>CANTUV010000045.1:35087500-45087500 GCA_947685225.1 Garcia nutans
GTTGATGATTACTCAAGGTTTATACGGGTTAATTTCTTTGCTCATAAGAATGATGTTTTGATTTTTTTAAAAACTTTTGCAAAACGAGTTCAAAATGAAAAAGACTATGTAATCACTTCTATTAGAAGTGGTCATGGAAAAGAATTTGCAAATGAATATTTGAAAATTTTTGCAATGAACTCGGTATATCATATAATTTTTCAGCTCCTAGAGCACTACAACAAAATGGAGTAGTGGAATGAAAAAATAGAACATTGGTTGAAATAGTTAGAACAATGCTCAATGAGTATAATTTACCTTCTTACTTGTCACATCCGCCCACCGCATTTATGCATAATAGTCACGTGCACAGTGAGAGAAGGGGAAAGGAGAAGATAATTCCTAACAACGGCCCCAGATAAGGCTATAGGATCAATGAGACCTAATTGAAGAAAAATGCAAACTTTTAGGGAGGTGACTGTAATTTCAAAAAGTTTTGGGGAGGTGACTATAATTTCAAAAAGTTTTGGGGAGGTGACTGTAATTTCCAAAAGTTGTACTGGATGTTCTTAATAGTGCACATAACAGATTCCAAAAATGGAGAGTAGAGAAAAATTGGGTTGCAAACGGTTTTTCTAGAAAACGCCCCGTTAGAGAGAAACAAAGACATGTAAACTAGGGGCATTTTGGTCATTTTAATTAAAATTTATACATGAATCCAAAGTAGAAAATAAACACATGAGTGCGTAGAGGATGTCGAGGGGTTGAATATGAAATGATTGACAATAGAAACAGAGTCCGGGAAAAACCCGAGCAAAGAAAGGACTTAAAGGGAATTTTGTAAAAAGTCGAGGGCTTACTGGTAATTTTTCAAAATGACTTGGAAACCTAAAATAGACCTTAAAAATAGAAAGTAGAGGTCAAGAGGATCAAAACCATATGTAGTTTGCGTCGTGGAACTGTACGGTTTAAAAGTTACGATCGATTAATCGCCGGAGCGTAAAATGGGCCCGGTTCCATGTGGGTACCATATGGGTGACATGGAACAAATTGAGGTATCAAATGGGAAGAGGGACAAGTTAGAGGACTTAATTGGAAAGAAGAATATAAAAATCTTGTGATGGCCAATCATAATTAGCCATTTAGCCTTTATAAAAAGAAGAAAAGAAAAAGAGGTGGACAAATGGCCCTAAGGCATTTATCCAACCCAAAAGTGAGCATCATTTCTCCTATATATATATCATAGTAAGAAGAACAAAACCTCTCTCTCTCACCTCCAAATCGTAGGCCACCATAGGAAAAACACCAAAGAAATTCCAAATTTTATCAAGTTTGATTCAAGTTCAAGGTGAGTTTTAAGGTTTTAAAGCTTGTAGATTTCAATTCTAGTATCAATTTTAAGTATTTATATATCTATTGGAAGGTTGGAAATTAGGGTTCTTATGGTAGATTTGGAAAAATTTTAAGTAGTGATGATATTGATTAATTAAATGGAAGAATCAAGGTTTTTAAGGTTTAATAAGGTTAAATTAGGGTTTAGTTTGAAAAGAAATGGAAGGGTAGTGCATGTTCTAAATTTCTAAGATGTTTAAGGTTGTGTTCTTGAATTTCTTGAAGGAAAAACAAAGATTAAGGAAGGAGAAGAAGGAAAAGCAAAGGGGAATTAAAAGAACAAGGTTTGGTACTTTACCATAAAAGAAATTTTATTTTTCTTACAAACTTTGGTTTATGGAATTTTTGATGTTAATGCTTAAATGTATTGATTGAGTTTAAATTAAATATTTGAGTTATGTTCTTGGTTTCTTATGGCAATTGAGTTGGTTAAATTTAATTTAAACCAAGTGTTTTGAGAAAAATTTTGGCAAGTTGATTTGATGAACTTTAATTAGTTGATTTAAGTTAAACATGCAAAAGTTGTCAAAGGGAAGTGTTTGAATCTTCACTTTATCATTAAAGAAGCCTTCATATTGATTTGAAAAAGAAAAAGAAACTATCCCATGTATTTCATATGTTTGGGCCGAAATGGTTCCAAAATGGCAGATTTCTGGACTCTTTTTGTGGCAGCTGTTTGAGGTAGCAAATGAATGAATGTTTCAACGAAACTTTACGTGTAATTAGTCAACATATGAAATACATTTTCTGTAAACTTTCAGCCAAAAATAAGTTCATTTACCTGGTCAAATGCATGACTGAAGTGGACTGAAAGTTTGACGAAAACCCAGATTTTACTATTCATTTGGAGCTTGCCTTTTTGCGTTGCCGATTTTACGTGCCGCGACACTATTCATTTGGTCAATTTGTGATCTTTTGAGGAATGCGTTGAAATGTTTGATATGTTTATTGTGGATGTTAAATATGTGAAAAAGAGTAATGGTTTGACTAAAGGATGTGGTGCGCGGCGTAAATGGCAAAGTGCGACGGGAATTAAAATGATTTCTCGAGTCACTCTAAAAGGAAGTTTGAGACTTTAATTGAATCTTTTTAACCTTTATGCTCTGCTGGGTAGTTGGGAGTGGTAGATAAGGGTATGGTGCACTATACTAACTTATGCAGTACTGCTTGATATTGTGATTGAATTGTTATGATCCAAACTCAATGGTGAGGGCCATTGGTTATAACGAGGATGGTGAGGGCCATTCCTGTGATTTAATATCAGTGGTGAGGGCCACCTATGTTACAGTGGTGAGGGCCACTGCCTTATCGCTATGGTCCCCTATATACCAGTAGAGCCAAAGTCTTGTTTCTTTTAAAACTACGTAATGCAAAATGAGTTGAATTATGGTTTTTACATTTGTTGAAAGCATATCCACACTGAATGTACAATAACTTCCATGGGTTTAATGTTGGTTGATTTTTGATTTAATTATTCCCTTTTAATTCAAATGCTTTCATGGTTTACTTTTATTTCCATTGGTAAAGTACCCACTGAGCGACATTGCTCAGCGAGTTAAGTTTTCCTTGACTCGTAGGTTCGGAGCAGTAGCTAACTCTTGAAAAGCGACGACCAGACCCACAGCAGCTCAGGGTAGATCTCTTAGTTTCCATTATGAGTTAGCTAGCTGTGGCATGTATATGTGTATATAAGATTGAGAATTACTATGTTATACTATACGTTAGTAGTATGTAATAATAATAAACCTCTACTTTATTTTGTATTAGAAGTGTGAACTCTTCTTGCAGGTTTGTAGTTGAGGGTATAAGGTGGATTCATTGGGAGTGTATTGAAACTGATTGCATTCGCTTTGGTTTGTGTAAAAATGTTTTCAAAAATCAGAAAAACCAGTTTTGTCGACACTTGGGACCCAATTTCTAGGCGAAACTCTGGAAAAAATTTCTGTAAAACCGGAACTAAAATTTGACTAAGTAAAATTGGTAGCAACATTAGGTTAGTGTGGCGCCTCTACTCGGCTTACACACGTAGGCCGGGAAGGGGTGTTACAATTTTTGGTATCAGAGCTCCAGTTTAGTCGGTTCTGGGTAGTTAGTTGGACTAAACCTTAAATGTATGACACATAGGGTTAGGTTAGGGGTTCTAATTATGTAACTATACATGTGTGTAGTATTGTTAGTTATGTTATTCTAATTATAACAGGAATAATTATGGGTGATCAAAACGATGAGATGAGGGAGCTGAGGATGGAAGTAGAGAGGCTAAAACAGATAGTGCAGGAGCAAGATGATACCCCTAGAAATTTTGGCAGATCGAAGTATACAGGATCGTGAAGACCTAAGATTAAAAGATGAGATGATTACCTCCTTAATAAGAGACGTGCAGATGTTAAAGGAGGACAGGCTTAGTCATAGAGTGGAGTTTGATAGTGCCTGTAGGAGCCTCGGGGTAGCACATAGAGAGATCAGTGCTTTGCAGGAGAGGGTCCAGGAGCTAGGCCAGCACTTACCTGGTGAAGCATCGCATGACCCAGAGTTTGATCCTGAGATAGAAGAGTATTTGTCTGACAGTGCCACCTCACCTAGGGCACCTACTCACTAAGCGTTGAGATGTGTTACTTTTTGGAGGTTCTTTGGGTTATGTACATAGGTGACATCGGGGTATTGTGTAAATATTGTATGGTAGTATGACATAATGATATAGTAGTAAGGAGTCCTAAATTTTGGAATGTACATAAGGGCTTCCTAGTAATGTAAAAACTTTAGCTTGGAAATAAATAAAAGTTGTGTTGTATATGTGTTATTTAAGAGTTTTATTTTTATATACATACCACCTAGGGTAATATAATGCTGTTGGTCTGGGTCGTTATTAATGATGGGATTGTATATGTTTTGCTTTGTTCTTTAGATGTTGCGAGTAGCGCAGCGTGATATAGAGGAGGAGGTCGAGTCTCAGGCCTCCCAAACTGTAGAAACGCATGTATCAGAGATACCTGCATCTGAGCAACCACCAGTTGATGCTCCTATTCCCAAAGAAATGTTACAACAAATGGCTGCCGTATTACGGCAGATAGCCAGCGCCGCCCCGGCACCACCACCAGCACAAGCACCCATACCAGTACCTGCTGTAGGAGGGGAAAGGAAACCCCCGATCAAAAAGATAAGAAAGTATGGGGCGAATGAGTTTAGGGCCCGAAGGGATGATGATTCTTCTACAGCCGAGTATTGGCTGGAAGGAACGGTACGAGCCTTAGATCAGTTACAGTGTACGTCGGAAGAGCGAGCGGTATGCGCTACTTCCTTATTAGTGGAAGAAGCATATATATGGTGGGACACAGTTCACCAACGAGTTCCACCATAATAGAGGACATGGGATTTCTTTGTGAATGAGTTCAAAAGGAAATTTATATCGGAGGCATACCTAGATGCCAAGAAAAAGGAGTTTCTACACTTAAAGCAAGGTCGACTGACCGTTGCCGAATACGAGAGGAAATTTACCAGGCTGAGTAGGTATGCCAAGAACACAATTGAAGATGAACATGATAGGTGTAAACAATTCCAGGATGGTTTGAATAATGAGATTAGGATGCAGCTAATTGCTGCTAATATCAAGGAATTTTTTGAGTTGGTCACCAGGGCTCTGGAAGTAGAGCAATGTCAGTCTGATGAGCAGAATAGAAGACAGAAGATGAAACAGAAGAGAGGTACCCAAAACTATTCGGGAAACTACCAATCATCAAGGAAGTGATTCCAAGGTAGTGGTTCCACGGGAGGTGATCAACGCCAGGGTTACAGTCAGGGATCGATTCGCGGTGGCCCAAGTCAAGCTACCTCAGTCGCTAGTACCGGACGATCCGGAAGAGGGAAAGGAAGAGGATTCAACCGAAGTGGAGGTAACTTTTCTACCGGTCCGAGAGGTAATGAGGGCAAAAATACTAATCCACGCTGTGATCAATGCGGACGCCGCCACATGGGAGAATGTTGGGGTCGGACATTTGCATGTTACATATGTGGATCTCTAGATCACCTTATGCAAGAGTGTCCCCAGCGAATGCAGAATTTACCTAGGGAGACTGAGGGATTGCAAGCGGCAGCAGGGCGAGGCCGAGGCAGAGGTAGGGGCGGAAATCCATCTCGTGTGCAGTCTGAGAAGGTGAATCGATCAGAAGCAAGGGTTCCAGCTAGAATGTATGCCATGAGGGGGTGAGAAGATGAAGAAGCGCTAGACGTGATTGCAGGTCAGTTGTCTATGTTTGGAGTTTCGCTTTACATTTTAATAGATTCGGGTTCTTCACACTCATATATGTGCACGAAAAATGAAAAACTTGGGAACCTAGAGGTAGAACTAGAAGAAGAGGGAATATTAGTTACTAGCCCATCAGGGAGTGAGGTGATTACGAGGAAGGTAGTGAAAGATTGCCCCGTGGAGATACATGGACGTATCTTTTGGGGGAGACTTATTTGAACTACCATTTCAAGAATTCGACGCTATTCTTGGGATGGATTGGTTGGCCAAACACGATGCACTGGTTGTCTGTAAATGGAAGAGAGTTACTCTGCATACGTCAGACGGTGACGAAGTGACCTTAGTGGGAAAGAGGAAGGATTATCTAACTAATATCATTTCTGCTATGACGGCTAAGAGGTTAGTGCAAAAAGGTTGCGAGGCATACCTGTTATGCGCGTTAGAAGCGAAAGAAGAGGCACCGAAGCTACAAGATATACCTACTTTTTTCGATTTCCCCGACGTATTTCCTAACGATTTACCCGGATTACCACCTAAACGAGAGGTGGAATTCACCATAGACGTGTACCCGGGAGTTGCACCAGTATCCATCGCACCTTACCAAATGGTGCCAGCGGAGCTAAAAGAACTAAAGGTACAGCTATAGGAACTTTTAGACAAGGGGTTCATTAGGCCAAGCGTGTCACCATAGGGAGCGCCAGTATTGTTCGTGAAAAAGAAAGACGGATCCCTAAGATTGTACGTGGATTACTGTCAACTCAATAAGCTGACCATCAAGAACAAGTATCCGTTACCCCGCATAGACGATTTGTTTGATCAACTCAAAGGTGCTGGAGTCTTTTCAAAAATCGATCTACGATCGGGTTATCATCAATTGGGGATCAAAGACGAAGACATACCAAAAACCTCATTCAGAACTCGCTATGGACATTATGAATTCACTGTTATGCCTTTCAGATTAACGAACGCACCTGCAGTATTCATGGATTTGATGAACAGAATCCTCCACCCGTATTTGGATCAGTTCGTGGTTGTATTCATTGATGACATATTGGTGTATTCAAAGAATTGAGAGAACCATGATTGTCACCTTAGGATCGTATTGCAAACCCTGTGAGAGAAACAGTTATACGCTAAATTCAACAAATGCAAATTTTGGTTGGAAGAAGTAGCCTTCTTGGGACATATTGTATCGGCAGAAGGAATAAGGGTCGATCCCAAGAAAATAGAAGCAGTATTGGAATGGAAGCCACCTAAGACAGTAATGGAAGTCTGTAGTTTCTTGGGGTTAGCAGGATATTATCGGATATTCGTCAAAGGATTTTCCATGATCACCGCACCTATGACCAAGCTACTTCAGAAGAATGCCAAATTCCAGTGGACCGATGCTTGCCAACAGAGCTTTGAAAGGTTGAAGCAAAAACTTACTGAAGCGCCCATTCTTATACAACCCGAATCAGGAAAATATTTTGTGATCTATAGTGATGCATCCCACATCGGGTTAGGTTGCGTATTGATGCAGGAGGGCAAAGTCATTGCGTATGTCTCTCGACAGCTCAAGCCACACGAAAAGAATTATCCCACGCATGACTTAGAACTAGCAGCGATTGTTTTAGCTTTCAAGACATGGAGGCACTACCTATACGGGGAAAAGTGTTACATTTATACGGATCATCAAAGCCTGAAGTACCTGCCCACGCAGAAAGACTTAAACCTGTGACAGCGAAAATGGATGCAATTGTTAGCCAACTATGACTACACGATTAACTATCACCCGGGCAAAGCGAATGTCATAGCAGATGCACTTAGTAGGAAGTCAATGCAAGCGCTACGTGCTATGAGGGTAGAATTAAAGCCCACAGAAGATGGAGCTATCCTTGCAAAAATGCACGTGCGACCTACCTTACATCAACAAATACGTGAGGCTCAGAAGGAAGATGAACAAGTGAAAAAGTGGAGTCAACAGGCACAGGAGAATTCATCAGGAGATTATCAAATTCGTCCAGATGGTATCCTATACTACAAGAAGAGAATGATGGTACCTAAGTCCAAGGAACTGAAGAAACAGATTTTGCAAGAAGCTCATAACAGTCCTTACACCATGCATCCGGGAGCAACAAAAATGTACCGGGACTTGAAGGAGTATTACTGGTGGCCAGGAATGAAAAGAGACATCATGGATTATGTGACGAAGTGTCTAACTTGTCAGCAAGTGAAAGCGGAACATCAATTACCCTCAGGACTACTACAACCTATTACGATTCCAACTTGGAAATGGGACCGTATTACTATAGATTTTGTCACAAGATTGCCTATGACTAGGGACAAACATGACGTGATCTGGGTAATCGTGGATCGGCTTACTAAGTCCGCTCATTTCTTACCAGTACGTGTGGATTACTCGCTAGACAAGTTGGCAGACTTGTACATCAAAGAGATCGTATGTCTCCACGGAATTCCAACTTCCATCATATCAGATCGAGATCCACGTTTTACGTCAAATTTTTGGCAGAAGTTCCAAACAGCCCTTGGGACTCGAATGTACCACAGTACGACATTCCATCCCCAGACAGACGGACAGTCGGAAAGAGTGATTCAAGTTTTGGAAGATATGCTGAGGGCGTGCATTTTAGAATTTAAAGGCAGCTGGGACAAACACCTGAGCTTAATGGAATTCGCGTACAACAACAACTATCAATCCAGCATACAAATGGCTCCTTACGAAGCATTGTACGGTCAAGAATGCAGAACTCCAGTTTGCTGGATAGAATTGAGCGAGGAAAAGATGTTGGGGCCAGACATAATTAAGGAAACTGAGGAAAAGGTAGAGATCATTCGAGACCGATTAAAAGAAGCGGCGGATAGGCAAAAATCATACGCGGATCTAAAGAGGAAAGACATACAGTTTGAGGTTGGCGACAGAGTATTCCTCAAAGTCTCTCCTTGGAAGAAGGTGTTACAATTTAAATAGAAAGGCAAGCTAAGCCCTAGATTTATCGGACCATATGAGATCATCAAACGGGTAGGTCCGGTAGCTTACCAGTTGGCGTTACCACCCGAATTAAGTAAAATACATGATGTTTTCCACGTTTCAATGCTAAGGAGGTATCGTTCAGATCCAACCCATGTTATACAAGCCCAGGACATCGAGATTCAGCCCGACTTGACATACGAGGAAGAGCCGGTAGAAATCCTAGCACGGGAAATCAAAGAGTTGCGGAATAAGAAGATCCCATTGGTCAAAGTACTTTGGAGGAATCACAAAGTAGAAGAAGCCACATGGGAACGCGAAGAAACTATGAGGAAGCAGTACCCATATTTATTTCCACCTGATGGGCTTCGGGACGAAGCCTAAATTAACGAGGGAGGAACTGTAACATCCGCCCACCGCATTTATGCATAATAGTCACGTGCACAGTGAGAGAAGGGGAAAGGAGAAGATAATTCCTGACAACAGCCCCAGATAAGGCTATAGGATCAATGGGACCTAATTGAAGAAAAATGCAAAGTTTTAGGGAGGTGACTGTAATTTCAAAAAGTTTTAGGGAGGTGACTGTAATTTCAAAAAGTTTTGGGGAGGTAACTGTAATTTCCAAAAGTTGTACTGGATGTTCATAATAGTGCACATAACAGATTCCCAAAATGGAGAGTAGATAAAAATCGGGTCGCAATGACGCGTAACGGTTTTTCCAGAAAACGCCCCGTTAGAGAGAAACAAAGACATGTAAACTAGGGGCATTTTGGTGATTTTAATTAAAATTTATACATGAATCCAAAGTAGAAAATAAACACATGAGTGCGTAGAGGACATTGAGGGGTTGAATATGAAATGATCGACAGTAGAAACGAAGTCTGGGCAAAACCAGAGCAAAGAAAGGACTTAAAGGGAATTTTGTAAAAAGTCGAGGGCTTACTGGTAATTTTTCAAAATGACTTGAAAACCTAAAATAGACCTTAAAAATAGAAAGTAGAGGTCAAGAGGATCAAAACCATATGTAGTTTGCGTCGTGGAACTGTACGGTTTAAAAGTTACGATCGATTAATCGCCGGAGCGTAAAATGTGCCCGGTTCCATGTGGGTACCATATGGGTGACATGGAACAAATTGGGGTTTCAAATGGGAAGAGGGACAATTTGGAGGACTTAATTGGAAAGAAGAATATAAAAATCTTGTGATGGGCAATCATAATTAGCCATTTAACCTTTATAAAAAGAAGAAAAGAAAAAGAGGTGGACAAATGGCCCTAAGGCATTTATCCAACCCAAAAGTGAGCATCATTTCTCCTATATATATATCATAGTAAGAAGAACAAAACCTCTCTCTCTCACCTCCAAACCATTGGCCACCATAGGAAAAACACCAAAGAAATTCCAAATTTTATCAAGTTTGATTCAAGTTCAAGGTGAGTTTTAAGGTTTTAAAGCATGTAGATTTCAATTCTAGTATCAATTTTAAGTATTTATATATCTATTGGAAGGTTGGAAATTAGGGTTCTTATGGTGGATTTGGGAAAATTTTAAGTAGTGATGATATTGATTAATTAAATGGAAGAACCAAGGTTTTTAAGGTTTAATAAGGTTAGATTAGGGTTTAGTTTGAAAAGAAATGGAAGGGTAGTGCATGTTCTAAATTTCTAAGATGTTTAAGGTTGTGTTCTTGAATTTCTTGAAGGAAAAACAAAGATTAAGGAAGGAGAAGAAGGAAAAGCAAAGGGGAATTAAAAGAACAAGGTTTGGTACTTTACCATAAAAGAAATTTTATTTTTCTTACAAACTTTGGTTTATGGAATTTTTGATGTTGATGCTTAAATGTATTGATTGAGTTTAAATTAAATGTTTGAGTTATGTTCTTGGTTTCTTATGGCAATTGAGGTGGTTAAATTTAATTTAAACCAAGTGTTTTGAGAAAAATTTTGGCAAGTTGATATGATGAACTTTAATTAGTTGATTTAAGTTAAACATGCAAAAGTTGTCAAAAGGAAGTGTTTGAATCTTCACTTTATCATTAAAGAAGCCTTCATATTGATTTGAAAAAGAAAAATAAACTATCCCATGTATTTCATATGTTTGGGCTGAAATGGTTCCAAAATGACAAATTTCTGGACTCTTTTTGTGGCAGCTGTTTGAGGTAGCAAATGAATGAATTTGTCAACGAAATTTTACGTGTAATTAGTGAACATATGAAATAAGTTTTTTGTAAAATTTCAGCCAAAAATAAGATCATTTACCTGGTCAAATAAATGACTGAATTGAACTGAAATTTTGACGAAAACCCATATTTTACTATTCATTTGGCGCTTGCCTTTTTGCGTTGCCGATTTTATGTGCCGCGACACTATTCATTTGGTCAATTTGTGATATTTTGAGGAATGCTTTGAGATGAGGAGCAACATCACGGAGATGCAAGAGAGTCTGTTCCACATCTCGGGGCCAGTACTTCTCAGGAAAACTTTTACCACTTTTCCATTGCAGCTGCTTTTTCTTTCTTTGATTCTTTAATGATTGTTGCAGGTTGTTGGCTCGTTTGATCATGAAGCTGGACCCTCTTTCACTGCCCCTTCTTTTGCTCATTCTAGCCCGCCGGATACGCCATCTCATCCGCAGGGTATTTATATGAACTACCTGGTACGTTCCTCATTTCATAATAGTTTACGCTATATGTATGCATGATTATGTATGCTCTTACCTTTTCTCTCTTGGCTCACAGCAGATGCTTGAAGAACAAAATAAGAAACCTCAAGAAGAGTTAGTTGCAAGTCGTTAGCAAGCTTCTCATTTTGAATGTTTATATCACCAATCCAAATAAAATTTTCGTGACTTCTGATTTCAGGGAATGAGGGATCCCGACACTTCTTCATCAAGAGGCCCCCAGACTAATGAACATGAGATCCTTTCGTCTGCTTCTGATGAAGACCATGACAAATCGGAACTCCAAGGCAATAGGGATTTTAGTTCTTCTGCTTCGAATGATCCCGGGACGAGTAGTTTGGCCCCTCCTCCAATAGGCGATGATTTTTTCAAGTCTTTATTTGGTGACCTACCACCACCCTCTTAGTGACATGTAAACATTGTAGCAATTGTAAAACATTGTACAATAATAAAAACTATACAATTTTCCTCTTTATTGTAATCCTTCTTTTCCTTTTTTTTTTCATTATTTTTCATTACTGAAAAATTTTTTTATTTTTTATTTTTTTATTATTTGTTACAATACATTAATTTACATCCACTCCTTTTGTTAAACCAAATCCAATATGGTAAAGGAAATTCATTGCCACTTCCTTTCCTTATGCCATATGGTCTTATCCTTTCCCATCATCTTTTGCATTTCACTTTTGGAAAAGGTTTATTTTCTTCTATATAAAATACCTTGCATGCCATATTTTAATTCATAAACCAAAAAATCTCTCTTTCAACGTGAAGACTTCCTTTAGCAACTTTGGTTCTCCTTTATTCATCAATCATGACCGAGCACCATTTAAAGAAAATAAAAATTCTATTTAAGAATATGGATGCCATCCATTAGAAGCAAATTTCATGGTCAAAGCTTGATGTTTTTAAATGCTTTCAAAATGTCAAATTGGACCACTCCTTCTTACATGTCGTGGTTTCCCTGTGGGATACAGATTCTAGGGTATTTAGAATTAATGGCTTTGAAATGTGTCCCTTGATTGAAGAATTTGAGGCCATCCTTGGATATCCTAATAATCAACAAATGGCGTTACCCACATTGATTTCCAAAACTCAACAGAAGATGCAGATGTTAATTCAAATTCTGAAACTCAAGATTCTTCTATTGATTAGAGGTGAAAAAATTCTACTTGCTCCTTTGATTGACTTTTGATTCTCTCATTTGGCTCCTACTAAGGCATGGGGACGCATTCTTTGTCTTTGCTTGCTTGGCCAATTCTTGCTTGTTTCTTCTGATGGCGATATTGACCCACAAGTATTAGATATCATGGATCAAACGGAAGGAGGCTTGTCGCCGGTACCTGTGATCTTAGCCGAGACCTTAGTTGGACTAGACCGATTTAAATCAGGATTATCAAAGAGACTGACTGGGAGTTCGTTGCTGCTTCAAGTAATTACCTAAACTGCCCTTTCGGGTTTTCAATTTAGGTTTTCTTCTTTTTTTTTATTATTCTAACTTTTGCCTAGTCCGCCCATGCAGGTTTTCAGAACTAGCAAGCTGTCCTAATTTTTGTCTAAGCTGCCCTTACTGGTTTTCAACTTAGCGGACTCTTTCTTTTTTTTTTTCTTTTAATTTAATTCCTTCTTCACAGATTTGGCTTCAGGAGCATCTTTGTTTACTTGATACTCCCTCCATGGATTTTGCCAGATACCTGCCATGTCATCATTCTGCTAGGAAGCTTCTCCATCCTACTTCTTCATATGCTAACTGGGTTGACTGGATCCACTCAAGCTCTGAAGTTAATATCCGTTGGTTGGTACCTTGGTGGAAGATTTCTCGTATCACCATGCGGACATACTTGATGTACGTTCCCCTTGCTGCTCTTCGTCAAGGTACATGCTATGATCCTCACCGACTTAGGTGTCAGTATGGAGCTGAGCCTCGTGATTCTAACTTTGTTCCTGACCTAGACATGCCTTGCTTGACTAAAGCCTACTTGGATCGATTAAGGCAAAGCTGGCCTACACGTTACACTTATCGACTGCCATAGATTTTACATTTCGGGAACTTCCACACGATCGGACAACCAGTAATTTAGTCTAGGATACCCGATTCTCTCTCTGGAAATGCCGGGTACCCTCACGAGGTTGTGTTCATATGCCCATATCTACAATAACAATGAAGATCACATTCATGCAAGAGTAAAGGGGAAAAGACATTGATGGAAGAAAGAATACCTCGACAACCGCCATCAAGCCGATGAAAGAATTCTTGTTTCGGCAAAGCTTATCAAGGCCATGGTAAAGACATGCGAGACCAGTTTCACCCCAGCCAGAAGATGGTACCATTCTGAGATAAGAAAGGGCACTCAACACTGACAAGTGAATGGACGATTCAATGCTGCCAAAGATGGTCGATCCGAGCAGATATAATAAAAATCCTCGAGCATATTGTTCGGCCCAGTTTTTGCCAATCCGACTTTCGTAGTTAATCCAATAACTGTGAATCGGCTCAATTTTTATCTTAAAAGTCCCTTTATATGACGGTTCCATACCAATTAATTCCTAAATTTCTTCAAATGTTAAAATTTCATTGGTCAGAGCAACCTGAGCACCATCATATCGAAGGCCGGTTATGGCAGTAAAATCGACCGGACCAACTGTCATCTCCCCAATGGGCAAGTGAAAAGTGTGAGTTGTATCCAGCCATCGCTCTGCCAGCGCCTGGACTACGCTTCGATCTATCTGATATTCTTCGACGGCAATTGTAAGATGAACTGCTCAAAGCCGCAATCTCGGATAATCCGCCTTACCCGAGAAGGCACTACATCATACCATTGTCGGGCTTTATAAATACACCCTCCGGCCCGAACGACACTACGATCATGCTAACACAGACCCAGGTAAGTTAATACCAGGTAAGTACGTATTATTATATCTATTTAAATTAATTTATTTTTCACAATAACAAAAAAAATAAATAATAATAATAATAAGATAAAAAATAAAAATAATAAAATAAAATATATATATATATAAGAGAGAGAGAAAGGGAAAAGTAATTACCTCGCCCTTTTGGTTGGAACTGTGATGGAGTGGCATCCCAGCCAGTATATCTAGATTTCTGTCTTCATGATGCCGAATAAACTCCAATAACTCGGCATTAGAATGAGTCCACGACCTCGAAGCATGCATTGTTTTTGAAAAATATATGCTGAAATTGAAAAGAAATTGAAATTGAAATTATGAAATGAAGTGAAGAATTGATGGCCTTTTATAGAGGAACTGCAAGCAAAAGAAAACAACTCAAAACTGTTCATGAATAGTAAATTTTACTATTTATAAATAGTAAATTTTACTATTTATAAAAGTATTACTATTAATAAATAGTAAATATCACTATTTATAAATAGTATCACTATTGATGAATATTAAATATTACTATTTATAAATAGTATTACTATTTATAATTAGTAAATATTACTATTCATGAATAGAATTACTATTGGTAAATAGTAACAATACTTTTCCCAATAGTAAATATTATTTGATACTATTTGCGAATAGTAAATTTATTATTTATAAATAGTGAATAGTTCGTGAATAGTGACTACACAGTAAATAAACAGAAAATTCAATTATTCACTTTAATCATTCAAATAATTGCGGGTATATAAATATTTTTACACCCAGGGGGGGCAATAAGAAGACGTAAGTCTAAAAATCAGCCAAACTTTTTTATTCTCGGGTCCAAGTACCCAAATCAAATCAATTTAGGATCGAGTATCCGAGTCTAGTTTATGATCGAGTATCCAAATCTCTTGGGTCCAAAACCAAATTTTCCTTAGGTCCAGAACCTAGAATTATCCTTGAGTCCAGAACTCGAACCGAGTCCAGAATCCAAATTTTCTTTAGGTCCAGAACTTAGAATCATCCTTGAGTCCAGAACTCGAACCGGGTCCAGAACCCAAATTTTTCTTAGGTCCAGAACCTAGAATTATCCTTGAGTCCAGAACTCGAACCGGGTTCAGAACCCAAATTTTTTCTTAGGTCGAGAACCTAGAATTATCCTTGAGTCCAGAACTCGAACCGAAAATTCCTGCGGGCGACACCCCAGCCAACTGCTGCAGTTTTTTTTCGCCAGCGCATTTTTTCCTGAGGCAATTTTTTCGGCATCGCGATTTTTCCCGACGCAAAATTTCTGAAACCTAATTTAATTAGGTTTTGGTTTCCTTTTCTTATTTAGATTATTTGCCGTGATTAATTAGGATTATACATAGAAAGACCTCTATAAATAAGGATCCAAAGCAACCAAATTGGAGGAGGAAAAATTTTGGCAGTAGCTTGGAAATTGGAAAACCAAATCAGTGTAGGAAAAGTAATAAATTCAATTCAATTGATTTTTAAAGGAGCAGCATCACAATTTAAGCAATTCAAAGGCAAAAAAGGTTTGTCTTTGGAGCTAGTTCATCCAAGAAGAATTATTTTTGGAGGAATCATCAAAAGAAGGTATGTGTTAATTGATTTTCTTTAATTGTTTTTACACAGTACCTAAAATTAGGAAAATGTGTTATTCAAAATTAAAAACCTTTGAACTTTAATTTAGTTTTTCTAAAGTTAAAAACATTAATCCGTTGCTTTATTTCCCAAAGAATTTAAAGTTATTAGTTTTATTTCTTCAAAACCCCAAAACCAAAATTTGTTTTCTAAATTTACAAAATCTTAAAACATGTTCTGTTTCTCATAAAAAAAACCCTAAAAACACTTTTTACAACTATATAAATCTTTTCTATTTATAAAAACTTTAATTTGTTTGGTTTATTTTCATAAAATCACATAAAAGTATCAAATTGATTTTTAATCCTAAAAGTTCCATGCATCACCCGTAACCATAAATTCTAAAAACACTAAATCCAAATTCAACTTCTAAACCTAAAATAATAAACTCTAAACCCTTTAAAACCTTAAACCCTAACTTTTTCTAAACTTTAATCTTTTAAAACATTAAAAACCATAAAAATACAAAATTTACAACTTTACACAATAGCTTAAAAACACAATGAATCACCATTTACAACCACAAATTAAAAGTGTTTTAAAGTGTCTAAAACCCTAGTTTCATGATTTCACCATTCAAATATTAATTTAGTTTTAAAGAGTCTTATCAACCTTTTAAAACATAAAACCCTAATCTATTTTAATTCCATAAAAAGTCACAGTAGCTTTAATTGAACTTTTATTTGCTTTATTCAATTCCATACTTGATTATACTTTGATTTATCTCTTATGCTATAATTTATTTAATTTCAATACTTGATTTATTTAATTTATCATGGATGGATGTTTATTTTATATTTTGATTAATAACTTTGATGAATGATTTATTTATGATGAATGATTATTTACTTTTATCAATTAATTTAGATTTCCAAAAGTTGTAAGAGGTATGTTTCCACTTGGTGGGTACCTCATTAGTTAAACATCATGTAATTTAATTTGCTTTTCTATTTTAGAACCTATGTAAAGGGCATGTTTCTACCTTTTGGTGGGTGTCCTATTTAGGCATGTGATGTAAGGGCATGTTTCCATCCTTGGACGGGTGTCCATTTATTTGCTTTGTTTGGACATTGCTTTGATTTTAATATAATGATGCTTTCTTTTTATTGTGTGTAGTATGGATAATATTGTTATATTTAAGAATTTTATAATATTAAGACCTATAAAGGAGGCCGGTTCCAATGAACCGGGCGTTGTGGGGGTGCTGGGCCATTTCTCACCTTCTCCACACGTACCCAACTTTCCAAACCCATTAGGGGTTGGGGATTCCATAGGAATCGAGTCATCGGCCCCCTTTTTTTTTCCCGGCCGGTGGTGACTCCATTTTTCTCTAGACTTAGGTCCGTGTTCTTTAAGGCCCCGAGCCCAAACAATGCCAAAGTCGCAAGAACCATTCCACCGGGAGTGAGGGCAAAAATCCCCGCTCACAATATGTTGATGATATGATGGTGAAATCAGACACAGGGGAATAAAACTTCCAAAACTTAGAATTATTCTTTGATAGAGCTTTGAAATATAAGCTAAGATTAAACCCGAAGAAGAGTGTGTTCGGGGTTACCTCAGGCAAATTATTGGGACGTGTGATTGGTCCGAATGGCATTGAGATTGATCCTAACAAAGTTAAAGCAATAAAAGATATGCCAGCCCCAAAGACAGAGAGAGAAGTTCGGGGATTCATTAGTAAATTACAATACATTAGCAGATTTATAGCAAAGCTTACAACAATCTGTGAGATATCTTCAAATTGCTTAAAACGAATCAGCCGGTCATATGAAATGAAGAGTGTCAAAAGGCCTTTGAGTGAATAAAAGAGTATTTGCTGAATCCACCTATTTTAAAACCACCTAAACCCTGCAAACATCGATTGCTATACTTAGCAGTAGAAGAAGAGTCAATAGGAGCCATGCTAGCCCAAGCAGATGAGTCAGGGATTGAGCATGCCGTTTATTATTTAATTAGAAAGCTCCTACCTTATGAAATTAAGTATAGTATCATTGAAAAGACCTGTATAGTTATGGTTTGGTCTTCTAAGAAGTTGCGGCATTACTTTCAATGGTATAGTGTGCAAACAATTTCTAGGTTAGATCCAATGAAATACTTAAGGGAGACACCCTCTTTAATTGGGAAGTATGGTCGATGGTTGATAATATTAGAAGAATTTGAGATTGAATATGTAACCATGAAAACAATCAAAGGTAGAGCAGTGGCAGAATTTTTGGCCCAACAACCATTACCAGATAGCGAAGAGGTAATCTTGGAATTTTCGGATGAACATTTAAAGGCAATTGAATTACAAGGGTGGAAAATGTATTTTGATGGAGCAACAAATAGGAAAGGAGCAGGTTTGGGAGTCATATTAGAATCGCCCAAAGGGGAACTTATCCCTTTAGCCAAAAAGTTGAAATTTAGGGCAACAAATAATATGGTGGAGTATAAAGCATGTATCTTTGGTTTGGAAACCCTAATGATTATGAAGGTGGATAAGGTGGAAGTTTTTGATTTTTCATTGCTAGTAGTATCCCAAGTAAATGGAGAGTGGGAGTTAAAAAAAGAAAAATTAAAACCATACCACCATTACTTGACCATGATAAAGAAGAAATTTAAGGAGTGTAGGTTTATACACCTATCAAGAGAAGTAAATCAGATGGCTGATGACCTAGCCACATTGGCTTCGGTATGGGAAAATCCTGTCAGCTTATTTCTTAAGCCTCTAATTTTGACAAGTTTATTAACTCCTTGCTATGAATATGAGACAATCATAGAAACTAATACAGACCATGATGCGTGGTATGATACTATAAGGCAATTTTTGGAGGAAAGAGAATACCCGTTGGGGGCAACAAAGAAAGAAAGAAGAGCTATAAGGCGGTGGTCTTTGCAATACATCACATTCCATGGGGAGTTATATTGAAGATGGCCCGATAGGGTGCATTTGAGATGTTTAAGGAATCCTGAAGTGGAACATATTATGTTAGAAATACATACGGGAAGTTGCAGACCGCATATGAGTGGTTTGGCTCTAGTTAAGAAGATTATTCAACAAGGTTACTACTGGTTGACCATGGAGCGAGATTTTATTGAGTTTATAAAGAAGTGACAAAAATGTCAGATGTATGGTTACTTAAATCACATGCCTCTTGAAGAATTGCATTCTATGTCTTCACCCTGGCCCTTTGCCACTTGGGGTATCGACATTATAGGAGAGATAAATCCGATAGCCTCAAACGGTCACCGTTTCATTTTGGTAGCAGTAGATTATTTTTTGAAATGGGTCGAAGCTGAATCCTTCAACAAACTGGGCACAAGTCAAATGCTAGATTTATTGAAAAGAACATCATCTATAGGTTCGGGGTCCCGCACAGTATGATATCAGACAATGGGGTACATTTTCAAGGAGCAGTTAAGGTTTTATTCTCAAAGTACCGAATCTATCATCACAAATCTTCTCCTTATAGAACAAAGGCTAATGGTGCAGTAGAAGCAACAAAGAAGATAATTAAGCAAATTCTATCCAAGATGACCAAGACGTACAGGGATTAGTCAGAGATGATTCCTTTTGCTTTGTGGGGGATATAGAACAAGTGTGCGAACACCTACTGGAATGACACCGTTCTCCTTGGTTTACGAAATGGAAGCAGTGTTGCCAATTGAAATTGAGATCAAGTCATTAAGAGTAGTTTTGAAAGTTGAACTGCCTGAAACAGAATGGGTAGCGAGCAAATACACGCAGTTAGCTTTACTAGAGGAGAAAATGTTAAAGGCACTATATCATCATTAACTGTATCAAAAGAAGATAGCTCGAGCCTCTAATAGAAGGGTTAAGATCAGAAACTCAGAGTCGGAGATTTGGTGTTGAAACAATGTAAGCCTAATGTATCTGATCCAAGAGGGAAGTTTAGGCCTAGTTGGGAAGGGCCATATGTTGTGAAATAAGGCATGAACAAGGGAGCAGTGAAGCTATCAGACATGGATGGGAACGAGTTTAGTGAGCTAGTAAACATTGACAGGTTGAAGAGGTTTTACATATAAAAAGAGAAGAAGAAAGGAAAAATAAAATAAAAAGAGCTCTCTAGGTTGAAAACCCAAAAAGGGCAGCCTAGTCAAAAGTTAGAGCAGTCCGCTAGTTTCGAAAACCTGAAAGGGCGGGCTAGGCAACAATTAGGGCTAAATGAGAGAAAATTGCCAATTAGAAAAACTGAAAGGGCTAGTTGGCAACAAGAGTAATATTGTGTGTGCTGGCTTTATGTTTGGTTGTTTCCCAATTTAATAAAATAGAATTAATGTTAAAATTGTTCTATTTGCACTATTATAAGTATTTGCCAGATATGGGTGAAATAAATAAACACAATAGCAAAAGGTGATGACAAATTATAAAAGGAAAAGAAGCATCTTATTATTACTTTAATTATTTTTTCATCCTAACGATATACTTTCAGAATTGACAAATGTAAAATCTATGGTAGACGATAAGTGTAACGTGCAGGCCAGCTTTGCCTCAGCCAATCCAAGTAAGCTTCAGTCAAGCAAGGCATGTCTAAATCAAGAGTGAATTCAGAATCGCAAGGCTCAGCTCCATATTGACGACCAAGCCGGCGAGGATCATAGCAAGTACCTCGACGAAGAGCAGCAAGAGGAACATACATCAAGTATGTCCGCATGGTGATACAAGAAATCTTCCACCAAGGTACCAACCAACGGATGTTGACTTCAGCGCGTGAGTGGATCCAGTCAATCCAGTCAGCATATGAAGAAGTAGGATTAAGTAGCTTCCTAGCAAAATGATACCATTTCAGATATCTAGCAAAGTCCATGGATGGAGTATCAAGCAAGCAAAGACGCTCCTGAAGCCAAATCTGTGAGGAAAAATTAAATAAAAAAAAAAGAGAGTTCGCTAAGTTGAAAACCCGCAAGGGTGACTTAGGCAAAAATTAGGACAGCTCTCTAGTTCTGAAAACCCACATCGGCAGACTAGGAAAAAATTAGAGCAATATAAAATAAAGAGAGAGAGTCCGCTAAGTTGAAAACCCGCAAGGGCGACTTAGGCTAAAATTAGGACAGCTCGCTAGTTCTGAAAATCCACATGGGCAGACTAGGCAAAAATTAGAGCAATATAAAAAAAATAAAAAATAATAATATAATAAAAGAAGTCCGCTAAGTTAAAAACCTACAAGGGAAGCTTAGGAAAAAATTAGGACAGCTTGCTAGTTCTGAAAACCCGTATGGGCGGACTAGGCAAAAATTAGAGCAATAAAAAAAAAAGAAAAGAAGAAAAAGAAAACCTAAACTGAAAACTCAAAAGGGCAGTTTAGGTAATTACTTGAAGCAACAGCGGACTCCCAAACAATTTCTTTGACAATCCTGATTTAAGTTGGTCTAATCCAACTATCGTCCTAAAATAAGAAAGGGTCCTAAACACTGACAATTGGATGGCGGATTCAGTGCTGTCTATGATGGTCGACCCAAGCAAATATAACAAAAATCCTCGAGCATATTGTTGGGCCGTGTCTCTGTGAACCCGTCCTTTGCAGTTAATCCAATAACTATGAATTGGCTCGATTTTTATCTTAAAAGGTCCAATTGTCATCTCTCCAATAGGCAAGTGAAAGGTATGAGTTGTGTCCAACCATCATTCTGCAAGTGCCTGGACTACGCTTCGGTCTATCAGATACTCCTCGGATGGTAATTGTAAGATGAAGCTCTCAAAGCTGCAATCTCGGATAATCTACCTTACTCGAGAAGGTGCTACATCATACCATTGTTGGGCTTTGTAGACACACCCTCCGGCTCGAATAACACAACGATCATGCTAACACGGAGCCAGGTAAGTTAATACCAAGTAAGTATATCATTAGTCTATCTACTTAAATTCTTAAATTAATATATTTTTCCTAAATTTTCTAAAAGACAAAAATATAAATAAAAAATAAAGACAAACATAATAAAAAAAACAAATAAAAATATAAGGCAATAAAAAAATGAATAATAAGAATAAAAGAAAGCAAAATAAAAAAAAATAACAGAAAAAACAAAGAAAAGAAGAAAAGAAAAGAAGAAAAAATGATCACCTATCTCTTTTGGTTTGAACTACGATGAAGCAGCATCCCGACTAGTAGATCTATAATCCCATCTTCATGGTGTCGAATAAACTCCAATAACTTAGTATTAGAATGAGTTCCTGATCTTGAAGCATGCATTTTTTTCAAAACTATATGCTAAATTTGAAAGAATTATAGTAATGAATGAACGAAATTAACGATTCTGCTGTGAATGAAATGAATAAATTCGTTCGTTTATATAGAGGAACGGCAAAGAAAAAAATAAAATTCAAAAAGTAAATTTTACTATTGATAAATAGTAAATTTTACTATTGATGAATTGTAAATTACTATTGATGAATACTAAGCCACTATTTATAAATAGTAAATTACTATTTATAAATAGTAAATAGTGCATGAATAGTGACTACACAGTAAATAAACAGTAAATTCAATCATTCAATGTAATCATTCAAATACTTGCATATATATAATTTTTTTTGCACTATTAAAATATTTTTACACGCAGGGGGCAAGGAGAAGATATGTGCATAAAAATTAGCTAAATTTTTTGTAAACAAAATTTATATGCTACTCACTATAATTATTTTTGCAGATAATTAAGTCTCTCGAGTCCAGAACCCGAATTACCTTTAGGTCCAGAACCTAAAATATCTTTTAAGTCCAGAACTTAGCTCGGGTCCAGAACCCAAATTATCTTTAGGTCCAGAACCTAAAATCTCTTCTAAGTCCAGAACTTAGCTCGGGTCCAAAACCCGAATTACCTCTAGCTCTAGAACCTAAAATTCCTCCTAAGTCCAGAACTTAGCTCGGGTCCAGAACCCAAATTATCCTTAAATCCAGAAACTAAAATCTCTTAGTTCGGGTCCAGAACCCAAAATTACCCTTAGATCCAGAACCTAAAATTATTCTTTGAGTCCAGAACTCAAACTGGGTCCAAAACCAAAAACCTCAACCATCTCAAAAAAATTAAGTCTTATTGCTTTTCACTCTCTTTTACTAAAGTCTCAGATCGTTCAAGCAGGGGGCAAACTGTAGACCCATAATTTTTTACCCAGTCCGGTCCAATATATTTTGTTTAGTCCAAAATAATTTTTGTGTTATCTTAATTAAATAATATTTGTTTTACTATTTATTTATTTTTTATAATTATAGTAATAAAAAATAATAAAAAATAAATAAATAAAAAAAATCGATGACGAAAAATTTCGTCGCCGAAAGTAATTGGTCAAAATGGCCTAGCAGCCCACCAGTGTGCAAATTTTCCATGTAGTTTCTCTCAAATTCCCTCGCGGCCCGCAGCAGTTTTTTCGCCAGCGAAATTTTCCAACGCAATTTTTTCCGAAACCAAACTCTATTTTGTTTTGGTTTCTTTTCCTAATTAATTTGAGTTTCCTTAAACAATTAGAACTAGGCATATAAATTTTCTTATAAATGACATATTAAAAGATAGGAAAAAAAAAGATGAACAGGAGAGAACTTTGGACTTGGATCAGATAGTGAAACTTCATATTTGAGAGGAATAAGCAAGCAAGCAATCAAGCCATCAAAGGCAGCAATCTTGCCTTTGTCTTTGTTCATCCAGAAAGCAACTTTTTGGTGGAACCAACTACGCAGGTTTGATCCTTAATTATACATTGCTCATGATCACAGTAGCTTTGTTTCTTTGATTCATAAGAATATACACACAAAACCTTGATCTATAAATATGTAGTAACATTGATCTTTGTTTCAATAACATAAATGATTTCTTCTGTTTTCAAATACTTTAAAAATCCTAATTCTTTTCTTTTGTTTCCCAAAACCTTAAATGATTTCTTCTGTTTCCAAATATCTTAAAAATCCTAATTTGTTTCTTTTGTTTCCAAAAAACCTTAAATTGTTTTTGTCTATTTTTAAAACTTTAAAAAAACCCTAAACTATTTTCTTTTAATTCTTTTCCAAAATTTCTAAATATTTTGTTAAATCTCCAAACCCTAACTTACTTTACAGTTTCTAAAAATCACAATTACTTTATAAAACTTTAAACTATTTTCTTCAATTCCAAAACCAAGACAATAAACCCCAAACTATTTAATTTAAACCCTAAGTTTTCTTAAACCCTAATTCCCCTAAAACCATAAACCCTAGTTTTCCTAAATCCTAATCCTTAAAACCTTAAAAGCTTATAAACCTAAACATTCAAACCCAATATAGTAAATCCAAAATAATAATCCAGTAACCAAGAATTATAAACCTAATGATTTAATAGCCATAAAACCCTAATTTCATAATTTTATCCCTCAAACCCTAATTTGATTAATCAAAGAACCTCATTAATTTCTTAAATTATAAAACCCTAATCCACTTCAATTTTTTTTAAACTTACAGTAGCCTAAACAAATAACAATAATAATATCTTAAGATTCCAAAACCATAAATATTAATTAAAGTACTTTAAATGAAAACAATAAACCTCAATTTGTGTCTTTACTTGCTTTATTTTTAGATTTGATTATGTAGTCTATTATATGCTTTGGTGGTTGATTTATTTAATTCTGTAACACCCCCATATTCAATGCACACACACTACAACCACAACAATGTAGCATAAGTGCACCAAACATAGGGATGCTACGGTTTCCTTAAAATTCAAAACATTTTAAAACTTGATACCATATCCATATCATTATATCTTATTAACAAAATAGATCATTTACTTATAAAACAAAACATATTAGTTATCTATATATATATATATATACAGTTATATATTACACAGCGGAAGTTATAAAATATGTATATATATGAAAACATTTGAATACATATTTACTATTATACATATATTTACATTATCAACACAACTTTACACAATATAAAAGATTTATACATGATTGGCAAGTCAGCTCTGATCTTTAAGCTTCCAAAATCAACTCTTCAATGTCTACTCTCACTCGGTCTCGAAGAGCTCTCGGGTTCGATTCTATCAGTTCTATCACCTGCGCGATTAAACACTATCGCGCTAAGCCAAGGGCTTAGTAAGATAAAACATGCAATAAACATGCTTAAATGCTATACAATGCCAATTCTAATTTATCATACATGTAACAACATAAATGCAAAGCTAACAACATACTTTTACATTTCATAACCTAACATACATATATGTATATCAGAATTCAACATCTTTGCATATATTTTATTAGTCAATCATTTAATCATTCATGAACAACACTAAGCAAAGACAAGCATGGGCCCAAGACACACTAATATGCCATTCAATTTTCAGAGTTAATGCTTTGGTTTTGTTATCACATTTATCAATATCAATATCATATACCCAACTAGGCTTCAAGGATTAAGTTCAACCAAGCTTCAAGGGGAGCAAAGCATGCTAAGCATCAACCCAACTTGGCTTCAAGAACTAACCCAACCTAGCTTCAAGGGTTGTAACATCTCAATTAGGCTTCAAGGATTCAATCCAACCTAACTTCAAGAGATTGTTACACTCATTAGGCATGCCACCAACAACAAACTCTGAAAATGGAATAACACATTAGCCACACAATTCATTTAGATTTCATTCTCAATTCTCATTATCATTTAGGCAAACATGCCTCATTTATCTCCATTAAATCACCTTAGCCAATAACAATGGCTCCACATTTCATTTCACAATATAACACTTCATTATTCAAGTGTATATTTATCTCACATGACATCATTCATAAATATTAACATTTCATTCCACATTACTCATAAAACACATTACCATTCAAAGTGCATAACATAACATTGTTAATTCTCAACAATGCAATTAGGGCGAAACACAATTGACATGATTCATAGCTTTAGGACCATTCACAAGTGTTTTTAATTCATCCCTTGGTTTAAGTATGTTTATGTTTAGGTTTAGAGGCCAAACTACCTTTGAAGAATCTAAACTATGCAAACAAGAACAAAGAAATCAAGCAACATTCAATTCATTTGTGGGACACGCCCAACTCACTTGTAGGGCACGCCCAACCTAGTTGAGGAACACGCCCGTGTCTTTAACAATAAAAGAGGCAGTAGCCAATTCAAATAATTGACACGCCCAACACCTTTGATGGACACGCCCGTGTCACTAAAACCAAAAGAGACAGTAGCTAATTCAAACAATTGACACGCCCACTCCCCTAAAATTGATTTTGGCCGTGTCACCAAATCACAAAACCTTAACTAAAACCAACCCTTTCTCAATTGCACTCAAACACAATATTCATCATATAACATATTTCACATGAACATAATCAATGTTCTAAACACATATTCATCACAAGAACTACTTCACCACACATTAATATCACAATTAAACACATATTAACTCAAAACCCTAAAATCAACATCCTTCTCCATCCATCCAAATCAACAACCATCATTTCCAACAACAACCTTCAATTAAACTCATAACTTAAAATCAATTTAACACTTGAAAACACAACCAAACACATCTCAAATCCACCAAATCACAAAATCATCAAACCCAACTTTACTTCCAACACAACTTCCAAATAAGTAAAGAAAACAAGAAAAATACTTACTTGAAAAGAAAAAATTCCACAAATCCTTTGTCAAAACCTTGGATTGCTTCATCAACTTGCTTCTTGCCTCAAGAACACTTCTCTTTTCCTTTTGCTAATGGAGAGCCGACCACTTCATGAAGAAAGAAGACAATGATCAAGATACAAAGTCAAATTTTGCTTTTAATCTCCACCAAGTGTTCTTATCCAAGCAATTACTAAAACACCCTCAATCATATAACTAACCTTTGTCTCATATAAGTCCTTATATGTAATTTCATTAACAACCAAAAATATCTTCTTCCACTTAACCATCACCTTGACTCTTCATTTGACCACTTTATATATTATATATATCATCATATACACAACATATACATTTGTCTCTAAACCCTAATTCTTTCTCCAAAACACATATGCACAAGCATTCTCATCCCAATTTCTTTTCTTACCCCATCATATGCATTCAATTCAATTTAACAATAACAACAACACAACAACAACAACAACAATATAATCAAAACTTCTAAGCCACATATGAGGATATTACAAATTCAATGCTTGATTTATTTAATTTATCATGGATGGATGTTTTCTTTATTGTTATTATTTGCTTGTTTTAGTATTAAAAGTGTAAGAGGTATGTTTCCACTTTGTGGGTACCTCATTAGTTAAATAACATGTAATTTAAATTGCTTTTATATTTTAGACCAATGTAAAGGACATGTTTCTACCTTTTGGTGGGTGTCCTATTAGTTTAGACATGGATGATGTAAGGACATGTTTCCACCATCGGGTGGGTGTCCATTTATTTGCTTTGTTTGAACATTGTT
The DNA here is from genome assembly GCA_947685225.1 of Garcia nutans. Classification (NCBI taxonomy): domain Eukaryota; kingdom Viridiplantae; phylum Streptophyta; class Magnoliopsida; order Malpighiales; family Euphorbiaceae; genus Garcia; species Garcia nutans. Next base: position 35,114,732 of record CANTUV010000045.1, read on the forward strand.
TTTATTTTAATATAATGATGCTTTATTTCAATTGTTATGTGTAATATGGATAATATTATTATATTCAAGAATTTTATAACATTAAGACCTATAAAGGAGGCCGATTCTAATGAACCGGGCGTTGTGGGGGTGCTGGGCCATTTCTCACCTTCCGCACACGTACCCAATTTTTCGAACCCATTAGGGGGCTGGGGTGTAACACCCCTATATCCTGTATACGCATACTACATACCGCCACGACCATAATACATGTATACTGAATATAGGAATGCCACAGTTTACTAAATAAACTAATCATCCCTTTATATAATAATATGAGCAAACTTAAACATTTAAGTTATATCATAAAACACAACCGATAAAAACGTTCATTCAATACGCAGCGGAAAATGTAGCTGTATTTACAAATATATAAACATCAAAAATCAAATTTTACAAAACATAAAGTTTATACATGTTTGGCAGTTCATCTTTGATCTTTAAGTCCACAATCAACACTTCAGAATCTAGACTTGACTCGATCTAGATGAACTCTCTGGCTCTAACCTGTCACCTGCGCGATGAATCACAATCGCGCTAAGCCAACGGCTTAGTGGTACAAACCACAATAACAATATGCTTCAATGCAATGCCAATGTCACACATTTCAACAATACATAAATGATATATTAATATTTTTCATAACAATACAGTCCATTATTTTATTCAATTGTTTCACCATTCATGAATCACATTGAAACAAAGTCAATCATGGGCCCAAAAGACACTAATATGCCATTCAACTTTCAGAGTTAATGTTTTGGTTTAATTGTCACATTTATCATTATCATTATCCCAACTAGGCTTTAAGGATTAGGCTCAACCAAGCTTCAAGGGGAACAAAGCATGCTAAGTATCAACCCAAATTGGCTTCAAGAACCAAACCCAACCTAGCTTCAAGGGTTGTAACATCTCAACTAGGCTTCAAGGACTAGACCCAACCAAGCTTCAAGGGGAGTTAAGCATGCTAAACTTCAACCCAACTTGGCTTCAAGGATCAAATCCAACTGTAGACCCTTAACTTTTGACCCAATCCGATCCAACATGCTTTATTTAGTCCAAAATGATTTTTGTTGTTTAATTGGTCCAAAATAATTTTAATTAAATAATTTTTACCTTAGTATCTAATTTTTAGTAGTAAAAAATGAAAAAAAAAACAAATAAAAAATAAAAATAAAAATAAAAATCGGATTCAAAAAAAAATCGACAGCGAAAAGTGGTCGCGCGGGCCCGTCGGGCCAACAGTGGCTCGCCCGCAGGAATTTCCTGCGGGCTGGCACGCCCACGGTCCCGTCGCCAGAATTTTTGCCAGCGCAAATTTTTCAGCTGCAATTTTTAGAATTCTAATCCAATTAGGTTTTAATTTTTTTTTATTATTATTACTTACCTTAATTAATTAGGAATAAACAACCTAAAAACCACTATAAATAAGGACCAATTAAACCAAATCAAAGGAGGAAAAACTTTTCATGATAGCTTTAGGTTTTGAAACCAAATCAAGGAAGGAAAGGGAAAACTCAATTCAATTGATATTTATAGCAGCAGTAGCACGAGAGAGGGAGAAGAAAAGAGGCAATCAAAGCTTGTCTTTGGAGCTAGTTCATCCAAGAAGAGTTATTTTTTGGAGAATCAACAAAAGAAGGTATGTTTTAATTTTTTTGATTTATGTTTTACAATAGCCAAATCTATAAAATTTAAGTTTTTTAAATAAAAAATCTTAGAGTTTTAATTTAATTTTTCCAAGTTTAGAACATTAAAAACGTGACTTTCTTTTCTAAAAGGACTCAAAATTGTTATTTTTTCTTCTTAAAAACCTTAAAACACTCATTTAACATATTTTTCTACAAAACCAAAATATTTTTTTTTTAAGATTTTAAAGTAGGCTCTTTTTCACTCAAAAAACGTTAAAAATATCTTTTCTACTTATAAAAACTGCAATTCATGTGTTTAAATTCACAAAATCTCATAAAATATCAAGTTGCTATTTAAAACCTTAAAATTAAATTCCTTGGCCGAGAACCCCCAAATTGAAAGCCTAAAATCCAAAAATCATCTTTTAAACCTAAAGTAATAAACCCTAACCCTTTTAAAAACTTAAACCCTAATTTTTATGAACTTTAAACCCTTTAAAACATAAAAAACTCAAAAAAGCTACAGTAGCTCAATTTACTATTTTAAAAACATGAATTAAAAAATATTTCAAAAGTGTCTAAAACTCAAGTTTTATTATTTAATCATTCAAATCTTAATTTGTTTAATCAAAGTGTCTTGCTAACCTTAAAAAAACATAAAACCTAATCTATTTTAATTACCTAAAAAGTCACATAGCTTAAACTTTAGAATTTCCAAAGCTTTAACAGATGAGATAAAGAATCCTAAATAGAAATAGTAGCTATACTTGAACTTTTATTTGTTTTATTCAATTCCATATTTATTTATGCTTTGATTTATTTCTTATACTTTAATTTATTTAATTTCAATACTTGATTTATTTAATTTATCATGGATGGATGTTTATTTTATTGATATTTAAATACTTTTGATGAATGATTTATTTATGATGGATGATTATTTACTTTTATCAATCAATTTAGACTTCCAAAAGTTGTAAGAGGTATGTTTCCACTTGGTGGGTACCTCATTAGTTAAACATCATGTAATTTAATTTTCTTTTCTATTTTAGAACTTATGTAAAGGGCATGTTTCTACCTTTTGGTGGGTGTCCTATCTAGGCATGTTATGTAAGGACATGTTTCCATCCTTGGATGGGTGTCCATTTATTTATTTTATTTTGTTTGGACATTGCTTTGATTTTAATATAATGATGCTTTCTTTTATTGTGTGTAGTATGGATAATGTTATTATACTTAAGCATTTTATAATATTAAGACCTGTAAAGGAGGCCGGTTCCAATGAACTGGGCGTTGTGGGGGTGCTGGGCCATTTCTCACTTTCCCCACACGTACCCAACTTTTCGAACCCATTAGGGGGTTGGGGATTCCTTAGGAATCGAGCCATCCACCCCTTTCATTTTCCCGGCCCGTCCGGGTGGCGACTCCATTTTCTCCGGACTTAGGTTCGTGTTCTCTAAGGCCCCGAGCCTAAACAGTGCCGAAGTCGCAAGAACCATTCCACCGGGAGTGGGGGCGAAAATCCCCGCTCACAGTGGCGACTCCACTGGGGATAAGAGAAGTTGATTATGTTGGTCTTTATATTATTCTATTCTTTCTTATAATTGTAACACCTCTACATTCAATACATGCACCCTACAAACAACACAATGTAGTATACATGCACTAAACATAGAGATACTACGGATTTTCTTAACATTTTAAACATTTTAAACCATACCATAATCTTTCAATTGTATACATTATAGAAAGATAAGTAGTTAATTTGTAATACAAAACTAAATAGATATATATATAGATACATTTAGTTGTTACGCAGCGGAATTTATCAAATATTTACATATATGAAAACATTTAATTTCATATTTACAAATTCCGTAGTGAACACGGCTAAGGGACACGGCCGTGTCTCTCAAAAACTCAACCAACACGCCCAAATTTCCTTGGCTTGGCCGTGTCTCTCCTTTCCTTTGGCCGTGTCACTCATCACCAAAACCCTAAATGTAACCAACCTTCTTCCAAATGCATTTTAACATATAATTCCCAACACAAACTCACTCAAATGGATATAACTCATGTCATAACACATATTCATCACAATAACCACTTAAACAACACATTTGAACACAAACCATCTCAAAACCCTAACTCAAACTTTACTCTTGATTTTCCACTATCAATCTTCACTTATTTTTCCATAATCACAACCAAACCAACACCAATTCCAATTTTTAACTTTAAATCAATTCTAACACTTGCAAACACATATCAAATACACCAAATCATTACATCAACAAATCACACTTCACTTTAAACATAACTTCAAGATTAACAAAGGAAAACAAGAGATTTCTTACCTTAGATGAAGAAATTTCACAAATCTCTAACCAAACTCTTTGATTGCCTCTTCAATTGAACTCTAGCATCAAGAACACTTCTCTTCCTCTTTCTCTCCTTCAATCACCGGCACCCAAAATGAAAAAAAAACAAAATAGCCACAAGTCAAACACTTTTCCATCTTTTAATCTCCACCAAGAGATTTCTAAAGGTAAATTACCTCAATGCCCTTAACCATTTGTTCTAACTCTCTTTTAACTTATAAATCCTTTTATGTAATTTCACATTCAACAAAATAAATATGTCTACCCCCTTGACTCTTCATTTGACCAATTTATATGTTATATATATCATCATATACACAACATATACCATTCTCTCTAAACCCTATTTTCTTTCCCAATTTCTTTTCTCTTGCAATTTAACACATATATTCAATCCAATATAACAACAACAACAACAACAACATAATCAAAACTTCTAGGGCATATATGAGGATATTACAATTCTCCCCCTCTAAAAAGAAAATTTCATCCTCGAAATTACCTGAATTTAACTTTGAAACAACTGAGGATACTGCTCTCGCATGGTTTGCTCACTTTCCCAAGTTGCTTCTTCCTTTGCATGATTCTTCCATAGAACCTTCACCAATGGCACTCTCTTGTTTCTCAGCTCTTTCACATCACGTGCCAAGATAGCAACTGGTTCTTCCTCAAAAGTCAAGTTTGGGCTCACTTCGATAGATTCAAAAGGCAACAAATGAGATGGATCCGATCTGTACCTTCTCAACATAGAAACATGAAATACATTATGAATACGATCCAACTCAGGTGGCAAAGCAAGTCAATACGCAACTGGCCCAACTCTTTCCAACACTTCATACGGTCCGATGAAACGAGGACTCAATTTCCCTTTCCGACCGAACCTCAAAATCTTCTTCCAAGGAGACACTTTCAGAAATACCTTATCCCCAACATCAAACTCTATGTCTCTCCTTTTCATATCTGCATAAGACTTCTGTCGGTCTGAAGCTGCTTTTAACCTGCCTCGAATCAACTTTACTTTATCTTCAGTTTCTTGAATCAAATCAGGACCAACCAACTTATTATCTCCAAGCTCATTCCAACAAAGAGGTGTCCTACACCGTCTGCCATACAATGCTTCAAACGGTGCCATACCAATGCTGGATTGGTGACTGTTGTTGTAAGCAAACTCCACAAGCGGTAGAAATCTGTCCCAACTTCCAGAGAAATCAATGACACAGCTTCTCAACATGTCTTCAATAATCTGTATCACCCTCTCTGACTGTCCATCCATCTGTGGATGAAAAGCAGTACTGAAGTGCAGTCGAGAACCCAAAGCACTATGCAAACTCTTCCAAAATCTTGAAGTAAACCTGGGATCTCGATCAGACACTAAAGAAGTTGGAACACCATGCAACTTCACAATCTCATGGATATACAGCTCAGCTAATCTCTCCAAAGAGTAATCCATCCGAACCGGAAGGAAATGAGCTGTCTTAGTCAATCTATCCACAATCACCCATATAGCATCATGCTTCTTTTGTGTCAATGGCAAACCAGACACAAAATCCATCGTCACTCTATCCCACTTATACTCTGGTACTGATAATGGTTGAAGCAACCCAGTTGGAACTTGATGCTCTGCTTTAACCTTCTGACAAGTGAGATATTTCGATACAAACTCAGCAATGTCTCTCTTCAATCCAATCCACCAGTAATGCTGTCTCAAATCATGATACATCTTTGTATTACCCGGATGCATAGCAAACACTGACTGATGTGCTTCTTCTAAAATGACTCTTTTCAAATCAGCATCATCGGGTACACACAATCGGTTCTTAAACCAGAGACTCCCATCACCTTTCACAACAAAATCTCTAGTCTTCCCATTCTTGCAATCTGAAATAATCTTTCGAATTTTCTCATCCGCCAACTGAGCCTCTTTAATCTGATTCAACAAAACTGGTTTCAAATGCAATTGTGTCAACAATGCACCATCATCACAAGATACAAAACTGGCATGCAATGCTCTCAACTCAACAAGCAACGAGAGCGAATAAACAATTAAACCAGCTAAAGACTTCCGACTCAAGGCATCAGCAACAACATTTGCTTTACCTGGATGATAATCAATCAAACAGTAATAGTCTTTAATCAATTCCAACCATCTCCTCTGCCGAAGATTGAGCTCTCTCTGGACACCCAAATATTTCAAACTCTTATGATCAGTATAGATGAAACATTTCTCCCCAAACAGATAGTGTCGCCAAATCTTCAATGCAAACACAATGGCTGCTAGCTCCAAATCATGGGTCGGATAGTTAAGCTCATGCGGTTTCAACTGTCGAGATGCATAAGCTATAACTTTACCTTCCTGCATCAACACACACCCCAAACCACTATGTGAAGCATCACTGTAAATCACATATGGTTTGCCTTCTACAGGTAAAGTAAGAACAGGCGCTTGAGTCAGCATATTTCTCAACTGTTCAAAGCTAGCCTGACACTGATCCGTCCACACAAATCTCACTCCCTTACGAAGCAATCTGGTGAGTGGAGTAGCTATCAAAGAAAACCCTTTCACAAACCGCCGGTAATAGCCTGCCAAACCCAGAAAACTTCTAACCTCTGTCACCGACTTGGGTGGACTCCAATTCAATATAGCTTCAACTTTGCTCGGATCAACTCTAATGCCTTCTGCTGAAACTATATGACCAAGAAAAGCGACTTGATCCAACCAGAACTCACACTTCGACAATTTGGCAAACAACTGCTTCTCTCTCAAAATTTGCAACACAATCCGCATATGCATATCATGTTCCTCTTCATTCCGCGAATACACCAGAATGTCATCGATGAAGACCACTACAAACTGATCCAGATAGGGCCTGAACACCCTATTCATCAAATCCATAAAAGCTGCAGGTGCATTCGTTAGACCAAAAGGCATAACTAGAAATTCATAATGCCCATACCTGGTCCGAAAAGCTGTTTTAGGAACATCTTCCGCTTTAACCCTCAACTGATGGTACCCAGATCTCAGGTCAATTTTAGAAAACACAGCTGCACCCTTCAATTGATCAAAGAGGTCATCAATTCTAGGCAAAGGATATTTATTTTTAATGGTCACCTTGTTCAATTGCCTATAATCGATACACAATCTCATGGTACCATCTTTCTTTTTCACAAATAGCACAGGAGCTCCCCAAGGAGAAACACTGGGGCGAATAAATCCTTTGTCCAACAATTCCTGCAATTGCACTTTCAACTCCCTCAATTCTGCTGGTGCCATTCTATAAGGAGTACTAGAGATAGGAGTGGTACCAGGCAACAATTCAATACTGAACTCCACCTCTCTCTCAGGAGGTAATCCTGGCAACTCCTCTGGAAATACATCTGGGAACTCTGCAACTGTGGGTATACTATCAATGGGAGAACCTTTCACTCTAGTATCTACCACATGAGCAAGATAGGCTTCACACCCCTTTCTAATCAATCTCCTAGCTGCAACAGCTGAAACAAACAAAGATGCTAGCTGCTCCTGCTCATTAGATACTATCACTTCTCTACCATCAACTGTTCTCAAAGAAACAATTTTCCTTTTACAGTCTACCACAGCTCCATGCCTAGCTAGCCAGTCCATACCTAGAATCACATCATATTCCTTAAATGGCATCTCAATCAAGTCTCCAAGGAACTCCTCACCTTGCACCCTCACTGCACTATCTCGGTGCACCTTACTCACAACCACACTATACCCTAACGGATTTGTCACCAACACATCAAATCCTAGGGACTCAGCATGCATATCAGACACAGGCAAAACAGATGCACTAATATAAGAATGTGTGGAACCCGGATCAATCAAAGCAAGTACTGAAGTATCAAATAAAGAAAAAGTACCAGCAATGACTGCCGAAGCATCTGGCTGCCTCTGCATAACATACATCCTCTGGGAAGATCCAACCTCCTCTGGTCTGCTCTCCCTAGATGTAGAACCTCCTCTGGCACTGAACCCAGATCTTCCTCCTCGGCTAACACCTCTGCTTCCTCGACCTCCCCTCACACTAGGTCGAGAAGCTGCAGTATCAACTGACATCTGTTCTTGCCTCTCAGGACAATCTCTAACAAAGTGATCTGGTGATCCACATCTGAAACAAACCCCTGCTACACCAGCCTTCCAGCAAGGACCACCATGTGGCCTACCACAATGAATACAGATGGGTAGGGTGGATCTCTGAATCATAGGGGTCGGAGCACTTGCCACTGAAGCTGCAGGTCTAAATCTCTGCCTCTGAAACTGCACTGACCTACCAGCTGACCTCTGACTCCTACTAACTCTAGGAACAAAGCTTCCTTTACCTCTTTTAACAGAAGAAGATCCTGCCTCAAACTGGGGCCTCCTAACCCTAACCTCTTCCTCTGAAGCAGCTGCAATAACTTGAGCTCGCTCTACACTTCGAGCTGCTGCCACTAGCTGGGAGAAATCGTGATATCTAGATCCAGCCACTAAGCACATGATAGAGGGCCTCAATCCTTCCTGAAACCTCCGGCATCTATCTATTTCATCAGCTATAATGCCACCAGCATAATGGCTCAATCTAATAAACTCAACCTCATACTCAGTTACAGTCTTGCTATCTTGCTTCAAGCTTAAGAACTCCATCTTCTTCATGTCTTTGTACTCCCTAGGAGTATACTTTAACTCAAACTCTCTCAGAAAATCCGCATATGATAAGGTTGGTGGATCATCCATAGAATGGGGCACTGTCCTCCACCAGTCGTAGGCGTCCTTCTGTAGCAAAGATCTTGCATAATCAAACTTTTCCTCCGATGTGGCTTGCAACTGAATAAAAATCCTCTGTACTTTATCAAGCCACTGTTCTGCTACAGCTGGATCAGTAGTACCAAGGAAATCCTCTGCTCCATACTTCCTTAGTTTGTCATAATGCCTCACAGATACCAAAGGCTGAGGGGGTGGTGGCTGTGGTTGTACTGGTGCTTGCCTCAATGCCTCTACCACACGCCTCAACCAAGCTGGTGGAACCTCCTCACCAACTGGTCTACCCGACAACGAAGCAGGTGCCTCCTCAACACTATCAACCCTAGCTCCATCATCAGGAGCAACGCTCTCCTCACTACCCTCAACTGACTGTCTCAAATGAGGATCCATCAACACCCAACACTGCAAACACAAAAGGACACACCTTATTAAAGATCAGAGATTGCCAATCCCAAACATGTATTTTTATTCAAAACCAACTTTTTAAGTAAAATATTATTTTTGTTACATTTTACCTAGGTTGAGAATCTCAAACCTAGGCTCTGATACCAAAACAATTGTAACACCCCTACATTCAATACATGCACCCTACAAACACCACAATGTAGTATACATACACTAAACATAGAGATGCTACGGATTTTCTTAACATTTTAAACATTTTAAACCATACCATAATCTTTCAATTGTATACATTATAGAAAGATAAGTAGTTAACTTGTAATACAAAACTAAATAGATATATATATAGATACATTTAGTTGTTACGCAGCGGAATTTATCAAATATTTACATATATGAAAACATTTAATTTCATATTTACAAATATACACATATGTACATTAAAATCATTACTTTACAAAATATAAAAGAGTTATACATGATTGGCAAGTTTCCTCTGATCTTTAAGTTCCCAAAATCTACTCTTCACTGTCTACTCTCACTCGTTCTCGAAGAGCTCTCGGGTTCAACCCTATTACCTGCGCGATCAAACACTATCGCGCTAAGCCAACGGCTTAGTAAGATAAAACATGATAATGTTATGCTTTAATGCAATGCAATGCCAATTCTCAATCCATATTATACATGTAACATCATATATGCAAGGCTAACAACATACCTTAACATTTTATATGCCTCATTAGTTATTCATTTAACCATTCAGGAACAACATTAAACAAATCATGACTCACATTAAACAAAGACAAGCATTGGGCCCAAGACACACTAATATGCCATTCAATTTTCAGAGTTAATGTTTTGGTTTTGTTATCACATTTATCAATATCATATACCCAACTAGGCTTCAAGGATTAGGTTCAACCAAGCTTCAAGGGGAGCAAAGCATGCTAAGCATCAACCCAACTTGGCTTCAAGAACCAACCCAACCTAGCTTCAAGGGTGGTAACATCTCAATTAGGCTTCAAGGATTCAATCCAACCTAACTTCAAGAGATTGTTACACTTATTAGGCATGCCACCAACAACAAACTCTGAAAATGGAATAACACATTAGCCACACAATTCATTTATTATTCAATTATCATTTCCATTTCCAATTCTCATCAACATTTAGGTGAACATGCCTTCTTTCTTTCAATTGCATCATCATAGCCAATCACAATGGCTTTGCATCATATCATTTCTTATTTGAATCATCATAACATCTTTGATATAACATTTCAATATACATTACCATTTACATTGCATAACATAATATTGTTCAATCTCAACAATGCAATTAGGGCAAAGAACAATTTATATCATTAATAGCTTTATGATCTTCCACATCCATTTGATTAGGGCTTTCCATGCTTTAAGTATATTTAAAGTGTTTATGTTTAGGTTTAGGGACCAACCCACCTTTGAAGAACCAAAACAATACAATTAGAACAAAGAAATAAAACCCTAACCAATACATTTGAGGGACAAGGGCAGCACCCTTGAGGGACACGGCCAAGCTTGTGGCCGTGTCACTCAAACCAATTGGACAGTAAGCAACACGGGCAAGGGACACAGCCAAGCTTGTGACCGTGTCTCCCAAAACCAAAATCCAGTAGTGAACACGGCTAAGGGACACGGCCGTGTCTCTCAAAAACTCAACCAACACGCCCAAATTTCCTTGGCTTGGCCGTGTCTCTCCTTTCCTTTGGCCGTGTCACTCATCACCAAAACCCTAAATGTAACCAACCTTCTTCCAAATGCATTTTAACATATAATTCCCAACACAAACTCACTCAAATGGATATAACTCATGTCATAACACATATTCATCACAATAACCACTTAAACAACACATTTGAACACAAACCATCTCAAAACCCTAACTCAAACTTTACTCTTGATTTTCCACTATCAATCTTCACTTATTTTTCCATAATCACAACCAAACCAACACCAATTCCAATTTTTAACTTTAAATCAATTCTAACACTTGCAAACACATATCAAATACACCAAATCATTACATCAACAAATCACACTTCACTTTAAACATAACTTCAAAATTAACAAAGGAAAACAAGAGATTTCTTACCTTAGATGAAGAAATTTCACAAATCTCTAACCAAACTCTTTGATTGTCTCTTCAATTGAACTCTAGCATCAAAAACACTTCTCTTCCTCTTTCTCTCCTTCAATCACCGGCACCCAAAATGAAAAGAAAACAAAATAGCCACAAGTCAAACACTTTTCCATCTTTTAATCTCCACCAAGAGATTTCTAAAGGTAAATTACCTCAATGCCCTTAACCATTTGTTCTAACTCTCTTTTAACTTATAAATCCTTTTATGTAATTTCACATTCAACAAAATAAATATCTCTACCCCCTTGACTCTTCATTTGACCAATTTATATGTTATATATATCATCATATACACAACATATACCATTCTCTCTAAACCCTATTTTCTTTCCCAATTTCTTTTCTCTTGCAATTTAACACATATATTCAATCCAATATAACAACAACAACAACAACAACATAATCAAAACTTCTAGGGCATATATGAGGATATTACAATAATGATATTATCCATTGCATCATATTAGTTTGCATTGTGTACGTGAGTTAGGATGCCCGTGTTATGTTATGTAAGGGATACCATACCTTCACTCAATGTATGGAGATCGAGCATGGCATAACCACTCATAGCCTCGTACCATTTGGTATATACTTGCTATGGGAACCTAAGCCTTTTTACCCAAAGACTAAAGCTCATGTAATTGGCCTAGTTACTTTCCTTAGGTTTTACCCCAAATGCATGTTGTTTGACTATGGTTAATTTATCTTGGTTTAAATCATGGCTTATTTGGTTTGTTCTTTTTCTAATATGACCCAAGTACATTTGCAAGCTCAAAATAAATTTTTTCTTTAAAATCCAAAAGACCAAAACTATTTTCAAAATTTTTCAAGATGGTCTTTGGACATAAAATTTTTCTAAAAATAAATAAAAAAATCCTTTGGCTCATGGCCCAAATACTAAGCCCAAAATCCATTTTTCTAAAATCTTTTACAATGGGCTTAGAAACAAAACTATTTTCACCCAACATTTTCTTACAAAGAGCTTGCAAAAATATTTAGGTCAATTATGAAATACCAAAAATCAATTGTGGGCCTAGTTTACACTAAGAATAAATTAACCATGGGTTTGTTTTTGGCATGAATCATTAGTTACTCTTTCCAAGTGAGAAATCTATTTTATAATAAACCTCTTAATTTCGTTTTAATCCAACATAGCATAAAAGCTACTTTAGTTGGTTGAATGGATTAAAACCTAATTAATGGGAATTATCATGGATTGATTTCCATTTTTGAAAATATAACTATTGGTTGAAACAGTCCGAGGGAATTATTCGAAAGCAAGATACCCCATGTTGGTATTTTGTTAACCATATACCTAGGAAAAGAGACTCGCCATTCATGTGTGGATGTTATAAGGTTGGAAGGACCGTCCTAATTTGTTCTTGTTTGTTAATTATTTGTGCATACATGCATACATTTACATCTCATATCATTGGTTCTCTCTGGCTCACAGCCCTGGATTACGAAAGTTCAAAAGCTTACGACAATTCGACCTATGCCAGAGACGAAGTATCTAGCAACGGCTCAATCACTTGCTCACCAAAGACAATGGAGCCCGAACAAATTCAAAGAATGGTGGATGAAACCCTCAATGCCAAGATGGAAGAAATCAAAGAGGCCCTAGCTGAGACCAAGAAGAACCAATTGACTGCAATCTTAGAGAATCATGCCGAGGCATCTTCTAGCACTAAGAAACCAAAGGACAAAGGGAAGACTAAAGTTAATGAAGTGGCTTTTGATGATGAAAAGGTGGTCATTGATGATGATGATGATTGGGCTCAATACTACCAAGAGGTTCAATAAAAGAAGAAAGAACCGAAGGCTTTCGAGAAAATAACTATTGAAAAGACCGAGACATCTGATGTTGAAAAGATGATTGCTAATTTAGAAAAGAAATTTGAGAAGAAGCTGAAAACCGAAGAGATGTTTGAAATTGACAAGTTATTTGAACAAGATGGTGAGGTCCCTTATAAATTCAAGATGCCCTCCTTTGCAAAGTACAATGGCACCGAAAATCCTCATCTTCATGTGAAGCAATATATCACTGCCATGCAGTTTGTCCGAGCTATTAAGGCTCAAACCCTAAGGTACTTTATGCTCTCACTGGACCCTGTTGTCCAAAATTGGTTCAATACCTTAGATGATGAAATGCAAAAGAGCTGGGATCTACTTTACAAAGCCTTTATCCAACAATATGGATATAATGTGGAATTGGAAGTTACCTTGATGGAAGTGGAATCCATTAGGCAAAGGCCGAATGAGAATTTTGTAGACTATGTCAAGAGATGGAGAAACAAGGCTGCTTTACTCAAAAAGAGGCCCGATGAATCCGATCAAATAAGGATGATTGTGAGAGGGGTGTTACCTAGTCTTCGTGAGAGGATGTCTCATACACTCATCCGTGATTTCAAAGACCTTCTTCAAGCTGGTTTACAAATTGAAGAGTGGGACAGGGAGAAGAGCCTATTTGCAACGAAAAGGAATGAGAAAGGGAGCTATCAACCTGGTAGTCAAAGCATGCAAAAGGCCGTCGGTGTTAATGATACTAATCAAGGAAAAAGGAGACAATTTTCAAAATTGGGAAAACCGATGTCCTGGGTTCTCAACAAGCTTCAAAGAAAGGGACTGCTACAACCCTTAAATCCTCGTCCTTTACCTAATCCGCTCCCACCTAATTTTGACACCAAAGCATTTTGTCAATTTCATCAAACGCAAGGACATGACACGGATAGATGTGTGAGATTGAGACATGAGATCCAAAACTTAATTGATAATGGGAAGCTACCCGGGCCCAACAAGCCAAACACCAAAGATAACCCATTGCCAAAGTTCAATAGAGTGCCACCACCATCAACCTTCATGATTGGAGGAGGTCTGCATGAGGATTTTGTCATGTCTTCTTTTCAAGATGTGGGAGGAGAAGAAATCAAAGAAGAAGAGGAATTTAATGAAGTTAAACAAGCCATGATTGGTGAAGAAGTAACAATTTGTGTGGTCAACAGGTTTTGGGATTCAAGTGACAGTGATGATGATATACCCAAGAAGAAGGAGTGGACTTGGTCTGAGCCCGAAGAAGATGAGGTGATGAATACTAGATCCGGTAAGCCTTATGCGAGGCCACCACCTAAGGATGGAGAAACTAATAAGGGGAAGGAAGTTGAAGTGGAAGAAGATGATGTTGTACTCAAGCAATTAAAAAAAACTCAAGCAAGTGTTAGCATTTGGGACCTGTTAGCTACCTCTAAAAAACACCGAGAGACTATGGCTAAAGCCTTGGCTAGCATGCCGATTTCTACATCTACAACACTGGAGGAGTTGATTAACTTCATAAAAATTGGGGAAATAATGAAATGTGAAGAGGTTCAAGAGAAGAGCGAAGTTAGTATGGGAGCAGTTTCTTTTTCTGATGTGGACTTACCAGAGGAAGGGAGAGACCATATCCGCCCTCTCTTTATCAAAATAGAAGTCAAGGGAAAGAGGACTCCTTGTGTAATGGTCGATGATGGGTCTGCCATAAATGTTTGTCCACTTAAGGTAATACCAAAGCTAGCCATGGCAACAAGAGATTTAAACCCAACCGAGGTGACAATTCGTGCTTATGACAACACTAAGAGGCATGCCGAAGGGACTTTCAAAGCAGCCATCAAGGTTGGTCCAATTGAATCTATTGTGGAGTTTGTTGTTTTAGACATACCAGTTACCTTTGCCTTACTCTTGGGACGACCATGGTTTCATCCTCTTGGTGGAGTTCCTTCCACCCTTCATCAAAAGATCAAATTTCCCAACGGAAATGAGACAGTGGTCATTGAAGCTGAAGATAATGAGATTGTTAATGCTCTAATGGTTGAGAGGCCTCTCAATGGTTTTCAAGTAGCTGTAATCTCTGATGATGAAGCAGTGGGCTCCAAAGTCTTGAATATGATGAAGAACATGAATTACCTTCCCAGAGCTGGCCTTGGAAAGGGTAAAGCCGCATTAACAAAATTACCAGATTTTAAAACTCAAACTTCCAAGAAGGGGTTGGGATATGATGAAGCCAATAATGTTCAAACAAAGAAGAATGAGAAGATGAGCTTCCCACCACTTGAAGAAATCTTTATCAAAGCTCCAACTATCGGACCACTCTAAGGAAAGCCCGAGCCGATCATGTTCATGGGTAAGTTAATTCCTGGTTTTAAAATTTTTGCAGATGTTGCTGAGTTAGTGGAGCAAGTGAAGAAAAAGCTTACCCTGTCAACAAACAAAGAATCCACTCCAAAGGAGAAGAATGAAGCTGCCCTAAAAGCCAAGAAGACTCCAGAAGAGATTGCTGCCATGGTTGAAGAGAAGTTTGAAGACATCCTGCTTTATGATTCTGAGAACAATGATTTTGATTTTGATTTTAATTTGTCTGCTTTGTATTAGGATGATGATGTTTTCTTTTCCAAAATGAATGAAATAAAGTCTGATTTTGCTTACTTGTGTGATGTTTCTCCTGATGGTTGCATACATTCAAATAGCAGTTACATGAGCATCTTTAATATTAATTCTGTTAACACACAATCATTAAATTTGGGAACAACTGAAAATCATAAAAACATTAGCGTAGCATCCGACCTTACTCCTGATGAGAGAGAGAGAGATTTGAAAAAATATTCAAAAAATATGAAGAAGTGTTTGCTTGGTCTTATGAAGATATGCCTGGGATAGATCGCGACATAGCCGAGCATCATATTCCTACTTACACCCACATTAAGCCTGTCAAACAAAAGCTTAGACGATTAAGACTTGAATGGGCTGAATTGGTTAAAGAAGAGGTCACTAAGAAAATACAAGTGAAGTTCCTTGAAGTGATAGAATACCCAGATTGGTTAGCCAACATAGTACCTGTGCCAAAGAAAGATGGGAGGATAAGGGTCTGCGTGGACTATAGAGATTTAAACAAGGCTTCCCCTAAGGATGATTTTCCTTTACCTCATATAGATGTACTCATTGATAGTGCAGCCTCTAGTGTGCTACACTCATTTGTGGATGGATTTTCTGGATACAATCAAGTGTTAATGGCCCAAGAGGATAAAGCCAAAACTGCCTTCACTACTACATGGGGTATATTTTGTTATAGGGTGATGCCTTTCGGCTTAAAGAATGCTGGAGCAACTTACCAAAGAATGGCCACCACTTTATTTCATGACATGATGCACAAAGAGGTTGAAGTATATGTTGACGATATGATGGTTAGTCGAATACAAGGGAGCAACACTTCCAGAACTTGGAATTATTCTTCGATAGAGCTTTGAAGTATAAGCTCAAATTAAACCCAAAGAAGTGTGTATTTGGTGTTACCTCAGGTAAATTGTTGGGAAATGTGATTGGTCCGAATGGCATTGAGATTGATCCTGACAAAGTCAAAGCAATCAGGGATATGCCAGCCCCGAAGATGGAGAAAGAAGTTCGGGGATTTATTGGTAAACTGCAGTACATTAGCAGATTTATAGCAAAACTCACAACAATCTGTGAGCCTATCTTCAAGTTGCTTAGGAAGAATCAGCCGGTCGTATGGAAAGAAGAATGTCAAAAGGGCTTTGATCGAATAAAGGAGTATTTGTTGAATCCACCTGTTTTGAAACCACCTAAACTCAGCAAACCTCTATTACTATACTTAGTGGTAAAAGAAGAGTCGATAGGAGCCGTGTTAGCCCAAGCAGATGAGTCGGGGATTGAGCATGTTGTTTACTACTTAAGTAGAAAGCTCCTACCTTATGAAATTAAGTATAGTATCATTGAAAAGACATGCATAGCCGTGGTTTGGTCTTCTAAGAAGTTGTGGCATTACTTTCAATCATATAGTGTGCAAGCAATTTCCAGGTTGGATCCAATGAAATACTTAAAGGAGACACCCTCTTTAATTGGGAAATATGGTCGATGGTTGATAATACTAGAAGAATTTGAGATCGAGTATGTAACCAGAAAAAAAATCAAAGGTAGATCGGTGGCAGAATTTCTGGCTCAACAACCATTACCAGAAAGTGAAGAGGTAATCTTGGAATTTCCAGATGAACATTTAGAAGCAATTAAAGTACAAGGGTGGAAAATGTATTTTGATGGAGCAGCAAAGAGGAGAGGAGCAGGTTTGGGACTTATACTAGAATCGCCCGAAGGGGAACTCATCCCTTTAGCCAAAAAGTTGAAATTTAGGGCAACCAATAATATGGTGGAGTACGAATCTTGTATTTTAAGTTTGGAAACCCTAATGATTATGAAAGTGGATAAGGTGGAAGTTTATGGTGATTCATTGTTAGTAGTATCCCAAGTAAATGGAGAGTGGGAGTTGAAAGGAGAAAAATTGAAACCATACCATCATTACCTGACCATGATAAAGAAAAATTTTAAGGAGTGTAGGTTTATACACTTGTCAAGAGAAGAAAATCAGATGGCTGATGCCCTAGCCACATTGGCTTCGGTATGGGAAAATCCTGTTAGCTTATTCCTTAAGCCTCTGGTCTTGACCAGTTCATCAACTCCTTGTTATGAATATGAAACAATCATGGAAATTGATACAGACCATGATGCATGGTATGATACCACAAGGAGATTTTTGGAGGAAAGAGAATACCCGCCGGGGGCAACAAAGAAAGAGAGAAGGGCCGTAAGGCGGTGGTCATTGCAATACATCACCTTCCATGGGGAGTTATATCGAAGATGGCCTGATGGGGTGCATTTGAGATGTTTAAGAAAGCCTGAAGTGGAGCGCATCATGTCTGAAATACTTGCGGGAAGTTGTGGTCCGCACATGAGTGGTTTGGCCCTAGTTAAGAAGATTATTCGACAAGGTTACTATTGGTTGACCATGGAAAGAGACTGTATCAAGTTTGTCAAGAAGTGCCAACAATGTCAGATGTATGGTAACTTGAATCATATGCCTCCTGAAGAACTACATTCAATGTCTTCACCCCTGGCCCTTTGCCACTTGGGGTATTGACATTATAGGAGAGATACATCCGACAGCTTCAAACGGGCACCGTCTTATTGTGGTAGCAGTTGATTATTTTTTGAAATGGGTCGAAGCCGAATCCTTCAACAAGCTGGGTGCAAGTCAAATGGCTAAGTTTATCGAAAAGAATCTCATCTGCAGATATGGGGTCCCGCACAGTGTGATATCAGACAACGGGGTACAGTTTCAAGGGGCAGTTAAGGATTATTCTCCAAGTACCAAATCCATCATCACCGATCTTCTCCTTATACACCAAAGGCTAATGGTGCAGTGGAAGCAACAAACAAGACAATTAAGCAAATTCTGTCCAAGATGACCAAGACTTACAGGGATTGGTCAGAGATGCTTCCCTTTGCTTTATGGGGATATAGGACGAGTGTGCGAACACCTACTAGAATGACACCGTTCCCTTTGGTTTATGGGATGTAAGCAGTATTGCCAATTGAGATTGAGATCAAGTCATTGAGAGTAGTCTTGGAAGCGGAGCTGCCTAAAATAGAATGGGTAGCAAGCAGATATACTCAGTCAGCTCTATTAGAAGAGAGAAGGCTAAAGGCACTGTATCATCACCAACTGTATCAAAAGAAGATAGCTCAGGCTTACAATAGAAGGGTCAAAATTCGAAGATTCAGGGTTGGGGATTTGGTATTGAAGCAATGTAGGCCTAATGTATCTGATCCAAGAGGGAAGTTCAGACCCAGCTGGGAAGGACCATATGTCGTGAAATAAGTCATGAGCAAAGGTGCAGTGAAGTTATCAGACATGGATGGGAATGAATTCAGTGAGCCAGTAAACATTGATAGGTTGAAGAGGTTTTTTGTATGAAAAAAAAAAGAGCTCGCTAGGTTGAAAACCCAAAAAGGGCAGCCTAGGCAAAAGTTAGGGCAGTCCGCTAGTTCCGAAAACCCGAAAGGGCGGGCTAGGCAACAATTAGGGCTAATGAGAGAAAATCATCAATTAGAAAACCCGAAAGGGCTGATTGGCAACAGGAGTGATCTTGTGTATGCTGGCTTTATGTTTGGTTGTTCCCCAATTTAATAAAACAGAATTAATGATTAAATTTGTTCTATGTGCACTGTTATGAGTATTTGACCAGATACGGATGAAATAAATAATCATAATTGCAAAAGGTGATGACAAATTTTCAATGGAAAAGAAGCATCTTTTATTACTTTAGTTATTTTTCATCCTAAAAAAACATTTTTTGAATTGACAAATGTAAAATCTATGGCAGTCTATAAGTGTAACGTGCAGGCCAGCTTTGCCTCAGCTGATCCAAGTAGGCTTCAGTCAAGCAAGGCATGTCTAGGTCAGGAACAAAGTCAAAATCATGAGGCTCAGCTCCATACTGATGCCTAAGTTGGCGAGGATCATAGCATGTACCTTGACGAAGAGCAGTAAGGGGAACATACATCAGGTATGTCCGCAGGGTAATATGAGAAATCTTCCACCAAGGTACCAACCAACGAATATTAACTTCAGAGCGTGAGTGGATCTAGTCAATCCAGTCAGCATATGAAAAAGCTGGGTGGAATAGTTTTCTAAAAGAATGATGATGAGGCAGGTATCTAGCAAAGTCCATGGAGGGAGTATCAAGCAAACAAAGACGCTCCTGAAGCCAAATCTATGAAGAAAGAATTATAAAAAAAAAAGAGGTCCACTAAGTTGAAAACTTGCAAGGGCAGCTTAGGCAAAAATTAGGACAGCTCGCTAGTTCCGAAAACCCATATGGGCGGACTAGGCAAAAATTAGAGCAATATAAAAAAAAAACCTAAATTGAAAACCCGGAAGGGCAGTTTAGGTAATTACCTAAAGCAGCAACGGGCTCCCAGTCAGTCTCTTTGACAATCCTGATTTAAATCAGTCTAATCCAACTAGAGTTTCGGCTAAGATCACAGGTACCGGCGACAAGCCTCCTTCCATTTGATCCATGATATCCAATACTCGTGGATCAATATCGCCATCAGAAGAAACAAGTAAGAATTGGCAAAGTAAGCAAAGACAAAGCATGCATCCCCAGGCCTTAGTAGGAGACAAATGAGAAGAACAAAAGTCAATCAAATGAGCAAGTAGAATTTTTTCACCTCTCATCAACCGAAGAATCTAGGGTTTCGAAATTTGAAATAACATCTACATCTTCTGCTGAGTTTTGGAAACCAATGTAGGTAACGCCATTTGATGATTATTGGGATGTCCAAGAATGGCCTCAAATTCTTCAATCAAAGGACACATTTCAAAGCCATTAATTCTAAACACCCTGGAATCCGTATTCCACAAGGAAGCCGCGGCATGTAAAAAGGAATGATCCAATTTGACATTTTGAAAGCATTTTAAAACATCAAGCTTTGACGATGAAATTTGCTTCCAATGGTTGGCATCAATATTCTTAAAAAGAATTTTTATTTTCTTTAAATGGTGCTCGGTCATGGTTGAAGAATAAAGGGGAACCGAAATTGCTAAAGAGAGAGTATTCACTTTGGAAGAGAGATTCTTGGCTTATGAATTGAAATATGGCATGCAAGGTGATTTATATAGAAGAAAATAAACCTTTTCCAAAAGTGAAATGGAAAAGGTGATGGAAAAGGATAAGACCATATGGCACAAGGAAAGGAAGTGATCACAATTTCTTTTTCCATCTTGGATTTGGTTTAACAAAAAAAAAAAGTGGATTAATTATGATGTATTTTATATATATAAAAAAGGGGGGCATCGAAAAAAAAAAGGAGAGAGATTACAGTAAACGAGGAAAATTATATATTTTTCATTATTGTACAATGTTTTACAATTGTTTCAATATTTACATATCACTAAGAGGGTGGTGGGTCACCACCAAATAAAGACTTGAAAAAGTCGTCGCCTGTTGGAGGAGGCAAATTACTGGTCCCGGGATCATCTGAAGCAAAAGCACTAAATCCCTATTGCCTTGGAGTTCTGATTTGTCATGGTCCTCATCAGAAGCAGACGAAAGGATCTCATGGTCATCAGCCTGGGAGCCTCTCGATGAAGAAGCACCGGGATCCCTCATTCCTTGAAATCAGAAGTCTCAAAAATTTTGTTCAGATTGATGATATAAACTTTCAAAATAAGAAGTCTGTTGATGACTTGCAGCCTCTTCAAAAAAGCTTCTTGTTTTGATCTTCGAGCATCCACCATGAGCCAAGAAGGAAAAAGGTAAGAGCATACATAATCATGCATACATATAGCATAAACTATTACAAAATAAGAAATGTACCAGGTAATTCATGTCAATGCCTAGCGGATAAGATGGTCCAGCCTCATGATCAAACGAGCCAACAACCTGGAATGATCATTGAAGAATCAAAGAAAAAAGGTAGCTGCAAGGGAAAAGTGGTTAAAGTGCAAAAACTACTTTGGAAGATTAAAACAAGGAAAGAAGAACATGGATCAAGCAAGACATGGCCAAGCCAAATCAAGCTTGGCCGCATCACCTTAATGGAAATCTTGGCAGTAGGAGACACGACCAAGCCACTGACCGTGTCTCACCTAAAGGGCAAAGCCAAGAAAAACCAAGCAAAGAGAGAGGGGAAGCAGTAGGTGACACAGACAGGAGACATGGCCAAGCCACTGGCCGTGTCACATGACACGGTCACAAGCTTGGTCGTGTCCCATCCTAAGCCAAGAATAAAGAAGAACCAAAGAAAAAAACACGGAAGCTGACACACCCAGGGGACACGGCCAAGCCACTGGCCGTGTCACTCCCATCTTCAAAGAACAAAGAAGACTCGATCTTAAAGGATGAAGATCCATTTTCAAGGGTGAAGACCCGATCTCAAAGGATGAAGATCCATTTTTAAGGGTAAAGACCCGATCTCAAGGATGAAGATCCATTTTCGAGGGTGAAGACCCGATCTCAAAGGATGAAGATCCATTTTTAAGGGTGAAGACCCAATCTCAAGGATGAAGATCCATTTTTAAGGGTAAAGACCCGATCTCAAAGTATGAAGATCCATTTTCAAGGGTAAAGACCCGATCTCAAAGTATGAAGATCCATTTTCAAGGGTAAAGACCCGATCTCAATGGATAAAGATCCATGTTCCAAGGGTAAAGACTCGATTTCCAATGGATAGAGATCCATGTTTCAAGGGTAAAGACCCGATTTTCAATGGATAAAGATCCATGTTTCAAAGGGTAAAGACCCAAAGTTCGAAGGATAAAGATCCTTGTTTCAAGGGTAAAGACCTAATTTCAAATGGATAAAGATCCATATTTCAAGGGTAAAGACCCGACCTCCAATGGATAAAGATCCATTTTTACAGGTAAAGACCCAATCTCCAATGGATAAAGATCCATGTTCCTAGGTAAAAGACATAGTTTCTAATAGATAAAGATCTATTTTTGGTGGGTAAAGACCTACAATTTGTAAAAATGGAACAACCAGTTATGCCAGAATTCTCAACTGATAAAAGGTCAGATGAGTTAAACCAATCTCTCGGGTCCAGAACCCAAAACCTCAAAATTTAAGTCTTATTGCTTTTCACTCTCTTTCACTAAGGTTTCAGATCATTCAAGCAGGGGGCAAACTGTAGACCCTTAACTTTTGACCCAATCCGATCCAACATGCTTTATTTAGTCCAAAATGATTTTTGTTGTTTAATTGGTCCAAAATAATTTTAATTAAATAATTTTTACCTTAGCATCTAATTTTTAGTAGTAAAAAATGAAAATAAACAAAATAAAAATAAAAATAAAAATAAAAATAAAAATCGGACTCGGAAAAAAAATCGGCAGTAAAAAGTGGTCGCGCGGGCCCGTCGGGCCAACACTGGCTCGCCCGCAGGCTCCTGCGAGCTGGCATGCCACCCTCAGGAATTTCCTGCTGGCTGGCACACCCACGGGCCCGTCGCCAGAATTTTCGCCAGCGTAAATTTTTCAGCTGCAATTTTTAGAATTCTAATCCAATTAGGTTTAAATTTTTTTTTATTATTATTACTTACCTTAATTAATTAGGAATAAACAACCTAAAAACCACTATAAATAAAGACCAATTAAACCAAATCAAAGGAGGAAAAACTTTTAATGATAGCTTTAGGTTTTGAAACCAAATCAAGGAAGGAAAGGGAAACCTCAATTCAATTGATATTTATAGCAGCAGTAGCAGCAGTAGCACGAGAGAGGGAGAAGAAAAGAGGCAATCAAAGCTTGTCTTTGGAGCTAGTTCATCCAAGAAGAGTTATTTTTTGGAGAATCAACAAAAGAAGGTATGTTTTATTTTTTTTGATTTATGTTTTACAATAGCCAAATCTATAAAATTTAAGTTTTTTAAATAAAAAATCTTAGAGTTTTAATTTAATTTTTCCAAGTTTAGAACATTAAAAACGTGACTTTCTTTTCTAAAAGGACTCAAAATTGTTTTTTCTTCTTAAAAACCTTAAAACACTCATTTAACATATTTTTCTACAAAACCAAAATAAAATTCTGTTTCATTTATGATTTTAAAGTAGGCTCTTTTTCACTCAAAAAACCTTAAAAAACATCTTTTCTACTTATAAAAACTTCAATTCATGTGTTTAAATTCATAAAATCTCATAAAATATCAAGTTGCTATTTAAAACCCTAAAATTAAATTCCTTGGCCGAGAACCCCAAATTGAAAGCCTAAAATCCAAAAATCATCTTTTAAACCTAAAGTAATAAACCCTAACCCTTTTAAAACCTTAAACCCTAATTTTTATGAACTTTAAACCCTTTAAAACATAAAAAACTCAAAAAAGCTACAGTAGCTCAATTTACTATTTTAAAAACATTAATTAAAAAATATTTCAAAAGTGTCTAAAACTCAAGTTTTATTATTTCATCATTCAAATCTTAATTTGTTTAATCAAAGTGTCTTGCTAACCTTAAGAAAACATAAAACCTAATCTATTTTAATTACCTAAAAGTCACATAGCTTAAACTTTAGAATTTCCAAAGCCTCAACACATGAGATAAAGAATACTAAATAGAAATAGTAGCCATACTTGAACTTTTATTTGTTTTATTCAATTCCATATTTATTTATGCTTTGATTTATTTCTTATACTTTAATTTATTTAATTTCAATACTTGATTTATTTAATTTATCATGGATGGATGTTTATTTTATTGATATTTAAAATACTTTTGATGAATGATTTATTTATGATGGATGATTATTTACTTTTATCAATCAATTTAGACTTCCAAAAGTTGTAAGAGGTATGTTTCCACTTGGTGGGTACCTCATTAGTTAAACATCATGTAATTTAATTTTCTTTTCTATTTTAGAACTTATGTAAAGGGCATGTTTCTACCTTTTGGTGGGTGTCCTATCTAGGCATGTTATGTAAGGACATGTTTCCATCCTTGGATGGGTGTCCATTTATTTATTTTATTTTGTTTGGAAATTTCTTTGATTTTAATATAATGATGCTTTCTTTTATTGTGTGTAGTATGGATAATGTTATTATACTTAAGAATTTTATAATATTAAGACCTGTAAAGGAGGCCGGTTCCAATGAACCGGGCATTGTGGGGGTGCTGGGCCATTTCTCACCTTCCCCACATGTACCCAACTTTCCGAACCCATTAGGGGGTTGGGGATTCCTTAGGAATCGAGCCATCCACCCCTTTCATTTTCCCAGCCCGTCCGGGTGGCGACTCCATTTTCTCCGGACTTAGGTCCGTGTTCTCTAAGGCCCTCGAGCCTAAACAGTGCCGAAGTCGCAAGAACCATTCCACCGGGAGTGGGGGCGAAAATCCCCGCTCACACCAACCTAGCTTCAAGAGATTGTTACCATTAGGCATGCCACCAACAACAAAACTCTGAAAATGGAATAACACATTAGACACACAATTCATTCATTATTTCATTATCAATTTCATTCTCATTTTCTCATCATCATTTAGGCAACCATGCCTCAATTATCTCATTTGCATCATTATAGCCAACAACAATGGCTTCACGTCTCATCAATAGAGTATACATAACCAATTGCATTGGACATATATTTTAAATTCATCATCATCTAAGCAAACATGCCCCACTTATTTCATTTGAATCATTATAGCCAACCACAATGGCATCACATCTCATTATATCTCAATTCACATTAAAGCAATTCATCATTAAAGTATTCATCATAACCAATTGTATTGCACATACATTTTGAATGATCATCATATCTTTCACATTATACAAATCATAACATTAATCAAATTGTATTAACAATATAGTAAATTACTTAACACATCTACAACCAAATGTGTTAAGTCTCAGAATCATGTAAATGTATGCAACCATGTAAGTTTGTACTTACCTCAAGAACAAGTCACACCAATCTATACACTTCCTCTTCCAAGAATTCTCAACACTTAGGTTAGGGCAACTAAACCTCTTCACAACCTAATTCAAAAGGAATAATACACACTTATTTACAAATACACATGAATTCCAATACAATTATTCACCTATTAGTCTCATACTAGGACCGTAGATCACAAATTACAAGCCAACACACTATCTAGGACCCCACGGTCGTGGCCTCACAACCCCCCACGGTCGTGGGTTAGCAAACGAACATGTCCAATTTGCCTAGCACCCCTACGATCGTGGCATCCAAGGGCCACGGTCGTGGCATCCATTATGCTTCTGTTTCGGATCAAACTCATGTATTCTATGCTTTAAACTTAATTAAACTCAAACATCTTGAAGATCTACCAAAAATAATTGATCAAACTCAATATTGACATCAATTACCAATTAAAAACCATAACATAAACACAACTCTTACTCTTCCATTCAACTCCAAAATCATAATCAATTAAACCCAACACTCTCAAACACACCACAATCAAACATACTCATATTATCCACAATCAATCATCAAACTCAAATACAACTCAAAATAAAACAAGGAAATCAAGTGAAAACTTACCAAAGTTGATGAAATTTCTCAAATTTCCAACTTGATCACTTAAAATCTCCTTTAATCTTGAGCTTGGAAAACAAAAACTCTCTTTCTCTCTATTGCTTTAGTAATGCCCGGCCAAGAAGGAAAAGAAAAAGAGAAGAAGAAAAATGAGAAGCAAAGTCAAACACTCTTCTCTACTTAAACCTCCACCAAGCAATAATAATATTAAAATATTCATAAAATCCTCTTCCACTAACTTAATTTTCCATTTTCCACTAATTAATTAAAATCAATTATTTCTTCTTTTGACCATATAATAATTTGACTTGTATATGTTGCATATATCTCTATATATACAATATATACACTCTCACTTTACTTCTTTTCTCTTTCCATTAAACATATACATTAAATCCAAATACAACAATACTTCCAAAACTTTTAGGGTATACTTTGGGATATTACATGGGGATTCCTTAGAAATTGAGTCATCCACCCCTTTCTATTTCCCGTCCCGTCCAGGTGGCAACTCCATTTTCTCTGAACTTAGGTCCATGTTCTCTAAAGCCCCGAGCCTAAACAGTGCCGAAGTCGCAAGAACCATTCCACCGTAAGTGGGGCCAAAAATCCCCGCTCACACTTTGCTCAACCAAAGTCAAATATGAAGCAGGCAACAGCTTGGTTCAATCTCTTCAAATTTGGTGGAGCCTTCAAAATCAGGTAAATTGCTCTAACTTTAGTTTATTCAATCATCAATCATCTTCACCTTTTAAATCATCATCACACTGCCTAAGTTATTTAATTATTCCTTTAATTTAATTTAGGCAGTAGCATGAATTAATTCATACAATACTTAAGATCTTAATTAAAAAAAATAATATAATCGTTTAACACAAATCTAATTTTAAAAACCCTAAATCATCCTTCTGTTTCTAAACCTTTAAAAACCCTAAATTATTTTTTCTATTTCCAAAACTTTAAAAGCCCTAAATTGTTTTTTCCCTGAACTATTTTCTTAATCATCTAAACTCTAGCTTTTTGTCCAAAATTTCCAAATGTCTTCTTAAATCTCTAAACCCTAATCTTCTTTACAGTTTCTAAAAACTTTAATCATAATTATTTCTACAAAACTCTAAACTGTTTTCTTAAATCCTAAGATCAAACATGTTTTCCAAAATATCAAAAACCCTAAACTATCTTATTACTTCTTAAAACCCCATCGAGTAAACCCTAGTTTTCCTAAACCCTAATTTTTAAAATATCAAAACTTTATGACAAGTTCATCAACACCTAAAGCCCTAATCCAGTGAACCTAAAACTCAATCTTTTAAAATTATAAACCCTAGTGTCTTAAGATTCCAAAATCCTAATTTCATAATGTTTCCTTAAAACCCTAACTAAACCTACTTTTTAAATCACAGTAACATTATTTTCATAGAAACATCTAAAACCTTAAATCTTTCAACATCCAGTAGCTATGTTATTATTTTAAAATATTTCTCCACAAATTAAACTAGTATATGAAAAACCCTAGTTATTGAATATAAAATCCTAGAAACCCTAATTGATGCATGAATCCCTAAAGTTAATATATTTACTGTTTTATTTAAATTGGATGAATGTTTATTATATATTTTAATTGATGTTTGATACCTTTGATGAATGATTTATTTATGATGAATGGTTATTTACTTTTATTGATTTATTTTGATTTCCAAATATTGTAAGAGGTATGTCACCATATTTTTGGGTACCTCATGTCATGAGCATCATGTAATTTATTTTATTTTAAAAATTTTTTGGACTAATGTAAAGAGCATGTTTCCACCTTTCGGTGGGTGTCCTATTTAGTTTAGACATAAACGATGTAAGGACATATTTCCATCCTCGGATGGGTGTTCATTTATTTGCCTTGTTTGGACCTTGCTTTGATTTTAATATAATGATGCTTTATTTTAATTGTTGCATGTAGTATGGATAATATTATTATATTTAAGAATTTTATAATATTAAAACCTGAAAAGGAGGCCGGTTCCAATGAACAGGGCATTGTGGGGGGTGCTGGGCCATTTCTCACCTTCCCCACACGTATCAAACTTTTTGAACACATTAGGGGGTTGGGGATTCCTTAGGAATCAAGTCATCCACCCCTTTCTTTTTCTGGCCCATCCGGGTGGCAACTCCATTTTGTTCGGGCTTAGGCCCATGTTCTCTAAGGCCCTGAGCCTAAACAGTGTCGAAGTCGTAAGAACCATTCCACTAGGAGTGGGGGCAAAATTCCCTGCTCACAATGAGATGTCTAGATACAAACTCTAACACGTCCCTCTTCATACCTGACCACCAATAATGTTGCTTCAAGTCATGATACATCTTGGTTCTACCAAGGTGCATAGCATAGAGTGGCTGATGTACTTCCTCTAAAATCATCCTCTTCAATCCTGGATCATCAGGAATACACAACCTATCTCTGTACCATAAACAACCATCATCTCTCACATGAAAGTATCAACTCTCTCCCTTATGACAAATCCATCACAATCTTTTAGATTTTCTCATCTACCAACTAAGCTTCCCTAATCTGATCCAATAAAATTTGCCTTAACTGCAACTGAGCCATCAAAGTACCATCATCACAAGACTCAAATCTGGCATGCAATGTTCTCAACTTAATAAGCAACAAGAGCGAATAAGCAGTAAAATATGCCAAAGACTTACGACTCAAGGCATCAACAACAATATTTGCCTTGCCAGGATGATAATCAATCGGACAGTCGTAGTCTTTAATCAACTCTAACCACTATCTCTACCGATGATTCAGCTCTCTCTGAACCCCCAGGTACTTCAAACTCTTGTGATCATTATAGATGAAACACTTCTCCCCATACAAATAATGCCACCAAATCTTCAATGTAAAAACTATGGCTGCTATCTCTAAATCATGAGTTGGATAATTCAGCTCATGCAGCTTCAACTGTCGTGAGGCATAAGCACTGACTCTACCCTCCTGAATCAGAACACAACCTAAACTACTATGTGAAGCATCACTATATATCACATATGGTTTACCTTCCACAGGCAGGGTAAGGACTGGAGTTTGAGTCAACATCCCCCTTAGCTGCTCAAAACTCGCCTGACACTGATCTATCCACACAAATCTAACTCCCTTCTAATGTAATATGGTGAGTGGTGTAGCTATCATATTACAAACCGACGATAATAGCTTGCCAACCCCAAAAAACTTCTAACTACTGTCACAGTCTTCAATGGACTCCAATTCAAGATAGTCTTAATTATACTCAAATAAACTGTAATACTCTTTGTTGAAACTACATGATCGAGAAAAGTCACCTGATCGAGCCAGATTTCACACTTACATAGCTTAACATACAGCTACTTCTCTCTCAGAGTCTGCAATACAATCCGCAAATGTCTGTCATGATCCTCCACATTACGTGAATACACCAGAATATCATCAATGAAGAACACCACAAACTGATCTAAGTAGGGTATGAACACCCTGTTCATCAAATCCATAAAAGCTGCTGGTACATTCATCAGTACAAAGGGCATCACCAAAAACTCATAATGCCCATACCTTGTGCAGAAAGCTATCTTAGGTACATCCACATCTCTAACTCTCAATTGATGGTACCCTGATCTCAGGTCAATCTTAGAGAATACTACTCCCTTTAGCTGATCAAAGAGATCATCTATCTAAGGAAATGGATAATTGTTCTTAATGGTCACCTTATTCAATTGTCTGTAATCAATACACAATCTCAAGGTGCCATCATTCTTCTTCATAAACAAAACAGGTGCTCCCCATGGGGACACACTAGGGCGGATGAACCCTTTATCCAACTACTCCTACAACTGCACCTTCAACTCCCTCAACTCAGTAGGTGCCATCCAATAAGGGGTAAGAGAGATAGGAGTGGTACCAGGCAACAAATCAATACCAAACTCAACCTTTCTCTCAGGAGGTACTCCTAGCAACTCATCAGGGAAAACATCTGAAAACTATGCAACTGTGGGTGTATTGTTAAGCTGGGACTCCACTACTCTGGTATCTACAACATGAGCAAGATAAGCCTCACATCCCTTTCGAATCATCCTCCTAGCTAAAACAGTTGAAACAAACATGGATGAAAGATGTCTCTGCTTACTAGATACCATCTCATCTCTACCATCATGATAAGAGCATTTTTATACTTGTTTTTAGTATGATTTCTATGTGTTTTTAGTTAATGTTTCATTTGATTTTAGTTTAAAGTTTGTTTTAAGTGTTTGTTTTAGGTCAAAGTGCAAAAACTCCCTTGGATGATCAAAATAATGAAGAAAAAGCATGAAGCAAGCAAGACATGGCCAAGCCAAAGCAAGCTTGGCCGTGACCCTCAAAAAAACTTTAAGGCAGTAGCTGACACGACCAGGTGACACGCCCAAGTCACTGGTCGTGTCTCTCCCAAAGAGTAAAAAATCAAAGAACCAAGCAAGAAAGGAAAGAAATGAAGGCAGTAGCTGACACACCCAGGTGACACGCCCAAGCCAGTGGCCATGTCACATGACACGGCCACAAGCTTGGCCGTGTCACCCTTGGAAACAAAGAGAATAATTGAACAAATGGCAAGCAGGAGGTGACACACCCAAGTGACACGGCCAAGCCAGTGGCCGTGTCACTCATTGAGAACAAAAGAAAAGAAAAGAAAAGCAAGAAGGAAAGAATTGGTAGTGATGGACACGGCCAACTAGCTTGGCCGTGTCCCAAAGAAAGATGAGAGACACGGCCAAGCCACTCATGGCTTGGCCTTGTTACCCATTAAAAGTTGAATTTTCTTGCACGGTTGGAGGAAAAAAGTGGGGAACAAAACATTATGCTTGCCAAAAGAAATACTAAACAAAGAAGATGTGGGGAACAAGGGAGAGTGGTGTGAGCTGGAAAGCATGGGCTTGGAGCTTTGGAGGGAAATAAAATGAGAAGAAGAGGAAGAAGAAGGGAGCTTTTTGTAGAAGGCTGCAGGTTTGGGCAGGAAACAGAGAACAGAGGTAGAGAAGAGAGGTTTAAGAGGAGGAGGCTGGGCATACACGTTTTGGGCAAGGAGGGAGTGACACTTTCTTTGACTCTTCATTTTCATCCTCCATTTCCATCCTCTCTAGTATCTCCATCTTCCATTGGCAGCTCCTGGAGATTGAAGAAGCAGACCATTTTGCTTTTTCCATTTTCCCGGGCTGTCACTTCCACGGCGGTCCGACCACTGTCCAGTCCGAATTTTGTCTATAAAAGCCTCCAAATTTTCAGAAAAGGGGTTCGGCTTTTTCGGTTCGGTCTTTTCTGGTGGGCTTCGGGCGGACGAACTCTTTATTTTCACATGCTTAAGAACTTCTCTTGGACTTTTCTTTGCATAAATCTAACCTTGTGCTGCAGGAATTAATCTAAATCAAAATAATTAAGAATCATAATCCAAGACCCGAGAAAATGAGATCTAAAACTACGAGAAGGTAATATCCTAATTTATCCTTTGTCAATTCAGGCATATCATAAAGCACTACATCTCCTTCTTAATTTCTTTTTGGGTCAAAGACCTAATCTCTTTTGGCATGAAGCCTATCCAAATTAAAATCAATCTTTGGCATGAAGCCCATTACATTTAAAATCAATCTTTTGGCACGGAGCCTAAATTGCATTCTTTTTGGTACCAAGTACCCAAATTTCATTAAAATTAGCACTAAGTGCTCAAAAATCTCACAATTTTGTCAAAAAGCCCGACAATGCACGAAGCATACACACACACATGCATAAATGCATAATTGCCTTTAAATAGGCTTTTCCGAACTACATGGGCCTTGATCTCTCATAAAAAACGAGAGTATGTAGGCATATTTGAGATTCACCCCAAATAGCAAGTCCACAATTTACTAACAATCTGTTTGTCTTCTTTTCTTCATCCCTTTTAGGTTTGTTTCTTTTTGGCAAGTTAATCAAATACATGACATAGTCCCCGAATCCTCCTTGGGTTCGTAGATTAGAAACATTTACATTGGATGCATTATTGGAGTCAAACAAGGGTTTTCTTAGTTTTTCCCCTTTGAACAGAAAAAAACTGAGTGGTGACTCCTAACAACAAGTGAACGTTCATCCGAATCCTTTTTGGGTGGAAACCGAGGTTCACAATCTGGCGACTCCACTGGGGACCATAAAATGATTTATGGGATCTTAGTGGACTACAATTGTTTATTTGACCATAAAAATGATTTATGGGATCTTAGTGGACTACAATTCTGCAACCTCTGCTCTTGTATTTGTCTGTAACAGAAGAAGCCATGGGTGCAATGCTTGCTCAAGAGGCCGAAGGTACAAAGGTAGAAAATGCAATTTACTACCTCAGCAAAAGGATGCTGGACTATGAGTTAAAATATAACAAGATTGAGAAGTTGTGTTTAGCGTTGTATTGGACCTGCACGAAGTTACAACTCTACTTGTCTTCTTACACTACTTGTGTCATCGCAGAACAGAGTCCCTTGAAATTCCTTATGGAGAGGCCTATTTTAGACAGCAAAATGGCAAAGTGGGTGTCAACATTAGCAGCTTTTGACTTAAAATTCATTCAGAGGAAAGCTGTGAAAGGTGGGGCAATAGCTGACCAGTTAGCAGAATTACCCGTAAAAGACGAGATGCGAGAAATGAATTTCCCTGACGAAGAGCTCTTGAATGTGGAAAGAAGTGTTTGGGAGATGTATTTTGATGGGGCATCCAATTATCATGGAAATGGAATTGGGATTGTGTTCAAAACTCCTTGTGGAGAATACATTCCCTTTGTAGTTAAACTTGACTTTAGCTGCACAAACAATGAAGCAGAATATGAAGCTTGCATCAATGGGCTTGAAGCCGCTCTGGAATTAGGGATTAAGAACCTAAAGGTCTACGGTGATTCTATTTTAATAGTATCACAAGCTTTAAGGAAATGGAAGATAAGAGAAGAGCGTTTGGTTCCTTACCTACAACGCCTTGATTATTTGGCACAACAATTCGATGATCTGTCCTTCGAATATCTCCCAAGTGCAAAGAATCAGTTTGCTGATGCCCTGGCTACTTTAGCTTCCATGGTCAATATCAAGGAGGGGAAAGCCATTCGTCCATTGAAAGTTCAGCTTCAGAAACAACCTGCCCAAGTAATGCATTTGGCCGATGGTAAACCATGGTTTTGGGATATCAAGAGTTATCTCAAGGATGGAAGTTATCCGGAGGGATCATCAAGGGTTGATTAGAGAGCAATAAGGTAGCTAGCCACATGTTACATTCTTAATGGAGATATCCTCTACAAAAGAAGTTGGAATGGAATGCACCTAAGGTGTGTGAATGAAGCAGAGGCTAAGCGGATAATGGAAATGGTGCGTGGTGGCGAATCAGGACCACATATGTATGGGATCGCCTTGGCTCAAAAAATAGCCAATCTAGGATATTATTGGTCTACCATGAATACAAACTATGTGGCATTTGTGCAAGAATGCCAACAGTGTCAGATATTTGCTAAGCTGTAGAAGCAACCTCCCGTTGCCCTGAATCCAATCACTTCTCCATGGCCCTTCGCTACTTGGGGAATAGATATAATTGGAAAAATAGATCCGAGAGCTTCAAATGGACATCAGTTTATCTTGGTAGCGGTGGATTACTTCACAAAGTGGGTTGAAGCAGCTTCCTATACAGAATTAGACGCCAAAAAGGCAGCACAGTTTGTCCGAACCAACATCCTTTGTCGGTACGGAATGCCATTTGAGATTATCACTGATAACATAACTCATTTCCAAGCAGAATTTGCTAAACTCTTGAAGGATAAGAAGATCCAGCATCATAAGTCCTCTCCTTATAAACCTCAAACAAATGGAGCTGTAGAAGCAGCAAATAAGTCTATAAAGGTGATCATACAAAAAATGATCAAGGAACATAGGGGTTGGCATGAGAAGTTACCACTGGCCTTGTGGGGATATAGAACATCAATTAGAACTCCTATTGGGGCAACCCCATATTCACTGGTGTACGGAATGAAAGCGGTACTCACCATTGAACTGGAAGTTCAATCGGCAAGGATAATTCAAGAAAGTCAGATAAATGAAGCTGAATGGATTAGCAATTATCACCATCAGTTGTTGGGTTTGGATGAAAAAAGACTTCAAGCTCTACATCAGATTCAAGGGTATCAGAGGTGAATGGCCAGACATTTCAAGAAAAGGGTCAAAGATTGAAAGTTGGAAGAAGGTTGTTTGGTTCTGAAAGAGATCAGAACACCTGTTACAGATCCTCGTGGGAAGTTTCGTCGTCTTTGGGCTAGACCCTACAATGTAAAGAAAATACTTTCCGGCGGAGCCGTCATCTTGTTTGATTTGGATGGTCTGGAGTTCACAAACCCATGCAATCTAGATCAATTAAAGAAATATTATGTGTAATCTTGCATTGTAAGGAACTACATTAGACCTGATTCTCGCAAACTAATTCGAGATATGTAGGCAGCTCTCCTTGAGCACGGTCTAAATTTTAATAAAAATCATTTATTCATTTTTCTTTTGCCAACATAAAAAAAATCCACTAAGTTGAAAACCCGCAAAGGGCGGCTTAGGCAAAAATGGGTAAGAGCTCGCTAAGTTGAAAATCCAAAAGGACGACTTAGGCAAAAATTAGAGCAAGTAAATAAAGTAGATAATGCATGGAAAGCAAATGAAACAGTCATTCATTCAAAAAAAAAGAATCATTCATTACAAAAAGAGTCATTCATTCCATAAAAAGAGTCAAACCATAAGTCCTAAACATCCAATGAACCAAAAAGATTAAAATAATCCAAAAAAGCAGACAATAGAGTCAACCCTAGGATCTAAATCCTACGTCTCCTACGTGGGGCAGAGTCTTCGGTATCTTCCTTAGTTCCAGAACTCTCTGCAACATCTATCTTCCCCTCGTTAAGAGGAACCACATCCTCTCCCTCCAACTCCTGTAGCAATGCATGCCTCCTTGGCTTTTCAATTGGCCAAACTTCGGCTATAAACCAAGTTCTATACTCTGGAGTAGGCTGGACAAGGGAAGGCTTTGCAAAAGGCCTGATCATCTGATGGTTCCTAACCCAAG
Organism: Garcia nutans; assembly: GCA_947685225.1. Taxonomy (NCBI): domain Eukaryota; kingdom Viridiplantae; phylum Streptophyta; class Magnoliopsida; order Malpighiales; family Euphorbiaceae; genus Garcia; species Garcia nutans. The sequence goes on from CANTUV010000045.1 coordinate 35,150,098, forward strand.
TTTGTAGAACAGCTCGAGTAACTTCGGGAGTAATAGGGGAAGCAATGGTAAGCCCAACAAGAAGAGGAACCCTCTGATCAATTCCCATCTGTCTGAGGACGCGAGAAGCATTATACCATGTACTATGAGTGAAACCAAGAAGATAGACATGGTTATGCATTGCATTTGCCTCCAGGAAGCGGGAAATTCTATACCAAGGGATGAACCACAACAATTCTTCTGGTCCAAGCTCATACAACCAGATGATCCACTTAGCCATAGAGGGAAAAGAAATTTGGATTCTTTTGGTGCGGTACTGAGAAGGGTTATAAGTCAATGCATGGGGAACGATAACCACTCGGAGATGGTCTCTCAGCCAAACCTGAAAAAAAAATAGATCCTTTCTATTTACAAAAAAAAAGAGAAGAAACACAAAAAAAAAATTACCTGAAGAATGATCGGAGTAACAGTCCAATCTTTAAATCCAAGTGCAGTTCTGTCAAGACTCTGAATAGTCTCAGCCAGAATCATACCACCAATGCAGTTAAGTTCTTCCATTTGCCTAATCATGGGGCAAAGCTTTAAATCTCCGAAGCCAGGGTCACGGTTGAAAAGAAATCCAGCTAACAGGCAGAAAACAAAAGCTCGCATCCTATGCTTCAGTTGAATCTCATCTTCAAAATTAGCAGTCAGGAATTCATCAATCAAAGGAAGCAGCATCGTCTTATTCCTATCCGCAATCATAGCTTGAGCTTGAGGCCTTGTAAATTTGAAAAGCCTCTAAAAAGACCACACATTGTAACACACCTTCCCAACCTACATATGTAAGCTGAGTAGAGGCGCCACACTAACCTAATGTTGCTACCAATTTTACTTAGTCAAATTTTAGTTCCGATTTTTACAAAATTTTTGCCATAGTTTCGCCTAAAAATTGAGTCCCAAGTGTCGACAAAACCGGTTTTTTTCTTATTTTTAAAAACATTTTACACAAACCAATGCAAACAAAATCATTCTCAGTACACTCCCAATAAATCCCCCTTGTAACCTCAACTACAACCTGCAAAAAGGATTTACACTTCTAGTACAACATAAAATAAAGGTTTTGTTACAACCCCCATATTTAAATATTACACAGCGGAAGTTATAAAATATTTACATATTTACAAATTCATATACATCAAAACTCAAGTTTTACAACACATAAAATTTATACATGATTGGCAAGTCTGCTCTGATCTTTAAGCTCCCAAAATGGATTCTTCAAGGTCTACTCTCACTAGGTCTTGATGAACTCTCGGGTTCAACTCTATCCACTCTACTACATGCGAGATTAAACACTATCGCGCTAAGCCAACGGCTTAGTAAGATAAAACATGCTAACGGTATGCTTTAATGAAATGCAATGCCACATATGTTATTGATAAGATCAACATCATAAATATAAAGTTAACCACACAATTATGCATTTCACAAATCATAGTCATATGAGCATACCACATTTCAACATCTTTTCACATTCAACATTAATCAATCATACTTCATAACCAACATCTCATTTCATTAAACTCATAACATTATTTAGGACATTCATATAACCTTGACACCTATGGGCCCAACAAGTATTTAATACGATATTCAGAGTTCAGAGTTACTGCTTTGGTTCATAGTCACAATAATCACGCCCGTAGGCAATGTATATACATGTATCTCTATCCATGGATAGTGTAACAGACCCAGTCTCTTGGATCATCAACTCAACACATATGAGGAGATCCTCAACCCGGCAAGACTGTTACAAATCATGTATCTCATAGTGTAACAGACCCAGTCTCTTGGACCATCAACTCAACACCTATGAGGAGGTCCTCAACCCGGCAAGACTGTTACCTTTCATCATTTCTTAGGCATGCCACCCAAATCCAGAACTCTGAAACTGAATAACATATTAAACAAACAATTCATTTCCATTCTCAATTCTCATCACATTTAGGCAAACATGCCTTCTTTCTTTCAATTACATCATCTTAGCCAATAACAATGGCTTCACATTTCATTTCACAATATAACATCTCATTATTCAAGTATATATATATATATATATCTCATCCATGATCACATTATATCTCACATAGCATCATTCATAAATATCAATATTTCATTCCACATTACTCATGAAACACATTACCATTCACAATGCACAACATAACATTGTTCAATCTCAACAATGCAATTAGGGCAAAGAACAATTGATTATAACATTCATTGATTCAAGTGTGTTTAAAGTGTTTAGGGTTAGGTTTAAGGACCAACCTACCTTTGGAAAACCAAAGCAATGCAAGAAGAACAAAGAATTAAAACCCTAACCATAAATAGTACATTCTGGTTTTAAACTCCATTTTATCCTTATTTTGAAAAATTGTATAAAATAATCTACTTGACTAAAAATTCTAAAATTTTTACAGAATTTAGTTTTGTATCTTAAAATCATCCCTTTAAAATTTCAGATCAAACTGGACACAAAATCTTGGTCAAATAGTTCACCTAACCAGACTGCCCCAATTGCCCTGCATCCTGGCAGCAGTTCTGAACTTTGTGAATTCCATAAATCAAATTCAATCAATGTGGTTCTAAATTATTTTTCTCAAATACTAGACTCACTAAGAAACAACATATCCAAAATTCAATTGGATATGATTTTTCTACATTTTATTAAAAATCCCGAAATATAGCTGTCTCAGTTAAGGTACCTGCTGGTACAGTTCTACTAAAAATAATTTTTCTAAACTCATAACCATTCCAAAATCGAATCAACATATTTTTCAGTCATTCTAGACTCATAGCGGCACAACATATCAAAAATTCACTTCAAGAACATTTTTCTAAAATTAATTAAAAATCATACAAGTCACAGCCTTTACTAATCCTAAAACAGAAACAATTTCACTAAACACCAATCTTACTCTTCCATCACCAACACCAACCCAACTTCTCATCTATCAAGCAAAATCAATACTTACAATCATACCATAAGCAACTTAATCATACCACTTCAAAAGAATTGAAGAAATTAGAGAAAAGATCTTACCTTAGTTAAAAACTTCTTAAATCAACACTTGAACACTTAATCTTTCTTCAATTTAAGCTTGAAATCATCAAAACCATCACTTGTCTCTTTCTTTCTCTTTGGCTATGGAGGGCCGGCCATCAACAAGAAGAAGAAGAAGAAATGATGAAGAAAACACAAGTCAAACCTTTTTAAATATCCACCATATGATTTTATCCAAGCAATTACCAAAGTGCCCTTATTCACATAATTATCTTTTTGTCTTATATGTGCCCAATTAAGTAATTTACCAACCTCAAATAAATATCTTCTCTTGCATTGACCAAGCCTTTTGACCACTTTATATGTCATATATATTAACATATACACAACATATAAATTTGTCTCTAAACCCTATTTCTTCCCAAAATACATATACATATACTTTCTCTTCTCAATTTCTTTTCTCTTACAATTTAACACATATATTCAATCCAATATATAACAATAACAGCAACAACAATATGCAAAACTTCTAGGGCATAAATGAGGATATTACAATTCTCCCCCTCTAAAAAGAAATTTCATCCTCGAAATTACCTGATATCAACTCTAAAATAGTTGAGGATATTGCTCTCGCATAGTTTGCTCACTTTCCCAAGTTGCTTCTTCTTTTGCATGATTCTTCCAAAGAATCTTCACCAATGGCACTTTCTTGTTCCTCAATTTTTTCACATCACGTGCCAAGATAGCAACTGGTTCTTCTTCAAATGTCAAATCTGGGCTCACTTCGATAGACTCAAATGGCAACACATGAGATGGATCTGACCTGTACCTCCTCAACATAGAAACATGGAATACATTATGAATACGATCCAACTCAGGTGGCAAAGCAAGTCGATATGCAACTGGCCCAACTCTTTCTAACACTTCATACGGCCCAATGAAGCGAGGACTCAATTTTCCTTTCCGACCGAACCTCAAAATCTTCTTCCAAGGAGATACTTTCAAAAACACCTTATCTCCAACATCAAACTGAATGTCTCTCCTCTTCATATCTGCATAAGACTTCTGTCGGTCTGAAGCTGCTTTTAACCTATCTCGGATCAACTTCACTTTTTCCTCAGTTTCTTGAATCAAATCAGGTCCAACCAACTTATTATCTCCAAGCTCATTCCAACAAAGAGGTGTCCTACACCGTCTGCCATACAATGCTTCAAACGGTGCCATACCAATACTGGATTGGTGACTGTTGTTGTATGCAAACTCCACCAGAGGTAAAAATCTATCCCAACTTCCAGTGAAATCAATGACACAGCTTCTCAACATGTCCTCAATAATCTGTATCACCCTCTCTGACTGTCCATCCGTCTATGGATGAAAAGCAGTGCTGAAGTGCAGTCGAGAACCCAAAGCACTATGCAAACTCTTCCAAAATCTGGAAGTAAACCTGGGATCTCGATCAGACACTAAAGAAGTTAGAACACCATGCAGTTTCACAATATCATGGATATACAGCTCAGCCAATCTCTCCAAAGAGTAATCCATCCGCACCGGAAGGAAATGAGCTGTCTTAGTCAATCTATCCACAATCACCCATATGGCATCATGTTTCCCTTGTGTCAATGGCAACCCAGACACAAAGTCCATTGTCACTCTTTCCCACTTCCATTCTGGCACTGACAACGGTTGAAGCAACCCGGTTGGAACTTGATGCTCTGCTTTAACCTTCTGACAAGTGAGACATTTCAACACAAAATCTGCAATGTCTCTCTTCAAACCAATCCACCAATAATGCTGTCTCAAATCATGATACATCTTCGTATTACCCGGATGCATAGCAAACATTGATTGATGAGCTTCTTCCAAAATGACCCTTTTCAAATCAGCATCATCGGGTACACACAATCGGTTCTTAAACCAGAGACTCCCATCGCTCTTCACAATAAAATCTCTACCCTTTTCACTCTGACAATCTGAAACAATCTTCTGTATCTTCTTATCAGCCAACTGAGCTTCTTTGATCTGATCTAACAAATCGGCTTTAATTGCAACTGTGCCAATAATGCACCATCAACACAAGGTACAAAACTGGCATGCAATGCTCTCAACTCAACAAGCAACGAGAGCGAGTAAACTGTTAAACCAGCTAAAGACTTCTGACTTAAGGCATCAGCAACAACATTTGCTTTACCTGGATGATAGTCAATCAAACAGTCGTAGTCTTTAATCAATTCTAACCATCTCCTCTGACGAAGATTGAGTTCTTTCTGGACACCCAAATACTTCAAACTCTTGTGATCAGTGTAGATGAAACATTTCTCCCCAAACAGATAGTGGCGCCAAATCTTTAATGCAAACACAATGGCAGCCAATTCCAAATCATGGGTTGGATAGTTAAGCTCATGCGGTTTCAATTGTCGAGATGCATAAGCTATAACTTTACCTTCTTGCATCAATACACACCCCAAACCTCTATGTGAAGCATCACTGTAGATCACATAAGGTTTACCTTCAACAGGTAAAGTAAGAACAGGCGCTTGAGTTAACAATTCTCTCAACTGCTCAAAACTCGCCTGACACTGATCCGTCCACACAAATCTCACTCCCTTACGAAGCAATCTGGTGAGTGGAGTAGCTATCAAAGAAAATCCTTTCACAAACCGCCTGTAATAGCCTGCCAAACCCAGAAAACTTCTAATCTCAGTCACAGACTTGGGTGGACTCCAATTCAATATAGCTTCAACTTTGCTCGGATCAACTCTAATACCCTCTGCTGAAACTATATGTCCGAGAAAAGCTACTTGATCCAACCAGAACTCACATTTCGACAATTTGGCAAATAACTGCTTTTCTCTCAAAATCTGCAACACAATCCGCAGATGCATATCATGTTCCTCTTCATTCCGCGAATACACCAGTATATCATCAATGAAGACCACTACAAACTGATCCAAATAGGGCCTAAACACCCTATTCATCAAATCCATAAAAGCTGCAGGTGCATTCGTTAGACCAAAAGGCATAACTAGAAATTCATAATGCCCATACCTGGTCCGAAAGGCGGTCTTCGGAACATCCTCAGCTCTGACTCTCAGCTGATGGTACCCAGATCTCAAATCAATTTTAGAAAATACAGCTGCACCCTTCAATTGATCAAAAAGGTCATCAATTCTAGGCAAAGGATATTTATTTTTAATAGTCACCTTGTTCAATTGCCTATAATCGATACACAACCTCATAGTACCATCTATGACTGCCGATGCATCTGGCTGCCTCTGCATAACATATATCCTCTGGGAAGATCCAACCTCCTCTGGTCTACCCTCCCTGGATGTAGCACCTCCTCTAGAACTGAACCCTGATCTACCTCCTCGGCTGGCACCTCTGCCTCCTCGGCCTCCCCTCGCACTAGGTCGAGAAACTGCTGTATCAACTGACATCTGTTCCTATCTCTCAGGACAGTCTCTCACAAAGTGATCAGGTGATCCACACCTGAAGTATACCCCTGATCTACTATACCTCCAATAAACGCCCCCATGTCTTCCACCACACTGGTTACACACAGATAAGGTGGATCTCTGAACTCCAGGAGTAGGAGCACTCGCTACTGAAGCTGCAGGTCTAAATCTCTGCCTCTGGAACTGCACTGACCTACCCGCTGGTCTCTGGCTCCTACTACTCCGAGGAACAAAACTTCCTCTACCCCTCTTTGCAGAAGAAGACCCTGCCTCAAACTGGGGCCTCCTAACCCTAACCTCTTCCTCTGAAGCAGCTGCAATAACTTGAGCTCGCTCTACACTTCGAGCTGCTGCCACAAGCTGTAAGAAATCCTGATATCTGGATCCAGCCACTAAGCACATGATCGAGGGTCTCAATCCCTCCTCAAATTGCCGACATCTATCAATCTCATCAGCAATGATACCCCCAGCATACTGACTCAGTCGAATAAACTCAACTTCATATTCAGTTACGGTCCGATGATCTTGCTTCAAATCTAGAAACTCTCTTTTCTTCCCATCTTTATACTCCCTAGGAGTATACTTCAACTCAAATTCCCTCAGAAAATCAGTGTAAGACAGTGTTGGAGGATCATCAATAGAATGGGGCACTGTCTTCCACCAGTCGTAGGCATCCTTCTGTAGCAAAGATCTTGCATAGTCAAACTTCTCCTCTGAAGTGGCTTGCAACTGCACAAATACCCTCTGAACTCTATCAAGCCACTGTTCTGCTACAGCCGGATCAACTGTACCAAAGAAATCCTCTGCTCCATATTTCCTTAGCTTATCATAGTGCCTTACTGGTACTGAAGGCTGAGGGGGTGGTGGCGGTGGCTGTGGTTGCACAGGTGCTTGTCTCATAGCTTCCATCATAGGCCTAAACCAGGCTGGCGGAACCTCCTCCCCAGCTGGTCTACCCCACACCGAAGCAGGTGCCTCCTCAACACTATCAACTCTAGCTCCCTCAGCAGGAGCAATACTCTCTGCACTACCCTCAATCGACTGACGAGAGTGAGAATCCATCACAACCTAAGTCTGCAAACACAACAGAATACCTCTTATTAAAGATCAGAGACTGCCAATCCCAAACATGTATTTTTGTTCAAAAACTCACTTTTTAAGTAAAAATAGTCTTTTTCTTACATTTTACCTAGGTTGAGAATCTCAAACCTAGGCTCCGATACCAAAACAATTGTAACACACCTTCCCAACCTACATATGTAAGCTGAGTAGAGGCGCCACACTAACCTAATGTTGCTACCAATTTTACTTAGTCAAATTTTAGTTCCGATTTTTACAAAATTTTTGCCATAGTTTCGCCTAAAAATTGAGTCCCAAGTGTCGACAAAACCGGTTTTTTTCTTATTTTTAAAAACATTTTACACAAACCAATGCAAACAAAATCATTCTCAGTACACTCCCAATAAATCCCCCTTGTAACCTCAACTACAACCTGCAAAAAGGATTTACACTTCTAGTACAACATAAAATAAAGGTTTTGTTACAACCCCCATATTTAAATATTACACAGCGGAAGTTATAAAATATTTACATATTTACAAATTCATATACATCAAAACTCAAGTTTTACAACACAAAATTTATACATGATTGGCAAGTCTGCTCTGATCTTTAAGCTCCCAAAATGGATTCTTCAAGGTCTACTCTCACTAGGTCTTGATGAACTCTCGGGTTCAACTCTATCCACTCTACTACCTGCGCGATTAAACACTATCGCGCTAAGCCAACGGCTTAGTAAGATAAAACATGCTAACGGTATGCTTTAATGAAATGCAATGCCACATATGTTATTGATAAGATCAACATCATAAATATAAAGTTAACCACACAATTATGCATTTCACAAATCATAGTCATATGAGCATACCACATTTCAACATCTTTTCACATTCAACATTAATCAATCATACTTCATAACCAACATCTCATTTCATTAAACTCATAACATTATTTAGGACATTCATATAACCTTGACACCTATGGGCCCAACAAGTATTTAATACGATATTCAGAGTTCAGAGTTACTGCTTTGGTTCATAGTCACAATAATCACGCCCGTAGGCAATGTATATACATGTATCTCTATCCATGGATAGTGTAACAGACCCAGTCTCTTGGATCATCAACTCAACACATATGAGGAGATCCTCAACCCGGCAAGACTGTTACAAATCATGTATCTCATAGTGTAACAGACCCAGTCTCTTGGACCATCAACTCAACACCTATGAGGAGGTCCTCAACCCGGCAAGACTGTTACCTTTCATCATTTCTTAGGCATGCCACCCAAATCCAGAACTCTGAAACTGAATAACATATTAAACAAACAATTCATTTCCATTCTCAATTCTCATCACATTTAGGCAAACATGCCTTCTTTCTTTCAATTACATCATCTTAGCCAATAACAATGGCTTCACATTTCATTTCACAATATAACATCTCATTATTCAAGTATATATATATATATATCTCATCCATGATCACATTATATCTCACATAGCATCATTCATAAATATCAACATTTCATTCCACATTACTCATGAAACACATTACCATTCACAATGCACAACATAACATTGTTCAATCTCAACAATGCAATTAGGGCAAAGAACAATTGATTATAACATTCATTGATTCAAGTGTGTTTAAAGTGTTTAGGGTTAGGTTTAAGGACCAACCTACCTTTGGAAAACCAAAGCAATGCAAGAAGAACAAAGAATTAAAACCCTAACCATAAATAGTACATTCTGGTTTTAAACTCCATTTTATCCTTATTTTGAAAAATTGTATAAAATAATCTACTTGACTAAAAATTCTAAAATTTTTACAGAATTTATTTTTGTATCTTAGAATCATCCCTTTAAAATTTCAGATCAAACTGGACACAAAATCTTGGTCAAATAGTTCACCTAACCAGACTGCCCCAATTGCCCTGCATCCTGGCAGCAGTTCTGAACTTTGTGAATTCCATAAATCAAATTCAATCAACGTGGTTCTAAATTATTTTTCTCAAATACTAGACTCACTAAGAAACAACATATCCAAAATTCAATTGGATATGATTTTTCTACATTTTATTAAAAATCCCGAAATATAGCTGTCTCAGTTAAGGTACCTGCTGGAACAGTTCTACTAAAAATAATTTTTCTAAACTCATAACCATTCCAAAATCGAATCAACATATTTTTCAGTCATTCTAGACTCATAGAGGCACAACATATCAAAAAGTCACTTCAAGAACATTTTTCTAAAATTAATTAAAAATCATACAAGTCACAGCCTTTACTAATCCTAAAACAGAAACAATTTCACTAAACACCAATCTTACTCTTCCATCACCAACACCAACCCAACTTCTCATCTATCAAGCAAAATCAATACTTACAATCATACCATAAGCAACTTAATCATACCACTTCAAAAGAATTGAAGAAATTAGAGAAAAGATCTTACCTTAGTTAAAAACTTCTTAAATCAACACTTGAACACTTAATCTTTCTTCAATTTAAGCTTGAAATCATCAAAACCATCACTTGTCTCTTTCTTTCTCTTTGGCTATGGAGGGCCGGCCATCAACAAGAAGAAGAAGAAGAAATGATGAAGAAAACACAAGTCAAACCTTTTTAAATATCCACCATATGATTTTATCCAAGCAATTACCAAAGTGCCCTTATTCACATAATTATCTTTTTGTCTTATATGTGCCCAATTAAGTAATTTACCAATCTCAAATAAATATCTTCTCTTGCATTGACCAAGCCTTTTGACCACTTTATATGTCATATATATTAACATATACACAACATATAAATTTGTCTCTAAACCCTATTTCTTCCCAAAATACATATACATATACTTTCTCTTCTCAATTTCTTTTCTCTTACAATTTAACACATATATTCAATCCAATATATAACAATAACAGCAACAACAATATGCAAAACTTCTAGGGCATAAATGAGGATATTACACACATAGCCAATTTGAACCTCATGCCTTACAAGAGGGGCATTTGGGTCACATCCAATAATTGAGCAGAATTCCTCAAAAAGAGGACACATCTCGTCCATCCGGGCACCAAATCTGAAGACGTGAGCTTGGGGATCCCAAAATATGATACAAACATGCAAGAAATCCCAATCTACAGCTGCGCCTCTAAGAGTAGCAACGGCTTTCAATCCATATCTTCCCATATTGATCCTTTCAACCTTATGGAGGCTCTTGGCCCATTTATGCATCACATGGTTAAAAAGAGGGTTCATTGTTGAGGGTCCATATTGCACCTTGCTCAAAATTCTCATTTCTGACGACCACTGAGCCCCATAAATTATTTTTATGGACCCCAGTGGTGGGCAATTGTGAATACTCAAATTTTGAGGCTCGGAAAGCCAATTTTCTCAGACTGCTGACGACAGAGCCGGACCAGAGGTCCACGGTAAAGTTCATCGAAAGTATGTCTTCATGGTACTTGAAATGTCCAGAATGACACGAGGATCACGGATATGGTCCCGGAATATTTTTTGGAGGTCTGTAGCTCCCAAAAAATCAGTTTAAGCGAAAATTTTGTGACCCGATGTGCTATTTTGGTGGCTAAACCGCCGCATGCAGCGGTCCAACCGTCGTGCACAGCGGTCCGACCGCCGATCGTTTTGCTTTTTCCATTTTCCTGGGCTGTCACTTCCACGGCGGTCCGACCGCCGTCCAGTCCGAATTTTGTCTATAAAAGCCTCCAAATTTTCAGAAAAGGGGTTTAGCTTTTTCGGTTCGGTCTTTTCGGGTGGGCTTCGGGCGGACGAACTCTCTATTTTCATACGCTTAAGAACTTCTCTTGGACTTTTCTTTGCATAAATCTAACCTTGTGCTGCAGGAATTAATCTAAATCAAAATAATCAAGAATCATAATCCAAGACCCGAGAGAACGAGATCTAGAACTACGAAGTTGGAGAACCCTAAACAAGGTAATATCCTAATTTATCCTTTGTCAATTCAGGCATATCATAAAGCACTACATCTCCTTCTTAATTTCTTTTTGGGTCAAAGACCTAATCTCTTTTGGCATGAAGCCTATCCAAATTAAAATCAATCTTTGGCATGAAGCCCATTACAGTTAAAATCAATCTTTTGGCACGGAGCGTAAATTGCATTCTTTTTGGTACCAAGTACCCAAATTTCATCAAAATTAGCACTAAGTGCTCAAAAATCTCACAATTTTGGCAAAAAGCCCGACAATGCACGAAGCATACACACACATGCATAAATGCATAATTGCCTTTAAATAGGCTTTTCCGAACTACATGGGCTTTGATCTCTCATAACAAACAAGAGTATGTAGGCATATTTGGGATTCACCCCAAATAGCAAGTCCACAATTTACTAACAATCTGTTTGTCTTCTTTTCTTCGTCCCTTTTAGGTTTGTTTCTTTTTGGCAAGTTAATCAAATACATGACATAGTCCCCGAATCCTCCTTGGGTTCGTAGATTAGAAACATTTACATTAGATGCATTATTGGAGTCAAACAAGGGTTTTCTTAGTTTTTCCCCTTTGAACAAAAAAAAAACTGAGTGGCGACTCCTAACAACAAGTGAACATTCATCCGAATCCTTTTCGGGTGGAAACCGAGGTTCACAACCATATCAATATATCTCCAGTGAATTTTTCCAAAGTCACCCAGTATGAGTCGACATTTTGCGGTCTGGAGAAATCAGTTTTCCAAGCCTCAAAATTCGAGTATTTACAATTGCCTCCCACTGGGGTCCATAAAAATGATTTATGGGGCTTAGTGGTCGTCAGAAACGAGAATTTTGAGCAAGGTGCAAAAGACCCGCGTTTTCACCTTTTCCTTATAAATAGGCTCATTTCTATTCCATTTTCATTTACTTCATTCCTTTTCCTTCTTTCCTTTTCTCCAAACTTTCTCTCAGTGATGGATTTCTCTGGCCTAGAGGACTTCGACATCCCATTCCCTCCCTGCAATCTTTTACTCGAGGAGAAGAAGCACAGCTCCCGGACTGACTCCTATGAGGTAAGTACCTTCCCCTTTACTCATCTAGTATGCATGCTTAGGAATTTTATTTATTTCCAGTAAAGAACTTAGAAATAAATTCTAGGAATCTTTCCTTTACATGTACTTGAATTAGCTCTAGTAATAAACCAGAAGTAATACTAGGCTTCACTAAACTCTGCTATCAGTAATTATTTCTAGTAAAGAACTTAGAAATAATCCTCTAAGAAGTCAAACCCCATTGGGGAAGGAACTTAAATTTTTCTGAAGTTTCCCCCAAATTATTCCAAATAATGAATTAGAAAATCTCTATTTTTTTAAGACACTACGATTAGGATATCTATCGCCGAGAGTCCCATGAGCACTATTTCGGCTCACATCTTTGATGCCGGGCATCCTGTGGGGGATCTTATCAGACCTACTTTCCTCCACCGTTTGAGGACCATAGATGTGGGTAGAGATATACACAGGGAGCTGATTTGTGCACTGGCCGAGCGATGGTGGCCCACTACTGATACCATCCATTTTGCTTGGGGGGAGATGACGATGACGCATAGTGACTTTTCCATCATTTTTGGGATTCCCTTCGGCGTTGAGATGGTGGATTTCTATGCTGACTAGCAGCAGGACATTCCTTCAGCCGATATGGTTGCTTTGATCAGGGTCGACTATCCTCGACATCACGCACCTCGCTGCATTTAGCGGAAGTGACTTGTAGAGCAGGCACCAGGCATCTATGCTCGCTACGAGATAGGCGATCTTACTGCTGCCCAGGTGGCCAGGTTTACCCTAATTCTCCTATTTGCTAGCTCCTTCTTAGCAAACAGGAAGGACGTAGTGAGTCTCAATGTGCTGAAGAGCCTACTCGACCTGACACGACTTCAGACATACGATTGGGCTAGCATGATGTTGTGTAGATTGTATGACGACAAGTCAGATCTCTGCTATACCCGCATTGCTCCGTGCGGCCTGTACTACTTCTGGGAGGTAATGTAAAGAACATTTCCCTTATCTTATATATGTTGACATACACCAATTCTAATGTCCTCTTCATTTTTTTAGACTTGGGCTTATGAGTACTTTCCTGGTGTCACCCCTTTCCTTCGTGAGCTACCTGCCCCTGCAGATCCTCTTTCTTCCATTGCTTGGAGATGGTATAGAGAGAGGATAGAAGCACCAAAGAGGAAGCTTTCTATCAGAGAACTGAGATCATTCTTCGACAACTGCTCCATGGACTCGGTAAATACTTTATCCTCATCCTTATTTATTGTATTAGAGAAAATGATTCACTAACATAATAAATTTTTACAGGTTATCTTTACAGCGATGTCTAGTCGGCTATCAGAGTGGATTGTTCAGGATCACAGCTTTCAGTGATCACAGTTCTTGACTCGCCGTCAATTCATACTTCCCCATCCAGAGTATCGACGGTATTATCTCGCTGAGAGAGTGACTTTCCAGATCGCCGATTTTCGTGCAGCTCCACTGGATCCCCCTGATGATATGTTATCTCTGACGCTTCTGCCGATCACTGCATCCCAATATGAGGGTGATCCCTTTGAGTCGGCCTATGTCCTGGATGATGATTATGATTTCTACTGCCTTCAGCGACTGATGCCACGCATTGGGACACGGTTCGACCCTGCACCACCTCATCGGTCCTCCCATTCTTCAATTCCCACTACTATCACTTCGGGAGACCATCCCTCTACCAGACGGCCAGCTAATAAACCTTCTTCCTCTAGGGCCGAGGCTTCTGCTTTCAGAGCTGGCCCATCATATACCGGAGCAAGTGGCAGTTCATCACATTTGAGGCCTCCCCCATCTATTCTTACGGCTACCGGTCAATTGGACCCTGCTTTGGCCGACCTGAGGCTGCCTTATGATATTCGTTATCATACACCCGACGATTGGATGACCCGACCGATCAGTGTGGAGGGTGTACCATATCGGAGCCTTGCTCACATCACTCAGGTATTCTTTTAGAACTTTTCATGAAAAGGATTCATAAAGTTCTCTTGAAATTGACTGTGATTCTATGCTTTTTTGCAGGTACCTGCGGGCCTAGTTGCTGACATGGCAGCACTGATTACTGCTCTATTGGATGAGCTGTCTGGTGCTTGGACTGATAGTGCTTATGAGAGGCAGGACAGGCCGCAAAGATGGAGAGCCCGGCGCTGATTTTTCATATTTGTCTTGTTTTCCTTTTGTATCTGGATTATATTTCTTCTGTACTTTGTACTTTCCATGTTTTCCACCTGTTATTTGAACTTAGATACGAACCTGCACTTATTTGTTAGCATTGACAGCAAACATGTATGTATGATGCTTGTTTTATAGAAATTTATTTTCGGAAAATCCCTGAAACAACCCCAAAAATAGTACCTAACAGGGACTAAACAGGGCCAAAACACAAGAATTTCACAAAAAAAAAGAAACTGAAACTGGGTCTGTGGCGGTTGGACCGCCAGAGGCAGCGGTTGGACCGCAGGAGGCAGCGGTTGGACCGCCGAGGCAACGGTCGAACCGCCATCTAGGTCCAGGGCAGTATATAAAAAATGGAACTGCAGTGTATTTTTACGACTTTCAAGCCAGAAAACAGGTTTTTTACTGCAGGATTTTTATTTTTCCCTCAACAATGAACCCTCTTTTTAACCATGTGATGCATGAATGGTCCAAGAGCCTCCATAATGTTGAAAGGATCAATATGGGAAGATATGGATTGAAAGTTGTTGCTACTCTTAGAGGCGTAGCTGTAGATTGGGATTTCTTGCATGCTTGTATCAGATTTTGGGATCCCCAAGCTCACGTCTTCAGATTTGGTGCCCGGATGGACGAGATGTGTCCTCTTTTTGAGGAATTCTGCTCAATTATTGGATGTGACCCAAATGCCCCTCTTGTAAGGCATGAGGTTCGAGTTGGCTATGTGGGGTATTTTCAGAGACTTTTCAACTTTACAAGGCCTCAAGCTCAAGCTATGATTGTGGATGGGAATAAGGTGATGCTGCTTCCTTTGATTGATGCATTCCTGACTGCTAATTTTGAAGATGAGATTCAACTGAAGCATAGGATGCGAGCTTTTGTTTTCTGCCTGTTAGCTGGGTTTCTTTTCAACCTTGACCCTGGCTTTGGAGATTTAAAGCTTTGCCCCATGATTAGGTAGATGGAAGAACTTAACTGCATTGGTGGTATGATTTTGGATGAGACTATTCAGAGTCTTGACAGAACTGCACTTGGATTTGAAGATTGGACTGTTACTCCGATCATTCTTCAGGTAATTTTGTTATACCTTTTGTTTCTTCTCATTTTTTTTCTTTATAAATAGAAAGGATCTATTTATTTATTTATTTATTTTAGGTTTGGCTGAGAGACCATCTCCGAGTGGTTGCCGCTCCCTATGCCTTGACTTATAACCCTTCTCAGTATCGTACTAGAAGAATCCTGGTTTCTTTTCCTTCTATGACCAGGTGGATTATCTGGTTGTATGAGCTTGGACCAGAAGAATTATTGTGGTATATCTCTTGGTATGGAATTTCTCGCTTCATGGAGGCAAATGCAATGCATAACCATGTCCACCTTCTTGGTTTCACTCATAGTACATGGTATAGTGCTTCTCGCGTCCTTAGGCAGATGGGGATTGATCAGAGGGTTCCTCTTCCTATTGGGTTTACTATTGCTGCCCCTATTACTCCCGGAGTTACTCGAGCTGTTCTTCAAACTTGGGTTAGGAACCATCAGATGATCAGGCCTTTTGTAGAGCCTTCCCTTGTCCAGCCTACTCCAGAGTATAGGACTTGGTTTATAGCCGAAGTTTGGCCAATTGAAAAGCCAAGGAGGCATGAATTGCTGCAGGAGCTGGAGGGAGAGGAGGTGGTTCCTCTTAACGAGGAGAAGATAGATGCTGCAGAGAGTTCTGGAGCTAAGGAAGATACCGAAGACTCTGCCCCACGTAGGAGGCGTAGGATTTAGACCCTAGGGTTGACTCTATTGTCTGCTTTTTTGGATTGCTTTTACCTTTTTGGTTCATTTGACGTTTTGGACTTATGGTTTGACTCTTTTGATTGGTTTGATATTTCATGAAATGAATGACTCTTTTTGGAATGACTCTTTTCTTTGCTTTCCAAGCTTTACTACTTTATTTACTTCCTCTGATTTTTGCTTAAGCTGTCCTTTCGGATTTTCAACTTAGCGAGCTCTTACCCATTCTTGCCTAAGCCGCCCTTTGCGGGTTTTCGACTTAGCGGGCCCCACTATTGCCTAAGCTGCCCTTCGTGGGTTTTCGACTTAGCGGAATTTTCTTTCTTTTCTTTTCTCTCTTTTCTTTTTATGTTGGCAAAAGAAAAATGAATCAATGATTTTTATTGAAATTTAAACCGTGCTCAAGGAGAGCTGCCTACATATCTCGAATTAGTTTGTGAGAATCAGGTCTAATGTAGTTCCTTTTTTAGTGCTTCTTTATACATAATATCTCTTTAACTGATCCATGTTACATGGATTTGTGAATTCTAACCCATCCAAAACAATTAAGATGACGGCTCCGCCGGAAAGTATTTTCTTCAAAATGTAGGGTCCCGCCCAATGAGGACGAAACTTCCCATGAGGATCTGAAACAGGTGCTCTGATTTCTTTTAGGACCAAACAACCTTCTTCCAACTTCCGGTTTTTGACCTTTTTGTTGAAATGCCTAGCGATTCGCCTTTGGTACCCTTGAATTTGATGTAGAGCTTGAAGTCTTTTTTCATCCAAACCCAACAACTGATGATGATAATTGCTGATCCATTCAGCTTCATTTATCTGATTTTCTTGAATTATTCTCGCCGATTGAACTTCCAGTTCAATTGGGAGTACTGCTTCCATTCCGTACACCATTGAATACGGGGTTGCCTCAGTAGGAGTTCTAATTGATGTTCTATATCCCCACAAGGCCAGTGGTAACTTCTCATGCCAACTCCCATGTTCCTTGTTCATTTTTTTATATGATCACCTTTATAGACTTATTTGCTGCTTCTACAGCTCCATTTGTTTGAGGTCTATAAAGAGAGGACTTATGATGCTGGATCTTCTTATCCTTCAAGAGTTTAGCAAATTCTGCTTGGAAATGAGTTCCATTATCAGTGATAATCTCAAATGGCGTTCCGTACCGACAAAGGATGTTGGTTCAGACAAGCTATGCTGCCTTTTTGGTGTTTAATTCTACATAGGAAGCTGCTTCAACCCACTTTGTGAAGTAATCCACTGCTACCAAGATAAATTGATGTCCATTCGAGGCTTTTGGATGTATTTTGCCAATTATATCTATTCCCCAAGTAGCGAAGGGCCATGGATAAGTGATCGGATTCAGGGCAACGGGAGGTCGCTTCTGCAGCTTAGCAAATATCTGATACTAATGACATTCTTGAACAAATGCCACACAGTCTATATTCATGGTGGACCAATAATATCCTAGATTGGCTATTTTTTGAGCCAGGGCGATCCCATACATATGCGGTCCTGATTCGCCACCATGTACCATTTCCATTATCCGCTTAGCCTCTGCTTCATTCACACACCTTAGGTGCATTCCATTCCAACTTCTTTTGTAGAGGATATCTCCATTAAGAATGTAACCCATGGCTAGCTGCCTTATTTCCTTCTGATCAACCTTTGATGATCCCTCCGGATAACTTCCATCCTTGAGATAACTCTTGATATCCCAAAACCATGGCTTACCATCGGCCAAGTACATTATATGGGCGGGTTGTTTCTGAAGCTGAACTTTCAATGGATGAATGGCTTTCCCCCCCTTGATATTGACCATGGAAGCTAAAGTAGCCAGGGAATCAGCAAACTGATTCTTTGCTCTTGGGAGATATTCAAAGGACAGATCATCGAATTGTTGTGCCAAATGATCAAGGCATTGTAGGTAAGGAACCAAACGCTCTTCTCTTATCTTCCATTTCCTTAAAGCTTATGATACTATTAAAATAGAATCACCATAGACCTTTAGGTTCTTAATCCCCAATTCCAGGGCGGCTTCGAGCCCATTGATGCAAGCTTCATATTCTGCTTCATTATTTGTGCAACTAAAGTCAAGTTTAACTGCAAATGGAATGTATTCTCCACAAGGAGTTTTGAACACAACCCCAATTCCATTTCCTTGATAATTGGATGCCCCATCAAAGTACATCTCCCAAACACTCCTTTCCACATTCAGGAGGTCTTCGTGAGGGAAATTCATTTCTCGCATCTCATCTTTTACGGGTAATTCTGCTAATTGGTCAGCTATTGCCCCACCTTTCATAGCTTTCCTTTGAATGAATTTTAAGTCAAAGGCTACCAATGTTGACACTTACTTTGCCATTTTGCTGTCCAAAATAGGCCTCTCCATAAGGAATTTCAAGGGACTCTGTTCTGCAATGACATAAGTAGTGTAAGAAGACAAGTAGTGCTGTAACTTCGTGCAAGCCCAATACAACGCTTAACACAACTTCTCAATCTTGTTATACTTTAACTCATAGTCCAGCATCCTTTTGCTGAGGTAGTAAATTGCATTTTCCACCTTTGTACCTTCGGCCTCTTACGCTAGCATTGCACCCATGGCTTCATCTGTTACAGACAAATACAAGAGCAGAGGTTTTCCCATTCTGGGAGGTTGCAGAATTGGCGGACTTAACAAGTATTCTTTGATCTTGTCAAAGGCCTTCTGGCAGTCTTCATTCCATTCTTGTGAAGCACCTTTCATTAGTAGCTTAAAGATGGGACCGCAAGTCTATGCCAACTGCGATATGAATCGACTGATATACTGTAATCTACCTAGCAAACCTCGAATCTCCTTTTCTGTTCTTGGTGGAGGCATTTCCAGAATAGCCTTTGACTTTGCTGGATCAATTTCTATTCCTTTCTTGCTGGCCAAATATCCCAAAAATAAGCATGATGTTGCACCAAAGAGGCACTTTGCAGGATTAAGCTTCAAATTGTACTTGCGAAGTCTAAGGAAAAACTTCTCAAAGTGCTTCAACGTGCTCTTCTGGAGATTTTGATTTGACAATCATATCGTCAACATACACTTCTACTTCTTTATGAATCATGTCATGAAAGATTGTTGTCGCCATCCTTTGGTAGGTAGCCCCTGCATTTTTCAATCCAAAAGGCATAACCCTGTAGCAGAAAGTGCCCCATTCTGTAATGAAAGCTATCTTCTCTTTGTCTGGTGGGTGCACCATGATCTGATTGTACCCAACCGCAAGGTTAGTCATGGAAACCATCATATGCCCAGCCATCCTGTCTATTAGCAAATCGATGTGTGGTAGCGAGAAATCATCCTTGGGACAAGCCTTATTCAAATCTCTATAGTCAACACACATCCTGACCTTTTCGTCTTTCTTCGGGACTGGCACAATGTTTGCTAACCAGGAAGAGTAGACAATTGGTTCTATGAACTTATTATCCAGTTACTTGGCAACCTCTTCTTTAATTTTCAAAGACCATTCTGGCTTCATTCTTCTCAACTTCTGCTTAGCCGGCTTTGCATCTGGGTATAGCGGAATCTTATGAACTGCTATGGCTGGGTCTATTCCCGTGACATCACTTGTCTTCCACATGAAGCAGTCGGCATACTTTCTGATGCACTCAACAACCTGTTCTTTATTCACACAATCATATGCAATGTATGTATATTCATTTTCTTTGCCAATTATTATCTTTTCATTTATTTCTTTTATTTAATTTATTTCATTTTTGCTAGATAATAATTGGAAAGCAAAAGACACAGGGTAACCAAGAATTTGAACAGTTTTATTAATAATGGCTGAGTCATTCTCCAAGGTTACATTAAATTTAACATTAGGGTTCTCTAAATCTGAAGCTATAGAAGACTCAGAACTAGACTCTGACTCGGTGTTTGATTCAGGATTTGACTCAGTACAAGACTCAGGTTCAGGGTGTGACACAGGAGTAGGTTTGACTATAGCAGCTTGTCCCTCCTCGGCATACCAGTTCCTCAGCGGTCCATCTGTTGTCTTGATCAGCTTCATGAAGTCCCTTTTGTCATCGAAATTGATTATCATAGCAACCTCATCAAAGAAACTAGGCCGCATGAAATCTTCCACTTTTGGGTCAGTTATAGGTTATGGCTCTTCTTCCTTTATGGCCAAAACATCAGCGAACATCTCAAAACCCGGTAGCTTCTTTCCAGTCTTGGGAGAATAGAATGGTCCTGGAAACCACAGTAAGGAACTGCTTTTCCAGGCTTGCAGAAGTGACCGTTCAGAGTTCTAAAGTAAGGGCGCATTTTGAGGCTTTTTGCCCCCCAAGTCTTCCCATGCTCAAACTCTTCTATCTCCTCATCTGTGGGTTTGTACCCCAAGCCAAAAGTTCCCTTATTCTCAGGTTCTTCCCATGGCCGCACTATGGATGATTTCCTCCCAGACCTTATCATTTCCATTCCGGGCAGCAGACCTACCCTTAGCATCATTCCTACCAGGCAATTGACTTGGACCTCCCCAAAGTCATATAGAATGAATGGCCCTTTGGGCCTTTCTCCTTCAATGCATTGAACAGTGTCATAATGGAACCCAGTCAATGCCATAGCAGTTTCACCAGGAACAACCTCAAAGAGGG
This sequence comes from Garcia nutans, assembly GCA_947685225.1. Taxonomy (NCBI): domain Eukaryota; kingdom Viridiplantae; phylum Streptophyta; class Magnoliopsida; order Malpighiales; family Euphorbiaceae; genus Garcia; species Garcia nutans. Next base: position 35,171,245 of record CANTUV010000045.1, read on the forward strand.
ACTAATCCGTGGTTTTCTTGTTGATTTCACATGTGTCTCCTTTGATAGTGATGATTTTTCCTTCAAAAGGGAACTTAAGTTTTTGATGTAATGAAGAAGGGACAACATTATTCTGATGAATCCACGGCCTTCTAAGGAGGAGATTAATGCTCGTGGGTACATCAATGACTTGGAACGGCACTCCCATTCTTACCGGTCCAATAGCAACTTCCAGAGTAGCAACACCCAAAATTTCTCTTCGAGTGTTATCATATGCTTTAACAATTTGATCAGAAGGTGTAAGATCTGTAGCCTCCAATCCCAGACAGCTTGCTACTTTCAAAGAACATACATTTAAGGCTGACCCATTATCAATGAGAACCATGGGCATAGTCTTTCCCCTAGTTTGTAAGGTGATGTATAGAGCATCATTATGTTTCCTGCCATCTTCTTGTAGGTCTACATCGGAAAACCAGATACTCAATGCCTTGGTTGATTGGGTCAAAGTGGCCACCAAAGCTTCTGGGCTTGTGTCTACTGATGTATCGAGTTGACTCAAAGCTTTGCTGAGAGCCTGACGGTGTGGGAATGAGGAAGCAAGGAGCTCCCAAATTGACACCTTAGCTTGAGTTTGTTTAAGCTGAGCGAGGACAGGGTCTTCCTTTGGTTATGGCATCTTCTTATAGGGGTGACTTGGAGTTTTAGGGGCTTCCCCCAAGTTGAGTGGCTGATATTGCCTTCCACTTCTTGTCAAAGCATCGACCTCTTCAGCGAGGTCATTCAGATCCAGCACACATACTTCATTCATCTCCAAGAGAAGTTTGAAACTATCAAACAGCTCTTCTTCCACAGTGATGGCGTGGATGGAATGATTGGGCAAAGGGTTAGTATTAATGTTTGGTTGGCTCTTGAGAGGAATGATGTCACCACTATCCACCATATCTTGGATGCGGTTTCTCAGAGTCCAGCAAGCATATGTTCTATGCCCATTTCCTTGGTGGTATTCACAGTACTCATTGACCCTATAATTGGAGGGTAATGAGTTTGGAGGAGGCCTTGGGTCCAAAGGATTCAAGTACTTTCCTTCCAAGGCCTTTTTAAACACCAGATGAAGGGGCATCCCAAGGTTAGTATATTGCCTTCTTGGCTGATTTCTCTGCCCAAGATTGCCCACACGTAAAGGATTCGCAGGGGCAATATTGGCCACTTCATTGACCTTGCTTGAGGAAGCAGCTTGGCCTTGTTTCTTGTACTTCGAAGTAGCTCCCTCATCTACTATCTTACCCAATTGTATCAAATCTTCTACCTTGGTTGCAGTAGCCATGAGCGATTTGAAAGTAGGCAGGTATTGAGTTTGCAGTTGAGCTTGATATGTAGGCCTTAAATTCTTGATTATGATATCAATTTGCTCTTGTTCTGAAGGGCGATCGATCATTTGGGCGGCCTTTGCCCTCCACCTCGTAAGGAACGAGGAGAAGGGTTCATTATTGTTCTGCTTGGTAGTCTCAAGCTCCCTTCTAGTGACATCCACCTAAATATTGTAGTGGTATTGAGTGTTAAATGCATTACAGATGTCTTCCCAGGTCTTGATCTTGGCACGATCCAGGCTTACAAACCATTTAAGGGCAGCACCAGTCAAGTATTATTCGAATAGTTGAGCAAAGAGCTCATCATTTAAACCCCAAGGGCTTAAGGCCCCCACATACATCTTCAGGTGGGTATTAGGGCAAGTAGTCCCATCAAATCTGTCCATCCCCGGCATCTTGAATTTTGGAGGAAATCTAGCTTGGGGAAACAAGGATAAGGAATCCATGTCTACTACCTCTTTATGAGTTTTCATGGCAGTGATTGACCTTTCAAGCAATTCAAGTTTCTTTTTCAGTTCATCAGTTTCAGTTGCATTTTTAGAGGGTGGATCCTCCAAATTGATGACAGGGGTATTACTCTGAGCAATCGTGGGGGTACTAGTTTGCCCCACAGTAGGTTCTTTCCCTAGATTTCCAAGAGTAGTGGCCGTCTTTGGTGCCCCTCCCAATTCGGTCAAGATGGCTACCCTTTGGGCAGTCAAAGCTTCATCAATTCTTTCTTGCATCCTAGCTTCAATCTCCCTAACCTGTCCATCTAGCAAGGCCTTAATCTGTTCAATAGTAGCCATTTCAGCAATTGGAGTAGTTGGTGAAGTTGGGGTAGTAGAACTTGTGGGTGATTGCACAGTTGGAGTTGGTGTAGCTTGTGTAGGTGAAGGCACACGGATGGTGGGTACCTGCAAAGGTTAAGGGTAAAGGATTAGGGTAGTGTGTAGGGTAGGAAGACTCTTGGTCCACTTGTATATATCAAAAGGTTTTCCCCAAAATAATGTTGTTATGTTGCATGAATGCACCTCATCACATCATAATTCATTTTAATGGAATGTGGCACTATCATTGGGTACATACAACCTAAGGGAGGGTTCTATTGTTGAATGAAAGTAGAGAATGGGCTTATAACAGGGACCCTTGAACCTCGAGTAAGATATACCTACCACATGTGAAACAAGGAGTTTCGCGTGGGTCAAAGTGTACGATATACTCGTGGGCCATTCCGAAAGGATTGGAATGGTTTGCGGTAATAGGGAGGACGCTTTGGCTGTCCACCGGCATAATCAAGGAGACCTGCTGGTCAGCGCTACTTGCTATCCAGACTCATAACTTTGAACAGAAAGAGAAGAAATTCATTTGAAAACAATTTTTATGCAATGGGAGAAAAGGATTCCCCCATATAATGCAAGAGAAAAAGATTCTCTAAATGACAAAACAAATGCACAATTAATCAAACAAGGGATCCGTCAAAGGAAAAAAGATTCCCTTTTGTCAATCTTCAATTTCAATATCCTTAAAGAAATGATAAACATTGCTAAGGTACCCTACAAAATAAATAAAAGTACCCTAAAGAAGGGCAAGTTAGTCAAATAAGCAATTGTAGTCTACTAGGAAGTCCCCAGTGGAGTCGCCAGATTGTTAACCTCTAATTCCACCCAAAAAGGATTTGGATGAACATTCACTTGTTGTTGGGAGTCGACACTCAGTTTTTTTTGTTCAAAGGGTAAAACTAAGAAAACCCTTGTTTGACTCCAATAATGCATCCAATGTAAAGGTTTCTAATCTACGAACCCAAGGAGGATTTGGGGACTATGTCATGCATTTGATTAACTTGCAAAAAAGAAACAAACCTAAAAAAAACAAGGAAAAGGACAAACGAATTGTTAGTAGATTGTGGACTTGCTATTTGAGGTGAATCTCAAAATGTGCCTACATACCCCCGTTTGAATGGGAGATCAAAGTCCATGTAGTTCGATAGTGCCTATTCAAAGGCGATAAGAATTATGCTTCATGCATGTGTGTGTGTATGCTTTGTGCATTGTGAGATTTAATTAGCACTTAGTGCAAAATTGTGAAATTTGGGTACTTTGTACCAAAAGGATGCAAATTTTAGGCCTTTGGCCAAAAGGGTTGATTGATTCATGGCTTAATGCCGAAAGATCGATTGATTAGTTAATTAGGCCTTAGACCTAAAAGGATTAGGTCTTTGACCAAAAAGAAATTAAGAAGAAGGTGTAATGCTTATGACATGCTTGAATTGACATAGGATGAATTAGGATATTACCTTGCTTAGGATTTTCCCACTTTGAAGGTCCAGATCTTGTTTTCTTGGACCTTGGATTATGATTCTTGATTCCTGCTTTCTTGATCTGATTTGAGTTGACTCCTACAACACAAGGTTAGATTTATGCAAAAGAAGAGTAGAAGAGAAGCGCCTAAGTGTATAGAAAAATAGAGAGTTCGTCGACACGAAGCCGGGGGCCCCTTCTCTGACTGTTCTGGGGCCTATTTATAGTGAAAATCAGACCAAATTCAGACCTGAATGGCGGTTGAACTACTGGTCCCGGCGGTTGAACCGCCATGGACGACTGTTGACTTGCCAGAAGAGGAAAAAGGGTGGCGGTTGAAACCCTACACGGCGGTCGAACCGCTGTATGTGGCGGTTGAACCACTGTGCATGGCGGTTGGACTTCCAAAAGGGAAACTCGGCGGTTGAAACCTAGGTAGCGGTTGAACCGCGGCGTGCGGCGGTTGAACCGTTGGTCACGGCGGTTGGACCGCTGCATGCGGCGGTTTGGCCTCCAAAAAAAACACATCACCTCGCACGATTTTTGCTCAAACTAATATTTCAGGATCTACGGACCTCCAAAAAATATTCCGAGACCATTTCTATGATCCACGTGTTGTTCTGAACATTTCAAGTACCATATCGATATATCTCCGGTGAACTTTTCCAAAGTCACCCAGTCTGAGTTGGCATTTTGCGGTCTGGAGAAATTTGCTTTCCAAGCCTCAAAATTTGAGTATTCGGAGGGCCCCACCACTCATATTTTCAACATCATAAAGATAAAAGTCATAAATATGAGGTTTTCTGCCATTCCAATGAAAGAATTGAAATGAGCATCTGGAAGGAATCCATGGGAACACTTCGGTTGACCACCTTGGTCTATGAGTTAGTAAAACCACTGTAAGTATCACCCATGCATATCATGCATACATGAGCATATCACATTATATGTTTTGTCTTATATTGCCTATTTTTTGTCAAAGTGAACAGCAGATGCAATGAAGTAAACAATCAGAAGCAGATATAGAATCAAAGGGGGCATGAAAAGGCCATTGTAAAAAGAAAGAGAAAATGCATGCTTATGCAAAAAGTTAGACAAAAAAAAGGGATCAGTCAGAGCCTTTATTGGTTTGAACCTGCATAGGGGGTAAAACTTATTGGTACGCATCGCGCTTAGAGCTATAGCAATACCGCAAGTGCACGGGTCGCCCAAGTAATAAAGTAGTGAGTGAGTTATCATTCCACTGAGGACAAGGCCAAGCACTAGTGCAAATCTTAACTGTTGTTTAGCAAATTAATATTTTTGTGAAGTTTTATAATTAAAGACAATTAAATTAAATAAATGAACATAAAGATAAATTGTGTGTTGTGTACAAAGGTTTGATGATAATGATACTATCCGGATATTGAATCCCCCAAGCCACAATTACATTACATGATAGAGTTGAATTGGCATTCCTCTAACTTAGACTAAAACCTCTCTCGAGTGAATTAATCCCTAATCACTAAGTAGAGTGCCAGAATCTCTTCTCAAAACACAATTAAATAGATCTTGCATTAAGAACAAGGAACTATAAACCAAAGGATCTTGTAGGTCTATCTCTAGCACCCCAATCAATCCTCAACCCTTATGTGTAATCAATTCATATCAAGCTTTCTCAAGTCAATAATATGAAAATGGCAACCAATCAATAAGCATGCTATCATCAATTGGCAATAATCATTAAGCATCATAAGAATAAAACAACTCAATCAATTAAAAGTATACAATCATATAAATAAGCTAGGGTTCATTAACATCTAGATAGAGAATGATTTAGTTCATGTTCAATACACTTAATACAACAACAACAACAATAACATTAAGATACATAAAAGGAGAAAATAGAAAAACCCCTTTCAATGTAGCTTCCTGAATCTTCAGGAGCTGCCAATGGAAGATGCAGATGTTGGAGAGGATGGAAATGGAGGATGAAGATGAAGAGTCAAGGAAAGTGTCACTCACTCCTTGCCCAAAACGTGTATGCCTAGCCTCCTCCTCTCAAACCTCTCTTCTCTGCCTCTATTCTCTATTTCCTACACAAAACCTCCAGCCCTCTGCAGAAGCTCCTCAAAACTCCCTCTTCTTCTCTTTTTATTTCCCTCCAAAGATCACAGCCCCTCTTCCAGCTCACCCTCTTTTCCTTTGTCTCCCATATTTTCTTTGTTTTACCTTTCGTTTCCTCAAATTAGGCAAGCTTTTCTTTTTTCTATGAAGACTTTTGGCAAAAGCTAGTCTTTGTTCCCCACTTGTTCCTCAATTCGTGCAAAGATTTCAACATTTTTATAGGGCGACATGGCCAAGCCATGAGCGGCTTGGCTGTGTCTCTTATTTTTCTTTGGGACATGGCCAAGCTTGCTGGCCGTGTCTCTTGCTGCCCTTCTTCCTTTCCTTAATTTCTCATTGGTTTAATGGGGTGACATGGCCAAGCCACATGACACGGCCAGTGGCTTGGCCGTGTCACTTGGGTGTGTCACCTTCTGCCTATTTCTTTTCTTCTTTTGTTCTTTGGCTAGGCATGGGACACGGCCAAGCTTGTGGCCGTGTCATGTGACACAGCCACTGGCTTGGGTGTGTCACCTGCCAGTGTCAACTTTTGTTCTTCATTTTTCCTTCTTTGCCTGGTTCTTTGGTTTCTGTTCTTTGGGTGAGACACGGCTAGTGACTTGGGCATTTCACTGTGAGCGAGGATTTTTGCCCCCACTCCCAGTGGAATGGTTCTTGCTACTTCGGCACTGTTTAGGCTCGAGGCCTTAGAGAACACAGACCTAAGTCCGGAGAAAATGGAGTCGCCACCCGGACGGGCCGGGAAAAAAGAAAGAGGTGGATGACTCAATTCCTAAGGAATCCCCAACCCCCTAATGGGTTCAGAAAGTTGGGTACGTGTGGGGAAGGTGAGAAATGGCCCAGCACCCCCACAATGCCTGGTTCATTGAAACCAGCCTCCTTTACAGGTCTTAATATTATAAAATTCTTAAGTATAATAACATTATCCATATTACACACAATAAAAAGAAAGCATCATTATATTAGAATCAAAGCAATGTCCAAACAAAGTAAATAAATGGACACCCATCCAAGGATGGAAACATGTCCTTACATCACATGCCTAAATAGGACACCCACCAAAAGGTAGAAACATGCCCTTTACATAGGTTCTAAAATAGAAAAGAAAATTAAATTACGTGATGTTTAACTAATGAGGTACCCACCAAGTGGATACATACCTCTTACAACTTTTGGAAATCTAAATTAATTGATAAAAATAATAATCATTCATCATAAATAAATCATTCATCAAAGCTATTAATCAAGATATAAAACAGACATCCATCCATGATAAATTAAATAAATCAAGTATTGAATTAAAGCATAAGAAATAAATCAAAGCATATCAAGTATGGAATTGAATAAAGCAAATAAAAGTCCAATTATGGCTACTGTGACTTTTTATGGAATTAAAATAAATTAGGGTTTTATGTTTTAAAAGATTGGTAAAACTCTTTGATTAACCAAATTAAGGTTTGAATGATGAAATCATGAAACTAGGGTTTTAAATACTTTAAAATACTTTAATTTGTGATTTTTGGTTATTGAATTTTAAGTTATTATGTAATTTTTGAGTTTTTATGTTTTTATGTTTTTTAATGTTTTAAAATGATTGGGGTTCATAAAAATTAGGGTTTAAGGTTTTAAAAAGATTAGGGTTCATTATTTTAGGTTTAAAAGTTAAATTTTGGATTTTAGGGTTTTGAAATTTGGGTCTCGGATAATGAAAAATTTTTAGGGTTTTAGAAATCAATTTGATATTTTATGAAGTTTTATGAATTTAAACAAATGGATTGAAGTTGTTATAAGTAGAAAAGATGTTTTTTAAGGTTTTTTGAATGAAATAGAAACTTCTTTAATATTTTAATAGAAATAGAATTTGATTTTAGTTTTATTGAAAAATATGTTCAATTAGTGTTTTAAGGTCTTTAAGAAGAAAAAATAACAATTTTATGTCTTTTTAGAAAATAAGGTCACATTTTAGTGTTTTAACTTTGGAAAACTAAATTAAAGTTCTAAGATTTTAACTGTTGAAAAACACAAAAAATCCTAGTTTAGCTACTGTGTAAAAAAAAATTAGAATTTAGAATTTCATACCTTCTTTTGTAAGTTGCTCCAAAATTGCTTCTTCTTGAATGAACTAGCTCCAAAGACAAACCTTTTTTGCCTTTGGAATCCCCTTTTTCGTGATGCTGCTTTCCAGAAAAGATTTAAATTGAATTTCTTCTTTTCCTTCCTTGATTTGGTTTCAAACTTTCCAAACTCCCTTTGGATTTCCTCTATCTCGACCACCTTTAATTTCATGCCTTTGGTCCTTATTTATAGTGGTTTAAGGTTATTTATTCCTAATTAATTAAGGTAAGTAATATTAATAAGAAAAAGAAATTAAAACCTAATTGGATTAGGTTTAAAAAAAAAATTGCGTTGAAAAATTTTGCGCTGGAAAAAACTGCAGCAGCCGGGCCCGTGGCTGGGGCCAGTGGGCGTGCCAGCCCGCAGGAAATTCCTGCGGGCGGCTATTTCGCCCGCAGGAAATTCCTGTGGGCGAAATAAAAAAGTTATTTTGCCCGCAGGAATTTCCTACGGGTGAAATAACTCACCCGCAGGAAATCTCTGCGGGCGAAACGCCCTCAGGCCTGCGGATGAGCTGCTGCTGGGCCGACGGGCCCGCGCGACCACTTTTCTCTGCCGATTTTTTTTCCGACTTCGATTTTATTTTTATTTTTTATTTTTTTATTTTCATTTTTTATCAATAAAAATTAAATACTAAGGTAAAATTATTTAATTAAAATTATTTTGGACCAATTAGACAACAAAAATTATTTTGGGCTAAGTAAAACATATTAGATCGGATTGGGTCAAAAATTAAGGGTCTATAGTTTGCCTCCTGCTTGAATGATCTGAAACCTTAGTGAAAGAGAGTGAAAAGCAATAAGACTTAATTTTTGAGGTTTTGGGTTCTGTACCCGAGAGATTTGGACACTCGATCCTAAACTAGACTTGAATACTCGATCCTATCTGGATTTGGATACTCGATCCTAAATTGGATTTGGATACTCAACCCTAAATTGGATTGGGATACACGATCCTAACTTGATTTGGATACTCGATCCTAACTTGGATTCGGATACTCGATCCTAAACTTGATTGGGATACTCGATCCTAAACTGGACTTGGGATACTCAATCCTAAGCTAGATTTGGATACTCGATCCTAAATTGGATTGGGATACTCGATCCTAAATTGGATTGGGATACTCGATCCTAACTGGATTGGGATACTCGATCCTAACTTGATTTGGATACTCGATCCTAAACTGGACTTGGGATATTGGATCCTAACTTGATTTGGATACTCGATCCTAAACTGGACTTGGGATACTCGATCCTAAGCTAGATTTGGATACTCGATCCTGAGATGGATTTGGATACTCGATCCTAAACTGGATTTGGATACTCGATCCTAAATTGGATTGGGATACTCGATCCTAACTGGACTTGGGATGCTCGATCCTAAGCTGGATTTGAATACTCGATCCTAAACTAGATTTGGATACTCGATCCTAAATCGAATTTGGATACTCGATCCTAAATTGGCTTTGGATACTCGATCCGAAATTGAATTGGGATACTCGATCCTAACTTGATTTGGATACTCGATCCTAAACTTGATTGGGATACTCGATCCTAACCTGGGTACTTTGGCTTGAGATTTGAATTGATTTTGATTTAATTTGGGTACTTGGACCCGAGATTAGATTTGATTTGGGTACTTGGACCCGAGAATTAATTTGACTAACCTTTTATCAGTTGAGAAGTCTGACTACTCCGGCTGTTCTATACATTGTGATTCTTCACCATCAAAATGGATTTTCATCCTTGGAGATTGGGTCTTCACCCTTGCAAATGGATCTTCATCCTTGAAAATGAATATTCATCTTTTGACATCAGGTCTTTACCCTTGAAAATGGATCTTCATCCTTTGAGATCGGGTCTTCACTCTTGAAAATGGATCTTCATCCTTTGAGATTGGGTCTTCACCCTTAAAAATGGATCTTCATCCTTTAAGATTGGGTCTTCACCCTTGAAAATGGATCTTCATCCTTTGAAATCGGGTCTTCACCCTTAAAAATGGATCTTCATCCTTTGAGATCGGGTCGTCACCCTTGAAAAGTGGATCTTCATCCTTTGAGATCGGGTCTTCACCCTGGCTTCAGCTCTTTTAGCTGGATTGGTCTTTTGTCTTTGCACCTTCATTCTTTTGAGAGTTATATTGTTCTATTCTTTTATTCTTTCTTTTTGCAAAGATTTAGTTATTTTTAATTGGACCTTATATCCTCTCCTTGCCCCCCTGTGTGGCAAAATATTTGTAAGTAAGTTTAAAAATATTTGGTATATAAACTCAAAAAATTGAAAAGGAGAAACTTTGCCCCCTGTGTAGGCTCAAACCCATGATTTTATCCATGCAAGCTTTGATTGATGTTTTTGCCGTCTTGTTCTTCGCATAAGCATGCATTTCTTCTCTTTGCAAGATTACCGGAACTTTCTCAAGCAATGGGCTTTCTATGCCCCCCTGATTTGATATCTTCTTTTGATTGCTTGCTGTTCATTTTGACAAGGAATAGACAACACAAGACAAGAAAGTGCGATGTGACATGCTCGTGTATGCATGATATGCCAATAATCATTTCCTTTACCCAATATGTCCTTTGGAGGTTCAACATACTTCCCTTAACTTTAAGGCTTCAGAGCTCACCTTGTCAACCAACAAAGAATCCAATCCAAAAGAGAAGAATGAAGATGCCCTGAAAGCCGAGAAGACTCCGGAAGAGATTGCTGCCCTGGTTGAAGAAAAGTTTAAAGACATCCTGCTTTATGATTCTGAGAACAATGATTTTGATTTTGATTTTCATTTGTCTGCTTTGTATGAGGATGATGATGTTTTCTTTTCCAAAATGAATGCAATAAAGTCTGATTTTGCTTACTTGTGTGATGTTTCTCTTGATGGTTGCATACATTCAAATAGCAGTTACATGAGCATCTTTAATATTAATTATGTTAACACACAATCATTAAATTTGGGAACAACTGAAAATCCTAAAAACATTAGCATAGCATCAACATTAGCATAGCATCCGACCTTACTCCTGATGAGAGAGAGAGATTTGAAAAAATATTCAAAAAATATGAAGAAGTGTTTGCTTGGTCTTATGAAGATATGCCGGGGATAGATCGAGACATAGCTGAGCATCATATTCCTACTTACACTCACATTAAACCTATCAAACAAAAGCTTAGGTGATTAAGACCTGAGTGGGCTGAATTGGTTAAAGAAGAGGTCACTAAGCAAATACAGGTGAAGTTCCTTGAAGTTATAGAATATCTAGATTGGTTAGCCAACATAATACCCATGCCAAATAAAGATGGAAGAATAAGGGTTTGCGTGGACTATAGAGATTTAAACAAGGCTTCCCCCAAGGATGAATTTCCTTTACCTCATATAGATGTTCTCATTGATAGTGTAGCCTCTAGCGTGCTACACTCATTTATAGATGGATTTTCCGGATACAATCAAGTGTTAATGGCCCAAGAGGATAAAGGCAAAACTGCCTTCATTACTACATGGGGTATATTTTGTTATAGGGTGATGCCTTTCGATTTAAAGAATGCTGGAGCAACCTACCAAAGGATGGCCACCACACTATTTCACGACATGATGCATAAAGAAGTTGAAGTATATGTTGATGATATGATGGTTAAGTCGGATACAAGGGAGCAAAACTTCCAAAACTTGGAATTATTCTTCGATAGAGCTTTGAAATATAAGCTAAGATTAAGCCCAAAGAAGTGTGTATTCGGTGTTACTACAGGCAAATTATTGGGACATGTAATTGGTCCGAATGGTATTGAGATTGATCCTGAAAAAGTTAAAGCAATCAGGGATATGCCAACCCCATGGACGGAGAGAGAAGTTCGGGGATTTATTGATAAACTGCAGTACATTAGCAGATTTATAGCAAATCTCACAACAATCTGTGAGCCTATATTCAAGTTGCTTAGAAAGAATCAGCCGGTCGTATGGAATGAAGAATGTCAAAAGGCCTTTGATCAAATAAAAGAGTACCAAAGGCTAATGGTGCCATGGAAGCAACAAACAAGACAATTAAGCAAATTCTGTCCAAGATGAGCAAGACTTACAGGGACTGGTCGGAAATGCTTCCCTTTGCTTTATGGGGATATAGGACGAGTGTGCGAACACCTACTAGAATGACACCGTTCTCTTTGGTTTTTGGGATGGAAGCGGTATTGCCAATTGAAATTGAGATCAAGTCATTAAGAGTAGTCTTGGAAGCTGAATTGCCTGAAACGGAATGGGTAGCAAGCAGATACACACAATTAGCTCTATTAGAAGAGAGAAGATTAATGGCGTTGTATCATCACCAACTGTATCAAAAGAAGATAGCTCGGGCCTACAATAGAAGGGTCAAGGTCAGAAAATTCAGAGTTGGGGATTTGGTGTTGAAGCAATGTAAGCCTAATGTATCTGATCCAAGAGGGAAGTTCAAACCTAGCTAGGAAGGGCCCTAGGTCATGAAACAAGTCATGAGCAAAGGTACAGTGAAGTTATCAGACATGGATGGGAATGAATTTAGTGAGCCAATAAACATTGATAGGTTGAAGAGGTTTTATGTATGATAAAAAAAAAGAATAAAAGAAGCTCGCTAGGTTGAAAACCCAAAAAGGGCAGCCTAGGCAAAAGTTAGAGCAGTCTGCTAGTTCGGAAAAACCGAAAGGGCAGGCTAGGCAACAATTAGGGCTAAATGAGAGAAAATCGTCAATTAGAAAACCCGAAAGGGCTAATTGGCAACGGAAGTGATCTTGTGTATGCTGGCTTTATGTTTGGTTGTTCACTAATTTAATAAAATAGAATTAATGTTAAAATTGTTCTATGTGCACTGTTATAAGTATTTGACCAGATATGGATGAAATAAATAATCATAATTGTAAAAGGGATGACAAATTATAAATGGAAAAGAAGCATCTTTTATTACTTTAGTTATTTTTCATCCTAACAAAACACTTTCTGAATTGACAAATGTAAAAGCTATGGCAGTCGATAAGTGTAACGTGCAGGCCAGCTTTGCCTCAGTTGATCCAAGTATGCTTCAGTCATGTCTAGGTCAGGAGCAAAGTCAAAATCACGAGGCTCAACTACATACTGACGCCCAAGTCGGCGAGGATCATAGCATGTACCTTGGCGAAGAGCAGCAAAGGGAACGTACATCAAGTATGTCCGCATGGTGATATGAGAAATCTTCCACCAAGGTACCAACCAACGAATATTGACTTCAGAGTGTGAGTGGATCTAGTCAACCCAGTCAGCATATGAAGAAGCAGGATGCAGTAGCTTCCTAGCAGAATGATGATGTGGCAGGTATCTGGCAAAATCCATGGAGGGAGTATCAAGCAAACAAAGGTGCTCCTGAAGAAAGAATTAAATTAAAAAAAAAAGGTTCGCTAAGTTGAAAACCCGCAAGGGCAGCTTAGGCAAAAATTAGGATAGCTCGCTAGTTCTGAAAACCCGCATGGGCGGACTAGGCAAAAGTTAGAGCAATAAAAAAAAAGAGAAAACCTAAATTGAAAACCCAAAAGGGCAGTTTAGGTAATTACCTAAAGTAGCAACGGACTCCCAGTCAGTCTCTTTGACAATCCCGATTTAAATCGGTCTAATCCAACTAAGGTCTCGGCTAAGATCGCAGGTACCGGCGACAAGCCTCCTTCCATTTGGTCCATAATATCCAATACTCGTGGATCAACATTGCCGTCGGAAGAAACAAACAAGAATTGGCCAAGCAAGCAAAGAAAAAGCATGCATCCCCATGCCTTAGTAGGAGCCAAATGAGAAAAACAAAAGTCAATCAAAGAAGCAAGTAGAATTTTTTCACCTCTCATCAACTGAAGAACTTTGGGTTTTGGAATTTGAAATAACATCTGCATCTTCTGTTGAGTTTTGGAAATCAATGTGGGTAACGCCATTTGATGATTATTGGGATGTCCAAGGATGGCCTCAAATTCTTCAATCAAGGAACATATTTCAAAGCCATTAATTCTAAATACCCTAGAATTCGTATTCCACAAGGAAGCCACGGCATGTAAGAAGGAGCAGTCTAATTTGACATTTTGAAAAAATTTTAAAACATCAAGCTTTGACCATGAAATTTGCTTCCAATAGATGGCATCCATATTCTTAAATAGAATTTTTATTTTCTTTAAATGGTGCTCGATCATGATTAATGAATAAAGGAGAACTAAAATTGTTAAAAGGGCCTTCACGTTGAAAGGGAAATGAATTTTGGATTTTGTACTAAAAAGGGGCATGCAAGGTGATTTATATAGAAGAAAATAAACCTTTTCCAAAAGTGAAATGGAAAAGATGATGGGAAAGGATAAGACCATATGGCATAAGGAAAGGAAGTGGTCACAATTTCCTTTTCCACTTTGGATTTGGTTTAACAAAAGAAGTGGAAATTAATTATGATGTACAATATTAAAAAAATTGGTAGTAACAAAAAAAATTTTTCAGCAACGAAAAAATATTGAAAAATAACAAAAAAAAAAAAGGAAAAAAGGGGTTTACAGTAAAGAGGAAAATTGTATATCTTTCATTATTATACAATGTTTTACAATATTTACATGTCACTAAGAGGGTGGTGGTAGGTCACCAAATAAAGACTTGAAAAATCGTCACCTATTGGAGGAGGGGGCAAATCACTCATCCCGGGATCACCCGAAGCAGAAGGACTAAAATCCCTATTGCCTTGAAGTTCTGATTTGTCATGGTCTTCATCAGAAGTAGACAAAAGGATCTCATGTTCATCAGTCTGGGGGTCTCTCGATGAAGAAGCACCGGGATCCCTCATTCCCTGAAATCGAAAGTCTTAGAAATTTTGTTCAAATTGATGATATAAACTTTCAAAATGAGAAGCCTGTTGATGACTTGTAGCCAACTCTTCTTGATGTTTCTTATTTTGTTCTTCAAGCATCCGTTGTGAGCCAAGAGAGAAAAAGGTAAGAGCATACATAATTATGCATACATATAGCATAAACTATTATGAAATAAGGAACGTACTAGGTAGTTCATATCAATACCCTACGGATGAGATGGCATATCCAGCGGGCTAGAATGAGCAAATGAAGGGGCAGTGAAAGAAGGTCGAGCCTCATGATCAAATGAGCCAACAGCCTACAACAATCATTAAAGAATCAAAGAAAGGAAAAGCAGTTGCAAGGGAAAAGTGGTTAAAGTGCAAAAACCCCCCCTTGGAAGATCAAATAAGGAAAGAAGAGCATGAATCAAGCAAGACATGGCCAAGCCAAATCGAGCTTTGCCGTGTCACCTCAAAAGAAATTTTGGCAGAACATGACACGAGCAGGCGACACGGCCAAGCCACTGGCCATGTCTCACCTAAAGGACAAAGTCAAGAAGGACCAAGCAAAGAAAGAAAAGAAACAGTAGGTGACACTGGCAGGTGCGGCCAAGCCACTGGCCGTGTCACTCCCATCTTCAAAGAACAAAGAAGACCCAATCTCCAAGGATGAAGATCCATTTACAAAGGTGAAGACCCCAATTTTCAAGGATGAAGATCCATTCTGAGGGTGAAAAATCACAATGCATAGAACAGTCGGAGCAGTCAGACTTCTCAACTGATAAAAGGTTAGTCAAATTCATTCTCGGGTCAAAGTACCCACTCTCGAGTCCAAGTACCCAAATTAAATTTAAATCAATTAAATCTCGGGTCCAAATACCCAATCTCAGGTCCCAAATAAAATCTGAATTCAGTTAGGATCAAGTATCCAAATCCAGTTAGGATCGAGTATCCAAATCCAGCTTAGGATCGATCAAGTATCATCCTTGAGTCCAGAACTCGAACCGGGTCCAGAACACAAATTTTTCTTTAGGTCCAGAACCTAGAATTATTCTTGAGTCCAGAACTCGAACCGAGTCCAGAACCCAAACTTTTCTTAGGTCCAGAACCTAGAATTATTTCTAAGTCCAGAACTTAGCTCGGGTCTAGAACCCAAATTTTCCTTAGGTCCAGAACCTAGAATTATTTCTAAGTCCAGAACTTAGCTTGGGTCCAGAACCCAAATTTTCCCTTGGGTCCAGAACCTAGAATCATCCTTGAGTCTAGAACTCGAACCGGGTCCAGAACCCAAATTTTTCTTTAGGTCCAGAACCTAGAGTCCAGATGTAATATCCTCATTTATGCCCTAGAAGTTTTGCATGTTGTTGTTGTTGTTGTTATTGGATTGTTGGTTTAAATTGAGAAAAGAAAAGTATAAGTGTTTTGGGAAAGAATTTAGGGTTTAGAGACAAGTTTATATGTTGTGTATATTGTGATATATATAACATATACATTGGTCAAAAGAGTTGGTCAAGGTGTTGGTTAGTGGAAGGAGATATTTTGTATGGCATGTGAAAGTTCATTTATGGGCTCATATAAGACAAAAGGTTAGTGATATGTTTGAGGGCATTTTAGTAATTGCTTGGATGAATTGCATGGTGGAGATTAAAAGAAGGAAAGAGAGGTTGACTTGTGCATTTTCTTTTCCTTCTCATGTTTGTGCCGGCCATTGAAGAAGACAAAGGCAAAGAGAAGTGTTTTTGATACTTGAATCAAGATTGAAGGGAGAATTGAAGAATCAAGTTGAAGAATTGTGGAATTTCTTCACTTTAGGTAAGTTCTCTTTTGGATTATTGCTTGTTTTAAATGATATGTGAAATTGATAGATGATCTAAGAGTGTGTTGCTTGATTTTGTTTTAATCAAGTATATTTGATTAGCTTGATCTTAAATTTTATGAATGAATTGATGAAAGAAGTGAGTTGATTTTTGAAAGATGGAGAAAAATGTTAGTTTTAGGGTTTTGAGGGGATATGTGTTACATGTGATGTTAATGTTTTGGTTGATGTGTTTTAATAAAGAATATTGTGATAAACATGTAGAATTTGTGTTTAAAACATTGATTCCATTTATTTGAAACATGTTATATGGGGTTTGATGAGTTTGAGTGCAATTAGAGGAAAGTTGTGCATATTAGGGTTTGGGTTTTGGAAGTCACGGCCAAAGGCCATGTGAGACACGGCCAAGTCATATGATTTTGGACGTGTTGGATTAATTTTTGGGTGACACAGCCGTGTTCCTAAGCCGTGTGAGCTACTGTGAGTTTTGGTTGAAGAGACACGGCCGTGTCCCTAAGCCGTGTTGCCTACTGTCTAATTGAGTTGAGAGACACGGCCACAAGCCTGGCCGTGTCCCTCATGTGTGCTGCCCGTGTCCATCAAATGAGTTGGTTAGGGTTTTGTTTCTTTGTTCTTTTTGCATTGTTTTGGTTCTTCAAAGGTGGGTTGGTTCTTAAACCTAACCCTAAAACACTTTAAACACACTAGAATCAATGAATGAACTAATCAAATGCATATGGGAGATCCTAAAGCTATGAATCATATAAGTTGTTCTTTGCCCTAATTGCATTGTTGAGATTTAAACAAGGTTATGTTATGCATTGTGAAAGGTATTGTATTTTATGAGTAATGTACCTTGAAATGTTGTATCAAAGATGAAATGATAATTCAAATAAGATATGATGAATGATGCTATATGAGATATAATGTGATCATGGATGAGTTAAGTATACACTTGATTAATGAAGTGTTATATTGTGAAATGAAAGGTGAGGCCATTGTTATTGGCTATGATAATATTATTGAGAGAATGAAGGCATGTTTGCCTAAATGTTGATGAGAATTGAGAATGGAAATGATAATTGAATAATAAATGAATTGTGTGGCTAATGTGTTATTCCATTTTCAGAGTTGGTTGTTGGTGGCATGCCTAATAAGTGTAACAATCTCTTGAAGTTAGGTTGGATTGAATCCTTGAAGCCTAATTGAGATGTTACCACCCTTGAAGCTAGGTTGGGTTAGTTCTTGAAGCCAAGTTGGGTAGAAGCTTAGCATGCTTTGCTCCCCTTGAAGCTTGGTTGAACTTAATCCTTGAAGCCTAGTTGGGTCTATGATATTGATATTGATAAATGTGATGATAGAACCAAAATATTAACTCTGAAAATTGAATGGCATATTAGTGTGTCTTGGGCCCATGCTTGTCTATGGTTAATGTGAGTCATGAATGATGTTTGTTTTGCTTTGTATTGATGATTAAATGAATACTAATGAGGTATATGAAAAGATAATAAAATGTGATATGTAATGTGAAAGTATATTGTTAATTTTGCATATATGATGTTACATATATATTATGGTTTGAGAAATGACATTGCATTGCATGAAGTCATATCATTAGCATGATTATCTTACTAAGCCCTTGGCTTAGCGCGATAGTGTTTAATCGCGCAGGTGATAGAACTGTTAGAATCGAACCCGAGAGCTCTTCGAGACCGAGTGAGGGTAGACATTGAAGAGTTGATTTTGGAGACTTAAAGATCAAAGGAGATTTGCCAATCATGTATAATTTTTTTTATATTTTGTAAAGTATTGATTAAAGGTACATATTTGTATATTTGTAAATATGGAATTAAGTGTTTTCAAATATGTAAATATTTTATGACTTCCGCTGTGAAATAACTATATGTATGTATATATATATATATCTAATGTGTTTTATTTTAAAAGTAAATGATCTACCTTTCTATATTATATAATGATAATAATATTGTATCTATTTAAATGTTTTGAATGTTGAAGAAAACCGTAGCATCCCTATGTTTGGTGCACTTATGCTACATGGTTGTAGTTGTAGTGTGTGTGCATTGGATGTGGGGGTGTTACAATTGTTTTGGTATCAGAGCCTAGGTTTGAGATTCTCAACCTAGGTAATATGTTATAAAAAGAATATTTTGAATTAAAAAGTGAGTTTTTGAAGGAAAATACATGTTTGGGATTGGCAATCTTTGATCTTTAATAAGGTGTGTCTTGTTGTGTTTGCAGTATTAGGTGTTGATGGATCCTCATTTGAGACAGTCAGTTGAGGGCAGTGAGGAGAGTGTTGCTCCTGATGAGGGAGTTAGAGTTGAGAGTGCTGGGGAGGCACCTGCTTCGGTGTCGGGGAGACCAACTGGTGAGGAGGTTCCACCAGCTTGGTTTGTGCATATGATGGAGACTTTCAGGCAAGCGCCAGTACAACCAGTGCCACCACCCCCTCAGTCTTTGGTACCAGTAAGGCATTATGATAAACTGAGGAAATATGGAGCTGAGGATTTTATTGGTACCACTGATCCAGCTGTGGCAGAACAGTGGCTTGACAGAGTCCAGAGAGTATTTGTTCAGTTGCAAGCCACCTCAGAGGAAAAGTTTGACTATGCAAGATCTTTGCTACAGAAAGATGCCTACGATTGGTGGAAGACGGTGCCCCATTCTATGGATGATCCTCCAACACTGTCTTACACTGATTTCTTGAGAGAATTTGAGTTGAAGTATACTCCAAGGGAGTATAAGGATATGAAGAAGATGGAGTTCTTGAGCTTGAAGCAAGATAACAAGACTGTTACTGAATATGAGGTTGAGTTTATTAGATTGAGTCATTACGCTGGGGGCATCATTGCTGATGAGATTGATAGATGCCGACGATTTCAGGAGGGATTGAGGCCCTCGATCATGTGTTTAGTGGCTGGATCTCGATATCACGATTTCTCCCAGTTAGTGGAAGCAGCTCGAAGTGTAGAGCGAGCTCAAGTGATTGCAGCTGCTTCAGAGGAAGAGGTCAGAGTGAGAAGGCCTCAGTTTGAGGCAGGGTCTTCTTCAGTGAAGAGGGGTAGAGGAAGCTTTGTTCCTCGGAATAGTAGGAGCCAGAGACCAGCAGGTAGATCAGTGCAGTTCCAGAGACAAAGATTCAGACCTGCAGCTTCAGTGGCAAGTGCTCCAACCCCTATGGTTCAGAGATCCACCTTACCTTTTTGCATCCATTGTGGGAGGCCCCATGGTGGTCCATGTTGGAAAGCTGGTGTTGCTGGGGTATGTTTCAGGTGTGGGTCACCGGATCACTTTGTGAGAGATTGCCCTGAGAGGCAGAGGCAGATGTCAGTTGATTCTGCCGCTTCTCGAGCCAATGTGAGGGGAGGCAGAGGTGCCAGCCGAGGTGGTAGAGCAGGGTTCAGTTCTAGAGGTGGTGCTGCATCCAGGGAGACTAGACCTGAGGAGGTTGGTTCTTCCCAGAGGATGTATGTTATGCAGAGACAGCCGGATGCATCGGCGGTCATAGCTGGTACTTTTTCTTTATTTGATACTGCAGTACTTGCTTTGATTGATCCGGGTTCCACCCATTCTTATATTAGTGCATCTGTATTGCCTGTGTCTGATATGCATGCTGAGTCCCTAGGATTTGATGTTTTGGTGACAAATCCGATAGGGCATAGTGTGATTGTGAGTAAAGTGCATCGAGATAGTGCAGTGAGGGTGCAGGGTGAGGAGTTCCTTGGAGATTTGATTGAGATGCCATTTAAGGAATATGATGTGATTTTAGGCATGGATTGGCTATCTCGACATGGAGCTGTGGTGGATTGTAAAAAGAAAATTGTTTCTTTGAGAACCTGTGATGGTAGAGAGGTGATAGTATCTAATGAGCAGGAACAGTTAGCCTCCTTATTTGTTTCAGCTGTTGCAGCCCGGAGGTTGATTAGGAAGGGGTGTGAAGCTTATCTTGCTCATGTGATAGATACTAGAGTGAAGGGTTCTCCTATTGATA
The DNA here is from genome assembly GCA_947685225.1 of Garcia nutans. Classification (NCBI taxonomy): domain Eukaryota; kingdom Viridiplantae; phylum Streptophyta; class Magnoliopsida; order Malpighiales; family Euphorbiaceae; genus Garcia; species Garcia nutans. Next base: position 35,191,715 of record CANTUV010000045.1, read on the forward strand.
GCATTGCCACAGTTGCAGAGTTCCCTGATGTTTTTCCTGAGGAGTTGCCAGGATTGCCACCTGAGAGAGAGGTGGAGTTTGGTATTGAATTGTTGCCTGGTACCACTCCTATCTCGATTACTCCTTACAGAATGGCACCAGCAGAATTGAGGGAGTTGAAAGTGCAATTACAGGAGCTGTTGGATAAGGGATTCATTCGCCCCAGTGTTTCTCCTTGGGGAGCTCCAGTGCTGTTTGTGAAGAAGAAAGATGGTACCATGAGGTTATGTATCGACTATAGGCAATTGAACAAGGTGACAATTAAGAATAAATATCCTTTGCCTAGAATCGATGATCTCTTTGATCAATTGAAGGATGCAGCTGTGTTTTCTAAAATTGATCTGAGATCTGGGTACCATCAGCTGAGAGTCAGAGCTGAAGATGTTCCGAAGACAGCTTTCAAGACCAGGTATGGGCACTATGAATTTTTAGTTATGCCTTTTGGTCTGACGAATGCACCTGCAGCTTTCATGGATTTGATGAATAGGGTGTTTAGGCCCTATTTGGATCAGTTTGTTGTGGTCTTCATCGATGATATTCTGGTGTATTCGAGGAATGAAGAGGAACATGATTTGCATCTGCGGATTGTGTTGCAGATTTTGAGAGAGAAGCAACTATTTGCCAAATTGTCGAAGTGTGAGTTCTGGTTGGATCAGGTAGCTTTTCTCGGACATATTGTTTCAGCAGAAGGCATCAGAGTTGATCCGAGTAAAGTTGAAGCAATTTTGAATTGGAGTCCACCCAAGTCAGTGACAGAGGTTAGAAGTTTTCTGGGTTTGGCAGGCTATTATCGGCGGTTTGTGAAAGGGTTTTCTTTGATAGCTACTCCACTCACCAGATTGCTTCGTAAGGGAGTGAGGTTTGTGTGGACAGATCAGTGTCAGGCTAGCTTTGAACAGTTGAGAGATTTGTTGACTCAAGCGCCTGTTCTTACTTTACCTGTAGAAGGCAAACCATATGTGATCTACAGTGATGCGTCACATAGTGGTTTGGGATGTGTGCTGATGCAGGAAGGGAAAGTTATAGCTTATGCATCTCGTCAGTTGAAACCGCATGAGCTTAACTACCCCACCCATGATTTGGAATTGGCAGCCATTGTGTTTGCATTAAAGATTTGGCGCCATTATCTGTTTGGGGAGAAATGTTTCATTTACACTGATCACAAAAGTTTGAAGTATTTGGGTGTTCAGAAAGAGCTCAACCTTCGGCAGAGGAGATGGTTAGAATTAATTAAAGACTACGACTGTTTGATAGATTATCATCCAGGTAAAGCAAATGTGGTTGCTGATGCCTTAAGTCGGAAGTCTTTAGCTGGTTTAACAGTTTACTCGCTCTCGTTGCTTGTTGAGTTGAGAGCTTTGCGTGCCAGTTTTGTACTTTGTGATGATGGTGCATTATTGGCACAGTTGCAATTGAAGCCTGTTTTGTTGGATCAGATCAAAGAGGCTCAGTTAGCTGATAAGAAGATTCAGAAGATTGTTTTAGATTGTCAGAGTAGAGAGAGTAGAGATTTTGTTGTGAGGAATGATGGGAGCCTATGGTTCAAGAACAGATTGTGTGTACCCGATAATACTGACTTGAAGAGGGTCATTTTGGAAGAGGCACATCAGTCGATGTTTTCTATGCATCCGGGCAACACCAAGATGTATCATGATTTGAGACAGCATTATTGGTGGATTGGGTTGAAGAGAGACGTTGCTGAATTTGTATCTAAATGTCTCACTTGTCAGAAGGTTAAAGCAGAGCATCAAGTTCCAACTGGGTTGCTTCAACCGTTGTCAGTGCCAGAATGGAAGTGGGATAGAGTGACCATGGACTTTGTGTCTGGTTTGCCATTGACACAAAGGAAACATGATGCCATATGGGTGATTGTGGATAGATTCTTACCTCTTGTGGAGTTTGCTTACAATAACAGTCACCAGTCCAGCATCGGAATGGCCCCATTCGAGGCATTGTATGGCAGACGGTGTAGGACACCTCTTTGTTGGAGTGAACTTGGTGATAGCAAGTTGATTGGGCCTGATTTGATTCAAGAAACTGAAGAGAAAGTGAAGTTGATTCGAGGCAGATTGAAAGCAGCTTCGGACCGACAGAAGTCTTATGCAGATCTGAAGAGGAGAGACATTCAGTTTGATGTTGGGGATAAGGTATTTTTGAAGGTATCTCCTTGGAAGAAAATTTTGAGGTTCGGTCGAAAAGGAAAATTGAGTCCTCGTTTCATCGGACCGTATGAAGTGTTAGAAAGAGTTGGGCCAGTGGCTTATCGGCTTGCTTTGCCACCTGAGTTGGATCGTATTCATAATGTGTTCCATGTATCTATGTTGAGGAGGTACAGGTCAGATCCATCTCATGTGTTACCATTTGAATCTATTGAAGTGAGCCCAGACTTGACATTTGAAGAGGAACCAGTTGCTATCTTGGCACGGGAAGTGAAAGAATTGAGGAACAAGAGAGTGCCATTAGTGAAAATCCTTTGGAAGAATCATGCAAAAGAAGAAGCAACTTGGGAGAATGAGCAAACCATGCGAGAGCAATATCCTCAATTGTTTCAGAATTGATTTCAGGTAATTTCGAGGACGAAAATTCTTTTTAGAGGGGGAGAATTGTAATATCCTCATTTATGCCCTAGAAGTTTTGCATGTTGTTGTTGTTGTTGTTATTGGATTGTTGGTTTAAATTGAGAAAAGAAAAGTATAAGTGTTTTGGGAAAGAATTTAGGGTTTAGAGACAAGTTTATATGTTGTGTATATTGTGATATATATAACATATACATTGGTCAAAAGAGTTGGTCAAGGTGTTGGTTAGTGGAAGGAGATATTTTGTATGGCATGTGAAAGTTCATTTATGGGCTCATATAAGACAAAAGGTTAGTGATATGTTTGAGGGCATTTTAGTAATTGCTTGGATGAATTGCATGGTGGAGATTAAAAGAAGGAAAGAGAGGTTGACTTGTGCATTTTCTTTTCCTTCTCATGTTTGTGCCGGCCATTGAAGAAGACAAAGGCAAAGAGAAGTGTTTTTGATACTTGAATCAAGATTGAAGGGAGAATTGAAGAATCAAGTTGAAGAATTGTGGAATTTCTTCACTTTAGGTAAGTTCTCTTTTGGATTATTGCTTGTTTTAAATGATATGTGAAATTGATAGATGATCTAAGAGTGTGTTGCTTGATTTTGTTTTAATCAAGTATATTTGATTAGCTTGATCTTAAATTTTATGAATGAATTGATGAAAGAAGTGAGTTGATTTTTGAAAGATGGAGAAAAATGTTAGTTTTAGGGTTTTGAGGGGATATGTGTTACATGTGATGTTAATGTTTTGGTTGATGTGTTTTAATAAAGAATATTGTGATAAACATGTAGAATTTGTGTTTAAAACATTGATTCCATTTATTTGAAACATGTTATATGGGGTTTGATGAGTTTGAGTGCAATTAGAGGAAAGTTGTGCATATTAGGGTTTGGGTTTTGGAAGTCACGGCCAAAGGCCATGTGAGACACGGCCAAGTCATATGATTTTGGACGTGTTGGATTAATTTTTGGGTGACACAGCCGTGTTCCTAAGCCGTGTGAGCTACTGTGAGTTTTGGTTGAAGAGACACGGCCGTGTCCCTAAGCCGTGTTGCCTACTGTCTAATTGAGTTGAGAGACACGGCCACAAGCCTGGCCGTGTCCCTCATGTGTGCTGCCCGTGTCCATCAAATGAGTTGGTTAGGGTTTTGTTTCTTTGTTCTTTTTGCATTGTTTTGGTTCTTCAAAGGTGGGTTGGTTCTTAAACCTAACCCTAAAACACTTTAAACACACTAGAATCAATGAATGAACTAATCAAATGCATATGGGAGATCCTAAAGCTATGAATCATATAAGTTGTTCTTTGCCCTAATTGCATTGTTGAGATTTAAACAAGGTTATGTTATGCATTGTGAAAGGTATTGTATTTTATGAGTAATGTACCTTGAAATGTTGTATCAAAGATGAAATGATAATTCAAATAAGATATGATGAATGATGCTATATGAGATATAATGTGATCATGGATGAGTTAAGTATACACTTGATTAATGAAGTGTTATATTGTGAAATGAAAGGTGAGGCCATTGTTATTGGCTATGATAATATTATTGAGAGAATGAAGGCATGTTTGCCTAAATGTTGATGAGAATTGAGAATGGAAATGATAATTGAATAATAAATGAATTGTGTGGCTAATGTGTTATTCCATTTTCAGAGTTGGTTGTTGGTGGCATGCCTAATAAGTGTAACAATCTCTTGAAGTTAGGTTGGATTGAATCCTTGAAGCCTAATTGAGATGTTACCACCCTTGAAGCTAGGTTGGGTTAGTTCTTGAAGCCAAGTTGGGTAGAAGCTTAGCATGCTTTGCTCCCCTTGAAGCTTGGTTGAACTTAATCCTTGAAGCCTAGTTGGGTCTATGATATTGATATTGATAAATGTGATGATAGAACCAAAACATTAACTCTGAAAATTGAATGGCATATTAGTGTGTCTTGGGCCCATGCTTGTCTATGGTTAATGTGAGTCATGAATGATGTTTGTTTTGCTTTGTATTGATGATTAAATGAATACTAATGAGGTATATGAAAAGATAATAAAATGTGATATGTAATGTGAAAGTATATTGTTAATTTTGCATATATGATGTTACATATATATTATGGTTTGAGAAATGACATTGCATTGCATGAAGTCATATCATTAGCATGATTATCTTACTAAGCCCTTGGCTTAGCGCGATAGTGTTTAATCGCGCAGGTGATAGAACTGTTAGAATCGAACCCGAGAGCTCTTCGAGACCGAGTGAGGGTAGACATTGAAGAGTTGATTTTGGAGACTTAAAGATCAAAGGAGATTTGCCAATCATGTATAATTTTTTTTATATTTTGTAAAGTATTGATTAAAGGTACATATTTGTATATTTGTAAATATGGAATTAAGTGTTTTCAAATATGTAAATATTTTATGACTTCCGCTGTGAAATAACTATATGTATGTATATATATATATATCTAATGTGTTTTATTTTAAAAGTAAATGATCTACCTTTCTATATTATATAATGATAATAATATTGTATCTATTTAAATGTTTTGAATGTTGAAGAAAACCGTAGCATCCCTATGTTTGGTGCACTTATGCTACATGGTTGTAGTTGTAGTGTGTGTGCATTGGATGTGGGGGTGTTACACCAGAACTCGAACAGGGTCCAGAACCCGAAATTTCCCTAGGTCTAGAACCTAGAATTTATCCTTGAGTCTAGAACTCAAACCGGGTCCAAAACCCAAAACCTCAGCCATCTCAAAAATTAAGTCTTATTGCTTTTCACTCTCTTTCGCTAAAGTTTTAGATCATTCAAGCAGAGGGCAAACTGTAGACCCTTAATTTTTGGCCCAATCCGGTCTAATATGTTTTATTTAGTCCAAAATGATTTTTGTTGTCTAATTGGTCCAAAACAATTTTTGTTAAATAATTTTTGCTTTAGTATCTAATTTTTATTAATAAAAAATAAAAATAAACAAATAAAAGTCAAAAAAATAAAAATAAAAATAAAAATTGTAGTCTGAAAAATCAGCGACGAAAAAATCATCGCACGGGCCCGTGGGCATTTCCCCCGCAGGAATTTCCTGCGGGCGAAATAGCTTTTCTATTTTGCTCGCAGGATTTTCCTACGGGCGAACTATTTTGCCCGTAGGATTTTTTTGCTGCGACACGCCCGCAGGCCCACTGCCTCACCCACTGCCGCAGTTTCCTACGGCAAATTTTTTTCGGCAACACAATTTTTTCGACGCAAAATTTTCCGAAACCTAATTCAATTAGGTTTTGGTTTCCTTTACTTATTAATATTACTTGCTGTGATTAATTAGGATTATACATTAAAAAAAAACCTCTATAAATAAGGACCAAAGGCAATGAAAATAGGGGTGGCCGAAAATCAAAGAAAATTGGACAGTGGCTTGGAAAATTGGAAACCAAATCAGTGAAGGAAAAATAATAATTCAATTCAATTGATTTTTAAAGGAGCAGAAACACAATTTAAGGAATTCAAGGGCAAAAAAGGCTTGTCTTTTGAGCTAGTTCATCCAAGAAGAATTATTTTTGGAGGAATCATCAAAAGAAGGTATGTATTAAATTATTTTTGTTATGTTTTTACAGTAGCATGAAACTATTTTATTTTAATTCAAAAATCCTAGAACCTAATCCCTTTTGTTCAAAGTTAAAAACATTAATCCATTACTTTATTTCCCAAAGAATTTAAAGTTATTAATTTTATTTCTTCAAACCCCCAAAATTCCAATTTACTTTCCAAATTATGTAAACTCTTAAAACATATTCTGTTTCTTATAAAAAAAACCCTAAAATACTTTTTCCAATTATATAAATCTTTTATATTTATAAAAACTTTAATTTGTTTGGTTTAAACTTATAAAATCTCATATAAGTATCAAATTGATTTTCAATCCCAAAAGCTTCATGCGTCACCCAAAACTCCAATCCAAAGCTCCTAAAAACCAAATTCAATTCCTAAACCTAAAATAGTAAACCCAAACCCTTTAAAACCTTAAACCTTAATTTTTTTAAAGCCCTAATCCTTTAAAACATTAAAAAACCATAAAATCATAAATACTTTAATTTTACACAGTAGCTTAAAAACATAATAAATCACCATTTAAAACCTTGAATCAAAAGTATTTTAAAGTATCTAAGACCCTAGTTTCATGATTTCACCATTCAAATATTAATTTAGTTAATCAAAGAGCCTTACCAACCTTTTAAAACATAAAACCCTAATCTATTTTAATTTTTTCTAGCCCCCCTTTTCCCTAGTGGAGTCGCCACTGTGAGCGGGGATTTTCGTGCCCACTCCCGGTAGAATGGTTCTTGCAACTTCGGCACTGTTTAGGCTCGGGGCCTTAGAGAACACGAACCTAAGTCCGAAGAAAATGGAGTAGCCACCCGAACGGGCAGGGAAAAAAGAAAGGGGTGGATCACTCGATTTCTATGGAATCCCCAACCCCTTAATGGGTTCGGAAAGTTGGGTACATGTGGGAAAGGTGAGAAATGGCCCAGCACTCCCACAACGCCCAGTTCATTGGAACCAGCCTCCTTTACAGGTCTTAATATTATAAAATTCTTAAATATAACAACATTATTCATATTACGCACAATAATTAAAAGAAAGCATCATTATATTAAAATCAAAGCAATGTCCAAACAAACAAATAAATGGACACCCATCCAAAGATGGAAACATGTCCTTAGATCACACGCCTAAATAGGACACCCACCAAAAGGTAGAAACATGCCCTTTACATTGGTTCTAAAATAGAAAAGCAAATTAAATTACATGATATTTAACTAATGAGGTACCCACGAAGTGGAAACATACCTCTTACAACATTTGGAATTCTAAACGAATTGATAAAATAAATAACTATTCACCATAAATAAATCATTCATCAAAGCTATTAATTAAAATATAAAATAAACATCCATCCATGATAAATTAAATAAATCAAGCATTGAAATTAAATAGAATTAAAGCATAAGAAATAAATCAAAGTATAATCAAATATAAAATTAAATCAAGCAAATAAAAATCCAATTATAGCTACTGTGACTTTTTATGGAATTAAAATAGATTAAGGATTTTATGTTTTAAAAAGTTGGTAAGACTCTTTGATTAACTAAATTAATATTTGAATGGTTAAATCATGAAACTAGGGTTTTAGATACTTTAAAATACTTTTGATTCAAGGTTTTAAATGGTGATTTATTGTGTTTTTAAGCTACTGTGTAAAATTAAAGTATTTATGTTTTTATGATTTTTTAATGTTTTAAAGGATTAGGGCTTTTAAAAAAAATTAAGGTTTAAGGTTTTAAAGGGTTTGGGTTTACTATTTTAGATTTAGGAATTGAATTTGGATTTTAGGAGCTTTGGATTGGAGTTTCGGGTGACGCATGAAGCTTTTGGGATTGAAAATCAATTTGATACTTTTATGAGATTTTATAAGTTTAAATCAAACAAATTAAAGTTTTTATAAATAGAAAAGATTTATATAATTGGAAAAAGTATTTTAGGGTTTTTTTTATAAGAAACAAAATATGTTTTAAGAGTTTACATAATTTGGAAAGTAAATTGGAATTTTGGGGTTTTGAAGAAATAAAATTAATAACTTTAAATTCTTTGGGAAATAAAGTAACGAATTAATGTTTTTAACTTTGAACAAAAGGGATTAGGTTCTAGGATTTTTGAATTAAAAGAAAATAGTTTCATGCTACTGTAAAAACATAAAAAAAATAATTTAATACATACCTTCTTTTGATGATTCCTCCAAAAATAATTCTTCTTGGATGAACTAGCTCCAAAGACAAGTCTTTTTTGCCATTTAGTTCTTTAAATTGTGTTTCTGCTCCTTTAAAAATCAATTGAATTGAATTATTACTTTTCCTTCACTGATTTGGTTTCAAATTTTCCAAGCCACTGTCTAATTTTCTTTGATTTTTGGCCCCCCTTTAATTTAATTGCCTTTGGTCCTTATTTATAGTGGAGCCCGAACAAATTCAAAGGATGGTGGATGAGGCCCTCAATGCCAAGATGGAAGAAATCAAAGAGGCCCTAACTGAGACCATGAAGAACCAATTGACTGCAATCTTAGAAAACCATGCCGAGGCATCTGCTAGCATTAAGAAACCAAAGGACAAAGGGAAGACCAAAGTTAGTGAAGTGGTTTTTGATGATGAAAAGGTGATCATTGATGATGATGATGATTGGGCTCAATACTACCAAGAGGTTTAAGAAAAGAAGAAAGAACCAAAGGCTGTTGAGAAGGAAACTATTGAAAAGACCGAGACATCCGATGTTGAAAAGATGATTGCTGATTTAGAAAAGAAATTTGAGAAGAAGCTGAAAACCGAAGAGATGTCTGAGATCGACAAACTATTTGAACAAGATGAAGAGGTCCCTTATAAATTCAAGATGCCTTCCTTTGCTAAGTACAATGGCACCGAAAATCCTCATCTTCATGTGAAGCAATACATCACTGCCATGCAGTCTGCCTGAGCTACTAAGGCTCGAACCCTAAGGTACTTTATGCTCTAATTGGACCCTATTGTCCAAAATTGGTTCAATGCCTTAGATGATGGAACACAAAAGAGTTGGGATCTACTTTACAAAGCCTTCATCCAACAATATGGATATAATGTTGAGTTGGAAGTTACCTTGATGGAAGTGGAGTCCATTAGGCAAAGGCCGAATGAGAATTTTGTAGATTATGTCAAGAGATGAAGAAACAAGGCCGCTTTACTCAAGAAGAGGCCCGATGAATTCGATCAAATAAGGATGATTGTGAGAGGGGTGTTACCTAGTCTTCGTGAGAGGATGTCTCATACACTCATCCGCGATTTCAAAAACCTTCTCCAAGCTGGTTTGTAAATTGAAGAATGGGAAAGGGAGAAGAGCCAATTTGTAACAAAAAGGAACGAGAAAGGGTACTATCAAACTGGTAGCCAAAGCATGCAAAAGGCCGTCAGTGTTAATGCTACTAACCAAGGAACAAGGAGACAATTTTTGGAATTGGAAAAACCGTTGTCTTGGGTTCTCAACAAGCTTCAAAGAAAAGGATTGCTACAACCCTTAAATCCTCATCCTTTGCCTAACCCTCTCCCACCTAACTTTGACACCAAATCATTTTGTCAATTCCACTAAATGCAAGGGCATGACATAGATAGATGTGTAAGGTTGAGACATGAGATCCAAAACCTAATTGATAATGGGAAGCTACACGAGCCCAATAAGCCAAACACCAAAGATAGCCCATTACCAAAATTCAATAGGGTACCACCACCGACAACCTTCATGATTGGAGGAGGTTTGCATGAAGCCTTTGTCATGTCTTCTTTTCAAGATGTGGATGAAAAAGTAACCAAAGAAGAAGAGGCATTTGTCAAAAGTGAACAAGCTATGATGTGTGGAAAAGTAGCAATTTGTGTTGTCAACGGGTTTTGGGATTCAAGTGATAGTGAAGATGATATTATACCCAAGAAGAAGGAGTGGACTTGGTCCGAGCCCGAAGAAGATGAGGTGATGAATACTAGATCCGGTAAGCCTTATGCAAGGCCACCACCTAAGGAGATAGAAACTAATAAGGGGAATGAAGTCAAAATAGAAGAAGATGATGTTGTGCTCAAGCAATTGAAAAGAACCCGAGCAAGTGTTGGCATTTGGGACTTGTTAGCTACTTCTAAAAAGCACGGAGAAACTATGGCCAAAGCCTTAGCTAGCATGCCAATTTCTACCTCCGCAACACCAGAGGAGTTGATCAACTTCATAAAAATTGGGGAAGTAATGAAATGTGAAGAAGTCCAAGAAAAGAGTGAAGTTAATATGGGAGCAGTTTCTTTTCAGATGCGGACTTACCGGAGGAGGGGAGAGACCACATCCACCCTCTCTTTATCAAAATAGAAGTCAAGGGGAAGAGGACTCCATGTGTAATGGTCGATGATGGGTCCACCATTAAACCCAACCGAGGTGACAATTCGTGCTTATGACAACACTAAGAGGCATGCCGAAGGGACTTTCAAAGCGGCCGTCAAGGTTGGGCCAATTGAATCTATTGTTGAATTTGTTGTTTTAGACATACCAGTTACCTTCGCCTTGCTCTTGGGGCGACCATGGTTTCACCCTCTTGGTGGAGTTCCTTCCACCCTTCATCAAAAGATCAAATTCCCCAATGGAAATGAGACAGTGGTCATTGAAGCTGAAGATAATAAGATTATTAATGCTCTAATGGTTGAGAGGCCTCTCAATGGTTTTCAAGTGGCTGCAATTTCTGATGATGAAGTAGTGGACTCCAAAGTTTTAAATATGATGAAGAACATGAACTACCTTCCCAGAGCTGGTCTTGGAAAGGGTAAGGTTGGTTTGACGAAGTTACCAGATTTTAGAACTCAAGCTTCCAAGAAGGGATTGGGATATGATGAAGCCAATGATGTCCAGCCAAAGAAGAGTGAGAAGATGAGTTTCCCACCACTTGAAGAGATTTTTGTCAAAGCCCCGGGTATGGGATCACTCCCAGGAAAGCCTGAGCCAATAATGTTCATGGGTAAGTTAATTCCAGGTTTTGAAATTTTTACAGATGTTGCCGAGATAGTGGAGCAAGTGAAGAAAGAGCTCACCTTGTCAACCAACAAAGAATCCAATCCAAAAGAGAAGAATGAAGCTACCCTAAAAGCCGAGAAGACTCCGAAAGAGATTGCTGCCCTGGTTGAAGAAAAGTTTGAAAACATCCTGCTTTATGATTATGAGAACAATGATTTTGATTTTGATTTTTATTTGTCTGCTTTGTATGAGGATGATGGTGTTTTATTTTCCAAAATGAATGCAATAAAGTCTGATTTTGCTTACTTGTGTGATGTTTCTCCTGATGGTTGCATACATTCAAATAGCAGTTACATGAGCATCTTTAATATTAATTCTGTTAACACACAATCATTAAATTTGGGAACAACTAAAAATCCTAAAAACATTAGCATAGCATCCGACCTTACTCCTGATGAGAGAGAGAGATTTGAAAAAATATTAAAAAAATATGAAGAAGTGTTTGATTGGTCTTATGAAGATATGCCGGGGATAGATCGAGACATAGCTGAGCATCATATTCCTACTTACACTCACATTAAACCTGTCAAACAAAAGCTTAGGCGATTAAGACCTGAGTGGGCTGAATTAGTTAAAGAAGAGGTTACTAAGAAAATACAAGTGAAGTTCCTTGAAATAATAGAATATCCAGATTGGTTAGCCAACATAGTGCTCATGCCAAAGAAAGATGGAAGAATAAGGGTTTGCGTGGACTATAGAGATTTAAACAAGGCTTCCCCCAAGGATGATTTTCCTTTACCTCATATAGATGTTCTCATTGATAGTGTAGCCTCTAGCGTGCTACACTCATTTGTAGATGGATTTTTCGGATACAATCAAGTGTTAATGGCCCAAGAGGATAAAGCCAAAACTGCCTTCATTACTACATGGGGTATATTTTGTTATAGGGTGATGCCTTTTGGTTTAAAGATTGCTGGAGCAACCTACCAAAGGATGGCCACCACACTATTTCATGACATGATGCACAAAGAAGTTGAAGTATATGTTGATGATATGATGGTTAAGTCAAATACAAGGGAGCAACACTTCCAAAACTTCAAATTATTCTTCGATAGAGCTTTGAAATATAAGCTAAGATTAAACCCGAAGAAGTGTGTATTCGGTGTTACTTCAGGCAAATTATTGGGACATGTAATTGGTCTGAATGGTATTGAGATTGATCTTGACAAAGTTAAAGCAATCAGGGATATGTCAGCCCCAAAGACGGAGAGAGAAGTTAGGGGATTTATTGGTAAACCGCAGTACATTAGCAGATTTATAGCAAAGCTCACAACAATCTGTGAGCCTATCTTCAAGTTGCTTAGAAAGAATCAGCCGGTCGTATGGAATGAAGAATGTCAAAAGGCCTTTGATCGAATAAAAGAGTATTTATTGAATCCACCTATTTTGAAACCACCTAAACCTGGCAAACCTCTATTACTATACTTAGCAGTACAAGAAGAATCGATAGGAGCCATGCTAGCCCAAGCAGATGAGTCGGGGATTGAGCATGTCATTTACTATTTGAGTAGAAAGCTCTTACCTTATGAAATTAAGTATAGTATCATTGAAAAAACATGTATAGCAGTGGTTTGGTCTTCTAAGAAGTTGTGACATTACTTTCAGTCATATAGTGTGCAAGCAATTTCTAGGCTGGATCCAATGAAAAACTTAAGGGAGACACCCTCTTTAATTGGGAAATATGGTCGATGGTTAATAATATTAGAAGAATTTGAGATCTAGTATGTAACCAGGAAAACAATCAAAGGTAGAGCGGTGGTAGAATTCCTAGCTCAACAACCATTACCAGAAAGTGAAGAGGTAATCTTGGAATTTCCATATTAACATTTAGAAGCAATTGAAGTACAAGGGTGGAAAATGTATTTTGATGGAGCAGCAAACAGGAAAGGAGCAGGTTTGGGAGTTATACTAGAATCGCCCAAAGGGGAACTCATCCCTTTAGCCAAAAAGTTGAAATTTAGGGCAACCAATAATATGGTGGAGTACTAAGCTTGTATTTTCGGTTTGGAAACCCTAATGATTATGAAGGTGGATAAGGTGGAAGTTTATGGTGATTCGTTGCTAGTTGTATCCCAAGTAAATGGAGAGTGGGAGTTAAAAGAGGAAAAATTGAAACCATACCACCATTACTTGACTATGATGAAGAAGAATTTTAAGGAGTGTAGGTTTATACACCTGTCAAGAGAAGAAATTAGATGGCTGATGCCCTGGCCACATTGGCTTCGTTATGGAAAAATCCTGCCAACCTATTCCTTAAGCCTCTAATCTTGACAAGTTCATCAACTCCTTGCTATGAATATGAGACAATCATGGAAGTTGATACAGACCATGATGTGTGGTATGATACTATAAGACAATTTTTGGAGGAAAGAGATTACCCGCCGAGGGCAACAAAGAAAGAGAGAAGAGCCATAAGGTGGTGGTCTTTGCAATACATTACCTTCCATGGAGAGTTATATCGAAGATGGCCTGATGGAGTGCATTTGAGATGTTTAAGAAAGCCTAAAGTGGAGCGCATCATGTCAGAAATACATGCGGGAAGTTGCGGTGTGCACATGAGTGGTTTGGCCCTAGTTAAGAAGATTATTCGACAAGGTTACTATTGGTTGACCATGGAGAAAGACTGTATTGAGTTTGTAAAGAAGTGCCAGCAATGTCAGATGTATGGTAACTTGAATCACATGCCTCCTGAAGAACTGCATTCAATGTCTTCACACTGGCCATTTGCCATTTTGGGGTATCGACATTATAGGAGAGATACATCCGACAGCCTTAAACGGTCACCGTTTCATTGTAGTAGCAATTAATTATTTTTCAAAATGGGTCGAAGCCGAATCCTTCAACAAGCTGGGTGCAAGTCAAATGGCTAGGTTTATTGAAAAGAACCTCATCTATAGATATGGGGTCCCGCACAGTGTGATATCAGACAGTGGGGTACAATTTTAAGGAGCAATTAAGGATTTATTCTCGAAGTACCAAATCCATCATCATCGATCCTCTCCTTATAGAACAGAGGCTAATGGTGCCGTGGAAGCAACAAATAAGACAATTAAGCAAATTCTGTCCAAGATGACCAAGACTTACAGGGACTGGTCGGAAATGCTTCCCTTTGCTTTATGGGGATATAGAACAAGTGTGCGAACACCTACTGGAATGACACCGTTCTCTTTGGTTTATGGGTTGAAAGCGGTATTGCCAATTGAAATTGAGATCAAATCACTGAGAGTAGTCTTGGAAGCTGAATTACCTAAAACGGAATGGGTAGCAAGCAGATACACACAATTAGCTCTATTAGAAGAGAGAAGATTAAAGGCATTGTATCATCACCAACTGTATCAAAAGAAGATAGCTCGGGCCTGCAATAGAAGGGTCAAGGTCAGAAAATTCAGAGTTGGGGATTTGGTGTTGAAGCAATGTAAGCCTAATGTATCTGATCCAAGAGGAAAGTTCAGACCTAGCTAGGAAGGGCCATATGTCGTGAAACAAGTCATGAGAAAAGGTGCGGTGAAGTTATCAGACATGGATGGGAACGAGTTTAGTGAGCCAATAAACATTGACAGGTTGAAGAGGTTTTATGCATGATAGAAAAAAAAGAAAAAAAGAAGCTCGCTAGGTTGAAAACCCAAAAAGGGCAGCCTAGGCAAAAGTTAGAGCAGTCCACTAGTTCTGAAAGCCCGAAAGGGCGGGCTAGGCAACAATTAGGGCTAAATGAGAGAAAATCGTCAATTAGAAAACCCTAAAGGGCTAATTGGCAATAGGAGTGATCTTGTGTATGCTGACTTTATGTTTGGTTGTTCCCCAATTTAATGAAACATAATTAATGTTTAAATTTGTTTTATGTGCACTGTTATAAGTATTTGACCAGATATGGATGAAATAATAATCGTAATTGCAAAAGGTGATGACAAATTATAAATGGAAAAGAAACATCTTTTATTACTTTAGTTATTTTTCATCCTAACAAAACACTTTCCGAATTGATAAATGTAAAATCTATGGCAGTCGATAAGTGTAACGTGCAAGCCAGCTTTGCCTTAACAGATCCAAGTAGGCTTCAGTCAAGCAAGGCATGTAGGTTAGGAGCAAAGTCAGAATCACGAGGCTCAGATCCATACTGACGCCCAAGTCGGCGAGGATCATAGCATGTACCTTGACGAAGAACAGCAAGGGGAACATACATCAAGTATGTCCGCATGGTGATATGAGAAATCTTCCACCAAGGTACCAACCAATGGATATTAACTTCAGAGCGTGAGTGGATCCAGTCAACCCAGTCAACGTATGAAGAAGCAAGATGGGAAAATTTGTGAAGAAAGAATTAAATTAAAAAAAAAAGAAAAAAAGAGTCTGCTAAGTTGAAAACCCGCAAGGGCAGCTTAGGCAAAAATTAGGATAGCTCGCTAGTTCCGAAAACCCGCATGGGCGGACTAGGCAAAAGTTAGAGCGATAAAAAAAAAGAGAAAACCTAAATTGAAAACCTAAAAGGGTAGTTTAGGTAATTACATAAAGTTGCAATGGACTCCCAATCATGCTCTTTGATAATCCCGATTTAAATCGGTCTAATCCAACTAAGGTCTCGGCTAAGATCACAAGTACCGGCCACAAGCCTCCTTCCATTTGGTCCATAATATCCAATACTCATGGGTCAATATCGCCATCGGCGGAAACAAGAAAGAATTGGCCGAGCAAGCAAAGACAAAGCATGCGTCCCCATGCCTTATTAGAAGCCAAATGAGAGAAACAAAAGTCAATCAAAGGAGCAAGTAGAATTTTTTCACCTCTCATCAACCGAAGAACTTTGGGTTTTAGAATTTGAAATAACATCTGCATCTTTTGTTGAGTCTTGGAAATCTATGTGGGTAATGCCATTTGTTGATTATTTGGATGTCCAAGGATGGCCTCAAATTCTTCAATCAAGGGACACATTTCAAAGCCATTAATTCTAAATGCCCTAGAATCCGTATCCCACAAGGAAGCCACGGAATGTAAGGAGTGGTCCAATTTGACATTTTGAAAACATTTTAAAACATCAAGCTTTGACCATGAAATTTGCTTCCAATGGATGGCATCCATATTCTTAAATAGAATTTTTATTTTCTTTAAATGGTGCTCGGTCATGATTAATGAATAAAGGAGAACCAAAATTGTTAAAAGGGTCTTCTCGTTGAAAGGGAAAAGAATTTCGGTTTTTGTACTAAAAGGGACATGCAAGGTGATTTATATAGAATAAAATAAACCTTTTCCAAAAGTGAAATGGAAAAGATGATGGGAAAGGATAAGACCATATGGCATAAGGAAAGGAAGTGGTCACAATTTCTTTTTCCACTTTGGATTTGGTTTAACAAAAGAAGTGGATATTAATTGTGATGTACTATATATAAAAAAAAATTGGCAGTAATGAAAAATATGAAAAAAAATATTTGCAGTAATGAAAAAATAATGAAAAAAGAAAAAAAAAGGGAAAAGAAGGATTACAGTAAAGAGGAAAAATGTATAGTTTTTATTATTGTACAATGTTCTACAATATTTACATATCACTAAGAGGTTGGTGGTAGGTCACCAAATAATGACCTAAAAAAGTCATCGCCTGTTGAAGGAGGGAGCAAATTACTCATCCCAGGATCATCCTCATCAGAAGCACTAAAATCCCTATTGCCTTGGATTTCTGATCCGTCATGATCCTCATCAGAAGCAGACGAAAGGATCTCATGGTCATCAGGCTGGGGACCTCTTGATAAAGAAGCGCCGGATCCCTCATCCTCTGAAATCAGAAGTCTTGGAAATATTGTTTGGATTGATGATATAAACTTTCAAAATGAGAAGCCAAATGACGACTTGCAGACAACTCTTCTTGAAGTTTCCTTTTCTGTTCTTCGAGCATCTGCTGTGAGACAAGAAGGATAAAAGATAAGAGCATGCATAATCATGCATACATTTAGCATAAATTACCATGAAATTGGGAATGTACTAGGTAATTCAAATCAATACCCTGCGAAGTAAAGAATCAAAAAGAAGATATCAAATTAAGGGGGCATGGAAAGCCTATTTGCTTGTGGAAGCCCTAGTCATTTTGCAAAGGAAGAAATGCGTGCTTATGCAAAGAATTAGACAAGAAAAACATCAATCAAAGCTGGCATGAAAGAAAAAATCCTTAGGGGGCAAGGAGAGGATATAAGATCCAATCAAAATTGGAGAAGAAAGGAAAAAGCAGTTGGAAGGGAAAAGTGGTTAAAGTGAAAAAAAAAACTCCCTTGAAAGATCAAAACAAAGAAAGAAGAGCATGGATCAAGCAAGACATGGCCAAGCCAATTCAAGCTTGGTCGTGTCACCTCAAAGGAAATCTTGGCAGAATATGACACTGGCAGGAAGCACGGCCAAGCCACTGGCCGTGTCTCACCTAAGGGGCAAAGACAAGAAGGACCAAGCAAAGAAAGAAAAGAGACAGTAGGTGACACTGGCAGGCGACATGGCCAAGCCACTGACCGTGTCCCATCCTAAGCCAAAAACAAAGAAGAACCAAAGAAAAGACATAGAAGCTGACACACCCAAGAGACACGGCCAAGCCACTGGCCGTGTCACTCCCATCTTCAAAGAACAAAGAAGACCCAATCTCCAAGGATGAAGATTCATTTACAAAGGTGAAGACCCCAATTTTCAAGGATGAAGATCCATTCTGAGGGTGAAGAATCATAATGCATAGAACAGCCGGAGCAGTCAGACTTCTCAACTGATAAAAGGTTAGTCAAATTCATTCTCGGGTCCAAATACCCACTCTCGGGTCCATGTACCTAAATTAAATCTAAATCAATTCAATCTCGGGTCCAAATACCAATCTCGGGTCCCAAATAAAATTTGAATTCAGTTAGGATCGAGTATCCAAATCCAGTTAGGATCGAGTATCCAAATCAAGCTTAGCATCGAGTGTCCTAATCCAGTTAGGATCGAGTATCCCAATCCGGTTTAGGATCGAGTATCCAAACCCTATTTAGGATCGAGTGTCCAAATCCAGTTAGGACCGAGTATCCGAACCCAATTTGGGATCGAGTATCCCAATCCAAATCTAGTTAGGATCGAGTATCCGAATCCAGCTAGGATCGAGTATCCGAGTCTAGTTTAGGATCGAGTATCCAAATCTCTTGGGTCTAAAACTTAACATACCATTAGGTCCAGAACCTATAATTATCCTTGTGTCCAGAACTTGAACCGGGTCTAGAACCCAAATTTGTCTTTAGGTCCAGAACCTAGAATCATCCTTGAGTCCAGAATTCAAACCAGGTCCAGAACCCAAATTTTTCTTTAGGTCCAGAACCTAGAATCATCCTTGAGTCCATAACCCAAATTTTTCTTTAGGTCTAGAACCTAGAATCATCCTTGAGTCCAGAACTCGAACCGGGTCCAGAACCCAAATTTTTCTTTAGGTCCAGAACCTAGAATCATCCTTGAGTCCAGAACTCGAACCGGGCTAGAACCCAAATTTTTGTTTAGGTCCAGAACCTAGAATTATCCTTGAGTCCAGAACTCGAACCGGGTCCATAACCCAAATTTTCCTTAGGTCCAGAACCTAGAATTATTTCTAAGTCCAGAACTTAGCTTAGGTCCAGAACCCAAATTTTCCTTAGGTCCAGAACCTAGAATTATTTCTATGTCCATAACTTAGCTCGGGTGCAGAACCCAAATTTTCCCTTAGATCCAGAACCTAGAATCATCCTTGAGTCCAGAAGTCGAACCGGGTCCAGAACTCAAATTTTTCTTTAGGTCCAGAACCTAGAGTCTAGAACTCGATCTGGGTCCAGAACCCAAAATTTCCTTAGGTCTAGAACCTAGAATTTATCCTTGTGTCCATAACTCAAACCCGGTCCAGAACCCAAAACCTAAGCCATCTCAAAAATTAAGTCTTATTGCTTTTCACTCTCTTTCACTAAAGTTTCAGATCATTCAAGCAAGGGGCAAACTGTAGACCCTTAATTTTTGACCCAATCCGGTCCAATATGTTTTATTTAGTCCAAAATGATTTTTGTTGTCTAATTGGTCCAAAATAATTTTTGTTAAATAAATTTTGCTTTAGTATCTAATTTTTATTAATAAAAAATAATAATAAACAAATAAAAGTCAAAAAATAAAAATAAAAATAAAAATCAGAGTCGAAAAAATCGGCGATGAAAAAATCATCGCGCGGGCCCATGGGCATTTCGCCCGTAGGAATTTCCTACTGGCGAAATAGCCCAAGCTATTTTGCAAGTACCATTCCACCAGGAGTAGGGGCAAAAATCCCCACTCACACTATGGCAGATGATAAGTGTAGAGTGTAGGCTAGCATTGCTTCAGCCGATCCAAGAAGGCTTCAGTCAGAAAAGGCATGTTCAAGTAAGGTGTAAACTCAAAACCTCAAGGCTCGGCTCCATATTGAAGTTCAAGCCAATAAGTATCATAGTAAGTACCTCGATGAAGAGCAGCAAAAGGAACATACATCAAATATGTCCGAATGGTGATACGAGAAATTTTCCATCAAGGTACTAACCAACAGATGTTGACTCCAATGCGAGTGGATCTAGTCAACCCAGTCGGCATATGAAGAAGCATGGTGGAGTAGTTTCCTAGCAGAGTGATGTCACAGCAGATATCTGGAAAAATTCATGGATGGAGTGTCGAGCAAGCAGAGACACTACTGAAGCCAAATCTATAAGCATAAGAAAATAATTTAAAAAAGGGTCCGTTAGGTAAAAAATCTGTAAGGACGGCCTAAGCAATAATTAGGGCGGTTCGCTAGTTTTGATAACCCGTAAGGGTGATCTAGGCAAAAATTAAAATTGATATATAAAAAAAAGATTCTCTAAGTTGAAAACACGTAAGGGGGCCTTTGGAAAAAATAAAGACACCTCGCTAGTTCCAAAAACCAGCAAGGGCAGACTAGGCAAAAATAAGAACAATTAAAAGAAGGCCTAAATTGAAAACCTAAAAGGGAAGTTACCTAAAGCAACAACAGACTCCCAGCCAATCTCCTTGACAATCCTGATTTAAATTGGTCTAGTCCAACTAAAGTCTCAACTAAGATCATGGGAATCGGTGACAAGCCTCCTTCCATTTGGTCTATGATATCCAATACTCGTGGATCAATATCGCCATCAGAAGAAACAAGTAAGAATTGGCCAAGCAAGCAGAGACAAAACATGCATCCCCAAGTTTTGGTTGGAGCCAAGTGAGAAGTGCAAAAGTCAATCAAGGGACCAAGTAGAATTTTCTCACCTCTTGTCAATTGTAGAACTTCGGGTTTTGACAGTTGAAAAAGCATTTGAATCTTGTGTTGAGTTTTGGAACCAAGTATGGGCAACGCCATTGGTTGGCCACTCGGATATCCAAGAATAGCCTCAAATTTCTCAATCATAAGACATATCTCAAAGTTATTTATCTTAAAATTCCTAGTTTTTTTTTTATCCCAAATGGAAGCAATGGCATGTAGAAATGATTAGTCTAATTTGACATTTTAAAAACACTTCAAAACGTTGAGTTGAGACCATGATATTTGTTTCCCTGTGTTGCCTCGATAATTTTCAATAAATTTTTTCATCTTCCTTAAATTACTTTTGGTCATAGTGATGGTATGAAAATTGCTATTAATTTTGTAAAAGAGAGTAAGGAATGGCAGAAGCTGAATTTTGGAATATAAGATTAGAGCAATAGGAAATTGTACTAGAGAGTGTGTGAGAGGGATTTTCGCCCCTACTCCCAGTGGAATGGTTCTTGCAACTTCTGCACTGTTTAGGCTCAGAGCCTTAGAGAACGCGGGCCTAAGCCTGGAGAAAATGGAGTCACCACCCAGACAGACAGGGAAAAACAAAGGGGTGGATGACTCAATTCCTAAGGAATCCCCAATGCCCTATTGGGTTTGAAAAGTTAGGTACATGTAGGGAAGGTGAGAAATGGCCCAGCGCCCCCAAAATGCCCAGTTCATTGGAATCAGCCTCATTTGCAGGTCTTAATATTATAAAATTCTTAAATATAATGATATTATCCATATTACATGTGTTCATAAGAATAAATAGATACTTCATTAAAATCATAATAATGTCCAAACAAAGCAAATAAATGGACACCTATCCGAGGATGGAAACATATCCTTACATTGACCATGTCGAAAACTAAATAAGACACCCACAAAAAGGTGGAAACATGTCCTTTACATTGGTCCAAAAACTTTAAAATAAAATAAATTACATGATGCTCACGACATGAGGTACCCAAAACATGGAAACATACCTCTTACAATGTTTTGAAATCAAAACAAATCAATAAAAATAGCCAACCATTCATTATAAATAAATCATTCATCAAAGACATCAAACATCAATCAAAACATATAATAAACATTCATCTAATTTAAATAAATAGTAAGTAAATAAATTTAGGGTTCATGCATCAATTTAGGTTTCTTTGGTTTCATGTTTAACAATTAGGGTCTTGTAATTTAGTTTACTAGAATAATAAATTTGAGAAATATTTAATATAATAGAAGTAATATCGCTATTGGATGTTATAAAGATTTAGGGTTTTGGAAGTTTTATGAAAATAATATTAAAGTTTAGGGTTTAAATAAATAAGGTTGAAGGTCAAGAAAATTGGATTTTAAGTTAGGTATTTGTAAAGAATAGGCCACTGTGAATCTTTCAAAAATAGATTTGGTTAGGGTTTTGAGAAAACAATCTATTATTTTGTAGTTTTAGAAAAGTGTAATTAGGGTTTTAGATTTCAAAAATATATTTTACGGGTATTAAGAAATTAGAGTTTTGAAAAATAATTTTTAGGGTTTTAAATAGAGTTTGGATGGTAAGTAGAACAATTGATCATCTATTGTATGTTTAAACAATTAATCCAATTGAGTGATGAGGCTACTGTAAACATAAACAAGTAAATAGAGATTCAAACCTCTGTTAGTTCCACCACAATTTTGAATTCTGGTTGAACAATAACAAAGACAATGTGGGCTGCGATGGGTTGTATGTTGTTTGCTGGCTCTTAATCCTTCAAGATTTAGATTGCCAATCAACTGCCAAAAGGAATTCAGATAGTTCTTGAATAAAATTCCAAAAGTCTCAATCCCAAAAGTCCAATCCTCTTTCTGGCCAAAAAATCACAATCCCGCTTTTTTGTGTCTTTAATGTGGTATTTATAAAAAAAATAAAAACCTAATACTAATTAGTTAAGGAAATAAAAACCGTTTAGGAAATAAAATTAAAAACCAAGTAGAATAGGGTTTCGAGAAAACTGCGCTGGCAAAAATTACGCTTGAGAAAATTGTTATGGGGCGCTACAGGCTGGGCGTGCGGGCCGCGCGTGTTTCTGCCATAAATTTGCCTCCGGCAAAATTGGCCCGCAGCTAATTTGCCACAAGGAAAACTTGCGGCGAATTGCCTTGTGGCCAATTCGTAGCCGATTTTGCCCGTCGTCGATTTTTATTTTTTATTTATTTGTTATTATTTTTATTTATATATTATTATTATTATTTTTAAAATGATAAATAAATAAATGAAAAATAAAATAATTATTACATTAAAATAAAATAAATATAAATAAATAATAAATAATAGATAATAAATATTAAAATTAATAATATATATCACAAAAATTATTTCGGACTATTTTAAAATCTTTGGACCAGACTAGGTCAAAAATTAAAGGTCTACAGTTTGTCTCCTGCTTGAGTGATCTGATACTATAAAAAAGGACAGCGAAAAGCAATGTAATTTTTGACTGGGTTTAGAGTCATATTGGATTTCGTAACCAAGCTTGGTTTGAGTTCTAGACTCAAAAATAATTTGGGTTTTGGACTCAAAAATAATTTGGGTTGTGGACCGGAGGTGAGTTCTAGACTCAAAAATAATTTGGGTTCTGGACTCAAGGTGAGTTTTGGACTCAAAAATAATTTGGGTACCCAAGGTGAGTTCTGGACTAAAAAATAATTTGGATTCTGGACCCAAGGTGAGTTCTGGACTAAAAAATAATTTGATTTCTGGACTCAAAAAATAATTTGAATTCTGGACCTGAGGTGAGTTCTAGACTCAAAAATAATTTGGGTTATGGACTAGAGGTGAGTTGTGGACTCAAAAATAATTTAGGTTATCTACAAAAAATGATTGTAGTCAGTAAGATATCAAAGAAATTTGCAAAAAAAAAATTTAGCTATTTTTTACCATGCCTATATCCTCTTGCCCCCTGCATGGGAAAAATATTTTTAAAAGTACAAAATAATATTTTTAGGCATGCAAATATCTGAATAATTGATCTAAATAATTGAATTTACTATTGAGATATTTTTCATCACTATTCACTAACTATTCATTTACTATTTATCAACAGTGACATTGATTTTGATTTTTTTATGAGAATACTATTTTTCCCTTTTTGGTTTTTGTCTTCTTGCCTTAGTTTTTTTCTACATAAACCCTCTTTTATCTTTGCATTCTCACACCATTTCCTTTTCCTTTTTATTTTTTCATTCAAAATCACGAAAGTTTCATCTTCATTTCCTTTTTATTTTCCTTTGCAATTTGTCTTTATAAACCACTTATTTCTTCAATACTCATCCACACTTACATATTCTCATAATTAAAGCAGAGAGTTTAGCAGAGAGTTAAGGAGAAAATGCATGCTTCGAGATCAGGACCTCGATCCAGTGCTGAATTATTGGAATTTATTTGACGGCATTAAAATGGAATTGTAAGTCTACTAGCTGGGATGCAGCTTCATCGCAGTTCAAGTTAAAAAACTAAGGTAACAATGCAATTTGATATTTTAATAGCACAAATATATATTAATTATTTTATTTTATTAAAATTTTTTATTTTTTAATAATGCTAAAGATTAGGAAAAATAAATTAGTTAGTGGACTATTTAATAAATAAATAAATAGATAAATTAGAATAGGACATAATGAATAAATGTAGTCTATAAATCAATAGTATTGGTATGATGATATACTTACCTTGTGTTAACTAACCTGACTCCGTGTTAGCATGATCGCTGTGTTATCCGAGCCTGAGGATGTCTCTATAAAGCCCAACAATGGTATGAATTGTCCGAGATTGCGATTTTAAAAGCTTTATCTTGCAATTACCATATGAGGAGTGTCTAATAGATAGGAGTGTAGTTCAAGCATTATCAGAGCGGTAGATGCACATGACCCATACTTTTCATCTACTTGTAGGAGAGATGACCATTGGCCCTGTCAATTATACAACCATAGCTGGTATTCAGTACTATGGCCTTCTGATCCCTCTTACCAATGATATTCTGACATGCGAAGAAGTCCAACAGTTAATCGATATAGAACCATCATTAAAAGAGCCCTTTAAGATAAAAATTAAGCCGATTCAGAGTTATTGGATGAACTATGATGGTACCAATTTATGGCTAGGGTGAAGCTGGCCTTGCCTATCTCTATCATGGACCAAATGAGATTTGCATGAATAAGAAGTCTTTCGTTGGTTTCATGGTGGTTGTCGAGGTACTCTTCTTCTACCAATGTCAATTCCATTCTTATTCTTGCATGAATTTGATTTTCATTGTTGTTGTAGGTAAGGGCATATGAGCATAATCTTGTGAGGGTACTTGGCATTTCCCAAGAGAGAGTCGGGTATCCGAGATTTAATTTTTGGCTGTCAGATCATGTAGCAGTTCCTGGCTCTCACCATGTGCACACCCAGTGCTATCTCTTGAGTTGCTTAACCTGGGGCCAGGTAAAATAGTATTAGTATACTTTAAAATTTATATAAAAGTTCACTTACCTTATGTCATTTTGTAGGTCAATTTGGCTTGGTGGAACACAAAAGAGGGGACAAACTGGACTTCTTCCATGAATGTCGCATTGCCTTTTTAGCATACCCACTGAGTCATTGCTGGCCCTGTGTCTAGTGGCTAGTTTCTTGGAGAGAGGGTGTGTTAGTGGTTCCTTGGTCCCTAGTGATGGAGGATCCCGATGAATTGCTCGGAGTATACTTTAAATATTGCATCAATGCCGGAGAATGCGTGGTGGTTAGCTCGACACGGTTATGATGTTAAAACATTTCTCTATCCACCGGGTGCATCATATGCCTAGTTTATTTGAGTCAGACTCTTGAACTTTGATGTATCTCCTTTTGACATTTAGGAAATTCTCGATGAAAAGGAGGATAGCAATGAAGAGGAGTATCATGGAGAGGGAGGAGGGTCCATCCGGCATCCCGAGGCTATCACATCTTGGGTAAACTTTTACCATTTTTCCATTGCAATTACTTCTTTCTTAACTTGTTTTGACTGTTTTAATGATTATTTTTAGGCTACTAGCTCATTTGGTCATGAGGCTGGACCTTCCTTTACCGCTCCTCCATTTGCTAATTTTAATCAACCGGAGATGCCATCTCGTCCACAGGGCATTGATATGAATTACCTAGTAGGTTTTCCTATTCCATGATAATTTATGCTACATGTATGCATGATTATGTATGCTCTTACTCTTTCCCTTCTGACTCACAGCGGATGCTTGAGAAACAAAACATGAAACTTCAAGAAGAGTTAGCTGCTAGTCAACAACAGGTTGCCCATTTTGAAAAATTGTATCACCAGTCAGAGCAAGATTTTTGAGACTTTCAATTTCAGGGGATGAGAAATCCTAGTGCTTCATCATCTAGGGGACCCCAAACTGATGACCATGAGATTCTTTCATCTACTTTGGATGAGGACCGTTACAGATCTGTGAGCGGGATTTTTGCCCCCACTTCCGGTGGAATTGTTCTTGAGACTTTGGCACTGTTTAGGCTCGGAGCCTTAGAGAACACGGACCTAGATATGGAGAAAATGGAGTCGCCACCCGGACAGGCCAGGAAAAAGAAAGGGGTGGATGACTCGATTCCTAGGTAATCCCTAACCTCCTAATGGGTTCGAAAAATTGGGTACATGTGGGGAAGGTGAGAAATGGCCCAGCACCCTCACAACGCCCGGTTCATTGGAACCGACCTCCTTTACAGGTCTTAATATTATAAAATTATTAATTATAACAATATCATCCATATTACATGCAATAATAGAAAGAAAGCATCATTATATTAAAATAAAAACAATGTCCAAGCAAGATAAATAAATGGACACCCATCAGAAGATGGAAACATGCCCTTACATAAACCATGCCTAAATAGGACACCCACTGAAAGGTAGAAACATGTCCTTTACATTGATCTAAAATACAAAATCAATTTAAATTACATGATAGTTAACTAATGAGGTACCCACGAAGTGGAAACATGCCTCTTACAACTTTTGAAAATCTAATTAAATAGATAAAGGTAAATAACCATTCATCATAAATAAATCATTAACCAAAGATATTAAACATCAATCAAAATATAAACATTCATCCATGATAATTTAAATAAATCAAGCATTTAACTTAAATAAATCAAAGCATATAAAATAAATCAAAGCAAATAATGAACTACACAATCAAATCGAAAAGTAAATAAAGCAAGTAAAGATACAAATTAAGGCTATTGTTTTTATTTAAGATTCTTTATTTAATGTGTTTAGGGTTTTGGAATTTATGGTTTTAAGATACTGTGAGTTTTAAAGGAATTGAAATGGATTAAAGTTTTATAATTTAAGAGGTAGATAAAGTTCTTTTGATTAACCAAATTAGTGTTTGAAGAGTGAAATCAAGAAATTAGGGTTTGGCCACTTTAAAACATTATATTTATGATTATTAGCTACTTACTGGGTTGAATTTTAATATTTAGGTATATAAGGTTTTAGAGTTTTAAATATTAGGATTTAGAAAAATTAGGGTTTAAGAAAACTAGGGTTTAGAATAATTGGTTTGAGATTACTGTCTTGGTTTTAAAGTTGAATTAGGGTTTTTAGTGTTTCGGAGAATGTATTAGATTTTAGAATTTGGAAAAACAATTTATAATTTTATGAAGCTTTATGAAAATAAACAAAATGATTTAAGGTTTATAGAAACAGAAAAGATATTTTTTAGGGTTTTTGGAAAGAAACAGATTCAATTTAGGTTTTTGGAAAATTGGAAAGCAGATTAGGGTTTTGGTAAATTTTGAAAAGATTTAAGGTTTTGAAAAGTTAGAAAGTAGATTAGGGTTTTAAGATTTTGAAGAAACATAAATTTTCAATCTTGAGTGATGAAGCTACTGTAAAGAAAAATAAATAAAGAAATTCATACCTTCGTTTGTTGGTTCCACCAAAAATTGTTTCTTGGATGAACAAGAACAATGACAAGCTTTGCTGCCTTTGATGAATTATAGATTTGCTTGTTTATTGCTTTGGTTTGCTGAGTTTTGACCACCTAATCCAAAGTCTCCCAAAGTTCTGAGTTCAAAAAGAATTCGAGGCTGATCCCTCAAAGTTTTTCTCCAAAAGTCCTCTAAAATTTTCCTCCTAAATTTCCCTCCTCACTGTGTTGTTTTTAGTCCTTATTTATAGAAGATTTTGATGATTAATCTCACTTGTTCATAGAATCAAACATTGATTAAGAAAAGGAAACCGAAACCGAATTGAATTTGGTTTTGAAAAAATTTGCATCGAAAAAATTTCGCTGGCGAAAAAACTGCTGCGAAAAAATTTTGCTGGCAAAAAAGTTGCCGCAGGAACCTGTGAGTTGGGGTGGGCGAAATGGCCCTGGCTATTTTGCTCACAGGATTTTCCTACGAGTGAAATGGCCAAGCCATTTTGCCCGCAGAAATAATCTGCGGGAGAAATGGCCCAAGGCCATTTCGTCCGACCCCTTTTCGTTGCCGATTTTTATTTTTATTTATTTGTTTATTATTATTATTTTTTATTTTTTATTAATTATAAAAACTAAATACTAAAGAAAATATTATTTAATTAAGATAACACAAAAATTGTTTTGGACTAATTAAAATATATTGGACAACACAAAAATTATTTTGGACTAATTAAAATATATTGGACCGGACTAGGTCAAAAATTAAGGGTCTACAGTTTGCCCCCTGCTTGAACGATCTGAAACTTTAGTAAAAGAGAGTGAAAAGCAATAAGACTTAATTTTTTAGATGGTTGAGGTTTTGGGTTCTGGACCTGAGAGATTTGGATACTAGATCCTAAGCTAGGCTTGGATGCTCGATCCTAACTGGATTCGGATATTCGATCCTAAACTGGATTTGGATACTCGAGCGTAACTTGATTTGGATACTCAATCCTAAATTGGATTGGGATACTCGATCCTAACTGGATTTGGATACTCGATCCTAAATCGGGTTTGGATACTCAATCCTAAACTGGATTTGGATACTCGATCATAACTTGATTTGGATACTCGATCCTAAATTGGATTTGGATACTCGATCCTAAACTGGATTTGTATACTCGATCCTAAATTGGATTTAGATACTCAATCCTAAATTAGGTTTGGATACTCGATCCTAACTGGATTTGGATACTCGATCCTAAATTGGATCGGGATACTCGATCCTAACTGGATTTGGATACTCTATCCTAAATTGGGTTTGGATTCTCTATCCTAAATTGGATTGGGATACTTTGACTCGAGATTGAATTTGATTTGATTGACCTTTTATTAGTTGTGGATTCTAGCTTAACTTGTTGTTCCATTCTTTTGTTCTCCCTTTCGCAAAAATTCAGCTATTTTTAATTGGCCCTCATATCTTCTCCTTGCCCCCAGCATGGCAAAATACAAGTGAATTTGAAAATATTTGGTATATAAACTCAAAAAATTGAAAAGGAGAAACTTTGCCCCCTGTGTAGGCTCAAACCAAAGATTTTTTCCATGCAAGCTTTGATTGATGTTTTTGCCGTCTAGTTCTTTGCACAAGCACGTATTTCTTCTCTTTGCAAAATGACTGGAGCTTCCACAAGCGAATAGGCTTTCCATGCCCCCTTGATTCAATATCTTCTTTTGATTCTTTACTTCGCAGGGTGTTTGCTGTTCATTTTGACAAGGAATAGACAATACAAGACAAGAAAGTGCGATGTGACATGCTCATGTATGAATGATATGCATGAATAATACTTACAGTCATTCCATCGACTCATAGATCGAGGTGATCAGCAGAAGTGTTCTCATTGGTTCCTTTGAGATGCCCGTTCAGTTCTTGCACTTGGAATGACAGAAAGCTTTGCATTTATGGCTTTTATCTTCGAGATGTTGAAAATATGGGTGGTGGAGACCCCAAGTTGCAGAGTCAGGGATACATGCATTTCAAACTATGTTTCAGCATGTCAGTTGATAGCTTCTTCATGACCTTTCCAATAATCATTTCCTTTGCCCAATGTGTCCTTTGGAGGTTCAACATACTTCCCTTATCTTGAAGGCTTTGTATGACAAAACATTTTTTTTTTGAATTTTGATTTTGATATCAAATTTTTGGCTTTGCCAAATTAATGTCAATGTACCTCAGGACTTGATTTTCCAAATTAACATATCTATAACATGACAACCTTAGTTACCATACTAAACTTGGGAATCATTTCTATTGAAGCAAGAACTGTTGCACTTCAGATAAGCACATACACATTACTTGGCCAAAGGTCTCATTTGAGTTTAAATATTGTCTATCTCATATGCATGCTCATCTAAACTATCTCCACTAATAGACTCTACCTACCAAGAGAGATGAACAGGTCTTTAATAGGCTTGAAATGGGGTCTATAAGGGACACGAGTTTAAATGAAGGCCATTTTGAGATTGGAGCTGGTGTGACACAAAGGACAAACCTTCACACTACAAATTTCTTATTGGAATTTAGACAATTGGGAGCAATCTTGCTAGACTCCAAATTCCCTCTATCTTCTGGGCATTAATCTAGATCTCGATTGGAACAGTCTTTGCCCTTGCATAAAGTTTGGTTCCCAAATTCATTTCTTTTCTTCTTCTCCCTTTTCTTTATTTTTCTTACTCTTCCCTTTTCTTTCTCTTTGTTTTCCTTACTCTTCCCTTTCTTTAAGCATTTTATTATTTTGTTCTTCTTCCTTGTAGGATTGTCAAGTACAGAACTTTTAAGCACTGGATGGTCTTTCTCCTTTTCCTCTGATTTTGATCTAATCTTTAGTTGGGTTCGACCAATTCAAGTCAAAATGTCCTTATAAACCAAATGGAAGCCTTTTGTTGTCTTAGGTAAAAGAGAACTCAGTTGGCTTTTTGAACTGCCTTTTTATCTTTTTTCTTTTCTTTCTCTTTTTCTTCTTTTCTTTTTTTTTTCTTCTTTTTTTTCTTTTCTTTTTTTTCTTTTCTTCTTTTTCTTTTTTTTTTGTTTTGTTTTGTTATTTTTTTTAATTTTTTTTGTTTGGTTCTAACTCTAAAAGAGTTGTCTTGTTTGTACTAACTTGGACTTACAATAATGGATAAGTGGAGTAACATAAATCTTCTTTAACAGGGATAAATCATTTGTTACTCTGATGTTGACGTTGTCTTGATATATTGGAGATATTAAGGGAACTTCAACTACCCTTATGGTTTTGAGAACATCAACTATCCTTATGGTCTTGAAAATATCAACTACCTTTATGGTCTTGAGAACTTCAACTATCCTCATGATCTTGACTAATTATTACTTTCTTTGATCTTCTTGCCTCTTCATCTTAGTGATCATAAGACTTGTCAAAAGTATTACAACAGCTCAGGGTAGGTTGTTGGGATTATATGCCAATGAAAAGAAAGCTAAAATTTTATGAAGGCTCAAAGGGACAACTAGGGATTGATTTTAATAGGGTGGATACTAGTTGTTAGCTAACCAAACAATGCCTAGATCATCTCTCCCTTAAATAAGTAGAGTTGCAATTCTCGAAATTTTGTCAAAGCATGTTCTAAGACTGACTAGGACCTAGACAAAGGTAATTGTGCAGGAGCCCTCTCTAAGTAAGCATACATAACTCAATGCTATAGAGCATTTCCCTCGTCTAGTAAGGTCATTCAAGTCATGATGCCTAGACACATTAAGTTATGAACATCAAGCTAGATTCCTCATCGATTAATCACCAAAATGAACAAAGACCAACAAAAATTTTGATGAAAGTAATTTATTTCAAGCAACTTTAAATTTGAAAAACACAATAGTTCAAGAAAGTAAAATTGAAAAGCAACATTCAAGTTAAGGAAAGTTTGTTGAGTTAAGCTTCTTTTCCTTTCACATCTTCAATATTTCCATCATGAAAAGAGGATAAGACAAAATCTTCTTCCAATCCTTGTCCCACCATGAAGGTTGCCGGTGGAGGTACTCTATTGAACTTGGGTAATGGATTGTCTTTGGTGTTCGGCTCGTTGGGCTCAGGCAACTTTCCACTATCAAAATCTTGGATTTCATGCCTTAGACGAGCACATTTATCTGTTTCATGCCCTCGCATTTGATGAAATTGACAGAAGGCCTCGGCATTGAAGTTTGGTGGTAGTGGATTATGTAACGGTCGAGGAGCTAACGGTTGTAACAACCCTTTCTTTTGCAGCTTGCTAAAAACCCAAGATAGAGGTTTCCCCAATTTTGAGAATTGTCTTTTATTTCCTTGACCAGTAGCATTAACATCAACTTCTTTTTGTGTGCTTTGATTGCTAGGCTGATAATTCCCTTTCTCATTCCTTTTTATTGAAAAATGGTTCTTCTCTCTTTCCCACTCTTCAATTTGCAGACCAGCTTGGAGAAGATCTTTGAAATCCCTTATAAGGGTGTGAGACATCCTTTCACAGAGATTGAGCTGGACACCTCTCACGATCATCCTAATTTGATTAGATTCATTGGGCCTCTTCTTGAGCAAAGCAGCCTTATTTCTCCACCTTTTCACATAGTCCATAAAATTCTCATTTGGCCTTTGTCTAATGGACTCAACTTCCATTAAGGTAACCTCCAACTCAACATTAAACCTATATTGCTGGATGAAGGCCTTGTATAACAAATCCCAATTCTTTTGTGTTCCATCATCTAAGGTATTGAACCAATTTTGGACAACAGGATCCAATGAGAGCATGAAGTACCTTAGAGTTTGAGCCTTAGTAGCTCGGGCAGACTGCATAGCAGTGATATACTGCTTCACATGGAGATGAGGATTTTTGGTTCCATCAAACTTTGCAAAAGATGGCATCTTGAACTTGTACGAAACTTCTCCATCTAGCTCAAATAATTTGTCAACTTCGAACATTTCTTCGGTTTTTAGTTTCTTCTCAAATTTCTTTTCTAAGTTCGCAATCATCTTTTCAACATCATACGTCTCTGTCTTTTCAATAGTTATTTTTTCATCAACCTTTGATTCTTTCTTCTTGTCTCCAGGATCTTGGTAGTATTGATCCCAATCATCATCATCAATGATCAGCTTATCAAAAGCTACTTCACTAACTTTAGTATTCCCTTTGTCTTTCTTGGTACTAGCAGATGCTTCGACATTGTTTCCTAAAATTGCAACTAGTTGATTCTTTTGTGGTATTGACCATGGCCTCTTTTATTTCTTTCATCTTGGCATTGAGGGCATCATCCACCATTTTGGTGAGCAAGTGATTGACTCGTCACTAGATTCTTCACTTCCGGCGTAGGTCAGATTGTTGCAAGCTTTTGAACTATCGTAATCCAGGGCTGTGAGCCAGAGAGGGGGATCAATGATATGAGATGCAAATATATGCATGTATGCATGTATGCACAAACAATCAATGAAGAAAGATAATTAGGATGCTCCTTATAACATCCATACACGAATGACGAGTCTCTTTTCCTAGGTAGAAGGTTAACAAAATACCAACATGGGGTACCTTGTTTTCAAATTTTTCCCTCGAACATTTCAATCAATAGTTATATTAAAAATGGAAATCAACTTATGATAATTCCCATTAATTAGGTTTTAATCCATTTAACCAACTAATGTAGCTTTTATGCTATATTGGATTAAAACTAAATTAAGAGGTTTATTATAAATAGATTTCTCACTTGAAAAAGTAACTAATGATTCATGCCAAAAACAAGCCCATGATTAATTATTCTTCGTATAAACGAGGCTCACAACTGATTTTTGGTATTTCGTAATTGACCTAAATATTTTTGCAAGCTCTTTGTAAGAAAAGGTTGGGTGAAAAAAATTTTGTTTCTAAGCCCATTTTAAAAAGATTTTGGGCTTAGTATTTAGGCCATGAGGAAAAGAATTTTTTATTTATTTTTAGAAAAGTCTTATGTCCAAAGACCATCATGAAAAATTTTGAAAATAGCTTTGGTCTTTGGGATTTTAAAGAAAAATTTATTTTCAGCTTACAATATACTTAGGTCATATTAGAAAAGGAACAAACCAAATAAGCCATGATTTAAGGCAAGATAAATTAACCATAGTCAAACAACATGCATTTGGGGTAAAACCTAAGGAAAGTAACTAGGCCAATTACATGAGCTTTAGTCTTTGGGTAAAAAGGCTTAGGTTCCCATAGCAAGTATATACCAAATGGTACGAGGCTATGAGTTGTTATGCCATGCTCAATCTCCATATCTTGAGTGAAAGTATGGTATCCCTTACATAACACAACACGGGTAACACGGGCGTCCTAACTCACACAAACGATGCAATCTAATATGATGCAATAGATAATATCATTATAAGAAAGAATAGAATAATATAAAGACCAACGGAATCAACTTCTCTTATCCCCAGTGGAGTCACCACTGTGAGTGGAAATTTTTGCCTCCACTCCCGGTGAAATGGTTCTTACAACTTCGGCACTGTTTAGGCTCGGAGACTTAGAGAACACGAACCTAGATCCGGAGAAAATGGAGTCACCACCCGGATGGGCCGAGAAAAAGAAAGGGGTAGATGACTCGATTCCTAAGGAATCCCCAACCCTCTAATGGGCTCGTAAAGTTGGGTATGTGTGGGGAAGGGGAGAAATGGCCAAGCACCCCCATAACTCCCGGTTCATTGGAACCGGCCTACTTTATAGGTCTTAATATTATAAAATTCTTAAGTATAACAATATCATCCATATTACATGCAACAATTGAAAGAAAGCATCATTATATTAAAATCAAAACAATGTCCAAGCAAGATAATAAATGGACACCCATCCGAAGAAGGAAACATGCCCTTATATAATCCATGCCTAAATAGGACACCCACCGAAAGGTAGAAACATGTCCTTTACATTGATCTAAAATATAAAAGCAATTTAAATTACATGATAGTTAACTAATGAGGTACCCACAAAGTAGAAACATACCTCTTACAACATTTGAAAATCTAAATAAATCGATAAAGGTAAATAACCATTCATCATAAATAAATCATTCACCAAAGATATTAAATATCAATCAAAATATAAACATTCATCCACGATAATTTAAATAAACCAAGCATTTAACTTAAATAAATCAAAGCATATAAAATAAATCCAAGCATATAATGAACTACACAATCAAATCTAAAAGTAAATAAAGCAAGTAAAGATACAAATTATGGCTACTGTTTTTATTTAAGATTATTTATTTAATGTGTTTAGGGTTTTGGATTTTATGGGTTTAAGCTACTGTGAGTTTTAAAGGAATTGAAATGGATTAAAGTTTTATAATTTATGAGGTTGATAAAGTTCTTTGATTAACTAAATTAGTGTTTGAAGAGTGAAATCATGAAATTAGGGTTTGGCCACTTTAAAACATTATATTTATGATTATTAGCTACTTACTGTGTTGAATTTTAATATTTAGGTTTATAAGGTTTTAGAGTTTTAAAGATTCGGATTTAGAAAAATTAGGGTTTAAGGTTTTAAGGGAATTAGGGTTTAAGAAAACTAGGATTTAGAATAATTGGTTTGAGGTTACTGTCTTGGTTTTAAAGTTGAATTAGGGTTTTTAGTGTTTCAGAGAATGTATTAGATTTTAGAATTTGGAAAAGAAATTTATAATTTTATGAAGCTTTATGAAAAGAAACAAAATGATTTAAGGTTTATAGAAACAGAAAATATATTTTTTAGGATTTTTGGAAAGAAAAAGATTCAATTTAGGGTTTTGGAAAATTGGAATGCAGATTAGGGTTTTGGTAAATTTTGAAACGATTTAAGGTTTTGAAAAGTTAGAAAGTAGATTAGGGTTTTAAGATTTTGAAGAAAAACCGTGTGTTTATTTCCTACTTCGGATTCATGTATAATGACCAGAATGTCCCTAGTCAAAATCCCCTATATCTTCCAAACCGTGCGTTTTCTGGAAAAACCGTTACGCATCGTTGTGACCCGATTTTTCTCTATTTTCCATTTTTGGAATCTATTATGTGCACTATTAAGAACATCCAGTAAGACTTTTGGTAATTATATTTACCTCCCCAAAACTTTTGAAAATTACAGTCACCTCCCCAAAACTTTTTGAAATTACAATCACCTCCCCAACACTTTGCATTTTTCTTCAATTAGGTCCCAATGGTCCTATAGCCTTATCTGGGGCCGTTGTCAGGAATTATCTTCTCCTTTCCCCTTCTCTCACTGTGCACGTGACTACTATGCAAAAATGCGGTAGGCGGATGTGACAGTTCCTCCCTCGTTAATTTAGGCTTCGTCCCGAAGCCCATCAGATTGAAATAAATATGGGTATTGCCTCCTCATAGTTTCTTCGCATTCCCATGTAGCTTCTTCTACTTTGTGATTCCTCCAAAGCACTTTGACCAATGGAATCTTCTTATTTCGCAACTCTTTGATTTCTCGTGCTAGGATTTCGATCGGCTCTTCCTCGTATGTCAGGTCAGGCTGAATCTCGATGTCTTGAGCTTGTATGATGTGGGTTGGATCTGAACGATACCTCCTTAGCATTGAAACATGTAAAACATCATGTATTTTACTTAATTCAGGTGGTAACGCCAACTGGTAAGCTACCGTACCTACCCGTTTAATAATCTCATATGGTCCGATGAATCTAGGGCTTAGCTTGCCTTTTTGTTTAAATCGTAACACTTTCTTCCAAGGAGAGACTTTGAGGAATACCCTGTCGCCGACCTCAAATTTTATGTCTTTCCTCTTTAGATCCGCGTATGATTTTTGCCTATCCGCCGCTGCTTTTAATCGGTCTCGAATGATCTCTACCTTTTCCTCAGTTTCCTTAACGATGTCTGGCCCCTATATCTTTTCCTCGCTCAATTCTTTCCAACAAACTGGAGTTCTGCATTTTTGACCGTACAGTGCTTCGTAAGGAGCCATTTGTATGCTAGATTGATAGCTGTTGTTATACGCAAATTCCATTAAGCTCAAGTTTTTGTCCCAGCTGCCTTTAAATTCTAAAACGCACGCCCTCAGCATATCTTCCAAAACTTGAATTACTCTTTCCGACTGTCCATCTGTCTGGGGATGGAATGTTGTACTGTGGTACGTTCGAGTCCCAAGGGCTATTTGGAATTTTTGCCAAATTTTGATGTAAAGTGTGGGTCTCGATCTGATATGATTGAAGTTGGAACTCCAGGGAGACGTACGATCTCTTTGATGTACAAGTCTGCCAACTTGTATAGCGAGTAATCCACACGTACTGGTATGAAATGAGCAGACTTAGTAAGCCGATCCACGATTACCCAGATCGCATCATGTTTGTCCCTAGTCATAGGCAATTCTGTGACAAAATCCATAGTAATACGATCCCATTTCCAGGTTGGAATTGTGATAGGTTGTAATCGTCTTGAGGGTAGTTGATGTTCTGCTTTCACTTGCTGACAGGTCAGACACTTTGTTACGTGGTCAACGGTATCTCTTTTCATTCCTGGCCACCAGTAATACTCCTTCAAGTCCCGATACATTTTCGTTACTCCCGGATGCATTGTGTAAGGATTGTTATGAGCTTCTTGCAAAATCTGTTTCTTCAGCTCCTTGGACTTAGGTACCACCATTCTTTTCTTGTAGTATAGGATATCATCAGGACGAATTTGATAGTCTCCTGAAGAGTGTTCCTGCGCCTGTTGACTCCACTTCTTCACTTGTTCATCTTCCCTCTGAGCCTCACGTATTTGTTGATGTAAGTTAGGTCGCACGTGCATTTCTGCAAAGATAGCTCCATCTTCTGTGGGCTTTAGTTCTACCCTCATAGATCGCAGCGCTTGCATTGATTTCCTACTAAGTGCATCTGCTATGACATTTGCTTTGCCCGGCTGATAGTTAATCATATAGTCGTAGTTGGCTAGCAATTGCATCCATTTTCGCTGTCGCAGGTTTAAATCTTTCTGTGTGGGCAAATACATCAGGCTTTGATGATCCGTATAAATGTAACACTTTTCCCCGTATAAGTAGTGCCTCCACGTCTTGAAGGCCAAAACAATCGCTGCTAGTTCTAAGTCATGCGTGGGATAATTCCTTTCGTGTGGCTTGAGCTGTCGAGAGACATACGCAATGACTTTGCCCTCCTGCATCAATACGCAACCTAACCCGATGTGGGATGCATCGCTATAAATCACAAAATCTTTTCCTGATTCGGGTTGTGTAAGAATGGACGCTTCAGTAAGTTTTTGCATTAGCTTTTCAAAGCTCCATTGGCAAGTGTCGGTGCACTGGAATTTGGCATTCTTCTGAAGTAGCTTGGTCATAGGTGCGGCGATCATGGAAAACCCTTTGACGAATCTCCGATAATATCCTGCTAACCCCAAGAAACTACGAACTTTCGTTACTGTCTTAGGTGGCTTCCATTCCAATACTGCTTCTATTTTCTTAGGATCGACCCTTATTCCTTCTGCTGATATAATATGTCCCAAGAAGGCTACTTCTTCCGACCAAAATTCGCATTTGCTGAATTTAGCGTATAACTGCTTTTCTCGCAGGGTTTGCAAAACAATCCTAAGGTGACGATCATGGTCCTCTCGATTCTTTAAATACACCAATATGTCGTCAATGAATACAACCATGAACTGATCCAAATACGGGTGGAAGATTTTGTTCATCAAATCCATGAATACTGCTGGCGCATTTGTTAATCCGAAAGGCATAACGATGAATTCATAATGTCCATAGCAAGTTCTGAAAGCAGTTTTTGGTATGTCTTCGTCTTTGATCCCTAATTGATGATAACATGATCGTAGATCGATTTTTGAAAAGACTCCAGCACCTTTGAGTTGATCAAAGAGATCGTCTATGCGAGGTAGCGGATACTTGTTCTTGATGGTCAGCTTATTAAGTTGACGGTAATCTACACACAACCTTAAGGATCCGTCTTTCTTTTTCACAAACAATACTGGCGCTCCCCATGGTGACATGATTGGTCTAATGAATCCCTTATCTAAAAGTTCCTGTAGCTGTACCTTTAGTTCTTTTAGCTCTGCTGGCGCCATTCGATAAGGTGAGATGGATACTGGTGCAGCTCCTGGGTACACATCTATGGTGAATTCCACCTCTCGTTTAGGTGGTAATCTGGGTAAATCATCAGGAAATATGTCGGGGAAATCACACACAGTAGGTATATCTTGTAGCTTTGGTGCCTCTTCTTTTGCTCCTAACGCACAT
The DNA here is from genome assembly GCA_947685225.1 of Garcia nutans. Classification (NCBI taxonomy): domain Eukaryota; kingdom Viridiplantae; phylum Streptophyta; class Magnoliopsida; order Malpighiales; family Euphorbiaceae; genus Garcia; species Garcia nutans. The sequence goes on from CANTUV010000045.1 coordinate 35,230,348, forward strand.
ACTAGGTATGTCTCGCAGCCTTTTTGCACTAACCTCTTAACCGTCATGGCGGAAATGATGTTAGTTAGATAGTCCTTCCTCTTTCCCACTAAGGTCACTTCGTCGCCGTCTGCAGTATGCAGAGTAACTCTCTTCCGTTTACAATCAACCAGTGCATCGTGTTTGGCCAACCAATCCATCCTAAGAATAGCGTCGAATTCTTGAAATGGTAGTTCAAATAAGTCTCCCCGAAAGATATGTTCGTGTATCTCCACGGGGCAATCTTTCACTACCTTCCTCGTAATCACCTCACTCCCTAATGGGCTAGTAACTAATATTCCCTCTTCCTCTAGTTCTACCTTTAGGTTCCCAAGTTTTTCATTTTTCGTGCACATATATGAATGGGAAGAACTTGGATCTATTAAAACGTAAAGCGGAACTCCAAACATAGACAACTGACCTGCAATCACGTCTAGCGCTTCTTCATCTTCTCACCCCCCTCATGGCATACATTCTAGCAGGAGCCCTTGCTTCTGGTCGATTCACCGTCTCAGACTGTATACGTGACGGATTTTCATTCCTACCTCTGCCTCGGCCTTGACCTGCTGCCGCTTGCGATCCCTCAGTATCCCTAGGCCAATTCTGCATTTGCTGGGGACACTCTCGTATAAGGTGGTCTAAAGATCCACATATATAGCATGCAAATGTCCGACCCCAACATTCTCCTAGGTGACGGCGTCCGCATTGATCACAACGTGGATTAGTATTTTCGCCTTCATTACCTCTCGGACCGGTCAAAAAGTTACCTCTGCTTTGGTTGAATCCTCTTCCTTGCCCTCTTCTGGATCGTCCGGTACTAGCGACTGAGGTGGCTTGACTTGGGCCATTGCGATTTGATCCCTGACTGTAAACTCGGCGTTGACCGACTCTCGTGGAAGCACTACCTCGAAATCGCTTCCTTGATAATTGGTAATTTCCCGAATAGTTTTGGGTACCTCTCTTCTGTTTCATCTTATGTCTTCTATTCTGCTCATCATACTAACATTGCTCTACTTCCAGAGCCCTAGTAACCATCTCGGAAAATTCCTTGATATTGGCAGCAATTAGTTGCATCCTAATCTCATTATTCAACCCATCCTGGAACTGCTTACACCTATCATGTTCGTCTTCAATTATCTTCTTGGCATACCTACTCAGCCTAGTAAATTCCCTCTCGTATTCGGCAATGGTCAGTCGACCTTGCTTTAAGTGTAGGAAGATATAAACTTCCTCTTGAACTCATTCGCAAAGAAATCCCATGTCCTCTGTTCCAGTGGAACTCGTTGTTGAACTGTGTCCCACCATATATATGCTTCTTCCACTAGTAGGGAAGTAGCACATACCACTCGCTCTTCTGGCGTACACCGTAACTGATCTAAGGCTCGTACCATCCCTTCTAGCCAATACTTGGCTGTAGAAGAATCATCATCCCTTCGAGCCCTAAACTCCTTCGCCCCATACTTTCTTATCTTTTCGATTGGGGGGTTTCCTTTCCCCTCCTACAGCAGGTACTGGTACGGGTGTAGGCACTGGTGGTGGTGTTAGGGCGTCACCGGCTATCTGCCGTAATACGGTAGCCATTTGTTGCAACATTTCGTTAGGAATAGGAGCATCAGCTGGTGGTTGCTCCGACGCAGGTATCTTTGATACATGTGTTTCTACATTTCGGGAGGCCTGAGACTCGACCTCCTCCTCTATATCACGCTGTGCTATTCGCGACATCTAAAGAACAGAGCAAAACACATACAATCCCATCATCAGTAACGACACAGCCCAACAGCATTATATTACCCTAGGTGGCATGTATATAAATATAAAATTCTTAAATAACACATATACAACACAACTTTTATTTATTTCCAAGCAAAAGTTTTTACATTACTAGGAAGCCCTTATGTACATTCCAAAATTTAGGACTCCTTACTACTATTTTATCATGTCATACTACCATACAATGTCTACTAGATATCACATATATACATAACCAAATGATCCTCCAAAAAGCAACACATCCCGAAGCTCAGTGAGTAGGTGCCCTAGGTGAGGTGGCACTGTCAGAAAAATACTCTTCTATCTCGGGATCAAAGTCTGGGTCATGCAATGCTTCACCAGGTAAGTGCTGGCCTAGCTCCTGGACCCTCTCCTGTAAAGCACTGATCTCTCTATGTGCTACTCCGAGGCTCCTACAAGCACTATCAAACTCCACTCTATGACTAAGCCTGTCCTCCTTTAACATCTGTACGTCCCTGATCAAGGTGGTAATCATCTCATGTTTTTCTCTCAGGTCTTCACGATCCCGTATACTTCGATCTGCCAGAATTTCTATGGTTTCATCTTGCTCCTGCACTATTCGTTTTAGCCTCTCTACTTCCATCCTCAGCTCCCTCATCTCATCATTTTGATCACCCATAATTACTCCTGTTATAATTAGAATAACATAACTAACAATACTCCACACATGTATAGTTACATAATTAAAACCCCTATCCTAACCCTATGTGTCATACTTTTAAGGTTAAGTTCAACTAACTACCCAGAACCGGCTAAACCAGCGCTCTGATACCACAAATTGTAACACCCCTTCCCGGCCTACTTGTATAAGTCGAGTAGAGGCGCTACACTATCCTAATGTTGCTACCAATTTTACTTAGTCAATTTTTAGTTCCGATTTTACAAAAAATTTGCCAAAGTTTCACCTAGAAATCTGGGTCCCAAGTGTCGACAAAACTGATTTTTCTGATTTTTGAAAACATTTTTTTTACACAAACCAATGCGAATACAAACAAATTCAATACACTCCCAATGATTCCACCTTATACCCTCAACTACATCCTGCAAGAAAAATTCACACTTCTAATCCAAAATAAAGTAGAGATCTATTATTATTACATACCAATAACATACAGTATCATATACTGATTCTCAATCTTATATATACATATACATGCCACAACTAGCTAACTCATAATGGAATCTAAAAGATCTACCCTGAGATATGCTGTGGGTCTGGTCGTCACTTTCCAAGACTTTGCTACTGCTCCGAACCTACGAGTCAAGGAAAACTTAACTCGCTAAGCGTTGTTGCTCAGTGGGTACTTTACCAATAAAAATAAAAGTAACATATGAAAGTATTTGAAATAAAAGGAAATAATTAAATCATAATTTAACCAACTTTAAACCAATAGAAATTATTGTACATTCAGTGTGATATGCTTCCAATAATGTAAAACCATAATTCAAACTTATTTTGCATTACATAGTTTAACGAAAAAAAATGACTTTGGCTCAGGCTCTGCTGGTATATAGGAAACCATAGCGATAAGGCAGTGGCCCTCACCACTGTAACATAGGTGGCCCTTACCACCGATATCAGATCACAGGAATGGCCCTCACCATCCTAGTTATAACCAATGGGCCTCCCCATTGGCTTCAGTGGCCTCACCACTGAATAAAATATCATATCACAATAATGAGCAGTACTGCATGCGTTAGTATAGTGCACCATACCCTTATCTACCACTCCCACTATCCAGTAGAGCATAAAGATTAAAATGATTCACTTTAAGTCTCAAACTTCATTTTAGAATAATTCGAGAAATCATTTTAATTCCCATCGCACTTTGCCATTTATGCCGTGCACCACATTCTTTAGTCAAACCATTACCCTTTTTCACATTTTTAATATCCACAATAAACATATTAAACATTTCAACGCATTCCTCAAAAGATCACAAATTGACCAAATGAATAGTGTCGCGGCACGAAAAATCGGCAACGCAAAATGGCATGACCAAATGAATAGTAAAATCTGGGTTTTCGTCAAAATTTCAGTCCGCTTCAGTCATGTATTTGACCGGGTAAATGATCTTATTTTTGGCTGAAATTTTACAGAAAACTTATTTCATATGTTGACTAATTACACGTAAAATTTCGTTGAAAAATTCATTCATTTTCTGCCTCAAACAATTGCCACAAAAAGATCCAGAAAGCTGTCTTTTTGGGACCATTTCGGCCCAAACCTATGAAATACATAGGATAGTTTATTTTTCTTTTGCAAATCAATATGAAGGCTTCTTTAATGGTAAAGTGAAGATTCAAACACTTCCCTTTGATAACTTTTGCATGTTTAACTCAAATCAAACTAATTAAAGTTCATCAACATCAAAAATTCCAAAAACCAAAGTTTGTAAGAAAAATAAAATTTCTTTTATGGTAAAGCACCAAACCTTATTCTTTTACTTCCCTTTTTGCTTTTCCTCCTTCTCCTTCCTTAATCTTTGTTTTTCCTTCAAGAAATTCAAGAACACACCCTTAAACATAAACCTTAACAATTTAGAATAATAAGCTATCCTCCATTTCTTTTCAAACTAAACCCTAATCTAACCTTATTAAACCTTAGAAACCTTGATTCTTTCATTTAATTGATTAATATCATAACTACTTAAAATTTTCCCAAATCCACCATAAGAACCCTAATTTCCAATCTTCCAATAGATATATAAATACTTAAAATTGATACTAGAATTGAATTCTACATACTTGAAAACCTTAAAACTTACCTTGAAAATCAAACTTGGCAAAACTTGGAAATCTTTTGATGTTTTCCTATGGTGGCCGAATTTGGAAGTGGGAGAGAGAGAGAGTTTGTTCTCATATCATTATATATATATAAGGAACATGATGATCACTTTTGAATGAATGAGTGTTTTCAAACCAAATGTCCACATTTTTCTCTTTCTTCTTTATTATAACTTTTAAATGTCCACTTTTCATTAGCCCAAATGTCTCCTCCTTTTATTTATTTAAAAACCCAAGTCCTTAAACTTTCTTTTAATTATATTTTGGCCCCTCCACCATCTGGCGATTATTTGTTCGTAATTTTTAACCCGTACAATTCCACGAGGCAAGCTACGTATAGTTTTGATCCTCTCGACCTCTACTTTCTATTTTTAAGGTCTATTTTAGGTTTCCAAGTTGTTTTGAAAAATTACCAATAAGCCCTCGACTTTTTACAAAATTCCCTTTAGGTCCTTTCTTTGCTAGGGTGTTGCCCGGGCCCCGTTTCTACTGACGATCATTTCATATTTACCCCCTTAACATCCTCTACTCACTCTTGTGTTTATTTCCAGAAAACGCACGGTTTGAAAGATATAGGGGATTTTGACTAGGGACATTTTGGTCATTATACATGAATCCGAAATAGGAAATAAACACAAGAGTGAGTAGAGGACGTTAAGGGGGTAAATATGAAATGATCGTCAGTAGAAACGGGGCCCGGGCAACACCCGAGCAAAGAAAGGACCTAAAGGGAATTTTGTAAAAAGTCGAGGGCTTATTGGTAATTTTTCAAAATGACTTGGAAACCTAAAATAGACCTTAAAAATAGAAAGTAGAGGTCGAGAGGATCAAAACTATACGTAGTTTGCCTCGTGGAATTGTACGGGTTAAAAATTACGAATAAATAATCGCCAGATGGTATTTTGGTCTTTTCACACCTTAGACCATAGATATTTCAACACAAGATGGTGGAGGGGCCAAAATATAATTAAAACAAAGTTTAAGGACTTGGGTTTTTAAATAAATAAAAGGAGGAGACATTTGGGCTAATGAAAAGTGGACATTTAAAAGTTATAATAAAGAAGAAAGAGAAAAATGTGGACATTTGGTTTGAAAACACTCATTCATTCAAAAGTGATCATCATGTTCCTTATATATATATAATGATATGAGAACAAACTCTCTCTCTCTCTCCCACTTCCAAATTCGGCCACCATAGGAAAACATTAAAAGATTTCCAAGTTTTGTCAAGTTTGATTTTCAAGGTAAGTTTTAAGGTTTTCAAGTATGTAGAATTCAATTCTAGTATCAATTTTAAGTATTTATATATCTATTGGAAGATTGGAAATTAGGGTTCTTATGGTGGATTTGGGAAAATTTTAAGTAGTTATGATATTAATCAATTAAATGAAAGAATCAAGGTTTCTAAGGTTTAATAAGGTTAGATTAGGGTTTAGTTTGAAAAGAAATGGAGGATAGCTTATTATTCTAAATTGTTAAGGTTTATGTTTAAGGGTGTGTTCTTGAATTTCTTGAAGGAAAAACAAAGATTAAGGAAGGAGAAGGAGGAAAAGCAAAAAGGGAAGTAAAAGAATAAGGTTTGGTGCTTTAACATAAAAGAAATTTTATTTTTCTTACAAACTTTGGTTTTTGGAATTTTTGATGTTGATGAACTTTAATTAGTTTGATTTGAGTTAAACATGAAAAAGTTATCAAAGGGAAGTGTTTGAATCTTCACTTTACCATTAAAGAAGCCTTCATATTGATTTGCAAAAGAAAAATAAACTATCCTATGTATTTCATAGGTTTGGGCCGAAATGGTCCCAAAAAGACAGCTTTCTGGATCTTTTTGTGGCAATTGTTTGAGGCAGCAAATGAATGAAGTTTTCAACGAAATTTTATGTGTAATTAGTCAACATATGAAATAAATTTTCTATAAAATTTCAGCCAAAAATAAGATCATTTACCTGGTCAAATACATGACTGAAGTGGATTGAAATTTTGACGAAAACCAAGATTTTACTATTCATTTGGTCATTCCATTTTGCGTTGCTGATTTTTCGTGCCGCGACACTATTCATTTGGTCAATTTGTGATCTTTTGAGGAATGCGTTGAAATGTTTAATATGTTTATTGTGGATATTAAAAATGTGAAAAAGGGTAATGGTTTGACTAAAGAATGTGGTGTGCGGCATAAATGGCAAAGTGCGATGGTAATTAAAATGATTTCTCGAATTATTCAAAAATGAAATTTGAGACTTAAAGTGAATCATTTTAATCTTTATGCCCTACTGGATAGTGGGAGTGGTAGATAAGGGTATGGTGCACTATACTAACGCATGCAGTACTGCTCATTATTGTGATATGATATTTTATTCAGTGGTGAGGCCACTGAAGCCAATGGGGAGGCCCATTGGTTATAACCAGGATGGTGAGGGCCATTCCTGTAATCAGATATCGGTGATGAGGACCACCTATGTTACAGTGGTGAGGGCCACTGCCTTATCGCTATGGTTCCCTATATACCAGTAGAGCCTGAGCCAAAGTCATATTTTTCGTTAAACTATGTAATGCAAAATAAGTTTGAATTATGGTTTTACATTATTGGAAGCATATCACACTGAATGTACAATAATTTCTATTGGTTTAAAGTTGGTTAAATTATGATTTAATTATTTCCTTTTATTTCAAATACTTTCATATGTTACTTTTATTTTTATTGGTGAAGTACCCACTGAGCGACAACGCTCAGCGAGTTAAGTTTTCCTTGACTCGTAGGTTCGGAGCAGTAGCAAAGTCTTGGAAAGTGACGACCAGACCCACAGCATTTCTCAGGGTAGATCTTTTAGATTCCATTATGAGTTAGCTAGTTGTGGCATGTATATGTATATATAAGATTGAGAATCAGTATATGATACTGTATGTTATTGGTATGTAATAATAATAGATCTCTACTTTTTTTTGGATTAGAAGTGTGAATTTTTTTTGCAGGATGTATTTGAGGGTATAAGGTGGAATCATTGGAAGTGTATTGAATTTGTTTGTATTCGCATTGGTTTGTGTAAAAATTTTTTTTTTCAAAAATCAGAAAAACCAGTTTTGTCGACACTTGGGACCCAGATTTCTAGGCAAAACTCTGGCAAAATTTCTGTAAAATTGGAACTAAAAATTGACTAAGTAAAATTGGTAGCAACATTAGGATAGTGTGGCCCCTCTACTCAACTTACACAAGTAGGCCGGGAAGGGGTGTTACAAATATTATTTAATTAAGATAACACAAAAAATATTTTGGACTAATTAAAATATATTGGACAACACAAAAATTATTTTGGACTAATTAAAATATATTGGACCAGACTGGGTCAAAAATTAAGTGTCTACAAGATCTAAATTCCAAGGTAATAGAGGTTCAGGTGCTCCTTCTTTGGGCAGACTTGGGATAGATGATATGTCTCCTCCTCCAACAGGCGATGACTTTTTTAGGGCTTTGTTTGATCATGATCCACCACCTCCTTCTCAGTGATCTATAATTATTGTATTAATTGAGAAAATATTATATTACCATTAATAATAAAAATAATAATGATGATACATAATTTGCACTTTTACTACAACTTTCGACTTTTAAAATTATCTTTTTTTTTCATCAATATTATTTCTACGCTACAATTATTGGTCTTTCCTCGTCACATTCAAAATTTCCATAGTAGCATTGATTCAAAAAATCGAAGGCAACGTAGCAACATAAAACCGTTTCATCTCTAATTTCCTATCCTTGCGCGTCTCGGTCTTAAGTTATTCCTTGTCAACTTTGGAATAGCCAATCATCCTATATAAATCTCTTTCCATGCCATGACCTCATACAAAAGCCAGGAAATTTTCCATGAATTTTCAACTTTAGCATCAAAATTCCTTTTAACAATTCCAATTTCCCTTCAAGTGTCAATAATGACTAAACTCAGTTTGAAGAAAATAAAAGGTCTATTTAAAAATATGAATGCCATTGATTAGGAACAAATATCTTAGTCTAAAATCAATACTTTGATGTGTTTTCAAAATATTAAATTGTACCATTCTTTTTTACATGTCATGGCTTCTTTTCAGAATGTGAGTTCTAGGACATTTAAGATTAATGGCTTTGAGATATGTCCCATGTTTGAAGAGTTTGAGGCCATCCTTGGATATCCAAGTAATCAACCAATGGTGTTACCTATATTGATTTCCAAGACTCAACAAAAGATACAAATGTTATTTCAACTTTCAAAGCCTGAAGTTCTACAGTCGATGAGAGGTGAGAAGATTCTGCTTGGTCCCGTAATTGACTTTTGCGTTTCTCACTTTGCTACTACCAAGGCATGGGGATCTATGCTTTGTATATGCTTGCTTGGCCAATTTTTGCTTATTTTTTTTGATGGTGATATTGACCCACGAGTATTGGATATCATGGACTAAATGGAAGAAGGCTTGTCACTGATTCCCGTGATCTTAGCTGAGACTTTAGTTAGACTAGACCAACTTAGATCGAGATTGTCAAAAGATTGGCCGGGAGTTCATTGCTGCTTAGGTAATTACCTAAACTGCCCTTTTGGGTTTTCAATTTAGGTCTCTTTTTTCTTCTTCCTTTTTTTATTACTCTAATTTTTGCCTAGTCTGCCCTTATGGGTTTTTGGAACTTGCGAGTTGTCCTAGTTTTTTTGCTTAGGCTGTCCTTGTGGATTTTTGACCCAACGAACCCTTTTTTTTTGTGCTTACAGATTTGGCTTTAGAAGTGTCTCTGCTTGCTCGACACTCCATCTATGGATTTCACCAGATATCTGCCACGACATCATTCTACTAGGAAATAGTGCACATAGAACAATTTTAATATTAATTATATTTTATTAAATTCGGGAACAGCTAAACATAAAGCCAGCATACACAAGATCACTCCTGTTTCCAACTAGCCCTTTCGGATTTTGTAATTGATAATTTTCTATCGCTTAGCCATAATTATTGCCTAGCCAACCCTTTTCAAATTTTTTGGATTTTCAACCTAGCGAGCTCTTTTTCTCCTTTTTTTTATACATAAAACTTCTTCAACCTATCAATGTTCAGTGGCTCACTAAACTTGTTCCCATCCATGTCTGATAACTTAACTACACCCTTGTTCATGACTTGTTTCACAACATATGGCCCTTCCCAGCTAGGCCTAAATTTCCCCTTGGATCAGATACATTAGGCTTACATTGTTTCAACACTAAATCACTGACTTTGAGTTTTCTGATCTTAACCCTTCTATTATAGGCTCGAGCTATCTTCCTTTGATACAGTTGATGATGATATAGTGCTTTTAACCTTCTCTCCTCTAGTAAAGCTAATTGTGTGTATTTTCTTACTACCCACTCCATCTCAGGCAGTTCAGTTTCCTAGACTACTCTTAATGACTTGATTTCAATTTCAATTGGCAACATTGCTTCCATCCCGTAAACCAAAGAGAGCAGTGTCATTCCAGTCGATGATCGCACACTTGTTCTGTATCTCCACAAAGCAAAAGGAAGCATTTCTAACCAATCCCTATATGTCTTAGTCATCTTGGACAAAATTTGCTTAATTGTCATGTTTGTTGCTTCTACTGCACCATTAGCTTTTGGTCTATAAGGAGAGGATCAGTGATGATGGATTTGGTACTTCGAGAATAAGTCCTTAACTGCACCTTGAAACTGTATCCCATTGTCTGATATCACACTATGTAGGACCTCATACCTGAAGATAAGATTCTTTTCAATAAACTTAGCCATTTATCTTGCCACCAGTTTGTTGAAAGATTCAGCTTCGACCCATTTAGAAAAATAATCTACCGCTACTATAATGAAACGATGACTATTTGAGGCTGTCAAATGTATCTATCCTATAATGTCAATTTCCCAAATTGCGAAGGGCCAGGGTGAAGACATAGAATGCAGTTCTCCAGGAGGCATGTGATTTAAATTACCATACATCTGATATTGTTGGCACTTCTTCACAAACTCAATACAATCTCTCTCCATGGTTTGCTTGTAGTAACCTTGTCGAATTATCTTCTTAACTAGGGCTAAACCACTCATGTGTGGGCCGTAACTTCCTGTATGTATTTCCGACATAATATGCACCACTTCAGGCTTCCTTAAGCATCTCAAGTGCACCCCATCAGGCCATCTTCAATACAACTTTCAATGAAAGGTGATGTATTGTAAGGACCATCGTCTTATGGCTCTTCTTTCTTTCTTTGTTGCTCCCAACAGGTATTCTTTATCTTCCAAAAATCGTCTTATAGTGGCATACCATGCATTATGGTCTTTATCAGTTTCCATGATTATCTTATATTCATAGCAAGGATTATCTCATATTGATGAACTAGTCAAAATCAGAGGCTTAAGGAATAAGTTGACAGGATTTTCCCATACTGAAGCCAATGTGGCTAGGGCATCAGCCATCTGGTTTTCTTCTCTTGGTAGGTGTATAAACCTGCACTCCTTAAAGTTCTTCTTCATCATGGTCAAGTAATGATGGTATAGTTTTAGCTTTTCTTCTTTTAAACTCCCACTCTCCATTTACTTGGGATACTACTAGCAATGAATCACTAAAGACTTGCACCTTATCCACCTTCATAATCATCAGGGTTTCCAAACCAAAGATACATGCTCCATACTCCACCATATTATTAGTTGCCCTGAATTTCAACTTATTGGCTAAAGGGATAAGCTCTCCTTCGGGTGATTCTAGTATGACTTCCAAACCTGCTCCTTTTCTATTCATTGCTCCATAAAAATACATTTTCCATTCTTGTACTTCTATGGCTTCTAAATATTCATCAGGAAATTCCAAGACTACCTCTTCACTATCCAGTAATGGTTGTTGGGCTAGAAATTTTGCCACTGCTCTACCTTTGATTGTTTTCCTGGTTACATACTCCATCTCAAATTCTTCCAATATTATCAACCATCGTCCATACTTCCCGATCAAAGAGGATGTCTCCCTTAAGTACTTCACCGGATCCAACCTAGAAATTTCTTGCACACTATAAGATTGAAAGTAATGTTGCAACTTCTTAGAAGACCAAACCACAACTATACAGGTCTTTTCAATGATACTATACTTAATTTCATAAGGTAGGAGCTTTCTACTCCAATAGTAGATTGCATGCTCAATCCCTGACTCATCTGCTTGGGCTAGCATGGCTCCTATTGACTCTTCTTCTATTGCTAAGTATAGTAACAAGGATTTGCCGGGTTTAGGTGGATTTAAAATAGGTGGATTTAGCAAATACTCCTTTATTTTCTCAAAGGCCTTTTGACACTCTTCATTCCATAGGACTGGCTGATTCTTTTTAAGCAATTTAAAGATAGGTTCACTGATTATGGTGAGCTTTGCTATAAACCTGCTAACGTACTGTAATCTACCAATGAATCTCTGAACTTCTCTCTCCGTCTTAGGGGCTGGCATATCCCTGATTGCTTTAACTTTGTTAGGGTCAATCTCAATGCCATTTTGACCAATCACATGTCCCAACAATTTGCCTGAGGTAACCCCCCACACTTCCTCGGGTTTAACCTTAGCTTATACTTCACTGTTCTATCGAAGAATAATTATAAGTTTTAGAATTGTTGTTTCCTTGTATCTGATTTCACCATCATATCATCAACATACACTTCAATTTCTTTATGCTTCATATCATGAAACAATGTGGTGGCCATCCTTTGATAGGTTGCTTCGGCATTCTTTAACCCAAACGGCATTACCCTATAACAAAATATACCCCATGTAGTAATGAAAGCAGTTTTGGCTTTATCCTCTTTGGCCATTAACACTTGGTTGTATCTAAAAAATCTATCTACAAACGAGTGTAGCACGCTAGAGGCTGCACTATCAATGAGGACATCTATATGGGGTAAAGGAAAATCATCTTTAGGGGAAGCCTTGTTTAAGTCTCTATAGTCCACACAGACCCTAATTCTTCCATCTTTCTTTGGCACGGGTACTATATTGGCTAGCCAGTCTGGATAATCTATCACTTCAAGGAACTTTACTTGTATTTTTTTAGTGGCCTCTTCTTTAACCAATTCAGCCCATTCCGACCTCAAATGCCTAATTTTTTGTTTGATAGGTTTCATGTGAGTGTAAGTAGGAATCAGATGTTCGGCTATGTCTGTAACACCCCCACATCCGGTACATGCACATTACAATTACCACAATGTAATATCCATGCACTGAACATAGGGACGCTACGATTTTCTTTAACATTCAAATCATTTATAAAGACAACATAATCTTTATCATTACATATTTATAGAAAATAAGTAATTAACTTGTAATATAAAAACAAAATAGATATAAACATATTTACTTAATACGCAGCGGAATTTAAAGATTTGTTACATATATAAAAGCATTTAAATTCATATTTACATTATAAACAATAATTTACAAAATATAAATAAGTTATACATGATTGGCAGCTCTTCTCTGATCTTTAAGTTCCAAAGTAATCTCTTCAATGTCTACTCTCACTCGGTCTCGAAGAGCTCTCAGGTTCAACCTGATCACCTGCGCGATTAACACTATCGCACTAAGCCAACGGCTTAGTAATACAAAACATGCTATTATAATGCTTTAAATGCAATGCAATGTCACACATCTTAATAATAGAGACAACATCATACCTTTGCATTACACTATTCATGATCATATAAGCATATCACATTTCACAAGTTCTTCTATATCTCATTATTCAATCAATTCATCTTAATAAATCACATTTAAACAAAGACACACATGGGCCCAAAACACACTAATATGCTATTCAATTTTCAGAGTAAATGCTTTGGTTTTGTTTTCACATTCATCATTATCATAAACCCAACTAGGCTTCAAGGATTAGGCTCAACCAAGCTTCAAGGGGAGCAAAGCATGCTAAGCTTCAACCCAACTTGGCTTCAAGAACCAATCCAACCTAGCTTCAAGGGTGGTAACATCTCAATTAGGCTTCAAGGACCAAGTCCAACCTAACTTCAAGAGATTGTTACTCATATTAGGCATGCCACCAACAACAAACTCTGAAAATGGAATAACACATTAGCCACACAACTCATTTATTATTTCATTATCATTTCCATTCTCAATTATCATCATCATAACCAAATACAATGGATTCATATCTCATTAAAATCATATTAGCCAATCACAATGGCCTCATATCTCATCATGTTTCACTTCACATTATCACATAGGCATACATGCCTCAATTATCTTAATTTACATTATGCATATGGCATCATGGATATAAACATAACAAAGGACATTATTCATATAAGTCAATCATATCATCAAATGAATATATGCAACAATGACATGTTTGTACTTACCTCAATAACAATTTATACAACTCTTAACACTTCCTTGTCCAAGATCCTTTCACTTAGATCAATGATCAATCCCTCTCTTCAAACCCTAATCCAAAAATAATAACATATACTTACTTAGGGATACACAAGAGATAAACAATTTAAGAGTGAATTAGGGCAAACCTTAAACTTGACACGTTCACCCACACGGGCGTGTCCATGACCGTGCCCTAACTCCACAACACAGAAGCATTTACACGCTCAACAACATGGGCGTGTTCCTGGGCATGTAAATTCTCAAATCTTACAGTAGCTATGACACGCTTAATAACACGGGCGTGCTACTGGTCGTGTTACACCTACTGCCTCCAACACAATTGACACGCCTAAAGACCCTGGGCGTGCTCATGGGCGTGTCCGGCCACAAATCAAGATTCCGACCAAAACAACCAAACACTCAACAAAACACTTTTATCCATCAACATCCACTTCACACCATCTTAACAAAACATACCCAAAAACCATCTTAAATTCACAAAAACACCAAAACAAGCCAAAACACAAATCAACTATAAATAACAAACACAACATTATCTCTTCTAACCAACTTACTCTTTTCTTCAATCCACCCTTAAAATCCATGATCAAAACAATCAAAACTCTTAAACACATCAAATCAACCAACACACTCTTAAAAATCTATCAAACTCAAATATCATTTCAAATAAGCACAAAGATCACAAGAGAACTTACCAAAGTTATAAGACTTCTTGTATCATCCACTAGATCACTTCAATCTTCCTTCAATTTGAGTTAAACACCTCAAAATCTTCACTTTGTCTTTTGCTTTCCTTTGTCTATGGAAGAGCCGGCCAAGATGAAGGAGAATGAAGAAATGAACCACAAGAAACAAAGTCAACTCTTCTTTTAATCTCCACCAAGTGTTTCAATTAAAGCAATTACCAAAACACCCTTCTACAAATTGTTTTGTTTCTTTTTAAAACACTTGCCCTTTTTAGTCATTTCACCAATAACCAAATAAATATCTTCATCCCTTGACTCTCCATTTTGACCAATATATATATATATTATATATCACCATATAAACAACATATACATTTCCCTATACACAATACTTCCCATTCAAACAACACATATACATTCTCTTTCAATTTCTTTTCTTATCAACATAACATATACACTTAATTCAAACAAACAACAATTATATCCAAACTTCTAGGGCATACATTGGTATATTACAATGTCTCGATCTATTCCAGGCATATCCTCATAAGACCAAGCAAATACTTCTTCATATTTTTTAATTATTTTTTCAAATCTCTCTCTTTCATTAGTAGTAAGGTCGGATGCTATGCTAATGTTTTTAGGATTTTTTAGTTGTTCCCAAATTTAATGATTATGTATCAATAGAGTTAATATTAAAGATGCTCATATAACCACAATTTGAATTTATGCAACCATCAGGAGAAACATCACACAAGTAAGCAAAATCAGACTTTATTGCATTTATTTTGGAAAAGAAAACATCATCATCCTCATACAAAGAAGATAAATTAAAATCAAAATCAAAATCATTGCCATTATTCTCAAAAGCATAAAGCATGACATCTATAAACTTTTTTTCAACCAAGGCAGCAATCTCCTCTAGAGTTTTCTCACCTTTCAGGATAGCTTCCTTCTTCCTTTCCAGATTGGGCTCCTTGTCGACTGGCACGGTGAGCTCTTTCTTCACTTGTTCCACTATCTCGGCAACATCAACAAAAATTTCAAAATCCAGGATCAACTTTCCCATGAACATTATTAGCTCGGGCTTTCCTTGGAGTGGTCCCACGTTTGGAGCTTTGACAAAGATCTCTTCAAGTGGTGGGAAGCTCATCTTCTCATTCTTCTTTGGCTGGACATCTTTATCGATTTCTTCATACCCTAACCCTTTCTTGGAAGTTTGAGTTTTGAAATCTGGATGCTTTGTCACACCGGCCTTGCCCTTTCCAAGACCAGCTCAGAGAAGGTAGCTCATGTTCTTCATCATGTTAAAGACTTTAGAGTCCACTACTTCATCATCAGAAATTGCAGCTACTTGGAAACCATTGAGAGAGCATTAACAACCTCATTATCTTTGGCCTCGATGATCAACGTCTCATCTCTATTAGGGAACTTGATCTTTTGATGAAGGGTGGAAGGAACTCAACCAAGAGGATGAAACCATGGTCATCCCAAAAGTAGAGTAAAAGTAACAGGTATGTCCAAAACAACAAATTCAACAATAGATTCAATTGGACCAACCTTCACAACAACTTTGAAAGTCCCTTCGGCATGCCTCTTGGTATTGTCATAAGCCCTAATCGTTACCTCATTTGGGCTTAGATCCCCTGTTGACATAGCTAGCTTTGGCAATATTTTAAGTGGACAAACATTAATGGCGGACCCATCATCAACCATCACACATGGAGTCCTTTTTCCTTTGATTTCTACTTTGATAAAGAGAGGACTGATTGATCTCTCCCCTCTTCCAGTAAATCCAAATCTGAGAAAGATACCATTCCTATATTAACTTCGCTCTTTTTTTAAATATCTTCACATTTCATTACTCCTTCAACTTTTATGAAGTTAATCAGTTCCTCTGGTATTATAAAGGTGGAAATTGGCATGCTATCCAAGGCATTGGCCATAGTTTCACAGTGCTTCTTAGAGTGGCCAATAAGTCCCAAATGCTAACAATTGCTTGGGTTCTTTTTAACTGCTTAAGCACAATATCATCTTCCTCTTCTTTTTTTCCCACTTTGACTTCCTTTCCTTTATTAGCTTCTACCTCCTTAGTTGGTGGCCTTGTATAAGGCTTACCATATCTAGTGTTCATTACTTCATCTTCTTAGGGCTCATACCAGGTCCATTCCTCCTTCTTGGGTATAAGATCATCATCACTATCATTTGAATCCCAAAACTCATTCAGAACACAGATTGTTACTTCTTTTCTAACAAAAGTTTGTTTAATTTTTCTAAACACCACTTCTTCTTTGGTTGCTTCTCTACCCACATCTTGGAAAGAATACATGACAAAACTTTCATGCAAACCTCCTCCAATCATGAAGGTTGCCGGTGGTGGAACTCTATTGAACCTTTGCAATGGATTGTCTTTAGTTTTTGGTTTGTTGGGCTCGGGCAGCTTCCCACTATCAATCAAATTCTAGATCTCATGCCTCAGCCTCATACATCTATCCATGTCGTGCCCTTGCACTTGATGAAATTGACAAAATGCCTTAGTTTCAAAATTAGGTGGGAGAGGGTTAGGCAAAGGATGAGGATTTAATGATTGTAACAATCCCATCTTTTGAAGCATATTGGGAACCCAAGACAGCAGTTTTCCCATTTCTGAAAACTGCCTTCTTTATCCTTGGCCAGTAGCATTAACATCGACTGCCTTTTGCGTGCTTTGATTGCCAGACTGGTAGTTTCCTTTCTCATTCCTTCTTGTTGAAAAGCGGTTCTTCTCTCTTTCCTACACTTCAATTTGTACACCGGCTTGCAAAAGGTCTTTGAAATCTCAAATGAGTGTTTGAGACATCCTTTCACGAAGGCTAGGTAACACTCCTCTCACAATCATTCTAATTTGATTTGATTCAACATTCCTTCTCTTGAGCAATGCAGCCTTATTCCTCCACGTCTTCATATAATCCATGAAATTCTCATTTGGCCTTTGTCTAATGGACTCCACCTCCATTAGAGTAACTTCTAATCGAGCATTGTATCCATATTGTTGGATGAAGACCTTGTATAGCAAATCCCAACTCTTTTGTGTGCCATCATCTAAGGTATTGAACCAATTTTGGATAATAGGATCCAATGAGAGCATGAAGTACCTTAAAGTTTGAGCCTTAGTAGCCAGGGCAGACTGCATAGCAGTGATATACTGCTTCACATGGAGGTGAAGATTTCTGGTTCCATCAAACTTTGCAAAGGATGGCATCTTGAACTTGTACAAAACTTCTTCATCTAGCTCAAATAATTTGTCAACTTCGAACATTTCTTCTATTTTCAGCTTCTTTTCAAACTTCTTTTCCAGATTAGCAATCATCATTTCAACATCTGAAGTTTCAGTTTTCTCCATAGCTGACCTTTCAACAACCTTTAACTCTTTCATCTTGTCTTGAGGATCTTGGAAGTATTGAGCCCAATCGTCACCATCATCAATGATCTCCTTATCATCATCAAAAGCCACTTCACCAACTTTAGCCTTCCCCTTATCTTTCTTGGTGCTTGCGGATGCTTCAGTAATGTTCCCAAACAGTATAGTCATTTGATTCTTCATGATCTCAGCTAGGGCCCCCTTTAGTTTTTCCATTTTAGCATTGAGGGCATCGTCCACCATTCTTTGAATTTGTTCAGACTCCATTGCTTTTGGTGAAAAAGTGATTAAGTTGCTGCTAGATTCTTCGTCTCCGGCGTAGGTCAGATTGTCGTAAGTGTTGCGCTCGAATTACGTACTTCTACAAGTGTCACTCGCAAGTATACGAGGTAGTTGTAGCAAAGGTAATCGCCCCAAGGTCGTTTCCCCAAGAAGGTGTAGTTCATAATAGCTTGATTGACAAGTTATTTAAATGCGGGAGTGTTTTTTGTTCTGAATTGTGGAAGGACAATTTAAACCTAAAATTAACCGCGCATAGGGATTAATGTGTGTGATGGGTGTACAAGATCAAATCAATTCTTGGGAAGGTTCCTAGGGTTATAGGTCCATTCAATCAAAGCTCAATTCTCAATTATCCATTAACATAACCTTGTAATTAATTTGTTTCTTGAGGTTAATTAGTCAATTACCAATCCATTAGTTCTCACATTCATGAATTAGCAATAACCAATTATTTTACATTTGCAAATTAATAAAACCCTAGAACTTATATTTCTAATTCATTCATAGGTGGTCGATTATATAGTTCCGATATCGGATTTCACCTCTCGGTCCGTCATCCAATATTCAAAGATCAATAGGTAGCTAATCTATCAACCTAGCATTTAATGCAATACAATCAACCATTCAACAAGGAACATCAATAGAAATATCAAATCAAGACATTCAACCAAATATACTACAAACCCTAGGCATGGGTATTTAGCTCAACATCATCAATTTAGAACAATCATTCAACTCAATATAAAACAAATACAAATTGTCCATTGCAATATCAATTCTCTTAATATAACAACAACAATAAGAAATGAATTAAAAGAGAGAATAGAAAAATCCCTTGTGAAGATGCCAAGAGTAGGATTACTAATCTTCCTCCTAGCTCCACTTGATGTATGATGAAGAACTCAAGCCCTCTTCAATGGTTGATTCCCCTTTTGCAATATGGAATGGAGCTTTCTCAAGTCACCAACCCTTCAATTGATTGTGCCTTTAGAAGATAGAATGGAGCTTTGTCAAGTCACCAATCCTTTGTCAAGTCACCAATCCTTTCAATGAAGCTTCTTCAACCTTCAAGAGCTTGTTAACCCAATTTATCCCAAAGAATCTCAAAGAACTTGTCAATGGAAGATGGAGAAGCTGGAGAGGATGGAAAATGGAGATGAAGATGAAGGGCTAAGGGAGAGTGTCACTCTCTCCCTCTCCCCAAATGTGTAGCAGAAATTTGGCTCCAAGAAAACCATGACTCCTCCAATTTCCCTCTTCTTCTCTTTTTAATTCATTCAAAAACACCACTCATGCCTTCCAACTCACACCATTTCACTTTGTTCCCCACTTTTTCTTTGTTTAATATTTCTTTTGGCAAACAAAAGGCCTTGTTCCCCACTTTGTCCCCCACTTCGAGTAGAAGAATTCAAATATTTTAGGTGTGACATGGCCAAGCCAAGGGTAGCTTGGCCGTGTCTCTCATTTTCCTTTGGGACAGAGCCAAGCTTGCTGGCCGTGTCCTTCACTGCCCTCTTTCTTTCTTTCTTTTCTTTCTTTTCTTTTGGTCTCAAGGGTTGACACGTCCAAGCTAGTGGCCGTGTCATATGACACGGCCACAAGCTTGGCCGTGTCATGTGGGTGTGTCCACTTCTGTTTCTTTTTTTCCTTCTTTGCTTGCTCCAATTGTCTTTGGCATGAAATGGGACACGGCAAAGCTTGCTGGCCGTGTCATGTGACACGGCCAGTGGCTTGGCCGTGTCATTGAGTGTTTCTCTTCCTGCTTCCTCATTTTTTCTCTTTCTTTGTGGTTTCTTTGTTTTTTCTCTTTAGGTGAGCTCTGCCATCACCATTCTTTGAGGGACACGGCCAAGCTTGATTTGGCTTGGCCATGTCTTGCTTGGTTCATGCTTTTCCTGCACTGTTTTGATCTTCCAAGGGAGTTTTGCACTTAAACCTAAAAACAAACACTTCAAACAAACTTTAAACAAAAATCAATCAAAACATTAACTAAAAACACATAAAAATCATACTAAAAACAAATATAAAATGATCTAATTAGTAAGCTTTTGAACTGTCGTAATCCAGGGCTGTGAGCCAGAAAGGATTAATGATATGTGATGTGATGTATGTATGCATGTATGCACAAATAATAAACAAACAAGGATAAATAGGACATTCCTTCCCACCTTATAACTTCCACACACAGATGGCGAGTATCTTTTCCAAGGTATATGGTTAACAAAGTACCAACATGGGGTATATTATTTTCAAAAAATTCTCTCGGACGTTTCAACCAATAGTTATATTTTAAAAATGGAAATCAATTCATGATAATTTCCATTAATTTGGTTTTAATCCATTCAACCAACTAAATTAGCTTTTATACTATATTGGATTAAAACTAAATTAAGAGACTTATTATAAATAGATTTCTCACTTGAAAAAGTAACTAATGATTCATGCCAAAAACAAGCCCATGGTCAATAATTCTTAGTATAAACTAGGCTCACAATTGATTTTTGTTATTTCCATAATTGACCTAAATATTTATAAGCTCTTTTAAAAGATAATGAAAATAATTTTGTTTCTAAGCCCATTTGTAAAAATATTTTAGAAAAAATGGATTTTGGGCTTTATTTGGGTCAAGAGAAAAGAATTTTGATTTGTTGTTTTTTAGAAAAGTTTTATGTCCAAAGACCATCTTGAAAAGTTTTAAAAATAACTTTGGTCTTTTGGACTTTTAAAAAAAATTATTTTGAGCTTATAGTGTACTTAGGTCATATTAGAAAAAAGAAAAACCAAATAAGCCATGATTTAAACTAAGATAAATTAACCATAGTCACATAACAAGCATTTTGGAAAAAAGCCTAAGGAAAGTAACTAGGCCAATTACATAAGCCTTAGTCTTTGGGTTAAAAAGGCTTAGGTTCCCATAGCAAGTATATACCAAAAGGTACAAGGCTATGAGTGGTTATGCCATGCTCGATCTCCATACCTTGAGTGAAAGTATGGCATCCCTTACATAACACAACATGGGTAACACAGGCATCCTAACTCACACACGCGATGCAATCTAATATGATACAATGGATAATATCATGATAAGAAAGAATAGAATAATATAAAGACCAATGGAATCAACTTCTCTTATCCCCAGTGGAGTCGCCACAGTGAGCGGGGATTTTTGCCCCCACTCCCGGTGGAATGGTTCTTGTGACTTCGGCACTGTTTAGGCTCAGAGCCTTAGAGAACATGGGCCTAAGTACGAAGAAAATGGAGTCGCCACCCGAATGGGTCAAAAAAATGAAAGGGGTGAATGACTCAATTCCTAAGGAATCCCCAGCCCCCTATTGGGTTTGAAAAGTTGGGTACGTGTGGGGAAAGTGAGAAATGGCCTAGCACCCCCACAATGCCCGGTTCATTAGAATCAGCCTCCATTGTAGATCTTAATATTATAAAATTCTTAAATATAATGATATTATCCATATTACATGTATTCATAAGAATAAATAAATACTTTATTAAAATCACAACAATGTCAAAACAAAGAAAATAAATGGACACCTATCCGAGGATGGAAACATGTCCTTACATCGTCCATGTCTAAAACTAAATAGGCACCCACCGAAAGGTGGAAATGTATCCTTTACATTGGTCCAAAAACTTTAAAATAAAATAAATTACATAATGCTCACGACATGAGGTACCCAAAACATGGAAACAAACCTCTTACAATGTTTTGAAATCAAAACAAATCAATAAAAATAGCCAATCCATTCATTATAAATAAATCATTCATCAAAGACATCAAACATCAATCAAAACATATAATAAACATTCATCTAATTTAAATAAAATAGTAAGTATATAAATTTAGGGTTCATGCATCAATTTAGGTTTCTTTGGTTTCATGTTTAACAATTAGGGTCTTGTAATTTATTTTACTGGATTAATCAATTTGAGAAATATTAAATATAAAAGAAGTAATATAGCTACTGGATGTTTTAAAGATTTAGGGTTTCAGAAGTTTTATGAAAATAATAAGATTAAAGATTAAAGAAATAAGATTAAAGATTATGAAAATTGGATTTTAAGTTAGGTATTTGGAAAGAATAGGCCACTATGAATATTTTAAAAATAGATTTGGTTAGGGTTTTGAGAAATCAATCTATTGTTTTGTGGGTTTAGAAAAGTTTAATTAGTGTTTTAGATTTTAAAAATATGTTTTACGGTTACTGAGGCATTAGGGTTTTGAAAAATAATTTTTAGGGTTTTAAATAGAGTTTGGATGGTAAGTAGAATAATTGATCATCTATTGTGCGTTTAAACAGTTAATCCAATTGAGTGATGAGGCTACTGTAAACATAAACAAGTAAATAGAGATTCAAACCTTCGTTGTTGGTTCCACCACAATTTTGAATTTTGGTTGAACAATAACAAAGACAGTGTGGGTTGCCTTTGATGGATTGTATGTTGTTTACTGCCTCTTGATCTTTCAAGCTTGAGATTGTCAATCAATTGCCAATAGGAATTCGGATAGTTCTTGAATAAAATTCCAAAAATCTCAATCCCAAAAGTCCAATCCTCTCTCTGGCCAAAAAATTCCAATCCCCCTTTTCTCTATCTTTAATGTGGTATTTATAAGAAAAAAATAAAATCCTAATACTAATTGGTTAAGGAAATAAAAACCATTTAGGAAATAAAATTAAAAACCAAGTAGAATAGGGTTTCGAAAAAACTGCGCTGGCAAAATTGCACTGACAAAAATTGTTGTTGGGCAGTGCTGGCTGGGGGCGTGGGCCGTGACCGTTTTTGCTGTAAATTTGCTTGGGGAAAAATTGGCCCACAGCCAATTCGCCGCAAGCAAAACTTACGGCAAATTGGCCTGTGGCCAATTCGTCTCAGGTATTTCCTGCGGCGAAAATATTTCATCGCCGATTTTGCCCATCGTCGATTTTTATTTTTTATTTATTTGTTATTATTTTTATTTATATATTATTATTAATTTTTAAAATGATAAATAAATAAATAAATAATAAAATAAATATTTTATTAAAATAAATAAATAATAAATAAATAAAATAAATAATAAAGAATAAGCAAAATAAATAATAGAGAATAAATATTAAAATTAATAATAGATACCACGAAAATTATTTTGGACTATTTTAAAATCTTTGGACCGGACTGGGTCAAAAATTAAAGATCTACAAAGTGTTGATGCCTGGGATGTTGAGGAAGAGAAATTGATTTGTAATTTATATAATTGTTGACCGAAGATTGCGTTGCTTAAAGAAATCTGTGTGGAATTAGGGCTTCATATCTTTGTCCATGTCAAAGAAGGATTTTCGTTTTGAAGTGGGAAGTTGTTTAACCTAATCTATGTATGTTTTGGTTTATCAATTTAAATGCATGTCGAATTCATGTTACATGAATCTGACATGGTCACAAAAATGTTTATGTGAATTCATGTATATATGTAAAAAGCAAAAAAGAAAAAATCAAAAGAAATTTCCAGATAAAAAAAGTCAAAGTATTATATTAATTACAGTTTACTGTTACAACCACTTTGTTTATTTATGTACAATTAATTTCACACAAGCTGGTATAATTAATTTCATACAAGCTAATCAATGTGACGGAGGTGACGGTCTATAGTCAAATAAAACACTCAAAACGTCATCACCAGTTGGAAGCAAGGGCATGTCATTTGTCCCGATTCCTCCAGAAAAAGAAGTGCCCATATCACGATTATCTTGAAAATCACTCCTATCATGATCAAAGTGTGTAAAGGGAAGTGGTGCATCATGATCATCTGTTTGAGGCCTCCTTGATGAAGATGTGTCGGGATCTCTATAACCTTGAAATCTAAAGTCCCGAAAGTTCCTTTCAAGATAATTTGCAAGCCAGCAACTATCGGCCAAATCCTCTCGCAACTTTCGGTTCTGCTCCTCAAGCATCCGCTGTGAGCCAAAAAGGAAAATTAGGTTCATATGTAAATTGAAATAGGAAAAGCAGACCAGATAATTCAGATCAAAGCCATGTGGATGAGACGACATGTTTGACTAATAAGAAGGAGCAAATGGAGAAAATTTTCATTTCACTGGTGAGAATGGCAGCTGAGTCGGAACAGCAATGGAAGGTCCAGCCTCAGTACCAAATGAGCCGACAGTCTACAGCAATCATGAAAATAGTCAGAAAAAGTTAAAAAGTAATAGTTGCAATGATAAATATTTACCTGAGAATTGCCAGCTCCAGCATCACCATGAGAAAGAGAAGGAGGCTCACCCTCATCCTCATCCTCTTCATCCCGCTACCTTCCTCACCATAATCTCACTCTTCCTCATCACCTCCTTCCTCCATGATATCACCCCCTTCTTCTTCTCCTTTCTCAAACTCTTCAAACCCCTCCGGAGCAACTTCAAAGTGCAAGAGTTGATCCCGTGTGAATTCATTATATGATAAGTTTGGTCAAAGCAAGAGTGCCTCAATATCATATCCATTTTGGGCATGTCTCCATGCATTCCCTGGCATAGATATACAAGTAAGAATAGATGTGGGGATGTTGGCTGGTACTCACCTCTGATCCGGGCCAAGAAACCAATTATGAACCCTTTCACCAAGGAACCAGCCACTATTCGGTGAGAGTTCTATAGGGGCAATGAATTGTTCGTGCCAGTAGTCAAGATCGCCCTCTCCTCAACTCTCCACTAAGCTATGTTTACCTAAAAAATGATACCAAAGGTAAGTAATTTTTCCTTATAAAATTTAGTAATAATAATAATTTTATCTTTTACCTAATCCCAGGTCAAGCGACTTAGCTGGTAACGCTGAGAGTGCACGTGATGACTACCAGGCACTTCTTTGCAATCGGACAACCAACGGCCTAATCTTGGGTACCCCATCCATCTCCCCTGAACATTGGGCGACCTCACCAAATTGTGTTCATATGCCTACACCTGTAAAAAAAAAATCTTGCTAATATGCATCATTCGAATTTATCAAATTCAAGATTCATACCTCGACGACAACTATAAAACCTATAAATGATCTTTTATTCCTACTAATTTTGTCGAAGCCGTGATATAGACAGGAAAGGCCCACCTCTACCCAAGCATAATATGGTAAGAGCTCAAAATCAGACAAAGCATGTAAGACTAACATGTGGATCAACGCCTCGGTGCTGCATAAAATGGTCGTGGCTAACAGATACAACAAGAATCCATGGGTGTATCTTTTCGCCCATTCACCTTGCATGGGCCTGGTCTGCCTCAACTAGTACTGTCGAATGTATTCATATTTGATCTTGCATGTGCCCTTATACCTAGGCTTTAAACCAATCAACTATCAAATTTCATCCGCAATTAATATATCATTAGTCAACGGGATGGGAATTCCATCACACTTCAAACTCGTTATTGCCGTGAAGTCCACCAGACCAATGGTCATCTCCCCAATGGCTAAATTAAAGGTATGGGTGGTGTCCATCCACTGCTCAGCAAGCGTCTGGATCACACTTCTATCGATATGGATCCCTTTAGTCGCCAGTTACAATATAGATTCTTTGAAACCACATTCACGGATCATTCTTCGAACAGCCGATGGCACTCGCTCGTACCATTAGTATGCCTTATGGAGATTTCCACTACGATGGATCACACAGCTGTCATACTGCAATAGTAAAAGTAAGACCATCCAGGTAAGTATATTCGTACCATTAATTATTGTTTCATGCCATACTAATTTTTATGTACACTTTAAAAAATTCATTATTTTGCACCATAAATAACATTTATTTTCAACCTTATTTTATGTTCATCAATTAACTACTTTCTTTTCTCGTGCAAATAAATACTTTTTTATTATTATGGATCGCCTACTTTAGTTTTTACAAACAATTAATTTATTTTTCCTAAAATTATAAAATAAATATATAATATGTTTGCTATAAAAATGATAATATAAATAAATAAATAAAAATACATAAATATGTAAAAATATGAAGAAATAAATAAAAAATAAAAATATTTGTGTTTTTTCTCGAGAACTCTGTGGAGCTTCATTCTTGCTAATATAGGAACTCGATCCAAATTGCTATTCCTGAGGTAAGCTTGCAACTCCGGATCCATACGAGGTCCAGTCCTTAACGCATGTTGATTTGTTGCCATAATTCTTTATATGTTGATAATTCAAATTCATCTCCTGTGAAGATGAATTTGTTGGAGCTGGTAACCTGGTTGAAACTTTAAAATTTGAGTAAATGTGATTGTAATATGAAATGCATACTCTGAGAAGGGAGTATTCAGTATTTATAACGAGTAAAAGCTAAAATTATAATAATTCATGCACTTTGCTAATGTCAGAAAAAGTAATTGAAAATTGAAAATAGATAACAAAACAAAAGGATGCTGCATCATCTAATAGTATCTTATCAATTATTGATTCAGTATAACAAAGCACATGAGCACACAGTAAGTTGATATTTATTATGAGAGTATAATTTTGCGTGTATAAAAAATATTTTTACTCATTAAATATTTTTTTTACGTAGGGGGCAAGAGTATATAGATATCTAGTAAAAAATAGCTAAATTTTCTTGTAAATTTTTTTTTTGCAAAATACTTTACTAACTACAATTAATTTTTGCAAGTACCTTGGGTCTAGAATCTAGATTATTTTTCGAGTCCAGAACTCGCTCCGGGAATGGGGGTGAAAATCTCCACTCACATGTACAAACAATTTTACAAACAATAATGCACTTTTACTATGACTTATAATATCAAATTAACTTAGAACATTTTCACAATTCAGAATGTGCTAAGCAAATTCAAATGCAATCAATGCAAGGCTATCAAAATATATACTAACCTTAAATATGATAATATCCAAGCTCAAATCACCTTCCAAATTCAACTTCATCAATTGTCCTTTTTCGCTTTGATTTTACAAATCCACTTTAATCAATCCTAAACCACATTACAAGTTTCAATATAGCATTAGCAACTCATTTTAATACACTTTAATCATTCAAAAAACATTTACATCATTTCCACCAAGAAATCCACCAAAACACTATTTTCACCATTATTACCTTATTCAAACTTCATTCTATCAAACTCATTTTAGACATTTAACTATAAAAACATCACTTATACATCAATATAACATTAAAATAATTCACTTCCATAATTATGAAAATCTCTTTCAAAAATCCAAATTTCATATAATGTAACTATTAACATTAACTTCACCAAAACATACTCATATCACATTTTCAACCTTAAAATCATAACATTTACATTAAAACAACACTAATTCATCTCATTAAAATAATTATCAACATCCATATTAGAAACCTCTCTCATAATCAATTTCTAATCATAAAATCATTGCATACACATCAAAACAAAATTAAATTATTCCATTTCAAAAATTATAACCATTCACACCAAAACCCTAATTTTCAAATATTCATCCATAACCCTAAATTCATCACTTAAGCTAATTTCAAACAACCAACAAATATTTCATCATATACTCATCATTTTAACATCATTTTTATCATTTTTAGCAATTTTAATCCACTTTCTCTCTCTAGATATTCAAAACATAATATTAAATTAGAGATAAACTAAGCTTAGAAAAGGTTTACTTAGTTGTTTCCTTGATTTTCCTTCCAAATTGAACTTGACCCTTAAAAAGTTTGGTGAAATTTGATGTGCTTGGAAGAAACTCTCCCTCTCCTTCTATTTCTCTTCATTCACATTTTAGACATGGAAGAAGAAGAAGATGACCATTTTTTTTTTCATTTCTTTCTTCATATACTAACCTTATATATTAATATAATTATTTATTTAATTATTTAATTATTTTTCTTTTATTTCCACCAAGTATTTCTTTCCTCTTTTTGACTTTTTTTTTTAAAATTTATGATCATTATTATCACTTTTCATCCATAAATATATATTAATTAATTAATTAATTTCTTAATTCCTACCAATCATATCTCTTCCTTCTTTGACTTTTCACTCATCTCTTTTCTTATTATTATCATCATCATCATCATCACCTTTTCCACCACAAATGTATTCTATATATATATATATATATATATGTGGTATCTTTTATGTATATGTATATGTCATATATATTTTACATATATATTACATATATCTTTATGTACATATTTATATAATGTATATACTAGGTATACGTAAAGTATATTTAATTTATATTTTACTCATATATATAATATATATCCTATGTATACATCAAGTATACCTTATATGTACCTTATACATATATTAAATATAATATATATATCCAACATATATAATAATTATTATATGATATGTATATACTATGTATACACTAGGTATACATTAAATATATACAACACCTTATAGTTCCAAATACTTATTTAATTTCTCTAAAATCACGAATATGACAACTTTGGTTTTCTTGTGTGAAATGCATTATTTTGAAAGAATATGTATAAATTGCATAATATGTGATTGGTTAAGCCATTGTAGAATGGCTATGTAATATCCATGTTTTTGGATAGATTAAATAAGTATTTAGAGGTTAATTAAAATATTGGAAGAGGTATATATATAGTATATACCTAATATATACATAGTGTATATATAGTATATACCTAACATATACTTTTTATAAATGTTGGATATATATTATACACTTAATAGATACAAGATATACCTATATTCTATACTTGATGTATGCTTGAAATACACATTACATATGCATGTAAGTAAAAATATACATAGCATATACTTAAAATAAAAATGACATATACATATTACTAGAATATAAAAGACATATATATGTATATTTATTGATGGGAGATGGAAATTAATTAATTAAAAGAAAAGAAAGTCAAAAGAAGAGAGAAAAGATGTGATGGAGATTAAAAGTTATTTAAATAAATAAATAAATAAATTAATTAATTATATAAATATATATGGTTAGGAAATGGATATGAGATATGTGCTTTATCAAATCCATCAAATTTCATAGAGATTTCAAAATATTTAAGCTGATTTTGAAGAATAACTAAGTATTAGGTAAGTATTTTCTAAGTTTAAGAAGTTTTTTGAGTTTTATGTATATGTGTTATTTGAAGATGTGAGAGGGTTTTTTTAATTATTGAAATAGGTTGTCTTGAAGTTGTTTTGGTATGTATATAATGATTTTATGGTTGGAAGTTATATATGAATTGATTTTGGTGAAGTTAGGGTTATGGGTAGATTATATGCATTTAGGGTTTTTAAAGGAGGTATTTATAATTGTTGTAATGCATTTCTTTGATGTTATATTTGATGCATTATTGATGATTTTATAGTTGGATGATGGAAATGGATAGGTTGGATGGTAGTTTGAAAGAGGTAGTAAGGGTGAATTAGGGTGTTGGTCGGTTTTTGAGAAAGAATGGTTGTAAATATTGTTACTTGGTTTAAAATGGCTCAAAAATGAGATACTAATGCTATTTTAATATTTATAATGTAGTTTAGAAATAAGAATAGTAGACTTGCTTAGTTGAAGTAAAGAAGGGCAATGGTGAAATTAAAGTTGGAGGGTGATTAAGACTAAGAACTTAGGATAGTTGAGGTTAGTATACAATTTAATAAATGTTATTTTAATAATGTTGTTGACAAAACACATTACGACTTTGTGAATGTGCTATGTCACTTTGTTATCGATTTTTATATGACAAGTACATGGGTTTAAGTAAAAGTGTATGTGTAACATCTGAAATTTTTGGAAATTAATAAAATAAATTAAAATTTGAATTGGATAAACTAAATAAATGATTTTAAATGAAAAATGAAGGGATTTTAAATGAAAAGTGAAATGTATATATGACATATATGTAAAATATACATAATATATACAAAGTAAATTTTTAAAAGTCAAAAGTTAAAGTTCCAAGGCATTTTGGTAAATAATTTGGAAATTTAAAAATTTTCAAATAAGTCAAAAATGAGTTATTTTTAGTGGAAGATGATATTTTAGGGTTTTAATTAATTAATTAATCAAAAATATAATTAAATAATATATATAAGTTAGAAATTGAAAGTGGAAAGAAAGAGAAATAAAAATCTATTTTTCATCTTCTTCTTCTTCTTCTTCCTTGTGCCGATTTTTCCATAGCTACCAAGAGAGGGTTTTTCCTTCTTCCCAGCTTCCAAAGTTGAAGGATTTCCAAGGTTTCAAGGGAAGATTTAGTGATTTCCACTTGAATTAGTAAGTTTCCAATTTGTTTCCTTGAATTTTCTTAAAGATGTGAATATGTGAAGTTTGACTTGTTGTGATAGTATGTTTTAATTGTCTATTTGGGTATGAATGAAGTTTTTTTAAGTAGTTAACAATGATTTAAAGGTTGGATTGAAGAAATGGTTAAGTTTGAGTAAAGATTAGTGAAGAGAGAGAATTTAGGGTTATGGGAGAATTGGATTTTTGAAATCATGTGATTTAATTGTGCAATTTGATTTTAAATGTGTTGTTTTGATGTAAAAACAAGTATTTTAAAGTCAAATGATGGATTTGGTTGAGTTTGAATAGAATTTGGAAATGGAAGTGGTGATTTAGGGTTTTGGAAAAGGGTTTTTCAAAGTATGTAAAAGAATGATAAACTTTGGGTATGTGACAATTATGTGTTGATAAGCAGAGTTTTAACCTGACATGCCCAGTGACACGGCTATAGACCCTTAATTTTTGACCCAATCAAATCTGATAGTCTAAAATAATTTTTGTGGTATTTTATTTATTTTAATAATATTTTAATTACTAATAATATTTAATAGATATTTTTAATAAAAATAAAAAAATAAAAAAATCGGACGGATCGGCGTTGCCGCGAGGTAACCCATTTCGCCATAGAAATTATCTTAGACTGGGTTTGGGCACTTCCCAATTCGCCATAGCTGGGCTTGCCCAGTTCTGCGATGAACTGGCTTGCCCAGCTAGCCCGCCGAGCCCTCCGCAGCAATTTTTGCCAGTGTAATTTTTTCCAGTGCAGCCCGTGGGCCCGACAGCCCTCGCGCTGCCGATTTTTTGACCAAATCTTGTTTTAGCCTGTTTTGTAGTTTTTCCTAAATAGATAGTATTTCCTTATTAAAATAGGATTAGGACTTTATTTTTCCTATAATCACCATATTAAAACACAAGAATGAGGGGATAGAAAACCCTAGAAAGGAAAATGGAGAAAAACCGTAGAGGGTCGGTAATTAACATTAAAAAGGGTCGGCAATTGAGATTAAGAGAGATTAAAACCAGAAAGGCAGAAGTCGGCAAAAGAAATTAACAATCACCAATCCATCAAAGGCAGTAATACTGCCTTTGTTCTTGTTCAACCAGAGACAATTGTGGAGGAACCAACGAACGGAGGTTTGATTATAAATCTTTTATTTGATTATATTTATAACATTCTTACGTTTTGATTCATGAATTATTTAAGCATATGATGTTATTGCCATATTTTCTTTTAAATATTTCTATTATTTATTTTGATATTGAATCTTTCAATAACCTCAATTACTAAACATAATAGTATGTTTTATAGATCAAATTTGTCCATTCATCTAGTAGCCTAAATTGTTGATTAAATTATCAAAACCCTAAACTGTTGTTTTATACCCAAAACTTTTAAATCCTAAATTATTCTGTTAAATCCACACAAATCTAAATGTTTTCTAAAATCTGATTTTATCTCTAGAATCAATGTCTCTTCTAAAAAGATAAATCAAAACCTTAATTTATTTTAAAGCTTGTCACCCCGTAACCCTTTCCCCAAACTATTCTACCTAAAGCCACTAAAATCCCTAACTATCCAAAACCCTGGCTTCCTAAAACCCTAATTCCCAAACCTCAATTCAAGAAACCATAAACCTGAGTTTACAAATAGTTTAATTATTAAAATTGATCCAATAAGCCGAATTTCTAAACTCTAAACCTAGTAAACTCTAAGAACCAAACCCTAATTTGCCTTATATTTCCTAAAACCCCAAAATAGCTTTTCAATTATAAAAACCCTAAATTATTTTCTTAAATTCTAAAATTCAAAGTTTCTTTATTGAATCCTAATTTATTTTCCAAATATCCAGTAACCCTAAAAATTAACTTTCGAACCTTAGATCCCAAATTCTTAAGTTCTTCTTCTAGAACCATAAATTATTCTTCAAACAAACCCTAAAGCGCTTTATTTTTCAAAAAACCCTAAAAAATTATTTCCTCAAACCATGAGTCCTAAACCCTAATGTCTTAAGATTCCAAAACCCAAATTTCATGATGTTAGCCCTAAACCCTAATTTGACTAACCAAAAACCTTACTACTTTCTTGAATTCATAAAACCCTAATCAATTCCATTTTTTCAAAAACTCTCACAGTAGCCTAAATAATAATAATAATAATAATAATAATAATAATAATTCCAAAATCCCAAAACCCTAAATGTTAATTAAAGAGTCCTAAATTGTGACATAAACCTAAATTTGTATCTTTATTTGCTTTATTTAATTTTAGATTTGATTACATAGTTTATTATATGTTTTGATTTATTTAATTTATATGCTTGATTTATTTAATTTATCATGGATGAATATTCTCTTTATTATTATGATTATTATTTATTTGTTTTGGTATTAAAATTGTCAGAGGTATGTTTCTACTTTGTGGGTACCTCATTAGTTAAATTTTATGTAATTTAAATTTCTTTTTGGACAAATGTAAAGGACATGTTTCCTCCTTTTGGTGGGTGTCCCATTTAGTTTTAGACACAGACGATGTAAGGACATGTTTCCATCCTCGGATGGGTGTCCATTTATTTTCTTGGACATTGCTTTGATTTTAATATAATGATGCTTTATTTTAATTGTTGCATGTAGTATAGATAATATTGTTATATTTAAGAATTTTATAATATTAAGACCTGCAAAGGAGGCCAGTTCTAATGAACTGGGCATTTTGGGGTTGCTGGGCCATTTCTCACCTTCCCCACACGTACCCAACTTTTTGAATCCATTAAGGGGTTGGGGATTCCTTATGAATCGAGTCATCCACCCCTTTCTTTTTCCCGGCCCGTCCTGGTGGTGACTCAATTTTCTCTGGGCTTAGGCCCATCTTCTCTAAGGCCCCGAGCCTAAACAGTGCCGAAGTCGCAAGAACCATTCCACCGGGAGTGGGGGAAAAAATCCCCGCTCATAGTGGCAACTCCACTGGGGATAAGAGAAGTTGATTCTGTTGGTCTTTATATTATTCTATTCTTTCTTATTAGGATATTATCCATTGCATCATATTAGATTGCATCGTGTGCGTGAGTTAGGATGCCCGTGTTACTCGTGTTGTGTTATGTAAGGGATACCATACTTTCACTCGAGGTATGGAGATCGAGCATGGCATAACCACGCATAGCCTTGTACCATTTGGTATATACTTGCTATGAGAACCTAAGCCTTTTAACCCAAAGACTAAAGCTCATATAATTGGCCTAGTTACTTTCCTTAGGTTTTTACCCAAATGCTTGTTGTTTTACTATGGTTAATTTATCTTAGCTTAAATCATGGCTTATTTAGTTTGTTCTTTTTCTAATATGACCTAAGTACATTGTAAGCTCAAAATAAAATTTTCTTTAAAGTCTGAAAGACCAAAGCAATTTTCAAAATTTTCAAAATGGACTTTGGATATAAAACTTTTCCAAATCAAAAATTCTTTTCTCATGACCCAAATATGTGAATACTCGAATTTTGAGGCTTGGAAAGCTGATTTCTCCAGACCGCAAAATGCCGACTAAGACTGGGTGACTTTGGAAAAGTTCACCGGAAATATATCGATATGGTACTTGAAATGTCCGAGACGACATGTGGATCGTAGAAATGGTCTCAGAATTTTTTTTGGAGGTCCGTAGCACCCAAAAAATCAGTTTGAGCGAAAATCGTGAGAGTTGATGTGTTTTTTTGGAGGCCGAACCGCCGTGTGCAGCGGTCCAACTGCCGTGCACGGGGTTCAACCTCCGCACCAGTGGTTCAACCGCTGTGCACGGCGGTTCAACCGCCGTGGTCGGCGGTTCGACCGCCGAATTTTTTTTCTGGCACGTTAACCGCCGTCCACAGCGGTTCAACCGCCGGGACCAGTGGTTTAACCGCCATCCAGGTCCGAATTTGGTCTATTTTCACTATAAATAGCCCCTAGAATGGTCAGAAAAGGGATCCCGGCTTCGTGTTGACGAGCTCCCTACCTTTCTATACGCTTAGGCGCTTCTCTTCTACTCTTCTTTACATAAATCTAACCTTGTGCTACAGGAATCAAGAATCATGATCCAAGGTCCAAGAAAATAAGATCTGGAGCTTCGAAGTGGGAAAATCCTAAGCCAGGTAATGTTCTAATTCATCCTTTGTCAATTCAAGCATGTCATAAGCATTACACCTTCTTCTTAATTCTTCTTGGTCAAAGACCTAATCCTTTTAAGTCTAAGGCCTAATTAACTAATCAATCGATCTTTCAGCATTAAGCCATGAATCAATCAACCTTTTTGGCCAAAGGCCTAAAATTTACATCCTTTTGGTACAAAGTACCTAAATTTCACAATTTTGCACTAAGTGCTAATTAAATCTCACAATGCATAAAGCATACACACACACATGCATGGAGCATAATTCTTATCGCCTTTGAAAAGGCACTATCGAACTACATGGGCTTTGATCTCCCATTCAAACGGGGGTATGTAGGCATATTTTGAGATTCACCTCAAATAGCAAGTCCACAATCCACTAACAATCTATTTGTCTTTTTCCTTGTTTTATTTAGATTTGTTTCTTTTTTTCGCAAGTTAATCAAATGCATGACATAGTTCCCAAATCCTCCTTGGGTTCGTAGATTAGAAACCTTTACATTGGATGCATTATTGGAGTCAAACAAGGGTTTTCTTAGTTTTACCCTTTTTAAAAAAAAAAAAACTGAGTGGCGACTCCCAACAACAAGTGAATGTTCATTCGAATCCTTTTCGGGTGGAATTAGAGGTTCACAATTTGGCGACTCCACTGGGGACTTCCTAGTAGACTACAATTGCTTATTTGACTAACTTGCCCTTCTTTAGGGTACTTTTATTTGTTTTGTAGGGTACCTTAGCAATGCTTATCCTTTCTTTAAGGATATTGGAATTGAAGATTGACAAAAGGAATATTTTTCCTTTGATGGACCCCTTGTTTGATTAATTGTGCATTTATTTTGTCATTTAGAGAATCTTTTTCTCTTGCATTATATGGGGGAATCCTTTTGTCCCATTACATAAAAATTATTTTCAAATGAATTTCTTCTCTTTCTGTTCAAAGTTCTGAGTCTGGATAGCAAGTAGCGCTGACCGGCAGGTCTCCTTGATTATTCTGACGGATAGCCAAAGCGTCCTCCCTGTTACCGCAAACCATTCCAATCCTTTTGGAATGGCCCACGAGTATATCGTACACTTTGACCCACGCGAAACTCCTTGTTTCACATGTGGCAGGTATATCTTACTCGAGGTTCAAGGGTCCCTATTATAAGCCCATTCTCTATTTTCATTCAACAATAGAACCCTCTGTAGACCCTTAATTTTTGACCAAATCTGATCCAACATGCTTTATTTAGTCCAAAATGATTTTTGTTGTTTAATTGGTCCAAAATAATTTTAATTAAATAATTTTTACCTTAGTATCTAATTTTTAGTAGTAAAAAATGAAAATAAACAAATAAAAATTAAAAATAAAAATAAAAATAAAAATCGGAGTCGGAAAAAAAATCGGCAGCAAAAAGTGGTCGCGCGGGCCCGTCGGGCCAACAGTGGCTCGCCCGCAGGCTCCTGCAGGCTGGCATGCCCACGGGCCCGTCGCCAGAATTTTTGCCAGCGCAAATTTTTCAGCTGCATTTTTTAGAATTCTAATCCAATTAGGTTTTAATTTCTTTTTTTTATTATTATTACTTACCTTAATTAATTAGGAATAAACAACCTAAAAACCACTATAAATAAGGACCAATTAAACCAAATGAAGGGAGGAAAAACTTTTCATGATAGCTTTAGGTTTTGAAACCAAATCAAGGAAGGAAAGGGAAAACTCAATTCAATTGATATTTATAGCAGCAGTAGCAGCAGTAGCACGAAAAAGGGAGAAGAAAAGAGGCAATCAAAGCTTGCCTTTGGAGGTAGTTCATCCAAGAAGAGTTATTTTTTTGGAGAATCAACAAAAGAAGGTATGTTTTAATTCTTTTGATTTATGTTTTACAATAGCCAAATCTATAAAATTTAAGTTTTTTAAATAAAAAATCTTAGAGTTTTAATTTAATTTTTCCAAGTTTAGAACATTAAAAACGTGACTTTCTTTTCTAAAAGGATTCAAAATTGTTATTTTTTCTTCTTAAAAACCTTAAAACACTCATTTAACATATTTTTCTACAAAACTAAAATAAAATTCTGTTTCTATTAAAATTTTAAATTAGGTTCTTTTTCATTCAAAAAACCTTAAAAAACATCTTTTCTACATATAAAAACTTCAATTCATGTGTTTAAATTCATAAAATCTCATAAAATATCAAGTTGCTATTTAAAACACTAAAATTAAATTCCTTGGCCGAGAACCCCAAATTGAAAGCCTAAAATCCAAAAATCATCTTTTAAACCTAAAGTAATAAACCCTAACCCTTTTAAAACCTTAAACCCTAATTTTTATGAACTTTAAACCCCTTTAAAACATAAAAAACATAAAAACATGAAAAACTCAAAAAAGCTACAGTAGCTCAATTTAATATTTTTAAAACATGAATTAAAAAATATTTCAAAAGTGTCTAAAACTCAAGTTTTATTATTTCATCATTCAAATCTTAATTTGTTTAATCAAAGTGTCTTGCTAACCTTAAAAAAACATAAAACCTAATCTATTTTAATTACCTAAAAAGTCACATAGCTTAAACTTTAGAATTTCCAAAGCCTTAACACATGAGATAAAGAATCCTAAATAGAAATAGTAACTATACTTGAACTTTTATTTGTTTTATTCAATTCCATATTTATTTATGCTTTGATTTATTTCTTATACTTTAATTTATTTAATTTCAATACTTGATTTATTTAATTTATCATGGATGGATGTTTGTTTTATATTTTGGTTAATACTTTTAATGAATGATTTATATATTATGGATGATTATTACCTTTATTATTTAATTTAGACTTCCAAAAGTTGTGAGAGGTATGTTTCCACTTGGTGGGTACCTCATTAGTTAAACATCATGTAATTTAATTTTCTCTTCTATTTTAGAACTTATGTAAAGGGCATGTTTCTACCTTTTGGTGGATGTCCTACTTAGGTATGTGATGCAAGGACATGTTTCCATCCTTGGATGGGTGTCCATTTATTTGTTTTGTTTTGTTTGGACATTGCTTTGATTTTAATATAATGATGCTTTCTTTTTATTGTGTGTAGTATGGATAATGTTATTATACTTAAGAATTTTATAATATTAAGACCTGTAAAGGAGGCCGGTTCCAATGAACCGGGCGTTGTGGGGGTGCTGGGCCATTTCTCACCTTCTCCACACGTACCCAACTTTCCGAACCCATTAGGGGGTTGGGGATTCCTTAGGAATCGAGTCATCCACCCCTTTCTTTTTCTCGGCCCATCCGGGTGGCGACTCCATTTTCTCCGGACTTAGGTCCGTGTTCTCTAAGGCCCCGAGCCTAAACAGTGCCGAAGTCGCAAGAACCATTCCACTGGGAGTGGGGGTGAAAATCCTCGCTCACAGTGGTGACTCCACTGGGGATAAGAGAAGTTGCATCATATTAGTTTGTATTGTGTGTGTGAGTTAGGACGCCCGTGTTACCTGTGTTATGTTATGTAAGGGATACCATACTTTCACTCAAGGTATGGAGATCGAGCATGGCATAACCACTCATAGCCTCGTACCATTTGGTATATACTTGCTATGGGAACCTAAGCCTTTTAACCCAAAGACTAAAGCTCATGTAATTGGCCAAGTTACTTTCCTTAGGTTTTACCCCAAATGCACGTTGTTTGACTATGGATAATTTATCTTGGTTTCTAATATGACCCAAGTACATTTGCAAGCTCAAAATAAATTTTTTCTTTAAAATCCAAAAGACCAAAACTATTTTCAAAACTTTTTAAGATGGTCTTTGGACATAAGACTTTTCTAAAAATAAATCAAAAAATTCTTTTGGCTCATGGCCCAAATACTAAGCCCAAAATCCATTTTTCTAAAATCTTTTACAATGGGTTTAGAAACAAAACTATTTTCACCCAACCATTTTTTACAAAGAGCTTGCAAAAATATTTAGGTCAATTATGAAATACCAAAAATCAATTGTGGGCCTAGTTTACACTAAGAACAAATTAACCATGGGCTTGTTTTTGGCATGAATCATTAGTTACTTTTTCAAGTGAGAAATCTATTTATAATAAACCTCTTAATTTCGTTTTAATCCAACATAGAATAAAAGCTACTTTAGTTTGTTGAATGGATTAAAACCTAATTAATGGGAATTATCATGAATTGATTTCCATTTTCGAAAATATAACTATTGGTTGAAACGTCTGAGGGAATTATTCGAAAGCAAGATACCCCATGTTGGTATTTTGTTAACCATATACCTAGGAAAAGAGACTCGCCATTCATGTGTGGATGTTATAAGGTTGGAAGGAACGTCCTAATTTGTTCTTGTTTGTTAATTGCTTGTACATACACGCATACATGCATACATGCATACATTTGCATCTCATATCATTGGTCCTCTCTGGCTCATAGCCCTAGATTACGAAAGTTCAAAAGCTTACAACAATCCGACTTACGCCGGAGACGAAGTATCTAGCAACGACTCAATCACTTGCTCACCAAAGACAATGGAGCCCAAACAAATTCAAAGAATGGTGGATGAAGCCCTCAATGCCAAGATGGAAGAAATCAAAGAGGCCCTAGCTGAGACCATGAAGAACCAATTGACTGCAATCTTAGAGAATCATGCCGAGGCATCTGCTAGCACTAAGAAACCAAAGGACAAAGGGAAGACTAAAGTTAATGAAGTGGCTTGTGATGATGAGAAGGTGATCATTGATGATGATTATTGGGCTCAATACTACCAAGATCTTCAAGATAAAAAGGAGCCAAAGGTTGTTGAGAAGGAAACTATTGAAAAGACTGAAACATCCGATGTTGAAAAGATGATAGCTGATTTAGAAAAGAAATTTGAAAAGAAGCTGAAAATCGAAGAGATGTCCGAAGTTGACAAGTTATTTGAACAAGATGATGAAGTCCCGTACAAGTTCAAGATGCCATCTTTTGCAAAGTACAATGGCACTGGAAATCCTCATCTCCATGTGAAGCAATATATCACTGCCATGCAGTCTGCCCAAGCTACTAAGGCTCAAACCCTAAGGTACTTTATGCTCTCATTGGATCCTGCTGTCCAAAATTGGTTCAATACCTTAGATGATGGAACACAAAAGAGCTGGGAACTACTTTACAAAGCCTTCATCCAACAATATGGATATAATGTTGAGTTGGAAGTTACCTTGATGGAAGTGGAGTCCATTAGGCAAAGATCGAATGAGAATTTTGTAGGTTATGTCAAGAGATGGAGAAACAAGGTTGCTTTGCTCAAGAAAAGGCCCGATGAATCTGATCAAATAAGGATGATCGTGAGAGGTGTCCTGCCCAATCTCCGCGAAAGGATGTCTCACACCCTTATAAGGCACTTCAAAGATCTTCTCCAAGCTGGTCTACAAATTGAAGAATGGGAAAGGGAGAAGAATCGCTTTTCAATGAAAAAGAATGAGAAAGGGAACTACCAGTCGGGCAATCAAAGCACAAAAAAAGAAGTTGATGTTAATGTAACCGGTCAAGCAAATAGAAGGCAGTTTTCAGATCTGGGGAAGCCTTTGTCTTGGGTCTTCGATAAGCTACAAAAGAAAGGGTTGTTACAACCATTGGCTCCTCGACCTTTACCTAGTCCATTACCCCTAAAATTTGATACTAAGGTTTTTTGTCAATTTCATCAGACTCAAGGACATGAGACTGATAGGTGTACCCGATTAAGGCATGAGATCCAAGATTTGATTGACAGTGGTAAGCTACCCGAGCCGGATAAGCCCAATACCAAGAACAACCCTTTGCCTAAGTTTGGAAGAGTACCACCACCAACAACCTTTATGGTGGGAAAAGGATTGGAAGAAGAATTTGTTTTATCATCCTTTCAAGATGGGAATATTGAAGATGTGAAAGGAAAAGAAGCCTAACTCAATGAACTTTCCTTAGCTTGAATGTTGCTTTTCAATCTTACTTTCTTTAATATTTTGGGACTATTGTGTTTTTCAAATTTAAATTTGTTTGAATAAATTACTTTTATCTTAAATTTTTATTGGTCTTTGTTCATTTTGATGCTCAACCAATGAGGAATTTAGCTTGATGTTTATAAATTAATGTGTCTAGGCATCATGACTCGAATGACTTTACTAGATGAGGGAATTACTCTATAGCATTGAGTTGTGTATGCTTACTTAGAGAGGGCTCCTGCATAATTATCTTTGTCTAGGTCTTAGTCAGTCTTAGAACATGCTTTGACAAACTTTCGAGGCGAAATTGAACTCTACTTATTTAAGAGAGAAATGATCTAGGCGTTGTTTGATTAGCCAACAACTAGTATCCACCCAATTAAATATTAATCCCTAGTTGTCCCTTTGAGCCTTCATAAAATTTTAGCTTTCTTTTCATTGGCATATAACCTCAACAACCTACCTTGAGCTGTTGTGATATTTTTGACAAGTCTTATGATCACTAAGATGAATAGGCAAGAAGATCAAAGAAAGCAATGATTAATCAAGATCATGTGGATAGTTGAAGTTCTCAAGACCATAAGGGTAGTTGAAGTTCCCTTCATGTCTCCAATATATCAAGACAACATCAACATTAGAGTAACAAATGATTTATCCCTATTAAAGAAGATTTATGTTACTCCACCCATCCATTATTGGAAGCCTATGTTGGTACAAATAAGACAACTCTGTTTGAGCTATAACCAAAAACAAAAAAGGAGAGAAAGAAAGAAAAACAAGAAAAAAATCAATAGAAAAAAAAAAAGAAAAAAAACCCAAAAATGGATCAAAAAGCCAACTGAATTTTCTTTTACCTAAAGCAGCCAAAAGCTTCTATTTGGTTCATAAAGACCTTTTTTGGGTTGGTCCAACCCAACCAAAGATTCAATTAAAATTGGAGAAAAGGAGGAAGACCACCCAGTTCTTGAAAGTTCTGTAGTCCAACAAGAAAGAAGGACAAAAAGAGAAAGAAAAGGGAAGAGTAAGAAAGAAAAGGGAGAAGAAGAAAAGAAATGAATTTGGGAACCAAACTTTATGCAAGGGCAAAAAAAAAAAAACTATCCTAGTCAATATCCAGTTTAATGCTAAGAAGATAGAAGAAATTTGGAGTCTAGCAAGGTTGCCTCCAAGCTGCCTAAAATTCCAACAAGAAATTTGTAGTGTGAAGGTTTGTCCATTGTGTCACACCAGCTCCAATCTCAAAATGGCCTTCACATAAGCCCGTTTCCCTCATAGACCCCATTTTAAGCCTATCAAAGACCTGTTGATCTCTCTTGGTAGGTAGAGTCTATTAGTGGAGATAGTTTGGATAAGCATGCATATGAGATAGACAATATTTAAACTCAATGAGACCTTTGGCCAAGTAATGTGTATGTGCCTATCTAAAGTGCAACAATTCTTGCTTAAGTAGAAATAATCCACAAATACAAAGCTTTCGATCATTCTAATGCAAGACTTGAACAAGCGTCAAAAGGGAACCAATGAGAACACTTATGCTGATCACATCATTCTGTGAGTCGATGGAATGACTGTAAGTATTATTCATGCATATCATGCATACATGAGCATGTCACATCACACTTTCTTGTCTTGTGTTGTCTATTCCTTGTCAAAATGAATAGCAAGCAATCAAAAGAAGATATCAAATCAGGGGGGGCATAGAAAGCCCATTGCTTGAGAAACCTCCAGTAATCTTGCAAAGAGAAGAAATGCGTGTTTATGCGAAGAACAAGATGGAAAAAATATCAATCAAAGCTTGCATGGAAAAAATCTTTGGTTTGAGCCTACACAGGGGGCAAAGTTTCTCCTTTTCAATTTTTTGGGTTTATATACTAAATATTTTTAAACTCACTTACAAATATTTTGCCACGTAGGGGGGCAAGGAGAGGATATAAGGTCCAATTAAAAATAACTAAATCTTTGCAAAAAGAAAGAACAAAAGAATGGAACAATAGAACTCTCAAAAGAATGAAGATGCAAAAGACAAAAGACCAATCCAGCTAAAAGAGCTGAAGCCAGGGTGAAGACCCAATCTCAAAGGATGAAGATCCATTTTTAAGGGTGAAGACCCGATCTCAAAGGATGAAGATCCATTTTTAAGGGTAAAGACCCGATCTCAATGGATAAAGATCCATATTCCAAGGGTAAAGACCCGATCTCAAAGGATGAAGATCCATTTTTAAGGGTAAAGACCCGATCTCAAGGATGAAGATCCACTTTCAAGGGTAAAGACCCGATCTCAAAGGATAAAGATCCATTTTTAAGGGTAAAGACCCGATCTCAAAGGATGAAGATCCATTTTTAAGGGTAAAGACCCGATCTCAAAGGATGAAGATCCATTTTCAAGGGTAAAGACCCGATCTCAATGGATAAAGATCCATATTCCAAGGGTAAAGACCCGATTTCCAATGGATAAAGATCCATGTTTCAAGGGTAAAGACCCAATTTTCAATGGATAAAGATCAATGTTTCAAAGGGTAAAGACCCAAAGTTTGAAGGATAAAGATCCTTGTTTCAAGGGTAAAGACCCGATTTCAAATGGAATTTGCATCTTTATTTGTTTTGTTATTGAGTATTTATTATATAGTTTGATTAATGATTTATTTATATATTCAAATTATGTCTTTAATAAATGATTTATTTATGATGAAAGGTTGTTGGTTGTTTTTATTAATTTGCTTTGGTTTCAAAATATTATAAGAGGTATGTTTCTATATTTTTGGTACCTCTTGTATTAAGCATCATGTAATTTAAATTGCTTTTATATTTTGGACCAATGTAAAGGTATGTTTTCATCTTTCGGTGGATGTCCTATTTAGTTTTAGACATGGACGACGTAAGGACATATTTCCATCCTTGGATGGGTGTCCATTTATTTATTTTATTTAGACATTGTTTTGATTTTAATATAATGATGCTTTATTTTAATTGTTGTATGTAGTATGGATAATATTGTTATATTTAAGAATTTTATAATATTAAGACCTGCAAAGGAGGCTGGTTCCAATGAACCAGGCATTGTGGGGGT
The DNA here is from genome assembly GCA_947685225.1 of Garcia nutans. Classification (NCBI taxonomy): domain Eukaryota; kingdom Viridiplantae; phylum Streptophyta; class Magnoliopsida; order Malpighiales; family Euphorbiaceae; genus Garcia; species Garcia nutans. Next base: position 35,274,086 of record CANTUV010000045.1, read on the forward strand.
TAGGCCCATACCTTTATGTACCCAACTTTTTGAACCCATACGTATCCAACTTTTCCACCTTCCCTACACATACCCAGCTTTCTCACCTTCCCCACACATACCCAACTTTAAGAATTTCTCACCTTCCCCACAAGTACCCAACTTTTCAAACCCATTAGGGGGTTGGGGATTCCTTAGGAATCGAGTCAACCACCCCTTTCTTTTTCCTTGCCCTTCCAGGAAGTGAATCCATTTTCTCCAGGCTTAGGTCCATGTTCTCTAAGGCCCCGAGCCTAAACAATGTCGAAGTCGCAAGAATCATTTCACGGGGAGTGGGGGCAAAAATTCTCGCTCACAGTGTTGACTCCACTAGGGATAAGAGAAGTTGATTCCGTTGGTCTTTATATTATTCTATTCTTTCTTATCATGATATTATCCATTGCATCATATTAGATTGCATCATGTGCGTGAGTTAGGATGCCAGTGTTATCCATGTTGTTTTATGTAAGGGATACCATACTTTCACTCAAGGTATGAAGATCGAGCATGGCATAACCACTCATAGCCTTGTACCTTTTGGTATATACTTGTTATGGGAACCTAAGCCTTTCAACCTAAAGACTAAAGCTCATGTAATTGGCCTAGTTACTTTCCTTAGGTTTTTACGCCAAATGCTTGTTGTTTGACTATGATTAATTTATCTTGGCCTGAATCATGGCTTATTTAGTTTGTTGCTTTTCTAATATGACCTAAGTACATTATAAGCTCAAAATAAATTTTTCTTTAAAGTCCAAAAGACCAAAGCTATTTTCAAGACTTTTTAAGATGGTCTTTGGACATAAAACTTTTCTGAAAAATAAATCAAAAGTTCTTTTCTCTTGACCCAAATACAAAGCCCAAAATCTATTTTTTAAAAAATCTTTTTACAATGGGCTTAGAAACAAAATTATTTTAACAATATTTTAAAGTGCTTATGAATATTTAGGTCAATTATGGAAATATCAAAAATCAATTGTGAGCCTAGATTATACTAAGAATTATTAACCATGAGCTTGTTTTTTGTCATGAATCATTAGTTACTTTTTTAAGTGAGAAATCTATTTATAATAAACCTCTTAATTTAGTTTTAATCCAATATAGCATAAAATCTGCCCTAGTTGATTTGATGGATTAAAGACTAATTAATGGGAATTATCATGAATTGATTTCCATTTTTGAAAATATTACTATTGGTTGAAATGTTCGAGGGAAATTTTCAAAAGTAAGATACCCCATGTTGGTATTTTGTTAACCTTATACAAAGGAAAAGAGGCTTGCCATCTGTGTATAAAAGTTATAAGGTGGGAAGGAACGTCCTATTTATCATTGTTGTTTATTGTTTGTGCATACATGCATCACATCACATATCATTGATCCTCTCTGGCTCACAGACTTGAAGTATGGTAATTCAAGAGCATATAATGATACCACCTACAAACATTGATTTTGATTCAAGTACTTCATTAGAAAGATGGATGCAAACCAGCTAAGGGACATAGTCGATAAAGTTGTCAAAGCTAGGATGGTCGAGCTACGAGATCAATTTGTTGAAATTATGAGGACCCAGTTGATTCATATTCTGGAGATCATCAATAATGATAATGAGGCATCTCCCATTGACATACGAAAGAAAGGAAAGGCAGCATCAATGGGGAATATGTTCACTAATAGATATTAAATGAAAAATGAGGGATCAATCCCAATTCTACAAGACCAGTCGAACCATGTGCTATCTAAGTGGAGAAATAAGGGTGGCTACCACCCTAGTGGGCAAAGTCAAAGGGAAAGAGGAGGTGTTGAGAAAATGCAACAGCTGAACCAACAAAGAAGGGTAAATTTTTAGACTTAAGGGAGCTTGTCAAATCCGTGATTTTTGGAAATATAAAAGTTGTATATACCCAATATATATCTCGTGTATATATAATATATGCATATGGTATATTAATTGTATATGTTGAATTAATACATTACATCTTTAATATATTTAATACATATATAAGGTACATTTGATGTGTAAATAAGATACACATTACTTGTGCATATGTGTAATATCCAAAATTTTTGACAAATTTTAATTTTTGAAAATTTAATAAAATAAATTATAATTTAAATGGATAAATTAAATTAATGGTTTAAATGAAAAATGAAGGGATTTTAAATGAAAAAATGGAATATATATGTGATATATATGTAAAATATACAACATATAAAAGTCAACAATTTTTAAAAGAAAAGTCAAAGTAAAAGGGTATTTTAGTAATTAAATCTTAGAAATTGAAAATTAATAAAATAATTCAAAAATAAATAATTTTTGAATGAAAGAGGAATTTTGGTCTTTTAATTTATTAAATAATTAATTATTATTAAATTATTTTAATATATATATATATGGTTATAAATAAAGATGAAAAGAAAAAGAAAATTAAAAGTTGTCTTCATCTTCCTCTTCTTCTCACAAGGGCCGGCCACCATGGATGCAAGACTAAGGAATTTGATTCTTCTATACTCAATTTATTGAAGAATTTAACAAGTTTAAAGTGGATTTTTGGTGATTTCCACCAAAATTAGTAAGTTTTCAACTTCTTTATTTGGAGTTCATGAAAATATGAATATGTGTGCTTTGGGTTTTTGAAGTTCTAAGATTTAATTGTCTATTTGGGTATGGATGAAGTTATTTTAAGTGATTAACAATGATTTTAAGGTTGGGTTAAAGAAATGGTTGAGTTTGGATAAAATTGGTGAAGAGAGAGAATTTAGGGTTATGGAACATTTGAGTTTTTGAAATCATAAGTTTTAATTGTGCAAATTGGTTCCAAATGTGTTGTTTTGATGCATAAACAAGGATTTTAAAATCAAATGATGGATTTAGTTAAGTTTCGATAGAGTTTGAAGATGGTAGTATTGATTTAGGGTTTTGGAAAAGTGAATTTTCATAGAATGATTAATTGTTTGATTTTAATGCTTAAATCATGTTATTTAATGATATTAGTGGTGGAAATAAGATTGAAATGATAATTGGATTGAGTTGGAATGGAGATCCTTTAATGTTGAAGATTATGCCATTTTAGGATTTTGAACATAAGCATGTGGTTAATTAATATAATTGGTTTAAACATGTTAAAATATGTTTCTAATGATATTAATAAACTTAAAACAACAATTTAATGGGTTAATATGGATTTGCTAAGTTAAAGTAAGGAAAGACTTAATTTTAAAAATTTTGTAGGAGTGTTGTTAAATTAAAGTTTGATGTTGAAAATGCCTTAGAATGTGATATTAAAAGATTATTTATGATCACATTTGATATAGGCATTGAGAGGAAGTAGCTTGGCCGATCCAAGTGTTAAAGGACAACTTAGAAGAGAAGGTTGGTGAGAGTTTTAAGATTATTTTGGTTGCTATTTGAGGTAAGTACAAACTTTGAATATATTATTTATATTTGCATGACATTGGGCTTAACACATTTTGGTTGGAAAATGTGTTAAGTTACTTGGTACATTGATTGTGTATGAATAATGTACTATGACATTTGTAATGTCATATATGTGTTAAATGCATTGTGAAAAGCCATTGATAATGGCTAAATTGTGTAAAATGTGAAATATGTATATTATGTGGAAATACCCAAAGTAATTAGGTAATGTGTTGTGAATGAAAAAATGAGAAATGTGGTATAATGAAATGAATTGATATTGATAAAAATGAGAAAAGTGAGAAAAATGAGAAAAATGAGAAAGATGTGAAAAATGAGAAAAGTGAGAAAAAATGTGAAAATAAGGCAATGTGCCTTGATTGAATATGTGAAAATGAGAAAGAGATTAATAATGAGAAATATGAATAAATTGTGTGTCTAGTATGTTATTCAATTTTCAGAGTTCTGTGTTTGGCGGCATGGCTATGATTGCCTACGGACTAGATGCTGGGCATCATTGTGAAAATGTTTTTGAGGTGAAAAGACAGGGTCGTAAGCCTCAAAAATAAGTATTTAAAGCTAGGATGAGTGAAAAGACTAGGTCGTAAACTCATGCCTAGTTGGAATATTCCACTAATATATTGCCTACGGGGCTAGACACATGATGTCATTATAGACCAAAATAGTAACTCTAGAATTTGAATAGCATATTAGTTGTCTTTGGGCCTATGTCTGTGTTTGTTTATATGTGAATTATGGATTGTGAAATAATTGAAGATTATGAGAAAATGGAATGATGTGATGTTCATAAGCATTTTGCATTGGCATTACTTTACATTTTTATTATTTATCAAAGTTTGTACCACTAGGCTTTGACTTAGCACGATTGTAATTCGTCGCGCAGGTGATATGGACATTTTGATAAAGCCAGAGAGTTCCACTAGACCTGGTCAGGTCTAGGTTTGTAGTTTTTGAGCTTGAAGAGTTTTTCAATACATTAAGATCAGAGCCAGTTGTCAGCATACAGATATTTGATATTACAATATATTTTGATATTATATATGTTATGATATGTTTTTGAAGTATATAATGTAAATTGTAAAGAATGTTTTGAATAATTTAGTTAGGATGGGATCTTATATGTGTTGTTAATATATATACCTATATATAAGTATTTTGAGAAAATATGGAGAAATTGAGAAGTATTGGTGAAATGGTGAATAGATTTTATTGGGAGTGTTTATTTTATGCAGGTTGTGTTTTGCTGAATTTTGGGAACGTCCAAATTACCGACAAAAATCTAGAAAAAAATTTTCCAGAGATTTTCATGTAAAACTTTTATTTTGGATTCTTATAATGAGCAAAGAATATTTATATACTATTCTATTTTATATATTTAGTATTTAAAATTCTAAATTTGAAAGGTGAAAAACAAATTTATTAAACTAGTCGGTGACATTTTTGTACCATATATGCGTATTTTACATATGCTAGAAATATGTATTGTGCACGTATAGGGTATAAGGATGTTACAGAGCCTTTGTCTAAGATGTTAGAAAATCTAATGAAATGGATTTGCTACAACCATTGGCACCTCAGCTTCTAAATAAGCTTTTATCATCAAATTTTAATGCCAAGGTCTTCTATCAATTCCATCAAATGCAAGGGCATGAGACAGATAAATGTATTCGATTAAGGCATGAAATCCAAGATTTGATTGATAGTAGAAAGCTAACTGAGCTTGATAAGCCCAACAGTAAGAATAATCCTCTACCTAAATTTGGAAGGGCACCATCGTTTGTAACCTTCATGAAGAGTTTTATCTTGTTATCTTGTCATGATATGGATAGAGAAGCAGCTAAGGATGATGTGCTACTATGCAAGCTTGGGCTAACTGTGGATGATGAAGCAATGACCCTTGATGATGGAAAAAATCCTTGCCCTTGATATGTCTAAATAAATGAAGTATCTTCAACTCCAACTCAACGAACTTCCAATAGCGTGGAGTGCTGCTCTATTCTTTCTTTAATATTTAATTGGAACAAATATGTTTTTTTTAATTAAGATTGTTTGAATAAATTACTTTCATTAAAATTTTTGTTGGTCTTTGTTCATTTTGGTGCTCAACCGATGAGGAATATAGCTTGATGTTCATAAATTAATGTATCTAGGCATCATGATTTGAATGACTTTACAAGATGAGGGAATTGCTCTATAGCATTGAGTTGTGTATGCTTACTTAAGAGAGCTCCTGCATAATGACCTTTGTCTAGGTCCTAGTCAGTCTTAAAACATGCTTTGATTAACTTTTGAAGCGAAATTGAACTTTGCTTATTTAAGAGAGAAATGATCTAGGCATTGTTTGGTTAGCCAACAACTAGTATCCACCCTATTAAATATCAATCCCTAGTTGTCCCTTTGAGCCTTTGTAAAATTTCAATTTTCTTTTCATTGGCTTACAGACCCCAACAACCTACCTTGAGCCGTTGTTACACTTTTGACAAGTCATATGATCACTAAGATGAAGAGGCAAGAAGATTAAAGAAAGAAATGAATTCTAAAGACCATAAGGGTAGTTAAAGTTCTCAAGATGATAAAGGTAGTTGAAGTTCACCTGAATTAGACCAAATATCACAAATAAAGTTAGGACTGAAGCAGATTAATACAACTGCACTCATCCATTATTAGAAATACAAGTTGGTACAAACAAGACAACTTTGTTAGAGCTAGATCCAAAAAAAAAAGATAAACAAAAAAAAGAAGAAAGAAGAAAATAAAATAAAACCCAAAACGGTTCAGAAAGACAACCGAGTTCTCTTTTACCTAAAGCAGTAAAAGGCTTCCATTTGGTTTAAAAGGATAGTTTGACATGAATTGGTCCAACCCAACCAAAGAATCAATCAAAATCAGAGAAAAAGGGAAAAGATCATCTAGTTTTTTAAAGTCCTATGCTTAAGAATCCTATGGAGAAGGACAAAATGATAAAATACTCAAAGAAAGGAAAGAGTAGGAAAAATAAAGAGAAAGAAATGGGAAAAGAAGAAAAGAAATGAATTTTGGTACCAAACATTTTCCAAGGGCAAAGACTATCCCAATCAAGATCTAGATTAATGTCAAGAAGATGGGAGAACACTCAAAGCTCTATCTTTTCATGTTCCCAACTGTCAAAAGTTTCAACAAACAGTTTGTAGTATGAAGGTTTGTCCATTGTGTGACATCAAATCCAATATCAAAATGACCTTCATTTAAACCATGTCCCTTATAGACCCCATTTCAAGCCTACCAAAGACCTATTGATCTCTCTTGGTAGTTAGAGTCTATTAGTTGAGATAGTTTGGATAAGCATGCAATGAAATAAACAATATTCAATCTCAATAAGACCTTTGACTAAGTAATGTGTATGTGCCTATTTGAAGTGCAACAATTCCTGTGTAAATGGAAATGATTCTCAAGTTTAGTATGGTAATAAGGGTTGTCATGTTATATGTAATATCCCAGAATAGACTCTAAGAGTTTTGGAGTTAATGTTGTTGCATTTGGATTTAATGTATATGTATGTATGGGAAATATAAAGATAATATATATATAAGACATATACATATACATCACATATACATGGGATATAAAATGGTGTAGGAAAGTGAGTTGTGTATATATATTTGTATAATAAGTTAATAATAATGATGATAAGGACAAAAAGAAAAGAGAAGAAGAAAGTCAAAAGTTGGAAAATTATGTGTGGTGGAGGTTATTTGAGAAATATTATTATTATTATTATTATTATTATTATTATTATATATATATATATGAGAGAAACGAAAGAAAGAACGAGAACGTTCTTTCTTCCTCTGCTTCTTCTTTTCCTTTGTAAACGAGAGAGAGAGAGAGAGAGAAGCTAGAAAGAGAAAGATGATTTTGCTTCTAGTTACACCAAAGATTAAGGATATCAAGATGTTTGCAAGTGGATATTGAAGATTTAGCAAGCTATTCAAGTAAGTACTCCCTTTTGAGTTGATTTTATTGATTATATGTATATATTTAAGTTCTTATCTTTTTGTTTTGAATTCTTGTGGATTGAGGTTATGTTTGGTATAATTAGTGTGTAAAATGAAGATAATGAAAGAGTGAAGTATGTAAAGATGTTGAATTGATATTTAAGTGATGATAAGTTGAGAAAATTGTGAGGTAAATGATGAAATGTTGAGGTTGGGTTTGGGTTAGATGAATTTGGAAGTGTTTGGCCTTTAATTCATTGAAGAACACGGCCAAGTCATGAGAGACACGGCCAAGTTAGGGCAAACTTGGCCGTGTTGGATGATTTTTGGAGAGACACGGCCGTGTCCCTTGCCCGTGTCTGCTACTGGATTGTTGTATTGAGAGACACGGCCACTGACTTGGCCGTGTCCACTGCCCGTGTTTGCTACTGCTTGAATTGGATTGAGAGACACGGCCACTGGCTTGGCCGTGTCCTTTGACCGTGTTTGCTACTGGATGTTTGGATTGAGAGACACGGCCACAAGCTTGGCCGTGTCCCTTGAGGGTGTTTGCAAATGTGTTTGTTATTTGGTCTTCAAACATTGTTGGATCTTCAAATGTCTTTTGTACCTAAACACACTTAAAACAATAATGATCCAACCAAATGTATATGGAGGATTCTAAGTTCTTGAATAAGGTAAATTGTTATGTATGAATATATCAATGATAATATAGGAAATGTGGAAGACATATTGATCAATGAAAAAGTATGTGCAATGTCTTTGATTATGTATACTTGAGTGATGAATTGAATTGATCAATATGATTTGATGATAACGTTGATATGATATGAACAATGTTAGGTTTTATGCATTGTCAATCTCATAAATTGTATTGTACTATATGTAGATTGAGGATGCATGTGAATAATAGCATGTTGTGTATAATGTGGAATATCATGAGATCATTGATGATGAAATTACTTTAATGTTATGATTGAAGCATGCCTATATGGTATGGTTGATTCATGATATGTTTGTTTAGTAATGTAATTGATGTTGCATATATCAATGATGAAACTGAAATGTGATTTGAGATATAATATGATGTGAGGTCATTGTTAATGACTATGATGATTCAAATGAGATATGAAGCCATTGTGATTGGCTATAGTGATTCAAATGAGATGTTAAGCCATTGTTATTGGCTATGATAATTCAATTGAGAATGAAATGAAAATGAAAAGATTTTGTGTCTAATATGTTGATTCAATTTTCAGAGTTCTGGATTTGGCGGCATGCATAGAAAATGTGAAAAAGGTAACAGTCTTGCCGGGTTGAGGATCTCTTCAATTTGAGTGAATTGAGGTCCAAGAGACTGGGTCTGTTACACTATGATAATTATGATTATGAGATATATGATTGGTAACAGTCTTGCCGGGTTGAGGATCTCCTCGAGGTTAGTCGAGTTGATGGTCCAAGAGACTGGGTCTGTTACACTATCCATGGATAGAGTTATTGATATATGATGCCTACGGGCTTGATTATTGTGATTATGAACCAAAACAGTAACTCTGAACTTTGAATAACATATTAGTGTCTGTTGGGCCCGAGTCTGTCTTTGTTGTCAATGTGATATCCAAATGTTGAAATGAATGAATAATGAGATCTATGAATGCTTTTGATGAAAATATGATTTATGTTTAATGAATTGTGAATAATACAATGTTAAGAAGTATGATTTCGTAATGTGTGTATTGATATATTGAAAGTGAATATGGCTTGAGGAGCTTTGTTGAGATATGAGTTTATGAAAATATAGTATGTTGCGTACAATGTATATGAATATGGAATTTGTAAGAACTGTTTTTATGAAGGTTTGGATCGGCCATGGAAGGGTGATTTGTTGAAATGATGTATATGTATATGTATATGAGATAGAAATGGTAAGTATTGTATTGTGAATGTTCTATGTAAATATGTGTATAATTTTATGAGATTAGGGGAAATATATGAAGAATGCATTGAGAAAGGAAAAACGGGGTAAGCGAACAATAGAACATAATGCTAAAAACATGAGGTATGATTATTTTTGTAAAGTATATTTTAATATTTATTTATACTACTAAGCTTTCGGGCTTAGCGCGGATAATTAATCGCGCAGGTATTTATGCGGATGATCTGGGAGTGTAGCTGTTATGCCACGAAAAGGGTAAGTGTATCTCGAGACCAACTAGAAGGTGATGCATACATGTGTGATTTTAAGTTGTATTGTATTTTTGAGTTAATATATATTCATATGGATGAATGAAGTTTTGATAAATAAGAATACTGACTTTTGTAAATGTGTTTTAAATTAAATGTTAAATTTTATGAATCTGGATAAAGGTTTTTAAATTGAAACTAAAAGTAACATTCTTATACTTTATATACGTATTGTATGTATACTAGGTATATGTATAGTACTTATATGGAGTATCAGGGTGTTACAATTATTTTGGTATCAGAGCTTAGGATCGAGATTCTCGGCCTAAGAGAAATTAAAAAGAAAATTTTTGAAAAGATTAAATAAGAATTGAAAAGAAGATTTTGGAAATGCAATTGGTAAGACATGCATATGCATTCACATCTAGGTTGGTCTCGAACGTGGCATTGAGTGAATTGTGAATTGTGATGTATTTGAGTTACATGAGATGAGATAAATGATAGTGTATAAATGAGGTTTTATATGAAAGCAAATTTTGAAATGTTGATAATTGAAAAGTGATTGTGATATAAAGAAATGATATGGAATTTATAAGTAAAAAGTTTGATTATTGATATGTGTTTGACATGTAAAGAAATGGTTAGAAGAATAAAGTTGGGAATGAGTTAAAAAAAAAATTAGATTTAATTATGTAATCTTTCCTCTATTATTTGAACCTCTTTCTAATAAACTTTATGTTTGGATTTTTAGAAAGAGGAAAGATTGTTGGATGGGTAATATGGAAAGATATATATATATATATTTCTTTTAATGAAAAGAGTACGGTGAAATATTGAATGAGTTGATTGGTATAGATTAAGTGTGATAATTTAAGGTGTGGATATGTAAAGTTAAGGTTTTGTTTAAAAAGAAAAAAGAGATGATGTTGGTTAAGTACAAAGAGATATTGGTGTTGTTTGTATTGTTCTTTTAATATAAACATGGTGATTTCAATGTTAGAAATGTGATATGTTTGAATATTGTAAAAGCTCCTGTAAATGGTGGTAATATGTGATATTTAGATTGTTGGAATGAGCTTAGTAATTGTGAAACATATATGTTTGATGTTGTTTTGTGGTATATCCATATAAGATGTTTTAAGGTTGATATTAAGAGAATGAGATGAATAAATTGAAGTTTAAGTAAATTAGTAAGTTGAAGATTTATAGTTTTAATGGAATGTGGGTAAAGACCATTTATATATTAATAGTTTAATGTATTTAATACATGAGATATATGAAATGAATATTAGTGCACATGAAAGTATTAGTAATTGGGAGATGTGATTGTTAGTAGGAAAATTTGGTTTGAAAGTAAAGAAAAGGAATTGAGCAAAAGAAAGTGAGTTACTTTAAATAATTTGATTGGAAAGGATAAAAAGGACTATGAAAGATGTGTTAAAGATATTTATAAACAAATGTGAGAGAGATATCACATTGGAAATGTGATTAAGCTCTTTGTGAAATAATATTATAAGTAGAGTGTATATATTTGTTGAAGTTAATGAATAACTTAAGTTATGAGAAACAAATGAGAATGATAATAGTCAAAGGAAAGTGATAACTATTAAATTTGTATAAACTATATGCAAAAGGGAAATTTAATAAATTGCATAATTATGTGTTTATATAAAGAGGATTTGTGAAATGAACTTTTTGATATGAATGTAATGGTTATATGTAAGAAAGGTGGGAAGTGAATCACATTATGAACGTGACCTATGAATGTGTATATAATATGTTTATTATTTTATACCAATGCATGTTTAATGGTATTAGAAATGAGAATGGACTTGCGTAATATTGAACAGTGAAATTGTTATGTCAATAATTAAATGAGGCTATCATAAGATGTTTTGGAACTCAAGGTATTTGTGTGTGGAAATGCTTTATGTATAAGCATATCATCAGGAATTGTAAGGAAAGAATATGGTATTTGAAAATTTTTAGAAGAGATGAATTGGAAATGGAGTAATGAATAAAACTTGTGTAAGATTTGTATCTAATTGAAGGTTGGGTATAGGAAATGTTAAAGATAATATTATTGAACATGAGTTGGGTTAATGATGATTAAATAATCAAAAGCAAACTGTTTTGAAATGGAATTAAAATGTGTTAATTCTTGGTGTAATACAAGTTTGGAGAATATATATAATTTTTGTGATATAATCTAATATTATAATTGTAAAGGTTGGAAATTGAATAATAGAAGAACGAGATTGATTTACAAACCCTAAATGTGATTGTTTATATATTATGGTCATATGACTTGGTTAGTGTGATTAGTGGTTAGTTTTATTATCTTCAGAGTTAGAACTGAGATGATATGATTGTAATACCGATTTGGTGGAACTGAAATTTTGTTTGAAAAGTATAGTTAAAAGTTATGGTAGATAAAGTTGTACCTTAACATTTTATGTTAAGAATTTGGTTATAAATTATGAAGGTAAAGAGAGAAAAAGGAAAAATTATGGAAATGTGTTGAGATATGGATAATATGACAAAAAGGTAATCAAAATAAATGTAACAAGGTTTTGCAATTGATTATATTGTTAATATTATGTGACTAGTGTTATGACTTATATAGTGTGAAAGAGGCGAGGATCATTAAAAAGGTACGTGTAATGTAATTTGTTATGATAAATGTTTTAATAATAAATGATGTTAATGTGTTTTGAGAATTGATGAAATGTGATATCATCATGGTTGATGATATTATTGAAACATGTCTAGATGATACGATTGAGTAATGAGATATTCAATATAGTTGATGATATATGTGTATACTATTTCGATGTGATAAGAAACCATGATTGTTGACAATGATGTTAGAAATAAATTATATTGAGGTATAATGCCTAAATGATTATGAAAAAAAAAATGATGAAATGAATTGTGAAAAGATAAATGAACAGACTTATCTGCCTCCTGTGGAACCATGCGGACCCAATGTGTTGGGCAACCCAACTTGGATTACCAACCACGAGTCCAAGTACCCAAATTAAATTCAGTCTCGGGTCCAAGTTCTAAGTCTCGAGTCTATGTACCCCAAATTTAATTCAGTCTCGGGTCAAAGTGCCTAAATTAATATCAATCTTGGGTCCAAGTACCAAGTCTCGGGTCCAAGTATCCAATCTCAGGTCCAAATATCCAATCTCGAGTCCAAGTACCCAATCTCATATCCAAATACCCAATCTCGGATCCAAGTACTCAATCTCAGGTCCAAGTACCCAAACCCAATTTAGTGTCGGGTCTAAGTACCCAGTTTGAAGCCCAAGTACCCAAATTTAATTCAATCTCGGGTCCAAGTACCCAGTTTTGGATCCAAGTGCCCAAACTTAACCCAATCTCGGGTCCAAATCCAATCCAATCACAGGTCCAAGTACCCAAATTAAATTTAGTCTCTGGTCCAAGTACTAGTCTCGGGTCCAAGTAACCAAATTCAAATCAGTCTCTGGTCTAAGTACCCAAATCAAATTCAATTTAGGGTCCAAATACCTAGTCTTGGGTCCAGGTACCCAATCTCGGGTCCAAGTACCCAAACCCAATACAGTCTCGGGACCAAGTACCCAATTTCGAGTCCAAGTACCCAAATCTAATTCAGTCTCGGGTCCAAATACCCAATTTCGGATCCAAGTACCCAAACTCAGCCCAATCTTCGGTCTAAGTACCCAAACCCAATTCAGTCTAGGGTCTAAGCACCGAATCTCGGGTCTAAGTATCCAAATCAAATTTACTCTTGGGTCCAAGTATCTAATCACGGGTCCAAGTACCCAATCTCAGGTATAAGTACCCAATCTCGGGTCTAAGTACACAAATAAAATTCAGTCTCGAGTCCAAGTACCCAAATGAAATTTAGTCTCAGGTCCAAGTACCAAATCTCGGGTCCAAGTACCTAAAATTTAATTCAATCTCGAGTCTAAGTACCTAGTATCGGATCCAAGTACCCAATCTTAGGTGTAAGTACCCTAATCAAATTCAGTCACAGGTCCAAGTACCCAATCTCATGTCCAAGTACCCAAATCTAATTTAGTCATGGGTACATGTACCCAAATCAAATCTAGTTTCGGGTCCAAGTACCCAATCTCAGGTCCAAGTACCCAAATTAGATTCAATCACAGGTCCAAATACCCAATCTCTGGACTAAGTACCCAAATTAAATTTAGTCTAGGGTCCAAGTACCTAAATCAAATCCAGTCTTGGGTTCAAGTACCCAGTCTCGGGTCCAAGTACCCAATTTTGGATCCAAGTACCCAAATCAAACCCAATCTCGATGTGAGCAGGGATTTTCGCCCCCACTCCCGGTGGAATGGTTCTTGTGACTTCGGCACTGTTTAGGCTCAGGACCTTAGAGAACACGGACCTAAGTTCGGAGAAAATGGAGTCGCCACCCGGACGGGCAGAGAAAAAGAAAGGGGTGGATGACTCGATTCCTAAGGAATCCCTAACCCCTAATGGGTTTGAAAAGTTGGGTACGTGTGGGGAAGGTGAGAAATGGCCCAGCACCTCCACAATGCACGATTCATTAGAACTAGCCTCATTTATAGGTCTTGATATTATAAAATTCTTAAATATAAAAATATTATCCATATTACACACAATAATTAAAATAAAGCATCGATATATTGAAAATCAAAATAATGTCCAAGCAAAACAAATAAATAGACACCCATCCGAAGATGGAAACATGCCTTTACATAATCCATGCCTAAATGGGACACCCACCGAAAGGTAGAAACATGTCCTTTACATTGGTTCTAAAATAGAAAAGCAATTTAAATTACATGATATTTAACTAATGAGGTACCCACCAAGTGGAAACATACCTCTTACAACATTTGGAAATCTAAATAAATCGATAAAAATAAATAACCATTCATCATAAATAAATCATTCATCAAAGATATTAAACATCAATAGAACATAAACATCCATCCATGTTAAACTAAATAAACCAAGCATTGAACTTAAACAAATTAAAGCATATAAAATAAATCAAAGCATAATCAAATATAAAATTGAATAAAGCAAATAAGGATTTAAATTAGGGCTACTGTTTCCATTTAAGGTTCTTTATTTAATGTGTTAAGAGTTTTGAAATTTATGGGTTTAAGCTACTGTGAGTTTTAAAGGAATTGAAATGGATTAAATTTTTATAATTTAAGAGGTTGATAAAATTCTTTGATTAACCAAATTAGTGTTTGAGAAGTGAAATCATAAAATTAGATTATATGATTATTAGCTGTTGACTGTGTTGAATTTTAAGCTTACTGTGTTTGAATTTTAAAATTTAGGTTTATAAGGTTTTAGAGTTTAACGGATTAGGGTTTAGAAAAATTAGGGTTCAAGGTTTTAAGGGAATTAGGATTTAAGAAAACTAGGGTTTAATGTTAGCTAGTTTAGGGTTTATTGTTTTGGTTTTGAAGTTGAATTAGGGTTTTTAGTGTTTCGGAGAATGTATTTGATTTTAGAATTTGGAAAAACAATTTATAGTTTTATGAAGCTTTATGAAAATAAACAAAACGATTTAAAGTTTATAGAAATAGAAAAGATATTTTTTAGGGTTTTTAGAAAGAAAAGGATTCAATTTAGGGTTTTGAAAAATTGGAAAGCAAATTAGGGTTTTGGTAAATTTTGAAACGATTTAAGGTTTTGAAAAGCTAGAAAGTAGATTAGGGTTTTAAAATTTTGAAGAAACAGAAACAATAATTTTTAATCTTGAGTGATGAAGCTACTGTAAAGAAAAATAAATAAAGAAATTCATACCTTCGTTTGTTGGTTCCACCAAAAATTGTTTCTTGGATGAACAAAATCAAAGGCAAGATGGTTGCCTTTGATGGATTGAATTTGCTTGTTTGCTTTTCTCAAAAGGTCCAATTGATTTCACTACCAAAGGTTCTCCTAATGCAATCGATTCCTAGTTCTCCCTCTCCAATTTCCTCCTTTTCTGTGTTGTTTTAGTCCTTATTTATAGAAGATTTTTATGATTAATCTTAGTTGCTCACGGAATCTAACATTAATTAAGAAAAGGAAACCGAAATCGAATTGAATTTGGTTTCGAAAAAAATTTGCGACGAAAAAATTTTGCCGGCGAAAAAAAATTGCTGCGGAAAAATTACGCTAGCAAAAAAGTTGCCGCAGCTGGGGTGGGCGAAATTGCCTGCGGGCCATTTCACCTGCAGGAAATTCTGCTGGTGAAATGGCCCAAGGCCATTTTGCCCGACCTCTTTTCGGCGACGAAAATTTTCGTCGCCGATTTTTATCTTTATTTTTATTTATTTGTTTATTTTTATTTTTTATTAATAAAAATTAGATACTAAAGTAAATATTATTTAATTAAGATAACAAAAATTGTTTAGGACTAATTAAAATATATTGGACAATACAAAAATTATTTTGGACTAATTAAAATATATTGTACCAGACTGGGTCAAAAATTAAGGGTCTACAGTTTTTCCCCTGCTTGAATGATCTTAGACTTTAGTGAAAGAGAGTGAAAAGCAATAAGACTTAATTTTTGAGATGGTTGAGATTTTGGGTTCTGGACCTGGTTCGAGTTCTGGACTCAAGGATAATTTTAGGTTTTGGACCTAAGTGTAATTTTAGGTTCTGATCCTAAGGAAAATTTTAGGTTCTGGACCTAAGAAAAATTTGGGTTCTGGACCCGAGCTAAGTTATGGACTTAGAAAAGATTCTAGATTCTGGACCTACGGGTAATTTGGGTTTTGGACCCGAGCTAAGTTCTGGACTTAGAAGAGATTCTAGGTTCTGGACCTAAGGGTAATTTGGGTTCTGGACCCGAGCTAAGTTCTGGACTTAGAAGAGATTCTAGGTTCTGGACCTAAGGGTAATTTGGATTCTGGACCCGAGCTAAGTTCTGGACTTAGAAGAGATTCTAGATTTTGGACCTAAGAGTAATTTGGGTTTTTGACCCGAGCTAAGTTCTGGACTTAGAAGAGATTCTAGGTTCTGGACCTAAGGGTAATTTGGGTTCTAGACCCGAGCTAAGTTCTTGACTTAGAAGATATTCTAGGTTCTGGACCTAAGGATAATTTGGGTTCTAGACCTGAGCTAAGTTATGGACTTAAAAGAGATTCTAAGTTCTAGACCTAAGGGTAATTTGGGTTCTGGACCCGAGCTAATAAAGATTTAATTATCTGCAAAAAATAATTTTTTGGTTTCAAAAAGTTTAACTAATCTTTATGCACATGTCATCTCCTTGCCCCCTGTGTGTAAAAATATTTATATACACGCAAGTATTTGAATAATTAAATTGAATAATTGAATTTACTGTTTATTTACTGTGTAGTCACTGTTCATGCACTATTTACTATTCATAAACAGTAACTTACTATTCATAAATAGTAATTGGAAATAGTAATTTACTATTCATAAATAGTAATTTACTATTCATCAATAGTAATTTACTTTTGAATTTTATTTTTTCCTTGCCGTTTCTCTATATAAACCAACGAATTCCTTTATTTTGTTCACAACAAAATCTATAATTTCTATAATTCTCTCAAATTCTTTCAAATTTAGCACATAGTTTTCAAAAAAAAGCATGCTTCAAGGTCAGGAACTCATTCTAATGCTGAGTTACTAGAGTTTATTCGGCATCATGAAGACAAAATATAGATATACTAGCCGGGATGCCGCTTCATCGTAGTTCAAACCAAAAGAGCGCGGTAATTATTTTCCCTTCCTTTTTTTGTTTTGATTTTTTCGTCTTCTTTTTTTTCTTTTTTTCTTTTTTTTTATTATTATTTTTTTATTATTATTATTGATTTTTTATTTATGTTTTTATATTATTATTGTGTTTACCTTTATTTTTATTTATATAATTTTTTAGAAAATTTAGGAAAAATATATTAATCTAAGCATATAGGATAATACGTACTTACCTTGTATTAACTTACCTGGCTCCATGTTAACGTGATCGTTGCGTTGTTCGGGCCGGAGTGTGTATCTACAAAGCCCGACAATGGTATGATGTAGTGCCTTCTCGGGTAAGGCAGATTATCCGAGATTGCGGCT
Source organism: Garcia nutans (assembly GCA_947685225.1). Lineage (NCBI taxonomy): Eukaryota > Viridiplantae > Streptophyta > Magnoliopsida > Malpighiales > Euphorbiaceae > Garcia > Garcia nutans. The sequence continues at coordinate 35,291,771 of CANTUV010000045.1, forward strand.
TTGAAAGCTTCATCTTACAATTGCCATCCGAGGAGTATATGATAGACCGGAGCATAGTCCAGGCGCTTGCAGAACGATTGTTGGACACAACTCACACTTTTCACTTGCCCATTTGAGAGATGACAATTGGTCCGGTCGATTTTACTGCTATAACCGACCTTCGATATGATGGTGTTCCGGTTCTCTGACCAACGATATTTTGACATTTGAAGAAATTCAGCAATTAATTGTTATGGAACCATCATATAAGGGGCCTTTTAAGATAAAAATTGAACCGATTCATAGTTATTGGATGAACTACGAAGGACGGGTTCACAGGGACACGGCCCAACAGTATGCTCGAGGATTTTTGTTATATTTGCTTGGGTCGACTATCTTAGGTAGTACTGAATCCTCCATCCACTTGTCAGTGTTGAAGTCCCTTTCTTATTTCAGAACGGTACCATCTTCTAGCTGGGGTGAAGTTAGTCTCGCCTGTCTTTACCATGGTCTTGATAAACTTTGCCGAAACAAGAAGTCTTTTGTAGGCTTGATGGCGGTTGTCAAGGTATTCTTCTTCTACCAATGTCATTTCCACTCTTTTCTTACATGAATTTGATCTTTACTATTATTGCAGGCATGGGCATATGAACACAACCTCATAAGGATACCCGGTATTTCTCGAGAGAGAATCGGGTATTCGAGATTAAATTTCTGGTTGTCCGATCGTGTGGACATTCCCGGCTCTCACCATGTGCATACTCACCGCTTTGTGTTGAGCCGCTTAACCTGGGACCAGGTAAAATAACATTAGTATACTTTAAATTTTATGTGAAAGTTTATTTACCTTATGTTATTTTGCAGGTGAATTTGGCCTGGTGGAACCCAGAAGAGCAGACAAACTGGTCTCCCTTCATGAAGGCTGCGCTATCTTTCCAAAATTCTCACCGAGTCATCGCTGGCCTAGTGTCTAGTGGCTGGTTTCTCGAAGAGAGAGTTTATGAGTGGTTTCTCAATCTAGAGTAGCGGAGGATTTCGATGCCTTGCACGAAATACACTTTAAATATTATATCAATGCCGGAGGATGCATGGTGGTCAGCTCGGTACAGTTATGGTATTGAAGCATTTCTCTATCCGCCGAGTGCATCTTATGCCCATTTTATTCAAAGAAGGCTCTTGAACTTTGATGTATCTCCTGTTGGCATACGGGAGATTCCCGAGGAAAATGAGGATAGAGATGAAGAGGAACATCACTGAGATGCAGGAGAGTTTGTTCCACATCTCAGGGCTAGTACTTCTCAGGTAAAACCTTTACCATTCTTCCTTTACCACCGCTTCTTTCTTTTTGATTCTTTAATAATTGTTGCAGGCTGTTGGCTCATTTGATCATGAGGCTGGACCTTCTTTTACAGCCCCTTCTTTTTATTGCTCTAATTTTTGCCTAGTCCGCCCATGTGGGTTTTCAGAACTAGCGAGCTGTCCTAATTTTTGCCTAAGCTGCCCTTGCGAATTTTTAACTTAGTGGACTTTTTTTTATTGCTCTAATTTTTGCCTAGTCCACCCACGTGGGTTTTCGGAACTAGCGAGCTATCCTAATTTCTACCTAAGCTGCCCTCGCGGGTTTTCAACTTAGCGGACTTTTTTTAAAAAAATTTAATTCTTTCTTCACAGATTTGGCTTCAAGAGCATTTTTTGTTTGCTTGATACTCCATCCATGGATTTTACTAGATATCTACCACGTCATCATTCTGCTAGGAAACTACTGTATCCTGCTTCTTCATATGCTAACTGGGTTGGCTGGATCTACTCATGCGTTGAAGTCAACATCCGTTGGTTGGTACCTTGGTGGAAGATTTCTCGTATCACCATATGAACATACTTGATGTATGTTCCCCTTGCCGCTCCATGCTATGATCCTCGCTGACTTGGTCGTTAGTACGGAGCTAAGTCTCGCGATTCTGAATTTACTCCCGATTTAGACATGCCTTGCTTGACTGAAGCCTACTTGGATCGGCTGAGGCAAAGCTGGCCTGCACGTTACATTTATCGACTGCCATAGATTTTACATTTGTCAATTCAGAAAGTGTATTGTTAGGATGAAAAAAAAATAATTAAAGTAATAAAAGATGCTTCTTTTCCATTTATAATTTGTCATCACTTTTTGCTATTGTGTTTATTTATTTCATCCATACCTGGTCAAATACTTATAACAATTCACATAAAATAAATTTTAACATTAGTTTTGTTTTATTAAATTAGGGAATAACCAAACATAAAGCCAACATACACAAGATCACTCATGTTGCCAACTAGCCCTGTCGAGTTTTCTAATTGACGATTTTCTCTCATTTAGCCCTAATTGTTGCCTAGCCCGCCCTTTCGAATTTTCAGAACTAGCGGACTGCTCTAACTTTTGCCTAGGCTGCCCTTTTTGGGTTTTTAACCTAGTGAGCTCTCTCTCTCTTTTATATATATATATCATACATAAAACCTCTTTAACCTGTCAATGTTTACTGGCTCATTAAATTCGTTCCCGTCCATGTCTAATAACTTCACCGCACCTTTGTTCATGACTTGTTTCACGACATATGGCCCTTCCCAGCTAGGCCTGAACTTCCCTCTTGGATCAAATACATTAGGCTTACATTGCTTCAACACCAAATCCCCAACTCTGAGTTTTCTGATTTTAACCCTTCTATTGTAGGCCCGAGCTATCTTCTTTTGATACAGTTGGTGATGATACAGTGCCTTTAACCTTCTATCTTCTAGTAAAGCTAACTGTGTGTATCTGCTCACTACCCAATCCATTTCAGGCAGTTCAGCTTCCAAGACTACTCTCAATGACTTGATCTCAATTTCAATTGGCAACACTGCTTCCATCCCGTAAACCAAAGAGAACGGTGTCAATCCAATAGGTGTTCGCACACTTGTCCTATATCCCCATAAAGCAAAGGGAAGCATCTCTGACCAATCCCTGTAAGTCTTGGTCATCTTGGACAAAATTTGCTTAATTGTCTTGTTTGTTGCTTCTATCGCACCATTAGCCTTTGGTCTATAAGGACAGGATCGGTGATGATGGATTTGGTACTTTGAGAATAAATCCTTAACTGCTCCTTGAAACTATACCCCATTGTCTGATATCACACTGTACGAGACCCCGTACCGACAAATGAGGTTCTTTTCAATAAATCTAACCGTTTGACTTGCACCCAGTTTGTTGAAGGATTCGGCTTCGACCCATTTTGAAAAATAATCTATTGCTACCACAATGAAACGGTGACCATTTGAGGCTGTTGGATGTATCTCTCCTATAATGTCGATACTCCAGCTGGAAAAGGGCCAGGGTGAAGACATAGAATGCAATTCTTCAGGAGACATCTGATTCAAGTTACCATACATCTGACATTGTTGGCACTTCTTTACAAACTCAATACAATCCCTCTTCATGGTCAACCAGTAGTAACCTTGCCGAATAATCTTCTTAACTAGTGCCAAAATACTCATGTGCAGACCACAACTTTTCGCATGTATTTCTGACATGATACGCTCCACTTCATGCTTTCTTAAATATCTTAAATGCATGCCATCAAGTCATCTTCGATAAAACTCTCCATGGAATGTGATGTATTGCAATGACCACCGCCTTATGGCTCTTCTCTCTTTCTTTGTTGCCCCAGGCGGGTATTTTCTTTCTTCCAAAAATTACCTTATAGTAGCATACCACGCATCATGGTCTGTATCAATTTTCATGATTGTTTCATATTCATAGCAAGGAGTTGATGAACTGGTCAAAATTAGAGGCTTAAGAAATAAGCTGGCATGATTTTCCCATACCGAAGCCAATGCGGCTAGGGCATCAGCCATCTGATTTTCTTCTCTTGATAGGTGTATAAACCTACACTCCTTAAAGTTCTTCTTCATCATGGTCAGGTAATGGTGGTATGGTTTTAATTTTTCCTCTTTCAACTCCCACTCTCCATTTACTTGGGATACTACTAGCAATGAATCGCCAAAAACTTTCACCTTATCCACCTTCATAATCATTAGGGTTTCCAAATCAAAAATAGAAGCTTCATACTCCACCATAATTATTGGTTGCCCTAAATTTTAAATTTTTGGCTAAAGGGATAAGTTTCCCTTCGGGCGATTCTAGTATAACTCCCAAACCTGCTCTTTTCCTGTTTACTGCTCCATCAAAATACATTTTCCACCCTTGTACTTCAATTGCTTCTAAATGTTCATCTGAAAATTCCAAGATTACCTCTTCACTTTCTGGTAATGGTTGTTGGGCTAGGAATTCTGCCACCGCTCTATCTTGGATTGTTTTCCTGGTTACATACTCAATCTCAAATTCTTCTAATATTATCAACCATCGACCATATTTCCCAATCAAAGAGGGTGTCTCCCTTAATTACTTCATTGGATCCAACCTGGAAATTGCTTGCACACTATACGATTGAAAGTAATGCCGCAACTTCTTAGAAGACCAAACCATGGCTATACAGGTCTTTTCAATGATACTATACTTAATTTCATAAGGTAGGAGCTTTCTACTCAAATAGTAAACTGCTTGTTCAATCCCTGACTCATCTGCTTGGGCTAGCATAGCTCCTATTGACTCTTCTTCTACTGCTAAGTATAGTAATAGAGGTTTGCCAGGTTTAGGTGGTTTTAAAACAGGTGGATTCAACAAATACTCTTTTATTCGCTCAAAGGCCTTTTGACATTCTTCATTCCATATGACCGGGTGATTCTTTTTTAGCAATTTGAAGATAGGCTCATAAATTGTTGTGAGCTTTGCTATAAATCTGCTAATGTATTGTAATTTACCAATAAATCCCTGAACTTCTCTCTCCATCTTAGGGGCTGGCATATCCCTGATTGCTTTAATTTTGTCAGGATCAATCTGAACGGCATTCGGACCAATCACATGTCCCAATAATTTACCTGAGGTAATCCAAAACACATACTTCTTCTAGTTCAATCTTAGCTTATATTTCAAGGCTCTATCAAAGAATAATTCCAAGTTTTGGAAGTGTTGTTCTCTTGTATCCAATTTAACCATCATATCATCAACATATACTTCAACTTCTTTGTGCATCATGTCATGAAATAGTGTGGTGGCCATCCTTTGGTAGGTTGCCCCAACATTCTTTAAGCCGAATGGCATCACCCTTAAACAAAATATACCCTATGTAGTAATGAAAGCAGTTTTGGCTTTATCCTCTTGGGCCATTAACACTTGATTGTATCCGAAAAATCCATCTATAAATGAGTGTAGCATGCTAGAGGCTGCACTATCAATGAGAACATCTATATGGGGTAAAGGAAAATCATCTTTAGGGGAAGCCTTGTTCAAATCTCTATAGTCCACACAGACCTTATCCTTCCATCTTTCTTTGGCATAGGTACTATGTTGGCTAGCCAATCTGGATATTCTATCACTTCAAGGAACATCACTTGTATTTGCTTAGTGACCTCTTCTTTAACCAATTCAGCCCACTCATGTCTTAATCGCCTAAGCTTTTGTTTGATAGGTTTCATGTGAGTATAAGTAGGAATATGATGATCGGCTATGTCTCGATCTATTCCAGGCATATCCTTATAAGACCGAGCAAACACTTCCTCATATTTTTTGAATATTTTTTCAAATCACTCTCTCTCATCAGGAGTATGGTCGGATGCTATGCTAATGTTTTTAGGATTTTCGGTTGTTCCCAAATTTAAGGATTGTGTGTTAACAGAATTAATATTAAAGATGCTCATGTAACTGCTATTTGAATGTATGCAACCATCAGGACAAACATCACACAAGTAAGCAAAATCAGACTTTATTGCATTCATTTTGGAAAAGAAAACATCATCATCCTCATACAAAGCATACAAATTAAAATCAAAATCAAAATCATTGTTCTCAAAATCATAAGGCAGGATGTCTTCAAACTTTTCTTCAACCAGGGCAGCAATCTCCTCCGGAGTCTTCTCGGCTTTCAGGACAGCTTCATTCTTCTCTTTTGGATTGGATTCTTTGTTAGCTGACAGGGTGAGTGTAATATCCCAAAGTAGGCCCTAAAAGTTTTGGAGTAATTATTGTTGTATTTGGATTTAAGGTAAATGTTGAATTGGAAAGAGAAAAGAATCTAAGAAAGAGTGTAAATGTTGTATATATGGTAATATATACAACATATGCAAGTCAATATGGGAAAGTCAAAAGAAGAAGATATTTATTTATTTTAAAGTAATTAATTAATTAAATGGGAAATTAAGTAGTGGAAGAAGATATTTTAGAATATTTTAATACTATTTTTGCTTGGTGGAGGTTTAAAGAGAAGAGTTGACTTTGTTTTTGCCATTCATTTTGTTCTTCTTTTCTTTTCCTTGGGTTGGCCGGCCATCAAAGAAACAAGAGAGCAAGAGAGAGATTTGATCTTCCAAACTCAAGATTGAAGGAAGTTTTCAAGTGATCAAGTTGGAAATTTAAGAGTTTCTTCATCCTTGGTAAGTTTTCCACTTGATCCTTTGATTTTCTTTGAGTTTGTGAGTTGAGGTTATGGTTGATAGGTGTTTGTTTGATTGTGGTGTGTTTAAGAGTGTTTGGTTTAATTTATTTTGGATTTTGGGGTTGGATTGAAGGAAAAAGTAAGTTTGTTGGAAGAGAAAGTGTTGTGGTTGTGTTTTGGGTTTGTGGTGATGATTATATTTGTGTTTGATGTATGTTTTGTATTGATTTGGTGTTTTTGCAAGTTATTATGGTTTTTGGGTGTGTTTAGTTAAGTTTGTTTGAAGTGGAAAATGGTGGAAGTAAGAGGTTTGTTGGATATGTTGTTGTTGTTGCCGGAATCTGGATTTCTGGCCTGACAAGCCCGTGAGCACGGCCAGGTCTTTGGGCGTGTCAATAGTTCTGTGTTCTTGGATGGGTGACACGAGCAGTGACACGCCCATGTCACTGAGCGTGTCATAGCTACTGTGTTGGTGAAGAATTGACACGGCTGTTAACACACCTGTGTTGTTGGACGTGTCAATGTTTCTGTGAGACAGAATGTATTACACGTTCAGTGACACGCCCGTGGTTCTGAGCGTGTCAAAGCTTCTGTGTTGTAAGTTTAGGGCACGGTCAGGGACACGCCCGTGTTGTTGAGCGTGTCATGTGTAGAGTTTGCTCTAGTTGGTTCTTAGTCTTATTATCTCATGTGTATTTCTAAGTGAGTGTGTATTATTTCTTTTTGAATTAGGTTGTGAAGAGGTTGAGTTGACCTAATCTAAGTGTGAAGGATTCTTGGAAGAGGAAGTGTGTAGATTGGTGTGAATTGGTTTTGAGGTAAGTTCAAACTACATGGTTGCATACACTTACATGATTTTGATACTTAATACATATTTAGTTGTAAATGTGTTAAGTGATTTATTGTATTGTTGATATACTTGATAAATGTTATGATTTGTATAATGTGAATGATATGATGAGCTTTCAAAATGTATGTTAATGTAATTGGTTATGTACACTTGAATGATGAATTGAGTTAATGTGATATGAGACATGATGATAAATGAAACCCTTGTTGTTGGCTATGATACTGCAAATGAAATAATTGGGGCATGGTTGCCTATTTGATTATGGAACATGAAATGAGAAATGAAATGAGAAATGAATTGAGAAAGAGATTGATAAAGAGATAAATGAAATAATTGTGTGATTAATATGTTATTCAATTTTCAGAGTTCTGAGTTTGGCAGCATGCCTATGAATCACTGGATAGGTGAAAAGACAGGGTCATAAGCCGATTCCAGTTGAAAAATGTGAAATATGTGAAATGTGATGTTTTTGGGGTGAAAAGACTGGTTCGTAAGCCTCAAAAACATTAACAGTATAGCTGGGTTGAGGATCTCCTCGAGTTTAGCCGGGTTGAGGTCCAAGAGACTGGGTCTGTTACACTATCCATGGATAGAGATATATATATATATCGCCTACGGGCTTGATGATTGTGATTATGGACCAAAGCAGTAACTCTGAACTTTGAATAACATATTAGTGTAATTTTGGGCCCATGCTTGTCTTTGCTTTAATATGAAACTATGAAGATACAAGATGATGTGTAATATGTTTATGGATGTGGAAATTGTGAGTATTACCTCATGAATATTTTGGTAAGTTATTGAATAATGTAAGGTTTTGAAATATAATATGCTTTTAAATTGTTTGTGAAACTTGATTGTGTGACATTGGCATTGCATTGAAGCATAATATTATTGTAGTTTGTACCACTAAGTCGTTGGCTTAGCGAGATTGTGGTTCATCGCGCAGGTGACAGGGTGGAACCGGAGAGTTCCTCTAGGCCGAGTAGAGTTTAGATCCTGAAGTGTGGATAGTGGACTTAAAGATCAAAGATTGACTGCCAAACATGTATAAACTTTATGTTTTGTAAAACTTGAATTTTGATGTATATGTATTTGTAAATACCGCTACATTTCTGCTGTGTATTAAATAAACATTTTATCTATGGTACTTTATAGTATAATTTAAATGTTTTAAATTTTCTCATATTATTGTAAAGGAATGATTTGTGTATTTAGTAAACCGTAGCATTTCTATATTCAGTATACGTATATTACGATTGTGATGGTATGTAGTGTGCGTATACGGGGGTATAGGGGTGTTACAATTGTTTTGGTATCAGAGCCTAGGTTTGAGATTCTCAACCTAGGTAAATTGTAAGAAAAATAATATTTTGATTTTAAAAGTTGGTTTTAAAATAAGAATCATGTTTTGGTATTGGCAGTCTTTGATCTTTAATGAGGTATATTCTGCTATGTTTGTAGACATAGGTAGTAATGGCGTCTTAGTCACGTCAGTCCGTAGAAGGTAGTACTGAGAGTGTAGCTCCTGAAGAGGGTAGAGATGGAGCTATGGTTGAGAGAGCTAGTAAGGCACCTGCTCTTGTGCCAGAGAGATCAGCTGCTGATGATGTTCCGCCAGTGTGGCTAAGACATATGGTAGAATTGATGAGGCAAGCTCCAGTGCAGCCGCCACCGCCACCACAGCCTCAAGTGCCGGTGAGGCATTATGATAAATTGAGGAAGTATGGGGCTGAAGATTTCTTAGGCACTATAGATCCTGCAGTAGCTGAGCAGTGGTTGGATAGAGTACAGAGGGTATTTATTCAGTTGCATGGTACTCCTGAAGAGAAATTTGATTATGCTAGATTCTTATTGCAGAAAGATGCTTATGATTGGTGGAAGACAGTTCCTCATGCCATGGATGATCCACTGACTCTGCTTTATAGTGATTTTCTGTGGGAGTTTGAGCAGAAATATACTCTAAGGGAGTATAAGGATGTTAAGAAGATGGAATTTCTGAATTTGAGACAAGATAACCAGACTGTAACAGAGTATGAGGTAGAGTTCATCCGGTTGAATCACTATGCCGGTGGGATTATTTTTTATGAGATTGACCGGTGCAGGAGATTTGAGGAAGGGTTGAGGCCCTCTATTATGTGTATTGTGGCTGGTTCTCGGTACCAAGATTTTTCTCAGTTGGTTGCAGCAGCTAGAAGTATTGAGAGAGCACAGGGTATTGCAGCAGCTGCTACTGAGGAGGAGACCAGAGTTAGGAGATCCCAGTTTGAGGCAGGGTCTTCGTCTATGAAGAGAGGCAGAGGAAGTTTTATTCCGAGGATCAGTAGGAGCCAGAGGCAGTCGGGTAGGTCAGTTCAGTATCAGAGGCCGAGACTGAGACCTATAATTTTTGTAGCTAGTGCTCCGACTCCAGTGGTTCAGAGGTCTACTCCGCTTGTATGTGTTCATTGTGGTAGGATACATGGGGGTGTTTGTTGGAAGATTGGTGGATCGGCTGTGTGTTTCAGATGTGGATTGCCTGACCATTTCATTAGAGAATGTCCTGAGATGCAGGAGCATAGGCAGGCAGATTCTGCAATTTCTCGAACCGGAGAGTTCCTCTAGGCCGTGTAGAGTTTAGATCCTGAAGTGTGGATAGTGGACTTAAAGATCAAAGATTGACTGCCAAACATGTATAAACTTTATGTTTTGTAAAACTTGAATTTTGATGTATATGTATTTGTAAATACCGCTACATTTCCACTGTGTATTAAATAAACGTTTTATCTATGGTACTTTATAGTATAATTTAAATGTTTTAAATTTGCTCATATTATTGTAAAGGAATGATTTGTGTATTTAGTAAACCATAGCATTTCTATATTCAGTATACGTATATTATGATTGCGATGGTATGTAGTGTGCGTATACGGGGTATAGGGGTGTTACAGTGAGCTCTTTCTTCACTTGGTACACTAGCTTGGCCACATCTACAAAAATTTCAAAACCCAAGATCAACTTTCCCATGAACATGATTTGCTCGGGCTTCCTTGGAGTGGTACCATATCTGGAGCTTTGACAAAGATCTCTTCAAGTGGTGGGAAGCTCATCTTCTCACTCTTCTTTGGCTGGACATCGTTGTTTTCATCATATCCCAACCCCTTCATCATCAGAAATTGCAGCTACTTGAAAACCATTGAGAGGCCTCTCCATCATTAGAGCGTTTACAATTTCATTATCTTCAGCTTCAACGACCACTGTCTCATCTTCGTTGGGGAACTTGATCTTTTGATGAAGGGTGGAAGGAACTCCACCAAGAGGATGAAACCACGGTCGCCCCAAGAGTAAGGCGAAGGTAACCGGTATGTCTAAAACAACAAATTCAACAATAGATTAAATTGGACCAACCTTGATAGCAGCTTTGAAAATCCCTTTGGCGTGTCTCTTAGTGTTGTCATAAGCCCGAATTGCTACTTCAGTTGGGTTTAGATCCCTTGTTGACATGGCTAGCTTTGGCAATATCTTAAGTGGACAAACATTTATGGTGGACCCATCATCGATCATCACACATGGAGTCCTCTTCCCCTTGACTTCTATTTTGATAAAGAGAGGGCGGATGTGATCTCTCCCCTCCTCCGGTAAGTCCGCCTCTAAAAAAGAAACTGCTCCCATATTAACTTCGTTCTTCTCTTGAATCTCTTCACATTTCATTACTCCTCCAATTTTTATGAAGTTGATCAGCTCCTCTGGTGTCGTGGAGGTAGAAATTGGCATGCTAGCCAAGGCTTTGGCCGTAGTTTCTCGGTGCTTTTTAGAAGTAGCTAATAAGTCCCAAATGCTAACACTTGCTTGTGTTCTTTTCAATTGCTTGAGCACATCATCATCTTCCTCTTCTTTATTTCCTACTTCACCTTCCTTACCCTTATTAATTTCTACCTCCTTAGGTGGTGGCCTTGCATAAGGCTTATCGAATCTAGTGTTCATTACTTCATCTTCTTCGGGCTCAGACCAAGTCCACTCCTCCTTCTTGGATACAAGATCATCATCACTATCGCTTGAATCCCAAAACCCATTGACAACACAAATCATTACTTCTTTACCCACCTTAACTTGTTTAATTCCACCAAATACCTCTTCTTCTTTGGTTGCCTCTTCATGCAAACCTCCTCCAATCATGAAGGTTGCCGGCGGTGGTACTCTATTGAACTTTGGCAATGGGTTGTCTTTGGTATTTGGCTTGCTGGGCTCGGGTAGCTTCCCATTATCAATTAGATTTTGGATCTCATGTCTCAACCTCACACATCTATCAGTGTCATGCCCTTGCATTTTATGAAACTGAAAAGTGTCGAAATTAGGTGGGAGAGGGTTAGGCAAAGGTCGAGGATTTAAAGGTTGTAGCAATCCCTTTCATTGAAGTTTATTGAGAACCCAAGACATCGGCTTCCCTAATTCTGAAAATTATCTTCTTGTTCCTTGGTTAGTAGCATTGACACTGACTGCCTTTTGCATGCTTTGGCTACCAGACTGATAATTTCCTTTCTCGTTCCTTCTTGTTGAAAAATGGTTCTTCTCCCTTTCCCATTCTTCAATTTGCAAACTAGCTTGGAGAAGGTCTTTGAAATCACGGATGAGTGTATGAGACACACTCTCATGAAGACTACGCTACACCCCCTCTCACAATCATCCTTATTTGATCGGATTCATTAGGCCTCTTCTTGAGTAAAGCAGCCTGATAAGAGTGTTTTTATACTTGTTTTTAGTATGATTTATATGTTTTTTTAGTTAATGTTTCATTTGATTTTGGTTTAAAGTTTGTTTTAAGTGTTTATTTTAGGTCAAAGTGCAAAAACTCCCTTGGATGATCAAAACAATGAAGAAAAAGCATGAAGCAAGCAAGACATGGCCAAGCCAAAGCAAGCTTGGCCGTGTCCCTCAAAATTTCTTCAAGGCAGTAGATGACACGGCTAGGTGACACGCCCAAGCCTCTGGCCGTGTCTCACCCAAAGAGCAAAAATCAAAAAGTTCAAGAAAGGAAAGAAAATTTGGCATAAGAAGACATTGCAAGTGACACGGCCAAGCCAGTGGCCGTGTCATGCTTGGTCGTGTCCCATCCAAGCCAAAGAACCAAGAAAGGAAAGAAATGACCCAGAAGCCAACACACTCAGGTGACACGCCCAAGCCAGTGGGCGTGTCACATGACACGGTCACAAGCTTGGCCGTGTCACCCTTGGAAACAAAGAAAGCAAGTTGATGAAGCTAGAAGCAGAAAGTGACACATCCAGATGACACGGCCAAGCCACTGGCCGTGTCACATGACACAGCCAGGAGCTTGGCCTTGTCACCTAGAAGAAAACAAGGCAAGAAAGCGCAGAAGGTGACACGGCCAGCAAGCTTGGCCGTGTCACCTAGGGCAACTTTGAAATGTTCAAATTTTTCTGCAGACAAGTGGGGAACAAAGACTAGTTTTAGTCAAAAGTAATATTAGACAAAAGAAAAGCTTGCCTAATTTGAGGAAAAGAAAGATCGAACAAAGGGAATGTGGGAGAAAAAGCGAGTTGGAAACATGACTTGAGCTTTGGAGGAAAAATAAAAAGAGAAGAAGAGGGAGTTTTTGGGGGATTCTGGAGCTTGAAACGTGAGAGCTGGAACAAGGGAGAAGGAACCGACAATTGAAGTTGTGAGCGGGAATTTTCGCCCCCACTCCCGGTGGAATGGTTCTTGCGACTTCGGCACTGTTTAGGCTCAGGGCCTTAGAGAACACGGACCTAAGTCCGGAGAAAATGGAGTCGCCACCCAGACGGGCCGAGAAAAAAGAAAGGGGTGGATGACTCGATTCCTAAGGAATCCCCAACCCCCTAATGGGTTCGGAAAGTTGGGTACATGTGGGGAAGGTGAGAAATGGCCCAGCACCCCCACAACGCCCGGTTCATTGGAACCGGCCTCCTTTACAGGTCTTAATATTATAAAATTCTTAAGTATAACAACATTATCCATATTACACACAATAATTAAAAGAAAGCATCAATATATTAAAATCAAAGCAATGTCCAAACAAAACAAAACAAATAAATGGACACCCATCCAAGGATGGAAACATGTCCTTACATCACATGCCTAGGTAGGACACCCACCAAAAGGTAGAAACATGCCCTTTACATAAGTTATAAAATAGAAAAGAAAATTAAATTACATGATGTTTAACTAATGAGGTACCCACCAAGTGGAAAGATACCTCTTACATCTTTTGGAAGTCTAAATTGATTGATAAAAGTAAATAATCATCCATCATAAATAAATCATTCATCAAAAGTATTTAAATATCAATAAAATAAACATCCATCCATGATAAATTAAATAAATCAAGTATTGAAATTAAATAGATTAAAGCATAAGAAATAAATCAAAGCATAAATAAATATGGAATTGAATAAAACAAATAAAAGTTCAAGTATAGCTACTATTTCTATTTAGGGTTATTTATCTCATGTGTTAAGGCTTTGGAAATTCTAAAGTTTAAGTTACTATGACTTTTTATGGAATTAAAATAAATTAGGATTTTATGTTTTAAAGGGTTGGTAAGACTCTTTGATTAACAAAATTAAGGTTTGAATGGTGAAATCATGAAATTAGGGTTTTAGATACCTTAAAATACTTTAATTTGTGATTTTTGGTTATTGAGTTTCTAAGCTACTATGTAAAATTTGGATTTTTATTTTTATTTTTATTTTTATTTTTTATTTGTTTATTTTCATTTTTTACTACTAAAAATTAGATACTAAGGTAAAAATTATTTAATTAAAATTATTTTGGACCAATTAAACAACAAAAATCATTTTGGACTAAATAAAGCATGTTGGATCGGATTGGATCAAAAATTAACGGTCTACAGTTTGCCCCCTGCTTGAATGATCTGAAACCTTAGTGAAAGAGAGTGAAAAGCAATAAGACTTAATTTTTGAGGTTTTGGGTTCTGGACCCGAGAGATTGGTTTAACTCATCTGACCTTTTATCAGTTGAGAATTCTGGCATAACTGGTTGTTCCATTTTTACGAATTGTAGGTCTTTACCCACCAAAAATAGATCTTTATCTATTAGAAACTATGTCTTTTACCTAGGAACATGGATCTTTATCCATTGGAGATTGGGTCTTTACCCGAAAAAATGGATCTTTATCCATTGGTGGTCGGGTCTTTACCCTTGAAATATGGATATTTATCCATTTGAAATCGGGTCTTTACCCTTGAAACAAGGATCTTTATCCTTCGAACTTTGGGTCTTTACCCTTTGAAACATGGATCTTTATCCATTGAAAATAGGGTCTTTTCCCTTGAAACATGGATCTTTATCCATTGGAAATCGGGTCTTTACCCTTGGAACATGGATCTTTATCCATTGAGATCGGGTCATTACCCTTGAAAATGGATCTTCATCCTTTGAGATCGGGTCTTTACCCTTAAAAATGGATCTTCATCCTTTGAGATCAGGTCTTTACCCTTGAAAGTGGATCTTCATCCTTGAGATCAGGTCTTTACCCTTAAAAATGGATCTTCATCCTTTGAGATCGGGTCTTCACCCTTGAAAATGGATCTTCATCCTTTGAGATCGGGTCGTTACCCTTGAAAGTGGATCTTCATCTTTGAGATCGGGTCTTCACCCTTGAAAAAGGATCTTCATCCTTGAGAGTTCTAATTGTTCCATTCTTTTGTTCTTCCTTTTTGCAAAGATTTAGCTATTTTTAATTGGACCTTATATCCTCTCCTTGCCCCCCCTGTGTGGCAAAATATTTGTAAGTGAGTTTAAAAATATTTGGTATATAAACCTAAAAAATTGAAAAGAAGAAACTTTGCCCCCCTGTGTAGGCTCAAACTCATGATTTTTCTATGCGGACTCTGATTGATGTTGTTGTTGTCTAGTTCTTCACACAAGCATGTATTTCTTCTCTTTGCAAATTACTGGAGCTTTCTCAAGCAATGGGATTTTTATGCCCCCCTGATTCGATATCTTCTTTTGATTCTTTACTTCACAAGGTGTTTTCTGTTCATTTTGCCAAAGAATAGACAACACAAGACAAGAAAGTGCGATGTGATATGCTCATGTATGCATGATATGCATGAATAATACTTACAGTGGTTCCATGACTCACAGACCGAGGCGATCAGCAGAAGTATTCTCATTGGTTCTGTTTTGACGCTTGTTCAAGTCTTGCATTGGAATGATCAAAAGCTTTGCATTTGTGGCTTTTATCTTCAAGATGTTGAAAACATGAGTGGTGGAGACCCCAAGCAACAGAGTCAGGGATTCATCTATTTCAAGCTATATTTCAGCATGTCAATTGATAGTTTCTTCATAACTTTGCCAATAATAATTTTCTTTGCTCAATGTGTCCTTTGGAGGTTCAACATACTTCCCTTAACTTGAAGGCTTTGTTATGACAAAACACTTTTTTTTTTTGAAATTTTTTGAATTTTTCATTTTGAAATCAAATGTTGGCTTTGCCAAATTAATTTCGATGTACCTCAGGACTTGATTTTTCCAAATTAACATATCTATAACATGACAACCCTAGTTACCGTACTAAACTCGGGGGTTATTTCTACTTAAGCAAGAATTGTTGCACTTCAGATAGGCACATACACATTACTTGGCCAAAGGTCTCATTGAGTTTAAATATTGTCTATCTCATATGTATGCTTATCCAAACTATCTCCACTAATAGACTCTACCTACCAAGAGAAATCAACAAGTCTTTGATAGGCTTAAAATGGGGTCTATGAGGGAAACAGGCTTAAGTGAAGGCCATTTTGAGATTGGAGCTGGTGTGACACAATGGACAAACCTTCACACTATTAATTTCTTGTTGGAATTTTAGGCAGCTTAGAGGCAACCTTGCTAGACTCCAAATTTCTTCTATCTTCTTAGCATTAATTTGGATCTTACTAGGATAGTTTTTGCCCTTGCAAAAAGTTTGGTCCCCAAATTCATTTCTTTTCTTCTTCTCCCTTTTCTTTAATTTCTTTTTTCTTACTCCTCCCTTTCTTTGATCATTTTTTGTCCTTCTTTCTTGTTGGACTACAGAACTTTCAAGAACTGGGTGGTCTTCCTCCTTTTCTCCAATTTTAATTGAATCTTTGGTTGGGTTGGACCAACTCAAAAAAAGGTCTTTATGAACCAAATAGAAGCCTTTTGCTGCTTTAGGTAAAAGTTAACTCAGTTGGCTTTATGAACCGGCTTTTTAGGTTTTATCTTTTTTTTTCTTCTTCTTCCTTTTTTTTCTATTCTTTTTTCTTTCTTTTCTTTTTCTATTCTCTCTCTTTTTTTTCTCTTTTTTTTTTCTTTTTTTGGTTCTAGCTCAAACATAGTTGTCTTGTTTGTACCAACTTGGGCTTCCAATAATGGATGAGTGGAGTAACATAAATCTTCTTTAATAGGGATAAATCATTTATTACTCCAATGTTGATGTTGTCTTGGATATATTAAGGGAACTTCAACTACTCTTAGGGTATTGAAAACGTCCACTATCTTTATGGTCTTGAGAACTTCAACTATCTTTATGGTCTTAAGAACTTCAACTATCTTCATAGTCTTGAGAACTTCAATTATCTTCATGATCTTGACTAATCATTACCTTTTTTGATCTTATTGCCTCTTTATCTTAGTGATCATAAGACTTGCCAAAAGTATCACAACAGCTCAAGGTAGGTTGTTGAGGTTATATGCCAATGAAAAGAAAGTTAAATTTTATGAAGGCTCAAAGGGACAACTAGGGATTAATATTTAATTGGGTGGATACTAGTTGTTGGCTAATCAAACAATGCCTAGATCATTTCTCCCTTAGATAAGCAGAGTTCAATTTTGCCTCAAAAATTTGTCAAAGCATGTTCTAAGACTGACTAAGACCTAGACAAAGATAATTATGCAGGAGCCCTCTCTAAGTAAGCATACACAACTCAATGCTTTAGAGTAATTCCCTCATCTAGTAAAGTCATTCGAGTCATGATGCCTATACACATTAATTTATAAACATCAAGCTAAATTCCTCATTGGTTGAGCACCAAAATGAACAAAGACCAATAAAAATTTATGACGAAAGTAATTTATTCAAACAAATTTAAACATGATAGTTCCAAAACATTAAAGAAAGCAAAATTGAAAAGCAACATTCAAGCTAAGGAAAGTTTGTTGAATTGGAGTCAAAGACACTCCATTTATTTAGACATCTCAAGGGCACGGATTTTTTCCATCATCAAGGATCATTGCTTCATCATCCACAGTTAGTCCAAGCTTGCTTAGTAGCATATCATCTTTAGCAGCTTCTCTATCCATATCATGACAAGGTGACAAGATAAAACTCTTCATGAAGGTTGTAAGTGATGATGCCCTTCCAATTTTAGGCTGAGGATTATTATTAGTGTTGGGCTTATCAGGTTCAAGCAGCTTTCCACTGTCAATTAAATCTTGGATTTCATGTCTTAATCGAACACATTTATCTGTCTCATGCCCTTGCATTTGATGGAATTGACAGAAGACCTTGGCATCAAAATTTGGCGGTAGAGGCTTATGTAGAGGCCGAGGTGCCAATGGTTGTAGCAAATCCATTTTCATTAGATTTTCTAGCATCTTTGACAAAGGCTCCCTTAAGTTTGAAAATTTACTCTTCTTTGTAGGCTCAGTTGTTGCATTTTCCTCAACACCTCCTTTTTCTCCTTGACATTGCACACTAGGGTGATAGCCTTTCTTATTGCTCCACTTAGATAGCACATGGTTCGGTTGGTATTGTAGAATAGGGATTGATCTCTCGTTTTTCATTCGATCTCTATCAGTAGACATGCTCCTTGTTAATGCTGCCTTTTCCTTCTTTCTTATGTCAATGGGAGATGCCTCATTAGCATTGTTGATGATTTCTAGAATTTGAATCAACTGGGTCTTCATAATTCTAACCAATTGATCTTGTAGCTCGGCCATCCTAGCTTTGACAACTTCATCGATTATATCCCGTAGCTGGTTTGCATCCATCCTTCGAATGAAGCACTTGAATCAAAAATCAATGTTGTAGGTGATATCGTTGTATGCTCTTAAATTGCTGTACCTCAGGTCTATGAGCCAGAAAGGATCAATGACATGATATGCAAATGTATGCATGTATACATGTATGTGCAAACAAATAAGAACAAATTAGGACGTTCCTTCCAACCTTATAACATCCACACACGAATGGCGAGTCTCTTTTCCTAGTTATATGGTTAACCAAAATACCAACATGGGGTACCTTGCTTTCGAATAATTCCCTCGGACGTTTCAACCAATAGTTATATTTTTGAAAATGAAAACCAATCCATAATAATTAACATTAATTAGGTTTTAATCCATTCAACCAACCAAAGTAGCTTTTATGCTATGTTGGATTAAAACAAAATTAAGAGGTTTATGAATAGATTTCTCACTTGGAAAGAGTAACTAATGGTTCATGCCAAAAACAAGCCCATGGTTAATTTGTTCTTAGTGTAAACTAGGCCCACAATTGATTTTTGGTATTTCATAATTGACCTAAATATTTTTGCAAGCTTTTTATAAAAAAAGGTTGGGTGAAAATAGTTTTGTTTCTAAGCCCATTGTAAAAGATTTTAGAAAAATGGATTTTGGGCTTAGTATTTGGGCCATGAGCCAAAGAATTTTTGATTTGTTTTTAGAAAAATTTTATGTCCAAAGACCATCTTAAGAAAATAGTTTTTGTCTTTTGGATTTTAAAGAAAAAATTTATTTTGAGCTTGCAAATGTACTTGGGTCATATTAGAAAAAGAACAAACCAAATAAGCCATGATTTAAACCAAGATAAATTATCCATAGTCAAACAACATGCATTTGGGGTAAAACCTAAGGAAAGTAACTAGGCCAATTACATGAGCTTTAGTCTTTGGGTAGAAAGGCTTAGGTTCCCATAGCAAGTATATACCAAATGGTACGAGGCTATGAGTGGTTATGCCATGCTCGATCTCCATACCTTGAGTGAAAGTATGGTATCCCTTACATAACATAACACGGGTAACACGGGCGTCCTAACTCACGCACACGATGCAATCTAAGATGATGCAATGGATAATATCATTATAAGAAAGAATAGAATAATATAAAGACCAACGGAATCAACTTCTCTTATCCCCAGTGGAGTCGCCACTGTGAACGGGGATTTTCTCCCCCACTCCCGGTGGAATGGTTCTTGCGACTTTGGCACTGTTTAGGCTCGGGGCCTTAGAGAACATGGACCTAAGTCCGGAGAAAATGGAGTCGCCACCAGTATGGGTCGGGAAAAAAGAAAGGGGTGGATGACTCAATTCCTAAGGAATCCCCAACCCCCTAATGGGTTCAGAAAGTTGGGTACGTGTGGGGAAGGTGAGAAATGGCCCAGCACTCCCACAACGCCCGGTTCATTGGAACCGGCCTCCTTTACAGGTCTTAATATTATAAAATTCTTAAGTATAACAACATTATCCATATTACAAACAATAATTAAAAGAAAGCATCAATATATTAAAATCAAAGCAATGTCCAAACAAAACAAAACAAATAAATGGACACCCATCCAAGGATGGAAACATGTCCTTACATCACATGCCTAGGTAGGACACCCACCAAAAGGTAGAAACATGCCCTTTACATAAGTTCTAAAATAGAAAAGAAAATTAAATTACATGATGTTTAACTAATGAGGTACCCACCAAGTGGAAACATACCTCTTACATCTTTTGGAAGTCTAAATTGATTGATAAAAGTAAATAATCATCCATCATAAATAAATCATTCATCAAAAGTATTTAAATATCAATAAAATAAACATCCATCCATGATAAATTAAATAAATCAAGTATTGAAATTAAATAGATTAAAGCATAAGAAATAAATCAAAGCATAAATAAATATGGAATTGAATAAAACAAATAAAAGTTTAAGTATAACTACTATTTCTATTTAGGGTTATTTATCTCATGTGTTAAGGCTTTGGAAATTCTAAAGTTTAAGCTACTATGACTTTTTATGGAATTAAAATAAATTAGGGTTTTATGTTTTAAAGGGTTGGTAAGACTCTTTGATTAACAAAATTAAGGTTTGAATGGTGAAATCATGAAATTAGGGTTTTAGATACCTTAAAATACTTTAATTTGTAATTTCTGGTTATTGAATTTCTAAGTTACTATGTAAAATTTGAATTTTTATGTTTTATGTTTTTTTAATGTTTTAAATGGATTAGGGTTCGTAAAAATTAGGGTCTAAGGTTTTAAAAGGATTAGGGTTCATTATTTTAGATTTAAAAGTTGAAATTTGGATTTTTATGGTTTTAGAATTTAGGTCACGGGTAGAAGAATTTTTAGGGTTTTTAGAAATCAATTTGATATTTTATGAAGTTTTATGAATTTAAATAAATGAATTGAGGTTTTTATAAGTTGAAAAAATGTTTTTTAAGGTTTTTTTGAATGAAATAGAACCTACTTTAAAATTTTAAAAGAAGCAGAATATGATTTTGGTTTTGTTGAAAAGTATGTTCAATTAGAGTTTTAAGGTTTTTTAAGAAGAAAAAATAATAATTTTAGGCCTTTTTAGAAAAGAAAGTCACGTTTTAGTATTTTACTCTTGGAAAAATTAAATTACAGCTTTTAGGTCTTTGATTTGAAAAACCCTAATTTCATAGGTTTGCTATTGTGAAAACATAAATCAAAAAGAATTTAACATACCTTCTTTTGTTGATTCTCCAAAAAATAACTCTTCTTGGATGAACTAGCTCCAAAGACAAGCTTTGATTGCCTCTCCCTTTTACCTTTTTCGTGCTACTGCTGCTATAAATATTAATTGAATTGAGTTTTCCCTTTCCTTCCTTGATTTGGTTTCAAAACCTAAAGCTATCATGAAAAGTTTTTCCTCCTTTGATTTGGTTTAATTGGTCCTTATTTATAGTGGTTTTTAGGTTGTTTATTCCTAATTAATTAAGGTAAGTAATGATAATAAAAAAAAGAAATTAAAACCTAATTGGATTAGAATTCTAAAAATTGCAGCTAAAAAATTTGCGCTGGCAAAAATTCTGGCGATGGGCTCGTAGGCGTGCCAGCCCGCAGGAAATTCCTGCAGGCGGCGTGCCAGCCCGCAGGAAATTCGGGCGAGCCACTGTTGGCCCGACAGGCCCGCGCGACCACTTTTTGCTGTCGATTTTCTTTTCCGACTATGATTTTTATTTTTATTTGTTTATTTTCATTTTTTACTACTAAAAATTAGATACTAAGGTAAAAATTATTTAATTAAAATTATTTTGGACCAATTAAACAACAAAAATCATTTTGGACTAAATAAAGCATGTTGGATCGGATTGGGTAAAAAATTAAGGGTGTACAGAAGCAAAGAGGAGGGTTTTGAGCTGAGTTTGAAGAAGGAGACACATCTTGTACAAGCCCTAAACCAAGAATCAAGGATTGAAGTGAAGAAATACAAATTATTCGCCATGGATTGTTTGGTTTCTTTTACTCATTTATCTTGCTCTGTTTTTTTGGTTTTGAACATAAACTAATTCCTTCTCTATCTAGATATTGATGAACCCTAGCTTATTTGTATGAATTGAATAATTATATTTAGTTGAATCATTTGATTGAGTTGTTTTATTCTTATGATGCTTGATGTTATTTCCAATTGATAATAGCATGCTTATTGATTTGTTGCCATTTTCATATTATTGACTTGAGAAAGCTTGATATGAATTGAATACTCATAAGGGTTGAGGATTGATTGGGGTGCTAGAGATAGACCTACAAGATCCTTTGGTGTATAGTTCCTTGTTCTTAATGCATGACCTACTTAATTGTGTTTGAGAAGAGATTCCGGCACTCTACTTAGTGATTAGGGATTAATTCGCTCGAGATAGGTTTAGTCTAAGTTAGAGGAATGCCAACTCAATTCTATTGAATGATTTAACTGAATTGATTATTCATAAATATCATTGAGGCTAGGGGGATTCAATATCTGGATAGTATTATTATTATCAATCCTATTTGCACAATATTTAATTTCCCTTACTTCCAGTTATTAAATTAGTTGTTTTTAATTACAAAGCATCACACAAATATTAATTTGCTAAACAACGGTTAAGGTTTGCGCTAGTACTTGGCCTTGTCCCCAGTGGAACGATAACTGACTCACTACTTTATTACTTGGGAGACCCATGCACTTGCGGTATTGCTATAGCATAGCGGCACGCACCATAGCCTTGTTTCTCCATCTCTTCACATAATCTACAAAATTCTCATTCGACCTTTGCCTAATGAATTCCACTTCCATTAAGGTAACTTCCATCTCGACGTTATATCCATATTGTTGCATGAAGGCTTTGTAAAGCAGATCCCAACTCTTTTGTGTTCCATCATCTAAGGTATTGAATCAATTTTGGACAATAGGGTCCAGTGAGAGCATGAAGTACCTTAAGGTTTGAGCCTTAGTAACTCGGTCAGACTACATAGCAGTGATATACTGCTTCACATGGAGATGAGGATTTTCGGTTCCATCAAACTTTGCGAAAGATGGCATCTTGAACTTGTACGGGAATTCTTCATCTAGCTCAAATAATTTGTCAACTTCGGACATTTCCTCTATTTTCAATTTCTTCTCAAATTTCTTTTTTAAATCAGCAATCATCTTTTCAACATCAGAAGTTTCAGTCTTCTACATAGTTGATCTTTCAACAATCTTTGGTTCTTTCTTCTTGTCTTGAGGATCTTGGTAGTATTAAGCCCAATCATCATCATCATCAATGATCACCTCTTCATAATCAAAAACCACTTCACCAAATTTAGTCTTCCCTTTGTCCTTTGGCTTCTTAGTGCTAGCAGATGCCTCGGCATGATTTTCTAAGATTGTAGTCAATTGGTTCTTCATGGTCTCAGCTAGGGCCTCTTTTATTTCTTCCATCTTGGCGTTGAGAGCATCATCCACCATTCTTTGAATTTGTTAAAGATCCATTGTTTTCTATGAGCAAGTGATTGAGTCATTGCTACATACTTCATCTCCGGCGTAGGTCGGATTGTCATAAGCTTTTGAACTGTCTTAATCTAGGGCTATGAGCTAGAGGGGATCAATGATATGAGATGCAAATGTATGTATGTATGCATGTATGCAAAAACAATCGACAAAGAAAGATAATTAGGATGTTCCTTCCAACCTTATAACATCCACACACGAATGGTGAGTCTCTTTTCCTAGGTATACAGTTAACAAAAAACCAACATGGGGCATCTTGTTTTCGAATAATTCCCTCAGACGTTTCAACCAATAATTATATTTTCGAAAATGGAAATCATTTCACAATAATTTCCATTAATTAGGTTTTAATCCATTCAACCAACTAAAGTAGCTTTTATGCTATATTGGATTAAAACTAAATTAAGAGGTTTATTATAAATAGATTTCTCACTTGAAAAAGTAACTAATGATTCATGCCAAAAACAAGCCCATGGTTAATTTATTCTTAGTATAAACTAGGCTCACAATTGATTTTTGGTATTTCATAATTGACCCAAATAATTTGCAAGCTCTTTGTATCATAATTTTGTTTATAAGCCCATTGTAAAAAGATTTTAGAAAAAATGGATTTTGGGCTTAATATTTGGGCCATGAGCAAAAGAATTTTTAATTTATTTTTAGAAAAGTCTTATGTCCAAAGACCATCTTGAAAGGTTTTGAAAATAGCTTTGGTCTTTTGGACTTTAAAGAAAAATTGATTTCAGCTTACAAATGTACTTGGGTCATTTTAGAAAAAGATCAAACCAAATAAGCTATGATTTAAGCCAAGATAAATTAACCATAGTCAAACAACATGCATTTGGGGTAAAACCTAAGGAAAGTAACTAAGCCAATTACATGATCTTTAGTCTTTGGGTAAAAAGGTTTAGATTCCCATAACAAGCATATACCAAAAGGTACGAGGCTATTAGTGGTTATTCCATGCTCGATCTCCATACCTTGAGTGAAAGTATGGTATCCCTTACATAACACAACACGGGTAACACGGGCGTCCTAACTCACGCACACGATGCAATCTAAGATGATGCAATGGATAATATCATTATAAGAAAGAATAGAATAATATAAAGACCAATGGAATCAACTTCTCTTATCCCCAGAAGAGTCGCCACTATGAGCGGGGATTTTCGGCCCCACTCCCGGTGGAATGGTTCTTGTGACTTTAGCACTGTTTAGGCTCGGGGCCTTAGAGAACATGAACCTAAGTCCGGAGAAAATAGAGTCCCCACCCGGACGGGCCGGGAAAAAGAAAGGGGTGGATGACTCAATTCCTAAGGAATCCCCAACCCCCTAATGGGTTTGGAAAGTTGGGTATGTGTGGGGAAGGTGAGAAATGGCCTAGCACCCCCACAACGCTCAGTTTATTGGAACCGGCCTCCTTTACAGGTCTTAATATTATAAAATTCTTAAATATAACAATATTATCCATATTACACACAATAATTAAAATAAAGCATCGATATATTGAAAATCAAAACAATGTCCAAGCAAAACAAATAAATGGACACCCATCCAAAGATGGAAACATGCCCTTAAATAATCCATGCCTAAATAGGACACCCACCGAAAGGTAGAAACATGTCCTTTACATTGGTTGTAAAATAGAAAAGCAATTTAAATTACATGATATTTAACTAATGAGGTACCCACCAAGTGGAAACATACCTCTTACAACATTTGGAAATCTAAATAAATCGATAAAAATAAATAACCATTCATCATAAATAAATCATTCATCAAAGATATTAAACATCAATAGAACGTAAACATCCATCCATGATAAACTAAATAAACCAAGCATTGAACTTAAATAAATTAAAGCATATAAAATAAATCAAAGCATAATCAAATATAAATTGAATAAAGCAAATAAAGATTCAAATTAGGGCTACTGTTTCCATTTAAGGTTCTTTATTTAATGTGTTTAGGGTTTTGGAATTTATGGATTTAAGCTACTGTGAGTTTTAAAGGAATTGAAATGGATTAAAGTTTTATAATTTAAGAGGTTGATAAAATTCTTTGATTAACCAAATTAGTGTTTGAGAACTGAAATCATAAAATTAGATTATATGATTATTAGCTGTTGACTGTGTTGAATTTTAGGCTTATTGTGTTTGAATTTTAACATTTAGGTTTGTAAGGTTTTAGAGTTTAACAAATTAGGGTTTAGAAAAATTAGGGTTTAAGGTTTTAAGGGAATTAGGGTTTAAGAAAACTAGGGTTTAATGTTAGCTAGTTTAGGGTTTATTGTTTTGGTTTTGAAGTTGAATTAGGGTTTTTAGTGTTTCGGAGAATGTATTTGATTTTAGAATTTGGAAAAACAATATATAGTTTTATCAAGCTTTATGAAATTAAACAAAATGATTTAAAGTTTATAGAAACAGAAAAGATATTTTTTAGGGCTTTTGGAAAGAAAAGGATTCAATTTAGGGTTTTGGAAAATTGGAAAGCAAATTAGGGTTTTGGTAAATTTTCAAACGATTTAAGGTTTTGTAAAGCTAGAAAGTAGATTAGGGTTTTAAAATTTTGAAGAAACAGAAACAACAATTTTTAATCTTGAGTGATGAAGCTACTGTAAAGAAAAATAAATAAAGAAATTCATGCCTTCGTTTGTTGGTTCCACCAAAAATTGATTTTTGGATGAACAATGCAACACCCCTATATCCTGTACACGCACACTACAAAACACCACACTGTAATATACGTACACTGAATATAGGGATGCTACGGTTTTCTTTAACATTTAAATCATTGTAAATGATAAGATATTCCTTCTCATTATACATTATAGAAAATAAAGTAATTAACTTGTAATATAAACAAAATAGATATATAAGTTTACTTAATACGCAGCGGAATTTATAAAATATTTACATATATGAATACATTCAAATCCATATTTACAATTATACATATATTTACATTAGAATCAATACTTTACAAAATATAAAGAAGTTATACATGATTGGCAGCCCTTCTCTGATCTTTAAGTCCCAAAAATAAAATCTTCAATGCCTAGTCTCACTCGGTCTCGAGGAACTCTCGGGTTCAACCCTGTCACCTGCACGATCAACCACTATCGCGCTAAGCCAACGACTTAGTAGTACATAGTATACTAACAATATGCTTTAATGCAATGCAATGTCACACATTTTCATAATAAAGACAACATCATAGCTGGAAAGCTAATATCACACCTTTATATTCCATAAACCATACACATATAAACATATCACATTTCAAAGTCCTTCCATAGATATCATTATTCAATTTATCTTACCATTAATAAATCACATTTAAACAAAGACAAGCATTTGCCCAAAAGACACTAATATGCCATTCAATTTTCAGAGTTAATGTTTTGGTTCAATTATCACATTCATCATTATCATAATCCCAACTAGGCTTCAAGGATTAGATTCAACCAAGCTTCAAGGGGAACAAAGCATGCTAAGTATCAACCCAACATGGCTTCAAGAACCAACCCAACCTAGCTTCAAGGGTTGTAACATCTCAATTAGGCTTCAAGGATTAGACCCAACCAAGCTTCAAGGGGAGTAAAACATGTTAAACTTCAACCCAACATGGCTTCAAGGATCAATTCCAACCTAACTTCAAGAGATTGTTACTAATAGGCATGCCACCAATCAAGAAAACTCTGAAAATGGAATAACACATTAGACACACAATTCATTCATTATTTCATTATCAATTAGGCAAACATGCCTCATTAAAGTCATTATAGCCAATCACAATGGCTTTATATTCCATCACATCTTAATCCACATTATAGCAATTCATCTTTCAAATACACAATCATTTACATCATCATATCTTTCACATTATACATAAAGCATCATTGATATAAACATAACAAAGTACATTATTCATATAAGTCAACAATGTACTAATGCAATATTTGTACTTACCTCAATAACAATTCACACAACTCTAAACACTTCCTTTTCCAAGATTCTTTTACTTCTTAGATCAGTGACAAATCACTTTCTTCAAGACCTAATCCAAACATAATAACATACATTTGCTTAGGGATACACATGAGATAATCAAGTTAAGAGTTAACTAGGACAAACTCTAAACATGACACGCTCAACCACACGGGCGTGTCCCTGACCGTGCCCTAACTCCACAATACAGAAGCTTTTACACGCTCGGAACCACGGGCGTGTCACTGGGCGTGTAATACATTCTGTCTCTCAGAAACATCGACACGTCCAACAACGTGAGCGTGCTCATGGCCGTGTCAATTCTCCAATCTCACAGTAGCTATGACACGCTCAATAACACGGGCGTGTTACGGGTCGTGTCAATCCTACTGCCACCAACACAATTGACACGCCTAAGAATCTAAACGTGCTCATGGGCGTGTCAGGCCAAAAACCCAGATTCCGGTCAAAACAACAAAACACCCAACAAAACACTTCTTTTCACCAACATCCACTTCAAACAAACTTAACAAAACATACCCAAAAACCATCTTAAACTTACAAAAACACCAAAACAACTCCACATGTAATATCCCTAATTATGCTCTAGTAGTCTTGGTGTTAGTGTTGTTGCACTTGAATTATGTATATATGATAAGTTGATAAGAAATTGGAAGAGAATGTTTTTGTATGTGTTTTGGAGAAGAAATTTAGGGTTTAGAGACAAATGTATATGTTGTGTATATGATGATATATATAACATATAAATGGGTCAAAGGAAGAGTCAATGCAAGAAGATATTTTTGTGGAATGTGCAATTACATATAAGGGCTTATATGAGACAAAAAGTTAGTTATATAATTGAGGGCATTTTGGTAATTGCTTGGATAAGATCACTTGGTGGAGATTAAAAGTAAATTTGACTTTGTGTCTTCATCATTTTCCTTCTTTCTTTCAAGAGGTGCCGGCTCTCCAAAAACCAAGAGAGAAAGAGAGGTGATCTTGAGGTTTGAAGCAATTTGAAGAAGGAAGCAAGGGTTTTGGGTTAAAGATTTGTGGATTTCTTCATCTAAGGTAAGATCTTTTCTTTAAATTCTTCAATTCTTTTGAAGTGGTGTGAGAAAGGAATTAGGGTTTGTTGGTTTGATGATGAGATGAATTGTTTGTTTAATATGTTATTCAGTTTCAGAGTTCTGGATTTGGGTGGCATGCCTAAGAAATAATGAAAGGTAACAGTCTTGCCGGGTTGAGGATCTCCTCATATGTGTTGAGTTGATGGTCCAAGAGACTGGGTCTGTTACACTATGAGAATTGTGAATATAAGATATATGATTTGTAACAGTCTTGCCGGGTTGAGGATCTCCTCATATGTGTTGAGTGATGGTCCAAGAGACTGGGTCTGTTACACTATCCATGGATAGAGATACATGTATATACATTGCCTACGGGCGTGATTATTGTGACTATGAACCAAATCAGTAACTCTGAACTCTGAATATCATATTAAATACTTGTTGGGCCCATAGGTGTCAAGGTTATATGAATGTCCTAAATAATGTTATGAGTTAATGAAATGAGATGTTGGTTATTGAGTATGATTGAGTAATGTTGAATGTGGAAAGATGTTGAAATGTGGTATACTCATATGACTATGATTTGTGAAATGCATAATTATGTGTTAACTTTATATTTATGATGTTGATCTTATCAATAACATATGTGGCATTGCATTACATTTAAGCATACCATTAACATGTTTTATCTTACTAAGTCGTTGGCTTAGCGCGATAGTGTTTAATCGCGCAGGTAATAGAGTGGATAGAGTTGAACCCGAGAGTTCATCAAGACCAAGTGAGAGTAGACCTTGTTGAATCCATTTTTGGAGCTTAAAGATCAGAGCAGACTTGCCAATCATGTATATTTCTTTATATTTTGTAAAGAAATGTTTAGTATGTAAATATGTAAATATTTTATAACTTTCGCTGTGTAATATTTAAATATAGGGGTTGTCACAAAACCTTTATTTTATGTTGCACTAGAAGTGTAAATTCTTTTTGCAGGTTGTAGTTGAGGTTACAAGGGGGATTTATTGGGAGTGTACTGAGAATGATTTTGTTTGCATTGGTTTGTGTAAAATGTTTTTAAAAATAAGAAAAAAACCGGTTTTGTCGACACTTGGGACTCAATTTTTAGGCGAAACTATGGCAAAATTTTTGAAAAAAAAATCGGAACTAAAATTTGACTAAGTAAAATTGGTAGCAACATTAGGTTAGTGTGGCGCCTCTACTCAGCTTACACATGTAGGTCGGGAAGGGGTGTTACAATTGTTTTGGTATCAGAGCCTAGGTTTGAGATTCTCAACCTAGGTAAAATGTAATAAAAAGACTATTTTTACTTAAAAAGTGGTTTTGAATAACATATACGTTTGAGATTGGCAGTCTCTGATCTTTAATAAGATATAATCTGCTGTGTTTGCAGTGCTAGGTTGTGATGGATTCTCACTCACGACAGTCGGTTGAGGGTAATGCCGAGAGTATTGCCCCTGATGATGGAGCTAGGGTTGTTAGTGTTGAGGAGGCACCTGCTTCGGTGTCAGGGAGATCAGCTGGGGAGGAGGTTCCGCCAGCTTGGGTTAGGCATGTGATAGAGGCTTTGAGGCCAGCACCAGTACAACCACAGCCACCACCACCACCCCCACAGCCTTTGGTAGCAGTGAGGCAATATGATAAACTAAGGAAGTTTGGAGCAGAGGATTTTATAGGTACTACTGATCCAGTTGTGGCTGAGCAATGGTTAGACAAAGTTCAGAGAATATTTGTGCAGTTGCAAGCCACTCCAGAGGAAAAGTTTGATTATGCAAGATCATTGTTGCAGAAGGATGCTTATAGTTGGTGGAAGACAGTGCCCCATTCTATGGAAGATCCCCCAACATTGTCCTATGCAGATTTTCTGAGGGAGTTCGAATTGAAGTATACTCCGAGGGAGTATAAAGATGGGAAGAAGAGAGAGTTTTTAGATTTGAAGCAAAACAACCGGACCGTGACGGAGTATGAGGTTCAATTTATCCGGTTGAGTGAGTATGCCGGGGGCATTATATCGGATGAGATAGATCGATGCCGGAGATTTGAGGAGGGGTTGAGGCCCTCTCTTATGTGCCATGTGGCTGGTTCTCGGTATCAGGATTTTTCTCAGCTTGTGGCAGCAGCTCGGAGTGTGGAGAAAGCTCAGAATATTGCAGCTGCTTCTGAGGAAGAGGTTAGGATTAGAAGGCCCCAATTTGAAGCAGAGTCTTCTTCTGCTAAAAGAGGTAAGGGAAGCTTTGCTCCTCGGGTCAGTAGAAGTCAAAGATCAGCTGGTAGGTCAGTGCAGTTCCAGAGGCAGAGATTTAGACCTGAAGCTTCAGTAGCGAGTGCTCCTACTCCTGGAGTTCAGAGATCCACCTTACCTGTGTGTAACCAGTGTGGTGGAAGACATGGGGGCGTTTGTTGGAGGCATAGTAGATCAGGGGTATGCTTCAGGTGTGGATCACCTGACCACTTTGTGAGAGACTGTCCTGAGAGGCAGGAGCAGATGCCAGTTGATTCTGCTGCTTCTCGAGCTAGTGTGAGGGGAGGCAGAGGAGGCAGAGGTGCCAGCCGAGGAGGTAGACCAGGGTTCAGTTTTAGAGGAGGTGCTACATCCAGGGAGAGTAGACCAGAGGAGGTTGGATCTTCCCAGAGGATGTATGTTATGCAAAGGCAGCCGGATGCATCGGCAGTTATAGCTGGTACTTTTTCTTTATTTGATACTGCAGTACTTGCTTTGATTGATCCCGGATCCACCCATTCTTATATTAGTGCATCTGTTTTGCCTGTGTTTGATATGCATGCTGAGTCCCTAGGATTTGATGTTTTGGTGACAAATCCTCTAGGGCATAGTGTGATAGTTAGTAAAGTGCATAAAGATAGTGCAGTGAGGGTGCAAGGTGAGGAGTTCCTTGGAGATTTGATTGAGATGCCATTTAAGGAATATGATGTGATTCTAGGCATGGACTAGCTATCTCGACATGGAGCTGTGGTAGATTGTAAGAAGAAGAATGTTTCTTTGAGAACTGGTGATGGTAGAGAGGTGATAGTATCTAATGAGCAGGAACAGCTAGCCTCCTTATTTGTTTTAGCTGTTGCAGCTAGGAGGTTGATTAGAAAGGGATGTGAAGCCTATCTTGCTCATGTGGTAGATACTAGAGTAAAGGGTTCTCCCATTGATAGCATTGCCACAGTTGCTGAGTTCCCAGATGTTTTTCCCGAGGAGTTGCCAGGATTGCCTCCTGAGAGAGAAGTGGAGTTTGGTATCGAATTGTTGCCCGGTACCACTCCTATTTCGATTACTCCTTACAGAATGGCACCAGCAGAATTGAGGGAGTTAAAAGTGCAATTACAGGAGTTGTTGGACAAAGGATTCATTCGCCCCAGTGTTTCTCCTTGGGGAGCTCCTATGCTATTTGTGAAGAAGAAAGATGGTACTATGAGATTATGTATCGATTATAGGCAATTGAACAAAGTGCCCATTAAGAATAAATATCCTTTGCCTAGAATCGATGATCTATTTGATCAGTTGAAGGGTGCAGCTGTGTTTTCCAAAATTGATCTGAGATCAGGGTACCATCAGCTGAGAGTCAGAGCTGAAGATGTTCCGAAGACAGCTTTCCGGACCAGATATGGGCATTATGAATTTTTAGTTATGCCTTTTGGTCTGACGAATGCACCTGCAGCTTTTATGGATTTGATGAATAGGGTATTTAGGCCCTATCTGGATCAGTTTGTAGTGGTCTTCATCGATGACATTCTGGTGTATTCGCGGAATGAGGAGGAACATGATATGCATCTGCAGATTGTGTTGCAGATTTTGAGAGAGAAGCAGTTGTTTGCTAAATTGTCGAAGTGTGAGTTCTGGTTGGATCAAGTAGCTTTTCTCGGACATATTGTTTCAACAGAAGGCATTAGAGTTGATCCAAGTAAAGTTGAAGCTATTCTGAATTGGAGTCCACCTAAGTCTGTGACAGAGATTAGAAGTTTTCTAGGTTTGGCAGGCTATTACCGGCGGTTTGTGAAAGGATTTTCTTTGATAGCTACTCCACTCACCAGATTGCTTCGTAAGGGAGTGAGGTTTTTGTGGACAGATCAGTGTCAGGCGAGCTTTGAGCAGTTGAGAGATATGTTGACTCAAGCGCCTGTTCTTACTTTACCTGTAGAAGGCAAACCATATGTGATTTACAATGATGCTTCACATAGTGGTTTGGGATGTGTGTTGATGCAGGAAGGTAAAGTTATAGCTTATGCATCTCGACAGTTGAAACCGCATGAGCTTAACTATCCGACCCATGATTTGGAATTGGCTGCCATTGTGTTTGCATTGAAAATTTGGCGCCACTATCTGTTTGGGGAGAAATGTTTCATCTACACTGATCACAAGAGTTTGAAGTATTTGGGTGTCCAGAAAGAACTCAATCTTCGTCAGAGGAGATGGTTAGAATTGATTAAAGACTACGACTGCTTGATTGACTATCATCCAGGTAAAGCAAATGTTGTTGCTGATGCTTTGAGTCGGAAGTCTTTAGCTGGTTTAACAGTTTACTCGCTCTCGTTGCTTGTTGAGTTGAGAGCATTGCATGCCAGTTTTGTACCTTGTGATGATGGTGCATTGTTGGCACAGTTGCTTTTGAAACCAGTTTTGTTAGATCAGATCAAAGAGGCTCAGTTGATTGATATGAAGATTCAGAAGATTATTTCAGATTGCAAGAATGGGAAGACTAGAGATTTTGTTGTGAAAAGTGATGGGAGCCTATGGTTTAAAAACTGATTGTGTGTACCCGATGATGCTGATTTGAAAAGGGTCATTTTGGAAGAAGCTCATCAGTCAATGTTTGCTATGCATCCGGGTAATACGAAGATGTATCATGATTTGAGACAGCATTATTGGTGGATGGGGTTGAAGAGAGACATTGCTGAGTTTGTATCGAAATGTCTCACCTGTCAGAAGGTTAAAGCAGAGCATCAAGTTCCAACCGGGTTGCTTCAACCATTGTCAGTGCCAGAATGGAAGTGGGAAAGAGTAACAATGGATTTTGTGTCTGGTTTGCCATTGACACAAAAGAAGCATGATGCCATATGGGTGATTGTGGATAGATTGACTAAGACAGCTCATTTTCTTCCGGTTCGAATGGATTACTCTTTGGAGAGATTGGCTGAGCTGTATATCCATGAGATTGTGAAACTGCATGGTGTTCCAACTTCTTTAGTGTCTGATCGAGATCCCAGGTTTACTTCCAGATTTTGGAAGAGTTTGCATAGTGCTTTAGGTTCTCGACTGCACTTCAGCACTGCTTTTCATCCACAGACGGATGGACAGTCAGAGAGGGTGATACAGATTATTGAGGACATGTTGAGAAGCTGTGTCATTGATTTCTCTGGAAGTTGGGATAGGTTTTTACCTCTTGTGGAGTTTGCTTACAACAACAGTCACCAATCCAGCATTGGTATGGCACCGTTTGAAGCATTGTATGGCAGACGGTGTAGGACACCTCTTTGTTGGAATGAGCTTGGAGATAATAAGTTGGTTGGTCCTGATTTGATTCAAGAAACTGAAGAAAAAGTAAAGTTGATTTGAGGCAGGTTAAAAGCAGCTTCAGACCGACAGAAGTCTTATGCAGATCTGAAAAGGAGAGATATAGAGTTTGATGTTGGAGATAAGGTATTTCTGAAAGTGTCTCCTTGGAAGAAGATTTTGTGGTTCGGTCGGAAAGGAAAATTGAGTCCTCGTTTCATTGGGCCGTATGAAGTGTTAGAAAGAGTTGGGCCAGTGGCGTATCGACTTGCTTTGCCACCTGAGTTGGATCGTATTCATAATGTATTCCATGTTTCTATGTTGAGGAGATATAGGTCGGATCCATCTCATGTGTTGCCATTTGAATCTATTGAAGTGAGCCCAGACTTGACATTTGAAGAGGAACCAGTTGCTATCTTGGCACGTGATGTAAAAGAGTTAAGAAATAAGAATGTGCCTTTGGTAAAAGTTCTGTGGAAGAATCATGCAAGAGAGGAAGAAACTTGGGAAAGTGAGCATACCATGCGAGACCAGTATCCTTAGTTATTTCAGAGTTAATTTCAGGTAATTTCGAGGACGAAATTTCTTTCTAGAGGGGGAGAATTGTAATATCCCTAATTATGCTCTAGTAGTCTTGGTGTTAGTGTTGTTGCACTTGAATTATGTATATATGATAAGTTGATAAGAAATTGGAAGAGAATGTTTTTGTATGTGTTTTGGAGAAGAAATTTAGGGTTTAGAGACAAATGTATATGTTGTGTATATGATGATATATATAACATATAAATGGGTCAAAGGAAGAGTCAATGCAAGAAGATATTTTTGTGGAATGTGCAATTACATATAAGGGCTTATATGAGACAAAAAGTTAGTTATATGATTGAGGGCATTTTGGTAATTGCTTGGATAAGATCACTTGGTGGAGATTAAAAGTAAATTTGACTTTGTGTCTTCATCATTTTCCTTCTTTCTTTCAAGAGGTGCCGGCTCTCCAAAAACCAAGAGAGAAAGAGAGGTGATCTTGAGGTTTGAAGCAATTTGAAGAAGGAAGCAAGGGTTTTGGGTTAAAGATTTGTGGATTTCTTCATCTAAGGTAAGATCTTTTCTTTAAATTCTTCAATTCTTTTGAAGTGGTGTGAGAAAGGAATTAGGGTTTGTTGGTTTGATGATGAGATGAATTGTTTGTTTAATATGTTATTCAGTTTCAGAGTTCTGGATTTGGGTGGCATGCCTAAGAAATAATGAAAGGTAACAGTCTTGCCGGGTTGAGGATCTCCTCATATGTGTTGAGTTGATGGTCCAAGAGACTGGGTCTGTTACACTATGAGAATTGTGAATATAAGATATATGATTTGTAACAGTCTTGCCGGGTTGAGGATCTCCTCATATGTGTTGAGTGATGGTCCAAGAGACTGGGTCTGTTACACTATCCATGGATAGAGATACATGTATATACATTGCCTACGGGCGTGATTATTGTGACTATGAACCAAATCAGTAACTCTGAACTCTGAATATCATATTAAATACTTGTTGGGCCCATAGGTGTCAAGGTTATATGAATGTCCTAAATAATGTTATGAGTTAATGAAATGAGATGTTGGTTATTGAGTATGATTGAGTAATGTTGAATGTGGAAAGATGTTGAAATGTGGTATACTCATATGACTATGATTTGTGAAATGCATAATTATGTGTTAACTTTATATTTATGATGTTGATCTTATCAATAACATATGTGGCATTGCATTACATTTAAGCATACCATTAACATGTTTTATCTTACTAAGTCGTTGGCTTAGCGCGATAGTGTTTAATCGCGCAGGTAATAGAGTGGATAGAGTTGAACCCGAGAGTTCATCAAGACCAAGTGAGAGTAGACCTTGTTGAATCCATTTTTGGAGCTTAAAGATCAGAGCAGACTTGCCAATCATGTATATTTCTTTATATTTTGTAAAGAAATGTTTAGTATGTAAATATGTAAATATTTTATAACTTTCGCTGTGTAATATTTAAATATAGGGGTTGTCACAAAACCTTTATTTTATGTTGCACTAGAAGTGTAAATTCTTTTTGCAGGTTGTAGTTGAGGTTACAAGGGGGATTTATTGGGAGTGTACTGAGAATGATTTTGTTTGCATTGGTTTGTGTAAAATGTTTTTAAAAATAAGAAAAAAACCGGTTTTGTCGACACTTGGGACTCAATTTTTAGGCGAAACTATGGCAAAATTTTTGAAAAAAAAAATCGGAACTAAAATTTGACTAAGTAAAATTGGTAGCAACATTA
The DNA here is from genome assembly GCA_947685225.1 of Garcia nutans. Taxonomy (NCBI): domain Eukaryota; kingdom Viridiplantae; phylum Streptophyta; class Magnoliopsida; order Malpighiales; family Euphorbiaceae; genus Garcia; species Garcia nutans. Next base: position 35,327,945 of record CANTUV010000045.1, read on the forward strand.
GGTTAGTGTGGCGCCTCTACTCAGCTTACACATGTAGGTCGGGAAGGGGTGTTACACCACACCTACATCAAACACAAATCACAATTATCATCACAAACCCTAAACACAAATACAACACCATCTCTTCCAACCAACTTACTCTTTTCTTCAATCCATCCTTAAAATCCATAATCAATTTAATCAAACACTCTTAAACATATTACAATCAAACAACACACCCTTAAATAATCTATCAAACTCAAACAAAACTTCAAATAAGCAAAGAAATCAAAAGAGGACTTACCAAAGTAATGAAACTTCTTGAATCACCAACTTGATCACTTAGATCTTCCTTCAATTTCAGCTTAGAACATTAAATTCCTCTCTTGCTCTCTTGCTTTCTCTTGTCTTTGGATGAGCCGGCCAACACAATGGAAAAGAAGAAAAGAACATAAAGAAACAAAGTCAAACTTCTCTTTAAATCTCCACCAAGTATTCCAAAACAAGGAATTACCTAAACACCCTCTTACAATTTGTTTTAACTTCCTTTAAAACACTTGCCCTTTTTAATAATTTCACAAATCACAAATTAAAATATCTTCTTCCCTTGACCACCCATTTAACTTGCATATATGTTATATATATTACCATATATACAACATATACATTCCCTCTAAAAAATCCTTTCCTTTCTAAAACACATATACATTTGATTCAAATCAAACAAGAATTATATCAAAACTTCTAGGGTACACTTTAGGATATTACAAACAAAATCAAAGGCAAGATGGTTGCCTTTAATGGATTGAATTTGCTTGTTTGCTTTTCTCAAAAGGTCCGATTGATTTCACTGCCAAAGGTTTCTCCTAATGCGATCGATTACCAGTTCTCCCTCTCCAATTTTCCTCCTTTTCTGTGTTGTTTTAGTCCTTATTTATAGAAGATTTTTATGATTAATCTTAGTTTCTCATGGAATCTAACATTAATTAAGAAAAGGAAACTGAAACCGAATTGAATTTGGTTTCGAAAAAATTTGCGAAGAAAAAATGTCGCTGGCGAAAAAAATTGCTGCAGAAAAATTTCGCTGGTAAAAAAAAAACTGCTGCCGAATAATTACGCTGGTAAAAAATTTACCGCAGCTGGGGCGGGCGAAATTGCCTCATGCAAGCGAAATGGCCCGAGGCCATTTTTGCCCAACCTCTTTTTGGTGACGAAAAATTTCATCGCCGATTTTCCGTCGCCGATTTTTATTTTTTATTTTTTATTAATGAAAATTAGATACTAAAGCAAATATTATTTAATTAAGATAGCAAAAATTATTTTGGTCTAATTAAAATATATTGGATAATACAAAAATTATTTTAGACTAATTAAAATATATTGGACCGGACTGGGTCAAAAATTAAGAGTCTACACTCTGGTCCAAGTATCCAAAACTAATTCAGTCTCGGGTCCAAGTACTCAAATCAAATCCAAGTACCCAAACCTAATTCAGTCTCGAGTCTAAACCCAAATCGAATCCAAGTACCTATCCTCATCCTAAATATGTTCAAAGTCATATTGCTTTTCATTCTCTTCTACTGAAAGTCTCAGATTATTCAAGCAGGGAAAAAACTATTGACCTTTAGATATTGAATCAGGGGTCATGGAAGGCCCATTGCTTGAGGAACCTCCAGTCATTTTGCAAAAGAAGAAATGCTTGCTTGTGCGAGGAACTATAAAACACAAAGATCAATATAAGCCTGCATAGGAAAAATCATTGGTTTGAGCCTACACAAGGGCAAAGTTTCTCCTTTAAAATTTTTGAGTTTATACGTGTTCAAAATATTTTCAAACTCACATTCAAATATTTTCTCACATAGGGGGCAAGGAGAAGATATGAGGGCCAGCTTAAAAATAGCTAAATTTTTTGCAAAAGGAAGAACAAAAAGAATGGAACAGCCGGTTCAACTAGAATTCTCAACTAATAAAAAGTCAGTCAAATCCAATTTTCGATCGAGTACCCAAATCTAGTTTAGGATCTAGCATCCAAATTCAGTTTAGGATCGAGCATCCAAATCTAGTTCTGGGTCGAACACCCAAAATCCCATTTAGGATCAAGCATCCAAATTCAGTTTAGGGTCAAGCACCTAAAATTCAGTTTCAGGTCGAGAACCCAAATCTAATTTTGGGTCGAGCACCCAACTCCTGTCTTGAGTCAAGAACTCAAAATTGAGTTTAGGATTGAGTATCCAAATCTAGTTTCGGGTCGAGCACCCAACTTTTGTCTTTGGTCCAAGTACCCAATTTAGTTTTGTGTCAAGCACCCAAAATCCCATTTAGGATCGAGCATCCAAATCTAGTTTAGGGTTGAGCATCCAAAATCCAATTTTGGATCGAGAAAACAAATCCAATTTTGGGTGGAGCACCCAACTCCTATCTTGAGTCAAGCACCCAAATTCACGTTAGGACCAAGCATCAAAATCTAGTTTAGGATTAAGTATCCAGATACAGTTTAGGGTTGAGCACCCAAAATTCAGTTTTGGGTCGAGTACCCAACTATTGTCTCTGGTCCAAGTACCCAATCCAGTTTTGGGTTGAAGTACCCAATCTTGTCTCGGGTCCAAGTACCCAATTCAGTTTTGGGTTGAAAGTACCCAATCCAGTTTTGGGTTGAAGTACCCAATCCAGTTTAGGATCAAGCATTCAAATCTAGTCTCGGGTTGAGCACTCAAAATCCAGTTTCGGGCCGAGCACCCAAATTCAGTTTAGAATTGAGCATCCAAATCTAATCTTTGTTCGATAACCCAATCAATTTAGTCTCAGGTCTAAGTACCCAAATCAAATTTAGTCTTGGGTTAAGAATCCAATCAAGCCTATCTGGATCAGAACTCAAATCTTTTATGAGTCCAAAACTCATTCCTGGTCCAAGTACCCAAACCATTGCCAATCTCGGGTCAAGAACCCATCCTCATCCAAAATCTGCTTAAAGTCATGTTGTTTTTCACTCTCTTCTACTGAAAGTCTCATATCGTTCAAGCAGGGGGCAAGCTGTAGACCCTTAATTTTTTACCAAGTCCAGTCAAATATTTTAAAATAAGTCCAAAATAATTTTTATGGTATTTATTATTTATTTTAATATTTAATATTTATTTTTAATAATATAATTAAATATATAATATTTATTTTTAAAATATATATATAAAAAATAAAAATCGGACGGACCAATAGGTGAGAGGCACGCGGCAAGCCAGTTTGGCCTGCGGCAAATTGGCCTGCCCCAATTCACCGCAGGCCAAGTCTGTGGTGAATTGTCCAGTGCCTCATAGTGCTCGCAAGCCAAATCCTTGCAGTGTAGCGCCCGCCCAGCCTCACAATTGGCCAGCGGTTCATGCTCAAGGCCAATTTTTGACAAAACCTTATTTAGCATGAATTTTTTATTTTATTTTTGAGATAGTTTTTATTTCCTTAATCGCACAGTATTAGGTTTTTAATTTTTCTATAAATAACATAGTTAAAGACAGAGAGGAGGACTTTGGCTTTTTCGGCGGAGACAATAGCAATTATTCAGACTTAGAAAATTATTCAGGGACTTGGGATTTTTGAGGAGATTTATTCATAGACTTAGAATGGCAGTGAACGGGAGGAAGGGAAATAGAGACAAAGAGCAAGAGAGCAAGAAAGAAATTAAAGGATTGAGACCACCAACTAGAAGGCAGTGTTATACGCCTATCTTCAATTCGTTTCAACCAAGATTTACAAGCTTAAATAATGGTGGAACCTACCATGGAGGTTCGCAATCTTTTATTTAAATTGTTTTTAAGGTTATAGTAATTCGATTATTATTTTTTGTTGTTTTATTTTCATTTTTGTTTCATTATTTTATTTAAATTGTTTTAATTATTCTTTAAACCCTCAAGTATCATAGTAACAAAAATACATTTTTAAAGCCCTAAAATCTTAATTTTCAATACCAAAACCTACAACCCTAAAGACTACTTTTTAAAATTTTCTGGGGTGCTGCCCCCGACCTCTCAAGGGGCGTTGCCTCTTGACCCCACTCGTAAACAGGCTAGCGGGACTGCCGTATGGGCTCATCGAAGGGGTCAATATTTATTTGTGTATTATAAATCTTTGCATTTAACTTCTTTTATTTTAAATCCTAATTTAGTTATTGAAATTCTAAAACCCTAATTTAAGATGTAAACCTTAGACTTATACATTTATTGCTTTATTTAGTTTTAGATTTGATTATGTCGTGTGAGCGAGGATTTTTGCCCCCACTCTCGGTGGAATGGTTCTTGTGACTTCGGGGCCTTAGAGAACACGGACCTAAGTCCAGAGAAAATGGAGTCGCCACCCGAACGGGCCGGGAAAAAGAAAGGGGTGGATGACTCGATTCCTAAGGAATCCCCAACCCCCTAATGGGTTCGAAAAGTTGGGTACGTATGGGGAAGGTGAGAAATGGCCCAACACCCCCACAATGCCCGGTTCATTAGAACCGGCCTCCTTTACAGGTCTTAATATTATAAAATTCTTAAATATAACAACATTATCCATATTACACACAATAATTAAAAGAAATCATCATTATATTAAAATCAAAACAATGTCCAAACAAAGCAAAACAAATAAATGGACACCCATCTGAAGATGGAAACATGTCCTTACATCACATGCCTAGATAGGACATCCACCAAAAGGTAGAAACATGCCCTTTACATAGGTTCTAAAATAGAAAAGCAAATTAAATTACATGATGTTTAACTAATGAGGTACCCACCAAGTGGAAACATACCTCTTACAACTTTTGGAAATCTAAATTAAATTGATAAAAGTAAATAATCATTCATCATAAATAAATCATTCATCAAAGCTATTAATCAAAATATAAAATAAACATTCATTCATAATAAATTAAATAAATCAAGTATTGAAATTAAATAAATTAAAGCATTAGAGATAAATCAAAGCATAATTAAGTGTAGAATTAAATAAAGCAAATAAAAGTCCAATTATAGCTACTGTGACTTTTTATGGAATTAAAATAGATTAGGGTTTTATGTTTTAAAAGGTTGGTAAGACTCTTTGATTAACTAAATTAATATTTGAATGGTGAAATCATGAAACTAGGGTTTTAGACACTTTGAAATACTTTTGATTTGTGGTGTTAAATGGTGATTTCAAGCTACTGTGTAAATTTAAAGTATTTGTGTTTTTATGATTTTTAATGTTTTAAAGAATTAGGGCTTAGAAAAAAGTTAGGGTTTAAAGTTTTAAAGGAGTTAGAGTTTATTATTTTAGGTTTAGAAGTTGAATTAGGGTTTTAGGATTTAAAATTAGGGTCTCGGGTGATGAATTTGCATTAGGATTTAGAAAGACAATTTGATGATTTCATGAGGTTTTATGAATTTAAACAAATGGATTGAAGTTTTTATAAATAGAAAAGATGTTTATTTATAGTTTTTTGGAAGAAACAGAACCTAATTTAAAGTTTTGAAAGAAATAGAATCAAATATTGGTTTTATTGAAAAATATGTTTAATTAAGGTTTTAAGATTTTAAAGAGGTAAAAATAACAATTTTAAGTCTTTTTGGAAAATAAAGTAACGTATTAGTATTTTTAACTTTGGAAAACTAAATTAAAGTTCTAAGATTTTAACTTTTGAAAAACACAAAATCCTAGTTTTAGCTATTGTAAAAAAAAAAGAAATTAGAATCTCATTCCTCCTTTTGTTGATTCTCTAAAAAATAATTCTTCTTGAATGAACAAGAATAAAGACAATTGCTGCCTTTGAATTGTTTAAATCGTGTCCCTGCTATTCCAGAAAAAAAGAAATTGAATTGCTCCTTTTCCTTCCTTGATTTGGTTTCAAAGTTTCAAGTTTCTGTTGGATTCGGCCTCCCTCTTTTTCTTTGTGTTTGGTCCTTATTTATAGTGGTTTGATGTGGTTTATTCCTTATTAGTCAAGGCAAGAAATATTAATAAAAATAGAAACCAAAACCTAATTGAATTAGGTTTCAAAAAATTTACGTCGGGAAAATTACGCTGCCGAAAAAAATTGCCGAAGGAAAAAATGCGCTGGCAAAAAAATTCTGCCACAGGAAATTGCGGCAGGGGCGGGCTGTGGCTATCATTTCGCCCACAGGAAATTCCTGCGAGCGAAATGCCTATGGGCCCGCGCGATGATTTTTTCGTCGCCGATTTTTTTTATTCCAATTTTTATTTTTATTTTTATTTTTTGACTTTTATTTGTTTATTTTTATTTTTTATTAATAAAAATTAGATACTAAAGCAAAAAATTATTTAACAAAAATTATTTTGAAACAATTAGACAATAAAAATCATTTTAGACTAAATAAAACATATTGGACCGGATTGGGTCAAAAATCATTTTAGACAATAAAAATCATTTTAGAGTGATCTTCATCCTTTGAGATCGGTTCTTCACCCTTATAAGTGGATGATAAGGTCTTCACCCTTGAAAATATGGATCTTCATCCTTTGAGATCGGGTTTGTCCCCTGCTTGAAAAATCTGAAACTTTTGTGAAAGAGAGTGAAAAATAATAAGACTTAATTTTTGAGATAGTTGAGGTTTTGGGTTCTGGACCCGGTTTGAGTTCTGGACTCAAGGATAATTCTAGGTTCTCAACCTAAAGAAAATTTGGGTTCTGGACCCGGTTCGAGTTCTGGACTCAAGGATGATTCTAGGTTCTCGACCTAAGGAAAATTTGGGTTCTAGACCAGCTTCGAGTTCTGGACTCAAGGATGATTCTACGTTGTCGACCTAAGTAAAATTTGGGTTCTGGACCCGAGCTAAGTTATTGGACTTAGAAATAGTTCTAGGTTCTGGAGCTAAGGAAAAATTTGGGTTCTGGACTCGGTTCAAGTTTTGGACTCAAAAGAGATTCTAGGTTCTGGACCTAAGGATAATTTGGGTTCTGGACCCGAGCTAAGTTCTTGGACTTAGAAATAGTTCTAGGCTCTGGACCTAAGGGAAATTCTAGGTTCTCGACCTTAAGGAAAATTTGGGTTCTGGACCCGGTCGAGTTCTAGACTCAAGGATGATTCTAGGTTCTCGACCTAAGTAAAATTTGGGTTATGGACCCGAGCTAAGTTCTTGGACTTAGAAATAGTTCTAGGTTCTGGAACCAAGGAAAAATTTTGGTTCTGGACCCTATTCGAGTTCTGGACTCAAAAGAGATTCTAGGTTCTGGACCTAAGGATAATTTGGGTTCTGGACCCGAGCTAAGTTCTTGGACTTAGAAATATTTCTAGGTTCTGGACCGAAGGAAAATTCTAGGTTCTCGACCTTAAGAAAAATTTGGGTTCTGGACCCGGTTCGAGTTCTGGACTCAAGGATGATTCTAGGTTCTCGACTTAAGAAAAATTTGGGTTCTGGACCCGAGCTAAGTTCTAGACTTAGAAGAGATTCTAGGTTCTGGACCTAAGGGTATTTTGGGTTCTGGACCCGAGAGATTTGGATACTCGATCCTAAACTACACTCGGATACTCGATCCTAACTGGATTCGGATACTTGATCCTAACTGGATTTGGATACTCGATCCTAAACATGATTTGGATACTCAATCCTAAATTGGCTTTGCATACTCGATCCTAAATTGGATTGGGATACTCGATCCTAACTTGATTCAGACACTCGATCCTAACTGGATTTGGATACTCAATCCTAAATTGGCTTTGGATACTCGATCCTAACTAGATTTAGATACTCGATCCTAAACTAGATTGGGATACTCAACCCTAAATTGATTTGATTTGGGTACTTTGACCCGAGATTGGGCACTTTGACCCGAGATTGGGCACTTTGACCCGAGATTGGGCACTTGGACCCGAGATTGAATTGATTTGGGTACTTGGACCCGAGAATGGGTGCTTAGACCCGAGATTAAGTTTGACTAACCTTTTATCATTTGAGAAATCTGACTGCTCCGGTTATTCTATGCATTGTGGTTTTTCACCCTCAAAATGGATCTTCATCCTTTGAGATCGGTTCTTCACCCTTGCAAATAGATCTTCATCCTTTAAGATCGGGTCTTCACCCTTGAAAAATGGATCTTCATCCTTTGAGATCAGTTCTTCACCCTTATAAGTGGAAGATAAGGTCTTCACCCTTGAAAATATGGATCTTCATCCTTTGAGATCGGGTTTGCCCCCTGCTTGAAAAATCTGAAACTTTTGTGAAAGAGAGTGAAAAGCAATAAGACTTAATTTTTGAGATAGTTGAGGTTTTGGGTTCTGGACCCGGTTTGAGTTCTGGACTCAAGGATAATTCTAGGTTCTCGACCTAAAGAAAATTTGGGTTCTGGACCCAGTTCGAGTTCTGGACTCAAGGATGATTCTAGGTTCTCGACCTAAGGAAAATTTGGGTTCTGGACCTTGTTCGAGTTCTGGACTCAAGGATGATTCTAGGTTGTTGACCTAAGTAAAATTTGGGTTCTGGACCCGAGCTAAGTTCTTGGACTTAGAAATAGTTCTAGGTTCTGGAGCTAAGGAAAAATTTGGGTTCTGGACTCGGTTCAAGTTTTGGACTCAAAAGAGATTCTAGGTTCTGGACCTAAGGATAATTTGGGTTCTGGACCCGAGCTAAGTTCTTGGACTTAGAAATAGTTCTAGGTTCTGGACCTAAGGGAAATTCTAGGTTCTCGACCTTAAGGAAAATTTGGGTTCTGGACCCGGTTCGAGTTCTGGACTCAAGGATGATTCTAGGTTCTCGACCTAAGAAAAATTTGGGTTCTAGACCCGAGCTAAGTTCTGGACTTAGAAGAGATTCTAGGTTCTGGACCTAAGGGTATTTTGGGTTATGGACCCGAGAGATTTGGATACTCGATCCTAAACTAGACTCGGATACTCGATCCTAACTGGATTCGGATACTTGATCCTAACTGGATTTGGATACTGGATCCTAAACATGATTTGGATACTCAATCCTAAATTGGCTTTGGATACTCGATCCTAAATTGATTTGATTTGGGTACTTATACCCGAGATTGGGTACTTTGACCCGAGATTGGGCACTTGGACCCGAGCTTGAATTAATTTGGGTACTTGGACCCGAGAATGGGTGCTTAGACCCGAGATTAAGTTTGACTAACCTTTTATCATTTGAGAAATCTGACTGCTCCGGTTATTCTATACATTGTGGTTTTTCACCCTCAAAATGGATCTTCATCCTTTAAGATCGGTTCTTCACCCTTGCAAATAGATCTTCATCCTTTAAGATCGGGTCTTCACCCTTGAAAAATGGATCTTCATCCTTTGAGATCGGTTCTTCACCCTTATAAGTGGAAGATAAGGTCTTCACCCTTGAAAATATGGATCTTCATCCTTTGAGATCGGGTTTGCCCCCTGCTTGAAAAATCTGAAACTTTTGTGAAAGAGAGTGAAATGCCATAAGACTTAATTTTTGAGATAGTTGAGGTTTTGGGTTCTGGACCCGGTTTGAGTTCTGGACTCAAGGATAATTCTAGGTTCTCGACCTAAAGAAAATTTGGGTTCTGGACCCGGTTCGAGTTCTGGACTCAAGGATGATTCTAGGTTCTCGACCTAAGGAAAATTTGGGTTCTGGACCTGGTTCGAGTTCTGGACTCAAGGATGATTCTAGGTTGTTGACCTAAGTAAAATTTGAGTTCTGGACCCGAGCTAAGTTCTTGGACTTAGAAATAGTTCTAGGTTCTGGAGCTAAGGAAAAATTTGGGTTCTGGACTCGGTTCAAGTTTTGGACTCAAAAGAGATTCTAGGTTCTGGACCTAAGGATAATTTGGGTTATAGACCCGAGCTAAGTTCTTGGACTTAGAAATAGTTCTAGGTTCTGGAGCTAAGGAAAATTTTGGGTTCTGGACTCGGTTCAAGTTTTGGACTCAAAAGAGATTCTAGGTTCTGGACCTAAGGATAATTTGGGTTCTGGACCCGAGCTAAGTTCTTGGACTTAGAAATAGTTCTAGGTTTTGGACCTAAGGGAAATTCTAGGTTCTCAACCTTAAGGAAAATTTGGGTTCTGGACCTGGTTTGAGTTCTAGACTCAAGGATGATTCTAGGTTCTCGACCTAAGAAAAATTTGGGTTCTGGACCCAAGCTAAGTTCTGGACTTAAAAGAGATTCTAGGTTCTGGACCTAAGGGTATTTTGGGTTCTGGACCCGAGAGATTTGGATACTCGATCCTAAACTACACTCGGATACTCGATCCTAACTGGATTCAGATACTTGATCCTAATTGGATTTGGATACTCGATCCTAAACATGATTTGGATACTCAATCCTAAATTGGCTTTGCATACTCGATCCTAAATTGGATTGGGATACTCGATCCTAACTGGATTCAGACACTCGATCCTAACTGGATTTGGATACTCGATCCTAAATTGGCTTTGGATACTCGATCCTAATTTGATTTAGATACTCGATCCTAAACTAGATTGGGATACTCAACCCTAAATTGATTTGATTTGGGTACTTATACCCGAGATTGGGTACTTTGACACGAGATTGGGCACTTGGACCCGAGCTTGAATTGATTTGGGTACTGGACCCGAGAATGGGTGCTTGGACCATAGATTATGTTTGACTAACCTTTTATCATTTGAGCAATCTGACTGCTCCGGTTATTCTATGCATTGTGGTTTTTCACCCTCAAAATGGATCTTCATCCTTTGAGATCGGTTCTTCACCCTTGCAAATAGATCTTCATCCTTTAAGATCGGGTCTTCACCCTTGAAAAATGGATCTTCATCCTTTGAGATCGGTTCTTCACCCTTATAAGTGGAAGATAAGGTCTTCACCCTTGAAATTATGGATCTTCATCCTTTGAGATCGGGTTTGCCCCCTGCTTGAAAAATCTGAAACTTTTGTGAAAGAGAGTGAAATGCAATAAGACTTAATTTTTGAGATAGTTGAGGTTTTGGGTTCTGGACCCGGTTTGAGTTCTGGACTCAAGGATAATTCTAGGTTCTCGACCTAAAGAAAATTTGGGTTCTGGACCCGGTTCAAGTTCTGGACTCAAGGATGATTCTAGGTTCTCGACCTAAGGAAAATTTGGGTTCTGGACCTAGTTCGAGTTCTGGACTCAAGGATGATTCTAGGTTGTTGACCTAAGTAAAATTTGGGTTCTGGACCCGAGCTAAGTTCTTGGACTTAGAAATAGTTCTAGGTTCTGGAGCTAAGGAAAAATTTGGGTTCTGGACTCGGTTCAAGTTTTGGACTCAAAAGAGATTCTAGGTTCTGGACCTAAGGATAATTTGGGTTCTGGACCCGAGCTAAGTTCTTGGACTTAGAAATAGTTCTAGGTTCTGGACCTAAGGGAAATTCTAGGTTCTCGACCTTAAGGAAAATTTGGGTTCTGGACCCGGTTCGAGTTCTGGACTCAAGGATGATTCTAGGTTCTCGACCTAAGAAAAATTTGGGTTCTAGACCCGAGCTAAGTTCGTGACTTAGAAGAGATTCTAGGTTCTGGACCTAAGGGTATTTTGGGTTATGGACCCGAGAGATTTGGATACTCGATCCTAAACTAGACTCGGATACTCGATCCTAACTGGATTCGGATACTTGATCCTAACTGGATTTGGATACTGGATCCTAAACATGATTTGGATACTCAATCCTAAATTGGCTTTGGATACTCGATCCTAAATTGGATTGGGATACTCGATCCTAACTGGATCCGGACACTCAATCCTAACTGGATTTAGATACTCAATCCTAAATTGGCTTTGGATACTCAATCCTAACTGGATTTGGATACTCGATCTTAAACTGGATTTGGATACTCGACCCTAAATTGATTTGATTTGGGTACTTGGACCCGAGATTGGGTACTTGGACCCGAGATTGGGAACTTAGACCTGAGCTTGAATTGATTTGGGTACTTAGACCCAAGAATGGGTGCTTGGACCTGAGTTTGAGTTTGACTAACCTTTTATCATTTGAGAAATCTAGCTGCTCTGGTTATTCTATGCATTGTGGTTTTCACCCTAAAAATGGATCTTCATCCTTTGAGATCGGTTCTTCACCCTTGCAAATGGATCTTCATCCTTTAAGATTGGTCTTCACCCTTGAAAAATGGATCTTCATCCTTTGAGATCTGTTCTTCACCCTTGTAAGTGGAAGATCAGGTCTTCACCCTTGAAAATATGGATCTTCATCCTTTGAGATTGGGTCTTCACCCTGGCTTCAGTTGTTTTAGCTGGATTGATCTTTTGTCTTTTGCCTCTTCATTCTTTTGAGAATTCTAATTTTCTTCCATTTTTTTTATTCTTCCTTTGCACTTTTGCAAAAAATTCAGCCCTTTTATCTAGCCTTCGTATCCTCTCCTTGCCCCCCTGTGTGGCAAAATATTTGTAAGTGAGTTTAAAAATATTTGGTATGTAAACTCAAAAAATTGAAAAGGAGAAACTTTGCCCCCTGTGTAGGCTCAAACCAAAGATTTTATCCATGTAAGCTTTGATTGATGTTTTTGCCATCTAGTTCTTCGCACAAGCATGTATTTCTTCTCTTTGCAAAATTACTGGAGCTTTCTCAAGCAATGGGCTTTCCATGCCCCCCTGATTGGACATCTTCTTTTGATTCTTCACTTCACAGAGTGTTTGCTGTTCACCTTGATAAAGAATAGACAAGAAATTGTGATGTCATATGCTCATGTATGCATGATATGCATGAATAATACTTACAGTTGTTCCATCGACTCACAGATCGAGGTGATTAGCAGAAGTGTTCTCATTGGTTCCTTTTTGGCGCTCGTTCAGGTCTCGCATTGGAATGATCGAAAGCTTTGCATTTGTGGCTTTTATCTTCAAGATGATGAAAACATGAGTGGTGGAGACCCCAAGAAGTAGAGTCAGGGATACATCCATAGCATGTCGGCTGATAGCTTCTTCATGACCTTGCCAATAATCATTTCCTTTGCCCAATGTGTCCTTTGGAGGTTCAACATACTTCCCTTAATTTGAAGGCTTTGTATGACAAAACATTTTTTGATTTTTTTTAATTTTGAAATCAAATGTTGGCTTTGCCAAATTAATGTCAAATGTACCTCAGGACTTGATTTTCCAAATTAACATATCTATAACATGACAACCCTAGTTACCGTACTAAACTCAGGAATCATTTCTATTTAAGCAAGAATTGTTGCACTTCAGATAGGCACATACACATTACTTGGCCAAAGGTCTCATTTGAGTTTAAATATTGCCTATCTCATATACATGCTTATCCAAATTATCTCCACTAATAGACTCTACCTACCAAGAGAGATCAACAGGTCTTTGATAGGCTTGAAATGGGGTCTATAAGGAACACATGTTTAAGTGAAGGCCATTTTGAGATTGGAGCTGGTGTGACACAATGGACAAACCCTCACACTATAAATTTCTTGTTTGAACTTTAGGCAGCTGGGACCAATCTTGCTAGACTTCCAAGTTCTTTCTATCTTCTTGGCATTAATCTGGATCTTGATTAGGACAGTCTTTGCCCTTGCATAAAGTTTGGTATCCAAATTAATTTCTTTTCTTTTTTTTCCTTTTCTTTCCTCTTTATTTTCTTACTTCCTCTTTATTTTTCTTACTTTTCCCTCTTCTTTCTCTTTCCTTACTCTTCTCTTTCTTTTATCATTTTGTCCCTCTTTCTTGTAGGACTGTCAAATACAGAACTTTCAAGAGCTGAATGGTCTTTCTTTTTTTTCCTTTGATTTTGATTGAATCTTTGGTTGGGTTGGACCAATTCAAGTCAAAATGTCCTTATAACCCAAATGGAAGCCTCTTGCTGCTTTAGGTAAAAGAGAACTCAGTTGGATTTCTGAACAGCCTTTTTAGGTTTTATTTTTCTTTTTTTTTCTTTTTTTTTTCTTTTCTTTTGTCCTTTTTGGTTCTAGCTCAAACAAAGTTGTCTTGTTTGTACCAACTTGGGCTTCAAATAATGGGTGAGTGGGGTGACAAATCTCCTTTAATAGGGATAAATCATTTGCTATTCTGATGTTATCTTGATATATTGGAGATATCAGGAAACTTCAACTACTCTTATGGTCTTGAAAACTTCAACTTTGAGAACTTCAACTATCTTCATGGTCTTGAAACTTCAACTATCCTCATGATCTTGATTAATTATTGCTTTCTTTGATCTTCTTGCCTATTCATCTTAGTGATCATAAAACTTGTCAAAAGTATCACAACAACTCCGGGTAGGTTATTGGGGTTTGTAAGCCAATGAAAAGAAAGCTAAAATTTTATGAAGGCTCAAAGGGACAACTAGGGATTGATATTTAATAGTGTGGATACTAGTTGTTGTCTAACCAAACAATGCCTAGATCATCTCTCCCTTAAATAAGCAGAGTTCAATTTCGCCTCGAAAGCTTGTCAAAGCATCTTCTAAGACTGACTAGGACCTAGACAAAGGTAATTATGCAGGAGCCCTCTCTAAGTAAGCATACACAACTCAATGTTATAGAGCAATTCCCTCATTTAGTAAAGTTATTCAAGTCATGATGCCTAGACACATTAATTCATGAATCATCAAGGTAGATTCCTCATTGGTTGAGCATCAAAATGAACAAAGACCAACAAAAATTTTGATGAAAGTAATTTATTCAAGCAATTTTAAATTTGAAAAACAAGATTGTTCCAATTAAATATTAAAGAAAGTAAAATTGAAAAGCAACATTCAAGCTAAGGAAAGTTTGTTGAGTTTAAGCTTCTTTTCCCTTCACATCTTCAATATTTCCATCTTGAAAGGATGATATAACAAAATCTTCTTCCAATCCTTTTCCCACCATGAAGGTTGCCGGTGGAGATACTCTTCCAAACTTAGGCAAAGGGTTGTTCTTGGTATTGGGCTTATCCAGCTCAGGTAGCTTGCCACTATCAATCAAATCTTGGATCTCATGCCTTAAATGAGCACATTTATCTGTTTCATGCCCTCGCATTTGATGAAATTGACAGAAGGCCTTGGCATTGAAGTTTGGTGGCAATGGATTATGTAAAGGTCGAGGAGCTAACGGTTGTAACAACCCTTTCTTTTGCAGCTTGTCGAAGACCCAAGACAAAGGCTTCCCCAGATATGAGAATTGTCTTTTATTCCCTTGACTGGTTACATTAACATCAACTTCTTTTTGTGTGCTTTGATTGTTAGGCTGGTTGTTCCCTTTCTCATTCCTTTTTATTGAAAAGCGATTCTTCTCCCTTTCCCACTCTTCAATTTGTAGACTAGCTTGGAGAAGATCTTTGAAATCACTTATAAGGGTGTGAGACATCCTTTCACGGAGATTGGGCAAGACACATCTCACAATCATCCTTATTTGATCGGATTCATCGGGCCTTTTCTTGAGTAAAGCGGCCTTGTTTCTCCATCTCTTGACATAATCTACAAAATTCTCATTTGGCCTTTGCCTAATGGACTCCACTTCCATCAAGGTAACTTCCAACTCAACATTATGTCCATATTGTTGGATGAAGGCTTTGTAAAGTAGATCCCAACTCTTTTGTGTTCCATCATCTAAGGTATTGAACCAATTTTGGACAACAGGATCCAATGAGAGCATGAAGTACCTTAGAGTTTGAGCCTTAGTAGCTTGGGCAAACTGCATAGCAGTGATATACTGCTTCACATGGAGATGAGGATTTTTGGTGCCATTGTACTTAGCAAAGGAAGGCATCTTGTGTTAGTGTATATGCCCTAGGCCATTGATTTGGACCTTAATGTTATTCATTTTGTTATTAATAAAGAAGTTTTTATTATCATTGTTATGTTTGCATGTTATATATAATAATGATTATATCCCTGGTTTATTATTGTTATGGAGATAATAATAAATATAACTAGTGTAATATTGATTTGATAATCATAAGATGATTATAGGTATGAAGATACAAATCAATATTATGGATACATGTTAGAGAACAGTGTATTGGATAGACCCACATAGATATCACTTCATGGTTTAATGTCATAAGTGTATATCATAATAGTTTTCATTTAATCCTTTGACTTGAGATTGTCATAGTTTCCAACATAAGGAATATTATGTTTTGACATGATCAAACGTTATCTGTAACTAGATAATTATAAAGGTTATGCTTGAACATGGTATAAATTATGTAGAGGAAAATGAACAATCAAGATGGAATTTGTCCCTCTCTATGAGAGAGATATCTTCTGGGCCCCTCGATAAGTGTAACTGAGAAATGCATGGCCGTGCTCAAATAAGTTGATATAAGATCAATCTTATTTGTTTATCAGTTAACTTGGAGATCGAGTAATCATAAGTTTGGACAATATAAGTATGACATTTACTATGACTTATGTTCAAACTAGATATCGTGTGATAAAGGGATTAATGCATGTACTATTTCAGGTTTTTCATTTATAATGATTCTCATGATTAATTGGGTAGTCGTAATGTCTTGCTAGAGGCCAATTATGATTTGTGCATTTCAATAGAGATTGAAATACACTACCAATTAATATGAGCCTATCGGGTCACACACATAGAACGTAGGCTGTACTTAAATAATAATAATTATATTTTTATTATTGTTGTTAGTACTATTATTATTATTAGATATTAATAATAATATTGTTATAATAATTATTATTAGATAATAATTATTAAAAAATGTGGGTCCATATAGGATATGGACAGTTAGGGTTTTGACAAGGAAAGTCTTTTAAACGGTTTTAAAAGGGCTAGAGGGATCATGATCTGATCATTATTCGTTTTGAAAGAAAAAATGGAAGAAGAGAAAAACCTAAAAACCCTAGTTTCATTTTTGAAAAAGGTTCAGCCACTGCCGTTGGTGAGCTAGCACTCAAACCGGCGTACGTTCGTGTGTACTTCGCTAGAGGGTGTTCGTCTTCAGAAGGCAGCATCTGTTAATCGATTTGAAGCTACACAAAAGGTTAGTTTCGAATCTCTTTTATCGAACTGAATGGATCACATGGATCCTGGGAATAAATCGAAAGATATTTTTTGTTTTCCGCTGCGGCAAAAGGGTTGCAGATTCTTCTCGATTTACTAACATCTTGAATTTATAAGGGACCTCTTCATCTTGTTCAAATAGTTTGTCGATCTCGGACATCTCCTTGGTTTTCATCTTCTTCTCAAATTTCTTTTCTAAATTAGCAATCATCTTTTCAACATTGGATGTCTCAGTCTTTTCAATAGTTGCCTTCTCAACAGCCTTCAGTTCTTTCTTCTGCTCTTGAACATCTTGGTAGCATTGAGCCCAATCATCATCGGCATCAATGATCACCTTTTCGTCATCAAAAACCACTTTACTGACTTTAGTCTTCCCTTTGTCCTTTGGTTTCTTAGTGCCAGCAGATGCCTCGGCATGGTTCTCTAAGATTGCAGTCAACTGGTTCTTCATGGTCTCAGCTAGGGCCTCTTTGATTTCTTCTATCTTGGCATTGAGGGCCTCATCTACCATCCTTTGAGTTTGTTCAGACTCCATTATTTTAGGTGAGCAAGTGATTGAGTCGTTGCTAGATACTTCATCTCCGGTGTAGGTCGGATTGTTGTAAGCTTTAGAACTATCGTAATCCAGGGCTGTTAGCCAGAGAGGATCAATGATATGAGATGCAAATGTATGCATGTATGCATGTTGCACAAACAATCAACAAATAAGGATAAATAGGACATTCCTTCCAACCTTATAACATCCACACATGAATGCCGAGTCTCTTTTCCTAGGTATATGGCTAACAAAATACCAACATGGGGTACCTTGCTTTCAAATAATTCCCTCGGACGTTTCAACCGATATTTATATTTTTGAAAATGGAAATCCATCCATGATAATTCCCATTAGTTAGGTTTTAATCCATCCAACCAACTAAAGTAGCTTTTATGCTATATTGGATTAAAACTAAATTAAGAGGTTTATCATAAATAGATTTCTCACTTGAAAAAGGGTAACTAATGGTTCATGTCAAAAACAAGCCCATGGTTTAATTTATTCTTAGTGTAAACTAGGCCCACAATTAATTATTGGTATTTCTTAATTGACCTAAATATTTTTGCAAGCTCTTTGTAAGAAAAGGTTGGGTGAAAATAGTTTTGTTTCTAAGCCCATTGTAAAAGATTTTAGAAAAATGGATTTTGGGCTTAGTATTTGGGCCATGGGCCAAAGAATCTTTGATTTGTTTTAGAAAAGTCTTATGTCCAAAGACCATCTTGAAAAATTTTGAAAATAGTTTTGGTCTTTTGGATTTTAAAGAAAAATTTATTTTGAGCTTACAATATACTAAGGTCATATTAGAAAAAGAACAAACCAAATAAGCCATGATTTAGACTACGATAAACCAACCATAGTCAAACAACATGCATTTGGGGTAAAACCTAAGGAAAGTAACTAGGCCAATTACAAGAGCTTTAGTCTTTGGGTAAAAAGGCTTAGGTTCCCATAGCAAGTATATACCAAATGGTACGAGGCTATGAGTGGTTATGCCATCTCGATCTCCATACCTTGAGTGAAAAGTATGGTATCCCTTACATAACATAACACGGGCGTCCTAACTCACGCACACGATGCAATCTAAGATGATGCAATGGATACTATTATTATAAGAAAGAATATAATAATATAAAGAAAACCGGGGATTTTCGTCCCCACTCTCGATGGAATGGCTCTTGCAACTTCGGCACTGTTTAGGCTCGGGGCCTTAGAGAACACGGACCTAAGTCCAGAGAAAATGGAGTCGCCACCCGGACGGGCCGGGAAAAAGAAAGGGGTGGATGACTCAATTCCTAAGGAATCCCCAACCCCCTAATGGGTTCGAAAAGTTGGGTACGTATGGGGAAGGTGAGAAATGGCCCAGCACCCCCACAAGGTTCATTGGAACCGGCCTCCTTTACAAGTCTTAATATTATAAAATTCTTAAATATAACAACATTATCCATATTACACACAATAATTAAAAGAAAGCATCATTATATTAAAATCAAAGCAATGTCCAAACAAAGCAAAACAAATAAATGGACACCCATCTGAAGATGGAAACATGTCCTTACATCACATGCCTAGATAGGACACCCACCAAAAGGTATAAACATTCCCTTTACATAGGTTCTAAAATAGAAAAGCAAATTAAATTACATGATGTTTAACTAATGAGGTACCCACCAAGTGGAAACATACCTCTTACAACTTTTGGAAATCTAAATTAATTGATAAAAGTAAATAATCATTCATCATAAATAAATCATTCATCAAAGCTATTAATCAAAGTATAAAATAAACATCCATCCATAATAAATTAAATAAATCAAGTATTAAAATTAAATAAATTAAAGCATAAGAGATAAATCAAAGCATAATCAAGTGTAGAATTAAATAAAGCAAATAAAAGTCCAATTATAGCTACTGTGACTTTTTATGGAATTAAAATAGATTAGGGTTTTATGTTTTAAAAGGTTGGTAAGACTCTTTGATTAACTAAATTAATATTTGAATGGTGAAATCATGAAACTAGGGTTTTAGACACTTTGAAATACTTTTGATTTGTGGTTTTAAATGGTGATTTCAAGCTTCTGTGTAAATTTAAAGTATTTGTGTTTTTATGGTTTTTAATGTTTTAAAGGATTAGGGCTTAGAAAAAAGTTAGGGTTTAAAGTTTTAAAGGAGTTAGAGTTTATTATTTTAGGTTTAGAAGTTGAATTAGGGTTTTAGGATTTAAAATTAGGGTCTCGGGTGATGAATTCGAATTAGTATTTAGAAAGATAATTTGATTATTTCATGAGGTTTTATGAATCTAAACAAATGGATTGAAGTTTTTATAAATAGAAAATATGTTTTTTATGATTTTTTGGAAGAAACAGAACCTAATTTAAAGTTTTGAAAGAAATAGAATCAAATATTGGTTTTGTTGAAAAATATGTTTAATTAAGGTTTTAAGATTTTGAAGAGGTAAAAATAACAATTTTAAGTCTTTTTGGAAGATAAAGTAACGTATTAGTATTTTTAACTTTGGAAAACTAAATTAAAGTTCTAAGATTTTAACTTTTGAAAAACACAAAATCCTAGTTTTAGCTGCTGCGAAAAAAAAAAGAAATTAGAATCTCATACCTCCTTTTGTTGATTATCCAAAAAATAATTCTTCTTGGATGAACAATAACAAAGACAATTGATGCCTTTGAATTGTTTAAATCATGTCCCTGCTATTCCAGAAAAAAAGAAATTGAATTGCTCCTTTTCCTTCCTTGATTTGGTTTCAAAGTTTCAAGTCTCTGTTTGATTCAGCCTGCCTCTTTTTTCTTTGTGTTTGGTCCTTATTTATAGTGGTTTGATGTGGTTTATTCCTAATTAGTCAAGGCAAGTAATATTAATAAAAAAAGAAACTGAAACCTAATTGAATTAGGTTTCAAAAAATTTGCGTCGGAAAAATTGCGCTGCCGAAAAAAATTATCGCATGAAAAAATGCACTGGCGAAAAAATTCTGCAGCAGGAAATTGAGGCAGGGGCGGGCTGCGGGCAAAATAGAAAAGCTATTTCGCCCGCAGATTTTTTTTGCGGGCGGAATGCCCACGGGCCCGCGCGATGATTTTTTTATCGCCGATTTTTTCGACTCCGATTTTTATTTTTATTTTTTGACTTTTATTATTTTATTTTTATTTTTTATTAATAAAAATTAGATACTAAAGCAAAAAATTATTTAACAAAAATTATTTTGGACCAATTAGACAACAAAAATCATTTTAGACTAAATAAAATATATTGGACCGGATTGGGTCAAAAATTAAGGTTCTACACGTGGTTTATTATATGTTTTGGTGATTTATTTATTTGATTTCAATGTTTGATTTATTTAATTTATCATGGATGAATATTTTCTTTATTATTATTTGTTTATTAAAATTGTAAGAGGTATGTTTCCATAATTGGGTACCTTATTAATTAATCTATATGTAATTTAATTTC
The DNA here is from genome assembly GCA_947685225.1 of Garcia nutans. Classification (NCBI taxonomy): domain Eukaryota; kingdom Viridiplantae; phylum Streptophyta; class Magnoliopsida; order Malpighiales; family Euphorbiaceae; genus Garcia; species Garcia nutans. The sequence continues at coordinate 35,348,825 of CANTUV010000045.1, forward strand.
TTTTCATATTTTGGGATTAATGTAAAGGATACGTTTACATCTTTTGGTGGGTGCCCTATTTAGTTTAGACATTAGATGATGTAAGGACATGTTTCCATCCTCAGATGGGTGTCCATTTATTTATTTTGTTTGAATATTGCTATGATGTTTAATAAAGTATTTGTTTATTCTTATGATTGCATGTATTATGGATAATATCATAATATTTAAGAATTTTATAATATCAAGACCTGAAAAGGAGGTCGGTCCCAATGAACTGGGAGCTGTGGGGGTGTTGGGCCATTTCTCACATTTTCCACACATACCCGACTTTTTGAACCCATTAGGGAGTTGGGGATCCCTTAGAAATCGAGTCATCCACTCCTTTCTTTTTTCCTATCCAATCCAGATGGTGACTCCATTTTCTCCAGATTTAGGCTCATGTTCTCTAAGGCCCTGAGCCTAATAGTGCCAAAGTCGCAAGAACCATTCCACGTGAGAGTAGGGGCAAAAATTCCCGCTCACAGATATATATATATATATATTATATACTTGATATAATAATATACATATAAGGTATATTTGATGTGTATGTAAGATATATATGATATGTGCATATATGTATTCATATACATTAAGTATGCATTACATATCCATAGTATATACATTATATATACATGTACCTAAAGATATATATAATATATAAGTAAAATATATATAACATATACATTAATATATATAACATATACATTTACATAAAATATATATTACATATATATAAAGTATAAATTGGTGGTGGAAAAGGTGGTGGTGGTGGTGATGATGATGATGATAATAATAATAAAAGAAGAAGAAAAGTCAAAGAAGGAAGATTTGTGATGGGAGAAAATTAAATAATTAATTATATTATTAAATATAAGAAATAAAGAAGGAGAAAAGAAGACATTTCTTCCCCATCTTCTTCTTCTTCATGTGAATGGAGAGAGGGTGAGGAGATATTGTAATATCCCAAACTATATCCTAAAATTTTTGGAATGATTATTGTTGAAATCGGATTAAATGATATAAAATATATTTATGTTTAAGTGGTAAGAGAGGAAAAGAGAAGTGTGTATATGTTGTATATATAGAGATATATACAACATATACAAGTCAACTAATTAGTTGGTCAAAAGAGATATTTAATTATATTTGGATTAATTGAAATTGAATTAGTGAGGGGATGATGATATTTATGATTATTTTATTATTAAAATTGCTTGGTGGATATTAAAAGAAAGATTTGTGTGGTTAGAAGAGTTGAGTGGGTTGACTTTCATTTTTCATCTTCTTCTTCTCTTCTCTTTGGCCGACCATCACCATAGAAAGAAGGAAAGAGAGATTTTGTTCTTCCTAACTCAAGATTGAAGGGTATTTCAAGTGATCAAGTTGGAATTCTAAGGGTTTTCATTACTTTTGGTAAGTTTCCAACTTGTTTCTTTGTTTTTCTTTTGAGTTTGTGTATTGAGCTTGGTGTATGGTTAATTTTGTTATGTTTGAGGTTTTTTGGTCTTATTATCTTTGATTTTGAGGTTGGATTCAAGAGAGAAAAGAGTTAGGTTTGGTGAAAGAACAAGAATTGTGGTTTGCATATGGGTTGAGTTATGATTGTGATGGTGATTTGTGTTTGATGCATGAAATTGAGTTGTTTTGTGTTTATGCAAGTTTAGTATGGTTTATTGATGATTTTGGGTAAGATTGTTTGGAGTAGAAAAGGGTAAAGTATGATATTTTTTGGATGTGGTGTTGTTTGTGTCGGAATTATGATTTTTGGCCTGACACACCAATGTGCACGACCAAGTCTTTGTGCATGTCAATGGTTCTGTTTTCTTGATGGGTGACACGACCAGTGACACACACATGTCACTGAGCATGCCACAGCTTCTGTGTTGAGGTAGTATTGACACGTCGAGTGACATTCCCATGTCACTGAGCGTGTCATAGCTACTGTGTTGTATACCCACAGTTGAGAAATTTCCAGATGTTTTTCCTGAGGAGTTGCCAGGGTTACCCCCCTGAGAGAGAGGTTGAGTTTGGTGTCGATTTGTTGCCTGGTACCACTCCCATCTCTATTACTCTCTATCAAATGACACCTGCTGAGTTGAGAGAGTTGAAGGTGCATTTGCAAGAATTCTTGGATAAAGGGTTTGTTCGCCCTAGTATTTCTCCGTGCGGAGCTCCTGTTTTGTTTGTGAAGAAGAAGGATGGTACTTTGAGATTGTGCATTGATTATAGGCAGTTGAATAAAGTGACTATCAAGAATAAGTATCCTTTGCCTAGGATAGATGATCTCTTCAATCAATTAAAGGGAGCAGCAGTGTTTTCCAAGATTGATTTGAGATCGGGGTACCATCAATTGAGAGTCAGAGCTGAAGATGTATCTAAGACAACTTTTCGCATAAGGTATGGGCATTATGAGTTTTTGATGATGCCTTTTGGATTGATGAATGCACCAGCAGCTTTCATGGATTTGATGAAAAGGGTGTTTAGACCCTATTTAGATCAGTTTGTGGTGGTCTTTATCGATGATATTTTGGTGTATTCACATAATGAGGATCATGATAAGCACTTGCAGATTGTATTGCAGACTTTGAGAGAAAAGCAATTGTATGCTAAGCTGTCAAAGTGTGAGTTTTGACTTGACCAAGTGACTTTTCTCAGTCATGTGGTTTCAGCGGAAGGTATAAGAGTTGATCCGAGTAAAGTTGAAGCTATTTTGAATTGGAGTCCACCGAAGTCTATGACTGAAGTTAGAAGTTTTCTGGGTTTGGTAGGCTATTATTGATGGTTTGTGCAGGGTTTTTCTTTGATAGCTACTTCACTCACCAGATTACTTCAGAAGGGAGTTAGATTTGTGTTGACAGATCAGTGTCAACCAAGCTTTGAGCAGTTAAAGGAGATGTTGACTCAAGCGCCTGTTCTTACTTTGCTTGTGGAAGATAAACCATATGTGATTTTCAGTAATGCTTCACATAGTGGTTTTGGATGTGTTTAGATGCAGGAGGGTAGAGTCATAGCTTATACTTCTCGGCACTTGAAGCCGCATGAACTTAATTACCCGATGCATGATTTGGAGTTGGCAGCTATAATGTTTGCTTTGAAGATTTGGCGACACTACTTGTATGGGGAGAAGTGTTTCATCTATACAGATCACAAGAGTTTGAAATATTTAGGGGTTCAGAGAGAGCTGAATCTTCGGCAGAGACGGTGGTTGGAGTTGATTAAAGACTATGACTGTTTGATTGATTATCATCCTAGTAAGGCAAATATTTTGTTGCTGATGCCTTGAGTTTGAAGTCTTTGGCAGGTTTGACTACTTATTCACTCTCGTTGCTTGTTGAATTGAGAGCGTTGCATATTAGTTTTGAATCATGTGATGATGATGCTTTGTTATCTCAGTTGCAATTGAGACTGGTGTTGGTGGATCAGATTAAAGAGGCTCAGTTGGCTGATGAGAAACTTTAGAAGATTGTTTTGGGTTGCCAGAAAGGTGAGAACCGAGATTTCCATGTGAGAGGTGATGGTAATTTATGGTTCAAAGATAAATTGTGTGTTCTTGATTATGCAAGATTGAGAGAGATAATTTTAGAGGAAGCACATCAGTCAATTTTTGCTATGCACCCTGGGAATACCAAGATGTATCATGATTTCAAGCAACATTATTGGTGGTCAGGTATGAAGAGGGACATAGCGGAGTTTGTATCCAAGTGTCTCACTTGTCAGAGGCTGAAGGCCGAACACCAATTTCCTTTGGGGTTGCTCCAGCCTTTATCAGTGCCTGAGTGGAAATGGGAATGTGTGACAATGGATTTTGTGACTAGTTTGCCGTTAACTCAGAAGAAGCATGATGCCATTTGGGTGATTGTTGATCGGTTGTCGAAGACAACTCATTTTTTTCCAGTTAGAATGGATTATTCTCTTGAGAAGTTGACCGAGCTGTATATCAGTGAGATAGTTTGATGTCCCAATTTCTTTGGTGTCTGATCGAGATTCTTAGTTTTCTTCAAGATTTTGGAAGAGTTTGCATGCTGCTTTGGGTTCTCGATTGCATTTTAGTACTGCTTTTCATCCATAGACAGATGGGCAATCAGAGAGAGTGATACAGATTTTATAGGATATGTTGAGAAGCTGTGTCATTGATTTCTCAGGGAGTTGGGATAGATTTTTGCCATTGATAGAATTTACTTATAACAACAGTCATCAGTCTACTATTAAAATGGCACCTTATGAGGCTTTGTATGGTAGAAGATGCAGAATGCCTCTATGCTGGAATGAAGTTGGAGAAGGTAAATTGGTTGGTCCCAATTTGATTAAAGAAATGGAAGAGAAAGTGAAGATAATTCGGTATCGGTTGAAAGCAGCTTCCGATAGAAAGAAATCCTACTCAGATTTGAAGAGGAGAGGCATAGAATTTAGTGTTGGAAATAAAGTGTTTTTGAAAGTGTCTCCTTGGAAGAAGATTTTGAGTTTTGACCGTAAAGGGAAGTTGAGTCCTTGTTTCATTGGACCTTATGAGGTATTGCAGAGAGTTGGACCAGTTGCTTATCGACTCGCTTTGCCGCCTGAATTGGATAGAATCCATAATGTCTTCCATGTCTCCTACGGAGGTACAGATCAGACCCATCTCATGTTCTGTCAGTTGAATCTATTGAGGTAAGTCCGGATTTGACTTTTGAAGAAGAATGAGTGGCTATTTTGGCACATGAAGTAAAAGGGTTGAGAAATAAGAAAGTGCCACTTTTGAAGGTTCTTTGGAAGAATCATGTAAAGGAAGAGGCAACTTGGGAGAGTGAGCAAGTAATGCGAGATCAGTATCCCCAGTTGTTTCAGACTTGATAATAGGTAATTTCGAGGACGAAATTATTTTGTAGAGGGGGAGAATTGTAATATCCCAAACTATACCCTAAAATTTTTGGAATGATTATTGTTGAAATTGGATTAAATGATATAAAGTATATTTATGTTTAAGTGGTAAGAGAGGAAAAGAGAAGTATGTATATGTTGTATATATAGAGATATATACAACATATACAAGTCAACTAATTAGTTGGTCAAAAGAGATATTTAATTATATTTGGATTAATTGAAATTGAATTAGTGAGTGGATGATGATATTTATGATTATTTTATTATTAAAATTGCTTGGTGGATATTAAAAGAAAGATTTGTGTGGTTAGAAGAGTTGAGTGGGTTGACTTTCATTTTTCATCTTCTTCTTCTCTTCTCTTTGGCCTGCCATCAACATAGAAACAAGGAAAGAGAGATTTTGTTCTTCCTAACTCAATATCAAAGGGTGTTTCAAGTGATCAAGTTGGAATTCTAAGGGTTTTCATCACTTTTGGTAAGTTTCCAACTTGTTTCTATCGTTTTCTTTTGAGTTTGTGTATTGACCTTGGTGTATGGTTGATTTTGTTATGTTTGAGGTTGTTTGGTCTTATTAACTTTGATTTTGAGGTTGGATTCAAGAGAGAAAAGAGTTGGGTTTGGTGAAAGAACAAGAGTTGTGGTTTGTGTATGGGTTGAGTTATGATTATGATGGTGATTTGTGTTTGATGCATGAAATTGAGTTGTTTTGGTGTTTATGCAAGTTTAGTTTGGTTTATTGATGATTTTGGGTAAGATTGTTTGGAGTAGAAAATGGTAAAGTATGATATTTGTTGGATGTGGTGTTGTTGGTGTCGAAATCAGGATTTTTTGCCTGACACGCCCATAAGCACGGCCAATTCTTTGGGTGTGTCAATGGTTCTATTTTCTTAATGGGTGACACGACCAGTGACACGCCCATGTCACTGACCGTGTCACAGCTTCTGTGTTGAGGTAGCATTGACATGTCAAGTGACACGCCCATGTCACTGAGCATGTCATAGCTACTGTGTTGAGGGAGGATTGACACGTGCAGTGACACGCCCATGTCACTGAGCTTGTCTAACCTTTTGTGTTGTGGGTTTAGGGCATGGCTAGGGACATGCCCTTGATGTTGAGCATGTCATGTGTGGAGTTTGCCCTAGTTGGTTCTTATTTTTATTTTCTTCTTGTGTATCTCTAAGCGAGTGTGTATAATCACTTTTGGATTAGGTTTTGAAGAGATTGAGTTGCCCTAATCCAAGTGTTGAAGGATTCTTGGAAGAGGAAGTGGTTAGATTGGTGTGAATTGCTCTTGAGGTAAGTACAAACCCTACATGATTGCATACATTTACATGACTTTGGGACTTGACACATTTGGTTGGAAAATGTGCTAGGTTACCTATTATATTGTTGATATATGAGAATGGTGCAATGATTTGTATAATGTCCATTATGTGAATTATATGTTGAGGATTCAAAATATATGAACAATGTAATTTGTGATGTGCACTCAAATGATGAAATGTGAAGCCATTGATGTTGGTCATAATGATGTAAATAAAATATTGAGGAATTGTGCCTAGATGATTATGAGAAAATGAGAATCGAATTTATAATGAAATAATAATAGAATTGTGTGTCTAATGTGTTATTCAATTTTCAGAGTTTTGTTATTGGTGGCATGCCTAAAAGTAACAATCCCTTAAAGCTGGGTTGGGCTTAGTCCTTGAAGCCAAGTTGGGTTAATGCTTAGCTCCCCTTAAAGCTTGGTTGGGTCTAGTCCTTGAAGCCTAGTTGGGATGTTACATATGAGATGTTTCTCATTGTGATAATGATTCGCCTACGGCTTGATAAATGTGATTATTGGACCAAAACATTAACTCTGGAATTTGAATGACATATTAGTTTCTTTTGGGCCCATGCTTGTTTTTGCTTAAATATGAATCATGAATGATGAAACAATCAAATAATATAATGAAATGTAATGTTAAGAAATATGATATTCTAGTGTATTATTTCTAATTCTTGAAAGTATGACATTGGCATTACATTAAAGCATATTATTATTGTGGTTTGTACCATTAAGCCTATGGCTTAGCACGATTGTGGTTCATTGTACAGGTGATAGAACCGGAGAGTTCAGCTAGACCGAGTCGAGTCTAGGCTTGTGATCCTTTGTGAAGAGTTGATTTGTGGACTTCAAGATCAGAAACGAACTGCCAAGCATGTATAACTCTATATTTTTGTAATTATGGATTTTGATGTATATATATGTATATACCGCTACTTTTCCACTGCTTAATCAATAAATGTTTTATCTATTATGTTTTATAATAAGACTTCAATGTTTTAAGTTTTCTTATATTGTTAAAAAGAAAGATTAGTTTGTTTAATATAAACTGTGACACTCCTGTATCCGGTATATGTATATTACAAATGTGGTTGTATGTAGTGTGCATATATGGGGTACTGGGGTGTTACATATATGATTTCTTCCATACATAAGATTTTATAAGGGATTTCAAGTGGATTTTCAAAGAAAAAGGAAGATTCGAGCAAGTACATAGTCTTTAAAGCTTTGATTTCTTTTCTTTGATGAATATGTATGGATTACTAGAGAGAAAGTGATATTTAATTATTAAAATAGTTAGAATTGATGTAAAATTGAGGTGAATATAATGAAATGTTGGTTAATTGGTTGGTATGGGCAAGTTGTTTAGGGTTATGAGAGATTGATGCAAGATTTAGGGTTTTGGTATGGATGGTTTTAAATTGTTGGTATGCATGCAATTGGTGTTATTTCAATATGTATGTAATGATTCTATGGTTAGAATTTGATTATGGGCAAGTTTTGGTTAAAGTTTGAATTTAGGGTCTGGTTATGTAAAGTTAAGTTTTCTAAATATGGATGATGTTGGTTAATGTAATGAGATGTATTAGTTTTGTTTTAATGCAAATGTTGTGATTTTAATGTTAGAAATGTGATATGGTTAAGTGTTGTTAAAGATCATATTAATGGTGGCAATATGTGAAATTTGGATTTTTAAGGGAGGCTTCCATAATTGTGAAACAAAATTGCTTTGATGATATATTAATATATAAGTAATGTTTTTAATGTTAAGTGTGAAAAATGAGATTAGTATAATAAAGTTTAAGTAAAGTAGTAAATTGGTGAATTTAGGGTTTTAATGTAATTTTGATGAGAATTGTTTGGATATTGATAGTTTTATGTATATTAGGCATTATAGTGATTTTAAATGAATATTGTTTCTTATGAAAGGACCATGTAATGTGTAATACAATTGATCTAGTAAAAATTGGTTATGAAATAATGAGAATTAGTTTAAAAATGTGAAAATGAACTACATTAGGTAATTTAATTGGAAATGAAAAAAATGGGTATAAAAAGTATATTAAGTGCATAAAAAATGTGAGAAAAATACCACATTGGAAATGTGACTAAGAATTATGTGAAATGTAAAAAAGAGATAAAAAGATAAGGATGATTTGTATAATAGGTTTTATAGGATGGGAGAATTGGAAAAAATGATTTAAATAATGTCATAAGAATGAGAAATGATAATGTTCTATTAAATGTGATAAATGTTAAACTTGTATAGATTGTGTATAAATGAAGAATTGAGTATAATGGTGGGATTGTATGTATACATATATGTGATATGTGTAGTGAGTTGTCCAATTTGGATAGTATTGTGATTTGTGCGAAGATGTAGAAAGTAAGTCACCTTGTCAATATGACTTACGATGACATATGTGAATGATCGAAAAACATGGAAATTGATGTTATGTGAATTAATATGAAAATGTAAAGTGAAAGTGATCATGATAAGGTTGATCACTTGGAAATTGTGATAATGTGATGTGAAGTGAAAGTGGTCAAGAATTAAGCTAGTCACTTATAAAAGTGTTATTGTGTATTTGTAATCCTATATAATTACTTGTCCACTAATGTTGAGAATGATTTTGCAAGCATTAATAGACCTAAGTGAGTCTAGGTCTTCACCTTAGCAGAGCTAGGTCATGTGATGAGATTGAGATTAAGAATGGACTTGAGCATAGCTGGGTCTTGAATTTGATATTATGATTACTGGACTTGATAATTGTATAGGCGTGTTGGACCCAAATGTTTATGTGTGAAAGTGTTGTATGTATGTGAGTTTTTAAATTAAAAGTGAAGATGTTGTAGGAGTAATATAAATTATGCTACGAGAAAGTATAATTGATTGTGATATATATATTGTATTTGAGATTATGTACCACTAAGCTGTATAGCTTAGCGGTTGTTTGAATCATGCAGGTAAGAGGATTGTTGATCTGAGAGATCCTGATTGTTGGTGATTTTTTGGAGTTAGAGGCTGCCATGAGACCAACTGGGCCAACTACATTCATGTATATTTGTGTTTGTGTTATGCATTTTAGTTTATGTAAATTGAAACACAATACTTGGTTTTGTTTTAAAGAATTGAAATGGTTATGTAAATATATTTATATAAGAACTTAATTATGATAAATATTATTCTAAATGGTAAATAGGAGATTTTTTTTATGTATGGTGGAAGTGTCGAATTAGAATTATATTTTGGGAGTGTTAAATTGATTTTCTGCAAGTTGTGAATTTTGATATTTTTGGGATTATCCAAATTTATAGGCAAAACTTTGGCAAATTTTTTTAAAAAATTTTCATTAAAATATGTATTTTCAATATTAAATCTATTAATGAATATTTTTATTTACTCATAGAAGCATGTTATAAATATTTAAGTATTTTTCTTGAGAAAGAAGAATTTTGAAAGAACCGGTAACAGTAACATTGTTATATATTATATACGTGTGTTGCATATATGGAGTATATGTATGTATGTATATAGGGTATAAGGGTATTATATCCAAATCCAGTATCTTTCGGACTTTAAAGCCCTAATTGCTACTACAACCAAAGTAGAAGATTTGGTCTAGTCTAGGAAATTGAATGATGAATCTACAGTACCCTCATCCTTTGGATATAAAAAAGGGGAAACTACTCAAGTTCCAATCCTAGTCCTACTAGTAATCATACGAATTGTGAGGTAGCCAACATCATTACTCAGTAACATATCAGATTGAAGCGGCATGAGCCAAGAACCTTTACAGATTTGGAAAAAGGCCTTACATGATAAATTGGTTCAACCTTTGGAGCCAAGACCTCCTCCAAACCTTTTCCTCGAAAGTTGGAATGCTAATGAGTTCTGTGAGTATCATTAATGCATTAGGCATGAGACAGACATGTGCAAGAACCTAAGACATAGAATCCAAGACCTAGTGGACAATGGAACCATTATTCCCCTCATAAAAGTATAAACACCACTTCCTCTAGATGACATCTTTCATGCCAACTCCCTATAGCCTGCCCAACAATTGGTGCCAATAGAAGGCCGATAACTTATTTGTCCTATCACCCTTCATATTAAAAACCTCATCCAATCCAAGTCTACTATCCCTAAGGTTTAATCCTAGTCAAAATTTGAGTAAAAAATTTTTTAAGTCCAATCCAAATGTGAATCAATGTCAAAAACAACGTCAAATTATGTGTTAGTCCCTTTTGTAATTTTCCATTAATAAATAAAATATTAGATTTTTCCCCTTTTTAATTTATGTGCTTCCATTTCTAAGCTTGGTTTAAAAATATTAAAAGATTAAAAAGGAAAAAAACTCAAACCTTGGCATAAAGATTGCATCGTCACGGAGGATCTGCAAAATGATTGGTATCAAGATCATTAAGAGTTTATCTAGATATTTACAAGGCACTATCATTTGAAGCCCCACTTTGGATCATTTCAAAATAAATAAAAAAAAGGGTAGACCAAAAAAAGAGAGAAGAGACAAGAAGAAGAAGAAGGAGAAGAAGAAGAAGAAGAAGAAGAAGAAGGAGAAGAAGAAGAAGAAGAAGAAGAGAGAATAAATAAAAGAGAAATAAAAAAAGAGGGGGAAACTCCTAAAAGTTGTGTCATCATAAAAAATTTGATTGTAATTGCATATACAATATTAAAATGTTATAGGTCAATCTTACTAAATATTTCCATTACATAAAATGTACCTTAACAAATGAATAAAAATATACATTAATAATTTATATTCTAAAAATACAAAATTAAAAAAAATCTCTGGAAAAAATTTATTAGAGTTTTGTCTGTAAAACAAATATTCCCAAAAATAACAATTGTCACAACCTACAAGAAAATACACTCCCAAATATTTTCAACCATTTCATACTTTCAAGAACCCATCATTTCTCTAAAATACTCAAACACACATATATACATATACATACCCATAAATCCCAAAACTTAAACCAACTTTAATAATTTACATCAATTTTATATTTAGTAACTTAATGTACATAATTAACAGATAAGTATCCAAAACAAAATTATTACATATTTCCAACTAGTCCTGGTCCATGGCAGCAAAACAAAACACCAAAGATAAGCAGGAAACCCTAGTCCTGCACATGTCCCGCAAGGCTCTCTGTATAAACCCTGTCACCTAGGCAATAAACAAATCATGCTAAGCAAAATGCCGAGTGATACATACTTTGATATAAGTAAGAATATAAGAATGATGCAATAATGCAATTCTTTTTAAGTTTATGAAGTGGCATGCATTATAATATACCAATACAAATACTTATCAATTTTAATCTAATCTATCATATTACACATTCACACACATTGGGCCCAAAAAAATCATATACAATATTCAACTTCCAAAGATATTACTTTTGACTAACATTTGACACCCAGTATCTAGCCCGGAGGCAAATAAATAAATGTGATGCCCAGCATCTGGCCTAAAAGCAATAATAATGATGCCCAGCGTTTGGCCCAAAGGCAAATAATCGGTATACAGTATAACACCAAACACAATACTCTAGAAATTGATATTACATAAGGTTTCACACATATAACACAAATAATTGCACATTTTTTCTCATACTTTGGCAATTATGCCACTTTCTATTCTTTTAGCATTTTTTCATCTTTTCTCATTATTTCCACACATTTTCATCAATTTAATTGCCACATCCTCAATATGGCCAAATTATGCCAGCATTTGGCGTAATTATACATTGTCCACAAATGCATTATTAAATGCATTTAGCAATCTTAAAGTGGCTCACTCAATCATACTTCATACATTTCATAACATAAACATATATCTATGATATTTTCATGTGTATTCACGCATCAAAGTAGCATAGTCATCATTTTCACATATAATGCAACATACCATTCAAGTGCATATTCACACATTTGAATCAAAGTATGTACTAACCTCTTAATAAAAGCACTTCCAATCCAAAATGCTCACTTTCCCATAAATTCTTCAATGTCCCATTCACTACTAAGTTATTGGAAATCTTATTTTCTCAACACCTATACCCAATGTGAATGTATAATGTTAGACAAATGATCTCAATTTTGATCCTTGACAACTCAAATTGAATGACTTATTTAACATGTGTTTAAAGAACTTTGTTGTAGGATTAGATTTATTTGAACAGAGCATATTTAGCGGTCGCACGAGACATGAAGACGACCGCCCCCACTCAATTGTAGGATGAAACCATATCACAATAGGGTTCGCGGTCAGAAAAACCGACCACAGTCGCGACCGCACTTACACAAGAGCGACTGTCCTACAATCATGGATGACCACAACACAAGAAACCCAAATCATCCAAATTACAGTAAGGTTCGCGGTGACAAGAACGGTGAAGAATATGGTCTTGCTTATCACTGTAGCGACCGCCCTTTAATATCCGTGACATCACTGATGATTTAGGAGAAATATGCTTAAACTGACAGTAGTGTTTGCATCCTAAGGTGCATCCAGAAGTTCAACGCGAGTGTCTCAACTCGACCGCGAGATGGCACCTAGAGTGACCGCGACATTCATATTCAGGCAGACTTTCATTTTGCCCAGTCAAAGAATGCCACATGTGACGACTGTTATAAACCCACTTCAGCATTCAAAAAGGGCGACCGCACCTATCCTACGCGCGACCATCCCGACAACTACAGCATGGGCAAGATTCCTGCTGCAGAGCACTCAAATTCGACCGTTGAAGAAAATTTGAATGCAGCGACCGCACCTTGTCCAAGGGCGACCACGTGAGTCATGAACGCGACCATCCTTGTATCAAGGACGACCACAAAATGCTTCAAACAGTCTAATGAAAATGGTCTAAACTGCCAAGACTTAATTCTCATTATCTATAACGGCTAGTCAGACCACATTGGCTATAAATACATTGTTGTTCTATTAAGAAAAAATGTAAGAGAAGAAAAAAGAGGAGAATCAAAAATTTTATAGCTAAGCAACATATTTTCTTTTACTCCAACTTACATTTGAATTGTAATGAATGTTAGGTGTAAGTATTGAAAACACCATTGTAAAAGTTTGAGTGTGAGCTTGAAAAACACTTAGGTTGTGAGAGTGAGCCTGGTAAAACTCTTGTAAAGGTTGTGAGAGTAAGCCTAGTAAAACTCTTGTAAAGTTTTTGAGTGTAAGCCTTAGTAAAACACTTGTCAAGTTAGGTGTGAACTTGTGAAAACACCAAAGTTGGAAGTGAGCTTGTGAAACTTCAAAGATTAGTGATACCTTAACAAGTTGTTAAGGAAGTGGATGTAGGATTGAAGAAAATCCGAACCACTATAAATCTTGTGCGTTCTTTCTTCTTCTCACTACTCAACTAATTCTCTATTCCGCATTTCTTATTTGTTGAGTTTTTAAATTTGCCATCATTTCTTGAGGAAACCAATTCACCCCCCCCCCCTCTTGGTTGCCATCTTAGGACAACAATTGGTATCGGAGCTTGAAATTTCTTAAACTTAATTGTGAAATTTGATCCACTATGGCAACTTCTTCTTCATCAAACTCTATCTCTCATGGAAATCTTAACACTATTCTTAGACCCTACTTTGATGGAACTGAATATTCCTACTGGAAACACAAAATGTATTTGTTTCTAAACAGTGAAGGGATTTTGAACTATGGGATTTTGTGGAAAGTGAGTGGAAACCTCCCTCTTATGAAGTTGATGGTATTCAAGTTCCTCTTCCCAAAGCACAATAGTGAACTATCAATGTCAAAGATCGATTCAAGAACAATAGAGCTGCTTCCATCTTGATGAATTCCATTTCAAGAGAAGAAGGTGGAAGAGTTCAACATTTAACTTGTGCACATTGCATTTGGAAAACACTTGAAAACTATCATGAAGGTATGACTCAAGTGGGATTCACCAAGAAACAAATGCATCGCTTGCTTGCTATTGTCAATATAAAGTCACCGACATGACAAATCGCTTGCTTGCTATTGTCAATGAACTAAAGAAGTATGGCAAGGTATATGATCAAGGTGATGTAAACAGTAAAATCGTGAGAGCCTTAAGAGCTAGAAAGAACTTTGAATCAAAAGTATCATCCATCAAAGAAGCTCATGATCTTAGCACATTAAAAACTGATGAGCTTGTGGGAAAACTACTCACGTTTAAGCTACATAGTGAAAAAGAAGAAGATCAAGATGAAAAAGAAAAGACAAAACCAATTGCTCTCAAAGCAATCAAAGAAGTTGAGAGCTCAAGCAACGAAGGTACTAATGATAAAGATGAAATGGCAATGTTCTAAAAAAGAATCAATGAATGGAAAAGGAAGAAAAGATTACAAGAAAATAAAGGTACACTTCCTAAATCCTCCTTCAAAGATAAAGAAAAGAAAAATGAGGTAAAGTGCTATGAATGTGGAAAAACTGGTCGCATCAAATCAGATTGCTTCAAAGTAAAGAATAAAAGGAAATGGGACAAAGAAAATAAAAAGTCTCTCAAAGCCACATGGGATGACTCCTCTTCAAGTGAAGAAGAAGAAGAAGAAGGAATTGCAAACCTATATCTCATGGCTATTGAAGATGACTCCAATGAGGTAAGTACTCAATCCTTTGATCTAGTAGCACATGATGATATTGATGATCTAAATGATAGTGATTTGATTGAGCACATGAACTTTAAAATAGAAAAATATTTTTCTAAAATGATGCTCTATAAAGAAAAAAGCTCTAAGTTAGAAAAGGATTTTATATGCTTAAAGAACTCTGCCTTAGAATTGAAAACCTCAAATGAACACTTGATGGATTCAATAGAAGAGTTAAATAAAAACTCACATGATTTAGAAAAAATTATTAAAGAGAATGAAATTCTGAAGCATGAACTAAAAGAACTAAAAGAATCAATTTCAAAATTTCATAAAGGAAATGAAGCCTTAGACACATTAATTGGTAACCAAAGATCACCCTCCTTAAAATATGGATTAGGATTCAATGGCTCAACTAACATTACACTAAGCACACCAACATTCGTAAAAGCATCTACAGCTAAAATTTCTAATGTTGATATTGTAAAGAACAAAGATGCTCACACCATGTCTAAAAGTTCCAAAAGAACTTTTCATGGCTCACTAGCAAATAGAGCTAAGCTCTCAAAAAATAATCATGCATTTATGTACACTAAACTTGAACAAAAGCAAATTTGTATTTGTATGCATAATACTTGGAATATGAATAGAAAAATACAAAAATATAAGACATTATGGCAATGTACATACTGCATGAAATTTGGACATAAAAGTTTCTTTTGTCATATTAGAAATGTAATATCCCTATGCATGCCCTAGAAGTTTTGTATGTTGTTGTTGTTGTTGTTGTTGTTGTTGTTGTTGTTGGTTTAAATTGAGTAAAGAAAAGTATATGTATATGTGTTTTGGGAAAGAATTAGGGTTTAGAGAGAATGGTATATGTTGTGTATATGGTGATATATATAACATATAAATGGGTCAAAGGAAGAGTCAAAGGAAGAGAGATATTTTTGTGTTAAGTGTGTAATTACATATAAGGGCTTATATGAGACAAAAAGTTAGTTATATGATTGAGGGCATTTTGGTAATTGCTTGGATAAGATCACTTGGTGGAGATTAAAAGCAAAATTTGACTTTGTTTCTTCATCATTTTCTTCTTTCTTTCATGAAGTGGCCGGCTCCTCCATAGACAAAGGGAAGCAAGAGGTGAAGAGAGGTTCTTGATGAGTTGAGTTCAAAATTGAAGGAAGATTAAGTGTTCAAGTGTTGATTCAAGAAGTTTTTAACTAAGGTAAGATTTTCCCTTTGATTTCTTTCTTTCTTTTGAAGTGGTATGGGAAGTTAATTAGGGTTTGATGATTTGATGATGAGATGTGTTTATGATTTGTTCTCAAGTGTTAAATTGGTTTTAAGTTAATAGTTTAAATAGG
This sequence comes from Garcia nutans, assembly GCA_947685225.1. Lineage (NCBI taxonomy): Eukaryota > Viridiplantae > Streptophyta > Magnoliopsida > Malpighiales > Euphorbiaceae > Garcia > Garcia nutans. The sequence goes on from CANTUV010000045.1 coordinate 35,365,023, forward strand.
TGTTGTTGTTGGAAGTGGTAAATGTTGATCTTGAAAGGTGGAGAAGGATGGTGATTTTAGTGTTTTGAGATGGGTTGTGTTTAAATGTAATATTAATGGGTTGTAAAGTGATTCTTGTGATGAATATATGTTTAGAACATTGATTGTATTCATTTGAAATATTATATGGAGTGTATTGTGTTTGGGTTCAATTGAAAAAGTGTTGGAATTGGTTAAGGTTATGTGCATGGGTGACACGGCCAGAAGCCATGAAGAGACACGGCCGTGTCATTTATTTGTGTTGGCTACTGTCTCTTTTATTTTTAGAGACACGGCCGTGTTCCTCAAGTGGGCTGGGCGTGTCCCTCAAATGAGTTGGATATTGTTTGATTTCTTGGTTCTCTTTTTGCATGGTTTGGGTTCTTCAAAGGTAGTTTGGTCTCTAAACCTAAACATAAACATTTTAAACATACTTAAACCAAGGAATGACTTAATCAAACACTTGTGGATGATCCTAAAGCTATGAATAATATAAATCGTTCTTGCATTGTTGAGATTGAACAATGTTATGTTATGCATTGTGAATGGTAATGTGTTTCATGAATAATGTGGAATGAAATGTTGATATTTATGAATGATGCTATGTGAGATATAAAGTGATCATGGATGAGATAAACATACACTTGAATAATGAAGTGTTATATTGTGAAATGAAATGTGAAGCCATTGTTATTGGCTATGATGATGTGATTGAAAGAAATAAGGCATGTTTGCCTAAATGATGTTAAGAATTGAGAATGAAAATGATAATTGAATAATAAATGAATTGTGTGGCTAATGTGTTATTCCATTTTCAGAGTTGGTTGTTGGTGGCATGCCTAATAAGTGTAACAATCTCTTGAAGTTAGGTTGGATTGAATCCTTGAAGCCTAATTGAGATGTTACCACCCTTGAAGCTAGGTTGGGTTAGTTCTTGAAGCCAAGTTGGGTAGAAGCTTAGCATGCTTTGCTCCCCTTGAAGCTTGGTTGAACTTAATCCTTGAAGCCTAGTTGGGTATATGATATTGATAAATGTGATAACAAACCAAAGCATTAACTCTGAAAATTGAATGACATATTAGTGTGTCTTGGGCCCATGCTTGTCTTTGTTTAGTGTTGATTATGAATGGTTAAATGAATACTAATGAGGTATATGAAAAGATATTGAAATGTGATATGTACTGTAAAAATATGTTGTTAGTGTTGCATATATGATGTTACATGTATAATATGGATTGAGAAATGACATTGCATTGCACTAAGTCATATCATTTGCATGATTATCTTACTAAGCCGTTGGCTTAGCGCGATAGTGTTTAATCGCGCAGGTAATAGGGTTGATAGAGTTGAACCCGAGTGTTCATCAAGACCAAGTGAGAGTAGACCTTGAAGAATCCATTTTGGGAGCTTAAAGATCAGAGCAAACTTGCCAATCATGTATACTTCTTTATATTTTGTAAAAAAAATGTTTAATATGTAAATATGTACATATTTTATAACTTCCGCTGTGTAATATTTAAATGTATATATATATATAACTAATATGTTTTGTTTTATAAGTAAATGATCTACTTTTCTATAATGTAAAATGATAAGGGTATTGTATCAAGTTTAAAGGGTTTGAATGTTAAGAAAACCGTAGCATCCTTATGTTTGGTGCACTTATGCTACCTTGTTGTGGTTGTAGTGTGTGTGCATTGGATATGGGGGTGTTACAAGAAAGGCTCATCTCAAGCTAGAAGACACCTTTATTACTAACCATCAAGGACCCAACTTCATTTGGGTACCTAAGAAAAGATAACCACTATTACCTTGTAGGTATGCTTAAAATCTACTATCAACGAAAGTACATGGCTTGTGGATAGTGGGTGCTCAAGGCATATGACCGGGAATGCAAAGCTCTTTACAAGTATTACCTACAAACATGGAGGTAATGTAACTTTTGGAAATGATGCTAAAGGTAAAATTATTGGTGTTGGCTCCATTGGTTCAATTGGTAAAGATTTAATAGAAGGTGTATGGCTTGTTGATGGGTTGAAACATAATTTGCTAAGTGTTAGTCAATTATGTGATAGAGCATACATTGTTAATTTTGATTCCAAAGGATGCAAAATTACAAATTCAAATGGTGTTATCATATTTAAGGGTAATAGGACAAACAACACTTATAATATTAACATACATTCAAACCATGCATTTAAATGTCTAATGTCTACTAATAATGATGCATGGTTATGGCATAGAAGACTAGGACATACTGGTATGGATCAATTAAAATATATTTGTAATGAAAACCTAATTGATGGTCTCCCTAAGATAAAATATGACAAAGATAGAATTTGTGAACCTTGTCAACATGGTAAGCAACATAAGAGCTCATTTAAATCAAAGAATGTTATAAGTACCTCTAGACCTTTAGAGCTCATTCATTTGGATTTGTTTGGACCAAATAGAGTTACAAGCTTAGGAGGCAAATTATATGCATTTGTTCTTGTTGATGATTACTCTAGATTCACATGGGTTAATTTCGTAGCTCAAAAGAATAAAGCTTTTAATTACTTCAAAACGTTTGCAAAAAGAGTTCAAAATGAAAAAGGATAAGTGATCACATCTATTAGAAGTGATCATGGCAAAGAATTTGAGAATAAAAATTTTGAAAGTTTGTAATGAACTTGGCATTTCACATAATTTTTCTGCTCCTAGAACTCCAAAAAAAAATGGTGTGGTTGACAGGAAAAATAGAACCTTGGTTGAAATGGCTAGAACAATGCTCAATGAATATGAATTACCATCTTATTTTTGGGCAGAAGCCATTAATACAGCTTGTTACATTGCAAATCATGTTTACAAAAGGCATTTAACTAATAAAACTTCTTATGAGCTATGGAATGGAAGAATTCCCAGAATTGGATATTTTAGAGTATTTGGATGCAAATGCTATATAATGAACACCAAGGAAAATCTTGGAAAATTTTCATCCAAATCAGATGAAGGCATATTGCTAGGATACTCATCATATAGCAAAGCATATAGAGCATTTAACATGAAAACTCTAGTTGTTGAAGAAACAATGCATGTTGTATTTGATGAATCATCTAAACTTGATCAAAAGAAAGGTAGTACTTTCAATGATCCTACAGGTACTCTTGAACCTCATGAAACTATTGATGCTCCAAAGATCAATCAGCATGAACTTGAAGAAAAGACTCAAGATCTACCTAAGGATTGGCAATACAAGAAAGATCATCCTAAGGAACTCATCATTGGTGAAACATCCAAGGGAGTAATTACTAGATCTAAAATTAATCATATAGATGTTAATTTTGCTTTTGTTTCTCAAATTGAGCCAAAGACCATTGAGGAGGCTCTAAACGATGAAAGTTGGATGATTGCAATACAAGATGAACTTAATCAATTTGAAAGAAATAATGTTTGGCAACTCACTCCAAGACCTACAGATCATTCTATCATAGGATGCAAATGGGTCTATAGAAATAAGCTTAATGAAAATGGTCACATTGTTAGGAATAAAGCAAGGTTGGTAGCCAAAGGCTATAATCAAGAAGAAGTTATTGACTATGATGAAACATTTGCTCCGGTAGCTAGATTAGAAGCTATTAGAATATTACTTGCTTTTGTATGTCACATGAACTTTAAACTCTTTCAAATGGATGTTAAAATTGCATTTCTAAATGGACTTATAAGCGAAGAAGTTTATGTAGAACAACCTCCTGGTTTTGAAAACTACAAATTTCCTAATCATGTTTTCAAATTTACCAAGGCTTTATATGGATTGAAACAAGCACCAAGAGCTTGGTATGATAGACTAAGTGCATATTTGCTTGAAAATGGTTTTTCAAAAGAAAAAGTAGATACAACTCTCTTTGTTAAAAAGGACAAACATAACATTTTAATTATACAAATTTATATGGATGACATAATATTTGGAGCTACTAATGAAACCTTGTGCAAAGAATTTGCTTGTTGTATGACTAGGGAATTTGAAATGAGCATGATGGGTGAACTCAAGTTCTTCCTTGGACTGCAAATCAAGCAATGTAAAGATGGGATCTTCATCAACCAATCCAAATATACAAAAGAACTCATCATGAAATTTGGAATGGGTGGCTGCAAAACTAGCAAGACTCCTATGAGCATATCCTTGAAATTGGGTAAAGATGAAAATGGTAAAGCAGTAGATGAAAAGAAATATCGAGGTATTATCGGATCACTACTTTACTTAACCGCTTCTAGACCTGATATAATGTATGGTGTATGTCTTTGTGCTAGATTTCAAACTTGTCCTAAAGAATCACACTTGAATGCTACTAAGAGAATTTTGAAATATTTAAGTGGTACAATGCAGTTAGGTCTTTGGTATCCTAAATACACATCATTTCATATCTTAGGTTTTTCATATGCGGATTATGCTGGTAGCATCATAGATAGAAAAAGCACAACAGGAGCATGTCACTTTCTTGGCAATTGTCTAGTTTCTTGGCCTAGTAAGAAACAAGCATCGGTTGCTTTGTCTACGGCAGAAGCCAAATACGTTGCAGCATGTTTTTGTTGCACACAAGTATTATGGATGAAACAACAACTGCTTGACTATGGCAAAGTATTTAACATCTCCATTAAATGTGACAACACCAGTGCTATCAATTTGTCTAAAAATCCTATCCAACACTCTAGATCTAAACATATAGATATTAGACATCATTTTTTGAGAGATAATGTATAAAACTAGAATATTGTCTTAAAGTTTATAGATACACATAATCAACTTGCTGATATCTTTACAAAATCTTTGAATGAAGATAGGCTTAACTTCATTAAACTAAATTTAGGTATGATTGATGGAACTTCCCTGAATGGATAAAAGAATGGCTATATATAAAAATTTCTTAAACATCTCAACGCATAAATTTTTTTTTAATTACAAAAATCCATCATCTTTCATGTCTCTTTCATTTTTAAGCTACTTGTGTTCACTCCAATGCCTCTAGTGATTGCTATCTTGAGAGAAAGATTCATCTAAATTGATACCTATGTGAGCGGTCGGGAAACTTTGTGCACGGTCGCTAAGATTTAAATAGTTTCGACCGTTGTAGACATTCTCCGCATTCGCGAGTGCACCAATTTTCTTACTGGTCGCTAGAGTGTCCTTCGCGATCGCACCTATACAAATAGGCGACTGCACTCTGTACACTCTGCTCAAAATTTTGTAACCGTTGGCTATATGACAGGTCGCGATTCTCAACTCTCAACAGTCATAAACGGCTATTTTCTTAATTTCTTCTATTTAAGAGCATTATACATCAATTACTTGGATCTTTTACTTCTTATAACATACAAACTTCCTTCCAAATCTCCAAAATCCTCTCAAGATCATCTCCTTCTCAAACACTCTCTGTTTTTCAGTTTTCTTCTTGTTCTTCAACTCTAATGGCCCCCAAAAAGAAAATTACCTCCAAAGGGAAAGGGAAAGGAAAGAAACCTTCAGGAATCATCATAAGAGAACCAACAGTTGTTCCTCCATCTCCTCCACAATTAAGAAAAGGTGAGAAAATTCATAAACCTCACCACCAAACCCCTGAAGAAGATGTGAGATATGCCATGCTAAAGAGAAAGAAATTTGAAGGAACCAAATCTCCATTTGGTGGGACGCTCTCTGCCCTCAACATTAAAGATGAGATTGAAAGTTTACTTGATGTTCTTGGCTGGAGGAAATTCGTATTTCCTGAAGAGGTAGGCTACTCTAGTTTAAGTAAGGAATTTCTCATGTCCTTTAAGATTGAAAAGAGTGCAAATTCTACACTAGGGTGGTATGGGGTTAGATTTAAGTTATTTGACCAATACCTAGCCTTAACATTAGAGGACTTTGGAAAAATCTGGGAATTTCCTATTGATGGAATAATCTCCTACAATGATTTAGCCTTCTCCAATCAAACACTCTCTACCTTTTGGAAAGAAATTTCTGTGGAAACCTCATTTGAAAAAGAGTCAAAAGCTAGACACATCAAATCCATCACCCATTGGATGCTTCATAGGATCATCACCTACACCATACATCAAAGGGCTGATGGGAATGAAAAGGTAACAAAAAGAGATCTCATTTCTTATATGCTTTCACCCACAACATCCAAATGAACACAACAAAGTTCTTGATTGACACATTGTATCACCATGCTGTCACAAGAACTGGAACTTTCTTCTTGTCCTCACAAATAACTCAAATATCTAGGCACATGAACTTACTAAATGATCTTAACTTAGCTACCTTGAGAACCCCTTTCAATCTTGCCTCAAGTGCCATCACCAATGACTATCTAGAACATGCTGGCTGTGTAAGGAAGATTGAGGGTACATATGTATATTACTTTGGCAAACAAGGTGTTGTGGATAGACAAAAGAAAAGACCAAGGTACACCATTGAGGAAGAAGGAGACTCCTTTGAAGTTGTTGTTGAACTACCTCCAAAAGCTTCCTCATCTAAACCTACTCAAACCAGCTCTCCCACAAAACTCATTCTAAAGTTATCAAATCACTCTCAAGAAAACTCTCTCGGTTCAAGAAAAGTGTCTCCAAGAGATTCCATCACTTGAACAAAAGGATTGACCTTATATCTCACATGCATCATGATCTATATGACATGCATGGCAAACTGGACTTGCCTCAATGCAATCTTGAGGATTGGGATATAAGTGATCATACATAAAGTCTCCCTGAAGAAGAAGAATCAATCAGCACTAGCTCTACCAGCAATGTCCCTCTTGATAAGGGAAAAGCTCCTTTAGAAGAATAAGAGCTAAATGAGGATGAAGATTCTGATTAGTTTATTTTTCCTGTTTTTGGCTATGTCTTGTTGTTTTGATTTTCTTTTCTTTTCTCTGCTTTCTTTTTGGCACTATCTTTGTACTGCCCTCTATCTAATAACATTGTGTTTTATATACATAATCTTCTCATTGTCGCTTATGTCATGCATTTTGCCTATGACAAAGGGGGAGAGAAAGACAGATATAAAATAAGAGATAGACAAAGAGGAAGAGATATAAAATGAGAATGATATTTTACTAATGAACCAAGTTTTACATTTGAATGGTATTATACTAATGCACCTAGTTGTACTCCAACATAAACATGATTCATGCATATGTTTAGGGGGAGCATTGTAAAATTTTATTAACATTCAACACATAAGCATTTTAAATTAAGAGAGATTGTTAGTCAATCTAATTTACATTTTTTTTTCCAAATTATATCATCATTCCATTTGATTGTCAAAGTCAAAATGGGGGAGATTGTTAGACAAATGATCTCAATTTTGATCCTTGACAACTCAAATTGAATGACTTATTTAACATGTGTTTAAATAACTTTGTTTCAGGATTAGATTTATTTGAACAGAGCATATTTAGCGGTCGCATGTCACATGAAGATGACCGCCCTCACTCAATTGCAGGATGAAACCATATCACAGTAGAGTTCGAGGTCAAAAACCCGACCACAGTCGCGATCGCACTTACACAATAGCGACCGTCCTACAATCATGGACGACCGCAACACAAGAAACCCAAGTCATCCAAATTACAGTAAGGTTCACGGTGACAGGAACGGTGAAGAATAAGGTCTTGCTTATCACTGTAGCGACCGTCCTTTAATATCTGCAACCGTACTGATGATTCAGGAGAAATCTGCTTAAACTGACAGTAGTGTTCGCGACCTAAGGTGCGTCCAAAAGTTCGACGCGAGTGTCTCAACTCGGCCGCGAGATGGCACCTAGAGCGACCGCGACATTCATATTTAGGTGAACTTTCATTTTGCCCAGTCAAAGAATGCCACGTGTGATGACCGTTATAAACCCACTTCGGCATTCAAAAAGGGTGATCGCACCTATCCTATGCGCGACCATCCCGACAACCACAGCATGGGCAAGATTCCTGCTACAGAGCACTTAAATTCGACCGTTGAAGCAAATTTGAATGCAGCGACCGTACCTTGTCCAAGGGCGACCGCGTGAGTCATGAACGTGACCATCCTTGTATCAAGGACGACCGCGAAATGCTTCAAACAGTCTATTGAAAATGGTCTAAACTGCCAAGACTTAATTCTCATTATCTATAATGGCTAGTCAGACCACATTGGCTGTAACGTCCCTATATCCCGTATACATACAAAGCATGCTTATACGATCGTATTATATGTATACTGAATATAGAAACGACACACTTTACAAATACACAAATAATATTTAAAGTAAAACTAAAAAGTTAAGAAATATCAAATAAAGAGAAATGAAAATCATAAGACACAATAGATAAAACATTTGTTTATTTCGCAACGGAAGTTACATCCAAAACTTACAAATATAAATACATTAAACCTCAAAAATTACAAAATATGAAATATATACATGATTGGCAGCTTGACACTCTGATCTTTAAGCTTTACTCCAACTCTTCACAATCAAAACAACCTCAACTAGGTCTAGAGGAATTTTTCATCTCAACTCTATCACCTCTATCACCTGCGCGATAAATCATAATCGTGCTGAGCCAACAACTCAGTAGTACAAACCATAATGCTATTATGCTTAATCAATAGCAATGATATACAATCACACAATAAAGATCATACTCCATATACAATATTTCATGAATATTATATTATTTCATCATATTACCACATCATTCATAACATCAACATAACATAGACACCTATGAGCCCAACAAACATTTAATACGATATTCAGAATTCAAAGTTACTGCTTTGGTTCATAATCACATTAATCAAGCCCGTAGGCAACATATATATATATATATATATGTCTCTATCCATGGATAGTGTAACAGACCCAGTCTCTTGGACCATCAACTCAACAAATCGAGGAGATCCTCAACCCGGAAAGACTGTTACCAATCATATATCTCATAATCACAATTCTCATAATGTAACAGACCCAGTCTCTTGGACCTCAATTCAACTCAAATTGAAGAGATCCTCAACCCGGCAAGACTGTTACTATTTATAATTTCATAGGCATGCCACCCAAATCCAGAACTCTGAAACTGAATAACATATTAAACATACAATTATATCATTATTCTCTTTCTCAATTTGTATCTCAATATCAAATAGGCAATCATGCCTCAACACTTTCATTTGTATAACCATAGCCACTCACAATGGCTTCTCATCACATTTGAATCATCATGTCTCAATTCACAATATAATACATCATCTTTCACATATTCATAATCAATTACATTGAACATAATCATATATGCATACATGTCTCAATTATCTCATTTCACATTATACATATAGTACATTTCACAAGATTCACAATGTGCAAAACATAACATTATTCATATATAACAATGATGTCATATCAAGTGAATGTATGCAACAATGCAAGGTTTGTACTTACCTCAATAACAATTCACACAACTCTAAACACTTCCTTTCCAAGATTCTTTTACTTCTTAGATCAATGATAAATCACTTTCTTCAAGACCTAATCCAAAAATAATAACATACACTTGCTTAGGGATACACATGAGATAAACAAATTAAGAATTAACTAGAGCAAACCCTAAACATGACACGCTCAACCACATGGGCGTGTCCCTGACCATGCCCTAACTCCACAACACAGAAGCTTTTACATGCTCAGAACCACGGGCGTGTCACTGGGCGTGTAATACATTCTGCCTCTCTGAAAAATATCAACACGTCCAACAACGTGAGCGTGCTCATGGCCGTGCAAACTCTCCAATCTCACAGTAGCTATGACACGCTCAATAACACGGGCGTGTTACTGGTCGTGTCAAACCTACTGCCTCCAACACAATTGACACGCCTAAGATTCTGGACGTGCTTCTGGGCGTGTCAGGCCAAAAACTCAGATTCCGGCCAAAACAACAAAACACCCAACAAAACACTTCTTTTCACCAACATCCTCTTCAAACAAACTTAACAAAACATACCCAAAAACCATCTTAAACTTACAAAAACACCAAAACAACTCCACATCTATAACAAACACAAATCACAAACATCATCTCAACCCTAAACACAAATACAACATTTCTTCCAAAACCCTAAATTTAGAAACATTTCTTCCAAAACCCTAAAATGTGCCTGTGAGCGGGGATTTTCTCCCCCACTCCCATTTAGAATGGTTCTTGTGACTTCGGCACTGTTAGGCTCAAGGCCTTAGAGAACACTAGGTTAAACCTGGAGAAAATGGAGTTGCCACCTGGATGGGCAGGAAAAAAAAAGGGTGGATGACTCAATTCCTAAGGAATCCCCAACCCCCTAATGGGTTCAGAAAGTTGGGTATGTCCAGGGAAGGTAAGAATAACCTAGCACCCCATAACACCCGGTTCATTGGAACCAGTCTCTTTTTTAGGTCTATATATTATTAAATTCTTAAATATTATAAAATTATCCATATTACATGCAATTATTCAAAATAAATAATCATTATATTAAAATCAAAACAAGTTTAAACTAGACAAAACAATAAATGGGCACCCATACAAGATGGAAACATGTCCTTACAATGTCTAAAGTATGAAATTAAATAAAATAGGACACCTACCACTTAGTGGAAACATGTCCTTTACATTAATCCAAAACTCAAAATAAATTACATTGAACTTAATTAATGAGGTACCCACAAAGTGAAAACATACCTCATACATTATTGAAACCAAAATATCCAACATTAAAATAATTAACAAAATGAATTAAACCATTCAAACATTCACAATAATTAAAAGCAAATCATACATTAAACAAAATGAATCATTAATCATAAGCATATAATAAATTAAATGACCAAAACTAGGGTTCAATCTTAAATAAATTATTAAATGTACAAATTAGGGCTTGTAAGATTTTAAATGCAAAATTAGGGTTTTGGGATGGAAAACTTGGGTTTTGATTTAGAAATTAGGGTTTTAAGGTCTTAAAATGGAAATTAGGGCATTGAGGTTGGTGCTTGGAAAATTAGGATTTTGGTATTTGGAAATCGGGTTTTGAGGTTAGTGTTTGGGGAATTAGGATTTTATGGTATTTGGAATTAGGGTTTTAGAAGTTAAGGTTTAGAAGTTAGGATTTTTGGTATTTGAAATTAGAAAAATATATTTAGGGTTTGGACATTTAAAAAACTTTAGCCACTATGATTATATTCATAAACTTTGAGTCTACTAGATTTTTAATACAAATTAATATTATAATGAGATAAATTGCTACTACTACTGTGATGTTAATATTTTAATGCCAATTGGATTGAACAAGCTACTGTGATATTAACTAAGAGTTAAACAAGCTATCATGGATAAAGTAGTTTACTGAGCACTCAAAATAAGTTTTGTGGACATAAACAATACTCAGATAGTCTACTGGATACTTTATAAAAAAAACATAAAAAATAACTAAAAATAATTCAATAAATGGAACAATAATGAATGAACTACTGTGAATTTAAAACAAATTAAATGAGGAAATTTTAAACCTCCATTTGTTGGTTCCACCGATATTTCACTTGATCCAAGCTTTATGTTTGCACCAGTTGTAGAATCTCGGTTGAACAAAGTGAAGGCAATGTCTACTGCCTTCTGGTTTGTTGTGGTTCTGTGTATTTTGATTGCTTTTTACTAATGGTTGTTGCTAATTCTCCCTAATGAGTGCTGCTAGGGTTTTTAATTAATTGTTTGTGTTGCTATCCCAATTCTTTTCTTTTAATCCTGTATTTATGGAAAACACATTAGGTTAAAATTTTATAATTGAGTCTTATTTTCCTATTCAAGCACGGCTCATCTAAAGCATATCGAATTAAACTCTTCTAAATTTGAGGGAAACCATGACCATATCAGATTAAAACAAGTCTAATTCGATATGGACAAGCTCTATATCGAATTAGAATTGATCTAATTTGATATGGGCTTTCCATATCAAATTAGAATCATTATAATTCGATATGGACATCCATGTCGAATTAGAATATGTTTAATTCGATATAGACATGGTCCATATCAAACTAGGCATGGTCCAATTCGATATAGACCATCCATATCGAACTGAACAAGCCTAATTCGATATGGCATGATCCATATCAAACCAAGCTGGTTTCAATCTCAAATCAAACTATTTCAGGGCTTTAAAAATTGAACCGGACTTATTTTAGGCCTTATAAACTGGACCAATCTAATTAAAAGCTTAAACCAGGTTTAAGCTTATTAAGAACGGACCGATCATGACTTAAGCCTTCTTTAATTAGTATCAGACTAGCTTAGGGCCAAAATCAAGGGTCTACAATTTGCTCCATACTTGAACGATCTTGTATATATTCAGACAATGAAAAGCAACATGACTTTTAGCTAAGTTTTGACAAGGATGGATTATGGACCAACGAATTGATTGATTTGGGTTCTAGACCTGAGACTAGTTTAGTTTTTGAACCCGAGACTGGATATGGGTTCTATATCTAAGGTTGGTTTGTGTTCTAGACCCGATAATGGATTCACTAAGATTGGTTTAGGTTTTGGACCTGAGACTAGATTTGAATTGTAGACCCGAGACTGAATTTGGGTTCTGGACCCAAGATTGGTTTGGTTTTTGGACTTGGTATTGGATTTGGATTTTGGACTCGAGATTGGATTTGGACTCTAGTCCCAAGATGGATTTGGGTTTTGGACTCGATACTGGATTTAGGTTATGGACCCAAAATTGATTTTGAGGTTGATTTGGGTTCTGCACTTGGGATTGAATTTGGGTTCTGGACCAGAGACATGTGCAAAAATTTAATTAAAGTCAGCAAAGGATTTGCAAAAAAAAATTCTGGAAAAAATTTAGCTATTTTTTACTATATATGGATATCTATGCACTCTTGCCCCCAGCATGAAAAAAATATTTATAAGTACAAAAAAATTTTTTAGACATGTAAAAATATAGACCCATAATAAATATCTATTACTGTGTGTACGTGTATTGTGTCTTGTAAACATAAATTATTAAAGAGAGACATAATTTATTGAAAGGAGACATGAGACATGAATTATTTGATGTATACTTTATTTGACTTTGAAAGCTAAGCATGTGAATGTGCTTAACTTGAAATTTTTTCACTTTGATTTCAAACATCATGCTCTATAAATAGGTGTCTTATACATTCATTTCATTCAAACCTTCAAACACTTTTGAGTTTTTAGAAAAACATTATAAGCTGCCTTAAATTTTTTTTTTCAACTTTTAGCTTATAGAAATGGTGGTAAATCAACATACAACAAGGACTGGACCGCGTATGAATCCTGAATTATGCGCTTACCTTAGAAATAGCGGATTAGACTGGGTTCCCATCCTAGCAGGAATGCACCTCCACTGAAGTTCGAAGGAAAAAAATACAAGTATTTTATTTTTTATTGCAATTTTCCCTTTTGTAGAATTTTTATATATGTTTACTGCAATTTTATTATTTATAAAAGTTAAAATAAGCAAATTAATGCAAAAAAAAAAAAAAAAACTTATGCATGAAAATTAATTTTTGAGTGTCCAAACATTTGTGAAAATAGACAAAGCAACATGAAAGCATTAATGCAAAAAATTGCTATATATATATATATATATGAAAAACTTTTAGGACTAATCTAGCAAAAATGTACAGAAAACAAATAATACTAGTGTTAAGATAGACAAATTAATCTATACGTATGAAAACTAATTTTTTTATTTTAAATTTTTTATTTTTTTGTCTTAGAAAAAATATTAATATTGGTGGTAGATAAATTGATAAAATAATAAAAAAAAAAGGATTTATGCATGAACAAAATAAATTAAACAAAATACTAGTCATGATGCAAAAAATTCTAAAAATAAGAAAAGGAAATAAATACAATAAAATAATAAAATTATTAGGGCGCTGAAAATAATTTTTATGGTACATTATATTTTTTTTCTTATTTTTTAGTATTTTTTACAATAATTAGTAGGACTGAAATACTTATTTGGCTAGACTTACCTTTATTGTGGCAGTATGATAGCTGTGTGATCCACGGTGGTGGAAAAGTCCACAAGGCTCGCCTGTGGTATGAGCGAGTACCACTGGCAGTCTGAAGGATGATCCGAGAGTATGGTTTTGATGAATTTGTACTGTAGCTGCCTACCAAGGGATACCAAATTGACTGAAGCATAATCTTGGCTCTTGCCGAGTGTGGGATGGACACCGCCCACACCTTTCACTTATCTGTTGTGGGAAATGACCATCGGCCCAATGGAATCTGCAGCAATAATGGGCTTAAAATGCAACGGAATCTCAATTCCTTTGACCAACGACATATTGATCGCAGACAAGATTCACCATTTAATTGGTCTAAGGCCTAGGTATAAAGGAGCATGCAAAAAAAAATGAATATAACCGGTAGTATTGGATGAGGCAGACCCAACCCATACTTAGTGCCACGACAATCTTATGCAGCACTGAAGCAGCAATTAACTTGTCAATTTTGTGTGCTCTGGTTGATTTCAATCTCATGCCATTTTAGGCTTGGGAAGAAGTGGGCCTTGCCTGTCTTTACCATGGCTTTGATAAAATTTGCAAGAAAAAAAGGTCATTTATAGGCTTTATGGTCGTTGTCGAGGTATGAGTTCTTCCCTTAGTTTATTCAAATGATGTATATGAGCAAGCTTGACTCTTTTTCAACCATAATAGGCATGGGCATATGAACATAATCTTGTGAAGGTGCCTGGTATTCCTGGGAGATAGGTGGGATACCCAAGATTGAGTCTTTGGTTGTCAGGTCGCAGAGAGGTGGTCGGCAGTCATCATGTCCACTCCCAGCGTTACCAGTTGAGCCACCTGACCTGGGATCATGTAAAAGGAAAAATTAGTATTATCATTGAATTTTATGAGAAAAATAACTTACCAAGGTTATTGTCTTTCAGGTGAACATTTCTTGGTGGAGAGCTAGCGAGAGGGTGAATTGGACCACCGGTATGAACAATGCATTGCCCATGCAGAACTCCCATCAAATCATTGCCGGGTTAGTTTTTAGTGGATGGTTCCTTGGTGAGAGGGTACATAACTGGTTCCTTGGCCCTGATCAAAGGCTAGTGCCAGCTAATATTCCAACATCTATACTGACCTGCATATCTATGCTGGAGAATTCTTAGAGACGTGCCTGAAATGGATTTAATATTAATATATTCTTGCTCCGACCAGACTTGTCATATTGTGAGTTCATGAGGGACCAACTTTTGCATTTTGATGTCTCTCTTGATGGTGTTGAAAGTTCAAAGGAATAAGGGGATGAGGAAGAAGAAGGAGAAGAGGATGATGATGAAGATATGGGGGAGGAAGGTGGTGAGGAATATGAGAATGAGGATGAGGATGAGGATGGAAATGGTGAGGAAGGTAATGAGGATGAAGAGGAAGAAGAGGAGGATGAGGAGGAAATGGTATGGGAATCCTACTGCACATGAAGATGCTTAGGTTGATCAAATATGTTCTTTTGTTAATTCTGGATTTTCCTGTTCATTTCACTTGGCTAGCTCTTATGAATCTTTGCAGGCGATCGAACAACCAAGTGGTTCTAGTCATAATGAAGCCGGTCCATCTAATGTAGCCCCATCTTAGGCACATGCATTCCTTATACCGATCTGTCTTCTAGGTTTTGTGGCTTTGACTTTAACTATTTGGTTTATAGTCCATGTTTCATATTTATATATGTTGAATGTATACATAAAAATGTATGAATGAAAATGTATGAACCTAACTTTTCCTTTTCTGGCTCATAATGGATGCTTGAAGAGCATAACCAGAAACTGCAGGAATAATTGGCTGCCAGTCATTAGCATGCTGATTACTTAGAATGGAACTTTTGGGTCTTTAGATACCAGAGCTATAGGGATTCTAGTGCATCTTCATCAAGGAGGTCCTGGACTAATGACCATAATGTGCAACCTCCCTTCTGAGGCATTGACTACAATAGGACTGATTTTCCAACAACCGGAACCCGGATGCTTCTTTCTCAGGAGGAAATTAGGCAAATGATGTGCCTCCACCTCCGACAGGTGAAGAATTCCTCAGGGATCTATTTAATTACAGACCACCCCTTCCTTCACAGTGATTTGTCTCGTAATATACTAAGAAACTTGTATTAAACCTATTGTATATAAAATAATGAACTATAATAAATTTACTGTATATAATAAAATATAATATTTTGGTTTTTCAAATTCTCTCTTTTTTTTAATCTAGACATTTTTTATATCACATTGACTTTTTATATATATACATATATGTACAGAGTGAAACTTGTGGCTATGTCGAATTCATTTAAAATGAATTTGATATGGACTAAAATAAATTACAAAAACAACACAAATTAGGTCTATATTTAACTCAATACACCCAAATCTAATTCGACATGGATTAAATCCAACACAAATTACAAGATCAATAAGGATTTGGTTTTAACAGTTCTCGATTTCATACAAAATTCAACACTTCCAAATCAAAACCTAATTTGACATGGATAAATTTATCCAAACCAAATTCGACATGGAATAAACAATTTAGACTTCACTCTCCAACTCAACAACTTGCCCCTTCTTCTTTGTTCATTAAAATACAAATTGCTTTTGGGCCATTCATAAATTAAAGCAAAAAAATTAACTTCAATATTTCCTTTTACAAAACCCAAAGCAGTTTCAATTTCCAAGTCCTCCACAATGACGAAAGCCAATTTGAAAAAGATAAAGAATTTATTCAAGACCATTAAGGCTATACATTGGAAACAGATATCATGGTCTCAACTCAATGTTTTAAAGTGCTTTCAAAATGTCAAGTTGGACCAACCATTTTTACATGTCATGGCTTCTTTTTAGGATGTGAAAACTAGGATTTTCAAGATAAACAACTTTGAAATTTGTCCTATGATTAAGGAATTTGAAGATATTTTTGGATATCCAAGCAATCATCAAATGGCATTACCCATATTGACTTCCAAGACTCATCAAAAGATGCAGATGTTGTTTCAACTCTTAAAACCTAAAGTTCTACAATTGACTAGAGGTGAGAAAATCTCGATTGGTCCCTTGATCAATTTTTATGCTTCCCATTTGGCTCCCACCAAAGCATGGAGACACATTCTTTGTCTATACTTGCTTAGTCAATTTTTGCTTGTTTCTTTTGGCATTGACATTAATCCACGAGTACTAGATATTATGGATCAAATGGAGCGAGGCTTTTCAACAATACCCGTGATTTTGGCTGAAACCCTAGTTAGATTGGATCAATTCAAGACAGATTCTTTGAGAAGATTTTCTAAAAGTCCCCTGCTGCTTTAGGTAACTATATAAACCACCCTTTCAGTTTTTCAATTTAGGCTTTTATTTTTATTGCTCTAATTTTTTTCTAGCCCACCCTTGCAGATTTTTGAAACTAGTGAGTTGTCCTAACTTTTACCTAGGTCTCTGTAGACCCTTAATTTTAGACCCAGTCCGGTCTGTTATTTTTTATAGTCCAAAATAATTTTTGTTGTATTTTAATATTTATTTTAGTAAAAAATGGTGAAGTGAATAAAAATAAATAAATAATAATAAACAAATAAATAAAAATAAAAATCAACGACGAAAAAATCAGCGATGAAAAAATTTGTCGCCGAAAGCGTTGGACGAAATGGCCTGCAGCCAATTTTGTTGTCACTCCCGACGCTCGCACCTAGCCTCGCAGCCCAACACAGTTTTTGCCTGCGAAATTTTTCTAACGAAATTTTTTTTGAAACCAAATTCTATTTGGTTTCAGTTTTCTTTTCCTAATTAATGATAGTTGAGAGATCGGACTGGATTTTGAGGAGAAAAACTTTGGATTTGGACTGGAACTTGAGACTTCATATTTGAGAGGAGCAACAAGCAAGCTATTTATAATTCATCAAAGGCAGCCATCTTACCTTTGTCCTTGTTCATCCAAGAAGCAATTTTGGTGGAACCAACAAACGAAGGTTTGAATATCTAATCTTTTTTTCTTACAGTAGCTAATAATCATAAACCTAATGTTTTAATATTCTAAAACCCTAATTTCATAATGTTACTCATAAACCCTAGTTTGATTCATGAAACCTTAATCCATTTTTATTTTCTTAAACCTTTACAGTAGCTAAGAATTATAAACCTTAATATGCTAAAATTCCAAAGCCCTAATTTGGTAACTAAAATTCTAAAATCCTATTTTAAGATGCGAACCCTAAATTATATATTTATTGCTTTATTTAATTTTATATTTGATTATGTAGTTTATTATATGCTTTGATTTATTTAACTTCAATGCTTGATTTTCTTAATTTATCATGGATGAATGCTTACTATATATTTTGATTGTTGTTTAATGTCTTTGATAATGATTTATTTATTATGAATGGTTATTACCTTTATCGATTTATTTTTTATTTCAAAATGTTGTAAGAGGTATGTTTCCACTTTGTGGGTACCTCATTAGTTAAATATAATGTAATCTAAATTGCTTTTATATTTTAGACCAATGTAAAGGACATGTTTCTACCTTTTGGTGGGTGTCCTATTAGTTTAGACATGAACAATGTAAGGACATGTTTCCATCCTCGGATGGGTGTCCATTTATTTGCTTTGTTTGGATATTGCTTTGATTTTAATATAACGATTCTTTATTTTAATTGTTGTGTGTAATATGGATAATATTGTTATATTTAAGAATTTTATAATATTAAGACCTGTAAAGGAGGTCGGTTCCAATGAACCGGGCATTGTAGGGGTGCTGGGCCATTTCTTACCTTCCCCACACGTACCTAACTTTCCGAATCCATTAGGGGGTTGGGGATTCCTTAGGAATCGAGTCATCCACCCCTTTTTTTTTCTTGGCCTGTCCAGGTGGCAATCCATTTTTTGCGGACTTAGGTCCGTGTTCTCTAAGGCCCCGAGCCTAAATAGTGCTGAAGTCGCAAGAACCATTCCACCGAGAGTGGGGGTGAAAATCCCCGCACACAATCTCCCTTATGGGTTTTCAACTTTTTAAAAATTATTATTCTTCTTTACAGATATGGCTACAGGAACACCTTTGCTTGCTTGACACCCCGTCTATGAACTTCACCAGATATCTTCCCTGACATCATTCTAGAAGGAAGTTACTTCATCCTACTTCTTCATATGCCGAGTTGGTTGACTGGATTCGCTCACAAGTTGTGATTAATATCTGTAGATTGGTAGCTTTGTGGAAGATTACCCATGTCACCATTCAAACATATCTGATGTATGTTCCTGTAGCTACTCTCCACTATGGTACTTGTTATGATCCTCACCTACTTGATCAACAGTATGGTGCTGAGCCTCGAGTTTCTAAGTTTACTCTTGATTTGGACATGCCACGTCTGACTAAAGCCTATATGGATTGACTAAAGTAAAGCTTGGCCTACACGTTACACTTATCATCTGCCATAAATTTTGCATTTGTTAATTATTTAGATACAGTGATGTTAGGATGAATAATAATGATAATAAAAAGATGTTTTCCTTTCTTTTATAATTTATCATCACTTTTTGCTATTGTGTTATTTGTTTTACCTAATGGTTAGATTATTTGAAATAGTTCATATAGAACAATTTTAATATTAACTCTATTTTATTAAATTGGGGAACTGTGAGCGGGGATTTTTTCCCCTACTCCCGGTGGAATGGTTCTTGCGACTTCGGTACTATTTAGGCTCGGAGCCTTAGAGAACACGGACCTAAGTCCGAAGAAAATGGAGTCGCCACCTGGATGGGCCGGGAAAAAGAAAGGGGTGGATGACTCAATTCCTAAGGAATCCCCAACCCCCTAATGGGTTCGAAAAGTTGGGTACGTGTGGGGAAGGTGAGAAATGGCCCAGCACCCCTACAACGCCCAGTTCATTGGATACAGGTCTTAATATTATAAAATTCTTAAATATAACAACATTATCCATATTACACACAATAAAAAGAAAGCATCATTATATTAACATCAAAGCAATGTCCAAGCAAAACAAAATAAGTAGATAGACACCCATCCGAAGATGGAAACATGTCCTTACATCCCATGCCTAAATAAGACACCCACCGAAAGGTAGAAACATGCCCTTTACATTGGTTCTAAAATAGAAAAAGCAATTTAAATTACATGATATTTAACTAATGAGGTACCCACCAAGTGGAAACATACCTCTTACAACATTTGGAAATCTAAATAAATTGATAAAAGTAAATAACCATTCATCATAAATAAATCATTCATCAAAGGTATTAAACATCAATAGAAAGTAAACATCCATCCATGAAAAATTAAATAAACCAAGCATTGAACTTAAATAAATTAAAACATATAAAATAAATCTAAGCATAATCAAATATAGAATTGGATAAGGCAAATAAAAATCTAAATTATAGCTACTGTTTCCATTTTGGGTCCTTTATTTCATGTGTTTAGGGTTTTGGAATTTGTGGAATTAGGCTACTGTGAGTTTTTAAAGGAATTAAAATAGATTAAGGTTTTATGTTTTAAAAGGTTAATGAAGTTTTTTGATTAACGAAATTAGTGTTTGAATGGTGAAATCATGAAACTAGGGTTTGGACCCTTTAAAATATTTAGATTTATGCTTTACGGTTATTCATTGAATTTTGTTTTAAGCTTACTGTGTAAAATTAAACATTTGCGGTTTATATGGTTTTTAAAGTTCTAAAGTATTAGGGTTTAGAAAAAAATAGGATTTAAGGTTTTAAAGGAGTTCAAGTTTTATTGTTTAGTTTTAAAGTTGAATTAGGGTTTCGGTGAATGCATGAGGTTTTTAGGGTTTGAAAATCAATTTGATAATTTTATGAAGTTTTATGAAAATAAACAAACGATTTAAAGTTTACATAAATAGAAAAGATATTTGTTAAGGTTTTTAGAAAGAAACAGAATTTAAATTATGGTTTTGAAAAGAAACATGTTAAATTAGGGTTTTAAGATTTTGATGAGGTAAAAATAACAATTGTAAGTTTTTTTTAAAACAAAGCAACGAAATAAGGTTTTTAAGCCTTAGAAAAACTAAATTAAAGTTCTAGGGTTTTTGAATTAAAAGACACAATTGGATAGTTTATGCTACTGTGAAAAAATATAAAGAAATTAAGAATTACCTTCTTTCGTGGGTTGCACCAAAATTGCTTCTTGGATGAACCAAATCAAAGACAAGCTTTGCTGCCTTTGAATTGCCTTGAATTGTTTTTCTGCTCCCTCAAAAAAATTAAATTGAATTACTGCCTTTCCTACTCAGTTTTGGATCCAATTTTGTTCTTATTTCTTCTCCGATTTTGTTCCTATTCCAG
Organism: Garcia nutans; assembly: GCA_947685225.1. Lineage (NCBI taxonomy): Eukaryota > Viridiplantae > Streptophyta > Magnoliopsida > Malpighiales > Euphorbiaceae > Garcia > Garcia nutans. Next base: position 35,386,398 of record CANTUV010000045.1, read on the forward strand.
TTTCGGATCCTATTTCCTACTCAGTTTCGGATCCTATCTTAATTAAATAAACTTCTATTTTGGATCCTTTTCTTTCTCATTCATTTTTTGTGTTGTTTTTTATCTTATTTATAGAAGTTTTTATGGTTCATTCCTAATCATTCAAGGAACATAATATTCATTAAGAAAAGGAAACCGAAACCTAATTGCATTAGGTTTCGAAAAATTTACGTCGAAAAAATTTCGCTGGAGAAAAAAAACTACTGTGAAAAAATTGCGTTGGCGAAAAAAATTTGCCGCAGTTGGTTGTGGCAGAGGGCGAGGACCGGCCTGCGGGCCATTTCGCCCGCAGGAAACTCCTGCCGGTGAAATGTCCTGCGGGCGAAATGGCCCACGGCCATCGTCCCGCGTGCTGGTTTTCGGCGACTATTTTTTCGTCGCCAATTTTATTTTTATTTTTATTTTTATTTTTATTTTTATTTTTATTTTTATTTTTATTTTTATTTTTATTTTTATTTTTATTTTTTGATTTTTATTTATTTATATTTATTTTTTATTAATAAAAATTAGATACTAAAACAAAAATTATTTTGAACCAATTAAAATATATTAGACAGCACAAAAATTATTTTGGACTAAATAAAATATATTGGACCGGACTGGGTCAAAAATTAAGGGTCTACAGTTTAACCCCTGCTTGAATGATCTAAAACTTTAGTGAAAGAGAGTGAAAAGCAATACGTCTTAATTTTTGAGATGGTGGAGGTTTTGGGTTCTGGACCCAGTTCGAGTTCTGGACTCAAGGATAATTCTAGGTTGTGGACCTAAGGAAAATTTGGGTTCTGGACCCGATCTAAGTTCTGGGACTTAAAAATAAATTCTAGGTTCTGGACCTAAGAGTAATTTGGGTTCTGGACCCGAGCTAAGTTCTGGACTTAGAAGAGATTCTAGGTTCTGGACCTAAGAAAATTTGGGTTCTGGACCCGAGCTAAGTTCTAGACTTAGAAATAAATTCTAGGTTCTGGACCTAAGGAAAATTTGGGTTTTGAACCCGATCTAAGTTCTGGGACTTAAAAATAAATTCTAGGTTCTGGACCTAAGGGTAATTTGGGTTCTGGACCCGAGCTAAGTTCTGGACTTAGAAGAGATTCTAGGTTCTAGACCTAAGAAAATTTGGGTTCTGGACCCGAGCTAAGTTCTAGACTTAGAAATAAATTCTAGGTTCTGGACCTAAGGAAAATTTGGGTTCTGGACCCGAGCTAAGCTTTGGACTTAGAAAAGATTCTAGGTTCTGGACCTAAGGAAAATTTAGGTTCTGGACCCGAGCTAAGTTCTGGACTTAGAAAAGATTCTAGGTTATGGACCTATAGAAAATTTGAGTTCTAAACCCGAGCTAATAATTTTTTATTACAAAAAGTTTAGCTAATTTTTATGCATATGTCTTCTTATTGCCCCCTAGGTGTAAAAATATTTTATATACCCGCAATTATTTGAATGATTAAAGTGAATAATTGAACTTACTGTTAATTTTACTGTGTAGTCACTGTTCATGCACTATTTACTATTCATAAATAGTAAATTTACTATCTGTAAATAGTATTTACTATTGAAAATAGTAATTTTACTATTCATCAATAGTAATACTATTTATGAATAGCAACATTTACTATTTATAATAGTAATACTATTCATGAATAGTGAAATTACTATTTTATAATAGTAATACTATTCATAAATAGTGAAATTACTATTTATGAACAATTTTGAATTTGTTGTTTATTTTTGCTTGCCGTTTCTCTATATAAAGGAGCTGATTCTTCATTTCATTTCACAGCAAGATTTCTTAAGTTATATAATTCTCTCAAATTTTTTTTAATTTTAGCACATATTTTTCAAAAACAATGCATGTTTCAAGATCAGGGACTCATTCTAATGCCAAGTTATTGGAGTTTATTCGGCATCATGAAGATGAAAATATAGATATACTAGCCGGGATGCCGATTCACCGTAGTTCCAACGAAAAGAGTGCGATAATTATTTTTTCCTTTTTCTTTTCTCTTGATTTTTTGTCTTTCTGTTTTGCGCTCTTTTTTTTCCTGTTATATTTATTTTTTGTTATATTTTCATTATATATTTTTTTTGTTATTATTTTTTATTTATTTTTTATTTTTTTATTTTTTGATTTTTTTATTATTCATATTTTTCTATTATTTTTCATATTTTTATTGTTTTTTTGTATTATATTTTTTAGAAAATTTAAGAAAAATATATTAATTTAAGTAGATAGAATAATATGTACTTACCTGGTATTTACTTACCTGAGTATGTGTTAGCATGATCGTTGCGTTGTTCGGGCTGGAGGGTGTATTTACAAAGCCCGACAATGGTACGATGTAGTGCCTTCTCGGGTAAGGCGGATTATCCGAGATTGCGGCTTTGAGCAGCTCATCTTACAATTGCCATCCAAGGAATATCAGATTGACCGGAGCGTAGTCCAGGCGCTTGCAAAGCGATGGTTGGATACAACTCACATTTTTTCACTTGCCCATTGGAGAGATGACAATTGGTCCGGTCGATTTTACTGCCATAACCGGCCTCCGATATGATGGTGTTCCGGTTCCTCTGAGCAATGATATTTTAACATTTAAAGAAATTTAGGAATTAATTGATATGGAGCCATCATATAAAGGGCCTTTTAAGATAAAAATAGAGCCAATTCTGTAACATCCTCTGACAATTCTTATATAAAAACTATCAGAGAATGTTATTCAATACACTGTTCACGCTCCAATCAATTCAGAGAAACTCTCTTCATAAATAAAATTTTCAAATAATAATACAATCTGCATATCACAACACTTATAGGTCCAATGTTTAAACCAATTTTCCATAATCCATTACAAATCAGATAACTATCATACATTTGTCAAATCAAATGCTTAAATAATACATTCCTTTCTTTTATAATCATTCACTAGAATTCTCAAACTTCATTCTCTAAATACATATATCCTCTTATGTTTACACATTTATACAATCTCTCAAATGGCCAAACTGAAGTATCTATATACCTTTTATAACTTACGAATACAATAAACACAAGATCTTCATCTGTTCTTAACTTGCTCCGATGTCCTGATACCTGCGTGTTAGAAAACAATTCTAACACGCTAAGCAAAGCTTAGTGGTGCTTGTATATACATATTTTATCACTTAATATTAAAGAAATATATTTATGAAAATATAGTAATAACACTTAGTTTTAAGGAGCATTTCAATATATTAACTCATTTCAGTAATAAATCAACATACCATGCTGATTATACAAAAGAATAACTATCCCTGCATAAAAGTTATCATATAGTACACTACTTTCAGTATTGCAGCTTGTCTCATTAAGAATCATTTTATTCAAGACTTGCTTTCTCATTTGATAACATTGTTCACAATAAATTATTTTGTTTTTCAATAATTCTTCCTTTTCAAGTTCACATATAGGATCATTTCATTCAATCTATACTTTTCAGCACTTAAATCTATTACTATACTTTAGAGCACTTTGTATCTCACATCATGTTATACACTTTCAATCATTTGATATACTTTGGAGCACTTTGTATCTCACATCATGTTATACACTTTCAATCATTTGATATACTCAATACATTGAGCATAACATTTCCATTACGTTCATTAGAACTTTCACGTGTAAGCATTAATATATTTATTACCAATCACATTTACACCGGAACACAATACTTCAATTTTAAGTACTTGACTTATCTATGATTTTACATTTCTTTCATTAGTCACACTACCATGTTCACATATTTTTTCATTAATTATGCCCATACATACTAAACTTAGATCATAATTTTGGATAACATGTTAGTGTAGCAATCTCAAGAATTTATAATGGCAATTATGCCCACTATCATTGATAACACAATGTGTCCATTAATGGCACGAGGTGCCCACTATCACTGTGGCTATCCATCCTCTGGTTAGTCATTCAATCCAAAGTTAGATATAAATTTAGTATGATTTGGGCAATTCATTAATTTTGATGAACACTACATTGTTTATTTCATTTCATTGGTTATTGGATGAACTACGAAGGACGGGTTGGCAGAGACACGGCCAAATAGTATGCTCGAGGATTTTTGTTATATCCGCTCGGGTCGACCATCTTAGGCAGCACTGAATCCTCCATCCACTTGTCAGTGTTGAGTGCCCTTTCTTATCTCAGAATGGTACCATCTTCTGGCTGGGGTGAAGCTGGTCTCACGTGTCTTTACCATGGTCTTGATAAGCTTTGCCGAAACAAGAAGTCTTTTGTCGGCTTGATGGCAGTTGTCGAGGTATTCTTTTCCTTCACCAATGTTATTTCCACTCTTTTCTTGTATAAATTTGATCTTTACTATTATTGTTGTAGGTATGGGCATATGAACATAACATCGTGAGGGTATCCGGTATTTCTTGAAAGAGAGTCGGGTATCCGAGATTAAATTTCTGGTTGTCCAATCGTGTGGATGTTCCCGGCTCTCATCATGTGCATACTCACCGCTATGTGTTGAGCCGCTTAACCTGGAACCAGGTAAAATAACATTAGTATGCTTTAAATTTTATTTGAAAGTTTACTTACCTTATGTTATTTTGCAGGTGAATTTGGCCTAGTGGAGCCCAGAAGAGCGAGAAAACTGGTCTCCTTTGATGAGGGTTGCACTGGATCTCGCCGAGTTATTGCTGGCCCAGTGTCTAGTGGCTGGTTTTCTCGGGGAGCGAGTTTATGAATGATTTCTCAGTCCAGAGCAGTGGAGGATTCCGATGCAAATCCTAGAATATACTTTAAATATTATATCAATGCCGGAGGATGCATGGTGGCTGGCCCGGTATGGTTATGGTGCGGAGTCATTTCTCCATTTACCGGGTCAATTTTATGCCCATTTTATTCAAAGAAGACTCTTGAACTTTGATGTATCTCCTGTTGGTGTGCGGGAGATTTTCAATAAAAATGAGGGTAGAGAGGAAGAAGAACGTCACGGAGATACAGGAGAATCTGTTCCACATCTCGGGGCCAGTACTTCTCAGGTCAAACTTTTACCACTTTTCCCTTACAACTGCTTTTTTTCTTTCCTTGATTCTTTAATGATTATTGCAGGCTATTGGCTCATTTGATCATGAGGCTGGACCTTCTTTTACTGCCCCTTCTTTTGCTCGTTCTAGCCCGCCATATATGCCATCTCATCTGCAGGGTATTGATTTGAATTACCTGGTATGTTCCTTATTTCATGGTAATTTATGCTATATGTATGCATGATTATGTATGCTCTTACCTTTTACTTCTTGGCTCACAGCGGATGCTCGAAGAACAAAATAGGAAACTTCAAGAAGAGTTGGCTGCAAGTGGTCAGCAGGCTTCTCATTTTGAAAGTTTATATCATCAATTCGAACAACATTTCCGAGACTTTCAATTTCAGGGGATGAGGGATCCCGGCGCTTCTTCATCAAGAGGCCCCCAGACTGATGACCATGAGATCCTTTTGTCTGCTTCTGATGAGGACCATAATGGATCGAAACCTCAAGGTAATAAGAATTTTGGTGTTCCCGCTTCGGGTGATCTCGGGATTAGTAATTTTTCAGGTTTTGATGCTCCCGCTTCGGGCGGACTCGGGACGAGTGATTTACCCCCTCCTCCAACAGGCGATGATTTTTTCAAGGCTTTATTTGAAGACCTACCACCACCCTCTTAGTGATATGTAAATATTGTAGCAATTGTAAAATATTGTACAATAATGAAAAAATACAATTTTCCTCTTTACTGTAACTTTTTTTGTCATTACTGCACCATTTTTTTTATCACAGTACATCATAATTTCATAATCCACATCATTTGCTAAACCAAATCCAACGTGGTAAAGGAAATTGCCACCAATTCCTTTCCTTATGCCATATGGTCTTACCCTTTCCCATCACCTTTTTCTCATCACTTTTAGAAAAGGTTTATTTTCTTCTATATAAATCACCTTGCATGCCCTATTTTAATACAGAAACCAAAATTCTTTCTCTTTCAACGTGAAGACTCCCTTTAACAATATTAATTTTTTCTTTATTCATTCACCATGACCGAGCATCATTCAAAGAAGATAAAAATTCTATTTAAGAATATGGATGCCATCCATTGGAAGCAGATTTCATGGTCAAAACTTGATGTTTTAAAATGTTTTCAAAAATTTAAATTTGACCACTCCTTCTTACATGCCGTGGCTTCCTTTTGGGATACGGATTCTAGGGTATTTAGAATTAATGGCTTTGAAATATGTCCCTTGATTGAAGAATTTGAGGCCATCCTTGGATATCCAAATAATCAACAAATGGCGTTACCCACATTGATTTCCAAGACTCAATAGAAGATGCATATGTTATTTCAAATTCCAAAACCCGAAGTTCTTCGGTTGATGAGAGGTGAAAAAATTCTACTTACTCCTTTGATTGACTTTTGTCTCTCTCATTTGACCCCTACTAAGGCATGGGGATGCATGCTCTGTCTTTGCTTGCTCGGCCAATTCTTGCTTGTTTCTTCCGACGACGATATTGATCCACGGGTATTGGATATTATGGACTAAATGGAAGGTGACTTGTCACCGGTACCCGTAATCTTAGCCGAGACCTTAGTTGGATTAGACCGATTTAAATCAGGATTGTCAAAGAGACTGACTGGGAGTCCGTTGCTGCTTCAGATAATTACCTAAACTGTCCTTTCGGGTTTTCAATTTAGGTTTTCTTTTTTCTTCTTTTCTTTATTGCTCTAATTTTATCCTAGTCCGCCCATGTGGGTTTTTGGAACTAGCGAGCTGTCCTAACTTTTGCCTAAGTTGCCTTTGCAGGTTTTCAACTTAGTGGACTCTTTTTTTAACTCTTTCTTCACAGATTTGGCTTCAGGAGCGTCTTTGTTTGCTTAATACTCCATCCATGGATTTTACCAGATACCTGCCACATCATCATTCTGCTAGGAAGCTACTCCATCCTGCTTCTTCATATGCTGACTTGGTTGACTGGATCCACTCACGCTCTGAAGTCAATATCCGTTGGTTGGTACCTTGGTGGAAAATTTCTCGTATCACCATGTGGACATACTTGATGTATGTTCCCCTTGCCGCTCTTCGTCAAGGTACATGCTATGATCCTCGCCGACTTGGTCGTCAGTACGAAGCTGAGCCTCGCGATTCTGACTTTACTCCCAACTTAGACATGCCTTGTTTGACTGAAGCCTATTTGGATCGGCTGAGGCAAAGTTGGCCTACACGTTACACTTATCGACTGCCATAGATTTTTCATTTATCAATTCAGAAAGTGTATCATTAGGATGAAAAATAATTAAAGTAATAAAAGATGCTTCTTTTCCATTTATAATTTTTCATCACCTTTTGCTATTGTGTTTATTTATTTCATCCATATCTGATCAAATACTTATAACAGTGCATATAGAATAATTTTAGCATTAATTCTATTTTATTAAATTAGGGAACAACCAAACATAAAGCCAGCATACACAAGATCACTCCTGTTGCCAATTAGCCCTTTCGGGTTTTCTAATTGATTATTTTCTCTCATTTAGCTCTAATTGTTGCCTAGCCCGTCCTTTCGGGTTTTCGGAACTAGCGGACTGCTCTAACTTTTGCCTAGGCAGCCCTTTTTGGGTTTTCAACCTAGCTAGCTCTTTTTTCTTTTTTTTTTATCATACATAAAACCTCTTCAACCTGTCAATGTTTCATATTCATAGCAAGGAGTTGATGAACTGGTCATGATCAGAGACTTAAGGAATAGGCTAACAGGGTTTTCCCATACCGAAGCCAATGTGGCTAGGGCATCAGCCATCTAATTTTCTTCTCTCGATAGGTGTATAAACCTACACTCCTTAAAGTTCTTCTTCATCATGGTCAAGTAATGGTGGTATGGTTTTAATTTTTCTTCTTTCAACTCCCATTCTCCATTTACTTGTGATACAACTAGAAATGAATCGCCAAAAACTTCCACCTTATCCACCTTCATAATCATTAGGGTTTCCAAACTGAAAATACAAGCTTCGTACTCCACCATATTATTGGTTGCCCTAAATCTCAACTTTTTGGCTAAATGGATGAGTTTCCCTTCGGGCGATTCTTGTATAACTCCCAAACCTTCTCCTTTCCTATTTACTGCTCCATCAAAATACATTTTCCACCCTTGTACTTCAATTGATTCTAAATGTTCATTCGGAAATTCCAAGATTACTTCTTCACTATCTGGTAATGGTTGTTGGGCCAAGAATTCTGCCACCGCTCTACCTTTGGTCATTTTCCTGGTTACATACTCAATCGCAAATTCTTCTAATATTATCAACCATCGACCATATTTTCCAATCAAAGAAGGTGTCTCCCTTAAGTACTTTATTGGATCCAACCTGGAAATTGCTTGCACACTATACGATTGAAAGTAATGCCGCAACTTCTTAGAAGACCAAACCATGGCTATACATGTCTTTTCAATGATACTATACTTAATTTCATAAGGTAGGAGCTTTCTACTCAAATGGTAAACTGCATGCTCAATCCCTGACTCATCTGCTTGGGCTAGCATGGTTCCTATCGACTCTTCTTCTACTGCTAAGTATAGTAATAGAGGTTTTCCAGGTTTAGGTGGTTTTAAAATAGGTGGATTCAACAAATACTCTTTTATTCGCTTAAAGGCCTTTTGACACTCTTCATTGCATATGACTGGCTTATTCTTTCTAAGCAATTTGAAGATAGGCTCACAGATTGTTGTGAGCTTTGCTATAAATCTGCTAGTGTACTACAGTTTACCAATGAATCCCTAAACTTCTCTCTCCGTCTTTGGGGCTGGCATATCCCTGATTTCTTTGACTTTGTCAGGATCAATCTCAATGCCATTCGGGCCAATTACATGTTCCAATAATTTACCTGAGGTAACACCAAATACACACTTCTTCGGGTTTAATCTTAGCTTATATTTCAAAGCTCTATCGAAGAATAATTCTAAGTTTTGGAAGTGTTGCTCCCTTGTGTCCGATTTAACCATCATATCATCAACATATACTTCAACTTCTTTGTGCATCATGTCATGAAATAGTGTGGTGGCCATCCTTTGGTAGGTTGCTCCAGCATTCTTTAAGCCGAACGTCATCACCCTATAGCAAAATATACCCCATGTAGTAATGAAAGCAGTTTTGGCTTTATCCTCTTGGGCCATTAACACTTGATTGTATCCAGAAAATCCATCTACAAATGAGTGTAGCACGCTAGAGGTTGCACTATCAATGAGGACATCTATATGAAGTAAAGGAAAATCATCTTTAGGGGAAGCCTTGTTCAAATCTCTATAGTCCATACAGACCCTTATTCTCCCATCTTTTTTTGGCACGGGTGCTATGTTGGCTAGCCAATCTAGACATTCTATTACTTCAAGGAACTTCACTTGTATTTTCTTAGTGACCTCTTCTTTAACCAATTCAGCCCACTCAGGCCTTAATCGCCTAAGCTTTTGTTTCACAGGTTTCATGTGAGTGTAAGTAGGAATATGATGCTCGGCTATGTATCGATCTATTCCAGGCATATCCTCATAAGACCAAGCAAAAACTTCTTCATATTTTTTGAATATTTTTTCAAATCTCTCTCTCTCTCTCTCTCATCAGGATTAAGGTTGGATGCTATGCTAATGTTTTTAGGATTTTTGGTTGTTCCCAAATTTAATGATTGTGTGTTAACAGAATTAATATTAAAGATGCTCATGTAACTGCTATTTGAATGTATGCAACCATCAGGAGAAACATCACACAAGTAAGTAAAATCATACTTTATTGCATTCAATTTGGAAAAGAAAACATCATCATCCTCATACAAAGCAGACAAATTAAAATCAAAATCAAAATCATTGTTCTCAGAATCATAAAACAGGATGTCTTCAAACTTTTCTTCAACCAGGGCAGCAATCTCCTCCGGAGTCTTCTCAGCTTTCAGAATAGCTTCATTCTTCTCTTTTGGGCTGGTTGGCAGGGTAAGCTCTTTCTTCACTTGCTCCACTAGCTTGGCAACATCTGCAAAAATTTCAAAACCTGGGATCAACTTACCCATGAACATGATCGGCTCGGGCTTTCCTTGGAGCAGTCCCATATCTAGAGCTTTGATAAAGATCTCTTCAAGTGGTGGGAAGCTCATCTTCTCACTCTTCTTTGGCTGGACATCATTAGCTTCATCATATCCCAACCCTTTCTTGGAAGTTTGAGTTCTAAAATCTGGCAACTTTGTCAAACCGGCCTTACCCTTTCCAAGACCAGCTCTGGGAAGGTAGTTCATGTTCTTTATCATATTCAAGACTTTGGAGTCCACTACTTCATCGTCAGAAATAGTAGCTACTTGAAAACCATTGAGAGGCCTCTCAATCATTATAGCATTAACAATCTCATTATCTTCAGCTTCAATGACCACTGTCTCATCTCCGTTAGGGAACTTGATCTTTTAGTGAAGGGTGGAAGGAACTCCACCAAGAGGATGAAACCATGGTTGCCTCAAGAGTAAGGCGAAGGTAACTGGTATGTCTAAAACAACAAACTCAACAATAGATTCAATTGGACCAACCTTGACAGCCACTTTGAAAGTCCCTTCGGCATGTCTCTTAGTGTTGTCATAAGCCTGAATTGTTACTTTGATCGGATTTAGATCCCTTGTTGACATAGCTAGCTTTGACAATATCTTAAGTGGACAAATATTTATGGCAGACCCATCATCGACCATTACACAAGGAGTCCTATTCCCCTTGATTTCTACTTTGATAAAGAGAGGGCGGATGTTGTCTCTCCCCTCCTCCAGTAAGTCTGCATCCGAAAAAGAAACTGCTCCCATATTAACTTCGCTCTTCTCTTGAACCTCTTCACATTTCATTACCCCTCCAATTTTTATGAAGTTGATCAGCTTCTTCGGTGTCGTGGAGGTAGAGATTGGCATGCTAGCCAAGGCTTTGGCCATAGTTTCTCGGTGCTTTTTAGAAGTAGCCAATAAGTCCCAAATGTTAAAACTTGCTTGGGTTCTTTTCAATTGCTTGAGCACAGCGTCATCTTCTTCTACTTCAACTTCCTTACCCTTATTAGTTTCTACCTCCTTAGGTGATGCCCTTGAATAAGGCTTATCGGATCTAGTGTTCATCACCTCATCTTCTTTGGCCTTGGACCAAGTCCACTCCTCCTTCTTGGATAAAAGATCATCATCACTATCGCTTGAATCCCAAAACCCATTGACGACACAAATTGCTACTTCTTTATCCCCCCACAACTTGTTTAATTTCATCAAATACCTCTTCTTCTTTGGTTTCTTCTCCACCCACATCTTGAAAAGAAGACATGACAAAATCCTCATGCAAACCTCCTCCAATCATGAAGGTTGTTGGTGGTGGTACCCTATTGAATTTTGGTAATGGGTTGTCTTTGGTGTTTGGCTTATTGGGCTTGGGTAGCTTCTCATTATCAATTAGATTTTGGATCTCATGTCTCAACCTCACACATCTATCCATGTCATGCCCTCGCATTTGGTGAAATTGACAAAATGCTTTAGTGTCAAAATTAGGTGAGAGAGGGTTAAGTAAAGGACGAGGATTTAAAGGTTGTAGCAATCCCTTTCTTTGAAGCTTATTAAGAATCCAAGATATCGGTTTTCCCAATTCTAAAAATTGTCTCCTGGTTCCTTGGTTAGTAGCATTAACACCGATGGCCTTTTGCATGCTTTGGCTACTAGATTGATAGCTCCCTTTCTCGTTCCTTTTTTTTTTTTTTGCAAAATGGCTCTTCTCCCTTTCCCATTCTTCAATTTGCAAACCTGCTTGGAGAAGATCTTTGAAATCATGGATGAGTGTATGAGACATCCTCTCATGAAGACTAGGCAATACCCCTCTCACAATCATCCTTATTTGATTAGATTCATCGGTCTCTTCCTGAGCAAAGCAGCCTTGTTTCTCCATATCTTCATATAATCCACAAAGTTCTCATTGGACCTTTGCCTAATGGACTCCACTTCCATTAAGGTAACTTCCAACTCGACATTATACCCATATTGCTGGATGAAGGCCTTGTATAGCAAATCCCAATTCTTTTGTGTTCCATCATCTAAGGTATTGAACCAATTTTGGACAACAGGGTCCAATGAGAGCATGAAGTACCTTAGAGTTTGAGCCTTAGTAGCTCAGGCAGACTGTATAGCAGTGATATACTGCTTCACATGGAGATGAGGAATTCTAGTACCATTATATCTAGCAAAGGAAGGCATCTTGAACTTATAAGGGACCTCCTCATCTTGTTCAAATAGTTTGTCGATCTCGGACATCTCTTCGATTTTCAACTTCTTCTCAAATTTCTTTTCTAAATCAGCAATCATCTTTTCAATATCAGAAGTTTTGGTCTTTTCCATAGTCTATCTTTCAACAATCTTCGGTTCTTTTTTCTTCTCTTGAGCATCTCGGTAGTATTGAACCCAATCATCATCATCATCAATGATCACTTTTTCATCATCAAAAACTACTTCACCAACTTTAGTCTTCCCTTTGTCCTTTGGCTTCTTAGTGCTAGCAGATGCCTCAGTATGATTCTCTAAGATTGTAGTAAATTGGTTCTTCATGGTCTCAGCTAGGGCCTCTTTTATTTCTTCCATCTTGGCGTTGAGGGCCTCATCCACCATCCTTTGAATTTGTTCGGGCTTCATTATTTTTGGCGAGCAAGTGATTGAGTCGTTGCTAGATACTTCATCTCCAGCATAGGTCAGATTGTTGTAAGCTTTTGAACTGTCATAATCCAGGGCTGTGAGCCAGAGAGGATCAATGATATGAGATGCAAATGTATGCATGTATGCATGTATGCACGAACAATCAACGAAGAAAGATAATTAGGACGTTCCTTCCAACCTTATAACATCCACACACGAATGGCGAGTCTCTTTTCCTAGGTATATGGTTAACAAAATACCAACATGGGATATCTTGTTTTCGAATAATTCCCTCAGACGTTTCAACCAATAGTTATATTTTCGAAAATGGAAATCCATCCATGATAATTCCCATTAATTAGGTTTTAATCCATCCAACCAACTAAAGTAGCTTTTATGCTATATTGGATTAAAACTAAATTAAGAGGTTTATCATAGATAGATTTCTCACTTGAAAAAGGTAACTAATGATTTATGCCAAAAACAAGCCCATGATTAATTATTCTTAGTATAAACTAGGCTCACAATTGATTTTTGGTATTTCGTAATTGACCTTAGAGAACTAGGCTCACAAAGTATAAACTAGGCTTGGGGCAAAGCCATTTAGCCCGCAGGAAACTCCTGCGGGCGAAATGGCCCACGGCCATTGTCCCGAGCGCTGGTTTTCGGCGATGATTTTTTCATCGCCAATTTTTTCGTCGCCGATTTTTATTTTTATTTTTAATTTTTTGATTTTTATTTGTTTATTTTTATTTTTATTAATAAAAATTAGATACTAAAGAAAAAATTATTTAATTAAGATAACAAAAATTATTTTGAACCAATTAAAATATATTAGACAACACAAAAATTATTTTGGACTAAATAAAATATATTGGACTGGACTGGGTAAAAAATTAAGGGTCTACAGGAACAACCAAAAACATGAAGCCAATATACACAAGGTCACTCATGTTGCCAACCAACCCTTTCGAGTTTTCTAATTGATAATTTTCTCTCATTTAGCCCTAATTGTTGCCTAGCCCACCCTTTTAGATTTTCAGAACTAGCGGACTGCTCTAACTTTTGTCTAGGTCGCCCTTTCAGGTTTTCAACCTAGCGAGCTTTTTTTAAAATTTCAAAAATAAAACCTTTTCAATTTGCCCATATTCACTGGCTCACTAAACTCATTCCCATCCATGTCCAACAACTTGATTTTACACTTGTTCATGACATGTTTCACAACATACAACCCTTCCTAACTAGGGCTAAACTTCCCTCTTGGATTAGGGACATTAGGCTTGCACTGCTTCAACACTAAGTTGTCGACTTTAAGCTTCCTAATCTTAACCCTTCTATTGTAGGCCTGAGCTATCATTCTTTGATACAATTGATGATGATACAGTGCCTTTAACCTTCTTTCTTCTAATAAGGTCAACAGCGTATATCTACTCGTTACCAATTTTGTATTAGGCAATTTAGCTTTCAGGACCACCCTCGATAATTTGATTTCAATCTCAATCAATAATATTGCTTCAATCCCATAAACCAAGGAAAATAGTGTTATTATAGTCAGGGTTTGCTCACTTGTCCTACACCCCCATAGAGCAAAAGGAAACATTTTTTACCAATCCCTATAAGTCTTAGTCATCTTGGATAAAATCTTCTTAATTTTCGTGTTAGTTGCTTCCACTGCATTATTAGCCTTTGGTCTATAAGGGGAGGATCGATGATGGCAGATATGGTACTTTGAGAATAAGTCCTTAACTGCTTCTTGAAATTGCACCCCATTATCTGATATTATATTGTGCAGGACCCCATACCTACGGATAAGATTCCTTTTAATAAATCTAGCCATTTGTGTTGCCTCCAGCTTGTTGAAAGATTTGGCTTTAACCCATTTTGAAAAATAATCCACTGCTACCACAATGAATCAGTGACCATTCGAGGTCGTTGGTGTATTTCCCCAATAATGTCAATCCCCCAAGTTGCGAAGAGCTAGGGTGAAGACATAGAATGCAATTCTTTGGGAGATAAGTGATTCAAGTTCCTATACATTTAGCACTACTGGCACTTCTTTATAAAATCTATACAATCTCTCTCTATGGTTAACCAATAGTAATCTTGTCAAATTATCTTCTTAACCATGGCCAACCTGTTCATATGGGGTCCACAAATTCCCATTTGTGTTTCAGACGTGATATGCTTAACTTCAAACTTCCTTAAGCATCTTAAGTGCACCCCATCAAGCCATCTTCAATACAACTCTCCATGAAAGGTATTGTATTGCAAAGACCATCGCCTTACAGCCCTTCTCTCTTCCTTTGTTGCATATTGTGGCTATTCCTTAGTTTCCAAGAACTATCTTATAGTGCCCTACCATGAATCATGGTCAGTGTCAGTTTCCATGACTATCTCATACTCATAACAAGAAGTCAAAGAATTGGTCAAAATCAGAGGCTTAATGAATAGCTTAACATGATCTTCCCATACCGAATCCAGGGTGGCTAGGGCATCGACCATCTGGTTTTCCTCTCTTAGTAGGTGTATAAATTTGCACTCCTTAAAATTTTTCTTTGTCATGGTTAAATAATCATGGTATGGCTTCAACTTCTCTTCTTTCAATTCCCACTCTCCATTCACTTAGGATACCACTAACAATGAATTGTTGAAGACCTATACTATATCAATCTTCATAATCAACAGGGTTTCCAGGCCAGAAATACATGCTTCATACTTCATCATGTTGTTGGTTGCCCTAAATTTCAATTTCTTAACTAAAGGGATGAGCTCTCCTTCAGGTGATTCCAAAATTACTCCCAAACCTGCCCTTTCTATTTACTGCTCCGTCAAAATATATCTTCCACCCTTGTACTTCTGTGGCCTCTAAATGTTCATCGAGAAATTCTAAAATCACTTTTTCATTGTGAGGCAATGGTTGTTGAGCCAAGAATTCTGCTACTGCTCTTCCTTTGATGGTTTTCTTAGTTATATACTCAATCTTGATTTCTTCTAAAATTATCAACCATCTGCCATACTTCTCAATCAATGAGGGTGTCTCCCTCAAATACTTCACTGTTGTCCACACAAACCCTAATTCTTCCATTTTTATTTGGTATGGGAACTATGTTAGCTAACCAGTCAGGATAATCTATCACCTCAATGAACCTCACTTGTATCTACTTATTGACTTCTTCTTTGACCAGTTCTGCCCATTTTGGCCTTAACCATCTAAGCTTTTATATTGATAGGTTTCATGTGAGTATAAGTGGGAATCATGTGCTCGGCTATGTCTCGATCAATTCTAGGCATATCCTCAAAAGACCAAGAAAAGACTTCTTCATACTTTTTAAATATTTTTTCTAATCTCTCTCTCTCTCTTCAGGAGTAAGGTCAGATGCTATGCTAATGTTTTTAGGATTGTTGATTGTTCCCAAATTTAATGATTGTGTGTCAATAGAGCTAATATTAAAATATTCATGTAATCACTACTTGAATGTATGTAACCATCAGGAAAAACATCACACAAGTAAGCAAAATCAGACTTTATTGTATTCATCTTAGAAAAGAAAACATCATTATCCTCATACAAAGTAGACAAATTAAAGTCAAAATCAAAGTTATTGTTCTCACAATCAGAAACTAAAAGACTTTCAAACTATTCTTCGATGAGAGCAGCAATTTCCTCTGGAGTCTTTAGGATCTTTAAGACAACTTCCTTCATCTCTTTTGGTGTAGGCTCCTTATCAGCCGGTATGACAAGCTTTTTCTCAATCTATTTCATTATTTCAGCAATATCAGCAAAGATCTCAAAGCCTGGAATCATCTTTCCTATGAACATTATTGGCTCTGGCTTCCCTTGGAGTGGTCCCATGTCTAGAGCTTTGACGAAAGCCTCTTCAAGTGGAGGAAAACCCATCTTCTTATTCTTCTTCATTAGAATACCTTCATTAGCTTCATCATATTCCAAACCCTTTCTGGACGTTTGAGTCTTGAAATCCAGAAGCTCTATCACACCTGTCTTTCCTTTCCTAAGGCCATTGCTAGGTAAGTAATTCATCTTCTTCATAAAAAACAATGGCTACTTGAAATTCGTTGAGAGGCCTCTTAACCATTAGAGCATTCACCACTTCAATATCCTCAGCCTCGATAACCACTATTTCATCCCCATTTGGAAACTTTATCTTTTGATGAAGTGTAGAAGGAACTCCACTAAGAGGATGAAACCAAGGTTGTCCCAACAACAGTGCAAAAGTGATGGGCATACCCAAGACCACAAACTTTACCATACATTCAATAGAGCTGTGAGCAGGGATTTTTGCCCCCCACCCTGGTGGAATGTTTCCTGCGACTTCAGTACTATTTAGGCTCAGGGCCTTAGAGAACACGAGCTTAAGCCCCGAGAAAATAGAGTTGCCACCCGAACAGGCCGGGAAAAAAAGAAAGGGGCGGATAACTCAATTTCTAAGGAATCTCCAATCCCCTAATGGGTTCGGAAAGTTGGGCACATGTGGGGAAGGTGAGAAATGGCCCAGCACCCCCACAATGCCCGGTTCATTGGAACTGACCTCCTTTTGCAGGTCTTAATATTATAAAATTCTTAAATATAATGATATTATCTATACTACATGTGATCATAAGAATAAATAAATACTTTATTAAAGTCACAATGTCCAAACAAAATAAATAAATGGTCACCCATCCAAGGATGGAAACATGTCCTTACATCATCCATATCTAAACTAAATAGGACACCCACTGAAAGGTGGAAACATGTCCTTTACATTAATTTCAAAATATGAAAATAAATTAAATTACATAAATATTAATTAATGAGGTATCCAATCATGGAAACATACCACTTATAATTTTTAATACCAAAATAAAAATAATAAAGAAATCATCCATCCATGATAAACTGACGATGGATCTATGCTATTGCAGTGTTACTGCAAGTGCATGGGTTGCTCAAGTAATAAAACAGTGAGTAAGATATCATTCCACTGGGGATAAGATCAAATATTAGTGCAATTTTTAACTGTTATTTAGTGAATCAATAGTTTGTGTGATGATTAAAATAAAAGACAAATTACTTATTAAACTAAAGTGAAGAAAATTGAATATTATGCAATAAAAGTTGGTGATGAAAATACTATCCAGATATTGAATCCCCCTAGCCATGAAAAGTATTTATGAATATCAATTCAATTAAATCAAATAATAGAGCTGAATTGGCATTCCCCTAAATTAGATTAGAACCTGTCTCAAGTGAATTAATCCCTAATCACTAAGTAGAATGTTAGGAATCTCTTCTCAAGCATAATCAAATAGATCTTGTAATAAGAACAAGGAACTTTAAACCAAAGGGTCTTGTAAGTCTATCTCTAGCACTCTAATCAACCCTCAACCCTAATGAGCATTCTGTTTATATTAAGCTTTCTCAAGTCAATAATATGAAATTTGCAACCAATCAATTAGCATGCTATTATCAATTGGAAATAAGAAATTAAAAATCAAAAGGATAAAACAACTCAATCAAATGGTTTAATTTAATAAGAACTATTCAATATGTACAATAAAGCTAGGGTTCATCAATATCTAGATAGATAAGATGTTTAGCTCATGTTCATAACCAGAAAACCAAAATAGAGGAAATAAGTAAAAGAATTCAAACAATCCATGATGAATGATTTGTGTTTCTTCACTTCAATGCTTGGATCTTGGATTAAATCTCACAGGAATTGGGTCTCCACCTTCACTCTTGCCTTCCAAAAGCTCTCTTTTTCTTGGGAGGTTGGCTCTGAATAATAAACTCTCTATTTTGTATCCCTAATTATCTCTTTAGCTCAGATTTTATAGCCCAGATATTTTTTCCTGACACACCCATGGACACGCCCGTGTCTGTGGGTGTGTCAACGGTGCTATTTCAAACTTTAATGACATGGAAAATGACACACCCATGTCATTGGGCGAGTTGTTGCTACTACAATGTTGAGTTAGGGACATGGTCAGGGATGCGCCCATGTCACTGGGCGTGTCATAGCTTCTGTAAATCAGGAGTAATGGCACATTAAGTGACACGCCCATGTCTCTGGGTGTGTCAATGCTTCTGTAAAGTAGTTGAATGACACGGCCATGGATACGCCCATGTCATTGGGCATGTCACTTGAAGAATCTGCCCAAAATAGCTTCTTCCCTTGTCTTTCATACGTGATTCTAGCCTAAATAACCATAAGTTCTCAATGTGTCAAAAGTTCCTGGAATCAACCCTAATAAACACTTGAACAAACAAATTAAACTCAATTTGACAATAAATATATTAAGAAATAGGGACAACAAAATCATCAATTATACACTTATCATAAACAAATCAAATATCAAAATTAAATAAATCAATCATCAAAACATAAAATAAGCTACATAATCGAATTTAAAATTAAAATAAAGTAAATAAAGATACATATTTAGGTTTACATTTTGAATTAGGGATTCTAGGGTTTTTTAGGATTTTTAGATAGGAAATTAGAGTTTCAAACATGAAATATGATTTTATGGGTATTTGGAATCAAACTAGGGTTTTGACTTGCAAAACAAATATTATTATTATTATTTTAAAAATATTAAAAAACTGTGAAGGTATGGAATATAGAATTAATTATGATTTTAGGTTTTAAGAAAACAAAATTTAGGGTTGGAAGTTTTAAGAAGTGATTAGGGTTTGAGAAAACAGATTATGGTTTTGGAAAAAAAGGTTAGGGTTTTTAGTTTTAGAAATTAGGGTTTAGGACATGGTTTTGGTTTTGGGATTTAGGTGTTATAATTTAGGGTTTAAGGTTTAGAAAATAGGGTTTGGAATTTATGAAAATAAGATTAGGGTTTAAATGTTGGAAGAAATAAGCTACCATGATAAATTTTATTAAATACTTAAATGAAGCTACTATTTATATGAAAAACTTTAAATGAAGCTGCTGTGGTATTGGCTAAATAATCATGCACTTGAAAGAATTTAAGCTAACAGTTTACTGGACACGTTTCATGTGAATAACAAAACAATATCATTAATTCATGCTCCACATGAAGTGATAGGAATTCAAACTAAAGGGATATAGCTTACTGGAATTAATCTTAGACAAAGATTAGATGTGTTCCATATTAAAAATTATCAAAAGCATGTTATATTGAGTCAATCAAGAATGTACCATCATTTGTTGGCTCCACCACAATTGTGCTGTTGGAATTCTGGTCGAGCATTACCAAGACAGTGTGTTCACTGCCTTTGTCAAGTTATGTGTCTTTGATCTTTCTTTTTCTCTATTTTATTTTCTTGCTTATAATTTTTTTGTTGATGCTTGGTTGCTAGGGTTTCTCTCAGAGTCCAAAAGTCCGTTGTATAAGCCAAAAAAAATCAAAAAGTCTCCACACTGTCTCCGAAAGATTAAAAGTCCAAAGTTTCTTCAAATAATTACCCCCCCCCCCCCCGGTCCATGACTTTAATACTCTTATTTATAGGAAAACAAAAAGACATAATTCTATTTTAATAAGGAAATACCAACTGTTTAGGAAAAAAAATCATAAAACCGTGTGAAACAAGGTTTGGTCAAAAATAGACAGTGCGAGGGCTGCTAGGCCTGAGGGCTAGGCAAACTGGCTTGGCCAGTTCGCTGCAGGCAGCGCCCGTGGAGAATTGTGCAAGCACAGCTGGTTGCTGCGGTGAATTGGGCAGTTCCCAATTAGCCGCAGACATTTGTTGCGGTGAAACCCTTACTGCGCGGTAACGCGCCAGCATTGCCTCGGGTCGCTCGCTGATCCGTCCGATTTTTTATTTTTATTATTAAAAATAACTATTAAATATTATAAATATAAATATTATAAATAGTAAATAAAATAAATACCATAAAAATTATTTTGAACTGTTTAAAAATATTGGACTGGACTGGGTAAAAAATTAAGAGTCTGCAAGAGCCAACCTTTACAACAGCTTTAAAAGTTCCTTTAACATGCCTTTTGGTATTATCATAAGCCCTAATTATCACTTTGGTTGGGCTTAGATCCTTTGTTGACATAGCTAGCTTTGGCAAGATCATGAATAGGCAAACATTTATGGCAGATCCATCATCAACCATCACATACGGAGTTCTCTTTCCTTTGACTTCTACTTTGATAAAAAGTGGGCGGATGTGATCTCTTCCTCCAATCATGAAAGTTGTTAGTGGTGGTATCCTATTGAACCTTGGCAATGGGTTATCCTTCATGCTAAGCTTATTAGGCTCGAGCAACTTCCCACTATCAATCAAATTCTAGATTCTCATGTCTCAACCTTAGACATTTGTCCATCTCATGCCCTTGCATTTGGTGGAATAAGGCAAAATGCCTTGGCATCAAAGTTTGGTATTAGAGGATTTGGCAATGGGCGAGAGTCAATGATTACAACAACCCTCTCTTCTGTAGTTTATTAAAAACCCAAGATATTGGTTTTTCTAATTCTAAAAATTGCTTCCTTCCTCCCTGGCCAGTTGCATTTACATTGACTGCCTTTTGGTTGCTTTGATTGCCAAACTAATAGTTCCCTTTCTCATTCCTTCTTGTAGAAAAACGGTTCTTCTCTTTTTTTCATTCTTCTATTTGTAAACCAGCTTTGTTAATCATGGGCTTGTTTGTGGCATGAATTAGTTGTTTTTGCAAAATGGGAAATCTATGTATGATAAACCCTTTAATTTGATTTTAATCTAATATAGCATAAAGCTATCTTTTTGTTGGGCCAATGGATTAAGGCCTAATTAGTGAGAATTGTCATGGACTGACTTCTAAGATTTAAAATACAACTATTGGTTAAAACATACTAGTGAATGGTTCAAAAATAAGATACCCCATGTTGGTATTTTGTTGAACATATACCTAGAAAAAGAGACTCGCCATTCGTGTGTGTAAGATATAAGGTTGGAAGGTTCATTCCTGCTCTTTCGATTTAGTTTGTTTTATTGTTTATTTTGCATCCATACATACATTCATTCATACATTGCACCACATGTCACTGATCCTTTCTGGCTCACAGTCCTAGAGTACATCAGTTTAAGAGCCTACAATAATGTAACCTATGCTAGTGACATAGAATCTAGCCACAACTCAATCAGCTTCTCACCAAAAGCAATGGAACCTCAATAGATTCAAAAGATGGTGGATGATGCAATCAACTCCAAAATGGAAGAACTAAAGGGGCCATAGCTGAGACCATAAAAAGCTAATTGGCCATACTATTGGGAAACACTGCTGAAGCATCTGGTAGTACTAAAAAGCCAAAAGACAAGGGAAAGGATAAGGTTGGTAAGGCAGCCTTTGATGATGACAAGGTAGTTATTGATGATGAAGATGATTAGGCTCGGTATTTCCAAGATACTCAAGATAAGAAGAAAGAGCCAAAGGTTGTGGAGAAGTCAATTGTTGAAAAGACTAAAACATCAGATGTGGAGAAGATGATTGCTAATCTGGAGAAGAAGTTTGAAAAGAAGCTAAACACGGAAGAAATGTTGGAAGTGGACAAATTGTTTAAACAACATGAAGAAGTCCCTTGCAAGTTCAAAATGCCTTCCTTTGCCAAGTTTAATGGATCCAAAAATCCTCAACTCTATGTGAAGCAATACATCACTGCTATGCAGTTTGCCCGAGCTTCTAAGGCTCAAACTCTAAGGTGTTTCATGATTTCGTTGGATATTATTGTGTAGAATTGGCTCAATACCTTAGTGGACAATACTCAAAACAGTTGGGATTTGTTGTATAAAGCCTTCATCCAATGATGGTGAATCTGCGCTATTGCAATATTACCGCAAGTCCACAGGTCATACAAGTAATAAAGTAGTGAGTAAGATATTGTTCCACTGGAGACAAGGTCTATTACTAGTGCAAATTTCAACTGTTATTTAGCAATCTAATAGTTTTTGTGATAATTAAAATAAAAGATGAATTACTTAATAGATTAAATTAAACAAAATTGAGTATTGTCCAAAAAGATCTGATGATAGAAACACTATCCAGATATTGAATCCCCTAGCATTAAAAATATTTATGAATATCAATTCAATTAAAACAAATAATAGAGCTGAATTGGCATTCTTCTAAATTAGACTAAAACCTCTCTCAAGTGAGTTAATCCCTAATCACTAAGTAGAATGCTAGGAATCTCTTCTCGAACATAATTAAATAGATCTTGCAATAGGAACAAGGAATTATAAACCAAAGGATATCTCTAACACTCCAATCAACCTTCAATCCTCATGAGAATTTTATTAATATCAAGCTTTCTCAAGTCAATAATATAAAAAGGTGATGTTGCTTGGGTTAAAGAATGCTGGAGCGACCTATTAGAGGATGGCCACCACCTTGTTCCATGACATGATGCATAAGGAAGTTGAGGTTTATGTTGATGATATGATGATGAAATCGGGTACAAGGGAGCAAAATTTTCAAAATTTAGAGGTCTTCTTTGAAAGATCAATGAAATATAAGTTAAGGCTGAACCCAAAGAAGTGTATGTTTGGGATTACTTCAAGGAAGATGTCAGGACATGTGATTGGCCCAA
Organism: Garcia nutans; assembly: GCA_947685225.1. Classification (NCBI taxonomy): domain Eukaryota; kingdom Viridiplantae; phylum Streptophyta; class Magnoliopsida; order Malpighiales; family Euphorbiaceae; genus Garcia; species Garcia nutans. The sequence continues at coordinate 35,409,672 of CANTUV010000045.1, forward strand.
ATGGCATTGAGATTGACCATAACAAGGTTAAGGCAATCAGGGATATGCTGATCCCTAAGATGGAGAAAGAAGTTTGAGGGTTTATTGGCAGGCCATAGTACATTAGCAAGTTCATGGCAAAGCTTATCACAATTTGTGAGCCAATCTTCAAATTGCTTAAAACAACCAGCCAGTCAAGTGGAACAAAGTGTGTCAAAAGGCCTTCGATCCTATAAAAGAGTATTTATTGAATCCACCTATTTTAAAAGACACCTAAACCTGGTAGACCTTTATTACTGTACTTAGCAGTAGAAGAAGAGTCAATATGTGCAATGTTAGCCCAAGCAGATGAATCAGGAGTTGAGCATGCAATTTACTATTTGAGTAGGAAGCTTCTTCCTTATGAGATTAAGGATAGTATCATTGGAAAGACTTGTATAGTTGTGGTTTAGTCATCTAAGAAGTTACAGCATTACTTTCAATCTTATAGTGTGCAAGCAATTTCTAAGATGGATCCAGTGAAGTATTTAAGAGAAACATCATCTTTGATAAAAAAAAAAATGGCAGGTGGTTAATAATTTTAGAAGAATTCAAAATTGAGTATAGAACCAGGAAAACCATTAAAGGAAGAGCAATACGTAGACCCTTAATTTTTGACCCAATCAGGTGCAATATGTTTTATTTAGTCCAAAATGATTTTTGTTGTCTAATTGGTCCAAAATAATTTTTGTTAAATAATTTTTTGCTTTAGTATCTAATTTTTATTAATAAAAAATAAAAATAAAAAATTAAAAGTCAAAAATTAAAAATAAAAATAAAAATCGGAGTCGGAGTCGGAAAAATCGACGACGAAAAAATCGTCGTGCGGGCCCGTGGGCATTTCGCCCGCAGGAATTTACTACGGGCGAAATAGATTTTCGATTTCGCTCACAGGAAAATTCTGCAAGTGAAATGGTCCCCCGCAGCCCGCCCCTGCCGCAATTTCCTGCTGCAGAATTTTTTCGCCAGCGCATTTTTTCCTGTGGCAATTTTTCTGACGCAAATTTTTTGAAACCCAATTCAATTAGGTTTTGGTTTCTTTTTTTTTATTAATATTACTTGCCTTGACTAATTAGGAATAAACCACATCAAACCACTATAAATAAGGACCAAAGGCAATTAAATTGGGAGGAGCCAAAAATCCAACAGAGACTTGAAACTTTGAAACCAAATCAAGGAAGGAAAAGGAGCAATTCAATTTCTTTTTTTCTAGAATAGCAGGGACATGATTTAAACAATTCAAAGGCAGCAATTGTCTTTGTTCTTGTTCATCCAAGAAGAATTATTTTTTGGAGAATCAACAAAGGAGGTATGAGATTCTAATTTCTTTTTTTTTTCACAGTAGCTAAAACTAGGATTTTGTGTTTTTCAAAAGTTAAAATCTTAGAACTTTAATTTAGTTTTCCAAAGTTAAAAATACTAATACGTTACTTTATCTTCCAAAAAGACTTAAAATTGTTATTTTTACCTCTTTAAAATCTTAAAACCTTAATTAAACATATTTTTCAACAAAACCAATATTTGATTCTATTTCTTTCAAAACTTTAAATTAGATTATGTTTCTTCCAAAAAACCATAAAAAATATCTTTTCTATTTATAAAAACTTCAATCCATTTGTTTAAATTCATAAAACCTCATGAAATCATCAAATTGTCTTTCTAAATCCTAATTCAAATTCATCACCCGAGACCCTAATTTTAAATCCTAAAACCCTAATTCAACTTCTAAACCTAAAATAATAAACTCTAACTCCTTTAAAACTTTAAACCCTAACTTTTTTCTAAGCCCTAATCCTTTAAAACATTAAAAACCATAAAAACACAAATACTTTAAATTTACACAGTAGCTTGAAATCACCATTTAAAACCACAAATCAAAAGTATTTCAAAGTGTCTAAAACCCTAGTTTCATGATTTCACCATTGAAATATTAATTTAGTTAATCAAAGAGTCTTACCAACCTTTTAAAACATAAAACCCTAATCTACTTTAATTCCATAAAAAGTCACAGTAGCTATAATTGGACTTTTATTTGCTTTATTGAATTCTATATTTGATTATGCTTTGATTTATTTTATATGCTTTAATTTATTTAAATTCAATGCTTGGTTTATTTTATTTATCATGGATGGATGTTTACCTTTTATTGATATTTGATACCTTTGATGAATGATTTATTTATTATGAATGGTTATTTACTTTTATCAATTTATTTAGATTTCCAAATATTGTAAGAGGTATGTTTCCACATAGTGGGTACCTCATTAGTTGAATATCATGTAATTTAAATTGCTTTTCTATTTTAGAACCAATGTAAAGGGCATGTTTCTACCTTTTTGGTGGGTGTCCTATTTAGGCATGAGATGTAAGGACATGTTTCCATCCTTGGATGGGTGTCCATTTATTTGCTTTGTTTGGACGTTGCTTTGATTTTAATATAATAATGCTTTCTTTTAATTATTGTGTGTAATATGGATAATATTGTTATATTTAAGAATTTTATAATATTAAGACCTGTAAAGGAGGCCGGTTCCAATGAACCGGGCATTGTGGGGGTACTGGGTCATTTCTCACCTTCCCTACACATACCCAACTTTCCAAACCCACTAGGGGGTTGGGGATTCCTTAGGAATCGAGTCATCCACCCCTTTCTTTTTCCCGGCCTGTTCGGGTAGTGACTCCATTTTCTCCGGACTTAGGTCCGTGTTCTCTAAGGCCCCGAGCCTAGACAGTACCGAAGTCGCAAGAACCATTCCACCGGGAGTGGGGACGAAAACCCCCGCTCATACAATAGTAGAATTCCTAGCTCAACAACCATTTCCTGATGATGAAGAGGTGATTTTTGAATTTCCTGAAGAACATTTATAGGCTATAGAAGTACAAGGATGGAAGATGTATTTTGATAAAGCAGTGAATAGAAAGAGAGCATGTTTGGGAGTGATATTGGAATCGCCAAAAGGAGAGTTTATTACTTTGACCAAGAAGCTAAAATTTAAGGCAACTAGCAACATTGTGGAGTATGAAGCATGTATTTTTGGTTTGGAAACCTTGTCGATTATGAAGGTTGATATAGTGAAAGTCTTTGGTGATTCATTGCTAGTAGTGTCCCAAATAAATGGAGAATAGGAGCTGAAGGAAGAAAAGCTAAAACCATACCATGATTATTTAACCATGATGAAGAGGAATTTTAAGGTGTGCAAATTTATACACCTACCAAGCGAGGAAAACCAGATGGTCAATGCCTTAGCCGCCCTGGCTTCAGTTTTGGAAGATCCTATTAAGTTATTTCTTAAGCCTTTGGTTTTGGCCAGTTCATCGACTCCTTCTTATGAGTAAGAGACAGTCATGGAAACTAATATAGATCATGATGCATGGTATGACACCATAAAACAGATCTTGGAAAGTAGGGAATACCCACAAGATCTAATAAAGGAAGAGAGAAGAGCCATAAAGAGGTGGTCTTTCCAATACATCACCTTTCATGGATAATTGTATCAAAGGTGGCCAGATGGAGTGCACTTAAAATGCTTGAGAAAGTTTGAAGTTGAGCAGATTATGTCAAAAATACATGCAAAAAGTTATGGACCTCAAATGAATGGGTTATCCTTGGTTAAGAAGATAATTCGATAAGGTTACTATTGGTTAACCATGGAAAAAGAAGTATTGGTTTTGTGAAGAAATGTTGGCAATGCCAAATGTATGGGAATTTGAATCACTTTCCTCCCAAAGAATTGTATTCTATGTCTTCACCCTGGCCTTTTGCAACTTGGGGAATTGACAGTATTCAAGAGATACATCTGATAGCTTCAAACGGTCACCGATTCAGTTTAGTAGCAGTGGATTATTTTTCAAAATGGGTTGAGGCTAAATCTTTTAACATGTTGGGGTAAGGCAAATGGCTAGATTTATTAAAAAGAACCTCATCTGTAGCTATGGAGTCCCGCATAGTATAATATTAGACAATGGTATTGTAACACCCTTGTGAGCGGAATTTTTGCCCCCACTCCCGGTGGAATGAATCTTGAGACTTCGGCACTGTTTAGGCTCGGGGCCTTAGAGAACACGGACCTAAGTTCGAAGAAAATGGAGTCGCCACCCGGACGGGCCGGAAAAAAGAGAAAGGGGTGGATGACTCAATTCTGAGGAATCCCCAACCCCCTAATGAGTTCGGAAAGTTGGGTACGTGTGGGGAAGGTGAGAAATGGCCCAGCACCCCCACAACGCCCGGTTCATTGGAACCAGCCTCCTTTACAGTCTTAATATTATAAAATTCTTAATAACAATATTATCCATATTACACACAATAATTAAAATAAAGCATCGATATATTGAAAATCAAAACAATGTCCAAACAAGACAAATAAATTGACACCCATCCGTGGATGGAAACATGTCCTTACATCCCATGCCTAAATAGGACACCCACCGAAAGGTAGAAACATGTCCTTTACATTAGTTCTAAAATAAAATAAAAAAAAACAATTTAAATTACATGATATTTAACTAATGAGGTACCCACCAAGTAGAAACATACCTCTTATAACATTTGGAAATCTAAATAAATTGATAAAAGTAAATAACCATTCATTATAAATAAATTATTCATTGAAGGTATTAAATATCAATAGAAAGTAAACATCCATCCATCATAAACTAAATAAACCAAGCATTGAACTTAAATAAATTAAAGCATACAAAATAAACCCAAGCATAATCAAACATAAAATTGAATAAGGCAAATAAAAATTCAAATTAGGGCTACTGTTTCTATTTAAGATTCTTTATTTAATGTGTTTAGGGTTTTGGAATTTATGGAATTAGGCTACTGTTATTTTAAGGGAATTAAAATGGATTAAAGTTTTATGATTTAAAAAGTTGGTAAAACTCTTTGATTAACCAAATTAAGGTTTGTGATAAAATTAGGGTTTGAACACTTTAAAATACCTAGATTTATGGTTTAAGGTTATTCATTGAAATACGTTTTAAGCTTACTGTGGAAAATTATAATATTTGTGTTTTTATGGTTTTTAAAGTTTTAAAGGGTTAGGGTTTAGAAAAAATTAGGGTTTAAGGTTTTAAAGGGGTTAAGATTCACTGTTTTGAGTTTTGGAATTGAATTAGGGTTTTAGGATTTTTGAATTAGGGTTTCGTGTAATGAGTTAGTTTTTAGAATTTAGAAAAACAATTGATAATTTTATGAAGCTTTATGAAAATAAACCAAACAATTTAAAGTTTATAAAAGCAAAAAAGATGTTTTTAGGGATTTTGGAAAGAAACAGGACTCAATTTAGGGTATTGAATATTTGGAAAACAAATTTTTGTTTTAGGGTTTTCAAGAAACAAAACTAATAACTTTAAACTTTTTGGAAAACAAAGCAACCAATTAAGGTTTTCAAACTTCAGAAAAGGTGAATTAGGGTTCTTAGGTTTTTTATTTAAAAGAAATAATGGGATGATTTAGCTTCTGTGAAGAATAAATTTAAACAATTGATGCATACCTCCGTTTGTTGGTTCCACCAAAAATTTCTTCTTGGATGAACAAAATCAACGACAAGATTTTTTGCCTTTGAATTGCTTGAATTTTTTTTCTGCTCTCTCAAAAAATCAAATTGATTCACCTCCTTCCTACTTAGTTTCGGATCCAATTTTTGTTCAAGTTTCTGTCTGATTTCTTCCCTTATTTCTTGATTGATTTTTTTTTTGTTTTTGATCTTATTTATAGAAGTTTTATATAACTAATTCTAGTTATTCACGGCATCTATTATTCATTAAGAAAAGAAAACCGAAACCTAATTGCATTAGGTTTCGAAAAATTTGCGTCGAAAAAATTTGACTGGCGAAAAAAAACTGCGGCAAAAAAATGTGTTGGCAAAAAAGCTGCCGCAGCTGTCTGTGGCAGTGCGCGCGCGAGCTGGCCTGCGGGCGGGCGAAGGCCATTTCGCTCGCAGGAAACTCCTGCGGGCGAAATGGCCCACGGTCATGCCCCGCGCGCTGGTTTTCGGGGATGATTTTTTCGTCGCCGATTTTTCCATCGCCAATTTTTATTTTTATTTTAATTTTAATTTTTTGATTTTTATTTGTTTATTTTTATTTTTTTATTCATAAAGTTAGATACTAAAGCAAAAATTATTTAATTAAGATAACAAAAATTATTTTGGACCAATTAAAATATTTTGGACAACACAAAAATTATTTTGGACTAAATAAAATATATTGGACCGAACTGGGTCAAAAATTAAGGGTCTACAGTTTGCCCCCTGCTTGAATGATCTGAAACTTTAGTGAAAGAGAGTGAAAAGCAATAAGACTTAATTTTTGAGATGGTGGAGGTTTTGGGTTCTGGACCCGGTTCGAGTTCTAGACTCAAGGATAATTCTAGGTTCTGGACCTAAGGAAAATTTGGGTTCTGGACCCGAGCTAAGTTCTTGGACTTAGAAATAAATTCTAGGTTCTGGACCTAAGGAAAATTTGGGTTCTGGACCCAAGCTAAGTTCTGGACTTAGAAAAGATTCTAGGTTTTGGACCTAAGGATAATTTGGGTTCTGGACCTGAGCTAAGTTCTGGACTTAGAAAATATTCTAGGTTCTGGACCTAAGGATAATTTGGATTCTAGACCCAAGTTAAGTTCTGGACTTAAAAGAGATTTTAGGTTCTGGACCTAAAGAAAATTTGGGTTCTGGGCCCGAGCCAAGTTCTGGACTTAGAAAAGACTCTAGGTTTTGGACCTAAGGATAATTTGGGTTCTGGACCCGAGTTAAGTTCTGGACTTAAAAGAGATTTTAGGTTCTGGACCTAAGAAAAATTTGGGTTCTGGACTCGAGCTAAGTTCTGGACTTAGAAAAGATTCTAGGATCAGGACCTAAAGAAAATTTGGGTTCTGGACCCGAGCTAATAATTTTTTATTTCAAAAGGTTTGGCTAATTTTTATGCATGTCTTCTTCTTGCCCCATGCGTGTAAAAATATTTATATACCCGCTATTATTTGAATGATTAAAGTGAATAATTGAATTTACTATTTATTTACTGTGTAGTCACTGTTCATGCACTATTTACTATTCATAAATACTAAATTTACTATTTATCAATAGTAATACTATTTATGAATAGTAAAATTTACTATTGATCAATAGTAATACTATTTATAAATAGTAAATTTACTTTTTATCAATAGTAATACTATTCATAAATAGTAAATTTACTATTTATGAACAGTTTTAAATTTGTTTTTTGCTTGCCGTTTCTCTATATAAAAGAACTGATTCTTCATTTCATTTCATAACAAGATTTCTTAAGTTATATAATTCTCTCAAATTTCTTTTAATTTTAGCACATATTTTTCAAAAATAATGCATGCTTTGAGGTCAAGGACTCAATCTAATGCCGAGTTATTTGAGTTTGTTGCATCATGAAGATGAAAATATAGATATACTAGCTGGGATACCGCTTCACCGCAGTTCCAACGAAAAGAGCGCGGTAATTATTTTTTCTTTTTCTTTTCTCTTGATTTTTCATCTCTGTGTTTTTTTTATTATTGTTATTTTTTTTATTTTTTTATTGTGTTTACCTTTATTTTTTATTTTGTTTATTTTTTATTTATATTTTATATTATTATTCTTTTTTAGGAAAAATAAATTAATTTAAGTGGATAAAATAATATGTACTTACTTGGTATTAACTTACCTGGGTCTGTGTTAGCATGATCATTGCGTTGTTCGGGCTGGAGGATGTATTTACAAAGCCCGACAATGGTACAATGTAGTGCCTTCTCGGGTAAGGCGGATTATCCAAAATTGCGGCTTTGAGCAGTTCATCTTACAATTGCCATCCGAGGAATATTAAATAGACCAGAGCGTAGTCCAGGCACTTGCAGAGCGATGGTTGGACACAACGCACACTTTTCACTTGCCCATTGGAGAGATGACAATTGGTCCGGTCAATTTTACAGCTATAACCGGCCTTCGATATGATGGTGTTCCAGTTCCTCTGACCAACGATATTTTAACATTTGAAGAAATTCAGGAATTAATTGGTATGGAACCATCATATAAAGGGCCTTTTAAGATAAAAATCGAGCCAATTCATAGTTATTGGATGAACTATGAAGGATGGGTTGGAAGAGACACGGCCGAACAGTATGCTCGAGGATTTTTGTTATATCTGCTCGGGTCAACCACATTAGGTAGCAGTGAATCCTCCATCCACTTGTCAGTGTTGAGTGCCTTTTCTTATTTCAGAATGGTACCATCTTCTGGCTGGGGTGAAGCTGGTCTCGAGTGTCTTTACCATGGTCTTGATAAACTTTGCTGAAACAAGAAGTCTTTTGCCGGTTTGATGGCAGTTGTCGAGGTATTATTGCCCCTTCGTTTGCTCATTCTAGCCTGCCAGATATGTCATCTCATCCGCAGGGCATTGATATGAACTACCTGGTACATTTCTTATTTCATGGTAATTTATGCTATATGTATGCATGATTATGTATGCTCTTACCTTTTTCCTTTTTGGCTCATAGCGAATGCTCGAAGAATAAAATAGGAAACTTCAAGAAGAGTTGGCTGCAAGTCATCAACAGGCTTCTCATTTTGAAAATTTATATCATCAATCCGAACAACACTTCCAAGACTTCCGATTTCAGGGGATGAGTGATCCCGGCACTTCTTCATCAAGAGGCCCCCAGACTGATGACCATGAGATCCTTTCATCTACTTCTGATGAGGACCATGACGGATCGGAACCTCAAGGTAATAGGAATTTTGGTGTTCCTGCTTCGGGTGGACTCGGGACAAGTGATTTGCCCCCTCCTCCAACAGGCGACGACTTTTTCAAGGCTTTATTTGATGACCTACCACCACCCTCTTAGTGATATGTAAATATTGTAGCAATTGTAAAATATTGTACAATAATGAAAAAAAATACAATTTTCCTCTTTACTGTAACTTTTTTTTCATTACTGCATCACAATTATTAAACTCTTTTTTTTATCACAGTACATCATAATTCCATAATTCACATCCATATCATTTTGCTAAACTAAATTCAACATGGTAAAGGAAATTGTCACCAATTCCTTTCCTTATACCATATGGTCTTATTCTTTCCAATCACCTTTTCCTCTTCCCTTTTGGAAAAGGTTATTCCTTTTATATAAATCACCTTTTATGCCATACTTCATACAAAAACCAAAAAAAACTTTTCCCTCTCAACGTGAAGACTCCTTTTAACAATTTTGATTTTCCTTCATTCATTAGCCATGACCGAACATCATTTAAAGAAGGTAAAAATTATATTTAAGAATATGGATGCCATTCATTGGAAACAAATTTCATGGTCAAAACTTGATGTTTTAAAATATTTTCAAAATGTTAAATTGGACCACTCCTTCTTATATGCCGTGGCTTCCTTTTGGAATATGGATTCTAGGGCATTTAAAATTAATGGCTTTGAAATATGTCCCTTGATTGAAGAATTTGAGGCCTTGCTTGGATATCCAAATAATCAACAAATGGCGTTACCCACATTGATTTCCAAGACTCAATAGAAGATGCAGATGTTATTTCAAATTCCAAAACCCGAAGTTCTTCGGTTGATGAGAGGTGAAAAATTCTACTTTCTCCTTTGATTGACTTTTGTCTCTCTCATTTGGCCCCTACTAAGGCATGGGGATGCATGCTTTATTTTTGCTTGCTTGGCCAATTCTTGCTTGTTTCTTCCGACGGCGATATTGATCCATGGGTATTGGATATTATGGACCAAATGGAAGAAGGCTTGTCGTCGGTACCTGTGATCTTAGCCGAGACCTTAGTTGGATTAGACCGATTTAAATTAGAATTATCAAAGAGACTGACTGGGAGCCCGTTGCTGCTTTAGGTAATTACCTAAATTGCCCTTTCGGGTTTTAAATTTAGGTTTTCTCTTTTCTTTTTTTCTTTATTGCTCTAATTTTTGCCTAGTCTGCCCGTATGGGTTTTCGGAACTAGCGAGCTGTCCTAATTTTTGCCTAAGTTGCCCTCGCGGGTTTTCAACTTAGCAGACTTGTTTTTTTATTTAACTCTTTCTTCACAAATTTGGTTTCAGGAGCGTCTTTGTTTGCTTGATACTACATCTATGGAATTTGCCAGGTACCTGCCACGTCATCATTCTGCTAAGAAGCTACTCCATCCTGCTTCTTCATATGCTGACTGGGTTGGCTTGATCCACTCACATTCTGAAGTCAATATCCGTTGGTTGGTACCTTGGTGGAAGATTTCTCATATCACCATGTAGACATACTTGATCTATGTTCCCCTTGCCGCTCTTCGTCAAGGTACATGCTATGATCCTCGCCGACTTGGCCGTCAGTACAGAGCTGAGCCTCGCGATTCTGACTTTACCCCCGATTTAGACATGCCTTGCTTGACTGAAGCCTACTTGGATCGGCTGAGACAAAGCTGGCCTGCACGTTACATTTATCGACTGCCATAGATTTTACATTTGTCAATTCAGAAAGTGTATCATTAGGATGAAAAATAATTAAAGTAATAAAAGATGTTTCTTTTCCATTTATAATTTGTCATCACTTTTTGCTGTTGTGTTTATTTATTTCCTCCATACCTGATCAAATACTTATAACAGTGCACATAGAACAATTTTAACATTAATTCTATTTTATTAAATTAGGGAATAACCAAACATAAAGCCAGCATACACAAGATCACTCCTGTTGCCAACTAGCCCTTTCGGGTTTTCTAATTGATGATTTTCTCTGTTTTAGCCCTAATTGTTGCCTAGCCCGCCCTTTCGGGTTTTTGAAACTAGTGGACTGCTCTAACTTTTGCCTAGGCCGCCCTTTTTGGGTTTTCAACCTAGCGAGCTCTCTCTCTCTTTTTTTATTTCATACATAAAACTTCTTCAACCTGTCAATGTTTACTGGTTCACTAAATTCATTCCCATCCATGCCTGATAACTTTACCCCACCTTTGTTCATGACTTGTTTCATGACATATGGCCCTTCCCAGCTAGGCCTGAACTTCCCTCTTGGATCAGATACATTAGGCTTACATTGCTTCAACACCAAATCCCCAACTCTAAATTTTCTGATTTTAACCCTTCTATTGTAGGCCCGAGCTATCTTCTTTTGATACAGTTGGTGATGATACAGTGCTTTTAACCTTCTCTCTTATAGTAAAGCTAACTGTGTGTATATGCTCGCTACACATTCCGTTTCAGGTAGTTCAGCTTCCAAGACTACTCTTAATGACTTGATTTCTATTTCAATTGGCAACACTGCTTCCATCCCATAAACTAAAGAGAACGGTGTCATTCCAGTAGGTGTTCGCACACTTGTCCTATATCCCCATAAAGCAAAGGGAAGCATCTCTGATCAATCCCTATAAGTCTTGGTCATCTTAGATAGAATTTGCTTAATAGTTTTGTTTGTTGCTTCTACTACACCATTAGCCTTTGGTCTATAAGGAGAGGATTGATGATGGTGGATTTGGTACTTTGAGAACAAATCCTTAATTGCTCCTTGAAACTGTACCCCATTGTCTGATATCACACTGTGCGGGACCCCGTATCTATAAATGAGGTTCTTTTCAATAAATCTAGCCATTTGGCTTGCACCTAGTTTGTTGAAGGATTCGGCTTTGACCCATTTTGAAAAATAATCTACTGCCACCACAATGAAACGGTGACCGTTTGAAGCTGTCGGATGTATCTCTCCTATAATGTCGATAACCCAGGTGGCAAATGGCCAGGGTGAAGACATAGAATGCAATTCTTCAAGAGGTATGTGATTAAAATTACCATACATCTGACATTGTTGGCACTTCTTTACAAACTCAATACAATCTTTCTCCATGGTCAACTAGTAATAAACTTGTCGAATAATCTTCTTAACTAGAGCCAAACCACTCATGTGCGGACCGCAACTTTCCGCATGTATTTCTGACATGATGCGCTCCACTTCAGGCTTTCTTAAACATCTCAAATGCACCTCCATCAGGCCATCTTTGATATAACTCCCCATGGAAGGTGATGTATTGCAATGACCACTGCCTTATGGCTCTTTTTTCTTTCTTTGTTGCCCCCGGCGGGTATTCTCTTTCTTCCAAAAATTGCCTTATAGTATCATACCACGCATCATGATCCATATCAATTTCCATGATTGTTTCATATTCATAGCAAGGAGTTGATGAACTGGTCAAGATCAGAGGCTTAAGGAATAAACTGATAGGGTTTTCCCATACCTAAGCCAATGTGGCTAGGGCATCAGCCATCTGATTTTCTTCTCTTGATAGGTGTATAAACCTACACTCCTTAAAATTCTTCTTCATCATGGTCAGGCAATGGTGGTATGGTTTTAATTTTTTCCTCTTTCAACTCCCACTCTCCATTTACTTGGGATACTACTAGCAATGAATCGCCAAAAACTTCCACCTGATCCACCTTCATAATCATTAGGGTTTCCAAACCAAAAATACAAGCTTCGTATTCCACCATATTATTGGTTGCCTTAAATTTTAACTTTTTGGCTAAAGGGATAAGTTCCCCTTCGGGTGATTCTAGTACAACTCCCAAACCTGCTCCTTTCCTATTTACTGCTCCATCAAAATACATTTTCCACCCTTGTACTTCAATTGCTTATAAATGTTCATCCGGAAATTCCAAGATTACTTCTTCACTATCTTGTAATTGTTGTTGGGCCAGGAATTCTGCCACCGCTCTACCTTTGATTGTTTTCCCGGTTACATATTCAATCTCAAAGTCTTCTAATATTATCAACAATCGACCATATTTTCCAATCAAAGAAGGTGTCTCCCTTAAGTACTTCATTGGATCCAACCTGGAAATTGCTTACACACTATACAATTGAAAGTAATGCCGCAACTTCTTTGAAGACCAAACCATGGGTATACAGGTCTTTTCAATGATACTATACTTAATTTCATAAGGTAGGAGCTTTCTACTCAAATAGTAAACTGCATGCTCAATCCCTGACTCATCTGCTTGGGCTAGCATAGCTTTTATCGACTCTTCTTCTACTGCTAAGTATAGTAATAGAGGTTTGTCGGGTTTAGGTGGTTTTAAAATAGGTGGATTCAACAAATACTCTTTTATTCGCTCAAAGGCCTTTTGACATTCTTCATTCCATATGACCGGCTGATTCTTTTTAAGTAATTTAAAGATAGGCTTACAGATTGTTGTGAGCTTTGCTATAAATCTGCTAATGTACTGTAATTTACCAATGAATCCCTGAACTTCTCTCTCCGTCTTAGGGGTTGGCATATCCCTGATTGCTTTAACTTTGTCAAGATCAATCTCAATGCCGTTCGGACCAATCACATGTCCTAATAACTTGCCTGAAGTAACACCGAACACACACTTCTTCGGGTTCAGTCTTAGCTTATATTTCAAAGCCCTATCAAAGAATAACTCTAAGTTTTGGAAGTGTTGTTCTCTTGCATTTGGTGAAATTGACAAAATGCTTTAGTGTCAAAATTAGGTGGGAGAGGGTTAGGCAAAGGGCAAGGATTTAAGGGTTGTAGCAATCCCTTTCTTTGAAGCTTATTGAGAACCCAAGACATCGGTTTCCCCAATTCCGAAAATTGTTTCCTTTTTCCTTGGTTAGTAGCATTGACACCAACTGCCTTTTGCATGCTTTGGCTACCATATTGATAGCTCCCTTTCTCGTTCCTTTTTGTTGCAAAATGGCTCTTCTCTCTCTCCCATTCTTCAATTTGCAAACCAGCTTGAACAAGGTCTTTGAAATCATGGATGAGTGTATGAGACATCCTCTCACGAAGACTAGGCAACACCCCTCTCACAATCATCCTTATTTGATCGGATTCATCAGGCCTCTTCTTGAGTAAAACAGCCTTGTTTCTCCATCTCTTCACATAATCCATAAAATTCTCATTCGACCTTTGCCTAATGGACTCCACTTCCATTAAGGTAACTTCCAACTCGACATTATACCCATATTGCTGGATGAAGACCTTATATAGCAAATCCCAATTCTTTTGTGTTCCATCATCTAAGGTATTGAACCAATTTTGGACAACACGGTCCAATGAGAGCATGAAGGACCTTAGAGTTTGAGCCTTAGTAGCTCGGGTGGACTACATAGCAGTGATATACTGCTTCACATTTAGATGAGGATTTCCAGTACCATTGTATCTAGCAAAGGATGGCACTTGAACTTATAAGGGACCTCCTCATCTTGTTCAAATAGTTTATCGATCTCGGACATCTCTTCTGTTTTCAGCTTCTTCTCAAATTTCTTTTCTAAATCAACAATCATCTTTTCAACATTCGATGTCTTGGTCTTTTCAATAGTTGCCTTCTCAACAACCTTCAGTTCTTTCTTCTTCTCTTGAGCATCTTGGTAGTATTGAGCCCAATCATCATCATCATCAATGATCACTTTTTCATCATCAAAAACTACTTCACTAACTTTGGTCTTCCCTTTTTCCTTTGGCTTCTTGGTGCTAGCAGATGCCTCGGCATGATTTTCTAAGATTGCAATCAATTGGTTCTTCATGGTCTCAGCTAGGGCCTCTTTTATTTCTTCCATCTTGGCATTGAGGGTCTCATCCACCATCCTTTGAATTTGTTCAGGCTCCATTATTTTTGGTGAGCAAGTGATTGAGTCATTACTAGACACTTCATCTCCAGCGTAGGTCAGATTGTTGTAAGCTTTTGAACTATCGTAATCCAGGGCTGTGAGCCAGAAAGGATCAATGATATGAGATGCAAATGTATGCATGTATGCACAAACAATTGACAAACAAGGATAATTAGGACATTCCTTCCAACTTTATAACATCCACACACGAATGGCGAGTCTCTTTTCCTAGGTATATGGTTAACAAAATACCAACATGGGGTATCTCGTTTTCGAATATTTCCCTCGGATGTTTCAACCAATAGTTAGATTTTTTAAAATGGAAATCAACTTATGATAATTCCCAATAATTAGGTTTTAATCCATTTAACCAACTAATGTAGCTTTTATGCTATATTGGATTAAAACTAAATTAAGAGGTTTATTATAGATAGATTTCTCACTTGGAAAAGTAACTAATGATTCATTCCAAAAACAAGCCCATGGTTAATTTGTTTTTGGTATTTCATAATTGACCTAAATATTTTGCAAGCTCTTTGTAAGAAAAGGTTGGGTGAAAATAATTTTATTTCTAAGCCCATCGTAAAAAGATTTTAGAAAAAACACATTTTGGGCTTATTATTTGGGCCATGAGCAAAAGAATTTTTTTATTTGTTTTTAGAAAAGTTTTATGTCCAAAGACCATCTTGAAAAATTTTGAAAATAGCTTTGGTTTTTTGGACTTTAAGGAAAATTTTATTTTGAGCTTACAATATACTTAGGTCATATTAGAAAAAGAACAAACCAAATAAGCCATGATTTAAGCCAAGATAAATTAACCATAGTCAAACAACATGCATTCAGGATAAAAACCTAAGGAAAGTAACTAGGCCAATTACATGTGCTTTAGTCTTTGGATAACAAGGCTTAGGTTCCCATAGCAAGTATATACCAAATGGTACGAGGCTATGAGTGGTTATGCCATGCTCGATTTCCATACCTTGAGTGAAAGTATGGTATCCCTTACATAACATAACACGGGTAGCACGGGCGTCCTAACTCACACACACGATGCAATCTAATATGATGCAATGGATAATATCATTATAAGAAAGAATAGAATAATATAAAGACCAACGAAATCAACTTCTCTTGTCCCCAGTGGAGTCGCCACTATGAGCGAGGATTTTTTCCCCACTCCCGGTGGAATGGTTCTTGTGACTTCGACACTCTTTAGGCTCGGGGCCTTAGAGAACACAGACCTAAGTCTAGAGAAAATGGAGTCGCCACTCGGACGGGCCGGAAAAAAAGAAAGGGGTGGATGACTCAATTCCTGAGGAATCCCCAACCCCCTAATGAGTTCGGAAAGTTAGGTATGTATGGGGAAGGTGAGAAATGGCCCAGCACCCACACAATGCCCGGTTCATTGGAACCGGCCTCCTTTACAGGTCTTAATATTGTAAAATTCTTAATAACAACATTATCCATATTACACACAATAATTAAAATAAAGCATCGATATATTGAAAATCAAAACAATGTCCAAATAAAACAAATAAATGAACACCCGTCCGTGGATGGAAACATGTCCTTACATCCCATGCCTAAATAGGACACCCACCGAAAGGTAGAAACATGTCCTTTACATTGGTTCTAAAATAGAAAAACAATTTAAATTACATGATATTTAACTAATGAGGTACCTACCATGTGGAAACATACCTCTTACAACATTTGGAAATCTAAATAAATTGGTAAAAGTAAATAACCATTCATCATAAATAAATTATTCATCAAAGGTATTAAATATCAATAGAAAGTAAACATTCATCCATCATAAACTAAATAAACCAAGCATTGAACTTAAATAAATTAAAGCATATAAAATAAACCAAAGCATAATCAAACATAAAATTGAATAAGGCAAATAAAAATTCAAATTAGGGCTACTGTTTCTATTTAGTATTCTTTATTTAATGTGTTTAAGGTTTTAGAATTTATGGAATTAGGCTACTGTGATTTTAAGGGAATTAAAATGGATTAAAGTTTTATGATTTAAAAAGTTGGTAAAACTCTTTGATTAACCAAATTAAGTTTTGTGATGAAATTAGGGTTTGAACACTTTAAAATACCTAGATTTATGGTTTACGATTATTCATTGAAATAAGTTTTAAGCTTACTGTGTAAAATTATAATATTTGTGTTTTTATGGTTTTTAAAGTTTTAAAGGATTAGGGTTTAGAAAAAATTAGGGTTTAAGGTTTTAAAGGGGGTTAAGATTCACTGTTTTGAGTTTTGGAATTGAATTAGGGTTTTAGGATTTTTGAATTAGGGTTTCGGGTAATGAGTTGGTTTTTAGAATTTAGAAAAATAATTGATAATTTTATGAAGTTTTATGAAAATAAACCAAACGATTTAAAGTTTATAAAAGCAAAAAAGATGTTTTTAGGGATTTTGGAAAGAAATAGAACTCAATTTAGGGTTTTGAATATTTGGAAAACAAATTTTGGTTTTGGGGTTTTGAAGGAACAAAACTAATAACTTTAAACTTTTTGGAAAACAAAGCAACGAATTAAGGTTTTCAAACTTCAAAAAAGGTGAATTAGGGTTCTTAGGTTTTTTATTTAAAAGAAATAATGGGATGATTTAGCTACTGTGAAGAATAAATTTAAACAATTGATGCATACCTCCGTTTGTTGATTCCACCAAAAATTTCTTATTAGATGAACAAAATCAAAGACAAGCTTTTTTGCCTTTGAATTGCTTGAATTGTTTTTCTGCTCTCTCAAAAAATCATATTGATTCAGCTCCTTCCTACTTAGTTTCGGATCCAAATTTTGTTCAAGTTTCTGTCCGATTTCTCCCCTTATTTCTTGATTGATTTTTTTTGTTGTTTTCGATCTTATTTATAGAAGTTTTATATGACTAATTCTAGTTATTCACGGCATCTATTATTCATTAAGAAAAGGAAACCGAAACCTAATTGCATTAGGTTTTGGAAAATTTGCGTCGAAAAAATTTTGCTGGCGAAAAAAAAGTGCTGCGGAAAAAATGCGCTGGCGAAATGACCCATGGCCATGCCCCGCGTGCTGGTTTTCGGCGATGATTTTTTATTTTTATTTTTATTTTTATTTTTATTTTTATTTTTATTTTTATTTTTTGATTTTTATTTGTTTATTTTTATTTTTTATTAATAAAAATTAGATACTAAAGCAAAAATTATTTAATTAAGATAACAAAAATTATTTTGGACCAATTAAAATATTTTGGACAACACAAAAATTATTTTGGACTAAATAAAATATATTGGACCGAATTGGGTCAAAAATTAAGGGTCTACAGTTTACCCTCTGCTTGAATGATCTGAAACTTTAGTGAAAGAGAGTGAAAAGCAATAAGACTTAATTTTTGAGATGGTGGAGGTTTTGGGTTCTGGACTTGGTTCGAGTTCTGAACTCAAGGATAATTCTAGGTTCTGGACCTAAGGAAAATTTGGGTTCTCGACCCGAGTTAAGTTCTTGGACTTAGAAATAAATTCTAAGTTCTGGACCTAAGGAAAATTTGGGTTCTGGACCCGAGTTAAGTTCTGAACTTAGAAAAAATTCTAGGTTCTGGACCTAAGGATAATTTGGGTTCTGGACCCGAGCTAAGTTCTGGACTTAGAAAAGATTCTAGGTTCTGGACCTAAGGATAATTTGGGTTCTGGACCCGAGTTAAGTTCTGGACTTAAAAGAGATTTTAGGTTCTGGACCTAAGAAAATTTTGGGTTATGGGCCCGAGCTAAGTTCTGTACTTAGAAAAGATTAGGTTCTGGACCTAAGGATAATTTGGGTTCTGGACCCGAGTTAAGTTCTGGACTTAAAAAGAGATTTTAGGTTCTGGACCTAAGAAAAATTTGGGTTCTGGACCCGAGCTAATAATTTTTTATTTCAAAAGGTTTGGCTAATTTTTATGCATGTCTTCTTCTTGCTCCATGCGTGTAAAAATATTTATATACCCGCAATTATTTGAATGATTAAAGTGAATAATTGAATTTACTATTTATTTACTGTGTAGTCACTGTTTATGCATTATTTACTATTCATGAATAGTAAATTTACTATTCGAAAATAATAGCAAATAGTATTTACTATTTGAAATAGTAATTATACTATTCATCAATAGTAATACTATTCATGAATAGTAAAATTTACTATTGATCAATAGTAACACTGTTTATAAATAGTAAAATTTACTATTTATAAATAGTAATACTATTCATAAATAGTAAAATTTACTATTTATGAACAGTTTTGAATTTTATTTTTTGCTTGCCGTTTCTCTATATAAAGGAGCTAATTCTTCATTTCATTTCATAGCAAGATTTCTTAAGTTATATAATTCTCTCAAGTTTCTTTCAATTTTAGCACATATTTTTCAAAAACAATGCATGCTTCGAGGTCAGGGACTCATTCTAATGCCGAGTTATTGGAGTTTATTCGGCGGATGGAGAAATGAGTTCAAACTCTATCCAAACTCAACCAAATCCATCATTTGACTTTAAAATACTTGTTTATGCATCAAAACAACTCATTTAGAATCAAATTGCATAATTAAATCATATGATTCCAAAAATTAAATTCTCCCATAACCCTAAATTCTCTCTCTTCACCAATCTTTACTCAAACATAACCATTTCTTCAATCCAACCTTAAAATCATTATTAACCACTTAAAATAACTTCATTCATACTAAAATAGACAATTGAAACATACTGCTTCACAATTTCAAATCAAACATATTCTAATGAAAAACCAAAGAAAAAGTGAGTAAACTTACTAATTCAAGTGGAAATCACCAAATCTTCTCTTGAAATCTTGAAAATCATTCAAATCATGGATATAAGAAGAAGCAAAATCTTAAGCTTGGATGGTTATGGAGTTCGGCCAAACTAAGGAAGAAGAAGAAGATGAAATTTGATTTTAATTTCTCTTTCCTTCCACTCACATTTTAACCATATATATATATTATATTATATTTTTAATTATTTATTTAATTAATAAAAACACTAATTTTCCTCTTCCCTAAAAAAATAAAATATTTTTGAATTATTTTTATAAATTTTAATTTCAAAAGTTTAATTACAAAAATGTAGTTGACTTTTTGTTGACTTATAAATATTATGTTTATTTTATATATATATTACACATACATTCCACTTTTTCATTTAAAATCCTTTCATTTTTTATTTAAAATTATTTATTTAATTCATCCAATTTAATTTTAATTTATTTTATTTAATTTCCAAAAATTATGGATTTTTAAAAATTAGGGATATTACAGAGGTGCAGTTTTAAGGAGCCGTTAGGGATTTATTCTTGAAGTACCATATCCGTCATCACCAATTTTCCCCTTATAGACTAAAGGCTAATGGTGCAGTAGAAGAAATGAACAAGATAAATAAGCAAATTCTATCTAAGATGACCAAGACATATAGAGATTGGTGGAAAATGATTCCTTTTGCTTTATAAGGATGCAAAATAAGTGTGCGAACCCCGATCGGAATGACTCCAATTTCCTTGGTTTATGAGATGGAAATAGTGTAATATCCCAAAGTATACCCTAAAAGTTTTGTAGTTGTTGTTGTATTTGGATTTAATGTATATGTTTTATGGAAAGAGAAAGGGAGATAAATTAATTAAGGGAGATATTATAAGAGATAGATGTATATGAGGGAGGAGATGTATATTTGGTATTTGGAAAATATGAGAAATATAAATGTAATATAAAAGAGATATACATATACCAACATATACATTACATATACATAATGTATAAAGTGGTGTAGGAAAAGTAAGTATATATAATTAAATAATAATAACAATAATAATAAAAGAAAAAGAAGAAGAGAAAGTCAAAAAGAGTGACAAGTGTATGGTGGAGATTTTAAGGGATTTAATTATATATGTATTTATGATAAGTATGAGAAAAGAAGAAAAGATCTTCTTTCCTTCTTCTTCTTCTTCTTCTTCTTCTTCAACGAGAGAGAGAGAGAGAGATAGAGAGAGAGAGAGATGTGGTTTTGGTTGGTTTTTACATCAAATTCTTAAGGGCTTTAAGAGAATTGAAGGTGGAGATTGAAGATTTAGCAAAATATTCAAGTAAGTGTTTATTTCTTTGAGTTGATTTCTATTGATTGTGTTTATATTTGATTTGGGTTATTTGTGAAGATGATGATGAATTGTTGAAATTGTTGAGTAAGGGTTTAGTATAAATGAATTGGGGAAATTGAGTAGTTGATACATGGTGATGTATATAATGATTATTATTATGATATATTGAAGTTATATAAGTGTTAAATTGATAGGTAATTGATGAATATAAATTAAGATGTTGGTTAAGGGTGTTGTGGTATGGATTTTGAAGTGTTGTTTTTTCATGGATGAGAATTCGAAATGCATGATTTTTGCCTGACACGGCCATGTTGTTGGGCCTGTCAACGGTACTGAGTTTGACGTTTGTGACACGACCATTAACATGAGCATGTCATAGCTACTGTGAGAAAAAGTAATTGACACGGTCATTAACACGCCTGTGTTGTTGGGTGTGTCAATGTTTCTGTATTGTTGGTTTAGGGCACGATCAGGGACACGCCCGTGTTGGTAAGCATGTCATGTGTAGAGTTTGCCCTAGTTAGTTATCATTCTTATTTTCTTATATGTATAATTATCTTTGGATTAGGTTTTGAAGAGATTGTGTTGCCTTAACCTAAATGTTGAGAATTCTTGGAAGAGGAAGTATATAGATTGATGGGAGTTGTTCTTGAGGTAAGTACAAACCCTACTTGATTGCATATATTTACATGTCTTTGGACCTTAACACATTTGGTTATAAATGTGTTAAGTAATCTATCACATTGTTGATGCTTATAAATGATGTTATGTTGTGTACAATGTGAATTATGTGGAATGTATATTGAAGATTCTAAATTTAGGAATAATGTAAATTGTTATGTATATATATATATATCAATGATGGAATATGAAATGTGAAATATGTGATGATCATTCTTAATGTATGTTCAATGCAATTGGTTGTTTATACCTCAATGATGAGATGTGAAGCCACTGTTGTTGGCTATAACGATGTAAATGAGATGGTTGAAGCATGTTTGCTTATATGATGATGTGATTTGAGATAATATGAGATATGAGGCTATGGTTGTTGGCTATGATAATGCAAATGAAATATAATTGGGGCATGGTTGCCTATCCAATTATGAGAAATGAATTGAGAAAAAGATTAATAAAAAGATGAATGAAATGATTGTTTGCCTAATATGTTAATTCAATTTTCAGAGTTCTGGATTTGGCGGCATGCCTATGAAATATATGAAAAGTAACAATCTTGCCGGGTTGAGGATCTCTTCAATTTGAGTTGAATTGAGGTCCAAGAGACTGGGTCTGTTACACTATGTGAATTATGGATATGAAATATATGAAAAGTAACAGTCTTGCCGGGTTGAGGATCTCCTCGATTCAGTCGGGTTGATGGTCCAAGAGACTGGGTCTGTTACAGGTAACAGTCTTGCCAGGTTGAGGATCTCCTCAAGTTTATTGAGTTGATGGTCCAAGAGACTGGGTCTATTACACTATCCATGGATAGAGATATATATATATATATATCGCCTACGGGCTTGATGATTGAGATAATGGACCAAAGCAGTAACTCTGAACTTTGAATAGCATATTAGATTCTTTTTGGGCCCATGCTTGTCTTTGTTTTTAATGTGATTTATGAAATGTGAAATGAATGAATAATGAGACCTATACTTGCCTTTGTTTTCAATATGAATAATGAATTGTGATTCATGAATGGTGAATTGTGAATAATGAATCAATTGAATAATATGTGGACATTGTAAGTATTAGTTATGAATGTTCTTATAAGTTATGCAATGATAGGTTGTGTTAATGATATGTGTATCTATATATAATTATGAGATTAGTAGATATATTTGAAAGGTGTAATTGAAATAGGAAAACATGATAAAAAGATAATGATATATGAATTTAACATATGAGTAAGATTTATGTATGTATGTTTATAATATTTATTTGTACTACTGAGCTCTCGGGCTTAGCGCGATTGTGTAATCGCGCAGGTGAGTAGGTGGTGGATCTGAAGTCAATCGTTATGCCACGAGAAGGGTATAAGTATTTCGAGACCAACTAGAAGGTGGTGCATACATGTACAATTTGATTATGTTGTATATTGATAAGAATGTATGTATACTTAAATATATTTGGAAAAGATTTGTATAAATTATATATATGTATTATTATCAAAAGAAAAATGATTATGTAAATATTGTTTAAACTAAATGAATTTGTATTTGAAATAAGGTAATGATTTTAAATTGTACTAAATAGTGACATCCTTATACTTTATATACCTACTGTATGTATACATGGTATATGTATGGTATTTATATAGAGTATCGGGGTGTTACAATTAGTGTTGCAATTGAAATTAAGATCAAATCATTAAGGGTGGTCCTACAAGTTGAATTCCCTGAAATGAAATGGGTAGCAAGAAGATATACACAGTTAGCCTTGTTAGAAGAAAGAAGGTTGAAGACACTGTATCACCATTAGCTGTATCAAAGAAAGATAGCTCCGGCCTACAATAGAAGGGTTAAGATCAGGAAGCTTAAAGCTGACAACTTAGTGTTAAAGCAGTGCAAACCTAATGTCTCTGATCCTAGAGGGAAGTTTAGATTGGTTGGAAAGGGTCGTATGCTGTGAAACATGTCGTGAACAAGGTTGCAGTCAAGTTATTAGACATGGATGGGAACGAGTTCAGTGAACATTGACAGATTGAAGGGTTTTATGTTTAAAATTAAAAAAAAAAAAAGAAGGTCGCTAGGTTGGAAACTAGAAAGGGCAGCCTAGGCAAAAGTTAGAGTAGTTTGCTAGTTCTGAAAATCTAAAAGGGCGAGCTAGGAAACAGTTAGGGCTAAATGAGAGAAAATTATCAATTAGAAAATCCGAAAGGGCTGGTTGGTGACAAGAGTGATCTTGTGCATGTTGGCTTTATGGTTTTGGTTATTCCCCAATTTAATAAAATAGAGTTAATGTTAAAATTATTCTATGTGCACTATTTTGAATAATCTGACCATTTGGAAAAAAATAACTAATACAATAGCACAACGTGATGACAAATTATAAAAGAAAGGAAAACATCTTTATTATCATTATTGTTCATCCTAACATCATTTTTTCTAAAAGAATTGACAAGTGTAAAATTTATGGCAGAAGATAAGTGCAACGCTCAGGCCAGATTTGCTTCAATCAATCCAAGTACGCTTTAGTCAGACGAGGCATGTCCAAATTAGGAGTAAACTCAGAACCTCAAGGCTCAGCACCATACTGGTGGTCAAGTTGATGAGGATCATAGCAAGTGCCTCGACGGAGAGTAGGAAGAGGAACATACATCATATATGTCCAGATGGTGACATGGGTAATCTTCCACCAAAGTACCAGCCAATGGATATTAATCACAGCTCGTGAGCAGATCCAATCAACCCATTCAACATATGAAGTAGCAGGATGAAGCAATTTCCTTGCAGAGTGATGTCAAGGTAGATACTTGATAAAGTCCAAAGATGGGGTGTCAAGCAGGTAGAGCCGCTCATGTTGCCAGATCTATAAAAACAAACATCAAGTCATAAAAAAAAGCATGTTAGGTTGAAAACTCGCAAGGTTCACTAGCTTCGAAAACCCGAATGGGCGGTCCAGGCAAAAGTTAGAACTAATATAATAAAAAGAGTCCACTAGGTTAAAAACCTACAAAGGCGGCCTAGGCAAAAGTTAGGATAGCTCTCTAGTTTTGAAAACCCACATGGGTAAAATAGGCAAAAATTTAAGCAATAAAAATAAAAAAGGCCTAAATTGAAAACCCAAAAGGGTAGTTTAGGTAATTACCTGAAGTAGTAAGGGACTTCTAGCCAATCTCCTCGAAGATTCTATCTTGAATTGATCCTATCCAACTAGGGTTTCAGCCAAGATCATCGGTACTGGTGACAATCCTCCTTCCATCTGGTCAACAATATCCAGCACTCGCGGATCGATGTCGCCATTAAGAGAAACAAGTAGAAATTGCCCATATAATGTTAAAAATTTTAAATACTAAACTTTGACTTAATATTGATAATTGATAATGAATTGTGATATAAGTGATATGGATAAGTGATGTAAATAGTGGTTCTCAAAAATTTATTGAAGAAATTATTTATTTTTATGGTTTTATGAGACTAAAAATTGAATTAGAATCAAAGGTTAAGAAAGAGGGTACACCGTAGTTAAAATGAGATTGGTCACACTAGATTAAGCCATATATATGTGTGTGGACAGGTGTGTTATCTAGAAGTTTCTCCTTCCTTCTCTCTTCTTCATTCATTTTCATCTTCATCAACCCCACCAAAGCTTCTCCTTTCTTCCTTCTTTCCAGGAATTTAGCTAAAATTTAAGAGGAAATCATATTTAGTTATAAGTTTTTAGAAGAATAAGTTGGAAAAGTTGATAGTGATTAAAGAAGAAAAGGGATTTTGAAAGAGGTATGTGCTTATGTATTTTTAATTTGCAATTATTTGAATTTCTATGAGTTTTAATGTTTGAATTGATTGATTGAGTCATTTATAATGAATTATTTCTTGAAAATATTGATTAAATGGATTGATGAGTGAAAATTGGATCAAAAGAACTTATATGTGGTAAGTATGATTCTTAATTCAATCTTTATAAGAATTGGGTAGTTTGATGTTGTTTTAGCCATAAGTGATGATTGAATGCTTGATTAATTGAAGTTTGAGTAAGGTATTAGATGTAGATTCTTTTTATGTAAAAAAATTAGATTTGATTCATTTTTATCATAGGTTTTGAATATATTGAGTTAACATGGTTAAGTGTGTGAAATGCAGAATTTTTGCCTGACATGGCCAGTGACATGCCCATGTCATTGGGCATGTCGTAGCTACTGTATTGCAAAATAAATGACATGCCCATGTCATTGGGCATGTCAAAGCTTTTATAAAATGGGCAAATGACACGCCCAGTGACATGCCTATGTCATTGGGCGTGTCACTTGAAGAAATTTGCCCAAAATGGTTCTTTTTCTTGTCTTTCATCCATGATTTCAGCCTAAATGACTATAAGGTCTTAAAATGTAAAGAATTTTTGAAATTAACCCTAACAAATAGTGTGACAAATTTATTTTAAATATATGATAAATACGTGTGATACTAAGTATTGATCAAAGAATTGTTCCATTAAAGTGCTATACATAATTTAATGTTAGTTAAAAACTAATGAATTGCCCAAAACATACAAATTTTAGATGCATCTTGGGATTGAATGGCTAGCCAAAAGGAGGATATCCAAAGTGACAGTGGGCACTCTATGCCATCAATAGACACTCTGTGTCACCATACTAAGTGGGCATTCGTGCCATAGTGGGCCATTGGCCAAAATTCTGTACAGTGGGTATTAAATTGCCAACAGTGACTTGTTATCCAAATCTAGAATCTGAGTTCAGTGTATATGGCCATAATTAAAGAAGTTATCTACATTGAAAATAATGTGTTATATGGTTACTGATAAATTATTCAATTTTGCATTTAATTGTTGTAGACCCTTAATTTTTGACCCAGTCCGGTCCAATATATTTTATTTAGTCCAAAATAATTTTTGTGTTGTCCAATATATTTTAGTTAGTCCAAAATAATTTTTATGGTATTTTGATTAATTTTAATATTTATTTTAGTAAAAAATGGTGAAATGAATAAAAATTCAAAAAAAAATCGGCGACGGAAAAATCAGAGCCGAAAGTCAGCGCGGGCCCGTGGGCATTTTGCCCTCAGGAAACTCCCGCGGGTGAAATGGCACGGGCCATTTCGCCCGCGCCACAGCCAGCTACAGCAGCTTTTTCGCCAGCGCAGTTTTTCCGCATAATTTTTTTTTCGTGAGCAAAATTTTCTGACGCAAATTTTTTCGAAACCTAAAACAATTAGGTTTCGATTTCCTTTTCCTAATTAGGATTAAATACCATGAATAACTAGAATTATATCATAAATTCTTATATAAATATGGACTAAACAACACAAAAAAGGGGGAGGAGAAATCCGAGGAAAATTGGACTGAAATTTGTGACCGAGAGTGAGAAGGAAAACTTTGAAACTCTGAAAATTCCTTCTGGCAGTAAATTGAATCGGACTTTGGAGGGAACAATTCAAACAATTCAAAGGCAAAAAGGCTTGTCTTTGACCTTGTTCATCCAAGAAGCAATTTTTGGTGAAACTTACAAAATAAGGTTTGAATTCTTAATTTCTTTTATTTTGTCACAGTAGCTGGATCACATAATTGTTTCTTTTAAATTAAAAGCCTCATCACCTCAATTCACCTTTTCTAAAGTATAAAAATCTTAAATCATTGCTTTATTTTTTCAAAAGTTTAAAGATATTAGTCTTATTTCTTCAAAACCCCAAAACCAAGATTTGCATCCCAAATTATCAAAACCCAAAATTGTGTTCTGTATCCTTCCAAAAGACTTAAAAATATCTTTTTACTCTTATAAACTTTAAATTTTTTGTTTAAATTCATAAAACTTCATGAAATTGTCAATTGTCTTTCCAAATCCTAAAATAAAATCCATTACCCGAGACCCTAAATTTAAAAATCCTAAAACCCTAATTCAACTCTAAAACCTAAAATAGTGAACCCTAACCTCCTTAAAACCTTAAACCTTAATTTTTTCTAAACCCTAATCCTTTAAAACTTTAAAAAACCATATAAACACAAATATTTATTTAATTTTACACAGTAAGCTTGAAACCATAATTTGATGAGTAACCGTAAACCACAAATCAAAAGTATTTTAAAGTGTTCAAATCTTAATTTCATGATTTTACATCACAAACCCTAATTTGGTTAATCAAATAACTTTACCAACCTTTTAAAACATAAAATCTTAATCTATTTTAATTCCTTAAAAAAACTCACAGTAGCCATAATTTAGACTTTTATTTACTTTATTCAATTCTATATTTGATTATGCTTTGATTTATTTTATATGCTTTAATTTATTTAAGTTCAATGCCTGGTTATTTTATTTATCATGGATGGATGTTTACTTTCTATTGATATTTAATGCCTTTGATGAATGATTTATTGTTTACTTTTATCAATTTATTTAGATTGCTAAATGTTGTAAGAGGTATGTTTTCACTTGGTGGGTACCTCATTAGTTAAACATCATGTAATTTAAATTGCTTTTCTATTTTAGAACCAATGTAAAGGACATGTTTCTACCTTTCGGTGGGTGTCCTATTTAGGCATGGGATGTAAGGACATGTTTCCATCCTTGGATAGGTGTCCCTTTATTTGCTTTGTTTGGACATTATTTTGATTTTTAATATATCGATGATTTATTTTAATTATTGTGTGTAATATGGATAATATTGTTATATTTAAGAATTTTATAATATTATGACCTGTAAAGGAGGCCGGTTCCAATGAACCGGGCATTGTGGGGGTGCTGGGCCATTTCTCACCTTCCCCACACGTACCAACTTTCCGAACCCATTAGGGGGTTGGGGATTCCTTAGGAATCGAGTCATCCACCCCTTTCTTTTTTCCGACCCGTTTGGGTGGCGACTCCATTTTCTTCGGACTTAGGTCTGTGTTCTCTAAGGCCCTGAGCCTAAACAGTGTCGAAGTCACAAGAACTATTCCATCAAGAGTGGGAGCAAAAATCCCCACTCACAATCGTGTTCATTATTTCAACTTTCAATGAATTTATTAATTTCTTTATTTAACATTCAGAAAGTAACACTTTTCATAATTTATAAATTATTTAATGTTTAGATCTCTTCTCTTTAATTTTTCTTGCATATTGTGAATACATAAGCACCACTAAGCTTTGCTTAGCGTGTTTGAACTATTTTCTAACATGTAGATCAAACAAGAAGAGTTGAGACTGTAGAGTGAGAGATTCACGTTCTTGGTCAACTGCATCGTAAAGGTTCAAGAACAATATTGTAAATATTTTATTTTGTATAGTTTACATGGTAATACTATATAATTTTGTATGACAGTTGTACAAGTTTGAGAGTAATTTTAGAATTTTATTAATGTAAGTTATCAATAGGAGTTCTTTATAAATTAACAGATATATGTTTGTAATATAGGAATGGTTGTAGTAGTTATTTTGAAAGCTTAACAGCTGCATTAATACTTAGAAGTATTTTGTCTTTATTTCTTTAATACATACATAGACACGTATGTAAAATAAGTGTGAATGGTAGGTGACATCACCTATGTAGTGAAGTGTATAGACTATGTAGGGGGTGTTACAGGCCAAGAAAGCACAAACAAAATATTCATCCCCAAGCTTTGGTAGGAGCCAAATGGGAAGTGCAAAAATCGATCAAGGGACTGAGTAATATTTTCTAACCCTCTCGTCAATAGCAGAACTTCGGGTTTTGAGAGTTGAAACAACATCTGCAACTTTTGATGAGTCTTGGAAGTCAGTATGGGTAATGCCATTATTTGATTGTTTGGGTATCCAAGAATGGCTTCAAATTCTTTGATCATATGACATATTTCAAAGTTGTTTATCTTAAAAGTCCTAATTTTCATTTCCCAAAAAGAAGCCATGGCATGTAAGAAGGAATGGTCCAATTTGACATTTTAAAAACACTTTAAAACATTGAGTTGAGACCATGATATTTGTTCCCATTGTGTAGCTTTGATGTTCTTGAATAAATTCTTTATCTTTTTCAAATTAGCTCCTATCATTGTGGGGTGCGTAAAATTATAGTGGATTTGAGTTTCTTTAGCATTGTAATTGAAGATTTGGAGTTTTTTATGTCGCTGTGAGAAAATTCATAAGATGAAAATTGAGAAAAGAAGGTTAATAAACTTGTTGTGATTGAGGAATTGAAACTGATTTAAATAGGCAAAGGTCGAAAACCGAAGTGCACAAGGAAAAGAGTTTGCACATAGAACGTGTACCAAATCTATTTTGGTTTTTATGTATTAGAATCCTCATCCATGATGAAATTGTAAATTCATCATTGACACTCTTCTATGTAAATATATATATATATATATATAAGAGATACATAAAAATAAAAAAAAAAGATACAGAAAAGCAAAAAAGGTTAAAGTTACAAGAAAGTCAAACTATTATTATTATTATATTGTACATTACATTAAATACAAGCTCTTTATTGAAATTTAATACAAGTTGATCACTGAAAAGGGGGATGCGATCCATGGTTGAATAGAGCCCTAAAAAAGTCATCACCTGATGGACGAGGAGGTATACCTAAGTCCCTATTTGAATGATAGATCTATAATAGTCATCGCCTAGAAAAGGAGGAGGCACCTCATGGTCATCAGTTTGAGGCCCCCTTGATGATAAAGCACCAAGATCCCTGTACCTCTAAAATAGAAGGTCCTTGAAGTTTCGCTCAAGATAAGTAGCACGTCAACGACTGGCAGCCAATTTATCTTGCAGCTTCGTATTCTATTCTTCGAGCATTTGTTGTGAGCCAAATAAGGAAAAGTAAGTTCATGCATTTTCATGCATACCTACAACATGCATCAATAGAAAAAAATTAGTCCAAACTAGGTAATTCAGATCGAACCCCTAAAGCCCAAAGGACGGATCAGCATGGGGTGATGTGGACAGAATGTATGGCTGAGGTGGAGCAGCATGACAAACCGGCCCCGTCATGATGGGGACCACCTAATTGTTTGGCAATCTATAACAAATCAAGATTAAACAACTGCAATAAAAAGTGATCTTTGATGAGCAAAAGAACATATTTGATCAACTAGAGAAGAGGCAACCATGACATTATCATCCCCGTCTTCATCCTTATCATTTTCTTCTTCTTTTTCCTCTTCTTCTCCTTCTCCTTCGAGGATTCATCGAATGCCAACAGAAGAAACTTCAAAATTCAAAAGTCACTCCAAGATAAATTGGGTGTATGACTCAGTGGAAGAGAGAAGATACCACTCGACATCATATCCACCTCAAGCACACATCCAGAAGTTTTTTGGCATTGACGTGATGTCTAATGTATATGCTGGAATATCCTTAGGAACCTTCCATTCCTCGAGGTTGAGAAACCAGTTGTACACCCTCTTACCAAGGAACCACCTACTAAACACTAGACCAGAAATAACTCGATAGGAATTTTGAAAAGACAAGGCCGCATTCATGAAACGTGTCTAATTGGCTCATTCGATGTTCTTCCACCAAGTGATATCTACCTACAGATCCAAGAAGAAAAGGTAAGTTCATTTAATCACAAATTTTAATAGTTACTAATTGAATTTTACCTAATTCTAGGTCAACCGACTCAAGTGGTAGCAATGAGAATGCACATGATGAGAACTTGGCACCTCCCTACTGCTTGACAACTAAAGGCTCAATCTCAGCTACCCAACTCTTTGTCGAGAAATGCTTGGTACCTGCACGAGATTATGTTCATACGCCCAAACCTAAAGAAATAATGAGGGTCAGACTTATGCAAATTCTTTATTTGACACAAGAAAGGGTAGGAATTAATACCTCGATGACCACCATGAAGCCAAAAAATGATCTTTTCCTCTGACAAAGTTTGTCAAAACCTTGATACAAGCAGGCTAGACCAGCTTCTCCGCAGTTGTATAACAACATAAGATTAATGTCAACAAGAGCCCGTAATACTAATAAGTGGACGAAAGACTCAATGCTGCACAAAATGGTCATCCCTAACAAATAGAGCAATAAATCTTGAGCATATTAATCAACCATTTCTCCAAGAACTAGTCCAGTATAATTCATCCAATATTCCCGAACAAGTTCATACATGATCTTGAATGGCTCTTTTAAAGAAGGTTCCATTCCTATTAGCTGTCTAATCTCATCAAGCGTTAAGATATTGTAAGTGAAAGGGACATGGGTTCCATGGCACGAAATACCAGTTATGGCAGTAAAATTGGCTGGGCCAATAGTCATTTCCCCTATTAGCAAATGGAAAGTACGGGTGGTATCCATCCACCTTTCTATGAGCGCTTGGATTACACTCCTATCAATTTGGTATCCTTTCGACGGTAATTACATGATAAAATCATCAAAGATGCACTGTCAAATCATCCACTTTACTCGAGACGGAACATGATTATACCATTGCCGGGCATTATACACGCAACCACCGTCATAAATGATGTAACCATCATCCTGCCGCAAAATAGGTAAGTCCTAAAAAAGGCACGTAAACTCCTTGACTTTTGCTCATATATAATTTAATATAAAAATCATAATATACAATGCCTAAGAAAATTGAAATAAAATAAGAAATGGCATACTAAAATACAAATAAAATTTTAAAGTAATAGTGTAAATTAACAACACAACACTTATTATACTTAGTTATTTTGTGCAATTAAGTAATTCCTTTTGTGATAAAAATTATATTTACCTCGATTTTCTCATTTGAACTACGATGTAACTCCATGCCAGCTAATAACGATATTCTCCCATGCTCATGCTCCCTAATATGATTAAGAAGCTCAAAATCTTAATGGGGTATGGCCTTAGAAGAACATTGATGAACCGCCATTTATAAGAAATGTTACTGTCCTCAAAAGTTTAAATAGTAAAATCAATTTACAATACGTCTAAAAAATATTTTAACAATTGTCTTGCTTGTCTCACAAATATTTTTTGTACTTCTATAAATATTTTTTCCACGCAGGGGGCAAGAGTACATAGGTATTGTAAAAATAGCCAAATTTTTTGCAGCCAAATTCTTTACAAAACTGACCATTGAAATTAATTTTTCACAACCAACTTGGGTCCAGAACCCAAACCAACTCAAGTCTAGAATCCAAATCTTTTTTTAGTCCAGAACTCAATTTGGGTCTAAAATTCAAACCAACTAGGGTTCATAACCCAAACCATTTTTGAATGCAAAACTAAATCCGGGTCTAGAACCCAAACCAACTTAGGTCTAAAACCCAAATCATTTTTAAGTCTAGAACTTAATCTGGGTTCAGAATACAAACCAACTCGGGTCCAAAACCCAAATTATTCTTAAATTCATAACTCAATCCGGGTCTAGAACTCAAATCAATCTGGGTCCAGAATCCAAACCAACTCGGGTCTAAAACCCAAACCATTTTTTAGTCTAGAACTCAATCCAGGTTTAGAACCCAAACAAATTCAGGTCCAGAACCCAAACCAACTTGGGTCAAGAATCCAAATCATTCTTGAGTCCAAGACTCAATCCGAGTCCAGAACACAAATCAATCCAGGTCCAGAACCCAATCCAACTCGGGTCCAGAACCTAAATTATCTTCAAGTCCAG
This sequence comes from Garcia nutans, assembly GCA_947685225.1. Lineage (NCBI taxonomy): Eukaryota > Viridiplantae > Streptophyta > Magnoliopsida > Malpighiales > Euphorbiaceae > Garcia > Garcia nutans. The sequence continues at coordinate 35,442,671 of CANTUV010000045.1, forward strand.
AGCTCAATCCGGGTTCAAAACCCTAATTAATCTGACTTTTTCAAATTAAATTTCTTTTCACTCTTTGAGTTAATTAAAAATCATTCAAGCAGGGGGTAAAACTATAAACCCTTAGTTTTTGTCCAGGTTAAATTTAAGATTAATCCAAACACATGATAAAATTTTATCCAGTCCAATTAAGTTGGTTCATTTTAAACTAGAATAATATGTTTCATTCCATGCCAATTTGGCATGGAAAAGCTCCATATCAAAATGGCCTAGGCTAATTTGGTATGGGCAAGCAAGTTTAACTGAGATGAGCTTAAATTATTATAAAATTCTATGATGGCTAGGATAAGTGGCAGCATTGTTTTCTTCAGACTCTGATGACTTAGCTAGGTAGCCCTAGTTAGTGCTTATAAATACAAAAGTTTGGACGAGAATTAGGGGGGACAATTATCGGCAACCATCAACAATTATCAACTAGCAGATAGAACAATTAGCACGGATTAGCAATTAAGTAAGAAGTATCAAAATAATAGACCAAAGGCAATAATCATTGTCTTTATTTTGCTTGGCCAGAATTTTAAATTAGTGTAGGCAGTAGCTTGGATCAACATATAATTTACTGGAGCCTTCAACGTAAGTTTTATTTTCTAAACTCCTTAAAATCATAACAAGTTTGTTTAATAATGTCATGAAATTCATACTCATTATGGTTTTTCTTAAATATGTTCAGTGAGTTTTATTTGATAATGCCATCAATGTATGCCTGTTGTATCTTCATTTAAATATGTCCAATAGCCATGCCCTATGCAATCATTCATCAAGAATCAATGTTAAAGTAGCCTTAAAGTTTTTACAGTAATCATGTTTTTATAAAACCCTAATTTTGATTTCTAAAAAATAAACTCACTAAACCTGTTTTTCAAATATTAAAACCCTAATTCTATGAAAACAAAAACCTTGATCTGTTTTCCAAAATAATCAAAACCCTAATATATTTTTCAAAATAATCAAAACCCTAATCCATTTCCTAAAACTAAAACCCTAATTCTATATGCTAAAATCCAAAACCCTAGTTTTGTAAAAAATCTAAACTAAACCCTAATTCCAAAACCATAATTCTTGAAAACCTTAAATTCTAAGAATCCTTAACTCCCAAAACCTTAATTCTAAAACCATAATTCTTAAAAACTTAATTCCAAAAATACTGAGTTCCAAAACACTAAAACTTTATCTTGTAGCTATAACCCTAGTTCCCTAAACCTTATCCAACAACTAAAACCCTAATTTTGTTTATCTAATGCTTTAAGCCCTAGTTTTGATCATTTAATTTGTTATATGCTTTTATGGTGAATGATTTATTTTATTTGGTTTATAGTGGATGTTTTATCTTTAATTTTTATGTTTAGATGGTTTATTTGGTTAATTATTTATTTAGATTCTAAAATTGTAAAAGGCATGTTTCCACTTTGTGGTTACCTCAGTTTTTATTATGTAATTGAATTTATCTTTTAAGGATTTTGGGACTATTGTAAGGGATACATTTCCACCTATGGTGGGTGTCTCATTTTATTTACTTTATTTTCTTTTAGACATTGGACATTTGTATGCGCATGTTTCCATCTATGGATGGGTACCTATTCTGATTTCTTTATTTTAATAAAGGTGATGGATGTCTATTTGTTTTAAATTGTATGTAATATGGATAAAATCTTAATAACCAAGAATTTAATATTATTTAAACTTAAAAAGGAGGCCGAATCCAATGAACTAGGCATTATAAGGGTGCTGGATCATTCTCACCTTCCCCATACGTACCTAACTTTCTGAACCCATTAGGGGGTTGGTAATTCCTTAAGAATCAAGTCATCCACCCCTTTTTTTTCCAGCCCATCCGGGTGGAAATTCCATTTTCTCTGGGCTTAGTCCCATGTTCTCTAAGGCCTTAAACCTAACAGTGCCAAAGTTGCAAGAACCATTCCATATGGGAGTGGGGGCAAAAATCCTCGCTCACAAGAGGGCACGAATTAAGAGAACAAAAGCAATTAGAATTTGCAGCCAGAAGACACAACAACCAAAGGTGGCAATAAGCAATCATCTCTAGATTGCTTTGCTCAACCAAAACCAAAGTTGATCCAGGCAAAAAGCAAGACAAAGGGTTTGGTTCAACACGAGCCAACAAATGGAGGTTTGCCTTTGATATTCAATTTGGTTAAACTTACAGTATCTACTTTCATAAATATTATTTCATGCAATAGCTTGTTCACACAATGTTAAGCAACGTTTTTATTTTAAACATCCAATAGCTAGCTTAAATCATCATCCTTTAAATCAGTATTGTATCATCCAATAGCTTGTTTTAATCACCACCATTCTTTTCAAACAGTATTATATCATTTAGTATGACTTAATTATTTAAATTCCATTCAACTTTATTTGTAAGATTTTTAAAACCCTAGGTTAAACCTTAAAACCCTAATTTATTACCTCAAAACCCTAATTTTATAAAATCATAATTTTATAAAACCCTAATCTGGAATACTTTGATCCCAAACCCAAATTCGTATTCAAAAAACTTAGTTTTATTTAAAAACACCGATTTGCATATTTAAACATTAATTTAGAATCAAAACCTAATTCCACACTAAAACTTATTTTGTAAATCGTTTACCTTTCGGAGGCGCTACCCCCTTGACCCCCCTCTAACCCGCTAGCGGGACTGCCGTTCTTGACCCCTCGTCAATGGGGTCAATATTTATATATAGATTGTAATTTGTTATTAACATTAATTTCATTTTATTAAATTCTAATTTATTATTATTTTTGTGATGATTAAAATGGTGAATGGAGTTAATTTTATTATTTGGATTTTTAAGGATGTAAAAGGCATGTGTTCCATACTATGTGGGTGTCTTATTTATTTAGTTTGTTATTTAATTTATTTTATGCTCTTTGGGACAATTATAAGGGATATGTTTTCATCTTTTAGTGGGTGTCCTATTTTATTTATTTTCTTTGGTGACATTTGGATATTTATAAGGGCATGTTTGCATCTTTGGATGGGTGTCCATTTTATTTATTTTTTTAATTTATAATCTAATGATTACTTATTTCAATAAATTACATGAAGTATGGATAATATTGTAATAACTTTTAATTAAATAATATTTAGACCTGAAAAAGAGGTCGGTTCTAATGAACAAGGCATTATGGGGGTGCTGGGTCATTTCTCACCTTCCCCATATGTACCAAACTTCCCAAACCCAATAAGGGGTTGGGAATTCCTTAGGGATCTAGTCATCCACCCCTTTCTTTTCCCAGCTTGTCTGGGTGGCATCTCCATTTTCTTCAGGTTTAGGCCCATATTCTTTAAGGCAATATTAGGTTTAATCCTGGCCTAATCATCCTTGCCCATTTGATTGCTCTTTCGCTAATCCGATCATAATTAGAGTTTAAACAAAAATGAAATTGGATCAAGGCTTAGATTAATGACTAAATTAAAGGTCCACGTCAAATTTGGGATTCTAAATTCAACATGGAACAGGGCTCATATCGAATTTGGACCACTAAATTTGATAAAGTACAAGGCTCATATTGAATTTGGTGTCCTGAATTTGATATGAATGCCTCATATATAATTTGGGCCAAAATTAAGGGTCTACAGTAGCTAGGTCTTGACCTGAGCAGAGCAACATCAAATTAACTTTTATTTTTAAACAAAAATTAAATCAATAAATTGTTAGTGTATATGCCCTAGGCCATTGATTTGGACCTTAATGTTATTCATTTTGTTATTAATAAAGAAGTTTTTATTATCATTGTTATGTTTGCATGTTATATATAATAATGATTATATCCCTGGTTTATTATTGTTATGGAGATAATAATAAATATAACTAGTGTAATATTGATTTGATAATCATAAGATGATTATAGGTATGAAGATACAAATCAATATTATGGATACATGTTAGAGAACAGTGTATTGGATAGACCCACATAGATATCACTTCATGGTTTAATGTCATAAGTGTATCTCATAATAGTTTTCATTTAATCCTTTGACTTGAGATTGTCATAGTTTCCAACATAAGGAATATTATGTTTTGACATGATCAAACGTTATCTGTAACTAGATAATTATAAAGGTTATGCTTGAACATGGTATAAATTATGTAGAGGAAAATGAACAATCAAGATGGAATTTGTCCCTCTCTATGAGAGAGATATCTTCTGGGCCCCTCGATAAGTGTAACTGAGAAATGCATGGCCGTGCTCAAATAAGTTGATATAAGATCAATCTTATTTGTTTATCAGTTAACTTGGAGATCGAGTAATCATAAGTTTGGACAATATAAGTATGACATTTACTATGACTTATGTTCAAACTAGATATCGTGTGACAAAGGGATTAATGCATGTGCTATTTCAGGTTTTCATTTATAATGATTCTCATGATTAATTGGGTAGTCAGAATGTCTTGCTAGAGGCCAATTATGATTTGTGCATTTCAATAGAGATTGAAATACACTACCAGTTAATATGAGCCTATCGGGTCACACACATAGAACGTAGGCTGTACTTAAACAATAATAATTATATTTTTATTATTGTTGTTAGTATTATTATTATTATTAGATATTAATAATAATATTGTTATAATAATTATTATTAGATAATAATTATTAAAAACGTGGGTCCATATAGGATATGGACAGTTAGGGTTTTGACAAGGAAAGGTCTTTTAAAACGGTTTTAAAAGGACTAGAGGCCTTGATGATATTTATTTTATTTTCGTTTTGAAAGAAAACGGAAGAAGAGGAAAAACCTAAAACCCTAGTTTTGTTTTTGCAAAAAATTCAGCCACTGCCGTTGGTGAGCTAGCACTCAGACCGGCGTACGTTTGTGTGGACTTCTTTAGAGGGTGTTTGTCTTTAGAAGGCAGCATCTGTTAATCGTTTTGAAGCTACACAAAAAAGGTTAATTTCGAATCTCTTTTATCGAACTGAATGGATCACATGGATCCTGTGAGTAAATCGAAAGAAATTTTTTTTTTGTTTTCCGCTGCGGCAAGGGTTGCAGATCCTTTTTCGATTTACTAACAGTGGTATCAGAGCCTCTTGTTGATTCCATTTAATTCGAAATATGCCATGTTGATGTGTTGATGTGATCTATTGTTTTTCGAATGGCATGATTGGATTCGTTTTATCATTTGATGATGATTCGAATCTGTTATATGAGATATAACCTAAATCGTTGTTGATATATGATGTCAAAGATGACCAATTGTATAAGATACAATTCTGTGAAGTCGAACTAGGGTTGGTATACAATCTGTTATGGTTTCGAATTAGGGTTAATATGATTAATTCAATTCGTTTATTCATATTGAATGTATACATAGATTTCGATTTTGATTAATATGATTATTGAGTAAATCGTTTTCTAAGGTTTCTTGTAATAGTTCTCTGTTAATATGATTAATAGATTGCTATTATATTCTGTTTAATATGATTGACAGAATAAGGGTTTTGACAGAAAATAATTAATTGGATTAATGATTCTGTTTAGCTTCGAGGGGCGCTGCCCCTCGACCCCGCCCAGGGGCGCTGCCCCTTCGGAACCGCACCCGCTGACTGGCCAGCGGGAGCCCCGCCCGCTAACCGGCTAGCGGGACCGCCGTTTGTTCGCGCCCTATAGTTCGTTATCATGACATTAAGAATGTCAATATATTTGTTTCTATTTAACATGTTGGTGATGAATATGCTATGATTATTTGATGTCTTGGCATGGTGCATAGTATGGCTTTATGACCTATGTGTTTGTTTATTCATATCTTTGGATTGTATATACGGCCTGCATGTCGTTTATTTTTGTAACTTTATTATTACTAGTTTAGTAGTTAGTTTTATTATTAATGTAATAATGAAGACTCAAGCTTGGAGAAGAAGATGAAAATTCCATGGAGATGAAGTTGCCTTTCAAGATATGAAGAAATGTACTATTGCAAATGTTGTAATAGATAGGTTTTCTTTTCACCTAGGGTTGCCTATATGATCTTCAATTGGTCTCATGAAGATCATATCTAGTTTGGCCATACTATGTCACGTTTATTTTTATCGAATATGTATGAGATGCCATGTTTGATAGTTTATGTATGCATATGGGATATGATATATAAATGTTAATTTTAACATGTTTTCAAAATTAAATGGAATGAACCCTCACTATTAATCTAAGTTTTAATGCCATCCATATCTTAAACACTTATCAAGGCTAAGATCACCTAAATGTAGATTTTGCCAAAGCAAAGTACTTTAGGTTATCCTAGTAAGATATGATGAGTAATGGTGCTGCTCATGCGTTTAAAATTGGTTAGACTTAATTAGGCTATCAAAATGGTTTTGGGCCTAAGGCATTAGATGGGGTATAACATGCTATGACATATGATGTCATGATCCCATATTATCTAAGAGTTACATGTGATGTAATTGGTAAGGGGTTACCTACCATAATAACTTGATTTTAAGTGTCATGCCAAAGCTGACTTAATATTAAGTAAAAAATTGGATCTTAGCCCACTAAAATGTCATTGTGATGATTGAGGGTTATATTTTAGTGGGATTTTAATTACTTATCACCTTTTATTAATTAAAATTTGCATATTTTGTAGATTGAAATGGCTACCAACAATAACTCCACTTTATCACTGTGATCCATCCTTGAGAAGGAAAAACTGAAAGAGAATGGGACTAATTTTGTTGATTGGTTTAGGAACCTGAGAATTATTCTCAAACAAGAAAAGAAGTCCTATGTGCTTGATGAAGCTGTCCCTGAGCCACCTCCTGCTAATGCTTCTAATGCTGATAAGAACAAGCATAAGAAGCATATGGATGATTCCAATGACATTGGATGTCTTATGCTTGCTACTATGTGTCCAGAACTTCAGAAGGATCTGGAACACTTGGAGGCTTATGAGATGAGTGTCCATCTCAAACAAGCTTTCCAACAGCAAGCTAGGCAGGATAGATTCGACACTGTTGTTGCATTATTTGACTGCAAGATGTCAGAGGGCGAATCGGTTAGCGCTCATGTTTTGAAAATGAAGGGCTACATAGATCACCTTGCCCGACTTGGATATCCCTTGAGTTTAGAACTCTCCACGGATTTGATCCTTCATTCTTTGCCCAGCAGTTTTTCACATTTTGTTATGAACTATAATATGAACAACATGGAAAAGTCCATTCCTGGGCTACATGGTATGCTCAAAACTGCTGAAGGGAATATCAAAAAGCCCACTAAGGCTACCCATGTATTGAATGTCAATAAGGGTAAGCCTATGAAGAAGAAAGGCAAGGCAAAGGGTAAAGCAACAGTTGCTACAAAGCCTAAGGGACAGCCCAAGCCAAAAGAACCCAAGGCACCTGTTCCTAAGGAAGGAACTTGTTTCCATTGCAAGGAGCCTGGGCATTGGAAAAGAAATTGCCCACTTTATTTGGCTGAATTGAAGAAATCGAAGGGTAGTGCGACTACATCTTCAGGTATATATGTTATAGAAATTAACTTATCTGCTTCTACTTCATGGGTATTGGATACTGCATGTGGTTCTCACATTTGTACAAATGTGCAGGGACTCAAAAGGAGTAGATCACTGAAAAGGGGCGAAGTTGACCTACGAGTTGGGAATAAAGCAAGAGTTGCTGCACTAGCTGTAGGATCTTATGAACTTCATATGCCTAATGGCTTTTTGTTAAATTTGAACAATTGCTATTATGTTCCTACTCTGAGTAGGAATCTTATTTCAGTTTCAGTTTTGGATGATGAAGGTTTTTCATTTTTAATTAAAAATAAGACCTGTTCTATTTTTGATAAAGATGATTTGCTTTATGGTATTGCAAGATCTTTTAATGGCCTTTATGTCCTTGACTTAGATGATTCTAGGGAGAATCATATTTATAACATAAACTCTAAAAGAATTAAGCTAAATGACCTAAACCCTACATTTTTATGGCATTGTCGTCTTAGCCATATAAATGAGAAATGCATTTCTAAACTCCATCAAGATGGATTATTAGATTCATTTGATTTTGAATCATTTGATAAATGTGAATCTTGTTGACTTGGCAAAATGACAAGGAATCCTTTCATCGGACAAGGTGAAAGGGCTAATGACTTGCTTGGACTAGTACATACAGATGTATGTGGCCCGTTAAGCATTAGTGCCAGAGGAGGATATAATTACTTCATTACTTTTACTGATGATTTCAGTAGGTATGGCTATGTCTACCTAATGAAACATAAGCATGAGGCTTTTGAAATGTTCAAAACTTTTCAAAATGAAGTACAAAATCAACTTGGTAAAACTATTAAGGCACTTCGATCTGATCGAGGTGGTGAATTTTTGAGCCAAGAGTTTGACGAACATCTAAGAAATTATGGAATTGTTTCACAATTAACTCCTCCAGGAACTCCACAGTGGAATGGTGTTTCTGAAAGAAGAAATCGAACTTTATTAGATATGGTTCGATCTATGATGAGTCAAGCAGATCTTCCATTATCGTTTTGGGGTTATGCCTTGGAGACAGCTACTTTTGTTTTAAACCGTGTACCATCTAAAGCGGTTGAAAAGACGCCATATGAGATATGGACTGGCAAAACACCTAGTTTGTCTTTTCTTAAGATTTGGGGTTGTGAAGCTTATGTGAAAAGACCAGTTTCAGATAAATTAGCTCCAAAATCTGCTAAATGTATCTTTGTGGGATATCCTAAGGAAACTAAAGGATATTATTTCTATATTCCATCTGAGAACAAAGTGTTTGTTGCTCGAAATGGAACCTTTTTGGAAAAAGAATTCATTTCTAAAAGAACTAGTGGGAGTACAGTTCAATTAGATGAATTTATAGAACCACAAGAAGATATTGAACCGCCTGTAGAAACAGTTTCAGAACCACAAGCCATTGTGGAAACTGAAAATGTTACACAAGTTCTGCGCAGATCTGATAGACCACGTCATCAGCCTGAGAGATATGGATTTCTCATGACTGAAAGTCGTGAAGTTTTGCTCATAGATCAAGATGAGCCAACTACCTATCTTGAAGCTGTGTCAGGTCCAGATTCAGAGAAATGGCTTGGAGCCATGAACTCTGAGATGCAGTCCATGTTTGACAACCAAGTTTGGGCCTTAATTGATCCTCCCGAAGGTATTAAGACTATTGGTTGCAAATGGGTTTTCAAGAAGAAAATTGACATGGATGGAAATGTGCAAACCTATAAAGCAAGGTTGGTTGCTAAAGGTTTCAAACAAACTCATGGTATAGACTATGATGAAACCTTTTCTCCAGTTGCTATGATTAAATCTATTAGGATTCTCCTTGCCATTGCTGCATACTATGATTATGTGATATGGCAAATGGATGTCAAAACTGCTTTCCTTAATGGAAATTTACTCGAGGATGTGTACATGACACAACCTGAGGCTTTTGTAAATCCTGAGAATTCTGGGAAGGTTTGCAAGCTTCAAAGGTCCATTTATGGATTGAAGCAAGCATCTCGAAGCTGGAATCTTTGTTTTGATGAAACAGTTAAGAACTTTGGTTTCATTCAAAATGAAGATGAACCATGTGTTTACAAGATGGTTAGTGGGAGTGCTATCGTGTTCTTAGTCCTATATGTAGATGACATATTGATCATTGGAAATGATGTCCCCACTTTACAAAAGGTTAAAGATTGGTTAGGGAATACTTTTTCAATGAAGGACTTGGGTGAGGCTGCATATATCCTTGGTATAAGGATCTATAGAGATAGATCTAGAAGGATAATTGGCTTAAGTCAAAGTACATACATTGATAAAGTGTTGAAGAGATTCAGCATGCAAGATTCCAAGAAGGGATTTTTGCCTATGTCACATGGTATTCATCTTAGCAAGAATCAATGTCCTAAGACATCTGATGAGCGAGATAGAATGAATAAGATCCCTTATGCTTCTGCTATTGGATCTATTATGTATGCCATGCTATGTACTAGACCTGATGTCTCATATTCTTTGAGCACAACAAGTAGATATCAAGCTGATCCTGGTGAGGGTCACTGGACAGCTGTTAAGAACATTCTTAAGTATCTAAGAAGAACTAAGGATGCTTTCTTGGTTTATGGAGGTTTGGAAGATGAGCTAGTTGTAAATGGTTACACAGATGCTAGTTTCCAAACTGATATAGATGATTACAAATCACAGTCAGGTTTTGTATTCACATTGAATGGTGGAGCCATTACTTGGAAAAGTTCCAAGTAGAGTACAGTAGCAGATTCTACAACAGAAGCTGAGTATATAGCAGCATCAGATGCAGCTAAGGAAGCAGTTTGGCTGAAGAAATTCATCACTGAGCTTGGAGTGGTGCCTAGCATTGCTAATCCTATGGCTATCTATTGTGACAACAATGGTGCCATAGCGCAAGCAAAAGAGCCAAGGTCCCATCAGAAATCTAAGCATATACTCAGGCGATTTCACCTCATTCGAGACATCATTGATAGAGGTGATATCAAGATATGCAAAGTTGACACAAATGACAACATAGCAGATCCATTGACAAAGCTTCTCTCGCGGGTCAAGCATGATCAGCACACTAGGTCTATGGGCATGAGATATTTGTTAGTCTAGGCCTAGTGCAAGTGGGAGACTGTTAGTGTATATGCCCTAGGCCATTGATTTGGACCTTAATGTTATTCATTTTGTTATTAATAAAGAAGTTTTTATTATCATTGTTATGTTTGCATGTTATATATAATAATGATTATATCCCTGGTTTATTATTGTTATGGAGATAATAATAAATATAACTAGTGTAATATTGATTTGATAATCATAAGATGATTATAGGTATGAAGATACAAATCAATATTATGGATACATGTTAGAGAACAGTGTATTGGATAGACCCACATAGATATCACTTCATGGTTTAATGTCATAAGTGTATCTCATAATAGTTTTCATTTAATCCTTTGACTTGAGATTGTCATAGTTTCCAACATAAGGAATATTATGTTTTGACATGATCAAACGTTATCTGTAACTAGATAATTATAAAGGTTATGCTTGAACATGGTATAAATTATGTAGAGGAAAATGAACAATCAAGATGGAATTTGTCCCTCTCTATGAGAGAGATATCTTCTGGGCCCCTCGATAAGTGTAACTGAGAAATGCATGGTCGTGCTCAAATAAGTTGATATAAGATCAATCTTATTTGTTTATCAGTTAACTTGGAGATCGAGTAATCATAAGTTTGGACAATATAAGTATGACATTTACTATGACTTATGTTCAAACTAGATATCGTGTGACAAAGGGATTAATGCATGTACTATTTCAGGTTTTCATTTATAATGATTCTCATGATTAATTGGGTAGTCAGAATGTCTTGCTAGAGGCCAATTATGATTTGTGCATTTCAATAGAGATTGAAATACACTACCAGTTAATATGAGCCTATCGGGTCACACACATAGAACGTAGGCTGTACTTAAACAATAATAATTATATTTTTATTATTGTTGTTAGTATTATTATTATTATTAGATATTAATAATAATATTGTTATAATAATTATTATTAGATAATAATTATTAAAAACATGGGTCCATATAGGATATGGACAGTTAGGGTTTTGACAAGGAAAGGTCTTTTAAAACGGTTTTAAAAGGACTAGAGGCCTTGATGATATTTATTTTATTTTCGTTTTGAAAGAAAACGGAAGAAGAGGAAAAACCTAAAATCCTAGTTTCGTTTTTGCAAAAAATTCAGCCACTGCCGTTGGTGAGCTAGCACTCAGACCGGCGTACGTTTGTGTGGACTTCGTTAGAGGGTGTTCGTCTTCAGAATGCAGCATCTGTTAATCATTTTGAAGCTACGCAAAAAAGGTTAATTTTGAATCTCTTTTATCGAACTGAATGGATCACATGGATCCTGTGAGTAAATCGAAAGAAATTTTTTTTTTGTTTTCCGCTGCGGCAAGGGTTGCAGATCCTTTTTCGATTTACTAACATAAATTGCATGTAGTATGGATAATATTGTAATAACTAATAATTCAATAATATTTAGACCTGAAAAGGAGGTCGGTTCTAATGAACAGGGCGTTATGGGAGTGTTGGGTCATTTCTCACCTTCCCTATACGTACCCAACTTTTCAAGCCCAATAAGGGGTTGGAGATTCCTTAGGAATTGAGTTATCCATCCCTTTCTTTTCCTGGCCCGTCCAGGTGGCGACTCTATTTTCTCCAGGTTTAGGCTCTTGTTCTCTAAGGCGACATTAGGTTTAATCCTGACTTAATCATCCTCATCCATTTGAATGCTCTTTCACTTATCTGAACACAATTGGAGTTTAAACAAAATTCAAATTGGATCAAGGCTCATATTAATGACTAAATTCAAGGTCCATGTCGAATTTGGGACACAAATTCGACATGGGACAGGGCTCATATCGAATTTGGTGTCCTAAATTTGATATGAATGCCTCATATCGAATTTGGGCCACCAAATTCAATATAGAACAAGGCTAATATCAAATTTAGTGTCCCCAAATTTGATATGAGGTGCCTTTATATCGAATTTGGGCCTATGTCCAACAAACTGACTATATTTTCTAAACATTGGCTAAACTCGATCTACCGGACCAACTTTACTTGTATTGGGCCAAAATAAATCAAGTTAACTTTTATTTTTAAACCAAACTTAATCAGACCCCTTTTAATTAAAATCAATTTTAAGTTGGGCCAAAATTAAGGGTCTATAACAGCTAGGTCTTGACCGAAGCAGAGCTAGGTCATGAGATTGAGATTAAAATAGACCCAACCAAAGTGTTTTGATTAAATATGTATTCCAGCCTTATTTTTCTTTTGATGCACACATGCACTACGTATAACCATCTCTTGGTTCTCTATCAGCCTTGCCTTATCCATTAATTATGAATAGGAAATAAAATCATGGGCAGCCATTATCTTATACAGTGAAATCGCTAATCCTCAATGGAACCTATACATCCTAGCTGCATCATCTGGAACTAGAGTTAGAACATACTAACTCATACGGTTAAACCTCTTAGCATACTCAAAAACTGACATATCTAGAGTCTGTTCTAGTCTCTTAAACTCAAGGCCCTTAGCTTGATAGACACTCTCAGGTGAAAATTTCCTCTTTACTAACTCCACAAATTGTCCCCAATTAAAAGGTATAGGATTTCCCAACCTATCTGCTACACTTCTTCTAAAGCACTCTCTTACTTCATTTTTCATTTAGTACCCAGTAAACTCAGTAGCCTTTTTATTAGGAAATCTCAGAATTTGGGTCTTAGATTCTATCTCTTCCAAAAATTTTACAGGGTCTCCCTCATTAGAATAGGTGGGTGGTGCCAATTTTAGGAATTGTTCTAACAATTTTCTCTCCCCTCCTGGTTCTATCCCAAGTGGCTAGGGTTGTACCAGATTAATAGGGGCAGGCACAAGCTGTTGCTGCCTCTATCAGGCTATGATTTTAGTCAACATCTCTGCATTGTGTTGTAATGTATCTAACCTTCCTACCACCCTAGCTATATCAATTCTATATGCTGAAGGAGGTGCAGATTCCCTTTGGTTAATTCACATAGTGGTAGATGCTCCATCAAATAACAACGCTGCTTTAGAGAAAGGTAGTGGCCCTCTTGGAATAGGAGTATAGGCTTTCTTACATGGTGGCATATTTAGTCTAAAAGGAAAAGAATCATATTAACACATGCACGAATAATTAGAATATCAAGGGAAATGGACTAATTGAGTCAATACCTATCTCCGTTGGTACACCTATCAGACTCTTCTAAAATGCCATATTCCTTATACCTAGTATTCTTATAGAAGTATGTTCTAGAAACGGTTCTCTGATACCACTTTTGTCACACCCCACCCCTGACCTAATTTGAGTTAAGGGAGAAGAGGTGTGACAGTCCTAGGGTTTGGCTCAAGAATATTTTTCAAACATATCTAGATCAGTAAACATTATCTTAAAGCATTTATATTTTTTATTACAAATTTAATTTTAATATTTATACTACGACCCTCGGTTTTTATTATATATTATTTTGTACCCAACAAAGTACTATAGAAAAGAATACATTTCACAGACTTCTCATATCATCACATAATATACTTCTATCACTAACCAATAGAGTGAGCACCTAAGAGATAGGAATCCAGAAGCTCCAACATGCAAAGCACTAATCTAAAATAAAAAGGTGACGAGGGGTGAGTCGCCAATTTAGTGAATCATAACCTAACATATGGCTAGGTGGGATAACCAATAAAATAATTCAAGCAAAGGCACAGGCAAAGTGAGTGAAGTAAAAGTGATCAACAAATTGGAATAAACAAGTGTTAATGGATACAAGAGATAATGTTAATAGCAAAAAATAAATATAAACATAGTTATATAAAACAAATACATATTATGACATTCAGAATAGAGGTAGCCATAGGCTGAATATAGGGCAGTAACTTCCCCCCTTTGCATATACAAAAACACTAGTGTACACCGTCTAGTGGTTTAAATCCTATTATAGTTAGTCTATATCATAACAGTAGAGGCCAATAAGTAGTTATCAATAATCTCATCAAAGAAAAATAGAGGAATTAATAAAAAAATATACCAAATCAAAATAAAAGTTTATTAATAAGTTCCATAATAACTAGAGGATTAATGACTTAGAACAATATTTCACGATAAAAAAATAGATTTCAAAGTAATTGCTCAACAATAATAAATCAATAGGAGTCAAACAAATAATCAGGGGAAAAATCAACAATAATGAATAATCAGAAGCATCAGTTTCTCAACAAATAGAGAATACAAATCAGAGTGACAATAATAAAGATATCAATAAAAATATTGATATTGTTTAACAATAGTTAAATAGTATCATTCAATAGACCATGTCAGATATCACATTAGGTTATCACTCACGAGTAGCCTCTTGCGGTGCCTTTCCTTTAGTGCCAAAGGGTTCACTTATTTCTCTTTATCCTACATTATATGTAGTATCTATTATTAGCATCTATATTTAAGGTTTTATTATTGTTCTTTAACTTCCCCTTAATTCTGACGTGTGCATTGTAACACCCTTATACCTTATATACATATATATACCCCGTATATGTAAAAAACACATATGAAATATAAGAGAGCCACTTTAATTATCAATATTAGCCCCTCAATTCAATATTAAAAATAATTAGAAGTTTATAACTAAAAATCTCTATAAAAATTTGTCAGAGTTTTAGTTGTAATTTTATAAATCCTAAAGTCAACATAACCTATCCTGCAATTCAAAAATATTCCAATATATAATTTCCTAAATTATATCATTTCTCCATTGAATACTCAAATATTTAAACACTCTTACAAAATGTACAAAACATTAAATATTTCACAAAATCATATTACTTTCCAACCACCATTTCTCTATACAAGATTATCTATTTAATATTTAATAAGTAAAAATAATGTATGTTATATATATATATATATATTCAAAACTGTATAAAACCTTTTTCATCTCAAATACATTCACAATTGGTTATTATATTATACAAATCTAGTGTTCTCAGACAATCTTATACATGATATGCAGCACTACTGGTCTGGTCTCGTAGCACACATAAACCTCCAAGTCTTCATCACAATCTAAACTTCTCAGCTTTGCACTTCTACACCTGCGCAATACACACTATAGTGCTAAGCATATAGCTTAGTAGTACATACTTTAATAACATAACTCATAATTACACATACGTTGATTTATAAATTATTTAATACTATTATATTATATTTTCACTTAATAATCATCTACTCATTCTCAGACTTGTATGGTTATTTAATAACATTTCCACATAATACTCATTAGCTCATCAAGTATATATAAATATCAAATCTCATAACACACACACACATAATAGGACATTGCATCACACACATCATCATATAATTTTCATAGACTTAATACAATAATACACTTTGGGCCCCAACAATTCTCTATACAATTATCAAGTTCCAGAATACTTGATTTGGGCTATCACAACATCAATTTCACGACCTAGCTCTGCTTGGGTCAAGGCCTAGCTTTGCTCAGGCTTATATTCAATCTTAAACTCATGATCTAGCTCTGCTTAGGTCAAACTCATTCTCAAAACCTGGCTCTGCTCAAGTCTATCAATATGTACCACACCAACATCAATTTTCAGGAACAGGTAATTATGCAATGCAATCACATTTCCATATTCTCATTTCCTTTTCATTATTTTCCACATTTCTTAAGTGGTCAACTCACTCTTAATCACTTTCACATTTCATCTCGTTTATTAATTTCTCACATTTTCATATGATTACCATATTCCATATTTCACAATCACTTTAAATAACCATAAGTCACATTCACAATGTGACTCATTTCCACATTTTAGCACTTTTCAGAAGCATATACATATTACACATCATGTTACATTTTTACATTTCATCTCATAATTATATTTTCATCACAGATTCTTTTTTCTCACAATTTTCACATATGTAGCTATTTTCCATGTTTTCTTTCTCATTACTTATCATATTGTTTATTCTCATCTTTTCTTTTCATTTTTTTTTTGCATTTTCACATTTTTAATCATATTTTATCTTTTTTCATAATATTTCCATATTACATAGAACTTTATCACTTCACACAACAATTCCGACCAACATATCACATTTTACCACTTTTCCTTCTTTATTGCATTTTCCATATACTTTAGCTGATTCCACATTTTTATTAATCACAAAAAGCAAGTTACTTAGTCGCATTCATAATATAGCTCATGTCTTCATTTTAGTACACAATATAAACTTTCACCATTTTCCATATTACATTGCTTCTAAAGTACACATTAAGGCACACAACTTATCTTCTTTTAACAATAATACATATGGATTCACAAATGACACTTTAAAGAATGTCACCATTCTTTAAAGTATGCAAAAATGGATAATGTTGCACATACATACTCAAACTAAATGTTGATAAAGTATGGACTAACATTTGGAATGCCAAACTGAAGGCTAAACTCCCACTCTAACCTCAACTTTTACACAAGTCCTTCTTCTCTTTAAAATTGTAATTCCACCTTCTCACTTCTAAACCAAATAATGAATCAAATTATTTCATTAAAAATATATTTCCATACATTCTATTTAAAGTAATCATCAACTACACAATTTCTATTTAATTTCTAACAAAACCCTAATTTACCCTTACTAACTTCTTTAAACTTCATCCTAAAAAATTTATTTCCATCATCCAATCATAAAATCATCACTTATACATCAAACAATTCATTTTAATAATTATAATAATCTCCATCCAAAACCCTAATTTCATATAACCTTCCCATAAAACCCAACTTCACCAATTAAACTTATTTTAACCAACTAATTATTAAATCATCACATACACACCTAAATAACCTCAATACAATCCATTCTAACAATAATAAGCTTCGCCACCAAAATCTCAAAATACACATAACCTTAAAATTAAAGAAAACAAGCTTAAAAAGAAATTACTTACTTGATTCTTTGATTTCTCTACAAAATCCACTTTAAAACCCTTGAATTTCTATGAGATTTGGTGTAGTTGAAGAAACAAACTCTTCCCTTTCTTCTCCTTTTAAATTCAGCCAAGAAGGAAGAAAATGAAGATGAAGACTCCTCTTTCCTTTCTTCCTCTCTTCCCATCCATATATATTAATTTAATTAATTACTGTATTAAATATTTAATTATTTAATTATTTTCTCTTTAATTCCCATTCAGAAATCTTATTTCTTCCTTTGACCTTCCTTTTCTCTTTATTTTTTTATTTATTTATTATTATTATTAATGTCATCATCTTCCACCACCACATGTATACTTTGTATATATGCTACATATATCTTTGGTATATGTATATGTCATGTATATTTTAGGTATACATCATGCATACAATTATATATATTTTGTATATATTACATGTATATTTTATATTTCTCTCGCAACATATTAATTATCCTCTAAATTAATAATTTAATAGTATTTAAAATTCATAGATGTTGCATGTAGTAATTATAGGGTTTATTTTATATATTATTATACTTTAATTTTTAATTAATAATTTTCTACATGTAACGTATTCTTTTCTTTTCTTTTCTTTTTTTTGAATCATTATATTTTAGCCTTATAAATAAATAAATATTAGTACTTATATTTTACATGTATGTGCATATTGTCCATATAATATACATATTACCATCTATAGTAATTGTCATAAAATCATGTAATTAGGTTACTTGCACTTTACATGTTCATCAATCTCATATATGAATTTATTTTAACTTCCTTCTTAAATGTACACATATTTATACATAGTAATTTATATTCCTTTTTAACTTTGATTTCTATTTTAATATTATATGGTATATGTTCATATATCATTTGGTATATGTACATATAGCATATTTTAGAAGCATCTAAATTTCATTTTATCCATATATATTTATTTATATGTATAGTATACATAACATTCATATTTTTATTAAAATATAATTAAATAAATAATTTAGAAGGTTAATTAAAGTAGGTGGAAAATATAAAATGTATATGTTAAATATACCTAATATATAAATGTTATTAGTAGAGAATAAAAAGCCAAAAAGGTAAAAGTAAAAAAGTTTTAAAAAAATAATAAAATAATAATAAATAAAATAAATTGGAATTTTAAAAAATAATTTTGGAGAGTGGAAGATGATGGAAATTTAGAGATTTATTAAATATTAATATATATATATATGTATGTATTTGTGGGTATAATTAGAAAGAGAATGAAAGTCAAATTTTAATATTCATCTTCTTCTTCCTCTTCTCCAAGTGTGGTCGACTCTCCATTGTTGTCGAAGGAAGGATTTTGCTTTATCTAAACACCAAGTTTTACAAGGATTTTCAAGAATTGAAGAAAGTTTTGGTGAAATCCCAACTAATTAGTGAGTTTTCTTCTTGAATTTATGAAGTTCTTTATAATTTTCAATTATGTGAAAATTCAATTGTTAAAAGAGATATGGATAATTGTTTAATTGGTGTTGGATGGATCTATTTGGATATGTAGACAATGATTCTAAGGCTAGTTGGTGAATTTATTTAGCTTTGGTTGGAGTTTGGTTGAAGTAATAAGAGATTTAGGGTTTCGACGGAAAGTTTCCAAAGAATTAAATGTTAATTGAATTTAATTGCCTAAATTGTATTATAATATGATTTTAAAGATATAATTGAGCTTAAAACTCAATGTGAAATTGATTAGAATAGTTTTCTAAAATTAAAGTGTATTAGGGCAAAAACTTAGAATTTTATAGGAATATGATAAAATAAATTTAAATATATAGTTAAAGTATGTAGAAATGTGATGTTAATGAAGAATTTAAATTGAAAATGTGGTTCGGTGTTGAGTTGGGTGAGTTTGTCCATACCAAGTGGTGAAGGACACTTGAGGAAAGTGGAGGATAAAGGATGAATTTAGCTTGGAAGTTGTTTTGGATAAAGGTTAGTACATATTTTGATAAATATATATTGAAATGCATTAAAATGACATGCTGCATTGTATGTCGATATGGACACTAGGCTACTTTGATGTGTTTATTCACATGTAAAGTGCATAGTTATATGTTTAAAAATTTGATTTGCATAATGTATGAATTTTTAAGCCATCTTGAGATGACCATTGGCATAGTTGAATGTATTTATAAGAAAAAATATTTTATGTCAATTTAAGGGCATATTTCGGCCATGTTGTATAAGTGGCATGGAATATGATATTTGTGATGGAAATGTATGAAAATGTGGTGTAGTGATGGAAAAGTGCAAAAAAAGTGAAAAATGATAAAATTGGCAAAGTTATGTAAAAGTGTGAAACGACGCTTGTTACCTTATCTAATATTCCATTCTAGAGTTTATGTTTGGCGATATAGTTATGGCATGCCTATGAGATGATTTTCCTTTGAGTTAGACGTTAAGCATCACTATTTATGATACTTGCCTTCAGGCTAGACGCTGAGCATCAATTGTGATAATGTTGCCTTCGGGCGAGACACTAGATGTCAATAGACCAAAATAATATCTCTGAAACATGAATATTATATAGGGTATTTTGGGTCCAATGCATGTGGTTGTGATATATGATGAGATTATATGAGTGATGCTTGAATTTTGAATGTGTTGGTATGCTACATTGTGTATTTAAAAAGAATGAGCATATTGCATTTTTTTTAGAATTTCCTATATTATAAAGTATGTACCGCTGGGCTATAGCTTAATGCGATTTGTTTATCTCGCAAGTGATAGAGTTAATATAGAAAGCCCTACTAGAACTAACCAGATCTAGGATTTCTGGATTGTATCATAAGTTTTGATATTGCCACCAGACCAGAGTTGCCAGCATTCCATGTATTCTCCTATTTTGCTATGTACATCATATTTATATTACATGAAAATGTTGTAAGTTGTAAAGTTTTTGGCTAAAAGTTACAAACTTAAAATACTTTAGTTTTTGGCTAAATGTTACGAACTTAAAATACTTTTGTATGTATATATATATATATATGAATATTTTGGAGAATTGGTTGGTTGAATATTTTTGATAGTGTAAAATTTTTATTGCAGGTTGAATTGTGTTTTTGGAAAACGTCTAATTTACAAATAAAATTTTGACAAATTTTTCCAGAGATTTTTCTTTAAAAATTCTATTTTTGATAATTTAATCACTAAGGAATATATTTAATTATCTATTAAGTTATGTTTTAAGGAATATAATATTTTTCTCAAATTTGGGGAAAACTTTTAAAAGTTAAGGATGTTGACATTCTTATATTCTATATATGTATTTTACATATACCAAGTGTATGTACTGTATGTATATAGGGTATAAGAGTCATACATATATTTAAATTATATACTATATATATAGTACATACACCCGATATAAGAGTGTTACAGTATGTGTATATGCACATATTTATATGTATTGGTTAGTTCAAGTTAGGTGTTAGCAAACAAATAACATAAAATATATTATTAATATATATAGTTAGCGTTCAAATTAAATGTTAGCAACAAATAATATAAACATATACTATACATATATATAAGTTAGTGGTTATCATATATTAGATATATACATATACAAATATATAAGTCAGTGATTAGCATATATTAGATATATACATATACATATATATAAGTTAGCAACATAATAAATATATTATATACAAAGTTAATTGTTAGTAACAAAATTAAATATTAAATTGTATATATGTGTGATGCCTCACTCGAGCACCGATCCTACTTGCTAAAGGGGAGCTGAAATGCTCATTTGGACTTAGTCCTACACAATAGCACCGCGTACAGTCTCCAGTCAGTTCGGTAAGTATAAGTTTATCTCTTATTTTAAAAAGATTGGTCTCTTTTATTTTAAAAGAAACTCTCTTTTTATTTTGAAAAGGGACGGTGGCTTTTATTTTGAAAAGCCAAAATTGGAGAGTCGTCATCTTAGTTTATTTTATTGGAAAAAAAAATTAAGGAAAAACCTTTTTAATTGACTCTATTAAATTAAATTAATTTTTTACCCAAAAGGACACTAGTCAGAAACTAATCATGATGAGTCTTGGACTAAATTTTCATACCATCTTTGATAAAAAAAAAAAAAAAAAGGTTTTTTTTACTTCTCTTTGATTAATTTTGTCCTTCTATTGATGGATTTTAGGGAAAATGCAGTTTTTTTATACATAATGCCATAATTAATTATGAATGACAATATATTATAATGCATGATCATTTAATGATAATGATATCCACAAATACAATGCTAAATAATAAAATATTACATCAAAATAATGATCCCAGAGGAGCTTCAACTCTAGTCCTTATGGGTCCTAGATTGAGTAAAAATTCCTAACTCAACTAATTAAACAAAAGGAAAGACAAATAAAATAATAATGGTGACCATTGCAAAACTCACCAAAATTTGCAATGTTGCCTACAATGTCATAAGAAAGAAGAAAGGAAATAGTAGGGGTGTACACGAGCCGAGTTTGACCCCGGCCCGAAGCCCGGCCTGAGTTTTTTTCGGGCTGCAGTTTGCAGCCCGTGGCCCAGCCCGAAGCCCGGCCGGGCCAGGCCGGGCTTCGGGCATACCCGATTTTTTTAAAATTAAAAAAAATGAATTTTTTTTAAATTTTAATAAAAATTAGCTATAAATATTACTTTAAAAATTTATTATACTAAATTATATCTAATAATATATAAATTATTATATCATTTTTTATATATAATATTTTAAAAAAATAAATTATCAAAATATAAATTTAAAAAAAATATAAAAAAATTAATATCTCGGGCCAGGTCAGGCCTGCCCGAGATTTTTTATCCCAACCCGAGGCCCGACCCTAGCATAGCTCGGGTTGGATTTTGAAGCCCGTGGCCCGACCCTAGTATGGGTTCGGGCCGGGGTTTTCGGGCCGCGGACTGCATGAACAACCCTAGGAAATAACAACAATAGTAACATAAATAATTAAATAAACTGAAGGATAATCTAAATAAAAAATAAAGAGGACCGATTGGTTTTTTTAGGTGTGGCATTGTCATTTGGAGTAATATTTCGAGTGTGCCTACTTATACAATCAGAGCCATAAGTAGTTTTTGCCTTTAATTGCAAAGGGTTTTTAATTAACAAATTTTATAGTTGATTAATTACCGAATTAAAAATGAGATGGGAAAGTGCATAATACTTTGGGTAAACATTTTTTTTCTTTACAAAGGGTTGAAGAGCCATATTGCTTCGTAGCTCTACTTGTGCAAAAATCAAAATGATTAATTAACAATGATGCAAAAAGTCTAATAATAGCTAAGAAAAATTCAAATTTAAAATTAATTTTATCACAGATATATTTCGAAAGAGTTTCAGGGTCTAAAATTTTAATTCCTGAATAAGAAGGGCGGACTCCTATTTATATAAGTCCGAAATTGGGTCTGACCTGCAGTTTGTCTATCTGCACACGGTGCAAACTAGCCACACTGTTTCCCTTTTTTTAATAAAAAAGATGAATATGTATTTTTCTTAATTTTTCTTTTTTCCAATTATCTAGTGCGAAATTAATGGTTCACAATATGTATACATATTAACATCATTTTTAGTATATAACCATCATAATGTAACATATATCTATAATTATGATTTATTCATAGCAGTTGGTATTCAATTAACAACTTTATATATATGTAAATTAAACCGTAGCTTGTATACATATAATTAGATTAGTTCAATTTTCTTTTTTATCCATTAAAAAATAAAACTTGCTTAACCAATCATATAAACAAGCTTACCATTCTTTGACTTTTCTTCCTTATCTTCTTTAAATTTTATTGGTTGCTTAATTTGGTGAAATGGTTCTTATTGGTTGATAGCTTAAGCTAAATGGATGACCTTTTTGGCTTTGTTAAAATGGGTGCTCGGTTTTAAATAATGAAAGATAGGTTTGGAGTTCACATCTTAAGGCTTTTATAGGGTCTTCACCGATAATATGTCATCCATTCAAACCAAAACCCATGCAAATAACACCTCTTTCTCATGCAAGCCAACACTTTGCTAAATCTCAACCATCCATTAAGTCAATGGTTGATATTAATGGAAATGATGTTTTAAGAGGTGGTGTAATGATGAAATTGAGAGGTGGACTAATTATTTTGTTCGGCATAGTTGACACACCATATACATACATACATTTACATACATTAAGTTGGGTCGTACTTTCATTCATGGCTTAGGATTTTAATATCTTCTAACCAAATTAAATCCATTCAAATTATATTCATCGTTAATTAATTGGTTTAGTAATTAATTTAGAAAAATATATTTTTTTCCTTTTTCTGGCCGAAATTATATATGTATTTATTTTACTTCCATTTTATCTTAAAATGCTCATATCTTTTTAATACGATACTTATGTATTTCTATAAATGGACTTTCATAATTATTAGGCTTTTAAACTTTGTTTTGGGCCTTTAACTTGCATTTGGGTTTGATTTCTTTTTTTCATCCACTAATTTTGGGTTTTTTTATATTATTTTTCTTTGGACTTTTGATAAAAATATATAAAAAAATTAAAAATAATTTTAAATATACCATATTTATAAAATATTGATCAAAATACCAGAATTTATAAAATATTTACCAAAATACCATATTTTTATTAGTTTACAGAGAGTTTATAATGGGTTTATAATTAGTTTACAATAAGTTTATAATGAGTTTATAAATTTTGCACAGTTTATAATTAGTTTATTATGAGTTTATAATAAAATAACTAAAATACCCCTTGTAAAAAAGTAAAAATTTTTAAAAATATGGCAGAATGTGTCATTTTTTCTTTTTCTTTTGCCCCTAATTTTAAATGAGCTCTTCCATTCTTAATTTAATTATATTTATTCACACTTCCTTTTATTTCTACTACTTTATTTTGGGTAGGGTATTACAATTTCGCATATTCATATAATTTAACAACAAATACATAAATGCAAATAGACTTTTACATTTTTGCACAATTCCATTTAATAAGTATTTTGATAATGCTTATAGATATAAAAATTTTCACAAGGAATAAATATTAACAATAATAAAAAAAATTAGATTTTGTGCGTTATATTCCTCTATAATTATGACCAAGAAATTGCGATAATTAAGTTCAACTTTCTTCTTATGATTTTTAGATATAGGTCTTAGCTTAAATATGAATTTAGAATCATTTAATTTGGGCTCATGAATCAAGAGATATGTAAGTTAGATCAATAGATGTTGATAAACAAAATTAAACCCACAAGAATACATGGCAGATTTACTAAACTAAATTTAAGGCAAAATTTGGGCATGATACAGTTAAAATTTGCCATTTTGGTCCCCATAATATTTGTTCCCCTAGATCTTAAATTTCTATAGGATCAAGAATCACTCAATTTGGAGCTCTCTAAGGTGAATTACATGCATTTGAATATAGAGTGTTCAAAATTAAATTTCACTTCATGAAAATTCTAGAATTATGTCTTAAATTTCATTTGGCATAAGTTCCATGTCATTTGGTGCTGTAGATTACAAGTTTTGAACCTTGTAACTACTACTGTCTAGGCTGCTCTGTAAAATTTTCATATTTTAAAAATATAACCAATCTAAAAACCAAACTCGCTAATTAATTATTCCACTATTAACACATGTCAAACATTGGAGATTCATAACTTTTTTTAGGCAAATATTATTAAATTTTCTATAAAACAAATAAAACTCTAAAACTCTAAAACTAACATAAGAATAATTAAATAAAAATGAGAGATTAAGAGTGCACAAACTTGTTTGAAGTCTCTAGATATTTCAAAACTCTTTATAACACCTACTTCACCTCCTTTCCTTTCTCTTTCTCCTTATTAGCATCTTCAAAGGAACAAAAAATAAGTTTTTATTCATCAATCTCAAATAAATTTTCATGTACTCATGCCATAAGAAGAAAAGATGAATGAAAATCTTATTCTTTCACTCATCTAGGTTCCGTTACTTGATTACTATTCACCCATCTTTTAACCATAAATCTTTTGATCAAATTAAGTGATCTTCACCAAATAAGACTTAATCTTTATAATAGAGGTATTGGATAAAAGAAATCAAGTGAAAAAGTTAGGAAATTTAAGCTTGATTGAAGAAGAATTTTGAATGCGAGAAGAAGTAATGGTTTTTTTGGCTAAGAAGAAAAAAAGAAGATGATGGTGATGATGTGTGTTGGGTTTTTATTTTTTATATTAGTTAAATATGAAAATAAAAGGTGTTTCAATGAGAATGTGAAATGAATTGTGTATTTGCCTTGTATAGTATCTTATTCCAGAGAATTATTTTGGTGCTATATTAATTGTCTTCTGGCCAGATGACGGGTATCACTATTATTTGCCTTCAGGCCAGATGCTAGGTATCACTATTATTTGCCTTTAGGACCAGACACAAATGTGTCAAGAGGTGTCAACACTTAAATCTCCGGTGTCGCGATAGACCATGACAATATCTCTGGAACCGTAATATTGTATAGGATTTACTTAGGCCCAATGTGTGTGTGATATGTTCATGTGTATATGTATATTGTGTGGTGGATAATGTGATATGATGTTTGGATTGTAAAATTATTTATAATGTTTATAATATTTATTGAAGGTATATATGTTGATAGACCTGAGTAAAGCTGGGTCTAAAGACAGTATTGACCTAAGCAAAATTGGATCATCAAATTGATGTTATGTGTACTGGATTTTATAGTTGAGATTGGAGAATAAAAAGATAAACATATGTATATACCTCATGAATAAAATAAAAAGTAAGAATGTGTATGTATAATATTTATTATTTATAGATATGTACCACTAAGCATATAAGCTTAGTGCGATTGTGCATATTGCGCAAGTAGAAGAGTTGTTGTTCAGAGAAAGAGATAGGTTGTGGTTGATATTGGGTGACTTACGGTGCCGCAAGACCAAATGTGCTTTTGTATTCATGTAAAGTCATAGTTTTGAGTATTCTGGTTTATTATATTGAATTATAACTCTTGAGTTTATCTCAAAGATTTAAGATGGTTACATATATATGTATATACTTATGTAAGTATTTAATTATAAAAAAATAATGTTTTAAATGTTGAGACTTGAATGTGAAATATTGAATTGGTGTTTCAAAGAATGGGTGAAAACTATATTTTAGGAGTGTCTATTCCTATGCATGTTGTGTTTTTGGTGCTTTGAAAATTATTAAAATTATAGATAAAACTCTGGTGAAATTTTTTCAGAGATTTTCTTATAAATTTGTAATTTTAACATCTGTTGTCTAATATATATATATATATATATATACACATGCTTTTTTGTCAAATCAATTGTCTTTTAATGTATAAATTTGTGTTACATAAATTATAAAAAAAAATTTCTAAATAACAGGCTGGTAACATTTTTGTATTCTGCATATGTACTCTACATATATGGATATATGTATTGTATGTATATAGGGTATAAGAGTATTATATTTATTTTGGTACCAGAGCATAGGTTTGAGATTCTCGACCTATGTGAGATTCAAAAATGAAAAAGGGAAAATTTTAAATAGTAAATTGAGTTTTAATACATGGATATTCATTGGCACATGTGTTAGTCTCTCACATGGCAAAATACATTTTATAAAACGGATACAAGTTGAGGTAGTGTCTGGAACGCATAGATCAGAGTGGCATAATAGAAGTGTTATTTTAGAGACTTTAGATAAGGATCTTTGAAGCATTCAATTGAAAATTAAGATTTATATTTGATTCAATTGATGAATAAGTGAAATTAAGGAAATGATCCATGATATGAAATAAAAAAGTTTGAGAGATATTATTATAGTTGCTGGAAAATTTTACTTATATGTTATGAAGTTAGATTGTCCAAATTTTTAGACTAAACAAGAGATATTAAATGAGCTTGAAATTTTAATAAAAGTTTTTCTATATGTTAAAATGTAATTTATGAAATTTCATAATTTTTAAAGATGAATTACTATTTAAAAAAAATAAAAGATCAAAGATTATTAGAGCAGTTCCAGTAACTCAGAATCTATAGAAGTTGAGAAACATATTTAAACAATATAGCAAAACAACCCAGAAAATTTTGTCATTTTATATAAAATATCATATGTATTCTTAGAACATATGGTTAAAATTTTATGAATTTTTATTAAGGTTTGATACCTAAAAAGAATTGGAAAACTAGGTACTACCAGATAAATAATTAAAGAGATAGATTTTGTGGGTTTGGAAGACTTAATTTTTAAATATAGTAAATCAACTTGGAAAAATCTAAAATTTTAAATATAAGTCCATATATAGATCTAGTGCATATGGTTAAAATTTTATAATCTCTAATAAAGATTTAGTGATGAGTGAATAGTTAAAAATTGAGGTGACATGAAAGTTAGAAAGTCATGCAGGTTTGTGGAGTTGATTAATAAATTAAATTTTATGCAGCAATTGAATGAAGAAAATTATGAAAATCTACATATGGATTTTCAATTATATGAGGAATGAATATGGAGTTTGTAATAAATTAGATCTAAGGTTTCATAAGTAAAATAGATGCAAAAACTAGTTTATGATAGCAATTTTGTTTATTATGGAAAGTTTAATAAAAAGAAAAATAAAATTCTTAAATGTTGTATCTACATAATTTGAATGATACTTAACATGTTAATCATGTGATATGAGGTGAAATGTGCTTTTGAGGTTAAATGATTAATTGGGGAATATAAGTTAAAGAGTTGAAATCTTGGAATATTTATTTAATGACGAAAAGTGCATGAGTAAATATAAGGTATATTAAAGAATAATTTTTGGTTAAGTAAATAAAATTTAAAATTAAGGATAATAGAACTATTACAGTTATATGATTAAGATGTGTATTAATAAATTATTTGAGCAATGAGGAACAAAAAATTAAATAAATAAAGATTGGGATTTGAATTTGATTGTAATTTGGAAGAGATGGATATTAACCTTTTGGTTTAATAAATGAGTATAGTGTTGAGTTATTGGATTATATGCATTAGGATTATAATCATATACAAATGTTTGGTTAGATATAAATTAACATATATAAATTATTGGTTATATATTTATGTATGGATATGAGTTTAAAAATTGATGAAAATTGTGAGTATCGAAAGAAAAAAATGAAAAAAAAAATTGAACTGGTATTAATTGAATATATATTATGAGTATAAAATTTATAAGTTGTGTTGTCTATTTGAAGGAAAATAGTAAAGATTGAATTCTCATTGATATACATATAAAGAAGATATGAATGTGTCATGAGTTGAAGCAATTTATTTAAGATAGAAGGGATTTATTTTATATAGATGACTTAATACTTGTGTATGTTATGGACATGATTTGATTTGAAGTATATAGTATAAAGTATTAGTAGTGTTCTTTGGCAATTTATCCACAAAAATATGGAAAGGTTAATGGTGGATTTTGTTCAAGAAAACCAAAAGTAAAATCAAATATGGTAGTAATTATTAACCTATATTATTAAAGTAAGTATGTTTACAAATTTGAGATAAAGAAAGAATACTAGAACAAGTAAATGAACATTATAGTGGAAAAAAAATGGAAAACTTGAAAAAATTATTAACCAATGTAAGTGAAGAATCAAAGTGAATGTATAGTTAGTGTTCGAATGGATGATAAGTAGATACAATTTGTAAATATTGAGATATTGTTGAAGAAAAAAAAATAAGTGCTATCAAATGAGAATTGAAGTGGAAAATATTAGCTTGACTAAGAAAGATTAGTATATAATTGAATGAAGTTTAATATGGATATATGGTTATAAATTTGTTGGGTTGTTTATGAAAGATTAAGCTTCGAATTAATTATATTCTTAAAATGTTGGACATTGTTTGATTGACCTAAATGGGAGAAATAATATAGATATGTTATGAGAATTTTAGAGTGCATGCAGTTATTGATAGGTTGTTTTAAGAATAAAAAAAGAGCAAATTATTAGAGAAAAGAATAATAAATTATTAATAATTTGGAATTGATTATTAATGTTATCTTGATGCGGTTGAAGTATGAAAATAAGATTGAAATTTTAAAAGATGATTAAGGAAACTCATAGGGAGGAAAGTACGGAATATTTGATTTGAAAAATTAACAATTGTGGTTTTAAAATAGATTGTGTGAGATGGATGTTATAAAGAATTAAGATTAGTACTGAGGTTAATTGTATATCATTACGGATAATTTTAATGATAAAATTATTTAAGGAGGAGAGAATTGTAACACCCATAAATTTCAAATATTGTTGAATAATTAATTTGGAGGGTAGTTTGTGTGTTGGAAAGAGAAATATGTGATATATTGTAATATCCTAATTTTTTAAAATTCTTAATTTTTAAAAATTAAATAAAATAAATTATAATTTAATTGGATAAATTAAATAAATAATTTTAAATGAAAATTTGAAGGATTTTAAAATACAAAGTGAAATGTATATGTGATATATATCCAAAATACACATAATATATAAAAGTCAACAAAAAGTCAACTTTTTTAAATGAAAAGTGAAAGTCAATGAACATTTTGGTAATTAAACTTTAAAATTTTAAAATTATTTAAATATTTTAAAAATAAATTATTTTTAATAGAAGATAATATTTTGGAGTTTTAATTAATTAATTAATTAAAAATATATTAAAATAATAATATATATATAAGGCTAAAAATGTGAGTGGGAGGAAAGAGAAGTCACTTTGTTCATCTTCTTCTTCTTCTTCCTTTCCAAGGCCGAACCTCTATTATTATGGAGCCAAGGATTTTGCTTCTTCCATACTTCAAGAATTGAAGGATTTTAAGAGTTTCAAGTGGATTTTTAGGGATTTCCTCCATATTTAGTAAGTTTCCAACTTCTTTTCTTGAAATTTCATAAAAGAGTGAATATGTGTTTTGGGTTTTTGAAATACTATAACTTAATTGTCTATTTGGGTATGAATGAAATTGTTTTAAGTAGTTAACAATAATTTTTTAAGGTTGGATTAAAGAAATGGTTGAATTTGAGTAAATATTTGTGAAGAGAGATAATTTAGGGTTATGAAATTTTTGGGTTTGTGAAATCATATGATTTAATTATGCAATTTGATTCTAAATGGGTTATTTTGATGCATAAACAAGTATTTTAAAGTCAAATGGTGGGTTTGGATAAGTTTGGATAGAGTTTGAGAATGGAAGTGTTGATTTAGAGTTTTAGAAAAGTGATTTTTCAAAGTTGGTGAATTGATTGGTTTTATTGTTTAAAGCATGTTCTATAGTGATAAAAGTGATGAATATAAGCTTGAAATGATAATTGGATTGAGTTGGAATGAAAAACCTTCAATGGTGAAGGTTATGCCATTTTAGGATTTTAGACATAAGTGTGTATTTAATTAATGTAATTATTTCAAACATGTTAAAATATATTTTTAATAATATAAATAAACTTAAAACACTAAATTGAATGGTTTAATATGGTTTTTCAAAGTTAAAGTGAGGTTAGCCTTAACTTTGGAATTTTAGTTTGAATGATATTTAATTATGGTTTAAGATTGGAAATTCCTTTAAATGTGATACTAAATGATTATTTATTATCACATTTGGTATAGTCATTGAGGAGAATTGATTTACCCAATCCAAGTGTTGAAGGGCAAGTTGGAAGAGAAGATTAGTGATAGTTTTGTGGCTTGCTTTTGGAAGCTTTTAGAGATAAGTACAAACTTTGGATAAAATGGGTATGTAATATCAGTGATTTTGAAAAAATTAAATAAGTATTTGGAGATATAAATTGTATATACTCAATATATATATCTAGAGTATATATAACATATACATATGATATATTAATTGTACATGTTCGATTATGACATTACATACTTAATATTTAATACACATATAAGGTACATTTGATGTGTATATAAGATACACATTACTTATGCATGTGTAATATCCCAAATTTTTGAAAAGTTTTAATTTTTGGAAATTTGATAAAATAAATTATTATTTAAATGGATAAATTAAATTAATGGTTTTAAATGAAAAATGAAGGGGTTTTAAATGAAAAAGTGGATAATATATGTGATATATATGTAAAATATACATAACATATAAAAGTCAACACTTTTTAAAAGAAAAGTCAAAGTAAAAGGGTATTTTGGTAATTAAATCTTAAAAATTTAAAATTAATAAAACAATTCAAAAATAAATTATTTTTGAATGGAAGAGGGAATTTTGGACTTTTAATTTATTAAATAAATAATAAAATAATTAATTATTAAATTATTTTAATATATATAATATGGTTTAAAATTAAAGGGTGAAAGGAAAGAGAAATAAAAAAAAATAAAGTCTTCTTCTTCTTCTTTCCTTCAAGGCCCAATTTCATGGCTTCAAGAGAGGGATTTGCTTCTTCCATACTCAAAAATTTGAAGAGATTTTAAGGATTCAAGTGGAGTTTTAGAAGTTTCTTCATCAATTGGTAAGCTTTCTTACCAAAATTTCAAATTCTATGGAAAAGTGTGTTATGTAAATTTTGGAATTCTATAGTAGCATGATTTAATTGCTTAATTGGATATGAATGAAGTTTTTTTGATTGGTTATTAATGATTTTAAGGTTGGATTAAAGAAATGGTTGAGTTTGGGTAAGATTGGTGAAGAGAGAGAATTTAGGGTTATGTAATTTTTGGGGTTTTGAAATCATCATTTTTAATTGTGTAAATTGATTCCAAATGAGTTGTTTTGATACATAAACAAGTATTTTAAAGTCAAATATTGGATTTGGTTGTGTTTGGTTGGAGTTTGAGAATGGAAGTGGAGATTTAGGGTTTTGGAAAAGTGATTTTTCAAAGTGGTTGAATTGTGTGATTTTATTTGTTTAAGCATGTTGTTTAGTATTAAAAGTGATGAATATAAGCTTGAAATAAGCAATGGATTGTGTTGGAATGGAAAACCTTCAATGGGGGAAGGTTATGCCATTTTTGAGATTTTGTGTATAAGAGTATATTGTTATAATGTAAATGATTTAAATGTATTAAAATATGTTTTTAATGATATTAATAAACTTAAAACACTAATTTAAATGGCTTGATATGGTTTTTCAAAGTTAAAGTGAGGTGAAGCTTAATTTTGGGATTTGGTTTAGAGTGATGTTTAATTATAGTTTGATGTTGAGAATACCTTAGAATATGATATTAAATAATTATGTATGATCACATTTGGCATAGGCATTGAGGGAGGTTGATTTGCTTCATCCAAGTGGTGAAGGGCAAGTTGGAAGGATAGGATTGGAGGTTGTTTTAAGCTTGCTTTGGGTTGCTATAAGAGGTATGTACAAACTTTGAGTATAATATTTATATTTGCATGACATTTGGACTTAACACATTTTGGTTGGAAAATGTGTTAAGCTACTTGGTTCATTGATTGAGTATGAATAATGTGCTATGACATTTGTAATGTCATATATGTGTTAAATGCATTGTGAAAAGCCATTGATAATGGCAAAATTGTGTAAAATGTGAATTACGCATATTATGTGAAAATACCTAAAGTAATTGGGTAATGTGTTGTGAATGCAAAAATGAGATATGTGGAATAATGAAATGAATTGATATTGATAAAAATGAGAAAAAAATGAGAAAAGTGAGAAAAATGAGAAAGATGTGAAAAATGAGAAAAAAATGTGAAAATAAGGCAATGAGCCTAGTTTGATTATGAGAAATAAAATAAGAAATGAATTGTGAAAGTATTTGATAATGAGATAAATAAATTAATTGTGTGCCTAGTATGTTGTTCAATTTTCAGAGTTCTGGGTTTGGCGGCATGCCTATGAATTGCTGGGCAGGTGAAAAGACCGGGTCGTAAGCTGAGTCCAGCTGATAAATGATAAATATGATGTTTTTGGGGTGAAAAGACTGGGTCGTAAGCCTCAAAAACCGTAGCAGTCTAGCTGGGTTGAGGACCAAGATACTGGGGCCTAAGGGTCTAGCTGGGTTGATGTTCAAGAGACTGGGGCTGTTACATTATCCATGGATATATATATATATTGCCTACGGGCTAGACACATGGTGTCATTATGGACCAAAGCAGTAACTCTTAAATTTGAATAACATATTAGATCCTTTTTGAGCCCATGCTTGTCTTTGCTTTAATGTGAATTATGAATTGTGATACAATTGAGCAATATAATGTTATGAGTTGTGAGTATGAAATATTTGAAAAATATAAGAAAGTGAAATGATGTGACCTCTATATGCATTGTGCATTGGCATTACTTTACATTTTTATTATTATCAAAGTTTGTACCACTAGGCTTCGGCTTAGCGCGATTGTATTTCGTCGCGCAAATGTCATGGACGTTTTGGTAGAGCTGGAGAGTTTTACTAGACCTGGTCGAGTCTAGGTTTGTATTTATTGAGCTTGAAGAGTTGTTTTGGGTACATCGTGATCATAGCCAATTGCCAGCATGTAAATTTTTGATATTATGTATGTTATGATATGTTTTTGAAGCATATATTGTAAATTGTAAAGAATGATTTGAATAATTTTGTTTAAGATGGGATTTTATATATAATGTTGATATATATATACCTATATATAAGTATTTTGAGAAAATATGGAGAAATTGAGAAGTATTGGTGAATTGGTGAATTGATTTTATTTGAAGTGTTTGTTTTATGCAGGTTATGTTTTGTTGAATTTTGGAAACGTTCAAATTACAAACAAAACTCTGGCAAATTTTTCCCAGAGATTTTTCATATAAAATATTTATTTTGGATTCCTATAACAAGCAAAGAATATTTATATACTATTTATTTTATATATTAGTATTTGAAATCTTAAAACAGAAATGTAAAAATTTTTATTAAATCGGTCTGTGACATTTTTATATCATATATGCACATTTTACATATGCTGAAAATATATATTGTACGTATATAGGGTATAAGGGCGTTACATTTATTTTGGTATCAGAGCCTAGGTTTGAAATTCTCGACCTAGGTGGGATGATAGAGAGAGAAAATTGGAATAAAAAAAATATTTTTCAATTGTGATGCATGCATTGACACTGGCAATTTATCTGATCCCTGATGTGACAATGCCAATTTAATATAATGGATATGAGTTGAGATGTTGTCTGGGTTGCATAGATCAGAGTGGCGAAGTGGAAGCATCATTCTAAAGATTATGGATTAAGAATTTTTGGAAATTTTATTTGAAATTTAAAATTTATAGCTGATTCAATTGATGAATAAGTGAAATTAGAAAAACAATCTAGGAAATAGTTTAAGATATAAAAATAAAAAGTTTGAGAAATGAGCATGATAGTTAAAGAAAATTTTATAGGTGTACTACAAAGTGATATTGTCTGAATTTTTGGACAAATCTAGAAATGTTGGATGAGTTTGAACATTTGATAAAAAGTTTTTCTATATGTTAGAATCCAATGTATAAAATTTTATAAATTTTAAAGATTGATCTCTAATTAAGAAAAATAGAAAAGCACAGATTGTTGGAGAAATTTCAGTAACTCAGAATCTGTAGAAATTAAAAAATAATAAATTTAGAAATTATGGTAAACCAACCCAGAAAAATCTAAATATTTACACACAATATCATATGTATTCCTATAACATATGGTTAAAATTTCATGAATTTTTATTAAGGTTTGATACCTGAAAAAAATGGACAACCAGGTATTGCCAGAGAAATTATTAAAGAGATAGATTCTCTGATTTTGGAAGATTTAATTTTTAAATATATTAAATCAATTTGGAAAAATCTAAAATTTTAAAAATAAGTCCATATATGTGTCAAGTGCGCATGGCTAAAATTTTACAAGCTTTTATAATGAATTGGTAAGGAATATAAAAATTGAAAGTGAGAGTGATATGAAACTAAGGAAGTCATACAATTTTGTATACATGAGTAATAATTTAATTTCATGAGACAAATGAATGAAGAAAATTATGAAAATTTATATACATATGGGTAGAAGTATGAAGAAGGAATATGGAGTTTTTAATAATTTTCAACAAAGAGTTCATAATTAAAATCAAAGAGCGAAATCACATATGATAGCGAATTATTTATTATGGAACAATAATGCATAATTTAGAATTTGAGTACGTAAAAGTAGGATATCTAATTGATGATGTTAATTAGTTTGAGGAAATGAATTAGTGTTGTTTAAAAGTAAATGTTATGATCTTAAGATTGAGAATGTGATATGGATGAGATTTGGTGAGGTTCATGTTGTTGGTTGCATTATATGAAATTTGAATTTTTGAAATGAGTTTCCATAATTGTGAAAGTGATGTGTTTTGATGTTTTATTAATATAAAAATAATGTTTATAAAGTTAGCTCTTGAAAGTGAGATTAATAGAATGAAGTTTAAGTAAAGTAGTAAGTTTAAAATTTAGAGTTGTAAGAGAATTTTGATGAAGATTGTTTAGATATTGATAGTTTAATGTTTAATAAGCATGTGAGTAATTTTGAATGAGTAATATTATTTGTGTAAATATCATGTAATGTATAATGTGGTTGATAATATAGAAATTTATTATGAAATAAAGGGAAATGATTAAGTCAGTAAAAATGAGTTACTTTAGGTAATTGAATTAGAAATGATGAAAAGGGTTATGAAGGGTATGATAAATGCATAAAAAAATGTGAGAGAGATGTCACATTGGAAATGTGACTAAGATTTATGTGAGGTGTTAAATATATATATATATAATAAGAAACTTATTTAAGAGATGGGCGATTGAATAAGGAAGCTATTAATTATGTTATGGTCAGAGTGTATATATATGTTGAATTGATGAATAACCTAAGTAATATCAAAAGAATAAGAAATGATAATGTTCTCTGAAAGGTGATAAATGTTAACCTTGTATAGATTGTATGTAAAAGAGGAATAGAGTATAATTGTATGATTTGTGTGATGAGATTTTTTTTCAATATGAACACAAATATGGTATGTAAGAAAATGTGGAAAGTAAGTCACATTGTGATTATAACTTCCGAAGGTGTACGTGGATGATTAAAAAAAATATTATCAAGTGTTTACTACCTTTTACAAATACGTGTCTGGTGATATTGCGAATGATATTACATGTATTAATAGACCTAAGAGAGATAGGTCTTGACCTGCGTAGAGTTAGGTCATGTGATGAATTGAGATTGAGAATGGACCAGAACAGAGCTGGACGGTGAAATTGTTATTTTAACAACTGAACTTGATGATTGTATAGTATTTTGGGCCTAAAGTATATGCGTATAAATAAGATATTGTAAGGAAAAAAGAAAGTATAATGAAGAAAGTATGGAAGTGAAAAAAAAATGAATGAAATTTTTTATAAGAGATAGATTAGAAATGGAGTAATAAATGGAAATTGTGTAAATTAGCATATGAACGAATGTGTATATATAAGAGATGTTAATGATAATATTGTTGAAACATGAGTTAGGCTAATTATGATCAAGTGATCAAGAGTAAATTGCTTTGAAACAGAGCTGAAACGTGTTAACTTTTTATGTATCAAAAGATTAAAAAATGAATATGTGATTTTGCGATGCGAACTTAACATTGTGATTGGAAATGTTTGAAGAAGAATGATAGAAGGGCAGTATTTATTTATAAGCCACAAACGTAACCATTATTATGGCATGACCGTTGGATAGTTTTGGTGAGATTGATAGTTATGCTTCAAGAAACATGGTCAAGACTTATGGTTTGCGTAGTTGGATCTTATAATTTTATGTTAGAAATTTGTTTATAATTATAGAAAGTATGGAAACAGAAAAGAATTCTGAAAATATGATGAGCTTTAAGTGATGTGTAAGAAAAGTGATTTTTGTAAATATGGTAACTATAAGAAATGTGAGAAAATGGTAAATGAAAGGAATTATGAAATGTGAGTAAGAGTTATAATGAATATGTTTGAAAGTGGTATAAAATGAATAAGTTGATGAAAATGATGTGTAAAGTAAACAAGACTAGAGGAAATGAATATTATCTGTAATGATGAATTTCGAAGAGAATTAAAATTTGAGAATAAATTTGACCTAATAGAATTAGGTCATGAATTGAAAACAGATTGATGAATTTAAAATAGACTGAAGGTTGGTCAGAATAGAATAAGGTTGTGATGGTCATATTGTGATAGTTAGATCAATTGATCCTAAATGTAATAAGTTTACAAGTATTTATTGAAATTCAATGTGTGTAATTGTATTAAGAATATGCAAGCTATATGATAATGTGCATAATACAACGTTTTGATTTGTATATGCATATGAAAGGAGCTAAGTTATCTTAGTTTTAAATAATTATAAGAGAAAAGTGTTAGTTATAGTATAATTGGAATGAATTTTAATACGGAAATAAGATTTTGTTGTTATATAATGGTGATATTAAATTAATATGTGGTAATTGTATAAAGAGTAGATCAAAGTGAAGATGTGTAAAATTATTGTGTTAAGATAAAAGTTATTAACATTTGAATTTAAGGTAATGAGAGTATATTTTTAAGATAATGAAGTGATCAGATATCTTGAGTGCAATAGGTGTGTGGTGTATATATATTATGGAGATGAACTAATTTTGTCTAATGACAATTCGATTGAAGATATAATAATCTATTGTGAGTGTTTGACTAAATAAATAGTATAATAATGTGTTAAGGAATGGTAAAAAGGAAATTAAGAATGAACCTGAGGGGGAGAATAGAAATTATGTAATTTGGTAAAATAATGATTTGGATGATATATTACTATACTGGATAATTTCGAGAACGAAATTATTTAAGGGGGAGAAAATTGTAGCATCCGTGATTTTGGAAAAATTAAATAAGTATTTGGAGATATAAATTGTATATACTCAATATATATATCTAGAGTATATATAACATATACATATGGTATATTAATTGTACATTTTGGATTAATACATTACATACTTAATATTTAATACACATATAAGGCACATTTGATGTGTATATAAAATACATATTACTTGTGCATACGTGTAAAATCCCAAAATTTTGAAAAGTTTTAATTTTTAAAAATTTGATAAAATAAATTATAATTTAAATGGATAAATTAAATTAATAGTTTTAAATAAAAAAATGAAGGGGTTTTAAATGAAAAAGTGGATAATATATGTGATATATATGTAAAATATACATAACATATAAAAGTCAACATTTTTTAAAAGAAAAGTCAAAATAAAAGGGTATTTTGGTAATTAAATCTTAAAAATTTAAAATTAATAAAATAATTCAAAAATAAATTATTTTTGAATGGAAGAGGAAATTTTGGACTTTTAATTTATTAAATAAATAATAAAATAATTAATTATTAAATTATTTTAATATATATATATATATGGTTTAAAATTAAAGGGTGAAAGGAAAGAGAAATAAAAAAAAATAAAGTCTTCTTCTTCTTCTTTCCTTCAAGGCCCAATTTCATGGCTTCAAGAGAGGGATTTGCTTCTTTCATACTCAAAAAATTGAAGAGATTTTAAGGATTCAAGTGGAGTTTTAGAAGTTTCTTCATCAATTGGTAAGCTTTCTTACCAAATTTTCAAATTCTATGGAAAAGTGTGTTATGTAAATTTTGGAATTCTATAGTAGCATGATTTAATTGCTTAATTGGATATGAATGAAGTTGTTTTGATTGGTTATTAATGATTTTAAGGTTGGATTAAAGAAATAGTTGGGTTTGGGTAAGATTGGTGAAGAGAGAGAATTTAGGGTTATGTAATTTTTAGGGTTTTGAAATCATGGTTTTTAACTGTGTAAATTAATTCCAAATGAGTTTTTTTGATACATAAACAAGTATTTTAAAGTCAAATATTGGATTTGGTTGTGTTTGGTTGGAGTTTGAGAATGGAAGTGGAGATTTAGTGTTTTGGAAAAGTGATTTTCCAAAGTGGTTGAATTGTGTGATTTTATTTGTTTAAGCATGTTGTTTAGTATTAAAAGTGATGAATATAAGCTTGAAATGAGTAATGGATTGTGCTGGAATGGAAAACCTTCAATAGGGGAAGGTTATGCCATTTTTGAGATTTTGTGTATAAGAGTATATTGTTATAATGTAAATGATTTAAATGTATTAAAATATGTTTTTAATGATATTAATAAACTTAAAACACTAATTTAAATGGCTTGATATGATTTTTCAAAGTTAAAGTGAGGTGAAGCTTAATTTTAGGATTTGGTTTAGAGTGATGTTTAATTATGGTTTGATGTTGAGAATACCTTAGAATATGATATTAAATGATTATGTATGATCACATTTGGTATAGGCATTGAGGGAGGTTGATTTGCTTCATCCAAGTGGTGAAGGGCAAGTTGGAAGGATAGGATTGTAGATTGTTTTAAGCTTGCTTTGGGTTGCTAGTAGAGGTATGTACAAACTTTGAGTATAATGTTTATATTTGCGTGACATTTGGACTGAACACATTTTGGTTGAAAAATATGTTAAGCTACTTGGTTCATTGATTGAGTATGAATAATGTGCTATGACATTTGTAATGTCATAAATGTGTTAAATGCATTGTGAAAAGCCATTGATAATGGCTAAATTGTGTAAAGTGTGAAATATGCATATTATGTGAAAATACCAAAAGTAATTGGGTAATGTGTTGTGAATGCAAAAATGAGATATGTGGAATAATGAAATGAATTGATATTGATAAAAATGAGAAAAAAAAAATGAGAAAAGTGAGAAAAATGAGAAAGATGTGAAAAATGAGAAAAAAAATGTGAAAATAAGGCAATGAGCCTAGTTTGATTATGAGAAATAAAATGAGAAATGAATTGTGAAAGTATTTGATAATGAGATAAATAAATTAATTGTGTGCCTAGTATGTTGTTCAATTTTCAGAGTTCTGGATTTGGCGGCATGCCTATGAATTGCTGGGCAGGTGAAAAGACCGATTTGTAAGCTGAGCCCAGCTAGATAAATATGATGTTTTTGGGGTGAAAAGACTGGGTCGTAAGCCTCAAAAACCGTAGCAGTCTAGCCGGGTTGAGGACCAAGATACTGGGGCCTAAGGGTCTAGCCGGGTTGAGGTTCAAGAGACTGGGGCTGTTACATTATCCATGGATATATATATATATATCCTACGGGCTAGACACATGGTGTCATTATGGACCAAAGCAGTAACTCTGAAATTTGAATAGCATATTAGATCCTTTTTGGGCCCATGCTTGTCTTTGCTTTAATGTGAATTATGAATTGTGATACAATTGAGCAATATAATGTTATGAGTTGTGAGTATGAAATATTTGAAAAATATAAGAAAGTGAAATGATGTGATCTCTATATGCATTGTGCATTGGCATTACTTTACATTTTTATTATTATCAAAGTTTGTACCACTAGGCTTCGGCATAGCGCGATTGTATTTCGTTGCGCAGGTGTAATGGACGTTTTGGTAGAGCTAGAGAGTTTTACTAGACCTGGTCGGGTCTAGGTTTGTATTTATTGAGCTTGAAGAGTTGTTTTGGGTACATCATGATCAGAGCCAGTTGCCAGCATGTACATTTTTGATATTATGTATGTTATGATATGTTTTTGAAGCATATATTGTAAATTGTAAAGAATGATTTGAATAATTTTATTTAAGATGGGATTTTATATATAATGTTGATATATATATACCTATATATAAGTATTTTGAGAAAATATGGAGAAATTGAGAAGTATTGGTGAATTGGTGAATTGATTTTATTTGGAGTGTTTGTTTTATGCAGGTTGTGTTTTGTTGAATTTTGGAAACGTTCAAATTACAAACAAAACTCTGGCGAATTTTTCCCAGAGATTTTCATATAAAATATTTATTTTGGATTCCTATAACAAGCAAAGAATATTTATATACTATTTATGTTATATATTAGTATTTGAAATCTTAAACCAGAAATGTAAAAATTTTTATTAAATCGGTCTGTGACATTTTTATACCGTATATGCGTATTTTACATATGTTGAAAATATGTATTGTACGTATATAGGTTATAAGGGTGTTACAGGGTATGTTTGCATGGCATTTGGACTTAACACATTTTGGTTGAAAAATGTGTTAAATTACTTAATGCATTGAATATGCATGAACATTGTGCTATGTTATGTGATTTGTCAAGAATGCATTTTATGCATTGTAAAAAGCCATTGATAATGGCTAAATTGAGTAAAAAGTGAAATATGTATAATATGTAAAAATGACCCAATGTGTTTGGGTAATGTGGTTTGTTATGTATGCATTAAAGACATTGTGAAAAGTCATTGGTAATAGCTAGATTTCATAAAATGTGATTTATATGTGAATTATATGGAAATACCCAAAATCTTTGGGTAATGTGCTTTAATGATGAAATGTGATAAATTGAAATGAAATAATATTGATATGAATAAGAAAAATAAGAAATGAGGCAATGTGCCTTGCTTAATTATGGCAAAATGAGAAAGAAATTGATGATGGAAAATATGAAATAATTGTGTGCCTAGTATGTTCTTCAATTTTCAGAGTTCTGTGTTTGGCGACATGCCTATGAGGTTATCCTCATTATTTGCTTTCGGGGCTAGCTTTTGAGCAATTATTATGATCTGGCTTCGGGGCTAGCTTTTGAGCAATTACTTGATTTGCCTTCGCGGCTAGACACGTGATATCAACTTGGACCAAAACAGTAACTCTGGAATTTGAATAGCATATAAGATCCTTTGGGCCCATGTTTGTGTTTGTTGTTATGTGAATTGTAATTGATTGAAAAATATGTTTAAAATAAAAAGGTATGTCACATGGTGGCATGATATACATAAGCATTATGCATTGGCATTGTTTCATAATTTTATTGTTATTAAAGTTTGTACCACTAGGCTTTTGGCTTAGCGCGATTGTAATTCATCTCGCATGTGATAAGGAAAATCTGGTTGAGCTGGAGAGTTCGTCTAGACCAGGTCAAGTCTAGAATTGAGATTTTCATTGTAGAGTTGATAGTGGGCATCAAAATTAGAGGCACAATCAGCATGTATATGTTTTATATTACAATTTGTCATTATCTATATTATACTATGTTTTTGGTGTATATATTGTAAATTAAAAAGAATATTTTAGATAAAGTTTGAGATGTGGGTTTATATGTGTTTTTGATATATATTTTTGATATATATATGCATAAATATTTTGTGAAACTTAGAAAAATTGAGGAGTATGGGTAAAATGTATAAATGATTTTTTTGGGAGTGTTTTTCCTTTGCGAGTTGTGTTTTGTTGATAATTTGGGAATGTCTAAATTACAAACAAAACTCTAGGGAAATTTTCACAGAAATTTTATGAAAAATACTATTTTGGAACATATAGTTAATAATAAATATTTTATTTGTTATTTAAATATACATTTTAAAGTATTTAAGATTTTAAATTTGAAAGTTGAAATTTTTTTATTAAACCGAGTTGTGATATTTTTATATTGTGTATACGTATTTTACATATACTAGGTATATGTATTATATATATATATATATAGGATATAAGGGTATTACATATATACATAATATACACAAGATGTATACATAATGTATACCTTACATATACATAAAATATATAAAGCATATAAATAAAATATAAATGGTGTGTGTATATATATTTATATATATGGAGGGGAAGTTGGAAATTAGTCAATAAATAAATAAAAGGAAAGGAAAGTCAAAAGGGGAAATACGATATAGGGATGGGATTAAAGGATTAAAAAAATATTAATTAATTATATATATATGGTTGGAAAGTAAGGAAGAAGATTAAAAAATAAATAAATATAAATATAATATAAATTTTGGTGGTAATAGAAAATTATGGATTTTTAATAATTAATAAATTAATTAGTTATATTATCATATTATTAAAATATTTTAATAATTAATTAAACTGATAATTATTTATAAAGAGGAAGGGCAAAATTGGAAATACAGTGATATAAAAATGACTATTATCTTCTTCTTTCTCCATGAATGGCCGTTTGTGAGTAGCTTGAAGGGAGATAGTTTTTGCTTTTATTACATCAAAGTTTACAAGATTTTTAAGGGTTTAAGGTGATTTTTTGAGGTTTATCAAGAAATAAGTAAATATTCTTTAATTATAACTAGTTTTTCTTTATTTTCATGGTTATGTAAGATTAAGCTAGAGAGAGAAAGTTGATTTAAATTGTTAAATTGATAGTAATTGAGTTAAAATAAAAAATATGTGATGATTTGTTGAGATGAGTATAATTGATGAAATTAGGGTTATGAAATAATTACATAAAAATTTGGGTTTTAATAGGGATGCAATTATTGCAATA
The DNA here is from genome assembly GCA_947685225.1 of Garcia nutans. Taxonomy (NCBI): domain Eukaryota; kingdom Viridiplantae; phylum Streptophyta; class Magnoliopsida; order Malpighiales; family Euphorbiaceae; genus Garcia; species Garcia nutans. Next base: position 35,486,709 of record CANTUV010000045.1, read on the forward strand.
GGTGGATTTAATGTTATTTTAGTGTATATATTGTGAATTTATGGTTGAAATTTAGATATATGAGTGAGTTTGATGAAGATATGGTTTTGAGGTAGAATATGTGAATTTTTGGGTTTTTGAAGGAAGTGTTTATAATTGCTAATATGGATTATTTTGATATTGTTTTGATATATATACAATGAATTTATAGTTGGATGAAGGAAATGGATAGGTTAAATAGTAGTTTGAAAGAAGTAGTAGTGTTGAATTAAAGTTTTGATGAAATTTGGGAAGAATGAGTATAATTGATGTTTGATTAATTTAAATGGCTTGGAATATATTGTTATTGAGTTACTTATACTTAAAATTTGATTTAGGATTGAATATGGTAAATTTATGAAGCCAAAGTATTGATGGGCAAATGGTGAAGTTAAAGTTGGAAAGTGATTAGAGCTTGGAACTTGGTATAATAAAGGTTAGTACATATATTTATATAATTGAAATTTTATTAAATATGAATTGACAATATGTATGTAAAGTATTTGAAATGTGAGAAAATCACATAGTCTATGCAATATGATATAGTTATGTGATAATGTTATATTGGGCATTAGCTCAAATGTAAAATTTAGATTTATACATGAAAGTATAGAATTTGTAAGATGAACTATTGTAGTATGAATATTTCAATGGTTATGTGTATAATGTAGTATTTATGAGTCATGCTAAAAATGATTGAAAAATATGAGAATTAAATAATGTGATAAGAAATACAAAAGAAGATAAAAAAAAAACATAGAACAAACCATTATGTAGAAAAATAATTAAAACATGAAAAGAAAAAAAAGGCAAAATGATCATGTGAAGTAGTGATCACTTGAAAAATGTAGATAATACTTTTAAAAGGTGAAAAATATGAAAAACTGGGTAAAAAGAATGAAATATGCTAAAAATAGGTGGAAAAGATGAGAAAGGTAATGTGAAAGGTAATTATAAAGAATAATGTGAAAATAACTAAAATATAGATATTGTAAATAGGAATTGATTATGAATTTATGAGAAATTTATTTAATGAGATAAAGTATGGATGTGATCACGAGTGAGTTGATCACTTGAAAGATATGTAGAAATATGAAAATAGAAATGATAAATGAATATGTAACATGTGATAGTGATCATAGTTTGACATGATCACGAGAGATGTGAAAATGTGATTTTCTAGTCTCATTATGGTTGTGGCTAAAAAGATGATGAAAAATGTGGCAAATATTGGAAATATGAAAATTAAAGGTGTTTCAATGAGAATGTAAAATGAAATGTGTGTTTACCTTGTATAGTATCTTGTTCCAGAGAATTATTTTTAGTGCTATATTAATTGCCTTCAGGCCAGATGTTGGGCATCACTATTATTTGCCTTCGGGCCAGACGCTGGGCGTCACTATTATTTGCCTTTGGGGCCAGACATAAAGATGTCAACAGGGGACGGTTGCGATACTTAGATCTCTGGTGTCCCGATAGACTATGATAATATCTCTGGAACTGGAATACTGTATAGGGTTACTTAGGCCTAATGTGCATGTGATATGTTCATGTGTATATGTATATTGTGTGGTGGATAATGGGATATGATGTTTGGATTGTAAAATGATTTCTGATATTTATAATATTTATTGAAGATATATATATTGATAGACCTGAGTAGAGCTGGGTCTGGAGACGGTATTGACCTAAGCAAATTTGGATCATGAAATTGATTTTATGTGTACTATATTTTATAGTTGAGATTGGAGAATAAAAAGATAAACATATGTATATACCTCACGAATAAAATAAAAAGTAAGAATGTGTATGTATAATATTTATTATTTATAGATATGTACCACTAAGCTTGTAAGCTTAATGTGATAGTGTATATCACGCAGGTAGAAGAGTTGTTGTTCAGTAAAAAGAGCTAGGTTGTGGTTGATATTGGGTGACTTACGGTGCCACAAGACCAATTGTGCTTTTGCATTAATGTAAAGTCATGGTTTTGAGTATTCTGGTTTATTATATTGAATTATAACACTTAAGTTTATCTCAAAGATTTAAGATGGTTACATATATATGTATATACTTATGTAAGTATTTAATTTTTAAAAAATAATATTTTAAATGTTGAGACTTGAATGTGAAATATTGAATTGGTGTTTTAAAAAATGGGTGAAAACTATATTTTAGGAGTGTCTATTCCTATGCAAGTTGTGTTTTTGGTGTTTTGAAAATTATTGAAATTATAGATAAAACTCTGACGAAATTTTTTCAGAGATTTTCTTATAAATTTGTAATTTTAACATCTATTGTCTAATATATTTATATACTTTTTTGTTAAATCAATTGTCTTTTAATGTATAAATTTGTGTTACTTAAATTATAAAAAAAAAATTCTAAATAATAGGTTGGTAACATTTTTGTATTCTGCATTGTACTGTACATATATGGATGTATGTATTGTATGTATATAAGGTACAAGGATGTTACATTTATTTTAGTATCAGAGCATAGGTTTGAGATTCTCAACCTATGTGGGTTTCAAAAATGAAAAAAGGAAAATTGTAAATAGTAAATTGAGTTTTAATACATGCATATGTATTGGCACATGTGTTAATCTCTAATATGGCAAAGTATATTTTATATAATGAATATAAGTTGAGGCAGCATTTGGAACACATAGATTAGAGTGGCATAACATAGGCGTTATTTTAGAGATTTTAGATAAGGATCTCTAAAGCATTCAATTGAAAATTAAGATTTATTTTTTATTCAATTGATGAATAAGTGAAATTAAGGAAATAATCCATGATATGAAATAAAAAGTTTGAGAGATAAGTATTATAGTTGCTGGAAAATTTTACTTATATGCTACGAAGTTAGATTGTCCAAATTTGTAGACTAATCTAGAGATGTTAAACGAGCTTGAAATTTTAATGAAACGTTTTTCTATATGTTAGATTTTTTATTTATGAAATTTCATAATTTTTAAAAATGATTTACTATTTAAGAAAAATAGAAGAACACAGATTGTTAAAGCAGTTCCAATAACTCAGAATCTATAGAAGTTGAGAAACATATTTAAACAATATAGAAAACTAACCCAAAAAAATATGAAATTTTACATAAAATATCATATGTATTCCTAGAACATATGGTTTAAATTTCATGAATTTTTATTAATTTTTGATACCTGAAAAAAATTGGATAATCAGGTACTGCCAAAGGAATTATTAAAGAGATAGATTTTGTAAAGACTTAATTTTTAAATATAGTAAATCAACTTGAAAAAATCTAAAATTTTAAATATAAGTCCATATATTAATCTAGTGCACATGGTTAAAAGTTTATAATCTCTAATAAAGATTTAGTGATGAGTGAATAGTTAAAAAGTGAGATTGATATGAAAGTTAGGAAGTCACGCAGATTTGTGGAGTTGATCAATAAATTAAATTTTATGCAGCAAATGAATGAAGAAAAATTATGAAATCTATATTTGGGTTTCCAGTTATATGAGGAATAAATTAGATCTAAGGGTTCTGTGAGCGGAGATTTTCTCCCCCACTCCCAGTAGAATGGTTCTTACGACTTCGGCACTGTTTAGGCTCAGGGCCTTAGAGAACACGAGCCTAAGCCTGGATAAAATGGAGTCGGCACCCGGACGAGTCGGGAAAAAGAAAGGGGTGGATGACTCGATTCCTAAGGAATTTTCAACCCCTTAATGGGTTCGAAAAGTTGGGTACGTGTGGGGAAGGTGAGAAATGGCCTAGCACCTCTACAATGCCCGGTTCATTAGAACTGGCCTCCTTTTCATGTCTTAATATTATAAAATTTTTAAATATAACAATATTATCCATACTACATACAATAATTAAAAGAAAGCATCATTATATTAAAATCAAAGCAATGCTCAAACAAAATAAATAAATGGACACCCATCCGAGGATGGAAACATGTCCTTACATCGTCCATATCTAAAACTAAATAGGACACCCACCGAAAGGTGAAAACGTGTCCTTTACATTAATTTCAAAATATGAGAATAATCTAAATTACATAAAAATTAAATAATGAGGTACCCAATCATGGAAACATACATCTTACAACTTTTTAATACCAAAATAAAAATAATAAAGAAATCAGCCATACATGATAAACAAATCAAATATCGAAATTAAATAAATCAATCATCAAAACATATAATAAACTATTTAATCTAATTTAAAATTAAATAAAGTAATAAATATATAAATTTAGGGTTTACATCTTAAAATAAGGTTTTAGAATTTTAATTACTAAATTAGGGCTTTGAAAAAAAGAAAGTTAAGTACACATACTCAAAATACACAAATAAATATTGACCCCTTCGGCGAGCCCATACGGCAGTCCCGCTAGCCGGTTAGCGGGCAGGGTCAAGGGGTAGCGCCCCAGAAAATTTAAAAAATTGACTTTTATGGTTGTAGGTTTTAGTGTTGAAAATTAAGATTTTAGGGTTTAAGATTTAGAAAATAGGGTTTTAGAATTGGAAGAAATAAGCTACTGTAAATCTTAGAAAAATAGAATTGATTATGGTTTTGAGAAAATAGATTATTATTTTGTGGTCTTAGAAAAGTGTAATTAGGGTTTTAGATTTCAAAAATATGTTTTACGGGTATTAAAGTATTAGTATTTTGAAAATAGTTTTTAGGGTTTCAAATAAAGTTTGGATAGTAAGTAGAACAATTGATCATCTATTGTATGTTTAAACAATTAATCTAATTGAATGATGAGGCTGCTGTAAACATAAACAAGAATATAGAGATTCAAACCTCCATTGTTAGTTCTACCACAATTTTGACTTTTGGTTGAATAATAACAAAGATAGTGTGAGCTGCCTTTGATGGAGTGTTTGTTGTTTACTGCCTCTTGATCTTTCAAGCTTGAGATTGTCAATCCACTGCCAAAAGAAATTCCAAAAGTTCGATCTCCTTCTCCAAAAGATCCAAAGTATAAAAGCCTCCCAAGATCAAAAGTGTGAATAATTGCTAAAAGTCCCAAAGTCCCTTTTCTGTGTGTTTTGATGTGGTATTTATAAGAAAAATAAAAACCTAATACTAATTGATTAAGGAAATAAAAGTTGTTTAGGAAATAAATTAAAAATCAAAACCAAGTAGAATAGGATTTCGAAAAAAATTGAGTTGGCAAAAATTACTGCGAGGCACGCTGACTGGGCGTGGGCTAGGAGCGGGCTGGGCGAGGGCCACAGGCTAGTTCGTCGCAGGAAAAACCTATGACAAATTGGCTTGTGGCCAATTCGCCGCAGGTTTTTCCTGTGGCAAATTGCCCAAGCCAATTCTTCGCCAGCGACGAAAAATTTCGTCATCGATTTTGCCCGTCGTTGATTTCTATTTTCAATTTATTTTTTTATCTTTTCTTCTTCTTTTTTATATATATTTTTTAATTAAAAATAAAAACTATGTGTAATAAATATTATTAAAAATACCACAAAATTATTTTAGACTGTTTAAAAATATCGGACTAGACTGGGTCAAAAATTAAAGGTCTACAGGTTCATAATTAAAATAGATGTAAGAACTAGTTTATGATAGAAATTTTGTTTATTATGGAAAGTTTAATAAATAGAAACGTAAAATTCTTAAATGTTGTATGTACATAATTTGAATGATACTTAACATGTTAATCATGTGATATGAGGTGAAATGTGCTTTTGAGGTTAAACGATTAATTGGGGAATATAAGTTAAAGAGTTGAAATCTTGGAATATTTATTTAATGATGAAAAGTGCATGAGTAAATATAAGGTATATTAAAGAATAATTTTTTGTTAAGCAAATAAAACTTAAAATTAAGTATAATAGAACTATTAGAGTCATATGATTAAGATGTGCGTGAATAAATGATTTGAGCAATGAGAAACAAAAAATTAAAAAAATAAATATTGGGATTTGAATTTGATTGTAATTTGGAAGAAATGGATATTAATCATTTGGTTCAATAAATGAGTATAATGTTGAGTTATTGGATTATATGCATTAGGATTATATTCATATACAAATGTTTGGTTAGATATAAATTAATATATATATATATATATAAATTATTGGTTATATATTTATGTATGGATATGAGTTTAAAAATTGATGAAAATTGTGAGTATCAAAGAAAAAAAATGAAAAAAAAAATTAAAGTGGTATTAATTGAATATTTATATTACGAGTATAAAATTTATAAGTTGTGTTGTCAATTTGAAGGAAAAGAGTGGAGATTGAATTCACATAGATATACATATAAAGAAAATATGAATGTGTTTTGAGTTGATGAAGCAATTTATTTAAGACAAAAGAGATTTATTTTATATAGATGTATGATATAACTTAATACTTGTGTATATTATGGACATGATTTTATTTGAAGTATATAGTATAAAGTCTTTAGTAGTGTTCTTTGGCAATTTATCCACAAAAAGATGGAAATGTGAATAGTGGATTTTGGTTCAAGGAAATCAAAAGTAAAATAAAATATAATAGTAATTGTTAACCTATATTATTGAAGTATGTTTACAAATTTGAGATAAAGAAAGAAATATTAGAACAAGTAAATGAACATTATAGTGAAAAAAAATGGAAAACTTGAAAAAATTATTAACCAATGTAAGTGAAGAATCAATGTGAATGAAGAATCAATGTGAATGTATAGTTAGTGTTCGGATGGATGATAAGGGGATATAATTTGTAAATATTGAGATATTGTTGAAGAATAAAAATAAGTGTTATCAAATGAGAATTATAGTGGAAAAGATTAGCTTGAGTAAGAAAGATTAGTATATAATTGAATGAAGTTTAATATGGATATATAATTATAAATTTGTTGGGTTGTTTATAGAAGATTAAGCTTCAAATTGATTATATTCTTAAAGTGTTAGACATTGTTTGATTAGCCTAAATGGGAGAAATAGTATTGATATGTTAAGAGAATTTTAGAGTGCATGCTGTTATTGATAGGCTGTTTTAAGAATGAAAAAAAAAGAACACATTATTATATAAAAGAATAATAAATTATTAATAATTTAAAATTGATTATTAATGTTTTGTTGATAAGGTTGAAGTATGAAAATGAGATTGAAATTTTAAAAGATGATTAAGGAAAGTCATAAGGAGGAAAGTAAGGAATATTTGATTTAAAAAATTAACAATTGTGGTTTTAAAATAGATTGTGTGAGATGGATGTTATAAAGAATTAATATTAGGAGTGAGGTTAATTGTGTATCATTACAGATAATTTCGAGGATAAAATTATTTAAGGGGGAGAGAATTGTAATACCCATAAATTTTAAATATTGTTGAATAATTAATTTGGAGGGTAGTTTCTATGTTGGAAAGAGAAATATGTGATATATACATAATATACATAAGATGTATACATAATGTATACCTTACATATACATAAAATATATAAAGCATATAAATAAAATATAAATGGTATGTGTATATATTTATGGATGGAAAGTTGAAAATTAGTAAATAAATAAATAAAAGAAAAGGAAAGGCAAAAGGGGAAATACGATATAAGGATGGGATTAAAAGATTAAAAATAAATATTAATTAATTAATTAATTAATTAATTAATTATGGTTGGAAAGCAAGGAAGAAGATTAAATAATAAATAAATATAAATATAATATAAATTTTGGTGGTAGTGAAAAATTATGGATTTTTAATAAATAATAAATTAATTAGTTATATTATCATATTATTATAATATTTTAATAATTAATTAAATTGGTAATTATTTATAATGAGGAAGGGCAAAATTGGAAATAGAGTGATATAAAGATGACGATTATCTTCTTCTTTCTCCATGAATGGTCGTTTGTGAGAGCTTGAATAGAGATGGTTTTTGCTTTTATTACATCAAAGTTCACAAGATTTTTAAGGGTTTAAGGTGATTTTTGAAGGTTTATTGAGAAATAAGTAAATATTCTTTAATTTTAACTAGTTTTCCTTAATTTTCATGGTTATATAAGATTAAGCCAGAGAGAGAAAGTTAATTTAAATTGTTAAATTGATAGTAATAGAGTTAAAATAATAGATATGTGATGATTTGTTGATTGATTTGTTGCGATGAGTATAATTAATGAATTTAGGGTTATGGAATCATTATGTAAAAATTTGGGTTTTAATATGGATGTAATTATTGTATTTAGTGTATATATTGTGAATTTATGGTAGAAATTTAGATATGAATGAGTTTGATGAAGTTATGATTTTGAGGTAGAATATGTGAATTTTTGGGTTTTTGAAGGAAGTGTTTTATAATTGCTAATATGGATTATTTTCATATTGTTTTGATGTATATATAATGAATTTATAGTTGGATGAAGGAAATGGATAGGTTGAATAGTAGTTTGAAAGAAGTAGTAGTGTTGAATTAAGGTTTTGGTGAAATTTGGGAAGAATGAGTATAGTTGATATTTGATTAATTTAAATGGCTTGGAATATATTGCTAATGAATTATTTATCCTTAAAATTTGATTTAGGATTGAATATGGTAAATTTATGAAGCTAAAGTATTGATGGGCAAATAGTAAAGTTAAAGTTGAAAGGTGATTAGAGCTTGAAACTTGGTATAATAAAGGTTAGTACATATATTTATTTAATTAAAATTTTATTAAATGTAAATTGAAAATATATATGCAAAGTATTTGGAATGTGAAAAAATCACATAGTCTATGCAATGTGGCATAGTTATGTGATAATGTTATATTGAGCATTAGCTAAATGTAAAATTTAGATTTATACATGAAAGTATAGAATTTGTAAGATGAACTATTGTAGTATGAATATTTCAATGGTTATGTGTATAATGTAATATTTATGCGTTATGCTAAAAATGATTGAAAAATATGAGAATTAAATCATGTGATAAGAAATAAGAAAGAAGATAAAAACAAATCATAGAAAAAACCATTATGTAGAAAAATAATTAAAACATGAAAAAAAAGGCAAAGTGATCATTAGAAGTAGTAATCACTTGAAAAATGTAAATAATACTTTTAAAATGTGAAAAATATGGAAAAATGGGTAAAAAGAATGAAATATGGTAAAAATAATTGGAAAAGATGAGAAAGGTAATGTGAAAGGTAATTATAAAGAATAATGTGGAAATAACTAAAATGTAGATATTGTAAATAGAAATTGATTTGAATTTATGAGAAATTTATTTAATGAGATAAAGTATGAAAGTGATCACGAGTGAGTTGATCACTTGAAAGATATGTGGAAATATGAAAATAGAAATGATAAATGAATATGTAACATGTGATAGTGATCATAGTTTGACATAATTACGAGAGATGTGAAAATATGATTTACTAGTCTCATTATTGTTGTGGCTAAAAAGATTATGAAATATGTAGCAAATATTGAAAATATGAAAATTAAAGGTGTTTCAATGAGAATGTGAAATGAAATGTGCGTTTGCCTTATATAGTATCTTATTCCAGAGAATTATTTTTGGTGCTATATCAATTGCCTTCGGGACAGATGTTGGACATCACTATTATTTGTCTCCAGCCAGACGCTGTGCAGGCTATTATTTGCCTTCGAGTCTAGACACAGAGGTGTCGATAGGGGACGGTTACTACATAGATCCCCAGTATCGCGATACACTATGACAATATCTCTGGAACCGGAATACTGTATAGGGTTACTTGGGCCCAATGTGTGTGTGATATGTTCATGTGTATATGTATATTGTGTGGTGGATAATGGGATATGATGTTTGCATTGTAAAATGATTTATGATGTTTATAATATTTATTGAAGATATATATATTGATAGACCTGAGTTGAGCTGGGTCAGGAGATGGTATTGTCCTAAGCAAAATTGGATCATGAAATTGATATTATGTGTACTGGATTTTATTATTGAGATTGGAGAATAAAAAGATAAACATATGTATATACACCATGAATAAAATAAAAAGTAAGAATGTGTATATATAATGTTTATTATTTATAGATATGTACCACTAAGCTTGTAACACTATCGCGCAGGTAGAAGAGTTACTATTCAGAGAAAGAGCTAGGTTGTGGTTGATATTGGGTGACTTACGGTGTCGCAAGAGCAATTGTGCTTTTGCATTCATGTAAAGTCATGATTTTGAGTATTCTAGTTTATTATATTGAATTATAACACTTGAGTTTGTCTCAAAGATTTAAGATGGTTACATATATATGTATATACTTATGTGAGTATTTAATTATAAAAAAAAATAATGTTTTAAATTTTGAGACTTTAATGTGAAATATTGAATTGGTGTTTTAAAGAATGGGTGAAAACTATATTTTGAAAGTGTCTATTTCTTTGCAGGTTGTGTTTTTGGTGTTTGAAAATTATTAAAATTATAGATAAAACTCTGGTAAAATTTTTTCAGAGATTTTCTTATAAATTTATAATTTTAACATCTATTTTCTAATATATATATATATATATACTTTTTTGTTAAATCAATTGTCTTTTAAGGTATAAATTTGTGTTACATAAATTATGAAAATTTTTTCTAAACAATAGGCTGGTAACATTTTTATATTCTGGATATGTACTCTACATATATGGATGTATGTATTGTATGTATATCAGGTATAAGGGTGTTACAGATTAATATTCATTTTTTTTCAAAATACCCAATAATTCCATATCCCAATTTTATTTATTTATTTTTATTTTATTTCACTCCTCTTAATAAATAAAATTTCAAGTCATACTTGGTCCTTGAGGTAAACTTGAGCACTATTCATAACTATGATTTTTTAGGACGTTACAGAGATCTAACTCTGACTCTGACTGAAAGGAAGATGTGGAATCCAACATAATGGAACTTAACTCAAGACCAGGTTGGACAATCTTCTTATAAGACTACTTGAAAAGGGGTTTCTAGGCTTGCTGGATAAGTAAGGTCAGCTCTATTTTAGCTTCTTCCAAGATTGCAGAAACTTGGTCAAATAGTACTAGCTCCATGTTGTTTATCTAATCTTCATCCTCTTTATCATTGGTTCTCCATCATCTAAAGTTGGACCAATTTGCAGGCCTTAGATTTGTTCCTTCACTTTATTTCTTTCTCCTCAAGGTCCTCCGGGGTGGGGTGATATCCCAGCCCAAATGGAGGTATAGCTGAAGGGTACTTAGGATATGTTACAACCCCATTCCATTAAGAGCACTGTCAAAAACAAATCCCCATAAAGGAGCATTGAACTCAAGTTTAATATCCAATATTAGCATTTGGGTTAGAGTTTTAGACTTCCCATGAGAATCTCCGTGGATTGTAACAATACCCATATTATAAGGCAACTTTAACTGCATATGGTAGAAAGATGGTACAGTTCTTGCTTGGTGAATCCATGGTCTTCTAAGTAATAAATTAAAACAGGCTGGGACATCCAGAACTTGGATTGGAATAGTATGGGTTATGGGTCCAGTTGTCACATACAAATTAGCCACCCCAAGTACTTCTGTAATATCACAAAATTTTAAAAATTTTAATTTTTAGAAATTAAATAAATGATTTAAAAAAAATTTAAGTGAAAAAGTAAAATATATATTTGATATATATGTAAATATACATAACATATATAAGTTAATATTTTAAATTAGTCAAAGGTTATTGTGAGCGGGGATTTTTGCCCCCACTCCCGGTGGAATGGTTCTTTCAACTTCGGCACTGTTTAGGCTTGAGGCCTTAGAGAACATGAATCTAAGTCCGAAAAAAATGGAGTCACCACCCGGACAGGCTGGGAAAAAGAAAGGGGTAGATGACTCGATTCCTAAGGAATCCCAACCCCCTAATGGGTTCGGAAAGTTGGGTACGTGTGGGGAAGGTGATAAATGGCCCAGCACCCCCACAACGCCTGGTTCATTGGAACAGGCCTCCTTTACAGGTCTTAATATTATAAAATTCTTAAGTATAACAATATTATCCATATTACATGCAACAATTGAAATAAAGCATCATTATATTAAAAATCAAAACAAAGTCCAAGCAAAACAAATAAATGGACACCCTTTACGTTCCTTAATGTGAGCATCATGCCATCTTTTGATACGTTCCTTATACATCTTCGCATTGTCATAAGCTTGCAATCTCCATTCGTCTAACTTGTTTACATGTTTCGCCTTTCACCTGCACAAGCTAGATCAAGGTTAATCTGTTTTATGGCCCAATATACATTATGTTCTATTTCAACAGGTAAATGGTAAGCTTTTCCATATACCAACCTAAATGGTGTAGTGCCCAAGGGAGTTTTGAATGCAGTCCTAAAAGCCCATAGAGCATTGTCTAATTTCTCGGACCAATCCTTTTGGGATTGCTCTATAGTTTTTTCCAAAATTCTTTTAATCTCCCTATTCGTGTTCTCAACTTGGCCACTAGTTTGGGGATGATAGGGAGTAGCAAACCTATGTGTAACTCCTAATCTTTTGAAAACTTTTACAAGCTGAAAGTTACAAAAGTGAGTACCCCTATCACTTATAATTGCTTTTGGTGTACCAAATCAAGAAAATAATTTCTTCAAAAATTTCACCACAACCCTAGCATCATTGGCTGCCAAAGCTTGGGCTTCAGGCCATTTAGATACATAATCTATAGCTACAAGGATGTATTTGTTACCAAAGGAATTGGGAAAGGGTCCCATAAAGTCGATCCCCCATACATCAAAGATTTCACAAACTAGAATCCCATTTTGGGGCATCTCATCACGAGATGAAATGTTTCCAGTCCTTTGGCATCGATCACAACAGTTTACAAATTCGTAGTTATCCCTAAACAAAGTGGGCCAATAAAATCCTGATTCTAGTACCTTTTGAGCAGTTCTATTGGCTCCCATATGACCACCAGCTGGTCCAGCATGGCATTGACTAAGAATGTTCATTGTTTCGGGCCATGCCACACATCGTCGGATCATGTGATCCTTACATAATCTAAACAAAAAGGGATCCTCCCAAAAGTAATATTTTAAATCAGAAAATAATTTCTTCTTTGCTTGATAAGTTAAGTCCTTAGGAAGTTCCCTAACAGCCAAATAGTTAGCAAAATCTGCAAACCAAGGTGTTTCAAAATTTAAGTTACTTACCTCACTTACCATGGCGTACAGCTGCTCATCGGGGAAGTGATCATCAAGGTCCCCTTCTTCAAACCTCTCCAAGGTTTGATTCTCCAAGCGAGAAAGGTGATCTGCTGCAAGATTTTCAGCTCCCTTCTTGTCTTGAATTGTCAAGTCAAATTCCTGCAATAATAAGACCCAACAGATTAGCCTTTGCTTTGCATCAATTTTCGCAAATAAATACCTCAAAGCCGAATGATTTGTATAAACGATCACTTTTGACAAGATTAGATATGATCTAAACTTGTCAAAAGCAAAAACCACAGCCAGCAGCTCTTTCTCTGTAGTTGTGTAATTAGCTTGAGCTGTGTTCAAGGTCTTGCTTGCATAGTAGATAGGCTGGAAATATTTCTCCTTGCATTGACCCAAGATTGCTCCCACTGCAAAGTCACTTGCATCGCACATTAGTTCAAACGGTAGACTCCAATTGGGAGCTACCATGATTGGAGCATTAGTCAATTTCTCCTTAAGAGTTGTGAATGCTCTCAAACATTCCTCATCAAAAACAAAGTTCACATCTTTCTCGAGTCTTGTTAATGGACGGGCTATCTTAGAAAAATCTCTAATGAACCTCCGATAAAAACCCGCATGTCCTAGAAAACTTCTGATGGCCTTCACAGATGTGGGTGGTGGTAACTTCTCAATTATATCTACCTTTGCCCGATCCACCTTAATGCCCTTGCTTGAAATTTTGTGTCCCAACACGATTCCCTCTTGAACCATGAAATGAAACTTTTCCCAATTAAGCACTAAATTGGTTTCCTCACATCTCATCAAGACTCTTTCAAGGTTTTCCAAACATCTTTCAAATAAGCTGCCATAGACCGAGAAATCATCCATAAACACCTCCATAATATCCTCTATAAGCTCATCAAAGATTGCTACCATGCACCTTTGGAAAGTTGCAGGCGCATTGCACAACCCGAATGGCATTCTTCGATATGCGAATGTCCCATATGGGCAGGTGAATGTAGTTTTCTCTTGGTCTTCTGGGGTAATAGGAATTCGGAAATAGCCTGCCGCTATGCTATAGCAATTACCGCAAGTGCACAGGTCGCCCAAGTAATATAGTAGTGAGTGAGTTATCATTCCACTGGGGACAAGGCCAAGTACTAGTTCAAACCTTAACCGTTGTTTAGCAAATTAATAGTTGTGTGATGCTTTGTAATTAAAAACAACTAAATTAATAACTGGAAGTAAGGGAAAATTAAATGTTATGCAAATAGGATTGATGATAATAATACTATCCAGATATTGAATCCCCCTAGCCTCAACGATATTTATGAACAATCAATTAAGTTAAATCATTCAATAGAATTGAGTTGGCATTCCTCTAACTTAGACTAAAACCTCTCTTGAGCGAATTAATCCCTAATCATTAAGTAGAGTGCCGGAATCTCTTTTCAAACACAATTAAATAGGTCATGCATTAAGAACAAGGAAATATACACCAAAGGATCTTATAGGTCTATCTCTAGTACCCCAATCAATCCTCAACCCTTATGAGTATTCAATTCATATCAAGCTTTCTCAAGTCAATAATATGAAAATGGCAACCAATCCATAAGCATGCTATTATCAATTGGAAATAACATCAAGCATCATAAGAATAAAACAACTCAATCAAATGATTCAACTAAATATAATTATTCAATTCATGCAAATAAGCTAGGGTTCATCAATATCTAGATAGAGAAGGAATTAGTTCATGTTCAAAACCAGAAAAATAGAGCAAGATAAATGAGTAAAAGAAACCAAACAATCCATGGCGAATGATTTGTGTTTCTTCACTTCAATCCTTGATTCTTGGTTTAGGGCTTGTACAAGATGTATCTCCTTCTTCAAACTCAGCTCCAAACCCTCCTCTTTGCTTTAGTTGTTGGCTCCTTCTCCCTTGATCCAGCCTTCACGTTTCAAGCTCCAGAAAAAATCCCCCTAAAAACTCCCTCTTCTTCTCTTTTTATTTCCTTCCAAAGCTCAAGCCTATGCCTTCCAACTCACACCAACTCACACCACTCTCCCTTGTTCCCCATATTCTATTTGTTTTGTATTTCTTTTGGCAAAAGTAATTGGTTGTCCCCCACTTGTCCCTCAAACTTGGGCAAAAGAATCATGTTTTTATAGGGTGACACGGCCAAGCCAAGAGTGGCTTGGCCGTGTCTCTTATGCTATTTCTTGCTTTCCATGAGGTGACACGGCCAAGCCAAGAGTGGCTTGGCAGTGTCTCATGTTTTTTTTTCTTTCTTGGGACACGGCCAAGCTTCTGGCCGTGTCACCTGGGTGTGTCACCTTCTGCTTGCCAATTTGTTGATTTCTTTCTTTGCTTTTAAGTGGTGACACGGCCAAGCTTGTAGCCTTGGGCGTGTCACCTGGGTGTGTCAGCTACTGTCTTCATTTCTTTCCTTTTCTGCTTGGTTCTTTGGCTTATGTTCTTTGGGTGAGACACGGCCAGTGTGACTTGGGCGTGTCACCTGGCCGTGTCAGCTACTGCCTTCAAGTTACTTTGAGGGACACGGCCAAGCTTGCTTTGGCTTGGCCATGTCTTGCTTGTTTCATGCTTTTTCTTCATTGTTTTGATCATCCAAGAGAGTTTTTGCACTTTGACCTAAAACAAACTTTAAACCAAAATTAAATGAAACATTAACTAAAAACACAAAGAAATCATACTAAAAACAAGTATAAAAATGCTTTTATCAGTAATTGACCTAAATAATTTGCAAGCTCTTTGTAAGAAAAGGATGAAAATAATTTTGTTTCTAAGCCCATTGTAAAAAGATTTTAGAAAAAATGGATTTTGGGCTTAGTATTTGGGCCATGAGCAAAAGAATTTTTGATTTTGTTTTTAGAAAAGTTTTATGTCCAAAGACCATCTTAAAAAGTCTTGAAAATAGCTTTGGTCTTTTGTACTTTTAAAGAAAATTTTATTTGAGCTTACAAATGTACTTGGGTCAAATTAGAAAAAGAACAAACCAAATAAGCCATTATTTAAGCTAAGATAAATTAACCATAGTCAGACAACATGCATTTGGGGTAAAACCTAAGGAAAGTAACTAGGCCAATTACATGAGCTTTAGTCTTTAGGTTAAAAGGCTTAGGTTCCCATAGTAAGTATATACCGAATGGTACGAGACTATGAGTGGTTATGCCATGCTTGATCTCTATACCTTGAGTGAAAGTATGATATCCCTTACATAACACAACACGGGTAACACGAGCATCCTAACTCACACACACGATGCAATCTAATATGATGCAATGGATAATATTATTATAAGAAAGAATAGAATAATATAAAGACCAGCGGAATCAACATCTCTTATCCCTAGTGGAGTCGCCACTGTGAGCTGGGATTTTTGCCCCCACTCCCAGTGGAATGGTTCTTACGACTTTGGCACTGTTTAGGCTTGGGGCCTTAGAGAACACAGACCTAAGTCCGAAGAAAATGGAGTCGCCACCCGGACGGGCCGGGAAAAAGAAAGGGGTGGATGACTCGATTCCTAAGGAATCCCCAACCTCCTAATGGGTTCGGAAAGTTGGGTACGTGTGGGGAAGGTGAGAAATGGCCCAGCACCCCCACAACGTCCGGTTCATTGGAACCGGCCTCCTTTACAGGTTTTAATATTATAAAATTCTTAAGTATAACAATATTATCCATATTACATGCAACAATTGAAATAAAGCATCTTTATATTAAAAATCAAAACAAAGTCCAAACAAAACAAATAAATGGACACCCGTCCGAAGATGAAAACATGCCCTTAAATCATCCATGTCTAAACTAATAGGACACCCACTGAAAGGTAGAAACATGTCCTTTACATTGGTCCAAAATATAAAAGTAATTTAAATTACATGATATTTAACTAATGAGGTACCCGCAAAGTGGAAACATACCTCTTACAACATTTGAAAATAAAAAATAAATCGATAAAAGTAAATAACCATTCATAATAAATAAATCATTATCAAAGATATTAAACATCAATCAAAATATATAATAAGCATTCATACATGATAAATTAAATAAATCAAGCATTGAAATTAAATAAATCAAAGCATATAAGAAACTACATAATCAAATCTAAAATTAAATAGGATTTTAGAATTTTAGTTACTAAATTAGGGCTTTGGAAAAAGGAAAGTTAAATACGCGGACTCATAATACACAAATGAATATTTACCCCTTCGATGAGCCCATACGGTGGTCCCTAGAAATTTTGAGAAAACAGTTTAGAGTTTTTATAAAGTTTTTGGAAATAAGCAAAACAATTTAAGATTTTTGGAAACAGAAAAGTATTTTTTAGGGTTTTTAGAAATAAAAGGAACGATTTAGGGTTCTAAGGTTTTGAAGAAACAGATTAGTGCTCTTAAGTTTTATAAGAAATAGAAAAATAATCTTTAGGGTTTTTGAAAATAGAAAAGACGATTTAGGGTTTTTAAGGTATTTAGAAATAGAAGAAATTATTTATGTTATTGAAACAAAGACCAATGTTACTACATATTTATAGATCAAAGCTTTGTGTGTATATTCTTATGAATCAAAGAAAAAAAAGCTACTATGAAGAAATAAATAAAGAAAATAAAGATTCAAACCTCCATTTGTTGGTTCCACTAAAAAGTTGCTTTCTGGATGAACAAATACAAAGGCAAGATGGATGCCTTTGATAGATTGATTGCTTGCTTGCTTATTCTCCTCTAAAATCTCAAGTTCGATCATTTTACTGTCAAGTCCCTTCTCTTTTTGTTTCCTATCCCTTTCAAAAATTCCTCCCCCAATTCTATGTCTTTTTAGTCTTATTTATAAGAAATTTCGATGATTAATTTTAATTGTTTAAGGAAACTATATTTAATTAGGAAAAGAAAATCGAAACCAAATAGAATTTGGTTTCTGAAAAATTACGTCGAAAAAATTTTGCTGGCGAAAAAAAACTGCTGCGGAAAAATTTTACTGGCGAAAAAACTGTTGTGGGCTGCTGTGAGGGCTAGCGAAAAAAAAATTGCGGCGCGTCGCCGATTTTTCCATCATCGATTTTTATTTTTATTTTTATTTTTATTATTAATTATTAATTATTAATTATAAAAACTAAATACTAAAATAAATATTATTTAATTAAGATAACACAAACATTATTTTGGACTAATTAAAATATATTGGACCGGACTGGGTCAAAAATTAAGGGCCTATAGTTATTTTAAATTATTAAAGTAAATTGTATAGTTAGTGGAAGATGATTTTTGATGTTAATTAAGTTATAATATATTTACTTGGTGGATAATTATAGTGGGAAGTTATGTGGTTAAAAATGAAGTGGTTGGATAGAGATGATTGTGGATCATCATCATCTTCTTCTTTCTCCATTGAAGGCCGATTTTCTCCATTAGAGGGAAGGAAGGATTAGCTTCTTTCAAGCTCAAGTAATTGAAGAATTTCAAGTGTTCAAGTTAGAGTTTTGGGGATGTTACTTACTACATTGATTATGCATGGGTAATATGCTATGACTTGTGTAATGTCGTAAATGCATTAATTGTAATATAAAAAGCCATTGATAATGGCTAAATTGAGTAAAAGTGGAAAATATGCAAGATGTGAAAAATATCCCAAAGTGTTTGGGTAATGTGGTTTGTTGGGTATACATTAAAGATATTATGTAAAGCCATTGGTAATGGCTAGTTTGTATAAAATGTGATACATTATGATTATATGATGATGTTGATATAAATGAGATAAATGAGGCAATGTGCCTAACTTGATCATGAGAAATGAAAAAAAGATTGATAATGGAAATATGAAATAATTGTGTGCCTAGTATGTTATTCAATTTTTAGAGTTCTGTGTTTGGCGGCATGCCTATGATGTAGCAGTCCCTTGAAGCTGGGTTGGGCTTAGCCCTTGAAGCCTGGTTGGGATGTTACATTGGAGGTTATCCTCATTGTGGTATGATTTGCCTTCGAGGCTAGCTTTTAAGCAATTACTTGATTTGTCTTCGGGGCTAAACACATAGTGTCAACTTGGACCAAAATAATAACTCTGGGATTTGAATAGCATATTTGATCTTTTAGGCCCATGCTGGTGTTTGTTTTTATGTGAATTATGAATTATAGAACAATTGAGACATATGTTAAGATAAAGTGATATGAGATATAATATCCATATGCATTGTGCATTGGCATTGGCATTGCATTTGATCTTTATTGTTATCAAAGTTTGTATTGCTAGGCTTGCGATTGTGATTCATCATGCAGGTGACAGAATAGATCCGGTAGAGCCGAAGAGTTCGTCTAGACCAATTAGAGTCTAGGCTTGAGATCTTGAGTGTAGAGTTGATTGTTGGTTATCAAGATCAGAGACACACTACCAGCATGTACATATTTTATATTTTTGTACATTTTGACTTCATGTATGTTATATTATATTTTGATGTATGTATATATCGTAAACTATAAAGAACGTTTTAGATAAAAATTTTGTAATGAAGGCATGTATGTGTTTTAACAAGTAATATTTTTATTTATTATTTAAATTATATTAGTTAAATAATTTAAGATTATACATATTCGAAAAGTAAGGTTTTTTTTTTATTAAAATGGGTTGTAGCATTCTTGTACCTTATATTCGTATATTACATATGTTGAGTGTATGTATTGTACGTATATAGAGTATAAGGGTATTACAAGTTTCCTCTTTGTATTATCATCTGATGATCAGGTCGAAAGGCACTAGATCAATAACTCCAATCCCTAAACAACTGGCTACCTTAAGTGGACAGACATTCAAAGCTGACCCATTGTCGACTAGTACCATTGGTATAGTTTTCCCCTTGTCTATCACTGTGATATATAAAGCTTGGTTATGGCTCACTTCATTCTTGGGGAAATCTTTATCATAAAAAAACTATATAGGCTAATCTAGTGGACTAGGTAAGAGAGGCAACCAGGGCTTCATGTGTTATGTTGTCTGGGGCTTGCCATTAATCTAAGGCTTTCAGGATTACTTGTTTGTATGGATACGAACAGCGGCGAAGGTATGTTGAAGGGAAGGGGGGCAGTTGCCCCCCCTTCTCTTTTTGAAAATATATATATATATATAATATGTTTTTAAAAATTTTTAAATTATTTATTAATTTTGTAAAAAAAATTTAAATTACCCCCTCTTTTTTTTAATTTTTACAAAAAGTAAAAAAAATACAATAAATTATTTGTTCTATATGCAATAGTTCTCTTTTAAAAAATTGATAAAATATTAATAATATACAAATAAAAAAATAAAGAAATGAATAAAATTTTCAACTAAATTAATTTGAACACATTTAATGAATTAAAGAACCCATTTATTTTAATTATTTTTAAGAAATTATATTCATTATTTAATTTTTTTTCTCTTTATTTTATTTTTGTTATGAAAAATTTTATAAATTTAAAATTCTGTACGCATATATATTAATATTTTTTATTAATTAATTTTTTAATAATAAAATATATTATTAATAAATTAATAATTTATAAAATACTATTAAAACAAAATGAGTGATAAATAATTACGGAAAAGTTAAAATTTATATAAAAAAAATTCGCCCCTCTTTATTTTAAAGTCTAGCTTCGCCCCTGGATAAGAAGATATAAGGAGGCTCCATATGGAAATATTGGCTTGGGTCTTCTTGAGTTTCTTAAGGAATGGGTCCTCCTCTGGTTGAGTGGTTAAGTCAAACTTCTGTGGCAAGGGACTTTGCTATTGAGGAGGTGGAGGTTGTAATGTTTCAAACTTTAAACAATGAATTTCTAATATATATATATATATATATGTATGTTGGTAATGTATTGTTTATAGTGATGAAAGTGACTTGGATATTTGAAATATGTGAGAAAGTAGGATGAGTTAAGTTTAAAAGGTTGAAAATTTGGTGTTTCTAAAATATAATTCTAAAGTGATGAAAATTTATGAAAATGCCCTTGTGATTCTATAGTTAAATTTTAATAAATTAGTGAGTGAAATTGTAGACCCTTAATTTTAGCCTTAAGTTGGTACGATTTTAATTAAAGAATGCCAAAATAAATTTGATCTAACCTTAAAAGATTTAAACCTAGTTTATAACTTTTAAATAGGTCGGTCCAGTTTCAAAAGGTATAAATTCAATGGGTTCAAATTGTTTGGCCCAAAATTAAATGTGCTCTGCCTAAATTAAATCTATTTAGCCCATGGATTAAAAAGTTTTATACCGATTTAAATCGAGACGATCTGAGGCAACATGAGCATCACTCATGTCGATTTAAATGCCCCAATAGACATGAGGCTCATGTCTATTTGGGCGTCCAAATCGACATGGGCTGGCTGGACATACCAAATCGACATGACCCTAATTTTAAAATAGTTTTGGCCGGTAATTTGATTTCCTAATCAGACTATAATTCATTTAAAACATGGATTAAGCAAATTAGGTTTAGGGTTAAGGATTGATTTGCCTATAAATAGATGTTTAAAGGTAGAGAATGAAGGCAACAATTAACAATTATCAATCAACAACAATTATCAATCATCAAGCAGCATATAAAGCAGTTTGCACGGATTAACAAAAGCAACAACCATCAACACACCAAAGGCAGTAACCACTGTCTTTATCTTTACTCGGCTACAATTAGCAATTAGTGTAGGCATCAGCTTGGATTAGCCTATTTTAGTCGAGCCTTCAACACAGGTTTAACTTGTTTAAAACGTATAGTAGCTATATTTTCTTTTAAACATTTTGATTGTTTATTTTGATTTGCACTTTAATCCAGTAGCTTAATTGTTATAACCTCAATTACGTATTCTATAAGACCAAAACTCAATCTATAAATTCATCCAGTAGCTTTAGGTTTGATTTATGTCACTAGCATAATTATCAAAATCCTAAACCTAAAATCTTAATTCTAAAACCCTAAACCCTAATCTATTTTCTAATTTCCAAAACCATAAATCTATTTTCCATAAAACCTTAAACCCTAAATTATTTTCCAACTTTCAAACCCTAAGTCCTAAACTTAAATCTATAAAATCTTAAACCCTAATATCCAAAACCTTAATATCCTAATTTTGTTTTTCTAAAACTAAACACTAATACTATTTTTCTAAAATTAAAATCCTAATTTACATGTAAAACCCTAGTTTAGGAAAAACCTTAATTTGTATAAATATAAAACTCTAGTTTAGGAAAAACCTAATTCCCCAACCAAACCATATCATGTAAACCGTCTTGACCCCCGTCCGCTAACTGGATAGCGGAACCACTGTAAGCGTGACCCTCATCGCCATGCCCTATATTTCATTAATCGGTTAATGTTAAGATCTATTTATAAATTGTAATTTTTATAATTAACTTTAACTTCATTAGTTTAGCCCTAATTTATAATTTTTTTATGCAATGATTGGTTATTTGTTTGATTACTTATTTTATCATGGATGATTTATTTTATTTAGTTTATAATGGATGTTTTATTTTTAATTGTTATGTTTGAATGATTTAATTTATTTGGTTAATTATTTATTTAGATTTTAATATTGTAAAAGGCATGTTTCCACTTTGTGGGTGCCTCGGTTTTTATTATGTAACTTAATTTATCATTTAAGAATTTTGAGACTATTATAAAGGACATATTTCCACCTTTGGTGGGTGTCCTAATTTGTTTATTTTACTTTCTTTTTGGACTTTGAATATTGTAAAGGTATGTTTTCATTCTTGGATGGGTGCCTTTGTTTTATTTTAATAAAATGATGGATGTTTATTTCTTTTAAATTGTGTGTAATATGGATGATATCATAATCTTTAAGAATTTAATAATATTTGAATCTGAAAAGAAGGTCGGTTCTAATGAACCGGCATTATAAGGGTGATGGGTCATTCTCACCTTCTCCATACGTATCCAACTTTCTAAATCCATTTGGGGTCAGAGATTCCTTAAGAATCGAGTCATCCACCCTTTCTTTTTTTCGGTTCGTCTAGGTGGCGACCCTATTTTCTCTGTATTTAGACCCGTATTCTCTAAGGCCTGAGCCTAACAGTACCGAAGTTATAAGAACCATTCCACATTGGAGTGGGGATGAAAATCTTCGGTCACAGAAATATATATATAAGGCTTTAAATTAAGTAAAGAAATTATTTTTACGGTTTTACGAAATTGAAAATCAGATTAGAATTAAGAATTAAAAGTGAGGGTCCATCATAGTTATAGTGGACATGCCCTCACCTAATCAAACCTTAGACCTCCCCTATTTTCCATCATCTTCATCCACGCCATTTTCCTTACCCAAAATCAAATTTCATTCTTCTACTTCCTTTTATCAAATTGAGCAAGAATCAAGAGGAGATTATATCGAGTTGTTAATCTCTAAGAGAATTAGCTAAAGTAGACAAAATTATCATCCAATAATCAAAGGAAAAGAGAGAGAAGAGAAAGAGAAGAATTCTTTGAAGAGGTATGTACTTGTGTACTATAAATTGCAAATTTTTGTTTCTTTGAATTTTTAATACTTGAATAAGTTAATTAAATCATTTTAGTAGAGTTATTTGCTAAAGAATTGAATAAATGAAATGTTGTGCAAGAAATTGGATGAAGAACCTTTATTTGAGGAGTTTGGTCTTTACTTCAATTTTGTAAGAATGAAGTGTATTGATATGGGTTTTAGCTAAGAGTGATGATTTTGGAGTTTTATTTACTAAGTTAATTGCTAAAGATTTAATTAATTGAGGGTTTAAGCAAAGTGTTTGATATGGATCCTTTTTATGTGAAAATTTTGGTTTTTAGTTCATTTTTACTCTATTTATTAAATGTGTTTATATTGTTTTAGCTTAAAATGTAAGTTGGAACAACTTTGGCTCACTTAAAAGTGAATTATAGAGTTTGGTAGATGCTGGGAAAAATAAACGAGTGTGTGTTTTTCATCCACACTACTATGTGAATTTTTTAGCTATTGTAATTCCACTTTCAATAACATTTTGATATACATAGGCATGTGGATTTTCTAGGTACGCACGTGTCAACTTTGTACCCTAATTTTCTTCTTTTTCACCCCCAAAATACTTCATTTCTTATTTTAATGTAATTTTCTTTTTTAACTAACATTTATAACATAAGTTTTTCTTAAAAGTATGCAAGATTATCAATTTAAAAGTTAGAATTTTGAAAATATCTATGAGTTAGTTTGCAAAGAAATTTAAGAATTTTGAAAGTATTAAATATGAATCATAGTATCGTTTTATTAGAGTGATGTGTGACTAAATCCCAAAATAGGAACAAATGAATGATGAATTTGCCCAAACCATATTGATACTAGACCTATCTAGCTTGGGATTGAATGGCTAGCCAGAGGGTGGATATCCATTGTGATAGTGGGCACTCTGTGCCATTAGTAAACACATAGTGTTATCAGTGACAGTGGGCATATCTGCCAAAAGTGAACACTACATTAATAGTGGGCCTTTGGCCATATTCTTGATATGGGCTATTAAATTGCCAACAGTGACCTGTTATCTAAATTTAAGGTTTAAGTTCAGTGTGTATGGGCAAAGTAAGAAGAATAGCATAAGATGTGAACAATATGTTATGTGATTAATTTGTTAAAGTTATTGAACATTTAATTTCCTTATGTTGAGTGTATTGAATTTACAAATGTATCAAATTCCATTAATATTCTAAAGCGATGATTTTATTACTTTCATAAGTGATAATTCAAAGTCATCGTTATTTTTAATTTCTTGCATTTTATGAGTACACAAGAATCGCTCAGCTTTGCTTAGCATGTTAGATTTGCTTCTGATGCATAGATCAAATGAGACAAGTAGAGACTGCAGAGTGAGAGTTTCAAGTTCCAGAACAACTGCATCACAACAGGTTTAATAAGCAGTATTGTAATATTATATTTTGAATAGTTCACATAGCAAAACTTCCAAATTTTGAATGGCAGTTGTGCATATTTGTGGATAGTATAAATAGTATACATATATATGTCTAGCTTTCTAAACAAACATGGGACTTTTGTAAGTTACAATAATTTCACATATGTATATATTTAATGTATGTTCATGTTACCTTATGCTGAGATTTTTGGTTGGATTTGTATTGTATAAAAGAAATAGGTGATTTTGAGGATTGAATGGCAATTTAAAGATGTTGAAATGAATTTTCTTAGAAAATGCAGGTAAAGGCAGTAGCAAAATGGAACACACGGGCATGTCTTTCCAGCGGACACGGCCTTGTTGTATATTTTTCACTTAAGAGGTTGTATTGAATTTAAACACACGGGCATGTTAACCTTGTTTGACACAGGCTTATTTCTATTTTATAAACCAAATTCTTTTTGAATTATTTATAGTCAAGTGTTTTAGTAACATCTCTTTATAGTCAAGTGTATGGACTAGTTAGGGGTGTTACAGAAGCTAAGTAACTCTCCCACTTCTAGTCAGGGCATATACTTCATTGACCTCATCTACAAAATTAATGAGGTCTAACACACAATAATAGGAATCATGAGCTAGTTAGATCAAAAGGACAGGATCAAAGTTTATTTTTAGAGAGGTGGAAATGCAGTTAACAATGGGTGGTGGACGTTTGGGAGGGTTTATAGAAATATTAGGCCAGGGTTTGGTTGGAAGAATGGATCCATTATCAACTAAATCTTGGATCTTATGCTTCAAAAAGAAGCATGTGTCAATCTTGTAGTCGGCCTTTTAGTGGTAATCACAAAATTTTCTGCCCTGTAGCTCTTAGGTAATGGATTTAGTAGTAGCATGGGAGGCAGAGGCTCAATCAGCTTGGCTTCCAAAGCCTTTTTGTCTACTGCTCCTAAAGGCATTCCAAGATCTGAGAATACTCTTTGCTCGTGCCTTTCCAACCTAATGGGCTACTAAGCGCTAATATTAGTTACCTCATTGTTCTTTTGATTATTGGCAGGATTAGAACTTGAATCGGAATAGCTTCCTCCTTTTTTGTATCAATAGGATGAAGACATTGCATATTCAACTTTTAGTTATTCTAACTATATTAAATTTTTAATTTTAGTTGCGGTTGCAACCAAGGCCACGAAATCTAGAATGTATTGGGTCTGGTGGTGGGTTTGGTAGACATGCTATAGGTTATTTTTTATATATCAATATGTTCTTGCTCAAGTGGCATGTTTATCATTTGTGCTACTTTTGCCCTCCAACTCAGAAGTAATAAGGAAAAGGACTATTTGGGGTCTTGTTTAGCAATTTCCAAAGCCCGGCTTGTCATATCGACCTCTATATTATAGTGGTACTACTTAATTAACTGATTACAAAATCCTCCCAGGTCTGATAGTTTTTTCTATCAAGATCTACAAACCATCTGACAGTTGCTTCAGTCAATGACTATTAGAATAATTAGGCAAAAAGCTCATCTATTACTTTCAAGGGAGACAAATCATCCACATACATCTTCAAGTGGTTTTTTGGGCAAGTAGCACCATCAAACTTGTCCATATAGGGCATCCTGAATTTAGGGGGCAGCCTGACTTTAGGGAAAAGAGCCAAAGAATCTTCATCAACATAATCTTCACTATTCTTGAAATTTCTTATGTGCTCCTCTAATGCATCAATCTTTTTAAGTAACTTTTGAGAATGATCACTCCCTTGGGAAGGGTTAGAAGTAGAGGCAAGGTCTAGTGGTATTACTGGAGAAAATCCCATCTGGGTCAGGTCAACGTGTAACACCTTTATATCTCATATACATACAGTATATATATCTTATATACATTCAGTACATATATAAAACATAAGAGTGGTACAATGTTTTATTATAGAATCACCCTTTTTAGAACATATTTAAGGATAGAGCATAATTAGTTTAATTTAACAAATAAAGACATTAATAAGTAAATCAATAATTATTTAAAGTAAAATCTTTGGAAAAATTCACTAAAGATTTTTTTATAATTTCAATAAATCCCAAACAACAAACAACCCAACCTACAAAGAAAATTAAACATTTCTAAAATAATAGTTTCATAAAATTCTCTATCCACCAACAACCTTCCATTTATTTCATCAATAAACCCAAAACTTAATATTTTATAATTTACATACATATACACAAACCATTTTACAAAATCATATTCAATGTGTATATGTTATACATTATATAACATATATAATAATGCCTACAGGTTAGTGGTACATATACAATAACAATGTACATATATACATTAAAATTGTTTAACTTCATAATGAATTTTGCATTGTTAATATAGTCACATTTAATTGACAATTCATTTGTTATATAAACATTTTTTTTTTCAAATTCACACCTCATACTGCTACTCACAATATTCACACAATAAATACAAATTCACATATAGACAAATCACATCCAACCACACATACATTGGGCCCAAAAACCCTTATACAGTATTCTAGTTCTAAAGATATTGTTATGGTCTATCACAACACCGGGAATCTAAGTCTCGTATCTATCTCCTGTTGTCACCTCTGTGTCTAGCCTTGAAGACAAATAACATTATCAATAGTGACATCCAGTGACTAGCCCGTAGGCACATCATATCTTAAGCGACATACAATATCTAACCCGAAGGCAATTCATATCAATAGTACCAAAAATAATTCTCTAAAATAAGATAACCACATGTCAGATAAGGGATACGACATGGGTTTAGCAGTGCATGCATGCTCATTACACCCTAAAAAGGATTTGGGGATACACCGCTGGTGGGATTACATTGGCTATCCCTAACACATCTAAGCAAGGTTGTCAAGTCGATGCTATTCGATATCCTGAGGTTAGTCTTACATAAACTAAGACTTGAATGCAAAAGTAATTCATGAAAAAGTTCAAATTTAACTAAAGGCCAACCTAATTTTACTTTGAAAAATGTTTAAGCCCAAAGCCCGCTTTAAAAATGATTTTTCTTTTAGAAAATAATTTTTTTCTCCCTAGTAAAGTTACCAACTATGAGGTCCCAGCCCGAGCACTATGCCTGGCTTGCCAAATGATGGCAACCAAAATGCTAAAAAAATTGGGTCAAGTCTCACATAAAAGTGCCAAGGTCACTCTTCCATCGTAGGCTACACTTGGTTCAAGTAAAATAGTTTTTGAAAGAGTTTCCACTTAAATTTATTTTGAAAAATAATAGAAAAACTTAAGAAAAAACCCAAAGTTGACTCTAATATGATTTCATGGATAAAAATACTAACCTTGACCCAAAAGATGGATTTAGGGCTAGGTTACTCTTATTTTAAGTAAGAGAAGTTTGGCCTTTGATTAAATAAGAACTTACAAAATATATTTCATGAAATGATAGTTATAAGTATGAAAAGATAAAAAAAAAAAGAGCAATATGCATCCATTCATCCATAAGAAAACAAAGATAAAGATAAAGTACAAAATTAAATTTAAACTTTGTAATTCAAAACCCAAAATAAGGGGATCCAAACTCTAGCCATATAAATTCTTGGATGGATATACCTTCCCCAAAAGAAAATAAGCAAAGTAAAATAAAGTTTATGGGTAAAGTAAAAGTAAAGGGAGTTTTTTAAGAAAAAAAAGTGGACTTGTTACTTGGAATGAAATTCAAACTCGCATATCTCGTTCGAATGAGAATCAAAGGCCATGCAGTTCTAACAATCTTGCAATGGCTAGTTATATTTTAAAATTGTGGCTTTCCTAGTCTAATAACCACTAACTCTAAGTTTAATTTTTGGTTTTAACTCTTTAAAACTTAAGTCTAAAGTTTATTTTTTTAGGTTCTTATGCCAACCTAAATTTGAAGAAGAGTTTATTTGAAATTAAATTCATATTCCAACTTAATTTGAAAAAAATATTTAATTTGAATTAGGTTTCTATTCCAACCTAATTTGATAAAAGGATTTGATTAAATTAAGTTCTTATTTTAACTTAAATTGAAAAAGGATTTTATTTAAATTAAGTTTTTATTCCAATTTAATTTTGAAAAATGATTGATTTGGTATAAACTAGGTTCATATTCCAACCTGATTTGAGAAAAAAAAAGTTTGATTTGATTTTTTATTGATTGATTGAAT
Source organism: Garcia nutans (assembly GCA_947685225.1). Taxonomy (NCBI): domain Eukaryota; kingdom Viridiplantae; phylum Streptophyta; class Magnoliopsida; order Malpighiales; family Euphorbiaceae; genus Garcia; species Garcia nutans. The sequence goes on from CANTUV010000045.1 coordinate 35,515,914, forward strand.
GATTTTGGAAACAGATTGGTTTTTTAAGTTTGAAATTTTAAGTCCAATTATTTAAGTTCAACTCAAGAAACAATTAAAAAAATTAAGAAGAGAGGAAAGATAAAGTTTAACATTCATATCTTTTTTGATGACTTTAGTGGTGGTGGCTTGAGTGTGTAACCATACCAAAGTTCTATTTTTGTTAGGGTTTGATTGCTAAAAAGGAAACTAGCTCAGGATGGTTTTAAAAAAAAATCCAAAACTGATTAGCACTAAAATTTATTAAGGAAGCAAATTTTAAGCGGTTAGCAAGATTGATAGCTCTAAGGAAGATTGAACCTTTTTTTCTTTTAAAGAAAAAAGAAAGGAGGGAGAAAATAAGACAACTAGCAATTAAGTTTGCTTGGTTGAATGTGATGATGAAAAGTTAGGTTTGAAGGCTTATATATAGTTTCTTGGATGGTTAAAATCAAAAAAATTAAAAAAAAAGTCATATTAGGGAGTCGTGGTAGGTTTTTGGCCTACTCATATATAACTAAACCTATAATAATTGTATAACATTATTCTTTTTAAATTCAACACATATATCTAGTTATATGTAATATATATCCACATATACTGTTATTCTTTTATAATTCAATACATATCTAACTATATGGAATGTATACTAACTAAATTATAACAGTTATATATTGTTATTCTTTTCAAATTCAATACATATATCAAGTTATATGTAACATATAACAATTGTATATTGTTATTCTTTTCAAATTCAACATATAAATCTAGTTATATATAATATATACCCACATATATTATTATTCCTTCTAAATTTAACACATATATCTTGTTATATATAACATACAGTCACATATAACTAAGCATATAACAATTATATATTGTTATTCTTTTCAAATTCAATACATATATCTAATTGTAAGTAACACATGCTAACATATAACTAAATATATAACAGTTATATGATGTTCTTCTTTTCATATTCAATATATAGTTATATATAGTTATATATAACATATACTAACATATGACTAACATATAATAGTTATATTATTATTCTTTTACAATTCAATATATATTTCTATGTATATGTAACATATATGTCATGTAATGCCTATAATTTTATTAAAATATAATGAAATAAATAATTTGAAAAGTTAATTAAGATATTGGAAGGGGAAAAATATAAAATTTATATGTTGGGTATATTTAAAATATACCTAAGGGATAAAATCTCACTAGCAAACAAAAGTTGGTAAAATGGTAAAACTAAAATAGTAAAAGTAAAAATATTAAAAGAATAATAATAAAAAACTAAAATAAATAAAATAATTCAAAATTAAAATGATTATTATTATTATTATTATTATTATTATTATTATTATTATTATTATTATTATGTATGGTTAAGAAAATAAAATAAAATAAAATAAACTTGCCATCTTTTTCCTCTTCCCCTCTTAAGGCCAAACTCCATAGAAGAATAAGGGAGAAAATTTGCTTCTTTAATCCATCATTTTCTACAAATTTCTACAATAAATTAAAGAGATTTTGAAGAAAGCATATGTTTTAGGTAAACTTTCTTTGATTTTAAGGAAGCTTTTCTTAAATATGAGATTATGTGAATTTTGTAGTTTCTAAAGAGATTTCAATAATTATTTAAATGGTATGGGATAATGTTATTTTGATGTGTAAACAAAGATTTTAAGATTAGATGATGAAAATTGATGAGTTTGGTTAAAGTTTGGGAGAAGAAGAATCGAAATTAGGGTTTTAATGAGTTTTTTTTTAGATAGAATTGGTGCAGTTGAAATTTAATTGGTTAAAACGATATTAGAATGGGTCTTTAATGTCATTTTTGAACTTATATTATGATTTAGGATGGATTAGAATAGAATCCCAAAATTAAATTATATTAGGGCAACTATTGAAAATTTGGTAGAATTGTGATAATTGAAGTTTGATAGGTTTAAATGAGTAGAATTATGTTTCTAATGATTTATTTTAATCTATAATTTGGTTTAGGACCAAGTTAAGTAGAGTTGCAAAATTAAAATGTTAAAGAGCATTGGTGAAAGTTAGTGTTGAAAAGTAGTAGTGCGTTAGATTTTGGCATATTTATGGCTAAGTACATACTTTGGTTGTAACACCCCCATATCCAATGCACACACACTACAACCACAACAATGTAGCATAAGTGCACCAAACATAGGGATGCTACGGTTTCCTTAACATTCAAAACATTTTAAACAAAACCATAACCTTTCAATTATATACATTATAGAAAAAAAAATTAGGTCATTTACTTATAAAACAAAACATATTAGATATACATATACATTTAAATATTACACAGCGGAAGTTATAAAATATTTACAAATTTACATTATAAACATTACTTTACAAAATATAAAAGAAATATACATGATTGGCAAGTCAGCTCTGATCTTTAAGCTCCCAAAATCAACTCTTCAATGTCTACTCTCACTCGGTCTCGAAGAGCTCTCGGGTTCGATCCTATCAGTTCTATCACCTGCGCGATTAAACACTATCGCGCTAAGCCAAGGGCTTAGTAAGATAATCATGCAAATGATATGACTTAGTGCAATGCAATGTTCTTTCTCAAACCATATCATGCATGTATCATCATATATGCAAAACTAACAACATACTTTCACATTGCATGTCACATTTCAATATCTTGTCATATACCTTATTATTGATCATTTAACCATTCATAGTCAACACTAAACAAAGACAAACATAATCTCATTATTCAAACATTTCACCATTCAACATTTACATCTAAGCAAACACATGCATGGGCCCAAAATCCACTAATATGCCATTCAATTTTCAGAGTTAATGTTTTGGTTTTATCATCACATTTATCAATATCATATACCCAACTAGGCTTCAAGGATTAGGTTCAACCAAGCTTCAAGGGGAGCAAAGCATGCTAAGCTTCAACCCAACTTGGCTTCAAGAACAAAACCCAACCTAGCTTCAAGGGTGGTAACATCTCAATTAGGCTTCAAGGATTCAATCCAACCTAACTTCAAGAGATTGTTACTCTTATTAGGCATGCCACCAACAACAAACTCTGAAAATGGAATAACACATTAGCCACACAATTCATTTAGATTTCATTCTCAATTCTCATTATCATTTAGGCAAACATGCCTCATTTATTTCCATTGAATCACATTAGCCAATAACAATGGCTTCACATTTCATTTCACAATATAACACTTCATTATTCATCATAGCCAAACACAATGGCATTGTCTCATGTCATGTCTTATTTGAATTATCATTTCATCTTTGATACAACATTTCAATATACATTACTCATGAAACACATTACCTTTCACAATGCATAACATAACCTTGTTTAAATCTCAACAATGCAATTAGGGCAAAGAACAATTTATATAATTCATAGCTTTAGGATCTTTCATATGCATTTGATTAGCTCATTCATAGTTTAAAGTGTTTAAGTTTAGGTTGAGGAACCAACCTACCTATGAAGAACCAAAACATTGCAACTAGGTCAAGGAAAACAAAACTTACCTAACCCATATGAGGGACACGGGCAGCACACATGAGGGACACGGCCAAGCTTGTGGCCGTGTCACTCAACCCAATTGGACAGTAGGCAACACGGGCAAGGGACACGGCCAAGCTTGTGGCCGTGTCTCTCAATCAAACTTTGGCAGTAGCAAACATGGCTTGGAGACACGGCCGTGTCACCCAAAAACCAATCCAACACGGGCAAGATTCCATGAACTTGGCCGTGTCTCTCAAGAATTTAAAGTCTTGGCCGTGTCTCTAAAAACTTTTAGCCATGTCACTTAAAAACAAAACCCTAATATGCACAACTCTCCTCCAATTTCACTCAAACTCATCTAACACCATATCATGTTTTTCAAATGAATGGAATCAAGGTTCTAAACACAAATTCTACATGTTTATCACAATATTCTTAATTAAAACACATCAACCAAAACATTGGCACCATATGTAGCACATATCCCCTCAAAACCCTAAAACCAACATTCTACTCCATCTATCAAAAATCAACTTACTTCTTTCATCAATTCATCCTCAAAATTCAAGATTAAGCTAATCAAACATACTTGATTAACAAAATCAAGCAACACACTCTTAGATCATCTATCAATTTCACATATCATTTAACACAAACAAAAATCCAAAAGAGAACTTACCTAAAGTGAAGAAATTCCACAAATCTTCAACTCGATTCTTCAATTCTCCCTTCAATAAGAGTTTAGAACACCCAAAACCTTCCTTAAATTTCTTGTCTTCCTTTCCCTTTCGTGAGCCGGCCAAGAACATGAAGAAGAAGAGAAGAATAATCAATAAACAAAGTCAATCTTCCTTTAAATCTCCACCACAAAATTTCCAAAAGCAAATTACCTCAATACCCTTAACCATATAACTACTCTTTTGTCTTATATGAGCCCATATATGTACTTACACACTTAACACAAAAATATCTCTCTTCCTTTGACTCAACCTTTGACCCATTTATATGTTATATATATATCATCATATACACAACATATAAACTTGTCTCTAAACCCTAAATTTCCAAAACACATATACTTTTCTTTCTCAATTTAAACCAACAATACAACAACAACAACAAAACTTCTAGGGCATAAATGAGGATATTACAATTCTCCCCCTCTAAAAAGAAATTTCGTCCTCGAAATTACCTGAAATCAATTCTGAAACAACTGAGGATATTGCTCTCGCATAGTTTGCTCACTTTCCCAAGTTGCTTCTTCTTTTCCATGGTTCTTCCATAGAACCTTCACCAATGGCACTCTCTTATTTCTCAACTCTTTCACATCATGTGTCAAGATAGCAACTGGTTCTTCTTCAAATGTCAAGTCTGGGCTCACTTCAATAGACTCAACTGGCAATATGTGAGATGGATCCGATCTGTATCTCCTCAACATAGAAACATGAAATACATTATGAATACGATCCAACTCAGGTGGTAAAGCAAGCCGATAAGCAACTGGCCCAACTCTTTCCAAAACTTCATATGGTCCAATGAAACGAGGACTCAATTTTCCTTTCCGACCGAACCTCAAAATCTTCTTCCAAGGAGATACTTTTAAAAATACTTTATTTCCAACATCAAACTCAATGTCTCTCCTTTTCAGATCTGCATAAGACTTCTGTCGGTCTGAAGCTGCTTTCAATCTGCCTCGAATCAACTTCACTTTCTCTTCAGTTTCTTGAATCAAATCAGGCCCAATCAACTTACCATCTCCCAGTTCACTCCAACAAAGAGGTGTCCTGCACCGTCTACCATATAATGCTTCAAATGGTGCCATACCAATGCTGGATTGGTGACTGTTGTTGTAAGCAAACTCCACAAGCGGTAGAAATCTGTCCCAATTTCCAGAGAAATCGATGATACAACTTCTCAACATGTCCTCAAGAATCTGTATCACCCTCTCTGACTGTCCATCCGTCTGTGGATGAAAAGCAGTGCTGAAGTGCAGTCGAGAACCCAAAGCACTATGCAAACTCTTCCAAAATCTTGAAGTAAACCTGGGATCTCGATCAGACACTAAAGAAGTTGGAACACCATGCAGTTTCACAATCTCATGGATATACAGCTCAGCCAACCTCTCCAAAGAGTAATCCATCCGCACCGGAAGGAAATGAGTTGTCTTAGTCAATCTATCCACAATCACCCATATGGCATCATGTTTCTTTTGTGTCAATGGCAACCCAGACACAAAATCCATTGTCACTCTTTCCCATTTCCATTCTGGCACTGACAACGGTTGAAGCAACCCGGTTGGAACTTGATGCTCTGCTTTAACCTTCTGACAAGTGAGACATTTCGATACAAACCCAGCAATGTCTCTCTTTAACCCAATCCACCAATAATGCTGTCTCAAATCATGATACATCTTCGTATTACCCGGATGCATAGCAAACATCGACTGATGAGCTTCTTCCAAAATAACCCTTTTTAAATCAGCATCATCGGGTACACACAATCTGCTCTTGAACCATAGACTCCCATCACTCTTCACAACAAAATCTCTACCCTTTCCACTCTGACAATCCAAAACAATCTTTTGTATCTTCTTATCAGCCAACTGAGCTTCTTTGATCTGATCTAACAAAACCGGTTTCAAATGCAACTGTGCCAACAATGCACCATTATCACAAGATATAAAACTGGCACACAATGCTCTCAACTCAACAAGCAACGAGAGCGAGTAAATTGTTAAACCAACTAAAGACTTCCGACTCAAAGCATCAGCAACAACATTTGCTTTACCTGGATGATAGTCAATCAAGCAGTCGTAATCTTTAATCAATTCTAACCATCTTCTCTGGCGAAGATTGAGTTCTTTCTGGACACCCAAATACTTCAAACTCTTGTGATCAGTGTAGATGAAACATTTCTCTCCAAACAGATAGTGGCGCCAAATCTTCAATGCAAACACAATGGCTGCCAATTCCAAATCATGGGTAGGATAATTAAGCTCATGCGGTTTCAACTGTCTAGATGCATAAGCTATAACTTTCCCTTCTTGCATCAAAACACACCCCAAACCTCTATGTGAAGCATCACTATAGATCACATAAGGTTTGCCTTCAACAGGTAAAGTAAGAACAGGCGCTTGAGTCAACATATCTCTCAACTGCTCAAAGCTCGCCTGACACTGATCAGTCCACACAAATTTAACTCCCTTACGAAGTAATCTGGTGAGTGGAGTAGCTATTAAAGAAAAACCTTTCACAAATCGTCGGTAATAGCCTGCTAAACCCAGAAAACTTCTAATCTCTGTCACAGACTTGGGTGGACTCCAATTCAGAATAGCTTCAACTTTGCTCGGATCAACTCTGATACCTTCTGATGAAACAATATGTCCAAGAAAAGCGACTTGATCCAACCAGAACTCACACTTCGACAATTTGGCAAACAATTGCTTCTCTCTCAAGATCTGCAACACAATCCGCAGATGCAAATCATGTTCCTCCTCATTCCGCGAATACACCAGAATGTCATCGATGAAGACCACTACAAACTGATCCAAATAGGGCTTAAATACTCTATTCATCAAATCCATAAAAGCTGCAGGTGCATTCGTCAGACCAAAAGGCATAACTAAAAACTCATAATGCCCATACCTGGTCCGAAAAGCTGTCTTCGGAACATCCTCAGCTCTGACTCTTAACTGATGGTACCCAGATCTCAGATCAATTTTAGAAAACACAGCTGCACCCTTCAACTGATCAAAGAGATCATCGATTCTAGGCAAAGGATATTTATTTTTAATAGTCACCTTATTCAATTGCCTATAATCGATGCACAACCTCATGGTACCATCTTTCTTCTTCACAAATAGCACAGGAGCTCCCCACGGAGAAACACTGGGGCGAATAAATCCTTTGTCCAACAACTCCTGTAACTGCACTTTTAACTCCCTCAATTCTGCTGGTGCCATTCTATAAGGAGTAATAGAGATAGGAGTGGTACCAGGTAACAATTCAATACCAAACTCCACCTCTCTCTCTGGAGGCAATCCAGGCAACTCCTCTGGAAACACATCAGGGAACTCAGCAACTGTGGCAATGCTATCAATGGGAAAACCCTTCACTCTAGTATCTATCACATGAGCGAGATAGGCTTCACACCCCTTTCTAATCAACCTCCTGGCTGCAACAGCTGAAACAAATAAGGAGGCTAGCTGTTCCTGCTCATTAGATACTATCACCTCTCTACCATCACCAGTTCTCAAAGAAACAATTTTCTTTTTACAATCCACCACAGCTCCATGTCTAGATAACCAGTCCATGCCCAAAATAACATCATATTCCTTAAATGGCATCTCAATCAAATCCCCAAGGAACTCCTCACCCTGCACCACTACTGCACTATCTCTATGCACCTTACTCACAATCACACTATGCCCTAACGGATTTGTCACCAACACATCAAATCCTAAGGACTCAGCATGCATATCAGAGACAGGCAAAACAGATGCACTAATATATGAATGCGTGGAACCCGGATCAATCAAAGCAAGTACTGCAGTATTAAATAAATAAAAAGTACCCGCAATGACTGCCGATGCATTAGGCTGCCTCTGCATAACATACATCCTCTGGGAAGAACCAACCTCCTCTGGTCTACCCTCCCTGGATGTAGCACCACCTCTAGAACTGAATCCTGCTCTACCTCCTCGGCTGGCACCTCTGCTGCCTCTACCTCCCCTCACACTAGCTCGAGAAGCGGCAGAATCAACTGGCATCTGCTCTTGCCTCTCCGGGCAATCTCTCACAAAGTGATCTGGTGATCCACACCTGAAGCATACCCCTGCAACACCTGCCTTCCAACAAGAACCACCATGAGGCCTACCACAATGAATGCAGATGGGGTAAGTAGATCTCTGAGTCATTGGAGTTGGAGCACTAGCCACTGAAGCTGCAGGTCTAAATCTCTGCCTCTGAGACTGCACTGACCTACCAGTAAGCCTCTGACTCCTACCAACCCGAGGAATAAAACTCCCCTTTCCTCTCTTCGCAGAAGAAGACCCTGCCTCAAACTGGGGCCTCCTAGCTCTAGTCTCTTCCTCTGAAGCAGCTGCAATAACTTGAGCTCTCTCTACACTGCGAGCTGCTGCCACAAGCTGAGAAAAATCAGTATATCTTGAACCAGCCACATGACACATAAGAGAAGGCCGCAATCCCTCCTCAAATCTCCTGCATCTATCAATCTCATCAACTATAATTCCCCCAGCATACTCACTCAACCGGATAAATTCAACCTCATACTCTGTCACAGTCCGGTGATTCTGCCTCAAATCTAAAAACTCTCTTTTCTTCCCATCTTTATACTCCCTTGGAGTATACTTCAATTCAAATTCTCTCAAAAAGTCAGCATATGACAAAGTTGGTGGATCATCCATAGAATGGGGCACTGTTTTCCACCAACTATATGCATCTTTTTGTAGCAAAGATCTTGCATAGTCAAACTTTTCCTCAGGGGTGGCTTGCAACTGAACAAATACCCTCTGAACTCTATCAAGCCACTGTTCTGCCACAACTGGATCAACTGTACCAAAGAAATCCTCTGCTCCATATTTCCTCAGTTTGTCATAATGCCTTACAGAAACTAAGGGCTGAGGGGGTGGTGGCTGTGGTTGCACAGGTGCTTGTCTCATAGCTTCCATCATATGCATAAACCAGGCTGGCGGAACCTCATCACCTACTGGTCTACCTGACCCAGAAGCAGGTGCCTCACCAGTACTAACAACCCTAGCTCCACCATCAGGAGCATTACTCTCAGCACTAGCCTCAACCGACTGACTTGAATGTGAATCCATCACAACCTATGTCTGCACACACAGTAAATTACATCTTATTAAAGATCAGAGACTGCCAATCTCAAATGTATTTGTTATTCAAAACCACTTTTTAAGTAAAAATATTCTTTTTATTACATTTTTCCTAGGTTGAGAATCTCAAACCTAGGCTCTGATACCAAAACAATTGTAACACCCCCATATCCAATGCACACACACTACAACCACAACAATGTAGCATAAGTGCACCAAACATAGGGATGCTACGGTTTCCTTAACATTCAAAACATTTTAAACAAAACCATAACCTTTCAATTATATACATTATAGAAAAAAAAAATTAGGTCATTTACTTATAAAACAAAACATATTAGATATACATATACATTTAAATATTACACAGCGGAAGTTATAAAATATTTATAAATTTACATTATAAACATTACTTTACAAAATATAAAAGAAATATACATGATTGGCAAGTCAGCTCTGATCTTTAAGCTCCCAAAATCAACTCTTCAATGTCTACTCTCACTCGGTCTCGAAGAGCTCTCGGGTTCGATCCTATCAGTTCTATCACCTGCGCGATTAAACACTATCGCGCTAAGCCAAGGGCTTAGTAAGATAATCATGCAAATGATATGACTTAGTGCAATGCAATGTTCTTTCTCAAACCATATCATGCATGTATCATCATATATGCAAAACTAACAACATACTTTCACATTGCATGTCACATTTCAATATCTTGTCATATACCTTATTATTGATCATTTAACCATTCATAGTCAACACTAAACAAAGACAAACATAATCTCATTATTCAAACATTTCACCATTCAACATTTACATCTAAGCAAACACATGCATGGGCCCAAAATCCACTAATATGCCATTCAATTTTCAGAGTTAATGTTTTGGTTTTATCATCACATTTATCAATATCATATACCCAACTAGGCTTCAAGGATTAGGTTCAACCAAGCTTCAAGGGGAGCAAAGCATGCTAAGCTTCAACCCAACTTGGCTTCAAGAACAAAACCCAACCTAGCTTCAAGGGTGGTAACAACTCAATTAGGCTTCAAGGATTCAATCCAACCTAACTTCAAGAGATTGTTACTCTTATTAGGCATGCCACCAACAACAAACTCTGAAAATGGAATAACACATTAGCCACACAATTCATTTAGATTTCATTCTCAATTCTCATTATCATTTAGGCAAACATGCCTCATTTATTTCCATTGAATCACATTAGCCAATAACAATGGCTTCACATTTCATTTCACAATATAACACTTCATTATTCATCATAGCCAAACACAATGGCATTGTCTCATGTCATGTCTTATTTGAATTATCATTTCATCTTTGATACAACATTTCAATATACATTACTCATGAAACACATTACCTTTCACAATGCATAACATAACCTTGTTTAAATCTCAACAATGCAATTAGGGCAAAGAACAATTTATATAATTCATAGCTTTAGGATCTTTCATATGCATTTGATTAGCTCATTCATAGTTTAAAGTGTTTAAGTTTAGGTTGAGGAACCAACCTACCTATGAAGAACCAAAACATTGCAACTAGGTCAAGGAAAACAAAACTTACCTAACCCATATGAGGGACACGGGCAGCACACATGAGGGACACGGCCAAGCTTGTGGCCGTGTCACTCAACCCAATTGGACAGTAGGCAACACGGGCAAGGGACACGGCCAAGCTTGTGGCCGTGTCTCTCAATCAAACTTTGGCAGTAGCAAACATGGCTTGGAGACACGGCCGTGTCACCCAAAAACCAATCCAACACGGGCAAGATTCCATGAACTTGGCCGTGTCTCTCAAGAATTTAAAGTCTTGGCCGTGTCTCTAAAAACTTTTAGCCGTGTCACTTAAAAACAAAACCCTAATATGCACAACTCTCCTCCAATTTCACTCAAACTCATCTAACACCATATCATGTTTTTCAAATGAATGGAATCAAGGTTCTAAACACAAATTCTACATGTTTATCACAATATTCTTAATAAAAACACATCAACCAAAACATTGGCACCATATGTAGCACATATCCCCTCAAAACCCTAAAACCAACATTCTACTCCATCTATCAAAAATCAACTTACTTCTTTCATCAATTCATCCTCAAAATTCAAGATTAAGCTAATCAAACATACTTGATTAACAAAATCAAGCAACACACTCTTAGATCATCTATCAATTTCACATATCATTTAACACAAACAAAAATCCAAAAGAGAACTTACCTAAAGTGAAGAAATTCCACAAATCTTCAACTCGATTCTTCAATTCTCCCTTCAATAAGAGTTTAGAACACCCAAAACCTTCCTTAAATTTCTTTTCTTCCTTTCCCTTTCGTGAGCCGGCCAAGAACATGAAGAAGAAGAGAAGAATAATCAATAAACAAAGTCAATCTTCCTTTAAATCTCCACCACAAAATTTCCAAAAGCAAATTACCTCAATACCCTTAACCATATAACTACTCTTTTGTCTTATATGAGCCCATATATGTACTTACACACTTAACACAAAAATATCTCTCTTCCTTTGACTCAACCTTTGACCCATTTATATGTTATATATATATCATCATATACACAACATATAAACTTGTCTCTAAACCCTAAATTTCCAAAACACATATACTTTTCTTTCTCAATTTAAACCAACAATACAACAACAACAACAACAACAACAACAAAACTTCTAGGGCATAAATGAGGATATTACATTGGTTTTGTATATTTCATTTGTATTTGATTGGCATAACACATTTTGATGTTATGAATGTACTTAGCTACTTTGATGTTAAGTCTTATATGTGAGTGCAATATTGTTTATAGAAAAAATATGCATAATGCGTTAATTACATTGTGTTAAACCATTGTAAATGGCTAAAAATATTAATATGGGTAATTTGAGAAAAAGAATGGAAGATGCCCAAATTAGATGGGTAATGAGATTACATTGTAAATGTGACATACGTTATTAAAAATATTATTAGGTAAGTTGAAATAAGAAATTAAGGATGCTTATGGAAAATAAAAGGTAAATGGATACAATGTGGAAAAAGACAATATATATAAAATGTGTGTGCACCTTATATAATATTCGATTCTAAAGAGTTGTGTTTGGTGATATTGATATGACATGCATGTTGTATGATTTGCCTACATGGCTAGATACTAGGTGTCACCATTGATAATATTATTTGTCTTTGGGGCTAGACATTGAGTGTCACTTTGTTGATAATATTTGTCTTTGGGGCTAGATACAAAAGTGTCATGATGGACTAAAATAATATCTCTGAAATATTATATAGGATTCTTGGGCCTAATGCATGTAATTATAGTATTTTGATGAACTTCTTAAAAATGTGTGCACATAAAAGCATTAATTATAATGTGTTTTAAAGAAGTTTACATTGTATTTTTTATAAAATTATTTTTATAATTATAAAATTGAATTTCATTGCATAGGTGATAAGATAGATCTAGAGAGTTCTGCTAGACTTGACCAGGTCTAGATTTTGGACATTTTACTAGAAGTTTGACTCTTTGCCACCAGATCAGCACCATTTGCATACCATGTAAACATCTGTTTTATTAAACTTTTGATTATATATATAATGTTGTCATGTAGTGAGATAAATGTTTGGGAAAAGTATTGTAAATATTTGAACACTTTATATATATACATATATGAGATTATGAGATATGTTGGAGTTTGGGTTTGATTTTATTATTGGGAGTGTATCATTATGCAGGTTGTGAATACTTGATTTTTGAAAAACATCCAAATTACAAATAAAACTCTAACAATTTTTTTTCAGAGATTTTTTTTTAAATTTGTATTTTTAACAAGTAATTACTGTATAAACTCATATATTTACCTTTTAAACTATCTTTTAAAACAATATTTTTTATTTTATTCTAATTATGGAGCATATTCTAAACATACGAGAAATGACATTCTTATATTCTATATACATATTTTATATATACGGGTTGTATGTATCATACGTATATAGAGTTTAAAGGTATTACATGTCATATAATCAAATATTTAGCAGTCAATAATAAATTTTAAAGCATTCATCTAATATGTATAAAATGTTTTGTTTAATTATTTTAGTACATTTCTGTAAGTTTTTTTTTTGTTTACATTTTGCAATATTATATGTTTAGTTTTTTGATATATATATATATATTACATATAAGTTGATATAATTTGTTAAATTTGATGGAAAGTAAAAAAAATTAAAATTTCTTTCTTTGAAGTATTTTATCGAACATATGGTGTGCATTTAGACTTAAAAATAAAAAAATAATCTCTAATCATTATAGTTCAAAACTAAAAACACAATTCAAAACAATAAAAATCAAAAAAGGAAAATTGAGAATAAAATGACTAACAAAAAAAAGAAAAGAAAAGAAAATAAGTATCTCTTCTTCAATTCCTTGTGCTTTTCATTCTAATCTTCTATTAATTACTTTATGTAATCTTCTTGTATTGCAAAAAAAAAAAAAAGAGAGAGAGAGAGAGAGAAAAAAAAGTTTTTTGCAAAGTCCTGGGTTTGTGGAAATTAATGTATTGATTTTAAGTTTGGTGTTTAATTTTATCTTTCTTAATATTTATTAAAATTTAATTAAAAGAAAAGGGTGAGCTAACATTAATTCAAAAGCAAAGGATGTAACATCCTTATATCTTATACACGTATAATATATATATCCATTATATATAAAATACGCGTATATGGTATAAAAATATCACAACCTGGTTTAATAAAAAAATTTATCTTTTCAATTTAAAATCCCAAAACACTTTAAAATGTATATTTAAGTAATAAATAAAATATTTATTATTAACTAAAGGTTCCAAAATAGTATTTTATATGAAAATCTCTAAAAAAAATTTGCCAAAATTTTGTTTGTAATTTTGACATTCCAAATTTTTAACAATTACACAACCTGCACAAAATGCACTCTCAATAAACAATAAACAATATTTCATCCCATCTTCACAAATCCTCCATATTTTTTCAAAATATTTATACATATACATATATTTATCAAAACACATATAAAATCATATATTACAAAATTTAACCAAAATATTCTTTATAATTTACAATATATACTCCAAAAACATAACATTATATATATAATATCAAATTATACTATAATATAAAAAATATATATGTTGGCGAATGACATAATTTCAAAGCTAGACCCTACCAGGTCTAGAATAACTCTCCGGCTCTATCGGATCATCCCTGTCATCTGCGTGATGAATTACAATCGCTTTAAGCTAAAAGCCTAGCGGTACAAACTTTACTAATAATAACACTTTAATACAATGCCAATGCATGATGCATTTGTATGCTATGTCATAGTATGACATTCAATTTCACTCTTAATCATAATCTTCCATCTTTATATAATTCACATAAACACATACAAAAGCATGGGCCCAAACACACTATTATATCATTCAAATCTCAGAGTTACTGTTTTGGTCTATGTTGATACTAAGTGTCTAGCCCGAAGGCAAATCATATATCAGTGACGCCAAGCGTCTAGCCCCGAAGATAAAATCATGTATTAGTGACGCTAAGCGTCTAGCCTGAAAGGCAAATCATAAATTAGTGACGCATAACGTCTAGTCCCAAAAGCAAATAATGAGTGTAACCTCATAGGCATGCCACCTAACACAGAACTCTGAAAATTGAATAATATACTAGGCACACAAATATTACATGTTTTCCGTACTCATTTTTTTTTTCATTTTCCCATAATCAAATAGGCACATTGCCTCATTTTCCATTTTTCTCATCACATTATTTTATTTTCTCATTCATATCAATATCATTTCATTATATCTCATCATGTTTCATCATTTCATCACAATGTATCTCATTTTACATAAATATCACATTACCCAAATGTTTTGGGTTATTTTCATATAATTCACATATTTCACACTTTATTCAATTTAACCATTAATAATGGCTTTTCATAATGCATATAAGGTATATATAACAATACACATGTCATAGCACATTGTTCATGAATGTTCAATGTATCAAGTAGCTTAACACAATTTTCATTTAAAATGTGTTAAGCACAAATGTAAGGTAAACATATCACATTTATCAAAAGCTTGTACATACCTTAATAAGCACTTAAATGCAAGCTAAGAAACTCCCACAAACCTTGACTTCCAAGTTATCAGTCAACATTAAGGTTAGACAATCTACAACTTCTTAATGCTATACCAAATGTGATCAAATACAATCATTTAATATCACATTTTAAGGTATTACAAGTATTAAATCTTAATTAAATCTCACTCTTACAACATTTTCAAAATTAAGCCTAACTTTACTTTAACATTGAAAACCATGTTAAATCATTTAAATTGGTGTTTTAAGTTTATTTATATCATTACAAACATATTATAACACGTTTTAATCAATTACATTCAATAAACACACATTCTTTAAGCAAAACCCTAAAATGGCATAACTTTCACCAATGAAGGTTCTTCATTCCAACTCATTCCAATTATTAATCCAAGCTTATTTTCATCACTTATATAATTAAAAAACATGCTTCAAACATTAAAATCAAACAATTAATCATTCTTTGGAAATTTCCTTTCCAAAACCTTAAATTCAACACTACCATTTTCAATCTCTAACCAAACTTAATCAAATATCTTATTTGACTTTAAAATTCTTGTTTATGCATCATAACAAACACATTTGAAATCAATTTGCAGAATTAAAACATAGGATTTCAAAAATTCAAATGTTTCGTAACCCTAAATTATCTCTCTTCAACTAACTCATCTCAAACTTAACCATTTCTTCAATCCAACTTAAAAATCATTAATAACTACTCAAAATAACTTCATACATACCCAATTAAGCAATAAAATCATGGTATCACAACAATCCAAACTCAACATATTCATATAATCATAGAATTCTAAAGAAAAAGTTAGAAAACTTACTATTTATGGTGAAAATCACTAAAATTTCACTTGAAACTTGTCAACTCCTTCAATTAATAAAGTTTGGAAGAAGCAAAAACTTAGGTTCTTTGGCTATGAAAATTCGGCTACAAGGAGGAGGAAGAAGAAGAAGATTAACTTTGAATTTCTCTTTTCATTCACTAACTTAAAATATACCATATATATATTATTATTTTATTATATTTTTAATTAATTAATTAATTAATTATTTAATAAAAACCATAAATTATATATTTCATTCAAAAATAAATTATTTTAAAATTATTTAAATAATTTTAATTTTCAAAGTATATTTAAAAAATTTCCACTTGACTTTGACTTTTCTTTTAAAGTGTTAATTTTTAGTTGACTTTCATATATTTTATATATATTTCATGTATATTTCACATATACATTTCATTTTTTTACTTAAAATCATTTAATTTTCTATTTAAATTTTCTATTTAATTAATTTAATTTTAATTTATTTATTTAATTTTTAAAAATTAGGGATATTACAAAGGAATTAAAAAACAAGTGGAGAGAGTTGCAAGTATCCATGACCATGATTCTCGGTGAACTATGACCAGGATCATGAACTGGTAGTCCGATTTATTGAATCGAAATTAAACTAAAAAAACCGATTTCTAATTGAATCAAGATCGATTTTATAAGGGTTCAATTCGGGTTCAAGATTTTTTGAATTAAAATCGAAAACCAGTATTTAAGATTTGAATTGTGAAAAATAAAAAAATAGAAATTGTTATATATTCTAAAAAATATGTATATATTTTAATATATATATAATATTAATACATATATTAATTTTTAATATATATATATATTTTTAAAAATATATAATTTTTAGTTTAAAATTAAAATCTTAAAATTAATTTCTTTTAAACTTCAATTGCTCCGAGTGGAAGAAGGGAATTTATATGATTAATTTCGATTAATTTCAATTAACTTAGGATTAAGACTTTGTTAAATTAAATTAAGTTGAGTTTAATTGCAACATTAAATATTTAAAATATTTAGTTAAATACATATATTTATAATAACAAAATACATTTACAAAAAATTATCATTATTATTGTTATTATTTGTTATTACTAGATTAATAATAATTATTGTTATTTTGCTATTATTTTTAATAACTAATATTATTTGATTTGACTTAATTAATATCGTTAAATTTATGAGTCAAGTTTTCAATCTCATGAAAAATGTTATCAATTATAATTACTTTTATTAAAAAAATATAAATTCAAAAAGAAAAAAAAAAGAAAACATATTTGAACCGACAATTTAAACTGAAATTGAAGCCGTTACATATTTATCATTTAAGGGATTAAATATTTACCGAATCAATTTTTGTCAGTTTAGATTAAAATTTATGATATCCCGGATTAAAATTAACGATTCCAAATTGATGATTTCGGTTAACCATACTATAGCCATAATTAATTGCAAGTGGCTGAAACTAGAGTAAAGCTTATGCAAGATTCACATTTATGTTGGAATTGAATTGGATGAAACAACGCACAAAAAGGGAGAAGAAGAGATCTGAAAATTTTAAAAAGGGAGAATACCATATTTTGTAAAAATAAAATATAAGAAATGTAAAAATTAAAAAAGTAAGGGGTTAAGAATGAAAAAAAAATAACAACAATAAAATTAAATATATAAAATACAGTGTAATTTCCTCAATCCTAACAGTGCATCTAACTTATTCTCGGATCAATTTTCATATTGGGTTGGATCATATTTCGCTTTGACTCTATACATCTGCAAAGTAAAAAATTTAAACATCATTAAAATTTGATTTGACTAATTTTATTTAATTGAAAAAATTATACTTTTCACCTTTTTAATTTTTTTGTTTTACTATAAGTATTTTAGTTATTTAATAAAAGTATAAAATAAACTCAAAATAAATTTATAATTAACTTATAATAATTATCATATATATAATAAATTAATAATAAAATTATAAATAAATTCATAATAAATTATATAAATTTAATAAATTAATAAACTAATCATAAATTCTTATAAATTTAAATATATTTTAAAAATTTGATAAATTTTAAATTTTTTTATTTTTATTTTATATTTTTATCAAGAGTCTTAATTAATTTATTCTAACCCGTTAAGGCCGGATCCAAACTCAGTCGGGCTGCTGGATGAATGAGTCCAGTTTATGCAATATATGCAACGATAGTTCGGCCCTCAAACAAAATGATTAGTTAGGCAGCGTTTCCTCGTTTAGAATCTATTTACCACTCTCAAGCCGATCTAACACGGCCTCCTCCCTTTCCTTTCAACTGGGAATCCAATTCATGTTTTGATTGAGTTTTGGATTGAAATTGATTGTGTTATTGCTGCAAATTCAAGTTAATGCAGTGCTGGAAACTGTGTTTGTGATGGGCATGGAAAAAAAATAAATAATTCAAAATCTACTGCATTGATACCAAACACTGATCATAACAGTGATACCAAACATTAAAGTGAGAATATGGCAAGCGGGCAAGTGGCAAAGCGGGTCAAATATAAGACCTCTGTGAAGGACTTCGGCACTCCTGGTCGTCTATCATTGGTATTCTCTTTTTACAATTTTCAAATTGGTTGATATTGTTTTTGATAGAGCATAGGGTGATTTTAGTGGTGAGTTAGTCAATAATAATAATTAGGCAAAAGGGAATCAGTTAATATTTACACAAATGGGATTTTTTTCTTTCTATGTGTATGCGGAAGTTTTCATTCTTATGCGAACTAATTTGGAATTCTGCTTGACATGATCCTTTGTGATAAGTGCAAATGTTGTAATTTTTTATTTTTTAGACTATGGAGAAACTGGCATTCAGGCCTAATAATCGTAATTCAGCTTTGAAGCTCGACATGGAGTTCAAATACATTAAAAGTAATTTTTTCCTTGTTTTTCTCTATATATATTTTTAACATGTTTGTGTAAGTGGAGTTTTTAATCCATATGGATGTGGACAGATCATAAATATACCAAAGAGGGATCAGATAAAGCACCCATGCTTAATCTCACCTCAAATCAGGTTCTCAAACTTCATGTTACTTTTTTTTTGTTCATTTTGTTCTTATTTGAGTTTGTACTTTATGCTCAAAGCTTGCTCTTTTATTCATCTACTCATTTTATACCAGGGTGTGAGTTACATATTTGAGTTCGATACTTACAATGATCTTCAAATTTGCAGAGAATTTGTGGGTAAGTCTCAGATCTCAAGCACCACCATTATTTTGATTGATTGAAAGTCTCCTTGCATTTGATGAGAATTGGCACTCATTTGGTTTTCAGAATTACTTTCAATTTTGTCTTGGTTATAATCTCTCTATTTTAGGTTTGGGAGTTCTTATTTAGTTCAATTTTGTTAGTTGCAATTTGATTGCATTTTGGTAGTTTCCTTTTATACTTTTAATGAAATATTGTGAATATTGAATAGCTATAGAAAGGATGTAGTTCAAGTAATGTAATGACCCTTTAATGGCAAGAAATAATGAATATAAATTATTATGAGACTTGAAGTACAATAACTAAAAGGTAGCAGTGATTTTTATTGTGTTGCAGTTGACATTCTTTTTAATAGTATTGAAAACAATCTAGAATAATGATCTTTTCCCTCACTATACCTTTATATTCTGCTTTTTGTCTTTTTTTATTTTTTCTCCTGTTATCTGATCCTTTGAAGAATAAGTACTGAGTGGCCTTGTTTCACTGCCAGATGCAGTACTTTTTAGTTGATCAATAAGGCAGATTGACTGATATAGTAGTATCATCATTCTGATGAAACTTAGACATTTCATTGCATGCATCGTGTTTAAAAGAATTTAGAGAAGTTGAAATAGTAAAATTCAAATGCCACTAAAGTTTTCTTTGCAAATGTGCCAAAGAAATGGTTAATTGCTTTCTTTTATGATATGTTTAGCCTTATTCTATGCTTGCCTTTTCATAGTAGGAATTTATTTGGTAGCAGGCTCTATTGAGGGGGAGGTGTGGACCTAGAGGCATATATGGTTGTAGGTCGATTCTTATTTTGGGGTCTTTTGCTATTTGTTATCTTGTTCAAGGAAACATAATAGAATAGTTTTCAAAGGAGAGAATTACTGATGAATTGTTTAACTTTAGTTTTATTATGGAGATAATCCTTTATAGATGTTTATACTATCTAATTTTGCAAATAAGCTTTTTGTACATGATGCCACTGAGAGAGCTATTATTGTCCATAGAAAGAGTTCACATAGCATTCACGACTTTAACTTTTCATTAGTTTCATCAAATTTAACTACTCGATTTTATTTCTTATACTTTTACATTTATCCATGTATAAAGTATGTGCATGGGGGAACTTTTGAATAGACAAGAAAATGCAAATTTGTGTCACTATATCACAAAAGAGGGGCCATTGATGGAATTATATGGGACAATGCTACTAGAAGCCACTACACCCTTGTAATTTGTGATCCATATCGTATGGTCCCAATTGTGGATTGTTAGTGATTTGGAATGTCAAAATTAGTGTTTCAAGTTTTAAAAAACTATGGGTGGAGAATAAAACAATATGTCACACATTCAATTAATTATTTATTGTTATGCTTTGGATTTTGGGATCTGATCCTTTTTTTTAATAGTGTAGAAAGTAGTTAACATAGCATTTTGATTGAAAATGATTTTGTATCTCGTAGAACATTTAAAAAGATTTTGTATCTGTATTTATTGTTCAAGATCCATGAGGATTAAGAGTTCTTTTCCTTCTGGGTTTAAAGTTATTTTTGTCATATAAACATATGCTTGTAAATCTATATTGGCAAAGAATTCACCAAAAATTAGGGGGACATCTAGCAACTTTTTGCATTTTTGAATTGCCATGCAATTCTACCTTGAATTGAGGCTAGATGTTTTCTAATTGTTAGACTTACACGTTGTAGTGTTATCATTTTTTTTCTCAGTTTTACATGGAAGAAGGCATATTATAATGTTATGTTACATATAGTAGGAGTAAAAGGGAGGAAAATATTAGTTGTTAAAGGGTGAGCAAGGGAATGTGTATAACTAATCTTGAGCTGGCAGGTTAGTTAAATATTCCAGGTGTACTAGCAGTAGCTATATATATACTAATTTCTTAAAGATGCAAGCTAAGCAATATACCATAGCAAAATTATCCTCATTTCTCTCTCTCTCTCTCTCTCTCTCTCTCTCTCTCTCTTGGACTTATAAGGTTAGGTGTTGCCTCTGTGGACATTGGTGGCTTGGGAAACATTGCTTGCCACATTGACAACGTGGAGTTGGGTTTTTCTTTTGATTAGCATTACAAGTAACTAAGGCTTTGGGTGAATTATTGGGTGTGTTTTTAGTTGGGTACATGGTGAGAGGTTTAGGGGTTGGGATGGGTGGATTGCTGGTGGCAGAAATGGTTATCAGATTGGTGTTGAGTGTTTGGGTAAGAGGTTTGGAATGGATTGAGCTTTTGTAAGCTGTTTGGTTGGCCTCCACAGTGAGCTCTTGCAATTGAGCTTGCTCAAAGGCCTAGTACAAGTTAGTGGGTTTGAACATTCTTCTTGTTGCCCCTATTTCTTCCTTTAGTTCCCCTATGAAGCTGGAGATGAAATACATTTCAATGAGAATTGGATTCATCCTTTCCATTTTTGTTTTAGCCTCCTTGAATTTATCTTGATAATCAGAAACATTTCCCATTTGCTTCAATTTGTTAAAATCAGCCACTACATC
This sequence comes from Garcia nutans, assembly GCA_947685225.1. NCBI lineage: Eukaryota > Viridiplantae > Streptophyta > Magnoliopsida > Malpighiales > Euphorbiaceae > Garcia > Garcia nutans. The sequence goes on from CANTUV010000045.1 coordinate 35,538,084, forward strand.
TTCCATATAGAAGTCGATAAATCTTTGCATTATCACATTTGAGAAGATCTCCCAACCTTGATTCTTGTGAGTTTTGATCCAACTCAGAAACCATGTTTCTGGTTTACCAGAGAGATAGTGACTCCCTAATAGTGACTCCCTAGCTCAACCTTCCTCTCTTCAGGGACTTCATAGATTTGGAGATACTTATTACATTTCTAGATCCATGGTTGCAAAGCTCTCCCCTCGAAATGGGTAGGTCCATTTCAGAAGCAATTGACCCATGTACCCTCTGTTTCCTCTTTTGATGCTCCATGACCAATGTCTTCCATCTCTCGAACTCAGGGTGTGGGTAAAATCCTCTACTTGAGCTCAACACCTCATCGGATATGGGTTCCTTCATTTAAATTCTGTAACAACTGCATCGTTTGGGTGAATTGAGCACCTAGCTTAACTTTCTTTGAGCGAAGCTGGTCATAGGCACGTTGCTGCTTAGTTCTAGCGGCTTGATACTCTGTCTAGATTGCGTCAAACCTCAGCTAAATCTCCTCTTGCTTTATGGCTACTGTCTATTTCTTCTATTCTTTGGTTGAATCCTTGTGATTACAATTGCTCTTTCTTATCGTCTGGGTCTAGCTCCCTTAAGGCTTGATTTTTACCCGGCCTAACCCTTTTACTCATACTTTAGGTGCTAGATTTGACTACACTGATACCAAATCTGCTAGATTAGTCTTATTAGTCTAAGCTTACTGGTAGGGCTTACAATTAGATTTAGGCAATCTAGAAATAGATTCAATGGAGGAATTTAGAGTAAAGAATGAGAGAAAGGGGGGAGAGAGAGAGAAATGAGGAAGGGGATTCTGTTATGGTATATTGCTTAGCTTGCATCTTTAGGAAATCAGTACATATATAGCTATTGCCAGTACACCTAGAATATCTAACTACGTGCCAGCTCAGGGTTAGTTATGTGCATTCTCTTGCTCACCCCTTAACAACTAATATTTTCCTTCCTTTTTCTCCTACATTATGTAACATATTAATTCTGATTCCCTTCCATTGAACCTAAATCAAATAATCTTGTTCTCGGGTTTGTTTTACGTTGTCTCTGTCCTTCACTGCTAACAACAAAAACTTTTGTATGTTATTTTGCTTCCAGAGTATACTTGTTGGCCAACCCTAGTGCTTGATTCCAAAACGACTTTTCTATGGAGTCAAATACAAAGTGTTTCTACTTCACTTATACCTTCTTAACATGTATTTGTTTTACCATTTTTGTGAGTTAAGCAGGCTATTTGCATCTCTCTTTTCTTTATATGCACTTTCTTGAAATCTTTCCAGCAGTTTTGCTTCTTTGGAAAGATTCTGTATATTTATTCATTCTTAACGATGGGCTAGTTCAAAAGAAACTTAATGAATGGTCATTTGAAAATATTTTTGAAGAGTTGCCTTCTATAACTTTTGACTATTGGACATCAAGACGAGTATATTTTTATGCCTTTGCCTTTTGTGCTCTCTTTCCAGAAAACCTTATATAACTTTTGTTTCTTGTATTTTTATTTTCAAACTTATCTGCTTGATACTTGTCACATTGATTCTTCTAATAATATTAGATTGTGCGCTTGATCTTTGTGAACAGGAAAAGCCCTTTCGAAGCCTGTGGAGTCTTCAAAGCCCGCAGATACTTCAGAAGCACCTTCTGAACAACCCAGTACCGAAGAACTACTTCTTCGGATGAACTTGCTGCGAGAAAATAGGTAAACTTACTTTCTTAGGTTTGTGTAGGTATTTAGCATTGCAAGGCCTATCCTTTTGGAAAATTCCTTTGTGCTGCCGTCTTCTTGCTCGAGATTATCATTTCTTTATCTTTTAAACTCTCAGGACTAAAGGTACATTCCAAATTCCAAAATTGCTTTAATTTGAGATGTATTTTCAGTTTTGGTCTTTCTTCCATTGTGATAGATGCTCAAATTGGGAGAAGAAACAGCTAGCTATATTATCATCAGTCATACTTGTCTCTGCATAAGAAACTTGCATTTTCTATATTTTATGGTCTATAATTCTTTAAATCAGTAGTGAATGTTTGACATTGAGTGAGAAACAGTACTGACGACAATATTAAAAATTTTAAAACTATGCTTATAATTGCTAACTAAAGCTTATAAAGATGTCAAAGACCAGCAAAATCAGCAGAAAAATTAATACTTTATTTTGAGATCCCCTTCACATTACTCAAAATTTTCCTTGTGCAGTGAGTTGCAGAAACTTCATAAGCAGTTTGTGAGTGATGGTGTGTTGACAGATGCTGAATTTTGGGCTACAAGAAAGGTTAGTTGTTTAGAAAAGCCTTTCATTCTGTTGCTTTTATAACCCTGCATTGCATCCAGTCTTAGAACCTGAAGCTTCTCAATATTAGGCCTTAATTTCTTTCTTTTCTCTGCAATGGGAAACCACCTGCCTAGATGAAGTTGTGAATAGTTGTTGAAGAACATGTGATCACAATTTTTTCTTACTTATTCTAATTGCAGAAGTTGCTCAATGCGAACTTCAGCAAAAATTCAAAGCAGCGGGTGGGCCTCAAAAATTCTATGCTTTCTGATTCAAAGCCATTAATTGATGGGCGGGTATAGTTATAGCTCCATCTCTCTCTCTTATATCTGTGTGCACACACATGCATTGTATTTCATTGGTTTTGTCTTTGCTGTTGAACTTCTCTTTCCCCTCCTCTCTCATTTTGACTAGCAAAAAGATTAAAAAAATAACCTATGACATAAATATATGAAAGTAAAGATGTTCATAGAAGGTTCTATCAAATGTCAAGCTACGGGCAAAAGGGATTTCTTTTAAATTACTGTATTTCAATAATGTCTTTATTCTATATTAGTTATGAGGTTTTTTTATCATATTTTTATTGAACTTGTGATCCAAACCATCATGGCTTTCTCTAGGTGTTGGCTGATTTGCAGAATGTTACTTGGCTTTTTGAAACACCTAATTAGGAATGTGATTTCTGGGAATTGTATATGAGGAACGTTTCATATACTGTGAAGCTAATACTGAGAATTCCTAGGTCTGTAGAATTACAGGGAATGTTTGAGTCTGGGAATCATGAAAAGATTTGGAATACATTACTGTAAACCCTTACATCATGACTCCATTAATTTCCTTGTAAGCAAATGTAAAAACATAAAATGTATAATCTTACGATAGATGAAGAGTATAGCTTAGCCATGAAATTTATTTACCTTTGGTAATGTCAGTTCCTCTTCTTTACCTAAGAAATTATATTCCTCCTTCCTTTTTACTGTTTCTAAAAAAGTGAGAATGTGATATCTGGTAATTAAGATTCCTCCCTCCATGTTCCATGAACCAGACTGTTATGTCCGAAGTTTGGATCTAGTTATGGGTTTATGTGATTGAAATATAAAGTTATCTTAGAGTTTTAGGAACTCAAAACCTTGTTGAAAATTTTTCTTCACTCATTTATTAACTCACTACCTTCTAAATAGGGAAATACAGTGACAGATACTAGATAACTACCCACTATGATAACTTCCCACAACAATAATGAATCTTACTTACAAACTGCACGCTAATAGAGAAACGAACTTATTGACACCCACTGATAAAAAAACTTTTTCCATGTTCTTATCTACACACATGGGATCAACATAAATAAAACTACTGAAAATAAATATACAGCTACTGAATTTAGCTCTTTAATATCAGACTCCTTGAAAAGGCACTTGTCCTCGAGCACAATGATGGAGAACTTCTAGTTCTCGGGTAAGGCAACACACTTTTATTGCTGATAGGTTAAACTTCCATTGATAATCTTTCAAAGGCCCTACTTGGTGGAGCTTAGAAGGCTATCCTAATTTACTATTTTTAATGGGAGGAACATTGTTATTTACAATCTTCACAAAATAAGGTTGATTCCCTTTCAATTTGAGAAACCATATTTTTTGCATCCTTTCTAAGTGAAAGAAGCCACCCGGTCATCTCACCTTCAAGAGTACACTGAAGTTGAATGAAAGCAAGCCATCCCAAAGGATCATTAGAACCATCAAAATGGGAAAGTCTAGTTTGGAATATTTAGGTACATAGGTAACTTCTACTTCCAATCTGCTACCATTTCTCTATTCATTTGTGAGGCCAGTTTGCAATTCAACTCTCCTCATTTTTCTAACTTTCTAGTGAAACATCTCTTATCAATTTCTCTAATGGGAATGGAAGTTCTTGTTTTGCTAGTTATGGGTTATGTGATTGAATATAGAAATAGAGTTAGGGCTCGTTAAAGAGATTCCAAATTCTAGAAAGAGAATCTATTTGCTAGTAGAGAGACAAATATCGATTGTATCTTATTCAACAAAACAAGTAATTTACATCTGTTTCTTATGTATATACACGGTAAAACGTAAGTGGTAAGATAGAATGTGTTTGACTCTTATATCGCATCATATTAGTCTAGGTGGCTTGAGAAAAATCATCTACTATGGTGAGAGAATTCAACACCAAAACTTTATTATACGGACCCCGCATATCATATGGAGTAAAGCAAAAGGTTCAGTGGATTGAGAAACATTTTTAGGAAATGGAATTCTAGCTTGTTTAGCAAGAGGTTATGTCGAAAATTGAAATGTTCTATCAACAAATGGTTTAAGAAAGAAATATGTTATGACTTTTTATATGAAGGATGTTTTTGTCTTGCATGCCCAAACTAATAATTTGATATTATCGCAGAATTGAAGCAATCATGAGAGTTCTCTTCATTAATTTTAGGAAGGCGACTAGGGTACATGGTGTTTATAGGTACTAAGGTACTTATCAACAAAAATTCAATAACAGAAACATCAAAACTAGACTTTTCTAACTTGCAAAGGCCCTCTTCCAGTTTGGCAATTGCAATGATTGATTTTTGTGGATCCTGGAATAAGCAATTAATGGGGTAAAAGATAATAATCAAATGATGATCTTGTAAAGTTTGCTGGCGGAAAGTAGATTAAATATGAAGGTGGGAACATGAAAAAAATCTTTTAATTGCATTTGAGGGTGTAGATTCACTGATTCTACTTGACTAGATGTGCAAATTATGTCATCAAGTAAAAAAAAGAAGCGTGATGAAAATGGTGTTAAGAAATGCAATAGAGCAAGATCAAGAATATATGATCAGTCGACCCTGTATGTGTAATCCAAGGATGTGTGTGTAATCCAAGGATTAACACAAATAATCGTACCAAAACAATATTTGAGTAATAGAATAGCTTTACCAGTTATTGGCTTTTCCTTCGAGCAATTGCTTCATCTCTTGATGAAAAGTATTAGCTAGTACTTATCGCTCTCTTCATATTTAGGTGGAGTAGATTCTGTAGTATTAGTTTCAATTTTTTTTCCTAAATTGCTGTTGGTTTGAGCTACAACCATTCAGAGAACTTCAATAGTTATGGACTTCCTATACCATTCAAGAACACCATGTATTTTGAAGTAAGTATCATTAAGATATCCATTTTTGTTACAAAAGTCACAGTAATCTTTAGCCCTTTGAGCCTTAGTCCTTTTCTCCCTACCTTTTGTGCAAATGGAGGCTTGGCTAGTAAGGTCACTCCTTTACTAGGTTCTGATAAACTTGCTTTTGTACTTCTACTTTTAAAATCATGGAATAGGCTTTGTTATCAGTAGGCATTGGGTCACCAACAAAAGTTGATCCCTAACCTGGTCATAAGCTTCATTTGATCCCATCAAAAACTGTAAAAGTTTACTTCTATTCATGATATCTAAGATAGATTAGCAGCTCCGCATGTGCAGGCTGGTAGAGGATCAACACTTGCTATTTCATACCACAACTTCTTGAGTTGAGTGTAATAGAGATAGATGCATTACCTTATGAGATTAAAGTGATTTTCCTCTGAATTTGATATATCAATAGTCCATTGTTTTCACCAAATTGTGCAATAATCTCATCCTAAAGCTCCTTAGAATTGGTTGTCTATAAAAATGCCTCCATGAAGTGACCATATAGCGATCATATTCATCGATGTCTTCTTTTCAAAGATTGATTTTGACATCAATGAAACTGATTTACATTTGACCCATAATGCAATTCACATGGCACAACTTCAAGTTTTGAAATTAGATCCATTAAGTGATACATATTGGAATATTGGAGATGTAACTCATCACCATTGGAATTAGAAACCTTTATCATCTGAAATTTCTCCATACTGATTTCCTGTTGTTTCACTTAGATTTCGAGCACTGCTTGTTTCACTCATTTTATTGATTGATATCAATTAAAAAATTAATTAAGTCAAAGAAATAGATGCAAAGCTTAAAAAAATCATATTAGATATATCCGAGTCTTGAAGGATGTGTATGATGGAGCTATCACTAGTGTTCGCAATGTTGGAGGGGATTCTAAGAATTTTCCTGTTTCTACTGGGTTATGTTTTTGCCTTAGTCATGGATAAGCTAATAAGATATATACAGAATGACATTGCTTAGTGTATGATGTTTGCAGATGCCATTATATTAATAGATAAGACTCAAGCATGATTAAGTTAAAAGTTGGAGTTGCGGAGAAGTGCTTTGAAATCTAAGAGTTTTAAGTTAAGTATAACTAAGACTGAGTTATGCATTGTAGATTTGGTAACGCGAATGGAGAGGGAGGCGAATTTGTTTTGGACGGAGTGGCAGGACTTCATAGTACTCATTTTAATTGCCCTGGTTCTATTCTTCAAGAGGATGGAGGTTGTGAAGAAGATGTTAGCCATAGAATTAAAACTAGTTGGATGAAGTGGAAGAGTACCACAAGAGTTTTATGTGATCGGAAGATGCCGGTTAAATTGAAAGGAAAGTTCTACCACACTGTAATACGGTATGTGCGGATACACTAGGATGGATAGAATCTGTAGCGAGTGTATTAGAGAAAAAGTAGAGATAACACATATCGAGGATATGAAAAGAAAACATAGATTGAGGTGGTTTGGCCATGTGAAATGAAGACCTAGTAATGTGTCGGTGAAAAAAAAATGAACAAGTTAAAAATAGATATAGGTAGAAGAGGCAGATATAGGTAAGAGAGGCAAGGGTAGACCTAAACAAATTAGAAAAAAAAGTTCCAAAATGGTCTTACGACTTTACATCTACAGAAAGATATAGCCCTAAATCGCGCTGAGTGGAAAAAGAGAATCTATATAGCCAATCTCAAATAATTTGAGATTAAGGCTTTGTTAAGTTGAGTTTTATATTCACGAATGGGAAAAAATAGAAAATAAAACCCTAACCCTTTGTTTAGATGATGGTTTGCTATGGTTCCATAATGTATAGTATGGTTTAATTATTTGTTTGTTTTGACTTCCATCTCTATAGTATAGTCTCTGTGGTAATATTATGGTCTGAAAATCATAAATTTTAATGAGTTTCTCAAACAACTGATTTGGTGGTTTTCCATTGTTTTAATATTTTATCTTTCAAAAAATATGCTCAACAAATATTCTAAATATCAAATATATCCTTATAATCTATTTTTTCATTTTCATATCCTATTAAAATCTTACAAAATACCATCAAACCAAATAAAAATATATTATTTAACCATATAATGCCATGCTATTTCTCCAAACATGATAAACAACACTTAAGTACTATACTATATAATACCATATAATGTTATACATTATTAAACTATATTGCTAGTCATCTAAATTAACCTAAATGAAACTACTGAAATAAATATACAGCTATCCAAACAAAACCTAAATGAAACTATTGAAATAAATATGCAGCTATTAAATGTTGCTCCTTAACATCACACTTCCCCTTGAGAAGGCACTTTTCCTCGAGCGCAAGGATGGAACACTTCCAGTTCTTGAGTTAGGGAGCACACTTGTATTGCTAATAGCTTAAACTTCCATCGATAATGTTATGAGAAGTAGTTGTGCAAATATTATCATTGTGCATAGTAACTCTACTAATGCTAGACTTAGTTGTACAATTGTCTTCCCTAGGAACTATAGACATGCTACTCAAGTCCAAATATATGTATATATCCATTTTATATATGTATATATCCATTTTATCTCTATTAAATGAAATGCACATATTTTACGTCAAACATAACATGGTATCTGTGAACAAAAGAATTTTTCTATTTTCTATTATTCAATACTGCTCAAATACATAGGTTTATATACACTTTAAAATACACGACACACTACACTTTTACTGCCTATCATTCCACTTAAGCTGATCAACCCATAATCAACCCATACCCATACAACTAGACTAGACAATATATTAATAAACCCATACTTATATAACTAATATTCCAACACTCCCCCTCAAGCTGGAGCATATAGATTTTAAGCTTCAAGCTTGCTACAAATAGATTTGATTCTTGGCTCTCTGAGAGATTTAGTGAGTATATTTGCTAGTTGATCATTAGAATTGACAAAATCTGAAACAATACATCCTGACTCAATCTTATGCCTGATAAAATGACAATCAACCTCTATGTGCTTGGTTCTTTCATGGAAAACTGGGTTAGAAGCAATGTGGAGTGCAGCTTGATTGTCATAAATCAGTTTCATATTTTTGATCTCTTTCCATCTTAGTTCTTGAAGAAGTTGTTTTAACCAAACGAGTTCATATGTTGCAAGGGCCATAGCTCGATGTTCCGCTTCAGCACTTGATCTAGCAATTACCTCTTGCTTTTTGCTTTTTCAAGAAATCAAATTGCCTCCAATCATGATACAATATCCTGAAGTTGACAGCCTAACCGAGGGAGAACTTGCCCAGTTTGTTATTCAGAGTACCCAATGATCTGGCGGTGACCCTTATCTTCATACAATAATCCCTGTGATGGTTCTTCTTTAAGGTATCTTTGAATCCGAATTGCTGCATCCCAATGATCATTGAAAGGAGCTTGGAGAAACTGACTCACTACACTAACTGAAAATAAGATATCATGTCGTGTGAGTGTTAAGTAGTTTAATATTCCAACTAACCTCCGATATCTTCTAGGATCTTCTAATGGCTCCCCCTGTACATGAATCAACTTAACATTGGGATCCATAGGTTTGAAATTGAGCATGTCTGTTTCTTCTAGTAGGTTCAAAAAATACTTCCTTTGTGAGATAACAATTCCTGCTTTTGACTGTGCAACCTCAATTCCCAAAAAATACTTTAGTTTTCCTAGGTCTTTGGTTTGGAAGTGACTACAAAGCTATTTTTTCAACTTACAAATTCCATCATGATCATCACTTGTTATGACAATGTCATCAACATAGACGACTAGATAAATGCATTTCTCGTAAATATCATGTCTGAAGAATACTGAATGACTAGATTGACACCGAATCATTCCAAATTCTTGAATCACTGAATTGAACTTTCCAAACCAAGCTCTTAGAGACTGCTTCAAACCATAAAATGATCGTCGTAATCGACATACCTATTGAGACTCCTCCTGAGCAACAAATCCAGGAGGTTGCTCCATATACACTTCTTCAATCAATTCTCCATGAAGAAATGCATTTTTAATATCAAGTTGGTGGAGAGCCAAGTGGTGCATAGCTGCCATAGAAATAAGAAGACGAATAGAAGTGATTTTAGCCCATAGAGAGAAAGTATCATTATAATCAATGCCATAAACCTAGGTGTAGTCTTTAGCAACAAGGCGTGCTTTTAGTTGATCAATGTTCCCATCAGGTCCAACCTTCACAGTAAATACCGATTTGTACCCTACCGTAGTTTTTTCTTCCGGTAATGGAACCAACTTCCAAGTCCCATTATTGTGTAACGTTGTCATTTCCTCAACCATTGCATCCCGCCACCTTGGATGCTGTAATGTTTCATTCACAGTATTAGGTAAAGTGACATTAGATAAGGTAGAAACAAAAACATTATACGAGGGTGACAAGCGATGGTAATTGAGAAAATTATATATTAGATGTGGGTTGCGAGTGGAACGAGTGCCTTTGCGTATGACAATAGGTGGTGTTTCTGCATCTGCCACTGGCATGACTGGAGGAGGTTATGATGGAACAGGAGGGTCACTAGAATTCAATACTGCACCTGTATCAGAAGAAGGATTAGTATCATGAGCACGGAGGTAGTGTCGTCTTGAGTAAACTCGAAAGGATGAGTTTTGTTTTGTCAATTCTGTTTGTGGTGAAGTTATATTCAAAATTGGAAGAACATTGGAGATGAAGTTTTTATTTTCAGTACTAGATGAGAAATATGGTGGTGACTCAAAAAAGGTTACATCAGCAGAAATGTGATACTTTGATGCTATTGGATCATAGCATTTGTAGCCTTTTTGAAGTTGGGAGTATCCTAAGAAAATACACTGATGGATTTGGGCTTGAGTTTGTCCTTCCCTAGAGTATGATCATGAATAAAATAAGTACAATCAAACACTCGTAATGACAAGTGATAAAAATCTTTTCCTTGGAATAACATAGAATGAGAGGTTTGATGTTGTAATACTGAAGAAGGTATTCTATTGATTAAATAACAGGTAGTAAGAAAAGCATCACTCCAAAAATGAAGTGGGACATTGTGGTGAATAAGAAGGGTACGGGTTGTTTCAATAAGATGTCGATTCTTACGTTTGGTAATCTCATTTTGTTAAGGAGTGTAAGCACAAGAAGTTTGATGAGTGATCCCTTTTGAAGACAAAATTAGAGACAGAAGTTGACAGATATTCCTTACCATTATCAGTTCGTAAAATTTTTATTGAAGTATTAAATTGATTCTGGATTTCTGCAACAAATTTTTGAAAAATAGGAAAAAATTCAGAACAATTTTTTATTAAATAAACCCAAGTACAACGGAAATAATCATCATTAAATGTAATAAAACAGTGAAATCTCATAGTTGTACTGACTCGACCGGAGTCCCAAATCTCGAAGTGTACTAACTTAAATGGACATGTAGCCCTATTATTGACTCGCTTGGAAAAGAACTGAGTTTGTTTCCCAAGCTGACATAACTCACACTCGAAGGAAGATAAAGTTGAAAGGTTATGAGCAAGTTTTAGAAGTTTGTGGAGGCTTAGATGACCAAAGCGGTGATGAAGAAGGCCGAAAGAGGTGGGTGAAGTGAAGGCAACCAGTGAATTTGGGTTGTAGAGATGATACAATCCTTGTGACTCATGTCCTATTCCAATCATCTTCCCCATACTCCGGTCCTGCACAATAACTGAATTAGCCATAAATGTGATAGAACAATTAAGACTCTTTGTCAATTTACTGATTGAGATAAGATTATAAAGGCATGCGAGAGCAAATAAGACATTATTTAAGGGGATGGAAGGTAATTGAATGTTTCCAATTCCTTTAATTGCAGTATGTGAACCATTAGCAAGAGTGACAATTAGTTGAAGTGGTAGTAAAGGTAGTAAAATAGTTTTTATTGCTAGAGATATGATCTGAAGCACCGGAGTCTAGTATCTAGGGGCTAAGAGGAGGACTCTTAGCAAGGCAAGCAAATGATTTACCAGATTGCGTACTACCATTTTGTTTTGCAGCCTGATACTGTAGATACTCTTTGTAATATGCCCCAGTTAACATAATTGAGTTTGATGATTGGGGATTTGTATCAGGTAAGGGAAGTAATCCATCTCCTTGAGATTGGGCAACATGAACTGAATGTTGATTATTGCTGTACTGATTGTTTCGGGGTGACTTTCCATGTAGGGCCTAACAAGTTTCTTGAGTATGACCATTTCTATCACAATGAGTGCAGTGGGCCCTTGAACATTTTCCTTTGCTTCTCTGTGGACCTCTATGTTTAGTCGAAATGGCTAAAACAGATGACTCGATCTCTTCATTTGATGCTGTGGTTGAAGAAATCCACATGAGCCGAGCGGAAACATTCTCTAATGAGGGAATGGTGGGACTTGTCAAAATTTGTTCCTGAATAGAACTCAAGTCAGGTTTTAGTCCGATCAGTGCCAATACCATAAAAATTTGTTTCTTTGTTCTTGTTCAGTAACCGTTTCAGAAAACATGAGAGAATTAAACTCATCTTTTAAGGTTTCAACTTGTCCCAAATAACTAGCTATATCCTGAGAATTTTGCTGTAGATGGAAAAGATTAAACACAATTTTATAGAGACGTTGAATATCATTAGTGTATAGTATCTTTGCCTTAATCCAGACTTTATAGCACCTTTTACAGGATTGAAACAATGTAAGTAATTTTGCTTCAAGAGAGTGCCACAACAAACTACATAATTGAGCATCAGTTTTAATCCATGATTTCCTTTCTTTCTCATCAATATCAATATCTTGTTTTTCCATATGTTCACTATAGCCTTGACCCATAAACCATAATTCAACAGAAGCAGTCCAAGATACACAATAATTGCTACCGCATAATTTAATAGTAGTAGCAGCAGAAGTACCAGAAATAGAGGTGTAAAGTGGTTTGATCAAACCTGGAGTTTCTGACATTGGGATTCACTTAATGGCCTTCTGTTTAAATTGAACAAAGGATATTCAATGTGAGAAATTATCTAAGGTTTGCTACTGCCAAAAGGAAACGTAAGGTGTTGTTGAAGAAAAAAATTCCAGCTACTGCCAGATATGGAGCACCAATAGATGTTGCCAAAAAAGTTAAAACACACCACCAATGGATGCGGAATGAGGAGTAGAACTTTCTGATCAAGTATCGTTGGAAACAGATCGTCGGTCAGAACTTTTACATGCGCAAGATTCCGGTGATCGAATTCTGGGAAGGGCTTCGAGTTTGTGATGCCGTTCCTCTTGAGCAGGGTGGTGAGAGAAAATAATCACCCTTCAATGGTGATTTATGTTGGCAGTGGACAAGAAGAGAAACAAATGAAGAAGAAGAAGGAGAAGAAGAGCAGGAAGAAGAAACTGACCTGGTTCAAACCTCAGGCTCTGATACCATGTGAACAAAAGGGTTTTTCTATCTTCTATTATTCAATACTGTTCAAATACACAAGTTTATATACACTTTAAAATACATAGCACACTACACTTTTGCAACCTATCATTCCACTTAAACTGATCAACCCATAATCAACTCATACCCATACAACTAGACTAGACAATATATTAATAAACCCATACTTATACAACTAATATTCAAACAGTATCAAAGCCTTTAAACCTGAGATAATTTTCATTCAAATTTATCTGAGGTATAACTTGGGGTTTGTGGGTCACTATTTAGGATGACTGTTAGTTCATAGCCAGTCTAGGAAGGAGCACCGTCGGCCAATTGACATTTCTCTAGAATCCAGTGATCGGAAAATTGGAGCATGCATCACATGTGCTGTTAGAAGGTTCTGCCTAAATCTCAACGCACTGGAGATTGAGGGCGCGTCTATTGCCTTAACCTCGTCGGTCGCCTGTTCTGATGTTGCCTAGTTCTGTACATCTCAGAGTTATGCTCAGATTTTTGGAACTCCGTTCGGGTGTGGGTATTTACTTAAGGCCAGGTTTTAGGACTTAGAAAATCCACTAGTTTCCAAGACAAATCTTTGGTATTTTGTTTGTGTGGGCTTTGTTTGTGTTATTGGTGCAAGCTCCTTGGTTTGATCACATTGGGTTGGTAAAAAACAATTGATTTTCAAGTTATAGGTTTTGTTTCTCCTTTGCATGTCATTTATCCCATTTTTTCCTTTGTTAAATTTATTTTAACTTGTGTAGTCCCTTCCAGTATTTAAATATGTCTGGAATTATGGAGGAAACAAAACCTACGAGTATATCAGATATTGTTCCCTTTATGTAAAAAATCACCGATCATAAACTAAATGGGACAAATTTTTTGGATTGGAGCAGGGCAATCAGATTGTATTTGCAAAGTATTGATAAGGATAATCATTTGACTGATGATCTGCCTAACGATAATTCAAAACAAATATGGTTAAGGGAAGATGGTTGACTGTTCTTACAAGTAGGAAACTTTATTGACAGTGAAGTTATTGGCTTGATCAATCATTGTGAGTTTGTAAGGAATTAATGGAATATTTAAAAAAAGAATTCCTATATTCCGGAAAAGGGAACATCTCACATATTTATAAAGTTTGCAAAGCCTTCTACTGTGCAGAAAAGCATGACAGGTCTACTATTCCATGGATTTTGAAAGGACCTATGAGGAGATCAACATATTAATTTTGATATAAAAGTTCAGCAAGCTCAAAGAGAGAAGATAGCGATCGCGAGCTTCTCAGCTGGACATTCCTCTGAATTTGAGACTGTTAAATCTCAAATACTTGTTAGCTCTTAAATCTCCTCCTTGCAAGAAGTATTTAGTAGGGTGCTCTGTGATGAATGCACCCCATTTGTCCAATCTAATAGTGCATTGGTTGGTCGAAGTGTTGAAAATGCATCTGAAGATTCCTATCACGAGAATGGCGACAAGGGAGGAGGCTCAAAGAAAGGATTAAATTGCATCACACAACTCGAAGAAAGGATTAAATTGCACCACACAACTCAGAAGCATAACTGTTGTAATTATATTTACTAAAAATTTGAATTGTAAGACTTTACATGCATAAATATATATAGATTCAAACTAATCATAAAATTCTAAGAAAAGGACTTCTGAACTTACTCCGTATTGTCTAAGGATCAGACTCCCAAATTAAACTAAACGGGACGGTATTTATCACAACCCAAAAAGACTCAGTGATAAGACTTCAATTATAAAGCCTCCTAAAGGAATATGGCTTATAGGGATAGATTTCCTAGTAAAGCTGAAAATTATGAAGTGGCCTTTAGACTCAAAAGTAATAGACCAGCTGCTAATTTATCTAAATAGAAATACAGATAATCTCTAAAAGGAGTTCAAAATTATAGGTACAGAATACAATATTATATAAAATTTGAACCATAAAGCTAATTTTTTTTTTAAAAAGTTTTCTTGAATATTCCTTTTTTACATCATTAGTCCTATAAGACCAATATTTATTTTGTTGTATATATATCCCAATATTCTGCTGTGATTTTCATAGAAATAAATATTCACATCATCTCATATTAATATTATAATGTTTAATCCACATGACAATTGGCTTGTACTAATAAATAGATAAAAAAAAACTCTAAGCAGATAATTGAGATTCTAATATATTGTCATCTACTTTTCATTATTTCAAGGTTTATGATTGTAACTTTATTGTATTTCCAGACAAACAAGGTTACTTTTAATTTGACACCCGAGATTGTATGTGAGGTATGTGCTCTTTTCATCAGCCATCCTTGTATGTGAATGCTGCTCATGGCTTTTTAAGGTTGAGGATGGTAAATGGGTAATTTAAATGTTAAAGAATAAATGTGTAAGCCTGGTTAGCCTATTAATTTATGGATTGTATAAGGGTTATGTCTGGGTACCCAACCCAACTCTTTAGGTTGGCCTGGTCCATTTTTATTTTTAATTCTGTATATTTATTTTGTAAGGAATTTTATTATTTTTATAGTTCAAAAAAATTATATTTGATATGTGAATAAATTATTTTAAATGTGTAAATAGATTAATTGATAAAAAAATATTGATGTGCTTGTGTATTGTAGAGAATTGAGGGTTTAAGAGTTTGGTTTGTAGACAAGAAGTGAGTTTGGTAGCTAGAGGAAACGGTTTTAGTTCAGTCAGACGGTGAAAACAGAAGGAAGAGACTGGAAAAGTCGAAAAGCACAAAATGTCCATAAAACTATTGTATTATTTAAACACACTAAAAAAACTTCTTTAGTTCAAAAATAGCAACGAAATAAAATAATTATTATGTTTTGGTTGAAATTAGATGTAACATAATCATTTTAATGGAATAAAAGTTATAATTATAATTTTTCTTTTATATTTAATTCTGTAAAATTATTAAGAATTTAATTATTTTTTATAATACAAAATTTCAATATGTAATAAATTATTTTTACATAGTAACAGGCAAATGAGTGGGTTTAGGGTTGATGTGAGTTAAATGGGTATGGGTACTCAAAAATTATAAGGGTCATAAATGGGTAAATGGGTTACATATTACCCTGCTCATTTAGACCCAATCTTCCCAAACCCACTCATTTGCTACCCCTATGCATGTCACAGTTCTTTACAAAATATGGTAAATGATATTGTTGTATTTGAAGATTTTTTTTTCTAGATGTACAGCATGCTTATTTAGTGTATTAGGTTGTTACCTGCATGTGTTTCTTTGTATTCATGGATAAATTGTCTTTCAGATTTTTGCAGAGAAACCAGTAGTTCACCAAGCATATTTAAAATTAGTTCCCAACAAGGTAATGAAAACAGAGTACTTGTTAAATTTTCAAGGTTGCTTTTCATGTATAATTCTTATTCTTATGGGAATGATAGTTTTCAAGGCTGTTTATTCATATTTTAGATTGTATGTGAACTTGTGTATACATCTAACTTTTTTGAGCTCTAGATGACAGATAAGGACTTCTGGACCAAATATTGTAGAGCTGAATACCTCAACCATTCAAAAAATGCTCATGCTGCAGCAGCAGAAGCTGCTGATGATGAGGAACTTGCCATTTTTCTGAAACCTGATGATATTTTGGTGAAAGAAACCCGGCAGAAGGTGCTCTTTCTTGGATAGTTGTTTGACTATTTTCCACTTAATCTTTCATTTTGCCTTCTCGCATCTTGTTAATTTCAGTTTGAGCTATTCTTGAATGACTTCGTATCTGCACTTTCTTGTTGCAGATCAGATGTGTTGATCCAACTCTTGACATGGAAGCTGACCAGGGGGATGATTATACACATCTGCCAGTATGTTGGACAGCATTATTTCTTTTGACTGTAAATGATTTCTGAAATATCCATTTGCAATATTCTTGTGTCATAGTACTTGTTTGTGATCAGCACAATATATGCATGTATGGAGGTTCAAATGCAGTGATTTTTGTCACAGAGATCCAGCCATTGGAGTTATCTTTTGGAGGATGGCTGGCCAACTTGTAAAGACATAATTAACATAAAAGACTTAATGTAGGAATATTCCGTAAGAGATCTAACTAAACTTGAGTGCATTTCTGCATAATATACTTGTGCTTTTGTTCCCTTTGAAAGCTTTGGAACGGGGGATGTCGCTCGTAGCTAGGGTGAATATCACTCACAGTTTCTTTCTTTCTTTGCTTCTATTTTTTATAAATGAAAAAAAAGTGTATATAAATATTTAGGGAAAATTTCTTAAATCACCTTGAGATTTGTTTGGCCTAGTTGTACTTTCATAAGCTTTGTTCCAAAAAGGTTTGCCTCAAACCTTGGAATTCCTTGCTGTTTCAAAAGGAGGTAGTTTTGTCATAAGGTTTGTAAATTGTACAGCTGTTCAGTATTTGAGGTGCAATTCTATGAATTTTTTTTATTCTGCTTTAGACTCTGCTTTTAATTGTAAAATTGATTGCACTCTAGTCCTCTAATTGCTAAATTATAGAACATTTTAATCCCTTGGAATTTTAAGTTTTTAACAGATGGCACCCTTAGGGCCAAAGTGCCTAAATTTGATTTAGTAGGGATGAAACTGTGTTAGGCCTACCCTTAGGGGTTCTAGTTGGTAATCATTCCATAATTCTAAACAAAAATGGATATTTCCATATAATGCACACTGTATGTTAGAAAGGCAAGTGCAACCATTAGTAAGGCGACATGATAATTGCGGCGCAGATAATCATTGTTGAATATTACCTTCTAAGGTAGAATATCCTATTCTATTATTTTACTGATATATTCTGATTTTTTATATTTTAAAGTCCACCTATATAGATTTAAAGAACAACATAACCTTTGTTTTCAAGCTGTTTATTGGAGTGTTTGTGTCACATATCAGAGGAGAAGGAAGAATAATGATTAGGGTGATGATAAGACAATAATGAAGGAGAGTTTCACTAATTGTAGGAGTAGGAATTGAATAACGGCTTGGACAGGTGGCAACAGATGAGTTAAATTAGGAAATGGCTGCATTCTATAAATATTCCTTAGTGCCTGAATGAGTAGTTTGTCTGTTAGTGAGTGGTTAGCTATTTGTACATAGGGAATATCCAGAGGAATTATTGAGCAATATGCTATTAGAATTTCTCTCATCTCTTTCTTCCTTCTCTATTCTATCTTTTCTATTCTATTCTATCTTAATAATATCCTTTCTCTTTACCTATATTCTGCTTCTCTCTAACTTAACTGGGATTGATTTCTTATTGTTGAGAACATCACAACTGGTGATTATCCTCATTGACAGTGGCTGTACGCATAACTTCATTGACTCGAAGCTTGCGGAAGAATTGAAGCCACTCACAGTCCACATCAATCCAGCTACGGTAACGGTGGCGGATGGCTGGAAAATAGTAGCGAGGGCCAATTGCTTTGAGTGTAATTGGACTATGCAAGGGCATAAATTCCAATCTGATGTGCGGGTTCTAGAGATAGGAGGATTATGATATGTTGTTGGGTGTCGAATGGATGAAGACCTACACTGCCTTTTGATTTTGAGGGGTACAAGCTCTTGTTCAAGAAAGACGGAACGATGATTGAACTTAAAGAGATGACTGAACCAGCTGATTTGTTTTGTTTTTTGAGAGGGGGGGGAGGGGGGGGGGGGGGGGGGGGGGGGTGTTGGGTGGCGCCGAAGGAAGAGAACTCACAAAACTTATCCAGCAAGGGTGGAATGGAATATCAGCAAAATTGTTCTTACTGCATCTCACCAAAATTATCCATAACCCACCTACCCTTACTGAAGAAAATTTTCTGAGCTCTTTTTAATCCCTCTTCGAATACCAGATCTTTTTCCAAAAGCCAACCATATTACCTCCTTATAGGGAAATAAACCATACAATAGCCCTCCAACCAGACACCAAACCCATCAATATTAGACCCTACCGTTATCCATACTTTCAAAAAGGCGAAATTGAAAAATTAACTCAAGAGATGTTAAGACTCTGAGTTAATTCAACCAAGCCAAAGTCCACATGCCTCTCCTGCCTTGTTGGTGAGAAATAAAGATGATGACGGTTTTGTGTTGATTAAGTCCAACTGAATGAAAAAACAGTGAACAAATTCCTTATACCCATTATAGAAGATTTGTTGGATGAATTACATGGAACTGCAGTTTTCTCTTAGATGGACCTAAGGGCCGGGTATCATCAAATTAGGATGGAACCCACTGATATCCTGAAGACAGCTTTCAAGGTTCACATGGGGTACTTTGAATTCATAGTGATGCCATTCGGACTTACCAATGTCCCAATTACTTATTAGGCGTTGATGAACAAATTAGTTCAGCCCTATTTGAGATGGTTTTTCCTTGTCTTTTTTGACGATACATTGATTTATAGTTACTCGTGGGAATCTCACTTGATACATTTAGAGTTGGTATTTGAAGTGTTGAAACAATGATGACGGAGAGTTTCACTAATTGTAGGAGTAGGAATTGAATAACAGCTTGGACAGGTGGCAACAGATGAGTTAAATTAGGAAATGGCTGCGTTCTATAGATATTCCTTGGTGGCTGAATGAGTAGCTTGTCTGTTATCCAGTTGTTAGCTGTTTGTACAAAGGGAATATTCAGAGGAATCATTGAGCAATATACTATCAGAATTTCTATCATCTCTTTCTTCCTTCTCTATTCTCTCTATCTTCTCTACTCTATTCTATCTAAATCTAGTCCTTTCTCTTTTCCTATATTCTGCTTCTGTCTCACTTAATACAGAGGATTGATTTCTTATTGTTGAGAACATCACAGTTTGTTGTAGAAACATTGCACTGTTCTGTTTCTTGGGTGTATATCTATCTATACTTTCTAATTTTAGCTTCAATTTGAAATTTCAGGATCATGGAATTGTTCGTGATGGTAGCAAGGAGACTGCAGAATCACAGAATGAGCCATACAGGAGGACTTTGCTACAGGACCTTAATCGCCATGCGGCTGTTGTTCTTGAAGGAACAGCTATAGGTAATGCTATTTTGTGAATTTAGTTCTTTAATTAATTTATACAGGTAATGAAATGATTTCTCATCATTCTTTTCTTGAATATTCTGGAGTGAGTTCCATAATGCAGCATGGACATCTAACATTAAGATGCTTAACCTTTTTTTTTTTTTTTAAATTTAGATGATGAGCAGTTGAAAGACACAAAAACGGTTGCAGAGGCACTTGCTCAGTCAAAACAAGGTCGCTATGGTGTCTGCTTGCTTACTTTCCCTTTCCTCTTAACTTGTGCTTCTGCAGAAAGTGCCCTTGTGTTTTAACTGTTGGTCTATGAAACAGTTAACAGAGAACCTAATGGAAGTGCAGACCAGGAGCGATTGAGTAGAATTTCCCAAATGATGGAAATTGAGGACCTTCAAGGATCGAATGATCCTCCTTTAGCACCACTTTGCATCAAGGTTTGGGTTTCTTATCTCTTATATGCTTGCAATAGATGGTATCTCTTTGAATGTATTACATTGTATTTCTGAAAGTAGGATCCACGGGACTATTTTGATTCTCAACAAGTTAGTGCACTTAAAACGTCAAGAGATACATCAGTTGGAACAGAAGCAATGAAATGCAGCTTGAGCAGCCAGGAAGCTTATGGTTCTTTGAGGGATTCCATTTCTCAGATCAAAGCTGTGGGATTAAATGATCCCATAGTTAAACCTGAAGTTGCTATGAAGGTAATGAAAATATCAAGTTTTCAACAGTTTATATTCCAAATGAATTATGTAGTGTGCTTATTGTTGTTAATGCCTGACTACATTTTGCAACTTTCTAGGTTCTGTCTGTATTGACACATAATATCTCAAGCACCAAATATCATCTTGGAAAAAACCCCAGGGAGAGTGTTTTGGATAGGTTGCCAAACACAATAAAGGAGGAACTGCTACATGTGAGTGGCAGTCTTTTTTCTTCATTCTGTTATTTTCCTGAAGGGAAAATGCTTTCCAAAAGTCTTGTTTATTTGATGACTTTCTGCACTGGACCACATATCAAACCAAATAATCAAAGCAATTATTATTATTATTATTTTGCATTGTTAAAGCTGTTATTTTTGCTGCTAGATTTTGGTTTAGTTCCCAGTGATCTCATGTTCATTAGGAAAACTTGTCTCCAGCATTGGATGGCTATTGAGGAGTTGTTGAGACATTACTGGTCATCATATCCAATCACTACAGCGTATCTTTATGCTAAGGTAAAATGCTGTGATTCTTTTCTCGCCAAACTTACAAATAAATCAAGAAGCCTCATAGTGGGAGATATCTAAAATTATAAAGTTCCATGTTGATGAGGGCCAGGAGGGTATCGAAAAATTATCCTGGACTTATTGCCTGGACATTATTTTTCATGATTTATGACTAGTTAAACCTTGATTTTTTTTAAAGACGTGGAATAAAGCTTTTATGTCACTTAACAAAGTGGATTGTAGTGTTTAAACTATCAGAGTTACATCACCCTGAAGAGCAACTCTGGCCAAAAACTGAGGGTACATGGCTGCATTATGGAACTGCTTTGTTCAGAAATTCTTTTCATGTGCTTGCCCTTTTCTAGTGCCATTTTGGCATTCTAGTTTCCTTACTTCTTATATTGGCAGGTCAGTAGACTGAAGGATGCAATGTCAAAAATCGATTCACAGCTACAGGTAATTGTACCAGGGAGTCTGGTTCCCCCAGTTTCACCACCTTAGTTCTGTTGTCCCTATCATCTTATTCTCCCATGGTCATGCATTGGACACATTGCTACTAAAGGAGCAATATTTTGATTGTTTTAGTAAAGAATAATGTCTCTTTAATTTGAGTTTAATTTTATGCCTTCTCATTGTGTAAGAAATATTGTACACTACTCATCACTAACAACTGCCGTGAGATTGACTGAAACACATGCCTTTTACCATGTATTATCTCCCTCTCTCGGTCATCCGTAATTCAAGTCTCAAATTCTAAGTGAGAGATTATCAGCCTCCATGTTTAAGCATCAATGCAAGAAAGAGTAACTAGAGTGACTGATATTTGTAGATTGTGTCCTGTTTGTGAAGCAAAAGTTGCAGATTATATTCCTAGTTCCTCATGACAGGAATCCTTTGGTGTCTTTGTATTTGACTTTGCACGTCCAGTAGGGTTCTAGTTAAATTTTTAGCTACTTTTTATCTGCTAGCATGCATGCTTTATTATACCTTTTGAGTGGACACATACACTGCATAAACAAAAATTCTGCAAGCAAAGCCAACATAGTTATGCATCTTTGGTTCTGTGTAGCTCTGATTTATGTCTATCTTGTATTCCATATAGTTCAGGTATATAAATAATTGAACAGTCTTGTATAGCAAAACAAAACAGTGTGTAGATTTCTTCTTTGCTGGAGTTAACTGTTCCTATTAATATGGCGCGCCACCATGTTAGTAAATTGTTATAACCAGCTCCTGCTGGGGGTGCAAGTGTTGTATTAGTTGTGTTCTATTCCATGGTATTTACACAATCTTTTGAAATTGCATCCTTATCTCTATCTTTTTTTCCAACTTAATTATATGTCAGGAGCTGAAGGAATCGGTGC
This sequence comes from Garcia nutans, assembly GCA_947685225.1. NCBI lineage: Eukaryota > Viridiplantae > Streptophyta > Magnoliopsida > Malpighiales > Euphorbiaceae > Garcia > Garcia nutans. The sequence continues at coordinate 35,560,566 of CANTUV010000045.1, forward strand.
AGTCAGATCTTCGAAATCAACTGACTCTCCTTACACGTCCTATGCAGCAGGTCACTACTACCTTCTACAGTTCCATTCAGATTTAAGTGTCTAATGCTTTGGTCTTCGAGGGTTATCATTGGGGTGGTATCCAGTTATAAATGGGCTGGTTCTTGGAGTCAGAGTAGAATAATTTATACTTTTTTAATAGATCTCGTAATAACTAATTGTATAATCGAGGTAGTACCAACCTATTGCAAAGTTGGGACCTGACAATGACTGAAAGGCTGATAGCTTAAGGGCTTATCAATCCTTTAGCTTTGCACGATCAAAATCAGAGTTGTGTAATGTCCTCTTGCTGGTCGCAACATGAGAAGTTCTCTGTCACATACATTAGTCATTTCATGTTGAGTTCAAGCTAATCTAGTAGATTATAGTTGCATGATAGCTTTAGGAGCATTCAACCCTACACTTCTTTTGAGGCCAATGGTTTGTGGATGTGTTTTACAATCCAGTCAGGTACCTTAGCCAACAGGATTGGTTGAACACTTGCCAATCATGCTGGCATTCCTGCAGGCTACTGCCGAACTTCCCTTCTTTGACAGAATGGGAGTACCACATAAATAAATGAAATTTAAAAGCATAGGTTCCCTTTAAAAGAGAGATTTCTGAATGGGATTTTTTGCACTTGCTTCTTCCTAATGGATTGAACTCATGGACAAAAGAATATTGCTGCAGGCTCTAGAGGCAGCCATGCAACATTATGATGCAGACTTGCAGAAGAGATCAGCGAGTGGAGAAAAACCAAACGGATATGTGTAGAGAAATTTTCAGAGTTCCATAATTATGCCGTGGAAGCCATTGATTGTCTTCTATCTTTGTGGCAACTAAATTAAATTGTACGTCAAATCAATTTTGTTGTGAGCTCATATGTTAGAAATTAAGGTACATTTCCATTTGTAGAAAATTAATGTGTTATATTGTATATACGCCATTGGATAAGAAGCCCATACAAATGATCTTTTAAAAGGTACATTATCATAAGCTAAAATAGAGGCTCCCAGCCACATTTTGATCCTTAGGGTCTATTTGTTTCCCGGAAAATAATTCTTTTAGAAAATATTTTTGATAAAATTAAATTTGCCATTTGATTGTAAAAATTAGTTAAAAAATTACTAAAACTTTAATTTATAAAATTGCAAGCATATTTAAATTTAATGTAAATTTATGTTTTTATTTTATTTTATTAATATGAGAAAAATACATTGAAATGGTAAATTTTTTAGTCCTTTTATTGGTGATAGTCTACATTTAATGATTGTTAATGGTAGTCGCCAATGGTAAGTGTCAGTCATTAATAAATTAATAATGTATATATATTTCTTTTATTATAAAATGTGTTACTTTCTCGGAAAAATAATTTGAATGGACACTGGTAAAAATGATATGTAAAATGGCATCTCTGCTTTTCACAAAAAGAATTGGAGTATATGGTAATGGTACATTTATAAAACTGCTCCAAAATAATTTTTTTAAAAAAAAAAATTGCATACATAATATTTATATTTTTTTAAAAAATTGAATTAAATTTTCAAAAATATTCATTCCACATTAATATATATATATATTTAAAAAATTTAATTTCACGGCAAATAATATTTTATTTTAACTTAAATTTTATTATTACATAAATATATTTTAATAAAATAATAATAATTAATATTTTAAATTATTTTTTAACATATAAAATATATTATTTTTTATAAAGAAAAAAGTTTAAATTTGATTACAAATATCATTCAAAAAAGTATATAAAAAAGTAAAATATATAAAAATATATTAATAAAAATTATTAAATTTATTTTTAAATAAATTTTACATGTTATACACAAAAAATAAAGTTTAAAAAATATTAATTTTATTGTGTAGATATATTGATATTTCATGTATATTGTATGTGTGTGTGTGTATATATATATATATATATATATTATAGATGCTATGTGTATGTTATGTATTTATTGTATATGTTGTTTATATATAATGTGCATGTTATGTGTATATTAAATTTTAAAAAAAACAAAGCTAAAAAATATTAAATAAACTTTATAGATGTATAAATATTACTATATATGTGGTGTGTTTTATATAGATATTTATATTTGTTGTGTATGTATTTTATATATATTGTATATATATTTGTGTATTTTAACAATATAAAAATAAAAAAGTTATTTATGAATAAAAATAAAAAAATTATTGTCTTTCTTCATAAAAATGAAAAAAAAGGCGCAAAATCACCAAAGTGAAAAAAAAGAAAAAAATGACATTCTTCATCACATTTTTTAAAATTTTTATTTTTTTATCAGGAGTATTTTAATCATTTTATTATAAACTCATAATAAATTTATTATAAATTATGTAAAATTTATAAACTCATAAACTCAAAATAAACTTATTATAAACTCTTTGTAAACTAATAAAAATTTGGTATTTTAGTAAATATTTTATAAATTCTGGTATTTTGATAAATATTTTTTAAATATGGTAAATTTAAAATTATTTTTAATTTTTCTTGTATTTTTGTTAAAAGTCTAAAAAAAAAGTTGGCTCATAAATTTTAAATAAGCATATTAAAATGTCGTAAATAATGTAAAATCCTCAATAATAATTCTATTTACAAATTGAAATATAATTACATCTATACATTGAATGAGCAGAAGATTTCTATTTATAATATCGATGATTTGTATTTATTTATATATTTTCTGAGATTTATTTATTGTATGTATTTTAAAAATGTTTTTACAAAATTAATATTTTACATAATCTTAATTTCTTTCATTTAAATTTTGAAACTAGCCATAATCTTAATTTCTTTAATTTAAATTTTGAAACTAGCTATTCATAGAATAATGGCTCAATTTCCTTTTATTTATTTATTTATTTAAAATTTGAAACTGGCTATATCTATTATAAATTGATGGGATAATGGGTCAATTTTTTTAAAAATAAATTTCTCCTTTTTTAAAAAAGGGAATTTACAAAACTAACTTACAAATTAAAGTTAATTACAAAAATACAATGACTTTGAAAAAAATCAAAAAAATACAAAAGTGCAATAATTAATTACATATGTAAGCATTAATTACAAAATTATACTTTCTCTTTTAAATTTTAAATATTGTATAAGTTTAATATGAAACTTATAAATAACATATAAGATGTATAAAATTATATATAAGATATATAATCAACATATAAATAACATATAATCAACATACAAAATATATAATCAATATATAAATTTTTATGTTATTTTTGTATTATATATGTTACATATAATTTGATAAATATAATGAATTTCAGACGAAGAAGCATGTATAAACTTTTATACACTACAAAAAAAAGCGTAATCAGCGACGCATTCTGCGACAACTCTTATTTCGTCGCTGATTAGCGACTTTATCAACGATAACGATAAGCGTCTTTCCAACATTCCGTCGCTGAATGGGTCGCTAAATGTGTCGCTGATTAACGACAAAAAAAATGGCCGTAGAATCTGTCGCTGAATAGCGATAAAATGTCGTTTCTCGCTGAATGTGTCGCTGAATTTTGCGCCAAATTTTGGCGCCAACAATCAGCGACGATATTACGACTAATTTACGACAAATTAGCAAAGAATGTGTTTATTTTTTATTAAAAAGTTTTTTGTCGCTAATTAGTCTCTAAATTGCTCGCTGATTTGCGAGAAAAATAGTTAGTCGCAGAATTATCGTTAATTTGCGAGAATATAGCGACCAATTAGCGAGAAATTAATTTTATTTTCTATTTTAAAGTAATTGGTCGCTAATTGGTCGCTAATTAGTCGCTAAATGGCTCGCTGATTTGCGAGAAAAATAGTTAGTCGCAGAATTATCGGTAATTTGCGAGAATATTGCGACGGATTACCGAGAAATTAATTTTATTTTCTATTTTAAAGTAATTGCTCTCTAATTAGTCGCTAATTGGGTCGCAGAATAGTTAGTCGCAGAATTATCGGTAATTTGCGAGAATATTGCGACGGATTACCGAGAAATTAATTTTATTTTATATTTTAAAGTAATTGTTCGCTAATTAGTCGCTAAATGGGTCGCTGATTGGCGAGAATTTTTATTTGTCACTGTACTGGTCGCTGAATTTTTCTGGTGCCATATTTTAGAGCCCAAAGAAAATTGGCCAATTTGAAAAAATAATGTAGCGAGATGGTATGGAATTTTTATTATTAATTTGTTTGTCGTAGATTTGTCTGTAAATAGTCGTTGATTTGCGAGCAAATACAGAGAAATCAACTACTAATTTTGACCAACAGTAAAATAAAGAAAGAGATAAAGGCATGATATCAATAAAAAGTAAAAACCCCTCTTTCTTTTCTAAATTAAAAATTAATAAAATCCCTCTTTCCAGCAATGCGCGATCCCTCTTTCAAGAAGTCCTCTCTTCGCCTCTGTCTTCTCCCTTTGGTACGAAACCCAGCAGCAATCCCCTTTCAAAATAGCGAAAATTAAACCTCTCTTCTCTTGTTTGGAAATCCCTCTTCTCCTCTTTCATTTTTCATCTTGCTAAGAAGCCCTAAGCAGCGCGGCATTGCAATCTTTCTTCTATACAATCCAAGTTCACCATAATCAAGTGACACATTATTCTTTTATGCCTTCAAATTGTGGATTAAGTGGTTCAAGCCTCTGGTGGTTGGACATTGACACCGAAATTCTACTTTCTCTAAAATAGGTATTCTGTTTTTTTTTTTAGGAAAATGAATTTATAACTCTAATTTCATCATTTGGTTGTTGTTGGTTTGTATGTTTGGGAATTTGTTTGCTGGTTTTGTTTGTTATCTTAATTTGGATGCTATATTTAATCTGGGTTTTACTAATTAGATCTGTAATGTGTAATCAAATATTGTAATGAAATAAAAGAGTGTTTGCTGGTCCAGAAACAAAAATGGTGTTGGATGGGAAGAAGGAATTAAATTTTTCATTGACAAAAATGAAATGGTGTTGGATGGGAAAAAGGAATGAAAAAGGAAAATGAAAACTATGTGGCGTTATTGCTTTCATCCTCAATTTCTCTCTACACCGCAACCCCTTCAATCCTTCTCTTCTCTCTTTCGAATCATTAGCCTCTGTTATTGTATAATTTATTTATCTAGGGATACGATTGAAATTAGTTTGATCAGCATGATATGATATCAGGTAATGAGCTCTCTTTTGTTTGTATTTGTTGTTTGTGAAAAAATTAACATATTCTTTTTGTTGCTGTTTATATTTGTTGTTTGTAAAAATATTAACATATTCTTTTTGTTGCTGTTTATATTTGTTGTTTGTGAAAAAAATGACCATATTCTTTCTCTTGCTTTGGCCATGGATATGTATTTTATATGGAGCTTCTCGTGCAAATATTATAAAAACCATCAAAATAATGTTGCAGCAGCTTATGATTGTTCATGCCCTGTTTAAGTTCTAATTTTTTTTAGCTCAATTTCCTTATTGTTAGTGCTTGGACTTGTGTGAACACTCGAATTTTGAGGCTCGGAAAGCCAATTTTCTTAGACTACTGAAAATCGGGCCGGACCGGACGTCCCCGGTAAAATTCACCGAAAGTATATCGGTATGGTACTTGAAATGTCCGGGACGACGTGAGGATCACAGATATGGTCCCGGAATAATTTTTGGAGGTCTCTAGCTCCCGAAAAATCAGTTTGAGCGAAAACCGGCCAAAATCAGCGGCCCAGCCGCCGTGACCCGGCGGCTCAGCCGCCAAAGTCGGCGGCTCGGCCGCCGTGGACGGCGGCTCGGCCACCGTGCAGTCCGATTTTGCCTATAAATAGGCTTCAGATTTTCAGAAAAAGGGGGGACTTTTCTGGGTGGGCCTCATGCTGTCGAATTCTCTTCACGCTTAAAAATGATTAAGAACTTTTATTTGCATAAATCTAACCGTGTGCTGCAGGAAACAATCTGTAATCAAAAATCATAATCCCCGGTTCAAGAAAATGAGATCTGGAACTTCGAAGCGGGAAAATCCTAAGCAAGGTAATATTCTAATCCATCATTTGTCAATTTAAGCATATCATAAGCATTCTATCTTCTTCTCAATTTCTTCTCGGTCAAAGACCTAATCCTTTTAGGTCTAAGGCCTAATGGACTAATCAATCAGCCTCTTTGGCACAAAGACTTAAATTACATCTTTTTGGTACAAAGTACCTACATTTCACAATTAAAATCAATCTGTTGGCACGGAGCCTAAATTACACCATTTTGGTACGAAGTACCTAAAATTTCACAATTTAGCACTAAGTGCTGAAATTCACATTTTTGGCATGGAGCCCAATCACACTTGGCCAAAGGCCCAAAATTTGCACTCTTTTGGTACAAAGTACCTAAAATTGGAGAATTTAGCACTAAGTGCTAAATCTCACATCTTTGGCATGAAGCCCGACAACACTTGGCCAAAGGCCTAAATTGCACTCTTTTGGTACAAAGTACCTAAAATTGCACCATTTAGCACTAAGTGCTAAATTTCACAACTCTGGCATGAAGCCCGACTCAATTAAAATCAACCTTTGGCATGGAGCCTAAATTCCACTCTTTTGGTACAAAAGTACCTAAATCTCATACCTTTGGCATGAAGCCCGACAATGCACGAAGCATACACACACACATGCATGAAGCATAATTTTCATCGCCTTTAAATAGGCTTTTCCGAACTACATGGGCTTTGATCTCCTATTCGAATGGGAGTATGTAGGCATGTTTGGGATTCACCCCAAATAGCAAGTCCACAAACTACCAACAATCTTTTTGTCTTTAAATTTGTTCCATTTTTGCAAGTTAATCAAAAGCATGACATAGTCCCCGAATCCTCCTTGGGTTCGCAGACTAGAAGCCTTTACATTGGATGCATTATTGGAGTCAAACAAGGGTTTTCTTAGTTTTTCCCTTCGAACAAAATAAACTGAGTGGCGACTCCCGACAACGAGTGAACTTTCGCCCGGATCCTTTTCGGGCGGAAAACAGAGGTTCACAGACTGGCGACTCCACTGGGGACTATAAAAACCATTTATGGGATCCTAGTGGACTACTATTGATCATTTGATTAACTTGCCATGGGAGACCATAAAAATAATTTATGGGATCCTAGTAGGCTACTATTGCTTATTTGACTAATTTGCCCTTCTTTAGGGTGTTTTTATTCATTTTGCAGGGTACCCTAGCAATATATATCCTCTCCTTAAGGATATTGGAATGAAGATTGGCAAAAGGAATCTTTTTCCTTGGATGGATCTCTTGTTTGGCTAAATGTGCATTTGTTTTGTCATTCAGAGAATCTTTTTCTCTTGCATATATGGGGGAATCCTTTTCCTCCATTGCATAAAAAATTATTTTCAAATGAATTTCTTCTCTTTCTGTTCAAAGTTCTGAGTCTGGATAGCAAGTAGCGCTGACCGGCAGGTCTCCTTGATTATGCCGGCGGACAGCCAAAGCGTCCTCCCTGTTGTCGCAAACCATTCCAATCCTTTTGGAGTGGCCCATGAGTAATCGTACTGTTGGACCCACGCGAAACTCCTTGTTTCACATGTGGTTAGGTATATCTTACTCAAGACTCAAGGGTCCCTATTATAAGCCGATTCTCTATTTTTTCATGTGCCAATAGAACCTTCCCTTAGGTTGTATGTACCCAATGATATTGCCACATTCCATTAAAATGAATTGTGATGTGATGGTGTGCATTCATGCAACATAACAACACGGGTTTGGGGAAAATCTTTTGATATGTGCAAGTGGACCAAAAGTTTTCCTACCCTACACACTACCCTGATCCTTTACCCTTGACCTTTTCAGGTATCCACCATCCGTGTGCCGTCACCTACACAAACTACACCAACTCCAACTGGGCAATCACCTGCAAGCTCTACCACTCCAACTTCACCAACCACTCCAATTCCTGAAATGGCTACAATTGAACAGATCAAAGACCTTGTTAGATGGACAGGCTAAAGAAATTGAAGCTAGGATGCAAGAAAAAATTGATGAAGCTTTAGCCGCCCAGAGGGTAGCCATCTTGGCTGAATTAGGAGGAGCACCAAAGACAGTCCCTATTCCTGGAAATTTAGGGAAGGAACCCATTGTGGGGCAAACTAGTACCCCCGTGACTGCTCAGATTAATACCCCTGTCATCAATTTGGAGGATCCACCCTCCAAGAATGAAACAGATGAACTAAAAAGAAAACTTGAATTGCTGGAAAGGTCAATCACTGCCATGAAAACTCATAGAGAGGTGGTAGACATGGATTCTTTATCCTTGTTTCCCCAAGCTAGATTGCCTCCAAAATTCAAGATGCCTGGGATGGACAGATTTGATGGGACTACTTGCCCTAAAACTCACCTGAAAATGTATGTGGGGGCATTAAGCCCTTGGGGTCTAAATGATGAGCTCTTTGCTCAATTATTCCAACAATCTTTGACTGGTGCTGCCCTCAAGTGGTTTGTAAGCCTGGACCGTGCCAAGATTAAGACCTGGGAGGATATCTGCAATGCATTCAACTCTCAATACCACTATAATATTGAGGTGGATGTCACCAGAAGGGAACTTGAGACTACCAAGCAGAACAACAATGAACCCTTCTCCTCGTTCCTTACGAGGTGGAGGGCAAAAGCTGCCCAAATGATCAATCGCCCTTCAGAACAAGAGCAGATTGATATCATAATCAGAAATTTGAGGCCCACATATCAAGCTCAACTGCAAACCCAATACCTACCTACTTTCAAATCGCTCATTGCGACTGCAACCAAGGTAGAAGATCTGATACAATTGGGTAAGATAGTAGATGAAGAAGCTATCTCGAAGTATAAAAAACAAGGCCAAGCTGCTAATGAAGTGGCCAATATTGCCCCTGCGAATCCTTTACGTGTGGGCAATCTTGGGCAAAGAAATCAGTCAAGAAGGCAATATACCGACATTGGAATGCCCCTTCATCTAGTGTTTAAAAAGGCCGTGGAAGGGAAATATTTGAAGCCTTTGGACCCAAGGCCTCCTCCAAACCCATTACCCCCCAATTACAGGGCCGATGAGTACTGTGAGTACCACCAAGGAAATGGGCACAGAACAGATGCTTGCTGGATTTTGAAAAACTGCATCCAGGATTTGGTGGATAGTGGTGACATCATTCCTCGCAGGAGGCAACCAAACATTAACGCTAACCCCTTGCCCAATCATTCCATCAATGCCATCACTGTGGAAGATTTCATGCAGCCTAGTCTCTGTGATGAGGTTGCTATGGTAACTAATTTTGAAGACAAAAAGGGGCTTCACCAAGCTGATCAAGACCACAGATGGACCACTGATGAACTGGTACACCGAAGAGGGACAGGCTGCTCTAGTCAAAACTAGTCCAGTGTCACACCTTGAACCCGAGTCTTGTACCGAGTCAAATCCTGAGTCAAACACCAAGCCAGAGTCTAGTTTTGAGTTCTCTATAGCTTCAGGTTTAGAGAACCCAAATGTCACATTTAATGTAATCTTGGAGAATGACTCCACCATTATCAATGAAACTCTTCAAATTCTTGGTTACCCTGTGTCTTTTGCTTTCCAAGTATTATCTAGCAAAAATGAAATAAATGAAATAAAAGAAATAAATGAAAAGATAATAATTGGCAAAGAAAATGAACATACATACATTGCATATGATTGTGCGAATAAGGAACAGGTTGTCGATTGCATCAGAAAGTATGCCGACTGCTTCATGTGGAAGACAAGTGATGTCACGGGAATAGACCCAGCCATAGCAATTCACAAGATTCCGCTATACCCCGATGCAAAGCCGGTTAAGCAGAAATTGAGAAGAATGAAGCCAGAATGGTCCTTGAAAATTAAAGAGGAGGTTGCCAAGCAACTGGACAATAAGTTCATAGAACCAATTGCCTACCCTTCATGGTTAGCAAACATCGTACCGGTCCCGAAGAAAGACGGAAAGGTCAGAATGTGTGTTGACTACAGAGATCTGAATAAGGCTTGTCCCAAGGATGATTTCCCGCTACCACACATCGATTTGCTAATAGACGGGATGGCAATGACAATCTTTCATGACATGATTTACAAAGAAGTAAAAGTGTATGTTGATGATATGATTGTCAAGTCAAAATCTCCAGAAGAGCACGTCTAAGCACTTGAGAAGTTCTTCCTTAGACTTCGCAAGTACAATTTGAAGCTTAAATCCTGCAAAGTGACTCTTTGGTGTAACATCAGGCCAATTTGGGATATTATTGGTCCACCATGAACACAGACTGTGTGGCATTTGTGCAAGGATGTCATCAGTGCCAAATATTTGCTAAGCTACAGAAGCAACCTCCTGTTGCCCTGAATCCAATCACTTCTCTATGGCCCTTCGCTACTTTGGGAATTGATATAATTGGTAAAATACACCCAAAAGCCTCGAATGGACATCAACTTATCTTGGTAGCAGTGGATTACTTCACAAAGTGGGTTGAAGCAGCTTCCCATGCAGAATTAGACGCCAAAAAGGCAGCACAGTTTGTCCGAACCAACATCCTTTGTCGGTACGGAACGCCGTTTGAAATTATCACTGATAATGGAACTCATTTCCAAGCAGAATTTGCTAAACTCTTGCAGGATAAGAAAATCCAACATCATAAGTTCTCTCCTTATAGATCCCAAACAAATGGAGCTGTAGAAGCAGCGAACAAGTCTATAAAGGTGATCATACAGAAAATGATCAAGGAACATAGGCGTTGGCATGAGAAGTTACCACTGGCTTTGTGGGGATACAGAACATCAGTTAGAACTCCTACTGGGGCAACCCCGTATTCACTGGTATACGGAATGGAAGCAGTACTCCCCATTGAACTGGAAGTTCAATCGGCGAGGATAATTCAAGAAAGTCAGATAAATGAAGCTGAATGGATCAGCAATTATCATCATCAGTTGTTGAGTTTGGATGAAAAAAGACTTCAAGCTCTACATCAGATTCAAGGGTATCAAAGGCGAATGGCCAGACATTTCAACAAAAAGGTCAAAGATCGAAACTTGGAAGAAGGTTGTTTGGTCCTGAAAGAGATCAGAACACCTGTTACAGATCCTCGTGGGAAGTTCCGTCCTCATTGGGCAGGACCCTACATTTTAAAGAAAATATTGTCCGGCGGAGCCGTCATCTTGTCTGATTTGGATGGTCTGGAGTTCACAAACCCATGCAATCTGGATCAACTAAAGAAATATTATGCATGATCATGCATTGAAATGAACTACATTAGACCTGATTCTCGCAAATTAATTCGAGATATGTAGGCAGCTCTCCTTGAGCACGGTCTAAATTTTAATAAAAATCATTCATTTTTCTTTTGCCAACATAAAAAAAAAACAAAAAAAAAATCCCGCTAAGTCGAAAACCCACAAAGGGTGGCTTAGGCAATAGTGGGGCCCGCTAAGTCGAAAACCCGCAAAGGGCGGCTTAGGCAAGAATGGGTAAGAGCTCGCTAAGTTGAAAATCCGAAAGGATGGCTTAGGCAAAAATTAGAGCATATAAATAAAGTAGATAATGCTTGGAAAGCAAATTAAAGGGTCCTTCATTCAAAAAAGAGTCATTCATCCCAAGAAGAGTCATTCATTCCCAAGGGAGTCATTTATTCAAAAAGAGTCATTCCTTTCATAAAGTACCAAAAACCAACAAAAAAGAGTCAGACCATAAGTCCAAAACGTTAAAAAAAAAAAGTCAACCCTAGAGTCTGCAGAGTCTGCCTTCTCCTCGTTAAGAGGAACCACCTCATTTCCCTCCAGCTCCTACAGCAATGCAAGCCTCCTTGGCTTTTCAAGTGGCCAAACTTCAGCTATAAACCGAGTTCTGTACTCAAGAGTAGTCTGAATAAGGGAAGGCTCTGTAAAAGGCCTGATCATCTGATGGTTCCTAACCCAAGTTTGAAGAACAGTTCGAGTAACTCCGGAAATAATTTGGGGGCAACTTCAGAAAAATTCAAGTTCCTTCCCCAGTGGAGTTGGACTTCCTAGAGGATTATTTCTAAGTTCTTTACTAGAAATAATTACTGATGGCTTGAGCTTGAGGCCTTGTAAAGTTGAAAAGCCTCTGAAAAGACCCCACATAGCCAATTTGAACCTCATGCCTTACAAAGGGGGCATTTGAGTCACATCCAATGATTGAGCAGAATTCCTTAAAAAGAGGACACATCTCGTCCATCCGGGCACCGAACCTGAAGACATGAGCTTGTGGATTCCAAAATCTGATACAAGCGTGCAAGAAATCCCAATCCCCAGCTGCGCCTCTAAGAGTAGCATCAGCTCACAACCCGAGTAGCAACAACTTTAAATCCATATCTTTCCATATTGATCCTTTTAACCTTATGGAGACTCTTGGTCCAGTTGTTCATACAACGGTTTAAAAAAAAATGCCTTTTTGAAAAAATAGAAGAGGACATCATGCATACATATGTACTGTTTGTGCTTAACAAAAGTGCAGGTACAGAAAAATTAGAAATGTTGCAAGTGATCCAGAAGTGCCAAAAGGCGTATCTTTTACCCCTCGCTCAAAATTCGCTCTTCAGAAGCCATTGGGCCCCATAAATCATTTTTATGGACCCCAGTGGGGGGCAATTGTGAACACTCGAATTTTGAGGCTCGAAAAGCCAATTTTCTCAGACTACTGAAAACCGGGCCGGACCGGACGTCCCCGGTAAAATTCACTGGAAGTATATCGGTATGGTACTTGAAATGTCCGGGACGACGTGAGGATCACGGATATGGTCCCGGAATAATTTTTGGAGGTCTCTAGCTCCCGAAAAATCAGTTTGAGCGAAAACCGGCCAAAATTAGCGGCCCGGCCGCCGTGGACGGCGGCTCGGCCGCCAAAATCGGCGGCTCGGCCGCCGTGCAGTCCGATTTTGCCTATAAATAGGCTTCAGATTTTCAGAAAAAGGGGGGACTTTTCTGGGTGGGCCTCATGCTGTCGAATTCTCTTCACGCTTAAAAACGATTAAGAACTTTTATTTGCATAAATCTAACCGTGTGCTGCAGGAAACAATCTGTAATCAAAAATCATAATCCCCGGTTCAAGAAAACGAGATCTGAAACTTCAAAGCGGGAAAATCCTAAGCAAGGTAATATTCTAATCCATCATTTGTCAATTTAAGCATATCATAAGCATTCTATCTTCTTCTCAATTTCTTCTCGGTCAAAGGCCTAATCCTTTTAGGTCTAAGGCCTAATGGACTAATCAATCAGCCTCTTTGGCACAAAGACTTAAATTACATCTTTTTGGTACAAAGTACCTACATTTCACAATTAAAATCAATCTGTTGGCACGGAGCCTAAATTACACCATTTTGGTACGAAGTACCTAAAATTTCACAATTTAGCACTAAGTGCTGAAATTCACATTTTTGGCATGGAGCCCAATCACACTTGGCCAAAGGCCCAAAATTTGCACTCTTTTGGTACAAAGTACCTAAAATTGGAGAATTTAGCACTAAGTGCTAAATCTCACATCTTTGGCATGAAGCCCGACAACACTTGGCCAAAGGCCTAAATTGCACTCTTTTGGTACAAAGTACCTAAAATTGCACCATTTAGCACTAAGTGCTAAATTTCACAACTCTGGCATGAAGCCCGACTCAATTAAAATCAACCTTTGGCATGGAGCCTAAATTCCACTCTTTTGGTACAAAGTACCTAAATCTCATACCTTTGGCATGAAGCCCGACAATGCACGAAGCATACACACACACATGCATGAAGCATAATTTTCATCGCCTTTAAATAGGCTTTTCCGAACTACATGGGCTTTGATCTCCTATTCGAATGGGAGTATGTAGGCATGTTTGGGATTCACCCCAAATAGCAAGTCCACAAACTACCAACAATCTTTTTGTCTTTAAATTTGTTCCATTTTTGCAAGTTAATCAAAAGCATGACATAGTCCCCGAATCCTCCTTGGGTTCGCAGACTAGAAGCCTTTACATTGGATGCATTATTGGAGTCAAACAAGGGTTTTCTTAGTTTTTCCCTTCGAACAAAATAAACTGAGTGGCGACTCCCGACAACGAGTGAACTTTCGCCCAGATCCTTTTCGGGCGGAAAACCGAGGTTCACAACTTGCAACTAAAAATTGTAGTTAACCATGGGCTGAATTTGCTTAAGCTTGGAATTGTTAAAGATTTTAACATTTAGAACTTTAGAGCTTTAACGTAATACTTTTTTTTTTGTGCAATGAAAATGAAAATAAGATAAAGTAGATTTGGATGGGAAGAAGGAAAGGGAAAGGGTATTTTGATTGGGGAGAAATAAAAATAGAGAGAGCCAAAAGGATTGAGTAGTGATAAATGTGTGGTAAAGCAGCCTACCCTTTCTGGCAATCTGGTGTGGCGTTATTGTAAGAGACAAAGAGATTGGGTTTATTGGAGATTAGATTTAAGCTAATCTCGTTTCTGGTAGCTGTGGGATTGAGTTGTCTTATTTCAAGTTTTTATTATTACCACTCCCACATTACAATTACAATAGTATTAATTAATTAATCTATTTCACAAAATATGATTTTTTTAACAGTATACAAGAAAATATTTGAAACCTCAAGAATTACAAGGTTAATACAAATCTATCTGCTAACTGCTATAGTGTATTTATGTGATCTTCTAAAATAATACCTCTGCCTGCTTATGAGGTATCAAATGGATGTTATGTGTAGCATCTATAAGTATCTTTGAATATAACCATACAATTCAACTTTAGCAAGAAAGAAAAATGGGTGCATAAGAGCATTCTAAACGTCTTGTAGCAATTTGTATTTTATTTTGTTTTTGCAGTTTTGTTAATGTGAAAGGCCAAATTCCAAAATTTTATCATCAAATGTAATAGTTTCATGCCTAGTCTTGCACTTCCTGAAATAACATACATCTTGGGATGAATTATTTACTTCCCAATGGATCTGATCTTCTACATCAATAGCTTTTGGATTTCAATGGACATATTTGAACCATTAATCAACGGATGTGCATGAAACGAGAGTATATGTTCCTCACTGTTATTGTGCCCGGCCCAAGTAATCTGAAGTGGAAAATAGACGTCTTCCTTCAACTGTTGATTAAAGAACTAAACCAATTATGGGATGTTGGCGCACTGACTTATGATGTTAGTAGAAAATAGAATTTTGTAATGCGTGTTGCATTATTATGGACGGTTAGTGACTTTCCTGCAAAGTCAATGCTTTCAGGTTGGAGCACCGGCGGAAGACTAGCTTGTCCCTATTGCATGGAATATACTGATGCCTTTTATCTAACTCATGGTGGAAAACATTGTTGGTTTGATAACCATCGTAAGTTTCTACCACCAGAACATCCATGGAGACGAAATAAGACACGATTCAGAAAGAACAAAATTGTTAATGATGTACCACCTCCTTTAAAAAGTGGTCAAGAGATTTTACATGAGATTGAAAGCTTAGGATTGATGAAGGTAACAGAGGTAGGTAGTGATGAAGTCAATAGTGCAATTGAAAAGAATGGTAACAAAGGTTGGAAAAAGCGAAGTATTTTCTGGGACTTACCATATTGGAGTTCTCTTTTAATAAGGCACAATCTCGATGTCATGCATATCGAAAAGAACTTCTTTGGCAATTTGTTCAACACAATAATGAACATTGATGGTAAAACTAAAGATAATGCCAAAGCGTGGAAAGATATGCAGGATATATGTAACCGACCAGAGTTAATGAGAAATGATGAAACTGGTAAGTATCCAAAAGCTATTTATTGTTTGGAAAAAGATGAGAAACAAGCCATTTGTGATTGGATGAGCAATTTGAGATTTCCTGATGGTTATGTTTCAAACATGGTGCGTCGTGTTAACATGCGCCAATTGAAAATTTTTGGATTGAAGAGTCATGATTGTCATGTATTCATGCAAAGGTTGTTGCCTATTGCATTTCGAGAGTTACTTCCAAGGCAAGTGTGGGAAGCATTAACTGAAATTAGTATCTTCTTCAAACAATTGACTAATACTGTTCTTCGAGAGCAAGATATGCGTAGGCTTGAATTGGAAATTCCTTTAATACTTTGCAAACTAGAGGGAATTTTTCCACCAGGTTTTTTTAACTCTCAGGAGCACCTTCCAATTCACCTTCCTTTTGAAGCTCGCATAGGCGGACCAGTTCAATATCGTTGGATGTTTCCTTTTGAACGGTATGTATATGGTGTTTAATCAATTGGTGTTAACGCTTATAGTATTATATTGATCTTAAATTGCTCCTTTGACATTTGGCATAGGCGAAATGGTGATTTGAAAAAAAATGTGAAAAATAAAGCACATGTTGAAGGTTCAATTGCAAATGCCTATTTAGTGGAAGAAGCATCTTCATTTTTTTCACATTACTTTGAACCACATGTAGTGACAAGGCATGATCGTTTCTCGCGTAATGATGATTGTGGTTTTGTCGAAGGAGAGGATACTATCGATATGTTGTCAATATTTAAGTTTTCTGGTCGACCGATGGGACAATGTAAGCGCAGAATGTTAACTAAAGAAGAAAGAGATGCAGCGCATTCATATGTATTACTCAATTGTGAAGAAGTATCTCCATTTGTTGAGTAAGTTATTTAGTAACTTTATCATTTAATTTTTTCACCAATAAGCTTGTCTAATCAAAATTATCATTTTCTTCTATACAAGAATATTCACTAATGAGATAAGGGCGCAAAGGCCTACTGTGAGTAGTGAAGAGATTGATGCTCTATTGGAACATAAGTTTCCGGAATGGTTTTACTCGTTCGTAAGTTTCACAACACTTGTTATTGTTTTTTCTACTTAATAATAATAAGAATGTAACATAATTATATTTTTTAATACTCGCTATGTAATAGGTGCATAACTCTGCCAATCAAGTAAATAATGAAATTATCAAAGACTTTGCATGAGGTCCATATTATGAGGTTAAAGCGTATTCTGGATACTATGTGAATGGATACAAATTTCACACAGAAGGAAGAAGTGCAAATAGAAAAACTATTAAAGGGTCTTCCTCATCCCATTATTCATGCTATGAACCATCTGGGTTATCATTTTCTGCAACGTCTGCTAATCGCAATGACTCTGAGGTATTGGAAACTATGAAAGTATTACAACAAAAGGTAGAAGAGCAAGCCAAGGTTATAGCATCAATGAATGAAGTTATAGCTAATGTGCGCTCGGTAAATGATGTTTTAGATAATATGTGCAATTCTTATCTGAGCAACGAAGGAAAACAAATGCTCCTCCTGCTCCGGCAAATGACAACGTGGAGGAAGACGATGTTCCTATGTAGGATATACTTGATAGTTGGTGTTCTCTTTGTTTGTGTTTGGAGTGTCGGATTATCAAAGTTGGTGTTTTCTTTGTTTGTGTTTAGAGTGTCGGATTATTAAAGTTTGTGTTCTCTTTGTTTGTGTTTGGAGTGTCGGATTATTATAGTTGGTGTTCTCTTTGTTTGTGTTTGGAGTGTCGGATTATTAAGACCTTACGTGTTCAATATACTTTCTTAAGGGGTAAACTTTACATTCGAATTGTTTATGTATACTTATTGCCACTAATAACTTAATTATGAATGTTGTGTTATTTGATTATTATTGTAATGAATGACTATTTTATAAACAGGTTTGGTTATTATATTTGAAATTTAATAGGATCTTGAAAATGTGTAGACAAAAAAAAATTGGAATACCGGAAAAATATAGCCAAACAATTACAAAATTGCGACAAAATCAGCGACCAAAGGTGACAAAAAAAAATATTGAATTCTACGACAAATCAACGACTGAAACAACGAGAAACATATTGCGACATATTCTGCGACAAAATTTAGCGAGCAAATGAGCGACAAATTCAGCGACTAAATTAACCACCCAAATAGCGATGAATTCAACGACCAAAGCTAAATCAGCGACGACTTTCAGCGGGAATAAATAATTCCCGCCAAAAATGAAAATGTCATTGAATTTGTCTCTGTTTTGTCGTTGATTTGTCACTAATCAACGACACGCACAATTGGTCGCTGATTTGTCGTTGATTTTTTAGCGACCAGGACATTACAGTCCACTTGATTTTTCTCGCAGTTCGTCGCTGATATTGTCGCTATCGTATTTTGGTCGTTGATGTCGTCGTTAATGGTGTCACAGATTGCGTCGCAAATTGCTATTTTTTTGTAGTGATATGTCGTAAATATATTTAGATATATTGCATATAATTTGATAAATGTGATGAATTTTGTGAACACTCAAATTTTGCACCCTTTAAGAGCTGCATTTGCACATAATTGACTTTTGTAGGTTTTGGACAAGAATACATATTTTGATTGTAACACCCCAATACTCCATATAAATACTATACATATACCTAGTATACATACAGTAAGTATATAAAGTATAAGGATGCCACTTTTTTTTTTACCTTTCAATACCTGTAACAAAATTCAAACCATAATAGGTCAATTTAAAGAACACTTACAAATTATTGTCTTTATCAAAACTTCATTTATACATATAATATAACATACTTAAAGTGGATACATGTATGCATTACCCTCTAGTTGGTCTCGACAAAATCTTACTCTTCTCGTGGCCTACCAAAAGACTTCATATCTTCCACCAAGCTACCTGCGCGATAATACATCCGCGCTAAGCTCGAAAGCTTAGTAGTACAAATATAAAATACAAACATATATCATGGAAACACTAACATATAAAGATATCTCAATTCCATATACTTTTAGTTCTTATTAAGTTTATCCCTATTCATTTGCACCTTTCATATCTTTCAACTAATCTCCTATCTTATACACATATAAACATAACATTTCTACCAAGTCCAACCCATCACTAATATTCACAATCAACATCTCAATACACACATTATACATCATACTAATCATAAGTCACATTTCCAATTAAGACAATCATTGTCATCAACCACAATTCATCAATTGAATTCACAATCAATGCTAATACACACATTATACATCATACCAATCATAACATTTCTTTATTCACAATTCAACATTAATGATTCATCACTAGTGCTCATAATCAATATTTCAACGCACATATTACATATCATCAATCACATGTCCAATGAAGTATACCAAAGATTTCATTATCCATTTCTTTCAACTTTTGTATATCACATTGACAACAAAGACAGACTCGGGCCCAACAGACACCACTATGTTATTCAGAGTTCAGAGTTACTGCTTTGGTCTATAATCATAATCATCAAGCCCGTAGGCATCATATATCAATATTTCTATCCATGGATAGTGTAACAGACCCAGTCTCTTGGACCATCAACTCATCATGAGGAGATCCTCAACCCGGCAAGACTGTTACCAATCATATATTTCATATTCACAATTCTCATAGTGTAACAGACCCAGTCTCTTGGACCTCAATTCAACTCAATTTGAAGAGATCCTCAACCCGGCAAGACTGTTACCTTTTTCATTTTATAGGCATGCCTCCAAACCCAGAACTCTAAAGACTGAATAACACATTAAACACATATTTCACTTATTGTTTTATTATCAATTTCAATCTCAATGTTCATTATCATCTAGGCAAACATGCCTTGTTTCTTTCAATTAGATCATCATAGCCAATCACAATGGCTTCATCTCACATTTGAATCATCATGGCCAATTACAATGGCTTCACAACATATCCTATCTCAATCCATATGATACATATAACATCATTGCTATAACATTACAAAGTACCTTATTCATATAGCACAATACAATTCACAAGATTCATAATACACAAAACATAGTATTGTTCATATAATATCATGTGCATCATCATTATAATACCCAACATCAATTACATTAACCAAATGAACATATCATTATTCAATCACATGATTCACATTATACATATAGCATCATTGCTATAACATTACAAAGTACATTAAAGTAATTCTTCATAAAAGTGTTTATCATAATAAATTTGCATAGCTCATACCTTGTTGAATGATCGTCTTCTCTTTCACACTATACAAGTCACATTAGATTAACAATGTAATAATTTACCTAACATTATTTAATTATACTCAATCAATTGTATTCTCATACATTAATATTCATCAAATCATTCACATCTTTCATTTTCCCATAACACAATTATATATATATACATATCATTAATGATATAAACACATCAAAATACATTAGTGATATGCATTAACAATGCAATCATGCAACATTGGTACTTACCTTAATAACATTTCACACCACTCTAAACTCTTCTCCACTCAATAGTTCTTCACTTCACAAATTAGGGCAATTCAACCTCTTCACAACCTAATCCAAAAGGAATATAAGCAAAATGACCATATGAATAGTACATTCTGGTTTTAGACTCCATTTTATCCTTATTTTGAAAAATTGTATAAAATAATCTACTTGACTAAAAATTATAAAATTTTTACAGAATTTAGTTTTTTATCTTAAAATCATTCCTTTAAAATTTCAGATCAAACTGAACACAAAATCTTGGTCAAATAGTTCACCTAACCAGACTGCCCCAATTGCCCTGCATCCTGGTAGCAGTTCTGAACTTTGTGAATTCCATAAATCAAATTCAATCAATGTGGTTCCAAATTATTTTGCTCAAATACTAGACTCACTAAGCAACAACATATCCAAAATTCAATTGGATATGATTTTTCTACATTTTATTAAAAATCCCGAAATATAGCTGTCTCAGTTAAGGTACCTGCTGGAACAGGTCTAATAAAAATAATCTTTCTAAACTCATAACCATTCCAAAATCGAATCAACATATTTTTCAGTCATTCTAGACTCATAGAGGCACAACATATCAAAAATTCACTTCAAGAACATTTTTCTATAATTAATTAAAAATCATACAAGTCACAGCCTTTACTAATTGTAAAACAGAAAAATATTCACTAAACACAACTCTTACTCTTCCATCACCAACACCAATTTAACTTCTTATTTTAAAATCAATTTCAACTCTAATCAACAAATCATCAACACACTTAATCATACTATCAATAACCCTAACTCAACTCACACACATCTTCAAAAATAACAAAGGCAAACAAGTGAAAACTTACTAAAATCATGAAATTCTTGAAATTCCAACTTGTATACTTGAGATCTTCCTTCACTTTTGAGCTTAAAATTCCAAAATCATCACTTGCTCTCTTGCTTTCCTTTGTCTTTGAGTGAGCCGGCCATCAACAAGAAGAAGAAGAAGAAATGATGAAGAAAACACAAAGTCAATAGGCATTAAATACCCTTCCAAAAGAAAATTACTAAACTACCCTCAACCATATAACTAAACCTTTGTCTTTTACAAGCCCATGTTGGTAATTTCACAATCACAAATAAAATATCCTCTTCCCTTGACCAAGCCCTTTGACCAACTTATATTATATATATATGACCATATACACAACATATACACTTCACTCTACACAATGCTTTTCTTCAAACAACATAATTACCACTTATCAATCACACACTCAATTCAATAATAACAACATTATCATAACTTCTAAGCACACTTAGGGATATTACAATTCTCCCCCTCTAAAAAGAAAATTTCGTCCTCGAAATTATCAATATCGTAACAATTGATTCTTAACAACATACTATCTTAACTTCCATATGAAGTTAATTATATGTTTAAGTTACTATGTCACCAAATCATATAACTTCAACTCTTTCCTATAGAATCAACAATCTTCTTTAAATTCCATAACTCATCATTCTATAGGTTTATATATCTTGTTACTTCATTGATCAAACATTCAAAAAACTTATTACCCTTCCTATTACTATCTTTATACCAGAATCAGATCATTTTATAGTACACTTATACTTCATCCAATCTTTATATTTAATATATATTGTTCCTTCATCTCTTTATGATTACTCTTTTAACTTTAACCTTAAAAATCATTGGTTATGTCTTAGCATTAATTATCCCATCATTACAATCACTGTCTAAATAGACATTTATCAATCCCTCAATGGATAACAAGATCCTTATTTTCCACAAATGGAGTTACCTCTTTAGCATGCTTTTCTCTTAACTTACATATTAATACATTACCTTTCAACTTATTTTATAAATAACCAATCTTTTCCCTTTTTATCCTGATTTATAACTACTATGACTCCATTCATTCATGTCCATTCACACTTTAATATTTTACATCATATACATTGCCATGTAAATAATTACATTCTTAATACAACTATAGATATTAAATCTCAAGAATAATTCATAATCTTAATCCAATCCAGATCAATTGATTTATCTTACACAATATATCCACTTTCCCATCTTGTTCAATTCCATCCAATGATTAATTTATTTAACTTATCATGAAATTGCACCATATTCATATATGTATATATGATCTAATTCAATTAGGGCAAACTTATATACAATTTCTTGATCTCTTCCAATCCATATTCAATCAAATTATTGTGATAACAAATCACTTCAAATCATATTAGTATAGTTCCCACCAAATCTTATAATAACTTTTTAACTATGCTTCTTAAACAAAATTTTCAATCTCACCAATTTGTACTACAGTCATATTGTCTCAGTCCCAAATTTATGGATACTAAAATTAACCGGCTACACATACTAACCAAATCATATAGCCATAGGAGATGAATGGTCACACATCTATAACTCATAAATCAATACTGTTTTCTCGATTATTCTGTATCCAAACTTTTTAATTACACTATTTAGTTGTATCACAAGAATTATATATCCATTCTCCACACTTATACTACACCAAGAGTTAACACATTTCAACTCCATCTCCATAAATTTTCTCTTGAACATACGATTATCATTAGTCTAACTCACATCAACAATATTATCTATAACATCTTTATACACAACATTTAATCATATACAAATTCCATTTATTACTCCACTTCTAATTTATCTCTTGTAACACTTTTCATACAGTATACTTTTTTTTATTATATACTTATACATATAGAATTTCTACAAACAAAATCCTTAATCCAGGAAACATTATATGATAGTTTAACTCAGTTATTATCATAACAATTTCATCTTCTAGTGTTACTTGAGTCCTTTCTCACTCTCCATTTCATCCCATAATCTAACTCTACATAGGTTAAAACCTATTCTCTCATAGATCCACTGATACATGCCCTATTATTCTCCACACCACTAAACAAATAATTATATCACATTCACATACTTAGGTCACATTCACAATATGACTTGCTTTCCACATTTCTTACATTTTCATTTACATTCATATCGAAAAGCTCATTCCACATTTTCCATACATGTATACACATAGTCATACAATTATATATAATTCCTCTTTTACATATCTTTAACACAATTTAACATTTATTACTTTTCCTTAATCAACATCATTCTTACTCTTTTTTGACATAACTTAAATTATTTATCAACTCAACACATATATATTTCCTAACCATAATAATACTTCACAAATTCTTAGTCACCTTACTAAGGTGACATCTCTCTCACCTTTATTTTGAAATGCATTTAATATATCATCTTTATATCCGTTTGTTTACCATTCAACGTATATATATATTTTACTCATATATTTATACATATGTACATTACACCTAATAATATACACATTGAGCCTAATAGCTCCTATACACTTAATTATATGCTCTGATTTTTATTTTCCTTTTTCATACATTCACTACAAATTTAGTGTTTATCACTTTCTTTTAAATACTATTATTCTCATTCTTCCAATATGATAAAAAGTATTTAATCACACTACAAATATATATTCTGACTATAATAACACTTCACATCCATCTTGGTCACATTCCCAATGTGACATCTCTTTTACTTTCATCTTAAAAAAAAACATTTAATATATCTTTTTTTTTTTGCAATAAAATGACTTAAAATAGCTCCTTTTCATTTGCTTATCTATTTCTCTTTTTACTTCAAAACAAATTCTCATACCATCAATCACATTACTTAATTCATAATACTTTCATGTGCAATATTAATCATTTCACCTGGCTCAGGTATTGAATATACATTAAACCATCAATATCCAATCAATCTTTATCAGTTTCTAGTAGAACTTTAACTTTTCAACTTACTACTTCGCTTAAACCTTCAATTTACCAAACTCATCTTTTCTTAAAATCAACTTTAAAAGCATCTCGGATATATATATATATATATATCATAAAGCAATATCAACACATATTTCTTCCCCAATTATTAAGCTCATTTCGAAAAATCTCAAATATCACATATTATTACCATTACCATGAGCTTTCACAATATCCAAGCATCTCACATTTCTAACCTTGAATTCACAATGTTTACATTAAAATAACCATACCAATTTATATTCTTACATAACCAATATCATCTCTTTTTCCTTTAAACAATACCTTAACTTTATATATATACCCCAAACTTTAAATAATCATACCTTGTCTTTACTAATCAGCTCATTCAATATTATTTTCCTTTTCATTTCTTTATGCTTCAACACATTTAACACTTCACTTTACTTGCATAAATTTCCATTTTTAATTATCAATTAGACTTATATAAATTCATATCATTCATTATACTCATTTAAATTTATCATTATAGCCAACAACTATGACTTTATATACGTACCCTTCCCCAACCAGGTCGGTTGCCCTTCAATCCCAAGGGTCCGCAGGAGGCAGATAGGCACGTATAACATTATCAGTAACATACCTTTTCCCATCCAGGTCGGTTGTCCAAGTTCGGTTGCCCATTCCAATGGGTCCGCATGGTTCCGCAGGAGACAGATAGGTCCGTTCATTAAACTTATCAATATATATTTTTTTAAATTCATTTCTTTTTTTCACAAGCAAGTTAAGTAATCATGCCTCAACATCTCACATTACAACAAAACAATTTTCTCATAACATCATATCATTCACACATTAACATCCATCTCATATAACACAGATATACTATAGATCATATAATGCCACCTCCGAGACCAACCTAGGTGTGAATGCATATGCATGTATTACAAATTTCATTTTCAAAACTCTTCTTTTTAATTCATTTTAAGCGTTTCAAAACTTTTTCTTTTTAATTTTACTTAGGCCGAGAATCTCGAACCTAAGCTCTGATACCAAAATAATTGTAACACCCCAATACTCCATATAAATACTATACATATACCTAGTATACATACAGTAAGTATATAAAGTATAAGGATGCCACTTTTTTTTTTACCTTTCAATACCTGTAACAAAATTCAAACCATAATAGGTCAATTTAAAGAACACTTACAAATTATTGTCTTTATCAAAACTTCATTTATACATATAATATAACATACTTAAAGTGGATACATGTATGCATTACCCTCTAGTTGGTCTCGACAAAATCTTACTCTTCTCGTGGCCTACCAAAAGACTTCATATCTTCCACCAAGCTACCTGCGCGATAATACATCCGCGCTAAGCTCGAAAGCTTAGTAGTACAAATATAAAATACAAACATATATCATGGAAACACTAACATATAAAGATATCTCAATTCCATATACTTTTAGTTCTTATTAAGTTTATCCCTATTCATTTGCACCTTTCATATCTTTCAACTAATCTCCTATCTTATACACATATAAACATAACATTTCTACCAAGTCCAACCCATCACTAATATTCACAATCAACATCTCAATACACACATTATACATCATACTAATCATAAGTCACATTTCCAATTAAGACAATCATTGTCATCAACCACAATTCATCAATTGAATTCACAATCAATGCTAATACACACATTATACATCATACCAATCATAACATTTCTTTATTCACAATTCAACATTAATGATTCATCACTAGTGCTCATAATCAATATTTCAACGCACATATTACATATCATCAATCACATGTCCAATGAAGTATACCAAAGATTTCATTATCCATTTCTTTCAACTTTTGTATATCACATTGACAACAAAGACAGACTCGGGCCCAACAGACACCACTATGTTATTCAGAGTTCAGAGTTACTGCTTTGGTCTATAATCATAATCATCAAGCCCGTAGGCATCATATATCAATATTTCTATCCATGGATAGTGTAACAGACCCAGTCTCTTGGACCATCAACTCATCATGAGGAGATCCTCAACCCGGCAAGACTGTTACCAATCATATATTTCATATTCACAATTCTCATAGTGTAACAGACCCAGTCTCTTGGACCTCAATTCAACTCAATTTGAAGAGATCCTCAACTCGGCAAGACTGTTACCTTTTTCATTTTATAGGCATGCCTCCAAACCCAGAACTCTGAAGACTGAATAACACATTAAACACATATTTCACTTATTGTTTCATTATCAATTTCAATCTCAATGTTCATTATCATCTAGGCAAACATGCCTTGTTTCTTTCAATTAGATCATCATAGCCAATCACAATGGCTTCATCTCACATTTGAATCATCATGGCCAATTACAATGGCTTCACAACATATCCTATCTCAATCCATATGATATATATAACATCATTGCTATAACATTACAAAGTACCTTATTCATATAGCACAATACAATTCACAAGATTCATAATACACAAAACATAGTATTGTTCATATAATATCATGTGCATCATCATTATAATACCCAACATCAATTACATTAACCAAATGAACATATCATTATTCAATCACATGATTCACATTATACATATAGCATCATTGCTATAACATTACAAAGTACATTAAAGTAATTCTTCATAAAAGTGTTTATCATAATAAATTTGCATAGCTCATACCTTGTTGAATGATCGTCTTCTCTTTCACACTATACAAGTCACATTAGATTAACAATGTAATAATTTACCTAACATTATTTAATTATACTCAATCAATTGTATTCTCATACATTAATATTCATCAAATCATTCACATCTTTCATTTTCCCATAACACAATTATATATATATACATATCATTAATGATATAAACACATCAAAATACATTAGTGATATGCATTAACAATGCAATCATGCAACATTGGTATTTACCTTAATAACATTTCACACCACTCTAAACTCTTCTCCACTCAATAGTTCTTGTAACACCCCTTCCCGACCTACGTGTGTAAGCTGAGTAGAGGCGCCACACTAACCTAATGTTGCTACCAATTTTACTTAGTCAAATTTTAGTTCCAATTTTTATAGAAATTTTGCCATAGTTTCACTTAAAAATTGAGTCCCAAGTGTCGACAAAACTGTTTTTTTTTTCTGATTTTTGAAAATATTTTTACACAAACCAATGCAACCAAAATCATTCTCAGTACACTTCCAATAAATCCCCCTTATAACCTCAACTACAACCTGCAAAAAGGATTTACACTTCTTGTAACACCCCCATATCCAATGCCCACACACTACAACCACAACAATGTAGCATAAGTGCATCAAACATAGGGATGCTACGGTTTTCTTAATATTCAAAACACTTTAAACTTGATACAATACCCTTATCATTATACATTATAGAAAAGTAGATCATTTAGTTATAAAACAAAACATATTAGTTATATATATATATACATTTAAATATTACCCAGCGGAAGTTATAAAATATGTACATATTTACAAACACTTGATTACATATTTAAGTATATCCATACTTTTACATTATAAACATTACTTTACAAAATATAAAGAAGTATACATGATTGGCAATTCTCTTCTGATCTTTAAGTTCCCAAAATCAACTCTTCAAGGTCTACTCTCACTTGGTCTTGATGAACTCTCGGGTTCGACTCTATCAACTCTATTTCCTGCGCGATTAAACACTATCGCGCTAAGCCAAGGGCTTAGTAAGATAATTCATGCTAAAATGCAATGTCACAAATTAATTACATATATCAATCAAAAGCATATTATTTATTCAATATGTTGCTTTGTTCAATGTCACATCAATATTCATATAATAGCACCATTCATTATACTCATTTAAATTTATCATTATAGCCAACAACTATGACTTTATATACGTACCCTTTCCCAACCAGGTCGGTTGCCCTCCAATCCCAAGGGTCCGCAGGAGGCAAAAAGGCACGTATAACATTATCAGTAACATACCTTTCCCCATCCAGGTCGGTTGTCCAAGTTCGGTTGCCCATTCCAATGGGTCCGCATGGTTCCGCAGGAGGCAAATAGGTACGTATAATACTGACTATATCGAACCTTCCTCCTACCAAATCGGTAGTCCAAGATCGGTTGTCCAACCCACTGGGTCCGCATGGTTCCGCAGGAGACGGATAGGTCCGTTCATTAAACTTATCAATACCTTTTTAATTCATTTCTTTTTCACAAGCAAGTTAAGCAATCATTATATACAATATTCATTACATTATCTAAACACTCACATTATTATTCAATCCTATCATCAATGCATGCTTCAATCATATTTCATTTGAATCACTATAACATCTTTGGTATAACATTTCAATGTGCATTACTCATGAAACACATTACCATTCACAATGCATAACATAACATTATTCAATCTCAACAATGCAATTAGGGCAATTCAACCTCTTCACAACCTAATCCAAAAGGAATATTAGCAAAATGACCATATGAATAGTACATTCTGGTTTTAGACTCCATTTTATCCTTATTTTGAAAAATTGTATAAAATAATCTACTTGACTAAAAATTCTAAAATTTTTACAGAATTTAGTTTTGTATCTTAAAATCATTCCTTTAAAATTTCAGATCAAACTGAACACAAAATCTTGGTCAAATAGTTCACCTAACCAGACTGCCCCAATTGCCCTGCATCCTGGCAGCAATTCTGAACTTTGTGAATTCCATAAATCAAATTCAATCAACGTGGTTCCAAATTTTTTTTCTCAAATACTAGACTCACTAAGCAACAACATATCCAAAATTCAATTGGATATGAGTTTTCTACATTTTATTAAAAATCCCGAAATACCGCTGTCTCAGTTAAGGTACCTGCTGGAACAGGTCTAATAAAAATAATCTTTCTAAACTCATAACCATTCCAAAATGAATCAACATATTTTTCAGTCATTCTAGACTCATAGAGACACAACATATCAAAAATTCACTTCAAAAAAATTTTTCTATAATTAATTAAAAATCATACAAATCACAGCCTTTACTAATTGTAAAACAGAAACAATTTCACTAAACACAACTCTTACTCTTCCATCACCAACACCAACCCAACTTCTCATCTATCAAGCAAAATCAATACTTAAAATCACACCATAAGCAACTTAATCATACCATCATCAAATCACAACTCAACTCAAGCATAACTTCAAAAATAAC
Organism: Garcia nutans; assembly: GCA_947685225.1. Taxonomy (NCBI): domain Eukaryota; kingdom Viridiplantae; phylum Streptophyta; class Magnoliopsida; order Malpighiales; family Euphorbiaceae; genus Garcia; species Garcia nutans. The sequence continues at coordinate 35,589,996 of CANTUV010000045.1, forward strand.
AAGGGTAAACAAGAGCAAACTTACTAAATAATGAAATTCCTTGAAACTCCAACTTGTAACTTTGAAAACTTCCTTCACTTTGAACTTGAAATCATCAAAACCATCACTTGTTCTCTTGCTCTCTTCTCTCTTTAATGAGCCGGCCACCCAACAACAAGAAGAAGAAGAAATGATGAAGAAACACAAAGTCAATAGGCATTAAATACCCATCCAAAAGAAAATTACTATAATACCCTCATCCATTTAACTAAGCTTTTGTCATATCTATACCCATTTAAGTAATTCACAACCAACACAAAAATATCCTCTTTCCTTGACTTTCCATTTTGACCACTTTATATGTTATATATATCACCATATAAGCAACATATACAATTATCTCTAAACCCTCTTTTCTTTCCCAACCACCATACAAAAACATTCTCTTCCCATTTCTCAATTCAAACCAACAACAACAACAACAAAACTTCTAGGGCATGCATAGGGATATTACAATTCTCCCCCTCTAAAAAGAAAATTTCGTCCTCGAAATTACCTGATATCAAAGCTGAAACAACTGCGGATATTGCTCTCGCATGGATTGTTCACTCTCCCAAGTCACTTCTTCTTTTGCATGATTCTTCCAAAGAATCTTCACCAATGGCACTTGCTTGTTTCTCAATTCTTTCACATCATGTGCCAAGATAGCAACTGGTTCCTCTTCAAATGTCAAATCTGGGCTCACTTCGATAGACTCAAATGGCAACACATGAGATGGATCCGACCTATATCTCCTCAACATAGAAACATGGAATACACTTTGAATACGATCCAACTCAGGTGGCAAAGCAAGTCGATACGCCACTGGCCCAACTCTTTCTAACACTTCATACGGCCCAATGAAACGAGGACTCAATTTTCCTTTCCGACCGAACCTCAAAATTTTCTTCCAAGGAGACACTTTCAGAAATACCTTATCTCCAACATTAAACTCTATATCTCTTCTTTTCAGATCTGCATAAGATTTCTGTCGGTCTGAAGCTGCTTTTAACCTGCCTCGAATCAACTTTACTTTTTCTTCAGTTTCTTGAATCAAATCAGGACCAACCAACTTATTATCTCCAAGCTCATTCCAACAAAGAGGTGTCCTACACCGTCTGCCATACAATGCTTCAAACGGCGCCATACCAATGCTGGATTGGTGACTGTTGTTGTAAGCAAACTCCACAAGAGGTAAAAACCTATCCCAACTTCCAGAGAAATCGATGACACAGCTTCTCAACATGTCCTTAATAATCTGTATCACCCTCTCTGACTGTCCATCCATCTGTGGATGAAAAGCAGTGCTGAAGTGCAGTCGAGAACCCAAAGCACTATGCAAACTCTTCCAAAATCTGGAAGTAAACCTGGGATCTCGATCAGACACTAAAGAAGTTGGAACACCATGCAGTTTCACAATCTCATGGATATACAGCTCAGCCAATCTCTCCAAAGAGTAATCCATTCGAACCGGAAGGAAATGAGCTGTCTTAGTCAATCTATCCACAATCACCCATATAGCATCATGCTTCTTTTGTGTCAATGGCAAACCAGACACAAAATCCATTGTCACTCTTTCCCACTTCCATTCTGGCACTGACAATGGTTGAAGCAACCCGGTTGGAACTTGATGCTCTGCTTTAACCTTCTGACAAGTGAGACATTTCGACACAAAATCTGCAATGTCTCTCTTCAACCCAATCCACCAATAATGCTGTCTCAAATCATGATACATCTTCGTATTACCCGGATGCATAGCAAACACTGACTGATGTGCTTCTTCTAAAATGACTCTTTTCAATTCAGCATCATCGGGTACACACAATCGGTTTTTAAACCAGAGACTCCCATCGTCTTTCACAACAAAATCTCTTGTCTTCCCATTCTTACAATCTGAAATAATCTTCTGAATCTTCTTATCGGCCAACTGAGCTTCTTTGATCTGATCTAACAAAATCGGCTTCAATTGCAACTGTGCCAATAATGCACCATCAACACACGGTACAAAACTGGCATGCAATGCTCTCAACTCAACAAGCAACGAGAGCGAGTAAACTGTTAAACCAGCTAAAGACTTCCGACTCAAGGCATCAGCAACAACATTTGCTTTACCTGGATGATAGTCAATCAAGCAGTCGTCGTCTTTAATCAATTCTAACCATCTCCTTTGATGAAGATTGAGTTCTTTCTGGACACCCAAATACTTCAAACTCTTGTGATCAGTGTAGATGAAACATTTCTCCCCAAACAGATAGTGGCGCCAAATCTTTAATGCAAACACAATGGCAGCCAATTCCAAATCATGTGTCGGATAGTTAAGCTCATGCGGTTTCAACTGTCGAGATGCATAAGCTATAACTTTCCCTTCCTGCATCAATACACACCCCAAACCTCTATGTGAAGCATCACTGTAGATCACATATGGTTTGCCTTCAACAGGTAAAGTAAGAACAGGCGCTTGAGTCAACAACTCTCTCAACTGCTCAAAACTAGCTTGACACTGATCTGTCCACACAAATCTCACTCCCTTTCGAAGTAATCTGGTGAGTGGAGTAGCTATCAAAGAAAACCCTTTCACAAACCGTCGGTAATAGCCTGCCAAACCCAGAAAACTTCTAATCTCTGTCACAGACTTGGGTGGACTCCAATTCAGAATAGCTTCAACTTTACTTGGATCAACTCTAATGCCTTCCGCTGAAACAATATGTCCGAGAAAAGCAACTTGATCCAACCAGAACTCACACTTCGACAATTTGGCAAATAACTGCTTCTCTCTCAAAATCTGCAACACAATCCGCAGATGCATATCATGTTCCTCTTCATTCCGCGAATACACCAGTATATCATCAATGAAGACCACTACAAACTGATCCAAATAGGGCCTAAACACCCTATTCATCAAATCCATAAAAGTTGCAGGTGCATTCGTTAGACCAAAAGGCATAACTAGAAATTCATAATGCCCATACCTGGTCCGAAAGGCAGTCTTCGGAACATCCTCAGCTCTGACTCTCAGCTGATGGTACCCAGATCTCAAATCAATTTTAGAAAACACAGCTGCACCTTTCAATTGATCAAAGAGATCATCGATTCTAGGCAAAGGATATTTATTTTTAATAGTCACCTTGTTCAATTGCCTATAATCGATACACAACCTCATAGTACCATCTTTCTTCTTCACAAATAGCACAGGAGCTCCCCAAGGAGAAATACTGGGGCGAATAAATCCTTTGTCCAACAACTCCTGTAATTACACTTTCAACTCCCTCAATTCTGCTGGTGCCATTCTGTAAGGAGTACTAGAGATAGGAGTGGTACCAGGCAACAATTCAATACCAAACTCCACCTCTCTCTCAGGAGGCAATCCTGGCAACTCTTCTGGAAAAATATCAGGGAACTCTGCAACTGTGGCAATACTATCAATGGAAGAACCCTTCACTCTAGTATCTACCACATGAGCAAGATAGGCTTCACACCCCTTTCTAATCAACCTCCTGGCTGCAACAACTGAAACAAATAAGGAGGCTAGCTGTTCCTGCTCATTAGATACTATCACCTCTCTACCATCACCCGTTCTCAAAGAAACAATTTTTTTTTTCAATCCACCACAGCTCCATGTCGAGATAGCCAATCCATACCTAAGATCACGTCATATTCCTTAAATGGCATCTCAATCAAATCCCCAAGGAACTCCTCACCCTGCACCACTACTGCACTATCTCTATGCACCTTACTCACAACCACACTATGCCCTAACGGATTTGTCACCAACACATCAAATCCTAGGGACTCAGCATGCACATCAAATACAGGCAAAACAGATGCACTAATATATGAATGCGTGGAACCCAGATCAATCAAAGCAAGTACTGGAGTATTAAATAAAGAAAAAGTACCAGCTATGACTGCCGATGTATCTGGCTGCCTCTGCATAACATACATCCTCTGGGAAGATCCAACCTCCTCTGGTCTACCCTCCCTGGATGTAGCACCTCCTCTAGAACTGAATCCTGGTCTACCTCCCCGGCTGGCACCTCTGCCTCCTCTGTCTCCCCTCACACTAGCTCGAGAAGCAGCAGAATCAACTGGCATCTGCTCCTGCCTCTCAGGACAGTCTCTCACAAAGTGGTCAAGTGATCCACACCTGAAGCATACAGCTGGTCCACCACTCTTCCAACAAACACCTCTATGATAACCCCCACACTGAGCACATCTAGGTGGAGCGGATCTCTGAGTCATAGGGATCGGAGCACTTGCCACTGAAGCTGCAGGTCTAAATCTCTGTCTCTGGAACTGCACAGACCTACCAGCTGGTCTCTGGCTCCTACTACTCCGAGGAACAAAACTTCCTCTACCCCTCTTCGCAGAGGAAGACCCTGCCTCGAACTGGGGCCTTCTAACCCTAACCTCTTCTTCTGAAGCAACTGCAATAACTTGAGCTCGCTCTACACTTCGAGCTGCTGTCACAAGCTGTGAGAAATCCTGATATCTGGATCCAGCCACTAAGCACATGATCGAGGGCCTCAATCCCTCCTCAAACCTCCTGCATCTATCAATCTCATCAGCAATGATACCCCCAGCATACTGACTCAGTCGAATAAACTCAACTTCATACTCAGTTACGGTCCGATGATCTTGCTTCAAATCTAGAAACTCTCTTTTCTTCCCATCTTTATACTCCCTAGGAGTATACTTCAACTCAAATTCCCTCAGAAAATCAGTGTAAGACAGTGTTGGAGGATCATCCATAGAATGGGGCACCGTCTTCCACCAATCGTAGGCATCTTTCTGCAGCAAAGATCTTGCATAGTCAAATTTTTCCTCAGGGGTAGCTTGTAACTGAATAAAGATCCTCTGTACTTTGTCAAGCCACTGTTCTGCTACAGCTAGATCAGTAGTACCAAGGAAATCCTCCGCTCCATACTTCCTTAGTTTATCATAGTGCCTCACAGATACCAAAGGCTGAGGGGGTGGTGGCACTGGTTGCACTGGTGCTTGTCTCATAACTTCCATCATATGTCTAAACCAGGCTGGCGGAACCTCCTCTCCAGCTGGTCTACCCGACACCGAAGCAGGTGCCTCCTCAACACTATCAACTCTAGCTCCCTCAGCAGGAGCGATACTCTCGGCACTACCCTCAATCGACTGACGTGAGTGAGAATCCATCACAACCTAAGTTTGCAAACACAACATACTACATCTTATTAAAGATCAGAGGTTGCCAATCCCAAACATGTATATTATTTCAAAACCAACTTTTTAAGTAAAATATTCTTTTTATTACATTTTACCTAGGCTGAGAATCTCAAACCTAGGATCTGATACCAAAAATTGTAACACCCCTTCCCGACCTACGTGTGTAAGCTGAGTAGAGGCGCCACACTAACCTAATGTTGCTACCAATTTTACTTAGTCAAATTTTAGTTCCAATTTTTATAGAAATTTTGCCATAGTTTCACTTAAAAATTGAGTCCCAAGTGTCGACAAAACTGTTTTTTTTTTTTCTGATTTTTGAAAATATTTTTACACAAACCAATGCAACCAAAATCATTCTCAGTACACTTCCAATAAATCCCCCTTATAACCTCAACTACAACCTGCAAAAAGGATTTACACTTCTTGTAACACCCCCATATCCAATGCCCACACACTACAACCACAACAATGTAGCATAAGTGCATCAAACATAGGGATGCTACGGTTTTCTTAATATTCAAAACACTTTAAACTTGATACAATACCCTTATCATTATACATTATAGAAAAGTAGATCATTTACTTATAAAACAAAACATATTAGTTATATATATATACATTTAAATATTACCCAGCGGAAGTTATAAAATATGTACATATTTACAAACACTTGAATACATATTTAAGTATATCCATACTTTTACATTATAAACATTACTTTACAAAATATAAAGAAGTATACATGATTGGCAATTCTCTTCTGATCTTTAAGTTCCCAAAATCAACTCTTCAAGGTCTACTCTCACTTGGTCTTGATGAACTCTCGGGTTTGACTCTATCAGCTCTATTACCTGCGCGATTAAACACTATCGCGCTAAGCCAAGGGCTTAGTAAGATAATTCATGCTAAAATGCAATGTCACAAATTAATTATATATATTAATCAAAAGCATATTATTTATTCAATATGTTGCTTTGTTCAATGTCACATCAATATTCATATAATAGCACCATTCATTATACTCATTTAAATTTATCATTATAGCCAACAACTATGACTTTATATACGTACCCTTTCCCAACCAGGTCGGTTGCCCTCCAATCCCAAGGGTCCGCAGGAGGCAAAAAGGCACGTATAACATTATCAGTAACATACCTTTCCCCATCCAGGTCGGTTGTCCAAGTTCGGTTGCCCATTCCAATGGGTCCGCATGGTTCCGCAGGAGGCAAATAGGTACGTATAATACTGACTATATCGAACCTTCCTCCTACCAAATCGGTAGTCCAAGATCGGTTGCCCAACCCACTGGGTCCGCATGGTTCCGCAGGAGACGGATAGGTCCGTTCATTAAACTTATCAATACCTTTTTAATTCATTTCTTTTTCACAAGCAAGTTAAGCAATCATTATATACAATATTCATTACATTATCTAAACACTCACATTATTATTCAATCCTATCATCAATGCATGCTTCAATCATATTTCATTTGAATCACTATAACATCTTTGGTATAACATTTCAATGTGCATTACTCATGAAACACATTACCATTCACAATGCATAACATAACATTATTCAATCTCAACAATGCAATTAGGGCAATTCAACCTCTTCACAACCTAATCCAAAAGGAATATTAGCAAAATGACCATATGAATAGTACATTCTGGTTTTAGACTCCATTTTATCCTTATTTTGAAAAATTGTATAAAATAATCTACTTGACTAAAAATTCTAAAATTTTTACAGAATTTAGTTTTGTATCTTATAATCATTCCTTTAAATTTTCAGATCAAACTGAACACAAAATCTTGGTCAAATAGTTCACCTAACCAGACTGCCCCAATTGCCCTGCATCCTGGCAGCAATTCTGAACTTTGTGAATTCCATAAATCAAATTCAATCAACGTGGTTCTAAATTATTTTTCTCAAATACTAGACTCACTAAGAAACAACATATCCAAAATTCAATTGGATATGAGTTTTCTACATTTTATTAAAAATCCCGAAATACAGCTGTCTCAGTTAAGGTACCTGCTGGAACAGGTCTAATAAAAATAATCTTTCTAAACTCATAACCATTCCAAAATCGAATCAACATATTTTTCAGTCATTCTAGACTCATAGAGACACAACATATCAAAAATTCACTTCAAAAAAATTTTTCTATAATTAATTAAAAATCATACAAATCACAGCCTTTACTAATTGTAAAACAGAAACAATTTCACTAAACACAACTCTTACTCTTCCATCACCAACACCAACCCAACTTCTCATCTATCAAGCAAAATCAATACTTAAAATCACACCATAAGCAACTTAATCATACCATCATCAAATCACAACTCAACTCAAGCATAACTTCAAAAATAACAAGGGTAAACAAGAGCAAACTTACTAAATAATGAAATTCCTTGAAACTCCAACTTGTAACTTTGAAAACTTCCTTCACTTTGAACTTGAAATCATCAAAACCATCACTTGTTCTCTTGCTCTCTTCTCTCTTTAATGAGCCGGCCACCCAACAACAAGAAGAAGAAGAAATGATGAAGAAACACAAAGTCAATAGGCATTAAATACCCATCCAAAAGAAAATTACTATAATACCCTCATCCATTTAACTAAGCTTTTGTCATATCTATACCCATTTAAGTAATTCACAACCAACACAAAAATATCCTCTTTCCTTGACTTTCCATTTTGACCACTTTATATGTTATATATATCACCATATAAGCAACATATACAATTATCTCTAAACCCTCTTTTCTTTCCCAACCACCATACAAAAACATTCTCTTCCCATTTCTCAATTCAAACCAACAACAACAACAACAAAACTTCTAGGGCATGCATAGGGATATTACAGTTCTTCACTTCACAAATTAGGGCAATTCAACCTCTTCACAACCTAATCCAAAAGGAATATAAGCAAAATGACCATATGAATAGTACATTCTGGTTTTAGACTCCATTTTATCCTTATTTTGAAAAATTGTATAAAATAATATACTTGACTAAAAATTCTAAAATTTTTACAGAATTTAGTTTTGTATCTTAAAATCATTCCTTTAAAATTTCAGATCAAACTGAATACAAAATCTTGGTCAAATAGTTCACCTAACCAGACTGCCCCAATTACCCTGCATCCTGGCAGCAGTTCTGAACTTTGTGAATTCCATAAATCAAATTCAATCAACGTGGTTCCAAATTATTTTGCTCAAATACTAGACTCACTAAGCAACAACATATCCAAAATTCAATTGGATATGATTTTTCTACATTTTATTAAAAATCCCGAAATATAGCTGTCTCAGTTAAGGTACCTGCTGGAACAGGTCTAATAAAAATAATCTTTCTAAACTCATAACCATTCCAAAATCGAATCAACATATTTTTCAGTCATTTTAGACTCATAGAGGCACAACATATCAAAAATTCACTTCAAGAACATTTTTCTATAATTAATTAAAAATCATACAAGTCACAGCCTTTACTAATTGTAAAACAGAAAAATATTCACTAAACACAACTCTTACTCTTCCATCACCAACACCAATTTAACTTCTTATTTTAAAATCAATTTCAACTCTAATCAACAAATCATCAACACACTTAATCATACTATCAATAACCCTAACTCAACTCACACACATCTTCAAAAATAACAAAGGCAAACAAGAGAAAACTTACTAAAATCATGAAATTCTTGAAATTCCAACTTGTATACTTGAGATCTTCCTTCACTTTTGAGCTTAAAATTCCAAAATCATCACTTGCTCTCTTGCTTTCCTTTGTCTTTGAGTGAGCCGGCCATCAACAAGAAGAAGAAGAAGAAATGATGAAGAAAACACAAAGTCAATAGGCATTAAATACCCTTCCAAAAGAAAATTACTAAACTACCCTCAACCATATAACTAAACCTTTGTCTTTTACAAGCCCATGTTGGTAATTTCACAATCACAAATAAAATATCCTCTTCCCTTGACCAAGCCCTTTGACCAACTTATATTATATATATATGACCATATACACAACATATACACTTCACTCTACACAATGCTTTTCTTCAAACAGCATAATTACCACTTATCAATCACACACTCAATTCAATAATAACAACATTATCATAACTTCTAAGCACACTTAGGGATATTACATTGATTGTCTATAAAAAGACTATGAGCACATAACCCATTTCGTCACGGTTCTAGTACATTAAGAATCAAATCAATTGAACATTGGACGATTCCAAAACGAGCTCAAAAGTGCAGGCTGTGGACAAAACCTGATTTATGGTCACCCAATGGCTATGGGTCACCAATGATCAGACCGTTCACTGTTGTTGTACCAAAATAGCAACCAAGAGGGGAGAGGGTAAATTGGTTGATTTGAAGAATAGATGACAAATTGAAAATTGAAAGCAAAATCAAAGCAAGAGGAGTAGAGAATAATGAACATAAGAAAATTTATAGTGGTTCGGATTTATCTCAATCATACGTCCACTTCCTTAACAACTTGTTAAAATTTTACTAATATTGAGTTTTTACAAGCTAAACTCTAACTTGGTGTTTTACAAGCTCACACTCAACTTATACAAAGTTTGAGTATCTTTCTCACAACTTCAACAAGAATTTTTCCAGTCTCACTCTAAAATCTAAGTATTTCTAAGCTCACACTCAATTTTATAATGGTGTTTAATGCTCATATCCAACACTCAATTGATTACAAGTATGAATTTTGATGCAAGGAAATGAAAGAAGTTAAACTTGACCATTACAATCAATATCTCACTTAAAAATGAAGTTTTTTTTTGATGTATTTATAACCTTCATGTCTTGATATAGTCGTTTGAAGTGGTGCCCAATATGTTTGATTCTTGTTCCTCACTTGAATTATTAGCTAGAGCAATTTTATGGTTAGAATAATTATTTTCTGGTCATACCATTAAAAGTACGGTCGGAATGATACTGGTCTAGTCGGAATATTTGGATTGGTTGATGAAGATACCATCCTTGCATTGCTTGACTTGTAAACCAAGGAAAAATTTAAGTTCACCCATCATGCTCATTTCAAATTCCCTAGCCATACAAGAAGGAAATTCTTTGCATAAAAATTCATTAGTAGCACCAAATATAATGTTATCAGCGTAAATTTGTACAATCAAAATTTTATGTGATTTTCTTTAACAACTAATGTAGTGCCAACTTTACCTTTTTATAAAATCAATTTTCAATAAATAAGTGCTAAGTCTATCATACCAAGCTCTTGGAACTTGTTTTAGACCATACAAAGCCATAGTTAATTTAAAAATATGATTTGAAAATTGATAGTCTTTAAAAGGAGGTTGTTCAACATAGACTTCCTCATTAATAAAACCATTTAAAAATACACTTTTAACATCCATTTGGAAAAGTTTGAAATTCATGTGGCATGCAAATATAAGTAAAATTCTAATAGCTTCTAATCTAGCAACATGAGCAAAAGTCTCATCATAATCAATGCCTTCCTCTTTATTATAGCCTTTGGCTACTAATCTAGCTTTGTTTCTAGTAATGAGACCATCTTCATCAAGTTTGTTCCTATATACCTATTTACAACTAATAATTAGATTATCCTTGGGTCTAGGGACAAGCTCCCATACTTTGTTTCTCTCAAATTGGTTGAGTTCATCTTGCATGGCAATCACCCAACATTCATCACTAAGAGCCTCCTCAATAGTCCTTGGCTCAATTTGATAAACAAAAGTAACATTAGAATCTAAAATTTAGATTTGGATCCAGTAGTTACTCCTTTTGACGTATCACCAATGATGAGATCTTTAGGATGATCCTTTTGATAATACCAATCTTTGGAAAGTTCTTGAGACTTATTTTGTTCCGTAATTTGTTCTTGCTCGTCATTGTTCTCCTTTTAATCATTGTTTATCTCAAGATCTTCAAGTGTACCTACAACATCATCAAGAGCAATAATTTTTTCACGATCAAGCTTAAATGATTCATCAAAGATAACATGCATTGATTCTTCAATAACTAAAGTTCTCCTATTAAACACTCTATATGCTTTAGTAGAAGATAAATACCCTAGGAATATGCCTTCATCCGATTTGGATGAGAATTTTCCAAGGTTATCCTTGGTGTTTAATATGAAGTATTTGCATCCAAATACTTTAAGGTATGAAATTTTGGGTTTTCTTCCATTTCATAGCTCATAAGAATTTTTGTTTATCAATGGTCATTTAAATATAAAATTTGCAATATAACACGCGGTATTAACGGCTTTCGCCCAAAAGTAAGAAGGTAGGTTATACTCATTGAGTATTGTTCTAGCCATCTCTACCAAAGTTCTATTTTTTCTTTCAACAATATCATTTTATTGTGGTATTCTTGGAGCTACAAAATTGTGTGAAATTCTAAGTTCATCGCAAAAGTTTTCAAAGTTTTCATTTTTAAATTCTTTGCCATGATCACTTCTAATAGATGTGATCACATAACCTTTTTCATTTTGAACTCTTTTTGCAAAAATTTTGAAATGATTAAAGTCTTCATTCTTTTGAGCTAAGAAATTAACCCATGTAAACCTTAAGTAATCATCAACAAGCACAAATGCATACAATTTACCTCATAGACTAGCAACTCTATTAGGACCAAACAAATCCAGATGAATTTTTCTAGAGGTCTAGATATGCTTATGCAATTTTTAGTTTTGAAAGAGCTCTTATGTTATTTTTCAAATTGACAAGGTTTACAAATTTTGTCTTTATTAAATTTTATTTTGGGGAGTCCATCTATAAGTTTTTCCTTGCTTAGACAATGCAATTGGTCCATATTAGCATGTCCTAATCTTTTATGCCAAAGCCAAGCATCATTACTAATTGTGACCAAACATTCAAAAGCATTATTAGAGTGTAGGTCAATTTTGTAAGTGTTATCAATTCTAGTTCTATTGAATGTAATTTCACCACTAGATGAAATAATTTTGCATCATTTAGAGTTAAAATTGATATCATATTCTTTATCACACAATTGACTAACACTAAGTAAATTATGTTTCAATCTATCAACCAACCATACATCATCAATCATGTTCTTTCCTAGCATACTAATAGAGCAATGCCTATAATTTTTCCTTTATCATTATTTCCAAAAGTCACAATACCTCATTGCTTGTAGGTAAGAGTTGTGAAGAGTTTTGCATTACCGGTCATGAGCCTTGAGCATCCACTATCTACAAGCCAAACACTTTCATTGATAGTAGATTTTAGGCATACCTACAAGATAATAAGATTTACCTTCTTTTAGGTACCTTGGGGGGGGGGGGGGTAGTAGTAGAAATATTTATGACTAAATTTCATGAAATATTGGCATTTATACAAGGTTTTATGTTTTGGTATTCTTTTTTCTATTAAATCTTGAACGATTAAATTGACAATCATAAGTGTGTGTGGGATAAGATTGCATATGTGCATACTTTTGGTTGTATTCATATCTTGTGTACATATATACATAATTTGCTCTTGGAAACTTAGTTTTAGAGCTTAGTGTGCCTTGTATAGTCTTTTTAGGACTTTTAGGCTTAGTGTGTGTATTTATATTCTCTACAACATTAATACTAGAGGTTTGAGTTGTAGAAGCTTTGATAAATGTTGGGGTATTGGATGTAATAGTAGACGAGTCATTGAACCCGAAGCCATACTTGGATGAAGGTGACCTTTGAATGCTAATCAATGTATCTAAGACTTTCTTACCCTTAAGAAACTTAGAAATGGAGTTCTTTAATTCATTTATTTCTTCTTTCAAAATTTTATTTTCTTTAGAAATTTTCTCTAAGCTAGATGAATTTTAGACATTTCATCAATAAATTTTGACAATTTTTCATTTGACGTCTTTAATTCTAATGTAGAATTTTTTAAAGAGATAAAATCCTTTTCTAGCTTAGAATATTTTTTCTTATAAAACTTCATTTTAGAAAAATATTTTTGGATTCTTAAGTTCACATGCTCAACTAAATCATTATGATCTGAAGCATCATCAACATCATCATTTTGTGCATTGAGATTTAGAGATTGAGTACTTACCTTATTAATGTGGTTATCATCCCCAAAAGCCATGAGACATAAGTTTGCAATTCTTTGCTCCTGTAATATCCTCATATATGCCCTAGAAGTTGTGATTATGTTGTTGTTGTTATTATATAATTGGATTGAATATATGTGTTAAATTACAAGAGAAAAGAAATAGAGAAAAGAATGTTTATGTATATGTGATTTGGGAAAGAATTTAGGGTTTAGAGAGAATGGTATATGTTGTGTATATGATGATATATATAACATATAAGTTGGTCAAAATGAAGAGTCAAGGAAAGAAGATATTTATTTTTGTTAAGTGTGAAGTTACTATAAAGGGCATGTAATGAATGGTAATCAAGACAAATGGTATAAGGGTGTTTAGGTAATTACTCTTGTTGAATCACTTGGTGGAGATTTAAAGAGGTGATATTTTGTCTTTTCTTCATTTCCTTCTTCTTCTTCTTCTCTTCTCCACGTTGGTTGGCTCCTCCTTAGACAAGAGAGAGCAAGGTGAGATTTGTTTAATTCTAACATCAAATTGAAGGGAGAATCAAAGGATTTAATTGAAGATTTGTGGAATTCAACAACTTAGGTAAGTTCTTTCTCTTGATTTTCCTTTGTTCTTTTGAAATTGTGTTTGGGATTGGTGAGTTGATATGGATGGTTGATGGAGTGTGTTTGTGTATGGTGTGTGTAAAAGTGTTGAAATGGAATTAAAGATAAGAAGCTAGGTTGGTGTTGGTGATGGAAGAGTAAGAGTTGTGTTTAGTGAATTTTTTTCTGTTTTACAATTAGTAAAGGCTGTGACTTGTATGATTTTTAATTAATTATAGAAAAATGTTCTTGAAGTGAATTTTTGATATGTTGTGCCTCTATGAGTCTAGAATGACTGAAAAATATGTTGATTCGATTTTGGAATGGTTATGAGTTTAGAAAGATTATTTTTATTAGACCTGTTCCAGCAGGTACCTTAACTGAGACAGCTATATTTCGGGATTTTTAATAAAATATAGAAAAATCATATCCAATTGAATTTTGGATATGTTGTTGCTTAGTGAGTTTAGTATTTGAGAAAAATAATTTGGAACCACGTTGATTGAATTTGATTTATGGAATTCACAAAGTTCAGAACTGCTGCCAGGATGCAGGGCAATTGGGGCAGTCTGGTTAGGTGAACTATTTGACCAAGATTTTGTGTTCAGTTTGATCTGAAATTTTAAAGGAATGATTTTAAGATACAAAACTAAATTCTGTAAAAATTTTAGAATTTTTAGTCAAGTAGATTATTTTATACAATTTTTCAAAATAAGGATAAAATGGAGTCTTAAACCAGAATGTACTATTCATATGGTCATTTTGCTAATATTCCTTTGGATTAGGTTTTGAAGAGATTGGGTTGCATTAACCTAAATGTGGAGAATTCTTGGAAAGAAAAGAAATGTATAGATTGATGGGACTAGTTCTTGAGGTAAGTACCAATACATATGATTGTATTTAATTACATAATTTGAGGCTTAACACATTTGTTTGCAAATGTGTTAAGTGATCTATTATATTGTTAACATAATTGGACTAAGGTGATGATTAAATGATGTGAAGGATGTGAAGATCATTAACCAGGTAAGCATAAACCCTATTTGATTGTATATCCTTATATGTCTTTGAACATTAACACATTGGGATGAAAGTGTTAAATAAGCTATTATATTGTGAATGTAAATGAAGAATATATATAAAGGATGAAATATGAAATGGGAAAGGTAGGAAGAAATGAGGATCATTCTTAAGGTATGTGCAATTTGTTATGATAAATGCTCTAGTAATGAATGATGTTAATGTGTTTTGAGAAGTGAGAAAATGTTATGTTATATGCATTGTGAATCTTGTGTATGGCAATGTATTATATGAATAATATACTTTGAAATGTGATATCAATGATGCTACATGTATCATATGGATTGAGATATGATATGATATGAAGCCATTGTGATTGGCTATGATAATTCAATTGAAAGAGATAAGGCATGTTGGCCTAATTGATGATGAGATTGATAATGAAATAATAAATGAATTGTTTGTTTAATATGTTATTCAGTTTCAGAGTTCTGGATTTGGGTGGCATGCCTAAGAAATGATGAAAGGTAACAGTCTTGCCGGGTTGAGGATCTCCTCATATGTGTTGAGTTGATGGTCCAAGAGACTGGGTCTGTTACACTATGAGAATTGTGAATATGAGATATATGATTTGTAACAGTCTTGCCGGGTTGAGGATCTCCTCATATGTGTTGAGTTGATGGTCCAAGAGACTGGGTCTGTTACACTATCCATGGATAGAGATACATGTATATACATTGCCTACGGGCGTGATGATTGTGACTATGAACCAAAGCAGTAACTCTGAACTTTGAATAACATATTAGTGTTTTGGGCCCGAGTCTGTCTTTATTGTCAATGTGAATTGCAAGTATTGAAATATTGATTGTGAGTATTAATAATGAATTATGCTTGGTGGATTGTGAATAATATAATGTTATTAAGTGTAATATGTAAATGAATTGTGGTTGATGATAAAGGTTGTCTTTATTGTAAATGTGATTTATGATTTGTATGATATGTAATTTGTGTATTGCAATAATGATTGGTATGGTATATATAATGTAGGGGTATTAATATATTGGTTTTGAGTATTGGTGATGCATTGGGGTTGGTGATAATATTATGTATATATGTACATCATATTTGAAATTAGCTAGGATATATTAAAGATGAAATTAAAAAGAAAAGAAGATATGATAAGAACTAATTATATATTGAATTGATGTATCATTATATGTCAATACTTCTATACTATATGTTTATATTTTATAGTTGGACTACTAAGCTCTCGGGCTTAGCGCGGGTGTTTATTCGCGCAGGTATATAGATGGAAGATATGAAGTCTTTTGTTATGCCACAAGAAGAGTAAAGTTTGTCGAGACCAACTAGAGGGTAATGCATACATGTATAAACTTTAATTATGATGTATTTCTGACGAGAGAGTATTTATATGTATAAATGAAGTTTTTGATAAAGATAATGATTTTGTAAATGTTATTTAAATTAATGTATTATGGTTTGAACTCTGTTACAGGTTTTTAAAAGGTAACGAAAAGTGACATCCTTATACTTTATATATTTACTGTATGTATACTAGGTATACGCATAGTACTTATATAGGGTATCGGGGTGTTACAATTATTTTGGTATCAGAGCTTAGGTTTGAGATTCTCGGCCTAAGTGAGAAAAAAAAATTTTTTTTTTTGAAAAGTTTAAATAAAAGTAAAAAGGAAAAGTTTTGAAATGAAATTTGTAATACATGCATATGCATTGACACCTAGGTTGGTCTCGGATGTGGCATTATATGAATTATAGAATATTTGTGTTATATGAGATGTTCAATATAGTTGATGATATATGTGTATACTATTTTGATGTGATGAGAAATTTTGATTGTTGACAATGATATTGGAAATGAATTATAATTGAGGCATAGTGCCTAATTGATTATGAGAAACTAATTGTGAAATGTAATATGATATATGTATATTGATGATGCATATGAAAATGTCATGTTGTGTGCAACATGGAATGTAATGTTGATGTTTATGAGCAATATTATGTAGGACATAATATGAATTGAAACATAAAGAAATGAAAAGGAGAATAAATTTGAAAATGAGTTGAAAATCAAATCAAGATAAGAGTATGTACTTTTTCTTCTATACTTTGAACCTCTTTATAATAAAGTTTATGTTGGTTTTGCTAATGTTGAATTTACTAGACAGCGGAAATGATATCGAATTGTTAAAATTGAAAGTTATGTTATTTAAATGAGGAGAGTATGGTGGAATGTTGAATGAGTTGTTTAGTAGAGACAAAGTGTGATTATGTAAAGTTGGGATGTGTATACAGTTAAGGTTGTGTTTAAAGGAAAAAGAGATGATAGTGGTTAAGTAAGAATATAACTTAGTATTGTTACTATAATGCGAGCATAGTAAATTCAATGTTAGAAATGTGAGATGCTTGGATATTGTGAAAGCTCATGGTAATGGTGATAATATG
The DNA here is from genome assembly GCA_947685225.1 of Garcia nutans. Classification (NCBI taxonomy): domain Eukaryota; kingdom Viridiplantae; phylum Streptophyta; class Magnoliopsida; order Malpighiales; family Euphorbiaceae; genus Garcia; species Garcia nutans. The sequence goes on from CANTUV010000045.1 coordinate 35,607,385, forward strand.
TGATATTTGAGATTTTTGAAGTGAGCTTTATGATTGTGGAAATTATATGTTTTAATATTGCTTTGTGATATATATTTGTAAGATGTTTTTAAAGTGATGATAGAAAAGATGAGTTTGGCAAATTGAAGCTTAAACGAAGTAGTAAATTGAGAAGTTAAAGTTTTAGTGGAATTTGATAAAGATTATTGGGATATTGATAGTTAACTGTATATGCAATGCATGAGCTAAGTGAAATGACTAGTATTGCATATGGAAGTATTATGAATTGAGTAATGTGATTGATAGTATGAGAATTTGTTTTGAAATAATCAAGGAAGTGGATAAGTAAATAGAAATGAGTTATTTTAAGTCATTTTACTGAACAGGGTAAGAATGAATATGGGAGTGTACTAAATATTTTTAAAGACGAAAGTGAAAGAGATGTCACATTGGGAATGTGACTGAGATGAATATGAAGTGTTACTATAGTCGGAATATATATGTTTGTAGTGTGAATAAATACTTTATATCATATTGGAAGAATGAGAAGGATAGTGTTTAAAAGAAAATGATAAACACTAAATTTGTATTGAATGTATGAAAAAGGAAAATACTATAAGAGCATATAATTAAGTGTATACATGTATATGATATGTGAATTGAGTTTTCCAATATGAATGAAATTATGATATATAAACACATTTGTGAATCACATTATGAGGATGGCTTATGAAGATATATGTGGTATAATTATAGAATTAGTGATATGGAAAAACAATGTTATATGTATTAGTGGACCTAAGAGAGATTAGGTCTTGAACTATGTAAAGCTAGATGGATTATGTGATGGAAGTGAGAATGGAAAGAACTTGAGTAATATTGGACAGTGGAAATTGTTATAATGAGTATTGAACTTGATGATTATATTATATTTAGAGTTTCAAAGTATTCACATATGAAAAGTTCTATGTAATTATATTATAAGAGATTGTAGATGGATTAGAAATGAAGTGATGAATAGAAATTGTATAAGAACTGTATATGATTGAATATGTATATAGTAATATTGTTAAAGCATGAGTTAAGTTGATAAGGATCATATAAGCGAATACAAATTGGTTGAAACGAAGTTGGAATGTGTTAACTTCTGTTATACTAAAAATGTTAAGATTGAGAATAGAATTATAAAAGAACAGTATTGAATTGAAAGTTCTAGGTTTGAATATTAATCTCTTAAAGTCATGTGTTTTGTTCAGTATTTTGGATCGGTTAATTTGTTATCCATGGATTTGGATCTTAGATATAATGATTGTAATACGGATTTGGTGAGGTTGACAATTTTGTTTGAGAAGTATAGTTAAAAATTATGATGGTTAAAGTTGTACCTTATTATTATTTTTTTTTATGTTAAGAATTTGGTTATAACTGTGAAAAAAAAATGATAACTTACAAGTATGAATTTTGATACAAGGAAATGAAAGAAGTTAAACTTGACTATTACAATCAATATCTCACTTAAAATTAAGTTTCCTGATGTATTTATAGCTATCAAGCCTTGATGTAACCATTTGAAGTGGTGCCCAACATGTTTTGATTCTTGTTCCCCTCTTGAATTATTAACTAGAGCAATTTTATGGTCGGAACAATTATTTTTCGGTCATACCATTAATAGTACTATTAGAATGATACTGGTCCGGTCGAAATATTTAAAATTTTGAAAGATTCTCCTCCAACGGTTGGTACACTTGGCTTTTACCAATGAGTGGGAATGTAACAGACATAATTTCAAAAGGTCCAGTCGACATTAAGAATGGTTCGGTCGGACTACTTGTGGAATGCTCGAATTTTGAGAGTACCTTTCACTGTGAACATCTCTGGAAGTTTTTGCATTTTTGTTCCCTGCAAAGGTCCGGTCGGAATTTTATATAGGCCGGTCGAGATTCTTGTGTTCCGATGACAAACTGAGAGTCCTTTTGACCATGAACCTTACTATGATTTTTGTCAAATGTCCATATCAATATTCCTATCAGAAGTGCAAATGGTCCAGTTGGTATTCATGGCATAGTGACAAACTGAGAGTACCTTTGGCCGTGAACCTTTCTGGATGAGTTTGGCAATTTTTTCTCAATGGTATGGTCGGTATTGCGCCAAGTGTGAGCGGGAATTTTTGCCCCCACTCCCGGTGGAATGGTTCTGGCGACTTCGGCACTGTTTAGGCTCAGGGCCTTAGAGAAAATGAGTCTAAGCTTGAAGAAAATGGAGTCGTTACCCGCACGGGCCGAAAAAAAGAAAGGGGTGGATGAATCGATTCCTAAGGAATCTTCAACCCCCTAATGGGTTCAGAAAGTTGGGTACGTGTGGGGAAGGTGAGAAATGACCCAACACCCCCACAAACGCTCGATTCATTGGAACCGGCCTCCTTTTCAGGTCTTAATATTAATAAATTCTTAAATATAATAATATTATCCATACTATATGCGATCATAAGAATAAATAAATACTTTATTAAAATCACAACAATGTCCAAACAAATAAATAAATGAATACCCATCCACAGATGGAAACATGTCTTCACATCATCTATATCTAAAACTAAATAGGACACCCACTGAAAGGTGGAAACCTGTCCTTTACATTGGTCCAAAAAACTTTAAAATAAAATAAATTACATGATGCTCACGACATGAGGTACCCAAAATATGAAAACATACCTCTTACAATGTTTTGAAATCAAAACAAATCAATAAAAATAGTCAACCATTCATTATAAATAAATCATTCATCAAAGACATCAAACATCAATCAAAATATATAATAAACATTCATCTAAGTATATAAATTTTGGGTTCATACATCGATTTAGGTTTCTTTGGTTTCATGTTTAACAATTAGGGTCTTGTAATTTAGTTTGCTGGATTAATCAATTTGAGAAATATTTAATATAAAAGAAGTAATATAGCTACTGGTTGTTTTAAAGATTTAGGGTTTTGAAATTTTTATGAAAATACCAATGGCCAATTCATTGCCAGAGATGAAAAATTTCGTCGCTGATTTTGCCTGTCGCAGATTTTTATTTTTTATTATTTTTATTTATATATTATTATTTTTTAAAAATGATAAATAAATAAATAATAAAATAAATATTATATTAAAATAAAATAAATAAATAATAAATAAAATAAATAATAAATAGTAAGTAAAATAAATAATAGATAATAAATATTAAAATTAATAATATATACCATAAAAATTATTTCTGATTATTTTAAAATCTTTGGACCGGGCTGATTAAAAAATTAAAGGTCTACAGTTTGCTCCCTGCTTGAGTGATCTGAGACTACAACAAAAGAGAGGAAAAAATAATATAATTTTTAATTGGGTTTAGAGTCATATTGGATTCCGTAACCAAGCTTGGTTTGAGTTCTGAACTAAAAAATAATTTGAATTCTAGACCCGTGGTGAGTTCTGGACTTAAAAATAATTTAGATTATGTACCCGAGGTGAGTTTTGCACTCAAAAAATAATTTAGATTCTGGACCAAATGTGAGTTCTGGACTAAAAAATAATTTGGGTTCTGGACCCAAGGTGAGTTTTGGACTCAAAAATAATTTGAATTCTGGATCCAATGTGAATTCTGGACTCAAAAAAATAATTTAGGTTCTAGACCCGAGGTGAGTTCTGGACTCAAAAAATAATTTAAATTCTGGACCTGAGATGAGTTTTGGACTAAAAAATAATTTGGATTGTCTGTAAAAAATGATTGTAGTCAGTAAGATTTGTAAATTTGCAAAAAACAAATTTAGCTATTTTTTACCATGCCGATATCCTCTTGCCCCTTGCGTGGAAAAAATATTTTTAAAAGCACAAAATAATATTTTTAGACACGTAAATATCTGAATAATTGATCTAAATAATTGAATTTACTATATAGACACTGTTTATCACTATTTACTCACTACTCACTAACTATTCATTTACTATTTATCAACAGTGACATTGATTTTAATTTTTTTCTTTTTTTCTTTTTCATGAGAATACTGTTTTATCCTTTTTGATTTTTGTCTTCTTGCATTAGTTTTTTTTTCTACATAAACCCTCTTTTATCTTTGCATTCTCAAGCCATTTCCTTTTCCTTTTTATTTTTATTCAAAATCATGAAAGTTTCATCTTCATTTCCTTTTTCTTTTCCTTTGCAATTTGTCTATATAAACCGCTTATTTCTTCAATACTCATCCACACTTACATATTCTCATAATTAAAGCAGAGAGTTTAGCAGAGAGTTAAGGAGAAAATACATGCTTCGAGATCAGGATCTCGATCCAATGCTGAGTTATTAGAATTTATTCGACGGCATGAAAATGGAACTGTAAGTCTACTAGCTGGGATGCAGCTTCATCGCAGTTCAAGTAAAAAAACTAAGGTAACAATACAATTTAATATTTTAATAGCACAAATATATATTCATTATTTGATTTTATTGAAATTTTTTATTTTTTAATAATGCTAAAGATTAGGAAAAATAATGCTTACAATATTCTTGAGCATCTTTGAATAGGGTAGGCTAATAAAATCTACTTTGAAGCACTTTTTCGGCAGTCTTTCTCCCTCCAAAATGACCACCGCAGTGAAGGTCATGACAAAATTGAAAAACACTCAGTTGTTCTTCCTCAGATACACACCTGCGAACTATCTCATCTTTGCATATCCGAAATAAGTAAGGTTCATCCCAGAAATAGAATTTACTCATGTGCAAAAACCTTTTCTTTTCCTGAAATGACATGTTAGAACTCAAAATACCACAAGCAAGATAGTTAGCAATATCTGCAAACCATGGTGAATTCATTACCGCAAACAACTGTTCATCAGGAAATGCTTCTAGATTTCTATGAACACTCTCATATGCAAGATTTTCATCAAAGAAAGGTAACATAGATAAATGATCAGCTACAACATTTTCACTTCCCTTAGTATCCTTGATTTGAAAATCAAATTCTTGCAATAATAGCACCCATCTAATTAAATGAGGTTTAGCATGTTGTTTGGCCAAAAGATATTTTAAAGCAGCGTGATCTGAATGCACAATAATTTTAGACCCAATCAAATATGCTCTGAACTTATCTAAGGTAAAAACAACAGCTAGCATTTCTTTTTCAGTTGTTGTGTAATTAACTTGTGTGCTACTTAGGGTCAAGCTAGCATAATAAATCACTCTCAAAAATTTCTCAACCCTTTCCCAAGGACAGCTCCTACTGCATGGTTGGATGCATCACACATAATTTCAAAAGGTAAGGACTAAACAGGAGCTACAATTACCGGTGCACTGGTCAATTTTTCCTTAAGGGAATTAAAAGCTTGCATGCATTGTGCAATAAATACAAATGGAACATCTCTTCCAAGCAAATGACACAATGGTTGGCTTATTTTAGAAAAATCTTTAATAAACCTCTGGTAAAAACCTGCATGCCCTAGAAAGCTTCTTATTCCCTTAACAGAGGTAGGTAGGGGTAACTTAGTAATCAACTCTACCTTAGCTTTATCCACCTCAATCCCTTTTCTTGACACAATATGGCCTAACACAATGCCATGAGTGACCATGAAATGACTTTTTTCCCAACTCAAAGTGAGATTACATTCAATGCATTTTTCAAGCACAAGAATAAGATTTCTGAGGCAATTATCAAAAGAGTCACCAAAAACAGAAAAATCATCCATAAAAACCTCAATAAAGTCATCTATCATGTCCGTGAAAACAGACATCATGCATCTCTGAAAAGTTGTAGGCGCATTGCACAAGCCAAAGGGCATACGCCGAAATGCATAAGTCTTAAAAGGGCAAGTAAAAGTGGTCTTGGATTGATTCTCTGGTGCTATCGACACCTGATAATAACCTAAAAGTACATCTAAAAAGCAATAGTGTGAGTGTCCAAAAAGTTTATCCAGCATCTGATCAATAAAAGGAAGAGGAAAATGATCTTTCTTTGTGGCATTATTTAACTTCCTATAGTCTATACACATTCTCCAACCAGTGGTAGTCCTAGTAGGAATCAATTCATCCTTTTCATTTTTTACCACTGTGATTCCTGATTTCTTAGGCACTACATGTACTGGGCTAACCCACTCACTATTAGCTATTGGGTATATCACTCCTTCATCAAGCAATTTAAGCACTTCCTTCTTAACCACTTCACTCATGTTTGGGTTAAGGCACCTTTGGGTCTCTCTTACTGGTTTGGCTCCTTCTTCTAAGATAATTCTATGCATGCACATTGAAAGGCTAATACCTTTAATGTCACTCAACCCCCATCCTATAGCTCTTTTCAATCTTCTTAATTCACTCACCAACCTCATCTCTTCCCTTCACTAAGTTCGCTAGAAATTATCACAGGTAAGGTGTCATGATCACCTAAAAACACATATTTCAGGTTTTTAGGCAACTCTTTTAGCTCTAACTTAAGTGAATGATTATTCTCTTCTTTTTGGATTGAGGGAAGCTCGAATGATGGTTCCTCTTTAAATTCCTCTATTTCAGCCCTTTCTAATATATCAATGCAACTGACTACTTCTGAGTAAAAAAATATCCAGGTCATGATCTAAGGTCAGTGCCAGCTCTAATTTATCCAAAGAACCTGTTTGCAAGAAAACAGCTGAAACAACAGCGTCAATACAATCAATTAAAGAGCAATTTTCATATAATGCAGTTGTAGGAATAAGAAAAGTATTAAAAATAGAAAATTCAACCATTTGTCCCAAGACAGTCATTGACAATTTACCATTTTTAACATCAATCAAGGTGTTGGTCGTAGCCATAAAAGGCCTACCCAGTAGAATAGTGTGTACGGATGGTGTAGGGTTATCTCCTTCCATGTCCAGAACTATAAAATCCACGGGCACTATCAACCCACCAACCTTAACTAACACATCTTCCATAACTCCTTTCGGGAATCTAAGAGATCTGTCAGCTAAATGCAAGACCATTTTAGTAGGTTTAAGTTCCCCAAGTTCTAATTCAAGATACACAGAGTAAGACATCAAATTAACACTGGCTCCTAAATCACACATGCCATCAATCCCCTTTCCATTACCCATAGTAATTTTAATTATGAAACTGCTAGAATCCTTTAGCTTCAGAGGTAGTTTATGTTGCAAAACAGCACTAGCTACCTCTGATACTATCACGTTTTCATTTAGCTCATACCTCTTTTTCTTGGTGTTCAATTCTTTGAAGAATTTGGCATAAGCTGACATATTCTTTATTGCTTCAAGTAAAGGTAAGTTAATACTTACCTTAGACAGCATGTTGAAGATATCTGAAAATTGCTTATCTTGTTTATCATTCTTCAATCTGCTGGGGAATGGTATAGGTGGTCGGTAAGGATTACTTGCCTTGTGTAAATCTGCTGAAGGAGATTGCTCCATTGAATTTTCTCCATCACCCTTGTCCTCTGGTTCTCCTTCCTTTTTATTTTCTTGATCTCCTACATTCACAAAATTATTTTTAACACCATTATTTATTACCTTGCCACTTCTAAGAATAGTCACTGCTTGTGCTTGCTTAGGTTGACTCAAAAATTTTCCTTTTTGTTGAATCTGCATCTGTTGTGCAAGTTGTCCCACTTGGGTCTCCACTTCCTTGAAAGACACTTCCAATGAATCCAACCTTTTGTTATTCATCTCTTGATTCTTGGAACTGACTTGGATAAAAGCATGTAAACTATCCTCCAATCTGCCTCTCTTAGGCTGACCTTGATTTGAAGATTGCCCTGGCGGTTGATTTTATCTTTGGAGCAAATGGAAAGGTTGTTGGGAATTATTTGCTGCCCACGAAAAGTTTGGATGATTCCGCCAACCAGGATTGTAAGTGTTTGAGTAAGGATCATTCCGGGCCCTCGGTTGATATCCCTTCATAGCGTTAACTTGCTCAGCCTCATTTCCATAAGACTCGTATGCAGAGGGGCATATATTTGCTCCATGCCCAAAAGTTCCACAAATTCCACACACTTCTTGAGTGGATGAAAAAGCATTGTTCTTCATGTTCAGCATCTGCACTTGTATTGTCAATTCAGCTATCTGATTGACCATCTTATTGTTGGCTTCCACTTGATTTACCCCTTTACTTCTTCCTCTTACACTTTTTTTGTTGGGAATTAGCTCCCAGAATTTCAAAGATTTCATAAGTCTCTTTTGCTGTCTTTTCTCCCATAGATCCCCCAGCTGCATTATCAATAGTATTCTGAAATTGCTGGGTTAGTCCATCATAGAAAAACTGATTCAGCAGTTGAAGTGGGTAGTGATGGTGTGGACACTGGATTAACAACATCTTAAACCTGTCCCAAGCCTCATTAAATGGCTCTCCATCCAATTGAGCAAATGTGGCTACATTTCCTCTTAATTCAGTTGTCTTCTGATGTGAGTAAAATTTACCCACAAACTTGTTATATACTTGCTCCCAAGTTGTCAAAGAATTTTTAGGCAATATTATAAGCCAACTTTTTGCCCTATCCTTTAATGTGTACGAAAAACACCTCATCCTCAACTGATCTTTTGTTAGTCCTCCCAATGGAAATGTGTTGAGGGTGGAGTAGAAATCCCAGATAAAATTCAAAGGATCCTCATTCGGAACTCCATAGAATGATGGCAACATGTTGTAATGGATATTCTTCAACTCGTAATTTCTTGTTGCATCTGTCAATCTTACACATGAGGTGGAAGTTCCAAAGATAGGTCTGGAAAAATCCCTCATAGTTCTTTGCCTCTCATCTCCCATATTGGTAGATTGTGTAGTATCCGACTCAAAATAAGAAATTTCCTCCTCTATATCAAAACCCGGTATACAATTCAAACTCTTCTCTACTCCTTTTCACTCTTTGAATTTCTGAACTAAATGGGCAAAGCTCTGCTCCAAGTGATCTCCTACCTTGCATAAAACAAATTTCTGAAAGAAGGAATTATTTATAGCAAAAGAAAAATAAAATAAAATATAAACAATGAAAAATAATTTAATATATATATATGACTGATAAACAATTACGCCAATTAGCTTCCCCGGCAGCGGCGCCAAAAACTTGTTGCACTCTAATAAACACTACTAAAGCTACACTCGCAAGTATACGAGGCTGCTGTAGTATTTCGATGAACACCTCAAGGTCATCTCACAAGGAAGCTAGATAAGCTTAACTATTTATCAAATCGTAAATAACAAATTATCAATAAAATTAAATTGCTAAACAACTAATGAAAACAGAAAGGAATTAAATTTAATGCAATGAAAGAAAATTGAACAGATATATTGATTCACTTAATAGAAAAGCCTAGGGTTTGTACTTCTCTACTAATTTATATGTATGAACGGCTATTCCTCTCAACTGATTTAATTTCAAAGATAAGATTTCAAGCAACTTAATTAATCAAATTAAGGAAATAAGCTCTCGCATTCAATCCTTTTTCAATTAATCTTATTACAATCGAAATGATCCTTTCCTTAGGTTTATATTTCTAATTCACTTAAGTCCCTAATTAAATTATTCCGGTATTAGACTTCATTTCTCAATCCTTCATCTAAATACCTACAACACATAATTGGTAGCCAATCAATTATATATTAACGTTAATTCATTCAATTAAGGATAAAAGAAATAAACCAATTAAGAGAAATAAACACTTCATACAACATAGTAGATCCCCTAGAATAGATCAAAATTAGTTCATAATAATGCTATCAAACAAATTCATCTCATTGAAATTCAAATAAATTAATTTAGACATTAAAGAATTCATAAATAAAATTTCAATGAACTTAAGAAATAGAGTTGAAGAACAAAACCAATTACAATCTTCCTTTTGTTTCTGAAGAATCTCTTGCTCAGATTTTGCTACAAGAATAATGTAATGGCTAGAACTAATTTTATCTAGAGTGTTTGAATGAAAGTGAAATCAATCTTCCTTAATTCTCTTGTTTTAGAGAAAAGTCTCAGAGAAAATTGAAGAACGACTCAAAGAATGTGTGTAGAACGGCTGAAGAAGTCCTCCCTCTTTTTGCCCTAATCCTCTCTATTTATACAATTCCTTGGCTAAAAATTCGTGCATTTTTTCTTTCTTTGGTCTCATGAGGTGACACGGCCAAGCTTGTTGCCGTGTCATGTGACACGGTCAGTGGCTTGGCTGTGTCACCTGGGTGTGTCAGCTTCTGTTTCTCCTTGCTCTTCTTTGTTCTTTGGAGGTGAGAGTGACACAGCCAAGCTCCTGGCCATGTCATGTGACACGGCCAATGGCTTGGCCGTGTCTTCCGGGTGTGTCAGCTTCTGTTTCCTTCCTTTGGTTCTTCCTTGTTCTTTGGCTTAGGATGGGACACAGCCAAGCTTGTGGCCGTGTCACATGGCTTGGCTGTGTCGTGTGGGTGTGTCAGCTTCTATTTCTTTCCTTTGGTTCTTCCTTGTTCTTTGGCTTAGGATGGGACACGGCTAAGCTTGTGGCCGTGTCATGTGGGTGTGTCACCTTCTGCCATTTCTTTCCTTCTTTTCTTTTCTTTCTTTGGTTTCTTTGGTTTTGGTCTTCAGGTGAGACACGGCCTATGGCTTGGCCGTGTCTCCTACCCGTGTCAGCTTCTGCCAAAATTTTCTTTGAGGTGAAACGGCCAAGCTTGATTTGGCTTGGCCATGTCTTGCTTGATTCATGCTCTTCTTTCTTTGTTTTGATCTTCCAAGGGAGTTTTTACCTTTAACCTAAAACAAACACTTAAAACAAACTTTAAACAAAAATCAAAATGAAACATTAACTAAAAACACATAAACATCATACTAAAAACTAGTGTAAAAAAATGATCTAAACACTGGAATAAATTAAAACTACCAAAATACTAAAATCACTAAATTAACATATTAAAACTATCAAAATGCATGAAGAAAACAATATTATCATAATAAATAAATAGCAATTTGAGAATAAAAACTAATAAAACAGATAGAGAAATGTTTCAACATCATAACCGTGCCGAGCTAACCACCATGCATTCTCTGGCATTGATACAATATTTAAAGTATACTCCGGGAAATTCATCTGGATCCTCCATCGCTCGACCAAGGAACCACTCATACACCTTCTCCCTAAGAAACCAGCCACTAGACACATGGCCAGCAATGACTCGGTGGGTATGCTGAAAAGGCAATGCGGCATTCATGGAAGAAGTCCAGTTCATCCGCTCTTCTGTGTTCCACCAAGCCAAATTGACCTACAAAATGACATAAGGTAAGTGAACTTTTATATAAATTTTAAAGTATAATAATACTATTTTACCTAGCCCCAGGTTAAGCAACTCAAGATATAGCGCTGGGTGTCCACATGGTAAGAGCCGGGAGCTGCTACACGATCTGACAACCAAAAATTCAATCTTGGATACCCAATTCTCTCGCGGGAAATGCCAAGGACCCTCACAAGATTATGCTCATATGCCCAGACCTATAACAACAATGAAAATCAAATTCATGCAAGTATAAGAATGGATTTGACATTAGTAGAAGAGTACCTCGACAACCACCATGAAACCAATGAAAGACTTCTTATTCCTGCAAATCTTATCTAGTCCATGATAGAGACAAGCAAGGCCAGCTTCACCCCGGCTGTAAAGCGATACCATACTCATGTCAGTAAGGGCCCTCAACATCAACAGATGGATGGCAGATTCGGTGCTGCATAAAAGAGTCAACCCAAGCAAATACAATAAAAATTCTCAAGCATATTGTTTGGATGTTTCCTACAAATCCGTCTATCATAGTTCATCCAATAACTCTGAATCGACTCAATTCTTATCTTAAAGGACTCTTTTAATGACGGTTTCATACCGATTAACTGTTGCACTTCTTCATATGTTAGAATATCATTGGTAAGAGGGACCGAAAGGCCATAGTACCGAATACCAGTTATGGTTGTATAATCGACTAGGCCAATGGTCATCTCTCCTACAAGTAGATGAAAAGTATGGGTCGTGTCTATCCACCGCTCCAATAATGCTTGAACTACACTCCTGTCTATCAGACACTCCTCAGATGGTAATTGCAAGATAAAGCTTTCAAAACCGCAATCTCGAACAATATGTTTTACTCGAGAGGGTGCTACATCATACCATTGTCGGGCTTTATAGACACACCCTCCACCCCGGATAACACAGCGATCGTGCTAACACGGAGTCAGGTAAGTTAACATGAGGTAAGTATATCATTATACCAATACTACTGATTCATAGACTACATTTATTTGTTATGTCATATCCTAATTTATCTATTTATTTATTAAATAGTCCACTGAAGCAGAGTAGTGGCTAGACAGGGTTCAGAGAGTGTTCATTCAGTTGCAGGCTAGTCGGAAGAGAAGTTTAATTATGACAGATCTCTTCTGCAGAGGGATACATATGATTGGTGGAAGACGATTCCACATGCTTTGGTTGATCCACCAGTCCTGACTTATGATGATTTCCTATGAGAATTTGAGCAGAAGTATACTCCAAGGGAGTATAAGGATGCAAAGAAGATGGAGTTTCTGAGACAAAGACAGTGATAGAGTATAGGATCGAGTTTATCCGATTGTGTCATTATGCTGGTGGGATCATTTCTGAAAAGATTGACAGATGCAAAAGATTTGAGGAGGGACTGAGACCCTCTATCATGTGTATCATAGTAGACTCTCGGTATCAAGATTTTTCTCAGTTGGTTGCAACTGCCAGAAGTGTAGAGAGAGCACAGAGTCTCGCAACAGCTGCTAGGGTTGAGGAGATTAGAGCTAGGAGACCCCAGAGTGAGGCAAGGTCTTCATCAGTGAAGAGAGGTCGAGGGGGATATTTTCAGAGGTTCAGTAGGAGCCAGGGGCAGTTTGGCAGGTCAGTACAGTAGCAGAGATAGAGACAGAGATCTACAGTTTCAGTGGCTAGTGGACCAACCCCAGTGCCTCATAGGCTTGTTTCTCCTACTTGTGTTCATTGTGGTAAAGCACACAGAGGTGTCTGCTGATGGAGAGGTGCTTTGGGAGTGTGTTTTAGATGTGGGTCGTCAGACCATTTTATTAGAGATTGTCCAGAGCCACCAGAGGATAGACAGGCAGATACTGCAGCTTCTCAACCCAGTGTCAGAGGGGGTCATGGTGGCAGAGGTTTTGGTAGAGGTGGTTGATTTGGGACTAGTCAAAGAGAAGGTTCTATTGATGGAGGTAGTAGACCAGATGAGGCAGGACCTTCACAGTGGGTATATGTGATGCAGAGGCAGCCGGATGCTTCAGCTGTTATTACTGGTACTTTTACTTTATTTGGTACATCAGTTCTTGCATTATTAGACCCTGGGTTGACTCATTCTTACATCAGTACATCCATCTTACCTGTGAGTGATTTGTATTCTGAGTCCATAGGATTTGATGTTTTGGTCACAAATCCTTTAGGGCATAGTGTTGTGGTGAGCAGGGTGCACCAAGATAGCCAGTTGTTGTTCAAGATAAGAAATTTCTCAGCAACCTGATTGAGATGCCTTTCTAGGAGTATGATCTAATTTTAGGCATGAATTGGTTATCCAAGCATGGGGCGATTGTAGATTATCAGAAGAAATGTGTTACTCTGAGAAAACGTGACGGTATCTAGTGAGTAGAGGTATCTTTCATCCATGTTTGTTTCAGCTGTTTTAGATAGGAGGATGATTCGAAAGGGATGTGAGGCTTATCTTGCTCATGTTGTAGATACTAGAGTAGTGGGGTCCCAGCTTGACAGTATACCCATAGTTGCTGAGTTTGCAGATGTTTTCCTTGATGAGTTGCCAGGGGTACCTCCTGAGAGAGAAGTGGAGTTTGGTATCGATTTGTTGCCTGGTACCACTCCCATCTCTATTACTCCTTATCAGATGGCACCTGTTGAATTGAGAGAGTTGAAGGTGCAGTTGCAGGAGTTGTTGGATAAAGGGTTTGTCCTTCCTAGTGTATCCCCATGGGGAGCGCCTGTGTTATTTGTGAAGAAGAAGGATAGCACCTTGAGATTGTGTATTGATTATAGGCAGTTGAATAAGGTGACCATAAAAAACAAGTATCCTTTGCCTCAGATAAATGATCTCTTTGATCAGTTGAAGGGAGCAACAGTATTCTCTAAGATTGATATGAGATCAGGGTACTATCAGTTGAGAGTCAGAGATGTGGATGTACCCAAGATAACCTTTTGCACTAGGTATGGACATTATTAGTTTCTGATGATGACCTTTGGATTGACAAATGCACCAACAGCTTTTATGGATTTGATGAATAGGGTGTTCAAACCATATTTAGATCAGTTTGTGGTGGTCTTTATTGATGACATTTTGGTGTATTCGCATAATAAGGAGGATCATGATAGGCATTTACGGATTGTATTGCAGTCTCTGAGAGAGAAGTAGTTGTATGTGAAGCTATCTAAGTGTGAGTTCTGGCTCGATCAGGTAGCTTTTCTTGGTCATGTTATTAGAGTTGATTCGAGTAAGGTTGAGGCTATCTTGAATTGGAGTCCACCAAAGACTATGACAGAGGTTAGAAGTTTTCTGGGATTGGCAGGCTATTATCATCAGTTTGTGAAGGGTTTTTCTATGATAGCTACACCACTCACCAGATTGCTACGAAAAGGAGTTAGATTTGCGTGGACAGATTAGTGTAAGGTGAGTTTTGAGTAGCTGAGGGAGATGTTGACTCAGGCTCCTGTCCTTACCCTGCCTGTGGAAGGTAAACCATATGTGATATACAGTGATGCTTCACATAGTTGTTTAGGTTGTGTTCTGATGTAGGAGGATAGAGTCATTGCTTATGCCTGTCGACAGTTGAAGTCACATGAGCTGAATTACCCGATGCATGATTTGGAATTAGCAACTATAGTTTTTGCCTTGAAGATTTGGCGGCATTACTTATATGGGGAAAAGTGTTTTATTTATACGGATCACAAGAGTTTGAAATATCTGGGTGTTCAGAGAGAGCTAAATCTTCGGCAGAGATGGTGGTTAGAATTGATTAAAGACTATGACTATTTGATTGATTATCATCCTAGTAAGGCAAATGTTATTGCTGATGCCTTGAGTCTGAAGTCTTTGGCAGGTTTGAGTGCTTATTCGCTCTCATTGCTTGTTGAGTTGAGAGCGTTGCATGCTAGATTTGAGTCTTGTGATGATGGTGCTTTGATGGCTCAGTTACAGTTGAGGTCAGTCTTGTTGGATCATATTAGGAAAACTCAGTTTGCAGATGAGAGAATCCAGAAAATTGTGTTAGTTTGTCAAAAAGGGGGAGAGTCAAGAATTTTATGTAAGGGATGATGGCAGTCTATGGTACAGAGATAGGTTGTGTATTCTTGATGATGCAGAATTGAAAAGGATGATATTAAAGGAAGCACATCAGTCACTTTATGCTATGTCCCATGGAAGTACCAAGATGTATCAGGACTTGAAGAGATATTATTGGTGGTCAGGTATGAAGAGGGACATAGCAAAGTTTGTATTCATATGTCTCACTTTTCAGAGAGTGAAGACTGAGCACCAAGTTCCTTAAGGGTTGCTCCAACCTTTGTGACAATGGATTTTGTGACTAGACTACCTTTGACCCAGAAGAAGCATGATGCAATCTGGGTGATAGTTGATCGAATGATGAAGACAACTCATTTTCTTCCAGTTCGGATGGATTATTCTCTTGAGAGGTTAGCTGAGTTGTATATCAGTAAGATAGCGAGGTTGCATGGAGTCCCAGTTTCTTTGGTGTCGGATCGAGATCCTCAGTTTACTTTGAGGTTTTGGAATGTTAGACAAATGATCTCAATTTTGATCCTTGACAACTCAAATTGAATGATCCATTTAACATGTA
Organism: Garcia nutans; assembly: GCA_947685225.1. Classification (NCBI taxonomy): domain Eukaryota; kingdom Viridiplantae; phylum Streptophyta; class Magnoliopsida; order Malpighiales; family Euphorbiaceae; genus Garcia; species Garcia nutans. Next base: position 35,623,195 of record CANTUV010000045.1, read on the forward strand.
TTTGGAGAATCTTGTTGCAGGCTTAGGTTGTTTCAAATAAAGCTGAACAGAACACTTATAGCGATCGCACAACACCTGAATACGACTGCACCATTCAATTAAAGGATGAAACCTTATCACAGTAGGTTTCGCGGTCAGAAACCCGACCTCAGTAACGACCGCACTTAAAGAAGAGCGACCGTCCCAAGTTATGGACGACCGCTACACAAGGAACTCAAATCATTCTAATCACAGTAAGGTTCGCGGTGACAAGAACGGCGAATGATACGGCCTCGCTTATCACTTTAGCGACCGCCCATTTATATTCGTGACCGCACTACCAATTCAAGAAGAATTTTCTTAAAGAGACAGTAGTGTTCGCGTCCTCAGGTGCGTCAAGAAGTTCGATGCGAGTATCTCAACTTGACCGCGAGATGTTACCTAGGGCAACTGCGATATTCATATTTTGGCGGACATTCATTTCTGCCCAGTCAAAGATTGCCACGTGTGATGACCGTTATAAACCCACTTCAACATTCTAAAAGGGCGACCGCACCTTTGTTATACGCGACCATCTCGACAACCACAGCATGGGCAAGATTCCTGCTGCAGAGCACTCAAATTTGACCGTTGAAGCTTTTTTTAAATTCAGCAACCGTACCTTGTACAAGGACGACCGCGAAATTCTTCGGACAGTTTAATAAAGAAGGTCTAAACTGCCAAGACTTTATTCTTACTATCAATAACGGCTAGTAAGACCATATTGGCTATAAATACAGTGCTTCTATAAGAAAAAAAATTTATGAGAAGCAAGAAAAAAGAATTTCAGAGCAAAGCAACAAACTTTCTATTACTTAAACTTACATTTGATTTGTAATAAATGTTAGGTGTAAGCATTGAAAACACCATTGTATAAGTTTGAGTGTGAGCTTGGAAAACACTTGGGTTGTGAGAGTAAGCCTTGTAAAACTCTTGTTTGGGTTATAAGAGTGAGCCTTAAAAACTCCTTTAAAGGTTCTTGAGTGTAAGCCTTAGAAAAACACTTGTGAAGTTAGGTGTGAACTTGTGAAAACACAAAAGTTGGAAGTGAGCTTGTAAAAACTTCAAAAATTAGTGGAACCTTAACAAGTTGTTAAGGAAGTGGATGTAGGATTGAAGTAAATCCGAACCACTATAAATCTTGTGTGTTCTTTCTTTCTTTCATTACTCAACCAACTCTCTATTCCGCATTTCTAGTTTGTTGAGTTTTTAATTGTCATTATTTCTTGAGGAAACCAATTCACCCTCCCTCTTGGTTGCCATCTTGGGACAACAATTGGTATCAGAGCCTGAGATTTCTTAAACTTAATTGTGAAATTTGATCCACTATGGCAACTTCTTCTTCATCAAACTCTCATGGAAATCTCAACACTATTCTTAGACCCTACTTTGATGGAATTGATTATTCATACTGGAAACACAAAATGTATTTGTTTCTAGACAGTGAAGGGATTGAACTATGGGATTTCGTGGAAAGTGAGTGGAAACCTCCCACTTATGAAGCTGACGGTATTCAAGTTCCACTTCCCAAAGCACAATGGTCAACTAGCAATGTCAAAGATCGATTCAAGAACAATAGAGCCGCTTCCATCTTGATGAATTCCATTTCAAGAGAAGAAGGTGGAAGAGTTCAACATTTAACTTGTGCACATTGCATTTGAAAAACACTCAAAAACTACCATGAAGGTACGACTCAAGTTAGATTTACCAAGAAACAAATGCATGTCCATGAGCATGAGCTATTCAAGATGAAATCAAATGAAAATGTCACCGACATGACAAATCGCTTGCTTGCTATTGTCAATGAACTAAAGAAGTATGGCAAGGTATATGATCAAGGTGATGTAAACAGTAAAATCTTGAGAGCCCTAAGAGCTAGAAAAAACTTTGAATCAAAAGTATCATCCATAGAAGAAGCTCATGATCTCAGCACATTAAGAACCGACGAGCTAGTTGGTAAACTACTCACATTTGAGCTACACAGTGAGAAAGAAGAAGATCAAGGTGAAAAAGAAAAGAGAAAACCAATTGCACTCAAAGCAATCAAAGAAGTTGAGAGCTCAAGCAATGAAGGTACTGATGATGAAGATGAAATGGCAATGTTCTAAAAAAGAATCAATGAATGGAAAAGGAAGAAAAGATTACAAGCAAACAAAGGTACACTTCCAAAATTCTCCTTCAAAGATAAAGAAAAGAAAAATGAGGCAAAGTGCTATGAATGTGGAAAAACTGGTCACATTAAATCAGATTGCTTCAAATTAAAGAACAAAAGGAAATGGGATAAAGAAAAGAAAAAGTCTCTCAAAGCCACATGGGATGACTCTTCTTCAAGTGAAGAAGAAGAAGAAGAAGGAATTGCAAATCTGTGTCTCATGGCTATTGAAGATGACTCCAATGAGGTAAGTACTCAATCCTTTGATCTAGTAGCACATAATGATAATAATGATATAGATGATAGTGATTTGATTGAGCACATGAACTTTAAAATAGAAAAATATTTTTCTAAAATGATGCTCTATAAAGAGAAAAACTCTAAGTTAGAAAAAGATTTTATATGCTTAAAGAACTCTACCTTAGAATTGAAAACCTCAAATGAACACTTGATCAATACGATAGGAGAGTTAAATAAAAACTCACATGACTTAGAAAAAGTGATTAAAGAAAATGAAACATTGAAGCATGAACTAAAAGAACTAAAAGAATCAATTTCCAGATTTCATAAAGGAAAGGAAGCATTAAACACATTAATTAATAACCAAAGATCACCTTCCTTAAAATATGGATTAGGATTCAATGGCTCAACCAACATTGCACCAAGCAAACCAACATTTGTAAAAGCATCTACAATTGAAATTTCTGATGTACATATCAAAGATGCTTGCACCAAGTCTAAAAGTACCAAAAGAACTTCTTATGGTTTGCTAGGAAATAAAGCCAAAAATAATTATGCATTGTTGTACACTAAACTTGCACAAAAGAAATCACATACTTGTAGTTGTATGCACAATACTTTAAATACAAAAAGAAAAAAGCAGAAGTATTGAATACCATGGCAATGCACATATTGCATGAAATTCAGACACAAAAATTTTTCTTGTTATATAAGAAAGGCTCATCTTAAGTTAGAAGGCACTTTTACTACTAACCATCAAGGACCCAACTTCATGTGGGTACCTAAAAGAAGATGATCACTATTGCCTTGCAGGTACGCCTAAAATCTACTATCAACGAAAGCACATGGCTTGTGGATAGTGGATGCTCAAGGAATATGACTGGGAATGCAAAGCTCTTTACAAGTATTACCTACAAACATGGAGGTACTCTTGAACCTCTTGAATCTATTGATGCTCCAAAGATCAATCAGTATGAACTTGAAGAAAAGACTCAAGATCTACCTAAGGATTGGCAATACAAGAAAGACCATCCTAAGGAACTCATCATTGGAGAAACATCTAAGGGAGTAATTACTAGATCTAAAATTAATCATATAGATGTTAATTTTTCTTTTGTTTCTCAAATTGAGCCAAAGACTGTTGAGGAGGCTTTAAATGATGAAAATTGGATAATTGCAATGCAAGATAAACTTAATCAATTTGAAAGAAATAATGTCTGGCAACTTACTCCTAGACCTACAGATCATTCTATAATAGGATGCAAATGGGTCTATAGGAATAAGCTTGATGAAAATGGTCACATTGTTAGAAATAAAGCAAGATTAGTAGCCAAAGGCTATAATCAAGAAGAAGGTATTGACTATGATGAAACTTTTGCCCCTGTAGCCAGATTAGAAGCTATTAGAATATTACTTGCTTTTGCATGTCACATGAATTTTAAACTCTTTCAAATGGATGTTAAAAGTGCATTTCTAAACAGACTTATAAGCGAAGAAGTTTATGTAGAACAACCTCCTGGTTTTGAAAACTACAAATTTCCTGATCATGTTTTCAAACTTACCAAAGCTTTATATGGATTAAAACAAGCACCAAGAGCTTGGTATCATAAACTTAGTGCATATTTACTTGAAAATGGTTTTTCAAAAGGAAAAGTAGACACAACTCTCTTTGTTAAAAAGGACAAGCATAACATTTTAATTGTACAAGTTTATGTGGATGACATAATATTTGGAGCTACTAATGAAGCCTTGTGCAAAGAATTTGCTTCTTGTATGACTAGGGAATTTGAAATGAGCATGATGGGTGAACTCAAGTTCTTCCTTGGACTGCAAGTCAAGCAATGTGAAGATGGGATCTTCATCAACCAATCCAAATATATAAAAGAACTCATCAAGAAATTTGGAATGGATGGCTGCAAAACTAGCAAAACTCCTATGAGCACATCCTTGAAATTAGGTAAAGATGAAAATGGTAAAGCAGTAGATGAGAAGAAATATCGAGGTATCATCGGATCACTACTTTACTTAACCGCTTCTAGACCTGATATAATGTATAGTGTATGTCTTTGTGCTAGATTTCAAACTTGTCCTAAAGAATCACACTTGAATGCCACTAAGAGAATTTTGAAATATTTGAGTGGTACAATGCATTTAGGACTTTGGTATCCTAAAAATACATCATTTCATATCATAGGCTTTTCAGATGCAGATTATGCTGGTAGTATCTTAGATAGGAAGAGCACTACAGGAGCATGTCACTTTCTTGGTAATTGTCTAGTTTCTTGGCATAGTAAGAAACAAGCATCGGTTGCTTTATCCACAATGGAAGCCGAATATGTTGCAGCATGTTTTTGTTACACACAAGTATTATGGATGAAACAACAATTGCTTGACTATGGTAAAGTATTTAACAATATCTCCATTAAATGTGACAACACTAGTGCTATCAATTTGTCTAAAAATCCTATCCAACACTCTAGATCCAAACATATAGATATTAGACATCATTTCTTGAGAGAAAATGTACAAAATCAGAATATAATCCTAGAATTTATAGATACACAAAATCAACTTGCTGATATCTTTACAAAACCCTTGAATGAAGATAGACTTAACTTCATTAAACTTAATTTAGGAATGATTGATGGAATCACTTTGAATTAATAAAAAATTGCTTATCAATGAAGTTCTATCTGCATAAACTTTTTGCCTAAACATTAGAAAAATCTTCCATCTTTCCTTGACTCTTTCATTTCTAAGTTAGTCGCGTTCGCTCCAGTGTCCTTAGCGATCGCTATCTCGTGTGCCAGATTTATTCAAACAAAAATCTCTGTGTGTGGTAGAGAAAATTTGTGTGCGGACGCAATAATTTGAACAGTTTCGACCGTTACAGATAGTTTCTTCACCCGCGAGCGCACTGATCTTGCTAATGGTCGCTAGACCGAATTTCGCGATCGCACCCTTTTAAATCTGCAACCGTACTCTGTACACTCTGCTCGAAATTTTGTAACCGTTGGCTGTATGACAGGTCGCAACTCTTAACTTTCAACAGTCATAAATGGCTATTTTCTTAATTTCTTCTATTTAAGAGTATGATACATCAGTTTCTTTGATATTTTGCTTATTACAACATATAATCTTCCCTCTAAATCATGAAAATCCTCTCAAAATCATCTGCTTCTCAAAACACCCTCTGTTTTCCAGTTTTCTTCTTTTTCTTCCTATCCTAATGGCTCCCAAAAAGAAGACAACCTCCAAAGTAAAAGGAAAAGCAAAGAGATCTTCAGGAATCACTATAAGAGAACCAATAGATGATCATCCATCTCCTCCACAGTCTAGAAGAGGTGAGAAAATTCACAAACCTCACCACCAAACCTCTAAGGAAGATGTGAGGTATGCCATGCTAAAGAGAAAGAAAGTTGAGGGAACCAAATCTCCTTTTGGTAGGATGCTCTCAGCCCTGAATATCAAGAATGAGATTGAAAGATTACTAGATGTCCTTGGATGGAGAAAGTTTGTATTTCCTGAGGAGGTAGGTTATTCCAGTTTAAGCAAGGAATTCAATATGTCTTTCCAAATAGAGAAGAGTGCTAACTCTGCACTGGGATGGTATGGGGTTAGGTTTAAGCTGTTTGATCAATACCAAGCCTTAACCCTAGAAGACTTTGGCAATATTTGGAACTTTCATGCTGATGGTATAACCTCCTACAATGATCAAACCTTTTCAAACCAAACTCTCTCTGCATTCTGGCAAGAAATTTCTGTGGAAACTTCTTTTGAAAAAGAATCAAAAGCCAGACACATCAAATCCCTCACCCATTGGATGCTTCATAGGATTATCACCTACACCATCCATCAAAGAGCTGATGGGAATGAAAAGGTAACTAAAAGAGACCTCATATTTTTATATGCTTTCACCCACAACATCCAAAAGAACACAACCAAGTTCTTGATTGACACCCTCTATCATCATGCAGTTACAAGAAGTGGAACTTTCTTCTTATCCTCACAAATAACTCAAATAGCTAGGCACCTGAACCTACTAAATGATCTGAACTTAGCGACATTGAGAAACCCTTTCAATCTTGCCTCTAGTGCCATCACTATTGACTATTTAGAACATGCTGGATGTGTAAGGAAGATTGAAGGTACATATGTGTATTATTTTGGAAAAAAAGGAGTTGTGGATAGACAAAAGAAAAGGCCAAGGTACACAATTGAGGAAGAGGGAGACTCTCTGGAAGTTGCTGTGGAATTACCTTCAAAAGCTGCTTCATCAAAAGCTACTCAAGAAACTACCTCATCCTCTACACAACTCATCCTCAATGCTATCAAATCTCTCTCTAGGAAACTCTCTAGATTCAAGAAAAGTGTCTCCAAGAGATTCCATCACTTGAACAAGAGAATTGACCTTATATCTCACATGCATCATGATCTCTATGATATGCAAGGCAAACTGGACTTGCCTCAATGCAATCTTGAAGATTGGGATATAAGTGATCATACCCAAAGTCTTCCTGAAGAAGAAGAGTCCATTAGTACTAGCTCTACCTCTTTTGCTCCTCTTGATAAAGGAAAAGCTCCTTTAGTAGAAGAAGAGATAGATGAAGATGATTCTGAATAGTTTACATGTTTAAGATGTTTAGTCTCAATAGTTTGCATTTTCATTTTATGTTATGTCTTGATATGTTTGTTGCTTAATTTATACTTTCCTCCATCTTTTAATAAACAAGATGTTTAGTAGCTTTTTAATACACTTCTTGCTTCCTGTTATGCATTTTGCCTATGACAATGGGGGAGAAATAATAAACAACTTGGAACTTGGAATGATTGTTTAACCATAATTCAATGCACCAAGATAATCAAATAATATCAATGCACCAAGATTACTTAACCATGATTCATGCATATGTTAAGGGGGAGCATTTTAGACTTATTATTTTTCTTATCATTCCATTTGAATTGTCAAAGTCAAAATGGGGGAGATTGTTAGACAAATGATCTCAATTTTGATCCTTGACAACTCAAATTGAATGATCCATTTAACATGTGTTTGGAGAATCTTGTTGTAGGCTTAGGTTGCTTCAAATAAAGCTGAACAGAACACTTATAGCGGTCGCACAACACCTGAATACGACTGCACCATTCAATTAAAGGATGAAACCTTATCACAGTAGGTTTCGCGGTCAGAAACCCGACCTCAGTAACGACCGCACTTAAAGAAGAGCGACCGTCCCAAGTTATGGAAGACCGCTACATAAGGAACTCAAATCATTCTAATCACAGTAAGGTTCACGGTGACAAGAACGGTGAATGATACGACCTCGCTTATCACTTTAGCGACCGCCCATTTATATTCACGACCGCTCTACCAATTCAAGAAGAATTTGCTTAAAGAGACAGTAGTGTTCGCGTCCTCAGGTGCATCCAGAAGTTCGACGCGAGTATCTCAACTTGACCGCGAGATGTTACCTAAGGCGACCGCGACATTCATATTTTGGCGGACATCCATTTCTGCCCAGTCAAAGATTGCCACGTGCGCGACCGTCTCGACAACCACAGCATGGGCAAGATTCCTGCTGCAGAGGACTCAAATTTGACCGTTGAAGCTTTTTTTAAATTTAGCGACCGTACCTTGTACAAGGACGACCGCGAAATTCTTCGAACAGTTTAATAAAGAAGGTCTAAACTGCCAAGACTTTATTCTTACTATCAATAACGGCTAGTAAGACCACATTGGCTATAAATACAGTGCTTCTATAAGAAAAGAAATTTATGAGAAGCAAGAAAAAAGAATTTCATAGCCAAGCAACAAACTTTCTATTACTTAAACTTACATTTGAATTGTAATGAATGTTAGGTGTAAGCATTGAAAACACCATTGTATAAGTTTGAGTGTGAGCTTGGAAAACACTTGGGTTGTGAGAGTAAGCCTTGTAAAACTCTTGTTTGGGTTGTGAGAGTGAGCCTTAAAAACTCCTTTAAAGGTTCTTGAGTGTAAGCCTTAGAAAAACACTTGTGAAGTTAGGTGTGAACTTGTGAAAACACCAAAGTTGGAAGTGAGCTTGTAAAAACTTCAAAAATTAGTGGAACCTTAACAAGTTGTTAAGGAAGTGGATGTAGGATTGAAGTAAATCCGAACCACTATAAATCTTGTGTGTTCTTTCTTTCTTTCATTACTCAACCAACTCTCTATTCCGCATTTCTAGTTTGTTTAGTTTTTAATTGTCAAACCAATTCACCCCCCTCTTGGTTGCCATCTTAGGACAACATGGAAGATTTTGCATGATGCTTTGGGTTCTCGGTTGTATTTTAGTATTGCTTTCCATCCTCAGATAGATGGGCAGTCAGAGAGAGTGATACAGATTCTAGAGGATATGTTGAGGAGATGTATCATTGATTTTACTGGGAATTGAGACAGATTTTTGCCACTAATTGAGTTTGCTTATAACAACAGTCATTAGTCCAGTATTGGAATGGCTCCTTATGAGGCCTTATATGGCAGGAGATGTAGGACAACTTTGTGTTGGGGTGAGGTTGGAGAAGGTAAACTGGTCTGTCCCTATTTGGTTAAGGAAATAGAAGAGAAAGTGAAGGTGATTTGGGGTCATTTGAAAGCAGCTTCAGACCGACAGAAATCCTATTTAGATTTGAAGAGAAGAAACATAGAGTTTAGTGTGGCAGATAAAGTATTTCTGAAAGTGTCTCCATGGAAGAAGATTCTGAGGTTCGGTCGAAAAGAAAAGTTGAGTCCTCGTTTCATATGATCATATGAGGTGCTGGAGAGAGTTGGTCCAGTGGCTTATAGACTAGCTTTGCCGCCTGATTTGGATCGAATTTATAATGTCTTCCACGTCTCGATACTTTAGAGATACAGGTCTGACCCATCTCATATCCTATCATTGGAGTCTATTGAGGTGAGTCAAGATCTAACTTACAATGAAGAACCAGTGGCAATTTTGACACGAGAGGTTAAAGAATTGAGGAATAAGAGGGTGCCACTTGTAAAGGTCCTTTGGAGAAATCATGCCACTGAGGAGGCGACATGGGAGAGTGAGCAAACGATGTAGAGTCAGTTTTTTCAATTGTTCCAGACTTGAGTGTAGATAATTTCGAGGATGAAATTTATTTTAGAGGGAGAGAATTGTAATATTCCAAATTTATTTGAAAATTTCTACTTTTTGAAAATTTGATAAAATATATTATAATTCAATTGAATAAATTAAATTAATGATTTTAAATAAAAAATGAAGGAATTTTAAATGAAAAGTGGAATATAAATGTGATATATATGTAAAATATACATAACATATAAAAGTCAACACTTTTTAAAAGAAAAGTCAAAAGTCAAAGTAAAAAGGATTTTTTGGTAATTAAATCTTAAAAATTCAAAATTATCAAATTAATTCAAAAATAAATAATTTTTGAATGGAAGAGGGATTTTTGGACTTTTAATTTATTAAATAAATAAATAAATAATTAATTATTAAAATATTAAATAATATATATGTGGTTAAAATTAAAAGATGAAAGGAAAGAGAAAATAAAAAGTTTTTTTCATCTTCTTCTTCTCCATCAAGGGCCGAAATTTCCATGGATGCCAAGAGAGGACTTTTGATCTTCCAAGCTTCCAATAATTGAAGGATTTCAAAGGTTCAAAAAAGATTTTTAGAGATTTCCACTTGAAAAAATAAGTTCTTTAGCTTTTTCTTTGGATTTTCATAGAAATTTTGAATATGTGAGTTTTGGATTTTTGAAGTAGTATGTTATAATTGTTGGAATTGGTGTGTATGAAGTTATTTTGGGTAGTTATTAATGATTTTAAGGTTGGATTGAAGAAATGGTTGAATTTGGATAAGGAATGGTGAAGAGAGAGAATTTAGGGTTATGGACTTTTAGGGTTTGAGAAATCATAGTTTTTAATTGTGAAAATTGGTTCTAAATGAGTTGTTTTGGGGCTTAAACAGGTATTTTAAAGTCAAATATTGGATTTAGTTGTGTTTGGTTGGAGTTTGAGAATGGAAGTGTGATTTAGGATTTTGGAAAATGATTTTTCCAAAGTTGTTGAATTGTATTATTTTATTGGTTTAATCCTGTTATTTGGTGATATAAGTGATGTATATAAGCTTAAAATGATGAATGGATTGTGTGGGATGGAAAACCTTCAATGAGGGAAGGTTATGCCATTTTAGGGTTTTGTGTATAAGAGTGTGTTTTTGTAATGTAAATGGTTTAAATGTATTAAAATATGTTTCTAATAATATAAATAAACTTAATATATTAAAATGAATGGCCTAGTATGAAAATCCAAAGTTAAATTGAGGTTAGTCTTAAATTTTAGATTTTTGCTTGGACGGGATTTAATTATGGTTTAATATTGAAAATGCCATTAAATGTGATACTAAATGATTATTTGCTATCACATTTGATTTAGGCATTGAGGGAGGTTGATTTGCTTCATCCAAGTGGTGAAGGGCAAGTTGGAAGGATAGGATTGGAGGTTGTTTTAAGCTTGTTTGGGTTGCCTATTTGAGGTAAGTACAAACTTTGAATACATTGGTTATGTTTGCATGACATTTGGGCTTAACACATTTTGGTTGGAAAATGTGTTAAGCTACTTGATATATTGGTTATGTATGGATAATGTGCTATGACATTTGTAGTGTCATATATGTGTTAAATGCATTGTGAAAAGCCATTGATAATGGCTAAATTGTGTAAAATGTGAAATATGTGTATTATGTGAAAATGACCCAAAGTGTTTAGGTAATGCCATTTGTTGTGTATGCATTAAGTGCATTGTTAAAAAGCCATTGGTATTGGCTAGATTACATTAAATGTGATTAATTTGTGAATTATGTGGAAATACCCAAAGTAATTGGGTAATGTGTTGTAAATGCAAAAATGTGGTATAATGTAATGAGATATGTGGAAACATAATGAAATGAATTGATATCGATATAAATGAGAAATATGAATAAATTGTGTGCCTAGTATGTTATTCAATTTTCAGAGTTCTGTATTTGGCGGCATGCCTATGATTTGCCTACGGGCTAGACGCTGGGCGTCACTGTGAAAATATTTTTGAGGTGAAATGAACAGGTCATAAGCCTAAAAAGTAAGTCCTTGAAGCTAGGCTGGGGGAAATGACCGGATCATAAGCTTAGACCTAGTTAGACTATTACATTGATATTTTGCCTACGGGGCTAGACACATGGTGCCATTATAGACCAAAATAGTAACTCTGAAATTTGAATAGCATATTAGTTATCTTTGGGCCCATGCTTGTGTTTGTTTTAATGTGAATTATGGATTGTGAAATATTTAAAAAATATGAGAAAATGGAATGATGTGATATCCATGTGCATTGTGCATTGTCATTACATTTTAGTTTTTTTGTTATCAATTTTGTATTACTAGGCTTTTGGCTTAGCATGATTGTTTACATCGCGTAGGTGACAGGGTAAATTTGGCTGAGCCGGAGAGTTCTTCTAGACCAGATTGGGTCTAGACTTGTGGTTGTGATTGTAGAGTTGATATCAAGATCAGAAACACTATCAGCGACTTGCATATATTTTATGTTATTGTATATTTTGGGTATTATGCATATTATATCAAGTTTTTGGATTTTATGTATTGTAAACTATAAAGAATGTTTGGGTTAAGTTATTTGAAATGGGGGTTTAAATGTGTTCTAATTTATATATATATATATATTTGAGAAACTTGGTGAAATTGAGGAGTATGGGTGAAATGGTGATTTGAAATTATTTAGGAGTATTTTCTGATGCAGGTTGTGTTTTGCTAAATTTTGGGATGTCCAAATTACAAACAAAACTCTGGCAAATTTTTTCTAGAGATTTTTATATAAAATGTTTATTTTGGGTTCCTATAACAAGTAAAGAATATTTATGTACTATTTAATTTTATATATTTAGTATTTGAAATTTTAAATCAGAAATGTGAAAATTTTTATTAAACCGGTTTGTGATATTTTTGTACCGTATATGCATTTTTTACATATGCTAGAAATATGTATTGTACGTATATAGAGTAAAAGAGTGTTATAAGGTGTGATTATGAAATGCATCTTAAAGGTTCCGCAGTAAGGAGGCGGCCTTCGGGTGAATGATGTGACACTTGCCTTCAGTGTTGAGAGAGGGCAGCGTATAGGTGATTTACATCACACTTGCCTTCAGTGTTGATAGAGGCAGCCTATAGGTGATTTTATAACACTAGTCTCGTGAGTTCTTATGGGCAGCCTTCGGGTTGTTTATGGGACACTTGCCCCGGTGTCGAGATGGATTGAATTGTTATTTTTTAAAACTTGTGTGTTATGGAAGAACTGGTTAAAACCAACATGTAAATGTGTTTATATATGAATGTGTATGTATGTTAATGTTGTGCATGTATGGAGTTGTGTTATATGTATGTTGTTTTTATATGTATCACTAGGCTTTCAAGCTTAACGTGGTTATGTGGATCACGCAGGAAAGTAGGTATTGATCATGAGTTGGATTCTTATGCCACAAGAAGATTGAGGGTACTTCAAGACAAACTAGAAGGTGGTGCATGCATATACAATTTTGTCATTTTGAACTTTAATCATATATATATATATATGTACAAAAGCAGATATTGGAAAGATTAATGTATAGTTATGTTTATATAATCAAATTAATAGGATAATAATATAATGATTTTGGAAATGTTCTTTATATACAGATTGTGTTTTGATAATGCAGGATGTTTTATTAATATATATATAAATGTTTTAAAGCAAAGGGAAGGGTTAAACTGTACAGTAATATGGTATCTTTATATTTTTATGCATATTGTACATATATGGGATATATGTACGATACATATATAATGTATAAAAGTGTTACACGAGTGATAAGTGCATAATTGATGATATTTTATTCCTATTTCTTAATATGATTATTATCCAATGGAGTTTAATTTGTTTGTTCAAGTGTATTTTAGGGTTAATTTCAAGAATTCTCTGTATTTTGAGGCTTATGGTCATTTCAGAGGAATTACGGATGAAAGTAGAAGAAAAGAGAAAAATTCATCAATGGACACGACCATGAACATGGACGTGTCAATGGACGTGCCCTTGATGCTGCATACAGAAGCATTGACACACCCAGTGACATGGGCGTGTCACCAAGCGTGCCTTTTTCAATGACTCACAGTAGTTATGACACGCCTAGTTCCATGGGCGTGTCACTGGACGTACCTTATATTCAAAATCCTAGTGGTAATGACACGCCCAGTGACATGGGCGTGTCCATGGGCCTGTCACGCGAAATTATCTGCACTATAAAAGCTGCGCTGAAGCACAAATTAGGGATCTGAATTTCATATTTTATAACCTAGAGCCGACTTCTAAAGCAAAGAGGAGAGTTTTGGAGCTGAGATTGAGGGTGAAGACATATTCTAAATAAGATCTAAACCAAGATTCAAGGATTCAAGAGAAGATATATGAATTATTCGCAATGGATTGTTTAGATTCTTTTTCTTATTTCTCTTGTTCTAGTTTTCTGATTTTGAACATGAACTAATTTATTCTTTATCTAGATATTGATGAACCCTAGCTTTATTGTATGGATTGAATAATTTTATTAAATTAAATCATTTGATTGAGTTGTTTTATTCTTATGATGCTTAATGATTTATTTCCAATTAATAATAGCATGCTTATTGATTGGTTGCAATTTTCATATTATTGACTTGAGAAAGCTTGATATGAATTGAATATTCATAAGAATTGAGGATTGATTGGGGTACTAGAGATAGACTTACAAGATCGTTTGGTTTATAATTCCTTATTCTTAATGCAAGATCTATTTAATTATGTTTGAGAAGAGATTCCGGCATTCTACTTAGTGATTAGGGATTAATTCGCTTGAGAAAGGTTTTAGTCTAATTTAGAGGAATACCAATTCAACTCTATCATTTGGTTTAATTGAATTGATTTTCTTAAGTATAATTATGGCTAGGGGGATTCAATATATGGATAGTATCATCATCATCAATCAATTTATTCAACTCTCAATTTCTCTCTATTTTCATTTATTAAGTTAATTATCTTTAATTACAAAACTTCACAAAACTATTAATTCGCTAAACAACGGTTAAAATTTGCACTAGTACTTGGCCTTGTCCTAAGTGGAATGATAACTCATTCACTACTTTATTACTTGAGCGACCCGTGGACTTGCAGTATTACAATAGCATAGGTTCCTGCTGTCAAGTTTTTGGCACCGCTGCCGGGGACAACGGTTTTTCAGTATTAGTAATATAATTAAGACTGTTGATTTAGTTTTTATTTTATTTTCTTTTAACATCTGTTCTTGCTTTTTGACTGTCATTCTAGGTACTTCTTCTTGTTTATGACCCGAGCTAGCTCATCCCAACTTTTTGAATTAGATCAAGAGTTAGAGAGAACATTGAGAAGAAGGAGAAAGGAAGAAGAGGAAATAGTTCTAGTAGAGACGGAACTGAACTTTGAAGATCTCATCCTAGAAGAAGAAATGGCAGAAAATGAGCCAAGAACAATGCAAGAGTTTGCTAGGCCTACTCTTAATGGGGTTGAATCAAGTATACAAAGACCAGTGATTGCTGCCAATAAATTCGAGATAAAAACAAATGTCATTCAAATGGTGCAGTAGACTTGTCAGTTTGATGGATTTCCGGATGAAGATCCTAATGCACACATTGAAACTTTTCTGGAAATATGTGACACATTTAAGATACAAAATGTCTTTGAAGATGCAATCAGGCTGAGGTTGCTTCCATTCACGCTCAGAGACCGACCAAAGAAGTGGCTGAAATCTTTTCCTCCTAACACTTTCACTACATGGGACCAACTAGCAGAAAATTTTTTAGAGAAGTATTTTCCACCGTCCAAGACTGCTAAGTTGAGGAATGATATTTCTTCTTTTATCCAGCTAGATGGTGAAACCCTATATGATGCTTGGGAGAGATTTAAAGATTTATTGAGAAGATGTCCTCACCATGGGCTTCCACCGTGGCTTCAGATCTGAACTTTCTACAATGGATTTAGTTACTCAAGTAAGCAGTCCATCAATGCAGCTGAAGGAGGTACCATCAACAATAAAATACCTGAAGAAGCAAGGGATTTCATTGAAGACATGGCCCTTACAAATTATCAGTGGCAAACCCTAAGGGAATAAAGAAGATTAAGGGCTGCTAGTTCACATCAATTGGACCCCGTAGTTGCTCTTTCAGCACAGTTGGAAGCAATGAACAAAAAGATCAATCTTTAGCTTCTTCTTCTTCAGGGAAAGTGATGCAGGTGATGTCGTGTGAATGGTGTTGGGGTGGACATCAAAGTCAAGATTGCCTAAGTGGCAACATGTTTGCTAGGCAAGAGCAAGTAGATTATGTTGGAAACATGCCAAGGCAACAACAGAATAATCTCTACAGTAACACGTACAATTCGGGGTGGAGAAATCATCCAAATTTCTCATGGAATAATCAGAATAATCCATGACCTCCCCCTGGATTCCAGCAACCCCAACATCAACAAGTTGCCCCTCCAAGAAAGAGTAATTTGGAGGACATGATGGAGAAATTTATAACAGCTTCTGAAACCAGGTTCCAATAAACTGAATCCTCTTTAAGAAATCAGCAAGCCTCTATTCTTAACTTGGAGAATCGGGTGGGGCAAATTGCCAAGTTGCTCAGTGAGAGTGTTAGTGTATATGCCCTAGGCCATTGATTTGGACCTTAATGTTATTCATTTTGTTATTAATAAAGAAGTTTTTATTATCATTGTTATGTTTGCATGTTATATATAATAATGATTATATCCCTGGTTTATTATTGTTATGGAGATAATAATAAATATAACTAGTGTAATATTGATTTGATAATCATAAGATGATTATAGGTATGAAGATACAAATCAATATTATGGATACATGCTAGAGAACAGTGTATTGGATAGACCCACATAGATATCACTTCATGGTTTAATGTCATAAGTGTATATCATAATAGTTTTCATTTAATCCTTTGACTTGAGATTGTCATAGTTTCCAACATAAGGAATATTATGTTTTGACATGATCAAACGTTATCTGTAACTAGATAATTATAAAGGTTATGCTTGAACATGGTATAAATTATGTAGAGGAAAATGAACAATCAAGATGGAATTTGTCCCTCTCTATGAGAGAGATATCTTCTGGGCCCCTCGATAAGTGTAACTGAGAAATGCATGGCTGTGCTCAAATAAGTTGATATAAGATCAATCTTATTTGTTTATCAGTTAACTTGGAGATCGAGTAATCATAAGTTTGGACAATATAAGTATGACATTTACTATGACTTATGTTCAAACTAGATATCGTGTGATAAAGGGATTAATGCATGTACTATTTCAGGTTTTTCATTTATAATGATTCTCATGATTATTTGGGTAGTTGTAATGTCTTGCTAGAGGCCAATTATGATTTGTGCATTTCAATAGAGATTGAAATACACTACCAATTAATAT
The DNA here is from genome assembly GCA_947685225.1 of Garcia nutans. NCBI lineage: Eukaryota > Viridiplantae > Streptophyta > Magnoliopsida > Malpighiales > Euphorbiaceae > Garcia > Garcia nutans. The sequence goes on from CANTUV010000045.1 coordinate 35,640,135, forward strand.
GAGCCTATCGGGTCACACACATAGAACGTAGGCTGTACTTAAATAATAATAATTATATTTTTATTATTGTTGTTAGTATTATTATTATTATTAGATATTAATAATAATATTGTTATAATAATTATTATTAGATAATAATTATTAAAAAACGTGGGTCCATATAGGATATGGACAGTTAGGGTTTTGACAAGGAAAGTCTTTTAAACGGTTTTAAAAGGGCTAGAGGGATCATGATCTGATCATTATTCGTTTTGAAAGAAAAAACGGAAGAAGAGAAAAACCTAAAAACCCTAGTTTCGTTTTTGAAAAAGGTTCAGCCACTGCCGTTGGTGAGCTAGCACTCAAACTGGCGTACGTTCGTGTGTACTTCGCTAGAGGGTGTTCGTCTTCAGAAGGCAGCATCTGTTAATCGATTTGAAGCTACACAAAAGGTTAGTTTCGAATCTCTTTTATCGAACTGAATGGATCACATGGATCCTGGGAATAAATCGAAAGATATTTTTTGTTTTCCGCTGCGGCAAAAGGGTTGCAGATTCTTCTCGATTTACTAACAGAGAGACCACAAGGAAGTTTGCCTAGCAACACGGAGGCAAATCCTAAAGAGCAGCTTAAGGCAATTACACTAAGGAGTGGAAAAGAGATCAAGGGTAATGTGGATGAGAAAAAAGGAGAAGTGGCAGAGAAAAGGGCTGAAGTACAAGAAAATGAAAAAGAAGACAATCCTCCTGTCACTTCAAAAAAGCAAGCTGAAAAAGGAAGTGAGAAAGAGAAGTAGCCACAAGATAGCAGCTCCATAATGAAGGAATACCGACCTAGAGTAAAATATCCGGCGAGATTGAACAAGGACAAGATTGATGCTCAGTTCGGTAAGTTTCTTGAACTTTTTAAACAATTGCACATTAACATTCCATTTGCTGAGGCTTTATCACAGATGCCTAAATATGCTAAATTTTTGAAAGATATCCTTTCTAATAAAAGGAAACTCGAGGAAGTGTCTTTAGTGCATTTGTCTGAAAAGAGTTCGGCAATTTTGCAAAGGAGGTTACCTAAGAAGTTAAAAGACCCAGGTAGTTTCACCATTCCATATTTGATAGGTAACCTTGAGATTAAAAGTGCATTAGCTAATTTAGGGGCTAGCATAAGTGTTATGCCCTATAAAATGTTTAAAGAGTTAGGCATTGGTAACTCTAAACCAACACTAATGACCATCCAACTTGCTGATAAGTCAGTAGTCCACCCTCGTGGCATTATAGAAGATGTGTTGGTAGAAGTTGGGGATTTCATTTTCCCCAATGATTTTGTTGTCATTGATATTGATGAGGATGCGAATGTTTCACTTAATCTTGGTAGGCCATTTTTAAATACAACCCGTGCCCTTATCGATCTTCATGATGGCACCCTAACTTTGAGAGTGGGTGGTGATAAGGTTATTTTTAAGATATATGATGCTATGAAACATTCACTTTCACTTGATGAGGCGGAATCATGCAATGATGTTATTGAGCATGAGACCGTAAATTGTGTTACTAACATTATTTCCAAGGATCCCCTTGAGTTGTGATTATTGCAGGAAAATGTTGAGGATCAAGAATGTAACACCTCTCTACCCCGTATACGTACATAGTATGCTATAACGATCGTAATATACGTATACTGAATATAGAAATGCCACGGATTACTAAACAAATGACTCATCCCTTTTTAAAAACATGAACAAATTTAAATCATTTAAAAGAAATTATAAAAGACAAAAGATAAAATGTTTACTTAAAAGCAGCGGGAAATACATCAAATATTTACAAATATATATACATCAAAATTCAAGTTTTACAAAACATAAAATAAATACATGTTTGGCAGTATTTCCTTGATCTTTAGGCTCCACTATCAACACCTCAAATCTAAACTCTACTCGACCTAGAGGAACACTCCGGTTCTTCCTTATCACCTGCGCGATAAACCACAATCGCGCTAAGCCAACGGCTTAGTGATACAAACTACAATGATATCATGCTATAATGAAATGCCAATGTCATACTTTCCAATAAACAAGTGATTCTCAAGAATCTCATATTTCATGACATTACCTTACATTGTATCAAACATTTGTGTCATCAATTATAGGATATATTGAACTCAAAACAAGCATAGATCTCAATATTTATTTATTTCATCATTTATAAATCACATGGAAAACAAAGACAAGCAAAGGGCCAAAAAGAAACTAATATGTTATTCAAAGTTCAGAGTTACTGCTTTGGTCCATATCATAATCATCAAGCCCGTAGGCAACATATATATATATATCTCTATCCATGGATAGTGTAATAGACCCAGTCTCTTGGATCTCAACTCGTTAAAATTGAGGAGATCCTCAACCCGGCAAGACTGTTACTTGTAACAGACCCAGTCTCTTGGACCTCAACCCGGATAAACCAAGGAGATCCTCAACCCGGCAAGACTGTTATTATAATTCACATTTTACATTTATCAACTGGAATCGACTTACGACCCGATCTTTTCACCTATCCAGTACTTTATAGGCATGCCGCTAAATCCAGAACTCTGAAGGTTGAATAACACATTAGACACACAATCTTTTCATTTATTTATATCTTTGTACATTTCTTTCTCAATTCATTTCATTCTCATAATCAAATAGGCAATCTTGCCTCCATTTTCTCATTTGCATTATCATAGCCCACAACCATGGCCTAACATCTCATATTCCATATTTCATATAGACAAACATTCTTTAACAATCTCATTATGTCTCAATTCATCATTTAAGTACTCACAATCAATTACATTGAACATCCAATAAGAATGATCATCATTGATATATATGAACATAGAAATTTACCTTATTCATAGATTTATAATCTTCAACATACATTTCACATAATCCACATTGTGCACAACATATCATTATTCATATGCATCATCAATGTTCACATTATATCCAACATAACATTATTAATAAGCATCAACAATACATTAGGTTTCTTAACACATTTACAATCAAATGTATGTTAAGTCTCAACATCATATGAATGTATGCAATAATTTAGTTTGTACTTACCTTAAGCACCACTTATACAAATCTATACACTTCCTTTTTCCAAGAATTCTTCACTTCTTAAGTTAGGCAAATCACCTTCTTCCAAAACCTAGTCCAAAAATGATACAATTCATGAATTCCAATACAATTTATCACTTAGTAACCTCATCTTAGACCTTTAGATCACAATTTATAACTCAACACCACTAACTAAAGTCCACGGCCGTGGCCACCCCAACCCCCACGGGCGTGGGTTAGAGAATGGTTCTGCCTCCCTTGCTCCAAACCTCCACGGCCATGGCTACAAATGGCCACGGCCATGGCAACCAAGGCCACGGGCGTGGCATCTAAAATGCTACTGTTTCTGACCAAATTCACATATTCTATGCTTACAACTCCAACAAGCACAAACAACATGAAGATCTATGAAAATAATTGATCAAACTCAAGTTAAACATCACTTACCACTTCAAAACCCTAAAACCAACAACACTCTTACTCTTTCAATACCAACATCAACTTAACTTATTATCTTCAAACCAAAACCAAAACCACAATCAATTAAATCAAACATACTCCAACATACTATAATCATCACAACCCTCTTTTCAAACATCAACAATCAAACTTTTACACAACTTTAAATAAACAAGAGAAATCAAGAGAGAACTTACCAAAATTGATGAATCTTCAAAATTTTCCAACTCAATCACTTGAATCTTCCTTCAATTTGAAACTTGGAACTCAAAACAACCTCTTGCTCTCTTGTCTTGGTGATGCCCGGCCACCCAAAAGAAAAGAAGAAAATGAAAGAGACAAAAGAAGCAAAGTCAAATTTCTCTTCTCTTTAAACCTCCACCAAGCATTCCAAAAAGAAAATTACTTAAATACCCTCTTCTTATTTGTTTTAACTTCCTTTCACTTACATGCCCTTTTTAGTAATTTCATAATTAACACAATAAATATCTTCTTCCTTTGACCATCCATTTGACTTGTGTATATGTTATATATATTTCCATATATACAACATATACACTCTCTTTTAAATTCTTTTCTCTTTCCAATTACACATATACATTTTAATTCAAATAAAACAACAATTATATTAAAACTTCTAGGGCATACATTGGGATATTACAAAGAAGCAATGGAGCAGCTTGTTTTTCTTGAAGCAAGCAAATCGTTCAAATGCATGGCATATGAGACTATTTAGATGCCAAAGGAAGAGAAGCCAAAACCATCGGTGATTGATCCACCCAACTTGAAACTAAAACCCCTTCCAAATCACCTTAAGTATGGATTTCTGGTGGAGAAGAAGAAATTACAAATGCCTGCACCTGCCCCTGCTCCTGCACCTGCACCTCAAGTTGATGTCTCCGATGATGAGACCAGTGGTGACGATTCCGGCGATGCGCTGATTTTTGTCTAGCCCACATTTTTATTTTATTTTATTTTATTTTCATTTCTTTGCTTATTTAATATCCTTTTATGTTTCTTTATTTTTTATTCCTTTTGGACAATTGTTATTTTCTTTACGAACTGTTTCTTTTGTTTGTTTGTTTATTTTATTTATTTATGTCTTAACCTTGTTTTTTGCATTTTAGATTTCTGTTTTGAAGCAAATTTGCCTTCACCATACTCTTGGCACCGTACTCATATTTATCCATTTCATGGACATGAAAGGGTAGTTTTTCTCTCTCTTCATTATTTCTTGTTTTGCACACACATTGAGGACAATGTACGTCTTAAGTGTGAGGGAGAGGTATACTTTCTTGATTGAATTTTTATTATTTCATTCTTTCTATTTGATTCATTTGTCTCAATTAATTTCTACAAATTGTTTTTGGATTTAAGTAAGCTATATTGTTGTAATAAGTGTGAATTGATGTGGTTCCCCTTTATATGTTGAATTAATTTGTGATTTCCTAAATGACAATTTCTTATTAAGGATAACTTAGTAATCTTGATCAATTGTTGAGGATCGATTGTAATAGCTATAATTGGGTTGTGGATTGATGGAAATTGGACACATCTGAAGTTTAAAACCTTAGTTACATTTTTGAGCATGTTATAATTTCTTAGATTCTTGAGTCGGACTTAGTATGATCCTTAAGTTTATGACCCTTGAGTTGTTTAAAAAAAATATAAATAAACAAAAATAAAAATAAATAAATAATTCTAATTAAAGGAGCTTTGAAAATTTATCCCTGTTCCGCTGATTTTTACTCTTGAGTTAAAACAAATGAGTTGGAATCATGAATAGTGCTAGTAGCCATTTGAACGGTGATTCTGGCTGAGTAACTGGGGGTCGGCATCACAAATGTTTACCTTCGTGTCAAAAGGTTAGTATCAGTTCAAACAAGTCGGGCTCCTTAAAATGCATAAATATGTGTCTATACATTTAATATATATATATATATATATGGGTTAGAGAACTTAAGAGAAAATTTACATTTTTCGTACTTTGTTCATGGCTTTTGGATTTTCTGGAATTTTATGCTCAATCTTTTAACTCTGGATTTTTAGGTTTTAGGTCTGTGAAATTTTTTGTTTTGAAACTTCTTAATTCAGCTGTTATGATTGTGAATTAGTTTTTAGTTGAGAACGTGGGGTTTTCTAATTCAAGTATTGTCAAAAATTTTTTCTTTTCTTTTTGAGTATAGAGGGGGTCCGTCAATTTCTGCTTATTACAGTGATTTAGTTTGCTTGAGGATAAGAAAAAACTCAAGTGTGGTGGAATTTGATAAGTGCACAATTGATGATATTTTATTCCTATTTGTTAATATGATTATTATCTAATTGAGTTTAATTTGTTTTTTCAAGTGTATTTTAGGGTTAATTTCAGGAATTCTTTGTATTTTGAGGCTTATGGTCATTTCGGAGGAATTACAGATGAAAGTAGAAGAAAAGATCAAAATTCATCAATGGACACGCCCATTGACATGGGCGTGTCAATGGACGTGCCCTTGATGCTGCATACAGAAGCATTAACACGCCCAGTGACATGGGTGTGTCACCAAGCGTGCCTTTTTCAATGACTCACAATAACTGTGACACGCCCAGTGACATGGGCGTGTCACTGGATGTGCCTTATATTCAAAATCCCAGTGGCAATGATACGCCCAGTGACATGGGCATGTCAATGGGCGTGTCAGGCGAAATTATCTGCGCTATAAAAGCTGTGCTGAAGCACGAGTTAGGGATCCAAATTTCATATTTTATAACCTAGAGCCGACTTCTAAAGCAAAGAGGAGAGTTTTGGAGCTGAGATTGAGGGTGAAGACATATTCTAAACAAGATCTAAACCAAGATTCAAGGATTCAAGAGAAGATATACAAATTATTCGCAATGGATTGTTTGGATTCTTTTTTTTATTTCTCTTGTTCTAGTTTTCTGATTTTGAACATGAACTAATTTATTCTCTATCTAGGTATTGATGAACCCTATATTTATTGTATAGATTGAATAATTTTATTAAATTAAATCATTTGATTGAGTTGTTTTATTCTTATGATGCTTAATGATTTATTTCTAATTAATAATAGCATGCTTATTGATTGGTTGCAATTTTCATATTATTGACTTGAGAAAGCTTGATATGAATTGAATATTCATAAGAATTGAGGATTGATTGGGGAACTAGAGGTAGACTTACAAGATCCTTTGGTTTATAATTCCTTATTCTTAATGCAAGATCTATTTAATTATGTTTGAGAAGAGATTTCGGCATTCTACTTAGTGATTAGGGATTAATTCGCTTGAGAAAGGTTTTAGTCTAATTTAGATAAATACCAATTCAACTCTATCATTTGGTTTAATTTAATTGATTTTCATAAATATAATTGTGGCTAGGGGGATTCAGTATCTGGATAGTATTATCATCATCAATCAATTTATTCAACTCTCAATTTCTCTATTTTCATTTATTAAGTTAATTATCTTTAATTACAAAACTTTAGAAAACTATTGATTCCCTAAACAACGGTTAAAATTTGCACTAGTACTTGGCTTTGTTCTCAGTGGAACGATAACTCACTCACTACTTTATTACTTGAGTGACCCGTGCACTTGCAGTATTGCAATAACATAGGTTCCTGCTGTCAACGAGCTAAGGACATACTGAGTGCAGATATCCTTAGACTTGAGGTCTCCAAGGTAACTCAGATATCAAGTGTTATACTTTAATCCTATTCCTTGTTGTCTCATGAGAGATCACTCATAGGGTGGTCATTAGGTATTGCATGAGATATTGGAAGATAATTGAGAGATCAATAAAGGATACATCACTCTTGATAGAGGGAGAGTATGTCTCACAACCTTTTGTAGGATGACATTACTTTGGGAATCCTAGGCCAAGGTAGATGGATCTTTGAGAGAGTTTTAAAGATACCTTTTATAGAGTAATGGGCTTCGAGAATAAGAACTAATAAATTTGGGCTATTTGTGACATAGTCAGTCTAGCGGGAGTTGACACAAAGTCCATACTTTGAACCAAATGAGATATAGTATGATATAAGGAGTTTATTGCATGGTAACTATCTATAGAAAGGTTGAAGTCAAACCACTTTGACTTTTTCAACACTTGGGTGGCCATGATGCATTGCTAGATACCAATCTTGGTCTGCTTAATATCAATTAGTTAATTAGAGAATCAATCCTAAATGAAGAGTTCATTTGAGGAAACCTTAATTTTAATTAAGAGTAAAATTGGTATTTAGCTACCAACGTGTTTGGGAACCTAATGGGTCACATACGAAAAGGGTTCTGTGAGCGGGAATTTTCGCCCCCACTCCCGGTGGAATGGTTCTTTACGGACCTGAATGGATGGGAAAAGAAAATAAAGGGGTGGATGACTCGATTCCTAAGGAATCCCCAACCCCATATTGGGTTCTAAAAGTTGGATATGCATGGGAAATGTGAGAATGACTCAACACCCCCATAATGCCCAGTTTATTGGAACTAGCCTCTTTTTTAGGTCTATATATTAGTAAATTCTTTAGCTTATTACCATACCATCCATACTACATGCAATAGGAATAAACAAGTATTGTATTAAAATTAAGAAAATCCAAACAAAATAATAAAATGGGCACCCATACAAGATGAAAATATGTCCTTACAATAATGTCTAATGTCAATGGAGGGAGGCTTGTCGCCAGTACCTGTGATCTTAGCCGAGACCTTAGTTGGATTAGACCGATTTAAAACAGGATTGTCAAAGAGACTGACTGGGAGTCCGTTGTTGCTTCAGGTAATTACCTAAACTACCCTTTCAGGTTTTCAATTTAGATTTTCTCTTTTCTTTTTTCTTTATTGCTCTAACTTTTGCCTAGTCTGCCCATGTGGGTTTTCCAAACTAGCGAGTTGTCCTAATTTTTGCCTAAGCTGCCCTTGCAGGTTTTCAACTTAGCGGACCTTTTTCTCTCTTTTTTTTATTTAATTCTTTTTTCACAGATTTTGCTCCAGGAGCATCTTTTATTGCTTGATACTCCATCCATGGATTTTGCCAAATACCTGCCACGTCATCATTTTGCTAGGAAGCTACTCCATCCTGCTTCTTCATACGCTGACTGGGTTGACTGGATCCATTCATGCTCTAAAGTCAATATCTGTTGGTTGGTATGTTGGTGGAAAATTTCTTGTATCACCATGCAGACATACCTGATGTATGTTCCCCTTGCTGCTCTTCGTCAAGGTACATGCTATGATCCTCGCCGACTTGGCCGTCAGTATGGAGCTGAGCCTCGTGATTCTGACTTTGCTCCTGACTTAGACATGCCTTGCTTGACTGAAGCCTACTTGGATCGGTTGAGGCAAAGCTAGCCTGCACGTTACATTTATTGACTGCCATAGATTTTACATTTGTCAATTCAGAAAGTATTTTGTTATGATGAAAAATAATTAAAATAATAAAAGATGCTTCTTTTCCATTTAAAATTTGTCATCACCTTTTGCAATTGTGTTTATTTATTTCATCCACATCTGGTCAAATACTTATAACAGGGCACATAGAACAATTTTAACATTAATTCTGTTTTATTAAATTGGGAAAACACCAAACATAAAGCCAGCATTCACAAGATCACTCCTGTTGCCAACTAGCCCTTTCGGGTTTTCTAATTGACAATTTTCTCTCATTTAGCCCTAATTATTGCCTAGCCAGCCCCTTTTGGGTTTTCGGGACTAGCGGACTGCTCTAACTTTTGCCTAGGCTGCCCTTTTTGGGTTTTCAACCTAGCGAGCTCTTTCTTTTTATTTTTCATACATAAAACTTCTTCAACCTGTCAATGTTTACTGGCTCACTAAATTCATTCCCGTCCATGTCTGACAACTTCATCGCACCTTTGTTCATGACTTGTTTCATGACATATGGCCCTTCCTAGCTAGGTTTAAACTTCCCTCTTGGATCAGATACATTAGGCTTACATTGCTTCAACACAAAATCCCCAACTCTGAATTTTCTGACCTTAACCCTTCTATTGTAGGCGCGAGCTATCTTCTTTTGATACAGCTGGTGATGATATAGTGCCTTTAACCTTCTCTCTTCTAGTAGAGCTAACTGTGTATATCTGCTTGTTACCCATTCCATTTCAGGCAGTTCAGCTTCCAAGGCTACTCTCAATGACTTAATTTCTTTTTTAATTGGCAATACTGCTTCCATCCAATAAACCAAAGAGAACGGTGTCATTCTAGTAGGTGTTCGCACACTTGTCCTATATCCCCATAAAGCAAAGGGAAGCATTTCTGACCAGTCCCTGTAAGTCTTGGTCATCTTGGACAGAATTTGCTTAATTGTCTTGTTCGTTGCTTCCACTGCACCATTAGCCTTTGGTCTATAAGGAGAGGATCGATGATGATGGATGCGGTACTTTGAGAATAAATCCTTAACTGCTCCTTGAAACTGTACCTCATTGTCTGATATCACACTATGCGGGACCCCGTATCTGCAGATGAGGTTCTTTTCAATAAACGTAGCCATTTGGCTTGCACCCAGTATATTGAAGGATTCAGCTTTGACCCATTTTGAAAAATAATCTACTGCTACCACAATGAATTGGTGACCGTTTGAAGCTGTCAGATGTATCTTTCCTATAATGTCAATACCCCAGGTGGCAAATGGCCAGGGTAAAGACATAGAATGCAATTCTTCAGGAAGCATGTGATTCAAGTTACCATACATCTGACATTGCTGGCACTTCTTTACAAACTCAATACAATCTTTCTCTATGGTCAACCATTAGCAACCTTATCGAATAATCTTCTTAACTAGGGCCAAACCATTCATGTGCAGACTGCAACTTCCTGCATGTATTTCTGACATGATGTGCTCTACTTCAGGCTTTCTTAAACATCTCAAATGCACCCCATCAGGCCATCTTAAATATAACTCCCCATGGAAGGTGATGTATTACAATGACCACCGCCTTATGGCTCTTCTCTCTTTCTTTGTTGCCCTCGGCGGGTATTCTCTTTCCTCCAAAAATCGCCTTATAGTATCATACATGGCATCATGGTCTGTATCAACTTCCATGATTGTCTCATATTCATAGCAAGGAATTGATGAACTGGTCAAGATTAGAGGCTTAAGGAATAGGCTAACAGGGTTTTCCCATACCGAAGCCAATGTGGCTAGGGCATCAGCCATCTGATTTTCTTCCCTTGATAGGTGTATAAACCTATACTCCTTAAAGTTCTTCTTCATCATGGTTAAGTAATGGTGGTATGGTTTTAATTTTTCTTCTTTCAACTCCCATTCTCCATTTACTTGGGATACAACTAGCAATGAATCGCCATAAACTTCCACCTTATCCACCTTCAAAATCATTAGGGTTTCCAAACTGAAAATACAAGCTTCGAACTCCACCATATTATTGGTTGCCCTAAATTTCAATTTTTTGGCTAAAGGGATGAGTTCCCCTTCGGGCGATTCTAGTATAACTCCCAAACCTGCTCCTTTCCTGTTTACTACTCCATCAAAATACATTTTCCACCCTTGCACTTCAATTGCTTCTAAATGTCAATTCGAAAATTCTGAGATTACCTCTTCACTATCTGGTAATGGTTGTTGGGCCAGAAATTCTGCCACCTCTCTACCTTTGATCGTTTTCCTTGATGAAGGGTGGAAGGAACTCCACCAAGAGGATGGAACCATGGTCACCCCAAGAGTAAGGCAAAGGTAACCGATATGTCTAAAATAACAAACTCAACAATAGATTCAATTGGACCAACCTTGACAGCAGCTTTGAAAGTCCCTTCGACATGCCTCTTAGTGTTGTCATAAGCCCGAATTGTCACTTCGGTTAGGTTTAGATCTCTTATTGAAATAGCTAGATTTGGCAATGTCTTAAATGGACAAACATTTATGGCAGACCCATCATCAACCATTACACATGGAGTCCTCTTCCCCTTGACTTCTATTTTGATAAAGAGAGGGCAGATGTGGTCTCTACCCTCTTCCGGTAAATCCGCATCTAAAAAAGAAACTGCTCCCATATTAACTTCACTCTTCTCTTGAACCTCTTCCCATTTCATTACCCCTCCAACTTTTATGAAGTTGATCAGCTCCTCCACTGTCATGGAGGTAAAGATTGGCATGCTAGCTAAGGCGTTGGCCATAGTTTCTCGGTGCTTTTTAGAAGTAGCTAATAAGTCCTAAATGCTAACACTTGCTTGGGTTCTTTTCAATTGATTGAGCACAGCATCATCTTCTTCTATTTCAGCTTCCTTCCCCTTATTAGTTTATACCTCCTTAGGTAGTGGCCTTGCATAAGGCTTACCGGATCTAGTGTTCATCACCTCATCTTCTTTGGGCTCAGACCCAGTCCATTCCTCCTTTTTGGGTACAATATCATCATCACTATCACTTGAATCCCAAAACCCATTGACAACACAAATTGTTACTTCTTCACCCATCATAGCTTGTTCAATTTTGACAAATGCCTCTTCTTCTTTGGTTGCTTCTCCACCCACATCTTGAAAAGAAGACATGACAAAGTCCTCATGCAAACCTCCTCCAATCATGAAAGTTGCCGGTGGTGGTACCCTATTGAATTTTGGCAATGGGTTGTCTTTGGTGTTTGGCTTATTGGGTTTGGGTAGCTTCCCATTATCAATTAGATTTTGGATCTCATGTCTCATCCTCACACATCTATCTGTGTCATGCCCTTGCATTTGGTGAAATTGAAAAAATGCTTTAGTGTCAAAATTAGGTGGGAGAGGGTTAGGCAAAGGACGAGGATTTAAGGGTTGTAGCAATCCCTTTCTTTGAAGTTTATTGAGAACCCAAGACATTGGTTTCCCTAATTCCAAAAATTATCTCCTCGTTCCTTGGTTAGTAGCATTAACACCGACGGCCTTTTGCATGCTTTGGCTACCAGATTGATAGCTCCCTTTCTCATTCCTTTTTGTTGCAAAGCGGCTCTTCTCCCTTTCCCATTCTTCAATTTGCAAACCTGCTTGGAGAAGGTCTTTAAAATCACGAATGAGTGTATGAGACATCCTCTCACGAAGATTAGGCAACACCCCTCTCACAATCATCCTTATTTGATTAGGTTCATCATGCCTCTTCTTGAGTAAAGCAGCCTTGTTTCTCCATCTCTTCACATAATCCATAAAATTCTCATTCGACCTTTACCTAATGGACTCCACTTCCATTAAGGTAACTTCCAACTCAACATTATATCGATATTGTTGGATGAAGGCTTTGTAAAGTAGATCTCAACTCTTTGTGTTCCATCATCTAAGGTATTGAACCAATTTTGGACAACAGGGTCCAATGAGAGCATAAAGTACCTTAGGGTTTGAGCCTTAGTAGCTCGGGCAGACTGCATGGCAGTGATATACTACTTCATATGGAGATGAGGATTTTCGGTGCCATTGTACTTTGCAAAAGATGGCATCTTGAACTTGTATGGAACTTCTTCATCTAGCTCGAATAGTTTACCGATCTTGGACATCTCTTCGGTTTTTAGCTTCTTCTCAAATTTCTTTTCTAAATCAGCAATCATCTTTTCAATGTCGGATGTCTCGGTCTTTTCAATAGTTGCTTTCTCAACAACCTTTGGTTCTCTCTTCTTCTCTTGAACATCTTGGTAGTATTGAGCCCAATCATCATCATCATCAATGATCACCTTTTCATCATCAAACACCACTTCACCAACTTTAGTCTTCCCTTTATCCTTTGCCTTCTTAGTGCTAGCAGATGCCTCGGCATGATTCTCTAAGATTACAGTCAATTGGTTCTTCATGGTATCAGCTATGGCCTCTTTTATTTCTTCCATCTTGGCGTTAAGGTCCTCATCCACCATCCTTTGAATTTGTTCGGGCTCTATTGTTTTTGGTGAGCAAGTGATTGAGTCGTTGCTAGATACTTCATCTTCGGCGTAGGTCGGATTGTTGTAAGCTTTTGAACTGTCGTAATCTAGGGCTGTGAGCCAGAGAGGATCAATGATATGAGATGCAAATGTATGCATGTATGCTTGAACAATCAACGAAGAAAGATAATTAGGACGTTCCTTCCAACTTTATAACATCCACACATGAATGGCGAGTCTCTTTTCCTAGGTATATGGTTGACAAAATACCAACATGGGGTACCTTGCTTTCGAATAATTCCCTCGGATGTTTCAACCAATAGTTATATTTTCGAAAATGGAAGTCCATTCATAGCAATTACCATTAATTAGGTTTTAATCCATTCAACCAACTATAGTATCTTTTATGCTATATTGGATTAAAACAAAATTAAGAGGTTTATTATAGATAGATTTCTCACTTGAAAAGAGTAACTAATGGTTCATGCCAAAAACAAGCCCATGATTAATTATTCTTAATGTAAACTAGGCCCACAATTGATTTTTGGTATTCCTTAATTGACCTAAATATTTTTGCAAGCTCTTTGTAAGAAAAAGTTGAGTGAAAATAGTTTTGTTTCTAAGCCCATTGTAAAAGATTTTAGAAAAATGGATTTTGGGCTTAGTATTTGGGCCATGAGCAAAAGAATTTTTGATTTGTTTTTAGAAAAGTCTTATGTCCAAAGACCATCTTGAAAGAAATTTTGAAAATAGTTTTGGTCTTTTGGATTTTAAAGAAAAAATTATTTTGAGCTTACAATATACTTAGGTCATATTAGAAAAAGAACAAACCAAATAAGCCATGATTTAAGCTAAGATAAATTAACCATAGTCAAACAACATGCATTTTGGGAAAAACCTAAGGAAAGTAACTAGGCCAATTACATGAGCTTTAGTCTTTGGGTTTAAAAAGGCTTAGGTTCCCATAGCAAGTATATACCAAATGGTACGAGGCTATGAGTGGTTATACCATGCTTGATCTCCATACCTTGAGTGAAAGTATGGTATCCCTCACATAACATAACATGGGTAACACGGGCGTCCTAACTCACGCACACGATGCAATCTAAGATGATGCAATGGATAATATCATTATAAGAAAGAATAGAAATATAAAGACCAATGGAATCAACTTCTCTTATCCCCAGTGGAGTCACCACTGTGAGCGGGGATTTTTGCCCCCACTCCCGGTGGAATGGTTCTTGCGACTTCGGCACTGTTTATGCTCGGGGCCTTAGAGAACATGGACCTAAGTCCGAAGAAAATGGAGTTCCCACCCGGATGGGAGGGGAAAAAAGAAAAGGGTGGATTACTCGATTCTTAAGGAATCTCTAACCCCCTAATGGGTTCGAAAAGTTTGGTACGTGTGGGGAAGATGAAAAAATAGCCCAGCACCCCCACAACGCCCAGTTCATTGGAACTGGCCTCCTTTATAGGTCTTAATATTATAAAATTCTTAAATATAAAAACATTATCCATATTACACACAATAATTAAAAGAAAGCATCAATATATTAAAATCAAAGCAAAGTCCAAGCAAAACAAATAAATGGACACCCATCCAAAGATGGAAACATGTCTTTACATTACATGCCTAAATAGGACACCCACCGAAAGGTAGAAACATGTCCTTTACATAGGTTCTAAAATAGAAAAGCAAATTAAATTACATGATATTTAACTAATGAGGTACCCACCAAGTGGAAACATACCTCTTACAACATTTGGAAATCTAAATAAATTGATAAAAGTAAATAACCATTCATCATAAATTAATCATTCATCAAAGGTATTAAATATCAATAAAAATAAACATCCATCCATGATAAATTAAATAAACCAAGCATTGAACTTAAATAAATTAAAGCATATAAAATAAATCAAAGCATAATCAAATATAGAATTGAATAAGACAAATAAAAATCTAAATTATAGCTACTGTTTCCATTTAGGATCCTTATTTCATGTGTTTAGGGCTTTGGGATTTATAGAATTAGGCTACTGTGACTTTTTTAAGGAATTAAAATAGATTGAAGTTTTATGTTTTAAAAGGTTCTTTGATTAACCAAATTAGGGTTTTTGATGTAAAATCATGAAATTAAGGTTTTGGACACTTTAAAATACTTTTGATTTGTGGTTTTAAATTATGATTTCAAGCTTACTGTGTAAAATTAAAATATTTGTATTTATATGATTTTTAAGGTTTTAAAGGATTAGGGTTTATAAAAAAATTAGGGTTTTACTATTTTAGGTTTGGAGTTGAGTTAGGGTTTAGTGTTCTAAAATTAAGGTTTCGGTGGATGCATGAAGCTTTTAGGGTTTGAAAATCATTTTGATACTTTTATGAGGTTTTATGAAAATAAACAAACGATTTAAAGTTTTTAAAAGCAAAAAAGAAGTTTTTAAAGCTTTTGGAAAGAAACAGAATATAATTTAAGGGTTTTGATGATTTGGAAAGTAAATTAGGATTTTGGGGTTTTGAAGAAACTAAATTAATAACTTTAAATTCTTTGGAAAATAAAGCAACGTATTAGTATTTTTAACTTTAGAAAAGCTAAATTAAAGTGCTAGGGTTTTTGATTTTGAAAGCCACAATTAAATGGTTTATGCTACTGTGAAAAATATAACAAAAAAAAGAATTTAATACATACCTCCTTTTGATGGTTCCTCCAAAAATAATTCTTCTTAGATGAACTAAAACAAAGGCAAGCTTTGCTGCCTTTGAATTGCCTTGAATTGTTTTTCGGCTCCCTCAAAAAATTGAATTGAATTACTGCCTTTCCTTCACAGATTCGGTCTCCACTTTTGTTCCAGCTTCTTCTCAGATTTCTTCCTCTCTTTTTCCCCCTTTTCCTTTTTGTGTTGTTTAGTCCATATTTATAGAAGTTTTTTTTTATAGTTTTTTCCCAGTTACTCAAGGCATACAATATTTAATAAGAAAAGGAAAACGAAACCTAATTGTATTAGGTTTTGAAAAATTTGCATCGGAAAATTTCGCTGGGGAAAAAAAACTGCTGCGGAAAAATTGTACTGGCAAAAAAATTTACCGTAGGAAAAATTACGCTAGAGAAAAAATCTGCTGCAGTTGGCTGCGGCAGGGGGCGGGGAATGACGTACCGGCCATTTTGCCAGCAGAAAATTCCTGCGGGCAAAATGGCCCACGGCCAAGCCCGCGCTGGTGGTTTTCGGCGATGATTTTTTCATCACCGATTTTTTTTTGATTTTTTTGATTTTTTTTTAATTTTTTATTAATAAAAATTAGATAATAAAGCAAAAATTATTTAATTAAGATAACAAAAATTATTTGGACCAATTAAAACACAAAATTATTTTGGAATAATTAAAATATATTGGACCAGACTGGGTCAAAAATTAAGGGTCTACACATACACATAAATACACCAACCATTCAACAACCTCAATACACAAAATCAAAAGAAAACCAAGGAAATAGGTTGAAAACTTACCAAAAGTAATGAAAACCCTTCAAACTCCAACTTGATCTCTTGAAACACCTTTAAATCTTGAGTTAGGAAGCAACAAAAATCCCTTTCCTTTACTTGATAGTGGTGGCCGGCCAAAGAGATGAAAGAAGAAGAAGAAGAAGAAGAAATTTATCAACAAGTCAAACATTCAACCTCTCTTAACCACTCAAATTCCAATTAATCTCCACCAAGCAATTAATATAATATATTAACTAACCAAAATATCATCTTCTACTTATTTAATTCCATTTTAAATTAACCAAAATATCTCCTTTGATCATTAAATAAATGTTGACTTGTATATGTTGTATATATCTCTATATATACAACATATACACACTTCTCTTTCCTCTTAATCCTTTATACACACTTTAAAATCATTTAATCCAATTTCAACAATAATCATTTCCAAAATTTTAGGGTATAGTTTGGGATATTACACTTTTTAAATATTTTTTCTGATCTCTCTCTCTCTTCAGGAGTAAGGTCAGATGCTATGCTAATATTTTTAGGATTATCGATTGTTCTCAAATTTAATGATTGTGTGTCAATGTTGCGCTTGAATTAACTCTACCACAAAGCATCACTTGCAAGTATACGAGGTAGTTGTAGCAAAGGTGATCGCCCCAAGGTCGTCTCACAAGGAAGCTAAAGTAGCTAATTGATTATCAGATTATAAATAACAAGTAATGAATAAATTTAGATTGCTATCAATTAAAGAAAACAAGATTGATCAAAGTTTAAAACAAATAAAAGTAAACTGGACTGATGTATTGATTCACTTAATAGAATGGTCTAGGGTTTACACTTCTCTACTACTTATTTGTATGAATGGTTATTCCTCTTAACTAATTTAATTTCAAAGATTAAATCTCAAGCAACTTAATTAATTGAATAAAGGAAATAAGTTCTCGCATTCAAACCTCTCTCAAATAATCTTGTTTCAATTGAAATAATCTTTTCCTAGGTTATATCTCTAATTCACCTAAGTCCTTAATTGAATTGTTCCAACATCAGACTTCATCTCTCAACCCATCATCTAATACCTAAAACACATAATTGGTGGCCAGTCAATTATATATTAGCAATAATCCATTCAAATAAGGCTAAAGAAACAATTAAGTCAAGAGTAATAACCAATTCATACAATCATAGCAGATCCATACAAACCCTAGACTAGATCGAATTAGTTCATAATGCTATCAAACATACTCATCTCATTAATATTCAAAGAAATCAATTTAGACATGATAATATCCATAAATACAATTCCAATGAAATTAAAGAGATAAAGTTCAAGAACAAAACCAAGTTACAAACTCCTTGAAGCTTCTGAAAAATCTCTTGTTCAAATCTTGCAAGAAGGATGCATCAATGGCTAGAACAAATCTAATCTAAGCTAGATTAATCAAAGTGTAATCAAAATCAAAGAAAACAAGATATCAAAACCCTAAAACTCTCTTTGATGGCTAAACAGCTCTCAAACTCTCAACAACATCAGAAAAAAAAAATAAATCCCATATTTATACGAATCCTCCCCTTTAAAAATCCGTGTTGCCTTTGGTCCATGAGAGACACGGCCAAGTTGGATGAGACATGGCCATGTTGGAGGTGCATTGGAGGGACACGGCCACAAGCTTGGCCGTGTCCCTTGCTTGTGTTCGCTTCTGTGTGATTTTCTTCTTTTCTTCTTTGGAGTGGTTAAGTGACACGGCCGTCTTGGAGGAAGCTTGGCCTTGTTGGATCATTTTGGAGGAACACGGCCACAAGCTTGGCCGTGTCCCTTGCCTGTGTCTTCTACTGCTTGATTTCCATCTTCTTTTGCTTTGGACATTGAGTGAGACATGGCCAAGCTAACCAATCCTGGCCGTGTCTGAGCTTTTTAGAGGGACATGGCCAGTGACTTGGCCGTGTCCCTTGAGTGTGTCCACCTCTGTGTCTATGGCTTCTCTTTAGCTTGATATGGGACACGGCCAGTGACTTGGCCGTGTCACCTGCATGTGTCAGCTACTGTCCATTGATTTCTTCCTCTTGATGCCTTAGTTTTTTTCCTTCCTTAGCATGGTTCCTTGCATATTAAACCTAAAACAAAACTTGAAACAAACTTTAAACAGGAATTAAATAAACAATAACCAACAAAACATAAACACACACTAAAAACTAGGACAAAAATGACATAAACACTGAAATAAACTAAAACTACCAAAATTGATGAAAACACTAAATAAACATATTAAAGCTAACAAAATACCTAAAGAAAACAATAATTATCATAATAAATAAGACACAAATCTATAACAAAAACTAATAAAACAACTACCCCACACTTAAAACTTTGCTTGTCTTCAAGCAAATTCACATGGCATAAATTAAAAACTCAAACAACCTTAACTATAATTCCAGTATATAAGATGAAATCCTTCAAGACTCAGACATAAATAATTGCAATTTTTTTCAATCAAGATTTTCTTAACTCATTCATTAATCCAGACATAGAAATCTCATCTCTAATCTAAGTGTTTCACTCGATTTCAAAGGTTAATTCACTCAAACCACTCATGACTGCATACTACCATAAACTTGCTTAATTATCCAATCTCCCTCACTGATTTTCTCAAGAAATAATCCGAAGGTCTTTTATTTGGATGTAATGGGGCTAAGGTAAAGGTGTGAGAAAAGACATTTAAGCTGGAGCATCAAGAAATGGAGTATCTACATTAGACAATACCCTTGCTAAGAAACTCATAAATCCCTCAAATGGCATACTCACCAATCCCTTGATACTTTCACATACTTGCATATTTGAAGAAAAATACAAGAGTCAACATTCCTCTAATGCTAGAAACTACATGAATTTTGTATATATATATATATCTTCTTTTTTATTTTTATTTTTATTTTTATTTTCTCTTTTTCTTTTTCTTTTATTTTTATCATCATTTTTTTAATATATATATATATACGAAATATGAACTTGCATGGAACATCTATCTTAAAATGTAGAGGAAAAGAATAATCAACTCTTAATCAAATGCAATGTGCAAAGTATGCATTTCAACCCCAAATAGCAATACTATATTTTATTTTTTATTTTTTATTTTTACTTGCCTACCCCACACTTTTGAATTAAACCACCCTATTGTCATATCATAAAACTCCATTCCTTAATGCAGGTATGACGATAATAAGAGAATGTTAAGTTGAGAATTGTGTTGATCAAACAAGAAAAAGGTCAAAGGCTCAACTTGGCTCACTAAGGAATTCAATATTAAGGGAAGTCTTTTTAAGCTAAAGGGCTAACCTAATTTGCCTTCGTCATTTTAAAACTTGAGATAAAATCATAATGTGAGTTCAATTAGTATGCAAAAGCAAGCTCTAGAGATGAAAAATCATGCAGGTGCACACTTAAGAAAAGAAAATCAACTGATAATAATATTAAATCTATGAAGCTCAAAACTCACAAAGGTGGGTTCTCAAAGAGTTATATGTCATGAATTGCAGAATGTGAAAATTGATCCTGAATGAATTCAAATACAAATCTCTATGCTGATACTAAAGTCTCAACTATAATGCTAGAATCACATAAAAGATCAATAAGTTTTCAACAATTATGCCATGCACAACACACAATAAAACACACCATGACAAACAAAACAAAAATTAAAGAAAAGCTAAAAGATTACCCCACACTTTAGAATTTACATTGTCCTCAATGGAAAACAATAATAATAAAGAGAAAGAGTTAATTACAACCTGTTTTCCATCGTACCCTGTTGAGGCAAAATCCCTACCTTTTCATCACAAACACAAATGTTCAAAAACAAAATACAAGAGAGCTTTAGGGTTTCCAATGAAAATTTGCTAAACATAAAATCAAAATTTGCTAAATTGAAAATTACAACTATGAAAAAGAAATGCAAACCGATGGGTTGCCTCCCATCTAGCACTTCTTTAATGTCATACAGCTGGACATCACTGCAAGACTAGGAATCATGGATCAAAGTGCTGTCAATGATCCTCACTTCATGAAATCCTTCTTTATATGGTTTAACTCTCTGTCCATTTACTTTAAAGGTCTTATTGGTTCGAGAGTTAAGCAATTCAATGGCACCAGAAGGACATACCTTTGTTATCTCGAAAGGACCACTCCATCGAGACTTGAGTTTACCTAGAAATAGACGGAGTCGAGAATTAAAAAGTAAAACTTTCATACCTGGACTCAGTGTCTGTCGCACAATAAATCTGTCATGAAGTGCTTTAGTGCGATCCTTATAGTTCCTCGAGCTCTCATATGCCTTTGGGTTAAGGCACCTTTGGGTCTCCCTCACTGGTTTAGCCCCCTCTTCTAAGGTCAGTGTCAGCTCCAATTTATCTAGGGAACCTGTCTGTAAGAAAACATCTGAAACAACTGCTTCAACACAATTAATTAAAGAACAATCCTCATATAAAGTAGTTGTAGGAATGGGAGAAGTGTTAAAAATAGAAAAATCAACAGTTTGACCCAAGACAGTCATTGATAATTTACCATTTTTAACATCTATTAAAGTGTTGGTAGTAGCCATAAAAGGCCTACCCAGCAAAATAGTGTGTGTTGATGGTGTAGGGTTACTTCCTTCCATGTCAAGAACTATAAAGTCCACAGGTACTATCAACCCTCCAACCTTAACTAACACATCTTCTATAACCCCTTTCGAGAATCTAAGAGATCTATCAGCTAATTGCAACACCATTTTGGTTGGTTTAAGTTCCCCTAGTTCTAATTCTTTATACACAGAATAAGGCATCAAATTTACACTTGCTCCTAGATCACACATGCCATCAGTCCCCTTTCCATTCCCCACAGTAATTTGAATTATAAAGCTACCAGGATTCTTTAGCTTGGGAGGTAGTTTATGCTGCAGAACAGCACTAGCTACCTCTGAAACTATCACCTTTTCATTTGGCTCATACCTTTTTTTCTTGGTGATCAGCTCTTTGAAGAATTTGGCATAAGCCGGCATGTTCTTTATTGCTTCAAGTAAGGGTAAGTTAATACTTACCTTAGACAGCATGTTGAAGATGTTAGAAAATTGCTTATCTTTTATATCATCCTTCAACCTGCTGGGGAATGGTATAGGTGGCCGGTATGGATTGCTTGCCTTATGTAAATCTGTTGAAGAGGATTTCTCCATTGATCTTTCTCCAGCACCTTTGTTCTCTGGTTCTCCTTCCTTCTTGTTCTCTTGGTCACCTGCATTCACAGAATTATTTTCAACATTATTGTTAATGACCTTACCACTTCTAAGAACAGTCACTGATTGTGCCTGCTCAGGTTGACTTGGGAACTTCCCCTTTTGTTGAATCTGCATCTGTTGTGCAAGTTGTCCCACTTGAGTCTCCACTTTCTTAAAAGATGCTTCTAAGGAATCTAGCCTCTTGTTGGTCATCTCTTGATTTTTAGCACTGACTTGGATAAAAGCTTGTAAACTTTCCTCCAAACTCTCTATCTTAGACTGCCCTTGATTTGAGGATTGACCCTGCTGTTGGTTCTATCTCTGGAGCAAATGGAAAGGCTGCTGAGAATTATTTGTTGTCCAGGAAAAATTTGGATGATTCCGCCAACCAGGATTGTATGTATTTGAGTAAAGATCATTCCGGGCCCTTGGTTGGAATTCCCCCATGGCATTGACTTGCTCAGCTTCATTACCAAAAGACTCATATGCAGAGGGGAAAATATTTGCTCCATGCCCAAGAGTTCCACAAATTTCTTGAGTGGATGAAGAAGTCTTATTTTTCATATTAAGCATATGCACTTTCCTTGTCAATTCAGCTATCTGATTGGCCATCTCACTATTGGCTTCCAGTTGATTCACCCCTTTACTTCTTCCCCTTACACTTTTCTGCTGAGAATTAGCTCCCAACATCTCAAAGATATCATAAGTTTCATCAGCTGTCTTTTCTCCCATGGCTCCCCCAGCTGCATTGTCAACAGTGTTCTAAAATTGCTGGGTTAGACCATCATAGAAAAACTGATTAAGAAGTTGAAGTGGGTAGTGATGATGTGGACACTGGATCAATAACATTTTAAATCTGTCCCAAGCCTCATGAAATGGCTCTCCATCAAATTGAGTGAATGTAGCAATCTTCCCTCTCAATTCGGCTGTCTTCTGATGTGAATAAAACTTGCCCATGAACTTGTTATAAACTTGCCCCCAAGTTGTCAAAGAATTTTCTGGCAACATCATTAACTAGCTCTTAGCTTTATCCTTTAATGTATACGGGAAACATCTCATCCTTAACTGATCTTCTGTTAGTCCTCCCAATGGAAAAGTGTTGAGGGTAGAACAAAAATCCCAAATAAAGTTCAAAGGATCTTCATTTGGAACTCCATAGAATGATGGCAGCATGTTGTAATGAATGTTCTTCAACTCATAATTTCTTGCTGCATCTGTCAATCTTATACAAGATGTGGAAGTCCCAATGATAGGTCTAGCAAAATCTCTCATAGTCCTTTGTCTTTCTTCTGCCATTTTAACAGATTGTGCAGATTCCGATTCAAAATCAGAAGTGTCCTCCTCTGTAGTATCAAATCTGGTGTACAGTTCAAACTCTTCTCTGATCCTTTTCACTCTCTGAATTTCTGGAATGAATGGATATAGCTCTCCTTCGAGTGATCTCCTGCATTGCATAAACAAAAAATTATAGAAAAAGGAATTATTAAAAGCAAAAGACAAAATAAAATAAAAAGTAAATAATGAAAAATAATCTAGAATAAAATGAAAACAGTGAAAAATAATCTAGAATATCTATTACTAATAAACAATTACGCCAATTAGCCTCCCCGGCATCGGCGCCAAAAACTTGTTGCGCTCGAATTAACTCTACCACAAAGCGTCACTCGCAAGTATACGAGGTAGCTGTAGCAAAGGTGATCGCCCCAAGGTCGTCTCACAAGGAAGCTAAAGTAGCTAATTGATTATCAGATTATAAATAACAAGTAATGAATAAATTTAGATTGCTATCAATTAAAGAAAACAAGATTGATCGAAGTTTAAAACAAATAACAGTAAACTGGACTGATGTATTGATTCACTTAATAGAATGGTCTAGGGTTTGCACTTCTCTACTACTTATTTGTATGAACGGTTATTCCTCTTAACTAATTTAATTTCAAAGATTAAATCTCAAGCAACTTAATTAATTGAATAAAGGAAATAAGCTCTCGCATTCAAACCTCTCTCAAATAATCTTGTTTCAATTGAAATAATCTTTTCCTAGGTTATATCTCTAATTCACCTAAGTCCTTAATTGAATTGTTCCAGCATTAGACTTCATCTCTCAATCCATCATCTAATACCTAAAACACATAATTGGTGGCCAGTCAATTATATATTAGCAATAATCCATTCAAATAAGGCTAAAGAAACAATTAAGTCAAGAGTAATAACCAATTCATACAATCATAGCAGATCCATACAAACCCTAGACTAGATCGAATTAGTTCTTAATGCTATCAAACATACTCATCTCATTAATATTCAAAGAAATCAATTTAGACATGATAATATCCATAAATACAATTCCAATGAAATTAAAGAGATAAAGTTCAAGAACAAAACCAAGTTACAAACTCCTTGAAGCTTCTGAAAAATCTCTTGTTCAAATCTTGCAAGAAGGATGCATCAATGGCTAGAACAAATCTAATCTAAGCTAGATTAATCAAAGTGTAATCAAAATCAAAGAAAACAAGATATCGAAACCCTAAAACTCTCTTTGACGGCTAAACAGCTCTCAAATTCTCAACAACATCAGAAAAAAACTAAATCCCATATTTATACGAATCCTCCGCTTTAAAAATCCGCGTTGCCTTTGGTCCATGAGAGACACTGCCAAGTTGGATGAGACACGGCCATGTTGGAGGTGCATTGGAGGGACACGGCCACAAGCTTGGCCGTGACCCTTGCTTGTGTTCGCTTCTGTGTGATTTTCTTCTTTTCTTCTTTGGAGTGGTTAAGTGACACGGCCGTGTTGGAGGAAGCTTGGCCATGTCGGATCATTTTGGAGGGACACGACCACAAGCATGGCCGTGTCCCTTGCCTGTGTCTTCTACTGCTTGATTTTCATCTTCTTTTGCTTTAGACATTGAGTGAGACACGACCAAGCTAACCAATCCTGGCCGTGTCTGAGTTTTTTAGAGGGACACGGCCAGTGACTTGGCCGTGTCCCTTGAGTGTGTCCACCTCTGTGCCTTGTGGCTTCTCTTTAGCTTGATATGGGACACGACCAGTGACTTGGCCGTGTTACCTGCATGTGTCAGCTACTGTCCATTGATTTCTTCCTCTTGATTCCTTAGTTTTTTTCCTTCCTTAGCATGGTTCCTTGCATATTAAACCTAAAACAAAACTTGAAACAAACTTTAAACAGGAATTAAATAAACAATAACCAACAAAACATAAACACACACTAAAAACTAGGACAAAAATGACATAAACACTGAAATAAACTAAAACTACCAAAATTGATGAAAACACTAAATAAACATATTAAAGCTAACAAAATACCTAAAGAAAACAATAATTATCATAATAAATAAGACACAAATCTATAACAAAAACTAATAAAACAGTCAACAGAATTAATATTAAAAATGCTCATGTAATCATTATTTGAATGTATAAAACCATCAGAAAAAACATCACACAAGTAAGCAAAATCATACTTTATTACATTCATTTAGGAAAAGAAAACATCATCATCCTCATACAAAGTAGACAAATTAAAATCAAAATCAAAATCATTATTCTCATAATCGAAAACTAAAAGATCTTTAAACTGTTCTTCAACTAGAGCAACAATTTCCTCTGGAGTCTTTTGGATCTTCAGGACAACTTCCTTCTTCTCTTCTTGATCAGACTTCTTATCAGCTGGAAGGATGAGCATTGTCTCCATTTGCTCCACCAGTTCAACAACATCAGTAAAAATTTCAAAACCCGGGATTAGCTTCCCCATGAGCATGATTGGCTTGGGCTTCCCTTATAGTGGTCCCATGTCTGGAGCTGTGATAAAAACCTCTTCAAGTGGTGGGAAACTCATCTTCTCATTCTTCTTTAGCTGAACACCTTCATTGGCTTTATTGTATCCAAATCCTTCTTAGGAGTCTGAGTCTTGAAATCTGGAAGTTTTGTCACACATGTCTTTCCTTTTCCCAGGCCTGCACCTGGTAGATAGTTCATGTTCTTCATCATAGCCAAAGCTTTAGGGACTACCACCTCATCATCAGAAACAATAGCTACTTAGAATCCATTGAGAGGCCTTTCAATCATTAGAGCATTCAGTACTTCATTATCCTCAACCTCATCCCCATTTGGGAACTTAATCTTTTGAAAGAGTGTGGAAGGAACTCCACCAAGAGGAAGAAATCAGGGTCATCCCAATAGCAATGCAAAGGTGATAGGGATATCTAAGACTATGAACTCTACCACGGATTCAATGGGACAAGCCTTTATAATAGCTTTGAAGGTTCCCTCGGCATGCCTCTTAGTATTATCATAAGCCCTAATCGTCTCTTTGGTTGGGCTTAAATCCCTTATTGACATAGCTAGCTTTGGTAGGATCTTGTGTGGGCACATATTTATGGCATATCCATCATCAACCGTTACACATGGAGTCCTCTTCCCTTTGACCTCAACCTTAATGAAAAGCGGGCGGATGTGATCTCTTCCCTCTTCTGGTCAGCATCTAAAAATGACACCATTCCCATATCAATCTCATTCTTCTTCTGATCATCCTTACATTTCATCACTCCTTCTACTTTCACAAAATTAAATAGCTTCTCTAGTGTTATAGAGGTAGAAATCGGCATACTAATGTGAGCGGGAATTTTTGCCCCCACTCCCGGTGGAATGGTTCTTGTGACTTCGGCACTGTTTAGACTCAGGGCCTTAGAGAACACGGACCTAAGTCTAGAGAAAATGGAGTTGCCACCCGGACGGGCCGGGAAAAAGAAAGGGGTGGATGACTTGATTCCTAAGGAATCCCCAACCCCCTAATGGGTTCGGAAAGTTGGATACCTGTGGGGAAGGTGAGAAATGGCCCAGCACCCCCACAATGCCCGGTTCATTGGAACCAGTCTCTTTTATAGGTCTTAATATTATAAAATTCTTAAATATAACAATATTATCCATATTACACACAATAATTAAAATAAAGCATCGATATATTGAAAATCAAAACAATGTCCAAGCAAAACAAATAAATGGACACCCATCCGAAGATGGAAACATGCCCTTACATAATCCATGCCTAAATAGGACACCCATCGAAAGGTAGAAACATGTCCTTTTACATAGGTTCTAAAATAGAAAAGCAAATTAAATTACAAGATATTTAACTAATGATGTACCCACCAAGTGGAAACATACCTCTCACAACATTTGGAAATCTAAATAAATTGATAAAAGTAAATAACCATTCATAATAAACTAAATAAACCAAGCATTGAACTTAAATAAATTAAAGCATATAAAATAAATCAAATATAAAATCAAATAAAGCAAATAAAGATTCAAATTAGGGCTACTGTTTCTATTTAAGATTCTTTATTTAATGTGCTTAGGGTTTTGGAATTTTATTATTATTTAGGGTTTGTAATTCTTAGCTACTGTAAACTTTAAGGGAATTAAAATGGATTAAGGTTTTATGATTTAAGGGATTGATAAGGTTCTTTAATTAACAAAATTAGGGTTTGAGGGGTAAAATCATGAAATTAGGAAAATTTAAGTTTTACATTAATTGGTTTTGGGTTTACTATTTGTATTTTGAATAATCATAATAATGGAAGTAAAACATGAAGATTTATAATGCATAAATAAATAATGACCCGAACCCATACGGCGGTCCCGCTAGCCGGTTAGCGGGCGGGGGTCAAGGGGGCAGCTCCCCTTGCGGGGTCTAGGATTATAGGTTTCAGTGTTGAAAATTAAGATTTTAGGGTTTAAGATTTTAAAAAATAGGGTTTTGAAATTGGAAGAAACTAGGATTACTTTTAAAAGAATAATGCTTACTGTGTGATTTTGGAAATAAGGATTAATTAGGGTTTTTAGTGTTTCAGAGAATGTATTAGATTTTATAGTTTAGAAAAACAGTTTATAGTTTATGAAACTTTATGAAAATAAAAAAAATGATTTAAGGTTTATAGAAACAGAAAAGATATTTTTTTAGGGTTTTTGGAAATAAACAAAATGATTTAAGGTTTATAGAAACAAAAGAGACAATTTAGGGTTTTTGGGGACAGAAGGAATAAATTAGGTTTCTGAGGTTTTAGGGAAACAGAAGGATGATTTTTAGGGTTTAAGAATGATTTAAGGTTTTTAGGAAAACAAAGAAATGGATTAAAGTTTTTAAAGGTATTTAGAAATAGAGGAAATCACTTAAGGTTTCTGGAAACAAAGATCAAGTTATTACATCTTCAAAGATTGAAATTTTGAGTGTATAGTCTTATGAATCAAATAAAGAATGAAGCTACTGTAAGAAACAAAAAAAATTAAGAATTCAAACCTTCATTCGTTGGTTCCACCAAAAATTGCCTCTTGGATGAACAAGGTCAAAGGCAAGATGGTTGCCTTTGATGGATTGAATTCGCTTCTCTCAAAAGTCAGATCATTAAACTCTGCCAAAAAGTTTCTCTTAGTCCGATTGATTCTCTTAATTTTTCCTTAACTCGATTGTCCTCTCAAAATTTTTCCTCCTAAATTTCCCCCATCCCTTTCTGTGTTGTTTTAGTCCTTATTTATAGAAAATTTTTATGATTAGTTTCACTTGATCACGGAATCTAATATCAATTAAGAAAAGAAAACCGAAACCGAATTGAATTTGGTTTCAGAAAAATTTGTGTCGGAAATATTTCACTGGCGAAAAAAACTGCTGCGAAAAAATTGGGCTAGAGAAAAAGTTACCGCAGGGGGTAGCGGGCTACGGCGGGCGAAATTGCCTGAGGGCCATTTCGTCGCCCCCCTCTTCAGCGATGAAATTTTTCGTCGCCGATTTTTATTTTTATTTTTATTTATTTGTTTATTTTTATTATTTGTTTATTTTTTATTAACAAAAATTAGATACTAAAGTAAATATTATTTAATTAAGATGACAAAAATTATTTTGGACTAATTAAAATATATTGGACAACACAAAAATAATTTTGGACTAATTAAAATATATTGGATTGGACTGGGTCAAAAATTAAGGGTCAACAACTAGCCATAGCTTTGGCCATAGTTTCTCGGTGCTTCTTGGATGTTGCTAGCAGATCTCATATGCTGATGCTAGCTTAAGTTCTCTTTAACTATTTGAGAATGGCATCATATTCCTCTTCTTTGTTCCCTATTTCAACTTTCTTTCCCTTGTCAGCTTCCACTTCTTTTGGTGGTGGCCTCACATAAGGCTTACCACAGTGAGTGTTCATTACTTCATCTTCTTCGGGCTAAAACTAGGTCCACTCCTCCTTCCTTGGTTCAAAATCATCATCACTATCCGTTGAGTCCTAAAACTCACTTACAACATAGATGGTTACTTCCTTCTCAACCACAACTTGCTCCATCTTGCTAATCACCACTTCTTCTTTAGTTGCCATGCCATCCACGTCTTGGAAAGAAGACAGGACAAATTTCTCATTTAAACCTCGTCCGATCATGAAAGTTACCGGTGGTGGCACCATGTTGAACCATGGCAATGGCTTGTCCTTCGTGCTAGGCTTGTCAGGTTTAGGCAACTTCCCACTATCAATTAAATTTTTTATCTCACACCTCAATCTCAAACATTTGTCTGTCTCGTGCCCTTGCATCTGGTGGAATTGGCAAAATGCCTTGGTATCAAAATTAGGTGGTAAAGGATTTGGCAACGTGTGAGGGGTCAATGGTTGTAACAACCCTCTCTTCTGTAGCTTATTGAAAACCCAAGACAATGGTTTTCTCAACTCTGAAAACTGCCTCCTACCTCTTTGGCCAGTTGCATTTATATCGACAGCCTTTTGGGTGCTTTGATTGCTAGATTGATAGCTCTCTTTCTCATTTCTTCTTGTAGAAAAATGGTTCTTCTCTCTCTCCCATTCTTCTATTTGTAAACTAGCTTCAAGAAGGTCTTTAAAATCCCTAATAAGAGTATGGGACATCCGTTCATGAAGATTAGGTAGAACCCCTGTAGACCCTTAATTTTTGACCCAATCCGATCCAATATGCTTTATTTAGTCCAAAATGATTTTTGTTGTTTAATTGGTCCAAAATAATTTTAGTTAAATAATTTTTACCTTAGTATCTAATTTTTATTAATAAAAAATGAAAATAAATAAATAAAAATAAAAAATAAAAATAAAAATAAAAATCGGAGTAAAAAAAAATCGGTAGCGAAAAGTGGTCGCGCGGGCCCGGCAGCTCTGTTTTTGCCAGCACAAAATTTTTTGACGCAATTTTTAGAATCCTAATCCAATTAGGTTTTAATTTCTTTTTTTTATTAATAATACTTACCTTAATTAATTAGGAATAAAAAACCTAAAAACCACTATAAATAAGGACCAATTAAACCAAATCAAGGGAGGAAAAAAATTGGCAGTGGCTTGATTTTTGAAACCAAATCAAGGGAGGAAAAGGAAAAACTCAATTCAATTGATATTTAAAGCAGCAGTAGCACGATTTAATCAATTCAAAGGAAACCAAGGCTTGTTTTTGGAGCTAGTTCATCCAAGAAGAGTTATTTTTTGGAGAATCAACAAAAGAAGGTATGCAAAAATCTTTTTGATTTATGTTTTACAGTAGCTAGGTTATAAAATTTTAGTTTTTTAAATAAAAAATCTTAGAGCTTTAACTTAATTTTTCCAAGATTAGAACATTAAAAACGTGACTTTCTTTTCTAAAAGGACTTAAAATTGTTATTTTTTCTTCTTAAAAAACCTTAAAACACTCATTGAACATATTTTTCTACAAAACCAAAATAAAATTCTGTTTCTTTCAAATTTTCAAAGTAGGTTCTATTTCATTCTAAAAGCTTTAAAAAACATCTTTTCTACTTATAAAAACTTCAATCCATTTGTTTAAATTCATAAAACTTCATAAATCATCAAATTGCTTTTTTAAAACTCTAATTCAAATTCATTACCCGTGAATCCTAAATTTCAAACCCTAAATCCAAAGTTCAACTTTTAAACCTAAAACAATAAACCCTAACCCTTTTAAAACCTTAAACCCTAATTTTTATGAACCTTAGTCCTTTTAAAGCATAAAAAAAATATAAAAACATAAAAAGTCAAAAAGTCACAGTAGCTTAAATCACCATTTAAAAATCATGAATTAAAAAGTATTTCAAAGTGTCCAAAACCCTAGTTTCATAATATCACCATTCAAACTTTAATTTGATTAATCAAAGAGTCTTACCCACCTTTTAAAACCTAAAACCCTAATTTATTCTAATTCCCTAAAAAGTCACAGTAGCTTAAACTTTAGAATTTCCAAAGCCTTAACACATGAGATAAATAACCCTAAATAGAAATAGTAGCTATACTTGAACTTTTATTTGTTTTATTCAATTCCATATTTATTTATACCTTGATTTGTTTCTTATGCTTTAATTTATTTAATTTTAATACTTGATTTATTTAATTTATCATGGATGGATGTTTGTTTTATATTTTGGTTAATAGCTTTAATGAATGATTTATTTATTATGAATGGATATTTACTTTTATCAATTTATCTAGACTTCCAAAAGTTGTAAGAGGTATGTTTCCACTTGGTGGGTACCTCATTAGTTAAACATCATGTAATTTAATTTGCTTTTCTATTTTAGAACTTATGTAAAGGGCATGTTTCTACCTTTTGGTGGGTGTCCTCTGCTTGAACGATCTGCGATTGCAGCAAAAGAGAGTGAAAAGCAATATAATTTTTTATCGGGTTTTAGAGTTAAACTGGACTCCGTACTATAGACCTTTAATGTTTGACCCAGACCAGTCAGATATTTTTAAAACAGTCCAAAATAATTTTTGTGGTATTTTAATTAAATAATATTTATTTTAATATTCATTACTTATAATATTTATTTTTAATAAAAATAAAAAAGGTAATACTAGTAAAGTTAAATAAATAAATAAATAAAAATCTGCAATGGAAGAATCGGCGACAAAAAATTTTTATCGCCGAAGATGAATTGGCTGGCTCGCGCCCGCTCGACGCAATTCTCGCAGCTGGCCCGCCCATAGACTGCAGCAACTTTTGCCAGCACAATTTTTACCGACGTAGTTTTTTTTTTGAAACTGAATTCTATTTGGTTTTTATTTCTTTTCCTAAATGTTTTTTATTTCCTTAGACAATTAGAATTAGGTTTGGATTTTCCTATAAATACCACATTAAAACACATAGAAAGGGACTTTTGATTAGAAAAAAAGGATCTGGACCTTTAGAGCTTGGAATTAATTTTGGCAGTCTATTCATAATCTCAAGCTTGAAGAATCAAGAGGCAGCAAATAATATACAATCCATCAAAGGCAGCCCACACTGTCTTTGATATTGTTCAACCATAATTCAAGATTTTGGTGGAATCAACAACGGAGGTTTGAATCTTTATTTATTTCTTTATAGTAACTTCATCATTCAAATTGGTTAATTGTTTAAACATGCAATGGATGATCAATTATTCTACTTACCATCTAAAACTCTATTTGAAACCCTAAAAACTAATTTTTCAAATCCCTAATGCCTTAATACCCGTAAAGCATATTTTTGAAATCTAAAACCCTAATTACACTTTTCTAAAACCACAAAACAATAGACTATTATCTTAGAACTCTAACCTAATCTCTATTTCAAAAATCCAGTAGCCTTATTTTTTGAAGTATCAAAAGCTTTAACCCTAATTAATTTTTCTTTCCAAAATCACACAGTAGCATTATTCTTTTAAAAAATAACATTAGTTTCTTCCAATTTTGAAACCCTATTTTCTAAATCTTAAACCCTAAAATCTTAATTTTCAACACCAAAACCTACAACTCTAAAAGCCAGTTTCCAAAATTTTCTTGGGCGCTGCCCCTTGACCCCGCCCGCTAACTGGCTAGCGGGGCCACAATATGGGGCCGTCGAAGGGGTCAATATTTATTTGTGTATTGTAATTCTTTATTTTTAACTTCCTTTATTATGATTATTCAAAATACAAACCTAAACCCTAATTTATTCAAACCATAAATCTTAATTAATTCTATTTTCAAATCATCACAGTAGCTTGTTCCTTTCAAATTTCTAAAGATTTTATTTTATTTTCATAAGCTTCAATCTTATTTACTTAAACTCTAATTGTTAAACATAAAACACAAGAAACCCTAATTGATATATGAACCCTAAAGTTATATGCTTACTATTTTATTTAAATTGGATGAATGTTTATTATATATTTTAATTGATGTTTAATGTCTTTGATGAATGATTTATTTATGATGAATGGTTGTTTACTTTTATTGATTTATTTTGATTTCAAAACATTATAAGAGGTATGTTTCCATATTTTGGGTACCTCATGTCGTGAGCATCATGTAATTTATTTTATTTTAAAGTTTTTAGACCAATGTAAAGGAAATGTTTCCACCTTTCGGTGGGTGTCCTATTTAGTTTTAGACATGGACAATGTAAGGACATGTTTCCATCCTTGGATGGGTGTCCATTTATTTGCTTTGTTTGGACATTGCTTTGATTTTAAT
Organism: Garcia nutans; assembly: GCA_947685225.1. Lineage (NCBI taxonomy): Eukaryota > Viridiplantae > Streptophyta > Magnoliopsida > Malpighiales > Euphorbiaceae > Garcia > Garcia nutans. Next base: position 35,673,738 of record CANTUV010000045.1, read on the forward strand.
ATAATGATGTTTTATTTTAATTGTTGCATGTAGTATGTATAATATCATTATACTTAAGAATTTTATAATATTAAGACCAAAAAAGGAGGATTATTCCAATGAACGGGGCGTTGTGCGGGTGCTGGGCCATTTCTCACCTTCTCCACACATACCCAAATTTTTGAACCCATTAAGGGGTTTGGGATTCCTTAAGAATCGAGTCATCCACCCCTTTCTTTTTCCCTGCTCGTTCGGGTGGTGACTCCATTTTTTTGGGCTTAGGCCCGTGTTCTCTAAGGCCCTGAGCCTAAATAGTGCTGAAGTCGCAAGAATCATTCCACCGGGAGTGGGGGCAAAAATCCCCGCTCACATGTACCCGAGGTTGGTTTGAGTTTTGAAAAATTAATTTAGGTAATTTAGGTTATGAACCCAAAAATAATTTGGGCTCTTTACCCAAGATGAGTTATGGACTAAAAAATAATTTGGGTTCTATACCCAAGGTTGGTTTTAGTTTTCAAAAATTAATTTGGGTTCTGGACCCAAAAATTATTTGGGCTCTGGACCCGAGGCGAGTTCTGGACTCAAAAATAATTTTGGTTCTGGATCCGAGGTTGGTTTGAGTTTTGAAAAATTAATTTGGATTCTAGACCCAAAAATAATTTGGTCTCTGGACCCGAGGCGAGTTCTAGACTAAAAAATAATTTGGATTCTGGACCTGAGGTTGGTTTGAGTTTTGAAAAATTAATTTGGGTTCTAGACCCAAAAATAATTTTAGCTCTGGACCCGAGGAGAGTTCTGGACTCAAAAATAATTTGGATTATGGACCTGAGGTTGGTTTGAGTTTTGGAAAATTAATTTGGGTTCTGGACCCGAAAATAATTTGGGCTCTGGACCCTAGGCGAGTTTTAGACTAAAAAATAATTTGGGTTTTGGACCTAAGATTGGTTTGGGTTTTGAGAAATTAATTTGAGTTCTGGACCAAAAAATAATTTGGGTTTTATAACCAGGGCGAGTTCTAGACTAAAAAATAATTTGGATTGTCTGCAAAAAATAATTATAGTCAGTAGGACAAAAAATTAATGTCATACTTTGCAAAAAATTTAGCTATTTTTTACTATATCCATACTTTCTTGTCCTCTACATGGAAAAATATTATAAGAGTATAAAAAAATATTTTTAGACACGCAAATAGTTGAATAATTGAATTAAATAATTAATTTTACTATTTAAATACTATTTAAACACTGTTAATTTACTCTTCATGAACTATTTACCAACAGTGATTTTGACTCTTCTTTTTTTTACGGGAATTACTATTGGTTTTTTATTTTTTTCTTCAACCATTTTCTATATAAACCGTTCATTTCTTCAATACTCATGCATACTTACATTCATTCACAAATCATTTATATATTTTCATAGTTTGAAGTAAGCAGAGAGTTGAGCAGAGATTTGATCAGCAAATGGAGAGGATGCATGCTTCAAGATTAGGCATCGATCCAATGCTGAGTTGATAGAATTTATTCGATGATATAAAAATGGTACTATAAATCTACTAACTGGGATCCCACTTCATCGTAGTTCAAGCCAAAGGACTGAGGTAACACTGCAATTTTAATATTTTAACAGCACAAATTTATATTCATTTTATTATTTATAGTAATTAATTTTATTATTTTATTTTAGCCATAATTGAAATATTAATAATATATCATTAATTAAGATGACAGAAATTAGTTTTATTTATTTATTTATTATTTTTTATATTCAAAAATAAATCAACTGATGGACTAAAAATAAATTTAAATAGAAAATAATGAGTAATATTAGTGAGATGGTATACTTACCTCATGTCGGCCTACCTGGTTCGGTGCTAGCATGATCGTTGTATTGTCCGGGGCGGAGGGTGTATCTATATAGCCCGGTAGTGGTATGACGTAGCACCTTCTCAGGTAAAACATATCGTCCGAGAGTGTGGTTTTGAAAATTTCATTCTGCAATTGCCATCTGAGGAGCGTCCGATAGACATTGTCGGAGCGATGGATTGACACAACCCATACTTTTCACCTACGTGTAGGAGAGATGACGATTGGCCTAGTCGATTTTACAGCCATAACTGGTATCCGGTACTATAACCTTTCGGTCCCTCTTACCAATGATATCCTGACACACGAAGAAATTTGACAATTAATTAGTATGGAACCATCACTAAAAGAGCCCTTTAAAATAAAAATTTAGCCGATTCGGAGTTATTGGATGAGTTATGATGGACGGGTTCGTAGAGAAACAGCCGAGCAATATGCTCGGGGATTTTTGCTGTATCAACTTGGGTCGACTATTTTCTGTAGCACTAAATCTGCCATTTATTTATCTATGTTGAGGGTCCTTGGTAATATGTCCTGGTGCCACTTTATGGCTGCGATGAAGCTGGCCTTGCCTGTCTATATCATGGCCTAGTCAAGATTTACAAGAATAAAAAATCTTTTATTGGTTTCATGGGGATCGTCGAGGTACTCTCTCACATCATTGTCAATTTGATTCATATATGTGTATGAATTTGATTCTTATTGCTATTGCAGGTATGGGCATACAAGCACAATCTTGTTAGGGTGCCTAATATTTCCCGAGAGAGAATTGGGTATCCCAGGTTAAATCTTTTGTTGTTTGTTCGCATAGTAGTACTCGGCTATCACCATGTGCATACCCAGCGCTATCACTTGAGTTTCCTAACCGAGGACTAGGTAAAATAATGTTAGCATTCTTTAAATTTTATGTAAAAATTCACTTATCTTTTTATCATCTTGTAGGTTGATTTGGCTTGGTGGTATGCTGCAGAGTGGGCGAACTGGACTCCTTCCATGAATGCTGCACTGCCTTGCCAACATACCCGCCAAATTATTGCTGGTCCTGTGTCCAGTGGCTGGTTCCTCGGGGAGAGGGTGTATAGTGGTTCCTTGGTCCCAAGCAATGGAGGATTCCCATGGACTGCCTGGCGTATACTTTAAATATTACCTCAATGCTGGAGAATACATAGCTGTTAGCTCAAAATGGTTATGATGTTGAGACCTATCTCCATCCACCGGGTGCGTCATATGTTCAATTTATTCAAACACGGCTCTTGAACTTTGACGTATCTCCTGTAGGTGCTCGGGGAATTCCTGAAGATGGTGATGAAGAGGAGTACGATGAAGAAGGAAGAGGATCCATCCCTCATCTGGGGGCTAGCACCTCTCAAGTAAACTTTTATCATTTGGTCATTGCAATTGCTTCTTTTTCATCTTGTTTTGACCGTTTTGATTATTTTTGCAAGTTACCAACTCATCTGGTGATGAGGTTGGACCTTCCTCTACCGCCCCTCCATTTATGCCTTCTTACCAACCAGAAATGTCATCTCATTTCTAAGGCACTGATTTGAGTTTTTTGGTAGGTCATCTTATTCCATGATGATTTATGCTACATGTATGTATGATTATGTATGTTCTTACCCTTTCCTTTTCTAACTCACAGTGGATGCTTGTAGAGCAAAACAATAAATTGCAAGAAGAATTAGCTATTAACTGGCAACAAGTGGCCTTTCTCAAAAGATTGTATCATTAGTTTGAGCAAAACTTTCAAGACTACCGGTTTCAGGAATACAAGATCCAGGTGCTTCATCTTCAAGGAGACCCTAAACTGATGATCATGAGATCCTTACATCTAATTCAGATGATGACTATTGAAAGCTTGAATTTTAAGAGAACAGGGACTTAAGTATCTTCCATTAGATGAATTTCAAATGAGTGATATGCTTCCTTTTCCTCAGTAATCCATCATTGTATCAAAGTATTGTATTATTAATAATAACAATAAGGAATCAATAAATTACTATATTATTAATATTAAATAAATAAATAAATAATAATGATAATAGTGACTTTTACTTTACTGCAACTTTTGACTCTCAAAATTTTTTTCTTCTTTTTTTTTTCTTTTTTTTATCACTATTACTACAGTAAATGTAAAAGCATTCAATTCAGAGTCCAAAATTGTCACGGTTTTGCAAGAATTAAAAGCAAATGGGAGTGCAACAATTCCTCAACCGTTTCAACATAAATATTTTCCTTGTGTGTCTTAGTTTTGTGCATTCCTTGTCCACTTTGGTTTAGCAAATCTTCATATAAGTCTTCTTTCATACCTTAATTCGAACAGAAGCCAACAGAAAATCCTTCACGAATTTCTTTTCAACAATTTTTAATTTTCTTTTTAACTTCAACAATGACGGAACTCAACTTGAAAAAAATCAAGAGTTTGTTTAAAGCCATGAAAGCTATTCATTGGAAGCAAATATCTTGATCTCAAATTAATACTTCTAAGTGCTTTCAAAATATTAAATTGGACTATTCTTTTCTACATTCCATGGTTTCCTTTTGGGATGTGAATTCTAGGACATTCAAGATAAATGAATTTGAGATATGTCCCATGATTGAAGAATTTGAGGCCATCCTTGGATATCCAAGCAATCAACCAATGGCATTGCCTATATTGACTTCCAAAACTCAACAAAAGATGCAAATGTTGCTTCAACTTTCAAAGCCTAAAGTTCTATAGTTGACGAGAGGTGAGAAAATTCTGCTTGGTCCTTTGATTGACTTTTGCATTTCTCATTTAGTTCCTACCAAGGCATGGGGATGTATGCTTTGTCTATGCTTTCTTGGCCAATTCTTACTTATTTCTTCCAATGGCAATATCGATCCATGAGTATTGGATATTATGGACCAAATGGAAGGAGGCTTGTCGCCGATACCTATGATTTTAGCCGAGACTTTAGTTGGATTGGACTAATTTAAATTAGAATCTTCAAGGAGATTAGTTGGGAGTCCCTTGCTACTTCAGGTAACTATCTAAACCACCCTTTTGGGTTTTCAATTTAGACTTTATTTATTGCTATTATTTTATTGCTCTCATTTTTGCCTAGTCCACCCTTACGGCGAAAACTAGCGAGCTGTCCTAATTTTTGCCTAAGCCGCCCTTGTGAGTTTTCAACTTAGTGGGCCTCTCTTTTTTTTATTTTATTTTATTTAGGTTGGTTCTAATTTTTACCTAGACTGCCCTTGTAGGTTTTCAGAACTAGCAAATCGTCCTAATTTTTGCTAAAGCCATCCTGGAGGATTTTTGACCTAACGAGCTCTTTTTTTAGATTTGGCTTCAGGAGTGCCTCTGCTTGCTCGACACTTCATCCATGGATTTCACCAGATACCTGCTGCACCATCATTCTTCTAGGAAACTACTTCATCCTGCTTCTTCATATGCTGACTGGGTTGACTGGATCCGCTCTCGTGCTGCACTCAACATCCGTTGGTTAGTACCTTGGTGGAAGATTTCTCATATCACCATTCAAACATATTTGATGTATGTTCCTCTTGTTGCTCTTCGTCGAGGTAGTTGCTATGATCCTCACTGACTTAACTTTCAGTATGGAGCCAACCATCAAGGTTCTGAGTTTACTCCTGACTTGGACATGCCTTCCCTGACCGAAGCCTTCTTGGATTGACTGATGCAAAGTTGGCCTGCACGCTACACTTATCGTCTGCCATAGATTTTATATTTGTCAATTTCTTTAGAAAGAATATTGTTAGGATATAAAAATAATGAAAAAAATAATAAGAGATGTATATTTTCCTTTTATAATTTGTTATCACCCTTCACTATTGTGTTTATTTGTTTTATCCATATTTGGTCAAATATTAAAAACAGTTCACATAGAACAATTTTAATATTCACTCTATTTTATTAAATTAAGGAACAACCAAACATAAAGCCAGCATACACAAGATCACTCCTGTAGCCAACTAGCCCTCTCAGATTTTCTAATTGACAATTTTCTTTCACTTAGCCCTAATTATTGCCTAGCCCGCCCTTTCCGGCTTTTGAAACTAGCGAACTGCTCTAACTTTTGCCTAGGCCGCCCTTTTAGGTTTTAACCTAGTGAGCTCTTTTTTTTTTATACATAAAACCTTTTCAACCTATCAATGCCAGTTTACTAAATTCATTCCTGTCCATGTCTGATAACTTGCCTGCAACCTTTTTCATGATTTACTTTACAACATACGGTCCCTCCCAACTAGGCCTAAATTTTCCTCTTGGATCAGAGACATTAGGCTTACATTTCTTCAATACAAAGTCACTGACTCTAAACTTTTTTACCCTAACCCTTCTATTGTAGGTCGAGCTATCTTTCTCTGATATAACTGATGATGATACAATGCTTTTAACCTCCTCTCTTCAAATAAAGCTAACTGTGTGTATCTGCTCACTATCCACTCTGTCTCAAGCAGTTTAGCTTCTAGGACTACTCTTAATGACTTGATCTCTATCTCAATTGGCAAAGCTGCTTCCATCCCATAAACCAAAAGAATAGTGTAGACCTTAATTTTTGACCCAGTCCAGTCCAATATATTTTAATTAGTCCAATATTATTTTTGTGTTGTCCAATATATTTTAATTAGTCCAAAACAATTTTTGTTATCTTAATTAAATAATATTTGCTTTAGTATCTAATTTTTATTAATAAAAAATAAAAAAAATAAAAATAAACAAAAAAATAAAAATAAAAATAAAAATCGGCGACGAAAAATTTCATCACCGAAAAGGGTTGCGGCGAAATGGCCCGCAGGCCAATTTTTGTCCCGCAACCTGCAGCCAGCTGCGACAGCTTTTTTGCCAGCGCAATTTTTCTGCAGCAGTTTTTTTCTCCAGCAAAATTTTTCTGATGCAAATTTTTTCACAACCAAGTACAATTAGGTTTCTGTGTTCTTTTCTTAATTAATGTTAGATTCCTTGAATAACTAAAATTAATCATAAAAATCTTCTATAAATAAGGACTAAAACAACACAGAAAAGGGGAATTGAGATCGAAATTTAGGAGGAAAATTTTGGGGGAATTTAGATGGAAATTTAGGAGGAAAACATTGAAAGGAAATCGAATTTTAAAATTCCTTCTGACAGTGAAATCAATCGGACTTTTTGAGAGAAGCAAATAAGCAATTTAATTGATCAAAGGCAGCAAAGCTTGTCTTTGTTCTTGATCAGCCAAGAAATAATTTTTGGTGGAACCAACAAACGAAGGTATGAATTTCTTTATTTATTTTTCTTTATAGTAGCTTCATCACCCAAGATTAAAAATTGTTTTTTCTATAAAATCTTAAAACCCTAATATACTTTCCAACCTTTCAAAACCTTAAATCGTTTCATTAATTTACCAAAACCCTAATCTGCTTTCCAATTTTCCAAAATCCTAAATTGAATCTTTCTATTTCCAAAAACCCTAAAAATTATCCTTCTGTTTCTTCTAAACCTTAAATCCCTAATTTGTCTTTTCTATTTTCAAAAACCACAAAATCCTTAAATCGTTTCTTTTTTTCTCCAAAAACTCTAAAACCCAAACCCTAATCTCTATCCCAAAAAGTCAGTAGCCTTATTTTTTAAGCATCAAAAACTTTAACCCTAATTAATCCCTCTTTCCAAAATCACACAGTAAGCATTATTTTTTTTAAAAATAATATTGGTTTCTTCAAATTTCAAAACCCTAACTGGCTAGCGGGACCACCGTATGGGTTCGGGTCATTATTTATTTATGCATTATAAATCTTTACATTTTACTTCCATTATTATGATTATTCAAAATACAAATAGTAAACCCAAAACCAATTAATCTAAAAACTTAAGTTTTCCTAATTTCATAATTTTACCCCTCAAACCCTAATTTGATCAATCAAAGAAACTTATTAATCCCTTAAATCATAAAACTTTAATCCATTTTAATTCCCTTAAAACTTACAGTAGCTTAAGCCAATAAATTCTAAAACCCTAAACATTAAATAAAGAATCTTAAATAAAAACAGTAGCCTTAATTTCTTTTTTTTTACTTGCTTTATTCTTAGATTTGATTGTGTAGTTCATTATATGCTTTGATTTATTTTATATGCTTTAATTTATTTAAGTTCAATGCTTGGTTTATTTAGTTTATCATGGATGGATGTTTACGTTCTATTGATGTTTAATATCTTGGATGAATGATTTATTTATGATGAATGATTATTTACCTTTATCGATTTATTTAGATTTCCAAATTTTGTAAGAGGTATGTTTCCACTTGGTGGGTACCTCATTAGTTAAATATCATGTAATTTAAATTGCTTTTCTATTTTAGAACTAATGTAAAGGACATGTTTCTACCTTTCGGTGGGTGTCCTATTTAGGCCTGGATTATGTAAGGGCATGTTTCCATCTTTGGATGGGTGTCCATTTATTTGTTTTGCTTGGACATTGTTTTGATTTTCAATATATCAATGCTTTATTTTAATTATTGTGTGTAATATGGATAATATTGTTATATTTAAGAATTTTATAATATTAAGACCTGTAAAGGAGGCTGGTTCCAATGAACCGGGCGTTGTGGGGGTGTTGGGCCATTTCTCACCTTCCCCACACATACCCAATTTTTTGAACCCATTAGGGGGTTAGGGATTCCTTAGGAATCGAGTCATCCACCCCTTTCTTTTTCTCGGCCTGTTCGGGTGTGACTCCATTTTCTCCGGACTTAGGTTTATGTTTTCTAAGGCTCCGAGCCTAAACAGTGTCGAAGTTGCAAGAACCATTACACCGGGTGTGGGGGGTGAAAATCCCCGCTCACAATGGCGACTCCACTGGGGATAAGAGAAGTTGATTCCGTTGGTCTTTATATTATTCTATTCTTTCTTATAATGATATTATCCATTGCATCATATTAGATTGCATTGTGTGCGTGAGTTAGGACGCCCGTGTTACCCGTGTTGTGTTATGTAAGGGATACCATACTTTCACTCAAGGTATGGAGATAGAGCATGGCATAACAACTCATAGCCTCGTACCATTCGGTATATACTTGCTATGGGAACCTAAGTCTTTTTAACCCAAAGACTAAAGCTCATGTAATTGGCCTAGTTACTTTCCTTAGGTTTTTACCCCAAATGCTTGTTGTTTGACTATGGTTAATTTATCTTGGCTTAAATCATGGCTTATTTGGTTTGTTCTTTTTCTAATATGACCCAAGTACATTTGTAAGCTCAAATAAATTTTTCTTTAAAGTCCAAAAGACCAAAGCTATTTTCAAAACTTTTTTTAAAATGGTCTTTGGGCATAAAACTTTTCTAAAAATAAATCAAAAATTCTTTTGCTCATGGCCCAAACACTAAGCCCAAAAACCATTTTTTTCTAAAATCTTTTTACAATGGGCTTATAAACAAAATTATGTTACAAAGAGCTCGCAAATTATTTGGGTCAATTATGAAATACCAAAAATCAATTGTGAGCCTAGTTTATACTAAGAATAATTAATCATAGGCTTGTTTTTTGCATGAATCATTAGTTACTTTTTTCAAGTGAGAAATCTATTTATAATAAACCTCTTAATTTTGTTTTATTCCAATATAACATAAAAGCTACTTTAGTTGGTTGAATGGATTAAAACCTAATTAATGGGAATTATTACGAAATGATTTCCATTTTCGAAAATATAACTATTAGTTGAAACGTCTGAGAGAAATATTCGAAAACAAGGTACCCCATATTGGTATTTTGTTAACCATATACCTAGGAAAAGAGACTCGCCATTCATGTATGGATGTTATAAGGTTGGAAGGAGCGTCCAAATTATCCTTATTTATTGATTGTTTGTGCATACATGCATACATGCATACATTTGCATCTCATATCATTGATCCTTTTTGGCTCACAGCCCTGGATTACGATAGTTCAAAAGCTTATGACAATCCAACCTACGCCGGAGATGAATTATCTAGCAACAACTCAATCACTTGCTCACCAAAAGCAATGGAGCCCGAACAAATTTAAAGAATGGTGGATGAAGCCCTCAATATTAAAATGGAAGAAATAAAAGAGGCCTTAGCTGAGACCATGAAGAACCAATTGACTGCAATCTTAGAAAATCATGCCGAGGCATCTGCTAGCACTAAGAAGCCAAAGGACAAAGGGAAGACCAAAGTTGGTGAAGTAGTTTTTGATGATGAAAAGGTGATCATTGATGATGATGATGATTGGGCTCAATACTACCAAGATCCTCAAGACAAGAAGAAAGAACCGAAGGTTGTTGAGAAGATAACTATTGAAAAGACCGAGACATCCGATGTTGAAAAGATGATTGCTGATTTAGAAAAGAAATTTGAGAAGAAACTAAAAACCAAAGAGATGTCCGAGATTTACAAATTATTTGAGCTAGATGAAGAAGTTCCGTACAAGTTCAAGATGCCATCTTTTGCGAAGTTTGATGGAACCGAAAATCCTCAGCTCCATGTGAAGCAGTATATCTCTGCTATGCAGTCTGCCCAAGCTACTAAGGCTCAAATTCTAAGGTACTTCATGCTTTGATTGGATCCTGTTGTCCAAAATTGGTTCAATACCTTAGATGATGGAACACAAAAGAATTGGGATTTGCTATACAAGGCCTTCATCCAGCAATATGAGTATAATGTTGAGATAGAAGTTGCCTTAATGGAAGTTGAGTCCATTAGGCAAAGGCCAAATGAGAATTTTGTGGACTATATGAAGAGATGGAGAAATAAGGCCGCTTTGCTCAAGAAAAGGCCGATGAATCTGATCAAATAAGGATGATCGTGAGAGGTATCCTGCCCAATCTCCATGAAAGGATGTCTCACACCCTTATAAGGGATTTCAAAGATCTTCTCCAAGCTGGTCTACAAATTAAAGAGTGGGAAAGGGAGAAGAATCACTTTTCAATAAAAAGGAATGAGAAAGGGAACTACCAGTCGGGCAATCAAAACACACAAAAAGAAGTTGTTGTTAATGCCACTAGTCAAGGAGTAATGAGGCAGTTTTCAGAATTAGGGAAGCCATTGTCTTGGGTTCTCAATAAGCTACAAAAGAGGGGATTATTACAACCCTTGACTCCTCGTCCTTTGCCTAATCCTCTTCCACCTAACTTTGATACTAATGCATTTTGCCAATTCCATCAAAGGCCTGGACACGAAACAGACAATTGTACCAAGTTGAGGTATGAGATCTAGAATTTAATTGATAATGGCAAGTTGCTTGAGCCGGAAAAGCCCAATACCAAAGGTAATCCATTTCCAAGGTTCAACAGGGTGCCACCACCATCAACCTTCATGGTAGGAAAAGCATTAGAAGAGGATTTTGTTTTATCATCATTTCAAGATAGGGATATTGAAGATATGAAAGGAAAAGAAGCTTAAACTCAATGAACTTTCCTTAGCTTGAATGTTTCTTTTCAATATTACTTTCTTTAATATTTTGGAACTACTGTGCTTTTCAAACTTAAAGTTGCTTTAAAATAAATTATTTTCATTAAAATTTTGTTGGTCTTTGTTCATTTTGGTGCTCAACCGATGAGGAATCTAGCTTGATGTTCATAAATTAATGTGTTTATGCACCATGACTTGAATGACTTTACTAGATAAGGGAATTGCTCTATAGCATTGAGTTGTGTATGCTTACTTAGAGAGGGCTCCTGCATAATTATCTTTGTCTAGGTCCCAGTCAGTCTTAGAACATGCTTTGACAAACTTTTGAGGAGAAATTGAACTCTGCTTATTTAAGAGAGAAATGATCTAGGCATTATTTGGATTAGCCAACAACTAGTATCCACCCAATTAAATATTAATCCCTAGTTGTCCCGTTGAGCCTTCATAAAATTTTAGGTTTCTTTTCATTGGCTTACAAACCCTAATAACCTACCTTGAGCTGTTGTGATACTTTTGACAAGTCTTATGAACACTAAGATGAAGAGGCAAGAAGATCAAAGAAAGAAATGAATACCATGAAGATAGTTGAAGTTCTCAAGATCATGAAGATAGTTAAAGTTCTCAAGACCATAAGGGTAGTTGATGTTTTCGAGACCATGAAGATAATTGAAGTTTTCAAGACCATGAAGATAGTTGAAGTTCTCAAGACCATGAAGATAGTTGAAGTTCTCAAGACCATAAGGGTAGTTGATGTTTTCAAGACCATAAGGGTAGTTGAAGTTTTCAAGACCATAAGGGTAGTTGAAGATCACCTAAAATCTCCAATCTATCCAGATAACATCAGAGTAACAAATGATTTATCCCTGTTAAAGGAGATTTATGTCAAAACTCATCCATTATTGGAAGCCCAATTTAGTACAAACAAGACAACTCTTTTAGAGCTAGAACCAAAAAAAAACAAACAAACAAACCAAACAAAAAAAAGAGCTGAAAAGAAAACAAAATAAGACAAAAGAAAAGAAAAAGAAAAGAAAAAAAAGAAAAGAAAACCCAAAATGGTTCAGAAATCCAACTGAGTTCTCTTTTACCTAAGACAGCAAAATGCTTCCATTTAGTTTATAAGGACAGATTGACTTGAATTGGTCCTACCCAACCAAAGATTCAATCAAAATCAAAGAAAAAGGAGAAAGACCATTTAGTTCTTGAAAGTTCTATACTTGACAGTCCTACAAGGAAGAAGGACAAAGTGATAAAATACTCAAAGAAAGGGAAGAATAAGAAAAAGAAAAAGAAAGAAAAGGGAGAAGAAGAAAAGAAACGAATTTGGGTACCAAACATTTTGCAAAGGCAAAGACTATCTGTCACATCCACCTACCGCATTTATGCAGAGTAGTCACGTGCATAGCGAGAGAAGGGGAAAGGAGAAGATAATTCTTGATAACAGCCTAGATAAGGTTGTATGACCAAAGGGACCTAATTGTAATTTTAAAAAGTTTGGGGATATAGATGTAATTTCCAAAAAAGTTGCACCGGATGTTCTTAATAGTGCATATAACAGATTCCAAAAATGGAGTGTAGAGAAAAATCGGATCGCAATGACGTGTAACGGTTTTTCCAGGAAATGTCCCGTTAAAGAAAAACGAAGAAATGTTGACTAGGGGCATTTTGGTTATTATCAATTAAAGTTATACATGAATTTAAAGTAGGAAATAAAAACATGAGTACGTAGAGGATGACGAGGGGTTAAATATGAAAAGATCGTCAGTAGAAACGGAGCCGGAGAAAACCCGAGCAAAGAAAGGACCTAAAGGGAATTTTGTAAAAAGTTCAGGGCTTATCGGTAATTTTTCAAAATGACTTGGAAACCTAAAATAGACCTTATAAATAGAAATTAGAGGTTGAGAGGATCAAAACTATATGTAGTTTGACTCGTGGAACTATACGATTTAAAAGATATGATCGATTAATCGCCGGAACATAAAGTGGGCCCGGTTTCTTATCTGGATCGGATGGGTAACCCGGGACAACTTTATGATATCCTATGGGAAGAGGGACAAGTGGAAAGAAGTAAAGGAAAAGAAAACTATAAAAATCTAATGTTGGCCAATCAAAAGTAACCATTTAGCATGTGTAATAAATGAAGAAAGAGAAAGGCGGACAAGTGGTCTTAAAGGGTTCAACCAACACATAAGGTGATCATCATTTCCTTTGTATATAAATATATGTGAAATGAAGAACCAATTTCTCTATTTTCCACTTACAAATTTCGGCCAACAAAGGGAAACACCAAAGGACTTCCAAGTTTCTCCAAATTTGATTCTCAAGGTAAGTGTTTAAGGTTTTCAAGTATGTAGACTTTAATTTTAGTATTAATTTTAGGTATTTATATATTTATTGGGAGATTGGAGATTAGAGTCTTTATGTGGAATTGGAAAAATTTTAAGTAAGTGATGAGATTAATAGATTAAATGGAAGAATCAAGATGTATAAAGATTAATAAGGTTGGATTAGGGTTTCGGTTGGAAAAGAAATGGAGGATAACTTATTATTTTGAATTTTTAAGGTTTATGTTGTATCTTGAATTTATTGAAGGAGAAATAAAGAATTAAAGAAGGAGAAGAAGGAAAAGCTAAGGGGAAGTAAAGAATAAGGTTTGGTACTTTACCTTTGAATAATTAATTTTGGGTTGTTTAAATTTAATTGAAACCACATGTTTTGAGAAAATTTGGCAAGTTGATTTGGTAAGTTGTTTTGGACTTTAATTAGTTTGATTTGAGTTAAACATGCAAAAGTTATCAAAGGGAAGTGTTTGAATCTTCACTTTACTATTAAAGAAGCCTTCATATTGATTTGCAAAAGAAAAATAAACTATCCTATGTATTTCATATGTTTGGGCCGAAATGGTCCCAAAGTGACAGCTTCTGGACTATTTTCAATTGTAACACCCCTTCCCGACCTACATGTGTAAGCCGAGTAGAGGTGCCACACTATCCCAAAGGATTTATAACTAACACTCCATTTGTTTCAAGTTCTACTTCTAAATCCTTTAATTCTTCATTTTTCATGCATATATATATGAATGTGAAGAACCTGGGTCTATTAAAGCATAAATCGGCATTCCAAACATAATTAGCTGACCTATTATGACATTTGGAGCCTCTTCTTCCTCACGCGCCCTCATTGCATACATCCTCGCAGGGCTCTTGGCTCGGGTCTATCCACCATTTCTGACTGTGCCCGTGATGGATTTCCTCCTCGACCTCTGCCTCGACCTCTACTAGCTATGGCTCGAGATCCCTCAATATTATCTAGTGTGTTTTGCTGTCTTAAGGGGCATTCTCATTTAAAGTGGTCCTTCTCTCCACAAATAAAACATACCCAGGCCTTGCCCCAACATTTTCCTGAATGCCTATGCCCACATTGAACACAGCGTGGATGGGTGTTTTCACTTCCTCCGATAGTTTCGAAATGAGCAAAGTTACCTCCACCTTGGCCATGCCCTGTTCCTTGTCCTCTCCCAGACCTACCAGTACTAGCTACAAAGGTAGCTTGACTCGGGCCGCCCCGAATCGACCTTTGACTGGATATCCTGTTTTGATTTCCTCCCATGGAACTACCTTCTCTAAACTGTTTCCTTGTTTACTGGAAATTTTCTGAAAAACTCTGGGTATCCCTTCTTGGTCTTACCCTCTGTCTCCTATTTCACTCATCCTCCTGACATTGCTCTACTTCCAGAGCCCTAGTGACCATCTCGGAAAATTCCTTGATATTAGCAGCAATTAACTGCATCCTAATCTCATTATTCAAACCATCCTGGAATTGCTTACACCTATCATGTTCGTCTTCAATTGTCTTCTTGGCATACCTACTCAGCCTAGTAAATTCTCTCTCGTATTCAGCAACGGTCAGTCGACCTTACTTTAAGTGTAGAAACTCCTTTTTCTTGGCATCTAGGTATGCCTCCGATATAAACTTCCTCTTGAATTCATTCACAAAGAAATCCCATGTCCTCTGTTCCGGTGGAACTCGTTGTTGCACTATGTCCCACCAGACATACGCTTCTTCCACTAATAAGGAAGTAGCACCTACCACTCGCTCCTCTGGAGTACACTGTAACTGATCTAAGGCTCTTACCGTTCCTTCCAGCCAATACTCGGCTGTAGAAGAATCATCGTCCCTTCGGGCCCTAAACTCCTTCGCCCCGTACTTTCTTATCTTTTCGATCAGGGGTTTCCTTTCCCCTCCTATAGCAGGTACTGGTATGGGTGCTGGCGCTGGTGGTGGTGCCGGGGCAACGCCCGCTGTCTGTCGCAGCACTACAGCCATCTGTTGCAACATCTCATTCGGAAGAGGAGCTCCCGCTGAGGGTTGCTCAGCCTCCGGTGTTTCAGATACATGCGTCTTTACAATATGTGACGCTCGAGATTCAACTTCCTCCTCTACGGCTCTTTGAGAGGACTCTCACCACATCTATATTCTAACACATAACTCACAGTCAAAAGCAGCACAGCTCAGCAGCACTATTAAACCCTATGTGGCATGTATATAAAGACAAAACACTTAATGAAATATATGTAAACATACCTTATTTATTTTCCTATATTTCCTTCCTGAATGATGCCTACATTTTATCTCTTATTTACTACAGGATATCTCGTTTTACGTTGGTAATGGCCACTCCCAACATAAAACGTACATCCTCCTATGTTGGATTACCCAGAAGCGGCTAAACCTGGCTAATTGTAACATCCCAAATCCCAGATTGGTAAGAAACAGACATAACCTATAACTTGAGCTCGAATTTCATCCAAGTTAATGACAAAATTAGAGAGTCTCAAAGAATACTTAATTGTTTATTTGTGTCTTATCTAGATGTATAACTTGAAATTACTCAATTTAGAGTTGTACAGAATAAGATATGATGGATTTAGTAGACAATGTGCAAGCTGCCTCAGGACAGCATAGTAGGCTTGACTTTGAAGGACCGTCAAAAATCAGATATAACTCGGATCAACCTGAAATTTTGACACAATGTAGTCCCGGATGTCTAGTTTCAGTGGGAATAAGAATTACTTAATTTGGAGTTGTGAGTAAAAATATATTAATAAAGAAAGACAGCAAGGTCAGGAAGGGATATCAAAAGGACCTAAGTGAAAATTTCTCAAAAGTTAGGGGTAACTATGTAAACTTAAAAATTAAGAGTCGGAAGTTCTTAATAGTGCCCATATCCAACCCCGGAAAAATATTCTAGAGATTAATCGGGTCACAACGACGTGTAACGGTTTTTCTAGGAAATGTCCCGTTAAAGAAAAACGAAGACATTTTGACTAGGGGCATTTTGGTCATTATCAATTAAAGTTATACATGAATTTAAAGTAGAAAATAAAAAAATGAGTACGTAGAGGATGACGAGGGGTGATATATGAAACGATCTTCAGTAGAAACGGAGCTGGAAGAAAACCCGAGCAAGGAAAGGACCTAAAGGGAATTTTGTAAAAAGTTGAGGGCTTATCGGTAATTTTTCAAAATGACTTGGAAACCTAAAATAGACCTTATAAATAGAAAGTAGAGGTCGAGAGGATCAAAACTATATGTAGTATGACTCGTGGAACTGTACGGTTTAAAAGATATGATCGATTAATCGCCGGAACGTAATGTGGGCCCGGTTTCGTGTCGGGATCGGATGGGTAACCTGGGACAACTTTATGATATCCTATGGGAAGAGGGACAAGTGGAAAGAAGTAAAGGAAAAGAAAACTATAAAAATCTAATGTTGGCCAATCAAAAGTAAGCATTTAGCATATGTAATAAATGAAGAAAGAGAAAGGTAGACAAGTGGTCTTAAAGAGTTTAACCAACACATAAGGTGATCATCATTTCCTTTGTATATAAATATATGTGAAATGAAGAACAAACTCTCTCATTTTCCACTTAGAAATTTCGGCAAACAAAGGGAAACACCAAAGGACTTCCAAGTTTCTCCAAATTTGATTTTTAAGGTAAGTTTTTAAGGTTTTCTAGTAAGTAGACTTTAATTTTAGTATTAATTTTAGGTAGTTATATATTTATTGGAAGATTGGAGATTAGAATCTTTATGTGGAATTGGAAAAAATTATTAAGTGATGAGATTAATTGATTAAATGGAAGAATAAAGATGTATAAAGATTAATAAGGTTGGATTAGGGTTTCGGTTGGAAAAGAAATGAAGGATAACTTATTATTTTGAATTTCTAAGGTTTATGTTGTATCTTGAATTGATTGAAGGAGAAATAAAGAATTAAGGAAGGAGAAGAAGGAAAAGCTAAGGGGAAGTACAAGAATAAGGTTTGGTACTTTACCTTTGAATAATTACTTTTGATTTGGTGCTTTACCATAAAAGAAATTCTATTTTCTTACAAACTTTGGTTTATGGAAGTTTTGAAGTTGATGTTTAAATATATTGATTGAGTTTAAATTAAATATTTGAGTTATGTTCTTGTTTTCTTATGGCAATTTGGGTTGTAAAATTTAATTGAAACCAAATGTTTTGAGAAAATTTGGAAAGTTGATTTGGTAAGTTGTTTGGACTTTATTTAGTTTGATTTGAGTTAAACATGCAAAAATTGTTAAAAGGAAGTGTTTGAATCTTCACTTTACTACTAAAGAAGCCTTAATATTGATTTGCAAAAGAAAAATAAACTATCCTATGCATTTCAAATGTTTGGGCCGAAATGGTCCCAAAGTGACAGCTTCTGGGCTATTTTTGTGGAAATTGTTTGGGGCAGCAAACGAATGAATTTTTCAACGAAATTTTACATGAAATTAGTCAACATATGAAATAAGTTTTCTGTAAAATTTCAGCCAAAAATGAGATCATTTACTTGGTCAAATGCATGACTGAAGTGGACTGAAATTTGACGAAAACCCAGATTTTACTATTCATTTGGTCATGCCATTTTGCGTTGCCGATTTTTCTCGCCGCAACACTATTCATTTGGTCAATTTGTGATCTTTTGAGGAATACATTGAAATGTTTGATGTGTTTATTGTGGATGTTAAATATGTGAAAAAGAGTAACGGTTTGACCAAAGAAAGTGGTGCACGGCGTAAATGGCAAAGCGCGATGAGAATTTAAAATGATTTCTTGAATCATTCTAAAATGAAGTTTGAGTCTTAAATTGAATCATTTTAATCTTTATGCTCTACTGGATAGTGGGAGTAGTAGATAAGCGTATGGTGCCCTATACTAACGCATGCAGTACTGCTCATTATTGTGATATGATATTTTATTCAGTGGTGAGGCCACTGAAGCCAATGGGGAGGCCCATTGGTTATAACCAGGATGGTGAGGGCCATTCCTGTGATCTGATATTGGTGGTGAGGGCCACCTATGTTACAGTGGTGAGGGCCACTGCCTTATCGCTATGGTTCACTATATACCAGTAGAGCTAAAGCTAGAGCCTGAGCCAAAGTCCTGTTTTTCTAAAACTACATACTGCAATATGAGTTTGAATCGGCGGTTACCTTCGGGTATAGGCCGTGGAGCATAGATGTTATGAAATTGTGATTGAAATGCTCCGGCGGTTACCTACGGGTATAGGCCATAGAGCGGAATTGGTTAACCAGGAAGGGGAGGCCCATTCCTATGATCTGATATCTGTGGTGAGGGCCACCTATGTTACAGTATCACTATGGGTCCCTATATACTAGTAGAGCCTGAATCAAAGACATATTATTTTTCGTTAAACTATATAATGCCAATGAGTTTGAATTATGATTTTACATTATTGAAAGCATATCACACTGAATGTATCATGATTTCTATTGGTATAAAGTTGGTTGATTATGGATTTAATTATTTTCCTTTGATTTTGAATACTTTCATATACTACTTTTATTTTTATTGGTAAAGTACCCACTGAGCGACGACGCTCAGCGAGTTGAGTTTTCTTGACTCGTAGGTTTGGAGCAGTAGATTTTGTTGATTAGCATTGAGCAGCACAACACAGCGCAGCACCTCAGAGTAGTCTTTAGTTTCCATTATGAGTTAGCTAGTTGTGGCATGTATATGTATATGTATATGTATATGTATATATAAGATTGAGAGTCAGTATGTGATATTGTATGTTATTGGTATGTAATAATAATAAATCTCTACTTTAGTCTAGATTAGAAGTGTGAATTTTTCTTGCATGTTGTAGTTGAGGGTATAAGGTGGATTCATTGGGAGTGTATTGGAAGCTGATTGTATTCACATTGGTCTGTGTAAAATGTTTTCAAAAATTAGAAAAACAAGTTTTGTCGACACTTGGGATCCAAATCTCTAGGCGAACCTCTGGCAAAATTTCTATAAAATCAGAACAAAAATTTGACTAAGTAAAATTGGTAGCAACATTTGGATAGTGTGGTGCCTCTACTCGGCTTACACATGTAGGTCGGGAAGGGGTGTTACAATTGTGGTATCAGAGCTCCGGTTTAGCCGCTTCTGGGTAATCCAACATAAGAGGATGTACGTTTTATGTTGGGAGTGGCCATTACCGATGTAGAACGAGATATCCTGTAGTAAATAGGAGATAAAAAGTAGGCATCATTCAGGAAGGAAATATAGGAAAAATAAATAAGGGAATGTTTGCATATATTTGATTAAGTGTTTTGTCTTTATATACATGCCACATAGGGTTTAATAGTACTACTGAGCTGTGCTGCTTTTGACTGTGAGTTATGTGTTAGAATATAGATGTCGCGAGAGTCCTCTCAAAGAGCCGTAGAGGAGGAAGTTGAATCTTGAGCATCACATATTGTAGAGACGCATGTATCTGAAACACCGGAGGCTGAGCAACCCTCAGCGAGAGCTCCTCTTTCGAATGAGATGTTGCAACAGATGGTTGTAGCGTTGCGACAGATAGCGGGCGTTGCCCAGGCACCAGCGCTAGCGCCAGCATCCGCTCCTACTGTAGGAGGGGAAAGGAAATCCCCGATCGAAAAGATAAGAAAGTACGGGGCGAAGGAGTTTAGGGCCCGAAGGGACGATGATTCTTCTACAGCCGAGTATTGGCTGGAAGGAACGGTAAGAGCCTTAGATCAGTTACAGTGTACTCTAGAGGAGCGAGTGGTATGTGCTACTTCCTTATTAGTGGAAGAAGCGTATGTCTGGTGGGACACAGTGCAACAATGAGTTCCACAGGAATAGAGGACATGGGATTTCTTTTTGAATGAATTCAAGAGGAAGTTTATATCGGAGGCATACCTAGATGCCAAGAAAAAGGAGTTTCTACACTTAAAGAAAGGTCGACTGACCGTTGCTGAATATGAGAGAGAATTTACTAGGCTGAGTAGGTAGGCCAAGAAGACAATTGAAGACGAACATGATAGGTGTAAGAAATTCTAGGATGGTTTGAATAATGAGATTAGGATGCAGTTAATTGCTGCTAATATCAAGGAAATTTCCGAGATGGTCACTAGGGCTCTGGAAGTAGAGCAATGTCAGAAGGATGAGCGAAATAAGAGACAGAGGGTAAGACCAAGAAGGGATACTCAGAGTTATTCAGAAAATTTCCAGTAAACAAGGAAACAGTTTAGAGAAGGTAGTTCCATGGGAGGAAATCGGAGCAGGATATCCAGTCAAAGGTTGATTCGGGGCGGCCCGAGTCAAGCTACCTTTGTAGCTAGTACTGGTAGGTCTGGGAGAGGATAAGGAAGAGGGCATGGCCAAGGTGGAGGTAACTTTGCTCAGTTCAAAACTATCGGAGGAAGTGAAAACACCCATCCACACTGTGTTCAATGTGGGCGTAGGCATTCAGGAAAATGTTGGGGCAAGGCCTGGGTATGTTTTATTTATGGAGCGAAGGACCACTTTAAACGAGAATGCCCCTTAAGATAGCAAAACACACTAGATAATATCGAAGGATCTCGAGCCATAGCTGGTAGAGGTCGAGGAGGAAATCCATCGCGGGCACAGTCAGAGACGGTGGATAGACCCAAGCCAAGAGCCCTGCGAGGATGTATGCAATGAGGGCGCATGAGGAAGAAGAGGCTTCGAATGTCATAACAGGTCAGCTAATTATGTTTGGATGCCGATTTATGCTTTAATAGACCCAGGTTCTTCACATTCATATATTTATGCATGAAAAATGAAGAATTAAAGGATTTAGAAGTAGAACTTGAAACAGATGGAGTGTTAGATATAAATCCTTTGGGTAGTGAGATGGTTACCAGGAAGGTAATAAAGGATTGTCTGGTAGAAGTACACGGACACACTTTCTTAGGTGATCTGTTTGAGTTGCCATTCCAGGAATTTGATGCAATACTTGAAATGGATGAGCTGACCAAACATAAGGCACTAGTGTACTGTTCGTGAAAAAGAAAGATGGGTCCCTAAGACTATGTGTGGATTATCGGCAGTTAAATAAGCTTACGATTAAGAATAAATACCCGCTACTCCGGATAGACGATTTATTTGATCAATTGAAAGGTGTGAGAGTTTTTTTTAAAGATTGATCTGCTATCCGGCTATCATCAACTAAAGATTAAAGATGAAGATATACCAAAGACTACATTCAGAACCCGATATGGACATTATGAGTTTATCGTAATGCCTTTTGGGCTCACGAATGCACCTGCGGTATTCATGGATTTGATGAACCGGATTTTCCATCCTTATTTGGACCAATTTGTCGTGGTATTCATCGATGACATACTGGTTTATTCAATGAATGCAGAGGATCATGACCGGCACTTGAGAATCGTGCTACAAACATTGAGGGAGAAGCAGTTATACGCCAAATTCAGCAAGTGTGAATTTTGGTTAGAAGAAGTGGCCTTTTTAGGACATATTGTATCGGCGGAAGGAATAAGAGTTGATTCTAAGAAGGTAGAAGCAGTATTGGATTTGAAAGAATGTTATTAGTAGCCAGGGATCAAGAGGGATGTGGTAGATTATGTGGCGAAATGTTTAACCTGCCAACAAGTAAAGGTAGAACATCAACTACCCTCGGGACTTCTACAACCTATTACGATTCCAAGATGGAAATGGGATCGCATAACTATAGATTTTGTGGTGGGACTACGAATGACAAGAGACAAACATGATGCAATATGGGTGATAGTAGACCAGCTAACTAAGTCAGCTCAATTCTTACCAGTAAGGATGGACTACTCCCTGAATAAGTTAGCGGACTTGTATATTAAAGAGATTGTACGATTTCATGGAGTCCAACATCAATCATATCAGAAAAAGATCTACGCTTTACGTCGAACTTTTGGCAAAAGTTCCAAATGACTTTAGGAACTTGAACGGACTAGAGTACGTCGTTTCATCCACAAACGGACGGACAGTCAAAGAGGGTAATCCAGATCTTGGAAGATATGTTAAGAGCATGCATATTAGAATTCAAAGGTAGCTGGGAGAAGTATTTAAGTTTAATGGAGTTCGCCTACAACAACAGCTACCAGTCCAGCATACAGATGGCTCCTTATGAAGCACTATAAGGACGAAAATGTAGGACTCCAATTTGCTTGACAGAATTAAGCGAAGCAAAGATCTTGAGCTCGGAGATAGTTAAGTAGACCGAGGAGAAAGTAGAAATTATCCGGGATCGGTTAAAAACTGTGACGGATAGAAAAAAAATAATAATAATCATACGCGGACCTGAAGAGAAGGGACATAGAATTCAATGTTGGTGATAAGGTATTTCTTAAGGTTTCACTATGAAAGAAAGTGCTAAGATTTAAACAAAAGGGTAAGCTAAGTTCAAGATTATTGGGCCTTACATATTCATTGAACGTATAGGTCCGGTAGCTTACCAATTGGCATTACCACCCGAATTAAGTAAAATACATGATGTTTTCCACGTTTCAATGCTAAGGAGGTATCGTTCAGATCCAACCCATGTTATACAAGCTCAAGATATCGAGATTCAACCCGACCTGACATACGAGGAAGTGCCGGTAGAAATCTTAGCACGGGAAAGTAAAGAGTTGCGGAACAAGAAGATTCCATTGGTCAAAGTGCTTCGGAGGAATCACAAAGTAGAAGGAGCTACATGGGAAAGCGAAGAAACTATGAGGAAGCAATACCCATGTTTATTTCAATCTAATGGGCTTCGGGACGAAGCCTAAATTAACGAGGAAGGAACTGTCACATCCGCCTACCGCATTTATGCATAGTAGTCACGTGCATAGCGAGAGAAGGGGAATGGAGAAGATAATTCTTGATAACAGCCTAGATAAGGTTGTATAACCAAAGGGACCTAATTGTAATTTTCAAAAGTTTGGGACATAGATGTAATTTCAAAAAAAGTTGCACCGGATGTTCTTAATAGTGCATATAACAGATTCCAAAAATGGAGTGTAGAGAAAAATCGGATCGCAATGACGTGTAACGGTTTTTCGAGGAAATGTCCCGTTAAAGAAAAACGAAGAAATGTTGACTAGGGGCATTTTGGTCATTATCAATTAAAGTTATACATGAATTTAAAGTAGGAAATAAAAACATGAGTACGTAGAGGATGATGAGGGGTTAAATATGAAAAGATCGTCAGTAGAAACGGAGCCGGAGAAAACCCGAGCAAAGAAAGGACCTAAAGGGAATTTTGTAAAAAGTTCAGGGCTTATCGGTAATTTTTCAAAATGACTTGGAAACCTAAAATAGACCTTATAAATAGAAAGTAGAGGTCGAGAGGATCAAAACTATATGTAGTTTGACTCGTGAAACTATAATGTTTAAAAGATATGATCGATTAATCGCCGGAACATAAAGTGGGTCCGGTTTCGTGTCTGGACCGGATGGGTAACCCAGGACAATTTTATGATATCCTATGGGAAGAGGGACAAGTGGAAAGAAGTAAAGGAAAAGAAAACTATAAAAATCTAAAGTTGGCCAATCAAAAGTAACCATTTAGCATTTGTAATAAATGAAGAAAGAGAAAGGCGGACAAGTGGTCTTAAAGGGTTCAACCAACACATAAGGTGATCATCATTTCCTTTGTATATAAATATATGTGAAATGAAGAACCAATTTCTGTCTTTTCCACTTACAAATTTCGGCCAACAAAGGGAAACACCAAAGGACTTCCAAGTTTCTCCAAATTTGATTTTCAAGGTAAGTGTTTAAGGTTTTCAAGTATGTAGACTTTAATTTTAGTATTAATTTTAGGTATTTATATATTTATTGGGAGATTGGAGATTAGAGTCTTTATGTGGAATTGGAAAAAATTTAAGTAAGTGATGAGATTAATTGATTAAATGGAAGAATCAAGATGTATAAAGATTAATAAGGTTGGATTAGGGTTTCGGTTGGAAAAGAAATGGAGGATAACTTATTATTTTGAATTTCTAAGGTTTATGTTGTATCTTAAATTTATTGAAGGAGAAATAAAGAATTAAAGAAGGAGAAGAAGGAAAAGCTAAGGGGAAGTACAGGAATAAGGTTTGGTACTTTACCTTTGAATAATTAATTTTGGGTTGTTTAAATTTAATTGAAACCACATGTTTTGAGAAAATTTGGCAAGTTGATTTGGTAAGTTGTTTTGGACATTAATTAGTTTGATTTGAGTTAAACATGCAAAAGTTATCAAAGGGAAGTGTTTGAATCTTCACTTTACTATTAAAGAAGCCTTCATATTGATTTGCAAAAGAAAAATAAACTATCCTATGTATTTCATATGTTTGGGCCGAAATGGTCCTAAAAAGACAGCTTTCTGGATCTTTTTGTGGAAATTATTTGAGGTAGCAAACGAATGAATTTTTCAACGAAATTTTACATGCAATTAGTAAACATATGAAATAAGTGTTCTGTAAAATTTCAGCCAAAAATAAGATCATTTACTTGGTCAAATACATAACTGAAGTGGACTGAAATTTTGACGAAAACCCAGATTTTACTATTCATTTGGTCATGCCATTTTGCGTTGCCGATTTTTCGTGCCGTGATACTATTCATTTGGTCAATTTGTGATCTTTTGAGGAATGCTTTGAAATGTTTAATATGTTTATTGTGGATATTAAATATTTGAAAAAGGGTAATGGTTTGACTAAAGAATGTGGTGCGCGGCATAAATGGCAAAGTGCGATGGGAAATAAAATGATTTCTCAAATTATTCTAAAATGAAGTTTGAGACTTAAAGTGAATTATTTTAATCTTTATGCTCTACTGGATAGTGGGAGTGGTAGATAAGGGTATGGTGCACTATACTAACTTATGCAGTACTGCCACTTATTGTGTTTGATACGCCCCGGCGGTTACCTTCGGGTATAGGCCGTGGAGCGTAGATGTTATGAAATTGTGATTGAAATGCTCCGGCGGTTACCTACGGGTATAGGCCATAGAGCAGAATTGGTTAACCAGGAAGGGGAGGCCCATTCCTATGATCTGATATCGGTGGTGAGTGCCACCTATGTTACAGTGGGGAGGCCCACTGCCTTATCACCATGGTTCCCTATATACCAGTAGAGCCTGAATCAAAGACATATTATTTTTCGTTAAACTATATAATGCCAATGAGTTTGAATTATGATTTTACATTATTGAAAGCATATCACACTGAATGTATCACGATTTCTATTGGTATAAAGTTGGTTGATTGTGGATTTAATTATTTCCTTTGATTTCGAATACTTTCATATACTACTTTTATTTTTATTGGTAAAGTACCCACTGAGCGACGACGCTCAGCGAGTTGAGTTTTCTTGACTCGTAGGTTTGGAGCAGTAGATTTTGTTGATTAGCATTGAGCAACACAAACACAGCGCAGCACCTCAGAGTAGTCTTTAGTTTCCATTATGAGTTAGCTAGTTGTGGCATGTATATGTATATGTATATATAAGATTGAGAGTCAGTATGTGATACTGTACGTTATTGGTATGTAATAATAATAAATCTCTACTTTAGTCTGGATTAGAAGTGTGAATTTTTCTTGCAGGTTGTAGCTGAGGGTATAAGGTGGATTCATTGGGAGTGTATTGGAAACTGATTGTATTCACATTGGTCTGTGTAAAATGTTTTCAAAAATCAGAAAAACAAGTTTTGTCGACACTTGGGATCCAAATCTCTAGGCGAACCTCTGGCAAAATTTCTGTAAAATCAGAACAAAAATTTGACTAAGTAAAATTGGTAGCAACATTTGGATAGTGTGGCGCCTCTACTCGGCTTACACATGTAGGTCGGGAAGGGGTGTTACACTATCCCAATCAAGATTCAAGTTAACGCCAAAAGGAAAGAAGAATGTTTAAAGCTCTGTCTTTTCATGCTCCCAAAAGTTTCAATAAGGAATTTGTAGTGTGAGGGTTTGTCCATTGTGTCACACCAGGTCCAATCTCAAAATGGCCTTCATTTAAAGCCGTGTCCCTTATAGAACCCATTTCAATCCTCTCAAAGACCTGTTGATCTCTCTTGGTAGGTAGAGTCTATTAGTGGAGATAGTTTGGATAAGCATGCATATGAGATAGACCATATTCAAACTCAATGAGACCTTTGGCTAAGTAATGTGTATGTGCCTATCTGAAGTGCAACAATTCTTGCTTAAATAGAAATGATTCCCGAATTTAGTACGGTAACTAGGGTTGTCATATTATAAATATGTTAATTTGGAAAATCAAGTCTTGAGGTGCATTGACATTAATTTGGCAAAGCCAACATTTGATTTCAAAATCAAAATTCAAAAAAAAAAATATATATATATAATAAAACAAAAAGAGAGTTTTGTCATACAAAGCCTTCAAGTTAAGGGAAGTATGTTGAACCTCCAAAGGACACATTGGGCAAAGAAAATGATTATTGGCAAGGTCATGAAGAAGCTATCAACTGACATGCTGAAACATAGTTTAAAAAGGATGTATCCTTGATTCTGCAACTTGGGATCTCTACCACTCGTGTTTTCATCATCTTGAAGATAAAAGCCACAAATACAAAGCTTTTGATCTTTCCAATGCAAGACCTGAACGAGTATATGAAAGGAACCAATGAGAACACTTCTGCTAAACACCTCGGTCTGTGAGTTGATGGAATACTGTAAGTATCATTCATGCATGTCATGCATACATGAGCATATCACATCGCACTTTCTTGTCTTGTGTTGTCTATTCCTTGTCAAAATGAACAGTAAACACCCTGCGAAGTAAAGAATCAAAAGAATATATTGAATCAAGAGGGCACGAAAAGCCTATTTGCTTGTGAAAGATCCAGTCATTTTGCAAAAGAAGAAATACATGCTTGTGCGACAAACTAGACGGCAAAAACATCAGTTAGAGCCCACATAGAAAAATCATGGGTTTGAGCCTACACAGGGGGCAAAGTTTCTCCTTTTCAATTTTTTGAGTTTATATATAAAAAATTTTCAAACTCACTTGCAAATATTTCGCCACGCAGGGGGCAGGAGAAGATATGACAGCCAACTAAAAATAGCTGAATTTTTGCAAAAAGGAAGAACAAAAGAATGGAACATTAGAACTATCAAAAGAATGAAGATGCAAAAGATAAAAGATCAGTTCAGCTAAAAGAGCTAAAGCCAGGGTAAAGACCCGACCTTCAATGGATAAAGATTCATGTTCCAAGGATGAAGACCCGATCTCAAAGGATGGAGATCCATGTTTCAAGGGTAAAGACCCAATCTCAAAGGATGAAGGTCCGTTTTCAAGAGTGAAGACTCGATCTAAAAGGGTGAAGATTCATTTTCAAGGGTGAAGACTTGATCTCAAAGGATGAAGATCCATTTTCAAGGGTGAAGACCCGATCTCAAAGGATGAAGATCCATTCTGAGGGTGAAGAACCACCATGCATAGAACAGCTGGAGCAGTCAGACTTCTCAACTGATAAAAGGTTAGTCAAACTCAATCTAGGTTCTAAGTACCCAAATCAAATTCAATCTTGGGTCCAAGTACCGAAATCGAATCAATATCGGGTCCAAGTACCCAATCCTGGGTCCAAGTACCCAAATTCAATCCAATCTCGGGTCCAAGTACCCAAATCAAATTCAATCTTGGGTCCAAGTACCCAAATCAAGTTCAGTCTCGGGTTCAAGTACCCAAAACAAATTCAAATAACCATCCCATAAAAAATTAAGTCTTGTTGCTTTTCACTCTCTAAAGTCTCAGATCGTTCAAGCAGGGGGCAAACTATAGCCCCTTAATTTTTGACCCAGTCCGGTCCAATATATTTTAATTAGTCCAAAATCATTTTTGTGCTGTCCAATATATTTTAATTAGTCCAAAACAAATTTTCTTATCTTAATTAAATAATATTTGCTTTAGTATCTAATTTTTATTAATAAAAAATAAAAAATAATAATAATAAACAAATAAATAAAAATAAAAAATAAAAATCGGCGACGAAAAATTTCTTTGCCGAAAAGGGTTGCGACGAAATGGCCCGCAGGCCAATTTTTGTCCCGCAGCCCGCAGCCAACTGCGACAGTGTTTTTGCTAGAGCAAATTTTTCCGCGGTAGTTTTTTCGCCAGCGAAATTTTTTCGACGCAAATTTTTTCGAAACCAAATACAATTAGGTTTTGGTTTTCTTTTCTTAATTAATGTTAGATTCCATGAACAACTAAAATTAATCATAAAAATCTTCTATAAATAAGGACTAAAACAATAAAGAAAAGGGGAAATGAGATAGAAATTTAGGAGGAAAATTTTGGGGGAATTTAGATGGAAATTTAGGAGGAAAACATGGAAAGGAAATCGGATTTTAAAATTTCTTCAGGCAGTGAAATCAATCGGACTTTTTGAGAAAAGCAAACAAGCAATTTAATTGATCAAAGGCAGCAAAGCTTGTCTTTGTTCTTGATCATCTAAGAAACAATTTTTGGTTGAACCAACAATCGAAGGTATGAATTTCTTTATTTATTTTTCTTTGCAGTAGCTTCATCAGCCAAGATTAAAAATTGTTGTTTCCGTAAAATCTTAAAACCCTAATCTACTTTCCAACCTTTCAAAACCTTAAATCGTTTCATTAATTTACCAAAACCCTAATCTGCTTTCCAATTTTCCAAAATCCTAAATTGAATCGTTCTATTTCCAAAAACCCTAAAAATTATCCTTTTGTTTCTTCTAAACCTTAAATCCCTAATTCGTCTTTTCTATTTTCAAAAACCACAAAATCCTTAAATCGTTTCTTTTTTTCTCCAAAAACTTTAAAACCCAAACCCTAATCTCTATCCTAAAAAGTCAGTAGCCTTATTTTTTAAGTATCGAAAACTTTAACCCTAATTAATCCTTCTTTCCAAAATCACACAGTAAGCATTATTCTTTTAAAAATAATACTGGTTTCTTCCAATTTCAAAACCCTAACCGACTAGCGGGACGGCCGTATGGGTTCGGGTCATTATTTATTTATGCATTATAAATCTGTACGTTTTACTTCCATTATTATGATTATTCAAAATACAAATAGTAAACCCAAAACCAATTAATCTAAAAACTTAAGTTTTCCTAATTTCATAATTTTACCCCTCAAACCCTAATTTGATTAATCAAAGAAACCTATTAATCCCTTAAATCATAAAACCTTAATCCATTTTAATTCCCTTAAAACTTACAATAGCTTAAACCAATAAATTCTAAAACCCTAAACATTAAATAAAGAATCTTAAATAAAAATAGTAGCCTTAATTTGTTTTTTTTACTTGCTTTATTCTTAGATTTGATTGTGTAGTTCATTATATGCTTTGATTTATTTTATATGCTTTAATTTATTTAAGTTCAATGCTTGGTTTATTTACTTTATCATGGATGGATGTTTACGTTCTATTGATGTTTAATATCTTCAATGAATGATTTATTTATGATGAATGGTTATTTACTTTTATTGATTTATTTAGATTTCCAAATGTTGTAAGAGGTATGTTTCCACTTAGTGGGTACCTCATTAGTTAAATATCATGTAATTTAAATTGCTTTTCTATTTTAGAACCAATGTAAAGGACATGTTTTTACCTTTCGGTGGGTGTCCTATTTACACATGGATTATGTAAGGGCATGTTTCCATCTTTGGATGGGTGTCCATTTATTTGTTTTGCTTGGACATTGTTTTGATTTTCAATATATCGATGCTTTATTTTAATTATTGTGTGTAATATGGATAATATTGTTATATTTAAGAATTTTATAATATTAAGTCCTGAAAAGGAGGTCGGTTCCAATGAACCGGGCATTGTGGGGGTGCTGGGCCATTTCTCACCTTCCCCACATGTACTTAACTTTTCAAACCCATTAGGGGGTTGGGGATTTCTTAGGAATCGAGTCATCCACCCCTTTCTTTTTTCCCGGCCTGTCTGGCTGGCGACTCTATTTTCTCCGGACTTAGGTCTGTGTTCTCTAAGGCCCCGAGCCTAAACAGTGCTAAAGTCGCAAGAACCATTCCACCGGGAGTGGGGCAAAAATCCCCGCTCACAAATAGTGTCATTCCAGTCAGTGTTCGCACACTTGTTTTGTATCCCCATAAAGTAAAAGGAAGCATCTCTGACCAATCGCTGTATGTCTTGGTCATCTTGGACATAATCTGCTTAATTGTCTTGTTTATTGCTTCTACTGCACCATTAGCCTTTGGTCTATAAGGGGAAGATCAGTGATGATGGATTTGGTACTTTGAGAATAAATCCTTAACTGCACCTTGAAATTATACCCCATTGTCCGATATCACTCTGTGCGGGACCCCATACCCACAGATGAGATTCTTTTCAATAAATCTAGCCATTTGCCTTGCCCCCAATTTGTTGAAAGATACAGCCTCAACCCAGTTTGAAAAATAATCCATCGCTACTACAATAAAATGATGACCATTTAAAGCCGTCAGATGTTTCTCTCCTATGATGTCAATCCCCCAAGTTGCAAAGGGCCAAGGTGAAGACATAGAATGCAATTCTTCAGGAGGCATGTGATTCAGATTACCATGCATTTGACATTGCTGGCATTTCTTCACAAACTCAATGCAATCTCTCTCCATGGTCAACCAATAGTAACCTTGTCAAATTATCTTTTTAACTAGGGCTAAACCACTCATGTGTGGACCACAACTTCCCGCGTGTATTTTTAACATGATGTTCTCAACTTCAGGCTTCCTTAAGCACGTCAAGTGCACCCCATCAGGCCATCTTCGATACAACTCCCCATGAAAGGTGATGTATTGTAAGGACCATCACCTTATGGCTCTTCTTTCTTCCCTTGTTGCCCCTAATGGGTATTCCTTATTCTCTAAAAATTGTCGTATAGTGTTATACCACGCATCATTGTCTGTAACAGTTTCCATGATTGTCTCATATTCATAGCAAGGAGTTGGTGAACTGGTCAAAATCAGAGGCTTAAGGAATAAGTTGACAGGATTTTCCCATGCCGAAGCCAATGTGGCTAGGGCATCATCCATCTAGTTTTCTTCTCTCGGTAGGTGTATAAACCTGCACTCATTAAAATTCTTCTTCATCATGGTCAAGTAATGGTGGTATAGTTTTAGCTTCTCTTCTTTTAACTCTCACTCTCCATTTATTTGGGATACTACTAGCAATGAATCACCACAGACTTGCACCTTATCCACCTTCATAATCATTAGGGTTTCTAAACCAAAAATATATGCTTCATACTCCACCATATTATTGGTTGCCCTGAACTTCAACTTTTTGGCTAAAGGAATAAGTTCCCCCTCGGGTGATTCTAGTATGACTCTCAAACCTGCTCCTTTCCTATTCACTGCTCCGTCGAAATACATTTTCCATCCTTGTACTTCTATGGCCTCTAAATATTCATCAGGAAATTCCAAGATCAACTCTTCGCTATCCGATAATGGTTGCTGGGCCAGGAATTCTGCCACCACTCTACATTTGATTGTTTTTCTTGCTACATACTCAATCTTAAATTATTCCAATATTATCAACCATCGCCCCTACTTCCCGATCAAAGAGGATGTCTCCCTTAAGTACTACAATCGTATCCAACCTGGAAATTGCTTGCACACTATACGATTGAAAGTAATATCGCAACTTCTTAGAAGATTAAACCATAACTATACAAGTCTTTTAAATGATATTATACTTAATTTCATAAGGTAGGAGCTTTCTACTCAAATAATAGATTGCGTGTTCAACCCCCGACTCATCTGCTTGGGCTAGCATGGCTCCTATTGATTCTTCTTCTGTGAAAAAGTATAGTAATAAGGGTTTACCAGGTTTAGATAGTTTCAAAACAGGTGGATTTAGCAGATACTCTTTTATACGCTCAAAGGCCTTTTGACACTCTTCATTCCACTTGACAGGCTGATTCTTTTTAAGCAATTTGAAGATAGGTTCACAGATTGTGGTGAGCTTTGCTATAAACCTGCTCATGTGCTACAATCTGCCAATAAACCCTTGAACTTCTTTTTTCCTCTTAGGGGTTGGCATATCCCTGATCTCCTTAACCATGTCAGGGTCAATCTTAATGCCATTTGGACCAATCACATGTCCTAACAACTTACCTAAAGTAACCCCACACACACACTTCTTCGGGTTTAACCTTAGCTTATACTTCACTGCTCTCTCAAAGAATAACTCTAAGTTTTGGAAGTGCTGCTCCCTTGTGTCTGACTTCACCATCATATCATCAATATACACTTCGACTTCTTTGTGCATCATATCATGAAACAAGGTGGTGGCCATCCTTTGGTAGGTTGCTCCAACATTCTTTAACCTAAACGACATCACCCTATAACAAAATATACCCCATGTAGTAATGAAGGTAGTTTTAGCTTTATCTTCTTGGGCCATTAACACTTGGTTGTATTCGGAAAATCCATCTACAAACGAGTATAGCACGCTAGAAGCTGCACTATCAATAAGGGCATCTATATGGTGTAAAGAAAAATCATCTTTAGGGGAAACTTTGTTCAAGTCTCTATAGTCAACACAGACCCTAATTCTTCCATCTTTCTTTGGCATGGGTACTATGTTGGCTAGCCAATCTGGATAATCTATCACTTTAAGAAACTTTACTTGTATTTGTTTAGTGACCTCTTCTTTAACCAATTTAGCCCATTCAGGTCTTAATCGCCTAAGCTTTTGTTTGGCAGGTTTCATGTGAGTATAAGTGGGAATCAGATGTTCAGCTATGTCTCGATCTATTTCTGGCATATCCTCATAAGACCAAGCAAAAACTTCTTCATATTCTTTAAATATTTTTTCAAATCTCTCTCTCTCATCAGGAGTAAGGTCAGATGTATGCTAATGTTTTTAGGATTTTTGGTTGTTCCCAAATTTAATGACTATGTATCGATGGAGTTAATATTAAATGTATGCAACCATCAGGAGAAACATCACACAAGTAAGCAAAATCAAACTTTATTGCATTCATCTTGGAAAAGAAAACATCATCATCCTCATACAAAGCAGACAAATTAAAATCAAAATCAAAACCATTATTCTCAAAATCATAAAGCAGAACATCTTGAAACTTCTCTTCAACCAAGGCAGCAATCTCCTCTAGAGTCTTCTTGGCTTTCAAGACAGCTTCCTTCTCCTCTTCTGGATTGGGCTCCTTATCGGTTGGTAGGGTGAGCTCTTTCTTCACTTGTTCCACTATCTCAGCAACATCAGCAAAAATTTAAAACCTGGGTTTAACCTTGCCATGAACATGATTGGCTCGGGCTTTCGTTGGAGTGGTTCCATGTCTGGAGCTTTGACAAAGATCTCTTCAAGTGGTGGGAAGCTCATCTTCTCATTCTTCTTTGACTGAACATCTTTGCTAGATTCTTCATACCCCAACTTGTAGACCCTTAATTTTTTACCCAGTCAGGTACAATAATTTTAATTAGTCCAAAATAATTTTTGTGTTGTCCAATATATTTTAATTAGTCCAAAATACTTTTTGTTATCTTTATTAAATTATTTTTGCTTTAGTATCCTATTTTTATTAATAAAAAATAAAAACAAACAAATATACATCAAAAAATAAAAATAAAAATCGGCGATGGAAAAATCGGCGACGAAAAAATCATCGCCGAAAACTAGCGCGCGGGACGATGGCCATGGGCCATTTCACCTGCAAGAGTTTCCTGCAGGCAAATTGGCTGGCAGGCCAGTCCCTCACCCCTGCCACAGCCAACTATGGCAATTTCTTTTCACCAGCGTAATTTTTCCACAGTAGTTTTTTTTTACAGCGAAATTTTTCCCACGAAAATTTTTTCTAAACCTAATGCAATTAGGTTTCGGTTTCCTTTCTTATCAATATTATGTTTCGTGAATAATTAGGAATGAACTATAAAATTATTCTATAAATAAGACCAAAAAACAACCCAAAAAGGAAGGAAGAAATCGAAGGAGAAATCTGAAGAAAGATTGAAACCAAAACTGAGTAGGAAAGGCAGTAAATTAATCCAATTTTTTTTAGAGCAGAAAAACAATTCAAGCAATTCAAAGGCAGCAAAGCTTGTCTTTGTTTTTGTTCATCCAAGAAGAAATTTTTGGTGGAACAAACAAACAGAGGTATGCATCAATTGTTTAAATTTTATTCTTCACAGTAGCTTAATCATCCCATTGTTTATTTTGATTCAAAAACCCTAGAACCTCAATTCATCTTTTCTAAAGTTTAAAAACCTTAATTCGTTGCTTTGTTTTCCAAAAAGTTTAAAGTTATTAGTTTTGTTTCTTCAAAACCCCAAAACCAAAATTTGTTTTCCAAATTTTCAAAACCCTAAATTGGGTTCTGTTTCTTTCCAAAAGCCCTAAAAACTTCTTTTTTGCTTTTATAAACTTTTAAATTGTTTATTTATTTTCATAAACTTCATAAAGTTATCAATTGATTTTCAAATCCTAAAAAAAAATACATTCCCTGAAACCCTAAATCAAAAATTCTAAAACCCTAATTCAATTCCAAAAACCAAAACATTGAACCCTAACTCCTTAAAACCTAAACCTTAAAGTTTTCTAAACTCTAATTCTTTAAAACCCTATAAACATATTCAAACACAGTAAGCTTAAAACATAATTCAATGAGTAACCGTAAAATATAAATTTAAGTATTTTAAAGTGTCCAAACCTTAGTTTCATGATTTCACCATTCAAACACTAATTTGGTTAATCAAAGAACTTTATCAACCTTTTAAAACATAAAACCTTAATCTATTTTAATTCCTTTAAAAACTCATAGTAGCCTAATTCCACAAATTCCAAAACCCTAAACACATTAAATAAAGTACCCTAAATGGAAATAGTAGCCATAATTTAGATTTTTATTTGCCTTATTCAATTCTATATTTGATTATGCTTTGATTTATTCTATATGCTTTAATTTATTTAAGTTCAATGCTTGGTTTATTTAAATTATCATGGATAGATGTTTACTTTCTATTGATGTTTAATACCTTTGATAAATGATTTATTTATGATGAATGGTTATTTACTTTTATCAATTTATTTAGACTTCCAAATGTTGTAAGAGGTATGTTTCCACTTGATGGGTACCTCATTAGTCAAATATCATGTAATTTAAATTGCTTTTCCATTTTAGAACCAATGTAAAGGACATGTTACTACCTTTCAGTGGGTGTCCTATTTAGGCATGGGATGTAAGGACATGTTTCCATCCTTGGATGGGTGTCCATTTAGTTGCTTTGTTTGGACATTGCTTTGATTCTTTTAATATATCAATGCTTTATTTTAATTATTGTGTAATATGGATAATATTGTTATACTTAAGAACTTTATAATATTAAGACCTGTAAAGGAGGCCGGTTCCAATGAACCGGGCGTTGTGGGGGTGCTGGGCTATTTCTCACCTTCCCCATGCGTACCTAACTTTTTGAACCCATTAGGGGGTTGGAGATTCCTTAGGAATTGAGTCATCCACCCCTTTCTTTTTCCCGGACCGTCCGAGTGGCAACTCCATTTTCTCCCGACTTAGGTCCGTATTCTCTAAGGCCCTGAGCCTAAACAGTGCCAAAGTCACAAGAACCATTCCATCGGGAGTGGGGGCAAAAATCCCTGCTCACAGTGAGGATAAGAGAAGTTGATTCTTTATATTATTATATTCTTTCTTATAATGATATTATCCATTGCATCATATTAGATTGCATCGTGTGCATGAGTTAGGACGCCTGTGTTAGCCGTGTTATGTTATGTAAGGGATACCATACTTTCACTCAAAGTATGGAGATCGAGCATGGCATAATGTTGGAAAATGAATATTATCACTCTATTTCCCTTAAACTAGATTAGTAGGAAAGCAAAAAATAAATGCAGAATAGTAACACGCAATTTGATAACGGAGTTCGGCCAATTATGCCTACGTCTCTGGAGCTGCTGCAGACTTCTATTAAGGAGAAAAATACACCATGTTTACAAACACTCACACCTCACACCCAATTATCCCCTAGAATTTTAACAGAAATTCTTTTAAAGAAATTCCCTAATAGACGTGATCAAGAGCACAAAAATTACTTGACTTAATTTTTGCTTGACCCGCTCTGATCTTTCTCTATTAATTTTCTTTCTATTCTCTCTAATTTTCTCTCATACATAACAATGGCCAAAGGGCCATTTACATAGGAAAATTATAACATGTGAACATAATGGTTGGTAAGATTTGTCAAAGGTTAGATATCTCTTTTACCTAAGTTAGGCACCTCCATTTTTCACCACTATCACTTAAGTTAGGCACCTCCATTTTTGACATTTTATTAACAATCTCCCACTTGAAGACTGATTTCAATCTGTCTTCACACTTCGATCTATGCAACAGCTCTTCTATGATCTCCTTCTACTACAGGCCAACTGAAGCTGAACACAACTTTAGTTTGTCAGTCGACACCATCTTCGTTAACATGTCTGCTGGATTTTGAGTTCCACTGATCTTCTCAAGTTTCAAAATCCCATTTTCCAGAAGTGACCGGATAAAGTGATATCCAAACTATATGTGCTTCGTTCTGGCATGAAAAGATGGATTCTTGGCTAGATGTATGGCACTTTGATTGTCACAATGCAAAACATTATTTTCTTATTTCTTGCCTAGTACTTCCAAGAAACTTTGGAGCCAGATCATCTCCTTGCTGGCTTCTGTGACAGCGACATATTTTGCTTCAGTTATGGAGAGAGCAACTATCTTCTATAGTTGAGAGACCCAGCTCACTGCGGTACCTCCTAGAGTATAGACATACCCTGTAGTGCTCTTTCTGACGTCAACGTTTCCGGCTAAGTCAGCATCCACATAGCCTGCTAGTGTCGTATCTCCACCTTGAAAACAAAATGCCTTATCTGTGGTACCCCGAAGATATCTGAGGATCCACTTGACTGCTTCCCAGTGTACCTTGCCTGGATTATTCATGTACCTGCTAATAGCTCCCATTGCTTGAGCAATATCTGGCCTGGTACAAACCACGGCATACATCAAACTCCCAATTGCTGAGGCATACGACACCTTTGCCATGTGTGCACGTTCCTCCTCCATCTTCGGTGACTGTTCTTTGGAGAGTCTGAAATGAACACCTAAAGGTGTGCTCACCGGTTTAGCATCTTGCATGTTGAATCTGGTTAGTACTTTGGTGATGTACTCAGCCTGTGATAACATCAAAGTCCCGAACTTCGTGTCTCTCTTGATCCTCATTCCAAGAATCTGCTTTGCAGCACCCAGATCTTTTGTTGCAAACTGCTTTGACAGTTTCTGCTTTAAATTTTTAATCTCTTGCATGTCTGAACCTGCAACGAGCATGTCATCAACGTATAACAATAAAATAATAAAGCTACTGTCAAAATTCTTAATGTAGCAACAATGATCTGCTTGGCATCTTGTGAAATCGTTGCTGCCCATAAAGCTATCAAACTTCTTGTACCACTGTCTAGGAGCTTGTTTCAAACCATACAAAATCTTCTTCAACCTGCACACTAGGTTTTTCTTGCCTGCCTTAATGAAGCCTTCTGGCTGCTTCATATAGATCTCTTCCTCCAAATCTCCATGAAGGAATGTTGTCTTTACATCTAACTATTCAAGATGTAAATTCTCTGCAGCTACTATTTTCAACACCAGTCTGATTGTCGTAAGCTTTACAACTGGAGAAAAAATTTCAGTATAGTCAACACCTTCCTTTTGCTGAAAATCTTTTACAACCAATCTTGCTTTATAGCGTCTACTCCCATCATGCTCTTCTTTGATCCTGTAAATCCACTTGTTGTGGAGTGCTTTCTTGCCTTGTGGTAGTTCAGCTAATTCCCATGTCTGATTTGACATGAGTGAGTCCATCTCATCTTTCATGGCAGACTCCCACTTGACTGAATCCTCCACTTGCATTGCTTCATCATAGCACTCTGGTTCACCATTGTATGTCAGCAACAAGTAATGAAAAGAAGGAGAATAACGTTGGGTTTGTCTAGGATTTATGGAGGAGCGTCTCAATTTCAGCATGCTTGGCTCCTCTACTTCAGGACAATTCTAAACATCATTTCTAGAAATCTCCTCGAACTCAGCAAATTCCTTATTTTTAGAATCTGTCTTGGAGCTGCTTGATTATGCTGTTAGCCTATCTTTGTACATCACATTCTCGTTGAATATGACATCTTGGCTTCTTACGATCATCCAATTTTTATAATCCCAAAACCGGTAACCGAACTCATCACCACCATATCTAACAAAGACACATTTTTTAGACTTGGCATCAAGTTTACTTCTTCTAGCAGAATCTATATGTATGTAAGAGATACAACCAAACACTCTTAAGTGTGAAAGGTTTACCTCTTTTTTGCTCCATGCTTCCTCTGGTATTTCACCATCCAGAGGTATTGAAGGCCCACGGTTGATCAGGTAGGCCGCGGTGTTGATAGATTCAGCCCATAAATTCTTGGGCAAGTCAGCGTGTATCCTCATGCTTCTGGCATGTTCATTCAGAGTTCTGTTCATGCGCTCAGCTACGCCGTTTTGTTGTGTGTCATAGGAACTATTTTTTCCATCTTGATTCTACTACTTGCACAATGTTTTGAAGCAAATTCACCTTCACCATACTCTTGGAATCATACTCATATTTGTCCAATCATGGACATGGAAGGATAGTTTTTCTCTCTCTTCATTATTTCTTGTTTTGCACACACATTGAGGATAATGTGCGTCTTAAGTGTGGGGGAGAGGTATACTTTCTCGATTGAGTTACTATTATTTCATTCTTTCCATTTGATTCATTTGTCTCAATTAAGTTCTGCAAATTATTTTTGGATTCAAGTAAGCTAGATTATTATAATAGTGTGAATTAAAATGGTTCCTCTTTAAATATTAAATTAATTTGCGATTTTCTAAATGACAATTTCTTATTGAGGTTAACTTGGCTATCTTGATCAATTGATGAGGATCGACTGTAATAGCTATAATTAGGTAGTGGGTTGATGGGAATTGGACATATCTGAAGTTTAAAACCTTAGTTACATTTTTGAGCATGTTGTAATTCCTTAAATTCTTGAGTCGGACTTAGTATGACACCTTTAATATCTTAAGTTACTGACCCTTGGACAGTTAAAATAAATAAATAAATAATTCTAATAAAAGGAGCTTTGAAAATTTATCCCCGTTCCACTGATTTTTACTCTTTAATTAAAACAAATGAGGTGGAATCATGAATAGTGCTAGTAGCCATTTGAAAGGTGATTATGGCTGAGTAACCGGGGGTCGGCATCACAAATGTTTACCTTCACGTCAAAATGTTAGTATCAGTTCAAACAAGTCGGGCTCCTTAAATAATAAAAATGTATATATATGTGTATATACAAATAAAAAAAGGGGGTTAAAGAACTTAAGAGAAAATTTACATTCTTCGTACTTTGTTCATGACTTTTGGATTTTCTGGAATTTTATGCTCAATCTTTTAACTCTAGATTTTTAGGTTTTAGGTCTGTGAAATTTTTGTTTTGAAACTTCTTGATTCAGCTATCATGATTGTGAATTAGTTTTTGGTTGAGAACGTCTGGTTTTCTGATTCAAGAATTGTCAAACTTTTTTTCTTTTTGAATATAGTGGGGTCCGTCATTTCTGCTTATTATAGTGATTTAGTTTACTTGAGGACAAGCAAAAACTCAAGTGTAGGGGAATTTGATAAGTGCACAATTGATGATATTTTGCCCCTATTTCTTAATATGATTATTATCCAATTGAGTTTAATTTGTTTGTTCAAGTGCTTTTTAGGGTTAATTTTAGAAATTCTCTGTATTTTGAGGTTTATGGTCATTTCAGAGGAATTACGGATGAAAGTATAGGAAAAGAGCAAAAATTTTTCAAGTGACACGCCCATGGACATGGGCGTGTCAATGGACGTGCCCTTGATACCGCCATACAAAAGCATTGACATGCCCAGTGACATGGGCATGTCACCAAGCGTGCCTATTGAAATGATTCATAGAAGCTGTGACAGGCCCAGTGACATGGACGTGTCACTGGATGTGCCTTATATTCAAAATCCCAATGGCAATGACACGCCCAGTGACATGGGCGTGTAAGGCGAAAATATCTGCACTACAAAAGCTGAGCTAAAGCGTGAATTAGGGATCTGATTCTCATTCTTTACAACCTAGAACCGACTTTTAGATCGAAAAAAAGAGTTTTGAAGCTGAGATTGAAGGTGAAGAAACATCTTACACAAGATTTAAACCAAGATTCAAGGATTCAAGTGAAGAAATACAAATCATTCACCATGGATTGTTTGGATTCTTTTACTTATTTCTCTTGTTCTGGTTTTCTAGTTTTTAACATGAACTAATTCATTCTCTATCTAGATATTGATGAACCCTAGCTTTATTGTATGGATTGAATAATTTTATTTAATTAAATCATTTGATTGATTGTTTTATTCTTATGATGCTTAATAATTTATTTCCAATTGATAATAGCATGCTTATTGATTGGTTGCAATTTCATATTATTGACTTGAGAAAGCTTGATATGAATAGAATACTCATAAGGATTGAGGATTGATTGGAGTGCTAGAGATAGACTTACAAGATCCTTTGGTTTATGATTCCTTGTTCTTAATGCAAGATCTATTTAATTATGTTTGAGAAGAGATTCCAGCATTCTACTTAGTAATTAGGGATTAATTCACTTGAGAAAGGTTTTAGTCTAATTTAGAGGAATGCCAATTCAACTCTATCATTTGATTTAACTGAATTGATTTTCATAAATATAATTGTGGCTAGGGGGATTCAGTATCTGGATAGTATTTTCATCATCAATCATTTTTGCACAACACTTAATCTCTCTTTACTTTAAGTTATTATGTTAATTGTCTTTAATTACAAAACTTCACAAAACTATTGATTTGCTAAACAACAGTTAAAATTTGCACTAGTACTTGGCCTTGTCCCCAGTGGAATGATAACTCACTCACTACTTTATTACTTGAGTGAGTCGTGTACTTGCGGTATTGCAATAGCATAAGTTCGCACCATCACATTGTCAACAACTTTTATGATCGGAGAAGGTTTGAATGAGAAGTTTGTTTTGTCTTCTTTCCAAGATGTGGATAGAGAGGCAACTAAAGAGAAAGTGGTGCTCAGCAAGATGGAGTATGTTGTGATTGAGAAGGAAGTAACCATCTGTATTGCGAGTGAGTTTTGGGATTCAACCAACAGTTATGATAATTCTGAACCAAAGAAAGATGAGTGGACCTAGTCCGAGCCTAAAGAAGGTGAAGTAATGAACACCCGCTCTGGTAAGCCTTATGCAAGGCCACCATCAAAAGAAGTAGAAGCTGATAAGGGAAAGGAAGTTGACATAGGAGGTAAAGAGTAAGAAGATGATGCTGCTCTTAAGCAGTTGAAAAGAACTCAAGCTAGCATCAGTATCTGGGATTTACTAGCTACATCCAAAAAGCATAAAAAAAACTATGGCTAAAGCTATGGCTAGCATATAGATTTCCACTTCTGTGGCACTTGATGTATTGATCCATTTTATGGGGATAAACAAATTTGATAAAGTAAAGAAAGGCAACGATACTCAGAAGAAGAACAAGGTTGATGTGGGAATGGTGTCATTTTCAGATGATGATTTTCCAAATATCAAGTTCCCAAATGGGGATGAAATAGTTGTTATCGAGGCTGAAGATAATGAAATGGTGAATGCTCTAATGATTGAGAGGCCTCTTAATAGATTTTAATTGGTTGTTGTTTCTACTAATGAGATAGTGGGCTCCAAAATTTTGGCTATGATGAAGAAGATGAATTACCTACTTGGCACTGACCTTGGGCAAATGGAAGACAGGTGTGACAGAGCTTTCATATTTCAAGACTCAAACTTCCAAGAAAGGGTTGGGATATGATGAAGCTAATGAAGGTGTTCTATTGAAAAAAAAATTAGAAGATGAGATTTTTTTCACTTGAAGAGATTTTTGTCAAAGCTATAGATATGGGACCACTTCAAGGAAAGCTGGAGCCAATAATGTTCATTGGGAAAATGATTCCGGGTCTTAAAATTTTTGTTGATGTTGCTGAACTGATGGAACAAATGGAGAAAAAGCTTATCCTGCCAACTGATAAGGAACCTAGCCCAGAAGAGAAGACGGAAGATGTCTTGAAGATTTAGAAGACTC
This sequence comes from Garcia nutans, assembly GCA_947685225.1. NCBI lineage: Eukaryota > Viridiplantae > Streptophyta > Magnoliopsida > Malpighiales > Euphorbiaceae > Garcia > Garcia nutans. The sequence continues at coordinate 35,716,459 of CANTUV010000045.1, forward strand.
TAGAGGAGATTGCTGCTCTGATTGAAGAACAATTTGAAAGTCTTTTGTTTTCTGATTATGAGAATAGTGATTTTGATTTTGATTTTATTTTGTCTCCTTTGTATGAGGATGATGATGTTTTCTTTTCCATAATGAATGCAATAAAGTCTGATTTTACTTACTTGTGTGATGTTTTTCCTGATGGTTTCATACATTCAAGTAGTGATTACATAAGCATTTTTAATATTAACTCTGTTGATGCAAAATCATTAAATTTGGGAACAACCGATAATCCTAAAAACATTAGCATAGCATTCGACCTTACTCCTAAAGAGAGGGAGAGACTAAAAACAAAATTTAAAAAGTATGAAAAAGTCTTTGCTTAGTCTTATGAGGATATGTCTGGAATTGATCAAGACATAGTTGAGCATATGATTCCCACTTATACTCACATGAAACCTGTCAAACAAAAGCTTTGCCGATTAAGGTCGGAATGGGTAGAACTAATCAAAGAAGAAGTCACTAAGATGATACAAGTGAAGTTCCTTGAGGTGATAGATTATCCCGATAGGCTAACTAACATATTTCTTGTGCCAAAGAAAGATGGTAGAATTATGGCTTGTGTGGACTACAGAGAATTGAATAAGGCTACCCCTAAGAATGATTTTTCTTTACCCCATATAGATGTCCTTATTGATATTGCAGCTGCTAGCGTGCTACACTCTTTCATAGATAGATTTTCTGGATACAACCAAGTGTTAATGGCCCAAAAGGATAAAGCTAAAATTGCCTTCATCACATTGTAGGGTATATTTTACTATAGGGTAATGTCGTTTGGGTTAAAGAATGCCGGAGCAACCTACTAGTGGATAGCCACCACCTTGTTTCATGACATGATGCATAAGGAAGTTGAGGCCTAGGATAATGATATGATGGTGAAGTCGGATACAAGAGAGGAGCATTTTCAAAATTTAGATATCTTCTTTGAAAGAGTAGTAAAATATAAGCTAAGATTGAACCCAAAGAAGTGTGTGTTTGGGGTTACTTTAAGCAAGATGTTGGGGCACATGATTGGCCCAAATGACATTGAGATTGACCCTGATAGGGTTAAGGCAATAAGGGATATGCCAACTCCTAAGACGGAGAAGGAAGTTTGAAGGTTTATTGGCAGGTTACAGTATATTAGCAAGTTCATAGCAAAGCTTATCACAATTTGTGAAACCATCTTTAAATTGCCTAAAAAGAACCAGTCAGTCAAGTGAAATGAAGAGTGTCAAAAGGCCTTTGAGCATATAAAAGAGTATTTACTAAATCCATCTATTTTGAAACCACCTAAACCTGGTAAACCTTTGTTACTATACTTAAAAGTAGAGGAAGAATCGATAGGAGAAATGCTCACCCAAGTAGATGAATCGAGAGTTGAGTACACAATTTACTATTTGAGTAGAAAGCTCCTAACTTATGAGATTAAGTATAGTATCATTGAAAAGACATGTATAGCTGTGGTTTGATCATCTAAAAAGTTGCGGCATTACTTTCAATCTTATAGTGCGCAAGCAATTTCCAGGATGGATCTAGTAAAGTATTTAGGGGAGACACCCTCGTTGATTGGGAAGTATGGCAGATGGATGATAATTGTAGAAGAATTTGAGATCGAGTTTATAACTAGGAAAACCATCAAAGGTAGAGCAGTAGTAGAATTCCTAGCTCAACAACCATTGTCGGACAGTGAAGAAGTGGTTTTGGAATTTCTTGATGAACATTTAGAGGCCATAGAAGTACAAGGATGGAAAATGTATTTTGACAGAGCAGTAAATAGAAAAGAAGTTGGCTTGGGAGTAATTTTGGAATTTCCAGAAGGAGAGTCATCCCCCTAGAAAAAAAGTTGAAGTTTAGGACAACTAACAACATGGTGGAATATGAAGAATACATTTCTGCCTAGAAACCCTGATGGTTATGAAAGTGGATAAAGTGCAAGTTTTTGGGGATTCATTGTTAATGCAAATTAAAGTCATACCGTGATTATTTAACCATGATGAAGAAGAATTTTAAGGAGTGTAGATTTGTGCACTGACCAAGAGAAAAAAAAAACCAGATGGCTGATGCCTTAGCCACCATGGCTTTAGTATGGGGAGATCATGTTAAGTTATTCCATAAGCTTTTGATTTTGACCAGTTCATCGACTCCTTATCATGAGTATGAGACAGTCATGGAAATGGACACGGACTATGATGCATGGTATGATACCATAAGACAGTTCTTGGAAAATAGGGAGTACCCATTGGGTACAACAAAGGAAGAGAGAAGAGCTATAAAGTGATAATCCTTGCAATACATCACCTTTCATAGAGAGTTGTATTGAATATGGCCCGATGGGGGTGCACTTAAGATGCTTGAGAAGTCTAAAGTTGAGCATATCATATCTGAAATATATGTGGAAATTTATGGATCCCATATGAATGGGTTGGCCCTGGTGAAGAAGACAATTCGACATGGTTACTATTAGTTGACTATGGAAAGAGATTGTATAGATTTTGTGAAGAAGTGCTAGCAATGCCAGATGCATGGTTTTTTGAATCACATGCCTCCCGAAGAATTGCATTCTATGTCTTCATCCTGGCCTTTTACAACTTAGGGATTGACATTATTGGGGAGATACATCCGATGGCTTCAAACAGTCACCGATTCATTGTGGTAGCAGTGGATTATTTTTCAAAATGGGTTGAAGTTGAATCTTTCAACAAGCTGGGCCAAGACAAATGGCTGGATTTATTGAAAAGAACATCATCTACAGGTATGGAGTCTCGCATAGTGTAATATCAAACAATGTGGTATGGTTTCAAGGAGCTATTAAGGACTTATTCTCGAAGTACCCGATCTGCCATCATCGATCCTCCCTTTATAGGCCAAAGTCTAATGGTACAGTGGAAGCAACAAAAAAGACAATTAAAAATATTTTTCCTTAGTGTAGACCCTTAATTTTTGACCCAATCCGGTCCAATATGTTTTATTTAGTCCAAAATGATTTTTGTTGTCTAATTGGTCAAAAATAATTTTTGTTAAATAATTTTTGCTTTAGTATCTAATTTTTATTAATAAAAAATAAAAATAAACAAATAAAAGTCAAAAAATAAAAATACAAATACAAATCAGAGTCGGAAAAATCGGCGACAAAAAAATCATCAGGCAGGCCCGTGGGCATTTCGCCCACAGAAAAAATCTGCGGGCGAAATAGCATTTCTATTTCTCTCGCAGGATTTTCCTGCGAGCGAAATAGCTATTTCACTAGCAGGAAAATCCTACGGGCGAAATGGTCTCCCGCAGCCCGCCCCTGCAGCAATTTCCTGTGGCAGAATTGTTTCGCCAGCGCATTTTTTCCTGCGGCAATTTTTTTCAGCAGCGCAATTTTTTCGACATAAATTTTTCGAAACCTAATTCAATTAGGTTTTGGTTTCTTTTTTTTATTAATATTACTTTCCATGACTAATTAGGAATAAACCACATCAAACCACTATAAATAAGGACCAAAGGCAATTAAATTGGAGGAGGCCGAAACCAACAGAGACTTGAAAATTTGAAACCAAATCAGTGAAGGAAAAGGGAGCAATTTAATTTCTTTTTTCTGGAATAGGAGGGACATGATTTAGGCAATTCAAAGGCAGCAATTGTCTTTATTCTTGTTTATCCAAGAAGAATTATTTTTGGAGAATCAACAAAAGGAGGTATGAGATTCTAATTTTTTTTTTCACAGTAGCTAAAACTAGGATTTTGTGTTTTTCAAAAGTTAAAATCTTAGAACTTTAATTTAGTTTTCCAAAGTTAAAAATATTAATACATTACTTTATTTTCCAAAAAGACTTAAAATTGTTATTTTTACCTCTTCAAAATCTTAAAACCTTAATTAAACATATTTTTCAACAAAACCAATATTTGATTCTATTTCTTTCAAAACTTTAAATTAGGTTCTGTTTCTTCCAAAAAATCATAAAAAACATCTTTTCTATTTATAAAAACTTCAATCCATTTGTTCAAATTCATAAAACCTCATGAAATCATCAAATTGTTTTTCTAAATCCTAATTCAAATTCATCACTCGAGACCCTAATTTTAAATCCTAAAACCCTAATTCAACTTCTAAACCTAAATTAATAAACTCTAACTCCTTTAAAACCTTAAACCCTAACTTTTTCTAAGCCCTAATCCTTTAAAACATTAAAAACCATAAAAATATAAATACTTTAATTTTACACAGTAGCTCGAAATCATCATTTAAAACCATGAATCAAAAGTATTTTAAAGTGTCTAAAACCCTAGTTTCATGATTTCACCATTCAAACCTTAATTTGTTTAATCAAAGAGTCTTACCAACCTTTTAAAACATAAAACCCTAATACATTTTAATTCCATAAAAAGTCAAAGTAGCTATAATTGGACTTTTATTTGCTTTATTTAATTCTATACTTGATTATGCTTTGATTAATTTCTTATACTTTAATTTATTTAATTTCAATACTTGATTTATTTAATTTATCGTGGATGGATATTTATTTTATATTTTGATTAATAGCTTTGATGAATGATTTATTTATGATGAATGATTATTTATTTTTATTAATTAATTTAGATTTCCAAAAGTTGTAAGAGGTATGTTTCCACTTGCTAGGTACCTCATTAATTAAACATCATGTAATTTAATTTGCTTTTCTATTTTAGAAACTATGTAAAGGGCATGTTTCTACCTTTCGGTGGGTGTCCTATTTAAGCATGTAATGTAAGGACATGTTTCCATCTTCGGATGGGTGTCCATTTATTTGTTTTGTTTTGTATGGACATTGCTTTGATTTTAATATAATGATGCTTTCTTTTTATTGTGTGTAACATGGATAATGTTGTTATATTTAAGAATTTTATAATATCAAGACCTGTAAAGGTGGCCGGTTCCAATGAACCGGGCGTTGTGGGGGTGCTGGGCCATTTCTCACCTTCCCCACACGTACCCATCTTTCTGAACCCATTAGGGGGTTGGGAATTCCTTAGGAATCGAGTCATCCATCCCTTTCTTTTTCCCGGCCCATCCGAGTGGCGACTCCATTTTCTTTGGACTTAGGTCCATGTTCTCTAAGGCCCTGAGCCTAAACAGTGCCGAAGTCGCAAGAACCATTCCACCGGGAGTGGGGGCAAAAATCCCCTCCATTGGGGATAAGAGAAGTTGATTTCGTTGGTCTTTTTATTATTCTATTCTTTTTTATAATGACATTATCCATTGCATCATCTTAGATTGCATTGTGTGCGTGAGTTAGGATGCCCGTGTTACCCGTGTTATGTTATGTAAGGGATACCATACTTTCACTCAAGGTATGGAGATCGAGCATGGCATAACCACTCATAGCCTTGTACCATTTGGTATATACTTGCTATGGGAACCTAAGCCCTTTTACCCAAAGACTAAAGCTCATGTAATTGGCCTAGTTACTTTCCTTAGGTTTTACCCCAAATGCATGTTGTTTGACGATGGTTAGTTTATCTTAGTGTAAATCATGGCTTATTTGGCTTGTTCTTTTTCTAATATGACCTAAGTATATTGTAAGCTCAAAATAAATTTTTCTTTAAAATCTAAAAGACCAAAACTATTCAAGATGGTCTTTGGACATAAGACTTTTCTAAAAACAAATCAAATTCTTTGGCCCATGGCCCAAATACTAAGCCCAAAAACCCATTTTTCTAAAATCTTTTACAATGGGCTTAGAATCAAAACTATTTTCACCCAACCTTCTCCTACAAAGAGCTTGCAAAAATATTTAGGTCAATTATGAAATACTAAAAATCAATTGTGGGCCTAGTTTACACTAAGAATAAATTAACCATGGGCTTGTTTTTGACATGAACCATTAGTTACCTTTTTCAAGTGAGAAATCTATTTATAATAAACCTCTTAATTTCGTTTTAATCCAATATAGCATAAAAGCTACTTTAGTTGGTTAAATGGATTAAAACCTAATTAATAGGAATTATCATGGATTGATTTCCATTTTCAAAAATATAACTATTGGTTGAAACGTCTGAGGGAATTATTCTAAAGCAAGATACCCCATGTTGGTATTTTGTTAACCATATACCTAGGAAAAGGGACTCGCCATTCGTGTGTGGATGTTATAAGGTTGGAAGGAATGTCCTATTTATCCTTATTTGTTGATTGTTCGTGCATACATGCATACATGCATACATTTGAATCTCATATTATTGATCCTCTTTGGCTTACAGCCCTGGATTATGATAGTTCAAAAGCTTACAACAATCTGACTTACACCGTAGATGAAGTATCTAGCAACGACTCAATCACTTGCTCACCAAAAATAATGGAGCCCAAACAAATTCAAAGGATAGTGGATGAAGCCCACAATGCCAAAATGGAAGAAATCAAAGAGGCCATGGCCGAGACCATAATGAATCAACTAGCTGCAATTTTAGGAAACAATGCCGAAGCATTTGCTAGCACCAAGAAAGTCAAGGGAAAGGCTAAAGTTGATGAAGTAGCTTTTGATGATGATAAGGTAATCATTGATGATGATGATTGGGCTCAATATTACTAAGATCTTCAAGACAAAAAAGAACCAAAGATTGTTGAAAGATCAACTATGGAGAAGACTGAGACATCTGATGTTGAAAAGATGATTGCTGATTTAGAAAAGAAATTTGAGAAGAAACTAAAAACCGAAGAGATGTCTGAGATCGACAAATTGTTTGAACTAGATGAAGAAGTCCCATACAAGTTCAAGATGCCATCTTTTGCCAAGTACAATGGCACCGGAAATCCTCATCTCCATGTGAAGCAGTATATCACTGCCATGCAATGTAACACCCCTATACCCCATATATGTACACAGCATGCTAATACGATCGTAATATATGTATACTGAATATAGAAATGCTTTGGTATATTTAACAAAAGAATAATCCCTTTACAAAAACATGAACAACTTTAAATCATTTAAAAGAAGTTATAAAAGACCAAAGATAAAATGTTTATTTAAAAGCAGCGGAAAATATAACAATTATTTACAAATACTTATACATTAAAACTCAAGATTTACAAAACATAAAGTATATACATGTTTTGCAGTATATCTTCGATCTTTAAGCTTCACTATCACCACCTCAAGATCTAGCCTCTACTTGGCCTAGAGGAATTCTCCGGTTATTCCCTGTTACCTGCACGATAAATCATAATCGCGCTAAGCCAACGGCTTAGTGGTACAAACTACAATAATACTATGTTTCGATGCAATGCCAATGTCACAATCAATTTCAACAATAAAGACAATATTCATAAATGATATATTAATATTTTTCATAACACTACATTCCATTATTTTATTCAATTGTTTCACCATTCATGAATCACATTGAAACAAAGACAATCATGGGCCCAAAAGACACTAATATGCCATTCAACTTTCAAAGTTAATGTTTTGGTTCAATTATCACATTTATCATTATCATTATCCCAACTAGGCTTCAAGGATTAGGCTCAACCAAGCTTCAAGGGGAACAAAGCATGCTAAGTATCAACCCAACTTGGCTTCAAGAACCAAACCCAACCTAGCTTCAAGGGTTGTAACATCTCAATTAGGCTTCAAGGACTAGATCGAACCAAGCTTCAAGGGGAGTAAAGCATGCTAAACTTCAACCCAACTTGGCTTCAAGGATCAAGCCCAACCAAACTTCAAGAGATTGTTACTAATAGGCATGCCACCAACAACAAAACTCTGAAAATGAATAACACATTAGACACATAATTGATTTATAATTTCATCATCAATTCCATTCTCAACTCTCATCATCATTTATTTCAATTGAATCATTATAGCCAATCACAATGGCTTCACATCTCATTTGAATCATCATAGCCAATCACAATGGCCTCATATCTTATCATGTCTCAATTCACATTATAATACTTCATTACTCGAGTATACATAATCAATTACATTGAACATCATCATATAGGCATACATGCCTCAATTATCTCAATTCACATTATGCAAAACATAACATTATTAATATGTATCCACAATGCAATAGATTACTTATCACATGTGTTAAGTCTCAAGATCATATAAAAGTATGCATTAATTTAGGGTTTGTACTTACCTTAGGAACAACTCACACCAATTTACAACTTTACTCTTCCAAAACTTCTTCACCACTTAGGTTAAGGTAAATCAACCTCTTCACAACCTAAACCAAAAGAAATAGTACACATGAGATGCAAAACTCTACACATGACACGCTCAACAACACGAGCGTGTCCCTGACCGTGCCCTAAACTCACAACACAGAAGCTTTGACACGCTCAGAACCATGGGCGTGTCACTGAACGTGTAATATATTCTGTCTCATAGAAACATTGACACGTCCAACAACATGGACGTGTTCATGGCCGTGTCAATTCCTCACCAACACAGTAGCTATGACACGCTCAGTGACATGGGCGTGTCACTGGATGTGTCAATACTACTACTACACAGAAGCTGTGACACGCTTAGTGACATGGGCGTGTCACTGCTTGTTCCACCCATCCAAAAACACAGAACCATTGACACGCCTAAAACCTAGTCATGCTCATGGGCGTGTCAGGCCAAAAACACAGATTCCGGCCACAACAACACTTAATCCAACAAGTCACTTCCTTTCACCAAAATCCACTTCAAACAAACTTAGCTCATCATACCCAAAAACCATAACAAACTTGCAAAAACACCAAAACAACTAAAAACATACATCCAACACAAATCAAAATCATCACCACAAACCCAAGACACACCTACAACACAACCTCTTCCAACAAACTTACTCTTTTCTTCAATCCAAACTCAAATATTCAAAAACCAAATGAATCAAACACTCTTAAACACAACACAATCAAAACACACTCCTATCATCCACAATAATCCTTCAAACTCAAACATAACTCCAAAATAAACAAGAGAAATCAAGAGAGAACTTACCAAAGTTGATGATAGTTCAAAATTTTCGCTTATTCCCTTGAATCTTCCTTCAATTACAGCTTGGATCACATAACTCACTCTCTCTCTCTCTTGCTTTAGATGGCCGGCCAACAAAAGGGAAAAGGAAAGAAATCAAAAAGAAAATGAAGAAACCAAAGTCAAATACTCCTCTCTTTAAACCTCCTCCAAGCAAATATAATATTAAATAATCCAAATTAATCTCTTCCATTCATTTTAATTTCCCATTTTCCACTAATTAACTTAATTAATTAAAATAACTAAATATCTTCTTCCTTTGACCATCACAATTGACTTGTATATATGTTGTATATATTTCCATATACACAACATATACACTTTCCTTTAAATTTCTGTTCTTCTTAAAATTTAACATATACATTCAATACAATTACAACAATAATATCAAAACTTCTAGGGCATACTTTGGGATATTACAATTTTCCCCCTCTAAAAAGAATTTTGTCCTCGAAATTACCTGATATCAAGTCTGAAACAGTTGAGGATATTGATCTTGCATTGCTTGCTCGCTCTCCCAAGTTGCCTCTTCTTTACCATGATTCTTCGAAAGAACCTTCACTAATGGCACTTTCTTATTCCTCAACTCTTTCACTTCATGTGCCAAAATAGCAACTGGTTCTTCTTCAAATGTCAGATCCGAACTTACCTCAATAGATTCAACTGACAAGATATGAGATGGATCTGATCTATACCTCCGCAACATAGAAACATGGAATACATTATGGATTCTATCCAACTTAGGCGGCAAAGCAAGACGATAAGCAACTGGCCCAACTCTTTCCAAAATTTCATACGGTCCAATGAAACGAGGACTCAGCTTCCGTTTCCGACCAAATCTCAAAATCTTTTTCCAAGGAGACACTTTCAAAAATACTTTATCTCCAATATCAAATTCTATGTCTCTCCTTTTTAAGTCTGAATAAGATTTCTGTCGATCTGAAGCTGCTTTCAACCGATCCCGAATTATCTTCACTTTCTCTTCAGTTTCTTTAACCAGATCAGGACCAATTAACTTACCCTCTCCAATTTCATTCCAACATAAAGGCATTCTGCATCTTCTACCATACAATGCCTCAAATGGTGCCATACCAATACTGGATTGGTGACCGTTATTGTAGGCAAATTCACAAGTGGCAAAAATCTGTCCCAACTTCCCGAGAAATCAATGACACAACTTATCAACATATCCTCAATAATCTGTATCACCCTTACTGACTGCCCATCTGTCTGTGGATGAAAAGCAGTGCTAAAGTGCAATCGAGAACCCAATGCATCATGCAAACTCTTCCAAAATCTTGAGGTAAACCAGGGATCTCGATCAGACACTAAAGAAATTGGGACTCCATGCAACTTCACTGTCTCACTAATATACAGCTCAGGCAACCTTTCAAGAGAATAGTCCATTCTAACAGGAAGGAAATGAGCTGTCTTTGTTAACCGATCAACAATCACCCAAATAGCATCATGTTTCTTCTGAGTCAACGGTAATCCAGACACAAAATCCATTGTTACTCTCTCCCATTTCCATTCAGGCACCGTTAAAGGTTGAAGCAACCCAGTAAGAACTTGATGCTCAGTTTTCACTCTCTGACAAGTGAGACATTTGGACACAAATTCCGCTATGTCTCTCTTCATACCAGACCACCAGTAGTGCTGTTTCAAATCATGGTACATCTTTGTACTACCCAGATGCATAGCAAAACCTGATTGGTGTGCTTCTGCTAAAATAATCTTCCTCAAACTATCATCATCAGGTACACACAATCTATCCTTGAACCAAAGACTACCATCACTCTTCACATAGAAATCTCGGCTCTCCCCATTTTGGCAATCTGACACAATCTTCTGAATTTTCTCATCAGCCAATTGAGCCTCTTTAATCTGATCTAACAAAACTGGTCTTAACTGTAGCTGAGCCAATAATGCACCATCATCACATACTTCAAAACTAGCATGCAACGCTCTCAACAATAAGCAACGAGAGCGAATACACAGCCAGACCTGCTAAAGACTTCTGACTCAAGGCATCAGCAACCACATTCGCCTTACCAGGATGATAATCAATCAGACAGTCGTAGTCTTTAATCAGTTCTAACCATCGCCTTTGCCGAAGATTCAGCTCCTTCTGAACACCCAAATATTTTAAACTTTTATGATCTGTATAGATAAAACATTTCTCCCCATATAAGTGGTGTCGCCAAATCTTCAAAGCAAATACTATAGCTGCTAATTCCAAATCATGTGTTGGATAATTGAGCTCATGCAGCTGCTGAGAAGCATAGGCTACCACTTTACCCTCTTGCATTAAAACACATCCTAAACCATTATGTGAAGCATCACTATATATCCCATATGGTTTATCTTCCATGGGTAAAGTAAGAACAGGCGCTTGAGTCAACATCTCTTTCAACTGTTCAAAACTAGCTTGACACTGATCCGTCCACACTAATCTAACTCCCTTCCGAAGCAATCTGGTGAGTGGAGTAGCTATTAAAGAAAAACCTTTCACAAATCGACGATAATAGCCTGCCAAACCCAGAAAACTTCTAACTTCAGTCATAGACTTTGGTGGACTCCAATTCAAAATAGCTTCAACTTTACTTGGATCGACTCTTATACCATCTGTTGAAACTATATGACCCAGAAAAGTTACTTGGTCAAGCCAAAACTCACACTTTGACAGCTTAGCATACAACTGCTTCTCTCTCAAGATCTGTAATATCATTCGCAGATGCTTGTCATGCTCCTTCTCATTACGTGAATACACCAAAATATCATCAATGAAAACCACCATAAACTAATCCAGATAGGGCCTAAACACCCTATTCATCAAATCCATGAAAACTGTAGGTGCATTCGTTAACCCAAAAGGCATTACTAAAAACTCATAATGCCCATACCTGGTGCGGAAAGCTGTCTTAGAAACATCTTCAGCTCTAACCCTCAACTGATGGTACCCTGATCTCAAATCAATCTTGGAAAACACTGCTGCTCCCTTCAATTGATCAAAGAGATCATCAATCCTAGGCAAAGGATATTTATTCTTAATAGTCACTTTGTTCAATTGCCTATAATCAATGTATAACCTCATAGTACCATCCTTCTTCTTCACAAACAACACAGGAGCTCCCCAAGGAGAAACACTGGGGGCGAATAAACCCTTTATCCAACAACTCCTGTAACTGTACTTTCAATTCTCTCAATTCAGCAGGTGCCATTCGATAAGGGGTGATAGAGATGGGAGTGGTACCAGGCAACAAATCGATACCAAACTCAACCTCTCTCTCAGGGGGTAACCCTGGCAACTCCTCAGGAAACACATCCAGAAAATCTGCAACTGTGGTGATATTATCAAGTTGAGAACCCATGACTCTAGTATCCACCACATGAGCAAGGTAAGCATCACACCCTTTTCTAATCAACTTCCTAGCTGTTACAGCTGATACAAACAAAGATGCAAGTTGTCTCTGCTCACTAGATACTATCACATCCCTACCATCACTGGTTCTCAAGGTGACACACTTCTTTTGACAATCCACCATAGCTCCATGTTTAGATAGCCAATCCATGCCTAAGATCAAATCATATTCTTTAAAAGGCATTTCAATCAGATCACCAAGAAACTCCTCACCTTGCACCACAACTGCACTATCACGGTGCACCTTACTAACAACCACACTATGTCCTAAAGGATTTGTCACCAAAACATCAAATCCTAAGGATTCTATATGCAATTCAAACACAGGCAATATGGATGCACTTATGTATGAATGAGTAGATCCTGGATCAATCAAAGCAAGTACTGAAATGCCAAATAAAGAAAATGTACCCGCTATAACTGCCGAAGCATCTGGCTTCCTCTACATCACATATACCCTCTGAGAAGATCTGGCCTCATCTGGTCTACTACCTCTAGATGAAGATCCTCCTCTCTGACTGGACCCGGGTCTACCACCTCTACTAAAACCTCTGCCCCCTCGACTACCTCTGCTGACACTGGGTCTAGAAACTGCAGTATCAGTCTGCCTATCATCTTGCATCTCCGGGCAATCTCTAATAAAATGATCTGGTGACCCACATTTATAACACACTCTGGTTACACCAGTCCTCCAACAAACACCTCCATGGGGCCTGCCACAGTGAACACATACAGGTGGAGTAGACCTTTGCATCACAGGAGTCGGGGCACTAGCTACAGAGACTGTCGGTCTAGGCCTCTGCCTCTGATACTGCATTGATCTGCCTGACTGCCTCTGACTCCTACTAATCCTCGGAGCAAAACTTCCTCTACCCTTCTTCACAGATGAAGACCGTGCCTCAAACTGGGGTCTCCTTACCCTAGTCTCCTCCTCAGTAGCAGCTGCGGCTGCGGCTATACTCTAGGCTCTCTCCACACTCTTAGCTGCTGCAAAGCTGAGAGAAATCCTGATACCGAGAACCAGCCACCAAGCACATGATAGAGGGCCTCAATCCCTCCTCAAATCTTCTGCACCGATCTATTTCATCAGAAATAATTCCCCCAGCATAACGACTCAACCGGATGTACTCAATCTCATATTATGTCACCGTCCGGTTGTCTTGCCTCAAATTCAAAAATTCCATCTTCTTAATATCTTTATACTCCCTCAGAGTATATTTTTGCTCGAAATCCCTTAAGAAATCACCATATGATAGAGTAGGTGGATCATCCACAGCATGAGGGACCGTCTTCCACCAGTCATAGGCATCTTTTTGCAGGAGGGATCTGGCATAGTCAAATTTATCATCCGAAGTGGCTTGCAACTGAATGAATATCCTCTGTACCTTATCCAACCACTGCTCAGCCACTGCAGGATCGGTAGTGCCTAAGAAATCTTCAGCCCCATATTTTCTCAACTTGTCATAATGTCTTACCGGCACTTGAGGCTGTGGTGGTGGCTGCACTGGAGCTTGTCTAAATAATTCCACCATATGCCTTAGCCAACCCGGCGGAGCCTCATCTGCAGCAGATCTCTCTGGCACAGAAATAGGTGCCTCACTAACTCTCTCAACCCTATCTCCCTCTCTACTCTCTCCTGGAGCTACACTCTCGGCACTTCCTTCTACAGTCTGACGTGAACGAGACTCCACTACTACCTATATCTGCAAACACAGCAGAATAATCCTTATTAAAGATCAAAGACTGCCATACCAAAATATGTATTTTACTCAAAAACCAACTTTTAAAATCAAAATATTCTTTTTCTTACAATTCACCTAGGTTGATAATCTCAAACCTAGGCTCTGATACCAAAATAATTGTAACAACCCTATACCCCGTATACGTACACAACATGCTAATACGATCGTAATATACGTATACTGAATATAGAAATGCTTTGGTATATTTAACAAATGAATAATCCCTTTACAAAAACATGAACAACTTTAAATCATTTAAAAGAAGTTATAAAAGACCAAAGATAAAATGTTTATTTAAAAGTAGCGGAAAATATAACAATTATTTACAAATACTTATACATTAAAACTCAAGATTTACAAAACATAAAGTATATACATGTTTGGCAGTATATCTTCGATCTTTAAGCTTCACTATCACCACCTCAAGTTCTAGCCTCTACTTGGCCTAGAGGAATTATCTGGTTCTTCCCTGTTACCTGTGCGATAAATCATAATCGTGCTAAGCCAACGACTTAGTGGTACAAACTATAATAATACTATGTTTCGATGCAATGCCAATGTCACAATCAATTTCAACAATAAAGACAATATTCATAAATGATATATTAATATTTTTCATAACACTACATTCCATTATTTTATTCAATTGTTTCACCATTCATGAATCACATTGAAACAAAGACAAGCATGGGCCCAAAAGACACTAATATGTCATTCAACTTTCAGAGTTAATGTTTTGGTTCAATTATCACATTTATCATTATCATTATCCCAACTAGGCTTCAAGGATTAGGCTCAACCAAGCTTCAAGGGGAACAAAGCATGCTAAGTATCAACCCAACTTGGCTTCAAGAACCAAACCCAACCTAGCTTCAAGGGTTGTAACATCTCAATTAGGCTTCAAGGACTAGATCCAACTAAGCTTCAAGGGGAGTAAAGCATGCTAAACTTCAACCCAACTTCGCTTCAAGGATCAAGCCCAACCTAACTTCAAGAGATTGTTACTAATAGGCATGCCACCAACAGCAAAACTCTGAAAATGAATAACACATTAGACACACAATTGATTTATAATTTCATCATCAATTCCATTCTCAACTCTCATCATCATTTATTTCAATTGAATCATTATAGCCAATCACAATGGCTTCACATCTCATTTGAATCATCATAGCCAATCACAATGGCCTCATATCTTATCATGTCTCAATTCACATTATAATACTTCATTATTCGAGTATACATAATCAATTACATTGAACATCATCATATAGGCATACATGCCTCAATTATCTCAATTCACATTATACAAAACATAACATTATTAATATGTATCCACAATGCAATAGATTACTTATCACATGTGTTAAGTCTCAAGATCATATAAAAGTATACATTAATTTAGGGTTTGTACTTACCTTAGGAACAACTCACACCAATTTACAACTTTACTCTTCCAAAACTTCTTCACCACTTAGGTTAAGGCAAATCAACCTCTTCACAACCTAAACCAAAAGAAATAGTACACATGAGATGCAAAACTCTACACATGACACGCTCAACAACACGAGCGTGTCCCTGACCGTGCCTTAAACTCACAACACCGAAGCTTTGGCACTCTCAGAACCACGGGCGTGTCACTGAACGTGTAATACATTTTGTCTCACAGAAACATTGACACGTCCAACAACATGGGCGTGTTCATGGCCGTGTCAATTCCTCACCAACATAGTAGCTATGACACGCTCAGTGACATGGGCGTGTCACTGGACGTGTCAATACTACTACTACATAGAAGCTGTGACACGCTCAGTGACATGGGCGTGTCACTGCTCGTGCCACCCATCCAAAAACACAGAACCATTGACACGCCTAAAACCTGGTCGTGCTCATGGGCGTGTCAGGCAAAAAATACAGATTTCGGCCACAACAACTCTTAATCCAACAAGTCACTTCCTTTCACCAAAATCCACTTCCAACAAACTTAGCTCAACATACCCAAAAACCATAACAAACTTGCAAAAACACCAAAACAACTAAAAACATACATCCAACAAAAATCAAAATCATCACCACAAACCCAAAACACACCTACAACACAACCTCTTCCAACAAACTTACTCTTTTCTTCAATCCAAACTCAAATATTCAAAAACCAAATGAATCAAACACTCTTAAACATAACACAATCAAAACACACTCCTATCATCCACAATAATCCTTCAAACTCAAACATAACTCCAAAATAAACAAGAGAAATCAAGAGAGAACTTACCAAAGTTGATGATAGTTCAAAATTTTCGCTTATTCCCTTGAATCTTCCTTCAATTACAGCTTGGATCACAAAACTCACTCTCTCTCTCTCTTGCTTTAGATGGCCGGCCAAAAAAAGGAAAAAGGAAAGAAATCAAAAAGAAAATGAAGAAACCAAAGTCAAATACTCCTCTCTTTAAACCTCCTCCAAGCAAATATAATATTAAATAATCCAAATTAATCTCTTCCATTCATTTTAATTTCCCATTTTCCACTAATTAACTTAATTAATTAAAATAACTAAATATCTTCTTCCTTTGACCATCACAATTGACTTGTATATATGTTGTATATATTTCCATATACACAACATATACACTTTCCTTTAAATTTCTGTTCTTCTTAAAATTTAACATATACATTCAATACAATTACAACAATAATATCAAAACTTCTAGGGCATACTTTGGATATTACATGCAATCTGCCCGAGCTACTAAGGCTCAAACCCTAAGGTACTTCATGCTCTCATTGTACCCTGTTGTCCAAAATTGGTTCAATACATTAGATGAAGGAACACAAAAGAGTTGGGATCTACTTTACAAAGCCTTCATCCAACAATATGGATATAATGTTGAGTTGGAAGTTACCTTAATGGAAGTGGAGTCCATTAGACAAAGGCCAAATGAGAATTTTGTGGACTATGTGAAGAGATGGAGAAACAAGGCCGCTTTGCTCAAGAAAAGGCCTGATGAATCCGATCAAATAAGGATGATTGTGAGAGAAGTCCTACCCAATCTCCATGAAAGGATGTCTCACACCCTTATAAGGGATTTCAAAGATCTTCTCCAAGCTGGTCTACAAATTAAAGAGTGGGAAAGGGAGAAGAATCACTTTTCAATAAGAAGGAATGAGAAAGGAAACAACCAGCCTAACAATCAAAGCACACAAAAAGAAGTTGATGTTAATGTAATCGGTCAAGGGAATAAAAGACAATTCTCAGATCTGGGGAAGCCTTTGTCTTGGGTCTTCGACAAGCTGCAAAAGAAAGGGTTATTACAACTTTTAGCTCCTTGACCTTTACATAATCCATTGCCACCAAACTTCAATGCCGAGGCCTTCTGTCAATTTCATTAAATGCGAGGGCATGAAACAAATAAATGTGCTTGTCTAAGGCATGAGATCCAAGATTTGATTGATAGTGGCAAGCTACCCGAGCTGGATAAGACCAATACCAAGAACAACCCTTTGCCTAAATTTGGAAGAGTGCCTCCACCAGCAACCTTCATGGTGGGAAAAGGATTGGAAGAAGATTTTGTTTTATCATCCTTTCAAGATGGAAATATTGAAGATGTGAAGGGAAAAGAAGCTTAAACTCAATGAACTTTCCTTAGCTTGAATATTGCTTTTCAATTTTACTTTCTTTAATATTTAAATTGGAACAATCGTGTTTTTTAAATTTAAATTTGTTTGAATAAATTACTTTCATCAAAATTTTTGTTCGACTTTGTTCATTTTGGTATTCAACCAATGAGGAATCTAGCTTGATAATTCATGAATTAATATATTTATGCATCATGACTTGAATGACTTTACTAGGTGAGGGAATTGCTTTATAGCATTGAGTTGTGTATGCATACTTAGAGAGGGCTCCTGCATAATTACCTTTGTCAAGGTCCTAGTCAGTCTTAGAACATGCTTTGACAAACTTTTGAGGCGAAATTGAACTCTGCTTATTTAAGAGAGAAATGATCTAGGCATTGTTTGGTTAGCCAACAACTAGTATCCACCCAATTAAATATCAATCCCTAGTTGTCCCTTCAAGCCTTCATAAAATTTTAGCTTTCTTTTCATTGGCATATAACTCCAACAACCTGCCCTGAGCTGTTGTGATACTTTTGACAAGTCTTATGATCACTAAGATGAAGAGGCAAGAAGATCAAAAGAAAGCAATGATTAGTCAAGGTCATGAAGATAGTTGAAGTTCTCAAGACCATGAAGATAGTTGATGTTTTCAAGACCATAAGGGTAGTTGAAGTTTTCAAGATCATAAGGGTAGTTGAAGTTCCCTTAATATCTCCAATATATCAAAACAACATTATAGTAACAAATGATTTATCCCTATTAAAGAAGATTTATGTTACTCCACTTATCCATTATGGGAAGCCTAAGTTAGTACAAACAAGACAACTCTTTTAGAGCTAGAAACAAAAAAAAAAGAAGAGAGAAGAAAAGAAAACAAAAAAGACAAAAGAAAAAAAAAGAAAAGAAAAAAGAGAAAAAAAAAAGAAAAAAAAAGAAAAGAAAACCCAAAATGGTTCAAAAAGCCAACTGAGTTCTCTTTTACCTAGGACAACAAAAGGCTTCAATTTGGTTTATGAGGATGGTTTGACTTGAATTGGTCCAACCCAACTAAAGATTCGATCAAAATCAAAGAAAAAGGAGAATGACCATCCAATTCTTGAAAGTTCTGTACTTGACAGTCCTATAAGGAATAAGGACAAAATGATAAAATACTCAAAGAAAAGGAAGAGTAAGAGAAATAAAGAAAAGGGAGAAGAAGAAAAGAAATGAATTTGGGAACCAAACCTTTTTGCAAGGGCAAAGATTGTCCTAATCAAGATCCAGATTAATGCCAAGAAGATAGAAGGAATTTGGAGTCTAGCAAGATTGCCTCCCAGCTGCCTAAAGTTCAAACAAGAAATTTATAGTGTGAGGGTTTGTCCATTGTGTCACACCAGCTCCAATCTCAAAATGGCCTTCATTTAAACCCTTGTCCCTTATAGACCCCATTTCAAGCCTATCAAAGACCTGTTGATCTCTCTTGGTAGGTAGAGTCTATTAGTGGAGATAGTTTGGATAAGCATGCATATGAGATAGACAATATTTAAACTCAAATGAGACCTTTGACCAAGTAATGTGTATGTGCCTATCTGAAGTGCAACAGTTCTTGCTTAAATAGAAATAATTCCTGAGTTTAGTATGGTAGCTAGGGTTATTATGTTATAGATATGTTAATTTGGAAAACTCAAGTTCTGAGGTACATTGACATTGATTTGGCAAAGCCAACATTTGATTTTTTTAAAAAAAAGTGTTTTGTCATACAAAGCCTTCAAGTTAAGGAAAGTACGTTGAACCTTGAATAACAAATTAGGCAAAGGAAATGATTATTGGAAAGGTCATGAAGAAGTTATCAACTGACATGCTGAAATATAGTTCGAAATAGATGAATCCTTGACTCTCCTGCCTGGGGTCTCCACCACTCATGTTTTCATCGTCTTGAAGATAAAAGCCACAAATGCAAAGCTTTCGATCATTCCAATGTGAGACTTGAACGAGCGTCAAAAATTAACCAATGAAAACACTTCTGCTAATCACCTCAGTCTGTGAGTTGATGGAATGACTGTAAATATTATTCATGCATATCATGCATACATATGCATATCACATCACACTTTTTTGTCTTGTATTGTCTATCCTTTATCAAAGTGAATAGCAAACACTCTATGAAGTAAAAAATCAAAAGAAGATGTCAAATCAGGGGGGGCATGGAAAGCCATTGCTTAAGAAAGCCCCAGTCACTTTGCAAAGAGAAGAAATGCGTGCTTATGCAACAAACTAGACAAGAAAAACATCAATCAAAGCTTGCATGGATAAAATCTTTGGTTTGAGCCTACACAGGGGGTAAAGTTTCTCCTTTTCAATTTTTTGAGTTTATATACCAAATATTTTTAAACTCACTTAGAAATATTTTGCCACACAGGAGGGGCAAGGAGAGGATATAAGGTCCAATTAAAAATAGCTAAATCTTTGCAAAAAGGAAGAACAAAAGAATGGAACATTAGAACTCTCAAAAGAATGAAGATGCAAAAGACAAAAGATCAACCCAGCTAAAGAGTTGAAGCCAGGGTAAAGACCCGACCTCCGATGGATAAAGATCCATTTTTCAAGGGTAAAGATCCGATCTCCAAGGATGAAGATCCATTTGCAAGGGTGAAGACCCGATCTCAAAGGATGAAGATCCATTCGCAAGGGTGAAGACCCAATCTCAAAGGATGAAGATCCATTTTTTAAGGGTAAAGACCCGATGTCAAAAGATGAAGATTCATTTTCAAGGATGAAGACCCGATCTCAAAGGATGAAGATCCATTTTGAGGGTGAAAAACCACAATGTATAGAATAACCGGAGCAGTCAGATTTCTCAAATGATAAAAGGTCAGTCAAACTCAATGTCGGGTTCAAGCACTCGGGTCCAAGCATCCAAAATCAATTCAAGCTCGGGTCCAAGTACCCAATCTCGGGTCCAAGTACCCATTCTCGGGTCCAAGTACCTGAATAAATTCAAGCTAGAGTCCAAGTACCCATCTCGGGTCTAAGCACCCAATCTCGGGTCCAAGCACCCAATCTCGGGTCCAAGCACCCAAATCAATTCAAGCTCGGGTCCAAGTGCCTAATCTCAGGTCGAAGTACCCAATCTCGAGTCCAAGTACCCAAATCAAATCAATTTAGGGTCGAGTATCCCAATCTAGTTTAGGATCGAGTATCTAAATCCAGTTAGGATCGCGTATCCAAAGCCAATTTAGGATCAAGTATCTAAAGCCAAGTTAGGATCGAGTATCCCAATCCAATTTAGGATCAAGTATCTGAACCCAGTTAGGATTGAGTATCCCAATCCAATTTAGGATCGCGTATCCAAAGCCAATTTAGGATCGAGTGTCAAAATCAAGTTTAGGATCGAGTATCCGAACCCAATTTAGGATCGAGTATCCCAATCCAGTTTAGGATCGAGTATCCAAAGCCAATTTAGGATCGAGTATCCAAATCAAGTTTAGGATCAAGTATCCGAACCCAATTTAGGATCGAGTATCCCAATCCAGTTTAGGATCGAGTATCCACGGCCAATTTAAGATCGAGTATCCAAATCAAGTTTAGGATCAAGTATCGAAAACCAATTTAGGATCGAGTATCCCAATCTAGTTTAGGATCGAGTATCCAAAGACAATCTAGGATCGAGTATCCAAATCCAGTTAGGATCGAGTATCCAAATCCAGCTTAGGATAGAGTGTCCAAATCTAGTAAGGATCGAGTATCCCAATCCGGTTTAGGATCGAATATCCAAACCCTATTTAGGATCGAGTGTCCAAATCCAGTTAGGATCGACTATCCGAACCCAATTTAGGATCGATTATCCCAATCCAAATCTAGTTAGGATCAAGTATCCGAATCCAGTTAGGATCGAGTATCCGAACCCAATTTAGGATCGAGTATCCAAATCTCTCAGGTCTAGAACCCAAAATACCATTAGGTCCAGAACCTATAATTATCCTTGAGTCCAGAACTCAAACCGGGTCCAAAACCCAAATTTTTCTTTAGGTCCAGAACCTATAATCATCCTTGAGTCCAAAACTCGAACCGGGTCTAGAACCCAAATTTTTCTTTAGGTCCAGAACCTAGAATCATCCTTGAGTCCAGAACTCAAACCGGGTCCATAACTTAAATTTTTCTTTAGGTCCAGAACCTAGAATCATCCTTGAGTCTAGAACTCAAACCGGGTCCAGAACCCAAATTTTTCTTAGGTCCAGAACCTAGAATCATCCATTGAGTCCAGAACTCGAACCGGGTCTAGAACCCAAATTTTTCTTAGGTCCAGAACCTAGAATAATTTTTGAGTCCAGAACTCAAATCGGGTCCAGATCCCAAAACCTCAACCATTTCAAAAATTAAGTCTTATTGCCTTTCACTCTCTTTCACTAAAGTTTCAGATTCTTCAAGCAGGGGGGCAAACTGTAGACCATTAATTTTTGACCCAATCCGGTCCAATATGTTTTATTTAGTCCAAAATGATTTTTGTTGTCTAATTGGTCCAAAATAATTTTTGTTAAATAATTTTTTCTTTAGTATCTAATTTTTATTACTAAAAAATAAAAATAAACAAATAAAAGTCAAAAAATAAAAATAAAAATAAAAATAGGCGACGAAAAAATCATCGCGTGGGCCCGTGGGCATTTTCCCCGCTGAAATTTCCTGCGAGCGAAATAGCCACAGGAAAATCCTGTAGGCGAAATGGTCGCCAGCAGGAATTTCATGCGGGCGACGCCCGCAGCCCGCCCCTGCCGCAATTTCCTAAGGCAAAATTTTTTCGCCAGCGCATTTTTTCCTACCGACACAAATTTTTCAAAACCTAATTCAATTAGGTTTTGGTTTTTTTATTAATATTACTTGCCATGACTAATTAGAATAAACCACATCAAACCACTATAAATAAGGACCAAAGGCAATTAAATTGGAGGAGGCCGAAACCAACAGAGGCTTGAAAATTTGAAACCAAATCAGTGAAGGAAAAGGGAGCAATTCAATTTCTTTTTTTGTGGAATAGGAGGGACACGATTTAAGCAATTCAAAGGCAGCAATTGTCTTTGTTCTTGTTCATACAAGAAGAATTATTTTTGGAGAATCAACAAAAGGAGGTATGAGATTCTAATTTCTTTTTTTTTTCACTGTAGCTAAAACTAGGATTTTGTGTTTTTCAAAAGTTAAAATCTTAGAGCTTTAATTTAGTTTTCCAAAGTTAAAAATACTAATACGTTACTTTATTTTCCAAAAAGACTTAAAATTGTTATTTTTACCTCTTCAAAATCTTAAAACCTTAATTAAACATATTTTTCAAGAAAACCAATATTTGATTCTATTTCTTTCAAAACTTTAAATTAGGTTCTGTTTCTTCAAAAAAAACCATAAAAAACATCTTTTCTATTTATAAAAACTTCAATCCATTTGTTTAAATTCATAAAACCTCATGAAATCATCAAATTGTCTTTCTAAATCATAATTCAAATTCATCACCCGAGACCCTAATTTTAAATCCTAAAACCCTAATTCAACTTCTAAACCTAAAATAATAAACTCTAACTCCTTTAAAACCTTAAACCCTAACTTTTTCTAAGCCCTAATACTTTAAAACATTAAAAACCATAAAAACATAAATACTTTAATTTTACACAGTAGCTTAAAATCATCATTTAAAACCATGAATCAAAAGTATTTTAAAGTGTCTAAAACTTTAGTTTCATGATTTCACCATTCAAAACTTAATTTGTTTAATCAAAGAGTCTTACCAACCTTTTAAAACATAAAACCCTAATCTATTTTAATTCCATAAAAAGTCACAGTAGCTATAATTGGACTGTTATTTGCTTTATTTAATTCTATACTTGATTATGCTTTGATTTATCTCTTGTGCTTTAATTTATTTAATTTCAATACTTGATTTATTTAATTTATCATGGATGGATGTTTATTTTATATTTTGATTAATAGCTTTGATGAATGATTTATTTATGATGAATGATTATTTATTTTTATCAATTAATTTAGATTTCCAAAAGTTGTAAGAGGTATGTTTCCACTTGGTGGGTACCTCATTAATTAAACATCATGTAATTTAATTTGCTTTTCTATTTTAGAACCTATGTAAAGGGCATGTTTCTACCTTTCAGTGGGTGTCCTATTTAGGCATGTGATGTAAGGACATGTTTCCATCTTTGGATGGGTGTCCATTTATTTGTTTTTTTTTTGTATGGACATTGCTTTGATTTTAATATAATGATGCTTTCTTTTTATTGTGTGTAATATGGATAATATTGTTATATTTAAGAATTTTATAATATTAAGACCTGTAAAGGAGGTCGGTTCCAATGAACCGGGCATTGTGGGGGTGCTGGGCCATTTCTCACCTTCCCTACACGTACCTAACATTTCAAACCCATTAGGGGGTTGGGGATTCCTTAGGAATCGAGTCATCCACCCCTTTCTTTTTCCTGGCCCGTCCGGGTGGCGACTCCATTTTCTTCGGACTTAGGTCCGTGTTCTCTAAGGCTCCGACCCTAAACAGTGTTGAAGTCGTAAGAACCATTCTATCGGGAGTGGGGGTGAAAATCCCCGCTCACACTTGGTTAATGGGTGGAAGCAGTATTGCCAATTGAGATTGAGATCAAATAGCTGAGGGTGGTCCTGGAAGCTGAATTGCCTGAGTTAGAATGGGTGGCAAGTATATATACACAACTAGCCTTATTAGAAGAAAGAAGGTTGAAGGCATTGTATCATCATCATCTGTATCAAAGAAAGATAGCTCGGGCTTACAATAGAAGGGTTAAGATCATGAAGCCCAAAGTCAAGAACTTAGTATTAAAGTAGTGCAAGCCTAATGTCTCTAATCCAAGAAGAAAGTTTAGACATGGTTGGGAAGGACCATACGTTGTAAAACAAGTCATGAACAAGGGTATAGTCAAGTTGTCTAACATAGATGGGAATGAATTTAGTGAGCCAGTGAACATTGACAAGTTAAAGAGGTTTTATGTTTGAAATATATATATATATATAAGAGCTCGCTAGGTTGAAAAGCCGAAAGGGTGGCCTAGGCAAAAGTTAGAGCAGTCTGCTATTTCTAAAAATCTGAAAGGGCTGGGTAGGCAACAATTAGGGCTAAAATGATAGAAAATTATCAATTTGAAAACCCAAAAGGGCTGGTTGGTGACATGAATATCTTGTGTATGCTAGCTTTGTGTTTTTGGTTGTTCCCCAATTTAATAAAACAAAGTTAATGTTAAAATTATTCTATGTTTACTATTTTGAATAATCTGACCATTAGTGTAAAATAAATAACACAATAGCGAAAAGTGATGATAAACTATAAAAGAAAGAAAAAAAATCTTTTATTATCATTATTGTTCATCCTAACATTATTTTTTCTAAAGAATTGACAAAGTGTAAAATTTATGGTAGATGATAAGTGTAATGTGCGTGCCAGCTTTACTTTAGTCAATCCAAGTAAGTTTCTGTTAGACGGGGCATGTCCAAATCAGGAGTGAACTTAGAACCTCAAGGCTCGGCACCGTACTGGCTGTCAAGTTGATGAGGATCATAACAAGTGCCTCAACGGAGAGCAGCAACATGAACATACATCAGATACGTCCGAATGGCGACATGGGTAATCTTCCACCAAGGTACCAACCAACGGATGATAATGACAGCTCATTAGTGGATCCAGTCAACCCATTCGGTATATTGAAGCAATAAGATGAAGCAATTTCCTTACAAAATGATGTCAGGATAGATTTTTGGTAAAGTCCATTTATGGAGTGTCGAGCAAGCAGAAGTGCTCCTATAGCCATATCTGTAAAGATAAACAACAGTTCATTATATATATATATATATATAAGCTCGTTAGGTTGAAAGCATGTAAGGGCAGTTGAAGCAAAAATTAGGGCAGTTTACTAGCTCCAAAAACCCGCAAGGGTAGTGTAGGTAAAAGTTAGAACCAAAATTAAAAAATAATAACAAAAAAAAAAGTCTGCTAGGTTGAAAACCCGCAAGGGGGGCCTAGGCAAAAATTAGGACAACTTGCTAGTTTCAAAATCTCACAAGGGCAGACTAGGTAAAAATTAGAGCAATAAAAAAAATAAAAACATTGAAAACCCAGAAGGGTGGTTTAGGTAATTACCTGAAGCAGCAAGGGACTTCCAGCCAACCACCTCAAAGAATTTATCTTGAATTGGTCCAGTCTAACTAGGATTTCAGCCAAGATCATAGGTACTGGAGAAAAACCTCCCTCCATTTGGTCCATAATATCCAATGCTCGTGGATCGATGTCACCGTCAAAAGAAATAAGCAGGAATTGACCGAGCAAGCATAAAAAAAACATGCATCCCCGCTCTTTGGTAGGAGCCAAATGGGAAGTGTAAAAATCGATCAATAGACCAAGCAAGATTTTCTCACCTCTTGTCAGTTGTAGAACCTCAGGTTTTAAGAGTTAGAATAATATCTGCATCTTTTGATGAGCTTATAAAGTTAGTATGGGTAATGCCATCGGATGATTGTTTGGGTATCCAAGAATAGCTTCAAATTCTTCGATCATTGAACATACTTCAAAGTCATTTATCTTGAAAGTCCTAGTTTTTACATCACAAAAGGAGGCCATGGCATGCAAGAAGGAATAGTCCAACTTGACATTTTGAAAGCACTTTAAAGTATTAATTTGAGACCAAGATATTTGTTCCCAATGTGAAGCTTTAATGGTCATAAATAAATCTTTGATTTTTTTAAATTGAGCTCAATCATTGATAGGGTTTGAGAAAGGTTGAAAAAGTTTGATTTACTTCTGTTACTATGATACAATTCATAAGAATTTATGTCTTTTGCGTTGAGAATTATAATGAGCAGATTGTTGGGGCTACTGTGAATTGGGAATTTCCACTAATTTAAATAGGCAAAAGGTTGGGAATCGAATTGCACAAGGAATAGGTAGTGACTTGAAACCAAAGCACATAAGGAAAGGCATTTATCTTGAGTAGTTGTTTGAATATCGAGTCTATCATGGTTTTGCAAAACTTTATTAATGAAGAATCCAAATTTGAATTCGTGATGGACGTTTGTATGCATATATTAAAAAAAGATATAGAAAAGTCAATAAAAAAATTGCAAAGTCAAAATTACAGGAACATTATTATTATTATTATTATTATTATTATTATTATTATGTTAATACAAGCCTTTTTTAATATAATACAATATGATTATTGTGAAGAGGGAGGCAGTCCATAATCAAACAAAGCCTTGAGAAAGTCATCGCCTGTTGGAGGAGGAGGCATATCGTTCACCCAAAGTCCACTCGAGGAGGAAGCACCCAAGCCTCTATTGCTTTAAGAGTTTGTGAGAGGGAATTTTCACCCACACTCTCATGTGGAATGGTTCTTGCAACATTGGCACTGTTAGGCTCAGGGGCTTAGAGAACACAGACATAAACTTGGAGAAAATGTTGTCGCCACCCGGATGGGCAGAAAAAAAAGAAAGGGGTCATTGACTATATTTCTAAGGAATATCCAACCCCCTATTGGGTTTGAAAAGTTGGGTATGCATGAGGAATGTAACACCCTTATACCCCATATACATATACCACATACACCCACATATGTAATATACATATATTGGATACAAGGATGTCACAGTCTATTTGAAGTAAACCAATCTTTAAACTTTAACATTAAATCATTATTATAAATAGTAATAGATAAAACATTCCTTGTTAAAATACATATATATATATATATATCTTTATTACACCCAAAGTTTATCCAAAACATTTATTTAATAAGCAGTGGAATATACATATGTATCCATCACAATCAATATTCAAAAAAATATAGAGTTTATACATGCTTAACATTTCGTCTCTGATCTTGAAGTCCAAAAATCAACTCTTCACAAGGGATCACAAGTCTAGACTCGACTTGGTCTAGCTGAACTCTCTGGTTCAACTGGATCTACCCTATCACCTGCGCGATAAATCACAGTTGTGCTAAGCCAAAGGCTTACTGGTACAAACCACAATAACAATATGCTTCAAATGTAATGCCAATGTCAAACTTTTAAGAATTAGAAACAATATACAAGGATATCACATTTCATAACATTAAATCTCTTTATATTGTTCAATTGTTCCATCATTCATAATTCATATTAAAGCAAAGACAAGCATGGGCCCAAAAGAAAATAATATGCCATTCAAATTCCAGAGTTACTGTTTTGGTCCAATAATCACATTTATCAAGCCCGTATGCGAATCATTATCACAATGAGGATTACCTCATATGTAACATCCCAACTAGGCTTCAAGGACTAGGCCCAACCAAGCTTCAAGGGGAGCATAGCATCAACCCAACCTGGCTTCAAGGACCAAGCCCAACCCAGCTTCAAGGGATTGTTACTTTTAAGCATGCCACCAACAACAAAACTCTAAAAATTGAATAACATACTAGGCACACAGGTCTTTCATTATTTCATTATCAAATCCATTCTCATTTTCTCATGATCATTTAGGCACAATGCCCCAACTATTTCATTTACATCATTATAACCATCACCAATGGCTTCACATATCATCATTAGGGTATAGATAACAAATTAAATTATTCATATATTTCAAATTCTCAACATATACTTCAAATAATGCAAATCACAGCACCATTCTCATATATTAACAATATAATAGGTAACTTAACACGTTTTCCAACCAAATGTGCTAAGTCCCAAAGTCATGTAAATGTATGCAATCATGTAAGGTTTGTACTTACCTCTAAGAGCAACACACACCAATACCAAACTCCTCTTCCAAGATTTCCTCAACACTTGGATTGGTTATCTCAAATCTCTTCAAAACCTAATCCAAAGGTGATTATACATTCTCACTTAGTAATACTCATAAGGAAATAAGAATAAGAACTATCTAGGGCAAACCCTACACATGACACGCTCAACAGCACGTGCGTGTCCCTGATCATGCCCTAAACCCACAACACAAAAGCTTTGACATGCTCAGTAACATAGGCGTGTCACTGCACTTGTCAATCCTTCTCCAACACAGAAGCTATGACACGCTCAGTGACATGGGCTTGTCACTGGACGTGTCAATCCTCCAACAACACAGTAGCTTTGACACGCTAAGTGACATGGGCGTGTCACTGGGTGTGTCAATACTACTACTACACAGAAGTTGTGACATGCTCAGTGACATGGGAGTGTCACTACTCATGTCACCCATACTGAAAACAGGACCAACCACACACCCAAGGACATGGCCGTGCTAATGGGCGTATCAGGTGAAAAACTTGAAATCGACACCAAAAATGCCACATCCAACACACCTCTTTCTTTTACCCTTTTTCACTCCAAACAAACTTAACCAAAACCATCAATATACCAAAATAAACTTGCATAACATCAATATAACTCAATTACATGCATCAAAATACAATCACAACCATATTTAACAACTCAAACTTACACAATCCACAACTCTTGTTTTCTTCACCAAATTTAAACATTTCTCTTCAAAATCAAAGTCATTAAGACCAAACAACCTCAAACATATCAAAATCAACCATACACACAACTACATCAATCATTCACCAAACTCAAATACACAAACTCCAAATGAACACGAAGAAACAAGTTGGAAACTTACCAAAAGTGAAGAAAATTCTTAAAACTCCAACTTGATCACTTGAGATCTTTCACTTGCTTGAGTTAGGAATCAACAAAACCTCTCTTTCCTTTGATGAAGATGGTGGTGGCAGGCTATCCAAAAAGAAAGAAGAAGAAGAAAATAGAAATGGTCAACTCCCCTTCACTAATAGCCATATGAATTCTCTTTAAATCTCCACCAAGAAAAAATATTATTGTAATAATATAATCCCAAATATCAATCTCCACCATCACTTAATTTCTAATTTAATAAGCAAAATATCATTTGACCATTAAATAAAAGTTGACTTGTATATGTTGTATATATCTTCATATATACAACATATATACACTTTCCTTTCTTATCTTTCCACTTAATCATATATACACCTTAAATCATTTAATCCAATTACAATAATTAACATTTCCAAAATTTTAGGGTATTGTTTGGGATATTACAATTCTCCCCCTCTACAAATAAATTTCATCCTCGAAATTACCTGATCTTAAGTCTGAAATAGCTGGGGATACTGATCTCGCATCACTTGCTCACTCTCCCAAGTTGCCTCTTACTTAGCATGATTCTTACAAAGAACCTTCACAAGTGGCACTTCCTTATTTCTCAACTCTTACACTTCATGTGCCAAAATAGCCACTGGTTCTTCTTCAAAAGTTAGATCCAGACTAACCTCAATAGATTCCACTAACAAAATATGAGATGGGTCTGATCTGTGCCTCCATAGCATAGAAACATGGAAGACATTATGAATTCTATCCAATTCAGGTGGCAAAGCAATTCTATAAGCAACTGATCCAACTCTTTCCAGTACCTTATAAGGTCCAATGAAATGAGGACTCAACTTTCCTTTACGGCCAAATCTCAAAATTTTCTTCCAAGGAGACACTTTCAAAAATACTTTATCTCTAACATTAAACTCTATGTCTCTCCTCTTCAAATCTGAATAGGATTTCTGTCGATCTGAAGCTACTTTCAACCGATCCTGAATTATCTTCACTTTCTCTTCTGTTTCTTTAATCAAATCGGGACCAACTTACATTCTCCAACTTCATCCCAACATAGAGGCATCCTACATCTTCTACTATACAATGCCTCGTAGGGTGCCATTCTAATACTAGATTGATGACTGCTGTTATAAGCAAATTCCATCGGTGGCAAAAACTTGTCCCAACTTCTAGAGAAATCAATGACACAGCTCCTCAATATATCCTCCAAAATCTGTATCACTCTCTCTGACTGTCCATCTGTCTGAGGATGGAAAGCAGTGCTAAAATGTAATCAAGATCCTAAAGCATCATGTAAACACTTCTAAAATCTTAAAGTAAACTGGGGATCTCGATCAGATACCAAAGAAATTGGGACTCCATGGAACTTCACTATCTCACTGATATACAGCTCAGCCAACTTCTCAAGAGAATAGTCCATCCAAACTGGAAGAAAATGAGTTGTTTTCATCAACCGATCAACGATCACCCAGATGGCATCATGCTTCTTCTGAGTCAAAGGTAACCCGATCAGAAAATCCATCGTTACTCGCTCCCATTTCCATTCAGGCACTGATAAAGGTTGAAGCAACCCTATTGGAACTTGGTGCTCAACCTTCATTCTCTGACAAGTGAGACATTTGGATACAAACTCCACTATGTCCCTCTTCAAACCTGACCACCAATAATGTTGCTTTAAATCATGATACATCTTGGTACTCCCAGGGTGCATAGCAAATGCCGACTGATGTGCTTCCTCTAAAATAATCTTTTTCAGTCTTGTATCATTAGGAACACACAATCTATCTTTGTACCAAAGACTACCATCACTTCTCACATGGAAATCTCGGCTCTCCCCCTTTTGGCAATCTGACACAACTTTCTAAATTCTTTCATCTACCAACTGAGCCTCTCTAATCTTATCCAACAAGACTGGCCTCAATTGTAAATGAACTAACAAAGCACCATCATCACATGATTCAAAACTAGCATGCAACGCTCTAAACCCAACAAGCAACGAGAGCGAATAAGCAGTCAAACCTGCCAAAGACTTCTGACTTAAGGCATCAGCAACTACATTTGCCTTGCTAGGATGATAATCAATCAAACAATCGTAGTCTTTAATCAACTCCAACCACCGTCTCTGACGAAGATTCAACTCTCTCTGAACACCCAAGTATTTCAAACTCTTGTGATCTATACAAATGAAACACTTCTCCCCATAAAGGTAATATCGCCAAATCTTCAAAGCAAACACTATGACTGGCAATTCTCATGCATCGGACAATTAAGCTCATGCAGCTTCAACTGCTAAGAAGCATAAGCTATGACTCTACCCTCCTACATCAAAACACAACCTAAACCACTATGTGAAGCATCACTATAAATCACATATGGTTTATCTTCCACAGGCAAAGTAAGAACAGGAGCTTGAGTCAACATCTACTTCAACTGCTCGAAGCTAGCTTGACACTACTCTATCCACATGAATCTAACTCCCTTTCTAAGTAATCTGGTGAGTGGAGTAGCTATCAAAGAAAAACCTTTCACAAACCATCGATAATAGCCTACCAAACCCAGAAAACTTCTAACTTCAGTCACTGTCTTCGGTGGACTCCAATTCAAAATGGCCTCAACTTTACTCGGATCAACTCTTATACCATATGCTGAAACCACATGACCGAGAAAAGTCACTTGATCAAGCCAAAACTCACATTTAGACAGCTTAGCATACAACTGCTTGTCTCTCAAGGTCTGCAATACAATCCGCAAGTGCTTATCATGATCCTCCTCATTATGCGAATACACCAAAATATCATCAATAAAGACCACCACAAACTGATCTAGATAGGGTCTAAACACCCTATTCATCAAATTCATAAAAGCTGCTGGTGCATTCGTCAACCCAAAAGGCATCACTAAGAACTCATAATGCCCATACCTTGTGCAAAAAGCTATCTTAGATACATCTTCAGCTCTGACTCTCAACTGATGGTACCCTGATCTCAAATCAATCTATGAAAATACTGCTGCTCCCTTCAACTGATCAAAGAGATCATCTATCCTAGGCAAAGGGTACTTGTTCTTAATAGTCACCTTATTCAACTGCCTATAATCAATGCACAATCTCAAAGTACCATCCTTCTTCTTTACAAACAAAACAGGTGCTCCCCAAGGAGACACACTAGGGTGAACAAACCCTTTATCCAATAATTCTTGCAACTGCACCTTCAACTCTCTCAACTTAACAGGTGCCATTCGATAGGGAGTAATAGATATGGGAGTGGTACCAGGCAACAAATAGATACCAAACTCAACCTCTTTCTCATGGGGTATCCTTGGCAACTCCTTAGGAAAAAAATCTGAAAATTCAACAACCGTAGATATACTATCAAGCTGAGAACCCACTACTCTAGTAACTACAACATGAGCAAGATAAGCATCACACCCTTTTCAAATCAACCTCCTAGCTGAAAACTGCTGAAACAAACATAGATGCAAGTTGTCTCTGCTCACTAGATACCATCACACTCCTACCATCACCAGTTCTAAGGGTAACACACTTATTTTGACAGTCTACCATAGCCCCGTGCTTAGACAACCAATCCATGCCTAAGATCAAATCATACTCTTTAAAAGGCATTTCAATCAAATCACCAAGGAATTCCTCATCTTGCACCTGAACTATTATGATGCACCTTGCTAACTACCAGACTATGCCCTAGAGGATTTGTCACCAAGACATCAAATCCTAGGGACTCTAAATGTAATTTAGTCACAGGCAAGATAGATGCACTTATGTATGAATGCATAGATCCTGGATCAATAAGAGCAAGAACTGAAATGCCAAATAAAGAAAAAGTACCTGCAATGATGGCTGAAGCATCCGGCTGCCTCTGCATCACATACACTCACTGAGATGGCCCAGCCTCATCTGGCCTACTGCCTTCGAATGTAGAGTGTAACACCCCCATGCCCTATATAAGTACTATACATATACCTAGTATACATACAATACGTATATAGAATATAGGAATGTCACTTCTAGTTTTAAATTTCAAAACCTTTGATCAAGTTCAAACAATATTACATTAAATTAAATAACATTAACAAAATCATTATACTTCCAATGATCTTAATCTTATTTACCAAAACTTCATTATTACATATGAATATTGTATTTCGAATAATACATCTTAATTAAAGTCATACATGTATGCATCACCTTCTAGTTGGTCTCGAGACACTCTTACCCTTCTCGTGGCATCACAGCTAGACCTCCGGATCAACTGCATAAATACCTGTGCGATTAAACATCCGCGCTAAGCCCGAGACCTTAGTAGTACAACTAAATAATAAAATACACTTTACCAAAATTATCATACC
Source organism: Garcia nutans (assembly GCA_947685225.1). Classification (NCBI taxonomy): domain Eukaryota; kingdom Viridiplantae; phylum Streptophyta; class Magnoliopsida; order Malpighiales; family Euphorbiaceae; genus Garcia; species Garcia nutans. The sequence goes on from CANTUV010000045.1 coordinate 35,750,304, forward strand.
TCATATGTTTAGCATTATGTTTTATTGTTCTCTTACCACGTTTTCCTTTCTCAATGCATTCTTCAAAAGTTCTCACTAATCTCATATACGTAAACATATACATTAGTTCAACCAATTACCATTCGAAGACCTATTCAACACCTTTACGAACACAATGCTCACAAATACAACATTCATATACATTTTACACATCATATAACATTTTCAACATATCAAAACACATATTACAAAATCATATTTCATAACATCATTTTATTCACAATTTATCAATCATAAATCACACTTCCAATAAAAGCAACCATAGATCTCATTACTTATTTATTTCAACATTTGAATATCACATCAACAACCAAGACAGACTCGGGCCCAACAACACACTAATATGCCATTCAATTTTCAGAGTAATGCTTTGGTTTAATTATCACATTTATCAATATCCCAACTAGGCTTCAAGGATTAGGCTCAACCAAGCTTCAAGGGGAACAAAGCATGCTAAGTATCAACCCAACTTGGCTTCAAGAACCAACCCAACCTAGCTTCAAGGGTTGTAACATCTCAATTAGGCTTCAAGGATTAGACCCAACCAAGCTTCAAGGGGAGCAAAGCATGCTAAGCTTCAACCCAACTTGGCTTCAAGGATCAAATCCAACCTAACTTCAAGAGATTGTTACTATAGGCATGCCACCAACAACAAACTCTGAAAATGGAATAACACATTAGCTATACAATTCATTTATCAATTGAATTATCATATCATTTGAATCTTTATAACCAGTAACAATGGCTCCACATTTCAATCATCATAGCCAATAACAATGGCTCCACATTTCAATCATCATAGCCAATAACAATGGCTTCACATTTCATTTGATTTCAATTCTCATTTCATCTTTCATCACAACCTCACATCTTTTGTATTTCATACTTCATCACAATATCACATCTTTCACATCACAATACAATTTACAAAGTTCACAATGCATAACACATAACATTATTCATATAATATCATTATCATCATTAAATCATATTGATCAATTCATTACTCAAGTATACATAATCAATGACATTGCACATACCTTTTTCCATGATCATTATATCTTCCACATTTCCTATATCATCATTGTTATATGCAAAACAATTTACATTATACATGAATGTAGAATCTTCTATATGCATTTGGTTGGATCATTATTGTTTTAAATGTGTTTAGGTATAAAAGACCTTTGAAGATCCAACAATGTATGATTAGTTCAAAATCAATATCCTTAGCCAACACACTCAAGGGACACGGCCAAGCTTGTGGCCGTGTCTCTCAATCCAAACATCCAGTAGCAAACACGGTCAAAGGACACGGCCAAGCTTGTGGCCGTGTCTCTCAATCCAATTTACACAGTAGCAAACACGGGCAGTAGACACGGCCAAGCCAGTGGCCGTGTCTCTCAACACAAAAATCCAGTAGCAGACACGGGCAAGGGACACGGCCGTGTCTCTCAACACAACATAGGCAGTGGCAAACACGGTCAAGGGACACGGCCAAGACAGTGGCCGTGTCTCTCCAAAAATCATCCAACACGGCCAAGTTTGCCCTAACTTGGCCGTGTCTCTCATAACTTGGCCGTGTCCTTCAAGGATTCATAGACCAAATACTTCAAAATTCATCCAAACTCTTCCAAATTCACACCACCACCCTCTTAACCATTATCTTTGTTTATAATTTTCATTCTCCTATCACCTTAACATTTAGATAATTTCATTATATCATCATAATAAGCAATATATATACATCAATTACTCAAAGTACCAATTCATTTATACTAAAACCTAACTCAACAATTCATCATCATCCTCACAATTTCCCAACTTATCATCACTTAAATACCAATTTAATACATTTACACACTTCCATCTCTCACTATAATCATCTTACACATCAATCCTCACCTCAATTCAAAGAAACCAAAACAAGAAGATACAAACTTACATATATATATAATCAACAAAATCAATTCAAGATGTGAGTACTTACATAAATAGCTTGCCAAATCTTCAACTCCACTTGCAAATCTCTTGATATCCTCAATCTTTGATGTAATTAGAAGCAAAATCATCATTCTCTCTCTAGTTTCTCTCTCTCTCTCTCTCTCATTCAAGCAACAAGAAGAAGACGAAGAAGAAGGAGCAGAAGAGAAAAGAAGTTTCTACTTCTTTCCTTCGTTCTTATCATATATATATATATAATAATAATAATAATAATAATAATAATAATAATAACACTAACAATAACAATAACAATAATAATAATAATAATAATAATAATAATAATAATAACACTTTAAATCTCCACCACATAATCTTTCTTTGACTTTCTTCTTCTCTTTTCTTTTTGTCCTTATTATTATTATTATTAATTCATTACACAAATATATGTATATACCATTCACTTATCCTACACCATTTTATATCCCATGTATATGTCTTATATATATATCTTTATATTTCCCCTATATACATATACATTAAATCCAAATTCAACAACAATAACTCCAAAACTCTTAGGGTCTATTCAAGGATATTACAATTCTCTCCCCCTTAAATAATTTCGTCCTCGAAATTATCTAACACAATAACATCCCATTCTTAACATAATACCATCTTAATTTTTATCAAATTACATAACTTTTACTCTCCCCCTTAGAGTCAATCATCTTCTCTAAATTCCATAACTTATCATGCTATAAGATTATATATCTTATTACTTCCTCAACAAAGTAATTAAGATAGTTTCTCACATTCCCAATGAAATTACCTTTAGACAAAAATCAGATCATCTTATGGTCTATACATTCTACTCATTTATTACATTCAAGATATTTATCACTTCATCTCTTTATAGATAATCTCCTAACTTTAACCTTAGAAATTATTGAATTATATTATACCATTGCTTATCTTGTCATTATAATCACTTTTGAAGATAGCTACGTATCAAACCTTGATTGATAACAATCTTTTCATTATGCTTGCACTTAAATCCTTTGCTATCATATTTTTCACTTAACATTTATATTAATACCTCCTCTGTAAACTTACTTAACAGATAATCAACCTTTTTCCCTTTATACCACTATTTGCAATTGATATAATTCAATTCATCAATGTCCATACATCCATCAAAATATTACATCATCCACATTATCATGTAAATTTTTATACTATTAGTACAACTATACATATTAAATCTTGATAATGATTCACAATCTTAATGCAACTTAAATCATTTGGTTCATCTATCACAAAATATCCACACTTCAATTCAAACCAACAAGTAACTTATTTAAACTTATCCTTAGATTTCACATTATATATATATCCTCATTCCACTCAATCAAAATTATATCCAATTCCTGATCTTTTCAGATCCATATTCAATCACATTATCATAATAACAAAGCACTTCAGATTGTTCTTCAGTATATATATATTTTGTTTTCTATTATTTATTATCATTTCCACCAATTCTTATGACAATCTCATATCATGTTGATTATGTATAATTCATTCACTTAAACTTTAAACTCATTCATTTTATACCATACACATTTTAGCATAACCTTCAATCATCTTTTTATAATATCTTCTCAGATATCACCCCATTGCTATCTTAACAATAAATGTTATCCATACTTAACACATTTTCGAAAGTCTCCTCTGTTTCCTTACGTTTCATAATTATAACCAAATTTCTAGCATAAAATCATAAAATATCACTTTACCACATCATAATTATCAATCTCATCAGAACCATACAAGAATCATGTTATCTCAATCCCAAATCAGAAAATAACAAAATTAACCAACCACACTATACTAAACAAACCATAGGATTATAAAAGATTAAGGGTCATGTGTAAAACTTATAAATCCATATGGTTCCTTTATTATTCTGCTTCCAACCTTTCCAATTACCATACTAAATTGAATCTCAAGAATTTTATATTCATTTCTAAACTTTAGATACCGCAAGAGTTAACACATTCCAACTCCGTTATCACTCAAATTGCACTAGATTATATAATAATCACTAGCTTAATTCATGTTTCAACAATATTATCATCTTCTTGTATGAACACATATTCCATCATATAAACATTACATAATTTCTCTTTTGTCACATAATTTCTAATCCATTTACAATCTCTTACAATATACAAATACATAAACTTTTCCATAAGTGGATACTTTGGAACTCTAAATATCATATGACCATCAAATTAGTGATCACCATAACAATTTCATTATCCACTACTACACAAGTCTATTCTTACCCTCAATTCCATCATAAAATTCATCTAATTTGTTCAAGTCATAACCTAATCTTTATTAGATTCACCAATACATACAATATCATTATCCATATCACTAATCCAATATTTGTACCACATATACATTCATAATGTGATTCATATTTCTTACATGTCATAATTTCATTCATATAGAAAAACTCAACTCATACATTCTATACATGTATATACTTAATTATATGCTCTTGTTTTACTTCCTTTTTCATACATTCCATACAAATCTAATGTTTATCACTTTCCTTTGAACATTATCATTCTCATTTCTTCAATATGATGTAGAGTATTTATCATTACAACAAATATATAAATATTCTAACCATAATAACATTTTACATACCTTTTTGTCACAATCCTCATGTGACATCTCTTTCACTTTTGTCTTTAAAGACATTTAATATACCTTCATATCCATTTTTTTACTCTTTCCACTCAAATAACTCATTTTCATTGGCTTACTCACTTTTATACACATGTACATTACATCCAGTCATATACACATTGAGCCCAATAACCTCTATACACTTTCCAAGGCTAGTTATTACAAATCTCAATTTCTTGAATCACCAATGGTCCATTCCATTCTTACTATCAATCTTATCTCATAACCTAGCTTTGCACAAGTTTATCAATGCAAACGTAACCATTCTCATACTATCAATCACATTACCCAATTTAATAATAATCTCATATACAGTAATATTCATTCCACATAGTTCACAAGTTTAACTTACATTAAACTACCTATGTTTAACATAATTTTTATCCAAATTCCATTAACACTATAAATTCACAACTTACTACTTTACTTAAACTTCCATTTACTCATCTTGTTTTCTTAATATCAAATTGAGAAAAACATCTTATATATACATATTATAAAGTAACATCAAAGTGTATTCTTTTCACAATTATTAAAACTCATTTCAAAAATCCAAAAGTTACATCTTACCATCATTAACATGTGCTTTAACAACACTCAAACATATCACATTTCTAACATTAAAATCATAATGTTTGCATTTAAAAAAAACAACAATGCAACCAGCACCATTATATCTTCCTATCTAACCAACATCATCTCTTTTTCTTTTTAACAATTTTAACTTTACATATTCAAACCTTAAATGGTCAAACTTTGTCTATACTCATCAACTCACTCAATTTACCACCATACTCTCTTCATTTAACAGCATATCTATTCATATTATCCATCTAACAATATTTCCTCTTTCTAGAAATCCAAACATAAGGTTTAGTAGAAAGAGATTCAAATTATAGAGGAAAAATCACATATTGTAGTCTTAATTTGGTTTTTAACTCATTTCCAACTTATTCTTCTAGCCATTTCTTTATATGTCATACACATATCAATAATCAAACTTTTTACTTATACCTTCCATAACATTTCTTTACACCACAATCACCTCTCAATTATCAACATTTTAAAATTTACTTTCATATGAAACCTCATTTACATACTATCTTTTATCACATGTAATTCAATTACATCACAATTCACATAATGCCACGTTCGAGACCAACCTAGGTGTGAATGCATATGCATGTATTACAAATTTCTTTTCAAAACTTTTCTTTTTACTTCTCTTAAAGCCTTTCAAAACTTTCTCTTTTTAATTTTACTTAGGCCGAGAATCTCGAACCTAAGCTCTGATACCAAAATAATTGTAACACCCCCATGCCCTATATAAGTACTATACATATACCTAGTATACATACAATACGTATATAGAATATAGGAATGTCACTTCTAGTTTTAAATTTCAAAACCTTTGATCAAGTTCAAACAATATTACATTAAATTAAATAACATTAACAAAATCATTATACTTCCAATGATCTTAATCTTATTTACCAAAACTTCATTATTACATATGAATATTGTATTTCGAATAATACATCTTAATTAAAGTCATACATGTATGCATCACCTTCTAGTTGGTCTCGAGACACTCTTACCCTTCTCGTGGCATCACAGCTAGACCTCCGGATCAACTGCATAAATACCTGCGCGATTAAACATCCGCGCTAAGCCCGAGAGCTTAGTAGTACAACTAAATAATAAAATACACTTTACCAAAATTATCATACCTCATATGTTTAGCATTATGTTTTATTGTTCTCTTACCACGTTTTCCTTTCTCAATGCATTCTTCAAAAGTTCTCACTAATCTCATATACGTAAACATATACATTAGTTCAACCAATTACCATTCGAAGACCTATTCAACACCTTTAAGAACACAATGCTCACAAATACAACATTCATATACATTTTACACATCATATAACATTTTCAACATATCAAAACACATATTACAAAATCATATTTCATAACATCATTTTATTCACAATTTATCAATCATAAATCACACTTCCAATAAAAGCAACCATAGATCTCATTACTTATTTATTTCAACATTTGAATATCACATCAACAACCAAGACAGACTCGGGCCCAACAACACACTAATATGCCATTCAATTTTCAGAGTAATGCTTTGGTTTAATTATCACATTTATCAATATCCCAACTAGGCTCAACCAAGCTTCAAGGGGAACAAAGCATGCTAAGTATCAACCCAACTTGGCTTCAAGAACCAACCCAACCTAGCTTCAAGGGTTGTAACATCTCAATTAGGCTTCAAGGATTAGACCCAACCAAGCTTCAAGGGGAGCAAAGCATGCTAAGCTTCAACCCAACTTGGCTTCAAGGATCAAATCCAACCTAACTTCAAGAGATTGTTACTATAGGCATGCCACCAACAACAAACTCTGAAAATGGAATAACACATTAGCTATACAATTCATTTATCAATTGAATTATCATATCATTTGAATCTTTATAACCAATAACAATGGCTCCACATTTCAATCATCATAGCCAATAACAATAGCTCCACATTTCAATCATCATAGCCAATAACAATGGCTTCACATTTCATTTGATTTCAATTCTCATTTCATCTTTCATCACAACCTCACATCTTTTGTATTTCATACTTCATCACAATATCACATCTTTCACATCACAATACAATTTACAAAGTTCACAATGCATAACACATAACATTATTCATATAATATCATTATCATCATTAAATCATATTGATCAATTCATTACTCAAGTATACATAATCAATGGCATTGCACATACCTTTTTCCATGATCATTATATCTTCCACATTTCCTATATCATCATTGTTATATGCAAAACAATTTACATTATACATGAATGTAGAATCTTCTATATGCATTTGGTTGGATCATTATTGTTTTAAATGTGTTTAGGTATAAAAGACCTTTGAAGATCCAACAATGTATGATTAGTTCAAAATCAATATCCTTAGCCAACACACTCAAGGGACACGGCCAAGCTTGTGGCCGTGTCTCTCAATCCAAACATCCAGTAGCAAACACGGTCAAAGGACACGGCCAAGCTTGTGGCCGTGTCTCTCAATCCAATTTACACAGTAGCAAACACGGGCAGTAGACACGGCCAAGCCAGTGGCCGTGTCTCTCAACACAAAAATCCAGTAGCAGACACGGGCAAGGGACACGGCCGTGTCTCTCAACACAACATAGGCAGTGGCAAACACAGTCAAGGGACACGGCCAAGACAGTGGCCGTGTCTCTCCAAAAATCATCCAACACGGCCAAGTTTGCCCTAACTTGGCCGTGTCTCTCATAACTTGGCCGTGTCCTTCAAGGATTCATAGACCAAATACTTCAAAATTCATCCAAACTCTTCCAAATTCACACCACCACCCTCTTAACCATTAACTTTGTTTATAATTTTCATTCTCCTATCACCTTAACATTTAGATAATTTCATTATATCATCATAATAAGCAATATATATACATCAATTACTCAAAGTACCAATTCATTTATACTAAAACCTAACTCAACAATTCATCATCATCCTCACAATTTCCCAACTTATCATCACTTAAATACCAATTTAATACATTTACACACTTCCATCTCTCACTATAATCATCTTACACATCAATCCTCACCTCAATTCAAAGAAACCAAAACAAGAAGATACAAACTTACATATATATATAATCAACAAAATCAATTCAAGATGTGAGTACTTACATAAATAGCTTGCCAAATCTTCAACTCCACTTGCAAATCTCTTGATATCCTCAATCTTTGATGTAATTAGAAGCAAAATCATCATTCTCTCTCTAGTTTCTCTCTCTCTCTCTCTCGTTCAAGCAACAAGAAGAAGACGAAGAAGAAGGAGCAGAAGAGAAAAGAAGTTTCTACTTCTTTCCTTCGTTCTTATCATATATATATATATAATAATAATAATAATAATAATAATAATAACACTAACAATAACAATAACAATAACAATAATAATAATAATAATAACAATAACACTTTAAATCTCCACCACATAATCTTTCTTTGACTTTCTTCTTCTCTTTTCTTTTTGTCCTTATTATTATTATTATTAATTCATTACACAAATATATATATATATATATACCATTCACTTATCCTACACCATTTTATATCCCATGTATATGTCTTATATATATATCTTTATATTTCCCCTATATACATATACATTAAATCCAAATTCAACAACAATAACTCCAAAACTCTTAGGGTCTATTCCGGGATATTATATAGAGTCTCCTCTCTGACTAATCCCAGGTTGACCACCTCTACTAAAACCTCTGCCCCCTCAACCTCCTCTAACACTAGGTCGAGAAGCTGCGGTATTAGTCTATCTATCCTTCGATAGCTAGGGAAATCTTTAATGAATTGATCTGATGATCCACATCTAAAACACACTCCTGGTCCACCCATCTTCCAGCAAGCACCCACATGTGCCCTACCATAATGGACACAAGTAGGTGGAGTAGACCTATGAACCACTAGAGTCGAAGCACTAGCTACAAAAAATGTAGGTCTCGATCTTTGCCTCTGATACTAAACTGACCTACCAGACTGCCTCTGGCTCCTACTGACCCTCGAAAATAGCTTCCGCTACCTCTCTTGATAGATGAAGACCCTGCCTCACTCAATGGTCTCTTAGCTCTAGTCTCCTCCTTAGTAGCAGCTGCTGCAATACCCTGTGCTCTCTCTATACTCCTGGCAGCTGCAACAAACTAAGAAAAATCTTGGTACTGGGAGCCTGCAACAATACACATAATAGAGGTTCTCAACCCCTCCTCAAATCTCCTTCACCGGTCTATCTCATCTGAAATATTCCCACCGGCATAGTGACTCAACCAGATAAACTCTATCTCACACTCTGTCACTGTCTAGTTATCCTGTCTCAGATTTAGAAACTCCATCTTCTTCGCATCCTTATACTCCCTCGGAGTATACTTCTGCTCAAACTCCCATAGAAAAATCACTGTGAGCGGGGATTTTTGCCCCCACTCCCGGTGGAATGGTTCTTGCGACTTCGGTACTATTTAGGCTCGGGGCCTTAGACAACACAGACCTAAGTCAGGAGAAAATGGAGTAGCCACCCGGATGGGCTAAGAAAAAGAAAGGGGTGGATGACACACAATCCTGCGGGCGAAATGGCTCGCAACCCACCTGGTGACTCCAATGAACCCAGTGAAATTACGCTTACAAAATTTTTCTGACACAATTTTTTCCAAAACCAAATTCTATTTGGTTTCAGTTTCCTTTTTCTAATTAATGATAGTTTCTGTAAACAAATTGAATTAATCATATAAATAAGACTAAGAAAACACAGAAAAAAGGGAGGAAAACTTTGGACGATCGGACTAGGAGAAACCTTCGGCAGTAAAATGATCGGACTTTTTGAGAGAAGCAAGCAAGCAATCAATCCATCAAAGGTAGCAATCCTGCCTTTGTCCTTGTTCATCCAAGAAGCAATTTTTGGTGGAACCAACAAACAAAGGTTTGAATATCTAATCTCGTTTTTCCTTACAGTAGCTTCAATCATAAAATTACGTCTCTGTTTCTTCTAAAACCTAAGAACCCTAATCTATTTCTTCCAAATCTTAAAACCCTAATCAACTTTCCAAACTTTTCAAAACCTTAAATCATTTTATTAATTTACCAAAACCCTAATCTGCTTTCCAATTTTCCAAAACCTTAAAACACTAAATTGAATCCTTTTATTTCCAAATCCCTAATATATATATATATATTCTGTTTCTATAAAACTTAAATCGTTTTGTTTATTTCCAAAAGCCTTTAAAAACTCTAAACTGGTTTTCTTCTAATTCTTTTCCAAAATTCCAAATGTTTTATTAAATATCCAAACCCTAAATTTATCTTACAGTTTCTAAAAATCACATAAAGCTTTATAAAACTATAAACTGTTTTCTCAAATCCTAAAACCAAAACATGTTTTTCAAAACACCAAAAACCCTAAATCTCTCAAAACCAAAACCATAAACCCTAATTTTTCTAAACCCTAATCCTTAAAACCTTATAAACCTAAATATTAAAATTTAACACAGTAAGCCTAAAAACAATAATCCAGTAGCTAATAATCATAAACCTAATGTTGTAATATCCTAAAACCCTAATTTCATAATGTTACTCATAAACCCTAGTTTGATTCATGAAACCATAATCCATTTTAATTTTCTTAAACCTTTTATAGTAGTTCAGAATTATAAACCTTAATATGCTAAAATTCCAAAACCCTAAATATTAATTAAGGAACTTTAAATGAGAAATAGTAAACTTCAATTTGTATCTTTACTTACCTTATTTAATTATGCAGTTTATTATATGCTTCAATTTATTTAAGTTCAATGCTTGGTTTATTTAATTTATCATTGATGGATGTTTATTTTATATTTTGATTGATATCTTTGATGAATGATTTATTTATGATGAATGGTTATTTACTTTATCGATTTATTTTGATTTCCAAATGTTGTAAGAGGTATGTTTCCACTTTGTGGGTACCTCATTAGTTAAATATCATGTAATTTAAATAAGCTTTTATATTTTAAACCAATGTAAAGGACATGTTTCTACCTTTTGGTGGGTGTCCTATTAGTTTAGACATGGGTGATGCAAGGGCATGTTTCCATCCTCGGATGGGTGTCCATTTATTTGCTTTTCTTGGACATTGTTTTGATTTTTAATATATCGATGCTTTATTTTAGTTGTTGTGTGTAATATGAATAATATTGTTATATTTAAGAATTTTATAATATTAAGACCTGTAAAGGAGGCCGGTTCCAATGAACCGGGCATTGTGGGGGTGCTGGGCCATTTCTCACCTTCCCCACATGTACCCAACTTTTCAAACCCATTAGGGGGTTGGGGATTCCTTAGGAATGAGTCATCCACCCCTTTCTTTTTTCCCAGCCTGCCCAGGTGGCAACTCCATTTTCTCCAAACTTAGGTCCGTATTCTCTAAGGCCCCGAGCCTAAACAGTGCCGAAGTCGCAAGAACCATTCCTTGGGAGTGGGGCCGAAAATCCCCGCTCACAGTGGCGACTCCACTGGGGATAAGAGAAGTTGATTCCGTTGGTCTTTATATTATTCTATTCATTCTTATAATGATATTATCTGTTGCATCATATTAGATTGCATTGTGTGAGTGAGTTAGAACGCCCGTGTTACCCATGTTGTGTAATGTAAGGGATATCATACTTTCACTCAAGGTATGGAGATCGAGCATGGCATAATCACTCATAGCCTTGTACCATTAGGTATATACTTGCTATGGGAACCTAAGCCTTTTAACCCAAAGACTAAAGCTCATGTAATTGCCCTAGTTACTTTCCTTAGGATTTTACCCCAAATGCATGTTGTTTGACTATGGTTAATTTATCTTGGATTAAATCATGGCTTATTTGGTTTGTTCTTTTTCTAATATGACCTAAATACATTGCGAGCTCAAATAAATTTTTCTTTAAAGTCCAAAAGACCAAACCTATTTTCAAAACTTTTCAAGATGGTCTTTGAACATAAAACTTTTCTAAAAACAAATAAAAAACTCTTTTGCTCATAACCCCAAATACTGAGCCTAAAATATATCTTTTCTTAAATCTTTTTTATGATGGGCTTAGAGACAAAATTATTTTCATCTAACCTTTTCTTACAAAGAGCTTGCAAATTATTTAGGCCAATTATGAAATACCAAAAATCAATTGTGAGCCTAGTTTATACTAAGAATAATTAATCATGGGCTTGTTTTTGGCATGAATCATTAGTTACTTTTTCAACTGAGAAATCTATTTATAATAATCCTCTTAATTTAGTTCTAATCCACTATAGCATAAAAGCGACTTTAGTTGGTTGAATGGATTAAAACCTAATTAATGGGAATTATCATGGATTGATTTTCATTTTTGAAAATGTAACTATTGGTTGAAACGTCCGAGGGAAATATTCGAAAACAAGATACCCCATGTTGGTATTTTGTTAACCATATACCCAGGAAAAGAGACTCGCCATACATCGAAGACAGAATCTAGCAATGACTCAATCACTTGCTCACCAAAAGTAATGGAGCCCAAACAAATTCAGAGAATGGTGGATGATGCCCTCAATGCCAAGATGGAAGAAATAAAAGAGGCCATGGCCGAGACTGTGAAGAACCAATTGGCTGCAATTTTAGGAAATAATGTCAAAGCGACTAAAGTTGGTGAAGTGGCTTTTGATGTTGATAAGGTGATCATTGATGATGATTATGATTGGGCTCAATACTACCAAGATCCTCAAGACAAAAAGGAGCCAAAGGTTGTTGAGAAGGCAACTATTGAAAAGACCGAGATGTCTGATATTGAGAAGATGATTGCTGATTTAGAAAAGAAATTTGAGAAGAAGTTGAAAACCGAAGAGATGTCTGAGATCGACAAACTATTTGAATAATATGAGGAGGTCCCTTATAAGTTCAAGATGCCATCATTTGCTAGATACAATGGTACTGAAAATCCTCATCTCCATGTGAAGCAGTACATCACTGCCATGCAGTCTGCCCGAGCTACTAAAGCTCAAATGCTAAAGTACTCAAAAAGATTGGGACATGTTATACAAGGCTTTCATTCAGCAATATGGGTATAATGTAGAGTTAGAAATTACCTTAATGGAAATTGAGCTACAAAAAAGCGACACTCGCAAGTATACGAGGCTATTGCAACAATGGTGATCGCCCCAAGGTCGTCTCACAAGGAAGGAATTGTGCATAATAGTTCGATTAACATGAAATAATAAACTCGATTGTGTGATTGGATTGGTGAATCGTAATTAATCGTAGAAATGAAAATAAGTGATTTTATGCAAGATAAATTCAATTATGGAAATGATGCCTAGGGTTGTAGGTCCATTTAATCAAATGTTTAATTATCAAATTATCCATCAATATAACTTTGTACCTTAATTTGTTCCTTTAGGTTAATTAGTCAATTATCAATTCACTAGTTTTCACATTTATGAATCAACAACCACCAACTATTTTACATTAGCAACTTAATAAACCCTAGAACTTATATTTCTAATTCATTTTTAGGGTAGTCAATTGCATAGTCCCGATATTAAATTTCTCCTCTCGGTCCATCATTCAATATTAAGTAATCAATAGGTGGCCAATCTATCAATTTACCTTTAATTTCAATGCAATCAACAAATAACAAGGTATATCAATGGAATCATCAAATCAAATCATTCAATCAAATATACTAAAACCCAAAGCATGAGTAAATTAGCTCATCATATTCGTTAAACAAATGCTCATTTCAATATAAACCAAGTCAAAGTTATTCATTGCAATACTAATGTTCTTGATACAACAACAACAACTAAGAAATGGATTAAAAGAAAGAGTTGGAAAAACCCCTTTTGGAGATGCTAAAAATCGGACTCCTTGTCTCTTTCGTAGCTCCCTCTTTGATGTGTGATGATGAACTTCCAAGCTCTCTTGAACAAATGGTTCTTTTCTTGAAGGATGAATGATAGCTCTCTCAAGTTCTCAACTCTCCAATCAAGCCTCTTAAAACCCTAATCCTCAAGAACTAGCTACTCACTTCAAATCAAATAATTGTCTTTGCTCTTGGTGTGTGAAAGGAAATGGTGAATGAAGATGAAAATGGTGTCTTGCTCCCTCAAGCAAGAACCAAGGAAGAAGATGATAATGGTGTAGAGAATGTCCACTCAATATATTCAATCTATTTTTCTATTCCCTCCATGCTCTTCCACTTTGAATTTTTTAAGACAACCATCACTCCTTGTCTCCCACTTTCCAATTTCTTTATATATTTCTTCCATAAATCCTTCCCTCTTTTCACTCCTTTTTGTTCTTTTTGTCACCCACTAAAACACAACAATTCACACCTCGTGCAAGCCAGCTAAGGGATCCAGGGTGACACGGCCAAGCCATGTGGAGCTTGGCCGTGTCTCATGTTTTCTTTCTTGGGACACGACCAAGCTTCTGGCCGTGTCCCTTGCTGTTTGTTTTTCCTTGGTGAGACACGGCCAAGGACACGGCCATGTCATTTGACACAGCCAGTGGCTTGGCCGTGTCCCTTGATGGTGTCAGTCTCTGCTTCTTTCTTTTCTTTCTTTGCCTTTTGTTCCTTTGGTGAGACACGGCCAGTGGCTTAGCTGTGTCTCATGGCCGTGTTTGCTTCTGGACAAACTTGCTTGAGGGACACGGCCAAGCTTGGTTAATCCTGGTTGTGTCCCTTGCTTGTCTTTGATTTCTTCTCTTTTGATGAGAGACACGGCCAAGCCATGACAAGCTTGGCCGTGTCACATGTTTTTCTCCAACAAGTCCACCAAATTTTGATTAAATAGCTGCATCAAATGTTCTTCAACCTAAATCAACAACTTTAAACAAACTTAAGTACAAATTAACATGAAAATTAACTTAAAATCAACAAAAATATCATAGAAAATATATACCAAATTGATCTAAACAATTACCCCACACTTAATCCTTTGCTTGTCCCCAAGCAAAGTTAAAATGAAAACAAATAAAATAAGATAAATATTGTCAAGTTCAAGAGTTATAAGGATGCATTAAGACTCTCATCTTATTAAATCCGCAATCATAATCGAATCAAGAATAATCAGTACTCAAGCAACTTAATGGTCAATCTATCCATACCAAAAATTGTCACTCCCTCACAAAACTTCTTAAGTATTTAATTGGGTAGTGTTTAAGCTCTCAACATTCAATGAAAGATTAGGGCTACAGGCTTGCTTATCAATCAATTCTCCACCACCTAATCTCAATCAAGCATCAATCATAAGGTCTTTTATTTGGTTGTAATGGGGCTAAGGAAAAGGTATGACATTTGGGAGAGTGAGTTAGTTCATTTAGGTCAAGAGTACTTCAAGAGTGAAGCAAGCAATGTAGCATGATCAACAATCCCACAATTCATCTCAATCACTTAGCACTAAGTACTTATGTGCTTTTAAGGAACTCCATTTGTTTAATTAGCAAAGATGATTTCCAAACTCATTACAACCCTTCCGACAAGAACAACAACTATTATTTTTATTTTCATTATTCATTTTGTTTTCTTATATATATATATATAATAGGGTATCCAACTAAAGAATACAAAAATTTGTAATTTAAAGCCCATTGAATTCAACCCCACACTTTATTCAGCACAACACTCCATTAATGCTCTTGAAATGCTCTTGATCTAATGAACGGGTAAAGTTAAAATGCAATGGTTCAAGCTGATGGTGTTGTGAAAAAGAAAGAAGGGAAAAATGAAATAAGCTCAAAGTTGGCGAACTAAGGTCGGATGTAAGGTGGGTCTTTTTAAGCCAAAATGGGTTACCCTAAATTGCCTTAATCATATTGATGCCTAATTGAAATCTTTATGTAGTCTCAAAATATATGTCAAAGCAAGTTCTAGTAATTCATCAATCAAAGATGTTCACACATAAAAAAAAATGATAAGTTGATGGCTCAATTCCTCGCTAGTTTAATGGCAATGCAAAGAATAACCATCAAAATTCACAATAAGTACTAATTCTAATCAATTCTCAAATTCATGCTTCAAAAATTCAAAAGTCATTTATCAACAATCTTATAACAATTGAACTTATCAATATCCATCAAAATCAAATATAAAACAAAACACAAAACTTAACAAAACAAAAACACTTAGGAAAATCGACAATTTATATTCATGAACAAAAGGTTTAGCACACACCCCACACTTTAAGTTTTACATTGTCCTCAATGGAAACAAGGATATTAAAGAAAAAAGTTAAGGTACAACCTGTTTTTCCATCGATCCCTTGTGACGCAAGTGCTACCTTTTCATCCACAAACAACAATTGTTCAAGAACAAAATATAATATATAAAATAAACACAATATAAAGAGTTAACATTAAAAACAATAACAACAAAAATATGCAATAACTATAAATAAGAAAGTAACAAGTGTTTTTAAAAGGTTGGAGCTGATTGGATCTACGGTGATGGAGGATGGGACGATGATGCAGCTGAAGGGTGGAGGCTCAGAATTTTAGCAAGGTTGCTGTTGATTAGGTCCATTTGTTCCATGAGTGCAGCATGGTTACGATCAACATTGCTTTCCAATGCTTCAATCCTATTAAGGATCTCCTGATTTTCCGAGATTGGAGCATCTTCATCTAAATCTAGAGAATCTGAGTCGGACTCCTCCTCAACTCGTGTTCTCTTTTTATGGCCCTCCGCTACCTCTGGCTTAGCTGAAGCCATAACATAAGCCCCTCCTTTTCTTAAAACCATACGCATCTTCTCGAGTGTGGCAAGATCTAATGAATCATTACCTGAGATCTTAGTCGTCCGGCAGTTGCTCGTGTCAAAATCATCAAGGAGTGCCATTGCTAAAGTTGTAACTAATCCTCCGATGCAAATGGCACCCCTCTTTTTATTTGCCACTCTGTCAAACACATCAGCTAACCAATAGCTGGTACACATGGGTATGGCATTGCTAGCACAGTCTAAAAAAAGTAGTTCGCTTAGTTCTACAACCCCTGTGCCTCTTTTCGTGCAAAGAATCCACATGACATAAACCGGTGTAAGTACCTTAGGGCGGGATTTGCCAATTTCATAGCCTTGGCCGATTTGGCCACATAGGTTCCCGAGCCCAATGCTCCCCATGCAAATTGTTGTTTAAAACTCTTAGGTACACATTGTTCCCCTTGTTGACGGAAACCAAATATATCGCTCAATTGCTCAATACCAATGACAAATGGTTTCCCAAGCAGTTTAAAATGTAACCTAATGCAAATCTTTTTGTCATTTCTTTCAACCTTAAGAGAGGTTAAAAATTCCAATGTAAGCTCTTCAAATTGCAAAGGTTTAAGGGAAACAAATCTCTCCCATCCAAGGTTTTGAAAAATCTATAAAAATTATCCCTAATATGAAGAGCATTAAGGGATTCTTCGCTAACATACCTCGTCAGAAAGAAAACCCTAGCGAGAAGAGCCGCCCTCCTTGAAGATGATGACGATGAAGATGGAGCTGAAGGTGGAGGTGGCTTCCTCTTGTGGTGAGACACCATCTTTGTTCTTGTCATTTTGATGATTCGGTGAAAATGAAGCTTAAACGGTTTTAATTGCTTTTTAATGAGAAAAGAAGAAGATTGAGTGAGTTTAAATTAGTTTTTGTTAAGAAAAATGGGGGATTTAGTATGATTTTTGAGTTTTAAGAAAGTGTTTATGGAGGATTTGAGAGAGAGAGATCAAGAGAGAGAGAGAGGAGAGAAATGAGTGTTAGGGATTTAAAATGAAGGAAATGGGCTGAATTCGTAATTTAAAACATGGCCAAGCTTGGTAAAGCTTGGCCGTGTTTGATGGTTTTTTGAGGGACACGGCCAGTGGCTTGGCCTTGTCCCTTGGATGTGTTGTTGGGTTTGAGGGACACGGCCAGTGGCTTGGTCGTGTCCCTTGAGCGTGATTGTTATTGGATCGAAAGAAAATTGCAAGCAAAATGAAAGGACACTAGGAGAGGCTTGGCCGTGTCTGGGTGACACGGCCAAGACCTTTGGCTGTGTCTACCTCTGTGTTATTTGGGGTTTGCTTGACACGGCCAGTGGCTTGGCCGTGTCAAGTGGCCATGTCTTACACTGCCAATTTGGTTTTGAAAATTTTTTTAAATGGTTTATTTGTGTCACCAACTCACAAAAATGCAATCTTCTTCCTTGTTTAACCCTGAAACACATTCAAGAAAAATAAAAACCGATCAAAGTACCCATTCCAATTTATTTAAACTCAACATGAAATTAAAATTCCAAAAAAATGAAATTGTAACTATAAAAAGAAATGCAAACCGATGGGTTGCCTCCCATTTAGCGCTTCTTTAATGCATCATTCATCAACGAACACCATGCTTTCCACCATTTTTGCAACTTCGATTTCTTCAAAATAGGGTTTCACCCTTTGACCATTGACCTTGAACTTCTCGTTGATTTTTAAATTAAGCAACTCAACAACCCCATATGGGTATGTTTGAGTAACTTGAAAGGGTCCACTCCAACGTGACTTCAATTTTCCAGGAAACAACCGCATTCTTGAATTGAAGAGAAGGACTTTCATTCCCAGTTCAAAAGTCCTTCGAAGAATCATCCTGTCATGAATAGCTTTTGTCTTTTCCTTGAAGATCCTCGAACTCTCATAGGCCTCATTCCGAAGCTCATCAAGCTCGAAAATTTGAAGCATTCTTTGCTCCCTTGCTTCATCTAAGTCCATATTCGTGGTCTTTATTGCCCAATAAGCCTTGTGCTCCAATTCCACTGGGAGGTGGCATGCTTTGCCAAAGACCAACCTATAAGGACTCATTCCCAATGGGGTTTTAAAAGTAGTCCTATACGCCCACAATGCTTCCGAGAGTCGGATTGACCAATCCTTCCGAGTTGTGCTCACTGTCTTTTCTAAAATCCTCTTGATCTGCTTGTTTGAGATCTCAGCTTGCCCGGACGTTTGGGGATGGTATGGAGTTGCCACTTTGTGTCGGATGCCCATCTTGGTCATCAACTTTTCAAACCATTTGTTGCAAAAATGGCTTCCTCCATCACTCACTATTGCCTTGGGGGTTCCAAACCTGCTCAAAATATTCTCCTTCAAGAATTTCAACACAATGTTAGCATCGTTAGTCCTAGTGGGGATAGCCTCAACCCACTTGGACACATAATCCACTACTAGAAGGATATATTCAAAACCAAAGGATTTGGAAAATGGCCCCATGAAATCAATTCCCCATACATCAAAAATATCAACCACAATAAAAATATTAAGGGGCATTTCATTCCGTTTGCTAATGTTTCCTACTTTTTGGCATTTATCACATCTTATACAAAAATGATAAGCATCCTTAAAAAGAGTAGGCCAATGCAAACCGCTTTGAAGAACTTTCTCGGCGGTCTTTTTTCCTCCAAAATGTCCCCCGCAATACATATTGTGGCAAAATTGTAGCACTTGCTTTTGTTCTTCTTCCGGCACACATCTTCTTATCACTTCATCCCTGCAAATTCTAAACAAGTAAGGCTCATCCCAAAAGTAATACTTACATGTATGCAGGAATATCTTCTTTGCCTGGAAGCTCAAATCCTTTCTCACTACACCACATGAAAGATAATTAGCAATATCCGCATACCATGGTGCTTGAGTTAAAGAAAATAAGTGTTCATCTGGAAATTTTTCAAAAGCATTTTCACAAGCAATTTCAGCATCATTGTCACAAGAGTTAAGTCTAGAAAGATGGTCGGCCACTACATTCTCGCTTCCTTTCCTATCTTTGATTTCAACATCGAATTCTTGTAACATCAACACCCACCTAATAAGCCTAGGTTTAGCTTGTGGTTTGGTCAACGGGTATTTCAAGGCAGTATGATCAGAAAATACTATGACCTTAGAACCTATCAAGTAAGATCTAAATTTGTCTAGTGCAAACACCACAGCTAACATTTCTCTCTCAGTGGTCGTGTAATTTACTTGTGCATCATTTAAGGATAAACTTGCATAATAAATTACACACATCAACTTGTTCACTCTTTGGCCTAACACAGCTCCAATGGCAAAATTCGATGCATCGCACATAATTTCAAATGGCAAATCCAAATTTGGGATAACAATTATAGGGGCAGAAGTTAGTTTCTCTTTCAAAATTTTAAAAGCTTCTAAGCACTTTTCATAAAAAAACAAATGGGACATCTTTTCCTAACAAATGACACAAAGGGCGTGAAATTTTGGAAAAATCTTTTATAAACCTCCTATAAAACCCTGCATGTCCTAAAAAACTTCTAATTCCCTTAACTGATGTGGGTGGAGGTAGGTTCACAATTAATTCAACCTTAGCCTTGTCTACCTCAATCCCGTCATGAGAAATAACATGCCCTAAAACACTTCCGTGATCAACCATAAAGTGACTCTTTTCCTAACTCAATGTAAGATTACACTCAATACACCTTTCAAGTACTAGAGTCAATTTTTCCAAACAATCATCAAAGGAATTACCAAAAACAGAAAAGTCATCCATAAATACCTCAATGCACTTGTCTAACATATCAGAAAATATGGAAAGCATACACCTTTGAAATGTTCCCGGTGCATTGCAAAGTCCGAATGGCATCCTTCGAAATGCAAATGTCCCAAAGGGACAAGTAAATGTAGTCTTTGGTTGATCTTCTGGTGCTATTGGGACTTGGTAGTAACCTGAAAGACCATCAAGAAAATAGTAAAAAGCATGTCCAGATAACCTATCAAGCATTTGATCAATAAATGGCAAAGAAAAGTGATCTTTCTTAGTGACGTTATTTAATTTCCTATAATCTATGCACATTCGCCACCCAGTTTGTGTTCGTGTCGGTACCAACTCTCCTTTATCATTCTGGACCACTGTCAACCCTATTTTCTTAGGTACAACATGAACAAGACTAACCCATTCACTATCAGCAATAGGGTAAATTACCCCTTCATCCAGTAATTTAAGGACCTCCTTCTTAACAACCTCGCTCATGTTAGGGTTTAGCCTCCTTTGAGACTCTCTCACCGGTTTAGCCCCTTCCTCTAAGATGATCTTATGCATGCACATAGAGGGACTAATACCCTTAATGTCACTCAATCCCCAACCTATAGCTTTCTTGCATTTTTTCAACATTGTTACAAGCTTATTTTCTTCCTCACTGGTAAGGGTAGCAGAAATTATTACTGGTTGAGAGTTATTCTCCCCAAGAAAAATATATTTTAAATGCTTGGGGAGTTCTTTAAGTTCAACCCCTTGTAGTTGAACTTGCTCTTCTCCAACTTCAAATTCCTCCTCAACACTCTCATCGTCCAAAATGGAATTGTCTTCTTTATTCTCCTCATTGGAAATCTCTGCTTCTTCTTGCAATTTTAGAGCCCTTTCTAGATTGTGTTCGCCATTATCCTGCAAGAAAACTTCTTTAACAGCACTATCAGTAAAGTCAATGAAAGAGCAGTCTTCATATAAAGCACTAGTGGGAATGGGGGAAGTGTTAAAAATTGAAAATTCTACAGTTTGTCCCAAGACGGTCATAGTTAATTTTCCATTTTTAACAACAATTAAAGTGTTAGTTGTAGCCATAAAAGGCCTCCCTCACAAAATTGCATGCTCGGCATCCCGTGGGATTTCTCCCCCCATGTCTAAGACAATGAAATCAACGGGTACAATCAAACCTCCTACCTTCACTAGAACATCTTCTATGATTCCCTTAGGGTATCTAAGAGTTCTATCTGCTAGTTGTAATATCCTCATATATGCCCTAGAAGTTGTGATTATGTTGTTGTTGTTGTTATATAATTGGATTGAATATATGTGTTAAATTACAAGAGAAAAGAAATAGAGAAAAGAATGTTTATGTATATGTGATTTGGGAAAGAATTTAGGGTTTAGAGAGAATGGTATATGTTGTGTATATGATGATATATATAACATATAAGTTGGTCAAAATGAAGAGTCAAGGAAAGAAGATATTTATTTTTGTTAAGTGTGAAGTTACTATAAAGGGCATGTAATGAATGGTAATCAAGACAAATGGTATAAGGGTGTTTAGGTAATTACTCTTGTTGAATCACTTGGTGGAGATTTAAAGAGGTGATATTTTGTCTTTTCTTCATTTCCTTCTTCTTCTTCTTCTCTTCTCCACGTTGGTTGGCTCCTCCTTAGACAAGAGAGAGCAAAGTGAGATTTGTTTAATTCTAACATCAAATTGAAGGGAGAATCAAAGGATTTAATTGAAGATTTGTGGAATTCAACAACTTAGGTAAGTTCTTTCTCTTGATTTTCCTTTGTTCTTTTGAAATTGTGTTTGGGATTGGTGTGTAACACCCTGATACTCCATATAAGTACTATACATATACCTAGTATACATACAATACGTATATAAAGTATAAGAATGTTACTTTTAGATTCAATTTAAAAAAAAAAAACCTTTATCCAAGTTCATCAAATTATACATTAATTTAAAATTCATTTACAAAAGTCAGTATTCTTATTTATCAAAACTTCATTCATCCATATGAATATATATATTAACTCAAAAATACAATATAATTTAAAATTACACATGTATGCATCACCTTCTAGTTGGTCTCGAGACACCCTTACCCTTCTCGTGGCATAACAGCTAGACTTCCCGATCAACCGCATACATACCTGCGCGATTAAACATCCGCGCTAAGCCCGAAAGCTTAGTAGTACAAATAAATACTAAAACACATTTTACCATAAGAATCATACCTTATATTTTTAGCATTATGTTTTATGGTTCTCTTACCACGTTTTCCTTTCTCAATGCATTCTTCATATGTTCCCACTAACTTCACAATTATTATACATAATTATATAAAGCCTTTACAACACAGTACTTTCCCTTTCTATCTCATATGCATATAAACATACATCATTTCAACCAAAATACCATTCAACGACCTATTCAACACCTTTATGAAAGCAATTCTCACACATTCCTTATTCCTATATATATTCTACACATCATACTATATTTTTATAAAATCATATATCAACAAAGTCCCTCAAATATATTCACCTTCAATACATCAATGCACATATTGCAAAATCATACTTTATAACATTATTTTATCCACAATTCATCAGACATGAATCATACTTCCAATAAAGGCAGTTATAGATCTCATTACTCATTTATTTCAACATTTGAATATCACATTGACAACAAAGACAGACTCAGGCCCAAACAACACACTAATATGTTATTCAAAGTTTAGAGTTACTGCTTTGGTTCATAATCACAATAATCAAGCCCGTAGGCATCATGTATCAATAACTCTATCCATGGATAGTGTAACAGACCCAGTCTCTTGGACCATCAACTCCACATGAGGAGATCCTCAACCCGGCAAGACTGTTACCTGTAACAGACCCAGTCTCTTGGACCATCAACTCGACTAACCTCGAGGAGATCCTCAACCCGGCAAGACTGTTACCAATTACATATCTCATAATCATAATTATCATAGTGTAACAGACCCAGTCTCTTTGACCTCATTTCATCTCAAATTAAAGAGATCCTCAACCCGGCAAGACTGTTACCTTTCATTTTATAGGCATGCCTCCAAACCCAGAACTCTGAAATTGAATAACACATTAGTTACACAATTCATTTATTATTTCATTATCCATCTCATTCTCAATTGAATCATAATCTAGGCAAACATGCCTCATTTATCACAATTGAATCATCATAGCCAATCACAATGGCTTTACATCACATTTGTGTTATAATAGCCAATGACAATGGCTTCATATTTCATTTGAATTCAATTCTCATTTCATCTTTCATCACAACATCACATCTTTCACATAACACATTACAATTTACAAAGTTCACAATACATAAAACATAACATTGTTCATATAGTATCTTAAACATCATTGTTATCATCATATCACATTGATCAATTCATCACTCAACAATACATAATCAATGGCATTGCACATACCTTTTTCCATGATCATTATATCTTCCACATTTCCTATATCATCATTGTTATATACAAAACAATTTACATTATACATGAATATAGAATCTTCTATATACATTTGGTTGGATCATTATTGTTTTGAGTGTGTTTAGGTATAAAAGACCTCTGAAGATCCAATAATGTATGAAGAACAAATAACAAACACCCAAGCTAACACCCTCAAGGGACACGGCCAAGCTTGTGGCCGTGTCTCTCAATCCAAACATCCAGTAGCAAACACGGTCAAAGGACACGGCCAAGCCAGTGGCCGTGTCTCCCAATCCAATTCAAGCAGTAGCAAACACGGGCAGTGGACACGGCCAAGCCAGTGGCCGTGTCTCTCAACACAACAATCCAGTAGCAGACACGGGCAAGGGACACGGCCGTGTCTCTCCAAAAATCATCCAACACGGCCGAGTTTGCCCTAACTTGGCCGTGTCTCTCATGACTTGGCCGTGTTCTTCAATGAATTAAAGGCCAAACACTTCCAAATTCATCTAACCCAAACCCAACCTCAACATTTCATCATTTACCTCACAATTTTCTCAACTTATCATCACTTAAATATCAATTCAACATCTTTACATACTTCACTCTTTCATTATCTTCACTTTACACACTAATTATACCAAACATAACCTCAATCCACAAGAATTCAAAACAAGAAGATAAGAATTTAGATATATACATATAATCAATAAAATCAACTCAAAAGGGAGTACTTACTTGAATAGCTTGCTAAATCTTCAATATCCACTTGCAAACATCTTGATATCCTTAATCTTTGGTGTAACTAGAAGCAAAATCATCTTTCTCTTTCTAGCTTCTCTCTCTCTCGTTTACAAAGGAAAAGAAGAAGCAGAGGAAGAAAGAACGTTCTCGTTCTTTCTTTCGTTTCTCTCATATATATATATAATAATAATAATAATAATAATAATAATAATAATAATAATAATACTTAATATTTCTCAAATAACCTCCACCACACATAATTTTCCAACTTTTGACTTTCTTCTTCTCTTTTCTTTTTGTCCTTATTATCATTATTATTATTATTAACTAATTATACAAATATATATACACAACTCACTTTCCTACACCATTTTATATCCCATGTATATGTGATGTATATGTATATGTCTTATATATATATTATCTTTATATTTCCCATACATACATATACATTAAATCCAAATGCAACAACATTAACTCCAAAACTCTTAGGGTCTATTCCGGGATATTACATGGTGAGTTGATATGGATGGTTGATGGAGTGTGTTTGTGTATGGTGTGTGTAAAAGTGTTGAAATGGAATTAAAGATAAGAAGCTAGGTTGGTGTTGGTGATGGAAGAGTAAGAGTTGTGTTTAGTGAATTTTTTTCTGTTTTACAATTAGTAAAGGCTGTGACTTGTATGATTTTTAATTAATTATAGAAAAATGTTCTTGAAGTGAAATTTTGATATGTTGTGCCTCTATGAGTCTAGAATGACTGAAAAATATGTTGATTCGATTTTGGAATGGTTATGAGTTTAGAAAGATTATTTTTATTAGACCTGTTCCAGCAGGTACCTTAACTGAGACAGCTATATTTCGGGATTTTTAATAAAATGTAGAAAAATCATATCCAATTGAATTTTGGATATGTTGTTTCTTAGTGAGTCTAGTATTTGAGAAAAATAATTTGGAACCACGTTGATTGAATTTGATTTATGGAATTCACAAAGTTCAGAACTGCTGCCAGGATGCAGGGCAATTGGGGCAGTCTGGTTAGGAGAACTATTTGACCAAGATTTTGTGTTCAGTTTGATCTGAAATTTTAAAGGAATGATTTTAAGATACAAAACTAAATTCTGTAAAAATTTTAGAATTTTTAGTCAAGTATATTATTTTATACAATTTTTCAAAATAAGGATAAAATGGAGTCTTAAACCAGAATGTACTATTCATATGGTCATTTTGCTAATATTCCTTTGGATTAGGTTTTGAAGAGATTGGGTTGCATTAACCTAAATGTGGAGAATTCTTGGAAAGAAAAGAAATGTATAGATTGATGGGACTAGTTTTTGAGGTAAGTACCAATACATATGATTGTATTTAATTACATAATTTGAGGCTTAACACATTTGTTTGCAAATGTGTTAAGTGATCTATTATATTGTTAACATAATTGGACTAAGGTGATGATTGAATGATGTGAAGGATGTGAAGATCATTAACCAGGTAAGCATAAACCCTATTTGATTGTATATCCTTATATGTCTTTGAACATTAACACATTGGGATGAAAGTGTTAAATAAGCTATTATATTGTGAATGTAAATGAAGAATATATAAATAAAGGATGAAATATGAAATGGGAAAGGTAGGAAGAAATGAGGATCATTCTTAAGGTATGTGCAATTTGTTATGATAAATGCTCTAGTAATGAATGATGTTAATGTGTTTTGAGAAGTGAGAAAATGTTATGTTATATGCATTGTGAATCTTGTGTATGGCAATGTATTATATGAATAATATACTTTGAAATGTGATATCAATGATGCTATATGTATCATATGGATTGAGATATGATATGATATGAAGCCATTGTGATTGGCTATGATAATTCAATTGAAAGAGATAAGGCATGTTGGCCTAATTGATGATGAGATTGATAATGAAATAATAAATGAATTGTTTGTTTAATATGTTATTCAGTTTCAGAGTTCTGGATTTGGGTGGCATGCCTAAGAAATGATGAAAGGTAACAGTCTTGCCGGGTTGAGGATCTCCTCATATGTGTTGAGTTGATGGTCCAAGAGACTGGGTCTGTTACACTATGAGAATTGTGAATATGAGATATATGATTTGTAACAGTCTTGCCGGTTGAGGATCTCCTCATATGTGTTGAGTTGATGGTCCAAGAGACTGGGTCTGTTACACTATCCATGGATAGAGATACATGTATATACATTGCCTACGGGCGTGATGATTGTGACTATGAACCAAAGCAGTAACTCTGAACTTTGAATAACATATTAGTGTTTTGGGCCCGAGTCTGTCTTTATTGTCAATGTGAATTGCAAGTATTGAAATATTGATTGTGAGTATTAATAATGAATTATGCTTGGTGAATTGTGAATAATATAATGTTATTAAGTGTAATATGTAAATGAATTGTGGTTGATGATAAAGGTTGTCTTTATTGTAAATGTGATTTATGATTTGTATGATATGTAATTTGTGTATTGCAATAATGATTGGTATGGTATATATAATGTAGGGGTATTAATATATTGGTTTTGAGTATTGGTGATGCATTGGGGTTGGTGATAATATTATGTATATATGTACATCATATTTGAAATTAGCTAGGATATATTAAAGATGAAATTAAAAAGAAAAGAAGATATGATAAGAACTAATTATATATTGAATTGATGTATCATTATATGTCAATACTTCTATACTATATGTTTATATTTTATAGTTGGACTACTAAGCTTTCGGGCTTAGCGCGGGTGTTTATTCGCGCAGGTATATAGATGGAAGATATGAAGTCTTTTGTTATGCCACAAGAAGAGTAAAGTTTGTCGAGACCAACTAGAGGGTAATGCATACATGTATAAACTTTAATTATGATGTATTTCTGACGAGAGAGTATTTATATGTATAAATGAAGTTTTTGATAAAGATAATGATTTTGTAAATGTTATTTAAATTAATGTATTATGGTTTGAACTCTGTTACAGGTTTTTAAAAGGTAACGAAAAGTGACATCCTTATACTTTATATATTTACTGTATGTATACTAGGTATATGCATAGTACTTATATAGGGTATCGGGGTGTTACACTAGTTGCAAAACCATTTTAGTCAATTTGAGTTCCCCGAGCTCTAGTTTCAAATAAATTGAGTATGGCATCAAATTAATACTAGCTCCGAGATCACACATGCCGATGGTCTCTTTCCCATTCCCCATAGAGATTTTAACTATAAAGCTCCCAGGATCTTTTAGTTTAGGAGCTAACTTATGTTGTAAAACAGCACTTGTTACTTCCGAAACTATCACCTTCTCATCCAACTCATACCTTATTTTCTTAGTGTTTAGATCTTTTAAGAATTTGGCATAAGATGGCATATTCTTTATTACCTCTAGTAAGGGTAGGTTGATACTTACCTTCGAAAGCATGTTATAAATTTCAGAAAATTGCTTATCATGCTTTTCATTTTTTAACCTACTGGGAAACGAAATTGGTGGTCTGTATGGATTTGGAGATTTATGCAGCTTTGGTGCAACGGATGCCTCCTCTTTATCCTCTTTAAGCTCATTTGGTTCAGCTTTTTCTTCTTTCATTTCCTTGCCATTATCTTGCATTGTACCTGCATCAAAGGAATTATCAATGTTATTATCACCGATTTTATTATCAAGTATCTTACCACTTCTTAAAATGGTGATTGCTTTGGCCTGCTCCGGTTGGCTTGGAAATTTTCCTTTTTGATTGGCTTGAAGTTGATTAGCCAATTGATCCACTTGAGTTTCAACCTTCTTAAGCGATGCTTCTAAAGAGTCAAACCGCTTATTGTTCAATTCTTGATTTTGAGTGCTTACTTGAATGAAAGCATTCAAATTGTCTTCAAATGAAGGTTTCTTGACCTGCTCTTGATTTGAGGTTTGCCCTTGAAATTGGGGACCTCTTTGATATGGCTGGAAGGGTTGTTGAGGTGGAGCATGTTGTTGATTTTTCCATGAAAAATTGGGGTGATTCCTCCAACCGGGGTTATAAGAATTTGAATATGGGTCATTCCTACCCCTTTGTTGGAATCCTTCAAAAGCAAAAGCTTGTTCTTGCTCCTCTTAGAATGTATCAAAATTTGATGGACACACATTTGCTTGATGGCCTACGAGACCGCACGATGCGCATGACTCTTGGCTTGGTCCCTATAAGTTTCCTTTGGCATTCAACAATTTCACTTGTTTTGTCAGTTCTGCAATTTGCCTAGCCATTTCTGAGTTTGCACTTATCTCATGTGCTCCTCTTCTTCTTTCTCCAATACTCTTTTGTTGGGAATTTACTCCCAGCATTTCGAATAATGCAACTGTTTCTGCAGCTATTCTTGTAACACCCCCATACTCTATATAAGTACTACACATATACCTGGCAGACATACAGTACATATATAAAGTATAAGAATGTCACTAGTCATTACAATTTAAAAACCTTTATCTGAGTTCAAATAATTATACATTTTATTCAAAGAACATTTACAAAATCTTTATACTTTCGATGATCTTACATATAAATAATAATCTTGTCCTTATTAAAATTCACTTATACATATGAATACATTTTTAATAAAATACAACATATGTAACTTGTACATGTATGCGCCACCTTCTAGTTGGTCTCGAAACACTCATACCCTTCTCGTGGCAAAATGATTGACTTCATATCTGCTACCTACTCACCTGCACGATTACACAACCGTGCTAAGCCTTAGAGCTTAGTAGTACAAATAAATATTATAAACATATATTACAGAAAATCATACTCATATGTTAAATTCATATATCATTATCTTTTTATCATGTTTTCCCATTTCAAATACACCTTTCAAATATATCTACTAATCTCATAATTATATACAAATACACATATCATTAACACAACCTACCATTGCATAACTTATAAGAACATTCATAACTAATACTTACAATGTCCACATCCATACACATTTTACATGTCATATTATATTTTCAGAATCTCATCTTTCAACTTAGCTTCTCAAACTATATTACTTTTCAATAGTTTACTTATGTATTGTAATCATATCATGCTTCATAACATTACCTTTCACTCCATAGTACATATTAAAACAAAGACAAACACGTATCTCATTATTCATTTGTTTAACCATTCAAGAATCACATTTAAACAAACACAAGCATGGGCCCAAAAAGGATCTAATATGTTATTCAAAGTTCAGAGTTGCTGCTTTGGTCTATAATCACAATCATCAAGCCCGTAGGCGATATATATATCTCTATCCATGGATAGTGTAACAGACCCAGTCTCTTGGACCTCAACCCGCTAAACTCGAGGAGATCCTCAACCCGGCAAGACTGTTAGCTGTAACAGACCCAGTCTCTTAGACCTCAACCCGGATAAACCAAGGAGATCCTCAACCCGGCAAGACTATTACTATAATTCACATTTCACATTTATCAACTGGAATCGGCTTACGACACGGTCTTTTCACCTATCCAGTACTTTATAGGCATGCCGCCAAACTCAGAACTCTGAAAGTTGAATAACACATTAGGCACACAATTCCTTAATTATTTCATTATCAATTTCATTCTCATTTACTCATTATCACTTAGGCAACCATGCCTCAATCATCTCATTGACATCATTATCATTTTAGCCAACAACCATGGCTCCATATCTCAACAAGAGAGTATATATATATCATCAATTGCATTGAACATCATCTAGGCAAACATGCCTCAATTATGTCATTTACATCATTATAGCCAACAATCATGGCTTCTCATCTCATTAATAAAGTATACATAATTAAATGCATTGAATATCATCATATCTTTCACATTTCGTATTTCATATTTCATATAAACAAACATGCTTCAATTAACTCATTATGTCTCAATTCATCATTTAAGTACTCACAATCAATTGCATTGAACATACTTTAAGAAGGATCATCATATCTTTCACATTTCATATTTTATCAGTGATATATATACATAACAATTTACATTATTCATATGCATCAACAATATAATAAATTACTTAACACATTTATAACCAAATGTGTTAAGGTCCAAAGACATATAGATACATGAAATCAAATAGGGTTTGTACTTACCTCATGAGCCATCACACAACACCAAACTCATCTTCCAATAATCTCAATACTTGGATTAGGGCAAAACATTTCTTCACAACCTAATCCACAAGGAATAACACACTCTTACTCAAAGATACACATGAATTCAATACAATTATTCATTTATCAATCTCATACTAGACCCTTAAATCACAAATTACAAACCAACATCTCTCTCTAGGACCCCCACGGTCGTGGCCTACCAACCCCCACGGGCGTGGCATAGCAAACAATTCTGCCCAATTGCTCTAACAACCCCCACGGGCGTGGCCTTCCCACTCCCACGGCCGTGGCATAGAAAGTGAATCTGTCTCCTTTGTTCGACACCTCCACGGCCATGGCTTCTAATGGCCACGGTCGTGGCAGCCAAGGCCACGGGCGTGGCATCCAAAATACCTCTGTTTCCGGACCAAACTCATGTACTCTATGTTTTTAACTTCATTAAACACAAACATACCTCAATCATACATCAATTATTCAATTTTCAACTCATACATATTAAACCCTTACTAACCAATTTCAATAATCCATCATCATCCTCACAAATAACTATTTAATCATTATCAAAATTCCAATTCAACATATCTATAACCTTTAATATTTTACTATCATTATCTTCACACACTAACCAAAACAAATATAAACAAAATCAGTAGAAATCAACTCAAAGAGATAAACACTTACTTGAATATTTTGCCAAATCTTCAATCTCCACCTTCAATTCTCTTAAAGCCCTTAAGAATTTGATGTGTGTAATTAAAATCACCTTTCTCTCTCTCTATCTCTCTCTCTCTCTCTCTCTCTCTCTCTCTCTCTCTCTCTCTCTCGTCCAAGAAGAAGAAGAAGATAGGAAGAAAGAAAATCCCATTTCTTTCTTTTCATACTTATCTTATATATATATATATATATAATAATATAATTAAATATTATAAAAATCCCTCACCACATATTTCCTTCTCTTTGACTTCTTTTCTTCTTTTTCTTTTATTATTATTATTTAATTATATAAACTTACTTTTCCTACACCACTTTATACATTATGTATATGTAATGTATATGTTGGTATATGTATATCTCTAATATATTGTAGTTATATTTCCCATATTTTTCAAATACCATATATACATATCATCCCTCATATACATCTATTTCTTATAATATTTTCCTTATATATTTTACCAACATATCTTCTCACAACTACTATTCCAATGTACACCAAAATAAGGGTATTAAATTAATTTGTTACTCTTCTTTTAATTTTCATTAAACATACACATTAAATCCAAATACAATAATAATTATTCCAAACTTTTAGGGTGTACTTTGGGATATTACAATTCTCTCCCCCTTAAATAATTTCGTCCTCGAAATTATCTAGTGCAATAGTAATCCATTCTTAATACAATACTATCTTAACTTCCATATGAAGTTAATTATATTATTAGGTTATTACATCATCAAATCACCTAACTTTTACTCTCCCCCTTAGAGTCAATCATCCTCTCTAAATTTCATAACTCATTATTATATATATGCATTTATATATCTTATTACTTTCTCAACAAAGCAATCAAGATAATTCCTTACATTCCCAATGAATTTACCTTTATACAAAAATTAGATCATCTTATACTATACGGGTACTTCATCCATCTATTACCTTCAAGATATTTTATCATTTCATCTCTTTATAATTACTCTCTTAACTTAACCTTAAAATCCTTGATTATCCCGTCATTACAATCACTTTCAACATAGACATTTATCAAACCTTAATTGATAACAATATTTTTATTTTTCACACACTTAATTCCTTCTTTAGCATGCTTTTCACTTAACATACATATTAGTACAATGCCTTTTAATTCACTTTACAAATAATCAATCTTTCCCCTTTTATCATCATTTACAATTGATACAACTCAATACATTCATGTCTATTTATTTGTCAAAATATTATATCATATACATTATTACTTAAATTTTATACTCTTAGTACAACTACACATATTAAATCTCAATATTGATTTGCAACCTTAGAGAAATTTAGATCAATTGATCAATTTGTCATAATATACCCACGTTTCAATCTTATTCAATTCAAACCAACGATTAATTTATTTAAACTTATCATAAAATTTCACAATATATATATAAATAACCTAATTCCATTAGGGCAAACTTATATCCAAATCCTGATCTCTTCATATCCATATTCAGTCAAATTATCATGATAAAAAATCACTTCAAATTATCTTTCAATATACACATAGTTTATTTTCTATTATCTTAGTATAATTTCCACCAATTCTCATGATAATCTCATACCATACTTTCTATCCATAATTTATTCACTTAAATCTTAAGTCCATTCACTTATTCACTTTATACCATAAACATATTCAGTATAACTTTCAATCACATTCTGTAATTTCTCCCTTTTAATATCTCCTCACATTTCATACCATTACAATATTTACATAATTACCTTTTTATCATATTTTTCCATAACTCAAAACCTTTTCATAATTCTCTTATCTTTCCTTTCTTTTCATAATTATAAACAAATTTCTAACATAAAATGATAAGGTATAACTCTACCAATCATAACTCTTGACCATGTTTCTAGAAACATAATTATCAATCTCACCAAAATTGTACCACAGTCATATTATCTCAGTCCCAAATATGTGGATAACAAAACTAATCAACCAAATATACTAAACAAATCAAATAGCCATAAGAGATTAATAGTCACGCCTGTAGCTTATAAATCAATTCTGTTCCTCTATCATTCTATTTCCAACCTTTCCAAATACAACATTAAGTTGTATTGCAAAAATTACATATTCATTCCCTAAACTTTTGCTACACCAAGAGTTATCACATTTCAACTCCATTTTAAATCAATTTGCACTTGATTATACGATCATTATTAGCTTAATTCATGTTTCAACAATATTACTATTAACATCTCTTACATATACATATTCGATCATATACAAATCTTACACAATTTCCATTTATTAATCCATTTCTAATCTATCTTTTCTAAAATATTTTTATACATTATACTTCCCCTTTTTCCTTACAATCTATTATTATATACAAATACATAGAACTTTTCTACATGTAAATATTTTGAAACTCAAAATATTATATGATCATCAAATTCAATGATCACCATAACAATTTCATCACCCAATATTATTCGAGTCAATTTTCACTCTTAATTTCGTTACATAGTCTATCTAGCTTTGCATAGATCAAGACCAAATCTTTCTTAGGTCCACTAATATATGCAATATCATTCTTAATATCTTTAGACCAGTAGTTATACCACATACACATTCATAAGTCACATCCATAATATGACTCACATTCCCATATTTATTACATATTACAATTACATCCATATCGAAAAACTCAGCTCACATCTCCTATACATGTATACACTTAATCATGCAATTTTATTTAATTTCTCTTTTACATACATTCTATACAAATTTAATGTTTATTACTTTCCTTAAAACATTATCATTATCATTCTTTTAATATGATGTAAAGTATTTATCAACACAACAAATATATATATATACTCTAACCATAATAACACTTCACATATATCTTAGTCACATTCCCAATGTGACATCTCTTTCACTTTTATCTTTAAAAACATTTAATATACCTTCATATCCATTTTTATCCTTTCCAGTCAAATGACTTAAAGTAACTCGTTTTCACTCGCTCAATCACTTTCTTTTTACTTCAAAATAAATTCCCATACTATCAATTTCATTACCCAATTCGTAGTATTCTCATATGCAATAATATTCATTGCAAATAGCTCATATGTTTAACGTACATTAAACTATCGATATCTAAATGATCTTTATCAATGTTCCATTAAAATTTTAAATTCTCAAATCACTTCCTCACCTAAACTTCAATTTACAAATCTCATCTTTTCTTAATATCAACTTTAAAAACATCTTATACAAATATACCACAAAGCAACATCAAAACATATAATTTCCACTGTTATTAAACTCATTTCAAAAATCCAAATGTCACATATTACCACCATTAACATGAGCTCTCACAATATTCAAGCATATCACATTTCTAACATTGAAATCACAATGTTTGCATTAAAATAACAATACAAACAACACCAATATATCTTTTTACTTAACCAACATCCTCTCTTTTTCTTTTAAACAAAACCTTAACTTTATATACCCGAACCTTACATAATCACACTTTGTCTATACAAATCAACTCACTCACTATTCCACCATACTCTTTTCATTTTAATACCATTTCTTTCCATATTAGCAATCCAACAGTATTTCCTCTTTCTAGTAAACCCAACATAAACTCTATTATAAAGAGATTCAAAGTATAGAGGAAAGAGTACATACTTTAATCTTGATTTTGTTTTCAAATCATTTTCAACTTTATTCTCCTATTCATTTCTTTATATTACAATCACCTTTCAATAATCAATATTTCAAAATTTACTTTCCTTAAGTAAACTCCCATTCTTGAATTTACCAATTAAACTTGTACCAATTTTTCATATCATTTCTTTCTCCAAATTTACTTTCATATAAAATCTTATTCACAAACTATCATCCCTCTCATGTAATTTAGATACATCACAAATCATATAATGCCACGTTCGAGACCAACCTAGGTGTTAATGCACATGCATGTATTATAAATTTCATTATTCTTTTCAAAACTTTTCTTTTTAATTCTATTTAAGCTTTTCAAAACTTTTACTTTTTAGTTCTACTTAGGCCGAGAATCTCGAACCTAAGCTCTGATACCAAAATAATTGTAACACCCCCATACACTATATAAGTACTATACATATACCTGGCAGACATACAGTAGATATATAAAGTATAAGAATGTCACTAGTCGTTACAGTTTAAAAACCTTTATCCGAGTTCAAATAATTATACATTTTATTCAAAGAACATTTACAAAATCTTTATACTTTCAATGATCTTACATATAAATAATAATCTTGTCCTTATTAAAATTCACTTATACATATGAATACATTTTTAATAAAATACAACATATGTAACTTGTACATGTATGCACCACCTTCTAGTTGGTCTCGAAACACTCATACCCTTCTCGTGGCAAAATGATTGACTTCAGATCAGCTACCTACTCACCTGCGCGATTACACAACCGCGCTAAGCCCGAGAGCTTAGTAGTTCAAATAAATATTATAAACATATATTACAGAAAATCATACTTATATGTTAAATTCATATATCATTATCTTTTTATCATGTTTTCCCATTTCAATTACACCTTTCAAATATATCTACTAATCTCATAATTATATACAAATACACATATCATTAACACAACCTACCATTCCATAACTTATAAGAACATTCATAACTAATACTTACAATGTCCACATCCATACACATTTTACATGTCATATTATATTTTCAGAATCTCATCTTTCAACTTAGCTTCTCAAACTATATTTCTTTTCAATAGTTTACTTGTGTATTGTAATCATATCATGCTTCATAACAATACCTTTCACTCCATAGTACATATTAAAACAAAGACAAACACGTATCTCATTATTCATTTGTTTAACCATTCAAGAATCACATTTAAACAAACACAAGCATGGGCCCAAAAAGGATCTAATATGTTATTCAAAGTTCAGAGTTGCTGCTTTGGTCTATAATCACAATCATCAAGCCCGTAGGCGATATATATATCTCTATCCATGGATAGTGTAACAGACCCAGTCTCTTGGACCTCAACCCGCTAATCTCGAGGAGATCCTCAACCCGGCAAGACTGTTACCTGTAACAGACCCAGTCTCTTGGACCTCAACCCGGATAAACCAAGGAGATCCTAAACCCGGCAAGACTGTTACTATAATTCACATTTCACATTTATCAACTGGAATCAGCTTACGACCCGGTCTTTTCACCTATCCAGTACTTTATAGGCATGCTGCCAAACTCAGAACTCTGATAGTGGAATAACACATTAGGCACGCAATTCCTTAATTATTTCATTATCAATTTCATTCTCATTTACTCATTATCACTTAGGCAACCATGCCTCAATCATCTCATTGACATCATTATCATTTTAGCCAACAACCATGGCTCCATATCTCAACAAGAGAGTATATATATATCATCAATTGCATTGAACATATCTAGGCAAACATGCCTCAATTATGTCATTTACATCATTATAGCCAACAATCATGGCTTCTCATCTCATTAATAAAGTATACATAATTAAATGCATTGAATATCATCATATCTTTCACATTTTGTATTTCATATTTCATATAAACAAACATGCTTCAATTATCTCATTATGTCTCAATTCATCATTTAAGTACTCACAATCAATTGCATTGAACATACTTTAAGAAGGATCATCATATCTTTCACATTTCATATTTTATCAGTGATATATATACATAACAATTTACATTATTCATATTCATCAACAATATAATAAATTACTTAACACATTTATAACCAAATGTGTTAAGGTCTAAAGACATATAGATACATTAAATTAAATAGGGTTTGTACTTACCTCATGAGCCATCACACAACACCAAACTCATCTTCCAATAATCTCAATACTTGGATTAGGGTAAAACATTTCTTCACAACCTAATCCACAAGTAATAACACACTCTTACTCAAAGATACACATGAATTCAATACAATTATTCATTTATCAATCTCATACTAGACCCTTAGATCACAAATTACAAACCAACATCTCTCTCTAGGACCTACCAACCCCCACGGGCGTGGCATAGCAAACAATTCTGCCCAATTGCTCTAACAACCCCCACGGGCGTGGCCTTCCCACTCCCACAGCCGTGGCATAGAAAGTTAATCTGTCTCCTTTGTTCGACACCTCCACGGCCATGGTTTCCAATGGCCACGGTCGTGGCAGCCAAAGCCACGGGCGTGGCAGCCAAAATACCTCTGTTTTTGGACCAAACTCATGTACTCTATGTTTTTAACTTCATTAAACACAAACATACCTCAATCATACATCAATTATTCAATTTTCCAACTCATACATATTAAACCCTTACTAACCAATTTCAATAATCCATCATCATCCTCACAAATAACTATTTAATCATTATCAAAATTCCAATTCAACATATCTATAACCTTTAATCTTTTACTATCATTATCTTCACACACTAACCAAAACAAATATAAACAAAATCAATAGAAATCAACTCAAAGAGATAAACACTTACTTGAATATTTTGCCAAATCTTCAATCTCCACCTTCAATTCTCTTAAAGCCCTTAAGAATTTGATGTGTGTAATTAAAATCACCTTTCTCTCTCTCTCTCTCTCTCTCGTCCAAGAAGAAGAAGAAGAAGATAGGAAGAAAGAAAATCCCATTTCTTTCTTTTCATACTTATCTTATATATATATATATAAATAATAATAATAATATAATTAAATATTATAAAAATCCCTCACCACATATTTCCTTCTCTTTGACTTCTTTTCTTCTTTTTCTTTTATTATTATTATTTAATTATATAAACTTACTTTTCCTACACCACTTTATACACTATGTATATGTAATGTATATGTTGGTATATGTATATCTCTAATATATTGTAGTTATATTTCCCATATTTTCCAAATACCATATATACATATCATCCCTCATATACATCTATTTCTTATAATATTTTCCTTATATATTTTACCAACATATCTTCTCACAACTACTATTCCAATGTACACCAAAATCAGGGTATTAAATTAATTCGTTGCTCTTCTTTTAATTTTCATTAAACATACACATTAAATACAAAAACAACAATAATTATTCCAAACTTTTAGGGTGTGCTTTGGGATATTACAGTTCTTTCACCCATTGCTCCCCCTGTTGCATTATCCACTGTGTTTTGACATTGTTGAGTTAGCCCATCATAGAA
This sequence comes from Garcia nutans, assembly GCA_947685225.1. Taxonomy (NCBI): domain Eukaryota; kingdom Viridiplantae; phylum Streptophyta; class Magnoliopsida; order Malpighiales; family Euphorbiaceae; genus Garcia; species Garcia nutans. The sequence goes on from CANTUV010000045.1 coordinate 35,789,534, forward strand.
GAATTGATTGAGCAACTGTTGTTGATAGTAATGGTGAGGGCACTGAAATAGTAAGGATTTGAAGTGATCCCACGCCTCATGAAACGGTTCTCCATCAAATTGGGTGAAAGTTGCAATACTCCCCCTAAGCTCCTTGGTCTTTTGGTGTGAATAAAACTTTCCCATAAATTTTTTGTAAACCTCTGTCCATGTGGTTAAAGAATTCTCCGATAGGGTCATCAACCACGCTTTTTCTCTGTCTTTCAAACTATATGGGAAACATCTCAATTTGAGTTCATCTTCTATTAGTGTTTGCAAATGGAATGTATGCAATGTTGAGTAAAAATCCCGAATGAAGTTGAGAGGATCTTCATTCGGTAGTCCATGGAAGGATGGCAGCATACTATAGTGAGTGTTTCTGAGTTCATAATTTCTCGCTGCGTTGCTCAACCGGATACAAGATGTGGTCACTCCGATGATCGGTTAGGAAAAATCCTTCATAGGTGGTTCTTGTGCATCACTCATTTCTGTTTCTATGTTCTTCTCAAACTGCTCGTCAGTATTTTCCCTTTCTTGCTCAATAGGATTCGGTTCCTCGGGTCTTGGAAGTCTATGGATGTTGTCTATAAATGGAACAAGTTCGTTTCCTTGAGACCTTTGTTCGTGCATAAAGTACCTAAGCAATTCAAAAGAACACTTTAAACTATTTAACAAATAAATTAAAACAATTAAACTATCAACAAAAATTGCCTTCCCCGGCAGCTGCGCCAAAAACTTGTTGCGCTTAAATTAACACTACTACAAAGCGGCACTCGCAAGTATACGAGGCTATTGCAGTAATGGTGATCACCCCAAGGTCGTCTCACAAGGAAGGAATTGCATGTAATAGTTCGATCAACATGAAATAATAAACTCGATTATGTGATTGGATTGGTGAATCGTAATTAATCGTAGAAATGAAAATGAGTGATTTTATGCAAGATAATTTCAATTATGGAAATGATGCCTAGGGTTGTAGGTCCATTTAATCAAATGTTTAATTATCAAATTATCCATCAATATAACTTTGTACCTTAATTTGTTCCTTTAGGTTAATTAGTCAATTATCAATTCACTAGTTTTCACATTTATGAATCAACAACCACTAACTATTTTACATTAGCAAATTAATAAACCTTAGAACTTATATTTCTAATTCATTCTTAGGGTAGTCAATTGCATAGTCCCGATATTAAACTTCTCCTCTCAGTCCATCATTCAATATTAAGTAATCAATAGGTGGCCAATCTATCAATTTACCTTTACTTTCAATGCATTTAACAAATAACAAGGTATATCAATGGAATCATCAAATCAAATCATTCAATCAAATATACTACAACCCAAAGGTTGAGTAAATTAGCTCATCATATTCGTTAAACAAATGCTCATTTCAATATAAATCAAGTCAAAGTTATTCATTACAATACTAATGTTCTTGATATAACAACAACGACTAAGAAATGGATTAAAAGAAAGAGTTGGAAAAACCCCTTTTGGAGATGCTAAAAATCGGACTCCTTGTCTCTTTCGTAGCTCCCTCTTTGATGTGTGATGATGAACTTCCAAGCTCTCTTGAACAAATGGTTCTTTTTTTGAAGGATGAATGATATCTCTCTCAAGTTCTCAACTCTCCAATCAAGCCTCTTAAAACCCTAATCCTCAAGAACTAGCTACTCACTTCAAATCCAATGATTGTCTTTGCTCTTGGTGTGTGAAAGGAAATGGTGAATGAAGATGAAAATGGTGTCTTGCTCCCTCAAGCAAGAACCAAGGAAGAAGATGATAATGGTGTAGAGAATGTCCACTCAATATATTCAATCTATTTTTCTATTCCCTCCATGCTCTTCCACTTTGAATTTTTTAAGACAACCATCACTCCTTGTCTCCCACTTTCCAATTTCTTTATATATTTCTTCCATAAATCCTTCCATTTTTTCACTCCTTTTTGTTCTTTTTGTCACCCACTAAAACACAACAATTCACACCTCGTGCAAGCCAGCTAAGGGATCCAGGGTGACACGGCCAAGCCATGTGGAGCTTGGGCGTGTCTCATGTTTTCTTTCTTGGGACACAGCCAAGCTTCTGGCCGTGTCCCTTGCTGTTTGTTTTTCCTTGGTGAGACACGGCCAAGGACACGGCCGTGTCATGTGACACGGCCAGTGGCTTGGCCGTGTCCCTTGATTGTGTCAGTCTCTGCTTCTTTCTTTTCTTTCTTTGCCTTTTGTTCCTTTGGTGAGACACAGCCAATGGCTTGGCCGTGTCTCATGTTCGTGTTTGCTTCTGGACAAACTTGCTTGAGGGACATGGCCAAGCTTGGTTAATCCTGGCCGTGTCCCTTACTTGTCTTTGATTTCTTCTCTTTTGATGAGACACGGCCAAGCCATGACAAGCTTGGCCGTGTCACATGTTTTTCTCCAACAAGTCCACCAAATTTTGATTAAATAGCTCCATCAAATGTTCTTCAACCTAAATCAACAACTTCAAACAAACTTAAGTACAAATTAACATGAAAATTAACTTAAAATCAACAAAAATATCATAGAAAATATATACCAAATTGATCTAAACAATAGAATCTAGCAACGACTCAATCACTTGCTCACCAAAAGCAATGGAGCCCGAACAAATTCAAAGAATGGTGGATGATGCCCTCAATGCCAAGATGGAAGAAATAAAAGAGGCCATGGCCGAGACTGTGAAGAATGAATTGGCTGCAATTTTACGAAATAATGTCGAAGTGACTAAAGTTGGTGAAGTGGTTTTTGATGTTGATAAGGTGATCATTGATGATGATGATGATTGGGCTCAATACTACTAAGATCCTCAAGACAAAAAGGAGCCAAAGGTTGTTGAGAAGACAACTATTGAAAAGACTGAGATGTCTGATGTTGAGAAGATGATTGCTGATTTAGAAAAGAAATTTGAGAAGAAGTTGAAAACCGAAGAGATGTCTGAGATTGACAAACTATTTGAACAAGCTGAGGAGGTCCCTTATAAGTTTAAGATGCCATCCTTTGCTAGATACAATGGTACTGAAAATTCTCATCTCCATGTGAAGCAATACATCACTGCCATGCAGTCTGCCCGAGCTACTAAAGCTCAAATGCTAAGGTACTTCATACTCTTATTGGACCCTGTTGTCCAAAATTGGTTCAACACCTTAGAGGAAAGTACTCAAAAAGATTGGGACATGTTATACAAGGCTTTCATTCAACAATATGGGTATAATGTCGAGTTGGAAGTTACCTTAATGGAAATTGAGTCCATTAGGCAATGGCCAAATGAGAATTTTGTGGACTATGTGAAACGATGGAGAAATAAGGCCACTTTGCTCAAGAAAAGGCCCAACGAATCTGATCAAATAAGGATGATCGTGAGAGGCGTCCTGCCCAATCTCTGTGAAAGGATGTCTCACACCCTTATAAGGGATTTCAAAGATCTTCTCCAAGCTGGTCTATAAATTAAAGAGTGGGAAAGGGAGAAGAATCACTTTTCAATAAGAAGAAATGAGAAAGGGAATTACCAGCCTAGCAATCAAAGCACGGAAAAAGAAGTTGATGTTAATATGACTGGTCAAGGAAATAAAAGACAATTCTCAGAATTGGGGAAACCTCTATCTTGGGTTTTTAGCAAGTTGCAAAAGAAAGGGTTGTTACAGCCATTAGCTCCTCGACCACTACATAATCCACTGCCACCAAACTTCAATGCCGAGGCCTTCTGTCAATTTCATCAAATGCAAGGGCATGAAATAGATAAATGTGCTCGTCTAAGGAATGAGATCCAAGATTTAATCGACAGTGGTAAGCTAACCGAGCCGGATAAGCCAAATACCAAGAATAACCCTTTGCCTAAATTTGGAAGAGTGCCACCACCAGTAACCTTCATGGTAGGAAAAGGATTGGAAGAAGATTTTGTTTGATCATCTTTCAAGATGGAAATATTGAAGATGTCAAAGGAAAAGAAGCTTAAACTCAACAAACTTTCCTTAGCTTGAATGTTGCTTTTCGATTCTTTAATATTTAATTGGAACAACCTTGTTTTTCAAGTTTAAATTTGTTTGAATAAATTACTTTCATCAAAATTTTTGTTGGTCTTTGTTCATTTTGGTTCTCAACCAATGAGGAATCTAGCTTGATAATTCATGAATTAATATATCTATGCATCATGATTCGGATGACTTTACTAGATAAGGGAATTGCTTTATAGCATTGAGTTGTGTATGCTTACTTAGAGAGGGCTCCTGCATGATTACCTTTGTCTAGGTTCTAGTCAGTCTTAGAACATGCTTTGACAAACTTTTGAGGCAAAATTGAACTCTGCTTATTTAAGAGAGAAATGATCTAGGCATTGTTTGACAAGCCAACAACTAGTATCCACCCAATTAAATATCAATCCCTAGTTGTCCCTTTGAGCCTTCATAAAATTTTAGCTTTCTTTTCATTGGCTTACAAACCCCAATAACCTAACCTGAGCTGTTATGATACTTTTGACAAGTCTTATGATCACTAAGATGAAGAGGCAAGAAGATCAAAGAAAGCAATGGTTAGTTGAGATCATGAGGATAGTTGAAGTTATCAAGACCATGAAGATAATTGAAGTTCTCAAGACCATAAGGGTAGTTGAAGTTCTCAAGACCATAAGGGTTGTTGAAGTTCTCAAGACCATAAGGATAGTTGATGTTCTCAAGACCGTAAGGGTAGTTGAAGTTCACCTAATATCTCCAATATATCAAGATGACATCAGAGTAACAAATGATTTATCCCTGTTAAAGAAGATTTATGTTACTCCACTCATCCATTATTGGAAGCCTAAGTTAGTACAAATAAGACAACTCTTTTAGAGATAGAACCAACAAAAAAGAGAGAAGAGAAAAAAAGAAGAAAAAGAAAAAAGAAGAAAAGAAAAGAGAAAAGAGACAAAGAAAAAAAAGAAAAGAAAAAAGAAAGATAAAACCTAAAAAGGTGGTTCGAAAAGCCAGCTGAGTTGTCTTTTACCTAAAGCAGCAAAAGGCTTCCATTTGGTTTATAAGTTTGACTTGAATTGGTCTAACCCGACCAAGGATACCACAAAATTAGAGGAAAAGGAGAAAGACTATTCAGTTCTTGAAAGTTCTGTACTTGACAGTCCTACAAGGAAGAAGGACAAAATGATAAAATGCTCAAAGAAAGGGAAGAGTAAAAAAAATAAATGGAAAGAAAAGGGAGAAGAAGAAAATAAGTGAATTTGGATAATGATCTTTTTGCAAGGGAAAAGATTTTCCTAATCAAGATACAGATTAATTCTAAGAAGATAGAAGGAATTTGGAGTCTAGGAATATTGCTCCCAACTGTCTAAAGTTCAAACAAGAAATTTGTAGTGTGAAGGTTTGTCCATTGTGTCACATTGGCTCCCACTTACAAATGGCCTTCACTTAAACTCGTATCCCTTATAGACCTCATTTCAAGCCTATTAAAGACATGTTGATCTCTCTTTATAGGTAGAGTCTATTAGTGGAGATAGTTTGAATAAACATGCATATGAGATAGACAATATTTAAACTCAATGAGACCTTTGGCCAAGTAATGTGTATGTGCCTATCTGAAGTGCAATAATTCTTGCTTAAATAGAAATGATTCCCGAGTTTAGTACGGTAACTAGGGTTGTCATGTTAATCTGGAAAAATCAAGTCCTGAGGTACATTGACATTGATTTAGCAAAGCTAACATTTGATTTCAAAATCAAAATTGAAAATAAAAAATGTTTTTGTCATACAAAGCCTTCAAGTTAAGGGGAGTATGTTGAACTGTGAATCTCGAAAGACACATTGGGAAAAGTAAATGATTATTGGCAAGGTCAAGAAGAAGCTACCAACTGGCATGCTGAAACATAGTTTGAAATGAATGTATCCTTGGCTCTTCTGCTTGGAGTCTCCACCACTCATATTTTTAACATCTTGAAGATAAAAGCCACAAATGCAAAGCTTTCGATCATTCCAATGAAAGACCTGAAAGAGCATCTAAAAGAAACCAATGAGAATACTTCTGCTGATCGCCTCGGTCTGTGAGTTAATGGAACGACTATAAGTATTATTCATGCATATCATGCATACATGAGCATGTCACATCGCACTTTCTTGTCTTGTATTGTCTATTCTTTATTAAAGTGAACAGGAAACATCCTGTGAAGTAAACAATCAAAAGAAGATATCAAATCAGGGGGGCATGGAAAGCCCATTGCTTGAGAAAGTTCCAGTAATTTTGCAAAGAGAAGAAATATGTGCTTGTGCGAAGAACTAGACAACAAAAATATCAATCAAAGCTTGCATGGAAAAAATCTTTGGTTTGAGCCTACACAGGGGGCAAAGTTTCTCCATTTTAATTTTTGAGTTTATGCGTATACGAAATATTTTCAAATTCACTTCCAAATCCAGTTTAGGATCGAGTATCCAAATCCAATTTAGGATCGAGTATCCAAATCCAGTTAGGATTGAGTATCCCAATCCAATTTAGGATCGAGTATCCAAATCCAATTTAGGATCAAGTATCCAAATCCAGTTACGATCGAGTATCCAAATCCAGTTTAGGATGGAGTATCCAAACCCAATTTAGGATTGAGTATCCAAATCCAGTTAGGATCAAGTATCCAAATCCAGTTAGGATCGAGTATCCCAATCCAGTTTAGGATCAAGTATCTGAATCCATTTTAGGATCGAGTATCCAAATCCAGTTATGATCGAGTATCCAAATCCAGTTTAGGATTAAGGATCCAAACCCAATTTAGGATCGAGTATCCAAATCCAGTTAGGATCGAGTATCCCAATCCAAATTAGGATCAAGTATTAAAATCCAGTTAGGATCGAGTATCCAAATAGTTTAGGATCGAGTATCCAAATCCAGTTAGGATCGAGTATCCAAGTCTAGTTTAGGATCGAGTATCCAAATCTCTCAGGTCTAGAACCCAAATTTTCCTTAGGTCCAGAACCAAAAATCTCTTCTAAGTCCAGAACTTAGCTCGGGTCTAGAACTCAAATTATCCTTAGGTCCAGAACCTAGAATCTCTTCTAAGTCCAGAACTTAGTTAGGGTCCAGAACCCAAAATTACCCTTAGGTCCAGAACCTAAAATTATCCTTGAATCCAGAATTCAAACCGGGTCCAAAACCCAAAACCTCAACCATCTCAGAAAAATTAAGTCTTATTACTTTTCACTCTCTTTTACTAAAGTCTCATATCGTTCAAGCAGGGGGCAAACTGTAGACCTTTAATTTTTGACCCAGTCCGGTCTGTTATTTTTTATATAGTCTAAAATAATTTTTGTGGAATTTTAATATTTATTTTAGTAAAAAATGGTGCAGTGAATAAAAATAAAAATAATAAAAAATAAAAAATAATAATAATAAACAAATAAAAATAAAAATAAAAATCGGCAACGGAAAAATCGCGTTGAACAAAATGGCCTTGGACCATTTCGCCTGCAGGAAAACCTGCGAGTCGCCCGCAGGAAAATCTTGTGGGCGAAATGGCCCGCAGCCCGCCTGGCACGCCCGACGCTCACAATCCTTCACAGCAGCCCACAACAATTTTTTCGCCAAAAAATTTTTTCGACACAATTTTTTCCGAAATAAAATTCTATTTGGTTTTGGTTTCCTTTTCCTAATTAATGATAGTTTTCGTAAATAAATTGAATTAATCATATAAATTTCCTATAAATAAGACCAAGAAAACACAGAAAACGATCGGACCTTTTGAGAGAAGCAAGCAAGCAATCAATCCATCAAAGGCAGCAATCCTGCCTTTGTCCTTGTTCATCCAAGAAGTAATTTTTGGTGGAACCAACAAACAAAGGTTTGAATATCTAATCTCTTTTTTCCTTACAGTAGCTTCAATCATAAAATTACTTCTCTATTTCTTCTAAAATCTAAGAACCCTAATCTATTTCTTCAAAATCTTAAAACCCTAATCTACTTCCCAAACTTTTCAAAACCTTAAATCATTTTATTAATTTATCAAAAACCTAATCTTCTTTCCAATTTTCCAAAACCTTAAAACACTAAATTGAATCCTTTTATTTCCAAAACCCTAAAAAATATATATATTTTCTGTTTCTATAAACCTTAAATCATTTTGTTTATTTCCAAAAGCCTTTAAAAACTCTAAACTGGTTTTCTTCTAATTCTTTTCCAAAATTCCAAATGTTTTATTAAATATCCAAACCATAAATTTATCTTATAGTTTCTAAAAATCACATAAAACTTTATAAAACTATAAACTGTTTTCTCAAATCCTAAAACCAAAACATGTTTTTCAAAACACCAAAAACCCTAAATCTCTCAAAACCAAAACCGTAAACCCTAATTTTTCTAAACCCTAATCCTTAAAACCTTAAAACCTTATAAACCTAAATATTAAAATTTAACACAGTAAGCCTAAAAATAATAATCCAGTAGCTAATAATCATAAACCTAATGTTGTAATATCCTAAAACACCTAATTTCATAATGTTACTCATAAACCCTAGTTTGATTCATGAAACCTTAATCCATTTTAATTTTCTTAAACCTTTTACAGTAGTTAAGAATTATAAACCTTAATATGCTAAAATTCCAAAACCCGAAATATTAATTAAGGAACTTTAAATGAGAAACAGTAAACATCAATTTGTATCTTTACTTACCTTTTTTAATTATGTAGTTTATCATATGCTTCGATTTATTTAAGTTCAATGCTTGGTTTATTTAATTTATCATGGATGGATGTTTATTTTATATTTTGATTAATCTCTTTGATGAATGATTTATTTATGATGAATGGTTATTTACTTTATCGATTTATTTTGATTTCCAAATGTTGTAAGAGGTATGTTTCCACTTTGTGGGTACCTCATTATTTAAATATCATGTAATTTAAATAAGCTTTTATATTTTAAACCAATGTAAAGGACATGTTTCTACCTTTTGGTGGGTGTCCTATTAGTTTAGACATGGGTGATGTAAGGGCATGTTTCTATCCTCGGATGGGTGTCCATTTATTTGCTTTTCTTGGACATTGTTTTGATTTTTAATATATCGATGCTTTCTTTTAATCGTTGTGTGTAATATGGATAATATTGTTATATTTAAAAATTTTATAACATTAAGACCTGTAAAGGAGGCCGGTTCCAATAAACCGGGCGTTGTGGGGGTGCTGGGACATTTCTCACCTTCCCCACACGTACCCAACTTTTCAAACCCTTTAGGGGGTTGGGGATTCCTTAGGAATCGAGTCATCCATCCCTTTCTTTTTTCCTAGCCTGTCCGGGTGGCGACTCCATTTTTTCAGGACTTAGGTCCGTGTTCTCTAAGGCCTCGAGCCTAAATTGTGCCGAAGTCGCAAGAACCATTCCACTGGTAGTGGGGGCGAAATTGTAACACCCCTATACCCCGTATACGTACACAGCATGCTTATACGATCATAATATAAGTATACTAAATATAGAAATGCCACAGTATACAAAAGACTCAAGTCATATCTCTAAAAAGAAAAGAAGCAAATATGAAATTCATTAAAACACAATAGATAAAAACGTTTATCAAATACGCAGCGGAAATTATATCCAATATTTACAAGTACAAATACATTAAAATAAAAATTTACAAAACATGGAATATATACATAATTGGCAGCTTGACTCTCTGATCTTTAAGCTCTAGGCCAACACTTCACAACAAAACTCAACTAGCTCTAGAGGAATCCTCCGTCTCAACCCTATCACCTGCGCGATAAATCACAATCACGCTGAGCCAACAACTCAGTAGTACAAACCATAATAATAGTATGCAATGTCAATATCAATGTCATACATTCAGCGATAGAGATCATATTCATAAATGTTACATTTCATTATTTCAATAATTGTATCATCATTTGTCACATATATTCAACATAGACACACATGGGCGCAACAAGTATTTAATATGATATTCAAAGTCCAGAGTTACTGCTTTGGTCCATAATCACAATAATCAAGCCCGTAGGCAATAAACATATATATATCTCTATCCATGGATAGTGTAACAGACCCAGCCTCTTGGACCATCAACTCAATAACTTGAGGAGATCCTCAACCCGGCAAGACTGTTACCTGTAACAGACCCAGTCTCTTGGACCATCAACCCGAATGAATTGAGGAGATCCTCAATCCGGCTAGACTGTTACTTTTCATATATCTCATATTCATAATTCACATAATGTAACAGACCCAGTCTCTTGGACCTCAATTCAACTCAAATTGAAGAGATCCTCAACCCGGCTAGACTGTTACTTTTCATATATCTCATAGGCATGCCTCCAAATCCAGAACTCTGAAATTGAATAACATATTAAATATACCATTATTTCATTAGCCTCTTTATCATTCTCTTTCTCAATTCATATCTCCTAATCTAATAGGCAAACATGCCTCAATAAGTTCATTTGTATAACCATAGCCAACAACAATGGCTTCATTATAACTCCATTCACATCAAAGCAATTCATCATTTAAATACTCATAATCAATTACATTTCACAAGATTCATAATACGCAAAACATAACATTATTCATATGTATCAACAATGCATTAGGTTATTTAACCCATTCACCAAATGTGTTAAGTTACAAAATCAAATAGATGTATGCAATAATGCAAGGTTTGTACTTACTTCAAAGGCAACCCACACAACTCTATAAACTTCCTTTACCAAGAGTCCTTCACCAAATGAATTAAGGCAATTCACCTTCTTCACAACCTAATCCAAAACAATGATGAAACACATCAATTCCAATACAATCAATCACTTATTAACCTCATACTAGTCCCATAGATCACTATTACAAACCAACAACTCAACCTTAGACCCTACGGTCGTGGCTACCCAAGACCCCCACGGGCGTGGGTTAAAAAATGATTCTGCCCAACAATGTTCATCACCCCACGGCCATGGCATCAAAGGGCCACGGGCGTGGCATGCAAGATGCTACTGCCTCCAACCAAAAACATGTATTCCAAGCTTCTAACTCCACTAAACCCAAACATCATGAAGACTAACAAAAATAATTAACCAAACTCAACATTAACAACATTTACCAACTCAAAACCCTAATACAACTTCAACACAAACACTTTCAAAACTAACATCAACTTAACTTACTTCCTTCAAACCAAAATCAACACCAAAATTAATTAAATCAACATACTCTAACTTACCACAATCAACACAACCCTAATTTCAAACATCAATAACCTAACTCATACACAACTTCAAATAAACAAGAGAAATCAAGAGAAAGAACTTGCCAAAATAATAAATCTTCTTGAACTTTCACTTAATCACTTGAAAACTCCTTCAATTTTGAGCTTTAACACCAAAACTTACTCTTGCTCTCTCTTGCTTTGGGTGGCCGGCCAACAATGGAGAAAGGGATGAAGAAGAAATGAAGAACAGTCAACTTTCCCTTCTCTTTAAATCTCCACCAAGCAATTTAAAAAGAAAATTACTTAAATACCCCCTTTTATAAATCCTAACTCCCTTTTTATTCACTTGCCCTTTTTAGTAATTTCACACATAACATATTAAATATCTTCTTCCCTTGACTCTCCATTTTGACTTGCATATATGTTATATATATTACCATATATACAACATATACATTTCTTTATACAAATCTTTTCATATCCAAATACACATATGCATTTGATTCAAATAAAACAACAATTATCAAAACTTCTAGGGTACACTTTGGGATATTACAATTCTCCCCCTCTAAAAAGAAATTTCGTCCTCGAAATTACCTGATATCAGATCTGAAACAACTGAGGATGCTGGTCTCGCATTGCTTGCTCACTCTCCCAAGTTGCTTCTTCTCTACCATGGTTCTTCCAAAGAACCTTTACCAATGGAACTTCCTTATTTCTCAATTCTCTCACTTCATGAGCTAAAATAGCAACTGGTTCTTCTTCAAATGTCCGAACTCACTTCAATAGATTCAACTGATAGAACATGAGATGGATCTGATCTATATCTTCTCAACATAGAAACATGGAAGACATTATGGATTCTATCCAACTCAGGTGGTAAAGCAATCCGATAAGCGACTGGTCCCACTCTTTCTAACACTTCATACGGTCCAATTAAACGAGGACTCAGTTTCCCTCTTCGAACAAATCTCAATATCTTTTTCCATGGAGACACTTTCAAAAATACTTTATCTCCCACATTATACTCAATGTCTCTCCTCTTCAAATCTGAATAAGACTTCTATCGGTCTGAAGCTGCTTTTAACCGATCCCGAATCATCTTCACTTTCTCTTCAGTTTCTTTTATCAAATCAGGACCAATTAACTTACCCTCTCCAATTTCATTCCAACACAAAAGCGTTCTGCATCTTCTACCATACAATTCCTCAAATGGTACCATACCAATACTAGATTGATGACTATTGTTGTAAGCAAATTCCACAAGTGGTAAAAATCTGTCCCAACTTCCAGAGAAATCAATGACACGGCTTCTCAACATATCCTCAATAATTTGTATCACTCTCTCTGACTGCCCATCTGTCTGTGGATGAAAAGCAGTGCTAAAGTATAATCGAGAACCCAGAGCACTATGTAAACTCTTCCAAAACCTTAAAGTAAACCTGGGATCTCGATTCGACACTAAAGAAGTAGGGACTCCATGCAACTTCACAATTTCACTGATATACAGCTCAGCCAACTTCTCAAGAGAATAGTCCATCCGAACCGGAAGAAAATGAACTGTTTTTGTCAACCTATCAACAATCACCCAAATAGCATCATGCTTTCTCTGAGTCAATGGCAAACCAGACACAAAATCCATTGTTACTCTTTCCCATTTCCACTCAGGCACTGATAAAGGTTGAAGCAACCCCGTTGGAACTTGATGTTCAGCTTTCACCCTCTGACAAGTGAGACATTTGGACACAAATTCCGCTATATCTCTCTTCATACCAGACCACCAGTAGTGCTGTTTCAAATCATGGTACATCTTAGTATTACCCGGATGCATAGCAAAAACTGACTGATGTGCTTCTTCTAAAATAATTCTTCTCAAATTAACATCATTAGGTACACATAATCTGTCTTTAAACCAAAGACTACCATCACCTCTCACAAGAAAATCCCGGCTCTCTCCTCTTTGACAATCGGAAACAATCTTCTGAATTTTCTCATCAACCAACTGAGCCTCCTTAATCTGATCTAACAGTACTGGCCTCAACTGCAATTGAGCCAATAATGCACCATCATCGCATACTTCAAAACTAGCATGCAACACTCTCAATTCCACAAGTAACGAGAGTGAATAGACAGTCAAACCTGCCAAAGACTTTCGACTCAAGGTATCAGCAACAACATTTGCCTTACCAGGATGATAATCAATCAAACTGTCGTAGTCTTTGCTCAACTCCAACCATCGTCTCTGCCGAAGGTTAAGCTCTCTCTGTAACCCCAAATATTTCAAACTCTTATGAACAGTGTAGATAAAACAGTTTTCTCCAAACAAATAGTGTCGCCAAATGTTCAAAGCAAATACTATGGCTGCTAATTCCAAATCATGCGTCGGATAGTTAAGCTCATGCGGCTTCAACTGTCGAGAAGCATAAGCTATAACTTTACCCTCTTGCATCAAAACACAACCCAAACCACTATGTGAAGCATCACTATAGATCACATATGGTTTATCTTCTACAGGTAAAGTAAGAACAGGCGCTTGAGTTAACATTTCTCTCAACTACTCAAAACTAGCCTGACACTGATCTGTCCACAAGAATCTAACTCCCTTTCGAAGTAATCTGGTGAGTGGAGTAGCTATCAAAGAAAATCCTTTCACAAAGCGTCGATAATAGCCTGCCAGACCCAGAAAACTTCTAACTTCAGTTACTGACTTCGGTGTACTCCAATTCAAAATAGCTTCAACTTTACTCGGATCAACTTTTATACCTTCTACTGAAATTATATGACCGAGAAAAGTCACTTGATCAAGCCAAAATTCACACTTCGACAGCTTAGCATATAATTGCTTCTCTCTCAAAATATGCAGTACAATCCGCAGATGCTTGTCATGTTCCTCTTCATTACAAGAATACACCAAAATATCATCGATAAAAACTACCACAAACTGATCCAGATAGGGCCTAAACACCCTATTCATCAAATCCATAAAAGCTGCAGGTGCATTCGTTAATCCAAAAGGCATTACTAAAAACTCATAATGCCCATACCTGGTGCGGAAAGCTGTCTTAGGAAAATCTTCAGCTCTGACCCTCAATTGATGGTACCCTGATCTCAAATCAATCTTGGAAAACACTGCTGCTCCCTTTAATTGATCAAAGAGATCATCAATTCTAGGCAAAGGATATTTATTCTTGATAGTCACTTTGTTTAATTGCCTATAATCGATACACAATCTCATAGTAACATCCTTCTTCTTTACAAACAAAACAGGAGCTCCCCACGGAGAAACACTGGGGCGAATAAACCCTTTATCCAACAACTCCTGTAACTGCACCTTCAACTCTCTCAATTCAGCAGGTGCCATGCGATAAGGAGTAATAGAGATGGGAGTGGTACCCGGCAACAAATCGATACCAAACTCAACCTCTCTCTCAGGGGGCAACCCTGGCAACTCCCCTGGAAACACATCTGGAAATTCTGCAACTGTGGTTATACTAACAAATTGAGAACCTACTACTCTAGTATCCAAAACATGAGCAAGATAAGCATTACACCCTTTTCTAATCAACTTCCTAGCTGTAACAGCTGAAATAAACAAGGATGCAAGCTGTCTCTGCTCACTAGATACTAACACCATTCTACCATCATTAGTTCTCAAAGTAACACATTTCTTTTGACAATCTACCACAGCTCCATGCCTAGACAACCAGTCCATGCCCAAAATCAAATCATACTCTTTAAAAGGCATTTCAATCAAATATCCACAAAACTCCTCACCTTGCACCACAACTGCACTATCTCGGTGCACCTTGCTAACAATCACACTATGCCCTAAAGGATTTGTCACCAACACATCAAATCTTAGGGACTCAGAATGCAATTCAGACACAGGAAAAATAGATGCACTAATATATGAATGAGTAGATCCTAGATCAATTAAAGCGAGAACTGAAATGCCAAATAAAGAGAAAGTACCCGCAATGACTGCTGAAGCATCTGATTGCCTCTGCATCACATAAACTCATTGAGAAGGTCCAGTTTCATCTGGCCTACTGCTTCCGGATGATGATCCTCCTCTCTGACTATACCCAGAGCGACCACCCCTACTGAAACCTCTGCCTCCTCGACCACCCTTACTGACATTGGGTCGAGAAACCGCAGAATCTGCCGGCCTCTGCTCCTGCATCTCAGGACACTCTCTAATAAAATGATCAGGAGAACCACATCTAAAGCACACAGCTGGTCCACTACTTTTCCAACAAGCACCTCTATGTGACCCTCCACATTGAGCACATATAGGTGGAGTAAACCTCTGAACTGCTGGAGTCAGAGCACTCACTACTGAAACTGTAGGTCTCGATCTCTGCCTCTGAAACTGAACTGACCTACTAGCCTGCCTCTGACTCCTACTAATTCTAGGAACAAAACTGCCTCTACCTCTCTTCACAGATGAAGACCCTACCTCAAACTGAGGTCTTCTAACTCTGATCTCCTCTTCAGTAGCAGCTGCTGCTATACCTTGGGCTCTCTCCACACCTCTAGCTGCTGCAACCAGCTGAGAGAAATCCTGATATCTAGAGCCAGCCATAATACACATAATTGAGGGTCTCAATCCCTCCTCAAACCTTCTGCACCGATCGATCTCATCCGAGATAATCCCCCCAGAATAGTGGCTCAACCGAATGAACTCTAACTCATATTCTGTCACAGTCCGGTGGTCTTGCTTCAAATTCAGAAATTTCATCTTTTTCACATCTTTATACTCCCTCGGAGTATATTTCAGCTCAAAATGCCATAGAAAATCACTGTAGGACAATGTAGGTGGATCATCCATAGCATGAGATACTGTCTTCCACCAATCATATGCATCCTTCTGCAACAGTGATCTAGCATAATCAAATCTTTCTTCTGGGGTGGCTTGCAACTGAATGAAGATCCTATGTACCTTATCCAGCCACTGCTCAGCTACTGCTGGATCAATAGTACCCAGAAAATCTTCTGCTCCATACTTTCTTAATTTATCATAATGTCTCACTGGTACCATTGGCTGTGGTGGTGGTGGCTGTACTGGAGCTTGCCTAAACAATTCTATCACATGTCTAAGCCAACCCGGCGGAGTCTCCTCACCAGCTAGTCTCCCTGACACAGAAACAGGTACCTCTCCAGCTCTATCAACTCGAGCTCCATCCCTATTCTCCTCTAGAGCTATACTCTTAGCACCACTCTCTACCAACTGACGTGAATGAGAATCCATTACAACCCAAATATGCAAACACAGCATAATACACCTCATTAAAGATCAGAGATTGCCAATACCAAACATGTATTTTATTCAAAAACCAATTTTAATCAAAGTATTATTTTTCTTACAATTGACCTAGGTTGAGAATCTCAAACCTAGGCTCTGATACCAAAATAATTGTAACACCCCTATACCCCGTATACGCACGCAGCATGCTTATACGATCGTAATATACGTATACTGAATATAGAAATGCCACAGTATACAAAAGACTCAAGTCATATCTCTAAAAAGAAAAGAAGCAAATATCAAACGGTTGAGTGAAATTCATTAAAACACAATAGATAAAAACGTTTATCAAATATGCAGCGGAAATTATATCCAATATTTACAAGTACAAATACAATAAAATAAAAATTTACAAAACATGGAATATATACATGATCGGCAGCTTGACTCTTTGATCTTTAAGCTCTAGGCCAACAATTCACAATAAAACTCAACTAGCTCTAGAGGAATCCTCCGTCTCAACCCTATCACCTGCGCGATAAATCACAATCACGCTGAGCCAACAACTCAGTAGTACAAACCATAATAATAGTATGCAATGTCAATATCAATGTCATACATTCAGCGATAGAGATCATATTCATAAATGTTACATTTCATTATTTCAATAATTGTATCATCATTCATCACATTTATTCAACATAGACACACATGGGCCCAACAAGTATTTAATATGATATTCAAAGTCCAGAGTTACTGCTTTGGTCCATAATCACAATAATCAAGCCCGTAGGCAACAAACATATATATATATATCTATCCATGGATAGTGTAACAGACCCAGTCTCTTGGACCATAAACTCAATAACTTGAGGAGATCCTCAACCCGGCAAGATTGTTACCTGTAACATACCCAGTCTCTTGGACCATCAACCCAAATGAATCGAGGAGATCCTCAACCTGGCTAGACTGTTACTTTTCATATATCTCATATTCATAATTCACATAATGTAACAGACCCAGTCTCTTGGACCTCAATTCAACTCAAATTGAAGAGATCCTCAACCCGGCTAGACTGTTACTTTTCATATATCTCATAGGCATGCCTCCAAATCCAGAACTCTGAAATTGAATAACATATTAAATATACCATTATTTCATTAGCCTCTTTATCATTCTCTTTCTCAATTCATATCTCCTGATCAAATAGGCAATCATGCCTCAATAAGTTCATTTGCATAACCATAGCCAACAACAATGGCTTCATTATAACTCCATTCACATCAAAGCAATTCATCATTTAAATACTCATAATCAATTACATTTCACAAGATTCATAATATGCAAAACATAACATTATTCATATGTATCAACAATGCATTAGGTTATTTAACCCATTCACCAAATGTGTTAAGTTACAAAATCAAATAGATGTATGCAATAATGCAAGGTTTGTACTTACTTCAAAGGCAACCCACACAACTCTATAAACTTCCTTTACCAAGAGTCCTTCACCAAATGAATTAATGCAATTCACCTTCTTCACAACCTAATCCAAAACAATGATGAAACACATCAATTCCAATACAATCAATCACTTATTAACCTCATACTAGTCCCATAGATCACTATTACAAACCAACAACTCAACCTTAGACCCTACGGTCGTGGCTACCCAAGACCCCCACGGGCGTGGGTTAAAGAATGATTCTGCCCAACAATGTTCATCACCCCACGGCCATGGCATCAAAGGGCCACGGGCGTGGCATCCAAGATGCTACTGCCTCCAACCAAAAACATGTATTCCAAGCTTCTAACTCCACTAAACCCAAACATCATGAAGACTAACAAAAATAATTAACCAAACTCAACATTAACAACATTTACCAACTCAAAACCCTAATACAACTTCAACACAAACACTTTCAAAACCAACATCAACTTAACTTACTTACTTCAAACCAAAATCAACACCACAATTAATTAAATCAACATACTCTAACTTACCACAATCAACACAACCATAATTTCAAACATCAATAACCAAACTCATACACAACTTCAAATAAACAAGAGAAATCAAGAGAAAGAACTTGCCAAAATAATAAATCTTCTTGAACTTTCACTTAATCACTTGAAAACTCCTTCAATTTTGAGCTTGAACACCAAAACTTACTCTTGCTCTCTCTTGCTTTGGGTGGCTGGCCAACAATGGAGAAAGGAAAGAAGAAGAAATGAAGAAAAGTCAACTTTCCCTTCTCTTTAAATCTCCACCAAGCAATTTAAAAAGAAAATTACTTAAATACCCCCTTTTATAAATCCTAACTCCCTTTTTATTCACTTGCCCTTTTTAGTAATTTCACACATAACATATTAAATATTTTCTTCCCTTGACTCTCCATTTTGACTTGCATATATGTTATATATATTACCATATATACAACATATACATTTCTTTATACAAATCTTTTCATATCCAAATACACATATACATTTGATTCAAATAAAACAACAATTATCAAAACTTCTAGGGCACACTTTGGGATATTACAGAAATCCCCGCTCACACAGTGGATCATCCATCGCATGTGGAACCATCTTCCACCAATCATAAGCATCTTTCTGAAGAAGGGATCTAGCATAATCAAACTTTTCTTCAGCAGTAGCCTGCAGCTGGATGAATACCCTCTGAACTCTATTTAACCACTACTCAGCTACTGCAGGATCTGTAGTACCAAAGAAATCCTCAGCTCCAAACTTCCTCAATTTTTCATACTGCCTCACCGGTACTTGTGGTTGTGGTTGTGGTGGCGGCTGTTGCTGCACTGGAGCTTGCCTCAACAATTCTACCATATGCCATAGCCAAACCGGCGAAATCTCATCAGTTGCTGGTCTCTCTTGTACAAGAGCAGGTGCCTCACCAGCAATCTCAACCCTAGCTCCATCTCTACCCTCTTCAGGAGCTACACTCTCAGTACTACCCTCTATGGACTGACGTGACTGAGACGCCATCACTACCTATATCTGCAAACACAGCAGAAGATACCTCATCAAATATCAGAAACTGCCAGTGCCAATGCATGTATCTTATTTAAAAACTGTGTTTTAAAAACTAAAATTTTCATTTTCTTACAATTCACCTAGGTTGAGAACCTCAAACCTAGGCTTTGATACCAAAATAATTGTAACACCCTTATACCCCATATACATATACCACATACACCCACATATGTAATATACATATACTGGATACAAGTATGTCACTGTCTATTTGAAGCAAACCAATCTTTAAACTTTAACATTAAATCATTATTATAAATAGTAATAGATAAAACATTCCTTGTTAAAATACATATACATATATATCTTTATTACACCCAAAGTTTATCCAAAGCATTTATTTAATAAGTAGCAAAATATACATATGTATCCATCAAAATCAATATTTACAAAAATATAGATTTTATACATGCTTAGCAATTCGTCTCTGATCTTGAAGTCCAAAAATCAACTCTTCACAAGGGATCCAAGTCTAGACTCAACTCGATCTAGCTGAACTCTCCGGTTCAACCGGATTTACCCTGTCATGTGTACGATAAATCACAATCGTGCTAAGCCAAAGGCTTAGTGGTACAAACCACGATAACAATGTGCTTCAAATGTAATGCCAATGTCAAACTTTCAAGAATTAGAAATAATATACAAGGATATCACATTTCATAACATTAAATCTCTTTATATTGTTCAATTGTTCCATCATTCATAATTCATATTAAAGCAAAGATAAGCATGGGCCTAAAAGAAACTAATATGCCATTCAAATTCCAGAGTTACTGTTTTGGTCCAATAATCACATTTATCAAGCCTGTAGGCAAATCATTATCACAATGAGGATTACCTCATAAGTAACATCTCAACTAGGCTTCAAGGACTAGGCCTAACAAAGCTTCAAGGTGAGCATAGCATCAACCCAACCTGGCTTCAAGGACCAAGCCCAACCTAGCTTCAAGGGATTATTACTTTTATGCATGCCACCAACAACAAAACTCTAAAAATTGAATAACATTCTAGGCACACAATTCTTTCATTATTTCATTATCAAATCCATTCTCATTTTCTCATGATCATTTATGCACAATGCCCCAACTATTTCATTTACATCATTATAGCCATGACCAATGGCTTCACATATCATCATTAGGGTATACATAACAAATTACATTATTCATATATTTCAAATTCTCAACATATACTTCAAATAATGCAAATCACAGCACCATTCTCATATATCAACAATATAATAGGTAGCTTAACACATTTTCCAACCAAATGTGCTTAGTCCTAAAGTCATGTAAATGTATGCAATCATGTAAGTTTTGTACTTACCTCTAAGACCAGCACACACCAATACCAAACTCCTCTTCCAAGATTTCCTCAACACTTGGATTGGTTACCTCAAATCTCTTCAAAACCTAATCCAAAGGTGATTATACATTTTCACTTAGTAATACTTATGAGGAAATAAGAATAAGAACTATCTAGGGCAAACCCTACACATGACACGCTCAACAACACGGGCGTGTCCCTGATCGTGCCCTAAACCCACAACACAAAAGCATTGACACGCTCAGAAACATGGGCGTGTCACTGTGTGAGCGAGGATTTTTGCCCCCACTCCCGGTGGAATGGTTCTTGAGACTTCGGCACTGTTTAGGCTCAGGGCCTTAGAGAACATGGACCTAAGTCCGGAGAAAATGGAATCACCACCCGGATGGGCCGAAAAAAAGGAAAGGGGTGGATGACTCAATTCCTAAGAAATTCCCAACCCCCTAATGGGTTCGGAAAGTTGGGTACGTGTGGGGAAGGTGAGAAATGGCCCAGCACCCCCACAACGCCCGGTTCATTGGAACCGGCCTCCATTGCAGGTCTTAATATTATAAAATTCTTAAGTATAACAATATTATCC
The DNA here is from genome assembly GCA_947685225.1 of Garcia nutans. Taxonomy (NCBI): domain Eukaryota; kingdom Viridiplantae; phylum Streptophyta; class Magnoliopsida; order Malpighiales; family Euphorbiaceae; genus Garcia; species Garcia nutans. Next base: position 35,810,958 of record CANTUV010000045.1, read on the forward strand.
ATATTACACACAATAATTTAAAGAAAGCATCAATATATTAACATTAAAGCAAGGTCCAAGCAAAACAAATAAATGGACACCCATCCGAAGATGGAAACATGTCCTTACATCACATGCCTAAATAGGACACCCACCAAAAGGTAGAAACATGTCCTTTACATAGGTTCTAAAATAGAAAAGCAAATTAAATTACATGATATTTAACTAATGAGGTATCCAACAAGTGGAAACATAACTCTTACAACATTTGGAAATCTAAATAAATTGATAAATGGAAATAACTATTCAAAATAAATTAATCATTCATCAAAGGTATTAAATATCAATAGAAAGTAAACATCCATCCATGATAAATAAAATAAACTAAGCATTGAACTTAAATAAATTAAAGCATATAAAATAAATCAAAGCATATCAAATATAGAATTGAATAAGACAAATAAAAGTCTAAATTATGGCTACTATGAGTTTTTTTAAGAAATTAAATTAGATTAAGGTTTTATGTTTTAAAAGGTTGGTAAAGCTCTTTGATTAGCTAAATTAATATTTGAATGGTGAAATCATGAAACTAGGGTTTGGACACTTTAAAACATTTTTTATTTGTGGTTTATGGCTATTCATTGAATTGTTATTTTGAGCTTACTGTGTAAAATTATGAAATTTGTGTTTGTATGATTTTTAAAGTTTTAAAGGATTAGGGTTTAGAAAAATTTAGGGTTTAAGGTTTTAAAGGGGTTAGGGTTTACTATTTTAGGTTTTGGAGTTGAATTAGGGTTTTAGGATTTTTTAATTTAGGGTTTCGGGTAATGAGTTATTTTTAGGATTTAGAAAATCAATTGATAATTTTATGGAGTTTTATGAAGATAAACAACATGATTTAAAATTTATAAAAGCAAAAAAGATGTTTTTAAGTCTTTTGGAAGGAAACAGAATACAATTTAGAGTTTTAAAAATTTGGAAAACAAATTTTGGTTTTGGGATTTTGAAGAAACAAAACTAATATCATTAAACTTTTAGAAAATAAAGCCACGATTTAAGATTTTTAAGCCTTAGAAAAAGTGAATTGAGGTCCTAAAATTTTTGAATTAAAAGAAACAAAGTGATGATTAAGCTACTGTGAAAAAAACAAAAGAAATTAAGAATTCAAACCTTATTTTGTAAGTTTCACCAAAAATTACTTCTTAGATGAACAAGGTCAAAGACAAGCTTTTTTGCCTTTGAATTGCTTGAATTGATTTTCGGCTCTCCCAAAAAATCAGCTTGGTTCTAGATTTTCCTTCTCAGATTCGGTCTCCAATTTTTCACAAGTTTCTGTCCAATTTCTTCTTTTTCAGCCTCCCTTTTTTTTGTGTTGTTTAGTCCATATTTATAGAAGTTTTATATCCTTCATTCCTAATTATTCATGGCATCTTTATTGAATAAGAAAAGGAAACCAAAACCTAATTATATTAGGATTCGAAAAATTTGTGTCGAACAGCCTCCCTTAGCGCTCGCGGAACGGGCCCGTAGGCCATTTCGCCCGCAGGAATTTCCTGCGGGCGAAATGCCCATGGGCCTGCGCCGACTTTTTCGTCGCCGATTTTTCTGTCGCCGATTTTTTTTTGTTATTTTTTATTTTTTATTATTTTTGAATTTTTTTTCATTTCACCATTTTTTACTAAAATAAATATTAAAAGTAATTAAGATACCATAAAAATTATTTTGGACTAACTAAAATATATCAGACAACACAAAAATTATTTTTGACTAATTAAAATATATTGGACCGGACCGGGTCAGAAATTAAGGGTCTATAGTTTGCCCCCTGCTTGAATGATCTGAAACTTTAGTGAAAGAGAGTGAAAAGCAATAAGACTTAATTTTTGATGAGATGATTATTTGAATTTGTTTTGGATTCTGGACCCAGTTCGAGTTCTGGACTTGATTTGGGTACTTGTACCAGAGATTGGGTACTTGGACCCGAGCTTGAATTTGATTTGGGTACTTGGACACGAGATTAGATTTGATTTGGGTACTTGGACCCGAAATTGATTTGAATTTGGGTACTTGGACCCGAGATTGATTGAATTTGGGTACTTGGACACGAGATTGGGCACTTGGACCCAAGATTGGATTTGATTTGGGTACTTGGACCCGAGATTGGGTACTTGGACCCGAGACTGATTTGATTTGAGTACTTGGACACGAGATTGGATTGAATTTGGGTACTTGGACTCGGGATTGGGTACTTGGACTCAAGATTGGGTACTTGGACCTGAGATTGATTTGATTTGGGTACTTGGACCCAAGATTCCGTACTTGGACCTGAGATTGGGCACTTGGACCCAACATTGAATTTGATTTGGGTGCTTGGACCCGAGATTGGGTACTTGGACCAGAAATTGATTTGATTTTGGTACTTGGACCCGAGATTGATTGAATTTGGGTACTTGGACCCAAAATTGATTTGATTTGGGTACTTGGACCCAAAATTTATTTGATTTAGGTACTTGGACCCGAGAATGGGCGCTTGGACCCTAGAATGGGTACTTGGACCCGAGATTGAATTGAATTTGGGTGTTTGGACCCGATGTTGAATTGCAATTGGGTACTTAGACTCGAGATTGAATTGAATTTGGGTGCTTGGACCCGAGATTGAATTGGATTGGGTACTTGGACCCGAGATTGGGTACTTGGACCCAAGCTTGGATTGAATTTGGGTTCTGGACCCGAGATTGGATACTTGGACCCGAGATTGATTTTGATTTTGGTACTTGTACCCGAAATTGGATTGAATTTGGGTACTTGGACTCGGGATTGGGTACTTGGACCCGAGATTGATTTTGATTTGGGTACTTGGACCCGATATTGGGTACTTGGACCCGAGACTCATTTGATTTGGGTACTTGTATCCGAGATTGGATTGAATTTGGGTACTTGTACCTGAGATTGGGTACTTAGACCCAGGATTGATTGGATTTGGGTACTTGGACCCGAGATTAGATTTGATTTGGGTACTTGGACCCAAAATTGATTGAATTTGATTTGGGTACTTGGACTCGAAATTGATTTGATTTGGGTACTTAGACCCGAGAATGGGTGCTTGGACCCGAGATTGATTTGATTTGGGTACTTGGACCCAAAATTTATTTGATTTGGGTACTTGGACCCGAGAGTGGGTACTTGGACCCGAGACTGAATGGAATTCGAGTGCTTGGACCCGATATTGAATTGCAATTGGGTACTTGGACCCGAGGTTGAATTGAATTTGGGTGCTTGGACCCGAGATTGAATTGAATTTGGGTGCTTGGACCCGAGATTGAGTTTGACTAACCTTTTATCATTTGAGAAATCTGACCCTCAAAATGGATCTTCATCCTTTGAGATCGGGTCTTCATCCTTGAAAATGAATCTCCATCTTTTGACATCGGGTCTTTACCCTTGAAAAATGGATCTTCATCCTTTGAGATCGGGTATTCACCCTTGCAAATGGATCTTCATCCTTTGAGATCGGGTCTTCACCCTGGCTTTAGCTCTTTTAACTGGATTGATCTTTTGTCTTTTGCATCTTCATTCTTTTGAAAATTCTAATTTTCTTTTTTTATTCCATTCTTTTTTGTTCTTCCTTTGCACTTTTACAAAAAAAATTCAGCCCTTTTTAGCTAGCCTTCATATCCTCTCCTTTCCCCCTGTGTGGCGAGATATTTGCAAGTGAGTTTGAAAATGTTTTATATATAAACTCAAAAAATTGAAAAGGAGAAACTTTGCCCCTTGTGTAGGCTCAAACCCATGATTTTTCTATGCGGACTCTGATTCATGTTGTTGTTGTCTAGTTCTTCGCACAAGCACATATTTCTTCTCTTTGCAAGATTACTGGAGCTTTCTCAAGCAATGGGCTTTCTATGCCCCCCTATGATTTTTTTATGCGGACTCTGATTCATATTGTTGTTGTTTAGTTCCTCGCACAAGCACATATTTCTTCTCTTTGCAAGATTACTGGAGCTTTCTCAAGCAATGGGCTTTCTATGCCCCCCTGATTTGATATCTTCTTTTGATTCTTTACTTCGCAGGGTGTTCGCTATTCATTTTGCCAAGGAATAGACAACACAAGACAAGAAAGTGCGATGTGATATGCTCATGTATGCATGATATGCATGAATAATACTTACAGTTGTTCCATTGACTCACAGACCGAGGTGTTCAACAAAAGTGTTCTCATTGGTTCTATTTTGACGCTTGTTCAAGTCTTGCATTGGAATGATCGAAAGCTTTGTATTTATGGCTTTTATCTTCAAGATGTTGAAAACATGAGTGGTGGAGACCCTAAGCAGCAGAGTCAGGGATGCATCCATTTCAAACTATATTTCAGCATGTCAGTTGGTAGTTTCTTCATAACTTTACCAATAATAATTTCCTTTGCCCAATGTGTCCTTTGGAGGTTTAATATACTTCCCTTAACTTAAAAGCTTTGTATGACAAAGCACTTTTTTTTTTAATTTTGATTTTGAAATCAAATGTTAGCTTTGCCAAATTAATGTCAATGTACCTCAGGACTTGATTTTTCCAAATTAACATATCTATAACATGACAACCCTAGTTACCGTACTAAACTCGGGAATCAATTCTATTCAAGCAAGAATTGTTGCACTTCAGATAGGCACATACACATTACTTGGCCAAAAGTCTTATTTGAGTTTAAATATTGTCTATCTCATATGCATGCTTATCCAAACTATCTCCACTAATAGACTCTACCTATCAAGAGAGATCAATAGATCTTTAATAGGCTTGAAATGGGGTCTATGAGGGACATGGGTTAAATGAAGGCCATTTTGATATAAGAGCTGATGTGACACAATGGACAAACCCTCACACTATAAATTTATTGTCTGAATTTTAGGCAACTTGGAGGCAATCTTGCTAGACTCCAAATTCCTTCTATCTTCTTGGCATTAATCTGGATCTTGATTAGGATAGTTTTTGCCCTTGCAAAAAAAAGTTTGGTTCCCAAATTCGTTTCTTTCCTTTTTATCCCTTTCTTTCTTTTTATTTTTCTTACTCCTCCCTTTCTTTGAGCATTTTAACATTTTTGTCCTTCCTCTTTGTAGGACTTTCAAGTACACAACTTTCAAGAACTGAATGTTCTTTCTCCTTTTTCTTTGATTTGGATCGAATCATTGGTTGGATTGGACCAATTCAAGTCAAACAGTCCTTATAAACCAAATGGAAGCCTTTTGTTGTCTTAGGTAAAAGATAACTCAGTTGGCTTTTTGAACCATTTTGGGTTTTCTTTTCTTTTTTCTTTTCTTCTTTTTTTCTTTTCTTTTTCTTTTCTTTTGTCTTTTTTGTTTTCCTTTCTTTTTTTGTTTTTGGTTCTAGCCCTAAAAGAGTTGTCTTGTTTGTACCAACTTGGGCTTCCAATAATGGATAAGTGGATCAAAAATCTTCTTTAATAGGGATAAATCATTTGTTACTCTGATGTTGATGTTGATGTATTGGAGATATTAGGAAAACTTCAACTACCCTTATGGTTTTGAGAACATCAACTTATCCTTATGATCTTGAGAACTTCAACTATCTTCATGGTCTTGAGAACTTCAACTATCCTCATAATCTTGACTAATCATTGCTTTCTTTGATCTTCTTGCCTCTTCATCTTAGTGATCATAAGACTTGTCAAAAGTATCACAACAGCTCAAGGTAGGTTATTGAGGCTTGTAAGCCAATGAAAAGAAAGCTAAAATTTTGTGAAGGCACAAAGGGACAACTAGGAATTGATGTTTAATTGGGTAGATACTAGTTGTTGGCTAACCAAATAATGCCTAGATCATCTCTCCCTAAAATAAGCAGAGTTCAATTTCGCCTTGAAAGTTTGTCAAAGCATGTTCTAAGACTGACTAGGACCTAGACAAAGGTAATTATGCAGGAGCCCTCTCTATGTAAGCATACACAACTCAATGCTATAGAGCAATTCCCTCACCTAGTAAAGTCATTCAAGTCATGATGCATAAATATATTAATTCATGAATTATCAAGCGAGATTCCTCATTGGTTGAGCACCAAAATGAACAAAGACCAACAAAATTTTGATGAAAATAATTTATTTAAAGCAACTTTAAGTTTGAAAAGCACAATAGTTCCAAAATATTAAAGAAAGTAAGATTGAAAAGCAACATTCAAGCTAAGGAAAGTTCATTGAGTTAGGCTTCTTTTCCTTTCATATCTTTAATATCCCCATCTTGAAAGGATGATAAAACAAAATCTTCTTCCAATCCTTTTCCTACCATGAAGGCTATTGGTGGTGGCACCCTGTTGAACCTTGGAAATAGATTACCTTTGGTATTGGGCTTATCTGGATCTCATGCCTCAACTTCATACAATTGTACATTTCGTGTCCAGGCCTTTGATGGAATTGGCAAAATGCATTAGTATCAAAGTTAGGTGGAAGAGGATTAGGTAAAGGTCGAGGAGCTAACGATTGTAACAACCCTTTCTTTTGTAGCTTGCTAAAAACCCAAGATAGAGGTTTCCCCAATTTTGAAAAATGTCTCATTCCTCCATGACTAGTGGCATTAATATCAACTTCTTTTTGTGTGCTTTGATTTCCCGACTGGTAGTTCCCTTTCTCATTCCTTTTAATTGAAAAGTGATTATTCTCCCTTTCCCACTCTTCAATTTGTAGACCAGCTTGGAGAAGATCTTTGAAATCCCTTATAAGGGTGTGAGACATCCTGTCACGGAGATTGGGCAGGACACCTCTCACGATCATCCTTATTTGATCGGATTCATCGAGCCTCTTCTTGAGTAAAGCAGCCTTATTTCTCCATCTCTTCACATAGTCCATAAAATTCTCATTTGGCCTTTGTCTAATGGACTCCACTTCCATTAAGGTAACTTCTAACTCAACATTATATCCATATTGTTGGATGAAGGCTTTGTAAAGTAGATTCCAACTCTTTTGTGTTCCATCATCTAAGGTATTGAACCAATTTTGGACAATAGGGTCCAATGAGAGCATAAAGTACCTTAGGGTTTGAGCCTTAGTAGCTTAGGCAGACTGCATGGCAGTGATATACTGTTTCACATGGAGATGAGGATTTTCGTTGCCATTGTACTTTGCAAAGGATGGCATCTTGAACTTGTACGGGACTTCTTCATCTTGTTCAAATATTTTATCAATCTCAGACATCTCTTCGGTTTTTAGCTTCTTCTCAAATTTCTTTTCTAAATCAGCAATCATCTTTTCAACATCAGATGTCTCAGTCTTTTCAATAATTGCTTTCTGAACAACCTTCGGTTCTTTCTTCTTCTCTTGAACATCTTTATAGTATTGAGCCCAATCATCATCATCAATGATTACCTTATCATCATCAAAAGCTACTTCACTAACTTTAGCCTTCCCATTATCTTTTGGCTTTTTGGAGCTAGCAGACGCTTCGGCATTATTTCCCAAAATTGCAGCTAGTTGATTCTTTATGGTCTTGGCCATGGCCTCTTTTATTTCTTCCATTTTGGCATTGAGGGCTTCATCCACCATTCTTTGAATTTGTTCAGGCTCCATTGTTTTTGGTGAGCAAGTGATTGAGTCGTTGCTAGATACCTCGTCTCCGGTGTAGGTCAGATTGTTGTAGGCTTTTAAACTTTCATAATCCAGGGCTGTGAGCTAGAAAGGATCAATGATATGAGATGCAAATGTATGCATGTATGCATGAACAATCAATAAACAAGGACAAATAGGACGTTCCTTCCAACCTTATATCATCCACACACAAATGGTGAGTCTCTTTTTCTAGGTATATGGTTAAAAAAATACCAACATGGGGTATCTTGCTTTCGAATAATTCCCTCGGATGTTTCAACCAATAGTTACATTTTCGAAAATCCATTCATAGTAATTCCCATTAATTAGGTTTTAATCCATTCAACCAACTAAAGTAGCTTTTATACTATATTGGATTAAAACTGAATTAAGGGGTTTATTATAAATAGATTTCTCAAATGAAAAAGGTAACTAATGGTTCATGCCAAAACAAGCCCATGGTTAATTTATTCTTAGTGTAAACTAGGCCCACAATTGACTTTTAGTATTTCATAATTGACCTAAATATTTTTGCAAGCTCTTTGTAAGAAAAGGTTGGGTGAAAATAGTTTTGTTTCTAAGCCCATTGTAAAAGATTTTAGAAAAATGGATTTTGGGCTTAGTATTTGGGCCATGGGCCAAAGAATTTTTGATTTATTTTTAGAAAAAATCTTATGCTAAAAGACCATCTTGAAAAGTTTTGAAAATAGCTTTGGTCTTTTGGACTTAGGGAAAAGTTTATTTGAGCTTACAATTGTACTTGGGTCAAATTAGAAAAGAGCAAACCAAATAAGCCATGATTTAAGCCAAGATAAATTAACCATAGTCAAATAACATGCATTTGGGGTAAAACCTAAGGAAAGTAACTAGGCCAATTACATGAGCTTTAGTCTTTGGGTTAAAAGGCTTAGGTTCTCATAGCAAGTATATACCAAATGGTACGAGGCTATGAGTGGTTATGCCATGCTCGATCTCCATACCTTGAGTGAAAGTATGGTATCCCTCACATAACACAACATGGGTAACACGGGCGTCCTAACTCACATACACGATGCAATCTAAGATGATGCAATGGATAATATCATTATAAGAAAGAATAGAATAATATAAAAACCAACGGAATTAACTTCTCTTATCCCCATTGGAGTCGCCACTGTGAGCGGGGATTTTTGCCCTCACTCCCAGTGGAATGGTTCTTGCGAATTCGGTACTGTTTAGGCTCTGGGCCTTAGAGAATACGGACCTAAGTCTGGAGAAAATGTAGTCACCACCCAGACGGGCCGAGAAAAAAGAAAGGGGTGGATGACTTGATTCCTAAGGAATCCCAAACCCCTTAATGGGTTCGGAAAGTTGGGTACGTGTGGGAAAGGTGAGAAATGGCCCAGCACCCCCACAATGCTCGGTTCATTGAAATCGGCCTCCTTTGCAGGTCTTAATATTATAAAATTCTTAAGTATAACAATATTATCCATATTACACACAATAATTTAAAGAAAGCATCAATATATTAAAATTAAAGCAAGTTCCAAGCAAAAGAAATAAATGGACACCCATCCGAAGATGGAAACATGTCCTTACATCCCATGCCTAATAGGATACCCACCGAAAGGTAGAAACATGCCCTTTACATTGGTTCTAAAAATAGAAAAGCAATTTAAATTACATGATATTTAACTAATGAGGTACCCACCAAGTGGAAACATGCCTCTTACAACATTTGGAAGTCTAAATAAATGGATAAAAATTAATAACCATTCATCATAAATAAATCATTCATCAAAGATATTAAATAGAAAGTAAACATTCATCCATGATAAATTAAATGAACCAAGCATTGAATTCAAATAAATTAAAGCATAAGAAATAAATCAAAGCATAATCAAATATAGAATTGAATAAAGTAAATAAAATTCCAATTATAGCTACTGTTTCCATTTAGGGCTCTTTATCTCATGTGTTAAGGTTTTGGAATTCATAGAATTAGGCTACTGTGACTTTTTTTATGGAATTAAAATAGATTAAGGTTTTAAGTTTTGAATGGTTGGTAAAACTCTTTGATTAAACAAATTAAGGTTTGAATGATGAAATCATGAAACTAGGGTTTTGGACACTTTAAAATACTTTTGATTCATGGTTTTAAATGATGATTTCAAGCTTAATGTGTAAATTTAAAATATTTATGGTTTTATGGTTTTTTAAGTTTTAAAGGATTAAAGTTTAGAAAAAAAAATTAAGGTTTAAGGTTTTAAGGGGTTAGGGTTTACTATTTTGAGCTTAGGAATTGAATTAGGGTTTTAGAAGTTTTGAATTAGGGTTTTGGGTGATCTTATAATTTTAGAATTTGGAAAAAGCAATTGAATATTTTTAGGGAGTTTTATGAAAATACACCAACGATTTAAAGTTTATAAAGCAAAAAAAAGGTAGTTTTTAAGGCTTTTGGAAAGAGACAACATATTATTTAAGGGTTTTAATGATTTGGAAAGTAAATTAGGATTTTGGGGTTTTGAAGAAACTAAATTAATAACCTTGATTTCTTTAGAAAATAAAGCAACGGATTAGTGTTTTTAACTTTTGAAAAGCTAAATTAAAGTTCTGGGATTTTGGTTTTAAAAGCCACAATTATATAGTTTATGTTACTGTGAAAAATATAACAAAACAAGAATTTAATCCATACCTCCTTTTGATGGTTCCTCCAAAAAATAATTCTTCTTGGATGAATTAAAACAAAGACAATTGTTGCCTTCCCAGATTTGGTTTACAAACTCTCTCGATTTTCCTTCCTAATTTCTCCTCCCTTTTTGTATTGTAATTATACTTATTTATAGAAGTTTTTTGTGGTTTTTTCCTAGTTACACACGGCATGAAAAATTAAATAAGAAAAGGAAACCGAAACCTAATTGTATTAGGTTTCGGAAAATTTGCGTAGGAAAAATTTCGCTGGTGAAAAAAATCTACTGCGGAAAAATTGCGCTATCAAAAAAAATCTGCCGCAAGAAAAATTGCGTTGGCAAAAAAGTTGCCACAGCAAGCTGCGGGTGCGCAAGCTAACCTGCAGGCGGGCGAAGTCCTGCGGGCCATTTCGCCCGCAGAAAAATTCTGCGGGTGAAATGGCCCTGGCCATTTCGTTCGTAGGTTTTTCCTGTGAGCGAAATGGCCAAGCCATTTCGCCGCAATCCAACTTTTTTTTATTTTTGATTTGTTTATTTTTTTATTAATAAAAAATAGATAATAAAGCAAAAATTATTTAATTAAGATAACAAAATTTATTTTGGACCAATTAAAATATATTAGACAATACAAAAATTATTTTGGGCTAAACAAAATATATTAGACCAGACTAGGTCAAAAATTAAGGGTCTACAGTTTGCCCCCTGCTTGAATGATCTGAAACTTTAGTGAAAGAGAGTGAAAAGAAACAAGACTTAATTTTTGAGATCGTGTAGGTTTTGGGTTCTGGACCCGATTCTAGTTCTGGACTCAGGGATAATTCTAGGTTCTGGACTTGAGGAAAATTTGGATTCTGGACCCGATTCATATTCTGGACTCAAGGATAATTCTAGGTTCTGGACCTAAGGAAAATTTGGGTTCTGGACCCGATTTGAGTTTTGGACTCAAGGATAGTTCTAGGTTCTGGACCTAAGGAAAATTTGGGTTTTGGACCCAATTCGAGTTCTGGACTCAAGGATATTTCTAGGTTCTGGACCTAAGAAAAATTTGGGTTCTGGACCCGAGCTAAGTTCTGGACTTAGAAGATATTATAGGTTCTGGACCTAAGGGTATTTTGGGTTCTGGACCCGAGAGATTTGGATACTCGATCCTAAATTAGACTCGGATACTTGATCCTAACTGGATTTGGATTGGGATACTCGATCCTAAATTGGGTTCGGATACTCGATCCTAACTAGATTTGGACACTCGATCCTAAATAGGGTTTGGATACTCGATCCTAAACTGGATTGGGATACTCGATCCTAACTGGATTCGGATACTCGATCCTAAACTTGATTTGGATACTCAATCCTAAATTGACTTTGGATACTCGATCCTAAATTGGATTGGGATACTCAATCCTAACTGGATTCGGACACTCGATCCTAACTGGATTTGGATACTCTATCCTAAATTTGCTTTGGATACTCGATCCTAAACTGGATTGGGATACTCGATCTTAAATTGGGTTCGAATACTCGATCCTAAACTTGATTTGGATACTCAATCCTAAATTGGCTTTGGATACTCGATCCTAAATTGGATTGGGATACTCGATCCTAATTGGATTCGGATACTCGATCCTAACTGGATTTGGATACTCGATCCTAAATTGGCTTTGGATACTCGATCCTAAACTGGATTGAGATTTCATTTGGGACCTGAGATTAGGTACTTGGACCCGAGATTGAATTGATTTTGATTTAATTTGGGTACTTGGACCCGAGATTGGGTACTTGGACCCAAGAATGAATTTGACTAACCTTTTATTAGTTGAGAAGTCTGACTACTCTGGATGTTCTATGCATTGTGATTCTTCACCCTCAGAATGGATCTTCATCCTTGAAAATCAAGGTCTTCACCCTTGTAAATGGATCTGCATCCTTGGAGATCGGGTCTTCACCCTTGAAAATGGATCTTCATCCTTGAAGATTGGGTCTTCACCCAAGCAAATGGATCTTCATCCATTGAGATCGGGTCTTTACCCTTGTAAATGGATCTTCATCCTTGGAGATTGGGTCTTCACCCTTGTAAATGAATCTTCATCCTTGGAGATTGGGTCTTCTTTGTTGTTTGAAGATGGGAGGGACACGGCCAATGGCTTGGCCGTGTCTCCTGGGTGTGTTAGCTTATGTGTCTTTTCTTTGGTTCTTCTTTATTCTTGGCTTAGGATGGGACACGGCCAAGTTTGTGGCCATGTCATGTGACACGGCCAGTGGCTTGGCCGTGTCACCTACCTGTGTCACCTACTGTTTCTTTTCTCTCTTTGCTTGGTCCTTCTTGGCTTTGCCCTTTAGGTGAGACACGGCCAGTGGTTTGGCCGTGTCTCCTGCCCATGTCATGTTCTGCCAAGATTTCCTTTGAGGTGACACGGCCAAGCTTGATTTGGCATGGCTATGTCTTGCTTGATCCATGTTCTTCTTTCCTTGTTTTGATCTTCCAAGGGAGTTTTTGCACTTTAACCACTTTTCCCTTGCAACTGCTTTTTCCTTTTTTCTCCAATTTTGATTGGATCTTATATCCTCTCCTTGCCCCCCCCCCCAAGGATTTTTTCTTTCATGCAAGCTTTGATTGATGTTTTTCTTTTCTAGTTCTTTGCATAAGCATGCATTTCTTCTCTTTGCAAAGTGACTAGGGCTTCCACAAGCGAATAGGCTTTCCATGCCCCCTTGATTCAATATCTTCTTTAGATTCTTTAATTCGTAGGGTGTTTGCTGTTCATTTTGCCAAAGAATAGACAACACAAGACAAGAAAGTGCGATGTGATATGCTCATGTATGCATGATATGCATGAATAGTACTTACAGTTGTTCCATCAACTCACAGACCGAGCTGATTAGCAGAAGTGTTCTCATTGTTATCTTTTTGACGCTCGTTCAAGTCTCGCATTGGAATGATGAAAAGCTTTGCATTTGTGGCTTTTATCTTCAAGATGATGAAAACATGAGTGGTGGAGACCCCAAGCAGCAGAGTCAGGGATACATCCATAGCATGTCGGCTGATAGCTTCTTCATGACCTTGCCAATAATCATTTCCTTTGCCCAATGTGTCCTTTGGAGGTTCAACATACTTCCCTTAACTTGAAGGCTTTGTATGACAAAAACATTTTTTATTTGATTTTTTGAAATTTAATTTTGAAATCAAATGTTAGCTTTGCCAAATTAATGTCAATGTACCTCAGGACATGATTTTCCAAATTAACATATCTACAACATGACAACCCTAGTTACCGTACTAAACTTGGGAATCATTTCTATTTAAGCAAGAACTGTTGCACTTCAGATAGGCACATAAATATTACTTGGCCAAAGGTCTCATTTGGTTTAAATATTGTCTATCTCATATGCATGCTTATCCAAACTATCTCCACTAATAGACTCTACCTACCAAGAGAGATCAACAGGTCTTTGATAGGCTTGTAATGGTGTCTATAAGGGACACGGGTTTAAGTGAAGGCCATTTTGAGATTGGAGTTGATGTCACTACAAGTTTCTTGTTTGAACTTTAGGCAATTGGGAGCAATCTTGCTAGTCTCTAAATTCTTTTTATCTTCTTGGCATTAATCTGGATCTTGATTGGGATAGTCTTTGCCCTTGCAAAAAGTTTGGTTCCCAGATTTGTTTCTTTTCTTCTTCTCCCTTTTCTTTCTTTTTATTTTTCTTACTCTTCCTTCTTCTTTCTCTTTCCTTACTCTTCCGTTTCTTTTATCATTTTGTCCTTCTTTCTTGTAGGACTATCAAGTACAGAACTTTCAAGAACTGGATGGTCTTCCTCCTTTTTCTCCAATTTTGATTTAATCTGTGGTTGGGTTGGATCAATTCCAGTAAAAATGTCTTTATGAACCAAATGGAAGCCTTTTGTTATCTTAGGTCAAAGAGAACTCAGTTGGCTTTTTGAATCACCTTTTAGGTTTTATTTTCTTTTTATTTTCTCTTTTTTCTTTTCTTTTTCTTTTCTTTTTTCTTTTTTTCTTTTCTTTTCTTCTCTCTTTTTTTTTGTTTGATTCATTTTTTTTAGCTCAAACTGAGTTGTCTTGTTTGTACCAACTTGGGCTTCCAATAATGGATAAGGGGAGTAACATAAATCTTCATTAACAGGGATAAACCATTTGTTACTCTAATGCTGTCTTGATATATTAGAGATATTAAGTGAACTTCAACTACCCTTATGGTGTTGAAAAATTCAACTACCCTTATGATCTTGAATAAATCAACTACCCTTATGGTCTTGAGAACATCAACTACCCTTATGATCTTGAGAACTTCAACTATCTTCATGGTCTTGGAACTTCAACTATCCTTATGATCTTGACTAATCATTGCTTTCTTTGATCTTCTTGCCTATTCATCTTAGTGATCATAAGACTTGTCAAAAGTATCACAACAGCTCAGGGTAGGCTATTGGGGTTTGTAAGCCAATGAAAAGAAAGCTAAAATTTTATGAAGGCTCAAAGGGACAACTAGGGATTGATATTTAATATGTGGATACTAGTTGTTGGCTAAGAAAACAATGCCTAGATCATTTCTCTCTTAAATAAGCAGAGTTCAATTTCACCTCGAAAGTTTGTCAAAGCATGTTCTAAGACTGACTAGGACCTAGACAAAGATAATTATGCAGGAGCCCTCTCTAAGTAAGCATACACAACTCAATGCTATAGAGCAATTCCCTCACCTAGTAAAGTCATTCGAGTCATGATGCATAAATATATTAATTCATGAATTATCAAGCAAGATTCC
Organism: Garcia nutans; assembly: GCA_947685225.1. Taxonomy (NCBI): domain Eukaryota; kingdom Viridiplantae; phylum Streptophyta; class Magnoliopsida; order Malpighiales; family Euphorbiaceae; genus Garcia; species Garcia nutans. The sequence goes on from CANTUV010000045.1 coordinate 35,825,961, forward strand.
TCATTGGTTGAGCACCAAAATGAACAAAGACCAACAAAAATTTTGATGAAAGTAATTTATTCAAGCAACTTTAAATTTGAAAAACACGATAGATCCAATTAAAGAAAGTAAAATTGAAAAGCAACATTCAAGCTAAGAAAAGTTCATTGAGTTAGGCTTCTTTTCCTTTCACATCTTCAATATCCCCATCTTGAAAAGAGGATAAAACAAAATCTTCTTCCAATCCTTTTCCCACCATAAAGGTTGCCGGTGGTGGCACTCTTCCAAATTTAGGCAAAGTGTTGTTCTTGGTATTGGGCTTATCCAGCTCAGGTAGCTTACCACTGTCGATTAAGTCTTGGATCTCATGCCTTAGACGAGCACATTTATCTCTTTCATGCCCTCGCATTTGATGAAATTGACAGAAGGCCTCGGCATTGAAGTTTGGTGGCAATGGATTATGTAACGATCGAGGAGCTAATGGTTGTAACAACCCTTTCTTTTGTAGCTTGCTAAAAACCCAAGATAGAGGTTTTCCCAATTCTGAGAATTGTCTTTTATTCCCTTGACCGGTTACATTAACATAAACTTCTTTTTGTGTGCTTTAATTGTTAGGCTAGTTGTTCCCTTTCTCATTCCTTCTTATTGAAAAGCGATTCTTCTCCCTTTCCCACTCTTCAATTTGTAGACCAGCTTGGAGAAGATCTTTGAAATCCCTTATAAGGGTGTGAGACATCCTTTCACGGAGATTAGGAAACACCCCTCTCACAATCATCCTTATTTGATCGGATTCATCGGGCATCTTCTTGAGTAAAGCAGCCTTATTTCTCCATCTCTTCACATAGTCAACAAACTTCTCATTTGGCCTTTGTCTAATGAACTCCACTTCCATTAAGGTAACTTCTAACTCAACATTATATCCATATTATTGGATGAAGGCTTTGTAAAGTAGATCCCAACTCTTTTGTGTTCCATCATCTAAGGTATTGAACCAATTTTGGACAACAAGGTCCAATGAGAGCATAAAGTACCTTAGGGTTTGAGCCTTAGTAGCTCGGGCAGACTGCATGGCAGTGATATAATGCTTCATATGGAGATGAGGATTTTCGGTGCCATTGTACTTTGTAAAGGATGGCATCTTGAACTTGTATGGGACTTCTTCATCTTGTTCAAATATTTTATCGATCTCAAACATCTATTCGGTTTTTAGCTTCTTCTCAAATTTCTTTTCTAAATCAACAATCATCTTTTCAACATCGGATGTCTCGGTCTGTCACATCCCAAAGTTTAGGTAGTCGAGTATTAGGCCAGAAGGACAGAAATAAGTGGTCAAATAGAGGCTCGAGATAGTAAAAAACAAAAATCAGTGTGCAAAGGAGGCCCGTGAAGTCGACGGGACCTAAAGGTAATTTTTTAAAAGGCTAAGGACCTAAGAGTAATTTCCAAAAGTCGTACTGGATGTTCTTAATAGTGCACATAACATATTCTAAAAATGGAAAGTAGAGAAAAATCGGGTCACAACTACGCGTAACGGTTTTTCCAGAAAATGCCCCATTAAAGAGAAATGAAGACATGTAGACTAGGGGCATTTTGGTTATTTTTATTAAGATTTATACATGAATTCAAAGTAGAAAATAAACATAAGAGTAAGTAGAGGACGTCGAGGGGTTGAATATGAAACGATCGTCAGTAGAAACGGAACCCGGGCAAAACCCGAGCAAAGAAAGGACCTAAAGGGAATTTTATAAAAAGTTGAGGGCTTATTGGTAATTTTTCAAAATGACTTAGAAACCTAAAATGGACCTTACAAATAGAAAGTAGAGGTCGAGAGGATCAAAACTATATATAGTTTGACTCGTGGAACTGTACGGTTTAAGAGATATGATCAATTAATCGCCGGAATGTAAAGTGGGCCCGGTTTCGTGTCAGGACTGTATGGGTAACACGGGACAACTTTAGGGTATCCAATGAGAAGAGGGACAAGTGGGAAGAAGTAATGGGAAAGAAAACGATAAAAAAAATCTCTTGTTGGCCAATCAAAAGTAACCATTTAGCATGAGTATTAAATGAAGAAAGAGGAAGGTGGACAAGTGGTCTCAAAGGATTTATCCAACACATATGGTGATCATCATTTTCCTTATATATATATATATATCATAAAATGAAGAACAAACTCTCTCTTTTCCACTTGCAAATTTCGGCCACAATAAGAAAATACCAAAGGACTTCCAAGTTTTTTTCCAAGTTTGATTTTTCAAGGTAAGTTTTAAGGTTTTCAAGTATGTAGACTTTAATTTTAGTATCAATTTTAGGTATTTATATATTTATTGGGAGATTGGAGATTAGAGTCTTTATGTGGAATTGGAAAAAAATTTAAGTAAGTGATGAGATTAATTGATTAAATGGAAGAATCAAGATGTATAAAGTTTAATAAGGTTGGATTAGGGTTTCGGTTGAAAAGAAATGGAGGATAACTTATTATTTTAAAATTCTAAGGTTTATATTTAAGATTGTGCTTTTGAATATCTTGAAGGAAAAACAAAGATTAAGGAAGGAGCAGAAGGAAAAGTAAAAGGGAATTAAAAGAGCAAGGTTTGGTACTTTAACCATTGAACTCCTTTTGAAATTTTTCTGTTTTACAATTAGTAAAATGCTGTGACTTGTATGATTTTTAATTAAATATAGAAAAATTATCTTGAGTTGAATTTTGGATATGTTGTTTTTTAATAAGTCTAGTATTTGATAAAAATAATTTGGAACCACATTGATTGAATTTAATTTACGGAATTTATAAAATTCAGAACTGCTGCCAGGATGCAGGGCAACTGGAGCAGTCTGGTTGGGTGAACTACTTGACCAAGATTTTGTGTCCAGTTTGATCTGAAATTTTAAAGGAATGATTTTAAGATGCAAAACTAAATTCTGTAAAAAGTTTAGAGTTTTTAGCCAAGTGGATTATTTTATACAAATTTTCTAAAACAAGGATCAAGTTGGGTCAAGAACCAGAGTTTATTGTTCATATGGAAATTTTTCATTATTAACTTGGTCAAAAACTTGGTGTGGGTGTTTTATCATTTTATTTTTAGTATTGAGTTTAATTATGATATGAAGAATAAATTAAGATGGAAAATATGTGAATACATATGATACATATGTGAGTATATGTGATATTTGTGTAAATATATATTGTATATACATGGAGAATATGTGGTATATATACGAAGTGAATGGGTATATATGAAATGTTATATATGCTCTACTCGGTAAATGGGTAAAACCGGTCTAGAATGGGGGTTTGGCATGCCATCCTACCGGCAGTACTGTCTTAACGGCTTCGGTCGGGATATTACTTACGCGCGCGCGGTTATATCGTGTGAGGTCAAGATCATGGCAACTAGTCGTGTGAGACCAAGACCACGCAGTTATTCTATATCGTGTGAGACCAAGACCATGACAATTATTCGTGTGAGGTCAAGACCACGCGTAACTCTATATGAGGCCTCATTTCGAGATTGGTGTATTCATAATTACCGAGTGGAGCAGATTAACTCGTACTTATAATGAAGTTATATTACATGTTGTTTACATACAGAATGTGAATCTTAACTTAATTAGAAAATATAAATATGATGATTGCATGAAAATAGTTTAATTATGCAGTATTCTACTTTTATATGTGATATCGAGTAGACATTGTATGGCAATGGTTAAAGTATCCACTGGGCAATAAGTTGCTCAGCGAGTTATATGTCTAACTCGCAGGTAGTGTATAGAAGATCAGCATTTTTGCAGCGGCTCGCATTAGCTCGACGGTGATTAGGATAGGACTTTTGACATAAAATAGTAGTATGGCATGTACGTTATATCTATTGTAAAGGTTTGTTAACATATTAAGTATTATGGTGTATGTAACAAGAGAATAAACAGTGGTATGGTAATGAAACTTAGCAAATGATATGTAATCTTGAGAAATGATATAGAAGTGTGAACTTTTCTTGCAGGATTGTAGTTGAGGTTATAAGGGTGGATTATTGGGAGTGTGCTTGAGTTGAATTGTGAAATAAAATATTTTTTCAAAAATAAGAAAAATATGTTTTGTCGACACTTGGGACCCAAATTTCTAGGCGAACCTTTGGCAAAATTTCTGTAAAATCGGAACTAAAATTTGACTAAGTAAAATTGGTAGCAACATTAGGATAGTGTGGCGCCTCTACTCGGCTTACACATGTAGGCCGGGAAGGGGTGTTACAATTTGTGGTATCAGAGCATAGGTTTAGCCGTTCCTGGGCGGTTAGACATAGGAAAGTGTATGATAATTAGATATCGGGAGATAGTTAACCGAAGTGAGTTGGAAAGACTTTTGATAGGAAGAGGAAAATATAGAAGGATATACGTTTTATGTTGGGAGTGGCCATTACCAACGTAAAACGGGATACCCTGTAGTAGTTATGGTATTTGTAAAACAGTTATATATGAAAAGAAAGAGTCGAGAATAATTAAGCATGAGTTATTGAGTCTAATGTACATGCCATATATGAAAAAGGCTATATGTCGAGCTGTGCAGACTGCTGATTATTTTTATATTATAGGATGTCTCTAGACACGCAACAAGCTATGGAACAGGAGACAGAATCCCAAGCCTCCGCACCAATAGTGTAACACCCTGATACCTTATATAAGTACTATACATATACCTGGTATACATACGGTAAGTATATAAAGTATAAGGATGTCACTTTTCGTTACCTTTTTAAAACCTGTAAAAGAATTCCAAACCATAATACGTTAATTTAAATAACATTTACCAAATCATTATCTTTATCAAAAACTTCATTTATACATATAACTATTTTCTCGTCATAAATACATCAATATAAAAATTATACATGTATGCATTACTCTCTAGTTGGTCTCGACAAACTTTTACTCTTCTCGTGGCATAACGAAAGACTCCATAACTTCCACCTATTTACCTGCGCGAATACACACCTGCGCTAAGCCCGAGAGCTTAGTAGTCCAAAAATATAAAATACAACATATAGTATAGAAGTATTAACATATAATGATATATCAATTCAATGTATAATTAGTTCTTATCATATTTTCTTTTCTTTTTAATTGCATCTTTCATATATCCTAGCTAATTTCATATATGATGTATATATACATAATATTATCACTAACCCCAATCCATCACCAATACTCAAAATCAATATATTAATATACCCACATTATATGTATCATACCAATCATGAATCACATTTCAAATGCTCACAATAATATTGCAATACACACATTACATATCATACCAATTATGAATCACATTTCCAATGCTCACAATAATATTGCAATACACACATTACATATCATACCAATTATGAATCACATTTCCAATGCTCACAATAATATTGCAATACACACATTACATATCATACCAATTATGAATCACATTCCCAATGGAATCCACCATAGATCTCATTACTCATTTATTTCAACACTTGTATTTCACCTTGGTAATAAAGACAGACTCGGGCCCAAAACACTAATATGCCATTCGACTTTCAGAGTTAATGCTTTGGTTTAATTATCACTGTAACACCCCCACGTCCAATGCACACACACTACAATCACAACAATGTAGCATAAGTGCACCAAACATAGGGATGCTACGGTTTTCTTCAACATTCAAAACATTTTAAACTTGATACAATACCCTAATCATTATACATTATAGAAATTAAGTCATTGACTTAAAATATAAACATATTAGATATACATATCTATATATACATTTAAATATTACACAGCGGAAGTTATAAATTAGGTACATATTTACATTATAAACATTACTTTACAAAATATAAAAGAAAAATACATGATTGGCAAGTCTGCTCTGATCTTTAAGTCCTCAAAATCAACTCTTCAATGTCTACCCTCACTCGGTCTCGAAGAGCTCTCGGGTTCGATTCTAACAGTTCTATCACCTGCGCGATTAAACACTATCGCGCTAAGCCAAGGGCTTAGTAAGATAAAACATGCTAATGTTTTGCTTTGATGCAATGCAATGCCAAATCTCAATCCATATTATACATGTAACATCATATATGCAAAACTAACAACATGCCTTTACATTTCATAACTCAACATAAATAGACATATCATATTTCAACATCTTATCATATACCTCATTAGTATTCATTTAATCATTCATAATCAACATTAAGCAAAGACAAGCATCATCCATGACTCACATTAACCATAGACAAGCATGGGCCCAAGACACACTAATATGCCATTCAATTTTCAGAGTTAATGTTTTGGTTCTATCATCACATTTATCAATATCATAAACCCAACTAGGCTTCAAGGATTAGGTTCAACCAAGCTTCAAGGGGAGCAAAGCATGCTAAGCTTCAACCCAACTTGGCTTCAAGAACCAACCCAACCTAGCTTCAAGGGTGGTAACATCTCAATTAGGCTTCAAGGATTCAATCCAACCTAACTTCAAGAGATTGTTACACTTATTAGGCATGCCACCAACAACCAACTCTGAAAATGGAATAACACATTAGCCACACAAGTCATTTATTATTCAATTATCATTTCCATTTCCAATTATCATCAACATTTAGGCATACATGCCTTCTTTCTCTCAATATCATCATCATAGCCAATAACAATGGCTTTGTATCACATTTCACATTTCAATTTATTTTATGCATAAAGCATCATTGATATCACATCTTTGATATAACATTTCAAGATACATTACTCATAAAACACATTACCTTCCACAATGCATAACATAACCTTGTTTAAATCTCAACAATGCAATTAGGGCAAAGAACAATTTATATGATTCATAGCTTTAGGATCTTTCATATGCATTTGATTAGTTCATTCATTAATTCAAGTGTGTTTAAAGTGTTTAGGGTTAGGTTTAAGAACCAACCCACCTTTGAAGAACCAAAACAATGCAAAAAGAACAAAGAAACAAAACCCTAACCAACTCATTTGATGGACACGGGCAGCACACATGAGGGACACGGCCAAGCTTGTGGCCGTGTCTCTCAATTCAACTTTGGCAGTAGCAAACACGGCTTAGGGACACGGCTGTGTCACCCAAAAATTAATCCAACACGTCCAAAATCATATGACTTGGCCGTGTCTCACATGGCCTTTGGCCGTGTCTCCCAAAACCAAAACCCTAAATGTAACCAACTCTCTTCCAAATGCATTAAAACTCAATATACATCATACCACATGCTTCAAATGATCATCATCAATGTTCTAAATACATATTCATTACAATAATCACTTTAAAACACCTTAATATCACAATTAAACAAACACCATCTCAAAACCCTAACTCAAACTCTACTCTTGATTTTCCACTATCAATCTTCACTTATTTTTCCATAATCACAACCAAACCAACACAACCTCCAATTTTTAACTTACAATCAACTCTAACACTTATAAACACACATCAACACACTAAATCATCATCTCAACAATTCTCAATACACCTTAACCACAATTTCCAAATTAATAAAAGAAAACAAGAAATTACTTACCTAAAGTGAAGAAATTCCACAAATCTTCAACTTGATTCTTCAATTCTCCCTTCAATCTTGATCTAACTATCAAGAACACTTCTCCTTCCCTTTTGCTAATGGAGAGCCGGCCACTACCATCAAGAGGAAGAGAAAATGATCAAAAATCACAAAGTCAATCTTCCTTTTAATCTCCACCACAAAATTTCCAAAAGTAAATTACCTCAAGGCCCTTAACCATATAACTAACCTTTTGTCTTATATAAGCCCATATATGTATTTACACACTCAACAATAAAATATCTTCTTCCACTAACCAACACCTTGACTCTTCTTTGACCCATTTATATGTTATATATATCAACATATACACAACATATACCATTCTCTCTAAACCCTAAATCCTTCCCAAAACACATATACTTTTCTTTTCTCAATTCTTTATCTTGCAATTTAAAACAACCACAATAACAACAACATACAAAACTTCTAGGGCATAAATGAGGATATTACAATCACATTTATCATTATCCCAACTAGGCTTCAAGGATTAGGTTCAACCAAGCTTCAAGGGGAACAAAGCATGCTAAGTATCAACCCAACTTGGCTTCAAGAACCAATCCAACCTAGCTTCAAGGGTTGTAACATCTCAATTAGGCTTCAAGGGCTAGACCCAACCAAGCTTCAAGGGGAGTAAAACATGTTAAACTTCAACCCAACTTGGCTTCAAGGATCAAGTCCAACCTAACTTCAAGAGATTGTTACTATTAGGCATGCCACCAACAACAAAACTCTGAAAATGAATACCATATTAGACACACAATTCATTGATTATTCTATCATCAATATCATTCACAATTCTCATCATCATTTAGGCAAACATGCCTCACATATCTCAATTGAATTGTCATAGCCAATCACAATGGCTTCATATCACATTTGCATCATCATGGCCAATTACAATGGTTTCACAACATATCATATCTCAATCCATGTGATACATATTACATCATTGATATAACATTTCAAAATATATTATTCATATAATACATTGCCATTCACAATGCATATAACATAACATTTCATCATTTCCCAAAACACATTAACACCTTTCATTATTATAGCATTTATCATAACAAATTGCACATACCTTAAGAATGATCCTCATTTCTTCTTACCTTTCCCATTTCATATTTCATCCTTTATATTTATATATATATATAGCAATTTACATTATTCATTTACATCCACAATATAATAGAGTATTTAACACATTCATCCAAATGTATTAAGGTTCAAAGACATATAAGGATATACAATCAAATAGGGTTCATGCTTACCTTTTTAATGATCTTCACATCCTTCACATCATTCAATCATCACCTTAATCAAATTATATTAACAATATAATACACCCCTTAACACATTTGCAAACAAATGTGTTAAGTCTCAAATCATGTAAATAAATACAAACATATAAATTGGTACTTACCTCAAGAACTATTCCCATCCAACTATACATTTCTTTTTTTTCCAAGAATTCTCCACATTTAGGTTAATGCAACACAATTTCTTCAAAACCTAATCCAAAGATCATTATTCATAGGTTTAGAATCATCCACATACATTTGTTTAGGTCATTCTTTGTTTACAAAGTATTTAGAGTGTATATAAAATGTTTAGGAGCAAAAGACTTTTGAAGAATCAAACAATGCATGAAGAACCAAAACCATTACAGTAGCAAACACACCCAAGGGACACGGCCAAGCTTGTGGCCGTGTCTCTCAAGACCAAAACTTCCCGAGGCAGACACGGGCAAGGACACGGCCGTGTCTCTTAACACAACTCAGGCAGTAGCAAACACATTCAAAGGACACGGCCAAGCTTGTGGCCGTGTCACCCCAAAACCTATCCAACACGGCCAAAATTCTCTAGACTTGGCCGTGTCTCTAAAAAATAATAAGTCTTGGCCATGTCTCAACTTGCTTTTGGCCGTGTCACTCAAGAACAAAACCCTAATTGTGGCCAAAACACTACTAATGGCATTTAGACACAATCTGCACAACATAAACTCAATCCAATGGATGTAATCAAAGTCATTAACACTTATTTTGCATGTTTAACACAATATTCACAATTAACCATACATTTAATCATTCACCAATTCAAAACCCTAAAACCAACTTAACTCTTGATCCTTCACAATCAACATCCACTTAAACTTACAATCTTCACAACCAAACCAACACCAATTCAACCTTTTAACTTACAATCAATACTAACACTTATAAACACAACTCAAACACACCAAATCACAAAATCAACAAACCCTAATTCACTTCACACAAAACTTCAAAATAACCAAGAAAAACAAGAGAGTACTTACCTTAAATGTAGAAATTCCACAAATCTTTAACCAAATCCTTTGTTTCCTTCTTCAATTTAATTCTTGCATCAAGAACACCTCTCTTGCTCTCTCCTTTCTTGAATGGCCGGCACACCAAAGAGAAGAAAAGAAATAAACAAAAGTCAACTTCCTCTTCTTCTTTAAATCTCCACCAAGAGATTTTAACCAAGCAATTACCTATATACCCTTTTCCATTTAACTTAACTTTTGTCACTTGTATGCCCATAATAGTAATTTCACATATCCAAATAAATATCCTCTTTTATTGACTCTCCCTTTTGACTAATGTATATGTTAGTTATACCACCATATACCCAACATATACATTTCTCTCTACACCTTACTTTCCTTTTTAAAACAACACATACACATTCTCTTTTAATTTCTTTCCTCTTTCAAATCAAATATACATTCAATCCAATTAAAACAACAACAATATTCAAGACTTCTAGGGCATACATGGGGATATTACAAATAGGTGTTGAGGAAGTCCATGGACTAGGACTAGGGCCAGCAGCAGCCGAAGTACCCGGTCCGGAAACTTACCTTAGGCAGATAGCAGCAGCATTCCAACAAATGGCCGGAAAGGGCCCTGCTGCTGAGGGGGATAGGAAACCCCCGATTGAGAAGCTGAGGAAATATGGTGCAAAAGAATTTAAGGCTGGTCATGAAGAGGGATCTGAGGAAGCGGAATATTGGTTAGATAGTATCATTAGAGTTCTTGACCAGCTTCGATGCACTCCGGAAGAAAGAGTAATTTGTGCTACGTCACTCCTGATGGAGGAGGCATACATATGGTGGGATACCACTCAGCAACGGGTTCCACTGGAACAACGGACTTGGGAATTTTTCAAGAGCAAGTTCAAAAAGAGATATATAACTGATGCATATTTAGCTGCAAGGCGCAATGAGTTCATCCATTTGAAGCAAGGTAGAATGACGGTATTAGAGTATGAGAAATAATTTACGCGCCTCAGTAAGTATGGGAGGAAGTTAATAGAAACTGAAGCTGAACGATGTGAGAAATTTTTGGAAGGACTTAATGATGAAATTAAGATCCAATTAGTAGTGCTAGAGAATACTGAATTTTCAAGATTAGTAGCAAAAGCACTAGATGTTGAGAAGGTACAAGTGAATCTGAAGAGTAGTCAACAGAAAATCCAGCAAAAAAGGGAACAGGTTCAGAGCACCCCAAGTAGTTATCAGCCTGCTATTAAGAAATCTAGGAGTGGATTTTCTGGACCCCTATGACAAATACAAAGCCAGGGAACAGTACAGAGGTCAGGTTATTCAACTTCACCAATGGTGAGTTCGGCAGGAACTAATAGAGTGGAATATCCAACCTGTGAAATTTGTGGAAAGAAACATCTTGGAAATTGTTGGTTTGCAATAGATGGAGTATGTTGGGGCTGTGGTGAAAGAGGCCATTTGAGAAAGGATTGCCCAAAGAAAGTTATAACAGTACCTAGTGCACAGGAACAACCATCTGTAATTGGAAGTAGAGTTACAGGCAGAGGCAGAGGTAGAGCAAGTAGTAACAACCAAGCAGGAACGTACTCGGAATCAGTAGATCGCCCCGAACCAAGAGCACCAGCTAGAGTATATTGCATGAGGGCAGAGGAGAATAAAACAAGAGAAGAAAAGGAAGGTATTTAAATTTAAAATTTGTGTTTTAAGTATATATATATATGTATGACTATTATTAGCAATGTATTTACATGTATGAACAAGCAAGTTTCGGGGCGAAACTTAAATTAAGGGAGGTAGAACTGTCACATCCCAAAGTTTAGGTAGTCGAGTATTAGGCCAGAAGGACATAAATAAGTGGTCAAATAGAGGCTCGAGATAGTCAAAAACAAAAATCGGAGTGCAAAGGAGGCCCGTGAAGTCGACGGGACCTAAAGATAATTTTTCAAAAGGCTAAGGACCTAAGAGTAATTTCCAAAAGTCGTACTGGATGTTCTTAATAGTGCACATAACATATTCTAAAAATGGAAAGTAGAGAAAAATCGGGTCACAACTATGCGTAACGGTTTTTCCAGAAAATGCCCCGTTAAAGAGAAATGAAGACATGTAGACTAGGGGCATTTTGGTCATTTTTATTAAGATTTATACATGAATTCAAAGTAGAAAATAAACATAAGGGTAAGTAGAGGACGTCGAGGGGTTGAATATGAAACGATCGTCAGTAGAAACGGAACCCGGGCAAAACCCGAGCAAAGAAAGGACCTAAAGGAAATTTTGTAAAAAGTTGAGGGCTTATTGGTAATTTTTCAAAATGACTTGGAAACCTAAAATGAACCTTACAAATAGAAAGTAGAGGTCGAGAGGATCAAAACTATATGTAGTTTGACTCGTGGAACTGTACGGTTTAAGAGATATGATCAATTAATCGCCGGAACGTAAAGTGGGTCCGGTTTCGTGTCAGGACCGTATGGGTAACACGGGACAACTTTAGGGTATCCAATGAGAAGAGGGACAAGTGGGAAGAAGTAATGGGAAAGAAAACTATAAAAAAATCTCTTGTTGGCCAATCAAAAGTAACCATTTAGCATGAGTATTAAATGAAGAAAGAGGAAGGTGGACAAGTGGTCTCAAAGGATTTATCCAACACATATGGTGATCATCATTTTCCTTATATATATATATATATCATAAAATGAAGAACAAACTCTCTCTTTTCCACTTGCAAATTTCGGCCACAATAAGAAAATACCAAAGGACTTCCAAGTTTTTTTCCAAGTTTGATTTTTCAAGGTAAGTTTTAAGGTTTTCAAGTATGTAGACTTTAATTTTAGTATCAATTTTAGGTATTTATATATTTATTGGGAGATTGGAGATTAGAGTCTTTATGTGGAATTGGAAAAAAATTTAAGTAAGTGATGAGATTAATTGATTAAATGGAAGAATCAAGATGTATAAAGTTTAATAAGGTTGGATTAGGGTTTCGGTTGAAAAGAAATGGAGGATAACTTATTATTTTAAAATTCTAAGGTTTATATTTAAGATTGTGCTTTTGAATATCTTGAAGGAAAAACAAAGATTAAGGAAGGAGAAGAAGGAAAAGTAAAAGGGAATTAAAAGAGCAAGGTTTGGTACTTTAACCATTGAACTCCTTTTGAAATTTTTCTGTTTTACAATTAGTAAAATGTTGTGACTTGTATGATTTTAATTAAATATAGAAAAATTATCTTGAGTTGAATTTTGGATATGTTGTTGTTTAATAAGTCTAGTATTTGAGAAAAATAATTTGGAACCACATTGATTGAATTTAGTTTACGGAATTTATAAAATTCAGAACTGCTGCCAGGATGCAGGGCAACTGGAGCAGTCTGGTTGGGTGAACTACTTGACCAAGATTTTGTGTCCAGTTTGATCTGAAATTTTAAAGGAATGATTTTAAGATGCAAAACTAAATTATGTAAAAATTTTAGAGTTTTTAGCCATGTGGATTATGTTATACAAATTTTCTAAAACAAGGATCAAGTTGGGTCAAGAACCAGAGTTTGTTGTTCATATGGAAATTTTTCATTATTAACTTGGTCAAAAACTTGGTGTGGGTGTTTTATCATTTTATTTTTAGTATTGAGTTTAATTATGATATGAAGAATAAATTAAGATGGAAAATATGTGAATACATATTATACATATGTGAGTATATGTGATATTTGTGTAAATATATATTGTATATACATGGAGAATATGTGGTATATATACGAAGTGAATGGGTATATATGAAATGTTATATATGCTCTACTCGGTAAATGGGTAAAATCAGTCTAGAATGGGGGTTTGGCATGCCATCCTACCGGCAGTACTGTCTTAACAGCTTCGGTCTGGATATTACTTACGCGCGCGCGGTTATATCGTGTGAGGTCAAGATCATGGCAACTAGTCGTGTGAGACCAAGACCACGCAGTTATTCTATATCGTGTGAGACCAAGACCATGACAATTATTCGTGTGAGGTCAACACCACGCGTAACTCTATATGAGGCCTCATTTCGAGATCGGTGTATTCATAATTACCGAGTGGAGCAGATTAACTCGTACTTATAATGAAGTTATATTACATGTTGTTTACATACAGAATGTGAATCTTAACTTAATTAGAAAATATAAATATGATGATTGCATGAAAATAGTTTAATTATGCAGTATTCTACTTTTATATGTGATATCGAGTAGACATTGTATGGCAATGGTTAAAGTACCCACTGGGCAATAAGTTGCTCAGCGAGTTATATGTCTAACTCGCAGGTAGTGTATAGAAGATCAGCATTTTTGCAGCGGCTCGCATCAGCTCGACGGTGATTAGGATAGGACTTTTGACATAAAATAGTAGTATGGCATGTACGTTATATCTATTGTAAAGGTTTGTTAACATATTAAGTATTATGGTGTATGTAACAAGAGAATAAACAGTGGTATGGTAATGAAACTTAGCAAATGATATGTAATCTTGAGAAATGATATAGAAGTGTGAACTTTTCTTGCAGGATTGTAGTTGAGGTTATAAGGGTGGATTATTGGGAGTGTGCTTGAGTTGAATTGTGAAATAAAATATTTTTTCAAAAATAAGAAAAATCTGTTTTGTCGACACTTGGGACCCAAATTTCTAGGCGAACCTCTGGCAAAATTTCTGTAAAATCGGAACTAAAATTTGACTAAGTAAAATTGGTAGCAACATTAGGATAGTGTGGCACCTCTACTCGGCTTACACATGTAGGCCGGGAAGGGGTGTTACACGGTCTTTTCAATAGTTGCTTTCTCAACAACCTTCGGTTCTTTCTTCTTCTCTTGAACATCTTGGTAGTATTAAGCCCAATCATCATCATCAATGATTACCTTATCATCATCAAAAGCTACTTCATTAACTTTAGCCTTCCCATTATGGTCTCGGACATGGCCTCTTTTATTTCTTCCATTTTGGCATTGAGGGCTTCATCTACCATTCTTTGAATTTGTTCGGGCTCCATTATTTTTGGTGAGCAAGTGATTGAGTCATTGCTAAATAGCTCATCTCCGGTGTAAGTTGGATTGTTGTAGGCTTTTGAACTATCGTAATCCAGGGCTGTGAGCTAGAGAGGATCAATGATATGAGATGCAAATGTATGCATGTAGTTACGAACAGTCAATAAACAAAGACAAATAGTGTAACACCCCTTCCCGACCTACATGTGTAAGCTGAGTAGAGGCGCCACACTAACCTAATGTTGCTACCAATTTTACTTAGTCAAATTTTAGTTCCGATTTTTTTTTACAAAAATTTTGCCATAGTTTCGCCTAAAAATTGAGTCCCAAGTGTCGACAAAACCGGTTTTTTTCTTATTTTTAAAAACATTTTACACAAACCAATGCAAATAAAATCATTCTCAGTACACTCCCAATAAATCCCCCTTGTAACCTCAACTACAACCTGCAAAAAGAATTTACACTTCTAGTGCAACATAAAATAAAGGTTTTGTGACAACCCCTATATTTAAATATTACACAGCGGAAGTTATAAAATATTTACATATTTACATACTAAACATTTCTTTACAAAATATAAAGAAATATACATGATTGGCAAGTCTGCTCTGATCTTTAAGCTCCAAAAATGGATTCAACAAGGTCTACTCTCACTTGGTCTTGATGAACTCTCGGGTTCAACTCTATCCACTCTATTACCTGCGCGATTAAACACTATCGCGCTAAGCCAACGACTTAGTAAGATAAAACATGTTAATGGTATGCTTAAATGTAATGCAATGCCACATATGTTATTGATAAGATCAACATCATAAATATAAAGTTAACACATAATTATGCATTTCACAAATCATAGTCATATGAGTATACCACATTTCAACATTTTTCCACATTCAACATTACTCAATCATACTTAATAACCAACATCTCATTTCATTAACTCATAACATTATTTAGGACATTCATATAACCTTGACACCTATGGGCCCAACAAGTATTTAATAAGATATTCAGAGTTCAGAGTTACTGATTTGGTTCATAGTCACAATAATCACGCCCGTAGGCAATGTATATACATGTATCTCTATCCATGGATAGTGTAACAGACCCAGTCTCTTGGACCATCACTCAACACATATGAGGAGATCCTCAACCCGGCAAGACTGTTACAAATCATATATCTTATATTCACAATTCTCATAGTGTAACAGACCCAGTCTCTTGGACCATCAACTCAACACATATGAGGAGATCCTCAACCCGGCAAGACTGTTACCTTTCATCATTTCTTAGGCATGCCACCCAAATCCAGAACTCTGAAACTGAATAACATATTAAACAAACAATTCATTTATTATATAGTTACCATTTCCATTCTCAAATTCTCATCACATTTAGGCAAACATGCCTTCTTTCTTTCAATATCATCATCATAGCCAATCACAATGGCATTGTCTCATATCATGTCTTATTTGAATTATCATTTCAATTTCAATGTATATTATTCATGAAACACATAACCATTCACAATGCATAACATAACATTGTTCAATCCCAACAATGCAATTAGGGCAAAGAACAATTGATATGATTCATATGAATAATACATTCTGGTTTTAGACTCCATTTTATCCTTATTTTGAAAAATTGTATAAAATAATCTACTTGATTAAAAATTCTAAAATTCTTACAGAATTTAGTTTTGTATCTTAAAATAATTCCTTTAAAATTTCAGATCAAACTGAACACAAAATCTTGGTCAAATAGTTCACCTAACCAGACTGCCCCAATTGCCCTGCATCCTGGCAGCAGTTCTGAACTTTGTGAATTCCATAAATCAAATTCAATCAACGTGGTTCCAAATTATTTTTCTCAAATACTAGACTCACTAAGAAACAACATATCCAAAATTCAATTGGATATGATTTTTCTACGTTTTATTAAAAATCTCGAAATATAGCTGTCTCAGTTAAGGTACCTGCTGGAACAGTTCTACTAAAAATAATCTTTCTAAACTCATAACCATTCCAAAATCGAATCAACATATTTTTCAGTCATTCTAGACTCATATAGGCACAACATATCAAAAATTCACTTCAAGAACATTTTTCTATAATTAATTAAAAATCATACAAGTCACAGCCTTTACTAATTGTAAAACAGAAAAAGAATTTCACTAAACACAACTCATCTCATCATCAAACCAACAAACCCTAATTCCTTTCTCACACCACTTCAAAAGAATTGAAGAATTTAAAGAAAAGATCTTACCTTAGATGAAGAAATCCACAAATCTTTAACCAAAACCCTTGCTTCCTTCTTCAAATTGCTTCAAACCTCAAGATCACCTCTCTTTCTCTCTTGGTTTTTGGAGAGCCGGCACCTCTTGAAAGAAAGAAGGAAATGATGAAGACACAAAGTCAAATTTGCTTTTAATCTCCACCAAGTGATCTTATCCGAGCAATTACCAAAATTCCCTCAATCATATAACTAACTTTTTGTCTCATATAAGCCCTTATATGTAATTGCACATTCCACAAAAATATCTTCTTGCATTGACTCTTCCTTTGACCCATTTATATGTTATATATATCATCATATACACAACATATACATTTGTCTCTAAACCCTAAATTTCTTCTCCAAAACACATACAAAAACATTCTCTTCCAATTTCTTATCAACTTATCATATATACATAATTCAAATGCAACAACACTAACACCAAGACTACTAGGGCATAATTAGGGATATTACAATTCTCCCCCTCTAGAAAGAAATTTCGTCCTCGAAATTACCTGAAATTAACTCTGAAATAACTGAGGATACTGGTCTCGCATGGTATGCTCACTTTCCCAAGTTGCTTCCTCTCTTGCATGATTCTTCCATAGAACTTTTACCAAAGGCACATTCTTATTTCTTAACTCTTTTACATCACGTGCCAAGATAGCAACTGGTTCCTCTTCAAATGTCAAGTCTGGGCTCACTTCAATAGATTCAAATGGCAACACATGAGATGGATCCGACCTATATCTCCTCAACATAGAAACATGGAATATATTATGAATACGATCCAACTCAGGTGGCAAAGCAAGTCGATACGCCACTGGCCCAACTCTTTCTAACACTTCATACGGCCCAATGAAACGAGGACTCAATTTTCCTTTCCGACCGAACCTCAAAATCTTCTTCCAAGGAGACACTTTCAGAAATACCTTATCTCCAACATCAAACTCTATATCTCTCCTTTTCAGATCTGCATAAGACTTCTGTCGGTCTGAAGCTGCTTTTAACCTGCCTCGAATCAACTTTACTTTTTCTTCAGTTTCTTGAATCAAATCAGGACCAACCAACTTATTATCTCCAAGCTCATTCTAACAAAGAGGTGTCCTACACCGTCTGCCATACAATGCTTCAAACGGTGCCATACCAATGATGGATTGGTGACTGTTGTTGTAAGCAAACTCCACAAGAGGTAAAAACCTATCCCAACTTCCAGAGAAATCGATGACACAGCTTCTCAACATGTCCTCAATAATCTGTATCACCCTCTCTGACTGTCCATCCGTCTGTGGATGAAAAGCAGTGCTGAAGTGCAGTCGAGAACCTAAAGCACTATGCAAACTCTTCCAAAATCTGGAAGTAAACCTGGGATCTCGATCAGACACTAAAGAAGTTGGAACACCATGCAGTTTCACAATCTCATGGATATACAGCTCAGCCAATCTCTCCAAAGAGTAATCCATTCGAACCGGAAGAAAATGAGCTGTCTTAGTCAATCTATCCACAATCACCCATATGGCATCATGCTTCTTTTGTGTCAATGGCAAACCAGACACAAAATCCATTGTTACTCTTTCCCACTTCCATTCTGGCACTGACAATGGTTGAAGCAACCCGGTTGGAACTTGATGCTCTGCTTTAACCTTCTGACAGGTGAGACATTTCGATACAAACTCAGCAATGTCTCTCTTCAACCCCATCCACCAATAATGCTGTCTCAAATCATGATACATCTTCGTATTACCCGGATGCATAGCAAACATTGACTGATGAGCTTCTTCCAAAATGACCCTTTTCAAATCAGCATCATCGGGTACACACAATCGGTTTTTAAACCATAGGCTCCCATCACTTTTCACAACAAAATCTCTAGTCTTCCCATTCTTGCAATCTGAAATAATCTTCTGAATCTTCATATCAATCAACTGAGCCTCTTTGATCTGATCTAACAAAACTGGTTTCAAAAGCAACTGTGCCAACAATGCACCATCATCACAAGGTACAAAACTGGCATGCAATGCTTTCAACTCAACAAGCAACGAGAGCGAGTAAACTGTTAAACCAGCTAAAGACTTCCGACTCAAAGCATCAGCAACAACATTTGCTTTACCTGGATGATAGTCAATCAAGCAGTCATAGTCTTTAATCAATTCTAACCATCTCCTCTGACGAAGATTGAGTTCTTTCTGGACACCCAAATACTTCAAACTCTTGTGATCAGTGTAGATGAAACATTTCTCCCCAAACAGATAGTGGCGCCAAATTTTCAATGCAAACACAATGGCAGCCAATTCCAAATCATGGGTCGGATAGTTAAGCTCATGCGGTTTCAACTGTCGAGATGCATAAGCTATAACTTTACCTTCCTGCATCAACACACATCCCAAACCACTATGTGAAGCATCACTGTAAATCACATATGGTTTGCCTTCTACAGGTAAAGTAAGAACAGGCGCTTGAGTCAACATATCTCTCAACTGCTCAAAGCTCGCCTGACACTGATCTGTCCACAAAAACCTCACTCCCTTACGAAGCAATCTGGTGAGTGGAGTAGCTATCAAAGAAAATCCTTTCACAAACCGCCGGTAATAGCCTGCCAAACCTAGAAAACTTCTAATCTCTGTCACAGACTTAGGTGGACTCCAATTCAGAATAGCTTCAACTTTACTTGGATCAACTCTAATGCCTTATGCTGAAACAATATGTCCGAGAAAAGCTACTTGATCCAACCAGAACTCACACTTCGACAATTTAGCAAACAACTGCTTCTCTCTCAAAATCTGCAACACAATCCGCAGATGCATATCATGTTCCTCCTCATTCCGCGAATACACCAGAATGTCATCGATGAAGACCACTACAAACTGATCCAGATAGGGCCTAAATACCCTATTCATCAAATCCATAAAAGCTGCAGGTGCATTCGTCAGACCAAAAGGCATAACTAAAAATTCATAATGCCCATATCTGGTCCGGAAAGCTGTCTTCGGAACATCTTCAGCTCTAACTCTCAGCTGATGGTACCCTGATCTCAGATCAATTTTGGAAAACACAGCTGCACCCTTCAACTGATCAAATAGATCATCGATTCTAGGCAAAGGATATTTATTCTTAATGGTCACTTTGTTCAATTGCCTATAATCGATACATAATCTCATAGTACCATCTTTCTTCTTCACAAATAGCACAGGAGCTCCCCAAGGAGAAACACTGGGGCGAATGAATCCTTTGTCCAACAACTCCTGTAATTGCACTTTTAACTCCCTCAATTCTGCTGGTGCCATTCTGTAAGGAGTAATCGAAATAGGAGTGGTACCGGGCAACAATTCGATACCAAACTCCACTTCTCTCTCAGGAGGCAATCCTGGCAACTCCTCGGGAAAAACATCTGGGAACTCAGCAACTGTGGCAATGCTATCAATGGGAGAACCCTTTACTCTAGTATCTACCACATGAGCAAGATAGGCTTCACATCCCTTTCTAATCAACCTCCTAGCTGCAACAGCTGAAACAAATAAGGAGGCTAGCTGTTCCTGCTCATTAGATACTATCACCTCTCTACCATCACCAGTTCTCAAAGAAACAATCTTCTTCTTACAATCTACCACAGCTCCATGTCGAGATAGCCAGTCCATGCCTAGAATCACATCATATTCCTTAAATGGCATCTCAATCAAATCTCCAAGGAACTTCTCACCTTGCACCCTCACTGCACTATCTTTATGCACTTTACTAACTATCACACTATGCCCTAGAGGATTTGTCACCAAAACATCAAATCCTAGGGACTCAGCATGCATATCAAACACAGGCAAAACAGATGCACTAATATAAGAATGGGTGGATCCGGGATCAATCAAAGCAAGTACTGCAGTATCAAATAAAGAAAAAGTACCAGCTATAACTGCCGATGCATCCGGCTGCCTTTGCATAACATACATCCTTTGGGAAGATCCAACCTCCTCTGGTCTACTCTCCCTGGATGTAGCACCTCCTCTAAAACTGAACCCTGGTCTACCTCCTCGGCTGGCACCTCTGCCTCCTCTGCCTCCCCTCACACTAGCTCGAGAAGCAGCAGAATCAACTGGCATCTGCTCCTGCCTCTCAGGACAGTCTCTCACAAAGTGGTCAGGTGATCCACACCTGAAGCATACCCCTGATCTACTATGCCTCCAACAAACACCCCCATGTCTTCCATCACACTGGTTACACACAGGTAAGGTGGATCTCTGAACTCCAGGAGTAGGAGCACTCGCTACTGAAGCTGCAGGTCTAAATCTCTGCCTCTGGAACTACACTGACCTACCAGCTGATCTTTGACTTCTACTGACCCGAGGAGCAAAGCTTCCCTTACCTCTTTTAGCAGAAGAAGACTCTGCCTCAAATTGGGGCCTTCTAATCCTAACCTCTTCCTCAGAAGCAGCTGCAATATTCTGAGCTTTCTCCACACTCCGAGCTGCTGCCACAAGCTGAGAAAAATCCTGATACCGAGAACCAGCCACATGGCACATAAGAGAGGGCCTCAACCCCTCCTCAAATCTCCGGCATCGATCTATCTCATCCGATATAATGCCCCCGGCATACTCACTCAACCGGATAAATTCAACCTCATACTCCGTCACAGTCCGGTTGTTTTGCTTCAAATCTAAAAACTCTCTCTTCTTCCCATCTTTATACTCCCTCGGAGTATACTTCAATTCGAACTCCCTCAGAAAATCTGCATAGGACAATGTTGGGGGATCTTCCATAGAATGGGGCACTGTCTTCCACCAACTATAAGCATCCTTCTGCAACAATGATCTTGCATAATCAAACTTTTCCTCTGGAGTGGCTTGCAACTGCACAAATATTCTCTGAACTTTGTCTAACCATTGCTCAGCCACAACTGGATCAGTAGTACCTATAAAATCCTCTGCTCCAAACTTCCTTAGTTTATCATATTGCCTCACTGCTACCAAAGGCTGTGGGGGTGGTGGTGGTGGCTGTGGTTGCACTGGTGCTGGCCTCAAAGCCTCTATCACATGCCTAACCCAAGCTGGCGGAACCTCCTCCCCAGCTGATCTCCCTGACACCGAAGCAGGTGCCTCCTCAACACTAACAACCCTAGCTCCATCATCAGGGGCAATACTCTCGGCACTACCCTCAACCGACTGTCGTGAGTGAGAATCCATCACGACCTAACACTGCAAACACAGCAGATTATATCTTATTAAAGATCAGAGACTGCCAATCTCAAACGTATATGTTATTCAAAACCACTTTTTAAGTAAAAATAGTCTTTTTATTACATTTTACCTAGGTTGAGAATCTCAAACCTAGGCTCTGATACCAAAACAATTGTAACACCCCTTCCCGACCTACATGTGTAAGCTGAGTAGAGGCGCCACACTAACCTAATGTTGCTACCAATTTTACTTAGTCAAATTTTAGTTCCGATTTTTTTTACAAAAATTTTTCCATAGTTTCGCCTAAAAATTGAGTCCCAAGTGTCGACAAAACCGGTTTTTTTCTTATTTTTAAAAACATTTTACACAAACCAATGCAAACAAAATCATTCTCAGTACACTCCCAATAAATCCCCCTTGTAACCTCAACTACAACCTGCAAAAAGAATTTACACTTCTAGTGCAACATAAAATAAAGGTTTTGTGACAACCCCTATATTTAAATATTACACAGCGGAAGTTATAAAATATTTACATATTTACATACTAAACATTTCTTTACAAAATATAAAGAAATATACATGATTGGCAAGTCTGCTCTGATCTTTAAGCTCCAAAAATGGATTCAACAAGGTCTACTCTCACTTGGTCTTGATGAACTCTCGGGTTCAACTCTATCCACTCTATTACCTGCGCGATTAAACACTATCGCGCTAAGCCAACGACTTAGTAAGATAAAACATGTTAATGGTATGCTTAAATGTAATGCAATGCCACATATGTTATTGATAAGATCAACATCATAAATATAAAGTTAACACATAATTATGCATTTCACAAATCATAGTCATATGAGTATACCACATTTCAACATCTTTCCACATTCAACATTACTCAATCATACTCAATAACCAACATCTCATTTCATTAACTCATAACATTATTTAGGACATTCATATAACCTTGACACCTATGGGCCCAACAAGTATTTAATATGATATTCAGAGTTCAGAGTTACTGATTTGGTTCATAGTCACAATAATCACGCCCATAGGCAATGTATATACATGTATCTCTATCCATGGATAGTGTAACAGACCCAGTCTCTTGGACCATCACTCAACACATATGAGGAGATCCTCAACCCGGCAAGACTGTTACAAATCATATATCTTATATTCACAATTCTCATAGTGTAACAGACCCAGTCTCTTGGACCATCAACTCAACACATATGAGGAGATCCTCAACCCGGCAAGACTGTTACCTTTCATCATTTCTTAGGCATGCCACCCAAATCCAGAACTCTGAAACTGAATAACATATTAAACAAACAATTCATTTATTATATAGTTACCATTTCTATTCTCAAATTCTCATCACATTTAGGCAAACATGCCTTCTTTCTTTCAATATCATCATCATAGCCAATCACAATGGCATTGTCTCATATCATGTCTTATTTGAATTATCATTTCAATTTCAAAGTATATTATTCATGAAACACATAACCATTCACAATGCATAACATAACATTGTTCAATCTCAACAATGCAATTAGGGCAAAGAACAATTGATATGATTCATATGAATAATACATTCTGGTTTTAGACTCCATTTTATCCTTATTTTGAAAAATTGTATAAAATAATCTACTTGATTAAAAATTCTAAAATTCTTACAGAATTTAGTTTTGTATCTTAAAATAATTCCTTTAAAATTTCAGATCAAACTGAACACAAAATCTTGGTCAAATAGTTCACCTAACCAGACTGCCCCAATTGCCCTGCATCCTGGCAGCAGTTCTGAACTTTGTGAATTCCATAAATCAAATTCAATCAACGTGGTTCCAAATTATTTTTCTCAAATACTAGACTCACTAAGAAACAACATATCCAAAATTCAATTGGATATGATTTTTCTACATTTTATTAAAAATCTCGAAATATAGCTGTCTCAG
This sequence comes from Garcia nutans, assembly GCA_947685225.1. NCBI lineage: Eukaryota > Viridiplantae > Streptophyta > Magnoliopsida > Malpighiales > Euphorbiaceae > Garcia > Garcia nutans. The sequence continues at coordinate 35,850,284 of CANTUV010000045.1, forward strand.
TTAAGGTACCTGCTGGAACAGTTCTACTAAAAATAATCTTTCTAAACTCATAACCATTCCAAAATCGAATCAACATATTTTTCAGTCATTCTAGACTCATAGAGGCACAACATATCAAAAATTCACTTCAAGAACATTTTTCTATAATTAATTAAAAATCATACAAGTCACAGCCTTTACTAATTGTAAAACAGAAAAAGAATTTCACTAAACACAACTCATCTCATCATCAAACCAACAAACCCTAATTCCTTTCTCACACCACTTCAAAAGAATTGAAGAATTTAAAGAAAAGATCTTACCTTAGATGAAGAAATCCACAAATCTTTAACCAAAACCCTTGCTTCCTTCTTCAAATTGCTTCAAACCTCAAGATCACCTCTCTTTCTCTCTTGGTTTTTGGAGAGCCGGCACCTCTTGAAAGAAAGAAGGAAATGATGAAGACACAAAGTCAAATTTGCTTTTAATCTCCACCAAGTGATCTTATCCAAGCAATTACCAAAATGCCCTCAATCATATAACTAACTTTTTGTCTCATATAAGCCCTTATATGTAATTGCACATTCCACAAAAATATCTTCTTGCATTGACTCTTCCTTTGACCCATTTATATGTTATATATATCATCATATACACAACATATACATTTGTCTCTAAACCCTAAATTTCTTCTCCAAAACACATACAAAAACATTCTCTTTCAATTTCTTATCAACTTATCATATATACATAATTCAAGTGCAACAACACTAACACCAAGACTACTAGGGCATAATTAGGGATATTACAAATAGGACATTCCTTCCAACCTTATATCATCCACACACGAATTGCGAGTCTCTTTTCCTAGGTATATGGTTAACAAAATACAAACATGGGGTGTAACACCCCCATATCCAATGCACACACACTACAACCACAACAATGTAGCATAAGTGCACCAAACATAGGGATATTACGGTTCTCTTAACATTCAAAACACTTTAAAACTTGATACAATACCCTTATCATTATACATTATAGAAAAGTAGATCATTTACTTATAAAACAAAACATATTAGTTATATATATATATACATTTAAATATTACACAGCGGAAGTTATAAAATATGTACATATTTACATATTAAACATTTCTTTACAAAATATAAAGAAGTATACAAGATTGGCAAGTTTGCTCTGATCTTTAAGCTCCCAAAATGGATTCTTCAAGGTCTACTCTCACTTGGTCTTGATGAACTCTCGGGTTCAACTCTATCAACTCTATTACCTGCGCAATTAAACACTATCGCGCTAAGCCAACGGCTTAATAAGATAAACATGCAAATGATATGACTTAGTGCAATGCAATGTCATTTCTCAATCCATATTATACATGTAACATCATATATGCAAAACTAACAACATACTTTCACATTACATATCTTTTCATATACCTTATTAGTATTCATTTAACCATTCATAATCAACACTAAACAAAGACAAGCATGGGCCCAAGACACACTAATATGCCATTCAATTTTCAGAGTTAATGCTTTGGTTTTGTTATCACATTTATCAATATCATATACCCAACTAGGCTTCAAGGATTAAGTTCAACCAAGCTTCAAGGGGAGCAAAGCATGTTAAGCTTCTACCCAACTTGGCTTCAAGAACTAACCCAACCTAGCTTCAAGGGTGGTAACATATCAAGTAGGCTTCAAGGATTCAATCCAACCTAACTTCAAGAGATTGTTACACTTATTAGGCATGCCACCAACAACCAACTCTGAAAATGGAATAACACATTAGCCACACAATTCATTTATTATTCAATTATCATTTTCATTCTCAATTCTCAACAACATTTAGGCAAACATGCCTTATTTCTTTCAATCACATCATCATAGCCAAACACAATGGCATTGTCTCATATCATGTCTTATTTGAATTATCATTGCATCTTTGATATACATTTCAATGTATATTACTTATGAAACACATTACTATTCACAATGCATAACATAACATTGTTCAATCTCAACAATGCAATTAGGGCAAAGAACAATTGATATGATTCATAGCTTTAGGACCTTACACATGCATTTGATTATATCATTCATTGATTCAAGTGTGTTTAAAGTGTTTAGGGTTAGGTTTAAGGACCAACCTACCTTTGGAGAACCAAAGCAATGCAATAAGATCAAAGAATGAAAACCCTAACTATCACACTTGAGGGACACGGGCAGCCACTTGAGGGACACGGCCAAGCTTGTGGCCGTGTCACTCAACTCAATTGGACAGTAAGCAACACGGGCAAGGGACACGGCCAAGCTTGTGACCGTGTCTCCCAAAACAAAAATCCAGTAGTGAACACGGCTAAGGGACACGGCCGTGTCTCTCAAAAACTCAACCAACACGCCCAAATTTCCTTGGCTTGGCCGTGTCTCTCTTTTCCTTTGGCCGTGTCACTCATCTCCAAAACCCTAAATGTAACCAACCCTCTTCCAAATGCATTATAACATATAATTACCAACACAAACTCACTCAAATGGATATAACTCATGTCATAACACATATTCATCACAAAAATCCACTTAAACAACACATTTGGACACAAACCATCTCAAAACTCTAACTCAAACTTTACTCTTGATTTTCCACTATCAAAATCCATTTAAACTTACAACCTTCACAACCAAACCAACCTCAATTCAATCTTTTAACTAACAATCAACTTTAACACTTGTAAACACATATTAAACACACCAAATCATTACATCAACAAATCACACTTCACTTTAAACATAACTTCAAAATTAACAAAGGAAACAAGAGATTTCTTACCTAATAATGAAATTTCTTGAAATTCCAACTTGTTTACTTGAAATCTCCTTCAACCTTTGAGCTAAGAACATCAAAATCTTCCTTTGCTCTCTTGTTTTCCTTTGCCTTTGGTGAGCCGGCCAACATCAAGAAGAAGAAGAGAAGATGATGAAGAAATCACAAAGTCAAACACTCATTAAATACCCATCCAAAAGAAAATTACTATAATACCTTCATACACATCTTAATTCCCCTTTATAATTTCTTGCCCACTTTGGTAATTTCACATGCCCTAAAAAAAAAATCTCCTCTTTCATTGACCAACCCTTTTGACCAATGTATATATTATATATATCATCATATACACAACGTATAAACTTGTCTCTAAACCCTATTTCTTCCCAAAACACATATACATACACTTTTCTTTTCTCAATTTAAACCCACAACAACAACAACAACAACAACAACAACAACAACATACAAAACTTCTAGGGCATGCATAGGGATATTACAATTCTCCCCCTTTAAAAAGAAAATTTCGTCGTCGAAATTACCTGATATCAAAGCTGAAACAACTGAGGATATTGCTCTCGCATGGATTGTTCACTTTCCCAAGTTACTTCTTCTTTTGCATGATTCTTCCAAAGAACCTTCACCAATGGCACTCTCTTGTTTCTCAGCTCTTTCACATCATATGCCAAGATAGCAATTGGTTCCTCTTCAAAAGTCAAATCTGGGCTCACTTCGATAGATTCAATTGGCAACACATGAGATGGATCCGACCTATATCTCCTCAACATAGAAACATGGAATACATTATGAATACGATCCAACTCAGGTGGCAAAGCAAGTCGATACGCCACTGGCCCAACTCTTTCTAACACTTCATACGGCCCAATGAAACGAGGACTCAATTTTTCTTTCTGACCGAACCTCAAAATCTTCTTCCAAGGAGATACTTTCAGAAATACCTTATCTCCAACATCAAACTCTATGTCTCTCCTTTTCAGATCTGCATAAGACTTCTGTCGGTCTGAAGCTGCTTTTAACCTGCCTCAAATCAACTTTACTTTTTCTTCAGTTTCTTGAATCAAATCAGGTCCAATTATTTTACCTTCACCAAGTTCACTCCAACAAAGAGGTGTCCTACACCGTCTGCCATACAATGCTTCAAATGGTTCCATACCAATGCTGGATTGGTGACTGTTGTTGTAAGCAAACTCCACAAGTGGTAAAAACCTATCCCAACTTCCAGAGAAATCAATGACACAACTTCTCAACATATCCTCAATAATCTGTATCACTCTCTCAGACTGCCCATCTGTCTGTGGATGAAAAGTAGTACTGAAGTGTAATCGAGAACCCAAAGCACTATGCAAACTCTTCCAAAATCTTGAAGTAAACCTGGGATCTCGATCAGACACTAAAGAAGTTGGAACACCATGCAGTTTCACAATCTCATGGATATACAACTCAGCCAACCTCTCCAAAGAGTAATCCATCCGCACCGGAAGGAAATGTGCTGTCTTAGTCAATCTATCCACAATCACCCATATGGCATTATGTTTCCTTTGTGTCAGTGGCAATCCAGACACAAAGTCCATCGTCACTCTATCCCACTTCCATTCTGGCACTTACAACGGTTGAAGCAACCCGGTTGGAACTTGATGCTCTGCTTTAACCTTCTGACAAGTGAGACATTTCGATATAAACTCAGCAATGTCTCTCTTCAACCCAATCCACCAATAATGTTGTCTCAAATCATGATACATCTTCGTATTACCCGGATGCATAGCAAACATCGACTGATGAGCTTCTTCCAAAATGACCCTTTTCAAATCAGCATCATCGGGTACACACAATCTGCTCTTGAACCAGAGACTTCCATCACTCTTCACAATAAAATCTCTACCCTTTCCACTCTGACAATCAGAAACAATCTTCTGTATCTTCTTATCGGCCAACTGAGCTTCTTTGATCTGATCTAACAAAACCGGCTTCAATTGCAACTGTGCCAATAATGCACCATCAACACAAGGTACAAAACTGGCATGCAATGCTCTCAACTCAACAAGCAACGAGAGCGAGTAAACTGTTAAACCAGCTAAAGACTTCTGACTCAAGGCATCAGCAACAACATTTGCTTTACCTGGATGATAGTCAATCAAGCAGTCATAGTCTTTAATCAATTCTAACCATCTCCTCTGACGAAGATTGAGTTCTTTCTGGACACCCAAATACTTCAAACTCTTGTGATCAGTGTAGATGAAACATTTCTCCCCAAACAGATAGTGGCGCCAAATCTTCAATGCAAACACAATGGCAGCCAATTCCAAATCATGGGTCGGATAGTTAAGCTCATGCGGTTTCAACTGTCGAGATGCATAAGCTATAACTTTCCCTTCCTGCATCAATACACACCCCAAACCTCTATGTGAAGCATCACTGTAGATCACATATGGTTTGCCTTCAACAGGTAAGGTAAGAACAGGCGCTTGAGTCAACATATCTCTCAACTGCTCAAAGCTAGCCTGACACTAATCTGTCTACAAAAACCTCACTCCCTTACGAAGCAATCTGGTCAGTGGAGTAGCTATCAAAGAAAACCCTTTCACAAACCGTCGGTAATAGCCTGCCAAACCCAGAAAACTTCTAATCTCTGTCACAGACTTGGGTGGACTCCAATTCAAAATTGCTTCAACTTTGCTCGGATCAACTTTGATGCCTTCTGCAGAAACAATATGTCCAAGAAAAGCTACTTGATCCAACCAGAACTCACACTTCGACAATTTGGCAAATAACTGCTTTTCTTTCAAAATCTGCAACACAATCTGTAGATGCAAATCATGTTCCTCTTCATTCCTTGAATACACTAGAATATCATCGATGAAGACCACTACAAATTGATCCAGATAGGGCCTAAACACCCTATTCATCAAATCCATGAAAGCTGCAGGTGCATTCGTCAGACCAAAAGGCATAACTAAAAATTCATAATGCCCATACCTGGTCTGAAAAGCGGTCTTCGGAACATCCTCAGCTTTAACTCTCAATTGATGGTACCCAGATCTCAAATCAATTTTAGAAAACACAGCTGCACCCTTCAATTGATCAAAGAGATCATCGATTCTAGGCAAAGGATATTTATTTTTAATAGTCACCTTGTTCAATTGCCTATAATCGATACACAACCTCATAGTACCATCTTTCTTTTTCACAAATAGTACAGGAGCTCCCCAAGGAGAAACACTGGGGCGAATAAATCCTTTGTCCAACAACTCCTGTAATTGCACTTTCAACTCCCTCAATTCTGCTGGTGCCATTCTGTAAGGAGTACTAGAGATAGGAGTGGTACCAGGCAACAATTCAATACCGAACTCCACCTCTCTCTCAGGAGGCAATCCTGGCAACTCCTCTGGAAAAACATCAGGGAACTCTGCAACTGTGGCAATACTATCAATGGAAGAACCCTTCACTCTAGTATCTACCACATGAGCAAGATAGGCTTCACACCCCTTTCTAATCAACCTCCTGGCTGCAACAGCTGAAACAAATAAGGAGGCTAGCAGTTCCTGCTCATTAGATACTATCACCTCTCTACCATCACCCGTTCTCAAAGAAACAATTTTCTTTTTACAATCCACCACAGCTCCATGTCGAGATAGCCAATCCATACCTAGAATCACATCATATTCCTTAAATGGCATCTCAATCAAGTCTCCAAGAAACTCCTCACCTTGCACCCTCACTGCACTATCTCGGTGCACCTTACTCACAACCACACTATGCCCTAACGGATTTGTCACCAACACATCAAATCCTAGGGACTAAGCATGCACATCAAATACAGGCAAAACAGATGCACTAATATATGAATGCGTGGAACCCGGATCAATCAAAGCAAGTACTGAAGTATCAAATAAAGAAAAAGTACCAGCTATGACTGTCGATGCATCTGGCTGCCTCTGCATAACATACATCCTCTGGGAAGATCCAACCTCCTCTGGCCTACTCTCCCTGGATGTAGCACCTCCTCTAGCACTGAACCCCGGTCTACCTCCTCGGCTGACACCTCTGCCTCCTCGGCCTCCCCTCACACTAGGTCGAGAAGCTGCAGTATCAACTGACATCTGCTCTTGCCTCTCAGGACAATCTCTCACAAAGTGATCAGGTGATCCACATCTAAAACAAACCCCTGCTATACCAGTCTTCCAGCAAGGACCACCATGTGGCCTACCACAATGGATACAAACAGGTAAGGTGGATCTCTGAACCATAGGGGTCGGAGCACTCGCCACTAAAGCTGCAGGTCTAAATCTCTGCCTCTGTAACTGCACTGACCTACCCGCTGGTCTCTGGCTCCTACTACTCCGAGGAACAAAACTTCCTCTACCCCTCTTCGCAGAAGAAGACCCTGCCTCGAACTGGGGCCTTCTAACCCTAACCTCTTCTTCTGAAGCAACCGCAATACCCTGAGCTTGCTCTACACTTCGAGCTGCTGCCACTAACTGGGAGAAATCCTGATATCTGGATCCAGCCACTAAGCACATGATCGAGGGCCTCAATCCCTCCTCAAATCGCCGACATCTATCAATCTCATCAGCAATGATACCCCCAGCATACTGACTCAGTCAAATAAACTCAACCTCGTACTCAGTTACAGTCTTGTTGTCTTGCTTCAAGCTCAAGAACTCCATCTGTAACACCCCTTCCCAGCCTACATGTGTAAGCCGAGTAGAGGCGCCACACTAACCTAATGTTGCTACCAATTTTACTTAATTCGAATTTTAGTTCCGGTTTTACAGAAATTTTGCCATAGTTTCGCCTAAAAATTGAGTCCCAAGTGTCGACAAAACTGGTTTTTTTCTGATTTAAAAAAACATTTTACACAAACCAATGCAAAAAAATCATTCTCAGTACACTCCCAATAAATCCCCCTTATAACCTCAACTACAACCTGCAAAAAGGATTTACACTTCTAGTACAAAATAAGTAGAGGTTTATTATTATCACATACTTTCAATAATCTTATATATATATATATATGATAATCTTGTCTTTACCAAAATTTCATTTATACATATGAATACATTCTTGTCAGAAATACAACATAATGAAATTATACATGTATGCATCACCTTCTAGTTGGTCTCGAAATACTCTTACCCTACTTGTGGCATAACAGTTTGACTTCCAGATCAACCACCTACTCACCTGCGCGATATATACAACCGCGCTAAGCCCGAAAGCTTAGTAGTACAAATAAATATTATAAACATACATAACAGACAATCATACTTATATTAACTTCATATATTATTAATTTTTTTTATCATATTTTCCCATTTCAATTACACCTTATTTATATTTCTACTAATCTCATAATTATATACATATGCATGTATTTCATTAATACAACCCACAAATCCATATTATACATCATATTGTATTTTCATGTAGTACCTTCAGATTTCATCATTCAACATAGTTTTTCAATCTACATTCACCTTCAATAATTTACTTATACATTCTAATCATCTCATTTCATAATTATCATCATATATCTCATATCATTACATCTTATTCCATAATTCACATTTAAACAAAAATAATCATTGGTCTCATTATTCATTCATTTCTCATTTCATGAATCACATTTAAACAAAGACAAGCATGGGCCCAAAAGACACTAATATGTTATTCAAAGTTCAGAGTTACTGCTTTGGTCCATAATCATAATCATCAAGCCCGTAGGCGATATACACATATACATATATATATATCTATCCATGGATAGGGTAACAGACCCAGTCTCTTGGACCTCTACTTGGCTAGACTCAAGGAGATCCTCAACCCGGCAAGACTGTTACCAAAACAAGTGTAACAGACCCAGTCTCTTGGACCTCAACCCGACTAATCTCGAGGAGATCCTCAACCCGGCAAGACTGTTACTATTTTTCATATATTTCACATTCATATTTCATAGGCATGCCGCCAAACCCAGAACTCTGAAAATTGAATAACATATCAAGCACACAATTATTTCATTCATCTCTTCATAATCTCTTTCTCAATTCATTTTATATTTCATAAGCAAATTAAGCAACCATGTCTCAATCATCTCATGTGCATCATCATAGCCAACAATCATGGCCTCATATCTCATATGATCTCAAATCACAATGAAGCAACTCTTCATAACATCATATCTTTCACATTACATTTCATAATCACATCTTGCACATTTCACATTTCGTTATATTTCAAATCACATTAATCAATTCATTATTCAAATGGATATAATCAATGGCATTAACACATATTTTACATGCTCATCACAACATTCACATTATAACCAAATATGATATTATTAATATACATCAACAATGCATTAGATTCCTTATCACATTTACAATCAAATGTGTGCCAAATCTCAATATCATATGAATGTATGCAATAATGTAGTTTGTACTTACCTTAAAACCAACTCACACCAATCTATACACTTACTCTTCAAAGAATCCTCAACACTTAGGTTAGGGCAATTCAACCTCTTCACAACCTAATTCAAAAGGAATATTAGCAAAATGACCATATAAATAGTACATTCTGGTTTTAGACTCCATTTTATCCTTATTTTGAAAAATTGTATAAAATAATATACTTGACTAAAAATTCTAAAATTTTTACAGAATTTATTTTTACATCTTAAAATCATTCCTTTCAAATTTCAGATCAAACTGAACACAAAATCTTGGTCAAATAGTTCACCTAACCAGACTGCCCCAATTGCCCTGCATCCTGGCAGCAGTTCTGAACTTTGTGAATTCCATAAATCAAATTCAATCAACGTGGTTCCAAATTATTTTTCTCAAATACTAGACTCAATAAGAAACAACATATCCAAAATTCAATTGGATATGATTTTTCTACAATTTATTAAAAATCCCGAAAGATAGCTGTCTAAGTTAAGGTACCTGCTGGAACAGGTCTAATAAAAATAATCTTTCGAAAATCATAACCATTCCAAAATCGAATCATCATATTTTTCAGTCATTCTATACTCATAGAGGCACAACATATCAAAAATTCACTTCAAGAAAATTTTTCTATAATTAATTAAAAATCATACAAGTCACAACCTTTACTAATTGTAAAACAGAAAAAATTTCACTAAACACAACTCTTACTCTTCCATCACCAACACCAACCTAACTTCTTATCTTTAATTCCATTTCAACAATTTTACACACACCATACACAAACACACTCCATCAAACTCAAACAAAATTCCAAATAGAACGAGAGAAATCAAGAGAAAACTTACCAAAAATGATAAACTTCTTGAATTTCTAACTTGTTTCCTTGAAATCTTCCTTCAATTTGAAACTTGGAACTCAAAACAACTTCTTGCTCTCTTGACTAAGTGATACCCGGCTACCCCAAAAGAAAAGAAGAAAAATGAAAGAGACAAAAGAAACAAAGTCAAATTTCCCCTCTCTTTAAACCTCCACCAAGCAATTTAAAAAGAAAATTACCTAAATACCCTCTTTTATACAATTAAACTCCATTTCACTTACTTGCCCTTTTTAGTAATTTCATACATAACCAAAATAAATATCTTCTTTTTCTTTTATTATTATTATTATTATTATTATTATTATATTATTATTATTATTAATTAATTAATTAATTATATAAACTTACTTTTCCTACACCACTTTATACATTATGTATATGTAATATATATGTTGGTATATGTATATCTCTTTTATATTTCCTTTATATTTTCCATATTTTTCAAATACCACATAAATATATATCATCCCTCATATACACCTATTTCTTATAATATTTTTCTTACATATTTTACCAACATATCTTCTCACAACTACCATTCCAATGTACACCAAAATCGGGTATTAAATTAATTCATTTATCTTCTTTTGACTTTCATTAGTTTAACTTATATATGTTATATATACCTTCATTTCTTTTCTCCTTCCATTAAACATACTCCTTAAATCCAAATACCACAATAATTATTCCAAAACTTTTAGGGTGTACCTTGGGATATTACAATTCTCTCCCCCTTAAATAATTTCGTCCTCGAAATTATCTAGTATAATAGCAATCCACTCTTAACATAATACCATCTTAACTTTCATATGAAGTTAATTATATTTTTAAGTTATTATGTCATCACATCATATAACTTTTACTCTCTCCCTTAGAGTCAATCATTTTCTCTAAATTTCATAACTCATCATTAGATCCATTTATATATCTTATTACTTTCTTATCCAAACATTCAAAATATCTCATTACATTCCCAATTAATTTACCTTGATGCAAGAATCAGATCATCTTATTTTATACATGTACTTTGTCTAATTATTACATTCAAGATATTTTATTACTTCATCTCTTTATAATTACTCTCTTAACTTCAACCTAAAAAAAAAATCATTGATTATCCCATCATTAAAATCACTTCCAGAATAGACATTTATCACACCTTAATTGATAACAATATCCTTATTTTTCCTACACTTAATTTTTTTTTTAGCATGCTTCTCACTTAACATAAATATTAGTACAATGCCTTTTATCTTCATTTACAACTGATTTAACTCAATACATTCACGTCCATACATTTGTCAGAATATTACATCACATACATTATCATTTAAATCTTATGCTCCTAGTACAACTGTACACATTAAATTTCAATAATGATTCATAGTCTTCATAGAATCTAGATCAATTGATCTATCTGTCACAATATACCCACGTTTCAATCTTGTTTAAATCAAATCAACAATTAATTTATTTAAACTATCATGAAATTCACAATATATATATATAACCTAATTCAATTAAAGCAAACTTATATTCAAATCCTGATCTCTTCAGATCCATATTCAGTAAAATTATCATGATTACAAATCACTTTAAATTATCTTTCAATATACACATAGTTTATTTCCTACTATCTTAGTATAATTTCTATCAATTCTCATGATAATCTCATACCATACTTTCTATCCATAGTTCACTCACATAAATCTTAAGTCCATTCATTTATTCACTTTATACCATAAACATATTTAGTATAACTTTCAGTGACATTTTGTAATTTCCCCTTTTTAATATCTCCTCACATTTCATACCATTACGATCTTTACATAATCAACTTTTTATCACAGTAGCCATAACTCAAAACATTTTACATTTCTCTTTTGTTTCCTTACTTTTCATAATTATAACCAAATTTCTAACATAAAATGATAAAGTATAACTTTACCAGTCATAATTCTTGACCATGTTTCTAGAAACATAATTATCAATCTCACCAAAACTGCACTACAGTCATGTTATCTCAGTTCCAAATCTGTGGATAACAAAATTAATCGACCAAAATATACTAAACAAATCATAAGAGATTAATGGTCATGCCTGAAGCTTATAAATCCATACTGTTCCTTTATTATTCAACTTCCAACCTTTTTAATTACAATGCTAAATTATATCACAAGAATTACATATTCATTCTCTAAACTTTTGCTACACCAAGAGTTAACACATTTCAACTCTATCTCAAAACAATTTGCACTCGATTATGTTCATCATTAGCCTAACTCCTGCTCAACAATATTATTATTATTATCATCTCTTATGTATACATATTCAATCATATGCAATTCTTACACAATTTCCCTTTTGTTATTCCATTTCGAATCTACTTCTAATCCATTTACAATCTCTTATTATACACATATACATAAAACCTTCCCACATGTGGATACTTTGATACTCAAAATATTATATGATCATCAGGTTCAGTGTTTACCATAACAATTTCACCATCCAATATTACTCGTCCATTCTCACTCTTAATTTCTTTACATAATCCATCTAGCTTTGCACAGTTCAAGACCTAATCTCTCTTAGGTCCATTAATACATGCAATATCATTCTTAATATCATTATACCAGTAATTATACCACCTACATATTCATAGGTCACATCCATAATGTGACTCACTTCCCACATTTCTTACATAATACAATTACATTCATATCGAAAAACTCATCTCACATATCCTATACATGTATACACTTAAGCATGTAATTTTATTTAATTTCTCTTTTGCATACAATCTGTACAAATTTAATGTTTATCATTTTTCTTTGAATATTATCATACTCATTCTTTTGACATGATTTAAATTATTCATCAACACAACAAATATATACATTCTAACCATAATAACACTTCAAATATATATTCAAGTCACATTTCTAATGTGACATCTATCTCATTTTATATATATATATATATATATATATATTTAAAGCATTTAATGTACCTTCATATCCATTTTCACCCTTTCCAGTCAAATGACTTAAAGTAACTCATTTTCACTCGCTCAATCACTTTCTTTTATTTCAAAACAAATTCTCATACTATCAATCTCATTACCCAATTCGTAGTATTCTCATATGCAAGAATATTCATTGCAAATAGCTCATATGTTTAATATCTAAATAATCTTTTTCAACATTCCATTAAAATTCTAAATTCTCAAATCACTATTTCACCTAAACTTCAACTTACAATTCTCATCTTTTCTTAATATCAACTTTAAAAACATCTTCTATATATACCACAAAGCAACATCCAAACATATAGTTTTCACAATATTCAAACATATCATATTTCTAACATTGAAATCACAATGTTGCATTAAAATAACAATACAAACAATACCAATATATCTTTTTACTTAACCAACATCATCTCTTTTTCTTTTAAACAAAACTTTAACTTTATACACCCAAACCTTAAATGATCACATTTTGTCTATACCAATCAACTCACTCAATGTTCCACCATATTTCCTTCAAGTTAATAACATATTTATTCATTTTAACATCCAAATAATATTTTTTTTCTCTAATAATCCAATCATAAGCTTTATTAGAAAGAGATTCAAATTACAGAGGAAAGAGTACCTACTTAAATCTTGATTTTGTTTTTAGCTCATTTTCAACTTTATTCTCTTATTCATTTCTTTATATTTCAAACACATTTCAAAAATAAAAAATTTAACAATTTACTTTACTTGGATAAATTTCCATTCTTTAATTTATCAATTAAACTCATATGAATATTTCCATATCATTTTTTTTCTTTCATGTAGAACTTCATCCACACACTATCATCCATCTCATCTAATTCAAATACATTACAATTCACATAATGCCACATCCGAGACCAACCTAGGTGTTAATGCATATGCATGTATTACAAATTTCATTTCAAAACTTTTCTTTTTAATTCTCTTTAAGCTTTTCAAAACTTTCTCTTTTTAATTTTATTTAGGCCAAGAATCTTAAACCTAAGCTCTGATACCAAAAATTGTAACACCCCTTCCCAGCCTACATGTGTAAGCCGAGTAGAGGCGCCACACTAACCTAATGTTGCTACCAATTTTACTTAATTCGAATTTTAGTTCCGGTTTTACAGAAATTTTGCCATAGTTTCGCCTAAAAATTGAGTCCCAAGTGTCGACAAAACTGGTTTTTTTCTGATTTAAAAAAAAAATTTTACACAAACCAATGCAACAAAATCATTCTCAGTACACTCCCAATAAATCCCCCTTATAACCTCAACTACAACCTGCAAAAAGGATTTACACTTCTAGTACAAAATAAGTAGAGGTTTATTATTATCACATACTTTCAATAATCTTATATATATATATATATATGATAATCTTGTCTTTACCAAAATTTCATTTATACATATGAATACATTCTTGTCAGAAATACAACATAATGAAATTATACATGTATGCATCACCTTCTAGTTGGTCTCGAAATACTCTTACCCTACTCGTGGCATAACAGTTTGACTTCCAGATCAACCACCTACTCACCTGCGCGATATATACAACCGCGCTAAGCCCGAAAGATTAGTAGTACAAATAAATATTATAAACATACATAACAGACAATCATACTTATATTAACTTCATATATTATTAATTTTTTTTATCATATTTTCCCATTTCAATTACACCTTATTTATATTTCTACTAATCTCATAATTATATACATATGCACGTATTTCATTAATACAACCCACAAATCCATATTATACATCATATTGTATTTTCATGTAGTACCTTCAGATTTCATCATTCAACATAGTTTTTCAATCTACATTCACCTTCAATAATTTACTTATACATTCTAATCATCTCATTTCATAATTATCATCATATATCTCATATCATTACATCTTATTCCATAATTCACATTTAAACAAAAATAATCATTGGTCTCATTATTCATTCATTTCTCATTTCATGAATCACATTTAAACAAAGACAAGCATGGGCCCAAAAGACACTAATATGTTATTCAAAGTTCAGAGTTACTGCTTTGGTCCATAATCATAATCATCAAGCCCATAGGCAATATACACATATACATATATATATATCTATCCATGGATAGGGTAACAGACCCAGTCTCTTGGACCTCTACTTGGCTAGACTCAAGGAGATCCTCAACCCGACAAGACTGTTACAAAATCAAGTGTAACAGACCCAGTCTCTTGGACCTCAACCCGACTAATCTCGAGGAGATCCTCAACCCGGCAAGACTGTTACTATTTTTCATATATTTCACATTCATATTTCATAGGCATGCCGCCAAACCCAGAACTCTGAAAATTGAATAACATATCAAGCACACAATTATTTCATTCATCTCTTCATAATCTCTTTCTCAATTCATTTTATATTTCATAAGCAAATTAAGAAACCATGTCTCAATCATCTCATGTGCATCATCATAGCCAACAATCATGGCCTCATATCTCATATGATCTCAAATCACAATGAAGCAACTCTTCATAACATCATATCTTTCACATTACATTTCATCATCACATCTTGCACATTTCACATTTCGTTATATTTCAAATCACATTAATCAATTCATTATTCAAATGGATATAATCAATGGCATTAACACATATTTTACATGCTCATCACAACATTCACATTATAACCAAATATGATATTATTAATATACATCAACAATGCATTAGATTCCTTATCACATTTACAATCAAATGTGTGCCAAATCTCAATATCATATGAATGTATGCAATAATGTAGTTTGTACTTACCTTAAAACCAACTCACACCAATCTATACACTTACTCTTCAAAGAATCCTCAACACTTAGGTTAGGGCAATTCAACCTCTTCACAACCTAATTCAAAAGGAATATTAGCAAAATGACCATATGAATAGTACATTTTGGTTTTAGACTCCATTTTATCCTTATTTTGAAAAATTGTATAAAATAATATACTTGACTAAAAATTCTAAAATTTTTACAGAATTTAGTTTTACATCTTAAAATCATTCCTTTCAAATTTCAGATCAAACTGAACACAAAATCTTGGTCAAATAGTTCACCTAACCAGACTGCCCCAATTGCCCTGCATCCTGGCAGCAGTTCTGAACTTTGTGAATTCCATAAATCAAATTCAATCAACGTGGTTCCAAATTATTTTTCTTAAATACTAGACTCACTAAGAAACAACATATCCAAAATTCAATTGGATATGATTTTTCTACAATTTATTAAAAATCCTGAAATATAGCTGTCTATGTTAAGGTACCTGCTGGAACAGGTCTAATAAAAATAATCTTTCGAAAATCATAACCATTCCAAAATCGAATCAACATATTTTTCAGTCATTCTAGACTCATAGAGGCACAACATATCAAAAATTCACTTCAAGAAAATTTTTCTATAATTAATTAAAAATCATACAAGTCACAGCCTTTACTAATTGTAAAACAGAAAAAATTTCACTAAACACAACTCTTACTCTTCCATCACCAACACCAACCTAACTTCTTATCTTTAATTCCATTTCAACAATTTTACACACACCATACACAAACACACTCCATCAAACTCAAACAAAATTCCAAATAGAACAAGAGAAATCAAGAGAAAACTTACCAAAAATGATAAACTTCTTGAATTTCTAACTTGTTTCCTTGAAATCTTCCTTCAATTTGAAACTTGGAACTCAAAACAACTTCTTGCTCTCTTGACTAAGTGATACCCGGCTACCCCAAAAGAAAAGAAGAAAAATGAAAGAGACAAAAGAAACAAAGTCAAATTTCCCCTCTCTTTAAACCTCCACCAAGCAATTTAAAAAGAAAATTACCTAAATACCCTCTTTTATACAATTAAACTCCATTTCACTTACTTGCCCTTTTTAGTAATTTCATACATAACCAAAATAAATATCTTCTTTTTCTTTTATTATTATTATTATTATATTATTATTATTATTAATTAATTAATTAATTATATAAACTTACTTTTCCTACACCACTTTATACATTATGTATATGTAATATATATGTTGGTATATGTATATCTCTTTTATATTTCCTTTATATTTTCCATATTTTTCAAATACCACATAAATATATATCATCCCTCATATACACCTATTTCTTATAATATTTTTCTTACATATTTTACCAACATATCTTCTCACAACTACCATTCCAATGTACACCAAAATCGGGTATTAAATTAATTCATTTATCTTCTTTTGACTTTCATTAGTTTAACTTATATATGTTATATATACCTTCATTTCTTTTCTCCTTCCATTAAACATACTCCTTAAATCCAAATACCACAATAATTATTCCAAAACTTTTAGGGTGTACCTTGGGATATTACACCATCTTCTTCATGTCTTTATACTCCCTAGGAGTATACTTCAACTCAAATTCCCTCAGAAAATCCGCATATGACAAGGTTGGTGGATCATCCATAGAATGGGGTACCGTCTTCCACCAATCATAAGCATCTTTCTGTAGCAATGATCTGGCATAATCAAACTTTTCCTCCGATGTGGCTTGCAACTGAATAAAAATCCTCTGAACTTTGTCAAGCCACTGTTCTGCTACAGCTGGGTCAGTAGTACCAAGGAAATCCTCCGCTCCATACTTCCTTAGTTTGTCATAGTGCCTCACTGGTACCACAGGCTGAGGGGGTGATGGCACTGGTTGCACTGGTGCTTGCCTCATAACTTCCATCATATGTCTAAACTAGGCTGGCGGAACCTCCTCTCCAGCTGGTCTACCCGACACCGAAGCAGGTGCCTCCTCAACACTATCAACCCTAGCTCCCTCAGCAGGAGCAACGCTCTCCTCACTACCCTCAACCGACTGTCTCAAATGAGGATCAATCAACACCTAACACTGCAAACACAACATACTACATCTTATTAAAGATCAGAGGTTGCCAATCCCAAACATGTATATTCTTCAAAAACCACTTTTAAAGTCAAAATAGTCTTTTTATTACATTTTACCTAGGTTGAGAATCTCAAACCTAGGCTCTGATACCAAAACAATTGTAACACCCCCATATCCAATGCACACACACTACAACCACAACAATGTAGCATAAGTGCACCAAACATAGGGATGCTACGGTTCTCTTAACATTCAAAACACTTTAAAACTTGATACAATACCCTTATCATTATACATTATAGAAAAGTAGATCATTTACTTATAAAACAAAACATATTAGTTATATATATATACATTTAAATATTACACAGCGGAAGTTATAAAATATGTACATATTTACATATTAAACATTTCTTTACAAAATATAAAGAAGTATACAAGATTGGCAAGTTTGCTCTGATCTTTAAGCTCCCAAAATGGATTCTTCAAGGTCTACTCTCACTTGGTCTTGATGAACTCTCGGGTTCAACTCTATCAACTCTATTACCTGCGCGATTAAACACTATCGCGCTAAGCCAACGGCTTAGTAAGATAATCATGCAAATGATATGACTTAGTGCAATGCAATGTCATTTCTCAATCCATATTATACATGTAACATCATATATACAAAACTAACAACATACTTTCACATTACATATCTTTTCATATACCTTATTAGTATTCATTTAACCATTCATAATCAACACTAAACAAAGACAAGCATGGGCCCAAGACACACTAATATGCCATTCAATTTTCAGAGTTAATGCTTTGGTTTTGTTATCACATTTATCAATATCATATACCCAACTAGGCTTCAAGGATTAAGTTCAACCAAGCTTCAAGGGGAGCAAAGCATGCTAAGCTTCTACCCAACTTGGCTTCAAGAACTAACCCAACCTAGCTTCAAGGGTGGTAACATCTCAATTAGGCTTCAAGGATTCAATCCAACCTAACTTCAAGAGATTGTTACACTTATTAGGCATGCCACCAACAACCAACTCTGAAAATGGAATAACACATTAGCCACACAATTCATTTATTATTCAATTATCATTTTCATTCTCAATTCTCAACAACATTTAGGCAAACATGCCTTATTTCTTTCAATCACATCATCATAGCCAAACACAATGGCATTGTCTCATATCATGTCTTATTTGAATTATCATTGCATCTTTGATATACATTTCAATGTATATTACTTATGAAACACATTACTATTCACAATGCATAACATAACATTGTTCAATCTCAACAATGCAATTAGGGCAAAGAACAATTGATATGATTCATAGCTTTAGGACCTTACACATGCATTTGATTATATCATTCATTGATTCAAGTGTGTTTAAAGTGTTTAGGGTTAGGTTTAAGGACCAACCTACCTTTGGAGAACCAAAGCAATGCAATAAGATCAAAGAATGAAAACCCTAACTATCACACTTGAGGGACACGGGCAGCCACTTGAGGGACACGGCCAAGCTTGTGGCCGTGTCACTCAACTCAATTGGACAGTAAGCAACACGGGCAAGGGACACGGCCAAGCTTGTGACCGTGTCTCCCAAAATAAAAATCCAGTAGTGAACACGGCTAAGGGACACGGCCGTGTCTCTCAAAAACGCAACCAACACGCCCAAATTTCCTTGGCTTGGCCGTGTCTCTCTTTTCCTTTGGCCGTGTCACTCATCTCCAAAACCCTAAATGTAACCAACCCTCTTCCAAATGCATTATAACATATAATTACCAACACAAACTCACTCAAATGGATATAACTCATGTCATAACACATATTCATCACAAAAATCCACTTAAACAACACATTTGGACACAAACCATCTCAAAACTCTAACTCAAACTTTACTCTTGATTTTCCACTATCAAAATCCATTTAAACTTACAACCTTCACAACCAAACCAACCTCAATTCAATCTTTTAACTAACAATCAACTTTAACACTTGTAAACACATATTAAACACACCAAATCATTACATCAACAAATCACACTTCACTTTAAACATAACTTCAAAATTAACAAAGGAAACAAGAGATTTCTTACCTAATAATGAAATTTCTTGAAATTCCAACTTGTTTACTTGAAATCTCCTTCAACCTTTGAGCTAAGAACATCAAAATCTTCCTTTGCTCTCTTGTTTTCCTTTGCCTTTGGTGAGCCGGCCAACATCAAGAAGAAGAAGAGAAGATGATGAAGAAATCACAAAGTCAAACACTCATTAAATACCCATCCAAAAGAAAATTACTATAATACCCTCATACACATCTTAATTCCCCTTTATAATTTCTTGCCCACTTTGGTAATTTCACATGCCCTAAAAAAAAATCTCCTCTTTCATTGACCAACCCTTTTGACCAATGTATATATTATATATATCATCATATACACAACGTATAAACTTGTCTCTAAACCCTATTTCTTCCCAAAACACATATACATACACTTTTCTTTTCTCAATTTAAACCCACAACAACAACAACAACAACAACATACAAAACTTCTAGGGCATGCATAGGGATATTACATGGGGTGTCTTGCTTTTGAATAATTCCCTTGGACATTTCAACCAATAGTTACATTTTCGAAAATGGAAATCCATTCATAGTAATTCCCATTAATTAGGTTTTAATCCATTCAACCAACTATAGTAGCTTTTTATGTTATATTGGATTAAAATGAAATTACGAGGTTTATTATAAATAGATTTCTCACTTGAAAAAGGTAACTAATGATTCATGCCAAAAACAAGCCTATGGTTAATTTATTCTTAATGTAAACTCGACCCACAATTGATTTTTGGTATTTCATTATTGACCTCAATATTTTGCAAGCTCTTTGTAAGAAAAGATTGGGTGAAAATAGTTTTACTTCTAAGCCCATTACAAAAGATTTTAGAAAAATGGATTTTAGGCTTAGTATTTGGGCCATGAGCCAAAGAAAAGTTTTATGTCCAAAGACCATCTTGAAAAGTTTTGAAAATAGCTTTGGTCTTTTGGATTTTAAAGAAAAATTTATTTTGAGCTTACAGTATACTTAGGTCATATTAGAAAAAGAACAAACCAAATAAACAATGATTTAAGCCAAGATAAATTAACCATAGTAAAACCTAAGGAAAGTAACTAGGCCAATTACATGAGCTTTAGTCTTTGGGTAAAAAGGCTTAGGTTCCCATAGCAAGTATATACCAAATGGTACGAGGCTATGAGTGGTTATGCCATGCTCGATCTCCATACCTTGAGTGAAAGTATGGTATCCCTCACATAACACAACACGGGTAACACGGGCGTCCTAACTCATGCACACGATGCAATCTAAGATGATGCAATGGATAATATCATTATAAGAAAGAATAAAATAATATAAAGACCAACGGAATCAACTTCTCTTATCCCCAGTGGAGTCGCCACTGTGAGCGGGGATTTTTGCCCCCACTCCCGGTGGAATGGCTCTTACTACTTCGGCACTGTTTAGGCTCGGGGCCTTAGAAACACAGACCTAAGTCCGGAGAAAATGGAGTGGCCACCCGGACAGGTCGGGAAAAAAGAAAGGGGTGGATGACTCGAATCCTAAGGAATCCCCAACCCCTTAATGGGTTTGAAAAGTTGGGTACGTGTGGGGAAGGTGAGAAATGGCCCAGCACTCCGACAACGCCCGGTTCATTGGAACCGGCATCCTTTGCAGGTCTTAATATTATAAAATTCTTATGTATAACAATATTATCCATATTACACACAATAATTTAAAGAAAGCATCAATATATTAAAATTAAAGCAAGTTCCAAGCAAAAGAAATAAATGGACAACCATCCGAAGATGGAAACATGTCCTTACATCACATGCCTAAATAGGACACCCACCAAAAGGTAGAAACATGCCCTTTACATTGGTTCTAAAAATAGAAAAAGAATTTAAATTACATGATATTTAATTAATGAGGTACCAACCAAGTGGAAACATACCTCTTACAACATTTGGAAGTCTAAATAAATTGACAAAAATTAATAACCATTCATCATAAATAAATCATTTATCAAAGTTATTAAATAGAAAGTAAACATTCATCCATGATAAATTAAATGAACCAAGCATTGAATTTAAATAAATTAAAGCATAAGAAATAAATCAATGCATAATCAAATATAGAATTGAATAAAGTAAATAAAATTCCAATTATAGCTACTGTTTCCATTTAGGGCTCTTTATCTCATGTATTAAGGTTTTGGAATTCATAGAATTAGGCTACTGTGACTTTTTTTATGGAATTAAAATAGATTAAGGGTTTATGTTTTGAAAGGCTGGTAAGACTGTTTGATTAAACAAATTAAGGTTTGAATGGTGAAATCATGAAACTAGGGTTTTGGACACTTTAAAATACTTTTGATTCATGGTTTTAAATGATGATTTCAAGCTTACTGTGTAAATTTAAAATATTTGTGGTTTTATGGTTTTTTAAGTTTTAAAGGATTAAAGTTTAGAAATAAAATTTAAGGTTTAAGGTTTTAAGGGGGATAGGGTTTACTATTTTGAGATGAGGAATTGAATTAGGGTTTTAAAAGTTTTGAATTAGGGTTTCAGGTGATCTTAGAATTTTAGAATTTGGAAAAAGCAATTGAATATTTTTAGGGAGTTTTATGAAAATACACCAACGATTTAAAGTTTATAAATAAAAAAAAAGGTAGTTTTTAAGGCTTTTGGAAAGAGACAGCATATTATTTAAGGGTTTTAATGATTTGGAAAGTAAATTAGGATTTTGGGGTTTTGAAGAAACTAAATTAATAAACTTAAATTCTTTAGAAAATAAAGCAACGGATTAGTGTTTTTAACTTTTGAAAAGCTAAATTAAAGTTTTGGGATTTTGATTTTGAAAGCCACAATTATATAGTTTATGTTACTGTGAAAAATATAACAAAACAATAATTTAATCCATACCTCCTTTTGATGGTTCCTCCAAAAAATAATTCTTCTTAGATGAATTAAAACAAAGACAATTGCTGCCTTTGATCATTTCTGGCCTTGTTTTTCTGCCCTCAAAAAATCAACTTCATTAAAGTTTTCCTTCCCAGATTTGGTTTACAAACTCTCTCGATTTTCCTTCCTAATTTCTCCTCCCTTTTTGTGTTGTAATTATACTTATTTATAGAAGTTTTTTGTGGTTTTTTCCTAGTTACACACGACATACAATATTAAATAAGAAAAGGAAACCGAAACCTAATTGTATTAGGTTTCAAAAATTTTGCGTTAGAAAAATTTCGCTGGCAAAAAAAATCTACCGCAAGAAAAATTGCGCTGGCAAAAAAGCTGTTGCAGGCGCGCAAGCTGACCTGTGGGCGGGTGAACCCGCAGGACGCAGGAAATTCCTGCGAGCAAAATGGCTGCAATCCAACTTTTTTTTTATTTTTAATTTGTTTATTTTTAATTTTTATTAATAAAAATTAGATAATAAAGCAAAAATTATTTAATTAAGATAAGAAAATTATTTTGGACCAATTAAAATATATTAGATAACACAAAAATTATTTTAGGCTAAATAAAATATATTGGACTAGACCGGGTCAAAAATTAAGGGTCTACGCACTGTACGTGTCAAGCCTCCCCAACACAGAAGCTATGACATGCTCAGTGACATAGGAGTGTCACTTGACGTGTCAATCCTCCAGCAACACAGTAGCTATGACACGCTCAGTGATATGGGCGTGTCACTGGACGTGTCAATACAACTACTACACAGAAGCCCCGTGTCAATCCTCCAGCAACACAGTAGCTATGACACGCTCAGTGATATGGGCGTGTCACTGGACGTGTCAATACAACTACTACACAGAAGCTGTGACATGCTCAGTGACATGGGCGTGTCACTGCTTGTGTCACCCATACTGAAAATAGAACCAATGACATGTCCAGGGAAATGGCCGTGCTACTGGGCGTGTTAGGCCAAAAACCTAAAATTGACACTAAAAATGCCACATCCAACACACCTCTTTCTTTTACCCTTTTTCACTCCAAGAAAACTTAACCAAAACCATCAATATACCAAAATAAACTTGCATAACATCAATACAACTCAATTACATGCATCAAAACATAATCACAGCCATATTTCACAACTCAAAGTTACACATTCTATTTCTTCACCAAATTTAACCCTTTCTCTTCAATCCAACACCAAAATCAAAGTCAATAGACCAAACAACCTCAAACATGTCAAAATCAACCATACACACAACTACATCAACCATTCACCAAACTCAAATACACAAACTCCAAAAGAACACAAAGAAACAAGTTGGAAACTTACCAAAAGTGAAGAAAATCCTTAAAACTCCTATTTGATCACTTGAAATCTTTCAATTGCTTGAGTTAAGAATCAACTAAACCTCTCTTTCCTTTAATGAAGATGGTTGTGGCCAGTTATCCAAAAAGAAAGAAGAAGAAGAAAATAGAAATGGTCAACTTCCCTTCACTAATAGCCATATGAATTCTCTTTAAATCTCCACCAAGCAAAAACATTATTATAATAATACAATCCCAAATATCAACCTCACCATCTCTTAATTTCTAATTTAATAATCAAAATATCATTTGACCATTAAATAAAAGTTGACTTGTATATGTTGTATATATCTTCATATATACAACATAATATACACTTTCCTTTCTTATCTTTCCACTTAATCATATATACACCTTAAATCATTTAATCCAATTACAACAATTAACATTTCCAAAATTTAGGGTATTATTTGGGATATTACAAGGAAGGTGATATTACAAGGAAGGTGAGAGTTGTAACACCCTTATACCCTATATACGTATAATAAATATACCTAGTATATGTAAAATATGCATATACGGTACAAAAATATCACAATCCGATTTTAAATTTTAAATCTCAAATACTTTAAAAATTCTTTACTACTTTAATCTCACGTTTCACATTTTCTCTTTCCTTTAAAAATTCTTTATTACTCATAGGTTCGAAATTAAACAATTTATCTGAAAATCTCTGGAAAAAAATTTGCCAAAGTTTTGTATGTAATTTGGACATCCCTAAATTTTCAATCAAACACAACCTGTATAAGAAAAACACTCCCAATAATACCAATCATACATATCATCCATACTCCTCAATTTTTCCAAGTTTCTCAAAATATTTATACATATATATATATCAAAACACATATAAACCTCACATTACCCAACTCATCCAAAACATTCTTTAAAATTTACATCATATGCTTCAAAAATATAAACTTAATATACATTATATACTTCAAAAACATAACGTAACATACATAATATCACAATGTACTATATAATATAAAATATATACATGCTGGAAGTGTATATGATTTTCATGCTCCAAAAATCAACTCAAATCTAGACCCGACCTAGTCTAGAAGAACTCTCCAGGTCAACTAAATCATCCCTGTCACCTACGCGATGAGTTACAATCACGCTAAGCTAAAAGCCTAGCAGTACAAACTTGGTAAAAATAAAACTTAAATACAATGCCAATGATGAATGCTTTTATGCTATGTCACAATGTGGCATCCAAGCTCACTTTTAAACATATTTTTACATCATTCAATAATTTACATAAGAACAAACAAAAGCATGGGCCCAAAAGATCTAATATGCCGTTCAAACCCCATAGTTACTGTTTTGGTCCAAATTGACACCATGTGTCTAGCCTCGAAGACAAATCATAGTAATGCTCAAAAGTTAGCCCCAAAGGAAAATTATATCACAGTGATGCCAAGCGTGTAGCCCCGAAGGCAAATCAAAGTAATTGCTCAAAAACTAGTCCCAAAGGCAAATAATAAGGATAACCACATAGGCATACCGCCAAACACAAAACTCTAAAAATTGAATAACACACTAGGCACACAAATATTTCATATTTTTCATATTCAACTTTTTCTCATTTTCTCATATTCAACTAGGCACATTGCCTCACTTCTCATTATCAATTTGGCACATTCCCTCATTTTCACATTTTTCATCACATTGCATCATTTTCATTTTTTTCTCATTCATATCAATGTCATTTCATTTTAACTCATCATTTCATCCCAATGTATCACATTTCACATCAAAATCACATTATCCAAATATTTTGGGTCATTTTCAAATAATTTAAATAATTCACATTTTATGCAATTTAGCCATTAACAATGGCTTTTCACAATGCATATGATGCATACATGACAAAATCACATGTCATACCACCATGTTCAGGAATATTCAATGCATTAAGTAGCTTAACACATTTTCCAACTAAAATGTGTTAAGCCCAAATTTATGACAACATAACAAATTCATCAAAAGTTTGTACTTACCTCTTTAAGTAGCCAAAAGCAAGCTCAAAAACAACCTCCAACCTTCTTTTCCAAGATGCCCTTCAACAATAGGGTTAGGCAAACTACTACCTTTCAATGCCTATACCAAATGTGATCATAAACAATCATTTATTATCACATTTAAAGGCATTTCCAAACTTAAACCATAATTAAACATTATTCTTGACAAAATCCCAAAATTAAGCCTTACCTCACTTTAACTTTGAAAAACAATATTAAATCATATAAATTGGTGTTTTATGTTTATTAATATCATTACAAATATATTTTAACATGTTTAAACCATTCACATTAATTAAACACATGCTTTATTATAAAATCCTAAAATGGCATAACCTTCCCCATTGAAGGTTCTCCAATCCAATACATTCCAATTATTAATCTGAGCTTAAATGCCATTTGACCTTTGACTTTTCTTTTAAAAGAGTTGACTTTTTGTTGACTTTTATATTTAAATTATTTATTTAATTTATCTAATTTAATTTTAATTTATTTTATTTAATTTTCAAAAATTTTGGATGTTAGAATTCTCTCCCCCTAAAGAAAATTTCATCCTCAAAATTACCTGCTATTAACTCTGAAACAACTGAGGATACTGACTCCGCATCGTCTGCTCACTCTCCCATATTGCCTCCTCAGTGGCATGATTCCTCTAAAGGACTTTCACAAGTGGTACCTTCTTGTTCCTCAACTCTTTCACCTCTCGTGCCAAGATCACCACTGTTTCTTCCTTGTTAGTCAGATCCAAACTCACCTCAATGAACTCCACTAACAAGACATGAGATGGGTTTGACCTGTATCTTTGAAGCATAGAGATATGAAAAACATTATGTATCCGGTCTAACTCAGGTGGCAGAGCCAATTTGTAAGCCACTAGACCAACTCTCTCCAGTATCTCATATAGTCCTATGAAGCGAAGGCTGCCAAATCTCATAATCTTCTTCCATGGCGACACCTTTAGGAATACTTTATCTCTCACACTGAACTCTATATCTTTCCTCTTCAAATATGTATAGAATTTTTGTTGATCTAAAGTTGCTTTCAAATGACCCCGAATCACCTTCACTTTCTCTTCCATTTTCTTAATCAAATCGAGACCGACCAATTTACCTTCTCCAACCTCATCCCAATACAAAGGTGTCCTACATTTCCTGGCATACAAGGCCTCATAAGGCACCATCCCGATACTGGACTGAAGGCTGTTATTATAAGCAAACTCAATCAATGTTAAAATTTGTCCCAGCTCCTAATGATATCAATGATATAGCTTCTCAACATATCTTCTAGAATCTGTATCATTCTCTCTTATAGCCCACCTGTCTGAGGATGGAAAGTAGTACTAAAATACAACCAATAACCCAATACATCTTGTAAACTCCTCTAAAATCTCAATGTAAACTGAAAATCTCGGTCTAATACCAAAGAAACTGGGACTCCATGCAATCTCACTATCTCACTAATATAAAGCTCATCCAATCTCTCTGGTGAATAATCCATCTGAACTAGAAGAAAATGAGTTATCTTCATCATCCGATCAACTATCACCCAGATTGCATCATGCTTCTTCTTGGTTAAAGGCAGTCCACTCACAAAATCCATCATCACATGCTCTCATTTTCACTCAGGCAGTGATAATGGCTGAAGCAACCCTAAAGGAACCTAGTGCTCAGCCTTCACTCTCTAGCAAGTGAGACATCTAGATACAAATTCTGCTATGTCCCTCTTCATACATTGCCACCAATAATGTTACTTCAAATCTTGATACATCTTCATACTACCAAGGTGTATAAAATAGACTGACTGATGTGTTTTCTCTAATATCATCCTCTTCAATCTTGCATCATCAGGAATACATAACCTATCTCTGTAACTTAAATTGCCATCATCTCTCACATAAAAGTCTCGACTCTCCCCCCTCTTGGAAATCTATCACAATATTCTAAATTTTCTCATCTGCCAACTAGGCTTCCTTAATATGATCTAATAATATTGGCTTCAACTACAACTGTGCCATCAGTACACCATCATCACAAGACTCAAATATGGCATGCAACATTCTCAACTCAACAAGCAATGAGAGTGAATAAGCAATCAAACCTGCTAAAGACTTCTAACTCAAGGCATCCACAACAACATTTGCCTCACCACGATGATAATCAATCAAACAGTCATAGTCTTTAATCAACTCTAACAACCGTCTCTGTCTCAAATTCAACTCTCTCCGAACACCCAGGTACTTCAAAATCTTGTAATCTATATAAATGAAACATTTCTCCCCATACAAATAATGCCACCAAATATTTAATGCAAAAACTATGGCCGCTAATTCCAAATCATGAGTTGGGTAATTCAACTCATGTGGCTTCAACTGTTGAGAGGCATAAGCAATGACTCAACCCTCCTACATCAGACCACAACCAACCCACTATGTGAAGCGTCACTGTATATCACATTAGGTTTACCTTCAATAGGCAGGGTAAGTATAGGAGCCTGAGTCAACATCTCCCTTAACTGCTTAAAACTCGCCTGACATTGCTCTATCCACACAAATCTAACCCCTTTCCAAAGTAATCTGATTAGTGGTGTAGCTATCATAGAAAAACCTTTCACAAATTGACAATAATAGCCTGATGTCACAGTCTTCAGTGGACTCCAATTCAAGATAGCCTCAACTTTATTTGGATCAACTTTATACCCTCTGCTAAAACCACATTACCGAGACAAGTCACCTGATCGAGCCAGAACTCACACTTAGACAACTTAGCATACAATTACTTCTCTCTCAAAGTCTGCAATATAATCTGCAGATGCCTATCATGATCCTCCTCATTACTCAAATACACCAGAATATCATCAATGAAAACTACTATAAATTGATCTAAGTATGGTCTAAACAACCTGTTCATCAAATCCATAAATGTTGCTGCTGCATTTGTCAATCCAAAAGGCATCACCAAAAACTCATAATGCCCATACCTTGTATGGAAAGCTATCTTGGGTACATCTACATCTCTAACTCTCAATTGATGGTACCCTGATCTCATATCAATATTAGAGAATATTGCTGCTCCCTTCAACTGATCAAAGAGATCATCTATCCGAGGTAAATGATACTTGTTCTTCATGGTCGCCTTATTCAATTGTCTATAATCAATACACAATCTCAAGGTGCCATCTTTCTTCTTCACAAACAAAACAACTGGACTATCTCGGTGCACCCTGCTAACCATAACACTATGCCCTAAAGAATTTGTAACCAAAATATCAAATCCTAGGGATTCAAAATGCAAATCACTCACAGACAATATGGATGCACTGATGTATGAATGAGTCAACCCGGGCTCTATCAATGCAAGTACTAAAGTATCAAATAAAGTAAAAGTACTAGCTATACCTCTGCATCACATAGACCTGCTGTGATGGCCCTACTTCATCTGGTCTACTCCTAGCTGTAGAACCTCCTCTCTGACTAGACCTTGATTTACCTCCTCTGCCAAAATTTCTGCCACCATGACTCCCTCTAACACTGGTTTAGAAGCTATTGTATCTATCTGTTTATCCTCTAGTGGCTCTGGACAGTCTCTGAGAAAGTGGTCTGGCGACCCACATCTATAACACACTGATGGTGCACTTGTCCTCCAGCAGACACCCCCATGTGCCCTATCATAATGAACACAGGTAGGTGGAGCAGGCTTATGAGCTGAGACACTGGGATCGGAGCACTAGCCATTGAGGCTACAGGTCTTTATCTCTACCTCTGCTACTATACTGACCTGCCAGATTTCCCCTGGCTCCTACTAAACCTTAGAGGATAACCTCCTCGACCTGTCTTTACTGATGAAGACCCCGCCTCACCTTGGGGTCTCCTAGCTCTGCTCTCCTCTACTCTGGCAGTTGCTACAAGACCCGGTTCTCTCTTAACACTCTTGGCAGCTGTAACCAACCAAGAAAAATTCTGGTACTGAGAGCCTATAACAAGACACATGATAAAGGGTCTCAGCCCCTCCTTAAACCTCCGACATCTATCAATCTCATCAGATATAATCCCTTCAGCATACTGACTTAGCCAGATAAACTCAATCTCATACTCAGTCACTATCCTGGTGTCTAACCTCAAACTCAGGAACTTCATCTTCTTTGCATCTTTATACTCCCTCGGAGTATACTTCTTCTCAAATTCCCACAGAAAATCATCAAAAGTCATCACTGGTGGATCAGCTGTTGCATGGGGAACCGCCTTTCGCCACTCATATGCATCCCTCTACAACAAAGATATAGCATAATCAAACTTCTCCTCCAGAGTAGCCTGTAGCTAGATAAACACCCTCTATACCTTGTCCAGCCACTACTCTACTACAGTAGGGTCTGTAGTGCCATCAAAATCTTTTTCTCCAAACTTCCTCAACTTGTCATACTTCCATGTCGCCAACTACGACTACAGCTGTGGTGGCAGTTATGGTTGCTGAACTGGAGCCTGTCTCAACAACTCCACCATATGCCATACCCAGCCCAGCAAAACCTCCTCTGCTGCTGTTCTAACAAGCACAGAAGTAGACGCCTCTTCAGCAGACACAACACTAGCTCCAACTTTACCCTCATAAGGAGATACACACTCTACACTACCCTCTACAGACTAGTGCATCTGAGACACCATAACAACCTATATCTACAAACACAACAAAAATTGTCACATCAAAGATCAAAAACTGCCAGTGCCAACGCATGTATCACAATTTAAAACCATATTTAAAATTCCTATTTTCTCTTTAACAACCCACCTAGGTTGAGAATCTCAAACCTAGGCTTTGATATCAAAATAAATGTATACGTATAATACATACACCCAATATATGTAAAATATGCATATACAGTATAAAAATATCACAACCCGATTTAATAAAAATTTTCATATTTCAAATTTAAAATCTCAAATACTTTGTAATGTATATTTAAATAATAAATAAAATATTCTTTATTACTCATAAGTTCCAAATTAAACATTTTAGATGAAAAAATCTGGAAAAAATTTGCTAGAGTTTTGTCTGTAATTTAGACATCTCCAAATATTCAACCAAACACAACCTGCATAAGAAAAATACTCCCAATAACTCAAATCATACATATCACCCATACTCCTCAATTTTTCTAAGTTTCTAAAAACATTTACGCACACACATTTATATATTTATATATATATATATATCAAAACACACATAAACCTCACATTACCCAAATCATCCAAAACATTCTTTATAATTTGCATCATATACTTCAAAAATATAAACATAATATACATTATATACTCCAAAAACATAGTGCAATGTACATAATATCGCAATGTACTATATACTTCAAAAACATAGCGTAGTGTCTCTGATCTTGATGCTCCAAATATCAACTCAAATTTAGACCCGACTCGATCTTGAAGAACTATCCGGCTCTATGAGCGGGGATTTTTGCCCCCATACCCAGTGGAATAGTTCTTGCGACTTCGGCACTGTTTAAGCTCGGGGCCTTAGAGAACACGGACCTAAGTCTGGAGAAAATGGAGTTGCCACTCGGACGGGCCAGGAAAAAGAAAGGGGTGGATGACTCGATTCCTAAGAAATCCCCAATCCCCTAATGGGTTTAAAAAGTTGGATACGTGTGGGGAAGGTGAGAAATGGCCCAGCACCCCAAAACGCCCCATTTATTGGAACCGGCCTCATTTATAGGTCTTAATATTATAAAATTCTTAAATATAACAATATTATCCATATTACATGCAACAATTAAAATAAAGCATTATATTAAAATTAAAGCAATGTCCAAGCAAAACAAATAAATGGACACCCATTCGAGGATGGAAACATGTCCTTACATCATCCATGTCTAAACTAATAGGACACCCACCAAATGGTAGAAACATGTCTTTTACATTAGTCTAAAATATAAAAGCAATTTAAATTACATAGAACTTAATTAATGAGGTACCCACAAAGTGGAAACATACCTCTTACAACATTTGGAAATCAAAATAAATTGATAAAAGTGAATAACCATTCATCATAAATAAATCATTCATCAATGATATTAAACACCAATCAAAATGTATAATAAACATTCATCCGTGATAAATTAAATAAATCAAGCATTGAAAATAAATCAAAGCATATAATGAACTACATAATCAAATCTAAAAATAAAGCAAGTAAAGATACAAATTAGGGTTTACTGTTTCTATTTAAAGTTCTTTAATTATTATTTAGGGCTTTGGGATTTTAATATTATTATTGTTATTTGTTTAACCTACTGTAAAGGTTTTGAAAAATTGGAATGGATTAGGGTTTCATGAATCAAATTAGGGTTTAGGGGTAACATTATGAAATAAGGGTTTTAGGATATTAAAACATTAGGTTTATAATTCTTGGTTACTGGATTGTTGTTTTGGATTTACTGTATTGAGTTTGAATGATTAGGTTTGTAAGGTTTTAAGGTTTTAAGGATTAGGGTTTAGGAAAACTAGGGTTTAAGTATTAGTTTTAAGGGAATTAGGGTTTAGGAAAACTTAGGGTTTAGATTAACTAGTTTGGGGGTTTACTATTTTGGTTTTGGAGTTGAAGAAAATAGTTTAGTTTTATAAAGTTTTTAGAAATAGGCAAAACGATTTAAGGTTTTTGGAAAAAAAAGAAATGAATTAATGTTTTTTTGGCATAGAAGAAATAAATTTAGGGTTCTTGAGGTTTAGAAGAAACAGAAAAGTATTTTTAGGGTTCTTAAGGTTTAGAAGAAATAGAAAAGTTCATTTATGTCATTGAAACGAAGATCAATGTTACTACATATTCATAGATCAAGGTTTTGTGTGTATATTATTATGAATCAAAGAAACAAAGCTATGAGTAGTTTATGATTAAGGATAAAACCTACGTAGTTGGTTCTACCAAAATTAACTTCTGGATGAACGGAGACAAAGGCAGTGTGGCTACCTTTGATAAATTGTTGATTGCTTACTTGTTTCTCTTCTCGAATCTGAAGTCCCAAATTCCAGTCCCTAGAAGTTCTCCTCCCCAAGTCCAGTCTGATCCCTTTTTCTCTCTTTTTAGTGTTATTTATAGGAAAATTTATAAGATTAATTCTAATTGTTTAAGGAAACTAAGATTGATTAGGAAAAGAAACCAAAACCAAATAGAGTTTGGTTTCAGAAAAAAATTGCGTTGGAAAAATCTCGCTGGCGAAAACTGTGATGGGCTGCGAGGAAATTTGTGAAAAATTGAGAGCTGGGAGTGCGGCCAGCCAATTTCACCGCAGGAAGTTCCTGCGGGCGAAATTGGCCTTAGCCAATTACTTTTGGCGACGGATTTTTTCGTCGCCAATTTTTATTTTTATTTATTTATTATTATTATTTTTTTAAAAAAAAATTATAAAAAATAAATATTATTTAATTAAAATAACACAAAAATTATTTTGGACTATATAAAATATATTGGACTGGACTGGGTCAAAAATTAAGGGTCTACAGTTTGCCCCCTGCTTGAACGATCTGAGACTTCAGTAAAAGAGAGTCAAAAGCAATAAGACTTAATTTTTCCGTCATGGTTGAGGTTTTGGGTTCTGAACCCAGTTCGAGTTCTAGACTCAGGGATAATTTTAGGCTCTGGACCTAAGGATAATTTGGGTTCTGGACATGAAACTAGATTTGGATATTCGATCCTAAACTGGATTTGGATACTCGATCCTAAATTGGATTTGGATACTCGATCCTAACTGGATTTGGATACTCGATCCTAAATTGGATTGGGATACTCGATCCTAACTGGATTTGGATACTCGATCCTAAACTAGACTTGGATACTCGATCCTAAACTGGATTTGGATACTCGATCTTAAACTTGATTTGGATACTTAATCCTAAATTGGATTGGGATACTTGATCCTAACTGAATTTGGATACTCGATCCTAAGTTGGATTGGGATACTCGATCCTAAACTGGATTTCGATACACTATCCTAAATTGGATTGGGATACTCGATCCTAAACTAGATTTAATTTGGGTACTTGGACTCGAGATTGAATTGGATTTGACTGACCTTTTATCAGTTGAGGATTCTGACTGCTCTGACTGTTCTATGCATTGTGGTTCTTCACCCTCAAAATGGATCTTCATCATTGGACCTTGGATCTTCATCCTTAGCATCGAATCTTCACCTTTGAAAATGGATCTTCATCCTTGGAGATCAGGTCTTTTCCCTCATAAATGGATCTTCATCCTTGGAGATCAGGTCTTCACCCTTGAAAATGGATCTTCATCCTTTGGACATTGGACCTTTATCCTTGAAAATGGATCTTCATCCTTTGAGATTGGTCTTTACCCTTGAAATTGGATCTTTATCTTTTAAATTGGATCTTCATCCTTGGAATTAGGATCTTCATCCTTGGAAATCGGGTCTTCACCCTTGAAAGTGGATCTTCATCCTTTAAACTTCTAGTATTCACCCTTTGAAATTGGATCTTCATCCTTGGAATCAGGTCTTCACCCGTGAAATTGGATTTTCATCCTTTAAGTTGGATCTTGATTTTTTATCATTTGCATCTTCATTCTTTTGAGAATTCTAATTTTCTTCTTTTTTTCATTCTTTCTTGTTCTTCCTTTGCACTTTTGCAAAAAATTCAGCCCTTTTCAGCTAGCCTTCATATCCTCTCCTTTTCCCCCTGCGTGGTAAAATATTAGAAGTGAGTCAAAATGTTTTGTTCATGCATAAACTTAAAAATTGAAAAGGAGAAACTTTGCCCCCTGTGTAGGCTCAAACCCATGATTTTTCTATGTAGGCTCTGATTGATGTTCTTGTTGTCTAGTTCTTCGTAAAAGCACACATTTCTTCTCTTTCCAAAATTACTGGAACTTTCTCAAGCAATGGGCTTTCCATGCCCCCCTGATTTGATATATTCTTTTGATTGTTTACTTCACAGGGTGTTTACTGTTCACTTTAATAAAGAATAGACAATACAAGACAAGAAAGTGTGATGTGATATTCTCATGTATGCATGATATGCATGAATGATACTTATAGTCATTCCATTGACCCACAGACTGAGGTGATCAGCATAAGTGTTCTCGTTGGTTCCTTTCAGATGCTCGTTCAGGTCTTGCATTGGAATGACACAATGATCCACATTTATGGCTTTTATCTTTAAGATGTTGAAAATATGAGTGATGAGACCCAAGCAGCGGAGATATATCCATTTCAAACTATGTTTCGGCATGTCAGTTGGTAGTTTCTTCCTGACCTTGCCAATTGCCCAATGTGTCCTTTGAGGTTTGACTGTTCAACATATTTCCCTTAACTTGAAGGCTTTGTATGAATTTTTTTTTGATTTTTGAATTTTTATTTTGAAATCAAATGTTGGCTTTGCCAAATCAATGTCAATGTACCTTAGGACTGGATTTTTCCAAATTAACATATCGATAACATGACAACCCTAGCTACCATACTAAACTTAGGAATCATTTCTATTTAAGCAAGAATTGTTGCACTTCAGATAGGCACATACACATTACTTGGCTAAAGGTCTTATTGAGTTTAAATATTGTCTATCTCATATGCATGCTTATTCAAACTATCTCCACTAATAGACTCTACCTACCAAGAGAGATCAATAGGTCTTTGATAGGCTTGAAATGGGGTCTATAAAGGACATGGTTTAAATGAAGGCCATTTTTAAGTTGGAGTCGTTGTGACACTATGGACAAACCTTCACACTATAAATTCCTTGTTTGAACTTTAGGCAGCTGGAAGCAATCTTGCTAGACTCCAAATTCCTTCTATCTTCTTGACATTAATCTGGATCTTGATTAGGACAGTCTTTGCCCTTGCAAAAAGTTTGTTATCCAAATTCGTTTCTTTTCTTCTTCTCCCTTTTCTTTCTTTTTATTTTTCTTACTCTTCCCTTTCTTTGAACATTTTATCATTTTTTTCCTTCTTCTTTGTAGGACTGTCAAGTACAGAACTTTCAAGAACTGAATGGTCTTTCTTCTTTTTCTTTGATTTTGAGTGAATATTTGATTGGGTTGGACTAATTTAAGTCAAACTGTCCTTATAAACCAAATGGAAGCCTTTTGCTGCTTTAGGTAAAAGAGAACTCACTTGGCTTTTTGAACCGCCTTTTTAAGTTTTATTTCTTCTTTTTTTGTTTTTTTTTCTTTTCTCTCTTTATTTTTCTTTTATTTTTCTCTTATTTTTTCTTCTTCTCTTTTTTCTTTTGTCCTTTTATCTTTTCCCTTTTTCTTTTTTTTTTCTTTTCTTTTTTCACTTTTTTTATTCTAGCTCTAAAAGAGTTGTCTTGTTTGTACCAACATGGGTGCCTAATAATGGATGAGTGGAGTGACATAAATCTTCTTTAACAAGGATAAATCATTTGTTACTCTAAGGTTATCTTGATAGATTGGAGATATTAAGTGAACTTCAACTACCCTTATGGTCTTGAGAACTTCAACTACCTTTATGGTCTTGATAACACCAACTATTTTTACATTCTTGGCTATGCATTCCATTCCTTTATCTTCTTGCCTCTTCACCTTAGTCATCATAAGACTTGTCAAAAGTATCACAATAGCTCAGGGTAGGTTATTGAGGTTTGTAAGCCAATTAAAAGAAAGCTAAAATTTTATGAAGGCTCAAAGGGATAACTAGGGATTGATATTTAATTGGGTAGATACTAGCTGTTGGCTAACCAAACAATGCCTAGATCATTTCTCTCTTAAATAAGTAGAATTCAATTTCGCCTTAAAAATTTGTCAAAGCATGTTCTAAGACTGACTAGGACCTAGACAAAGATAATTATGCAGGAGCCCTCTCTAAGTAAGCATACACAACTCAATGCTATAGAGTAATTCCCTCACCTAGTAAAGTCATTCAAGTCATGATGCATAAATATATTAATTCATGAATTATCAAGCTAGATTCCTCATTGGTTGAGCACCAAAATAAGCAAAGACTAAAAAAAATTTTAATGAAAGTAATTTACTCAAATAACTTTAAATTTGAAAAACATAATTATTCAAATTAAATATTAAAGAAAGTAAAATTTAAAAGCAAAGTTCAAGCTAAGGAAAGTTTGCTGAGTTAAGCTTCTTCTCCTTTCACATCTTCAACATTCCCATCTTGAAAAGAGGATAAAACAAAATCTTCTTCCAATCCTTTTCCCACCAGAAGGTTGCTGGTGGTGGCACTCTTCCAAATTTAGGCAAAGGGTTGTTCTTGGTATTGGGCTTATCTGGCTCGAGTAGCTTACCACTATTAATCAAATCTTGGATCTCATGCCTTAGACAAGCACATTTATTTGTTTCATGCCCTTGCATTTGATGAAATTGATAGAAGGCCGGCATTGAAGTTTGGCGACAGTGGATTATATAACGGTCGAGGAGCTAACGGTTGCAACAACCCTTTCTTTTGCAGCTTGCTAAAAATCCAAGATAGAGGTTTCCCCAATTCTGAGAATTGTCTCTTATTTCCTTGACCGGTCACATTAACATCAACTTCTTTTTGCGTGCTTTGATTGTTATGCTGATAATTCTCTTTCTAATTCCTTCTTATTGAAAAGCGATTTTTCTCCCTTTCCCACTCTTCAATTTGTAGCCCAGCTTAGAGAAGATCTTTGAAATCCCTTATAAGGGTGTGAGACATCCTTTCATGGAGATTGGGCTAGACGCCTCTCACGATCATCCTTATTTGATCAGATTCATCGGACTTTTCTTGAGCAAAGCAGCCTTATTTCTCCATCTTTTCACATAGTCCATAAAATTCTCACTTGGCCTTTGTCTAATGGACTCAACTTCCATTAAGGTAACTTCGAGCTCGACATTATACCCATATTTCTGAATAAAAGCCTTGTACAACATGTCCCAATCTTTTTGAGTACTTTCCTCTAAGGTGTTGAACCAATTTTGGACAATAGGATCCAATGAGAGCACAAAATACCTTAGAGTTTGAGCTTTAGTAGCTCGGGCAGACTGCATAGCAGTGATGTACTGCTTCACATGGAGATGGGGGTTTCCAGTACCATTGTACATAGCGAAGGAGGGCATCTTGGACTTATAAGGGACCTCCTCATCTTGTTCAAACAGTATGTCGATCTTGGACACCTCTTCGATTTTCAGTTTCTTCTCTAATTTCTTTTCTAGGTCAGCAATCATCTTCTCAATATTAGAATTTTTAGTCTTTTCAAAATTTGTCTTCTCAAAAACCTTTGGCTCCTTCTTCTTATCTTGAGGATCTTAGAAGTATTGAGCCTAATCGTCATCATCATCAATGATCACCTTGCCATCATCAAAAGCCACTTCACCAACTTTAGCCTTCCCCTTGTCCTTTGGCTTCTTAGTACTAGCAGTTACTTCAGCATTGTTCCCTAAAATTGTAGGTAATTGATTCTTCATGGTCTCAGTTAGGGCCTCTTTTATTTCTTCCATCTTGGCATTGAGGGCTTCATCCACCATTCTTTGAATTTGTTCAGGCTCCATTGCTTTTGGTGAGCAAGTGATTGAGTCATTGCTAGCTTCTTCACTTCCAGCATAGGTCAGATTGTCGTAAGCTTTTGAAATGTCGTAATTCAGGGCTATGAGCCAGAAAGGATCAATGATATGAGATGCAAATATATGTATGAATGTATGCATAAACAATCAACAAAGATAAGTAGAATGTCCCTTCCAACCTTATAACATCCACACACGAATGGCAAGTCTCTTTTCCTAGGTATATGGTTAATGGGGTATCTTATTTTCGAATATTTTCCTCGGACGTTTCAACCAATAGTTATATTTTCAAAGATGGAAATCAGTTCATGATAACTCCCATTAATTAGGTTTTAATCCATTCAACCAACTATAGTAGCTTTTATGCTATATTGGATTAAAACTAAATTAAGAGGTTTATTATAAATAGATTTCTTACTTTAAAAAGTAAATAATGATTCATGCCAAAAACAAGCCCGTGATTAATTATTCTTAGTATAAACTAGGCTCACAATTGATTTTTGGTATTTCGTAATTGAACTAAATAATTTGTAAGCTCTTTTGGATGAAAATAATTTTGTTTATAAGCCCATTGTAAAAATATTTTAGAAAAAAATGGATTTTGGGCTTAGTATTTGGGTCATGAGCAAAAGAATTTTTGATTTCTTTTTTAGAAAAGTTTTATGTCCAAAGAACATTTTGAAAAGTTTTGAAAATAGTTTTGGTCTTTTGGACTTTAAAGAAAAATTTTATTTTGAGCTTACAAATTACTTAGGTCATATTAGAAAAAGAACAAACCAAATAAGCCATGATTTAAGCAAAGATAAATTAACCATAGTCAAACAGCATGCATTTGGGGTAAAAACCAAAGGAAAGTAACTAGGCAAATTACATGAGCTTTAGTCTTTGGGTTAAAAGGCTTAGGTTCCCATAGCAAGTATATACCAAATGGTACGAGGCTATGAGTGGTTATGGCATGCTCGATCTCCCCACCTTGAGTGAAAGTATGGTATCCCTTACACAACACAACACGGGTAACACGGGTATCCTAACTCACGCACACGATGCAATCTAATATGATACAGTGGATAATATCATTATAAGAAAGAATAGAATAATATAAAGACCAATGGAATCAACTTCTCTTATCCCTAGTGGAGTCGCCACTGTGAGCGGGGATTTTCGCCCCTACTTCCGGTGGAATGATTCATGCGACTTCGGCACTGTTTAGGCTCGGGGCCTTAGAGAACATGGACCTAAGTCTGGAGAAAATGGAGTCACCACTCGGACGGGCCGGGAAAAAGAAAGGGGTGGATGACTCGATTCCTAAAGAATCTCTAACCCCCTCATGGGTTCAAAAAGTTAGGTACGTGTGGGGAAGGTGAGAAATGACCCAGCACCCCCACAACACCCAATTCATTGGAACCGGCCTCCTTTACAGGTCTTAATATTATAAAATTTTTAAATATAACAATATTATCAATATTACATGCAACAATTAAAATAAAGCATTATATTAAAATCAAAGTAATGTCCAAGAAAAACAAATAAATGGACACCCATCCCAGGATGGAAACATGTCCTCACATCATCCATGTCTAAACTAATAGGACACCCACCAAAAGGTAGAAACATGTCCTTTACATTGGTCTAAAATATAAAAGCAATTTAAATTAGATAGAACTTAATTAATAAGGTACCCACAAAGTGGAAACATACCTCTTACAACATTTGGAAATCAAAATAAATCGATAAAAGTGAATAACCATTCATCATAAATAAATCATTCATCAAAGATATTAAACATCAATCAAAATATATAATAAAAATTCATCTATGATAAAATAAATAAATCAAGCATTGAAAATAAATCAAAGCATATGATGAACTACATAATCAAATCTAAAAATAAAGCAAGTAAAGATACAAATTAGGGTTTACTGTTTCTATTTAAAGTTCTTTAATTAATATTTAGGGCTTTGGGATTTTAGTATTATTATTGTTATTTATTTAACCTACTGTAAAAGTTTTGGAAAATTGGAATGGATTAGGGTTTCATGAATCAAATTAGGGTTTAGGGGTAACATTATGAAATTAGGGTTTTAGGATATTAAAATATTAGGTTTATAATTCTTGGTTACTGGATTGTTGTTTTGGATTTACTGTATTAAGTTTGAATGTTTAGGTTTGTAAGGTTTTAAGGTTTTAAGAATTAGGGTTTAGGAAAACTAGGGTTTACGTATTAGTTTTGAGAGAATTAGGGTTTAGGAAAACTTAGGGTTTAGATTAACTGGTTTGGGGGTTTACTGTTTTGGTTTTGGAGTTGAAGAAAATAGTTTAGTTTTATAAAGTTTTTGGAAATAGGCAAAACGATTTAAGGTTTTTTGAAACAAAAGATACGAATTAAGGTTTTTTAGACATAGAAGAAATAAATTTAGGGTTCTTGAGGTTTAGAAGAAACAGAAAAGTATTTTTAGGGTTCTTAAGGATTAGAAGAAACAAAAAAGATCATTTGTCATTGAAACGAAGATCAATGTTACTACATATTTATAGATCAAGGTTTTGTGTGTATATTATTATGAATTAAAGAAACAAAGCTATGAGTAGTTTATGATTAAGGATCAAACCTGCGTAGTTGGTTCCACCAAAATTAACTTCTGCATGAACGGAGACAATGGCAGTGTGGCTACCTTTGATAAATTGTTGATTGCTTGCTTGTTGCTCCTCTCCAATCTGAAGTCCCAAATTCCAGTCCCTAGAAGTTCTCCTCCCCAAGTCCAGTCTGATCCCCTTTTCTCTCTTTTTTAGTGTTATTTATTTTAAAATTTATAAGATTAATTATAATTGTTTAAGGAAACTAAGATTAATTAGGAAAGGAAACCAAAACCAAGTAGAGTTTGGTTTCGGAAAAAATTGCATTGGAAAAATCTCGCTGGTGAAAACTTCTACGGGCTGCGAGGAAATTTACAAAAAATTACGAGCTGGGCGTGCGGCCAGCCAATTTCGCCGTAGAAATTCCCTACAGCAAAATTGGTCAAAGGCCATTACGCCCGCAGGAAGTTCCTGTGGACGAAATTGGCCTTGGCCAATTACTTTCGGCGACGAATTTTTTCGTCGCCGATTTTTCCGTTGCCGATTTTTATTTTTATTTATTTATTATTATAATTTATTATAATTTTTATATTTTAAAAAATTATAAAAAATAAATACTAAAATAAATATTATTTAATTAAATTAACACAAAAATTATTTTGGACTCTATAAAATATATTGGACCGGACTGGGTTAAAAATTAAGAGTCTACAGGCTCGATAGGATCACCCCTGTCACCTGCGCGATGAGTTACAATTGCTAAGCTAAAAGCCTAGCAGTGCAAACTTGATAAAAATAAAACTTAAATATAATGCCAATGATAAATGCTTTTATGCTATGTCACAATGTGGCACCAAGCTCACTTTTAAACATATTTTTACATCATCCAATAATTTACATAAGAAGAAACACAAGCATTGGCCCAAAAGATCTAATATGCCATTCCAATTTAAGAGTTACTGTTTTGGTCCAAATTGACACCACGTGTCTAGCCTTAAATCCAAATCATAACAATGCTCAAAAGCTAGCCCCAAAGGCAAAGCATATCACAGAGACACCAAGCATCTAGCACCAAAGGCAAATCAAAGTAATTGCTCAAAAGATAGCCCCGAAGGCAAATAATGAGGATAACCTCATAGCCATATAGCCAAACACAGAACTTTAAAAATTGAATAACATACTAGGCAAATAAATATTTCATATTTTCCATATTCAACCTTTTCTCATTTTCTCATATTTAGCTAGGCACATTGCCTCACTTCTCATTATCAATTAGGCACATTGCCTCATTTTCACATTTTTCATCACATTGCATCGTTTTCATTTTTTTCTCATTTATATCAATGTCATTTCATTTTAATTCATCATTGCATCACAATGTATCATATTTCACATCAAAATCACATTACCCAAATATTTTGGGTCATTTTCACATAATTCACATATTTCACATTTTATGCAATTTAGCCATTAACAATGGCTTTTCACAATGCATATGGTGCATACCTGAAAAATCACATGTCATACCACCATGTTCAAGAATATTCAATGCATTAAGTAGCTTAACACATTTTCCAACCAAAATGTATTAAGCCCAAATTTATGACAACATAACCAATTCATCGAAAATTTATACTTACGTCTTTAAGCACCCAAAAGCAAGCTCAAAAATAACCTCCAACCTTCTTTTCCAAGATGCCCTTCAACACTAGGGTTGGGCAAATTACTACCTCTCAATGCCTATACCAAATGTGATCATAAACAATCATTTAGTATCACATTTAAAGGCATTTCCAAACTTAAACCATAATTAAACATCATTCTAAACAAAACCCCAAAATTAAACTTTACCTCACTTTAAATTTGAAAAACCATATTAAATCATATAAATTGGTATTTTAAGTTTCTTAATATCATTACAAACATATTTTAAAATGTTTAAACCATTCACATTAATTAAACACATGCTTTAGTATAAAAGTCTAAAATGGCATAACCTTCTCCATTGAACGTTCTCCATTCCAATATATTCCAATTATTAATGCAAGCTTATATTCACCACTTATATCATTAAACAACATGCTTTAAAAATTAAAATTAAACAATTCACCATAATTTGAAAATGCCCTTTTCCAAAACCCTAAATCAACACT
Organism: Garcia nutans; assembly: GCA_947685225.1. NCBI lineage: Eukaryota > Viridiplantae > Streptophyta > Magnoliopsida > Malpighiales > Euphorbiaceae > Garcia > Garcia nutans. Next base: position 35,894,060 of record CANTUV010000045.1, read on the forward strand.
ACTTCATCCAAACTCTATCCAAACTTAACCAAATCCATCATTTGACTTTAAAATTCTTGTTTATGCATTAAAAAAAATACATTCAAAATCAAATTACACAATGAAGTCACATGATTTCACAAACCTAAAAGTTTTATAACCCTAAATTCTCTCTCTTCACCAAACTCAACTTAAATTCAGCCATTTCTTCACTCTAACCTTAAAATCACTATTAGCTACTCAAAAAAACTTCATTCATACCCAATTAAGTAATTAAAACATACTACTTCAAATTCTAAAATCAACATAATCAAATCTTTATGGAAATTCAAGGAAAAAGTTAGAAAACTTACTATTTTAGGTAGAAAATACCAAAACTTCACTTAAAACCTTGAAAACCTTTCTATTTTGGAAGATTGGGTGAAGAAAAATCTTGAGTTCTTTAGCCATGGAGTGTCGGTCAAGAAGGAAAGAAGAAGAAGAAGAAGATCAAATTTGTTTTTCTCTTTCCATCCACTAACTTATTAACCATATATATAATATTATGTTATATTTTTAATTAATTAATTATTTATTTATTTAATAAAACTCCAAAATTACATCTTCCATTCAAAATAATTTATTTTTAAATTATTTAAATAATTTTTAATTTTCAAAGTATATTTATAAAAATACCATTTGATCTTTGACTTTTCTTTTAAAAAAGGTTAACTTTTTGTTGACTTTTATATACTTTATGTATATTTTACGTATATTTTACATATAAATTCTACATTTTTACTTAAAATCACTCATTTTTCATTTAAATTATTTATTTAATTTAACTAATTTAATTTTAATTTATTTTATTTAATTTTCAAAAATTTCGGATGTTATAAGAGTGGCCCAGCACCCCCTATAACACTCGGTTCATTGGAACCGACCTCCTTTTTAGGTCTAAAAATTATTAAATTCTTAAGCATTGTAATATTATCCATACTACATGCAATTATTAAAAAAAATGGATCCATTCATAAAATAAGATAAAATAGTACATCACAAAATAACATGGGTACCGATCCTTAGATAGAAACATACCCTTACAATCCTTAAATGTTCACAAAGAAAATAAATAAAATAGGACACCCACCAAAAGCTGAAAACATGTCCCTTATAATAGTCCCAAAGTCCTTAAATAAATTAAATTACATAAAATATATAAATTAAACAAATAAGGCGCCCACAAGATGGAAAGATGCCTTTTTACATCCTTAAAATCCAAATCATAAAATTAATCATCATTCAACCATTTATAGCAAAACAAATAATCAAAACATGTAGCTTTAATCATTACAAAAATAATAATAATAAATTAAAGTTTAATAAATGAAATTAAGGTTAATCATAAAAAATTACAATCCTCAAATAAATATTGACCCCATTGGTGAGGGGTTACGTGCGGCGGTCCCATTAGCTGGTTAGGGCAGGGATCAAGGGGTAGGGCCCCTTGTAGGGTATTGGAGGAAATGCCCCCGAAAGGTAGATGATTTACATGATATAATTTTGTTGGGGTATTAGAGTTTCTATCTAAGCTAGGGTTTTATATTTATAGAAATTGGGGTTTTAGTGTTTTAGAAAACATGATTAGGTTTTATAAATTAAAATTAGGGTTTACATATGAATTGGGGTGTAAAATACTAAGTTAGGGTTTCTAACATAAGCTTAAGGTTTGGATCTAAAGAGATTGAATTAATTCAAGTTTTTAAAAAATTTGTAGTAAATCACAATCAAACTTTATTTGTTATTGGACTAAACAACTTCAATATATTGTTACTGGAATTAAATTAATAACTTCATTCTACTGGATAAACTCATTGCTACTAAATTAAAAAAATTAAAAAACATTGTAAACTTTAATGAAGTAAACACGGAATAATGCACCTTCATTTGTTGGCTCCACTAAATTAAATGCTAATCTAAACCTCCTGCCTGCACCAGTATTAAGTCTTGGTTGAGCAAAGTGACGGTAGTGCCTATTGCCTTCTTATTGTGTGTTGATTGCTCGGTCTCAATTATTAATTGCTCTATAGTATTGCGACCATCCCCTTTTACTGATTGTCTCATTATTCTATAATTATGGCTGCTAGGTTTTCTTTAATAATAATTCTTGCTAATTATCATCGCCCCCTTAACTGTGGCTCTTAATCATATATTGATAGGCAAAGACCATCTCATTAAAAACCCTAATTGTCTACTAATCTAAAGGTTATCTAAAGTCCAATCTTAATTAGGAAACCTAATCTATCTTGGAACCAATTAAAATCAAAATTAAATGACACATGGCGAATTGAGGCTATAATTCGTCATGGACAATGGTTTATGGAAAATTGAAGCTTCATTTTGCCATGGACAATTTCCCATGGAAAATTTAGGGTAAAATTTGCCATGGTTCCAAGGCCATGGCAAATTGGGAGTATACCAGGCTTGATCGGAAGTGCTCGGGCTTTTAAAATTAGACCAAATTTGAGTCAAGCTTTTAAAATTGAGTTGGAGTTGATTTGATCCTTTAAAAATTAAATCAGACTAGGTTAGGGTTCTAAAAATTGAACCTACTTAATTTAGGCCTTTTAAAACTTGACCAACCTATTTCAAAGCTATAAACTAGGTTTAAGCTTTTAAAATCAGATTAGCTTAAGGCCAAAATTAGGGGTCATCAGAGTGGATTCTATAAAAGTCAATGCTTGAGAAAGGAGGAAGCATGTCATGGATGTCAGTGAAGGGCCCCCTTAAAGAAGAAGCATTAGGATCCCTCGTGCATTGAAACCTAAAGTCCTGGAAGTTCTATTTTGACTGGTGGTATAATCCTTCAAAATGAGCATCATGTTGACGTCTGGCGGTTAACTCTTCCTGTAACTTCTTATTTTGCTCCACAAGCATCCGCTGTGATCCAGACAAGGAAAGGGTAAGTCCATACATTTTCATTCATACATACAACATATATCATTTATGGAGCAGTGAGACAAACTAAGTAGCTCAAATCGAAACCCTGAGGATAAGATGGTGTATTTGGTTGAAAAAGAGCAAATGAATAGAATTGTCATTGTATTGAAGTATCATATGGTGGGATAGCTTCAGCCTGCAATAATCATAAAATAGTTAGAATGAATTAAGAAGAAGCAATGTATTGGCAAAATGTTAAGTGCTCACTGTAGACCCTTAATTTTTTACCAAGTCCAGTCCAAAATTGTAAAATAAGTCTGAAATAATTTTTGTGGCATTTATTATTTATTTTATTTTATTTAATATTTATTTTATTATTTATTATTCATTTTATTTATTTTTAAAAAAATATATATATAATAAAAAATAAAAAATCAGATGGACCAATCGGTGAGCGACATGTGGCAAGGTAATTTCCAGTCTCGTTGCTCGCTCGTTGCTTGCATCCCAGCAGCCTGTGCCAGCGCATTGGCCGATTTTGCCAAAATTCTATTTTTAATCAGAAACTCGAATAAATTTTCTAAATAGTTTGAACTTCCTGAATATATTAGGTTTTACTTTAAAATTCTATAAATATTAGTCTTAAAACACATAATGGAGGACGGCCAAAATTAATCAAGGATTTAGATTGGACTTTTAAACCTTGAAGCAACCTGAAGCATGTTTAGATCATTTTTTGTACTTGTTTTTAGTACGATTTTTATGTGTTTTTAGTTAATGTTTTGATTGTTTTTTTTAAGTTTGTTTAAAGTGTTTGTTTTAGGTTTAAGTGCAAAAACACCCTTGGAAGATCAAAACAAAGAAAAAAGAGCATGAATCAAGCACGACATGGCCAAGCCAAATGAAGCTTGGCTGTGTCGACTCAAAGGAAAGAAATGGCAGCAAGTAACACGGCCAACAAGCTTGGCCGTGTCACTCTCATCTCCAAAGAACAAAGAAGAGCAAGGAGCAAAACAGAAGAAGACACACTCAATGACACGGCCAAGCCACTGGCCGTGTCACATGACAAGGGTAGCAAGCTTGGTCGTGTCCCATTTCATGCCAAAGAACACTTGGAGCAAGCAAAGAATGAAAGAAAAGAAGCAAAAGGTGACACACCCAAGTGACATGGCCAAGCCAGTGGCCATGTCACATGACACGGCCACAAGCTTGGCCGTGTCACTCCTTGAAGAACAAAGAAAAGAAAGAAAGAAAAAAGAAGGCAATGAAGGACATGGTCAGCAAGCTTGGCTGTGTCCCAAAGAAAAATGAGAGACACGGCCAAGCCAAATCAAGCTTGGTCATGTCACCCTTAATTTATATAAATTCTTTCGCACAAAAAGAAAAAAAAGGAGAGGAGGAAACGGCTAGGGTTTGGAGAAAGAGAGAAAAGAAAAGAGAAGGAGGGGGCAAACACGATTTGGGATGAGGAGAGAGTGACACTCTCCTTGTCCGTTCATCTTCATCCTCCATTTTCATCTTCTCCATCTTCCATTGACAAGATCTTTAAGGTTCTTTGGGATAAAGTGGGTTAACAAGCTCTTAAAGGTTAAAAAAGCTTCATTGAAAGGTTTAGTGACTTGAGAAAGCTCCATTCCATCTCTCAAAGGCATAATCAATTGAAGGTTCGGTGACTTGAGAAAGCTCCATTCCATATTGCAAAGGAGAATCACCACTGAAGAGGGCTTGAGTTCTTCATCATACATCAAAGTGGAGCTAGGAGGAAGACTAGTAATCCTACTCTTGGCATCTACAAGGGGTTTTTCTATTCTCTCTTTTAATTCATTTAAATATTGTTTTTGTTGTATTAAGAGAATTGATATTGCAATGAACAATTTGTATTTGATTTATATTGAGTTGAATGTTTGTTCTAAATTGATGATGTTGAGCTAGATACCCATGCCTAGGGTTTGTAGTATATTTGATTGAATGCTTTGATTTGATATTTCTATTGATGTTCATTGTTGTTGGTTGATTGCATTGGATTGTATGCTAGGTTGATAGATTAGCTACCTATTAATCTCTAGATATTGAATGAAGGACTGAGAGGTGAAATTCGATATCAAAATTATGCAATCGACTACCCTAAGAATGAATTAGAAATATAAGTCCTAGGGTTTATTAATTTGCAAATGTAAAAGAATTGGTCACTGTTAATTCATGAATGTGAGAACTAATGGATTGGTAATTGACTAATTAACCTTAAGAAACCAATTAATTTACAAGGTTATGTGAATGGATAATTGAGAATTGAGTTTTTATTGAATGGACCTATAACCCTAGGCACCTTCCTAAGAATCGATTTGATCTTATACAACCTTCACACACCAACCCTACACACGTAAATTTCAGGTTTAAATTATTCTCGCACCATCCCAACACAACAAACTCTCGCATTTAATTAACTTGTCAATCAAGCTATTACGAACTACACCTTCCTTGGGAAACGACCTTGGGGTGATCACCTTAGCTACAACTACCTCGTATACTTGCGAGTGACGCTTGTAGTAGTACTTAATTTGAGCGCAACAAGTTTTTGGCGCCATTGCCGGGGAAGGCTGTTTAAGTTGTGATAGTTTGATTTTTTTTATTTATTTATTTTATTTGTTTTGTTTGATTTTCTTTCAATTTAATTATTTGTTTGTTTTCTTTAAGTTTCTAAGTGCCTTTTGTAAATATGCAATTTTCAAGGTACGTAGGGGTTTATGATGATAACCCTGACTTTGAAATAGTATGCCAATTAGCAGAATTAACGAATTAGCTTAAGATGCTAAATGCAAGAGGATGAGCACCTATGCCTACTCGTGAAGTATGTTCAACATGTGGCATTGTAGGACATATCATAAACATGTGTTCATTTGGTTATGGACAATACCAAGAGAGGCAAGAGGAAGAATATGCCTATGAAAGTTTCCAGCAAATGGGTGTAAATGACCCATATCTCAGACCTTATAATTCAAGCTGGGGAAGCCACCCAAATTTTTCTTGGGAAAACCAGCAGCGATTTCCACCTCAAAATTTTTTTCAAACCTACCAAAGAAGTTCTTACCCTCAAGAACAATATTCAAATCAAGATCACCTTAAGAAACCCACATTGGAGGATAGTTTGAATGCCTTTATTCAAACTACCAAACAAAACAAAGATCAACTTAAGGAACCCACTTTGGAAGATAGTTTGAATACCTTCATTCAAATTAGTGCACAAAATCAGGATCAATGCAAGAAATCTACAGTGGAAGATGATTTGAATGCTTACCTTCAAATTAGCACACAAAATCAGGAAGGGAGCAATGAGAGGTTTGATTCTTTGGAAGAATCATTGAAGAGGGTAGAAGCTCAAGTTGGCCAATTGGCACATCAACTCCAAGCACACCAAAAGGAGGAATTTCCTAGCCAAGTGGAACAAGTCAAGGTGATCACAAATTTGAGAAGTGAACAGGTGATATATAATAGTTTTTGTGATTCCTTTGATGCAGAAACTAATCAAGAAGAAGATGGTGAGGAAATACAACCATACATAGAGGAGTTAATTCAGTCAAAGGAGGAGGAGAATTTGGAAGCATCAACTTCCACAAAATTGCATGAACCTCCAAATCCTTGTATGCCACCAATTCCATTCCCAAGAAGGCTGAATGAAGAGAAACAAGGTATGCAACTTTTTAAACTTTATGACATGCCCTATAGTGAAGATAGTAAAGATGAGCTTGAGGTGGCCATGACCTTAGAAGTAGAGCCTAATTTTTCCAATTTAGAAATTGAGGAGAGCAATTTACTATTAAATAATGAGATTGTTGAGGGTGAGCTTCAAATTGTAAAGAGGATGAAGAAGTGTTGCGCTCTAATTAACTCTACTACAAAGCGTCTCTCGCAAGTATACATGGTAGTTGTAGCAAAGGTGGTCGCCCCAAGGTCGTCTCTCAAGGAAGCTAGATAAGCTAATTGATTATTAGGTTGCAAATAACAAATTAGAATAAATTTAAATCGCTAACAACTAATGAAGACAGATCGATTGGAGTTTAAAACAATAAAAGTAAACTAAGCTGATGTATTGATTCACTTAATAGAATGGTCTAGAGTTTGCACTTCTCTACTACTTTTATGTATGAATGGTTATTCCTCTCAACCAATTTAATTTCAAAGATTAAATCTCAAGCAACTTAATTAATTGAATCAAGAAAATAAGCTCTTACATTCAAACCTCTCTCACAATTGAAATAATCCTTTCCTTAGGTTATATCTCTAATTCACCTAAGTCCTTAATTGAATTGTTCCAGCATTAGACTTCATCTCTCAATCCTTCATCTAATACCTTAAAACATATAATTGGCGACCAATCAATTACATATTAGCAATAATCCATTCAATCAAGGCTAAAGAAATAATTCAGTTAAGAGCAATAACCAATTCATACAATCATAGCAGATCCATACAAACCCTAGACTAGATCAAATTAGTTCATAATAATGTTATCAAACATGCTCATCTCATTAAAATTCAAAGAAATCAATTTAGACATAATAATATTCATGAATACAATTCCAATGAAATTTAAGAGATAAAATTCGAGAACAAAACCAAATTACAAACTTCTTAGCTCTTAAAGAATCTATTGTTCAGAACTTGCTTGAAGAATGTATCAGTGGCAAGAACAAATCTAATCTAGGCTAGTTTAATCAAAGTGTTCAATAATCTTCAAGAAAATAAAATTAGAAACCCTAACTTATTCTCTGACGGCTGAAAAAACTCAAAACTCTCAACAACCCTTTGAAAACCCTAATTCTAATATTTATACGAAACCTCCGCTCCAAAAATCCGCATCTTCTTTAATCCATGAGTGACACGGCCAAGCTCAAGTGAACTTGGCCATGTTTGAGGTTCTTGGAGGGACACGACCACAAGCTTGGCCGTGTCCCCTGAGTGTGTTTGCCTCTGTGTGATTTTCTTCTTTTCTTCTTTGGAGTGGTGAGTGACACAGCTAGTTTGGAGGAAGCTTGGCACAATTTTGGAGGGACATGGCCACAAGCTTGGCCGTGTCCCTTGAGTGTGTCACCTTCTATGTCTTGGTCTTCTTCCTTAGCTTGGTATGGGACACGGCCACAAGCTTGGCCGTGTCCTCTGCATGTGTCAGCTACTGTCCATTGTTTTCTTCCTCTTGGTTCCTTGGTCTTTCCTTCTCTCTTGATCCTTGGTTTTACCCTTAATATGGTTCCTTGCATATTAACCTAACACAAACACTTGAAACACACTTTAAACAAGAATCAAATAAACATTAACTAACAACACACAAACACACACTAAAAACTAGAACAAAAATGACATAAACACTCAAATAAATTAAAACTACCTAAATTAATGAAAACACTAAATAAACATATTAAAACTACCAAAATACCTAAATAAAACAATAATCATCATAATAAATAAGATACAAATCTATGACAAAAACTAATAAAACAAGAAGTGATTCCATCAAACTTGGTTGAACTTAAAAAGACCCTAAGAATTTTGAAAGATGTTTTGGTTGGGGAGTACAGTATGCAACAATTTATCATCTCTCCAACTCTTGGTGGTGAGAATGAGCAAAAACCATATATAACCATGTTTCAAACTGGAAAAGGTTCCTACCACATCCCCATAGCATTAGAGAATAAAGCTAAGACAACCCTCACATGTTCTTTTTGGACAATTGCTCTTCCAAGGATGCTACCTAGGCTTTTCAATACATTGGGCACATTTAAAAGTTGCATGTTGTTCATCCTCTCACACATAGGCTCCAATTGCATTATGGGTGGAAGGAGCCCTACACATCGTATATGGGAACGATGGAAATTAGGTATCATCTAAACTCTCTTTTAGTTTATGCATGCTCACATTGAGGACAATGTGAATCTTTAAGTGTGGGGTGCATTTTGTGTTTTTACTTTTTATGTATAGTAATGTTTTTCTTTGAATAAATGAGTTTTGGAAAGTTCAATTGTTATAAATTATTGATTGATGACCTTTGAATTTTTAAAGCATGAATTTGAGAATTGAGTAGAATTGGTGCTTATTGTCAATTTTGTTGGTTTTTCTTTGCATTGCCATTAACCTAGTGAGGAATTAAGCCATCAACTTATCATTATTGTTGTGGGTGAACATCTTTGATTGATGATTTGCTAGAACTTGCTTTGACATGCATTTTAAGATTACATAAAAATTTCAATTAGGCATCAAGATGATTAGGGCAATTAGGTGAACCCACTTTGGCTTAAAAAGACCAACCCTATTTTCAACCTTAGTTAGCCAATCTTGAGCCTATTTCATTTCTCCTTTTGTTTCTTTTTCGCAACACTACTAACTTTGAATCATACTATTTTGCCTCTTACCCTTTCATTAGGTCAAGAGCATTTTAAGAGCGTTTATGACTAAGTGTTGTGTTGAATTAAGTGTGGGGTTAAATTTAGTAGGTTTAAGATTGCAAAGCAAAATAAAAAATATATATATATATAAAAGAAAAAGAAAAAAATAATAATAATAAGAATAATTGTTGTTCTTGTTGAAAGTGTTAGAATGTATCATTGCAAGATTTAATAAGTGAGTTCCCTTGAAAAGCTCTTTAATATCAAGGGGTAGATGAGAGGAAGGTGTTTTGGGATTGTTGGGCTATGTATATGATCGGGTACTTCATACTTAAAGTGCTCTTAAACTTAATGATCAAGCTCACATTTCCTAAATATCATGCCTTTACCTTAGCCCCATTACAACCCAATAAGGCCTTTTGATTGATGCTTGATTGTAATTTTGTGGTGGAGATTTGATTGATAAGCAATCCTATGGTAATAATCTTTCATTGATTGTTAAGAGTGTAAATGCCACCATGATCAAACACTTTTAAGAGTTGGTGAGGGAGTGAAAACATTGGTTATGCATGGAAAACCACTTAATTCCATGGGTGTTGATTTTGTTTGATTCGATATTGATTGCAGATTTAGGGATAGGGAAGTCTTGATACCTCTTTATAACTCTTGAACTTAACAAAATTATCTTGTTAGTGTGTTTTGATTTTAGCCTTGCTTGGGGACAAGCAAGGAATTAAGTGTGGGGTAGTTGTTTAGATCATTTTTGTACTTGTTTTTAGTAAGATTTTTATGTGATTTTAGTTAATGTTTTGATTGATTTTTGCTTTAAGTTTGTTTAAAGTGTTTGATTTAGGTTTAAGTGCAAAAACACCCTTGAAAGATCAAAACAAAGAAAGAAGAGCATGAATCAAGCACGACATGGCCAAGCCAAATGAAGCTTGGCCGTGTCGCCTCAAAGGAAAAAAATGGCAGCAAGTGACACGGCCAACAAGTTTGGCCGTGTCACTCTCATCTCCAAAGAACAAAGAAGAGCAAGGAGCAAAACAGAAGAAGACACACTCAATGACACGGCCAAGCCACTGGCCGTGTCACATGACATGGCCAGCAAGCTTGGCCATGTCCCATTTCATGCCAAAGAACACTTGGAGCAAGCAAAGAATGAAAGAAAAGAAGTAGAAGGTGACACACCCAAGTGACACGGCCAAGCTAGTGGCCTTGTCACATGACACGACCACAAGCTTGGCCGTGTCACTCCTTGAGGAACAAAGAAAAGAAAGAAAGAAAGAAGAAGGCAGTGAAGGACACGGTCAGCAAGCTTGGCCGTGTCCTAAAGAAAAATGAGAGACATGGCCAAGCCAAATCAAGCTTGGCCATGTCACCCTTAATTTATATAAATTCTTTCGCACGAAAAGAAAAAAAAGGAGATGAGGAAACGGCTAGGGTTTGGAAAAAGAGAGAAAAGAAAAGAGAAGGAGGGGGCAAACACGATTTGGGATGAGGAGAGAGTGACACTCTCCTTGTCCCTTCATCTTCATCCTCCATTTTCATCTTCTCCATCTTCCATTGACAAGATCTTTGAGGTTCTTTGGGATAAAGTGGGTTAACAAGCTCTTAAAGGTTGAAGAAGCTTCATTGAAAGGTTTAGTGACTTGAGAAAGCTCCATTCCATCTCTCAAAGGCATAATCAATTGAAGGTTTGGTGACTTGAGAAACCTCCATTCCATATTGCAAAGGAGAATCACCATTGAAGAGGGCTTGAGTTCTTCATCATACATCAAAGTGGAGCTAGGAGGAAGACTAGTAATCCTACTCTTGGCATCTACAGGGGTTTTTCTATTCTCTCTTTTAATTAATTTCAATATTGTTTTCGTTGTATTAAGAGAATTGATATTGCAATGAACAATTTGTATTTGATTTATATTGAGTTGAATGTTTGTTCTAAATTGATGATGTTAAGCTAGATACCCATGCCTAGGGTTTGTAGTGTATTTGATTGAATGCTTTGATTTGATATTTCCATTGATGTTCCTTGTTGTTGGTTGATTGCATTGGATTGTATGCTAGGTTGATAGAGTAGCTACCTATTGATCTCTAGATATTGAATGAAGGACTGAGAGGTGAAATTCGATATTGGAATTATGCAATCGACTATCCTAAGAATGAATTAGAAATATAAGTCCTAGGGTTTATTAATTTGCAAATGTAAAAGAATTGGTCATTGTTAATTCATGAATGTGAGAACTAATGGATTGGTAATTGACTAATTAACCTTAAGAAACAAATTAATTTACAAGGTTATGTGAATGGATAATTGAGAATTGAGTTTGATTGAATGGACCTATAACCCTAGGCACCTTCCCAAGAATCGATTTGATCTTATACAACCTTCACACACCAACCCTACACGTAAATTTTAGGTTTAAATTATTCTCGCACCATCCCAACATAACAAACTCTCACATTTAAATAACTTGTCAATCAAGCTATTACGAACTACACCTTCCATGGGAAACGACCTTGGGGCAATCACCTTAGCTACAACTACCTCATATACTTGTGAGTGACGCTTGTAGTAGTACTTAATTCGAGCGCAACAAAGCAGCACAAAACAAGAAGAACACTTCCATCCATAAGGCAACGAAGTTGTGTTGTCTTGATCAATGTTTCCCTAGAATTCTAACTGTGCAATTGTGGTGGAACCAACAATGGAGGTTTGATCTTCACTAATAATTTTTTATATTCATAGTAGCCAAAACATGCTTTCTTTTAATATTTTGTTAAAGTGTTTTGATATTAATTTTTTAGTAGCATAAAATTATTAAATCTAATTTATATATTTTATGTACCGAAACCCTAATTCATTAAATCCTTAAACCCTCATCTAATTCCTTAAAACTCTTAAACCCTAATGTTCCAGTGGCTAGCTAACCTCAAAAACCCTAAATTCTTTTTATTAAAACTCAAAACCCTAAACGATTTTTGTCCAAAACCTTACACTGTTTCATTAATTCCCAAAACTCTAATTGTTTTTCCAATACCTTAATTTATTCCCCCAAATCACTATTTTTCTAAAATTAACAAATTAAAACCCTAATCTCTTTTAAGGCTTGTTATACAAAAACCCTATTTTCAAATTATTCTACCCAAAACACCAAAACTGTAAGTTAGTATACTTAAAACCTAATTTTTCCTACGCCCTAGTCAAGGAGCCTTAAAATCCTTAAACTATAATTTTTTTCCAAAACCAAGACCCTAAAAACCTAAAACCCTAATTACAGTAAATTCAAATTCCAAATTTAGGTTCGAACCCTAATTCCAAACCACAAACCCTAGTTTCTTAAACCATGACTCATAAAACCCTAATTTGTATTTTTAGTATTTAATTGTTATTTGAATTCTACTTTAAATACTTATTTTACATCTTTATTTCTTAATCTTTATTTGGCTTATAATGAATGGTTTTCTTTCATAATGAATGATGGAATGTCTTTTATTGGTTTACTTTATTTTTCATTATGTAAAGGGTATGTTTCCACCTCATGGGTATCTCATTAATTAAACTTCATGTAATTTAAATTATTTTTCATATTTTGGGATTAATGTAAAGGATATTTTCCACCTTTTGGTGGGTGTCCTATTTAGTTTTAGACTTTGGACAATGTAAGGGCATGTTTTTGTCCTTGGATGGGTGTCAATTTATTTTTTTTTTAACATTACTATGATTTTTAATAAAGTATTTATTTATTTTTATGATTGCATGTAGTATGGATAATGTCATTATATTTAAGAATTTTATAATATTAAGACTTGAAAAGGAGGCCGGTTCCAATGAACCGGGCATTGTGGGGGTACTGGGTCATTCTCACCTTCCCCACACGTACCCAACTTTTTGAACCCAATAGGGAGTTGGGGATTCCTTAGGAATTGAGTCATCCACCCCTTTCTTTTTCCTGGCTTATCTGGGTGGTGACTCCATTTTTCTCCGAGTTTAGGCTCGTATTCTCTAAAGCCCTGAGCATAATAGTGTCGAAGTCACAAGAACCATTCCACCGGGAGTGGGGGCAAAAATCCCGCTCACAGTGGCGACTCCACTGGGGATAAGAGAAGTTGATTCCGTTGGTCTTTATATTATTCTATTCTTTCTAATCATAATATTGTCCATTGCATCATTTAGATTCAATCATGTGCATGAGTTTGGACGCCCGTGTTACCCATGTTGTGTTATGCAGTGGATGCCATATTTTCACTCAAGGTATGGAGATCGAGCATGGCATAACCTCTCATAGCCTTGTATCTTTTGGTATATACTTGCTATGGGAACCTAAGCCTTTTAACCCAAAGACTAAAGCTCATGTAATTGGCCTAGTTACTTTTCTAAGGTTTTTACCCCCAAATGCTTGTTGTTTGACTATGGTTAATTTATTTTTTTTAAATTATGACTTATTTGGTTTGTTCTTTTTCTACTATGACCTAATTACATTGTGACCTCAAAAGAAAATTTTTTTCCCTCTAAATTCAAAAGACCAAAACTATTTTTTAATTTTTCAAAATGGTCTTTGGATATAAAACTTTTCCAAACTAAGTCAAAAATTCTTTTCTCATGACCTAAATACAAATCCCAAAATCCATTTTTTCTAAAATCTTTTTACAATAGGTTTTTCAAACAAAACTATTTTTGCATTTCATCCAAATTACAACCTTTTCTTTAAATGATCTTATAAATTATTTAGGTCAATTATGGAATACCAAAAATCAATTGTGAGCCTAGTTTATACTAAGAATTATTAATTATGGACTTATTTTTGGCATGAATCATTAGTTACTTTTTCAAGTAAGAAATCTATTTATAATAAACCTTTTAATTTAGTTTTAATCCGATATAGCATAAAAGCTACTTTAGTTGATTGGAGGATTAAAGCCTAATTAATGGGAATTATCATGAACTGATTTCCATGTTTGAAAATATAACTATTGGTTGAAACGCCCGAAAGAATTATTCAAAAACAAGTTACCCCATGGTATTTTGTTAACCATATGCCTAGGAAAAGAGACTCTCCATTTGTGTGTGAAAGTTATAAGGTTGGAAGGGACGTCTTAATTATCTTGGTTTGTTTGTTGTTCATGCATCCATGCATACATACATACATACATTTGCATCTCATATCATTTGTCCATTATGGCTCACAGGCCTAGAGTACAGCAATTCAAGAGCATACAACAACACCACCTACAATAGTGATCTTGATTCAAGTGCTTTATTGGAAGGATGGATGCAAACCAGCTAAGGGTTATAGTCGATGAGGTTGTCAAAGTTAGGATGGCAGAACTACGAGATAAATAGATTGAAATTATGAGGACCCAATTCATTGAAATTCTGGAGATCATCAACAATGTAACACCCCTATATCCCGTATACGTACACAGCATGCTAATACGATCGTAATATACGTATACTAAATATAGAAATGCCCTGATACATTTATCAAATGACTCATCCCTTTTCAAAACATGAACAAGTTTAAATCATTTAAATGAAATTATAAAAGACAAAAGATAAAATATTTAATTAAAAACAGCGGAAACATAACAAATATTTACAAATATTTATACATCAAAACTCAAGTTTTACAAAACATAAAATATATACATGTTTGGCAGTATGTCTTCAATCTTTAAGCTTCACTAGCAACACTTCAAGATCTAGCCTCTACTCGGCCTAGAGGAACTCTCCGATTCTTCCCTATTACCTGCGCGATAAATCATAATCGCGCTAAGCCAACGGCTTAG
The DNA here is from genome assembly GCA_947685225.1 of Garcia nutans. Lineage (NCBI taxonomy): Eukaryota > Viridiplantae > Streptophyta > Magnoliopsida > Malpighiales > Euphorbiaceae > Garcia > Garcia nutans. The sequence goes on from CANTUV010000045.1 coordinate 35,909,122, forward strand.
TGGTACAAACTACAATAATACCATGTTTTGATGCAATGCAATGCCAATATAATATATTCAAACATTATACTCAATACATAAGAATATCACCAATCCAAGTCTTACATTGAATCTCATTATTCATTAGTCACATTTAAACAAAGACAAGCATGGGCCCAAAGACACTAATATGCCATTCAACTTCAGAGTTAATGCTTTGGTTTAATTATCACATTTATCATTATCATTATCCCAACTAGGCTTCAAGGATTTAAGTTCAACCAAGCTTCAAGGGGAACAAAGCATGCTAAGTATCAGCCCAACTTGGCTTCAAGAACCAATCCAACCTAGCTTCAAGGGTTGTAACATCTCAATTAGGCTTCAAGGACTAGACCCAACCAAGCTTCAAGGGGAGTAAAACATGTTAAACTTCAACCCAACTTGGCTTCAAGGATCAAGCCCAACCTAACTTCAAGAGAGTGTTACTATAGGCATGCCACCAACAACAAACTCTGAAAATAGAATAACACATTAGCCACACAATTCATTTATTATTCATTATCAATTTCAGTCTCAATTCTCATCATCATCTAGACAAACATGCCCCACTTATTTCAATTGAGTCACCATAACCAATCACAATGGCTTCACATCTCATTTAAATCACCATAGCCAATCACAATGGCTTCACATCTCAATTCACAATATAACCTCTCATTATTCAAATACACATAATCAATCACATTGAACATATATCTCAAATTCATCATCATATAGGCAACATGCTCTATTCATTTCATTTCAATCATTATATTTCAAAACACGTTGATCAATTCATCATTCAAGTGTATATACAACAAATGACCTTAACACACCTTTTACATATTCACCACAACATACACATTATACCAAACAATACATTAATATTATGCATCAACAATGCATTAGAATTCTTAACACATTTACATCCATATATGTCTTAAGTTCCAACATCATATGAATGTATGCAATAATGTAGTTTGTACTTACCTTAAGCACCACTTATACAAAGCTATACACTTCCTTTTTCCAAGAATTCTTCACTTCTCAAATTAGGGCAAATCACCTTCTTCCAAAACCTAATCCAAAAATGATACAATACATGAATTCTAATACAATTTATCACTTATTAACCTCATCTTAGACCTTTATAACACACATTACAAACCAACACCCCATGCTAGAGCCCACGGCCGTGGCCACCCCAACCCCCATGGGCGTGGGTTAGAAAACACTTCTGCCTTCTTTGCTCCAAACCTCCACGGCCATGGCTACAAATGGCCACGACCATGGCAACCAAGGCCACGGGCGTGGCATCCAAAATGCTACTGCCTTCCACCAAATACACATATTCTAAGCTTACAATTCCAACAAATACAAACAACATGAAGATCTATGAAAATAATTGATCAAACTCAAGTTAAACATCACTTACCACTTCAAAACCCTAAAACAATTCAACTCAAACACTTCCACTATCACCACCAACTTAACTTCTTATCTTAAAATCAATTCCAATACTTATAAACAAACTATAAACAAGCCTAATCATACCATCAACAACAATTTCTCAACCTCAAACACAACTTCAAAAAGAACAAAAGAAATCAAGAGAGAGAACTTACCAAAATAATGAAACTTCTTGAATTTCCACTTAATCACTTGAAAACTCCTTCAATTTGATCTTAGAATTCAAAACCTTCCTCTTGCTCTCTTGTCTTGATAAGGTTCGGCCACCAAAGGGAAAGAAAAGAAAATGAAGAAGCAAAGTCAAACTTTTAATCTCTTTAAATCTCCACCAAGCATTCCAAAAAGAAAATTACTAAAATACCCTCACCTATTTAATTTAGCTTCCTTTCACTTACATACCCTTTTTAGTAATTTCACAATTAACAAAATAAATATCTTCTTCCTTTGACCATCCATTTGACTTGTGTATATGTTATATATATTTCCATATATACAACATATACACTCTCTTTTAGACTCTTTTCTCTTTCTAATACACATATACATATTAATTCAAATAAACAACAATTATATCAAAACTCCTAAGGCACACTTTGGGATATTACAAAAAATGCTAATGAGACATCTTCCATTGACATACAGAAGAAGAGAAAGGCAACATTAATAAGGAACATGTCTACCTATAGAGATCAAATGAAAAATAAGGGATCAATCCCTATTCTATAAGACCATTACAACCATGTGCTGTCTAAGTGGAGCAATAAGGGAGGCTACCACCCCAGTGGACAAAGTCAAAGGGAAAGTTTGAGAAAAATGCAATAATTAAACCAGTAAAGAAGCATAAATTTTCAAACTTGAGGGAGCCTTTGTCAAAGATGTTAGAAAATCTAATGAAGATGGATTTGGTACAACCATTGGCACCTCAGCCTCTACACAAGCCTCTACCTCCAAACTTTGATGCTAAGGTCTTCTGTCAATTTCATCAAGTGTAAGGGCATGAGACCGATAAATGTGTTCGATTAAGGCACGAGATCCAAGATTTAATTGATGGTGGAAAACTTCCTGAGCCTGATAAGCCCAACACTAAGAATAATCCTCTGCCTAAATTTGGAAGGGTGCCACTGCTTATAACGTTCATGAAGAGTTTTATCTTGTCATCCTGTGATGATATGGATAGAGAAGCTGCTAAAGATGATGTGCTACTAAGCAAGCTTGGACTAACAATGGATGATGAAGCAATGATCCTTGATGATGAAAAAATCCTTGCCCTTGATATGTCTAAATAAATTGAGTATCTTCAACTCCAACTCAATGAACTTCCCTTAGCTTGGAGTGTTGCTCTTTTTATTTTGCTTTCTTTAGTATTTATTTGGAACAATTATGTTTTTAAAATTATGTTTGTTTGAATAAATTATTTTCATCAAAATTTCATGGTCTTTGTTCATTTTGGTGTCCAACCGATGACGAATTTAGCTTGATGTTTATGAATTAGTATATCTCTGCATCATGATTTGAATGACATTACTAGGTGAGGGAATTGTTCTACAATATTGAATTGTGAATGCTTATTTAGAGAGGGCTCCTACATAATTATGAGTGTCTAGATCTTATTTAGTCTTAGAACATGCTTTGATGGACTTTCAAGGAAAAATTAAACTCTGTTTATTTAAGAGAGAGATGATCTAGGCATTATTTGATAAGCCGACAACTAGTGTCCACCCAATTAAATATCAATCCCTAGTTGTCCCTTTGAGCCTTTATGAGATTTTAGCATTCTCTTTATTGACTTATAATCTCAATGACTAACCCTGAGCTATTGTGACTTCTATGACAAATCTAATGATCACTAAGGTAAAGAGGCAAGACGATAAAAGAAAGGAATGCATAGTCAAGACAATATGGATAGTTGAAGTTCTCAAGATCATAAGGGTAGTTGAAGTTCACTTGATGTTAGACCTAATATCTCCAATTTATTAAGATGATTTATCCTTGTTGAAATAAGACTCACTCTACTCCACTCATCCATAAATAGAAGTATAGAATGGTGAAAGTAAGATAATCCTTTTGGAGCTAAGACCCAACACAAAAAAAAAATAAAAGAAAAGGAAAAGAGAAAGAGAGAAAAAGCAAAACAACAAAAAGAAAAAAAGAAAAAAAATGGGTCCTGAGTTTGTACAAAATCAAAAGGAAAAGAAAAAAAATATAAAAGGCAGTTCAGAAAGCCAACCGAATTTTCCTTTACCTAAAGCAGTAGAAGGCAAAGACAGTTTGACTTAAATTGGTCTAACCCGACCAGAAATTCAAGCAAAATTAGAGAGATAGAAAAAAGGTCATCTAGTGCTTGAAAGTCCTATACTTGACAGTCCTACAGGGAAGAAAGACAAAATGATAAAATGCTAAAAATAAAGAGATAAAAGAAGAAAAGGAAAGGAATATGAGTACCAAACTTTTTGCAGAGGCAAAAACTGTCCTAATCAAAATCCAGATTCATGTAATGAAGATAGAAGAATGTTCAAAGCTCTATCTTTTCATGCTCTCAATTGTCTAAACAAGAAAGTTGTATTGTGAGGGTTTGTTAGCATTGCCACATCAATTCCAATCTCAATTATGGCCTTCATTTAACTAGTATCCCTTATAGATCCCATTTTAAGTCTATTAAAGATCTATTGATCTCTCTTGGTAGATTGAGTCTATTAGTGAAGATAGTTTGAATAAGCATGCATTTGAGATAGAGAATATTTAAACTCGATGAGACCTTTGATCAAGTAATGTATATGTGCCTATCTGAAGTGCAACAATTCTTGCTTAAGTCCCGAGTTTAGTACGGTAACTAGGGTTGTCATGTTATAGATATGTTAATTTGGAAAAGTCCTGAGGTAAATTGACATTGATTTAGCAAAGCTAACTTTTGATTTCATAATCAAAATTCAAAATTCAAAATTCAAAAAAAAATTCCATATGAAGCCTTCAAGTTAAGGGAAGTATGTCGAATCATCGAACCTCGAAGGACACATTGGGCAAAGAAAATGGTTATTGGCAAGGTTATGAAGAAGCTACCAATTGACATGTTGAATCCTAGTTTGAAATGGATGTATATCTGCTGCTTAGGGTGTAATATCCCAAAATATACCCCAAAAGTTTTGGAGTTATTGTTGTATTTGGATTTAAGGTATATGTTTTATGGAAATAGAAAGATAGATAAATTAATTAAAAGGAAATAGTATAAGGAATGGATGTATATGGAGGATAATATGTATACATATGGTATTTGGGAAATATAAATGCAATATATATATGACATATACATAATGTATAAAGTGGTGTAGGGAAGAGTAAGTTTATATAGTTAAATAATAATAATAATAATAAAAGAAAGAAGGAAAGAAAGTCAAAAGGAGTAAGAAGATATTTTGGAAATAATAATATTATATTATTATTATTATTATTATATATATATAAGAGATAAGAACAAAGAAAGAAAAGATTCTTTCTTTCTTCTTCTTCTTCTTCTTCGTGGATGAGAGAAAGAGAGAGAGAGAGAGAGAGAGAGAGAGAGAGAGAGAGATGTGATTTTTGATCTTCACATCAAATTGCTTAAGGATTTTAAGAAGAGTGAAGATGAAGTTTGAAGATTTGGCAAGAAATTCAAGTAAGTCATCTTTTGATTTCTTGGTTTAATTGAAGTTGTGTTTGAGTTTGATAGATTGTTTAAGAGTGTGTTGTTTGATTTTGATATGTTTAAGAGTATGTGAGTAAATTGATTATGGATTTTAAGGATGGATTGAAGAAAAGAGTAAGTGTGTTGAAAGAGATGGTGTTGTAATTGTGTTTAAGGTTTGTAATGATGTTTGTGATTTGTGATTGATGTATGTGGGAGTTGTTTTGATGTTTTGTAAGTTTAAAATGGTTTTTGGGTATGTTTTGGTAAGTTTGTTGGAAGTGGATGTTGGTGATAAAGGGTGTTTTGTTGGGTGTCTTGTTGTTTTGGCCGGAATCTGGATTTTTGGCCTGACACGCCCATGAGCACGTCCAGGTTCTTAGGCGTGTCAATTAAGTTGGTGGCAGTAGGTTCGACACGACCAGTAACACGCCCGTGTTGGTGAGCGTGTCATAGCTACTGTGAGATTTGAGAATTTACACGGCCATGAGCACGCTCATGTCGTTGGACGTGTCGATGTTTTGTGTGAGGCAGAATGTATTACACGCCCGTGGTATTGAGCGTGTCAAAGCTTCTGTATTGTTGGTTTAGGGCACGATCAAGGACACGCCCGTGCTGGTGAGCGTGTCATGTGTGTGGAGTTTGCCCTAGTTGATTCTTACCTATATTATCTTATGTGTATCTCTAAGTAAGTATGTATGATCACTTTTGGGATTAGGTGTTGAAGAGATTGAGTTGCTTTAATCCAAGTACTGAAGGATTTATGAAAGAAAGAGTAGATGGATGTGAGTTTCTCTTGAGGTAAGTACAAAACTTCATTTGATTTCATATATTTATATGATTTAGGACCTTAACACCTTCAGCTATAAATGTGTTAATGTGTTATAGTGTTGATGTATATATATATATGGATAATGTATATGTTATGGAAGGTGAAAGATGTGATGATATAATTTGTATGATGTGAAAGTAATGTTATGATTGATGTATGCCTAGATAATGTTCAATGCCATTGAGTGATGATAGAAATGATATGATAGATGTGCCTAATTGATGTTTAATGTAATTGATGTTATACATGTATACTTGAATAATAAAGTGTATTATTGTGAATAAGAATGTGATGTGAAGCCATTGTGATTGGCTATGATGAATCAAATGTGATATGAAGCCATTGTGATTGGCTATGATGAATCAAATGTGATATGAAGCCATTGTGATTGGCCATGATGAATCAAATGAGATGAGAAGCCATTGTGATTGGCTATAATGATAATTGAGAATGATATTGATAAAGAAATAATAAATGAATTGTGTGACTAATGTGTTATTCCATTTTCAGAGTTTGTTGTTGGTGGCATGCCTATTAGTAACAATCTCTTGAAGTTAGGTTGGATTGATCCTTGAAGCCAAGTTGGGTTGAAGTTTAACATGTTTTACTCCCCTTGAAGCTTGGTTGGGTCAAATCCTTGAAGCCTAATTGAGATGTTACAACCCTTGAAGCTAGGTTGGATTGGTTCTTGAAGCCAAGTTGGGTTGATACTTAGCATGCTTTGTTCCCCTTGAAGCTTGGTTGAGCCTAATCCTTGAAGCCTAGTTGGGATAATGATAAATGTGATAATTAAACCAAAGCATTAACTCTGAAAATTGAATGGCATATTAGTGTGTTGTTTGGGCCCGAGTCTGTCTTTGTTGTCAATGTGATATTCAAATGTTGAAATAAATGAATAATGGGATTTATGGCTGACTTTGTTGAAAGTGTGATTCATGATTAACGAATTGTGAATAAAATGATGTTATGAAGTATGATTTTGTAATGTATGTAATAATATATTGAAAGTGAATATGGCTTGAGGAGCTTTGTTGAGATATGATTTTATGAAAATATAGTATGATGTGTAAAATGTATATGAATGTGGAATTTGTGAGTATTGTTTTCATGAAGGTTTGGATAGGTCATTGAATGGTGATTTATTGAAATGATGTATATGTTTATGTATATGAGATAGAAAGGGTAAGTATCGTGTTGTGAATGTTCCATGTAAATATGTATATAACTTATGAGATTTGTGGGAATATATGAAAGATACATTGAGAAAGGAAAACGGGGTAAAAGAACAATAAAACATGATGCTAAAAATATGAGGTATGATTCTTTGGTAAAGCATATATTTTATATTTTATTTTTATTTGTACTTCTAAGCTCTCGGGCTTAGCGCGGTTGTGTAATCGCGCAGGTGATTATGCGATTGATCTGGAAGTTCAGCTGTTATGCCACGAGAAGGGTAGGAGTGTCTCGAGACCAACTAGAAGGTGATGCATACATATGTGATTTTAATTATGTTGTATTTTTATAAGAATCATGATATTTGTAAATGTTCTTTAAATTAATGTAATATTGCTTGAATTTGGATAAAGGTTTTAAAATAATTGAAACGAAAAGTAACATTCTTATACTTTATATACGTATTGTATGTATACCAGGTATATGTATAGTACTTATATAGAGCATGGGGGTGTTACATAGGGCCTCCATTATTCATGTTTTCAACATCTTTAATATAAAAGCCATAAAAGCGAAGCCTTTTGCCATTCCAGTGCAAGACCTAAACGGGCATCTGGAAGGAGTCAATGAGAACACCTCAGCTGATCACCTTTGTTTGTGAGTGAATGGAAAAATTGTAAGTATAATTCATGCATATCATGCATACATGAGCATATCACATTGCATTTCATTATCTTGTGTTACCTATCATTTGTCAAAGTGAACAGCAAACACTCTATGAAAGTAAAGAATCAAAACAAGATATTGAATCAGGGGGAATGGAAGGCCCATTGCTTAAGGAAGCTTTGACCATTTTGTAAAAGAAAAAATACATGCTTGTGTGAGGAACTAGACAACACAAACATCAATATAAGCCCGCATAGGAAAATCATTGGTTTGAGCCTACACAGGGAGCAAAGTTTCTCCTTTTCAATTTTTGAGTTTATGCTTGTACAAAGCATTTTAAAACTCACTTTCAAATATTTTGCCACGCAGGGGGCAAGGAGAAGATATGGGGACTAGCTAAAAAATAGCTGAATTTTTTACAAAAGAAAGCACAAAAGACTGAACATTAGAACTCTCAAAAGAATGAAGATGCAAAAGACAAAAGATCAATTCGGCTAGAAGAGCTAAAGCAAATATAGGACAAATGTCCAAAAGGATAAAGATCCATATTTTAAGGGTAAAGACCCGATCTTCAATGGATAAAGATCCATTTTTGGTGGGTAAGGACACACAATCTATTAAAGAATGGAATAGCTAGAATTCTCAACTGATAAAAGGCCAGTCAAAAAATTTAGTCTCGGGTCCAAGCACCCAATTCAGTCGCGGGTCCAAGTACCCAAATCCAATTCAATCTCAAGTCTAAGTACCTAGTCTTGGGTCCAAGTACCTAATTCAGTCATGAGTCCAAGTACCCAGTCTCGGGTCCAAGTATCCAATTCAGTCTCAGGTCCAAGTACCCAATCTTAGGTCCAAGTACCCAAATCCAATTCAATCTCGGGTCCAAGTACCCAGTCTCGGGTCTAAGTACCCAATTCAGTCATGGGTCCTAGTACCCAATCTCAAGTCTAGGTATCCAATCTCGGATCCAAGTACCCAAACCCAATTCAGTCTTGAGTCCAAGTACCCAAATCTAATTCAGTCTCAGGTTCAAGTATCCAGTCTCGGGTCCAAGTGTTCAAATCCAATTCAGTCTCGGGTTCAATATTCAAATCAAATTCAGTCTCGGGTCCAAGTACCCAAATCAAATTCAGTGTTGGGTCTAAGTACCCAATCTCGGGTTCAAGTACCCAGTCTCGAATCCAAGTACCCAAATCAAATTTAGTCTCGAGTCTAAGTATCCAAAACAAAATTAATCTCAGGTCCAAATATCCATTCTCGGGTCTAAGTACACAAATCAAATTCAATCTCGGGTCTACGTACCTAGTCTCTAGTCCAAGTACCCAAATCAAATTCAATCTTGGTCTAAGTACCCAGTCTTAGGTCCAAGTATCCAAATCAAAAAATATCTCGGGTCCAAGAACCCAAATTTTTTCTGAGTCCAGAACTTATTCAGGGTCCAAGTACTCAAACCATTGCCAATCTCGAGTCGAGAACCCATCCTCATACACAATCAGTTTAAAGTCATGTTGCTTTTCACTCTCTTCTATTAAAAGTCTCAGATCGTTCAAGTAGGGGGCAAACTATAGACCCTAAATTTTTTACCAAGTCCAGTCTAAAATTTTAAAATAAGTTCAAAATATTTTTTATAGTATTTATTATTTATTTTATTTTATTTAATATTTTTTTTATTTATTATTCATTTTATTTATTTTTTAATATATATATAATAATAAAATAAAAAATTGGACGGACCAATGGGTGAGCGACATGTGGCAAGGCAATTCACCGTAGACCGAAAGGGCCTACGGCGAATTGGCCTACTCTAATTCACCGCAGCTGCATGCTATGATGAATTGGGCTTTGCCATACAGGCGCTCACCCAATTGTTCGTGCCCCAGCCTTGTTGCTTGGCCGTTGCTCACATCCCAGCAGCCCATGCCAACGCGTTGGCCGATTTGTGCCAAAATTTTATTTTTACTCGAAAACTCGAATAAATTTCCTAAATAGTTTGAACTTCCTGAAGATATTATGTTTTACTTTAAAATTCTATAAATATTAGTCTTAAAACACAAAATGGAGGACGACCAAAATTAATCAAGGATTCAGATTGGACTTTTAGACCTTGAAGCAACCTGAAGCAGCCAAGAACAAGAAGAACACTTCCATCCATAAGGCAACGAAGCTGTGTTGTCTTGATTAAGGTTTCCCTAGAATTCCAACGGTGCAATTGGGTGAAACCAACAACGGAGGTTTAATCTTCACTATTAATTTTTTATATTCAAAGTAGCCATAACATGCTTTCTTTTAATGTTTTGTTAAAGTGTTTTATATTAATTTTCCAATAGCTTAAAATTGTTAAATCTGATTTATATATTTCATCAACCAAAACCCTAATTCATTAAATCCTTAAACCCTCATCTAATTCCTTAAAACCCTTAAACCCTAATGTTTCAGTGGCTAGCTAACATCAAAAACCCTAAATTCTTTTGTTAAAACTCAAAGCCCTAAACTATTTTTGTCCAAAACCTTACACTGTTTCATTAAATCCCAAAACCCTAATTATTTTTCCAAAACCTTAATTTATTCCCCCAAATCACTATTTATCTAAAATAACAAATTAAAACCCTAATCTCTTTTAAGGCTTCTTATCTAATCATTAAATTATTCTACCCAAAATACCAAAACTGTAACTTAGTAGACTTAAAACCTAATTTTTCCCAAGCCCTAATCAAGGAGCCTTAAAATCCTTAAACTATAATTTTTTTCTAAAACCAAGACCCCAAAAACCTAAAACCCTAATTCCAGTAAATTTAAAATCCAAATTTACGTTCTAACCCTAATTCCAACCACAAACCCTAGTTTCTTAAACCATAACTCATAAAACCATAATTTGTATGTTTAGTCTTTAATTGTTATTTGAATTCTACTTTACATAGTTTACATCTTCATATCTTGATCTTTATTTGGCTTATAACGAATGGTTTACTTTCATAATGAATGATTGAATGTCTTTTATTGGTTTACTTTATTTTTCATTATGTAAGGGCTATGTTTTCACCTTGTGGGTATCTCATTAATTAAACTTCATGTAATTTAAATTATTTTTTATATTTTGGGATTAATGTAAAGGATATGTTTCCACCTTTTGGTGGGTGTCCTATTTAGTTTTAGACTTTAGATAATGTAAGAGCATGTTTTTGTCCTTGGATGGGTGTCCCTTGATTTTGTTTGAACATTGCTATGATTTTTAATAAAATATTTATTTATTTTTATAATCGCATTTAGTATTGATAATGTCATTATATTTAAGAATTTTATAATACTAATACCTAAAAAGGAGGCCGGTTCTAATGAACCAGTCATTGTGGGGGTGCTGGGTCATTCTCATCTTCCCCAGACGTACCCAACTTTTCAAACCTAATAGGGTGTTGGGGATTCCTTAGAAATTGAGTCATCCACCACTTTCTTTTTCTCAGCCTGCTAGGATGGAGACTCCATTTTTTTTCAGGTTTAGGCCCATGTTCTCTAAAGCCCTGAGCCTAACAGTGCTAAAGTTACAAGAACCATTTTATCGGGAGTGGGGGCAAAAATCCCCGCTCACAGTCACCTGAGAAGTGCCAGCACTGAAGTTGCCATGTGAATGGGAAGAAGACTCCCTCTCCTCATCATTGTCTTCTTCTTCTTCTTCTTCTTCCAACACTTCCACTTCTTCAACTTCTCCCCTAGGAAGCCCCTGAATGCCAATAGGAGAAACTTTAAAATTTGGTAGGTGGTCCCAATATGGTACATCCAATGAAAGTAGAAAGGCCCAAGTATCAAAGCCATTGTGAGCTAGGCTCTAATAAAGTTCTAGCATGGATATGGTCTTTAGCACAAAGGATATGATATCAGCCGGTACCCTCCGCTGATCAGGACCAAGAAACTGGTTATATACTATTTCATCAAGAAACTAGCCACAAGAAACTAGGCTGGCTATGATCCGAGGAGACTCTTGTAAGGGTAGTACATTAGACATATAAGCAGTCCAATTGTTTCTCTCTTCAGCTCTCCACCAAGCCATGTCCACCTATAGAAAAGCAAATAGGTAAGTTGTTTTTGCTCATAAGTTTTGATATTAATATTAACATTTCTCTTACTTGGTCCCAGGTCAAATGACTCATATGGTACCAATAAGTGTGAACATGGTGGCTTCCAGGCACTTCTCTACGGCTCGATAGCTAGAAGCTTAGCCTTGGATATCCATCTCGTGACCTAGAAATGTTGGAAACTCTCACCAAGTTGTGTTCATATGTCCAAACCTATACACAAAATAAAAGATCAAATTTCTACACATCCATTATTTGGACCAACGATTATAAAGAAAGGGATATCTCGATAACAACCATAAAACCAGTGAAGAATCTTTTATTCCTGAAAATTGCATCAAAGCCGTGATAAAGGCAGGCAAGGTGAGTTTCTCCCCCATGTATAAGATGGTGTATGATATAAATTGGAAAGGGCACATGGAACCGATAAGTGGATGGCAGACTCCATGCTGCCCAGTATGGTCACCCCCAGCAGATACAATAAGAACCCCTGAGTATATTGTTTCACACTCTCATCTTGCATGGGTCGAGTATAGTTTCACCAGTACTCTTGGATGGATATTTGATTTTGTAAGGTCCTCTAAAATGGGGCCTAACATCGATCAATTGCCGAATTTCTTCATGGGTTAAAATATTGATGGTTAAAGGGATAGGGACCCCATGACATTGGAGACTTATTATGGTAGTGTCCATTCATCGCTTTGCAAGTGCTTGGATCACACTCCTGTCAATTTGATATCTTTAGGATGGTAGTTGCAAAAAAAAGTCTTCAAAATTACTTTATCAAATCATTCTTTTTAACCACAGGTGGGGCCTAATTGTACCACTGGGGGCTTTGTGAATGTTTCCTCCTCCCTTAAGTTCACAAACATCGTGCTACACAAATATATGTAAGTAAAGATAAGTACACATATTTTCCTTTTTTCACTTTAATAAAAGTTATATAAATTCATATTCCATTTCTTTTATCAATTTTTATGAATTATTGCTACATAAATTCTATGATGTAAATTTTCATACATATTTTCACATAAAAATACTTATCACTAAATTATACTAATAAATTTTGTATCAATGAGCAATTAAATTACAGCAAAATGATGCTTAGTTGCATTTTTTCATTGGAACTACGGTAAAGATGCATCCCGGGTAACAGTGGAATTTGCATAACCCCGCTAGAATAGAGGTAAGTAAGCAGTTCATTATTTGAACATGTCCCAAACCTTGAGGAATGTTGATTAGTAGCCATTTATAGGAAGTGGTAAGGCTTTCAAGAATTTAGTGTTGAAGATGAAAGAAATTTGATGATGTGAATGCAAAATGCAACTAATTTGTACATTTATATAGGAAAAGCTAAGGGACGTATAAGGTAAGTGACAAAAGCATAAAAAAAGCAGTATAAAGTGAAAGAAAAGAAAAAGAAAAGGATGAAGTGAAAGAAAAGAAAAGGAAAGAACAAAGTCAGCAATTACCTTGTCCATAAGCACAAATAATTGTTCATGTGATAACATTATTTTTTATCACATGATAACAGTGTTATCAATAATTCTGAGTTTGTCTCCTATTTCAAAAATTCATAATTCAAAGTCTGCTTTCCATTATTCATTTATTTCTCATATCAATAATTCAAGGCTTACTTTCCATTTCAATATTTAACACACATCACATCATATTGAATTGTGGATATATATGTGAATACTCGAATTTTGAGGCTCGAAAAGCCGATTTTCTCAGACTGCAAAAGACCAAGCCAGACCGGACGACCACGGTGAAGTTAACCAAAAGTATATCTTCATGGTACTTGAAATGTCCGGAGCAACGCAAGGATCACGGATATGGTCTCGGAATAATTTTTGGAAGTCCGCTGCTCTCAAAAAATTAGTTTGAACAAAAAAGTGCGTATTTTTGTGCCGTTTTGGGGTTGAACCGCCAGGACAGGCGGTTTGACCGCCAGAACCGGCGGTCCGACCGCCGACCGCCGCCCGTTTCCTTTCCCATTTTTCCGGCGAGCCACCCGTTCCGACTGCTGACCACGGCGGTCGACCGCTGCCCAGTCCAATTTTTGTCTATAAAATGCCTTAGATTTTTCAGAATAGTGGTTGGCTATTCGGATCCCGGGCCTCATGCTGACGAATTCTCGTTTACACACGCTTAATAACTTTCATTGGACTTTTATTTGCATAAACCTAACCGTGTGCTGTAGGAATTAATCAAAATCAAATCCAAGGTCCGAGAAAACAAGATCTGAAACTATGAAGTGGGAGAATCCTAAACAAGGTAGTATCCTAATTCATCATTTGTCAATCCTAGCATGTCCTAAATATTGTACCTTCTTCTCAATTTCTTTTCGGTCAAAGACCTAATCCTTTTAGGTCTAAGGCCTAATTAATTAATCAATCTACATTTCGGCATGAAGCCATGAATCAATTAATATTTTTGGCACGGAGCTAAATTGCATTCTTTTGATACTAAGTATTCAAATTTTATCAAAATTGGCACTAAGTGCTCAAAATCTCACAATTTTGGCAAAAAGCCCGACAATGCACGAAGCATACACACACACATGCATAATGCATCATTGCCTTTAAATAGGCTTTTCCGAACTACATGGGCTTTGATCTCTCATAAAAACGAGAGTATGTAGGCATATTTGGGATTCACCCCAAATAGCAAGTCCACAATTTACTAACAATCTGTTTGTCTTCTTTTCTTCATCCCTTTTGGGTTTGTTTCTTTTGGGCAAATTAATCAAATACATGACATAGTCCCCGAATCCTCCTTGGGTTCGTAGATTAGAAACCTTTACGTTGGATGCATTAATTGGAGTCAAACAAGGGTTTTCTTAGTTTTTCCCTTTGAACAGAAAAAACTGAGTGGCGACTCCTAACAACAAGTGAACGTTGATTCGAATCCTTTTCGGGTGGAAACCGAGGTTCACAATTTGGCCACTCCACCGGGGACCATAAAAATGATTTATGGGATTCTAGTGGACTACTATTGCTTATTTGATTAATTTGACACTAGGGACCATGAAAATGATTTATGGGATCCTAATAGACTACTATTGTTTATTTTATTAACTTGCCCTTCTTTAGGGTTTTTTTATTTATTTTGCAGGGTACCTTAGCAATGGTTGTCCTTTCTTTAAGGACATTAGAATTGAAATTTGACTAAAAGAATCTTTCTGGGGACCATAAAAAAAATAATAATAAAATAAAATAATAAAAATAAAAATAATTTATGGGATCCTAGTAGACTATTATTATTCATTTAACTAATTTGCCCTTCTTTAGGGTACTTTTATTCATTTTGCAGGGTACCTTAGCAATATATATCCCCTCCTTGGGGATATTGGATTGAAAATTGACAAAAGGAATCTTTTTCCTTTAATGGACCTCTTGTTTGATTAATTGTGCATTTATTTTGTCATTCAGAGAATCTTTTTCTCTTGCATTATATGGGGGAATCCTTTTCCTCCATTGCATAAAAAAAATTGTTTTCAAATGAATTTCTTCTCTTTCTGTTCAAAATTCTGAGTCTGGATAGCAAGTAGCGCTGACCAGCAGGTCTCCTTGATTATGCCGGCGGACAGCCAAAGCGTCCTCCCTGTTGTCGCAAACCATTCCAATCCTTTTGGAGTGGCCCATGAGTAATCGTACTGTTGGACCCACGCGAAACTCCTTGTTTCACATGTGGTTAGGTATATCTTACTCAAGACTCAAGGGTCCCTATTATGAGCCAATTCTCTATTTTTCATGAACAATAGAACCTTCCCTTAGGTTGTATGTACCCAATGATAGTGCCACATTCCATTAAAATGAATTATGATGTGATGAGGTGCATTCATACAACATGACAACATTATTTTGGGGGAAAATCTTTTAGGGAAAACTTTTGATGTATATAAGTGGACCAAGAGTTTTTCCTATCCTACACACTACCCTGATCTCTTGCCCTTAACCTTTTCAGGTATCCACTATCCGTGTGCCTTCACCCACACAAGCTACACCAACTCCAACTGTGCAATCACCCACAAGTCCTGCTACCCCAATTTCACCAACTGCTCCAATTACTGAAATGGCTACTATTGAACAGATTAAGGCCTTGCTAGATGGACAGGTTAAGGAAATTGAAGCTAGGATGGAAGAGAAAATTGATGAAGCTTTGGCTGCCCAAAGGGTAGCCATCCTGGCTGAATTGGGAGGGGCACCAAAGACGACCTCTACTCCTGGAAATTTAGGAAAGGAACCCATTGTGGGGCAAACTAGTACCCCCATGACTACTCAGAACAATACCCCTGTCATTAATTTGGAGGATCCACCCTCTAAGAATGAAACTGATGAACTAAAAAAGAAACTTGAATTGCTTGAAAGGTCAATCACTGCCATGAAAACTCATAAAGAGGTGGTAGACATGGATTCCTTATCCTTGTTTCCCCAAGCTAGATTGCCTCCAAAATTCAAGATGCCTGGGATGGACAGATTTGATGGGACCACTTGCCCTAAAACCAATTTGAAGATGTATGTGGGGGCCTTGAGCCCTTGGGTTTAAATGATGAGCTCTTTGCTCAACTCTTTCAACAATCCTTGACTGGGGCTGCCCTAAAATGGTTTGTAAGCCTGGACCGTGCTAAGATTAAGACCTGGGAAGACATCTGCAATGCATTTAACACTCAATACCACTACAATATTGAGGTGGATGTCACTAGAAGAGAACTTGAGACTACCAAACAAAACAACAATGAACCCTTCTCCTCGTTCCTTACGAGGTGGAGGGCAAAAGCCGCCCAAATGATCAATCGCCCTTCAGAACAAGAGCAGATTGATATTATAATAAGGAATTTAAGGCCTACATATCAAGCTCAACCGCAAACCCAATACCTACCTACTTTCAAATCGCTCATTGCGACTGCAACTAAGGTAGAAGACTTGATACAATTGGGTAAAATAGTAGATGAGGGAGCTACTTCGAAGTATAGGAAACAAGGCCAAGCTACTTCCTCAAGCAAGGTCAATGAAGTGGCCAATATTGCCCCTGCGAATCCTTTACGTGTGGGCAATCTTGGGCAGAGAAATTAGCCAAGAAGGCAATATACCGACCTTGGGGTGCCCCTTCATCTAGTGTTTAAAAAGGCCGTGGAAGGGAAGTATTTGAAGCCTTTGGACCCAAGGCCACCTCCAAACCCATTACCCTCTAGTTATAAGGCCAATGAGTATTGTGAATACCACCAAGGAAAAGGACATAGAACAGATGCTTGCTGGACTCTGAAAAACTGCATCCAAGATTTGGTGGATAGGGGTGACATCATTCCTCTCAGGAGTCAACCGAACATTAATACTAACCCTTTGCCTAATCATTCCATCCACGCCATCATTGTGGAAGAAGAGTTGTTTGATCCTTTCAAACTTCTCTTAGAAATGAATGAAGTGTGTGTGTTGGATTTGAATGACCTTGCTGAAGAGGTCGACGCTTTGACAAGAAGCGGAAGGCAATATCAGCCACTCAACTTGGGAAAAGCCCCTTCAACCTCAAATCACCCCCATAAGAAGACACCAGAGCCAAAAGAAGACCCTGTCCTCTCTCAGCTTAAGCAAACTCAAGCTAGGGTATCAATTTGGGAGCTCCTTGCTTCCTCATTCCCACACCGTCAGGCTCTCAGCGAAGCTTTAAGTCAACTTGATACATCAGTGGACACAAGCCCAGAAGCTTTGGTGGCCACTTTGACTCAATCAACCAAGGCATTGAGTATCCGATTTTCTGATACAGACCTACCAGAAGATGGCAGTAAACACAATGATGCTCTATACATCACCATACAAACTGGGGGAAAGACTGTTCCCATGGTTCTCATTGATAATGGGTCAGCCTTAAATGTATGTCCCTTGAAGGTAGCAAGCTGTCTGGGGTTGGAGGCTACAGATCTTACACCTTCTGATCAGATTGTTAGAGCATATGATAACACTCAAAGAGAAATTTTGGGTGTTGCCACTCTGGAAATTGCTATTGGGCCGGTGAAAATGAGAGTGCCCTTCCAAGTCATTGATGTACCCGCGAGCTTTAATCTCCTCCTTGGAAGGCCGTGGATTCATCAGAATAATGCTGTCCCTTCTTCATTACATCAAAAACTTAAGTTCCCTTTTGAAGGAAAAATTATCACTATCAAAGGTGACACCTGTGAAATCAACAAGAGCACCATGGACCAGTCTCTCTTTGAGGTTGTTCCTGGCGAAACCGCCATGACCTTGACTGGTTTCCATTATTATATAGTCCAATGCATTGAAGGAGAAAAACCCAAAGATCTTATATGATTTTGGAGAGGTCCAAATCAATTTCCTGGTGGGAATGATGCTAAGGGTAGGTCTGCTGCCCGGAACGGAAATGATAAATTCTGGGAGGAAAACCCCCGTAGTGCGGCCATGGGAAGAACCTGAGAATAAGGGAACTTTTGGCCTGGGGTACAAACCCACAGATGAGGAGATAGAAGAGTTTGAGCATGGAAGGAAGAAAAGGAAGAATTGGGGGGCAAGAAGCCTTAAAATGCGCCCTTATTTTAGAACTCTGAATGGTCACTTCTGCAAACCTGGAAAAGCAGTTCCTTACTGTGGTTTTCAGGAACCATTCTATTCTCCTATGACTGGAAAGAAGCTACCGGGTTTTGAGATGTTCGATGATGTTTTAGTCATAAGCTGACCCACAAATGGAAGATTTTATGCGGCCTAGTCTCTTTGATGAGGTTGCTATGATAACCAATTTTGAAGATAAAAGGGACTTCACAAAGCTGATCAAGACCACAGATGGACCACTGATGAACTGGTATGCCGAGGAGGGACAAGCTGCTGTAGTCAAATCTAGTCCTGTGTCACACCCTGAACCTGAGTCTTGTACTGAGTCAAATTATGAGTCAAACACTGAGTCAGAGTCTAGTTCTGAGTCTTGCTTAGCTTCAGGAATAGAAAACCCTGATGTCGAATATGATGTAACTCTGGGGGATGACTCCGCCATTATTAATGAAACTGTTCAAGTTCTTGGTTACCCTGTGTCTTTTTCTTTCCAAGTATTATCTAGCAAAAATGAAATAGATGAAATAAAAGAAATAAATGAAAAAATAATGATTGGCAAAGAAAATGAACATACATACATTGCATATGATTATGTGAATAAGGAACAGGTTGTTGAGTGCATCAAAAGATATGTCGACTGCTTCATGTGGAAGGCAAATGATGTCACGGGAATAGACCCAGCCATAGCAGTTCATAAGATTCCACTATACCCAGATGCGAGAAATTGAGAAGAATGAAGCCTGAATGGTCTTTGAAAATTAAAGAGGAGGTTTCCAAGCAACTGGACAATAAGTTCATAGAACCAATTGCCTACCCTTCCTGGTTAGCAAACATCGTGCCAGTCCCGAAGAAAGATGGAAAGGTCAGGATGTGTGTTGACTATAGAGATTTGAATAAGGCCTGTCCCAAGGACTATTTTCCACTACCACACATCGATTTGCTGATAGACAGGATGGCTGGGCATAGGATGGTTTCCATGACTGACCTCGCGGTTGGGTACAATCAGATCCTAGTGCACCCTCTAGACAAAGAGAAGACAGCTTTCATTACAGAATGGGGCACTTTCTGCTACAGGGTTATGCCTTTTGGGTTGATAAATGCAGGGGCTACCTACCAAAGGATGGCGACAACAGTCTTTCATGACATGATTCACAAAGAAGTAGAAGTGTATGTTGATGATATGATTGTTAAGTCAAAGTCTCCAGAAGAACACGTTGAAGCACTTGAGAAGTTCTTCCTTAGACTTCGCAAGTACAATTTGAAGCTTAATCCTGCAAAGTGCCTATTTGGAGCAACATCAGGCTTATTTTTGGGGTATTTGGTCAGCAAGAGAGGAATAGAAGTTGATCCAGCAAAGTCAAAGGCTATTCTGAAAATGCCTCCGCCAAGAACAGAAAAAGAGATTCGAGGCATGCTAGGTAGATTACAGTATATCAGTCTATTCATATCGCAATTGGCAGAGACTTGTGGTCCAATCTTTAAGCTACTAAGGAAAGGAGCTTCACAAGAATGGAATGAAGACTGCCAAAAGGCCTTCGACAAGATCAAAGAATACTTGTTAAGTCTGCCAATTCTACAACCTCCCAGAATGGGAAAGCCTCTGCTCTTGTATTTGTCTGTAACAGATGAAGCCATGGGTGCAATGCTAGCTCAAGAAGCCGAAAGTACAAAAGTGGAAAATGCAATTTACTACCTCAGCAAAAGGATGTTGGACTATGAGTTAAAGTATAACAAGATTGAGAAGTTGTGTTTAGCATTGTATTGGGCTTGCACAAAGTTACAACACTACTTGTCTTCTTACACTACTTGTGTCAACGCAGAACAGAGTCCCTTGAAATTCCTTATGGAGAGGCCTGTTTTGGACAGAAAAATGGCAAAGTGGGTGTCAACATTGGCAGCCTTTGAATTAAAATTCATTCAAAGGAAAGCTGTGAAAGGTGGCGCAATAGCTGACCAATTAGCAGAATTGCCCGTAAAAGACGAGATGCGAGAAATGGGTTTCCCTGACGAAGACCTCTTGAATGTGGAAAGGAGTATTTGGGAGATGTATTTTGATGGGGCATCTAATTATCTTGGAAATGGAATTGGGATTGTGTTCAAAACTCCTTGTGGAGAATACATTCCATTTGCAGTTAAACTTGACTTTAGCTGCACAAACAATGAAGCAGAATATGATGCTTGCATCAATGGGCTTGAAGCCGCCCTGGAATTAGGGATTAAGAACCTAAAGGTCTACGGTGATTCTATTTTGATAGTATCACAAGCTTTAAGGAAATGGAAGATAAGAGAAGAGCGTTTGGTTCCTTACCTACAACGCCTTGATCATTTGGCACAACAATTTGATGATCTGTCCTTCGAATATCTCCCAAGAGCAAAAAATCAGTTTGCTGATGCCCTGGCTACTTTAGCTTCCATGATCAATATCAAGGAGGGGAAAGCCATTCGTCCATTGAAAGTTCAACTTCAGAAGCAACCTGCCCACGTAATGCATTTGGCCGATGGTAAACCATGGTTTTGGGATATCAAAAGTTATCTCAAGGATGGAAGTTATCCGGAGGGATCATCAAAGGTTGATCAGAGGGCCATAAGGCAGCTAGCCACAAGTTACATTCTTAGTGGGGATATCCTCTACAAGAGGAGTTGGAATGGAATGCACCTAAGGTGTGTGAATGAAGCAGAGGCTAAGCAGATAATGGGAATGGTACATGGTGGCGAATCAGGGCCACACATGTATGGGATCGCCTTGGCTCAAAAAATTGCCAATCTAGGATATTATTGGTCCACCATGAATGCAGACTGCATGGCATTTGTGCAAGAATGCCATTAGTGTCAGATATTTGCTAAGATGCAGAAGCAACCTCCCGTTGCCCTGAATCCGATTACTTCTCCATGGCCCTTCGCTACTTGGGGAATAGATATAATTGGCAAAATACATCCAAAAGCCTCAAATGGACATCAGTTTATCTTGGTAGCAGTGGATTACTTCACAAAGTGGGTTGAAGCAGCTTCCTATGCAGAATTAAACGCCAAAAAGGCAGCACAGTTTGTCCGAACCAACATCCTTTGTCGGTACAGAACGCCATTTGAGATTATCACTGATAATGGAACTCATTTCCAAGCAGAATTTGCTAAGCTCTTGAAGGATAAGAATGTCCAGCATCATAAGTCCTCTCCTTATAGACCTCAAACAAATGGAGCTGTAGAAGCAGCGAACAAGTCTATAAAGGTGATCATACAAAAAATGATCAAGGAACATAGGCATTGGCATGAGAAGTTACCTCTGGCTTTGTGGGGATATAGAACATCAATTAGAACTCATACTAGGGCAACCCCGTATTCCCTGGTGTACGGAATGGAAGCAGTACTCCCCATTGAACTGGAAGTTCAATCGGCGAGGATAATTTAAGAAAGTCATATAAATGAAGCTGAATGGATCAGCAATTATCATCATCAGTTGTTGGGTTTGGATGAAAAAAGACTTCAAGCTCTACATCGGATTCAAGGGTATCAGAGGCGAATGGCCAGACATTTCAACAAAAAGGTCAAAGATCGAAAGTTGGAAGAAGGTTGTTTGGTTCTAAAAGAGATCAGAACACCTGTTACATATCCTCGTGGGAAGTTTCGTCCTCATTGGGCGGGACACTACATTGTAAAGAAAATACTTTCCGGCGGAGCCGTCATATTGTCCGATTTGGATGGTCTGGAGTTCACAAACCCATGCAATCTGGATCAATTAAAGAAATATTATGTATAATCATGCATTGTAAGGAACTACATTAGACCTGATTCTCGTAAACTAATTCGAGATATGTAGGCAGCTCTCCTTGAGCACGGTCTAAATTTTAATAAAAATCATTGATTCATTTTTCTTTTGCCAACGTAAAAAAATAAATAAATAAAAAAAAGAAAGAAAAATCCCGCTAAGTCGAAAATCCACAAAGGGCGGCTTAGGCAATAGTGGGGCCCGCTAATTCGAAAACCCACAAAGGGCAGCTTAGGCAAGAATGGGTAAGAGCTCGCTAAGTTGAAAATCTAAAAGGACGGCTTAGGCAAAAATTAGAGCATGTAAATAAAGTAGATAATGCTTGGAAAGAAATGAAAGAGTCATTCATTCCAAAAAGAGTCGTTCATTCCAAAAAAAGAATCATTCATTACAAAAAGAGTCATTCATTCCATGAAAAGAGTCAAACCATAAGTCCTAAACATCCAAGGAACCAAAAAGGTACAAAAAAAAAAAACCAACAACAGACAATAGAGTCAACCCTAGGATCTAAATCCTACGTCTCCATCGTGGGGCAGAGTCTTCGGTATCTTCCTTAGTTCCGAAACTCTCTGCAACATCTATCTTCCCCTCGTTAAGAGGAACCACATCCTCTCCCTCCAACTCCTACAACAATGCATGCCTCCTTGGCTTTTCAATTGGCCAAACTTCAGCTATAAACCAAGCTCTGTACTCTGAAGTAGGCTCGACAAGGGAAGGTTCTGCAAAAGGTCTGATCATCTGATGGTTCCTAACCTAAGTTTGAAGAGCAGCTTGAGTAACTCTGGGCATAATAGGGGCAGCAACAATAAGCCCAACAGGAAGAAGAACCCTCTGATCAATCCCCATCTGCCTAATCATGGGGCAAAGCTTTAAATCTCCAAAGCCAGGGTCACGGTTGAAAAGAAACCCAGCTAACAGGCAGAAAATAAAAGCGCGCATCCTATGCTTCAGTTGAATCTCATCTTCAAAATTAGCGGTCAAGAATGCATCAATCAAAGGAAGCAGCATCGCCTTATTCCCATCCGCAATCATAACTTGAGCTTGAGGTCTTGTAAAGTTTAAAAGCCTCTGAAAAGATACCACATAGCCAACTCGAACCTCATGCCTTACAAGAGGGGCATTTGGGTCACATCCGGTAATTGAGCAGCATTCCTCAAAAAGAGGACACATCTCGTCCATCCAGGCACCAGATCTGAAGACGTGAGCTGGGTGATCCCAAAATCTGATACAAGCATGCAAGAAATCCCAATCTACAGCTATGCCTCTAAGAGTAGCAACAACTTCCAATCCGTATCTTCCCATATTGATCCTTTCAACCTTTTGAAGACTCTTGGTCCAGTTGAGCATGCAATGGTTGTAAAGAAGCAAATAAATACCTTTATGAAAATAAAAGGGGACATCATGCATACATATGTACTGTTTGTGCTAAACAAAAGTGCGGGTATAGAGAAGTCATAATACAATCAGAGAAAAATCAAAAGTGTTGCAAGCAATCCAGAAATGCCAAAAGGCGGGTCTTTTACCCCTCGCTCAAAATTCACTCTTCAGACGACCACTGGGCCCCATAAATCATTTTTATGGGCCCCAGTGGGGGGCAATTGTGAATACTCGAATTTTGAGGCTCGGAAAGCCGATTTTCTCAGACTGCAAAAGACCAAGCCAGACTGGACGACCAAGGTGAAGTTAACCGAAAGTATATCTTCATGGTACTTGAAATGTCCGGAGCAATGCAAGGATCATGGATATGGTCTCGAAATAATTTTTGGAAGTCCGCTGCTCCCAGAAAATCAGTTTGAACGAAAAAGTGCGTATTTTATGCCGTTTTGGGGTTGAACCGCCAGAACCAGCGGTATGACCGCCAACGGACCTGCGGTCCGATCGTCGCCCGTTTCCTTTCCCATTTTTCCGGCGAGCCACCCGTTCCAACTGCTGACCACGGCGGTCCGACCGCCGTCCAGTCCAATTTTTGTCTATAAAATGCCTCAGATTTTTCAGAATAGTGGTTGGCTATTCGGATCCCGGGCCTCATGCTGACGAATTCTCTGTTTACACACGCTTAATAACTTTCATTGGACTTTTATTTGCATAAACCTAACCGTGTGCTGTAGGAATTAATCAAAATCGAATCCAAGGTCCGAGAAAACAAGATCTGGAACTACGAAGTGGGAGAATCCTAAACAAGGTAGTATCCTAATTCATCATTTGTCAATCCTAGCATGTCCTAAATATTGCACCTTCTTCTCAATTTCTTTTCGGTCAAAGACGTAATCCTTTTAGGTCTAAGGCCTAATTAATTAATCAATCTACATTTCGGCATGAAGCTACTAATCAATTAATATTTTTGGCACGAAGCCTAAATTGCATTCTTTTGATACTAAGTATCCAAATTTTATCAAAATTGGAACTAAGTGCTCAAAATCTCACAATTTTGGCAAAAAGCCCTACAATGCACGAAGCATACACACACATGCATAATGCATCATTGCCTTTAAATAGGCTTTTCCGAACTACATGGGCTTTGATCTCTCATAAAAACGAGAGTATGTAGGCATATTTGGGATTCACCCCAAATAGCAAGTCCACAATTTACTAACAATCTGTTTGTCTTCTTTTCTTCATCCCTTTTGGGTTTGTTTCTTTTGGGCAAATTAATCAAATACATGACATAGTCCCCGAATCCTCCTTGGGTTCGTAGATTAGAAACCTTTTACGTTGGATGCATTAATTGGAGTCAAACAAGGGTTTTCTTAGTTTTTCCCTTTGAATAGAAAAAACTGAGTGGCGACTCCTAACAACAAGTGAACGTTCATTCGAATCCTTTTCGGGTGGAAACCGAGGTTCACAATATATTATTGAGTGTCTAAAAAATATTATTTGTACCGTGAGCGGGGATTTTCTCCCCCACTCCCTGTGGAATGGTTCTTACGACTTCGGCACTGTTAGGCTCAGGACATTAGAGAACACGGGCCTAAACTCAGAGAAAATGGAGTCGCCACCTAGATGGACCAGGAAAAAGAAAGGGGTGGATGACTTGATTCCTAAGGAATCCCCAACCCCCCTAATGGGTTTGGAAAGTTGGGTACTCATAGGGAAGGTAAGAATGTCCCAGCAACCCCACAGCGCCCGGTTCATTGGAACCGGCCTCCTTTTTAGGTCTTAATATTATAAAATTCTTAATTAATATAATATTATCCATACTACATGCAATCATAAGAGTAAATAATTACTTTATTAAAATCACAACAATGTTCAAACAAGAAAATAAATAGACACCCATCCGAGGATGGAAACATGTCCTTACATCGTCCAATATCTGAAACCAAATAGGACACCCACCAAAAGGTAGAAACATGTCCTTTACATTAATCCCAAAATACAAAAATAATTTAAATTACATAAGGACTAATTAATGAGGTACTCAATCATACCTCTTACAATTTTAATAAGTAAATAATAATTAAGAAAATACCTCTTACAATCATACCTCTTGCTTTATTTTCATCCATGATAAATTAAATGAATCAAACATTGAAATCAAATAAATTAATCCTAAAAACATATAATAAACTACATAATCAAATCTAAAATTAAATAAAGCAACAAATGTATAAGTTTAGGGTTTACATCTTGAATTAGGGTTTTTAAATAAAATTAATTCTTTAGGGTTTGGAAGGTTTAGACTTAAAGACTAGGGTTTTGGGGTTTTAAGGAACTAATATTATTTTTATTCTTTTTAAAAAGGATTATGCTACTATAAAATTTAAATTAGAGTTTAGGATTTAAATAAATAAGGGTTTTAATTTCTAAGAAAACCAACACTATTATTATAATTGCTACCGTGAAGATTTTGGAAAAATAAATTTAATTAGGGTTTTGTGGTTTTAAGTGAATTAGGGTTTAGATTTTTATGAAAATAGAATTAAGGTTTTGAAATTGCCATTGTGAATTGGCCCTTTGGCAATTTTCCGCAGGCACAGCTTGCGGTGAATTGGCCAATGCCAATTCGAGCGCTGGCCTACCGCTTGCAGCTGCCGATTCCTCCATCCAATTTTTTTATTTTTTATTTTTATTTTTTTATATAAATTTTTATAATTTTATTTTTTATATATATTAAATATTAAATAATAAATATTATAAAAATCCTTTTGAACTGTTTTAAAATTTTGGGCTTGGACTTGGTAAAAAAATAAGGGTTTACAGTTTGCCCCCTGCTTGAACAATCTGAGACTTCAGTAGAAGATAGAGAAAAGCAACATGACTTTGAGCTAATTTTAATGAGGATGTGTTCTTGATCCGAGTGAGTTCTGGACTCAGAAAAGGTTTAGGTTCTTTTGTCAGTTTGAGAGTTCTTGCTTTCTTCTAGCCAATAAATTTTAGCTTCTTCTAGATGATTGATCTTCTATCATGGCTTTCTTCTGCACACTTGCTCTATTCTTCAATGGATTGACTCCAACTCTTCTAGCTGCACCGACCTTCTGTCATCTAGAAATTTTGGCTTTCTTCTAGCCGGTTGTTCCATTCTTCAATGGATTGTGAGTCTTCACCCTCAAAATGGATCTTCATCCTAGGTCATTGGGTCTTCACTCTTCAACAAGTATCTTCATTCTTTGGACTTCGGGTCTTCCCCCTTGAAAATGAATCTTCATCCTTGGAGATCAGGTCTTTACCCTTGAAAATGGATCTTCATCCTTTGCAATCGGGTCTTTACCCTTGAAAATGGATCTTCATCCTTGAGCCTCGAATCTTTATCCTTGGTCATCGGGTCTTCACCCTTGAAAACAGATCTTCACCCTTAGAGATCGGGTCTTCATGTAATATCCCAAAATGTGCCCTAGAAGTTTTAGTATAATTGTTGTTTTATTTGAATTAAAATGTATATGTTATTGGAAAGAGAAAATAATTTAAAAAGGAGTGTATATGTTGTATATATGGATATATATATATAACATATATACAAGTCAAATGGATGGTCAAAGGAAGAAGATATTTATTTTGGTTATTTATGAAATTACTAAAAAGGACAAATAAGTAAAAGGGAGTTAAGATATATAGAAGAGGGTATTTTAGTAATTTTCTTTTTAGATTGCTTGGTGGAGGTTTAAAGAGATGAGAACTTTGATTTTGTCTTTAATTTCCTTTTCATTTTTCTTCTTTTTCTTTTCTTGGCCGGGTACTCCAAAGTTAAGAGAGCAAGATAGAGTTTGATTTTCTAAGATCAAATTCAAAGGAGATTTCAAATAAACAAGTTGGAATTTCAAGAAATTTCATTATTTTGGTAAGTTCTCTCTTGATTGCTCTTGTTGTTTTTGAAGTTATTTTTGAGTTTTATGAAGTGTTTTTGATAATATGGTTAGGATTGCTTGTGGTGTGTTTGTATGTGATGGAAATGGAATTAAAGATAAGAAGTTAGGTTGGTGTTGGTGATGGAAGAGTAAGAGTTGTGTTTAGTGAAATTTTTTCTGTTTTACAATTAGTAAAGGCTGTGACTTTTATGATTTTTAATTAAATATAGAAAAATGTTCTTAAAGTGAATTTTGGATATGTTGTTTCTTAGTGAGTCTAGTATTTGAGAAAAATAATTTGGAACCACGTTGATTGAATTTAATTCATGGAATTCACAAAGTTCAGAACTGCTGCCAGGATGCAGGGCAATTGGAGCAGTCTGGTTGGGTGAACTATTTGACAAAGATTTTGTGTTCAGTTTGATCTGAAATTTTAAAGGAATTATTTTAAGATGTAAAATTTAGTTCTGTAAAAAGTTTAGAGTTTTTAGTCAAGTAGATTATTTTATACAATTTTTCAAAATAAGGATAAAGTGGAGTCTAAAACCAGAATTTACTATTCATATGGTCATTTTGCTAATATTCCTTTTGGATAGGTTGTGAAGAGGTTGAATTGCCCTAACCTAAGTGTTTAGGATTCTTGGAAGAGTAAGTGTATAGATTGGTGTGAGTTGGTTTTAAGGTAAGTACAAACTACATTATTGCATACATTCATATGATATTGAGACTTGAGACATATTTGATTATAAATGTGATAAGGAATCTAATGCATTGTGGATGTATATTAACAATGTTATGTTTGGTATAATGTGAATGTTGTGATGAGCATGTGAAATATGTGTTAATGCCATTGATTATATCCATTTGAATAATGAATTGATTAATGTGATTTGAAATATAACGAAATGTGAAATGTGCAATATGTGATGATGCAAATGAGATGATTGAGGCATGGTTGCCTAATTTGCTTATGAGAATGAAATGAATTGAGAAAGAAATGTATAAAGATATAAATGAAAAGAATTTTGTGTTTAATTTTTTATTCAACCTTCAGAGTTCTGGGTTTGGTGGCATGCCTATAAAGTACTGGATAGGTGAAAAGACCGGGTCGTAAGCCGATTCCAGTTGATAAATGTGAAATGTGAATTATAGTAACAGTCTTGCTGGGTTGAGGATCTCCTTGGTTTATCCGGGTTGAGGTCCAAGAGACTGGGTCTGTTACAGGTAACAGTCTTGCTGGGTTGAGGATTTCCTCGAGTTTAGCCGAGTTGAGGTCCAAGAGACTGGGTCTGTTACCCTATCCATGGATAGAGATATATATATCACCTACGGGCTTAATGATTGTGATTATAGACCAAAGCAGTAACTCTGAACTTTGAATAACATATTAGTGTCTTATGGGCCCATGCTTGTCTTTGTTTTCAATGTGAATCATGAATGTTTTGATTAATTATTAAATAATGTAAGATTGTGAAATATAATATTCTCTTGAATTGATCTTGAATCTTGATTGTGTGACATTAGCATGGCATTAAAGCATCATAGCACTGTAGTTTGTACCACTAGGCCGTTGGCTTAGCGCGAATGTGATTCTTTGCGCAGGTGACAGGCAAGAACCAGAGAGTTCCTCTAGGCTGAGTCGAGCCTAGATTTTGAAGATTGAATAGTGGACTTTAAGATCGAAGACTGACTGCCAAACATGTATAAATTTTATGTATTGTAAAACTTTAGTTTTGATGTATATGAATTTGTAAATATTGTTACTTTCCGTTGCATAGTGAACAAATATTTTATCTACTGTATTTCATAATAAACATTTACTTTATTTTGTACTAGAAGTGTAAATCCTTTTTGCAGGTTGTAGTTGAGGTTATAAGGGGGATTTATTGGAAGTGTACTAAGAATGATTTTGTTTGCATTGGTTTGTGCAAAAATGTTTTCAAAAATCAGAAAAAAAACCAGTTTTGTCGACACTTGGGATTGAAATTTTAGGCGAAACTATGGCAAAATTTCTGTAAAAATCGGAACAAAAATTTGACTAAGTAAAAGTGGTAGCAACATTAGGATAGTGTGGCGCCTCTACTCAGCTTACACACGTAGGTCGAGAAGGGGTGCTACAATTTTGGTATCAGAGCCTAGGTTTAAGATTCTCAACCTAGGTGAATTGTAAGAAAAAGAATATTTTGATTTTATAAGTTGGTTTTTGAATAAAATACATGTTTTGGTATGGCAGTCTTTGATCTTTAATGAGGAATATTCTGCTGTGTTTCCAGATATAGGTAGTAATGGAGTCCCATTCACGTCAGACTGTAGAAGGAAGTGCTGAGAGTGTAGCTCCAGGAGAGAGTAGAGATGGAGCTAGAGTTGACAGAGTTAGTGAGGCACCTGTTTCTATGCCAGAGAGACCAGCTGCAGAGGAGGGTCCGCCCGGTTGGTTGAGGCATGTGGTAGAACTATTTAGACAAGTTCCAGTGCAACCACCACCACAGCCTCAGATGCCGGTAAGACATTATGACAAGTTGAGAAAATATGGGGCTGAAGATTTCTTAGGCACTACCGACCCTGCAGTGGCTGAGCAATGGTTAGATAAGGTACAGAGGATATTCATTCAGTTGCAAGCCACTTCGGATGAGAAGTTTGACTATGCCAGATCCCTCCTTCAGAAAGATGCCTATGATTGGTGGAAGACTATCCCTCATTGTAATATCCCAAAATGTGCCCTAGAAGTTTTGGGTATAATTGTTGTTTTAATTGGATTTAATGTATATGTGTATTTGGAAAGAAAAAGGGAAGTGAAGAGAGAGTGTATATGTTGTATATATAGCAATATATACAACATATATAAGTCAAGTTAGCGGATGTCAAAGATGATTAGTTAATGATTTTAATTAATTAAGTTAATTAATGGAAATGGAAAATTAAGTGAGTGGAATGAGATATTTGGATTATTTTAATATAAAAGCTTGGAGGAGAGGATTTTGAGGAGAAGTGGTTGAGATGTGACTTTGCTTCTTCTTTCTTTCTTCCTTCACGTGGATCATTGCTTTTCATTTCCTTTTCTTTCAATTGGCCGGCTATCAAAGGAACAAGAGAGCAAGGGAGAGATTTGAACATTCAAACTCAAGATTGAAGGAAGATTCAAGTAATCAAGTTGGAAATTTAAGAGTTTCTTCATCCTTGGTAAGTTTCCTCTTGATACCTTGATTTTCTTTTAAGATGTGTTTGAGTTTGTTGGTTGTTTGTTTATGGTATGTGAATATGTTGATTAAGATGTGTTTAAGAGTGTTTGGTTCAAGTGATTTTGGGATTTTGGGGTTGGATTGAAGGAAAGAGTAAGTTATTGGAAGTGAGAGTATTGTGGTTGTGTTTTGGGTTTGTGGTGATGATTATGATTTGTGATTGATGTATGTTTTGAGTTGTCTTGGTATTTTTGTAAGTTTATTATGGTTCTTGGGTATGTGGAGATAAGTTTTTTTTGAAGTGGATTTTGGTGTAAGGAAGTGATTTGTTGGTTGTGTTGTTGTTGTTGCCGGAATCTGGGTTTTTGGCCTGACACGCCCATGAGCACGGCCAAGTCTTTGGACGTGTCGATGGTTCTGTGTTCTTGGATGGGTGACACGAGCAGTGACACGCCCATGTCACTGAACGTGTCACAGCTTCTGTGTAGTTGTAGTATTGACACGTCCAGTGAGACGCCCATGTCACTGAGCGTGTAATAGCTACTGTGTTGGTGAGGAATTCACACGCCCATGTTGTTAGACGTGTCAATGTTTCTGTGAGACAGTATGTACTACACATTCAGTGACACGCCCGTGGTGCTGAGCGTGTCAAAGCTTCTGTGTTGTGAGTTTAGGGCACAGTCAGGGACACACCCGTGTTGTTGAGCGTGTCATGTTTAGGGTTTGCCCTAGTTGGTTCTTAGTCTTATTATCTCATGTGTATCTCTAAGTGAGTATGTATTATCACCTTTGGTTTAGGTATTGAAGAGGTTGAATTGTCCTAACCTAGGTGGTGGAGAATTCTTGAAAGAGAAAGGTTGTAGAGTGGTGTGAGTTGTTCCAAAGGTAAGTACAAACTACATTGTTGCATACACTCATATGATTTGATACTTAATATATTTGATTATACATATGCTAAACAATTGATTACAGGGTTAAAACATTTGATGAAATATGAAAGGTACGTTAATGCAATTGATATTGTATATTATCTTGATAAGATATGAAGCCATGGTTGTTGGCTATAATGATGTTAATGAGATGATTGAGGCATAGTTGCCTATTATTATATTGAGTATGATGCCATGGTTGTTGGCTATAATGATGATAATGAAATGAGAAATGAATTGAGAAAGAAATGTAAAAAAAAGATTTTGTGTCTAATGTGTTATTCAACCTTCAGAGTTTTGGGTTTGGCGGCATGCCTATAAAGTACTGGATAGGTGAAAAGACCGGGTCGTAAGTCGATTCCAGTTGATTAATGTGAAATGTGAATTAAAGTAACAGTCTAGCCGGGTTGAGGATTTCCTCGGATTTATCCGGGTTGAGGTCCAAGAGACTGGGTCTGTTACAAGTAACAGTCTAGCCGGGTTGAGGATCTCCTCGAGTTTAGCCGAGTTGATGGTCCAAGAGACTGGGTCTGTTATGCTATCCATGGATAGAGATATATGTGTATCGCCTACGGGCTTGAGTATTATGATTATAGACCAAAGCAGTAACTCTGAACTTTGAATAACATATTAGTGTCGTTTGGGCCCATACTTGTCTTTGTGTCAACGTAAATTATAAGTGATGATATAATTGAATAATAATGAAATGTTGTCTCATGAACAATACAAAGATATCAATTGTGAATATTGTCTTAATTGTTGAAATGTGTGACATTGACATTGCATAGAAGTATAATGTTATTGTAGTTGTACCACTAAGCCGTTTGCTTAGTGCGATTGTGATTCATCGCGCAGGTGACAGGGAAGAACCGGAGAGTTCCTCTAGGCCGAGTAGAGTCTAGAGTTTGAAGTTTTGATAAGTGGAGCTTAAAGATCAAAGACATATTGCCAACCATGTATATATCTTATGTTTTTTAACACTCGAATCTTGATGTATAAGTATTTGTAAATATTTGTTATATTTTCCGCTGCGTTTTAAATAAACACTATTTGTTGTATTTTAATTTCTTTTAAATGATTTAAATTTGTTCATGTTTTTGAAAAGGGATGAGTCGTTTGTTTAGTAAACCGTGGCAATTCTATATTCAGTATACGTATATTACGATCATATTAGCATGCTGTGTACGTATAGGGATATAGGGGTGTTACAATTATTTTGGTATCAGAGCCTAGGTTTGAGATTCTCAACCTAGGTCAACTGTAAGAAAAAGGAAATTTTGAGTTTTAAAATATGGTTTTTATATAAGATACATGTTTTGGTATGATAGTCTTTGATCTTATTGAGGTATATTCTGCTGTGTTTGCAGATATAGGTAGTGATAGCGTCTCAGTCACGTCAGTTTGTAGAAGGTAGTGCTGAGAGTGTAGCTCCTGAGGAGGGTAGAGTTGGAGCTATAGTTGATAGAGTTAGTGAGGCCCCTGCTCCTGTGCCAGGGAGATTCGATGCTGATGAGGTACCACCGGGTTGGTTTAGGCATATGATAGAACTATTGAGGCCAGCTCCAGTACAGCCACCACCGCCACCACAGCCTCAAGTGCCGGTAAGACACTATGATAAGTTGAGGAAGTATGGGGCTGAAGATTTCTTGGGCACTACCGATCCTGCAGTGGCTGAGCAATGGTTGGATAAAGTGCAGAGGATATTCATTCAGTTACAAGCTACTTCGGATGAGAAGTTTGACTATGCAAGATCCCTTCTGCAGAAGGATGCGTATGATTGGTGGAAGACAGTTCCCCATGCCATGGATGATCCACCTACTCTGTCTTATGGGGATTTTCTGAGGGAGTTCGAGCAAAAATATACTCCGAGGGAGTATAAAGATATTAAGAAGATGGAATTCCTGAGTTTGAGGCAAGATGACCGGACGGTGATAGAGTATGAAGTTGAGTACACCCGGTTGAGTCATTATGCCGGTGGGATTATCTGGAATGAGATTGATCGATGCAGAAGATTTGAGGAGGGATTGAGGCCCTCTATTATGTGCATTATGGCTGGTTCTCGGTATCAGGATTTCTCTCAGTTAGTTGCAGTAGCTAGGAGTGTTGAGAGAGCATAAGGTATTGCAGCCGCTGTTACTGAGGAAGAGACCAGAGTGAGAAGATCCTAGTTTGAGGCAGGGTCTTCATCTGTGAAAAGGGGAAGAGGAAGTTTTGTTCCAAGAATCAGTAGGAGTCAGAGATAGTCGGGTAGGTCAGTGCAGTATCAGAGGCAGAGATCGAGACCTATAGCTTCTGTAACCAGTGCTCCGACTCCAGTGATTCAGAGGTCTACTCTACCTGCATGTGAACAGTGTGGTAGAAATCATGTGGGTGTTTCCAGGATGATGGGTAGATCAGCTGTGTGTTTCAGGTGTGGATCGCCTGACCATTTTATTAGGGAGTGTCTTGAGATGCAGGAGCATAGACAGGCTGAGTCTGCAGCTTCTCGACCTAGTGTTAGCAGGGGTGGTCGAGGGGGCAGAGGTTTCAATAGAGGTGGTCGGCCCGGGTTTAGTCAGAGAGGAGGATCGACATCTGGAGGCAGTAGGCCAGCTGAGGCCGGGCCTTCTTAGAGAGTTTATGTGATGCAGAGGCAGTCGGATGCTTCAGCAGCTATAGCGGGTACATTCTCTTTATTTGGCATTTCAGTTCTTGCTTTGATTGATCCAGGATCTACTTATTCATACATAAGTGCATTCATTTTGCCTGTGTCTGAATTGCATTCAGAGTCCTTAGGATTTGATGTCTTGGTGACAAATCCTTTAGGACATAGTGTTGTGGTGAGTAAGGTTCATCGTGATAGTGCAGTAGTAGTGTAAGGAGAGGAATTTCTTGGGGATTTAATTGAAATGCCTTTTAAGGAATATGATTTGATCTTAGGCATGGATTGGTTGTCTAAGCATGGAGCTGTGGTAGATTGTCAAAAGAAGTGTGTTACCTTGAGAACTGGTGATGGTAGAATTGTGATGGTGTCTAGTGAGCAGAGACAACTTGCATCCTTGTTTGTTTCAGCTGTAACAGCTAGAAAGTTGATTAGAAAAGGGTGTGATGCTTATCTTGCTCATGTTGTGGATACCCGAGTAGTGGGTTCCCAACTTGATAGTATACCCACAGTTGCAGATTTTCCAGATGTGTTTCCTGAGGAGTTACCAGGGTTACCTCCTGAGAGAGAGGTTGAGTTTGGTATCGAATTGTTGCCTGGTACCACTCCCATCTCTATTACTCCTTATCGAATGGCATTTGTTGAGTTGAGAGAATTGAAGGTGCAATTACAGGAGTTGTTGGATAAAGGGTTTATTCGCCCTAGTGTTTCTCCATGGGGAGCTCCTGTTTTGTTTGTGAAGAAGAAGGATGGTACTATGAGGTTATGTATCGATTATAGGCAATTGAATAAGATGACTATTAAGAACAAGTATCCTTTGCCTAGAATTGATGATCTCTTTGATCAATTAAAGGGAGCAGTAGTGTTTTCCAAGATTGATTTGAGATCAGGGTACCATCAGTTGAGAGTTAGAGCTGAAGATGTTCCTAAGTCAGCTTTCCGCACAAGGTATGGGCATTATGAGTTCTTGGTGATGCCTTTTGGGTTGACAAATGCACCTGCAGCTTTCATGGATTTAATGAATAGGGTGTTTAGACCCTATTTAGATCAGTTTGTAGTGGTCTTCATTGATGATATTTTGGTGTATTCGCGTAATGAAGAGGAACATGACAAGCATTTGCGGATTGTATTACAGATTTTGAGAGAAAAGCAGTTGTTTGCTAAGCTGTCGAAGTGTGAGTTTTGGCTTGATCAAGTGACTTTTCTTGGTCATATAGTTTCAGCAGATGGTATTAGAGTTGATCCAAGTAAAGTTGAAGCTATTTTGAATTGGAATTCACCAAAGTCTGTGACTGAAGTTAGAAGTTTTCTGGGTTTGGCAGGCTATTATCGACGCTTTGTGAAAGGTTTTTCTTTAATAGCTACTCCACTCACCAGATTACTTCGAAAAGGAGTTAGATTTGTGTGGACAGATCAGTGCCAAGCTAGTTTTGAGCAGTTGAAAGAGATGTTGACTCAAGCGCCTGTTCTTACTCTGCCTATGGAAGATAAACCTTATGTGATTTATAGTGATGCTTCACATAATGGTTTAGGATGTGTTTTGATGCAAGAAGGTAAAGTTGTAGCTTATGCTTCTCGGCAGTTGAAGCCGTATGAGCTTAATTATCTCACTCATGATTTAGAGTTGGCGGCTATAGTGTTTGCTTTGAAGATTTGGCGACACTATTTGTATGGGGAGAAGTGTTTTATCTATACAGATCATAAGAGTTTAAAATATTTGGGAGTTCAAAGAGAGCTTAATCTTCGACAGAGACGATGGTTGGAGTTGATTAAAGACTATGACTGTTTGATTGATTATCATCTGGGAAAGGCGAATGTTGTTGCGGATGCCTTGAGTCAGAAGTCTTTGGCAAGTCTAACTGTGTATTCACTCTCGTTGCTTGTTTAATTAAGAGCATTGCATGCTAGTTTTGAATCATGCGATGATGGTGCACTGTTGGCTCAATTGCAGTTGAGACCAGTGTTGTTGGATCGGATTAAAGAGGCTCAATTGGCTGATGAGAAAATTCAGAAGATTGTTTCAGATTGCCAACATGGAGAAAGTAGAGATTTCCATTTGAGAAATGATGGTAGCCTTTGGTTTAAAGATAGGTTGTGTGTTCCTGATGATGCTAGTTTGAGAAAGTTTATTTTGGAGGAAGCACACCAATCAGTCTTTGCTATGCATCCGGGAAGTACAAAGATGTACCATGATTTGAAACAGCATTATTGGTGGGCTGGTATGAAGAGAGACATAACGGAATTTGTATCCAAGTGTCTCACATGTCAGAGGGTGAAAGCTAAGCATCATGTTCCAACAGGGTTGCTTCAACCTTTAAAAGTGCCTGAATGGAAATGGGAGAGAGTGACAATGGATTTTGTATCTGGTTTGCCTTTGACTCAGAAGAAGCATGATGCTATCTGGGTGATTGTTGATCGGTTGACAAAGACAGCTCATTTCCTTTCAATTTGAATGGACTATTCTCTTGAGAGACTGGCTGAGTTGTATATTAATGAGATAGTGAAATTGCATGGAGTCCCGATTACTTTAGTGTCAGATCGAGATCCTCGGTTTACTTTGAGGTTTTGGAAGAGTTTGCATTGTGCATTAGGTTCTCGATTACACTTTAGTACTACTTTTCATCCACAGACAGATGGGCAGTCAGAGAGAGTGATACAGATTATTGAGGATATGTTGAGAAGTTGTGTCATTGATTTCTCTGGAAGTTGGGACAGATTTTTGCCACTTGTGGAATTTGCTTATAACAATAGTCATCAATCAAGTATTGGAATGGCACCATTTGAGGCATTGTATGGTAGAAGATGTAGAACGCCTTTTATGTTGGAATGAACTTGGAGAAGGGAAATTAATTGGTCCTGATTTGGTTAAAGAGACTGAAGAGAAAGTGAAGATAATTCGAGATCGGTTAAAAGTAGCTTCAGACCGACAAAAATCTTTTTCAGATTTGAAGAGGAGAGACATAGAGTTTAATATTGGAGATAAAGTATTTTTGAAAGTGTCTCCTTGGAAAAAGATTTTAAGATTTGGTCGTAAAGGAAAACTGAGTCCTCATTTTATTGGACCTTACGAGGTATTGGAAAGAGTTGGACCAGTTGCGTATCGACTTGCTTTACCGCCTAAATTGGATAGAATTCACAATGTCTTCCATGTTTCTATGCTGAGGAGGTACAGATCAGACCCATCTCATGTTTTACCAGTTGAATCTATTGAGGTGAGTTCAGATCTGACATTTGAAGAAGAACCAGTTGCTATTTTGGCATATGGAATGAAAGAGTTGAGACATAAGAAAGTGCCAATTGTGAAGATTCTTTGGAAGAATCATGGTAGATAAGAGTCAACTTGGGAGAATGAGCAAGCAATGCAAGATCAATATCCTCAGTTGTTTCAAACTTGATATCAAGTAATTTCGGGGATGAAATTTCTTTTTAGAGGGGGAGAATTGTAATATCCCAAAATGTGCCCTAGAAGTTTTGGGTATAATTGTTGTTTTAATTGGATTTAATGTATATGTGTATTTGGAAAGAAAAAGGGAAGTGAAGAGAGAGTGTATATGTTGTATATATAGCAATATATACAACATATATAAGTCAAGTTAGTGGAGGTCAAAGATGATTAGTTAATGATTTTAATTAATTAAGTTAATTAATGGAAATGGAAAATTAAGTGAGTGGAATGAGATATTTGGATTATTTTAATATAAAAGCTTGGAGGAGAGGATTTTGAGGAGAAGTGGTTGAGATGTGACTTTGCTTCTTCTTTCTTTCTTCCTTCACGTGGATCATTGCTTTTCATTTCCTTTTCTTTCAATTGGCCGGCTATCAAAGGAACAAGAGAGCAAGGGAGAGATTTGAACATTCAAACTCAAGATTGAAGGAAGATTCAAGTAATCAAGTTGGAAATTTAAGAGTTTCTTCATCCTTGGTAAGTTTCCTCTTGATACCTTGATTTTCTTTTAAGATGTGTTTGAGTTTGTTGGTAGTTTATTTATGGTATGTGAATATGTTGATTAAGATGTGTTTAAGAGTGTTTGGTTCAAGTGATTTTGGGATTTTGGGGTAGGATTGAAGGAAAGAGTAAGTTATTGGAAGTGAGAGTATTGTGGTTGTGTTTTGGGTTTGTGGTGATGATTATGATTTGTGATTGATGTATGTTTTGAGTTGTTTTGGTATTTTTGTAAGTTTATTATGGTTCTTGGGTATGTGGAGTTAAGTTTGTTTGAAGTGGATTTTGGTGTAAGGAAGTGATTTGTTGGTTGTGTTGTTGTTGTTGCCGGAATCTGGGTTTTTGGCCTGACACGCCCATAAGCACGACCAAGTCTTTGGACGTGTCGATGGTTCTGTGTTCTTGGATGGGTGACACGAGCAGTGACACGCCCATGTCACTGAGCGTGTCACAGCTTCTGTGTAGTTGTAGTATTGACACGTCCAGTGACACGCCCATGTCACTGAGCGTGTCATAGCTACTGTGTTGGTGAGGAATTGACACGCCCATGAACACACCCATGTTGTTGGACGTGTCAATGTTTTTGTGAGACAATATGTACTACACGTTCAGTGACACTCCCGTGGTGCTGAGCATGTCAAAGCTTCTGTGTTGTGAGTTTAGGGCACGGTCAGGGACACGCCCGTGTTGTTGAGCGTGTCATGTTTAGGGTTTGCCCTAGTTGGTTCTTAGTCTTATTATCTCATGTGTATCTCTAAGTGAGTATGTATTATCACCTTTGGTTTAGGTATTGAAGAGGTTGAATTGTCCTAACCTAGGTGGTGGAGAATTCTTGAAAGAGAAAGGTTGTAGAGTGGTGTGAGTTGTTCCAAAGGTAAGTACAAAGTACATTGTTGCATACACTCATATGATTTGATACTTAATATATTTGATTATACATATGCTAAACAATTGATTACAGGGTTAAAACATTTGATGAAATATGAAAGGTATGTTAATGCAATTGATATTGTATATTATCTTGATAAGATATGAAGCCATGGTTGTTGGCTATAATGATGTTAATGAGATGATTGAGGCATGGTTGCCTATTATGATATTGAGATATGAAGCCATGGTTGTTGGCTATAATGATGATAATGAATTGAGAAAGAATTGTAAAAAAAAGATTTTGTGTCTAATGTGTTATTCAACCTTCAGAGTTCTGGGTTTGGCGGCATGCCTATAAAGTACTGGATAGGTGAAAAGACTGAGTCGTAAGCCGATTCCAGTTGATTAATGTGAAATGTGAATTAAAGTAACAGTCTAGCCGGGTTGAGGATTTCCTCGGATTTATTCGGGTTGAGGTCCAAGAGACTGGGTCTATTACAAGTAACAGTCTAGCCGGGTTGAGGATCTCCTCGAGTTTAGCCGCGTTGATGGTCCAAGAGACTGGGTCTGTTACGCTATCCATGGATAGAGATATATGTGTATCGCCTATGGGCTTGAGTATTATGATTATAGACCAAAGCAGTAACTCTGAACTTTGAATAACATATTAGTGTCGTTTGGGCCCATACTTGTCTTTGTGTCAACATAAATCATAAGTGATGATATAATTGAATAATTATGAAATGTAGTCTCATGAACAATACAAAGATATCAATTGTGAATATTGTCTTAATTGTTGAAATGTGTGACATTGACATTGCATAGAAGTATAATGTTATTGTAGTTGTACCACTAAGCCGTTGGCTTAGCGCGATTGTGATTCATCGCGCAGGTGACAGGGAAGAACCAGAGAGTTCCTCTAGGCCGAGTAGAGTCTAGAGTTTGAAGTTCTAATAAGTGGAGCTTAAAGATCAAAGACATATTGCCAACCATGTATATATCTTATGTTTTGTAAAACTCGAATTTTGATGTATAAGTATTTGGAAATATTTGTTATATTTTCCGCCGCTTTTTAAATAAATACTATTTGTTGTATTTTAATTTCTTTTAAATGATTTCAATTTGTTCATGTTTTTGAAAAGGGATGAGTCGTTTGTTTAGTAAACCGTGGCAATTCTATATTCAGTATACATATATTACGATCGTATTAGCAGGCTGTGTACGTATACGGGGTATAGGGGTGTTACACTCATGCTATGGATGATCAACCTACACTTTCTTATAGTGATTTTCTGAGGGAGTTCGAACAGAAATATACTCTGAGGGAGTATAAAGATTTAAAGAAGATGGAATTCCTGAGTTTGAGGCAAGACAACCGGACGGTGATGGAATATGAGATTGAATACATCCGGTTGAGTCGTTATGCCGGGGGAATTATTTATGATGAAATAGATAGGTGCAGAAGGTTTGAGGAGGGATTAAGGCCCTCTATTATGTGCATCGTGGCTGGTTCTCGGTACCAGGATTTCTCTCAGCTTGTTGCAGCAGCTAGGAGTTTTGAGAGAGCGCAAAGCATTGCAGCAGCTGCTTCTGAGGAGGAGACCAGGGTTAGGAGACCCCAGTTTGAGGCAGGGTCTTCATCTGTGAAGAGGGGGAGAGGAAGTTTTGTTTCGAGAATCAGTAGAAGTCAGAGACAGCCGGGTAGGTCAGTGCAGTATCAGAGACAGAAATCGAGACCTACATCTTCTATAGCTAGTGCGCCAACTCCGATGGTCCAGAGATCCATTCCCCCTATATGTGTTCAGTGTGGTGGAAGACATGGGGGTGTTTGTTGGAAATATAGTGGATCAGCTTTATGTTTTCAATGTGGATCGCCTGATCATTTTATTAGGGAGTGTCCTGAGATGCAGGAGCACAGGCAGGCTGAGTCTGCAGCCTCTCGACCCAGTGTCAGCAGAGGTGGTCAAGGAGGCAGAGGTTTCAGTAGGGGTGGTCGATCCGAGTATAGTCAGAGAGGAGGATCATCATCCGAAGGCAGTAGTCCAGATGAAGCCGGATCTTCTCAGAGGGTGTATGTGATGCAGAGGTAGCCAGATGCTTCAACAGTTATAGCGGGTACATTTTCTTTATTTAACATTTTAGTACTTGCTTTGATTGATCCAGGATCTACTCATTCATATATTAGTGCATCTATCTTGCCTGTGTCTGAATTGCATTCTGAGTCCTTAGGATTTGATGTCTTGGTGACAAATCCTTTAGGACATAGTGTGGTTGTTAGTAAGGTGCACCGTGATAGTGCAGTTGGGGTGCAAGGTGAGAAGTTTCTTGGTGATCTGATTGAAATGCCTTTTAAAGAATACGATTTGATTTTAGGCATGGATTGGCTGTCTAAGCATGGAGCTGTGGTAGACTGTCAAAAGAAGTGTGTTACCTTGAGAACCAGTGATGGTAGGAGTGTGATGGTATCTAGTGAGCAAAGACAATTCGCATCCTTGTTTGTATCAGCTGTAACAGCTAGAAAGTTGATTAGAAAAGGGTGTGATGCTTATCTTGCTCATGTGGTGGATACTAGAGTAGCGGGTTCTCAACTTAATAATATAACCACAGTTGTAGATTTTCCGGATGTGTTTCCTCAGGAGTTGCCAGGGTTACCCCCTGAGAGAGAGGTTGAGTTTGATATCGATTTGTTGCCTGGTACCACTCCCATCTCTATCACTCCATATCGAATGGCACCTGCTGAATTGAGAGAGTTGAAGGTGCAGTTGCAGGAGTTGTTGGATAAAGGGTTTATTCGCCCTAGTATTTCTCCGTGGGGAGCTCCTGTGTTGTTTGTGAAGAAAAAGGATGGTACTTTGAGATTGTGCATCGATTATAGGCAATTGAACAAAGTGACTATTAAGAATAAATATCCTTTGCCTAGGATTGATGATCTCTTTGATCAATTAAAGGGAGCAGCAGTGTTTTCCAAGATTGATTTGAGATCCGGGTACCATCAGTTGAGGGTTAAAGCTAAAGATGTTTCTAAGACAACTTTCCGCACCAGGTATGGGCATTATGAGTTTTTAGTGATGCCTTTTGGGTTGACGAATGCACCTGTAGCTTTCATAGATTTAATGAATAGGGTGTTTAGGCCCTATCTGGATCAGTTTGTGGTGGTTTTCATCGATGATATTTTAGTGTATTCGCGTAATGAGGAGGAGCATGACAAGCATCTGCAAATGGTATTACAGATCTTGAGAGAGAAGCAGTTGTATGTATGCTAAGCTGTCAAAGTGTGAGTTTTGGATTGACCAAGTAACTTTTCTCGGTCATATAGTTTCAGCAGATGGTATAAGAGTTGATCCGAGTAAAGTCGAGGCCATTTTGAATTGGAGTCCACCAAAGTCAGTGACTGAAGTTAGAAGTTTTCTGGGTTTGGCAGGCTATTATCGAAGGTTTGTGAAAGGTTTTTCTTCGATAGCTACTCCACTCACCAGATTGCTTTGAAAGGGAATTAGATTTGTGTGGACAAATCAGTGTCAAGCTAGTTTTGATCAGTTGAAAGAAATGTTAACTCAAGCACCTGTTCTTACTTTACCCGTGGAAGATAAACCTTATGTAATTTATAGTGATGCTTCACATAATGGTTTAGGATGTGTCTTGATGCAAGAGGGTAAAGTTGTAGCTTATGCTTCTCGGCAGTTGAAGTCGCATGAGCTCAATTATCCAACACATGATCTGGAATTGGCAGCTATAGTATTTGCTTTGAAGATTTGGCGACACTACTTGTATGGAGAGAAATATTTTATTTATACGGATCACAAAAGTTTGAAATATTTGGGTGTTCAGAAGGAGCTGAATCTTCGGCAAAGGCGATGGTTAGAACTGATTAAAGACTATGATTGTTTGATTGATTACCATCCTGGTAAGGCGAATGTAGTTGCTGATGCATTGAGTCGGAAGTCTCTGGCAGGTTTGGCTGTTTATTCGCTCTCGTTGCTTGTTGAGTTGAGAGCGTTACATGCTAGTTTTGAAGCATGTGATGATGGTGCATTGTTGGCTCAGTTGCAATTGAGACCAACATTGTTGGATCAGATTAAGGAGGCTCAATTGACAGATGAGAAAATTCAGAAGATTGTTTCAGATTGCCAAAATGGGGAGAGCCGAGATTTCTTTGTGAGAAGTGATGGTAGCCTTTGGTTTAAGGATAGATTGTGTGTTCCTGATGATGCTAAATTGAGAAAGATTATTTTAGAAGAAGCACATCAGTCGGTTTTTGCTATACATCTGGGAAATACAAAGATGTACCATGATTTGAAACAACATTATTGGTGGTCAGGTATGAAAAGAGACATAGCGGAGTTTGTATCCAAGTGTGTCACTTGTCAGAGGGTGAAAGCTGAGCATCAAGTTCCAACAGGGTTGCTTCAACCTTTATCAGTGCCTGAATGGAAATGGGAGAGAGTGATAATGGATTTTGTGTCTGGTTTAC
This sequence comes from Garcia nutans, assembly GCA_947685225.1. NCBI lineage: Eukaryota > Viridiplantae > Streptophyta > Magnoliopsida > Malpighiales > Euphorbiaceae > Garcia > Garcia nutans. The sequence goes on from CANTUV010000045.1 coordinate 35,952,641, forward strand.
CTTTGACACAGAGGAAGCATGATGCTATTTGGGTGATTGTTGATAGGTTGACAAAGACAGCTCATTTTCTTCCGGTTCAGATGGACTATTCACTTGAGAAGTTGGCTGAGCTGTATATTAGTGAGATAATGAAGTTGCATGGAGTTCCAATTTCTTTAGTGTCTGATCGAGATCCTAGATTTACTTCAAGATTTTGGAAGAGTTTACATGGTGATTTGGGTTCTCGATTGCACTTTAGCACTGCTTTTCATCCGCAGACAGATGGGCAGTCAGAGAGAGTGATACAGATTATTGAGGATATGTTGAGAAGTTGTGTCATTGATTTCTCTGGAAGTTGGGACAGATTTTTACCACTTGTAGAATTTGCTTACAACAACAGTCATCAAACCAGTATTGGCATGGCACCATTTGAGGCATTGTATGTGTAACACCCCATCTTAGCCTACGTTTATAGACCAAGATGGACTGTTATCTCATGGTGGTTGTGTCTTAATATTTTATTTAGCCAATTTTAAGTACAGATTTTAAAAAAAATTTGCCATAACCTCCCCTAAAAATGGAGGTCCCAAGTGTCACCAAAACTGATTTTTCTTATTTTTGAAAAACATTTTGTTTCACAATTCAACTCAAGCACACTCCCAATAATCCACCCTTATAACCTCAACTACAATCCTGCAAGAAGAATTCACACTTCTATACTTGCATACATAAATGCTAAACCCAAATAAGATTTATTAGATTCCAAGCAGTGTACGTGTTCTAGCTTTTCAGTATAATACAATTATTTGCTAGATCATACAAGCTTATGTACATGCCATATTGCTACAATCAATCATATCCAAACTCCTACCCAAAGTAGTAGTCAAGGCCAGCTGCGCAGGACATGCTGCAATCTCGTCTCCTCGTTTAACCTACGAGTTTAGAGGGAAACTAAACTCGCTAAGAAATTGCTTAGTGGGTACTTAAATCATTGCAATAAAATGAAAGAATTATTTGAACATATATTTATATACTTTAAACAATTGAAAGGAATAAATACAAAACACAGAAGTTAAAAAGGCTTGACTGAATATTTTGAATTTAAATCATTTTTCTTGCTTTTATCATTTTGGTTGCTCTACTGGTTTAACAGAACATCAGCGGATAAGGAAGGGTCATGATAAACATATCTCATCATGATCATATTTCATTATTTTTCATCATAATTCTTGCACATGTGCCAATGGCCATTATCATTGCATCATTGATCATGTCATTGTAATCATCGGCCTTCAGCCGGAATATCATAAGCAGTACTGCAGTATTAGTATGATGCATCATACCCTTATCTCAAGGGTTCTGATATACCAAGTAGAGCATAAATAATTTATTAAATTACTTTGGTCATGATTTTCAATAGGTCATGATTTTTCCATAAGGCATATATTACTAGGATAACTTCTCATGATGCCTTTCTGATCATTTCCAATTCTCCTTCATGTCATTTTATATGATTTAACATCAATCCATATCATAATATTCAATTTTTAACACATTTAGAAAAATGACCAAATGAATAGTAGCGCGGCGCGTAAAATCGGCAACGCAATGGCGCGCGACAACTAAATAGTAAAATCTGTTTTACTGCTGAAAATCAGTCAACTTTGGCAACAGTTTTGACCAAGTGAACAACCTTATTTTTGGATGAATTTTTGCAGGAAAACACTTTCATAAGTTAACTAAATGCATGTAAAATTTTGTTGAAAACTTCTTTCGTTTGCCCCTTCAACGGACTACTCAAAATGAAAGATGCAGAATGGTGCCCAAAAGGGACCATTCGGCCCAATTTTCAAAATTTGAGGGAAATTCATTTTTTTTTTTTGAAAAATTGATTTTTAGACTCCTTTTGTGATGCCATTGAAAGACTAAGGGTCCCTCTTTCAAAAATCAAACCAAAGGAGTGATTAAAAGTTCATCAAAGTTTATGAATAATTGAACAAATTTAGCTAGTTTGTTTTGTTTTCATTCTTTTCACAATCAATTGATTACAAATGGTTCAAGAGAACTTTCCCACATATTTACCACACATAATAACATCATTTCAAAACCATTTCAAAAGTCCCATAATACAAAATATGTGAATTAATTGAAAAGGCAATGATTTAAGTACCAAACCTTGTTTATTTGCTTTGTTCCTTGCTTGTCCTATTCTTTCTTCCCTTCTTCTTCTTTATCCCTTTGATTTCCTATAATTTTCATAACTTCCATAATAAGAACATGATAAAAACCATATGTTCAAGCCTTGATTCTTGCTATCTAAAGCTACTAATTACCATTTATTCATCACTTCTACATGTATGGATCATTTAATCTAATTCCTCTTCACTTTCTTAACTTTCCCATAATCTTCCCAACTTTTCTTTCATTGATAACTTGAAAACTATGAATCAAATGAATAAACTAAAGCTAGAATTGGAATCCTTACCTTAAAATCAAGCTTTTCCTTCCAAAAATCCATTTGAACACTTGAAAAATTCCTTCCCTTTTTTGGTGGAGAGAATTCGGCCATACCTCACAAAAATGGAGAGAAAAATGTGTCCTTAGTTCTTTAATCATCCTTCTCTCCCTTTTTATATTTTTCCATTTTCCATTTATTTAATTAATTTCATTTTGGAGGGTTAAGATGTAACCACCACAAAAGTATCTTTAACTAGGATGGTGCCATATGGAGGGTTAAGATTAATCCAACCCAAAAGTGTCTTTAAACAAGATTTTTCCATGTGTCCTTTTCTAGAAAATTACTATGCCATGTGTCCCTTTTCTAGAAAATTTCTATGCCATGCGTCCCTTTTCTAGAAAATGGGTGGAAGTGAAAAGACCAAAATACCCTTCAATGGAAGGTTTTGCCTTTTCTTCGTACCCGGGTGGTTTTACGACGTGTAAAATGTACCGTTATCCTCCTTTCAACCTCTTGTTTCCATTTCCGACATTCATTCTTGATTTTGAACTAATTTATAAAAATTACGCTCATGCCCTTGACTTTTGTAAAAATTCCCTTTAGGTCCTTAAGTGATTCGGGTCTCCGCTTAGGTTCGTTCTTCAACATAGATCACTGCGGAGTCCTTCCGTTTACTTCGGATAACTTTACGTGTCTTTTTTTCCAGTGTATAAATTATTATCACAAGAATGACAAAAATACCCTTGGTCGAGAATCCACTGTATCTCTCAAACTGTGCGTTTTCGGGGAAAATCGTGGTGTTCCGTTTCGACCCGATTTTTCTCTACTTTCCATTTCTGGAGTCTGTTATATGCACTATTAAGAACCTCCAGTACAACTTTTAAAAATTACAATCACCTCCCCAAAACTTTTTAAAATTACAGTCACCTCCACAAAACTTTACAATCTTTTCAGTTAGGTCCTTTTTTGTCCTATAGAGCTTCCCTTCACTTCATGTTCTTTGGTGGTTACTCAGGATGGCTCCTCTTACTGTACGCAGATGTACTGTACATGGATGTACTGTATATATGTACAAATTGGGTCGTGACAGTATGGAAGAAGATGTAGAACGCCTCTATGTTGGAATGAAATTGGAGAGGGCAAATTAAGTGGTCCTGATTTGGTTAAAGAAACTGAAGAGAAAGTGCCCTAGAAGTTTTAGTATAATTGTTGTTTTATTTGAATTAAAATGTATATGTTATTGGAAAGAGAAAATAATTTAAAAAGGAGTGTATATGTTGTATATATGGATATATATATATAACATATATACAAGTCAAATGGATGGTCAAAGGAAGAAGATATTTATTTTGGTTATTTATGAAATTACTAAAAAGGACAAATAAGTAAAAGGGAGTTAAGATATATAGAAGAGGGTATTTTAGTAATTTTCTTTTTAGATTGCTTGGTGGAGGTTTAAAGAGATGAGAACTTTGATTTTGTCTTTAATTTCCTTTTCATTTTTCTTCTTTTTCTTTTCTTGGCCGGGTACTCCAATGTTAAGAGAGCAAGATAGAGTTTGATTTTCTAAGATCAAATTCAAAGGAGATTTCAAATAAACAAGTTGGAATTTCAAGAAATTTCATTATTTTGGTAAGTTCTCTCTTGATTGCTCTTGTTGTTTTTGAAGTTATTTTTGAGTTTGATGAAGTGTTGTAGATAATATGGTTAGGATTGCTTGTGGTGTGTTTGTATGTGATGGAAATGGAATTAAAGATAAGAAGTTAGGTTGGTGTTGGTGATGGAAGAGTAAGAGTTGTGTTTAGTGAAATTTTTTCTGTTTTACAATTAGTAAAGGCTGTGACTTTTATGATTTTTAATTAAATATAGAAAAATGTTCTTGAAGTGAATTTTGGATATGTTGTTTCTTAGTGAGTCTAGTATTTGTGAAAAATAATTTGGAACCACGTTGATTGAATTTAATTCATGGAATTCACAAAGTTCAGAACTGCTACCAGGATGCAGGGCAATTGGAGCAGTCTGGTTGGGTGAACTATTTGACCAAGATTTTGTGTTCAGTTTGATCTGAAATTTTAAAGGAATGATTTTAAGATGTAAAATTTAGTTCTGTAAAAATTTTAGAGTTTTTAGTCAAGTAGATTATTTTATACAATGTTTCAAAATAAGGATAAAGTGGAGTCTAAAACCAGAATTTACTATTCATATGGTCATTTTGCTAATATTCCTTTTGGATTAGGTTGTGAAGAGGTTGAATTGCCCTAACCTAAGTGTTGAGGATTCTTGGAAGAGTAAGTGTATAGATTGGTGTGAGTTGGTTTTAAGGTAAGTACAAACTACATTATTGCATACATTCATATGATATTGAGACTTGAGACATATTTGATTATAAATGTGATAAGGAATCTAATGCATTGTGGATGTATATTAACAATGTTATGTTTGGCATAATGTGAATGTTGTGATGTGCATGTAAAATATGTGTTAATGCCATTGATTATATCCATTTGAATAATGAATTGATTAATGTGATTTGAAATATAACGAAATGTGAAATGTGCAATATGTGATGATGCAAATGAGATGATTGAGGCATGATTGCCTAATTTGATTATGAGAATGAAATTAATTGAGAAAGAAATGTATAAAGATATAAATGAAAAGAATTTTGTGTTTAATTTGTTATTCAACCTTCAGAGTTCTGGGTTTGGTGGCATGCCTATAAAGTACTGGATAGGTGAAAAGACCGGGTCGTAAGCCGATTCTAGTTGATAAATGTGAAATGTGAATTATAGTAACAGTCTTGCCGGGTTGAGGATCTCCTTGGTTTATCCGGGTTGAGGTCCAAGAGACTGGGTCTGTTACAGGTAACAGTCTTGCCGGGTTGAGGATTTCCTCGAGTTTAGCCGAGTTGAGGTCCAAGAGACTGGGTCTGTTACCCTATCCATGGATAGAGATATATATATCGCCTACGAGCTTAATGATTGTGATTATAGACCAAAGGAGTAACTCTGAACTTTGAATAACATATTAGTGTCTTGTGGGCCCATGCTTGTCTTTGTTTTTCAATGTGAATCATGAATGTTTTGATTAATTATTAAATAATGTAAGATTGTGAAATATAATATTCTCTTGAATTGATCTTGAATCTTGATTGTGTGACATTAGCATGGCATTAAAGCATCATAGCACTGTAGTTTGTACCACTAAGCCGTTGGCTTAGCGCGAATGTGATTCTTCGCGCAGGTGACAGGGAAGAACCAGAGAGTTCCTCTAGGCCGAGTTGAGCCTAGATTTTGAAGAGTGAATAGTGGACTTTAAGATCGAAGACTGACTGCCAAACATGTATAAATTTTATGTGTTGTAAAACTTGAGTTTTGATGTATATGAATTTGTAAATATTGTTACTTTCCGTTGCATAGTGAACAAATATTTTATCTACTGTATTTCATAATAAACCTTTACTTTATTTTGTACTAGAAGTGTAAATCCTTTTTGCAGGTTGTAGTTGAGGTTATAAGGGGGATTTATTGGAAGTGTATTGAGAATGATTTTGTTTGCATTGGTTTGTGTAAAAATGTTTTCAAAAATCAGAAAAAAAAAACCAGTTTTGTCGACACTTGGGATTGAAATTTTAGGTGAAACTATGGCAAAATTTCTTTAAAAATCGGAACAAATATTTGACTAAGTAAAAGTGGTAGCAACATTAGGATAGTATGGCGCCTCTACTCAGCTTACACACGTAGGTCGGGAAGGGGTGCTACACTTCACCCTTGAAATTGGATCTTCATCCTTTTGACTCCGGGTCTTCACCCTTTAAATTGGATCTTCATCCTTTTGAATTTTGTCCTATATTGGTTTCAACTCTTTTAGCTGGACTGATGTTTTATCTTTTACATCTTCATTCTTTTGAGTGTTCTATTTTTCTTCTTTTTGCCATTCTTTTGTTCTTCCTTTGCACTTTTGCAAAAAATTCAGCCATTTTTTAACCGGGCCCTGTAAAAAATTCAGCCATTTTTTAGCTGAGTCCTTATATCTTTTTCTTGCCGCCCTGCGTGACAAAATATTGGAAGTGAGTCTAAAAATATTTTGTACATGCATAAACTCAATAAATTGAAAGGAGAAACTTTGCCACCTGTGTAGGCTTAAACAAATGATTTTTCCCATGCGGGCTCTGATTGATGTTTATATTGTCTAGTTCTTTGCACAAACATGCATTTCTTCTTTTGCAAAATGATTGGAGTTTCCTCCATCAATGGGCTTTCCATGCCACTTTATTCAATATCTTCTTTTGATTCTTTACTTCAAAGGGTGTTTGTTGTTCACTTTTGACAAAGAAAAATGCAGTATGATATGCTTATGTATACATGATATGCATGAGTAATACTTATAGTGATTCCATCGACCCACAAACTGAGGTTATTAGCTGAAGTGTTCTCATTGACTCTTTCTAGATGCCCATTCAGGTCTTGCATTGGATTGGCAGAAGGCTTCGCATTTATGGTTTTTATCTTCAAGATGTTGAGGACATGAGTGGTGGAGACCTCAAGTAGCAGAGTCAGAGATACATCCATTTCAAACTATAATTTAGCATGTCAATTCATAGCTTCTTCATAACCTTTCCAATAATCATTTCTTTTACCCAATGTGTCCATCGAGGTTCGATGGTTCAACATACTTTCCTTAACTTGAAGGCTTTATTTTTTTTTCTTTTTTTTGAATTTTGATTTTGAAATCAAATGTTGGCTTTGCCAACTCCATGTCAATTTACCTCGGGACTAGGTTTTCTAAATTAACATATCTATAACATGATAACCCTAATTACTATACTAAACTTGAGAATCATTTCTGTTTAAGCAAGAACTATTGCACTTTAGATAGGAACATACACAATACTTAGCGAATGGTCTCATCGAGTTTAAATATTGCCTACCTCATATGCATGCTTATTCAAACTATCTCTACTAATAGACTCTACCTACCAAGAGAGATCAACAGGTCTTTAATAGGCTTCAAATAGGGTCTATAAGGGACATGGGTTAAATGAAGGCCATTTGTAAGTTGGAGCCATTGTGACACTATGGGCAAACCCTCATACTACAACTTTCTTATTTAAACAGTTGGAAGCATGAAAAGATAGAGCTTTGAACATTCTTCTTTCTTCTTGACATGAATTTGGATCTTGATTAGGACACTATTTTCCTTTGTAAAAACTTTGGTACCCATATTCCTTTCTCATTCTTCTTTTCCTTTTCTCTCTTTTCTTTTTTTTTTTCTATTTTTTGTTTCTTTTTTTTAGCTTCTATATCATTTTGTCCTTCTTTCCTGTGGGACTATTGTAGACCCTTAATTTTTTACCCAGTCCGGTCCAATATATTTTAATTAGTCCAAAATAATTTTTTTTATTTTAATTTAATAATATTTGATTTACTATCTAATTTTTATTAAATAAAAAATAATAAAAAAAAGGACGGCTGCGGCGAAATGGCCCTCGCAGGTAGGAATTTCTTGTGGACGAATTGGCATGCTGCCGTAGCCAGCTATGGCAGCTTTTTTGCGAGCGCAATTTTTCCTCAAGAGTTTTTTTTTCGCTAGCGCAATTTTTCCGCAGTAGTTTTTTTTCGCCAGCGAAATTTTTCCGACGCAAATTTTTCAAAACCTAATATTGGTTTCCTTTTCTAAATGAATGTTATATTCTGTGCATAATTAGAATTAACCATAGTATTCTTCTATAAATAATACCATAAACAACACAAAAAGTATCAGAAAATTGTGACGAAAATTTGGAGAAAAATTGAGACCGAAATTGAGGAGGAAAACCTTGAATCAATCTGACTTTTTTTTTAGAGAGAAAGCAAGCAACTCAACCCATCAAAGGCAGCAAAGCTTGTCTTTGACCTTGATAATCCAAGAAGCAATTTTTGGTGTAACCTACGAACGAAGGTTTGAGTTCTTAATTTCTTTTTGTTTCTTACAGTAGCTTCATCCTTTATTTAAATCATAATATTACACACTCAAAACTTCAATCTTTGAAGATGTAATAACTTGATATTTGTTTCCAGAAACCTTAAGAGAATTACTTTATTTATAGATACCTTTAAAAACATTAATCCATTTCTTTGTTTTTTCCAAAAAACCTTAAATCGTTCTAAAACACTAAAAATCATCCTTCTGTTTCCCTAAAACCTCAAAAACCTAATTTATTCCTTTTGTCCCCAAAAACCCTAAATTGTCTCTTTTATTTTTATAAACTTTAAATCGTTTGCTCTATTTTCAAAAAACCCTAAATTACTTTTTTTGTTTCTTCAAAATATCAAAACCCTAATCTGTTTTCCAATGTTTCAAAACCTTAAAACCCTAAACTTTACTTTATAGCTTCTAAAAATCACATAAAGCTTTATAAAACTATAAATTGTTTTCTCAAACTCTAAAATAAAATACATTATCTGAAACACAAAAAACCTTAATTCAACTTTTAAAACCAAGACAACAACCTCAAATTAGTTAACCTTAAACCCTAGTTTTCCTAAACCCTAACCCTTTAATCTTTAATCTTTAAACCTTAAAACTTTATAAACATAAATATTAAAATTCAAATATAGTAAACCTAAAAACCATATTCAATAGCTAATAATCATAAATCCAATGTTTTAAAGAGTCCAAACCCTAATTTCATGATTTTACATCTCAAACACTAATTTTGTCAATCAAAGAACTTTATCAACCTCTTAAATTATAAAACTTTGCTCCATTTCAATTCTTTTAAAATTTACAGTAGCTTAAACCCATAAATTCCAAAACCCTAAACACATTAAATAAAGAATCTTAAATAGAAACAGTAGCCCTAATTTGAATCTTCACTTGATTTATTTAATTTTATATTTGATTATGTAGTTTATTATATGCTTTAATTTATTTTCAATGCTTTGTTGATTTATTTAAGTTCAATGCTTGATTTATTTAGTTTATCATGGATGGATGTTTACATTCTATTGATGTTTAATATCTTTGATGAATGATTTATTTATAATGAATGGTTATTTACTTTTATCGATTTATTTAGATTTCCAAATGTTGTAAGAGGTATGTTTCCACTTGGTGGGTACCTCATTAGTTAAATATCATGTTAATTAAATTGCTTTTCTATTTTAGAACCAATGTAAAGGACATGTTTCTACCTTTCGGTGGGTGTCCTATTTAGGCATGGATTATGTAAGGGCATGTTTTCATCTTCGGATGGGTGTCCATTTATTTGTTTGTTTGGACATTATTTCGATTTTCAATATATCGATACTTTATTTTAATTATTGTGTGTAATATGGATAATGTTGTTATATTTAAGAATTTTATAATATTAAGACCTGTAAAGGAGGCCGGTTCTAATGAACCGAGCGTTGTGGGGGTGTTGGGCCATTTCTCACCTTCCCCACACGTACCCAACTTTCCGAACCCATTAGGGGGTTGGGGATTCCTTAGGAATTGAGTCATCCACCCCTTTCTTTTTCTCGGCTCGTCCGGGTGGCGACTCCATTTTCTCCGAACTTAGGTCCGTGTTCTCTAAGGCCCCAAGCCTAAACAGTGTCGAAGTCGCAAGAACCATTCCACCGGGAGTGAGGGCGAAAATCCCCATTCACAGTGGCGACTCCACTGGGGATAAGAGAAGTTGATTCCGTTGGTCTTTATATTATTCTATTCTTTCTTATAATGATATTATCCATTGCATCATATTAGATTACATCGTGTGCGTGAGTTAGGATGCCCGTGTTACCCGTGTTGTGTTATGTAAGGGATACCTACTTTCACTCAAGGTATGGAGATCGAGCATGGCATAATGACTCATAGCTTCATACCATTTTGTATATACTTGCTATGGGAACCTACGCCTTTTTACCCAAAGACTAAAGCTCATATAATTGGCCTAGTTACTTTCCTTAGGTTTTACCCCAAATGCATGTTGTTTGACTATGGTTAATTTATCTTGGCTTAAATCATGGCTTATTTGGTTTGTTCTTTTTCTAATATGACCTAAGTATATTGTAAGCTCAAAATAAATTTTTCTTTAAAATCCAAAATACCAAAGATATTTTCAAAATTTTTCAAGATGGTCTTTGGACATAAGACTTTTCTAAAAATAAATCAAAAATTCTTTTGCTCATGGCCCAAATACTAAGCCCAAAATCCATTTTTTCTAAAATCTTTTTGCAATGGGCTTAGAAATAAAATTATTTTTATCCAACCTTTTCTTACAAAGAGCTTGCAAATTATTTAAGTCAATTACGTAATACCAAAAATCAATTGTGAGCCTAGTTTATACTAAGAATAAATCAACCATTGGCTTATTTTTGGCTTGAATCACTAGTTACTTTTTTTCAAGTGAGAAATCTATCTATAATAAACCTCTCAATTTAGTTTTAATCCAATGTAGTATAAAAGCTACTATAGTTGGTTGAATGGATTAAAACCTAATTAATGGGAATTATCATAAATTGATTTCCATTTTTGAAAATATAACTATTGGTTGAAAAGTCCGAGGGAAATATTCAAAAACAAGATGCCCCATGTTGGTATTTTGTTAACCATATACCTTGGAAAAGAGACTCACCATTCATGTGTGGATGTTATAAGGTTGGAAGGAGCATCCTAATTATCCTTGTTTGTTGATTATTCGTGCATGCATACATGCATACATTTGCATCTCATATCCTTTGTGGCTCACAGCCCTGGATTACGACAGTTCAAAAGCTTACGACAATCTGAACTACGCCGGAGATGAAGTATCTAACAATGACTCAATCACTTGCTCACCAAAAGCAATGGAGCCCGAACAAATTCAAAGAATGGTGGATGAAGCCCTCAATGCCAAAATGGAAGAAATAAAAGAGGCTCTAGCTGAGACCATGAAGAACTAATTGACTGCAATTTTAGAAAATCATGCTGAAGCATCTGCTAGCAACAAGAAAGTCAAGGGGAAGGCTAAAGTTGATGAAGTAGCTTTTGATGATGAAAAGGTGATCATTGATGATGATGATTGGGCTCAATACTACCAAGATGCTCAAGAGAAGAAGAAAGAACTGAAGAGTGTCGAAAGATCAACTATGGAGAAGAACGAAACTTCTGATATTGAAAAGATGATTGCTGATCTAGAAATGAAATTTGAGAAGAAGCTGAAAACCGAGGAAATGTCCTAAGTTGACAAATTATTTGAGCTTGATGAAGAAGTTCCGTATAAGTTCAAGATGCCATCTTTTGCGAAGTTTGATGGAACCAGAAATCCTCATCTCCATGTCAAGCAGTATATCACTGCCATGTAGTCTGCCCAAGCTACTAAGGCTCAAACTCTAAGGTACTTTATGCTCTCATTGGATCATGTTATCCAAAATTGGTTTAATACCCTAGATGATGGAACACAAAAGAGTTGGGATCTGCTATACAAGGCCTTCATCCAACAATATGGATATAATGTTGAAATGGAAGTTACCTTAATGGAAGTGGAGTCCATAAGAAAAAGACCAAATGAGAATTTTGTAGATGATGTGAAGAGATGGAGAAACAAGGCTGCTTTGCTCAAGAAGAGGCCCGATGAATCTGATCAAATAAGGATGATTGTGAGAGGGGTCCTGCCTAGTCTTCGTGAAAGGATGTCTCATACACTCATCTGTGACTTCAAAGATCTTCTCCAAGCTGGTCTACAAATTGAAGAGTGGGAAAGGGAGAAAAATTGCTTTTCAATAAGAAGGAATGAGAAAGGGAATTATCAGCCTAGCAATCAAAGCACACAAAAAGAAGTTGATGTTAATGCGATTGGTCAAGGAAATAAAAGACAATTCTCAGAATTGGGGAAACCTCTATCTTGTGTTTTTAACAAGTTACAAAAGAAAGGGTTGTTGCAACCGTTAGCTCCTTGATCACTACATAATCCATTGCCACCAAATTTAAATGCTGAGGCCTTCTGTCAATTTCACTAAATGTGAGGCATGAAATAGACAAATGTGCTCCTCTAAGGCATGAGATCCAAGATTTGATTGATAGTGACAAGCTACCCGAGCCGAATAAGCCCAATACTAAGAATGGCCCTTTGCCTAAATTTGGAAGAGTGCCACCACCAGAACCCTTTATGGTGGGAAAGGGATTGGAAGAAGATTTTGTTTTATCATCCTTTCAAGATGGAAAATTTGAAGATGTGAAAGGAAAAGAGGCTTAAACTCAACAAACTTTCCTTAGCTTGAATGCTGCTTTTCAATTTTACTTTCTTGAATATTTAATTGGAACAATCATGTTTTTCAAAATTAAATTTATTTGAATAAATTACTTTCATCAAAATTTTTGTTGGTCTTTATTCATTTTGGTGATCAACCAATGATGAATCTAGCTTGATAATTCATGAATTAATATATCTAGGCATCATGACTTGAATGACTTTACTAGGTAAGGGAATTGCTCTATAGCATTGAGTTGTGTATGCTTACTTAGAGAGGGCTCCTGCATAATTACCTTTGTCTGGGTCCTAGTCAGTCTTAGAACATACTTAGAGAAACTTTCGAGGTGAAATTGAACTCTGCTTATTTAAGAGAGAAATGATCTAGGCATTGTTTGATTAGCCAACAACTAGTATCCACCCTATTAAATATCAATCCCTAGTTGTCCCTTTGAGCCTTCATAAAATTTTAGCTTTCTTTTCATCAGGCTTACAAACCTCAATAACCTACCCTAAACTATTGTGATACTTTTGACAAGTCTTATGATCATTAAGATAAAGAGGCAAGAAGATCAAAGAAAGCAATGATTAGCCAAGATCATGAAGATAGTTGAAGTTCTCAAGACCATAAGGTTAGTTGATGTTTTCAAGACCATAAGGATAGTTGATGTTCTCAAAACCATAAGGGTAGTTGAAGTTCCCTTAATATCTCCAATATATCAAGACAACATCAACATTAGAGTAACAAATGATTTATGGCTGTTAAAGAAGATTTATGTTACTCCACTCATCCATTATTGGAAGCCCAAGTTGGTACAAACAAGACAACTCTGTTTGAGCTAGAACCAAAAAAGGAAAGACAGAAAGAAAAAGAAAGAAAAAAGAGAAAAGAAAGAAAAAAAGAAAAAAAATAAAAGAAAAAAAGAAAAAAAATAAAACCTAAAAAGGAGGTTCAGAAAGTCAACTGAGTTTTCTTTTACCTAAAGCAGCAAAAGGCTTCCATTTGGATCATAAAGACATTTTTACTTGAATTGGTCCAACCCAACTAAAGATTCAATCAAAATTGGAGAAAAAAAGAGGAAGACCATCCAGTTCTTGAAAATTCTGTGCCTGATAGTCCTACAAGATAGAAGGACAAAATGATAAAAGAAAGGGAACAATAAGGAAAGAGAAAGAAGAGGGAAGAGTAATAAAAATAAAGAGGAAAGAAAAGGGGAAAGAAGAAAAGAAACGAATTTGGATAACAAACTTTTTGCAAGGGCAAGAACTGTCCTAATCAAGATCCAGATTAATGCCAAGAAGATAGAAGGAATTTGGAGTCTAGCAAGATTGCCTCCAAGCTACCTAAAATTCAAACAAGAAATTTATAGTGTGAGGGTTTGTCCATTGTGTCACATCAGTTCCTATCTCAAAATGACCTTCATTTAACCCATGTCCCTCTTAGACCCCATTTCAAGCCTATCAAAGTCCTGTTAATCTCTCTTGGTAGGCAGAGTCTATTAGTGAAGATAGTTTGGATAAGCATGCATATGAGATAGTATTTAAACTCAATGAGACCTTTGGCCAATTAATGTGTATGTGCCTATTTGAAGTGCAACAGTTCTTGCTTAAATGGAAATGATTCCCGAGTTTAGTACGGTAACTAGGGTTGTCATGTTATAGATATGTTAATTTGGAAAAATCAAGTCCTGAGGTACATTGACATTTATTTGGTAAAGCCAACATTTGATTTCAAAATCAAAATTCAAAATTAAAAATGTTTTTGTCATACAAAGCCTTTAAGTTAAGGGAAGTATGTTGAACCTCCAAAGGACACATTGGGCAAAGGAAATGATTATTGGCATGGTCATGAAGAAGCTATCAACTAACATGCTGAAACATAGTTTGAAATAGATGAATCCCTGACTCTATTGCTTGGGGCCTCCATTGTTCATGTTTTCAATATCTCAAAGATAAAAGTCATAAATGCAGAGCTTTCTATCATTCCAATGCAAGACTTGAACGTACGTCAAAAAAGAGTCAATAAGAATACTTTTGCTGATCACCTCGGTCTGTGGGTCAATGAAACCACTATGAGTATCATCATGCATATCATGCATACATGAGCATATCACATCACACTTTCTTATCTTGCATTGTCTATTCTTTATCAAAGTGAATAGCAAACACTCTGTGAAGTAAACAATCAAAAGAATATATCAAATCAGGGGGGCATAGAAAGCCCATTGCTTGAGAAAGCTCTAGTCATTTTGCAAAGAGAAGAAATACGTGCTTGTGCGAAGAACTAGACAACAAAAACATCAATCAAAGATTGCATGGAAAAGATCATGGGTTTGAGCCTACACAGGGGGCAAAGTTTCTCCTTTTCAATTTTTTGAGTTTATATATAAAACATTTTCAAACTCGCTTGCAAATATTTCGCCACGCAGGGGGTAAGAGAGGATATAAGGTCCAATTAAAATTAGCGGAATTTTTGCAAAAAGAAAGAACAAGAAAGAATGAGAAAGAAGAAAATTAGAATTCTTAAAAGAATGAAGATGCAAAAGATGAAAGATCAGTCCAACTAAAAGAGCTGAAGCCAAGGAAAAGACCCAATCTCAAAGGATGAAGACCTATTTTCAAGGATGAAGACCCGATCTCAAAGGATAAAGATCCATTTTCAAGGATGATGACACGATCTCCAAGGATGAAGATCCATTTATGAGGGTGAAGAACCACAATGCATAGAACAGTCGGAGCAGTCAGGCTTCTCAACTGATAAAAGGTAAATCAAATCTTGGACCCGAGATTGGATAATTGGACCTGAGATTGATTTGATTTACCTTTTATCAGTTGAGAAGCCTGACTGCTCCGACTGTTCTATGCATTGTGGTTCTTCACCCTCATAAATGGATCTTCATCCTTGGAGATCGTGTCATCATCCTTGAAAATGGATCTTTATCCTTTGAGATCGGGTCTTCATCCTTGAAAATAGATCTTCATCCTTTGAGATTGGGTCTTTTCCTTGGCTTCAGCTCTTTTAGTTGGACTGATCTTTCATCTTTTGCATCTTCATTCTTTTAAGAATTCTAATTTTCTTCTTTCTCATTCTTTCTTGTTCTTTCTTTTTGCAAAAATTCCGCTAATTTTAATTGGACCTTATATCCTCTCTTGCCCCCTGCGTGGCGAAATATTTGCAAGCGAGTTTGAAAATGTTTTATATATAAACTCAAAAAATTGAAAAGGAGAAACTTTGCCCCCTGTGTAGGCTCAAACCCATGATCTTTTCCATGCAATCTTTGATTGATGTTTTTGTTGTCTAGTTCTTCGCACAAGCACGTATTTCTTCTCTTTGCAAAATGACTAGAGCTTTCTCAAGCAATGGGCTTTCTATGCCCCCCTGATTTGATATATTCTTTTGATTGTTTACTTCACAGAGTGTTTGTTATTCACTTTGATAAAGAATAGACAATGCAAGACAAGAAAGTGTGATGTGATATGCTCATGTATGCATGATATGCATGATGATACTCATAGTGGTTTCATTGACCCACAGACCGAGGTGATCAGCAAAAGTATTCTTATTGACTCTTTTTCGACTTACGTTCAAGTCTTGCATTGGAATGATAGAAAGCTCTGCATTTATGACTTTTATCTTTGAGATATTGAAAACATGAATAATGGAGGCCCCAAGCAATAGAGTCAGGGATTCATCTATTTCAAACTATGTTTCAGCATGTTAGTTGATAGCTTCTTCATGACCTTGCCAATAATCATTTCCTTTGCCCAATGTGTCCTTTGGAGGTTCAACATACTTCCCTTAACTTAAAGGCTTTGTATGACAAAAACATTTTTTATTTTGAATTTTGATTTTGAAATCAAATGTTGGCTTTACCAAATAAATGTCAATGTACCTCAGGACTTGATTTTTCCAAATTAACATATCTATAACATGACAACCCTAGTTACCATACTAAACTCGGGAATCATTTCCATTTAAGCAAGAACTGTTGCACTTCAAATAGGCACATACACATTAATTGGCCAAAGGTCTCATTGAGTTTAAATACTATCTCATATGCATGCTTATCCAAACTATCTTCACTAATAGACTCTGCCTACCAAGAGAGATTAACAGGACTTTGATAGGCTTGAAATGGGGTCTAAGAGGGACATGGGTTTAAATGAAGGCCATTTTGAGATTGGAGCTGGTGTGACACAAAGGACAAACCTTCACACTATAAATTTCTTGTTTGAATTTTAGGTCGCTTGGAGGCAATCTTGCTAGACTCCAAATTCCTTCTATCTTCTTGTCATTAATCTAGACCTTGATTGGAACAGTCTTTACCCCTACAAAAAGTTTGGTACCCAAATCCGCTTCTCTTCTTCTTCTCCCTTTCCTTTCTTTTTATTTTTCTTACTCTTCCCTTTCTTTGAACTTTTATCATTTTGTCCTTTTTCCTTGTAGGGCTGTCAAGCACATAACTTTTAAGCATTGGATGGTCTTTCTCCTTTTCCTCTAATTTTGATCGAATCTTTAATTGGGTTGGACCAGTTCAAGTCAAAATGTCCTTCTAACCCAAATGGAAGCCTTTTGTTGCTTTAGGTAAAAGAGAACTCAGTTGGCTTTTTGAACCATTTTGGGTTTTCTTTTCTTTTCTTTTCTTTTTTTTCTTTTTCTTTTCTTTTTCTCTCTCTTTTCTTTTTCTTTTTTTTTCTTCTCTTTTTTTTTGTTTTTTTTTGTTTGGATTGTTTATTTGTTGTTTTTTTCTTGGTTCTAACTCTAAAAGAGTTGTCTTGTTTATACTAACTTGGGCTTCCAATAATGGATGAGTGGGGTGACATAAATCTCCTTTAACAGGGATAAATCATTTGTTACTCTTATGTTGATGTTGTCTTGATATATTTGAGATATTAAGGGAACTTCAACTGCCCTTATGGTCTTGAGAACTTTAACTACCCTTGTGGTCTTGAGAACTTCAACTATCTTCATGGTATTTGAGAACTTCAACTATCTTCGTGGTATTCATTTCTTTCTTTGATCTTCTTGCCTCTTCATCTTAGTGATCATAAGACTTGTCAAAAGTATCACAATAGCTCAGGGTAGGCTGTTGGGCTTACAAGTCAATGAAAAGAAAGCTAAAAATTTTATGAAGGCTCAAAGGGACAACTAGAGATTGATATTTAATAGGGTGGATACTAGTTGTTGGCTAAACAAACAATGCCTAGATCATCTCTCCCTTAAATAAGCAGAGTTCAATTTCGCCTCGAAAGTTTGTCAAAGCATGTTCTAAGACTGACTAAGACCTAGACAAAGATAATTATGCAGGAGCCCTCTCTAAGTAAGCATACACAACTCAATGCTATAGAGCAATTCCCTCTCCTAGTAAAGTCATCCGAGTCATGATGCATAAATATATTAATTCATGAATTATCAAGCTAGATTCCTCATTGGTTTAGCACCAAAATGAACAAAGACCAACTAAAAATTTTAATGAAAGTAATTTATTCAAAATGATTGCTCCAATTAAATATTAAAGAAAGTAAAATTGAAAAGCAACATTCAAGCTAAGGAATGTTTGTTGATTTTAAGCTTCTTTTCCTTTCACATCATCAATATTTCCATCTTGAAAGGATGATAAAAAAAATCTTCTTCTAATCCTTTTCCTACCATGAAGGTTGCTGGTGGTGGCACTCTATTGAACTTGGGTAATGGATTGTCTTTGGTGTTCGGCTCGTTGGGCTCAGGCAACTTTCCACTATCAATTAAATCTTGGATCTCATGCCTTAGACGAGCACATTTATATTTTTCATGCCCTCGTATTTGATGAAATTGATAGAAGGCCTCGGCACTGAAGTTTAGTGGCAGTGGATTATGTAACGGTCGAGGAGTTAACTATTGTAACAACCCTTTCTTTTGCAGCTTGCTAAAAACCCAAGATAGAGGTTTCCCCAATTCTGAGAATTGTCTTTTATTTCCTTAACCAGCCATATTAACATCAACTTCTTTTTGCGTGCTTTGATTGCTAGGTTGATAATTCCCTTTCTCATTCCTTCTTATTGAAAAGCGATTTTTCTCCCTTTCCCACTCTTCAATTTGTAGACCAGCTTGGAGAAGATCTTTGAAATCCCTTATAAGGGTGTGAGACATCCTTTCACGGAGATTGGGCAGGACGCTTCTCACGATCATCCTTATTTGATTAGATTCATCGGGCCTCTTCTTGAGTAAAGCGACCTTGTTTCTCCATCTCTTCACATAGTCCAAAAAATTCTCATTTGGCCTTTGCCTAATGGACTCAACTTCCATTAAGGTAACTTCCATTTCAACCTTGTATCCATATTGTTGGATGAAGGCCTTGTTTAGTAAATCCCAACTCTTTTGTGTTCCTTCATCTAAGGTATTGAACCAATTTTGGACAACAGGATCCAATGAGAGCATGAAATACCTTAAGTTTGAGCCTTAGTAGCTCGGGCAGACTGCATAGCAGTGATATACTGCTTCATATGGAGATGAGGATTTTCGGTTCCATCAAACTTAGCAAATGATGGCATCTTGAACTTGTACGGGACTTCTTCATCTAGCTCAAATAATTTGTCAACTTTGGACATTTCTTTGGTTTTCAGTTTCTTCTCAAATTTATTTTCTAAATCAGCAATCATCTTTTCAACATCAGAAGTCTCATTCTTTTCAATAGTTGCCTTCTCAACAACCTTTGGCTCCTTTTTTTCTTGAAGATCTTGATAGTATTGAGCCCAATCATCATCATTAATGATCACCTTATCATCATCAAAAGCTACTTCACTAACTTTAGTCTTCCCTTTGTCCTATTGTTTCTTAGTGCTAGTAGATGCTTCGGCATGATTTTCTAAAATTGTAGTCAATTGGTTCTTCATGGTCTCAGCTAGGGCCTATTTTATTTCTTCCATCTTGGCATTGAGGGCATCATCCACCATTCCTTGAATTTGTTCGGGATCCATTATTTTTGGTGAGAAAGTGATTGAGTCGTTGCTAGATACTTCATCTCCGGCATAGGTTGGATTGTCGTAAGCTTTTCAACTATCATAATCCAGGGCTGTGAGCCAGAAAGGATCAATGATATGAGATGTAAATGTATGCATGTATGCATGTATGCACAAACAATCAATGAAGAAAGATAATTAGGACATTTATTCCAACCTTATAACATCCACACACGAATGGCGAGTCTCTTTTCCTAGGTAATATGGTTAACAAAATACCAACATGGGGTATCTTGTTTTTGAGTATTTCCCTCGGACATTTCAACCAATACTTATATTTTCGAAAATGGAAATCAATTTATGATAATTCCCATTGATTATATTTTAATCCATTCAACCAACTATAGTAGCTTTTATGCTATATTGGATCAAAACTAAATTAAGAGGTTTTTATAAATAGATTTCTCACTTGAAAAAGTGACTAATGATTCATGCCAAAAATAAGCCCATGATTAATTATTCTGAGTATAAACTAGGCTCACAATTGATTTTTGGTATTTTCATAATTGATCTAAATAATTTGCAAGCTCTTTGTAAGAAAAGGTTGGATAAAAATAATTTTATTTCTAAGCCCATTATAAAAAGATTTTAGAAAAAATGAATTTTGGGCTTAGTATTTGGGCCATGAGCAAAAGAATTCTTGATTTGTTTTTTTTTTTTTTGAAAAGTCTTATGTCCAAAGACCATCTTGAAAAATTTTGAAAATAGCTTTGGTCTTTTGGATTTTAAAGAAAAATTTATTTTGAGCTTACAATATACTTAGGTCATATTAGGAAAAGAACAAACCAAATAAGCCATGATTTAAGCCAAGATAAATTAACCATAGTCAAACAACATGAATTTGGGGTAAAAACCTAAGGAAAGTAACTAGGCCAATTACATGAGCTTTAGTCTTTGGGTTAAAAGGCTTAGGTTCCCATAGCAAGTATATACCAAATGGTACGAGGCTATGAGTGGTTATGCCATGCTCATTCTCCATACCTTGAGTGAAAGTATGGTATCCCTTACATAACACAACACGGGTAACACGGGCATCCTAACTCACACACACGATGCAATTTAATATGATGCAATGGATAATATCATTATAAGAAAGAATAGAATAATATAAAGACCAACGGAATCAACTTCTCTTATCCCCAGTGGAGTTGCCACTGTGAGCGGGGATTTTTGATCCCACTCCCGGTTGAATGGTTCTTACGACTTCGACACTGTTTATACTCGGTGCCTTAGAGAACATGGACCTAAGTCCGAAGAAAATAGAGTCGCCACCCGGACAGGTCGGGAAAAAGAAAGAGGTGGATGACTCGATTCCTAAGGAATCCCCAACTACCTAATGTGTTTGGAACGTTAGGTACGTGTGGGGAAGGTGAGAAATGGCCAAGCACCCCCACAACTCCCGGTTCATCGGAACTAGCCTCCTTTACAGGACTTAATATTATAAAATTCTTAAATATAACAACATTATCCATATTACACACAATAATTGGAATAAAGCATCGATATATTGAAAATCAAAACAATGTCCAAATAAAACAAATAAATGGACACCCACCCGAAGATGGAAACATGTCCTTACATCCCGTGCCTAAATAGGACACCCACCGAAAGGTAGAAACATGTCCTTTACATTGGTTCTAACATAGAAAAGCAATTTAAATTACATGATATTTAACTAATGAGGTACCCACCAAGTGGAAACATACCTCTTACAACATTTGGAAACCAAAATAAATCGATAAAAGTAAATAACCATTCATCATAAATAAATCATTCATCAAAGGTACTAAATATCAATAGAAAGTAAACATCCATCTATGATAAATTAGATAAACCAAACATTGAACTTAAATAAATTAAAGCATATAAAATAAATCAAAGCATAATCAAATATAAAATTGAATAAGGCAAATAAAGATTCAAATTAGGGCTACTGTTTCTATTTAAGTTTCTTTATTTCATGTGTTTAGGGGTTTTGGAATTCATGAGTTTAAGCTACTGTGAGTTTTAATGGAATTAAAATGGATTAAAGTTTTATGATTTAAAAAGTTGGTAAAGTTCTTTGATTAACCAAATTAGGGTTTGAGATGTAAAATCATGAAATTAGAGTTTGGACACTTTAAAACATTTAGATTTATGATTTAAAGTCACTGGATTGTGTTTTTAAGCTTACTGTGTTTGAATATGTTTATAGGGTTTTAAGGTTTAAAGGATTAGGGTTTAGAAAACTTTAGGGTTTAAGGTTTTAAGGTTTACTATTTTGGATTTTGGACTTGAATTAGGGTTTTAGAATTTTAGAATTAGGGTTTCGGAGAATGCATTAGGTTTTTAGGATTTGAAAATCAATTGATAACTTTATGAAACTTTATGAAAATAATAAAACGATTTAAGGTTTATATAAACAGAAAAGATGTTTTTAGGGTTTGTGGAAAGAAACAGACTAAAATTTAGGATTTTGAAAAGAAACAGGTTCAATTAGGGTTTTAGGATTTTAAAGAAGCAAAATAACAATTTGAAGATTTTTGGAAAACAAATAAATGAATTAAGGTTTTTAAACTTTAGAAAAGGTGAATTGAGGTTCTAGGGTTTTTGAATTAAAAGAAACAATTGGATGATTTAAGCTACTATGAAGAAATTAGACAATTGATGCATACCTCCATTTGTTGGTTCCACCAAAACTTTCCAACTGAGGACTTACAGTTATATCTCTCTTTTTGAGTAAGTTTCTCTTTTACTTGATCTTTATTTTTCTTTAGAAATCATCACTAATTTTCTTATATGGTAAGGATTCCACCTAAATTTTATAGGTTGTCAACTCTAAAGCTAGTGAATTTCTCACTAATGGTCCTATGGACTCTACCTACACAAAAGCCTACTGTTCATTCATTGAGAAGCTAATTGTCAACTCTAAAGCTATGTCACCGGTGTTGGTTGGGTTGTCATACACTTTTGAACTGTTGTACTCCAGGTCTGTGAGCCAGAAAGGATCAATGAGATACAAATGAATGTATGCATGTATACACAAACAACAAACAAATAAAGATAATTAGGATGTTTCTTTCAACATTATAACTTCCCATACGAATGCCGAGTCTCTTTTCCTAGGCATATGGTTAACAAAATACCAACATGGGATATTTGGCGCTCGAAAAATTCCCTCGGACGATTTTAACCAATAGTTATATTTTTAAAAATGGAAGTAAGTTTATGATAATTCCCATTAATTAGGCTTTAATCCATCCAATAGCTTTTTATGCTATATTGGATTAAAACTAAATTAAGAGATTTATTATAAATAGATTTCTCACTCGAAAAAGTAACTAATGATTCATGCCAAAAACAAGCCCATGATTAATAGTTCTTAGTGTAAATTAGGACCACAATTGGTTTTTAGCATTCCATAATTGACCCAAATATTTTATAAGCTCATTTTAGGAAAAGTTGTAATGAGGTAAAAAATAGTTTTGTTTCAAAGTCCATAAAATAATTTTAGAAAAAATAAATTTTGGGCTTTGAGCTTGGGAAATGTGGTGAAAAAGAATTTTTTGATCCATTTTTAAAAGTTTTTATGTCCAAAGACCATCTTGAAAAGTTTTAAAAATAGCTTTGGTCTTTTGGACTTTAAAGGAAAAATTATTTTAGCTTACAATGTAGGTAGGTCATATTAGGAAAATGAACAAACTAAATAAGTCATGATTCAAACCAAGATAAATTAACCATAGTCAAACAACAAGCATTTGAGGTAAAAACCTAGGAAAGTAACTAGGTCAATTAAATGAAATTTAGTCTTTGGGTTGAAAGGCTTTAGGCTCCCATAGTAGGTATATACCAAAAGGTACAACGCTATGAGTGGATATTCCATGCTCGATCTCCATACCTTGAGTGAAAGTATGGTATCCCTTACATAACACAACACGAGTAACACAACCATCCTAACTCATGCACACGATGCAATCTAAATAATGCAATGGACAATATCATAATAATAAAGAATAAAATAATATAAAGACTAACGTAATCAACTTTCCTTATCCCCAGTGGAGTCACCACTATGAGCAAAGATTTTCACCCCCACTTTCGGTGGAATGATTCTTGCGACTTCGACACTGTTAAGCTTGGTGTCTTAGAGAACACGGGCCTAAACCCGAAAACAATGAAGTCTCCACCCGAAAGGCCCAAAAAAAAGAAAGGGGTGGATGACTCGATTGGTAAGGAATCGCCAACCCCCTAATGGGTTTAAAAAGCTGGGTACGCATGGGGAAGGTGAGAATGACCCAGCACCCCCATAGTGCCCGGTTCATTGGAACCGGCCTCCATTTTAGGTCTTAATATTATAAAATTCTTATTTAATATAATATTATCCATATGACATGCCATCATAAGAGTAAATAATTACTTTATTAAAATCATAACAATGTTCAATCAAAAGTAAATAAATGGACACCCATCTGAGGATGAAAACATGTCTTTACATCGTCCAATATCTGAAACCAAATAATACACCCACCAAAAGGTTGAAACATGTCCTTTACATTAATCCCAAAATACAAAAAAAATTTAAATTACATAAGGACTAATTAATGAGGCACACAATCATGGAAGCATACCTCTTTCAATTTTAATAAGTAAATAATAATCAAGAAAATATGCATCCATGATAAATTAAATGAATCAAACATTGAAATCAAATAAATCGATCCTCAAAACATATAATAAACTATATAATCAAATCTAAAATTAAATAAAGCAACAAATGTATAAGTTTAGGGTTTACATCTTGAATTAGGGTTTTTAAATAAAATTAATACTTTAGGGTTTTGAAGGTTTAAACTTAAAAACTAGGGTTTTGGGATTTTAAGAAACTAATATTATTGTTATTCTTTTTAAAAAGGATTATGCTACTGTATAATTTAAATTAGAGTTTAGGATTTAAATAAATTAGGGTTTTGATTTCTAAGAAAACCAACACTATTATTTAATAATATCTAGACCTGAAAAGGAGGTCGGTTCCAATGAACCGGACGTTATGGGGGTGCTGGGTCATTCACACCTTCGCCATATGTACCCAACTTTTTGAACCCATTAAGGGATTAGGGATTCCTTAGAAATCAAATCATCCACCCCTTTCATTTTCCCGGCCCATCCAGGTGGCGACCCCATTTTCTCTGGGGTTAGACCCGTGTTCTATAAGGCCCCGAACCTATTAGTGCCGACATCATAAGAAATATTCCACATGGAAGTGGGGGCAAAAATCCCCACTCATACTACCTCTTTCATTCCTGCAAAACTCTCATCTTCCCATATTTGCTAGGGTTTATACTTTGATCCCACTATCTCGCCATTACATTCTTTCTTCAAAAATTGCATCTGGAAGCACTTTTAGTTCCTCGTACTCTTAAAAGTTGATGGCTCAACTTCTGAAGTACTTTCCAACTGAGAACTTACAGTTATATCTCTCTTTTGAGTGAGTTTCTCTTTTACTTGATCTTTATTTTTCTTTAGAAATCATCACTAATTTTCTTATATGGTAAGGATTCCACCTAAATTTTATAGGTTGTCAACTCTAAAGCTAATTAATTTCTCACTATTGGTCCTGTGGACTCTACCTACCCAAAAGCCTACTATTCCTCCCTTCATATCACTTTTGAATGCCAACACTATCTTTGAAAACTCCTATTCTCTTTCTAAGTCTTAGCCTCATAGTGGCCAAGAGCGGACTCCATGGGATAAGCACCTCCATTCTTATTTTATAAGGACTGGGCAAGAATGGAGGTTCTCTAGCTTGTTTCAATTAGTCTCACCTGCAATTGAACATCAAACTAGTTGCTATTGCTCTTTATTTTTGGAGTCCTAACCTTAACTCTTTTCTTTTCGCATCAGGACCCATGTCCATTACCCTAAAAGCCATATTCTATCTCACTGGCTTTCTAATCCTTGGCAAAGAAGCCATTTGCCTTCTTATCCCTGATCAACCTCATTAACTTGAGGTAAATGCTACCTCAACAAGTTAGTCCACTTATGGTAATCTCATAAGCACTTGCTGTAGGCTTTTTGACCCTTTACAGAGTCTAAACATGTTGAGTTCCTATGGGTTCTTCTTTATAGGTTCCTCTTTTGCCTTATAGGAGGTAATCCTAACATGGAGTATTTAGACCTCGCCAAGGCTTTGCCTTATAGCCAGTACTTCGCTTTAGGCATCATCTTTTTTAGGATCTATTTTCTTCAACATTAAGGAGTGTATTTCTTCTAGTAAGTTGAGTGGATGCATGTGAATAGTCTAATTTTGGCTATTATTGTATTTCCCTATTGTGCAAACACCCCTTTCGACAAACATGGAACTCTGCTAAGGTGAGAAACTAGCCATTTGTACCGCTACACTTTGTGCCTTTGAAATCCTAAAGTTTTTTTTTGCCTCATGTTGCCTTAGCCAAAGCCTACCATGACACAATTCATATGCTATGGTGGCTCAAACCCTTTACTTCAAAGCCTTCTGCCTTTAGAGAAATCCAAAAATGTTTGTTTTATGTTTTTACATCTCCCAGTCTTATTCATAGGTGGAGATTGTTTATTCAAAGCTCATCCCACAGCTTGTTTGACCTTGAGAGAGTACTATTCTTCAAGCATGGGAAGTTACCAATTTGGTCTCACCCCTGCTATACCAGAGGCTTCATTTAGGGTGCTCAGCATTCAAGGGGCTCTAACTCCTCAGCTCATTGGACAACTAGTGTAGAGACAATCACAACTTCTATGCAACATTATTTTGCAGCTAGAACTTACATAGTTGCTTTTAGTGCTTGTTGGTTCCCCACTATCCAACTCTTTTTTCCTTTTATGAGTATTGTCCATTACTCTTCCATTATTTTCCTTTTCTTGTTAAACTTCTAATCCTTGGTTCTTTGCCTATGGACATGATCATAACAAGTTTCAAATATGCCAAATGTCCATGTATACCAGCAGCTCCCCTTAGGGTTTTAAATCACTGAATCGATTACAAAATCAAAATTAGAATCGATCGTGATGAAATGAAAACATACTGAGCCATCATAAAATGACCTGAATCGACTATCATTATCATGAATGCATTCTAAATCGCAAATTGAGTAACAAAATAGGTGAAATGGAATGAATCGAACCGATATAAAATAAGAAATAATTTTTTTTTACAATAAATAAATTAATATATTGTAATTTATCCATAATTGTAATAAAGATTTAATTATTATCAAAAGTTATTTAAAAATAACTATATAAAATTAATTAAATAGTTTTTAATAATAATTAAACACATTTTATATTTTTTACGTAATAATATTACTAAATTATAAATAATAATAATAATCATCATCATAATCATAATCATAATAATACATTAGTAACTAATTGGAAATAAAAAAATATATCATTGAAAAATATAAACTACATAATTAAAATATTAACTGCTTCAAATAAGATTAAACATACCAGTTTACAACCAAAACTAACACTGAGGAGGATGTTGATTATTTTGATCATCACCATTAATATCTTGATTTTGTTATACCTCCCAAAATATGGTTCATGTTGGTGAAATTGATATGAGAATGCATCAAAAAAAATTTGACTATAAAGTTGGAAGCATTCTCTCTCTTTTTCTTTCTTAAGCACAACTTGGGTTAAAATCTTAAATGGTCTCTGCTGATAGTGACTGGTCAACTTAGCTTATTTATATAAATATTTATTACAATCATTAGGTTATATATTATTTAAAGAAACAATATACTAAATGAAGGCATTAAGCCTAGCAGTAAAAGCACATTAAATCACCTTACATGCCTTAGTTTCGAATCACAATGTTGCAACTAATTATTTTTCTTCTTTTTTTCTCTTATTTTATGTAACATCATTATATTTTTTTTTCATAAATTTAAATATTCTATATAACATAATTATATTATTCCATATTATTTAAACAATATCCAGTCGACACAATTTCCTCCTCCTCCTCCTCCTCCTCCTTTTTCTTCTTTCAAATTCAGAAACCAGTAGGGGTAAAGAAAAAGAAAACAAAAGTAAATAATGGATGAAACAACTAAATATCAAGTTCTTCCTCCTATTCTTCTTCTTCTTTAGCAGCAAAACCAAACCCTTTTTTTTCTTCTTCTTCTTTAAAATTCACAACTGCAATTTGATTCCGATTCAACAAAGTCATAACAATGAAATATCAGCCGATTCACCAATTCAATGATTTTGCAAGCCTATTAAACATGATTTTAGGCTTTTTGTAAATCCCATCCAAATATCGGCAAAACATATATCGGCCAGTGGAAATAATGTTAAATATTGGCCTTTCCAATTCAAAATGGCTGATATTGAAAACCATGGATCCCACTAAAGGATCCAAGTATTATTCCAAAAAGAGCCAAAGTTAAAGTTGAACCTCTTAATGGCCCTTGGTACCAAACATTCTAATATGATCCCCATGAAGACCAAGGTGAAGAATACTTTTAACACCCCCATGATGTAATGGATACTGATGACACCCCTTTAAGTAACTTTTTTCATTTTAAGATTACATACTTCACCAAAGATTAGCCTAACTTTGAATTCTCATTTGCAGAGAAATAAGTTGGCCCTGCTTCCTTTACCTCGTCCATGGCTCATTGTTATTCCACTACCTCAGAGTTTGAACAAGGAAGCACTGCCTCTAATGATAAAGCCCTAGCTCATCATTTGATTGACATGAAGACAAAATATAATACTCTTATATCATATATAAGTATAGTACATACATCTCATATATGTAAAATATGTATACTAAATATAATAATGTCAACATCCTTGTCATTTGAAAATTTTCCCTAAATTTAAGAAAAATATTTTAATCCTTAAAATATACATTAATAGATAAGTAAATATACACATTAGTAATTAATTATCAAAAATTTTAAAGAAAAATCTCTAGAAAAAAATTCACCTGAGTTTTGTATATAAATCGAACATTTCCCAAAAATTCAAATGTTCTCAACCTGCATAAAATACATTTCCAATATACATATAATTATCCATTTCTCCTACATTCTCCAATAATACACAAATATAAATGTACTTAAGTATTTCACATTTTATAACATTTGTACAAAAGCTTTAAATTTACAAGATTTAAAAAAAATAGTATAATGTATATAAAAATAACATATTTAGTTAAAATAAATATTTACATGCTAAGCAACTGGCTCCGATCTTGTGGCAATCTATCAAAACTTCTGGTACAATCAAGAAACCCTAGGCTTAGTTAGGCTTAACAAGGTTCTCTCTATCAACCCTGTCACCTATGCGATAAAATTAAATCGCGCTAAGCATCTTGCTTAGTAGTACATACTTTGGTAATAATAAATGTCATTATAAATAAAATTCTTGAAAATGCATCATGCATCAATGTTTCATAGACACACATTGGGCCCATAAATTCTTATACATTGATCTAGTTCCAAAAATATTATTTTGGCCTATCTCAATAGCAATGACATTAGCGTGTCTCGCTTGATGGCGTAATCATAACTATGACACCAATGTGTCTTGCCCAATGACATAGTCATAACTATGATACCAGCGTTTCTCGTCCGTAGATGTATGGCATGCCAAATAATTCCAAAAATAATTTTTTGAAATTAGACTTTATATAAGGCAACACGCAATACACATTCATCATATTCCATTTTTTAATATATTTTTCCACATTTCATATTCATTTTCCAAATTTCCATTGATAACTAACATCATTCTTATTCACAATGTAAATGTGACTAATTCCAATGTTTTAGTGCATAATTCATACTTTTTTATTTTGTACATATGACAACTAGTAGCCATTCTTTAATGGCTTAACATGCCATAATTTATGTAAATTATGCATTGTTACTTCAAACAATGCTTATCATACACAAATATTAATGTTCAAGTAACATAACACACTCTTCCATATGAGAAAGAGGAAGAAGATGATGGAAATGGTGTTTTTAATTTTCTTTCTTCTTTAATTCCTAACCATATAAATAAATAAATAAATAAATATTAATAATTATAGTTTTATCTTCCACCATTAAAAATATATTTTAATTTTAATTTAATTAATTTATTTTTTTACTATTTTACTTTTTACCTGTTTGAATTTTACCATTTTACTTTTTGACTTTTCATTTTTTAGTGACATTTATATTTCATGTATATTTCTTTTATGTTCAACATATAAATTTGCATGTTTCCTCTTCTAACACCTCACTCAACCCTTTCAAATTATTTATTTAATTATATTTTATAAAACTATGGGCATTAAAACTCTCTCCCCTTTAAAGAATTTCATCCTCGAAATTACCCGATACTTAGTTCTGGAAGAGTTGTGGATACTGGCTTTGCATGATATCCTCGCTCTCCCATGTGGCTTCCTCAATAGAATGATTCCTCCATAGGACTTTAACCAATAACATCCTTTTCTTCCTCAATTCCTTCACCTCTCGTCCCAAGATCGCCATTGGTTCCTCTTCGTAGGTCAGATCCAATTTACCTTAATGGAATCAACTGATAAAATATGAGATGGATCCGATTTATACCTCTACAACATAGAGATATGAAAGACATTGTGTATATTGTCCAACTCTAGCTGTAAAGTGTAGACCCCTAATTTTGGACTTGAACGAGTCCAGTCCCAGTTAAAAGGGCCAGGTCAAATCCAAGAAGCTTAAAACTAGTCTGGTATAATTCTAGAAGCTTAAACCTAGTCTAATCCAATTTTAAAAGTTTAAACCTAGTTTGATCCAATTTGAAAAAACCCAAACTAAATTTGATCTAATTTTAAAAGACCAAACTGAGTCGATATAGGGTTAAGTTCATGACGAATTGGCCTAGCCAATTCACCATGAGTCCTTAATTTTAGCTTGATTCAGTTTTAGTTGTATTTAAACTCAAATACATTAAGATAAACAAGGGATTTTCTAGTGGGATTAGGACTTTTAATAAGGTTTAGCCTTTACAAAAACATAATTAAAACATTATAAAAGGGACCGAAAACAATTAAAAAAGGGAGTGATTAGCAAACACATAGAAATTAGCAAAAGCAAAAGTATAGAAAAGAAAGCAATTGAAAGAGAGACAGAAGGCAATTAAGTGAGAATAGGAAGTAGCTAAAAATAACTACCATCTTTGGATTACTTCACTCAAGAAAGACTTTAGTTGATCCAGACTGTCCAAGGTAGTTGTGCAAAGCATCAAGCTTGGTTCAACAAATTTAACTTGGTGGAGCCAACAACGCTGGTATAATTTTTATTAACCAATTTATTTTGGTTTTTATTATTTATCTTCATTGTTTAGCTCATTGTATTGTCAAATTATGAATTTGATTTTGTAAATTCTATACAGTAAGCCATTGATTTAGGATTAGAACCCTATTAGACTAAAACTTTAAATTGCCTGTTCAACACTAGATTTAGGATAAAATCCTAATTTTGGATGATTTATACTTAGTATAAAACCCTAATTTTGCATGCTTAAGCCCTTGTTTAGGATTAAAATCCTAATTTGTATTTTAAAACCATAATTTGACCAACAAAAACCCTAAAACTCTAATTTTGTAATAAAACCCTAATTTGATCATTAAAATCCTAATTCATAAAATCAAACCCTAACATTGTAATTAAAACTCTAGTTTGGATATATGAACCCTAATTTTATTAATTTAATCTTGATCTATTATTATGTGCTTGATGATTGGTGATGTATTTTGATTATTTATCATTTATGATGGATGATTAAATTATGTTTATGGACTTATTATTTGGATTTTGAGGGCAATGTAAAAAGGCATGTTTCCACTTGTGGGTGCCTTATTTATCAAGTTTATGTAATTTAATTTATGTTATAGACTTTGGGACTATTGTAAAGGACATGTTTTCACCTTTTAGTGGGTATCCTATTTTATTTATTTTTATGGATCTTGGATGTTTGTAAGGACATGTTTCCATCTAGCATGGGTGTCCATTTTATTAGTTTTGTTTGATTTATAATATGATGATTATTTATTTCAATAATTGAATGTAATATGAATAATATTATAATAATATAAGAATCCAATAATATTTAGATCTGAAAAGAGGTCGGTTTTAATGAATCACGGGTTATAGGGGTACTGGGTCACTTCTCACCTTCCCTATACATACCTAACTTTCCAAACCTACTAGGGGTTTGGGACTCCTTAGGAATTGATTCATCCTCCCCTTTCTATCTTCTTGGTCCATTCGGGTGGCAACTCCTATTCTTCAGATTTAGGCCCATGTTCTCTAAGGCCTAGAGCCTAATAGTGCTGAAGTCATAAGAACCATTCCATCGAGAGTGAGGCCAAAAATCTCCGCTCACACAAAGCAAGTTTATGAGCCACTAGTCTCACTCTCTCCAATACCTCATATGGTCCAATGAAATGAAGACTGAGTTTTCCCTTCTGACCAAATCTTAATATCCTCTTCCAGGGAGACACCTTCAAGAACACTTTATCACCTACATTAAACTCTATATATTTTCTTCTCAAATCCGAATAAGACTTTTGTCGGTCTGATGCTACTTTCAATTGTTCACGAATTACTTCCACTTTCTCTTCTATTACTTTGATCAAATCAAGACCTACCAACTTTCCTTCTCCAACTTCATTCCAACATAATGGTGTCCTGCATTTTCTACCATACAAAGCCTCATAAGTTGCCATCATTATACTGGACTGATAACTATTATTGTAGGCAAATTTAATCAAGGCAAATTTAATAAGTGGTAAGTGTTTATCCCAGCTTCTAGTAAACTAAATAATACAACTCCTCAACATGTCCTCTAGAAATTATATCACTCTTTTTGACTACCCATCGATTTATGGATGGAAAATAGTACTAAAATGTAATCGAGTACCCAATGCATCTTGCAAACTCTTCTAAAATATGGATGTAAATCTTGGATCTCGGTCTGACAATAGTAAAACTGGGACTCTATGCAATCTAACAATCTCATTCACATATATCTCAGCCATCTAATCAAGACAATAATCCATCCTGACTTCTAGAAGTGAGCTGATTTCATCATTCTGTCAACTACTACCCAATTTGCATTATGCTTCCTCTTGGTCAAAGGCATTCCAGGCACAAAGTTCATAGTCAATTTCTCCCATTTCCACTCAGGAACTAATAACGACTGTAATAACCTTAAAGGAACATGGTGCTCAGCCTTTATTCTTTGAGAAGTGAGACACCTGGATACAATTTTTGCTATGTCCCTCTTCATACCTGACCACCAGTAATGCTACATTAAATCTTGAAACATCTTGGTACTCCCAGGGTGCATAGCATAAGGGGACTGATGTGCTTCCTCTAAAATTTTCTTTCTCAATTCAACATCATCAGGAACACACAACTGATCTCTATACCATAAGCTACCTTCATCTCTAACACAAAAATCCTTACTCTCCCCCTTATGACAATCCTTTACATTCTTATGGAGTTTCACATTTGCCTTTTATGCTTCTTTAATCTGGTCAATCAGTAATGGGCACACTTGCAACTGATCCATAAGTGCGACATTATCATAATTTTCAAATCTATCATGCAATGCTCTCAACTCAATAAGCGATTAGAGCGAATAGGAAGTCAACCCTCCCATGGACTTCCGACTCAAGGCATCTGCTACAATATTCACCTTGCTGGGGTGGTAATCAATCAAATAGTCATAATCTTTTATCATTTCCAACCACCGTCTCTGTAGAAGATTCAACTCTTTTAGGACACCTAGATACTTTAACTCTTATGATAAGTATAGATAAAACATTTCTCCCTATACAGGTAATGTGTCCAAATCTTCAGTGTAAACACTATGGCTGCTAACTATAAATTGAGTCAGATAATTTAACTCATAAGGCTTCAGTTATCTAGATACATAAGCAATAACTCTACCCTCTTGTATCAAAATACATCCCAAGCCATTATGTGAAGCATCACTGTAGATAACATATGGTTTACCTTCAACAAGTAAGGTAAGGACAAGAGCTTGAATTAACATGTCTCTCGACTACTTAAAGATTGCCTAACACCGATTTGTCCACACAAATTTTACATCTTTTTGAATTAATCTGGTAAGTAGCATAGTTATCATGAAAAAATCCTTCATAAACTGACAATAATAACCTGCCAATCCCAGAAAACACCTAACTTCTGTCATATTCATTAGTGGACTCTAATTAAAAATTGCCTCTACTTTACTTGGATCAACTCTAATGCCCTCTATTAAAACAACATGTCCGAGGAAAAGTCACCTGGTCCAACTAAAATTCACATTTGGATAATTTGGCATATAATTGTTTCTCCCTCAAAGTTTACAACACAACCCATGGATGCCTACCATGATCTTCCTTGCTACATGAGTAGACCAAAATGTCATCAATAAATACCACCATAAATTGATCTAAATATGGTTAAAAGATTCAATTCACCAAATACATAAAAGTTGATGGTTCATTCGTCAGCCCAAAAGGCACCATCAAAAACTCATAGTGGTCTTACCATGTGCGAAAAGCAGTCTTAGGTACATTTTCATCTTTAACTCTCAACTGATAAATCAATCCTAGAAAACATAGCTACCCCCCTTCAAATGATAAAAAAGATCATCAATATGAGGTAATGGGTGTTTATTCTTGATGGTCACTTTATTCAACTACTGGTAACGATGCATAATCTTAAAGTGCCATCCTTTTTCTTAACAAACAACACTGGTGCTCCCCAGGTGAGACACTAGGGCGAATGAACCCTTTATCTAGCAACTTTTGTAACTATGCCTTCAACTCTTTCAATTCTACATGTGTCATCTGATACGGGGTAATCGAGATAAGAGTGGCACTTGGCATCATATCAATACCAAACTTCACCTCTCTTATTGGAGGTAGCCCTAGTAACTCATCTGGGAACACATTAGGGAACTCTGCCACTATAAGAATACTGTCGAGTTTGAACCCCTCTACTTTAGTGCACAATGCATGTGCCAAATAAGCTTCACACCCCTTCCAAATCATCCTTTTAGCCGGACTAACTAAAATAAATATGGATGAGAGGTATCTCTGCTCACTTGACACCATGTGTTTTAGGGTAATACATTTTCGCTGGCAATCCACTACTGCTTGGTGTCTAGATAGCCAATCCATAACTAGAATAAGATCATAATCCCTAAAGGGCATCTCAATCAAATCATCGAGAAACTCCTCATCATGAACCACAACTGGACTATCTCGGTATACTCTGCTAACTACCACACTATGCTTTAAAGGGTTGGTAACCAACACATTAAATTCTAAGGACTCCGAATGTACATCACTCATAAGCAAGATGGATGCACTAATGCATGAATTTATCAAACTAAGGTCTATCAATGCATTAACTGAAATACTAAGTAGATAAAATGTACCAGCTATCACATCTGAAGAACTCAGCTATCAGTGTATCATAACGATCTCCTTCGGTCTACTCCTAGTTGTGGATCCTCCCCTCTAGCTAGACCCTACTCTACCACCTCTGCCACTACCTCTATCGCCTTGACCCCCTCTGACACTGGTTTTAGACACAATAGTCTCCCCCTGACCAACCTCTGGTGACTTTAGATAATTTTTGATAACGTCATCTATGGAGCCACATTTGAAATAACCTAGTGTACTGGTCCTCCAACAGACACCCCTATACATCCATCTACACTAGGCACATATAGGTGGAGGAGATCTCCAAGTAGTTGGGCACTAGCTACTGAGGCTACATGCCTCTGCCTTTGTCTCTAATGCTGTGATGACCTACCAAGCTGCCCCTAGCCTCTACCAAACCTTTATGAGAAACTCCCTCGACCTCTCTTTGAATAGGAAGACCCTACCTCAAACTAAGTTCTCCTTTCTTTACTCTTCTCTGCCCTAGCTGCAGTTGTAAGTCCTTGGGCTTTCTCAACATTTAGGGCACTAGCTACTGAGGATGCATGCCCCTGCCTTTGTCTCTGCTGCTGTGACATACCAGGCTGCCCCTGGCTCTCTACCAAACCTTTGTGAGAAACTCCCTCACCTCTCTTTGAACATGAAGACCCTGCCTCAAACTAAGCTCTTTTGTCTCTACTCTTCTCTGCCCTAGCATCAATTGTAAGCCCCTACTCTTTCTCAAAATTCTGGGTAAAATATACCATCCTAAAGAAATCCTCATATTGTACTATAGCCATCTAGCACATAATGGATGGCCTCAACCCCTCCTCAAATCTCTGACACCGGTCTATCTCATCTGTCATAATGTCATCCACATACTTGCTCAACCGAAGAAATTCTTTCTCATATTCTATGACCATTGTAGACCCTTAAATTTGGACCGATTTAAATTTAAAAGGTTTATGTTGGTCCATTATGAATTTAGATTTCTTAAACCTAATTTTAGAATTAAATTGGAAGTTATATCAAAATTACAAAAATATTGGCTGAAAATTTAATTATTTTGGATCGGTTTGTGTTGAAGTTAATGGTTTTAATTGAGTTGGTTTGATATGGCCACTGCCATATCGATTTGGGAGGGCCAAATTGATATGGGTACTACCCATATCGATTTGAGCTTGCCAAATCGATATGGCTAGTGCCTCATATCGATTTGGACAGCCCAAATCGATATGAGTTGCACTCCATGTCGATTTTGGCCTTTAATCCAAGTCCTAAACATAATTGTGCCGGCCATTAGACTTTCTAATTACCTTATGAGAGTCAGATTAGGTTTAGGTTAAAGTGTTGGTTTTTATATAAATGCATGATTAACATGAATAAAAGAAAAGAAGAGGCAAACTAAGAGGAAGAGATAGAGAGGCGACTGGAATTATTTAAAAAGAGCAGCAGGTGACAGAGAGAAAACATCAATAAGTGACGATCTAATTTACAAAATCAAGGCAATAAAAGTAGTGTTGTCTTGATCTAGCTCAACCCAAAAATAAACTTTGATTCAAGTAGTAGCACATATACAAACAAGCTTGATTCAAACACTTTGAATTTGGTGGAGCCTTCAAACGTAGGTACGTTCTCTAAATTCAGTTTATTAAATAAATAACCATCTTCACCTTTCAAATTTTTATCACACTATTTCAAAAATTAAATTCTCTTTTTTAATTCAAATAGTAGCTAAGGTTTTACTTAAAGTAAATATGATCATTCAAATATTAGTCTAATTTATCAAACCCCAATTAGTTTCATAACTTAACAAAGCCCTAATTATTTTCCTCAAAATAAAAAACCCCAAAATAGTTTTCAAATTCTAAAAACCCTAGCTTCCTAAAATCTAAATTCCCAAACCTCAATTCCACAAGCCATAAACCTGAGTTTGCAAATAGTTTAATTATTAAAATTGATCCAATAGCCAAATTTCTAAACCCTATTATTCTAATTTATTTTCTAAAGTCCCAAAACCCTAATTTAATTCCAAGTATCCATAAATTCACAGTTTTTCTTCTAGACCCTAAAATTGTTTTCATAAGAATTCCAAACCCTAATTTTGATTAAAAAAAACTTAATTCAAGATGTGAACCTAAAATTATATATTGCTTTATTTAATTTTAAATTTAATTATGTAGTTTATTATATGTTTTGATGTGATTTCTTTAATTTTGATATTTGATTTGTTTATCATAGATGGATGATTTCTTTATTATTATTATTATTATTTGTTTATTTTGATATTAAAATTGTTAGAGGTATGTTTCCATTATTGGATACTTCATTAATTAATTTTTATGTAATTTAAATTATTTTTATATTTTGAGATTAATGTAAAGGACATGTTTCCACCTTTCGGTGGGTGTCCTATTTAGTTTTAGATATAGACGATGTAAGGACATGTTTTCATTCTCGAATGGGTGTCCATTTATTTGCATTGTTTGGACATTACTTTGATTTTAATTTAATGATGGTTTATTTTAATTGTTCCATGTAGTATGGATAATATTGTTATATTTAAGAATTTAATAATATTAAGACCTCAAAAGGAGGTCGGTTCCAATGAATTGGGCGTTGTGGGGGTGCTGAGCTATTTCTCACCTTCCCCACAAATACCCAACTTTTTGAACCCATTAGGGGGTTAGGAATTCCTTAGGAATTGAGTCATCCACCCCTTTCTTGTTCCCGGTCCGTTTGGGTGGCGACTCCATTTTCTCTGGGCTTAGGCCCGTGCTCTCTAAGGCCCTGAGCCTAAACAATGTCAAAGTCGCAAGTAACATTCCACCGAGAGTGGGGGCAAAAATCCCCGCTCACAGTGGCAACTCCACTGGGGATAAGAGAAGTTGATTTCGTTGGTCTTTATATTATTCTATTCTTTCTTATCATGATATTATCCATTGTATCATATTAGATTACAACATGTGCGTGAGTTAGGATGCCCGTGTTACCCGTGTTATGTTATGTAAGGGATATCATACTTTCACTCAAGGTTTGGAGATTGAGCATGACATAACCACTCATAGCCTTGTAATATTTGGTATATAATTGCTATGGGAACCTAAGCCTTTCAACCCAAAGACTAAAGCTTATGTAATTGGCCTAATTACTTTCCTTAGGTTTTTACCCCAAATGCTTGTTCTGTGGTTTTCACTCAAGCTGTGGTTAATTTATCTTGGCTTAAATCATGACTTATTTTATTTGTTCTTTTTCTAATATGACCTAAGTACATTGTAAGCTCAAAATAAATTTTTCTTTAAAGACCAAAAGACTAAAGCTATTTTCAAAACTTTTCAAGGTGGTCTTTGGACATAAAACTTTTTTAAAAATAAATTAAAAATTCTTTTCTCATGACCCAAATACAAAGACCAAAATCCATTTTTTTCTAAAATCTTTTTACAATGGCTTAGGAAAAAAAATTATTTTCATAACCTTTAAAACTGCTTATGAATATTTAGGTCAATTATGGAAATGCCAAAAATCAATTATGAGCCTAGTTTATACTAAGAATTATTAACCATGGGCTTGGTTTTGGCATGAATCATTAGTTACTTTTTCAAGTGAGAAATCTATTTATAATAAACCTCTTAATTTAGTTTTAATCCAATATAGCATAAAAGCTACTTTAATTGATTGAATGAATTAAAACCTAATTAATGGGAATTATCATGGACTGATTTCCATTTTTGAAAATATAACTATTGGTTGAAACATCCGAGGGAATTATTCAAAAATAAGATACTCCATGTTGGTATTTTGTTAACCATATTACCTAGGAAAAGAGACTCGCCATTCGTGTGTGGAAGTTATAAGGTTGGAAGGAACGTCCTAATTATCTTTCTTTATTTGTGCATACATGCATACATACATACATGCATCACATGACATATCATTAATCCCTTCTAGCTCATAGCCCTGGATTACAAAAGGTCAAAAGCTTATGACAATCTGACCTATGCCGGAGACAAAGAATCTAGCAACAACTCAATCACTTTTTCACCAAAAGCAATGTAGTCCGAAAAAATTCAAAGAATGGTGGACGACGCCCTCAATGCCAAGATGGATGAAATAAAGAAGGCTCTGGCTGAGACCATGAAGAATCAATTGGCTGCAATTTTAGGGAACAATGCCAAAGCATCTGCTAGCACCAAGAAGCCAAAGGACAAAGGGAAGGCTAAGGTTGGTGAAGTGGCTTTTGATGATGACATGGTAGTCATTGATGATGATGACGACTGGGCTCAATACTTCTAAGATCCTCATGACAAAAAGGAGCCAAAGGTTGTTGAGAAGACAACTTTTAAAAAGACTAAAAATTCTGATGTTGAGAAGATGATTGCTGATTTAGAAAAGAAATTTGAGAAGAAACTGAAAATCGAAGAAATGTTCGAGATTGACAAACTCTTTGAACAAGATGAGGAGGTCCCTTATAAGTTTAAGATTCCTTCCTTAACTAGGTACAATGGTACTGGAAACTCTCATATCCATGTAAGCTACAAAAGAAGGGATTGTTATAACCCTTGACTCTTCATCCTTTGCCTAATCCTCTTCCACCTAACTTTGATACTAGTGCATTTTTCAAATTCCATCAAAGGCCTGGACATGAAATGGACAACTGTATGAAGTTAAGGCATGAGATCCAGAATTTAATTGATAATGGAAAGTTGCCTGAGCCGGATAAGCCCAATACCAAAAGTAATCCTCTGCCTAGGTTCAACAGAGTGCCACCACTATTAACTTTCATGGTAGGAGGAGGATTGGAGGAAGATCTTGTCTTATCATCCTTTCAAGATGGGAAATATTAAAGATGTGAAAGGAGAAGAAGCTTAACTCAACAAACTTTCCTTAGCTTGAATGTTGCTTTTCAATTTTGCTTTCTCTAATATTTAATTGGAACAATCGTATTTTTCAAATTTAAAGTTGCTTGAATAAATTATTTTCGTTAAATTTTTGTTGGTCTTTGTTCATTTTGGTGCTCAGCCGATGATGAATCTAGCTTGATATTTATAAATTAGCATATCTATGCATCATGATTCAAATGACTTTACTAGGTGAGGGAATTATTCTATAGCATTGAGTTGTGTATGCTTACTTAGAGAGAGCTCCTGCATAATTACCTTTGTCTAGGTCCTAGTCTGTCTTAGAACATGCTTTGACAGACTTTTGAGGTGAAATTGAACTTTGCTTATTTAGTAGAGAAATGATTTAGGCATTATTTGGTTAGCCAACAACTAGTATCCATCTAATTAAATATCAATCCCTAGTTGTCCCTTTGAGCCTTCATGAAATTTTAGCTTTCTTTTCATTGACTTACAAACCCCAACAACCTACCCTAAGTTGTTGTTACAATTTTGACAAGTCTTATGACCACTAAGATGAAGAGGCAAAAGGATCAAAGAATGGAATGCATAGTCAAGACCATGAGGATAGTTAAAGTTCTCAAGACCATAAGGGTAGTTGAAGTTCACCTGAATTAGACCAAATATCTTAGATAAAGTCAGTACTGAAGCAGATTAATACCACTCCACTCATCCATTACTAGAAATACAAGTTGGTACAAACAAGACAACTCTTTTGGAGCTAGGACCAAAAAAAAGAGAAATAAAAACACAAAAAAGGAGAAAAAAAAAGAAAGAAAAAAGAAAAGGAAAAAAATAAAAAGAAAATAAAACCCAAAATGTTTCAGAAAGCCAACCGAGTTCTCTTTTACCTAAGTCAGTAAAAGGCCTCCATTTGGTTTATAAGGATAGTGTGAGCGGGGATTTTTGCCCCCACTCTCGGTGGAATGGTTCTTGCGACTTGGACACTGTTTAGGCTCGGGCCCTTAGAGAACACAGGCCTAAGCCTGAAGAAAATGAAGTCGCCACCTAGATGGGCCGGGAAAAATAAAGGGGTGGATGACTCGATTCCTAAGGAATCCCTAACCCTCTAATGGGTTGGGTACGTGTAGGGAAGGTGAGAAATGGCCCAGCACCCCTACAACGCTCGGTTCATTTGAACCGACCTCCTTTGCAAGTCTTAATATTATAAAATTCTAAAATATAACAATATTATCCATATTACATGCAACAATTAAAATAAAGCATCATTGTATTAAAATCAAAGTAATGTCCAAACAAAGCAAATAAATGGACACCCATCTGAGGATAGAAACATGTCCTTACATCGTTCATGTCTAAACTAAATAGGAAACCCACCAAAAGGTGGAAACATGCCCTTTACATTGGTCCAAAATATAAAAGCAATTTAAATTACATAAAATTTAA
Organism: Garcia nutans; assembly: GCA_947685225.1. Taxonomy (NCBI): domain Eukaryota; kingdom Viridiplantae; phylum Streptophyta; class Magnoliopsida; order Malpighiales; family Euphorbiaceae; genus Garcia; species Garcia nutans. Next base: position 35,994,016 of record CANTUV010000045.1, read on the forward strand.
CTAATGAGGTACCCACAAAGTGGAAACATACCTCTAACAATTTTAATACTAACACATACAAATAATAATCATAATAATAAAGAAAATATTCATCCATGATAAATTAAATAAATCAAACATTGAAATTAAATAAATCAACCATCAAAACATATAATAAACTACATAATCAAATCTAAAATTAAATAAAGCAATAAATATATAAGTTTAGGATTTTAAAGCATTTAGGGTTTTTTGGAACTTAGGGTTTTGGAACATAGGGTTTTAAAATTAGGGTTTTGTAATTAGGGTTTTGAATTAGGGTTTTGAATTAGGGTTTTGAAACTAGGGTTATGAATTCAGAGTTTGGAATTTGGGTTTTAAAATTAGGGTTTTTGAAACTAGGGTTTTGGAATTCAGAGTTTGGAATTAGGGTTTTTGGGTTTAACTTACTGCCTTAAAAACATAATTTTGTGTTTGGAAAGATAAATTACGGTTTTGGAAAAATTATCAATATTTTGGAGTTTAATAATGAAATGGTTTAAACTTTTGGATAAAAATAGTTTAAGGTTTTGAGTTTCAATAAAATAATTTATGGTTCTTGATATAAAGTAAACAAAATATATTCTGACAATTAATTTAAATCCTCGATGGATACTGGATAGTTTTATGGTTTCTATGAAACGTGCATGTGGGGTTATGAATACCAATTGATCAATGTGTTAAATAAAGAAAATGATTAAAGTTATTGAAATAAAGATAAATTTATTGCATGTTCAAAGATCAAGTTACTGCACGTTCAAGGATCATGTTACTGCATGCATGCTCTTATTAGTCAAAGAAACGAAGCTACTGTGAGCATGAATAATTTATGATTAAAGATCAAACCTCCATCGTTGGTTCCACCAAAAAAATTGATTTATGGATGAACAATGTGAAGACAGTATGGACTCTGCCTTCTTCTTTGGTTGTTTTGATTTTTCTGTTTGTGGTTTCCTTCGCTCTCCAATAAGTTGCTGCTGCTCTTCTCTCTTTGTTGCCATCTCTTCTGTTTTGTGATTTAATCTCTCTTAATATTCATTGTCGACCCTCTTTAATGTTAATTCCTTGTTAATGTTCTCCCTCTCCTAATGTTCATCCCCCATTCTGAATTCTGAAATGTTAATATTTATAGCCAAACCTCACTCAGAATCCTTAACCTAATATTAATTAGTCCCTAAAATGAATTCTAGTTGAATTAGGAAACTTATTCAACCTCATGTCAACCTGGGCTGCCCAGGTCGACATGAGGCATGCTCATGTCGATCTGGGCTGCTAAGGTCAACATGAAGCATGCTCATGTCAACCTAGCCTGCCAAGGTCGACATGAAGCATGCTTATGTCAACCTAGCATGCCCAGGTCAACATGAGTCCAACCTCATGTTGATTTAGGCTGCCAGATCGACATGATGCATGCTCATGTCTCCCCCGCCGGCCTGACTTGAATTATTCTTGCCCTTTTTAACTTATGGATTGAAAAGTTTTAATTTGGGCCAATTCAACTTCATCATAGGGTTTTATGATTGAATTTATGCCTCTTTAATCTGAATTGACTCCTTTAAAAATTATAAACTAGGTTTAAATATTTAAAGTCGGATCGAATTTATTTTGGCATCTTTTAATTGGGACCATATCAAATTGGGGTCAAAATTAAGGTTCTACAGTTTGCCCCCTGCTTAAATGATCTTGAATTGATTCAGAGAGTGAAAAGTAACAAGACTTTTAATTTTGGCAAAAATAGACTTAATTTTCTTGAGATGGCTTTGGTTTTGGTTTCTAGACTTGGTTCAAGTTCTGGACTCAGAAAAGACTTGGGTTCTAGACTCAAGATGGTTTGGGTTCTGGACCGGTTTTGAGTTTTAGAATTAAAAAAGACTTGGGTTCTGGACCCGAGATGGTTTGTATTTTGGACCCGGTTCGAGTTCTGGACTCAGAAGAGATTTGGGTTCTAGACCCGAGATGGTTTGGGTTCTGGACCCGGTTCGAGTTCTAAACTTAAAAAAGACTTGGATTCTAGACCTGGTTCGAGTTTTGAACTCAAAAAAGACTTGGGTTCTGGACCCGGGCTAAGTTCTGGAGTTAATGGTAATTTAGGTTCTTGACATAAAACTAGATTTGGATACTCGATCCTAAACTTGCCTTGGATACTCAATCCTAAATTGGATTTGGATACTCGATCCTAAACTAGATTTGGATACTCGATCCTAACTGGATTTGGATACTCTACCCTAAACTGGACTTGAATATTCAATCCTAAACTAGATTTGGATACTCAATCCTAAACCAGATTTGGATACTCAATCCTAACTGGATTTGGATACTGGATCCTAAACTGGACTTGGATACTCGATCCTAAACTGGATTTGGATTTGGGTACTTGGACCCGTGATTGGGTACTTAGACCTGAGATTGAATAGGATTTGGGTACTTGGAACCGAGATTGAATCTGATTTGGGTACTCAGACCCGAGATTGAATTGGATTTCACTGACCTTTTATCAGTTGAGGATTCTAGCTTAACTGGTTATTCCATTCTTTTGTTCTTCCTTTTGCAAAAATTTAGCTATTTTTAGTTTGCCCTCATATCTTCTCCTTGCCCTCTGCGTGGCGAAATATTTGTAAGTGGGTTTGAAAATGTTTGTATATAAACTCAAAAAATTGAAAAGGAGAAACTTTGCCCCCTGTGTAGGCTCAAACCAAAGATTTTTTCATGTAAACTTTGATTGATGTTTTTGTTGTCTAGTTCTTTGCACAAGCACGCATTTATTCTCTTTGCAAAATTACTGGAGCTTTCTCAAGCAATGGGCTTTCCATGCCCCCCTGATTTGATATCTTCTTTTGATTCTTTACTTCACAGAGTGTTTGCTGTTCACTTTGACAAAGAACATATAATACAAGAAAAAAATGCCGTCTGATATGCTCATGTATGGATGATATGCATTAGTAATACTTACAGTGGTTCCATAAACTCACAGACCGAGGTGATCAGCAGAAGTATTCTCATTGACTCCTTCCAGATGCCCATTCAGGTTTTGTGAGCGGGGATTTTTGCCCCCACTCTCGGTGGAATGGTTCTTGTGACTTCGGCACTGTTTAGGCTCTGGGCCTTAGAGAACACGGACCTAAGTCCGGAGAAAATGGAGTCGCCACCCGGACGGGCCAGGAAAAAAGAAATGGGTGGATGACTCAATTCCTAAGGAATCCCCAACCCCCTAATGGGTTCGAAAAGTTGGGTACGTGTGGGGAAGGTGAGAAATGGCCCAGCACCCCCACAACGTCCGGTTCATTGGAACCGGCCTCCTTTACAGGTCTTAATATTATAAAATTCTTAAGTATAACAACATTATCCATATTACACACAATAATTAAAAGAAAGCATCAATATATTAAAATCAAAGCAATGTCCAAACAAAACAAAACAAATAAATGGACACCCATCCAAGGATGGAAACATGTCCTTACATCACATGCCTAGGTAGGACACCCACCAAAAGGTAGAAACATGCCCTTTACATAAGTTCTAAAATAGAAAAGAAAATTAAATTACATGATGTTTAACTAATGAGGTACCCACCAAGTGGAAACATACCTCTTACATCTTTTGGAAGTCTAAATTGATTGATAAAAGTAAATAATCATCCATCATAAATAAATCATTCATGAAAAGTATTTAAATATCAATAAAATAAACATCCATCCATGATAAATTAAATAAATCAAGTATTGAAATTAAATAGATTAAAGCATAAGAGATAAATCAAAGCATATCAAGTATGGTATTGAATAAAGCAAATAAAAAAGTTCAATTCATGGCTACTGTGACTTTTTATGGAATTAGAATAAATTAGAGTTTTATGTTTTAAAGGATTGGTAAGACACTTTGATTAAACAAATTAAGATTTGAATTATGAAATCTTGAAACTAGGGTTTTAGACACTTTGAAATATTTTTTTATTCATTATTTTAAATAGTGATTTAAGCTACTGTGTGATTTTTTGGTTTTTATGTTTTTATGTTTTTTTATGTTTTAAAAGGATTAGGGTTCATAAAAATTAGGGTTTAAGGTTTTAAAAGGATTAGGGTTCATTATTTTAGGTTTAAAAGTTGAACTTTGGATTTAGGGTTTGAAATTTAGGATTCACGGGTAATGAATAATTTTTAGGGTTTTAGAAATCAATTTGATATTTTATGAAGTTTTATGAATTTAAACAAATGGATTGAAGTTTTTATAAGTAGAAAAGATTTTTTTAAAGCTTTTAGAATGAAATAGAACCTACTTTAAAAATTTTAAAGAAACAAAATTTTATTTTGGTTTTGTAGAAAAATATGTTCAATGAGTGTTTTAAGGTTTTTAAGAAGAAAGAATAACAATTTTAAGTCCTTTTAGAAAAGAAAGTCACGTTTTTAATGTTCTAATCTTGGAAAAATTAAGTTAAAGCTCTAAGATTTTTTATTTAAAAAACTAAAATTTTATAACCTAGCTACTGTAAAACATAAATCAAAAAGATTTTTACTTACCTTCTTTTGTTGATTCTCCAAAAAATAACTCTTCTTGGATGAACTAGCTCCAAAAACAAGCCTTGGTTGCCTTTCAATTGATTAAATCATGCTACTGCTGCTTTAAATATCAATTGAATTGAGTTTTTCCTTTTCCTTCCTTGATTTGGTTTCAAAAATCAAGCCACTGCCAATTTTTTTCCTCCTTTGATTTGGTTTAATTGGTCCTTATTTATACTGGTTTTTAGGTTGTTTATTCCTAATTAATTAAGGTAAGTAATATTAATAAAAAAAAGAAATTAAAACCTAATTGGATTAGGATTCAAAAAATTGTGTCAAAAAATTTTGCGCTGGCAAAAACTGAGTTGCCGGGCCCGTGGGCATGCCAGCCGTAGGCGCGCCAGCATGCCAGCCCGCAGGAATTTCCTGCGGGAGGTTATTTCGCCCGCAGGAGCCTGCGGGCGAAATAACTTTGCCTGCAGGAGCCTGCGGGCGAAACACTTTTCGCTGCCGATTTTTTTTTCCGACTCCGATTTTTATTTTTATTTTTTATTTATTTATTTTCATTTTTTATAAATAAAAATTAGATACTAAGGTAAAAATTATTTAACTAAAATTATTTTGGACCAATTAAACAACAAAATTCATTTTGGACTAAATAAAGCATATTGGATCGGATTGAGTAAAAAATTAAGGGTCTACAGTTTGCCCCCCTGCTTGAATGATCTGAAACCTTAGTGAAAGAGAGTGAAAAGCAACAAAACTTAATTTTTGATGTGGCGACTTGTTTTGGATTCTGGACCCGATGATGATTCTAGGTTCTGGACCTAAGAAAAATTTGGGTTCCGGACCCGGATTTGAGTTCTGGACTTGATGATATTTCTAGGTTCGGGACCTAAGAAAAATTCGGGTTCTGGACCCGGATTCGAGTTCTGGACACGAGGATAATTCTAGGTTCTGGACCTAAGGAAAATTTGGGTTCTGGACCAGGTTTGAGTTCTGGACTCAAGGATGTTCTAGGTTCTGGACCTAAAGAAAATTTGGGTTCTGGACCCGATTCGAGTTCTGGACTCGGGAATAATTCTAGGTTCTGGACCTAAGGGAAATTTGGATATGGACCTGGATTCGAGTTCTGGACTCGAGGATAATTCTAGGTTTTGGACCTAAAGAAAATTTGGGTTCTGGACCCGGATTCGAGTTCTGGACTCGAGGATAATTCTAGGTTCTGGACCTAAGGGAAATTTGGGTTCTGGACCTAGATTCGAGTTCTGGACTCAAGGATAATTCTAGGTTCTGGACCTAAGAAAAATTTGGGTTCTGGACCCGGATTCGAGTTTTGGACTCGAGGATAATTCTAGGTTCTGGACTTAAGGAAATTTTGGGTTCTGGACCAGGTTTGAGTTTTGGACTCAAGGATGTTCTAGGTTCTGGACCTAAAGAAAATTTGGGTTCTGGACCCGATTCGAGTTCTGGACTCGGGAATAATTCTAGGTCCTGGACCTAAGGGAAATTTGGATATGGACCTGGATTCGAGTTCTGGACTCGAGGATAATTCTAGGTTCTGGACCTAAAGAAAATTTGGGTTCTGGACCCGGATTCGAGTTCTAGACTCGAGGATAATTCTAGGTTCTGGACCTAAGGGAAATTTGGGTTCTGGACCTAGATTCGAGTTCTGGACTCAAGGATAATTCTAGGTTCTGGACCTAAGAAAAATTTGGGTTCTGGACCCGGATTCGAGTTTTGGACTCGAGGATAATTCTAGGTTCTGGACCTAAGGAAAATTTGGGTTCTGGACCCGGATTCGAGTTCTGGACTCGAGGATAATTCTATGTTCTGGACCTAAGGGAAATTTGGGTTCTGGACCCAGATTCGAGTTCTGGACTCGAGGATAATTCAAGGTTTTGGACCTAAGGAAAATATGGGTTCTAAACCCGGTTTTGGATACTCAATCCTAAACTAGACTTGGATACTCGATATTAATTTTGATTGGGATACTCGATCCTAACTGGATTTGGATACTCGATTCTAGACTGGATTTGGATACTCGATCCTAAGTGGATTTGGATACTCAATCCTAACTGGACTTGGATACTTGATCCTAACTGGACTTGGGATACTTGATCCTAACTGGACTTGGGATACTCGATTCTAAGCTGGATTTGGATACTCGATCCTAAACTGGATTGGGATACTCGATCCTAAATGGATTTGAATACTCGATCCTAACTTGATTTGGATACTCGATCCTAACCTGGGTACTTTGACTTGAGGTTTGAATTGGTTTTGATTTAATTTGGGTACTTGGACCTGAGATTAGATTTGATTTGGGTACTTGGACCCGAGAATGAATTTGACTAACCTTTTATCAGTTGAGAAGTCTGACTGCTCCGGCTGTTCTATGCATTGTGATTCTTCACCCTCAGAATGGATCTTCATCCTTGGAGATTCGATCTTCACCCTTGCAAATGGATCTTCATCCTTGAAAATGAATCTTCATCTTTTGACATCGGGTCTTTACCCTTGAAAAATGGATCTTTATTCTTTTGAGATCGGGTCTTTACCCTGGCTTCAGCTCTTTTAGCTCGATTGATCTTTCATCTTTTGCATCTTCATTCTTTTGAGAGTTCTAATTGTTCCATTCTTTTGTTCTTCATTTTTGCAAAGATTTAGCTAATTTTAATTGGACCTTATATCCTCTCCTTGCCTCCCTTCAAAGATTTTTTCCATGCAAGCTTTGATTGATGTTGTTGTTGTCTAGTTCTTCGAACAAGCACTTATTTCTTCTCTTCGTAAAATGACTGGAGCTTTCTCAAGCAATGGGCTTTCCATGCCCCCCTATTTGACATCTTCTTTTGATTCTTTACTTCGCGAGGTGTTTGCTGTTCATTTTGCCAAAGAATAGACAACACAAGACAAGAAAGTGCGATGTGATATGCTCATGTATGCATGATATGCATGAATAACACTTACAGTGGTTCCATGACTCACAGACCGAGGCGATCAGCAGAAGTATTCTCATTGGTTCCGTTTTAATGCTTGTTCAAGTCTTGCATTGGAATGATCGAAAGCTCTGCATTTGTGGCTTTTATCTTCAAGATGTTGAACACATGAGTGGTGGAGATCCCAAGTTGCAGAGTAAGGGATTCATCTATTTCAAGCTATATTTTAGCATGTCAGTTGGTAGTTTCTTTATAACTTTGCCAATAATAATTTTCTTTGCTCAATGTGTCCTTTGGAGGTTCAACATACTTCCCTTAACTTGAAGGCTTTGTTATGACAAAACATTTTTTTTTTGAAATTTTCAAATTTTTCATTTTGAAATCAAATGTTGGCTTTGCTAAATTAATGTTGATGTACCTCAGGACTTGATTTTTCCAAATTAACATATTTATAACATGACAACCCTAGTTACCGTACTAAACTCGGGGATTATTTCTACTTAAGCAAGAATTGTTGCACTTCAGATAGGCACATACACATTACTTGGCCAAAGGTCTCATCGAGTTTAAATATTGTCTATCTCATATGCATGCTTATCCAAACTATCTCCACTAATAGACTCTACCTACCAAGATAGATCAACAGGTCTTTGATAGGCTTGAAATGGGGTCTATGAGGGAAACAGGCTTAAGTGAAGGCCATTTTGAGATTGGAGCTGGTGTGACACAATGGACAAACCTTCACACTACAAATTTCTTGTTGGAATTTTAGGTAGCTTGGAGGCAACCCTGCTAGACTCCAAATTTCTTCTATCTTCTTAGCATTAAACTGGATATTGACTAGGACAGTTTTTTTTTTTGCCCTTGCATAAAGTTTAAGACCCAAATTTGTTTCTTTTCTTCTTCTCCCTTTTCTTTCTTTTTATTTTTCTTACTCTTCCCTTTCTTTGTTTTTTTGTCCTTCTTTCTTGTTGGACCACAGAACTTTCAAGAACTGTGTGGTCTTCCTCCTTTTCTCCAATTTTAATTGAATCTTTGGTTGGGTTGGACCAACTCAAAAAAGGTCTTTATGAACCAAATAGAAGCCTTTTGCTGCTTTAGGTAAAAGATAACTCAGTTGGCTTTATGAACCGCCTTTTTAGGTTTTATCTTTTTTTTTCTTCTTCTTCTTCTTCCTTTTTTTTTCTATTCTTTTTTTTTCTTTTCTTTTTCTATTCTCTCTCTTTTTTTTTCCTTTTTTTGGTTCTAGCTCAAACATAGTTGTCTTGTTTGTGCCAACTTGGGCTTCCAATAATGGATGAGTGGAGTAACATAAATCTTCTTTAATAGGGATAAATCATTTATTACTCCAATGTTGATGTTGTCTTGGATATATTAAGGGAACTTCAACTACTCTTAGGATCTTGAAAACGTCTACTATCTTTATTGTCTTGAGAACTTCAACTATCTTTATGGTCTTGAGAACTTCAACTATCTTCATAGTCTTGAGAACTTCAATTATCTTCATGATATTGACTAATCATTGCCTTTTTTTGATCTTATTGCCTCTTTATCTTAGTGATCATAAGACTTGCCAAAAGTATCACAACAGCTCAAGGTAGGTTGTTGAGGTTATATGCCAATGAAAAGAAAGCTAAAATTTTATGAAGGCTCAAAGGGACAACTAGGGATTAATATTTAATTAGGTGGATATTAGTTGTTGGCTAATCAAACAATGCCTAGATCATTTCTCCCTTAAATAAGCAGAGTTCAATTTCGCCTCGAAAATTTGTCAAAGCATGTTCTAAGACTGACTAAGACCTAGACAAAGATAATTATGCAGGAGCCCTCTCTAAGTAAGCATACACAACTCAATGCTATAGAGCAATTCCCTCATCTAGTAAAGTCATTCGTGTCATGATACATACATATATTAATTCATGAATTATCAAGCTTAATTCCTCATTGGTTGAGCATCAAAATGAACAAAGACCAACAAAAATTTATTCAAACAAATTTAAATTAAAAAAAAACAAGATTGTAAATATTAAAGAAATTAAAATTGAAAAGCAACATTCAAGCTAAGGAAGGTCCGTTGAGTTGGTGTTGAAGATACTTCATTTATTTAGACATATCAAGGGCAAGGATTGCTTCATCATCATCATCCACAGTTAAACTAAACTTGTTTAGCAGTACATCCTCTTTAGCAGCTTCTCTATCCATATCATGATGAGATGACAAGATAAAACTCTTCATGAAGGTTGCAAGAGGTGGTGCCCTTTCAATTTTAAGCAGAGGCTTATTCCTAGTGTTGGGCTTATTAGGCTCAAGCAGCTTTCCACTGTCAATTAAATTCTGGATCTCATGCCTTAACTTCATACAGCTGTCCATTTCGTGCCCAAGCCTTTGATGGAATTGGCAAAATGCTTTAATATCAAAGTTAGGCGGAAAAGGATTAGGCAAAGGACAAGGAGTCAAAGGTTGTAACAATCCTTCCTTCATTAGATTCTCCAAAATTTTTGACAGAGGTTCCCCCAAGTCTAAAAATTTATGCCTCTTTATTGGTTCAGTTGCTACATTTTTCTCAACACCTCTTCTTTTCTTTTGATTTTGCTCATTGAGGTGGTAGTCGCTCCTATTGCTCCATGTAGACAGCATATGGTTCGGCTGATCTTGTAAAATAGGGATTGATCCTTCATTTTTCATTTTATCTCTATTAGTGAACATATTCTCCGTTGATGCTGCCTTTCCCCTTTTTCTTATGTCAATGGGAGATGCGTTATTGTTGATGATCTCCAAAATTTCAATCAACTGGGCCTTCATAATTTCAACCAATTGGTCATGTAGTTCGGCCATCCTAGCTTTGACAACTTCATCAATTATATCCCTTAGCTGGTTTGCATTCATCCTTCCAATGAGGCACTAGAATTAAAGTCAATGTTGTAGATGGTATTGTTGTATGCTCTTGAATTGTCGTACTTTAGGTCTATGAGCCAGAGAGGAACAATGATATGAGATGCAAATGTATGTATGCATGTATGCACAAACCACAAACAAGGATAATTAGTGTAATATCCCAAAATGTGCCCTAGAAGTTTTTTTAACTGTGACGACCCTACCCCCGACCAGGTCAACTGCCGACCCGTCTGGCTTACGGCCTGACCTTTTCACCAGCTGGGCTCGGAGTCCACAGGAGGCAGTAGCGATCGCACAGTACTGGACAGCCCTCGCGGCCCACCTAGCAGGAATTTGTTTATTTGGCTCCCTAAGGAGTCGCCTCCCCAGATCGAACCCCTGACCTCCCACTTAAGAGAGCCAGCGAGCACAGTCCAGTACCAATTCTTCCAATGTCAGGGGTTCGATCTTTGGAGGCGACTCCTTAGGGAGCCAAATAAACAAATTCCTACTAAGTGGGCCGCGAGGGCTGTCCAGTACCGTGCAATCACTACTGCCTCCTGCGGACTCCGGGCCCAGTTGGTGAAAAGGCCGGGCCGTAAGCCAGACGGGCCGGGCAGCCGACCTGGTCGGGGGTAGGGTCGTCATAGTTAAAAAGGCACCTTTTTAACTGTGATGACCCTACCCCCGACCAGGTCGGCTGCCCGGCCCTTCTGGCTTACGGCCCGGCCTTTTCACCAGCTGGGCCCAAAGTCCGCAGGAGGCAGTAGCGATCGCACAATACTCGACAGCCCTCGCGGCCCACCCAGCAGGAATTTGTTTATTTGGCTCCCTAAGGAGTCGCCTCCCTAGATCAAACCCCTAACCTCCCACTTAAGAGAGCCAGCGAGCGCAATCCAGTACCAATTATTCCATTGGATATTTTAAAAGAATTAGGGTTCATAAAAATTAGGGTTTAAGGTTTTAAAAGGATTAGGGTTCATTATTTTAGGTTTAAAAGTTGAACTTTGGATTTAGGGTTTGAAATTTAGGATTGACGGGTAATTAATAATTTTTAGCGTTTTAGAAATCAATTTGATATTTTATGAAGTTTTATGAATTTAAACAAATGGATTGAAGTTTTTATAAGTAGAAAAGATGTTTTTTAAAGCTTTTAGAATGAAATAGAACCTACTTTAAAAATTTTAAAGAAACAGAATTTTATTTTGGTTTTGTAGAAAAATATGTTCAATGAGTGTTTTAAGGTTTTTAAGAAGAAAAAATAACAATTTTAAGTCCTTTTAGAAAAGAAAGTCACGTTTTTAATGTTCTAATCTTGGAAAAATTAAGTTAAAGCTCTAAAATTTTTGATTTAAAAAACTAAAATTTTATAACCTAGCTACTGTAAAACATAAATCAAAAAGATTTTTACATACCTTCTTTTGTTGATTCTCCAAAAAATAACTCTTCTTGGATGAACTAGCTCCAAAAACAAGCCTTGGTTGCCTTTCAATTGATTAAATCGTGCTACTGCTGCTTTAAATATCAATTGAATTGATTTTTTCCTTTTCCTTCCTTGATTTGGTTTCAAAAATCAAGCCACTGCCAATTTTTTTCCTCCTTTAATTTGGTTTAATTGGTCCTTATTTATAGTGGTTTTTAGATTGTTTTTTCCTAATTAATTAAGGTAAGTAATATTAATAAAAAAAAGAAATTAAAACCTAATTGGATTAGGATTCTAAAAATTGCGTCAAAAAATTTTGCGCTGGCAAAAATTGAGCTGCCGGGCCCGTGGGCGTGCCAGCCCACAGGAATTTCCTGCGGGAGATTATTTCCTGCGGGCGAGTTGCTGCTGGCCCGACGGGCCCGCGTGACCACTTTTCGCTGCCGATTTTTTTTTCCGACTCCGATTTTTATTTTTATTTTTATTTTTTATTTATTTATTTTCATTTTTTATTAATAAAAATTAGATACTAAAGTAAAAATTATTTAACTAAAATATTTTTGGACCAATTAAACAACAAAAATCATTTTGGACTAAATAAAGCATATTGGATCGGATTGGGTCAAAAATTAAGGGTCTACAGTTTTGCATTGAAATGATATAAAGCTTTGCATTTTTGGCTTTTATCTTCAAGATGTTGAAAATATGAATGATGGAGGCCCCAAACAGCAGAGATACATCTATTTCAAATTATGATTCAGTATGTCAATTGGTATCTTCATAACCTTGCCAGTAATCATTTCCTTTGCCCAATGTGTCCTTCGAGGTTTGACTGTTCAAGAAACTTCTCTTAACTTGAAGGCTTTGTATGACAAAAACATTTTTTATTTTTTGAATTTTTATTTTGAAATTAAATGTTGGCTTTGCCAATCCAATGTCAATGTACCTCAGGACTTGATTTTTCCAAATTAACATATCTATAACATGACAACCCTAGTTATCATACTAAAATAGGAAATTATTTCTTTTTAAGTAAGAACTGTTGCACTTCAGATAGACACATACACATTACTTGACCAAAGGTCTCATTGAGTTTAAATATTGTCTATCTCATATGCATGCTTATTCAAACAATCTCTACTAATAGACTCTACCTACCAAGAGAGATCAACAGGTCTTTAATAGGCTTGAAATGGGGTCTATAAGGGACACGGGTTTAAATGAAGGCCATTTTGAGATTAGAGCTTATGTGACACAAAGGACAAACCTTCACACTACAAACTGCTTGTTGGAACTTTAGAGAGTTTGGAGCATGAAAAGATAGAGCTTTGAAAATTCTTCTTTCTTTTTGGCGTTAACCTGAATCTTGATTGGGATAGTCTTTGCCTTTGCAAAAAGTTTGGTACCCAAATTTGTTTCTTTTCTTTTTTTTCTTACTCTTCCCTTTCTTTGAGCATTTTATCATTTTGTCCTTCTTCCTTGTAGGACTATCAAGTACAGAACTTTCAAGAACTGGATGGTCTTTCTCCTTTTTTTCCTCCAATTTTGATTGAATCTTTAGTTGGGTTGGACCAATTCAAGTCAAAATGTCCTTATAAACCAAATGGAAGTCTTTTGCTGCTTTAGGTAAAAGAGAACTCTGTTGGCTTTCTGAATCACCTTTTTAGGTTTTATCTTTCTTTTTTTTATTTTCTTTATTTTCTCCTTTTTTTATTTTCTTTTCTTCTTTTTCTTCTTTTTTTTTCTTTTCTTTTTTTCTCTTCTTCTTTTTCTCTTATTCTTTCTTTTTTTTTATTCTAGCTCTAAAAGAGTTGTCTTGTTTGTACCAACTTGAATTTCCAATAATGGATGAGTGGAGTGACATAAATCTTCTTTAACAGTGATAAATCATTTGTTACTCTAATGTTGTCTTGATATATTGGAGATATTAGGAAAACTTCAACTACCCTTATGGTCTTGAGAACTTCAACTCCCCTTATGGTCTTGAGAACTTCAACTATCTTTATGGTCTTGACTATTCATTTCTTTCTTTGATCTTCTTGCCTCTTCATCTTAGTGATCATAAGACTTGTCAAAAGTATCACAACAGCTCAGGGTAGGTTGTTGGGGTTTGTAAGCCAATGAAAAGAAAGCTAAAATTTTATGAAGGCTCAAAGAGACAACTAGGGATTGATATTTAATTGGGTGGATACAAGTTGTTGGCTAACAAAATAATGCTTAGATCATTTCTCCCTTAAATAAGCATAGTTCAATTTCGCCTCAAAAATTTGTCAAAGCATGTTCTAAGACTGACTAGGACCTAAAGGTAATTATGTAGAAGGCCTCTCTAAGTAAGCATACACAACTCAATGCTATAGAGTAATTCTCTCACTTAGTAAAGTCATTCAGGTCATGATGCATAAATATATTAATTCATGAATCATCAAGCTAGATTCCTCATTGGTTGAATACCAAAATGAACAAAGTCCAACAAAATTTTTGATGAAAGTAATTTATTCAAACAAATTTAAATTTGAAAAACATGATTGTTCCAATTAAATATTAAAGAATGCAAAATTGAAAAGCAACATTCGAGCTAAGGAAAGTTTGTTGAGTTAAGCTTCTTTTCCTTTCACATCTTCAATATCTTCATCTTGAAAGGATGATAAAACAAAATCTTCTTCCAATCCTTTTCCTACCATGAAGGTTGCCGGTGGAGGTACTCTTCCAAACATAGGCAAAGGGTTGTTCTTGGTATTGGGTTTGTCTGGTTCAGGTAGCTAGCACTGTAGATTAGATTTTGGATCTCATGCCTCAACTTCACACAATTGTCCATTTTGTGTCCAGGCCTTTGATGGAATTGGAAAAATGCATTAGTATCAAAGTTAGGTGGAAGAGGATTAGGCAAAGGACGAGGAGCCAAGGGTTGTAACAATCCCTTCTTTTGTAGCTTATTGAGAGCCCAAGACAGGGGCTTACCTAATTCTAAAATCTGCCTCATTCCTCCTTGACTAATGGCATTAACATCAATTTCCTTTTGTGTACTTTGATTGCTAGACTAATAATTTCCTTTCTCGTTCCTTCTTGCCGAAAAGCAGCTCTTCTCCCTTTCCCATTCTTCGATTTGCAAGCCAGCTTGCAAAAGATCTTTGAAATCACAGATGAGTGTATGAGACATCCTTTCACGAAGACTAGGCAACACCCCTCTCACAATCATCCTTATTTGATCAGATTCATCGGGCCTCTTCTTGAGCAAAGCAGCCTTATTTCTTCACCTTTTCACATAGTCCACAAAATTCTCATTTGGCCTTTGTCTAATGGCTTCCACCTCCATCAAGGTTACTTTCAGCTCGACATTGTACCCATATTGTTGAATAAAAGCCTTGTACAACATGTCCCAATCTTTTTTAGTGTTTTCCTCTAAGGTGTTGAACCTATTTTGGATAACAGAGTCCAATGAGAGCATGAAATATCTTAGAGTTTGAGCTTTAGTAGCTCGGGTAGACTGCATAGCAGTGATGTACTGCTTGACATGGAGATGAGGGTTTCCAGTACCATTGTATCTAGCAAAGGAAGGCATCCTGAACTTATAAGGGACCTCCTCATCTTGTTCAAATAGTTTGTCAATCTCAGACATCTCTTCGATTTTCAGCTTCTTCTCAAATTTCTTTTCTAAATCAGCAATCATCTTCTCAACATCAGATGTCTCGGTCTTTTCAATAGTTGTCTTCTCAACAACCTTTAGCTCCTTTTTATCTTGAGGATCTTGGAAGTATTGAGCCCAATCGTCCTCATCATTAATGATCACCTTATCATCATCAAAAGCCACTTCACCAACTTTAGCCTTCCCTTTGTCCTTTGGCTTCTTAGTGCTAGCAGATACTCCGACATTATTTTCTAAAATTGCAACCAATTGATTTTTCATGGTCTCAGCTAGGGCCTCCTTTATTTCTTCCATCTTGGCATTTAGGGTGTCATCCACCATTCTTTGAATTTGTTCAGGCTCCATTGCTTTTGTTGAGCAAGTGATTGAGTTGCTACTAGATTCTTCATCTTCGGTGTAGGTCGGATTGTCATACGCTTTTGAAATGTTATAATCCAGGGCTGTGATCCAGAGAGGATCAATAATATGAGATGCAAATGTAAGCATGTATTCATTTATGCACAAACAATCAATAAAGAAAATTAGGACGTTCCTTCCAACTTTATAACTTCCACACACAGATGGCGAGTCTTTTTTCCTAAGTATATGGTTAACAAAATACCAACATGGGGTATCTTGTTTTCAAATAATTCCCTCAGACGTTTCAACCAATAGTTATATTTTCAAAAATGGAAATCAATTCATGATAATTCTCATTAATTAGGTTTTAATCCATTCAACCAACTATAGTAGCTTTTATGCTATATTGGATTAAAACTAAATTAAGAGGTTTATTATAAATAGATTTCTCACTTGAAAAAGTAACTAATGATTCATGCCAAAAACAAGCCCATGATTAACTATTCTTAGTATAAACTAGGCTCACAATTGATTTTTGGTATTTCGTAATTGACCTAAATAATTTGTAAGCTCTTTGTAAGAAAAGGTTGGATGAAAATATTTTTGTTTCTAAGCCCATTGTAAAAAGATTTTAGAAAAAATGGATTTTGAGCTTAGTATTTGGGTCTTGAGAAAAGAATTTTTTGATTTATTTTTAGAAAAAGTTTTACTTCCAAAGACCATCTTGAAAAGTTTTGAAAATAGCTTTGGTCTTTTGGATTGTAAAGAAAACTTTATTTTGAGCTCACAATGTAATTACGTCATATTAAAAAAAGAACAAATCAAATAAGCCATGATTTAACCCAAGCTAAATTAACCATAGTCAAAAAACAAGCATTTGGGGTAAAAACCTAAGGAAAGTAACTAGGCTAATTACATGAGCTTTAGTCTTAGGGTTAAAAGGCTTAGGTTCCCATAGCAAGTATATACCAAATGGTACAACGCTATGAGTGGTTATGCCATGCTTGATCTCCATACCTTGAGTGAAAGTATGGTATCCCTTACATAACATAACACGGGTAACACGGGCATCCTAACTCATGCACACAATGCAATCTAATATGATGCAATAGATAATATCATGATAAGAAAGAATAGAATAATATACAGACCAACGGAATCAACTTCTCTTATCCCCAGTGGAGTCACCACTATGAGCGGGGATTTTTGCCCCCACCCTGGTGGAATGGTTCTAGCGACTTCGGCACTGTTTATGTAACACCCCCACATCCAATGCACACACACTACAACCACAACAATGTAGCATAAGTGCACCAAACATAGGGATGCTACGATTTTCTTCAACATTCAAAACATTTAAATAGATACAATACTATTATCATTATATCTTATAGGAAAGTAGATCATTTACTTTTAAAATAAAACACATTAGATATATATATATACATACATATAGTTATTACACAGCGGAAGTCATAAAATATTTACATATTTACATATTTGAAAACACTTAATTCCATATTTACAAATATACATATATGTACATTTAATCAATACTTTACAAAATATAAAAGAGTTATACATGATTGGCAAGTTTTCTTTGATCTTTAAGTCTCCAAAATCAACTCTTCACTGTCTACCCTCGGTCGGTTTCGAAGAGCTTTCGGGATCAACTCTATCAACTCTATTACCTGCGCGATTAAACACTATCGCGCTAAGCCAACGGCTTAGTAAGATAATCATGCTAATGTTATGCTTTAATGCAATGCAGTACCAATTCTCAATCCATATTATGCATGTAACATCATATATGCCAAGTTGATAACATAGCTTTCCATTTTATAACTCAACATTTATATATATATAGGCATATCATACTTCACATCTTATCATAGACCTCATTTATATTCATTTAATCATTCATCATCAACAATAAGCTAAGGCAAGCATCATTCATGACTCACATTAACCATAGACAAGCATGGGCCCAAGACACACTAATATGCCATTCAATTTTCAGAGTTAATGTTTTGGTTCTATCATCACATTTATCAATATCATATACCCAACTAGGCTTCAAGGATTAGGTTCAACCAAGCTTCAAGGGGAGCAAAGCATGCTAAGCTTCAACCCAACTTGGCTTCAAGAACCAACCCAACCTAGCTTCAAGGGTGGTAACATCTCAATTAGGCTTCAAGGATTCAATCCAACCTAACTTCAAGAGATTGTTACACTTACTAGGCATGCCACCAACAACAAACTCTGAAAATAGAATAACACATTAGCCACACAATTCATTTATTATTCAATTATCATTTCCATTTCCAATTATCATCAACATTTAGGCATACATGCCTTCTTTCTCTCAATATCATCATCATAGCCAATAACAATGGCTTTGTATCACATTTCACATTTCAATTCATATTATGCATAAAGCATCATTGATATCACATCTTTGATAAAACATTTCAAGGTACATTACTCACAAAACACATTACCTTTCACAATGCATAACATAACCTTGTTTAAATCTCAACAATGCAATTAGGACAAAGAACAATTTATATGATTCATAGCTTTAGGATCTTTCATATGCATTTGATTAGCTCATTCATAGTTTAAAGTATGTTTAAAGTGTTTAAGTTTAGGTTTAGGAACCAACCTACCTATGAAGAACCAAAACATTGCAACTAGGTCAAGGAAAACAAAACTTACCTAACCCATATGAGGGACACGGGCAGCACACATGAGGGACACGGCCAAGCTTGTGGCCGTGTCACTCAACCCAATTGGACAGTAAGCAACACGGGCAAGGGACACGGCCAAGCTTGTGGCCGTGTCTCTCAACCAAACTTTGGCAGTAGCAAACATGGCTTGGGGACACGGCCGTGTCTCCCAAAAATCAATCCAACACCTTCAAAATTTCATGTCTTGGCCGTGTTTCCCATAGCTTTTTGGCCGTGTCACCCATAACCAAAACCCTAACCAAAGCCAACACTTTCCCAATTGCATTTAAACTTAATATACATCATACCACATGTTTCAAATGAACATAAACAATGTTTTAAACACATATTCATCATAAAAATCACCTCATAACACATTAATATTACACTTAAACACAAATCATCTCAAAACCCTAAAATCACCATCTTTCAAAATCAACATCCACCACTTCCAACAACAACACCTATTTAAACTCTTAACTTAAAACCAATTCAACACTTGAGAACACAACACAAACACATCTAATCATCAAACCAACAAATCACAAATCACCCTAATCATAACTTCAACACTACTACAAAATAAGTAAAGGAAACAAAAGAATACTTACCTTAGATGAAGAAATTCCACAATTCTTTCACCAAAGCTCTCAATTCCTTCTTCAATTTGATCTTAGTATCAAGAACACTTCTCCTTCCCTTTTGCTAATGGAGAGCCGGCCACCTCTTGAAAGAAAGAAGAAAAGATGAAGACACCAAGTCAAATTTGCTTTTAATCTCCACCAAGTGTTCTTATCCAAGCAATTACCAAAATGCCCTCACTCAATTAACTAACTTCTTGTCTCATATAAGCCCTTATATGTAATTACACACTTAACACAAAAATATCTCTCTTCCTTTGACTCATCCTTTGACCCATTTATATGTTATATATATCCTCATATACACAATATATACCATTCTCTCTAAACCCTAATTCTTTCCCAAAACACTTATACACAAGCATTCTCCTTCCAATTTCTTTTCTTATCCCATCATATACAAACAATTCAATTTATAACAACAACAACAATAACAATATGCAAAACTTCTAGGGCATAAATGAGGATATTACAGTTTAGGCTCGGAGCCTTAGAGAACACGGACCTAAGCCTGGAGAAAATGGAGTTGCCACCCGGATGTGTAGAAAAAAAGAAAGAGGTGGATGACTTAATTCCTAAGGAATCCCCAACACCCTAATGGGTTCGGAAAGTTGGGTACGTGTGGGGAAGCTGAGAAATGGCGCAGCACCCCCACAATGGCCGGTTCATTAGAACCGGCCTCCTTTGCAGGTCTTAATATTATAAAATTCTTAAATATAACAATATTATCCATATTACATGCAACAATTAAAATAAAGCATCATTATATTAAAATTAAAGCAATGTCCTGTAGACCCTTAATTTGTGTTGTCTAATATATTTTAGTTAGTCCAAAATAATTTTTATGGTATCTTGATTAATTTTGATTAGTAAAAAATGGTGAAATGAATAAAAATTCAAAAATAATAAAAAAATAAAAAATAACAAAAAAATCAGCAACGGAAAAATTGGCGACGAAAAAATCGTCGCCGAAAGTCAGCGCAGGCCCGTGGGCAATTTTTCTGCAGCAGTTTTTTTTTAGTATCAAAATTTTTCCGACGCAAATTTTTCGAAACCTAATACAATTAGGTTTCGGTTTCCTTTTCCTAATTAGGATTAAATACCGTGAATAACTAGAATTATATCATAAATTCTTATATAAATATGGACTAAACAACATAAAAAAGTGGGGGAGGAAAAAAAGGAAGAAAATTGGATAGAAACTTGGGAGAGTTTGAAACCATAATTGAGTAGGAAAGCAGTGGAACCAAGCTGATTTTTTGAGAGAACCGAAAAACAATTCAAGCAATTCAAAGGCAAAAAGCTTGTCTTTGACCTTGTTCATCCAAGAAACTATTTTTGGTGAAACATACAAAATAAGGTTTGAATTCTTAATTTCTTTTTATCTTTTCACAATAGCTAAATTATCCCTTGGTTTCTTTTAATTAAAAAAAAAAAACTTTATAACCTCAATTCACTTTTTCTAAGGTTTGAAAATCTTAAATCGTGGCTTTATTTTTCCAAAAGTTTAAAGCTATTAGTTTTATTTCTTCAAAACCCCAAAACCAAAATTTGCTTTCCAAATTATCAAAACTTTAATTTGTGATCTGTTTCCTTCCAAAAGCCTTAAAAATATCTTTTTTCTCTTATAAACTTTAAATCGTTTGTTTAAATTCATAAAACTTCATGAAAATTATCAATTGTCTTTCCAAATCCTAAAATAAATTCATTCACCGAAACCTTAATTCTAAAACACTAAATCCAAATGCAACTTCCAAACCTAAAATAGTAAAACCCTAATCCCTTTAAAACCTTAAACCCTAATTTTTTTTTCTAAACCCTAATCCTTTAAAATTTTAAAAACCATAAAAACACAAATATTTTAATTTCACATAGTAAACTTGACACCATAAATTAAAAGTGTTTTAAAGAGTCCAAATTTTAATTTCACGATTTTACATTATAAACCTTAGTTTGGTTAATCAAAGAATCCTACCAACCTTTTAAAACATAAAATCCTTAATATATTTTATTTCATTTAAAGTCACAGTAGCCTAATTCTATAAAATCCAAAACCCTAAACACATGAAATAAAGGACCTAAAATGGAAACAGTAGCTATAATTTAGATTTTTATTTTCCTTATTCAATTTTATGTTTGATTATGCTTTGATTTATTTTATATGCTTTAATTTATTTAAGTTCAATGCTTGGTTTATTTAATTTGTCATGGATGGATGTTTACTTTCTATTGATGTTTAATACCTTTGATGAATGATTTATTTATGATGAATGGTTATTTACTTTTATCAATTTATTTAGACTTCCAAATGTTGTAAGAGATATGTTTCCACTTGGTGGGTACCTCATTAGTTAAATATCATGTAATTTAAATTGCTTTTCTATTTTAGAACCAATGTAAAGGGCATGTTTCTACCTTTTGGTGGGTGTCCTATTTAGGCATGGGATGTAAGGACATGCTTCCATCTTCGGATTGTTTTGTTTTGGTTGGACATTGCTTTGATCTTAATATAATGATGCTTTCTTTTTATTGTGTGTAATATGGATAATGTTGTTATATTTAAGAATCTTATAATATTAAGACCTGTAAAGGAGGCCGGTTCCAATGAACTGGGCGTTGTGGGGCTGCTGGGCCATTTCTCACCTTCCCCACACGTACCCAACTTTCTGAA
Source organism: Garcia nutans (assembly GCA_947685225.1). NCBI lineage: Eukaryota > Viridiplantae > Streptophyta > Magnoliopsida > Malpighiales > Euphorbiaceae > Garcia > Garcia nutans. Next base: position 36,015,786 of record CANTUV010000045.1, read on the forward strand.
CCCATTAGGGGGTTGGGGATTCTTTAGGAATCGAGTCATCCACCCCTTTCTTTTTTCTCGGCCCATCCGGGTGGCCACTCTATTTTCTCCGGACTTAGGTCCGTGTTCTCTAAGGCCTCGAGCCTAAATAGTGCCGAAGTTGCAAGAACCATTCCACCGAGAGTGGGGGCAAAAATCCCCGCTCACATGTCCAAACAAAGCAAATAAATGGACACCCATCCGAGGATGGAAACATGTCCTTACATCGTTTATGTCTAAACTAAATAGGACACCCACCAAAAGGTGAAAACATGCCCTTTACATTGGTCCAAAATATAAAAGCAATTTAAATTACATAAAATTTAACTAAGAAGGTACCCACAAAGTGGAAACATACCTCTTACAATTTTAATACTAAAACAAATAAATAATAATCATAATAATAAAGAAAATATCCATCCATGATAAATTAAATAAATCAAACATTAAAATTAAATAAATCAACAATCAAAACATATAATAAGCTACATAATCAAATCTAAAATTAAATAAAGCAATAAATATATAAGTTTAGGGTTTTAAAGCATTTAGGGTTTTTTGGAACTTAGGGTTTTAAAATTAGGGTTTTGTAATTAGGGTTTTGAGGGTTTTTGAAACTAGGGTTATGGAATTCAGAATTTGGAATTAGGGTTTTAAAATTAGGGTTTTTGAAACTAGAGTTTTGGAATTCAGTGTTTGCAATTAGGGTTTTTGGGTTTAACTTACTGCCTTAAAAACATAATTTTGGGTTTGGAAAGAAAAATTATGATTTTGGAAAAATTATCAATATTTTGGAGTTTAATAATGAAATGGTTTAAGCTTTTGGATAAAAATAGTTTAAGGTTTTGAGTTTCAATAAAATAATTTGCGATTCTGGATGTAAAGTAAACAAAATAGATTCTAACAATTAATTTAAATCCTCGATGGATACTGGATAGTTTTATATTTTTTATGAAACGTGCATGTGGGGTTATGAATACCAACTTATCAATGTGTTAAATAAAGTAAATGATTAAAGTTATTGAAACAAAGATAAATTTATTGCATGTTCAAAGATCGAGTTAATGCACGTTCAAGGATCATGTTACTGCATGCATGCTCTTATTAATCAAAGAAACGAAGCTATTGTGAGCATGAATAATTTATGATTAAAGATCAAACCTCCATCATTGGTTCCACCAAAAAAATTTATTTTTGGATGAACAATGTGAAGATAGTATGGACTCTGCCTTCTTCTTGGGTTGTTTTGATTTTTCTATTTGTGGTTTCCTTTGCTCTCCAAAACGTTGCTGCTGCTCTTCTCTCTTTATTGCCATCTCTTCTGTTTTGTGATTTAATCTCTCTTAATATTCATTGCCAACCTTCTTTAATGTTAATTCCTTGTTAATGTTCTCCCTCTCCTAATGTTCATCCCCCATTCTGAATTCTGAAACGTTAATATTTATAGCCAAACCTTACTCAGAATCCTTATCCTAATATTAATCAGTCCCTAAAATGAATTCTAGTTGAATTAGGAAACTTATCCAACCTCATGTCAACCTAGGCTGCCCATGTCGACATGAGGCATGCTCATGTCGATCTGGGCTGCTAAGGTCAACATGAAGCATGCTCATGTCGACCTAGCCTACCAAGGTCGACATGAGTCCAACCTCATGTCGATTTAGGCTGCTAGATCGACATGAGGATGCTAATGTCTCCCCGACCGGCCTGACTCAAATTATTCTTGCCCTTTTTAACTTATGGACTGAAAATTTTTAATTTGGGCCGATTCAACTTGATTTTAGGGTTTTATGATTGAATTTATGCCTCTTTAATCCGAACCGAATCCTTTAAAAATTATAAACTAGGTTTAAATATTTAAAGTCGGATTGAATTTATTTTGGCATCCTTTAATTAGGACAATATCAAATTGGGGTAAAAATTAAGGGTCTACAGATAGTTTGACTGGAATTCGTCCAACCCAATCAAAGATTCAATCAAAATCGTAGAAAAAGAAGAAAGGTCAAGCAGTTTTTAAAAGTCTTATACTTAAGAATCCTACAGGGAAGAAGGACAAAATGATAAAATGCTCAAAGAAAATAAGGAGTAAGAAAAAGAAAGAGAAAGGAAAGGGAAAAGAAGAAAAGAAATGAATATGGGTACCAAACTTTTTGCAAAGGCAAAGACTGTCTCAATCAAGATCCAGATTAACATCAAAAAAGAAAGAAGAATGTTCAACGCTCTATCTTTTCATGTTTTCATCTGCCTAAAGTTCAAATAAGAAATTTTTAGTGTGAGGGTTTATCCATTGGGTCACATGAGATCTAATCTCAAAATGGCTTTCATTTAACCCGTGTCCCTTATAGGCCCCATTTCAAGCTTAGCAAAGACCTATTGATCTCTCTTGGTAGGTAGAGTCTATTAGTGGAGATAGTTTGAATAAGCATACATATGAGGTAGATAATATTTAAACTCAATGAGACCTTTAGCTAAGTAATGCGTATGTGTCTATCTAAAGTGCAACAGTTCTTGCTTAAATAGAAATGATTCCCGAGTTTAGTTCGGTAACTAGGGTTATCATGTTATAAATATGTTAATTTGGGAAATTGAGTCCTGAGGTATATCTGCACTAATTTGACAAAGCCATCATTTGATTTCAAAATTAAGTTAAAAAAAAGAGAAAAAAAGTCCAAAGTGTGAAAGTAAATACTTTTTATTTTACATGATTGGTTAATACATTTTCATTCACTGAGATGGGGGTTGTCTATAATCAAACAAAGCCCTAAAAATGTCATCGCCTGTTGGAGGAGGAAGCATATCATCTACCCTAAGTCTACCCGAAGAGGAAGCACCTAAACCCCTATTACCCTGGGAGTCGGTTCTGTAATAGTCATCACATGAAAATGTAGGGGGTGCTCCATGGTCACCAGTCCAGGGCCTTCTCGAAGGAAAGTCATGCAGATCCCTCATACCTTGAAATAGAAAATCCTGGAAGTTTTATGCTTCCTGATGGTATAATCCTTCGAAATGAGCAGTGTGTTGAAGACTGGCTATTAACTATTCTTGCAATTTTTTGTTCTTCTCTTCGAGCATCCACTGTGAGCCAGACAAGGAAAAGGTAAGTATGTACATTTTCATGCATACATGAAAACATATATCAATGGGAAATAGGATGAAAAACCAAGTACTTTATATCAAAGCCTTGCGGATAAGATGATACATCCAACTGAAAAGAAGGTGTAAATGGAGAAAATTGTCGTTGAATTGGTGAAAATGGTTATTGAACTAGAACAATAGAGGAAGGTCCAGCCTCATGACCAAATGAGCCAGCAGCTTGCGATAATTATGAAAGCAATTAGAACAAGTTAAGAAGAAATAGTTGTAATGATAAAATAGTAAATGTTTATTTGAGAAGTGCCAGCCTCAGAATCACAGCAAGGATGGGAAGAAGACTCATCCTCCTCCTCTTCGTCTTCATCCTCTCCTTCATATTCTTCTTCCTCTCCTCCCTCCACTTCTATATCTCCTTCTTCATCTCTGGGGAGCCCCTGAACACTAGCAGGAGACACCTCAAAATTTAGCAGTTGATCCTAAATGAATTGGACATATTATATATTCGGTGGAAGCAAAAGGTCTTCAATATGGAAGCCATTACAAGCATGACTCCAATGCGGTTCCTGCATGGATCTGGTGTTCAACATAAACAATAGAAAATCTCCTAGTACCCTCCTTTGGTCTGGGCTAAGAAACTAGTTATATACCCTTTCACCAAGAAACCAATCACAAGAGACTGGGCCAGCAATGAACCGATAAGACTCTTTCAAGGGCAGTGTAGACCCTTAATTTTTGACCCAGTCTGATCAGTTATTTTTTATATAGTCCAAAATAATTTTTGTAGTATTTTAATTAAATAATATTTATTTTAGTATTTATTATTTATAATTTTTAATAAAAATAAAAATGGTCTAGTTAATAAAAAATATAATAATAAAAATAAATAAATAAATAAAAATTGGCGACAAAAAATTTGTTGCCGAAAATGGAATTGGCCAAGGCCAATTCGCTTGCAGGAATTTCCTGCAGTGAAACGGCCTTAGCCAATTTCACCAGCGCTCACAATTTTCGCCCACCAGCTCTCGCTGTCCTCGCCAACGCTCATAGTTTTAGCCAGTAAAATTTTCCAATGCAATTTTTTTCGAAACAAAATTCTATTTGGTTTCGGTTTCTTTTCTTAATTAATTTTAGTTTCCTTAAATAATTAGAACTAGGCTTATAATTTTTCCTATAAACAACACTTTAAAACTCAGAATTAAGGGACTGGAACTTTGGGATTGGGACTTTGATTAGGGGATCAAAACTTGGACTTTTAAACTTGGATTATAGAAAACCCTAGCCGGAGAAGATTAGCAGCAAGCAAGCAACCAACAATTCATCAAAGGTAGCCACACTGCCTTTGTTTTTTTTGTTCATCCAAAAGTTAATTTTGGTGGAACCAACTACGCAGGTTTGATCTTTAATCATGGATTATATATTTACTGTAACACCCCCACATCCAATGCACACACACTACAACCACAACAATGTAGCATAAGTGCACCAAACATAGGGATGCTACGGTTTCCTTAACATTCAAAACATTTTAAAACTTGATACCATATCCATATCATTATATCTTATTAACAAAATAGATCATTTACTTATAAAACAAAACATATTAGTTATCTATATATATATATATTACACAGCGGAAGTTATAAAATATGTATATATATGAAAACATTTGAATTCATATTTACTATTATACATATATTTACATTATCAACAAAACTTTACACAATATAAAAGATTTATACATGATTGGCAAGTCAGCTCTGATCTTTAAGCTCCCAAAATCAACTCTTCAATGTCTACTCTCACTCGGTCTCGAAGAGCTCTCGGGTTCGATTCTATCAGTTCTATCACCTGCGCGATTAAACACTATCGCGCTAAGCCAAGGGCTTAGTAAGATAAAACATGCAATAGACATGCTTAAATGCTATACAATGCCAATTCTAATTTACCATACATGTAACAACATAAATGCAAAGCTAACAACATACTTTTACATTTCATAACCTAACATACATATATGTATTTCAGAATTCAACATCTTTGCATATATTTTATTAATTAATCATTTAATCATCCATGAACAACACTAAGCAAAGACAAGCATGGGCCCAAGACACACTAATATGCCATTCAATTTTCAGAGTTAATGCTTTGGTTTTGTTATCACATTTATCAATATCATATACCCAACTAGGCTTCAAGGATTAAGTTCAACCAAGCTTCAAGGGGAGCAAAGCATGCTAAGCATCAACCCAACTTGGCTTCAAGAACTAACCCAACCTAGCTTCAAGGGTTGTAACATCTCAATTAGGCTTCAAGGATTCAATCCAACCTAACTTCAAGAGATTGTTACACTCATTAGGCATGCCACCAACAACAAACTCTGAAAATGGAATAACACATTAGCCACACAATTCATTTAGATTTCATTCTCAATTCTCATTATCATTTAGGCAAACATGCCTCATTTATCTCCATTAAATCACCTTAGCCAATAACAATGGCTCCACATTTCATTTCACAATATAACACTTCATTATTCAAGTGTATATTTATCTCACATGACATCATTCATAAATATTAACATTTCATTCCACATTACTCATAAAACACATTACCATTCAAAGTGCATAACATAACATTGTTAATTCTCAACAATGCAATTAGGGCAAAACATAATTGACATGATTCATAGCTTTAGGACCATCCACCTTCATTTGATTAGATCATTCTTGTGTTTGAAACATGTTTATAATGTTCATGTTTAAGTCTAGTAACAATGGAACTTTTGAAGAATTTAAACCATGCAAAGAGAACCAAGAAATCAAACAATGTTCAAATCATTTGAAGGGCACGCCCAACTCACTTGATAGACACGCCCAACCATCTTGAGTGACACGCCCGTGTCCTTAAAAAGAAAAGAGGCAGTAGCTTCCTCAAATAAATGACACGCCCAACACTTTTGATGGACACGCCCGTGTCCTTAAAACCAAAAGAGACAGTAGCCAATCCAAATAATTGACACGCCCACTCTTCTAAGGGACACGCCCACTCCCCTAAAATTTATTTTGGCCGTGTCACCAAATCACAAAACATTAACTAAAACCAACACTTTCTCAATTACACTCAAACACAATATTCATCATATAACATATTTCACATGAACATAATCAATGTTCTAAACACATATTCATCACAAAAACCACTTCATCACACATTAATATCACAATTAAACACATATTCACCACAAAACCCTAGAATCCAACATCCTTCTCCCTTCATCCAAATCAACAACCATCATTTCCAACAACAACCTTCAATCAAACTCATAACTTAAAATCAATTTAACATTTGAAAGCACAACCAAACACATCTCAAATCCACCAAATCACAAAATCATCAAACCCTACTTTACTTCCAACACAACTTCCAAATAAGTAAAGAAAACAAGAAAATACTTACTTGAAAAGAAGAAATTCCACAAATCCTTTGTCAAAACCTTGGATTGCTTCATCAACTTGCTTCTTGCCTCAAGAACACTTCTCTTTTCCTTTTGCTAATGGAGAGCCGGCCACTTCATGAAGAAAGAAGACAATGATCAAGATACAAAGTCAACTTTTGCTTTTAATCTCCACCAAGTGTTCTTATCCAAGCAATTACTAAAACACCCTCAATCATATAACTAACCTTTGTCTCATATAAGTCCTTATATGTAATTTCATTAACAACCAAAAAAAAATATCTTCTTCCACTTAACCAACACCTTGACTCTTCATTTGACCACTTTATATGTTATATATATCATCATATACACAACATATACATTTGTCTCTAAACCCTAATTCTTCCTCCAAAACACATATGCACAAGCATTCACTTTCCAATTCTTTTCTTATCCCATCATATGCATACAATTCAATTAAACAATAACAACAACAACAACAACAACAACAACAACAACAACAACATAATCAAAACTTCTAAGCCACATATGAGGATATTACATTTACATAGCTTTGTTTCTTTGATTAATAAGAACATGCACACAATACATTGATCCTTAATTATATAATAATTTGATCTTTGTTGCAATAACTTAATTTATTTCTTTTGTATCCAAAACCTTAAGAAACCTAATTTATTTCTTCTGTTTCCAAAACCCTTAAGAACCCTAAAAAGTACTATAGACCCTTAATTTCTGACCCAGTTTGATCCAATATATTTTAATTAGTTCAAAATAATTTTTATGTTGTCCAATATATTTTAATTAGTCCAAAATAATTTTTGTGTTATCATAATTAAATAATATTTATTTTAGTATTTAGTTTTTATAATTAATAAAAAAATAATAGTAAACAAATAAGTAAAAATAAAAATAAAAATCGACGACGAAAAAATCGGAGACTAAAAATTTCATCGCCGAAAAGGTTGGACGAAATGGCCCGCAGCCAGTTTCGCTCCCGCAACCCGCAAATTCCCACGACAGTTTTTTTTGCCAGCGAAATTTTTAAGCAGTAGTTTTTTTTTTCCAGCGAAAATTTTTCTAAAGCAATTTTTTCCGAAACCAATTCTTAATTAATGTTAGATTTCGTAAACAATTAAGATGAATCATCAAAATCTTTTATAAATAGGGCTAAAAACAACACAGAATGGGGAGGAAAATCAGAGAAAATTTTAGAGGAAAAAACTTTGGACCGAGGAATCAATAAAATTAGGAGATTAACGATCAGACTTTTGAGAGAGCAAACAAGTAATTCAATCCATCAAAGGCAACCATCTTGCCTTTATTCTTGTTCATCCAAGAAGTAATTTTTGGTGGAACCAACAAAGAAGGTATGAATATCTAATCTTTTTTTTTCTTCACAGTAGCTTCAATAATTCAATTGTTTATTTTGATTTTAAAAACCTTAATTCGTTTCTATGTTTTCCAAAAATCCTAAAATTGTTGTTTCTGTTTCTTCAAAATCTTAAGACCCTAATCTACTTTCTAACTTTTCAAAACCTTAAATCGTTTCATTAATTTACCAAAACCCTGATATGCTTTCCAATTTTTTGAAACCCTAAATTGAATCCTTTTCTTTCCAAAAACCCTAAAAAATATCTTTTCTGTTTCTATAAACCTTAAATCATTTTGTTTATTTTCATAAAGCTTCATAAAAATATAAATTATTTTTCCAAATTTTAAAATCAAATACACTCTCCGAAACACTAAAAACCTTAATTCCCTTAAACCCTAATTTTTCTAAACCCTAATCCTTTAAACCTTAAAACCTTATAAACCTAAATATTAAAATTCAAACACAGTAAGCCTAAAAACAACAATTCAGTAGCTAATAATCATAAACCTAATGTTTTAAAGTGTCCAAACCCTAATTTCATGATTTCACTACTCAAACACTAGTTTGGTTAATCAAAGAATTTTATCAACCTCTTAAATTATAAAGCTTTAATCCATTTCAATTCCTTTAAAACTTATAGTAGCATAAACCTTAATATATTAAAATCCCAAAATCTTAAATATTAATAAAAAAAACTTTAAATGGAAATAGTAAATGTCAATTTGTATCTTTACTTACTTTATTTGATTGTGTAGTTCATTATATACTTTGATTTATTTTATATGCTTTGATTTATTTAAGTTCAATGCTTGGTTTATTTAAATTATCATGGATGAATGCCTATATTTTTATTGATGTTTAATATCTTTGGTGAATGATTTATTTATGATGAATGGTTATTTATTTCTATCGATTTATTTTAATTTTCAAACGTTGTAAGAGGTATGTTTCCACTTTGTGGGTACCTCATTAGTTAAATATCATGTAATTTAAATAGCTTTTATATTTTGGACCAATGTAAGGGACATGTTTCTACCTTTTGGTGGGTGTCCTATTAGTTTAGATATGGATGATGTAAGGACATGTTTCCATCCTCAGATGGGTGTCAATTTATTTGCTTTGGTTGGACATTGCTTTGATTTTAATATAATGATGCTTTCTTTTTATTGTGTGTAATATGGATAATATTATTATACTTAAGAATTTTATAATATTAAGACCTACAAAGGAGGCCGGTTCCAATGAACCGGGCGTTGTGGGGGTGCTGGGCCATTTCTCACCTTTCCCACACGTACCCAACTTTCTGATTCCTTAGGAATCAAGTCATCCACCCCTTTCTTTTTCCCGGCCTGTCCAGGTGGTGACTCCATTTTCTCTAGACTTAGGTCCGTGTTCTCTAAGGCCCCGAGCATAAATAGTGCCGAAGTCGCAAGAACCATTCTACTGGGAGTGGAGGCAAAAATCCCCGCTCACAGTGGCGACTCCACTGGGGACAAGAGAAGTTTATTCCATTGGTCTTTATATTATTCTATTCTTTCTTATAATGATATTATGCATTGCGTCATATTAGATTGCATCGTGTGCGTGAGTTAGGACTCCCGTGTTACCCGTGCTGTGTTATGTAAGGGATACCATACTTTCACTCAAGGTATGGAGATCGAGCATGGCATAACCACTCATAGCCTTGTACCATTTGGTATATACTTGCTATGGGAACCTAAGCCTTTTAACCCAAAGACTAAAGCTAATGTAATTGGCCTAGTTACTTTCCTTAGGTTTTTACCTCAAATGCTTGTTGTTTGACTATGGTTAATTTATCTTGGCTTAAATCATGGCTTATTTGGTTTGCTCTTTTTCTAATATGACTTAAGTACATTGTAAGCTCAAAATAAATTTTTTCTCTAAAGTCCAAAAGACCAAAATAATTTAAAAAAATTTTCAATGGTCTTTGGATATAAAACTTTTCCAAATCAAAAATTCTTTTTTCATGACCCAAATACAAAGCCCAAAATCCATTTTTTTCTAAAATCTTTTTACAATTGGATTAGAAACAAAATTATTATCATCCAACCTTTTTTACAAAGAGCTTGAAAATTATTTAGGTCAATTACAAAATACCAAAAATCAATTGTGAGCCTAGTTTATACTAAGAATAATTAATCATGGGCTTGATTTTAGCATGAATCATTAGTTACTTTTTCAAGTGAGAAATCTATTTATAATAAACCTTTTAATTTAGTTTTAATCCAATATAGCATAAAAGCTACTTTAGTTGGTTGAATGGATTAAAACCTAATTAATGGGAGTTATCATGAACTGATTTCCATTTTTGAAAATATAACTTTTGGTTGAAACATCCGAGGGAAATATTTGATAATAAGATACCCCATGTTGGTATTTTAATAACCATATACCTAGGAAAAGAGACTCGCCATTTGTGTGTGGATGTTATAAGGTTGGAAGGGACGTTCTACTTATCTTTGTTGATTGTTTGTGCATACATGCATACATACATTTGCATCTCATATCATTGATCCTTTCTGGCTCATAACCCTGGATTATGACAATTCAAAAGCTTACAACAATCTGACCTATGCCGGAGATGAAGAATTGAGTAACAACTCAATCACTTGCTCACCAAAAGCAATGGAGCCTGAACAAATTCAAAGAATGGTGGATGATGCCCTCAATGCCAAGATGGAAGAAATAAAATAGGCCTAAGCTGAGATCATGAAGAACCAATTGACTGCAATTTTAGGAGATCATGCCAAAGCATCTGCAGCACTAAGAAGCCAAAGGACAAAGGGAAGACTAAAGTTGGTGAAGTGGTTTTTGATGATGAAAAGGTGATCATTGATGATGATGATGATTGGGCTCAATACTACCAAGATCCTCAAGACAAGAAGAAAGAAGTAAAGATTGTTGAAAGATCAGCTATGGAGAAAATTGAAACTTATGATGTTAATAAGATGATTGCTGATTTAGAAAAGAAATTTGAGAAGAAGCTGAAAACCGAAGAGATGTCCGAGATTGACAAACAAATTGAACAGGATGAGGAGGTCCCTTATAAGTTCAAGATGCCTTCCTTTGCTAGGTACAATGGTACTTGAAACCCTTATCTCCATGTGAAGCAATACATCACTGCTATGCAGTCTGCCCGAGCTACTAAAGCTCAAACTCTAAGATATTTCCAAAATTGGTTCAACACCTTCAAGGAAAGTACTAAAAAAGATTAGGACATGTTGTATAAGGCTTTCATTCAGCAATATGGATACACTGTCGAGATGGAAGTTACCTTAATGGAAGTGGAGTCCATTAGACAAAGGCCAAATGAAAATTTTGTGGACTATGTGAAAAGATGGAGGAATAAGGCTAAGGCCCGATGAATCTGATCAAATAAGGATGATTGTGAGAGGGGTGCTGCCAGGTCTTCGTGAAAGGTTGTCTCATACACTCATCCATGATTTCAAAGATCTTCTCCAAGCTGGTCTGCAAATTGAAAAATGGGAAAGGGAGAAGAATCGCTTTTTGATAAGAAGGAATGAGAAAGGGAACTACCAGTCTGGAAATCAAAGCACGCAAAAAGAAGTTGATGTTAATACAACTGATCAAGAAAAAAGAAGGCAGTTTTCAGATCTGGGGAAGCCTTTGTCTTGGGTCTTCAATAAGCTACAAAAGAAGGGACTATTACAGCCATTAGCCCCTCGACCTTTGCCAAATCATTTACCCCTAAAATTTGATAATAAGGTTTTTTGTCAATTTCATCATACTCAAGGACATGAGACTGATAGATGTACCCGATTGAAGCATGAGATCCAAGATCTAATCGATAGTAGTAAGCTACTTAAGCCAGACAAGCCCAATACCAAGAACAACCCTTTGCCTAAGTTTGGAAGAGTGCCACCACCAGCAACCTTCATGATAGGAAAAGGATTGGAAGAAGATTTTCTTTTATCAACCTAGTCAGTCTTAGAACATGCTTTGATAAACTTTCGAGGCTAAATTGAACTCTACTTATTTAAGGGAGAGATTATCTAGGCATTGTTTGATTAGCCAATAACTAGTATCCACCCTATTAAATATCAATCCCTAGTTGTCCCTTTGAGCCTTCATAAAATTTTAGCTTTCTTTTCATTGGCTTACAAACCCCACTAACCTACCTGAGCTATTGTGATACTTTTGACAAGTCTTATGATCACTTAAGATGAATAGGCAAGAAGATCAAAGAAAGAAATGATTAGTCAAGATCATGAGGATAGTTAAAGTTTCAAGACCAAGAAGATAGTTGAAGTTCTCAAGACCATAAAGATAGTTGAAGTTCTCAAGATCATAAGGATAGTTGAATTTTTCAAAGACCATAAGGGTAGTTGAAGTTCACTTAATATCTCTAATATATCAAGACAACATTAGAGTAACAAATGGTTTATCCCTGTTAATGAAGATTTATGTTACTCCCCTCATCCATTATTGGAAGCCCAAGTTGGTACAAATAAGACAACTCAGTTTGAGCTAAATAAAAAATAATAAAAAAAAAGAAAAAAGAGACAAAAGAGACAAAAAAGAAGAAAAAGAAAAGGAAAAAGAAAAGAAAACCTAAAAAGGCGGTTCAAAAAGCCAACTGAGTTCTCTTTTACCTAAGACAACGAAAGGCTTCCATTTGGTTTATAAGGACGGATTGACTTGAATTAGTCGAACCCAACTAAAAATTCGATCAAAATTAAAGAAAAAGGAGAAAGACCATCTAGTTCTTGAAAGTTCTATATTTAATAGTCCTACAAGAACGAAGGACAAAATGATAAAAGAAAGGGAAGAGTAAGGAAAGAGAAAAAAAAAAAGAAGAGTAAGAAAAACAAAGAAAAAGGGAAAAGAAGAAAGGAAACAAAATTGGGTCTTAAACTTTTTGCAAGGGCAAAGACTGTCCTAATCAAGATCCAGATTAATGCCAAGAAGGTATAGAATGAATTTGGAGTCTAGCAAGATTGCTCCCAACTGTCTAAAGTTACAACAAAAAATTTGTAGTGTGAAGGTTTGTCCATTGTGTCACACCAGCTCTAATTTCAAAATGGCCTTCACTTAAACCTGTGTCCCTTATAGACCCCATTTCGAGCCTATCAAAGACATGTTGATCTCTCTTGGTAGGTAGAGTCTATCAGTGGAGGTAGTTTGGATAAGCATGCATATAAGATAGACAATATTTAAACTCAAATGAGACCTTTGGCCAAGTAATGTGTATGTGCCTATCTGAAGTGCAACAATTCTTGCTTAAATAGAATAATTCCCAAGTTTAGTACGGTAACTAGGGTTGTCATGTTATAGATATGTTAATTTGGAAAATCAAGTCCTAAGGTATATTGACATTGATTTGGCAAAGCCAACATTTGATTTCAAAATGAAAATTCAAAAATTTCAAAAAAAAAAAAAGTTTTGTCATACAAAGCCTTCAAGTTAAGGGAAGTATGTTGAACCTCCAAAGGACACATTAGGCAAAGGAAATGATTATTGGCAAGGTCATTAAGAATCTATCAATAGACATGCTGAAACCTAGTTGGAAATGGCTGCATGCCTGACTCTGCTGCTTAGGGTCTCCACCACTCATGTTTTCATCATCTTGAAGATAAAAGCCACAAATGTAAAGCCTTCGATCTTTCCAATGCAAGATTTGAATGAGCATCAAAAGGGAACCAATGAGAACACTTCTATTGATCACCTCGGTCTGTGAGTTGATGGAACAACTGTAAGTATTATTCATGCATATCATGCATACATGAGCATATCACATCGTACTTTCTTGTCTTGTATTGTCTATTCTTTATCAAAGTGAACAGCAAACACTCTATGAAGTGAAGAATCAAAAGAAGATGTCAAATTAGGGGGGCATGGAAAGCCCATTGCTTGAGAAAGCTGCAGTAATTTTGCGAAGAGAAGAAATGCATGCTTGTGCGAAGAACTAAACAAGAAAAATATCAATCAAAGCTTGAATGGAAAAAATCTTTGGTTTGAGCCTACACAGGGGGCAAATTTTCTCCTTTTCAATTTTTTGAGTTTATTTACCAAATATTTTCAAACCCACTTGCAAATATTTCATCACGCAGAGGGGCAAGGAGAGAGTATAAGGTCCAATTAAAAATAGCTGAATTTTTGCAAAAAGGAAGAACAAAAGAATAGAACATTAGAACTCTCAAAAGAATGAAGATGCAAAAGAAAAAAGACCAATCTAGCTAAAAGAGTTGAAGCCAGGGTAAAGACTCGACCTCCAATGGATAAAGACCCATGTTTGAAGGGTGAAGACGCGATGTCAAAAGATGAAGATTCATTTTCAAGGATGAAGACCCGATCTCAGAGGGTGAAGATCCATTCTGAGGGTGAAGAATCACAATGCATAGAACATCCGAAGCAGTCGGACATCTCAACTAATAAAAGGTTAGTCAAATTCATTCTTAGGTCCAAGTACCCATTCTTGGGTCCAAGTACCCAAATCAAATCAATCCCGGGTCCAAGTACCCAAATTAATTCAAGCTTAGGTCCAAGTACCCAATCTTGGGTCCAAGTGTCCAATCTCAAATCCAAGTGCCCAATCTTGGGTCCATGTACCCAAATCAAATCAATCCTGGGTCCAAGTACCCAAATCAATTCAAGCTTGGGTCTAAGTACCCAATCTCAGATCCAAGTGCCCAATCTTGGGTCTAAGTACCCAAAGAAAAGACACAGAAGCTGACACACCCAGGTGACACGGCCAGTGGCTTGGCCGTGTCCCTTGCCGGTGTCACCTACTGTTTCTTTTCTCTCTTTGCTTGGTCCTTCTTGGCTTTGTCCTTTAGGTGATACAAGGCCAGCGGCTTTGCCCTTTAGGTGAGACAAGGCCAGTGGCTTTGCCCTTTTTTCTCCAATTTTGAATGGATCTTATATCCTCTCCTTGCCCCCCAAGGATTTTTTCTTTCATGCAAGCTTTGATTGATGTTTTTTTTGTCTAGTTCTTTTCATAAGCATGCATTTCTTCTCTTTGCAAAGAGACTAGAAGTGAATATGCTTTCCATGCCCCCTTGATTCAATATCTTCTTTAGATTCTTTAATTCGCAGGGTGTTTGCTGTTCATTTTGCCAAAGAATAGACAACACAAGACAAGAAAGTGCGATGTGATATGCTCATGTATGCATGATAAGCATGAATAATACTTACAGTTGTTCCATCGACTCATAGACCGAGGTGATGCAGAAGTGTTCTCATTGGTTCCTTTTTGACGCTCGTTCAAGTCTCGCATTGGAATGATCAAAAGCTTTGCATTTGTGGCTTTTATCTTCAAGATGATGAAAACATGAGTGGTGAAGACCCCAAGCAGCAGAGTCAGGGATACATCCATAGCATGTCGACTGATAGCTTCTTCATGACCTTGCCAATAATCATTTCCTTTGCCCAATGTGTCCTTTGGAGGTTCAACATACTTCCCTTAACTTGAAGGCTTTGTATGATAAAAATATTTTTTATTTGATTTTTTGAAATTTAATTTTGAAATCAAATGTTAGCTTTGCCAAATTAATGTCAATGTACCTCAGGACTTGATTTTCCAAATTAACATATCTACAACATGACAACCCTAGTTACCGTACTAAACTTGGGAATCATTTCTATTTAAGCAAGAACTGTTGCACTTCAGATAGGCACATACACATTACTTGGCCAAAGGTCTCATTTGGTTTAAATACTGTCTATCTCATATGCATGCTTATGCAAACTATCTCCACTAATAGACTCTACCTACCAAGAGAGATCAACAGGTCTTTGATAGGCTTGAAATGGGGTCTATAAGGGACACGGGTTTAAGTGAAGGCCATTTTGAGATTGGAACTGATGTGACACAATGGACAAACCCTCACACTACAAATTTCTTATTTGAACTTTAGGCAATTGGGAGCAATCTTGCTAGTCTTTAAATTCTTTTTATCTTCTTGGCATTAATCTAGATCTTGATTGGGATAGTCTTTGCCCTTGCAAAAATGTTTGGTTCCCAGATTTGTTTCTTTTCTTCTTCTCCCTTTTCTTTCTTTTTATTTTTCTTACTCTTCCTTCTTCTTTCTCTTTCCTTACTCTTCCCTTTCTTTTATCATTTTGTCCTTCTTTCTTGTAGGACTATCAAGTACGGAACTTTCAAGAACTGGATGGTCTTCCTCCTTTTTCTCCAATTTTGATTTAATTTGTGGTTGGGTTGGATCGATTCCAGTAAAAATGTCTTTATGAACCAAATGGAAGCCTTTTGTTATCTTAGGTCAAAGAGAACTCAGTTGGCTTTTTGAATCGCCTTTTAGGTTTTATTTTCTTTTTTCTCTTTTTTCTTTTCTTTTATCCTTTTTTCGTTTTCTTTTCTTCTCTTTTTTTTTTTTGATTCATTTTTTTAGCTCAAACTGAGTTTTCTTGTTTGTACCAACTTGGGCTTCTAATAATGGATGAGGGGAGTAACATAAATCTTCATTAACAGGGATAAACCATTTGTTACTCTAATGTTGTCTTGATATATTAGAGATATTAAGTGAACTTCAACTACCCTTATGGTCTTAAAAAATTCAACTACTCTTATGATCTTGAAAACATCAACTTCCCTTATGGTCTTGAGAACATCAACTACCCTTATGGTCTTGAGAACTTCAGCTATCTTCATGGTCTTAAAACTTCAACTATCCTCATGATCTTGACTAATCATTGCTTTCTTTGATCTTCTTGCCTATTCATCTTAGTGATCATAAGACTTGTCAAAAGTATCACAACAGCTCAAGGTAGGTTATTGGGGTTTGTAAGCCAATGAAAAGAAAGCTAAAATTTTATGAAGGCTCAAAGGGACAACTAGGGATTGATATTTAATATGTGGATACTAGTTGTTGGCTAAGCAAACAATGCCTAGATCATTTCTCTCTTAAATAAGCAGAGTTCAATTTTGCCTCGAATGTTTTTCAAAGCATGTTCCAAGACTGACTAGGACCTAGACAAAGATAATTATGCAGGAGCCCTCTCTAAGTAAGCATACACAACTCAATTCTATAGAGCAATTCCCTCACCTAGTAAAGTCATTTGAGCCATGATGCATAAATATATTAATTCATGAATTATCAAGCTAGATTCCTCATTGGTTGAGCACCAAAATGAATAAAGACCAACAAAAATTTTGATGAAAATAATTTATTCAAGCAACTTTAAATTTAAAAAACACGATAGTTCCAATTAAAGAAAGTAAAATTGAAAAGCAACATTCAAGCTAAGGAAAGTTCATTGAGTTAGGCTTCTTTTCCTTTCACATCTTTAATATCCCCATCTTGAAAAGAGAATAAAACAAAATCTTCTTCCAATCCTTTTCCCACTATAAAGTTTGCCGGTGGTGGCACTCTTCCAAATTTAGGCAAAGGGTTGTTTTTGGTATTGGGCTTATCCGGCTCGGGTAGTGTGAGCAGGGATTTTCGCCCCCACTCCCAGTGGAATGGTTCTTGCGACTTCGGTACTATTTAGGCTCGGGGCCTTAGAGAACACGGATCTAAGTCTGAAGAAAATGGAGTCACCACTTGGACGGGCCGGGAAAAAAGAAAGGGGTGAATGACTCGATTCCTAAGGAATCCCCAAACCCCTAATGGGTTCGAAAAGTTGGGTACGTGTGGGGAAGGTGAGAAATGGCCCAGCACCCTCACAATGCCCAGTTCATTGGAACCGGCCTCCTTTACAGGTCTTAATATTATAAAATTCTTAAATATAACAACATTATCCATATTACACACAATAATTAAAAGAAAGCATCATTATATTAAAATCAAAGCAATGTCCAAACAAAGCAAATAAATGGACACCCATCCAAGTATGGAAACATGTCCTTACATCACATGCCTAAATAGGACACCCACCGAAAGGTAGAAACATGCCCTTTACATAAGTTCTAAGATAGAAAATCAAATTAAATTACATGATATTTAACTAATGAGGTACCTACCAAGTGGAAACATACCTCTTGCAACATTTGGAAATCTAAATAAATTCATAAAAGTAAATAACCATTCATAATAAATAAATCATTCATCAAAGGTACCAAATATCAATAAAAAGTAAATATCCATCCATGATAAATAAAATAAACCAAGCATTGAATTTAAATAAATTAAAGCATAAGAAATAAAACAAAGCATGATCAAATATGGAATTGAATAAGGTAAATAAAAATCCAAATTATAGCTATTGTTTCCATTTAGGGTTCTTTATCTCATGTGTTAAGGTTTTGGAATTCATAAAATTAAGCTACTGTGACTTTTTTATTGAAATAAAATAGATTAAGGTTTTATGTTTTAAAAGGTTGGTAAGACTCTTTGATTAACTAAATTAATATTTGAATGGTGAAATCATGAAACTAGGGTTTTAGACACTTTAAAATACTTTTTGATTCATGGTTTTAAATGGTGATTTCAAGCTTACTGTGTAAATTTGAAATATTTATGTTTTTATGTTTTTTAATGTTTTAAAGGATTAAGGTTTAGAAAAAGTTAGGGTTTAAGGTTTTAAAAGCGTTAAAATTTACTATTTTAAGTTTGGAAGTTGAATTAGGGTTTTAGGATTTAAAATTAGGGTCTCGGGTGATGAATTGGCTTTTAGAATTTGGAAATCAATTTGATAATTTTATGAAGTTTTATGAATTTAAACAAACGGATTAAAGTTTTTATAAATAGAAAAGATGCTTTTTAAAGCCTTTTGAAAGAAACAGAACCTAGTTTAAACTTTTGAAGGAAACAAAATCAATTTTTGTTTTTGTTGAAAAATATGTTTATTTAAGGTTTTAAGATTTTGAAGAGGTAAAAATAACAAATTTAAGTCTTTTTGAAAAATAAAGTAACGTATTAGTGTTTTTAACTTTGGAAAAAATAAATTAAAGTTCTAAGGTTTTTGATTTAAAAAACAAAATTTCATAGTTTATGCTACTGTGAAAAAATAAAACAAAAAGAATTTAATACATACCTCCTTTTGTTGATTCTCCAAAAATAATTCTTCTTGGATGATCAAGAACAAAGACAGTTGCTACCTTTGAATTGCTTAAATCGTGTCCCTGCTATTCCAGAAAAAAAAAGAAATTAAATTGCTCTTTTTCCTTCACTGATTTGGTTTCAAATTTTTCAAGCTCCTGTTTGATTTTCAACCTCCTTAATTTCATTGCCTTTGGTCCTTATTTATAGTGGTTTGATATGGTTTATTCCTAATTATTCACGGTAAGTAATATTAATAAGAAAAGGAAACCAAAACCTAATTGAATTAGGTTGTGAAAAATTTGCGTCGGAAAAATTGTGCTGCCGAAAAAAATTACCGCAGGAAAAACTGCGCTGGCGAAAAAAATCTGCCGCATGAAATTGCGGCAGTGGGCGAGGAGCGGGCATTGCCCGCAGGAAATTCCTGCAGGCAACCATTTCACCCAAAGGATTTTCCTGCGGGCGAAATGCCCACTGGCCCACGCGACGATTTTTTCGTCGCCGATTTTTTCGACGATTTTTATTTTTATTTTTATTTTTTGACTTTTATTTGTTTATTTTTATTTTTTATTAATAAAAATTAAATACTAAAGCAAAAATTATTTAACAAAAATTATTTTGGACCAATTAGGCAACAAAAATCATTTAGGACTAAATAAAACATATTGGACCGGATTGGGTAAAAAATTAAGGGTCTACAGTTTGCCCCCTGCTTGAAAAATCTGAAACTTTAGTGAATGAGAGTGAAAAGCAATAAGACTTAATTTTTGAGATGGTTGAGGTTTTGGGTTCTGGACCCGTTTTGAGTTCTGAACTCAAGGATAAATCTAGGTTCTGGACCTAAGAAAAATTTGGGTTTTGGACCCGGTTCAAGTTCTAGACTCAAGGATAATTCTAGGTTCTAGACCTAAAGAAAAATTTGGGTTCTGGACCCGGTTCGAGTTCTAGACTCAAGGATAATTCTAAGTTTTGGACCTAAAGAAAAATTTGGGTTCTGGACCCGGTTCGAGTTCTGAACTTAAGGATAATTCTAGGTTCTGGACCTAAGAAAAATTTGAGTTCTAAACCCGGTTCAAGTTCTGGACTCAAGAATAATTCTAGGTTCTGGACCTAAGGAAAATTTGGGTTCTGGACCCGGTTCAAGTTTTGGACTCAAGTTTGATTCTAGGTTCTAGACCTAAGGAAAATTTGGGTTCTGGACCCGGTTCGACTTCTGGACTCAAGGATAATTCTAGGTTCTAGACCTAAGGAAAATTTGGGTTCTAGACCCGAGCTAAGTTTTGGACTTAGAAATAATTCTAGGTTCTAGACCTAAGAAAAATTTGGGTTCTGGACCCGGTTCGAGTTCTGGACTCAATGATAATTCTAGGTTCTGGACCTAAAGAAAAATTTGGGTTCTGGACCCAGTTCGAGTTCTGGACTCAAGAATAATTCTAGGTTCTAGACCTAATATACTTTATGAATGGTTTCTCGGTCCAGAGCAGCGGAGGTTTCGCCGCAATCCAACTTTTTTTTTATTATTTGTTTATTTTTATTTGTTATTAATAAAAATTAGATAATAAAGCAAAAATTATTTAATTAAGATAACAAAAATTATTTTGGACCAATTAAAATATATTAGACAACACAAAAATTATTTTGGGCTAAACAAAATATATTGGACCAGAGTAGGTCAAAAATTAAGGGTCTACACATATCGATTTGGCTAGCCCAAATCGATATGAGACAATTTCATATCGATTTGGCTACCTCATATCGATTTGGATAGCCCAAATCGGTATGAGTTACACTCCATGTTGATTTTGGCCTTTAATCCGAGTCCTAAACTTAATTGTGCCAGCCATTAGACTTCTTAATTACCTTATGAGAGTCAAATTAGGTTTAGGTTAAAGTGTTGGTTTTTACATAAATACATGATTAACACGAAAAAAGAAAAGAAGAGGCAAACTAAGAGGAATAGATAGAGAGGCGACTGGAATTATTTAAAAATAGCAACATGAGATAGATAGAAAACATCAATAAGTGACGATCTAATTTACAAAATCAAGGCAATAAAAGCAGTATTGTCTTGATCTAGCTCAACCCAAAAAAAACTTTGATTCAGGCAATAGCATGTAATATCCTAATGTATGCCCTAGGAGTTTTGAATATTGTTGTTTGTTTGAATTATGTGTATATGTTATGTTGATAAGAAAAGAAATGGAAAAGAGAATGTTTTAGGTATTGTTTAAAAAGAAAAGTAATGTGTAGAGAGAAAGTGTATATGTTGGGTATATGGTAATATATATAACATATATGTTGGTCAAATGAAGAGTCAAGGGAAGAAGATATTTTATTTAAGATATGTGAAATTACCTAAATGGGCAAGTAAGTGAAAAGAGAGTTAAAACAAATGGAAAGGGGTATTTAGGTAAATTCTTGTTTTGGAATACATGGTGGAGATTTAAAGAGATGATAACTTGACTTTTCTTCATTTTCTCTTCTTCTCTTTCACATATGTTGGCCGGCCATTCCATAGCAAGAGAGCAAAGTGAGATTTGTTTATTCCAAGTTTCAAATTGAAGGAAGAATCAAAGGATTAAGTTGGAGATTTGTGGAATTGCCTTAATTTTTGTAAGTACTCTCTTGATTCTTTTGTTATTTTTGAAGTTGTGTTTGAGATGAGTTGTGATTTGTTGATATTATGATTAGGTGTGTTTGAGATGTGTTTATGAGTGTTGAAATTGATTGTAAGTTAAAAAGTTAAATTGGTGTTTGTTTTGGTTTGAAGATGGTAAGTTATGTGGATGTTGAGGTTGAAAGAATAAGAGTGATGTTGGTTTAAGGGTTTTGAAGTGGTAAGTGATTAATGTGTTGTTGATGTATTGTTAATGTAAAATAAGTGTTAATGACATTGATTATATCCATTTGAATGAGGTTATGTTGTGCATAATGTGTTTAAATTCAATCAAAAGAGATTTGGCCATGTTTAGGGTTTTATTCATGAGAGACACGGCCAAACTAAGGAAGAGACACAGCCAAACTAAAGAATTTTTGGGAGACACAGCCAAGTCTAAGGAAATGTGGCCGTGTTGGATGATTTTTGGAGAGACACGGCCATGTCCCTTGCCCGTGTCTGCTGCTGGATTTTTGTGTTGAGAGACACGGCCACATGCTTGGCCGTGTCCCTTGAGGGTGTTGGCTACTGTGATTGTTCTTTGCTTTTCTCACATTGTTTTGATTCTTCAAAGATCCTTTTGTACCTAAACCTAAAAGTAAACACTCTAAACACTTTTAAAACAAAGAATGATCCAAACATATGTATGTGGAAGATTATAAATCAATGAATAATGTAAAGTGTTAGGTATAAATATATGATACTATATGAACAATGTTATGTTTTATGCATTGTGAATCTTGTGAATGGTAATGTGTTATATGAATAATGTACTTTAAAATGTTATATCAATGAGGCCATTGTGATTGGCTATGATAACTCAAATGTGATGTGAAGCCATTGTGATTGGCAATGATAATTCAATTGAAAGAAATAAGGCATGTTTGCCTAGATGATGATGAGAATTGAGAATGGAAATGATAATTAAATGATAAATGAATTGTGTGGCTAATGTGTTATTCTATTTTCAGAGTTTGTTGTTGGTGGCATGCCTAATAATGGTAACAATCTCTTGAAGTTAGGTTGGATTTAATCCTTGAAGCCTAATTGAGATGTTACAACCCTTGAAGCTAGGTTGGGTTGGTTCTTGAAGCCAAGTTGGGTTGATACTTAGCATGTTTTGTTCCCTTGAAGCTTGGTTGAACCTAATCCTTGAAGCCTGGTTGGGTTTATGATAATGATAAATGTGATAACAAAACCAAAGCATTAACTTTGAAAATTGAATGGCATATTAGTGTGTTTTGGGCCCATGTTTGTCTTTGTTTATATGTGATTCATTAATGGTACAATAATTGAATAAGGAAATCCATGGAAGTACTTTGAAATGTGATATGTTTATATGTGTATGGTTTATGAAATTTAAAGGTGTGGTGTTAGTTTTCCACCTATGATGTTGCCTTTATTAGTAACATGTGTGACATTGCATTGCATTAAAGCATAATGTTTGTATACTTTGTACTACTAAGCCGTTGGCTTAGAGCGATAGTATTGATCGCGCAGGTAACAGAGTTGAACCCGATAGTTCCTCGAGACTGAGTGAGAGTAGACATTGAAGAGTTATTTTGGGACTTAAAGATCAGAGAAGAGCTGCCAATCATGTATAATTTCTTTATGTTTTGTAAAGTATTGATTTTAATATGAATATATGTATATTTGTAAATATGGATTTAAATGTTTTCATATATGTAACTATTTTATAAATTTCGCTGCGTATTAAGTAAATGTATTTATATCTATTTTGTTTTATATGACAAGTTAACTACTTATTTTCTATAATGTATAATGATAAAGATTATGGTATCTTTTAAAATGATTTGATGGTTAAAGAAAACCGTAGCATCCCTATGTTCAGTGCACGTATATTACATTGTGGTGTTTGTAGTGTGCTTGTACCGGATGTGGGGGTGTTACAATTGTTTTGGTATCAGAGCCTAGGTTTGAGATTCTCAACCTAGGTGAAGTGTAAGAAAATGAGTATTTTGACTTAAAAAGTGGGTTTTTGAATAATATACATGTTTGGGATTGGCAGTCTCTGATCTTTAATAAGATGTATTCTGCTGTGTTTGCAGACATAGGTTGTGATGGATTCTCACTTGCGACAGTCAGTAGAGGGTAGTGCGGAGAGCGTAGCTCCTGATGAGGTTAGAGAGGGAGCTAGAGTGGATAGTGCTGGAGAGATACCAGCTTCTGTGTCGGGGAGATCAGCTGGTGAGGAGGTTCCACCAGTTTGGCTTAGGCATGTGTTAGAGGCTTTGAGGCCAGCACCAGTGCAACCACCGCCACCACCCCCACAGCCTTTGGTATCAGTGAGGCATTATGACAAATTACGGAAGTATGGAGCAGAAGATTTCTTGGGTACTATTGATCCAGCTGTAGCTGAGCAGTGGCTAGATAAAGTACAGAGAATATTTGTTCAGTTGCAAGCCACTCCAGAGGAAAGATTTGATTATGCAAGATCATTGTTGCAGAAGGACGCATATGATTGGTGGAAGACAGTGCCTCATGCTATGGATGATCCACCTACTTTGTCCTATGCTAATTTTCTAAGAGAGTTTGAATTGAAGTACACTCCAAGGGATACAAAGATGTGAAGAAAATGGAGTTTCTAAGCTTGAAGCAAGATCACCGGACTGTAACGGAATATGAGGTTGAGTTTATACGGTTGAGCCATTATGCTGGGGGTATTATATCTGACGAGATTGATAGATGCAGGAGATTTGAGGAGGGATTGAGGTCCTCTATTATGTGTCTTGTGGCTGGATCTAGATATCATGATTTTTCCCAGCTTGTGGCAGCAGCTCGGAGTGTGGAGAGAGCTCAGAATATTGTAGTGGCTACTTCTGAGGAAGAGATTAGGGTGAGAAGACCCCAGTTTGAGGCAGGGTCTTCGTCTGTAAAGAGAGGTAAAGGAAGCTTCATTCCTTGGGTTAGTAGGAGTCAGAGGCCAGCTGGTAGGTCAGTACAGTTTCAGAGGCAGAGATCTAGACCTACAGTTTCAGTGGCGAGTGCTCCAACCCCAGTGACTCAGATATCCACTCTACCCATATGCATTCATTGTGGTAGGCTGCATGGTGGTACTTGTTGGAGGACTGGTGTGGCAGGAGTATGTTTCAGATGTGGATCGCCTGATCATTTTGTTAGAGATTGTACTGAGAGACAGGAGCGGATGTCTGTAGATACTGCAGCTTCTCGACCTAGTGTGAGGGGAGGTCGAGGAGGCAGAGGTTTCAGCAGAGGAGGCAGATCTGGGTTCAGTTCTAGAGGAGGTTCTACATCCAGGGAGAGTAGACCAGAGGAGGCTGCATCTTCTCAGAGGATTTATGTGATGCAGAGGCAACCAGATGCTTCGGTAGTCATAGCTGGTACTTTTTCTTTATTTGGTATTTCAGTACTTGCTTTGATTGATCCGGGTTCCACTCATTCATATATTAGTGCATCTGTTTTGCCTGTGTCTGATGTGCATGCTGAATCCCTAGGATTTGATGTATTGGTGACAAATCCTTTAGGGCATAGTGTGATTGTTAGTAAAGTGCACCGAGATAGTGCAGTAATGGTTCAAGGTGAGGAGTTCCTTGGAGATCTAATTAAAATGCCTTTTAAGGAATATGATGTGATCCTAGGCATGGATTGGTTATCTAGACATGGAGCCGTGGTAGATTGTAAAAAGAAAATTGTTGCTTTCAGAACTGGTGATGGAAGAGAGGTGATAGTATCTAGTGAGCAGGGACAGTTAGCATCCTTGTTTGTTTCAGCAGTTGCAGCTAGGAGATTGATTAGAAAGGGGGTGTGACGCTTATCTTGCTCATGTGGTGGATACTAGAGCAGTGAGTTCTCAAATTGATAGTATTCCCACAGTTGCAGAGTTTCCAGATGTGTTTCCAGAGAAGTTGCCAGGGTTGCCTCCTGAGAGAGAGGTGAAGTTTGGTATTGAATTATTGCCTGGTACCACTCCTATCTCTATTACTCCTTATAGAATGGCACCTGCTGAACTGAGAGAATTGAAGGTGCAGTTACAGGAGTTGCTGGATAAAGGGTTTGTTCGCCCTAGTGTTTCACCGTGGGGAGCTCCTGTGTTATTTGTGAAGAAGAAGGATGGTACTATGAGATTGTGCATTGATTATAGGCAATTGAACAAGGTGACTATTAAAAATAAATATCCTTTGCCTAGAATTGATGATCTTTTTGATTAATTGAAGGGTGCAGCAGTGTTTTCCAAGATCGATTTGAGATCAGGGTACCATTAGTTGAGGGTCAGAGCTGAAGATGTTCCTAAGACAGCCTTTCGTACAAGGTATGGGCATTACAAGATTCTAGTTATGCCTTTTGGTCTAACGAATGCACCTGCAGCTTTTATGGATTTGATGAATAGGGTGTTTAGGCCCTATCTGGATCAGTTTGTGGTAGTTTTTATTGATGATATTTTGGTGTATTCGCGTAATGAGGAGGAACATGACAAGCATCTGCGGATTGTGCTGCAAATTTTGAGAGAGAAGCAATTGTTTGCTAAACTGTCGAAGTGTGAATTTTGGCTTGATCAAGTAACTTTTCTCGGTCACATAGTTTCAGCAGAGGGTATTAGAGTTGATCTGAGTAAAGTTGAAGCTATTTTGAATTGGAGTCCACCAAAGTCTGTGACTGAAGTTAGAAGTTTTCTGGGTTTGGCAGGCTATTACCGACGGTTTGTGAAAGGATTTTCTTTGATAGCTACTCCACTTACCAGATTACTTCGAAAGGGAGTTAGATTTGTGTGGACAGATTAGTGTCAGGCTAGCTTTGAACAGTTGAGAGAAATGTTAACTCAAGCGCCTGTTCTTACTTTACCTGTGGAAGGCAAACCATATGTGATTTATAGTGATGCTTCACATAGTGGTTTGGGTTGTGTTTTGATGCAAGAAGGTAAAGTGATAGCTTATGCTTCTCGACAATTGAAACCGCATGAACTCAATTATCCGACCCATGATTTAGAGTTGGCAGCCATTGTGTTTGCATTGAAGATTTGGCGACACTATTTGTTTGGAGAGAAATGTTTCATATATACAGACCATAAAAGTTTGAAATATTTGGGTGTCCAAAAAGAGCTTAATCTTCGACAGAGGAGATGGTTGGAGTTGATTAAAGACTACGACTGTTTGATTGATTATCATCCTGGTAAAGCAAATGTTGTTGCTGATGCCTTGAGTCGGAAGTCTTTAGCAGGTTTGACTATTTACTCGCTCTCGTTGCTTGTTGAGTTGAGAGCTTTGCATGCCAGTTTTGTATCTTGTGATGATGGTGCATTGTTGGCATAGTTGCAATTGAAACCAGTTTTGTTGGATCAGATTAAAGAGGCTCAATTGGCTGATGAGAAGATTCAAAAGATTGTTTCAGATTGTCACAATGGAAAGAGTAGAGATTTTATTGTAAGAAGGGATGGGAGTCTTTGGTTTAAGAACAGATTGTGTGTACCTGGTGATGCTAATTTGAGAAGGATCATTTTAGAAGAAGCACATCAGTCAGTATTTGCTATGCATCCGGGCAATACAAAGATGTATCATGATTTGAAGCAGTATTACTGGTGGTCTGGTATGAAGAGAGACATTGTGGAGTTTGTATCCAAATGTCTCACATGTCAGAGGGTAAAAGCTGAGCATCAAGTTCCAACCGGGTTGCTTCAACCTTTATCAGTGCCTAAATGGAAATGGGATAGAGTAACCATGGATTTTGTATCTGGTCTACCATTGACACAAAGAAAGCATGATGCTATTTGGGTGATTGTTGACAGGTTGACTAAGACAGCTCATTTTCTTCCGGTTCGGATGGATTACTCTTTGGAGAGGTTAGCTGAGCTGTATATCCATGAGATTGTGAGGTTGCATGGTGTCCCAATTTCTATAGTGTCTGATCGAGATCCCCGATTTACTTCAAGATTTTGGAAGAGTTTACATGGTGCTTTGGGTTCTCGATTACACTTCAGTACTACTTTCCATCCGCAGACAGATGGACAGTCAGAGAGAGTGATACAAATTATTGAGGACATGTTGAGAAGCTGTGTCATTGATTTCTCTGGAAGTTGGGATGGATTCTTACCACTTGTTGAATTTGCTTACAATAATAGTCATCAATCCAGCATTGGTATGGCACCATTCGAAGCACTGTATGGTAGACGGTGTAGGACACCTCTATGTTGGAATGAGCTTGGAGAAAGTAAGATAATTGGTCCTGATCTGGTTAAAGAAACTGAAGAGAAAGTGATAATGATTCGAGATAGGTTGAAAACAGCTTCAGACCGACAGAAGTCTTATTCAGATTTGAAGAGGAGAGACATTGAGTATAATGTGGGAGATAAGGTATTTTTGAAAGTGTCTCCCTGGAAGAAGATTTTGAGGATTGGTCGGAAAGGGAAATTAAGTCCTCGTTTCATTGGACCGTATGAAGTTTTAGAAAGAATTGGACTAGTTGCTTATCGGCTTTCCTTGCCACCTGAGTTGGATAGGATCCATAATGTATTTCATGTTTCTATGTTGAGGAGATACAGGTCGGATCCATCTCATGTTTTGCCAATTGAATCTATCGAAGTGAGTCCAGATCTGACATTTGAAGAAGAACCAATTGCTATTTTGGCACATGATGTGAAAGAATTGAGAAATAAGAAAGTGCCACTTGTGAAGATTTTGTGGAAGAATCATGCAAAAGAAGAGGCAACTTGGGAAAGTGAACAAACTATGCGAGATCAGTATCCTCAGTTGTTTCGGACTTGATATCAGGTAATTTCGAGGACGAAATTTCTTTTTAGAGGGGGAGAATTGTAATATCCTAATGTACGCCCTAGGAGTTTTGAATATTGTTGTTTGTTTGAATTATGTGTATATGTTATGTTGATAAGAAAAGAAATGGAAAAGAGAATTTTTTAGGTATTGTTTAAAAAGAAAAGTAATGTGTAGAGAGAAAGTGTATATGTTGGGTATATGGTAATATATATAACATATATGTTGGTCAAATGAAGAGTCAAGGGAAGAAGATATTTTATTTGTGATATGTGAAATTACCTAAATGGGCAAGTAAGTGAAAAGAGAGTTAAAACAAATGGAAAGGGGTATTTAGGTAAATTCTTGTTTTGGAATACATGGTGGAGATTTAAAGAGATGATAACTTGACTTTTCTTCATTTTCTCTTCTTCTCTTTCCCATATGTTGGCCGGACATTCCATAGCAAGAGATCAAAGTGAGATTTGTTTATTCCAAGTTTCAAATTGAAGGAAGAATCAAAGGATTAAGTTGGAGATTTGTGGAATTGCCTTAATTTTTGTAAGTACTCTCTTGATTCTTTTGTTATTTTTAAAGTTGTGTTTGAGATGAGTTGTGATTTGTTGATATTATGATTAGGTGTGTTTGAGATGTGTTTATAAATGTTGAAATTGATTGTAAGTTAAAAAGTTAAATTGGTGTTGGTTTTGGTTTGAAGATGGTAAGTTATGTGGATGTTGAGGTTGAAAGAATAAGAGTGATGTTGGTTTAAGGGTTTTGAAGTGGTAAGTGATTAATGTGTTGTTGATGTATTGTTAATGTAAAATAAGTGTTAATGACATTGATTATCTCCATTTGAATGAGGTTATGTTGTGCATAATGTGTTTAAATTCAATCAAAAGAGATTTGGCCATGTTTAGGGTTTTATTCATGAGAGACACGGCCAAACTAAGGAAGAGACACGGCCAAACTAAAGAATTTTTGGGAGACACGACCAAGTCTAAGGAAATTTGGCCGTGTTGGATGATTTTTGGAGAGACACGGCCGTGTCCCTTGCCCGTGTCTGCTGCTGGATTTTTGTGTTGAGAGACACGGCCACAAGCTTGGCCGTGTCCCTTGAGGGTGTTGGCTACTGTGATTGTTCTTTGCTTTTCTCACATTGTTTTGATTCTTCAAAGATCCTTTTGTACCTAAACCTAAAAGTAAACACTCTAAACACTTTTAAAACAAAGAATGATCCAAACATATGTATGTGGAAGATTATAAATCAATGAATAATGTAAAGTGTTAGGTATAAATATATGATACTATATGAACAATGTTATGTTTTATGCATTGTGAATCTTGTGAATGGTAATGTGTTATATGAATAATGTACTTTAAAATGTTATATCAATGAGGCCATTGTGATTGGCTATGATAACTCAAATGTGATGTGAAGCCATTGTGATTGGCTATGATAATTCAATTGAAAGAAATAAGGCATGTTTGCCTAGATGATGATGAGAATTGAGAATGGAAATGATAATTAAATGACAAATGAATTGTGTGGCTAATGTATTATTCTATTTTCAGAGTTTGTTGTTGGTGGCATGCCTAATAATGGTAACAATCTCTTGAAGTTAGGTTGGATTTAATCCTTGAAGCCTAATTGAGATGTTACAACCCTTGAAGCTAGGTTGGGTTGGTTCTTGAAGCCAAGTTGGGTTGATACTTAGCATGCTTTGTTCCCCTTAAAGCTTGGTTGAACCTAATCCTTGAAGCCTAGTTGGGTTTATGATAATGATAAATGTGATAACAAAACCAAAGCATTAACTTTGAAAATTGAATGGCATATTAGTGTGTTTTAGGCCCATGTTTGTCTTTGTTTATATGTGATTCATTAATGGTACAATAATTGAATAAGGAAATCCATGGAAGTACTTTGAAATGTGATATGTTTATATGTGTATGGTTTATGAAATTTAAAGGTGTGATGTTAGTTTTCCACCTATGATGTTGCCTTTATTAGTAACATGTGTGACATTGCATTGCATTAAAGCATAATGTTTGTATACTTTGTACTACTAAGCCGTTGGCTTAGCGCGATAGTGTTGATCGCGCAGGTAACAGAGTTGAACCCGAGAGTTCCTCGAGACCGAGTGAGAGTAGACATTGAAGAGTTATTTTGGGACTTAAAGATCAGAGAAGAGCTGCCAATCATGTATAATTTCTTTATGTTTTGTAAAGTATTGATTTTAATATGAATATATGTATATTTGTAAATATGGATTTAAATGTTTTCATATATGTAACTATTTTATAAATTCCGCTGCGTATTAAGTAAATGTATTGATATCTATTTTGTTTTATATGACAAGTTAACTACCTATTTTCTATAATGTATAATGATAAAGATTATGGTATCTTTTAAAATGATTTGATGGTTAAAGAAAACCGTAGCATCCCTATGTTTAGTGCACGTATATTACATTGTGGTGTTTGTAGTGTGCTTGTACCGGATGTGGGGGTGTTACATAGCACATATCCAAACAAGCTTGATTCAAACATTTTAAATTCGGTGAAGCCTTCAAATGTAGGTAAGTTCTCTAAATTCAGTTTATTAAATAAATAACCATCTTCAACTTTCAAAATTTCATCACACTGTTTCTGTAATCAAATTCTCTTTTTTAATTCAAACAGTAGCTAAAGTTTTACTTAAAGTAAATATGATCATTCAAATATTAGTCTAATTTCTCAAACCCCAATTAGTTTCATAACTTAACAAAACCATAATTATTTTCCTTAAAATAACAAACCCCAAAATAGTTTTCAAATTCTAAAAACCCTACCTTCCTAAAACCCTAATTCCCAAACCTCAATTCCACAAGCCATAAACCTGAGTTTGCAAATACTTTAATTATTAAAATTGATCCAATAGCCAAATTTCTAAACCCTATTATTCTAATTTATTTTCTAAAGTCCCAAAACCCTAATTTAATTCAAAGTATCCATAAAATCATAGTTTTTCTTCTAAACCCTAAAATTATTTTCATAAGAATTTCAAACCATAATTTTGATTAAAAAAAACTTAATTCAAGATGTGAACCTAAATTTATATATTGCTTTATTTAATTTTAAATTTAATTATATAGTTTATTATATGTTTTAATGTGATTTATTTAATTTTGATTTTTGATTTGTTTATCATAGATGGATGATTTCTTTATTATTATTATTATTTGTTTATTTTGATATTAAAATTGTAAGAGGTATGTTTCCATTATTGGATACCTCATTAATTAATTTTTATGTAATTTAAATTATTTTTATATTTTGAGATTAATGTAAAGGACATGTTTCCACCTTTCTGTGGATTTCCTATTTAGTTTTAGACATAGACGATGTAAGGACATGTTTCCATCCTCGAATGGGTATCCATTTATTTGCTTTATTTGGACATTGCTTTGATTTTAATTTAATGATGTTTTTATTTTAATTGTTTCATATAGTATGGAAAATATTATTATATTTAAGAATTTTATAATATTAAGACCTGAAAAGGAGGCCGGTTCCAATGAATCGGGCGTTGTGGGGGTGCTGGGTCATTTCTCACCTTCCCCATACTTACCCAACTTTCCGAATCCATAGGGGTTGGGGATTCCTTAGGAATCGAGTCATCCACCCCTTTCTTTTTTCCCGACCCGTTTGGGTGGCAACTCCATTTTCTCTGGGCTTAGGCCCATGTTCTCTAAGGTCCCAAGCCTAAACAGTGCTGAAGTCGCAAGAACCATTCCATCGGGAGTGGGGACAAAAATCTCCGCTCACAACCATCTTCGTTCCTTATTTCAAATTTAGAAATTCCTTCTTCTTTGCATCTTTATAGCCTCTTTGTATATATTTCTTCCCAAACTCTCTCAAGAAGTCATCATATGATAGCATTGGAGGTCGGTCTAGTCCATGTGGAATAGTCTTCCACTAATCATATGCATCTCCCTTCAGAAGAGAAACGATATAATTGAATTTTTTCTCTACAGTGGCCTCCAGTAGCACAAATACTCATTCAACCCTATCCAGCCATTGCTCTACCTCGGCTAGATCAGTAGTGCCCGTGAAGTCTATAGCCCCATATTTTCTCAACTTATCATATTTTCTGGCTATTGCTATATTGGGGCCTGACAAAGCAACTCCACCATATGTTGCGCCCAGACTGGTGGTACATCTTGTGCTGCTGGTCTGGCAGATATGTGATGCTTTCTCAACAATCTCAACACTAGCTCCAGTTCTACCCTCTCTTGGAGTAAAACTCTCGGCACTTCCCTCACCGGATTCATGTGTCTAAGATGCCATCACAACCTATATCTATTACAATAATAAACATTGCCACATCAAAGGCCAATCTAGGTGCCAATGCATATGGAAGCATGATAATTTAAAATCACATTTAAAATTTCTTTTCTCTTTTTTAAAAACCTACCTAGGTTGTGAACCTCAAACTTAGGCACTGATACCAAAATAAATATAACACCCTTATGCCCTATATACATATAGTATATATATCCCCTATATGTAAAATACATATACTGAATATAAGAATGTCAACATCCTTGTCATTTGAATTTTTTTCTCTAAATTTAAGAAAAATATTTTAATCCTTAAAATATACTTTGATAGATAAGTAAATATAAACATTAGTAATTAATTATCAAAAATATAAATTTTAAAGAAAAATGTCTGGGAAAAATTCGCTAGAGTTTTATCTGTAAATCGGACGTTTCCTAAAAATTCAAATGTTCTCAACCTGTATAATACACTCCCAATATAAATATAATCATCCATTTCTCCAACATTCTCCAATAATACCCAAATATAAATGTACTTATTATTTCACACTTTTATAACATTTGTACAAAAGCTTTAAAGTTATAAGATTTTTTCAAAATAGTATAATGTATATAAAAATAACATATTTAGTCAAAATAAATATTTACATGCTAAGCAGCTGGCTTTGATCTTGTGGCAATCTATTAAAACTTTTGGTACAATCCAGAAACCTTAGGCCTAGTTAGGCATAACAGGGCTCTCTCTATCAACCATATCATCTGCACGATAAAATAAATGACATTATAAATAAAAATCTTGAAAATGCATCATGCCTCATTGTCATGTAAATACATATAATTCAATAACACATTGAGCCCAAAAATCCATATACATTGGCCTAGTTCAAAAAATATCATTTTAGCCTATCTCAATAGCGATGACACCAGCATGCCTTACCTGATGGTGTAATCATAACTATGGCACCACCGTGTCTCACCCAACGGCATAGTCAACTGTGACACCAGCATGTCTTGTCCATAGTTGTATGGCATGCCAAACAATTCCAAAAACAATTTTCTGAAACTAACTTCTATCAATGCCCTTCACACTTTTTATTTTGGTGCATATCGCCACTAGTAGCCATTCTTTAGTGGCTTAACATGCCATAACTTATGCAAATTATGCATTGTTACTTCAAACAATGCTTATCATACACAAATATCAATGTTAAAGTAACATAACATACTCACTCATATGTACTAACCTCACAATTGACAAAATGCAAGTCAATTTCTCCTCCGAGCACTAACTTCTATCAATGCCCTTCACACTTTGATTTAGGAAATTGGTTCTACCAAACTCCAATTCAAATTATGATTTTATATAAACCATTAGAAACATTAATCTACTCATTTTAACTACTCAAACTTAAATTACATGTGAGCGGGGATTTTTGCCCCCACTCCCGGTGGAATGGTTCTTGCGACTTCGGCACTGTTTAGGCTCAAGGCCTTAGAGAACACGGACCTAAGTCTGGAGAAAATGGAGTCGCCACCCGGACTGGCAGGGAAAAAGAAAGGGGTGGATGATTCGATTCCTAAGAAATCCCCAACCCCCTAATGGGTTCGGAAAGTTGGGTACGTGTGGGGAAGATAAGAAATGGCCCAGCACCCCCACAACGCTCGGTTCATTGGAACCGGCCTCCTTTATAGGTCTTAATATTATAAAATTCTTAAATATAACAACATTATCCATATTACACACAATAATTAAAAGAAAGCATCAATATATTAAGATCAAAGCAAGGTCCAAGCAAAACAAATAAATGGACACCCATCCGAAGATGGAAACATGTCCTTACATCACATGGCTAAATAGGACACCCACCGAAAGGTAGAAACTTGCCCTTTACATAGGTTCTAAAATAGAAAAGCAATTTAAATTACATGATATTTAACTAATGAGGTACCCACCAAGTGGAAACATACCTCTTACAACATTTGGAAATCTAAATAAATTGATAAAAGTAAATAATCATTCATCATAAATAAATCATTCATCAAAGGTATTAAACATCAATAAAAAGTAAACATTCATCCATGATAAATTAAATAAACCAAGTATTGAACTTAAATAAATTAAAGCATATAAAATAAATCAAAGCATAATCAAATATGGAATTGAATAAGGCAAATAAACATCTAAATTATAACTACTATTTCCATTTTTGGGTTTTGGAATTTATGAAGTTTAGGCTACTGTGATTTTAAGGGAATTAAAATAAATTAAAGTTTTATGATTTAAAAGGTTGGTAAAGTTCTTTGATTAACCAAATTAGTGTTTGTGATATAAAATCATGAAATTAGGGTTTGAACACTTTAAAACACTTAGATTTTGTGATTTACGATTAATGAATAAGGGTATTTAAGCTTACTGTGTCTAAATATGGTTTTAAAGTTTTAAAGAATTAGGGCTTAAAAAAATTAGGATTTAGGTTTTAAAGGATTTATAGTTCACTTGTTTTTATTCTAAAGTCGAATTAGGGTTTCAGTGGATGCTTAGGTTGTTTAGAATTTGGAAAAAAGCAATTGATAACTTTATGAAAGTAGACCAATGATTTAAGGTTTATATAAATAGAAAAGGTGTTTTTTAGGGTTTGTTGCAAGAAACAGAATCAAATTTTGGTTTTATTGAAAAACATGTTCAATTAGGGTTTTAAGATTTTGAAGAAGTAAAAATAACAATTTTAAGTCTTTTTGGAAAATAAAGCAACGAATTAGTGTTTTTAACTTTAGAAAAACTAAATTAAAGTTCTAGGGTTTTTTATTTTGAAAGCCACAATTTCATAATCTAAGCTACTGTGAAAAATATAAAAAGAATTTAATACATACCTCTTTTTGATGGTTCCTCCAAAACTCATTTTTTCTTGGATGAACAAAAACAAAGGCAGTTGCTGCCTTTGATCGTTTGTTAATGTTTTTCTGCTCCCTAAAAAAACCAGCTTGATTCTCGTTTTCCTTCACAGATTCGGTTTTAAAACTCTCTCAATTTCGTCCCAATTTCTCATTGTTTTTTTCCCACCCTCTGCCTCCTTATTTATAGAAGTTTTTATGGTTTTCTTCCTAGTTGCTCACGGCATACATTATTTATTAAGAAAAGGAAACCGAAACCTAATTGCATTAGGTTTCAAAAAATTTGCATCGGAAAATTTTGCTGGCGAAAAAAAACTGCTGTGGAAAAATTGCACTAGCGAAAAAAAATTACGGCAGAAAAAATTACGCTGGCAAAAAAGCTGCCGCAATTCTGCGGGTGAAACAGGCCTGCGGGCCATTTTGCCCGCAGAAAAATTCTGCGGGCGAAATGGCCAAGCCATTTATCCCGCAGGCAACTCCTGCGGGCGAAATGCCCTCAGGCCCGCGCTGACTTTCGGCGATGATTTTTTCGTCGTCGATTTTTTTCTTGATTTGTTTATTTTTATTTTTATTAATAAAAATTAGATACTAAAGCAAAAATTATTTAATTAAGATAACAAAAATTATTTTGGACCAATTAAAATATATTAGACAGCACAAAAATTATTTTGGACCAAACAAAATATATTGGACCAGACTGGGTCAAAAATTAAGGGTCTACAGTTTGCCCCCTGCTTGAATGATCTGAAACTTTAGTGAAAGAGAGTGAAAAGCAACAAGACTTAATTTTTGAGATGGCGGAGGTTTTGGGTTCTGGACCCGGTTCGAGTTCTAGACTCAAGGATAATTCTAGGTTCTAGACCTAAGGAAAATTTGGGTTCTGGACCCGATCTAAGTTCTGGACTTAGAAATAAATTCTAGGTTCTGGACCTAAGGAAAATTTGGGTTTTGGACCCGAGCTAAGTTCTGGACTTAGAAACAAATTCTAGGTTCTGGACCTAATGGTAAATTTGGTTCTGGACCCGAGCTAAGTTCTGGACTTAGGAATAATATTAGGTTCTGGACCTAATGGTAATTTGGATTCTGAACCCGGTTTGAGTTCTAGACTCAAGGATAATTCTAGGTTATGGACCTAAGAAAAATTTGGGATTTGGACCCGGTTTGAGTTCTGGACTCAAGGAAGATTCTAGGTTCTGGACCTAAGGAAAAATTTAGGTTTTGGACCCGGTTCGAGTTCTAGACTCAAGGATAATTCTAGGTTCCGGACCTAAGAAAAATTTGGGTTCTGGACCCGGTTCAAGTTCTGGACTCAAGGATAATTCTAGGTTCTGGACCTAAGGGAAATTTGGGTTCTGGACCCGAGCTAATAATTTTTTATTTCAAAAAATTTGGCTAATTTTTATGCATATTTCTTATTGCCCCTAGGTGTAAAATTATTTGAATGATTAAAGTGAATAAATGAATTTACTGTTTATTTACTGTGTAATCACTGTTTATGCACTATTTACTAGTCATAAATAGTAAATTTACTATTCGCAAATAGTATCAATTATTATTTACTATTGGAAATAGTTTTTTACTATTCATCAATAGTAATACTTTTATGAATAGTGACATTTATTATTCATCAATAGTAATACTATTCATAAATAGTGAAATTTACTATTCATGAATAGTTTTGAATTTTGTTTTTTGCTTGCCGTTTCTCTATAAAAACCCACCATTCCTTCATTTCATTTCACAGCACGATTTCAATTTCATAATTCTCTCAAATTTCTTTCAATTTTAGCACATATTTTTCAAAAACAATGCATGCTTCGAGGTCAGGAACTCATTCTAATGCCTAGTTAATGGAGTTTATTCGGCATCATGAAGATAGAAATCTAAATATACTAGCCGGGATGCTGCTTCATCGCAGTTCCAATCAAAAGAGCGAGGTAATTAATTTTTATTTCTCTTGATTTTTCATCTTTCTGTTTTGCGCTTTTATTTTATTTTATTTTTTATTTATCTTTTTTTAAAAATTTAAGAAAAATATATTAATTTAAGTAAATAGAATAATAAGTACTTACCTGGTATTAACTTACCTGAGTCTGTGTTACCATGATCGTTGCTGGAGGGTATATTTATAAAGCTCGACAATGGTACGATATAATACCTTCTCGGGTAAGGCAGATTATCCGAGATTGTGGCTTTGAGTAGTTCATCTTACAATTGCCATCCGAGGAATATCATATAGACAGGAGCGTAGTCCAGGTGCTTGCAGAGCGATGGTTAGATACAACCCACACTTTTCACTTGTCCATTGGGGAGATGACAATTAGTCTAGTCGATTTTACTGCCATAGTCGGCCTTTGATATGATGGTGTTTCGGTTCTTCTAACCAACAATATTTTAACATTTGAAGAAATTCAGGAATTAATTGCTATGGAACCATCATATAAAGGGCCTTTTAAGATAAAAATCGAGTCAATTCATAGTTATTGGATGAACTATGAAGGACGGGTTGGTAGAGACACGGCCGAATAGTATGCTCGAGGATTTTTGTTAAATCTGCTCGGGTCGACAATCTTAGGCAGCACTGAATCCTCCATCCACTTGTCAGTGTTGAGCGCCCTTTCTTATCTCAGAATGATACCATCTTCTGGCTGGGGTGAAGCTGGTCTCGCGTGTCTTTACCATGGTCTTGATAAGCTTTACCGAAATAAGAAGTCTTTTGTCAGCTTGATGGCGGTTGTCGAGGTATTCTTTCTTCCACCAATGACATTTCCACTCTTTTCTTGCATGCATGTGACCTTTATTATTATTGTTGTAGGTATGGGCATATGAACATAACATCGTGAGGGTACCCGGTATTTCCTGAGAGAGAGTCGGGTATCCGAGATTAAATTTTTGGTTGTCTGATCGAGTGGACGTTAGTGATATGTAAATATTATAGCAATTGTAAAATATTGTACAATAATGAAAAATATACAATTTGCATCTTTAACGTAACCCATCTTTCTTTTTTCTTTTCTCGTTATTGCACCACTCTCTTTTTTTTTATTACAGTACATCATAATTTTATAATACACATCATTTGTTAAACCCAATCCAACGTGGTAAAGGAAATTGCCACTAATTCCTTTCCTTATGGCATATGGTCTTATTCTTTCCCATCACCTTTTCCTTTTCACTTTTGGAAAAGGTTTGTTTCTTCCATATAAATCACCCTTCATGCCATATTTTAATACATAAACCAAAATTCTTTCTCTTTCAACGTGAAGACTCCCTTTAACAATTTTAATTTTTTCTTCATTCATTCACCATGACCGAGCATCATTTAAAGAGAATAAAAATTCTATTTAAGAATATGGATGCCATTCATTGGAAGCAAATTTCATGGTCAAAATTTGTTGTTTTAAAATGTTTTCAAAACGTCAAATTGGACCACTCCTTCTTACATGCCGTGGCTTCCTTTTGGGATACGAATTCTAGGGTATTTAGAATTAATGGCTTTGAAATATGTCCCTTGATTGAAGAATTTAAGGCCATCCTTGGATATCCCAATAATCAACAAATGGCGTTACCCACATTGATTTCCAAGACTCAACAGAAGATGCAGATGTTATTTCAAATTCCAAAACCCGAAGTTCTTCGGTTGATGAGAGGTGAAAAAATTCTACTTGCTCCTTTGATTGACTTTTGTTTCTCTCATTTGGCCCCTACTAAGGCATGGGGACACATGCTTTGTCTTTGCTTGCTCGGCCAATTCTTGTTTGTTTCTTTTGATGGCGATATTGATCCATGGTTATTGGATATTATGGACCAAATGGAAGGAGGCTTGTCACCGGTACCCGTGATCTTAGCCGAGACCATAGTTGGATTAGACCAATTTAAATCAGGATTGTCAAAGAGACTGACCGGGAGTCCGTTGCTGCTACAGGTAATTACCTAAACTGCCCTTTTGGGTTTTCAATTTAGGTTTTCTTTTTTCTTTTTTTTTTTCCTTTAATGCTCTAATTTTTGCCTAGTTCTCCCATGTGGGTTTTCGAAACTAGCGAGCTGTCTTAATTTTTGCCTAAGCTGCCCTTGCGGGTTTTTAACTTAACGGACTCTTTTTTTTAAAACTCTTTCTTCACAGATTTGGCTTTAGAAGCATCTTTGTTTGCTTGATACTCCATCCATGGACTTTGCCAGATACCTGCCACGTCATCATTCTGCTAGGAAGCTACTCCATGCTGCTTCTTCATATGCTAATTGGGTTGACTGGATTCATTCACGCTCCAAAGTCAATATACGTTGGTTGATACCTTGGTGGAAGATTTCTCGTATCACCATGCGGACATACTTGATGTATGTTCCCCTTGCTGCTCTTCGTCAAGGTACATGCTATGATCCTCGCCGACTTGGCCGTTAGTATGGAGCTGAGCCTCGTGATTCTGACTTTGCTCCTGAGTTAGACATCCCTTGCTTGACTAAAGCCTACTTGGATCGGCTGAGGCAAAGCTGGCCTGCACGTTATACTTATCGACTGCCATAGATTTTACATTTGTCAATTCAGAAAGTGTATTGTTAGGATGAAAAAATAATTAAAGTAATAAAAGATGATTCTTTTCCATTTATAATTTGTCATCACCTTTTGCTATTATGTTTATTTATTTCATCCATATCTGGTCAAATACTTATAACAGTGCACATAGAACAATTTTAACATTAATTCTATTTTATTAAATTAGGGAACAACCAAACATAAAGCTAGCATATTCAAGATCACTCCTGTTGCCAACTAGCCCTTTCGAGTTTTCTAATTGATGATTTTCTCTCTTTTAGCCCAAATTGTTGCCTAGCCCACCCTTTCGGGTTTTCAGAACTAGCGGACTACTCTAACTTTTGCCTAGGCTGCCCTTTTTGGGTTTTCAACCTAGCGAGCTCTTTTTTTTTATCATACATAAAACCTCTTCAACCTGTCAATGTTTACTGGCTCACTAAATTTGTTCCCGTCCATGTCTGACAACTTCACCGCACCTTTGTTCACGACTTGTTTCATGACATATGGCCCTTCCCAGCTAGGCCTAAACTTCCCTCTTGGATCAGATACGTTAGGCTTACATTGCTTTAAAACTAAATCCCTAACTCTAAATTTTCTGATTTTAACTCTTTTATTGTAGGCTCGAGCTATCTTCTTTTGATACAGTTGATGATGATACAGTGCCTTTAACCTTCTCTCTTCTAGTAGAGCTAACTGTGTGTATCTGCTTGCTACCCATTGTGTATCAGGTAGTTTAGCTTCCAAGACTACTCTTAATGACTTGATCTCAATTTCGATTGGCAATACAGCTTCCATCCCGTAAATCAAAGAGAACGGTGTCATTCCAGTAGGTGTTTGCACACTTGTCCTATATCCCCATAAAGCAAAGGGAAGCATCTCTGACCAATCTCTGTAAGTCTTGGTCATCTTTGACAGAATTTGCTTAATTTTCTTGTTTGTTGCTTCTATGGCACCATTAGCCTTTGGTCTATAAGGAGAGGATCTATGATGATGGATTTGGTACTTCGAGAATAAATCCTTAACTACTCCTTGAAACTGTACCCCATTGTTTGATATCACACTATGCGAGACCCTGTATCTGCAGATGAGGTTCTTTTCAATAAACTTAGCCATTTGGCTTGCACCCAGTTTATTGAAGGATTCGAGTTACCATACATCTGACATTGTTGACACTTCTTGACAAACTCAATACAATCTCTCTCCATGGTCAACCAGTAGTAACCTTGCTGAATAATCTTCTTAACTAGAGCCAAACCATTCATGTACGGACCACAACTTCCTGTATGTTTTTTTGACATGATGCACTCCACTTCAGGCTTTCTTAAACATCTCAAATGCACCCCATCAGGCCATCTTCGATATAAATCCCCATGCAATGTGATATATTGCGAAGACCACTGCCTTATGGCTCTTCTCTCTTTTTTTTTTGCCCCCTGCAGGTATTCTCTTTCCTCCAAAAATTGCCTTATAGTATCATACCCTGCATCATGGTCTGTATCAATTTCCATGATTGTTTCATATTCATAGCAAGGAGTTGATGAACTAGTCAAGATCAAAGGCTTAAGGAATAAGCTGACAGGGTTTTTCCATACCAAAGCCAATGTGGCTAGGGCATCAGCCATCTGATTTTCTTCTCTTGATAGGTGTATAAACCTACACTCCTTAAAGTTCTTCTTCATCATGGTCAAGTAATGGTGGTATGGTTTTAATTTTTCTTCTTTCAACTCCCATTCTCCATTTACTTGGGATACAACTAGCAATGAATCGCCAAAAACTTTCACCCTATCCACCTTCATAATCATTAGGGTTTCCATACTGAAAATGCAAGCTTTGTACTCCACCATATTATTGGTTGCCCTAAATTTCAATTTTTTGGCTAAAGGGATGAGTTCCCCTTCGGGCGATTCTAGTATAACTCCCAAACCTGCTCCTTTCCTATTCACTGCTCCACCAAAATACATTTTCCACCCTTGTACTTCAATTGCTTCTAAATGTTCATCTGAAAATTCCAAGATTACCTCTTCACTATCTGGTAATGGTTGTTGGGCCAAGAATTCTGCCACCGCTCTACCTTTGATCATTTTCCTGGTTACATACTCAATCTCAAATTCTTCTAATATTATCAACCATCGACCATATTTCCCAATCAAAGAGGGTGTCTCCCTTAAGTACTTTATTGGGTCCAACCTGGAAATTGCTTGCACACTATACGATTGAAAGTAATGCCGCAACTTCTTAGAAGACCAAACCACAGCTATACAGGTCTTTTCAATGATACTATACTTAATTTCATAAGGTAGGAGCTTTCTACTCAAATAGTAAAATGCATGCTCAATCCCTGATTCATCTGCTTGGGCTAGCATGGCTCCTATCGACTCTTCTTCTACTGCTAAGTATAGTAATAGAGGTTTGTCGTGTTTAGGTGGTTTTAAAATAGGCGGAT
Organism: Garcia nutans; assembly: GCA_947685225.1. Classification (NCBI taxonomy): domain Eukaryota; kingdom Viridiplantae; phylum Streptophyta; class Magnoliopsida; order Malpighiales; family Euphorbiaceae; genus Garcia; species Garcia nutans. Next base: position 36,058,277 of record CANTUV010000045.1, read on the forward strand.
TCAACAAATACTCTTTTATTTGCTCAAAGGCCTTTTGGCATTCTTCATTCCATATGACCGGCTGATTCTTTCTAAGCAATTTGAAGATAGGCTCACAGATTGTTGTGAGTTTTGCTTTGAATATGCTAATGTATTGTAATTTACCAATGAATCCCCGAACTTCTGTCTCAGTCTTAGGGGCTGAAATATCCCTGATTGCTTTGACTTTATCAGGATCAATCTTAATGCCATTCGGACCAATTACATGTCCCAACAATTTACCTGAGGTAACACCGAATACACACTTCTTTGGGTTGAATCTTAGCTTATATTTCAAAGCTCTATCGAAGAATAACTCTAAGTTCTGGAAGTGTTGCTCAATTGTATCCGATTTAACCATCATATCATCAACATATACTTCAACTTCTTTGTGCATCATGTCATGAAATAGTGTGGTGGCCATCCTTTGGTAGGTTGCTCCAGCATTCTTTAAGCCGAACGGCATCACCCTATAACAAAATATACCCTATGTAGTAATGAAAGCAGTTTTGGTTTTATCCTCTTGGGCCATTAACACTTGGTTGTATCTAGAAAATCAATCTACAAATGAGTGAAACATGCTAGAGGCTACACTATCAATGAGGACATCTATATGAGGTAAAGGAAAATCATCTTTAGGGGAAGCCTTGTTTAAATTTCTATAGTCCACGCAGACCCTTATCCTTCCATCTTTCTTTGGCACGGGTACTATGTTGGCTAACCAATCTGGATATTCTATCACTTCAAGGAACTTCACTTGTATTTGCTTAGTGACCTCTTCTTTAACCAATTCAGCCCAGTCAGGTCTTAATCGCCTAAGCTTTTGTTTGACAGGTTTTATGTGAGTGCAAGTAGGAATATGATGCTCGGCTATGTCTCGATCTATCCCCGGCATATCTTCATAAGACCAAGCAAATACTTCTTCATATTTTTTGAATATTTTTTTCAAAACTCTCTCTCTCATTAGGAGTAAGGTCGGATGCTATGCTAATGTTTTTAGGATTTTCAGTTGTTCCCAAATTTAATGATTGTGTGTTAACAGAATCAATATTAAAGATGCTCATGTAACTACTATTTGAATGTATACAACCATCAGGAGAAACATCACACAAGTAAGCAAAATCAGTCTTTATTGCATTCATTTTGGAAAAGCAAACATCATCATCCTCATACAAAGCAGACAAATTAAAATCAAAATCAAAATCATTGTTCTCAGAATCATAAAGTAGGATGTCTTCAATCTTTTCTTCGACCAGGGCAGCAATCTCTTTCGGAGTCTTCTCGGCTTTCAGGACAGCTTCATTCTTCTCTTTTGGATTGGATTCTTTGTTGGATGACAAGGTGAGCTCTTTCTTCACTTTCTCCACTAGCTGGGCAACATCTGCAAAAATTTCAAAACCTAGGATTAACTTACCCATGAACATGATTGGCTCAGGCTTTCATTGGATTGGTTCCATATCTGGAGCCTTGACAAAGATTTCTTCAAGTGGAGGGAAGCTCATCTTCTCACTCTTCTTTGGTTGGACATCGTTCTCTTCATCATATCCCAACCCTTTCTTAGATGTTTGATTCCTAAAGTCTGCCAGCTTTGTCAAATCGGCTTTACCCTTTCCAAGACCAGCTCCGGGAAGGTAGTTCATGTTCTTCATCATATTCAAGAATTTGGAGTCCACTACTTCATCATCAGAAATTACAGCTACTTGAAAACCATTAAGAGGCCTCTTAATCATTAGAGCGTTAACAATCTCATTGTCTTCAGCCTCAATGACCACTGTCTCATTTCCGTTGGGGAACTTTATCTTTTGATGAAGGGTGGAAGGAACTCCACCAAGAGGATGAAACCATGGTCGCCTCAAGAGCAAGGTGAAGGTAACCGGTATGTCTAAAACAACAAACTCAACAATAGATTCAATTGGACCAACCTTGACAGCAGCTTTAAAAGTCCCTTCGGCATGCCTCTTAGTGTTGTCATAAGCCCGAATTGTCACTTTGGTTGGGTTTAGATCTCTTGTTGACATAGCTAGCTTTGGCAATATCTTAAGTGGATAAACATTTATGGCGGACCCATCATCGACCATTACACAAGGAGTCCTCTTCCCTTTGACTTCTATTTTGATAAAGAGAGGGCGGATGTGGTCTCTCCCCTCCTCCGATAAATCCGCATCTGAAAAAGAAATTGCTCCCATATTAACTTCACTCTTCTCTTGAACCTCTTCACATTTCATTACCCACCAATTTTTATGAAGTTGATCAGTTCCTCCGGTGTCGTGGAGGTAGAAATTGGCATGGTAACCAAGGCTTTGGCAATATTTTCTCGGTGCTTTTTAGAAGTAGCTAATAAGTCCCAAATGCTAACACTTGCTTGGGTTCTTTTCAATTGCTTGAGCACAGCATCATCTTCTTCTACTTCAACTTCCTTCCCCTTATTAGTTTCTACCTCCTTAGGGGGTGGCCTTGCATAAGACTTACCAGATCTATTGTTCATTACTTCATCTTATTCAGGCTTGGACCAAGTCCACTCCTCCTTCTTGGATACAATATCATCATCACTATCACTTGAATCCCAAAACCCGTTGACAACACAAATTGCTATTTCTCCACCCATCATAGCTTGTTCAATTTTGACAAATACCTCCTCTTCTTTGGTTGCTTCTCCACCCACATCTTGAAAAGAAGACATGACAAAGTCCTCATGCAAACCTCCTCCAATCATGAAGGTTGCCGGTGGTGGTACCCTATTGAATTTTGGCAATGGGTTGTCTTTGGTGTTTGGCTTATTGGGCTCGGGTAGCTTCCCATTATCAATTAGATTTTGAATCTCATGTCTCAACCTCACACATCTATCCGTGTCATGCCCTTGCATTTGGTGAAATTGACAAAATGCTTTGGTGTCAAAATTAGGTGGGAGAGGGTTAGGCAAAGGACTAGGATTTAAGGGTTGTAGCAATCCCTTTCTTTGAAGTTTATTGAGAACCCAAGACATCGGTTTTCCCAATTCCAAAATTTGTCTCCTCATTCCTTGGTTAGTAGCATTAACACCGACGGCCTTTTGCATGCTTTGGCTACCAGATTGATAGTTCCCTTTCTCATTCCTTTTTGTTGCAAAATGGCTCTTCTCCCTTTACCATTCTTCAATTTGCAAATCAGCTTGGAGAAGGTCTTTGAAATCACGGATGAGTGTATGAGACATCCTCTCACAAAGATTAGGCAACACCCCTCTCACAATCATCCTTATTTGATCGGATTCATCGGGCCTCTTCTTGAGTAAAGCGGCCTTGTTTCTCCATCTCTTGACATAATCTACAAAATTCTCATTCGGCCTTTGCCTAATGGACTCCACTTCCATTAAGGTAACTTCTAACTCAACATTATATCCATATTGTTGGATGAAGGCTTTGTAAAGTAGATCCTAACTCTTTTGTGTTCCATCATCTAAGGTATTGAACCAATTTTGGACAACAGGGTCCAATGAGAGCATAAAGTACATTAGGGTTTGCGCCTTAGTAGCTCGGGCAGACTACATGGCAGTGATATACTGCTTCACATGGAGATGAGGATTTTCGGTGCCATTGTACTTTGAAAAGGATGGCATCTTGAACTTATACGGGACTTCTTCATCTTGTTTAAATAGTTTATCGACCTCGGACATATCTTCAATTTTCAACTTCTTCTCAAATTTCTTTTCTAAATCAGCAATCATCTTTTCAACATTGAATGTCTCGATCTTTTCAATAGTTGCCTTCTCAACAATCTTCGATTCTTTCTTCTTCTCTTGAGCATCTTGGTAGTATTGAGCCCAATCATCATCATCATCAATGATCACTTTTTCATCATCAAAAATCACTTCACTAACTTTAGTCTTCCCTTTGTCCTTTGGCTTCTTAGTGCTAGCAGATGCCTCGGCATGATTCTCTAAGATTGCAGTCAATTCGTTCTTCATGGTCTCAGCTAGAGCCTCTTTTATTTCTTCCATCTTGGCATTGAGGGCCTCATCCACCATCCTTTGAATTTGTTCAAGCTCCATTATTTTTGGTGAGCAAGTGATTGAGTCGTTGCTAGATACTTCATCTTCGGCGTAGGTCGAATTGTTGTAGGCTTTTGAACTGTGGTAATCCAGGGCTGTGAGCCAGAGAGGATCAATGATATGAGATGCAAATGTATGCATGTATGCATGTATGCACAAACAATCAACGAAGAAAGATAATTAGAACGTTCCTTCCAACCTTATAACATCCACACACGAATGGCGAGTCTCTTTTCCTAGGTATATAGTTAACAAAATACCAACATGGGGTATCTTGTTTTCGAATAATTCCCTCGGACGTTTCAACCAATAGTTATATTTTTTAAAATGGAAATCCATCCATGATAATTCCCATTAATTAGGTTTTAATCCATTCAACCAACTATAGCTTTTATGCTATATTGGATTAAAATGAAATTAAGAGGTTTATTATAAATAGATTTCTGACTTGAAAAAAGGTATTTGTGTTTTAGACACTTTAAAATACTTTTGATTCATGGTTTTAAATGATGATTTCAAGCTACTGTGTAAATTTAAAGTATTTGTGTTTTTATGGTTTTTAATGTTTTAAAGGATTAGGGCTTAGAAAAAGTTAGGTTTAAGGTTTTAAAGAAGGTTAGGGTTTAATATTTTAAGTTTGGAAGTTGAATTAGGGTTTTAGGATTTAAAATTAGGGTCTCAGGTGATGAATTTGAATTAGGATTTAGAAAGACAATTTGATAATTTCATGAGGTTTTATGAATTTAAACAAACGGATTGAAGTTTTTATAACTAGAAAAGATGTTTTTTATGTTTTTTGGAAGAAACAGAACCTAGTTTAAACTTTTGAAGAAAAAAGAATCAATTTTTGTTTTTGTTGAAAAATATGTTTATTAGTTAAACATCATGTAATTTAATTTGCTTTTCTATTTTAGAACCTATGTAAAGGGCATGTTTCTACCTTTTGGTGGGTGTCCTATTTAGGCATGTGATGTAAGGACATGTTTCCATCCTTGGATGGGTGTCCATTTATTTGCTTTGTTTGGATATTGCTTTGATTTTAATATATTGAAGCTTTCTTTTAATTATTGTGTGTAATATGGATAATGTTATTATATTTAAGAATTTTATAATATTAAGACCTGTAAAGGAGGTTGGTTCCAATGAACTGGGCGTTATGGGGGTGCTGGGCCATTTCTCACCTTCCCCACACGTACCCAACTTTTCGAACCCATTAAGGGGTTGGGGATTTCTTAGGAATCGAGTCATCCACCCCTTTCTTTTTTCCCTGCCCGTCAGGGTGGCGACACCATTTTCTTCGGACTTAAGTCTGTGTTCTCTAAGGCCCCGAGCCTAAACAGCACCGAAGTAGCAAGAACCATTCAACCGGGAGTGGGGGCGAAAATCCCCGCTCACAGTATATAAACTCAAAAAATTGAAAAGGAGAAAGTTTGCCCCCTGTGTATGCTCAAACCCATGATTTTTCTATGCGGACTCTGATTGATGTTGTTGTCTAGCTCTTCGTACAAGCACGTATTTCTTCTCTTTGCAAGATTACTGCTTCCATAAGCGAATAGGCTTTCCATGCCCCCCTTGATTCAATATCTTCTTTAGATTCTTTAATTCACAGGGTGTTTGCTATTCATTTTGCCAAAGAATAGACAACACAAGACAAGAAAGTGCGATGTGATATGCTCATGTATGCATGATATGCATGAATAATACTTAAAGTCATTCCATCGACTCACAGACCGAGGTGATTAGCAGAAGTGCTCTCATTGGTTCCTTTTTTATGCTCGTTCAAGTCTTTCATTGGAATGATCGAAAGCTTTGCATTTGTGGCTTTTATCTTCAAGATGTTGAAAACATGAGTGGTGGAGACCCTAAGCAGCAGAGTCAGGGATTCATCTATTTCGAACTATGTCTTAGCATGTCAGTTGGTAGTTTCTTCATAACTTTGCCAATAATAATTTCCTTTGCCCAATGTGTCCTTTGGAGGTTCAACATACTTCCCTTAACTTGAAGGCTTTGTATGACAAAACATTTTTTGAAATTTTTGAATTTTCATTTTGAAATAAAATGTTGGCTTTGCCAAATTAATGTCAATGTACCTCAAGACTTGATTTTTTCAAATTAACATATCTATAACATGACAACCTTAGTTATTGCACTAAACTCGAGAATTATTTCTATTTAAGCAAGAATTGTTGCACTTCAGATAGGCACATACATATTACTTGGTCAAAGGTCTCATTTGAGTTTAAATATTGTCTATCTCATATGCATGCTTATCCAAACTATCTCCACTAATAGACTCTACCTACCAAGAGAGATCAACAAGTCTTTGATAGGCTTGAAATGGGGTCTATGAGGGACACAGGTTTAAGTGAATGCCATTTTGACATTGGAGCTTATGTGACACAATGGACAAACCCTCACACTATAAATTTCTTGTTTGAACTTTAGGCAGCTGGGAATAATCTTTCTAGACTCCAAATTCCTTCTATTTTCTCAGCATTAATCTGGATCTTGATTAGGACAGTCTTTGCCCTTGTAAAAAGTTTGGTACTCAAATTCATTTCCTTTCTTCTTCTCCCTTTTTCTTTCTTTTTATTTTTCTTACTCTTCCCTTTTCTTTCTCTTTATTTTCCTTACTCTTCCCTCTTCTTTCTCTTTATTTTCCTTACTCTCCCCTTTCTTTGAGCATTTTATCATTTTGTCCTTCTTCCTTGTAGGACTTTCATGTACAGAACTTTCAAGAACTGAATGGTCTTTCTCCTATTCCTTTGATTGGGTTGGACCAATTTAAGTCAAACTGTCCAAATGGAAGCCTTTTGCTGCTTAGGTAAAGAGAACTCAGTTGGCTTTCTGAACCACCTTTTTACATTTTCTTTTCTTGTTGTTTTTTTCTTTTCTTTTTCTTTTTTTTCTTTCTTTTTCTTTTCTTTTTCTTCTTTTTTCTCTTCTCTCTTTTTTATTTATTTTTATATTTTTTATTTGGTTCTAGCTCTAAAAGAGTTGTCTCGTTTGTACTAGCTTGGGCTTTCAATAATGGATGAATGGAGCAACATAAATCTTCTTTAGCAGGGATAAATCATTTGTTACTCTGATGTTGTCTTGATATATCGGAGATATTAGAAAAAACTTCAACTATCTTATGGTCTTAAAAACATCAACTACCCTTATAGTCTTGAGAACTTCAACTATCTTTATAGTCTTGAGAACTTCAACTATCCTCATAATCTTGACTAATCATTGCTTTCTTTGATCTTCTTGCCTCTTCATCTTAGTGTTCATAAGACTTGTCAAAAGTATCACAACAACTCAAGGTAGGTTATTGGGGTTTGTAAGCCAATGAAAAGAAAGCTAAAATTTTTTTAAGGCTCAAAGGGACAACTAGGGATTGATATTTAATTGGGTGGATACTAGTTGTTGGCTAACCAAACAATGCCTAGATCATTTCTCTCTTAAATAAGTAGAGTTCAATTTTGCCTCGAAAGCTTGCAAAGCATGTTCTAAGACTGACTAGGACCTTGACAAAGGTATTTATGCAGGAGCCCTCTCTAAGTAAGCATACCCAACTCAATGTTATAGAGCAATTCCCTCACCTAGTAAAGTCATTCAAGTCATGATCCATAAATATATTAATTCATGAATTATCAAGCTAGATTCCTCATTGGTTGAACACCAAAATGAACAAAGATGAACAAAAATTTTGATGAAAGTAATTTATTCAAACAAATTTAAATTTGAAAAATACGATTGTTCCAATTTAAATATTAAAGAAAGTAAAATTGAAAAGCAATATTCAAGCTAAGGAAAGTTTGTTGAGTTTAAGCTTCTTTTCCCTTCACATCTTCAATATTTCCATCTTGAAAGGATGATAAAACAAAATCTTCTTCCAATCCTTTTCCCACCATGAAGGTTGCCGGTGGAGGTACTCTTCCAAACTTAGGCAAAGGGTTGTTCTTGGTATTGGGCTTATCCGGCTCAGGTAGCTTGCCACTATCAATCAAATCTTGGATCTCATGCCTTAAATGAGCACATTTATCTGTTTCATGCCCTCGCATTTGATGAAATTGACAGAAGGCCTCGACATTGAAGTTTGGTGGCAGTGGATTATGTAGTGGTCGAGGAGCTAACAGTTGCAACAACCCTTTCTCTTGCAGCTTGCTAAAAACCCAAGATAGAGGTTTCCCCAATTCTAAGAATTGTCTTTTATTTCCTTGACCGGTCATATTAACATCAACTTCTTTTTGTGTGCTTTGATTTTCAGACTGGTAATTTCCTTTCTCATTCCTCTTTATTTAAAAGTGATTCTTCTCTCTTTCTCACTCTTCAATTTGCAGACCATCTTGGAGAATATCTTTGAAATCCCTTATAAGAGTGTGAGACATCCTTTCACGGAGATTGGGCAAGACACCTCTCACGATCATCCTTATTTGATCAGATTCATCGGGCCTTTTCTTGAGCAAAGCGGCCTTGTTTCTCCATCGCTTCACATAGTCCACAAAATTCTCATTTGGCCTTTGCCTTATGGACTCCACCTCCATTAAGGTAACTTCTAACTCAACATTATATCCATATTGTTGGATGAAGGCTTTGTGAAGTAGATCCCAACTCTTTTGTGTTCCATCATCTAAGGTATTGAACCAATTTTGGACAACAGGGTCCAATGAGAGTATAAAGTGCCTTAGGTTTGAGCCTTAGTAGCTCGGGCAGATTGCATGGCAGTGATGTACTGCTTCACGTGAAGATGAGGATTTCTGGTGCCATTGTACTTAGCAAAGGAAGGCATCTTGAATTTATAACGGACCTCTTCATCTTGTTCAAATAGTTTGTCGATCTCGGACATCTCCTCAGTTTTCATCTTCTTCTCAAATTTCTTTTCTAAATCAGCAATCATCGTTTCAACATCGGATGTCTCAGTCTTTTCAATAGTTGCTTTCTCAGCAACCTTCGGCTCCTTTTTGTCTTAAAGATCTTGGTAGTATTTGCATCAAGACTTCCTTATCCCTAAATCCACAATCAATATCGAATCAAACAAAATCGACACTCATGCAATTAAGTGGTTTTCCATGCAAAACCTATGTTGTTGCTCCCTCACCAACTCTTACAAGTGTTTGAACATGGTGGTGTTTACACTCATAACAATCAATGAAAGATTATTACCATAGGCTTGCTTATCAATCAAATCTCCACCACCAAATTTCAATCAAGCATCAATCAAAAGGTCTTTCTTTTGGTTGTAATGGGGCTAAGGTAAAGGCATGACATTTAGGAAATGTAAGCTTAATCATTAAGTTCAAGAGCACTTCAAGAGTGAAGTAACCTATCATATGTATAACTAACAATCCCAAAACACCTTCCTCTCATATACCCATTGACATTAAAGAGCTTTACAAGGGAACTCACTTATTACATTTTGCAATGATTATTCCCAAACAAATTCCAAACCCTGTCAACAAGAACAACAATTATTTTTATTTTTTTTCTTCTTTTTTTATTTTATTTTATTTTATTTTATTTTATTATTTTTCTTTGCAATCTTAAACCTACTAAATTTAACCCCACACTTAATTCAACACAACACTCGGTCATAAACGCTCTTAAAATGCTCTTGACCTAATGAAATGATAAGAGTTAAACAACAAGGTTCAAGCTAATGGTGTTGTGAAAAAGAAAGAAAAGGAAAATGAAATAGGCTCAAAATTGGCTAACTAAGGTTAAAAATAGGGTTGGTCTTTTTAAGCCGAAGTGGGTTCACCTAATTGCCTTAATCATCTTGATGCCTAATTAAAAAATTTTATGTAGTCTTAAAATGCATGTCAAAGCAAGTTCTAGCAATTCATCAATCAATGATGTTCATCTACAAAAAGAATAATAAGTTGATGGCTCAATTCCTCACAAGGTTAATGGCAATGCAAGGAAAAACCAACAAAATTGACAATAAGCACCAAATCTACTCAATTCTCCAAATCATGCTTCAAAAATTCAAAGGTCATCTATTAGCAATTTTATAACAATTGAACTTTTCAAAATTTATTTATTCAATGAAAAACATTAAAAACATTAACTAAAACTTAAACAAAAACAAGTTAAAAGTAAAAACACAAAAACACAAACTGCAATTAAAAGTAAAAACACAAAACATAAAATGTATCCCACACTTAAAGGTTCACATTGTCCTTAATGTGAGCATGCATAATACAAAGGGGGTTTAGATGAAACATGATTTCCAACGTTCCCATATACGATGTGTAGGGCTCCTTCCACCCATAATGCAATTGGAGCCCATGACTGAGAGGATGAACAACATGTAACTTAGAAAAGTACCCGATGCACGACAACCCCTAAATAGTATTCCTTGAAGAGAACATGTCTCAAAGGGACATGTGAAGGTCGCCTCGGGGTGATCCTCCAGTGCTATAGGAACGTGATAATAATCTCTGTCTTTGTGCAACCTAGGCATATCAGATTTCTGCTCTTCCTTACCACCAAGAGTAGTAGAGATGAATTTTGGGGACTCTTTAAGTTCAACCAAGTTTGGTTGAATCACTTCTTCATCCACTTGCTCCTCATCCTTCAAGCTACATGGAAATGGATTTGGTGGCCTATCAGGATTGGAAAATTCATGCAACTTTAGTGAGGTTAATGCCTCAAAATTCTCCTTCTCGTTTGATTGGCTCAACTCCTCAATGTTGGTTTGTATCTCCTCGCCACTATCTTCTTGATTAGTGCCTGCATCGAAAGAATCACAAAATTTGTTATATATTACCTGTTCACTCCTCAAATTTGTGATTACCTTGACTTGCTTCATTTGGCTAGGAAATTCCTCTTCTTGGTGTGCTTGGAGTTGATGTGCCAGTTGCCTAACTTGAATTTCCACCCTCTTCAATGATTCCTCCAAAGAATCAATCCTCTCATTGATCCCTTCCTGATTTTGTATGCTAATTTGAATGTAATCATTCAAATCATCTTCCACTGTGGATGTCTTGTATTGAATCTGATTTTGTGCACTAATTTGAATGAAGGCATTCAAACTATCTTCCAAAAGTGGGTTTCTTGAGTCGATCTTGATTTTGTGCGCTAGTTTGAATGAAGGCATTCAAACTATCCTCCAATGTGGGTTTCTTAAGGAAATCTTGATTTGAATATTGTTCTTGAGAGTAAGAACTTCTCTAGTAAGGTTGAAAATAATTTTGAGGTGGAATGTGTTGCTGACTTTCCCAAAAAAAATTTGGTTGGCTTCCCCAGCTTGGGTTGTAAGGATTGGAATATTGGTCATTTCTACCTATTTGCTGGAAAATATCAAAGTCATCTTCTTCCTCTTGCCATTCTTGATATCGTGCAAAACCGAATGAGCATGTATTTGCACTATGCCCTGCATTGCCACATGCTGCACATGTCTCTTGGCATGGCATAGGTGCTCTTCCTCTTGCATTTAGCACCTTAAGTTGATTCGTCAATTTTGCTAATTGCCATGCCATTTCAGAATCATCGTTCCTATCATTAACTCCCCCGTGCCTTGAAAACTGCATCTTTACAAAAGCCACTTAGCAACTTAAAGAAAAATAAACAAATAATTAAATTAAAAGAAAAATAAAACAAACAAACAATTCACAAAAAATAAACAAACAATGAAAAGAAAAATCAAACTATTACTACTGCGACAGCCTTCCCCGGCAGCGGCACCAAAAACTTGTTGCTCTCGAATTAAGTATACTACAAGCGGCACTCACAAGTATACAAGGTAGCTGTAGCAAAGGTGATTGTCCCAAGGTCATTTCCCCAAGAAGGTGTGGTTCGTAATAGCTTGACTAAAGCAATTAAATTAAAAAAGCGAGAGTTTGTTGTTTGGAATGCTAAAGAACAATTTAAACCTAAAATTAACGTACGTAGGGTTTGATGTGTGTGATGGGTGCACAAGATCAATTTAGTTCTTGGGAAACTGCCTAGGGTTATAGGTCCATTCAATCAACGCTCAATTCTCAATTATCCATTAACATAGCCTTGTAATTAATTTGTTCCTTAAGGTTAATTAGTCAATTACCAATTCATTAGTTCTCACATTCATGAAATAGCAATAACCAATTATTTTACATTTGCAAATTAATGAAACCCTAGAACTTATATTTCTAATTCATTCATAGGGTAGTTGATTGCATAATTTCGATATCAAATTTCACCTCTCGGTCCTTCATTCAACATCTAGAGATCAATAGGTAGCTAATCTATTAACCTAGCATTCAATCCAATGCAATCAACCAACAATAAGGTACATCAATGGAAATATCAAATCTAAGCATTCAATCAAATATACTGCAAACCCTAAGCATGGGTTTTTAGCTCAACATCATCAATTTAGAACATTCATTCAACTCAATATAAATCAAATACAAATTGTTCATTGTAATATCAATTCTCTTAATACGACAAAAACAATATTGAAATGAATTAAAAGAGAGAATAGAAAAACCCCTTGTGAAGATGCCAAGAGTAGGATTACTAATCTTCCTCCTAACTCCACTTTGATGTTTGATGAAGAACTCAAGCCCTCTTCAATGGTTGATTTCCCTTTTACAATATGGAATGGAGCTTTCTCAAGTCACCAACCCTTCAATTGATTATGCCTTTGGAAGATAGAAAGGAGCTTTCTCAAGTCACCAATCCTTTCAATGAAGCTTCTTCAACCTTTGAGAGCTTATCAACCCACTTGATCCCAAAGAACCAAATTGAAGCTTGTTAATGGAAGATGAAGAAGATGAAGATGGAGGATGAAGATGAGGGACAAGGAGAGTGTCACTCTCTCCTCATTCCAAATTAGGTTTGTCCTCTCCTCTTTTCTTTTCTCTCACTCAAACCCTAGTCATCTCTGCTCCTTTTTCTGTCGTGCGAAAGAATTTATACGTTTTTTGGTGTGACACGGCCAAGCCAAGAGTGGCTTGGCCGTGTCTCTTCTTCTTTTCATGAGGTGACACAGCCAAGCCAAGGTTGGCTTGGCCGTGTCTCTTAATTTCCATGGGACACGGCCAAGACAGTTGGCCGTGTCCCTCACTGTGGCTTCTTCTTTCTTTCTTTCTTTGGAATGATGAGTGACACGGCCAAGCTTAAGTGAGCTTGGCCGTGTTTGACATGCTTGGAGGGACACGGCCAGTGGCTTGGCCGTGTCCCTTGGGTGTGTCACCTACTGTTGCTCATTTTCCTTCTTTTCCTTCTCTTCTTTGGCTTGTTCTTTGATTTGCTCTTTGAGTGAGACACGGCCAGAGGCTTGGCCATGTCTCTGGGTGTGTCTCTCTCTACCCTCTTCAATCTTTTGAGGGACACGGCCAAGCCTAATTTGGCTTGGCCATGTCTTGCTTGGTTCATGCTTTCTTGCACTGTTTTGATCCTCCAAGGGTCTTTTTGCGCCTAAACCTAAAATAAACACTTTAAACACACTTAAAACAAAAATTAATTAAAACATTAACTAAAACACACATAAAATCATACTAAAAACAAGTACAAAAATGACCTAAACAGTATTAAGCCCAACCATCATCATCAATGATCACCTTATCATCATTAAAAGCTACTTCATCAATTTTAGCCTTCCCCTTGACTTTCTTGGTGCTAGCAGATGCTTCGGCATTATTTCCTAAAATTGCAGCTAGTTGATTCCTTATGGTCTCGGCCATGTGCCTCTTTTATTTCTTCCATCTTGGCATTGAGGGCCTCATCCACCATCCTTCGAATTTGTTCGGGCTCCATTGTTTTTGGTGAGCAAGTGATTGAGTCATTACTAGATACTTTGTCTCCGGCGTAGGTCGGATTGTTGTAAGCTTTAGAACTATCGCAATCTAGGGCTGTGAGCCAGAGAGGATCAATGATATGAGATGCAAATGTATGCATGTATGCATGTATGCATAAACAATCAACAAATAAGGATAAATAGGACGTTCCTTCCAACCTTGTAACATCCACACATGAATGGCGAGTCTCTTTTCCTAGGTATATGGTTAACAAAATACCAACATGGGGTATCTTGCTTTCGAATAATTCCCTCGGACGTTTCAACCAATAGTTATATTTTCGGAAATGGAAATCAATCCATGATAATTCCTATTAATTAGGTTTTAATCCATTCAACCAACTATAGTAAGCTTTTATTGGATTATAACTAAATTAAGAGGTTAATTATAGATAGATTTCTCACTTGAAAAGAGTAACTAATGGTTCATGCCAAAAACAAGCCCATGGTTAATTTATTCTTAGTATAAACTAGGCCCACAATTGATTTTTGGTATTTCATAATTGACCTAAATATTTTTGCAAGCTCTTTGTAAAAAATGGTTGGATGAAAATAATCTTATTTCTAAGCCCATTGTAAAAGATTTTAGAAAAATGGATTTTGGGCTTAGGTTTTGGGCCATGGGCCAAAGAATTTTTGATTTGTTTTAAAAAAGTCTTATGTCCAAAGACCATCTTGAAAAAATTTTTAAAATAGCTTTGGTCTTTTGGAATTTAAAGAAAAATTTATTTTGAGCTTACAATATACTTAGGTCATATTACAAAAAGAACAAACCAAATAAGCCATAATTTAAGCCAAGATAAATCAACCATAGTCAAACAACATGCATTTGGGGTAAAACCTAAGGAAAGTAACTAGGCTAATTACATGAGCTTTAGTCTTTGTAAAAAGGCTTAGGTTCCCATATCAAATATATACCAAACAGTATGAGGCTATGAGTGGTTATGCCATGCTCAATGGACCTTGAGTGAAAGTATGTTATCCCTTACATAACACAACACGGGTAACACGGGCGTCCTAACTCACGCACACGATGCAATCTAAGATGATGCAATGGATAATATCATTATAAGAAAGAATAGAATAATATAAAGACCAACGGAATCAACTTCTCTTATCCCCAGTGGAGTCGCCACTATGAGCGGGGATTTTTGCCCCCACTCCCGGTGGAATGGTTCTTGCAACTTCGGCACTGTTTAGGCTCGGGGCCTTAGAGAACACGGACCTAAGTCTGAAGAAAATGGAGTCTCCACCCGGATGGGTCGGGAAAAAGAAAGGGGTGGATGACTCTATTCCTAAGGAATCTCCAACCCCCTAATGGGTTCAAAAAGTTGGGTACATGTGGGGAAGGTGAGAAA
This sequence comes from Garcia nutans, assembly GCA_947685225.1. NCBI lineage: Eukaryota > Viridiplantae > Streptophyta > Magnoliopsida > Malpighiales > Euphorbiaceae > Garcia > Garcia nutans. Next base: position 36,073,446 of record CANTUV010000045.1, read on the forward strand.
TGGCCCAGCACCCCCACAACGCCCGGTTCATTGGAACCGGCCTCCTTTACAGGTCTTAATATTATAAAATTCTTAAATATAACAACATTATCCATATTACACACAAAAATTAAAAGAAAGCATCAACATATTAAAATCAAAGCAAGGTCCAAGCAAAACAAATAAATGGAGACCCATCCAAAGATGAAAACATGTCCTTAAATCACATACCTAAATAGGACACCCACCGAAAGATAGTTACATAGGTTATAAAATATAAAAGCAAATTAAATTACATGATGTTTAACTAATGAGGTACTCACCAAGTGGAAACATACCTCTTACAACTTTTGGAAATCTAAATTAATTGATAAAAGTAAATAATCATTCATCATAAATAAATCATTCATCAAAGGTATTAAATATCAATAGAAAGTAAACATCCATCCATGATAAATAAAATAAACCAAGCATTGAACTTACATAAATTAAAGCATATAAAATAAATCAAAACATAATCAAATATGGAATTGAATAAAGTAAGTAAAAGTCCAATTATAGCTACTGTGACTTTTTATGGAATTAAAATAGGTTAGGGTTTTATGTTTTAAAAGGTTGGTAAGACTCTTTGATTAACTAAATTAATATTTTAATGGTGAAATCATGAAACTAGGGTTTTACACACTTTAAAATACTTTTGATTCATGGTTTTAAATGATGATTTCAAGCTACTGTGTAAATTTAAAGTATTTGTGTTTTTATGGTTTTTAATGTTTTAAAGGATTAGGGCTTAGAAAAAGTTAGGTTTAAGGTTTTAAAGGAGGTTAGGGTTTAATATTTTAAGTTTGGAAGTTGAATTAGGGTTTTAGGATTTAAAATTAGGGACTCGGGTGATGAATTTGAATTAGGATTTAGAAAGACAATTTGATAATTTCATGAGGTTTTATGAATTTAAACAAACGGATTGAAGTTTTTATAAATAGAAAAGATGTTTTTTTATGGTTTTTTGGAAGAAACATAACCTAGTTTAAACTTTTGAAGAAAAAAGAATCAAATTTTATTTTTGTTGAAAAATATGTTTATTTAAGGTTTTAAGATTTTGAAGAGGTAAAAATAATAATTTTAAGTCTTTTTGGAAAATAAAGTAACGTATTAGTGTTTTTAACTTTGGAAAAACTAAATTAAAGTTCTAAGGTTTTTGATTTAAAAAACAAAATTTCATAGTTTATGCTATTGTGAAAAAATAAAACAAAAAAAGAATTTCATACATACCTCCTTTTATTGATTCTCCAAAAATAGTTCTTCTTGGATGAACAAGAACAAAGACAATTACTGCCTTTGAATTGCTTAAATCGTGTCCCTGCTATTCTAGAAAAAAAAGAAATTGAATTGCTCCTTTTCCTTCCTTGATTTGGTTTCAAATTTTCCAAGCTTCTGTTGCTTTTCGGCCTCTCCCAAATTTAATTGCCTTTGGTCCTTATTTATAGTGGTTTGATGTGGTTTATTCCTAATTAATCACGGCAAGTAATATTAATAAAAAAAGAAACCAAAACCTAATTGAATTAGGTTTCGAAAAAATTGCGTCGGAAAAATTGCGCTGCCTAAAAAAATTGCCGCAGGAAAAAATGCTCTGGCAAAAAAAATTCTGCAGCAAATTTTGCGGTAGTAGACAGGCTGCGGGCGACCATTTCGCTCTTAGGAAAATCCTGCGAGCGAAATGGAAAAGCTATGGCCTTTTTATAAAATAGGGTAAAATTTTCCAATCAAGTTAATTTCCCACCCTTAAAAGGGCCAAGGCTTGATGATTGCATGCATTTCTTTAATTAACACCCTTTGAATGTTTCCATAATTTTGACATTGTTCGCATCTTTTTACATATGTGATGTAATATCCCTAATTATGCCCTAGTAGTCTTGGTGTTATTGTTGTTGCACTTGAATTATGTATATATGATAAGTTGATAAGAAATTGGAAGAGAATGTTTTTGTATGGTGGTTGGGAAAGAAAAGAGGGTTTAGAGATAATTGTATATGTTGCTCATATGGTGATATATATAACATATAAAGTGGTCAAAATGGAAAGTCAAGGAAAGAGGATATTTTTGTGTTGGTTGTGAAATTACTTAAATGGGTATAGATATGACAAAAGCTTAGTTAAATGGATGAGGGTATTATAGTAATTTTCTTTTGGATGGGTATTTAATGCCTATTGACTTTGTGTTTCTTCATCATTTCTTCTTCTTCTTGTTGTTGTGTGGCCGGCTCACCAAAGAGACAAGAGAGCAAGAGAACAAGTGATGGTTTTGATGATTTCAAGCTCAAAGTGAAGGAAGTTTTCAAAGTTACAAGTTGGAGTTTCAAGGAATTTCATTATTTGGTAAGTTTTCTCTTGTTTACCCTTGTTATTTTTGAAGTTATGCTTGAGTTGAGTTGTGATTTGATGATGGTATGATTAAGTTGCTTAGGGTGTGATTTTAAGTATTGATTTTGCTTGATAGATGAGAAGTTGAGTTGGTGAAGGTGTTGGAAGTGATTGTGTTGAGTAAGAGTTGTGTTTAGTGAAATTTCTTTCTGTTTTACAATTAGTAAAGGCTGTGACTTGTATGATTTTTAATTAATTATAGAAAAATTTTCTTGAAGTGAATTTTTGATATGTTGTGCCTCTATGAGTCTAGAATGACTGAAAAATATGTTGATTCGATTTTGGAATGGTTATGAGTTTAGAAAGATTATTTTTATTAGACCTGTTCCAGCAGGTACCTTAACTGAGACAGCTATATTTCGGGATTTTTAATAAACTGTAGAAAAATCATATCCAATTGAATTTTGGATATGTTGTTGATTAGTGAGTCTAGTATTTGAGAAAAATAATTTGGAACCACGTTGATTGAATTTGATTTATGGAATTCACAAAGTTCAGAACTGCTGCCAGGATGCAGGGCAATTGGGGCAGTCTGGTTAGGTGAACTATTTGACCAAGATTTTGTGTTCAGTTTGATCTGAAATTTTAAAGGAATGATTTTAAGATACAAAAATAAATTCTGTAAAAATTTTAGAATTTTTAGTCAAGTAGATTATTTTATACAATTTTTCAAAGTAAGGATAAAATGGAGTCTAAAACCAGAATGTACTATTCATATGAATCATATCAATTGTTCTTTGCCCTAATTGCATTGTTGAGATTGAACAATGTTATGTTATGCATTGTGAATGGTTATGTGTTTCATGAATAATATACATTGAAATTGAAATGATAATTCAAATAAGACATGATATGAGACAATGCCATTGTGATTGGCTATGATGATGATATTGAAAGAAAGAAGGCATGTTTGCCTAAATGTGATGAGAATTTGAGAATGGAAATGGTAACTATATAATAAATGAATTGTTTGTTTAATATGTTATTCAGTTTCAGAGTTCTGGATTTGGGTGGCATGCCTAAGAAATGATGAAAGGTAACAGTCTTGCCGGGTTGAGGATCTCCTCATATGTGTTGAGTTGATGGTCCAAGAGACTGGGTCTGTTACACTATGAGAATTGTGAATATGAGATATATGATTTGTAACAGTCTTGCCGGGTTGAGGATCTCCTCATATGTGTTGAGTTGATGGTCCAAGAGACTGGGTCTGTTACACTATCCATGGATAGAGATACATGTATATACATTGCCTACGGGCGTGATTATTGTGACTATGAACCAAAGCAGTAACTCTGAACTCTGAATATCGTATTAAATACTTGTTGGGCCCATAGGTGTCAAGGTTATATGAATGTCCTAAAAAATGTTATGAGTTAATGAAATGAGATGTTGGTTATTGAGTATGATTGATTAATGTTGAATGTGGAAAGATGTTGAAATGTGGTACGCTCATATGACTATGATTTGTGAAATGCATAATTATGTGGTTACCTTTATATTTATAATGTTGATCTTATCAATAACATATGTGACATTGCATTACATTAAAGCATACCATTAGCATGTTTTATCTTACTAAGCCGTTGGCTTAGCGCGATAGTGTTTAATCGCGCAGGTAATAGAGTTGATAGAGTTGAACCCGAGAGTTCATCAAGACCAAGTGAGAGTAGACCTTGAAGAGTTGATTTTGGGAACTTAAAGATCAGAAGAGAATTGCCAATCATGTATACTTCTGTATATTTTGTAAAGAAATGTTTAATGTGTAAATATGTACATATTTTATAACTTCCGCTGTGTAATATTTAAATGTATATATATATAACTAATATGTTTTGTTTTATCAGTAAATGATTTACTTTTCTATAATGTATAATGATAAAGGTATTGTATCAAGTTTAAAGTGTTTTGAATATTAAGAAAACCGTAGCATCCCTATGTTTGGTGCACTTATGCTACATTGTTGTGGTTGTAGTGTGTGTGCATTGGATATGGGGGTGTTACAATTGTTTTGGTATCAGAGCCTAGGTTTGAGATTCTCAGCCTAGGTAAAATGTAATAAAAAGAATATTTTTACTTAAAAAGTTGGTTTTGAAATAAAATATATGTTTGGGATTGGCAACCTCTGATCTTTAATAAGAAGTATTCTACTGTGTTTGCAGTGTTAGGTTGTGATGGATTCTCACTCACGACAGTCAGTTGAGGGTAGTGCTGAGAGCATTGCTCCTGCTGAGGGAGCTAGAGTTGATAGTGTTGAGGAGGCACCTGCTTCGGTGTCGGGTAGACCAGCTGGAGAGGAGGTTCCGCCAGCCTGGTTTAGCCATATGATGGAAGTTATGAGGCAAGCACCAGTGCAACCAGTGCCACCACCCCCTCAGCCTTTGGTATCTGTGAGGCACTATGATAAACTAAGGAAGTATGGAGCGGAGGATTTCCTTGGTACTACTGATCCAGCTGTAGCAGAACAGTGGCTTGACAAAGTACAGAGGATCTTTATTCAGTTACAAGCCACCCCTGAGGAAAAATTTTACTATGCAAGATCTTTGCTATAGAAGGACGCCTACGATTGGTGGAAGACGGTGCCCCATTCTATGGATGATCCTCCAACACTGTCTTACACTGATTTTCTGAAGGAATTTGAGTTGAAGTATACTCCTAGGGAGTATAAAGACATGAAGAAGATGGAGTTCTTAAGCTTGAAGCAAGATAGTAAAACTGTAACTGAGTATGAAGTTGAGTTTATTCGACTGAGTCAGTATGCTGGGGGTATCATTGCTGATGAGATTGATAGATGTCGGCGATTTGAGGAGGGATTGAGGCCCTCGATCATGTGCTTAGTGGCTGGATCCAGATATCAGGATTTCTCACAGCTGGTGGCAGCAGCTCGAAGTGTAGAGCGAGCTCAAGTTATTGCAGCTGCTTCAGAGGAAGAGGTTAGGGTTAGGAGGCCCCAGTTTGAGGCAGGGTCTTCTTCTGCAAAAAGAGGTAAAGGAAGCTTTGTTCCTAGAGTTAGTAGGAGTCAGAGGTTAGCTGGTAGGTCAGTGCAGTTCCAGAGACAGAGATTTAGACCTGCAGCTTCAGTAGCGAGTGCTCCTACTCCTGGAGTTCAGAGATCCACCTTACCTGTGTGTAACCAGTGTGGTGGAAGACATGGGGGCGTTTGTTGGAGGCATAGTAGATCAGGGGTATGCTTCAGGTGTGGATCACCTGACCACTTTGTGAGAGACTGTCCTGAGAGGCAGGAGCAGATGCCAGTTGATTCTGCTGCTTCTCGAGCTAGTGTGAGGGGAGGCAGAGGAGGCAGAGGTGCCAGCCGGGGAGGTAGACCAGGATTCAGTTCTAGAGGAGGTGCTACATCCAGGGAGGGTAGACCAGAGGAGGTTGGATCTTCCCAGAGGATGTATGTTATGCAGAGGCAGCCAGATTCATCGGCAGTCATAGCTGGTACTTTTTCTTTATTTAATACTCCAGTACTTGCTTTGATTGATCCGGGTTCCACGCATTCATATATTAGTGCATCTGTTTTGCCTGTATTTGATGTGCATGCTGAGTCCTTAGGATTTGATGTGTTGGTGACAAATCCGTTAGGACATAGTGTGGTTGTGAGTAAGGTGCACCGGGATAGTGTAGTGAGGGTGCAGGGTGAGGAGTCCCTTGGAGATTTGATTGATATGCCATTTAAGGAATATGATGTGATCTTAGGCATGGATTGGCTATCTCGACATGGAGTTGTGGTGGATTGTAAAAAGAAAATTGTTTCTTTGAGAACGGGTGATGGTAGAGAGGTGATAGTATCTAATGAGCAGGAATAGCTAGCCTCCTTATTTGTTTCAGCTGTTGCAGCCAGGAGGTTGATTAGAAAGGGGTGTGAAGCCTATCTTGCTCATGTGGTGGATACTAGAGTGAAGGGTTCCCCTATTGATAGCATTGCCACAGTTGCTGAGTTCCCGGATGTATTTCCAGAGGAGTTGCCAGGGTTACCTCCTGAGAGAGAGGTGGAGTTCGGTATTGAATTGTTGCCTAGTACCACTCCTATCTCCATTACTCCTTATAGAATGGCACCAGCAGAATTGAGAGAGTTGAAAGTGCAATTACAGGAGTTGTTGGACAAAGGATTTATTCGCCCCAGTGTTTCTCCTTGGGGAGCTCCTGTGCTATTTGTGAAAAAGAAAGATGGTACTATGAGGTTGTGTATCGATTATAGTCAATTGAACAAGGTGACCATTAAAAATAAATATCCTTTGCCTAGAATCGATGATCTCTTTGATCAATTGAAGGGTGCAGCTGTGTTTTCTAAAATTGATTTGAGATCTGGGTACCATCAGTTGAGAGTCAAAGCTGAAGATGTTCCTAAGACCGCTTTTCGGACCAGGTATGGGCATTATGAATTTTTAGTTATGCCTTTTGGTCTGACGAATGCACCTGCAGCTTTTATGGATTTGATGAATAGGGTGTTTAGGCCCTATTTGGATCAGTTTGTAGTGGTCTTCATCGATGATATATTGGTGTATTCGCGGAATGAGGAGGAGCATGACATGCATCTGCGGATTGTGTTGCAGACTTTGAGAGAGAATCAGTTATTTGCCAAATTGTCGAAGTGTGAGTTCTGGTTGGATCAAGTAGCTTTTCTCGGACATATTGTTTCTGCAGAAGGCATCAGAGTTGATCCGAGCAAAGTTGAAGCTATTTTAAATTGGAGTCCACCCAAGACTGTGACAGAGATTAGAAGTTTTCTGGGTTTGGCAGGCTATTACCGGCGGTTTGTGAAAGGATTTTCTTTGATAGCTACTCCACTCACCAGATTGCTTCGTAAGGGAGTGAGGTTTTTGTGGACAGATCAGTGTCAGGCGAGCTTTGAGCAGTTGAGAGATATGTTGACTCAAGCGCCTGTTCTTACTTTACCTGTTGAAGGCAAACCATATGTGATCTACAGTGATGCTTCACATAGAGGTTTGGGGTGTGTATTGATGCAGGAAGGGAAAGTTATAGCTTATGCATCTCGACAGTTGAAACCGCATGAGCTTAACTATCCGACCCATGATTTGGAATTGGCTGCCATATTGTTTGCATTGAAGATTTGGCGCCACTATCTGTTTGGGGAGAAATGTTTTATATACACTGATCACAAGAGTTTGAAGTATTTGAGTGTCCAGAAAGAACTCAATCTTCGTCAGAGGAGATGGTTAGAATTGATTAAAGACTACGACTGCTTGATTGACTATCATCCAGGTAAAGCAAATGTTGTTGCTGATGCCTTGAGTCGGAAGTCTTTAGCTGGTTTAACAGTCTACTCGCTCTCGTTGCTTGTTGAGTTGAGAGCATTGCATGCCAGTTTTGTAGTTTGTGACGATGGTGCATTGTTGGCACAGTTGCTTTTGAAACCAGTTTTGTTAGATCAGATCAAAGAGGCTCAGTTGATTGATATGAAGATTCAGAAGATTATTTCAGATTGCAAGAATGGGAAGACTAGAGATTTTGTTGTGAAAAGTGATGGGAGCCTATGGTTTAAAAACCGATTGTGTGTACCCGATGATGCTGATTTGAAAAGGGTCATTTTGGAAGAAGCTCATCAGTCAATGTTTGCTATGCATCCGGGTAATACGAAGATGTATCATGATTTGAGACAGCATTATTGGTGGATTGGTTTGAAGAGAGACATTGCTGAGTTTGTATCAAAATGTCTCACCTGTCAGAAGGTTAAAGCAGAGCATCAAGTTCCAACCGGGTTGCTTCAACCATTATCAGTGCCAGAATGGAAGTGGGAAAGAGTGACAATGGATTTTGTGTCTGGTTTGCCATTGACACAAAAGAAGCATGATGCCATATGGGTGATTGTGGATAGATTGACTAAGACAACTCATTTTCTTCCGGTTCGAATGGATTACTCTTTGGAGAGATTGGCTGAGCTGTATATCCATGAGATTGTGAAACTGCATGGTGTTCCAACTTCTTTAGTGTCTGATCGAGATCCCAGGTTTACTTCCAGATTTTGGAAGAGTTTGCATAGTGCTTTGGGTTCTCGACTGCATTTCAGCACTGCTTTTCATCCATAGACGGATGGACAGTCAGAGAGGGTGATACAGATTATTGAGGACATGTTGAGAAGCTGTGTCATTGATTTCTCTGGAAGTTGGGATAGGTTTTTACCTCTTGTGGAGTTTGCTTACAACAACAGTCACCAATCCAGCATTGGTATGGCACCGTTTGAAGCATTGTATGGCAGACGGTGTAGGACACCTCTTTGTTGGAATGAGCTTGGAGATAATAAGTTGGTTGGTCCTGATTTGATTCAAGAAACTGAAGAAAAAGTGAAGTTGATTCGAGGCAGGTTAAAAGCAGCTTCAGACCGACAGAAGTCTTATGCAGATCTGAAAAGGAGAGATATAGAGTTTGATGTTGGAGATAAGGTATTTCTGAAAGTGTCTCCTTGGAAGAAGATTTTGAGGTTCGGTCGGAAAGGGAAATTGAGTCCTCGTTTCATTGGGCCGTATGAAGTGTTAGAAAGAGTTGGGCCAGTGGCGTATCGACTTGCTTTGCCACCTGAGTTGGATCGTATTCATAATGTATTCCATGTTTCTATGTTGAGGAGATATAGGTCGGATCCATCTCATGTGTTGCCATTTGAATCTATTGAAGTGAGCCCAGACTTGACATTTGAAGAGGAACCAGTTGCTATCTTGGCACGTGATGTAAAAGAGTTAAGAAATAAGAATGTGCCTTTGGTAAAAGTTCTGTGGAAGAATCATGCAAGAGAGGAAGCAACTTGGGAAAGTGAGCATACCATGCGAGACCAGTATCCTCAGTTATTTCAGAGTTAATTTCAGGTAATTTCGAGGATGAAATTTCTTTCTAGAGGGGGAGAATTGTAATATCCCTAATTATGCCCTAGTAGTCTTGGTGTTATTGTTGTTGCACTTGAATTATGTATATATGATAAGTTGATAAGAAATTGGAAGAGAATGTTTTTGTATGGTGGTTGGGAAAGAAAAGAGGGTTTAGAGATAATTGTATATGTTGCTCATATGGTGATATATATAACATATAAAGTGGTCAAAATGGAAAGTCAAGGAAAGAGGATATTTTTGTGTTGGTTGTGAAATTACTTAAATGGGTATAGATATGACAAAAGCTTAGTTAAATGGATGAGGGTATTATAGTAATTTTCTTTTGGATGGGTATTTAATGCCTATTAACTTTGTGTTTCTTCATCATTTCTTCTTCTTCTTGTTGTTGTGTGGCCGGCTCACCAAAGAGACAAGAGAGCAAGAGAACAAGTGATGGTTTTGATGATTTCAAGCTCAAAGTGAAGGAAGTTTTCAAAGTTACAAGTTGGAGTTTCAAGGAATTTCATTATTTGGTAAGTTTTCTCTTGTTTACCCTTGTTATTTTTGAAGTTATGCTTGAGTTGAGTTGTGATTTGATGATGGTATGATTAAGTTGCTTAGGGTGTGATTTTAAGTATTGATTTTGCTTGATAGATGAGAAGTTGAGTTGGTGAAGGTGTTGGAAGTGATTGTGTTGAGTAAGAGTTGTGTTTAGTGAAATTTCTTTCTGTTTTACAATTAGTAAAGGCTGTGACTTGTATGATTTTTAATTAATTATAGAAAAATGTTCTTGAAGTGAATTTTTGATATGTTGTGCCTCTATGAGTCTAGAATGACTGAAAAATATGTTGATTCGATTTTGGAATGGTTATGAGTTTAGAAAGATTATTTTTATTAGACCTGTTCCAGCAGGTACCTTAACTGAGACAGCTATATTTCGAGATTTTTAATAAACTGTAGAAAAATAATATCCAATTGAATTTTGGATATGTTGTTTATTAGTGAGTCTAGTATTTGAGAAAAATAATTTGGAACCACGTTGATTGAGTTTGATTTATGGAATTCACAAAGTTCAGAACTGCTGCCAGGATGCAGGGCAATTGGGGCAGTCTGGTTAGGTGAACTATTTGACCAAGATTTTTATGTTCAGTTTGATCTGAAATTTTAAAGGAATGATTTTAAGATACAAAAATAAATTCTGTAAAAATTTTAGAATTTTTAGTCAAGTAGATTATTTTATACAATTTTTCAAAATAAGGATAAAATGGAGTCTAAAACCAGAATGTACTATTCATATGAATCATATCAATTGTTCTTTGCCCTAATTGCATTGTTGAGATTGAACAATGTTATGTTATGCATTGTGAATGGTTATGTGTTTCATGAATAATATACATTGAAATTGAAATGATAATTCAAATAAGACATGATATGAGACAATGCCATTGTGATTGGCTATGATGATGATATTGAAAGAAAGAAGGCATGTTTGCCTAAATGTGATGAGAATTTGAGAATGGAAATGGTAACTATATAATAAATGAATTGTTTGTTTAATATGTTATTCAGTTTCAGAGTTCTGGATTTGGGTGGCATGCCTAAGAAATGATGAAAGGTAACAGTCTTGCCGGGTTGAGGATCTCCTCATATGTGTTGAGTTGATGGTCCAAGAGACTGGGTCTGTTACACTATGAGAATTGTGAATATGAGATATATGATTTGTAACAGTCTTGCCGGGTTGAGGATCTCCTCATATGTGTTGAGTTGATGGTCCAAGAGACTGGGTCTGTTACACTATCCATGGATAGAGATACATGTATATACATTGCCTACGGGCGTGATTATTGTGACTATGAACCAAAGCAGTAACTCTGAACTCTGAATATCGTATTAAATACTTGTTGGGCCCATAGGTGTCAAGGTTATATGAATGTCCTAAATAATGTTATGAGTTAATGAAATGAGATGTTGGTTATTGAGTATGATTGATTAATGTTGAATGTGGAAAGATGTTGAAATGTGGTATGCTCATATGACTATGATTTGTGAAATGCATAATTATGTGGTTACCTTTATATTTATAATGTTGATCTTATCAATAACATATGTGACATTGCATTACATTAAAGCATACCATTAGCATGTTTTATCTTACTAAGCCGTTGGCTTAGCGCGATAGTATTTAATCGCGCAGGTAATAGAGTTGATAGAGTTGAACCCGAGAGTTCATCAAGACCAAGTGAGAGTAGACCTTGAAGAGTTGATTTTGGGAACTTAAAGATCAGAAGAGAATTGCCAATCATGTATACTTCTGTATATTTTGTAAAGAAATGTTTAATGTGTAAATATGTACATATTTTATAACTTCCGCTGTGTAATATTTAAATGTATATATATATAACTAATATGTTTTATTTTATCAGTAAATGATTTACTTTTCTATAATGTATAATGATAAAGGTATTGTATCAAGTTTAAAGTGTTTTGAATATTAAGAAAACCGTAGCATCCCTATGTTTGGTGCACTTATGCTACATTGTTGTGGTTGTAGTGTGTGTGCATTGGATATGGGGGTGTTACATGTGATATAATCCTTCAAGATAGATTCAGATGAGCCTAAAATCATTCAGATCAGCAATGCATTCAGATGAGCCACCTTATTCTTACCCCTGCTAATATGATCCATAGACTCCTTCATACACTTGCTCCATTATTCCAAAGCCTTTGGTTGTGCTAGACATTTGAGTAATAGACCATCTTGTCATTTTTTATATAGTTCAACCCCCATTAATCCAAAATTAAGTGCTTAGACTTTCACTTGGTGAAGTGTTTTTCTGTTAGGGCATTCTAGATACTTTATAATTTTTTGCCTCCAATCCCATTCTATCCCAACATCTAGGGAAAAGGAATCTACTTGAGTCCCTCTTTCTATAATTTCTGGATGATTTTTTCTCCAAATTAAAATCATCATTTGAGTTAAATCTTTTATCATCCTTAAGCCTAAAAACCACTTAAACTAACTTATTAGCCTCTCAATTTTTTTTCCTTAAGATGTTTAAAAAAGTGACTTCCTCAAAATCCATTGACTAGTTGAATGGTTGTAGTATAGTAAGGAGCTAGTGATAAACTACTGCACTTGCACTCTCCAGCCACTTGCTTCAAGACTAATTGAGATTCCCTAATTGTGATTACTTTCTTGGCCTTCAGATCTTATCATGGGCCCTAGATTTTAGGCTGCATCTAGCCACTTGAATTAGTTGTTGTCTTCATGGGATCATGATATGTTATCTCCTACATTGTGGAATGGATGACATATATCATATAACACTCTTATACCCCATATATGTACAATATTATGAACCTCGATTTTCGCTCGAAAAGGATTCGGATGAACGTTCACTTGTTGTTACGAGTCGCCACTCAGTTTTTTCTGTTCAAAGGGAAAAACTAAGAAAACACTTGTTTGACTCCAATGATGCATCCAATGTAAAGGTTTCTAATCTACGAACCCAAGGAGGATTCAGCGACTATGTCATGTATTTGATTAACTTGCCAAAAGGAAACAAAACTAAAAGGGACAAAGAAAAGAAGACAAATAGATTGTTAGTAAATTGCGGACTTGCTATTTGGGGTGAATCCCAAACATGCCTACATACTCTCGTTTTTATGAGAGATCAAAGCCCATGTAGTTCGGAAAAGCCTATTTAAAGGCAATTATGCATTATGCATGTGTGTGTGTATGCTTCGTGCATTGTTGGGCTTTTTGCCAAAATTGTGAGATTTTGAGCACTTAGTGCCGATTTTGATGAAATTTGGGTACTTGGTACCAAAAAAAAAGAATGCAATTTAGGCTCCGTGCCAAAAAAAGATTAATTGATTCATGGCTTAATGCCAAAAGGTTGATTGATTAGTTAATTAGGCCTTAGACCTAAAAGGATTAAGTCTTCGACCAAAAATATTGTTTGAATCAGGGCTTAATGCCGAAAGATTGATTGATTACTTAACTAGGTCTTAGACCTAAAAGGATTAGGTCTTTGACCAAAAAGAAATTAAGAAGAAGATGGAGTGCTTATGGCATGTTTGAATTGACAAAGAATGAATTAGAACATTACCTTGCTTAGGATTTTCCCACTTCGAAGTTCCAGATCTCGTTTTCTCGGACCTTGGATTATGATCCTTGATTACGGATTAATTCCTGCAGCGCAAGGTTAGATTTATACAGAGAAAAGTCCAAGAGAAGTTCTTAAGCATGAAAATAGAGAGTTCGTCAGCACGAGGTCCCAGGATTCGAAAAGCCAACCCTTTTTCTGAAAATTTAACAGCCTTTTATAGACAAAAACGGACCCGGACAGCGGTCGAACAACCGTGCACGGCGGTTGGACCGCCGTGCACTGTGTGCGGCGGTTGAACCGCCGTACCAGCTGTTGGACCGTCTTGCACGGCGGTTGGACTACCAAAATAGCACATCGGGTCGCACGATTTTCGCTCAAACTGATTTTTTGGGAGCTACAGACCTCCAAAAAATATTCCGGGACCATATCCGTGATCCTCGCATCATTCCGGACATTTCAAGTACCATGAAGTCATACTTTTGGTGAACTTTTACCGTGGACCTTTGGTCCGGCTCGGTCGTCTGCAGTCTGAGAAAATCAGCTTTTCGAGCCTCAAAATTTGAGTATTCACAATTGCCCCCCACTGGGGTCCATAAAAATGATTTATGAGGCCCAGTGGTCATCAGAAATGAGAATTTTGAGCAAGGTGCAATATGGACCCTCAACAATGAACCCTCTTTTTAACCATGTGATGCATGAATGGACCCAGAGCCTCCATAATGTTGAAAGGATCAATATGGGAAGATATGGATTGAAAACTGTTGCTACTCTTAGAGGCGTAGCTGTAGATTGGGATTTCTTGCATGTTTGTATCAGATTTTGGGATCCCCAAGCTCATGTGTTCAGATTTGGTGCTCGGATGGACGTGATGTGTCCTCTTTTTGAGGAATTCTGCTCAATTATTGGATGTGACCCAAATGCCCCTCTTGTAAGGCATGAGTTTCGAGTTGGCCATGTGGGGTATTTTCAGAGGCTTTTCAACTTTACAAGGTCTCAAGCTCAAGCTATGATCATGGATGGGAGTAAGGCGATGCTGCTTCCTTTGATTGATGAATTTCTGACCGCTAATTTCGATGATGAGGTTCAACTGAAACATAGGATGCGAGCTTTTGTTTTCTGCCTGTTAGCCGGGTTTCTTTTCAACCGTGATCCTGCCTTTGGAGATTTGAAGCTTTGCCCCATGGTTAGGCAAATGGAAGAACTTAACTGCATTGGCGGTATGATTCTGGCTGAGACTATTCAGAGTCTTGACAGAACTGCACTCGGATTTGAAAATTGGACTGTTACCCCGATCATTCTTCAGGTAATTTTGTTATACCTTTTGTTTCTTCTCATTTCATCATCTCTCTTTTTCCTTTGTAAAATAGAAAGAATCTATTTTTTTCAGGTTTGGCTGAGAGACCATCTCTGAGTGGTTGCTGTTCCCCATGCCTTGACTTATAACCCTTCTCAGTACTGCACTAGAAGAATCCAGGTTTCTTTTCCTTCTATGGCTAAGTGGACTATCTGGTTGTATGAGCTTGGACCAGAAGAATTGTTGTGGTACATCTCTTGGTATGGAATTTCTCGATTCATGGAGGCAAATACAATGCATAACCATGTCTACCTTCTTGGTTTCACTCATAGTACATGGTATAGTGCTTCTCGTGTCCTTAGACAGATGGAAATTGATCAGAGGGTTCCTCTTCCTGTTGGGCTTACCATTGCTTCCCCTATCACTCCCGGAGTTACTCGAGTTGTTCTTCAAACTTGGGTTAGGAACCATCAGATGATCAGACCTTTTGCAGAGCCTTCCCTTGTCCAGCCTACACCAGAGTATAGGACTTGGTTTATAGCCGAAGTTTGGCCAATTGAAAAGCCAAGGAGGCATGCATTGCTGCAGGAGCTAGAGGGAGAGGAGGTGGTTCCTCTTAACGAGGAGAAGATAGATGCTGCAGAGAGTTCCGGAGCTAAGGAAGATACCGGAGACTCTGCCCCACGTAGGAGGCGTAGGATTTGGACCCTAGGGTTGACTCTATTGTCTTTTTTTTTTACCTTTTTGGTTCATTTGACGTTTTTAGACTTATGGCTTGACTCTTTTGATTGGTTTGATATTTCATGGAATGAATGACTCTTTCTGGAATGACTCTTTTATTTGCTTTCCAAGCATTATCTACTTTATTTATTTGCTCTAATTTTTGCTTAAGCCATCCTTTCAGATTTTCAACTTAGCGAGCTCTTACCCATTCTTGCCTAAGCCGCCGTTTACGGGTTTTCGACTTAGCGGGCCCCACTATTGCCTAAGCCGCCCTTTGTGGGTTTTCGACTTAGCAGGATTTTTCTTTCTTCCTTTTTTTTATATATATATATTGGCAAAAGAAAAATGAATCAATGATTTTCATTAAAATTTAGACCATGCTCAAGGAGAGCTGCCTACATATCTCGAATTAGTTTGCGAGAATCTGGTCTAATGTAGTTCCTTACAATGCATAATTATACATAATATTTCTTTAATTGATCCAGATTGCATGGGTTTGTGAACTCCAGACCATCCAAATTAGACAAGATGACGGCTCCGCCGGAAAGTATTTTCTTTACAATGTAGGGTCCAGCCTAAAGAGGCCGAAACTTCCCACGAGGATCTGTAACAGGTGTTCTGATCTCTTTCAGAACCAAACAACCTTCTTCCAACTTTCGATCTTTGACCTTTTTGTTGAAATGTTGAGCCATTCGCCTCTGATACCCTTGAATCTGATGGAGAGCTTGAAGTCTTTTTTCATCCAAACCCAACAACTGATGATGATAATTGCTAATCCATTCAGCTTCATTTATCTGACTTTCTTCAATTATCCTTGCCGATTGAACTTCCAGTTCAATGGGGAGTACCGCTTCCATTCCATACACAAGTGAATATGGGGTTGCCCCAGTAGGAGTTCTAATTGATGTTCTATATCCCCACAAGGCCAGTGGTAATTTCTCATGCCAACCCCTATGTTCCTTGATCATTTTTTGTATGATCACCTTTATAGACTTATTTGCTGCTTCTACAGCTCCATTTGTTTGAGGTCTATAAGGAGAGGACTTATGATGCTGGACATTCTTATCCTTCAAGAGTTTAGCAAATTCTGCTTGGAAATGAGTTCCATTATCAGTGATAATCTCGAATGGTGTTCCGTACCGACAAAGGATGTTGGTTCGGACAAACTGTGCTGCCCTTTTGGCGTCTAATTCTGCATAGGAAGCTGCTTCAACCCACTTCGTGAAGTAATCCACTGCTACCAAGATAAACTGATGTCCATTCGAGGCTTTTGGATGTATTTTGCCAATTATATCTATTCCCCAAGTAGCGAAGGGCCATGGAGAGGTGATTGGATTCAGAGCAACAGGAGGTTGCCTCTATAGCTTAGCAAATATCTGACACTGATGGCATTCTTGCACAAATGCCACACAGTCTGTATTCATGGTGGACCAATAATATCCTAGATTGGCTATTTTTCGAGCCAAGGCGATCCCATACATATGCGGTGCTGATTCGCCACCATGCACCATTTCCATTATCCGCTTAGCCTCTGCTTCATTCACACACCTTAGGTGCATTCCATTCTAGCTTCTTTTGTAGAGGATGTCTCCATTAAGAATGTAACCTGTGGATAGCTGCCTTATTGCTCTCTGATCAACCCTTGATGATCCCTCCGGATAACTTCCATCCTTGAGATAACTCTTGATATCCCAGAACCATGGTTTACCATCGGCCAAATGCATTATGTGGGCAGGTTGCTTCTGAAGTTGAACTTTCAATGGACGAATGGCTTTCCCCTCCTTGATATTGATCATGGAAGCTAAAGTAGCCAGGGCATCAGCAAACTGATTCTTTACTCTTGGGAGATATTCGAAGGACAAATCATCGAATTGTTGTGCCAAATGATCGAGACGTTGTAGGTAAGGAACCAAACGCTCTTCTCTTATCTTCCATTTCCTTAAAGTTTGTGATACTATTAAAATAGAATCACCATAGACCTTTAGGTTCTTAATCCCCAATTCCAGAGTGGCTTCGAGCCCATTGATGCAAGCTTCATATTCTGCTTCATTGTTTGTGCAGCTAAAGTCAAGTTTAACTGCAAAGGGAATGTATTCTCCATAAGGAGTTTTGAACACAATCCCAATTCCATTTCCATGATAATTGGATTCCCCATCAAAATACATCTCCCAAACACTTCTTTCCACATTCAAGAGGTCTTCGTCAGGGAAATTCATTTCTCGCATTTCATCTTTTACGGGTAATTCTGCTAACTGGTCAGCTATCGCCCCACCTTTCACAGCTTTCCTTTGAATTAATTTTAAGTCAAAAGCTGCAAATGTTGACACCCACTTTGCCATTTTGCTGTCCAAAACAGGCCTCTCCATAAGGAATTTCAAGGGACTCTATTCTGCGATGACACAAGTAGTGTAAGAAGACAAGTAGTGTTGTAACTTCGTGCAGGCCCAATGCAACGCCAAACACAACTTCTCAATCTTGTTATACTTTAACTCATACTCCAGCATCCTTTTGCTGAGGTAGTAAATTGCATTTTCTACCTTTGTATCTTCGGCTTCTTGAGCTAACATTGCACCCATGGCTTCATCTGTTACAGACAAATACAAGAGCAGAGGTTTTCCCATTCTGGGAGGTTGCAGAATTGACGGACTTAACAAGTATTCTTTGATCTTGTCGAAGGCCTTCTGGCAGTCTTCATTCCATTCTTGTGAAGCACCTTTCCTTAGTAGCTTAAAGATAGGACCACAAGTCTTTGCCAACTGCGATATGAATCGACTGATATACTGTAATCTACCTAGCAAGCCTCGAATCTCCTTTTCTGTTCTTGGTGGAGGCATTTTCAGAATAGCCTTTGACTTTGCTGGATCAACTTCTATTCCTTTCTTACTGACCAAATATCCCAAAAATAAGCCTGATGTTGCACCAAAGAGGCACTTTGTAGGATTAAGCTTCAAATTGTACTTGCGAAGTCTAAGGAAGAACTTCTCAAGTGCTTCAACGTGTTCTTCTGGAGATTTTGACTTAACAATCATTTCGTCAACATACACTTCTACTTCTTTGTGAATCATGTCATGAAAGACTGTTGTCACCATTCTTTGGTAGGTAGCCCCTGCATTTATCAATCCAAAAGGCATAACCCTATAGCAGAAAGTGCCCCATTCTGTAATGAAAGTTGTCTTCTCTTTGTCTGGTGGGTGCACCATGATCTGATTGTACCCAACCGCAAGGTCAGTCATGGAAACCATCATATGCCCAGCCATCCTGTCTATTAGCAAAGCGATGTGTGGTAGCGGGAAATCGTCCTTGGGACAAGCCTTATTCAAATCTCTATAGTCAACACACATCCTGACCTTTCCGTCTTTCTTCGGGACTGGCATAATGTTTGCTAACCAGGAAGGGTAGACAATTGGTTCTATGAACTTATTATCCAGTTGCTTGGCAATCTCATCTTTAATTTTCAAAGACCATTCTGGCTTCATTCTTCTCAACTTCTGCTTAACCGGCTTTGCATCGGGGTATAGCGAAATCTTATGAACTGCTATTGCTGGGTCTATTCCCGTGACATCACTTGTCTTCCACATGAAGCAGTCAACATATCTCTAGATGCACTCAACAACATGTTCCTTATTCACACAATCATATGCAATGTATGTATATTCATTTTCTTTGCCAATTATTATCTTTTCATTCATTTCTTTTATTTCATTTATTTCATTTTTGCTAGATAATACTTGGAAAGCGAAAGACACTGGGTAACCAAGAACTTGAACAGTTTCATTAATAATGGCGGAGTCATCCTCCAGAGTTACATTACATTCAACATCAGGGTTTTCTATTCTTGAAGCTAAGGAAGACTCATAACTAAACTCTGACTCAGTGTTTGATTCAAGATTTGACTCAGTACAAGACTCAGGTTCGGGGTGTGACACAGGACTAGGTTTGATCGCAGCTGCTTGTCCCTCCTCGGTATACCAGTTCATCAGTGGTCCATCTGTTGTCTTGATCAGCTTTGTGAGGTCCCTTTTGTCTTCGACATTGGTTATCATAGCAACCTCATCAAAGAGACTAGGCTGCATGAAATCCTCCACTTGTGAGCCAGTTATAGGTTATGGTTCTTCTTCCTTTATGGTCAAAACATCATCAAACATCTCAAAACCCGGTAGCTTCTTTCCAGTCATAAGAGAATAGAACGGCTCTTAGAAACCACAGTAAGGAACTATTTTCCCAGGTTTGCAGAAGTGACCGTTCAGAGTTCTAAAGTAAGGACGCATTTTGAGGCTTTTTGCCCCCCAAGTATTCTTCTTGTTCTTCCCATGCTCAAAATCTTCTATCTCCCTGTCTGTGGGTTTGTACCCCAAGCCAAAAGTTCCCTTATTCTCAGGCTCTTCCCATGGCCGCACTATAGATGATTTTCTCCCAGATTTTATCATTTCCATCCCGGGTAGCAGACCTACCCTCAGCATCATTCCAACCAGGCAATTGATTTGGATCCCCCCAAAGTCATATAGGATAAATGGCCCTTTGGGCCTCTCTCCTTCGATGCATTGAACAGTGTCGTAATGGAACCCAGTCAAGACCATAGCAGTTTCACCAGGAACAACCTCAAAGAGAGACTGATCCGTGGTTTTCTTGTTGATTTCACATGTGTCTCCTTTAATAGTGATGATTTTTCCTTCAAAAGGGAACTTAAGTTTTTGATGTAATGAAGATGGTACAACATTATTCTGATGAATCCACGGCCTTCCAAGGAGGAGATTAAAGCTCGCGGGTACATTAATGACCTGGAACGGCACTCCCATTTTCACCGGTCCAATAGCAATTTCTAGAGTAGCAACACCCAAAATTTCTCTTCGAGTATTATCATATGCTCTAACAATTTGATCAAAAGGTGTAAGATCTGTAGCCTCCAACCCCAGACAGCTTGCTACTTTCAAGGGACATACATTTAAGGCTGACCCATTATCAATGAGAACCATGGGCACAGTCTTTCCCCCAGTTTGTATGGTGATGTATAGAGCATCATTGTGTTTCATGCCATCTTCTGGTAAATCTTCATCAGAAAACCTGATACTTAATGCCTTGGTTGATTGGGTCAAAGTGGCCACCAAAGCTTCTGGGCTTGTGTCTACTGATGTATCAAGTTGACTCAAAGCTTTACTGAGAGCCTGACGGTGTGGGAATGAGGAAGCAAGGAGCTCCCAAATTGACACCTTAGCTTGAGTTTGTTTAAGTTGAGTGAGGACAGGGTCTTCCTTTGGTTCTGACGTCTTCTTATATGGGTGATTCAGGGTCTTAGGGGCTTTCCCCAAGTCAAGTGGTTGATATTGCCTTCCACTTCTTGTTAAAGCATCGACCTCTTCAGCAAGGTCATTCAAATTTAACACACATACTTCATTCATTTCTAAGAGAAGTTTGAAAGGATCAAACAGCTCTTCTTCCACAGTGATGGCGTGGATGGAATGATTGGGCAAAGGGTTAGTATTAATGTTTGGTTGTCTCCTAAGAGGAATGATGTCACCACTATCCACCAGATCTTAGATGCGGTTTTTCAGAGTCCAACAAGTATCTGTTTTATGCCCATTTCCTTGGTGGTATTCACAGTACTCATTGGCCCTATAATTGGAGGGTAATGGGTTTGGAGGAGGCCTTGGGTCCAAAGGCTTCAAGTATTTTTCCTTCCACGGCCTTTTTAAACACTAGATGAAGGGGCATTCCAAGGTCGGTATATTGCCTTCTTGGCTGATTTCTCTGCCCAAGATTGTCCACACGTAAAGGATTCGCAGGGGCAATATTTGCTACTTCATTAACCTTGCTTGAGGAAGCAGCTTGGCCTTGTTTCTTATACTTCGAAGTAGCTCCCTCATCTACTATCTTACCCAATTGTATCAAATCTTCTACCTTAGTTGCAGTCGCAATGAGCGATTTGAAAGTAGGTAAGTATTGGGTTTGCAGTTGAGCTTGATATGTAGGCCTTAAGTTCTTGATTATAATATCAATTTGCTCCTGTTCTGAAGGGCGATTAATCATTTGGGCAGCCTTCGCCCTCCATCTCATAAGGAACGAGGAGAAGGGTTCATTGTTATTTTGTTTGGTAGTATCAAGCTCCCTTCTAGTGACAGCTACCTCAATATTGTAGTGGTATTGAGTGTTAAATGCATTGCAGATGTCTTCCCAGGTCTTAATCTTGGCACGGTCTAGGCTTACAAACCACTTAAGGGCAGCACCAGTCAAGGATTGTTGGAAGAGTTGAGCAAAGAGATCGTCATTTTAACCCCAAGGGCTTAAGGCCCCCACATACATTTTCAGGTGGGTTTTAGGGCAAGTAGTCCCGTCAAATCTTTCCATCCCAGGCATCTTGAATTTTGGAGGCAACCTAGCTTGGGGAAACAAGGATAAGGAATCCATGTCTACCACCTCTTTATGAGTTTTCATGGCAGTGATTGACCTTTCAAGCAATTCAAGTTTCTTTTTTAGTTCATCAGTTTCAGTAGCATTCTTAGAGGGTGGATCCTCCAAATTGATGACAGGGATATTATTCTGAGCAGTCATGGGGGTACTAGTTTGTCCCACAATAGGTTCTTTCCCTAAATTTCCAGAAGTAGTGGCTATCTTTGGTGCCCCTCCCAATTCAGCCAAGATGTACCCTCTGGGCAGCCAAGGCTTCATCAATTCTTTCTTGCATCCTAGCTTTAATTTCTTTAACCTGTCCATCTAGCAAGGCCTTAATATGTTCAATAGTAGCCATTTCAGTAATCAGAGTAGTTGATGAAGTTGGGGTAGTAGGACTTGTGGGTGATTGCACAGTTGGAGTTGGTGTTGCTTGTGTAGGTGAAGGCACACGGATAGTGGGTACCTGCAAAGGTTAAGGGTAAAGGATCAGGGTAGTGAGTAGCGTAGGAAGACTCTTGGTCCACTTGTATGTATTAAAAGGTTTTCCCCAAAATAATGTTGTTATGTTACATGAATGCACCTCATCACATCATAATTCATTTTAATGGAATGTAACATTCTTATTGGGTACATACAACCTAAGGGAGGGTTCTATTGTTACATGAAAAATAGAGAATAGGCTTATAATAGGGACCCTTGAGTCTTGAGTAAGATATACCTAACCACATGTGAAACAAAGAGTTTCACATGGGTCCAATAGTACGTTTACTCATAGGCCACTCCAAAAGGATTGGAATGGTTTGCGACAACAGGGAGGACGCTTTGGCTGTCCGCCGGCATAATCAAGGAGACCTGCCGGTCAGCGCTACTTGCTATCCAGACTCAGAATTTTGAACAGAAAGAGAAGAAATTCATTTGAAAATAATTTTTTATGCAATGGAGGAAAATGATTCCCCCATATAATGCAAGAGAAAAAGATTCTCTAAATGACAAAACAACTGCACAATTAATCAAACAAGGGGCCATGAAAGAAAAAGAAAAAATTCCTTTTGTCAATTTTATTCCAATATCCTTAAGGAAAGGATATATATTGCTAAGGTACCCTGCAAAATAAATAAAAGTACCCTAAAGAAGGGCAAGTTAGTCAAATAAACAATTGTAGTCCACTAAGATCCCATAAATCATTTTTATGGTCCCCAGTGGAGTCGCCAAGCTGTGAACCTCGGTTTTCGCCCGAAAAGGATTCGGATGAACGTTCACTTGTTGTTAGGAGTCGCCACTCAGTTTTTTCTGTTCAAAGGGAAAAACTAAGAAAACCCTTGTTTGACTCCAATGATGCATCCAATGTAAAGGTTTCTAATCTACGAACCCAAGGAGGATTCAGGGACTATGTCATGTATTTGATTAAATTGCCAAAAGGAAACAAAACTAAAAGGGACAAAGAAAAGAAGACAAATAGATTGTTAGTAAATTGCGGACTTGCTATTTGGGGTGAATCCCAAACATGCCTACATACTCTCATTTTTATGAGAGATCAAAGCCCATGTAGTTCGGAAAAGCCTATTTAAAAGGCAATTATGCATTATGCATGTATGTGTGTATGCTTCGTGCATTGTCGGGCTTTTTGCCAAAATTGTGAGATTTTGAGCACTTAGTGCCTATTTTGATGAAATTTGGGTACTTGGTACAAAAAAAAAAGAATGCAATTTAGGCTCCGTGCCAAAAAAAAGATTAATTGATTCATGGCTTAATGCCAAAAGGTTGATTGATTAGTTAATTGGGCCTTAGACCTAAAAGGATTAAGTCTTCGACCAAAAATATTGATTGATTCAGGGCTTAATGCCGAAAGATTGATTGATTACTTAACTAGGTCTTAGACCTAAAAGGATTAGGTCTTTGACCAAAAAGAAATTAAGAAGAAGATGGAGTGCTTATGGCATGATTGAATTGACAAAGAATGAATTAGAACATTACCTTGCTTAGGATTTTCCCACTTCGAAGTTCCAGATCTCGTTTTCTCGGACCTTGGATTATGATCCTTGATTACGGATTAATTCCTGCAGCACAAGGTTAGATTTATACAGAGAAAAGTCCAAGAGAAGTTCTTAAGCATGAAAATAGAGAGTTCGTCAGCACGAGGTCCCGGGATTCGAAAAGCCAACCCTTTTTCTGAAAATTTAACAGCCTTTTATAGACAAAAAGGGACCCGGTCGAAACCCCGGAAGAAAAATCCAGCTGTCGAACCGCCGTGCGCGGTGGTCGAACCGCCGTGCTCAGCTGTTGGACCGCTGACTGCGGCTGTTGGACCGCCAAAATAGCACATCGGGTCGCACGATTTTAGCTCAAACTGATTTTTCGGGAGCTACAAACCTCCAAAAAATATTCCGGGACCATATCCGTGATCCTCGCGTCATTCCGGACATTTCAAGTACAATGAAGACATACTTTCGGTGAACTTTTACCGTGGACCTTTGGTCCGGCTCGGTCGTCTGCAGTCTGAGAAAATTGGCTTTCTGAGCCTCAAAATTCGAGTATTCACAAATATACACACCCAGTATATGTAAAATATGCATATACAATATAAAAATGCATGATTCTCAATCTTTCAAAATTCTATATTTCCAAGAAAATATTCATAACTTAAAATATAATTTGAACAGCAAATAAAAATATTTATTATTAATCTTAAGTACCAAAAATTCACATTTTTAAATAAAAATCTCTAAAAAAAATTGCCAGAGTTTTATTTATATTTCGGATAAATTCCAAATCCAAATTACACAACCTACAATAAAACACACTTCCAAATATTTAATCAACACATACATTTCTCCAAAATAACCCAATGGCACAATCCACTAACATTTCACCAAAAACACATCCATCAATATATATAAATAAAAGTCCCATTTTTTTAAAAAATTTTAATAATTAGTACAAAAGAAAATCTTTATAATTTACATCATATACATGCTTTTAAATATAATGTACATATTAAAATACATTTCAAAAATTTAAAATGTATACTTGATGTACAAGTAGCACTGGTCCGTGGCAACTCAAATATCTTCACAATAACCAACTATAGCTAGACCTAGTGTGGTTTAGCAACACACTCTGGATCTGCCTTGTCACCTACACAATGAAGTTCATTTACGCTAAGCATTTTGCCTATTGCTACATACTTTGGTAAATAAACAATGCCATGAATGCACTATATTTCAAATGTCACTCAACACGTATAAACATTATTAAACATATCAATCATCCACTAGGCCCAAAAATCCTTATTTAATAGTGTAGTTCCAAAAATATTATCTTGGGCTATCTCATTCATATATGACACCAGTGTGTCTCACCCGAAGACGTAATGAGCTTGTGACACCAGTAGTCTCACCCGAAGGTGTAATAAATTTGTGACACCAATGTGGTTGGACTTGTATATGGTCTAATCGGACTAACCTTGGTCCGTTCAAGTTTTAGGCATACCCTTGGTCGGGAACTCCACTGGATGATTTGGACAAAATCTGCTTCAAAGGTCCGGTAGGTATTCCTTGTGGTCCGGTCAGACTTCTTTGGTACTATAAGAAAATGGGAGTACTTTTGACCATGAATTCTCTATGTGAATTGTCTCTTTTCTCATCAAATAGTACGATCAGACTGTAGGTGGTATGGTGAGATTTTAGGAGTAATCTTCACTGTGAAACCTTCTGTGTATTTTTGCTTATTTTGACATAAAGGGTTAGGAGTACATATTTTTCCCTTAATATGTACTTCATAAAAATTGATTACTTTAATGTCAATTTTGCCAATTTTAATTTATGTTGTTCAAGACAATTCTCCCCCTTTGAAAAAGTCAAGAAGAATTAAATTTTAATTGAAAAACAAAGCAAAAACAATTCAATTCAATTCATTAAACAATGAAGTAAACACAATTAAAAAAGTAAACACAAATACAAATACAGCAAAAAAAAGTTAATCATCATTATCACTTTCTTCATCCTCTCCTTCTTCTTCATCTCCCTCTTCTTCTTCATCCCCTTCCTCTTCTCCATGTTCCCTTTCCTCTTCTTCCCTTGGTTGAGAGGTAGTAGCTTCTCCTTTTTCTTCTTAAGGATAGGAGCCATGGATGGAGGGTGATAAACTTGGTTCATCCTTAAAGCATTTTGGTAATCCCAAAGCTTCTTGGATAGTTTGAATGTCATGGTGAAGATGAGAGATATCATTGGTAATTTTATCAATCCCTTTACTTTGTGAGCTCATTTTTCCATGTATATCTTGAAGGAGTTGGAGGATGGAGGATTAAGGTCTTGAAGTGGAAGTTCTAGGAAATTCCATTTGGAAAGTCTCTTCACCTTCCTCTACAATCCTTGGCCTTTTTCTTTGTTGAGCCCTAACACCTAGTGCTCCTAAGAGATAGACATAGTTCTCATCATCATCCCTAATGCATTTGGCATGTTTAAGATAGCCTATGTTTATGGATTTTTTGGTGGGATCAAGAGGATTGGAGAGTGTTGCTTCGTTTGTTGGTGTGAGTGCACCAACATATTTGGCTATTTGTGTAACTTGTGAAGAGAGAAGAATAAGCCCTGATTTTATTTTCATAATGTATAGGAAGGTGTCAATAAGGAATTTTCTTGTTTGGATTGGTTGACCTCTAATAAGGCAAAAAAGAAGGAGTAGATCCTTTTGAGTAACTTTCTCATTGCTTTCTCTCCTAGCACTAATGGTTTGCGTGGCAATCCTATGCAACATCCAATAAGTGAGGGTCCTAAGGTTTCGACATTGGATGTTTGTGGAGAGAGGATTTTATGGAAATTTCTTTCTAGAAATCCAATTGTACTTTTGGAGTGAGGATGAGGTTTGTGATATGAGAGATGCCTTCTAATTAGAAACCCCAAATGGATGAAAAATCCTCAAATGTAAGGCCATATTCTTGATTAAATAACCTAAAAAATATCACATAATAACCTAAGGAATTAGTGCTCTTTTTGCTCATAGTTAAGGTAGTGAGGGACTCTTTGGTCAAGATCTCCTAACCAAGGTCATCATGTTCTATGAAAACAAACTTCTCCCAACCTAAGTTTCTAAGACAACCATTAATGTCATTCTCAATTCTTAGAGACTCTGGAATGAGGGTAGATAAGAGACGGTTTGGTTCTACGATTTTATCTTTAAGAATGCCATACCTTTGCCTCTCCTCCTTATCTGTAAATCTCATCTTGTGGCTTCTTCTAAGAGGATCTTCTTATTGAGAAGGGGCAGTAATTCCCTTCCCTTTCTCAGCTCTTGAAGCCTTTCATTTGTATTCTTTAGGAGCCATGAGTTTGATCAAGAAAATAGATGAAGAAAAGAATTGATTTTAAGAGATTTTGAGTACTTTGTGTTTAAGTGTTTAGAATTTTATAAAAAGATGTAAATAATGATATTAGAGGGTATTTATAGTGTTTGAGATGAAAAATAGCCATTTATAGTTGTTGGAGACAAGATTTGCACATTTTGATTGAGTTTCAACGACTAGAAATTTTTGAATTTCTGAGTGAGTCCGGTCGGACTTCAAAGAGTTTGGTCGTGACTTTTGAAAAACAAGAAAAGTCTGATCGAACTATATAAAGACTGAATGGAATTTTGGTTTTAGGCACAATGATCATAAAATTTTGAAAAATATCGATTGTACCATAGAGAGTATGATCATATATTTATGAAAAATTTGAAATCAAGATTTTTTGAAAGAAATATGGTTGGACTTCTAGTTGGTCCGATTGGAAAACATTCAAAAATCAAAATTTTTAAGGAGAAACGAGTACTTTTAATTGAAGATACAAATGTTTGATAAAAAAAATAGATATTAATAGGAAATTTGGATAAAGTGAAATAGGTTTTCAAGCAATTCCAAGTCCTATAATATGGTGCTTCCATCCATCATTCTTAAATTTTGTTTTATAAAGTTTATCCTTTCTTCATTTAAAGGTTTTATGAATATGTCAGTAAGTTGGTTTTGTGTATCAATGAATTCTAAGACAACATTTTGGTTTTGAATATTGTCCCTTAAGAAATGGTGCCTAATATCTATACTTTTTGACCTAGAATGTTGAATTGGATTTTTAGATAGATTAATGGAACTAGTGTTATCACATTTAATAGGAATGTTATCAAAAGTTTATATATTTTAAAAAAATTGTTGTTTCATCAAAAGGACATGAGTACAACAAAAATGTGAGGCAACTATTCAGCTTTCGCGGTAGATAAAACAACTGACATTTGTTTCTTACTAAACCAAGAAACTATGCATTCACCATGAAAATGACATGTCCTGGTCATGCTTTTTCTATCTAAAAGACTACTGGCATAATTCGCATCCAAAAAACCTAAAATGTTAAATGATGTGTTTCTAGGATACGAAAGTCCTAAATGCAATGTACCATTCAAGTATTTCAAAATTCTTTTGGTGGCATTCAAATGAGATTCCCTAGGGCATGATTAAAATCCAGCACACAAACATACACTATACATTATATCGAGTCTATAAGTTAATTAAAGTCGTAATCCTATAATACCTCAATATTTCTTCTCATATACTACATTATCACTTTCATCCTTGTCAAGTTTCAAAGATGTGCTCATTGGGGTCTTACTAGTCTTGCAACCATCCATTCTAAATTTCTTGAGAAGTTCCTTTGTGTATTTGTATTGGTTGATGAAGATCACATCCTTGGATTGCTTGATTTATAGGCCAAGGAAGAATTTGAGTTCACCCATCATGCTCATTTCAAATTCTCTAGTCATACAAAAAGCAAATTCCTTGCACAAAGATTCATTAGTAGCACCAAATATAATGTCATCACTATAAATTTGCACAATCAAAATGTTATGCTTATTCTTTTTAACAAAAAGAGTTGTGTAAACTTTGCCTTTTAAAAAATCATTTTCAAGCAAATATGCAATAAGTCCATCATACCAAGCTCTTGGAGCCTATTTTAATCCATATAGTGCCTTGGTAATTTTAAAAACCTGATTTGGAAGTTTATAATCTTCAAAATTGAGAGGTTATTCAATATAAACTTCCTCATTAATAAACCCATTTAGAAATGCACTCTTAACATCCATTTGAAAAGTTTAAAATTCATGTGACATGCAAATGCAGGTAGTATCATAATTGCTTCTAATCTAGCAATGGGGGCAAATTTCTCATCATAGTTAATGACTTCCTCTTGGTTATACCCTTTGGCTACCAATCCAGCTTTATTTCTAGTAATGAGACCATTTTCATCAAGCTTATTCCTATATACCCATTTATATCCTATAATTGGATGGTCTTTAGGTCTAAGAACAAGTTCCCACACATTATTCCTCTCAAATTGGTTGAGTTCATCTTACATTGAAATCACTCAATATTCATCATTAAGAGCCTCTTCATTGGTCCTTGGCTCAATTTGAGAAACAAAAGCAACATTAACACTAAGTTTTTAAATTTGGATGTAGTAGGCACTCCCTTTGATGTTTCATCAATCATGAGTTCTTTTGGATGATCCTTCTTGTATTGCCAATCTTTGGGTAGCTCTTGAGACTCTTCTTCTTATCCATTATGATTATTCTTTGGGACATCAATTGTTTCTTGTTGTTCAAATGTACCTACAAAATCATCAAGAGCGCTACCTTTTCTTTGATCAGGTTTAGATGATTCATAAAAAATAACATGCATTGATTCTTAAACTACTAATGTTTTCTTGTTAAGTACCCTATATGCCTAGATGATGAATATCCTAAAAATATGCCTTCATCCGATTTGGATGAAATTTTCCAAGATTATCCTTGGTGTTCAGTATAAAGCATTTGCATCCAAATACTATAAGATATGAAATTTTGGGTATTCTTCCATTTCAAAGCTCATAAGAAGTTTTGTTTATCAAGGGCCTTTTGTAAACACGATTTGAAATATAAAAAGAGGTATTAACGGCTTCCGCCCAAAAGTAAGATGGTAAATCATACTCATTGAGCATTGTCCTATCCATTTTAACAAAAAAATTATTTTTCTTTTCAACCACACCATTTTGTTGTTGTGTTCTAAGAGCTGAAAATTATGTGATATACCAAACTCATTGCAAAAATTTTTAAAATTTTCATTTTCAAATTCTTTGCTATGATCACTTCTAATAGATGTGATTACATAGCCTTTTTCATTTTGAACTTTTTTTGCAAATATTTTAAAATGATTGAAAGCTTTATTTTTTTGAGCTAAGAAATCAACCCAATAAATCTTGAGTAATCATCAATAAGTACAAATGCATATAACTTGCCACCTAAGCTAGCAACTTTATTTGGTCCAAACAAATCCAAGTGAATGAGTTCTAAGGGTCTAGAAGTTCTTACAATATTTTTAGATTTGAATGAACTTTTATATTGCTTACCAAGTTGACAAGGTTCACATATTCTATCTTTATCAAATTTCACTTTTGGGAGACCATCAACTAGTTCTTCTTTACTAATGCATTTTAAATGATCCATACTAGCATGTTCCAGTCTTTTATGCCATAACCAAGAATGATTATTAATGGAAATCAAACATCCAAATGTATTATTGGAATGTATGTCAATTTTATATGTATTGCTAATTCTAACTTCTTTGAATGAAATTTCATCATTTGAATTGATAACTATACATCCCTTAGAGTCAAAATTTACATCATATTCTTTATCACATAGTTGACTTAAAATAAGAAAATTATGTTTCACCCATCAACAAGCCACACATTTTCAATAAAACTCTTACCAAGCATGCCGATGGAACCAATGTCAATTATTTTCAAAAGTGACATTACCTCCATGATTGTAAGTGAGTGTTGTGAAAAAATTTGCATTGCCCGTCATATACCTTGAGCATCTACTATCCGCAAGCCAAGTGCTCTCCTTAATAGTAGATTTTAGGCATACCTATAAAAACAATAATGTTCATCTTCTTTTAGGTACCCAAATGAAGTTGGGTCCTTGAGGGTTAGTAGCAGAAGGATCCTCTAACTTGAGATGAGCCTTCCTAATATAGCAAAATGTTCTCTTATGTTCATACAATATGTGCATTGATATAAGGTTCTATACTTATGCATTTTCCTATTGACATTCAATGGACTATACACATAATTGCGTGTTCAATGAATTTGTTTTTATGCATTTTTATGTTTATTCCTAGTATACAAAATTGCATGATTTGCTCTTGGAACTTTAGTTCTAGAGTCTTGTGTACCCAATGTAATCCTTTTAGGATTTTTAGGTTTAATATGTGCATTAGTGTTATTTACAACTTCAACATTAGAGGTTTGAGTTGTAGATGCTTTTACAAATGTTGGTGCATTAGACGTAGTGATGGATGAACCTTTGAATCCTAAACCATGTTTGAAAGAGGGTGACCTTTGATTATCTATCAATGTGTCTAATGCCTCTTTTCCCTTATGAAATTTTGAAATTGATTCTTTTAGCTCTTTTAGTTCTTTTTTCAAAATTTTGTTTTCCTTTATTATATTTTCTAAGTTATGTGAATTTTTATTTATTTCATCTATTGATTTCAACAAATTTTCATTTGAGGTCTTTAATTCTAATGTAGAATTTTTCAAGCACATAAAATCCTTTTCTAGTTTAGAACATTATCCTTATAAAATTTCATCTTAGAAAAATACTTTTCTACTCTAAGGTTCATATGTTCAATTAAATCACTATCATCTAAAGCATCATCAACATCATTATCATATGTAATTAAATTCATAGATTGAGTACCTACCTCATTAGAGTCATCCTCAATAGCCATGAGACATAGATTTGCAATTCCTTCCTCCTCTGCTTCTTCTTCTTCACCTGAGGAAGAATCATCCCATGTAGCTTTAAGTAATTTCTTATTTTCCTTGTCCCACTTCTTTTTGTTTTTCAACTTAAAGCAATCCGATTTGATGTGACCGGATTTGCCACATCCATAGCATTTTACTTCATTCTTTTTATCTTTATCTTTGAATAAATATTTAGAAAATATACCTTTGTTAGCTTGCAATCTTCTCTTTCTCTTCCAATTATTCATTCTTTTTGAGAATATTGCCATTGATTCTTCATCATCACTATCTTAGCAAGAAATTTGTCATGTCGGTGACATTTTTGTTGGGCTCCATCTTGAATAGTTCATACTCATGTACATGCATTTGCTTCTTAGCGAACCTCACTTGGGTAGTGCTCTCATGATAGTTATCAAGAGTCTTCTAAATGCAATGTGCACAAGTGAGATGTTGGACTCTCCCACCTTCTTCTCTAAATATTGAATTCATCAAGATGGAGGTCGCTCTATTATTCTTGAACTGATCTTTCATGTTGGCAATTGTCCATTGTGATTTAGGAAGAGTAACTTGGATACCTTCAACTTCATGAGTAGGAGGTTTCCACTCATTCTCAACTAAATCCCATAGCTCAATTCCTTTACTATCTAGGAACAAATATATTTTGTGTTTCCAATAGGAGTAATCCATTCCATCAAAATATGGTCTAAGGAATAAATTTAGGTTTCCATGGTAGAGGTGTTTGTTAGTGAAATGGTTTCCATTTTGGATCAAATTTCACAATTAAGCTTAATAAATTTACTAGCTGTGATACCAATTATTGTCCCAAGATGATAACCAAGAGGGGGATGAATTAGTTGGTTTAAAAAGTGATGGTAAATTCAAAATTTTAAAACAAGAAATGTAAAAGATGAAGAAGAAGATTGAGTAGAGAATAAAACAAAGAACACAAAGATTTATTGTGATTTGGATTTACCTTGATCCTGCATCCACTTCCTTAACAACTTGTTAATGTTCCACTAGCTTTGAGTTTTTACAAGCTTAATCTTAACTTGGTGTTTTCTCTAGCTCACACCAAACTAGTACAATGGTTTGAGATCAATCCTCACAACCCTTATAAGAGTTTTCCCAGGTGCACTCTCACAACCTAAGTGTTTCCAAGCTTACATTCAAACTTTAGATGATGTTTAATGCTCACACCCAACACTCAATCAATACAAATATGATTTTGTTGCAAAGAAATGAAAGATGCTAAAGTAGGCTATTACAATCAATATGTTACATAAAAATGAAGTTACTTATGGTATATATAGCCTTCAAGCCATGAAATAGCCATTTGAGATTGGGTCTAGCATGTTTGATTCTTGTCTTCCACTAATTCGTTTGCCAGAGCAATTTCATGGTCGGACTATCCTGGGTACGGTCAAAATTCTGTAATGCCAATTGAAATGTTAGAGGTCTGGTTAGAATATTTGAAATTCTACTTAATGCTCTTCCAACGGTTGGTCCACGTGGCTTATACTTATTGAGTGGAGATGCAACGACTTCAAACTTGAATTATTCTTAAAGAGTTCGGTCATACTTGCATATGGTCCGGTCGGACTAATCTTAGTTAGTTCAATTTTCAGGTGTACCCTTGGTCAAGAACTCCACTGGATGATTTGATAAAACCTACTTCAAAGGTCCGGTCGATATTCCTTGCGATCCGGTTGGACTTCTTTAGTACTCAGAGAAAATGGGAGTACTTTTGGCCGTCAAACTCTCTGTGTGAATTGTCTCTTTTCTAATCCAATAGTCTGGTCGGACTAGTCCATGGTCCGGTTGGACTACAGGTGGTACAGTGAGATTTTGAGAGTACTCTCCACCGTGAAACCTTCTGTGTGTTTTTGTTTATTTTGACATGAAGGATTTGGTCAAGCTTTTGAGTGGTCCGATCGGACTTTTAAGGATTTCTTCAAAAAAATATCATCTTCTTCTTCCTTCCCCCACTAAGGACAAAATTTTTGTGAGAGAGGGGAGTTTTGTTCACCAACTACACCAAATTTTACAAGGATTTCAAGGGATTTAAGTTGATTTTAAAGTTTAACCAATGATTCAAGATTGAATATGGTAAATTGTGAAATCAAAGTATTGAAGGGCAAATGGTAACGTTAGTGTTGGAAGGTGATTAAAGCTTGGAACTTGACATAATTGAGATTAGTACATATTTAAATGTTTTAAGGTGTTATTAATTGAGGCTTGGCATAATGTATGTAGTTTCCTTAAAATGTAGTTATTTACATAACCTATGCAATATAGCATAGTTATGTGATGGATGTGACATTGGGCACTTGCTCAATGTAAAAATTAATGTTTGTACATGAAATGTGGGTAATGTGGGAAATAAATATAAAAATATAGAAAATATGGGAAGTTATGGGAAAAGAATAAAACTAATGGCAAATTGATAAGTATAAATAATGTGGTGAGAAAATAGTACAATTTGGCTCACTTTAAAGAATATATAATATTCTTTAAAGTTACATTATTATGAACCAATATGTAGTATATATTGAAAAAGTATAGATATTGATATTAAGTAAAGACATGAGAAATGTAAAACAAAATGTGTGGAGTGAGTCACATTATGAATGTGACTCAAGGATATGTAATGTGGATAAATTGAAGAAAATAATGTTCAAAGTAAATGAGACTATGGGAGGTAATCTTGGTATGAGATGATCATAAGAAATATGCGGAAAATGAATATAAAAATAGAAAATGTATGGAAATAAAGAAATGTGAATAATATGATAAATGTGAAAATGTGGTATGATGTGATGTGTATTGCATCAACACTTTGCAAAATGAATCATTCTAGAATATTGAAATTGGTACTATACTAAGGAGGTGGCCTTCGGGTGAATTATGTGACACTTGCCTCCAGTGTCGAGAGAGGGCAACCTTTGGGTGATTTATATGACACTTACCCTCCATGTCAATAGAGGCGACCTATAGGTGATTATGTGACACTAGCCTCAGTGTCCATAGGGGCAGCTTCGGGTGATTTATGCGACACTTGCCTAGATGTCGAGATGAATTGAATTGATATTTCTGAAACTTAGGTATTGTACAAGAACTGATTGGGCCCAATGTTTGAATGTGTGTGTGAATATGTGTGTGTTATTGTGGTCATGTTATGCTTATATGGTTTATAAATCATGAATATTGTTGAGGGTCATATATACAGCTGAGTAAATATATAGTAGATTGTGAGGTGGCATAATGTGTTATATACCATCAAATTATGTATTTGATACCAACATCACAAATGTGGCATGTTGGTGGGTACTATAAACTGATGAAGGTTTGTTTAAATAATATATGTTGATAACTTTTAAATTGAGAATTTTGAATTTTATGTTTATGGTTTTTAAATATGTACCATTAAGCTTTAGGCTTAGCATGGTTGCATGAATCGCGTCGGTAACAGAATTGTAGAGCAATGTGGTCCAGAGTGAATTTGGGGTAGAAGTGTCAATTTGCCATGAGACTAGTTGTGTCGGGAATTGTATTCATGTATATTTTATGTTACGGTGTACTTTGGTTTTGTATAATAAAAATACAACATTTGTATTCTAAATATGTTTTGGGAAAATGATTTGTATATATATGGATTTGAATTTATGAGGTAGTGATTTGGACGATGAGTGGCAAATGTTATTTTGGAGTGTAATTTTTGAACAAGTTGTGGTTTTTGATTTTGGAAATATTGAAATTGAAGACTTAAAGATGTATGAAAATATTAGAAGTACGGGCCAGGGTGAAACAGTGTATACTGAGACTTAAAGATGTGGGTCTTGATGGTGTTGCATTCATGTATTATTTATGTACTGTGTAATATGAGTTTTGTATAGTAAATAAATATCATTCGTATATTAATCATATTTTGGGGAAACTATATATATATATATATATGAATACTTTTGTAAGTGATGTTGTTAAAATGAAAGTTTGCAATGTACATTGGATATGTTTGAAAATATTTGAATATATATAAAATGATGAATATTTAGAAAGATGTAAAAAGTTTAGGAAAAATATTGGAGATTATTTTTATAAATATTTGGGAGTGAAATTTTTCTATGCAGGTTGTGTGTTTGATGATTTTGGGATTTATCAGAAATACGAGCCAGGGTGAACCGGTGTGTAATAGAGACTTGAAGATGTGGGTCTGGATGGTGTCACATTCATGTATTATTTATGTATTGTGCAATATGAGTTTTTAATAGTAAATAAATATCATTCTTATATTAATCATATTTTAGGTAAATGATATATATATATATATATATGAATACTTTTGGTAAGTGATGTTGTTAAGAACTAAAGGTTGCAATGTCCATTGGATATGTTTGAAAATATTTGAATAGATATATAATGATGAATATTTAGAAATCTGTGAAAAGTTTGGGAAAAATATTGGAGATTATTTTTATAAATATTTGGGAGTGAAATTTTTTCGTGCAAGTTGTGTTTGATGATTTTGGGATTTATTAAAATTACAAACAAAACTCTGGCAAATTTTTTCAGGAATTTTTTTTAGGAAGTTATAATTATTTTATATTAAAATGAAAATTTCTACGGGTATTTATTATGGCACTTTTATATACTACATGTGTATTCTACGTATACGGGGTATATGTATTGTACGTATATAGTGTATACGAGTGTTACAGATGGAATGTGGAAGTGATCATGAATGAGTTGATCACTTGAGAAATGTGGAAAAATAATGTAAAGGAAATGAGAATACGGAAATGTGATTTGAAATTGTGTCTTACCTCTGCACAAGTACTAGTTCCAAAAAGTTGATGTTGGTGTTACATAAGTTATTGGCCCTGAGCAGAGCTAGGTCCTGAGAATGAGTAGACTTGAGCAGAGCTAGGTCTTGGGTTTAAGTTTTAAAATAGCCTTGACCAGAGCTAGACCTTGACCCGAGCAAAGCTAGTCATGGAACTAATGTTATGATAGCCAAATTAATTATTCTGGAACTTGGATATTGTGTAGAGAGTTATTGAGCCAATATACATTGATGTGTTGATGGTGTTATGAAATAAACATGATGCAATGTTCTAGTGTATGTGATTGATGATGTGTTATATGTGATTGATGATGTGTTATATATACATGATGAGTATACAAATGAATAATTAATATGTAATTGAGTGTTGATTGTGTTAATAACATGATTTGTTGTATTGTGCATTGATTTTAAGTATTGTTTAATGTTATCAAAGTATGTACCACTAAGCTATATGCTTAGTGTGGTAGTGTGTATTGAACAGATGATTAGAAGTGGATACCAGGGTATTTCAGAATGTGATTAGGACTTGGAGCTTTGAGTGCTACGAGATCAACTTCGAAGGTGTTGCATACATGTACAATTGTTGTTAATATGTACTTTGGAATTTGTATACATTAAACATATCATATGTAAATTCAATGAATTTCAGGCAATGTTATATATATATATATGTGTAAATTTTACAATTAATGTTTTATGTTATAAGACTTTCGAATGTGTATAAATGAAGTGAAGCTTTAGATGAGAATGTGAATTTTGGGAGTGTAAATTATTTTTAATGCAAGTTATGTTTTAATGATTTTGGGATATATCAAATTACAATGCCGAATTTTTTTCAGAGATTTTTTCTTTCAAAATTTATAATTATTTTTAATATTAAAATGGGGGGTTTCTACGTGTATTTATTATGACACTTTTATATTCTATATGCGTATTCTACATATACAAGGTATATATATTATACATATATAGGATATAAGGATATTACAATTTTTATGGATTGAATTTGTTTTCAACTACTATTGATTCTTTTTGATATCCATGAAAAGCTAACAAGATGGGTTAGGTTCATAGTGAAGGTTGAGGTTAGGTGTCCCAAAAATTCGTATGTGGAACATTAGGTCAAGTTCATGGTCAAAAGTTGAGATCATGTGGGCCATGGGTTAGGTTCATGGTCAATGGTATGAGTTATATGTATCTAGTCCATGTGGTCCAATGGTTAAGTGCCTGGGCTATTGTAATATCCCAAAATTTTAAAAATATATATTAATTTTTGAAAATTAATTAATGATTTAAAAGTATATATATAATTAAGTGACAAAGGAAAATGTGTATATGATATATATATGTAGATATACATAATATATACAAGTCAACATTTTATTATGGGTCAAATGTTATTTTAATTATTAAAATATTAATTAAGTGGCTAGTGGAAGATGATATTTTTATGTATTAATTAAGTAATATGTTTTACTTGGTGGAGAGTAAAAGTTGGATAATTGTGTGGTTAAAAGGGAGTTTAGTTGGATAAAGAGGAGTTGGTGAATATCTTCTTCTTCTTCTTTCTCCATTGAAGTCGGCTACCTCCATCAAAAGAAAAGAGAAATTTGCTTCTTGCTAACTCAAGTAATTGAAGGATTTCAATTGTTCAAGTTGGAGTTTTAAGGATTTTCTCCATATTTGATAAGTTTCCAACTTGTTTCCTTGATTTTCTATGGAAGTTTGTATATGTATTAATTGGATGTTTGGTGTAGTATGTGTTAAAGGTTGATATTGGTATGTTTGAAGTTCTTTTGGGTAGTTAACTATGAATTTGGGGTTAGATTGAAGAAAAGCTTAAGTTTGGTGAAGAGAATAAGAGTTTTGGGTTGTGTAACTTTTGAGTTGTGAAGTCTTGGTTGTAATTGTGTATTTTTGCTTTTAATTGAGTTGTTTTGATGTTTACACAAGTATTTTGTGGTATAATGATGGATTTGGTTGAGTATGTATAAAGTTGAAAAGGATAACGAAAGATAATTTTAGATGTGACAATCATGTGTTGATATCAGGATTTTTGGCCTGACACGCCCAGTGACACGACCATACCTTTGGGCTTGTCGATGGTTTTGTTTTCAGTGTTGGTGACACATGCAGTGACATGCCCATGTCACTGAGTGTGACACAGCTTCTATAATGTTATAGTATTAACACATGAAGTGACACGCCCATGTCACTGAGCGTGTCATAGCTACTATATTGTAGGAGTTTTGGCACGGGCAGGGACACACCCATGTCTCTAGACGTGTCTTATCTGCTATAATATAGAGCTTTGGACATGGTCATTGACATGCCCATGTCACTGAGCGTGTCAAAGCTTATGTGTTGTGGGTTTAGGGCATGGTCATTGACATGCCCGTGTTGTTGAGCATGTCATGTGTAGAGTTTTCCCTAGATAGTTGTTTTCCTTATTTTTTTTTGTGTATCTTATCCTTGTGTTGAGAGGTTTTGTTTATACCTATAAGTGTATCACTATGTGATTATTTATAATCACATTTAGTTTAGGCTTTGAAGAGACTTGAGTTACTCCAGTCCAAGTGTTTAGGGACTTCTTGGAAGAGGAGGTTGAAAGTGGTGTTTGTTGCTGTTAGAGGTAAGTACAAACTTTGAATAATTACTTATGTTTACATGACATTAGGACTTAAAACATTTGGTTGGAAAATGTGTTAAGTTACTTACTACATTATTGGTGCATGAGTAATATGTTATGATTTGTATAATATCACAAATGCATTATATGTAACGTGAACTTTGTGCAAAATATGATAATGACCCAAAATGTATGGGTAATGCAATTTGTTATGTATAAATTAAAGATGGT
Organism: Garcia nutans; assembly: GCA_947685225.1. NCBI lineage: Eukaryota > Viridiplantae > Streptophyta > Magnoliopsida > Malpighiales > Euphorbiaceae > Garcia > Garcia nutans. Next base: position 36,112,698 of record CANTUV010000045.1, read on the forward strand.
ATGTAAAGCCATTGGTGATGGCTATATTGATATAAATGAGATAATTGAGGCAATGTGCCTAGCTTGATCTTGACATAATGAGAAAGATATTGATAATGGAATTATAAAAGAATTGTGTGCCTAGTATGTTATTCAATTTTTAAAGTTTTGTGTTTGGCGGCATGCCTAAAACATAACAGTCCCTTGAAGCTGGGTTGGGCTTGGTCCTTGAAGCCTAGTTGGGATGTTACATGAGGTAGAAATCCCTTGAAGCTGGGTTGGGATGTTACATATGAGGTAATCCTCATTGTGATTATGATTTACCTTCGGAGCTAGGAACATGTTGTCATCTTGGACAAAAGCAGTAACTCTAGAATTTGAATAGCATATTAGATCCTTTTGGGCCCATGCTTGTGTTTGCTTTTATGTGGATTATGAATTGTGGAACAATTGAGCAATAAATTAAGATATAATGATCTTCACTTCTTTGTAATTACTCTCTTAACTTTAACCTTAAAAACTATAACTTATATCTGAGCATTAATTATCCATTCATTATAATCACTGTCTAAATAGACATCTATCACCCTCAATAGATAACAAAATCCTGATTTTTCATACATGGAGTTATTTCTTTAGCATGCTTTTCACTTAACTTACATATTAATACATTACTTTTCAACTTATTTTATAAATAACCAATCTTTTTCCCTTTTTCTCATGATGATTTATAATTATTATACTCCACTCATTCATGTCCAATCATACTTTAAAATTTACATCATATACATTATCATGTAAATAACTACACTCTTGGTACAACTATACACATTAAATCTCAATAATGATTCATAATCTCAGCCAAATCTAGATCCATTGATTTATCTGTCACATTATATCCACATTCCAATCTTGTTCAACTCCAACCAATAATTAATTTATTCAAACTTATCATGAAATTTCACAATATTCATATATGTATATATATTTATAACCTAATTCCATTAGGGTAAACATATATACAATTTCTGATCTCTTCCGATCCATATTCAATCAAATTATCATGATAACAAATCACTTCAAATTATCTTTTAATATACACATAATTTATTCTCTATCATCTTATTATAATACCCACCAATTCTCATAAAGGTTTTTATACCATATTTACTATCTACAATTCATGCACTCAAACCTCGAGTTACATATCTTAATCATATTCAATATAACTTTCATAACATTCCATATCATTCCATATCATTGTTATATTTATTTTGATTACCTTATTTTCATATCATCCGTAACTCAAAACCTTTCCATAGTTTCTTTTTCCTCTCTTAGTCTTCACAATTATAACCAAAATTGTTAACATAAAATGATAATATACAACTTTATCCATCATAACTTTTAACTATACTTCTCAATTATAATTTCAACCTCACCAAATCTGTATTACAATCATTTTATCTAAGATTCAAATCCATGGATAACAATTTAACCGATCAAATATACTGAACAAAACACATGGCTTTAAGGGATTAATATTCAAGCCTGGAACTTTTAAATCAATGTTGTCTTCTCTTTTTTTTTTTTTTTAATTTCATCCTCAATCTTTACAAATACAATGCTAAAGTACATATCAAGAATCACTTATTCCTTCTTTACATTTTTGCTATATCAATAGCTAACACATTCCAACTCCGTTTCAAATCAATTGCACTCGATTTATAATCTTTATCCACTTAATTCATGTTTCTACAATATTACTCTATACATATTCAATCATATGGAGTTCCTATACAATTTCTATTTGTCACTTCATTTCTAATCCATTTACAATCTCTTATAATATAACATTACATAGAACTTTCCATATGTGCATACTTTGGAACTCTAAATATCATATGATCATCATACTTTGGAACTCTAAATATCATATGATCATCACATTCAATGCTCACTATAACAATTTCCACTATCCAATATTACTCAAGTCCATTCCATTCTCACTTCCATCACATAATTCATTTAGCTTAACACAATTCAAGACCTAATCTCCCTTAGGTCTTTTAATACACACAACATCATTTCCATATTACTAATTCTATAATAATACCACATACATTTCATTCACAGTGAAAACTCAATTCACATCTCATATACATGTATACACTTAATTATATGCTCTTGTTTTATTTCCCTTTTTCATACATTCAATACAAATTTAATGTTTATCACTTTCTTTTAAACATTGTCATTCTCATTCTTTCAATATGATGTAAAGCATTTATTCATACTACAATGTATATATATATCCTGACTATACTAATACTTCACATTCATCTTGATCATATTCCCAAAGTGACATCTCTTTCACTTTCATCCTTAAAAAACACTTAATATACTTCCATAACCATCTTTACTCTTTGCAGTTAAAATGACTTAAAATAACTCATTTTCATTTGCTTATCCAATTCCCTTTTTTTACTTTAAAACAATTTCTCTTTCTATCAATCACATTACTCAATTCATAATGCTTTAATATGGAATATTAGTCATTTCACCTAACCCATATATTGAATATACATTAAACCATCACTATCCCAATAATCTTTATCAAATTCCACTAAAACTTTAACTTCTCAAATTACTACTTCATTTAAGCTTCAATTTACCAAACTCATCTTTTCTAATATCACTCTAAAACATCTTACAAATATATATCACAAAGCAATATTAAAACTTATAATTTCCACAATCATCAAGCTCACTTCAAAAAATCTCAAATATCACCTATTATCACCATTACCATGAGCTTTCACAATATCCAAGCATTTTACATTTCTAACATTGAATTTACTATGTTCACATCAAAATAATGATATCAACTTATTTTCTTACTTAACCAATATCATCTCTTTCCTTTAATAAAACCTTAACTTTATATATATATATATTCCAACTTTAACTAGTCACACTTTGTCTATATTAACCAACTCATTCAATATTCCACCATTCTTTCCTCATTTTTAGTAACATATCTTTCAATAATAACAATCCAACAATATTTTCTCTGTCTAGCAACCTCAACATAAACATTATTATAAAGAGATTCAAAGTATAGAGGAAAGAGTGCATACTTTAATCTTGATTTTGATTTCTATTCATTTTTCAACTTTATTCATTTTTTTTTTATATTTCAATTCACATTATGTCCCACATAATATTGCTCATAACCATCAACATTACATTCTATGTTGCACACAACATGACATTTTTCATATGCATCATCAATATACATATATCACATTATATTTCACAATTCGTTTCCCATAATCAATTAGGCACTATGCCTCAATTATAATTCATTTCCAACATCATGGTCAACAATCATGGTTTCTCATCACATCAAAATGGTATACACATATATCATCAACTATATTGAACAGCTCATATAACACAAATATTCTACAATTCATATAATGCCACATCCGAGACCAACCTAGGTATGAATGCATATGCATGTATTACAAATTTCATTTCAAAACTTTTCCTTTGTAACTCTATTTAAGCTTTCCAAAACTTTTCTTTTTAATTCTACTTATACTCTTCAAAAATTCTCTTTTTAGTTTCACTTAGGCCGAGAATCTCGAACCTAAACTCTGATACCAAAACAATTGTAACACCCCGATACCCTATATAAGTACTATACATATACCTAGTATACATACAGTAAGTATATAGAGTATAAGGATGCCACTTTTCTTTTTACTTTTTAAAAACCTGTAACAAAATTCAAACCATAATAGGTCAATTTAAAGAACACTTACAAAATCATTGTCTTTATCAAAACTTCATTTATACATTTAATATAACATACTTAAAGTGGATACATGTACGCATTACCCTCTAGTTGGTCTCGACAAAATCTTACTCTTCTCATGGCATACCAAAAGACTTCATATCTTCCACCAAGCTACCTGCGCGATAATACATCCGCGCTAAGCTCGAAAGCTTAGTAGTATAAATATAAAATACAAACATATATCATGGAAATACTAACATATAAAGATATATCAATTCCATATACTTTTAGTTCTTATTAAGTTTATCCCTTTTCATTTGCACCTTTCATATCTTTCAACTAATTTCATATCTTATACACATATATATACATAACATTTCTACCAATTCCAACGCATCACTAATATTCACAATCAACATCTCAATACACACATTATACATCATACTAACCATAAGTCACATTTCCAATTAAGACAATCATTGTCTTCAACCACAATTCATCAATTGAATTCACAATCAATGCTAGTACACACATTATACATCATACCAATCACAACATTTCTTTATTCACAATTCACCATTTATGATTCATCATTAGTGCTCATAATCAATATTTCAACACACATATTACATATCATCAATCACATGTCCAATGAAGTATACCAAAGATTTCATTATCCATTTCTTTCAACATTTGTATATCACATTGACAACAAAGACAGACTCGGGCCCAACAGACACCACTATGTTATTCAGAGTTCAGAGTTACTGCTTTGGTCTATAATCATAATCATCAAGCCCGTAGGCATCATATATCAATATTTCTATCCATGGATAGTGTAACAGACCCAGTCTCTTGGACCATCAACTCATCATGAGGAGATCCTCAACCCGACAAGACTGTTACCAATCATATATTTCATATTCACAATTCTCATAGTGTAACAGACCCAGTCTCTTGGACCTCAATTCAACTCAATTTGAAGAGATCCTCAACCCGGCAAGACTGTTACCTTTTTCATTTTATAGGCATGCCTCCAAACCCAGAACTCTGAAGACTGAATAACACATTAAACACATATTTCACTTATTGTTTCATTATCAATTTCAATCTCAATGCTCATTATCATCTAGGCAAACATGCCTTATTTCTTTCAATTGGATCATCATAGCCAATCACAATGGCTTCGTCTCACATTTGAATCATCATGGCCAATTACAATGGCTTCACTACATATCATATCTCAATCCATATGATACATATAACATCATTGATATAACATTTCAAAATATATTATTCATATAATACATTGCCATACACAAGATTCACAATGCATATAACATAACATTTTCTCATTTCTCAAAACACATTAACATCATTCATTACTAGAGCATTTATCATAACAAATTGCACATACCTAAGAAGGATCCTCATATTTTCCTACCTTTTCCATTTCATATTTCATCCTTTATATATATATATATATAGTAATATACATTCTTCATTTACATTCACAATATAATAGCTTATTTAACACTTTCATCCCAATGTGTTAATGTTCAAAGACATATAAGGATATACAATCAAATAGGGTTTATGCTTACCTTGTTAATGCTCTTCACATCCTTCACATCATTCAATCATCACCTTAGTCCAATTATATTAACAATATAATAAATCACTTAACACATTTGCAAACAAATGTGTTAAGCCTCAAATTATGTAATTAAATACAATCATATGTATTGTTACTTACCTCAAGAACTATTCCCATTCCTCCATACATTTCCTCTTCCAAGAATTCTCAACATATAGGTTAATGCAACACAATCTCTTCAAAACCTAATCCAAAGATCATTATACATAGGTTTAGAATCATCCACATACATTTGATTAGGGCATTCTTTGTTTTAGACATGTTTAAAGTGTTTATGTTTAGGTTTAGGTACCATAATACCTTTGAAGAATCAAAGCCATGCTAAAAGAACAAAGAATAAAAACAATAACCATTACATTTGAGGGACACGGGCAGCCCACTTGAGGGACACGGTTAGGGCAATTCAACCTCTTCACAATCTAATCCAAAAGGAATATTAGCAAAATGACCATATGAATAGTACATTCTGGTTTTAGACTCCATTTTATCCTTATTTTGAAAAATTGTATAAACTAATCCACTTGACTAAAAATTATAAAATTTTTACAGAATTTAGTTTTGTATCTTAAAATCATTCCTTTAAAATTTCAGATCAAACTGAACACAAAATCTTGGTCAAATAGTTCACCTAACCAGATTGCCCCAATTGCCCTGCATCCTGGCAGCAGTTCTGAACTTTGTGAATTCCATAAATCAAATACAATCAACGTGGTTCCAAATTATTTTTCTCAAATACTATACTCACTAAGGAACAACATATCCAAAATTCAATTGGATATGATTTTTCTACATTTTATTAAAAATCCCGAAATATAGCTGTCTCAGTTAAGGTACCTGCTGGAACAGGTCTAATAAAAATAATCTTTCTAAACTCATAACCATTCCAAAATCGAATCAACATATTTTTCAGTCATTCTAGACTCATAGAGGCACAACATATCAAAAATTCACTTCAAGAACATTTTTATATAATTAATTAAAAATCATACAAGTCACAGCCTTTACTAATTGTAAAACAGAAAAAAATTCACTAAACACAACTCTTACTCTTCCATCACCAACACCAACCTAGCTTCTTATCTTTAATTCCATTTCAACACTTTTACACACACCATACACAAACACACTAAATCATCACATCAACCAATCACAATTTTATTTAGACACAACTTCAAAATTGACAAAGGGAAACAAAAGAATTCTTACCTAAAATTAAGAAATTCCACAAATCTCTTTTCACAACCTTTGATTTCTTCTTCAATTTGCTTCTTGTCTCAAGAACACTTCTCTTTCCCTTTTGTCTAAGGAAGAGCCGGCCACACACAAATGAGAAGAGGAAAAGATGAAGAGCAAAAGTCAAATTTTGCTTCTTATATCCACCAAGAGTTTTTAACCTTGCAATTACTAAAACACCCTTCACCATTTAACTACCCTTTTGTCTCATATGTGCCCAATTAAGTAATTTCACATGCCACATAAAAATATCCTCTTGCATTGACTCTCCCTTTGACCAATTTATATGTTATATATATCATCATATACCCAACATATAAACTTGTCTCTAAACCCTAAATTTCTTCTCCAAAACACATATACATATACATTCTCTTTCCATTTCTTTTCTCTTACAATTTAACACATATATACAATCCAATATATAACAACAACAACACTAACCACAACATCAACAACATAATCAAAACTTTTAGGGCATATATGAGGATATTACAGACGCTTCTGAAGCCAAATCTGTAAGCACAAGAAAAAGAAAAGGGGCCTGTTAGGTCAAAAATCTGCAAGGACTAGGAAAAAATTAAAGCAATATAAAAGAAAAAAAAAGGAAAAGAGACCTAAATTGAAAACCCAAAAGGGCAGTTTAGGTAATTACCTGAAGCAGCAATGGACTCCCTGCCAATCTCTTTGACAATCCCAATTTAAGCTGGTCTAGTCCAACTAAAGTCTTAGCTAAGATCACGGGTATCAGCGACAAGCCTCCTTTCATTTGGTCCATGATATCCAATACTCATGGGTCAATATCGCATCAGAAGAAACAAGCAAAAATTGGCCAAGCAAGCATAGACAAAGCATACATCCCCATGCCTTGGTAGGAGCCAAGTGAGAAATGCAAAAAGTCAATTACGGGACCAAGTAGAATCTTCTCACCTCTCATCAACTGTAGAACTTCGGGCTTTGAAAGTTGAAATAACATTTGCATCTTTTGTTGAGTCTTGGAAATCAATATAGGTAACGCCATTGGTTGATTGCTTGGATATCCAAGGATGGCCTCAAACTCTTCAATCATGGGACATATCTCAAAGCTATTAATCTTAAATGTCCTTGAACTCACATTCCAAAAAGAAGCCATGGCATGTAAAAAAGAATGGTCCAATTTAATATTTTAAAAATACTTCAAAGTATTGATTTTAGACCAAGATATTTGTTTCCAATGAATGGCATTCATATTTTTAAATAGACCTTTTATTTGCTTTAAATTGAGTTCAGTCATTATTGACAATTGAAGGGAAATTGAGATTGTTAAAAGGAATTTTGATGTTAAAGTTTGAAAATTCGTGGAAAATTTCTTGGCTTCTATATGAGGTCATGGCATGGAAAGAGATTTATATAGGATGATTGGCTAGTCCAAAGTTGACAAGGAATAGCTTGAGACGGAGACAAGCAAGGATAGGAAATTAGCGACGAAATGATTTAGAGTTGCCACGTTACCTTCGATTTTGTGAATCAGTGCTACTGTGGAAATTTTGAATGTGAAGAGGAAAGATTAATAATTGTAGCGTAGAAATAATAATGATGATAACAAAAAAAGATTAAAAAAAATTAAAAGTCAAAACTTGTAGTTAAAGTGCAAATTATATATCATCATTATTATTTTTATCATTATTTTTATTATTAATGATAATACAATATTTTCTTAATTAATACAATAATGATAGATGAGTGAGAAGGAGGTGGTGGATCATTATCAAATAAAGCCCTGAAAAAGTCATCACCTGTTGGAGGAGGAGGCATATCATCTATCCCGAGTCTGCCCGAAGCAAGAGCACCTGAACCTCTATTACCTTATAATTCATATTTGTAATGGTCCTCATCCGAAGTAGATGAAAGAATCTCATGGTCATCAGTTTGGGGTCCCCTAGATGACAAAGCACCAGGATCTCTCATCCCCTGAAACCGGAAGTCTCAAAAATCTTGCTCTGACTAGTGATAAAATTTTTCAAAATGGAAAACCTGTTGACAACTAGCAGCTAACTCTTCTTGAAGTTTCTTGTTTTGTTCCTCAAGCATTCGCTGTGAGTCAGAAGGGAAAGAGTAAAAGCATACATAATCATGCATACATATAGCATAAATTATCATGGAACAGGAAAACCTACCAGGTAATTCATATCAACACCCTGTGGATGAGATGGCATCTTCGGTTGATTAGAATAAGCAAATGAAGTAGCAGTAAAGGAAGGTCCAGCCTTATGACCAAATGAGCCAGTGGCCTGAAAATAATCATTAAAATAGTCAAAATAAGTTAAGAAAGAAGAAATTGCAATGGCAAAATGGTAAAAGTTTGCCTAAGAGGTGCTAGCCTCGGGATGCGGGACGGACCCTCCTCCCTCTCTGTGATACTCCTTTTCATTGCTATCCTCCTTTTCCTTAGGAATTTCCCGGATGCCAATAGGAGATACATCAAAATTCAAGAGTCCTACTCGAATAAACTAGGCATATGATGCACCCGGTGGATAGTGTTGTGATAAGAGTAATTTTATACTAGTTTTTAGTATGATTTCTATGTGTTTTTAGCTAATGTTTTATTTGATTTTTGTTTAAAGTTTGTTTTAAGTGTTTGTTTTAGGTTAAAGTGGAAAAAATCTCTTGGATGATCAAAACAATCAAGAAAGAGCAAGAATCAAGCAAGACATGGCCAAGCCAAATCAAGCTTGGTCGTGTCACTCAAAAGAATTACATAGCAGTGACTGACACACCCAGGAGACACGGCCAATCCACTGGCCGTGTCTCACCTAAGGAGCAAAACCAAAGAGACCAAGCAAGAAAGGAAAGAAATGAAGGCAGTAGCTAACACACCCAGGTGACACGCCCAAGCCAGTGGTCGTGTCACATGACACGGCTTGGAGCTTGGCCGTGTCACCCATTGGAAGCAAAGAAAAGAATTGGCAAAATAAAGTAACAGAAGGTGACACACCCACATGACACGGCCAAGCCAGTGGTCATGTCAAGTGACACGGCCACAAGCTTGGCCATGCCACCCCATAAAACCAAAGAGAAAAGAAAGAAAGGAGGGGCAGCAAGAGACACGGCCAACTAGCTTGGTCGTGTCACAAAGAAAAAAATAAGAGACACGGCCAAGCCACTCATGGCTTGGTCGTGTCACCTATGAAGTTTGGCTCTTCTTGCATGAGTTGGGAGACAAAGTGGGGAACAAAACATTATGCTTGCCAAAAGAAATAATAAACAAAGAAAATAGTGGGGAACAAGGTATGGGGTGTGAGTTGGAAAGCATGGGCTTGAGCTTTGGAGGGAAATAAAAAGAGAAGAAGAGGAAGAAGAAGGGGCTTCTGTAGAGGGTTCTACTGGGAGGTTTTGCAGAAAATAGAGAACAGAGGTAAAGAAGAGAGGTTTGAGAGGAGGAGGCTAGGCATACACATTTTGGGCAAGGAGGGAGTCACTTTTCTTGTCTCTTCATCTTCATACTCCATTTTCATCCTCTCCAGCATCTCCATCTTCCATTGGCAGCTCCTGGAGATTGAAGAAGCTATATTGAAAGGGGTTTTTCTATTTTCTCCTTTTATTTATTTTATTATTATTGTTGTTGTTGTTGTATTAAGAGTATTGAATATGAGCTAATTCATTCTCTATCTAGATATTGAAGAACTCTAGCTCATTTATATGATTGAATAATTTTAATTGATGGAGTTGTTTTATTCTTGTGATGCTTAATGATTTATTTCCAATTAATAATAGCATGCTTATTGATTGGTTGCAATTTTCATATTATTGACTTGAGAAAGCTTGATATAAATTGAATACTCATAAGGGATGAGGATTGATTGGAGTGCTAGAGATAGACTTACTAGATCCTTTGGTTTATAGTTCCTTGTTCTTAATGCAAGATCTATTTAATTGTGTTTGAGAAGAGATTCCGGCACTCTACTTAGTAATTAGGGATTAATCCACTCGAGAGAGGTTTTAGTCTAATTTAGAGGAATGCCAACTCAAATCTATTGAATTGATTGTTCATAAATATCATTGAGGCTAGGGGGATTCAATATCTGGATAGTATTATTATTATCAATCCATTTTGCAAACCATTTAATTTCCCTTTACTTTCAGTTATTAAATTAGTTGTTTTTAATTATAAAGCATCACACAACTATTAATTTGCTAAACAACGGTTAAGGTTTGCACTAGTACTTGGCCTTGTCCCCAGTGGAATGATCACTCACTCACTACTATATTACTTGGGCGACCCGTGCACTTGCGGTATTGCTATAGCACTAGGCGCGACGCACCAAGCTTTTGGCGCCGCTGCCAGGGACAATGGTTTCAATACTAGTAATATAATTAAGACTGTTGATTTAGTTTTATTTTTATCAAGAATGTTTGTTTACTTTCTGTGAATTGTTTATGTGTTTTTCTTTGAATTGTTTGTTTGTTATCTGTAAATTTGTTTGTTTGTTGTGTTTGAATTTGTTTGTTTGTTTGTTTTTCTTTAAATTGCTGAGTGCCTTTTGTAAAGATGCAGTTTTCAAGGCACGGGGGAGTTTATGATAGGGACTTTAATTCTGACATGGCATGGCAATTCGTGGAATTAACGAACCAATCTATGCCAAGCCAAGAGATATGTGCAGCATGCGGCAATGCAGGACATAGTGCCAATACATGTTCATTTGGTTTCAAACGATACCAAAAATGGCATGAGGAAGAATATGACTACCAAAATTTCCAGCAATACCAAAATTACCAGCAGATGGGTGGCTGGGAAAGCCACCCAAATTTTTATTGGGAAAATCAGCAGTACATTCCATTTCAATAAAATTTTCAGCCATACCAGAGAGCTCCTTACTTTCAAGGAGAATTTTCAAACCAAGATTACCTTGAGGAACCCACTTTGGAGGAAAGATTGAATGCATTCATTCAAAATAGCCCACAAAATGTAGATCAACGTAAGAAACTCACTTTGGAGGAGAGAATGAATGCCTTCATTCAAGATACCGAGAAATTTCAATGCGAGCAATACAAAGTGGAAGAATCTTTACGAGAAATACAGAGGAAGGTGGATGCTCTAGTTGAGCAGCTGGCACATCAACCCCAAGCACACCAAAAGGAGGAGTCTCCTAGCCAATTGGACCAATTTGAGGCAATCACAAATTTTAGGAATGAACAGGTAATATATAACAATTCTAATGATTTCTTTGATGCAGGGACCAATCAAGAAGAAGATGGCGAGGAGATCCAACCCAACATGGAGGAGATGAGTCAATGAAAGGAGGAGGAGAATTTAGAAGTATCAACTTGGATAGAATTGCATGAACCTCCAAATCCTTTTATGCCACCAATTTCATTCCCATGTAGGCTGGAGGAAGAGAAACAAGGTATGCATATTCCTAAACTCTATGACATGCCCTATAGCAAAGATAGTGTAGATAAGCTTGAGGTAGCCACGACCTTAGGAGTAGAGCCTAATATTTTCAATCTAGAAATTGAGGAGAGCAAATTACTATTACATGATGAGGTTGTTGAGATGAAACTTCAAATTGCTAAAGAGGATGAGAATGAGATTCAACCAAACTTGGTTGAACTTCAAAAGACCCCAAAAATCTTGGAATTTGTTTTAGTTGGGGAGAACAATATGCAACCAATGATCATCCCTCCCACTTTCGGGATCGGGAAAGAATGAAAAATGAATATAACCATGTTGCATACTGAAAAATATTCTTACCAAGTCCCTATAGCATTGGAGGATCACCCCATGACAACTTTCACATATTCCCATTGGCCAATTGCTCATCCAAGGATGCTACCTAAGCTTTGCAACACATTGAGCACATTTCGAAGTTGCATGTTGTCCATCCTCTCAATCATGAGCTCCAATTGCATTGTGGGTGGAAGGAGCCCTACATATCACATATGGGAGTGATGGAAATCAGGTTTCATCTTAACTTTATTTTAGTTTATGCATGCTCACATTGAGGACAATGTGAAATTTTAAGTGTGGGGTGAATTTTGTGTTTTGTGTTTTCATTTTTTATTACATATTGTGTTTTGTGTTTCTACTTTTAATTTGTTTTTGTGTTAGTTTAGTTAATGTTTTTCATGTTTCCTTTGAATAAATGAATTTTGAAAAGTTCAATTGTTATAAATATTGTTGATTGATGACCTTTGAATTTTTGAAGCATGAATTTGAGAATTGAGTAGAATTGGTGCTTATTGTCAATTTTGTTGGTTTTTCTTTGCATTACCATCAACCTAGTGAGGAATTGAGCCATCAACTGATTATTCTTGTTGTGTGTGGACATCTTTGATTGATAATTTGCTAGAACTTGCTTTGACATACATTTTAAGACTATATAAAAAAAATTCAATTAGGCATCAAGATGATTAAGGCAATTAGGTGAACCCACTTTGGCTTAAAAAGACCAACCCTATTTTTAACCTTAGTTAGCCAATTTTGAGCCTATTTCGTTTCTCCTTTTCTTTATTTTTCACAACACTACCAACCTTGAACCTTGTTGTTTTAACTCTTACCCTTTCATTAGGTCAAGAGCATTTTAAGAGCGTTTATGACCAAGTGTTGTGTTGAATTAAGTGTGGGGTTAAATTTAGTAGGTTTAAGATTGCAAAAAAAATCAAATAAAAAGAAAAATAATAAAAAAAATTGTTGTTCTTGTTGAAAGGGTTGGAATATGTTTGGAAATAATCATTGCAAGATGTAATAAGTGAGTTCCCTTGAAAAGTTCTTTAATGTCAAAGGGTAGATAAGAGGAAGGTGTTTTGGGATCGTTGGGTTATATATATATATATATATATGATTGGTTACTTCATTCTTGAAGTGCTCTTGAACTTAATGATTAAGCTCACATTTCCTAAATGTCATGCCTCTACCCTAACCCCATTACAACCCAATAAAAGACCTTTTGATTGATGCTTGATTGTAATTAAGTGGTGGAGATTTGATAGATAAGCAAGCCTATGGCAATAATCTTTCATTGATTGTTATGAGTGTAAACACCACCTTGATCAAACACTTTCTAAGAGTTAGTGAGGGAGTGACAATGTAGGTTATGCATGGAAAGCCACTTAATTGCATTGGTATTGATTTTGTTCAATTTGATATTGATTGCGGATTTAGGAACAGGGAAGTCTTGATGCAATTTTATAACTCTTGAACTTGACAAAATTTTTGTGATTAGTTTGTTTTGATTTTAGCCTTTCTTGGGGACAAGCAAGGAATTAAGTGTGGGGTATTTGATAAGAGTAATTTTATACTAGTTTTTAGTATGATTTCTATGTGTTTTTAGCTGATGTTTTATTTGATTTTTGTTTAAAATTTGTTTTAAGTGTTTGTTTTAGGTTAAAGTGGAAAAATTCCCTTGGATGATCAAAACAATCAAGAAAGAGCATGAATCAAGCAAGACATGGCCAAGCCAAATCAAGCTTGGCCATGTCACTCAAAAGAATTGCATAGCAGTGACTAAAACACCCAGGAGACATGGCCAAGCCACTGGCCATGTCTCACCTAAGGAGCAAAACCAAAGAGACCAAGCAAGAAAGGAAAGAAATGAAGGCAGTAGCTGACACACCCAGGTGACATGCCCAAGCCAATGGTAGTGTCACATGACACAGCCAGGAGCTTGGCCGTGTCACCCATTGGAAGCAAAGAAAAGAATTGGCAAAATGAAGCAACAGAAGGTTTTCTTTGGTACAAGGCCAAGCTAGTTGGCCATGTCTCTTGTTGTCCCTCCTTTCTTTCTTTTCTCTTTGGTTTTATGGGGTGACACGGCCAAGCCACTCATGGCTTGGCCATGTCACCTATGAAGTTTGGCTCTTCTTGCACAAGTTGGGAGACAAAGTGGGGAACAAAACATTATGCTTGCCAAAAGAAATAATAAACAAAGAAAATAGTGGGGAACAAGGTATGGGGTGTGAGTTGGAAGGTATGGGGTGTGAGTTGGAAAGCATGGGCTTGAGCTTTGGAGGGAAATAAAAAGAGAAGAAGAGGAAGAAGGGTCTTCTGCAGAGGGTTCTACTGGGAGGTTTTGCAGGAAACGGAGAACAGAGGCAGAGAAGAGAGGTTTGAGAGGAGGAGGCTGGGCATACACGTTTTGGGCAAGGAGGGAGTGACACATTCCTTGTCTCTTCATCTTCATCCTCCATTTCCATCCTCTCCAGCATCTCCATCTTCCATTGGCAGCTTCTGGAGATTGAAAAAGCTACATTGAAAGGGGTTTTTCTATTTTCTCCTTTTATTTATTTTAATATTATTGTTGTTGATGTTGTATTAAGAGTATTGAATATGAACTAATTCATTCTCTATCTAGATATTGAAGAACTCTAGCTCATTTGTATGATTGAATAATTTTAATTGATGGAGTTGTTTTATTCTTGTGATGCTTAATGATTTATTTCCAATTAATAATAGCATGCTTATTGATTGGATGCAATTTTCATATTATTGACTTGAGAAAGCTTGATATGAATTGAATACTCACAAGGGTTGAGGATTGATTGGAGTGCTAGAGATAGACTTACAAGATCCTTTGGTTTATAGTTCCTTGTTCTTAATGCAAGATCTATTTAATTGTGTTTGAGAAGAGATTCTGGCACTCTACTTAGTAATTAGGGATTAATCCACTCGAGAGAGGTTTTAGTCTAATTTAGAGGAATGCCAACTCAAATCTATTGAATGATTTAACTGAATTGATTGTTCATAAATATCATTGAGGCTAGGGGGATTCAATATCTGGATAGTATTATTATTATCAATCCTTTTTGCACAACATTTAATTTCCCTTTACTTTCAGTTATTAAATTAGTTGTTTTTAATTACAAAGCATCACAAAACTATTAATTTGCTAAACAATGGTTAAGGTTTGCACTAGTACTTGGCCTTGTCCCCAGTGGAACGATAACTCACTCACTACTATATTACTTGGACGACCCGTGCACTTGCGGTATTGCTATAGCACTAGGCGCGACGCACCATGTTGCGATCTAATAAACACTACTAAAGCTACACTCGCAAGTATACGAGGCTGCTGTAGTATTTCGATGAACACCTCAAGGTCGTCTCACAAGAAAGCTAGATAAGCTTAACTATTTATCAAACCGTAAATAATAAATTATCAATAAAATTAAATTGCTAAACAACTAATGAAAACAGAAAGGAATTAAATTTAATGCAATGAAAGAAAATTGAACAGATATATTGATTCACTTAATAGAAAAGCCTAGGGTTTGCACTTCTCTACTAATTTATATGTATGAACATCTATTCCTCTCAACTGATTTAATTTCAAAGATCAGATTTCAAGCAACTTAATTAATCAAATTAAGGAAATAAGCTCTCGCATTCAATCCTTTTTCAATTAATCTTATTACAATCAAAATGATCCTTTCCTTAGGTTTATATTTCTAATTCACCTAGTCCCTAATTAAATTATTCTGGTATTAGACTTTATTTCTCAATCCTTCATCTAAATACCTAAAATACATAATTGGCGGCCAATCAATTATATATTAACGTTAATCCATTCAATTAAGGATAAAAGAAATAAACCAATTAAGAGAAATAACCAGTTCATACAATCATAGTAGATCCCTTAGACTAGATCGAAATTAGTTCATAATAATGCTATCAAACAAATTCATCTCATTGAAATTCAAATAAATTAATTTAGACATTAAAGAATTCATAAATAAAATTTCAATGAACTTAAGAAATAGAGTTGAAGAACAAAACCAATTACAATCTTCCTTTTGTTTTTGAAGAATCTCTTGCTCAGATTTTGCAAAACAAATAATGTAATGGCTAGAATTAATTTGATCTAGAGTGTTTGAATGAAAGTGAAATCAATCTTCTTTAATTCTCTTGTTTTAGAGAAAAGTCTTAGAGAAAATTAAAGAACGGCTCAAAGAATGTGTGTAGAACGTGTTGCGCTCGAATTAACTCTACCACAAAGCGTCACTCGCAAGTATACGAGGTAGCTGTAGCAAAGGTGATTGCCCCAAGGTCGTCTCACAAGGAAGCTAAAGTGGCTAATTGATTATCAGATTATGAATAACAAGTAATGAAGAAAATTTAAATTGTTAACTAATGAAGAAGATTGATTGAAGTTTAAAATGAATAAAAGTAAATTAAGCTGATGTTTTGATTCACTTGATAGAAAGGTCTAGGGTTTGCACTTCTCTACTACTTATATGTATGAACGGTTATTCCTCTTAACTAATTTAATTTCAAAGATTAAATCTCAAACAACTCAATTAATCGAGTCAAGGAAATAAGCTCTCGCATTCAAACCTCTTTCAACTAATCTTGTTATAATTGAAATAATCTTTTTAATAGGTTATATCTCTAATTCACCTAAGTCCCTAATTGAATTATTCTAGCATTAGACTTCATCTCTCAATCCATCATCTAATACCTAAAACACATAATTGGTGGCCAATCAATTATACATTAACAATATGCCATTAAATCAAGGCTAAAGAAATTATTAGCTAAGAGAATAACCAATTCATACAATCATAGCAGATCCATACAAACCCTAGACTTGATCAAATTAGTTCATAATTCAAAAAAATCAATTCAGACATGATAATATCCATAAATACAATTCCAATGAAAATAAAGAGATAAAGTTCAAGAACAAAACCAAATTACAAACTCCTTGAAGCTTCTGAAGAATCTCTTGTTCAAATCTTGCAAGAAGGATGTATCAATGGCTAGAACAATCTAATCTAAGCTAGTTTAATCCAAAGTGTAATCAAAAATCAAAGAAAACAAAGTTATCAAAACCTAAACTGTCTTTGATGGCTAAAAACGCTCTCAAAATCTCAACAACCCCCAAACCCTAACTCTCTTTTTCCTTTTATATGGAAACTCCGCTTTAAAAATCCGCTTCGTCTTTGGTTCATGAGAGACACGGCCAAGATGGATGAGACTTGGCCATGTTGGTGGTCTTTGGAGGGACACGGCCAGTGACTTGGCCGTGTCCCTTCCTTATGTTCACTACTGCTTACTTTTGATCTTTTCTTCTTTGGTTGAGTGACACGGCCGTGTTGGAGGTTGACTTGGCCGTGTTAGACCATTTTGGAGGGACACGGCCAGTGACTTGGCCGTGTCCCTTGCCTGTGTTTGCTTCTGTGAGAATTGTTCTTCTTTGCTTTGGATGTAAGTGAGACACGGCCAAGTTGGAGCAACTTGGCCATGTTTGAGCATCTTTGGAGGGACACGGCCACTAACTTGGCCGTGTCCCTTGCATGTGTCCCTCTCTGTGTCTTGAACTTCCTCTTTAACTTGGTATGGGACACGGCCACAAGCTTGGCCGTGTCCTCTGCCTGTGTCAGCTACTGTCCCTTTTTTTCTTCAATTTAGTTCCTTGGCTTTTTAACCTAAAACAAAACTTGAAACAAACCTTAAACACAAAGTAAATAAACAATAACCAACAAAACATAAACACCATACTAAAAACTAGATAAAAAACGACATAAACACTGAAATAAACTAAAACTACCAAAATTAATGAAAACACTAAATAAACATATTAAAACTAACAAAATACCTAAAGAAAATAATAATTATCATAATAAACAAGACACAAATCTATAACAAAAACTAATAAAACAGAACGGCTGAAGAAGTCCTCCCTCCTTTTGCCCTAATCCTCTCTATTTATACAATTCCTTGGCTAAAAATCCATGCATTTTTTCTTTCTTTGGTCTCATGAGGTGACACGGCCAAGCTTGTGGCCATGTCATGTGACACGGCCAATGGCTTGGCCGTGTCACCTGGGTGTGTCAGCTTCTGTTTCTCCTTGCTCTTCTTTGTTCTTTGGAGGTGAGAGTGACACGGCCAAGCTCCTGGCCGTGTCATGTGACATGGCCAGTGGCTTGGCCTTGTCTCCTGGGTGTGTCAGCTTCTGTTTCTTTCCTTTGGTTCTTCCTTGTTCTTTGGCTTAGGATGGGACATGGCCAAGCTTATGGCCTTGTCATGTGACACAGCCAGTGGCTTGGTCGTGTCATGTGGGTGTGTCAGCTTCTGTTTCTTTTCTTTGGTTCTTCCTTGTTCTTTGGCTTAGGATTGGACACGGCCAAGCTTGTTGTCGTGTCATGTGACACGGCCAAGCTTGTGGCTGTGTCATGTGATACGGCTAGTGGCTTAGCCGTGTCATGTGGGTGTGTCACCTTCTGCCATTTCTTTCCTTCTTTTCTTTTCTTTCTTTGGTTTCTTTGGTTTTGGTCTTCAGGTGAGACACGGCCAGTGGCTTGGCCGTGTCTCCTGCCCATGTCAGCTTCTGCCAAAATTTCCTTTGAGGTGACACGGCCAAGCTTGATTTGGCTTGGCCATGTCTTGCTTGATTCATGCTCTTCTTTCTTTGTTTTGATCTTCCAAGGGAGTTTTTGCACATTAACCTAAAACAAACACTTAAAACAGACTTTAAACAAAAATCAAAATGAAACATTAACTAAAAACACATAAACATCATACTAAAAACTAGTGCAAAAAATTATCTAAACATTGGAATAAATTAATACTAACAAAATGCTAAAATCACTAAATTAATAGATTAAAACTACCAAAATGCATGAAGAAAACAATAATTATCATAATAAATAAATAGCAATTTGAGAACAAAAACTAATAAAACAACTACCCCACACTTAGAACTTTGCTTGTCCTCAAGCAAATTTACATGGAATAAATTAAAAACTCAATTAACCTTAACTATAATTCAAGTATATAAGATGAAATCCTTTAATACTCAGCAATATATAAATGCAATTTACTTCAATCAAGATTTTCTTAACTCATTCATTAATTCAGACATAACAAATCTCATCTCTCATCTAAGTGTTTCTCTCAATTTTAAAGGTTAATTCACTCAAACCAATCATGACTGCATATTGCCATAAACTTGCTTAATTATCCAATCTCTCTCACTAATTTTTCTCAAGAAATAATCCGAAGGTCTTTTCGTTTAGATGTAATGGGGATAAGGTGAAGGTGTGAGAAAAGATATTTAAGTTGGAACATCAAGAAATGGAGCATCTAAATTAGACAATAATCTTGCGTAGAAACTCGTAACTCCCTCAAATGACATATTCACCAACCCTTGATAGTCTCAAATATTTGCATACTTAAAGAAAAGTAAATGAGTCGAAATTCCTCTTTGATGACTAATGCTAGAAAATATATGAATTTTGTATATATATATATATATCTTCTCTTTTTTTTATTATTATTTATATATATATATACAAAATATAAAATTGCATTGAACATCTAGCTTAAATGTAGAGGAAACGAATAATCGACTCTTAGTCAAATACAATCTGCAAAGTATGCATTTCAGCCCCAAATCTTACTAAAACAATACTATTTTATTTTTTAATTTTTTAATTTTTTATATTTTTTTTACCCCATACTTATCAATTAAACCACTCCTATTGTCATATCATAAGAAACTCCATTCCTTAATGAAGGTATGATAATAATAGGAAAAGGTTGAGTTGTGAATTGTGTTGATCAATCAAGAAAAGTTCAAAGGCTCAACTTGGCTCACTAAGGAATTCATAATTAAGGGAGGTCTTTTTAAGCTAAAGGGGTAATCCTAATTTGCCTTCATCATTTTAAAACTTGAGATGAAATCATAATGTGAGTTCAACTAGTATACAAAAGCAAGCTCTAGAGATACAAAATCATGAAGGTGCACACTTAAGAAAAGAAAATCGATTGACAATAATATTCAATCTATGAGGCTCAAAACTCACAAAGGGTGAGTTCTCAAAGATTTGTATGTCATGAATTGCAAAATGTGAAAATTGATCCTGAATGAATTCAAATGCTAATCTCTATGCTAATATTAAAGTCTCAAATGTAATGCTAGAATTATAGAAAAGTCAATAAGTTTCCAACAATTATGCCATGAAAATAAGTTTTCAACAATTATGCCATGAAAAACACACAATATAACTCACAAAGAAAACAAAAACAAAAATTAAAGAAAAGCTTAAAAATCACCCCCACACTTATGAGTTACATTGTCCTCAATGTAAATAAAGAAAAGAGAAAAAGAACCTCTTTTGTGTTGCGCATAGTGAAGCTTTCGTTCAAATAATCAACATTAAAGAAAACAACTAAAGCAAATACCGCGACTTCAGCAAAAACATGCGATCAAGGAAAGTTGGAACTGGAGCACTCCTTCTACTACCCCCACACTTAAAACTCAATGCTCCTGGCCTGTTCTCTGCAAGAATAAAAACACTTCCAATCTCCAAACCATCAAGCCTTAAAGAAAAATAGAAGGGAAAATAATTAAATAACTGAATATACTAAACTAAAATGCTAAAAACAATAACAATGGGTTGCCTCCCATGGAGCGCTTCTTTAACGTCGTCTTAGCTGGACATTACTGCAAGAATTAAGGATTGTAAGTACTATCGATAATCCTTACTTCTTGGAACCCCTCATTATATGGTTTAACTCTCTGTCCATTTACTTTAAAAGTTTCATTCATTCGAGAGTTAAGTAATTCTATAGCACCGGAAGGATATACCTGGGTTATCTCGAAAGGACCGCTTCATCGAGACTTGAGTTTTCCTGGAAAAAGTCGGAGATGAGAATTGAAAAGCAAGACCTTTATTCCTGGGCTCAATGTCTTTCATACTAAAATTCAGTCATGAAGTGCTTTAGTACGATCCTTATAAATCCTCGAACTCTCATATGTCTTGTTCCTTAGTTCATCTAACTCCGAAATTTGCAAAAAAAAAATGTTCTTTCTTTGCCTTTTCCAAATCTAAATTCAGAGTCTTAATTGCCCAATACGCCTTGTACTCTAACTCCACTGGTAAATGACAAGCCTTATCGAAAACCAATCGGTATGGACTCATACCCAAGGGAGTCTTGAAAGCAGTTCGATATGCCCACAATGCGTCATTCAATCTACTTGCCCAATCCTTCCTTGATGAGTTGACTGTTTTTTCCAAAATTCCTTTATTTGCTTGTTGGATGTCTCAACTTGTCCTGAAGTCTGTGGATGGTATGGAGTCGCCACTTTGTGTTTCACACCTGACTTGTGCATTAATTTCTCGAAAAGTTTGTTGCAGAAATGACTTCCCCCATCACTGACTATCACTCTTGGCATGCCAAATCTGCTAAGAATGTATTCCTTCACAAATTTAACAACCACATTAGCATCATTAGTTCTGGTGGGGATTGCCTCCACCCATTTTGAAACATAATCAACAACAACCAATATGTATTCATAACCAAAAGATTTGGGAAAAGGACCCATGAAGTCTATTCTCCAGACATCAAACAGTTCAACTACAATATAAGATTGAAGGGGCATTTCATTCCTCCTACCAAAATTACCTACTCTTTGACAGCGGCGGCTGCTGAACTGGAGCCTGCCTCAACAACTCTACCATATGTTGTACCCAGCCAGGCGAAATCTCATCAGCTGCTTGTCTCACAGGTACAAAAACAGGTGCCTCACTAACAGATACAACTCTAGCTCCATCTCTACCCTCATAAGGAGCCACACTCTCTGCACTACCCTCTACAGACTGATGCTTCTGAGATGCCATAACTACCTATATCTGCAAACACAGTAGAAATTACTATATCAGAGATCAGAAACTGCCAGTGTCAATGCATGTATTACAATTGAAAACTTTATTCAAATTCCCCATTTTCTCTCTTTATCAACCCACCTAGGTCGAGAACCTCAAACCTAGGCTCTGATACCAAAATAAATGTAACAACCTTATACTCTATATACGTACCATACATATTTCCAGCATATGTAAAATACACATATAAGGTACAAAAATGTCACAAACCAATTTAATAAAAAAATTTACATTTCTGATTTAAAATTTCAAATACTAAATATATAAAATTAAATAGTATATAAATATTCTTTACTTGTTATAGGAACCCAAAATAAACATTTTATATGAAAATCTCTGAGAAAAATTTCCTAGAGTTTTGTCCATAATTTGGACATCCCAAAATTTAGCAAAACACAACTTGCATCAGAAAACACTCCCAAATAATTTCAAATCACCATTTCACCCATACTCCTCAATTTCACCAAGTTTCTCAAACATTTATATATATATATATATATAATTTAGAACATATTTAAAACCCCATTTCAAATAACTTAACCCAAACATTATTTATAGTTTATAATACATAAAATCCAAAAACATGATATAATATGCATAATACCCAAATATACAATAACATAAAATATATACATGCCGCTGATAGTGTTTCTGATCTTGATATCAACTCTACAAGCACAACCACAAGTCTAGACCCGACCTGGTCTAGAAGAACTCCCTGGCTCAGCCAAATTTGCCATGTCACCTGCACGATGTAAACAATCGTGCTAAGCCAAAAGCCTAGTAATACAAACTAGATAAAAGAAAAACTCAAATGTAATGACAATGCACAATGCATATGGATATCACATCATTCCATTTTATCATATTTTTCAAATATTTCACAATCCATAATTCACATTAAAACAAACACAATCATGGGCCCAAAGATAACTAATATGCTATTAAAATTCCAGAGTTACTGTTTTGGTCTATAATGACACCATGTGTCTAACCCGTAGGCAAAATATCAATGTAATAGTCCAACTAGGTCTGAACTTATGATCCAGTCATTTCACCCAGCCAAGCTTCAAGGACTTATTTTTGAGGCTTACGACCCGGTCATTTCACCTCAAAAATATTTTCACAGTGACGCCCAGCGTCTAGCCCGTAGGCAAATCATAGGCATGCCGCCAAATACACAACTCTGAAAATTGAATAACATACTAGGCACATAATTTATTCATATTTCTCATTTATATCGATATCAATTCATTTCAATATGTTTCCACATATCTCATTACATTATACCACATTTTTTCATTTACAACACATTACCCAATGACTATGGGTATTTCCACATAATTCACATATTAATCACATTTAATGTAATCTAGCCAATACCAATGGCTTTTTAACAATGCACTTAATGCATACACAACAAATGGCATTACCCAAACACTTTGGGTCATTTTCACATAAAACACATATTTCACATTTTACACAATTTTAGCCATTATCAATGACTTTTCACAATGCATTTAACACATATATGACATTATAAATGTCATAGCACATTATTCATACATAACCAATGTATCAAGTAGCTTAACACATTTTCCAACCAAAATGTGTTAAGCCCAAATGTCATGCAAACATAACCAATGTATTCAAAGCTTGTACTTACCTCAAATAGCAATCAAAATAAGCTTAAAACAACCTCCAATCCTATCCTTCCAACACGCCCTTCACCACTTGGATGAAGCAAATCAACCTCTCTCAATGCTTAAATGAAATGTGATAGCAAATAATCATTTAGTATCACATTTAATGGCATTTTTAATATTAAACCATAATTAAATCCCATCCAAGTAAAAATCCAAAATTTAAGGCTAACCTTACTTTAACTTTGGATTATCATACTAGGCCATTCATTTTAATATATTAAGTTTATTTATATTATTAGAAACATGGTTTAATATATTTAAACCATTTACATTACAAAAACACACTCTTATACACAAAACCCTAAAATGGCATAACCTTCCCTCATTGAAGATTTTTCATTCCAACACAATCCATTAATCATTTTAAGCTTATATACATCACTTATATCACCAAATTACAAGATTAAACCAATTAAATTATACAATTCAACAACTTTGGAAAAATCATTTTCCAAAACCCTAAATCACACTTCCATTCTCAAACTCCAACCAAACACAACCAAATCCAATATTTGACTTTAAAATACTTGTTTAAGAACCAAAACAACTCATTTAGAACCAATTTTCACAATTAAAAACTATGATTTCTCAAACCCTAAAAGTCCATAACCCTAAATTCACTCTCTTCACCATTCTTTATCCAAATTTAACTATTTCTTCAATCCAACCTACCAAAAATAACTTCATACACACAAATTTCAACTATTATAACATACTACTTCAAAAATCTAAAATTCACATATTCAAAATTTCTATAGAAATCCAAAGAAAATGCTAAAGAACTTACTTTTTCAAGTGGAAATCTCTAAAAATCCTTTTTGAACCTTTGAAATCCTTCAAGTCTTGGAAGCTTGGAAGATCAAAAATCCTCTCTTGGCATCCATGGAAATTTCGGCCCTTGATGGAGAAGAAGAAGATGAAAAAAACTTTTTATTTTCTCTTTACTTTCATCTTTTAATTTTAACCATATATATTATTTAATATTTTAATAATTAATTATTTAATAAATTAAAAGTCCAAAAATTCCTCTTCCATTCAAAAATTATTTATTTTTGAATTAATTTAATAATTTTGAATTTTTAAGATTTAATTACTAAAATATCCTTTTTACTTTGACTTTTGATTTTTCTTTTAAAAGTGTTGACTTTTATATGTTATGTATATTTTACATATATGTCACATATATATTCCACTTTTTCATTTAAAATTCCTTCATTTTTCATTTAAAACCATTAATTTAATTTATTCAATTTAATTATAAGATATTTTATCAAATTTTCAAAAATTAAAAATTTTCAAAAAAAATTGGGATATTGCACACCTATTCTCATCACATAAGTTAAATAATCATCATACCTTTTCATATCATTATCATTTATATCATATTTTCATGTTTACCAACATCACACACATTTTTCAATCACAATCATGTGCACGGCTATGCCTACCTGAAGGCCAAGCATGTACTCTCAAAAATAATGTTGTCCAAACATTGGAACAAGCCCACGACTATGGCATTTTAAGAGCCACACCTGTGTCTTACAAAGCGCCATTATCAACCTCATCAAAGCAACCCCACAGTTGTGGCATTCCTAGGCCATGCCTGCAGGTTTCAAAACCAATCTTCCAATACCACTAAAACAAAGCCCATGACTGTGGCATTCAATTGCCATTCCCGTGGTATCATAAATTAAACAATTTGCACATTTAACTCAATACAACATACATTACATGAGGATAAGGATATGTACTAACCTTGGCCAACTTCCAAGCTTAACCTTAATGAAATTTTACTTGTAATATCCCCATATGTGCCCTAGAAGTATTGATGTAATTGTGTTTGAATTGAATTAAATGTATATATATTTTTGCAAAAGAAATGGTGGTGTTAAGGGAATGTATATGTTGTGTATATGGTCATATATATAACATATAAATTGCTCAAAGTGCTTAGTCAAGGGAAGAAGATATTTTAAGTGTTAAGTGTGAAATTACCAAAGAGGGCAAGAGATGATAAAAGGAATTAAAATGTGTATGAGGGTATTATAGTAATTTTCTTTTGGATGAGTATTTAATGAGTGTTGACTTTGTGATTTCTTCATCATCTTTTCTTCTTCTCTTCTCGATGGTGTGGCCGGCTATCTAAGGAAAAGAAGAGCGAGAGAGGTGTTTAAAGGGTTATCATCAAATTGAAGGATGAAACAAAGGATCAAGTTGGAGATTTGTGAAATTTCTTCAAAATAGGTAAGTACTTACTTGTTTTTCCTTGTTAATGTTTGAAGTGGTGTTTGAGATAGGTTGTGATGGATTGATTTTTATGATTTGGTGTGTTATATATGTGTTTACAAGTATTGAAATTGATTATAAGCTAAAGGATTGAATTGGTGTTGGTTTTTTTGTGAAGATGGTAAGTTAAGTGGATTTGGATAGTGAAAGATCAAGAGTGATGATGGTTTTAGGGTTTTGAAATGGTAGATGATTCAATGTGTTGTTAATGTGCAATATTGTGATTAACATGTTAAATAAGTGTTAATGACATGGTTTATATGCATTTGAATGAGGTTGTGTTGTGTATAATGTGTTTAAATGCAATTGAAAGAGGTTTGGCCACATGTAGGGTTTTGTTTATGTGAGACACGGCCAAAATAAGAAAGGAACACGGACAATACTTAATGTTTTTGAAAGACACGGCCAAGTCTAAGGAATTTTGGCCGTGTTGGATGAGTTTTGGAGAGACACGGTCACAAGCTTGGCCGTGTCCCTTGCCCGTGTTTGCTACTGCCTGATTTTGGATGAGAGACACGGCCGTGTCCCCTGCCCGTGTCTGCTTCTGCTTGAATTGGAATTGAGAGACACGGCCACAAGCTTGGCCATGTCCCTTGAGTGTGTTGGCTATTGTGACTTTTCTTTGCTCTTCTTGCTTTGATGAAATGGTACATACATTTGATAATACATATGATACTATATGAACAAGGTTATGTATTATGCATTGTGAATCTTGTGAATGGCAATGTGTTATATGAATAATGTACATTGTAATGTTACATCCATGATGTTATATGTAAAATGTGAAGAAGAGGATGAAGTAATTGATTATAGATAGCTTGGTGGGAGTAACTCTTGAGGGTGAAAGAGATGAGGATCATCCAAAAAGGTATGTACAATGCAATTTATAATGATGTGAATAATATGATTGAAGCATGTCTAAATGATATAATTGAATAATGACATGTTTGCCTAGTTAATGTAATTGATGTTGTATATATCAATGATGGAATATGACATGTAAAGGATATGATGAGATAAATGATTGTGTATGTAAAAGATGAATTGCTATAATGTGGATTGAAATGTGATGTGAAGCCATTGTGATTGGCTATGATGATCTAAATGATATGAGAAGCCATTGTGATTGGCTATGATGATTTAAATGATATGAGAAGCCATTGTGATTGGCTATGATGATTTCAATTGATAATGAACTCATAAATGAATTGTGTGTCTAATATGTTATTCATTTTCAGAGTTCTGAGTTTGGAGGCATGCCTATAAAATGAAAGGTAACAGTCTTGCCGGGTTGAGGATCTCTTCAATTTGAGACGAATTGAAATCCAAGAGACTGGGTCTGTTACACTATGCTAATTATGATTATGAGATATATGATTTGTAACAGTCTTGCCGGGTTGAGGATCTCCTCGATTTAGTCGGGTTGATGGTCCAAGAGACTGGGTCTGTTACTTGATAAATGTGAAATGTGAATTATAGTAACAGTCTTGCCGGGTTGAGGATCTCCTCGAGATTTGCCGAGTTGATGGTCCAAGAGACTGGGTCTGTTACACTATCCATGGATAGAGATATATATGATGCCTACGGGCTTGATGATTATGATTATGGACCAAAGCAGTAACTCTGAACTTGGAATAACATATTAGTGTGTTGTTTGGGCCCGAGTCTGTCTTTGTTGTCAATGTGATATTTAAATGTTGAAACAAATGAATAATAAGATCTATAACTGTCTTTATTGGAAGGATGATTCATGTTTGAAGAATTGTCGATAAAATAATGTTATGAAGTATGCTTTTGTAATATGTGCATTGATGTATTGAAGGTGAATATGTTTTGAGGGACTTTCTTGATATATGATTTTACAAAAATAAAGTATGATGTGTAAATTGTATATGATGATATATGATGTGGGCAATGTATATGAATGTGGAAATAGTGGATATTGTTTCATGAAGAATTTGATAAGTCATTGGATTGTGAATTACTGAAATAAAATGTATGAATATGTATATTGGTAAAACATTAGTAGAAGTATATATATATATATATGAAAAGTATAGCCAAAAAGGGAAAAACATGGTAAGAAAATAATGACGTAATAAGTTAAAATGAAAATATGATTTTCTCTATTATATGTGTATATGATTTATTTGTATTACTAAGCTCTCGGGCTTAGCGCAGTTGTGTGATCGCGCAGGTGAATATGCGGTTGATCGGGAAATCAAGTAGTTATGCCACGAGAAGGGTAAGAGTGTTCTGAGACCAACTAGAAGGTGATGCATACATGTAAAGTTTAATTTTGTTATATTATTCACAATCATATATTAATACGTATAATTATTTTACTAAATGTTATTAAAATCTAAAGATAGTATTGTTTGAACTTGGATAAGATTTTTAAATTAAAACTAGAAGTGACATTCTTACACTCTATATACGTATTGTATGTATACTAGGTATATGTATAGTACCTATATAGAGTATGAGGGTGTTACAATTATTTTGGTATCAGAGCTTAGGTTCGAGATTCTCGGCCTTAAGTAAAATTAAAAAGAGAAAGTTTTGAAAGGCTTAAAGAGAAGTAAAAAGAAAAGTTTTGAAATGAAATTTGTAATACATGCATATGTATTCACATCTAGGTTGGTCTCGAACGTGGCATTATGTGATTTGTGATGTATTTGAATGACTTGAGATGAATGATAGTGTGTGAATAAAATTTTAAATGGAAGTAATAACTTGAAAAAGAAATGATATGATCATTTGTACAAGATTAATTGATAAATTCAGGAATGGGAGTTTACTTAAGAAAAGTAAATTCTGAAGTATTGATTATTGAAAAGTGATTGGAAAATAAAGAAATGAAAAAGAGAATAAAGTTGGAAATGAGTTGAAAATAAAATCAAGATTAGAGTATGTACTTTTTCCTCTATGATTTGAATTTTTTTTTATGACAAAGTTTATGTTTAGTTTGTTAGAAAGAGGAAATATGGTGAGATTGTTATTATGGAAGGATATGTTATTTAAAGGAAGAGAGTATGGTAGAATATTGAATGAATTGAGTAAAATAGATAAAGTGTGATTATTTGAAGTTTGGGGTATGTAAAGCTAAGGTTGTGTTTAAAAGAAAAAGAGATGATATTGGTTAAGTAAGAAAATAAGTTGATATTGTTATTTTAATGCGAACATGGTAAATTCAATGTTAGAAATGTGAGATGCTTGGATTGTGAAAGCTCATGGTAATGGTGATACTATGTGATATTTGAGATTTTTGAAGTGAGCTTTATGATTGTGGAAATTATATGTTTTAACATTGCTTTGTGATATATATTTGTAAGATGTTTTTAAAGTGATGCTAGAAAAGATGAGTTTGGCAAATTGAAGTTTAAATGAAGTAGTAAATTGAGAAGTTAAAGTTTTAGTGGAATTTGATAAAGATTATTGGGATATTGATGGTTTAATGTATATTCAATACATGAGCTAGGTGAAATGACTAATATTACATATGAAAGTATTATGAATTGAGTAATATGATTGATAGCAGGAGAATTTATTTTGGAAATGAAAAGGGAAGTGGATAAGCAAATGAAAATGAGTTGTTTTGAGTCATTTTATTGAAAAAGGGTAAAAATGGATATGGAAGTATATTAAATGTTTTTAAAGACGAAAGTGAAAGAGATGTCACATTGGGAATGTGACTAACATGGATGTGAAGTGTTATTATAGTTATATATATGTATATTTGAAGTATGAATAAATACTTTACATTATTGGAAGAATGAAATTATGATATATAAACAAATGTGTGGATCACATTATGAAGGTGACTTATGAATATGTATGTGATATAGTTATAGAATTAGTGATATGGAAATGATGTTGTATGTATTAGTGGACCTAAGAGAGATTAGGTCTTGAACTGTGAAGAGCTCAATGGATTATGTGATGGAAGTGAGTATAGAATGGACTTGAGTAATATTGGACAGTGGAAATTGTTATAATGAACATTGAATTTGATGATCATATGATATTTAGAGTTCTAAAGTATTCGTATATGGAAAGTTCTATGTGATTATAAATTATAAGAGATTGTAAATGGATTAGAAATGAAGTGATGAATGGAAATTTTATGAGAATTGCATATGATTGAATATGTATATAGTAATATGGTTGAAACATGAATTAAGTTGATATAGACATTATAATCGAGTGCAAAGTGGTTTGAAATGGAGTTAGAGTGTGTTAACTTTTGATATAGCAATAATGGAAAGAAGGAATATGTAATTCTTGAGATACATCTTAGCCTTGTATTTGTAAAGATTGAGAATAAAATTATAAAAGAACAGTATTGATTTGAAAGTTTCAGGCTTGAATATTAATCTCTTAAAGCTATGTGTTTAGTTTGGTATATTTGATCGATTAATTTGTTATCCATGGATTTGGGTCTTAGATATAATGATTGCAATATAAATTTGGTGAGATTGAAATTATGTTGAGAAGTATAGTTAAACGTTATGATGGATAAAGTTGTACCATCTTAATTCTATGTTAAGAATTTGGTTATAATTATGAAGGTTAAAAAAAATTATGGCAAAGAGGTAATCAAAATAAATATAGCAATGAAATGAAATGTGAGGAGATATTAAAAAGGGAGAAATTATAAAATGTGATTGAAAGTTGTACTGAATATGTTTATGAGATGTGATGAATAAATGAATGAATTTGAGGTTTAAGTGAATGAGCTATAGATAGTAAATATGGTATAAAATTTTTATGAGAATTGATGGGAATTATACTAAGATAATTTGAGGTGAGTTGTTATCATAATAATTTGACTGAATATGGATCGGAAGAGATCAGAAATTGAATGTAAGTTTGCCCTAATGGAATTAGGTTATATATATACATATATGAATATTGTGAAATTTTATGATAAGTTTGAATAAATTAATTGTTAGTTGGAATTTAACAAGATTGGAATGTGAGTATATGGTAACGGATAGATCAATTGATCTGTATTTGGCTAAGATTATGAATTATTATTGATATTTGACATGTATAGTTGTGCTAAGAGTGTAATTATTTACATGATAATGTATATGATGTAAATTTTAAAGTGTGATTGGACATGAATGAATGGAGTTATAGTAGTTATAAACCATGATAAAAAGGGAAAAGATTGATTATTTATAAAATAAGTTGAAAGGTAGTGTATAAATAGGTAAGTTAAGTAAAAAGCATGCTAAAGGAGTAACTCTATTTGTGAAATAGAAGGATCTTGTTATCCATTAAGGTTTGATAAATGTCTATTTCGACAGAGATTGTAATGACGGGATAATTAATGCTAAGATTTAAACCAATAATTTTTAAGATTATAGTTAAGAGAGTAATGACACAGAGGTGGATGAACAAAATATATTGAATGTAAAAATTGGATGAAGTATAAGAGTACTATAAAATGATCTAATTCTTGTGTAAAAACATTGATAAGAAATATAATGAGTTCTTTTAAATGTTTAATCAAGGAAGTAAAAAGATATGTAAACATATAGCATGATGAGTTATGGAATTTAGAAAAGATGGATGATTATAAAAGGGAGAGTTGATTTGATGACATAATGATTTAAGTATATAATTAACTTCATATGGAAGTTAAGATCGTAGTTTGTTAAGACTGAATTGTTACAGTACTGATAATTTCGAGGACGAAATTATTTAAGGGGGAGAGAATTGTAATATCCCCATATGTGCCCTAGAAGTATTGATGTAATTGTGTTTGAATTGAATTAAATGTATATATATTTTTGCAAAAGAAATGGTGGTGTTAAGGGAATGTATATGTTGTGTATATGGTCATATATATAACATATAAATTGCTCAAAGTGCTTAGTCAAGGGAAGAAGATATTTTAAGTGTTAAGTGTGAAATTACCAAAGAGGGCAAGAGATGATAAAAGGAATTAAAATGTGTATGAGGGTATTATAGTAATTTTCTTTTGGATGAGTATTTAATGAGTGTTGACTTTGTGATTTCTTCATCATCTTTTCTTCTTCTCTTCTCGATGGTGTGGCCGGCTATCTAAGGAAAAGAAGAGCGAGAGAGGTGTTTAAAGGGTTATCATCAAATTGAAGGATGAAACAAAGGATCAAGTTGGAGATTTGTGAAATTTCTTCAAAATAGGTAAGTACTTACTTGTTTTTCCTTCTTAATGTTTGAAGTGGTGTTTGAGATAGGTTGTGATGGATTGATTTTTATGATTTGGTGTGTTATATATGTGTTTACAAGTATTGAAATTGATTATAAGCTAAAGGATTGAATTGGTGTTGGTTTTGTTGTGAAGATGGTAAGTTAAGTGGATTTGGATAGTGAAAGATCAAGAGTGATGATGGTTTTAGGGTTTTGAAATGGTAGATGATTCAATGTGTTGTTAATGTGCAATATTGTGATTAACATGTTAAATAAGTGTTAATGACATGGTTTATATGCATTTGAATGAGGTTGTGTTGTGTATAATGTGTTTAAATGCAATTGAAAGAGGTTTGGCCACATGTAGGGTTTTGTTTATGTGAGACACGGCCAAAATAAGAAAGGAACACGGCCAATACTTAATGTTTTTGAAAGACACGGCCAAGTCTAAGGAATTTTGGCCGTGTTGGATGAGTTTTGGAGAGACACGGTCACAAGCTTGGCCGTGTCCCTTGCCCGTGTTTGCTACTGCCTGATTTTGGATGAGAGACACGGCCGTGTCCCCTGCCCGTGTCTGCTTCTGCTTGAATTGGAATTGAGAGACACGGCCACAAGCTTGGCCGTGTCCCTTGAGTGTGTTGGCTACTGTGACTTTTCTTTGCTCTTCTTGCTTTGATGAAATGGTACATACATTTGATAATACATATGATACTATATGAACAAGGTTATGTATTATGCATTGTGAATCTTGTGAATGGCAATGTGTTATATGAATAATGTACATTGTAATGTTACATCCATGATGTTATATGTAAAATGTGAAGAAGAGGATGAAGTAATTGATTATAGATAGCTTGGTGGGAGTAACTCTTGAGGGTGAAAGAGATGAGGATCATCCAAAAAGGTATGTACAATGCAATTTATAATGATGTGAA
Organism: Garcia nutans; assembly: GCA_947685225.1. Classification (NCBI taxonomy): domain Eukaryota; kingdom Viridiplantae; phylum Streptophyta; class Magnoliopsida; order Malpighiales; family Euphorbiaceae; genus Garcia; species Garcia nutans. The sequence continues at coordinate 36,146,127 of CANTUV010000045.1, forward strand.
TAATATGATTGAAGCATGTCTAAATGATATAATTGAATAATGACATGTTTGCCTAGTTAATGTAATTGATGTTGTATATATCAATGATGGAATATGACATGTAAAGGATATGATGAGATAAATGATTGTGTATGTAAAAGATGAATTGCTATAATGTGGATTGAAATGTGATGTGAAGCCATTGTGATTGGCTATGATGATCTAAATGATATGAGAAGCCATTGTGATTGGCTATGATGATTTAAATGATATGAGAAGCCATTGTGATTGGCTATGATGATTTCAATTGATAATGAACTCATAAATGAATTGTGTGTCTAATATGTTATTCATTTTCAGAGTTCTGAGTTTGGAGGCATGCCTATAAAATGAAAGGTAACAGTCTTGCCGGGTTGAGGATCTCTTCAATTTGAGACGAATTGAGATCCAAGAGACTGGGTCTGTTACACTATGCTAATTATGATTATGAGATATATGATTTGTAACAGTCTTGCCGGGTTGAGGATCTCCTCGATTTAGTCGGGTTGATGGTCCAAGAGACTGGGTCTGTTACTTGATAAATGTGAAATGTGAATTATAGTAACAGTCTTGCCGGGTTGAGGATCTCCTCGAGATTTGCCGAGTTGATGGTCCAAGAGACTGGGTCTGTTACACTATCCATGGATAGAGATATATATGATGCCTACGGGCTTGATGATTATGATTATGGACCAAAGCAGTAACTCTGAACTTGGAATAACATATTAGTGTGTTGTTTGGGCCCGAGTCTGTCTTTGTTGTCAATGTGATATTTAAATGTTGAAACAAATGAATAATAAGATCTATAACTGTCTTTATTGGAAGGATGATTCATGTTTGATGAATTGTCGATAAAATAATGTTATGAAGTATGCTTTTGTAATATGTGCATTGATGTATTGAAGGTGAATATGTTTTGAGGGACTTTCTTGATATATGATTTTATAAAAATAAAGTATGATGTGTAAATTGTATATGATGATATATGATGTGGGCAATGTATATGAATGTGGAAATAGTGGATATTGTTTCATGAAGAATTTGATAAGTCATTGGATTGTGAATTACTAAAATAAAATGTATGAATATGTATATTGGTAAAACATTAGTAGAAGTATATATATATATATGAAAAGTATAGCCAAAAAGGGAAAAACATGGTAAGAAAATAATGACGTAATAAGTTAAAATGAAAATATGATTTTCTCTATTATATGTGTATATGATTTATTTGTATTACTAAGCTCTCGGGCTTAGCGCGGTTGTGTGATCGCGCAGGTGAATATGCGGTTGATCGGGAAATCAAGTAGTTATGCCACGAGAAGGGTAAGAGTGTTCTGAGACCAACTAGAAGGTGATGCATACATGTAAAGTTTAATTTTGTTATATTATTCACAATCATATATTAATACGTATAATGATTTTACTAAATGTTATTAAAATCTAAAGATAGTATTGTTTGAACTTGGATAAGATTTTTAAATTAAAACTAGAAGTGACATTCTTACACTCTATATACGTATTGTATGTATACTAGGTATATGTATAGTACCTATATAGAGTATAAGGGTGTTACATTACTCTTCCCCACTTGATCTCTCTTGGCCTAAACACATAACCAAACAACATATCATTCATTTATGCAATCATCCACATACCATTTCCATACAATTTTCTCAATTCCTAACTCATTCTCTATAAAACCCTTATTCTCTTCTTTAATTCCCATTTTTCCCAATTTCAACTATCCATCACTATTACCAACATCCAATCATAAATTCATCGTTTATACATCAATTTAACAATAAAACAACTCATTTATATAATCATATCAATTTCCATAAACAAACCTTAATTATACGTATTCAACATCAAAACCCTAATTCAATCATTTAAGTTCATTTCCACAAATTATTCATCAAACCATCACATATATAGCTAAATCATTTCCATAAATTATTCATCAAACCATCACATATACAGCTAAATCATATCATAACTAGCATCTTTCTCAATTAATCATCATTCTCTCTCTCAAACCATATTAACATACTCTTAAAATCACATAAAATTAAGCTTGAAGATGAATACTTACTTGTTTTCTTGCTAAACCTCTAAAATCTCCTTCAAACCTTCAAGATCCTTGAGAAACTTAGTCTTTCTCTCTCTCTCTCTCTCTGATAGTTAGATCTAAGAAGAAGGAAAAAGAAGAAGACTTATCTTCTTCCCAACTGCACACTTATATATATATATAATAAATAATAATCAAATGATAAATATCTTTAACTTTTTGACTCACCTTTTTTACTTTTACAAAAGCCATGGTCGTAGCCCTCTAATGCCACTCCCATGGGTCTCCAATCCGTACTGCCACATCAATGTCGATTCCTCAAACAATCCCATTAACAAAGCCACAGCCGTGGCCTCCCATTGTCACTCCCGTGGGATTAAAACCTCTACTACCAAATTAGAAAATTCTCTCCAACTATCCTGACATCCATGCCATGGTTGTGGGACTCCAAAGCCATACCTGTGGGAACCAAGTTATCACTGTATATACACTCAAAACACAAAAAAATCACACTGTAAAATTTTCAAGGCATTATAGCCCGGGCTAGGTTGGGTTTTACCCTTACCCTAAGCCTGGAAATAACCCATGGCCCAACCCTAAACCCATAGGCTAAGATGATATCGGGTTAGGTCGAGCTTTTGGGCCAAAAAAAGTGTTTGAGAAATTAATTCATCTTGAATTTTTTTGAATTTTCAAAGAAAAATCTTGCTAAATCTCAGTTCAAAAAAATCATACTAAATCTTTAACTATGACCAGAGTAATTGAAATTTAGAATGTTGGAATAATGGAATTAGTTTTTCTTTTTGTTCGAATCAAAGCAACATATATATATATATACATTACTGTTTTGTTGATTTTCTAGACATTCATTCTCTTCTTCTCCTTTGTTTTTTTTTTCGCATTGAAGTTCACTTTCTTTCTTGACTAGAATTAACAAAATAAAGTAAAAATTAAAAAAAATAACTTAAAAATCTAGAATAAAAATGTCAACTCTAAAACACAAAAACCACACCAAAATATAAAGATCTAGATTATAGAAAACCAATCAAATATAGATCTAAAACATAGAACCAATCGAATAAAGTTACAAAACCAAAATCAAAACTACAAATACAATCAAATAAAAATCGATACTATTGTTAAAGAGATCAAGGCCACATTCATAATCAACAGCAGAAGAGGGCGACAACTGACAAGATTGAGAAAGGAGTGAGAACTTTATGGGTTGTGCCATCACTAATCTTGTGTAGGTGCAACAAAGATGAGAGATGAGAGATGAAAGATGAAAGTTGAGGGATGAGACATGAGATATGAGAGATAAAAGATGAGGGATGAGAGCTAGCTTACAGAGGACGATGGCTAAAGAGAAAAAAGTGTTTCAAATTTAGGGTTTCATAAATTCTAATTGAGTATATACATATACTCATGTTGGGCCGGGTTGGCCCAGTGATTTTCTAAGCCAACCCAAGGCCCGCCTCTAAATTTAAAATTTTTTTTAAAGGTAACCGTATTTTTTAAAAACCTGGCCAAACCCGCTGGGTCGGTTCGGGTTAACGAGTTAATGAACACCCCTAATTTGCAAAACTATTATGATAAGATAAGATCATTGACATTGAATAGAAATCCATATGCTTATCTCATATTTGGGCCATCTAATGAACTTGTTATGCCAACAAGCATCTACATGTTAACTCTAAGCATCACCACGCTTACATCTTATGAGAACAACTGCTTAATCAACTCAAGAAGTATAACATATGTTAGTCTATCCACATTAACAATGTTCCATCTTATTAATACTATGACCAGAGATAATTTTAGAATAAATATATTTACATGTAATTATGAGCGGGGATTTTTGCCCCCACTCCCGGTGGAATGGTTCTTGCGACTTCGACACTATTTAGGCTCGGGGCCTTAGAGAACATGGACCTAAGTCCGGATAAAATGGAGTCGAAACCCGGACGGGCCGAGAAAAAAGAAAGGGGTGGATGACTCGATTCCTAAGGAATCCCCAACCCCCTAATGGGTTCGAAAAGTTGGGTACGTGTGGGGAAGGTGAGAAATAGCCCAGCATCCCCACAACGCCCTGTTCATTGGAACCGGCCTTCTTTACAGGTCTTAATATTATAAAATTCTTAAATATAACAATATTATCCATATTACACACAATAATTGAAAGAAAGTGTAATATCCTAAAGTATGTCCTAGAAGTTTTGAATATTGTTTTTGTTTGCTTAAATGGAATGTATATGTTATGTGATAAGAAAAGAAATTGGAAGAGAATGTTTATGTATTTGTGTTTTGGGAATGAAAAGAGGGTTTAGAGAAAATTGTATATGTTGCTTATATGATAATTTATATAACATATAAGTTGGTCAAAAGAGTGGTCAAGGGAAGAAGATATTTTCATTTGTGATAGGTGAAATTACTTAATTGGGCATATAAGAGACAAGAGGTTAATTAAATGGATGAAGGGTGTTTTGGTAATTGCTTGAATTGAAACACTTGGTGGAGATTAAAAGGGAAATTTGACTTTGCTTCTTCATGTTTTCTGCTTCTTTCTCCATTGATGTGGTCGGCTCCTCCATAGACAAAGGAAAGTAAGAGACAAAGAGAAGATCTTGAAGAGTTAAGCTCAAATTGAAGGAAGATTAAGTGATCAAGTTGATGATTCAAGAAGTTTTATAACTTTGGGTAAGTTCTCTTTTGATTTTTTTGTTTATTTGATATGATATTTGGATTTGATAGATGATCTAAAAGTGTGTTACTTGATTCTGATATGTTTAAGGGTGTTTGATTAGTTTGATCTTGGATTTTAAGGATAAGTTGAAGGAAAGAGTAAGTTGATTGGAGGAGATGATGTTGTGTTGTGCTTAGGGTTTTGAGATGATTTGGTGTTTTGTGTTTGATGTGTGTGTTTTGGTTGTTTTTGGTGTTGTTGCAAGTTTAAGATGGTTTTTGGGTATGTTTTGTGAAGATTGTTTGAAGAGGATGTTAATGAATAGAAGTGTGTTGTTGAGTGTTTGGTTATTTTGGCTGGAATCTTGATTTGTGGCCGGACACGCCCATGAGGACGTCCAGGGTTTTTAGGCGTGTCAATTGTATTAGAGGCAGTGGGGTTGACATGACCAGTAACACACCCGTGTTATTGAGCGTGTCATAGCTACTGTGAGATTTGAGAATTTACACGGCCAGGAGCACGTTCATGATGTTGGACGTGTTGTTATGTTTGAGAGGCAGAAGGTATTACACGCCCAGGAACACGCCCGTGTTGTTGAGCGTGTAAATGCTTCTGTGTTGTGGAGTTAGGGCACGGTCAGGAACACGCCCGTGTGGGTGATCGTGTCAAGTTTAGGGTTTGCCCTAGTTAACTCTTAATTGGATTATCTCTTGTGTATCTCTAAGCAAGTGTATGTTATTACTTTTGGATTAGGTTTTGAAGCAAGTGATTGATCATTGATTTGAGAAGTGAAGAATCTTGGAAAAGGAAAGTATTTAGGGTTGTGTGATTTGTGATTGAGGTAAGTACAAAGTACATACTTGCATACATTCATATGATGTTGAGATTTAACCTACATTTGATGATATGGATGATGCATATGAATATTGATATTTTGTGTACAATGTGGAATGAAATGTTGATATTTATGAATGATGCTATGTGGGATATAATGTGATCATTGATGATGAATTACCTTAATGTTATGATTGAGGCTTGTTTGCCTAATTGATGATATAAATGTACACTTGAATAATGAAGTGTGATAATATGAATTGATACATGATAAGATATGAGGCCATTGTGATTGGCTATGATGATTCTATTGAAAGAAATAAGGCATGTTTGCCTAAATGATGATGAGAATTGAGAATGGAAATGATAATTGAATAATAAATGAATTGTGTGGCTAATGTGTTATTCCATTTTCAGAGTTTGTTGTTGGTGGCATGCCTAATGATAGTAACAATCTCTTGAAGTTAGGTTGGATTTGATCCTTGAAGCTAAGTTGGGTTGAAGTTTAACATGTTTTACTCCCCTTGAAGCTTGGTTGGGTCTAGTCCGTTGGCTTAGCGCGATAGTGTTTGATCGCGCAGGTAATAGGGTTGAACCCGAGAGCTCTTCGAGACCGAGTGAGAGTAGACAGTGAAGAGTTGATTTTGGGAACTTAAAGTTCAGAGGAGACTTGCCAATCATGTATAACTCTTTTATATTTTGTAAAGTAATGATTTTAATGTACATATGTGTATATTTGTAAATATGAAATTAAATGTTTTCATATATGTAAATATTTGATAAATTCCGCTGCGTAACAACTAAATGTATCTATATATATCTATTTAGTTTTGTATTACAAGTTAACTACTTATCTTTCTATAATGTATACAATTGAAAAATTATGGTATGGTTTAAAATGTTTTTAAATGTTAAAAAAAAATCCGTAGCATCTCTATGTTTAGTGCATGTATACTACATTGTGGTGTTTGTAGTGTGCATGTATTGAATGTAGGGGTGTTACATTTGTAGCGTGCGTGTATTGGATGTGGGGGTGTTACAATTGTTTTGGTATCAGAGCCTAGGTTTGAGATTCTCAACCTAGGTAAAATGTAAGAAAAAGAATATTTTTACTTAAAAAAAATGAAAAATGAAATGAGTTTTTGAATAACATACATGTTTGGGATTGGCAGTCTCTGATCTTTAATAAGATATAATCTGCTATGTTTGCATATATAGATTGTGATGGATCCTCACTTACGCCAGTCAGTCGAGGGTAGTGCTGAAAGTATAGCTCCGGAGGATAGAGCTAGAGTTGATAGTGTTGGGGAGGCACCTGCTTCGGTGTCGGGGAGACCAGTTGGTGAGGAGGTTCCGCCAGCTTGGCTTAGGCATGTGGTAGAGGCTTTGAGGCAAGCACCAGTGCAACCAACGCCACCACCCCCTCAGCCTTTGGTATCAGTGAGGCACTATGACAAATTAAGGAAGTATGGAGCGGAAGATTTCTTAGGTACTGTTGATCCAGCTGTAGCAGAGCAGTGGCTTGATAAAATACAGAGAATCTTCATTCAGTTGCAAGCCACCCCAGAGGAAAAATTTGATTATGCAAGATCATTGCTACAGAAGGATGCATACGACTGGTGGAAGACAGTGCCGCATGCTATGGATGATCCACCAACCTTGTCCTATGCAGATTTTCTAAGAGAGTTTGAATTGAAGTATACTCCGAGGGAGTATAAGGACATGAAGAAGATGAAGTTTTTGAGTTTAAAGCAAGACAGCCGGACCGTAACAGAATATGAAGTTGAGTTTATCCGGTTGAGCCAGTATGCCGGGGGCATTATATCTGATGAGATAGATAGATGCAGGAGATTTGAGGAGGGATTGAGGCCCTCTATCATGTGTCTTGTGGCTGGATCGAGATATCATGATTTTTCCCAGCTTGTGGCAGCAACTCGGAGTGTGGAGAGAGCTCAAGTTATTGCAGCTGCTTCAGAAGAAGAGATCAGAGTGAGAAGACCACAGTTTGAGGCAGGGTCTTCATCTGCTAAGAGAGGTAAAGGAAGTTTTGTTCCTCGGGATAGTAGGAGTCAGAGACCAGCTGGTAGGTCAGTACAGTTTCAGAGACAGAGATTTAGACCTATAGTGTCAGTGGCGAGTGCTCCAACCCCAATGACTCAGAGATCCACCTTACCCACCTGCATTCATTGTGGTAGGCCACATGGTGGTTCTTGTTGGAAGACTGGTGTTGCAGGGGTGTGTTTCAGATGTGGATCATCTGATCACTTTGTGAGAGATTGTCCTGAGAGGCAGGAGCAGATGTTAGTTGATTCTGCGGCTTCTCGACCTAGTGTGAGGGGAGGTCGAGGAGGCAGGGATGTCAGCAGAAGAGGTAGATCTGGGTTCAGTTCTAGAGGAGGTTCTACATCCAGGGAGAGTAGACCAGAGGAGGTTGGATCTTCCCAGAGGATATATGTTATGCAGAGGCAGCCAGATGCTTCGGCAGTCATAGCTGGTACTTTTTCTTTATTTGGTATTTCAGTACTTGCTTTGATTGATCCTGGATCCACACATTCATATATTAGTGCATCTGTTTTGCCTGTGTCTGATATGCATGTTGAATCCCTAGGATTTGATGTATTGGTGACAAATCCTCTAGGGCATAGTGTGATTGTTAGTAAGGTACACCGAGATAGTGCAGTAATGGTGCAAGGTGAGGAGTTCCTTGGAGATTTGATCGAAATGCCTTTTAAGGAATATGATGTGATCCTAGGCATGGACTAGCTATCTAGACATGGAGCTGTGGTGGACTGTAAAAAGAAATTTGTTACTTTGAGAACTGGTGATGGTAGAGAAGTGATAGTATCTAGTGAGCAGTGTAACACCCCCACATCCAATGCACACACACTACAACTACAACCATGTAGCATAAGTGCACCAAACATAGGGATGCTACGGTTTTCTTCAACATTCAAAACATTTAAATAGATACAATACTATTATCATTATATAATATAGAAAAGTAGATCATTTACTTTTAAAATAAAACACATTAGATATATATATATACATATAGTTATTTCACAGCGGAAGTCATAAAATATTTACATATTTGAAAACACTTAATTCCATATTTACAAATATACAAATATGTACATTTAATCAATACTTTACAAAATATAAAAAGAGTTATACATGATTGGCAAATCTCCTTTGATCTTTAAGTCTCCAAAATCAACTCTTCAATGTCTACCCTCACTCGGTCTCGAAGAGCTCTCGGGTTCGATTCTAACAGTTCTATCACCTGCGCGATTAAACACTATCGCGCTAAGCCAAGGGCTTAGTAAGATAATCATGCTAATGTTTTACTTTGATGCAATGCCATGCCAATTCTCAATCCATATTATATATGTAACATCATATATGCAAAATTAACAATATACTTTCACATTACATATCACATTTTATTATCTTTTCATATACCTCATTAGTATTCATTTAATCATCAATACAAAGCAAAACAAACATCATTCATGACTCACATTAACCATAGACAAGCATGGGCCCAAGACACACTAATATGCCATTCAATTTTCAGAGTTAATGTTTTGGTTCTATCATCACATTTATCAATATCATAAACCCAACTAGGCTTCAAGGATTAGGTTCAACCAAGCTTCAAGGGGAGCAAAGCATGCTAAGCTTCAACCCAACTTGACTTCAAGAACCAACCCAACCTAGCTTCAAGGGTGGTAACATCTCAATTAGGCTTCAAGGATTCAATCCAACCTAACTTCAAGAGATTGTTACACTTATTAGGCATGCCACCAACAACCAACTCTGAAAATGGAATAACACATTAGCCACACAATTCATTTATTATTCAATTATCATTTCCATTTCCAATTATCATCAACATTTAGGCATACATGCCTTCTTTCTCTCAATATCATCATCATAGCCAATAACAATGGCTTTGTATCACATTTCACATTTCAATTTATTTTATGCATAAAGCATCATTGATATCACATCTTTGATATAACATTTCAAGGTACATTACTCATAAAACACATTACCTTTCACAATGCATAACATAACCTTGTTTAAATCTCAACAATGCAATTAGGGCAAAGAACAATTTATATGATTCATAGCTTTAGGATCTTTCATATGCATTTGATTAGCTCATTCATAGTTTAAAGTGTTTAAGTTTAGGTTTAGGAACCAACCTACCTTTGAAGAACCAAAACAATGCAAAAAGAACAAAGAAACAAAACCCTAACCAACTCATTTGATGGACACGGGCAGCACACATGAGGGACACGGCCAAGCTTGTGGCCGTGTCTCTCAATTCAACTTTGGCAGTAGCAAACACGGCTTAGGGACACGGCCGTGTCTCTTCAACCAAAACTCACAGTAGCTCACACGGCTTGGGAACACGGCTGTGTCACCCAAAAATTAATCCAACACGTCCAAAATCATATGACTTGGCCGTGTCTCACATGGCCTTTGGCCGTGTCTCACATAATCAAAACCCTAACCAAAGCCAACACTTTCCAAATTGCATTTAAACTCAATATACATCATACCACATGCTTCAAATGAACATAATCAATGTTCTAAACACATATTCATTACAATAATCACTTTAAAACACATTAATATCACAATTAAACAAACACCATCTCAAAACCCTAATTAATCACCATCCTTTTTCATCTTTCAAAAACAACATCCATTTAAACATACAATCTTCACAATCAACCCAACACTAATTCCATCTTTTAACTTACAATCAATTTTAACACTTAAAAACATAACACAAACTCATCTCATCATCACACCAACAAAACCTAATTCCTTTCTCACACCACTTCAAAAGAATTAAAGAAATTAAAGAGAAGATCTTACCTTATATGAAGAAATTCCACAAATCTTTCACCAAATCTCTCAATTCCTTCTTCAATTTGAGTATAGCATCAAGAACACTTCTCTTTCCCTTTGTCTTCTTCAATGGCCGGCACAACATGAGAAGAAAAGAAAATGCACAAGTCAACCTCTCTTTCCTTCTTAATCTCCACCATGCATTTCATCCAAACAATTACCAAAATGCCCTCAATCATATAACTAACCTTTTGTCTTATATAAGCCCATATATGTAATTATACACTCAACAATAAAATATCTTCTTCCACTAACCAACACCTTGACTCTTCTTTGACCCATTTATATGTTATATATATCAACATATACACAACATATACCATTCTCTCTAAACCCTAAATCCTTCCCAAAACACATATACTTTTCTTTTCTCAATTCTAAATCTTGCAATTTAAAACAACCACAATAACAACAACATACAAAACTTCTAGGGCATAAATGAGGATATTACAATTCTCCCCCTCTAAAAAGAAATTTCGTCCTCGAAATTACCTGATATCAAGGCCGAAACAGCTGAGGATATTGCTCTCGCATGGTTTGCTCATTCTCCCAAGTTGCTTCTTCTTTTGCATGATTCTTCCAAAGAATTTTCACTAATGGCACTCTCTTGTTCCTCAATTCTTTCACTTCCCGTGCCAAGATAGCAACTGGTTCCTCTTCAAATGTCAAGTCTGGGCTCACTTCAATAGATTCAAATGGCAACACGGGAGATGGATCCGACCTGTACCTTCTCAACATAGAAACATGAAACACATTATGAATACGATCCAACTCAGGTGGCAAAGCAAGCCGATAAGCCACTGGCCCAACTCTTTCCAATACTTCATATGGTCCAATGAAACGAGGACTCAATTTCCCTTTCCGACCGAACCTCAAAATCTTCTTCCAAGGAGATACTTTCAAAAATACCTTATCCCCAACATCAAACTGAATGTCTCTCCTCTTCAGATCTGCATAGGACTTCTGTCGGTCTGAAGCTGCTTTCAATCTGCCTCGAATCAACTTCACTTTCTCTTCAGTTTCTTGAATCAAATCAGGCCCAATCAACTTGCTATCACCAAGTTCACTCCAACAAAGAGGTGTTCTGCACCGTCTGCCATACAATGCCTCGAATGGGGCCATTCCGATGCTGGATTGGTGACTGTTGTTGTAAGCAAACTCCACAAGAGGTAAGAATCTATCCCAACTTCCAGAGAAATCGATGACACAGCTTCTCAACATATCCTCAACAATCTGTATCACCCTCTCAGACTGTCCATCCGTCTGTGGATGAAAAGCAGTACTGAAGTGTAGTCGAGAACCCAAAGCTCTGTGCAAACTCTTCCAAAATCTTGAAGTAAACCTGGGATCTCGATCAGACACCAAAGAAGTTGGAACACCATGCAATTTCACAATCTCATGGATATACAACTCAGCTAACCTCTCCAAAGAATAATCCATCCGAACGGGGAGGAAATGAGCTGTCTTAGTCAATCTATCCACAATCACCCATATGGCATCATGTTTCCTTTGTGTCAATGGCAAACCAGACACAAAGTCCATGGTCACTCTATCCCACTTCCATTCTGGCACTGACAACGGTTGAAGCAACCCAGTTGGAACTTGATGCTCTGCTTTAACCTTCTGACAAGTGAGACATTTTGATACAAACTCAGCAATGTCTCTCTTCAACCCAATCCACCAATAATGCTGTCTCAAATCATGATACATCTTCGTATTACCCGGATGCATAGCAAATAAAGACTGATGGGCTTCCTCTAAAATGATCCTCTTCAAATCAGCATTATCGGGTACACACAATCTGTTCTTGAACCATAGGCTCCCATCATTCCTCACAACAAAATCTCTAGTCTTTCCACTCTCACAATCTAAAACAATCTTCTGAATCTTCTTATCAGCTAACTGAGCCTCTTTGATCTGGTCCAACAAAACCGACTTCAATTGCAACTGTGCCAATAATGCACCATCATCACAAAGTACAAAACTGGCACGCAAAGCTCTCAACTCAACAAGCAACGAGAGCGAGTAAACTGTTAAACCAGCTAAAGACTTCCGACTTAAGGCATCAGCAACTACATTTGCTTTACCTGGATGATAATCAATCAAGCAGTCGTAGTCTTTAATCAATTCCAACCATCTCCTCTGCCGAAGGTTGAGCTCTTTCTGAACACCCAAATACTTCAAACTTTTGTGATCAGTGTAAATGAAACATTTCTCCCCAAACAGATAATGGCGCCAAATCTTTAATGCAAACACAATGGCTGCTAATTCCAAATCATGGGTGGGGTAGTTAAGCTCATGCGGTTTCAACTGACAAGATGCATAAGCTATAACTTTCCCTTCCTGCATCAGCACACATCCCAAACCACTATGTGACGCATCACTGTAGATCACATATGGTTTGCCTTCTACAGGTAAAGTAAGAACAGGCGCTTGAGTCAACATATCTCTCAACTGCTCAAAGCTAGCCTGACACTGATCCGTCCACACAAATCTCACTCCCTTACGAAGCAATCTGGTGAGTGAAGTAGCTATCAAAGAAAACCCTTTCACAAACCGCCGGTAATAGCCTGCCAAACCCAGAAAACTTCTAACCTCTGTCACTGACTTGGGTGGACTCCAATTCAAAATTGCTTCAACTTTACTCGGATCAACTCTGATGCCTTCTGCTGAAACAATATGTCCAAGAAAAGCTACTTGATCCAACCAGAACTCACACTTCGACAATTTGGCAAATAATTGCTTCTCTCTCAAGATCTGCAACACAATCCGCAGATGCATATCATGTTCCTCTTCATTCCTCGAATACACCAAAATATCATCGATGAAGACCACAACAAACTGATCCAAATAGGGCCTAAACACCCTATTCATCAAATCCATGAAAGCTGCAGGTGCATTCGTCAGACCAAAAGGCATAACTAAAAATTCATAGTGCCCATACCTGGTCCTGAAAGCTGTCTTCGGAACATCTTCAGCTCTGACTCTCAGCTGATGGTACCCAGATCTCAGATCGATTTTAGAAAACACAGCTGCATCCTTCAATTGATCAAAGAGATCATCGATTCTAGGCAAAGGATATTTATTCTTAATTGTCACCTTGTTCAATTGCCTATAGTCGATACACAATCTCATGGTACCATCTTTCTTCTTCACAAACAGCACTGGAGCTCCCCAAGGAGAAACACTGGGGCGAATGAATCCCTTATCCAACAGCTCCTGTAATTGCACTTTTAACTCTCTTAGTTCTGCTGGTGCCATTCTGTAAGGAGTAATCGAGATAGGAGTGGTACCAGGCAACAATTCAATACCAAACTCCACCTCTCTCTCAGGCGGCAATCCTGGCAACTCCTCAGGAAAAACATCAGGGAACTCTGCAACTGTGGCAATGCTATCAATAGGAGAACTTCTTACTCTAGTATCTATCACATGAGCAAGATAAGCTTCACATCCCTTTCTAATCAACCTCCTGGCTGCAACAGCTGAAACAAATAAGGAGGCTAACTGTTCCTGCTCATTAGATACTATCACCTCTCTACCATCACTAGTTCTCAAAGAAACAATCTTCTTTTTACAATCCACCACAGCTCCATGTCGAGATAGCCAATCCATGCCTAAAATCACATCATATTCCTTAAATGGCATCTCAATCAAATCTCCAAGGAACTCCTCACCCTGCACCCTCACTGCACTATCTCGATGCACTTTACTCACAATCACACTATGCCCTAACGGATTTGTCACCAAAACATCAAATCCTAGGGACTCAGCATGCACATCAAACACAGGCAATACAGATGCACTAATATAAGAATGGGTGGAACCCGGATCAATCAAAGCAAGCACTGCAGTATCAAATAAAGAAAAAGTACCAGCTATGACCGCCGATGCATCCGGCTGTCTCTGCATAACATACATCCTCTGGGAAGAACCAACCTCCTCCGGTCTAGTTTCCCTGGATGTAGCACCACCTCTAGAACTGAACCCTGCTCTACCACCTCGGCTGGCACCTCTGCCTCCTCTACCTCCCCTCACACTGGCTCGAGAAGCGGCAGAATCAACTGGCATAAACTCCTGTCTCTCCGGACAGTCTCTCACAAAATGATCCGGTGACCCACACCTGAAACAAACCCCTGCAACACCAGCCTTCCAACAAGGACCACCATGTGGCCTCCCACAATGGATGCAGATAGGTAAGGTGGATCTCTGAACCATAGGGGTCGGAGCACTTGCCACTGAAGCTACAGGTCTATATCTTTGCCTCTGGAACTGCACTGATCTACCTACTGGTCTCTGGCTCCTACTACTCCGAGGAACAAAGCTTCCTCTACCCCTCTTTGCTGAAGAAGACCCTGCCTCAAACTGAGGCCTTCTCACTCTGACCTCTTCCTCTGATGCAGCTGCAATCACTTGAGCCCTTTCTACATCTCGAGCTGCTGCCACTAGCTAGGAGAAATCGTGATATCTAGACCCGGCTACTAAGCACATGATAGAGGGTCTCAATCCCTCCTGGAACCTCCGGCATCTATCTATCTCATCAGCAATAATGCCACCAGCATAATGACTCAATCTAATAAACTCAACCTCATATTCAGTTACAGTCTTGCTATCTTGCTTCAAGCTCAAAAACTCCATCTTCTTCATATCCTTATACTCCCTTGGAGTATACTTCAACTCAAATTCTCTCAAGAAATCAGTGTAAGACAGTGTTGGAGGATCATCCATAGAATGGGGCACCGTCTTCCACCAATCATAGGCATCCTTCTGTAGCAAAGATCTTGCATAGTCAAACTTTTCCTCTGAGGTGGCTTGCAACTGAACAAATACTCTCTGAACTCTGTCAAGCCACTGTTCTGCCACAGCTGGATCAACTGTGCCTAAGAAATCCTCCGCTCCATATTTCCTCAGTTTATCATAATGCCTTACTGGTACTGAAGGCTGAGGGGGTGGTGGCTGTGGTTGAACAGGTGCTTGTCTCATAGCTTCCATCATATTCCTAAACCAGACTGGCGGAACCTCATCACCTACTGGTCTACCCGACCCAGAAACAGGTGCCTCACCAGCACTATCAACCCTAGCTCCATCCTCAGGAGCAACACTCTCCTCACTACCCTCAACCGATTGTCTCAAATGAGGATCCATCAACACCTACACTGCAAACACAAAAAAGGACACACCTTATTAAAGATCAAAGATTGCCAATCCCAAACATGTATTTTCTTTCAAAAACTCACTTTTTAATTCAAAATATTCTTTTTATAACATATTACCTAGGTTGAGAATCTCAAACCTAGGCTCTGATACCAAAACAATTGTAACACCCCCACATCCAATGCACACACACTACAACTACAACCATGTAGCATAAGTGCACCAAACATAGGGATGCTACGGTTTTCTTCAACATTCAAAACATTTAAATAGATACAATACTATTATCATTATATAATATAGAAAAGTAGATCATTTACTTTTAAAATAAAACACATTAGATATATATATATATACATATAGTTATTTCACAGCGGAAGTCATAAAATATTTACATATTTGAAAACACTTAATTCCATATTTACAAATATACAAATATGTACATTTAATCAATACTTTACAAAATATAAAAAGAGTTATACATGATTGGCAAATCTCCTTTGATCTTTAAGTCTCCAAAATCAACTCTTCAATGTCTACCCTCACTCGGTCTCGAAGAGCTCTCGGGTTCGATTCTAACAGTTCTATCACCTGCGCGATTAAACACTATCGCGCTAAGCCAAGGGCTTAGTAAGATAATCATGCTAATGTTTTACTTTGATGCAATGCCATGCCAATTCTCAATCCATATTATATATGTAACATCATATATGCAAAATTAACAATATACTTTCACATTACATATCACATTTTATTATCTTTTCATATACCTCATTAGTATTCATTTAATCATCAATACAAAGCAAAACAAACATCATTCATGACTCACATTAACCATAGACAAGCATGGGCCCAAGACACACTAATATGCCATTCAATTTTCAGAGTTAATGTTTTGGTTCTATCATCACATTTATCAATATCATAAACCCAAATAGGCTTCAAGGATTAGGTTCAACCAAGCTTCAAGGGGAGCAAAGCATGCTAAGCTTCAACCCAACTTGACTTCAAGAACCAACCCAACCTAGCTTCAAGGGTGGTAACATCTCAATTAGGCTTCAAGGATTCAATCCAACCTAACTTCAAGAGATTGTTACACTTATTAGGCATGCCACCAACAACCAACTCTGAAAATGGAATAACACATTAGCCACACAATTCATTTATTATTCAATTATCATTTCCATTTCCAATTATCATCAACATTTAGGCATACATGCCTTCTTTCTCTCAATATCATCATCATAGCCAATAACAATGGCTTTGTATCACATTTCACATTTCAATTTATTTTATGCATAAAGCATCATTGATATCACATCTTTGATATAACATTTCAAGGTACATTACTCATAAAACACATTACCTTTCACAATGCATAACATAACCTTGTTTAAATCTCAACAATGCAATTAGGGCAAAGAACAATTTATATGATTCATAGCTTTAGGATCTTTCATATGCATTTGATTAGGTCATTCATAGTTTAAAGTGTTTAAGTTTAGGTTTAGGAACCAACCTACCTTTGAAGAACCAAAACAATGCAAAAAGAACAAAGAAACAAAACCCTAACCAACTCATTTGATGGACACGGGCAGCACACATGAGGGACACGGCCAAGCTTGTGGCCGTGTCTCTCAATTCAACTTTGGCAGTAGCAAACACGGCTTAGGGACACGGCCGTGTCTCTTCAACCAAAACTCACAGTAGCTCACACGGCTTGGGAACACGGCTGTGTCACCCAAAAATTAATCCAACACGTCCAAAATCATATGACTTGGCCGTGTCTCACATAGCCTTTGGCCGTGTCTCACATAATCAAAACCCTAACCAAAGCCAACACTTTCCAAATTGCATTTAAACTCAATATACATCATACCACATGCTTCAAATGAACATAATCAATGTTCTAAACACATATTCATTACAATAATCACTTTAAAACACATTAATATCACAATTAAACAAACACCATCTCAAAACCCTAATTAATCACCATCCTTTTTCATCTTTCAAAAACAACATCCATTTAAACATACAATCTTCACAATCAACCCAACACTAATTCCATCTTTTAACTTACAATCAATTTTAACACTTAAAAACATAACACAAACTCATCTCATCATCACACCAACAAAACCTAATTCCTTTCTCACACCACTTCAAAAGAATTAAAGAAATTAAAGAGAAGATCTTACCTTATATGAAGAAATTCCACAAATCTTTCACCAAATCTCTCAATTCCTTCTTCAATTTGAGTATAGCATCAAGAACACTTCTCTTTCCCTTTGTCTTCTTCAATGGCCGGCACAACATGAGAAGAAAAGAAAATGCACAAGTCAACCTCTCTTTCCTTCTTAATCTCCACCATGCATTTCATCCAAACAATTACCAAAATGCCCTCAATCATATAACTAACCTTTTGTCTTATATAAGCCCATATATGTAATTATACACTCAACAATAAAATATCTTCTTCCACTAACCAACACCTTGACTCTTCTTTGACCCATTTATATGTTATATATATCAACATATACACAACATATACCATTCTCTCTAAACCCTAAATCCTTCCCAAAACACATATACTTTTCTTTTCTCAATTCTAAATCTTGCAATTTAAAACAACCACAATAACAACAACATACAAAACTTCTAGGGCATAAATGAGGATATTACAAGCAGGGACAGCTAGCATCCTTGTTTG
Source organism: Garcia nutans (assembly GCA_947685225.1). Lineage (NCBI taxonomy): Eukaryota > Viridiplantae > Streptophyta > Magnoliopsida > Malpighiales > Euphorbiaceae > Garcia > Garcia nutans. The sequence continues at coordinate 36,164,523 of CANTUV010000045.1, forward strand.
TTTCAGCTGTTGCAGCCAGGAGGTTGATTAGAAAGGGATGTGACGCTTATCTTGCTCATGTTGTAGATACTAGAGTAAGGGGTTCTCAAATTGATGATATACCCACAGTTGCAGAGTTTCCAGATGTGTTTCCAGAGGAGTTGCTAGGGTTGCCTCCTGAGAGAGAGGTGGAGTTTGGTATTGAATTATTGCCTGGTACCACTCCTATCTCTATTACTCCTTATAGAATGGCACCAGCAGAATTGAGGGAGTTGAAAGTGCAATTACAAGAGTTGTTGGATAAAGGATTTATTCGCCCCAGTGTTTCTCCGTGGGGAGCTCCTGTTTTATTTGTGAAGAAGAAAGATGGTACTATGAGATTGTGTATCGATTATAGGCAATTGAACAAGGTAACTATTAAAAATAAATATCCTTTTCCTAGAATCGATGATCTCTTTGATCAGTTGAAGGGTGCAGCAGTGTTTTCTAAAATTGATCTGAGATCTGGGTATCATCAGCTGAGAGTCAGAGCTGAAGATGTTCCTAAAACAGCCTTTCGGACCAGGTATGGGCATTATGAGTTTTTAGTAATGCCATTTGGTTTGACGAATGCACCTGCAGCTTTTATGGACTTGATGAATAGGGTGTTTAGGCCCTATCTGGATCAGTTTGTAGTGGTCTTTATTGATGATATTCTAGTGTATTCGCGTAATGAAGAGGAACATGATAAACATCTGCGGATTGTGTTGCAAATCTTGAGAGAGAAGCAATTGTTTGCTATGTTGTCGAAGTGTGAGTTTTGGCTTGACCAAGTAACTTTTCTCGGTCATATAGTTTCAGCAGAAGGTATTAGAGTTGATCCGAGTAAAGTTGAAGCTATTCTGAATTGGAGTCCACCAAAGTCTGTGACTGAAGTTAGAAGTTTTCTGGGTTTGGCAGGCTATTATCGACGGTTTGTAAAAGGATTTTCTTTGATAGCTACTCCACTCACCAGATTGCTTCGAAAGGGAGTTAGATTTGTGTGGACGGATCAGCGTCAGGCTAGCTTTGAACAGTTGAGAGAAATGTTAACTCAAGCGCCTGTTCTTACTTTACCTATAGAAGGCAAACCATATGTGATTTACAGTGATGCTTCACATAGTGGTTTGGGGTGTGTGCTGATGCAAGAAGGTAAAGTTATAGCTTATGCTTCTCGACAGTTGAAACCGCATGAGCTTAACTATCCGACTCATGATTTGGAACTAGCAGCCATTGTGTTTGCATTGAAGATTTGGCGACACTATTTGTTTGGGGAGAAATGTTTTATCTACACTGATCACAAAAGTTTGAAATATTTGGGGGTTCAGAGAGAGCTCAATCTTCGGCAGAGGAGATGGTTGGAGTTGATCAAAGATTATGACTATTTGATTGATTATCATCTAGGTAAAGCAAATGTTGTTGCTGATGCCTTGAGTCGGAAGTCTTTAGCAGGGTTGACTGTTTATTCGCTCTCGTTGCTTGTTGAATTGAGAGCGTTGCATGTTAGGTTTGTATCTTGTGATGATGGTGCATTATTGGCACAGTTGCAGTTGAGACCAGTTTTGTTGGATCAGATTAAAAGGGCTCAGTTGACTGATGAGAAGATTCAAAAGATTGTTTCAGATTGCCAGAGTGGAAAGAGTAGAGATTTTATTGTGAGAAGTGATGGGAGTCTTTGGTTTAAGAACCGATTGTGTGTACCTGAAGATGCTAATTTGAAAAAGATTATTCTAGAAGAAGCACATCAGTCAGTATTTGCTATGCATCCAGGCAATATCAAGATGTATCATGTTTTGAGACAGCATTACTGGTGGTTCGGTATGAAGAGAGTCATTGCTGAGTTTGTATCTAAATGTCTCACCTGTCAGAAGGTAAAAGCAGAGCATCAAGTTCCAACCGGGTTGCTTCAACCTTTGTCAGTGCCAGAATGGAAGTGGGAAAGAGTAACAATGGATTTTGTGTCTGGTTTGCCAATGACACAAAGGAAACATGATGTTATTTGGGTAATTGTGGATAGATTGACTAAGACAGCTCATTTTCTTCCTGTTCGGGTGGATTACTCTTTGGAGAGGTTAGCTGAGCTGTATATCCATGAGATTGTGAAGTTGCATGGTGTTCCAATTTCTCTAGTGTCTAATCGAGATCCCCGGTTTACTTCAAGATTTTGGAAGAGTTTGCATAGTGCTTTGGGTTCTCGATTACACTTCAGCACTACTTTTCATCCACAGACGGATGGACAGTCTGAGAGGGTGATACAGATTATTGAGGACATGTTGAGAAGCTGTGTCATTGACTTCTCTGGAAGTTGGGACAGATTTCTACCACTTGTGGAGTTTGCTTACAACAACAGTCACCAATCCAGCATTGGTATGGCACCATTCGAAGCATTATATGGTAGACGGTGTAGGACACCTCTATGTTGGAGTGAACTTGGAGATGGTAAGCTGATTGGGCCTGATTTGATTCAAGAAACTGAAGAGAAAGTGAAAATAATTCGAGATAGATTAAAAGCAGCTTCAGACCGACAGAAGTCTTATGCAGATCTGAAAAGGAGAGACATAGAGTTTGATGTGGGAGATAAGGTATTTTTGAAAGTATCTCATTGGAAGAGGATTTTGAGGTTTGGTCGGAAAGGGAAATTGAGTCCTCGTTTCATTGTACCGTATGAAGTTTTGGAAAGAGTTGGGCCAGTTGCTTATCGCCTTGCTTTGCCACCCGAGTTGGATCGTATTCATAATGTATTCCATGTTTCTATGTTGAGGAGATATAGATCGGATCCATCTCATGTGTTGTCAATTGAATCAATCGAAGTGAGTCAAGATTTGATATTTGAAGAGGAACCAGTTGCTATCTTGGCACGTGAAGTGAAAGAGTTGAGGAATAAGAAAGTGCCACTTGTGAAAATTTTGTGGAAGAATCATGCAAAAGAAGAAGCAACTTGGGAAAGTGAGCAAACTATGCGAGATCAGTACCCTCAGTTGTTTCAGACTTGGTATCAGGTAATTTCGAGGACGAAATTTCTTTTTAGAAGGGGAGAATTGTAATATCATAAAGTATGTCCTAGAAGTTTCTCATATTGTTTTTGTTTGCTTAAATGGAATGTATATGTTATGTGATAAGAAAAGAAATTGGAAGAGAATGTTTATGTATTTGTGTTTTGGGAATGAAAAGAGGGTTTAGAGAAAATTGTATATGTTGCTTATATGATAATTTATATAACATATAAGTTGGTCAAAAGAGTGGTCAAGGGAAGAAGATATTTTCATTTGTGATAGGTGAAATTACTTAATTGGGCATATAAGAGACAAGAGGTTTATTAAATGGATGAAGGGTGTTTTGGTAATTGCTTGAATTGAAACACTTGGTGGAGATTAAAAGGGAAATTTGACTTTGCTTCTTCATGTTTTCTGCTTATTTCTCCATTGATGTGGTCGGCTCCTCCATAGACAAAGGAAAGCAAGAGACAAAGAGAAGATCTTGAAGAGTTAAGCTCAAATTAAAGGAAGATTAAGTGATCAAGTTGATGATTCAAGAAGTTTTATAACTTTGGGTAAGTTCTCTTTTGATTTTTTTTGTTTATTTGATATGATATTTGGAATTGATAGATGATCTAAAAGTGTGTTACTTGATTCTGATATGTTTAAGGGTGTTTGATTAGTTTGATCTTGGATTTTAAGGATAAGTTGAAGGAAAGAGTAAGTTGATTGGAGGAGATGATGTTGTGTTGTGTTTAGGGTTTTGAGATGATTTGGTGTTTTGTGTTTGATGTGTGTGTTTTGGTTGTTTTTGGTGTTGTTGCAAGTTTAAGATGGTTTTTGGGTATGTTTTGTGAAGATTGTTTGAAGAGGATGTTAATGAATAGAAGTGTGTTGTTGAGTGTTTGGTTATTTTGGCCGGAATCTTGATTTGTGGCCGGACACGCCCATGAGCACGTCCAGGGTTTTTAGGCGTGTCAATTGTATTGGAGGTAGTGGGGTTGACACGACCAGTAACACGCCCGTGTTATTGAGCGTGTCATAGCTACTGTGAGATTTGAGAATTTACACGGCCAGGAGCACGTTCATGATGTTGGACGTGTTGTTATGTTTGAGAGGCAGAAGGTATTACACGCCCAGGAACACGCCCATGTTATTGAGCATGTAAATGCTTCTGTGTTGTGGAGTTAGGGCACGGTCAGGAACACGCCCGTGTGGGTGAGCGTGTCAAGTTTAGGGTTTGCCCTAGTTAACTCTTAATTGGATTATCTCTTGTGTATCTCTAAGCAAGTGTATGTTATTACTTTTGGATTAGGTTTTGAATCAAGTGATTGATCATTGATTTGAGAAGTGAAGAATCTTGGAAAAGGAAAGTATTTAGGGTTGTGTGATTTGTGATTAAGGTAAGTACAAAGTACATACTTGCATACATTCATATGATGTTGAGATTTAACCTACATTTGATGATATGGATGATGCATATGAATATTGATATTTTGTGTACAATGTGGAATGAAATGTTGATATTTATGAATGATGCTATGTGGGATATAATGTGATCATTGATGATGAATTACCTTAATGTTATGATTGAGGCTTGTTTGCCTAATTGATGATATAAATGTACACTTGAATAATGAAGTGTGATAATATGAATTGATACATGATAAGATATGAGGCCATTGTGATTGGCTATGATGATTCTATTGAAAGAAATAAGGCATGTTTGCCTAAATGATGATGAGAATTGAGAATGGAAATGATAATTGAATAATAAATGAATTGTGTGGCTAATGTGTTATTCCATTTTCAGAGTTTGTTGTTGGTGGCATTCCTAATGATAGTAACAATCTCTTGAAGTTAGGTTGGATTTGATCCTTGAAGCTAAGTTGGGTTGAAGTTTAACATGTTTTACTCCCCTTGAAGCTTGGTTGGGTCTAGTCCTTGAAGCCTAATTGAGATGTTACAACCCTTGAAGCTAGGTTGGGTTGGTTCTTGAAGCCAAGTTGGGTTGATACTAGCATGCTTTGTTCCCCTTGAAGCTTGGTTGAATCTAATCCTTGAAGCCTAGTTGGGTATATGATATTGATAAATGTGATAATAAAACCAAAACATTAACTCTGAAAATAGAATGGCATATTAGTGTGTTTTGGGCCCATGTTTGTCTTTGTTTAATGTAATTCATGAATGGTAACATGATTGATAAATGAGGTATATGGAAGGATGTTGAAATGGGATATGTTCATATATTGTGGTTTATGGAATGTAAAAGTATGTTGTTAGCTTTACATCTATGATGTTGTTTTTATTAATAAAGTGTGTGGCATTGCATTGCACTAAAGCATAACATTAGCATGATTTGTCTTACTAAGCCGTTGGCTTAGCACGATAGTGTTAATCGCGCAGGTGATAGAGTTGAACCTGAGAGCTCTTCGAGACCGAGTGAGAGTAGACATTGAAGAGTTGATTTTGGGACTTAAAGATCAGAGAAAGCTGCCAATCATGTATAACCCTTTTATATTTTGTAAAGTATTGTTATAATGTAAATATATGTATATTTGTAAATATTTTCTATATTCCGCTGCGTATTAAGTAAATGTATATATATCTATTTGTTTTATATTACAAGTTAATGGCTTATTTTCTATAATGTATAATGAGAAAGATTATAGTATCTTTTAAAATGTTTTGAATCTTAATAAAATCCGTAGCATCCCTATATTCAGTGCAACGTATATTACATTGTGGTGTTTGTAGCGTGCGTGTATTGGATGTGGGGGTGTTACAGAAAGCATCATTATATTACAATCAAAGCAATGTCCAAACAAAGCAAATAAATGGACACCCATCCAAGGATGGAAACATGTCCTTACATCTCATGCCTAAATAGGACACCCACCGAAAGGTAGAAACATGTCCTTTACATTGGTTCTAAAATAGAAAAGCAATTTAAATTACATGATATTTAACTAATGAGGTACCCACCAAGTGGAAACATACCTCTTATAACATTTGGAAACCTAAATAAATTTGTAAAAGTAAATAACTATTCAAAATAAATAAATAATTCATCAAAGGTATTAAATATCAATAGAAAGTAAACATCCATCCATGATAAATAAAATAAACCAAGCATTGAAAATAAATAAATTAAAGCATATAAAATAAATCAAAGCATATCAAATATAGAATTGATTAAAGCAAATAAAAATCTAAATTATAGCTACTATGAGTTTTTAAAGGAATTAAAATAGATCAAGGTTTTATGTTGTAAAAAGTTAATAAGCTCTTTGATTAACTAAATTAATATTTGGATGGTGAAATCATGAAACTAGGGTTTGAACACTTTAAAACATTAAGTTTTGTGATTTATGGTTACTCATCAAATTATGGTTTCAAGCTTACTGTGTAAAATTAAATATTTGTGTTTATATGGTTTTTTAAAGTTTTAAAGGATTAGGGTTTAGAAAAAATTAAGGTTTAAGATTTTAAGGAGGTTAGGGTTCACTATTTTAGGTTTTGGAGTTGAATTAGGGTTTTAGGATTTTTGAATTTGGGGTTTCGGGTAATGAGTTATTTTTAGAATTTGGAAAATCAATTGATAATTCTATGAAGTTTTGTAACACCCCCACATCCAATGCACACACACTACAACCACAACAATGTAGCATAAGTGCACCAAACATAGGGATGCTACGGTTTTCTTCAACATTCAAAACATTTGAATAGTTACAATACTATTATCATTATATAATATAGAAAAGTAGATCATTTACTTTTAAATTAAAACACCTTAGATATATATATATATACATACATATAGTTATTACACAGCGGAAGTCATAAAATATTTACATATTTAAAAACACTTAGTTCCATATTTACAAATATACATATATGTACATTTAATCAATGTTTTACAAAATATAAGAGAGTTATACATGATTGGCAAGTTTTCTTTGATCTTTACGACTCCAAAATCAACTCGTCACTGTCTACTCTCAGTCGGTCTTGAAGAGCTTTCGGGATCAACTCTATCAACTCTATCACCTGCGCGATTAAACACTATCGCGCTAAGCCAACGGCTTAGTAAGATAAATCATGCTAATGTTATGACTTAGTGCAATGCAATGTACTTTCTCAATCCATAATATATATGTAACATCATATATGCAAAACTAACAACTTACTTCCACATTACATATCACATTTCAATATCTTATCATTTGCCTCATTAGTATTCATTTAATCATCAACACAAAGCAAAACAAGCATCATTCATGACTCACATTAACCATAGACAAGCATGGGCCCAAGACACACTAATATGCCATTCAATTTTCAGAGTTAATGTTTTGGTTCTATCATCACATTTATCAATATCATATACCCAACTAGGCTTCAAGGATTAGGTTCAACCAAGCTTCAAGGGGAGCAAAGTATACTAAGCTTCAACCCAACTTGGCTTCAAGAACCAATCCAACCTAGCTTCAAGGGTGGTAACATCTCAATTAGGCTTCAAGGATTCAATCCAACCTAACTTCAAGAGATTGTTACACTTACTAGGCATGCCACCAACAACAAACTCTGAAAATAGAATAACACATTAGCCACACAATTCATTTATTATTCAATTATCATTTCCATTTCCAATTATCATCAACATTTAGGCAAACATGCCTTCTTTCTCTCAATATCATCATCATAGCCAATAACAATGGCTTTGTATCACATTTCACTTTTCAATTCTTATTATGCATATAACATCATTGATATCACATCTTTGATATAACATTACAATTACAATTCATAAAGCATCACATTATTCAAATACACATAACCAAATCCAATACACATCATCACATAGTCATACATGCCTCAATTTACATTATGCAATTTCATCTTTCAAATACACAACCATTTACATCATATCCTTCATACCCTACATATGACATCATTGATAAACATATAACACACTATATGTCACAAGAGTTACAATATGCACACATAACATTACTCATATGCATTAACAATGCAATATCAATATAAGCAAATGTAGGTTAAATCTCCACATCATATGAGTGTATGCAATTATGTACTTTGTACTTACTTTAATCACACTTCACACAACTCCAAACACCTTCCTTCTACCAAAGTTCTTTACTTCTCAACTTAGAACAAATCATCTTCAATCAAACCCTAATCCAAAGAATGATACAATCAATCAATTCCAATACCATTTAATCACTTAACAACCTTATCTAAGACCTTAAATCACACAATTACACTTCAACATCATTGTATCAATTCTAATACCATCACAACCCCCACGGGCGTGGGATACAAACCACTACTGCCACCCTTGCTTTCAGCCTCCACGGCCATGGCACAAAATGCCTACTATTGGCCACGGCCATGGCCAACCAAGGCCACGGGCGTGGCATCCAGAAGGCAACTGCCTTCGGCCAACTTTCCATTTCCAAGCCCAAAATTCCAACAAACACCAATAACAAGAAGATCTTTGAAAATAATAAAGCAAACACAAGGAAAACATCATGTAACACTTCAAAATCCTAAAACAAAACCATCTCCAACCCTTCCAACAACAACACCTCTTAAACCTCTTCACTTAACATCAAAAATAACATTAGAAAACACATCACAAACACAATTAATCATCATCTCAACAAACCAAAATTCATTTCAAACTCCACTTCAAAAGAATAAAGGAAATCAAGAAAAGAGCTTACCAAATTTGTTGAATTTCACCAAGCTTCAACTTAATTCCTTGAATCTCCTCTCAATATGCTTGTAGAATCAAGAACACCTCTCTTGTCTCTTTCTTTCTTGAATATCCGGCCAACCATTCAAAGAAAAGACAAAGTGAAGACAAGTCAACCACTTCTTCTTCTTTAAATCTCCACCATGCAATCCTACAAGGAAAATTACTAAAACACCCTCATGCACATCACTTAGCTTTTGTCTTATATAAATCCATTTAAGTCATTTCACAATCCCATAAAAATATCTCTCTTCCATTGACTAAACACTTTGACCAATTTATATGTTATATATATCAACATATACACAACATATACATAAATCTCTAAACCCTAAATTCTTCTCAAAACACATATACTTTCCTTTTCTCATTTCTTTTTCTTATCACAACACACACATTCAATCCAATTATAATGACAACAACAACAACAACAACAACAACAATATAACAAAGACTTTTAGGCATATATGAGGATGTTACAATTCTCCCCCTCTAAAAAGAAATTTCGTCCTCGAAATTACCTGATATCAACTCTGAAACAACTGAGGATATTGCTCTCGCATAGCTTGCTCACTCTCCCAAGTTGCTTCTTCTTTTGCATGATTCTTCCAAAGAATCTTCACCAATGGCACTCTCTTGTTCCTCAATTCTTTTACTTCCCGTGTCAAAATAGCAACTGGTTCCTCTTCAAATGTCAAGTCTGGGCTCACTTCAATAGATTCCAATGGCAACACATGAGATGGATCCGACCTGTACCTCCTCAACATAGATACATGGAACACATTATGAATACGATCCAACTCAGGCGGCAAAGCAAGTCTATACGCCACTGGCCCAACTCTTTCCAATACTTCATACGGTCCGATGAAACGAGGACTCAATTTCCCTTTCCGACCGAACCTCAAAATCTTCTTCCAAGGAGATACCTTCAAAAATACCTTATCTCCAACATCAAACTGAATGTCTCTCCTCTTCAGATCTGCATAAGACTTCTGTCGGTCTGAAGCTGTTTTCAATCTGCCTCGAATCAACTTTACTTTATCCTCAGTTTCTTGAATCAAATCAGGCCCAATCAATTTACCATCACCAAGCTCACTCCAACACAGAGGTGTCCTACACCGTCTGCCATACAATGCTTCAAATGGGGCCATTCCGATGCTGGACTGGTGACTATTATTATAAGCAAACTCCACAAGAGGTAAGAATCTATCCCAACTTCCAGTGAAATCGATGACACAGCTTCTCAACATATCCTCAATGATCTGTATCACCCTCTCAGACTGTCCATCCGTCTGTGGATGAAAAGCAGTGCTGAAATGCAGTCTAGAACCCAAAGCACTGTGCAAACTCTTCCAAAATCTTGAAGTAAACCTGGGATCTCGATCAGACACTAAAGAAGTTGGAACTCCATGCAGTCTCACAATTTCATGGATGTACAGCTCAGCCAACCTCTCCAAAGAGTAATCCATCCGAACCGGAAGGAAATGAGCTGTCTTAGTCAATCTATCCACAATCACCCAAATGGCATCATGTTTCCTTTGTGTCAAAGGCAACCCAGACACAAAGTCCATTGTCACTCTTTCCCACTTCCATTCTGGCACTGATAACGGTTGAAGCAACCCAGTTGGAACTTGATGCTCTGCTTTAACCTTCTGACAAGTGAGACATTTTGATACAAACTCAGCAATGTCTCTCTTCAACCCAATCCACCAATAATGCTGTCTCAAATCGTGATACATCTTGGTATTACCCGGATGCATAGCAAATATAGACTGATGAGCTTCTTCCAAAATGATCCTCTTCAAATCAGCATCATCGGGTACACACAATCTGTTCTTAAACCATAAGCTCCCATCATCCCACACAACAAAATCTCTACTCTTCCCACTCTTACAATCTGAAACAATCTTCTGAATCTTCTCATCATTCATCTGAGCCTCTTTGATCTGATCCAACAAAACAGGCTTCAATTGCAACTGTGCCAATAATGCACCATCATCACAAGGTACAAAACTGGCACACAAAGCTCTCAACTCAACAAGCAACGAGAGCGAATAAACTGTTAAACCAGCTAAAGACTTACGACTCAAGGCATCAGCAACCACATTTGCTTTACCTGGATGATAATCTATCAAGCAGTCGTAGTCTTTAATCAATTCTAACCATCTCCTCTGCCGAAGGTTGAGCTCTTTCTGAACACCCAAATACTTCAAACTCTTGTGATCAGTGTAAATGAAACATTTCTCCCCAAACAGATAATGGCGCCAAATCTTCAATGCAAACACAATGGCAGCCAATTCCAAATCATGGGTAGGATAGTTAAGCTCATGCGGTTTCAACTGACGAGATGCATAAGCTATAACTTTCCCTTCCTGCATCAATACACACCCCAAACCTCTATGTGAAGCATCACTGTAGATCACATAGGGTTTGCCTTCTACCGGTACAGTAAGAACAGGTGCTTGAGTCAACAACTCTCTCAACTGTTCAAAACTCGCCTGACACTGATCCGTCCACACAAATCTCACTCCCTTACGAAGTAATTTGGTGAGTGGAGTAGCTATCATGGAAAACCCTTTCACAAACCTCCGATAATAGCCCGCCAAACCCAGAAAACTTCTAATCTCTGTCACAGACTTGGGTGGACTCCAATTCAAAATGGCTTCAACTTTGCTCGGATCAACTCTAATGCCTTCTGCTGAAACAATATGTCCGAGAAAAGCTACTTGATCCAACCAGAACTCACACTTCGACAATTTGGCAAACAGTTGCTTCTCTCTCAAGATCTGCAACACAATCCGCAGATGCATATCATGTTCCTCTTCATTCCTCGAATACACCAGAATATCATCGATGAACACTACCACAAACTGATCCAAATAGGGCCTAAACACCCTATTCATCAAATCCTAGGGACTCAGCATGCATATCAGATACAGGTAACACAGATGCACTAATGTAAGAGTGTGTGGATCCAGGGTCAATCAATGCAAGTACTGCAGTATTAAATAAAGAAAAAGTACCAGCTATGACCGCCGATGCATCCGGCTGTCTCTGCATAACATACATCCTCTGGGAAGAACCAACCTCCTCTGGTCTAGTCTCCCTGGATGCAGCACCACCTCTAAAACTGAACCCTGCTCTACCACCTCGGCTGGCACCTCTGCCTCCCCTCACACTGGCTCGAGAAGCGGCAGAATCAACTGACATCTGCCTTTGCCTCTCAGGGCAATCTTTCACAAAGTGGTCAGGTGACCCACACCTGAAACATACCCCTGCAACACCAGCTTTCCAACAAGGACCACCATGGGGCCTCCCACAATGGATGCAGATAGGTAAGGTGGTTCTCTGAACCATAGGGGTTGGAGCACTTGCCACTGAAGCTGCAGGTCTAAATCTTTGTCTCTGGAACTGCACTGATCTACCTGCTGGTCTCTGGCTCCTAACACTCCGAGGACCAAAGCTTCCTCTACCCCTCTTCACTGAAGAAGACCCTACCTCAAACTGGGGCCTTCTCACCCTAACCTCATCCTCTGAAGCAGCTGCAATCACTTGAGCTCGCTCCACACTTCGAGCTGCTTCCACTAGCTGGGAAAAATCGTGATATCTAGACCCGGCCACTAAGCACATGATCGAGGGCCTCAATCCCTCCTGAAATCGCCGGCATCTATCAATCTCATCAGCAATGATGCCCCCAGCATACCGACTCAGTCGAATAAACTCAACTTCATACTCAGTAACAGTCTTGTTATCTTGCTTCAGGCTTAAGAATTCCATCTTCTTCATATCCTTATACTCCCTAGGAGTATATTTCAACTCAAATTCCCTCAAGAAATCTGCATATGACAAAGTTGGTGGATCTTCCATGGAATGTGGCACAGTCTTCCACCAATCGTAGGCATCCTTCTGTAGCAAAGATCTTGCATAGTCAAACTTTTCCTCAGGGGTGGCTTGCAACTGAATAAAGATCCTCTGAACTTTGTCAAGCCACTGTTCTGCCACAGCTGGATCAGTGGTACCAATAAAATCCTCAGCTCCATACTTCCTTAGCTTGTCATAGTGCCTCACTGGCACCAAAGGCTGAGGGGGTGGTGGCACTGGTTGTACAGGTGCTTGCCTGAAAGTCTCCATCATATTCACAAACCAAGCTGGTGGAACCTCACCACTTACTGGTCTACCCGACACCGAAGCAGGTGCCTCCCCAGCACTCTCAACTCTAACTCCCTCATCAGGAGCAACACTCTCCTCACTGCCCTCAACTGACTGTCTCAAATGAGGATCCATCAACACCTAACACTGCAAACACAACAGGACACACCTAATTAAAGATCAAAGATTGCCAATCCCAAACATATATTTTCTTTCAAAAACTCACTTTTTAATTCAAAATATTCTTTTTATAACATATTACCTAGGTTGAGAATCTCAAACCTAGGCTCTGATACCAAAACATTTGTAACACCCCCACATCCAATGCACACACACTACAACCACAACAATGTAGCATAAGTGCACCAAACATAGGGATGCTACGGTTTTCTTCAACATTCAAAACATTTGAATAGTTACAATACTATTATCATTATATAATATAGAAAAGTAGATCATTTACTTTTAAATTAAAACACCTTAGATATATATATATATATACATACATATAGTTATTACACAGCGGAAGTCATAAAATATTTACATATTTAAAAACACTTAGTTCCATATTTACAAATATACATATATGTACATTTAATCAATGTTTTACAAAATATAAGAGAGTTATACATGATTGGCAAGTTTTCTTTGATCTTTACGACTCCAAAATCAACTCGTCACTGTCTACTCTCAGTCGGTCTTGAAGAGCTTTCGGGATCAACTCTATCAACTCTATCACCTGCGCGATTAAACACTATCGCGCTAAGCCAACGGCTTAGTAAGATAAATCATGCTAATGTTATGACTTAGTGCAATGCAATGTACTTTCTCAATCCATAATATATATGTAACATCATATATGCAAAACTAACAACTTACTTCCACATTACATATCACATTTCAATATCTTATCATTTGCCTCATTAGTATTCATTTAATCATCAACACAAAGCAAAACAAGCATCATTCATGACTCACATTAACCATAGACAAGCATGGGCCCAAGACACACTAATATGCCATTCAATTTTCAGAGTTAATGTTTTGGTTCTATCATCACATTTATCAATATCATATACCCAACTAGGCTTCAAGGATTAGGTTCAACCAAGCTTCAAGGGGAGCAAAGTATACTAAGCTTCAACCCAACTTGGCTTCAAGAACCAATCCAACCTAGCTTCAAGGGTGGTAACATCTCAATTAGGCTTCAAGGATTCAATCCAACCTAACTTCAAGAGATTGTTACACTTACTAGGCATGCCACCAACAACAAACTCTGAAAATAGAATAACACATTAGCCACACAATTCATTTATTATTCAATTATCATTTCCATTTCCAATTATCATCAACATTTAGGCAAACATGCCTTCTTTCTCTCAATATCATCATCATAGCCAATAACAATGGCTTTGTATCACATTTCACTTTTCAATTCTTATTATGCATATAACATCATTGATATCACATCTTTGATATAACATTACAATTACAATTCATAAAGCATCACATTATTCAAATACACATAACCAAATCCAATACACATCATCACATAGTCATACATGCCTCAATTTACATTATGCAATTTCATCTTTCAAATACACAACCATTTACATCATATCCTTCATACCCTACATATGACATCATTGATAAACATATAACACACTATATGTCACAAGAGTTACAATATGCACACATAACATTACTCATATGCATTAACAATGCAATATCAATATAAGCAAATGTAGGTTAAATCTCCACATCATATGAGTGTATGCAATTATGTACTTTGTACTTACTTTAATCACACTTCACACAACTCCAAACACCTTCCTTCTACCAAAGTTCTTTACTTCTCAACTTAGAACAAATCATCTTCAATCAAACCCTAATCCAAAGAATGATACAATCAATCAATTCCAATACCATTTAATCACTTAACAACCTTATCTAAGACCTTAAATCACACAATTACACTTCAACATCATTCAATATAGGCCACGGTCGTGGCCATCACAACCCCCACGGGCGTGGGATACAAACCACTACTGCCACCCTTGCTTTCAGCCTCCACGGCCATGGCACAAAATGCCTACTATTGGCCACGGCCATGGCCAACCAAGGCCACGGGCGTGGCATCCAGAAGGCAACTGCCTTCGGCCAACTTTCCATTTCCAAGCCCAAAATTCCAACAAACACCAATAACAAGAAGATCTTTGAAAATAATAAAGCAAACACAAGGAAAACATCATGTAACACTTCAAAATCCTAAAACAAAACCATCTCCAACCCTTCCAACAACAACACCTCTTAAACCTCTTCACTTAACATCAAAAATAACATTAGAAAACACATCACAAACACAATTAATCATCATCTCAACAAACCAAAATTCATTTCAAACTCCACTTCAAAAGAATAAAGGAAATCAAGAAAAGAGCTTACCAAATTTGTTGAATTTCACCAAGCTTCAACTTAATTCCTTGAATCTCCTCTCAATATGCTTGTAGAATCAAGAACACCTCTCTTGTCTCTTTCTTTCTTGAATATCCGGCCAACCATTCAAAGAAAAGACAAAGTGAAGACAAGTCAACCACTTCTTCTTCTTTAAATCTCCACCATGCAATCCTACAAGGAAAATTACTAAAACACCCTCATGCACATCACTTAGCTTTTGTCTTATATAAATCCATTTAAGTCATTTCACAATCCCATAAAAATATCTCTCTTCCATTGACTAAACACTTTGACCAATTTATATGTTATATATATCAACATATACACAACATATACATAAATCTCTAAACCCTAAATTCTTCTCAAAACACATATACTTTCCTTTTCTCATTTCTTTTTCTTATCACAACACACACATTCAATCCAATTATAATGACAACAACAACAACAACAACAACAACAATATAACCAAGACTTTTAGGCATATATGAGGATGTTACAAGTTTTATGAAGATAAACAACATGATTTAAAATTTATAAAAGCAAAAAAAGATGTTTTTAAGTCTTTTGGAAGGAAACAGAATACAATTTAGAGTTTTGAAAATTTGGAAAGCAAATCTTAGTTTTGGGGTTTTGAAGAAATAAAACTAATATCTTTAAACTTTTAGAAAATAAAGCCACTATTTAAGATTTTTAAGCCTTAGAAAAAGTGAATTGAGGTCCTAAAATTTTTTAATTAAAAGAAACAAAGTGATGATTAAGCTACTGTGAAAAAAAAAACAAAAGAAATTAAGAATTCAAACCTTATTTTGTAAGTTTCACCAAAAATTGCTTCTTAGATGAACAAGGCCAAAGACAAGTCTTTTTGCCTTTGAATTACTTAAATCATTTTCTGCTCCCTCAAAAATTAGCTTGATTCAAGCTGATTTCCTTCACGGATTCGGATCCACTTTTGTTCAAGCTTCTGTCCAATTTCGTCTCTCTTTCTCCTCTTTTTTTTTTTTTTTGCATTGTTTAGTCCATATTTATAGAAGTTTTATATCCTTCATTCCTAATTATTCAAGGCATCTTTATTGAATAAAAAAAGGAAACTGAAACCTAATTGTATTAGGTTTTGAAAAATTTACGTCGGAAAAATTTTGTTGGAGAAAAAAAACTGCTGCGGAAAAACTGCGCTAGCGAAAAAAAGTAGCGCTCGCGGAACGGTCCCATAGCATGCGCGGAACGGGCCCTTAGCACGCGCGGAACGGGCCCGTAGGCCATTTTTCCCGCAGGAGTTTCCTGTGGGCGAAATGCCCACGGGCCCGCGCTGACTTTCAGCGATGATTTTTCCGTCGCCGATTTTTTTTTGTTATTTTTTATTTTTATTATTTTTGAATTTTTTTATTCATTTCACCATTTTTTACTAAAATAAATATTAAAATTAATTAAGATACCATAAAAATTATTTTGGACTAACTAAAATATATCAGACAACACAAAAATTATTTTGGACTAATTAAATACATTGGACCGGACCGAGTCAAAAATTAAGGGTCTACAGTTTTCCCCCTGCTTGAATGATCTAAGACTTAAGTGAAAGAGAGTGAAAAGCAATAAGACTTAAATTTTGAGGTGGTTATTTAAATTTGTTTTGGGTACTTAGACCCGAAACTGAACTTGATTTGGGTACTTGGACCTGGGATTGGGTACTTGGAGCCGATATTGGATTTGATTTGGGTACTTGAACCCGAGATTGGGTACTTGGACCCAAGGTTGGGTACTTGGACCCGAGATTGGGTTTGATTTGGGTACTTGGACTCGAAATTGATTTGATTTGGGTACTTGGACCCGAGATTGATTGAATTTGTGTACTCGGACCTAGGATTAGGTACTTGGACCCGAAATTGATTTGATTTGGGTACTTGGACCCGAGATTGGGCACTTGGACCCGAGATTGATTTGATTTGGGTATTTGGACCCGAGATTGATTTGATTTGGATACTTGGACTCCAGATTGCGTACTTGGACTTGAGATTGAGTACTTGGACCTGAGATTGGATTGAATTTAGGTACTTGGACCCGAGATTGATTTGATTTGGGTACTTGGACCCGAGATTGGATTGATTTGGGTACTTGGACCCGAGATTGAATTTGATTTGGGTACTTGGACCTGAGATTGGATTGAATTTGGGTACTTGGATCCAGGATTGGGTACTTGGACCCGAGATTGATTTGATTTGGGTACTTGGACCTGAGATTATATTTGATTTGGGTACTTGGACCCGAAATTGATTTGATTTGGGTACTTGGACCCTAGATTGATTGAATTTAGGTACTTGGACCCAGGATTGGGTACTTGGACCTGAGATTGATTTGATTTGGGTACTTGGACCCGAGATTAGATTTGATTTGGGTACTTGGACCCGAGAATGGGTGCTTAAACTCGAGATTAATTTGATTTGGGTACTTGGACCAGAAATTTATTTGATTTGGGTACTTGGACCCGAGATTGGTACTTGGACCCAAGCTTGGATTGAATTTGGGTTCTGGACCCGAGCTAAGTTTTGGACTTAGAAGAGATTCTAGGTTCTGGACCTAATCAAAATTTGGGTTCTGGACCCGATATTGAATTTAATTTGGGTGCTTGGACCCGAGACTAAGTTTGACTGACCTTTTATCATTTGAGAAGTCTGACTGCTCTGGTTATTCTATGCATTGTGGTTTTTCACCCTCAAAATGGATCTTCATCCTTTGAGATCGAGTCTTCATCCTTGAAAATGAATCTTCATCCTTGGAACATGGATCTTTATCCATTGGAGGTCGGGTCTTTGCCCTGGCTTCAGCTTTTTTAGCTGAACTGATCTTTTGTCTTTTGCATCTTCATTCTTTTGAGAGTTCTAATGTTTCATTCTTTTGTTCTTCCTTTTTGCAAAAATTCAGCTATTTTTAATTGGACCTTATACCCTCTCCTTGCCACCTTACGTGGCAAAATATTTGTAAGTGAGTTTGAAAACATTTTGTATATAAACTCAAAAAATTGAAAAGGAGAAACTTTGCCCCCTGTGTAGGCTCAAACCCATGATTTTTCTATGTGGGCTCTGATTGATGTTTTTGTTGTCTAGTTTTTCGCACAAGCACATATTTCTTCTTTTGCAAAATGACTGGAACTTCCACAAGAAAATAGGCTTTCCATGCCCCCTTGATTCAATATCTTCTTTTGATTCTTTACTTTGCAGGGTGTTTGCTGTTCATTTTGACAAGGAATAGACAATACAAGACAAGAAAGTGTGTTGTGATATGGTCATGTATGCATGATATGCATGAATGATACTTAAGTGGTTTTATTGACTCACAGACTGAGGTGATTAGAAGAAGTGTTCTCATTGACTCCGTTTTGATGCTTGTTCAAGTCTTGCATTGGAATGATCAAAAGCTTTTGCATTTGTGGCTTTTATCTTGAAGATATTGAAAACATGAGTGGTGGAGACCCTAAACAGCAGAGTCAGGGATACATCCTTTTCAAACTATGTCTCAGCATGTCAATTGATAGCTTCTTCATGACCTTGCCAATAATTAATTCAACATACTTCCCTTAGCTCGAAGGCTTTGTATGACAAAACACTTTTTTTCCTTTCCTTTTTTTTTGAATTTTGATTTTGAAATCAAATGTTGGCTTTGCCAAATTAATGTCAATGTACCTCAGGACTTGATTTTTCCAAATTAACATATCTATAACATGACAACCCTAGTTACCGTACTAAACTCGGGAATCAATTCTATTTAAGCAAGAATTGTTGCACTTCAGATAGGCACATACACATTACTTGGCCAAAGGTCACATTTGAGTTTAAATATTATCTATCTCATATGCATGCTTATCCAAACTATCTACACTAATAGACTCTACCTGTAACACCTCTATACCTTGTATACGTACCAAGCATGCTTAAACGATCGTAATATACGTATACTGAATATAGAAAATGCCACGGTTTAAAAAGACACAACAAATCTTTGTAAATGAGTGAAACCAATCTCAAACAAATAAAAGAAATCCAAAAGACACTATATACAAAATGTTTAATAATTCACAGCGGAAGTTATTACAAATATGTTATAAATCAAGGTTTACAAAACATAGAATATATATACATGATTGGCAGCTCTTCTCCGATCTTTAAGTCCCAAAATAACTCTTCAATGTCTACTCTCACTCGGTCTCGAGGAGCTCTCAGGTTCAACTCTGTTACCTGCGCGATCAAACACTATCGCGCTAAGCCATCGGCTTAGTAGTACAAAATATATCAACATTATACTTTAAGGCAAACTAATGTTACACATCTAAATCATAAAGTTAACATCACACCTTTATATTTCATAAAGCATACACATAGAAGCACATCACATTACCACATCATACTACATTCAATATCATAACAATATTCATATTACATTTTCATAGTTCCATTGATTTTACCATTCAAGAATCACATTATATACAAAGACAAGCATGGGCCCAAAACACACTAATATGCCATTCAATTTTCAGAGTTAATGCTTTGGTTTTGTTATCACATTTATCATTATCATAAACCCAACTAGGCTTCAAGGATTTAGGTTCAACCAAGCTTCAAGGGGAACAAAGCATGCTAAGTATCAACCCAACTTGGCTTCAAGAACCAATCCAACCTAGCTTCAAGGGTTGTAACATCTCAATTAGGCTTCAAGGATCCAATCCAACCTAACTTCAAGAGAATGTTACCAATAGGCATGCCACCAATAACAAAACTCTGAAAATGAATAACACATTAGACACACAATTCATTTATTATTTCATTCTCACATCTCATCATCAATTAGGCAAACATGCCTTATGTTCTTCCAATAGAATCATCATAGCCAAACACAATGGCTTCATATCACATTTGAGTTATCATAGCCAATTACAATGGCCTCATATCATATTATATCTCAAATCATATTATTCATATAGCATCATTGATACAACATTTCAAAGTACATTATTATTGAAATGTACATAATCACACACATTAAACATCCATTAAAAATGATCATCATTGATATATATACACATATATAATTCACCTTATTCTTAAATTTAGAATCCTCAATACACATTTGTTTAGGTCATCTTTGTTTTAAGTATATTCAAAGTGGAAATACAAAAAGACCTTGGAAGGATTCAACATTGTGAGAAAAGCAAGAAACAAATCACAGTAAGGAACACCCTCAAGGGACACGGCCAAGCTTGTGGCCGTGTCTCTCAACCAAAAGCAACAGAAGCAGACATGGGCAAGGGACACGGCCGTGTCCTCTCCAAAAATCACCAAACACGGCCAAATTTCCATGGACTTGGCCGTGTCTCTCAAAAATATTTTAGGTTGGCCGTGTCTCTTCATTGGTTTGGCCGTGTCTCTCATGTATACAAAACCTAACTATGGCCAACTCTCTTTTGATTGAATAAAAACACAATATACACAACATAAACTCATTCAAATGGATGTAATCAAAGTCATTAACACTTATTTTGCATGTTTAACACAATATTCACATTAACCATACATCAACAATCCATTTAATCATCTACCATTTCAAAACCCTAAAACCAAACATCACTCTTAACTTATCATCTTCCAACCAAAACCAACATCAATCCAACCTTTTTAACTTATAATCAATCTCAACACTTATAAACTCATCTCAAACACACCTATTCATAATCTCAACACATCACAACCCACCTCAAACATAACTTCAAAAATAACAAAGATAAACAAGAGAGTACTTACTTTAAATGAAGAAATTTCACAAATCTCCAACCAACTCCTTTGATTTCTCCTTCAATTTGATTCTAGCATCAAGAACACCTCTCTTGCTCTCTTCTCTCTTGAATAGCCGGCACACAAAGGAGAAGAAAAGAAAATAATCACAAGTCAAACTTCTCTTCTTCTTTAAATATCCACCAAGCAATTCTAACAAAGTAATTACCTAAATGCCCTCACCAATTTAACTTAACCTTTGTCACTTATATGCCCATTTAAGTAATTTCACATGTCACAAATAAATATCCTCTTCCATTGACCATCCCTTTTGACTAATGTATATGTTATGTATATAATCATAAACCCAACATATACACTTTCTCTCTACACATTTCTTTCTTTTTTTAAACACTACATAAACATTTTCTTTCAAATTTCTTTTCTCTTACACATCAACATATACATTTAATCTAATTAAAACAACAATAATATTCAAAACTTCTAGGGCATACATTGGGATATTACAATTCTCCCCCTCTAAAAAGAAATTTTGTCCTCGAAATTACCTGATATCAAGTCTGGAATAGTTGAGGATATTGATCTCGCATAGTTTGCTCACTCTCCCAAGTTGCTTCTTCTCTTGCATGATTCTTCCACAAAATCTTTACCAAAGGCACTTTCTTATTTCTCAACTCTTTCACATCACGTGCCAAGATAGCAACTGGTTCTTCTTCGAATGTCAGATCTGAATTCACTTCGATAGATTCAATTGGCAACACATGAGATGGATCCGACCTGTATCTCCTCAACATAGAAACATGGAATACATTATGGATCCTTTCTAACTCAGGTGGCAAAGCAAGCCGATAAGCAACTGGTCCAACTCTTTCCAAAACTTCATACGGTCCAATGAAACGAGGACTCAATTTCCCTTTCTGACCAAACCTCAAGATCTTTTTCCAAGGAGACACCTTCAAAAATACTTTATCTCCCACATTATACTCAATGTCTCTCCTCTTCAAATCTGAATAAGATTTCTGTCGGTCCGAAGCTGTTTTCAACCTATCTCGAATCATTTTCACTTTCTCTTCAGTTTCTTTAACCAAATCAGGACCAATTAACTTACCTTCACCAAGTTCATTCCAACATAGAGGTGTCCTGCACCGTCTACCATACAATGCTTCGAATGGGGCCATACCAATGCTGGATTGATGACTGTTATTGTAAGCAAATTCAACAAGTGGTAAGAATCCATCCCAACTTCTAGAGAAATCAATGACACAGCTTCTCAACATATCCTCAATAATCTGTATCACCCTCTCAGACTGCCCATCTGTCTGAGGATGGAAAGCAGTGCTGAAATGTAATCAAGAACCCAAAGCACCATGTAAACTCTTCCAAAACCTTGAAGTAAATCGGGGATCTCGATCAGATACTATAGAAGTTGGAACACCAAGTAGCTTCACAATCTCATGGATATACAGCTCAGCTAACCTCTCCAAAGAGTAATCCATCCGAACCGGAAGAAAATGAGCTGTCTTAGTCAACCTGTCAACAATCACCCAAATAGCATCATGCTTTCTTTGTGTCAATGGCAGACTAGATACGAAATCCATGGTTACTCTATCCCATTTCCATTCAGGCACTGACAAAGGCTGAAGTAACCCTGTTGGAACTTGATGCTCAGCTTTTACCCTCTGACATGTGAGACATTTAGACACGAAATCTGCAATGTCTCTCTTCATACCGGACCACCAATAATACTGTCTCAAATCATGATACATCTTTGTACTGCCCGGATGCATAGCAAATACTGACTGATGTGCTTCTTCTAAAATGATCCTTCTCAAATTAGTATCATCAGGTACACACATTCTGCTATTAAACCAAAGACTCCCATCACCTCTCACAATAAAATCTCAACTCTTTCCATTCTGACAATCTGAAACAATCTTTTGAATCTTCTCATCAGTCAATTGAGCCTCTTTAATCTGATCCAACAATATTGGTTTCAATTGCAACTGTGCCAACAATGCACCAACTAGCATGCAAATCTCTCAACTCAACAAGCAACGAGAGCGAATAAACAGTCAACCCTGCTAAAGACTTCCGACTCAAGGCATCAGCAACAACATTTGCTTTACCCGGATGATAATTAATCAAACAGTCGTAGTCTTTAATCAATTCCAACCATCTTCTCTGTCGAAGATTGAGTTCTCTTTGGACACCCAAGTATTTTAAACTTTTATGATCAGTATAGATAAAACACTTTTCCCCATATAGATAATGTCGCCAAATCTTTAATGCAAACATAATGGCTGCTAATTCCAAATCATGGGTCGGATAATTGAGCTCATGAGGTTTCAACTGTCGAGAAGCATAAGCTATAACTTTACCTTCTTGCATCAGAACACAACCCAAACCATTATGTGAAGCATCACTGTAAATCACATATGGTTTATCTTCCACAGGTAAAGTAAGAACAGGCGCTTGAGTCAACATTTCTCTCAACTGTTCGAAGCTAGCCTGACACTGATCTGTCCACACAAATCTAACTCCCTTTCGAAGCAATCTGGTAAGTGGAGTAGCTATCAAAGAAAATCCTTTCACAAACCGTCGGTAATAGCCTGCCAAACCCAGAAAACTTCTAACTTCAGTCACAGATTTTGGTGGACTCCAATTCAAAATAGCTTCAACTTTACTCGGATCAACTCTAATACCCTCTGCTGAAACTATATGATCGAGAAAAGTAACTTGGTCAAGCCAAAACTCACACTTCGACAGTTTAGCAAATAATTGCTTCTATCTCAAAATCTACAGCACAATCCGCAGATGCCTATCATGCTCCTCCTCATTACGCGAATACACCAATATATCATTAATAAAGACCACTACAAACTGATCAAGATAGGGCCTAAACACCCTATTCATCAAATCCATAAAAACAGCAGGTGCATTCGTCAAACCAAAAGGCATAACTAGAAACTCATAATGCCCATATCTTGTACGAAAGCCTGTCTTAGGAATACCCTCAGCTCTGACTCTCAACTGATGGTACCCTGATCTCAAATCAATCTTGGAAAATACTGCTGCACCTTTCAATTGATCAAAGAGATCATCAATTCTAGGCAAAGGATATTTATTTTTAATAGTCACCTTGTTCAATTGCCTATAATCGATACACAATCTCATAGTACCATCTTTCTTCTTCACAAACAAAATAGGAGCTCCCCACGGTGAAACACTAGGGCGAACAAACCCTTTATCTAGCAACTCCTGTAACTGCACCTTCAACTCTCTCAGTTCAGCAGGTGCCATTCTGTAAGGAGTAATAGAGATAGGAGTGGTACCAGGCAATAATTCAATACCGAACTCCACCTCTCTCTCAGGAGGCAACCCTGGCAACTCCTCTGGAAACACATCTGGAAACTCTACAACTGTGGGTATATCATCAAGTTGAGAACTTTTTACTCTAGTATCCACAACATAAGCAAGGTAAGCATCACACCCTTTTCTAATCAATCTCCTAGCTGCAATAGCTAAAACAAACAAGGATGCTAGCTGTCCCTGCTCACTAGATACTAACACCTCTCCACCCTCGCTGGTTCTCAAAGTAACAACTTTCTTTTGACAGTCAACCACAGCTCTATGTCTAGATAACCAGTCCATGCCTAGGATCACATCATATTCCTTAAAAGGCATCTCAATTAAATCTCCAAGGAACTCCTCACCTTGCACCATTACTGCACTATCTCGGTGCACCTTACTAACAATCACACTATGCCCTAAAGGATTTGTCACCAATACATCAAATCCTAGGGATTCAGCATGCACATCAGATACAGGCAAAACAGATGCACTAATATATGAATGTGTGGAACCCAGATCAATCAAAGCAAGTACTGAAATACCAAATAAAGAAAAAGTACCAGCTATGACTGCCGAAGCATCTGGTTGCCTCTGCATCACATAAATCCTCTGAGAAGATCCAGCCTCCTCTGGTCTACTCTCCCTGGATGTAGAATCTCCTCTAGAACTGAACCCAGATCTACCTCCTCTGCTTAAACCTCTGCCTCCACGACCTCCCCTCACACTAGGTCGGGAAGCTGCAGTATCCACTGACATCCGCTCCTGTCTCTCAGGACAATCTCTAACAAAGTGATCAGGCGACCCACATCTGAAACATACCCCTGTCACACCAGTCCTCCAACAAGGACCACCATGTGGTCTACCACAATGAATGCATATGGGTAAGGTGGATCTCTGCATCACTGGGGTCGGAGCACTCGCCACTGAAACTGTAGGTCTAGATCTATGCCTCTGAAACTGTACTGACCTACCCGCTGGCCTCTGACTCCTACTAACCCGAGGAACAAAACTTCCTTTACCCCTTTTCACAGATGAAGACCCTGCCTCAAACTGGGGCCTTCTAACCCTGATCTCTTCCTCTGAAGCAGCTGCAATAACCTGAGCTCTCTCCACACTCCTAGCTGCTGCCACAAGCTGGGAAAAATCATGATATCTAGATCCAGCCACATGACACATGATAGAGGGCCTCAATCCCTCCTCAAATCTCCTACATCTATCTATCTCATCAGATATAATACCCCCAGCATACTGGCTCAACCGGATAAACTCTAACTCATATTCCATCACAGTCTGGTGATCTTGCTTCAAGCTCAAAAACTCCATCTTCTTCACGTCTTTGTACTCCCTAGGAGTATACTTCAATTCAAACTCTCTTAGAAAATCAGCATAGGACAATGTTGGTGGATCATCCATAGCATGGGGCACTGTCTTCCACCAATCATATGCGTCCTTTTGCAACAATGATCTTGCATAATCAAACTTTTCCTCTGGAGTGGCTTGCAACTGAACAAATATTCTCTGTACTTTATCTAGCCACTGCTTAGCTACAGCTGGATCAATAGTACCCAAGAAGTCTTCTGCTCCATATTTCCTTAATTTATCATACTGTCTCACTGATACCAAAGGCTGTGGGGGTGGTGGCGGTGGTTGCACTGGTGCTTACCTCAACAAATCAATCACATGCCTAAACCAACCTGGCGGAACCTCCTCACCAGCTGGTCTCCCCGACACAGAAGCAGGTACCTCTCCAGCACTATCCACTCTAGCTCCCTCTCTAATCTCATCAGGAGCTATACTCTCAGTACTACCCTCGACTGACTGAAGTGAGTGAGAATCCATCACAACCTATATCTGTAAACACAACAAAATACCTCTCATTAAAGATCAGAGACTGCCAATGCCAAACATGTATGTTATTCAAAAATCTACGTTTTAAAATCAAAACACTCTTTTTCTTACACTTGACCTAGGTTGAGAATCTCAAACCTAGGCTCTGATACCAAAATAAATGTAACACCTCTATACCCTGTATACGTACCAAGCATGCTTAAACGATCGTAATATACGTATACTGAATATAGAAAATGCCACGGTTTAAAAAGACACAACAAATCTTTGTAAATGAGTGAAACCAATCTCAAACAAATAAAAGAAATCCAAAAGACACTATATACAAAATGTTTAATAATTCACAGCGAAAGTTATTACAAATATGTTATAAATCAAGGTTTACAAAACATAAAATATATATACATGATTGGCAGCTCTTCTCCGATCTTTAAGTCCCAAAATAACTCTTCAATGTCTACTCTCACTCGGTCTCGAGGAGCTCTCAGGTTCAACTCTGTTACCTGCGCGATCAAACACTATCGCTAAGCCATCGGCTTAGTAGTACAAAATATATCAACATTATACTTTAAGGCAAACTAATGTTACACATCTAAATCATAAAGTTAACATCACACCTTTATATTTCATAAAGCATACACATAGAAGCACATCACATTACCACATCATACTACATTCAATATCATAACAATATTCATATTACATTTTCATAGTTCCATTGATTTTACCATTCAAGAATCACATTATATACAAAGACAAGCATGGGCCCAAAACACACTAATATGCCATTCAATTTTCAGAGTTAATGCTTTGGTTTTGTTATCACATTTATCATTATCATAAACCCAACTAGGCTTCAAGGATTTAGGTTCAACCAAGCTTCAAGGGGAACAAAGCATGCTAAGTATCAACCCAACTTGGCTTCAAGAACCAATCCAACCTAGCTTCAAGGGTTGTAACATCTCAATTAGGCTTTAAGGATCCAATCCAACCTAACTTCAAGAGAATGTTACCAATAGGCATGCCACCAATAACAAAACTCTGAAAATGAATAACACATTAGACACACAATTCATTTATTATTTCATTCTCACATATCATCATCAATTAGGCAAACATGCCTTATGTTCTTCCAATAGAATCATCATAGCCAAACACAATGGCTTCATATCACATTTGAGTTATCATATCCAATTACAATGGCCTCATATCATATTATATCTCAAATCATATTATTCATATAGCATCATTGATACAACATTTCAAAGTACATTATTATTGAAATGTACATAATCAGACACATTAAACATCCATTAAAAATGATCATCATTGATATATATACACATATATAATTCACCTTATTCTTAAATTTAGAATCCTCAATACACATTTGTTTAGGTCATCTTTGTTTTAAGTATATTCAAAGTGGAAATACAAAAAGACCTTGGAAGGATTCAACAATGTGAGAAAAGCAAGAAACAAATCACAGTAAGGAACACCCTCAAGGGACACGGCCAAGCTTGTGGTCGTGTCTCTCAACCAAAAGCAACAGAAGCAGACATGGGCAAGGGACACGGCCGTGTCCTCTCCAAAAATCACCAAACACGGCCAAATTTCCATGGACTTGGCCGTGTCTCTCAAAAATATTTTAGGTTGGCCGTGTCTCTTCATTGGTTTGGCTGTGTCTCTCATGTATACAAACCCTAACTATGGCCAACTCTGTTTTGATTGAATAAAAACACAATATACACAACATAAACTCATTCAAATGGATGTAATCAAAGTCATTAACACTTATTTTGCATGTTTAACACAATATTCACATTAACCATACATCAACAATCCATTTAATCATCTACCATTTCAAAACCCTAAAACCAAACATCACTCTTAACTTATCATCTTCCAACCAAAACCAACATCAATCCAACCTTTTTAACTTATAATCAATCTCAACACTTATAAACTCATCTCAAACACACCTATTCATAATCTCAACACATCACAACCCACCTCAAACATAACTTCAAAAATAACAAAGATAAACAAGAGAGTACTTACTTTAAATGAAGAAATTTCACAAATCTCCAACCTACTCCGTTGATTTCTCCTTCAATTTGATTCTAGCATCAAGAACACCTCTCTTGCTCTCTCCTCTCTTGAATAGTCGGCACACAAAGGAGAAGAAAAGAAAATAATCACAAGTCAAACTTCTCTTCTTCTTTAAATATCCACCAAGCAATTCTAACAAAGTAATTACCTAAATGCCCTCACTAATTTAACTTAACCTTTGTCACTTATATGCCCATTTAAGTAATTTCACATGTCACAAATAAATATCCTCTTCCATTGACCATCCCTTTTGACTAATGTATATGTTATGTATATAATCATATACCCAACATATACACTTTCTCTCTACACATTTCTTTCTTTTTTTAAACACTACATAAACATTTTCTTTCAAATTTATTTTCTCTTACACATCAACATATACATTTAATCTAATTAAAACAACAATAATATTCAAAACTTCTAGGGCATACATTGGGATATTACACTACCTACCAAGAGAGATCAACAGGTCTTTGATAGGCTTGAAACAGGGTCTATGAGGGACATGGGTTAAATGAAGGCCATTTTGAGATAGGAGCTGATGTGACACAATGGACAAACCCTCACACTACAAATTTCTTGTTGGAACTTTAGACAGTTGGGAGCAATCTTTCTAGACTCCAAATTCCTTCTATCTTCTTGGCATTAATCTGGATCTCGATTAGGATAGTTTTTGCTCTTGCAAAAAGTTTAAGACCCAAATCTGTTTCTTTTCTTCTTTTCCCATTTCTTTCCACTTTATTTTTCTTACTCTTCCCTCTTCCTTCTCTTTATTTGACTTACTCTTCCCTTTCTTTGAGCATTTTATCATTTTGTCCTTCTTCCCTGTAGGACTGTTAAGTACAAAACTTTCAAGAACTGATGGTCTTTCACTTTTTCCTTTGATTTTGATCAAATCTTTGGTTGGGTTGGACCAATTCAAGTCAATCCGTCCTTATAAACCAAATGGAAGCCTTTTGTTGTCTTAGGTAAAAGAGAACTTAGTTGGCTTTTTGAACCTTTTTGGGTTTTCTTTTCTTTTTTCTTTTCTTTTTTTCTCTTCTTTTTTCTTTTCTTTTTCTTTTCTTTTATCTTTTTTGTTTTCTTTTCTTCTTTTTTTTTTTTTGGTTCTAGCTCTAAAAGAGTTGTCTTGTTTGTACCAACTTTGTCTTCCAATAATGGATAAGTGGAGTAACATAAATCTTCTTTAATAGGGATAAATCATTTGTTACTCTAATGATGATGTTGTTTTGATATATTGGAGATATTAAGGGAACTTCAACCACCCTTATGGTCTTGAAAACTTGAACTACCCTTATGGTCTTGAAAACATCAACTATCTTCATGGTCTTGAGAACTTCAACTATCTTGATCTTGACCAATCATTGCTTTCTTTGATCTTCTTGCCTCTTTATCTTAGTGATTATTAGACTTGTCAAAAGTATCACAACAGCTCAGGGTAGATTATTGGGGTTTTTTTAAGCCAATGAAAAGAAAGCTAAAATTTTATAAATGCTCAATGGGACAACTAGGGATTGATATTTAATAGGGTGGATACAAGTTGTTGGCTTGTTAAACAATGCCTAAATCATTTCTCTCTTAAATAAGTAGAGTTTAATTTCACCTCGAAAGTTCGTCAAAGCATATTCTAAGACTGACTAGAACCTAGACAAAGGTAATTATGCAGGAGCCCTCTCTAAGTAAGCATACACAACTCAATGCTATAGATCAATTCCCTCATCTAGTAAAGTCATTCAAGTCATAATGCCTAGACACACTAATTTATAAATATCAAGCTAGATTCCTCATTGGTTGAACACCAAAATGAACAAAGACCAACAAAAATTTTGATGAAAGTAATTTATTCAAGCAACTTTAAATTTGAAAAACAGAATAGTTCCAAAATATTAAAGAAAGAAAGATTGAAAAGCAACATCCAAGCTAAGGAAAGTTCATTGAGTTAGGCTTCTTTTCCTTTCATATCTTCAATATCCCCATCTTGAAAGGATGATAAAACAAAATCTTCTTCCAATCCTTTTCCTACCATGAAGGCTGCTGGTGGTGGCACTCTGTTGAACCTTGGAAATGGATTACTTTTGGTATTGGGCTTATCTGGATCAGGCAACTTGCCATTATCAATTAAATTATGGATCTCATGCTTCAACTTCATACAATTGTCCATTTCGTGCCCAGGCCTTTGATGGAATTGGCAAAATGCACTAGTATCAAAGTTAGGTGGAAGAGGATTAGGCAAAGGACGAGGAGTCAAGGGTTGTAATAATCCCTTCTTTTGTAGCTTATTGAGAACCCAAGACAGTGGCTTCCCTAATTCTGAAAACTGCCTCATTCCTCCTTGACTTGTGGCATTAACATCAACTTCTTTTTGTGTGCTTTGATTGCCCGACTGGTAGTTCCCTTTCTCATTCCTTTTAATTGAAAAGCGATTTTTCTCCTTTTCCCACTCTTCAATTTGTACACCAGCTTGGAGAAGATCTTTGAAATCCCTTATAAGGGTGTGAGACATCCTTTCACTGAGATTGGGAAGAACACCTCTCACGATCATCCTTATTTCATCGGATTCGCCGGGCCTTTTCTTGAGCAAAACAGCCTTATTTCTCCACCGTTTCACATAGTCCACAAAATTCTCGTTTGGCCGTTGCCTAATGGACTCAACTTCCATTAAGGTAACTTCCAACTCGACATTATACCCATATTGCTGGATGAAGGTCTTGTATAGCAAATCCAAATTCTTTTATGTTCCATCATCTAAGGTATTGAACCAATTTTGAACAGCAAGATCCAATGAGAGCATGAAGTACCTTAGAGTTTGAGACTTAGTAGCTCGAGCAGACTGCATAGCAGTGATGTACTGCTTCACATAGAGATGAGGATTTTCGGTGCCATTGTACTTTACAAAAGATGGCATCTTGAACTTGTATGAGACTTCTTCATCTAGCTCAAATAGTTTATCAATCTCAGACATCTCTTCGGTTTTCAGCTTCTTCTCAAATTTCTTTTCTAAATCAGCAATCATCTTTTCAACATTGGATGTTTCGATCTTTTCAATAGTTGCTTTCTCAACAACCTTCGGTTCTTTCTTCTTCTCTTGAACATCTTGGTAGTATTGAGCCCAATCATCATCATCAATGATTACCTTATCATCATCAAAAGCTAATTCATCAACTTTAGTCTTTCCCTTGCCTTTCTTGGTGCTAGCAGATGCTTCGGCATTGTTTTCTAAAATTACAGCTAACTGGTTCTTCATGGTCTCAGCTAGGGCCTCTTTTATTTCTTCCATCTTGGCGTTGAGGTCCTCATCCACCATTCTTTGAATTTGTTCGGGATCCATTGTTTTTGGTGAGCAAGTGATTGAGTCGTTGCTAGATTCTTCTTCTCCGGCATAGGTTAGATTGTTGTAAGCTTTTGAACTGTCGTAATCCAGGGTTGTGAGCCAGAGAGGATCAATGATATGAGATGCAAATGTATGCATGTATGCATGTATGCACAAACAACAGACAAACAAGGACGAATAGGACGTTCCTTCCAACCTTATAACATCCACACACGAATGGCGAGTCTCTTTTCCTAGGTAAATGGTTGACAAAATACCAACATGGGGTATCTTATTTTCGAATAATTTCCTCGAACGTTTCAACCAATAGTTATATTTTCGAAAATGGAAATCAATCCATGATAATTCCTATTAATTAGGTTTTAATCCATTCAACCAACTATAGTAGCTTTTATGCTATATTGGATTAAAACTAAATTAAGAGGTTTATTATAGGTAGATTTCTTACTTGAAAAGAGTAACTAATGGTTCATGCCAAAAAAAAGCCCATGATTAATTTATTCTTAGTATAAACTAGGCCCACAATTGATTTTTGGTATTTCGTAATTGACCTAAATAATTTGCAAGCTCTTTGTAAGAAAAGGTTGGATGAAAATAATTTTGTTTCTAAGCCCATTGTAAAAAGATTTTAGGAAAAATGGATTTTGGGCTTAGTATTTGGGCCATGAGCAAAAGAATTTTTTATTTATTTCTAGAAAAATTTTATGTCCAAAGACCACCTTGAAAAGTTTTGAAAATAGCTTTGGTCTTTTGGACTTTAAAGAAAAATTTATTTTAAGCTTACAATATACTTAGGTCAAGAAAGAACAAACCAAATAAGCCATGATTTAAGCCAAGATAAATGAACCATAGTCAAACAACATGCATTTGGGGTAAAACCTAAGGAAAGTAACTAGGACAATTACATGAGCTTTAGACTTTGGGTAAAAAGGCTTAGGTTCCCATAACAAGTATATACCGAACGGTACGAGGCTATGAGTGGTTATGCCATGCTCGATCTCCATACCTTGAGTGAAAGTATGGTATCCCTTACATAACACAACACGGGTAACACAGGCATCCTAACTCATGCACATAATGCAATCTAATATGATGCAATCTTATCCCCAGTGGAGTCACCACTGTGAGCGGAGATTTTTGCCCCCGCTCCTGGTGGAATGGTTCTTGTGACTTCGACACTGTTTAGGCTCGAAGCCTTAGAGAACACGGACCTAAGTCCGGAAAAAATGGAGTCGCCACCCGAACGGGTCGGGAAAAAAGAAATGGGTGGCTGACTCGATTCCTAAGGAATCCCCAACCCCCCTAATGAGTTAGAAAAGTTAGGTACGTGTGGGGAAGGTGAGAAATAGCCTAGCACCCCCACAACGCCCGATTCATTGGAACTGGCCTCCTTTACAAGTCTTAATATTATAAAATTTTTAAATATAACAACATTATCCATATTACACACAATAATTGAAAGAAAGCATCATTATATTAAAATCAAAGCAATGTCCAAACAAAGCAAATAAATGGACACCCATCCAAGGATGGAAACATGTCCTTACATCTCATGCCTAAATAGGACACCCACCAAAAGGTAGAAACATGTCCTTTACATTGGTTCTAAAATAGAAAAGCAATTTAAATTACATGATATTTAACTAATGAGGTACCCACCAAGTGGAAACATACCTCTTACAACATTTGGAAACCTAAATAAATTGGTAAAAGTAAATAACTATTCAAAATAAATAAATCATTCATTAAAGGTATTAAATATCAATAGAAAGTAAGAATCCATCCATGATAAATAAAATAAACCAAGCATTGAACTTAAATAAAATAAAGCATATAAAATAAATCAAAGCATATCAAATATAGAATTGAATAAAGCAAATAAAAATCTAAATTATAGCTACTGTGAGTTTTTAAAGGAATTAAAATAGATCAAGTTTTTATGTTTTAAAAAGTTGATAAGCTCTTTGATTAACTAAATTAATATTTGGATGGTGAAATCATAAAACTAGGGTTTGAACACTTTAAAACATTAAGTTTTGGATTTACGGTTACTCATCAAATTATGGTTTCAAGCTTACTGTGTAAAATTAAATATTTGTGTTTATATGATTTTTTAAAAGTTTTAAAGGATTAGGGTTTAGAAAAAATTAAGGTTTAAGATTTTAAGGAGGTTAGGGTTCACTATTTTAGGTTTTGGAGTTGAATTAGGGTTTTAGGATTTTTGAATTTAGGGTTTCGGGTAATGAGTTATTTTTAGGATTTGGAAAATCAATTGATAATTCTATGAAGTTTTATGAAGATAAACAACACGATTTAAAATTTATAAAAGCAAAAAAAGATGTTTTTAAGTCTTTTGGAAGGAAACAGAATACAATTTAGAGTTTTAAAAATTTGGAAAGCAAATCTTAGTTTTGTGGTTTTGAAGAAATAAAACTAATATCTTTAAACTTTTAGAAAATAAAGCCACAATTTAAGATTTTTAAGCCTTAGAAAAAGTGAATTGATGTCCTAAAATTTTTTAATTAAAAGAAACAAAGTGATGATTAAGCTACTATGAAAAAAAAAAGAAATTAAGAATTCAAACCTTATTTTGTAAGTTTCATCAAAAATTGCTTCTTGGATGAACAAGGTCAAAGACAAGTCTTTTTTTCTTTGAATTGCTTAAATCATTTTCTGCTCCCTTAAAAATTAGCTTGATTCAAGCTGATTTCCTTCACGAATTCGGATCCACTTTTGTTCAAGCTTCTGTCCAATTTCGTCTCTCTTTCTCCTCTTTTTTTTGCGTTGTTTAGTCCATATTTATAGAAGTTTTATATCCTTCATTCCTAATTATTCACGGCATCTTTATTGAATAAGAAAAGGAAACCGAAACCTAATTGTATTAGATTTTGGAAAATTTGCGTCGAAAAAATTTCGCTGGCGAAAAAAAAACTACTGCATAAAAACTGCGCTGGCAAAAAAAAGTGTCGCAGCTGGCTGCGACAGCGCGAGCGGAACGGGCCCGTAGGAGTTTCTTGCGGGCGAAATGCCCACGGGCTTGCGCTGACTTTCGGCGACGATTTTTATGTCGCCGATTTTTTTTTGTTATTTTTTTATTTTTTATTATTTTTGAATTTTTTATTCATTTCACCATTTTTTACTAAAATAAATATTAAAATTAATTAAGATACCATAAAAATTGTTTTGGACTAATTAAAATATATCGGACAACACAAAAATTATTTTGGACTAATTAAAATATATTGGACCAGACCGGGTCAAAAATTAAGGGTCTACAGTAATAAGAATCTCATATTATGATCTTATCATGATTTCCCTTATACTATGTTTTATACTAGGGACTTTATTAAACAGTTTAAGATATATAATCAACTATATACATCACATGAGTAGTAAATAATAAAGGATGCCTTAATTCATTAATATATAAATAAATGATAATGTAACACCCCTATATCCCGTATACGTACCAAGCATGCTTATACGATCGTAAAATATGTATACTGAATATAGAAAATGCCACAGTTTAAAAATACACAAAATCATATCTTTAAAAATAAATGACACAAATCTCAACATTTAAAAGAAATACAAAAGACAGTATATATAAAAAATGTTTAGTAATCCGCAGCGGAAATTATTACAAACTTTTACAAGTTCAAATACATCAAAATCAAAATATACAAAACATAGAATATATACATGATTGGCAGCTTGACTCTCTAATCTTTAAGCTTTAGCCCAACTCTTCAAGCATAAACTCAACTAGGTCTAGAAGAATCCTCCGTCTCAAACCTATCAACCCTATCACCTGCGCGATGAACCACAATCGCGCTGAGCCAACAACTCAATGGTACAAACCATGATAGAATTATGCAATATATATATATATATATATCAATGATATGCATTCAACCAATGAAGATCATACTTATAATTGTTGCATCTCATTAATTCAATAATCATATCATCATCCATTATACTCATTCAAAATAGACACCTATGGGCCCAAACTAGTATTTAATATGATATTCAAAGTTCAGAGTTGCTGCTTTGGTCCATAATCACAATAATCAAGCCCGTAGGCAATATACATATCTCTCTATCCATGGATAGGGTAACAGACCCAGTCTCTTGGACCATCAACTCAACAAGCTTGAGGAGATCCTCAACCCGGCTAGACTGTTACCTGTAACAGACCCAGTCTCTTGGACCATCAACCCGACTAAATCGAGGAGATCCTCAACCCGGCTAGACTGTTACTATTCATATATTTCATATTCACAATTTTCATAGTGTAACAGACCCAGTCTCTTGGACCTCAATTCAACTCAAATTGAAGAGATCCTCAACCCGGCTAGACTGTTACCTGTAACAGACCCAGTCTCTTGGACCATCAACCCGACTAAATCGAGGAGATCCTCAACCCGGCTAGACTGTTACTATTCATTTTATAGGCATGCCGCCAAATCCAGAACTCTGAAATTGAATAAACATATTAAACATACAATTATTTCATTTGCCTCATTATCATTCTCTTTCTCAATTCCTATCTCATACTCAAATAGGCAATCATGCCTCATCAATTTCATTTACATAACCATGTCCAACAACAATGGTTTCATTATATCTCCCTTCACATCAAGACAATTCATCATCATACATATAGCACATTACATTCCACAAGATTCACAATGTATAAAATGTCAAATTATTCATATATATATCAACAATGCCACATCAAATGGATGTATGAAACAATGCAATGTTTGTACTTACCTTAAATGCAACCCTCACAATATTAAACACTTATTCCTCCAATAATCTTCCACTTCTTGAATTAGGGTAATTCACCTTCTTCACAACCTATTCCAAAAGGAAGATGAAACCCACATAAGATCATAAGGCTAAGAACCAACTAGGGCAAACTCTAAACTTGACACACTCAACAACACGGGCGTGTCCCTGACCCTGCCCTAACTCCACAACACAGAAGTTTTTACACGCTCAACAACACGGGCGTGTTCCTGGGCGTGTAATACATTCTGCCTCTCAACAACATTGACACGTCCAACATCATGAGCGTGCTCATGGCCGTGTCAATTCCCCAAAAACACAGTGGCTATGACACGCTCAATAACACGGGCATGTTACTGGCCGTGTCAATCCTACTGCCACACAGACGCTATGACACGCTCAGTATCCTGGGCGTGTCACTGCTCGTGTCACTCATCCAAAATACATAACCATCGACATGCCCAAAATCCTAGACGTGCCCTTGGGCGTGTCAGGCCAAAAACCCAGATTCCGGCCAAAACAACAACACAATCAACAAAGCACTTCCTTTCACCAAAATCCACTTCAATCAAAGTCATCTCAACATACCCAAAAATCACAACAAACTTACAAATACACCAAAACAACTAAAAACCCAACAACTTACTCTTTCCTTCAATCTATCCCCAAAACAAGAAATCAGTTACCCAAACACTCTTAAACCCATCTTAAACAAACATAAACACATACCATCCACAAACTCAACTCAAAAACTCAAAGAAATCAAAGATTCAAGTGAAGAACTCACCAAGGTTGAAGAAACTCTTAACTTTTCAACTTGATCTCTTGAAATCTTCCTTAGATCTTGAGTTTAGAGGTTCAAATCTCTCATTTGTTCTCTTGTCTCTTTGTTAGCCGGCCAAAACAAAAGCAAAGGAAGGAGAAGAAGATGAGCCATGGCAAGGAAGAAAGAAAGAAGAAAGAGAAACACAAAGTCAACCTCCTTTTCCTTAAAACCCTCTCAACCAAGCAATTATAATATTAAACTAATCCCATTTAATCTCTTCCACTCAATTAATTCCTTATTATTTAATTATTAAATTCAAAAACACAAAATATCTTCTTCCACTATCATCCTTTTGACTTTCCAATGACTTGTGTATATGTTATGTATATTCTAATATACACAACATATACACTCTCTTTAAAAACCCTTTTCTCTTCCAAATAAACATATACATTGAATCCAATTTAAACAACAATAAAGCCAAAACATCTAGGGAATATTTTGGGATATTACAATTCTTCCCCTCTAAAAAGAAATTTCGTCCTCGAAATTACATGATATCAAGTCCAAAACAATTGAGTATATTGATCTCGCATTGCTTGCTCACTTTCCCAAGTTGCCTCTTCTCTACCATGATTCTTCCATAGAACCTTCACCAATGGCACTCTTTTATTTCTCAACTCTTTTACTTCGTGTGCCAAAATAGCGATTGGTTCTTCTTCAAATGTCATATCCGAACTAACTTCAATGGATTCCACTGACAAGATATGAGATGGATCCGATCTATACCTTCTTAACATAGAAACATGAAAAATATTATGGATTTTATCCAATTCAGGCGGCAAAGCAAGTCGATACGCAACTGGTCCAACCCTTTCCAATATCTCATACGGTCCAACAAAACGAGGACTCAGTTTTCCTTTACGACCAAATCTTAAAATTTTCTTCCAAGGAGACACTTTCAAAAATACTTTGTCTCCCACATTATACTCAATGTCTCTCCTCTTCAAATCTGAGTAAGACTTCTGTCGGTCTGAAGCTGTTTTCAATCTATTCCGAATCATCTTCACTTTTTCTTCAGTCTCTCTAACCAAATCAGGACCAATTAGCTTACCTTCACCAGTTTCATTCCAACATAAAGGTGTTCTACAACGTCTACCATACAATGCCTCAAATGGTGCCATTCCAATATTGGATTGATGACTGTTGTTGTAAGCAAATTCCACAAGTGGTAAAAATCTGTCCCAACTTCCAGAGAAATCAATGACACAGCTTCTCAACATATCCTCAATAATCTGTATCACTCTCTCTGACTGTCCATCTGCCTGTGGATGAAATGCAGTACTAAAGTGCAATCGAGAACCCATAGCCCCATGTAGACTCTTCCAAAACTTTGAAGTGAACCGGGGATCTCGATCCGACACTAAAGAAATCGGGACTCCATGCAACTTCACAATCTCACGGATATATAGTTCAGCTAACTTCTCAAGAGAATAATCCATCCGAACCGGAAGAAAATGAGCTGTCTTTGTTAACCGATCCACAATCACCCAAATAGCATCATGCTTACTCTAAGTCAATGGCAACCCTAATACAAAATCCATTGTTACCCTCTCCCATTTCCATTCAGGCACTGTTAAAGGTTGAAGCAACCCTGTTGGAACTTGATGCTCAGCTTTTACCCTTTGACAAGTGAGACATTTGGACACAAATTCCGCTATGTCTCTCTTCATACCAGACCACCAATAATACTGTCTCAAATCATGGTACATCTTTGTACTCCCCGGATGTATAGCAAAAATCGATTGATGTGCTTCTTCCAAAATAATCCTTTTCAAACTATCATCATCAGGAACATACAACCTATCTTTGAACCAAAGACTACCATCACTTTTCACAAGAAAATCTCGGC
The DNA here is from genome assembly GCA_947685225.1 of Garcia nutans. NCBI lineage: Eukaryota > Viridiplantae > Streptophyta > Magnoliopsida > Malpighiales > Euphorbiaceae > Garcia > Garcia nutans. The sequence goes on from CANTUV010000045.1 coordinate 36,203,786, forward strand.
TCTCTCCACTTCGGCAATCTGAAACAATCTTCTGAATTTTCTTATCCGCCAATTGAGCCTCCTTTATCTGATCCAACAATACTGGTCTCAACTGCAGTTGAGCTAATAATGTACCATCATTACATACTTCAAAACTAGCATGCAACGCTCTCAACTCAACAAGCAACGAGAGCGAATAAACAGCCAAACCTGCTAAAGATTTCCAACTTAAGGCATCAACAACAACATTTGCCTTACCTGGATGGTAATCAATCAAACAGTTGTAGTCTTTAATCAGTTCTAACCATCGTCTTTGACGAAGATTCAGCTCCTTCTGAACACCCAAATATTTCAAACTTTTGTGATCTGTATAGATAAAACATTTCTCTCCATACAAATAGTGGCGCCAAATCTTCAAAGCAAACACTATAGCCGCCAACTCCAAATCATGAGTCGGATAGTTAAGCTCATGTGGCTTCAACTACCGAGAAGCATAAGCTATAACTTTACCCTCTTGCATCAACACACACCCTAAACCACTATGTGAAGCATCACTGAAAATCACATATGGTTTATCTTCCACGGGTAAAGTAAGAACAGGTGCTTGAGTCAACATCTCTTTCAACTGCTCAAAGCTAGATTGACACTGATCTGTCCACACAAATCTAAATCCTTTCCGGAGCAATCGGGTGAGTGGAGTGGCTATCAAAGAAAAACCTTTCACAAAGCGTCAATAATAGCCTGCTAAACCCATAAAACTTCTAACTTCTGTCACAGACTTTGGTGGACTCCAATTCAAAATAGCTTCAATTTTACTTGGATCAACTCTAATACCATCTGCTGAAATAATATGACCAAGAAAAGTCACTTGGTTAAGCCAAAACTCACACTTTGATAATTTAGCATACAGCTGCTTCTCTCTCAATATCTGCAACACAATCCGTAAATGCTTGTCATGTTCCTCCTCATTACGTGAATACACCAAGATATCATCAATAAAAACCACCACAAATTGGTCCAGATAGGGTCTAAACACCCTATTCATCAAATCCATGAAAGCTGCAGGTGCATTCGTCAACCCAAAAGGCATTACTAAAAACTCATAATGCCCATACCTGGTGCGGAAGGCTGTCTTAGGAACATCTTCAGTTCTCACTTTCAACTGATGGTACCCTGATCTCAAATCAATCTTGGAAAACACTGATGCTCCCTTCAATTGATCAAAGAGATCATCAATCCTAGGCAAAGGATATTTATTCTTAATAGTCACTTTGTTCAATTGCCTATAATCAATGCATAACCTCATGGTACCATCCTTCTTCTTCACAAACAATACGGGAGCTCCCCAAGGAGAAACATCGGGGCGAATAAATCCTTTATCCAACAATTCCTGTAACTGCACCTTCAATTCTCTCAATTCAGCAGGTGCCATGCGATAAGGAGTGATAGAGATGGGAGTGGTACCAGGCAACAAATCGATACCAAACTCAACCTCTCTCTCAGGTGGCAACCCTGGCAACTCCTCTGGAAACACGTATGGAAAATCTGCAACTGTGGTAATATCATTAAGTTGAGAACCCCCTACTCTAGTACCCACAACATGAGCAAGGTAAGCATCACACCCTTTTCTAATCAACCTTCTAGCTGTTACAGCTGATACAAACAAGGATGCAAGTTGTCTCTGCTCACTGGACACCATTACACTCCTACCATTAAAAGTTCTCAAAGTGACACATTTCTTTTGACAATCTACCACAGCTCCATGCCTAGACAACCAGTCCATGCCCAAAATCAAGTCATACTCTTTAAAAGGCATTTCAATCAAGTCTCCATAAAACTCCTCACCTTGCACCACAACTGCACTATCCCGGTGTACCTTGCTAACAACCACACTATGCCCTAATGGATTCATCACCAACACATCAAATCCTAGGGACTCGAATGCATTTCAGACACAGGAAAAATAGATGCACTAATATATGAATGAGATGAGCCTGGATCAATTAAAGCAAGAACTGAAATGCCAAATAAAGAGAAAGTACCAGCAATGACTGCAGAAGCATCTGGTTGTCTTTGCATCACATATACTCGTTGAGAAGGCCCAGCCTCATCTGGCCTAGTATCCCTGGATGAAGATCCTCCTCTACGACTATACCTAGGTCTACCCCCTCTGGTGAAACTTCTGCCCCCTCGACCTCCTCTGACACTAGGTCGAGAAACTGTAAAATCTGCCGGCCTCTGCTCTTGCATCTCTGGACACTCTCTAATAAAATGATCAGGAGAACCACATCTGAAGCACAAGCTGGTCCACTACTCTGCCAACAAGCACCTCTATGTGACCCTCCACACTGAGCACACATAGGTAGAAGGGATCTCTGAACTACAGGAGTCGAAGCACTCGCTACTGAAACTGTATGTCTTGATCTCGGTCTCTGCAACTGAACTGACCTACCAGCCTGCCTCTAACTCCGACTGATCCTGGGAACAAAACTTCCCCTACCTCTCTTCACAGATGAAGACCCTGCCTCAAGCTGGGGTCTCCTAACCCTGGTCTCCTCCTCTGTAGCAGCCGCTGCAATACACTGGGCTCTCTCCACACTCCTAGCTGCAGAAACAAGCTGGGAAAAATCCTGGTATCTCGAACCGGCCACAAGACACATAATTAAGGGTCTCAACCCCTCCTCAAACCTTCTACACCGGTCGATCTCATCAGAAATAATTCCCCCAGCATAGTGGCTCAACCGGATGAACTCTAGCTCATACTCTATAACAAACCGGTGATCTTGCCTCAAAGTCAGAAACTCCATCTTCTTCACATCTTTATACTCCCTCGGAGTATATTTCAGCTCAAACTCTCGTAGAAAATCACTGTAGGATAATGTTGGTGGATCATCCATAGCATGCGGAACTGTCTTCCACCAATCATAAGCATCCTTCTGCAACAGTGATCTGGCATAATCAAATTTTTCTGCTGGAGTGGCTTGCAACTGAATGAAAATCCTTTGAACCTTATCCAGCCATTGCTCAGCTACCGCTGGATCAATAGTACCCAGAAAATCTTCTGCTCCATACTTTCTTAATTTATCATACTGTCTCACTGGTACCATTAGCTGGGGTGGGGGTGGCGGTGGTTGCACTGGTGCCTGCCTTAATAAATCAACCATAAGCCTAAGCCAAACTGGTGGAACCTCCTCACCAGCTAGTCTCCCAGACACAGAAATAGGTACCTCTCCAGTTCTATCCACTCTAGCTCCATCATCAGGAGCTACACTCTCCACACTACCCTCAAAGATTAACGCGAATGAGGATCCATTATAACCTATATCTGCAAACACAGCAGAATACACCTCATTAAAGATCAGAGACTGCCGACACCAAACATGTATTTTATTCAAAAACCCACTTTTAAAAATCAAAATATTCTTTTTCTTACACTTGACCTAGGTTGAGAATCTCAAACCTAGGCTCTGATACCAAAATAATTGTAACACCCCTATATCCCGTATACGTACCAAGCATGCTTATACGATCGTAAAATACGTATACTGAATATAGAAAATGCCACAGTTTAAAAATACACAAAATCATATCTTTAAAAATAAATGACACAAATCTCAACATTTAAAAGAAATACAAAAGACAGTATATATAAAAAACGTTTAGTAATCCGCAGCGGAAATTATTACAAACTTTTACAAGTTCAAATACATCAAAATCAAAATATACAAAACATAGAATATATACATGATTGGCAGCTTGACTCTCTGATCTTTAAGCTCTAGCCCAACTCTTCAAGCATAAACTCAACTAGGTCTAGAAGAATCCTCCGTCTCAAACCTATCAACCCTATCACCTGCGCGATGAACCACAATCACGCTGAGCCAACAACTCAATGGTACAAACCATGATAGAATTATGCAATATATATATATATATCAATGATATGCATTCAACCAATGAAGATCATACTTATAATTGTTGCATCTCATTAATTCAATAATCATATCATCATCCATTATACTCATTCAAAATAGACACCTATGGGCCCAAACTAGTATTTAATATGATATTCAAAGTTCAGAGTTGCTGCTTTGGTCCATAATCACAATAATCAAGCCCGTAGGTAATATACATATCTCTCTATCCATGGATAGGGTAACAGACCCAGTCTCTTGGACCATCAACTCAACAAGCTTGAGGAGATCCTCAACCCGGCTAGACTGTTACCTGTAACAGACCCAGTCTCTTGGACCATCAACCCGACTAAATTGAGGAGATCCTCAACCCGGCTAGACTGTTACTATTCATATATTTCATATTCACAATTTTCATAGTGTAACAGACCCAGTCTCTTGGACCTCAATTCAACTCAAATTGAAGAGATCCACAACCCGGCTAGACTGTTACATGTAACAGACCCAGTCTCTTGGACCATCAACCCGACTAAATCGAGGAGATCCTCAACCCGGCTAGACTGTTACTATTCATTTTATAGGCATGCCGCCAAATCCAGAACTCTGAAATTGAATAAACATATTAAACATACAATTATTTCATTTGCCTCATTATCATTCTCTTTCTCAATTCCTGTAACACCCCCACACCCAATACATACACACTACATACACCACAATGTAGTATACATGTATCGAATATAGGAATGCTACGGATTTTTATTAACATTCAAAACATTTTAAATGATACTATAAACTTTCTCATTATACATTAAAGAAAAATAAGTAATTACTTGTAATATAAAACAAAATAGATATAAATACATTTACTTAATACGCAGCGGAATTTATAAAATATTTACATATATGAAAACATTTAAGTCCATATCTATAATTATACACATATTTACATTATACACAATACTTTACAAAACATAAAGAATTTATACATGATTGGCAGCTCTTCTCTGATCTTTAAATCCCAGAATAATCCCTTCAATGTCTACTCTCACTAGGTCTCGAAGAACTCTCGGGTTCAACTCTGTTACCTGCGCGATTAAACACTATCGCGCTAAGCCAACGGCTTAGTAAGACAAATCATGCTTATGTTATGCTTTAGTGCAATGCAATGTTAATTATCAATCCATATTATACATGTAACATCATATATGCAAAGCAAACAACATACCATTACATTTCATAATCCAATATAAGTAGACATATCACATTTCAACATCTTTTCATATACCTCATTAGTTACTCATTAAACCATTCATGAACAACACCAAACAAAGACAAGCATTGGGCCCAAGACACACTAATATGCCATTCAATTCCCAGAGTTAATGTTTTGGTTTTGTTATCACATTTATCAATATCATATACCCAACTAGGCTTCAAGGATTAGGTTCAACCAAGCTTCAAGGGGAGCAAAGCATGCTAAGCGTCAACCCAACTTGGCTTCAAGAACCAACCCAACCTAGCTTCAAGGGTTGTAACATCTCAATTAGGCTTCAAGGATTCAATCCAACCTAACTTCAAGAGATTGTTACTATCATTAGGCATGCCACCAATAACAAACTCTGAAAATGGAATAACACATTAGCCACACAATTCAATTACATTTCATTCTCAATTCTCATCAATTAGGCAAACATACCATATATCTTTCAATTGAACCATCATAGCCAATCACAATGGCTTTAAATCACATTCCATATCATCTCACATTTCATGATTCAACAATGATGTTAGACAAATGATCTCTATTTTGATCCTTGACAACTCAAATGGATGATCTATTTAGCATGTATTTGAAAATCTTGTTGCAGAATTAGGTTGCTTCCAATAAGGTGAACAGAACCTTTCTAGCGGTCGCGCCTCACCTGAATACGACCGCTCCATACAATTACAAGATGAAACTTTATTACAGTAGGTTTCGCAGTCAGAAGCCCGACCTAAGTCGAGACCGCACATGAATAATAGCGACCGCACATGAATAATAGCGACCGCCCCAAATTACGTGTCTCTCATGCATAAACCCTAAATGTAGCCAAATTTCTTTTGGTTAACTTAAAACATATTGTACACAACATAACCTCATTCAAATGGACATAATCAACATCATTAGCAATTATTTTACATGCTCATCACAATATTTTCATCACCAACATTCATTAACAATACATTTGATACCTTATCACATTTACAAACAAAAGTGTTTTAAGATTAAACAACATATGCATGTTTGTAACCATATAGTTTGTACTTACCTTTAGCACCAATTATACAACTCTAAACACTTTCTTTTCTCCAAGAATTCTTCACTTCTCAAATTAGAGCAAATCACCTTCTTCCAAAACCTAATCCAAAATAACACAATAATAATTTATCACTTACCATTTCCAAAACCCTAAAACCAACATCACTCTTAACTTATCATCTTCAAATCCAAAACCAACACCACAACCAATTAAATCCAACATATAATAATCAACACAACCCTACCATCAAAAATCCACAACCAAACTCACAACCAACTTAAATAAACTAAGAGAATCAAGAGAGACTTACCAAAAATAATGAATCTTCTTGGATTTCCACTTAACCACTTGAAAACTTCTTCAATTTGAGCTTCAAATATCATCAACTCTTGTTTTCTCTCTTGCTCTCTAAGTTGGCCGGCCACACGTGAAAAGAAGAAAAGAAATTGATCAAACAAAAGTCAAATCCTCTTTTAACCTCCACCACACAATTTCCAAAAGAAGAAATACCAAAATGCCCTCTTAAACATAATTACACTTCCTTTTATTTAGCATGCCCTTTATAGTAATTTCAATAACAACAACTAAATATCTTCTTCCACTATATCCAACACCTTGACTCTCCCTTTGACCAACATATATGCCATATATATTGCCATATACACTACATATACATCTTCTCTACACATCACTTTTCTTTCAAATAACACATGAACATTCTCTCTTCTTCTTTTTTTTTATCACACAACACATACATTCAATCACATTTTAAACCAACAACAACAACAACAACAACAATAACAACATAATCAAAACTTCTAGGGCATACATGAGGATATTACAATTCCTATCTCATACTCAAATAGGCAATCATGCCTCATCAATTTCATTTACATAACCATGTCCAACAACAATGGTTTCATTATATCTCCCTTCACATCAAGACAATTCATCATCATACATATAGCACATTACATTCCACAAGATTCACAATGTATAAAATGTCAAATTATTCATATATATATCAACAATGCCACATCAAATGGATGTATGAAACAATGCAATGTTTGTACTTACCTTAAATGCAACCCTCACAATATTAAACACTTATTCCTCTAATAATCTTCCACTTCTTGAATTAGGGTAATTCACCTTCTTCACAACCTATTCCAAAAGGAAGATGAAACCCACATAAGATCATAAGGCTAAGAACCAACTAGGGCAAACTCTAAACTTGACACACTCAACAACACGGGCGTGTCCCTGACCCTGCCCTAACTCCACAACACAGAAGTTTTTACACGCTCAACAACACGGGCGTGTTCCTGGGCGTGTAATACATTCTGCCTCTCAATAACATTGACACGTCCAACATCATGAGCGTGCTCATGGCCGTGTCAATTCCCCAAAAACACAGTGGCTATGACACGCTCAATAACACGGGCGTGTTACTAGCCGTGTCAATCCTACTACCACACAGACGCTATGACACGCTCAGTATCCTGGGTGTGTCACTGCTCGTGTCACTCATCCAAAATACATAACCATCGACACGCCCAAAATCCTAGACGTGCCCTTGGGCGTGTCAGGCCAAAAACCCAGATTCCGGCCAAAACAACAACACAATCAACAAAGCACTTCCTTTCACCAAAATCCACTTCAATCAAAGTCATCTCAACATACCCAAAAATCACAACAAACTTACAAATACACCAAAACAACTAAAAACCCAACAACTTACTCTTTCCTTCAATCCATCCCCAAAACAAGAAATCAGTTACCCAAACACTCTTAAACCCATCTTAAATAAACATAAACACATACCATCCACAAACTCAACTCAAAAACTCAAAGAAATCAAAGAGTCAAGTGAAGAACTCACCAAGGTTGAAGAAACTCTTAACTTTTCAACTTGATCTCTTGAAATCTTCCTTAGATCTTGAGTTTAGAGGTTCAAATCTCTCCCTTGTTCTCTTATCTCTTTGTTAGCCGGCCAAAACAAAAGCAAAGGAAGGAGAAGAAGATGAGCCACGGCAATGAAGAAAGAAAGAAGAAAGAGAAACACAAAGTCAACCTCCTTTTCCTTAAAACCCTCTCAACCAAGCAATTATAATATTAAACTAATCCCATTTAATCTCTTCCACTCAATTAATTCCTTATTATTTAATTATTAAATTCAAAAACACAAAATATCTTCTTCCACTATCATCCTTTTGACTTTCCAATGACTTGTGTATATGTTATGTATATTCTAATATACACAACATATACACTCTCTTTAAAAACCCTTTTCTCTTCCAAATAAACATATACATTGAATCCAATTTAAACAACAATAAAGCCAAAACATCTAGGGTATATTATGGGATATTATAATGTGTATATTACACCCTAAAGTGATTGTCTAAAGGGCATACATAGACAAATTAATCTAAGGAGTTTGGGAACTTGGTTTCTTTGTGGTCTTTAGGAAAACCTACAAATTTGATTGGTAGAAGTTGGGGTCAAACCAAATTGGTTAAGGGATTTGAATCCTTTGGCACATCTGCACCTTATTCACATGTAAGGCCAAAGGTTTTACTTGATTTATAGTGAAACAATTAAATATGTTACATACAATTTGATAAATATGATGGATTTTAAATGAAGAAACATAAACAACTTTTATATATTGTTTATTTATTATATATGCTATATGTGTTGTTTAACTTTTATAGAAATAGTAACATAATTAAATTTTATAAAGAATCAAAGAGTTAAAAAAAATAATAATAATAAAAAAGAGAATCTTAAACTTTATCTAACCAAAAAACGTAGTTTAAGACATTTTTGAAAAGAAAGTAAAGTTGAAGAATTTATTCGAGACAAATTGAAGTTTAAGAATGATAATATTACAATGGTATAAGTTTAGGGACTATAGATGATGAAATTAAGCTTAAAAGTTGAGATTATGATAATACTCAATGCCATATTTCACAATATTCCCAAAATTTAATTACTATGTCAAAAAATTTATGCTCATTAGTAAGACTATAAATAAGCCAAGCTATTCGAGTTTGGCTTGGATCTAGATTCGATAAAAACTCATTTTGGCTTTTACTTGTGCCACTCATTTGTTAAATGATTCAAGTCCAGGTCAATAAATATTTTGCTCTTTAGCTCGCAAGCTGACTCATTTCAAATATTCGCTAGTTCAACTAGTAATCTAACTCGTTTATTATATTAGATTAAGAATATACATAATTCAATTTAAATATTAAATTATGTTTATAAATATATTAATTTTTAAATAATTATATAATTTATTACTATATGTTATATGTGATAAATAAATTAAATAATATAAAATAAATAACTTTCATATCACATAATAATTCAATTTAATAAACTTTATTTTAAAGTTTTTCATATATTATATTTTTAAATTATGAATATTGATACTTATTTATGTTAGGTTTCCATGGATATCAAATACAATCAATAGTAGAGGAAAAGAAATACAATCCATGAAAATCCTACTAGGATCCATGCTTTTTAATTAAATCAAATGAAGGGTTAACTTATCTTACCTTTTGCAGCAAAGTTTGATCCTTTCTTTTTAGCAAACAAATAGATAACCAAATGTTGCAAGACACGAACACTTTCTACTAGCATCCACATAAACGAATTAAACAAAATAGGTGACTGTATGCTAGCACTTGATTTTTGAAGACTCTGTTCAAAACTGTATGAGTTTCTCTCTTAATATTTTCTCTCAGAAACGTGATCCCTCAACTGATGCAATATAATATATATATATATATATATATGTAACCTACAATAAATGATTTATAGAAAGAAATTAAAGAAATAAAAATAGAATTAAAAGAGTTAAAAGAAAAATAACAAAATGATTCTAAAATTATAAAAGCATTGTTAGATAATAAAGAATCTACTTCTTCTGAAAGGTCTTATGAAGAAGAAGGAGAAGACATTAATGATAATGAAATTAGTATAATAGATAAAGACAATATACCTAAAAATTTCATATTTATATTACATGAAATAACATCTAAAAAATATTTAATCTCAATAAAATAAAAATTCTCTGAAAATTATATTATAGACAATATAACACTGTTCAACACTTAAACATATTTAAATTATATAAAATTTAGTTTAGAACCTAAAAGATTTTGAGAAAACACCAATGAAAAATTATCAACAGCTAATAAATCTAAATTGTGAATTCTTGGTAAAATAGAAGTTTTAATTATGAATAATAATTTAGAATTAAAAATATATTTATTTTAACTAAAGAAATACATCACTTGGTAATCCTAGGAACACCATTTATAAATTTAATTATCTTTTATTTAGTAAAAGATGATAATATAAGTTTTAAAATCAAAAATCAAAAAAAATATTCCTTTTATAGAAAAACCTAAAAAGAAAAATTTTAATTTACTTAAAGCACATTCGATTTATAAACTAGAAATAAAAGCAAAGTTTGAGCAACTTTGTAATTTAAAAAATAATTTCAACTATAAAAAATAAATGAACAATTCAAGATAGATTTGGTAAAAAACCAAATAGACCAAATAAAAACTCAAATAGAAAATGAGCTATGTGCTGGCTTTCCAAATGTATTTTGGAATAGGAAACAACATATGGTTGACTTACCTTATGAACCTTATTCCTTCAAACATGAAAAGTTACAGTAAAAAGTCTTGTTCATCAACAATATAAAAGCAATACTATTCAGCAACAGTATGAAATAGTACTTTCTGACAAAATACTATTCATCTATAGTGTCGGACATGTAAATGTATAATACCTCCCCCCAAACAAAGTATTATTTATCTATAGTTCCAGGCATGTAAAAAGAACAGTAAATATCAGTAAAGCTCAATAGTTTTTTTTTCTATATAAGGAACCTTTCCTGAAGCTTAGAGGTAGATATTTTTCTTCACTTCAAAACTCCCTCAACTCTGAAGAAACTCTCTTCAAGCTTAGCTCAGGTTTTCCTTTCCCTCTCTCAAATACACCTTTTCTTTTTCCTATTGCTATATAACTCTCCTGTAAGCTTTTAACCTTGTTTTAAATTTATTTTATTTTCTATATAATTTATTTATTTTGTATTTTGTTTAAATTTTATAGTTTGTATAAGTATGTTTTCTACATGCAGCTTAGTCTGATCTGGTACATAAAAAATATAACACTTTTATATCCTATATATATAATACATACATCCGGTATATGTAAAATATGTGTATAAGGTATACAAATATCACGACCCGATTTAATAAAAAAAATTTATTTTTCCAATTTAAACCCTAATGACTTAAAAATTTAATTTTAAATAACCAAAAAAATATTTATTAGAAATCATAGGTTCTAAAATAAGCAATTTTCATAAAAATCTCTGTAATTTGGACATTCCCAAATTATCAACAAAACACAACCTGCAAAGAAAAAACACTCTCAATAAAAAAAATAATCATACATTTCACCCATACTCCTTAACTTCTCCAAGTTTCTCAAAACATTTATACATATACATATATATTTATCAAAACACATATAAACCCACAGTATAAAATTTTTCAACCCATTTTTTATAATTTACAATATATATACCTCAAAACATAATATAATACACATAATGTCAAAATATACGATAATATAAAATATATATATGTTGTCAGTGTCTCTGATCTTGACGCTCAAAATTAACTCTATAGCAAAAATTTCAAATCTAGACCCGACTCTACAGGATCTCCCCTGTCACTTGCACGGTGAGTTACAATTGCGCTAAGCTAAAAGCCTAGTGGTACAAACTTTGATAATAATAAAACTGATATGCAATGCCAATGCACAATGCTTATGTATATCATGTCACAATATGACATACCATTTCATTTTAAACATATTTTTCAATCATTTTACAATTCACATAAAAATAAACACAAGCATGGGCCCAAAGGATCTAATATGCTATTCAAATTTTAAAGTTATTGTTTTGGTCCAAGTTGACACCATGTGTCTAGCCTTAAAGGCAAATCAAGTAATTTCTCAAAAGCTAGCCCCTAAGGCAGATCATAATAATTGCTCAAAAGCTAGCCCCAAAGGTAGATCATATCACAGTGACGCCAAGCGTCTAGCCCCGAAGGTAAATCAAATAATTACTCAAAAGCTAGCCCCGAAGGTAAATAATGAGGATAACCTCATAGGCATGCCACCAAACACAGAACTCTGAAAATTAAAGAACATACTACGCACGCAATTATTTTATATTTTCCATCATCAATTTCTTTCTCATTTTTTCATAATCCAGCTAGGCACATTGCCTCATTTCTCATTATCAACTAGGCATATTGCCTCTTTTCTCATTTTTCTCATTTACATCAATATCATTTCATTTCAAATTATCACATTTCATTATATCTCAATATATCATTACAATGTATCACATTTTACATTAAAGCACATTACCCAAATATTTTGGGTATTTTTACATAATTCACATATAAATCACATTTTATGCAATCTAGCCATTACCAATAGCTTTTCACAATGGCTTTAATGCATACACAATAAACCACATTACCCAAATACGTTGGATCATTTTCACATATTGTACATATTTAACTTTTTACTTATTTTAGCCATTATCAAAGGCTTTTTACAATGCATATAATGCATTCTTAACAAATCACATAACATAACACAATGTTCATGCATATTTAATGCATCAAGTAACTTAATATATTTTCCAACCAAAATGTGTTAAGTGCAAATGTCATGCAAACATACCCAATTTATCCAAAGTTTATACTTACCTCTAAAATCTTCCAAAAGCAAGCCACAAAACAAACACCAACCTTTTCTTCCAACTTGCTCTTCAACACTTGGATTGGGCAAATCAATTCTCCTCAATGCCAATACCAATACCAAATGTGGTCATAAATAATCATTTAGTATCACATTTAAAGGAATTCCCAAATTTAAACCATAATTAAACATCACTTAAATCAAAACCCTAAAATAAAAGCCCAACCTTGCTTTGACTTTGGAAAATTATATTGAACCATTCAATTTGATGTTTTAAGTTTATTTATATTATTAAAAATATATTATAACATATTTAAACCAATTATATTATATAAACATACACTTATGTCCAAAACCCTGAAATGGTATAACCTTCCCCATTGAAGGATTTCCATTCCAACTCAATCCAATTATCATTTCAACCTTATATTCATCACTTTTATCACTAAAAGAACATGCTTAAAATAATAAAACCAATCAATTCACTAACTTTGAAAATGCCCTTTTCCAAAACCCTAATTCAACACTTCAATTCCCAAACTCTAATCAAACTTAGCCAAATCTAATATTTGACTTTAAAATATTTGTTTATGCATCAAAACAACTCATTTAGAATCAATTTGCACAATTAAAACCCATGATTTCACAAACCCAAAAATTTCATAACCCTAAACTTAACCATTTTTTCAATCCAACCTTAAAATCATTGTTAACCACTTAAAATAACTTCATTCATACAAAAAATAGACAATTAAATCATACCACTTCAACAATTCAAAACACACATATTTCAAACTTTCATGAAAATCCAAAAAAAAAGTGAGTAAACTTACTAATTCAAGTGAAAATCGCCAAATCTTCTCTTGAAACCTTGAAAATCACTCAAATCATGGAGCTAAGAAGAAGCAAATCATTGAGTTCTTCTTCAATGGAATTTCGGCACACTAGGAAGTAGAATAAGAAAATGACTAAATATAAATTTTCTCTTTCTTTCTACTTTCTTTTATAACCTTATATATTTATTACATTATATTTTTAATTAATTATTTAATTAATTAAAACCTTAAAATATTATCTTCCATTAAAAATAATTTGTTTTTAAATATTTAAATAATTTTAAATTTTTTAAAGTTTAATTACAAAAATACCCTTGGACCTTTGACTTTTGACTTTTAAAAGTTGACTTTTATTAACTTTGTATATATTATGTATATTTTGCATATATATCACATATACATTTCACTTTTTCATTTAAAATTCCTTTATTTTTTTTAAAAATTATTTATTTAATTTATCCAATTAAATTTAATTTATTTTATTAAATTTTTAAAAATTAAAAATTAGGATATTACAAGAAATTTATTTATGAAAATACTTTCCTATTTGTATAAATTTATTGTGGTATATAGGCTGGAAACACAGTGTATCTACTACTAGTAGAGAGTAAGATTAAATCTTAAGTTAGTATGATACAACGCTAAGTACTGATAAAATAAATATGTATTTTCTTATATGATTTCATATTTTCTTTAATAAAATAAATTATATTTAATTTAATATATTCTTTCACATTTTTTATAGATCAAAGATTGTGTATTGCTTGTTGCCCCTACAGAATCCACTAGGATTACTTGTTTTTATATATGATCCTTTGCAAATTTGCTGGTGTATATATATATATATATATATATATATATATATGCTTCTTAGGAGAATCTGTTAGGATATATATATATATGCTTCTTAGGAGAATCTGTTAGGATTTTAAATTCTAACCCTATTTGAATTTGAATTTTATTAATTATCCTCAATAATTAATAAATCATATACATCTTACATATATAATTCAAAATTCTCCAAATCATTATGGAAACATAATATCTATATATATATTTTACATGTATAACCCCCATTATGTCTCCTTAACCATTAAGAAAAATAACTATGCATCTTTAAATGATTATATATATATATGTATATATGTATATATCATTACAGAAATAAGACATTTTAATTTCTATAATGTTTCCAAGATTGCAATTAACACAACTCTGATTATTTTGTCTATTTAATTCATTTTATGTGTACGATCCTGTAGGCACACTTAATATTGGCAGCGAGCTTTAATTATTACTTTAAGCCAATAAATCATAAGCGGCTTCTAGTAAGACATTATGATTATCCAAATTAAGTGAAGATCGGAGATCCAATTAACCTTATTTCACAATCAAATATTTAGTCCTTTTGTTACATGATAGCTTAGATCAATCATAAAACGTTGAATATGTCATCCTTATATTGATTGATCAAATTTTTTAATTTCAAAGTAGACTGACTCAATAAATAACATTACTAACTCTTATTAATTTATTTGAGCATGGCCATACATATTTCTCAGTTTTACTTGTCAAGAGGCCTAGAGATATCTCTCTAAATGTATGAGAGAAACACATCCCATCTAGATCATCTATATTGTTAGACAAATGATCTCAATTTTGATCCTTGACAACACAAATTGAATGACTTATTTAACATGTGTTTAAAGAACTTTGTTGCAAGATTAGATTTATTTGAACAGAGCATATTTAGCGGTCGCACGAGACATGAAGACGACTGCCCCCACTCAATTGCAGGATGAAACCAAATCACAGTAGGGTTCGCGGTCAGAAACCTGACCACAGTCGCGACCGTACTTACACAAGAGCAACCGTCCTAAATCATGGATGACCGCAACACAAGAAACCCAAATCATCCAAATTACAGTAAGGTTTGCGATGACAAGAATGGTGAAGAATACGTTCTCGCTTATCACTGTAGCGACCGCCCTTTAATATCCGCGATCGCACTGATGATTCAGGAGAAATCTGCTTAAATTGACAGTAGTGTTCTCGTCCTAAGGTGAGTCCAGAAGTTTGACGCAAGTGTCTCAACTCGACATCGAGATTGCACCTAGAGCAACCGCGACATTCATATTTAGGCAAACTTTCATTTTGCCTAGTCAAAGAATGCCACGTGTGATGACCTTTATAAACCCACTTCAGCATTCAAAAAGGGTGACTGCACCTATCCTACGCACAACCGTCCCGACAACCATAGCATGGGCAAGATTCCTGCTGCAGAGCACTCAAATTCGACCGTTGAAGAAAATTTGAATGCAGCGACCGCACCTTGTCCAAGGGCGACCGCTTGAGTCTTGAACGCAACCATCCTTGTATCAAGGACGATCGCAAAATGCTTCAAACAGTCTATTGAAAATGGTCTAAACTGCCAAGACTTAATTCTCATTATCTATAACGGCTAGTCAGACCACATTGGCTATAAATACATTGCTATTCTGTTAAGAAAAAATGTAGGAGAATAAAAAAAAAGGAGAATAAAAAATTGTATAGCCAAGCAACATATTTTCTTTTACTCCAACTTACATTTGAATTGTAATGAATGTTAGGTGTAAGCATTGAAAACACCATTGTAAAAGTTTGAGTGTGAGCTTGAAAAACACTTAGGTTGTGAGAGTGAGCCTGGTAAAACTCTTGTAAAGGTTGTGAGAGTAAGCCTAGTAAAACTCTTGTAAAGGTTTTGAGTGTAAGCCTTAGTAAAACACTTGTCAAGTTAGGTGTGAACTTGTGAAAACACAAAAGTTGGAAGTGAGCTTGTGAAACTTCAAAGATTAGTGATACCTTAACAAGTTGTTAAGGAAGTGGATGTAGGATTGAAGAAAATTTGAACCACTATAAATCTTGTGCGTTCTTTCTTCTTCTCACTACTCAACCAATTCTCTATTCCGCATTTCTTGTTTGTTGAGTTTTTAAATTTGCCATCATTTCTTGAGGAAACCAATTCACCCCCCCCCCCTTGGTTGCCATCTTGGGACAACAATTGGTATCAGAGCTTGAAATTTCTTAAACTTAATTGTGAAATTTGATCCACTATGGCAACTTCTTCTTCATCAAACTCTATCTCTCATGGAAATCTTAAAACTATTCTTAGACCCTACTTTGATAGAACTAATTATTCCTACTGGAAACACAAAATGTATTTGTTTCTAGACAATGAAGGGATTGAACTATGGGATTTTATGGAAAGTGAGTGGAAACCTCACACTTATGAAGTTGATGGTATTTAAGTTCCTCTTCCCAAAGCACAATGGTCAACTATCAATGTCAAAGATCGATTCAATAACAATAGAGCCGCTTCCATCTTGATGAATTTCATTTCAAGAGAAGAAGGTGAAAGAGTTCAACATTTAACTTGTGCACATTGTATTTAGAAAACACTTGAAAACTATCATGAAGGTACGACTCAAGTGAGATTCACCAAGAAACAAATGCATGTTCATGAGAATGAGCTATTCAAGATGAAAACAAATGAAAACATCACTGACATGACAAATCGCTTGCTTGCTATTGTCAATGAACTAAAGAAGTATGGCAAGGTATATGATTAAGGTGATGTAAACAGTAAAATCTTGAGAGCCTTAAGAGCTAGAAAGAACTTTGAATCAAAAGTATCATCCATCGAAGAAGCTCATGATCTTAGCATATTAAGAACCGACGAGCTTGTGAGAAAACTACTCACATTTGAGCTACACAGTGAAAAAGAAGAAGATCAAGATGAAAAAGAAAAGAGAAAACCAATTGCTTTCAAAGCAATCAAAGAAGTTGTGAGCTCAAGCAACGAAGGTACTAATAATGAAGATGAAATGGCAATGTTCTCAAAAAGAATCAATGAATGGAAAAGGAAGAAAAGATTACAAGCAAATAAAGGTACACTTCCAAAATTCTCCTTCAAAGATAAAGAAAAGAAAAATGAGGTAAAGTGCTATGAATGTGGAAAAACTGGTCACATCAAATCGGATTACTTCAAAGTAAAGAATAAAAGGAAATGGGACAAAGAAAAGAAAAAGTCTCTCAAAGCCACATGGGATGACTCCTCTTCAAGTGAAGAAGAAGAAGAAGAAGGAATTCCAAACCTATGTCGCATGGCTATTGAAGATGACTCCAATGAGGTAAGTACTCAATCCTTTGATCTAGTAGCACATGATGATATTGATGATCTAGATGATAATGATTTGATTGAGCACATGAACTTTAAAATAGAAAAATATTTTTCTAAAATGATGCTCTATAAAGAAAAAAGCTCTAAGTTAGAAAAGGATTTTATATGCTTAAAGAACTCTGCCTTAGAATTGAAAACCTCAAATGAACACTTGATGGATTCAATAAAGGAGTTAAATAAAAACTCACATGATTTAGAAAAAATTATTAAAGAGAATGAAATTCTGAAGCATGAACTAAAAGAACTAAAAGAATCAATTTCAAAATTTCATAAAGGAAAGGAAGCCTTAGACACATTAATTGGTAACCAATGATCACCCTCCTAAAAATATGGATTGGGATTCAATGGCTCAACCAACATTGCACTAGGCACACCAACATTCGTAAAAGCATCTACAACTAAAATTTCTAATGTTGATTTTGTAAAGAACAAAGATGCTCACACCAAGTCTAAAAGTTCCAAAAGAACTTTTCATGGATCACTAGCAAATAGAGCTAAGCTCTCAAAAAATAATCATGCATTTATGTACACTAAACTTGCACAAAAGCAAATTTGTAGTTGTATGCATAATACTTGGAATACGAATAGAAAAATACAAAAATATAAGACATTATGGCAATGTACATACTACATGAAATTTGGACATAAAAGTTTCTTTTGTCATATTAGAAAGGCTCATCTCAAGTTAGAAGACACCTTTATTACTAACCATCAAGGACCACCTAAGAAAAGATAACCACTATTACCTTGTAGGTATGCCTAAAATCTACTATCAACGAAAGCACATGGCTTGTGGATAGTGGGTGCTCAAGGCATATGACCGGGAATGCAAAGCTCTTTACAAGTATTACCTAACTTTTGGAAATGATGCTAAAGGTAAAATTATTGGTGTTGGCTCCATTGGTTCAATTGGTAAAGATTTAATAGAAGATGTATGGCTTGTTTATGGGTTGAAACATAATTTGCTAAGTGTTAGTCAATTATGTGATAGAGCATACATTGTTAATTTTGATTCCAAAGGATGAAAAATCACAAATTCAAATGGTGTTATCATATTAAAGGGTAATAGGACAAACAACACTTATAATATTAACATACATTCAAATCATGCATTTAAATGTCTAATGTCTACTAATAATGATGCATGGTTATGGCATAGAAGACTAGGACATGCTGGTATGGATCAATTAAAATATATTTGTAATGAAAACCTAGTTGATGGTCTCCCTAAGATAAAATATGACAAAGATAGAATTTGTGAACCTTGTCAACATGGTAAGCAACATAAGAGCTCATTTAAATCAAAGAATGTTATAAGTATCTCTAGACCTTTAGAGCTCATTCATTTGGATTTGTTTGGACCAAATAGAGTTATAAGCTTAGGAGGCAAATTATATGCATTTGTTCTTGTTGATGATTACTCTAGATTCACATGGGTTAATTTCTTAGCTCAAAAGAATGAAGCTTTTAATTACTTCAAAATGTTTGCAAAAAGAGTTCAAAATGAAAAAGGATATATGATCACATCTATTAGAAGTGATCACGGCAAAGAATTTGAGAATGAAAATTTTGAAAGTTTTTGTAATGAACTTGGCATTTCACATAAATTTTCTGCTCCTAGAACTCCACAACAAAATGGTGTGGTTGAGAGGAAAAATAGAACCTTGGTTGAAATGGCTAGAACAATGCTCAATGAATATGAATTACCATCTTATTTTTTGGCAGAAGCCGTTAATACAACTTGTTACATTGCAAATCGTGTTTACAAAAGGCATTTAACTAATAAAACTTCTTATGAGCTATGGAATGGAAGAATTCCCATAATTGGATATTTTAGAGTATTTGGATGCAAATGCTTTATATTGAACACCAAGGAAAATCTTGAAAAATTTTCATCCAAATCAGATGAAGGCATATTCCTAGGATACTCATCATATAGCAAAGCATATAGAGCATTTAACATGAAAACTCTAGTTGTTGAAGAAACAATGCATGCTGTATTTGATGAATCATCTAAACTTGATCAAAAGAAATGTAGTACTTTCAATGACCCTGCTGGTACTATTGAACCTCATGAAACTATTGATGCTCCAAAGATTAATCAGCATGAACTTGAAGAAAAGACTCAAGATCTACCTAAGGATTGGCAATACAAGAAAGATTATCCTAAGGAACTCATCATTGGTGAAACATCCAAGGGAGTAATTACTAGATCTAAAATTAATCATATAGATGTTAATTTTGCTTTTGTTTCTCAAATTGAGCCAAAGACCATTGTGGAGGCTCTAAACGATGAAAGTTGGATGATTGCAATGCAAGATGAACTTAATCAATTTGAAAGAAATAATGTTTGGCAACTCACTCCAAGACCTACAGATCATTCTATCATAGGATGCAAATGGGTCTATTGAAATAAGCTTGATGAAAATGGTCACATTGTTAGGAATAAAGCAAGGTTGGTAGCCAAAGGCTATAATTGTAATATCCTCATATATGCCCTAGAAGTTGTGATTATGTTGTTGTTGTTGTTATATAATTGGATTGAATATATGTGTTACATTACAAGAGAAAAGAAATAGAGAAAAGAATGTTTATGTATATGTGATTTGGGAAAGAATTTAGGGTTTAGAGAGAATGGTATATGTTGTGTATATGATGATATATATAACATATAAGTTGGTCAAAATGAAGAGTCAAGGAAAGAAGATATTTATTTTTGTTAAGTGTGAAGTTACTATAAAGGGCATGTAATGAATGGTAATCAAGACAAATGGTATAAGGGTGTTTAGGTAATTACTCTTGTTGAATCACTTGGTGGAGATTTAAAGAGGTGATATTTTGTCTTTTCTTCATTTCCTTCTTCTTCTTCTTCTCTTCTCCACGTTGGTTGGCTCCTCCTTAGACAAGAGAGAGCAAAGTGAGATTTGTTTAATTCTAACATCAAATTGAAGGGAGAATCAAAGGATTTAATTGAAGATTTGTGGAATTCAACAACTTAGGTAAGTTCTTTCTCTTGATTTTCCTTTGTTCTTTTGAAATTGTGTTTGGGATTGGTGAGTTGATATGGATGGTTGATGGAGTGTGTTTGTGTATGGTGTGTGTAAAAGTGTTGAAATGGAATTAAAGATAAGAAGCTAGGTTGGTGTTGGTGATGGAAGAGTAAGAGTTGTGTTTAGTGAATTTTTTTTCTGTTTTACAATTAGTAAAGGCTGTGACTTGTATGATTTTTAATTAATTATAGAAAAATGTTCTTGAAGTGAATTTTGGATATGTTGTTGCTTAGTGAGTCTAATATTTGAGAAAAATAATTTGGAACCACGTTGATTGAATTTGATTTATGGAATTCACAAAGTTCAGAACTGCTGCCAAGATGCAGGGCAATTGGGGCAGTCTGGTTAGGTGAACTATTTGACCAAGATTTTGTGTTCAGTTTGATCTGAAATTTTAAAGGAATGATTTTAAGATACAAAACTAAATTCTGTAAAAATTTTAGAATTTTTAGTCTAGTAGATTAATTTATACAATTTTTCAAAATAAGGATAAAATGGAGTCTTAAACCAGAATGTACTATTCATATGGTCATTTTGCTAATATTCCTTTGGATTAGGTTTTGAAGAGATTGGGTTGCATTAACCTAAATGTGGAGAATTCTTGGAAAGAAAAGAAATGTATAGATTGATGGGACTAGTTCTTGAGGTAAGTACCAATACATATGATTGTATTTAATTACATAATTTGAGGCTTAACACATTTGTTTGCAAATGTGTTAAGTGATCTATTATATTGTTAACATAATTGGACTAAGGTGATGATTGAATGATGTGAAGGATGTGAAGATCATTAACAAGGTAAGCATAAACCCTATTTGATTGTATATCCTTATATGTCTTTGAACATTAACACATTGGGATGAAAGTGTTAAATAAGCTATTATATTGTGAATGTAAATGAAGAATATATATAAAGGATGAAATATGAAATGGGAAAGGTAGGAAGAAATGAGGATCATTCTTAAGGTATGTGCAATTTGTTATGATAAATGCTCTAGTAATGAATGATGTTAATGTGTTTTGAGAAGTGAGAAAATGTTATGTTATATGCATTGTGAATCTTGTGTATGGCAATGTATTATATGAATAATATACTTTGAAATGTGATATCAATGATGCTATATGTATCATATGGATTGAGATATGATATGATATGAAGCCATTGTGATTGGCTATGATAATTCAATTGAAAGAGATAAGGCATGTTGGCCTAATTGATGATGAGATTGATAATGAAATAATAAATGAATTGTTTGTTTAATATGTTATTCAGTTTCAGAGTTCTGGATTTGGGTGGCATGCCTAAGAAATGATGAAAGGTAACAGTCTTGCCGGGTTGAGGATCTCCTCATATGTGTTGAGTTGATGGTCCAAGAGACTGGGTCTGTTACACTATGAGAATTGTGAATATGAGATATATGATTTGTAACAGTCTTGCCGGGTTGAGGATCTCCTCATATGTGTTGAGTTGATGGTCCAAGAGACTGGGTCTGTTACACTATCCATGGATAGAGATACATGTATATACATTGCCTACGGGCGTGATGATTGTGACTATGAACCAAAGCAGTAACTCTGAACTTTGAATAACATATTAGTGTTTTGGGCCCGAGTCTGTCTTTATTGTCAATGTGAATTGCAAGTATTGAAATATTGATTGTGAGTATTAATAATGAATTATGCTTGGTGAATTGTGAATAATATAATGTTATTAAGTGTAATATGTAAATGAATTGTGGTTGATGATAAAGGTTGTCTTTATTGTAAATGTGATTTATGATTTGTATGATATATAATTTGTGTATTGCAATAATGATTGGTATGGTATATATAATGTAGGGGTATTAATATATTGGTTTTGAGTATTGGTGATGCATTGGGGTTGGTGATAATATTATGTATATATGTACATCATATTTGAAATTAGCTAGGATATATTAAAGATGAAATTAAAAAGAAAAGAAGATATGATAAGAACTAATTATATATTGAATTGATGTATCATTATATGTCAATACTTCTATACTATATGTTTATATTTTATAGTTGGACTACTAAGCTCTCGGGCTTAGCGCGGGTGTTTATTCGCGCAGGTATATAGATGGAAGATATGAAGTCTTTTGTTATGCCACAAGAAGAGTAAAGTTTGTCGAGACCAACTAGAGGGTAATGCATACATGTATAAACTTTAATTATGATGTATTTCTGACGAGAGAGTATTTATATGTATAAATGAAGTTTTTGATAAAGATAATGATTTTGTAAATGTTATTTAAATTAATGTATTATGGTTTGAACTCTGTTACAGGTTTTTAAAAGGTAACGAAAAGTGACATCCTTATACTTTATATATTTACTGTATGTATACTAGGTATACGCATAGTACTTATATAGGGTATCGGGGTGTTACAATAATCAAGAAGAAGGTATTGACTATGATGAAACATTTGCTCTGGTAGCTAGATTAGAATCTATTAGAATATTACTTGCTTTTGCATGTCACATGAACTTTAAACTCTTTCAAATGGATGTTAAAAGTGCATTTCTAAATGGACTTATAAGCGAAGAAGTTTATGTAGAACAACCTCCTGGTTTTGAAAACTACAAATTTCCTAATCATGTTTTCAAATTTACCAAGGCTTTTTATGCATTGAAACAAGCACCAAGAGCTTGGTATGATAGACTAAGTGCATATTTGCTTGAAAATGGTTTTTCAAAAGGAAAAGTAGATACAACTCTCTTTGTTAAAAAGGACAAACATAACATTTTAATTGTGTGGATGACATAATATTTGGAGCTACTAATGAAACCTTGTGCAAAGAATTTGCTTGTTGTATGACTAGGGAATTTGAAATGAGCATGATGGGTGAACTCAAGTTCTTCCTTGGACTGCAAATCAAGCAATGTAAAGATGGGATCTTCATCAACCAATCCAATTATACAAAAGAACTCATCAAGAAATTTGGAATGGATGGCTGCAAAACTAGCAAGACTCCTATGAGCACATCCTTAAAATTGGGTAAAGATGAAAATGGTAAAGCAGTAGATGAAAAGAAATATTGAGGTATTATCGGATCACTACTTTACTTAACCACTTCTAGACCTGATATAATGTATGGTGTATGTCTTTGTGCTAGATTTCAAACTTGTCCTAAAGAATCACACTTGAATGTTACTAAGAGAATTTTGAAATATTTAAGTGGTACAATGCATTTAGGTCTTTGGTATCCTAAAAACACATCATTTCATATCTTAGGTTTTTCGAATGCGGATTATGCTGGTAGCATCTTAGATAGAAAAAGCAAAACAGGAGCTTGTCACTTTCTTGGCAATTGTCTAGTTTCTTGGCATAGTAAGAAACAAGCATCGGTTGCTTTGTCTAAGGCGGAAGTCGAATATGTTGCAGCATGTTTTTGTTGCACACAAGTATTATGGATGAAACAACAACTGATTGACTATGGCAAAGTATTTAACAACATCTCCATTAAATGTGACAACACTAGTGCTATCAATTTGTCTAAAAATCCTATCCAACACTCTAGATTTAAACATATAGATATTAGACATCATTTTTTGAGAGATAATGTACAAAACCAGAATATTGTCTTGGAGTTTGTAGATACACATAATCAACTTGCCGATATCTTTACAAAACCTTTGAATAAAGATAGGCTTAACTTCATTAAACTATAAAAATTTGAGAGATAATGTACAAAACCAGAATATTGTCTTGGAGTTTGATGGAACTTCCCTGAATGGATAAAAGATTGGCTATCTATAAAAATTTCTTAAACATCTCAACGCACAAATTTTTTTTAATTACTAAAATCCATCATCTTTCATGTCTCTTTCATTTTTAAGCTACTCGCATTCACTCCAATGCCTCTAGCGATCGCTATCTTTAGAGAAAGATTCATCTAAATTGATACCTCTGTGAGCAGTCGAGAAACTTTGTGCGCGGTCGCTAAGATTTAAACAGTTTCGACCGTTGCAGACATTCTCTGCATTCGCAAGCGCACCAATTTTCTTACTGGTCGCTAGAGTGTCCTTCGCGATCGCACCTATACAAATAGGCTACCGCACTCTGTACACTCTACTCGAAATTTTGTAACAGTGGGCTGTATGACAGGTCGCAATTTTCAACTCTCAACAATCATAAACGGCTATTTTCTTAATTTCTTCTATTTAAGAGCATTATACATCAGTTACTTGGATCTTTTACTTCTTATAACATAAAAACTTCCCTCCAAATATCCAAAATCCTCTCAAGATCATCTCCTTCTCAAACACTCTCTGTTTTCCAGTTTTCTTCTTATTCTTCAACTCTAATGGCCCCCAAAAAGAAAATTACCTCCAAAGGGAAAGGGAAAGGAAAGAAACCTTCAGGAATCATCATAAGAGAACCAATAGTTGTTCCTCCATCTCCTCCACATTCTAGAAGAGGTGAGAAAATTCATAAACATCACCACCAAACCCCTGAAGAAGATGTGAGATATGCCATGCTAAAGAGAAAGAAATTTGAAGGAACCAAATCTCCATTTGGTGGGATGCTCTCTGACCTCAACATTAAAGATGAGATTGAAAGTTTACTTGATGTTCTTGGCTGGAGGAAATTCGTATTTCCTAAAGAGGTAGGCTACTCTAGTTTAAGTAAGGAATTTCTCATGTCCTTTCATATTGAAAAGAGTGCAAATTCTGCACTAGGGTGGTATGGGGTTAGATTTAAGTTATTTGACCAATACCTAGCCTTAACATTAGAGGACTTTGGAAAAATCTAGGATTTTCCTGTTGATGGAATAACCTCCTACAATGATTTAGCCTTCTCCAATCAAACACTCTCTACCTTTTGGCAAAAAATTTCTGTGGAAACCTCATTTGAAAAAGAGTCAAAAGATAGACACATCAAATCCCTCACCCATTGGATGCTTCATAGGATCATCACCTACACCATACATCAAAGGGCTGATGGGAATGAAAAGGTAACAAAAAGAGATCTCATCTTCTTATATGCTTTCACCCACAACATCCAAATGAACACAACACATTGTATCACCATGCTGTCACAAGTACTGGAACTTTCTTATTGTCCTCACAAATAACTCAAATAGCTAGGCACATGAACTTACTAAATGATCTTAACTTAGCTACCTTGAGAAACCCTTTCAATCTTGCCTCAAGTGCCATCACCATTGACTATCTAGAACATGCTGGCTGTGTAAGGAAGATTGAGGGTACATATGTATATTACTTTGGCAAACGAGGTGTTATGGATAGACAAAAGAAAAGACCAAGGTACACCATTGAGGAAGAAGGAGACTCCTTGGAAGTTGATGTTGAACTACCTCCAAAAGCTTCCTCATCTAAACCTACTTAAACCAGCTCTCCCACAAAACTCATTCTAAAAGCTATCAAATCACTCTCAAGAAAACTCTCTCCGTTCAAGAAA
Source organism: Garcia nutans (assembly GCA_947685225.1). Taxonomy (NCBI): domain Eukaryota; kingdom Viridiplantae; phylum Streptophyta; class Magnoliopsida; order Malpighiales; family Euphorbiaceae; genus Garcia; species Garcia nutans. The sequence goes on from CANTUV010000045.1 coordinate 36,230,346, forward strand.
AGTGTCTCCAAGAGATTCCATCACTTGAACAAAAGGATTGACCTTATATCTCACATGCATCATGATCTATATGACATGCAAGGCAAACTAGACTTGCCTCAATGCAATCTTGAGGATTGAGATATAAGTGATCATACAAAAAGTCTCCCTGAAGAAGAAGAATCAATCAGCACTAACTCTACCAGCAATGTCCCTCTTGATAAGGGAAAAGCTCCTTTAGAAGAAGAAGAGCTAGATGAGGATGAAGATTCTAATTAGTTTATTTTTCTTGTTTTTGGCTATGTCTTATTGTTTTGATTTTGTTTTCTTTCCTCTACTTTCTTTTTTGCACTATCTTTGTACTGCCCTCTATTTAATAACATTGTGTTTTATATACATAATCCTCTCATTGTCTCTTATATCATGCATTTTGCCTATGACAAAGGGGGAGAGAAAGACAGATATAAAATAAGAGATAGACAAAGAGGGAGAGATATAAAATGAGAATGATATTTTACTAATGAACCAAGTTATACATTTGAATGGTATTATACTAATGCATCTAGTTGTACTCCAACATAAACATGATTCATGCATATGTTTAGGGGGAGCATTGTAAAAATTTATTAACATTCAACACATTTCAAATTAAGAGAGATTGTTAGTCAATCTAATTTACATTTTTTTTCCAAATTATATCATCATTCCATTTTATTGTCAAAGTTAAAATGGGGGAGATTGTTAGACAAATGATCTCAATTTTGATCCTTGACAACTCAAATTGAATGACTTATTTAACATGTGTTTTTAAAGAACTTTGTTGCAGGATTAGATTTATTTGAACAGAGCATATTTAGCGGTCGCACGAGACATGAAGATGACTGCCCCCACTCAATTGCAGGATGAAACCATATCACAGTAGGGTTCGTGGTCAAAAACCTACCACAGTAGTGACCGCACTTACACAAGAGTGACCATCCTACAATCATGGATGACCGCAACACAAGAAACCCAAATCATCCAAATTACAACAAGGTTCGCGGTGACAAGAACGGTGAAGAATACGGTCTCGCTTATCACTGTAGCGACCGCCTTTAATATCTGTGACCGCACTGATGATTCAAGAGAAATCTACTTAAATTGACAGTAGTGTTCGCGTCCTAAGGTGCGTCCAGAAGTTCGACGCGAGTGTCTCAACTCGACCGCGAGATGGCACCTAGAGCGACCGCGACATTCATATTTTGGCAGACTTTCATTTTGCCCAGTCAAAGAATGCCATGTGTGATGACCGTTATAAACCCACTTCAGCATTCAAAAAGGGCAACCGCACTAATCCTACGCACGACCATCCTGACAACCACAGCATGGGCAAGATTCATGTTGCAGAGCACTCAAATTCGACCGTTGAAGCAAATTTGAATGCAGCGACCGCACCTTGTCCAAGGGCGACCGCGTGAGTCATGAACGTGACCATCCTTGTATCAAGGACGACCGCAAAATGCTTCGAACAGTCTATTAAAAATGGTCTAAACTGCCAAGACTTAATTCTCATTATCTATAACTGCTAGTCAGACCACATTGGCTATAAATACATTGCTATTCTATTAAGAAAAAATGTAAGAGAAGAAAAAAGAGGAGAATCAAAATTTTTATAGCCAAACAACATATTTTCTTTTACTCCAACTTACATTTGAATTGTAATGAATGTTAGGTGTAAGCATTGAAAACACCATTGTAAAAGTTTGAGTGTGAGCTTGAAAAACACTTAGGTTGTGAGAGTGAGCCTGGTAAAACTCTTGTAAAGGTTGTGAGAGTAAGCCTAGTAAAACTCTTGTAAAGGTTTTGAGTGTAAGCCTTAGTAAAACACTTGTCAAGTTAGGTGTGAACTTGTGAAAACACCAAAGTTGGAAGTGAGCTTGTGAAACTTCAAAGATTAGTGATACCTTAACAAGTTGTTAAGGAAGTGGATGTAGGATTAAAGAAAATCCAAACCACTATAAATCTTGTGCGTTCTTTCTTCTTCTCACTACTCAACCAATTCTCTATTCCGCATTTCTTGTTTGTTGAGTTTTTAAATTTGCCATCATTTCTTGAGGAAACCAATTCACCTCCCCCCCTCTTGGTTGCCATCTTGGGACAACATATATCATTCTCAATAATTCATTAAATATCCATTAATAATCCTTAATAAATCCATTTAAAGATAAAATGAAATTATGTCAAAACACAAAACTCTTTATGTAGGGAACCACAGTGACTTCAAGTCGAAGGACTGCTTAACACTGTCATGATAAGAATAATTTACGACATTAATCCATATAATATTCTCATTTTTGGTCTATCTAGTATAATATTCTCTAATATGCACTTATATTTGGACTTAATATCTCACATGTATGATTAGTAAAATATGATGATCGGTCAAACTATATACTAGCATTTATTTATTATTATCCATCAATGATGATTGACTAGGGATAATTCAAAATAATATCCATATTACTTTAAGATTTTACTATCAAGTCACGTACTTGATGACATAAAGTTGAATTATTTATTCATAAAATTTTAATTATATTAAATAATAAATATGCACATGATAATTGAATTCCTTATTTATTCATTTAAAAATAATAATGTGCATACATTTCATTGCCCTAGGACATAATAATAACAATTTAATAATCAGTAAAATTTATGTTAATATGATATTTATTTGTAAAAAATTATTGAAAGTTATGGAAGAACAAAATTATTATTTTGAAGAAATAAATTGCATAATATAATTTTTTTTATTTTCTTTTATATAATATAAATTATAAAAATAAATAATTATTTAATTAACAATATTATAAAAACATGATATGTAATATCCCAAACTATAACCTAAAATTTTGGAAATGATTATTGTTGAAATTGATTAAATGATTTTAAAGTGTGTGTAAAGGATTAAGAGGAAGGAGAAGTGTGTATATGTTGTATATATAGAGTTATATACAACATATACAAGTCAACTAATTAGTTGGTCAAATGAGATATTTAATTATATTTGGATTAATTGAATAATTAAGTGGATGATGATATTTATGAATATTTTATTATTATATTTGCTGGGTGGATATTAAAAGGGAGGTCGTGTGGCTAAGAGAGGTTGAAAGTTTGACTTTGCTTTTTCTATCATCTTTTTCTTCTTCCTCTTTCTTGTGCTTAGCCAGCCATCACCATTATCAAGAGGGAAAGAGAGATTTTGTTCTTCCTAACTCAAGATTGAAGGGTGTTTCAAGTGATCAAGTTGGAAATCTAAGGGTTTTCATCACTTTTGTTAAGTTTTCAACTTGATTATTTGGTTTTCTTTTGAGTTTATGAATTGAGGTTGTTGATTGGTTGTTGTTGATATGTGTATGGTTAATTTTGATGTGTTTGAGAGTGTCTGGTTGTATTAACTTTGATTTTGAGGTTGGATTCAAGAGAGAAAAGGTTAAGTTTGGTGAAAAGAAAGCAAGAGTTGTGGATTGTGTATGGGTTGAGTTGTGATTGTGGTTGTGATTGTGTTTTGATGCTTGTTTTGAGTTGTTTTGGGTGTTTATGCAAGTTTAGTATAGTTTATTGATGGTTTTGGGTAAGATTGTTGGAATGAAAAAGGGTAAAGTATGATATTTGCTGGATGTGGTGTTGTTGGTGTCGGAATTAGGATTTTTGGCCTGACACGCCCATGAGCACGGCCAAGTCTTTGGGCGTGTCAATCGTTCTATTTTCTGGATGGGTAACACGACCACCGACATGCCCATGTCACTGAGCGTGTCACGGCTTCTGTGTTGGAGTAGTATTGACATGTCTAGTGACACACTCATGTCACTAAGCCTGTCATAACTACAGTGTTGGGGGAAGAATGACACGCCCATGTCACTGAGCGTGTCAAAGCTTCTGTGTTGTGATTTTAGGGATGGATCAGAGACACGCCCGTGTTGTTGAGCGTATCATGTGTAGAGTTTGCCCTAGTTAGTTCTTATCCTTATTTCCTTATGTGTATCTCTAAGTGAGTGTGTATGATCACCTTTGGATTAGGTTTTGAAGAGATTGAGTTGCACTAATCCAAGTTTTGAAGGATTCTTGGAAGAGGAAGTGGTTAGATTGGTGTGAGTTGCTCTTAAGGTAAGTACAAACCTTACATGATTGCATACATTTATATGACTTTAGGACTTAACACATTTAGTTGTAAATGTGTTAAGTAATCTATTACATTGTTGATACAATTGATTAATGCTATGATTTGCATAAGGTGAAAGATAAAATGATCACTCAAAATGTATGTACAATGCAATTGGTTATGTATACCCTAATGATGAGATGTGAAGCCATTGTTGTTGGCTATAATGATGCAAATGAAATAATTGAGGCATGGTTGCCTAGATGATTATGAGAAAATGAGAATGGAATTGATAATGAAATAATAAAAGAATTGTGTGCCTAATGTGTTATTCAATTTTCAAAGTTTTGTTGTTGGTGGGATGCCTAAAAGTAACAATCCCTTGAAGCTGGGTTGGGCTTGGTCCTTGAAGCCAAGTTGGGTTGATGCTTAGCTCCCCTTGAAGCTTGGTTGGGCCTAGTCCTTGAAGCCTAGTTGGGATGTTACATATGAGATGTTTCTCATTGTGATAATGATTCGCCTACGGGCTTGATAATTGTGATTATTGGACCAAAACATTAACTCTGGAATTTGAATGGCATATTAGTTTCTTTTGGGCCCATGCTTGTCTTTGCTTAAAAATGAATCATGAATTATGAAACAATTGAATAATATAATTTAATGTAATGTTATGAAATATGATATTCTTGTGTATTGTTTATAATGGTTGAAAGTATGACATTGGCATTATATTGAAGCATATTGTCATCATAGTTTGTACTACTAAGCCTATGGCTTAGCGCGATTGTAGTTCATCGTGTAGGTGACAGGGTAGATCCGGTTGAACAGGAGAGTTCAGCTAGACCGAGTTGAGTCTAGGCTTGTGATCCCTTGTGAAGAGTTGATTTTTGAACTTCAAGATCAGAGACGAACTGCCAAGCATATATAACTCTATATTTTTGTAAATATTGATTTTGATATATATATTTGTATATACCGCTACATTTTTCGCTGCTTAATAAATAATTGTTTTATCTTTTATGTTTTATAATATAACTTAAATGTCTTAAGTCTTTCTTATATTATTAAATTGAAAGATTGGTTTGCTTTAAAATAGACTGTGACATTCCTGTATCCGGTGTACGTATATTACAGATGTGGTTGTATGTAGTGTGCGTATATTGGGTATAGGGGTGCTACAACTGTTTTGGTATCAGAGCCTAGGTTTGAGGTTCTCAACCTAGGTGAATTGTAAGAAAAAGAAAATTTTGAATTTAAAATATGGATTTTGAATAAGATACATGCTTTGGCACTGGCAATCTCTGATCTTTGATAAGGCATATTCTACTGTGTTTGCAGATATAGGTAGTGATGGTGTCTCAGTCACGTCAATCCATAGAAGGTAGTGATGAGAGTGTAGCTCCTGAAGAGGATAGAGATGGAGCTAGAATTGAGAGAGCTAAAGAGGCACCTGCTTCTATGCCAGGGAGACCAGCTACTGATGAAATTCCACCAGTTTGGTTACGACATGTGGTAGAATTGTTAAGGCAAGCTCCGGTGCAGCAGCCGCCACCGCAACCATAGTCACAAGTACCGGTGAGGCAGTATGATAAATTGAGAAAGTTCGGAGCTGAAGATTTCTTTGGTACTACAGATCCTGCAATAGCTGAGCAGTGGTTGGATAGAGTTCAGAGGGTATTCATTCAGCTGCAAGCTACTTCTAAAGAGAAATTTGATTATGCTAGATCCCTTCTGCAGAAAGATGCTTATGGTTAGTGGAAGATGGTTCCACATGCCATGGATGATCCACCGACCTTGTCTTATAGTGATTTTCTGCGGGAGTTTGAGCAGAAATATACTCCAAGGGAGTATAAGGATGCTAAGAAGATGGAGTTCTTAAGTCTAAGACAAGATAACCGGACAGTGACAGAATATGAGATAGAGTTCATCCGGTTGAGTCATTATGCCGGTGGGATTATTTCAGATGAGATTGACCGATGGAGGATATTTGAGGAGGGATTGAGGCCCTCTATTATGTGTATTGTTGCTGGTTCTCGATATCAAGATTTTTCTCAGTTGGTTGTAGCAGCCAGAAGTATTGAGAGAGCACAGGGTATTGCAGCAGCTGCTACTAAGGAAGAGATTAGAGTTAGGAGACCCCAGTTTGAGGCAGGGTCTTCATTTATGACGAGAGGCAGAGGAAGTTTGATTCTGAGAATTAGTGGGAGCCAGAGGCAGTCTGGTAGGTCAGTTCAGTATCAGAGGCAGAGATCAAGATCTACAGTTTCTGTAGCTAGTGCTCCGACTCCAGTGGTTCATAGGTCTATTCCACCCACATGTGTTCATTGTGGTAGGGCACATGGGAGTGCTTGCTGGAAGACGGGTGGACCAGGAGTATGTTTTAGATGTGGGTCACCGAATCATTTCATCAAAGATTGAGCTGAGCTACTGGAAGATAGACAGACTGATACTACAGCTTCTCGACCTAGTGTCAGCAGAGGAGGTCGAGGAGGCAGAGGTTTTAGTAGAGGTGGTCAACCCGGGATTAGTCAGAGTGGAGACTCTACATCCGGAGGCAGTAGGCCAGATGAGGCTGGACCATCTCAGTGAGTGTATGTGATGCAGAGGCAGCCGGATGCTTCAGCAATCATTACAGGTACATTTTCTTTATTTGGCATTTCAGTTCTTGCTCTAATTGATCCAGGATCTACTCATTCATATATAAGTGCATCCATCTTACCTGTGACTGAATTACATTCAGAGTCCCTAGGATTTGATGTCTTGGTGACAAATCCTTTAGGGCATAGTGTGGTAGTTAGCAAGGTGCATAGTGATAGTTCAGTTATGGTGCAAGATGAGGAGTTTCTTGGTGATTTGATTGAAATGCCTTTTAAAGAATATGATCTGATCTTAGGCATGGACTGGTTGTCTAAACATGGGGCTGTAGTAGACTGTCAAAAGAAGTGTGTTATCCTGAGAACCAGTGATGGTAGAAGTGTGATGGTATCTAGTGAGTAGAGACATATTGCATCCTTGTTTGTTTCAGCTGTTGTAGCTAGGAAGTTGATTTGAAAAGGGTGTGATGCTTATCTTGCTCATGTTATAGATACCAGAGTAGTGGGTTCTCAACTTGAAAGTATACCCATAGTTGCTGAATTCCCAGATGTGTTTCCTGAGGAGTTGCCAAGGTTACCCCCTGAGAGAGAGGTTGAGTTTGGTATCAATTTGTTGCCTGGTACCACTCCCATCTCTATTACTCCCTATCAAATGGCACCTGTTTAGTTGAGAGAGTTGAAGGTGCAGTTGCAGGAGTTGTTGGATAAAGGGTTTGTTTGCCCTAGTGTTTCTCCGTGGGGAGCTCCCGTTTTGTTTGTAAAGAAGAAGGATGGTACTTTGAGACTATGCATTGATTATAGACAGTTGAATAAAGTGACTATCAAGAATAAGTATCCTTTGCCTAGGATAGATGATCTCTTTGATCAGTTGAAGGGAGCAGCAGTGTTTTCCAAGATTGATCTGAGATCAGGGTACCATCAGTTGAGAGTCAGAGCTGAAGATGTATCTAAGATAGCTTTTCGCACAAGGTATGGGCATTATGAGTTCTTGGTGATGCCTTTTGGGTTGACGAATGCACCATCAGCTTTCGTGGATTTGATGAATAGGGTATTTAAACCCTATTTAGATCAGTTTATGGTGGTCTTTATTGATGATATTTTGGTGTATTCACATAATAAGGAGGATCATGACAAGCATCTGTGGATTGTATTGCAGACTTTGAGAGAGAACAGTTGTATGCTAAGCTGTCTAAGTGTGAGTTTTGGCTTTATCAAGTGACTTTTCTTGGTCATGTGGTGTCAGCAGATGGTATAAGAGTTGATCCGAGTAAAGTTGAGGCCATTTTGAATTGGAGTCCACCGAAGTCAGTGACTGAAGTTAGAAGTTTTTTGGGTTTGGTAGGCTATTATCAACAGTTTGATTAAGAGTTTTTCTTTGATAGCTACTCCACTCACCATATTACTTCGAAAGGGAGTTAGATTCATGTAGACAGATCAGTGTCAAGCAAGCTTTGAGCAGTTGAAAGAGATGTTGACTCAAGCTCTTGTTCTTACCTTGCTTGTGGAAGATAAACCATATGTGATTTATAGTGATGCTTCACATAGTGGTTTAGGCTGTGTTTTGATGCAGAAGGGTAGAGTCATAGCTTATGCTTCTCGGCAGTTGAAGCCGCATGAGCTTAATTATCCGACGAATGATTTGGAGTTGGCAGCCATAGTTTTTGCTTTGAAGATTTGGTGACATTACCTTTATGGGGAGAAGTGTTTGATTTATACAAATCACAAGAGTTTGAAATACTTGGGTGTTCAGAGAGAGCTGAATCTTCAGCAGAGACGATGGTTAGAGTTGATTAAAGACTATGACTGCTTGATTGATTATTGTTGCGCTCGAATTAACTCTACCACAAAGCGTCACTCGCAAGTATACGAGGTAGCTGTAGCAAAGGTAATCGCCCCAAGGTCGTCTCACAAGGAAGCTAAAGTGACTAATTGATTATCAGATTATAAATAAAAAGTAATGAAGAAATTGAAATTGCTAACAACTAATGAAAAAGATTGATTGAAGTTTAAAACGAATAAAAGTAAATTAAGCTGATGTTTTGATTCACTTGATAGAAAGGTCTAGGGTTTGCACTTCTCTACTACTTATATGTATAAACGGTTATTCCTCTTAACTAATTTAATTTCAAAGATTAAATCTCAAACAACTTAATTAATCGAGTCAAGAAAATAAGCTCTCGCATTCAAACCTTTTTCAACTAATCTTGTTATAATTGAAATAATCTTTTTAATAGGTTATATCTCTAATTCACCTAAGTCCTTAATTGAATTGTTTCAGTATTAGACTTCATCTCTCAATCCATCATCTGATACCTAAAACACATAATTGGTGGCCAATCAATTATATATTAACAATATTTCATTCAATCAAGGCTAAAGAAATTATTAGCTAAGAGAATAACCAATTCGTACAATCATAGCAGATCCATACAAACCCTAGACTAGATCAAATTAGTTCATCATGCTATCAAACATACTCATCTCATTAATGTTCAAAGAAATCAAATTAGACATGATAATATCCATTAATACAATTTCAATGAAAATAAAGAGAATAAGTTCGAGAACAAAACCAAGTTACAAACTCCTTGAAGCTTCTGAAGAATCTCTTGTTCAAATCTTGCAAGAAGGATGTATCAATGGCTAGAACAATATAATCTAAGCTAGATTAATCCAAAGTGTAATCAAAATCAAAGAAAACAAAGTTAAAACCCTAACTTCACTCTCTGACAGCTCAATTCAATCTCCAAATCGCCAACTCCTAAACCCTAGCTTCTTTTTTCCTTTTATATGAAACGTCCGCTTTAAAAAACCGCTACGGCTTTGGTTCATGAGAGACACGGCCAAGTTGGATGTGACTTGGCCGTGTTGGTGGCCTTTTGGAGGGACACGGCCACTGACTTGGCCGTGTCCCTTGCTTGTGTTTGCTTCTGTGAGATTTGCAATTTTCTTTTCCTTTGGAACCAAGTGAGACACGGCTAAGTTGGTGTGACTTTGGCGGTGTTGGAGCATCTTTGGAGGGACACGGCCACTGACTTGGCCGTGTCCCTTGAGTGTGTCCCTCTCTGTGCCTTGAACTTCCTTTTAACTTGGTATGGGACACGGCCAGTGACTTGGCCGTGTCCTCTGCCTGTGTCAGCTACTATCCCTTTTTTCCTTCAATTTGTTTCCTTCCCTTTTTTAACCTATAACAAAACTCAAACAAACTATAAACAAAAAGTAAATAAACAATAACCAACAAAATATAAACACCATACTAAAAACTAGATAAAAAACAACATAAACACTGAAATAAACTAAAACTATCAAAATTAATGAAAACACTAAACAAACCAATAAAAACTAACAAAATACCTTAATAAAACAATAATTATCATAATAAACAAGACACAAATCTATAACAAAAACTAATAAAACAACTACCCCACACTTAAAACTTTGCTTGTCCTCAAGCAAATTCACATGGCATAAATTAAAAACTCAAACAACCTTAACTATAATTCCAGCATATAAGCTGAAATACTTTAAGACATCAGACATAAATAATTGCAATTTCCTTCAATCAAGATTTTCTTAACTCATTCATTAATCCAGACATACAAATCTTATCTCTCATCTAAGTGTTTCACTCGATTTAAAAGGTTAATTCACTCAAACCACTCATGACTGCATACTACCATAAACTTGCTTAATTATCCAATCTCCCTCACTGATTTTCTCAAGAAATAATCCGAAGGTCTTTCATTTGGATGTAATGGGGCTAAGGTAAAGGTATGAGAAAAGACATTTAAGCTGGAGCATCAAGAAATGGAGTATCTAAATTAAACAATACTCTTGCTAAGAAATTCATAACTCCCTCAAATGGCATACTCACCAATCCCTTAATACTTTCACATACATGCATACTTAAAGAAAAATACATGAGTCGACATTCCTCTAATGCTAGAAAATATATGAATTTTTGTATATATATATACTCTTTTATTTTCTCTTCTTCTTTTCTTTTTTTTTTATCATATATAAATTTTTTTTTAAAATACATATATATACAAAATATAACATTGCATAAAACATCTAGCTTAAAATGTAGAGGAAAAGAATAATCAACTCTTAATCAAATACAATGTGCAAAGTATGCATTTCAACCCCAAATAGCAATACCATTTTTTATTTGCTTACCCCACACTTGAAATAAACCACCCTATTGTCATATCATAAAACTCCATTCCTTAATGCAGGTATGATGATAATAAGAACATGTTAAGTTGAGAATTGTGTTGATCAAACAATAAAAAGGTCAAAGGCTCAACTTGGCTCACTAAGGAAATCAATATTAAGGGAGGTCTTTTTAAGCTAAAGGGCTAGCCTAATTTGCCTTCATCATTTTAAAACTTGAGATGAAATCATAATGTAAGTTCAATTAGTATGCAAAAGCAAACTCTAGAGATGCAAAATCATGAAGGTGCACACTTAAGAAAAGAAAATCAATTGAAAATAATATCAATTATGAGGCTCAAAACTCACACAGGTGGGTTCACAAAGATTTATATGTCATGAATTGTAGAATGTGAAAATTGATCCTGAATGAATTCAAATACTCATTTCTATGCTGATACTAAAGTCTCAACTATAATGCTAAAATCACAGAAAAGATCAATAAGATTTCAACAATTATGCCATGCACAACAAACACAATAAACAAAACAAAAATTAAAGGAAAGCTTAAAGAGTACCCCACACTTAAAATTTACATTGTCCTCAATGGAAAACAAGAATAATAAATAAAAAGTGTTAAAAGACAACCTGTCTTCCATCGTACCTGGTGAGGCAAAACCCTAGCTTTCCATCGCAAACACAAAAGTTCAAAAACAAAAGTACAATATATAAAAATAAAATATCCAAATATAAAATGTTAACATGAAAAACAAAAATGAAAAATAATAACAAAAATACACTAAACAAAATAAAAGCAAGGAACTCAAAATTTATGGAAAAGGCGGGAGTGAAGATAATGCAGCCGAGGGATGGAGACTCAAGATCTTCACAAGGTTGCTATTAATTTGTTCCAACTGCTGCAAGACCTAAGCATGGTTATGATCCACCTTGCCCTCCAGTCTATCTACCTTGCCCTCCAGGGCCTCAATCCTAATAAGTACCTCTTGAGTTTCCGAGACCAGAGCATCCTCATCTAGATCTAGAGAATCCGAGTCGGACTCCTCTTCGACCCGTGCTCTCTTCTGCCTGTCCCTCGGTGCTTCAGGCTCATCTGAAGGCATCACATAAGTCCCTCTCCTATGCACCACCATGTGCATCTTCTCAAGTGTAGCTAAATCCAAAGAGTCATTACCCGAAATTCTAGTCATGCGACTAGTACTCGGGTCAAAATCCTCAACAAGGGCTACTGCTAATGTGGTAATCAACCCTCCAACACAAATTGCCCCCTTCCTTTTATTAGCCACAGTATAAAAAATATCAGCTAACCAATAGCCGGCACTAACATGCATAGCATTACAAGCACAATCAAGGAAAAATAGCTCACTTAATTCAACCACACCCAGGCTCTCCTTCTGAGCAAAGAATCCGCAAGACATAAACCGATGCAAATACCTCAAAGCGAAATTTCTTAATTTAGATGCTTTGGCCGATTTGGCCACATAAGTACCCGAGCCTAAAGCTCCCCAAGCAAATTGTTGTTTAAATTCTTTGGGTACCGACCTTTCCCCATGCTGATGGAAACCATATATAGCATTTAACTGTTCAATATTCAGCACAAATGATTTACCCAACAATTTAAAACTCATTCTAGTGCAAATTTTCTTATCATCTCTTTCAACCTTAAGAGATGTCAAAAATTCTAAAGTAAGCTCCTCAAACTGCAAAGGTCTCAAGGAAACTAGAGTCTCCCACCCAAGAAATTGCACATATCGATAAAAATTAGTCCTAATTTGCAGAGCATCAAGTGATTCATCATTAACATACCTCGTCGGGAAAAAACCCCGAGCCAAAAGACTTACTCTCTTCAAAGATAAAGTTGATGATGAGGAAGAAGCTCCTTCGGTTGTAGGCCTCTTCTTCTTGCGGTGGGAAACAATCTTTGTTCTTGGCATTTTTGAGAAATCTGAAAAAAAAAAAATTCAAACCAAAACTTGATCAAATCAAACTTTTATGAGAAAAGAAGAAGTTTCAATGGATTATTTTTAGTTTTGGTGAAGAAATTTGAGGTTTAATGGAGGATTTTGAGCTTGGAAGCACAAGTTATGGAGTTTGCGAGAGAGAGAGAACGAGAGAGATGAAGAAACAGGAAATTATAGATTTAATGGAACATCTGTGCAAAAATCGTGACTTTTTAAAGTGAAAAAGTGGGAGACACGGCCAAGTTGTTGGCAACACGGCCGTGTCATGTGCTTTTTGAGGGACACGGCCAGTGACTTGGCCGTGTCCCTTGGGCTTGTTCGTCTCTATGAAGAAAAGGCTACAAAAATAAAATAGAAGAAAAACTGGTGAAGCTTGGCCGTGTCCAAGTGACACGGCCAAGGGACACTGCCAAGTCTCTTGGCCGTGTCACTCACTGTGACAAATGCAAGAATTGAAAAATTGATGAGGCTTGGCCATGTCCCATGTGACATGGCCAAGGGACACGGCCAAGTCCTTTGGCCGTGTCTCCTTCTGCCACTTTCAACTTTTTTTTTTAATTCTTAAAGATTTTGCAAACCTTCTTCTTTAAACCACCCTGAAACACAAAATAAAAACCGATCAAAGTACCCGTTCCATTTATTTAAACCAAACATAAAATCAAAATTTGCTAAATTTAAAATTACAACTATGAAAAATAAATCCAAACCGATGGGTTGCCTCCCATTTAGCGCTTCTTTAATGTCATATAGCTGGACATCATGCAAGGCCTAGGGGTCATGGATCAAAGTGCTGTCAATGATCCTCACTTCCTGAAATCCTTCATTGTATAGTTTAACTCTATGTCTATTTGCTTTAAAAATCTTATTGGTTCTAGAGTTAAGCAATTCAATGGCACCAGAAGGACATACCTTAGTTACCTCGAAAGGACCACTCCATCGAGATTTGAGTTTACCTTGAAACAGACTGAGTAGAGAATTAAAAAGTAAAACTTTCATACCTGGACTCAATACATGTCGCACAATAAATCTGTCATGAATTGCCTTAGTGCGATTCTTGTAAACTCTCGAGCTCTCATATACTTTTGGTGTAACACCCTCATACTCTATATAAGTACTATACATATACCTGGTATACATACAATACGTATATAAAGTATAAGAATGTCACTTTTCGTTTTACTTTAAAACCCTTTATTCAAGTTCAAGCGATATTACATTAAATTAAAGAACATTTACGAAAATCATTATTCTTATAAAAATACAACATAATTAAAATCACATATGTATGCATCACCTTCTAGTTGGTCTCGAGACACTCTTACCCTTCTCGTGGCATCACAGCTAGACTTCCAGATAAACCGTATAAATACCTGCGCGATAAAACATCCACGCTAAGCCCGAAAGCTTAGTAGTACAACTAAATAATAAAATACACTTTACCAAAATTATCATACCTCATATGTTTAGCATTATGTTTTAATGTTCTCTTACCACGTTTTCCTTTCTCAATGCATTCTTCATAAGTTCCCACTAATCTCATATACATATACATATACATTAATTCAACCAATTACCATTCAAAGACATATTCAACACCTTTACGAAAGCAATTCTCACAAATTCCATATTCATATATATATATATATATATTATTTTTTACACATCATACTTTATTTTTATAAAATCATATATCAAGAAAGTCCCTCAAAACATATTCACCTTCAATACATCAATGCACATATTACAAAAGCATAATTCATAACATTATTTTATCCACAATTCATCAAACATGAATCATACTTCCAATAAAGGCAGTTGTAGATCTCATTACTCATTTATTTCAACATTTAATATCACATTGACAACAAAGACAGACTCGGGCCCAAACAACACACTGATATGTTATTCCAAGTTCAGAGTTACTGCTTTGGTCCATAATCATAATCATCAAGCCCGTAGGCATCATCTATAAATATCTCTATCCATGGATAGTGTAACAGACCCAGTCTCTTGGACCATCAACTCGGCAAATCTCGAGGAGATCCTCAACCCGGCAAGACTGTTACTATAATTCACATTTCACATTTATCAAGTAATAGACCCAGTCTCTTGGACCATCAACCCGACTAAATCGAGGAGATCCTTAACCCGGCAAGACTGTTACAAATCATATATCTCATAATCACAATTAGCAGAGTGTAACAGACCCAGTCTCTTGAATCTCAATTCGTCTCAAATTGAAGAGATCCTCAACCCGGCAAGACTGTTACCTTTCATTTTATAGGCATGCCTCCAAACTCAGAACTCTGGAAATGAATAACATATCAGACACACAATTCATCTATTATTTCATTATCAATTCTCATCATCATCTAGGCAAACATGCCCCACTTAATTCAATTGAATCATCACAGCCAATCACAATGGCTTCATATCACATTATATCTCAAATCACATTTCGAGTTTCATCATTGCTATATGCAACATCAATTACATTACTAAACAAACATATCATGAATCAATCATACCATATAGGCATGCTTCAATCATAAAATTAAAGTAATTCATTATCAATGATCTCATAATATTCCACATTATACACAACATGCCATTATTCATATGCATCATCAATCTACATATAGTACAATACAATTCATGAGATTGACAATGCATAAAACCTAACATGGTTCATATAATATCAACGTTATCATCAAATCATATTGATCAATTCAATTCATCACTCAAGTATACATAATCAATGACATTGCACATACTTTTTCATTGATCATTATATCTTCCACATTTCCTATATTATCATTGATATATTCATACATAACAATTTACCTTATTCAAGAACTTAGAATCCTCCATATACATTTGGTTGGATCATTATCGTTTTAAGTGTGTTTAGGTACAAAAGACATTTGAAGATCCAACAATGTTTGAAGACCAAATAACAAACACATTTGCAAACACCCTCAAGGGACACGGCCAAGCTTGTGGCCGTGTCTCCCAATATAAACATCCAGTAGCCAACACGCCCAAGGGACACGGCCAAGCTTGTGGCCGTGTCACTCAACACCAATTCAAGCAGTAGCAAACACGGGCAATGGACACGGCCAAGCCAGTGGCCGTGTCTCTCAACACAACAATCCAGTACCAGACACGGGCAAGGGACACGGCCATGTCTCTCAACATAAATTAGACAGTAGCAAACACAGGCAAGGGACACGGCCAAGCCAGTGGCCGTGTCTCTCCAAAACTCATCCAACACGGCCAAATTTGCCCTAACTTGGCCGTGTCTCTCATAACTTGGCCGTGTCCTACAATAATTTAAAGACCAAACACTCGAAATTCATCCAAACCAAACCCCAAATCAACATTTCATCATTTTCCTTACAATTATCTCAACTCATCATCACTTAGATATTAATTTCACACATTTATATACTTCAATCTCTTGTTATCATCTACTTACACACCAATCAAACCAAACATAACCTAAATCCAAAAGAAATCCAACTAAGAAGATAAAAACTTATATATATAAGTATAATCAATAAATTCAACTCAAGAGATGAGTACTTACCTGAATATGTTGCCAAATCTTCATCTCCATCTTCAATACTCTTAACATCCTTAAGAAATTTTGATGAAGATCACCTTTCTCTCTCTCTCTCGTGCTCTCTCTCTCTCTCGTGCTCTCTTGTCCACGAAGAAGAAGAACAGAAGAAGAAGAAAGAAAGAAAGAAGGTTCTCCTCTCTTCCTTCGTTCTTATCTCATATATATATATATATATATAATAATAATAATAATAATAATAACAATTATACCATTAAATCTCCACCACACACAATTCCTTTTGACTTTCTTATTCTTTTCTCTTTCCTTCAATACACACATTGAATCCAAATACAACAATAACCCCAACACTTTTAGGGTATACTTTAGGATATTACATTTGGGTTAAAGCACCTTTGGGTCTCCCTCACTGATTTAGCCCCCTCTTCTAAAGTCAGTATCAGCTCCAATTTATCTGAGGAGTCTGTCTGCAACACAACATCTGAAACAACTGCTTCAACACTATTAATTAAAGAACATTCCTCATATAAAGCAGTTGTAGGAATAGGAGAAGTGTGAAAATAGAAAATTCAACAGTTTGCTCTAAGACAGTCATTGACAACTTACCATTTTTAACATCTATTAAGATGTTGGTAGTAGCCATGAAAGGCCTACCCAACAATATAGTGTGTGCTGATGGTGCAGGGTTACTCCCTTCCATGTCAAGAACTATAAAATCCACAGGTACTATCAACCCTCCAACCTTAACTAACACATCTTCTATAACCCCTTTTGGGAATCTAAAAGATCTATCAGCTAATTGCAACACCATTTTGGTCGGTTTAAGTTCCTCTAGTTCTAATTCTTTATACACAGAGTAAGGCATCAAATTTACACTGGCTCCTAGATCACACATACCATCAGTCCCCTTTCCATTCCCCACAGTAATTTGAATTATAAAGCTACCAGGATCCTTTAGCTTGAGAGGTAGTTTATGCTGCAAAACAGCACTAGCTACCTCTAAAACTATCACCTTTTCATTCGGCTCATACCTCTTTTTCTTGGTGATCAGCTCTTTGAAAAATTTGGCATAAGCCGACATATTCTTTACTGCTTCAAGTAAGGGTAAGTTAATACTTACCTTAGACAACATGTTGAAGATATTAGAAAATTGCTTATCTTTTTTATCATCTTTCAACCTGCTAGGGAATGGTATAGGAGGCCGGTATGGATTGCTTGCCCTATGTAAATCTGCTGAAGGGGACTTCTCCATTGATATATCTCCAGCACCTTTGTTCTCTGGTTCTCCTTCCTTCTTGTTCCCTTGGTCACCTGCATTCATAGAGTTATTTTCAACATTAGTGTTAATTACCTTACCACTTTTAAGAACAGTCACTGAATGTGCCTGCTCAGGTTGACTTGGAAATTTCCCCTTCTGTTGAATCTGCATCTGTTGTGCAAGTTGTCCTACTTGAGTCTCCACTTTTTTAAAAGATGCTTCTAATGAATCCAGCCTCTTATTAGTCATCTCTTGATTTTGAGCACTGACTTTGATGAAAGCTTGTAAACTTTCCTCTAAGCTCTCTATCTTAGACTGCCCTTGATTTGAGGATTGACCCTGCTGTTGGTTCTGTCTCTGGAGCAAATGGAAAGGCTGCTGAGAATTATTTGTTGCCCAAGAAAAATTTGGGTGATTCCTCCAACTAGGGTTATAAGAATTGGAGTAAGGATCATTCCGGGCCCTTAGTTGAAATCCCCCCATGGCATTGACTTGCTCAGCTTCATTCCCATAAGACTCATATGCAGAGGGGCAAATATTTGCTCCATGCCCAAAAGTTCCACAGATTCCACACGCTTCTTGAGTAGATGAAGAAATATTGTTCTTCATGTTCAGCATCTGCACTTGCCTTGTCAACTCAGCTATCTGATTAACCATTTCACTATTGGCTTCCAATTGATTCACCCCTTTACTTCTTCCCCTTACACTCTTTTGTTGAGAATTAGCTCCCAACATCTCAAAGATCTCATAAGTCTCATCAGCTGTCTTTTCTCCCATGGCTCCCCCAGCTGCATTGTCAACAGTGTTCTGAAATTGCTGGGTTAGACCATCATAGAAAAACTGATTAAGAAGTTGAAGTGGGTAGTGATGATGCGGACACTGGATCAATAGCATCTTAAATTTGTCCCAAGCCTCATGAAATTACTCTCCTTCAAATTGAGAGAATGTAGCAATCTTCCCTCTCAACTCAGCTGTCTTTTGATGTGAATAAAACTTGCCCATGAATTTATTATAAACTTGCTCCCAAGTTGTCAGTGAGTTTTCGGGCAACATCATAAGCCAGCTCTTTGCCCTATCCTTCAAAGTATAAGGGAAACATCTCATCCTCAACTAATCCTCTGTTAATCCTCCCAATGGGAAAGTGTTGAGGGTGGAGTAGAAATCCCGAATAAAGTTCAAAGGATCTTTATTTGGAACTCCATAGAATGATGGCAGCATATTGTAGTGAATGTTCTTCAACTCATAATTTCTTGCTGCATCTGTCAGTCTTATGCAAGAGGTGGAAGTTCCAATGACAGGTCTAGCAAAGTCTCTCATCGTTCTTTGCCTTTCTTCAGCCATTTTAACAGATTGTGCATATTCCGACTCAAAATCAGAAGTGTCCTCCTCTGTAGTATCAAATCCTGTGTACAGTTCAAACTCTTCCCTGCTCCTTTTCACTCTCTAAATTTCTGGAATGACTGGGTATAGCTCTCCTCCAAGTGATCTCCTGCCTTGCATAAACAAAAATTTCTAGGAAAAGAAATTATTAAAAGCAAAAGACAAAATAAAATCAAAAGTAAATAATGAAAAATAATCTAAACTATCTATGCTAATAAACAATTTCGCCAATTAGCTTCCCCGGCAACGGCGCCAAAAACTTGTTGCGCTCGAATTAACTCTACCACAAAGCATCACTCGCAAGTATACGAGGTAGCTGTAGCAAAGGTGATCGCCCCAAGGTCGTCTCACAAGGAAGCTAAAGTGACTAATTGATTATCAGATTATAAATAAAAAGTAATGAAGAAATTGAAATTGCTAACAACTAATGAAAAAAGATTGATTAAAGTTTAAAACGAATAAAAGTAAATTAAGCTGATGTTTTGATTCACTTGATAGAAAGGTCTAGGGTTTGCACTTCTCTACTACTTATATGTATGAACGGTTATTCCTCTTAACTAATTTAATTTCAAAGATTAAATCTCAAACAACTTAATTAACCGAGTCAAGAAAATAAGCTCTCGCATTCAAACCTTTTTCAACTAATCTTGTTATAATTGAAATAATCTTTTTAATAGGTTATATCTCTAATTCACCTAAGTCCTTAATTGAATTATTCCAGTATTAGACTTCATCTCTCAATCCATCATCTAATACCTAAAACATATAATTGGTGGCCAATCAATTATATATTAACAATATTTCATTCAACCAAGGCTAAAGAAATTATTAGCTAAGAGAATAACCAATTCATACAATCATAGCAGATCCATACAAACCCTAGACTAGATCAAATTAGTTCATCATGCTATCAAACATACTCATCTCATTAATGTTCAAAGAAATCAAATTAGACATGATAATATCCATTAATACAATTTCAATGAAAATAAAGAGAATAAGTTCGAGAACAAAACCAAGTTACAAACTCCTTGAAGCTTCTGAAGAATCTCTTGTTCAAATCTTGCAAGAAGGATGTATCAATGGCTAGAATAATATAATCTAAGCTAGATTAATCCAAAGTGTAATCAAAATCAAAGAAAACAAAGTTAAAACCCTAACTTCACTCTCTGACGGCTCAATTCAATCTCCAAATCGCCAACTCCTAAACCCTAGCTTCTTTTTTCCTTTTATATGAAACGTCCGCTTTAAAAATTCACTACGGCTTTGGTTCATGAGAGACACGGCCAAGTTGGATGTGACTTGGCAGTGTTGGTGGCCTTTTGGAGGGACACGGCCACTGACTTGGCCGTGTCCCTTGCTTGTGTTTGCTTCTGTGAGATTTGCAATTTTCTTTTCCTTTGGAACCAAGTGAGACACGGCCAAGTTGGTGTGACTTGGCGGTGTTGGAGCATCTTTGGAGGGACACGGCCACTGACTTGGCCGTGTCCCTTGAGTGTGTCCCTCTCTGTGCCTTGAACTTCCTTTTAACTTGGTATGGGACACGGCCAGTGATTTGGCCGTCTCCTCTGCCTGTGTCAGCTACTGTCCCTTTTTTCCTTCAATTTGTTTCCTTGCCTTTTTTAACCTATAACAAAACTCAAACAAACTATAAACAAAAAGTAAATAAACAATAACCAACAAAATATAAACACCATACTAAAAACTAGATAAAAAACGACATAAACACTAAAATAAACTAAAACTATCAAAATTAATGAAAACATTAAACAAACCAATAAAAACTAACAAAATACCTTAATAAAACAATAATTATCATAATAAACAAGACACAAATCTATAACAAAAACTAATAAAACAATTATCATCCTGGTAAGGCAAATGTAGTTGCTGATGCCTTGAGTCGAAAGTCTTTGGCAGGTTTGACTGCTTATTCGCTTTCATTGCTTGTTGAATTGAGAGCGTTGCATGCTAGTTTTGAATCATGTGATGATGGTGGTTTGTTAGCTCATTTGCAATTGAGACCGATGTTGTTGGATCAGATTAAAGAGGCTCAATTGGCTGATGAGAAAATTCAGAAAGTTGTGTCGGATTGCCAAAATGGGAAGAGTCTAGGTTTTCTTATGCGAGATGATGGCAGTCTTTGGTACAAAGATAGCTTGTGTGTTCCTGATGATGCAAGATTGAAAAAGATTATTTTGGAGGAAGCACATCAGTCGACTTTTGTTATGCACCCTGGGAGTACCAAGATGTATCATGATTTGAAGCAACATAATTGGTGGTCAGGTATGAAGAGGGACATAGTGGAGTTTGTATCTAAATGTCTCACTTGTCAGAGAGTGAAGGCCGAGCACCAAGTTCCTACAGGGTTGCTCCAACCTTTATCAGTACCTGAATGGAAATGGGAATGTGTGACAATGGATTCTGGTTTGCCGATGACTTAGAAGAAGCATGATGCAATTTGGGTAATTGTTGATCGTTTGACAAAGACAGCTCATTTTCTTCCAGTTTGGATGGACTATTCTCTTGAAAAGTTAGTTGACCTGTATATCAGTGAGATAGTGAGATTGCATTGAGTCCCAATTTTGTTGCTATCTGATCGAGATCTCGGGTTTACTTCCAGGTTTTGGAAGAGTTTCCATGGTGTTTTGGGTTCTCGATTGCATTTTAGCACTGCTTTCCATCCTCAGATAGATGGGCAGTCAGAGAGAGTGATACAGATTTTAGAGGACATGTTGAGAAGCTGTGTCATTGATTTCTCTGGAAGTTAGGACAGATTTTTGCCATCGATGGAATTTGCTTATAACAACATTCATCAATCTAGTATTAAAATGGCACCTTATGAGGCATTGTATGGTAAAAGATGCAGGATGCCTCTATGTTGGAATGAAGTTGGAGAAGGCAAATTGGTTGGTCCTGATTTGATTAAAGAAATGGAAGAGAAAGTGAAGATAATTCGGGATCGGTTGAAAGCAGCTTCAAATCGGCAGAAATCCTTCTTAGATTTGAAGAGGAGAGACATAGAGTTCAATGTTGGAGATAAAGCTTTTCTGAGAGTGTCTCATTGGAAGAAAATTTTGAGATTTGGCCGCAAAGGGAAGCTAAGTCTTCGTTTCATTGGACCTTATGAGGTATTGGATAGAGTTGGACTAGTTGCTTATCAACTCGCTTTGTCGCCTGAATTGGATAGAATTCACAATGTCTTTCATGTTTTTATGCTGCGGAGGTACCGGTCAGACCCGTCTCATGTTCTGTCAGTTGAATCTATTGAGGTGTGTCCATATCTGACTTTTGAAGAAGAACCTGTGGCTATCTTGGCACATGAAGTGAAAGAGTTGAGAAATAAGAAAGTGCCACTTGTGAAGGTTCTTTGGAAGAATCATGCAAAGGAAGAGGCAACTTGGGAGAGTGAGCAAATGATGTGAGACCAGTATCCCAACTGTTTCAGACTTAAGATCAGGTAATTTCGAGGACGAAATTTATTTTTAGAGGGGGAGAATTGTAATATCCCAAACTATACCCTAAAATTTTAGAAATGATTATTGTTGGAATTGGATTAAATGATTTTAAAGTGTGTGTAAAGGATTAAGAGGAAAGAGAAGTGTGTATATGTTGTATATATAAAGATATATACAACATATACAAGTCAACTAATTAGTTGGTTAATGAGATATTTAATTATATTTGGATTAATTGAATAATTAAGTGGATGATGATATTTATGAATATTTTATTATTATAATTGCTTGGTGGATATTAAAAGGGAGGTTGTGTGGCTAAGAGAGGTTGAAAGTTTGACTTTGCTCTTTCAATCATCTTTTTCTTCTTCCTATTTCTTATGCTTAGCCTGCCATCACCATTATCAAGAGGGAAAGAGAGATTTTGTTCTTCCTAACTCAAGATTGAAGGGTGTTTCAAGTAATCAAGTTGGAATTCTAAGGGTTTTCATCACTTATGGTAAGTTTTCAAATTGATTCTTTGGTTTTCTTTTGAGTTTGTCAATTGAGGTTGTTGATTGTTGTTGTTGATATATGTATGGTTAATTTTGATGTGTTTGAGAGTGTTTGGTTGTATTAACTTTGATTTTGATGTTGGATTCAAGAGAGAAAAGGTTAAGTTTGGTGAAAAGAAAGCAAGAGTTGTGGATTGTGTATGGGTTGAGTTGTGATTGTGGTTGTGATTGTGTTTTAATGCTTGTTTTGAGTTGTTTTGGGTGTTTATGCAAGTTTAGTATGGTTTATTGATGGTTTTAGGTAAGATTATTGGAATGAAAAAGGGTAAAGTATGATGTTTGTTAGATGTGGTGTTGTTGGTGTCGGAATCAGAAATTTTGGCCTGACACGCCCATGAGCACGGCCAAGTCTTTGGGCTTGTCAATGGTTCTATTTTCTGGATGGGTGACATGACCAATGACACGCCCATGTCACTGAGTGTGTCACATATTTTGTGTTGGAGTAGTATTGACACGTCTAGTGACACGCCCATGTCACTGAGCGTGTCATAGCTACTGTGTTGGGGGAAGATTGACACATGCAGTGACACGCCCATGTCACTGAGCGTGTCAAAGCTTCTGTGTTGTGAGTTTAGGGCACGATCAGGGACACGCCCGTGTTATTGAGCATGTCATGTGTAGAGTTTTCCCTAGTTGGTTCTTATCCTTATTTCCTTATGTGTATTTCTAAGTGAGTGTGTATGATCACCTTTGGATTAGGTTTTGAAGAGATTAAGTTGCCCTAATCCAAGTGTTGAAGGATTCTTGGAAGAGGAAGTGGTTAGATTGGTGTGAGTTGCTCTTGAGGTAAGTACAAACCTTACATGATTGCATACATTTATATGACTTTGGGACTTAACACATTTGGTCATAAGTGTGTTAAGTAATATATTACATTGTTGATACAATTGATTAATGCTATGATTTGCATAAGGTGAAAGATAAAATGATCACTCAAAATATATGTACAATGCAATTGGTTATGTATACCCTAATGATGAGATGTGAAGCCATTGTTGTTGGCTATAATGATGCAAATGAAATAATTGAGGCATGGTTGCCTAGATGATTATGAGAAAATGAGAATGAAATTGATAATGAAATAATAAAAGAATTATGTGCCTAATGTGTTATTCAATTTTCAGAGTTTTGTTGTTGGTGGCATGCCTAAAAGTAACAATCCCTTGAAGCTGGGTTAAGCTTGGTCCTTGAAGTCAAGTTGGGTTGATGCTTAGCTCCCCTTGAAATTTGGTTGGGCCTAGTCCTTGAAGTCTAGTTGGGATGTTACATATAAGATGTTTCTCATTGTGATAATGATTTGCCTACGTGCTTGATAAATGTGATTATTGGACCAAAACATTAACTCTGGAATTTGAATGACATATTAGTTCTTTTGGGCCCATGCTTGTCTTTGCTTAAAAATGAATCATGAATGATGAAATAATTGGATAATATAATTTAATGTAATGTTATGAAATATGATATTCTTGTGTATTGTTTATAATGGTTGAAAGTATGCCATTGGCATTATATTGAAGCATATTGTCATCATAGTTTATTCCACTAAGCCTATGACTTAGCGCGATTGCGGTTTATCGCGCAGGTGACAGGGTAGATCTGGTTGAACCGGAGAGTTCAGCTAGACCGAGTTGAGTCTAGGCTTATGATCCCTTGTGAAGAGTTAATTTTTGGACTTCAAGATCAGAGACGAACTGCCAAGCATGTATAACTCTATATTTTTGTAAATATTGATTTTGATGTATATATTTGTATATACTGCTACATTTTTCGCTGCTTAATAAATAATTGTTTTATCTATTATGTTTTATAATATAACTTAAATGCTTTAAGTCTTTCTTATATTGTTAAATTGAAAGATTAGTTTGCTTTAAAATAGACCGTGACATTTCTGTATCCGGTTTATGTATATTACATATATGCTTATATATAGTGTACGTATATTAGATATAGTGGTGTTACATGATAACTTAGCATACACTAAATATTTAGTATATACATAATACAGTAATTTATAATAAAATATAAAATTATAATAATATAATATTTTATTTTTGTTAATATTATTTTTTTACTATATCAAATAAGAAAAAAATGAACAAAAAATAAAAAATAAAAAAAATTTATTAAACTCAATTAAATAGAATTTAATCTTAAAATTATGATATATGATACGTGAATTTAATCTATAAAAATTGAAACTCAGCTGGAATTAAATTCTAGTTCCAGAACTCCATTATTTTATACGGAGCCACCAATCTAAAATTTTCAAAATTCGGTTGGCTCGGCTGAATTCCAGCCCTGCCTATTAGATGAGAATATCGGTTGCGTTACTCGGGCATTTTTCGTAATGCAGAAGGTAAAAAGGTAAAAACAAAATATCACGCAAAACCAGATTCTTCTATCTGCTGTCTAATACAGTTGTACCATTATGCGGAAAGGAGACAGACAGAGAAGTATTTCTCCTATTGCTTCACCATTACTCGATTTGGTTCGCCTACTCTTCCTTCACTTTCACTGCTCTTCTCGTACTTGGGGGTTCTATTCTATTCTTGTGTGGAGCCCAAGAATCGAACTGACAAAACCAGCAAAAGAAAGTAACTTGAATAGTGGCTAGTGTTCGATCAAGATGGCGGATGAATGCTGCTCCACCCAATTGGTTGACGGCAACGGCGTGTTCAATGTGGCGGGACTTGACAATTTCATTAAAACAACTAAGCTCGCCGATTGCGGTCTTTCCTATGCGGTTGTTGCAATCATGGGTCCTCAAAGTAGTGGTATGTTATGGACTATTTATATTTATGTATTTCCCTTTGTTTGGACTCGTTTTTGTTATTGCTTCTGGAAGCTGCTTTCATTGGTTTTGTTGGTTTACTGGGATTTGAATTGATTTTAGTTTAATTGGGTTCTGTTTGTTTATATCAAGTTAACTAGAGTATGGGCTTGTTGAAGCTTAAAGCTTTTGGCTTTTGGCTTTTGAGTTTATCGAATTCATTTTTCTTTTATGTTTCTTTGAGTATTGTTGAAGTTTAGTTGAACTTGTTGTTTTGAGATTGATGTTGAGAAACTTAGAAGTGGAATTTGTTGAAAGTACTCTTTGAAATATATATATACATATATATATTGTTGATTGGATTGGCTGTGTAGCTAGAAACGCGTTTTGCCGTTTACTGGGGAAAAATATATTGATTTTCTGAGATTGCAATGTCGTCCATATTTTGATTGAATAAATTGTATTAAAGAAAGAGCTCAAGCTGCTGTGCTTTTTATGTAAATTACTGATGAGATATCTGCCTGGGAGTTTTTCTTGAAGCAACAAATGTTTTTTCTCATGGATTTGAATTTATGGTATTTTTGGTCAAAGCTGTTCATCACTTTGACAGTTGTTTGCACTATAATTTTGAAACTTTTTTTTTTTAGCATAAATTCAGTATGTTTCTAGGTATAGTTGAAGTAGCTGGTTCCCTTTGTATTTTTACCCTAGAGACAAGGGCATGTCCATGAATTCAAGCACGCAACTTTGAGGTCCACAGGGTGGCCTTCACATAGTTTTGTAGTTTAATTTTTTATCTATTCTGAATTATATTAATTCTTACTCAGTGTCTTTATTTCTTTGAGCATTGAGAAATGATGAGTTTGCATGGAGGGTGAATTGTATATACTAGCCACCTATCCTACTTTCATTTATCTTAGTGGAGATTTCCTTAATTTGCTTAATATCTTAATTTTTTTTCATATGAAGTGTTATAGTTTTCGACTCACTGCATATTGGTTTCTTCATCTTTTGTTGTCTTTTTCAAAATTCATAAGCAGTCTAATGTAGTTCGATGCACATTGTAAAAAATCTATTTACTTTTTTACTTGTATGATTTTTAACCTCTCTTGTTTCATGGACAGGTAAAAGCACCCTTTTGAATCATTTGTTCCATACCAATTTTAGAGAGATGGATGCATATAGGGGAAGGTTTGTTACTCTTAGTCTTTCAAGTTTTGAGTTTTGATGGAAAAACCATATTTTGGTTTCATATCGATTTTTATTGCTCTTTTTGGCTTTTTCATTCTTTATAATGTAAAAGACTAATTTTGTTTCAGGAGTCAAACAACCAAGGGAATTTGGATTGCGAGGTGTGTTGGCATTGAGCCTTTCACAATTGCAATGGACTTGGAAGGAACTGATGGGAGGGAAAGGGGCGAGGTACTTCCCTGTAATTAATGTCTATTTCATCTTTGTATTCATGATGGTTTTAGCTTTTTGCATGTTCTGTTTAATGTTTGTGAAAGAGAAAGAAAGGCTAGATGAATTATTGACTCTGTACACGTGTATCTTGAACTTATCCTTGAAAGAGACTTTGACACTGGTTGTTGCCTTTGTGTGGGAGTTGAGTGTGATATTGTACAATTTCATAATTGGATTTCTGTGTGTGTGTATGTGAGAGACAGAGAGAGAAGAGTGGGCAAGGTGAGGTTAAATAGTAATTCTTCATTTCTACACATAGCAATCTCTCGTCCAGGGAAATTCAGAAACTAATGATCTGGGTTAATATTATTTTCAGGATGACACTACATTCGAGAAGCAAAGCGCACTCTTTGCATTGGCAATTGCTGACATTGTAATAATAAATATGTGAGTTTTTGTTAGTTCGAAGAATTAAATGCTTTTTTTCCTGCGAAACTTGATTGGCCTGCACTTTCTGCATGTAGTAGTAGCCTCAGGCCATCACAGGGTAGTCAGATAATAAAAAAGTTGTTAGCATTTTGTTGGCTATTGCAAGGCTAAAGACTGATGTGGTTGAAAATTGCTAGCTTGGATCTGATTAGATTCTATATTGAAATAAAGTCCACAAGATTGTTGTAAAGCTTGCTTTATGTGTTTGTATGCGTGTAACTACAGCTAGTGCTAGTTAAATTTTTGCAACCTTGGATTGTTTGTCTGGTCTTTCTACGGTTAGCCATTTTGTGATTGCCTGTCACAAGCATGTAAAATCAATTCACTGTGCACTAAACTTTTGGATTTTGACATCTCACCACTTTTCTGATATTGATTTTTCTACGAAGGGGAAAGATAGAGAGTGGGTGGGAGGTCCAATGTTGATGTAACCTTCTTGTTGTATATGAAAGTAGACCAAACACTAGGACTGCGGAAGTTACTTGGATTTTGAAGTCTACGCTTCAGTGGTTTGAAGGCTCATATGTTATGCTGTGAGATATTATGGTCAAACATTGTTTTCCATTTGCTTTTCAGTCAATTCTTTGCACTTAAATTGTCTAAGAGGATAGTTAATGATTGATTATTATCTTTGTTTGACCTCTCAAGGGCTCCATCCACCAAGTATTTGTAGAATTATTTGGTGGATTGGAGTTACAGATAGGGGCTGGGTTATCCTCCATGGTGTAGCCCAAACATTTCTGTTTGTCAAAAGAATAGATGCCTGAATGAGGAGTAAATATCTGATTTTAATTTCTAGATAGGTCTTAAATATGCCCTTCTATTCGTCTTTGTGAGACAATGCAACACAAATGCATATGACATTTTTGTTTTTGAAATGCTCTTATTTTGGAAGGGTGGATGCCTTCTTTTGGTTACTTAATATTTTGATCAATTGATCTAGTGGATGACATTTCTGTTGTGGGAGTGTGCCTTGAATAAAACATTAGGTGCTTTATAAAATTTAACCTATTTTAGTGAAATATTGGATTAGAAAGATGAAACTAAAGGTTGATGAGGCACGTCAAGTGCATAGATAAACATGCATGAACATGCAAAATTTCTATGAATGGTAATCACTTGATTTTCTACCTTGATGTTGAAAACTTTACACAGGTGGTGCCATGATATTGGTCGGGAGCAGGCTGCTAACAAACCTCTTCTGAAGACAGTTTTTCAAGTACTCTAGCTCTTTGTCTATGGTTAACTTGCTACTGTGGTTTTATTCAGTTGAGAGTGCGTTTTCTGTTATGTAATAGGTCATGATGCGTTTGTTCAGTCCCCGCAAAACAACTTTACTGTTTGTTATACGTGATAAAACCAAGGTCTGGACTTTCACTTATAAGTTCTCTAAGATGATTCTAAGTACCTCTATTGAAATGTAAATTTTGGTTTATACTTACCGAGTGCCTTTTGGTTATCCTTATAGACACCATTCAAATACTTGGAACATGTTCTTCGGGAAGATATTCGGAAGGTAATAATTAGTTCTTGTTACTGATTATGCCTTTCTATGTTATTGATAATTTTTGAAGTTCATAATTTCTGCAGATATGGGATTCTGTTGCTAAACCCGAGGCCCATAAAACAACTCCCTTCAGTGACTTCTTTAATGTATGAAGATATCTTTTCTTTGCTCTCTTACTATTGTTTCTATGATTTTAACCAAATCTCTCCATCTCCTCCCCCACCCCCACCCCCACCCCCTTGCCCCTCCACCCTACCTATCCAAGACAAAAGCAAAGAAATAATTAACTTCAAGTTTCACTTTTGTTCATTTACATGAAGGCAGAGGTCATTGCCTTGTCTAGCTATGAAGAAAAGGAGGAGCATTTTAATGAGCAGGTAATCATTATAAATAGTTAAATACTATCGAGCCTCAAAAACTCATGATTGTTGCTCATACTGATTTTCAACTTTTTGTGTGTGCTAACTTCCTAGATGTGAGTCCCAGTCAGTGATTTTTTACTCTATATATTTTTCTAACTTGTTTAAATCCAAAATTGACATGTGGATTTAAAAAAAAAAGGTTATAGATGTTATAACCGAAGATAAATTCATCAGTTCTTGACTGTGTTTCACAGATAATGTCAAACTTTGTTGTAAATATTGCAGACCAATTGCCTAATGTGGTGACTTACACAGGTTGCTCAACTGAGGCAGCGATTCTTCCATTCTATTTCTCCAGGAGGACTTGCTGGTGACAGGCAAGGAGTTGTCCCTGCTTCAGGATTTTCATTTAGTGCACAACATATATGGAAAATCATAAAAGAGAATAAGGATCTTGATCTTCCTGCACACAAGGTTAAATAAAGCATTTTCCTGTGTGAATGCAGAATTCTTTGGTTTTCTTTGTGAATATGTTGTCTATTTTGTTTACCAGGTGATGGTTGCCACCGTAAGGTGTGAGGAGATTGCCAATGAGAAGCTTAATCACTTGACCTCTGATGAGGTACTCATTCCAACTGTTTTCTTTTGTCTTTTTTAGGAGTTACTTGGAAAGTTTTGAATTTTTGTTATCTAGTGTACTAAATAGATTTGATATAGGATTGGTTAGCATTGATGGAAGCTGTTCAAGTTGGTCCAGTTTTGGGGTTTGGGAAAAAGCTCAGCTCTATCTTGGAAACTTATCTTTCAGAGTAAGTGTTTGTTGACTGATGCCAATTCAAATGTCAAAGTGATGTTCTAAAATACATTTTTTTGGGTACATCATAAATATATAAATAAAAAAAGGTACTCTTCAAGTATAATGAATGATTGGTGTGGAACTGAGAGTCAAAAGTTCAAAATCAGTTTATTTAGATGATAGTCTCATCTTATATGTCCTTAATTTCAATATCTTGCAGATTATTTTAATTTCATGCATATCTGATTTTTAGCTTGTAACTGAAGTCAATGTCCTAATTTGTTGCAATAATTATTCTTAGCTATTGTTAAGTGTTTGCAAGTCTTTGATTACACTTTTTGTTCAACTTGACTTGGAATCTCTTATAGACTTTGAAGTTCGTTTTGAATAGGTACGACAAGGAGGCAATCTACTTTGATGAGCGTGTAAGAAATGCAAAGCGGCAACAACTGGAAACAAAAGCTTTGGATGTAAGGCTAATATTTTGTTTTCTTTAAATTACAGAATCCTTGCCAGATTAACTTGCATTTTTTAGGAACTTTTTAGTACATGCTAGTTTTACGATTTTTTGTTTTTATTTCTGACGTAGCAAGAGGGTTTATGGCAATTAAGCTCTCAACAATTAGGGCTAGAATAGGACAGTGATTGTGGTTGGAACAAGAAAATAATTAGGGTTTGAATAAAACCGCTAAATTAAAATACGAATTGAAAATAATATGAATGATACAAAATTCAATAAGGCTGTCCTATTTATAGTTCTAGAAAGAAAATCCCTAATAAAATATTCCTATTTATTAAATAGGAATTCTAAATTAATAAGGAAACTAAAACTTATATTAAAATACTAATTTAACTTAAAAATAAATCCTATATTGAGTAGGCGTAGGACTAATAATCCTAGACTAATTAGGATTTTGACTTGGCTGCACCATGCTATTCACTGTGGCTGCATCAAGTTCTGTCCTGATACAAACATATTAAGTTTGACCTCTGGACATTATATATTATCATTTTCAAGAAAGTCCTAGAACAGAAAAGGAAGTCAACCTCAAGAAAATTGCTTTTGATACATAATTCATACCATCTAAGTCTTCCTTCCCTCACCTTATCTCCGACATCCGTTACTTGGAAGAAGACCTCCTAATGCTGCGGTTCGTAAGTGTGAGAATTTGTTGATTAAGGGGGCTAGAGGTCGTGGAAGACTTAGAACTGTGTGGAATGAGGTGATAGCAAGAGACTTACGTGCCTTAGATCTTGATGCGGATTTGATTAATGACAGACTTGAATGGAGACGTAAAATCCATGTCTTGGAAGGGGCCTAAGGCTGGAGTATATTTTTTGGTGTCTTTTGAGCTTATTTTGTTGAGGATCCATACAGCCGACCCCAACTTATTTGAGACTAAGGCTTAGTTGTTGTTGTTGTTGTTTCTCAGCATAACCTTGTTTGGAAAAATTGAAAATTCTATTTGTGGACACATCTTCTCCTAGATTCATACCACTGTTAACCATTTTTTGCTTCGTTCTGATAGTTGTATTGCCATTTTCCCAAAATGAGGCCTGAGTTTCAATAAAAGCTTGCCTAAATTTTGGGGGAGAACTCTTTCTATTGCCAAAGGGTGAAAGGTAATGAACTGGAGATCAGCCAAAAAAGATCATGTTTTTCATGAATGTGATGGCTGAGAAGTATGTTACATTTTTTTTTCCTTTTTTTTTGTTAATATAAACATTGTTATATTCAACCATTTATTGTCATATATGGTTGAAAACTAATCACTGATTGCAAAAGTGAAAGCTTATTTAGAGCATATACTTTCTCTTTCTCTCTCCATCTCTCTCATCTTTTTTCTCTGGTTCTAGCAAGGGAAAATTCTTTCATAGGGGAAAAAGAACTTATGTGTAGGCCCTATTAGAGATCTGTGTTTTGAGTAAGTGATCTTTTTCCTTCTTTCATGGGGAATGAGGTGATATGCAGTGTTTGACAGTGGTGATGATAGGAGCTTGTTGCTTTAGGTTGAAGCCCGAAAACTAAATTAGTTAAAATGAAAAGCAATTTACTGGTTGGATGAATAAAAGGTTAGTTGGGGAAGGATTGGCCTTCTGCTCCATTATATGCTTACATGGCTATTGGAGAATTATCCCGTTACTTGTTTGCAGGAATAGATTGTGATGCCTTAAATTGGTTCACTGTTTTGAATGAGTGAAGGAAGTGAGAAATCCTTTTCGACTCTAATTGGAATTGTAGAGAATTGGAGCAGAAATTGGGTTAAGAGAGTATTTTACTAGGTAAGAATTGTTTGATCTTAATGGATGATGGAATACTGAGAGAATGAGACATATTAGCAAGATTGGATTGCCCCTTTGCTTTGTTGATACTAGACCTATTAACTGGTTCGAGTTGACCTGAACACTACTTCAGCCACTTCCAATTCCAACAGAAGTTTGGACAACTGTTAGCATGGATTTCATTAAAAGCTCCCTAAATCAAGAGGGTATGATAATACTATATTAGTAGTAGTGGACAGTCTCACAAAATCAGCTCCTTTCATCCCTCTTTCTCACCCATGCACGACCGCATCAGTTACTAAGAGCTTCTTAGATCAAGTATGAAAACTCCATGGGCTTTTACAAGTCGTCATTTTTGATATAAATATGATGTTTACTTGATTATTTTGGAAAGAGTTATTCAAACTCTTAGGAGTCAAGTTGCACATGCGCTTAGCATATCATATTCAATCTAATGGGCTAACTGAAAGGTCAAATAGAGCAGTGAAGGGGTATCTTAGATGCATGACGCATAGCCATCCCAAAAGGTGGGCTGATTGGTTGAATTTAATTGAGTGTTGGTGTAATACTACACACCATTCAATTATTAAAGTATTACCCTTCCAAGCCCTTTATGGAAGATTACTCAACCCTCCCACCCTTCCACAAACTGAAAGCACAGTAGCAGCAGTGGATGCTTTCCTTAAAAACAGAGAATCCACCACAAAATATTTGAGGGAGCAACTTCAGCAATCCAAGAACAATATGAAGTTGTATGCAGATCAACACAGGACAAAACAAGAATTTCGAGTGGGAGATTGGGTCTATCTTAAACTCCAATCCTATAGACAGACTTAAATTGTTGTTAGGAGTTTGAAATTGTCAGCAAAATATTATGGCCTCCTATGAAGTTCTGGAGAATATTGGACTAGTGGCTTATTGATTGAAGTTACCACCTACATCTAGAATCCATCATGTCTTCCACGTTTCTCTCCTCATGAAGAAGCTGGGAGATCACATTGTTCACTTGACTAAGCTGCCAAGTGTGCACCAAGCAACTTCATTACAGCCCCAAAAAAAGGTTATCAACTCTAGTCATTCTTTTTAGGGAATCAACACATTCAACAAGTTCTCATCAAGTAGACTAATTTATCAGCTATAGATTCTATTTGAGAGGATGCAACTTATATCCAAGGCCAATTTCTAGATGGGGGGAATTGTTATTGCATATGGTAAAAGAAAGAAGGGAAAAAATGGAGTTTGTAAGGAAAAAGGACAAAGGAATATATAAAACCAACTTTAAGCTGGCAAAGGTGGTTAGCTAGTCCAGGTGCTATTATCTGAGTAGTCTCTATATATGTATTGTTTTCCAATAGAAATATTTTTCATTCTTTATCTCTTTCTTTCTCTTTATCTCGTCATCTCTGTCACTCTCAATTCCTTCCTTTTCTGCTTAATTCTTTATCTAGATTTCTCTTCTCACCCTAAATCTAAATACTAACTGGATCAATCTAACATATTCAAGCTTAGTCATACTGTTCCTCCAGTTTGTTAGTGATGTGAAAGAGCATCACTTATGTTCTATATGCTGCTGCAGTATGAATTCTAGGTATCTGGATTCAAATTGAAGGGTCTGCTTGACAGGATGCTAATAAAATACATGATACTTCTTGTTTATGGTGGTTGTGCTGAACTTTTGTCCTTGTTGGATGAACTGCTTAAGCTTTTTCCCTGCTTTGTATCTGTAATTTGAGAAATATATGTTCAGTTGGTGTTTTAGAATACAAAATACAATCATACACACACACACACACACTACTGCTAAATAAGGAAAAGTACTGCCTACCAAAAAAAAAAAAGGAAAAGTACTTAATTAATTCCTAGGATTATGCACAACTGTCATGGTGTATTATATTTGATTTCCTATTCTATACCAGTGTCCATGGTAAGTGTTGTACTCTCTCTCTCTATCTCCCTTGTCTGATCAAGTAATAGGAGAAAACTTCTCCCTTTTTCTCCCATTTTTGATTCTGGATGGTGGATGGTCTTGAATTATCCTTGTATAATTATCATAATTTCTGAAGATTACATTTCTTCTATGCTGTGCAGCTGGTACACCCTGCTTATCTTTCCATGTTAGGGCATTTGCGTTCTGGAACACTTGAAAATTTTAAGACTAGGCTGGAAAATTCACTGAACTGTGGTGAAAGATTTGCTGCTTCTGTTCGTAATTGTAATCAGTCTTGCATGCTCGAGTTTGACAAAGGATGTGCAGGTAATATAGTGCATATGGCAGATTAGATGCAGCTATTCATATATGTTGATTCATACTGAATTAGTGTCAGAAACATGTTTGTATGTACCTATATTCTGCACTGAAGTGGAATTTGCCTCGTGCCTGTCCTGGTGAATTATTGCTTCTGGGCTTACATTTTTTAGTACTAGATAGAGGATATAAAATGCACATTCAATGGCAAATATTTGCCAAAATTTTGTTGGATTGCTTGACCTCGTTTAAACACAATTTAATGTGGAAATAATCTGATATGCCAATGCTGTTAAACTCATAAATTGATTTTTCAACTAATTGTTTCCATCATTTCATTTTACTTGGTCTCCTTTAATTTATACATGCCATGGTAATAAGGGGCCTTGTTTGCTTTTTGGTGTACATTTTATGTCGTTTCTGTTAATGGCAAGAGACTAGTAATAGTTATTTTCTGATGTGAAACAGAATTTAAAAGAAAAAAAAAGTAAATATTCAATAACATTTCACTTTAAAATCCATCCTAAAATGAATTTGATAAATTCTTGCAAGTTCAAATCTCAGTAGAACATATCCTCGAGGATCTTGGAATGAGGAAAAATGCGTGATTTCTCTGCCATAATGGGATTCCTGCAGAGCTTGATGTGGTACTTTTTGAGGATTATCATTTGACATCAAATTTGTTTATGGGATAAGATATGAAAATAAGTGGTTTCAGAGAATTTTTTTTGCTTATACGGAGTAGGATTGGAGAGCCTTTTGCTTTGGTTCTTATGTTATCTTATTCTAGTTATCATCATTAACGATCCTTCTGTATGTTTATCTGTAAAGGCACGCTACCTACCTATTGGAAATTGACATTTCTAATGTCCTCGTGTCTCAGATGCTGCCATAAGACAGGCTAATTGGGATGCTTCAAAAGTGCGGGAAAAACTTCGTCGTGATATTGAAGGACATGCATCATCTGTATGCAGTTTGAAGCTGTCAGAAATGAAAAACAAATATGAGGTAATTTGCTAAGTTGATGTTAATATCCATTTTCTGTTAGATAAGCATATTTTTCTCACTGATATTCACCTTATGCAGTCAAATAACCTGATCTCACTACATCACTTATCTGCAGAAACAACTCACTAATGCCCTAACTCAACCCGTAGAATCTCTACTTGAAGCTGGTGGTAATGAAACATGGGCTTCTATAAGAAAACTTCTTAAACGTGAGACAGAGATTGCTGTTTCGGAATTCTCAACTGCTATTGCTGTTTTCGAGTTGGATAAGGAGACAATTGACACAATGGTGCAAAATTTGAGGGAGTATGCAAGAAATATAGTGGAGAAAAAAGCAAGAGAAGAAGCTGGGAAAGTTCTGATCCGCATGAAGGATAGGTAGAGAGCACAATTGTGCAAATTGTTTTTTTTTCCTGTTCCAATAATTTTTGTATTAGTTATTTTTTTATTATATCAGGTTTTCGGCGGTTTTCAATCATGACGAAGATTCGATGCCAAGGGTTTGGACTGGAAAAGAAGACATCAGAGCTATTACAAAGGATGCACGATCTAAGGTAAACTACATGGATTTTTAATGAAAAGCTGACTGGCTATCAATACTTTCAGTGAGATCTGAATGTCTTGCAATTGTTTTCTTGCAGTCTTTGAAACTTCTATCAGTCATGGCTGCCATACGCTTGGACGATAAGCCAGATAAAATTGAGAATGCACTTGTATCGTCTCTCATGGATGGGACTGTTGCCATTCCATCTTCTCGAGATAGAAGCATGGGAGCTCCCTCAGACTCCCTTGCTTCAAGCACATGGGAAGAGGTAGTGAGTGTTGAATCTTCAATATATATATATATATATACAATTTTCTGCATTAATAATAAGAAACTGCTCTTGAAAATCAAATATGAGACAGGTTTCTCCAGAAGACACTCTGATTACACCAGTTCAGTGCAAGTCATTATGGAGGCAGTTCAAAGCAGAAACTGAGTATTCAGTTACCCAAGCAATTTCAGCTCAGGTACATCATTTTTGTAATTATATTTTTCGTTTTCACTGTGCATTTCTATGTTCATACATTATTTGCAGTGTACATATATATTT
Source organism: Garcia nutans (assembly GCA_947685225.1). Lineage (NCBI taxonomy): Eukaryota > Viridiplantae > Streptophyta > Magnoliopsida > Malpighiales > Euphorbiaceae > Garcia > Garcia nutans. Next base: position 36,267,391 of record CANTUV010000045.1, read on the forward strand.
GACAGAATATGGTGGTTATTGACGGAGGAAATTTCTTAACACTGAATGCATATTGTTCTTGTGCTTCTGTGATCATCTGGTTATCATGCTAGAAAACCATAATCTTGATGTTCTTATTACTGTTGGAGCCTATTCAGCAGCACTCTGATAGATGGTTCTTGTATTTTCTTCAGGAGGCTCATAGGCGCAGCAACAACTGGTTGCCCCCGACATGGGCAATTGTAGCAATGGTTGTCCTTGGGTTTAACGAATTCATGCTTCTATTGAAGTAATTACCACTAATGCTGAATTAAAGAAATATATATATATATATTGCCTCTACTCAATGTCTTTTGGTTGACATTTATCTTCTATTGAAACAGGAATCCTCTTTACCTCATGGTTCTATTCATTATATATTTACTGTCAAAAACCTTGTGGGTACAGATGGACATCCCAGGACAGTTTCAAAATGGCACTGTGAGTGTAAAAGAATGATCAATTTCTGAATGCACATTTTTGTTCTCTCATAACTAAAGTTAAAATATTTTGGCAAAATGAAATGCAAATTGTCATTCACTAATTATTTAATTTTTATTTTCATTTCATTTCATTAAGGTCTGCTAATCAGATGTTATTTTATCCTGTGGTCCACTGTATACGTTAGGAACAAGCACCTGCTCTGCCTTAATTTTTGGTTCCCTCGTGTATTTGATTATTTTGTTCACTTTGTTTGAATTTATGAGAGTAGTGCTATGGAATGCCAAGCAATCGTATTTGATTATTTTATTCACTTTGTTTGAATTTATAAGAGTATTGCTATGGAAAGTCAAGCAGACATATTTGATTATTTTGTTCACTTTGTTTGAATTTGTAATAGTATAAAGGGAAGCAAATTCAAAGCTTTGCCCATCTCTTATCAAATTTCTTTCAGGGGAAAATGGTCTTCAGTTCCTTTGCCAGGCCATTTAATATACTGCAGTACTGCAGACAACTCTTGTAATCATATTGGAGTAAATGACTTAGACGTGAGCTTATACTTTGGATAGAAATCAGTGAAAAGCACATGCTAGAAGCTTACTTGTTTGATAGTGGAGATGATGTTGAAATTGCACTGTTATTTTTTGCCGCTTTATTTTTTGTTGGGCAAATCCTGTGCGTCATTCTTTTGTTTGCTTTTTGGCAGTTGGCTGGAATACTCTCCATTTCTTCAAGGTTTCTTCCTACTGTTATGAATCTTCTAAGGCGGCTTGCTGAAGAGGCTCAAGGGCGTCCAGCTCCTGAAGCTCCAAGGTCAGAGTCACTGGCTTCTCACAGTTTCAGGAGTCAAAACCAAGCAAATCCAATGTCAGCAACAATACCTCAGTCTTCAGTATCATCAAATATTTCATCATCAGATGATGGTGTTGAGTACGCAAGTCCAAACTTAATGCATAGGCCAACTGCGAAAGTTCCTGATATGGAATTTTCTTGATGGAAGTGAAATTCGATGTAAGATATGTATCCAAGTAAGATTTACTTGCTTTGGTTCTTTCTGCAGGTAGAAAGTAAAGGGAAGGTGAGGGAAAAGTGGGTTCGTTTAACACACGGCGTTTTGCATGTATAACTAGAAATAATCCTTGGGGTATAGAAATTGCGTTAGATTAAAAATCTCTTATATATCTCTGTATTTTGTAATAAACTTGTGTTGTAATTGAACGAGTTATTATCAATTTATGCCATAGCATGAACATACAAAGGTTAAAAGACTGAACTTTGCATTTATATTTGGGGTTTGCACTTAAAAAGGTTTGGTTTTTTGACGTTTTAATATCTTGTTTAACACTCAGTTAACAGTTTTAGGTCAAATCACATAGGACCTTTAATTCTTTCAGGACAAATCACATGGCACGTAGTGGCATCCTCGTTAGCTGTTGGATATGGGTAGTTTATACGAATTTTACAAAACTATCTACAAAATCAAAACTCTTTTCAAATATTTGCCCGTACCAAAAAAAAAAAAGTTTCAGCTTTAAAAAATTTTAAAAATACCACATTGTCATCACACAATAATTTTGTTATATTTACAAATTATATATATTATGTATATATTGCTAGATTTTTCAAAAAAAAAAAGTGATTTTATTTTAAATATTATTTTGTAAAATAATAAATTTAAGAGAAATTAATATCATTTTTATAAAAATGACTCAAAAACTAAAAGTTATAAGCACATATACATCTAAAAGTATTCCTAAAATATCTCAACCATGCTCCTAAAATATCTAAAACATATCAACTATATCTCCAAAATATCAGCAAAAACAAATATATTGTTTATATAGAGGATATATAATATATATGTTGATGTGTTGAGTTAAATATGAAAACATAAGTATTACCTTAATATTCTCAATAATTATAAAATACTTAAGTTGTATATGTTGTACATATGTTATTCAAAATCTAAATTTCTAGTGATATTATAAGCAATAATATTGAAAAAAGAATAAATATATTATTTATATAGAGAATATGTAATGAATGTATTGTTGATATATTGAGTCAAATATAAAAACATAGATACTGCCAAACTATGCTATGAGCATTTACTTGCTCCCCCTAGAGCTTTGTAATGAATTTGAGCATTTATTGAATAGGTATTGGTGGGATTATCAAGATATATACAAGTGTGGCATTAGATGGATGGCATGGAAGTGCCTGTGTGCGAAAAAGGTTTGTGGTGGTATTACACTTAACCTATTTAATTTGGCACTCTTAGGGTTTCAAGGGTGGAGAATTCTTCAGCATCTAGATTCATTACTGATTCATGTACTTAAGCTTGGTATTTCCCTCAGAATTCTTTCCTTGAAGCCAAAGTTGGTGCTAATTCAAGCTATGGATGACGAAGTATATGTGTTGCTCAAGAGGTGTTAAAAGCTGGGTGTGCAAGGCAAATTGGCATGGGCTCTGCAACTATAGTGGGATTAGATCCTTGGGTCTGGATAAAGCAAATCCATATGTTTCAACTCAACTACCAGATGAGGAGGCCTAATGGCATGTTTCTAACTTGTTGCATTTAGAGGGTCGACGATGTAATTAGGAGCTAATAATGCAAAACTTTAATCAGTGTGATCAAGATTTAATTTTAAATATCCCAGTTAGTAGAAGATGTTAAGATGATCATTGGGCATGACAACAGGAGAGGAAAGGTATTTATACAGTATAATTTGCATATAACTATTTATTTTTTAATTCTGCTGATCTTGCATATGATCAACCTAGAGTCGTATGGAGGAAGCTATGGAGCCTTTAGATTCCACCAAAGGTCAATAATGTAATTTGGAGAGCAACAGCTGTGTGTCTACTAGCTAGAAGCATTGTATTGCCCTATGTGTGAAGTAGAGACAAAATATCATATATCGGTGAGTTGTGTATATGCACGAAACAATTGGGAGCATTATATTCTTGATGCACTTAGAGGTTCCTCCACCAGTTTTTTGAATTGGCTTACTTATTGTTTTATGAGGATGGATATGGATGTTTGTGCTAAAATTTATAGGCTTTGTTGGGGTCTGGGGAAATCTAGGAATGACATTGTGTTATGTACGGTCTGAACTGGAATGCATTAGATTTAGTGTCGAATTTCTAAATAACTGGGTGAAGATACAACAAAAATTAATGTCTGATGTTGTGATCCAACCAATGCAATTAGATGCTACTTTGAGGAAACCCAGAGTAGGGTGACTAAAGTTAAATACTGATGTTGCAAATTTTGAAAGACTAAATAGATCAGCTATTACGTGGATTGCTAGGGACCATGTTGGGAAGTTTGTAGTTGTTGCAGTTTTGAATGTTTCTCTCTGCAGAGATGTTCCTATGATGGAAGCAATGGGTGTTAGAGAGGCTTTGAGTTGGGTAAAGTCCATGTCTTATAATAAAATGATGTTGTAATCTGTCTAAGTCACTAAATAGACAACCCTGATGTCTCCCTACCCTGGGGCATCTGAAAATGGAAATCTAGCTGTCAAGCAAAAAGCCAAAGCCCTAAGCTTTAGCTTCCTCTTCTCTGCATCACCCACATCATTTACACCCATAAACTTAATCAATGCAAGCAACTTAACCCTATCCTTTATCACCATCATACTAGCCTTCTCATGACTCAGAGATAAGAACCATTGAAACCTCCTAAAATATCCATCAAGGTCTCTGGAACATCCAGAAGTGCATCAACACCATTCTCTAAGATGGCTTCGAACTCCTCAAATGTGGGGCAAAGCTCCTCCAAACTAGCCCCAAATCTAAAAACATGAGCTGGCAGCCAAAATTTGAGTCAGGCACGGAGAAAGGTCCAATCCACCTTTAAACCCCTGAAAGCATTCATTGGCCTAATTCCAAAATTCCAAATTAATCTTGTCCACCATATCCAAGCTATGGATCCATGAGAGCATGGTATGACCAAAAGCCAGCTCCATTGTAAAAATTGTAAAAATTTGTAAATTCGAAAAACAAGGAAAAAATAAAAAAATGGAAAAAAATGAAAAATATTGAAAAAGGACCAAGAAATGAAAAAATTGCAAAAAAATGGAAAAAAGCTGCCAAAATAAGTTTTTAGCACTGAGGAAGCACTAAAAAGCATGGTTAAAAATAAAATTTCAACTTAAAACTGCCTATTTATAGGCATTCTAGCCAGTGTACTGCGATAGCTTTTTGGGCTACCGTGACACATTTTTCTGCAATGCTACCGCGGCAGCCGTAAGGCTTGTCATAGCACTTACTACAACGACAACACTTGTAGCTCCCCCGACCCTTTCTTTTTCAAAATTTTTCTTCTTTTTTATATTTTTATTTTTGTAAATAATAATTTTAAAACATATATAATAATAAAAATTAAATAATAAAAATTAAATAAATTAAATAAATTAGTATTTGTAAAGAAGAAAAATACAAAATTACAAAATCGTATAATAGCAAAATAGCAATTGAAAATCAAATGTAAAAATAACAAAAATAATAAATGTAAATAAAATAATAGAAAATAATAAAAGTTATGAAAGATAAAATGTAAAATGTAGTGATAAATCAATAATTGTAAAATGGAAATAATAAAAAATAGAGAAAAAACCAAGTACAATAGTAAGGAAAATGTGAAAACAATAAATTGTAAATAATAAAATGTGTAGATAATACGAATTGTAAATAAAATGTAAAAGTAAGATTGTAAATATGCATGTAAATTAGTAAAATACAAAGCACATAATGTTTAACACAAATGTTCAAAGATGTGATAAAATTCATAATTCATTCATACGTCATTTGCATTTTATTGTTTTAGCATGTTAGATAAAATTCACAATTCATTCATACATCATTTGCATTTTATTGTTTTTGCATGTTCTACCCTAACTATTATAGGGAATCAAGAAGAAGGAGCTATCAAAGTTGATGGTTTCTGTACCACCCTATACCTTATATACATACTATACATATATCTTGTATATATACAATACACATATAAAATATAAGAATATCACGTTACAATATTGTTTAAACATTTACCTTAATTCCACATTAATAATATATTTAATGTAAGAACATTTTAAATTATCAAATCTCATTCTTAAGAAGTAACATTTTCAAAATTATTAAACTTTTCATTTAATTACATATATACATTGTCTTTCCAAAATTCACTTATATACATATACATATGATCAAAACACAACATAACACATTGTACAAGTATGCACCACCTTCTAGTTGGTCTTGTAATAAGTTCTCTTGTAGCACCACTCTCCAATTCTCGGATCAGCCATCTACTCACCTGCGCGATTCACACTACCGCACTAAGCTCGAAAGCTTAGTGGTACTTATAAACAACATATACATACATTACAGAAAATTACATTCACAACACTAACATAATTAATCATCATATTCTTTCATCATTTACCAACTTACATGCAATGCCAATGAACAATGCTTATGTACATCATGTCACCATGTGACCTACTATTTCATTTTAGATATATTTTTCAATCATCTTACAATTCATATGAAACAAACACAAGCATGAACCCAAAGGGTCTATTATGCTATTCAAATTTCAGAGTTACTGTTTTGGTCCAAGTTGACACCATGTGTCTAGCCCCGAAGATAAATCAAGTAATTGCTCAAAAGCTAGCCCCGAAGGCAGATCATATCACACTGATGCCAAGTGTCTAGCTCCGAAGGCAGATTATAATAATTGCTCAAAAGCTAGCATCAAAGGCAAATTATATCACAGTGACGCCAAGCGTCTAGTCCCAAAGGCAAATCAAATAATTGCTCAAAAGCTATCTCCTCATAGGCATGCCGCCAAACACAGAAATATAAAAATTGAATAACATACTAGGCACATAATTATTTCATATTTTCCACTATCCATTTCTTTCACATTTTCTCACATTCAACTAGGTACATTGCCTCTTTTCTCATTATCATCTAGACACATTGCCTCATTTCTCATTATCATTTAGGCACATTGCCTCATTTCTCATTTTTCTCATTCATTTCAATATCATATCATATCATTTCATCATTTCAATGTCATATCATTTCATTTCATCATTTCAATGTCATATCAGCACAATCTATCACATTTTATGCAATCCAGCCATTGCCAATGGCTTTTTACAATATCTTAAATGCATACACAACAAATCACATTACCTAACACTTTGGGTCATTTTCACATATTGCACATATTTCACTTTATACTCAATTTAGCCATTATCAATGGCTTCATAATGCATTTATGCATACATGGCAAATCACATGTCATAGCACATTGTTCATTAATGATCAATATATCAAATAGCTTAACACATTTTCCATCCAAAATATGTTAAGCCTAATGTAATGCAACATAACTCAAACTCAAGCCAAACTCCTTAAATCTTTACTTTCTCCAACTCTTCATAACTTGATCTTCTAATCAAGATATGAATAGTTAAGTTATTAATATCAACAATCTATATATCTCAATTATACAACTCAAATCCTCTCTTTCCTTCTCAACTCATAACACTTAATTCAATACTCCATACTTTGGAGTTTCTCATTAACTAATACTATAATAAGTTTCCAAACTAACAATAATATCATATTCATCTCATCCTTATCATATTCATTATTCATTAATAATTCACACATGATATCCAACCACATTTTCCATTTCATATTTCCATCATGCAGGCATAAGCCACACTCACCATATGACTCATCAACATACCAATATTTAGCTTAATCAACATATTTTATCATAATTCTTCAAGTGACACACTAAACTTACAGAAACTTTGACAGGCCTAAGGACATAGGCGTGTCCCTACCCGTGTCCTTAATTCGGCCTTACAGTAGCTATGACACACTTAGAGACATAGGCATGTCATTGACCGTGCTCTTAGTTCTGCATTACAGTAGCTACGACATGCCTAGAGAAATGGGTGTGTCTCTGCCTGAGTCTTTAATCCTGTATTACAGTGGCTATGACACGCCCGGAGACATGGGCTTGTCATTGGGCTTGTCAGGCTAAATCTCTAGGTACGCCAATGACATTGTAAAAACACTCTTTCACTCCATTTTCATCAATACAATACTCATATATCACTTAAATAACTCCAAATCATGTTAAATCAAATATGTACAACCTCAAGATTATATATATAAACTTAAAATCATGTGTATAAACCAAAGAAATTATTTACAAACCTTTGGTTATTTCAAGTTTACTCTTCTTTACTTACTTCTTGTTAATCTAAATACAAAATCATAATAACAATCACCATATATTTCATTCATAGCATCATCCATATATCAATTCACCCATTCTCCAACTCAACTCTACCAAACCCTTACTCTTTTCCTCAATTCCAACTACTCATCATTATCCTCAACAGCTAACCATATTTACTTCATATATCTATCAATTCAACATATATATACTTCAATAAATCATTATCATCATATTATTCAATTAATTATCACTTTCTCTCACTAACTATATCATATATATAAAATCCATAAAATAAGTTCAAGAAGAAAGTACTTACTTGAATTACTTGCCAAATCTTGATTATTTTCTTTAATCCCTCTTGAATCTCTTGTAAAATTTGATATGTGGCATGAAATGTTCATTCTTCCCACTCTCTCTCTCTCTCTCTCTATCTCACGTTGAAGAAGAAGAAGAAGAAGAAGAAGACTTATCTCTTCTTTCCTCATCCTTATCTTTATATAAATAAAATATTATAAACAATTCCCACTTAAATTCTCCACCACTCATCTTCTTCGTTCTTTTGACTTTGTGCTTCACCTTTATTATTATTATTATTATTATTATTATTATTATTATTATTATTATTATAATTATAATTATAATTATAATTAAGTAATTAAGTAATTAAAATTAATTTTCCCTACAACCAATTATACCTCATGTATAGGTGGTGTATAAGTTGGCTATATGTAAATGTCTTATACATGTCATGTTTATTTTAAAGATATTTTAAATATATTTAACATATACATATATATTACATCTATCATACAAACTCATCGTATATTTTCTTTATCCATCATAACTATTTACTCTCCCATATTTACTATTTCAAAGTATATGAAAATCATGGTATTACAATTCTCTCCTCCTTAAATAATTTCGTCCTCAAAATTATCCAGTACAGTGATATTCCATCCATAACAAAATATCATTTTAAATTCTTATGTGGAATTATTCATGTCACCAAATCATACAACCTCTACTCTCCCCCTTAGGTTCATTCTCAATCATCTTCTCATAATTAATCATAACTATTCACTATACTTTTCTACTCTAATCAAAACAATTGTGATAAATTATTATATCATCAATGAAATTGTCATTAGATAAAAATCAATTCATCTAGTTAGTATAAATATTTATCTCACATATTTGTTATATTTCAGATATATTATCTCTTCATCCTTATACAAATATACTCTTATAATCCTTAAATTTAAAGGTTATGTATTTACACCTTAACACTAACTTTTCAGTCACCATAATCATCTTTAGGAGTGTATTTCTATTTAACAAGTCTCATTGCAATAATGTATACATTTTAACCATGATTGTATTCTTTATACAATTACCACATATGATTTTAATACAATCAATATATAACTACCAAAATCTTATTTCCATCATTAAAATTCATTCACATGATTTATTCATCAAACCAATATATATACATTCAATCACATATAATTGACATCTTCCTCAACTTAACCACCATTTTCTTAAACAACTTTCTTATTTCTTACACAATTAATTCAGTCTCTAGAATGTCCTTTTATTAGCATCAGTGTTAATATAATATCTCTAAACTTACTTAATGCCCATGCTCACATCAGAATATTACATCATATATGTGTCATCACATATCTTTCATATTTTAACACAACTATACATATTGAATCTCAATAATCACTCGCAAACATACCACATTCCAGATCAATTAATATAATTATAATAATATTTTCCTCACAACCTTATTCTATTCTAATCAACTTTTGGCCTATTAAAATTTATCATTCTATCTCAATTCATGACCTAACTTTATTAAGTCAAACTTGTAACACCCTTATACACAATATAAATACACTACATACACTCATATATGTAATATACGTATAGAGGATACAAGAATGTCACAACCATTTAGAAACAATCAAATCATCATTTGAAAAATTTGTATAAACTTAAAACATTTAACTTAAATTATATAAATAATAGAGGAAACATTTCTTGTTAAAACATGTATGTATCTTCATTACCCAAAAGTTTATCCAAAACATTTTTAATAAGCAGCGGAATATACATATATATATACATCAAAATCAATATGTGCAAAAATATAAGATTTATACATGCTGGCAGTTTGTCTTTGATCTTGATGTTCCACTAACAACTCTGATCTCAAAGTCTCAAGCCTAGACTCGACTCGGTCTAGCTGAACTCTCCGGCTCAATCGGATCTACCCTGTCACCTGCGCGATGAACCACAATCGCGCTAAGCCAAAGCTTAGTGGTACAAACTTTGATAACAATATAGTCCAAATGTAATGTCATTGCACAACACACACACACACACACACACACATATATATATATCACAACTCATAACATTATATCATAATATTGCTCAATTGTCACAATTCATAATTCACATTAAAGCAAAGATAAGCATGGGCCCAAAAGGATCTAATATGCTATTCAAATTTCAGAGTTACTGCTTTGGTCCATAATGACACCTTGTGTCTAGCCCCGTAGGCAATATATCCATGGATAATCCAACTAGATATGACCTTACGACCCGGTCTTTTCACTCAGTTTAGCTTCAAGGATTTGTTTTTGAGGCTTACGACCCGGTCTTTTCACCCAAAAAATATCAAATTTATCAGCTGGACCTGGCTTATGACCCGGTCTTTTCACCAGCCCAGCGTTTAGCCCGTAGGCAATTCATAGGCATGCTGCCAAACCCAAAACTCTGAAAATTGAATAACATACTAGGCACACAATTTATTCATATTTCTCATTATCAAATCCTTTCATAATTCCATTCTCAAATCCTTTCTCATTTTCTCATGATCAAACTAGGCACATTGCCTTATTATATCATCTTTTTCTCACTTTTCTCATCCTTCTCTTTTATATCAATATCAATTTATTACATCATGTTTTCACATATCTCATCACGTCATTTCATATTTCTTTTCAATTACAACACATTACTTTGATACATCAACATAATTCACATTATGCATATCATAATATATTTCTCATTCATCAATAATTTATTAAGTAACTTAACACATTTTTTCAACCAACTGTGTTAAGTCCCAATGTCTTGTAAATGTATGCAATCATTCAAAGTTTGTATTTACCTCTAAAAGCAACAACACCACTTTAACCTCCTCTTCCAAGATATCCCTCAACACTTGGATTGGGTAACTCAATACTCTTCAAAACCTATTTCAAAGGTGATTATAAATACTTACTGATACACATAAGAAAATAAGGAAGAGAACTATCTAGGGCAAACTCTACACATGACACGCTCAACAATATGGGTGTGTCTATGACCGTGACCTAAACTCATAACACAGAAGCTTTGACACGCTCAGTGACATGGGTGTGTCACTGCACGTGTCAATCCCCCAACAACACAGTAGCTATGACATGCTCAGTGACATGCGCATATCACTGGTCGTGTCAATGCTCCTCTAACATAGTAGCTATGACACGCTCAATGATATGGACGTGTCACTTCACGTGTCAATACTACAACAACACAGAAGTTGTGACACGCTCAGTAACATGGGCGTGTCACTGCTTGTGTCACCAACACTAAAAATAGAATCATTGACATGCCCAAAGGCATGACTGTGTCACTGGGTGTGTCGGGCAAAAAACCTGATATCGACACAAAAATGCCATATCCGACTGTTATCCTTCATTATTTCACATAATACTTGAATACACATCAACACAACTCAATTAAACATAAAAATACACAATCACAACCATACTTTACAACTCAACAATTACACAATCCACAACTCTTATTCTTTTCACCAAACTTAACACTTTTTCTTCAATCCAACCTCAAATTCATAGTTAACTAGACAAAAGAACTTCAAACATGCCCAAGATCAACCATAGACACCAACCACATCAAACACCCAATAAACTCATACAAACTCTCAAAGGAAATCAAAGAAACAAGTTGGAAGCTTACCAAATATGAAGAAAATCCTTAAAACTCCAACTAGATCACTTGAAATCCTTCAATTTCTTGAGTTAGGAAGAAGCAAAATCTCTTTCCCTTGATGAAGATGGTGGTGGCCTGCCCAAAGAAGAAAGAAGAAGATGAAGATGATAGTCAACAACAACTTAAACCAAACACTTCTCTTTTAACCAAGCACAATTCCCTAATTCACTCTCCACCAAGCATTAATAATATTATATTATAATTTCATCTTCCACTATCATAACATATTAATATCTTAATAATTTAAAATATTTTTTGACCAACTAAACATGTTGACTTGTATATAATGTATATATCTTCATATATACAACATATACACACTTCCCTTTTTTCTTTCTTTTCACTTAATTAAATATATACACTTTTAAATCTTTTAATTAATTTTCAATAATTAATATTTATTTCAACATTTTGCGATATTACAAAACTTATTTTCAAATTCTGATTTTCTTCAGATCCATCTTCAGTAATACTCATTTTGACTTATTGGAGCTAAAGACTGCGTACAACTGATGTACATTATTTTTTGAGTTATAACCATAATGTGACCAATAAATCACATTCCTCAGAACTGATGTGATCATATCAAACTATGATCACCATCAAATATCTCATTCATCATAACATTATATATTCATATATATATATATATACATAACATACATATATACAAATACACTATTAGGGGCAACACTTCTATACAATTAAAATGTCCGATTAACATAGTTTCATGGTCCAGCTCTGCTTGGAACCATCACTGATCTCAATCACATGACCTAGCACTACTCAGGTCAAGACCTAGCCCTGCTCAGGTCCATCAATATATGCATCTCTAGTCCTAGCTCTTCTCAGGACCTCTCATGCATATCCAATCAATCTCAATACAACCGAACAAGTAATTGTATAGGCTACATATATATAACACCACTTTACCTTTTATTATCACATACCCATTACTCTATACTTTTCTCGTGATCATCACGGTACGTGATCACACCATACTAGCATTTCACATTCAACATGACTCTTAGTCACATTCTACTTTCTATAACTCATCATATTTTCACAATTCTTTTCTCTTTGACACTTTCTATAGTTATAAATAAATTTCTACACAAGATTACAAGTTCCAAAAATAAAACTACCAATCTTATCAAAACTATCCCACAGCCATGTGTAGACTCTTAATTTTTGACCCAGTCCGGTCTGTTATTTTTTATATAGTCTAAAATAATGTTTGTGGTATTTTAATTAAATAATATTTATTTTACTATTTATTATTTATAATTTTTAATAAAAATAAAAATGGTAAAGTTAATAAAAAAAATATAATAATAAAAAATAATAAACAAAAATAAATAAAAAAAATAAAAATAAAAATCGGCGACGAATTTTTCGTCGCTGAAAATGGAATTGGGCAAGGCCAATTTGCCTGCAGGAAATTCCTGCGGTGAAATGGCCTTGGCCAAATTTGCCGCAGGAATTTCCTATAGTGAAATTGGCTGAATTTTCTGCGGCGAATTGGCTGGCCGCCCAGCCAATTTCGCCAGCCAGCTCTCGCAGTCCTCGCCAACGCTCGCAGTTTTTGCCAGCGAAATTTTTTCCAACACAAATTTTTTTGAAACAAAATTCTATTTGGTTTTGATTTCTTTTCCTAATTAATTTTAGTTTCCTTAAACAATTAGAACTAGGATTATAATTTTTCCTATAAATAACACTTTAAAACTCAGAATTAAGGGACTGGAACTTTTGGCGGATAGTGGGACTTTGATTAGGTGATCGAAACTTGGATTACAGAAAACCCTAGCCAGAGAAGTTTAGCAACAAGCAAGCCATTAATAATTCATCAAAGGTAGCCACACTGCCTTTGTCTTTGTTCATCCAGAAAGCAACTTTTTGGTGGAACCAACTACGCAGGTTTGATCCTTCATCATAAATTACTCATGATCACAGTAGCTTTGTTTCTTTGATTCATAAGAATATACACACAAAACTTTGATCTTTAAATATGTAGTAACTTGATCTTCATTTCAATAACCTAAATTATTTCTTCTGTTTCCAAAAACCTCAAAAATCCTAATTTATTTTTTCTGTTTTCAAAAACCTCAAAACACTAATTTATTCCTTCTATCTCCAAAAACCCTAATTCGTTTCTTCTGTTTTTCAAAAACCTTAAAAACATTAAATCGTTTAACTTTAGAAAAACCTAAACTGTTTTCTTCTAACTTTTTTCCAAAATTTTTAAATGTTTTCTTAAATCTCCAAACCCTAACCTACTTTACAGTTTCTAAAAATCATAATTATTTTTTTAAAACTCTAAACTATTTTCTTAAATCCTAAAACCAAATGTGTTTTCTAAAATTCTAAAAACTCTAACTTTTTTGAAAATAGTTTTTCTAAACCCTAATCCTTAAAACCTAATTTAGAAAAACTAAACCCTAAAGCCATGATCTATCAAACTTAAAACAATAATCAGTAGCCATGAATTATAAAAGTTAATGTCTTAAGATTCTAAAACCCTAATTTTATAATGTTACCCCTAAACCCTAATTTGATTCATGAAACCCTAATTTATTTCAATTTTCCCAAGCCTTTACAGTAAGCTAAACAAATAATAATAATAATACTAAAATTCCAAAACCCTAGATCTTAATTAAAGAACTTTAAATAGAAACGGTAAACACTAAACTTATATCTTTACTTTCTTTATTTTTAGATTTGATTATGTAGTTTATTATATGATTTGATGGTTGATTTATTTAATTTCGATGCTTGATTTATTTAATTTATTATGGATGAATGTTTATTATATATTTTGATTGATGTTTAATATCTTTAATGAATGATTTATTTATGATGAATGGTTATTTACTTTTATTGATTTATTTTGATTTCCAAATATTGTAAGAGGTATGTTTCCACTTTGTGGGTACCTCATTAATTAATTTCTGTGTAATTTAAATTGCTTTTATAGTTAGGACCAATGTAAAGGACATGTTTTGATCTTTTGGTGGGTATCCTATTTAGTTTAGACATGGAATGTAAGGACATATTTCCATCCTCGGATGGGTGTCCATTTATTTGCTTTGTTTGGACATTGCTTTGATTTTTAATATAACGATGCTTTATTTCAATTGTTGCGTGTAATATGGATAATATTGTTATATTTAAGAATTTTATAATATTAAGACCTGTAAAGGAGGCCGGTTCCAATGAACCGGGCGTTGTGGGGGTGCCGGGCCATTTCTCACCTTCCCCACACATTCCCAACTTTCCGAACCCATTAGGGGGTTGGGGATTCCTTAGGAATTTAGTCATCCACCCCTTTCTTTTCCCCTGCCGTCCGGGTGGCGACTCCATTTTCTTCGAACTTAGGTCCATGTTCTCTAAGACCCCGAGCCTAAACAATGCCGAAGTCGCAAGAACCATTCCACCGGGAGTGGAGACGAAAATCCCCGATCATAGTGGCGACTCCACTGGGGATAAGAGAAGTTGATTCCGTTGGTCTTTATATTATTCTATTCTTTCTTATAATGATATTATCCATTGCATCATATTAAATTACATCGTGTGCGTCAGTTAGGATGCCCGTGGTACCCGTGTTGTGTTATGTAAGGGATACCATACTTCCACTCAAGGTATGGAGATCGAGCATGGCATAACCACTCATAGCCTCGTACCATTTGGTATATACTTGCTATGGAAACCTAAGCCTTTTTAACCCAAAGACTAAAGCTCATGTAATTGGCCTATTTACTTTCCTTAGGTTTTTACCCCAAATGCATGTTGTTTGACTATGGTTAATTTATCTTAGCTTAAATCATGGCTTATTTGGTTTGTTCATTTTCTAATATGACCTAAATACATTGTGAGCTCAAAATAAATTTTCTTTAAAATCTAAAAGACCAAAGCTATTTTCAAAACTTTTCAAGATGGTCTTTGGACATAAAACTTTTCTAAAAACAAATCAAAAATTCTTTTGCTCATAACCCAAATACTAAGCCCAAAATTCATTTTTTCTAAAATCTTTTTACAATGGGCTTAAAAACAAAATTATTTTCATCCAACTTTTTCTTCAAAAGAGCTTATAATTATTTAGGTCAATTAGGAAATACTAAAAATCAATTATGAGCCTAGTTTATAATAAGAATAATTAATCATGGGCTTGTTTTGGCATGAACAAGTGAGAAATCTATTTGTAATAAACCTCTTAATTTAGTTTTAGTCCAATATAGTATAAAAGCTACTTTAGTTGGATAAATGGATTAAAACCTAATTAATGAGAATTATCATAAATTGATTTCCATTTTTGAAAATATAACTATTGGTTGAAACGTCCGAGGGAAATATTCAAAAACAAGGTACCCCATGTTAATATTTTGTTAACCATATACCTAGGTAAAGAGACTCGCCATTCGTGTGTGGAAGTTATAAGGTTGGAAGGAACGTCCTATTTATCCTTGTTTGTTTATTGTTTGTGCATACATGCATACATGCATCACATGACATATCATTAATCCCTTCTGGCTCATAGCCCTGGATTACGATAGCTCAAAAGCTTATGACAATCCGACCTACGCCGGAGATGAAGAATATATCAATGACTCAATCTCTTTTTCACCAAAAGCAATGGAGCCTGAACAAATTCAAAGAATGGTGGATGATGCCCTCAATTCCAAGATGGAAGAAATAAAAGAGGCCTTAGCTGAGACTATGAAGAACCAATTGGCTGCAATTTTAGGAAATCATACCGAAGCATCTGCTAGCACTAAGAAGCCAAAGGACAAAGGGAAGACTAAAGTTGGTGAAGTGGTTTTTGATGATGAAAAGGTGATCATTGATGATGATGATGATTGGGCTCAATACTACAAAGATCCTCAAGACAAGAAGAAAGAACCAAAGATTGTTGAAAGATCAGCTATGGAGAAAATCGAAACTTCTGATGTTTAAAAGATGATTGCTGATTTAGAAAAGAAATTTTAGAAGAAATTGAAAGCCAAAGAAATGTCCGAAGTTGACAAATTATTTGAGCTAGATGAAGAAGTTCTGTATAAGTTCAAGATGCCATCTTTTGCAAAGTTTGATGGAACAAAAAATCCTCACTTCCATGTGAAGTAATATATCACTGCTATACAGTCTGCCCGAGCTACTAAGGCTCAAACTCTAAGGTACTTTATTCTCTCATTGGATCCTATTATCCAAAATTGGTTCAATACCTTAGAAGAAGGAAAAAAAAGAGTTGGGATATGCTATACAAGGCCTTCATCCAACAATATGGATACAACGTTGAGAAGGAAATTATTGTAATGGAAGTTGAGTCCATTAGACAAAGGCCAAATGAAAAATTTGTGGACTATGTGAAAAGATGGAGGAATAAGGTTGCTTTGCTCAAGAAGAGGCCCGATGAATCTGATCAAATAAGGATGATTGTGAGAGGGGTGCTGCCTAGTCTTCATGAAAGGATGTCTCATGCACTCATCTGTGATTTCAAATATCTTCTCCAAGCCAGTCTGCAAATTGAAGAATGGGAAAGGGAGAAGAATAGCTTTTCGGTAAGATGGAATGGGAAAGGGAATTATCAGCCTAGCAATCAAAGCACGCAAAAAGAAGTTGATGTTAATGTGACTGGTTAAGGAAATAAAAGACAATTCTCAGAATTGGGGAAACCTCTATCTTGGGTTTTAACAAGCTACAAAAGAAGGGACCATTACAACCATTAGCCTTCGACCTTTGCCAAATCCTTTACCCCCAAAATTTGATACTAAGGCTTTTTGTCAATTTCATCAGACTCAAGGACATGAGATTGATAGATGTACCCGATTGAAGCATGAGATCCAAGATCTAATCGATAGTGGTAAGCTACCTAAGCCAGACAAGCCCAATACCAAGAACAACCCTTTGCCTAAGTTTGGAAGAGTGCCACCACCAACAACCTTCATGGTAGGAAAAGGATTGGAAGAAGATTTTGTTTTATCATCCTTTTAAGATGGAAATATTGAAGATGTGAAAGGAAAAGAAGCTTAACTCAACAAACTTTCTGTGAGCGGGGATTTTTGCCCCCACTCTCGGTGGAATGATTCTTGCGACTTCGGCACTATTTAGGCTCGGGGCCTTAAAGAACACGAACCTAAGTTCAGAGAAAATGGAGTTGCCACCCGAACGGGCTGGGAAAAAGAAAGGGGTGGATGACTCGATTCCTAAGGAATCCCCAACCCCCTAATGGGTTTGAAAAGTTGGGTACGTGTGGGGAAGGTGAGAAATGGCCCAGCACCCCCACAACGCTCGGTTCATTGGAACCGGCCTCCTTTACAGGTCTTAATATTATAAAATTCTTAAATATAACAACATTATCCATATTACACACAATAATTAAAATAAAGCATCGATATATTAAAAATTAAAATAATGTCCAAACAAAACAAATAAATGGACACCCATCCGAGGATGGAAACATGTCCTTACATCACATGCCTAAATAGGACACCTACAGAAAGGTAGAAACATGTCCTTTACATTAGTTCTAAAATAGAAAAGCAATTTAAATTACATGATATTTAACTAATGAGGTACTCACCAAGTGGAAACATACCTCTTGCAACATTGGAAATCTAAATAAAACGATAAAAGTAAATAACCATTCATAATAAATAAATCATTCATCAAAAATATTAAATATCAATAGAAAGTAAACATCCATCCATGATAAATTAAATAAACCAAGCATTGAACTTAAATAAATTGAAGCATATAAAATAAATCAAAGCATAATCAAATATAAAATTGAATAAGGCAAATAAAAATTCAAATTAGGGCTACTGTTTCTATTTAAGATTCTTTATTTCATGTGTTTAGGGTTTTGAAATTTATGGAAGTAGGCTATTGTGAGTTTTTAAAGGAATTAAAATAAATTAAGGTTTTATGTTTTAAAAGGTTGATAAAATTCTTTGAATAACCAAATTAGTGTTTGAATGGTGAAATCATGAAACTAGGGTTTGGACACTTTAAAACATTTAGATTATGACTATTAGCTACTGAATTATGTTTTTTTTAAGCTTACTGTGTAAAATTATAACATTAATGTTTATATGATTTTTAAAGTTTTAAAGGATTAGAGTTTAGAAAAAATTAGGGTTTAAGGTTTTAAGGGGGTTAGGGTTCACTACAAAAATTTTCGCCATTTGCGACGGATATCTGCGACGGACGTGTTTCCGTCGCAAAGTTGCTACGGTTCTGCGACGCATTTGCGACGGAAGGACAAGTTAGAGGAATTTTGAGAAACTGGTCGCAAATTGGTTGCAAATCCGTAGTAAATCTGCGACGAAAAAAAGTCCGTCGCAGATATCCGTCGCAAAATTTGGCTCGGATAATTGGCGCGAGTAAAATTTTTTTGCGAAAACTTTTTCGTCGCAGATTGGTTGTAGAAAGCACTAAAAAAAGCAATTTGCAACGGAGATCTGCTACCGTCTATTTCCGTCGCAAATTTCACTGCAAAAATATTCGGTATTTGCGACGGATATCTGCGACGGATTTTTGTCGTCACAAATTTGCTACGGATCTGCGACGGATTTGCGACGGAATGACAAGTTATAGGAATTTTGAGAAATTGGTCGCAAATTGGTTGCAAATCCGTAGTAACTCTGCGACGGAAACAAGCCCGTCGCAGATATCCGTCGCAAAAATTGGCACTGATGATTGGCGCGAGAGAGACCCGCGTATATATTTTTTGCTAAAATTTTTCCGTCGCAGATGGGTTGTAGAAAATAACTAGTTGAAAGCAATTTGCAACGGAAATCTGCAACAGAAAATGTTCGTCGCAAATTTGCGACGTATCTGCAACAATTTTGCGACGGATAAAGACAGTGAAGGAAATCTGCAACAGAAAAAGCCGTCGCAAATCGGTTGCAAATCCGTAGTAATGATCTCACTAGTTTATTTATGAAAATAATGAATGAGTATTAATAATAATTAGTAGTATTATGATGGTGGATAATCTATTATAAATAATTAGTAGTATTTTGATATTGATAAAATTTTTTATGGATTTAGATAGTAAAAATTAAATTGTGATAATGGATTTGAAAATAACATGAATATTACAAATAGCAATAGATATAACTAAAACATATAATAAATGATTAAATATAAATAAAATACAATTAAAATATATAATTATTAAGTTGTTTTTGGTCAAAATATTTTTATATAATTCATTTATAATTGTAAGAACTTCTATATTTTTGTTCATAAATATTAATTAAAAAATATAATTAAATTATTATAATCAAAATTTAATTATAAAATTAAGTATTAATAAAAATTAAAAATCAATTCTTAAGGGTTAAATTATATACAATGGACATACTCTTTAAATTAAAAGAATGCTTACTGTGCAGCTTTAGTATATCAATTTTGACATACTCTTTAAACCCTAACACTACTTGTCCTCAAACGTGCGCAGCTTTCTCTTCTCTTCTCTTCTCCCTTCCCTTCTCCTCAAACATGCTGGCGAAAAACTCACCTCGACATATTTTTCCTCACACACACTCACTTAACCATCGCCTCGTCCAACCCTCTCACACGCGTACAGTAGCGCCTCGCAACACTCTTGTCTCGCTAGCCATTTGATTTGGGTTTTTAGGTTTTAGAGTTGCGAGAACAAAAGCTTGAAGCTGCAGAATGAGGTTCGAATTTTCTCTCTAATAATCCATAATTAAAACAATAAAATCATTTTAGAGTTTATTAATTTATTTTTAGCTTATGATAATCGAGTCAAAGGCTGGAGGTAGATGAATTTATTATTGGGTTCCATAAATCTTGGTATGGAAAGGAGACTCGATTATGGAAATATTGGTATGGAAATGTTGGTCAATGAAGCTGATGGATGGTTACTTTGTTTAAACTCTTGCAGGACGCCTCAACAGTGGTACTAATTATATTACCACATAATCTTTCTTTCTTTCTAGCTAGTTAGCTTTTGGTTTCTTGATTTTGATTTTGATTCTGATATAGAACACACATACACGCTCTTTCTGGTTAAGTTGGTTTTTTTCAATCTTTCTTTTTGTTTGTTGTAATTTATACACGTCTTTGGTTTCTTGATTTTGATATAGAACACAAACTCACTCTTTCTTGAAAAGTTGGAGAGTTTTTTTCAATCTTTCTTTTCTGTTTGTTGTCTATGTTTTTGGGTTTCTTGATTTTGATTATTTTGATATAGAACACACACTCATCTTACTCTTTCTTGTTAGGTTGGTGGGTTTTTTTCAATCTTTCTTTTTGTTGCTTGTTGGGTTATGTTTTTATGTTCATAAAGCAAGAATAAATGATGGGTTCTTCTTCAAAAGTTGGGAATAATAGTTATGATTATTCTTTCAAGATTTTATTGATTGGAGATTCTGGTGTTGGCAAGAGTAGTATTCTTTTGAGTTTCATCTCCAATTCTGTTCATGATCTTTCTCCCACAATTGGTACTTCTCTCTTCTCTTTTAACTCTTAATTTCTTTGGGAAAAAGAAAATTTGGTTTTCATTGGTTCTCTGTGTCTTATTGTTTGCATGATTGAATTTTTGAGGTTCATACGTCATATGTAAATATATTCTTTTCTTTTTTCTGGTTCAATTGGATTCTTTCATAATTCTGTGATAAAATTAGGAGAATCATCTGTGTTTATTTATTCAATTGAATCAGAAATACTTTGCATGCTTTAGTTCTCTATCCAATCGGAAATAAGATATAACTTTGTGCTTGTTATAACTTTGCTTTTGAATAGTAAAGAATTATAAACAGATGATAATTTCTTGCTTAATATTCTTAGTTGTTTAATTTTTCTTCTTATTATCTAATTGGCTAAAGAGATTGGAGGTTTTATGAGATCTAAAGACAGTTAAGTGCATATTTACTCTAATCAAAGCCACTTATTGGTTAAGACTAAAGTGTTATTGAATATTGTTGAAATTAAAATAACATATTTTTCATGATTACTTAAATATATCTTTTGTTTTAATGGACTTTCACCATTGGGCTTGGATGCTGTTTTGACAATGTGCAGGTGTTGATTTCAAGGTCAAGACGCTTAATGTTGTTGGGAAAAGATTGAAGCTCACAATTTGGGACACAGGTAACTGAAGGCTACTCACATGCATTGCTCTTCAATGTGTAATTTAGCAGCTGCATCTGTTTGTATCAGCATTATTAACTGACATTTTTAAACAATATTTGTTTGTCGAAATTTGTTCATGCAGTTTTATTATTAAAAATGGAGTCATGTGCATGATATTAGATGCTGGGGCAGGCAAAGTTTTGAAATATGTTTTTGGGAAAAGATGTTTACTCTTAATTGACAAGGACTTGCTCTTATTTTTTCATATTTTACATTAAGTAATTAATGGGTTCCATAATTTTTTTCAATCATATAAAGTGCCAAGTAGAAGTGAAATTTATGCACATTCTCTCGCTATATATATATATATATATATATTCTTTTATTAGAATTGCAACTAAATTTATAAATTAAGTAAATTTCTTGCAATTTTGAGATTTCAAATTTCATTTCTAATTTAAATTAAATTTAGCAAAATAAAAAATTAGAGTGCTATCACACACCAATATGCAGTTTAGCAATAATTGTAGTTATTATTGAGTAATAATTTCATAACCGATTTCCCCTCCTTCATACATATATTAAAAAAAATTAGAGCGATATAAAAAGTTGGTTAAGTAATGGTATCAAAATATTGTTACCATTCTCTGAATGCTATTGAAACTGTATCTTCTCTTCTATGATCTCTATCTTTAACTAAGACTTATTTTGAATTCATCCAAAATTGACATTGGCTGAGCCTTAGATGATTGATTCATGAATTTTTCTGAAACAATAAATATGCAAATTTTATAAATAATAATAATAAAAAAGAAATAGAAGACAATATGCAGTTGGTAATTGTGGGGAGCAGATTGCAGAGCTCTGAAATGTCATAAGGCATTTCTTTCGAGTAAGAAAAATTAAATAAAATAAAATTGTGGGAATAAATTTTGATGATATACTCATAAATCAATTGCAGACAAAAACATGGGTAGTTGCAATTATATATTTCATGTCTCACTCGCTATCTCACCTATAAGCAGCCTTTTTAAATTGTCATGTTTCTCCCTTTCCCTTTCCTTTTTTTTTCAAATTTAATTAATCACTATTCTTAAAATAAAATTATTTTTTTATACAAAACGATCAAGCTTAAAACAGAAAAAAAAGGAAAATAGCACATTTCTGTTAAATTATGAGAGAGTTAATATCATTATTAAGGCTGCAGTAATATTTGATGCAAATTATATATGTTATATGTGAAAGAAAAATTATTAAATTATTAAATTATAAGAGAATTAATCATTAATATCATTAGAAAAAAGTATGTGTTTAGAAAATATATTAGTTGGCGTGCCACGATAAAATTATTATAATTTTATTGTATGATGTGTCTAATTATTATTTTTTATGTGATTATGATGTTATATGATTGAATATATATATATATATATATCATGATATTATGATGTTAGACATCGCCAACACTTGGGTATCTGTGGTGGATAAATACATGAAATGTCTACAATATCTTATTTTGCTGGACGTTTACATGTGTAGATAGAACAAAGAATCAATAAACCTTATCTTATGCTGCAGTTTTATGCATCTTGTCCTTGTGTAGCTACCAAAATGCTAGTTGGTTTAGTTCTTCAACCAGCCATTGGAATATATTGCATTCATAATCTCAAGTTAAAGCTTAGGACCATCGTAGTTTCTTATCCACATTTGAATTATAGAACCTTTCTTCAGCTGTCTCAATTATATTAGCATCCCAAACCTGTATGAATTTTGCATTTAGTACATGTTATTATGTTAATGAATTACATGAAGAGTATTTGAAAAGTTTGTTATTGTCCATACTTTTTATTGGGCTTGATTATTGATTTTTTATTCTTTTAGTATATTTTTGACGATTCGGTCAAGACAATAAGTATGGACCGGGGATGGATGTATGAAACGTATGCTGGGGGACGTTTGAATAGAGTATTTCAAGAAAAACTACAAGAGTTTTTAGACTACGCAATTTCTCATCCAGCAAGTATGGATGGAACCAGAATTAGGTGTCCTTGTTCGAAGCCGAAATGTAGAAACCGATTTTTCCAACCGGTGGAAGAAGTCCGCTTCCACGTTACAAAATTTGGTTTTATGCCAAATTACTATCAGTGGGTATCACATGGGGAACCATGGCCTGAGGATACAAGTACAGCTTTTAGGGATCTTGAAACTTGATTGGTCAATCAAATGCATAATGAAACAGGTGCACAATATCGTGAAATGGTCCTACAAGGGCTTGGAGTTCCTAATTCTCATTCTGATTACATGGAGGAGGAACCGAATCAAGAATCAAAAAAGCTATTTCAAATGCTGGAAGCGGCTAATGAGGAACTATGGCCCGGTTGTGTAAAGCATACGAAGTTATCTGTCATGGCTCGTATGTTCAACATGAAGGCCGAACACCATTTTTCGGAGAGATGTTTTGATCAGATAGCAGAATTCGTTAAAGAAGTTTTGCCAGAGGATAATGTATTCCCTGAAAATTTCTATAGAACGAAAAGATTGATTGAATGTTTGGGCTTCCCAGTGCAGAAGATTGACTGCTGTAGAAATAATTGTATGATATACTGGGGTGATGATGTAGATTTGCTTGTGTGCAAGTTTTGCCAACAAGCAAGATACAAACGAATTGGCAATGTTAAGAAGGCATACAAGGTCATGCATTACTTCCCTCTCATTCCAAGGTTGCAACGGCTCTATGCATCTAATGCCACCGCAAAAGACATGAGGTGGCATGCAGAACACGAGTCCGAGGAGGGAGTTATGCGTCATCCATCTGAATCACCTGCTTGGAAGCACTTCCACAATCAGTATCCCTCATTTGCTTATGAGACTCGAAATGTCATGCTCGGGTTAAGTTCTGACGGATTCCAGCCATTTGGGAAATACAGCGAACCGTACTCATCGTGGCCAATCATTGTCACTCCTTACAATCTTCCTCCATCGATGTGTGGTAAGTCAGAGTACATGTTCTTAACAGTCTTAGTGCCAGGGCCTAATAATCCGAAAATGAAAATAGATGTGTTCCTACAACCATTAATTGCCGACTTGAAACAATTGTGGGATGTAGGGGTTATGACATACGATGTGTCCATGAAGCAAAATTTTGTTATGCATGCTGCATTACTATGGACTATTAGTGACTTCCCTGCCTTGTCAATGCTTTCTGGATGGAGTACTGGTGGAAGGCTATCATGTCCTCATTGTATGGGAGAGACAGATGCCTTTACACTTCCGAATGGAACAAAACAAACATGGTTCGATAATCATAGGAAGTTTCTTCCAATTGACCATCCATGGAGAAAGAATAGAACTTGGTTCAGAAAAAATAAAATAATTAAGGACATGCCACCACCTGTGAAGACCGGGGAAGAAATATTAGCTGAGCTTAATTCTCTTGGTTTACTGAAAGTTACTGATCTAGACTCAGATGATGTTAATGCAGCAATTGGTAGACGGAGTGGGAGTGGATGTAAGAAACGGAGTATTTTCTAGGATTTGCCATATTGGAGTTCTTTGCTAATTAGGCATAACCTCGATGTGATGCATATTGAAAAAAACTTCTTTGATAATTTGTTCAACACCATTATGAACATCGATGGTAAATCGAAAGATAATGCCAAAGCAAGGGAGGAGATGATGGTGTTATGTGACAGGCCAGAGTTACAAAAAAATGTACAAACCGGTAAATATCCAAAAGCAATATACTCATTGGATAAGCATGGAAAGCAAGCAATTTGTGAGTGGTTAAAAGAACTAAGGTTTCCCGATGGCTATGTTTCTAACATGGCTAGATGTGTAAACATGAAAACATTAACAATGTATGGGATGAAAAGCCACGATTGTCACGTGTTTATGCAACGTTTACTCCCGATTGCCTTTCGTGAATTATTACCAGTAAGAGTTTGGGAGGCAATAACTGAAATTAGTATATTTTTTAGACAATTAACAAGTTCAGTCATACGGGTAGATGATATGATACGGCTTGAAGAGGAAATTTTGAAAATCATATGCAAATTAGAGAGGTTTTTTCCTCCAGGATTCTTTAATGTTATGGAACATCTTCCTATCCATCTACCATATGAAGCTCGGATTGCAGGGCCTGTACAATATCGTTGGATGTATCCATTTGAGCGGTAATTTACTTTTCTCCTTAAACCTTTTTATTGAGCTTACTTTAATAATAAATGCATTGTAAGCCTTATATAAACATCTTGCAGTTACAATGGTGATTTGAAAAAGGATGTAAAAAATAAGGCACAAGTTGAAGGGTCAATTGCTAATGCTTACTTGGTAAAAGAAGCAGCTGCATTTTGTGCCCATTTTTTTGAGCCACATGTATCAACTAGACATCAACGTGTGCCACAGAACGATGATGGTCAGGCTGAGGAGGAGATTGAAGGAATGTTATCAATATTCCAGTATTGTGGTCGACCGATGGGAAACGGAGAATGCTAAAAAATTATCAGAGCAACAGTCTAAGAACAGACTGTCTGAGCCTGCTGGACTAGGAACAGGGCCATCTACTCACACTTGTGGGTCAAAATCGATGAAAGAGCATGCGAAGGATTTGGTATGTAATCTACATCTTATTTTGTTAAACAAATTGACTATTTTTTTCATATTATGTTTGTGTTGCATATTGATTTAAACAGGCTGTAGCAAATGGGGGAAAGTTTCCTGGAAATTATGAATTGTTCAAGCATAGCCATACCAGTAAAAAAGATCGGGGGAAGTTCATAGATAAGAGATCGGAACTTGTTCATGTAAGTTAATATATTTTATTTACATTATTTTATGGAAGCTGTTATAATGTTTTTGTTGAAAATATGACTGATATGGTGTGTGGTTTACTTGGTATTGCATAATTGTTTCTTTATGTGCTTATTCATGCACATTTCCAAGTGTGGATTCTATCACCTGGTTTCTGTATATGGTTGAAGCATCTGAACTAGAATCTTATGATTTTATGCTTTTTTGTTATTAGTTGATTGGCTTTTCTTTCTAATATGTTGTTTTTAGGTTGTGTATTGTTACTAAATAATCTTTCTTAATGTTAATGTATCTTTTTTTATATAAAACAAAAAAAAAAGAAATTTAGAAGCGAGATATGTCTATACTTTTGCATTTTGTTAACAAGAATATCTATAATGATTTAGAAACAACCACTATATGCACAGATTTACTCTGTCCCAATAACATGATTCGCAAAATTATCTTTCATAAGCCCTTTACTTTTGTTTGGAGAGAAAAAGAAGTAGAAAAAAAAATAGCATGATAAATTCAGCTCAAATGCAGCAAAATCATACTGAAAAACAAACACTGCACAAACACCAATAAAACTAAAAGGTGTGAGGGCAAAAATTCTAGTTCAGGATTGAAAATACCATCTTCTACATGTACAATTATATAATCTACCAGGCTATAGATAACCATTTAATAACAGACCAAGATTCATATCTGGTATGATTATGAAATACATAGATAACTCAACAATTAAGCCAGACCATGGAGAGAGAGAAAATGAACATATAATCTAGGTTGTATACACTAGCATAATCAATGAATTATTGTTACATCCAAGACAACAAACTTCCTAGAGGCGCTGATAGATACTAGTTTGCATAGTCCCGAAGTCAATTTTTATTTTATTTTACGTTGTATACACTAGCATAATCAATGAATTATAGTTTGCATAGTCCGCTGATAGATACATTTTTTACGTTTCATATTTCCGTAGATTAGTGTGATAGGAACTTGGAGTTCCTTATTGACTTCCTTATTTGAATGTGAAATTATTTTCCTTTTCATTTTTTTATTAGATTTTGCTTAGTTTTGTGTTTTCTTCCTTATTGTAGTGTTTGTAAAAATTTGTAGTTGATAATTACTTTTTCATTCTTTTGAGAATATATGGCATCATATTTAAGGAACTAAAATCAGTATTGCAATTTTTTTAAATAAAAGAGAAATTTACTGATCCAAATTTAAATTGGCAATCTTCACGTCTGCGCTTGAGCCCTGTCACTATCCATTTGGGTTCTTTGTATCTTTTATGTCTATTTAATGATATATCTTTGATTCTTGCTCAAAAACCTTGACGTCGGAGTGTAGGATTCATTATTAAATAGACAAAAAGAAAACGTAGGAAAGGTTAATACCTAATAAAAAATTTACCCAGTACATGATGGCAGCTCATTTGGTAATATTTGTCTTCCACTTGTACATTTCGTCCTCATCTTTAAGAACGTGCGTACTTTCAGCATTGTCACTGTTTCAAAAAAATTTTATTAGAAAATCACAGGTGTGCAGTGGCGGGAAAACAAGCTGTCCCACTTTGTCAATGCCCAATAGTGAATATGTACTCTGACAATTTTATAGTATATTTCATGTCGTGATTTTTTTTCAACTAAATGTTTCATGTCATGAATGCAAAAATGAAAGTGTCGATTTTGGAATGAAACAAAATTGATAAAGCAAAAATGAAGTTATTGTGGCAGAAGTGAAAGATGAATTGTCCAATTTGAGGACTGAAGTGAGAGAAGAATTACAAAATCTAATTGTAGAAAATAGGAAGCTACAACAGAAGGTCAATGGTCTCGAAGTGGGGATGGCCTATATGAAAATATTAGTTTTCTTTTTATCTATGTTCATAGCTTTAAATGTGGATTTTTTTTTTGTGTTTTTAATTGTTAAAGAGTAAATAGAGTAAATGGGATAGATGGTGGCAGATGAGAAAATTGGCATTTTATGAGAAAATTGTTGTGTAATATATTTTGACTTGTTAAGCTTATAATATTTTATCTAATAATCTTAAGCTGTAAGTAGAGTTTTGATTGCTATTGATCATAATGCTTATAAAGAAGTCAATATTTTGCTTAGTATTTATGAGTATTTTGAGCTACAATAAAGAATAGATTAATTAATGGCTAAATAGATTAATCTTTGTTTCAATTATGCAGTCTGGTTGTTTAAAAAATGTATGTGAAAAATTGTACTTTCTTTTCTTTTTGCTAGTTGAGTATTAGTTTATTCTTATAGTCTTCAATGTAATCTATATAAATAGATTATTAGTACTAAAAAATTTCACATTATTTGTGTCTGTAGCTTCTTAATTTTTTGCTTTTAAATTTAGCTTAGCTATTTTAACTCAAGATAATACTTTTCACTTTGACAAAATAAATCAAGAAGCATATCGTGAGCAAGCCTCTCATGAATAACTCAATCTTAGCCCTCTCATGAGTAACTCAATCTTAGCTCAGTAAGCATAGAGTGATTGCATTTGTTGAGTTAGTAAAATAGAAAGGGAAAATAACAAATTTAAATAAAAAAAGACACGGAGTAGTGGAATTAAAAGTTGGTACTTCATTTCATATATATCAAAAGTTAGAGTTGAATACAAGTTAATAAAAAAGTTAGAGACACTAGTACAATTATTAAAAAGAACTAGTTCAATTATTCGATTTTTGTGTTTATGAGGTGATCATAATCATTGGAACTGAGACCCATAAATGGGTTATGTCATAATCTGGTTAATACGTTTTTTGTTAAATGTTATTAAATTGCCTATTTATGAATATTGCTTGTGAATTGTGTGTATTGGCTACTGGATTCTTTTGACTCTAACGTTGTTTTGATTTTCTATTTTAGGAAAGCTTTCAGAAATTGAAAGCATCACAATCTACAGAAGAGGCAAATGGAGAGGAAGTTCAATCTTGTACTAAGGATGATGATGATTTATTTGTTGAAGCGGCGGGAGGAACAAAGAAGGCCAGATTATATGGGTTGGGGAATTTAGCAATTTCTCAAGTCTTTAAGGGCAGTGGAAGTACATCTCAACAAGTGAATGAGAATATGTTAACTGAGATACGTGATGAGATAAGCAATAAAGTCAATCATATAGAGAGCAAATTAGAGACCAAGATTGCAGATATGACTCGATTTTTGGTTGAGAACCAGACTTGGATTTAGAATATGTTACTAGGACGGCCAACTGAACCTCCTAGATGGCCTCCAACAGAACCAACCCCACCAGCAGAAGATCAAGTAACAGAAGAACATCCAGATGATAACTAGTGTATGCCTTCGGCTTAGTTTTTACTTTTGAAAGTGTTCATACTTTAATACTTTAAAATGTTTAAAACTTATATATTGTAATGACTTTTGAATTATGTTAGTTTAATTAACTATTGCATTTTATATCAATGAAAATTGGTGTAAATTTAGATTTATGTAATTAAATTGTAAATATTATTACTACAGGTGTGTATTTTATATATAAAATCCATATAATGACACAAAAATTGTAAATCCATTGCATTTGCGACGGAATTTGCTACGGAAGGCATATATATACTCCAGAACATTTGCGACAAAATCTACGATGGAAATCTGCGACGGCCTTTCTGGTTGATTTGCGACAAGTTTTTGCGACAGAATCTGCGACGGAAAATCTGCGACGGAAATCTGCGACGGCCTTTGTGACGGATTTGCGACAAGTTTTGCGACAGAATCTGCGACGGCCTTTGTGTCGGATTTGCGACAAGTTTTGCGACAGAATCTGCGACGGAAAATCTGCGACGGCCTTTGTGACGGATTTGCGACAAGTTTTGCGACAAAATCTGCGACGAAAAATCTGCGACGGAAAATCGGCGACGGAATACTATGACCTTGAAAATGGCGGGAAGATAAATTTGCTACCAATTAGCGACGGTTTCTGCGACGGATTTGCGACGGTTACTGTTTGCCCGCGAATATTTGAGTGGCAAATTTGCAACCGCCTAGTGGTAGCAAATCGGTCGCAATTTGCGACGGCCCGTCGTAAAATTGAAAATTACGACGCCTTTTTTATTAACGGACAGAATCTGTCGCAGATCCGTCGCAAATCAGGGTTTAGTGTAGTGGTTCACTGTTTTGAGTTTTGGAGTTGAATTAGGGTTTAGTGTTTCGGAGAATGGATTTTATTTTTAGAGTTTGAGAAAACAATTTGTAGTTTTATAAAGCTTTATGTGATTTCTAGAAACTGTAAAGTGAAGTTTATGGTTTTAAGGTTTTGAAACTTTGGAAAACATATTAAGGTTTTGGGGAATTAATAAACCGATTTAAGGTTTTGGGAAAACAAAGAAACGGATTAAAGTTTTTAAGGGTATCTAGAAACAGAGGAAGTCACTTAAGGTTTCTGGAAACAAATATTAAGTTATTACATCTTCAAAGATTGAAGTTTTGAGTGTGTAATCTATGAATTAAATAAAGAACAGAACTACTGTAAGAAACAAAAAGAAATTAAGAATTCAAACCTTCATTCGTAGGTTACACCAAAATTGCTTCTTGGATGAACAAAACCAAAGACAAGCTTTGCTGCCTTTGATCGATTGAATTATTGTCTACTCTCAAAAAAAGAAATCAGTTTGATTCACTGCCTTTCCTACTTAGTTTCGGTCTAAATTTTTCTCCCAAATCCGATCCAATTTTTGATCAATTTCTCCTCCGATTTCTTGATGCTTTTGTGTTGTTTTTTTTGGTATTATTTATAGAAGAATTTTTTGGTTAATCATAGTTATTTACAGAAGCTAATATTGATAAGAAAAGGAAACCAAAACCTAATTGCATTAGGTTTCGGAAAAATTTGAGTCAAAAAAATTTCGCTGGCAAAAAAAAACTACCGTGGAAAAATTGCGCTGGTAAAAAAAATTACCGCAGTTGGCTGCAGCAGGGGCGAGGACTGGTCTGCGGGCCATTTCGCCCACAGGAAACTCCTGCGGGCGAAATGGCCTACGACCATTCTTCCCGCGCGCTGGTTTTCGACGACGATTTTTTCGTCACATATTTTTTATTTTTATTTGTTTATTTTATTTTTTATTATTAAAAATTAGATACTAAAGTAAAAATTATTTAATTAAGATAACAAAAATTATTTTGGACTAATTAAAAAATATTGGACAACACAAAAATTATTTTGGACTAAATAAAATATATTGGATCAGACTGGGTCAAAATTAAGGGTCTATACTTTCCTTAACTTGAATGTTGCTTTTCAATTTTGCTTTCTTTAATATTCAATTGGAACAATTGTGGTTTTTAAATTTAAAGTTGTTTGAATAAATTACTTTCATAAAATGTTTGTTCATCTTTGTTCATTTTGGTGCTCAACCAATGAGGAATCTAGCTTGATGTTCATAAATTAATGTATCTAGGCATCATGATTCGAATGACTTTACTAGATAAGGGAATTTCTCTATAGCATTGAGTTGTGTATGCTTACTTAGAGAGGGCTCCTGCATAATGACCTTTTTCTAGGTCCTAGTCAGTCTTAGAACATGCTTTGACAAACTTTCTAGGCGAAATTGAACTCTACTTATTTAAGGGAGAGATGATCTAGGCATTGTTTGGTTAGCCTGGTTAGCCAACAACTTGTATCCACCCTATTAAATATCAATCCCTAGTTGTCCCTTTGAGCCTTTATAAAATTTTAGCTTTCTTTTCATTGGCTTACAAACCCTAATAACCTACCCTGAGCTGTTGTGATACTTTTGACAAGTCTTATGATCACTAAGGTGAAGAGGCAAGAAGATCAAAGAAAGAAATGAATAGTAAAGACCATGAAGATAGTTGAAGTTCTCAAGACCATAAGGGGAGTTGAAGTTCTCAAGACCATAAGGGTGGTTGAAGTTTTCCTAATATCTCCAATATATCAAGACAACATCAGAGTAACAAATGATTTATCCCTGTTAAAGAAGATTTATGTCACTCCACTCATCTATTATTAACCCAAGTTGGTACAAACAAGACAACTCTTTTAGAGATAGAACCAAAAATAAAAAGAAAAAAGAAAAAGAAAAGAAAAAAAATGACAAAAGACAAAAGAAAAAAAAAGAGAAAGAAAGAAAAATTGATAAAACCCAAAAAGGCGATTCAGAAAGCCAACCGAGTTCTCTTTTACCTAAAGCAGCAAAAGGCTTTCATTTAATTTATAAGGATAGTTTGACTTCAATTGGTCCAACCCAACCGTAGATTTGATCAAGATCAGAGAAAAAGGAGAAAGACTATCCAGTTCTTGAAAGTTCTATGCTTGACAGTCCTATAAGGAAGAAGGACAAAATGATAAATGCTCAAAAGAAAGGGAAGAGTAAGAAAAATAAAAAGAAAGAAAAGGGAGAAGAAGAAAAGAAGCGAATTTGGGTAACAAAATTTTTTGCAATGACTATCCCAATCAAGATCTAGATTAATGCCAAAAAGATGGGAGAACTCTCAAAGCTCTAACTTCTTATGTTTCCAACTGTCTAAAGTTTTAACAAGCAATTTGTAGTGTGAAGGTTTGTCCATTGTGTCACATCACCTTCTATCTCAAAATAGCCTTCATTTAAACCAGTGTCCCTTTTAGGCCCCATTTCAAGCCTATTAAAGACCCGTTGATCTCTCTTGGTAGGTAGAGTCTATTAGTGGAGATGGTTTGATTAAGCATGCATATGAGATAGATAATATTTAAACTCAATGAGACTTTTGACCAAGTAATGTGTATGTGCCTATCTGAAGTGCAATAGTTCTTGCTTAAATAGAAATAATTCCTGAGTTTAGTATGGTAACTAGGGTTGTCATGTTATAGATATGTTAATTTGAAAAATCCAGTCCTGAGGTACATTGACATTGATTTGGCAAAGCCAAATTTGATTTCAAAATCAAAATTCAAAAAATAAAAAATATTTTTGTCACACAAAGCCTTCAAGTTAAGAGAAGTTTATTGCATCATCAAAACTCGAAGGACACATTGGGCAAAGGAAATGATTACTGCCAAGGTTATGAAGAAGCTACCAACTAACATGCTGAAACATAGTTTGAAATGGATGTATCCCTGACTCTGCAACTTGGGGTCTCTACCACTCATATTTTTAACATCTCGAAGATAACAGCCACAAATGTGAAGTATCCTGTAATTCCAGTACAAGAACTGAATGGGCATATGAAAGAAATCCGTGAGAGCATTTCAACTGATAATCTCGGTCTGTGAGTCGATGGAACCGTTGTAAGTATTATTCATGCATATCATGCATACATGAGCATATCACATCGTACTTTCTTGTCTTGTATTATCTATTCCTTGTCAAAGTGAACAACAAACACCCTGTGAAGTAAACAATCAAAAGAAGATATCAAATCAGGGGGGCATAGAAGGCCCATTGCTTGAGAAAGTTCCAGTAATTTTGCAAAGAGAAGAAATGCGTGCTCGTGCGAAGAACTAGACAACAAAAACATCAATCAGAGCTCGCATAGAAAAATCATGGGTTTGGGCCTACACAGGGGGCAAAGTATCTCCTTTTCAATTTTTGAGTTTATACATGAACAAAACATTTTGACTCACTTCTAATATTTTACCACACAGGGGGGGCAAGGAGAGGATATGAAGGCTAGCTAAAAAGGGCTGATTTTTTTTTTTTTTACAAAAGTGCAAAGGAAGAACGAAAAAGAATAAAAAAATAGAAGAAAATTAGAATTCTCAAAAGAATGAAGATGCAAATGACAAAAGATCAGTCTAGCTAGAAGAGCTGAAGCCAATATAAGACCTAATCTCTAATGGATGAAGATCCAGCTTAAAGAATGAAGATCCACTTAAAAGGGTGAAGACCCAATTCCAAGGATGAAGATCCAGTTTAAAGGATGAAGATCCACTTTCAAGGGTGAAGACCTGATTTCCAATTTAAAGGATGAAGATCCACTTTCAAGGGCGAAGACCCGATTTCCAAGGATGAAGATCCATTTTCAAAGGTGAAGACCTGATTCCAAGTATGAAGATCAAATTTCAAAGGGTGAAGACCCGAAGTTTAAAGGATGAAGATCCACTTTCAAGGGTGAAGACCCGATTTTCAAGGATGAAGATCCATTTTCAAAGGTGAAGACTTGATCCAAGGATGAAGATCCAATTTCAAAGGGTGAAGACCCGAAGTTTAAAGGATGAAGATCCACTTTCAAGGGTGAAGACCCGATTTCCAAGGATGAAGATCTATTTTTCAAAAGTGAAGACCTAATTCCAAGGATGAAGATCCAATTTAAAAGATGAAGATCCAATTTCAAGGGTAAAGACCCGACGTCCAAAGGATGAAGATCCATTTTCAAGGGTGAAGACCAGATCTCAAAGGATGAAGATCCATTTTCAAGGGTGAAGACCTGATTTCCATTGATGAAGATCCATTTTTCAAAGGTGAAGACCTAATTCTAAGGATGAAGATCCAATTTAAAAGATGAAGATCCAATTTCAAGGGTAAAGACCCGACGTCCAAAGGATGAAGATCCATTTTCAAGGGTGAAGACCCGATCTCAAAGGATGAAGATCCAATTTTAAGGATAAAGACCCGATGTCCAAAGGATGAAGATCCATTTTTAAGGGTGAAGACCCGATCTCAAAGGATGAAGATCCATTTTCAAGGGTGAAGACCTGATCTCCAAGGATGAAGATCCATTTACAAGGGTGAAGACCCGATCTCCAAGGATGAAGATCCATTTACAAGGGTGAAGACCCGATCTCTAAGGATGAAGATCCATTTTCAAAGGTGAAGATCTGATGCTAAGGATGAAGATCCAAGGTCCAATGATGAAGATCTATTTTGAGGGTGAAGAACCACAATGCATAGA
Source organism: Garcia nutans (assembly GCA_947685225.1). Lineage (NCBI taxonomy): Eukaryota > Viridiplantae > Streptophyta > Magnoliopsida > Malpighiales > Euphorbiaceae > Garcia > Garcia nutans. The sequence continues at coordinate 36,302,954 of CANTUV010000045.1, forward strand.
ATAGCCATAGCAATCAAACTTCTCAACTGATAAAAGGTCAGTAAAACTCAGTCTTGGGTCCAAGCACTCTAGAACCCAAATTATCCTTAGGTCCATAACCTAAAATCTCTTTTAAGTCCAGAACTTAGCTTGGGTCCAGAACCTAAATTATTCTTAGGTCCAGAACCTAAAATCTCTTCTAAGTCCAGAACCCAAAATATCCTTAGGTCCAGAACCTAAAATCATTTTTAAGTCCAGAACTTAGCTCGGGTCCAGAACCCAAAATTACCCTTAGGTCCAGAACCTAAAATTATCCCTGAGTCCAGAACTCGAACTTGGGAACCCAAAACCTCAACTATCTCGGAAAAATTAAGTCTTATTGCTTTTCACTCTCTTTTACTGAAGTCTCAGATCATTCAAGCAGAGGGCAAACTGTAGACCCTTAATTTTTTACCCAGTCCGGTCCGCTATTTTTTATATAGTCCAAAATAATTTTTGTGGTATTTTAATTAAATAATATTTATTTTAGTATTTATTATTTATAATTTTCAATAAAAATAAAAATGGTGAATTTAATAAAAAATATAATAATAAAAAATAATAAACAAAATAAATAAACAAAAATAAAAATCAAAATCAGTGACGGAAAAATCAGAGATGAAAAATTCGTTGCCGAAAATGGAATTGGCCAATGCCAATTCGCTCGCAGGAAATTCCTGCGGGCGAAATGGCCTTGGCCAATTTTGCCACAGGAATTTCCTGTGGTGAATTGGCTTGGCTGGATGCCCAGCCAATTTCGCCAGCACTCTCAATTTTCGCCCGCCAACTCTCGTAGTCCTCGCCAACGCTCGCAGTTTTTGCCAGCGAAATATTTTCCAATGCAACTTTTTCTGAAACCAAATTCTATTTGGTTTCAGTTTCTTTTCCTAATTAATTTTAGTTTCCTTAAACAATTAGAACTAGGTTCATAATTTTTCCTATAAATAACACTTTAAAACTCAGAATTAAGGGACTAGAAGTTTGGGCGGATAGTGGGACTTTGATTAGGTGATCGAAACTTGGATTACAGAAAACCCTAGCCAGAGAAGATTAGCAACAAGCAAGCCATTAATAATTCATTAAAGGTAGCCACACTGCCTTTGTCTTTGTTCATCCAGAAAGCAACTTTTTGGTGGAACAAACTACACAGGTTTGATCCTTCATCATAAATTACTCATGATCACAGTAGCTTTGTTTCTTTGATTCATAAAAATATACACACAAAACTTTGATATTTAAATATGTAGTAATTTAATCTTCGTTTCAATAACCTAAATTATTTCTTCTATTTCCAAAAACCTCAAAAACCCTAATTTATTTTTTCTATTTCCAAAAACCTCAAAAACACTAATTTATTCCTTTTATCTCCAAAAACCCTAATTCATTTCTTCTGTTTTTCAAAAACCTTAAAAATATTAAATCGTTTCTCCTATTTCCAAAAACTTTAAAAAAACCTAAACTATTTTCTTATAACTTTTTTCAAAATTTTCAAAAGTTTTCTTAAATCTCCAAACCCTAACCTACTTTACAATTTCTAAAAATCATAATTATTTTTATAAAACTCTAAACTATTTTCTTAAATCCTAAAACCAAACATGTTTTCTAAAATACTAAAAACTCTAACTTTTTTGAAAAACCAAAATGGTAAACACTAGTTTTCTTAAACCCTAATCCTTAAAACCTAATTTAGCAAATCTAAACCCTAAAGCCATGATCCAGCAAATTTAAAACAACAATCCAGTAGCCATAAATTATAAAACTTAATGTCTTAAGATTCTAAAACCCTAATTTAATAATGTTACTCCTAAACACTAATTTGATTCATGAAACCCTAATTCATTCCAATTTTCCCAAGTCTTTATAGTAGGCTAAACAAATAATAATAATAATACTAAAATCCTAAAACCCTAAATATTAATTAAAGAACTTTAAATTGAAACGGTAAACCCTAAATTTGTATCTTTACTTGCTTTATTTTTAGATTTGATTATGTAGTTTATTATATGCTTTGATGGTTGATTTATTTAATTTCAATGCTTGATTTATTTAATTTATCATGGATGAATGTTTATTATATATTTTGATTAATGTTTAATATCTTTGATGAATGATTTATTTATGATGAATGGTTATTTACTTTTATCGATTTATTTTGATTTCCAAATATTGTAAGAGGTATGTTTCCACTTTGTGGGTACCTCATTAATTAATTTCTATGTAATTTAAATTGCTTTTATTTTTAGGACCAATGTAAAGGACATGTTTCTACCTTTTGGTGGGTGTCCTATTTAGTTTAGACATGGATGATGTAAGGACATGTTTCCATCCTAGGATGGATGTCCATTTATTTGCTTTGTTTGGACATTGCTTTGATTTTTAATGTAATGATGCTTTATTTTAATTGTTGCGTGTAATATGGATAATATTGTTATATTTAAGAATTTTATAATATTAAGACCTGTAAAGGAGGCTGGTTCCAATGAACCGGGCGTTGTAGGGGTGCTGGGCCATTTCTCACCTTCCTCACACGTACCCAACTTTCCGAACCCATTAGGGGGTTGGAGATTCCTTAGGAATTGAGTCATCCACCCCTTTCTTTTTCCCGGCCCGTTCGGGTGGCGACTCCATTTTCTCCAGACTTAGATTCGTGTTCTCTAAGGCCTAGAGCCTAAAAAGTGCCAAAGTTGCAAGAACCATTCCACCGAGAGTGGGGGTGAAAATCCCCGCTCACACCATGTTATCTCAGGCCCACACCCATGGATAACAAAAATAATTTGCCAATACACGAAATAAGTCACATGGCCATGTTAATTTAATTAACATATCTGTGTATAATAAATCTCTTCTAATTTAAATAAATTATCTCACCACTTGGCAAAACAATTACATATCCTCCATAGTCATACCGAATAAATTCAACCATTATGATTTTCTTTCTATCGATCAACACAATTGATAAATTTACATTCTTAACAAGTATTCAATTAGTTCCACGTCAATTTTTTCTCATTACTTAAATCATTCACTTAACTCAAACTTACTCCTTAATATACCATATAACTACTCAAGCACTCGTTATAATTGAATAAATATCTTCAATATTCACATTTTTAATTTTCTTTTATATCCAAATAATCATTTCATACTAACAACATATTGCACCTCAAATTAAATAATTAGCGTACAAAGTATTTCTTAAATCATGTGTATATATATACACCATATTAGAATCTTACTTCTCTATTTATTATTCCATTTCCAATATATCTCTTATAAACATTCTCATTCACTCCTTTCTCATAACTATTTTATCAAATAACACTCAATGCGCTTACATAAAATTTCATTAACTCAACTTCCATTCCTCTATAATCAAACTAACTTTTCCACTTACACACTCCTTTAATTATACTTTTCTTTTCTTTACACTTTCTTACTTGTACACATTTTTATCACCCTAAAGTATAACCAACATAATTCATTTAAATCAACATCATATCATATATAATTTTACTCAATAACAACTATTTCATTTCCTTTTATAATCTTATAACTCAACTCTAACATTATTCTCAAATTTATTCTCTTACAAATTATTTCACAACCACATTTCAATAATCAATAATTTCAAAATTAGTTTCACTTAAATAAGACTTCATTTCTTTAATTCATCAATTAAACTTATATAACTACTTCCACATCATTTCTTTCTCTAGCTTTACTCTCATGTGGAACCTCATTTTCCACACTATCATCTAACTCATATCATTAAAATACATCACATCATAAACCACATAATATAGCATCTGAGACTAACCTAAGTGTCAATGCATATGCATGGATCACAACTTGCTTCACTTTTCCAAAATTTCCATTTCTTTTTCAAACTCACTTAGGCTGAGAATCTCAAACCTAAGCTCTGATACTAAAATAATTGTAACACCCTATAACTTATATAAGTACCAAACATATACCTCATATACATACAATAAGCATATAAAATATAAGAATGTCACGTTACAGTATTGTTTAAACATTTACCTTAATTCCACATTAATAATATATTTAATGTAAGAACATTTTAAATTATCAAATCTCATTCTTAAGAAGTAACATTTCCAAATTCATTAAACCTTTCATTTAATTACATATATACATTGTCTTTCCAAAATTCATTTATGTACATATACATATAATCAAAATACAACATAACACATTGTACAAGCATGCACCACCTTCTAGTTGGTCTCGTAATACCCTTAGTTCTCTTGTAGCACCACTCTCCAATTCTTGGATTAGCCATCTACTTACCTGCGCGATTCACACAACCGCGCTAAGCTCGAAAGCTTAGTGGTACTTATAAACGGCATCTACATACATTACAGAAAATCACATTCATAACACTAACATAATTAATCATCATATTCTTTCATCATTTACCAACTTACATGCAATGCCAATGTACAATGCTTATGTACATAATGTCACTATGTGACCTACTATTTCATTTTAGATATATTTTTCAATCATCATACAAGTCATATGAAACAAATACAAGCATGGGCCCAAAGGATCTAATGTGCTATTCAAATCCCAGAATTATTCTTTTGGTTCAAATTGACACCATGTATCTAGCCCCGATGGCAGATCATAATAATTGCTCAAAAGCTAGCCCCGAAGGTAGATTATAATAATTGCTCAAAAGCTAGCCCCGAAGGTAGATTATAATAATTGCTCAAAAGCTAGCCCCGAAGGAAGATTATATCACAGTGACGTCAAGCGTCAAGCCCCAAAGGTAGATTATAATAATTGCTCAAAAGCTAGCCCTGAAGGCAAATCATATCACAGCGATGCCAAATCTCTAGCCCCGAAGGCAAATCAAAAGCTAGCCCTGAAGGCAAATAATGAGGATAACCTCATAGGCATGTCGCCAAACATAGAACTATGAAAATTGAATAACATACTAGGCACACAATTATTTCATATTTTCCATTATCCATTTCTTTCACATTTTCTCACAATCAACTAGGCACATTTCCTCTTTTCTCATTATCATATAAGCACATTTCCTCATTTCTCACTATCATTTAGGCACATTGCCTCATTTCTCATTTTTCTCATTCATTTCAATATCATATCATATCATTTCATCATTTTAATGTCATATCATTTCATTTCATCATTTCAATGTCATATCATCATAATGTATCACATTTTATGCAATTTAACCATTGCCAATGGCTTTTCACAATATCTTCAATGCATACACAACAAATCACATTACCCAAACACTTTGCACATATTTCACTTTATACTCAATTTAGCCATTATTAATGTCTTCACAATGCATTTAATGCATACATGACAAATCACATGTAGCACATTGTTCATCAATGTTCAATATATCAAATAACTTAACACATTTTCCATCCAAAATGTGTTAAGCCTAATGTAATGCAATATAACTCAAACTCAAGCCAAACTCCTTAAATCTTTACTTTCTCTAACTTTTCATAACTTGATCTTCTAATCAAGATATGAATAGTAAATTTATTAATAACATCAATCTATATATCTCAATTATACTGCTCAAATTCTCTCTTTCCTTCTCAACTCATAACACTTAATTCAATACTCCATACTTTGGAGTTTCTCATTACCTAATATTATAATAAGTTTCCAAACTAACAATAATATCATATTCATCTCATCCTTATCATATTCATTATTCAATAATAATTCACACATGATATCTAACCACAATTCCCATTTCATATTCCCATCATATAGGCATAAACCATACTCACCATATGACTCATCAACATACCAATATTTGGCATAATCAACAAATTTTATCATAATTCTTCAAATGACACACTCAACTTACAAAAACTTTGACACGCCCAGGGATATAGGTGTGTCCCTGCCCGTGTCCTTAATTATGTCTTACAGTAGCTATGACACACCCAAAGACATAGGCGTGTCATTGGTCGTGCTCTTAGTCCTGCATTACAGTAGCTACGATACGCCTAAAGACATGGGTGCATCACTGCCCGTGTCTTTAATCCTATATTACAGTGGCTATGACACGCCCAGAGACATGGGCGTGTCAGGTTAAATCTCTCGGTATGCCCATGACATAGCAAAACACTCTTTCACTCCATTTTCATCAATACAATACTCATATATCACATAAACAACTCCAAATCATGTTAAATCAAATATGTACAACCTCAAGATTATATATATAAACTTAAAATCATATGGATAAACCAAAGAGATTATGTACAAACCTTTGGTTAACTACTCATCATTATCCTTAACATCTAACAATATTTACTTCATCTATGTATCAATTCAACATATATATAATTCAATATATCATTGTCATCATATTATTCAATTAATCATCACTTTCTCTTACTAACTATATCATACATATATATATAATCTATAAAATACGCTCAAGAAGAAAGTACTTACTTGAATTACTTGCCAAATCTTGACTATTTTCTTTAATCCCTCTTGAATCTCTTGTAAAATTTGATATGTAGCATGAAAAGTTCACTCTTCCCACTCTCTCTCTCTATCTCGTGAAGAAGAAGAAGAAGAAGAAGAAGAAGAAGAAGTCTTATCTCTTCTTTCCTCATCCTTATCTTTATATAAATAAAATATTATAAACAATTCCCATTTAAATTCTCCACCACTCATCTTCTTCCTTCTTTTGACTTTGTGCTTTACCTTTATTATTAATTAATTAAGTAATTAAGTAATTAAAATCAACTTTTTATACAACCAATTATACCTCATGTATATGTGGTGTATAAGTTGGATATAAGTATATGTCTTATATATGTCATGTTTATTTTAAATATATATAACATATACATATATATTACATCTATCATACAAACTCATCTTATATTTTCTCTATCCATCATAACTATTTACTCTTTCCATATTTACTATTTCAAAGTACATAAAAATTGTGGTGTTACAGTTTCACCTCTGCCTCAACTCTGTAGCCCTTGCAGCCTCCTTAAAAGCTTCAATCTAGTCTTCTATAGTAGCCAACCGAGTTAGGGTGCTGTTCAAACTAAGCTTGTACCTTTGAGCCATGGTACAAAAGTGATCCACCCATGCAAAAGCAACCTACATTCAAAAGGAACAATTAGCAAAAAGAAAGGCAAGGTTAAAATAAGGTCCAAGAGATAGAACTTACCTTATGGCAGCCATCTGGAAGATGGGTAATCAATGCCTCTAGCACCTTAAACTATCAAAATTCGCTACCTAATAGGGTCACATATGTAATAATAGATCCCATTTAAAACTGTATTGTCTGAAATTTTTAAGCAATAAATTTTTGAAATATATAGATATTAGACAATGTATAATGATGAGAGTGATATGAATATTTGAAATAAATGGAAAAATGGTGTTAGTTAAGTTTTAAAAAGTTTAAAGTTAAATCTAGGTATGGACAAAATTGGTATTTTTAACAAAGAATCTTTGAGCAGTGAAAGTTTACAAAAATACCCTGTTAACCATAGAATTGGATTTTTTTTGAAATTAGAATGGGAGATATGGATAACGTGGCTTTAAATAAACTAAAGAAATTATTTTCACAATTTTACAGAACTAAAAGTCAAATTTAGAAATAAATAAGAAATTGGGTGCACCAAAGTTATGGTGAGCACACTTTATAATATATAAATATATAAGTATGTAAAAATTTTCATCTTTTTCCTTCATTCAAGACCAATTCCTCTTCTTCCACCTTAGCCATATTTCCTTTCTTTCTCCTTCTTCTATTAACATAGCTAAAAATCAAAGGAAATTCACATACAACTCAAAATTTTTAGTAGAATTCATTAGAATAGGTTAGAAACAGTAAAACCACCACCAAAAATTCAAGTAAAATTGAGTAAGAGAGAGAAAGTGCTACTTTGTAAGGACACTTGTGCTTGCTTGTTCATAAGTTGCCATTCTTTTGTTTTCTTTTAATTTTCATGAGTTTTGTGAGTTGATTTCACCATTTGATTGAATTTTTGGGATGAACTTTGTTTATCATATTTGCAGAGAGAGAAAATTAGGGTATAGAACTAAATGAAGAGAAAATTTATTAAATTCTATTTTTGAATAAATTTAAGTGTATATGTTTAGCTTAAAATTATGTTTAAAAAAACTTTTAATTCATAAAAGATTCAATTTAGGATTATGGCAAGTTTAGGGTTTAGAATTGATTTTTGAGCTAGTTAATGAAATAATTGATTATAAATTCATAAATGGATGGAAATTGGTGCATTTATGAAGTAGTTGACTTAAAATTATGGTTAAATTGTTTTTGATTCTTAAAAGTGTTAAATTAAAGTTATGGCAAAATTTAGGGTTTAGAAGTAAAAATGGAATTATTTATGAAACAAATGATTGTAAATTAATAATGATTAAGGAAAAGTTGTTTATATGGTTTTAAACAAAAATTAAGCTTGAAATAATTTTTGAATTTACAATGTGTTGAGTTTAGAATTATGTTGAATTTAGGGTTAGAGATAAATTTGGAACAAATTCTTGAAAGAATTGATTTTCAATTAATAATTAATTAAGAATAAGTATATTTATATAGTTTTTGAACAAAAACAAAGTTTAAAGAAATTTTTGTATTTTCAAAGTTTTAAATTCAAGGCTATATAAATTTAGGGGTTTGAAAAAGTTTAAGGTTTTGAAATTTAAAATGATTGTTTATATTTTGTTTGGTGAATGTGTACTAAATGAAATGTGATTGAATTTAATTTAATAAATATTTCTTTACATGTATAGTTAAGGTTTTGGAATACGTGCTTTCTTTTCAAAGAATTATTATTATTCTTAAAAAATGACAATAAAGTGACATAAAAATTATATGTTGGCTTGAAAAATGAAAGAGAATTGAATCGCCCAAACCGTACTGATATACAGCCTAGCTTATGGATTAAATGGCTAGCCAGAGGGTGGACGTTCATAGTGTTAGTGGACACTTTGTGTCACTAGTAACAGTGGGCATTTATGCCATCATAGGGCATTGTGAGCAGGGATTTTTGCCCCCACTCTCGGTGGAATGGTTCTTACGACTTCGGCACTATTACACTTAGGGGCCTTAGAGAACACGGGCCTAAACCCGGAGAAAATGGAGTCGCCACCTAGACTGGCTGAGAAAAAAAACGGGGTGGTAGACTCAATTCCTAAGAAATCTCCAACCCCCTAATGGGTTCAGAAAGTTAGGTACGTGTGGGGAAGGTGAGAAATGGCCCAATACACCCACAACGCCCAGTTCATTGGAACCAACCTCCTTTTTAGGTCTTAATATTAATATTATAAAATTCTTAAATATAATGATATTATCTGTATTACATACGATCATAAGAATAAATAAATACTTTATTAAAATCATAGTAATGTCCAAACAAAACAAATAAATGGGCACCCATCCGAGGATGGAAACATGCCCTTACATTGTCCAAAGGTCTAAAACTAAATAGGATACCCACCAAAAGGTAGAAACATATCCTTTATATTAATCCCAAAATATGAAAATAATTTAAATTACATGAAGCATAATTAATGAGGTACCCACAAGGTGGAAACATACACCATACATAATGAAAAATAAAGTAAACCAATAAATGACATTCAACCATTCATCATGAAAGTAAAATAATTCATTATAAGTCAAATAAAGATCAAGATATAAAGATATAAACTAAGAATACAGTATGTAAACCATGATTCAAATAATAATTAAAGACTAAATATACAAGCTAGGATTTTATGAATTATGGTTTAGGAAAATACAATTAGGGTTTAGGGTTTCTAAAGTTTTAGGGTTTATATTTAAAAATTATGGTTTTAGGGTTTAGAGAAATTAATATTATTTTTTAAGTATTGGGCTACTGTGATTGGAAAATAGAATTAATTAGGGTTTAAGGCTCATACCATGCAATTAGGGTTTAAAAATTTATATATTAGGGTTTTGGAAAAAAATAATGATCAAAGCTTTGAAGTTGGAATCAATAAGCTACTGCTAAAAATATTTGAGAAAAATTAAGTGACATCATGAAAACTTTAAACAAAGCTATTAGCATGCTGACTACTGGATTCAATTTGGAAGAAGTTATGTTAATAGGCTACTGGTTTCAATTTTAAATAAAGATCATGCATGTTCCACGTTAAAACTATCAAAAGCATGTTATAATGAATTGATTAAGAAAATACCATCGTTTGTTGGCTCCACCACAATTGCAATGTTAGAATTCTGGATGAGCTTGATCCAAGATAGCACAGCCTTGTTGCCTTGTGAATTAGAGTGTTCTTTTTGTTTTTGGTTGCTTCGGGTTGCTTCAAAGATCAAGAGTCCGATAATAATTCTTGAGTAATTTTTGATGTCCTTGTTTCTGTGTTTAAGACTACTATTTATAGAAATTTAAAATAAAACCTAATATGTTAAGGAAGTTAAAACTATTTAGGAAATTTATTGATGTTTTTGAGTAAAAATAGAATTTTGGACAAAATTGGTCAACGCGCTGGCACGGGCTACTGAGACACGAGCAACGGGCGAGCAATGAGGCTGGGACGCAAACAATCCGGCGAGCGCCTGCGAGGCACTGCCCAATATACTACAACTTGCACCTGCAATGAATTGTGACAGGCCAATTCACCGCAGCTTGCACCTGCGATGAATTGGCCTAAGCCAATTCGCCGCAAGTTACGCTTGTGGCAAACTGCCTTGCTACGTGTCACTCACCGATTGGTTTGTCTGATTTTTTATTTTTTATTATATATATATATTTTTAAAAAATAAATAAAATAAATAATAAATAATAAAATAAATATTAAAACAAGTATTAGATAAATAATAAATACTAAAATAAATAATAAATACCACACAAATTATTTTGGACTTATTTTAAAATATTGGACTGAACTTGGTAAAAATTAAGGGTCTATAGTTTGTCTCTTGCTTGAACGATATGACTTTGAGCATATTTTGGATGAGTGTGAGCAGGGATTTTCGCCCCCACTCCAGTGAAATGGTTCTTAAGACTTCGGCACTGTTAGGCTTGGGGCCTTAGAGAACACGAGCCTAAGCCCAGAGAAAATGGAGTTGCCACCCAGGCGGGCCGAAAAAAAGAAAGGGGTGGATGACTTGATTCCTAAGGAATCCCTAACCCCCTAATGGGTTTGAAAAGTTAGGTACGTGTGGGGAAGGTGAGAAATAACCCAGCACTCCCACAACGTCCGATTCCTTGGAACTGGCCTCCTTTGCAGGTCTTAATATTATAAAATTCTTAAATATAATGATATTATTCATACTACATGAGATCATAAGAATAAATAAATACTTTATTAAAATCACAATAATGTCCAAACAAAATAAATAAATGGACACCCATCCAAGGATGGAAACATGTCCTTACATCATCCGTGTCGAAAACTAAATAGAACACCCACCGAAAGGTGGAAATGTGTCCTTTACATTAATTCTAAAATATAAAAAATAACAAAATTGTTGATGCTCACAATATGACGTACCCAAAACATGGGAAACATACCTCTTACAATGTTTTGAAACCAAATCAAATCAATAAAAATAACCAATTATTCATCATAAGTAAATTATTCATCAAGGACATGAAACATCAATCAAAGTATATAATAAACATACATCTAATTTAAATAAATTAGTAAGTATATGAATTTAGAGTTTATGCATCAATTAGGATTTCTTGAATAAAATTAGGGTTTTATAGGTTTTATGTTTAACAATTGGGGCTTTTTAATTACTGGATTAGTTAACTAAGAAATATTTAATATAAAAGAAATAATATGGATAATGGATGTACAAATATGTTGAATTAAATATTAGGTTTTGAAATAAATTAGGATTTGAATCTAAAGAATGGATATTTTGGATTTAGGGTTTCGAAAGTTGTATAAAAAATATTAAAGTTTAGGGTTTAAGTAAATAAATTGGAGATAATGAAAATAGGATTAAAAGTTAGGTATTTGGGAAGAATAGGCTACTGTGATTTTTAGAAAAATAGAATTGATTATGGTTTTGAGAAAATAGATTATTGTTTTGTGGTATTAGAAAAGTGTAATTAGGGTTTTAGTTTTCAAAAATTAGTTTAATGGGTATTAAGATATTAGGGTCTTGAAAAATGATAAATAAAAAAAATAATTGATCAAAAAACCCATCTATTGTATGCTTAAATAATTGATCAAATTGAATAATGAGGCTACTGTAAATATAAAAAGTTAATAGAAACTCAAACTTCCATTATTGGTTCCACCACAATTGTAATTTTGGTTGAACAATAACAATGACAGTGTGTGCTACCTTTTTATGGATTGTTTGTTTGTTGCTTGCTACCTCTTGCTCCTTCCTTCACTAGTTCAAGATTTTGAGTAATCCGAATAATCCTTGAGTCAAAATCTCAATTATTTTCTATGTGTATTTTAATGTGGTATTTATAGGCAATTAAAAAAAAAACCTATTATGTTAAGGAAATTAAAAACTATTTCAGAAATAAAATAAAAAAAACAAGTAAAATAAGGTTTAGGTAAAAACTGTGCGCGGGCCCGGGCAATACTGGCGCTGAGCGAGCTGGGGGTAAAATTGTGGGCTGGGCACTGGCCAAATTGCGCGCGGGTCACAATTTCATAGCAGGTTTTGCCTGCGGCAAAATTTGCCGCAATTCACCGCAAACAAAACTTGCAGTGAATTGGCTTGTGGCCAATTTATCTCTGGTGTTCTTGCGGCAAATTGGCCTAAGCCAATTCGTCGCTAGCGACTTTCGTCATCGATTATGCCATCACTGATTTTTTATTTTTTAAAATTATATATATATATTTAAAAATAAATAAACAATAAATGAAAAGTAAAATAAATATTATATTATATTAAATAATAAATGATAAATAATAATTAAAATAAATAAAAAATAAGTAAAATGAATCAAAATAAATATACCACAAAAATTATTTCGGACTGTTTTAAAATCTTTGGACTGAACTGGGGTCAAAAATTAAGAATATACAGTTTGCCCCTACTTGAACGAACTGAGACTTTTAGTGGAAGAGCGTAAAAAGCAACATGACTTTTGACTGGGTTTAGACCTAGACTAGACTCCATACCCAAGGTTGGTTTGAGTTCTGGACTCAAAAATAGTTTGGGTTCTGAACCCGAGGGTAAGTTATAGACTCAAAAATAATTTGGGTTCTGGACCCTAGGTAAGTTCTGGACTTTAAAAGTAATTTGAGTTCTGGACCCGAGGTAAGTTCTGAACTTAAAAAATATTTGGTTCTGGACCCGAGGTAAGTTCTAGACTAAAAAATAATTTGGGTTCTGGACCCGAGATAAGTTCTGGACTAAAAACATAATTTGCGTAAGTTTTGGACTTAAAAAAATATTTTGGGTTCTAGACCCAAGGTAAGTTCTGGACATAAAAAATAATTTGAGTTGTAGACCCTAAGTAAGTTCTGGATTTAAAAATAATTTGGATTCTGATGAGTTCGAGACTCAATTCTGGACCTGAGGTGAGTTTTGGACTAAAATATAATTTGGGTTCTTGACCCATGATAAGTTCTGGACTTAAAAAATAATTTGGGTTCTAGACTCGAGGTAACTTCTGGACTTTAAAAATAAGTTAGGTTCTGGACTCGAGGTAAATTTTGTACTTAAAAATAATTTGGGTTCTAGACCCGAGGTAAGTTCTGAACTTAAAAATAATTTGGGTTCTGGACCCTAGGTATGTTCTAGACATAAAAATAATTTAGATTCTGGACCCGAGATGAGTTCGAGACTCAAAAATAATTTGGGTTCTGGACCCGAGGTGAGTTTTGGACTCAAAAATAATTTTAGTTTTGGACCCGTGATAAGTTCTAGACTTAAAAAATAATTTGAGTTATGGACCCGAGGTAAGTTCCAGACTTAAAAATAATTTGGGTTCTGGACCCGAGGTAAGTTCTGGACTTAAAAATAATTTGGGTTCTGGACCCAAGATGAGTTTGAGACTCAAAAATAATTTGGGTTCTAGACCTAAGGTGAGTTTTGGACTAAAAAATAATTTGAATTCTGGACCCGTGGTAAGTTCTAAACTTAAAAAATAATTTGGATTATCTGCAAAAAAAAAAATTTCAAAAAATTTAGCTATTTTTTACCATACCTATATCCTTTTGCCCACTACGTGAAAAAGTATTTTAAAAGTATAAAAATATTTTTAGACACGCAAATATCTAAATAAGAATTGAATAATTAAATTTACTATTTATTCACTGTTTACTTACTATTTACTAACTATTCATTCACTATTTATCAACAGTGATATTGACTTTTTTTTTCCGGGAAGTACTGTTTTTCCCTTTTGCGTTTTATCTTTTCCCTTTGCATTTTTCCTATATAAACATCACCCGTTCAACATTCCATTCAGTTCATCTTTTAATCATAAATCATTTATACTTACATATATTTTCATAGTCTAAGTGAGCAGAGAGTCGATCAGAAAAAAAAATGGAGAGAATGCATGCTTTGCGATCATGGCCTCGATCTAATGCAGAGTTGATAGAATGTATTCGACGATATGAAAATAGTACTGTAAGTCTACTAGCTGGGATGCAGTTTCATCGCAGTTCAAGTAAAAAAACTAAGGTAATATTATAAATAAATGAGATGCTCAAATATGTATTCATTATTCTATTTCATTTTATTATTTCATTTTATTATTAGCTTTTAGTTTTTAATGTTTAATTATTAATAGTACTAAAGATTAGAAAAATAAATTAATTAGTTAACTATTATTAAGAATTTAATAAATAAATAATAAAAAAATTAAAATAAAATATAACGAGTAAGTTTAGGCTATGAATCAGTGGTATTGGTAGAATGATATACTTACCTCGTGTTGACTTACCTGGCTCCATATTAGCATGATCGCTGTGTTGTCCGGGGTGGAGGATGTGTCTATAAAGCCCGACAATGGTATGATATAGCACCCTCGTGGATAAAACAGATTGTCCAAGAGTGCGGTTTTGGAAGCTTCATCTTGCAATTACCATCTGAGGAGTGTCTGATAGACAGGAGTATAGTTCAAGCATTGTCGAAGCGGTGGATGGACACGACCCATAATTTTCACCTACCTATAGGAGAGATGACCATTGGTCCAGTTGATTATACAACCATAACTAGTATCCGTTACTATGGCCTTCCGGTCCCTCTTACAAATGATATTCTGACATACAAAGAGATTCAATAGTTAATCGGTGTGGAATCGTCATTAAAAGAGCCATTGAAGATAAAAATTGAGCCGATTCAGAGTTATTAGATGAACTATGATGGATAGGTTTGTAGAGAAACAACCAAACAATATGCTCGAGCATTTTTACTGTATTTGCTTGGGTCGACCATTTTATGCAGCACTGAGTCTGCCATCCACCTGTCAGTGTTGAGGGCCCTTACTGATATGAGTATGGTACCGCTTTACGGCTGGGGTGAAGTTGGCCTTTCTTGTCTCTATCATGGACTAGACAATGTTTGCAGGAACAAGAAGTCTTTTGTTGGTTTCATGGTGGTTGTCGAGGTACTCTTCTTCCACCATTGTCAATTCCATGCTTATACTTGTATGATTTTGATTTTCACTATTATTGCAGGTATGGGCATATGAACATAATTTTGTGAGGGTTCCTGGTATTTTCTGAGAGAGAGTCGAGTATCCGGGGTTGAATTTTAGGTTATCAGATTGTGTAGCAGTTCCTGGCTCTCACCATGTGTACACCCAGCGTTATCTCTTGAGTTGCTTAACCCGGGGCCAGGTAAAATATATTAGTATACTTTAAAATTTATGTAAAAAGTTTACTTACCTTCTGTCATCCTGTATATCAATTTGGCTTGATGGAACACAGAAGAGTGGATGAACTGGACTTCTTTCATGAATACCGCTGTAGACCCTTAATTTTTGATTCAGTCCGGTCCAATATATTTTATATAGTCCAAAATAATTTTTGTGTTATCTTAATTAAATAATATTTATTTTAGTATTTATTTTTTTATAATTTTTTAAATATAAAATAAATAAATAAATAATATAAATAAATAAATAAACAAAAATAAAAATAAAAATTGACGACGAAAAAATTCGTCGCTGAAAGTATTTAGACGAAATGGCCCGCTGGCAGCCCGCCAGTGCCAATTCTCGCTCGCAAGTCCTCGCAGCCCGTTCTCAAATTTTGCCAGCGAGATTTTTCCAACGTAATTTTCTTTTTGGAAACCAAATTCTATTTGGTTTCGGTTTTCTTTTCCTAATTAAGTATAATTTCCTTAAACAATTGAAATTAATCTCCTAAATTTCCTATAAATAACACTAAAAAAACACAGAAAAGGAGATCTTTTGATCTTGGGATCGGACTTGGAGGACTAGAACTTTGAATTTAGGACTTTAGATTTTGAAAAGATCGATAAGCAAGCAATTCAACAATTAATCAAAGGCAGCAACCTTGCCTTTGTCTAAATTCATCCAGAAGTTAATTTTGGTGGAATCAACTATGCAAGTTTGATCCTTAATCATAAACTATTCATAGCTTTGTTTCTTTGATTCATAATAATATACATACAAAACTTTGATCTTTGAATATGTAATAACTTGATCTTCGTTTCCAAAAACCTTAAATGATTTCCTCTATTTCTAAATACCTTAAAAACCCTAATTCCGTTTCTTCTAAAATTTAAGAACCCTAACTCTATTTCTTCTAAAACATAAGAACCCTAATTTATTTCTTCTAAACCTTAAAACCTTAGATTGTTTCTTCTATTTTCAAAAACCCTAAAAGTTATTTTTCTGTTTTTTCTAAACTTAAGAACCCTAACCTATTTCTTAAAAACCTTAAAACCCTAAATTTTTCCTTGTCCCAAAAACCCTAAAAAAAATACTCTTTTATTTCCAAAAACCTTAAATCATTTTTCCTATTTCCAAAAGCTCTTAAAAACCCTAAACTATTTTCTTCTAATTCTTTTCCAAAATTCCCAAATGCTTTGTTAAATATCCAAACTCTAAACTTACCTTACAATTTCTAAAAATCACAAAAAGCTTTATAAAACTCTAAACTATTTTCTTCAACTCCAAAACCAAAACAGTAAACCTCAAAACTAATATGTAAACCCTAGTTTTACTAAACCCTAATCCTTAAAACCTTAAAACCTTATAAACCTAATGTTTTAATATTCTAAAACCCTAATTTCATAATGTTACCCTTAAACCCTAATTTAATTCATGAAACCCTAATTCATTCCAATTTTCCAAAACCTTTACAGTAGGTTAAACAAATAAAAATAATAATACTAAAATACTAAAATTCCAAAACCCTAATATATTAATTAAAGAATTTTAAATAGAAACAATAACCCTAATTTGTATCTTTACTTGCTTTATTTGATTATGTAGTCTATTATATGCTTTGGTTGTTGATTTATTTTCAATGCTTGATTTATTTAACTTATCATGGATGAATGCTTACTTTCTATTTTGTTTGATGTTTAATATCTTTGATGAATGATTTATTTATGATGAATGGTTATTTATTTCTATCGACTTATTTTGATTTCCAAATGTTGTAAGAGGTAAGTTTCCACTTTGTCGGTACCTCACTAATTAAGTTCTATGTAATTTAAATTGCTTTTATATTTTGAACCAATGTAAAGGACATGTTTCTACCTTATGGTGAGTGTCCTATTTAGCTTAGACACGGATGATGTAAGGGCATGTTTCCATCTTCAGATGGGTGTCCATTTATTTGCTTTGCTTGGACATTGTTTTGATTTTTAATATATCGATGCTTTATTTCAATTGTTGTGTGTAATATGGATGATATTGTTATACTTAAGAATTTTATAATATTAAGACCTGTAAAGGAAGCCGGTTCCAATGAACTGGGCATTGTGGGGGTACTGGGCCATTTCTCAACTTCCCCACACGTACCCAACTTTCCGAACCCATTAGGGGGTTGGGTTCCTTACGAATTGAGTCATCCACCCCTTTCTTTTTCCCGGCCAGTCCGGGTGGTGAATCCACTTTCTCCGGACTTAGGTCCGTGTTCTCTAAGGCCCCTAGCCTAAACAGTGCCGAAGTCGTAAGAACCATTCCACCGGGAGTGGGGGCAAAAATCCCCGCTCACAGTGGCGATTCCACTGGGGATAAGAGAAGTTGATTCCATTGGTCTTTTTATTATTCTATTCTTTCTTATAATGATATTATCCATTGCATCATATTAGATTGCATTGTGTGTGTGAGTTAGGACGCCCGTGTTACCCTTGTTGTGTTATGTAAGGGATACCATACTTTCACTCAAGGTATGGAGATCGAGCATGGAATAATCACTCATGGCCTTATACCATTTGGTATATACTTGCTATGGGAACCTAAGCCTTTTAACCCAAAGACTAAAGCTCATGTAATTGGCCTAGTTACTTTCCTTAGGTTTTTACCCCAAATGCATGTTGTTTGACTATGGTTAATTTATCTTGACTTAAATCATGACTTATTTGGTTTGCTCTTTTTCTTATTTGACCTAAGCACATTTGCAAGCTCAAATAAGTTTTTCTGTAAAATCCAAAAGACCAAAGCTATCTTCAAAACATTTCAAGATGGTCTTTGGATATAAAACGTTTTTAAAACAAATCAAAAATTATTTTTTCTTATGACCCAAATACTAAGCCCAAAATCCATTTTTTCTAAAATCTTTTTACAATGGGCTTAGAAATAAAATTTTCTTACCAAGAGCTTACAAGTATTTAGGCCAATTACAAAATACCAAAAATTAATTGTGAGCCTAGTTTATACTAAGAATAATTAATCATGGGCTTGTTTTTGGCATGATTCATTAGTTACTTTTTCAAGTGAGAAATCTATTTATAATAAACCTCTTAATTTAGTTTTAATCCAATATAGCATAAAAGCTACTATAGTTGATTGAATGGATTAAAACCCAACTAATGAGAATTATCATGAACTAATTTTCATTTTTGAAAATATAACTATTGGTTAAAACGTCCGAGGGAATTATTCGAAAACAAGATGCCCCATGTTGCTATTTTATTAACCATATACTTAGGAAAAGAGACTCGCCATTCGTGTGTGGATGTTATAAGGTTGGAAGGGATGTTCTACTTATCTTTGTTGATTGTTTGTTCATGCATGCATACATGCATACATTTGCATCTCATATCATTGATCCTTTCTGGCTCACAACCCTGGATTATGATAGTTCAAAAGCTTACAACAATCCGACCTACACCGGAAGCGAAGAAGCTAGCAATGACTCAATCACTTGCTCACCAAAAGCAATGGAACCCGAACAAATTCAAAGAATGGTGGATGAAGCTCTCAATACCAAAATGGAAGAAATAAAAGAGGCCCTAACTGAGACCATGAAGAGCCAATTGACTGCAATTTTAGAAAATCATGCCGAAGCATCTGCTAGCACTAAGAAGCCAAAGGACAAAGGGAAGACTAAAGTTGGTGAAGTGGTTTTTGATGATGAAAAGGTGATCATTGATGATGATGATGATGATTGGGCTCAATACTACCAAGATCCTCAAGACAAAAAGAAAGAACCAAAGATTGTTGAAAGATCAGCTATGGAGAAAACCAAAACTTCTGATGTTGAAAAGATGATTGCTGATTTAGAAAAGAAATTTGAGAAGAAATTGAAAACCAAAGAAATGTCCGAAGTTGACAAATTATTTGAGCTAGATGAAGAAGTTCTGTACAAGTTCAAGATGCCATCTTTTGCAAAAGTTTGATGGAACGAAAATCCTCACCTCTATGTGAAGTAATATATCACTGCTATGCAGTCTGCCCGAGCTACTAAGTCTCAAACTCTAAGGTAATTTATGCCCTCATTGGATCCTGTTATCCAAAATTGGTTCAATACCTTAGAAGAAGGAAATAAAAGAGTTTGGATCTGCTATACAAGGCCTTCATCTAGCAATATGGATAAACGTTGCGAAGGAAATTACTGTAATGGAAGTTGAGTCCATTAGACAAAGGCCAAATGAAAATTTTGTGGACTATGTGAAAAGATGGAGGAATAAGGTTGCTTTGCTCATGAAGAGGCCCGATGAATCTGATCAAATAAGGATGATTGTGAGAGGGGTGCTGCCTAGTCTTCGTGAAAGGATGTCTTACAATTGATGGCAAAATTAAACAAGCTATGGTGGGTAAGGAAGTAGTAATTTGTTTTGTCAATGGATTTTGATTCAAGGGATAGTGAGGACGATCTTGTATCCAAGAAAGAGGAGTGGACCTGGTCTGAGCCTGAAGAAGATGAAGTAATGGACACTAGATCTGATAAACCTTATGTAAGGCCACCGCCTAAGGAGGTAGAAATTAATAAGGGAAAGGAAGTTGAAGTAGGGAATAAAAAAGAAGAAGATGATGTTATGCTCAAGCAATTGAAAAGAACCCAAGAAAGTGTTAGCATTTGGGATCTATTGGCTACTTCTAAAAAGCACCGAGAAACTATGGCCAAAGCCTTAGCTAGCATGCCGATTTCTAACTCCACAACACCTGAGGAGCTGATCAACTTCATAAAAATTGGAGGAGTAATGAAATGTGAAGATATTCAAGAGAAAAGTGAAGTTAATATGGGAGCAGTTTCTTTCTCAGATGCGGATTTACCGGAAGAGGGGAGAGATCACATCCGCTCCCTCTTTATCAAAATAGAAATCAAAGGGAAAAGGACTCCATGTGTAATGGTCGATGATGGGTATGCCATAAATGTTTGTCCACTTAAAATATTGCCAAAGCTAGCCATGTCAACAAGGTATCTAAACCCGACTGAGGTAGCCATTCGGGCTTATGACAACACTAAGAGACATGCCGAAGGAACTTTCAAAGCTGTTATCAAGGTCGGTCCAATTGAATCTATTATTGAATTTGTTATTTTTGGACATACCTATTACCTTTGCCTTACTCTTAGGATGACCTTGGTTTCATCCTCTTGGTGGAGTTCCTTCCACCCTTCATCAAAAGATCAAGTTCCCTAACTGAGATGAGACAGTGGTCATCGAGGCTGAAGATAATGAGATTATTAATGCTCTATGTTTTATTAGTTTTTATCATAGAATTGTATCTTATTTATTATGATGATTATTGTTTTCTTTAGGTATTTTGGTAGTTTTTTTTTTGTTTATTTAGTGATTTCATCAATTCTGGTAGCTTTAATTTATTCCAGTGTTTATGTCATTTTTTATACTAGTTTTTAGTATGGTGTTTATGTGTTTTTGGTTAATTTTTCATTTGATTCTTGTTTAAAGTTTGTTTCAAGTGTATGTTTTAGGTTAATATGCAAAATATTTCCTTGGAAGAAAGAATAGCATGAAGCAGCAAGACACGGCCAAGCCACTGGCCGTGTCTCACCTTAAGGGCAAAACCAAGGGAACCAAGAAAGGAAGGAAAATCTGGCAGAAGTTGACACTGGCAGGTGACAAGGCCACAAGCTTGACCGTGTCACATATTTAGCCAAGGAAGAAGACTAAAGAAAGAAGAGCAAAGAACGGAGAGGATTAGTAGGTGACACATCCAGGTGACACGGCCAAGCCACTGGCCGTGTCACATGACACGGCCAGGAGCTTGGCCGTATCACACTCAATTCCACAGAAGCAAAGAAGAAAGATTACACAGAAGCTGACACATCCAGGTGACACGGCCAAGCCACTGGCTGTGTCACATGACACGGCCACAAGCTTGGTCGTGTCACTCCATGGGGCTAAGGAAAGAAAGGAGACACGGGTATAAATAAGAAGATTAGGGTTTTTGAAAGGGGTTACACATTTTATCAGCCATCAAACATAAACTTTTGAGCTACCATTCATTTTCTTTTGGAATTTTGATTACACTTTCATGCAAACAGTCTATATTAAATTAGTTTTAGCCACTGCAATATTCTTCTAGCAAAGATCTGAACAAGAGATTCTTCAGAAGCTAAAGAAAGTTTGTAATTTGGTTTTGTTCTCAAACTCTATCTCTTAAGTTTCATTGGAATTGTATTCATGAATTATATTATGTCTAAATTAATTTCTTTGAATTTTAATGTGATGAATTTGTTTGATAGCATTATTATGAACTAATTTGATCTAGTCTAGGGTTTGTATGGATCTACTATGATTGTATGAAATGGTTATTGCTCTTAACTGAATTATTTCTTTTATCCTTAATTGAATGGATTAATGTTAATATATAATTGATTGGCCACCAATTGTGTGTTTGAGGTATTAGATGAAGGATTGAGAAATGAAGTCTAATGCTAGCACAATTCAATTAGGAACTTAGGTGAATCAGAAATATCAACCTAAGAAAAAGATCACTTGAATTGTAACAAGATTATTTGAAAGAGGTTTGAATGCGAGAGCTTATTTCCTTGATTCGATTAATTAAGTTGCTTGAAATCTGATCTTTGAAATTAAATTGGTTGAGAGGAATAGCCGTTCATACATATAAGTTAGTAGAGAAGTGCAAACCCTAGACCTTTCTATTAAGTGAATCAATATATCAGCTCAGTTTACTTTCATTGTTTTAAATTCCACTCGATCTGTCTTCATTAGTTGTTAGAAATTTAAATTTATTGATAATTTGTTATTTGCAATTTGATAATCAATTAGCTTATCTAGCTTCCTTGTGAGACGACCTTGAGGTGTTCACCAAAATACTACAGCAGCCTTGTATACTTGCGAGTGTAGTTCTAGTAGCGTTAATTAGAGTGCAACACTCTAATGATTGAGAGGCCTCTCAATGGTTTCCAAGTAGCTGCAATTTCTAATGATGAAATAGTGGACTCCAAAGTCTTGAATATGATGAAGAACATGAACTACCTTCCTGGAGCTAGTCTTGGAAAGGGTAAGGCCGGTTTGACAAAGTTGCCAGATTTTAGAACTCAAACTTCCAAGAAGGGGTTGGGATATGATGAAGACAACAATCTCCAGCAAAAGAAGAGAGAGAAGATGAACTTCCCACCACTTGAAAAGATCTTTGTCAAGGCTCCAGATATGGGACCACTCCAAGGAAAGCCCGAGCCAATCATGTTCATAGGAAAGTTGATCCCCGGTTTTGAAATTTTTGCAGATGTTGCCGAGCTAGTGGAGCAAGTGAAGAAAGAGCTCACCCTATCAGCAAACAAAGAATCCAATCCGGATGAGAAGAAGGAAGTTGTTCTGAAGGCCGAGAAGACTCTGGAAGGGATTGCTGCCCTGGTTGAAGAGAAGTTTGAAGACATCCTGCATTATGATTTTGAGAACAATGATTTTGATTTCAATTTGTCTGATTTGTATGAGGATGATGATGTTTTCTTTTCCAAAATGAATGCAATAAAGTCTAATTTTGCTTACTTGTTTGATGTTTCTCCTGATGGTTGCATACATTCAAATAGCAGTGACATGAGCATCTTTAATATTAATTCTGTTAACACACAATCATTAAATTTGGGAATAATCAAAATTCCTAAAAACATTATCATAGCATCTGACCTTACTCCTGATGAGAGAGAGAGATTTGAAAAAATATTCAAAAAATATGAAGAAGTATTTGCTTGGTCTTATGAGGATATGCATGGAATAGATCGAGACCTAGCCGAACATCTTATTCCTACTTACACTCATATGAAACCTGTCAAACAAAAGCTTAGGCGATTAAGACCTGAGTGAGCTGAATTGGTTAAAGAAGAGGTTACTAAACAAATACAAGTGAAGTTCCTTGAAGTGATAGAATATCCAGATTGGCTAGCCAACATAGTACCCATGCCAAAGAAAGATGGAAGAATAAGGGTCTGTGTGGACTATAGAGATTTAAACAAGGCTTCCTCTAAAGATGATTTACTTTACCTCATATAGATGTTCTCATTGATAGTGTAGCCTCTAGCGTGCTACACTCATCTGTAGATGGATTTTTTGGATACAAGCAAGTGTTAATGCCCCAAGAGAATAAAGCCAAAACTACTTTCATTACTACATGGGGTATATTTTTTTATAGGGTGATACCGTTCGGCTTAAAGAATGCTGGAGCAACCTACCAAAGGATGGCCACCACACTATTTCATGACATGATGCATAAAGAAGTTGAAGTATATGTTGATGATATGATGGTGAAATTGGATACAAGGGAACAACACTTCCAAAACTTAGAATTATTCTTCGATAGAGCATTGAAATATAATCTAAGATTAAACCTGAAGAAGTGTGTGTTCGGAGTTACCTCATGCAAATTATTGGGACATGTGATTGGTCTGAATGACATTGAGATTGATCCTGACAAAGTTAAAGCAATCAGGGATATGCCAGCCCCTAAGACGGAGAGAGAAGTTTAGGGATTCATTGGTAAATTGCAATACATTAGCAAATTCATAGCAAAGCTTACAACAATCTGTGAGCCTATCTTCAAATTGCTTAGAAAGAATCAGCCAGTCCTATGGAATGAAGAGTGTCAAAAGGCCTTTGAGCAAATAAAAGAGTATTTGCTGAATCCACCTATTTTAAAACCACCAGAACCCGGCAAACCTCTATTACTATACTTAGCAGTAGAAGAAGAGTCAATAGGAGCCATGCTAGCCTAAGCAGATGAATCAGGGATTGAGCATGCAGTTTACTATTTGAGTAGAAAGCTCCTACCTTGTGAAATTAAGTATAATATTATTGAAAAGACCTGTATAGCCATGGTTTGGTCTTCTAAGAAGTTGCGACATTACTTTCAATCATATAGTGTGCAAGCAATTTCCAGGTTGGATCCAATGAAGTACTTAAGGGAGATGCCCTCTTTGATTGGGAAGTATGGTCGATGGTTGATAATATTAGAAGAATTTGAGATTGAATATGTAACCAGGAAAACAATCAAAGGTAGAGTAGTGGTAGAATTCCTGGCCCAACAACCATTACCAGATAGCAAAGAGGTAATCTTAGAATTTTTGGATGAACATTTAGAGGTAATTGAAGCACAAGGGTGGAAAATGTATTTTGATGGAGCAGAAAATAGGAAAGGAGCAGGTTTGGGAGTCATAATAGAATTGCCCGAAGGGAAACTTATCTCTTTAGCCAAAAAGTTGAAATTCAGGGCAACCAATAATATAGTGGAGTGCGAAGCTTGTATTCTTGGTTTGGAAACCCTAATGATTATGAAGGTGGATAAGGTGAAAGTTTTTGGCGATTCATTGCTAGTAGTATCCTAAGAAAATGGAGAGTGGGAGTTGAAAGAAGAAAAATTAAAACCATACCACCATTACTTGACCATTATGAAGAAGAACTTTAGGGAGTGTAGGTTTGTACACCTATCAAGAGAAGAAAATCAGATGGCTGATGCCCTAGCCACATTGGCTTCGGTATGGGAAAATCCTGTCAGTTTATTCCTTAAGCCTCTGATTTTGACCAGTTCATCAACTCCTTGCTATGAATATGAGACAATCATGGAAATTGATACAAACCATGATGCATGGTATGATACTATAAGATGATTTTTAGAGGAAAGGGAATACCCGTCGGGGGTAACAAAGAAAGAAAGAAGGGCCATAAGGCGGTGGTCTTTGCAATACATCACACTCCATGGAGAGTTATATCGAAGATGGCCTTATGGGGTGCATTTGAGATGTTTAAGGAAGCTTGAAGTGGAGCATATCATGTCAAAAATACATGCGGGAAGTTGCGGTCCGCATATGAGTGGTTTGGCCCTAGTAAAGAAGATTATTCGACAAGGTTACTACTGGTTGACCATGGAGAGAGATTGTATTGAGTTCGTAAAGAAGTGCCAACAATGTCAGATGTATGGTAACTTGAATCACATGCCTCCTGAAGAGTTGCATTCTATGTCTTCACCCTGGCCCTTTGCCACTTGGGGTATCGACATTATAGGAGAGATACATCCGACAACCTCAAACGGTCACCATTTCATTGTAGTAACAGTAGATTATTTTTCAAAATGGGTCAAAGCGAATCCTTTAACAAACTGGGCATAAGTTAAATGGCTAGATTTATTGAAAAGAACCTCATCTGCAGGTATGGAGTCCCGCACAGTGTGATATCAGATAATGGGGTACAGTTTCAAGGAGCAGTTAAGGATTTATTCTCAAAGTACCGAATCCATCATCATAGATCCTCTCCTTATAGACCAAAGGCTAATGGGGCAATAGAAGCAACAAACAAGACAATTAAGCAAATTCTGTCCAAGATGACTAAGATGTACAAGGATTGGTCAGAGATGCTTCCTTTTGCTTTGTGGGGACATAGAACAAGTGTGGGGTTTACGGGATGGAAGCAGTGTTGCCAATTGAAATAGAGATCAAGTCATTGAGAGTAGTCTTGGAAGCCAAACTACCTAAAATGAAATGGGTAGCGAGCAGATACACACAGTTAGCTTTACTAGAAGAGAGAAGGTTAAAGGCACTGTATCATCATCAACTGTATCAAAAGAAGATAGCTCGGGCCTACAATAGAAGAGTCAAGATCAGAAAACTCAAAGTCAGGGATATGGTGTTGAAACAATGTAAGCCTAACGTATGTGATCCAAGAGGGAAGTTTAGGCCTAGTTGAAAAGGGCCATATGTCGTGAAACAAGTCATGAACAAGGGTGCAGTGAAGTTATCAGACATGGACGGAAACGAGTTTAGTGAGACATTAAACATCGATAGGTTGAAGAGGTTTTATGTATAAAATAATAAAAAAAAGAGGGTGCTCGCTAGGTTGAAAACCCAAAAGGGCGGACTAGGCAAAAGTTAGAGCAGTCTGCTAGTTCTGAAAACCGAAAAGGGCGGGCTAGGCAACAATTAGGGCTAAATGAGAGAAAATCATCAATTAGAAAACCCAAAAGGGCTAGTTGGCAAAAGGAGTGATCTTGTGTATGCTAGCTTTATGTTTGGTTGTTCCCCAATTTAATAAAACAAAATTAATGTTAAAGTTGTTCTATGTGCATTGTTATAAGTATTTGACCAGATATGGATGAAATAAATAAACACAATAGCAAAAGGTGATGACAAATTTTAAATGGAAAAGAAGCATCTTTTATTACTTTAATTATTTGTCATCCTAACAATACACTTTCTGAATTGACAAATGTAAAATCTATGGCAGAAGATAAGTGTAACGTGCAGGCCAACTTTGCCTCAGCTGATCCAAGTAGGCTTCAGTCAAGCAAGGCATGTCTAAATTAGGAGTAAAGTCAGAATCGCTAGGCTCAGCTCCATATTGACGGCCAAGTTGGCGAGGATCATAGCAAATACCTTGACGAAGAGCAGCAAGAGGAACATACATCAAGTGTGTCCGCACGGTGATACGAGAAATCTTCCACCAAGGTACCAACCAACGAATGTTGACTTCAGCACGTGAGTGGATCCAGTCAACCCAGTCAGCATATGAAGAAGTAGGATGGAGTCATTTCCTAGCGGAATGATGCCGTGGCAGATATCTGGCAAAATCCATGGATGGAGTATCAAGCATGCAGAGACGCTCCTAAAGCCAAATTTGTGAGGAAAGAATTAAATTAAAAAAAAAATAGTTTGCTAAGTTGAAAACCCGCAAGAGCAGCTTAGGCAAAAATTAGGACAGCTCGTTAGCTCTAAAAACCCACATGGGCAGACTAGGTAAAAATTAGAGCAATATAAAAAAAAGTCCGCTAAGTTGAAAACCCGCTAGGGCAGCTTAGGCAAAAATTAGGACAGCTCGCTAGCTCCGAAAACCCGCATTGTAGCACCCCAATACTCCATATAAATACTATACATATACCTAGTATACATATAGTAAGTATATAAAGTATAAGGATGCCACTTTTCTTTTTACCTTTCAATACCTGTAACAAAATTCAAACCATAATAGGTCAATTTAAAGAACACTTACAAATTATTGTCTTTATCAAAACTTCATTTATACATATAATATAACATACTTAAAGTGGATACATGTATGCATTACCCTCTAGTTGGTCTCGACAAAATCTTACTCTTCTCGTGGCATACCAAAAGACTTCATATCTTCCACCAAGCTACCTGCGCGATAATACATCCGCGCTAAGCTCGAAAGCTTAGTAGTACAAATATAAAATACAAACATATATCATGGAAACACTAACATATAAAGATATCTCAATTCCATATACTTTTTAGTTCTTATTAAGTTTATCCCTATTCATTTGCACCTTTCATATCTTTCAACTAATCTCCTATCTTATACACATATAAACATAACATTTCTACCAAGTCCAACCCATCACTAATATTCACAATCAACATCTCAATACACACATTATACATCATACTAATCATAAGTCACATTTCCAATTAAGACAATCATTATCATCAACCACAATTCATCAATTGAATTCACAATCAATGCTAATACACACATTATACATCATACCAATCATAACATTTCTTTATTCACAATTCAACATCAATGATTCATCACTAGTGCTCATAATCAATATTTCAACGCACATATTACATATCATCAATCACATGTCCAATGAAGTATACCAAAGATTTCAGTATCCATTTCTTTCAACATTTGTATATCACATTGACAACAAAGACAGACTCGGGCCCAACAGACACCACCATGTTATTCAGAGTTCAGAGTTACTGCTTTGGTCTATAATCATAATCATCAAGCCCGTAGGCATCATATATCAATATTTCTATCCATGGATAGTGTAACAGACCCAGTCTCTTGGACCATCAACTCATCATGAGGAGATCCTCAACCCGGCAAGACTGTTACCAATCATATATTTCATATTCACAATTCTCATAGTGTAACAGACCCAGTCTCTTGGACCTCAATTCAACTCAATTTGAAGAGATCCTCAACCCGGCAAGACTGTTACCTTTTTCATTTTATAGGCATGCCTCCAAACCCAGAACTCTGAAGACTGAATAACACATTAAACACATATTTCACTTATTGTTTCATTATCAATTTCAATCTCAATGTTCATTATCATCTAGGCAAACATGCCTTATTTCTTTCAATTAGATCATCATAGCCAATCACAATGGCTTCATCTCACATTTGAATCATCATGGCCAATTACAATGGCTTCACAACATATCATATCTCAATCCATATGATACATATAACATCATTGCTATAACATTACAAAGTACCTTATTCATATAGCACAATACAATTCACAAGATTCATAATACACAAAACATAGTATTGTTCATATAGTATCATGTGCATCATCATTATAATACTCAACATCAATTACATTAACCAAATGAACATATCATTATTCAATCACATGATTCACATTATACATATAGCATCATTGTTATAACATTACAAAGTACATTAAAGTAATTCTTCATAAAAGTGTTTATCATAATAAATTTGCATAGCTCATACCTTGTTGAATGATCCTCTTCTCTTTCACACTATACAAGTCACATTAGATTAACAATGTAATAATTTACCTAACATTATTTAATTATACTCAATCAATTGTATTCTCATACATTAATATTCATCAAATCATTCACATCTTTCATTTTCCCATAACACAATTATATATATACATATCATTAATGATATAAACACATCAAAATACATTAGTGATATGCATTAACAATGCAATCATGCAACATTGGTGCTTACCTTAATAACATTTCACACCACTCTAAACTCTTCTCCACTCAATAGTTCTTCACTTCACAAATTAGGGCAATTCAACCTCTTCACAACCTAATCCAAAAGGAATATAAGCAAAATGACCATATGAATAGTACATTCTGGTTTTAGACTCCATTTTATCCTTATTTTGAAAAATTGTATAAAATAATCTACTTGACTAAAAATTCTAAAATTTTTACAGAATTTAGTTTTGTATCTTAAAATCATTCCTTTAAAATTTCAGATCAAACTGAACACAAAATCTTGGTCAAATAGTTCACCTAACCAGACTGCCCCAATTGCCCTGCATCCTGGCAGCAGTTCTGAACTTTGTGAATTCCACAAATCAAATTCAATCAACGTGGTTCCAAATTATTTTTCTCAAATACTAGACTCACTAAGCAACAACACATCCAAAATTCAATTGGATATGATTTTTCTACATTTTATTAAAAATCCCGAAATATAGCTGTCTCAGTTAAGGTACCTGATGGAACAGGTCTAATAAAAATAATCTTTCTAAACTCATAACCATTCCAAAATCGAATCAACATATTTTTCAGTCATTCTAGACTCATAGAGGCACAACATATCAAAAATTCACTTCAAGAACATTTTTCTATAATTAATTAAAAATCATACAAGTCACAGCCTTTACTAATTGTAAAACAGAAAAATATTCACTAAACACAACTCTTACTCTTCCATCACCAACACCAATTTAACTTCTTATTTTAAAATCAATTTCAACTCTAATCAACAAATCATCAACACACTTAATCATACTATCAATAACCCTAACTCAACTCACACACATCTTCAAAAATAACAAAGGCAAACAAGAGAAAACTTACTAAAATCATGAAATTCTTGAAATTCCAACTTGTATACTTGAGATCTTCCTTCACTTTTGAGCTTAAAATTCCAAAATCATCACTTGCTCTCTTGCTTTCCTTTGTCTTTGAGTGAGCCGGCCATCAACAAGAAGAAGAAGAAGAAATGATGAAGAAAACACAAAGTCAATAGGCATTAAATACCCTTCCAAAAGAAAATTACTAAACTACCCTCAACCAAATAACTAAACCTTTGTCTTTTACAAGCCCATGTTGGTAATTTCACAATCACAAATAAAATATCCTCTTCCCTTGACCAAGCCCTCTGACCAACTTATATTATATATATATGACCATATACACAACATATACACTTCACTCTACACAATGCTTTTCTTCAAACAACATAATTACCACTTATCAATCACACACTCAATTCAATAATAACAACATTATCATAACTTCTAAGCACACTTAGGGATATTACACGCATGGGCAGACTAGGTAAAAATTAGAGCAATATAAAAAAGAAGAAGAAAAAGGAAACCTAAATTGAAAACCCGAAAGGGCAGTTTAGAAAATTACCTGAAGCAGCAAAGGACTCCCGGTCAGTCTTTTTGACGATCCTGATATAAGTCGGTCTACTCCAACTACAATTTCTGCTAAGATCATGTAACACCCCCATATCCAATGCACACACACTACAACCACAACAATGTAGCATAAGTGCACCAAACATAGGGATGCTACGGTTCTCTTAACATTCAAAACACTTTAAAACTTGATACAATACCCTTATCATTATACATTATAGAAAAGTAGATCATTTACTTATAAAACAAAACATATTAGTTATATATATATATATATTTAAATATTACACAGCGGAAGTTATAAAATATGTACATATTTACATATTAAACATTTCTTTACAAAATATAAAGAAGTATACATGATTGGCAAGTTTGCTCTGATCTTTAAGCTCCCAAAATGGATTCTTCAAGATCTACTCTCACTTGGTCTTGATGAACTCTCGGGTTCAACTCTATCAACTCTATTACCTGCGCGATTAAACACTATCGTGCTAAGCCAATGGCTTAGTAAGATAATCATGCAAATGATATGACTTAGTGCAATGCAATGTCATTTCTCAATCCATATTATACATGTAACATCATATATGCAAAACTAACAACAAACTTTCACATTACATATCACATTTCAATATCTTTTCATATACCTCATTAGTATTCATTTAACCATTCATAATCAACACTAAACAAAGACAAGCATGGGCCCAAGACACACTAATATGCCATTCAATTTTCAGAGTTAATGCTTTGGTCTTGTTATCACATTTATCAATATCATATACCCAACTAGGCTTCAAGGATTAAGTTCAACCAAGCTTCAAGGGGAGCAAAGCATGCTAAGCTTCTACCCAACTTGGCTTCAAGAACTAACCCAACCTAGCTTCAAGGGTGGTAACATCTCAATTAGGCTTCAAGGATTCAATCCAACCTAACTTCAAGAGATTGTTACACTTATTAGGCATGCCACCAACAACCAACTCTGAAAATGGAATAACACATTAGCCACACAATTCATTTATTATTCAATTATCATTTTCATTCTCAATTCTCAACAACATTTAGGCAAACATGCCTTATTTCTTTCAATTGCATCATCATAGCCAAACACAATGGCATTGTCTCATATCATGTCTTATTTGAATTATCATTGCATCTTTGATATACATTTCAATGTATATTACTTATGAAACACATTACCATTCACAATGCATAACATAACATTGTTCAATCTCAACAATGCAATTAGGGCAAAGAACAATTGATATAATTCATAGCTTTAGGACCTTACACATGCATTTGATTATATCATTCATTGATTCAAGTGTTTAAAGTGTTTAGGGTTAGGTTTAAGGACCAACCTACCTTTGGAGAACCAAAGCAATGCAAAAAGAACAAAGAATTAAAACCCTAACCCACACAATTGAGGGACACGGGCAGCCACTTGAGGGACACGGCCAAGCTTGTGGCCGTGTCACTCAACCCACTTGGACAGTAAGCAACACGGGCAAGGGACACGGCCAAGCTTGTGACCGTGTCTCCCAAAACCAAAATCCAGTAGTGAACACGGCTAAGGGACACAGCCGTGTCTCTCAAAAACTCAACCAACACGCCCAAATTTCCTTGGCTTGGCCGTGTCTCTCCTTTCCTTTGGCCGTGTCACTCATCACCAAAACTCTAAATGTAACCAACCCTCTTCCAAAAGCATTTTAACATATAATTCCCAACACAAACTCACTCAAATGGATATAACTCATGTCATAACACATATTCATCACAATAACCACTTAAACAACACATTTGAACACAAACCATCTCAAAACCCTAACTCAAACTTTACTCTTGATTTTCCACTATCAATCTTCACTTATTTTTCCATAATCACAACCAAACCAACACCAATTCCAATTTTTAACTTTAAATCAATTCTAACACTTGCAAACACATATCAAATACACCAAATCATTACATCAACAAATCACACTTCACTTTAAACATAACTTCAAAATTAACAAAGGAAAACAAGAGATTTCTTACCTTAGATGGAGAAATTTCACAAATCTCTAACCAAACTCTTTGATTGCCTCTTCAATTTACTTCTTGCCTCAAGAACACCTCCCTTTCTCTTTGCTATTTGGAGAGCCGGCCACTTCAAGAAAGAAAGAAGAAAAATGCACAAGTCAAACACCTTTTCTTCTTTTAATCTCCACCATGCATTTCATTTCATGCAATTACTCATATACCCCTCATCACTTAACTTAGCTTTTGTCTCTTATAAACCCAATTAAGTAATTTCACATGCCATATAAAAATCTCCTCTTGCATTGACTCTCTCTCTTTGACCATATTATATGTTATATATATCACCATATACACAACATATAAACTTGTCTCTAAACCCTAAATTTTCCCAAAACACATATACATATACTTTTCTTTACTCAATTTAAACCAACAACAACAACAACAACATACAAAACTTCTAGGGCATGCTTAGGGATATTACAATTCTCCCCCTCTAAAAATAAAATTTCATCCTCGAAATTACCTGATATCAAAGCTGAAACAACTGCGGATACTGTTCTTGCATAGATTGTTCACTTTCCCAAGTTGCTTCTTCTTTTCCATGATTCTTCCATAGAACTTTCACCAATGGCACACTCTTGTTCCTCAACTCTTTCACATCATGTGCCAAGATAGCAACTGGTTCCTCTTCAAAAGTCAAATCTGGGCTCACTTCAATAGATTCAAATGGCAACACATGAGATGGATCCGACCTATATCTCCTCAACATAGAAACATGGAATACATTATGAATACGATCCAACTCAGGTGGCAAAGCAAGTCGATACGCAACTGGCCCAACTCTTTCTAACACTTCATACGGTCCAATGAAACGAGGACTCAATTTTCCTTTCCGACCGAACCTCAAAATCTTCTTCCAAGGAGATACTTTCAAAAACACCTTATCTCCAACATCAAACTGAATGTCTCTCCTTTTCAGATCTGCATAAGACTTCTGTCGGTCTGAAGCTCCTTTTAACCTGCCTCGAATCAACTTTACTTTCTCTTCAGTTTCTTGAATTAAATCAGGCCCAATTAACTTACCTTCACCAATCTCATTCCAACACAAAGGTGTCCTACACCGTCTGCCATACAATGCTTCAAACGGCGCCATGCCAATGCTGGATTGGTGACTGTTGTTGTATGCAAACTCCACAAGAGGTAAAAACCTATCCCAACTTCCAGAGAAATCGATGACATAGCTTCTCAACATGTCCTCAATAGTCTGTATCACCCTCTCTGACTGTCCATCCGTCTGTGGATGAAAAGCAGTACTGAAGTGTAATCGAGAACCCAAAGCACTATGCAAACTCTTCCAAAATCTTGAAGTAAACCTGGGATCTCGATCAGACACTAAAGAAGTTGGAACACCATGCAGTTTCACAATCTCATGGATATACAGCTCAGCCAACCTCTCCAAAGAGTAATCCATCCGCACCGGAAGGAAATGAGCTATCTTAGTCAATCTATCCACAATCACCCATATGGCATCATGTTTCTTTTGTGTCAATGGCAAACCAGACACAAAATCCATCGTCACTCTATCCCACTTCCATTCTGGCACTGACAACGGTTGAAGCAACCCGGTTGGAACTTGATGCTCTGCTTTAACCTTCTGACAAGTGAGACATTTCGATACAAACTCAGCAATGTCTCTCTTCAACCCAATCCACCAATAATGCTGTCTCAAATCATGATACATCTTCGTATTACCCGGATGCATAGCAAACATCGACTGATGAGCTTCTTCCAAAATGACCCTTTTCAAATCAGCATCATCGGGTACACACAATCTGCTCTTGAACCAGAGACTCCCATCACTCTTCACAATAAAATCTCTACCCTTTCCACTCTGACAATCCGAAACAATCTTCTGTATCTTCTTATCAGCCAACTGAGCTTCTTTGATCTGATATAACAAAACCAGCTTCAATTGCAACTGTGCCAATAATGCACCATCAACACAAGGTACAAAACTGGCATGCAATGCTCTCAACTCAACAAGCAACGAGAGCGAGTAAACTGTTAAACCAGCTAAAGACTTCCGACTCAAGGCATCAGCAACAACATTTGCTTTACCTGGATGATAATCAATCAAGCAGTCGTAGTCTTTAATCAATTCTAACCATCTCCTCTGAAGAAGATTGAGTTCTTTCTGGACACCCAAATACTTCAAACTCTTGTGATCAGTGTAGATGAAACATTTCTCCCCAAACAGATAGTGGCGCCAAATCTTCAATGCAAACACAATGGCAGCCAATTCCAAATCATGGGTTGGATAGTTAAGCTCATGCGATTTCAACTGTCTAGATGCATAAGCTATAACTTTCCCTTCCTGCATCAATACACACCCCAAACCTCTATGTGAAGCATCACTGTAGATCACATATGGTTTGCCTTCAACAGGTAAAGTAAGAACAGGCGCTTGAGTCAACATATCTCTCAACTGCTCAAAGCTCGCCTGACACTGATCTGTCCACAAAAACCTCACTCCCTTACGAAGCAATCTGGTGAGTGGAGTAGCTATCAAAGAAAACCCTTTCACAAACCGCCGGTAATAGCCTGCCAAACCCAGAAAACTTCTAATCTCTGTCACAGACTTGGGTGGACTCCAATTCAAAATTGCTTCAACTTTGCTCGGATCAACTCTGATGCCTTCTGCAGAAACAATATGACCAAGAAAAGCTACTTGATCCAACCAGAACTCACACTTCGACAATTTGGCAAATAACTGCTTTTCTCTCAAAATCTGCAACACAATCCGCAGATGCAAATCATGTTCCTCTTCATTCCTTGAATACACTAGAATATCATCGATGAAGACCACTACAAACTGATCCCGATAGGGCCTGAACACCCTATTCATCAAATCCATAAAAGCTGCAGGTGCATTCGTCAAACCAAAAGGCATAACTAAAAATTCATAATGCCCATACCTGGTCCTAAAAGCTGTTTTCAGAACATCTTCAGCTCTGACTCTCAACTGATGGTACCCTGATCTCAGATCAATTTTGGAAAACACAGCTGCACCCTTCAATTGATCAAAGAGATCATCGATTCTAGGCAAAGGATATTTATTCTTAATGGTCACTTTGTTCAATTGCCTATAATCGATACATAATCTCATAGTACCATCTTTCTTCTTCACAAATAATACAGGAGCTCCCCAAGGAGAAACACTGGGGCGAATAAATCCTTTGTCCAATAACTCCTGTAATTGCACTTTCAACTCCCTTAATTCTGCTGGTGCCATTCTGTAAGGAGTAATCGAGATAGGAGTGGTACCAGGCAACAATTCAATACCGAACTCCACCTCTCTCTCAGGAGGCAACCCTGGCAACTCCTCTGGAAACACATCCGGGAACTCAACAACTGTGGCAATGCTATCAATAGGGGAACCCTTCACTCTAGTATCCACCACATGAGCAAGATAGGCTTCACACCCCTTTCTAATCAATCTCCTAGCTGCAACAGCTGAAACAAATAAGGAGGCTAGCTGTTCCTGCTCATTAGATACTATCACCTCTCTACCATCACCCGTTCTCAAAGAAACAATTTTCTTTTTACAATCCACCACAGCTCCATGTTGAGATAGCCAATCCATACCTAAGATCACATCATATTCCTTAAATGGCATCTCAATCAAATCTCCAAGGAACTCCTCACCCTGCACCCTCACTGCACTATCCATGTGCACTTTACTAACAATCACACTATGCCCTAACGGATTTGTCACCAACACATCAAATCCTAGGGACTCAGCATGCACATCAAATACAGGCAAAATAGATGCACTAATATATGAATGCGTGGAACCCAGATCAATCAAAGCAAGTACTGGAGTATTAAATAAAGAAAAAGTACCAGCTATGACTGCTGATGCATCTGGCTCTGCATAACATACATCCTCTGGGAAGAACCAACCTCCTCTGGTCTACTCTCCCTGGAGGTAGCACCTCCTCTAGAACTGTACCCCGGTCTACCTCCTCGGCTGACACCTCTGCCTCCTCGGCCTCCCCTCGCACTAGGTCGAGAAGCTGCTGTATCAACTGACATCTGCTCTTGCCTCTCAGGACAATCTCTAACAAAGTGATCAGGTGACCCACACCTGAAACATACCCCTGCAACACCAGCCTTCCAACAA
Organism: Garcia nutans; assembly: GCA_947685225.1. Lineage (NCBI taxonomy): Eukaryota > Viridiplantae > Streptophyta > Magnoliopsida > Malpighiales > Euphorbiaceae > Garcia > Garcia nutans. Next base: position 36,340,265 of record CANTUV010000045.1, read on the forward strand.
GGACCACCATGCGGCCTACCACAATGGATGCAGATGGGTAAGGTGGATCTCTGAACCATAGGGGTCGGAGCACTCGCCACTGAAGCTGCAGGTCTAAATCTCTGCCTCTGTAACTGCACTGACCTACCCGCTGGTCTCTGGCTCCTATTACTCCGAGGAACAAAACATCCTCTACCCCTCTTCGCAGAAGAAGACCCTGCCTCGAACTGGGGCCTTCTAACCCTAACCTCTTCTTCTGAAGCAACCGCAATACCCTGAGCTCGCTCTACACTTCGAGCTGCTGCCACAAGCTGTGAGAAATCCTGATATCTGGATCCAGCCACTAAGCACATGATCGAGGGCCTCAATCCCTCCTCAAATTGCCGACATCTATCAATCTCATCAGCAATGATACCCCCAGCATACTGACTCAGTCGAATAAACTCAACTTCATACTCAGTAACAGTATTGCTGTCTTGCTTCAAGCTCAAGAACTCCATCTTCTTCACGTCCTTATACTCCCTAGGAGTATACTTCAACTCAAACTCTCTCAGAAAATCCGCATATGACAAGGTTGGTGGATCATCCATAGAATGGGGCACTGTCCTCCACCAGTCGTATGCATCTTTCTGTAGCAAAGATCTTGCATAGTCAAACTTTTCCTCAGGGGTGGCTTGCAACTGAATAAAGATCCTTTGAACTTTGTCAAGCCACTGCTCTGCTACAGCTGGGTCAGTAGTACCAAGGAAATCCTCTGCTCCATACTTCCTTAGTTTGTCATAGTGCCTCACTGGTACCACAGGCTGAGGGGGTGGTGGCACTGGTTGCACTGGTGCTTGCCTCATAACTTCCATCATATGTCTAAACCAGGCTGGCGGAACCTCCTCACCAACTGGTCTACCCGACACCGAAGCAGGTGCCTCCTCAACACTATCAACCCTAGCTCCCTCATCAGGAGCAACGCTCTCCTCACTACCCTCAACCGACTGTCTCAAAAGAGGATCCATCAACACCTAACACTGCAAACACAAAAGGACACACCTTATTAAAGATCAGAGATTGCCAATCCCAAACATGTATTTTTATTCAAAAACCACTTTTAAAGTCAAAATAGTCTTTTTATTACATTTTACCTAGGTTGAGAATCTCAAACCTAGGCTCTGATACCAAAACAATTGTAACACCCCCATATCCAATGCACACACACTACAACCACAACAATGTAGCATAAGTGCACCAAACATAGGGATGCTACGGTTCTCTTAACATTCAAAACACTTTAAAACTTGATACAATACCCTTATCATTATACATTATAGAAAAGTAGATCATTTACTTATAAAACAAAACATATTAGTTATATATATATATTTAAATATTACACAGTGGAAGTTATAAAATATGTACATATTTACATATTAAACATTTCTTTATAAAATATAAAGAAGTATACATGATTGGCAAGTTTGCTCTGATCTTTAAGCTCCCAAAATGGATTCTTCAAGGTCTACTCTCACTTGGTCTTGATGAACTCTCGGGTTCAACTCTATCAACTCTATTACCTGCGCGATTAAACACTATCGCGCTAAGCCAACGGCTTAGTAAGATAATCATGCAAATGATATGACTTAGTGCAATGCAATGTCATTTCTCAATCCATATTATACATGTAACATCATATATGCAAAACTAACAACAAACTTTCACATTACATATCACATTTCAATATCTTTTCATATACCTCATTAGTATTCATTTAACCATTCATAATCAACACTAAACAAAGACAAGCATGGGCCCAAGACACACTAATATGCCATTCAATTTTCAGAGTTAATGCTTTGGTCTTGTTATCACATTTATCAATATCATATACCCAACTAGGCTTCAAGGATTAAGTTCAACCAAGCTTCAAGGGGAGCAAAGCATGCTAAGATTCTACCCAACTTGGCTTCAAGAACTAACCCAACCTAGCTTCAAGGGTGGTAACATCTCAATTAGGCTTCAAGGATTCAATCCAACCTAACTTCAAGAGATTGTTACACTTATTAGGCATGCCACCAACAACCAACTCTGAAAATGGAATAACACATTAGCCACACAATTCATTTATTATTCAATTATCATTTTCATTCTCAATTCTCAACAACATTTAGGCAAACATGCCTTATTTCTTTCAATTGCATCATCATAGCCAAACACAATGGCATTGTCTCATATCATGTCTTATTTGAATTATCATTGCATCTTTGATATACATTTCAATGTATATTACTTATGAAACACATTACCATTCACAATGCATAACATAACATTGTTCAATCTCAACAATGCAATTAGGGCAAAGAACAATTGATATAATTCATAGCTTTAGGACCTTACACATGCATTTGATTATATCATTCATTGATTCAAGTGTTTAAAGTGTTTAGGGTTAGGTTTAAGGACCAACCTACCTTTGGAGAACTAAAGCAATGCAAAAAGAACAAAGAATTAAAACCCTAACCCACACAATTGAGGGACACGGGCAGCCACTTGAGGGACACGGCCAAGCTTGTGGCCGTGTCACTCAACCCACTTGGACAGTAAGCAACACGGGCAAGGGACACGGCCAAGCTTGTGACCGTGTCTCCCAAAACCAAAATCCAGTAGTGAACACGGCTAAGGGACACGGCCGTGTCTCTCAAAAACTCAACCAACACGCCCAAATTTCCTTGGCTTGGCCGTGTCTCTCCTTTCCTTTGGCCGTGTCACTCATCACCAAAACTCTAAATGTAACCAACCCTCTTCCAAAAGCATTTTAACATATAATTCCCAACACAAACTCACTCAAATGGATATAACTCATGTCATAACACATATTCTTCACAATAACCACTTAAACAACACATTTGAACACAAACCATCTCAAAACCCTAACTCAAACTTTACTCTTGATTTTCCACTATCAATCTTCACTTATTTTTCCATAATCACAACCAAACCAACACCAATTCCAATTTTTAACTTTAAATCAATTCTAACACTTGCAAACACATATCAAATACACCAAATCATTACATCAACAAATCACACTTCACTTTAAACATAACTTCAAAATTAACAAAGGAAAACAAGAGATTTCTTACCTTAGATGGAGAAATTTCACAAATCTCTAACCAAACTCTTTGATTGCCTCTTCAATTTACTTCTTGCCTCAAGAACACCTCCCTTTCTCTTTGCTATTTGGAGAGCCGGCCACTTCAAGAAAGAAAGAAGAAAAATGCACAAGTCAAACACCTTTTCTTCTTTTAATCTCCACCATGCATTTCATTTCAAGCAATTACTCATATACCCCTCATCACTTAACTTAGCTTTTGTCTCTTATAAACCCAATTAAGTAATTTCACATGCCATATAAAAATCTCCTCTTGCATTGACTCTCTCTCTTTGACCATATTATATGTTATATATATCACCATATACACAACATATAAACTTGTCTCTAAACCCTAAATTTTCCCAAAACACATATACATATACTTTTCTTTACTCAATTTAAACCAACAACAACAACAACAACAACAACAACAACAACATACAAAACTTCTAGGGCATGCTTAGGGATATTACAGATCACGGGTATTGGCAACAATCCTCCTTCCATTTGGTCCATGATATCCAATACTCGTGGATCAATATCGCCATTAGAAGAAACAAGCAAGAATTGGCCAAGCAAGCAAAGACAAAGCATGCGCCCCCATGCCTTAGTAGGAGCCAAATGAGAGAGACAAAAATCAATCAAGGGAGTAAGTAGAATTTTCTCACCTCTCATCAACTGAAGAACTTCGGGCTTTGAAATTTGAAATAACATCTGCATCTTCTGTTGAGTCTTGGCAATCAATATAGGTAATGCCATTTGTTGATTATTTGGATATCCAAGGATGGCCTCAAATTCTTCAATCAAGGGACATATTTCAAAGCCATTAATTTTAAATGTCCTAGAATCTACATTCCAAAAAGAAGCCATGGCATGTAAAAAGGAATGGTCCAATTTAACATTTTGAAAACACTTTAAAATATCAAGTTTTGACCAAGAAATTTGCTTCCAGTGAATGGTATCCATATTCTTAAATAGAGTTTTTATCTTCTTTAAATGAAGTTCGGTCATTGTTGAAGGATGAAGGAAAATTAAAATTGATAAAAGGAGTTTTTGGTTTCTATATGAAATTATGGCGTGAAGAGTAATTTATATAGTAGAAACATCATTTTCCAAAATTGATAAGGAAAAGATGATAAGGAAAAGCATGAGACCGTGATGCATGAGGAAAAGATTTAGTGACAAAATTACTTTACCGTATTGCATTTGGTTTTGGCTAAGTGGTGCAGCTGTGAATGTGAAAAGGAAATTGTGGTGCAATGATTATGATATGATATATATATACATAAAAAGAGTTACAATAAAGATGAAAATTATATATTGTCATTCTTATGCTTATTGTACAGTATTTATACAATTGATACAATATTTATACATCACTAAGGAGGTGGTGGTAGGTCATCAAATAAAGCCTTGAAAAAATCATCGCCTGTTGAAGGAGGAGGCAAATCACTAGTCTCGAGTCTAGCCGAAGCAGGAGCACCAAAATCCCTATTACCTTGGAGTTTTGATCTGTCATGGTCCTCATCAAAAGTAGACAAAAGGATCTCATGGTCGTCAGTTTGGGGGCCTCTAGATGAAGAAGCACCAGGATCCCTCATCCCTTGAAATCGGAAGTCTCAAAAATCTTGTTCTGATTGATGATACAAATTTTCAAAATGAGAAGCCTGCTGACGACTGGCGGCCAACTCTTCTTGAAGTTTCTTATTTTGTTCTTCAAGCATCCACTGTGAGCCAGAAAAAAAAAGTAAGAGCATACATAATCATGCATACATATAGCATAAATTAATATGAAACAAGAAAACTTACCAGGTAATTCATATCAATGCCCTAAGGATGAGATGGCATATATGGCGGGCTAGAATGAGCAAACGAAGGAGTAGTAAAAGAAGGTCTAGCCTCATGATCAAATGAGCCAGCAACCTACAATAATAATTAAAAGTCAAAATAAGAAAGAAGCGATCGCAATGGGAAAATGGTAAAAGATTTACCTGAGAAGTGCTAGTCCCGAGATGTGGAATGAATTCTCCTGCCCCTCCATGGTGGTCCTCTTCATCTCTACCCTCATTTTCTTTGAGAATTTCCCATACACCAATAGGAGATACATCAAAGTTTAAGAGCCTTATTTGAATAAAATGGGCATCAGATGCACCCGGCGGATAGAGAAATGTTTCAATACCATAACCATGCCGAGCCAACCACTATGCATCCTCCGGCATTGATATATTATTTAAAGTATATTTTGAGCAAGACATCGAAACCCTCCACTTCTCGGGACCAAGAAACCATTCATATACTCTCTCTCCGAGAAACTAGCCACTAGACACAGGGCCAGCGATGACTCGATGAGTACGTTGGAAAGACAATGCAACATTTATGGAGGAAGTCCAGTTTGTTCGCTCTTTTAGGTTCCACCATGTCAAATTCACCTATAGAATAACATAAGGTAAGTAAAATTTCACATAAATTTTAAAGCATACTAATGCTACTTTACCTGGTCCCAGGTTAAGAGACTCAACACGAAGCGTTGGGTATGCACATGGTGAGAGCCGGCAACTTCTATGCGATCAGACAACCAGAAATTTAATCTCGGATACCCGACTCTCTCTCAGGAAATACCAGGGACCCTCACGAGGTTGTGCTCATATGCCCATTCCTACAACAACAATAGAGATCAAATTCATACAAGAAAATAATGAAATTGACATTGGTGGAAGAAGAGTACCTCGATAACCGCCATCAAGCCAACAAAAGACTTCTTATTTTGGCAAATTTTGTCAAGACCATGGTAAAGACAGGCGAGACTAGCTTCACCCCAGCCATAAAGTGGTACCGTCCTAAAATAAGAAAGGGCCCTCAACACTGACAAATGGATGGCGGATTCAGTGATGCCTAAGATGGTCGACCTGAGCAAATATAACAAAAATCCTCGAGCATACTATTGGGTCGTGTCTCTATGAACCCGTCCTTCGTAGTTCATCCAATAACTACGAATTGGCTCGATTTTTATCTTAAAAGGCCCTTTATATGATGGTTTCATACCAATTAATTGTTGAATTTCTTCAAAAGTCAAAATATCGTTGGTAAGAGGAACCGGAACACCATCATACCGAATGTCGGTTATAGCAGCAAAATCGACCAGACCAATTATCATCTCTCCAATGGGCAAGTGAAAAGTATGAGTTGTGTCCAACCATCGTTCTGCAAGTGTTTGGACTATGCTTCGGTCTATCAAATACTCTTCTGATGGTAATTGTAAGATGAAGCTCTCAAAGCCGCAATCCCGGATAATCTACCTTACCCGAGAAGGCGCTACATCATACAATTATTGGACTTTATAGATACACCCTCTGGCCCGAACAACGAAATGATCACGCTAACACGGAGCCAAGTAAGTTAACACCAGGTAAGTATATCATTATTCTATCTACTTAAATTCTTAAATTAATACATTTTTTCCTAAATTTTCTAGAAAAAAAAAACAACAAACAACAACAACTACAAAGAAATAAAAATATTAATAAAAATAATAAAAAATAATAAAAAGATGAAGAAAGAAAAGAAAAGAAAAAAGAAAAAATAATTACCGTTCTCTTTTGATTTAAACTATGATGAAGCGGCATCCCGGCTAGTGGACCTATATTTCCATCTTCATGATGCGGAATAAACTCCAATAACTCAGCATTAGAATGAGCTCCTGATCTTGAAGCATGCATTTTTCAGAACTATATGCTAAATTTGAGAGAATTATAGCTATTAATGAAAGGAATGAAATTTTGCTGTAAATAAAATGAAGAAATTCGTTCGTTTATATAGAGGAACGACAAAGAGAAAAAAAAATTCAAAAGTAAATTTTACTATTGATAAATAGTAAAGTACTATTTACAATAGTAAATTACTATTTGTTACTATTTACGAATAGTAAATAGTGTGACTACACAGTAAATAGACAATAAATTCAATCATTCAAATATACTTGGGTGTATATAAATATTTTTGCACTATTAAAATATTTCTTACACGCAGGGGGCAAGGAGAAGATATGTGCATAAAAATTAGCAAAATTTTTTGCAAACAAAATTTATATGCTACTCACTATAATTATTTTTTGCAGATAATTAAATCTCTATCAGCTCGGGTCCAGAACCAAAATTAGCTTTAGGTCTAGAACCTAAAATTTTTTTTAAGTCCAGAACTTAGCTCGTGTCCAGAACCCAAATTATCCTTAGGTCCAAAACCTAAAATCTTTTTTAAGTCCAGAACTTAGCTCGGATCCAGAACCCAAATTATCCTTAGGTCCATAACCTAAAATCTATCCTAAGTCCAGAACTTAGCTCGGGTCTAGAACCCAAATTATCCTTAGGTCTAGAACCTAAAATATGTTTTAAGTCCAAAACTTAGCTCGATTCCAGAACCCAAATTATCCTTAGGTCCAAAACCTAAAATTTTTTTTAAGTCCAGAACTAAGCTCGAGTCCAGAACCCAAATTATCCTTAGGTCCAGAACCTAAAATCTTTTTTAAGTCTAGAACTCAGCTCGGGTCCAGAACCCAAATTATTCTTAGGTCCAGAACCTAAAATATCTTTTAAGTCCAGAACTTAGCCCGGGTCCAGAACCCAAATTATCCTTAGGTCCAGAACCTAAAATCTTTTTTAAGTCCAGAACTTGGCCCGGGTCCAGAACTCAAATTATCCTTAGGTCCATAACCTAAAATCTCTTTTAAGTCCAGAACTTAGCCCGGGTCCAGAACCCAAATTATCCTTAGTTCCATAACTTAAAATATCTTTTAAGTCCAGAACTTAGTTCGGGTCCAGAACCCAAAATTACCCTTAGGTCCAGAACCTAAAATTTTCCTTGAGTCCAGAACTCAAACCAGGTCCAGAACCCAAAACCTCAACCATCTCAGAAAAATTAAGTCTTATTGCTTTTCACTCTCTTTTACTAAAGTCTCAGATCATTCAAGCAGGGGGCAAACTGTAGGCCCTTAATTTTTAACCCAGTCCAGTCCAATATATTTTATATAGTCCAAAATAATTTTTGTGTTATCTTAATTAAATAATATTTATTTAGTATTTATTTTTTATAATTTTTTAAAAAAATAAAAAAATAAAAAAATAATAATAAATAAATAAATAAAAATAAAAATAAAAATCGGTAACGAAAAAATTGGCGACGAAAAAATTCATCGTCGAAAGTAATTGGACGAAATGGCCTGGCAGCCCGCCAGTGCCAATTCTCGCTCGCAAGTCCTAGCAGCCCGTCGCAAATTTCACGAGCGAGATTTTTCCAATGCAATTTTTTTCGAAACTAAATTCTATTTGGTTTCGGTTTTCTTTTCCTAATTAAGTATAGTTTCCTTAAACAATTGAAATTAATCTCCTAAATTTCCTATAAATAACACTAAAAAAACACAGAAAAGGGGATATTTTGATCTTGGGATCGGACTTGGAGGAATAGAACTTTGAATTTAGGACTTCAGATTTTGAAAAGAGCGAGAAGCAAGCAATTCAACAATTTATCAAAGGCAGCAACCTTGCCTTTGTCTCCGTTCATCCAGAAGTTAATTTTGGTGGAACCAACTACACAGGTTTGGTCCTTAATCATAAACTATTCATAGCTTTGTTTCTTTGATTCATAATAATATACATACAAAACTTTGATCTTTGAATGTGTAATAACTTGATCTTCGTTTCCAAAAACCTTAAATGATTTCTTCTGTTTCTAAATACCTGAAAAACCCTAATTCTATTTCTTCTAAAATTTAAGAACCCTAATTCTGTTTCTTCTAAAACTTAAGAACCCTAATTTATTTCTTCTAAACCTTAAAACCCTAGATTATTTCTTCTATTTTCAAAAACCCTAAAAGTTACTTTTTTGTTTCTTCTAAACTTAAGAACCCTAACCTATTTCTTCAAAACCTTAAAATCCTAAATTTTTCCTTGTCCCAAAAACCCTAAAAAAAATACTCTTTTATTTCCAAAAACCTTAAATCATTTTTCCTATTTCCAAAAGCTCTTAAAAACCCTAAACTATTTTCTTCTAATTCTTTTCCAAAATTTCCAAATGCTTTTTTAAATATCCAAACTCTAAACTTACCTTACAATTTCTAAAAATCACAAAAAGCTTTATAAAACTCTAAACTATTTTCTTCAACTCCAAAACCAAAGTAGTAAACCTCAAAACTAATACGTAAACTCTAGTTTTACTAAACCCTAATCCTTAAAACCTTAAAACCTTATAAACCTAATGTTTTAATATTCTTAACCCTAATTTCATAATGTTACCCTTAAACTTTAATTTGATTCATGAAACCCTAATTCTTTCCAATTTTTCAAAACCTTTACAGTAGGTTAAACAAATAACAATAATAATACTAAAATACTAAAATTCCAAAACCCTAATATGTTAATTAAAGAATTTTAAATAGAAACAGTAACCCTAATTTGTATGTTTACTTGCTTTATTTGATTATGTAGCCTTTTATATGCTTTGGTGGTTGATTTATTTTCAATGCTTGATTTATTTAACTTATCATGGATGAATGTTTACTTTATATTTTGATTGATGTTAATATGTTTGATGAATGATCTATTTATGATGAATGGTTATTTATTTCTATCGACTTATTTTGATTTCCAAATGTTGTAAGAGGTAAGTTTCCAATTTGTGGGTACCTCACTAATTAAGTTCTATGTAATTTAAATTGCTTTTATATTTTAAACCAATGTAAAGGACATATTTCTACCTTATGGTGGGTGTCCTATTTAGCTTAGACACGGATGATGTAAGGGAATGTTTCCATCTTCGGATGGGTGTCCATTTATTTGCTTTGCTTGGACATTGTTTTGATTTTTAACATATCGATGCTTTATTTCAATTGTTGTGTGTAATATGGATGATATTGTTATACTTAAGAATTTTATAATATTAAGACCTGTAAAGGAGGCCAGTTCCAATGAACCAGGCATTGTGGGGGGTGCTGGGCCATTTCTCACCTTCCTTACATGTATCCAACTTTTCGAACCCATTAGGGGGTTGGGGATTCCTTAGGAATCGAGTCATCCACCCCTTTCTTTTTCCCAGCCCGTCCGGGTGGTGACTCCATTTTCTCTGGACTTAGGTCCGTGTTCTCTAAGGCCCCGAGCCTAAACATTGCCGAAGTTGCAAGAACCATTCCACCAGGAGTGGGGACAAAAATCCCAGCTCACAGATGCACTGCCTTTTCAGCACACCCGTCGAGCCATTACCTGCCCTGTGTCTACTGGCTAGTTTCTCAGAGAGAGAGAGTGTATGAGTGATTCCTTGGTCCCGAGTGATGGAGGTTTCAGATGAATTTCCCAGAGTACACTTTAAATATCGCATCAATGTCGGAGAATACGTGGTGGTTAGCTCGACACTATTATGATGTTCAAACCTTTCTCTATCCACTGGATGCGTCATATACCCAGTTTTTTTGAGTAGGGCTCTTGAACTTTAATGTATCTCTTGTTAGCATCTGGGAAATTCCTGAGGAAGATGAGGATGAAGAGGAGTATCACAGAGAGGGAGGAGGGTCCATCCCTCATCCCGGGGCTAGCACCTCTCAATTACTCCTTTCTTAACTTGTTTTGGCTGTTTTGATGATTATTGCATGCTACTGGCTCATTTGGTCATGAGGTTGGACCTTCCTCTGTCGCTCCTCCATTTGCTCATTCTTATCAATCGGAGATGCCATCTCAGCCATGAGGCGTTGATATGAGTTACCTAGTAGGTTATCCTATTCCATGATGATTTATACTACATGTATGCATGATTATGCATGCTCTTACTCTTTTCTTTCTGACTCAAAGTGGATGACTAAGGAACAAAAATAAGAAAATGCAAGAAGAGGTAGCTGCTAGTTGTCAACAGGTTGCCCATTTTGAAAATGTGTACCATCAATTAGAGCAAGACTTTTGAGACTTTCGATTCTAGGGAATGAGGGATCCTGGTGCTTCATCTTCTAGGGAGCCCCAAACTGATGACCATAAGATTTCTTCGTCTACTTTGAATGAGGACCATTGCACATCTGATTCTAAGGTAATAGAGGTTCAGGTGCTCCTTCTTCGGGTGGACTCGGGATAGATGATATGCCTCCTCCAGTAGGCAATGACTTTTTTAGGGCTTTGTTTGATCATGATCCACCACCACCTTCTCAGTGAGAAAATATTATATTATTTGTAGTAATAATAAATATAATTTGCACTTTTACTGTAACTTTTGACTTTTAATTTTTTTGTATTGTTATTATTATTACTACAGTACAATCATTGGTCCTTCCTCTAATAATTTAGAATTCCACAGTAGCATTGATTCACAAAACCGAAGGCAACACGGTAATTCAAAACCATTTCGTCGTTGATTTCCTATCCTTGCACGTCTTGGTCTCAAGCCATTCCTTATAAACTTTGGTATAACCAATCACCCTATATAAATCCTCTTTCCATGCTATGACCCCATATAGAAACCAGGAAATTTTCTACAAATTTTCAATTTCAGCATCAAAATTCCTTTTAACAATTTTTATTTTCCTTCAATTGTCAACAATGACAGAACTCAATTTGAAGAAAATAAAAGGTTTATTTAAAAATATGAAAGCCATTCATTAGGAACAAATATCTTGGTCTAGAACCAATACTTTGAAGTTTTTTCAAGATATTAAATTGGACCATTCTTTTTTACATGCTATGGTTTTCTTTTGGAATGTGAATTCTAGGTAATTACCTAAACTGCCCTTTCAAGTTTTCAATTTAGGCTCCCTTTTTTTTGCTCTAATTTTTGCGTAATCCGCCCTTGCAGGTTTTCAAAACAAGCGAGCCGCCCTAATTTTTGCTTAAGCCGCCCTTGCGGGTTTTCAACTTAGCGGACATTTTTTTCTTAATTCTTTTCTTGTACTTACAAATTTGGCTTCAGGAGCGTCTTTGCTTGCTCGACACTCCATCTATGGATTTTTCTAAATATCTGCCGCGACATCACTCTGCTAGGAAACTACTCCACCCTGCTTCTTCATATGCCGACTGGGTTGACTGGATCCACTCACGCACTGCAGTCAACATCCGTTGTTTAGTACCTTAGTGGAAGATTTCTCGTTTCACCATTCGGACGTATTTGATGTATGTTCCTCTCACTGCTCTTCGTTGAGGTATTTGCTATGATCCTTGCCGACTTGACCGTTAGTATGGAGCTAAGCCTCGAGGTTTTGAGTTTTTCTCCTGATTTAGACATGCCTTGTCTAACTGAAGCCTACTTGGATCGACTGAGGTAAAGCTAGCCTGCATGCTACACTTATACTCTGCCATAGATTTTACATTTGTCACTTTCTTTAGAAAAAATTTTGTTAGGATATAAAAATAATGAAAATAATAAGAGATGTTTCTTTTCCTTTTATAATTTTTCATCACCTTCACTATTGTGTTTATTTATTTTATCCATATCTGGTCAAATACTTAAAATAGTGCACATAGAACAATTTTAATATTAATTCTATTTTATTAAATTGGGGAACAACCAAACATAAAGCCAGCATACACAAGATCACTTTTGTTGCCAACTAGCCCTTTCGAGTTTTTTAATTGATGGTTTTCTCTCACTTAGCCCTAATTGTTGCCTAGCCCGCCCTTTCAGGTTTTTGGAACTAGTGGACTGCTCTAACTTTTGCCTAGGATGCCCTTCTAGGTTTTCAACCTAGCGAGTTTTTTTTTATACATAAAACCTACTCAACCTGTCAATGTTCACTGGCTCACTAAACTCGTTCCTGTCCATGTCCGATAACTTGACTACACCCTTATTCATGGCTTGTTTAACAATATATGGTCCTTCTCAACTAGGCCTAAATTTCCTTCTTGGATTAGATATATTAGGTTTACATTGCTTCAACACTACGTCATCGACTCTGAGCTTTCTGATCTTAACCCTTCTATTGTAGGCCCGGGCTATCTTCCTTTGATACAGTTGATGATGATACAGTGCTTTTAACCTCCTCTCTTCTAGTAAAGCTAACTGTGTGTACCTGCTCACTACCCACTCCATCTCAGGCAATTCAGCTTCTAAGACCACTGTGAGCGGGGATTTTCGTCCCCACTCCCGGTGGAATGGTTATTGTGACTTCGGCACTGTTTAGGCTTAGGACCTTAGAGAACACGAGCCTAAGCTCGGAGAAAATGGAGTCGCCACCCGGACGGGCAGGTAAAAAGAAAGGGGTGGATGACTCAATTTCCCAACCCCCTAGAGGGTTTGGAAAGTTGGGTACATATGGGAAAGGTGAGAAATGGCCCAGCACCCCCACAATGCCCGGTTCATTGGAACTGGTCTCCTTTGCAGGTTTTAATATTATAAAATTCTTAAATATAACAATATTATCCATACTACATGCAACATTTAAAATAAAGCATCATTATATTAAAATCAAAGCAATGTCAAAACAAAGAAAATAAATGGACAACCATCCAAGGATGGAAACATGTCCTTACATCGTCCATGTCTAAACTAAATAGGACACCCATCGAAAGGTGGAAACATGTCCTTTACATTGGTCCAAAATATAAAAACAGTTTAAATTACATAAAATTTAACTAATGAGGTACCCACAAAGTGGAAACATACCTTTTATAATTTTAATATGAAAATAAACAAATAATAATCATAATAATAAAGAAAATATCCATCCATGATAAATTAAATAAATCAAGCACTGAAATTAAATAAATCAACCATCAGAACATATAATAACTATATAATCAAATCTAAAATTAAATAAAGTAATAAATATATAAATTTAGGGTTTTAAAGAATTTAGGATTTTTAGAATTTAGGGTTTTGGAACTTAGGGTTTTAGAAACTAGAGTTTTGTATTAGGGTTTTGAAATTAGGGTTTTTAGGGTTTTTTGAAACTAGGGTTTTGGAATTCAAAGTTTAGGATTAGGGTTTTAAAATTAGGGTTTTTGAAACTAGGGTTTTGGAACTTAGAGTTTGTAATTTGGGTTTTTTGGTTTTAACTTACTGCCTTAAAAACATAATTTTGGATTTGGAGAGATAAATTAAGGTTTTGGAAAAATAATCAATATTTTGAAGTTTAATAATGAAATGGTTTAAGCTTTTGGATAAAAATATTTTAAGGTTTTGAGTTTCAATAAAATAACCTACAATTCTTGAAGTTTTAGTAAAAGAATAGATTTTGATAATTAACTTAAATCCTCAACAGCTATTGGATAGTTTTAAGTTTTTTATGAAACATGCAAGTGGGGTTACGAATACCAACTGATCAATGTGTTAATTAAAGCAAATGATTAAAGTCATTGAAACAAAGATCAATTTACTGCATGTTCAAAGATCAAGGTACTGCGTGTTCAAAGATCAAGTTACATCATGCATTTTCTTATTAATCAAAGAAATGAAGCTACTGTGAGCATGAATAATTTATGATTAAAGATCAAACCTCCATCATTGGTTCCTCCACAATTGACTTTCTGGATGAACAACGAACAATGACAACATTGCTGTCTTTGATGGATTGATGACTGATCAGTGCTGCTCGTTGTTGATTTCTTTTTGCCGTTTAATCTTTTTTCATATTAATTGCCAACCCTCTTAATGTTCCTTGCTACCCTTGTTAATGTTCATTGCTGTCTTGTTAATGTTCCTTGCTACCTTTCTAAGTTCCAAAACATTATCGTTTATAGGCCTTAACCTCACTCAGAATCCTTAACCTAATATTAATCAGTCCTTAAAATAAATTCTAGTTGAATTAGGAAACTTATTGAAACCATGTCGATCTAGGGCAACCAGATCGATATGGACCAAAGCCATGTCAACCTAGTTGCCCTAGGTCAACATGAGTCCAACCTCATGTTGATCTGGGCTGCCAGGTCGACATGAGGCATGCTCATGTCGACCTGGTGTGCCCAGGTCAACATGAGTCCAACCGCTTGTCGATCTGGGCTGCAAAGATTGACATGAGCAATTTATCAGGTTGGCCTGATTCAAATTATTATTTCCTTTTTTAACTTATGGACCGAAAAGTTTAATTTGGGCCGATTCAACTTGATTTTAGATTTTTGTAATTGAATTTATGCCTCTTTAATCCGAACAGATTTCTTTGAAAGTTTTAAATATTTTAAAGTTGGATCAAATTTATTTTAACATCCTTTAATTAGGACCATATCAAATTGGGGTCAAAATTAAGGGTCTACAGTTTCCCCCTTGCTTAAATGATCTTGAATTGATTCAGAGTGTGAAAAGCAACAAGACTTTTAATTTTGGCAAAAATAGACTTAATTTTCTTGAGATGGTTTTGGCTTTAGGTTCTGGACCTGAGATGGTTTGGGTTTTGGACCCGGTTCAAGTTTTGAACTCGAAAAAGATTTGGGTTCTGGACCCAAGATGGTTTAGGTTCTGGACCCGGTTTGAGTTCTGGACTCGAAAAAGACTTGGGGTCTGGACCCGAGATAGTTTGGGTTCTGGACCAGGTTTGAGTTATGGACTAAAAAAATATGGGTTCTGGACCCGGTTTGAGTACTGGACTAAGAAAAGACTTGGGTTCTAGACCCAAGATAGTTTGGGTTTCAGACCCAGTTTGAGTTCTGCACTCGAAAAAGACTTGGGTTCTAGACCCGAGATGGTTTAGGTTCTGGACCCGGTTCGAGTTCTGGACTTGAAAAAGATTTGGATTTTGGACCCAAGATAGTTTGGGTTCTGGACCCGGTTTGAGTTTTGGACTAGGAAAAGATTTAGGTTCTGGACCCAAGATGGATGGTTTGGGTTCTGAACCCAGTTTGAGTTCTGGACTCGGAAAAGACTTGGGTTCTAGACCCGGTTCGAGTTTTAGACTAAAAAAAGACTTGGGTTTTTGACCCGAGATAGTTTGGGTTCTAGACCCGATTCAAGTTCTAGACTCGGAAAAAATTTGAGTTATGGACCCGAGATGGTTTAGGTTCTGGACCCGATTCGAGTTCTGGACTCAGAAAAGATTTAGGTTCTGGATCCGATTTTGAGTTTTGGACTCAGAAAAGACTTGGGTTTTGGACCCTAGATAGTTTAGGTTCTGGACCCAATTCGAGTTCTGGACTAAAAAAATACTTGGGTTATGGACCCGAAATATCTGCAAAAATAAATTAGAGTCAGTGAAATATTTTGCAAAATTTAAGTTATTATTTAATTTTTTTTCGATGTAATAAATATCTATTGAAATTATATGTACGCAATACTATGTACATTATTGAAATAGATAAAAGATGAAGGTGATTGTGAGCGGGGATTTTCGGCCCCACTCCCGATGGAATGATTCTTGCGACTTCGGCACTGTTTAGGCTCGGGGCCTTAGAGAACACGGACCTAAGTCCAGAGAAAATGGAGTCGCCACCCAGACGGGCCGGGAAAAAAGAAAGGGGTGGATGACTCGATTCCTAAGGAATCCCCAACCCCCTAATGGGTTCGGAAAGTTGGGTACTTGTGGGGAAGGTAAGAAATGGCCCAGCACCCCCACAACGCCCGGTTCATTGGAACCGGCCTCCTTTACAGGTCTTAATATTATAAAATTCTTAAATATAACAATATTATCCATACTACACAATAAAAAGAAAGCATCATTATATTAAAATCAAAGCAATGTCCAAACAAAACAAAACAAATAAATGGACACACATCCAAGGATGAAAACATGTCCTTACATCACATGCCTAGATAGGATACCCACCAAAAGGTAGAAACATGCCCTTTACATAAGTTCTAAAATAGAAAAGAAAATTAAATTACATGATGTTTAAATAATGAGGTACCCACCAAGTGGAAACATACCTCTTACAACTTTTGGAAATCTAAATTGATTGATAAAAGTAAATAATCATCATCATAAATAAATTATTTATCAAAAGTATTTAAATATCAATAAACTAAACATCCATCCATGATAAATTAAATAAATCAAGTATTGAAATTAAATAGATTAAAGCATAAGAGATAAATCAAGGTATAAGTAAATATGGAATTGAATAAAGCAAATAAAAGTTCAATTATAGCTACTGTGACTTTTTATGGAATTAAAATAGATTAGGGTTTTATGTTTTAAAAGGTTGGTAAGACTCTTTGATTAAACAAATTAAGGTTCGAATGATGAAATCATGAAACTAGGGTTTTAAATACCTTAAAATACTTTAATTTGTGATTTTTGATTATTGAATTTTAAGCTACTGTGCAATTTTTGGGTTTTCATGTTTTTTATGTTTTAAAGGGATTAGGGTTCATAAAAATTAGGGTTTAAGATTTTAAAAGGATTAGGGTTTATTATTTTAGGTTTAAAAGTTGAATTTTGGATTTTAGGCTTTAAAATTAGGGTTCTCGGGTAAAAGATAATTTTTAGGGTTTTAGAAATCAATTTGATATTTTAGGAAGTTTTATGAATTTAAACAAAAAAATTGAAGTTTTTATAAGTAGAAAAGATGTTTTTTAAGATTTTTTGAATGAAATAGAACCTACTTTAAAAATTTGAAAGAAACAGAATTTGATTTTGGTTTTGTAGAAAAATATGTTCAATTAAAGTTTCAAGATTTTTAAGAAGAAAAAATAACAATTTTAAGTCTTTTTAGAAAAGAAGGTCACGTTTTAGTGTTTTAACTTTGGAAGAATTAAACTAAAGTTCTATAGTTTTTTATTTAAAGAAACCCTAATTCCATAATTTAGCTACTGTGTAACATAAATCAATTAAGGAAAATCACTTACCTTCTTTTGTTGATTCTTCCAAAAATAATTCTTCTTGGATGAACTAGCTCCAAAGACAAGACTTTGTTGCCTTTGAATTCCTTAATTCATGCTGCTACTCCCTTAAAAATAAGTTGAATTGAATTATTGCTTTTCCTTCCTTGATTTGGTTTCCAATCCGAAGCTCACTGTGAAATTTTTTCCTCCCTCTCGGCCACCCTTTATTTCAATGCCTTTGGTCCTTATTTATAGTGGTTTAAGGTTATTTATTCCTAATTAATTAAGGTAAGTAATATTAATAAAAAAAGAAATTAAAACCTAATTGGATTAGGTTTCAAAAATTTGGGTTGAAAAATTTTGCGCTGGCGAAAACTGTGGCAGCCGGGCCCGTGGCTGGGGCCAGTGGGTGTGCTAGCCCGCAGGAATTTCCTGCGGGAAGTTATTTGGCCGCAGAAATTTCCTGCGGGTGAAATAACTCGCCCCGCAGAAAGTTATTTCACCTGCAGGAATTTCGCCCGCAGGCCTGTGGGTGAGCTACTGCTTGGCCGACGGGCCCGCGCGACCACTTTTCGCTGCCGATTTTTTTTACTCCGATTTTTATTTTTTTTTATTTTTTTTATTTTTATTTTTTATTAATAAAAATTAGATAATAAAGCAAAAATATTTAATTAAAATTATTTTGGACCAATTAGACAACAAAAATTATTTTGGACTAAATAAAGCATATTGGATCGGATTGGGTCAAAAATTAAGGGTCTACAGTTTGCCCCCTGCTTGAATGATCTGAAACCTTAGTGAAAAAGAGTGAAAAGCAATAAGACTTAATTTTTGAGGTTTTGGGTTCTGGACCCGAGAGATTTGGACACTCGATCATAAACTAGACTTGAATACTCGATCCTATCTGGATTTGGGTACTCGATCCTAAATCGGATTTGGATACTCGATCCTAAACTGGATTTGGATACTTGATCCTAACTAGACTTGGGATACTCAATCCTAAGCTGGATTTGGATACTCGATCCTAAACTGGATTTGGATACTCGATCCTAACTTGATTTGGATACTCGATCCTAAATTGGATTGGGATACTCGATCCTAACTTGATTTGGATACTCGATCCTAAACTGGACTTGGGATACTCGATCCTAACTAGATTTGGATACTCGATCCTAACTTAATTTGGATACTCGATCCTAAACTGGACTTGGGATACTCGATCCTAAGCTGGATTTAAATTTGATTTGATTGACCTTTTATTAGTTGAGGATTCTAGCTTAACTTGTTATTCCATTCTTTTGCTCTTCCTTTTGCAAAAATTCAGCTATTTTTAATTGGACCTTATACTCTCTCCTTGCCCCCCTGCTTGGCAAAATATTTGCAAGTGAGTTTGAAAATATTTGGTATATAAACTCAAAAAAAATTGAAAAGGAGAAACTTTGCCCCCTGTGTAGGCTCAAACCAAAGATTTTATCCATGCAAGCTTTAATTGATGTTTTTCTTGTCTAGTTCTTCACACAAGCATGCATTTCTTCTCTTTGCAAAATTACTGGAGCTTTCTCAAGCAATGAGCTTTCCATGCCCTCCTGATTTGACATCTTCTTTTGATTCTTCACTTCACAGAGTGTTTGCTGTTCACTTTGATAATAGACAATACAAGACAAGAAAGTACGATGTGATATGCTCATGTATGCATGATATGCATGAATAATACTTACAATTGTTCCATCGACTCACAGACCGAGGTGATCAGCAGAAGTGTTCTCATTGGTTCCGTTTTGACGCTTGTTCAAGTCTTGCATTGGAATGATTAAAAGCTTTGTATTTGTGGCTTTTATCTACAAGATGTTAAAAACATGAGTGGTGGAGACCCTAAGCAGCAAAGTCAGGGATGCATCCATTTCAAACTGTATTTTAGCATGTCGGTTGGTAGTTTCTTCATAACTTTGCCAATAATAATTTTCTTTGCCCAATGTGTCCTTTGGAGGTTCAACATACTTCCCTTAACTTGAAGGCTTTGTATGACAAAACATTTTTTATTTTTTTATTTTTTATTTTAATTATATATTTTTTTTGAATTTTGATTTTGAAATCAAATGTTGGCTTTGCCAAATTGATGTCAATGTACCTCAGGACTTGATTTTTCCAAATTAATATATCTATAACATGACAACCCTAGTTATAGTACTAAACTCGGGAATCATTTCTATTTAAGCAAGAATTGTTGCACTTCAGATAGGCACATACACATTGCTTTGCCAAAGGTCTCATTGAGTTTAAATACTGTCTATCTCATATGCATGCTTATCCAAACTATCTCCACTAATAGACTCTACCTACCAAGAGAGATCAATAGGTCTTTGATAGGCTTGAAACGGGGTCTACAAGGGACATGGGTTAAAGTGGAGGCCATTTTGAGATTGGAGCTGGTGTGACACAATGGACAAACCCTCACACTACAAATTTCTTGTTGGAACTTTAGACAGCTCGGAGGCAACCTTGCTAGACTCCAAATTTCTTCTATCTTCTTAGCATTAATTTGGATCTTGATTAGGACAGTTTTTGCCCTTGCATAAAGTTTAAGACCCAAATTTGTTTCTTTTCTTCTTCTCCCTTTTCTTTATTTCTCTTACTCTTCCCTTTTCTTTCTCTTTGTGTCCTTCTTTCTTGTTGGACTACAAAACTTTCAAGAACTGGGTGGTCTTCCTCCTTTTCTCCAATTTTGATTGAATCTTTGGTTGCGTTGGGCCAATTCAAGTAAAAATGTCTTTATGAATCAAATGGAAGCCTTTTGCTGCTTTAGGTAAAAGATAACTCAGTTGGCTTTATGAACCGCCTTTTTAGGTTTTATCTTCTTCTTTTTTTTTTAATTCTTTTTCTATTCTTCTTCTTCTTTTTCTTTTTTTTGGTTCTAGCTCAAACATAGTTGTCTTGTTTGTACTAGCTTGGGCTTCCAATAATGGATAAGTGGAGTAACATAAATCTTCTTTAATGGGGATAAATCATTTGTTACTCTGATATTGTCTTGATATATTGGAGATATTAAGAGAACTTCAACTACCCTTATGGTCTTGAGAACTTCAACTACCCTCATGATCTTGACTAATCATTGCTTTCTTTGATTTTCTTGCCTCTTCATCTTAGTGATCATAAGACTTGTCAAAAGTATCACAACAACTCAAGGTAGGTTATTGGGGTTTGTAAGCCAATGAAAAGAAAGCTAAAATTTTATGAAGGCTCAAAGGGACAACTAGGGATTAATATTTAATTGGGTGGATACTAGTTGTTGGCTAATCAAACAATGCCTAGATCATCTCTCCCTTAAATAAGCAGAGTTCAATTTTGCCTCGAAAGTTTGTCAAAGCATGTTCTAAGACTGACTAAGACCTAGACAAAGATAATTATGTAGGAGCTCTCTCTAAGTAAGCATACACAACTCAATGTTATAGAGTAATTCCCTCATCTAGTAAAGTCATTCGAGTCATGATGCCTAGACACATTAATTTATAAACATCAAGCTAAATTCCTCATTGGTTGAGCATCAAAATGAACAAAGACCAACAAAATTTTTGATAAAAGTAAGTTATTCAAATAAATTTAAATTTGAAAAACATGATAGTTCCAATTAAAGAAAGTAAAATTGAAAAGCAACATTCAAGCTAAGGAAAGTTTATTGAGTTGGAGTCAAAGATGCTCCATTCATCAAGGGCAAGGATTTTTCCATCATTAAGGATCATGGCTTCATCATCCATAGTTAATCCAAACTTGTTTAGTAGTACATCATCTTTAGCAGCTTCTCTATCCATATCATGATGAGATGACAAGATAAAACTCTTCATGAGGGTTGCAAGCGGTGGCGCCCTTCCAATTTTAGGCAGAGGCTTATTCTTAGTATTGGGCTTATCAGGCTCAGGCAGCTTTCCACTGTCAATCAAATCTTGGATTTTGTGCCTTAAGTGAACACATTTATCTGTCTCATGCCCTTGCATTTGATGGAATTGACAGAAGACCTTGACTTCAAAATTTGGTGGTAGAGGCTTATGTAGAGGCCGAGGTGCCAATGGTTGTAGCAAATCCATTTTCATTAGATTTTCTAACATCTTTGACAAAGGCTCCCTTAAATCTAAAAATTTACGCTTCTTTGTTGGCTTAGTTGTTGCATCTTTCTCAACACCTCCTCTTTCCCTTTGACTTTTCCCACTAGGGTGATGATCGCTCTTATTGCTCCACTTAGATAGCACATGGTTCGGTTGGTCTTGTAGAATAGGGATTGATCTCTCATTTTTCATTCGTCTCTATCAGTAGACATGTTCCTTGCCTTTTCCTTCTTTCTTATGTCAATGGGAGATGCCTCATTAGCATTGTTGATGATCCCTAGAATTTGAATCAACTGGGTCTTCATAATTTTAACCAATTGATATTGTAGCTCAGCCATCCTAGCTTTGACAACTTCATCGATTATATCCCTTAGCTGGTTTGCATCCATCCTTCGAATGAAGCTCTTGAATCAAAAATCAATGCTGTAGGTGATATCGTTGTATGCTCTTGAATTGTTGTACCTCAGGTCTATGAGCCAGAAAAGATCAATGATATGAGATGCAAATGTATGCATGTATGCACAAACAATCAACAAACAAGGATAAGTAAGACGTTCCTTCCAACCTTATAACATCCACACACGAATGGCGAGTCTCTTTTCCTAGGTATATGGTTAACAAAATACCAACATGGGGTACCTTGTTTTCGAATAATTCCCTCGGACGTTTCAACCAATAGTTATATCCTTGAAAATGGAAATCAATCCATGATAATTCCCATTAATTAGGTTTTAATCCATTCAACCAACCAAAGTAGCTTTTATGCTATATTGGATTAAAACGAAATTAAGAGGCTTATTATAAATAGATTTCTCACTTGAAAAGAGGTAACTAGTGGTTCATGCCAAAAACAAGCCCATAGTTAATTTATTCTTAGTGTAAACTAGGCCCACAATTGATTTTTGGTATTTTATAATTGACCTAAATATTTTTGTAAGCTCTTTGTAAGAAAATGTTGGGTGAAAATAGCTTTGTTTCTAAGCCCATTGTAAAAGATTTTAGAAAAATGGATTTTGGGCTTAGTAGTTGGGCCATGGGCCAAAGAATTTTTGATTTGAAAAAGTCTTATGTCCAAAGACCATTTTGAAAAGTTTTGAAAAATAGCTTTAGTCTTTTGGATTTTAAAGAAAAATTTATTTTGAGCTTACAATATACCTAGGTCATATTAGAAAAAGAACAAACCAAATAAGCCATGATTTAAGCCAAGATAAATCAACCATAGTCAAATAACATGCATTTGGGGTAAAACCTAAGGAAAGTAACTAGGCCAATTACATGAGCTTTAGTCTTTGGGTTAAAAGGCTTAGGTTCCCATAGCAAGTATATACCAAATGGTACGAGGCTATGAGTGGTTATGCCATGCTCAATCTCCATACCTTGAGTGAAAGTATGGTATCCCTTACATAACATAACACGGGTAACACATGCGTCCTAACTCGCACACACAATGCAATCTAATATGATGCAATAGATAATATCATTATAAGAAAGAAAAGAATAATATAAAGACCAACGGAATCAACTTCTCTTATCCCCAGTGGAGTCGCCACTGTGAGCGGGGATTTTCGCCCCCACTCCCGGTGGAATGGTTCTTGCGACTTCGGCACTGCTTAGGCTCGGGGCCTTATAGAACACGGACTTAAGTCCGGAGAAAATGGAGTCGACACCCGGACGGGCCGGGAAAAAAGAAAGGGGTGGATGACTCGATTCCTAAGGAATCCCCAACCCCCTAATGGGTTCGGAAAGTTGGGTACGTGTGGGGAAGGTGAGAAATGGCCTAGCACCCCGACAACGCCCGGTTCATTGGAACCGGCCTCCTTTACAGGTCTTAATATTATAAAATTCTTAAATATAACAATATTATTCATACTACACACAATAAAAAGAAAGCATCATTATATTAAAATCAAAGCAATGTCCAAACAAAACAAAACATGTAACACCCCTTCCTGACCTACATGTGTAAGCCGAGTAGAGGCGCCACACTATCCAAATGTTGCTACCAATTTTACTTAGTCAAATTTTTGTTCCGATTGTACAAAAATTTTGCCAGAGGTTCGCCTAGAAATTTGGATCCCAAGTGTCGACAAAACTTGTTTTTCTGATTTTTGAAAACATTTTACACAGACCAATGTGAATACAATCAGTTTCCAATATACTCCCAATGAATCCACCTTATACCCTCAACTACAACCTGCAAGAAAAATTCACACTTCTAATCCAGAATAAAGTAGAGATTTATTATTATTACATACCAATAACGTACAATATCACATACTGACTCTCAATCTTATATACATATACATGCCACAACTAGTTAACTCATAATGGAAACTAAAGGCTACTCTGAGGTGCTGCGTTGTGTTGTGCTGCTCGATGCTAATCACCGAAATCTACTGCTCCAAACCTACGAGTCAAGAAAACTCAACTCGCTGAGTGTTGTCGCTCAGTGGGTACTTTACCAATAAAAATAAAAGTAGTATATGAAAGTATTTGAAATCAAAGGAAATAATTAAATCCACAATCAACCAACTTTATACAATAGAAATCGTGATACATTAAGTGTGATATGCTTTCAATAATGTAAAATCATAATTCAAACTCATTGGCATTATATAGTTTAATGAAAAATAATATGTCTTTGATTCAGGCTCTACTGGTATATAGGGAACCATAGTGATAAGGCAGTGGGCCTCCCCACTGTAACATAGGTGGCCCTCACCACCGATATCAGATCACAGGAATGGGCCTCCCCATCCTGGTTGTAACCAATTCCGCTCTACGGCCTATACCCGTAGGTAACCGCCGGAGCATTTCAATCACACTTTCATAATATCTACGCTCCACGGCCTATACCCGAAGGTAACCGCCGGGGCGTATCAAACACAATAAGTGGCAGTACTGCATAAGTTAGTATAGTGAACCATACCCTTATCTACCACTCCCACTATCCAGTAGAGCATAAAGATTAAAATAATTCACTTTAAGTCTCAAACTTCATTTTAGAATGATTCGAGAAATCATTTTAATTCCCATCGCACTTTGCCATTTATGCCGCGCAACACATTCTTTAGTCAAACAATTCCCCTTTTTCACATATTTAATATCCACAATAAACATATTAAACATTTCAAAGCATTCCTCAAAAAATCACAAATTGTCCAAATGAATAGTGTCGCGGCATGAAAAATCGGCAACGCAAAATGGCATGACCAAATGAATAGTAAAATCTGGGTTTTTGTCAAAATTTCAGTCCACTTCAGTCATGTATTTGACCAAGTAAATGATCTTATTTTTGGCTTAAATTTTACAGAAAACTTATTTCATATGTTGACTAATTTCACGTAAAATTTCGTTGAAAAATTCATTCATTAGCTACCTCAAACAATTGCCACAAAAAGATCCAGAAAGCTGTCATTTTTAGACCATTTCGGCCCAAATCCATGAAATACATAGGATAGTTTATTTTTCTTCTGCAAATCAATATGAAGGCTTCTTTAATGGTAAAGTGAAGATTCAAACACTTCCCTTTGACAACTTTTGCATGTTTAACTCAAAACAAACTAATTAAAGTCCAAAACAACTTACCAAATCAACTTGCCAAATTTTCTCAAAACATTTGGTTTCAATTAAATTTAAACAACCCAAATGCCATAAGAAATCAAGAACATAACTCAAATATTTAATTTAAACTCAATCAATATATTTAAGCATCAACATCAAAACTTCCATAAATCAAGGTTTGTAAGAAAAATAGAACTTCTTTTATGGTAAAGCACCAATCCAAAATTTATTATTGAAAGGTAAAGTACCAAACCTTATTCTTGTACTTCCCCTTAGCTTTTCCTTCTTCTCCTTCTTTAATTCTTTATTTCTCCTTCAATAAATTCAAGATACAACATAAACCTTAGAAATTCAAAATAATAAGTTATCCTCCATTTCTTTTCCAACCGAAACCCTAATCCAACCTTATTAATCTTTATACATCTTGATTCTTCCATTTAATCAATTAATCTCATCACTTACTTAAAATTTTTCCAATTCCACATAAAGACTCTAATCTCCAATCTCCCAATAAATATATAAATACCTAAAATTAATACTAAAATTAAAGTCTACATACTTGAAAACCTTAAACACTTACCTTGAAAATCAAATTTGGAGAAACTTGGAAGTCCTTTGGTGTTTCCCTTTGTTGGCCGAAATTTGTAATTGGAAAAGAGAGAAATTGGTTCTTCATTTCACATATATTTATATACAAAGGAAATGATGATCACCTTATGTGTTGGTTGAACCCTTTAAGACCACTTGTCCACCTTTCTCTTTCTTCATTTATTACACATGCTAAATGGTTACTTTTGATTGGCCAACATTAGATTTTTATAGTTTTCTTTTCCTTTACTTCTTTCCACTTGTCCCTCTTCCCATAGGATATCATAAAGTTATCCCGAGTTACCCATCCGGTCCCGACACGAAATCGGGCCCACTTTACGTTCCGGCGATTAATCGATCATATCTTTTAAACCGTACAGTTCCACGAGTCAAACTACATATAGTTTTGATCCTTTCGACCTCTACTTTCTATTTATAAGGTCTATTTTAGGTTTCCAAGTCATTTGGAAAAATTACCAATAAGCCCTCGACTTTTTATTAAATTCCCTTTAGGTCCTATTTTTGCTCGGGTTTTCTCCGGCTCCGTTTCTACTGACGATCGTTTCATATTTAACCCCTCGCCATTCTCTACGTACTCACGTTTTTATTTCCTACCTTAAATTCATGTATAACTTTAATTGATAATGACCAAAATGCCCCTAGTCAACATTTCTTCGTTTTTCTTTAACGGGACATTTCCTGGAAAAACCGTTACACGTCGTTGCGATCCGATTTTTCTCTACACTCCATTTTTGGAATCTGTTATATGCACTATTAAGAACATCTGGTGCAACTTTTTTTTAAATTACATTTATATCCCCAAAACTTTTAAAAATTACAACTAGGTCCCTTTGGTTATACAACCTTATCTAGGGATGTTATCAAGAATTATCTTCTCCTTTCCCCTTCTCTCGCTATGCACGTGACTACTCTGCATAATTGCGGTAGGCGGATGTGACAAAACAAATAAATGGATACCCATCCAAGGATGGAAACATGTCCTTACATCACATGCCTAGATAGGACACCCACCAAAAGGTAGAAACATGCCCTTTACATAAGTTCTAAAATAGAAAAGCAAATTAAATTACATGATGTTTAAATAATGAGGTACCCACCAAGTGGAAACATACCTCTTACAACTTTTGGAAATATAAATTGATTGATAAAAGTAAATAATCATTCATCATAAATAAAATCATTTATCGAAAGTATTTAAATATCAATAAAATAAACATCCATCCATGATAAATTAAATAAATCAAGTATTGAAATTAAATAGATTAAAGCATAAGAGATAAATCAAGGTATAAGTAAATATGGAATTGAATAAAGCAAATAAAAGTTCAATTATAACTACTGTGACTTTTTATGAAATTAAAATAGATTAGGGTTTTATATTTTAAAAGGTTGGTAAGACTCTTTGATTAAACAAATTAATGTTCGAATGATGAAATCATGAAACTAGGGTTTTAAATACCTTAAAATACTTTAATTTGTGATTTTTGATTATTGAATTTTAAGCTACTGTGCAATTTTTGGGTTTTCATGTTTTTATGTTTTAAAGGGATTAGGGTTCATAAAAATTAGGGTTTAAGATTTTAAAAGGATTAGGGTTTATTATTTTAGGTTTAAAAGTTGAATTTTGGATTTTAGGCTTTAAAATTAGGGTTCTCGGGTAAAAGATAATTTTTAGGGTTTTAGAAATCAATTTGATATTTTAGGAAGTTTTATGAATTTAAACAAAAGGATTGAAGTTTTTATAAGTAGAAAAGATGTTTTTTAAGATTTTTTGAATGAAATAGAACCTACTTTAAAATTTTGAAAGAAACAGAATTTGATTTTGGTTTTGTAGAAAAATATGTTCAATTAAAGTTTCAAGATTTTTAAGAAGAAAAAATAACAATTTTAAGTCTTTTTAGAAAAGAATGTCACGTTTTAGTGTTTTAAATTTGGAAGAATTAAACTAAAGTTCTAAAGTTTTTTATTTAAAGAAACCCTAATTCCATAATTTAGCTACTGTGTAACATAAATCAATTAAGGAAAATCACTTACCTTCTTTTGTTGATTCTTCCAAAAATAATTCTTCTTGGATGAACTAGCTCCAAAGATAAGACTTTGTTGCCTTTGAATTCCTTAATTTGTGCTGCTACTCCCTTAAAAATCAGTTGAATTGAATTATTGCTTTTCCTTCCTTGATTTGGTTTCCAATCCGAAGCTCACTGTGAAATTTTTTCCTCCCTCTCGGCCACCCTTTATTTCAATGCCTTTGGTCCTTATTTATAGTGGTTTAAGGTTATTTATTCCTAATTAATTAAGGTAAGTAATATTAATAAAAAAATAAATTAAAACCTAATTGGATTAGGTTTCAAAAATTTGGGTTGAAAAATTTTGCGCTGGCGAAAACTGTGGCAGCCGGGACCGTGGCTGGGGCCAGTGGGCGTGCCAGCCCGCAGGAAATTCCTGCGGGAAGTTATTTCACCTGCAAGAATTTTCTGTGGGTGAAATAACTCACCCCGCAGGAAGTTATTTCACCCACAGACTTGCGGGTGAGCTGCTGCTAGGCCGACAGGCCCGCCGGACCACTTTTCGCTGTCGATTTTTTTCCGACTCCGATTTTTATTTTTTGATTTTTATTTGTTTATTTTTATTTTTTATTAATAAAAATTAGATAATAATGCAAAAACTATTTAAGTAAAATTATTTTGGATCAATTAGACAACAAAAATTATTTTGGACTAAATAAAGCATATTGGATCGGATTGGGTAAAAAATTAAGGGTCTACAGTGATGATGGTGACAATTTTGACTAACTAAAGTTAAATAAATTTACATAAAGAAAAGAACTTGTCCTCCATTTAATTTGATTTTTTTATGTAATTAATATCTATTGAAATGTGTACTCATAACGCAATAGTATGCACATTATTGAAATAGATAAAAGATGAAGTAGACAATTTGACTAACTAAAGTTAAGTGACTTTACTGTAGACCCTTAATTTTTACCCCAATTTGATATGGTCCTAATTAAAGGATGCCAAAATAAATTTGATCCGACTTTAAATATTTAAACCTAGTTTATAATTTTTAAAGGAGTCGGTTCGGATTAAAGAGGCATATATTTGATTGTAAAACCCTAAAACCAAGTGGAATGTCCCAAATTAAAATTTTTCGATCCATAATTTAAAAAAGGTCAGAATAATTTAATTAAGGCTAGCCTGGGAGACATTAGCATGCTTCATGTCGACCTTGGCAGCCCAAGATCGACATGAGCATGCCTCATGTCGACCTGGGCAAGCTAGGTCGACATGAGCATGCTTCATGTCGACCTTTGTGGGTACCTCATTAATCAAGTTCTATGTAATTTAAATTGCTTTTATATTTTAGACCAATGTAAAGGACATGTTTCTACCTTTCGGTGGGTGTCCTATTTAGGCATGGATTATGTAAGGGCATGTTTCCATCCTTTGATGGGTATCCATTTATTTGCTTTGTTTGGACATTGCTTTGATTTTAATATAATGATGCTTTCTTTTTATTGTGTGTAATGTGGATAATGTTGTTATACTTAAGAATTTTATAATATTAAGACCTGTAAGGAGGCCGGTTCCAATGAACTGGGCGTTGTGGGGGTGCTGGGCCATTTCTCACCTTCCCCACACGTACTCAACTTTTTGAACCCATTAAGGGGTTGGGGATTCCTTAGGAATCGAGTCATCCACCCCTTTCTTTTTTCCCGGCCTGTTTAGGTGGTGACTCCATTTTCTCTAGACTTAGGTTCGTGTTCTCTAAGGCCTTGAGCCTAAACAGTGCCAAAGTCGCAAGAACCATTCCACCGAGAGTGGGGACAAAAATCCCCGCTCACAGTGGCGACTCCACTGGGGATAAGAGAAGTTGATTCCGTTGGTCTTTTTATTATTCTGTTCTTTTTATAATGATATTATCCATTGCATCATATTAGATTGCATCGTGTGCGTGAGTTAGGACACCCGTGTTATCCGTGTTATGTTATGTAAGGGATACCATACTTTCACTCAAGGTATGGAGATCGAGCATGGCATAACCACTCATAGCCTCATACCATTTGGTATATACTTGCTATGGGGACCTAAGCCTTTTAACCCAAAGACTAAAGCTCATGTAATTGGCCTAGCTATTTTCCTTAGGTTTTACCCCAAATGCATGTTGTTTGACTATGGTTAATTTATTTTGGCTTAAATCATGGCTTATTTGGTTTGTTCTTTTTTCTAATATGACCTAAGTATATTGTAAGCTCAAAATAAAATTTTCTTTAAAATCCAAAAGACCAAAGCTATTTTTAAAACCTTTCAAAATGGTCTTTGGACATAAAACTTTTCTAAAAATAAATAAAAAATTCTTTTGCTCATGGCCCAAATACTAAGTCCAAAATTCATTTTTTCTAAAATTTTTTTACAATGGGCTTAGAAATAAAATTATTTTTATTCACCCTTTTCTTACAAAGAGCTTGCAAAATATTTAGGTCGATTATGAAATACCAAAAATCAATTGTGAGCCTAGTTTATACTAAGAATAAATTAACCATGGGCTTGTTTTTGGCATGAATCACTAGTTACTTTTTCAAGTGAGAAATCTATTTATAATAAACCTCTTAATTTAGTTTTAATCCAATGTAGCATAAAAGCTACTATAGTTGGTTGAATGGATTAAAACCTAATTAATAGGAATTATCATAAACTGATTTCCATTTTCAAAAATATAACTATTAGTTGAAACGTCCGAGGGAAATATTAGAAAACAAGATACCCATGTTGGTATTTTGTTAACCATATACCTAGGAAAAGAGACTTGCCATTATTGTGTGGATGTTATAAGGTTGGAAGGAACGTCCTATTTATCCTTGTTTTGTTTATTGTTTGTGCATACATGCATACATACATTTGCATCTCATATCATTGATCCTTTCTGGCTCATAGACCTGAAGTACAACAATTCGAGAGTATACAACGATACCACCTACAACATTGATTTTGATTCAAGCACTTTATTAGAAGGATGGATGTGAACCAGCTAAGGGACATAGTCGATGAAGTTGTCAAAGCTAGGATGGCCGAGCTACGAGATCAATTGGTTGAAATTATGAGGACCCAGTTGATTCAAATTCTAGAGATCATCAAAAATGCTAATGAGGCATCTCCCATTGACATAAGAAAGAAGGAAAAGGCAGCATTAACAAGGAACATGTCTAACGATAGAGATCGAATGAAAAATGAGAGATCAATCCCTATTCTACAAGACCAACCGAACCATGTGCTATCTAAGTGGAGCAATAAGAGCGACTATCACCCTAGTGGGTAAAGTCAAAGGGAAAGAGGAGGTGTTGAGAAAGACATAACAACTAAGCCAACAAAGAAGCATAAATTTTTAGACTAAAGGGAGCCTTTGTCAAAGATGTTAGAAAATCTAATGAAAATGGATTTGCTACAAGCATTGGCACCTCGGCCTCTACATAAGCCACTACCACCAGATTTTGATGCCAAGGTTTTCTGTCAATTTCATCAAATGTAAGGGCATGAGACAGATAAATGTGTTTGATTAAGGCACGAAATCCAAGATTTGATTGACAGTGGAAAGCTGCCTGAGCCTGATAAGCCCGACACTAAGAATAATCCTCTGCCTAAATTTGGAAGGGCACCATCGCTTACAACCTTCATGAAGAGTTTTATCTTATCACCTTGCCATGATATGGATAGAGAAGCTGCTAAAGATGATGATGAAGCAATGATCCTTGATGATGCAAAAAATCCTTGCCCTTGAGATGTCTAATCTTCGACTCCAACTCAACGAACTTTCCTTAGCTTAAATGTTGCTTTTCAATTTTACTTTCTTTAGTATTTTGGAACTATTGTGTTTTTCAAATTTAAAGTTGCTTGAATAAATTACTTTCATCAAAATTTTTGTCGGTCTTTGTTCATTTTGGTGCTCAACCAATGATGAATCTAGCTTGATTCATGTGTCTAGGCATCATGACTTGAATGACTTTACTAGATGAGGGAATTGCTCTATAGCATCGAGTTGTGTATGCTTACTTAGAGAGGGCTCCTGCATAATTATCTTTGTTTAGGTCCTAGTCAGTCTTAGAACATGCGTTGACAAACTTTCGAGGTGAAATTGAACTCTGCTTATTTAAGGGAGAGATGATCTAGGCATTGTTTGACGAGCCAACAACTAGTATCCACCTTATTAAATATCAATCCCTAGTTGTCCCTTTGAGCCTTCATAAAATTTTAGCTTTCTTTTCATTGGCTTAAAAACCCCAATAATCTACCCTGAGCTATTGTGATACTTTTGACAAGTCTTATGATCACTAAGATGAAGAGGTAAGAAGATAAAAAAAAATAAATGAAAACCATGAAGATAGTTGAAGTTCTCAAGACTATAAGAGTGGTTGAAGTTCTCAAAACCATAAGGGTAGTTGAAGTTTTTCTAATATCTCCAATATATCAAGTCAACATTAGAGTAACCAATGATTTATCTTTGTTAAAGAAGATTTATGTTACTCCACTCATCCATTATTGGAAGCCCAAGTTAGTACAAACAAGACAACTCTTTTAGAGCTAGAACAAAAAAAAACAAAACAGAAGAAAAGAAAAGAAAAGAAGAAAAAGAAAAAAAGAGAAAAAGAGAAAAAAAGAAGAAAAAATAAAAAAGAGAAAAAATAAAACCTAAAAAGGCGGTTTAGAAAGCCAATTGAGTTCTCTTTTACCTAAAGCAACAAAAGGCTTCCATTTGGTTCATAAAGACATTTTTACTTGAATTGGTCCAACCCAACCAAAGATTAAATCAAAATTGGAGAAAAAGGAGGAAGACCATCCAGTTCTTGAAAGATTTGTACTTGATAGTCCTACAAGAAAGAAGGACAAAATGATAAAAGAAAGGGAAGACTAAGGAAAGAGAAAGAAGAAGGAAGAGTAAGAAAAATAAAAAGAAAGAAAAGGGAGAAGAAGAAAAGAAACAAATTTGGGAACCAAACTTTTTGCAAGGGCAAAAACTGTCCTAATCAAGATCCAGATTAATGCCAAGAAGATAGAAGGAATTTGGAGTCTAGCAAGATTGCCTCCAAGCTGCCTAAAATTCAAACAAGAAATTTATAGTATGAGGGTTTGTCCATTGTGTCACATCAGCTCCCATCTCAAAATGGCCTTCATTTAATCCATGTCCCTCATAGACCCCATTTCAAGCCTATCAAAGACCTTTTGATCTCTCTTGGTAGGTAGAGTCTATTAGTGGAGATAGTTTGAATAAGCATGCATATGAGATAGACAATATTCAAACTCAAATGAGACCTTTGGCTAAGTAATGTGTATGTGCCTATCTGAAGTGCAACAGTTCTTGCTTAAATAGAATAATTCCAGAGTTTAGTATGGTAACTAGGGCTGTGATGTTATAGATATGTTAATTTCAAAAGTTGAGTCCCGAGGTACTATGGCACTGATTTAATAAAGCCACTGCATCTAATTTAAAAGAAGAAGAACAACAACAGTAAAAAAAAAGGTGTACAAAACAAAAATTATTATTACCATTTTTGGCTTAATTATAAGTTTTGTTACAAGTTTTTATTACAAGTTTTATATTTTTGTCACTACGAGGAAGGAGGCAGTTCATAATCAGACAAAGCCCTGAAAAAATCATCACCCATTGGAGGAGGGGGCATATTATCTATCCCATATCCGCTCGAAGAAGGAATATCTAAACCTCCAGGACTTTGAAAGTTGGTTCTATCATCACCTAAACAGGGAGGTTGTATATCATGGACAACAGTCTGGGATCCTCTTAATGAAGGGATATTTGGTTCCCTCATGCCCTGAAATCCAAAGTATCGAAAGTCCGTGCCTCTTGTTGATACATTTCCTCAAAATGTGCCGCATGTCGATGACTCGCATCTAGTTCCTCCTGAAGCTTCCTATTTTGCTCCTTAAGCATCCACTGTGAGCCAGAAAAGGAAAGGGTAAGTCCATACATTTTCATGCATACATGCAAGCATACATCATTATAGTATAAAAATGACTGACCAGGTAACTCAGATCAAAGCTTTGCGAATCAGATGGCACATCTAAAAGAGAAGGGGTAAATGGAGAAAACTGTCACTGTATCGGAGTATCATACAGAGGGACAGCTCCATAGTCAGAGGAATCAGTAGCCTACAATGATTATAAAAATAATCAGAATAGATAAACAAAGAGACAGTTGTAATGACAAAGTGATAGCTACCTGGGAAGTACCAGCCTCGGAACTGCCATGGATTTGAGAAGAAGGCTCCTGCTCATCTTCTTCCTCATCCTCACCCTCTTCCTCATCTTCCTCATCTTCTCCTTGCTCCGCTTCTATTTCTTCTTCACCTCCAGATAGCCCATGGACACCAACAGGTGACACTTCAAAACTTAGCAGATACTGTAACACCCCCACACCCGGTACAAGCACACTACTACACCACAATGTAGCATACGTGCACCAAACATAGGGATGCTACTGCTTTCCTTAGCATTCAAAACATTTTAGAAGATACTATAATCTTTATCATATCTATTATAGAAAATAGGTCATTAACTTGTAATTTAAAACAAATTAGATATACAGATACATTTAATTAGTACACAGCGGAAGTTATAAAATATTTACATTATATGAAAACTTTTAAATTCATATTTACAAATATACATATATTTACATTCTAAACAATATTTTACAAAACATAAAGAAATTATACATGATTGGCAGCTTTCTCTGATCCTTAAGTTCCAAAAAAAAAACTCTTCAATTTCTACTCTCACTCGGTCTCGAGGAGCTCTCAGGTTCAACTCTGTTACCTGCGCGATTAAACACTATCGCGCTAAGCCATCGGCTTAGTAGTACAAATCATGCCAATATTATGTTTAATGCAATGCAATGCCACACAAATTATCAATAAAGGCCACTTCATAAGTGAAAAGCTAACATCACACCTTTGCATTTCACAAATCATAATCATATGAGCACACCACATTTCAACATTTTTCCATAACCCTATTAGTCAACCATTTTACCATTCATGACTCACATTAAACAAAGACAAGCATGGGCCCAAAACACACTAATATACCATTCAATTTTCAGAGTTAATGCTTTGGTTTTGTTATCACATTTATCAATATCATCAACCCAACTAGGCTTCAAGGATTAGGTTCAACCAAGCTTCAAGGGGAGCAAAGCATGCTAAGCATCAACCCAACTTGGCTTCAAGAACCAACCCAACCTAGCTTCAAGGGTGGTAACATCTCAATTAGGCTTCAAGGATCCAATCCAACCTAACTTCAAGAGATTGTTACACTTATTAGGCATGCCACCAACAACAAACTCTGAAAATGGAATAGCACATTAGCCACACAATTCATTTATTATTCAATTATCATTTCCATTCTCAATTCTTATCATCATTTAGGCAAACATGCCTTATTCCTATCAATTGAATCATCATAGCCAACCACAATGGCTTTACAACTCAATTCACAATATATCACTCTTCATTATTCAAGTACACATTTATAACAACAATTATATTTGACATCAATGAAGTCAACATGGCATTGAACATTCTTTAAGCAAACATACCTCAATCATATCATTTCCATTGTTATAACTCATAACATTAATTCCATATTAAGGTAAATCATCATCAATAATCACATTATATTCCACATAGCATCATTCATAATATCAACATCTCATCATCAAATCAACAAACCCTAATTCATTTCAAACACCACTTCAAAAGAATAGAAGAAATCAAGGAAAAGATCTAACCTCAAATGAAGAAATTTCACAAATCTTTAACCAAATCCTTTGATTCCTCTTCAAGTTGCTTCTAGCATCAAGAACACCTCTCTCACTCTCTCCTTTCTTGAATGGCCGGCCAAGAATGCAAAGAAAAGACAAAATGAAGACAAGTCAACCTCTTCTTCTTCTTTAAATCTCCACCATGCAATCCAACAAGGAGAAATTACTTAATTGCCCTTAACCATTAAACTAATCTTTTGTCTCTTATATGCCCAAATAAGTAATTTCACATGCCACATAAAAATATCCTCTTCCATTGACTCCTAATTTGACCAACTTATATGTTATATATATTAAAATATAATCAACATATACACTTTCCTTTAATTTCTTTTCTCTTGCAATAAGACACCTACATTCATTCCAATTTAAAACAACAACAACAACAACAACAACAACAACAATAGCAACATTCAAAACTTCTAGGGCATATATGGGGATATTACAATTCTCCCCCTCTAAAAAGAAATTTCGTCCTCGAAATTACCTGATATCAAGTCTGAAACAACTGAGGATATTGATCTCGCATGGTTTGCTCACTTTCCCAAGTTGCCTCTTCCTTTCCATGATTCTTCCATAAAATCTTCACCAATGGCACTCTCTTGTTTCTCAACTCTTTCACATCACGTGCCAAGATAGCAACTGGTTCCTCCTCAAGTGTCAAATCTGGGCTCACTTCGATAGATTCAATTGGCAGCACATGAGATGGATCTGACCTGTATCTCCTCAACATAGAAACATGAAATACGTTATGAATCCGATCCAACTCAGGTGGCAAAGCAAGCCGATAAGCAACTGGCCCAACTCTTTCCAAAACTTCATACGGTCCAATGAAACGAGGACTCAATTTCCCTTTTCGACCAAATCTCAAGATCTTTTTCCAAGGAGACACTTTCAAAAATACTTTATCTCCCACATTATACTCAATGTCTCTCCTTTTTAAGTCTGAATAAGATTTCTGTCGGTCTAAAGCTGCTTTTAACCTGCCTCGAATCAACTTCACTTTCTCTTCAGTTTCTATAATCAAATCAGGCCCAATTAACTTACTTTCACCAAGCTCATTCCAACACAGAGGTGTCCTACACCGTCTACCATACAGTGCTTCGAATGGTGCCATACCAATGCTGGATTGGTGACTGTTATTGTAAGCAAACTCCACAAGCGGTAGAAATCTGTCCCAACTTCTAGAGAAATCAATGACACAGCTTCTCAACATGTCCTCGATAATCTGTATCACCCTCTCTGACTGTCCATCCGACTGTGGATGAAAAGCAGTGCTGAAGTGCAGTCGAGAACCCAAAGCTCCATGCAAACTCTTCCAAAACCTGGAAGTAAACCGGGGATCTCGATCAGACACTATAGAAGTTGGAACACCATGCAACTTTACAATCTCTTGGATATACAGCTCAGCTAATCTCTCCAAAGAGTAATCCATTCGAACCGGAAGAAATTGAGCTGTCTTAGTCAGTCTATCCACAATCACCCAAATAGCATCATGTTTCCTTTGTGTCAATGGTAAACCAGACACAAAATCCATGGTTACTCTCTCCCATTTCCATTCAGGCACTGACAAAGGTTGAAGCAACCCGGTTGGAACTTGATGCTCTGCTTTTACCTTCTGACAGGTAAGACATTTCGATACAAACTCCGCTATGTCTCTCTTCATACCAGACCACCAGTAATGTTGCTTCAAATCATGATACATCTTGGTATTGCCCGGATGCATAGCAAACACTGACTGATGTGCTTCTTCTAAAATGATCCTTCTCAAATTAACATCATCCGGCACACACAATCTGTTCTTAAACCAGAGACTCCCATCATCTCTCACAACAAAATCTCTACTCTTTTCATTCTGATAATCTGAAACAATCTTCTGAATCTTCTTATCAGTCATCTGAGCCTCTTTAATCTGGTCCAACAAAACTGGTTTCACATGCAACTGTGCCAACAATGCACCATCATCACAAGATACAAAACTGGCATACAAAACTGTGGGGGTGCTGGGCCATTTCTCACCTTCCCCACACGTACCCAACTTTTCGAACCCATTAAGGGGTTGGGGATTCCTTAGGAATCGAGTCATCCACCCTTTTCTTTTTTCCCAGCCCGTACGGGTGGCGACTCCATTTTCTCCAAACTTAGGTCCGTGTTCTCTAAGGCTCAGGGCCTAAACAGTGCCGAAGTCGCAAGAACCATTCCACCAGGAGTGGGGGCAAAAATCCCCGCTCACATTTACATAAATAAATTTATAATAACTGGCAACAACATGTGAACTTATTCCCCCTTTTTTATATATTTACTATTTTTGACTTATATTCATTTCATTATTTATAAAGAGGTTGTATTATTTCTTTCCTTGCAAACTAAATACTGTCACTCAGAATTGTAAGATTCATAAAGCTCAAGCACTTACCATGGCAGGCATCCAACACACTTCAAGGCATAGGACTCAATCAAATAATGAATTGATTTCTTACCTTCGAGATAATGAAATTGTGAAAATTTCAATATTACCCGGCATGCATCTCCATCGGAGTTCCAAAGATAAAACACCGGTAAGTGGTACTTTTCCGTACATATAAGTAATTTATTGCAAGATTTGTTAGTGTAATCATGTTCATGTAGATTATAAAAGAATAAGTATGAAAGTTAATATACAAAAATATCTATGTAGCAAAATCTATAAATGCATGAAACTTATAATGTAAAATGATTGTATAAGAATGAAACACATCAATTATTGTGCAAGAAATTATTTGTCTGTCCCTTTTTTATTTTTATTTTTATTTATTTTTTTATTATATATTTTTTCTTTTTATTATTTTTATTATTTTTTATTATTTTTTACATAAATATATTGCTTCATATATTTGTACAAAATTATTTTATATATTTTTTATTT
The DNA here is from genome assembly GCA_947685225.1 of Garcia nutans. Classification (NCBI taxonomy): domain Eukaryota; kingdom Viridiplantae; phylum Streptophyta; class Magnoliopsida; order Malpighiales; family Euphorbiaceae; genus Garcia; species Garcia nutans. Next base: position 36,379,095 of record CANTUV010000045.1, read on the forward strand.
TATTATTGTATGTTACTATTATTACTTTTTATTTATTATTATTATAGTTATTATTATTATTTTTTAAGTGTCTGTGTGAAATTAAGTGTGTACTTGTAACACCCCTTCCCGACCTACATGTGTAAGCCGAGTAGAGGTGCCACACTATCCAAATGTTGCTACCAATTTTACATAGTCAAATTTTAATTCCGATTTTACAGAAATTTTGCCAGAGGTTCGCCTAGAGATTTGGATCCCAAGTGTCGACAAAACTTGTTTTTCTGATTTTTTGAAAACATTTTACACAGACCAATGTGAATACAATCAGTTTCCAATACACTCCCAATGAATCCACCTTATACCCTCAACTACAACCTGCAAGAAAAATTCACACTTCTAATCCAGAATAAAGTAGAGGTTTATTATTATTACATACCAATAACGTACAGTATCACATACTGACTCTCAATCTTATATACATATACATGCCACAACTAGTTAACTCATAATGGAAACTAAAGGCTACTCTGAGGTGCTGCGCTGTGTTGTGCTGCTCGATGCTAATCACCGAAATCTACTGCTCCAAACCTACGAGTCAAGAAAACTCAACTCGCTGAGCGTTGTCGCTCAGTGGGTACTTTACCAATAAAAATAAAAGTAGTATATGAAAGTATTCGAAATCAAAGGAAATAATTAAATCCACAATCAACCAACTTTATACCAATAGAAATCGTGATACATTCAGTGTGATATGCTTTCAATAATGTAAAATCATAATTCAAACTCATTGGCATTATATAGTTTAACGAAAAATAATGTCTTTGATTCAGGCTCTACTGGTATATAGGGAACCATAGTGATAAGGCAGTGGGCCTCCCCACTGTAACATAGGTGGCCCTCACCACCGATATCAGATCATAGGAATGGGCCTCCCCATCCTGGTTGTAACCAATTCCGCTCTATGGCCTATACCCGTAGGTAACCGCCGGAGCATTTCAATCACAATTTCATAACATCTACGCTCTACGGCCTATACCCGAAGGTAACCGCCGGGGCGTATCAAACACAATAAGTGGCAGTACTGCATAAGTTAGTATAGTGCACCATACCCTTATCTACCACTCCCACTATCCAGTAGAGCAAAAAGATTAAAATGATTCAATTTAAGTCTCAACTTCATTTTAGAATGATTCAAGAAATCAATTTAAATTCTCATTGCGCTTTGCCATTTATGCCGGGCACCACTTTCTTTGGTCAAACCGTTACTCTTTTTCACATATTTAACATCCACAATAAACACATCAAACATTTCAAAGCATTTCTCAAAAGATCACAAATTGACCAAATGAATAGTGTTGCGGCGAGAAAAATCGGCAACGCAAAATGGCATGACCACATGAATAGTAAAATCTGGGTTTTCGTCAAAATTTCAGTCCACTTCAGTTATGCATTTGACCAAGTAAATGATCTTATTTTTGGCTGAAATTTTACAGAAAACTTATTTCATATGTTGACTAATTGCATGTAAAATTTCGTTGAAAAATTCATTCGTTTGCTGCCCCAAACAATTGCCACAAAAATAATCCAGAAGCTGTCACTTTGGGACCATTTCGGCCCAAACATTTGAAATGCATAGGATAGTTTATTTTTCTTTTGCAAATCAATATTAAGGCTTCTTTAATAGTAAAGTGAAGATTCAAACACTTCCTTTTAAAAATTTTTGCATGTTTAACTCAAATCAAACTAATTAAAGTCCAAACAACTTACCAAATCAACTTGCCAAATTTTCTCAAAACATTTGGTTTCAATTAAATTTAACAACCCAATTGCCATAAGAAAACAAGAATATAACTCAAATATTTAATTTAAACTCAATCAATATATTTAAACATCAACTTCAAAACTTCCATAAACCAAAGTTTGTAAGCAAATAGAATTTCTTTTATGGTAAAGCACCAAATCAAAAGTAATTATTCGAAGGTAAAGTACCAAACCTTATTCTTGTACTTCCCCTTAGCTTTTCCTTCTTCTACTTCCTTAATTCTTTATTTCTCCTTCAATCAATTCAAGATACAACATAAACCTTAGAAATTCAAAATAATAAGTTATCCTCCATTTCTTTTCCAACTGAAACCCTAATCCAACCTTATTAATCTTTATACATCTTTATTCTTCCATTTAATCAATTAATCTCATCACTTACTTAATATTTTTTCCAATTCCACATAAAGATTCTAATCTCCAATCTTCCAATAAATATATAACTACCTACAATTAATACTAAAATTAAAGTCTACTTACTAGAAAACCTTAAAAACTTACCTTAAAAATCAAATTTGGAGAAACTTGGAAGTCCTTTGGTGTTTCCCTTTGTTGACCGAAATTTGTAAGTGGAAAAAGAGAGAGTTTGTTCTTCATTTCACATATATTTATATACAAAGGAAATGATGATCACCTTATGTGTTGGTTGAACCCTTTAAGACCACTTGTCCACCTTTCTCTTTCTTCATTTATTACACATGCTAAATGGTTACTTTTGATTGGCCAACATTAGATTTTTATAGTTTTCTTTTCCTTTACTTCTTTCCACTTGTCCCTCTTCCCATAGGATATCATAAAGTTTTCCCGGGTTACCCATCCGGTCCCGACACGAAACCGGGCCCACTTTACATTCCGGCGATTAATCGATCATATCTTTTAAACCGTATAGTTCCACGAGTCAAACTACATATAGTTTTGATCCTCTCGACCTCTACTTTCTATTTATAAGGTCTATTTTAGGTTTCCAAGTCATTTTGAAAAATTACCGATAAGCCCTGAACTTTTTACAAAATTCCTTTTAGGTCCTTTCTTTGCTCGGGTTTTCTCCGACTCCGTTTCTACTGACGATCGTTTCATATTTAACCCCTCGTCATCCTCTACGTACTCATATTTTTATTTCCTACTTTAAATTCATGTATAACTTTAATTGATAATGACCAAAATGCCCCTAATCAACACGTCTTCGTTTTTCTTTAACGGAACATTTCTTGGAAAAACCGTTACACGTCGTTGCGATCCGATTTTTCTCTACACTCCATTTTTGGAATCTGTTATATGCACTGTTAAGAACATCCGGTGCAACTTTTTTTGAAATTACATCTACATCCCCAAACTTTTGAAAATTACAATTAGGTCCCTTTGGTCATACAACCTTATCTAGGGCTGTTATCAAGAATTATCTTCTCCTTTCCCCTTCTCTTGCTATGCACGTGACTACTCTGCATAAATGCGGTAGGCGGATGTGACAGTACTTACCTGGACTTACCTACATTTGGACAGCGTGATGGTTGCGATATCAAAGTACGAGAAATATTCACAAGGCCTGTAAGTGGTATGACCAGGCCCCGCCTGCAGTAAAGAGAATGGTGCGGAAAAGTGGTTTTGAGGACTTCATTTTGCAATTACCAGCACTGGGCTATCAACTAGACCAGAGCGTGATCCAAGCACTTGCAGAATGATGGTTGGACACAACTCATACTTTTCATTTGCCCATTGGAGAGATAACAATTGGTCCATTTGACTTTGCTGCTATAACCGGCCTCCGATGTGATGGAACCCTTGTCCCTTTGACCAACAATATTTTGAAAGAAGAAGAAATCTGACAGTTGATCGGTGTCAAGACCCGATATAGGAGGTCATATAAGATTCGATATGAGCCCATCCGAGAGTATTGGGTAAAGTACACTCGACCCGTGCAGGGTGAGAGGGCAAAACAATGTACTCGGGGATTTTTATTATATTTGTTGGGGGCAACCATTTTGTGTAGCACCGAGTCTGCCATTCATTTATCTATGTTGCACGCCCTTTCTAACTGGATCACGTATCTTCTTATGCATGGGGGGAAGCTGGTGTAGCTTATCTTTATTGTAACACCCTTATACCCTATATACGTATAAAATATATTTCTAGCATATGTAAAATACGCATATATGGTACAAAAATGTCACAGACGGATTTACTAATTTTTTTTTACATTTCCAATTTCAAATTTCAAATTCTAAATATATAAAAATTAAATAGAATATAAATATTATTTACTTGTTATAAGAACCCAAAATAAATAATATATATATAAATATCTGGGAAAAATTCGCCAGAGTTTTGTCTGTATTTTGGATATCCCAAAATTTAGCAATTACTCAACCTGCAAAAAAGAAAACACTCCCAATAATTTCCAATCACCCTCTCAACCATACTTCTCAATTTCACTAATTTTCTTAAACATTTATACATATAGATATATATAATTTAAAACACACTTACTCTCCCATTTCAAATACATTGACCCAAACATTCTTTATAATATACAATACGTAAAATTCAAAACATAATATATTATGCATAAAACTCAAAATGTACAATAACATAAAACTATATACATGTTGCTGGCAGTGTTTCTGATCTCTATAGAAACTCTACAAGCTCAACTACAAGTCTAGACCAGACCTGGTCTAGAAGAACTCTCTGGCTCAACTGGGTCTACCCTATCACCTGCGCGATGAAAGCAATCGCTCTAAGCCGAAGCCTAGTGGTACAAACTTTGATAATAACAATATAACTCAATGCAATACCAAATGCACAATGTATATAGATGTCACATCAATCCACTTTCTTATATTTTTCAAATATTTCATAAGCACAACTCATAACATTATATTACTCAATTGTATCATAATTCATAATTCACAGTAAAACAAAGACAAGAATGGGCCCAAAAAGGATCTAATATGCTATTCAAATTTCAGAGTTACTGGTTTGGTCCATAATGACACCATGTGTCTATCCCCGTAGGCAATATATCCATGGATAATGTAACAGCCCCAGTCTCTTGGACCTCAACCCGGCTAGACCCTTAGGCCCCAGTATCTTGGTCCTCAACCCGGCTAGACTGCTACAGTTTTTTAGGCTTACGACCCAGTCTTTTCACCCCAAAAACATCATATTTATCAGCTGGCCTGGCTTACGACCCAGTCTTTTCACCATTACAGAGTATAGCCCGTAGGCAATCATAGGCATGACACCAAACCCAGAACTCTAAAAATTGAATAACATACTAGGCACACAATTTATTCATATTTCTCATTATTAATCTCTTTCTCATTTTCACATATTCAATCTAGGCACATTTTTCACATTTTTTTTCACTTTTCTCATTTTTCACATCTTTCTCATTTTTCTCATTTTTCTCACTTTTCTCATTTTTTATCAATTCATTTCATTTCATTATTACACATATCTCATTTTTGCATTCACAACACATTACCCAATTACTTTGGGTATTTCACATAATATGCATATTTTACATGTTACACAAATTAGCCATTATCAATGGCTTTTCACAATGCATTTAACACATATATGACATTACAAATGTCATAGCACATTATTCATACACAATCAATAAACCAAGTAACGTAACCCATTTTTCAACCAAAATGTGTTAAGTCCAAATGTTATGCAAATATAGACATTATATTCAAAGTTTGTACATACCTCCACTAGCAACCCAAAGCAAGCTAAAAACAACCTTCAATCCAATCTTTCAAACTTGCCCTTCACCACTTGGATGAAGAAAATCAACCTCCCTCAATGCCTAAACCAAATGTGATAGTAAATAATCATTTAGTATCACATTCAATGACATTTCCAACATTAAACCATAATTACACATCACTCCTATAAATTTTTAAAAATTTAGCCTTTCCTTACTTCAATATTGGAATTCCATTCTACTACAATTAAATTAGTGTTTTAAGTTTATTTATATTATTAAAAACATATTTTAATACATTTAAATCATTTACATTATAAAAATACACTCTTATATACAAAATCTCAAAAATGGCATAACCTTCCTCCATTGAAGGTTTTCCATTCCAAAACAATCCATTACTCATTCCAAGCTTATATTCATCACTTTTAACACTAAACAACATGCTTAAACAAATAAAATTACACAATTCAACCACTTTGGAAAATCACTTTTCACTACAAAAAACACACGCTATCTGCAACGGACAAAATCCGTCGCAGATCCGTCGCAAATCAAGTATTGCGACCGATCTGTGACCGATATGCGACGGATACGATCCGTTAATAAAAAAGGCGTCGCAATTTTCAATTTGCGACAGGCCGTCGCAGATTGCGATGGATTTGCAACCACTCGGCGGTTGCAAATTTGTCGTCGCAGATTCCGTCGCAGAATGCCGTCGCAGATTTTCGTCGCAAATTCTTTGCAGATTCCGTCACAGATTGTCGTCGCGGATTCCGTCGCAGATTCCGTCACAGATTCGTGGCAAATCCGTAACAATTTAATATTGATTTTTATTGGAACTATTTGTATTATCAATTAATTTTATGAGAACTTTATAAATACATTTGGAAAATTTAAACACAATCTAAAAAAAACACTAATTACATTGATAAAAATAGTTCTTTTATTAATCTTCAATATAATAAAATATTTTACAATTTAATTATGCATGTGTTAAGAACACTACTACAAATAATCTATCTTGAAAATAACAATATTTGGGAAAAAGTAACACAAGTGTCTCACAATATAGAACTCAAAACAAATCAAACTCTAAATCCTCTGCTGTTCCTCCTTCCTCTAGCTCTCTCAAACTTCCTTCCCTTTGATCGCACATAGGGTTTAGTATGGCTGTGTGGCACACCAGGAGCTGGGCCAAAGTGTTTCACAGCTTCACGGGCATTCTTTAGACCTCTTAAAAGAACCTGAACAAACATTTGCATTAATAAGCTGCAATATGAGCAATATCATGTAATTTGTAGCAAAACAGAAGGCAAATCTTAAGATGACTCAAGAATTCTATATCAAAGAACATAAACAGCACACAACACATATTGAATTTGAATCTGATCCTTTTCCTAATAAATGTAACATAAAGCTTGATATCAAAACTTCACCAGCATTAATAGCAATTCTAAAAATGGAATTACGATAATTCAATGACATATCAGTCATGAACATAAAAAGGAAAAATAGGGGCATTATTGACCTTGAACCAATATATTTCTATTTATGAACTTACAATTATATTGTCCAAATATGAGTGCAGGCACAGATCATTCCTCGGTTACATAATGGTCAAATAAACTTTTGATAGTAGCATAAATTTAAATCAATTTTATAATAGAAACCTTAGTTTTAAGTTCTTATAAATTATCTATAAAACTTTCTATATGAAGAGTTTGCAACACAATAAAAGATCCAATGACAGTTCAATGCACTACTATTTTACATTATATTCCGAAGAGACCTAAGAAAAATTAAGGAATGCAGAAGCTATAATATCTAATTGCAGACTGTTTTCAAATGTAGATCCACAGAATGAAATGAATCCAATAGTCCATAATTTTCAAGGAAAAAAAATAATAGTTAAAAATTAAATAACAATAACATCACATAATGCCTTCCAAAAATATCTTTTGAATAATCTCTTGTAATTGCCATTTAACATTTATTGAAATAAAAATAGTAGTTAAATAAAATACTTCCAAAAGCTAGAGAAGGTTCAAACCTGGGGATTTCAACAGGAGTAAGGTATAGGTTGCTTGGATACTGGATCTACATTTACATCAAATAAGTCATCACAAGTTTTGGGTTAAGGAACAAAAAAATGAAAGACATGGATAACACTTTACTCCTATATTACTCCTGGGAGGCTGCCACTGCCCGTGAAGCCCACTTGGACCCAATATGGAATGTCTAGAGAAAGTCTCCTCCTTTGGGCGTGGGAAGTTTATAGATCTGCAAGAAGCAAGTCAACTTGCAAATGAAGTTCAGGATACCAAAGATACCATTTATGATTTAAAATAAAATTATAGCCATAGGCATCGAAGTTAGTAACTTCGTTAAACTGAATAGACAATATAAATAAAATTACTCTCATGGAATCATATACTCATTTCATTCCCTTAAACCAAGTTGTCTTATACCATCACACCCATGCTCACCAGATCACCTAATTTTCATAATAGGTGCCTGAAAAGGTTGTTGGGAAATTTACTGTGTGTTTGGACTGTAATAACTTACTTATCAGTAGTTTGATTACTTAATAAAGAAAACTTTTGAAGGTAATGCAACATTTAAGCAGCAGTAAGGTCATAGACAGTAACAAATTTCTGCAGCATGGAATTTTAACAACTGCAGTAGCTATCATTATCACAAATTAGGTACTTATTTACTGGAAGGTAGGCATAGAAACACACTAAGAGATGATAGCAAATACCTGAGCATCTTCTCTGATTCTCAAATTTTGTCCTGCTGGATTCAACAAGTCATTAACAACCTGAAATGAAGAAAACCCTAAAGGATAATGAATTTGCAAAAAAGGTGAAAGAAGTATTGCAAAAAAGGTGAAAGAAATAATGGCACTTGTTCATATTGCTGAACGGTAAGATGGACAAGCAGATTGTAGAGAGAATGGGAAGAAGTAGAGAGAATGGGAAGAAGCTAACCTCATTATAGATCTCTAAGTATGATACCCATAGAAGAAATTCCTGGTTTGGCATCTTAAGTCATTGAAAAATTATTAGATTGGCTTTATAGAAGAAGGATCTAATAGATAAAATTACACAGGGAGTCACGCTCTATATTACCTCTTGAATAATGCTAAAAGCATCCTTCACTGCCAAGGGTATAATTCCAGGGGACCTCTGATCACCCTGTCATTTGCATATTACCAACGTAAGCATGTTGCTCTAAGGTTAGCAAATCAAACTCAGCTTAATGAAGGATGCTGAAATTTTCTATCAGTTAATGAATTAGACTTTGCAAATGTGACTTCCAATAGATTCTACTATATATGAGATATTATTATATAATCCAATTGCAAATAGAATCAGCCTCACTTAAGCAGGCTGAGGGCATAATCAATTTGCATTCTTTTTCACTGCAGCCTCAGAATGATCATACATGAAATGTAACTAAGGCAAGGATATAGAAAAGCAAAATATATGAAACAGAAGCAGATCATCATTGAATATTGCAAGCATTATGTACATATCATAGAGTACATCAGAAAAGTGATTTTAAAGAAGAATAGTATTACTAAATCTCACATGCATAGTATGAGTTTTCCCACTGCTTGTTACACCATATGCAAAAATGGTTCCTGCAAGCACATGGAAAGAAAATGGGAAAACACTGAAACTAAAAGAAAATACAGAAAGTGAGATATGCTAAGCAGAGGGCTGTTCATTACACTAACCATTGATTCCTTCCATGGCGCCACTGACAACATGCTGGGCAGCAACATCATACACATGGCGTGTTGTAGTTGTAGGGCCAAACACCCGATCTATTAGGAATTTTGAAAAGTAAATAAATAATTAAGTATTTAGTGACAGATAACAATAAAAATCAAAAGGACGAACATTATGTGCTTTATTTTTAACTTTGATGAGCAAAAGCTTTCCAAAGTAAAAAGCTAAAATGGAGAGGACTAGTAGCTTTTGTAAACTAATAGATAACAAACAATCAAGTAATCCCAGCATACTATAGCTTTACCCAAATTGATGAGAATGTGTTGATGGAAAAGCAATGAAAATAAATGGTCAACCAAGCTTCTATTTTGTTGGTCAATTGTAAGAACCGAAAACAAAGACAACGCAATTTAAGATAAGTGTTTAAGATATTAGATATATTACCATTATTTTATAACTTTAGCAAATTACCACCAATGAGAATGCAATCTGTACAAGAATTCAATAAATCCATACAGTTCAGAAGCTATCAAAAGTGGTAAAATATGGATTGTGACTTTGCACTGAAATAAGTCAGTCAGTTTCAATTAGACTTTCAGCATAAGCAGTCCATTTATATGGACTTAATTTCAACATTGGCTTGCAATGTGCTGCAAATATCAAGAAAATCAACTAATTATGCCATTGCCAACTAATTAATGTACATGAATTTACCATATGCGTAAGCGATGGATGGATTATGTTCATTTCTGACAATAGTTTCTCCATCAGCATACCAAGCAATTTCCTCTCCTTGACGAATTTCTCTGGGACTGCACAATCAACCGTGAAAGTGAATAAATAAACCACACACTAACCAATTCAATAATGAGAGGTAAAGAAGAAGAGGAAGTGAGAAATTCAGACCTTAATGGGCGAAAGCGAACTGTGACAGTAACATTTTCTTTGGATCTCACTTCAAATAGATCTGCAACCCTAACATTTCGGGGAGTATCAAAAAACAAAATTACAATCACATATAAAATAGCAGCAAATAGAAACTTCAAACCTAGAAAATTTTAGTGAAAATTCTGAAAAACTCTACCTCGAATTGATACTGTTACTGTTACAAAAATATTCGGCATTTGCGACGGAAATCTGCGACGGACATGTTTCCGTCGCAAATTTGCTACGGATCTGCGACGTAACATTTTTCGCAAAAATTCTCAGCGGGAGTAATCCCGCCAACTTTAGCGACGATTATTTGCGACGGACAGATTTTCGTAGCAGATCTGCGACGGATTTGCAACGGATTTGCGACCAATTTCTCAAAATTCCTCTGACACGTCATTCCGTCGCAAATCCGTAGCAAATTTGCGACGAAAACATGTCCGTCGCAGATTTTCGTCGCAAAATTCTGAATATTTTTATAGTGAAATTTGCGACGGCATTAGACGGTAGCAGATTTCCGTTGCAAATTGGTTTTTTTAGTGTTTTCTCTCTCGTGGCAAGTTTTCGCGCCAACTTTTGCGATGATTATTTGCAACGGAATGATTTTCGTCGCAGATCTGCGACGGATTTTGCAACGGATTTGCGACCAATTTCTCAAAATTCCTCTGACTTGTCCTTCCGTCACAAATCTATCACAGATCCGTAGCAAATTTGAGATGGAAACATGTCCGTCGCAGATTTCCGTCGCAAATGCCGAATATTTTTGTAGTGTTTCCAAAACCCTAAATCTCCACTTCCATTCTCAAACTCCAACCCAACACCACCAAATCCAATATTTGACTTTAAAATACTTGTTTATGAATCAAAACAACTCATTTGGAATCAATTTGCACAATTAAAATTCATGTTTTCAAAACCCCAAAAATCCATAACCCTAAATTCTCTATCTTCACCATTCTTTAACCAAACTCCATCATCTCTTCAATCTAACCTTAGAATCATTGTTAACTACCCAAAATAACATCATACACACAAATTCCAACAATTATAACATACTACATAAAAATCCAAACTCTCACATAATCTAAATTTCCAAGGAATTAAAAGAAAAGAGATGGAAACTTACTAATTTTGGTGGAAATCATCAAAATTCCACTTGAAACTTGTTAATTCCTTCAATTTATGGAGTATGGAAGAAGCAAAATCCTTGGTCTTCAAACTTCCATGGAAGCCACGTTCTTGAGAAGAAGAAGAAGAAGAAGAAGAAGATTTTTAGTATTCTTTCCTTTTCATCTTTTTTTTTAACCACACACACATATATATATATATATTAAAATAATTTAATATTTAATTATTTAATTATTTTTTAATAAATTAAAAGTACTAATTTTCCTCTTCCATTCAAAAATAATTTTTTTGATTTATTTTATTAATTTTGAATTTATAAGATTTAATTACCAAAATACCCTTTTCTTTTAAAAAGTGTTGACTTTTATATATGTTATATATATTTTGCATATATATCACATATATATTCCACTTTTTCATTTAAAATCCCTTCATTTTTCATTTAAAACCATTAATTTAATTTATCCTTTTAAATTATAATTTATTTTATCCAATTTTTCAAAAATTAGAAATTTTCAAAAATTTTAGGATGTTACATTTATCATGGTTTTGATGTGCTCTGTAGGAAGAAAAGATCCTTTATTGGTTTCGCAGCCATTGCTGAGGTGCTAATTCCTTTAAAATTATTGATCCACACAATGCATGTGCATAGGCTTAATTTTCTCTTTCATGTACAGGTTTGGGCATACGAGCATAACTTTGAGAGGGTTCCAAATATTACACAACCATGAGTCAATTTTCCAAGGTTGGGTGTTTGGTTGTCAGGTCGCAGGGAAGTGTCCGGGAGTCACCATGTGCACTCTCACCGTTACCACTTAAGTCGCCTGACCTGGGATCAAGTAAGAAAAATGTTAATATTAATATCAAACCTATGATAAAAAGATAAATTATCGATTTGGTTTTCTGCAGGTGGATACAGCCTGATGAAGAGCCGAAGAGAAAAATGGTTGGATTAGATGCATGACTAATGCAATGCCTCTGCACAACTCTCATCGAATTATTGCTGGTCCGGTCTCTAGTGGGTGGTTTCTAGGTGAGAGAGTACATGACTGGTTCCTTGGACCTAACCGATGCAGAGTACCAGTTGATATTCCATCATTTGTTCGGAACACTATGGCAATGCCAGAGCCCTTTTGGATTCGTTCCCATAATGGTTTCGATATTCATGACTTCTTGCTCTTACCGGACGTGTCATATGCTCAATTTATCCAGGATCATCTGCTAAGTTTTGAAGTGTCACCTGCTGGTGTCCGTGGGCTGTCTGGAGGTGAAGAAGAAATAGAAGCGGAGCGAGGAGAGGATGAAGAAGATGAGGAAGAGGATGAGGATAAGGAAGAAGACGAGGAGGAGCCTTCTTCTCAATCCCATGGGAATTTTGGGGCTAGCACTTTCCAGTTAGTTATTACTTTGTCATTACAACTGTCTCTTCATTTATCTATTCTGATTATTTATATGATCATTGTAGGCTATTGGTTCCTCTGATTATGGGGTTGTCCCTCTGTATGATGCCCCAATATAGTGACAATTTTCTCAATTTTCCCCTTCTCGTGTAGATGTGCCATCTGATTTGCAGAGCTTTGATCTGAGTTACCTAGTCAGTCATTCTTATCCCATAATGATGTATGCTTGCATGTATGCATGAAAATGTATGGACGTACCGTTTCCTTTTCTGGCTCACAGCGGATGCTTGAGGAGCAAAATAGGAAGCTTCAGGAAGAATTATCTGCAAGTCGTCAACATGCGGCCCATTTTGAGGAAATGTATCAACAAGAGGCACGAGACTTCCGATACTTTCGCTTTCAGGGCATGAGGGAACCAAATGCCTCTTCATCAAGGGGATCCCGGACTGTTATCCATGATATACCACCTTCCTATTTAGGCAATGATAGAACCGATTTTTGAAGTCCTGGAGGTTTAGATATTCCTTCTTCTAGCGGATATTGGACTGATAATATGCCCCCTCCTCCAACGGGTGATGATTATTTTAGGGCTTTGTCTGATTATGAACCGCCTCCTTCCTCGCAGTGACAAAAATATAAAACTTGTAATAAAACTTGTAATTAAGCCAAAAATGGTAATGATAATAATAATTTTTTATTTTGCATATTTTTTTGACTTTTGTTTTTTTTAATTAGATACAGTGGCTTTGTCAAATCAGTGCCATAGTACCTTAGGGCTCAAATTTCCAAAAATAAGATCACAGCCCTAGTTACCATACTAAACTTGGGAATCATTTCTATTTAAGCAAGAACTGTTGCACTTTAGATAGGCACGTAAACATTACTTAGTCAAAGGTCTCATTGAGTTTGAATATGGTCTATCTCATATGCATGCTTATTCAAACTATCTCCACTAATAGACTCAACTTACCAAGGGAGATCAACAGGTCTTTGACAGGCTTAAAATGGGGCCTATAAGGGACATGGGTTAAATGAAGGCCATTTGTAAGTTGGAGCCGTTGTGACACTATAGGTAAACCCTCACACTATAAATTTCTTATTTGAACTTTAGGCAGTTGGGAGCATGAAAAGATAGAGCTTCGAGTGCTCTCCCATCTTCTTGGTATTAATCTAGATCTTGATTAGAATAGTCTTTGCCCTTGCAAAATGTTTGGTACCCAAATTCATTTCTTTTCTTCTTCTCCCTTTTATTTCTTTTTATTTTTCTTACTCTTCCCTTTCTTTGAGTATTTTATCATTTTGTCCTTGTAATATCCCAAAATACACTCTAAAAGTTTTGGAATAATTATTGTTGTAATTGGATTTAATGTGTATATTGAAGGGAAAGAGAAAAGAAGTGAAGAGAGTGTATATATTGTATCTAAGGGAATATATACAAGTTAAATTAATAAAGGCTAAAAGAAGAGCAATGAATTAATTTAATATCTGATTTTGGTGTACAGTGGAATTATAGTAGTGAGAAGATATGTTGGTAAAATATGTAAGGAAAATATTATAAGAGCTAGATGGATATGAAGGATAAAATGTATATATAGTATTTGAAAGATATGGGATATATAAATGCAATATATATAAAATATACATATACCCACATATACATCACATATACATGATGTATAAAATGGTGTAGGAAAAGTAAGTTATATAATTAAATAATAATAATAATAATAATAATAATAATAATAATAATAATAATAATAAAAGGAAAAGAAGAAAGGAAAGTCAAAGGAAGAAAGTGGTGGTGGAGATTATTTTAGAAATAATTAATTATATTATTATTATTATTATATATATATATGATAAGTATGAGAAAAGAAGAAAAGATCTTCTTCCCTTCTTCTTCTTCTTCTTCTTCTTCTTCTTCTTCTTCTTCTTCTTGCATGAGAGAGAGAGAGAGAGAGAGAAAGAGAGAGATGATTTCATCAATATACATATCAAATCCAAAGGGATTTTGAGAGAATTGAAGATGGTTATTGAAGATTTGGCATAATATCCAAGTAAGTATTCATTTCCTTGTATGGATTTCTATTGTTTAAGTTTGGATTTGATATGGTTAGTTGTGAGAGTGATGATGGATTATTGAAATTGTTTAATAAGGGTTTAATATAAAGGAGTTGGGGAATTGAATAATTGATGTATGTTGTGTTTAAGGAAGTTGAAAACATAAAACACATGAGTTTGGATCCTAGAGAGAGATGTGATTTGTGAAGTTGTGATCTAAAGTTTTAGAATGAGTTTCATAAGTGAATACTTGTATTGGAATTCATGTATCTTATCATTGTTTTTGGATTAGGTTGTGAAGGAAGTGGATTGCCCTAATTTAAGTGGTGAAGAGTTCTTGGAAGGTAAAGTATATAGATTGGTGTGAGTGATTCTTAAGGTAAGTACAAATTACATTAATTTGTAAATGTGTTAGTGAATCTAATGCATTGTTGATGTGTATTAATAGTGTGAATATTGTGATAAGCATGTAATATATGTGCCTAGAACATTGATTATATCCATTTGAATCATGCTATATTATGTATAATGTGATTTAATGCAATCAAGGAGGCTTGGCCGTGTTTGGTTTTTAGATTATTGAGAGACACGGCCAAAATTTAAGGAGAGACACGGCCATGTTATGGGAGACACGGCCAAGTCAGGGGAAACTTGGCCGTGTTGGATGATTTTTAGAGAGACACGGCCACTGTCTTGGCCGTGTCCCTTGCCCGTGTCTGCTACTGCCTGATTCCATCTTTCTTCTTTTTTTTTTGTTCTTTGGATTGAAGGGAGACACGACCAAGCTAGGGGAGTCTTGGCCGTGTTGGAATTTTTGTTAAGAGACACGGCCACAAGCTTGGCCGTGTCCCTTGAGTGTGTTGGCTACTGTATTTATTTTTTTTTCTATTCTTGCATTGTGGGATCCTCCAAAGGTCTTTTTGTATCTGCACTTTAAATATACTTAAAACAAGGATGACCTAAACAAATGTATATTGAGGATTCTAAATCTATGAATGAGGTAAATTATATATGTGTATATCAATGATGATTATTCTTAATGGATGTTTAATGTGTTTGATTATGTATATTTCAATAATGAGGTATTATAATGTGAATTGAAACAAATGAGATGTGAAGCCATTGTTATTGGCTATGATGATTCAAATGAGATGTGAAGCCATTGTTATTGGCTATGATGATTCAAATGAGATATGAAGCCATTGTTATTGGCTATGATGATTCAAATGAGATATGTGGAGCATGTTTGCCTAGATGATGATGAGCATTGAGAATGAAATTGATAATGAAATAATAAATGAATTGTGTGTCTAATATGTTATTCATTTTCAGAGTTTTGTTGTTGGTGGCATGCCTAATAGTAACAATCTCTTAAAGTTAGGTTGGGCTTGATCCTTGAAGCCAAGTTGGGTTGAAGTTAACATGTTTTACTCCCCTTGAAGCTTGGTTGGGTCTAGTCCTTGAAGCCTAATTGAGATGTTACAACCCTTGAAGCTAGGTTGGATTGGTTCTTGAAGCCAAGTTGGGTTGATACTTAGCATGCTTTGTTCCCCTTGAAGCTTGGTTGAACCTAATCCTTGAAGCCTAGTTGGGATAATGATAATGATAAATGAGATAATTAAACCAAAAAATTAACTCTGAAAGTTGAATGGCATATTAGTGTCTTTTAGGCCCATGCGTGTCTTTGCTTAAATGTGAATTATGGAATGAAAAATGTATTGTTATGTGATTTATGATGATAATCATGGAATGAGATGTATACAATACATAAGTAAATTATTGAAAGTGAATATGGCTTGATGAGCTATGTTGAGAAATGAGTTTATGAAAATATAATATGATGTGTAAAATGGATATAAATGTGGAACTTGTGAGTATTGTTTTCACTAAGGGTTGGATAAGTCGTTGATTGGTGATTTGTTGAAATGATGTATATGCATATGTATATATGATATATGAGATTAGTAGAGATATATGAAAGGTGTAATTGAAAAGGGAAAAACCATGATAAGAAACTATTGGTACATGAGGTTAATATATTTGTATTACTAAGCTCTCGGGCTTAGCGCGAATGTGTAATCGCGCAGGTGAGTAGATGGTAGATCTGAAGTCTTTTGTTATGCCACGAGAAGAGTAAGAGTTTGTCGAGACCAACTAGAAGGTGATGCATACATGTGTGATTTAATTATGTTGTATTTTTGATAAGAATATATTCATATGTATAAATAAAGTTTTGGTAAATAAGAATGAGAGTAATATATATATAAGACCATTGAAAGTATAATGATTTTGTAAATGTTCTTTAAATTAATGTAATATTGTTTGAACTCGGATAAAGGTTTTTAAATTGAAACTAAAAGTGACATTCTTATACTTTATATACATATTGTATGTATACCAGGTATATGTATAGTACTTATATAGGGTATGGGGGTGTTACAATTATTTTGGTATCAGAGCTTAGGTTCGAGATTCTCGGCCTAAGTAGAATTAAAAAGAGAAAGTTTTGAAAAACTTAAAGAGAATTAAAAAGAAAAGTTTTGAAATGAAATTTGTAATATATGCATATGCATTCACACCTAGGTTGGTCTCGGATGTGGCATTATGTGAATTGTAATGTAATTGAATTAAATGAGATGAATAATAGCATGGGGATAAAGTTCTGCATGAAAGGAAAATTAAAGAAAGAAATGAATAGAAGAATATAGTTGGAAAGGAGTTAAAAATAAAATCAAGATTAAAGTATGTACTCTTTTCTATACAGTTTGGATCTCTTTCTAATAAATCTTATGTTTGGATTATTAGAGGGAGGAAATATTGTGGGATTGTTAAAATAGATAGATATGTTATTAATTGAAGAGAGTATGGTGAAATATTAAGTGAGTTGATCGGTATAAACAAAATGTGATCATTTAAGGTTTGGGTGTATAAAGTTAAAGTTTTGTTTAAAAGAAAAAGAGATGATGTTGGTTAAGTAAAAAGATATATTGGTATTGTTTGTATTGTTATTGTAATGCAACATTGTGATTTCAATGTTAAAAATGTAATATGTTTGAATATTGTGAAAGCTCATGTTAATGGTGGTAATATACGACAGTTGGATTTTTGAAAAGAGCTTTATAATTGTGAAAATTATATGTTTGGATGTTGCTTTGTGGTATGTATATAAGATGTTTTTAAAGTTGATATTAAGAAAAGATGAGAATTGTAAGTTGAAGTTTAAATGAAATAGTGATTTGAGAATTTAGAATTTTAATGGAATGTTGATAAAGCTTATTTAGATATTAAACATATGAGCTATTTGCAATGCATATTCTTGCATATGAGAATTTATTTTGAAATAAAAGATAAGTGTGAAAGAGATGTCACATTAGATATGTGAATGATATGATTGAATAATGATATATGTGTTTAGTTAATGTAATTGATGTTGTTTATTATGATGAAATGTGAAATGTGAAAGATATGATGTTATGAAGAGTTGCTTTATTGTGATTTGAGATCATATGAGATGATTGAGGCATGGTTGCCTAATTTGCTTATGAGAATGAAAGGAATTGAGAAAGTAATGTTTAAAGATTGATGAATGGACCTATCTGCCTCCTGCGGAACCATGCGGACCCACTGGGATGGGCAACCGAACTTGGACTACCGACCTGGTTGGGGGAAGGTTCGTATATGAAGCCATGGTTGTTGGCTATAATGATGAACTTGAGTGAGTATAATGAATGATGATATAATTATTGAAATAATGAAATGTAACATTTATAAATATGATCTTGATTGGTTGAATACATGACATTGATAATGTTCAGAAAAAAAATATATGATGATAAACATTAAATTGGTATAGATTGTATGCGAAAGAGGAAATATAAAAAAAATAATAATAATACATAAGTGTATATATGTAAAGGGTATGTGAGATGAGTTCTTCGATATGAAGGTAAGTGTAATATGTAAGGAATATGGGAAGTGAGTCACATTATGGATGTGGCCTATAAATATGTAAGTGATAATTACTGGTATAATGATATTAAGAATGATATTGCATGTATTAGTGGACCAAAGAGAGATTAGGTCTTGAACTGTACAAAGTTAGATAGATTATGTAATGAAATTAAGAATGAGAATGGACTTGAGTAATATTGGATGGTGAAATTGTTATGGTAATCACTAAATCTGATAATTATATAATATTTTGAGTCCCAAGGTATTTACATGTGGGAAGGTTTTATGTATATGTGTATAATAGGAGATTGTAAATGGATTAGAAATAGATTCGAAATGGAGTGACAAAAGGGAAATTGTGTAAGAATTGTATATGATTGCATACATATATGTAAGAGATGTTAATAGTAATATTGTTGAAACATGAATTACGCTAAAGATGACCACATAAATGAGTGCAAATTGAGTTGAAATGGAGTTGAAGTGTGTTAACTCTTGATGTAGCAAAAGTTTAGAAAATGAATATGTAATTCCTGTGATCTAATTTAGCTTTGTAATTGGAAAGGTTAGAACAGGAATAATAGAGGAACATAATTGATTATGGGGCTACAGGCATAATTGTTAATCTCCTATGATTCTATGATTTGTTTAGTATATTTGGCCGATTAGCTTTGTTATCCCCAACTTTGGGATTGGGATAATATGACTGGAACGCAGTTTTGGTGAGATTAATAATTATGTTTCTAAAAAAATGATCAAGAGATTTGATTGGTAAAGTTATACTTTATCATTTTATGTTAGAAATTTGTTATAATTTTGAAAAGTAAGGAAAGAAAAGAGAATTACGAAAAATGTTCTGAGTTATGGATAATGTGATAAAAAGACAATTATTGTAAATATAGTAAAGGTATGAAATGTGAAGAAATATTAAAAAGGGAGAAATTATAAAATATGAATGAAAGTTATATTGAATATGTTTATGGTATGAAGTGAATAAGTGAATGGATTTAAGGTTTAAGTGAGTGAACTATGGATAGAAAGTATGGTATGAGATGATCATGAGAATTGGTGGCAATTATACTAAGATAGTAGAAAATAAACTATGTATATATTGAAAGATAATTTAAAGTGATTTGTAATCATGATAATTTTACTGAATATGGATCTGAAGAGATCAGGATTTGAATATAAGTTTGCTCTAATAGAATTAAGTTATATATATATATATTGTGAAATTTCATGATAAGTTTAAATAAATTAATTGTTGATTTGAATTAAAAAAGATTGAAACGTGGTTATATTGTGACAGATAGATCAATTGATCTAGATTCTATGAAGATTATGAATCGTTATTGAAATTTAATGTGTACAATTGTATTAGAAGCATAAGATTTAAGTGATAATGTATATGATGTAGAATTCTAAAATGTGAATGGAAAAGAATGAAAGGAGTTATATCAGTTGTAAATAATGATAAAAAGAGAAAAGATTGATTATCTATAATTAAGGTTTAGTAGATGTTTATTTTGAAAGTGATTGTAATGACGGGATAATCCATATTAAGATTTAACTCAATGATTTTTAGGGTTAAATTGAAAGAGTAATTATAAAAAGAAGAAGTAATAAGATATATATATGTATAATGGTGAATTATGAAATTTAAAGAAGTTGATTGACTCTAAGGGGGAGAGTATAAATTATATGATTTGGTGATATAATAATTTAAGAATATAATTAACTTAATATGGAAGTTAAGAAGGTATTGTATTATGAATGTATTACTATTATACTAGATAACTTCGAGGACGAAATTATTTAAGGGGGAGAGAATTGTAATATCCCAAAATACACTCTAAAAGTTTTGAAATAATTATTGTTGTAATTGGATTTAATGTGTATATTGAAGGGAAAGAGAAAAGAAGTGAAGAGAGTGTATATGTTGTATCTAAGGGAATATATACAAGTTAAATTAATAAAGGCTAAAAGAAGAGCAATGTGTAACACCCCTTCCCAACCTACATGTGTAAGCTGAGTAGAGGTGCCACACTATCCTAATTGTTGCTACCAATTTACTTAGTCAAATTTTAGTTCTGATTTTTACAGAAATTTTGCCATAGTTCCGCCTAGAAATTTGGATCCCAAGTGTCGTCAAAACTTGTTTTTCTGATTTTTGAAAACATTTTACACATACCAATGTGAATAAGAATACCATCAAATTTAATGCACTCCCAATGAATCCACCTTATACCCTCAACTACAAACCTGCACGAAGAGTTCACACTTCTAATATAACATAAAATAAAGATTTATGATTATTACATACTACTAACATACAATTATAACATAGAAAATATCTTTTATATTTATTCATATACATGCCACAACTATCGACTCATAATGGAACTAAAAGATCTACCCCTGAGATTTGCTGTGGTCTGGTCGTTGCTTCCCCAAGATTTATCTACTGCTCCGAACCTACGAGTCAAGGAAAACTTAACTCGCTGAGCGTTGTCGCTCAGTGGGTACTTTACCAATAAAAATAAAAGTAGTATATGAAAGTATTCAAAATCAAAGGAAATAATGAAATCATAATTTAACCAACCTTAAACCAATAGAAATTATTGTACATTCAGGGTAATATGCTTTCAATAATGTAAAATCATAATTCAAACTCATTGGCATTATATAGTTTAACGAAAAATAATATGTCTTTGATTCAGGCTCTACTGGTATATAGGGAACCATAGTGATAAGGCAGTGGCCCTCACCACTGTAACATAGGTGGCCCTCACCACCGATATCAGATCACAGGAATGGCCCTCACCATCCTGGTTATAACCAATGGGCCTCCCCATTGGCTTCAGTGGCCTCACCACTGAATAACATATCATATCACAATAATGAGCAGTACTGCATGCGTTAGTATAGTGCACCATACCCTTATCTACCACTCCCACTATCCAGTAGAGCAAAAAGGTTAAAATGATTCAATTTAAGTCTCAAACCTCATTTTAGAATGACTCGCGAAATCATTTTAAATTCCCATCACACTTTGCCATTTATGCCGCGCAACACATTGTTCAGTCAAACCATTCCCCTTTTTCGCATATTTAATATCCACAATAAACATATTAAACATTTCAAAGCATTCCTCAAAATATCCCAAATTGACCAAATGAATAGTGTTGCGGCGAGAAAAATCGGCAACGCAAAATGGCATGACCAAATGAATAGTAAAATCTGGATTTCGTCAAAATTTCAGTCCACTTCAATCATGCATTTGACCAAGTAAATGATCTTATTTTTGGCTGAAATTTTACAGAAAACTTATTTCATATGTTGACTAATTGCATGTAAAATTTCGTTGAAAAATTCCTTCGTTTGCTGTCTCAAACAATTTCCACAAAAAGGTCCAGAAAGCTGTCTTTTTGGGACCATTTCGGCCCAAACACATGAAATGCATAGGATAGTTTATTTTTCTTTTGCAAATCAATATTAAGGCTTCTTTAATGGTAAAGTGAAGATTCAAACACTTCCCTTTGACAACTTTTACATGTTTAACTCAAATCAATATATTTAAGCATCAACAACAAAACTTTCATAAACCAAAGTTTGTAAAGCATCAAACCAAAATTTATTATTCAAAAGTAAAGTACCAAACCTTATTTCTTTAACTCCTCTTGGCTTTTCCTTCTTCTCCTTCTTTAATTCTTTATTTCTCCTTCAATCAATTCAAGATACAACATAAACCTTAGAATTTCAAAATAATAAATTATCCTCTATTTCTTTTCCAACCGAAACCCCTAATCCAACCTTATTAATCTTTCTACATCTTGATTCTTCCATTTAATCAATTAATCTCATCACTTACTTAATATTATTATTATGTTTTTCAATTCCATATAAGACTCTAATTCCCAATCTTCCAATAAATATATAACTACCTAAAACTAATACTAAAATTAAAGTCTACACACTTAAAAACCTTAGAACTTACCTTAAAAAATCAAAGTTTGAAGAAACTTGGAAGTCCCTTGGTATTTTCTTTTGTTGGCCGAATTTGGTGAGTGGAAAAAGAGAGAATTTGCTCTTCATATCACATATATTTATAGACAAAGGAAATGATGATCACCTTGCCCACTTGTCCACTTTTTCTCTTTCTTCATTTATTACACATTTATTACACATGCTAAATGTTTTCTTTTGATTGGCCAACCTTTGATTTTTATAACTTCCTTTTTCCTTTACTTCTTTCCACTTGTCTCTCTTCCCATTGGATCTCATAAAGTTGTCCCGGGTTACCCATCCGGTCCTGACATGAAACCGAGCCACATTACGTTCCGGCGATTAATCGATCATATCTTTTAAACCGTATAGTTCCATGAGTCAAACTATATATAGTTTTGATCCTCTCGACCTCTACTTTCTATTTATAAGGTCTATTTTAGGTTTCCAAGTCATTTTGAAAAATTACCGATAAGCCCTCAACTTTTTACAAAATTCCCTTTAGGTCCTATTTTTGCTCGGGTTTTCTCCGGCTTCGTTTCCACTAACGATCGTTTCATATTTAACCTCTCGCCATTCTCTACGTACTCACGTCTTTATTTCCTACCCTAAATTCATGTATAACTTTAATTGATAATGACCAAAATGCCCTTAGTCAACATTTCTTCATTTTTCTTTAACGGGACATTTCCTGGAAAAACCGTTACACGTCGTTGCGATCCGGTTTTTCTCTACATTCCATTTTTGAAATCTATTAGATGCACTATTAAGAACATCCGGTGCAACTTTCTTTGAAATTACATCTACGTCCCCAACTTTATTAAAAATTACAATTATGTCCCTTTTGTCATACAACCTTATCTAGGGCTGTTATCAAGAATTATCTTCTCTTTTTCCCTACTCTCGCTATGCACGTGTCTACACTGCATAAATGCAGTAGGCGGATGTGACAGTTCCTTCCTCGTTAATTTAAGCTTCGTCCCGAAGCTCATCAAGTGAAAACAAATATGGGTATTGCTTCTTCATAGTTTCTTCGCGTTCCCATGTAGCTTCTTCTACTTTGTGATTCCTCCAAAGCACTTTGACCAATGGAATCTTCTTATTTCGCAACTCTTTGATTTCACGTGCTAGGATCTCTACCGGCTCTTCCTCATATGTCATTTCAGGCTGAATCTCAATATCTTGAACTTGTATGACGTGGGTTGGATCTGAACGATACCTCCTTAGCATCGAAACATGGAATACATCATGTATTTTATTTAATTCAGGTGGTAACGCCAACTGGTAAGCTACCGGACCTACCCGTTTAATAATTTCATATGGTCCGATGAATCTAGGGCTTAGCTTGCCTTTTTGTTTAAATCGTAACACTTTCTTCCAAGGAGAGACTTTGAGGAACACTCTGTCACCTACCTCAAACTGTATGTCTTTCCTTTTTTAGATCCGCGTATGATTTTTGCCGGTCCGCTGCTGCTTTTAATCGGTCTCGAATGATTTCTACCTTCTCTTCAGTTTCCTTAACTATGTCTGGCCCCAACATCTTTTCCTCACTCAATTCTGTCCAGTAAACTGGAGTTCTGCATTTTCGACCATACAGTGCTTCGTAAGGTGCCATTTGTATGCTGGATTGATAACTGTTGTTGTACGCGAATTCCATTAAGCTTAGGTGTTTGTCCCAACTACCTTTAAATTCTAAAACGCACGCCCTCAGCATATCTTCTAAAATTTGAATCACTCTTTCCGACTGTCCGTCTGTCTGGGGATGAAATGCTGTGCTGTGGTAAGTTCGAGTTCCAAGGGCTGTTTGTAACTTCTGCCAAAAATTTGACGTAAAACGTGGGTCTCGATCGGATATGATCAAAGTTGGAACTCCGTGGAGACGTATAATCTCTTTGATATACAAGTCTGCCAACTTGTCTAGCGAGTAATCCACACGTACTGGTATGAAATGAGCGGACTTAGTAAGCCAGTCTACGATTACCCAAATCGGGTCATGTTTGTCCCTTGTCATAGGCAATCCTGTGACAAAATCCATAGTAATACGATCCCATTTCCAGGTTGGAATCGTAATAGGTTGTAGTAGCCCTGAGGGTAGTTGATGTTCCGCCTTCACTTGCTGACAGGTTAGACACTTCGTTACATGATCAACGATATCCCTTTTCATTCCTGGCCACCAATAATACTCCTTCAAGTCCCGATACATTTTCGTTACTCCTGGATGCATTGTATAAGAACTGTTATGAGCTTCTTGCAAAATCTATTTCTTCAGCTCCTTGGACTTAGGTACCACCATTCTCTTCTTGTAGTAGAGAATACCATCAGGACGAATTTGATAGTCTCCTGAACAGTTCTCCTGCGCCTGTTGACTCCACTTCTTCACTTGTTCATCTTCCTTCTGAGCCTCACGTATTTGTTGATGTAAATTAGGTCGCACGTGCATTTCTGCAAAGATAGATCCATCTTCTGTAGGTTTTAACGTTACCCTCATAGCACTTAGCGCTTGCATTGACTTCCTACTAAGTGCATCTGCTACGACATTCGCTTTGCCCGGGTGATAATTAATCGTATAGTCGTAGTTGGCTAACCATTGCATCCATTTTCGCTGTTGCAGGTTTAAATCTTTCTGCGTGGGCAAATATTTCAGGCTTTGATGATCCGTAAAGATGTAACATTTTTCCCCGTATAAGTAATGCCTCCACGTCTTGAAAGCCAAAATAATCGCTGCTAGCTCTAAGTCATGCGTAGGATAATTCTTTTCATGTGGCTTGAGCTGTCGAGAGACATACGCAATGACTTTGCCTTCCTGCATCAATACACAACCTAACCCGATATGGGATGCATCGCTATAAATCACAAAATCTTTTCCTGATTCTGGTTGTGTAAGAATAGGTGCTTCAGTAAGTTTTTGTTTCAGCTTTTCAAAGCTCCTTTGACAAGCGTCGGTCCACTGGAATTTGGCATTCTTCTGAAGTAGCTTGGTCATAGGTACGGCGATCATGGAAAACCTTTTAACGAATCTCCGATAATATCCTGCTAATCCCAAGAAACTACGGACTTCCGTTACTGTCTTAGGTGACTTCCATTCCAATACTGCTTCTATTTTCTTGGGATCGACCCTTATTCCTTCTGCCGATACAATATGTCCCAAGAAAGCTACTTCTTCCAACCAAAATTCGCATTTGCTGAACTTAGCGTATAACTGCTTCTCACGCAGGGTTTGCAAAACAATTCTAAGGTGACGATCATGATCCTCTCGATTCTTTGAATACACCAATATGTCGTCAATAAATACCACCACGAACTGATCCAAATACGGGTGGAAGATTCTATTCATCAGATCCATGAATACTGCAGGTGCGTTCGTTAATCCGAAAGGCATAACAATGAATTCATAATGTCCATAGCGAGTTCTGAATGCGGTTTTTGATATGTCTTCATCTTTAATTCTCAATTGATGATAACCCGATCGTAGATCAATTTTTGAAAAGACTCCAGTACCTTTGAGTTGATCAAACAGATCATCTATGCGAGGTAACGGATACTTGTTTTTGATGGTCAGCTTATTAAGTTGACGGTAATCTACACACAACCTTAAGGATCCGTCTTTCTTTTTCACGAACAATACTGGTGCTCCCCATGGTGACACACTTGGCCTTATGAACCCCTTGTCTAAAAGTTCTTGTAGCTGTACCTTTAATTCTTTTAGCTCCGCTGGCGCCATTCGGTAAGGTGCGATGGATACTGGTGCAGCTCCCGGGTACACGTCTATGATGAATTCCACCTCTCATTTAGGTGGTAATCCGGGTAAATCATCAGGAAATACGTCGGGAAAATCGCATACAGTAGGTATATCTTGTAACTTTGGTGCCTCTTCTTTCGCTACTAATGCACATACCAGGTATGCCTCGCAACCTTTTTGCACTAACTTCTTAGCCGTCATGGCAGAAATAATGTTAGTTAGATAATCCTTCCTTTTTCCTACTAGGGTCACTTCGTCACCGTCTGCAGTATGCAAGGTAACTCTCTTCCGTTTACAGTCAACTAGTGCATCGTGCTTGGCCAACCAATCCATCCCAAGAATAGCATCGAATTCTTGAAATGGTAGTTCAAATAAATCTCCCCAAAAGATATGTCTGTGTATCTCTACGGGGCAATCTTTCACTACCTTCCTAGTAATCACCTCATTTCCTAATGGGTTAGTAACTAATATTCCCTCTTTCTCTAGTTCTACCTTTAGGTCCTCAAATTTTTCATTTTTCGTGCATATATATGAGTGTGAAGAACCTGGATCTATTAAAACGTAAAGCGGAACCCCAAATATAGACAACTGACCTGCAATCACGTCTAGCGCTTCTTCGTCTTCTCGCCCCCTCATAGCATACATTCTAGCAGGAGCCCTTGCTTCTGGTCGATTCACTGTTTCAAATTGCACACGCGACGGATTTTCGCTCCTTCCTCTGCCTCGGCCTCGACCTGCTGCCGCTTGCGATCTCTCAGTATCCCTAGGTAGATTTTGTATTCGCTGGGGACACTCTCGCATAAGGTGGTCTAAAGATCCACATATATAACATGCAAATGTCCGACCCCAACATTCTCCCGTGTGACGGCGTCCGCATTGATCACAGCGTGGATTATTATTTTCGCCTTCATTACCTCTCGGACCGATAAAGAAGTTACCTCCGCTTCGGCTGAATCCTCTTCCTTGTCCTCTTCCGAATCGTCCCGTACTAGCAACTGAGGTAGTTTGACTTAAGCCACCGCGAATTGATCCCTGACTGTAACCTCGACGTTGACCGCCTCCCGTGGAACCACTGCCGCGGAATCGTTTCCTTGATGATTGGTAGTTTCCCGAATAGTTCTGGGTACCTCTCTTCTGTTTCATCTTCTGTCGTCTATTCTGTTCATCAGACTGGCATTGCTCTACTTCTAGAGCCCTATTGACCAACTCGGAAAATTCTTTGATATTAGCAGCAATTAGCTGCATCCTAATCTCATTATTCAATCCATCCTGGAACTGCTTACATCTATCATGTTCGTCTTCAATTGTCTTCTTGGCATACCTACTCAGCCTAGTAAATTCCCTCTCGTACTCAGCAACGGTCAGTCGACCTTGCTTTAAGTGTAGAAACTCCTTTTTCTTGGCATCTAGGTATGCCTCCGATATAAACTTCCTCTTGAACTCATTCACAAAGAAATCCCATGTTCTCTGTTCCGGTGAAACTCGTTGGTGAACTGTGTCCCACCATATATATGCTTCTTCCACTAATAAGGAAGTAGCACATATCACTCGCTCTTCTGGCGTACACTGTAACTGATCTAAGGCTCGTATTGTTCCTTCCAGCCAATACTCGGCTGTTGAAGAATCATCGTCCCTTCGAGCCTTAAACTCCTTCGCACCATACTTTCTTATCTTTTCTATCGGGGGTTTCCTTTCCCCTCCTACAGCAGGTACTGGTATAGGTGCTGGCGCTGGGGGTGGGGCTGGGGCAACGCCGGCTATCTGCCGAAATACGGCAGCCATTTGTTGCAACATATCATTGGGAATAGGAGCATCAGCGGGTGGTTGCTCCGACGCTGATGTCTCAGATACACGCATTTCTACAATTCGGGAGGCCTGAGATTCGACCTCCTCCTCTATATCACGCTGCGCTGCTTGCGACATCTAAAGAGTAAACATATACCATCCCATCATTATTAACGACCCAGACCAACAGCATTATCTTACCCTAGGTGGCATGTATATAAATATAAAATTCTTAATTAACACATATACAACACAACTTTTATTTACTACAGGATATCTCGTTTTACGTCGGTAATGGCCACTCCCGACATAAAACGTACATCCTCCTATGTTGGATTACCCAGAAGCGGCTAAACCTTAGCTCTAATACCACTAATTGTAACACCCCTTCCCAACCTACATGTGTAAGCTGAGTAGAGGTGCCACACTATCCTAATTGTTGCTACCAATTTACTTAGTCAAATTTTAGTTCTGATTTTTACAGAAATTTTGCCATAGTTCCGCCTAGAAATTTGGATCCCAAGTGTCGTCAAAACTTGTTTTTCTGATTTTTGAAAACATTTTACACATACCAATGTGAATAAGAATACCATCAAATTTAATGCACTCCCAATGAATCCACCTTATACCCTCAACTACAAACCTGCACGAAGAGTTCACACTTCTAATATAACATAAAATAAAGATTTATGATTATTACATACTACTAACATACAATTATAACATAGAAAATCTCTTTTATATTTATTCATATACATGCCACAACTATCGACTCATAATGGAACTAAAAGATCTACCCCTGAGATTTGCTGTGGTCTGGTCGTTGCTTCCCCAAGATTTATCTACTGCTCTGAACCTACGAGTCAAGGAAAACTTAACTCGCTGAGCGTTGTCGCTCAGTGGGTACTTTACCAATAAAAATAAAAGTAGTATATGAAAGTATTCAAAATCAAAGGAAATAATGAAATCATAATTTAACCAACCTTAAACCAATAGAAATTATTGTACATTCAGGGTAATATGCTTTCAATAATGTAAAATCATAATTCAAACTCATTGGCATTATATAGTTTAACGAAAAATAATATGTCTTTGATTCAGGCTCTACTGGTATATAGGGAACCATAGTGATAAGGCAGTGGCCCTCACCACTGTAACATAGGTGGCCCTCACCACCGATATCAGATCACAGGAATGGCCCTCACCATCCTGGTTATAACCAATGGGCCTCCCCATTGGCTTCAGTGGCCTCACCACTGAATAACATATCATATCACAATAATGAGCAGTACTGCATGCGTTAGTATAGTGCACCATACCCTTATCTACCACTCCCACTATCCAGTAGAGCAAAAAGGTTAAAATGATTCAATTTAAGTCTCAAACCTCATTTTAGAATGACTCGCGAAATCATTTTAAATTCCCATCACACTTTGCCATTTATGCCGCGCAACACATTGTTCAGTCAAACCATTCCCCTTTTTCGCATATTTAATATCCACAATAAACATATTAAACATTTCAAAGCATTCCTCAAAATATCCCAAATTGACCAAATGAATAGTGTTGCGGCGAGAAAAATCGGCAACGCAAAATGGCATGACCAAATGAATAGTAAAATCTGGATTTTCGTCAAAATTTCAGTCCACTTCAATCATGCATTTGACCAAGTAAATGATCTTATTTTTGGCTAAAATTTTACAGAAAACTTATTTCATATGTTGACTAATTGCATGTAAAATTTCGTTGAAAAATTCCTTCGTTTGCTGTCTCAAACAATTTCCACAAAAAGGTCCAGAAAGCTGTCTTTTTGGGACCATTTCGGCCCAAACACATGAAATGCATAGGATAGTTTATTTTTCTTTTGCAAATCAATATTAAGGCTTCTTTAATGGTAAAGTGAAGATTCAAACACTTCCCTTTGACAACTTTTACATGTTTAACTCAAATCAATATATTTAAGCATCAACAACAAAACTTTCATAAACCAAAGTTTGTAAAGCATCAAACCAAAATTTATTATTCAAAAGTAAAGTACCAAACCTTATTTCTTTAACTCCTCTTGGCTTTTCCTTCTTTTCCTTCTTTAATTCTTTATTTCTCCTTCAATCAATTCAAGATACAACATAAACCTTAGAATTTCAAAATAATAAATTATCCTCTATTTCTTTTCCAACCGAAACCCCTAATCCAACCTTATTAATCTTTCTACATCTTGATTCTTCCATTTAATCAATTAATCTCATCACTTACTTAATATTATTATTATGTTTTTCAATTCCATATAAGACTCTAATTCCCAATCTTCCAATAAATATATAACTACCTAAAACTAATACTAAAATTAAAGTCTACACACTTAAAAACCTTAGAACTTACCTTAAAAATCAAAGTTTGAAGAAACTTGGAAGTCCCTTGGTATTTTCTTTTGTTGGCCGAATTTGGTGAGTGGAAAAAGAGAGAATTTGCTCTTCATATCACATATATTTATAGACAAAGGAAATGATGATCACCTTGCCCACTTGTCCACTTTTTCTCTTTCTTCATTTATTACACATTTATTACACATGCTAAATGTTTTCTTTTGATTGGCCAATCTTTGATTTTTATAACTTCCTTTTTCCTTTACTTCTTTCCACTTGTCTCTCTTCCCATTGGATCTCATAAAGTTGTCCCGGGTTACCCATCCGGTCCCGACACGAAACCGAGCCACATTACGTTCCGGCGATTAATCGATCATATCTTTTAAACCGTATAGTTTCATGAGTCAAACTATATATAGTTTTGATCCTCTCGACCTCTACTTTCTATTTATAAGGTCTATTTTAGGTTTCCAAGTCATTTTGAAAAATTACCGATAAGCCCTCAACTTTTTACAAAATTCCCTTTAGGTCCTATTTTTGCTCGGGTTTTCTCCGGCTTCGTTTCCACTGACGATCGTTTCATATTTAACCTCTCGCCATTCTCTACGTACTCATGTCTTTATTTCCTACCCTAAATTCATGTATAACTTTAATTGATAATGACCAAAATGCCCTTAGTCAACATTTCTTCATTTTTCTTTAACGGGACATTTCCTGGAAAAACTGTTACACGTCGTTGCGATCCGGTTTTTCTCTACATTCCATTTTTGAAATCTATTAGATGCACTATTAAGAACATCCGGTGCAACTTTCTTTGAAATTACATCTACGTCCCCAACTTTATTAAAAATTACAATTATGTCCCTTTTGTCATACAACCTTATCTAGGGCTGTTATCAAGAATTATCTTCTCCTTTTCCCTACTCTCGCTATGCACGTGTCTACACTGCATAAATGCAGTAGGCGGATGTGACACAATGAATTAATTTAATATCTGATTTTGGTGTACAGTGGAATTGTAGTAGTGACAAGATATGTTGGTAAAATATGTAAGGAAAATATTATAAGAGCTAGATGGATATGAAGGATAAAATGTATATATAGTATTTGAAAGATATGGGATATATAAATGCAATATATATAAAATATACATATACCCACATATACATCACATAACATGATGTATAAAATGGTGTAGGAAAAGTAAGTTATATAATTAAATAATAATAATAATAATAATAATAAAAGGAAAAGAAGAAAGGAAAGTCAAAGGAAGAAAGTGGTGGTGGAGATTATTTTAGAAATAATTAATTATATTATTATTATATATATATATGATAAGTATGAGAAAAGAAGAAAAGATCTTCTTCCCTTCTTCTTCTTCTTCTTCTTCTTCTTCTTGCACGAGAGAGAGAGAGAGAGAGAGAGAAAGAGAGAGATGATTTCATCAATATACATATCAAATCCAAAGGGATTTTGAGAGAATTGAAGATGGTTATTGAAGATTTGGCATAATATCCAAGTAAGTATTCATTTCCTTGTATGGATTTCTATTGTTTAAGTTTGGATTTGATATGGTTAGTTGTGAGAGTGATGATGGATTATTGAAATTGTTTAATAAGGGTTTAATATAAAGGAGTTGGGGAATTGAATAATTGATATATGATTGATGTATGTTGTGTTTAAGGAAGTTGAAAACATAAAATACATGAGTTTGGATCCTAGAGAGAGATGTGATTTGTGAAGTTGTGATCTAAAGTTTTAGAATGAGTTTCATAAGTGAATACTTGTATTGGAATTCATGTATCTTATCATTGTTTTTGGATTAGGTTGTGAAGGAAGTGGATTACCCTAATTTAAGTGGTGAAGAGTTCTTGGAAGGTACAGTGTATAGATTGGTGTGAGTGATTCTTAAGGTAAGTACAAATTACATTAATTTGTAAATGTGATAGTGAATCTAATGCATTGTTGATGTGTATTAATAGTGTGAATATTGTGATAAGCATGTAATATATGTGCCTAGAACATTGATTATATCCATTTGAATCATGATATATTGTGTATAATGTGATTTAATGCAATCAAGGAGGCTTGGCCGTGTTTGGTTTTTAGATTATTGAGAGACACGGCCAAAATTTAAGGAGAGACACGGCCATGTTATGGGAGACACGGCCAAGTCAGGGGAAACTTGGCCGTGTTGGATGATTTTTGGAGAGACACGGCCACTGTCTTGGCCGTGTCCCTTGCCCGTGTCTGCTACTGCCTAATTCCATCTTTCTTCTTTTGTTTTTGTTCTTTGGATTTAAGGGAGACACAGCCAAGCTAGGGGAGTCTTGGCCGTGTTGGAATTTTTGTTGAGAGACACGGCCACAAGCTTGGCCATGTCCCTTGAGTGTGTTGGCTACTGTATTTATTTTTTTTCTATTCTTGCATTGTGGGATCCTCCAAAGGTCTTTTTGTATCTACACTTTAAATATACTTAAAACAAGGATGACCTAAACAAATGTATATTGAGGATTCTAAATCTATGAATGAGGTAAATTATATATGTGTATATCAATGATGATTATTCTTAATGGATGTTTAATGTGTTTGATTATGTATATTTCAATAATGAGGTATTATAATGTGAATTGAAACAAATGAGATGTGAAGCCATTGTTATTGGCTATGATGATTCAAATGAGATGTGAAGCCATTGTTATTGGCTATGATGATTCAAATGAGATATGTGGGGCATGTTTGCCTAGATGATGATGAGCATTGAGAATGAAATTGATAATGAAATAATAAATGAATTGTGTGTCTAATATGTTATTCATTTTCAGAGTTTTGTTGTTGGTGGCATGCCTAATAGTAACAATCTCTTGAAGTTAGGTTGGGCTTAATCCTTGAAGCCAAGTTGGGTTGAAGTTAACATGTTTTACTCCCCTTGAAGCTTGGTTGGGTCTAGTCCTTGAGGCCTAATTGAGATGTTACAACCCTTGAAGCTAGGTTGGATTGGTTCTTGAAGCCAAGTTGGGTTGATACTTAGCATGCTTTGTTCCCCTTGAAGCTTGGTTGAACCTAATCCTTGAAGCCTAGTTGGGATAATGATAATGATAAATGAGATAATTAAACCAAAAAATTAACTCTGAAAGTTGAATGGCATATTAGTGTCTTTTGGGCCCATGCGTGTCTATGCTTAAATGTGAATTATGGAATGAAAAATGTATTGTTATGTGATTTATGATGATAATCATGGAATGAGATGTATACAATACATAAGTAAATTATTGAAAGTGAATATGGCTTGATGAGCTATGTTGAGAAATGAGTTTATGAAAATATAATATGATGTGTAAAATGGATATAAATGTGGAACTTGTGAGTATTATTTTCACAAAGGGTTGGATAAGTCGTTGATTGGTGATTTGTTGAAATGATGTATTTGCATATGTATATATGATATATGAGATTAGTAGAGATATATGAAAGGTGTAATTGATAAGGGAAAAACCATGATAAGAAACTATTGGTACATGAGGTTAATATATTTGTATTACTAAGCTCTCGGGCTTAGCGCGAATGTGTAATCGCGTAGGTGAGTAGATGGTAGATCTGAAGTCTTTCGTTATGCCACGAGAAGAGTAAGAGTTTGTCGAGACCAACTAGAAGGTGATGCATACATGTGTGATTTAATTATGTTGTATTTTTGATAAGAATATATTCATATGTATAAATAAAGTTTTTGTAAATAAGAATGAGAGTAATATATATATAAGACCATTGAAAGTATAATGATTTTGTAAATTTTCTTTAAATTAATGTAATATTGTTTGAACTCGGATAGAGGTTTTTAAATTGAAACTAAAAGTGACATTCTTATACTTTATATACGTATTGTATGTATACCAGGTATATGTATAGTACTTATATAGGGTATGGGGGTGTTACAGTCCTTCTTCCTTGTAGGACTGTTAAGTACAGAACTTTCAAGAACTGGATGGTCTTTCTCCTTTTTTTCTGATTTTGATTGAATCTATGGTTGGGTTGGACCAATTCAAGTCAAACTGTCCTTATAAACCAAATGAAAGCCTTTTGTTGTCTTAGGTAAAAGAGAACTCAGTTGAATTTCTGAACCATTTTGGGTTTTCTTTTCTTTTTTTTCTTTTTCTTTTCTCTTTTTTTTTCTTTTTCTCTTCTTTTTTTTTCTTTTTTTCTCTCTTTTTTTTGTTTTGTTTTGTTTTCTTTTTTTTTGGTTCTAGCTCTAAAAGAGTTGTCTTATTTGTACCAACTTGGGTTTCTAATAATGGATGAGTGGAGTGACATAAATCTTCTTTAACAGGGATAAATCATTTGTTACTCTGATGTTATCTTGATAGACTGGAGATATTAGGTGAACTTCAACTACCCTTATGGTCTTGAGAACATCAACTATCTTTATGAGCTTGACTATTCATTCCTTTCTTTGATCTTCTTGTCTCTTCACCTTAGTGATCACAAGACTTGTCAAAAGTATCACAACAGCTCAGGGTTATATGCCAATGAAAAGAAAGCTAAAATTTTATGAAGGCTCAAAGGGACAACTAGGGATTGATATTTACTAGGGTGGATACTAGTTGTTGGCTCGTCAAACAATGCCTAAATCATCTCTCTCTTAAATAAGCAGAGTTCAATTTCGCCTCGAAAATTTGTTAAAGCATGTTCTAAGACTGACTAGGACCTAGACAAAAGTAATTATGCAAGAGCCCTCTCTAAGTAAGCAAACACAACTCAATGCTATAGAGTAATTCCCTCATCTAGTAAAGTCATTCGAATCATGATGCCTAGATATATTAATTCATGAATCATCAAGCTAGATTCCTCATTGGTTGAGCACCAAAATGAACAAAGACCAACAAAAATTTTGATGAAAGTAATTTATTCAAATAAATTTAAATATGAAAAACAGGATTGTTCCAATTAAATATTAAAGAAAGAAAATAAATCAAGAAAAATAAACAAGCCAAGGGAAGTTTGTTGAGTTAAGCTTCTTCTCCTTTCACATCTTCAATTTTCCCATCTTGAAAGGACGATAAAATAAAATCTTCTTCCAATCCTTTTCCTACCATGAAAGTTGCTGGTGGTGGAACTCTTCCAAATTTAGGCAAAGGATTGTTCTTGGTATTGGGCTTATTCGGCTCGGGTAGCTTACCACTGTCAATCAAATCTTGGATCTCATGCCTTAGACGAGCACATTTATCTATTTCATGCCCTTGCATTTGATGAATTTGACAGAAGGCCTCGACAATGAAGTTTGGTGGCAGAGGATTATGTAGCGGTCGAGGAGCCAATGGTTGTGACAACC
This sequence comes from Garcia nutans, assembly GCA_947685225.1. NCBI lineage: Eukaryota > Viridiplantae > Streptophyta > Magnoliopsida > Malpighiales > Euphorbiaceae > Garcia > Garcia nutans. The sequence goes on from CANTUV010000045.1 coordinate 36,415,038, forward strand.
CCTTCTTTTATAGCGTGTTGAAAACCCAAGATAGAGGTTTTCCCAATTCTGAAAACTGCCTCATTAATCCTTGACTAGTGGCATTAACATCAGCTTCCTTTTGTGTACTTTGATTGCTAGGCTGATAATTTCCTTTCTCATTCCTTCTTGTAGAAAAGTGATTCTTCTCCCTTTCCCACACTTTAATTTGTAGACCAGCTTGGAGAAGATCTTTGAAATCCTGGATGAGTGTATGAGACATCCTTTCACAAAGACTAGGTAACACCCCTCTCACAATCATCCTTATTTGATCAGATTCATCGAGCCTCTTCTTGAGCAAAGCAGCCTTGTTCCTCTACCTTTCCATATAGTCCATAAAATTCTCATTTGGCCATTGTCTAATGGACTCAACTTCCATTAAGGTTACTTCCAGCTCGACATTATACCCATATTACTGAATGAAAGCCTTGTACAACATGTCCCAATTTTTTTGAGTACTTTCCTCTAAGGTGTTAAACCAATTTTGGACAATAGGGTCCAATGAGAGTATAAAATACCTCAGAGTTTGAGCTTTAGTAGCTCGGGCAGACTGTATAGTAGTGATATATTGCTTTATATGGAGGTGAAGATTTCCGGTTCCATCAAAATTTGCAAAGGATGGCATCTTAAACTTGTATAGAACTTCTTTTTCTAGCTCAAATAATTTGTCAACTTTGGACATTTCTTCGGTTTTCAGCTTCTTCTCAAATTTCTTTTCCAAATCAGCAATCATGTTTTCAACATCAAAAGTTTCAGTTTTATTCATAGTTGATCTTTCAATAATCTTTAGTTCTTTCTTCTTATTTTGAGGATCTTAGAAGTATTGAGCCCAATCATCATCATCATCATCATCAATGATCACCTTATCATCATCAAAAATCACTTCACCAACTTTAGCCTTCCTCTTGTCCTTTGGCTTCTTAGTGCTAGCAGATGCTTCGGCATTGTTTCCTAAAATTGTAGCCAATTGGTTCTTCATGGTCTTAGCCAAGGCCTCTTTTATTTCTTCCATCTTGGCATTGATGGCGTCGTCCACCATTCTTTGAATTTGTTCGGGAGTGAGAAAGTAATTGAGTCGCTACTAGATTCTTCATCTCTGGCGTAGGTCAGATTGTCATAAGCTTTTGAAATGTCATAATCCAGGGCTGTGAGCCAGAGAGGATCAATGATATGAGATGCAAATGTATGCATGTATGCATGTATGCACAAACAATCAACAAAAGAAGGGTAAATAGGATGTTCCTTCCAACCTTATAACTTCCACACACGGATGGCGAGTCTCTTTTCCTAGGTAATATGGTTAACAAAATACCAACATGGGGTATCTTATTTTCGAATAATTCCCTCGAATGTTTCAACCAATAGTTATATTTTCAAAAATGGAAATCAGTTCATAATAATTTAAGTTTTAATCCATTTAACCAACAAAGTAGCTTTTATGCTATATTGGATTAAAACTAAATTAAGAGGTTTATTATAAATAGATTTCTCACTTGAAAAAGTAACTAATGATTCATGACAAAAGCAAGCCCATGATTAATCATTCTTAGTATAAACTAGGCACACAATTGATTTTTTGTATTTGATAGTTGACCTAAATAATTTACAAGCTCTTTTGGATGAAAATAATTTTATTTCTAAGCCCATGGTAAAAAAGATTTTAGAAAAAACATATTTTGGGCTTTGTATTTGGATCATGAGAAAAGTATTTTTGATTTGTTTTTAGAAAATTTTTATGTCCAAAGACCATCTTGAAAAGTTTTGAAAATAGTTTTGGTCTTTTGGACTTTAAAGAAAAATTTATGTTGAGCTTAAAATTGTACTTAGGTCATATTAGAAAAAGAACAAACCAAATAAGCCATGATTTAAGCCAAGATAAATTAACCATAGTCAAACAACAAGCATTTGGAGTAAAACCTAAGGAAAGTAACTAGGCCAATTACATGAGCTTTAGTCTTTGGGTTAAAAAGCTTAGGTTCCCATAGCAAGTATATACCAAATGGTACGAGGCTATGAGTGGTTATGCCATGCTCGATCTCCATATCTTGAGTGAAAGTATGGCATCCCTTACATAACACAACATGGGTAACACTAGCATCCTAACTCACACACACGATGCAATCTAATATGATGCATGGATAATATCATGATAAGAAAGAATAAAATAATATAAAGACCAACGAAATCAAGTTCTCTTGTCCCCAGTGGAGTCGCCACTGTGAGCAGGATTTTTGCCCCACTCCCGGTGGAATGGTTCTTGCAACTTTGACTCTGTTTAAGCTCAGAGCCTTAGAGAACACGGGCTTAAGCCCGGAGAAAATGGAGTCACCACCCGGATGGGCAAGGAAAAAGAAAGGGGTGGATGACTCGATTCCTAAGGAATCCCCAACCCCCTAATGGGTTCGAAAAGTTGGGTACGTGTGGGGAAGGTGAGAAATGACCCAGCACCCCCACAAAGCCAGGTTCATTGGAACCGACCTCCTTTGTAGGTTTTAATATTATAAAATTTTTAAATATAACAATATTATCCATACTACATTCAACAATTAAAATAAAGCATCATTATATTAAAATCAAAGCAATGTCCAAACAAAGCAAATAAATGGACATCCATCCAAGAATGGAAACATGTCCCTACATCGTCCATGTCTAAACTAAATAGGACACCCACCGAAAGGTGGAAACATCTCCTTTACATTGGTCCAAAATATAAAAACAATTTAAATTACATAAAATTTAACTAATGAGGTACCCATAAAGTGGAAACATACCTCTTACAATTTTAATACTAAAACAAACAAATAATAATCATAATAATAAAGAAAATATCCATCCATGATAAATTAAATAATTCAAGCATTGAAATTAAATAAATCAACCATCAAAACATATAATAACTATATAATCAAATCTAAAATTAAATAAAGTAATAAATATATAAATTTAGGGTTTTAAAGAATTTTGGATTTTTAGAATTTAGGGTTTTGGAACTTAGGGTTTTAGAAACTAGAGTTTTGTATTAGGGTTGTGAAATTAGGGTTTTTAGGGTTTTTTGAAACTAGGGTTTTGGAATTCAAAGTTTTGGATTAGGGTTTTAAAATTAGGGTTTTTGAAACTAGGGTTTTGGATTTCAGAGTTTGGAATTAGGGTTTTTTGGGTTTAACTTACTGCCTTAAAAACGTAATTTTGGATTTGAAGAGATAAATTAAGGTTTTGGAAAAATAATCAATATTTTGGAGTTTAATAATGAAATGGTTTAAGCTTTTGGATAAAAATAGTTTAAGGTTTTGAGTTTCAATAAAATACCCTACGGTTCTTGAAGTTTTAGTAAAAGAATAGATTCTGATAATTAACTTAAATTCTCAACAGCCACTGGATGGTTTTAAGTTTTTTATGAAACATGCAAGTGGGGTTACAAATGCCAACTGATCAATGTGTTAATTAAAGCAAACGATTAAAGTTATTGAAACAAAGATCAATTTACTGCATGTTCAAAGATCAAGGTACTGCGTGTTCAAAGATCAAGTTACTGCATGCATGTTCTTATTAATCAAAGAAATGAAGCTACTGTGAGCATGAATAATTTATGATTAAAGATCAAGCCTTCGTCATTGGTTCCTCCACAATTGACTTCTGGATGAACAACGAACAAAGACAGCGTTGCTGTCTTTGATGGATTGATGACTGATCAGTGCTGCTCGTTGTTGATTTCTTTTTGCTGTGTTTTGCTTTGCTGTTTAAACTTTCTTCATATTAATTGCCGACCCTCTTAATGTTCCTTGCTGCCCTTGTTAATGTTCATTGCTATTTTGTTAATGTTCCTTGCTACCTTTCTAAATTCTGAAATGTTATTATTTATAGGCCCTAACCTCACTTAGAATCCTTAACCTAATATTAATCAGTCCTTAAAACAAATTCTAGTTGAATTAGGAAACTTATATAAACCATATCGATCTGGGGTAGCTAGATTGACATGGTTGTTTGTTGCTTCTATCGCACCGTTAGCCTTCAGTCTATAAGGGAAGGATCGGTGATGATAGATTTGGTATTTCGAGAATAAGTCTTTAATTGTACCATGAAATTATAGCCCATTGTCCGATATCACACTGTACAGGACCCCACACCTTCAGATGAGATTCTTTTTAATAAATCTAGCCATTTGCCTTGCCCCCAGTTTGTTGAAAGATTCAGCCTCAACCCACTTTGAAAATTAATCCATTGCTACTACAATAAAATAGTGACCATTTGAAGGCGTCGGATGTATCTCTCCTATAATGTCAATCCCCCAAGTTGCGAATGGCTAGGGTGAAGACATAGAATGCGATTCTTCAGGAGGCATGTGATTCAAATTACCATACATCTTACATTGCTGGCACTTCTTCACAAACTCAATACAATCTCTCTCCATGGTCAACTAGTAGTAACCTTGTCGAATTATCTTCTTAACTAGGGCTAAACCACTCATGTGTGGATCACAACTTCCTGCGTGTATTTTTGACATGATATGCTCCACCTCAGGTTTCCTCAAGCATCTTAAGTGCACCCCATCAGGCCATTTTTGAAACAACTCTCCATGAAAGGTGATGTATTGTAAGGACCATTGCCTTATGGCTCTTCTTTCTTTCTTTGTTGCCCCCAACGGGTATTCCTTCTCCTCCAAAAATTGTCTTATAGTGTCATACCATGCATCATGGTCTGTATCAGTTTTCATGATTGTCTCATATTCATAGCAAGGAGTTGATGAACTGGTCAAAATCAGAGGCTTAAGGAATACGTTGATAGGATTTTCCCATACCGAAGCCAATGTGGCTAGGGCATCAGCCATCTGGTTTTCTTCTCTTGGTAGGTGTATAAACCTGCACTCCTTAAAGTTCTTCTTCATTAATGTTCAAGTAACAGTGATATGATTTTAGCTTCTCTTCTTTTAACTCCCACTTTCCATTTACTTGGGATACTACTAGCAATGAATTGCCAAAGACTTGCACCTTATCCACCTTTATAATCATCAGGGCTTCCAAACCAAAGATACATGCTTCATACTCCACCATATTATTGGTCGCCCTGAACTTCAACTTCTTAGCTAAAGGGATAAGTTCCCCTTCGGGCGATTCTAGTATGACTCCCAAACATGCTCATTTCCTATTCACTGCTCCGTCAAAATACATCTTCCATCCTTGTACTTCTATGGCTTCTAAATGTTCATCGGGAAATTTCCAGATTACCTCTTCACTATCTGATAATGGTTGTTGGGCCAGGAATTCTGCCACCACTCTACCTTTGATTATTTTCCTGGTTATATACTCAATCTCAAATTCTTCCAATATTATCAACCATCGCCCATACTTTCCAATCAAAGAGGGTGTCTCCCTTAAGTATTTCACCATATCTAACCTGAAAATTGCTTGCACACTATAAGATTGAAAGTAATACATCAACTTCTTAGAATACCATACCACAGCTATACAAGTCTTTTCAATGATACTATACTTAATTTCATAAGGTAGGAGCTTTCTACTCAAATAATAGATTGTGTGCTCAATCCCTGATTCATCTGCCTGGGCTAGCATAGCTCCAATTGACTCTTCTTCTACTGCTAAGTATAGTAACAAGGGTTTATCAGGTTTAGGTGGTTTCAAAACAAGTGGATTTAGTAGATACTCCTTTATGCACTCAAAGGTATTTTGACACTCTTCATTCTACATGACTGGCTGATTCTTTTTAAGAAATTTGAAGATAGGTTCACAGATTGTGGTGAGCTTTGCTATAAACCTGCTAATGTACTGCAATTTGTCAATAAACCCCCAGACTTCTCTCTCCCTCTTAGGGGCTGGCATATCCCTGATTGCCTTAACCTTGTTAAGGTCAATCTCAATGCCATTTGGACCAATCACATGTCTCAACAACTTGCTTGAGGTAACCCTAAACACACACTTCTTTGGGTTTAACCTTAGCTTATACTTCATTGCTCTCTCGAAGAATAATTCTAGGTTTTGGAAGTGCTGCTCCCTTGTGTCCGACTTCATCATCATATCATCAACATACACTTTGATCCACATAGACCCTAATTCTTCCATCTTTGGTATGGGCACTATGTTGGCTAGCTAATCTGGATAATCTATCACATTAAGAAACTTTACATGTATTTGTTTAGTGACTTCTTCTTTAACCAATTCAACCCATTCAAATCTTAACTGCCTAAGCTTTTGTTTGACAGTTTCATGTGAGTGTAAGTAGGGATCAAATGCTTAGCTATGTCTCGATCTATTCCAGGTATATCCTCATAAGACCAAGCAAACACTTCTTCATATTTTTTAAACACTTTTTCAAATCTCTCTCATCAAGAGTAAGATCGGATGCTATCCTAATGTTTTTAGGATTTTTGGTTGTTCCCAAATTTAATGATTGTGTATCAACAGAGTTAATATTAAAGATGCTCATGTAACCATTATTTGAATGTATGCAACCATCAGGAGAAACATCACACAAGTAAGCAAAATCATACTTTATTGCATTCATTTTGGAAAAGAAAACATCATCATCCTCACACAAAGAAGACAAATTAAAATCAAAATCAAAATTATTGTTCTCAAAATCATAAAGCAGAACATCTTCAAACTTCTCTTCAACCAAGGCAGCAATCTCTTTTGGAGTCTTCTTAGCTTTTAGGATAGCTTCCTTCTCCCCTTCTGGATTGGGCTCCTTCTCAGCTGGTAGGGTGAGATTTTTCTTCACTTGTTCCACTAACTCAGCAACATCAGTAAAAATCTCAAAACCCAAGATCAGCTTTATCATGAACATGATTTTCTCGGGCTTTCCTTGGAGTGGTCCCATGTTTAGAGCTTTGACAAAGATCTCTTCAAATGGTGGGAAGCTCATTTTCTCATTCTTCTTTGGATGAACATCTTTGCTAGCTTCTTCATAACCTAACCCTTTCTTGGAAGTTTGAGTCTTGAAATCTGAAAGCTTTGTCATACTGGCCTTGCCCTTTCAAAGACCAGCACCAGGAAGGTAGCTCATGTTTTTCATCATGTTCAAGACCTTGGAGCCCACTACTTCATCATCAGAAACTGTTGCTACTTGGAAACCATTGAGAGACCTCTCAATTGTTAGAGCATTGACCACCTTATTATCTTCAGCCTCGATGAACATCGTCTCTTCTCCGTTAGGGAATTTGAACTTTTGATGAAGGGTGGAAGGAACTCCACCAATAGGATGAAACCATGGTCATCCCAAAAGTATAGCAAAAGTAACAGGTTTGTCCAAAACCACAAATTCAACAATGGATTCAATTGGACCAACCTTCACAATAGCTTTGAATGTCCCTTTGGCGTGCCTCTTGGTATTGTCATAAGCCCTAATGGTTACCTCGGTTGGGCTTAGATCCCTTGTTGACATAGCTAGCTTTGATAAAATTTTAAGTGGGAAAACATTTATGGCGGACCCATCATCAACCATTACACATGGGGTCCTTTTTCCTTTGACTTCTACTTTGATAAAGAGAGGGCGGATGTGATCTCTCCCCTCTTCCGATAAATCTACATCTGAGAAAGATACCATTCCCATATTAACTTCACTCTTCTTTTAAATATCTTCACACTTCATCACTCCTTCAACCTTTATGAAGTTAACTAGGTGAAAATTGGCATGCTAGCCAAGGCCTTGGCCATAGTTTTACAGTGCTTCTTGGAAGTGGCCAATAAGTCCCAAATACTGACGCTTGCTTGGGTTCTCTTTAATTGCTTAAGCACAGTGTCATCTTCCTTTTCTTTGTTCCCAGGTTTAGCTTCCCTTCCTTTATTAGCTTCTACTTCCTTAATGGTGACCTTGCATAAGGCTTACCAGATCTAGTGTTCATCACTTCATCTTCTTCAGGCTCGAACCAGGTCCATTCTTCCTTCTTGGGTTCATGATCATCATTGCTATCACTCGAATCCCAAAATTTGTTCACAACATAAATTGTTACTTCTTTTCCAACCACAGTTTGTTCAACTTTACTAAACACCACTTCTTCATTGCTTGCTTCTCCATCCACATCTTTGAAAGAGGGCATGACAAAACTTTCATGCAAACCTCCTCCAATCATGAAGGTCATCGTTGGTGGTACTCTATTGAACCTTGGTAGTGGATTGTCTTTGGTGTTTGGTTTGTTGGGCTTGGGTAGCTTCCCACTATCAATAAAATTCTAGATCTCATGCCTCAACCTCACACATCTATCCCTACCGTGCCCTTGCATTTGATGGAATTGACAAAATGTCTTAGGGTCAAAATTAGGTGGGAGAGGGTTAGGCAAAGGACGAGGATTTAAGGGTTGTAACAATCCCTTCTTTTGTAGCTTATTGAGGACCCAAGACAACGACTTCCCCAATTCTGAAATCTATCTTCTTCCTTCTTAGCTATTAGCATTAACATTAACTGCCTTTTGCATGCCTTGGTTACCAAACTGGTAGTTTCCTTTCTCATTTCTTCTTGCTGAAAAGCGATTCTTCTCTCTTTCCCACTCTTCAATTTGTAGACCAGCTTGTAAAAGGTCTTTGAAATCTCGAATGAGTGTATGGGACATCCTTTCGCGAAGGCAAGGTAGCACTCCTCTCACAATCATTCTAATTTGATCGGATTCATCAGGCCTTCTCTTGAGCGATGAAGCCTTATTCCTCCACCTCTTCATATAATCCATGAAGTTCTCATCCGGCCTTTTTCTAATGGACTCCACCTCCATTGGAGTAACTTCCAATTCAACATTGTATCCATATTATTGGATGAAGGCCTTGTATAGCAGATCCTAGCTTTTTTTTAGTGCTATCATTTAAGGTATTGAACCAATTTTGGATAATAGGATCCAATGAGAGCATGAAGTACCTTAGAGTTTGAGCCTTAGTAGCTTGGGCAGATTGCATAGCAGTGATATACTGCTTCACATGGAGGTGAGGATTTTCGATTCCATCAAACTTTGCAAAGGATGGCATCTTGAACTTGTATGAAACCTCTTCATCTAGATCAAATAATTTATCGACCTCAGACATTTCTTTAGTTTTTAGCTTCTTTTCAAATTTCTTTTCCAAGTCGACAATTAGCTTCTTAACATCTGAACTTTCAGTTTTCTCCACAGCTGATCTTTCAACAACCTTCGGTTCCTTCTTCTTGTCTTGAGGATCTTGGAAGTATTGAGCCCAGTCATCATCATCGTCAACGACTACCTTGTCATCATCAAAAACCACCTCACCAACCTTAGCCCTTCCCTTATCTTTCTTGGTGCTTACAGATGCTTTAGCGATGTTCCCAAACATTGTAGCCCCCTTTAGTTCTTCCATTTTAACATTGAGGGCGTCATCCACCATTCTTTGAATTTGTTCGAGCTCCATTGCTTTTGGTGAAAAAGTGATTGAATCGCTACTAGATTCTTCATCTCCAGCATAGGTCAGATTGTCGTAGGCTTTTGAACTGTTGTAATCCAGGGCTGTGATATTATCCATACTACATGTGATCATAAGAATAAAAAAATACTTTATTAAAATCACAACAATATCCAAACAAAACTAATAAATGGACACCCATCATAGGATGGAAACATGTCCTTACATCATACTTGTCTAAAACTAAGTAGAAAACCCACCAAAAGGTGGAAACGTGTCCTTTATATTAATTCCAAAATATGAAAAATAAATTAAATTGCATGATGCTCATAATATGAGGTACCCAAAACATGGGAAACATACCTCTTACAATGTTTTGAAACCAAAGCAAATCAATAAAAATAACCAACCATTCATCATAAGTAAATTATTCATCAAGGACATGAAACATCAATCAAAGTATATAATAAACTTACATCTAATTTAAATAAAGCAGTAAGTATATGAATTTAGAATTTATGCCTCAATTAGGGTTTCTTGAATAAAATTAGGATTTTATAGGTTTTATGTTTAACAATTGGGGTTTTTTAATTACTGGATTATTTAACTAAGAAATATTTAATATAAAAGAAATAACATGGCTATTGGATGTACAAATAGGTTGAATTAAAGATTAGATTTTGAAATAAATTAGGGTTTGAGTCTAAAGAATGGATATTTTGGATTTAGGGTTTCAAAAGTTGTATAAAAAATATTAAGGTTTAGGGTTTAAGTAAATAAAATTGGAGATCATGAAAATAGGATTAAAAGTTAGGTATTTGGGAAGAATATGCTACTGTGATTTTTAGAAAAATAGAATTGATTATAGTTTTGAGAAAACAGATTATTATTTTGTGGTATTAGAAAAGTGTAATTAGGGTTTTAGTTTTCAAAAATTAGTTTAATGGGTATTAAGATTTTAGGGTTTTGAAAAATAATTTTAGGGTTTTAAATAGAGACTAGATGATAAATAAAAAAATAATTGATCAAAAAACCCATCTATTGTATGCTCAAATAATTAATCAAATTAAATAATGAGGCTACTGTAAATATAAAAAGTTAATAGAAACTCAAACCTCCATTGTTGGTTCCACCACAATTTTAATTCTGGTTGATCAATAACAAAGATAGTGTGTGCTTCCTTTTTATGGATTGTTTGTTTGTTGCTTGTTGCCACTTGCTCCTTCCTTCAAAAGTCCAAGATTTTGAGTAATTCGAATAATCCTTGAGTCATAATCCCAATTCCTTTACGTGTGTTTTTAATGTGGTATTTATAGGCAATTAAAATAAAAAAACCTAGTATGTTAAGGAAATTAAAAATTATTTCTAAAATAAAATAAAAAACCAAGTAAAATAAGGTTCCGGCAAAAACTGTGTGTGGGCCTGGGCGAGACTGGCGCTGAGCTGGGGGCAAAAACTGCACGCGGGCCCGGGCTAGGCACTGGAAAAATTACACGTGGGGTACAATTTCACCGCAGGTTTTGTCTGTGGCAAATTGGTCCATGGCCAATTCGCCGCAAGCAAAACCTACAGCGAATTGGCCCCAGCCAATTCGTCGCTAGCAACTTTCGTTGCCGATTTTTTATTTTTTAAAATTATATATATATATATATTTAAAAATAAATAAATAATAAATAAAAAGTAAAATAAATATTATATTAAAATAAATAATAAATAATAAATAAATAATAAATAATAAATAAAATGAATCAAAATAAATATACCACAAAAATTATTTCGGACTGTTTTAAAATCTTTGGACTGAACTGGATCAAAAATTAAAGGTCTACAATGAGGATGGATTCTTGATCAGAGATTGGCAATGGTTTGGGTTCTTGACTAAAAAATGATTTGGGTTCTGGACCTGGTGGTGAGTTCTGGACTTAAAAATGATTTGGGTTCTGGACCCGGTGGTGAGTTCTAGACTCAAAAATGATTTGGATTCTAGACCTGGAGTGAGTTCTGAACTCAAAAAATGATTGAAGTTCTGGACCAGATGGTGAGTTCTGGACTAAAAAAATTTGGGTTCTGGACTCGGTGGTGAGTTTTGGACTCAAAGATGATTTGGGTTCTGGACTTGGGATTGAATTTGATTTGGGTACTTGGACTCGAGACTGGGTACTTGGACCCAAGATTAAATTTGATTTGGGTACTTGGACCTGAGACTGGGTGCTTAGACTCGAGACTAGATTTGATTTGGGTACTTGGACCTGAGACTGGTACTTGGACCTGAGATTGAATTTAATTTGGGTTCTTGGACTCAAGACTGGGTTCTTGGACCCAGGATTGAAATTGATTTGGGTACTTGGGCCTGAGACTAAATTTGATTTGAGTACTTGTACCCGAGACTGGGTACTTGGACCCGAGACTGGATTTGACTGTCCTTTTATTAGTTGAGAATTCTGGCTTAACTGGTTGTTCCATTATTTTTGTTCTTCCTTTTGCACTTTTGCAAACAAATCAGCCTTTTTTAAGCTGGCCTCTTATATCTTCTCCTTTCCCCCTGCGTGGAAAAATATTGGAAGTGAGTCTAAAAATGTTTTGTACACGCATAAACTCAAAAATAAAAAATAAAAGGGGAAACCCTTGGCCCCTGTGTAGGCTCAAACCCATGATTATGTGGGCTTTAGATGATGTTTGTATATTGTCTGGTTCTTCAGACAAGCATGTTTTTCTTCTTTCTTTTGCAAAATTACTGGAGCTTCATCACATAATGGGCTTTCCATGCCCTCTGATTCTATATCCTCTTTATGGTTGCTTCATAGAATATTACTATTTACTTTTGACAAAGAAAAATGGATTGTGATATGCTCATGTATGCTTGATATGCTTAGATAATTTTTACAGTGGTTCCATTGACTCACAGACCGAGGTTATTAGCTGAAGTGTTCTCACATATTTCTTCTAGATGCCCATTCAGGTCTTGCACTGGAATGGCTGAAGGATTCACTTTTATGGCTTTTTATTTTCAAGATGTTGAGGACATGAATGGTGGAGGCCCAAGCAACAGAGATTCATCCATTTCAAACTAGAATTCAACATGTCAATTGGTAGCTTCTTCACAACCTTACCAATAATCATTTTCTTTCCCAATGTGTCCTTCGAGGTTCGATGGCTCTACATACTTCCCTTAACTTGTAGGCTTTGCAAAATTTTTACTTTTTAACTTTTTTTTTCTTTTTCTTTTTTTTTTTGAATTTTAAATTTTGATTTTGAAATCAAATGTTGGCTTTGCCAAATCAATGTCAATTTACCTTAGGACTCGATTTTCCAAATTAACATATCTATAACATGACAGCCCTAGTTATCATACTAAACTCAAGAATCTTTTCTATTTAAGCAAGAATTGTTACACTTCAGATAGGCATAAACATATTACTTGACCAAAGGTCTCATCGAGTTTAAATATTATCTATTTCATATGCATGCTTATTCAAACTATCTCCACTAATAGACTCTACCTGCAAAGAGAGATCAACAGGTCTTTGATAGGCTTAATATTGGGTCTATACGAGACACGAGTTAAATGAAGGCCATTTGTTAGTTGGAGCCATTGTAACACTATGGGAAAACTCACACACTACAAACTTCTTATTTAAACAGTTGAAAGCGTGAAAAGATAGAGCTTTGAACATTTTTCTTTATTCTTGACATGAATCTGGATCTTGATTAGGATAGTCTTTGCCTTTGTAAAAAGTTTAGTACCATATTCCTTTCTGCTTCTTCTTTTCCCTCTTCTTTCTCTTTCTTTTTTTTTCACTTTTTTTTGTTTCTTTTTTAGCTTCTTTATCATTTTGTCCTTCTTTCCTGTGGGATTGTCAAGTATAGGGCCTTCAAGAGCTATATGACCTTTCTCCTATCGCTCTAATTTTGGTTGGGTTGGACCAATTTATGTCAAACTGTCTTTGCCTACTACTACTTTAGGTAAAGGAAAATGCGGATGGCTTTCTAGATTTCCATTTGTATTTTCGTTTCCTTTTGATTTCGCACAAACTCAGGACCCATTTTTTTTTGTTTTTGCTTTTTCTCTCTTTCTCTTTTCCTTTTCTTTTATTCTTCTTTTTTTGTTTTGTTTTGTTTTTTTATGTTGGGTCTTAGCTCCAAAAGGATTATCTCGCTTACACCATTCTATATTTTTATTTATGGATGAGTGGTGTAGAGTGAGTCTTATTTCAATAAGGATAAATCATTTGTTGTCCTGATGTCATCTTAATAAATTGGAGATATTAGATCTAATATCAGGTGAACTTCAACTACCCTTATGGTCTTGAGAACTTCAACTATCCATATGGTCTTGACTATGCATTCCTTTCTTTTATCTTCTTATCGAACCTTAGTGATCAATAGATTTGTCAAAAGTGTAACAACAGCTCAGGGAAAATCATTGGGCTTATAAGTCCATAAAGAGAAAGCTAAAATCTCATAAATGTTCAAAGGGACAACTAGGGATTGATATTTAATTGGGTGGATACTAGTTGTTGGCTTACCAAACAATGCCTAGATCATCTCTCCCTAAAATAACAGAGTTCAATTTTGCCTCGAAAGTCCATCAAAGCATGTTCTAAGACTGACTAGGATCTAGACAAAGGTCATTATGCAGGAGTCCTCTCTAAGTAAGCATACACAACTCAATGCTATAGAATAATTCCCTCACCTAGTAAAGTCATTCAAATTATAATTCATAGATATGCTAATTTATAAATATCAAGCTAGATTCGTCATTAGTTGAGCACCATAATGAACAAAGACCATGAAAATTTTAATGAAAATAATTTATTCAAACAAACATAATTTGAAAAACATAATTGTTCCAATTAAATATTAGAGAAAGCAAAATAAATAGAGCAACACTCCAAGCTAAGGGAAGTTTGTTGAATAAAATTTCTCCTCATTCTGCATCTTTGACATTGCAGTCTTGAAAAATAGAATCTTCCTCCACTCCTCCTCCTACCATGAAGGTTGCTGGCGGAGGTACTCTTCCAAATTTAGGCAAAGGATTGCTGTAGACCCTTAATTTTTGACACAGTCCAGTCCGATATTTTAAAACAGTCCAAAATAATTTTTGTTATATTTTTAATAATATTTATTGCCTATAGTATTTATTTTTAATTAAAATAAAAAATAAAAAAAGAAGAAAAGATAAAAAAATAAATTGAAAATAGAAATCGACGACGGGCCAAATAGGCGATGAATTAGCTTGGGCAGATTCACCGCAGGTTTTTCCTGCTGCTAATTGGCCACAAGCCAATTCATTTCAGGTTTTTCTTGTGATGAATTGGCCTGTGGCCCTTGCCCAGCCTACGCCTAGCCCGCAGGAAATTTTTGCCAGCGCAATTTTTTCTGAAACCCTATTCTACTTGGTTTTGGTTTTTAATTTTATTTCCTATATGGCTTTTATTTCCTTAACCAATTAGTATTAGGTTTTTATTTTTCTTATAAATACCTCATCAAAACACACAGAAAGAGGACTTTGATCTTGAGACTTTTGACTTTGATCTTTTAGAGAAGGAGATCGAACTTTTGGGATTAGGACTTTGGAATTTATTCAAGAACTATCCAAATTTATTTTTGGCAGTGGATTGACAATCTCAAGCTTGAAAGATCAAGAGGCAGCAAACAACAAACACTCCATCAAAGGTGGCCCACACTGTCCTTGTTATTGTTCAACTAGAATTCAAAATTGTGGTGGAACCAACGACGGAGGTTTGAATCTCTATTTATTTGTTTATGTTTACAGTAGCCTCATCACTAAATTGGATTAATTGTTTAAACATGCAATAGATAATCAATTGTTCTACTTACCATCCAAACTCAATTTATAACCCTAAAAATTATTTTCCAAGACCCTAATACCTTAATACCCATAAAACTAATTTTTGAAATCTAAAACCCTAATTACACTTTTCTAAAACCATAAAACAATAATTTATCTTCTCAAAACCATAATCAATTTTATTTTTCAAAGATTTACAGTAGCTTGTTTCTTCCAATTTCGAAACCCTATTTTCTAAATCTTAAACCCTAAAATCTTAATTTTCAACACCAAAACCTACAACCCTAAAAGCCAATTTTTTTAAATTTTTGGGGGAGTTGTCCCCAATCCTGCAAGGGACGCTGCCCCTTGACCATGCCCACTAACCGGCTAGCGGGATCGCCGTATGGGCTCGTCGAAGCGGTCATGTAGACCTTAATTTTTGACCTAGTTCGGTCCAATATATTTAATTAGTCCAAAATAATTTTTGTGTTGTCTAATATATTTTATTATATTAATTAAATAATATTTGCTTTAGTATCTAATTTTTATTAATAAAAAATAATAATAATAAACAAAAAATAAATAAAAATAAAAATCGGCAATGAAAAAATCATCGTCGAAAATCAGCATGGGAAGAAATGGCCGTGGGCCATTTTGCCCGCAGGAGTTTCCTACGAGCGAAATGGCCCGCAGGCCAATTTTCGCCCTCAGCCAGTTGCAGCAACTTTTTCGCCAGCGCAATTTTTCCGCAGTAGTTTTTTTTCCCAGTGCAATTTTTCCGCAGCAGTTTTTTTTCGCTAGCAAAATTTTTCTGAAACCAAATACAATTAGGTTTCGGTTTTCTTTTCTTAATTAATGTTAGATTCCATGAATAACTAAAATTAATCATAAAAATCTTCTATAAATAAGGACTAAAACATCACAAAAAGGGAGGTGAAAATTGAGACCGAAATTGAGGAGGAAAACTTGGAAAAATAAATCAAAATTTAAGAATTCCTTCTGGCAGTAAAATCAATCGGATTTTTGAGAGAGCAAACAAGCAATTCAATCCATCAAAGGCAACAAAGCTTGTCTTTGCTCTTGTTCATCCAAGAAGAAATTTTTGGTAGAACCAACAAACGGAGGTATGAATGTCTAATTTTTTCACAATAGCTTAAATAATTCAATTGTCTCTTTTGATTCAAAACACCCTAGAACTTTAATAAAATTGTTTATTTTTTTCGTTTATTCGTTTATTTTTTTTTCCAAAAATCTTAAAATTGTTATTTTTGTTTCTTCAAAATTTATCAAAACCCTAATTTGAATCTGTTTCTTTTCAAAGCCCTAAATTGAATCTCCTGCTTTCCACAAACCCTAAAAAATATTTTTTTTTGTTTATATAAATCTTAAATCATTTTGTTTATTTTCATAAAACTTCATAAAATTATCAATTGATTTTCAAATTTTGAAATCTAATGCATTCTCCGAAACCCTAATTCTAAAATTCTAAAACCCTAATTCAACTCCAAAACCCAAAACAGTAAACCCTAACTCCCTTAAAACCTTAAGCCCTAATTTTTCTAAACCCTAATTCCCTTAAAACCTTAAAACCATATAAATTTAAATGTTATAATTCTACACAGTAAGTAACCGTAAATCATAAGCCTAAAGTTTTAAAGTGTCCAAACCCTAATTTCATGATTTCACTCCTCAAACACTAATTTGGTTAATCACAGAATTTTATTAACCTCTTAAATTATAAAACCTTAATCCATTTCAATTCCTTTAAAAATCACAATAACTTAAACCCATAAATTCCAAAACCCTAAACACATTAAATAAAGAATCTAAAATAGAAACAGTAGCCCTAATTTGAATCTTTATTTGCTTTATTCAATTTTATATTTGATTATGCTTTGATTTATTGTATATGCTTTAATTTATTTAAGTTCAATGCTTGGTTTATTTAGTTTATTATGGATGGATGTTTACTTTCTATTTTGACTGATGTTTAATACCTTTGACGAATGATTTATTTATGATGAATGGTTATTTACTTTTATCGATTTATTTAGATTTCCAAATGTTGTAAGAGGTATGTTTCCACTTGGTGGGTACCTCACTAGTTAAATATCATGTAATTTAAATTGCTTTTCTATTTTAGAACCAATGTAAAGGACATGTTTCTACCTTTCGGTGGGTGTCCTATTTAGGCATGGATTATGTAAGGGCATGTTTTCATCTTCGGATGGGTGTCCATTTATTTGTTTTGCTTGGACATTATTTTGATTTTTAATATATCGATGCTTTATTTTAATTATTGTGTGTAATATGGATAATATTGTTATATTTTAGAATTTTATAATATTAAGACCTGTAAAGGAGGCCGGTTCCAATGAACAGGGCATTGTGGGGGTGCTGGGCCATTTCTCACCTTCCCCACACGTACCCAACTTTCCGAACCCATTAGGGGGTTGGGGATTCCGTAAGAATCGAGTCATCCACCCCTTTCTTTTTCCCGGCCTGTCCGGGTGGCAACTCCATTTTCTTCGAATCTAGGTCTGTGTTCTCTAAGGCCCCGAGCCTAAACAATGCCGAAGTAGCAAGAACCATTCCACCAGGATTGGGGGCAAAAATCCCCACTCACAGTGGTGACTCCACTGGGGATAAGAGAAGTTGATTTCATTGGTCTTTATATTATTCTATTCTTTCTTATAATGATATTATCCATTGCATCATATTAGATTGCATCGTGTGCGTGAGTTAGGATGCCCGTGTTACTTGTGTTGTGTTATGTAAGGGATACCACCCTTAATTTTTAACCTAGTCCGGTCCAATATATTTTAATTAGTCCAAAATAAATTTTATGTTGTCCAATATATTTTATTATCTTAATTAAATAATATTTGCTTTAGTATCTAATTTTTATTAATAAAAAATAAAATAAATAATAATAAACAAAAATAAATAAAAATAAAAATCGGCGACGAAAAAATCATCGTCGAAAATCAGTGTGGGACGAAATGGCCCTCAGGCCAATTTTTGCCCACAGCCAGCTGCGGCAACTTTTTTACCAGCGCAATTTTTCCCGCAGCAGTTTTTTTTCGCCAGCTTAATTTTTCTGCAGCAATTTTTTTTCGCCAACAAAATTTTTCCGATGCAAATTTTTTCAAAACCAAATACAATTAGGTTTCGGTTTCCTTTTCATAATTAATGTTAGATTCCGTGAATAACTAAAATTAATCATGAAAATCTTCTATAAATAAGGACTAAAACAACACAAAAAGGGAGGTGAAAATTGAGACCGAAATTGAGGAGGAAAATTTGGGAAAATAAATTGGATTTTAAGAGTTCCTTCTGGCAGTAAAATCGATAGGATTTTTGAGAGAGCAAACAAGCAATTCAATCCATCAAAGGCAGCAAAGCTTGTCTTTGCTCTTATTCATCCAAGAAGAAATTTTTGGTGGAACCAACAAACGGAGGTGTGAATGTCTAATTTATTCAGAGTAGCTTAAATAATTCAATTGTCTCTTTTGATTCAAAACACCCTAGAACTTTAATTTACCTTTTCTAAAGCTTAAAAACCTTAATTGGTTTATTTGTTTTCTAAAATCTTAAAATTGTTATTTTTGTTTCTTCAAAATTTACCAAAACCCTAATTTGAATCTGTTTCTTTTCAAAGCCCTAAATTGAATCTGCTTCTTTCAACAAACCCTAAAAAATATCTTTTTTTTTCTATAAACCTTAAATCATTTTGTTTATTTTCATAAAACTTCATAAAATTATCAATTGATTTTCAAATTCTAAAATCTAATGCATTCTCCGAAACCCTAATTCTAAAATTCTAAAACTCTAATTCAACTCCAAAACCTAAAACAGTAAACCCTAACTCCTTTAAAACCTTAAACCCTAATTTTCTAAACCCTAATTCCATTAAAACCTTAAAACCATATAAATTTAAATGTTATAATTCTACACAGTAAGTAACCGTAAATCATAAGCCTAAAGTTTTAAAGTGTCCAAACCCTAATTTCATGATTTCACTCCTCAAATACTAATTTAGTTAATTAAAGAATTTTATCAACCTCTTAAATTATAAAACCTTAATCCATTTCAATTCCTTTAAAACTCTCTGTAACTTAAACCCATAAATTCCAAAACCCTAAACACATTAAATAAAGAATCTTAAATAGAAACAGTAGCCCTAATTTCAATCTTTATTTGCTTTATTAAATTTTATATTTGATTATGCTTTGATTTATTTTCTATGCTTTAATTTATTTAAGTTCAATGCTTGGTTTATTTAGTTTATCATGGATGGATGTTTACTTTCTATTTTGATTGATGTTTAATATCTTTGATGAATGATTTATTTATGATGAATGGTTATTTACTTTTATTGATTTATTTAGATTTCCAAATGTTTTATGTAACACCCCAATACTCTATATAAATACTATAGATATACCAGGTATACATACAGTACGTATACAAAGTATAAGGATGTCACTTATCATTACAAATAAAGTCCTTATATTGAGTCCTAACCATATTGCATTAATAAAAAGAGCATTTACCAAATCATCATACTTTTAATGATCTTAAAAGTATATAGTAATCTTATCTTTATCAAAATTCATTTATACATATGAATACATTTATGTCAGAAATACTGCATAATTAAAATTTTACATGTATGCATCACCCTCTAGTTGGTCTCGGCAAACTCTTACTTTACTCGTGGCATAGAGAAAGACTTCATATCTACCATCTACTCACCTGCGCGATTAAACATCCGCGCTAAGCCCGAGAGCTTAGTAGTACAAATATATATGATATAAATATACATTATAGAATTAATGACATATAATGATATATCAATTCCATATACCATTAGTTGCATATCATGTTTCCCTTTTTAATTACATCTTTCATATATCTCTACTATTCTCATATATTATATATATAACAAACACCAACCACAATTCCATCATTAATAATCACAACGAATATATCAATACACATATCACATATCATAATTCATAACATCAACCACAATTCCCTCATTAATATTCACCATTCATGAATCACATTTACAACAAGACAACCATAGACTTCATTATTCATTTATTTCATCACTTATATATCACTTAGAAAACAAAGACAGACTCGGGCCCAACAGACACTAATATGTTATTCAAAGTTCAGAGTTACTGCTTTGGTCTATAATCATAATCATCGAGCCCGTAGGCAATACACATATATATATCTCTATCCATGGATAGGGTAACAGACCCAGTCTCTTGGACCATCAACTCAACATGCTTGAGGAGATCCTCAACCCGGCTAGACTGTTACCTGTAACAGACCCAGTCTCTTGGACCATCAACTCAACATGCTTGAGGAGATCCTCAACCCGGCTAGACTGTTACCTGTAACAAACCCAGTCTCTTGGACCATCAACCCGACTAATCGAGGAGATCCTCAACCCGGCTAGACTGTTACTTTAATTCACATTTATCATTTCACATTTCTCATAGTGTAACAGACCCAGTCTCTTGGACCTCAATTCAACTCAATTTGAAGAGATCCTCAACCCGGCTAGACTGTTACATTCATAGGCATGCCTGCCAAATTCAGAACTCTGAAACTTGAATCAACATATTAGACACAAAATCATTTTACATTTCTTTCTCAATTCATTTCTCATTTCATTATCATCATTATAGCCAACCCCCATGGCTTTATATCTCATTTAAATCATCATAGCCAATCACAATGGCTTCACATGTCATTTAGATCATATCTCAATTCACATTACAACACTTCATCATTCAAGTATACATAATCAATTTCATTAAACACATAGACAACATGTCCACTTATTTCATTTTAATCATTATTACCAACTATAATGATATCACATTTCATCATTTCTCAAGACATTAATATAATTCCTCATTATAATATTTATCATAACAAATTACATTGCACATACCTTTTTGAATGATCACCATAGCTTTCACACTATACAATTAAAAACATTAGTCACATTATATTAACCATATAATAAATTACTTAACATTGTTTTAAGTCTCAAAAACCATATAAAAGAATGCATCTTTGTAAGTTGTACTTACCTCAAGAGCTATTCCCAACAATCTATACCTTTCCTCTTCCAAGAATTCTCAACATTAAAGTTAATGCAACACAACCTCCTCAAAACCTAATCCAAAGATAATTATATTCATAAGAAAATAAGAATAATAACTAACTAGGGCAAACTCAATACTTGACACGCTCATTAACACGGGCGTGTCCCTGATCGTGCCCTAAACCAACAATACAGAAGCTTTGACACGCTCAGTAACACGAGCGTGTCACTGGACGTGTCACTCATTCTGCCTCACAGAAACATTAACACGCCCAACAACACGGGCGTGTTCATGGCCGTGTCAATTACTTTTTCTCACAGTAGCTATAACACGCTCAGTAACATGGCCGTGTTAATGGTCGTGTCACAAACGTCCAACTCAGTACCGATTACACGCCCAACCACACGGCCGTGTCACTGGTCGTGTCAGACCAGAAATCATGAATTCGAACTTTCATCCATGAAAACACCAACACTTCAAAACTCATATTTCATCACCCTTAATCAACATCTTGGTTAAATTCATCAATTACCCATCTATTTAACACTTAAATAACTTCAATATATCATAATCATAAGCATAATATACCTCACCAAGAATCAATTACTCAAATCCCCAAATCATCTATACTAAACCCTTACTCAACAATCTCAACAATTCATCATCATCCTCACATCTAACCATGTTATTTCACAATTAATCATGTTATCATCATCTAAATACCAATTCCACACATATATATACTTCAATCTTTCATTAACATCATCATCATCATCATCAAATAACCATATCAAATCCAACTCAAACGATAGGAATCAAGACAAGCAAATGAATACTTACTTGGATAATATGCCAAATCTTTAATAACCATCTTCAATCCTCTCAAAATCCCTTTGGGTTTGATGTAAATAGGGATGAAATCACCATCTCTCTCTCTCTCTCTCTCTCGTTCAAAAAGAAAAGGAAGAAGAAGGGAAGAAGATCTTTTCTTCTTTTCCCTTACTCATCATATATATATATATAATAAAATAAATATACCCAATATCCTTCACCACATATCTTTCCCTTTGACTTTCTTTCTTCCTTTTCCTTTTATTATTATTTTTATTATTATTAATTATTTAATTAACCTTACTTCTCCTACACCACTATATCCCTTAAGCATATGTGATGTATATGTTGGTATATGTATATCACATATATATATATTGCTTTTATATTTTCCCATATATTTCCCAAATACCATCCATACATATTATCCTTCATATACATATATCTCTTATAATATTTTCCTTACATATTTTACCAACATATCATCTCACATCTACTTCTCCAACGTACACCAAAATCGGGATATTAGATTAAGTCATTAAACATACACATTAAATCCATATACAACCATAATTATTCCAAACTCTTAGGGTGTATTTTGGGATATTACAATTCTCTCCCCCTTAAATAATTTCATCCTCGAAATTATCTAGTACACTAGCAATCCACTCTTAACACAATACCATCTTAACTTCCACATGAAGTTAATTATATGCTTAAGTCATTATGTTATCATATCATACAGTTTTTACTCTCCCCCTTAGAGTCAATTATCTTCTCTAAATTCCATAATTCATCATTCTATATGCTTATATATCTTAGTATTTCCTTAACAAAGCAACCAAAATAATTCCTCACATTTCCAATGAATATACCTTTAAACAAAAATCAAATCATCTTATAAAATACTTATACTTCGTCTGATCATAATCTTCAAGATATTTTATTACTTCATAATTACTTTCTTAACTTTAACTTTACAAAACATTGATTTATATTATATTATTATTTATCCCGTCATTATACTCATCTTTAGAATAGACTTTGATCAAACCTTAATTGATAACAAGAGCCTTATTTTTCACATACTTAATTCCTTCTCTAGTATGCTTTTCACTTGTACGCATATGAATACAACACCTTCCAACTTATTTTATAAATAATCAATCTTTTCCCTTGTATCAATATTTATAACTCTATTCATTCATGTCCATTCACACTTTAAAATTATACATCATATACATTATCATGTAAATTTTATACTCTGAGTACAACTATTCATTTTAAATCTCAAATGAGTAATAATCTTCATAGAATCTAGATCAATTGATCTTTCTGTCACCAAACATCCACACTTCAATCTTGTTCAATTCAAACCAACAATTAACTTATCATTAGGTTTCACATTATATATATGACCTGATTTCTTTGGATCAAACCGAGATTCAAATCTTAATCTCTTTAGTACCATACTCAGTCAAATTATCACGATAACAAATCACTCAAACTTGTCTTTTAATATACAAATAGTTTATTCACTTAAACCCCAAGTCCATTAATATATATTTACTTTATATAATAAACATATTCAGTATACTTTCAACCACATAAAATAATTTCTCCCTTTGAAAATCTCATCACCTATCATATTATTACTATATTTACATTACTTACCTTTTTATCACATTATCCATAACTCAAAACATTTTCATACTTCTCTTTTCATAATTATAAATAGATTTCTAACATAAAATAATAGGGTACAACTTTATCAATCATAACTCCTAACCATATTCTAAACACATAGTTATCAATCTCACCAAAATAGTACTACAGCCATATTATCTTAGTCCCAAATCTGTGGACAACCAAAACTAATCAGCCAAAATATAATAAACATAACATATGGCCTCGAGAGATTAATAATCAAGCCTGGGACTTACAAATCAATACTATTCTTCTATTATTCCATTTTCAATCTTCTCAATTACCATATTAAATTGTATCTCAAGAATTTCATATTCATACTTTAAACTTTTGCTACACCAAAAGTTAACACATTCCAACTCCGTTTCAACTCAGTTTATACTCGATTATATGATCATTATTAACTTAATTTATCTTTCAACAATATTACTATAAACATTTCTTACTATGTGCATATTCAATCATATACAAATTTTACAAAAATTCCATTTGTTGCTTCATTTCTAATCCATTTATAATCTCTTATTATATCCAAAGACATAGAACCTTTCCACATAAATACTTTGGAGCCCAAAATATTATATACTTATTAAGTTCAGTGATCACCATAACAATTTCCATTGTCCAGAATTACTCAAGTCCATTCCACTATCAATTCCATCACATAATTCATCTAGCTTTACAAAGTTCAAGACCTAATCTCTTTTAGGTCCACTAATACATGCAACATCATTCTTATTTTTAAACATATAGTCATACCACATACCTTGTAACACCCCCACATCCAATGCACACACACTACAACTACAACCATGTAGCATAAGTGCACCAAACATAGGGATGCTACGGTTTTCTTCAACATTCAAAACATTTAAATAGATACAATACTATTATCATTATATAATATAGAAAAGTAGATCATTTACTTTTAAAATAAAACACATTAGATATATATATACATACATATAGTTATTTCACAGCGGAAGTCATAAAATATTTACATATTTGAAAACACTTAATTCCATATTTACAAATATACAAATATGTACATTTAAGCAATACTTTACAAAATATAAAAAGAGTTATACATGATTGGCAAATCTCCTTTGATCTTTAAGTCTCCAAAATCAACTCTTCAATGTCTACCCTCACTCGGTCTCGAAGAGCTCTCGGGTTCGATTCTAACAGTTCTATCACCTGCGCGATTAAACACTATCGCGCTAAGCCAAGGGCTTAGTAAGATAATCATGCTAATGATATGACTTCGTGCAATGCAATGTCATTTCTCAAACCATAATATATATGTAACATCATATATGCAAAATTAACAATATACTTTCACATTACATATCACATTTTATTATCTTTTCATATACCTCATTAGTATTCATTTAATCATCAATACAAAGCAAAACAAACATCATTCATGACTCACATTAACCATAGACAAGCATGGGCCCAAGACACACTAATATGCCATTCAATTTTCAGAGTTAATGTTTTGGTTCTATCATCACATTTATCAATATCAATATCAATATCATAGACCCAACTAGGCTTCAAGGATTAAGTTCAACCAAGCTTCAAGGGGAGCAAAGCATGCTAAGCTTCAACCCAACTTGGCTTCAAGAACCAACCCAACCTAGCTTCAAGGGTGGTAACATCTCAATTAGGCTTCAAGGATTCAATCCAACCTAACTTCAAGAGATTGTTACACTTATTAGGCATGCCACCAACAACCAACTCTGAAAATGGAATAACACATTAGCCACACAATTCATTTATTATTCAATTATCATTTCCATTCTCAATTCTCAACAACATTTAGGCAAACATGCCTTATTTCTTTCAATTGCATCACATCATAGCCAACCACAATGGCATGGTCTCATAACATGTCTTATTTGAATTATCATTGCATCTTTGATATACATTTCAATATTCATTACTCATGAAACACATTACCATTTACAATGCATAACATAACATTATTCAATCTCAACAATGCAATTAGGGTAAAGAACAATTGATATGATTCATAGCTTTAGAACCTTACACATGTAATTGATTATATCATTCATTGATTCAAGTGTATTTAAAATGTTTAGGGTTAGGTTTAGGGACCAACCTACCCTTGAAGAACCAAAACAATGCAAAAAGAACAAAGAAACAAAACCCTAACCAACTCATTTGATGGACACGGGCAGCACACATGAGGGACACGGCCAAGCTTGTGGCCGTGTCTCTCAATTCAACTTTGGCAGTAGCAAACACGGCTTAGGGACACGGCCGTGTCTCTTCAACCAAAACTCACAGTAGCTCACACGGCTTGGGAACACGGCTGTGTCACCCAAAAATTAATCCAACACGTCCAAAATCATATGACTTGGCCGTGTCTCACATGGCCTTTGGCCGTGTCTCACATAATCAAAACCCTAACCAAAGCCAACACTTTCCAAATTGCATTTAAACTCAATATACATCATACCACATGCTTCAAATGAACATAATCAATGTTCTAAACACATATTCATTACAATAATCACTTTAAAACACATTAATATCACAATTAAACAAACACCATCTCAAAACCCTAATTAATCACCATCCTTTTTCATCTTTCAAAAACAACATCCATTTAAACATACAATCTTCACAATCAACCCAACACTAATTCCATCTTTTAACTTACAATCAATTTTAACACTTAAAAAAAAACATAACACAAACTCATCTCATCATCACACCAACAAAACCTAATTCCTTTCTCACACCACTTCAAAAGAATTGAAGAAATTAAAGAGAAGATCTTACCTTATATGAAGAAATTCCACAAATCTTTCACCAAATCTCTCAATTCCTTCTTCAATTTGAGTATAGCATCAAGAACACTTCTCTTTCCCTTTGTCTTCTTCAATGGCCGGCACAAACATGAGAAGAAAAGAAAATGCACAAGTCAACCTCTCTTTCCTTCTTAATCTCCACCATGCATTTCATCCAAACAATTACCAAAATGCCCTCAATCATATAACTAACCTTTTGTCTTATATAAGCCCATATATGTAATTACACACTCAACAATAAAATATCTTCTTCCACTAACCAACACCTTGACTCTTCTTTGACCCATTTATATGTTATATATATCAACATATACACAACATATACCATTCTCTCTAAACCCTAAATCCTTCCCAAAACACATATACTTTTCTTTTCTCAATTCTTAATCTTGCAATTTAAAACAACCACAATAACAACAACATACAAAACTTCTAGGGCATAAATGAGGATATTACAATTCTCCCCCTCTAAAAAGAAATTTCGTCCTCGAAATTACCTGATATCAAGGCCGAAACAGCTGAGGATATTGCTCTCGCATGGTTTGCTCATTCTCCCAAGTTGCTTCTTCTTTTGCATGATTCTTCCAAAGAATTTTCACTAATGGCACTCTCTTGTTCCTCAATTCTTTCACTTCCCGTGCCAAGATAGCAACTGGTTCCTCTTCAAATGTCAAGTCTGGGCTCACTTCAATAGATTCAAATGGCAACACATGAGATGGATCCGACCTGTACCTTCTCAACATAGAAACATGAAACACATTATGAATACGATCCAACTCAGGTGGCAAAGCAAGCCGATAAGCCACTGGCCCAACTCTTTCCAATACTTCATATGGTCCAATGAAACGAGGACTCAATTTCCCTTTCCGACCGAACCTCAAAATCTTCTTCCAAGGAGATACTTTCAAAAATACCTTATCCCCAACATCAAATTGAATATCTCTCCTCTTCAGATCTGCATAGGACTTCTGTCGGTCCGAAGCTGCTTTCAATCTGCCTCGAATCAACTTCACTTTCTCTTCAGATTCTTGAATCAAATCAGGCCCAATCAACTTGCTATCACCAAGTTCACTCCAACAAAGAGGTGTTCTGCACCGTCTGCCATACAATGCCTCGAATGGGGCCATTCCGATGCTGGATTGGTGACTGTTGTTGTAAGCAAACTCCACAAGAGGTAAGAATCTATCCCAACTTCCAGAGAAATCGATGACACAACTTCTCAACATATCCTCAACAATCTGTATCACCCTCTCAGACTGTCCATCCGTCTGTGGATGAAAAGCAGTACTGAAGTGTAGTCGAGAACCCAAAGCTCTGTGCAAACTCTTCCAAAATCTTGAAGTAAACCTGGGATCTCGATCAGACACCAAAGAAGTTGGAACACCATGCAATTTCACAATCTCATGGATATACAACTCAGCTAACCTCTCCAAAGAATAATCCATCCGAACGGGGAGGAAATGAGCTGTCTTAGTCAATCTATCCACAATCACCCATATGGCATCATGTTTCCTTTGTGTCAATGGCAAACCAGACACAAAGTCCATGGTCACTCTATCCCACTTCCATTCTGGCACTGACAACGGTTGAAGCAACCCAGTGGGAACTTGATGCTCTGCTTTAACCTTCTGACAAGTGAGACATTTCGATACAAACTCAGCAACGTCTCTCTTCAACCCAATCCACCAGTAATGCTGTCTCAAATCATGATACATCTTGGTGTTGCCCGGATGCATAGAAAACATCGACTGATGTGCCTCTTCCAAAATGACCCTCTTCAAATCAGCATTATCGGGTACACACAATCTGTTCTTGAACCATAGGCTCCCATCATTCCTCACAACAAAATCTCTAGTCTTTCCACTCTCACAATCTAAAACAATCTTCTGAATCTTCTTATCAGCTAACTGAGCCTCTTTGATCTGATCCAACAAAACCGGCTTCAATTGCAACTGTGCCAATAATGCACCATCATCACAAAGTACAAAACTGGCACGCAAAGCTCTCAACTCAACAAGCAACGAGAGCGAGTAAACTGTTAAACCAGCTAAAGACTTCCGACTTAAGGCATCAGCAACTACATTTGCTTTACCTGGATGATAATCAATCAAGCAGTCGTAGTTTTTAATCAATTCCAACCATCTCCTCTGCCGAAGGTTGAGCTCTTTCTGAACACCCAAATACTTCAAACTTTTGTGATCAGTGTAAATGAAACATTTCTCCCCAAACAGATAATGGCGCCAAATCTTTAATGCAAACACAATGGCTGCTAATTCCAAATCATGGGTGGGGTAGTTAAGCTCATGCGGTTTCAACTGACGAGATGCATAAGCTATAACTTTCCCTTCCTGCATCAGCACACATCCCAAACCACTATGTGACGCATCACTGTAGATCACATATGGTTTGCCTTCTACAGGTAAAGTAAGAACAGGCGCTTGAGTCAACCTATCTCTCAACTGCTCAAAGCTAGCCTGACACTGATCCGTCCACACAAATCTCACTCCCTTACGAAGCAATCTGGTGAGTGGAGTAGCTATCAAAGAAAACCCTTTCACAAACCGCCGGTAATAGCCTGCCAAACCCAGAAAACTTCTAACCTCTGTCACTGACTTGGGTGGACTCCAATTCAAAATTGCTTCAACTTTACTCGGATCAACTCTGATGCCTTCTGCTGAAACAATATGTCCAAGAAAAGCTACTTGATCCAACCAGAACTCACACTTCGACAATTTGGCAAATAATTGCTTCTCTCTCAAGATCTGCAACACAATCCGCAGATGCATATCATGTTCCTCTTCATTCCTCGAATACACCAAAATATCATCGATGAAGACCACAACAAACTGATCCAAATAGGGCCTAAACACCCTATTCATCAAATCCATGAAAGCTGCAGGTGCATTCGTCAGACCAAAAGGCATAACTAAAAATTCATAGTGCCCATACCTGGTCCTGAAAGCTGTCTTCGGAACATCTTCAGCTCTGACTCTCAGCTGATGGTACCCAGATCTCAGATCGATTTTAGAAAACACAGCTGCATCCTTCAATTGATCAAAGAGATCATCGATTCTAGGCAAAGGATATTTATTCTTAATTGTCACCTTGTTCAATTGCCTATAGTCGATACACAATCTCATGGTACCATCTTTCTTCTTCACAAACAGCACTGGAGCTCCCCAAGGAGAAACACTGGGGCGAATGAATCCCTTATCCAACAGCTCCTGTAATTGCACTTTTAACTCTCTTAGTTCTGCTGGTGCCATTCTGTAAGGAGTAATCGAGATAGGAGTGGTACCAGGCAACAATTCAATACCAAACTCCACCTCTCTCTCAGGCGGCAATCCTGGCAACTCCTCAGGAAAAACATCAGGGAACTCTGCAACTGTGGCAATGCTATCAATAGGAGAACTTCTTACTCTAGTATCTATCACATGAGCAAGATAAGCTTCACATCCCTTTCTAATCAACCTCCTGGCTGCAACAGCTGAAACAAATAAGGAGGCTAACTGTTCCTGCTCATTAGATACTATCACCTCTCTACCATCACTAGTTCTCAAAGAAACAATCTTCTTTTTACAATCCACCACAGCTCCATGTCGAGATAGCCAATCCATGCCTAAAATCACATCATATTCCTTAAATGGCATCTCAATCAAATCTCCAAGGAACTCCTCACCCTGCACCCTCACTGCACTATCTCGATGCACTTTACTCACAATCACACTATGCCCTAACGGATTTGTCACCAAAACATCAAATCCTAGGGACTCAGCATGCACATCAAACACAGGCAATACAGATGCACTAATATAAGAATGGGTGGAACCCGGATCAATCAAAGCAAGCACTGCAGTATCAAATAAAGAAAAAGTACCAGCTATGACCACCGATGCATCCGGCTGTCTCTGCATAACATACATCCTCTGGGAAGAACCAACCTCCTCCGGTCTAGTTTCCCTGGATGTAGCACCACCTCTAGAACTGAACCCTGCTCTACCACCTCGGCTGGCACCTCTGCCTCCTCTACCTCCCCTCACACTGGCTCGAGAAGCGGCAGAATCAACTGGCATAAACTCCTGTCTCTCCGGACAGTCTCTCACAAAATGATCCGGTGACCCACACCTGAAACAAACCCCTGCAACACCAGCCTTCCAACAAGGACCACCATGTGGCCTCCCACAATGGATGCAGATAGGTAAGGTGGATCTCTGAACCATAGGGGTCGGAGCACTTGCCACTGAAGCTGCAGGTCTATATCTTTGCCTCTGGAACTGCACTGATCTACCTACTGGTCTCTGGCTCCTACTACTCCGAGGAACAAAGCTTCCTCTACCCCTCTTTGCTGAAGAAGACCCTGCCTCAAACTGAGGCCTTCTCACTCTGACCTCTTCCTCTGATGCAGCTGCAATCACTTGAGCCCTTTCTACATCTCGAGCTGCTGCCACTAGCTGGGAGAAATCGTGATATCTAGACCCGGCTACTAAGCACATGATAGAGGGTCTCAATCCCTCCTGGAACCTCCGGCATCTATCTATCTCATCAGCAATAATGCCACCAGCATAATGACTCAATCTAATAAACTCAACCTCATATTCAGTTACAGTCTTGCTATCTTGCTTCAAGCTCAAAAACTCCATCTTCTTCATATCCTTATACTCCCTTGGAGTATACTTCAACTCAAATTCTCTCAAGAAATCAGTGTAAGACAGTGTTGGAGGATCATCCATAGAATGGGGCACCGTCTTCCACCAATCGTAGGCATCCTTCTGTAGCAAAGATCTTGCATAGTCAAACTTTTCCTCTGAGGTGGCTTGCAACTGAACAAATACTCTCTGAACTCTGTCAAGCCACTGTTCTGCCACAGCTGGATCAATTGTGCCTAAGAAATCCTCCGCTCCATATTTCCTCAGTTTATCATAATGCCTTACTGGTACTGAAGGCTGAGGGGGTGGTGGCTGTGGTTGCACAGGTGCTTGTCTCATAGCTTCCATCATATTCCTAAACCAGACTGGCGGAACCTCATCACCTACTGGTCTACCCGACCCAGAAACAGGTGCCTCACCAGCACTATCAACCCTAGCTCCATCCTCAGGAGCAACGCTCTCCTCACTACCCTCAACCGATTGTCTCAAATGAGGATCCATCAACACCTACACTGCAAACACAAAAAAAAAGACACACCTTATTAAAGATCAAAGATTGCCAATCCCAAACATGTATTTTCTTTCAAAAACTCACTTTTTAATTCAAAATATTCTTTTTATAACATATTACCTAGGTTGAGAATCTCAAACCTAGGCTCTGATACCAAAACAATTGTAACACCCCCACATCCAATGCACACACACTACAACTACAACCATGTAGCATAAGTGCACCAAACATAGGGATGCTACGGTTTTCTTCAACATTCAAAACATTTAAATAGATACAATACTATTATCATTATATAATATAGAAAAGTAGATCATTTACTTTTAAAATAAAACACATTAGATATATATATACATACATATAGTTATTTCACAGCGGAAGTCATAAAATATTTACATATTTGAAAACACTTAATTCCATATTTACAAATATACAAATATGTACATTTAAGCAATACTTTACAAAATATAAAAAGAGTTATACATGATTGGCAAATCTCCTTTGATCTTTAAGTCTCCAAAATCAACTCTTCAATGTCTACCCTCACTCGGTCTCGAAGAGCTCTCGGGTTCGATTCTAACAGTTCTATCACCTGCGCGATTAAACACTATCGCGCTAAGCCAAGGGCTTAGTAAGATAATCATGCTAATGATATGACTTCGTGCAATGCAATGTCATTTCTCAAACCATAATATATATGTAACATCATATATGCAAAATTAACAATATACTTTCACATTACATATCACATTTTATTATCTTTTCATATACCTCATTAGTATTCATTTAATCATCAATACAAAGCAAAACAAACATCATTCATGACTCACATTAACCATAGACAAGCATGGGCCCAAGACACACTAATATGCCATTCAATTTTTAGAGTTAATGTTTTGGTTCTATCATCACATTTATCAATATCAATATCAATATCATAGACCCAACTAGGCTTCAAGGATTAAGTTCAACCAAGCTTCAAGGGGAGCAAAGCATGCTAAGCTTCAACCCAACTTGGCTTCAAGAACCAACCCAACCTAGCTTCAAGGGTGGTAACATCTCAATTAGGCTTCAAGGATTCAATCCAACCTAACTTCAAGAGATTGTTACACTTATTAGGCATGCCACCAACAACCAACTCTGAAAATGGAATAACACATTAGCCACACAATTCATTTATTATTCAATTATCATTTCCATTCTCAATTCTCAACAACATTTAGGCAAACATGCCTTATTTCTTTCAATTGCATCACATCATAGCCAACCACAATGGCATGGTCTCATAACATGTCTTATTTGAATTATCATTGCATCTTTGATATACATTTCAATATTCATTACTCATGAAACACATTACCATTTACAATGCATAACATAACATTATTCAATCTCAACAATGCAATTAGGGTAAAGAACAATTGATATGATTCATAGCTTTAGAACCTTACACATGTAATTGATTATATCATTCATTGATTCAAGTGTATTTAAAATGTTTAGGGTTAGGTTTAGGGACCAACCTACCCTTGAAGAACCAAAACAATGCAAAAAGAACAAAGAAACAAAACCCTAACCAACTCATTTGATGGACACGGGCAGCACACATGAGGGACACGGCCAAGCTTGTGGCCGTGTCTCTCAATTCAACTTTGGCAGTAGCAAACACGGCTTAGGGACACGGCCGTGTCTCTTCAACCAAAACTCACAGTAGCTCACACGGCTTGGGAACACGGCTGTGTCACCCAAAAATTAATCCAACACGTCCAAAATCATATGACTTGGCCGTGTCTCACATGGCCTTTGGCCGTGTCTCACATAATCAAAACCCTAACCAAAGCCAACACTTTCCAAATTGCATTTAAACTCAATATACATCATACCACATGCTTCAAATGAACATAATCAATGTTCTAAACACATATTCATTACAATAATCACTTTAAAACACATTAATATCACAATTAAACAAACACCATCTCAAAACCCTAATTAATCACCATCCTTTTTCATCTTTCAAAAACAACATCCATTTAAACATACAATCTTCACAATCAACCCAACACTAATTCCATCTTTTAACTTACAATCAATTTTAACACTTAAAAAAAAACATAACACAAACTCATCTCATCATCACACCAACAAAACCTAATTCCTTTCTCACACCACTTCAAAAGAATTGAAGAAATTAAAGAGAAGATCTTACCTTATATGAAGAAATTCCACAAATCTTTCACCAAATCTCTCAATTCCTTCTTCAATTTGAGTATAGCATCAAGAACACTTCTCTTTCCCTTTGTCTTCTTCAATGGCCGGCACAAACATGAGAAGAAAAGAAAATGCACAAGTCAACCTCTCTTTCCTTCTTAATCTCCACCATGCATTTCATCCAAACAATTACCAAAATGCCCTCAATCATATAACTAACCTTTTGTCTTATATAAGCCCATATATGTAATTACACACTCAACAATAAAATATCTTCTTCCACTAACCAACACCTTGACTCTTCTTTGACCCATTTATATGTTATATATATCAACATATACACAACATATACCATTCTCTCTAAACCCTAAATCCTTCCCAAAACACATATACTTTTCTTTTCTCAATTCTTAATCTTGCAATTTAAAACAACCACAATAACAACAACATACAAAACTTCTAGGGCATAAATGAGGATATTACATACCTATTCATAGGTTACCTCCAAAATGTAACCCATTACCCACATTCTTTACATATTACAATTACATTCATATCAAAGAACTTCTCTCATATAACCTATACATGTATACACTTAATTATACGATCTTGTTCAATGTTCCTTTTTCATACATTCTATACAAAGTTAACGTTTATTATTTTCCCTTGAACATTATCATTCTCATTCTTTCAATATAAGAAAACAAATATTCATCATCACAACAATTGTACATATTCTAACCATAATAACATTTCACATACATCTTGATCACATTTCCAATGTGACATCTCTTTCACTTTTGTCTTTAAAACATTTAATATATTTTCATATCTATTTATTTACCCTTTTCAGTCAAATGACTTAAAATAACTCCATTGCATTTGCTTGTTCACCTCCCTTCTTATTTCACAACAAATTTTTTTTTTATACTATCGTTTTCATTACCCAATTTGTAATATTCTCAAATGACATAATATTCATTGCAAATAACTCATGTGTTTAACATACGTTAAACTGTTGATATGTAAATAATCCTTATCAAATTTCCATTAACATCCTAGATTCTCAAATCACTATCTTACCTAAACTTCAATTACAAATCTCATCTTTTCTTATTATCAACTTTTAAAGACATCATATGCAATTATACCACCAAACAACATCAAAACATATAATTTTCACAATCATTAAGCTCATTTCAAAAACTCAAATGTCACATACTGCCACCATTAACATGAGCTTTCACAATATTCAAGCATATCACATTCCTAATATTGAAATCACAATGTTTGAATTAAAACAACAATACCAATTTATATTCTTACTTAACCAATATCATCTCTTTTTCCTTTAAACAAAACCTTAACTTTATATATATATATATACCCCAAACTTTAAAATAATCACACTTTATCTATACTAATCAACTCATTCAATATCCCACCATACTCTTCTCATTTTATTAATATACCTTTCAATATTAACAATCCAACATTATTTCCTCTGTCTAAAAACCCCAACATAAACTTTATTATAAAGAGGTTCAAAGTGTAGAAGAAAGAGTACATACTCTTATCTTGATTTGATTTTTAACTCATTTTCAACTTTATTCTCCTTTTCATTTCTTGATGTTTCAATTCACATAATGTCCTACATAAAATTACTCATAAACATCAACATTGCATTCCATGTTGCACATAACATGACATTTTTCATATGCATCATCAATATACATATATCACATTACATTTCACAATTCGTTTCTCATCATCAATTAGGCACTATGCCTCAATTATAATTCATTTCCAACATCATTGCCAACAATCATGGTTTTTCATCACATCAAAATAGTATACACATATATCATCAACTATATTGGACATCTCATATAACACAAATATTCTACAATTCATATAATGCCACATCCGAGACCAACCTAGGTGTCAATGCATATGCATGTATTACAAATTTCATTTCAAAACTTTTCCTTTTTACTTCTATTCAAACTTTTCAAAACTTTTCTTTTTAATTCTACTTAGGCCGAGAATCTCGAACCTAAGCTCTGATACCAAAATAATTGTAACACCCCAATACTCTATATAAATACTATAGATATACCAGGTATACATACAGTACGTATACAAAGTATAAGGATGTCACTTATCATTACAAATAAAGTCCTTATATTGAGTCTTAACCATATTGCATTAATAAAAAGAGCATTTACCAAATCATCATACTTTTAATGATCTTAAAAGTATATAGTAATCTTATCTTTATCAAAATTCATTTATACATATGAATACATTTATGTCAGAAATACTGCATAATTAAAATTTTACATGTATGCATCACCCTCTAGTTGGTCTCGGCAAACTCTTACTTTACTCGTGGCATAGAGAAAGACTTCATATCTACCATCTACTCATCTGCGCGATTAAACATCCGCGCTAAGCCCGAGAGCTTAGTAGTACAAATATATATGATATAAATATACATTATAGAATTAATGACATATAATGATATATCAATTCCATATACCATTAGTTGCATATCATGTTTCCCTTTTTAATTACATCTTTCATATATCTCTACTATTCTCATATATTATATATATAACAAACACCAACCACAATTCCATCATTAATAATCACAACGAATATATCAATACACATATCACATATCATAATTCATAACATCAACCACAATTCCCTCATTAATATTCACCATTCATGAATCACATTTACAACAAGACAACCATAGACTTCATTATTCATTTATTTCATCACTTATATATCACTTAGAAAACAAAGACAGACTCGGGCCCAACAGACACTAATATGTTATTCAAAGTTCAGAGTTACTGCTTTGGTCTATAATCATAATCATCGAGCCCGTAGGCAATACACATATATATATCTCTATCCATGGATAGGGTAACAGACCCAGTCTCTTGGACCATCAACTCAACATGCTTGAGGAGATCCTCAACCCGGCTAGACTGTTACCTGTAACAGACCCAGTCTCTTGGACCATCAACTCAACATGCTTGAGGAGATCCTCAACCCGGCTAGACTGTTACCTGTAACAAACCCAGTCTCTTGGACCATCAACCCGACTAATCGAGGAGATCCTCAACCCGGCTAGACTGTTACTTTAATTCACATTTATCATTTCACATTTCTCATAGTGTAACAGACCCAGTCTCTTGGACCTCAATTCAACTCAATTTGAAGAGATCCTCAACCCGGCTAGACTGTTACATTCATAGGCATGCCTGCCAAATTCAGAACTCTGAAACTTGAATCAACATATTAGACACAAAATCATTTTACATTTCTTTCTCAATTCATTTCTCATTTCATTATCATCATTATAGCCAACCCCCATGGCTTTATATCTCATTTAAATCATCATAGCCAATCACAATGGCTTCACATGTCATTTAGATCATATCTCAATTCACATTACAACACTTCATCATTCAAGTATACATAATCAATTTCATTAAACACATAGACAACATGTCCACTTATTTCATTTTAATCATTATTACCAACTATAATGATATCACATTTCATCATTTCTCAAGACATTAATATAATTCCTCATTATAATATTTATCATAACAAATTACATTGCACATACCTTTTTGAATGATCACCATAGCTTTCACACTATACAATTAAAAACATTAGTCACATTATATTAACCATATAATAAATTACTTAACATTGTTTTAAGTCTCAAAAACCATATAAAAGAATGCATCTTTGTAAGTTGTACTTACCTCAAGAGCTATTCCCAACAATCTATACCTTTCCTCTTCCAAGAATTCTCAACATTAAAGTTAATGCAACACAACCTCCTCAAAACCTAATCCAAAGATAATTATATTCATAAGAAAATAAGAATAATAACTAACTAGGGCAAACTCAATACTTGACACGCTCATTAACACGGGCGTGTCCCTGATCGTGCCCTAAACCAACAATACAGAAGCTTTGACACGCTCAGTAACACGAGCGTGTCACTGGACGTGTCACTCATTCTGCCTCACAGAAACATTAACACGCCCAACAACACGGGCGTGTTCATGGCCGTGTCAATTACTTTTTCTCACAGTAGCTATAACACGCTCAGTAACATGGCCGTGTTAATGGTCGTGTCACAAACGTCCAACTCAGTACCGATTACACGCCCAACCACACGGCCGTGTCACTGGTCGTGTCAGACCAGAAATCATGAATTCGAACTTTCATCCATGAAAACACCAACACTTCAAAACTCATATTTCATCACCCTTAATCAACATCTTGGTTAAATTCATCAATTACCCATCTATTTAACACTTAAATAACTTCAATATATCATAATCATAAGCATAATATACCTCACCAAGAATCAATTACTCAAATCCCCAAATCATCTATACTAAACCCTTACTCAACAATCTCAACAATTCATCATCATCCTCACATCTAACCATGTTATTTCACAATTAATCATGTTATCATCATCTAAATACCAATTCCACACATATATATACTTCAATCTTTCATTAACATCATCATCATCATCATCAAATAACCATATCAAATCCAACTCAAACGATAGGAATCAAGACAAGCAAATGAATACTTACTTGGATAATATGCCAAATCTTTAATAACCATCTTCAATCCTCTCAAAATCCCTTTGGGTTTGATGTAAATAGGGATGAAATCACCATCTCTCTCTCTCTCTCTCTCTCTCGTTCAAAAAGAAAAGGAAGAAGAAGGGAAGAAGATCTTTTCTTCTTTTCCCTTACTCATCATATATATATATATATAATAAAATAAATATACCCAATATCCTTCACCACATATCTTTCCCTTTGACTTTCTTTCTTCCTTTTCCTTTTATTATTATTTTTATTATTATTAATTATTTAATTAACCTTACTTCTCCTACACCACTATATCCCTTAAGCATATGTGATGTATATGTTGGTATATGTATATCACATATATATATATATTGCTTTTATATTTTCCCATATATTTCCCAAATACCATCCATACATATTATCCTTCATATACATATATCTCTTATAATATTTTCCTTACATATTTTACCAACATATCATCTCACATCTACTTCTCCAACGTACACCAAAATCGGGATATTAGATTAAGTCATTAAACATACACATTAAATCCATATACAACCATAATTATTCCAAACTCTTAGGGTGTATTTTGGGATATTACATTGTAAGAGGTATGTTTCCACTTGGTGGATACCTCATTAGTTAAATATCATGTAATTTAAATTGCTTTTCTATTTTAGAACCAATGTAAAGGACATGTTTCTACCTTTCGGTGGGTGTCCTATTTAGGCATGGATTATGTGAGGGCATGTTTCCATCTTCGGATGGGTGTCCATTTATTTGTTTTTCTTGGACATTGCTTTGATTTTTAATATATCGATGCTTTATTTTAATTATTGTGTGTAATATGGATAATATTGTTATATTTAAGAATTTTATAATATTAAGACCTGTAAAGGAGGCCGGTTCCAATGAACCGGGCATTGTGGAGGTGCTGGGCCATTTCTCACCTTCCCCACACGTACCCAACTTTCGAAATCCATTAGGGGGTTAGGGATTCCTTAGGAATCGAGTCATCCACCCCTTTCTTTTTCCCAGCCCATCCGGGTGGCGACTTCATTTTCTCCGGATCTAGGTCCGTGTTCTCTAAGGCCTCGAGACTAAGTAGTGCCGAAGTAGCAAGAACCATTCCACCGGGAGTGGGGAAAAAAATCCCAGCTCATAGGTCAATATTTATTTGTGTATTATAAGCCTTTGTGTTTAACTCCCTTTTTTTAAAAACCCTAATTTGCTTATTAAAATTCTAAAACTCTAAATTTATACATTTATTACTTTATTTAATTTTAAATTTGATTATGTAGTTTATTATATGTTTTGATGAATGATTTATTTAATTTTGATATTTGATTTGTTTATAATGAATAGATGATTTCTTTATTATTTTCATTTTGGTATTAAAAATTATAAGAGGTATGTTTCCATGATTGGGTACCTCATTCTTTAACCTTTTTGTAATTTAGATTATTTTCATATTTTGAAATTAATGTAAAGAATAAGTTTTCACCTTTTGGTGGGTGTCCTATTTAGTTTTAGATATGGATGATGTAAGGACATGTTTCAATCCTTGGATGGGTATCCATTTATTTATTTTGTTTAGATATTGTTATGATTTTAATAAAGTATTTATTTATTCTTATGATCACTTGTAGTATGGATAATATCATTATATTTAAGAATTTCATAATATTAAGACCTGAAAAGGAGGCCGGTTCTAATGAACTGGGCATTGTGGGGGGTGCTGGGCCATTTCTCACCTTCCCCACACGTACCCAACTTTTTAAACCCATTAGGAGGCTGGAGATTCCTTAGTAATTGAGTCATCCACCCTTTTCTTTTTCCCAACCCTTTCAGGTGGAGACTCCATTTTCTTCGGGCTTAGGCCCGTGTTCTCTAGGGCTCCAAGCCTAAACAGTGCTAAAGTTGCAAGAACCATTCCATCAGGAGTGGGGGCCAAAATCCCCGTTCACAGTGGCTACTCCACTGGAGATAAGAGAAGTTGATTCCATTGGTCTTTATATTATTCTATTCTTTCTTATCATGATATTATCCATTGCATCATATTAGATTGCATCGTGTGCGTGAGTTAGGATGCCCGTGTTACCCATGTTTTGTTATGTAAGAGATACCATACTTTTACTCAAGGTATGGAGATTGAGCATGGCATAACCACTCATAGCCTTGTACCTTTTAGTATATAATTGTTATGGGAACCTAAGCCTTTTTAAACCAAAGACTAAAGCTCATGTAATTGGCCTAGTTACTTTCCTTAGGTTTTTACCCCAAATGCTTGTTGTTTGACTATGGTTAATTTATCTTGGCTTAAATCATAGCTTATTTGGTTTGTTCTTTTTCTAATATGACCTAATTACATTGTGAGCTCAAATAATTTTTCCCTCTAAATCCAAAAGACCAAAGCTATTTTCAAAACTTTTCAAGATGGTCTTTGGGCATAAAACTTTTCTAAAAACAAATCAAAATTCTTTTCTAATGACTCAAATACAAAGTTAAAAACCCATTTTTTTCTAAAAATCTTTTTACAATGGGTTTTTCAAACAAAACTATTTTTGCATTTCATCCAACCTTTTCTTACAAAGAGCTTACAAATTATTTATTTCAATTATGAAAATACCAAAAATCAATTGTGAGCCTAGTTTATATTAAGAATTATTAACCATGGGCTTGTTTTTAACATGAATCATTAGTTACTTTTTCAAGTGAGAAATCATAAACCTCTTAATTTAGTTTTAATCCAATATAGCATAAAAGCTGCTCTAGTTAATTGGATAGACTAAAGCCTAATTAATGGGAATTATCATGAACTGATTTCCATTTTTGAATATAACTATTGGTTGAAACATCCGAGGGAAATATTCAAAATCAAGATGCCCCATGTTGTTATTTTGTTAACCATAAAAAGAGACTCGTCATTCGTGTGTGGAAGTTATAAGGTGGGAAGGAACGTTCTATTTATCTTTGTTTGTGCATACATGCATACATACATTTGCATCTCATATCATTAATCCTCTCTGGCTCACAGCCCTAGATTACAATAGATCAAAAGCTTACGATAATCCGACCTATGCTGGAGATGAAGAATCTAGCAACAACTCAATCACTTTTTCACCATAAGCAATGAAGCCTGAACAAATTCAAAGAATAGTGGATGACGCCCTCAATGCTAAAATGGAAAAACTAAAGGAGGCCCTGGCCGAGACCATGAAGAATCAATTGGCTATAGTTTTAGGGAATAATGCTAAGGCATCCGCTAGCACCAAGATGCCAAAGGACAATGGGAAGGCTAAGGTTTATGAAGTGGCTTTTGATGATGACAAGGTAATGATTGATGATGATGACTGGGAATAATACTTTCAAGATCCTCAAGATAAGAAGGAGCCAAGGGTTGTGGAAAGAGCAACTGTGGAAAAGACTAAAACTTCTGATGTTGAGAAACTGATTGCTGATTTAGAAAAGAAATTCAAGAAGAAGTTGAAAATCGAAGAGATGCCCGAGATTGACAAACTATTTGAACAAGATGAGGAGGTCCCTTATAAATTCAAAATGCCTTCTTTCTCTAGGTACAATGGTACTGAAAACCCTCATCTCCATGTGAAACAGTACATCACTACTATGCAGTCTACCCGAGTCACTAAGGCTCAAACTCTAAGATATTTCATGTTCTCATTGGACCCTATTGTCAAAAATTGGTTCAACACCTTAGAGGAAAGTACTCAAAAAGATTGGGACATATTATACAAGGCTTTCATTCAGCAATATGGGTACAATGTTGAGCTGGAAATTACCTTAATGGAAGTTGAGTCCATTAGACAAAGGCCAAATGAGAATTTTATGGACTATGTGAAAATGTAGAGGAATAAGACTGCATTACTCAGGAAGAGGCCCGATGAATCTAATCAAATAAGGCTGATTCTAAGAGGTATGTTTCCATGATTGGTACCTCATTATTTAATCTTTATGTAATTTAGATTTTTTTCATATTTTGGAATTAATGTAAAGGACACATTTCCACCTTTTGGTAGGTGTCCTATTTAGTTTTAGATATGGATGATGTAAGGACACGTTTCCATCCTTGGATTGGTGTCCATTTATTTGTTTTTTTAGACATTATTGTGATTTTAATAAAGTATTTATTTATTCTTATGATCGCATGTAGTATGCATAATATCGTTATATTTAAGAATTTTATAATATTAAGACATGAAAAGGAGGCTAGTTCCAATGAACCGGGCCTTGTGGGGGTGCTGGGCCATTTTTCACCTTCCCCACATGTACTTGTAGACCCTTAATTTTTGACCCAATCCGGTCCAATGTGTTTTATTTAGTCCAAAATATTTTTTGTTGTCTAATTGGTCCAAAATAATTTTTGTTAAATAATTTTTGCTTTAGCATCTAATTTTTATTAATAAAAAATAGAAATAAATAAATAAAATCAAAAAATAAAAATAAAAATTGGAGTCTGAAAAATCGGCGACGAAAAAATCGTCGCGCGGGCCCGTGGGCATTTCGCCCGCAGGAATTTTCTACCTGCAAAATAGCCCAGCTATTTCAAAATAGCCCAGCTATTTCGCACGCAGAAATTTTCTAAAATAGCCCAGAATTTTTTTCGGCAGCGCAAATTTTTCAACGCAAAGTTTTCGAAACCTAATCCAATTAGGTTTTGGTTTCTTTTTTTATTAATATTACTTACCTTAACTAATTAGGAATAAACAACCTCAAACCACTATAAATAAGGACCAAAGACAATTAAAAAAGGAGGAGGCAAAAATCCAAGAGGAGTTTGGAAAATTTGAAACCAAATCAAGGAAGGAAAAGAAGAAATTCAATTCAACTTTTTTTCTGGAACAGCAGTAGCACGATTTAGAGAATTCAAAGGCAAAAAAAGCTTGTCTTTGGAGCTAGTTCATCCAAGAAGAATTGTTTTTGGAGAAATCATCAAAAGAAGGTATGTGTTAATTAATTTTCTTTAATTATTTTTTTTACACAGTAGCAAATCTATGAAATCAAAATTAAAAACCTTTGAACTTTAATTTAGTTTTTCTAAAGCCAAAAAAAAAACCTTATTTCGTTGGTTTATCTTCCGAAAGGCTTAAAATTTTTATTTTTTCCTCTTAAAAACCTTAAAACTCTAATTGAACATATTCTTCAACAAAACCAAAATCAAATTCTGTTTCTTTCAAAACTTTAAACTTGGTACTTTTTCCTTCAAAAAGTCTTCTAAAACATCTTTTCTAGTTATAAAAACTTTAATTCACTTGTTTAAATTCATAAAATTCCATAAAATATTAAATTGTCTTCCAAACCCTAAGATTAAAATTCACCACCCATGACCCTACTTCCAAAATATCAAATCCAAATTCAACTTCTAAAATTCAAAATAATGAACAATAACCCTTTTAAAACCTTAAACCCTAATTTTTATGAACCCTAATCCTTTTAAAACATTAAAAAACATAAAAACATAAAAACCTAAATTTTACACAGTAGCTTAGGAACCCAATAACCAAAAATCACAAAATAAAGTATTTTAAAGTGTTTAAAACCCTAGTTTCATGATATCATCATTCAAACCTTAATTTTGTTAATCAAAGAGTCTTACCAACCCTTTAAAACATAAAATCCTAATTTATTTTAATTCCATAAAAAGTCACAGTAGCCATAATTGGACTTTTATTTGCTTTATTCAATTCCATACTTGATTATGCTTTGATTTATTTCTTATGCCTTAATTTGTTTAATTTCAATACTTGATTTATTTAATTTATCATGGATGGATAATTATTTTATATTTTGATTAATAGCTTTGATGAATGATTTATTTATGATGAATGATTATTTACTTTTATCAATTAATTTAGATTTCCAAAAGTTGTAAGAGGTATGTTTCCACTTGGTGGGTACCTCATTGGTTAAACATCATGTAATTTAATTTGCTTTTCTATTTTAGAACCTATGTAAAGGGCATGTTTCTACCTTTTGGTGGGTGTCCTATTTAGGCATGTGATGTAAGGACATGTTTCCATCCTTGGATGGGTGTCCATTTATTTACTTTGTTTGGACATTGCTTTGATTTTATGCTTTA
The DNA here is from genome assembly GCA_947685225.1 of Garcia nutans. Lineage (NCBI taxonomy): Eukaryota > Viridiplantae > Streptophyta > Magnoliopsida > Malpighiales > Euphorbiaceae > Garcia > Garcia nutans. The sequence continues at coordinate 36,459,832 of CANTUV010000045.1, forward strand.
TTTTAATTATTATGTGTAGTATGGATAATGTTATTATACTTAAGAATTTTATAATATTAAGACCTGTAAAGGAGGCCGGTTCCAATGAACCGGGCATTGTGGGGGTGCTGGGCCATTTCTCACCTTCCCCACACGTACCCAACTTTTCGAACCCATTAGGGGGTTGGGGATTCCGTAGGAATTGAGTCATCCACCCCTTTCTTTTTCCCGGCCAGTCCAGGTGGTGACTCCATTTTCTCCGAACTTAGGTCCGTGTTCTCTAAGGCGTCGAGCCTAAACAGTGCCAAAGTCACAAGAACCATTCCACCGGGAGAGGGGGCAAAAATCCCCGCTCACAATACCCAACTTTCTTAACCCATTAGGGGGTTGGGGATTCCTTAGGAATCGAGTCATCCACCCCTTTCTTTTTCCTGACCTATCCTGGTGGTGACTCCATTTTCTTCTGGCTTAGGCCTATGTTATCTAAGGCCCCAAGCCTAAACAGTGCCAAAATCACAAGAACCATTCCACCGAGAGTGGGGGCGAAAATGCTCGCTCAAGAGCATAGTCTGATACCACCTACAATATTAATTTTGATTCAAGTACTTCATTGGAAGGATGAATGCAAACCAGCTAAGGGACATAGTCGATGAAGTTGTCAAAGCTAGGATGGTCGAGCTACGAGATCAATTGGTTGAAATTATGAGGGCCCAGTTGATTCAAATTCTGAAGATCATCAACAATGCTAATGAGGCATCTCCCATTGACATAAGAAAGAAGGGAAAGGCGGCATTAACGGGAAACATGTTCACTAATAGAGATCGAATGAAAAATGAGGGATCAATCCCTAATCTACAAGACCAGTTGAACCATGTGCTATCTAAGTGGAGTAATAATAAGTGCATAATTGATGATATTTTATTCCTATTTCTTAATATGATTATTATCCAATTGAGTTTAATTTGTTTGTTCAAGTGTTTTTTAGGGTTAATTTCAGGAATTCTCTGTATTTTGAGGCTTATGGTCATTTTAGAGGAATTACGGATGAAAGTAGAAGAAAAGAGCAAAATTCATCAATGGACACGCCCATGTCCATGGGCGTGTCAATGAACGTGCCCTTGATGCTGCATACGGAATCATTGACACGCCCAGTGACATGGGCGTGTCACCAAGCGTGCCTTGTTCAATGACTCACAATAGCTGTGACACACCTAGTGACATGGGCATGTCACTGGATGTGCCTTATATTCAAAATCCCAGTGGCAATGACACGCCCAGTGACATGGGCGTGTCAATAGGCATGTCAGACGAAATTATCTGCACTATAAAAGCTGCGCTGAAGCATTAATTAGGGATCTAAATTTCATATTTTATAACCTAGAGCCGACTTCTAAAGCAAAGAGGAGAGTTTTGGAGCTGAGATTGAGGGTGAAGACATATTCTAAACAAGATCTAAACCAAGATTCAAGGATTCAAGTGAAGATATACGAATTATTCACAATGGATTGTTTGGATTCTTTTTCTTATTTCTCTTGTTCTGGTTTTCTAATTTTGAACATGAACTAATTTATTCTCTATCTAGATATTGATGAACCCTAGCTTTATTGTATGGATTGAATAATTTTATTTAATTAAATCATTTGATTGAGTTGTTTTATTCTTATGATGCTTAATGATTTATTTCCAATTAATAATAGCATGCTTATTGATTGGTTGCAATTTTCATATTATTGACTTGAGAAAGCTTGATATGAATTGAATACTCATAAGGATTGAGGATTGATTGGGGTACTAGAGATAGACTTACAAGATCCTTTGGTTTATAATTCCTTATTCTTAATGCAAGATCTATTTAATTATGTTTGAGAAGAGATTCCAGCATTATACTTAGTGATTAGGGATTAATTCGCTTGAGAAAGATTTTAGTCTAATTTAGAGGAATACCAATTCAACTTTATTTTTTTATTTAATTGAATTGATTTTCATAAATATAATTGTGACTAGGGGGATTCAATATCTGGATAGTATCATCATCATCAATCAATTTATTCAACTCTAAATTTCTCTCTATTTTCATTTATTAAGTTAATTATCTTAATTACAAAACTTCACAAAACTATTGATTCGCTAAACAACGGTTAAGATTTGCACTAGTACTTGGCCTTGTCCTTAGTGGAACGATAACTCACTCACTACTTTATTACTTGAGCGACCCGTGCACTTGCGGTATTGCAATAGCATAGGTTCCTACTGTCAATCAATAAGGGCGGCTACCACCCTAGTGGGTAAAGTCAAAGGGAAAGAGAATGTATTGAGAAAAATGCAACAACTGAACCAACAAAGAAGCGTAAATTTTCAGACTTAAGGGAGGCTTTATCAAAGATGTTAGAAAATCTAATGAAAATGGATTTGCTACAACCATTGGCACCTCGGCCTCTACATAAGCCTCCACCACCAAATTTTGATGCCAAGGTCTTCTATCAATTCCATCAAATGAAAGGGCACAAGATAGATAAATGTATTTAATTAAGGCACGAGATCTAAAATTTGATTGACAATGGAAAGTTGCCTGAGCCTGATAAGCCCAACATTAAGAATAATCCTCTGCCTAAATTTGGAAGGGTGCCACTGCTTGTAACCTTCATGAAGAGTTTTATCTTGTCATCTTGTAATGATATGGATAGAGAAGTTGCTAAAGATGATGTGCCACTAAGCAAGCTTGAGCTAACTGTGGATGATGAAGCAATGACCCTTGATCCTTGCGCTTGATATGTCTAAATAAATGAAGTATCATTGACTCCATCTCAATGAACTTCCCTTAGCTTGGAGTGTTTCTCTATTTATTTTCTTTAATATTTAATTGGAACAATTATTTTTTCAAATTATTTTTGTTTGAATAAATTATTTTCATCAAATTTTTCACAATCTTTATTCATTATGGTGCTCAGCTAATGATAAATTTAACTTGATATTTATAAATTAGCGTATCTATGCATCATGATTCAAATGACTTTACTAGGTGGGGGAATTGCTCTATAGCATTGAGTTGTGTATGCTACTTAGAGAGGGCTCGTGCATAATGACCTTTGTCTAGGTCCTAGTCAGTCTTAGAACAAGCTTTGACAAACTTTTGAGGCAAAATTGAACTCTGATTATTTAATAGAGAGATGATCTAGGCATTATTTAGTTAGCCAATAATTAGTATCCACCCAATTAAATATCAGCCCCTAGTTGTCCCTTTGAGACTTCATAAGATTTCAACCTTCTCTTTATTGACTTATAAGCCTGATTACTCACCCTGAGCTGTTGTTACACTTTTGACAAGTCTTATGATCACTAAGGTGAAGAGGCAAGAAGATCAAAGAAAGGAATGCATAGCCAAGACTGTAAGGATAGTTGATGTTCTCAAGACCATAAAGGTAGTTGAAGTTCACCTAATATGTCTAATCTATCAAGATAACATCATAGTAACAAATGATTTATCCCTGGTAAAGAAGATTTATGTCACTCCACTCATCTATTATTAGAAATCCAAGTTGGTACAAATAAGATAACTCTTTTAGAGCTAGAACAAAAAAAAAAGAAGAAAAGAAAAGAAGAAAAGAAAAAAGAGATAAAAGAAACAAAAGAAAAGGAAAATAAAATAAAACCCAAACGGTTCAGAAATCCAACCGAGTTCTCTTTTACCTAAAGCAGCTTGGACTTGAATTAGTCCAACCCAACCAAAGATTCAATCAAAATCGAAGAAAAAGGAGAAAATTCATCCAGTTCTTGAAAGTCATGTACTTGACATTCCTACAGAGAAGAAGGACAAAATGATAAAATGCTCAAAGAAAGGTAAGAGTAGAAAAAGAAAGATGAAGAAAAGAAAAAAAAAGAAATAAATATAGGTACCAAACTTTTTGCAAAGGCAAAGACTATCCTAATTAAGATCCTGATTAATGCCAAGAAGATGGGGGAACATTCAAAGCTCTATCTTATTTCTTCTCCCAACTACCTAAAGTTCAAATAAGAAATTTGTAGTGTGAGAATTTGTCCATTGTGTCACATCAACTCTATTCTCAAAATGGCTTTCATTTAACCCATGTCTCTTATAGACCCCATTTCAAGCCTATCAAAGACCTATTGATCTCTCTTGGTAGGTAGAGTCTAGTAGTGGAGATAGTTTGAATAAGCATGCATATGAGATAGACAATATTCAAACTCAAATAAGTCCTTTGACCAAGTAATGTGTATGTGCCTATCTGAGGTGCAACAATTCTTGTTTAAATGGAAATGATTCCCAAGTTTAGTATAATAATAAGGGTTGTCATGTTATAGATATATTAATTTGGAAAATCAAGTACTGAGGTAAATTGACATTGATTTGGCGAAGCCAACATTTGATTTCAAAATTCAAAAATCAAAAAAGAAATTTTTTTTTTACAAAGCCTTCAAGTTAAGGGAAATATGTTGAACAGTCGAACCTTAAAGGACACACTGGGCAAAGTAAAGAATTATTTGCAAGGTTGTGAAGAAGCTACCAATTGACGTGCTGAATCATAGTTTGAAATGGATGTTTCTCTGACTCTGCCGCTCGGAGTCTCAACCACTCATGTCCTCAACATCTTTAAGATGAAAGCCATAAAAGTGAAGCCTTCTATAAAACCTGAACGAGCATCTAGAAGGAGTCAATGAGAACACTTCAGCTGATCGCTTTAGTCTGTGAGCCGATGGAAACACTATAAGTGTTATTAATGCATATCATGCATACATGAGCATATCACATTACATTTTCTTATATTGTATTTCTTTGTCAAAGTGAACAGCAAACACCCTGTGAAGTATAGAATCAAAGGAATATATGAAATCAGGGGGCATGAAAAACCCATTGCATGAGGAAGCTCCAGTAATTTTGCAAAAGAAAGAAGAAATGCATGCTTGTTCGAAGAACTAAATAATGTACAAATATCAACCAAAGCCGCATAGAAAAAATTCATGGGTTTGAGCCTACACAGGGGGTAAAGTTTTTCCTTTCAATTTTTTGAGTTTATGCACGTACAAAATATTTGAGACTCCCTTCCAATATTTTGCCACACAGGAGGCAAGGAGAAGATAAGAATTGGCCATCTAAAAAGTAGCTGATTTTTTTGCAAATGAAAGAACAAAAAAAATAAAACATTAGAACTATCAAAAGAATGAAGATGAAAAAGACAAAACATCAGTCTAGCTAGAAGAGCTGAAGCCAATATAGGACAAAAGTTCAAAAGGATGAAGATCCAATTTCAAGGGTGATGACACGAAGTCCAAAGGATGAAGATCCTTTTTGAAGGGTGAAGACCCTACCAAGGATGAAGATCCATTTCAAAGGGTGAAGACCCGAAGCAAAAAGGATGAAGATCCATTTCAATGGATGAAGACCTGAAGTCCAAAGGATGAAGATCCATTTTGAAGGGTGAAGACCCTGCCAAGGATGAAGATCCATTTCAAAGGGTGAAGACCCGATGTCAAAAGGATAAAGATTCATTTCAAAGGGTGAAGACTTGACGTCCAAAGGGTGAAGACCCAAAGTCAAAAGGATGAAGATCTATTTCAAAGGGTGAAGACCCAACGTCCAAAGGGTGAAGACCTGATACCAAGGATGAAGATTCAATTTCAAGGGTGAAGTCCCGATTTCCAAGGATGAAGATCTAGTTTAAAGGGTGAAGACCCTGCCAAGGATGAAGATCCAGCTTAAAGGATGAAGATCCAATTTCAAGGGTGAAGACCCTGCCAAGGATGAAGATCCAGCTTAAAGGATGAAGATTCATTTTCAAAGGGTGAAGACCTGAAGTCCAAAGGATGAAGATCCATTTTGAAGGGTGAAGACCCTGCCAAGGATGATGATCCAGCTTAAAGGATGAAGATCCACTTTCAAGGGTGATGGCCTAATTTCCAAGGATGAAGATCCAGCTTAACGGATGAAGATCCACTTTCAAGGGTGATGGCCTAATTTCCAAGGATGAAGATTCAGCTTAACGGATGAAGATCCACTTTCAAGGGTGAAGATCCAGCTTAACGAATGAAGATCCACTTTCATGGGTGAAGACCCAATTTCAAAGGATGAAGATCCAGTTTAAAGGGTGAAGACCCTACCAAGGATAAAGATCCAGCTTAAAGGATGAAGATCCAATTTCAAGGATGAAGACCTAATTTCCAAGGATGAAGATCCAGTTTAAAGGGTGAAGACCTGCTAAGGATGAAAATCCAATTTCAAGGGAGAAGACCCTGCCAAGAATGAAGATCTATTTTCAAGGGTGAAGACCCGATACCAAGGATGAAGATCCACTTTCAAGGGTGAAGACCCGATCTCTAAGGATGAAGATTCATTTTTAAGAGTGAAGACCCGATGCCAATGATGAAGATCCAAGGTCCAAGGATGAAGATCCATTTTGAGGGTGAAGACCCACAGTTCATTAAAGAATGGAACAACCAGAATTCTCAACTGATAAAAGGTCAGTCAAATTCAATTCAATCTTGGGTTCAAGTGCCTAAATCTAATTCAGTCTTAGGTCTAAGTACCCAAACCCAATTTAGTCACGGGTCCAAGTACCCAAACTCAACCCAATCTCAGGTCTAAGTACCCAAATCTAATTCAGTCTCGGGTCTATGTACCCAAATCAAATCCAAGTACCCATCCTCATCCAAAATCTGCTGAAAGTCATGTTGCTTTTTACTCTCTTCTACTGAAAGTCTCAGATCATTCAAGCAGGGGCCAAACTGTAGACCCTTAATTTTTGACCTAGTCCAGTCCGATATTTTTAAACAATCCAAAATAATTTTTATGGTATTTTTAATAACTTTTATCACTTATAGTATTTATGTTTAATTAAAATAAAAAAAATAAAAAAAGAAGAAGAAAAGATAAAAAATAAATTGAAAATAGAAATCGATGACGGGCAAAATCAGCGACGAAATGGATTGGGCCAAAACCTGCGACGAAATGGCCATGGGCCAATTCGCCACAAGAAAAACCTGTGGCAAATTAGCCACAAGCCAATTCGTCATAGGTTTTTCCAGCGATGAATTGGCATGTGGTCCTCGCCCAGCCTGCACCTAGCCCACGCGCCCAGCCCGAAGGAAATTTTTGCCAACGTAATTTTTGCTAGCGCAATTTTTTTTTGAAGCCCTATTCTACTTGGTTTTGGTTTTTAATTTTATTCCTAAATGATTTTTATTTCCTTAACTAATTAGTATTAGGTTTTTATTTTTCTTATAAATACCACATCAAAACACACAGAAAGAGGACTTTGATCTTGGGACTTTTGACTTTGGATCTTTTAGAGAAGGAGATCGGACTTTTGGGATTAGGACTTTTGGAATTTTATTCAAGAACTATCTAAATTTCTTTTGGTAGTGGATTGACAATCTCAAGCTTGAAAGATCAAGAGGCAGCAAACAACAAACACTTCATCAAAGGCAGCCCACATTGTCTTTGTTATTGTTCAACCAGAATTCAAAATTGTGGTGGAACAAACGACAGAGGTTTGAATCTCTATTTCTTTGTTTATGTTTATAGCAACCTCATCACTTAATTGGATTAATTATTTAAACATGCAATAGATGATCGATTGTTCTACTTACCATCCAAACTTAATTTAAAATCCTAAAAATTATTTTCTAAGACCCTAATACCTTAATACCCACAAAAACTAATTTTTGAAATCTAAAACCCTAATTACACTTTTCTAAAACCAAAAAACAATAATCTATTTTCTCAAAACCATAATCAATTTTATTTTTCTAAGATTTACAGTAGCTTGTTTCTTCCAATTTAGAAACCCTATTTTTTAAATCTTAAACCCTAAAATCTTAATTTTCTACACCAAAACCTACAACCCTAAAAGCCAGTTTTTTAAAATTTTCGGGGTGCTGTGTAACACCCCTATACCCTATATACGTACAATACATATTTCCAGTATATGTAAAATATGCATATACGGTACAAAAATGTCACAGACCGGTTTAATAAAAAATTTTCACATTTCCAATTTAAAATTTCAAATTCTAAATATTTAAAAATTAAATAGAATATAAATATTCTTTACTTATTATAAGAACCCAAAATAAATAATATATATAAAAATCTCTGGGAAAAATTCACCAGAGTTTTGTCTGTAATTTGGACATCCTAAAATTTAGCAATTACTCAACCTGTAAAAAGAAAACACTCCCAAATAATTTCAAATCACCATCTCAACCATACTTCTCCATTTCACCAAGTTTCTTAAACATTTATATATATAGATATATATAATTTAAAACACACTTACTCTCCCATTTCAAATACATTGACCCAAACATTCTTTATAATATACAATACATAAAATTCAAAACATTTACCAAACAATGCCTAGATAATTTCTCTCTTAAATAAAAAAAGTTTAATTTCTTCTTGAAAGTTCATCAAAGCATGTTCTAAGATTGACTTGGACTTAGACAAAAGTAATTATGTAGGAGCCCTCTCTAAGTAAGCATACACAGCTCAATGATATAGAATAACTCCCTTACCTAGTAAAGTCATTCGGATCATGATGCATAGATATACTAATTTATGAATATCAAGGTAGACTCATCATCGGTTGAACACCAAAATAAACAAAGGCCAACATAAACAAAAATTTTGATGAAAATAATTTATTCAAACAATCTTAATTTAAAAGAATAATTATTCAAAAAAATTTCAAAAATAGAAAATAAAATAAAAACCAAATAAGCTAAGGGAAGTTTGTTGAGTATGAGTCAAGAAGTGCTTCATCTATTTGGACATGTCAGGGGAAATGGTCATCATATTCTCATCCTCAATTCCTCCATCTACATCTTGAAAGGACAACAAGATAGAACTTTCCATCAATCCTTCTTCTATCATGAAGGTTGTTGGTGGTGGCACTCTTCCAAACTTAGGCAATGGATTGCTTTTAGTGTTGGATTTATTAGGCTCGGAAAGCTTTTCACTGTCTATGAAATCTTGGATCTCATGTCTTAATCAAGCACATTTATTTGTAGCATGCCCTTGCATTTGATGGAATTGACAAAAATCCTTGGCATCAAAGTTTGATGGTAGAGGATCGTGTAGCGATTGAGGAGCCAATAGTTGCAATAGTCCTTTCTTCTGGAAGCTGTTGAAAATCCAAGGCAAAGGTTTCTCCAACTTTGAAAACTATCTTCTATTTGCTTGGCTAGTAGTAGCGTTGACATCCATTTCTTTTTGTGCACTCTGACTGCCAGATTGGTAGTTCTCTCTCTCATTTCTCCTTTCAAAAAGGCGATTCTTCTCCCATTCCCATTCTTCTATTTGCAAGCCATCTTGGAGAAGATCTTTGAAATCCTTTATAATGGTGTGGGACATCCTTTCTCTAAGATTAGGTAGCACCCCTCTCACAATTATCCTAATCTAGTCTGATTCATCGGGCCTCTTCTTGAGCAATGCAACCTTATTCCTCCATCTTTTCATGTAGTCAACAAAGTTTTTATTCTATTTCTACCTTATCACCTCAACTTCCATTAGAGTGACCTCCAACTCAGCATTGTACCCATATTATTGGATGAAGGACTTATACAACAAATCCCAACTCTTTTGAGTACTATCCTCTAAGGTGTTGAACCAATTTTGCACAACCGGATCCAATGAAAGCATGAAGTACTTTAGAGTTTAAGCCTTGGTAGCTTGAGCAGACTACATAGCAGTGATGTATTGCTTGACATGAAGATGAGGGTTGCCACTTCCATCATACTTAGCAAATGATGGCATCTTGAATTTGTAAGGAACTTGTAATATCCCAAAATATACCCTAAAAGTTTTGGAGTTATTGTTATATTTGGAGTTAATGTATATGTTTAATGGAAGTAAAAAGGGGAAATATTATAAGATGATATATATATAAGGAAATATGGGAATATAAATACCATATAAAAGATATATACATATACATCACATATACATGGGATATAAAGTGGTGTAGGGAAAGTGAGTTATGTATATATTTTTATAATTAATTAATTAATAATTATGATGATAAGGACAAAAAGAAAAAGAGAAAAGAAAGTCAAAGGTTGGAAGAGAGTGTGTGGTGGAGATTTATTGTTTTTATTATTATTGTTATTATTATTATTATTATTATATATATATATGAGATAAGAATAAGAAGAGAAGAAAAGGAAAAACGTGTTCTTCTTCTTCTTCTTCTTTTTGGTCGAGGGAGAGAGAGAGAGAGAGAAGCTAGAGAGAGAAGGAGGTGATTTTGCTTTTATTTACACCAAATACTTAAGGATTTCAAGTGGATAGTGAAGATTTGGCTAAGAATCCAAGTAAGTTCTCTTTCTTGATTTCTTTGGTTTATTTGAAGTTGTATGAAGGTTTGATTGTTGATAATTGAAATTAGGGTTGTATTATTGTAGTATGTTGGAGTATGTTTGATTTAATTAGGTTGGTGTTGGTGATTGAAGAGCAAGAGTTGTGTTTAGTGGAATTTCTTTCTGTTTTACAACTAGTAAAGGCTGTGACTTGTATAATTTTTAATTAAATATAGAAAAATGTTCCTGAAGTGAATTTTTGATATGTTGTGCCTATATGAGTCTAGAATGACTGAAAAATATGTGATTTTGGAATGGTTATGATTTTGGAAAGATTATTTTTATTAGACCTGTTCCAGCAGGTACCTTAACTGAGACAGCTATATTTCGGGATTTTTAATAAAATGTAGAAAAATTATATTCAATTGAATTTTGGATATGTTGTTGCTTACTGAGTCTAGTATTTGAGAAAAATAATTTGGAACCAATTTGATTGAATTTAATTTATGGAATTCACAAAGTTTAGAACTGCTGCCAGGATGCAGGGCAATTGGGGTAGTCTGATTGGGTGAACTATTTGACCAAGATTTTGTGTTCAGTTTGATCTGAAATTTTAAAGGAATGATTTTAAGATGTAAAATTAAGTTCTGTAAAAATTTTAGAGTTTTTAGTCAAGTATATTATTTTATACAAATTTTCAAAATAAGGATAAAATTTAGTCTAAAACCAGAATTTACTATTCATATGGTCATTTTGCTAATATTCCTTTTGGATTAGGTTGTGAAGAGGTTGAATTGCCCTAATCTAAGTGTTGAGGATTCTTGGAAGAGTAGGTGTATAGAGTGGTGTAAGTTGGTTTTAAGGTAAGTACAAAGTTTATATGATTGCACTTATTTACATGAATTAAGACTTAACACATTTGTTTGTAAATGTGTTAAGTGAATTACTATATTGTCAATATAATTTGATTAAGGTTATGATTGGATGATGTGAAAGATATGAAGATCATTCAAATAGGTATGTACAATGCAATTTGTTATGATAAATATTGTAATGATGAATTGTGCTAATGTGTTTTGAGAAATGATGAAATGTATTGTAATTGTGGTTGGTAATAATGATTGAAATGAAATAAATAGACATGTTGATTATATGATGATGAATTTAAGATATATGCTCAATATAATTGTTTATGTATACTTGAATGATGAAGTGCTATAATGTGAATTGAAATATGATAAGAGGTGAAACCATTGTGTTGGCTATGAGAATGTAAATGAATTATAATTGAGGCATGGTTGCCTGTTTTGAATATGAAATGAATTGAGAAAGAAATGTACAAAGATATAAATGAAAAGAGTTGTGTCTAATATGTTAATTCAACTTTCAGAGTTCTGGATTTGACGGCATGCCTATAACATATGAAATGTAACAGTCTAGCCGGGTTGAGGATCTCCTCAAGTTGTTGAGTTGATGGTCCAAGAGACTGGGTCTGTTACAAGTGTTAACAGTCTAGCCGGGTTGAGGATCTCCTCAAGTTGTTGAGTTGATGGTCCAAGAGACTGTTTTTGTTACACTATATGAATTATAAATGTGAAATATATGAAAAGTAACAGTCTTGCCGGGTTGAGGATCTTCTCGATTAGTCGGGTTGATGGTCCAAGAGACTGGGTCTGTTACACTATCCATGGATAGAGATATGATATATGTTGCCTACGGGCTTGATTATTGTGATTATGGATCAAAGCAGTAACTCTGAACTTTGAATAACATATTAGTGTGTTCTGGGCCCAGGTCTGTCTTGATTTTCGATGTAGTTTATGAAACGTGAAATGAATGAATAATGAAATCTATAGTTGCCTTAATTGGAAATGAAATGTTATGAAATATGTTATGTAATATGTATATTGATATGTTCCTTGTGAGTAGTAGTGATGGAATTGTGGTTGGTGTTATTGATATGTATGCATGTATGTAATATATGAGATTAGTTGAGATATGTGTAAAGTGTAATTGAAAAGGGAAACTACGATAAGAAACTAACAGTACTTAAAGTTAGTATATGGATATACGTTAGAATTTCTGTATTGTATGTTTATATTATTCATTTGTACTACTAAGCTCTCGAGCTTAGCGCGGATGTGTTCATCGCGCAGGTGAGTAGATGGTAGATCTGAAGTCTTTCGTTTTACCACAAGAAGAGTAAGAGTTTGTCGAGACCAACTAGAAGGTGATGCATGCATGTAAAATTTTTTAATATTGTATATTGACTAAAATGTTTTGTTACTATATATTTGGATTGTTTTGAGAAGTAAGGATTTTTTTTTTAATTATAATGAACAGTGACATTCTTATACTTTATATTTTTTTACTGTATGTATACGAGGTATATGTATAGTACTTATATAGGGTATGAGGGTGTTACAGAACTTCCCCATCTTGTTCAAATAGCTTATCCATCTTTGACATCTCTTTGGTTTTCAGCTTCTTTTCAAACTTTTTCTCCATATCAATAATCATCTTCTCCACATCGAAAATTTTGGTCTTTTCAACAGTTAATTTCTCCACTACCTTCGGCCCCTTCTTCTTATCTTGAGGGTCTTGGAAATACTGAGCCCAATCATCATCATCATCGACAACCACCTTGTTATCATCAAATGCTACTTCACTAACCTTTGCCTTTCCCTTATCTTTTGGTTTCTTGGTGCTAGCAGATGCTTCAACAGTGTTTCCTAATAATCTAGCCAGTTGACTTTTCATGGTCTCAGCTAGGATCTCCTTCAATTCTTTCATCTTAGTGGTGAATGCATTGTCTATCATCTTTTGAATATGCCTTAGTTCCATTGCTTTTGGTGAGAATATAACTGAGTGGTCACTGGATTCTACATAACCGACGTAGGTCGGATTGAACTGCTATAATCCAGGACTGTGAGCCAGAAAGCATCAATGATATGAGATGCAATGCATGTATGCATGGATGCACAAATAACAATCAACTCAACATAGTAGGAATGAACCTTCCAACCTTATAACTTCCACACATAAATGGTGAGTCTATTTTCCTAGGTATATGGTGAAAAAAACATCAACATGTGATATCTTATTTTTGAATAATTTGCTCGGACATTTAACCAATAGTTATACTTTAAAAATTAGAAGTCAGTCCACAATAACTCCCATTAATTAGGTCTTAATCCATTAGATCAACTAAAAAATAACTTTTATGTTATATTGGATTAAACCAAATTAAAGGGTTTATCATAAATAGATTTTCCATTTTGGAAAAGCAACTAGTGATTCATACTTCAAACAAGCCTGTGATTAATAAGTCTTAGTGTAAACTAGGCCCATAATTAATTTTAAATATTTCATAATTGACCTAACTAATTGTAAGCCCATTAAAGAAAAAGTTGTTTAAAAGTCTATTAAAAATGATTTTGTTTCAAAGCCCATTGTAAGAGATTTGTTCAAAAATAGATTTTGGGCTTTGAGCTTAGGCCATGAAGTAGAAAGAGTTTTTGGCCCATCTTGGAAAAAACGTTTTATGTCCAAAGACCATTTTGAAAAATTTTGAAAATAGTTTTAGTCTTTTGGGCTTAAAAATTATTTTGGGCTTACAATATAATTAGGTTATATTAGGGAAAGAACAAACTAAATAGGCCATGCTTCAAACTAAGATATAGTAATCAAAGTTAAAGAGCAAGCATTTGGTTATAAACCTATGGAAAGTAACTAGGCCAACTACATGGGCTTTTAGTCTTTGGGTTGAAAAGCTTAGGCTCCCATAGCAAGTATATGCCAAAAGATACAAGGCTATGAGTGGTTATAGTATCCTTTGAGTGAAAGTATGGTATCCCTTACATAACACAACACGGGTAACACGAGTGTCCTAACTTACACACACAATGCAAATTAAGATGATGCAATGGAGAATATTATAATAAGAAAGAATGAAATAGTATAAAGACAAACAAAATCAACTTTTCTTATCCCCAGTGGAGTCTTCAATGTGAGCAGGGATTTTTGCCCCCACTCCTGGTGGAATAATTTTTACAACTTCTGCATTGTTAGGCTCAGGGTCTTATAGAACACGAGACTAAACTCGAAGAAAATATTCACCACCCGGACTAGCCAGGAAAAAGAAAGGGTTGGATGACTTGATTCCTAAGGAATCTCCAATCCCTTGTGGCGAAGGTGAGAATGACCCAACACCCCCACAATGCTCGGTTCATTGGAACTGACCTCCTTTTCAGGTCTAAATATTATAAAATTCTTAAATCTCATGTTACTATCCATACTACAAACGATTCAAAATAAATAAAAAATTTATTGCATCAAAATAAGCCAAAACAAAATAATAAATGGGCACCCATCCGAGGATGGAAACATGCCCTTACAATGTCCAAATGTCCATGAAGAAAATAAAATAGGACACCTACCAAAAGGTAGAAACATATCTTTTATAATAGTCCCAAAATATTTAAATGATAAACCAAAATTACATAATAAAAATGAGATACCCACAAAGTGGAAATGTGCCTTTCACAATTCAAGAAATCAAATAAATAAATTAAATCATTCAAGCATCATAATTAAAACTAATGTCCATCATAAAATAAACTAAACCATCCATCATTTAATAAATAACAAATCAAATAAATGATTAAATCTAGAGTTCAAATCATTAAACAAACAAAAATTAGGGTTTCTGGAACAGGTTTCAGGATCTTGGATTAAGATTTAGGGTTTTTGGGTACTAGGTTTAGGAATTAAGGTTGTTGGAATATAGGATTTAGGGGTTTTAGGCTCACTGAATATTAGGGTTTTGGTTATGGTTTAATGGATTAGGGTTTTAGGGTTTACTGGATTAGGGTTTAAGGTGTAGAGCCTTAATTTTGACCCCAATTTGATACAGTCCTAATTAAAGAATGCCAAAAAATTTTGATCCGATTTACAACTTCTAATAAGTCAGTCCGATTTTAAAAGTCACAAACTTAACTACAAAACCCTAAACCAAGTTTTTTAGATGGTCCAGTCCAAAAAATTAAAAATGCAAAATTAGTTCAAGTTGGGAGGGCCCAGGTGATATGAGCCTTGGCTCATGTTGACCTGGATGCCCTAGGTCGACATGACTTTGGTCCATGTTGATTTGGTTTCCCAGATCGACATGGTTTCAATTATTTTTTTTAAATTAGTTTTCGAATTGAATTAAAATTTGTTTTAAGGATGGATTAATATTAGGGTTAGGGATTCTGAGTGAGGTTTTTGCCTATATATAATAACGTTTTAGACTTTAACAAGGTTCGACAATTAACATTAAGAAAGATTAAACAGCAAAGCAGAAATGACAAAAAAAATTAGCAACAAGTAGCACTCATCAATCATTAATCCATCAAAGGCAGCAACATTGTCTTTGTTCTTGTTCAGACAAAGTCAACTGTGGTGGAACCAACGCGATACAGGTTTGATTATAAATCTTTGATTTGTTTATATTTAAAGCATTCTAATCTTTTGATTCATGAATTATTTAAGCATAAGATAGTATTGCCATATTTTCTTTTAAATGTTTCTATTATTTGTTTTGATATTGAGTCTTTCATCAACCTAAATTATTAATTATTAAACCCTAATCGTATGTTTTATAAATCAGATTTTTCATTCATCCAGGAGCCTAAGTCATTGATTAAATTATCAAAAACCCTAAACTATTCTTCTATTTCCAAAAGTTTAAAACCCTAAACTATTCTTCTGTTTCCAAAACTTTAAAACCCTAAACTGTTCTTTTGTTTATAAAACTTTAAAACTCTAAACTATTTTTCCCAAAACTTTAAACTCTAAATTATTCCATTAAAGTCTCAAAACCCTAATTGTTTTCCAAAATCTTAATTTATTTCCAGAATCCATATTTCTTCTAAAATGATAAATCAAAACCTTAATTTTTCAAACCCTCATCCAGTAAACCTACAAACCCTTAAGCCCAAATCCAATAAATCCCATAAATCTTTCTCTCTTAAACTGTAAAAATCTTAAACCCTAATTACGCCTTTATAAAAACCAAAACAACAATCTGTTACCGAACCTATTTTTTTAAATTACGGTAGCATTATTTTCATAAAAACATCCGAAACCCTAAATCTTTAAAACATCCAGTAGAATTATTCTTTTAAAAAATAATATTAGTTCCTCAAAATCCCAAAACCCTATTTTCTAAATCCTAAACCCTAAAATCTTAATTTTCAATGCCAAAACCTACAACCCTAAAAGTCAGTTTCTAATATACACAAATAATTTTCAATACCCCCTTGGCCCCCATTCGCTAACCGGCTAGCGGGACCACCGTATGGGCTCGTCGAAGGGGTTAATATTTATTTGTGTATTATGAGTCCATGTATTTAACTTTCCTTTTTCCAAAGCCCTAATTTAGTAATTAAAATTCTAAAACCCTATTTTAAGATGTGAACCCTAAATTTATATATTTATTGCTTTATTTAATTTTAGATTTGATTATGTAGTTTATTATATGTTTTGATGGTTGATTTATTTTATTTCAATGCTTGATTATTTAATTTATCATGGATGAATATTTTCTTTATTATTATGATTATTATTTGTTTATTTTGGTATTAAAATTATAAGAGGCATGTTTCCATTAGTGGGTACCTTATTAATTAATTTTCATGTAATTTAAATTGTTTCTATATTTTGGAATTAATGTAAAGGACACGTTTTAACCTTTTGGTGGGTGTCTTATTTAGTTTTAGACATGGACGATGTAAGGACATGTTTCCATCCTCGGATGGGTGTCCATTTATTTATTTTGTTTGGACATTGCTTTGATTTTAATATAATGATGCTTTATTTTAATTATTACATGTAGTATGGATAATATCATTATATTTAAGAATATTATAATATTAAGACCTGAAAAGGAGGCTGGTTCCAATGAACCGGGCGTTGTGGGGGTGCTGGGTCATTTCTCACCTTCCCCACACGTACCCAACTTTTCGAACCCATTAGGGGGTTGGGGATTCCATAAGAATTGAGTCATCCACCCCTTTCTTTTTCCTGGCTCGTCCGGTTGGCGACTCCATTTTCTCCAAGCTTAGGCATGTGTTCTCTAAGGCTCCAAGCCTAAACAGTGCTGAAGTTGCAAGAACCATTCCACCTGGAGTGGAGGCGAAAATCCCCTCTCATAGTGGCGACTCCACTGGGGATAATAGAAGTTGATTCCGTTGGTCTTTATATTATTCTATTCTTTCTTATCATGATATTATCCATTGCATCATATTAGATTGCATCATATGCGTGAGTTAGGATGCCCGTGTAACCCGTGTTGTGTTATGTAAGGGACCCCATACTTTCACTCAAGGTATGGAGATCAAGAACGGCATAACCACTCATAGCCTTGTACCATTTGGCATATACTCGCTATAGGAACCTAAGCCTTTTGATCTAAAGACTAAAGCTCATGTAATTGGCCTAGTTACTTTCCTTAGTTTTTTACCCCAAATGCATGTTGTTTGACTAAGGTTAATTTATCTTGGTTTAAATCATGGCTTATTTGGTTTGTTCTTTTTATAATATAACTTAAGTACATTGTAAGCTCACAAAAAAATTTTCTTTAAAATCCAAAAGACCAAAGTAATTTTCAAAAATTTTCAAAAATGGTCTTTGGATATAAAACTTTTCCAAAAACAAATTCTTTTCTCATGACTCAAATACAAAGCCCAAAATCCATTTTTTCTAAAATCTTTTTACAATGGGCTTAGAAACAAAATTATTTTCATCCAACCTTTTCTTGCAAAGAGCTTGCAAATTATTTAGGTCAATTATGAAAATACCAAAAATCAATTGTGAGCCTAGTTTATACTAAAACTTATTAATCATGGGCTTGTTTTTGGCATAAATCATTAGTTACTTTTTCAAGCGAGAAATCTATTTGTAATAAACCTCTTAATTTAGTTTTAATCCAATATAGCATAAAAACTATTTTAGTTAAGATTCAGTGGATTAAAACCTAATTAATTAGAATTATCATGAACTGATTTCCATTTTTAAAATATAGCTATTGGTCAAAACGTCCGAGGGAACTTTTCAAAAATAAAATACCCCATGTTGGTATTTTGTTAATCATATACCTAGAAAAAAAGACTCGCCATCCGTGTGTGAAAGTTATAAGGTTGGAAGGAATGTCCTATTTATCCTTGTTTGTTTATTGTTTGTGCATACATGCATACATGTATCACATGACATATCATTAATCCCTTCTGGCTCACAACCCTGGATTACGGCAGTTCAAAAGTTTACGATAATTAAATCTGCACCGAAAATGAAGAATCTAACAATGACTCAATCACTTGTTCACCAAAAGCAATGGAGCCCGAACAAATTTAAAGAATGGTGGATGACGCCCTCAATGCTAAAATGGAAGAACTAAAGGATGCCCTGGCCGAGACCATGAAGAACCAATTGGCTGCAATTTTAGAAAATAATGTCGAGGCATCTGCTAGCACCAAGAAGCCAAAGGACAAAGGCAAGGCTAAAGTTGGTGAAGTAGCTTTTGATGATTACAAGGTAGTCGTTGATGATGATGACAACTGGGCTTAATACTTCCAAGATCATCAAGATAAAAAGAAGGAGCCAATGGTTGTTGAAAAGACTGAAAATTCTGATGTTGAGAAGATGATTGCTGACCTAGAAAAGAAATTTGAGAAGAACCTAAAAATCAAAGAGATGTCTGAGATTGACAAACTATTTGAACAAGATGAGAAGGTCCCTTATAAGTTTAAGATGCCTTCCTTCTCTAGGGTCAATGGTACTGGAAACCCTCATCTCCATGTGAAGCAGTACATCACTGCTATGCAGTCTACCTGAGCTACTAAAGCTCAAACTCTAAGATATTTCATGCTCTCATTGGACCCTGTTGTCCAAAATTGGTTCATCACCTTAGAGGAAAGTACTCAAAAAGATTGGGACATGTTGTATAAGGCTTTCATTCAGCAATATGGGTATAATGTCGAGCTGGAAGTTACCTTAATGGACGTTGAGTCAATTAGGCAAAGGCCAAGTGAGAATTTTGTGGACTATGTGAAAAGGTGGAGAAATAAGGCTGCTTTGCTCAAGAAGAGGACCGATGAATCTGATCAAATAAGGATGATTGTGAGAGGGGTGTTACCTAGCCTTCGTGAAAGGATGTCTCATACACTCATCCGTGATTTCAAAGATCTTCTCCAAGCTAGTTTGCAAATTGAAGAATGGGAAAGGGAGAAGAATCGATTTTCAATAAGAAGGAATGAGGAAGGGAATTATTAGCCTGGCAATCAAAGTACACTAAACGAAGTTGATATTAATGCCACTAGTCAAGGAGGAATGAGGCAGTTTTCAGAATTAGGGAAGCCGCTATCTTGGGTTCTCAATAAGCTACAAAAGAAGGGATTGTTACAACCCTTGGCTCCTCGTCCTTTGCCTAATCCTCTTCCACGTAACTTTGATTCTAATGCATTTTGCCATTTCCATCAAAGGCCTGGACATGAAATGGATAATTGTATGAAGTTGAGGCATGAGATCCAGAATTTAATTGATAATGAAAAGTTGACTGAGCTGGATAAGCCCAATACCAAAAGTAATCCTCTGCCTAGGTTCAATAGAGTGCCACCAGCAACTTTCATGGTAGGAGGAGGATTGGAGGAAGATCTTGTGTTATCGTCCTTTCAAGATGGGAAATATTAAAGATGTGAAAGGGGAAGAAGTTTAACTCAACAAACTTTCCTTAGCTTGATTGTTGCTTTTCAATTTTGCTTTCTTTAATATTTAATTGGAATAATAGTATTTTTTAAATTTAAATTTATTTGAATAAATTACTTTCATCAAAAATTTTATTGGTCTTTGTTCATTTTGGTGCTAAACCAATGAGGAATCTTGCTTGATGTTCATAAATTAATGTACCTAGGCATCATGATTTGAATGACTTTACTAGATGAGGGAATTACTCTAGAGCATTGAGTTGTGTATGCTTACTTAGAGAGGGCTTCTACATAATTACCTTTGTATAGGTCATAGTCAGTCTTAGAACATGCTTTGACAAATTTTTAAGGCTAATTGAACTCTGCTTATTTAAGAGAGATATGATCTAGGCATTGTTTGACGAGCCAACAATTGGTATCCACCCAATTAAATATCAATCCCTAGTTGTCCTTTTGGGCCTTCATAAAATTTTAGTTTTCTTTTCATTGGCTTACAAACCCCAACAACCTACCCTGAGTTATTGTTACACTTTTGACAAGTCTTATGATCACTAAGATGAAGAGGCAAGAAGATCAAAGAATGGAATCCATAGCCAAAACTGTAAGGATAGTTGATGTTATCAAGACCATAAAGGTAGTTGAAGTTCTCCTAATATCTCCAATCTATCAAGACGACATCAGAGTAACAAATGATTTATCCCTGTTAAAGAAGATTTATATCACTCCACTCATTCATTATTAGAAACCCAAGTTGGTATAAACAAGATAACTCTTTTAGAGCTAGAATAAAAAAAATAAAAAAAGAGAAGAAAAGAAAACAAAAAAAAGAGAGAAGAAAAAAAAAGAAAAGACAAAAAAAGAGAAGAAAAAAAAGAAGAAAAAAGACAAAAAAAAAGAGAAGAAAAAAGAAGAAAAGAAGAAGAAAACCCAAAAAGGAGTTCAGAAAACCAACTGAGTTCTCTTTTACCTAAAGCAGCAAAAGGCTTTCATTTGGTTTATAAGGACAGTTTGATTTGAATTGGTCCAACCCAACCAAAGATTTGATCAAAATTAGAGAAAAAGGAGAAAGACCATCCAGTTCTTGAAAGTTCTATACTTGACAGTCCTACAAAGAAAAAGGGCAAAATGAAAAAATGCTCAAATAAAGGGAAGAGTAAGAAAAATAATTAGAGAAAGAAAAGGGAGTAGAAGAAAAGAAACGAATTTGGGTACCAAACTTTTTGCAAGGGCAAAGACTGTCCTAATCAAGATCCAGATTAATGCCAAGAAGATAGAAGGAATTTGGAGTCTAGCAAGATTGCTCCCAGCTACCTCAAGTTCAAACAAGAAATTTGTAGTGTGAGGGTTTGCCCATAGTGTCATAATGGCTTCAGCTTACAAATGGCCTTCATTTAATTCATGTCCCTTATAGACCCCATTTCAAGCCTATAAAAGACTTGTTGATCTCTCTTGGTAGGTGTGAGCGGGGATTTTTGCCCCCACTCCCGATGGAATGGTTCTTGCGACTTCGGCACTGTTTAGGCTCGGGGCCTTAGAGAACACGGACCTAAGTCCAGAGAAAATGGAGTCGCCACCCTGACGGGCCGGGAAAAAGAAAGGGGTGGATGACTCAATTCCTAAGGAATCCCTAACCCCCTAATGGGTTCGGAAAGTTGGGTACATGTGGGGAAGGTGAGAAATGGCCCAGCACCCTCACAACGCCCGGTTCATTGGAACCGACCTCCTTTACAGGTCTTAATATTATAAAATTCTTAAATATAACAACATTATCCATATTACACACAATAATTAAAAGAAAGCAACAATATATTAAAATCAAAGTAATGTCCAAACAAAATAAATAAATGGACACCCATCCGAAGATGGAAACATGTCCTTACATCACATGCCTAAATAGGACACCCACCGAAAGGTAGAAACATGTCCTTTACATAGGTTCTAAAATAGAAAAGCAAATTAAATTACATGATATTTAACTAATGAGGTACCCACCAAGTGGAAACATACCTCTTACAACATTTAGAAACCTAAATAAATTGATAAAAGTAAATAATCATTCATCATAAATAAATCATTCATCAAAGATATCAATAGAAAGTAAACATCCATCGATGATAAATTAAATAAACCAAGTATTGAACTTAAATAAATTAAAGCATAAGAAATAAATCAAAGCATTATCAAATATAAAATTGAATAAAACAAATAAAAATCTAAATTATAGCTACTGTTTCCATTTAGGATCCTTATTTCATGTGTTTAGGGCTTTGAGATTTATAGAACTAGGCTGCTGTGACTTTTTTGAGGAATTAAAATAGATTGAAGTTTTATGTTTTAAAAGGTTGGTAAAGTTCTTTGATTAACCAAATTAGGGTTTGTGATGAAAAATCATGAAATTAAGGTTTTGGACACTTCAAAATACTTTTGATTTGTGGTTTTAAATTATGATTTTCAAGCTTACTGTATAAAATTAAAATATTTGTGTTTATATGATTTTTAAGGTTTTAAAGGATTAGGGTTTATAAAAAATTAGGGCTTAAGGCTTTAAAGGGGTTAGGATTTTACTATTTTAGGTTTGGAGTTGAGTTAGGGTTTAGTGTTCTAAAATTAGGGTTTCGGTGGATGCATGGAGCTTTTAGGGTTTGAAAATCAATTTGATACTTTTATGAGGTTTTATGAAAAAAAAACAAACAATTTAAAGTTTTTAAAAGCAAAAAAGAAGTTTTTAGAGCTTTTGGAAAGAAACAGAATATAATTTAAAGTTTTGATAATTTGGAAAACAAATCTTAGTTTTGGGGGTTTGAAGAAACAAAATTAATAACTTTAAACTTTTTGGAAAATAAAGCAATGAAATAAGAATTTTTAAAGTATTTAGAAACAAAGGAAACTATTTAAGGAATTTAGAAATAAAGATCAAATCATTACATCTTCAAAGATTGAAGGTTTGCATGTGTAATTTTATGGATTAAATCAAGAGTGAAGCTACTGTAAGAAATAAAAGAAATTAAAGATTCAAACCTGTGCGTTGGTTCCTCCAAAAAAAATTATTTTCTGGATGAACAAGGTCAAAGACAAGATTTTTGCCTTTGAATTGCTTGAATTGCTTTTCTCAAAAAATCAGCTTGGTTCCACTGCTTGCCTTCACAGATTCGGATTCAAACTCTCCCAAGTTTCATCCCAATTTCTCCTCCTCTTTTGTGTTGTAATTATACTTATTTATAGAAGTTTTTTGTGGTTTTTTTCCTAGTTGCTCATGGCGTACATTATTTATTAAGAAAAGGAAACCGAAACCTAATTGCATTAGGTTTCAAAAAATTTGCGTCGAAAAAATTTCGCTGGCAAAAAAAAACTGCTGCAGAAAAATCGCCCTGGCAAAAAAATTTGCCTCAGGAAAAATTGCGCTGGCGAAAAAGCTGCCGCAGCTGCGGGCGAAGCAGGCCTGCGGGCCATTTCGCCGCAAGCCAACTTTTTTTTTATTTTTTATTTGTTTATTTTTATTTTTTATTATTCATTTTTTGTTTATTATTATTTTTTTCATTTTTTATTAATAAAAATTAGACACTAAACCAAATATTATTTAATTAAGATAACAAAAATTATTTTGGACTAATTAAAATATATTGGACAACACAAAAATATATTGGACCGGACTGGGTCAAAAATTAAGGGTCTACAGTTTGCCCCCTGCTTGAATGATCTAAACTTTAGTGAAAGAGAGTGAAAAGCAACAAGACTTAATTTTTGAGATGGTGGAGGTTTTGGGTTCTGGACCCGGTTCGAGTTCTGAACTCAAGGATAATTCTAGGTTCTGGACCTAAGGAAAATTTGGGTTCTGGACCCGATCTAAGTTTTGGGAGTTAGAAATAAATTCTAGGTTCTGGACCTAAGGAAAATTTGAGTTCTGGACCTGAGCTAAGTTCTGGACTTAGGGAAGATTCTAGGTTCTGGACCTAAGGAAAATTTGGGTTCTGGACCCGAGCTAAGTTATGGATTCAAGGATAATTCTAGGTTCTTGACCTAAGGAAAATTTGGGTTCTGGACCCAGTTCGAGTTATGGACTCAAGGAAGATTCTAGATTTTGGACCTAAGGAAAATTTGGGTTCTGGACACGGTTCGAGTTCTACCCGAGCTAAGTTCTTGGACATAGAAATAAATTCTAGGTTCTGGACCTAAGAAAAATTTGGGTTCTAGACCCGAGCTAAGTTCTGGACTTAGAAACAAATTCTAGGTTCTGGACCTAAGGAAAATTTGGGTTCTGGACCTGGTTCGAGTTCTGGACTCAAGGAAGATTCTAGGTTCTGAACCTAAGGAAAATTTGGGTTCTGGACTCGGTTCGAGTTCTGGACTCAAGGATAATTCTAGGTTCTGGACCTAAGAAAAATTTGGGTTCTGGACAGGGTTCGAGTTCTGGACTCAAGGATAATTCTAGGTTCTGGACCTAAGGAAAAATTGGGTTCTTGACCCGAGCTAATTTTTTTATTTCAAAAAGTTTGGCTAATTTTTATGCATATGTCTTCTTATTGACCCCTGGGTGTAAAAATATTTATATACCTGTAATTATTTGAATGATTAAAATGGATAAATGAATTTACTGTTTATTTACTGTGTAATCACTGTTCATGTACTATTTACTATTTATAAATAGTAAATTTACTATTTGTAAATAGTATCAAATAGTATTTAGTATTGGAAATAGTACTTTCACTATTCATAAATAGTAAATGTTACTGTTTATCAATAGTAATACTATTCAACAATAGTAAAATTTACTATTTGTTAATAGTAAAGTTTACTATTTATGAATAGTAAAATTTACTATTTATGAATAGTTTTGAATTCTGTTTTTTGCTTGCCGTTTCTCTTTAGAAAGCCATCATTCCTTCATTTCATTTAACAGCACGATTTCAATTTCACAATTCTCTCAAATTTCTTTCAATTTTAGCATATATTTTTCAAAAATAATGCATGCTTCGAGGTCAGGGACTCATTCTAATGCTGAGTTATTGGAGTTTATCCAACGTCATGAAGATGGAAATTTAGATATACTGGCCGGGATGCCACTCCATCGCAGTTCCAGTCAAAAGAGCGAGGTAATTATTTTTCCCTTTTTTATTGCTCTTGATTTTTGTCTCTCTGTTTTGCACTTTTTTTTGTTATATATTTTTTGTTATTATTTGTTATTGTGAAAAATAAATTAATTTAAGTAGATAGAATAATATGTACTTACCTGGTATTAACTTACCTGGGTCTGTGTTAGCATGATCGTTGCGTTGTTCGGGCTGGAGGGTGTATTTACAAAGCCTGACAATGGTACGATGTGGTGCCTTCTCGGGTAAGACGGATTATCCGAGATTGCAGCTTTGAGCAGTTCATTTTACAATTGCCATCCGAGGAATATCAGATAGACTGGAGCGTAGTCCAGGCGCTTGCAGAGCGATGGTTTGATACAACCCACACTTTTCACTTGCCCATTGGGGAGATGACAATTGGTCCAGTCGATTTTACTGCCATAACCGGCCTTCGATATGATGGTGTTCCGGTTCCTCTGACCAACAATATTTTAACATTTGAAGAAATTTAGGAATTAATTGGTATGGAACCATCATATAAAGGGCCTTTTAAGATAAAAATAAAGCCAATTCGTAGTTATTGGATGAACTACGAAGGACCGGTTGGCAGAGACACGGTCGAACAGTACGCTCGAGGATTTTTGTTATATCTGCTCGGGTCAACCATCTTAGGCAGCACTAAATCCTCCATCCACATGTCAGTGTTGAGTGCCCTTTCTTATCTTAGAATGGTACCATCTTCTGGCTGGGGTGAAGCTGGTCTCACATGTCTTTACTATGGTCTTGATAAGCTTTGTCGGAACAAGAAGTCTTTTGTCGGCTTGATGGCGGTTGTCGAGGTATTCTTTTCCTTCACCAATGGTATTTCCACTCTTTTCTTGCATGAATTTTATCTTTACTATCATTGTTGTAGGTATGGGCATATGAACATAACCTCGTGAGGGTACCCGATATTTCCCGAGAGAGAGTCGGGTATCCGAGATTAAATTTTTGGTTGTCTGATCGTGTGGACGTTCCCGGCTCTCATCATGTGCATACTCACCGTTATGTGTTGAGCCGTTTAACCTGGGACCAGGTAAAATAATATTAGTATGCTTTAAATTTTATGTAAAAGTTTACTTACCTTATGTTATTTCGCAGGTGAATTTGGCCTGGTGGAGCCCAGAAGAGCGAGCAAACTAGTCTCCTTTGATGAGGGTTGCACTGTCTTTCCAAAATTCTCGCCGAATTATTGCTGGCCCAGTGTCAAGTGGCTGGTTTCTCGGGGAGAGAGTTTATGAATGGTTTCTCGGTCCAGAGTAGCAGAGGGTTCCGATGCAAATCTCAAAATATACTTTAAATATTATGTCAATGCCGGAGGATGCATGGTGGTCGGCCCATCATGGTTATGGTGCCGAGTCATTTCTCTATTTACTGGGTCCATTTTATGCCTGTTTTATTCAAAGAAGACTCTTGAACTTTGATGTATCTCCTGTTGGTGTGCGGGAGATTTCTGATGAAAATGAGGGTAGAGATGAAGAAGCATCACGGAGCTGCAGGAGAGTCTGTTCCACATCTCGGGGCCAATACTTCCTAGGTAAATGGCCGTGTGACCTGAGTGTGTCGTTATTTGTTTCTCTTCTTTCTTTGCTTGGTCCTTCTTGACTTTGTCCTTTAGGTGAGACACGGCCAGTGGCTTGGCCGTGTCTCCTGCCCGTGTCATGTTCTGCCAAGATTTTCTTTTAGGTGACACGGCCAAGCTTGATTTGGCTTGGCCATGTCTTGCTTGATTCATGATCTTCTTTCCTTGTTTTGATCTTCCAAGGGAATTTTTGTACTTTAACCACTTTTCCCTTGCAACTATTTTTTCTTTCTTGATTCTTTAATGATTGTTGCAGGCTGTTGGCTCATTTGATCATGAGGCTGGACCTTCTTTTACTGCCCCTTCATTTGCTCCTTCTAGCCCGCCAGATATGCCATCTTATCCGCAGGGTATTGATTTGAATTACCTGGTACGTTCCTTATTTCATGGTAAATTATGCTATATGTATGCATGATTATGTATGCTCTTACCTTTTCCTCTTTGGCTCACAGCAGATGCTTGAAGAACAAAATAGAAAACTTCAAGAAGAGTTGGCGGCAAGTCATCAGCAGGCTTCTAATTTTGAAAATTTATATCATCAATCTGAATAACATTTTCGAGACTTCCGATTTTAGGGGATGAGGGATCCCGGTGCTTCTTCATCAAAAGGCCCCCAGACTGATGACCATGAGATCCTTTCATCTACTTCTGATGAGGACCATGACAGATTGGAACTTCAAGGTAATAAAGATTTTGGTGCTCCCGCTTCAGGTGATCCCGGGACGAGTAATTTGTCGAGTTTTGGAGCTCCCGCTTTGGGCGGACTTTGGACGAGTGATTTGCCCCCTCCTCCAACAGGCGATGACTTTTCCAAGGCTTTATTTGATGACCTACCACCACCCTCTTAGTGATATGTAAATATTGTAGCGATTGTAAAATATTGTACAATAATGAAAAAAAATACAATTTTCCTCTTTACTGTAATGTTTTTTTTTATTACAGTACATCATAATTTTATAATGCACATCATTTGCTAAACCCAATCCAACGTGCTAAAGGAAATTGCCACTAATTCCCTTCCTTATGGCATATGGTCTTATTCTTTCCCATCACCTTTTCCTTTTCACTTTTGGAAAAGGTTTGTTTCTTCTATATAAATCACCCTTCATGCCATATTTTAGTACATAAACCAAAATTTTTTCTCTTTCAACGTGAAGACTCCCTTTAACAATTTTAATTTTTCCTACATTCATTCACCATGACCGAGCATCATTTAAAGAGAATAAAAATTCTATTTAAAAATATGGATGTCATTCATTGGAAGCAAATTTCATGGTCAAAATTGGATGTTTTAAAATGTTTTCAAAACATCAAATTGGACCATTCCTTCTTACATGCCATGGCTTCCTTTTGGAATACGGATTCTAGGGTATTTAAAATTAATGACTTTGAAATATGTCCCTTGATTGAAGAATTTGAGGCCATCCTTGGATATCCAAATAATCAACAAATGGCGTTACCCACATTGATTTCCAAGACTCAACAGAAGATGCAGATGTTATTTCAAATTCCAAAACCCGAAGTTCTTCGGTTGATGAGAGGTGAAAAAATTCTACTTGCCCCTTTGATTGACTTTTATTTCTCTCATTTGGCCCCTACTAAGGCATGGGGACGCATGCTTTGTCTTTGCTTGCTCAGCCAATTCATGTTTGTTTCTTCTGACGGCGATATTAATCCACGAGTATTGGATATTTTGGACCAAATGGAAGGAGGTTTGTCGCTGGTACCTGTGATCTTAGTTGAGACCTTAGTTGGATTAGACCGATTTAAATTAGGATTGTCAATGAGACTGACTGGGAGTCCGTTGCTGCTTCAGGTAATTACCTACACTACCCTTTCAAGTTTTCAATTTAGGTTTTCTTTTTCTTTTTATTGCTCTAACTTTTGCCTAGTCCGCCCATGCGGGTTTTCAGAACTAGCGAGCTGTCCTAATTTTTGCCTAAGCTACCCTTGCGGGTTTTCAACTTAGCGGACTCTTTCTTTTTTTTCATTTAATTCTTTTTTTTAGATTTGGCTTCAGGAGCATTTTTGCTTACTTGATACTCAATCCATGGATTTTGCCAGATACCTGCCACATCATCATTCTGCTAGGAAGCTACTCCATCCTGCTTCTTCATATGCTGACTGGGTTGACTGGATCCACTCACGCTCCAAAGTCAATATCCGTTGGTTGGTACCTTGGTGGAAGATTTCTCGTATCACCATGCGGACATACCTGATGTATGTTCCCCTTGCTGCTCTTCGTCAAGGTACATGCAATGATCCTCGCCGACTTGGCTGTCAGTATGGAGCTGAGCCTCGTGATTCTGACTTTGCTCCCGACTTAGACATGCCTTGCTTGACTGAAGTCTACTTGGATCGACTGAGGCAAAGCTGGCTTGCACGTTACACTTATCGACTGCCATAGATTTTACATTTGTCAATTTAGAAAAGTGTATTGTTAGAATGAAAAAATAATTAAAGTAATAAAAGATGCTTCTTTTCCATTCATAATTTGTCATCACCTTTTGCTATTGTGTTTATTTATTTCATCCATATCTGGTCAAATACTTATAATAGTGCACATAGGACAATTTTAACATTAATTCTGTTTTATTAAATTGGGGAACAACCAAACATAAAGCCAGCATACACAAGAATACTCTTGTTGCCAATTAGCCCTTTCAGATTTTCTAATTGACAATTTTCTCTCATTTAGCCCTAATTGTTGCCTAGCCCACCCTTTCGGGTTTTCAAAACTAGTGGACTGCTCTAACTTTTGCCTAGGCCGCCCTTTTTGGGTTTTCAACCTAGCGAGCTCTTTTTTCTTTTTTTTCCTATCATACATAAAACCTCTTCAACCTGTCAATGTTTACTGGCTCACTAAATTCGTTCCCGTCGATGTCTGACAACTTCACCGCACCTTTGTTCATGACTTGTTTCACGACATATGGCCCTTCCCAGCTAGGCCTAAACTTCCCTCTTGGATCAGATACATTAGTTTTACATTGCTTTCACACCAAATCCCCAACTCTGAATTTTTTGACCTTAACCCTTCTATTGTAGGCCCGAGCTATCTTCTTTTGATACAGTTAGTGATGATATAGTGCCTTTAATCTTCTCTCTTCTAGTAGAGCTAACAGTGTGTATCTGCTTGCTACCCATTCCATTTCAGGTAGTTCAGCTTCCAAGACTACTCTCAATGACTTAATTTCTATTTCAATTGGTAATACTACTTCCATCCCATAAACCAAAAAGAACGGTGTCATTCTAGTAGGTGTTCGCACACTTGTCCTATATCCCCATAAAGCAAAGCATCTCTAACCAATCCCTATAAGTCTTAGTCATCTTGGATAGAATTTTCTTAATTGTCTTATTTGTTGCTTCCACGGTGCCATTAGCCTTTGGTCTATAAGGAGAGGATCTATGATGATGAATTTGGTACTTTGAGAATAAATCCTTAACTGCTCCTTGAAACTGTACCCCATTGTCTGATATCACACTATGCGGGACCCCGTATCTGCAGTTGAGGTTCTTTTCAATAAACCTAGCCATTTGGCTTGCACCCAGTCTATTGAAGGATTCGGCTTCAACCCATTTTGAAAAATAATCTACTGCTACCACAATGAATCGGTGACCTTTTGAAGATGTTGGATGTATCTCTCCTATAATGTCGATACCCCAGGTGGCAAATGGCCAGGGTGAAGACATTGAATGCAGTTCTTTAGGAGGCATGTGATTCAAGTTACCATACATCTGACATTGTTGGCACTTCTTGACAAACTGAATACAATCTCTCTCCATGGTTAACCAATAGTAACCTTGTCGAATAATCTTCTTAACTAGGGCCAAACCATTCATGTGCGGACTGCAACTTCCCGCATGTATTTTTGACATGATACGCTCCACTTCAGGTTTTCTTAAACATCTTAAATGCACTCCATCAGGCCATCTTCGATATAACTCTCCATGGAAGGTGATGTATTGCAATGAACACCTCCTTATGGCTCTTCTCTCTTTCTTCGTTGCCCCCAACGTGGCAAAATACAAGTGAGTTTGAAAATATTTGGTATATAAACTCAAAAAATTGAAAAGGAGAAACTTTGCCCCCTGTGTAGACTCAAACCCATGATTTTTCTATGCATGCTCTGATTGATGTTTTTGCCGTCCAGTTCTTCGCACAAGCACGCATTTTTTCTCTTGCAAAACGATTGGAGCTTCCACAAGCAAATAGGCTTTCCATGCCCCCTTGATTCAATATCTTCTTTTGATCTTTAGTTTGCAAGGTATTTGTTGTTCACTTTGATAAAGAATAGACAATACAAGAAAAAAATTTGTTATGATATGCTCATGTATGCATGATATGCATGAATGATACTTACAGCGGTTTCATTGACTCACGGGTCGAGGTGATCAGCAGAAGTATTCTCATTGACTCCTTTTCGATGCTCGTTCAAGTCTTGCACTGGAATGACAGACTGCTTCACATTTATGGCTTTTATCTTTAAGATGTTGAAAATATGAATAATGGAGACCCCAAGCAGCAGAGTCAGGGATTCATCTATTTCAAACTATGTCTCAACATGTCAGTTGATAGCTTCTTCATGACCTTGCCAATAATCATTTCCTTTTCCCAATGTGTCCTTTGTAGGTCCAACATACTTCCCTTAACTTGAAGGCTTTGTATGACAAAATATTTTTTGAATTTTTTGAATTTTAATTTTAAAATCAAATGTTGGCTTTGCCAAATCAATGTCAATGTACCTCAGGACTTGACTTTTTCCAAATTAACACATCTATAACATGACAACCCTAGTTACCATACTAAACTCGGGAATCATTTCTATTTAAGCAAGAATTGTTGCACTTCAGATAGGCACATACACATTACTCGGCCAAAGGTCTTATCGAGTTTAAATATTATCTATCTCATATGCAAGCTTATCCAAACTATCTCCACTAATAGACTCTACCTACCAAGAGAGATCAATAGGACTTTGATAGGCTTGAAATGGGGTCTATAAGGGACACAGGTTATAGTGAAGGCCATTTTGAGATTGGAGCTAGTGTGACACAATGGACAAACCTTCACACTACAAATTTCTTATTTGAACTTTAGGCAGTTGGGGGTAATCTTGCTAGACTCTAAATTCTTTCTGTCTTCTTGGCATTAATCCAGATCTTGATTAGGATAGCCTTTGCCCTTGCAAAAAGTTTGGTTCCAAAATTCGTTTCTTTTCTTCTTCTCCCTTTTCTATTCTTCAATTTGCAAACCAGCTTGGAGAAGGTCTTTGAAATCATGGATGAGTGTATGAGACATCCTCTCACGAAGATTAGGCAACACCCCTCTCACAATCATCCTTCTTTGATCAAATTCATCAAGCCTCTTCTTGAGTAAAGCAGCCTTGTTTCTCCATCTCTTCACATAATCCACAAAATTCTCATTTGGCCTTTGCCTAATGGACTCAACGTTCATTAAGGTAACTTCTATTTCAACATTGTATCCATATTGTTGGATAAAGGCCTTGTATAGCAAATCCCAACTCTTTTGTGTTCCTTCATCTAAGGTATTGAACCAATTTTGGACAACAGGGTCCAATAAGAGCATAAAGTACCTTAGAGTTTGAGCCTTAGTAGCTTGGGCAGACTGCATGATAGTGATATACTGCTTCACATGGAGATGAGGATTTCCGGTTCCATCATACTTTGCAAAAGATGACATCTTGAACTTGTACCGGACTTCTTCATCTTGTTCAAATAGTTTATCAATCTCGGACATCTCTTTGGTTTTCAGCTTCTTCTCAAATTTCTTTTCTAAATCAGCAATCATCTTTTCAACATCGGATGTCTCGGTCTTTTCAATAGTTGCCTTCTCAACAACCTTTGGTTCTTTCTTCTTCTCTTGAGCATCTTGGTAGTATTGAGCCCAATCATCATCATCATTAATGATCACTTTTTCATCATCAAAACCACTTCACCAACTTTAGTCTTCCCTTTATCCTTTGGCTTCTTAGTGCTAGCAGATGCCTCGACATGATTCTCTAAGATTGCAGTCAATTGGTTCTTCATGGTCTCAACTAGGGCCTCTTTTATTTCTTCCATCTTGGCATTGAGGGCCTCATCCACCATCCTTTGAATTTGTTCAGGCTCCATTGTTTTTTGTGAGCAAGTGATTGAGTCGTTGCTAGATACTTCATCTTCGGCGTAGGTCGGATTGTTGTAGGCTCTTGAACTATCGTAATCCAGGGCTGTGAGCCAGAGAGGATCAATGATATGAGATGCAAATGTATGTATGCATATATGCACAAACAATAGACAAACAAGGACAAATAGGACGTTCCTTCCAACCTTATAACATCCACACACGAATGGCGAGTCTCTTTCCCTAGGTATATGGTTAACAAAATACCAACATGGGGTACCTTGCTTTCAAATAATTCCCTCGGACGTTTCAACTAATAGTTATATTTTTGAAAATGGAAATTAGTTTATAATAATTCCCTTTAATTAGGTTTTAATCCATTCAACTAACTATAGTAGCTTTTATGCTACATTGGATTAAAACTAAATTAAGAGGTTTATTATAGATAGATTTCTCCCTTGAAAAGAATAACTAATGATTCATGCCAAAAACAAGCCCATGGTTAATTTATTCTTAGTGTAAACTAGGCCCACAATTGATTTTTGGTATTTCTTAATTGACCTAAATATTTTTGCAAGCTCTTTGTAAGAAAAGGTTGGGTGAAAATTGTAACATCCCGATACCCCATATAAGTACTATACATATACCTGATATATATATACAGTAAGTATATAAAGTATAAGGATGTCACTTTCCGTCACAATTTAAAAACCTTTAACAGAGTTTAAACCACAATACATTAATTTAAAGAGCATTTACAAAATCATTATACTTTTAATGATCTTACCTATATATAAGAATCTTATCTTTATCAAAACTTCATTTATACATATAAATACACTCTTGTCAGAGATACATCATAATTAAAAATTATACATGTATGCATCACCCTCTAGTTGGTCTCGATAAACTCTTACTCTTCTCGTGGCATAACGAAAGACTTCATATCTTCCACCTAATCACCTGCGCGATTACACATCCGCGCTAAGCCCGAGAGCTTAGTAGTACAAATAAATAATATAAATATACATTACAGAAATTCTAACATATAAGGATATATCAAATTCCCTGTACCATTAGTTTCTTATCATGGTTTCCCTTTTTAATTACACCTTTCATATATCCCCACTAATCTCATATATTATATATATACATATATACATATCATTAACACCAACCAAAATCCATCACTAATACTCACAATCAATATATCAATACACACATTACATATCATACTTCATATCATTATTTTATTCACAATTCACCAATCATGAATCACATTTCCAACAAAGGCAATCATTATACCATTCATGAATCACATTAAACAAAGACAAGCATGGGCCCAAAACACACTAATATGCCATTCCCTTTTTCAGAGTTAATGCTTTGGTTTTGTTATCACATTCATCATTATCATAAACCCAACTAGGCTTCAAGGATTAGGTTCAACCAAGCTTCAAGGGGAACAAAGCATGCTAAGTATCAACCCAACTTGGCTTCAAGAACCAACCCAACCTAGCTTCAAGGGTTGTAACATCTCAATTAGGCTTCAAGGATCAAATCCAACCTAACTTCAAGAGATTGCTACCAATATTAGGCATGCCACCAACAACAAACTCTGAAAATGGAATAACACATTAGCCACACAATTCATTTAGCAATTTCATTCTCAATTGAATCATCATAGCCAATCACAATGGCTTCACATCACATTTAAGTTATCATAGCCAATCACAATGGCTTCACATCACATTTAAGTTATCATAGCCAATCACAATGACTTCACATCACATTTAAGTTATCATAGCCAATCACAATGGCTTCACATCACATTTAAGTTATCATAGCCAATCACAATGGCTTCATTGATATAACATTTCAAAGTACATTATTCATATAACACATTACCATACACAAGATTCACAATGCATAAAACATAATATTGTTCATATAGTATCATATGCATCATCATTATATCTCAAATCACATTTCATATTTATCATATATATATACCTAACACTTTACATTATTCATTGATTTATAATCTTCCACATACATTTGTTTGAATCATTCTTTGTTTTAAAAGTATTTAGAGTGTTTACTTTTAGGTTTAGGTACAAAAGGATCTTTGAAGAATCAAAACAATGTAAGAAAAGCAAGGAACAATCACAGTAGCTAACACACTCAAGGGACGCGGCCAAGCTTGTGGCCGTGTCTCTCAACACTAAATCAAGCCGAGGCAGACACGGGCAAGGGACACAGCCGTGTCTCTCCAAAAATCATCCAACACGGCCAAATTTCCTTAGACTTGGCCGTGTCTCCCAAAAATTCTTTAGTTTGGCCGTGTCTCTTCCTTAGTTTGGCCGTGTCTCTCATGAATAAAAACCCTAAACATAGCCAAATCTCTTTTGATTGAATTTAAACACATTGTGCGCAACATAACCTCATTCAAATGGATACAATTTATGTCATCAACACTTATTTTACATGTTCATCACAATATTTACATTAACAATACATCAACAACACATTTAATCACTTACCACTTCAAAAACCCTTAAACCAACATCACTCTTATTCTTTCAACCTCAACATCCACATAACTTACCATCTTCAAACCAAAACCAACACCTATTTAACTTTGTAACTTACAATCAATTTCAACACTTATAAACACATCTCAAACACACCAAATCATAATATCAACAAATCATAACTCACCTCAAACACAACTTCAAAAAAACAAAGGAAAACAAGAGAGTACTTACCAAAAATTAAGGCAATTCCACAAATCTCCAACTTAATCCTTTGATTCTTCCTTCAATTTGAAACTTGGAATAAACACATCTCACTTTGCTCTCTTGCTATGGAATGGCCAGCCAACATATGGGAAAGAGAAGAAGAAGAAATGAAGAAAAGTCAAGTTATCATCTCTTTAAATCTCCACCATGTATTCCAAAACAAGAATTTACCTAAATACCCCTTTCCATTTGTTTTAACTCTCTTTTCACTTACTTGCCCATTTAGGTAATTTCACATATCACAAATAAAATATCTTCTTCCCTTGACTCCTCATTTTGACCAACATATATGTTATATATATTACCATATACCCAACATATACACTTTCTCTCTACACATTACTTTCCTTTTTAAAAAAAAAACCTAAACATTCTCTTTTCAATTTCTTTTCTTATCAACATAACATATACACATAATTCAAACAAACAACAATTATATCCAAACTTCTAGGGCACACATTGGGATATTACAAAAATAGTTTTGTTTCTAATAATGTGTGCAACAGTTCTTGCTTAAATAGAAATGATTCCCGACCTTAATATGATAACTAGGGTTGTCATGTTATAGATATGTTAATTTGAAAAATCAAATCCTGAGGTACATTGACATTGATTTGGCAAAGCCAACATTTGACTTCAAAATCAAAATTCAAAATTGAAAATTCGAAAAAAA
Source organism: Garcia nutans (assembly GCA_947685225.1). Lineage (NCBI taxonomy): Eukaryota > Viridiplantae > Streptophyta > Magnoliopsida > Malpighiales > Euphorbiaceae > Garcia > Garcia nutans. Next base: position 36,496,150 of record CANTUV010000045.1, read on the forward strand.
AAAAAGAAAAAAGAAATTTTACAAAGCCTTCAAGTTAAGGGGAGTATGTTGAACTATAGAATCTTGAAGGATGCATTGGGCAAAGGAAATGATTAATGACAAGGTCATACTAAATCATAATTTGAAATGGATGTATCTCTGCTGTTTGGGGCCTCCATTATTCATGTTTTTGACATCTTGAAGATAAAAGCCATAAATGTGAAGCATTCTGCCATTCCAGTGCAAGACCTGAATGGGCATCTGAAAGAAATCTATGACAACATTTCAGCTAATAACCTCAGTCTGTGAGTCGATGGATCCACTGTAAGTATTACTCATGCATATCATGCATACATGAGCATGTCACATGAAATTTTTTGTCTTGTATTATCTGTTCTTTGTCACAGTGAATAGCAAATACCCTGTAAAGTAAAGAATCAAAAGAAGACATCAAATCTGGGAGGCATGGATAGCCCATTACTTAAGAAAGCTTCAGTAATTTTGCAAAGAGAAGAAATGTGTGCTTGTGTGAAGAACTAGACAATAAAAACTTCAATCAAAGCTTTCATGAAAAAAAAATCTTTGGTTTGAGCCTACACAGTGGGCAAAGGTTCTCCTTTTCAATTTTTTGAGTTTATATAAAAAATATTTTCAAACTAACAGGCAAATATTTTGCCACGCAGGGGGCAAGGAGAAGATATGAGGGCCAACTAAAAATAGCTGAATTTTTACAAAAGGAAGAACAAAAGAATAGAATAATCAGTTAAGCCAGAATCCTCAACTGATAAAAGGTCAGTGAAATCCAATTCAATCTCGGGTCCGAGTACCTAAATCCAATCCAATTTCGGGTCCAAGTACCCAATCACGGGTCCAAGTACACAAATCCAATCTAGTTTAGGGTCCAAGTACCCAAATTCAATTTAGTCTCGGGTCCAAGTGCCCAGTCTCGGGTCTAAGTACCCAACTCAATCTCAGGTTCAAGTACACAGTCTTGGGTCTAAACACCCAAATTCAATTTAGTCACGGGTCCAAGTATCCAATCTCGGGTCCAAGCACCCAAATTCAATTCAGTCTCGGGTCCAAGTACCCAAATTCAATTCAGTCACGGGTCCAAGTATCCAATCTCAGGTCCAAGTGTCCAAATTCAATTCAGTCTCTGGTTTAAGTACCTAGTCTCGGGTCCATGCACCCAAATTCAATTTAGTCTCGGGTCCAAGTATCCAAATCCAATTCAGTCTCAGGTCCAAGTACACAAATCAAATTCAATCTCGGGTCTAAGCACCCAATCTCTGGTCCAAGCACCCAATCAAATTCAATTTTGGGTCCAGGCACCCAATCTCGAATCCAAGTACCCAAATCAAATTCAATCTCGGGTCCAAGTACCTAAATTAAATTCAATCTCAGGTCTAAGTACCCAATCTCGGGTCCAAGCACCCAATCTGGGGTCCAAGTACCCAAATCACCCAATCTCAGGTCCAATCACCCAATCTCGGGTCCAAGTACTCAAATCAAATTTAATATCGGGTTCAAGCACCCAATCTCGGTCTAAGTACAAAAATCAAATTCAATCTTTGGTCCAAGTACCCAAATTAAATTCAATCTCGAGTCCAAGTACCCAATCTCGGGTCCAAGTACCCAAATCAAATTCAATCTTAGGTCCAAGCACCCAATCTCAGGTTCAAGTATCCAAATCAAATTCAATCTCTTATCCAAGCACCCATCTCGGGTCCAAGTACCCAAATTAAATTCAATCTAGGGTCTAAATACCCAATCTCAGGTCCAAGCACCCAATCTCGGGTCCAAGTACCCAAATCAAATTTAATCTCGGGTCCAAGCTGTTAGTGTATGTGCCCTAGGCCATTTATTTGGATCTTTATGTTATACATTCATTATTAATAAATGAGGTTTTATTATCATTATTGTTTGTTTGCATGTTACACAATTTTGATATTTGTCCCTGGTTTATTATTGTTATAGAGATAAAAAATAATAATAATTCTTAACCAGTATGAACATTGATTTGATAATCATCAGATGGTTATGTGTATAGTGATACAAATCAATTTCATAGATACTTGTTAGAGAACAATGTATTGGATAGACCCATCATGAGATTACTACATGGGTTAGTGTCATAAGTAAATCTCATGATAGTTATGTATTAATTCTTTGACTTGAGATTGTCATAGTTTCCAATATAAGGACTATTATATTTTGACATGATCAAACATTATCCGTAACTGGATAGTAATAAAGGTTATGATCATATATGATAGAAATTATGTAGAGGATAATGAACAATCAAGATAGAATTTGTCCCTCTCTTTGAGAGAGATATCTTTTGGGCCCCTCGATAAGTAAGACTGTGAAATGCATGGCCGTGCTCAAATGAATTGATAGTGTGATCAATTTCATTTGTTTTTATCAGTCTACTTGGAGATCGAGTAATCATAAGTTTGGACAATATAAGTATGACGTTGACCATGACTTATGTTCAAGCTAGATATCGTGTGACAAAGGGATTAATGCATGTACTATTATTAGCCAAATTGGACATTCCTTCTATTAATTGGGTAGTTGTAACGCCTTGCTAGAGGCCAATTATGACTTGTTGGTTTAATAGAGATTAAATTGACTGCCAATTAATATGGGCCTATCGGGTCACACACAAGAATGCGCTTTGGGCTGGATATAATATTAATAATATTAATATTAGATATTAATATTTATTATTATTATTATTTTTGTTTATATATATATATATATATTATTAGATAATATATTCAGAATCCTAATTAGATTTGGATTCTGAATTTGACTTACCTTATCCAATTATATATATTATTAGATAATATATTCAGAATCCTAATTAGATTTGGATTCTGAATTTGACTTACCTTATCCAATTTCGAATTGGATTCTGGAGTGATTATATTCACTCCAGACGTTAAGTCTTGATAGAGGTAACTTTAGAAAATAAAAACAGAACGAAAAAGAAACCCTAATATGATTTAGAGAAAACGTTTTTCAGCCTTCGCCGTTGTAGAGAGCTAGCACTCAAGACGGTAGCATTCGTGTGAATACGCGATAGAGGGTGTTTCACGATCGAGACATCTCTTCCAAACTGTGATTTCGAATCGTCAATAGGTTAGTTCTTTGAACACTTTTGTCGAATTAAACGAACAGCATGGATCCTGATGGGAAATCAAAGATCAAAATTTTTCCGCTGCGTGTTTTTGGTTTGCAGTGATCTCCTTGATTTCCTAACACAAGCACCCAATCTCGGGTCTAAGTACCCAAATTAAATTCAATCTCGGGTCTAAGCACCCAATCTCGGGTCTAAATACCCAAATCAAATTCAATGTCCAAGCACCTAATCTCGAGTCTAAGTACCCAATCTCAGGTCCAAGCACCCAATCTCGGGTCTAATTACCCAAATTAAATTCAATCTCGGGTCCAAGCACCCAATCTCGGGTCCAGGTACACAAATCAAATTCAATCTCGGGTCCAAGCACCCAATCTCGGGTCTAAGTTCCCAAATCAAATTCAATCTCGGGTCCAAGCACCCAATCTCGGGTCCAAGTACCCAATCTCGGGTCCAAGCACCCAAACTCGGGTCCAAGTATCCAAATTAAATTCAATCTCGGATCTAAGTATCCAATCTCGAGTCCAAGTACCCAAATCAAATTCAATCTCGGGTCCAAGTACCCAAATCAAATTTAATCTCAGGTCTAAGTACCTAATCTCGGGTTCAAGTATCCAAATTCAATTGAGTCTCGGGTCCAAGTACTCAAATCAAGTTCAGTCTCGGGTCCAAGTACCCAAATCAAATCCAAGTACCCATCCTCATCAAAAATCAGTCAAAATCACAGTGCTTTTCTCTCTCTTTTGTTGTAGTCTCAGATCGCTCAAGCAAGGGGCAAACTGTAGACCCTTAATTTTGACCCAATTTGATACGGTCCTGATTAAAGAATGCCAAAATAAATTCGATCCAATTTACAACTTCTAATAAGTCGGTCCGATTTTAAAAGTCACAAACTCAACTACAAAATCCTAAACCAAGTTTTTTAGATGGTCTGGTCCAAAAAATTAAAAATGTGAAATTAGTTCAAGTTGGGAGGGCCTAGGTGATATGAGCCTTGGCTCATGTCGACCTGGATGCCCTAGGTCGACATGACTTTGGTCCATGTCGATCTGGTTGCCCAGATCGACATGGTTTCAATTGTTTTTTTTTTGAAATTAGTTTCCAAATTGAATTAAATTTTGTTTTAAGGACGGGTTAATATTAGGGTTAGGGATTTTGAGTGAGGTTTTTGCCTATAAATGAACCGGGCGTTGTAGGGGTGCTGGGCCATTTCTCACCTTCCCCACACGTACCTAACTTTTCAAACCCATTATGGGGTTAGGAATTCCTTAGGAAATGAGTCATTCACCCCTTTCTTTTTCTCGGCCCATCCGGGTGGCCACTCCATTTTCTCCTGGCTTAGGCCTGTATTCTCTAAGGCCCCGAGCCTAAACAGTGTCGAAGTTGTAAGAACCATTCCACAGGGAGTGGGGGCAAAAATCTCCACTCACATAAGGGTTTTAGGTTCACTGGATATTAGGGTTTTAAGGGTTCACTAGATTAGGGTTTAAGGGTTTTAGATTCACTAGATATTAGGGTTTTGGTTAGGGTTTACTGGATTAAGGTTTAAGATTTTAAGGTTTTACTGGATTAAAAAAGTTTCAAAAGAAGTTAGGGTTTTAATTTATTATTTTTGGAAAATAGTCTAGGATTTGGGGAAATAAATTAGGGTTTTGGAAAATAATTAGGGTTTTGGAAATTAAAGAAACATTTTATGATTTGGAAAAATAGTTTAGGGTTTTGAGATGTAACAAAATAATTTAGGGATCTTAGGATTTAAGAAGACAATTTAAGGTTTAGGAAATTTAAGGAAATAGTTTAGGGTTTTCTTTTTGGGATTTAACAAAATAGTTAGGGTTTTAGCAATCGGATAAACATATTAGGGTTTTGTCAATTATTTTAAACTTTAAGCTACTGGATGGTGTAATGGATTGAGTTTTGGTTTTGTAAAATTGCATTTTAAGATTTTAACAATTAAACTATTGAATCAAAATGATAATTAAAATAATTATTTAAAGTGTTTAAGGGAAATGAGAAATCTAGCTATTGTATATTTAAACAACTTTATAAGTCAAACTATGAAGTTGCTGTAAACATAAACAAATTATTGATTGAGACCAAACCTTCGTTGTTGGTTCCACCAAAATTGATGTTTAATTTTGGCTGAACAAAAGCAAAGATAGTGAGGCTACCTTTGACGAATTGATGATTGATGAACATTATTGGTTGCTACTTCAATCCTACTGATTGTTGGTTGTTGCTACTGCTTGCTTTTAACCCTTATTACTCTTTTGATTATTGTTGCTATTTTGCTGATCAATGTTGCCTCCCCCCTGTTAATAGCATTAAAACTTGTTATTTATAGGCAAACAATCAATAAAACCTAAAACCTAATTTGTTAATCCGACTTTTAAACAAATCCTAAGCTAATTAGGAAACTAGCGGGCCAATAATCATGTCGATCTGGTTTTTTAGATCGACATGGGCTAAGGCCATGTCGATCTGGCCAACCAAATCGAAATGTGCCTTTGGCTCAAGTCGACTTGGGAAACCATGTTGACATGAGCCTTGGATCATGTCGATTTGGGCCACCATATGGACATGAGCCATGCTCATATCTACCTGGGCCCTCCAAGTCGACATGAGTAATGGCTCAAGTCTCTTGGGCCACCCCAACTCAAATTAATCTCATATTTTTTTTTATTTTCTAGACTAAACAGTTTTAATTTCGGCCAAAAAAACTTAATTTAGGATTTTATAATTGAATTTATAGCTTTTAAATCATACCAACTTATTTAATAATTATAAACTAGGTTTAAATCTTTTAAAGTTGGATCAAATTTATTTTGGCATTCTTTAATCAGGATCGTACAAACTTAGGGCCAAAATTTAGGGTCTATAATTTCTTATTGTATAGCTTATATGTATGTAGGCCAAGTGGGTACAATTGTCAATGGTTAAAACTTCGATGTAAGTGAAGGGTGGATGAAGAGTTGGATTGATTTTGGAGTCAGAAAAATGTTCATACATACTTATAGTACATTGTTTGACATTCAAGCACGTATGTATTGTTTGATGTAGACCCTTGATATTGGCCCTAAGCTAGTTCGGTCCTAATTAAAGTTGGCCTAAGTACATATTGGTCCATTTCTTAATGGCTTAAACATATTTTAAGCTTTTATTTTGATTGGTTCAATTTTTATAAGGCCCAAATGAGTCTAGTTTAGTTTTTAAAACCTTGAAATAGTTTGAAAGTGGGTTTTAAAACCTAAAAAACATACTGGAAGCTATTTTGGTCGAATAGGATCTATTTAGTTTGATATATACCTTGTCCATATCGAACTGGGACAAACTAGTTCGATATGGGCATCCATAGCAAACTGGAACACGTCCAATTTGATATGGACTATGGACTTGTCCATATCAAACTGGGAGTTACCCAGTTCTATATGACATGTCCATATCAAACTTCCATATCGAACTGGGACATTTCCAGTTTGAAATGGAAATCTATATTGATCTGGTGTGAGCGGGAATTTTCACCCCCACTCCCGGTGGAATGGTTCTTGCGACTTTGGCACTGTTTAGGCTCGGGGCCTTAAAGAACACAGACCTAAGTCCGGAGAAAATGGAGTTGCCACTCAGATGGGCCGGGAAAAAAGAAAGGGGTGGATGAATCGATTCCTAAGGAATCCCCAACCCCCTAATGGGTTCAAAAAGTTAGGTACGTGTGGGGAAGGTGAGAAATGGCCCAGCACCCCCACAATGCCCGGTTCATTGGAACCGGCCTCCTTTACAGGTCTTAATATTATAAAATTCTTAAATATAACATCATTATCCATATTACAAACAATAATTAACAGAAAGCATCAATATATTAAAATCAAAGCAAGGTTCAAGCAAAACAAATAAATTGACACCCGTCCGAAGATGGAAACATGTCCTTACATCACATGCCTAAATAGGACACCCACCGAAAGGTAGAAACATGCCCTTTACATAGGTTCTAAAATAGAAAAGCAAATTAAATTACATGATATTTAACTAATGAGGTACCCACCAAGTGGAAACATACCTCTTACAACATTTGGAAATCTAAATAAATTGATAAAAGTAAATAATCATTCATCATAAATAAATCATTCATCAAAGATATTAAATATCAATAGAAAGTAAACATCCATCCATGATAAATAAAATAAACCAAGCATTGAACTTAAATAAATTAAAGCATATAAAATAAATTAAAGCATAATCAAATATAGAATTGAATAAAGCAAATAAAAGTCTAAATTATAGCTACTGTGAGTTTTTTTTTAAGGAATTAAAATAGATTAAAATTTTATGTTTTCAAAGGTTGATAAAATTCTTTGATTAACCAAATTAGGGTTTGAGATGTAAAAACATGAATTTAGAGTTTGGGCTCTTCAAAATACTTTTGATTTGTGGTTTACGGTTACTCATCCAATTATGGTTTCAAGCTTACTATGTAAAAATTAAATAAAGGATTAGGGTTTAGAAAAAATTAAGGTTTAAGGTTTTAAGGAGTTTAAGGTTCACTATTTTAGGTTTTGGAGTTAAATTAGGGTTTTAGGATTTTTGAATTTAGGGTTTCGGGTAATGAATTTTATTTTAGGATTTGGAAAGACAATTGACAATTTCATGAAGTTTTATGAATTTAAACGAAAGATTTAAAGTTTATAAGAGCAAAAAGATTTTTTTAAGTCTTTTGGAAGGAAACAGAACACAATTTTGGGTTTTGATAATTTGGGATGCAAATCTTGGTTTTGGGGTTTTGAAGAAATAAAACTAATATCTTTAAACTTTTGGAAAAATAAAGCAACGATTTAAGATTTTCATACTTTAGAAAAGGTGAATTGAGGTGATGAGGCTTTTAATTTAAAAGAAACAATTATGTGATCTAGCTACTATGACAAAATAAAAAAAAATTAAGAATTCAAACTTTATTTTGTAAGTTTCACCAAAAATTCCTTCTTGGATGAACAAGGTCAAAGACAAGCCTTTTTGCCTTTGAATTGCTTGAATTGTTCCCTCCAAAGTCCGATTTAATTTACTGCCATAAGGAATTTTTAGAGTTTCAGAGTTTTCCTTCTCACTCTCGGTCATAAATTTCAATCCAATTTTCCTCCCCTTTTCTCCTTGATTTTTTGTGTTGTAATTGTATTTATTTATAGAAGAATTCTTGATTAATTCTAGTTGCTCATGGCATACATTATTCATTAAGAAAAGGAAACCGAAACCTAATTGCATTAGGTTTCGGAAAATTTGCATCGAAAAAATTTTGCTGGCGAAAAAAAACTGTTGCGGAAAAACTGCGCTGGCAAAAAAGCTGCCGCAACTGGCTGGGCAGCGCTGGCGAAACGGGCCCGCAGGCCATTTTGCCCTCAGGAGTTTCCTATGGGCGAAATGTCCATGGGCCCACGCTGACTTTCAGTGATGATTTTTTCGTCCCGATTTTTCCGTCGTCGATTTTTTTTATTATTTTGTTATTTTTTATTATTTTTGAATTTTTATTCATTTCACCATTTTTTACTAAAATAAATATTAAAATTAATCAAGATACCATAAAAATTATTTTGGACTAACTAAATATATTGGACAAAACAAAAATTATTTTGGACTAATTAAAATATATTGGACTGGATCGGATCAAAAATTAAGGGTCTACAGTTTGCCCCCTGCTTGAACGATCTGAGACTTTAGTAAAAGAGAGTGAAAAGCAATAAGACTTAATTTTTGAGTAGGTTAAGGTTTTGGGTTCTGGACCTGAGAGATTTGGACAATCGATCCTAAACTAGACTTAGATACTCGATCCTATCTGGATTTGGATGAATCGTGTACATGACTTGAAAACCATTTATTGAAATTTCACCCTCATGGCTATTACATATAAGGTGGTCAGTAAATCTTTCTTTAATTTAAAAACTTTGCTCTCTTCAATGGTTTTAGATACAAAACTTTCCCTACTAGGAGTTCTGGAACAAAATGACAATAAGATAGCTTATATATGATCCTCAAGTTGGCTGCCCTAGTTAGGGTGTTTTGCAATAAAGATAGAACCATCTTAAAACCCTATTAAGCTATTCTAAACACACCTTGGGCCTTAGATATCTTGTAGAGCAATTACAAAAATGGAAATAAGTGCTAAATACAAAAATGAATAATTTCAGCACATGCAAATATAGCAAAAATAAATATAAATAAAATATAAATGATAAGAACAAAGACACCCAAACGGGCCACTAGGACAATTATCCCAAATGGTCTTCTTGTACTTGGAAACCTCTTGGACTTTAAGATGATTGACCTAGCCAATGGAACCAAATTATTGTGGATAGAATTCTCCTTCACGCATTCCCCAACTATAGCTTGCTCCATTCCATATAGTTTGGTCCATCCTAATGGTCTTGTATAGATAATGAGCATTGGGCTTGTCTTTGAATCTCCAAGATATTGTGGAATATAGGCTTATCTTTAAGTCTCTTATTTACATTGGGTTGATGGCTCACCTTCAGATCCCATATCACATCATTCCTACTTCTTCAAGATGATTTGTCCTCAATTCATGAGAGATTGTAACGAAGAAGTATAGGTTGTCTAATGATAGGGCCATTACTCCCTTGTTGATGTGAACTCATCCTTGAATTTTGAAGTATTGAAGAACCAAGATCAACTTCTAACAAAGTTGATGTCTTTCCTCCTTGATGATTATAAGAATGTGAAATGAATGGAGACTAAGAGCTAATTGGTTAAAGATGATTTTAACAAAACACGGGAACCATTCTTTTCAAGAACAATAAAATCACAATCATGTTTATCTTCATGTACTTTGGATTGAATCAAGATTTTCCCTTCAACTTCTTTTAATTCTTCTTGAATCACATCTTTTTTCCCCAAGTTCATCATCTCTTTCATCTTCGGAAGATAGCATGGGATCATCTCTTGAAAATTCCATTATGATCAAGTCTTCTTCTTTAGTTAATTTTTCAGCATAAATGATCTCCTCCTTACCCTCAACATTGACTTTTGATTCCACTAATGAAAGCCTATATGCTTTTTCTTCTTTAAGTACAAGTTTAAGTTTTTCACAACACTCATCAAAAAATTCCTTTTGATACAAATGCCACCCAAGATGGTCAAGAGAGAAAAACAGATGATTTGAAGTTGAATGCAAATAAGGAAATTTTTCTCGACATGGAAAGTCTCGTTGGCCAAATCACAAGGTCGCGTACAAAAAGCCTAAAGGATCAACTTCAAATTTATGTACAAAAACATTTTGAATATGGGTTGTCCAAACATAAAAAGTCCATATATGGAAACAATAGAGAGCCCAAATATGTCAACAAAATTGGGCTAGATGACTTGAATCAAGCTTAAGTGCATTTGGGCTCATTTTTTGGGTTCTTTTGAGATGTGGGCCAAGATTGGCCAAATTTTGCATATTTTTAAGGTTTAAATCTGTTTATTTTTGAACCTCTTCTTTAAAAACCTTTTAAATTCCTTTGTGCATAACCACCAACCATTATAATTAACCATTAAAACAATGTTCCACTACCATTTACCCATATTCTTTCTAGATACATCCATTTAAAGAGAGGAATTTCAGTTTAGAATTTGAAGACTTGACCATTCACCATGGGAGTTACAAATGCATTTATGGAGGAGAATTAATCTAGCATTAGGTTGTGTTTTATTTCTGATGTAAACCCCTATAAAAGGGGTTGTTTGCTTTGTGTTTGAGCATCCAAGAAAATTATGAATTATTATTTTATGAATGACAAGAGAGTTTGCTTTCTTTGAGTTTTTATGCATAAGGTGTTGATTGAATTACAATTGAATTGTTCATTTGTATTTCAGTTTTAATTCCTATTTCTTGTGTTCTTGAGTACTTATTTCATTGGGGTTCAAGGAAAACTTCTATGTATCTTGAGTTCTAATAAGAAAGAGCTCTTGGATGTAAGAACAAATCACAGTCTGATTGCTTGGGTGTAATTAAAAATCTGATTTGATTGACAATGAGTTCTAAGAATCGAATTTGGTTCCACATCATTTGGTATCAGAGCCTATTTATCAGTTCTGGTCCCACTGCTCCAGGTTTGAGAACGAACCTCCTTAAAGAGGGAGGGAATGATATGTTCGAGGGTTTGGAGGGTTGTGGATCAAGTTCGATAAGGTGGCACATAAAGTCGAAAGAGACTGGTGAGCCCATGTTTGATCCAAATAAAGGAAATGGGTGTGTCTCTGCTGACAGCTAAGCTTTTGGTAGAAATGGTTAGTGTTCTTTCCAGTTAAGCTTGCTGATGCATGGTAAGTACCAGGATGGGTTGTAACACCCCTAAATTCCAAATACGTTCACTACATATCACCACCATGTAATGAACATACATAGAACCTAAGAATGCTACATTTTTCCATAAACAATTTTCAATATATATATATATTATAATGGTATTTACTATTAAAATAAAACAAAATAAGTATAAACATTTGATTTAATACGCAGCGGAATTTATCAAATGTATTTGCATATATAAATATGTCCAAGTACAAGTTTACAAAATTATATACATATACATTAAATCCAATACTTTACAAAACATAAAGAGTCTATACATGATTGGCAGCTTTCTCTTTGATCTTTAAGTCCTACACAACTCTTCAATTCCTAGACTCACTCGGTCTAGTGGATCTCTCGGGTTCTTCTCTAACACCTGCGCGATGAACACAATCGCGCTAAGCCAACGGCTTAGTAAAACAACTACACTATCAAAATGCTTGATGCAATGCTCATGACACTCAATCAAGTAAATAATACATAGCAAGTCATAACTTATTCATCATAAATTATCATACCATAATTACATTTCAGAACGTTATAATATATCATTACTCATCAATTTCATTAGACAATGGTCACGATTCATAAATCCTAAATTACATTAAACCTAAGACCTACCTGGGCCCAAAACACCCTAATATGTTATTCAAAGTTCAGAGTCCCTGTGTTTGATTCAATATCACAATCATCAAGCCCGTAGGCAATATATATCATATCTCTATCCATGGATAGCGTAACAGACCCAGTCTCTTGGACCATCAACCCATTAACATGAGGAGATCCTCAACCTGGCTAGACTGTTACAAATTCTCAAATGGAAGTGGTTTACGGGTCTCCCATTTCACCATCATTCCATATTCACATTTTACAACTGGAATCGGTTTACGGGCCTCCCATTTCACCTATCCAGTGATTCATAAACATTACTCAAATTGGACTCGGCTTACGGGCCTCCCATTTCGCCTATCCAATGAGTTATAGGCAAGCCATCAAATACAGGACTCTGAAAGTTGAATCAACACATTAGGCATACTAACATTTCATTTATTCTTTCTCAATTCATTTCACAATTCATAATTTATTAGGCAATCATGCCTCAACCATTTCATTTGAATCATCTTGGCCCAATCACAATGGCCTCACATATCATCATAATTATCATAATCAATCACAATTCACATTACATTATCATATAAGCAACATGCTTTACATTCTTTACTTACTTCAAATAAAACAGAACAGAACGACTATCGCGGTCGCACCAAGCTAAGTCGCGACCGTTCTACACAATCAAAAGATAAAATTTATCACAGTAGGTTTCGCGGTCAGAAGTTCGATCAAAGTCGCGACCGCACTTCAATAATCGCGACCGCCCCAATTCACGTGTCTCATGCATAAACCCTAACTTTAACAAACTTTCTTTTGTTTAACATCAAACACATTATACACAACATAACCTCATTTAAAATGGACACAATCAACATCCTCAATACTTATTTACATCATCAAAACACATTAATAACACATTTGATACCACAACACATTTACAACCAAAAGAATGTTAAGCTTACACATAATATGCATGTTTGTAAACAAATAGTTGTACTTACCTTATAAACACTCAAACAACTCCAAGAAATCTTCTCTTCCAAAGATTGTTCACTTAACAATTAAGATAAACCACTTCTTCCAAACCTAATCCAAACAATAATATAATACATCAATTTCTATAACATTGACAACACTTACAAACTCAAACCCTAACACAAACTCAACACAACCACTTCCAATACCAACACCAACTCAACTTCTCATCTAACAAGCAAAATCAACACTTAAAATCACACCATAACCCATTTAATCACACCATCATCAAAACACAACTCAAGTCAAACCAAGCTTCAAAAATAACAAAGGCAAACAAGAGAAAACTTACCAATTAATGAAATTCCTTGAAATTCCAACTTGTAAACTTGAAAACTCCTTCCAATCCAAGCTTAAAATCATCAAAACCTTCAATTATCCTCTTGCTCTCCTTGTCCCTTTGTTCAGCCGGCCACACCAAGAAGAAAGAAGAAATATGAACCACAAGAAACAAAGTCAACTCATCTTTAATCTCCACCAAGTATTCCAATTCAAACAATTACCAAAATACCCTCAACTATATAACTAACATTTTGTCTCTTATGTGCCCAATTATGTAATTACTCAATAATAAAAGAAATATCTTCCTCCACTATCCAACACCTTGACTTTCCATTTTGACCACTTTATATGTTATATATATCACCACATACACAACATATAAACTTGTCTCTAAACCCTATTTCCTTTCCCAATCACCATACATAAACATTCTCTTCCAATTTCTTATCAACTTATTACAATATATACATAATTTAAGTGCAACAACAATAACACCAAAACTACTAGGGCATAATTAAGGATATTACAATTCTCCCCCTCTAAAAAGAAATTTCGTCCTCGAAATTACCTGAAATCAACTCTGAAACAACTGAGGATATTGTTCTTGCATGAATTGTTCACTTTCCCAAGTTGCCTCTTCTCTTCCATGATTCTTCCATAACACTTTCACAAGTGGCACTCTCTTGTTCCTCAACTCTTTCACTTCATGTGCCAAAATAGCAACTGGTTCCTCTTCAAATGTCAGATCTGGACTTACCTCAATAGATTCAACTGATAACACATGAGATGGATCCGACCTATATCTCCTCAACATAGAAACATGAAACACATTATGAATACGATCCAACTCAGGTGGCAAAGCAAGTCGATACGCCACTGGCCCAACTCTTTCTAACACTTCATACGGCCCAATGAAACGAGGACTCAATTTTCCTTTCCGACCGAACCTCAAAATCTTCTTCCAAGGAGATACTTTCAAAAATACCTTATCTCCAACATCAAATTTTATGTCTCTCCTTTTCAGATCTGCATAAGACTTCTGTCGGTCTGAAGCTGCTTTTAACCTGCCTCGAATCAACTTCACTTTCTCTTCTGTTTCTTGAATCAAATCAGGGCCAATTATTTTACCTTCACCAAGTTCACTCCAGCAAAGAGGTGTTCTGCACCATCTACCATACAGTGCCTCAAATGGTGCCATACCAATGCTCGATTGATGACTGTTATTATAGGCAAATTCCACAAGTGGCAAAAATCCGTCCCAACTTCCAGAGAAATCAATGACACAGCTTCTCAACATATCCTCAATGATCTGTATCACTCTCTCTGACTGTCCATCTGTCTGGGGATGGAAAGCAGTACTGAAATGCAATCGAGAACCTAAAGCTCCATGCAAACTCTTCCAAAATCTCGAGGTGAATCTAGGATCTCGATCAGACACTAAAGAAATTGGGACACCATGCAATTTCACAATCTCATGGATATACAGCTCAGCCAACTTCTCCAAAGAGTAATCCATCCGCACCGGAAGGAAATGAGCTGTCTTAGTCAATCTATCCACAATCACCCATATGGCATCATGCTTCCTTTGTGTCAAAGGCAAACCAGACACAAAGTCCATAGTTACTCTATCCCACTTCCACTCAGGCACTGACAAAGGTTGAAGCAACCCAGTTGGAACTTGATGCTCGGCTTTCACCCTCTGACAAGTGAGACATTTAGACATAAACTCTGCAATGTCTCTCTTCATACCGGACCACCAATAATGTTGTCTCAAATCATGATACATCTTGGTACTACCCGGATGCATAGCAAAAGTTGATTGGTGTGCTTCTTCTAAAATAATTTTTCTTAAATTATCATCATCAGGCATACACAGTCTACTCTTAAACCATAAGCTCCCATCATCTCTCACAACAAAATCTCGGCTCTCTCCCTGTTGACAAACTGACACAATCCTCTGAATTTTCTCATCAATCAACTGAGCCTCCTTAATCTGGTCTAATAATACTGGCCTCATTTGCAATTGTGCCATCAATGCACCATCATCACAAACTACAAAACTAGCATGCAACGCTCTCAACTCAACAAGCAACAAGAGTGAATAAGCAGTCAAATCTGCTAAAGATTTCCGACTCAAGGCATCAGCAACAACATTTGCCTTACCTGGATGATAATCAATCAAGCAGTCGTAGTCTTTAATCAATTCCAACCATCTCCTCTGCCGAAGATTTAGCTCCTTCTGAACACCCAAATACTTCAAACTTTTGTGATCAGTATAGATGAAACATTTCTCTCCAAATAGATAATGACGCCAAATCTTCAAAGCAAACACAATGGCTGCTAACTCCAAATCATGAGTCGGATAATTGAGCTCATGCGGTTTCAACTGTCGAGAAGCATAAGCTATCACTTTACCCTCTTGCATCAACACACAACCCAAACCATTATGTGAAGCATCACTGTAGATCACATATGGTTTATCTTCCACAGGTAAAGTGAGAACAGGTGCTTGAGTCAACATCTCTTTCAACTGCTCAAAACTGGTCTGGCATTGATCAGTCCACACAAATTTAACTCCCTTCCGAAGCAATCTGGTGAGTGGAGTAGCTATTAAAGAAAATCCTTTCACAAAACGTCGATAATAGCCGGCCAATCCCAGAAAACTTCTAACTTCAGTCACAGTCTTCGGTGGACTCCAATTTAGAATAGCTTCAACTTTACTCGGGTCAACCCTAATGCCATCTGCTGACACAATATGACCGAGAAAAGCTACTTGGTCAAGCCAGAATTCACACTTTGATAACTTAGCAAACAATTGCTTCTCTCTCAAGATTTGTAAAACAATCCGAAGATGCTCACTATGCTCCTCTTCATTTCGCGAATACACCAAGATATCATCTATAAACACTACCACAAACTGATCCAAATAGGGCCTAAACACCCTATTCATCAAGTCCATAAAAGCGGCAGGTGCATTCGTCAAACCAAATGGCATTACCAAAAACTCATAATGCCCATATCTGGTTCGAAAAGCTGTTTTTGGCACATCCTCAACTCTAACCCGCAATTGATGGTACCCCGATCTCAAATCAATTTTAGAAAACACAGCTGCTCCCTTCAATTGATCAAAGAGATCATCGATTCTAGGCAAAGGGTATTTATTCTTAATAGTTATCTTGTTCAATTGCCTATAATCGATACACAACCTCATAGTACCATCCTTTTTCTTAACAAACAAAACAGGAGCTCCCCATGGCGACACACTAGGGCGAATAAAACCCTTATCCAGCAACTCTTGCAACTGCACCTTCAATTCTCTTAATTCGACAGGTGCCATTCTATAAGGAGTAATAGAGATAGGAGTGGTACCTGGTAACAACTCAATACCAAACTCCACCTCTCTCTCAGGAGGCAATCCTGGCAACTCCTCTGGAAAAACATCTGGGAATTCTGAAACTGTGGGAATGCTATCCAATTGAGACCCTACCACTCTGGTATCCAACACATGAGCAAGATAAGCTTCACACCCTTTTCTGATCATCTTCCTAGCTGCAACAGCTGAAACAAACAAAGATGCAAGCTGTCTCTTCTCACTAGATACCAACACTACTCTATCATCACTAGTTCTCAAAGTAACACACTTCTTCTTACAATCTACCACAGCTCCATGCCTAGACAGCCAATCCATGCCAAGAATCAAATCAAATTCTTTAAATGGCATCTCAATCAAATCACCACAAAACTTCTCACCCTGCACCACTACCGCACAATCTCTATGCACCTTACTAACAATTATGCTATGCCCTAAAGGATTTGTCACCAACACATCAAATCCTAGGGACTCAGCATGCATTTCAGACACAGGCAATACAGATGCACTAATGTAAGAATGTGTGGATCCAGGGTCAATCAAAGCAAGTACAGATATGCCAAATAAAGAAAAAGTACCAGCTATGACTGCAGAAGCATCAGGCTGTCTTTGCATCACATAAACCCGCTGAGAAGGCCCAGCCTCAACTGGTCTGCCATCCCTGGGTGCAGATCCTCCTCTCTGACTATACCCAGATCTACCCCCTCGGCTGAAACCCCTGCTTCCTCGACCTCCTCTGCTAAAACTCTGCCGAGAAGCTGTAGATTCCAATGACCTCTGGTCCTGCATCTCAGGACACTCTCTAATGAAATGGTCAGGCGACCCACAATGGAAGCACACACCCGGTCCACCAATCCTCCTACAAGCACCCACATGAATCTTCCCACATTGCTCACATGCTAGCGGAGTGGATCTCTGAATAAAGGGAGTCGGTGCACTAGCCACAGAAGCTGCAGGTCTTGATCTCTGTCTATGAAACTGCCCTGACCTACTCATCGGCCTCTGACTCCTTCCCACTCTAGGAACAAAGCTCCCTCTGCCCCTCTTCACTGATGAAGACCCTGCCTCAAACTGGGGTCTTCTCACTCTAGTCTCTTCCTCAGATGCAGCTGCAATGCTTTGAACTCTTTCCACACTCCGTGCTGCTGCCACAAGCTGAGAGAAATCAGTATATCTGGATCCAGCCACATGACATACAAGAGAAGGCCTCAACCCCTCTTCGAATCTCCTACACCTGTCAATTTCATCTGATATAATGCCTCCCGCATAATGACTTAATCGAATAAACTCCACTTCATATTCAGTTACTGTACGATGATCTTGTTTCAAACTCAAGAACTCCATTTTCTTCACATCCTTATACTCCCTAGGAGTATACTTCAATTCAAATTCCCTATGGAAATCAGCATAGGTCAATGTGGGTGGATCATCCATGGCATGTGGTACGGTCTTCCACCAGTCATAAGCGTCCTTCTGTAATAATGACCTAGCATAATCAAACTTCTCCTCTGACGTGGCTTGCAACTGAATAAAAATTCTCTGAACTTTATCAAGCCACTGTTCTGCCACAGCTGGATCTATCGTACCCAGAAAATCCTCTGCCCCAAACTTCCTCAGTTTATCATATTGTCTCACTGGTACCTGAGGCTGAGGTGGTGGTGGAGGTTGCACTGGTGCTTGCCTCATAACTTCCATCATATGTCTAAACCAGGCTGGTGGAACCTCATCACCTGCTGGTCTCCCCGACACTGAAGCAGGTACCTCACTGGCAACCTCAACTCTAGCTCCCTCCCTACTCTCAACAGGAGCTATACTCTCTGCACTTCCCTCAACAGACTGCCGTGAATGGGGATCCATTACTACCTATATCTGCAAACACGACCAAATACACCTTATTAAAGATCAAAGGCTGCCAATACCAACATATATTTTATTCAAAATCAACTTTTAAAATCAAAATATTCTTTTTATTACATTTTACCTAGGTTGAGAATCTCAAACCTAGGCTCTGATACCAAAACAATTGTAACACCCCTAAATTCCAAATACGTTCACTACATATCACCACCATGTAATGAACATACATAGAACCTAAGAATGCTACATTTTTCCATAAACAATTTTCAATATATATATATATATATTATAATGGTATTTACTATTAAAATAAAACAAAATAAGTATAAACATTTGATTTAATACGCAGCGGAATTTATCAAATGTATTTGCATATATAAATATGTCCAAGTACAAGTTTACAAAATTATATACATATACATTAAATCCAATACTTTACAAAACATAAAGAGTCTATACATGATTGGCAGCTTTCTCTTTGATCTTTAAGTCCTACACAACTCTTCAATTCCTAGACTCACTCGGTCTAGTGGATCTCTCGGGTTCTTCTCTAACACCTGCGCGATGAACACAATCGCGCTAAGCCAACGGCTTAGTAAAACAACTACACTATCAAAATGCTTGATGCAATGCTCATGACACTCAATCAAGTAAATAATACATAGCAAGTCATAACTTATTCATCATAAATTATCATACCATAATTACATTTCAGAACGTTATAATATATCATTACTCATCAATTTCATTAGACAATGGTCACGATTCATAAATCCTAAATTACATTAAACCTAAGACCTACCTGGGCCCAAAACACCCTAATATGTTATTCAAAGTTCAGAGTCCCTGTGTTTGATTCAATATCACAATCATCAAGCCCGTAGGCAATATATATCATATCTCTATCCATGGATAGCGTAACAGACCCAGTCTCTTGGACCATCAACCCATTAACATGAGGAGATCCTCAACCTGGCTAGACTGTTACAAATTCTCAAATGGAAGTGGTTTACGGGTCTCCCATTTCACCATCATTCCATATTCACATTTTACAACTGGAATCGGTTTACGGGCCTCCCATTTCACCTATCCAGTGATTCATAAACATTACTCAAATTGGACTCGGCTTACGGGCCTCCCATTTCGCCTATCCAATGAGTTATAGGCAAGCCATCAAATACAGGACTCTGAAAGTTGAATCAACACATTAGGCATACTAACATTTCATTTATTCTTTCTCAATTCATTTCACAATTCATAATTTATTAGGCAATCATGCCTCAACCATTTCATTTGAATCATCTTGGCCCAATCACAATGGCCTCACATATCATCATAATTATCATAATCAATCACAATTCACATTACATTATCATATAAGCAACATGCTTTACATTCTTTACTTACTTCAAATAAAACAGAACAGAACGACTATCGCGGTCGCACCAAGCTAAGTCGCGACCGTTCTACACAATCAAAAGATAAAATTTATCACAGTAGGTTTCGCGGTCAGAAGTTCGATCAAAGTCGCGACCGCACTTCAATAATCGCGACCGCCCCAATTCACGTGTCTCATGCATAAACCCTAACTTTAACAAACTTTCTTTTGTTTAACATCAAACACATTATACACAACATAACCTCATTTAAAATGGACACAATCAACATCCTCAATACTTATTTACATCATCAAAACACATTAATAACACATTTGATACCACAACACATTTACAACCAAAAGAATGTTAAGCTTACACATAATATGCATGTTTGTAAACAAATAGTTGTACTTACCTTATAAACACTCAAACAACTCCAAGAAATCTTCTCTTCCAAAGATTGTTCACTTAACAATTAAGATAAACCACTTCTTCCAAACCTAATCCAAACAATAATATAATACATCAATTTCTATAACATTGACAACACTTACAAACTCAAACCCTAACACAAACTCAACACAACCACTTCCAATACCAACACCAACTCAACTTCTCATCTAACAAGCAAAATCAACACTTAAAATCACACCATAACCCATTTAATCACACCATCATCAAAACACAACTCAAGTCAAACCAAGCTTCAAAAATAACAAAGGCAAACAAGAGAAAACTTACCAATTAATGAAATTCCTTGAAATTCCAACTTGTAAACTTGAAAACTCCTTCCAATCCAAGCTTAAAATCATCAAAACCTTCAATTATCCTCTTGCTCTCCTTGTCCCTTTGTTCAGCCGGCCACACCAAGAAGAAAGAAGAAATATGAACCACAAGAAACAAAGTCAACTCATCTTTAATCTCCACCAAGTATTCCAATTCAAACAATTACCAAAATACCCTCAACTATATAACTAACATTTTGTCTCTTATGTGCCCAATTATGTAATTACTCAATAATAAAAGAAATATCTTCCTCCACTATCCAACACCTTGACTTTCCATTTTGACCACTTTATATGTTATATATATCACCACATACACAACATATAAACTTGTCTCTAAACCCTATTTCCTTTCCCAATCACCATACATAAACATTCTCTTCCAATTTCTTATCAACTTATTACAATATATACATAATTTAAGTGCAACAACAATAACACCAAAACTACTAGGGCATAATTAAGGATATTACATGGGTGACCTCCTAGGAAGGCTCAGCTACAAATGATGGGAGCCCAGCTACATCATTTGTTAATTCTTCAAATTCCTTTGTGCATAACCACCAACCATTATAATTAACCATTAAAACAATGTTCCACTACCATTTACCCATATTCTTTCTAGATACATCCATTTAAAGAGAGGAATTTCAGTTTAGAATTTGAAGACTTGACCATTCACCATGGGAGTTACAAATGCATTTATGGAGGAGAATTAATCTAGCATTAGGTTGTGTTTTATTTCTGATGTAAACCCCTATAAAAGGGGTTGTTTGCTTTGTGTTTGAGCATCCAAGAAAATTATGAATTATTATTTTATGAATGACAAGAGAGTTTGCTTTCTTTGAGTTTTTATGCATAAGGTGTTGATTGAATTACAATTGAATTGTTCATTTGTATTTCAGTTTTAATTCCTATTTCTTGTGTTCTTGAGTACTTATTTCATTGGGGTTCAAGGAAAACTTCTATGTATCTTGAGTTCTAATAAGAAAGAGCTCTTGGATGTAAGAACAAATCACAGTCTGATTGCTTGGGTGTAATTGAAAATCTGATTTGATTGACAATGAGTTCTAAGAATCAAATTTGGTTCCACATCATTTGGTATTAGAGCCTATTTATCGGTTCTGGTCCCACTGCTCTAGGTTTGAGAACGAACCTCCTTAAAGAGGGAGGGAATGATATGTTTGAGGGTTTGGAGGGTTGTGGATCAAGTTCGATAAGGTGGCACATAAAGTCGAAAGAGACTGGTGAGCCCATGTTTGATCCAAATAAAGGAAATGGGTGTGTCTCTACTGACAGCTAAGCTTTTGGTAGAAATGGTTAGTGTTCTTTCCGGTTAAGCTTGCTGATGCATGGTAAGTACCAGGATGGGTGACCTCCTAGGAAGGGCTTGGCCCAGCCACATCATTTGGTATCTTTAGTTGTCATTTGTTAATTCTACCCATTTGACTCTTATATCTTCAATAGGAAACAATATTGAATCATTGCTGCCTAAATAACGTACAAAAAAAATCATTATTCACTTAACTCTAATTCAAATGTGTTCCTTTCATTTGTTTGGTTGTGTTATTTGCCTCTAGTTTTGTTTTCGCCTCTTCTTTCACAATTAGGATTCCTTTGTTGATTCTCATTAAAATTGTTTGCATTGAGTCATTTAATTGTGATTTGAACTGACCCTTGTGTATAAAATCATAAAGATTGCTTGAGTGGAAAAAGGCAAGAGTGAGTGAGCTTATAAGAGGATAAAAGCCAATTGTGAGTGAAACACGAATGGAGTGTCATTACCACAAGGGAGAGTTCTTGTGTTTTCTTTATTTTGTTATCAAAATTTTAGGTTAATATGGAATCATCAAGTGGAGACAATAAACAAGACACAATCTTCCTTCTCAAAGCCATGCAATAACAATTTGAGAGGATGCAACTAGTGTTTGAAAACATGAATGAAAAGCTTGAGAGGCAACAAGGAGAGATCAATGCTATTCGTGGAGGGACTGTTCAAAATGCTCCTAGACCAAGAAGGCAACCAACACCTCCAACTTATGAAGAAGAAGAAGACTTTGATGATCAAGCTACCATGATAAATGAAGGCCAAAACTTTGGGGGCATAAAGAGGGGTAGAAATGATGTTGACAAGAACATAGGGAGCATAAAATGAAGATCCCTCCTTTTCAAGGAAGGAATGTTCCCGATGCATATATGGAGTGGGAGTGAAAGGTGAAGCTTATTTTCGAGTGCCACAACTACTTGGGAGAGAAAAAGGTGAAGCTTACAGCTGTGGAGTTTAGTGACTGTGCAATTGTATGGTGGGATCAACTCCTTACAAATAAAAGGAGAAATAGAGAAAGACCTATCCAAACATGGGAGGAGATGAAGGTTGTGATGAGATGACACTTTGTTCCTAGCCACTACTATAGGGACTTGCATCAAAAATTGCAAGGCCTTGTACAAGGGACAAAGAATGTGGAGGACTACTATAAGGAAATGGAAATAGCATTGATAAGAGCAAATGTTGAAGAAGATAGGGAAGCTAACATGGCAAGGTTCTTGAATGGCCTAAATAAAGACATAGCCAACATAGTGGAGCTACAACACTAAGTGGAAATTGAAATTGAAGGCATGGTGCATATGGCAATTAAAGTGGAGAAACAATTGAAGCACAAAGGTAATGTGAGGCAAGCCAACACATATTCGAATGAAAATACCACATGGAGGTCTAATTGGAAGAATGATAATAAGACTGCCCAACATAAGAAAGATAAGAAAATGAAGCCTACGGAGACATTTGACCCCAAAAATAAAGGTAACACTTTTGCCCAAACTTCTAGGAATCGGGATATTAAGTGTTTAAGTGTTTGGGGTATGGACACATAGCATCACAATGTTCAAATAAAAGGGTAATGATTATGAGAGAGGGTGAGGTTGAAACAGATTATGAGAGTGATGTTGAGGATGAGATGCCTTCAATGGAGGATTGTAGTGATTGTGAGATGCTTATGGAAGGTAGAATAATGGTAACTAGGAGGGCTCTTAATGCACAAGTAAAAGAAGATGAAGAGGGGATCAAGTTGCAAAGAGAAAAAATTTTTCATACTTGGTGTTTAGTAAATGAGAAGGTGTGTAGTTTGATCATTGATGGGGGTAGTTGTGTGAACGTGGCTAGTACTTTATTTGTGGACAGATTAAGATTAGAGACCACTAAGCATCCTAAGCCATACAAATTGTAATGGCTTAATAATAGTGGCGAAGTGAGAGTCCAAAAACAAGTGAGGGTACCATTTACAATTGAAAAATATCATGATGAGGTGACATTTGATGTGGTGCCTATGCAAGCTAGTCATTTTTTATTAGGTAGACCATGGAAATGGGATAGGAGAGTGACTCATGATGGGTATTTTAATAGGTACTCTTTGGAGAAAGAAGGTAGAAGATTCACTCTAGCTCCTTTAACCCCTAAACAGATTTTTGAAGATCAAATGCAACTTGACAATGAAAATGAAGAATTCATACAAAGAGAGGCTAAAAGAAAAAGGAGAGAAAAAGAAAAGAGTGTGAAAAAAGAGAGTGAGAAAAAATTAGAGAGTAAAAATGAAAATTTAAGAGAGAAAATTAGTCTGAGTGAATCAGCCCAAAAGAGAAAAGAGGGGGAGAAAAGTGAGCTTCTATGCAAAAATAAGGGATGTTAAGAGAGCTTTGGTTACAAATAAGCCAATGATTGTACTTATGTATAAAGAGGCCTATTTTTCTTCTAACGATCTTAACCCTGTTTTGCCTAGTGTTGTAGTTGATGTTTTGCAGGAATATAGTGATGTTTTCCTTGATGATCTACCACGAGGTTTGCCACCTTTAAGAGGGAGATTTTATTCTCGGGGCTGCCATACCTAATAGGCCTTCATATAGAAGCAATTTGAAAGAGACCATGGAGCTTCAAAGGCAAGTGGAAGAGCTTTTGGAGAAAGGACACATAAGAGAAAGCTTAAGCCCATGTGCGGCACCCATCTTATTGGTGCCAAAAAAGGATGGAAGTTGGCATATGTGTGTTGATTGTCGAGCCGTCAACAAAATTATGGTAAAATATCGACACCCTATACCTTGACTTGATGACATGTTAGATGAATTACGTGGTTCTTGTATCTTCTCTAAAATTGATATTAAAAGTGGTTATCACCAAATAAGAATGAAACCAGGCAATGAATAGAAAACTGCTTTTAAAACAAAACATGGATTGTATGAGTGGATGGTTATGCCATTTGGTTTAACTAATGCATCTAGCACTTTCATGAGACTTATGAACCATGTTTTGCGTAAGTTTAGTGGAAAGTTTATGGTTGTCTATTTTGATGACATTCTTTTATATAGCAAATTTGTTGATGATCACGTTATGCATTTAAAATGTATATTTGATGCATTACACAAATATCAATTGTATGCTAATATGAATAAATGTACATTTTGCATTGATCACATCATTTTCTTAGGATATGTGGTGAGTGCAAAAGGAATTGAAGTAGACGAAGAAAAGGTTAAGGCAATTAGGGAGTGGCCAAAACCTCAAAATGTGAGTGAAGTAAGGAGCTTTCATCGCTTGGCAAGTTTCTATAGGAGATTTATCAAGGACTTTAGTATAATCGCTGCCCCATTAACTGAAATTATGAAAAAAGATAAGGGATTTGTATGGGGTAAAGAGCAAGATTATGCATTTTCATTGTTGAATGATAAGTTGAGTAATGCACCATTATTAAAGCTGCCTAATTTTGATTCTACTTTTGAAATTGAATGTGATGCCTCCGGGATCAGTATAGGTGCTGTGTTATTGTAGGAAAGGAGACCTGTTGCTTATTTTAGCTAAAACCTAAATGGAGCTCAACTTAACTACTCTACTTATGACAAGGAGATGTATGCATTGGTGAGAGCTTTAGAGATTTGGCAGCATTATTTATTACCAAAGGAATTTGTGATACACGCAGACTATGAGTCATTGCGCCATTTGAAAGGCCAAGGAAAATTGAATAAGAGACATGACAAATGGGTAGAGTTCATTGAGCCTTTTCCTTATGTCATCCACTTTAAGAAAGGAAAAAGAAAACGTTGTGGCTGATATGATTTCAAGAAGGTATAATCTGATTTCAACTCTTTCTTTTAAATTGTTGGGATTTGAACATTTGAAAGAATTGTATGTGAATGATAGTGATTTTTCAAATGTGTATGATGCTTGTGAACATGTGGCATTCAATGATTTTCATAGGCATGAGGGATTTTTATTTAAAAAAGAAAAGTTGTGTGTGCCTAATAGCTCAATTAGAGAATTGCTTGTTCAAGAAGCACATTGGTGGGGACTTATGGGGCATTTTGGTATAGAAAAAACATTGAACATTTTACATGAGCATTTCTTTTGGCCTAATATGCACAAAGATGTTGAGAAAATCTGTTCACGATGTATATCTTGTAGGCAAGCTAAATCTAGAACTCAACCACATGGATTATACATGCCATTGCCTATTCCTACTCATCCTTGGGTTGATATTTCTATGATTTTTTTATTGGGGCTGCTAGGACTAAAAAAGGGTCAAGACTCAATTTTTGTTATTATGGATCAATTTTCTAAAATGGCACACTTTATACCATGTCACAAAACTAACGATGCCACACACATAGCTAATTTGTTCTTTCGTGAGATTGTACGTTTGCATGGCATTCCTAAGACAATTGTGTTTGATAGGGATGTTAAGTTTTTAAGCCATTTTTAGTGAGTTTTATTGTCCAAACTTGGAACAAAATTGTTGTTTTCCACTACTTCACACCCACAAACTGATGGGCAAACCGAAGTAGTAAATAGAACTCTTGGATCATTATTGCGTGCTTTGATTGGAAGGAATATAAAAACTTGGGAAGTCAATTTACCATTTATTAAATTTGCATATAACAGAAGTGAGCGTTCTTCCACTGGTTTTTCTCCTTTTGAAATTGTATACAGTTTTAATCCATTAACCCCTTTGGATCTTTTGCCTATTCCATTGAGTGAAATTTCTATTATAAATGGGCATAAGAAGGTGAAAATAGTGAAAGCCATTCATGACAAAGCAAGGCGAAAAACAGAGAAGCAAAATGAGCAAATTGCTTCTCAAGTTAATAAAGGAAGGTGCATGATGTCTTTTGAACCTGGAGATTGGGTATGGGTTCACTTGCGCCAAGAGAGATTCCCTTCAAAAAGAAAATCCAAACTGGATGCACGTGGGCATGGACCCTTTCAAATTATAGCGAAGATCTATGATAATGCATATAAAGTTGATCTTTCAAGTGAGTATGGTTTTTCGGCGACATTCAATGTTTCTGACTTGACTCCCTTTGATCTTGATGTAGGTGAAGATTTGAGGACAAATCCTTTTGAGGGCAGGGGAAATGATACAAATGATACAAATGCCACCCAAGATGGTTAAGAGAGCAAAACAGATGGTTTGAAGTTGATTTCAAATAAGAAAATTTTTCTCGACATGGATAGTCTCATTGGCCTGATCACAAGGTCGCATGCAAAAAGCCTAAAGATCAACTTTAAATTTATGTACAAAAACATTTTGAATATGGGCTGTCCAAACATAAAAAGTCCATATATGGAAATAATGGAGAGAACCAAATAAGTCAACAAAACTGGGCTAAAAGACAAAAAAAACAAGCTTAAGTGCATTTGGGCTCATTTTTTGGGTTCTTTTGAGGTGTGGGCCAAAATTGGCCGAATTTTGCTTATTTTTAAGGTTTAAATCTGTTTGTTTTTTAACCTCTTCTTCAAAGACCTTTTAAATTTCTTTGAGTATAACCACCAACCATTATAATCAGCCATTAAAACAATGTTCCACTACCATTTACCCATATTCTGTCTAGATACATTCTTTTAAAGAAATGAATTTCAGTTTTGAATTTGAAGACTTGACCATTCACCATGGGAGTTACAAATGCATTTATGGAGGAGAATTAATCTAGCATTAGGTTGTGTTTTATTTCTTATGTAAACCCCTATAAAAGGGGCTTTTGCTTTGTGTTTGAGCATCCAAGAAAATTATGAATTATCATTTTATGAATGAAAAGAGAGTTTGCTTTCTTTGAGTTTTTTATGCATAAGGTTTTGATTGAATTGCAATTGAATTGTTCATTTGTATTTTAGTTTTAATTCCTATTTCTTGTGTTCTTGAGTGCTTATTTCATTAGGGTTCAAGGGAAACTTCTGTGTATCTTGAGTTCTAATAAGAAAGAGCTCTTGGATGTAAGAACAAATCACAATCTGATTGCTTGGGTGTAATTGAAAATCTAATTTGATTGACAAAGAGTTATAATTCCATATCATCGCCTCTAAGGACAGCTCGAAGTTCACTCTAGGAATTTTTTTCACGGTGTGGTTAAACCTCTCAACATAGTGCCGAAGTGTCTCTTTAGGATTTTACACAATCTTGAGTAGGTCAGCTGAGGTTCGCCCTAGGTTTATTGATGCTACAAATTTATTGATAAATAGCTCCATCAATTTGCCAAATTTATGCATTGCCAGTCAAGGTTTTCAAGAAGAGCTTGCACAAAGCAGAGTATGAGGTGGTAAACACCAGAGCAGTATTGTAGAAGTTGTCAACATGTGTTCTGGGGTCGGAAAAGCCATCATACTCCTTCATTTTTGGTATGTGGAAGCTCGTATGTGTCATTTAAAATTTCTTTGGATAATGGAGATTGAAAGGTCATATCATACTACAATATGGTTCTTTTGCACATCTTCTTAATTCTATCATCCACAAGGCATTTAAATTGCTCCCAGGTATGGTTGCCTCTTTCCGCTTGAGCTCAGTTAGGTACAGGGTGAACTGAGTTTGCGGTTGGGCTCCAAGACGCTCAAGAAAATATAGTTTGTGACATATTCTGAAGATGGCAGTAGATACCCATAACTTGTCGAGAGTGGGGGACAAATTTTGAAGATGGAGCACATACCATAACCTGTTGGGAGTTGTGTGTGAGGTTGCCTCATATAGGGGCACACAGTGAAAGGTAAGTTCACCGAGCCTATTAATGAGCTTAGTCAAGGATCGCCTTACATCTAGGATGCTCATCTCGACAGCTGAAAAAAAATTTAAGCTCGAGTATAGCATTGATTGTGTATTCATCTTTATTCCTAATAATATTGTGGGCTCGGTCTAGGCCTCAATAGTAAAGGCTCGGTATGAGATAACAACTTTGTTTGTCTGTTCTTTGTCGATCTCAGGTATGCATCAGATATGACCATGGCCAATAGTAGGGAGTTCAACATCATGGGTTGTTTGAATTCCAATGAAATTTGAAGAATGCTTTAAAAAAAACCAAGCAAATAAATCTTTTAGATAATGATTGGTTAGCAATAATTCGATATGTTGCAAAAAGGATAAAGAAAATCCTTACTTGGATGAGAAAGGAGAAAGTGGCAGATGCTGGAAAATCTCAAAATCTTACATGAGCTGGTTTTGCAATGTCGACAATGTAACCCATGATTAGAATAATGTGGAAAGATGAATAAAAAAATAGCTTGAGTTAAAATGAGAACTACCTCAAAAGAGAGTTCGGTAGTACTTGTAATATCCCAAATTTTTTGAAAAATTTTAATTTTAGAAAATTTGATAAATATATTATAATTAAATTGGATAAATTAAATTAATGGTTTTAAATAAAAAAATGAAGAGATTTTAAATGAAAAAGTGAAATATATGTGTGATATATATGTAAAATATACATAGCATATAAAAGTCAACACGTTTTAAAAGAAAAGTTAAAGTCCAATGGCATTTTTATAAATAAATTTTAGAAATTAAAAATTAATAAAATAATTCAAAAATAAATTATTTTTAAATGGATGATAGATTGTAATATCCCAAAGTATACCCTAAAAATTTTGGAATATTTATTGTTGTATTGGATTAAATAATTTAAAGTGTATATGTTATGTATATGGAGATAAAAACAATATATACAAGTCAATGGATCTTATAAGTCAAAGAGATATTTTGATTAATTAAATGGATTTGTTTAAAGTTAGTGAAAGATGATGTTAGTGGTTGAATATTTAATTGTTTAAATGCTTGGTGGAGAGTGTTTTGAGGAGAGAGTAGTTGAAGAGTGTTGACTTTCTTTCTTTTCTTTTTTCTTTCTTTCTTTCTTCTTCCTCATTCATCTTCATCTTCTTCTTTTCTTCTCTTTGGCTGGCCACCCTTGGTGGAGAGTGTTATGATCTCTTTTGAGCTTGGAAGCAACAAAACCTCTTTTCCTTTGGTTGCTAAGGGTTGAAGGTTTTCAAGAGATCAAGTTGGAGTTTTAAGGATTTTCTTCAGTTTTGGTAAGTTTCCAACTTGTTTCTTGGTTTTCTCTTGAGTTTGTGTTCTTGGGTTTGTTGTATGGTTGTTTTGGTATATTTGAGGGTTTTGTTGTTTTGTTAACTTTGATTTTGGGGTTGGAATGAAGAGAGAAAAGGGATGAGTTTGGTGAAAGAGGCAAGTGTGTGGATTGTGTGATTTTTGAGTTGTGATTATGGTGGTGTTTGTGTTTGATGTTTGTGATTGAGTTGTTTTAAGGTTTACTCAAGTATTTTTGAGTTGTTGATGGTTTTGGTTGAGTTATGTGTTGTTGTTATGGCTATTGGAAGATGATTGTTGGTTGTGGCTTTGTTGGTGTCGATTTCAGGGTTTTTGGCCTGACACGCCCAGGAGCACGGCCATGTCTTTGGGAGTGTCATTGGTTTTATTTTTTGGGTTGGTGACACGAGCAATGACACGCCCATGTCACTGAGCATGTCACGGCTTCTGTGTTGTAGTAGTATTGACACGGCCAGTGACACGCCCATGTCACTGAGCGTGTCATAGCTACTGTGTTGTTGGAGGATTGACACGGCCAGTGACACGCCCATGTCACTGAGCATGTCAAAGCGTCTGTGATTTGAGTTTAGGGCACGGTTAGGGACACACCCGTGTTGTTGAGTGTGTCAAGTGTAGAGTTTGCCCTAGATAGTTCTCTTTCTTATTTTCTTCTTGTGTATCTCTAAGTAAGTGTGTATGATCACCTTTGGATTAGGTTTTGAAGAGAGTTGAGCTACCTTTATTCAAGTGTTGAGAGTTATCTTGGAAGAGGAGTTGATAGAGTGGTGTTGTTGCTCTTAGAAGTAAGTATAAACTTTGAATGATTGCATACATTTATATGACATTGGGACTTAACATATTTAGTTAAAAATGTGTTAAGTTACTTGATACATTGTTGATGAATGAGTTATATGTTGTGATATGCATAATGTGAATTTTATTGATGTATCAATGCAATTGAGTAAAGTATTGTATATGAAAAGAAATGTGGAAATAGGTGATATGAGATGTGAAAACATAATGTAACCAATCGATATTGAGATGAAATAGAAGAATGAGAAAAATTGAGAAAAGATTATATATTAGGGCAATGAGCCTAGTTTGATTATGAGAAAGGAAATGAGAAATGAATTGTGAAAGAGATTGATAATGAGATAAATGAATTAATTGTGTGCCTAGTATGTTATTCAATTTTCAGAGTTCTGGGTTTGGCAGCATGCCTATGAATCGCTGGGCAGGTGAAAAGACCGGGTTGTAAGCCGAGCCCAGCTGAAAAATGTGAAATATGATGTTTTTGAGGTGAAAAGACCGGGTCGTAAGCCTCAAAAATAGTAACAGTCTAGCCGGGTTGAGGACCAAGATACTGGGGCCCTAGGGTCTAGCCGGGTTGAGGTCCAAGAGACTGGGTCTGTTACAATCCATGGATATATATTGCATACGGGCCTAGACACATGGTGTCATTATGGACCAAAGCAGTAACTCTGAACTTTGAATAGCATATTAGTTTCATTTTGGGCCCATGTTTGTCTTAGTTTTAATGTGAATTATGAAATGTGATGCAAATGATTAATCTGTTGAAATATATAATGTAATGAGTTGACATATTCATATGTATTGTGTATGAGCATCGCATTGATCTATATTGAATCAAAGTTTGTACCACTAAGCTTTCTGCTTAGCGCGATTGTGATTAATCGCGCAGGTGACAGGGTAGATCCGGTTGTGCCGGAGAGCTCATCTAGACCAAGTCGAGTCTAGGCTTGAGTTTGTGAGAGCAATGTTGAGTTGTGGACATCAAGATCAGAGACGAACTGCCAGCATGTATAAATTCATATTTTTGTACTTACTGATTTTGATGTAAACATACGTATTTTTCGCTGCTTAATTAACAAATATTTTGAACAGACTGTTTTAGATAAACTTTTGGGTACTAATGTTGTATATATGTATATATATGTATTTTAATGAAAGAATGTTTTATCTATTACTATTTATAATATAGGTTAAATGTTTTAAGTTTACTCGGACTGACTTATGATGATTATATATTAAAGATTAAAGTTGGTTTGATTTGTTTAAAATGAACTGTGGCACCCCTTTATCCGGGATACGTATATCGCGTGTTGTGTGGGTGTATGCGGTGTGCGTATATGGGGTACGGGGGTGTTACATAGATTTTTGGTCTTTTAATTTCTTTAATAAATAATTAAATAATTAATTATTAAATTATTACAATATATATATATGGTTATAATTAAAAGATAAAGGAAAGAGAAAATTTATTTTTAAACTTCTTCTTCTTCTTCTTCTCTCATGGCCGGCCACCATGGATGTTCAAGACCAATGATTTTGATCTTCCAAGCTTCCAAGAATTGAAGGATTTCAAAGGTTCAAAAAGGATTTTTAGAGATTTCTACTTGAAAAAGTAAGTT
Organism: Garcia nutans; assembly: GCA_947685225.1. Lineage (NCBI taxonomy): Eukaryota > Viridiplantae > Streptophyta > Magnoliopsida > Malpighiales > Euphorbiaceae > Garcia > Garcia nutans. Next base: position 36,528,708 of record CANTUV010000045.1, read on the forward strand.
CTTTAGCTTTTTCTTTGGATTTCCATAGAAATTTTGAATGTGTGAGTTTTGGATTTTTGAAGTAGTATGTTATAATTGTTGGAATTGGTGTGTATGAATTTAGTTTAGGTAGTTGTTAATGATTTTAAGGTTGGATTGAAGAAATGGTTGAATTTGGATAAAGAATGGTGAAGAGAGAGAATTTAGGGTTGTGGACTTTTAGGGTTCGAGAAATCATGATTTTTAATTGTGCAAATTGGTTCTAAATAAGTTATTTTGGTGTTTAAACAAGTATTTTAAAGTCAAATATTGGATTTTGTTGTGTTTGGTTGGAGTTTGAGAATTAAAGTGTGATTTAGGGTTTTGGAAAATGATTTTTCCAAAGTTGTTGAATTGTATAATTTTATTGGTTTAATCTTGTTATTTGGTGATATAAGAGATGAATATAAGCTTAAAATGATTAATGGATTGTGTTGGAATGGAAAACCTTCAATGGGGGGAAGATTATGTCATTTTAAGGTTTTGTGTATAAGAGTATGTTTTTGTAATGTAAATGGTTTAAATATATTAAAATATGCTTCTAATAATATAAATAAACTTAATATATTAAAATGAATGGCCTAGTATGAGAATACAAAGTTAAAGTGAGATTAGCCTTAAATTTTAAATTTTTGCTTGGATGGGATTTAATTATGGTTTAAAATTGAAAATGCCATTAAATGTGATATTAAATGATTATTTGCTATCACATTTAGTTTAGGCATTGAGGGAGGTTGATTTGCTTCATCCAAGTGGTGAAGGGCAAGTTGGAAGGATATGATTGGAGGTTGTTTTAAGCTTATTTTGGTTACTATTTGAGGTAAGTACAAACTTTGAATACATTGGTTATGTTTGCATGACATTTGGGCTTAACACATTTTGGTTGAAAAATGTGTTAAGATGCTTGATATATTGGTTATGTATGAATAATGTGCTATGACATTTGTAATGTCATGTATTTGTTAGGTGCATTGTTAAAAAGCCATTGGTATTGGCTAGATTACATTAAATGTGATTAATATGTGAATTATGTAGAAAAACCAAAGTAATTGGGTAATGTGTTGTAAATGCAAAAATGTGGTATAATGTAATTAGATATGTGGAAACATAATGAAATAAATTGATATCAATATAAATGAGAAATATGAATAAATTGTTTGCCTAGTATGTTATTCAATTTTCAGAGTTCTGTGTTTGGCGGCATGCCTATGATTTGCCTACGGGCTAGACATTGGATGTCACTGTGAAAATATTTTTGAGGTGAAATGACCGGATCGTAAGCCTTAAAAATAAATCCTTAAAACTGGGCTAGGTGAAATGACCGGGTCGTAAGCTCAGACCTAGTTGGACTATTACATTGATATTTTACCTACGGGGCTAGAGACATGGTGTCATTATAGACCAAAACAGTAACTCTGAAATTTGAATAGTATATTAGTTATCTTTGGGCCCATGCTTGTGTTTGTTTTTATATGAATTGTAGATTGTGAAATATTTGAAAAGTATGGGAAAATGGAATGATGTGATATCCATATGCATTGTGCATTGGCTTTGCATTTGAGTTTTATTGTTATCAAGTTTGTATTACTAGGCTTTTAGCTTAGCGTAATTGTTTACATCGCGCAGGTGACAGGGCAGATTCGGCTGAGCCGGTTAGTTTTTCTATACCAGTCAGGTCTAGACTTGTGGTTGTGCTTATAGAGTTGATATCAAGATCAGAAACACTATCAGCAACATGTATATATTTTATGTTATTGTATATTTTGAGTATTATGCATATTATATCATGTTTTTGGATTTTATGTATTGTAAACTATAAAGAATATTTGGGTTAAGTTATTTGAAATGGGGGTTTAAATGTGTTCTAAATTATATATATATATATACATATATATATGTTTGAGAAACTTATGGGTGAAATGGTGATTTAAAATTATTTGGGAGTATTTTCTTATGCAGGTTGTGTAATTGATAAATTTTGGGATATCCAAATTACAGACAAAACTCTGACAAATTTTTTTTAGAGATTTTCATATAAAATGTTTATTTTGGGTTCCTATAACAAGTAAAGAATATTTATATACTATTTAATTTTATATATTTAGTATTTGAAATTTTAAATCAGAAATGTAAAAATTTTTATTAAACCAGTCTGTGACATTTTTGTACTGTATATGCGTATTTTATATATGCTGAAAATATGTATTGTGCGTATATAGGGTATAAGGGTGTTACATATCAGAGCCTAGGTTTGAGGTTCTCAACCTAGGTGGGTTGATAGAGAGAGAAAATGGGGGATTTAAAAATAGTTTTCAATTGTAATACATGCATTGGCACTGGCAGTTTCTGATCTCTAATATAGTAATTTCTGTTGTATTTGCAAATATGGGTAGTTATGGCTTCTTGGACGTATCAGTCTACAGAGGATAGTGCAGAGAGTGTGGCTCCTGGTGAGGGTAGAAATGGAGCTAGAGTTGTGTCTGCTGGTGAGGCATTTGTTTCTGTGCCTATGAGACCAGCAGCTGATGAGATCCCGCCTGGCTGGGTACAACATATGGTAGTGTTGTTGAGGTAGGCTCCAATTCAGCAGCCGCTGCAGCCGCAGTTGCCGGTAAGGAAGTATGAAAAGCTGAGAAAGTTCAAAGTTGAGTACTTCATTGGTACTACAGACCTTGCTGTAGTAGAGCAATAGCTAGACAGGGTTCAGAGAGTGTTCATTCAGTTGCAAGCTAGTCCGGAAGGAAAGTTTGACTATGCCAGATCTCTTCTGCAGAGAGATGCATATGATTGGTGGAAGACAGTTCCACATGCTCTGGATGATCCACCAGTCCTGACCTATGATGATTTCCTGCGGGAATTTGAGCAAAAGTATACTCCAAGGTAGTATAAGGATGCAAAGATGATGGAGTTCCTGAGTCTGAGACAGAATACCAGGACAGTGACAGAGTATGAGATCGAGTTTATCTAGTTGAGTCATTATGCTGGTGGGATCATTTCTAACGAGATTGACAGGTGCAGGAGATTTAAGAAGGGATTGAGACCCTCTATCATGTGTATCATAGCAAGCGCTCGATATCAAGATTTTTCTCAGTTGGTTCCAGTTTCTAGGAGTGTAGAGAGAGCACAGAGTCTTGCAGTAGCTGTCAAGGTTGAGGAGACCAGAGCTAGGAGACCCCAGAGTGAGGCAGGGTCTTGATCAATGAAGAGAGGCCGAAGGAGATATTTTCAGAGGTTCAGTAAGAGCCAGGGGCAGTTTGACAGGTCAGTACAGAGCAAAGATAAAGATAGAGACCTGCATTTTCAGTGGCTAGTGCTCCGATTCCAGTGGCTCAGAGGCCTGCTCCACCTACTTGTGTTCATTGTGGTAAAGCACACGGAGATGTCTGCTAGTGGAAAGGTGCTTCGGAAGTGTATTTTAGATGTGGGTCATCATACTATTTTATCAGAGATTGTCCAGAGCCACCAGAAGATAGACAGACAGATACTGCAGCTTCTCGATCCAATGTGTGAGGGGGGTGTGATGGCAGAGGTTTTGGTAGAGGTGGTCAATCTGGGACTAGTCAGAGAGGAGGTTCTACAGCCGGAGGTAGTAGACCAGATGAGGCAGGGCTATCAAAGTGGGTTTATGTGATGCAGAGGCAGCCGGATGCTTCAGCTGTTATTGCTGGTACTTTTACTTTATTTGATACTTCAGTTCTTGCATTATTAGACCATGGGTTGACTCATTTTTACATCAGTGCATCCATCTTGCCTGTGAGTGATTTGTATTCTAAGTCCTTAGGATTTGATATTTTAGTCACAAATCCTTCAGGGCATAGTGTTGTGGTGAGCAGGGTGCACCGAGATAGCCCAGTTCTCGGTGACCTGATTGAGATGCCTTTCGGGGAGTATGATATGATTTTAGACATGGATTGGTTATTCAGGCATGGGGTTGTGGTAGATTGTCAGAAAAAATGTGTTAATTTGAGAACACGTGATGGTAGGGATGTGATGGTATCTAGTGAATAGAGGTATCTTTCATCCATGTTTGTTTCAGCTATTTCAGCTAGGAGGATGATTTGAAAGGGATGTGAGGCTTATCTTGCTCTTGTTTTATATACCAGAGTAGTGGGATCCCAGCTTGACAGTATACCCACAGTTGCCAAGGTTTCAAATATTTTTTCTGATGAGTTGCTAGGGGTACCTCCTGAGAGAGAAGTGGAGTTTGGTATCGATTTGTTGCCTGGTACCACTCCCATCTCTATTACCCTTTATCGGATGGCACCTGCTGAGTTGAGAGAGTTGAAGGTGCAGTTGCAGGAGTTATTGAAAAAAGGGTTCGTCCACCCTAGTGTGTCCCCGTGGGGAGCGTCTATGTTGTTTGTGAAGAAGAAGGATGGCACCTTGAGAATGTATATTGATTATAGGCAGTTGAATAAGGTGACCATCAAGAATAAGTATCCTTTGCCTCGGATACACTATATCTTTGATCAGTTGAAGGGAGCAGCAGTATTTTCTAAGATTGATCTGAGATCAAGGTACCATCAGTTGAGAGTCAGAGATGTGGATGTACCCAAGACAGCTTTTTGCATGAGGTATGGGCATTATGAGTTTCTGGTGATGCCCTTTGGATTAATGAATGCACCAGTAGCTTTTATAGATTTGATGAATAGGGTGTTCATACCATATTTAGATCAGTTTGTGGTGCTCTTCATTGATGACATTTTGGTGTATTTGCATAATGAGGAGGATCATGACAAGCATTTATGGATTGTATTGCAGACTCTGAGAGAGAAGTAGTTGTATGACAAGCTGTCTAAGTGTGAGTTCTGGCTCAATCAGGTGGCTTTTCTCAGTCATGCGGTGTCAGTAGAGGGTATTAGAGTTGATCCAAGTAAGGTTGAGGCTATCTTGAATTTCAATCCACCGAAGACTGTGACAGAGGTTAGAAGTTTTCTGGGATTGGTAGGCTATTATTTTCGATTTGTGAAGGGTTTTTCTATGATAGCTACACCACTCACCAGATTGCTTCGGAAAGGAGTTAGATTTGTGTGGACAGATCGGTGTTATGCGAGTTTTGAGCAGCTGAGGGAGATATTGACTCATGCTCCTGTCCTTATCCTGCCTGTGGAAGGTAAACCATATATGATATACAGTGATGCTTCACATAATGGTTTAGGTTGGGCTCTGATGCAGGAGGGTAGAGTCATTACTTATGCCTCTCGATAGTTGAAGCCACATGAATTGAATTACCCAACTCATGATTTGGAGCTTGCAGTCATAGTTTTTGCCTTGAAGATTTGGCGGCATTACTTGTTTGGAGAAAAGTGTTTCATTTATACGAATCACAAGAGTTTGCAAGACTTGGGTGTTCAGAGAGAGTTGAATCTTTGGCAGACGGTGGTTAGAGTTGATTAAAGACTACGACTGTTTGATTGATTATCATCCTGGTAAGGCAAATATTGTTCTGATGCCTTGAGTCGGAAGTCTTTGGTAAGTTTGACTACTTATTCGCTCTCGTTACTTGTTGAGTTGAGAGCATTACATGCTAGATTTGAGTCTTGTGATGATGGTGCTTTGATGGCTCAGTTGCAGTTGAGGCCAGTCTTGTTGGATCATATTAGGGAGGCTCAGTTGGCAGATGAGAGAATTCAGAAAATTGTGTTGGTTTGTTAGAAGGGGAGAGTTGAGACTTTTTTGTGAGGGATGATGGCAGTCTATGGTACAGAGATAGGTTGCGTATTCATGATGATGCACAATTAAAAAGGATGATAATAGAGGAAGCACATCAGTCACTTTATGCTATGCACCATGGGAGTACCAAGATGCATCAGGACTTGAAGTGACATTATTGGTGGTCAGGTATGAAAAGGGACATAGCAGAGTTTGTATCCAGATGTCTCACTTGCCAGAGAGTGAAGGCTGAGCACCAGGTTCCTTCAGGGTTGCTCCAACCTTTATTAGTGCCAGAATGAAAATGGGAGCGATTGACAATGGATTTTGTGACTGGACTGCCTGTGACCTAGAAGAAGCATGATGTAATATGTGTGATAGTTGATCAGATGACGAAGATAGCTCATTTTCTTTTAGTTCGAATGGTCAGTCCAAATTTGATTAAGAAAACAGAAGAGAAAGTGAAGATGATTCGGGGTCGTTTGAAAGCAACTTCAGACCGACAGAAATCCTATTCAGATTTGAAGAGAAGAGACATAGAGTTTAGTGTGAGAGATAAAGTATTTCTGAAGGTGTCTCTATGGAAGAAGATTTTGAGGTTCGGTCGCAAAGGGAAGTTGAATCCTCATTTCATAGGACCATATGAGATGTTGGAGAGAGTTGGTCCAGTGGCTTATAAACTAGCTTTGCCGTCTGAGTTGGATCAAATTCATAATGTCTTCCATGTCTTGATACTTCAGAGATACAGGTCTGACTCATCTGAAATTCTATCAGTTGAGTCTATTGAGGTGAGTCCAGATCTAACTTACGAGGAAGAACCAGTGACGATTTTGGCACGGGAGGTTAAAAAATTGAGGAATAAGAGGGTGCCACTTGTGAAAGTCCTTTGGAGGAATCATGCCACTGAGGAGGCGACATGAGAGAGTAAGTAGACGATGCAGAGTCAGTATCCCCAATTGTTCCAGACTTGAGAGCAGGTAATTTCGAGGATGAAATTTATTTTAGGGGGGAGAATTGTAAATCCCAAATTTTTTAAAAATTTCTAATTTTTAAAAATTTAATAAAATATATTATAATTAAATTGGATAAATTAAATTAATGGCTTTAAATAAAAAATAAAGGGATTTTAAATGAAAAAGTGGAATATATATATGATATATATGTAAAATATACATAACATATAAAGTCAACACTTTTTAAAAGAAAAGACAAAGTCCAATGGCGTTTTTATAAATAAATTTTAGAAATGAAAAATTAATAAAATAATTCAAAAATAAATTATTTTTGAATGGATGATGAATTTTTAGTCTTTTCATTTCTTTTATAAATAATTAAATAAAGATAATTATAATATCCTAAATTTTTTTAAAATTTTTAATTTTTAAAAATTTGATAAAATATATTATAAATTAATGGTTTTAAATGAAAAATGAAGAAATTTTAAATAAAAAAAGTGAAATATATATATGATATATATGTAAAATATACATAACATATAAAAGTCAATACTTTTTAAAAGAAAAGTCAAAGTCAAATAGTATTTTTATCAATAAATTTTAGAAATTAAAAATTAATAAAATAATTTAAAAATAAATTATTTTTAAATGGATGATTGATTTTTAGTCTTTTCATTTTTTTAATAAATAATTAATTATTAAATTATTATAATATATATATATAGTTATAATTAAAAGATAAAGGAAAGAGAAATTTTATTTTTAAACACTTCTTCTTCTTCTTCTTCTCTCATGGCCGGCCACCATGGATGTTCAAGACCAATGATTTTGATCTTTCAAGCTTTCAAGAATTGAAGGATTTCAAATGTTCAAAAAGAATTTTTAGAGATTTCCACTTGAAAAAGTAAGTTCTTTAGTTTTTTCTTTGAATTTTCATAGAAATTTTGAATATATGACTTTTGGATTTTTGAAGTAGTATGTTATAATTGTTGGAATTGATGTGTATGAAGTTAGTTTGGGTAGTTGTTAATGATTTTAAGGTTAGATTGAAGAAATGGTTGAATTTGGATAAAGAATGGTGAAGAGAGAGAATTTAGGGTTATGGACTTTTAGGGTTTGAGAAATCATGATTTTTAATTATGCAAATTGGTTCTAAATGAGTTGTTTTGGTGTTTAAACAAGTATTTTAAAGTCAAATATTGGATTTGGTTGTGTTTGGTTGGAGTTTGAGAATGGAAGTGTGATTTAGGGTTTTGGAAAATGATTTTTCCAAAGTTGTTGAATTATATAATTTTATTAGTTTAATCTTGTTGTTTGGTGATATAAGTGATGAATATAAGCTTAAAATAATTAATGGATTGTGTTGGAATAGAAAACCTTCAATGGGGGAAGGTTATGCTTTTGTGTATAAGAGTGTATTTTTGTAATATAAATGGTTTAAATGTATTAAAATATGTTTCTAATAATATAAATAAACTTAATATATTAAAATGAATGGCCTAGTATGAAAATCCAAAGTTAAAGTGAGGTTAGCCTTAAATTTTGGATTTTTGCTTGGATGGGGTTTAATTATGGTTTAATATTGTAAATGTCATTAAATGTAATACTAAATGATTATTTGCTATCATATTTGGTTTAAGCATTGAGGGAGGTTGATTTGCTTCATCCGAGTGGTGAAGGGCAAGTTGGAAAGATATGATTGGAGGTTGTTTTAAGCTTGTTTTTATTGTTATTTGAGGTAAGTACAAACTTTGAATACATTGGTTATGTTTGCATGACATTTGGGCTTAACACATTTTGGTTAAAAAATGTGTTAAGCTACTTGATATATTGGTTATGTATGAATAATGTGCTATGACATTTGTAATGTCATATATGTGTTAAATGCATTGTTAAAAAGCCATTGGTATTGGATAGATTACATTAAATGTGATTAATATATGAATTATGTGAAAATACCCAAAGTAATTTGGTGATGTATTGTAAATGAAAAAATGTGGTATAATGTAATGAGATATGTGGAAACATAATGAAATGAATTGATATCGATATCGATATAAAAGAGAAATATGAATAAAATGTACGCCTAGTATGTTATTCAATTTTTAAAGTTCTATATTTAGCGGCATGCCTATGATTTGCCTACTGGCTTGACGTTGGGCATCACTGTGAAAATATTTTTGTGGTAAAATGACCGGGTTGTAAGCCTCAAAAATAAGTCCTTGAAGCTAAACTGAGTGAAATGACCTGGTTGTAAGCCCATATCAAGTTGGACTATTACATTGATATTTTGCATATGGGGCTAGACACATAGTGTCATTATAGACCAAAACAATAACTCTAAAATTTGAATAGCATATTAGTTATCTTTGGGACCATGCTTGTGTTTGCTTTTATGTGAATTGTAGATTGCGAAATATTTGAAAAGTATGAGAAAATGGAATGATGTGATATCCATATGCATTGTGCATTGGCTTTGCATTTGAGTTTTATTGTTATCAAGTTTGTATTACTAGGCTTTTGGCTTAGTGCGATTATTTACATCGCGTAGGTGACAGGGTAGATTCGGCTGAGCCGGAGAGTTTTTCTATACCAGTCGGGTCTAGATTTGTGGTTGTGCTTGTAGAGTTGATATCAAGATCAGAAACACTATCAGCAGCATGTATATATTTTATGTTATTGTATATTTTGGATATTATGCATATTATATCATATTTTTGAATTTTATGTATTGTAAACTATAAAGAATGTTTGGGTTAAGTTATTTGAAATGGGAGTTTAAATATGTTCTAAATTATATATATATATATAAATGTTTGAGAAACTTGGTGAAATTGAGGAGTATGGGTGAAATAGTGATTTAAAATTATTTAGGAGTATTTTCTGATGCAGGTTGTGTAATTGATAAATTTTGGGATGTCCAAATTACAGACAAAACTCTGATAAATTTTTTTTAGAGATTTTCATATAAAATGTTTATTTTGGGTTCCTATAACAAGTAAAGAATATTTATATACTATTTAATTTTATATATTTAGTATTTGAAATTTTATATTAGAAATATAAAAATTTTTATTAAATCGGTCTGTGATATTTTTGTACCGTATATGCGTATGTTACATATGCCGAAAAAATATGTATTCTATGTATATAGAATAAAAAGGTGTTACAGTACTTTTGATTGGAGCAGCAGAGGGAGAAGTCATTTGAACCTCTATCATTTGAAAATTTTAGGCAAGATTTGAGCTCTTTATTCATGTAAATAAAATTAAAAGATAATGCAAAAAATAGATAAAGGTTAAAATAATAGAACTTGATTTTCTTGATTGTAAAAGAAATTATTTCAAGAGTCTTCTATCTTGTGACTCATACTAAAGAATGATAGTAGATGCTCAAAGATGAAATAAAGACTTGAATTATTAGTAGGATGAGAAAATTGAGAGCAATAAAAGTGATAAAAAAATATATAATAGTAGATAACTAAAAGTAAAATATATTTGGATTTGTTATTTATAGAGAAACAAGTCAACAATAGAAGTTAAAAAAATTAAGGTTAAAATATTGAATGCAATTAACAATGGAACTAAAAATTAGCAATTAATTATTAGGGGAGGGTTTAATGGAGAGGTAATATTAAAATTATATAAAAAGAAAAAACATTAACGTTAGGACTAAATAAAAAGAAGAAAATTACCGTTAGAATTAAGAAAAGTAAGGAGAGAATTTAATGGGGGAGAAAAATTAGGAGAAAGTTATTAAGTGAAAGTTGGCCACTAATATGGATATGGATAATTTTTAAAATAAGATTTACTAGCCATTAAATTAAGAAATTATAGATTTATTATTATTTAAATTATCATATAACAATTATATTGAGGCCAAAACTTTTTGTTAGGCCGGCATTGTATTTTATAATTGGACATTTGTATATCTATCCTAAAAAAATAACTTTTATTTTAAAAATATTGCAAAATCTAAAAATATTTATATTTTTATAAATAAAAAAATTAGTGTAAAATTTTAAAAATGCATCATTCATCACTAAAATAAAAAGTTTTTTTTTAAATACCTCTTTCATCATACAATCAACATTTTACTTTAAATTTTTATTTTTATTTCAAAATTCACTATTAAATAAAAATATTATAATAAAATAATAAAAATATAATATTTTAAATTATTTTTCATCATATAAAAAGTATAATTTTTTATAAAGAAAAAATTTTTAATTTTAATTATAAAAATAAATAACACTCAAAAAATATATAAAAAAAGTAAAATATACAAAAATATATTAATAAAAATTATTAAATTTATTTTTAAATAAATTATATATATTATAATATAAGAAAATAAAAAAAATATACACAATTTTATTATATAGATGTGTTATAAATGTGTTGTAGATGTTGTGTATATATTATATTTTTATTATTTAAGTTGTATGTATTTTATATAAAAATTATTGAATATTGTGTGGATATTGTAAGAATAGAAAATTTTAAAAAATTAAAATTAAAAAAATATTAAAAATATTATGTAAATGTATTGTAGATTTATTATAGAAATGTTGTTGATGTAGTGTAGATGTTGTAAATTAAGATTGTATTGTTAAGTGTGTATTTTATATATATTGTGTATATATTTTTTGTGTCTATTAAAAATATGACATTAAAAAATTTAAAATAAAAAAATTAATTAATTAAAATAGAAAAAAAAATAAAATTAAAAAATTTACAAAAAATAAAAAATCAACATTTAAAACTTAGTTTTGAAAAAAATAAATAAATAAAAGCCCGCGTCCGAATTTATGAAAAGAAAACATAACGCTTACAGTGTTTTTGAAAATGCAAAATTTTCAACCGCATACGGTGTAATTATTCCTTTTATAATTATGTGAATTTCTATATTAATTTAAATGTTGATGATATTATCCAAAATGTATAGGTTAACTTTCATATTTGATTGATTATATACCCACATTTCACCGTAAATATCCAATCATCGTCATCTTATAGTTGTTTCCCTGTAAAAACAAATGGACAATCACATTTCTCTCTCATTCTCTTCTTTTTATATTCTCATCATGATTTGATTTCACATAATTTTTTATATTTTTCACTTCTTTCACAAGTCAACGTTATCTCAAAAATATTGAACATTTTATTACTACCATAAAATTAAGTTACTTTATAACATGAACCCATGATATCAAAACCTATTTAAATACCTATAATAAAAATAACATATTCTAGTACTAACATAATAAACATTATATTAATATTACCTTAGGTGTGATAAAAAGTATAATAAACATCATATTAAGATTACATTATGTGTGATGAAAGTATGAATATAGTCAACTACTATTTTATTAATGTTCTATACACAATGCAAATAAAATTATATAACAAATATATAAAGTTATATTTTATAATGTAAAATTAAATAGGCATTTGATCAAGTGAAATGACCAACTAAATATTATATGGTAGGCCACAATAGTCAATCATCTTTGATTTGATTGGCCATGAATAGCTAACTATATATAATATGGTTTGTTGTTGTGGCTAACCAACTAACACAAGATTGTCGGTCTTAAGCTAACCACGTGTCTCCAAATATAGTAGTCAAATATATATATATATATATATATATATTGCATACTTTAAACTCATTTGTGTGTAAATCATTGCTGGAGTACGTCATTCTCTTCAAACCTTGTGGAACATATGATGAAAACATTAAGTGAAGAGGATGAAGAGGTTTTAAGAATTTTGTAGAATTAGAGTTTAATGAAAATGGTTAATAAGTGTTAAAAAGTAACGATGTGTTTTTATTATTTTTGTATAGTATTTTAGTACTTAAAAAAAAACTTGTTTGCCCTTTTACATACGATTTTAGTCATAAAATTACAACACCGTACTTATTAAATCCCAGGGTATATTTATCGGTCTCGTAAAGATAGAACATCATATTAAAGGTTACTTCTTTAGCGTCAAAAGCATATTATCCACAACTCGATTAGAAATTTCATAAATGAAAAAAAAAATATCAGTTATGTTCAAAAAACAATCCAATCTATTGATAAAAAAAAGATCAAACTCACTGAACAACCAAACCCACCCTCGATTACAATTTAGTTAGATACTCCTAAACCAAACTTGTATACGTCCAACAAAGAGGTGCCAATTCATAGTCGGAAATATATAAAATTCCATGTATATGAATTGATTGAAACAAATTCACTTTGTTACTGATTTGTATAATACAGCAGTGAACAATCAATCAAAAACCAGCTCCTGAGAAGCAAAAATGGGGCTAGCGTGAGATAAAAAGTAAATCTATAACCTATGACATTTGGAAACTTAATCCATTTCCTCTCCATATTACATAACATTGAAGAAAGACTAATCAGCTATTCTTTGAAATTTCATTGTTCCTTCATCCAGGACAGCCATGTGCTTCCTTTTCTTTGATAACTTTGTTGGATTATGCAAACCATTTTGCTCTTCAATAAATTGAGCAGTTGTTCGGGCCCGTAGTTCTTCTAAACTCTCACCCTCCTTTGCTCTCTCCAGAACCTGAAAATGAACAGCAGTTACTGCTATTTCTTCGATTCTTAGGAGCAAAAAATATGTTTTGGCGAAATTTTAGATGACCTACCAAATGTCGACCATACAGATGCGTGCTTGACAGTGCTTGAAGTGCATTTTGTGCTTCTTGCTTTGTAACATACTCCACGAACACAAACCCTCTATGGTTTCCAAACTTCATAGGAAGCCTTAAGCTCTTGATCTGCATTTTTACTAAAATTGATTAGAAACAAACATAATAATGAAGAAAAATATCAACTTACTGTACTTGGCTTGGAATCATTTAACAGTAAAAGCAGGTGGCATGATAGGATCATCAATTGTCATACGAAATAGGAGAGGCTGCACCTGTTGAATACATAACGTCACACTTTATACAGCATTAAGTTCACAAGGAAAATTGCAAACTTTCACCACTACCGTTATACAGTTGTAAAGGGAATGAGGATACAAAAGGGCTAGTATTCAAAATTCAAAAGAGAATGGCTCAGGCACTTTTGTGGCTATGCCAATTAAATGTCCAGGAATTAAAAACGACTGTTAAGATATTCACAACAGTTGAAAGAGATGACAAAACCTTAAATATGGAAGCATACTAGAGTAGAATTTTCCAAGTCCGGTCCAATAAGAAAGAGCATATGAACACTTGAAATGGAAAAAGGAAAAGGGAAAAGGAGGGAAGCAAAGAAGAAGAGAAAAAAAAGGGAGGGGAAACAACCCTATTGGCCAACCTTGAATATTCAAAATACTGCTTCATAGTGATTGCTAATTACTATGCATAATGCTCCTAAACTAAATTTAATAAGCAATCACCTGACTTCAAAAGCACACATGCTAGAGTTTATAGCTTATTTTATCTTTTTCCCCCATCTGAAATAAAATAGTCACCTGGCCAAATGGGCTAAATAGCTGTCTAAGATCTTTCTCTGTAGCCTCAAAAGCTACATTTCTCACAAGTAATTTTGTAGAACTCTTATCCTTGTCGACCTTTTTCCCTACTTGTTCATCCTTCTTGGCATGACACAGTTGCAAGATAAGAGCATGCCCATCCAAAACAGTTCCCTGAAAGCATAAAAAGGTGGAAAGCAGCAATAAATTTCATGAACTAATAAGATTCCAAAGCTCTATATCTAAGTTGTGAATTACCTGTAAATCTGTACAGACATTTGTTGCAGTCTCTACAGTATCAAACTCTACAAAACCAAAGCCCATTGAAACATTCTTCCCATTTTTTAAATGCTTCTTTATCTGCACATGAAAAAAAAACACAAACATAATAGTAAATATAATAAAAATTAATGTTTATGGTTCTAAGGACCCAGATAATTACCCTGACACTTAAGATCTTCCCCTCCTCTATGTGCTCTCTAAAGTGCTTTTTCAAACTTTCATCAGATGTCTTGAAGTTTAGGTTCTTGACAAATAATGATCGTGACTGCAACATAATAGGAAAAATAAAAGAAAGAATAACATAACAGTTAACTAGAAGCTGAAGCAGCAAAATAGCAAATCAATACATGCTCATGATCCTAGATCTCATACCAGTATTATTTGATTTATAATCCACTAGTCATACATGAAGCATTATAATATTTTAATTAATTAAAAAAAAAGTACTAGTCACTTGTTCCAAAATCCCTAAACAAGAATAAAATAAAAATGGTTTTTTTAAATAAGATCTCAAAATACCTTTAAAAAAATGAGAGGATTGTAAATTGAAGTAATACACACACACACACACACACACTGATAGCAGCAGGAAAAAATAAAATAAAGCTAACAGTCCGTGGGGAGTGGACCAGTCTCCAAACACAAGATTGGGGCAATTTTCTGATATATCTCAAAGGGAAATACAAGGGATTTAAATACTAAACAAAACAGTTACTATAACTAGGAAATAGCTAAAAACAGAAAGTAGTGGAGATAATGGTAAAAACAGAAAGTAGTGGAGATAATGGTGCAGAATATGGAGATAGTAGTGGATAGTGTTGCTAAACTTCTGCAACGTGGAGAAAATTCAGCAATTGACTTTGAACTTCATCATGACTGCCACGTGGAAGTTTGAATCGTTTCCTTGCATAGGTTTTGACATGTGGATTTGTATCAATACTCCCCCCTTGGAAAAATGACTTGTCCTCAAGTCGAAAATCTGGAAATTGTTCAAATATAAAATCATAGGATTCCCAGCTCGATTCTTCAGATGGCCGTCCCTTCCACTGAACAAGTAATTCTAGAATGGTTGATCCAGCTCGGTTAACCCAACGGTGTTGAAGTATTTTCTCAGGAACCAATATGAGCTCCCAATCTTCAGTAATAGGAAGCGGTGCTGGGACTGGTGGCATGGAAACACCATGGGCAGGTCGCAACAAGGAGACATGGAATATGGAGTGAACCTTGGCATCCACTGGTAGTTCTAGTTCATATGCAACAGCCCCCACTTTGCGCAAAACTTTATAAGGACCAAAAAACCGAGGAGAGAGTTTAGCATACCGTAAATGGGCAAGACTTTTCTGTCGGTATGGTTGTAGACGAAGAAAGACATAGTCCCCAATGTCAAAGGAAAGATCCCTTCTGTGAGAATCAGCTTGCTGTTTCATTCGGTCCTGAGAACGCCACAGATGTTCCTTTAAAATTTTCAAAGCATCATCTCGAGCAAGCAACTGAGTTTCTAAGTCAGCAACTTGTGTCTCGCCCAAGGTAAAAGGAGTGATGGCAGGAGGATCTTGGCCATATACCAGCTTGAAAGGTGTTGTATGGGCTGAGGTGTGAAAACCAGTATTGAAAGAGAATTCTGCCCAATGTAAAAAAGTTGACCAGGAGCGCGGCTTCTCGTGGGCAAAACATCTGAGATAAGTTTCCAAGCAGCGATTAACAACCTCTGTCTGTCCATCTGTTTGGGGATGGTAAGCAGTGCTGAACAGTAGCTTAGTTTGACTTAAAGAAAACAATTCCTGCCAAAACTTACTGAGAAAAACAACATCACGGTCAGAAACAATACTGCGGGGCATGCCATGGAGTCGGACGATGTCTTTACAAAAGGCCTCTGCTACAGATTTTGCAGTAAAAGGGTGTGCCATTGCAAGAAAATGAGAGTACTTGGACAACCGGTCCACAACTACCAAGATTGTATCAACTCCATTGGATTTTGGCAGACCTGTTATAAAGTCCAAGGAAACGTCTTCCCAAATACGATCTGGTATTGGAAGCGGCTGAAGCAGACCCGCGGGCGCCAGAGCTTCATATTTGACCTGTTGGCACGTTAAACAGTTCTGCACATACTGTTTCACTTCAGTTTTCATATGAGGCCAGAAAAAAGATGCAGCAACCCTTTTAAGAGTTTTAAGATAACCCCCATGTCCGGCCGTAGGTGTATCATGACATTCAGCTATGAGTTTGGATCTGAGGGTGTCAAAATCTGGTACCACTAGCCGATCCTTATAGAAGAGCTTATTATTAGCAAGCTGAAAGTCAGAGTTGAAGGAAGAATTTCCACTTACTTGTGCTATCAGTTCTCTGGTATAAGGATCAGCTTGAAGTGCCTCTGTCCAATTGGAGAAATCCAATGAAATTGGAAGAGAAAGTGCCAAAAATTCAGCATGTTGTGGCAATCTTGAAAGAGCATCTGCACCAACATTTTCTTTGCCAACTTTGTACACAATAGAAAAATCAAAAGGAAGAAGTTTCATCAAAAGCCTCTGCTGCTCATTTGTAGAAAGTCTTTGGTCTAAGAGATATTTTAAGCTTTTGTGGTCGGTACGTACCAGAAATTTTCTGCCTAACAAATAATGCTTCCATTTCTGCAGTGCCAGAACCAAGGCAAGGAGCTCTCTTTCATAAGCTGATTTGTACCTATTGGTAAAGGAAAATCCCTTGCTAAAATAAGCGATGGGATGTTCTGATTGGAGCAGAATGGCACCAATACCATCAGAAGATGCATCACATTCCACCACAAATGGTTTAGAAAAATCAGGCAGCCCAAGAACAGGTACAGATGTGAGAGCTTGTTTAAGAGCTTGGAAAGTCTTTGTTGCCGCTGTACTCCAAACAAAAGAATTTTTCTTAGTGAGATCTGTGAGTGGCCTTGCTAGCATCCCATACCCTTTAACAAATTTCCGGTAGTACCCAGTCAGACCAAGGAAACCCCGAAGCTCTTTAACTGTACTAGGAATTGGCCAATTCAGAACTACTAAGATCTTGTCTTGATCAACACCTACCCCATGAGCAAAAACAATGTGCCCCAGAAAAGCTACTTCGGGTTGGGCAAAGAGACATTTTGAGGGTTTGGCATAATACTTATTATCAAGTAAAAGCTGAAGGGCAAGGGTTAAGTGTTTGGTGTGTTGATCCATGGTCGGGCTGTAAATAAGAATATCGTCAAAAAATACTAAAATAAATTGACGAAGATAAGGACGGAAAAGATCATTCATGGCTGACTGGAAGGTGGAGGGTGCATTGGTAAGACCAAAAGGCATTACAAGAAATTCGTAATGGCCCGAGTGGGTGCGGAAGGCGGTTTTATGGATATCAGCAGGTAATACCCGAATTTGGTGGTATCCAGATCGTAGATCGACTTTGGAAAAAACTGTAGCTCCGTGAAGTTCATCCAAAAGTTCATCTACATTAGGAATAGGGTATTTGTATGGGATGGTGATTTGGTTAAGTCGGCGATAGTCAACACACATACGCCATGATTTGTCTTTTTTCTGGACCAACAAAACTGGGCTAGCAAAAGGGCTAGTACTTGGGCGTATGAACCCAGAGGTGAGCAGCTCAGAAACCTGCTTTTCAATCTCAAATTTTTGGGAGTAAGGGTGTCGGTAAGGGCGGATATTGGGTGGATTCGTGTGGGAAAGAAGTGGAATAGCATGGGTGTGATTACGATATGGTGGAAGAGAAGTGGGGTTGTCAAAAACAGCTTCAAATTGGTGAAGCACGTTTTGAATCAGCATGGGGATAGGTGTACCTGTTGATTCGAAGATACCAACCAAGGACTGAAAGGATGCGTCAGGGGATCTAGACTTCACTCCCTGGAGTTTATATTGCTTGCCATTGAGATTAAAGATGAGGAAGAGTTCAGCCCAATTTGCCTGAATTGTATTGAAGGAAGCCAGCCACTGTATTCCAAGAACAAGATCAACACCACCCATGGTAAAGGGGTAAAAGTCTTGAGTAATCTTGAGTTCCTGTAACTGCAAAGTAAGATCAGCACACAACTTATTGCACTTAATAATTTGGCCATTTCCAATTTGTACTCCAAAAGCAGGAATATTTTTAGTTGGTAAACTGAGTGCCTCAACTAGTTGACAAGAGACAAAGTTATGAGTTGAACCACTATCAACAAGGATCAGAACACGCCGACCCTGCAATGAACCTTCAAGCTTCATGGTAGTGCAGGAATTTCTTCCTAATATGGCCTGGAAAGAAATTTCAGCAGTGGTGATGTTGCATGTGTCATCTAATGGGGCCTCTTCAATTGCAAGTGCTGAAATCCTTTCTTCTTGGTCATGGAGTTCTTCATCCTCCATCTCCATGATGGAAAGGGTAGCCGCCTTACACCTGTGGGTAGGAGCCCATTTTTCGTTACACCTGAAACATAAGCCACGGGCATACCGATTTTGTCGTTCAAGATCCCAGGGGCGCTGCTGGTTGCTTTGATTTGCTGGGTTCGAAACAAACGTTGTGGGACGCACAACTGAATTTGAAGAAGGTGTAGCCTGGCTTGTGCTTGTCTTGTTTGCATTTGGTAGTGATTGGGATTTGATGCCACGTACAGAACCCATCTTCTGCTCAAATTCTAAAGCCAAACTCATGGCCTGGTACACACTTTTGGGCTTATGGATTCGAACATCAGCCTTCAAGTCTTCCTTTAGCCCATTAAGAAATACACCCAGGAGACAATGATCAGGCCAATTAGACACACGGGCTGATCTCCTAGCAAATTCTTGCCTATAGTCTTGGACTGACCCAGTGTGCTTTATGTTGCATAAAAACTCATCTGGGTTTTGGAACTCAGCTGGCCCATAGTTTTCCTGAAGGGCCTTGACCAACTCATCCCAAAATAAGATGGGTTTTTCATTTGTGAGCCATGCAAATAAGTCTAGGGCATCTCCCTCAAGATACATGGTGGCTACATCGACCTTAGAGTCATCTGGAGTGTTGTAATACCTGAAATATTTTTCTGCCTTCAAGATCCAACCACGAGGATCCCCTCCTTGAAAACGTGGAAATTCCATTTTGGTTCGAGGATAGACAGAATTTCGGGGCCAAAAAGATGGGTTATACTCATCTTCATCTCCCTCAAGGTGCCTATGAGATTGATGAGGTTGACGTGATTCATGAGAAGAAGCTCCAGCCTTCCCACGAATTTGTGCTTTGATGATTTGGTCAATTGCTTCCAATTTAGAAGCAAGATAAGCCATTTGTTGTGTGACAGGATCGGTGTTAGGGTCAACGGGGGTTGGTGATGGGCGGTTTGATGGTGGAGTAGGTGGTGGTGGAGTAAGGGGTGGTGGTTGTTCATTGTTGGTTGAGGAGCGGGTAGAGACCACCATTGGCTCTGATACCAATGATAGCAGCAGGAAAAAATAAAATAAAGCTAACAGTCCGTGGGGAGTGGACCAGTCTCCAAACACAAGATTGGGGCAATTTTCTGATATATCTCAAAGGGAAATACAAGGGATTTAAATACTAAACAAAACAGTTACTATAACTAGGAAATAGCTAAAAACAGAAAGCAGTGGAGATAATGGTAAAAACAGAAAGTAGTGGAGATAATGGTGCAGAATATGGAGATAGTAGTGGATAGTGTTGCTAAACTTCTGCAACGTGGAGAAAATTCAGCAATTGACTTTGAACTTCATCATGACTGCCAAGTGGAAGTTTGAATCGTTTCCTTGCATAGGTTTTGACATGTGGATTTGTATCACACACACACACACACACACACACACACATATATAATTTCAAAACTAAAAGAAAGAAGTAAAATTTTCAAATATGATATAATTTGATACACCACGCTCATCTGCTTTTAAAAGTTATACGTGGATTTCAATATTAAAAGGCCATTTATTTGAATAAGAATATTTATTAGAATCCAAAAAGCCATTTAGAGCATTAACAATAAGCACAAGTTTATCAATTCAAGAGCTAATAAAATACCCAAATCTGTACAAACTAACATCATCAAAATGCAGCATTTTTCCCCATCTTTATTATTTGTCCAATGATTTATCTCATTCACTACTTTCACTTGCTGAACAATGAGGACAGAACTGCCAAGTCCTTCTGCACCCTTCTGTCTCTCCTCTACCATTCCTTCTTTTCTACTTAAGAATAGGATAATCATCTCTCTCTTCCCTCTTCTCCAAAAAAAAAAGGAAGGACCAAGGAACTAATAATTAAGACACCATCAAACGTGAGACATAACAAAACAGAAACACAAAAAGAGAAAAACAACTGCATAGGAGAAACCATGTATATATATAACCTCAATTCTATCAGGATCAACATCCACTTTTGATATTCCTTCCACACTTTGCTCCAGCATCACTCTCTTGGCATCATGTTCGCCAACAGCAGAATAATTATTTTCACTGCTCTCAGAAGTTGGATTTTGACTAAGAACATTAGGAGGAGCCCACTCCAAATACAATGGACCATCCCTATATCAACAAAATAAATAAAAAATGTCTGTATCATAAGCTTCCAGACTTGGAAAAGACACACTTTACATGTTTCGATTGCAATAGAAGCTAACTTCCGAACAGCTTCAATACTAAGAAACAAAGTAACTCACTTGTAACGCTTGTATGCTAAACCCTTAAAAGCAGCACGAGCCTCGGATGGTTCAAGAAAAATTACCTGAAATATCACGGACTAAAGTAAATTTAATAATATAAGAAAAATGACATATTAACAATAAGCAATCCTAACTCTAAGGAGTAAGTTAACAGTTATTGAATTAAGAGCTTAAACAATGAAAAATGAGCATCAGAATTACACTTGTTTTTCCAAATATTTGAAGCACAGCACTCATGAATTGACACCACAGTCATAAGCCAATTAACCCTTAAAGGTTTATTTGGGAGGAGGTAAGGTAAAGTAAGGTTTTATAAGGTTTGGTTTTGGAAAGTAAAGCTTTAGATGATTTTGAAAAAAAAAAAACACAACTTCTTGTTGGTTTGGGAGGAGTGTATGGTAAAGTAAGGTTGGTTATCATCATGTATTTGGGAAGAAGGTTTAGTAAATAAGGTTTTACACTATATTTACATTAATATCCTCTTGAATAGATGATAAACAATTTGACAAATATCTAAATTTATTATGAGAATCAAACAATGAAATTATATGATCGATTAAAGAAATAAAAATTCATAGCTATTAATATGTTATTATAAATATGAAAGTAATATTGAATAGTAAGTATTAGCTCAAAATTCGCCTTCAACCAATTGCTTCTCTTGAATTGTTAGCTTAAAATTCATATTTAATCAATTAATTGCCTTGAATTTAGCAAAATAAACAAAATTAAGCAAAACATAAGAAAATAATACAAGAAGAGGAAAAATCTTAAAATGAAAGCTTATCTTCATAAATTATATCTAATCCACTCTAACAAAAAACAATATGTCAAATATATTATCAGAAAAAAATGAGGAAATAAGTGTTAGTTCAAAGTTCAACTTTAATCAATTGATTCTCTTGAACTGCTAGTTTAAGTTCATATTTAATCAATTGATTATCTTGAACTAACCAACTAATAAGCAAAAAAAAATGAAAAAAAAAATGAAGCAAATCATATGCATATAATACAAAAAAAGGAAAAAACTTGAAATCAAAGTTCATCTCCACAAATCATATGTAAATGTAATTCTTTAGTGAACAAAAAAATTCAAAATATTTATATATAACAAAAAATTTAAAATTCATCAAACAATTGAAATTAATGATTAAAGAAATGAAAATTATATTAATATATAATCACAAATATAAAAGTACAAACCTTAAATATTAATATGGGTATTTAAGGAATTATAAGAAAATGAAAAGAGCAAAGTAGAGAATAAAAAAGACAACCCGATACACAAATACTTCCGCAATATGCGGGATTTGGGAAAGGATCAGACCAATAGAGTCTATTGTTCACTTGCAGGTATAAAAAGTTGTTTCCACAACTCGAACCTGTGACTTCAGGTCACACGGCGATAACGCTTACCGTTGTGCTAAAACCCTCATTCAGTAAAGTGGAGAATACAAGTAAATAATAATAAAACCATGTAACTTAACCTCCTCATACCACCTATGTGGTGGGTTGAAAAGTGAGTACTTTAGAAAACCTCCAAAAACCTTCATTTAACCATGCATCCTCTCAAATACACTTCCATGGCTTTATAACCTTATAAGCCCAAACCTCACCATGAAAAACCTCCTCCCAAAAAGAGCATAAGCCTAACAAGATCAAGCACGATTTGGGGCCTAATGGTGAAAACTAATTCAAGAATAAAATTCAAAATAAGCATGATTACAGTAACATCACAACCTACTGGAATGATTTACCTTTTTAAATATGTGCTCAAATACCCATCTCACTCCCAAGGCAGAGTCTTAGCATAATCAACTCCTTATCCATTCAGCTATACAGCATAATTGCTACTTTATAGTCACATATCATTGATGCAAGAGAAAAAATTATGTCCAACATCATCAACCAGTAAGTGCCCAACACAAAGAATATCACATGCTTCCAACCTCAAAACAAATAGAAAGTACCCACAAGATAGAAACCAAAATTTCAAAGAGAGCCAAATTTAAGGCAATCTTATTAAATTTCGACCAGATAGACAAATTTTCAAGCCATTATTCAATATCAAATTAAATTACAGCGCACAATGAATGCTAGCACAATCCTATGAATATTCACACAATCCCTAATCTTAATCCTATCCAAAAGGGTGCACCTCATTTGAGATTAAAGAATTGAACAGTAACAAACTATAGTTTTCAATTTTAAGTTCTTGCTTCAGAAATTCCAGCAACCAAACTATGTTACACCAGTCACTAAAGGCATTAATTTCCACTTGAACATAAATATACCTAACATCAACTCGATTAACAAACCCTATACACCCCTGCTCATTTTAATATAAACCCCAAAATCAATCAGTAAATCAGAGTTACCCAAAAGAAAAAGGTTAGCCACCAGAAAAAGGATCAATCTTTGTTAAGTTTGTCCCAGTACTTCTATGTATTTCAGAAACAAAAAGAAGAAAAACTTAATCTTGAAGAGTAATATTGCATAAGAACATAGATTTTGACCCAAAAGCAAGATAATGTCCATAAAGCATGATATGAAATAGAGAGGGAGAGAAGGGATTTTGGAGGGGGGGGGGGGGGGGGGGGGGGGGGGGGGGCGCGTTTGGGGGTGTATGTCCAGTGGTTGTCATTTGTCAAGGTAAATTGCTAATAAAGGGAAAAGGACAACCGGAAATAGACATCAGTGATATGTGAAAGCAATTCAATTTAAAATGCTACAACTATCCTGTCCATCTTCAATTATTAGGTTAACTTTTACAGTATTTCAAAATTTATGATTATCCAAAAAATAGTCCCAACAACCAGAGGGCTGCCTCAGTAAAAGAAATGTCCATCTTGGCTCAAACTGCCAATTGTTGAGGTTGTATGAAGATTGTGCCTATTCTAACTTTTCAAAAAATGAAAAATTGATACTTAGAAATACATACCAAGGCCAATGTTTTTGTTGGAGGAAAGATAATTCTGTCCAGACTACCAAATTTCCCAAACATCTTAGCAAGGTCACCTTCAGAAGACCCATAGGGCAAGTTCTTCACCAATAGAACATGGTTGCTTCTTTTAATGCCACCAGTTTTTCCAGCAGCAAATTCCTCTAAAGATGTGACATTTACTCCAGCGTTGTTAAGAGCCTTTTTTGTCTCTGCAATCACTTGGGTTTCTCCCAAAGCAATACGTACAGCAAGATCATCAACTTCACGGTCAAGTAAATCACTCTTACTAACACCATGTCTTCTAGCAATGTTTTCAACGATCTAGCAATACACATTATGGAAAGAAAGTGGGGTCATTTTAAAACCAGACCCTCAGGAGATGAACAGCACACAAGAGGAGACAAACTTCATATGGCTATCACAATTATTCAATTACTTATATAAACACTTGAATTGATATGGAAAAGAAAAAGGAGGAGTGGGAGGAGAAGGCAAGCAGGGTGAGAATGGGGAAGAAAATGACTTCTTCAGATGTGAAGAAAAAGAGGGTGTGAAAAAGGAAAAAGGATTTCAGATTAATGGGAAAATTACAATAATATCCTCCAATTTTTATGAGAAAGTTAGTGTTAAGGCATGCAGGTAGTTTTGCATTGTTTTCATCCCAAAGTGGGAGAACATGTTTGGTGGGCCCCAAGGAAAATTTCTCCTCACTTTTCCTCTTGCGTTTACACCTCTCTGCCAAACAAGAGAAGGGAAATTTATCCAGTTTCTACTCTCTCTCTCTTCTCCCCTCTCCCCTCCTTTTTACCCTAAAAAACCATTGGCCACCACTAACCCAAAATAAATTAATAAATAATCTAACCAAGCGCTTAGCTCCAAAAAAAATCCTATCAAGGGGAAAAAAACTGCAAATACAATATTTTTACTTATTCCTACAAAATTTCAAAGCAGACATTAAAAAAAGTTAATCAAGTGAATTTCCTCTTAATCAGTAGTAGTTCAAAATAATACCCTCTTAAATGATACTTGTTAATAGTAATACACTTCTTGATCAATTGCTTACAGGATTTCAATTGCATAATTGCAAATTACAAAGGTTATGCTCTGTATTGTACTTTAACAACTTAGATTATTGTGGGGAAAAAAGAGAAGAAAAAAAACCTGAAAACAGAAAATGCTAACAATTACTAGTAGCAACTTTTGGTCATAAGCATTGAACTGATAACCCATATTAAGTGCTGTTGCATTCCCAAAAACGAGGCATGCACCTACAATGTCATTAATAAAGTTACCATGGAAAAATAATTTTCGAGTTTTTCTTCTTGAAAACAGAAGGTGAAAGGGTTTTTAGTTCATACAGGGAGAAAATAAGGTAAAATGTCATTAAAAGGGTTTTAGTTCATAAAGTAAAATAAGGCATGCAACTAAAATGTCATTAATGATGTTACCATGGAAAAGCAATTTTGGTGTATGACAACAGAAGCTAAAGTGTCTAAAAAGAGATTCCAGCTAGTTATCATGAATTTCCTTGAAGTAAAATAGCAGGAATAAATGGACTATTGAAAAGACACTAAATAAGTTTACTGGGGGAGAAAGAGAGGGAGACTGTGCTGGGCAACTCATAAACATCTATCTCAAGTAGATATCCTTATTAGCTCAGAATAGAAGAGGGCACTCGAGCAATTCTCGATATACATCTTTAGTGACATGCATAGTTGTTAAAAGCGCGCTCTAGGCGCGCCTGAGGCACGCTTTGGGTGAGGCTCCATCGTTAGGGCTTCAACAGTTGAAGCGTAGCGCACTTCTCAAAAGCCTCGTGTTTCTGCGCTTAGGCGTGATTCTTCCCGATTTGTTAGGCGCAGAAAAAGCGCACTTTACATAAATAAGGCAAAGGGAAAGGAAATGTATATTCTAGGGTCAAGAAACATACTCCTAGTCCTTTTGCTCTTAGAGATGAGGATGAAATTGAAAATGATGAAGATGAGGAGAGATTAGAGAAAGAAGAGTTTGTAAACAATGATGATGAGGAGGAGGAAGAGGAGGAGGAGGATGAAGATATTGATGAAGGTTTTGATAATGAAGAAGAGTGATAGAGTGATATTTGATAGGCTAATTAGTCACAAAGTAGTACTAGGAATAAAACAATTAGTCCTAAAGTCATGCCTTAGTGGTATTACAATATTAGTAATAAGTTAATTAAACTATTAGTAGTAGTAGTTATTGGGTTAAACTATTTTGTAATATCATATGAGACATTTTGTGTGAAATATCTATTATGCGGTGTCTTTTTTGTGTGCTTTTTATGTGTTTCATAGTTTTTATATGATGTGGTATGATAATACTTGTGTGATATGTTCTTTAGTATGGTTAACATTGTATTTTTGTAGTTATTTTATGTTTTTATTAGTTTTATAGAGTTTCATGCGTGTTTGCTCTTCACTTCGATGAAGCCCGCGCCTGAGCCTCGAGGCTCGCGCTTTAGGCTCTAGGACCCTTTGCGCTTTTTTGCGCCTTGCGCTTCTGACAACTATGGTGACATGATGTGAAATCATAATTCATCTCATCTAGCATAAGCAACATTATCAGAAGAAGTATGCTCTACAAATGATAACTCAAGCCCACTCCATGAAAGCGAGAAAGATATAACATTTTTCATATGAGAATACATAAGAACACCAAATCCCTTTATATTTAATATAGTCATAGGCCAATTAGAAAATTGACTAAAAATGAATAGCATTAAAGAGCATCTTCAGAGAGTAATTAGAATGTGCAGTTTGGTGTCAGGTTTTCACATACTGTATCAGGACGCATGAACAAACTATTCCATGCTCTTGCATCCCCACTGGCTTCTGATGCCTTCCTTTCTTCAGCTCGATGTTGCTTGAGAGTTTTTGAACCTTGCCTAGAAGGATCATCAATCCTACGTAGAATTCAATATTAGCTCATTCTAACAGAAGTGGAAAACAAATTGGGATAAAAAAGAGAACTGCAATAAGCTACGCTTACTCAAGTTTGTCAGACGGATTTTTCTGTTTTGCTGGCATGACATGCAGTAATCTGCCTTGGAATATTGAATTGTCTAATTCTTCTAAAGCCCTACAAAAAACACCATGGAATTATATGATCTGAATGCATAAAGCCTATAATATAAGGGGAAAAAGGTGCAGTGAGTGGAAACCAGCATAGTTTTGCTTCAAACAGTATTGCCAATTTTAGCATGTAACTAGGCACTGAATTGTCAAGAGAAAGAACGAAAACTAAGATAAGACACCAAATAAAGTATACACTCCAAATAAGTTCTAAACGATCTCCTGCTTAATCATATAAATTAATTTTATTAAATCAACTTACAATGACTTCAATTTATTTTTCTAATTAATTTTACAATTACAATCAACATAGATTAACTTAATTTTTTTTAAAATCCTTCATAAAATTTAGAAATCATTACAAAATAAAGTCATAGCTTATTTATTGTCTTGGCCTTCAAGCTAGTAGAAATCATACAAAAGATAATGCTATAAGGGTATTATAGTGAACTAAGGTCAAGGCTTCCCAAACTACTGCACTACAGACTCTCAGGAAACCCAGATGCACACAGTCACGATCGAACACTCTCCCCCTATCTTCCTCTCTTCAACCTTCTCTTCATATTTTAAATAAAGAAAACTAATGTATATGAAAGAACATATCTTGCAATCCCTAGCAACAAGATGTCATTAATTGATACAATAATTATGCTAGAATTTTCACTTGAAGCCACAAAACTCAGAAACATATAAGAACAATAGTATTAGACAACTATGTTTAGCGAGCCTCGCAATTTCAGGGATTATACTAATGAAATAGCAGGATAAACAGGGAATTACATCCTACAGAGATTCAGCAGAGGAAACAATTGAAGGTTATCAAATACGAGGTTAAACAAACAGTAACAAAATATAATCAAATACAAAAAAGGTTACTAGCTTAAGCATTGATCCACACATACCTAGCCGCAGACTCGGGAAGTGTGTAGTGAACATAAGCAATTCCCTTAGATCGTTTTGTATCTTTATCAACAAGAAGATGAACCTGTGAAACATTGCCAAATTTGCTGAAATGCTCTTCCAGTTCATCCTCCCTGTTACATCATAATTCTGATGACAGCTGAGAAACAAATAATAATATACTGACTAAATGATGAATAGTAAAAAACAGTAACTTCACAAGAAACATTAATAAAATATTTCATTAGACAGCAAATTAGTTGCACGGAAAATCTAATAAAACACTGGAGGATGCATACGTTGCTGTATATGGCAGATTGCGGACAAAAAGACGACCAGCCTCAAGAAATTCATCTTTTGAATTAGATGGGTTCTCAGGATCAAGGATTTCACCATCAGAACCTGCAGGAGTATTCTCCTCACCCTCCATTTCAGCAACAGACCTAGTATCAAGTTGCTTGACCTGATCCATTTTTTTAACATACTTGCTCTCAGGCCTTTCTTTTGGAGAATCATTATCTTCATCACTGGCATTATTGTCATCATCATCATCAACACTTGCATTGCTTTCACTTTCTGAATCTGACCATTCTTTCTTCACTCTACTCTTAAAATAATCCATATCTGAAATGACTTCATCACTAGCAATATTGTTTGACTTCTCAGTTTCATGACTATCACTTTTATTTAATTCAGCATCCACTTGAACTGGCTTCTCTCTGCTTTCCCTCTTAGCTTGAGTTTCTTTACTAACTACAACATTTTTGTCAGCAATGGAAGCAACCAGAGTATCATTCCCCCACATTTTTGACTTCACTCGCGGCTGCATAACCTGAAGAAAATCCTGCAATAGAGGGTCATCATTTTCACATCCCTTTTTATTAGTCTTCCTTTCATCTAGGGCACCTTTCAGGGTTGAATTTCTAGCGCCAGCAACGTTATTCCCACTTTCAGTCTCAGTTTGTTCCTTCTTCTGAGAATACCGACTCCATGGACGAGGAATATTTGGATCTCCAACTTTACGAGCTATCTGGATAAAAGCAACGAGTTTATTTCTCCTCCAATTCCAATTCAATTTTATATTTTCTAATGAGTGAAAAGTTTTTCATATGCTATTGGGTATTTATACTGCAATTATCATCTAAACAATCCAACGCACACCAGAAAGGGAAAAAAATTACACACCTCGCAAGTAATTCTACAAGTATCAAGGTAAGATTTGTTGAAGTATTTGATAGCTTCTTCAGCTTCGCGCTCAGTTCGAAACCCAATAAAAGCAAATTGCCTACTCTTACCATCTCTTAACCCACAAAATAAAAAGCAGCAAAACAAAGACAACGTTAAAAGATCCAAGAAAAAGAATTCGCCGGTGAAAGTGAAGAAAAGAGAATGACAGTACTTGGTTCGCATTAGCTTTGCATCAGTAATTTCTCCTTTCTGCGAAAAGAACTCTCGCAGGCGGTCCTCGGCCACATATTTTGGTAAATTCTTTACACAAATTCTAGACCTAAAATATAAAACATCCATTAGAAACTGAAACAAATTGATTGAAATTAAAGCAAAGATTGAAAAAGTATAATAATAATAAAAGCATGCAATAACTTGCATTTCTTTTCCTGGGTGGCGGTAGCGGTGGAGGTGGAGGTGGAGGCAGCGTGGTAGTGGCGGGCTCAGCTATGCCCTCTAGTTAGCAATTGATATATACTATCTTTTCTTTTTTCTTTTTCTTTTTTTTTTCCGTTCAGTGCGGGTGAAATATTTCGGACGCATACATTATCAACTAACAAAAACATAATTAAATATTAGCTAAATAATTACAAAATTTCTTAAATTTTACACGTTAAAATAGTTAATTTTTATATTTTTAGTATTTAATTTTCATATTTTTTTATTTTTAAAAATTAAATTATTTAATTTTTTTATTAATATTTTTATTTTAAAAATATTAGTCAACTATTTTAATATTATAAAATAATTTCTTTACTCTTTCTTTATATATATTTTCTTTTGTTATTTGTTAAGTTATTTTTATTTTTATTTTTTATATATAATTTATTTTAATTTTATAAATATTATTAAAAAATAATTTTAAACAATACGAATGATATCTTTATTATTTTGCAGACAATTCATATATATTATTTATTTTAATTTTATAGATATTATTAAAAAATAATTTCAAATAATACGAAAAATATCTTTTATTATTTTGCATACGATCTATATATAAAATAAAAATAAATATGAAATAAATTTAATAAATAACAAAGATAAATATACATAAAGAAAGTGTAAAAAGTTATTTTATAATATTAAAGTATTTGACTAATGATTTTAGGATGAAAATATTGACAAAAGAACTAAAAAGTTTAATTTTTAAAAATACAGGAATGTAAAAATTAGATGTTGAAATATAAGAACTGACTAGTGTAATATACAAAATCTCAGAAACTTTATAATTATTTAGACATAAATATTTAATCTTATTTTATTATATTTATTGGGAGAATGTATAAATAAACTCTTTAAATTATTGCTTAGGTATATATATGTAACATCCGTGATTTTGGAGAAATTAAATAAGTATTTGGAGAGATAAATTGTATATACTCAATATATATATATATATATATATCTAGAGTATACATAACATATACATATGGTATATTAATTGTATATATTGGATTAATACAGTACATACTTAATATTTAATACACATATAAGGTACATTTGATGTGTATATAAGATATACATTACTTGTGCATATGTGCAATATCCTAAATTTTTGAAAAGTGCTAATTTTTGAAAATTTGATAAAATAAATTATAATTTAAATGGATAAATTAAATTAATGATTTTAAATGAAAAATGAAGGGGTTTTAAATGAAAAAGTGGATAATATATGTGATATATATGTAAAATATACATAACATATAAAAGTCAACACTTTTTAAAAGAAAAGTCAAAGTAAAAGGGTATTTTAGTAATTAAATCTTATAAATTCAAAATTTATAAAATAATTCAAAAATAAATTATTTTTGAATGGAAGAGAAAATTTATGACTTTTAATTTATTATATAATTAATTATTAAATTATTTTAATATATATATATATGGTTAAAAATAAAAGATGAAAAGAAAAGGAAAATTTAAAAGTTTTTATCTTCTTCTTCTTCTCCATCAAGGGCCGCCCACCATGGCTATGGAATTCAAGAATTTTGATCTTCCATACTCCACAAATTGAAGGATTCAACAAGTTTAAAGTGGATTTTTGGTGATTTCCACCAAAATTAGTAAGTTCCCAACTTCTTTCTTTGGATTTCATAGGAATTGTGATTATGTTTGTTTTGGGTTTTTAAAGTTCTAAGATTTAATTGTCTATTTGGGTATATATGAAGTTATTTTAAGTGATTAACAATGATTTTAAGGTTGGATTAAAGAAATGGTTGAGTTTGGATAAGATTGGTGAAGAGAGAGAATTTAGGGTTATGTAATTTTTGGGATTTTGAAATCATGGTTTTTAATTATGTAAATTGATTCCAAATGAGTTGTTTTGATACTGTTGTCCCAAGATGGCAACCAAGAGGGGGGTGAATTGGTTTCCTCAAGAAATGATGGCAAATTAAAACTTCAACAAATAAGAAATGTAGAAGATTGAGTAGAAAGTAGAAAAATCAACACAAGAGATTTATAGTGGTTCGGATTCAACAATCCTACATCCACTCCCCAACCTCAATTGGGTATTCCACTATACTTGAAGTTTTACAAGCTCACTTCCAACTTTGGTGTTTTTACAAGCTCACACCTAACTTGATAAGTGTTTTACTAAGGCTAACACTCAAACCACTTACAAGAGTTTTACTAGGCTCACTCTCACAACCTTACAATTGGTGTTTTAGTGGCTAACACTCAACCTTACATGAAGAGATAAATAGATGAAAGCTTAAGTAATAAATTGCAAGAGTTTGGACAATATTAGTATTTTTTTTCTCTTGCTAGAAGACTTGTTTGAGGTGGTATTTATAGGCCTCAAACCAGTTCTGCCCGTTGGTGAAGTGGGTAGAAAAGTGCAACTCCAACAGCCACAAAATCTTCTTGGATTTTTGTGTCAGACTGTTGGTGCGGTCGCGCACCACCTTTGGATGGTCACGCATCCTGGGATGGTCGCTCATCACCTTTGGGCGGTCACGTATCTGTTTGTGCGGTCATCCCAGCAGTCTAGTGCGGTCGCGCAATTCAAATCTTTAACGGCTACTTGACACGTGGCATCTTCTTATTGGTTCTTTAACTAGCAGTTGAAGCCCACCAACGGCTATAAAAATTTAAAGCTCGCGCAGCCACATTGGGCGGTCGCGCATTGTCTTGCGTCGAGTCATTCACCGCTCCACGCCACCGCGAACCTCTCTGTCAAACTAAGACAGTTTAGATGGTCGCGCAACCCCTTGGGGCGGTCGCACATTCTTGGATGGTCGCGCACACCCTTGGGGCGGTCGCGCATCCCTTCAAAGACAGATTTTCAGTACTTAGGAAATCTTCAAATTTCTTTGCATTTCAGCTCATTCTAAGTTGCTTTCCTGCCATATAGACACTCATTTAAGCCATTAGATCACTTCAATTTGTTTGCCAAGATCAAAAACAAGATTGACCTAAATCTAGGTCAACAGATACATAAACAAGTATTTTAAAGTCAAATATTGGATTTGGTTGTGTTTGGTTAGAGTTTGAGAATGGAAGTGGAGATTTAGGGTTTTGGAAAAGTGATTTTCCAAAGTGGTTGAATTGTGTGATTTTATTTGTTTAAGCATGTTGTTTAGTATTAAGAGTGATGAATGTAAGCTTGAAATGAGTAATGGATTGTGTTGGAATGGAAAACCTTCAATGGGGGAAGGTTATGTCATTTTATGGTTTTGTATATAAGAGTGTATTTTTATAATGTGAATGGTTCAAATGTATTAAAATATGCTTCTAATGATATTAATAATCTTAAAACACTAATTTAAATAGCTTGATATGGTTTTTCAAAGTTAAAGTGAGGTGAAGCTTAATTTTGGGATTTAGTTTAGAGTGATGTTTAATTATGGTTTGATGTTAAGAATACCTTAGAATATGATATTAAATGATTATGTATGATCACATTTGGTATAGGCATTAAGGGAGGTTGATTTGCTTCATCCAAGTGGTGAAGGGCAAGTTGGAAGGATAGGATTGGAGGTTGTATTAAGCTTGCTTTGGGTTGCTAGTAGAGGTATGTACAAACTTTGAGTATAATGTTTATATTTGCATGACATTTGGACTTAACACATTTTGGTTGAAAAATGTGTTAAGCTACTTGGTTCATTGATTGAGTTTGAATAATGTGCTATGACATTTGTAATGTCATATATGTGTTAAATGCATTGTGAAAAGCCATTGATAATGGCTAAATTGTGTAAAGTGTGAAATATGCATATTATGTGAAAATACCCAAAGTAATTGAATAATGTGTTGTGAATGCAAAAATGAGATATGGGGAATAATGAAATGAATTGATATTGATAAAAATGAGAAAAAAATGAGAAAAATGAGAAAGATGAGAAAGATGTGAAAAATGAGAAAAATGAGAAAAAAAATGTGAAAATAAGGCAATGAGCCTAGTTTGATTATGAGAAATGAATTGTGAAAGTATTTGATAATGAGATAAATGAATTAATTGTGTGCCTAATATGTTATTCAATTTTCAAAGTTCTGGGTTTGGCGGTATGCATATGAATTGCTGGGCAGGTAAAAAGACCGGGTCGTAAGCGAGCCCAGCTGATAAATGATAAATATGATGTTTTTGGGGTGAAAAGACTGGGTCGTAAGCCTCAAAAATCGTAACAGTCTAGCCGGGTTGAGGACCAAGATACTGGGGCCTAAGGGTCTAGCCGGGTTGAGGTTCAAGAGACTGGGGCTGTTAAATTATCCATGGATATATATATTGCCTGCGGGCTAGACACATGGTGTCATTATGGACCAAAGCAGTAACTCTGAAATTTGAATAGCATATTAGATCCTTTTTGGGCCCATGCTTGTCTTTGCTTTAATGTGAATTATGAATTGTGATACAATTGAGCAATATAATGTTATGAGTTGTGAGTATGAAATATTTGAAAAATATAAGAAAGTGAAATGATGTGACCTCTATATGCATTGTGCATTGGCATTACTTTGCATTTTTATTATTATCAAAGTTTGTACCACTAGGCTTCGGCTTAGCGCGATTGTAATTCGTCGCACAGGTGTCATGGACGTTTTGGGAGAGCTGGAGAGTTTTACTAGACCTGGTCGAATCTATGTTTGTATTTATTAAGCTTGAAGAGTTGTTTTGGGTACATCAAGATCAGAGCCAGTTGCCAGCATGTACATTTTTTATATTATGCATGCTATGATAAGTTTTTTAAGCATATATTGTAAATTGTAAAGAATGATTTGAATTATTTTGTTTAAGATGGGATTTTATATGTAATGTTGATATATATATATATCTATATATAAGTATTTTGAGAAAATATGGAGAAATTGAGAAGTATTGGTGAATTGATTTTATTTGGAGTGTTTTTTTTTATGTAGGTTGTGTGTTTGTTGAATTTTGGAAATGTTCAAATTACAAATAAAACTCTGGCGAATTTTTCCCAGAAATTTTCATATAAAATATTTATTTTGGATTTCTATAACAAGCAAAGAATATTTATATACTATTTATTTTATATATTAGTATTTGAAATCTTAAAACAGGAATGTAAAAGTTCATATTAAATTGGTCTGTGACATTTTTATACCGTATATGCTTATTTTACATATGCTGAAAATATATATTGTACATATATAGGGTATAAGGGTGTTACAATATAAGTTTTTAAATTTCTTTTAGCTCAAATAAATATAATTTTTTTATAAAGTTGTCTTTTAGACCCAACTAATAATGGTAAAATAAAAAAAGTAATTTTTTTATTATATAAATATTGATGTGATATTTATTATTAGATAAAAAATAATTTTTAATAGAAAATGAGTTTCATTAATTAATTGGCGTCTCTAAAATTATTGTGAGAGATATAATATATAAACCTAACTCCACATCATCTAGCTGAGAGAGACAAGACAAGGCAGAGGAAGATCCGAATACTACGACGGGGACTATGAGAAGATGCTACAGATACTCATCGGATGCAAGAAAACAGGATGCACATTCCTTGTCGGTGGTCGAAATGTCGATGGTGTGTTTAAGGTGTGTCCACACTAACTGGAAGTTTATGAGAGCATCTACTTGAATTTCATCTACTTTATATTCATTTGGAGATCTTGTCAGTGTAAATTGCTTGGTCTTTGTGTAGATCCTTGAGGACCCAAACATTCCGGAGGTGTTGAAAGACATGTTTATCTCAATACCAGCTGAAAAGTTCCGAATGGATATTTCTTCCACTGAAATAAGAAAGAGACAAGGGCTGTAAATCTGACATGCTGCAGCATTCTCACATGATATGATTCTTGTAGGCATAAATGTGCATCTCTGGAAAAATATATATGATGCATCTCATAAAGAGAAAAAAGAAAAAAAACGGTAGATATTTATGAGAGTTAAAATCAAAATCTCAGTAGAAATCAAGGGAAAATCTAAAACTGGCAAGTCTATTATCTTTGTGACTGGCTCTATTTCTTGTATAATTGACTCTCACAATTGTGCTTGTTGAACTATACAACAAATCCCTGACTACTGTTCTTTGAATATAATAAATTAATAATGGAAAATACTGTTACATGTATATAGATGAAATCTGTATTTTCTTATCTAACATAAATAATAATATGTAAATACATTCTTACATGCTCTATCAACTGCCAATATCTCTCCTGAATGTTACGTTTTTCCAACGAATTTGTCAAGAAATAGAAAATTTCTATTGTTTTATTGGGTATTACAGAATTGAATTTCTTCATAACAGGCCTCTTTCTAGCTTGTACGACAACAAAGGCGTTTAGATGGAGGGGATGAAATTCATCAACCGCAGGCTACACCTCACCCAGCGCCGCATGTGGAACCATTTTCGTAAGTATCGGAGGCTTTATCCTTCGATGCACCGCCAGAACAAGAAAAAATGATAGCAGTAATAATAGATAGAGTAATTAACGCAACCCACCATATTAGTAAAATTTCACTACTTAAGCCTTCACCGCCGCCGTCGATGACTCTTCCATCCCCACTTATCGCCTCTTTCCATTCTCTTGCCATATCCAATATCTCCTCTCTCTCCGAAGAAAATACTTTTTATCTTATGCATAGCTGAACTCCTAGCTTCAATTCTTTTTAAAATTACAAATCTCCCTTACTTAATTCAACTATTTTATAAGTAAACAAATTTTCATAATTTTGAGATAGAAAAATATAGAGATTTTGAGAGTTAAAAATTTTTTCACGGTTAAAAAATTTTGGATTCCCTTAAATAATGTTAAAAAAATATTTTTTTGCACTTTAACGGTGCCACTTTAGATTATAGATAGTATTTTTTTTATTTTGTCATTATTGGAGGGGTCTAAAAGATAGCTTTATAAAAAATTTGTATTTATTTGAGTCAAAAAAAATTTTAAAAGCTTATATATACCTAAGTGATACGGGTGTACTACGCTATAGCAATACGGCAAGTGCACTGGTCGCCCAAGTAATATAGTAGTGAGTGAGTTATCGTTCCACAGGGAACAAGACCAAGTACTAGTGCAAATCTTAACCGTTGTTTAGCATATTAATAGTTGTGTGATGCTTTGTAACTAAAAACAACTAAATTAATAACTGAAAATAAAGGGAAATTAAATGTTGTGCAAAAAGGATTGATAATAATAATAATAATACTATCCAGATATTGAATCCCCCTAGCCTCAATAATATTTATGATAAATCAATTCAGCTAAATCATTTAATAGATTTGAATTGGCATTCCTCTAAATTAGACTAAAACCTCTCTCGAGTGGATTAATCCCTAATCACTATGTAGAGTGCTGGAATCTCTTCTCAAACGCAATTAAATAGATCTTGCATTAAGAACAAAGAACTATAAACCAAAGGATCTTGTAAGTCTATCTCTAGTACTCCAATCAATCCTCAACCCTTATGAGTATTCAATTCATATCAAGCTTTCTCAAGTCAATAATATAAAAATAGCAACCAATCAATAAGGATGCTATTATCAATTGGAAATAAATTATTAAGCATCATAAGAGTAAAACAACTCAATCAAATGATTCAACTAAATATAATTATTCAATCCATACAAATAAGCTAGGGTTCATCAATATCTAGATAGAAAAGGAATTAGTTCATGTTCAAAACCAGAAAAACAGAACAAGAGAAATGAGTAAAAGAAACTAAACAATCCATGGTGAATAATTTGTATTTTTTCACTTCAATTCTTGATTCTTGGTTTAGGGCTTGTATAAGATGTATCTCCTTCTTCAAACTCAGCTCAAGACTCTCCTTCTTGCTCCAGCAGCTGGCTCTCCCCCCTCTCTTTTTTTTTCTTTTCTTTTAATTCTCCTCCAAGCTCACAGCCCATACCTCCCAGCTCACACCCCAAACCTTCCAGCTCACACCCCATACCTTCCAACTCATACCATCTTCTCTTGTCTTCCATATTCTCTTTGTTTTATCTTTCTTTTTATCACTTAGGTCAACTTTTCTTTTCTTTTATCTTTCTTTGGCAGCAGCACAGTCTTTGTCCCCCACTTGTTCCTCAATCAGTGCAGAGAATTTAACTTTTCCATAGGGGGCACGCCCATTGACACGCCCATATCACTGGGCGTGTCATAGCCACTGTGATTTTGAATATGAGACACGTCCAGTGATACGCCCATGTCACTGGATGTGTCACAACTACTGTGAGTTTGAATATAAGGCATGTCCAGTGACAAGCTCATGTCATTGGGCGTGTCACAACTACTGTGAGTCTAAATATAAGGCACGTTCGGTGACACGTCCATGTCACTGGGCGTGTCAATGCTTCTGAATGCAGTATCAAGGGCACGTCTATTGACACGCCCGTGTTCATGGGTGTGTCCATTGATAAATTTTGCTCTTTTCTTCTACTTTCATCCGTAATTTCTCCGAAATGACCATAAGCCTCAAATTACAGAGAATTCCTGAAATTAACCCTAAAATACACTTTGAACAAACAAATTAAACTCAATTGGATAATAATCATATTAGAAATAGGAATAAAATATCATCAATTGTATACTTATCACTAAGCGAAAATTTAAAGGACATATTTATACTTTCTCCCTATTTTATTTCACTTATTCTAACACCCTTATACATTATATATATAATACATATATTTAGTATATGTAAAATATACATATACAGTATAAAAATATCACAATTCAATTTATTAAAAATCCTCATATTCCCAACTTAAAATTTTAAATATTTAAAATGTATATTTTAAAAAAAATACAAACTATTTTTTTTATTAATTTTAGGTACCCAAAATAAGTATTTTATATAAAAATCTCTAAAAAAAATTTATCAGAGTTTTATCTGTAAATTGGACATCCCAAAAATTTTAACAATACTCAACCTGCAAAAAAATATACTCCCAATAATAAATCAATTATTTCACCCTAACTTCTCAATCTTCCACTTTTTCCTCAAAATATTTAAATATGCAACATATATATATAACATATATACAATCTCATATCACAAAATTAGTCTAAAAATTATTTATAATTTACAATACTCCAAAAAATATAAATATAAAATACATAATGATGAAATAAACTATAACATAGAAAATACATATAGCAACAACTGGCTTTGATCATGTAGCAACAAAATTGCCTCAAGCTCAAACAACCTCAAGTTTAGACCTAATCAGGTTTAGATGAACTCTTCGGATCAACCCTATCACCTGCGCTATGAATTTCAATCATGTTAAGCTAAAAGCCTAGCGGCACATATTTTGATAATAATAAAACTTTAAAAGAAAAAACAATGCATTATATTGTATCATGACATTTCACAATGTAATATGCAATTCTACTTTACTTCACATTTATCATTCTTTTTAAGCATTACATTAACACATACATAAGCATTGAGCCCAAAAAACCTAATATACTATTTAAATTTCAGAATTACTGTTTTAGTTTATTTTGACACCCAGTGTCTAGCCAGAAGGCAATACAAGTTACTATTTAGCATTTCCTTACTTTAACATTAGAATTCCATTCTATTCCATTTAAATTAGTGTTT
The DNA here is from genome assembly GCA_947685225.1 of Garcia nutans. NCBI lineage: Eukaryota > Viridiplantae > Streptophyta > Magnoliopsida > Malpighiales > Euphorbiaceae > Garcia > Garcia nutans. The sequence goes on from CANTUV010000045.1 coordinate 36,567,930, forward strand.
TAAGTTTATTTATATTTTTAAAAATATATTTTAATACATTTAAACCATTTACATTACAAAAATACACTCTTATACATAAAATCCTAAAATAACATAACCTTCCCCCATTGAAGGTTTTCCATTCCAACACAATCCATTAATCATTTCAAGCTTATATTCATCACTTTTAACACTAAACAACATGAAACAAAATAAAATCAAACAATTCATCACTTTCCAAAACCCTAAATCTCCACTTCCATACTCAAACTCCAACCAAACCCAATATTTGACTTTAAAATACTTATTTATGCATCAAAACAACTCATTTAGAACTAATTTGCATAATTAAAAATCATGATTTCTCAAACCCTAAAAATCCATAACCCTAAATTCTCTCTCATCACCATTCTTTATCCAAACTCCATCATCTCTTCAATCCAACCTTAAAATCATTGTTAACTACCCAAAATAACATCATACACACCAATTCCAATAATTATAACATACTACTTAAAAATTCAAATTCACACATAATCAAAATTTCCATGGAATTCAAAGAAAGGAGTTGGAAACTTACCAAATTTGGTGAAAATCACCAAAAATTCACTTTAAACTCGTTAAATCCTTCAATTTATGGAGTATGAAAAAAATCAAAACCTTGGTCTATGCTCCCATAATGGTTTTAGCCTTGATGAAGAAGAAGAAGAAATGAAGACAACTTTTTAATTTCTCTTTCCTTTCATCTTATATTTTAAACCATATATATATATATATTATAATATTATAATAATTAATTATTTAATTATTTATTTAATAAATTAAAAGTCCAAAAATTCCTCTTCCATTCAAAAATTAGTTATTTTTAAATTAATTTAATAATTTTGAATTTCTAATATTTAATTACCAAAATACCCTTTTACTTTGACTTTTGACTTTTCTTTTCAAATATTGACTTTTATATGTTGTATATATATATCACATATATATTCCACTTTTTCCATTTAAAATTCCTTCATTTTCATTTAAAATCATTAATTTAATTTATCCATTTAAATTATAATTTATTTTATCAAATTTTCAAAAATTAGAAATTTTAAAAAATTTGAAATATTACAATTCTCTCCCCCTAAAATAAATTTCGTCCTCAAAATTACCTATTCTCAAGTCTGAAATAATTAGAAAAACTAACTCTGCATCACCTGTTCACTCTCCCATGTCGCCTCCTCAGTGGCATGATTCCTCCAAAGGACTTTCACAAGTGGCACCCTCTTATTCCTCAGTTCTTTAACCTCTTGTACCAAAATCACCACTGGTTCTTCCTCGTAAGTCAGATCTGGACTTACCTCAATAGACTCCACTGATATGATATGAGATGGGTCAGACCTGTATCTCTAAAGCATCGAGACATGGAAGACATTATGAATTCGATCCAACTCAAGCGGCAAAGCTAGTCTATAAGCCACTGAACTAACTCTCTCCAACACCTCAAATGGTCATGTGAAACGAGGACTCAACTTCCCTTTTCGACCGAACCTCAGAATCTTCTTCCATGGAGAGATCTTCAGAAACACTTTATCTCCCACACTGAACTCTATGTCTCTTCTCTTCAAATCTGAATAGGATTTTTATCGGTTTGAAGCTGCTTTCAAACGACCCTGAATCACCTTCACTTTCTCTTCTGTTTCTTTAATCAAATCGGAACCGACCAATTTACCTTCTCCAACCTCATCCAAACACAAAGGTGTCCTGCATCTCCTGCTATACAAGGCCTCATAAGGAGCCATCCCAATACTGGACTGAGGACTTCTGTTATAAGCAAACTCAATTAGTGGCAAAAATTTGTCCCAATTCCTAGTAAAATCAATGATATAGCTCCTCAACATATCCTCTAGAATCTGTATCACTCTCTCTGACTGCCTATCTTACTGAGAATGGAAAGCAGTACTAAAATACAACCGAGAACGCAAAGCATCATGCAAACTCTTCCAAAATCTTAAAGTAAACCGGAGATCTCGATCCGACACCAAAGAAACTAGGACTCCATGCAATCTCACTATCTCACTGATATACAGCTCAACCAACCTCTCAAGAGAATAATCCATCCAAACTAGAAGAAAATGAGCTATCTTCATCATCCAATCTACTATCACCCAGATTGCATCATGCTTCTTCTAGGTCAAAGGCAGTCCAGTCACAAAATCCATTGTCACTCGCTCCCATTTCTACTCTGGCACTGATAAAGGTTGGAGCAACTCTGAAGGAACCTGGTGCTCAGCTTTTACTCTCTGGCAAGTGAGACATCTAGATACAAACTCTGCTATGTCCCTCTTCATACCTGACCACCAATAATGTCGCTTCAAGTCTTGATACATCTTGGTACTCCCAGGGTGCATAGAATAAAGTGACTTATGTGCTTCCTCTAATATCATCCTTTTTAATTCTACATCATCAGAATACACAACCTATCTCTGTACCATAGACTGCAATCATCCCTCACATAAAAGTCTCTACTCTCCCCCTTCTGACAAACCAACATAATTTTCTAGATTCTCTCATCTGCCAACTGAGCCTCCCTAATATGATCCAGCAAGACTGGCCTCAACTGCAACTGAGCCATCAAAGCACCATCATCATAAGACTCAAATCTAGTATGCAATGCTCTCAACTCAACAAGCAACGACATTTGCCTTACCAGGATGATAATCAATCAAACAGTCATAGTCTTTAATCAACTCTAACCATCGTCTCTGTCGAAGATTTAACTCTCTTTGAACACCCAGGTATTTCAAACTATTGTGATCCGTATAAATGAAACACTTTTTTCCATACAAGTAATGCAGCCAAATCTTCAAGGCAAAAACTATGGCTGCTAATTTCAAATCATGCGTCGGGTAATTCAACTCATGTGGTTTCAACTGTCGAGAGGCATAAGCAATGACTCTATCCTCTTGCATCAGAACACAACCTAAACCACTATGTGAAGCATAACTGTATATCACATATGGTTTGCCTTCCACAGGTAGGGTAAAGATAGGAGCCTGAGTCAACATCTCCCTCAGCTGCTCAAAACTCGCCTGACACCTATCTGTCCATACAAATCTAACTACTTTCTGTAGCAATCTGGTGAGTGGTGTAGCTATCATAGAAAAACCATTCATAAACCGACGATAATAGCCTTCCAATCCCAGAAAACTTCTAACCTCTGTCACTGTCTTTGGTGGACTCCAATTCAAGATAGCCTCAACCTTACTCGGATCAACTCTAATACCCTCTGCTGAAGCCATATGACCAAGAAAAACTACCTAATTGAGCCAAAACTCACACTTAGACAGCTTAGCATACAACTACTTCTCTCTCAGATTCTGCAATACAATATGCAAATTCCTATCATGATCCTCCTCATTATACGAATACACCAAAATTTCATCAATGAAGACCACCATAAACTGATCTAAATATGGTTTGAACACCATGTTCATCAAATCCATAAAAGCTACTGGTGCATTCGTCAATCCAAAGGGCATCACCAAAAACTCATAATGCCCATACCTCGTGCGAAAAGCTGTCTTGGGTACATCCACATCTCTGACTCTCAACTGATGGTATCCTGATCTCATATCAATCTTAGAGAATACTGCTGCTCCCTTCAACTGATCAAAGAGATCATCTATCCGAGGCAAAGGATACTTGTTCTTCATGGTCACCTTATTCAACTGCCTATAATCAATACATAATCTCAAGGTACAATCCTTCTTCTTCACAAACAACACAGGCGCTCCCCACAGGTACACACTAGGGCGGACGAACCCTTTATCCAACAACTCCTGCAACTGCACCTTCAACTCTCTCAACTCAGCAGGTGCCATCCAATAAGGGGTAATAGAGATAGGAGTGGTACCAGGCAACAAATTGACACCAAACTCCACTTCTCTCTCAGGAGGTACCCCTGACAACTCATTAGGAAAAATATCTGAAAACTCGGCAACTGTGGGTATACTGTCAAGCTGGGCCCTTACTACTCTAGTATCTACAACATGAGCAAGATAAGCCTCACATCCCTTCTGAATCATCCTTCCAGCTGAAACAGCTGAAATAAACATGGATGAAAGATACCTCTGCTCACTAGATACCATCACATCCCTACCATCACGTGTTCTCAAAGTAACACATTTCTTCTGACAGTCTACCACAGCCTCATGCTTGGATAACCAATCCATGTCTAAAATCAAATCATACTCCCTAAAAGGCATCTCAATCAGGTCACTGAGAAACTCCTCATCCTTAATAACAACTGGACTATCTCGGTGCACCCTGCTCACCACAACACTATGTCCTAAAGGATTTGTGACCAAAACATCAAATCCTTAGGACTCAGAATGCAAATCACTCACAGGCAAGATGGATGCACTGATATAAGAATGAGTCGACCCAGGGTCTAATAATGCAAGAATTGAAGTACCAAACAAAGTAAAAGTACTAACAATAATAGCTGAAGTATTTGGCTGCCTCTACATTACATAAACCCGCTGTGATGGCCCTGCCTCATCTCCGGTTATAGAACCTCCTCTCTGACTAGTCCTAGATCGACCACCTCTACCAAAACCTCTACCACCATTACCTCCTCTGACATTGGGTCGAGAAGCTGCAGTATCTGCTTGTCTATCCTCTGGTGGCTCTGGATAATCTCTGATAAAATGGTATGAATATCCATATCTAAAACACACTCCCGAAGCATCTCTCCACCAGCAGACACCTCCGTGTGCTTTACCACAATGAACATAAGTAGGTGGAGCAGGCCTCTGAGTCACTGGGGTCGGTGCACTAGCCACTAAAATTTCAGGTCTCTGTCTCTACTGCTATACTGACCTGTCAAATTGCCCCTGGCTCCTACTGAACCTCTGAAAATATCTCTCTCAGCCTCTCTTCACTGATGAAGAGCCTGCCTCACTCTAGGGTCTCCTAACTTTGGTCTCCTCAACCTTGGCAGCTGCTGCAAGACTCTGTGCTCTCTCTACACTCCTGGCAGCTGCAACCAACTGAGAAAAATCTTATCTCCTCAACCAACTGGCAACTGTGGGTATACTGTCAAATTGGGATCCCACTACTCTAGTATTTACAACAGGAGCAAGATAAGCCTCACATCTCTTTCGAATCATCCTTCCAGCTGAAACAACTAAAACAAACATGGATGAAAGATACCTCTGCTCACTAGATACCATCACATTCCTACCATCACGTGTTCTCAACGTAACACATTTCTTCTGACAGTTTACCATAGCCCATTGCTTGGATAATCAATCCATGCCTAAAATCAAATCATACTCCCTGACAGGCATGTCAATCAGGTAACAGAGAAACTCCTCATCCTGAATAACAACTGGACTATCTCGGTGCATCCTGCTCACCAGAACACTATGCCTTAAAGGATTTGTGACCAAAACATCAAATCCTAAGGACTCAGAATGCAAATCACTCATATGCAAGATGGATGCACTGATGTAAGAATGAGTCGACCTAGGGTCTAATAATACAAGAACTGAAGTACCAAATAAAGTAAAAGTATTGGCAATAATAGCTGAAGCATCCGACTGCCTGTGATAACATAAACCCGCTGTGATGGCCCTGCCTCATCTATTCTACTACCTTCAGCTGTAGAACCTCCTCTTTGACTAATCCTAGATTAACCACCTCTACCAAAATCTCTGCCACTATGACCTCCTCTGACATTAGGTCGAGAAGCTGCAGTATCTGCATGTCTATCCTCTGATGGCTCTGGACAATATCTGATAAAATGGTCTAATGACCCACTTCTAAAACACACTCCTGAAGCACCTCCCCACCATTAGTCACCTCCATGTGCTTTACCACAATGAACACAAATAGGTGGAGTAGGCCTCTGAGCCACTGGGGTCGGTGCACTAGCCCCTGAAACTGCAGGTCTCTATCTCTGTCTCTGCTGTTGTACTGACCTGCCAAACAGCCCTTGTCTCCTACTAAATCTCTGAAAATATCTCCCTCGGCCTCTCTTTACTATGGAGACCTTGCCTCACTCTAGGGTCTCCTAGCTCTAGTCTCCTCAACCCTGGTAGCTGCTGCAAGACTCTGTGCTCTCTCTACATTCTTGGCAGCTGCAATCAACTGAGAAAAATCTTGATATAGAGAGCCTACTATGATACACATGATAGAGGGTCTTAGTCCCTCCTCAAATCTCCTGCACCTGTCAATCTTGTCAAAATGATCCCACCAGCATAATGATTCCACCGGATAAACTCGATCTCATACTCTGTCACTGTCCTGGTATCCTGTCTCAGACTCAGAGTATACTTCTGCTCAAATTCCCGCAGGAATTCATTATAAGCCAGGATTGGTGGATCGGCCAAAGCATGTGAAACCGTCTTCCACCAATCATATGCATCCCTCTGCAGAAGAGATCTAGCATAATCAAACTTCTCTTTTGGACTAGCTTGCAACTGAATGAACACTCTCTGAACCCTGTCTAGTCACTGCTCTACTATAGCAGGGTTTGTAGTACCAACGAAATTCTCAGCTCCAAACTTTCTCAGCTTATCATACTTTCTCACCGGCAACTGCGGCGGCGGCGGCTGAACTAGAGCTTGCCTTAAAAACTCTACCATATGCCATACCCAGCCAGGCGAAATCTCATCAGTTGTTGGTCTCACAGGCACAGAAACAAATTCCTCACCAACAGACACAACTCTAGCTCCATCTCTATCCCTCATCCGGAGCCACACTCTCTGCACTACCCTTAGCAGCTTGATGCGTCCGAAATGCTATAACTACCTATATCTGCAAACACAACAAAAATTACTATATTAGAGATCAGAAACTGCCAGTGCCAATGCAAGTATTACAATTAAAAACCATTTTCAAATCTCCCATTTTCTCTCTCTATCAACCCACTTAGGTCGAGAACCTCAAACTTAGGCTATGATACCAAAATAAATGTAACACCCTTATACCCTAAATACGTACAATACATATTTTTAGCATATGTAAAATACACATATACGGTACAAAAATATTACAGACCGGTTTGATAAAAAAAAATTTATATTTCTGATTTAATATTTCAAATACTAAATATATAAAATTAAATAGTATATAAATATTCTTTACTTGTTATAGGAGCCCAAAATAAACATTTTATATGAAAATCTCTGAAAAAAATTCGTCAGAGTTTTGTCTGTAATTTGGATATCCCAAAATTTATCAATTACACAACCTGCAAAAAGAAAACATTCCCAAATAATTTCATATCACCATCTCAACCATACTCCTCAATTTCACCAAGTTTCTCAAATATTCTTTATAGTTTACAATACATAAAATCCAAAAACATAATATACTATGCATAATACCCAAAATATACAATAACATAAAATATATACATGCTGCTGACAGTGTTTCTGATCTTGATATCAACTCTACAAGCACAAACACAAGTCTAGACCCGACCTGGTCTAGAAGAACTCTCCGACTCAGCCGAATCTACCCTGTCACCTGCACGATGTAAACAATCACTAAGCCAAAAGCCTAGTAATACAAACTTTCATAATAATAAAACTCAAATGCAATGCCAAAGCACAATACATATGGATATCACATCATTTCATTTTCTCATACTTTTTAAATATTTCACAATTCACAATTCTTATAAAACAAACACAAACATGGGCCCAAAGATAACTAATATGGTATTCAAATTTCATAGTTACTATTTTGTTCTATAATGACACCATGTGTCTAGCCCGTAGGTAATATATCAATGTAATAATCTAACTAGGCCTGAGCTTATGACCCGGTCATTTCACCCAGCCTAGCTTCAAGGACTTATTTTTAAGGCTTATGACCCGATCATTTAAACTCAAAAATATTTTCACAGTGACGCCCAGCGTCTAGCCCGTAGGCAAAATCATAGGCATGCCGCCAATCACAGAACTCTAAAAATTGAATAACATACTAGGCACACAATTTATTCATATTTCTCATTTATATCGATATCAATTCATTTCATTATGTTTTCACATATCTCATTACATTATACCACATTTTTGCATTTACAACACATTGCCCAATTACCTTGGGTATATCACATTTAATGTAATCTAGCCAATACCAATGGCTTTTTAACAATGCACTTAATGCATACACAACAAATGGCATTACCAAACACTTTGGATCATTTTCAAATAATACACATATTGCACATTTTACACAATTTAGCCATTATCAATAGCTTTTTACAATGCATTTAACACATATATGACATTACAAATGTCATAGCACATTATTCATACATAACCAATGTATCAAGTAGCTTAACACATTTTTCAACCAAAATGTGTTAAGCCCAAATGTCATGCAAATATAACCAATGTATTCAAAGTTTGTACTTACCTCAAATAGCAACCAAAACAAGCTTAAAACAACCTCCAATCCTATCCTTCCAACTTGCCTTTCACCACTTGGATGAAGCAAATCAACCTCTCTCAATGCCTAAACCAAATGTGATAGCAAATAATCATTTAGTATCACATTTAATGACATTTTCAATATTAAACCATAACATCACTCCTACAAATTTCAAAAATTTAGCCTTTCCTTACTTTAACATTAGAATTCCATTCTATTTCATTTAAATTAGTGTTTTAAGTTTATTTATATTATTAAAAATATATTTTAATACATTTAAATCATTTACATTACAAAAATATACTCTTATACATAAAATTCTAAAATGGCATAACCTTCCCCCATTGAAGGTTTTATATCCATCATAATTCATTAATCATTTCAAGCTTATATTCATCACTTTTAACACTAAACAACATGCCTAAACAAATAAAATCAAACAATTCAACAACTTTAGAAAATCACTTTTTCAAAACCCTAAATCTCTACTTCTATACTCAAACTACAACCAAATACAACCAAATCTAATATTTGACTTTAAAATACTTGTTTATGCACCAAAACAACTCATTTAGAATCAATTTGCACAATTAAAAATCATGATTTCTCAAACCCTAAAAATCCAAAACCCTAAATTCTCTCTCTTCACCATTCTTTATCCAAACTCCATCATCTCTTCAATCCAACCTTAAAATCATTGTTAACTACCCAAAATAACATCATACACACCAATTTCAATAATTATAACATACTACTTAAAAATTCAAATTCACACATAATCAAAATTTCCATGGAATTCAAAGAAAGGAGTTGGAAACTTACCAAATTTGGTGGAAATCACCAAAAATCCACTTTAAACTTGTTAAATCCTTCAATTTGTAGAGTATGGAAAAAATTAAAACCATGGTTTATGCTCCCATGGTGGTTTCGGCCTTGATGAAGAAGAAGAAGAAATGAGGACAACTTTTTAATTTCTTTTTCTTTTCATCTTATATTTTAAACCATATATATATATTATAATATTATAATAATTAATTATTTAATTATTCATTTAATAAATTAAAAGTCAAAAAATCCCTCTTCCATTCAAAAATTATTTATTTTTGAATTAATTTAATAATTTTAAATTTCTAAAATTTAATTATCAATATACCCTTTTACTTTGACTTTTGTATATATGTTATATATATATATATTACATATATATTTCACTTTTTCCATTTAAAATCCCTTCATTTTTCATTTAAAACAATTAATTTAATTTATCTATTTAAATTATAATTTATTTTATTAAATTTTTAAAAATTAAAAATTTTTAAAAATTTAGGATGTTACAATTCTAATCAATTCTAAATGTTAATTAATTCATATTCATCCTTAAAATCATATTAGAATATGATTTAAATAATTTAATTTAATTCAATTCACATCAATTCTTTAGTAAAGTTCTACCAAAACCTTAAATCACATTTTTTAATTTTGGAACTCTATTCCAACAACTTCCAAAAGATAATTGAAGTTCAAATATATCTTTAAAACTATATTATAACACATTTTAAATGATTAAATTCAATTTAAACCATTCTTTATAAGAGTCTCAAGGAAACCTATAATTTTTCTCTACTTCATCCAAACTCCAACCAAACTTATGCAAATCTACCAATTAACTATAAAATTATTGTTTACTCATCAAATTAGTATCATCCATACTCATTCTAATAATTATAATATATCCAATAAAAAATCCATATATCACATATTCATATCTTTCAATAAAACTTCAAAATTGTGAAAAAAAAGCTTACTAGTTTGTTGCAAATTCACTAAAACTTCATTTGATTCTTGAAAATTCTTGCAAAAATTAGTATTTGGATGAAGCTAAAACCTCCCTTTGTTAATCAATGGTGGGTTCGTCCATGGGCTAGTAAAGAAGAAGATGAAAGTTTTTAATTTTCTTTCTTTCTTTCTTAACCACTTATATATATATATTTAATAATTAATTATTTAATTATTTAATATTTAATATTTATCATTTATTATCTTCTACCACCTAAAATAATTATTTTAGTATGATTATTATTTTAATTAATTAATTAATTATTTATTTATTTTAAAATTTCAATTTTCTGTCTTCCATTCATAATTAATTTAATTTAATATTTAATATATACTAAAATTTTTCCACCATCTTCCACTATCTAAAATCCTTTTAATTTTAAATTATTTATTTATTTATTTAATTCACATCTTCTATCCATAAATATATAATAATTAATTATTTTTAATAATTCCAACCAATTAATTTATTTCATTCTTTGGCTTTTCTTTCTTCTCTTATTATTATTATTATTATTATCAACTTTTCTAACACCATTTTATACTTAATATAGACATATGTGGTATATATTATATATATATATATATTATCTAATATATATTTTTACTTATATGAATATATAATGTATATTCCATATATACATCAAGTATACATTATGTGTATATTATATATATAATAAGTATATAATATATATCCAACATATATAACGAGTATATAATATATATATAATATGTATATAATAGGTATACATTAGGTATATACAACACACATACCTTCCCAATACTTTAATTAACGTCCAAATATATAGTTAATCTATCCAAAATCACAGATATTACATATTCATTATCTCTTTTATTTTTCATTTTTATTCTTATGATAAATATTTTATTTTAAAAAGACTTATTATATATTTTTTATCTAAAAAATATATTAATAATTTTTAAAAAAATATTATTATAATTGTACTATTTTTAAAGTGATATTATAATTGAAATAATTTTAACCAATTGTATAACCGTAATAATTACTTTCATATACAAAAATAATATTTTAGTTAATTAATATTAAACTTCACCATTTCTTATCTTTTGACAAAAAATATAAGAGTATAAATTTTTTATTTTATTTTATTTAATATTATCTTCCTTTAACTAACAAGTGTAGCTTAATGGTCAGAAGCGTATGTTGCTCCCGTCTCGGTCTCGAGTTCGAGTCTCCTAGATTTTTTTTCTCCTTCAAATATAATTAATAAAAAATATATATTGTCTTTCTTTCAAAATAAATATTTTACTTTACTTTATCTTTTTTTATATAAATAATTCTTTCGGAGTCAAACCGAGTAAGATTATAAGGCAGTAAAACTTTTTCTACATAATTTTAATGCAACTCTATACCCAAAAACTTGAGCACCTACTTTATCCTACTTTACCTTAATATATTTTATTTAACTCTTTTACACCCCATCCAAATAGAGTATAAGAGTGGTACATTATTAATTTTTTAAAATAATATTATTTTACTTTTTCCATTTTAATTAATTTTTATATAATTTTAATAATTTATATAAAAATTAAAATTTAATAAATAATTATATTTGTAACTTTTAATTTTCTATTAAAATAATTATATATTAATATAATTTCATAATATTAATTAAATAAACCATATTTGTAACTTTTGATTTTCGATAAATTAATTACATATTAATATAATTAAATAATATTGATTGATTTATATTTTATAAAAATTTTAAAAAGTTAAAAAAACACATAACTATTAACCTTCAATATAAATTAATTATAAATTAAATAATTTATTTATAATAATGATTAATCTATATATTTTTAAAAAATTTAGAAAATTAAATAATAAAATTGATGACTTTTGCATTTCAAATAAATTAATTATACATCAATAATTTATTTAAATAATTAATTCATTTAATTAACAATTTATTTATAATAATAATTAATTTATATCATTTTAGAAATTTTAAAATTTAAATAATAAAAATATGACTTTTAATTTTTCTAACAAATTAACTGTATGTTAATAATTTATGTGATAATAATATTTATATTAATAATACTTTTAATATAAATCTGTAATTATAAATTCTCCTACTTATATTTTTTTCATATTTGAAAAAATTTGCTTAAATTTTTATTTTTTATTTTTTCTAATATTTACAGAATTTATGATTTTTTATAGCAAAAATAAGTACTCATCAATATTGTTTTAACAAAACCATTATAAAAATCGAGATAAATATTTTACTTTATATTTTTTACAATAAATTTTTTGTTAATTTATATATAAAGTATTTTATATTTATTTATATTTTGTTATTCTCATTACCACATAATGCATGGGTAATAGACTAGTTATTATAAAGCCCTTGAAAATTATCAAATCAAAATAATAGTAATAGGCACTTCACTCCGTGAACCCTTAATTTTTTTCACCACCATATTAAAATTTAGTCCCTTACGGTCGTGTGGCATCAAGAATCACTTAAATCAGGCATCAGAGGCCTTGAACGGGGCCTCTAAAAATTTTATGCACAAAATCAGGCCCATTGCAGTGTGCTATCGCAACAAGGCCTACAATTGCAGCAGCCTTGCCACACTACAGCAAATGCTGTCACGACGCCTTAAACCACATTTCATCCAATTTTCCACCCTAAAAACACTATAAATAAACCCCCCCTAACCCCCCATTCTTAGACACACTAATAAATCAAGCAAACCAAATTGTTAATTGGCTTTCTCTCTCTCTCCCTCTTCTTCTTGTTTAAAGGATACGGTTCAAGTTTCCTTAGCAAGAATTGCCTAGTTTATTTCCTTAGAAAACTTGGGTGCTTGGTCCATCCTTGGGTGTTCGTTTCCTTAAAAAAACCCAAGCAATTGCTTCCTTAGCAATCTAAACCTTAGCCAATCGTGGAACTAAAGTTCGACCATACATTTAAGCTCTTACCTCACAAGGAGCCAAAGAAGGTATGGACCTTAGCCTTAGTTCTCTTTTCTTTATCTTTTTGAATGAATTGATGGTTGACTAAAATTAAGACTTCATTTCCATCATTTGGATTTAAAACTTAAAAAATAACTTTACTTAAGGCTTAAAATTATTTTTAGGTTATAAAAGACTTAACCTAAAAAGATTCGAATCAATTTCCCAAAGTTGGGCTCTTTTTTAAAAATCAAAGAATCTTTCCTTGAAGTTGAATTAAACTTTCTTTTCACGAAAAGTTGGATTTCCAACGCCATTCTTTAAATACTTTCAAGTATTTCCCAAAGATTGGGCCTCTTTTCAAGACCAAAATCTAAACCCCTTTTTTTAAAAGTTATTTTTTTTTTCAAATTTAGGTTTATAAAGTTAAACCTAAAATTCAATCTTAGACTTAGGTTTACCTTTGTAATCCTAAATTTCAATCTTAGACTTAGTTTTATAAAAATAAACCTAAAATCAAATTCAATCTTAGACTTATGATGTGAACCTATAAGAACAATGCCTAGAGACTCTACACCTTTGTGCTTGGATCGACCCTTTGGAAAGTTAAATCAAATTCTTCCATGAAAACCTCAACTCAATTCCAACAATTGCGGAAAAGAACTTTGGTATTAGATTCACTCAAGTTATTAACTCTTTGTGAATAATTTGATTCAACAAGAATCAAAGTAAACCTTTCTCGAAGAACAAAAGTTCTAAAAATTTCATTCAAAATCAAGACTTGTTATTTCAGTATTCATAAGATAGCTTTTATGTGACTTGGTTGCTGGATACCCTAAATGGCATGTTTAGAAACTAGCTTATCCTCAATCCTAACCCACCATAAGCTATTCACAAACTAACTTAATCCCTAATAGTTTATCCTAAAACACACCTTAGACTATTAGACATTTAAGAGCCCAATTTACAAAAGATAATATCCAAATTCATGTACAAATTCCATCACTTAAGCAAATAATCAAATAGAAAACAAAATACCATCCAAACACTAATGCCATAAGATAAAAGTATTCCCCAAATAGACCACTAACACACTTAGCTCAAATGGTTCTCTTGTAGTTGGAATCCTCTTAAACTTATAGAGAATTTGACTTGGCTATAGGAACCCATTTGATTATGGTTGGAATCCTCCTCCATACATTCTTCAATCATAGCTCGTCCCATTCCTTATAGCTTGGTCAATCCATAGGTCTTGCATAGACATGGATAATGGGCTTGAGCCAAATAAATCTTTAAACGCACAAAAATAGCAAAGCATTTTTTGAAGTCATTGGCTCTCTTATTTTTATTGGCATTCATTGTCTCTCTTATTTGTATTGGCATGATAACTCATGTCCGGACCCATATCTCATCATACCCTCTGTAAACCCTTGATTTTAGCACTAGGCTGACTCAGTCTCAATTAATGAAGGTCTAAATAATTATCGGTCTATTTTTAAGAGCTTAAACCTATTTTAGGCTTTTAATTGAATTGGTACGATTTTTATAAGTGCTAAAATAAGCCCGGATAAATTTTAAAATAAAAAGACAAGTGGATCCGAGTTAAAACCCAAGACAAGTTGGCCCGAACTTGCCCAATTTGCCACATGTCCATTCCTGTGGCGAATTGGTCATGCCAATTAGCCACAGGCCCTGCCTTTGAAGTTTCTTTCCAAATGTTAGGCTATTTGCATTCAAATTTTGTTTGTATCCAATTCCAATTCGAATTCTAATCTCAAGATTCTTTTAAAATAGGGGCAGGGTTTGCCTATAAATACACCATTAAAAAGGGGAAAACCCTAACAACAATGACAAGCAACAAATCGGCAATTTTGGCAAGGAAAGCAATACTGAGCAATAACAATCAACATTCATCAACACTTCAAAGACAGTAACTACTGTCTTTGATCTTTGCTTTGCCAGAAATAACCGTTGGTGTAGGCAGTAGCTTGGAATCAACAACCAATTTGGTGGAGCCTTCAACGCAGGTTTTGTGTCTTAAACTTAATTTGTTTAAACATATAGTAATTCCATCTTTTCTTTTTAAATATTTATGTTGTTTGTTTTAATCATTATTTTGATCCAGTTTGAATTGTTAAACCATAGTCCGTCTTGCAATTTATAAAAATCCTAAATATCCAAAAAAACTCCAAACCCTAATCTGCTTTACAGTTTCTAAAAAACCCTAACTTGTTTTGCAATTCCAAAAACCCTAAACTATTTTCAAAATATCAAAAACCCTAAGCTGTTTTTTTAATTATCAAAACCCTAACTTATTTTCCCGAATCCTAAACTGTGTTCCTAAAATAACTAATTAAAAACTCTAATCTCATTTAAAACCTTCATCCAGTAAACCTAAAACCCTAATTTAGCGAATCTAAAACCTTAATTCTAATAAACCTTGTAATATCCTAATGGATGCCCTAGAAGTTTTAATATAATTATTGTTTATTGGAATTAAAATGTATATGTGTATTGGAAAGAGAAAAGAATTCAAAAGAGAGTGTATATGTTGTATTTATGGAAATATATAACATATACACAAGTCAAATGGATGGTCAAAGGAAGAAGATATTTATTTTGTTAATTATGAAATTACTAAAAAGGGCATGTAAGTTAAAGGAAGTTAAAACAAATGGAAGAGGGTATTTAGGTAATTTTCTTTTCAAATTGCTTGGTGGAGGTTTAAAGAGATGCAAAAGTTGACTTTACTTCTTTTACTCTTCATTTTTCTTCTTTCCAATTGCTTGGCCGGCCATCACAAAGACAAGAGAGCAAGAGAGGGTTCTTGAGTGCTAAAATCAAGTTGAAGGAAGAATCAAGTGATTGAATTGGAAAATGTTGAAGTTTCATCAACCTTGGTAAGTTATCTCTCTTGATTTCTTTTGTTATTTGGAGTTGTGTAAAAGTTTGATTGTTGATGTTTGAAAGTAGGGTTGTGTTGATTGTAATATGTTGGAATATGTTTGATTTAATAGATTGTGGTGTTGATTTTGGTTTAAAGATAAAAAGTTAAATTAGTGTTAGTTTTGGAAGTGTAGAGTTGAGTTTGAATTAGGGTTTTGAGTTGATAATTGTGGTAGATGTTGAGTTTGGTTAATTATTTTCATAGATTTTCATGTTGTTGATGTTTGTGGGAGTTGAAAGCAAAGAATATGTGAATTTGGTCAGAAACAGAGGCATTTTGGATGCCACGCCCGTGGCCTTGGTTGCCATGGCCGTGGCCATTTGTAGCCATGGCCGTGGAGGTTTGGAACAAAGGAGGCAGAACCATTCTCTAACCCACGCCCGTGGGGGTTGGGGTGGCCACGGCCGTGGGCTTTAGTTAGTGGTGTTGAGTTATAATTTGTGATCTAAAGGTCTAAGATGAGGTTATTAAGTGATAAATTGTATTGGAATTCATGTATTGTATCATTTTTGGACTAGGTTTTGGGAAGAAGGTGATTTCCCTAATTTAAGAAGTGAAGAATTCTTGGAAGAAGGAAGTGTATAGATTTGTATAAGTGGTGTATAAGGTAAGTACAAACTACATTATTGCATACATTCATATGATGTTAATAACTATAATGCTAAGTTTGATATAATGTGAACATTGATGATGCATATGAATAATACTATATTGTGCATCATGTGAATTATATGGAATGTATGTTGAAAACTATAAATCTATGAATAATGCAAATTGCTATACATATATATTAATGATGACCATTCTTAATGGATGTTCAATGTAATTGATTGTGAGTACTTAAATGATGAGTTGAGATGTGAATTAATGTGATTGAGGCATGGTTGCCTAGATGATGTTCAATGCAATTGAATGTTGATGAAAATGATATGATTGAGGCATGTTTGTCTAAATGATGTTCAATGTAATTGATGATATATATGTGTACTATTTTGATGTGATGAGAAGCCATGATTGTTGGCTAGGATGATGAAAATGAATTATCATGGAGGCATGGTTGCCTATTTGATTATGAGAATGAAATGATAAATGATTTGAGAAAGAAATGTGCAATGATATAAATAAATGAAAATATTGTGTGCCTAATGTGTTATTCAACTTTCAGAGTTCTGAATTTGGCGGCATGCCTATGATTTACTGGATAGGTGAAAAGACTGGGTCGTAAGCCGATTCCAGTTGAAAAATATGAAATGATAAATGTGAAATATGAATTATAGTAACAGTCTTGCCGGGTTGAGGATCTCTTCGAGATTAGTTGGGTTGAGGTCCAAGAGACTGGGTCTATTACAGGTAACAGTCTTGCCGGGTTGAGGATCTCCTCAAGTTTAGCGGGTTGAGATCCAAGAGACTGGGTCTGTTACCCTATCCATGGATAGAGATATATATATGTTGCCTAAGGGCTTGATGATTATGATATGGACCAACACAGTAACTCTGAACTTTGAATAACATATTAGTTTCTTTTTGGGCCCTTGCTTGTCTTTGTTTTCCATGTGAGTTATAAATGATGAAATAAATAAATATGAGATTCTTGAGAATCACTTGTATATTGAAAAGTATGGCATTGGCATTTCATTATAGCATGATAACATTGTAGTTTGTACCACTAATCCGTGGGCTTAGCGCGATTGTGGTTTATCGCGCAGGTGACAGGGAAGAACCAGAGAGTTCCTCTAGACCGAGTAGAGTCTAGATTTGAGGTGTTGATAGTGGAGCTTAAAGATCAAGGAAATACTACCGAACATGTATATATTTTAAGTTTTGTAAAACTTGAATTTTGATGTATATATATTTGTAAATATTTGTTACATCTTCCGCTGCTTTTAAATAAACATTTTATCTTTTGTCTTTTATAGTTTCTTTTAAATGTTTTAAATTTGTTTTATGTTTTTGAAAAAGGATGAGTCATTTGTTAAGTATATCATGGCATTTCTATATTCAGTATACGTATATTACGATCGTATTAGCATGCTATGTACGTATACGGGGTATAGGGGTGTTACATTTATTTTGGTATCAGAGCCTAGGTTTGAGATTCTCAACCTAGGTCAACTGTAAGAAAAAGAATATTTTGATTTTTTTAAAAAGTGGGTTTTTGAGTAAAATACATGTTTTGGTATGGTAGTCTTTGATCTTTAATGAGGAATATTCTGCTGTGTTTGCAGATATAGGTAGAGATGGCATCTCATTCACGACAGTCTGTTGAGGGTAGTGCAGAAAGTGTAGCGCCTGAAGAGAGTAGAGATGGAGCTAGGATTGAGAGGGTTAGTGAGGCACCTGTTTCTGTGCCAGAGAGATCAGCTGCTGAAGAAGCTCCGCCGGGTTGGTTAAGGCATGTGGTAGAACTGTTGAGAGGAGCTCCAGTGCAGCCACCACCACCACAACAGCCTCAAGTGCCAGTAAGACATTATGATAAGTTGAGGAAGTATGGGGCTGAAGATTTCTTAGGCACTACCGATCCTGCAGTGGCTGAGCAGTGGTTGGATAAGGTACAGAGGATATTCATTCAGTTGCAAGCCACTTCAGATGAGAAGTTTGATTATGCCAGATCCCTCTTACAGAAAGATGCCTATGATTGGTGGAAGACTGTTCCTCATGCTATGGATGATCCACCTACATTATCATATGGAGATTTTCTGAGGGAGTTCAAGCAGAAATATACTCCGAGGGAGTATAAAGATATTAAGAAGATGGAATTCCTGAATTTGAGGCAAGACAACCGGACGGTAACAGAATATGAGATTGAGTACATCCGGTTGAGTTGTTATGCTGGGGGAATTATCTCTGATGAAATAGACCGGTGCAGAAGGTTTGAGGAGGGATTGAGGCCCTCTATTATATGCATCGTGGCTGGTTCTTGGTACCAAGATTTCTCTCAGCTAGTTGCAGCAGCTAGAAGTGTTGAGAGAGTGCAGAGCATTGCAGTAGCTGCTACTGAGGAGGAGACTAGAGTGAGGAGACCCCAGTTTGAGGCAGGGTTTTCATCTGTGAAGAGGGGTAGAGGAAGTTTTGTTCCGAGAATCAGTAGGAGTCAGAGACAGCCGAGTAGGTCAGTGCAGTATCAGAGACAGAGACCGAGACCTACAGCTTCTGTAGCCAGTGCCCCGACTCCCGAGATGCAGAGGTCTATTCCACCTATATGTGTTCAGTGTGGTGGAAGACATGGGGGTGTTTGTTGGAAGTATAGTAGATCAGCTGTGTGCTTCAGGTGTGGATCGCTTGACCATTTCATTAGGGAGTGTCCTGAGATGCAGGAGCATAGGTAGGCTGAGTCTGCAGCCTCTTGACCCAGTGTCAGCAGAGGTGGTCGAGGAGGCAGAGGTTTTAGTAGGGGTGGTCGATCCGGGTATAGTCAGAGAGGAGGATCATCATCCGGAGGCAGTAGGCCAGAGGAGGCCGGATCTTCTCAGAGGGTGTATGTGATGCAGAGGCAGCCAGATGCTTCAGCAGTGATAGCGGGTACATTTTCTTTATTTGGCATTTCAGTACTTGCTTTAATTGATCCAGGATCTACTCATTCATACATTAGTGCATCCATATTGCCTGTGTCTGAATTGCATTCTGAGTCCTTAGGATTTGATATTTTGGTGACAAATCCTTTAGGACATAGTGTGGTTGTTAGTAAGGTGCACCGTGATAGTGCAGTTGTGGTGCAAGGTGAGGAGTTTATTGGTGATCTAATTGAAATGCCTTTTAAAGAATATGATTTGATCTTAGGCATGGATTGGTTGTCTAAGTATGAGGCTGTGGTAGATTGCCAAAAGAAGTGTGTCATCTTGAGAACCAGTGATGGTAGGAGTGTGATAGTATCTAGTGAGCAGAGACAATTTGCATCCTTGTTTGTATCAGCTGTAACAGCTAGAAGGTTGATTAAAAAAGGGTGTGATACTTATCTTGCTCATGTTGTGGATACTAGAGTAGAGGGTTCTCAACTTGATAATATAACCACAGTTGCAGATTTTCCAGATGTGTTTCCTGAGGAGTTGCCGGGGTTACCCCCTGAGAGAGAGGTGGAGTTTGGTATCGATTTGTTGCCTGGTACCACACCCATCTCTATCACTCCTTATCGAATGGCACCAGCTGAATTGAAAGAGTTGAAGGTGCAGTTACAGGAGTTGCTGGATAAAGGGTTTATTCGCCCCAGTGTTTCTCCTTGGGGAGCTCCTGTGTTGTTTGTGAAGAAAAAGGATGGTACTATGAGGTTATGCATTGATTATAGGTAATTGAATAAAGTGACTATTAAGAATAAATATCCTTTGCCTAGAATTGATGATCTCTTTGATCAATTGAAGGGAGCAGCAGTATTTTCTAAGATTGATTTGAGATCCGGGTACCATCAGTTGAGGGTTAAAGCTGAAGATGTTTCTAAGACAGCTTTCCGCACCAGGTATGGGCATTATGAGTTCTTAGTAATGCCTTTTGGGTTGACGAATGCACCTGCAGCTTTCATGGATTTGATGAATAGGGTGTTTAGGCTCTATCTGGATCAGTTTGTGGTGGTTTTCATTGATGATATTTTGGTGTATTCACGTAACGAGGAGGAGCATGACAAGCATTTGCGGATTGTGTTGCAGATTTTGAGAGAGAAGCAATTGTATGCTAAGCTATCAAAGTGTGAGTTTTGGCTTGACCAAGTGACTTTTCTGGGTCATATAGTTTTAGCAGATGGTATAAGAGTCGATCCAAGTAAAATTGAAGCTATTTTGAACTGGAGTCCACCAAAGTCTGTAACTGAAGTTAGAAGTTTTCTGGGTTTGGCAGGCTATTACCGACGGTTTGTGAAAGGTTTCTCTTTGATAGCTACTCCACTCACCAGATTACTTCGGAAGGGAGTTAGATTTGTGTGGACGGATCAGTGTCAAGCTAGCTTTGAGCAGTTGAAAGAAATGTTGACTCAAGCACCTGTTCTAACTTTAACCGTAGAAGATAAACCATATGTGATTTATAGTAATGCTTCACATAATGGTTTAGGATGTGTTTTAATGCAAGAGGGTAAAGTTATAGCTTATGCTTCTCGGCAGTTGAAGCCGCACGAGCTTAATTATCCAACTCATGATTTGGAGTTGACAACTATAGTGTTTGCTTTGAAGATTTGGCGACATTACTTGTATGGGGAGAAATGTTTTATCTTTACGGATCATAAAAGTTTGAAATATTTGGGTGTTCAGAAGGAGCTGAATCTTCGGCAAAGGCGATGGTTAGAGTTGATTAAAGACTACGACTGTTTGATTGATTATCATCCTGGTAAGGCGAATGTGGTTGCTGATGCCTTGAGTCGGAAGTCTTTAGCAGGTTTGGCTGTTTATTCGCTCTCGTTGCTTGTTGAGTTGAGAGCGTTGCATGCTAGTTTTAAAGTATGTGATGATGGCGCATTATTAGCTCAGCTGCAGTTGAGACCAGTATTGCTGGATCAGATAAAGGAAGCTCAATTGACTGATGAGAAAATTCAGAAGATTATATCAGATTGCCAAAATGGGGAGAGCCGAGATTTCTATGTGAAGAGTGATGGTAGTCTTTGGTTCAAGGATAGGTTGTGTGTACCTGATGATGATAGTTTGAAAAAGATCATTTTAGAGGAAGAACACCAATCGGTTTTTGCTATGCATCCTGGTAGTACAAAGATGTACCATGATTTGAAACAGCACTACTGGTGGTCTGGTATGAAGAGAGACATTGCAGAATTTGTGTCCAAATGTCTCACATGTCAGAGGGTAAAAGCTGAGCATCAAGTTCCAACAGGTTTGCTTCAACCTTTAATAGTGCCTGAATGGAAATGGGAGAGAGTAACAATGGATTTTGTATCGGGATTACCATTGACTCGGAAGAAGCATGATGCTATTTGGGTGATTGTTGATCGGTTGACAAAGACAGCTCATTTCCTTCCTGTTAGAATGGATTACTCTCTTGAAAGATTGGCTGAGCTGTATGTAAGTGAAATAGTAAAGTTGCATGGAGTCCTAATCTCTTTAGTGTCTGATCGAGATCCCCGGTTTACTTCGAGGTTTTGGAAGAGTTTACATGGGGCTTTGGGTTCTCGATTGCACTTTAGTACTGCTTTTCATCCTCAGTCAGATGGGCAGTCAGAGAGAGTGATACAGATTATTGAGGATATGTTGAGAAGCTGTGTCATTGATTTCTCTGGAAGTTGGGACAGATTTTTGCCACTTGTGGAATTTGCTTACAATAACAGTCATCAATCAAGTATTGGTATGGCACCATTTGAGGCATTGTATGGTAGAAGATGCAGAACACCTTTATGTTGGAATGAAATTGGAGAGGGCAAGTTAATTGGTCTTGATTTGGTTAAAGAAACTGAAGAGAAAGTGAAGATAATTCGGGATCGGTTGAAAGCGGCTTCAGATCGACAAAAGTCTTATTCAGATTTGAAGAGGAGAGACATAGAGTTTGATATTGGAGATAAAGTATTTTTGAAAGTATCTCCTTGGAAAAAGATATTGAGATTTGGTCAAAAAGGGAAGCTGAGTCCTCGTTTCATTGGACCGTATGAAGTTTTGGAAAGAATTGGGCCAGTTGCTTATCGTCTTGCTTTGCCGCCTGAGTTGGATAGAATCCATAATGTATTCCATGTTTCTATGTTGAGGAGGTACAGATCAGATCCATCTCATATTTTGCCAATTGAATCCATTGAAGTGAGTCCGGATCTGACATTTGAGGAAGAACCAATTGCTATTTTGGCACATGAAGTGAAAGAGTTGAGGAATAAGAAAGTGCCATTGGTGAAGGTTCTATGGAAGAATCATGGGAGAGAAGAGGCAACTTGGGAGAGCGAGCAAGCAATGCAAGATCAGTATCCTTAATTGTTTCAGACTTAATATCAGGTAATTTCGAGGACGAAATTTCTTTTTAGAGGGGGAGAATTGTAATATCCCAATGGATGCCTTAGAAGTTTTAATATAATTATTGTTTATTGGAATTAAAATGTATATGTGTATTGGAAAGAGAAAAGAATTCAAAAGAGAGTGTATATGTTGTATATATGGAAATATATATAACATATACACAAGTCAAATGGATGGTTAAAGGAAGAAGATATTTATTTTGTTAATTGTGAAATTACTAAAAAGGGCATGTAAGTTAAAGGAAGTTAAAACAAATGGAAGAGGGTATTTAGGTAATTTTCTTTTTAAATTGCTTGGTGGAGGTTTAAAGAGATGCAAAAGTTGACTTTACTTCTTTTACTCTTCATTTTTCTTTTTTCCAATTGCTTGGCCAGCCATCACAAAGACAAGAGAGCAAGAGAGGGTTCTTGAGTGCTAAAATCAAGTTGAAGGAAGAATCAAGTGATTGAATTGGAAAATGTTGAAGTTTCATCAACCTTGGTAAGTTCTCTCTCTTGATTTCTTTTGTTATTTGGAGTTGTATAAAAGTTTGATTGTTGATGTTTGAAAGTAGGGTTGTGTTGATTGTAATATGTTGGAATATGTTTGATTTAATAGATTGTGGTGTTGATTTTGGTTTAAAGATAAGAAGTTAAATTAGTGTTAGTTTTGGAAGTGTAGAGTTGAGTTTGAATTAGGGTTTTGAGTTGATAATTGTGGTAGATGTTGAGTTTGGTTAATTATTTTCATAGATTTTCATGTTGTTGATGTTTGTGGGAGTTGAAAGCAAAGAATATGTGAATTTGGTCAGAAACAGAGGCATTTTGGATGCCACGCCCGTGGCCTTGGTTGCCATGGCCGTGGCCATTTGTAGCCATGGCCGTGGAGGTTTGGAACAAAGGAGGCAGAACCATTCTCTAACCCACGCCCGTGGGGGTTGGGGTGGCCACGGCCGTGGGCTTTAGTTAGTGGTGTTGAGTTATAATTTGTGATCTAAAGGTCTAAGATGAGGTTATTAAGTGATAAATTGTATTGGAATTCATGTATTGTATCATTTTTGGACTAGGTTTTGGGAAGAAGGTGATTTACCCTAATTTAAGAAGTGAAGAATTCTTGGAAGAAGGAAGTGTATAGATTTGTATAAGTGGTGTTTAAAGTAAGTAAAAACTACATTATTGCATACATTCATATGATGTTAATAACTATAATGCTAAGTTTGATATAATGTGAACATTGATGATGCATATGAATAATACTATATTGTGCATCATGTGAATTATATGGAATGTATGTTGAAAACTATAAATCTATGAATAATGCAAATTGCTATACATATATATTAACGATGACCATTCTTAATGGATGTTCAATGTAATTGATTGTGAGTACTTAAATGATGAGTTGAGATGTGAATTAATGTGATTGAGGCATGGTTGCCTAGATGATGTTCAATGCAATTGAATGTTGATGAAAATGATATGATTGAGGCATGTTTGTCTAAATGATGTTCAATGTAATTGATGATATATATGTGTACTATTTTGATGTGATGAGAAGCCATGATTATTGGCTAGGATGATGAAAATGAATTATCATGGAGGCATGGTTGCCTATTTGATTATGAGAATGAAATGATAAATGATTTGAGAAAGAAATGTGCAATGATATAAATAAATGAAAATATTGTGTGCCTAATGTGTTATTCAACTTTCAGAGTTCTGAGTTTGGCGGCATGCCTATGATTTACTGGATAGGTGAAAAGACTGGGTCGTAAGCCGATTCCAGTTGAAAAATGTGAAATGATAAATGTGAAATATGAATTATAGTAACAGTCTTGCCGGGTTGAGGATCTCCTCGAGATTAGTCGGGTTGAGGTCCAAGAGACTGGGTCTGTTACAGGTAACAGTCTTGTCGGGTTGAGGATCTCCTCAAGTTTAGCGGGTTGAGATCCAAGAGACTGGGTCTGTTACCCTATCCATGGATAGAGATATATATATATGTTGCCTAAGGGCTTGATGATTATGATATGGACCAACGCAGTAACTCTAAACTCTGAATAACATATTAGTTTCTTTTTGGGCCCTTGCTTGTCTTTGTTTTCCATGTGAGTTATAAATGATGAAATAAATAAATATGAGATTCTTGAGAATCACTTGTATATTGAAAAGTATGGCATTGGCATTTCATTATAGCATGATAACATTGTAGTTTGTACCACTAAGCCGCGGGCTTAGCGCGATTGTGGTTTATCGCGCAGGTGACAGGGAAGAACCGGAGAGTTCCTCTAGACCGAGTAGAGTCTAGATTTGAGGTGTTGATAATGGAGCTTAAAGATCAAGGAAATACTGCCGAACATGTATATATTTTAAGTTTTGTAAAACTTGAATTTTGATGTATATATATTTGTAAATATTTGTTACATCTTCCGCTGCTTTTAAATAAACATTTTATCTTTTGTCTTTTATAGTTTCTTTTAAATGTTTTAAATTTGTTTTATGTTTTTGAAAAAGGATGAGTCATTTGTTAAGTATATCATGGCATTTCTATATTCAGTATACGTATATTACGATCGTATTAGCATGCTATGTACGTATACGGGGTATAGGGGTGTTACAAACCTAATTTCAAAGACCTAATCCAAAATACACAACCTAATTTCCAAACCTTATTACCCTAAAGACTCTAAACCCTAATCCAAATGTCCAGTAGCCCATACATCCCAATTTTATTTTTAAACCCTAATCCCGTAATACCAAAACCCTAATTCAAAATCCTAAACCCTAGTTTCCAAGAAACCATAAATCCTGTAATATTCCATAATAATTCTCATTAGAACTATCAAAGAATGTTACTCAGTATACTGTCAGTACTCTAATCAATTCATTTAAACAAAGTTTTCCTTTCAAAATGTTACTAATAAAAATCTTCAAATAATAATACAATATGTATAATATAACACTTATAAATCCAACATTTAAACCAATTTCTAATATCTTCAATAATCCAAATACTAATTATAAATTATATAACCATCATAAGTTTGTCAAATCAAATAAATATATAATACATTGCTTTATTTGATAATCATTCACTAAAATCTCAAACTTCGTCCTCTAAATACATATATTCCTTTCATGTTTACAAATTTGTACAATCTCTCAAATAGCCAAATTAAATTGTATATATACATTTCATAACTTATGAGTACAATATACAAAAGATCTCTATATGTACTGTAGATACTTTCTGAGATCTTTAATTCCTCTTCTTAACTTGCTCCGATGATATGATACCTATGTGTCAGAAAATAATTCTAACACGCTAAGCAAAGATTAGTGGTGCTTGTATAAATATATTTTGTCACTTAATATTAAAGAAAAATACTTATAGAAATATAGTAATAACACTCAGTTTTAAGAAATATTTCAACATATTAATTATTTTCAATAATAAACCAGCATAATATTTTGATTACACAAAATAATAACTTTAACTTTATAAAAGTCATCATGCTATACTATACTTTCAGTATTATAACTTTTCTCTTTATGAATCATTTTATTTAAGACTTACTTTCTCATTTGTTAACATTGTTCATAATACACTTATTTTATTTTTCAATAAGTCTTACTTTTCTGTTTTATATATAGGATAATTTCATTCAATCTATAATTTTTGGCACTTAAATTTAGTACTATACTTTGGGGTACTTTGTATCTTATATCATTATATATACTTTCAATCATTATGACACTTAGAAAGTTATTGATCAATTCAATAACTTGAGTATAACATTTCTATTCCATGCATTATAACTTTCACTTAGAAACATTAATAAATACATTACCAATCACTTTCACTTTGTAACACAGTAAGTCAATTTTAAGTAATTAACTTATATTATTATTTTGCATTCCCACCATTATTCATAACATCATATTCTCATTTATTTTCAATTTAGATAACTTCATTAAATATGCCCATACATACTGAACTCAAATCATAGGTTTGGATAACAGGTTAGTATAGCAATTTTAATGCCAAATCTCAAGAATATATAATGGCAATTATGCCCACTGTCACTAATGACACAATGTATCTATTAATGGCACGAGGTGTCCACTATCATATGGCTATCCTCGCTCTGGCTATTCATACAATCCAAAGCTAGATCTAAAATCGATATGATTTGGGCAGTTCATTAGTTTTGATTAATATTGAATTATGTATATCACTTTAATGGAACAATTCTTTGATAAACACTTGGTATTACACATATTTATCATATATTCAAAACTTATTGCACTACGTGTTAGGGTTGATTTCAAAATTTTTTTATACTTTGAGGCCTTATAGTCATTTAGGTTGAAATCACAGATGAAAGACAAGAAAAAGAACTACTTTAGGCAAATTCTTCAAGTGACACGCCCAACGACATGGGCGTGTCAATGACCGTGTCACTTGCTCATTTTACAGAAGCATTGACACTCCCAACGACATGATCGTGTCACTGCCTGTGTCACTTAACTTGCATTACAGTAACTGCGACATGCCTAATGACACGGGCGTGTCACTGGCCGTGTCATTTATCTTCATCACCATAGCTATGACACGCCCAATGACACGGGCGTATTCCTGGTTGTGTCATTTAATTTTCATCATAGTAGCTATGACACGTCCAATGACACGGGCATGTTCTTGGTCGTGTCATTAATTTTTATCACAGTAGCTATGACATGCCTAATGACATGAGCGTGTTCCTGGTTGTGTCAAGCAAAGTTCTGTATTTCTAACACTTATCAACTTAAACTCCATATATCCAAATATATGATAATAATGGATCAAAACTAGTTTCTTTAATATAGAAAGAGCTTACATCATATATTTTTAGTAAAAACTCTTCAAAGATAACTCAATAAATTACTTTAATCAATAAAATTCATAGAAATTCAGATAGTTGCAAATAAAAAATACATAAGCACATACCTCTTCAAACTCTTCTTTTTTTCTAAACACTTGTTGATAATCTCAACATTTTCAGCTTAATCTTCTAAAAACCTATAACTAGATGTGATTTCCTCTCAAATTCTAGCTAAAGTTCTTCAAAAGAAGGAAGAAAGAAGAAGTTTTAGTTGTGTTGATGATGATGAACGTGGATGAAGGAGGAAGAAGGAAGAAGAAGAAAGAAACTTCTACATAAATACACCTGTCCATACACTTATATATATAGCTTAATCTAGTGTGGCCAATCTCATCTTAGCTATGATGCACCCTTTTTCTTATCCTTTGATTCTAATTCGATTTTTAGTCTCGTAAAACTGTAAAAATACATAATTTCTTCAGTAAAATTTTAAGATCCACTATTTATATCACTTATCCATACCACTTATATCACAGTTCACTATCAATTATCTATATTAAATTAAAAGTTTAGTATTTAAAATTTTAAACATTACAAATCCAAACCTTAAGATCTTAAACCCTAGTTCCAAAACCCATATTTCTTTAACCCTAAAATTCAAAACCTTATTTTCTAAAACTCCTAATCCTAACTCAGTAACCATAATTCCAAACCCTAAAACCTTAATTTTATTTACTTAGTGATTTAAACTCTAGTTTTAATTATTTATTTGGTTTGCTATTTGTTATATGATGAATGGTTTATTTTACTTTATGATGGATGTTTTGTTTTAATTATTATGCTTGAATGATTTAATTTGCTTAATTAATTATTCATTTGATTTCTTGAATTGTAAGAGGCACGTTTCCACTTTGTGGGTGCCTCAATTTTTATTATATAATTTAGTTTATCGTTTAAAGATTTTGGGACTATTGTAAAGGACATGTTTTCATCTTTTGGTGGGTGTCCTATTTTATTTTCTTTATGGACATTTAGACATTCTAAGGGCATATTTCCATCTTCTAATGGATGTCCATTTATTGTTTTATTTTGAACATTATTTTTGATTTTAATACAATGATGTTTTATTTTAATACTCATATGTAGTATGGATAATATCATATAACTAAGAATTTGATAATATTTAGACCTGAAAAGGAGGTCGATTATAATGAACTGGACGTTGTGGGGGTGCTGGGCCAGTCTCACCTTCCCCATACATATCCAACTTTTCGAACCCAAAAGGGGGTTGGGGATTCCTTAGAAATTGAGTCATCCACTCCTTTCTTTTTGCCGGCTTGTCCGAGTGGCGACTCCATTTTCTCTGGGTTTAGGCCCGTGTTCTCTAAAGCCCTAAGCCTAATAGGGTCAAAGTCGTAAGAACCATTCCTCATGGAAGTGGGGGCAAAAATCTCCGCTCACAATGACAACTCCACTGGGATAAGAGAAGTTGATTCCATTGGTCTTTATATTATTTTATGCTTTCTTATTATGATATTATCCATTGTATCATATTAGATTGCATTGTGTGCGTGAGTTAGGACTCCCATGTAACCCGTGTTGTATTATGTAAGGGATACCATACTTTCACTCAAGGTATGGAGATTGTGTAATATCTCAAAGTACACCCTAAAAGTTTTGGAATTATTATGGTATTTGGATTTAATGTATAAAGTGGTGTAGGAAAAGTAAGTTTATATAATAATAATAATAATAATAATAATAATAATAATAATAATAATAATAATAATAATAATAATAATAATAAAAGAAAAAGAAGAAAGGAAAGTCAAAGAATGAAAGTGGTGGTGGAGAATATTTTAGAAATATTTAATTATATTATTATTATTATTATATATATATATATGATAAGTATGAAAAAGAAGAGAAAAGATCTTCTTTCTTCTTCTTCTTCTTTTTGAATGAGAGAGAGAGAGAGAGATGTGATTTTAAATTACTTTCACACCAAATTCTTAAGGGCTTTAAGAGAATTGAAGGTGGAGATTGAAGATTTGGCAAAATATTCAAGTAAGTGTTCATTTCTTTGAGTTGATTTCTATTGATTTTTTTTTTTATATTTGATTTGGTTGGTGTGTGAAGATGTTGTTAATGAAAGATTGAAGTATATAGATATGTTGAATTGGTATTTAGATGATGATAATATGGTTATTTGTGAGGATGATGATGGATTGTTGAGATTGTTTAGTAAGGGTTTCATATAAATGAATTGGGGAATTGAGTAGTTGATACATGGTGAAGTATATAATGATTATTATTATGATATATTGAAGTTATATAAGTGTTAAATTGATAGGTAATGGATGAATATAACCAAGATGTTGATTAAGGGTGTTGTAGTATAGGTTTTGAAGTGTTGTGTTTACATGGATGAGAGTTCGAAATGCATGATTTTTGCCTGACACGGCCATGTTGTTGGGCGTGTCCACGGTACTGAGTTTGACGTTTGTGACACGACCATTAACACGGCCATGTTACTGAGCGTGTCATAACTACTGTGAGAAAAAGTAATTGACACGGCCATGAATACGCCCGTGTTGTTGGGCGTGTCAATGTTTCCGTGAGGCAGAATGAGTGACACGTCCATTGACACTCCCGTGTTACTAAGCATGTCAAAGCTTCTGTATTGTTGCTTTAGGGCACGATCAGGGACACGCCCGTGTTGGTGAGCGTGTCATGTGTAGAGTTTGCCCTAGTTAGTTATCATTCTTATTTTCTTATATGTATAATTATCTTTGGATTAGGTTTTGAAGAGCTTGTGTTGCCCTAATCCAAGTGTTGAGGATTATTGGAAGGTGAGTTTGGTGTGGTGTGATTGCTCATGAGGTAAGTACAAACCCTATTTGATTGCATATATTTATATGTCTTTGGACCTTAACACATTTGGTTATAAATGTGTTAAGTAACCTATTACATTGATGATACATATGAATAATGTTATGTATATATATGTTAATGATGAAATATGAAATGTAAAAGATATGATGATCATTAAAAAGGTATGTGTAATGCAATTGGTTATGATGAATTGCTTTTATATGATTTGAGCTTAATGAGATGTAATGCCATTGTTGTTGGCTATAATGATACAAATGAAATGAATGAGGCATGGTTGTTTAAATGATGATGTCCAATACAATTGAGTACGTATACTCTATTGATGAGATGTGAAGCCATTGTTGTTGGTTATAATGATGCAAATGAGATAATTGAGGCATGGATGCCTAAATGATGATGAGAAAATGAGAATGAAATTGATAATGAAATAATTAATGAATTGTGTGTCTAATGTGTTATTCCATTTTCAGAGTTTTGTTGTTGGTGGCATGCCTATAGTAACAATCTCTTGAAGTTAGGTTGGGCTTGATCCTTGAAGCCAAGTTGGGTAGAAGTTTAGCATGCTTAACTCCCCTTGAAGCTTGGTTGGATCTAGTCCTTGAAGCCTAATTGAGATGTTACAACCCTTGAAGCTAGGTTGGGTTTGGTTCTTGAAGCCAAGTTGGGTTGATACTTAGCATGCTTTGTTCCCCTTGAAGCTTGGTTGAACCTAAATCCTTGAAGCCTAGTTGGGATAATGATAATGATAAATGTGATAATTAAACCAAAACATTAACTCTGAAAGTTGAATGGCATATTAGAGTCTTTGGGCCCATGCTTGTCTTTGTTAGAAATGTGATTCATGAATGGTGAATTGTGAATAATGAATTAATTGAATAAAATAAGGACATGTAATGTTATGAAGTATGATATGATTACAATACATAAGTAAACTATTGAAAAGAAATATGGCTTGAGGAGCTAAGTTGAAAGATGAGGTTCTGAAAATATAGTATGACATGTAATATGTGTATTGATGTAGACATTGTGAGTATTACTTATGGAATTGTGGTTTGTGTTAATGATATGTGTATATGTATATAAGTTATGAGAATAGTAGAGGTATATGAAAGGTGTAATTAAAAAGGGAAAAACATAATAAGAAACTAATGGTACATGAAGTTAATATATATATATGTTTAAATTTCTGTAATGTATGTTTATATTATTTTTCTGTACTACTAAGCTCTCGGGCTTAGCGCGGTTGTGTAATCGCGCAGGTGAGTAGGAGGTAGATTTGAAGTCAATCGTTATGCCACGAGAAGAGTAAGAGTATGTCGAGACCAACTAGAAGGTGATGCATACATGTATAATTTAATTATGTTGTATTTCTGACAAGAATGTATTTATATGTATAAATGAAGTTTTGGTAAAGATAAGATTATTATATATATGTAAGATCATTAAAAGTATAATAATTTTGTAAATGTTCTTTAAATTAATGTAATATTGTTTGAACTCAGCTAAAGGTTTTTAAATTGAAACAAAAAGTGACATTTTTATACTTTATATACGTACTGTATGTATACCCGGTATATGTATAATATTTATATAGGGTATGGGGGTGTTACAATTATTTTTGTATCAGAGCTTAGGTTCGAGATTCTCGGCCTAAGTGGAAATAAAAAGAGAAGTTTTTGAAATGAAATTTGTAATACATGCATATGCATTAACACCTAGGTTGGTCTCAGATGTGGCATTATGAGAATTGTAATGTATTTGAATTAGATGAGTTGAATGATAGTGTGTGGATGAAGTTCTACATGAAAGGAAAAATTAGAGAAAGAAATGATATGGAAGAAAATTTATATGAGTTTAATTGATAAATTAAAGAATGGGAATTTATTTAAGTAAAGTAAATTTTGGACTTTTTGATTATGGAAGTATACTTGTGAAAAAGGTTCACTACAAGAAAAACTGAATCAGACAACGGTCATCAGACAACGGTTAAGAAAAAAACCATTGTCTGAAAAAAACAGACAACGGTTTTTTTTTCCAAAAAAGCGTTGTCTGATTAGTTTTCAGACAACTGTTTTTGGTTTTTTTTTAAGCGTTGTCTATTAGCTGTCATTTTGGTCACACCAGACAACGGTGTTTTAGGGACCGTTGTGTAATATATGTTCAGACAACTATTTTTCTGGTAATACAAAACCGTTGTCTGATATGATATTTCAGACAACGGTTTTTTCGAATGTGTTGTATAATTCAGCGTTTCAGACAACGGTTTTAAAAAACCGTTGTCTGAATTAAGCATACAGACAATGGTTTTAAAACCGTTGTGTAATATACGTTCGGACAAGTGTTTTTTTGTAAAAAAAAACCGTTGTCTGATAAGATGTTTCAGACAACGGTTATTTAAAAAGTTGTCTGATTAACTGTTCATACCATTGTATAATATATGTTCAGACAACGGTTTTTCGTAAGAAACCGTTGTCTGATTAACTGAGTGTGAAAAAAAATGCCTTCATTCAAGAGGGTAATCCCTATACACAAATGAATCCAAAAACACAAATCAAATGAAATCCTCCACTGACAAGTGTTAAACCAAATCCACCAGCATGGTGTCAGAGCAAAAACCACATGATTCAATAAATTATATAACCAAATCTTTGAACAAAGTGTCAAATAAAGATACAAATCGAATGATAGGTACAAATGAAACTTTCAACAAATTTAAATAAGAAACACAAAACTTTCATCAAAGCGTCCAAACAATCTTTCATTAAATTGTGAATGATATAAACAATTTATTCTACACGCAGCAGGGAGTTGTGACAGGCATTAAGGATGTTGGACCTGCAAGTATAAACGATCGAAAAATTAATGGCAGGACATAATTTCAAAATAGAACTTAAAACAAATGAAATTATTACCATCATGACAGCTGAATCAATTCTTCTTCCTCCCGCATGTAATTATTGTTTTCTTGATCGAGTTCATCAACATATGGGAACGTTGGCAAATGTAGCTCATTCTCAAGTTCTATTTCTACAGATCCCTCATTTTCATCATCACTTTCATCATAGTACTTGTCAGGTAATTTTAAGACAACTGACCATAATTTTTCAAGAGGGTCATCTATGTAACAAACTTGCTTGACATGTTTTCCTAACACAAAAGGATCGTTTAGAAAACCTAATTTGTTCAAATTAACCAATGTATATCCCAAGTCATCTACTTTAACCCCTTTGTTCATATCTACCCAATTACAACGAAAGATAGGAACCCTAAAGTGGTTATAGTCCAACTCCCAAATACTTGTAATAACTCCATAAAATGTATGTGAAGTATGCTCGATATTTTTATCCTTACCCTTCACAAGCATTGTATCGGCATCTACACAAACACCGCTGCACTGAACTTGCCGAGTATCATCACGTTCTTTGGTGCTGAAGGTAACACCGTTGATTCTATAGCCACTGAATGTAGCTACATCCTTGTTAGGCCCTGCTGCAATCCACATTATATCCTTAGTTACTGTATTCTTCTCATCAAGTAATTCTGATGCAATCTGTCCAAAAAATTAAATTGGCCATAAGTATGATATAGCCTTTGAGAGAAGATAAATATTGTAGTATTTCAAAAGAATTCACAAGTACAGGGCATTCATTATTTTTCAGTAAATTATATAAAGAAACAGGCCTATTTTTGATGCAAATTGCAGCAAAATACTTGGGCTATAAGATTTAACCTTTTTATGAAACCACTTAGGGAATGTTTCATTTTGCATGTTCTTTAGCCACTCTTCATCATTTTCATGTTGTGGATATATTTTCACCAAAGAAGCCATATGTTCACTGCAAGTAAAATCAACTTTATTAATTTTTGAAACAAAATGCAGAAAATAAGGAAATAACAAAAACAAATTGAAGTAACTTACTCAAAATATGGTCGAACGTCATTACAATTTTGGAGAAGACACAAATGTGCTAGGTGCAAGTCCTTCTTACTTGGCGTTATCACTGTTGCACCAGATAAGGGTCTGTATTTTGCGTCGTTCTTATCCCTACTATTTTTCGGCAATCCAACAGTTGCTTCTTCAAAGTTGACCAAACACTCAACGGCCTCTTCTGCAACATAGGCCTCAGCAATGCACCCTTCCGGACGAGCCCGATTCCGTACATAACCCTTGAAAGTCTTCATATATCTCTCGAAAGGGTACATCCAGCGAAGGAAGATTGGCCCACAGAGCTCAACCTCTCTCACAAGATGAATTGAGAGATGGATCATTATATCAAAGAAGGAAGGGGGAAGTACTTTTCTAGCAAGCATATGGTCTCCACCAACTGAGCTTGCATTTTTTCCAGTTTATCCACCTTGATGACTTTACTGCAAATTGCCTTGAAGAAGAGGCAAAACCTAATAATAGTGCACCTAACCTGTTTTTGTAGTACTGACCGAATTGCGATGGGGAGTAAGTGATGCAACATTGTATGGCAGTCATGAGATTTCATTCCAACAAGTCGAAGATTTTCCATTGATACTAGACCCTTAATGTTTGAACAAAAACCATCAGGTAACTTCATGCCAACCAAGGAGGAGCAGACAATCTTCTTTTCTTTATGCAATAAGTTCCAAGATGCCGTTGGCAACTTCTCTTTTTTTCCGGGAGTTTTTGGCCTCAGCTCCGTTCTTATTCCCATTTCAGCCATATCAAGACGGACAGACTCCTTATCTTTTGACTTCCCTGGTATATTTAGTAAGGTACTAGTCAAAGCTTCATATATATTTTTCTCGATATGCATCACATCAAGGACATGCCTAACCGGCAAAAATTTCCAATACTCAAGTTGGAAAAATATAGACATCTTCTTCCAAATAGGTCGAGGTTCACATTTATTCAATCGAGGTTGGCGTTGTGTCTTACCATAGACATGGCCCCTTAGTGGTTGTACCCTTTCAAAGACCTCCTCTCCAGTTAACGGAATAGGAGCCGACAACTTCTCCACGGTGTTATCAAAGGCTAATTTTTGCCTTCGATATGGATGATAACGGGGCAACCACCTACGATGCCTCATAACCACCGTCTTACGATAATTTGCCAACCTGGTAGCTTTTGTTTTATCAACACAGACAGTACAAGCATTATACCCTTTAATGATATTGCCCGACAAGTTGCCTAAGGCTGGATAATCACAAATTGTCCACAACAAAATTCCCCTTAGTATGAAGAACTCTTTCTTATATGCATCATACACTTGTTTCCCATTCCATAACACTTGAAGATCTTCTATAAGTGGTTGAAGGAACACATCAATATCATTTCCGGGCTGATTCGGTCCGGATATCAACAAACTTAACATAATATACTTTCTCTTCATACAAAGCCAAGGTGGTAAGTTGTAAATACATAGCAAAACAGGCCAACATGAGTAATCAGTTGATAATCCACGGAAGGGATTGAATCCATTGGTAGATAAAGCTAACCGAAGGTTTCTTGTCTCCGAAGCGAACTCAGGCCACTTTTGGTCGACCACCTTCCATGTTTGTGAGTCTGCCGGATGTCTAATTTTACCATCCTTTTGTCGCCCGGTGTCATGCCAAGTCATTTCCTTTGTAATTTGAGCTGTATTGAACAAATTCCTCAACCTTGGTATTAATGGAAAATACCATAGAACCTTAGCAGGGACCCCTTCCAATTCTTTTCCTTTCTTGTCCAGCTTCCATCTAGAGGCTCCACACATGCGGCAAATTGTCTCATCTTCATCTCTCTCACCACGATATAAGAGACAATCATTCGGGCACACGTGTATTTTTTCATACTCCATACCCATAGCACATAAGGTTTTCTTGGCTTCACTGAAGGAAGAAGGGATACTATTGCCTTCTGGAAGCATTGACCCAAGCAAAAGAAGAATATCAGAGAAGCATGTATCAGAAATGCCATGTTTTGCTTTCAAGTTATATAACTTGACTAAAGCTTTCATCTTAGTATAACCCTTGCATCCCAGATAAAGGGGTTCATGTTCACCTTCAACATGGTTAATGAAATCAGAGGAATCTAATGAAATATCATCATCGTCGACATTATCATGCCCCGTTCTTATACTAGTTTGATCAACTGATTCTGAGAAACAATCGGTTTCAGCAACTAAAGGACTCCCTTCTGGATTTGACTCTCCGTGCCATATCCAGCAAGTATAGGTTTGATCAATACCATATTGGAAAAGATGATCCCTAACAGTTTGAGCCTTCCACGATTTACTGTGAGCGCATCTTAAGCATGGACAACTAATTTTTGTTTCATCAAACCCATTCTCAAATGCAAACATTAACAACTCTTCCACACCTATTTGAAACTCTCTTGTTCTTCTATCAGCCTTCAACCAAGATCTATCCATCTTTGAGTTGGACCAGTTCTGCAATTTGAGCAATAATTCAGTTAGTTGGACCACTGAATTATGCCCAAAAGTCAAATAGAACCTGGAAGGGAAGTATATTCACCTCAGATGCGAGAGCAGATGTTGCAGCTAACTTCTATGAAGGTTTCTCGAGGACAGCTATCATATGGTTGTTGTGGTTTGAATAAAGTTGCATGAGGAAGCTCTGACTGTTATGTAATTGTTCAACCTGAAGGAGAAAGAAAAAGGGTTCACATATAGAACTTAAAAGTTGTCATTGAAAAGAAAAGCTAGCACCAAGAGCAAGGAAAGGCGTATTTCTTGGTTACAAGTCAGGAGTGAAAGGTTTTCTGTTTATAGATCTCACAACAAAATAAATTTTAACAGATGTTTTAACAGACATTCAACTTCATTCAGAAAAACCTGAATCCACAAATAATCCTCAATTCACTGACACAACTCAACATACCATTTCAACTGATAGGCATCAAATTTTAGCCAAAGACTTATAAACAAGCAGAGACATCAGAAGCATGGACACATACTTTAGATCTTGAAATTTAAGCAGAAAATTGAAGGGACAGAACAACATTATAGTAACCTGAAAATATCAATGCAACATTATAGTAATCTGAAAATACAATGCAATAATTCAATTAGATTAAACAGAGGAATGAATTCTATGGGACGATCTCTATGGGACGATTACTTACGGCTCATAAGTAAAAAAATAATCTTCTTTCGACTTAATTGGGACAATGCAGTTACTGACAAAGGAGACGGCCGGCAGCAAGGAGACGGCCGGTAGCAAGGAGACGGCCGGCATTAATGAAGACTGCAGCAAGGAGAGTGGTGCTTAGGAGAGTGGTGCTTAGGGTTTGGCAGCGAGAGAACCACGACTAATGAAGCTGAAAGAGGAATGAGAGATGAAGCAGAAATAGAAGCTTGGACGTTTAATGGAAGTTAGATTTTCTTATAATAATAACATGTTTAATGGCTATTTGCAATGTATGGAAGTTAGGCTTTCTTTAAGCCAAATAAACTTGACTAAGTATTAAAAGCTAAGGTTTGGATTTATAAATATTTCATAAACCCATTAGAAATTTTAAAGTCCACCGTTAAATAATGATTTAGATATAATATGATATTATATAAGTAGGAATACAAGTATATATTATAAATATATATAAGTATATACATGTATATACTTATATATATATAAATATATACAAATATATATTAGTATATATACAAGTATATATATTAGTATATGTTAGTATATATACAAGTAAATATATTAGTATATATATTAGTATATGTTAATATATATACTTGTAAATATACAAGTATATACAAGTATATATACAAGTATATACAAATATATACAAGTTTATATTAGTATATATACAAGTATATATAAGTATATATTATATTAATATATATATATATATTAGTATATGTTAAATAATGATTTAGATATAATATGATATAATATGATTTAGATATAATATATACAAGTTTATATTAGTATATATACAAGTATATAAAAGTATATATTATATTAGTATATAATATATACTTATTAGTATATGTTAAATAATGATTTAGATATAATATGATATTATATAAGTAGGAATACAAGTATGTATTATAAATATATATAAGTATATACATGTATATAGAAGTATATATATAAATATATACAAGTATATATACAAGTATATACACAAGTATATATATTAGTATATGTTAGTATATATACAAGTATATACAATTATATATTAGTATATACAAGTATATATATTAGTATATACAAATATATACAAGTTTATATTAGTATATATATAAGTATATATAAGTATATATTATATTAGTATATAATATATATATATATTAGTATATGTTAGTGTATATACTTGTATATACAATTATATATTAGTATATACAAGTATATATATTAGTATATACAAATATATATACTTGTAAATATACAAGTATATACAAGTATATATATTAGTATATACAAATATATACAAGTTTATATTAGTATATATACAAGTATATATAAATATATATTATATTAGTATATAATATATATATATATATATATTAGTATATGTTAAATAATGATTTAGATATAATATGATATAATATGATTTAGATATAATATATACAAGTTTATATTAGTATATATACAAGTATATATAAGTATATATTATATTAGTATATAATATATATATATATATATTAGTATATGTTAAATAATGATTTAGAGATAATATGATATTATATAAGTAGGAATACAAGTATATATTATAAATATATATAAGTATATACATGTATATAGAAGTATATATATAAATATATACAAGTATATATACAAGTATATACACAAGTATATATATTAGTATATGTTAGTATATATACAAGTATATACAATTATATATTAGTATATACAAGTATATATATTAGTATATACAAATATATATACTTGTAAATATACAAGTATATATATTAGTATATACAAATATATACAAGTTTATATTAGTATATATACAAGTATATACAAGTATATATTATATTAGTATATAATATATATATATTAGTATATGTTAGTATATATACTTGTATATACAATTATA
The DNA here is from genome assembly GCA_947685225.1 of Garcia nutans. Classification (NCBI taxonomy): domain Eukaryota; kingdom Viridiplantae; phylum Streptophyta; class Magnoliopsida; order Malpighiales; family Euphorbiaceae; genus Garcia; species Garcia nutans. Next base: position 36,607,755 of record CANTUV010000045.1, read on the forward strand.
TATTAGTATATACAAGTATATATATTAGTATATACAAATATATATACTTGTAAATATACAAGTATATACAAGTATATATATTAGTATATACAAATATATACAAGTTTATATTAGTATATATACAAGTATATACCTGTGAAACCTACTGCCCTTGCACTCAAATTTTCCAATACAATTAACTGATAAAAGAACACAATCACAAATACAAATATATATACAAGTATTCTTGTGGACTTGCTTATTCATATATACAAGTATATATAAGTATATACAAGTATTCGTTAAAATTTTTCAATGTTAGACTTATTTAGTTTTTGCTCAATCTAATTTACATAAACACTAAATTTTATAATTATATAGGGTTCCATAGAAATTTATCACTACTAATTATTTAAATTGTATTGCCTTAAGTACTTATGGATGAATTATAAATTGAATTTTATGAGTCATCTATACAAGTGAATTTGTAAAGTTAATTTAACAAAAATTTGAAAAATTCATTTTGTTTCAAAAGAGGGATGTCAAAACTTGAGCAATATTTTGAACACTTAAATTCCCCCCTTTATTTCCCAAAAAAATTTTCATTTGCCCCCATTTTGCCCAAAACACGGCCGTTTTGAAATTTAACAATAAACCTAAACAGACCCTCTTTCGATTTCTCTCTCTCTGTCCTATCTCCTCCTTCCCTCTTTCGATTTCTCTGTCCTATCTCCTCCTTCCCTCTTTCGATTTCTCTGTGTATACCTAATTTTTTTCCATTTTCACGGGTAGAAAGCTTCAGAAACTAAACCCAAATTTGTTCTCCTCCTTCCCTCTTTCCATTGCTAGACCTAACTTTGTTCTCTTCCTTCCCTCTTTCGAAATCTTCAGTCTTGACCTAAAAATGCACGGCACATCCATATTTCTTCTTCCTCTTATACCTTTCTCTCTAACCCGCCCGCCACTCACTGCGGCTCTGCATTCACTCCCTCAGTTCCAGCCTTTGAGGTTCGTTATATACTTTTGTCGCTCTGCAATTTTTTTTTAATTTTATCTGTTATTATGTTATTGTATAATATTTTTCTTCCTCTTCTTAGTTCTTAGAAGTTTGTTTTATAAACCATTTTCATGAGACTTAGTTGCTGTTGTATATGCTGCTTCTTTTTGTTTCCGGCTGCAATGCGTAGAATACTGCAAATGTCGCTGTTAATATTTTTTCCTGCTCCGAAATACAGCCCATGTCTTGTTTGTTAATCTTTGACTAAATTTTAGCCATGTGAATATTTTTTTACTGGAAGAGATAGATAAGCCTTTCACTGGTTTGGACAGAGGAATTTGAAATATTGAGATTTGACTTAAATAATGCATAGGTTTTCTTTGATTTGATACAGTTCAGGTTCATGGTTGTGGACACAGGTCTTGTTGAATGTGGCTTTAGAATAGGTGCCATTTCAAATGCACCTGAAATAAGTCCTTAACCACTTTCATTAATCTAATCGACTAAAGAACTTGTAGCTATCTTGTCTGTTGTGCAAGCTATAGTTTATTTTTTACTAATTCTGTTTTGTTTTAGTCTCGTAGTAGGATTTTAGTTTAGCAGTGTCCCAATTAAATTATGAGTTATTTGCTTAGCAACGTGATAAAATGCAGGCTTACATCAACATTCTACAAAAATGCATTTTCACATATAATTCTTACCTGTTGGCTGATGGTTATCAAACCTGCAGCTGTTTCCTGTGATTTCCAATGTTTAAACTGGATGATTTCGTACAAAATGTAACTTTTAATTTGTGAATGCAGGTGCTGATTATGGCTCCTTCGAAGAAGAAACAATCGTATCAACTACCCACCCGTTCTTCTCCCCGTGTATGTAAACAACAAGTCCGGTCTTCCCCAAATCCAGCCACAATGAGAGTGGTGAAGGCTATCTCCAGGACATGGACAATGCACACAGAAAAGCCATCGACTTCTTCCCCCGTATCTTCGAAGAGGAAGTCGATCTCTGAAAACTTGGAAAAAAACTGTCCAAGAAAAGAAAGCGAGTGGATAAGGTTAAGCCGAAATCAAACGAGGACAATGTTGCAGGATTAAAACTGCTGAAACGAGGGTGTGTCTCCATGCACCGAATTGTTAGACGGAAGATCAGTAGTCAAAAGCCTACAGTTACATTTAATGCAAAGGGAGCACCATTTGGCAGGGCTGCTTCAGAGATGCAATCATATATCGGAGTTTTAGCAAGGTCTAAAGCCCCGATATGGCATGATTCCTGGAAGGAAGTTGCTGAAGACGTCAAAACAAAGATTTGGGATTGTGTCCAGGTTATGCAAAATCCTTCCCACACAATTAATTTATATACATTAGTTTTTCAATTGCTTTATACACATTGGGTTTTCAGTAACTTATTCATCTAATTTTATTTTTGTGGTTTATGTATGTAGATGGCTTTCGTTGTACCACCGACTTCCAAGAAAATGGTACTGCAGTCTGCTGGTAAAAAATGGAGGGAATTCAAATGTCGGTTGACGAGACTCTATGTTCTTCCACACCGTGATGAACCAGAGAAGCTGCGGTTTCCTCCAGCTGACTTCACATTCATTGAGCAGTCGCACTGGGACATTTTCGTTGCTGATCGTCTGGGAGTCGAGTTTAGCATAAGGAAATCTTCAATTTTCTTGTTTCTTAATTTAGTTCCAAATGGTAATCTGGATTCCTTTTTCATACTTATGATGTTTTGTTCCTTTTTGTCTTAGAAAATTCATGAAGAACAACACAAGAGAAGTATGCAGAACGAGTATCCTCATCGTTTGTCTCGAAAAGGATACGCAAACTTGGAAAGTGAATGGGTTAGTGTTGACTTGTGTATTTAATTTTGCTTTCTATGACTTGTGTATCGTCAATATCGATTTATAATGCTTCTTAAAACATGTTTATATTACTAATAAGGTCATCCTCTATATATATACATGCAAACTGAATCTCATCCTGAAGGGATTTCAGAGATCGATCGATCGAAGGCTTGGATCCTTGCAAGGCAGGACAGACAAGGAAAGTTTAAAGATGAGAGAGTGAAGCACAAAGCTGAGGAAATCGTAAGTTGTGATTTTCGATTCAAGTTTCAACTCAATTAATCAGCTTTTATTGTTTACTAATTTATTAAATACATCCATTTTGGTTCTATTTTTTAGGAGTCATTAAAGGAGCAAGTTAGTTCAGGTGAAGTAGTTGAACAAGGCGCTGATGATGTGTTATCGAAGGCGCTTGGTAAACCGGAGCATTCTGGAAGAGTACGTGGCCAGGGAAGGCACGTGAAGCAATCTGTCTATTTTGGTCTCCCAAGACAGAGAAAAGCAAAGAATTTTGATGAAAAGATACGAGAGGGGGTTCAAATGGTCATGGAGGAGGAGACCAAGAAAATTATAGCACAGAGAGATGCATTTTGGGCTGCTGAAATTGCCAAGATTAGAGCAGAATTTTTGTCAAAGCCTGTGTCTAGTCCAAACATGCCTTCCCAACAAGCAAGTTGCTCCAATTCCATTCCTATTGTGAAGGATCAAGAGGCGCAAGTGCCGGTTGTGAGGAAGAATTTGAGTCCTGAATTTGATGCAAATTCTGTTGAAGCAAAAAGGAGTCTCAATTCAGATGAAGCAAAAAGGAGCCCCAATTCTGTTGATGATGAGAAGGTCCTTGCTTTGGAGAAACTGGAGGTGCTTGATAAGGATGATGTTCATGAGGTTGCTGCTGAGATTGTTGCAGATGTTGATGAGGTTGCTGCTGCTGAGGAGGCAGAACGTATCGAGGTTGTTGCTATGGTTGCTGATGCTGAGGAGGCAGAAGGTATTGAGGTTTCTGCTGATGTCAAAGGTCCCAATAATGAGGAGGTTGAAATAAAAAATGATGACATTGTTAAAAAAATTGATGATGATGGGTTTGATAATCAAGTGAAATTGGCGAAGCTGGCCATAGGATCACCGAGCAATATTGTTGCTTATGCAAATGTTGTTGAAGTCCCAGTTGTTGAAGGACATGAGCCATCTCTCCATGGAGTTAAGATTGCACAAGAGAATGCAAGAGTGTCGATCACTCGTACAATTCAAGGTTTGAGGATACTACTTAATATTTATTCAAACTTATAATGATTATATTGAAACATATAAATAAATGTAATTTTTCCATGTTTTTTATATTTACAGACGTCAATATCCCATTCCCAGTCAGCGATGAAATTGTTACTGTGGACCAAGCCGTGGGTACTTTTATAGCATGGCCGAGAAATTTGATTGTGCTGGATGGGGTGTCTAATCCAAAGGTTAAGTTTTGAGAAATGAAACTTTGCATAATTACTTTTTTTTTTGCTATTTACTGTGTTCACATGCCCCCCTTTATTTTCAGAGTTTTAAAAAAGCTTGTGTGAAGAAAAAAGCCTCCAAGAAATTAAAGAAGCCTGTTGTTATAGAAGCTGATATGTTTGAGGAGGAGCTGCATGTTCAGATGGGTGCTGATTATCCAGCGTCTTTGAAACGTTTGTGGCTGTGGGCGAAGGATGCCTTAAGCGATGATCGAACAGTTAGTTTTGCCCTAAGTGAAGAAGCATTTAGTGTGAGCAAAAAGCAAGTTGTGTTCTTACAAGATCTACATGCTGTGTGCGCCGAAGGTGAAATGTCTGGATCCATACTTACCATATTTATTCAGTAAGTTTCCAAGTACAATAGCTTTTTATTTTCTTTGTTAATTGTGCTGGAATTAAACTGATAATATGTACCAACTATTACTTCATTTTGCATAAAATGGTTGATATGATTGGCTTTGTGGATCCCAGCATGATTGGTGCCATTGGATGTGGTAATTCAGGGGGGAGGTCACGTATACTTGCGAGTCGATTTAAGGGGGCTAAAGAAGGGCAATACTTTCTCTTGCCTTTCAATGATGTGTGAGTATTTCTTTACCTTTCTTTTTTATCTGCTATTGTAGCTAATGAGAGTTAGTAGCTAAATAACGCTGCTTCTGTATGTGATTGTGATTGATGTTATGAATTGAGCCTTTGTGATTGCTATTTTGGTGATTGAAATCACTGTTTCATTGTCGGTTCTGTATTTATTCAGATCTTTTTGTTCAATGAATTGTTTGGCTTTATGTTCTTCCAAATATGAAGAATTGCTTGTATTTTATTTTGTTATTTCGTAGGAATCACTGGGTATTGACTGTTGTAAATCCGACGGGAGAGGTAGTCTACCACATGGACCCTCTTAAACGTCGCATTGCTAGCCAGGAATGGATAGAGGTTGTTGACAAGTAAGTTGCGACTCTGCCTATTTAGTCTTAAGTTGTTAAATTTGGGGAAAATGCAATTTTGTTAACTTATATTGTGTTTCTTGTAGTGCCATAAAGTTATACAAAGAGAGTGTCAACAAGAATGTGAGGAGGAAAATTTTATGGGAGAACATGGCGGTATTGTTTTTCTCATCATTTCTGATTTATACAATTTATACAATATGTTAATTTCTTGTTCTATGAAAGAAATATTGCAAAATTTGGACTGCATTTTTTCATTTCAGTACAAACTTGGAGTCCACAAAGCATTTTCAGTTGGTTTGCATTTTTTCATTTCCAATTGCAGCACTGCTGGCATTACTTGTATACTTGCTCGTATATATTTGGATTCCATTTTTCAGGTTAGATTGTGTGATTAGGTTGATGTGTTGGTTTGCATATGGGTTTACATATGGATGTAACATGTGGTACTTCATTTTTGTTTTCATTTGCTATTTCAGGGGGTTCCTGTGCAGAAAGAGGCCACGGACTGCGGCCTCTTTGTCATGAGGTACATGAAGGAAATCTGTTATGACAAGGAGCTTCAGTTTGCAGCTAAGGTGAGAATTTTAATTATTTTCATTTTATATATAATAGTTTTGTATTTACCACATGTGGCTAACAAGAATTTTATTCATTTTTCAGTGGCTACGCAGAGGCAACTTGGAGTATAGTGATGCCGACATCAATGAGATTAGGATTGACTTCGCCAAATATTTCATGAAGCGTCATTCAAGTTGAAGTTAATAGTATAATTCAGTGATATATGTATAGTGTTGATTTTTTTTTTAGTTTTTTAATATGTTGAATGGTTGAATTTGTGGAGGTTTTTTTATTCCCAAATTTGCAATCCTCCATTGTAAAGTGTTGTCTTATATGTATAATGTACAGTTTAACAGACAATGGTGGTGAAATGAAAATGAACATTGAAACTATTGTCTAATATTCAGTGTGCACATATTAATCAGACAACGGTTTTTAATAAGAAAGCATTGTATAAACCTTAATCAGACATCGCCTCAATAGACAACGGTTTTTATCTTCATCAGACAACGGTCAAAAAGCGTTGTCTAAACCTTCATCAGACAACGGTTAAAAACCGTTGTCTGATAAAACTAAAAACCGTTGTGGAAACTATCTTCAGACAACGGTTATAAACCATTGTCTGAAATGCTATCAGACATCGCCTCAATAGACAACAGTTTTTGTCTTCATCAGACAACGGTTAAAAAGTATTGTCTAAACCTTCATCAGACAACGGTTAAAAACCGTTGTCTGATAAAACTAAAAGCCGTTGTGGAAACCATCTTCAGACAACGGTTATAAACCATTGTCTGAAATGCTATCAGACATCGCCTCAATAGACAACGGTTTTTGTCTTCATCAGACAACGGTCAAAAAGTGTTGTCTAAACATTCATCAGACAACGGTTTCTGAAAATTTAGAAACCGTTGTCTGAAAATTTGCAAACCGTTGTTGAAACCATCAGACAACGGTTAAAAACCGTTGTCTGAAAAATTAGAAACCGTTGTCTGAACTATCATCAGACAACGGCCAAAAATCGTTGTCTGATAAAATTAAAAACCGTTGTGCAAACTAACATCAGACAACGGTTTTAAAACCGTTGTCTGAAATGCTATCAGACATCGCTTCAATAGACAACCGTTTTTGTCTTCATCAGACAACGGCCAGAAAGCGTTGTCTGATTCAGTTTTCCTTGTAGTGGTTATAATGAAATGAATAGAAGAATAAAGTTGGAACTGAGTTAAAAATAAAATCAAGATTAAAGTATGTACTCTTTCCTCTACAATTTGAATCTCTTTCTAATAAACCTTATGGTTGGATTACTAAAGAGATGAAATATTGTTGGATTGTTAAAATGGATAGATATGTTATTAATTGAAGAGAGTATAATGGAATATTAAGTGAGTTAATTGGTATAGACAAAGTGTGACCATTTAAGGTTTGGGTATATAAAGTTAATGTTTTGTTTAAAAGAAAAAGAGATGATGTTGGTTAAGTAAGAAGATATATTGGTGTTGTTTGTATTGTTATTTTAATGCCAACATTGTGATTTCAATGTTAGAAATGTGATATGTTTGAATATTGAGAAAGCTCATGTTAATGGTGGTAATATGTGACATTTGAATTTTTGAAATGAGCTTAATAATTGTGAAAATTATATGTTCTGATGTTGCTTTGTGGTATATATATAAGATGTTTTTAAAGTTGATATTAAGAAAAGATGAGATTTGTAAATTGAAGTTTAGGTGAGATAGTGATTTAAGAATTTAGAATATTAATGGAATATTGATAAAGATTATTTAGATATGGATAGTTTAATGTATATTAAGCATATGAGCTGAATGAAGGAATATTATTACATATGAGAATACTATGAATTGAGTAATGTGATTGATAGTATGAGAATTTGTTTGAAAAAAAAAATGGATGTGGAGGTATGTTAAATATTTGTAAAAGCAAAAGTGAAAGAAATGTCACATTGGAAATGTGACTAAGATTTCTGTGAAATATCATTATGATTAGAGTAAATATATATATATATGTTGAGTTGATAAATAATTTAAGTCATGTCAAAAGAATGAGAATGATACTGTTCAAAGAAAAGTAATAAATGCTAAATTTGTATGGATTGTATGTAAAAGAAAAATTAAATATACATATATAATTATGTGTATACATGTATAGGATATGTGAAATGAGTTTTTCAATATAACTGTAAATGAAGTATGTAAGAAATGTGGAAAGTAAATCACATTATAAATATGCTCTATGAATGTGTATGTGGTATAACTACTGGTTTAATGATATTAAGAATAATATTGCATGTATTAGTGGACCTAAGAGAGATTAGGTCTTGAACTGTGTAAAGCTAGATGGATGGATTATGTGACGGAATTGAGAGCGGAAATGGACTTGAGTAATACTGGACAGTGAAAATTGTTATAGTGATTACTGAACTTGATGATCATATAATATTTTGAGTTCCAAAGTATTTACATGTGGAAATGTTCTATGTACATGGGTATAATAAGAAATTGTAAGGAAGAAGGGAAGTGTAATATATACAAATTCTAAAAGAGCTAGATTAGAAATGGAATATCAAACGGAAATTGTGTTAGATTTGCATATGATTGAATATGTATATGTTAGAAATGTTCAAACATGAATTTAGCTAATGATGATCATATATTTGAGTGTAAATTGGGTTGAAATGGAGTTGGAATGTGTTAACTCTTGGTGTAGAAAAAGTTTAGAGAATGAATATGTAATTCTTGTGATATGGTTTAGTTTTGTAATTGGAAAGGTTGGAAGCAGAATAATAAAGGGATAGTATTGGTTTATAAGCCTCAGGCATGACCATTAATCTCCTATGGCCATATGATTTGTTTAGTAAATCTGGCCGGTTAGTTTTATTATCCATAGATTTGGGACTGAGGTAACATGACTGTGGTACAGTTTTGGTGAGATTGATAATTATGTTTCTAGAAACTTAGTCAAGAGTTATGACTGGTAAAGTTATACTTTATCATTTTATGTTAGAAATTTGTTTATAATTATGAAAAGTAAGGAAAGAAAAGAGAAATGTAAAATGTTTTGAGTTATGACTAATGTGATAGAAAGCTGATTATGTAAATATCGTAATGGTATGAAATGTGAGGAGATATTAAAAGGGGAAAATTACAAAATGTGACTAAAAGTTATACTGAATATGTTTATGGTATAAAGTGAATAAGTGAATGGACTTACGGTTTAAGTGAGTGAACTATAGATAGTAAATATGGTATGAGATCATCATGAGAATTGGTGGAAATTATACTAAGATAATAGAAAATAAACTATGTGTATATTGAAAGATAATTTGAAGTAATTTGTTATCATGATAATTTGACTAAATATGGATCTGAAGAGATTAGGAATTGAATATAAGTTTGCCCTAATGGAATTAGATTATATATATATGTATATTGTGACAGATAGATCAATTGATCTGGATTTGACTAAGGTTACGAATCATTACTGAAATTTAATATGTATAGTAGTATTAAGAGTGTAGAATTTAAGTACTAATTTATATGATGTAATATTCTTACTAATGAATGGACATGAATAAATTGAGTTATATCAATTGTAAATGATGATAAAAGGGGAAAAAGATTGATTATCTGTAAAGTAAGTTTAAAGGCATTGTACTAATATGTATGTTAAGTGAGAAGCATGCTAAAGAAGGAATTAAGTGTATGAAAAATAAGGATGTTATTATCAATTAAAGTTTGATAAATGTCTATTCTGAAAGTGATTGTAATGACGGGATAATCAATATTAAAATATAAATTCATGATTGTTAAAAATTAAGAGAGTTATTATAAAGAGATGAAGTGATAAAATATCTTGAAGGTGATAATTGGACGAAGTATAAGTATATTATAAGATGATCTGATTTTTATATAAAGGTAAATTCATTGGGAATGTAAGAAATTATCTTGATTGCTTTGTTGAGAAAGTAATAAGATATATATATATATAAGAATGAGTTATGAAATTTAGAGAAGATGATTGTATCTAAGGGGGAGAGTAAAAGTTATGTGAAATGATGACATAATTACTTAAGAATATAATTAACTTTATATGAAAATTAAGATATTATTGTATTAAGAATGGATTGCTATTGTACTAGATAATTTCGAGGACGAAATTATTTAAGGGGGAGAGAATTGTAATATCCCAAAGTACACCCTAAAAGTTTTGAAATTATTATGGTATTTGGATTTAATGTATAAAGTGGAGTAGGAAAAGTAAGTTTATATAATAATAATAATAATAATAATAATAATAATAATAATAATAATAATAATAATAAAAGAAAAAGAAGAAAGGAAAGTCAAAGAATGAAAGTGGTGGTGGAGAATATTTTAGAAATATTTAATTGTATTATTATTATATATATATATGATAAGTATGAAAAAGAAGAGAAAAGATCTTCTTTCTTCTTCTTCTTCTTCTTTTTGAACGAGAGAGAGAGAGAGAGAGAGAGAGAGAGAGAGAGAGAGAGAGAGAGAGAGAGAGAGAGAGAGAGAGAGAGAGAGAGATGTGATTTTAAATTACTTTCACACCAAATTCTTAAGGGCTTTAAGAGAATTGAAGGTGGAGATTGAAGATTTGGCAAAATATTCAAGTAAGTGTTCATTTCTTTGAGTTGATTTCTATTGATTTTGTTTATATTTGATTTGGTTGGTGTGTGAAGATGTTGTTAATGAAAGATTGAAGTATATAGATATGTTGAATTGGTATTTAGATGATGATAATATGGTTATTTGTGAGGATGATAATAGATTGTTGAGATTGTTTAGTAAGGGTTTCATATAAATGAATTGGGGAATTGAGTAGTTGATACATGGTGATGTATATAATGATTATTATTATGATATATTGAAGTTATATAAGTGTTAAATTGATAGGTAATGAATGAATATAACCAAGATGTTGATTAAGGGTGTTGTAGTATAGGTTTTGAAGTGTTGTGTTTACATGGATGAGAGTTCGAAATGCATGATTTTTGCTTGACACGGCCATTTTGTTGGGCGTGTCCACAGTACTGAGTTTGACGTTTGTGACACGACCATTAACACGGCCATGTTACTGAGCGTGTCATAGCTACTGTGAGAAAAAGTAATTGACACGGCCATGAACACGCCCGTGTTGTTGGGCGTGTCAATGTTTTCGTGAGGCAGAATGAGTGACACGTCCATTGACACTCCCGTATTACTAAGCGTATCAAAGCTTCTGTATTGTTGCTTTAGGGCACGATCAGGGACACGCTCGTGTTGGTGAGCGTGTCATATGTAGAGTTTGCCCTAGTTAGTTATCATGCTTATTTTCTTATATGTATAATTATCTTTGGATTAGGTTTTGAAGAGATTGTGTTGCCCTAATCCAAGTGTTGAGGATTATTGGAAGGTGAGTTTGGTGTGGTGTGATTACTCATGAGGTAAGTACAAACCCTATTTGATTGCATATATTTATATGTCTTTGGACCTTAACACATTTGGTTATAAATGTGTTAAGTAACCTATTACATTGATGATGCATATGAATAATGTTATGTATATATATGTTAATGATGAAATATGAAATGTAAAAGATATGATGATCATTAAAAAGGTATTTGTAATGCAATTGGTTATGATGAATTGCTTTTATATGATTTGAGCTTAATGAGATGTAATGCCATTGTTGTTGGCTATAATGATACAAATGAAATGAATGAGGCATGGTTGTTTAAATGATGATGTCCAATTCAATTGAGTAGGTATACTCTATTGATGAGATGTGAAGCCATTGTTGATGGCTATAATGATGCAAATGAGATAATTGAGGCATGGATGCCTAAATGATGATGAGAAAATGAGAATGAAATTGATAATGAAATAATTAATGAATTGTGTGTCTAATGTGTTATTCCATTTTCAGAGTTTTGTTGTTGGTGGCATGCCTATAGTAACAATCTCTTGAAGTTAGGTTAGGCTTGATCCTTGAAGCCAAGTTGGGTAGAAGTTTACATGCTTAACTCCCCTTGAAGCTTGGTTGGATCTAGTCCTTGAAGCCTAATTGAGATGTTACAACCCTTGAAGCTAGGTTGGGTTTGGTTCTTGAAGCCAAGTTGGGTTGATACTTAGCATGCTTTGTTCCCCTTGAAGCTTGGTTGAACCTAAATCCTTGAAGCCTAGTTGGGATAATGATAATGATAAATGTGATAATTAAACCAAAACATTAACTCTGAAAGTTGAATGGCATATTAGAGTCTTTGGGCCCATGCTTGTCTTTGTTAGAAATGTGATTCATGAATGGTGAATTGTGAATAATGAATTAATTGAATAAAATAAGGACATGTAATGTTATGAAGTATGATATGATTACAATACATAAGTAAACTATTGAAAAGAAATATGGCTTGAGGAGCTAAGTTGAAAGATGAGGTTCTGAAAATATAGTATGACATGTAATATGTGTATTGATGTAGACATTGTGAGTATTACTTATGGAATTGTGGTTTGTGTTAATGATATGTGTATATGTATATAAGATATGAGAATAGTAGAGGTATATGAAAGGTGTAATTAAAAAGGGAAAAACCTAATAAGAAACTAATGGTACATGAAGTTAATATATATATATATATGTTTAAATTTCTATAATGTATGTTTATATTATTTATCTGTACTACTAAGCTCTCAGGCTTAGCGCGATTGTGTAATCGCGCAGGTGAGTAGGAGGTAGATCTGAAGTCAATCGTTATGCCACGAGAAGAGTAAGAGTATGTCGAGACCAACTAGAAGGTGATGCATACATGTATAATTTAATTATGTTGTATTTCTGACAAGAATGTATTTATATGTATAAATGAAGTTTTGGTAAAGATAAGATTATTATATATATGTAAGATCATTAAAAGTATAATGATTTTGTAAATGTTCTTTAAATTAATGTAATATTGTTTGAACTCAGCTAAAGGTTTTTAAATTGAAACAAAAAGTGACATTCTTATATTTTATATACGTACTGTATGTATACCCGGTATATGTATAGTATTTATATAGGGTATGGGGGTGTTACAGATTGATTATGGTATAACCACTCATAGCCTCGTATCTTTTGGTATATACTTGCTATGAGAGCCTAAGCTTTTTAACCCAAAGACTAAAGCCCATGTAGTTGGCCCATTTACTTTTCTTAGGTTTATGCCCAAATGCTTGTTCTTTGACTATGTTTGATATATCCTAGTTTAAATCATGGCCTATTTGATTTTTCTTTTTTCTAAAATGACTTGATAATATTGTAAGCCCAAAATAATTTTTAAAAGCCCAAAATAAATTTTAAGAGCCCAAAAGACCAAAATCATTTCCAAATCTTTTTCAAAGATGGTCTTTGGATATGAAACCTTTTTTCCAGATAGGTCAAAAATTCTTTTTACCTCATGACCCAAGTTCAAAACCCAAAATATAGTTTTCAAACAAATCTTTCACAAAAGGCCTTGAAACAAAAATATTTTTTCACCTAATGGCCCAAGTTCAAAGTCCAAAAATTTATTTTATAAATAAATCTTTTACAATGGGCTTTGAAACAAAATCATTTTTAATAGGTTTTTAAACAATTTTTTCTTTAATGAGCTTACAACTAGTTGGGTCAATTATGAAATATTAAAAAATCAATCATGGGCCTAGTTTACACTAAGACTTATTAATCATGGGCTTGTTTGAAGTATGAATCACTAGTTGTTTTTCCAAAATGGGAAATCTATTTATAATAAACCCTTTAAATTGGTTTTAATCCAATATAGCATAAAAGCTATCTTTTTGTTGGACCAATGGATTAAAACTTAATTAGTGGAAATTATCATGGACTGATTTCTAAGTTTGAAAATACAACTATTGGTTAAACCAATCGAGTGAATTGTTCAAAAATAAGATATTTCATGTTGATATTTTGTTGACCATATACCTAGAAAGAGGGACTTGTCATTCGTGTGTTGGTGATATAAGATTGGAGGGATGTCCTTACCTTTGTTGTTTTCTTTGATTGAGCATCCACGCATCCATGCATACATGCATTGCATCTCATATCATTGATCATTTCTGACTCACAGCCCTGGAGTACAACAGTTTAAGAGCCTACGACAACCCAACCTATATAGCAACATAAAATCCAGCAATGACTAGTTAGCTTCTCACCAAAAGCAATAGAGCCAGAACAAATTCAGAGGATGATAGACAATGCAGTCAACACCAAGATGGAAGAACTAAAGGGGGTCCCGACTAAGATCATGAGAAGCTAAATGGCTGAAATATTTGGAAATGCAGCTGAATCATCTGCTAGTACCCAGAAGCAAAGCGACAAAGGAGAGGTTAAGGTTAGTGAGGTAGCCTTCGATGACGATAAGATGGTTTTGGATGATGATGAATACTGGGCTCAGTACTTTCAAGATCCTCAAGATAAGAAGAAGGAGTCGAAAGTTGTGGAGAAGACAACTGTTGAAATGACCGAGACTTTTGATGTGGAGAAGATGATTGCTGATCTGGAGAAGAAGTTTTAGAAGAAGATGAAAACTGAAGAGATGTTGAAAGTAGACAAGTTGTTTAAACAAGATGATGAGGTTTCTTATAAGTTCAAGATGCCTTCCTTTGCCAAATTTGATGAAACTAGCAATCCTCATCTTCATGTGAAGTAGTATATCACAACTATGCAGTCTGCCCAAGCTACTAAGGCTAAAACTCTAAGGTACTTCATGCTTTCTTTGGACTCGATTATGCAGAATTGGTTCAATACCTTAGAGGATAGTGCTTAACAGACTTGCGATTTATTGTACAAGGCTTTTATCTAACAATACGGGTATAATACTGAGTTGGAGGTCACTTTGATGGAAGTTGAGTTGATAAGGTAGAAATCAAATGAAAACTTTGTTGACTATGTGAAGAGGTGGAGGAACAACGCCTCTTTGCTCAAGAAGAGGCCTGATGAATCTGATCAGATTAGGATAATTGTGAGGGGAGTGCTTCCTAGTCTTCATAAAAGGATGTCTCACACACTCATTCGGGATTTCAAGGATCTTCTTCAAGCAGGTTTGCAAATTGAAGAGTGGAAAAGGGAGAAGAGCCGCTTTTCTACAAGAAGAAATGAGAAAGAGAACTACCAGTCTGGAAATCAAAGCACACAAAAGGCGGTAGATGTTAATGTAACTGGTCAAGGTAGTAGAAGATAATTTTCAGAGTTGCACAAACCACTGTCTTGGGTTTTCAATAAACTGCAGAAAAAGGGGCTGTTATAGCCATTGGCTCCGCGCCCATTGCCAAATCCTTTGCCACCTAATTTTGATGCTAAGGCATTTTGCCAATTCCACCAAATGCAAGAGCATGAGACAGACAAATGTTTGAGGTTGACACATTAAATTCAGAATTTGATTGATAGTGGGAAGTTACCTGAACCTAATAAGCCAAGCACGAAGGACAATCCATTACCAAGGTTTAATAGGGTGCCACCACTGGCGACTTTCATGATTGGGGGTGGTTTAAATGAGAAATTTATCATGTCTTCTTTTCAAGATGTAGGCAATGAAGCAGTCAAAGAAGAAGTGGTATTTAGCAAGAAGAAGCAAGCCGTAGTTGGAAAAGAAGTAGCAATTTGTGTGGTGAGTGAATTTTGGGACTCAACTGATAGTGATGATGATTCTGAGCCCAAGAAGGAAGAGTGGACCTAGTCTAAGCCCGAAGAAGATGAAGTTATGAACACTCGATTTGGTAAGCTTTATGCAAGGCCACTGCCAAAAGAAGTATAAACTGATAAGAGGAAGGACATTGAAGCTGGGAACAAAGAAGAATAAGACAATGCTATTCTTAAGCAGTTGAAAAGAACACAAGCTCGTATCAACATATGGGATTTGCTAGCTACATCAAAAAAGCATCAGGAAACAATGGCAAAGGCTAGTTTTCAGCTTCTTCTTAAACTTCTTCTATAACACCAGAGGAGTTGGTTAATTTTGTGAAAGTGGAAGGAGTAATGAAATGTGAGGGGGATCAAAAGAAGAGCAAGATTGATATGGGGATGGTATCATTTTTGAGTGCTGATTTGCTAGAAGAGGAAAGGAACCACATCCACCCACTTTTCATCAAGGTAGAAGTTAAAGGAAAATGAACTCCGTGTATAATAGTTGATGATGGATCTACCATAAATGTCTATCCACTCAAGATCTTGCCAAAGCTAGCTATGTCAACAAGGGATCTAAGCCCAACCGAGGTGACAATTAGGGCCTATGATAATACTAAGAGGCATGCGGAGGGAACCTTTGAAGCTATTGTGAAGGCTGGTCTTATTAAATCCATGGTAGAATTTGTGGTTTTAGACATACCAGTTACTTTTACACTATTGTTGGGATGACCCTGGTTTCATCCTCTTGGTGGAAATCCTTCTATGCTCCATCAAAAGATAAAATTCCCAAATGGGGATGAGACAGTGGTCATTGAGGCTGAGGACAATGAATTGGTAAACACTGTTTAGATCATTTTTGTACTTGTTTTTAGTATGATTTTTTGTGTGTTTTAGTTAATGTTTTGATTGATTTTTGTTTTAAGTTTGTTTAAATTGTTTGTTTTAGGTTTAAGTGCAAAAACTCCCTTGGATGATCAAAACAATCAAGAAAAATGAAGAAAGAGCATGAATCAAGCAAGTCCCTCAAAAGAATTCCAAGACAGTAGCTGACACACCCAAGAGACACGGCCAAGCCACTGGCCGTGTCTCACCCAAGGAAAAGAAACCAAGAAAGAAATAAAATAGAGGCAGTGCTTGACACACTCACAGACATGGCCATGTCTGTGAGTGTGTCTGATCGACATGGCCATGTCACTTGAAGCTTGGCCATGTCTCAATGTCTTGGCCGTGTTTCATTCTAAAATAGAAGTCTTGGCAGTGTTTCTTCCTAAAATAGCTTGACACACTCATAGACATGGCCATGTCTGTGAGTGTGTCTGATCGACATGGCCATGTCACTTGAAGCTTGGCCATGTCTCATTGTCTTGGCCATGTCCCTCATCAAAAGAAGAAGAAACCAAAGAAAATTATGTGACACGGCCAAGCTAGACATGTCTTGGCCGTGTCTCTCATCAAAAGTGAAGAAATTGGAGAAAATTATGTGACACGACCAAGCAAGACATGTCTTGGCCGTGTCTCTCATCAAAAGTGAAGAAATTGAAGAAACACAAGTGACACGGCCAAGCTCCACATGTCTTGGCCGTGTCCCTCAAGAAATCAAGTCCAGAAGCGAACACGGTTATGAGACACGGCCAAGCCACTGGCCGTGTCTCACCAAAAGAACAAAGAAAAGAAAGAAACAAAGAAAAAGGCAGTGAAGGACACGACCAGCAAGCTTGGCCATGTCCTAAAGAGAAATGAGAGACACGGCTAAGCCAAATCAAGCTTGGCCGTGTCACTCTTAAAATCTATTTAAGCTCTTTCGCACGACAGAAAGAGACAGAGGGCTAGGGTTTTGAGGAAACAGAGAAAAGAAAAGAGAAAGGGAGGCAAACACCAATTGGGATGAGGAGAGAGTGACACTTTCCTTGTCCCTCATCTTCATCCTCCATCTTCATCTTCTCCATCTTCCATTAACAAGCTTCAATTTGGTTCTTTGGGATCAAGTGGGTTACAAGCTCTTGAAGGTTGAAGAAGCTTCATTAAAAGGTTTGGTGACTTGAGAAAGCTCCAATCCATCTCTTAAAGGCATAATCAACTGAAGGTTTGGTGACTTGAGAAAGCTCCATCCTATATTGCAAAAGGGAAATCAACCATTGAAGAGGGCTTGAGTTCTTCATCAACCATCAAAGTGGAGCTAGGAGGAAGATTAGTAATCCTACTCTTGGCATCTTCACAAGGGGTTTTTCTATTCTCTCTTTTAATTCATTTCAATATTGTTTTTGTTATATTAAGAGAATTGATATTGCAATTGAACAATTTGTATTTGATTTATATTGAGTTGAATGAATGTTTTAAATTGATGATGTTGAGCTAAAAACCCATGCTTAGGGTTTGTAGTATATTTGATTGAATGCTTTGATTTGATATTTCCATTGATGTACTTTGTTGTTGGTTGATTGTATTGGATTGTATGCTAGGTTAATAGATTAGCTACCTATTGATCTCTAGATATTGAATGAAGGACCGAGAGGTGAAATTTGGTATCGGAATTATGCAATCGACTACCCTGTGAATGAATTAGAAATATAAATTCTAGGGTTTCATTAATTTGCAAATGTAAAATAATTGGTTATTGCTATTTCATGAATGTGAGAACTAATGAATTGGTAATTGACTAATTAACCATAAGGAACAAATTAATTACAAGGCAATGTTAATGGATAATTGAGAATTGAGCTTTGATTGAATGGACCTATAACCCTAGGTACTTTCCGGAGAACTGAATTGATCTTGTGCACCTATCACACACATCAAACCCTACGTACGTTAATTTTAGGTTTAAATTGTTCTTTTGCATTCCAAACAACAAACTCTTGCTTTTAATTTAATTGCTTTAATCAAGCTATTACGAACCACACCTTCTTGGGGAAACGACCTTGGGGTGATCACCATTGCTACAGCTACCTCGTATACTTGCGAGTGATGCTTGTAGTAGTACTTAATTCGAGCGCAACAAGTTTTTGGCGCCGTTGCTGGGGAAGGTTGTTAAGTAGTGATAGTTTGATCTTTCTTTTCATTGTTTGTTTATTTTCTGTGAATTGTTTATTTGTTTTATTTTTCTTTCAATTTAATTATTTGTTTGTTTTATTTAAGTTGCTAAGTGCCTTGTGTAAATATGCAATTTTCAAGGTACGCAGGGGTTTATGATGATAACCCTGATTCTGACATGGCATGGAAATTAGTAGAATTAACGAACCAACTTAAGATGCTAAATGCAAGAGGACAAACACCTATGCTTACTCGAAGAGTATGTTCAGCATGTGGCATTGCAGGACATAGCGCAAACATGTGTTCATTTGGTTATGGACAATATCAAGAGAGGCGAGAGGAAGAATATGCCTATGACAGTTTCCAGCAAATGGGTAGAAATGACACATACCCCAGACCTTATAATTCAAGATGGGGAAGCCACCCAAATTTTTCTTAGGAAAACCAGCAGCACATTCCACCTCCAAATTTTTTTCAACCTTACCAAAGAAGTTCTTACTCTCAAGAACAATATTCAAATCAAGAGTGCCTTAAGCGACCCACATTAGAAGATAGTTTGAATGCCTTCATTCAAATTAGCACGCAAAATCAAAGTAAACTTAAGGAACCCACTTTGGAAGATAGTTTGAATGCCTTCATTCAAATTAGCTCACAAAACCATGATAAATTCGAGAAATCCACAGTGGAAGATGATTTGAATGCTTACCTTCAAATTAGCACAGAAATTCAGGAAGGAAGCAATGAGAGATTTGATTCTTTGGAGGAATCATTGAAGAGGGTGGAAATGCAACCTGGGCAATTGGCACATCAACTCCAAGAATACCAAGAGGAGGAATTTCCTAGCCAATTGGAGCAAATAGAGGTAATCACAAATTTTAAGAATGAACAGGTGATATATAACGATTTTTGTGATTCCTTTCATGCAGGAACTAACAAAGAAGAAGATGGCAAGGAAATGCAATCAAACATAGAGGAGTTAATTCAATCAAAGGAGGAGGAGAATTCGGAAGAATCGACTTCGATAAATTTGTATGAACCTCCAGATCCTTGTATGCCACCACTCCCATTCCCAAGTAAGCTGAATGCAGAGAAACAAGGTATGCAACTTTCTGAACTCCATGACATGCCCTATAGTGAAGATAGTGTAGATAAGCTTGAGGTGGCTATGACCATAGAAGTAGAGCCTAATTCTTCCAAATTAGAAATTGATGAGAGCAATTTACTAGTGAATAATGAGATTGTTGAGGGAGAACTTCAAATTGCTAAAGAGAATGTAGAACACATTCAACCAAACTTGGTTGAACTTAAAAAGACCCCAGAAATTTTGAAAGATGTTTTGGTTGGGGAATACAGTATGCAAAAAATTATCATCTCTCCCACTCTTGGTGGTGAGAACGAGCAAAACCAATATAAAACCATGTTGCAAACTGAAAAAGGTTCTTACTACGTCCCTATAGCATTAAAAAATCAAGCTAAGACAACCTCACATGTTCTTTTTGGACAATTGCTCTCCAAAGAATGCTACCTAGGCTTTTCAATACATTGGGCACTTTTCAAAGTTGCATGGTATTCATCCTCTCAGTCATGTGCTCAAATTGCATTATGGGTGGAAGGAGCCCCACACATCGTATATGGGAACGATGGAAATCAGGTATCGTTTAAACTCCCTCTGTAGTATGCATGCTCACATTGAGGACAATGTGAATTTTTAAGTGTGGGGTGCATTTTGCATTTTATGTTTTTGTGTTTTTACTTTTAAGTTATTTTTGTTTAAGTTCAGTTAATGTTTTTAATGTTTTTCGTTGAATAAATGAATGTTGAGAAGTTCAATTGTTTTAAACATTGTTGATAGATGACCTTTGAATTTTTGAAGCATGATTTGGAGAATTGAGTAGATTTGGTGCTTATTGTCAATTTTGTTGGTTTTTCCTTGCATTGCCATTAACCTTGTGAGGAATTGAGCCATCAACTTATTATTCTTTTTGTGGGTGAACATCATTGATTGATGAATTACTAGAACTTGCTTTGACATGCATTTTAAGACTACATAAAATTTTTAATTAGGCATCAAGATGATTAAGGCAATTAGGTGAACCCACTTTGGTTTAAAAAGACCAACCATATTTTTAACTTTAGTTAGCCAATTTTGAGCTTATTTTATTTTCCTTTTCTTTCTTTTTCACAACACCATTAGCTTGAACCTTGTTGTTTAACTCTTACCCTTTCATTAGGTCAAGAGCATTTTAAGAGCGTTTATGACCGAGTGTTGTGTTGAATTAAGTGTGGGGTTAAATTTAGTAGGTTTGAGATTGCAAACTATTATTTAGTTGCAAACCCTAAAAATAAAAAATATAGAAAATAAAAAAAATAAAATAAAAAAAAGGGAAAAAGAAAAAAAGGGATTGTTGTTCTTGTTGACAGGGTTTGGAATTGGTTTGGGAATAATCATTGCAAAACGTAATAAGTGAGTTCCCTTGAAAAGCTCTTTAAAGTCAATGGGTATATGAGAGGAAGGTGTTTTGGGATTGTTAGTTATACATATGATCGGTTACTTCACTCTTGAAGTGCTCTTGAACTTAATGATTAAGCTTACATTTCCTAAATGTCATGCCTTTACCTTAGCCCCATTACAACCAAAAGAAAGACCTTTTGATTCATGCTTGATTGAAATTTGGTGGTGGAGATTTGATTGATAAGCAAGCCTATGGTAATAATCTTTCATTGATTGTTATGAGTGTAAACACCACCATGATCAAACACTTGTAAGAGTTGGTGAGGGAGCGACAACATAGGTTTTGCATGGAAAACCACTTAATTGCATGAGTGTCGATTTTGTTTGATTCGATATTGATTGCGGATTTAGGGATTAGGAAGTCTTGATGCATTTTTATAACTCTTGAACTTAACAAAATTCATCTGGTTAGTGTGTTTTGATTTTAGTCTTGCTTGGGGACAAGCAAGGATTTAAGTGTGGGGTAGTTGTTTAGATCATTTTTGTACTTGTTTTTAGTATGATTTTATGTGTGTTTTAGTTAATGTTTTGATTGATTTTTGTTTTAAGTTTGTTTAAATTGTTTGTTTTAGGTTTAAGTGCAAAAACTCCCTTGGATGATCAAAACAATAAAGAAAAATGAAGAAAGAGCATGAATCAAGCAAGTCCCTCAAAAGAATTCCAAGACAGTAGCTGACACACCCAAGAGACACGGCCAAGCCACTGGCCGTGTCTCACCCAAGGAAAAGAAACCAAGAAAGAAATAAAATAGAAGCAGTGCTTGACACACTCACAGACATGGCCATGTCTGTGAGTGTGTCTGATCGACATGGCCATGTCACTTGAAGCTTGGCCATGTCTCAATGTCTTGGCCGTGTTTCATTCTAAAATAGAAGTCTTGGCCGTGTTTCTTCTTAAAATAGCTTGACACACTCACAGACATGGCCATGTCTGTGAGTGTGTCTGATCAACATGGCCATGTCACTTGAAGCTTGGCCATGTCTCATTGTCTTGGCCGTGTCCCTTATCAAAAGAAGAAGAAACCAAAGAAAATTATGTGACAAGGCCAAGCTAGACATGTCTTGGCCGTGTCTCTCATCAAAAGTGAAGAAATTGAAGAAAATTATGTGACACAGCCAAGCAAGACATGTCTTGGCCGTGTCTCTCATCAAAAGTGAAGAAATTGAAGAAAAACAAGTGACACGGCCAAGCTCCACATGTCTTGGCCGTGTCCCTCAAGAAATCAAGTCCAGAAGTGAACACGGTTATGAGACACGGCCAAGCCACTGGCCGTGTCTCACCAAAAGAACAAAGAAAAGAAAGA
Source organism: Garcia nutans (assembly GCA_947685225.1). NCBI lineage: Eukaryota > Viridiplantae > Streptophyta > Magnoliopsida > Malpighiales > Euphorbiaceae > Garcia > Garcia nutans. The sequence continues at coordinate 36,630,107 of CANTUV010000045.1, forward strand.
AACAAAGAAAAATGCAGTGAAGGACACGGCCAGCAAGCTTGGCCGTGTCCTAAAGAAAAATGAGAGACACGGCCAAGCCAAATCAAGCTTGGCCGTGTCACTCTTAAAATCTATTTAAGCTCTTTTGCACGACAGAAAGAGACAGATTGCTAGGGTTTTGAGGAAACAGAGAAAAGAAAAGAGAAAGGGAGGCAAACACCAATTGGGATGAGGAGAGAGTGACACTCTCCTTGTCCCTCATCTTCATCCTCCATCTTCATCTTCTCCATCTTCCATTGACAAGCTTCAATTTGGTTCTTTAGGATCAAGTGGGTTACAAGCTCTTGAAGGTTGAAGAAGCTTCATTGAAAGGTTTGGTGACTTGAGAAAGCTCAAATCCATCTCTTAAAGGCATAATCAATTGAAGGTTTGGTGACTTGAGAAAGCTCCATCCTATATTGCAAAAGGGAAATCAACCATTGAAGAGGGCTTGAGTTCTTCATCAACCATCAAAGTGGAGCTAGGAGGAAGATTAGTAATCCTACTCTTGGCATCTTCACAAGGGGTTTTTCTATTCTCTCTTTTAATTCATTTCAATATTGTTTTTGTTATATTAAGAGAATTGATATTGCAATTGAACAATTTGTATTTGATTTATATTGAGTTGAATGAATGTTTTAAATTGATGATGTTGAGCTAAAAACCCATGCTTAGGGTTTGTAGTATATTTGATTGAATGCTTTGATTTGATATTTCCATTGATGTACTTTGTTGTTGGTTGATTGCATTGGATTGTATGCTAGGTTAATAGATTAGCTACCTATTGATCTCTAGATATTGAATGAAGGGCCGAGAGATGAAATTTGGTATCGGAATTATGCAATCGACTACCCTGTGAATGAATTAGAAATATAAGTTCTAGGGTTTCATTAATTTGCAAATGTAAAATAATTTGTATTGCTATTTCATGAATGTGAGAACTAATGAATTGGTAATTGACTAATTAACCTTAAGGAACAAATTAATTACAAGGCAATGTTAATGGATAATTGAGAATTGAGCTTTGATTGAATGAACCTATAACCCTAGGTACTTTCCCGAGAACTGAATTGATCTTGTGCACCTATCACACACATCAAACCCTACGTACGTTAATTTTAGGTTTAAATTGTTCTTTTGCATTCCAAATAACAAACTCTTGCTTTTAATTTAATTGCTTTAATCAAGCTATTACGAACCACACCTTCTTGGGAAAACGACCTTGGGGTGATCACCATTGCTACAGTTACCTCGTATACTTGCGAGTGACGCTTGTAGTAGTACTTAATTCGAGCGCAACAAACACTTTGATGATTGAGAGGCCTCTCAATGGGTTCCAAGTAGCTATTATTTTTGAAAATAAGATGGTGGGTCCTAAAATCCTGACTATAATGAAGAAAATGAACCATCTGCCTGAAACTGGCCTTGGAAAAGGGAAGACAAGTGTGACAGAGCTTCTAGACTTCAAAACTCATACTACCAAGAAAGGGTTGGGATATGATGAAGCTAATAAAGATGTTCAGCTGAAGAAGAATGAGAAGATGAGCTTCCCACCACATAAAGAGATTTTTGTCAAAGCTTCGGACATGGAACCACTCCAAGGGAAACCTGAGCTAGTCATGTTCATGGGAAAGCTGATCCTAGGCTTTGAAATCTTTAATGATGTTGCTGCACTGGTGAAACAGATGAAGAAAGAGCTTGTCCTACCAACTGACAATAAACCTAACTCAGAAGAGAAGAAGAAAGCTGTCCAAAAATTCTAGAAGCCTCTAGAGAAAATTGCTGCTTTAGTTGAAGAAAAATTTGAAGATGTTTTAATTTATGATTTTTAGAGCACTAATTTTAATTTTGATTTTAATTTGTCTGCTTTGTATGAGGATGATGATGTTTTCTTTTCCAAGATGAATGCAATAAAGTCTAATTTAGCCTACTTGTATGATTTTTTTCCTAATGGTTGTATAAATTCAAGTAGTGACTACATAAGCATTTTTAATATTAACTCTATTGACACATAAATATTAAATTTGAGAACAACCGATAATCCTAAAAATATTAGCATAACATCCGACCTTACTCTTGAAGAGAGAGAGAGAGAGAGAGAGAGAGATTTGAAAAAATATTTAAGAAATATGAAGAAGTTTTTGCTTGGTCTTATGAGGATATGCTTAGGATTGACCGAGATATAGCCAAGCATCTAATTCCTACCTATACTCATATGAAACCTGTCAAACAAAAGCTTTGACAGTTAAGGTCAGAATGGGCAAAATTGGTCAAAGAAGTGGTCACTAAGCAGATACAAGCAAAATTTCTTGAAGTAATATACTATCTTGATTGATTAGCTAATATTGTTCCTATGCCAAAGAAAGATGGAAGAATTAGGATTTTTGTTGACTATAGAGACTTGAACAAGGCTTCCCTTAAGGATGACTTTTGTTTATCCCATATAGATGTCCTTATTGATAGTGCAGCCTCTAGCATGCTACACTCATTCATAGACTAATTTGTTTTGGATACAATTAGGTGTTAATGGTCCAAGAGGATAGAGCTAAAACTGACTTCATCACTACGTTGGGTATATTTTGCTATAGGGTGACGCCATTTGGGTTAAAGAATACTGGAGCAACCTACCAAAGGATGGCAACTACCTTGTTTCATGATATGATGCACAAAGAAGTTGAGGTCTATGTTAATGATATGATAGTTAAGTCAGATACGAGAGATCAATATTTCCAAAACTTAGAGTTGTTCTTTGAGAGGACAGTAAAATACAAGCTAAAGTTAAACTTAAAGAAGTGTGTGCGTGGGGTTACTTCAGGCAAGTTGTTGGAACATGTGATTTGTCCAAATGGCATTGAGATTGACCCCGAAAAAGTTAAGGCAATCCAGGATATTCTAGCCCCCAAGATAGAGAAGGAAGTACAGGTGTTTATTGGTAGGTTACAGTACATTAGCAGATTCATAGCGAAGCTTACCACGATCTGTGAATCAATCTTTAAATTTCTTAAGAAAAACTAGCTAGTCAAGTGGAATGATGAATGTCAAAAGGCCTTTAAGCGTATTAAAGAGTATTTATTGAATCCACCTATTTTAAAGCCACCTAAACCTGGTAGACCTTTGTTACTATACTTAACAGTAGAGGAAGAATCAATAAGAGCAATGCTCACCTGTACAGATGAATCAGGGGTTGAATATGCAATTTACTACTTAAACAGAAAGCTCTTGCCTTATGAAATCAAGTATAGTATCATTGAAAAGATATGCATAGTCGTGGTGTGGTCGTCTAAGAAGTTGCGGTATTACTTTCAGTCTTATAGTGTGCAAGTAATCTCCAGGATGGATCCAGTAAAGTATCTAAGGGAAACACCTTCATTGATTGGGAAATATGGCAAATGATTGATAATTTTGGAAGAGTTTGAAATCGAGTATATAACCAGGAAAACCACTAAAGATAGAGCAGTAACATAATTCCTGGCCCAATAGCCATTGCCGGATAGTGAGGAGGTGGTTTTGGAATTTTCTGATGAATATTTAGAGGCCATAGAAGTACAGGGATGAAAGATGTACTTTGACGGAGCAGTGAATAGATAAGGTGCTGGTCTGGGGGTAATTTTGGAATCTCCAGAAGGAGAGCTCATCCCTTTAGCTAAGAAGTTGAAGTTTAGGGTTACCAACAATATGGTTGAGTACGAAGCTTGCATTTTTGGCCTTAAAACCCTAATGATCATGAAGATTGATAAAGTGCAAGTCTTCGGTGATTCATTGCTAGTAGTATCCCAAGTAAATGGTGAATGGGAGCTGAAGGAAGATAAATTGAAACTGTACCATGATTTTTTAACCCTAATGAAGAAGAATTTGAAGGAGTGTTGATTTATACACTTACCATGGGAGGAAAACTAGATGGTAGATGCCCTAGCCACATTGGCTTCAGTATGGGAAGATCCTATTAAGTTATTTCTTAAGCCTCTGGTTTTGACCAGTTCATCAACTTCTTGTTATGAATATGAAATAGTCATGGAAACCGATACGAACCATGATGCATGGTATGACACCATTAAATGATTTTTGGAAAGTGGGGAGTACCCGCAAGATGCAATAAAGGAAGAGAGAAGAGCTATAAGGTGATGGTCTTTATAGTACATCACCTTTCATGGGGAGTTGTATCAAAGATGGTCCACTGGAGTGCATTTAAGATGCTTAAGAAAGTCCAAAGTAGAGCAAATCATGTCTGAAATACATGCCAAAAGTTGCAAACCCCACATGAATGGGTTAACCTTAGTTAAGAAGATAATCTAACAAGGCTACTATTGGTTGACCATAGAAAGAGAATGTATTGATTTTGTGAGAAGATGCCAGCAGTGTTAGATACATGGAAACTTGAATCACATGCCTCTCAAAGAATTGCATTCTATGTCTTCACCCTGGCCCTTCACAACTTGGGTAATCAACATCATTGGGGAGATACATCCGACGGCTTCAAACAGTCACCGGTTCATTATAGTAGCAGTTGCTTATTTTTCAAAATGGTTTAAAGCTGAGTCTTTCAACAAGCTGGGGGCTAGGCAAATGGCAAGGTTTGTTGAGAAAAATCTTATCTACAGGTATGGGGTCCCGCACAGTGTGATATTGGACAATAGGGTGTAGTTTCAAGGAGTAGTTAATGATTTATTCATAAAATACCAGATCTGTCACCACCGAACTTCCCTTATAGACCAAAGGCTAACGATGCTGTAGAAGTGACAAACAAGATAATTAAGTAGATCCTATCCAAGATGAGCAAGACATATAGGGACTGGTCGGAAATGCTTTCTTTTGCTTTTTGGGGATACAGGACCAATGTGCGAACCCCGATTGGAATGATGCTATTTTCTTTGGTTTATGGGATGAAAACAGTGTTGCCAATTAAAATTGAGATCAAATTGCTAAGGGTGTTCTTGGAAGCTGAATTGCCTGAAATGAAATGGGTAGCAAGCAGATATGCACAGCTGGCTTTATTAGTAAAAAGAAGGTTGAAGGCACTGTATCATCATTAGTTGTATCAAAGAAAAATAGCCCGGGCCTACAACAAAAGAGTTAAGATTAAAAAGCTTAGAGCAGGTGATTTAGTGTTAAAGCAGTGTAAGCCAAATATCTCTGATCTGAGAGGGAAGATTAGGCCTGGTTGGGAAGGGCTGTACATCGTGAAGCAAGTCATGAGTAAGGGCATAGTCAAGTTATCAGACATAGATGGGAACAAGTTTAGTGAGCCAGTAAACATTGACATGTTGAAATAAATAAAAAAATAATAAAAAAAGAAAACTCTCGCTAGGTTAAAAACCAAAAAGGGAGGCCTAGGCAAAAGTTAGAGCAGTCTGCTAGTTCTGAAAATCCGAAAGGGTGGGCTAGGCAACAATTAGGGCTAAGTGAGTGAAAATTGTCAATTAGGAAACCCGAAAGGGCTGGTTGGAGATAAGAGTGATCTTGTGTATGTTGGCTTTATGTTTTTAGTTGTTCCCTAATTTAATAAAATAGAGTTTATATTAAAACTATTCTATGTGCATTGTCTTTAATTATTTGACCATTAAGATAAAATAAATACCACAATAGCAAAAGGTGCTGACAAAATTATAAAAAATAAATAAAACATCTTTTATTAATCTTTGTTGTTCATCCTAGCGTCATTTATTCTAAAAATTGACAAGTATACAATCTATGGCAAACTATAAGTGTAGCATGCAGGCCAGCTTTGTTCAGTCGTTCCAAGAAGGCTTTAGTCAGATGAGGCATATCCAAATCAGGAGTGAACTCAGAACCTCAAGGCTCGGCTCCATATTGACGGTCAAGATGATGAGGATCATAATAAGTGCCTCGATGAAGAGTAGTAAGAGGAATATACATCAGATATATCCAAATGGTGACATGAGAAATCTTTCACCAAGGTACCAACCAACAGATGTTAATCATAGCTCGTGAGCGAATCTAGTTGATCAAGTTAGCATATGAGGAAACAAGACAAAGTAATTTTTTGGCTGAATAATGTCATGGAAGATATTTGGTGAAGTCCACAAATGGGGTGCCAAGTAAGCAGAGGCACTCTTGTAGCCAGATCTATAAAATAGATAGCAAAAATCATTAAAAAAAAGCCCGTTAAGCAAGGGCAACATAAGCAAAAATTAAGGTTATTTGCTAATTCTAAAAATCTGCAAGGGTGGTCTAGGCAAAAATTAGAACCAATAAAAAAATAATAAAAAAGAGGAGTTCTGCTAGGTTGAAAGTTCACAAGGGCGACCTAGGCAAAAGTTAGGACAACTCGCTATTTTCGAAAACCTGCAAGGGTAAACTAGGCAAAAATTAAATCAATGAAAATAAGTCTAAATTGAAAACCCAAAAGGGCGGTTTAGGCGATTACCTAAAGCAGCAGAGGGCTCCTAGCCAACCTCCTCAAAGTTTCTATTTTGAATTGGCCCAACCTAGATAGGGTTTCAGCTAAGATCACGGGTACTAGCGATAGTCCTCCTTTCATTTGGTCCACGATATCCAAAAATTGTGAATCAATGTTGCCATCAACAGAAAGAAGAAAGAATTGACCAAGCAAACACAAATAGAAAATGCGTCTCCAAGATTTGGTCGGAGTCAAATGGGAAGTGCAAAAATTGATCAAGAGACCAAGCAGAATTTTCTCACCTCTAGTCAATTGCAAGACTTTGGGTTTTAACAGTTGAAACAACATCTGCAGCTTTTGATGAGTTCTGGAAGTTAGTATGGGTAATGCCATTGGTTGATTACTTATATATCCAAGAATAGCTTCAAATTCTTCAATCATAGGACAAAATTCAAAGTTGTTTATCTTAAAAGTCCTAGTTTTTATATCCTAAAAGGAAGCCATGGCATGTAAAAATGGTTGGTCCAATTTGACATTTTGAAAGCATTTCAAGACATTGAGTTTAAATCATGACATTTGTTCCCAGTGTGTTGCCTTGATGTTTTTAAATAAATTCTTCACCTTCTTCAAATTGGCCTCGGTCATGGTTGAACATAATAATTGCAATTAATTTGAATCGATGATGGCAGGAACTGAATGAAGGAAATTGGTGTTATTTGAATTGGTTTTTGCAAAATGTAACTGGGATTAAAAATTTGAAGATATTTTGAATTGATTGTGGAGGGTTTATTTGTAAGAGAGTTGGCAACTGGAATAGGTGGATGAGTTAATCTATCTTGAATGAAGTATCGTAATTGATTTATATAAGTGTTGGATTGTAGACTGAATTGTGTAAGGAATAGGCAGCAATTTGAAACCATGGCATGCGAGGAAAAGATGTTCACGTCAGATGATCATCGAGATGCCGAGTCTGTCTTGGTTTTGTGAATATTGAGTCCATGAAAAATTTAAATTCATTGTGTACATCTGTATAAATTTGTATGTATTCAAAATAAAAATAAAAATAATAATATTAAAGTTTTTATAAAGTCAATTATTGTATTATTAATTTTCACATTACATCCATACAATCCTTTCATCAAAATTTGGTATAAGTTGATTACTGAGAAAGGGGAGGGAGTCCTTGGTCAAATAAGGCTCTAAAATCATCATCACTTGATGGAGGAGGAGGAGGTATGTCTGAGTCCCTATTATATTGAAAAGCAGGCCTGTAATAGTCATCGTCTGGAAAAGGAGGCACCTCATTGTCATCAGTTTGGGGCCCCCTAGAAGACAAAGTGCCAGGATCCCTGATGCTACAGAACCGGAAGTCTTAAAAATTTTGTTCCGAGTGTTGATACAATCCTTCGAGATGGGTCTTCTGCTGGCAACTAGCAGTAGTTCTTCTTGTAGTTTCTTATTTTGCTACTCAAGTATCCACTGTGAGCCAGACAAGAAGGAAGGCAAGTCCATACATAATCATGCATATATACAATATAAATCAACATAAAAATATGTGTACCAGGTAGTTTAAATCGAAGCCTTGAGGATGAGGCGGCATATCCAGGCAAGAAGCATGAGCAAGGGGAGAAGATTGGCTAATGGCCTGCAACAAAAAAAAGAGAAAGTCAACACCAAATTTACAATAACACAGTCCTAACGGACAACAAAAATTACCTGAGAAATACAAGACCCAGAGTGATCACCAAGATGAGAAATAGTTCATCTTCCCTCTCCCTCATATTCTTCCTTATTACTATTTTATTTTTCTCCTTCTTCTTCTTCTTCCCTTCCCCCTTGTAGACCCTTAATTTTTGACCCAATCCGATCTAATATGTTTTATTTAGCCCAAAATGATTTTTGTTGTCTAATTGGTCAAAAATAATTTTAATTAAATAATTTTTACCTTAGTATTTAATTTTTATTGATAAAAAATGAAAATAAACAATTAAAAATTAAAAATTAAAAATAAAAATAAAATAACCTTAAATGATAAAAGGTCAGTCAAACCCAATCCCAATCTTAGGTCCAAGTATCCAATCCCAATCTCGGGTCCAAGTACCCAAATCAAATCAAGTTTAGGATTGAGTATCCGAACCTAATTTAGGATCGAGTATCCAAACCCAATTTTGGATCGAGTATCCAAGTCCAGTTAGGATCGAGCATCCCAAATCAAGTTAGGATCGAGTATCCCAATCCAGTTTAGGATCGAGTATCCAAATCCAGTTAGGATCGAGTATCCCAAGTCCAGTTTAGGATCGAGTATCCAAATCAAGTTAGGATCGAGTATCCCAATCCAGTTAGGATCGAGTATCCAAATCCAGTTTAGGATCGAGTATCCAAATCTAGTTAGGATCGAGTATCCCAATCCAATTTAGGATCGAGTATCCAAATCAAGTTAGGATCGAGTATCCCAATCCAAGTTAGGATCGAGTATCCCAATCCAATTTAGGATCGAGTATCCAAATCTAGTTTAGGATCGAGTATCCAAATCCAGCTTAGGATCGAGTATCCCAAGTCCAGTTAGGATCGAGTATCCAAATCAAGTTAGGATCGAGTATCCCAAGTCCAGTTTAGGATCGAGTATCCAAATCAAGTTAGGATCGAGTATCCCAATCCAGTTTAGGATCGAGTATCCAAATCAAATTAGGATCGAGTATCCCAATCCAATTTAGGATCGAGTATCCAAATCCACTTAGGATCGAGTATCCAAATTAAGTTTAGGATCGAGTATCCAAATCCAGTTAGGATTGAGTATCCCAATAAAAATTAATATCGAGTATCCAAGTCTAGTTTAGGATTGAGTATCCAAAACTGGGTCCAGAACCTAAATTTTCCTTAGGTCCAGAACCTAGAATTATCTTCGAGTCCATAACTTGAATTCGGGTCCAGAACCCAAATTTCCCTTAGGTTCAGAACCTAAAATTATCCTCGAGTCTAGAACTCGAATTCGGGTCCAGAACCCAAATTTTCCTTAGGTCCAGAACCTAGAATTATCCTCGAGTCCAGAACTCAAACCGGGTCCAGAACCCAAATTTCCCTTAGGTCCAGAACCTAGAGTTATCCTTGAGTCCAGAACTCGAACCGGGTCCAGAACCCAAATTTTTCTTAGGTCCAGAACCTAGAATCATCCTCGGGTCCAGAACCCAAAACAAGTTGCCATATCAAAAATTAAGTCTTATTGCTTTTCACTCTCTTTCATTAAGGTTTCAGATCATTCAAGTAGGGGGCAAACTGTAGACCCTTAATTTTTGACCCAATCCGATCTAATATGTTTTATTTAGCCCAAAATGATTTTTGTTGTCTAATTGGTTCAAAATAATTTTAATTAAATAATTTTTACCTTAGTATTTAATTTTTATTGATAAAAAATGAAAATAAACAAATAAAAATTAAAAATTAAAAATAAAAATAAAATCAAAGTCGGAAAAAAAATCGACAGCGAAATGTGGTCGCGCGGGCCCGTCGGCCGAGCAGCTCACCCGCAGGCCTGTGGGCGTTTCTCCAGCAGGGATTTCCTGCGGGCAAGTTATTTTGCTCGCAGGAAATTCCTGCGGACGAAATAGCCACCCGCAGGAATTTCCTGCTGGCTGGCACGCCCACACGCCCAGCCAACGGACCCGGCTGCTGCAGTTTTCGCTAGCGCAAAATTTTTCAACGCAATTTTTTTGAAACCTAATCCAATTAGGTTTTAATTTTTTTTATTAATATTACTTACCTTAATTAATTAGGAATAAATAACCTTCAACCACTATAAATAAGGACCAAAGGCATTGAAATTAAAGGTGGCAAAGAGAGAGGAAATCCAAAGGGAGTTTGGAAAGTTTGAAACCAAATCAAGGAAGGAAAAGAAGAAATTCAATTTAAATCTTTTCTGGACAGCAGCATCATGAAAGAAGGGATTCCAAAGGCAAAAAAGGCTTGTCTTTGGAGCTAGTTCATCCAAGAAGAAGCAATTTTGGAGCAACTTACAAAAGAATGTATGAAATTCTAAATTCTAATTTTTTTTACACAGTAGCTAAAACTAGGATTTTTTGTGTTTTTCAAAAGTTAAAATCTTAGAACTTTAATTTAGTTTTCCAAAGTTAAAACACTAAAACGTGACCTTATTTTCTAAAAAGACTTAAAATTATTATTATTTCTTCTTAAAGACCTTAAAACACTAATTGAACATATTTTTCAACAAAACCAAAATCAAATTCTGTTTCTTTTAAGATTTTAAAGTAGGTTCCATTTCATTCAAAAAACCTTAAAAAACATTTTTCTACTTATAAAAACTTCAATCCTTTTGTTTAAATTCATAAAATTTCATAAAATATCAAATTGATTTTTAAAACCCTAAAAATTCTTCATTACCCGAGACCCAAATTTCAAAACCCTAAAATCCAAAATTTAACTTTTAAATCTAAAATAATGAACCCTAATCCTTTTAAAACCTTAAACCCTAATTTTTATGAACCCTAATCCTTTTAAAACATTAAAAAAATATAAAAACATGAAAACCCAAAAATTGCACAGTACCTTAAAATTCAATAATCAAAAATCACAAATTAAAGTATTTTAAGGTATTTAAAACTCTAGTTTCATGATTTCATCATTCAAACCTTAATTTGTTTAATCAAAGAGTCTTACCAACCTTTTAAAACATAAAACCCTAATGTATTTTAATTCCATAAAAAGTCACAGTAGCTATAATTGAACTTTTATTTACTTTATTCAATTCCATATTTATTTATACCTTGATTTATCTCTTATGCTTTAATCTATTTAATTTCAACACTTGATTTATTTAATTTATCATAGATGGATGTTTATTTTATTGATATTTAAATACTTTTGATGAATGATTTATTTATGGATGATTATTTACTTTTATCAATTAATTTAGATTTCCAAAAGTTGTAAAAGGTATGCTTCCACTTAGTGGGTACCTCATTAGTTAAACATCATGTAATTTAATTTGCTTTTCTATTTTAGAACTTATGTAAAGGGCATGTTTCTACCTTTTGGTGGGTGTCCTATCTAGGCATTTGATGTAAGGACATGTTTCCATCCTTGGATGGGTGTCCATTTATTTGTTTTGTTTTGTTTGGACATTGCTTTGATTTTAATATAATGATGCTTTTTTTTATTGTGTGTAGTATGGATAATATTGTTATATTTAAGAATTTTATAATATTAAGACCTGTAAAGGAGGCCGGTTCCAATGAACCGGGCATTGTGGGGGTGCTGGGCCATTTCTCACCTTCCCCAAACATACCCAACTTTCTGAACCCATTAGGGGTTGGGGATTCCTTAGGAATTGAGTCATCCACCCCTTTCTTTTTTCCCGGCCCGTCCGGATGGAGACTCCATTTTCTCCGGACTTAGGTCCGTGTTCTCTAAGGCCCCGAGCCTAAACAGTGCCGAAGTCGAAAGAACCATTCCACCGGGAGTGGGAGCGAAAATCCCCGCTCACAGTGGCGACTCCACTGGGGATAAGAGAAGTTGATTCCGTTGGTCTTTATATTATTCTTTTCTTTCTTATAATGATATTATCCATTGCATCATATTAGATTGCATTGTGTGCGTGAGTTAGGACGCCCGTGTTACCCGTGTTATGTTATGTAAGGGATACCATACTTTCACTCAAGGTATGGAGATCGAGCATGGCATAACCACTCATAGCCTCGTACCATTTGGTATATACTTGCTATGGAAACCTAAGCCTTTTAACCCAAAGACTAAAGCTCATGTAATTGGCCTAGTTACTTTCCTTAGGGTTTTACCCCAAATGCATGTTGTTTGACTATGGATAATTTATCTTGGTTTAAATCATGACTTATTTGGTTTGTTCTTTTTCTAATATGACCCAAGTACATTTGCAAGCTCAAAATAAATTTTTTCTTTAAAATCCAAAAGACCAAAACTATTTTCAAAACTTTTTAAGATGGTCTTTGGACATAAATAAAAAATCCTTTGGCTCATGGCCCAAATATTAAGCCCAAAATCCATTTTTCTAAAATCTTTTACAATGGTCTTAGAAACAAAACTATTTTCACCTAACCCTTTGTTACAAAGAGCTTACAAAATATTTAGGTCAATTATGAAATACCAAAAATCAATTGTGGGCCTAGTTTACACTAAGAATAAATTAACTATGGGCTTGTTTTTGGCATGAACCACTAGTTACCTCTTTTCAAGTGAGAAATCTATTTATAATAAGCCTCTTAATTTTGTTTTAATCCAATATAGCATAAAAGCTACTTTAGTTGGTTGAATGGATTAAAACCTAATTAATGGGAATTATCATGGATTGATTTCTATTTTCGAAAAGATAACTATTGGTTGAAACGTCCGAGGGAATTATTCGAAAGCAAGGTACCCGATGTTGGTATTTTGTTAACAATATACCTAGGAAAAGAGACTCGCCACTCGTGTGTGGATGTTATAAGGTTGGAAGGAACGTCCTATTTATCCTTATTTGTTGTTGGTGCATACATGCATACATGCATACATTTGCATCTCATCTCATTGATCCTCTCTAGCTCACAGCCCTGTATTACGATAGTTCTAAAGCTTACAACAATCCAACCTACGCTGGAGACGAAGCATCTAGCAACGACTCAATCACTTGCTCACCAAAAATGATGGAGCCCGAACAAATTCAAAGGATGGTGGATGAGGCCCTCAATGCCAAGATGGAAGAAATCAAAGAGGTCCTAGCTGAGACCATGAAGAACCAATTGACTGCAATCTTAGAAAACCATGCCGAGGCATCTGCTAGCACTAAGAAACCAAAGGACAAAGGGAAGACTAAAATTAATGAAGTAGCTTTTGATGATGAAAAGGTGGTCATTGATGATGATGATGATTGGGCTCAATACTACCAAGAGGTTCAAGAAAAGAAGAAAGAACTGAAGGCTGTCGAGAAGGCAACTATTGAAAAGACCAAGACATCTGATGTTGAAAAGATGATTGCTGATTTAGAAAAGAAATTTGAGAAGAAGCTGAAAACCGAAGAAATGTCCGAAGTTGACAAGTTATTTGAACAAGATGATGAGGTCCCTTATAAATTCAAGATGCCATCATTTGCTAAGTACAATGGCACTGGAAATCCTCATCTCCATGTGAAGCAATATATCACTGCCATGCAGTCTGCCTGAGCTACTAAGGCTCAAACTTTAAGGTACTTTATGCTCTCATTGGACCCTGTTGTCCAAAATTGGTTCAATACCTTGGATGATGGAACACAAAAGAGTTGGGATCTACTTTACAAACCCTTCATCCAACAATATGGATACAATGTTGAAATGGAAGTTACCTTAATGGAAGTTGAGTCCGTTAGGCAATGACCAAATGAAAATTTTGTAGATTATGTCAAGAGATGGAGAAACAAGGCTGCTTTACTCAAGAAGAGGCTCGATGAATCCGAACAAATAAGGATGATTGTGAGAGGGGTGTTGCCTAATCTTCATGAGAGGATGTCTCATACACTCATCCGTGATTTCAAAGATCTTCTCCAAGCTGGTCTACAAATTGAAGAGTGGGAAAGGGAGAGGAATCGCTTTTCAATAAAAAGGAATGAGAAAGGGAACTATCAGTCGGGCAATCAAAGCACACAAAAAGAAGTCGATGTCAATACAACAGGTCAAGCAAATAAAAGGTAGTTTTCAAATCTGGGGAAGCCTTTGTCTTGGGTCTTCGACAAGCTACAAAAGAAAGGGTTGTTACAACCTTTAGCTCCTTGACCTCTACATAATCCACTGCCACCAAACTTCAATGCCGAGGCCTTCTGTCAATTTCATCAAATGCGAGGGCATGAAACAGATAAATGTGCTTGTCTAAGGCAAGAGATTCAAGACCTAATTGATAGTGCCAAACTACCCGAGCCAGATAAGCCCAACACCAAAGACAATCCATTACCAAGGTTCAATAGAGTACCTCCACCGGCAACCTTCATGGTGGGAAAAGGATTGGAAGAAGATTTTGTTTTATCATCCTTTCAAGATGGGGATATTGAAGATGTAAAAGGAAAAGAAGCCTAACTCAATGAACTTTCCTTAGCTTGAATATTGCTTTTCAATCTTACTTTCTTTAATATTTTGGAACTATTGTGTTTTTCAAATTTAAATTTGTTTGAATAAATTATTTTTATCATAAATTTTTATTGGTCTTTGTTCATTTTGGTGCTCAACCAATGAGGAATTTAGCTTGATGTTTATAAATTAATGTGTCTAGGCATCATGACTCGAATGACTTTACTAGATGAGGGAATTACTCTATAGCATTGAGTTGTGTATGCTTACTTAGAGAGGGCTCCTGCATAATTATCTTTGTCTAGGTCTTAGTCAGTCTTAGAACATGCTTTGACAAACTTTTGAGGTGAAATTGAACTCTGCTTATTTAAGGGAGAGATGATCTAGGCATTGTTTGATTAGCCAACAACTAGTATCCACCCAATTAAATATTAATCCCTAGTTGTGTAATACCCCAATGTGTGCCTTGGAAGTTTGAATATAATTGTTGTTTGTTTGAAGAATGTGTATATGTTATGTTGAAAAGGAAAGAAATTGGAAAGAGAATGTTTATGTGTTGTTTGGAAGGAAAGCATTGTGTAGAGAGAAATTGTATATGTTGGGTATATGGTAATATATATAACATATATGTTAGTTAACGTGCATAGTCAAGGAAAGAAGATATTTTAAATTGTTAAGTGTAAAATTACCAAAGTGGGCAAGAGATGATAATAAGGACAAAGAGTAAAAGAAAGTCAAAGATTGGAAAAGGATGTGTGGTGGAGATTTGTTTATTTATTATTATTATTATTATTATTATTATTATTATTATATATGTATAGGATAAGAACGAAGAAGAGGAAAGTCTTTCTTTCTTTCATTCCTCTCCTTCGTCTTCTTCTTTTCTGTTTGGACGAGAGAGAGAGAGAGAGAGAAGCTAGAGAGAGAGAGAGAGAGGTGATTTTTGCTTCTATTTGCATCAAAGATTAAAGGATATTAAGAGATTGCTAGTGGATATTGAAGATTTGGCTAAGAATCCAAGTAAGTACCTCTTTCTTTGAATTGATTTCTATGGATTGAATTGGGTTTTGATATGATTAAGGTGTGATGTTGAGTTGAGAAATTGTATTGTTGTTGATTTTGGGAAGTGTTGGAGTTGAGATTGTTTTAGAGTTTTGAAGTGTTACATGATGTTTTGCTTGTGTTTGCTTTATTATTTCCTTAGATCTTCATATGGTTGATGTTTGTTGGGATTTTAGGCTTTGGATTGAGATTTTGGCCGAAGGCAGAAGACTTCTGGATGCCACGCCCGTGGCCTTGGTTGGCCATGGCCGTGGCCATTGGTACTTGTTGATGCCACGGCCGTGGGAGGATGGAACATTTTGGGCAGAAGTGGATTGTATCCCACGCCCGTGGGGATTTAGTTGGCCACGGCCGTGGGCTACTATGTGTGATGTTGAATGATATTTTATGATTTAAAGGTCTAGTAAGAAGTTATTAAGTGATTAAATGATACTAGAATTGATGGATTGTATTATTTGTGGATTAGGGTTTGATATAAAGTGAATTGCCCTAATTTGGGAAGTGAAGAATCTTGGAAAAAGAAAGTGTTGATAGGGTGTGGAGTATTATTGAGGTAAGTACAAACTTACCTAGATGCATTCTTTTATATGATTTTAAGATTTAAGATAATGTTAAATAAATGATTATATTGTTAATCTAATGTGGCTTGTATAGTGTGAAAGAGAAGAGGATCATTCAACAAGGTATGAGCTATGCAATTTATTATGATAAACACTTTTATGAAGAATTACTTTGATGTACTTTATAATGTAATGGCAATGGTGCTATATGTATAATGTGAATGATATGATTGAGTAATGAAGTGTACATTTGATTAATGTAATTGATATTGAACATTATAATGATGATGCATATGATTGATATGATGTGTATTCGAATTATATGGTAATGCAATTGATTGTGCATACTTGAGTAATGAATGATTATGTATATAAATATCAAAGGTGAAGTATGAAATGTATGAAATATGGAATATGAATGATATGATATTGTGATGAAATATGAAATGGGAATTGAAATGTGATGATGTATAAAGCCATTGTGATTGGCTATGATGATGCAAATGGAATAATGGAGGCATGATTGCCTAATGAATTATGAATTGTGAAATGAGAAATGATATGAGATATGAAATAAGATGAAATGATGTGTGTCTAATATGTTGATTCAATTTTCAGAGTTCTGTATTTGGCGGCATGCCTATGAATCATTGGATAGGTGAAATGGGATGGCCCGTAAACCGATTCCAATTGAATCACTGGATAGGCGAAATGGGATGGCCCGTAAGCCGGTTCCAGTTGATAAATGAGAAATGTGATGTTTATGAATCATTGGATAGGCGAAATGGGATGGCCCGTAAGCTGATTCCAATTGAAATTTAGTAACAGTCTAGCCGGGTTGAGGATCTCCTCAAGTTGTTGAGTTGATGGTCCAAGAGACTGGGTCTGTTACGCTATCCATGGATAGAGATATGATATGATATATATTGCCTACGGGGCTAGACACATGGTGTCACTATGGACCAAAGCAGTAACTCTGATCTTTGAATCACATATTAGTGTCTTTTGGGCCCGAGTCTGTCTTTGTTGTCAATATTGAAAGAAATGAGTAATGAGATCTATGGTTGACTTCATTGGAATTATGAGTCATGATTGATATGATATATAATGTGAGTATTGGTGATGGATTGTGGTTGTTAATAATGATTGTCTTTGTGGAAAATGTGGTTCATAAATGGTAAATTGTGAATAAAGTGATGTTATGAAATATTATACATGAGGTGTGTATTGATATATTGACTATGAGTATTATTAGTGGTTTATGGTTGGTGATAAAAACTTGTATATATGTATGTAATATGTGAGTGTAGTTGATACTAATGAAAAGTGCAATTACTAATGAAAACATGTTAAGAATTTATTATTATGTGAAATTTCTATAAGATATGTTCGTATGTTATGTTTGTATTACTAAGCTCTCGGCTTAGCGCGGATGTTTATTCGTGCAGGTGTCTATGTGAAGGATATGAAGTCTTTAGTTATGCCACGAGAAGGATATGAGTTGTCGAGACCAACTAGAGGGTGATGCATACATGTATGATCATTATTTATGATGTATTTCTGACAAGAATATATGTATATGTATAAATGAAGTTTTGATAAAGATAAGAATATGTATATACATAAGATCATTAAGAATATAATGATTTGAATTATGTTAAAGGTTTTTAAAATATGACAAAAAGTGACATCCTTATACTGTATATTCTTACTGTATGTATACTAGGTGTATGTATAGTACTTATATGGAGTATTAGGGTGTTACAAGTTGTCCCTTTGAGCCTTCATAAAATTTTAGCTTTCTTTTCATTGGCTTACAAACCCCAATAATCTACCCTGAGCTGTTGTGATACTTTTGACAAGTCTTATGATCACTAAGATAAAGTGGCAGAAGATCAAAGAAAACAACGATTGGTCAAGACCATGAAGATAGTTGATGTTTTTAAGACCATAAGGGTAGTTGAAGTTTTCAAGACCATAAGGGTAGTTGAAGTTCCTTTGATATCTCCAATATATCAAAACAACATCATCATTAGAGTAACAAATGATTTATCCCTGCTAAATATGATTTATGTTACTCCATTCATCCATTATTGGAAGCCCAAGCTAGTACAAACGAGACAACTCTTTTAGAGCTAGAACCAAACAAAAAAAATATAAAATTAAACAAAAAAGAGAGAAGAGAAAAGAGAAGAAAAAGAAAAAGAAAAAGGACAAAAGAAAAAGAAAAAAAGAAAAAGGAAAAGAAAAAAAAAAGAAAAAAAAAACAACAAGAAAAAGAAAACCTAAAAAGGCGGTTCAGAAAGCCAACTGAGTTCTCTTTTACCTAAGCAGCAAAAGGCTTCCATTTGGTTTATAAGGACATTTTGACTTGAATTGGCCCAACCCAACCAAAGATTCAATTAAAATTGGAGAAAAGGAGGGAGACCATCCAGTTCTTGAAAGTTTTGTACTTGATAGTCCAACAATAAAGAAGAACAAAATGATAAAATGCTCAAAGAAAGGGAAGAGTAAGGAAAACAAAGAGAAAGAAAAGGGAAGAGTAAGAGAAATAAAGAAAAGGGAGAAGAAAAAAAGAAATGAATTTGGGTCTTAAACTTTTTGCAAGAGCAAAGACTGTCCTGATTAAGATCCAGATTAATTTCAAGAAGAATTTGGAGTCTAGCGCGATTGCCTCCAAATTGCCTAAAATTCGAATAAGAAATTTATAGTGTGAGGGTTTGTCCATTGTGTCACACCAGCTCCTATCTCAAAATGGCCTTCATTTAACCCATGTCCCTTATAGACCCCATTTCAAGCCTATCAAAGACCTGTTGATCTCTCTTGGTAGGTAGAGTCTATTAGTGGAGATAGTTTGAATAAGCATGCATATGAGATAGACAGTATTTAAACTCAATGAGACCAGTGGCCAAGTAGTGTGTATGTGCCTATCTGAAGTGCAACGATTCTTGCTTAAGTAGAAATAATCCCCGAGTTTAGTACGGTAACTAGGGTTATCATGTTATGGATATGTTAATTTGGAAAATCAAGTCCTGAGGTACATTGACATCAATTTGGCAAAACCAATATTTGATTTCAAAATAAAAAAATAAAAGAAAATGTTTTGTCATACAAAGCCTTCAAGTTAAGGGAAGTATGTTGAACCTCCAAAGGACACATTGGGAAAAGGAAATGATTATTGGCAAAGTTATGAAGAAACTACCAACCGACATGCTGAAATATAGTTTGAAATGGATACATCCCTGACTCTGCAACTTGGGACCTCCACCACTCATTGTTTCAACATCTTGAAGATAAACGCCACAAATACAAAGATTTTAATCATTCCAATGCGAGACTTGAGCAAGCGTCAAAAGGGAACCAATGAGAACACTTATGCTGATCACCTCAGTCTGTGAGTCAATGGAGTAACTGTAAGTATTATTCATGCATATCATGCATACATGAGCATATCACATCGCACTTTCTTGTCTTGTGTTCTTTGGCAAAGTGAACAGCAAACACTTTGTGAAGTGAAGAATCAAAAGAAGATGTCAAATCAGGGGGGGCATAGAAAGCCCATTGTTTGAAAAAGCTCCAGTAATTTTTCAAAGAGAAGAAAGGCTTGCTTGTGTGAAGAACTAGACAACAGGAACGTCAATCAAAGCCAACAAAAAACATCATAGGGGGCCAAGGAGAGGATATAAGGTCCAATTAAAAATAGCTAAATCTTTGCAAAAAGGAAGAACAAAAGAATGGAACATTAGAACTCTCAAAAGAATGAAGATGCAAAAGACAAAAGACCAATCCAGCTAAAAGAGCTAAAGCCAGGGTAAAGACTCGATCTTAAAGAATAAAGATCCATTTTTCAAGGGTAAAGACCCGATGTCAAAAGATGAAGATTCATTTTCAAGGATGAAGACCCGATCTCAAAGGATGAAGATCTATTTTGAGGGTGAAAAACCACAATGCATAGAATAACCGGAGCAGCCAGATTTCTCAAATGATAAAAGGTCAGTCAAACCCAATCCCAATCTCGGGTCCAAGTACCCAATCCCAATCTCGGGTCCAAGTACCCAAATCAAATCAAGTTTAGGATCTAGTATCCGAACCTAATTTAGGATCGAGTATCCAAACCCAATTTTGGATCGAGTATCCAAGTCCAGTTAGGATCGAGTATCCAAAATCAAGTTAGGATCGAGTATCCCAATCCAGTTTAGGATCGAGTATCCAAATCCAGTTAGGATCGAGTATCCCAAGTCCAGTTTAGGATCGAGTATCCAAATCAAGTTAGGATCGAGTATCCCAATCCAGTTAGGATCGAGTATCCAAATCCAGTTTAGGATCGAGTATCCAAATCCAGTTAGGATCGAGTATCCCAATCCAATTTAGGATCGAGTATCCAAATCAAGTTAGGATCGAGTATCCCAATCCAAGTTAGGATCGAGTATCCCAATCCAATTTAGGATCGAGTATCCATGTAATATCCTCATTTATGCCCTAGAAGTTTTGCATATTGTTGTTGTTGTTATTGTTGTTGTTATTGTTATATATTGGATTGAATGTATATGATGGGATAAGAAAAGAAATTGGGAGGAGAATGCTTGTGTATATGTGTATTGGGAAAGATTTAGGGTTTAGAGAGAATGGTATATGTTGTGTATATGATGATATATATAACATATAAATTGGTCAAATGAAGAGTCAAAGTGTTGGTTAAGTGGAAGAAGATATTTTTGTGTTAAGTGTGTAATTACATATAAGGGCTTAGATAAGACAAAAAGTTAGTTATATGATTGAGGGCATTTTGGTATTTGCTTGGATAAGAATACTTGGTGGAGATTAAAAGCAAAAATTGACTTTGTGTCTTCATCATTTTCTTCTTTCTTCATGAAGTGGCCGGCTCTCCATTAACAAAAGGGAAAGATAAGTGTTCTTGATGCTAGAAGTGAATTGAAGAAGCAATCCAAGGTTTTGACAAAGGATTGGTGGAATTTCTTCTTCTAAAGTAAGTATTCTCTTGTTTTCTTTGTTTATTTGGAAGTTTTGTTGGAAGTGAATAAGGGTTTGGTGATTTTGTGATTTGGTGGGTTTGAGATGGGTTGTGTTGTGTTTTCAAGTGTTTAATTGATTTTAAGTTATGAGTGTAATTAGAGGTTGTTGTTGGAAATGGTGGAGATGTTGATTTGGAAGAATGGAGAAGAGTGTTGATTTAAGGGTTTTGAGATGATATGTGTTTAATTGTTATATTAATGTGTTGTGAAGTAATTCTTGTGATGAAAATGTGTTAGAACATTGATTTTGTTCATTTGAAACATGTTATATGATGAATATTGTGTTTGAGTGAAATTGAGAAAGTGTTGGTTTTAGTTAAGGTTGTGTTGATGGGTGACACGGCCATATGCATTGGAGAGACACGGGCGTGTCAATTGATTGGGTTGGCTACTGCCTCTTTTCTTTTTAAGGACACGGGCGTGTCACTCAAGTTGGTTGGGCGTGTCATTTAATTGAGGAAGCTACTGCCTCTTTTCTTTTTAAGGACACGGGCGTGTTCATCAAATGGGTTGGGCGTGTCTTACAAATGAATTACATATTGCTTTATACTTTGTTTCTTTTTACATTGTTTTGATTCTTCAAAGGTTCCATTGTTTCTAAACTTAAACATGAACATTATAAACATGTTTCAAACACAAGAATGATCTAATCAAATGAATGTGGAAGATCATTAAGCTATGAATCATATCAATTGTGTTTTGCCCTAATTGCATTGTTGAGGTTTAGCAATGTTGTTATGCACTTTGAATGGTAATGTGTTTCATGAGTAATGTATATTGAAATGTTGTATCAAAGATGAAATGATAATTTAAATAAGACATGATATGAGACAATGCCATTGTGTTTGGCTATGATGAATGATGCTATATGAGATATAATGTGATCATGGATGAGATAAATGTACACTTGAATAATGAAGTGTTATATTGTGAAATGAAATGTGAAGCCATTGTTATTGGCTAATGTGATTCAATGGAGATAAATGAGGCATGTTTGCCTAAATGATAATGAGAATTGAGAATGAAATCTAAATGAATTGTGTGGCTAATGTGTTATTCCATTTTCAGAGTTTGTGGTTGGTGGCATGCCTAATAAGTGTAACAATCTCTTGAAGTTAGGTTGGATTGGATCCTTGAAGCCTAATTGAGATGTTACCACCCTTGAAGCTAGGTTGGATTAGTTCTTGAAGCCAAGTTGGGTAGAAGCTTAGCATGCTTTGCTCCCCTTGAAGCTTGGTTGAACTTGATCCTTGAAGCCTAGTTGGGTATATGATATTGATAAATGTGATAACAAACCAAAGCATTAACTCTGAAAATTGAATTGCATATTAGTGTGTCTTGGGCCCATGCTTGTCTTTGTTTAGTGTTGTTTATGGATTGTTTAATGATTAGTTAATGAAGTATGAGAAAAGATGTTGAAATGTGATATGCACATATTTATATGTTGAATTATGAAATGTAAAGGTATGATGTTAGCTTTGCATTTAAATGGTTACATGTATAATATGAATTGAGAATTGACATTGTATTGTATTAAAGCATATCAATAGCATGTTTTATCTTACTAAGCCGTTGGCTTAGCGCGATAGTGTTTAATCGCGCAGGTAATAGAGTTGATAGAGTTGAACCCGGTAGTTCTTCAAGACCAAGTGAGAGTAGACCTTGAGGAATCCATTTTTGGGAGCTTAAAGATCAAAGCAGACTTGCCAATCATGTATACTTCTTTATATTTTGTAAAGAAATGTTTAATGTGTAAATATGTAATTATTTTATAACTTCCGCTGTGTAATATTTAAATATATATATATATAACTAATATGTTTTGTTTTATAAGTAAATGACCTATTTTTCTATAATGAATAATGATAAGGGTATTGAATCAAATTGAAAGTGTTTTTGAATGTTAAGGAAACCGTAGCATCCCTATGTTTGGTGCACTTATGCTACATTGTTGTGGTTGTAGTGTGTGTGCATTGGATATGGGAGTGTTACAATTGTTTTGGTATCAGAGCCTAGGTTTGAGATTCTCAACCTAGGTAAAATGTAAGGAAAAGAATATTTTTACTTAAAAAAAAAGTGAATTTCTGAATAACATAAATGTTTATGATTGGCAGTCTTTGATCTTTAATAAGACATCATCTGCTGTGTTTGCAGATATAGGTAGTAATGGATCCCCACTCACGGCAGTCAATTGAGGGAAGTGCGGAGAGTGTTGCTCCTGAGGAGGGAGCTAGGATTGATAGTGTTGAGGAGGCACCTGCTTCGGTGTCGGGTAGACCAGTTGGTGAGGATGTTCCGCCAGCTTGGTTCAGGAATATGATGGAAGTTATGAGACCAGCACCTGTGCAACCAGTGCCACCACCCCCTCAGCCTTCAGTATCAGTGAGGCACTATGATAAGCTAAGGAAATATGGAGCAGAGGATTTCTTTGGTACAGTTGATCCAGCTGTGGCAGAACAGTGGCTTGATAGAGTTCAGAGGGTATTTGTTCAGTTGCAAGCCACCCCTGAGGAAAAGTTTGACTATGCAAGATCTTTGCTACAAAAGGATGCATATAGTTGGTGGAAAACAGTGCCCCATTCTATGGATGATCCACCAACTTTGTCATATGCTGACTTTTTGAGAGAATTTGAATTGAAGTATACTCCAAGGGAGTATAAAGATGGGAAGAAAAGAGAGTTTTTAGATTTGAGGCAGGATCACCGGACCGTGACAGAGTATGAGGTTGAATTTATCCGGTTGAGTGAGTATGCTGGGGGAATTATAGTTGATGAGATTGATAGATGCAGGAGGTTTGAGGAGGGATTGCGGCCTTCTCTTATGTGTCATGTGGCTGGATCCAGATATACTGATTTTTCCCAGCTTGTGGCAGCAGCTCGCAGTGTGGAGAGAGCTCAAGTTATTGCAGCTGCTTCAGAGGAAGAGACTAGAGTTAGGAGGCCCCAGTTCGAGGCAGGGTCTTCTTCTGCGAAGAGAGGAAAAGGGAGTTTTGTTCCTCGGGTTGGTAGGAGTCAGAGGCCTACTGGTAGGTCAGTGCAGTCTCAGAGGCAGAGATTTAGACCTGCAGCTTCAGTGGCTAGTGCTCCAACTCCAATGATTCAGAGATCTACTTACCCCATCTGCATTCATTGTGGGAGGCCACATGGTGGTCCTTGTTGGAAAGCAGGGGTAGCGGGAGTTTGTTTCAGGTGTGGGTCACCTGATCACTTTGTGAGAGACTGCCCTGAGAGGCAAGAGCAGGTGTCAGTTGATACTGCAGCTTCTCGGCCCAGTGTGAGGAGAGGTCGAGGAAGCAGGGGCTTTGGCAGAGGAGGCAGAGTTGGGTTCAGTTCCAGAGGAGGTTCTGCATCCAGAGAGAATAGACCAGAGGAGGTGGGATCTTCTCAGAGGATTTATGTGATGCAGAGGCAGCCTGATGCATCGGCAGTCATAGCTGGTACTTTTTCTTTATTTGATACTCCAGTACTTGCTTTGATTGATCCGGGTTCCACCCATTCTTATATTAGTGCATCTATTTTGCCTGTTTTTGATGTGCATGCTGAGTCCCTAGGATTTGATGTGTTAGTGACAAATCCGTTAGGGCATAGTGTGGTTGTAAGTAAGGTGCACCGAGATAGTGCAGTAAGGGTGCAAGGTGAGGAGTTCCTTGGAGACTTGATTGAGATGCCATTTAAGGAATATGATGTGATCTTAGGAATGGATTGGCTATCTCGACATGGAGCTGTGGTGGATTGTAAAAAGAAAATTGTTTCTTTGAGGACTGTTGATGGTAGAGAAGTGTTAGTATCTAATGAGCAGGAACAGCTAGCCTCCTTATTTGTTTTAGCTGTTGCAGCTAGGAGATTGATTAGAAAGGGGTGTGAAGCCTATCTTGCTCATGTGGTGGATACTAGAGTGAAGGGTTCTCCCATTGATAGCATTGCCACAGTTGCTGAGTTTCTAGATGTTTTTCCAGATGAGTTGCCAGGATTGCCTCCTGAGAGAGAGGTGGAGTTTGGTATTGAATTGTTGCCTGGTACCACTCCTATCTCGATTACTCCTTACAGAATGGCACCAGCAGAATTAAGGGAGTTGAAAGTACAATTACAGGAGTTATTGGACAAAGGATTTATTCGCCCCAGTGTTTCTCCTTGGGGAGCTCCTGTGCTATTTGTGAAGAAGAAAGATGGTACCATGAGGTTGTGTATCGATTATAGGCAATTGAATAAGGTGACTATTAAAAATAAATATCCTTTGCCTAGAATTGATGATCTCTTTGATCAGTTGAAGGGTGCAGCTGTGTTTTCTAAAATTGATCTGAGATCTGGGTACCATCAGCTAAGAGTCAGAGCTGAGGATGTTCCGAAGACAGCTTTTCGGACCAGGTATGGGCATTATGAGTTTTTAGTTATGCCTTTTGGTCTGACGAATGCACCTGCAGCTTTTATGGATTTGATGAATAGGGTGTTTAGGCCCTATCTGGATCAGTTTGTAGTGGTCTTCATCGATGATATTCTGGTGTATTCGCGGAATGAAGAGGAACATGATATGCATCTGCGAATTGTGTTGCAGATTTTGAGAGAGAAGCAGTTGTTTGCCAAATTGTCGAAGTGTGAGTTCTGGTTGGATCAAGTAGCTTTTCTCGGACATATTGTTTCTGCAGAAGGCATCAGAGTTGATTCGAGCAAAGTTGAAGCTATTCTGAATTGGAGTCCACCCAAGTCGGTGACAGAGGTTAGAAGTTTTCTGGGTTTGGCAGGCTATTACCGGCGATTTGTAAAAGGGTTTTCTCTGATAGCTACTCCACTCACCAGATTGCTTCGTAAGGGAGTGAGGTTTTTGTGGACGGATCAGTGTCAGGCGAGCTTTGAGCAGTTGAGAGATATGTTAACTCAAGCGCCTGTTCTTACTTTACCTGTGGAAGGCAAACCATATGTGATCTACAGTGATGCTTCACATAGAGGTTTGGGGTGTGTATTGATGCAGGAAGGGAAAGTTATAGCTTATGCATCTCGACAGTTGAAACCGCATGAGCTTAATTATCCAACCCATGATTTGGAATTGGCTGCCATTGTATTTGCATTGAAAATTTGGCGTCACTATCTGTTTGGGGAGAAATGTTTCATCTACACTGATCACAAGAGTTTGAAGTATTTGGGTGTTCAGAAAGAGCTCAATCTTCGTCAGAGGAGATGGTTAGAATTGATTAAAGACTACGACTGCTTGATTGACTATCGTCCAGGTAAAGCAAATGTTGTTGCTGATGCCTTGAGTCGGAAGTCTGTAGCTGGTTTAACTGTGTATTCGCTCTCGTTGCTTGTTGAGTTGAGAGCATTGCATGTCAGTTTTGTACCTTGTGATGATGGTGCATTGTTGGCACAGTTGCAATTGAAGCCAGTTTTGCTAGATCAGATTAAAGAGGCTCAGATGACGGATATGAAGATTCAAAAGATTATTTCAGATTGCAAAAATGAAAAATCTAGAGATTTTGTTGTGAAAAGTGATGGGAGTCTCTGGTTCAAGAGCAGATTGTGTGTACCCGATGATGCTATTTTGAAAAAGGTCATTTTGGAAGAAGCTCATCAGTCGATGTTTGCTATGCATCCGGGTAATACGAAGATGTATCATGATTTGAGACAGCATTATTGGTGGATTGGGTTGAAAAGAGACATTGCTGAGTTTGTATCGAAATGTCTCACTTGTCAGAAGGTTAAAGCAGAGCACCAAGTTCCAACCGGGTTGTTGCAACCGTTGTCAGTACCAGAATGGAAGTGGGAAAGAGTGACAATGGATTTTGTGTCTGGTTTGCCATTGACACAAAAGAAGCATGATGCTATATGGGTGATTGTGGATAGATTGACTAAAACAGCTCATTTCCTTCCGGTGCGGATGGATTACTTTTTGGAGAGGTTGGCTGAGCTGTATATCCATGAGATTGTGAAACTGCATGGTGTTCCAACTTCTTTAGTGTCTGATCGAGATCCCAGGTTTACTTCAAGATTTTGGAAGAGTTTGCTTAGTGCTTTGGGTTCTCGACTGCACTTCAGCACTGCTTTTCATCCACAAACGGATGGACAGTCAGAGAGGGTGATACAGATTCTTGAGGATATGTTGAGGAGCTGTGTCATCGATTTCTCTGGAAGTTGGGACAGATTTCTACCGCTTGTGGAATTTGCTTACAACAACAGTCACCAATCCAGCATTGGTATGGCACCATTTGAAGCATTGTATGGTAGACGGTGCAGGACACCTCTTTGTTGGAGTGAACTTGGTGAAGGTAAAATAATTGGCCCTGATTTGATTCAAGAAACTGAAGAAAAAGAAAAGTTGATTCGAGGCAGGTTAAAAGCAGCTTCAGACCGACAGAAGTCTTATGCAGATCTGAAAAGGAGAAACATAGAGTTTAATGTTGGAGATAAGGTATTTTTGAAAGTATCTCCTTGGAAGAAGATTTTGAGGTTCGGTCGGAAAGAGAAATTGAGTCCTCGATTCATTGGGCCGTATGAAGTGTTAGAAAGAGTTGGGCCAGTGGCGTATCGACTTGCTTTGCCACCTGAGTTGGATCGTATTCATAATGTGTTTCATGTTTCTATGTTGAGGAGATATAGGTCGGATCCATCTCATGTGTTGCCATTTGAATCTATTGAGGTGAGCCCAGACTTGACATTTGAAGAGGAACCAGTTGCTATCTTGGCACGAGAAGTGAAAGAGTTGAGGAACAAGAGTGTACCATTGGTGAAAGTGCTATGGAAGAATCATGGAAAAGAAGAAGCAACTTGGGAAAGTGAGCAATTTATGCAAGAGCAGTATCCGCAGTTGTTTCAGCTTTGATATCAGGTAATTTCGAGGACGAAATTTCTTTTTAGAGGGGGAGAATTGTAATATCCTCATTTATGCCCTAGAAGTTTTGCATATTGTTGTTGTTGTTATTGTTGTTGTTATTGTTATATATTGGATTGAATGTATATGATGGGATAAGAAAAGAAATTGGGAGGAGAATGCTTGTGTATATGTGTATTGGGAAAGATTTAGGGTTTAGAGAGAATGGTATATGTTGTGTATATGATGATATATATAACATATAAATTGGTCAAATGAAGAGTCAAAGTGTTGGTTAAGTGGAAGAAGATATTTTTGTGTTAAGTGTGTAATTACATATAAGGGCTTAGATAAGACAAAAAGTTAGTTATATGATTGAGGGCATTTTGGTATTTGCTTGGATAAGAATACTTGGTGGAGATTAAAAGCAAAAATTGACTTTGTGTCTTCATCATTTTCTTCTTTCTTCATGAAGTGGCCGGCTCTCCATTAACAAAAGGGAAAGATAAGTGTTCTTGATGCTAGAAGTGAATTGAAGAAGCAATCCAAGGTTTTGACAAAGGATTGGTGGAATTTCTTCTTCTAAAGTAAGTATTCTCTTGTTTTCTTTGTTTATTTGGAAGTTTTGTTGGAAGTGAATAAGGGTTTGGTGATTTTGTGATTTGGTGGGTTTGAGATGGGTTGTGTTGTGTTTTCAAGTGTTTAATTGATTTTAAGTTATGAGTGTAATTAGAGGTTGTTGTTGGAAATGGTGGAGATGTTGATTTGGAAGAATGGAGAAGAGTGTTGATTTAAGGGTTTTGAGATGATATGTGTTTAATTGTTATATTAATGTGTTGTGAAGTAATTCTTGTGATGAAAATGTGTTAGAACATTGATTTTGTTCATTTGAAACATGTTATATGATGAATATTGTGTTTGAGTGAAATTGAGAAAGTGTTGGTTTTAGTTAAGGTTGTGTTGATGGGTGACACGGCCATATGCATTGGAGAGACACGGGCGTGTCAATTGATTGGGTTGGCTACTGCCTCTTTTCTTTTTAAGGACACGGGCATGTCACTCAAGTTGGTTGGGCGTGTCATTTAATTGAGGAAGCTACTGCCTCTTTTCTTTTTAAGGACACGGGCGTGTTCATCAAATGGGTTGGGCGTGTCTTACAAATGAATTACATATTGCTTTATACTTTGTTTCTTTTTACATTGTTTTGATTCTTCAAAGGTTCCATTGTTTCTAAACTTAAATATGAACATTATAAACATGTTTCAAACACAAGAATGATCTAATCAAATGAATGTGGAAGATCATTAAGCTATGAATCATATCAATTGTGTTTTGCCCTAATTGCATTGTTGAGGTTTAGCAATGTTGTTATGCACTTTGAATGGTAATGTGTTTCATGAGTAATGTATATTGAAATGTTGTATCAAAGATGAAATGATAATTTAAATAAGACATGATATGAGACAATGCCATTGTGTTTGGCTATGATGAATGATGCTATATGAGATATAATGTGATCATGGATGAGATAAATGTACACTTGAATAATGAAGTGTTATATTGTGAAATGAAATGTGAAGCCATTGTTATTGGCTAATGTGATTCAATGGAGATAAATGAGGCATGTTTGCCTAAATGATAATGAGAATTGAGAATGAAATCTAAATGAATTGTGTGGCTAATGTGTTATTCCATTTTCAGAGTTTGTGGTTGGTGGCATGCCTAATAAGTGTAACAATCTCTTGAAGTTAGGTTGGATTGGATCCTTGAAGCCTAATTGAGATGTTACCACCCTTGAAGCTAGGTTGGATTAGTTCTTGAAGCCAAGTTGGGTAGAAGCTTAGCATGCTTTGCTCCCCTTGAAGCTTGGTTGAACTTGATCCTTGAAGCCTAGTTGGGTATATGATATTGATAAATGTGATAACAAACCAAAGCATTAACTCTGAAAATTGAATTGCATATTAGTGTGTCTTGGGCCCATGCTTGTCTTTGTTTAGTGTTGTTTATGGATTGTTTAATGATTAGTTAATGAAGTATGAGAAAAGATGTTGAAATGTGATATGCACATATTTATATGTTGAATTATGAAATGTAAAGGTATGATGTTAGCTTTGCATTTAAATGGTTACATGTATAATATGAATTGAGAATTGACATTGTATTGTATTAAAGCATATCAATAGCATGTTTTATCTTACTAAGCCGTTGGCTTAGCGCGATAGTGTTTAATCGCGCAGGTAATAGAGTTGATAGAGTTGAACCCGGTAGTTCTTCAAGACCAAGTGAGAGTAGACCTTGAGGAATCCATTTTTGGGAGCTTAAAGATCAAAGCAGACTTGCCAATCATGTATACTTCTTTATATTTTGTAAAGAAATGTTTAATGTGCAAATATGTAATTATTTTATAACTTCCGCTGTGTAATATTTAAATATATATATATATATATATATAACTAATATGTTTTGTTTTATAAGTAAATGACCTATTTTTCTATAATGAATAATGATAAGGGTATTGAATCAAATTGAAAGTGTTTTTGAATGTTAAGGAAACCGCAGCATCCCTATGTTTGGTGCACTTATGCTACATTGTTGTGGTTGTAGTGTGTGTGCATTGGATATGGGAGTGTTACAAGAGACACGGCCAAGCCACTCTTGGCTTAGCCGTGTCACACCTAAAACATTTGATTTCTTTTGCACGAAGTGGGGAACAAAGTAAGAGACAATGCCTTATGCTTGCCAAAAGAAATACTAAACAAAGAAATAGTGGGGAACAAAGTAAAATGGGGTGAGTTGGAAGGCATGGGTGGTGTTTTTGAATGAATTAAAAAGAGAAGAGGGAAATTGGAGGGGTGTTTGGTTTTCTTGGAGCCAATTTCTGCTACACGTTTGGGAGAGGGAGAGAGTGACACTCTCCCTTGTCCCTTCATCTTCATCTCCATTTCCATTCTCTCCACCTTCTCCATCTTCCATTGATAAGATCTTTGAGGTTATTTGGGATAAATTGGGTTAACAAGCTCTTGAAGGTTGAAGAAGCTTCATTGAAGGGATTGGTGACTTGAGAAAGCTCCATTCCATCTTCCAAAGGCACAATCAATTGAAGGGTTGGTGACTTGAGAAAGCTCCATCCAAAGGTTTGGTGACTTGAGAAAGCTCCATTCCACATTGCAAAGGGGAATCAACCATTGAAGAGGGCTTGAGTTCTTCATCATACATCAAGTGGAGCTAGGAGGAAGACTAGCAATCTTACTCTTGGCATCTTCACAAGGGGTTTTTCTATTCTCTATTTTAATTCATTTCTTATTGTTGTTGTTGTATTAAGAGATTGATATTGCAATGAACAATTTGTATTTGTTTTATATTGAGTTGAATGAATATTATAAATTGATGATGTTGAGCTAAATATCCATGCCTAGGGCTTGTAGCATATTTGGTTGAATGTCTTGATTTGATATTTCCATTGATATTCCTTGTTGTTTGGTTGATTGTATTGTATTAAA
This sequence comes from Garcia nutans, assembly GCA_947685225.1. Taxonomy (NCBI): domain Eukaryota; kingdom Viridiplantae; phylum Streptophyta; class Magnoliopsida; order Malpighiales; family Euphorbiaceae; genus Garcia; species Garcia nutans. Next base: position 36,661,493 of record CANTUV010000045.1, read on the forward strand.
TGCTAGGTTGATAGATTAGCTGCCTATTAATCTTTGAATATTGGATGACAGACCAAGAGGTGAAATTCAACATTGAAACTATACAATCGACCACCCTATGAATGAATTAGAAATATAAGTTCTAGGGTTTTGTTAATTTGGTAATGTAAAAGAATTGGTCATTGTTAATTCATGAATGTGAGAACTAATGGATTGGTAATTGACTAATTAACCTTAAGGAATAAATTAATTACAAGGTTATGTTAATGGATAATTGAGAATTGAGCTTTGATTGAATGGACCTATAACCCTAGGCACCTTCCCAAGAATCGATTTGATCTTGTACACCAATCACACACCAATACTACACACAATACTTTTAGTTTTAATTGTTTTAAAGTCGCAACTCAAACATTAAACTTCCGCATTTAAATAACTTGTTAATCAAGCTATTACGAACCACACCTTCTACGGGAAACAACCTCATATACTTGCGAGTGACGCTTTGTAGTAGTACTTAATCCGAGCACAACAAGTTTTTAGCGCCGCTGCCGGGGAGGGTTGTCGAAGTAGTAATAGTTTGATTTTTTATTTATTTATTTACTCGGTTGTCTGTTTTCTTTAAATTACTAAGTGTTGTTCTTTTTATTTCTGCCTGGGAGGGTTGTCGTAGTAGTAATAGTTTGATATTTTTTTCTTTAATTGTTTGTTTGTTTTCTTTTAAATTGTTTGATTGTTTTGTTTGAATTTTTTGTTGTTTGTTTTCTTTAAGTTTCTAAGTGCCTTGTGTAAAGATGCAGTTTTCAAGGCACGGGGAAGTTTACGATAGGAACGATGATTCTGAAATGGCATGGAAATTAGCAGAATTGATGAATCAACTTAAGGTGCTAAATGCAAGAGGAAGAGCACCTATGCCACGCCAAGAGATATGTGTAGCATATGGCAATGTAGGCCATAGTGCAAACACGTGTTCAATGGGTTTTGGATGATACCAAGAATGGCAAGAGGAAGATTATGACTACCAAGGTTTCCAGCAAATGGGTAGAAATGACACATATTCCAATCCTTATAATCCCAGCTGGGGAAGCCAACCAAATTTTTCTTGGAAAAATCAGCAGCACATTCCACCTCCAAATTTTTTTCAACCTTACCAAAGAGACTCTTACTCTCAAGAGCAATATTCAAATCGAAATTACCTTAAGACAACCACATTTGAAGATAGTTTGAATGCCTTCATTCAAACCAGCACACAAAATCAAGATAAACTTAAGGAACCCACTTTGGAATATAGTTTGAATGCCTTCATTCAAATTAGCTCACAAAACCAAGATCAATTCGAGAAATCCACAGTGGAAGATGATTTGAATGCTTACCTTCAAATTAGCACAAAAAATCAAGAAGGAAGCAATGAGAGGTTTGATTCTTTGGAGGAATCATTGAAGAGGGTGGAAATGCAAGTTGGGCAACTGGCACATCAACTCCAAGCACACCAAGAAGAGGAATTTCCTAGCTAATTGGAGCAAGTCAAGGTAATCACAAATTTGAGGAGTGAACAAGTAATATATAACAAATTTTGTGATTCTTTGGATGTAGGCACTAATCAAGAAGATATTGGCAAGGAAATACAATCCAACATTGAGGAGTTGAGCCAATCAAACGAGGAGAATTTGGAGGCATCAACCTCACCAAAGTTGCATGAATCTTCCAATCCTGATAGGCCACCAAATCCAATTCCATGTAGCTTGAAGGATGAGGAGCAAGGTAAGCATGACATCTATAATATGCACTCCCAAGGAGATAGTGAAAATAAGATTGGGATGACTATGACCTTAGGAGAAGAGCATGAAATGCCCAATTTAGAAATTGAGAGTGTAAGCTAATTTTAGATACTGAGGTTGTTGAGATGGGACTTGACATTGTTAAATTGGATGAAGAAGTGATTCAACCAAACTTGGTTAAACTTAAAGAGTCCCCAAAAATCATGTCTTCTACTCTTGGTGGTAAGGAAGAGTAGAAATCTGATATGCCCTTGTTGCACAAAGACAAAGATTATTATCACTTTCCTATAGCACTGGAGGATCACCCCGATGGGACCTTCACATGTCCCTTTGAGACATGTTCTCTTCAAGGAATACTATTTAGGGGTTGCCGTACATCGGGTACATTTCAAAGTTACATGTTGTTCATCCTCTCAGTCATGGGCTCCAATTGCATTATGGGTGGAAGGAGCCCTACACATCGCATATGGGAACGATGGAAATAAGGTTTTATCTAAACCCTCCCTATAGTCTGCATGCTCACATTGAGGACAATGTGAATCTTTAAGTGTGGGGTGCATTATGTGTTTTTTTGGGTTTTTACTTTTAACTTGTTTTTTTTTTAAGTTTTAGTTAATGTTTTTAATGTTTTTCTTTGCATAAATTAATTTTGGAAAGTTCAATTATTATAAATTGTTGATTGATGACCTTTGAAATTTTGAAGCATAAAATTGAGAATTGAGTAGAATTGGTGCTTATTGTCAATTTTGTTGGTTTTCCCTTGTATTTCCATTAACCTAGTGAGAAATTGAGCCATCAACTTATCATTATTGTTGTGGGTGAACATCTTTGATTGATGAATTGCTAGAACTTGCTTTGAAATGCATTTTAAGATTGCATAAAAATTTTCAATTAGGCATCAAGATGATTAAGGCAATTAGGTGAACCCACTTTGGCTTAAAAAGACCAACCCTATCTTTAACCTTAGTTAGCCTATTTTATTTTTCCTTTTCTTTCTTTTTCACAACACCATTAGCTTGAACCTTGTTGATTAACTCTTATCTTTTCATTAGGTCAAGAGCATTTTAAGAGAGTTTATGACCGAGTGTTGTGTTGAAATAAGTGTGGGGTTAAATTTAGTAGGTTTAAGATTGCAAAGCAAAATAAAAAAAAGGAAAAAAATATATAATAATAATAAGAATAATTGTTGTTCTTATTGGAAGGGTTGGAATAAGTTGAAAATATCATTGCAATATTTAATAAGTGAGTTCCCTTGAAAAGCTCTTTAATGTCAAGGGGTAGATGAGAGGAAGGTGTTTTGGGATTGTTGGGTTATGTATATGATCGGGTACTTCATTCTTAAAGTGCTCTTGAACGTAATGATCAAGCTCACATTTCCTAAATATCATGCCTTTACCTTAGCCCCATTACAACCCAATAAAGACCTTTTGATTGATGCTTGATTGTAATTTTATGGTGGAGATTTGATTGATAAGCAAGCCTATGACAATAATCTTTCATTGATTATTATGAGTGTAAACACCACCATGATCAAACACTTATAAGAGTTGGTGAGGGAGTGACAACATTGGTTATGCATGGAAAGCCACTTAATTGCATTGGTGTCGATTTTGTTTGATTTGATATTTATTGCAGATTTAGGGATAGGGAAGTCTTGATGCATCTTTATAACTCTTGAACTTAACAAAATTTATCTTGTTAGTGTATTTTGATTTTAGCCTTGCTTGGGGACAAGCAAGGAATTAAGTGTGGGGTATTTGTTTAGATCATTTTTGTACTAGTTTTTAGTGTGATTTTTATATGTTTTTAGTTAATGTTTTGATTGATTTTTGTTTTAAGTTTGTTTAAAGTGTTTGTTTTAGGTTTAGGTGCAAAAACACCCTTGGAAGATCAAAACAGTGCAGGAAAAGCATGAACCAAGCAAGACATGGCCAAAGCAAATCAAGCTTGGCCATGTCCCTCAAAGAATGAAGAGGACAGAGCATGACACGGCCAAGCCTCTGGCCGTGTCTCATCCAAGGAGCAAAACCAAAGAAACCAAGAAAAGAAGAGCAAAAATGAAGAAGCAGGAAGAGACACACTCAGTGACACGACCAAGCCACTGGCCGTGTCACATGACACGGCCAGCAAGCTTGGCCATGTCCAATTTCATGCCAAAGAACAAGGGAGCAAGCAAAGAAGGAAAGAAAAGAGACAGTAGTGGACACACCCACATGACACGGCCACAAGCTTGGCCGTGTCACCCCTTGAGACCAAAAGAAAAGAAAGAAAAAGAAAGAAAGAAAAAGGTCAGTGAAGGACACGGCCAGATGGCTTGGCCGTGTCCCAAAGGAAAACAAGAGACACGGCCAAGCCACTCTTGGCTTAGCCGTGTCACACCTAAAACATTTGATTTCTTTTGCACGAAGTGGGGAACAAAGTAAGAGACAATGCCTTATGCTTGCCAAAAGAAATACTAAACAAAGAAATAGTGGGGAACAAAGTAAAATGGGGTGAGTTGGAAGGCATGGGTGGTGTTTTTGAATGAATTAAAAAGAGAAGAGGGAAATTGGAGGGGAGTTTGGTTTTCTTGGAGCCAATTTCTGCTACACGTTTGGGAGAGGGAGAGAGTGACACTCTCCCTTGTCCCTTCATCTTCATCTCCATTTCCATTCTCTCCACCTTCTCCATCTTCCATTGATAAGATCTTTGAGGTTATTTGGGATAAATTGGGTTAACAAGCTCTTGAAGGTTGAAGAAGCTTCATTGAAGGGATTGGTGACTTGAGAAAGCTCCATTCCATCTTCCAAAGGCACAATCAATTGAAGGGTTGGTGACTTGAGAAAGCTCCATCCAAAGGTTTGGTGACTTGAGAAAGCTCCATTCCACATTGCAAAGGGGAATCAACCATTGAAGAGGGCTTGAGTTCTTCATCATACATCAAGTGGAGCTAGGAGGAAGACTAGCAATCTTACTCTTGGCATCTTCACAAGGGGTTTTTCTATTCTCTATTTTAATTCATTTCTTATTGTTGTTGTTGTATTAAGAGATTGATATTGCAATGAACAATTTGTATTTGTTTTATATTGAGTTGAATGAATATTATAAATTGATGATGTTGAGCTAAATATCCATGCCTAGGGCTTGTAGCATATTTGGTTGAATGTCTTGATTTGATATTTTCATTGATATTCCTTGTTGTTTGGTTGATTGTATTGTATTAAATGCTAGGTTGATAGATTAGCTGCCTATTAATCTTTGAATATTGGATGATAGACCAAGAGGTGAAATTCAACATTGAAACTATACAATCGACCACCCTATGAATGAATTAGAAATATAAGTTCTAGGGTTTTGTTAATTTGGTAATGTAAAAGAATTGGTCATTGTTAATTCATGAATGTGAGAACTAATGGATTGGTAATTGACTAATTAACCTTAAGGAATAAATTAATTACAAGGTTATGTTAATGGATAATTGAGAATTGAGCTTTGATTGAATGGACCTATAACCCTAGGCACCTTCCCAAGAATCGATTTGATCTTGTACACCAATCACACACCAATACTACACACAATACTTTTAGTTTTAATTGTTTTAAAGTCGCAACTCAAACATTAAACTTCCGCATTTAAATAACTTGTTAATCAAGCTATTACGAACCACACCTTCTACGGGAAACAACCTCATATACTTGCGAGTGACGCTTTGTAGTAGTACTTAATCCGAGCACAACAAGATTTTAGCGCCGCTGCCGGGGAGGGTTGTCGAAGTAGTAATAGTTTGATTTTTTATTTATTTATTTACTCGGTTGTCTGTTTTCTTTAAATTACTAAGTGTTGTTCTTTTTATTTCTGCCTGGGAGGGTTGTCGTAGTAGTAATAGTTTGATATTTTTTTCTTTAATTGTTTGTTTGTTTTCTTTTAAATTGTTTGATTGTTTTGTTTGAATTTTTTGTTGTTTGTTTTCTTTAAGTTTCTAAGTGCCTTGTGTAAAGATGCAGTTTTCAAGGCACGGGGAAGTTTACGATAGGAACGATGATTCTGAAATGGCATGGAAATTAGCAGAATTGATGAATCAACTTAAGGTGCTAAATGCAAGAGGAAGAGCACCTATGCCACGCCAAGAGATATGTGTAGCATATGGCAATGTAGGCCATAGTGCAAACACGTGTTCAATGGGTTTTGGATGATACCAAGAATGGCAAGAGGAAGATTATGACTACCAAGGTTTCCAGCAAATGGGTAGAAATGACACATATTCCAATCCTTATAATCCCAGCTGGGGAAGCCAACCAAATTTTTCTTGGAAAAATCAGCAGCACATTCCACCTCCAAATTTTTTTCAACCTTACCAAAGAGACTCTTACTCTCAAGAGCAATATTCAAATCGAAATTACCTTAAGACACCCACATTTGAAGATAGTTTGAATGCCTTCATTCAAACCAGCGCACAAAATCAAGATAAACTTAAGGAACCCACTTTGGAAGATAGTTTGAATGCCTTCATTCAAATTAGCTCACAAAACCAAGATCAATTCGAGAAATCCACAGTGGAAGATGATTTGAATGCTTACCTTCAAATTAGCACAAAAAATCAAGAAGGAAGCAATGAGAGGTTTGATTCTTTGGAGGAATCATTGAAGAGGGTGGAAATGCAAGTTGGGCAACTGGCACATCAACTCCAAGCACACCAAGAAGAGGAATTTCCTAGCTAATTGGAGCAAGTCAAGGTAATCACAAATTTGAGGAGTGAACAAGTAATATATAACAAATTTTGTGATTCTTTGGATGTAGGCACTAATCAAGAAGATATTGGCAAGGAAATACAATCCAACATTGAGGAGTTGAGCCAATCAAACGAGGAGAATTTGGAGGCATCAACCTCACCAAAGTTGCATGAATCTTCCAATCCTGATAGGCCACCAAATCCAATTCCTTGTAGCTTGAAGGATGAGGAGCAAGGTAAGCATGACATCTATAATATTCACTCCCAAGGAGATAGTGAAAATAAGATTGGGATGACTATGACCTTAGGAGAAGAGCATGAAATGCCCAATTTAGAAATTGAGAGTGTAAGCTAATTTTAGATACTGAGGTTGTTGAGATGGGACTTGACATTGTTAAATTGGATGAAGAAGTGATTCAACCAAACTTGGTTAAACTTAAAGAGTCCCCAAAAATCATGTCTTCTACTCTTGGTGGTAAGGAAGAGTAGAAATCTGATATGCCCATGTTGCACAAAGACAAAGATTATTATCACTTTCCTATAGCACTGGAGGATCACCCCGATGGGACCTTCACATGTCCCTTTGAGACATGTTCTCTTCAAGGAATACTATTTAGGGGTTGCCGTACATCGGGTACATTTCAAAGTTACATGTTGTTCATCCTCTCAGTCATGGGCTCCAATTGCATTATGGGTGGAAGGAGCCCTACACATCGCATATGGGAACGATGGAAATAAGGTTTTATCTAAACCCTCCCTATAGTCTGCATGCTCACATTGAGGACAATGTGAATCTTTAAGTGTGGGGTGCATTATGTGTTTTTTTGGGTTTTTACTTTTAACTTGTTTTTTTTTTAAGTTTTAGTTAATGTTTTTAATGTTTTTCTTTGCATAAATTAATTTTGGAAAGTTCAATTATTATAAATTGTTGATTGATGACCTTTGAAATTTTGAAGCATAAAATTGAGAATTGAGTAGAATTGGTGCTTATTGTCAATTTTGTTGGTTTTCCCTTGTATTTCCATTAACCTAGTGAGAAATTGAGCCATCAACTTATCATTATTGTTGTGGGTGAACATCTTTGATTGATGAATTGCTAGAACTTGCTTTGAAATGCATTTTAAGATTGCATAAAAATTTTCAATTAGGCATCAAGATGATTAAGGCAATTAGGTGAACCCACTTTGGCTTAAAAAGACCAACCCTATCTTTAACCTTAGTTAGCCTATTTTATTTTTCCTTTTCTTTCTTTTTCACAACACCATTAGCTTGAACCTTGTTGATTAACTCTTATCCTTTCATTAGGTCAAGAGCATTTTAAGAGAGTTTATGACCGAGTGTTGTGTTGAATTAAGTGTGGGGTTAAATTTAGTAGGTTTAAGATTGCAAAGCAAAATAAAAAAAAGGAAAAAAATATATAATAATAATAAGAATAATTGTTGTTCTTATTGGAAGGGTTGGAATAAGTTGAAAATATCATTGCAATATTTAATAAGTGAGTTCCCTTGAAAAGCTCTTTAATGTCAAGGGGTAGATGAGAGGAAGGTGTTTTGGGATTGTTGGGTTATGTATATGATCGGGTACTTCATTCTTAAAGTGCTCTTGAACGTAATGATCAAGCTCACATTTCCTAAATATCATGCCTTTACCTTAGCCCCATTACAACCCAATAAAGACCTTTTGATTGATGCTTGATTGTAATTTTATGGTGGAGATTTGATTGATAAGCAAGCCTATGACAATAATCTTTCATTGATTATTATGAGTGTAAACACCACCATGATCAAACACTTATAAGAGTTGGTGAGGGAGTGACAACATTGGTTATGCATGGAAAGCCACTTAATTGCATTGGTGTCGATTTTGTTTGATTTGATATTTATTGCAGATTTAGGGATAGGGAAGTCTTGATGCATCTTTATAACTCTTGAACTTAACAAAATTTATCTTGTTAGTGTATTTTGATTTTAGCCTTGCTTGGGGACAAGCAAGGAATTAAGTGTGGGGTATTTGTTTAGATCATTTTTGTACTAGTTTTTAGTGTGATTTTTATATGTTTTTAGTTAATGTTTTGATTGATTTTTGTTTTAAGTTTGTTTAAAGTGTTTGTTTTAGGTTTAGGTGCAAAAACACCCTTGGAAGATCAAAACAGTGCAGGAAAAGCATGAACCAAGCAAGACATGGCCAAAGCAAATCAAGCTTGGCCATGTCCCTCAAAGAATGAAGAGGACAGAGCATGACACGGCCAAGCCTCTGGCCGTGTCTCATCCAAGGAGCAAAACCAAAGAAACCAAGAAAAGAAGAGCAAAAATGAAGAAGCAGGAAGAGACACACTCAGTGACACGACCAAGCCACTGGCCGTGTCACATGACACGGCCAGCAAGCTTGGCCATGTCCAATTTCATGCCAAAGAACAAGGGAGCAAGCAAAGAAGGAAAGAAAAGAGACAGTAGTGGACACACCCACATGACACGGCCACAAGCTTGGCCGTGTCACCCCTTGAGACCAAAAGAAAAGAAAGAAAAAGAAAGAAAGAAAAAGGTCAGTGAAGGACACGGCCAGATGGCTTGGCCGTGTCCCAAAGGAAAACAAGAGACACGGCCAAGCCACTCTTGGCTTAGCCGTGTCACACCTAAAACATTTGATTTCTTTTGCACGAAGTGGGGAACAAAGTAAGAGACAATGCCTTATGCTTGCCAAAAGAAATACTAAACAAAGAAATAGTGGGGAACAAAGTAAAATGGGGTGAGTTGGAAGGCATGGGTGGTGTTTTTGAATGAATTAAAAAGAGAAGAGGGAAATTGGAGGGGAGTTTGGTTTTCTTGGAGCCAATTTCTGCTACACGTTTGGGAGAGGGAGAGAGTGACACTCTCCCTTGTCCCTTCATCTTCATCTCCATTTCCATTCTCTCCACCTTCTCCATCTTCCATTGATAAGATCTTTGAGGTTATTTGGGATAAATTGGGTTAACAAGCTCTTGAAGGTTGAAGAAGCTTCATTGAAGGGATTGGTGACTTGAGAAAGCTCCATTCCATCTTCCAAAGGCACAATCAATTGAAGGGTTGGTGACTTGAGAAAGCTCCATCCAAAGGTTTGGTGACTTGAGAAAGCTCCATTCCACATTGCAAAGGGGAATCAACCATTGAAGAGGGCTTGAGTTCTTCATCATACATCAAGTGGAGCTAGGAGGAAGACTAGCAATCTTACTCTTGGCATCTTCACAAGGGGTTTTTCTATTCTCTATTTTAATTCATTTCTTATTGTTGTTGTTGTATTAAGAGATTGATATTGCAATGAACAATTTGTATTTGTTTTATATTGAGTTGAATGAATATTATAAATTGATGATGTTGAGCTAAATATCCATGCCTAGGGCTTGTAGCATATTTGGTTGAATGTCTTGATTTGATATTTCCATTGATATTCCTTGTTGTTTGGTTGATTGTATTGTATTAAATGCTAGGTTGATAGATTAGCTGCCTATTAATCTTTGAATATTGGATGACAGACCAAGAGGTGAAATTCAACATTGAAACTATACAATCGACCACCCTATGAATGATTTAGAAATATAAGTTCTAGGGTTTTGTTAATTTGGTAATGTAAAAGAATTGGTCATTGTTAATTCATGAATGTGAGAACTAATGGATTGGTAATTGACTAATTAACCTTAAGGAATAAATTAATTACAAGGTTATGTTAATGGATAATTGAGAATTGAGCTTTGATTGAATGGACCTATAACCCTAGGCACCTTCCCAAGAATCGATTTGATCTTGTAGACCAATCACACACCAATCCTACACACAACACTTTTAGTTTTAATTGTTTTAAAGTCACAACTCAAACATTAAACTTCCGCATTTAAATAACTTGTTAATCAAGCTATTACAAACCACACCTTCTTAGGGATACGACCTTGGGGCAATCACCTTTGCTACAGCTACCTCGTATACTTGCGAGTGATGCTTTGTAGTAGTACTTAATCCGAGCGCAACATCTTTACCCTTGAAAATGGATCTTCATCCTTTGAGATTAGGTCTTCACCTTTGAAAATGAATCTTCATCCTTGAGATTGGGTCTTCACCCTTGAAAGTGGATCTTCATCCTTTAAACTTTGGGTCTTCACCCTTTGAAATTGGATCTTCATCCATTAGAGATTAGGTCTTATATTGGCTTCAGCTCTTTTAGCTGGACTGATCTTTTGTCTTTTGCGTATTCATTCTTTTGAGAATTCTGATTTTCTTCTTTATTCCATTCTTTTTTGTTCTTCCTTTGCACTTTTGCAAAAAATTCAGCCCTTTTTAGCTAGCCTTCATATCCTCTCCTTGCCACCTGCGTGGCAAGATATTCAAAATATTTTGTTTATGCATAAACTCAAAAATTGAAAAGGAGAAACTTTTCCCCCTGTGTAGGCTCAAACCCATGATTTTTCTATGCGGGTTCTGATTGATGTTTTTGTTGTCTAGTTCTTCACACAAGTACGTATTTCTTCTCTTTGCAAGATTACTAGAACTTTCTCAAGCAATGGGCTTTCTTTGCCCCCCTTGATTCAATATCTTCTTTTGATTCTTTACCTCGCAGGGTATTCGCTGTTCACTTTGACAACGAATGGACAAAGATAAGAAAGTGCGATATGATATGCTCATGTATGCATGATATGTATGAATAATACTTACAGTCGTTCCATCGACTCACAAACCGAGGTGATCAGCAGAAGTGTTCTCATTGACTCCTTTGAGATGCTTGTTCAGTCCTTGCTTCGGAATGACAGGATGCTTCATATTTATGGCTTTTATCTTCAAGATGTTGCAAATAGGAATAATGTAGGCCCCAAACAGCAGAGATACATCCATTTCAAATTATGATTCAGTATGACCTTGCCAATAATCATTTCCTTTGCCCAATGTGTCCTTTGGAGGTTCAACATACTTCCCTTAACTTGAAGGCTTTGTATGACAAAACTTTTTTTTTTTTGAATTTTGATTTTGAAATCAAATGTTGGCTTTGCCAAATCAATGTCAATGTACCTCAGGACTTGATTTTTCTAAATTAACATATCTATAACATGACAACCCTAGTTACCTCACTAAATTCGGGAATCATTTCTATTTAAGCAAGAATTGTTGTACTTTAGATAGGCACATACACATTACTTGGCCAAAGGTCTCATTTGAGTTTAAATATTGTCTTTCTCATATGCATGCTCATCCAAACTATCTCCACTAATAGACTCTACCTACCAAGAGAGATCAACAGGTATTTAATAGGCTTGAAATGTGGTCTATAAGGGACACAGGTTTAAATGAAGGCCATTTTGAGATTGGACCTGGTGTGACACAATGAAAAAACCCTCACACTACAAACTTCTTTTTGAACTTTAGGCAGCTGGGGGCAATCTTTCTAAACTCCAAATTCCTTCTATCTTCTTAGCATTAATCTAGATCTTGATTAGGACAGTCTTTGCCCCCATAAAAATTTTGTTACCCAAATTTGTTTCTTTTCTTCTTCTCCCTTTTCTTTCTTTTTATTTTTCTTGCTCTTCCCTTTCTTTTAAGCATTTTATCATTTTGTCTTTCTTTCTTGCAGGACTGTCAAGTATAAAACTTTCAGGAACTGGATGGTCCTTTTCCTTTTTCTTTGATTTTGATCAAATCTATGGTTGGATTGGACCAATTCAAGTCAAAATGTCCTTATGAACCAAATGGAAGCCTTTTGCTGCTTTAGGTAAAAGAGAACTCAGTTGACTTTTTAAACCGCCTTTTTAGGTTTTATCTTTCTTATTTTTTTCTTTTCTTTTTTCTTTTTTTTTCTTTTGTCCTTTTTTCCTTTTTTTCTTTTCTTTTTCTTCTTTTTTCTTTTGTTCTCTTTTTTTTTTGGGTTCTAGCTCAAACAGAGTTGTCTTATTTGTACCAACTTGTATTTCTAATAATGGATGAGTGGAGTGACATAAATATTCTTTAACAGGGATAAATCATTTGTTACTCTGATGTTGTCTTGATATATTGGAGATATTAGGAAAACTTCAACTACCTTTATGGCTTTGAAAGCATCAACTACCCTCATGGCTTGCGCTATGCATTCCATTCGTTGATCTTCTTGCCTTTTCATCTTAGTGATCATAAGACTTGTCAAAAGTATCACAACAGCTCAGGGTAGGTTGTTGGGGTTATATGCCAATGAAAAGAAAGCTAAAACCTTATGAAGGCTCAAAGGGACAACTAAGGATTGATATTTAATAGGTGGATACTAGTTGTTAGCTAACCAAACAATGCCTATATCATTTCGCTCTTAAATAAGTAGAGTTCAATTTCACCTCGAAAGTTTGCCAAAGCATGTTCTAAGACTGACTAGGACCTAGACAAAGGTAATTATGCAGGAGCCCTCTCTAAGTAAGCATACATAACTCACTGCTATAGAGCAATTCCCTCACCTAGTAAAGTCATTCAAGTTATGATGCCTAGATATATTAATTCATGAATTATCAAGCTAGATTGCTCATTGGTTGAGCACCAAAATGAATAAAGACCAACAAAAATTTTGATGAAAGTAATTCATTCAAACAAATTTAAACTTGTAAAACATAATTGTTCAAATTAAAGAAAGTAAAATTGAAAAGCAACATTCAAGCTAAGGAAAGTTTGTTGAGTTTAAGCTTCTTTTCTTTTCACATCTTCAATATTTCCATCTTGAAAGGATGATAAAACAAAATCTTCTTCCAATCCTTTTCCCACCATGAAGGTTGCCGGTGGAGGTACTCTTCCAAACTTAGACAAAGGATTGTTCTTGGTATTGGGCTTGTCCGACTCCGGTAGCTTACCACTATCGATTAGATCTTGGATCTCATGCTTCAATCGGGTACATCTATAGTCTCATGTCCTTGAGTTTGATGAAATTGACAAAAAGCCTTAGTATCAAATTTTGGAGGTAAAGGATTTGGCAAAGGTCGAGGGGCTAATGAAGACCCAAGACAAAGGCTTCCCCAGATCTAAAAACTGCCTTCTATTTGCTTGACCAGTTGTATTAACATCAACTTCTTTTTACGTGTTATGATTGCTAGGCTGATAATTCCCCTTCTCATTTCTTTTTATTGAAAAGCAATTCTTCTCCCTTTCCCATTCTTCAATTTGTAGACCAGCTTGGAGAAGATCTTTGAAATCCCTTATAAGGGTGTGAGACATCCTTTCAAGAAGATTGGGCAAGATGCCTCTCACGATCATTCTTATTTGATCAGGTTCATCAGGCCTTTTCTTGAGCAAAGCAGCCTTATTTCTCCATCGTTTCACATAGTCCACAAAATTCTCATTTGGCCTTTGTCTAATGGACTCCACTTCTATTAAGGTAACTTCCATCTCGATGTTGTATCCATATTGCTGAATGAAAGCCTTGTATAACATGTCCCAATATTTTTGAGTACTTTCTTCTAAAGTGTTGTACCAATTTTGGACAATAGGGTCCAATGAGAGCATGAAGTACCTTAGAGTTTGAGCCTTAGTTGCTCGGGCAGACTGTATAGCAGTGATATATTGCTTCACATGGAGGTGAGGATTTCCGGTTCCATCAAACTTCGCAAAAGATGGCATCTTGAACTTGTACGGAACTTCTTCATCTAGCTCAAATAATTTGTCAACTTCGGACATTTCTTCGGTTTTTAGTTTCTTCTCAAATTTCTTTTCTAAATCAGCAATCATCTTCTCAACATCAGATGTCTCGGTCTTTTCAATAGTTGCCTTCTCAACAACCTTTGGCTCTTTTTTGTCTTGAGGATCTTGGAAGTATTGAGCCCAATCATCATCATCAATGATCACCTTTTCATCATCAAAAGCTACTTCATTAAATTTATTCTTCCCTTTGTCCTTTGGCTTCTTAGTGCTAGCCGATGCTTCGACATGATTTCCTAAAATCTCAGCCAATTGATTCTTTATGGTCTAGGCTATGGCCTCTTTTATTTTTTCCATTTTAGCATTGAGGGTGTCGTCCACCATTCTTTGAATTTGTTCAGGATCCATTGTTTTTGGTGAGCAAGTGATTGAGTCGTTACTAGATTCTTTGCTTCCGGCGTAGGTCAGATTGTCGTAAGCTTTTGAACTATCGTGATCCAGGGCTGTGAGCCAGAAAGGATCAATGATATGAGATGCAAATGTCTGCATGTATGCATGTATGTACAAAAAATCAACGAAGAAAGATAATTAGGACGTTCCTTCCAACCTTATAATATCCACACACGAATGGCGAGTCTCTTTTCTTAGGTAAATGGTTAACAAAATACCAGTATGGGGTATCTTTTTTTTAAATATTTCCCTCGGACGTTTCAACCAATAGTTATATTTTCAAAAATGGAAATCAATCCATGATAATTCCCATTAATTAGGATTTAATCCATTCAACCAACTAAAATAGCTTTTATGCTATATTGGATTAAAACTAAATTTAGAGGTTTATTATAAATAGATTTCTCACTTGAAAAAAGTAACTAATGATTCATGCCGAAAACAAGCCCATGATTAATTATTCTTAGTATAAACTAGGCTCACAATTGATTTTTGGTATTTCGTAATTGACCTAAATAATTTGCAAGCCCTTTATAAGAAAAGGTTGGATAAAAATAATTTTATTTCTAAGCCCATTGTAAAAAGATTTTTTAGAAAAAATGGATTTTTGGGTTTAGTATTTGGGCCATGAGCAAAAGAATTTTTGATTTGTTTTTAGAAAAGTTTTATATCCAAGGACCATCATGAAATGTTTTAAAGATAGCTTTGGCCTTTTGGACTTTAAAGAAAAATTTACTTTGAGCTTACAATTTACTTAGGTCATATTAGAAAAAGAACAAACCAAATAAGCCAAGATTTAAGCCAAGATAAATTAACCATGGTCAAACAACATGCATTTGGGGCAAAACCTAAGGAAAGTAACTAGGCCAAGTACATAAGCTTTAGTCTTTGGGTTAAAAGGCTTAGGTTCTCATAGCAAGTATATACCAAATGGTACAAGGCTATGAGTGGTTATGCCATGCTCGATCTCCATACCTTGAATGAAAGTATGGTATCCCTTACATAACACAATACGGGTAACACGGGCGTCCTAACTCACGCGCATGATGCAATATAATATGATGCAATGGATAATATCATTATAAGAAAGAATAGAATAATATAAAGACCAACGGAATCAACTTCTCTTATCCCCAGTGGAGTCGCCACTGTGAGCGGGCATTTTTACCCCCACTCCCAGTGGAATGGTTCTTGCGACTTCAGCACTATTTAGGCTCAGGGCCTTAGAGAACACTGACTTAAGTCTAGAGAAAATGAAGTTGCCACCCGAATGGGCTAAAAAAAAGAAAGGGGTGGATGACTCGATTCCTAAGGAATCCCCAACCCCCTAATGGGTTCGGAAAGTTAGGTACGTGTGGGGAAGGTGAGAAATGGCCCAACACCCCCTACAACGCCCGGTTCATTGGAACCGGCCTCCTTTACAGGTCTTAATATTATAAAATTCTTAAATATAACAATATTATCCATATTACATTCAACAATTGAAATAAAGCATCGTTAAATTAAAACCAAAGCAATGTCCAAGCAAAACAAATAAATGGACACCCATCCGAGGATGGAAACATACCCTTATATCATCCATGTCTAAACTAATAGGACACCCACCAAAAGGTAGAAATATGTCCCTTACATTGGTCCAAAATATAAAAGCAATTTAAATTAAATGATATTTAACTAATGAGATACCCACAAAGTGAAAACATGCCTCTTACAACATTTGGAAATCAAAATAAATTGATAAAGGTAAACAACAATTCATCATAAATAAATCATTCACCAATGATATTAAATAGCAACCAAAATATAAACATTCATCCATGATAATTTAAATAAATTAGGCATTGAATTAAATAAATCAACAAAGCATTGAAAATAGATTAAAGCATATAATAGACTACATAATCAAATATAAATTAAATAAAGCAAGTAAAGATTCAAGTTAGGGCTACTGTTTCTATTTAAGATTCTTTATTTAATGTTTAGGGTTTTGGAATTTATGGGTTTAAGCTACTGTAAGTTTTAAGGGAATTAAAATGGATTAAGGTTTTATAATTTAAGAGATTGATAAGGTTCTTTGATTAACCAAATTAGGGTTTGAGGGGTAAAATCATGAAATTAGGGTTTGGATATTAAAACATTAGGTTTATGGTTTACGGTTACTAGATTATTATTTTTAGGCTTACTGTGTTGAATTTTAATATTTAGGTTTATAAGATTTTAAGGTTTTAAGGATTGGGGTTAGGGTTTAGGAAAACTAGGGTTTATGGTTTTGGTTTTGAGGGAATTAGGGTTTTTAGTGTTTCAGAAAATATGTTTGGTTTTAGGATTGAAGAAAATAGTTTAGAGTTTTATAAAGCTTTTTGTGATTTTTAGAAACTGTAAGGTAAGTTTAGAGTTTGTTAATAGAGTTTGGACATTTAACAAAGCATTTGGAAACTTTGGAAAAGAATTAAAAGAAAACAGTTTAGGGTTTTTAAGAGCTTTTTGAAATAGGAAAAACAATTTAAGGTTTTTGGAAATAAAAGAGTAGTTTTTAGGGTTTTGGAAATAGCAGTAACAATTTAGGGTTTTAAGGTTTTGAAGAAATAGGTTAGAGTTCTTAAGTTCTAGAAGAAACAGAATGAACGATTTAAGATTTTTTGGAAAACAAAGGAAACAAATTAGGGTTTTGAAGGTATTTAGAAACAGAAAAGTGTTTATGTTATTGAAACAAAGATCAATGTTACTATGTGTTTATAAATCAAGGTTTTGTGTGTATAATCTTAAGAATCAAAGAAACAAAGCTACTGTAAGAAAATAAAAAGAAATTAGAGATTCAAACCTCCGTTCGTTGGTTCCACCAAAAATTTTTTCTTGGATGAACAAGGACAAAGGCAGTGTTGCTACCTTTGATAAATTGTTAATGGCTTGTTTATTGCTCCTAAATCCGAAGTCCCAAATTCAAAGTTCTCTTGTTAATCTTTTTTCCAAGTCCAGTCCGATCCTCCCAAGTTTTTGTTCCAAAGTCCTCCCAAAGTTTTTTCCCCTGTTTTGTGTTATTTTTAGTCTTATTTATAGGAAATTTAGATGATTAATTCAACTTGTTTATGGAAACTAACATTAATTAAGAAAAGGAAACCGAAACCAAATAGAATTTGGTTTCAGAAAAAAATTGCGTCGGAAAAATTTTGTTGGAAAAAAAAACTGCTGCGGAAAAATTTTCTCTGGCGAAAAAATTGCTGCAGGCTGCTGCGAGCGCTGGTAAAAAAAAATTGTGGGACGGGGAGGGGCTGCGGGCCATTTCACTCACAGGATTTTCCTACGAGCGAAATGGCCCCGCAGAAAAATTCTGCGGGCTAAATAGCCCACGGCCATTTCGTCCAACAATGTTTTTCGACGATGAATTTTTTCATGGCCGATTTTTCGTCACCGATTTTTATTTTTATTTTTTTTTATTTTTTATTAATTATAAAAACTAAATACTAAGACAAATATTATTCTATTAAGATAACACAAAAAATATTTTGGACTAAATAAAATATATTGGACAACACAGAAATTATTTTGGACTAATTAAAATATATTGGACTGGACTGGGTAAAAAATTAAGGGTCTACAAAGCTTAATTTGTTTATAATTATCTCATTTTCCTTCTAATACCCTAATTTTACATAACTTAATCTCAACTTTATGCGAACTTGTCCATAACTAATTTCTATCAATATAATCATTACATACATATTCAAACAACATTAAATTCATTCATTTCAAGAATTATAACCATCCACACCAAAACCCTAATTTAAACATCACCTTTCTATAAACCTAAATTTACCAACTTTGTCCATTTCAACCAACCATCAATTCATCATATTGTTAATCTATAAACATTAAAGGGTTAGTTGGAATTAATTTGTGTTTTATTCTCAATTTTCCCAAGCTACTCATTCCTCTCTTTCTCCTCTATGTTCAGTCCTTTTTGTTTTAAAGTTGTAGGAGCTGTTGGTTTTGGTCCTTCCACCTCTTTGCTTCTTCTCAAAGTGATAGCACTAGCATTTGCATTATCCCTTGGATTCACAATAGTTTGTGAAGGTAACTTTTAGCCTCTAATTTGTTAACTGAAGTTGCTAATTAACTTATCTGACTCTCCAAATTTTGAATGCTTGTCCTTGTTTCTTGTTGAAATTGTTGAGTGTGAGTTAGAAAAGTCTTAAACATATCTTTTAAGGATGTACCTGAAGTAGATGGTGCTAAGGCTGCTTGTTTCAATGGATAAGTCTATTGTTGGGGCTGTTGAAATCCAAGTTGCCAATTTGGATAAGATTTTTATAGCTGCTGTGGTGGTGGCCTATTATCTCTCCATCCAGGATTATATGAATTGGAATAAGGATCATATTTTCTTTGATGGCTAGGAAAACCTCCTGCTGCATTTATGTGTTATTCTTGTAAAATCGGACACATATCAGTTGGATGTTGTTTTATTAGTTTTTGTTATAGATTTGTGTCTTGTTTATTATGATAATTATTGTTTTATTTAGGTATTTTGTTAGTTTTCATCGGTTTGTTTAGTGTTTTCATTAATTTTGGTAGTTTTAGTTTATTTCAGTGTTTATGTTGTTTTTGATTTAGTTTTTAGTATGGTGTTTTTAGTATGGTGTTTATGTTTTGTTGGTTATTGTTTATTTACTTTTTGTTTAAAGTTTGTTTGAAGTTTTGTTTTAGGTTAAAAAGCCAAGGAACCAAGACTGAAGGAAAAATGGACAGTAGCTGACACAGGCAGAGGACACGGCCAAGTCACTGGCCATGTCCCATACCAAGCTAAAGATGGAAATCAAGCACAGAGAGGAACACACTCAAGGGACACGGCCAAGTCAGTGGCCGTGTCCCTCCAATGAAGCCCAGACACGGCCAAGTCACTCCAACTTGGCCGTGTCTCACTCAGTTCCAAAGGAAAAGAAATTGCAAATCTCACAGTGGAAGACACAGGCAAGGGACACGGCCAAGTCACCGGCCGTGTCCCTCCAAAAGGGTCCAACACGGCCAAGTCAACCTCCACATGGCCGTGTCACTCAACCAAAGAAGAAAGAAGAAAAAAAAAACAAGCAGTAGGTGACACATGCAAGGGACACGGCCAAGTCACTGGCCGTGTCCCTCCAATGCACTCCAACACGGCCAAGTCACTTCTGACTTGGCCGTGTCCCTCATGAACCAAGCACATAGCGGATTTTAAAGCGGAAAATTCGTATAAAAGAGAAAGAGAAGCTAGGGTTTCGGGACTGTTGAGAGTTTGAGAGCTGGTTTCAGCAGTCAGAGAGCAAAGTCAGGGTTTTAACAATTGTTTTCTTTGATTTTGATTAAACTTTGGATAAAAACTAGCTTAGATTAGATTGTTCATGCCATTGAGACATCCTTCTTGCAAGATTTGAATAAGAGATTCTTCAGAAGCTTCAAGGAGTTTGTAACTTGGTTTTGTTCTCGAACTTATTCTCTTTATTTTCATTGAAATTGTATTTATGGATATTATCATATCTATTTTGATTTCTTTGAACATTAATGAGATGAATATGTTTGATTGCATTATGAACTAATTTGATCTAGTCTAGGGTTTGTATGGATCTGCTATGATTGTATGAATTGGTTATTCTCTTAGCTAATAATTTCTTTAGCCTTGATTGAATGAAATATTGTTAATATATAATTGATTGGCCACCAATTATGTGTTTTAGGTATTAGATGATGGATTGAGAGATGAAGTCTAATGCTGGATCAATTCAATTAGGGACTTAGGTGAATTAGAGATATAACCTATTGAAAAGATTGTTTCAATTATAACAAGATTAGTTGTAAGAGGTTTGGATGCGAGAGCTTATTTCCTTGACTCAATTAATTAAGTTGTTTGATATTTAATCTTTGAAATTGAATTAGTTAAGAGGAATAACCATTCATACATATAAGTAGTAGAGAAGTGCAAACCCTAGACCTTTTTATCCAGTGAATCAAAACGTCAGCTCTTGTTTACTTTTATTGTTTTAAACTTCAATTAAACTTTTTCATTATTTAGCAATTTAAATTTCTTCATTATTTTTTATTTATAATCTGATAATCAATAAGCCACTTTAGCTTCCTTGAGAGACGACCTTGGGGTGATCACCTTTGCTACAGCAACCTCATATACTTGCGAGTGACGCTTTGTGGTAGAGTTAATTCGAGCGCAACAAGTTTTTGGCGCCGCTGCCGGGGAGGCTAATTGGCGTAATTGTTTATTAAAAAAATATATTTTAGATTATTTTTCACTATTTTCATTTTATTTCATTTTATCTTTTGCTTTTAATTGTTTCTTTTTCTAGAAAATTTCTGTTTATGCAAGGCAGGAGATCACTCGAAGGAGAGCTATATCCATTCATTCCAGAAATTCAGAGAGTGAAAAGGAGCAGAGAAGAGTTTGAGCTCTACACCGGATTTGATACAGAGGAGGACACTTCTGAATTTGAATCGGAATCTGAACAATCTGTTAAAATGGCTGAAGAAAGGCAAAGAATGATGAGAGACTTTGCTAGACCTGTCATTGGAACTTCAACCTCTTGCATAAGATTGACAGATGCAGCAAGGAATTATGAGTTGAAGAACATTCACTACAATATGCTGCCATCATTTTATGGAGTTCCAAATGAAGATCCTTTGAACTTTATTAGGGATTTCTACTCCACCCTCAACACTTTTCCATTAGGAGGATTAACAGAGGATCAGTTGAGGATGAGGTGTTTTCCATATACTTTGAAGGATAGGGCAAAGAGCTGGCTTATGATGTTGCCCGAAAACTCACTGACAACTTGGGAGCAAGTTTATAATAAGTTCATGGGCAAGTTCTATTCACATCAAAAGACAGCTGAGTTGAGAGGGAAGATTGCTACATTCTCTCAATTTGAAGGAGAGCCATTTCATGAGGTTTGGGACAGATTTAAGATGCTATTGATCCAGTGTCCGCATCATCACTACCCACTTCAACTCCTTAATCAGTTTTTCTATGATGGTCTCACCCAGCAATTTCAAAACACTGTTGACAATGCAGCTGGGGGAGCTATGGGAGAAAAGACAGCTGATGAAACCTATGAAATCTTTGAGATGTTGGGAGCTAATTCTCAACAGAAAAGTGTAAGGGGAAGAAGTAAAGGGGTGAATCAACTGGAAGCCAATAGTGAGATGGTTAGTCAAATAGCTGAGTTGACAAGGCAGGTTCAGATGCTAAACATGAAGAACAATATTTCTTCATCTACTCAAGAAGTGTGTGGAATCTGTGGGACATTTGGGCATGGAGCAAATATATGTCCCTCTGCATATGAGTCTTTTGGGAATGAAGCTGAGCAAGTTAATGCTATGGGGGGATTTCAACCAAGAGCCAGAAATGATCCTTACTCCAACACTTACAATCCTGGTTGGAGGAGTCACCCCAATTTTTCATGGACAACAAATAATGCTCAACAGCCTTTCCATTTGCTCCAGAGACAGAACCAACAGCAGGGCCAATCCTCAAATCAAGGTCAGCCTAAGAGAGAGAGTTTGGAAGAAAGTTTGCAGGCTTTTATCCAGGTCAGTGCTAAAAATCAGGAGATGAACAACAAGAGGCTGGATTCCTTAGAAGCATCTTTTAAGAAGGTGGAGACCCAAGTGGGGCAACTTGCTCAACAGATGCAAATTCAACAAAAGGGGAAGTTCCCAAGTCAACCTGAGCAGGCACAATCAGTGACAGTTCTTAGGAGTGGCAAGGTAATTAATAACAATGTTGAAAATAATTCTGTGAATGCAAGTGAGCAAGAGAATAAAAAGGAAGGAGAACTAGAGAACAAAGGTGCTGAAGAAAGATCAATGGAGAAGTCCCCTACAGCAGATTTGCACAAGGCAAGCAATCCATACCGGCCACCTATACCATTCCCCAGCAGGTTGAAGGATGATAAAAAAGATAAGCAATTTTCAGATATCTTCAACATGCTGTCTAAGGTAAGTATCAACTTACCCTTACTTGAAGCAATTAAGAACATGCCGGCTTATGCTAAATTCTTCAAAGAACTGAATACCAAGAAAAAGAGGTATGAGCCGAATGAAAAGGTGATAGTTTTTGAGGTAGCTAGTGCTGTTTTGCAGCATAAACTACCTCCTAAGCTAAAGGATCCTGGAAGTTTTATTATTCAAATTACTATGGAAAATGGAAAAAAGTACTTATGGCATGTGTGATTTAGGAGCTAGTGTGAATTTAATGCCTTATTCTGTTTATCTTGAGTTAGAACTAGGGGAACTTAAACCAACAAAAATGGTGTTGCAATTAGCTGATAAATCTCTTAGATTCCCGAAAGGGGTTATAGAAGATGTGTTAGTTAAGGTTGGAGGGTTAATAGTACCTGTGGATTTCATTGTTCTTGACATGGAAGTAAGTAACTCTTCACCATCTGCACACACCATTCTGCTGGGTATGCCTTTTATGGCGACTACCAACACTTTGATAGATGTTAAAAATGGTAAATTATCAATGACTGTTTTGGGACAAACTGTGGAATTTTCTATTTTTAACACTTCTCCTATTCCTACAACTGCTTTATATGAGGATTGTTCTTTCATTGATTGTGTTGATGCAGTTTTTTCAGATGTTTTCTTGCAGACAGGTTCCTCTGATAAAATGGAGCTGGCATTGACCTTAGATAGTGATTTGGAAATTTTTGATGTAGAAATAGCCAGTTGTCTTGAGACCTTAGGAAGTGCTGAAATAGAGGAGCTTAAGGAGGACCCAGTTTGTGAGCTTTCCTCCATTCAAAAAGAAGAGAAGAACCCCTCACTAGAGTTAGAGCTAAAAGAGTTACCTAAGAACCTGAAATATGTGTTTTTAGGAGATCACAACACTTTACCTGTGATAATATCTAGTGAACTTAGTGAAGGGGATGAGATGAGGTTGGTGAGTGAGCTTAAAAGATTAAAGAGAGCAATAGGATGGGGATTGAGTGACATCAAGGGTATTAGCCCTTCCATGTGCATGCATAGAATCACTTTAGAAGAAGGAGCTAAACCTGTGAGGGAGACTCAAAGGCACCTTAACCCAAATATGAGTGAAGTGGTTAAGAAGGAAGTGCTCAAATTGCTGGATGAAAGAGTAGTTTATCCAATTGCTAATAGTGAGTGGGTGAGCCCAGTACATGTAGTTCCTAAGAAATCTGAAATCACTGTGGTGAAAAATGAGAATAATGAATTGGTTCCTACTAGGACTACTACTGGGTGGAGAATGTGCATCGATTATAGGAAGTTGAACAATGCTACAAAGAAAGATCATTTCCCTCTTCCTTTTATTGATCAGATGTTAGATAAACTTTCTGGACACTCACATTATTGTTTTCTGGATGGCCTTTCAGGTTACTATCAGGTGCCAATATCTCCAGAGGATCAGTCCAAGACAACCTTTACTTGCCCTTTTGGGACTTATGCATTTCGACGTATGCCCTTTGGCTTGTGCAATGCACCTGCAACTTTTCAGAGATGCATGATGTCTGTCTTCTCTGACATGATAGATGATTTTATTGAG
This sequence comes from Garcia nutans, assembly GCA_947685225.1. Classification (NCBI taxonomy): domain Eukaryota; kingdom Viridiplantae; phylum Streptophyta; class Magnoliopsida; order Malpighiales; family Euphorbiaceae; genus Garcia; species Garcia nutans. Next base: position 36,685,550 of record CANTUV010000045.1, read on the forward strand.
GTATTTATGGATGATTTTTCTGTTTTTGGTAATTCTTTTGATAATTGCCTCAATAAACTTGTTCGTGTGCTTGAGAGATGCATTGAATGTAACCTCACTTTAAGTTGGGAAAAGAGTCATTTTATGGTTACCTAGGGCATTGTTTTAGGTCATGTGGTATCAAGTAAAGGGATTGAGGTGGATAAGGCTAAAGTTAAATTGATTGCTAAATTACCCCCACCTACTTCTGTTAAGGGAATAAGAAGTTTCCTAGGGCATGCAGGATTTTACAGGAGGTTTATTAAGGATTATTCCAAAATAAGCCAACCATTGTGCCATTTGCTAGAGAAAGATGTTCCATTTGAATTTACAACACAATGCATATAGGCTTTTAATTCCCTTAAAGAAAAATTGACTAGTGCACCAGTGATAGTAGCTCCTGTTTGGTCTTTACCTTTTGAAATCATGTGTGATGCCTCTAATCATGCAGTAGGAGCTGTTCTTGGGCAAAGGGTTGATAAATACTTGAGAGTAATATATTATGCCAGTTTGACCCTGAATAGTGCACAAATGAATTACACCACAACTGAAAAGGAAATGTTAGCTGTTGTTTTTGCTTTAGACAAATTTAGAGCATATTTAATTGGGTCAAAAATTATTGTGCATTCTAATCATGCAGCTCTTAAATATCTGTTAACAAAACAACATGCTAAACCGCGCCTAATTAGATGGGTGTTGTTATTGCAAGAATTCGATTTCCAAATCAAGGATACTAAGGGTAGTGAGAATGTTGTTGCTGATCATTTATCCAGATTACCCTTCTTTAGTGAAAATCTTGCATCTGATAGCATTCATAAAAATTTAGAAGAATTTCCTGATGAGCATTTGTTTGTGGTAATTAATGCACCTTGGTTTGCAGATATTGCTAACTATCTTGCTTGTGGTATTTTGCGATCTAACATGTCCTTTCAGGAAAAGAAAAGGTTTCTACACTTGAGTAAGTTTTATTTTTGGGATGAACCTTATCTATTTCGGATATGCAAAGATGAGATAGTTCGCAGGTATGTATCTGAGGAAGAACAACTGAGTGTTTTTCAATTTTGTCATGACCTTCACTGTGGGGATCATTTTGGAGGAAGAAAGACTGCGGAAAAGGTGCTTCAAAGTGGTTTTTACTGGCCTACCTTATTTAAAGATGCTCAAGAGTATTGTAAGCACTGTGATCGTTGCCAAAGAGTAGGTAACATTGGGAGGAGGAATGAAATGCCCCTTCAATCATATATTGTTGTTGAACTGTTTGATGTGTGGGGAATAGACTTCATGGGTCCTTTTCCCAAGTCTTTTGGATATGAGTATATTTTAGTTGCTGTTGATTATGTTTCCAAATGGGTGGAGGCAATTCCCACCCGTACGAATGATGCTAATGTAGTTGTTAAATTTGTGAAGGAAAATATTCTTAGCAGATTTGGTACGCCAAGGGTGATAGTCAGTGATGGGGGGAGCCATTTTTGCAACAGGCTTTTTGAGAAGTTAATGCACAAATCTGGTGTTAAGCACAAGGTGGCAACCCCATATCATCCACAGACTTCTGGACAAGTGGAAACATCCAACAAGCAGATTAAGGGAATTCTGGAGAAAACAGTCAACACATCAAGGAAGGATTGGGCAAACAGATTGCATGATGCACTATGGGCTTATCGGACTGCTTTCAAGACTCCTCTTGGTATGAGTCCATACCGATTGGTGTTTGGAAAAGCTTGTCACTTACCAGTGGAGTTGGAGCACAGAGAATATTGGGCAATCAAGACTCTGAATTTGGACTTAGACAAAGCGAACAGAGAACGATTTCTGCAAATTTCAGAGTTAGATGAGCTGAGAAATGAGGCGTATGAGAGCTCAAGAATTTACAAGGATCGCACTAAAGCACTTCATGACAAAATTATAGTGCGCAAGACATTGAGTCCAGGTATGAAAGTTTTACTTTTTAACTCTCGACTCCGTCTTTGTCCAGGTAAACTCAAGTCTCGATGGAGTGGCCCTTTCGAGATAACTCAGGTGTATCCTTCTGGTGCCATTGAATTACTTAACTCTCGAACAAGTGAGACTTTTAAAGTGAATGGACAGAGAGTTAAGCCATACAATGAAGGATTTCAGGAAGTGAGGGTCATTGATAGCACTTTGATTCATGATCCCTAGGCCTTGCATGATGTCCAGCTATATGACATTAAAGAAGCGCTAAATGGGAGGCAACCCATTGGTTTGCATTTATTTTTCATAGTTGTAATTTTAAATTTAGCAAGTTTTGATTTTATGTTTAGTCTAAATAAATGGAATTGGTGCTTTGATCGGTTTTTCTTTATTTTGTGTTTCAGGGTGTTTGAAGAAGAAGGTTTGCAAAATCTTTAAGAATTGAATAAAATAAAAAAAAAAGAGTTAAAAGTTAATAAAAGGCAATAGGTGACACGGCCAAAGGACTTGGCCGTGTCCCTTGGCCGTGTCACACACTAGACACGGCCACGCTTCATCAAATTTCTTTCGTTTTTGCAAATTTTTATACAGAAGAGGACACACCCATGGGACACGGCCAAGTCACTGGCCGTGTCCCTCCAAGAGCATCAGACACGGCCGTGTCACCTTGACTTGGCCGTGTCTCTTCACTTTCACACACCAGACACAGCCAAGTTCACCCAAACACGGCCGTGTTCCTCATTTTTACACTTTAAAAAACCCGATTTTGCCCAGTTTCTTTCCATTAGATCCCTAATTTCCTGTTCTTCGTCTCTCTCGCTCTCTCGCTCTCTGTATCGCAAAATTCATAGCTTGTGATTCAAAACTCCAAATCTTCCTTTAAACATCAAATTTCTTCACCAAAACTAGAGATAATCACTTAAAACTTCTTCTTTGCTCATATAATTTTGATTTGATCAGGTTTTGGTTTGAATTTTCAGATTTCTAAGGATGCCGAGAACTAAGATTGTGTCACACCACAAGACGAAGAAGTCTACAGCCGAAGGAGCTTCTTCTTCTTCATCATCTTTATCTTTGAAGAGAGCAAGTCTTTTGGCTCGGGGTTTTTTTCCCGACAAGGTATGTTAACGATGAATCTCTTGATGCCTTGCAAATTAGGACTAATTTTGATCGATATGTGCAATTTCTTAGATGGGAAACTCTAGTCACCTTGAGACCTTTGCAGTTTGAGGAACTTACTTTAGAATTTTTGACATCTCTCAAGGTTGAAAGAGATGATAAGAAAATCTGCACTAGAATGATGTTTAAATTGCTGGGTAAATCATATGTGCTTAATATTGACCAGTTAAATGATATATATGGTTTTCATCAGCATGGGGAAAGGTCGGTACCCAAAGAATTTAAACAACAATTTGCTTGGGGAGCTTTAGGCTCAGGTACTTATGTGGCCAAATCGGCCAAAGCATCTAAATTAAGAAATTCTGCTTTGAGGTATTTGCATAGGTTTATGGCTTGCAGATTCTTTGCTCGGAAGGAGAGCCCGGGTGTGGTTGAAGTGAGTGAATTATTTTTCCTGGATTGTGCTTTTAATGCAATGCATGTTAGTGCCGGCTATTGGTTAGCCGATATTTTTTATTCTGTGGCTAACAAAAGAAAGGGGGCAATTTGTGTTGGGGGGTTGGTTACCACATTAGCAGTAGCCCTTGTTGAGGATTTTGACCCGAGTACTAGTGGCATGACTAGAATTTCGGGTAATGACTCTTTGGATTTAGCTACACTTGAGAAGATGCACATGGTGGTACATAGGAGAGGGACTTATGTGATGCCTTCAGCTGAGCCTGCAGCACCGGGGGACAGGCAGAAGAGAGCATGGGTCCAAGAGGAGTCCGACTCGGATTCTCTTGACCTAGATGAGGATGCTCCGGTTTCGGAAAGTCAAGAGGTACTTCTGAGGATTGAGGCCCTGGAGGGCAAAGTGGATCGACTGGATAGCAAGGTGAACCGTAACCATACTGAGATCTTGCAGCAGTTGGAACAGATTAATAGCAACCTTGCGAAGATCTTGAGTCTCCATCCCTCAGCTGCATCATCTTCACGCCAGCCTTTTCCATAGATTTTGAGTTCCTTGTTTTATTTTGTTTAGTGTATTTTTGTTTTTATTTTTCGTTTTTGTTTTCATGTTAACGTTTTTATATTTGGATATTTTATTTTTATATATTGTACTTTTATTTTTGAACTTTTGTGTTTGTGATGGAAATATAGGGTTTTGCCTCACCAGGTACGATGGAAGACAGTTTGTCCTTTAACTCTTTTTATTTATTATTCTTGTTTTACATTGAGGACAATGTAAACTTTAAGTGTGGGGTACTCTTTAAGCTTTCCTTTAATTTTTGTTTTGTTTTGCTTATTGTGTCTGTTGTGCATGGCATAATTGTTGAAATCTTATTGATCTTTTCTTTGATTCTAGCATTATAGTTGAGACTTTAGTATCAGCATAGAAATGAGCATTTGTATTCATTCAGGATCAATTTTCACATTCTACAATTCATGACATATAAATCTTGGTGAACCCACCTGTGTGAGTTTTGAGCCTCATAAATTTGATATTATTGTCAATTGATTTTCTTTTCTTAAGTGTGCACCTTCATGATTTTGCATCTCTAGAGTTTGCTTTTGCATACTAATTGAACTCACATTATGATTTAATCTCAAGTTTTAAAATGATGAAGGCAAATTAGGTTAGCCCCTTTAGCTTAAAAAGACTTCCCTTAATATTGATTTCCTTAGTGAGCCAAGTTAAGCCATTGACCTTTTCTTGTTTGATCAACACAATTCTCAACTTAACATGTTCTTATTATCATCATACCTATGCATTAAGGAATGGAGTTTTCATGTTTTGACAATTGGGTAGTTTATTTCAAAGTGTGGGGTGAGTAAGTAAAAAAAAAAATGGTATTGCTATTTGGGGTTGAAATGCATACTTTGCACATTGTGTTGGATTAAGAGTTGATTATTCTTTTCCTCTACATGTTAAGCTAGATGATATATGCAATGTTATACTTTGTATATATATGTATTAAAAAAATTATTATATATAATAAAAGAAAAAGAAAAAGAGAAAATAAAAAAAAGAGATATATATATACTAAAGTCAAATATGTTCTAGCATTGGTTATCAAAAGAGGAATGTCGACTTATGCATTTTTTCTTGATTATGCAAGTATGTGAGGTAGCAAGGGTTGGTGAGTATGCTATTTGAAGGAGTTATGAGTTTCCTTAGCAAGAGTAGTGTCTAATTTAGATACTCCATTTCTTGATGCTCTAGCTTAAATGTCTTTTCTCACACCTTCACCTTAGCCCCATTGCATCCAAATAAAAGACCTTCAGATTATTTCTTAAGACAATCAGTGAGGGAGATTGGATAATTAAGCAAGTTTATGGTAGTATGCAGTCATGAGTGGTTTGAATGATTAACCTTTGAAATCGAGTGAAACACTTAGATGAGAGATAAGATTTGTATGTCTGGATTAATGAATGAGTTAAGAAAATCTTGATTGAAAGTAATTGCAATTATTTATGTCTGACTCTTAAAGTATTTCATCTTATATGTTGGAATTATGGTTAAGGTTGTTTGAGTTTTTAATTTATGCCATGTGAATTTGCTTGAGGACAAGCAAAGTTTTAAGTGTGGGGTAGTTGTTTTATTAGTTTTTGTTATAGATTTGTGTCTTGTTTATTATGATAATTATTATTTTATTTAGGTATTTTGTTAGTTTTTATCGGTTTGTTTAGTGTTTTCATTAATTTTGGTAGTTTTAGTTTATTTCAGTGTTTATGTTGTTTTTGATTTAGTTTTTAGTATGGTGTTTATGTTTTGTTGGTTATTGTTTATTTAATTTTTGTTTAAAGTTTGTTTGAAGTTTTATTTTAGGTTAAAAAGCCAAGGAACCAAGACTGAAGGAAAAATGGACAGTAGCTGACACAGGCAGAGGACACGGCCAAGTCACTGGCCATGTCCCATACCAAGCTAAAGATGGAAATCAAGCACAGAGAGGAACACACTCAAGGGACACGGCCAAGTCAGTGGCCGTGTCCCTCCAATGAAGCCCAGACACGGCCAAGTCACTCCAACTTGGCCGTGTCTCACTTAGTTCCAAAGGAAAAGAAATTGCAAATCTCACAGTGGAAGACACAGGCAAAGGACACGGCCAAGTCACTGGCCGTGTCCCTCCAAAAGGGTCCAACACGGCCAAGTCAACCTCCACATGGCCGTGTCACTCAACCAAAGAAGAAAGAAGAAAAAAAACAAGCAGTAGGTGACACATGCAAGGGACACGACCAAGTCATTGGCCGTGTCCCTCCAATGCACTCCAACACGGCCAAGTCACTTCTGACTTGGCCGTGTCCCTCATGAACCAAGCACACAGCGGATTTTAAAGCGGAGAATTCGTATAAAAGAGAAAGAGAAGCTAGGGTTTCGGGACTGTTGAGAGTTTGAGAGCTGGTTTCAGCCGTCAGAGAGCAAAGTTAGGGTTTTAACAATTGTTTTCTTTGATTTTGATTAAACTTTGGATAAAAACTAGCTTAGATTAGATTGTTCATGCCATTGAGACATCCTTCTTGCAAGATTTGAACAAGAGATTCTTCAGAAGCTTCAAGGAGTTTGTAACTTGGTTTTGTTCTCGAACTTATTCTCTTTATTTTCATTGAAATTGTATTTATGGATATTATCATGTCTATTTTGATTTCTTTGAACATTAATGAGATGAATATGTTTGATTGCATTAAGAACTAATTTGATCTAGTCTAGGGTTTGTATGGATCTGCTATGATTGTATGAATTGGTTATTCTCTTAGCTAATAATTTCTTTAGCCTTGATTGAATGAAATATTGTTAATATATAATTGATTGGCCACCAATTATGTGTTTTAGGTATTAGATGATGGATTGAGAGATGAAGTCTAATGCTGGATCAATTCAATTAGGGACTTAGGTGAATTAGAGATATAACCTATTGAAAAGATTGTTTCAATTATAACAAGATTAGTTGTAAGAGGTTTGAATGCGAGAGCTTATTTCCTTGACTCAATTAATTAAGTTGTTTGAGATTTAATCTTTGAAATTGAATTAGTTAAGAGGAATAACCATTCATACATATAAGTAGTAGAGAAGTGCAAACCCTAGACCTTTTTATCAAGTGAATTAAAACATCAGCTCTTGTTTACTTTTATTGTTTTAAACTTCAATTAAACTTTTTCATTATTTAGCAATTTAAATTTCTTCATTACTTTTTATTTATAATCTGATAATCAATAAGTCACTTTAGCTTCCTTGAGAGACGACCTTGGGGCGATCACCTTTGCTACAGCTACCTCGTATACTTGTGAGTGACGCTTTGTGGTAGAGTTAATTCGAGCGCAACAGATGTCCCACTATTGAACATATTCCACATGCTTTTCCATGAGGTACCATTCTTTAGCCAAAGATTGCACCAAAGAGGTTAGATTTTATATTTTCTGGTCAAGAGATGAGCTACTTACCTCGTTCACTCTTTTCATGGGTGCCTCCATTCTAACACCAAACTGTTGGGTATTTGTAGCCATGTTTGAGATTAAATTTCTTGCAGCCTCGGGTGTCTTTTCCTCTAAAGCACCTCCACTTGTGGCATCAATCATATTTCTCTCCATTGGCAGTAAACCATCATAAAAGTATTGAATCAAAAGTTGTTTTGAAATTTGGAGATGGGAGCACCTAGCACATAACTTCTTAAATCGCTCCCAATACTCATATAATGACTCCCCATTATATTGTTGGATGCCACAAATTTCCTTTCTTATATTTGAAGCCCTTGAAGCTAGAAAATATTTCTCAAGGAACAATTTTTCAACTCATTCCAAGTTGTGATGGAACCTGATGGCAAGTAGTATAGCCAATCCTTAGCATTGTCTGCTAATGAAAAAGGGAAAGCTTTAAGCTTTATCTTCTCTTCGGTTACACCAGTTTGCTTTATACTTGAACAAACCACATGAAACTCCTTCAAATGTTTGTGTGGGTCTTCACCTGCAAGACCATGAAATGTTGGCAAAAGATGTATTAGTCATGACTTTAATTCAAAATTAACCTTTACTGCAGGATACTCAATACACAAAGGTTGTAAATGCAAGTTGGGAGCTGCAAGCTCCTTTAATGTTTTATTATTATTGTTAGCCATGATTTCTCCCTCTGTTACTTCACTTGATCCACTGACTGTCAAATCAATATCAACTAGAATTCTTGGAGATAAAGTTATTGTTTCTGCTTGTTACGAGCCTCTTTCCTCAACCTACGCAATGTCCTTTCAATATTTAGATCAGATTGTAAGTTTTCAGTACTTGAAGATCCAGTCATACACTATAAAATATTCTCAAAGCTATGTAACACAAAGAAAACAACAAAACTAATAAAAACATATCAAAATATTCACATCAAAAGTAAAATTTTTATAACCAAACACATAAAAGTAGTTGAAACTCATAGTAAATGATGTTTTTTCATTGCAAGAGGATGGGGCTAGTAAGAATTACGAGTCATGCTTAGATTGTCGTTTCCTTTGAAACAAGTACTCACATACCTCCTAACTCAACCAAAAATTCTGCAGTGAATAGTACCACCAAAAAAATACTAAAAAAACAAATTCAAGCACAAATTATGAGTCAAATAAATCATATTAGACTCAATTATAAATCCGCTTTAATAAGAAAAAAAACACAAATCAAATTTATTATATATATATATCAACAAAAAGACTTAAGATCAACTACTTGGCTCCTCGGCAACGACACTAAAAATTTGGTAGCATTGTTAAGCAACCAAATATAAAATCTTACCAAACCTATAAATAGAATGAATAAGGGTCGATCCTACATAGAGCACTCTAGCCAATTCAAGTCTTATAAGTAATTAATATATCTAAATAAAACAAATAAAAAGGGGGGTTTATGAATTTAACTAGCAATTAAAATACCAAATAAATAAAAAGAAAACAATTAAATTGACAATTTCAATTCTTGGTTCCTTCTCCACTATCATTGGCAATAATATAATCAACTCACAACACCAATTAAGTCTCATGTGGAATGCTCAATCAATTCAAAACAATAAGAAGCTTTATTATCCAAAACTTTTTTCAGTACTACACTAATGAAACAAGCTCTTAAATTAGTGACTTACCCATGAGAAACTAGGAACAAGCTCTCCAAATTTAACTCAAAGACAACTTTAAGAACTAGAAAATTTGATTAAACTAAGCTCTTACCACATAAGTTTGGATTAGTTTGCTTAGGGTATGTAATTCATATTGATACTCAATGAAAACGGAAAAGGACAATTACATATCAAGGTTCCAACATTAGCATATAGATTCTAGAATGAAAAACTTAGAAGGCCTTCACTAAATTAATCATCCAACAATAAAAATCCAATGAAAAATGAGAACATACCCATTCCACAAAAGAGAACAATGCAAGAAATATATATTATATTAAATACATCAACTTTTGAATTCACCTTGATCCTAAATAAAGAGAGTTTAGGTATACATAGTCAAGGAAAACTCCCAAAATTAAATTCTTGCTATTCTTTTTCGTCTCCCTCAATATCTACCCTCAAATATCAAAAATAGTAAAATATAAAGCTTAAAATAAAACTCTAAAATGTTCTCATATGCAACTCACATGCCCTCAGTAAAACAGAAATTCAACAGTCAATTATAGCTCTATTTCGAGATATAAAATGATAGAACTGGATTTTTAGGTATTCATGAAAGTTGTAGTCCTAGATTTCCTATTTTAATATGGGCTTTGAATCACCTTATTTGGACATCTATAGCTAAATTTATGAATTTTTTAAGATTCAGTGCTCCTGCAGGATTCCTAATCCAAGTAGGACTTGGATTCAACATTTAGGCATGACTTTAACACAACACTTGAAAGCCTAAAAAAACTCTGATTTTGACGAATTAGCCCATTCTGGAAAGGTCTTGAAATCTACTAAATCTTTGTAGAAGGTCTCATTTTCATCCAGTAGCAATTTGGGCATCTAAAATCTAAAAGAATACATAAAGGTCTGAAAATCAAAATTGCTGAAAATTAAACTTAAAAACTCTATTTTTGCCAATCAAACCCAACATTCCTTAATCATAAAATTACACATATATTAACTCAATAAGGCACAAATAATCACAAAGAAGCTGAATATAAAGGGGATAAAATATATAAATATATACTCCTATCAATGGTGCATGTCCATTCACACATACAGGAGTCAACATATCGCATTATGATCTTGTCCATACACTTGTAAGTATAATTATATATTTTTTAATATTTTAATTAATATTTTTTAGTGTTATCAAACTAATATTTTTTTAATTAAATAGGAGTCTATCATGGGTCGGCTGTCGAATAGCTTTGAGCTATTTGTGCATACGCACATCGGGAGTCACGACGGGCGTTTATTTGTGAATTGACGATCCCATGATTTAAATGTAAGTAATTTCATATTTTTTATTTTTAAATTTTAAATTTTAAATATAAAGTTAATAGTCTTTTTTATATTACACAGAAATATTTCATTGCATCTCGGGATGAGGTCTTTGAATTCGATATGTTTATTGACGATGATGGCTTATCTAGAGATGATGTGGGTGGAGAGAAGAAGAAGAAGAAGTTATATAGACTTGACTCACAATATGTTAGCACAACTTCTTCTTTTTTATCTTCTAGTTCATCTGCTTTACGATAGGAGATCGAACATTTGAATAGACAGTTAGCAGAGCGTGATCAAACTGTTCAGTAGTAGATCTAGGAGCAAGTGCAAGTCCGAGTACAGGAGCAGGTTTAGACCCAGATACAGGAGCAGCTTAATGAGTTTATGGCTAACTTTATACGAGAGACCTTCGATTCATCACTGTAGTTTCTACCGAGTGCTTCTCCTCCACCTCCACCTTCACCTCCACCACTTCATGCTACTTCTGCTTGATCTCAGTTTTTTTTACATGTACTTTATATTTTAATTTTAAACTTTTTATATACATTTTATTATTTTTATGTACATCTATTTTATACTTATTCATTTATTAGATTTAATTTTTATTTAAATATTATTTTTATTTTTATAATTTGTATTCTTTTTAATATTTAATTCATTCATACATTTTTTAAATTTATACATTATAAAAATTTAAAAGAATAATAAAATTATATTTTAAAATTTAAAAATAATTAAATTTTTAATAAAAAATCTTTTTTTTACCAAAATATTTAAACAGTCTATTGGCAAACTTATTGCTGATATAAAATTTTATCGATAACACTGACAAAATGAGCAAGACTTGGTTTTGTTGAAATTACCAATTAAGTAATTTTCAATTGGTAATATCAATATAATTTACCGATAACAATATTTTTATCGGTATTAAAGACAGACTACCTCTCTCTATCGGTAAATTATGCCAATAAAATTTCTATCGAAAATGCAAATAAAAATTTTTTTCTCAGTAATTTACTAACAGATAATTATTTTTGTTGGCATTTCTATTATTAGTAAAGAATATTACTATAAAAATTTTCTGTCGGTAAATATAATTATTGATAAAAAAAATAAGAATTACCGAAAAAAAATATATTCTTGTAGTGTATTTAGAAACTATTTACAAGCCCAAGATTTCTAGGGTTTCATTAGTAAGCTTCCTAAATATATAAGGATAAATTTGAGGAAACAGATCAAATAGAATCAAGTTAAAAAAAGGCAAAGTCTTACAAAATCTCAAATAATATTTTTTGTCTAATATGACACGAACCATTTGTGTAGATGTTCTACGAGCGCTGATGTTGGGCCTTGTGCGAAACTAGTGCAAATCTTTTGCCTGGCCAAAGATATCCATATATAATAATCAATATAATAAATGAAAAAAATAAAATAAAACAAAAATAAAAAAAATAATAATCTTTGAAAGAATTAAAAAAAGAAAAATACAAACAAAAAATATAAAAATATTTAAATGAAAAAATATTTAAAAAAAATAAAAATGAATTAAAAATAATGAAAAGTGGTAAACTAAAAATGGAAAAAAAGGAGCCATTAACTTAAAAACACAACTTCAAAATCGGCATCGCGCCATTCCCTTAAAAAAAATAGAAGGGATAAATTGCAAAAATGCTCCTAAAATTTAAACAAAAGTACAAAATGACCTTTAAAATTTTTTAGCTCATTTATACACTTCAAAATTTTAAAAAGCTGATGGATTAGCCTCTCTTTTAATGAAAATCTATCTGTTGTTAACTGTTTGTTAGCCAGTGGAAGAAGATGTAAATATTGCCCTTAAGTTTACAAAAATACATATTAGCATTGAATTTTTTTCTCAATTATGCATTAAAATAATATTTTTTTTTACATATTTAAGAGTATTTTATACTAAATAATATTTTGATTAAAATTATTATTTAATACTTTTTCTAATAAATCTTTAAAATCACTTTTCATTAAAATTATTTTCAATTAAAATTATTTTTTATTTTAGAATATCATTTTTTATTAACTTTAAAAATATACCATATAATTAATCAATTAAAAATATTTTTGATTTTAAAAGTATCAATTTTTAATTTTAAAATTAAAAATGAAAAGAGGATTTTTTAAAAAAAAAAGAATAATTTTTAAAATATTTTTAAAAAAAATTTCAAATATATATCTCATAATGACATAACACATATGATACAATATGTATATATAACTTGAAGTAATAATTTCAAAGGTTCAATAGAGTAAGTATTGAATAATAATTTTAATCAAAATATTATTTAGTATAAAATATTTTTAAATATATTTAATTTATATATAAATAGTTAAAAATATCATTTTAATAAATAATTGAAAAAAAATTATTCATTATTAATTCATATTTTTATATAAATTTAAAGAACATATTATTATTTTCTCCTATTAATTAATTAAATAATTAAATTTTGTTAAAAATAACTAATTTATCAATTTTGAAAAATTTTTAATTTATATAAAAAAAACTTTTTAAGGCTGATTCATACATTTTAAACCTCGACCCAGAATAAAAATATAAAAAATAAAAATATATAGGGGCCGAGAATCTAAAACCCTCGTCTTACGGTTTATTCGCTGCCGAAGCAGGAGTTCCTCCTTTTCAGTGTACAAGCGTGGTGAATGATGCTTTCAACAGCTTCATTCATTCCTTTTCATGTGCAAGAGAGGCCTATTTACCTGTAATATCTTTCCAAAGGTAAGAAATCCTTCAAACCAAAACTTCGATTTTTTTTTTTGTGCTCTCTTTGATTTCTCTGCAGTCGTGATTATCCTTAAGAGTAAATCCTGAATTAAAAAACCCAAATTACTTGTATGGTCTCTTCTCTATCCTTTCTTTCTATGGTAGTGCACGGAATCTGCAGGAGGGTATCTAAGTTATCTCAGATGATAACTCAATTCAACCATTCTCTTGTTTTCTCTAATCTCACGCAACACCCTTTCTCGAATTTTAAAACTCGGTGTTTTTGCAGTGCTAAATTAACCCGCAACCCAAAAGTTCCCCATTTTGAATCAACTCAATCACACAGTTCACTTTTTGGGAGCCGTGTCTCTCGTGCTGCTAGAACCGAGGCTCAAGATGTTCTCTTTGAGTACTTACATAGTACTAGGAACTTAAACTTCTCTGATGCTGAGCATATTAGCAAGAATTCACCTCATTTCCTTCAAAATTTGTTGTCCAAGATTGATAATGACAAAGAGGTTTCGCGTTCCTTAGGTAAATTCCTAAGGTATAATCCAATTAATGAGTTTGAGCCATTCTTTGAAAGTTTGGGTTTGTGCCCATCTGAGCTCTCTTCACTTCTTCCGCGCCACTTGATTTTTTTGAGTGATGATCATGTCTTGCTTGAGAATTTCCATGTTTTATGCAATTATGGTATGCCTCGAAGTAAGATAGGTAAGATGTATAAGGAAGCAAGGGAGATTTTCAGGTATGAGTATGGGCTATTGGCATTGAAACTTCAGTCTTATGAAAAGGTGGGTCTAAGTAAAAGAACAGTTATTAAGCTTGTAAGTTGTTGTCCATCTCTATTGATTGGTGGTGTGGACAATGATTTTGTTAATGTCCTTGAGAAATTAAATAGATTAGGTATGGAAAGTGATTGCATTGGAGGGTATTTGTCTTGGAAGGACTCTTATAACTGGAAAAGAATGCTTGATACGATGGATTTTTTGGAGAAAGTCGGTTATAGTGAGGAGGAACTGTATAAATTGCTTAAAAAAAATGTTCTACTAATTCTTGACGGTTCTGGGAAGAAGGTTTATGTACTGTTTGGCCGGTTGCTTAAACTTGGTCTAAAAATGAGTGAGGTTTGCTCGTTTTTTATACAATATCCTCAAATCTTGTCAGTTAAGTGTGAAAAAAATCTTTTGCATGCGTTGGATGTTTTGCATTATGTTGGAATGGGAGTAGAAGAAATTGCAAAAATTGTATCTTGTCATATTGAAATTTTGTGTTCTTATTCTTTGAAAGGACCTAAGAGTATTTGTAAAGACTTAAATATAAAGAAAGATAATTTATGTCAAATAATAAGACAAGACCCGATGAAGTTCTTCGGCCTGGCATCCAAGTCGAAAATCAAAAGCGGTGAACAGGCTGTGTCTCATAATCCAAGTAAAAGACTGGAGAAAACAGCATTCTTATTGAGATTGGGGTATATTGAAAATTCAGATGAGATGATGAGAGCATTAAAAAAGTTCCGAGGAAGAGGGGATCAGTTACAAGAGAGGTTTGATTGCCTTGTACAAGCTGGTTTGGACTGCAATGCTGTCTCAAGCTTGATTAAACAAGCTCCAATGGTGCTTAACCAGACCAAAGATGTAATTGAAAAGAAGATTGATTGCCTGACAAACTGTTTAGGCTACCCTCTTACATCCGTTGTGGCATTCCCAGCTTATTTATGCTATGACTTAGAAAGGATTAATCATAGATTTAATATGTATGTGTGGTCGAAAGAAAAAGGTGCTGCAAAACCAATGTTGTCCTTGAGCACTATTCTTGCATGTTCAGATGTGCGGTTTGTGAAATATTTTGTGGATGTCCATCCTGAAGGTCCAGCTATGTGGGAAAGTTTAAGGAATGTATCACCTTCAAGCTAAAACCTAGTTTTGTCCTAAATTTATGTACAATACATATTCTTTTTAATATTGGAGGCATTGATGCTATCTTCCTAAATTTATGTACAATAAATATTCTTTTTGCTATATCTATACATCTAGTATATGATGTGTCAAATGAGCATCACTCTAAATGATGAATGAAAAAGATTTTGAAGTTTAGATCAAGTTGATTTGGTAATTGGGAATGAAAATTAAATGTTCAAGGATTCTGTTCATATTGACCTGTTTATTTCATGGTCGCTTCTAGCTCGGTGCAGATATGGAAGAAGTCTTTGAAGTGAATAATTAGAGGTAATGAATTTGATTCTTGTTTGTATAGACATTTATTTTCAGCCAAACTTTTAATTATGTTCTAAACTTTGGTTTATATATGCGATTATTAATTGCTTGAGAAGTTGGGCATTTGATTATTGATTGGACTATCTCGTGCTTTTCTGTAAGGACTGA
The DNA here is from genome assembly GCA_947685225.1 of Garcia nutans. Taxonomy (NCBI): domain Eukaryota; kingdom Viridiplantae; phylum Streptophyta; class Magnoliopsida; order Malpighiales; family Euphorbiaceae; genus Garcia; species Garcia nutans. The sequence continues at coordinate 36,701,157 of CANTUV010000045.1, forward strand.
TGAATGGTCCTACTCTAATTTAACGATGAAGAAGTTGACTCTAATGATGAAGATGTTGACCTTCGGAGGCTGGGATAGGTGACACTGCAAGCTAGCAGGGCCCGTTATAATACGTAGGATAGGTGAATGTTCAGAAATAGGCAAAGGGGCATTTTGTCTCTTGCATCTCCAATATTAGGACCAAATTCTATAAAATGAAATATATATTTATGCCACGTAGATAAATTGTCATAAAATGAAACTCCAAAAAAATGGACTTGGCTGTCTAATAGTGATAATTAAATTCCATTTTAATGAATCACATTTTTATTATTTTTTAAATTTATGCTATTTATTAAATAATTTTTAATAATTCAATTTTAACTATTAATTTATTTATATTTAATAATAAAATTTTTTAATTATGTAAATAATTTGTTTAATTAAACTACTTAATTAATTTATTAAATTCTTATTAACTATACTAAGTTAATTTTTAATTATTTAATGTACTTTTAAGTTAATTTTTAATTATTTAATGTAATATTTGGGGTTAAATAATAAATAAAATATTAGAAAATTTTAAATTATTTTAATTAAAAATCAATTCTCAATAAATAAAATGATATTTTTATTATATTAACAAATTGCATGATTAAAAATAATACATTATACTCTGGTAAATAACATTACATAATATATGGATATGTACAAACAAATCTTTGGAATTTCGACACCACACTATCAAAAAACCATTATATGTATCCCCTGTACAAAAAATCTACAACCAACACAAATGGACTCAAAACTGACAAACCAACCATCTCAACTTTAAATGCACCAGAAAATAAAAAGCACTAAAAAATTTCTTTGAAAATAGCCCACAAAATGCTCAACACTGTAGTACTCTTATATCTTATATATATATATATATAACAAATACACTCCATATATAAAAAAATATGTATATGGAATATAGGTATGTCACAATTCTTTTCATTAGAATTTTTTTTAATTTTATAAAAATAGTTAAACTTTTAAAATTTTATTTAGTAATAAAATTACATATTCATAATAGTAAATAATTGTTAAAAATATAAATTTAAAAAAAATTCTGAAAAAAATTTCGCTAGAATTTTGTCTGTATTTTGAATATTTTTCCAAAATCACAACTCAGCCTGTGAAAAATTTTACACACCTAAATATCACACCAAACTCATTGCTCCAATATTTGTCCAAAACATTCAACATCATATATTCACAAGAATTTACATATATACAAAGTATTCAATTTTTCACCTTTCATAATCCCAACATTTCACTTATACAATTATATACTATAGTATAATGTACATATAATAAAAAAAAAATTCACAAACTAGTTAACTACATGATATGCGGATGGCCCTGGTCTGGTGGCAATAAATCAAACTTCTAGTATAATCCAGAAACCCTAGACCTGATCAGGTCTAGCAGGACTCTCGATATATACTCTGTCACATGTGCAATAAGTAAATCACGCTAAGTTAATAGTTTAACGGTACATACTTTAATAATAAAAGAAATTTGTAAAACAATGCAATATGTCCTTACTTTGAAATTTACAATGTAGCATGCAAAAACATTTAAAACTTATGCATTATTTTTGTAACTCCATCATAGATCACAATCACACGTATTGGGCCCAAATGATCCTATATAATATTTAGACTTCAGAGATATTATTTTGGTTTATCTTGACACCCAGTGTCTAGCCCAAAGGCATCACAAGTGACGTCCAATGTCTAACTCGAAAAAAATATCATCATAATTAACGCTTAGTGTCTAGCCCCTAAGGCAAATCACATTATAAACATGCCATATACATATTACCAAACATATAACTCTGAAACATAATATTATATCAGGCTACACACATTATTCAACATTTTTCACTTAGCTTAATCAATTTCATCATTCCTTCATTTTTCAACACTTTTTCATCTTAAACAACACATTCCTAGCCACTTTCATAATGTGTTCATACTATACACATTTAGTGGCATTAAGCCCTTTTTTCCACAATCAAATTCAATAATGCCAGTGGCTGTTTTTAAATGGCCTAACAATGCATATATTATGAATATCACACATTTCAATATATAGCTAGACACTTTTCATGCGAATATTCATATTAAAATAGCATAACTCAAATATCTATATATAATGTAGCATGCCAATTCAATGCAATTTAATACATAAAATACTAAACTATGTACTAACCTTCACTCAAGACGCTTCCAAGCCATATTTTCACCACTTTTCTTCACTTTACCATAATGTCATTCACTACTTGGATTAGGCAAATCCAATCTACTCAATTCCTATCCAAATTATGAGTTTAAATAATTTATTAGAATCACACTTCTATACATTTTAGCTAATAAAACTTATTTTAGAACATTCCCTTGAAATTTCAAATTTTTTTTCCTAATGCACTTTAATTTTCGAAGTCCATTCTAATAAATTTTAAATCATGTTTTAAGTTCAATTATATCATTAGAACCACATTTTAACATAATTTAATCAATTAAATTCAATTTATGTGTATTCTTTATAAATTTCTTCCTCTCCCAAACTACTATCAACCCTAACTATTTCAACCATTTAACCATAAAATTATTGTCTCCACAACAAAATAACACTATTCCATATCATTTTAACAATTATACAAGCCTCCTTCAAAAATTGAAACTTAGCATCCTAAGAATTTTCAAGAAAGCTTCCCAAAATCAAAGAAATCTTATATTTTTCTTAAGCTTTCCTCAAAATCTCCTTAATTCCTTTGAAAAACTTGAAGAATTTGGTGAACTAAAGAAGAAAATTTTCTCCCTTTACTCATGGAGGATTTCGGCCACACTAGGAGAAGAGGAAGAAGAAGATGAACTTGATATTTTTACTTTTTATCTCCTTTTAATTATAGCCACTTATATATATATTAATTAGTTAATTAGTTATTAATTAATAAATATCTAAGTTTTCCATCATCTTTCACTATCCAAAAATCATTTTTAATTTTTAATTTTTTTAACTTTTTAATCTTTTACTATTTAACATTTGACTTTTTCAATTTCTAATAACATTTATATGCTATGTATATTTTACTTATATTTCACATATATATTTATTATTTTTCTCCTATCAACACTTTAATTAACCCTTTAAATTATTTATTTAATTATATTTTAATAAAATTGAGGGCGTTACAACTCTCTCATCCTAAAAGAATTTCGTTCTTAAAATTACCTAGTGTTAACTCCGAAGAGTTAATGATATTGGCTCCGCATGATCTCCTCGCACTTCCATGTCGTCTTCTTAGTGGAATGATTCCTCCATAGGACTTTAACTAATGGCACCATCTTGTTCCTCAATTCCTTTAGATCTCGTGCTAAAATCGCCACCGGTTCCTCTTCGTAGGTCAAATCTTGATTCACCTCTATAGATTCAACTATCAGTATATGAGATGGATCCGATCTATACCTTTGAAGCATAGAGACATGGAAGATGTTATATAGTCAGTCTATAGACAACTGGTCCAACTCTATCTGGTACCTCATATGGTCCAATGAATTGAGGACTCAACTTTTCATTTCTACTAAATCTCAATATCCTCTTATAGGGAGACATCTTCAGATACACCTTACCACCCACATTGAACTATATATCCTTTCTTTTCAAATCCAAGTAGGACTTTTATTGGTCTGAAGCTGCTTTCAATTGATCCCAAATTACTTTAACCTTCTATTCTGTTTCTTTGATTAAATCAGGACCTACCAACTTTCCTTCTCCAACCTCATCCCAGCATAATGGTGTCCTGCATTTCCTACAGTACAAAGCTTTATAAGGTGCCATCCCAATGCTGGACCAATAACTATTGTTGTAGGCAAACTCAATTAGTGGTAAGTGTGTAATATCCTCATATGTGGCTTAGAAGTTTTGATTATGTTGTTGTTGTTATTGTTGTTGTTGTTGTTGTTGTTATTGTTTAATTGAATTGTATGCATATGATGGGATAAGAAAAGAAATTAGAAAGTGAATGCTTGTGCATATGTGTTTTGGAGAAAGAATTAGGGTTTAGAGACAAATGTATATGTTGTGTATATGATGATATATATAACATATAAAGTGGTCAAATGAAGAGTCAAGGTGATGGTTAAGTGGAAGAAGATATTTTTGGTTGTTAATGAAATTACATATAAGGACTTATATGAGACAAAGGTTAGTTATATGATTGAGGGTGTTTTAGTAATTGCTTGGATAAGAACACTTGGTGGAGATTAAAAGAAAAAGTTGACTTTGTAACTTGATCATTGTCTTCTTTCTTCATGAAGTGGCCGGCTCTCCATTAGCAAAAGGAAAAGAGAAGTGTTCTTGATGATAGAAGCAAGTTGATGAAGCAATTCAAGGTTTTGACAAAGGATTTGTGGAATTTCTTCTTTTCAAGTAAGTATTTTCTTGTTTTCTTTATTTATTTGGAAGTTGTGTTGGAAGTAAAGTAGGGTTTGATGATTTTGTGATTTGGTGGATTTGAGATGTGTTTGGTTGTGTTTTCAAGTGTTAAATTGATTTTAAGTTATGAGTTTGATTGAAGGTTGTTGTTGGAAATGTTGGTTGTTGATTTGGATGGAGGGAGAAGGATGTTGGATTTTAGGGTTTTGTGGTGAATATGTGTTTAATTGTGATATTAATGTGTTGTGAAGTGTTTCTTGTGATGAATATGTGTTTAGAACATTGTTTATGTTCATTTGAAATATGTTATATGAGGAATATTGTGTTTGAGTGCAATTGAGAAAGTGTTGGTTTTAGTTAAGGTTTTGTGATTTGGTGACACGGCCAAAATCAATTTTAGGGGAGTGGGCGTGTCCCTTAGAAGAGTGGGCGTGTCAATTATTTGGATTGGCTACTGTCTCTTTTGGTTTTAATGACACGGGCGTGTCCATCAAAAGTGTTGGGCGTGTCATTTATTTGAGGAAGCTACTGCCTCTTTTCTTTTTAAGGACACGGGCGTGTCACTCAAGATGGTTGGGCGTGTCTATCAAGTGAGTTGGGCGTGCCCTTCAAATGATTTGAACATTGTTTGATTTCTTGGTTCTCTTTGCATGGTTTAAATTCTTCAAAAGTTCCATTGTTCCTAAACTTAAACATGAACATTATAAACATGTTTCAAACACAAGAATGATCTAATCAAATGAATGTGGATGGTCCTAAAGCTATGAATCATGTCAATTGTGTTTTGCCCTAATTGCATTGTTGAGAATTAACAATGTTATGTTATGCACTTTGAATGGTAATGTGTTTTATGAGTAATGTGGAATGAAATGTTAATATTTATGAATGATGTCATGTGAGATAAATATACACTTGAATAATGAAGTGTTATATTGTGAAATGAAATGTGGAGCCATTGTTATTGGCTAAGGTGATTTAATGGAGATAAATGAGGCATGTTTGCCTAAATGATAATGAGAATTGAGAATGAAATCTAAATGAATTGTGTGGCTAATGTGTTATTCCATTTTCAGAGTTTGTTATTGGTGGCATGCCTAATGAGTGTAACAATCTCTTGAAGTTAGGTTGGATTGAATCCTTGAAGCCTAATTGAGATGTTACAACCCTTGAAGCTAGGTTGGGTTAGTTCTTGAAGCCAAGTTGGGTTGATGCTTAGCATGCTTTGCTCCCCTTGAAGCTTGGTTGAACATAATCCTTGAAGCCTAGTTGGGTATATGATATTGATAAATGTGATAACAAAACCAAAGCATTAACTCTGAAAATTGAATGGCATATTAGTGTGTCTTGGGCCCATGCTTGTCTTTGCTTAGTGTTGTTCATGAATGATTAAATGATTAACTAATAAAATATATGCAAAGATGTTGAATTCTGATATACATATATGTATGTTAGGCTATGAAATGTAAAAGTATGTTGTTAGCTTTGCATTTATGTTGTTACATGTATGATAAATTAGAATTGGCATTGTATAGCATTTAAGCATGTCTATTGCATGTTTTATCTTACTAAGCCCTTGGCTTAGCGCGATAGTGTTTAATCGCGCAGGTGTTAGAACTGATAGGATCGAACCCGAGAGCTCTTCGAGACCGAGTGAGAGTAGACATTGAAGAGTTGATTTTGGAAGCTTAAAGATCAGAGCTGACTTGCCAATCATGTATAAATCTTTTATATTGTGTAAAGTATTGTTGATAATGTAAATATATGTATAATGGTAAATATGTATTCAAATGTTTTTATATATGTACATATTTTATAACTTCCGTTGTGTTATTTAAAATTGTATATATATATATATAACTAATATGTTTTGCTTTATAAGTAAATGATCTATTCTGTTAATAAGATATAATGATATGGATATGGTATCAAGTTTTAAAATGTTTTGAATGTTAAGGAAACCGTAGCATCCCTATGTTTGGTGCACTTATGCTACATTGTTGTGGTTGTAGTGTGTGTGCATTGAATATGGGGGTGTTACAATTGTTTTGGTATCAGAGCCTAGGTTTGAGATTCTCAATCTAGGTAAAATATAATAAAAAGAATATTTTTACTTAAAAAGTGAGTTTTGAATGACATATACGTTTGAGATTGGCAGTCCCTGATCTTTAATAAGATGTAATCTGCTGTGTTTGCAGTATTAGGTGTTGATGGATCCTCACTCAAGACAGTCAGTTGAGGGTAGTGCTGAGAGCATTGCTCCTGCCGAGGGAGCTAGGGTTGATAGTGTTGAGGAGGCACCTGCTTCGGTGTCGGGTAGACCAGCTGGAGATGAGGTTCCGCCAGCCTGGTTTAGGCATATGATGGAAGTAATGAGACAAGCACCAGTACAACCACCTCCACCACCACCCCAGCCTCAGGTTCAGATGAGACAGTATGATAAATTGAGGAAGTTTGGGGCTGAAGATTTTATGGGAACCACTGATCCAGCAGTGGCTGAGCAATGGTTAGGTAAAGTGCAGAGAATCTTTATTCAGTTACAAGCCACCCCTGAGGAAAAGTTTGATTATGCCAGGTCATTACTGCAGAAGGACGCATATGACTGGTGGAAGACAGTGCCACACTCTATGGATGATCCTCCAACACTGTCTTACACTGATTTTCTGAGGGAATTTGAGTTGAAGTATACTCCTAGGGAGTATAAGGACATGAAGAAGATGGAGTTCTTAAGCTTGAAGCAAGACAGCAAGACTGTTACTGAGTATGAAGTTGAGTTTATTCGACTGAGTCAGTATGCTGGGGGTATCATTGCTGATGAGATTGATCGATGTCGGCGATTTGAGGAGGGATTGAGGCCCTCAATTATATGTCATGTGGCTGGCTCCAGGTATCAGGATTTCTCCCAGCTAGTTGCAGCAGCTAGGAGTGTAGAGAGAGCTCAGGCCATAGTTACAGCTGCTTCTGAAGAGGAGGTTAGAGTGAGAAGGCCCCAGTTCGAGGCAGGGTCTTCTTCTGCGAAGAGGGGTAGAGGAAGTTTTGTTCCTCGGAGTAGTAGGAGCCAGAGACCAGCAGGTAGGTCAGTGCAGTTCCAGAGGCAGAGATTTAGACCTGCAGCTTCAGTGGCAAGTGCTCCGACCCCGATGATTCGGAGATCCACTCTTCCCATCTGCATCCATTGTGGGAGGCCACATGGTGGTCCTTGTTGGAAGGCTGGTGTTGCAGGGGTATGCTTCAGGTGTGGATCACCAGACCATTTTGTGAGAGATTGCCCTGAGAGGCAAGAGCAGATGCCAGTTGATTCTGCTGCTTCTCGAGCTAGTGTGAGAGGAGGTAGAGGAGGCAGAGGTGTCAGCCGAGGAGGTAGGCCAGAGTTCAGTTCTAGAGGAGGTGCTGCATCCAGAGAGGGTAGACCAGAGGAGGTTGGTTCTTCCCAGAGGATGTATGTTATGCAGAGGCAGCCAGATGCATCGGCAGTCATAGCTGGTACTTTTTCTTTATTTAATACTCCAGTACTTGCTTTGATTGATCCGGGTTCCACGCATTCTTATGTTAGTATATCTGTTTTGCCTGTATCTGATGTGCATGCCGAGTCCCTAGGATTTGATGTGTTGGTGACAAATCCGTTAGGGCATAGTGTGGTTGTGAGTAAGGTGCACCGGGATAGTGTAGTGAGGGTGCAGGGTGAGGAGTTCTTTGGAGATTTGATTGAGATGCCATTTAAGGAATATGATGTGATCTTAGGTATGGATTGGCTATCTCGACATGGAGCTGTGGTGGATTGTAAAAAGAAAATTGTTTCTTTGAGAACCGTTGATGGTAGAGAAGTGCTAGTATCTAATGAGCAGGAACAGCTAGCCTCCTTATTTGTTTCAGCTGTTGCAGCCAGGAGGTTGATTAGAAAGGGGTGTGAAGCCTATCTCGCTCATGTGATAGATACTAGAGTGAAGGGTTTTCCCATTGATAGCATTGCCACAGTTGCTGAGTTCCCTGATGTGTTTCCGGAGAAGTTGCCTGGATTGCCTCCAGAGAGAGAGGTGGAGTTTGGTATTGAATTGTTACCTGGTACCACTCCTATCTCTATTACTCCTTATAGAATGGCACCAGCAGAGTTGAGAGAGCTGAAAGTGCAATTACAGGAGTTGTTGGACAAAGGATTTATTCGCCCCAGTGTTTCTCCTTGGGGAGCTCCTGTGCTATTTGTGAAGAAGAAAGATGGTACTATGAGGTTGTGTATCGATTATAGGCAATTGAACAAAGTGACCATTAAGAATAAATATCCTTTGCCTAGAATCGATGATCTCTTTGATCAGTTGAAGGGTGCAGCTGTGTTTTCCAAAATTGATCTGAGATCTGGGTACCATCAGCTGAGAGTCAGAGCTGAAGATGTTCCGAAGACAGCTTTCAGGACCAGGTATGGGCACTATGAATTTTTAGTTATGCCTTTTGGTCTGACGAATGCACCTGCAGCTTTCATGGATTTGATGAATAGGGTGTTCAGGCCCTATCTGGATCAGTTTGTTGTGGTCTTCATCGATGATATTCTGGTGTATTCACGGAATGAAGAGGAACATGATATGCATCTGCGGATTGTGTTGCAGATTTTGAGAGAGAAGCAGTTATTTGCCAAATTGTCGAAATGTGAGTTCTGGTTGGATCAAGTAGCTTTTCTCGGACATATTGTTTCAGCAGAAGGCATTAGAGTTGATCCAAGTAAAGTTGAAGCTATACTGAATTGGAGTCCACCCAAGTCTGTGACAGAGATTAGAAGTTTTCTGGGTTTGGCAGGCTATTACAGGCGGTTTGTGAAAGGGTTTTCTTTGATAGCTACTCCACTCACCAGATTGCTTCGTAAGGGAGTGAGATTTGTGTGGACGGATCAGTGTCAGGCTAGCTTTGAGCAGTTGAGAGATATGTTAACTCAAGCGCCTGTTTTAACTTTACCTGTTGAAGGCAAACCATATGTGATCTACAGTGATGCTTCACATAGAGGTTTGGGGTGTGTTTTGATGCAAGAAGGGAAAGTTATAGCTTATGCATCTAGACAGTTGAAACCGCATGAGCTTAATTATCCTACCCATGATTTGGAATTGGCAGCCATTGTGTTTGCATTGAAGATTTGGCGCCATTATTTATTTGGGGAAAAATGTTTCATCTACACTGATCACAAGAGTTTGAAGTATCTGGGTGTCCAGAAAGAACTCAATCTTCGTCAGAGGAGATGGTTAGAATTGATTAAAGACTACGACTGCTTAATTGACTATCATCCAGGTAAAGCAAATGTTGTTGCTGATGCTTTGAGTCGGAAGTCTTTAACTGGTTTAACAGTTTACTCGCTCTCGTTGCTTGTTGAGTTGAGAGCATTGCATGCCAGTTTTGTACCTTGTGATGATGGTGCATTGTTGGCACGGTTGCAATTGAAACCAGTTTTGTTAGATCAGATCAAAGAGGCTCAGTTGGTTGATATGAAGATTCAGAAGATTATTTCAGATTGCAAGATTGGGAAGACTAGAGATTTTGTTGTGAGAGATGATGGGAGTCTCTGGTTTAAGAGCCGATTGTGTGTACCCGAAAATGCTGATTTGAAAAGGGTTATTTTGGAAGAAGCTCATCAGTCGATGTTTGCTATGCATCCGGGTAATACGAAGATGTATAATGATTTAAGACAACATTATTGGTGGATTGGTTTGAAGAGAGACATTGCAGAGTTTGTATCGAAATGTCTCACTTGTCAGAAGGTTAAAGCAGAGCATCAAGTTCCAACTGGGTTGCTTCAACCATTGGCAGTGCCTGAATGGAAGTGGGAAAGAGTGACAATGGACTTTGTGTCTGGTTTGCCATTGACACAAAGGAAACATGATGCCATTTGGGTGATTGTGGATAGATTGACTAAGACAGCTCATTTCCTTCCGGTGCGGATGGATTACTCTTTGGAGAGATTGGCTGAGCTGTATATCCAGGAGATTGTGAAACTGCATGGTGTTCCAACTTCTTTAGTGTCTGATCGAGATCCCAGGTTTACTTCAAGATTTTGGAAGAGTTTGCATAACGCTTTGGGTTCTCGACTGCACTTCAGCACTGCTTTTCATCCACAGACGGATGGACAGTCAGAGAGGGTGATACAGATTCTTGAAGACATGTTAAGGAGCTGTGTCATTGATTTCTCTGGAAGTTGGGATAGATTTTTACCTCTTGTGGAGTTTGCTTACAACAACAGTCACCAATCCAGCATTGGTATGGCACCATTCGAAGCATTGTATGGCAGACGGTGTAGGACACCTCTTTGTTGGAATGAGCTTGGAGATAATAAGTTGGTTGGTCCTGATTTGATTCAAGAAACTGAAGAGAAAGTAAAATTGATTCGAGGCAGGTTAAAAGCAGCTTCAGACCGACAGAAGTCTTATGCAGATCTGAAAAGGAGAGACATTCAGTTTGATGTTGGAGATAAGGTATTTTTGAAAGTGTCTCCTTGGAAAAAGATTTTGAGGTTCGGTCGGAAAGGAAAATTGAGTCCTCGTTTCATTGGGCCGTATGAAGTGTTAGAAAGAGTTGGGCCAGTTGCTTATCGACTTGCTTTGCCACCTGAGTTGGATCGTATTCATAATGTATTCCATGTTTCTATGTTGAGGAGGTACAGGTCGGATCCATCTCATGTGTTGCCATTTGAATCAATTGAAGTGAGCCCAGACTTGACTTTTGAAGAGGAACCAGTTGCTATCTTGGCAAGGGATGTGAAAGATTTGAGAAACAAGAGAGTGCCATTGGTGAAAATTCTTTGGAAGAACCATGGGAAAGAAGAAGCAACTTGGGAAAATGAGCAAACGATGCGAGAGCAATATCCTCAGTTGTTTCAGAGTTAATTTCAGGTAATTTCGAGGACGAAATTTTCTTTTTAGAGGGGGAGAATTGTAATATCCTCATATGTGGCTTAGAAGTTTTGATTATGTTGTTGTTGTTATTGTTGTTGTTGTTGTTGTTGTTATTGTTTAATTGAATTGTATGCATATGATGGGATAAGAAAAGAAATTGGAAAGTGAATGCTTGTGCATATGTGTTTTGGAGAAAGAATTAGGGTTTAGAGACAAATGTATATGTTGTGTATATGATGATATATATAACATATAAAGTGGTCAAATGAAGAGTCAAGGTGATGGTTAAGTGGAAGAAGATATTTTTGGTTGTTAATGAAATTACATATAAGGACTTATATGAGACAAAGGTTAGTTATATGATTGAGGGTGTTTTAGTAATTGCTTGGATAAGAACACTTGGTGGAGATTAAAAGAAAAAGTTGACTTTGTAACTTGATCATTGTCTTCTTTCTTCATGAAGTGGCCGGCTCTCCATTAGCAAAAGGAAAAGAGAAGTGTTCTTGATGATAGAAGCAAGTTGATGAAGCAATTCAAGGTTTTGACAAAGGATTTGTGGAATTTCTTCTTTTCAAGTAAGTATTTTCTTGTTTTCTTTATTTATTTGGAAGTTGTGTTGGAAGTAAAGTAGGGTTTGATGATTTTGTGATTTGGTGGATTTGAGATGTGTTTGGTTGTGTTTTCAAGTGTTAAATTGATTTTAAGTTATGAGTTTGATTGAAGGTTGTTGTTGGAAATGTTGGTTGTTGATTTGGATGGAGGGAGAAGGATGTTGGATTTTAGGGTTTTGTGGTGAATATGTGTTTAATTGTGATATTAATGTGTTGTGAAGTGTTTCTTGTGATGAATATGTGTTTAGAACATTGTTTATGTTCATTTGAAATATGTTATATGAGGAATATTGTGTTTGAGTGCAATTGAGAAAGTGTTGGTTTTAGTTAAGGTTTTGTGATTTGGTGACACGGCCAAAATCAATTTTAGGGGAGTGGGCGTGTCCCTTAGAAGAGTGGGCGTGTCAATTATTTGGATTGGCTACTGTCTCTTTTGGTTTTAATGACACGGGCGTGTCCATCAAAAGTGTTGGGCGTGTCATTTATTTGAGGAAGCTACTGCCTCTTTTCTTTTTAAGGACACGGGCGTGTCACTCAAGATGGTTGGGCGTGTCTATCAAGTGAGTTGGGCGTGCCCTTCAAATGATTTGAACATTGTTTGATTTCTTGGTTCTCTTTGCATGGTTTAAATTCTTCAAAAGTTCCATTGTTCCTAAACTTAAACATGAACATTATAAACATGTTTCAAACACAAGAATGATCTAATCAAATGAATGTGGATGGTCCTAAAGCTATGAATCATGTCAATTGTGTTTTGCCCTAATTGCATTGTTGAGAATTAACAATGTTATGTTATGCACTTTGAATGGTAATGTGTTTTATGAGTAATGTGGAATGAAATGTTAATATTTATGAATGATGTCATGTGAGATAAATATACACTTGAATAATGAAGTGTTATATTGTGAAATGAAATGTGGAGCCATTGTTATTGGCTAAGGTGATTTAATGGAGATAAATGAGGCATGTTTGCCTAAATGATAATGAGAATTGAGAATGAAATCTAAATGAATTGTGTGGCTAATGTGTTATTCCATTTTCAGAGTTTGTTATTGGTGGCATGCCTAATGAGTGTAACAATCTCTTGAAGTTAGGTTGGATTGAATCCTTGAAGCCTAATTGAGATGTTACAACCCTTGAAGCTAGGTTGGGTTAGTTCTTGAAGCCAAGTTGGGTTGATGCTTAGCATGCTTTGCTCCCCTTGAAGCTTGGTTGAACATAATCCTTGAAGCCTAGTTGGGTATATGATATTGATAAATGTGATAACAAAACCAAAGCATTAACTCTGAAAATTGAATGGCATATTAGTGTGTCTTGGGCCCATGCTTGTCTTTGCTTAGTGTTGTTCATGAATGATTAAATGATTAACTAATAAAATATATGCAAAGATGTTGAATTCTGATATACATATATGTATGTTAGGCTATGAAATGTAAAAGTATGTTGTTAGCTTTGCATTTATGTTGTTACATGTATGATAAATTAGAATTGGCATTGTATAGCATTTAAGCATGTCTATTGCATGTTTTATCTTACTAAGCCCTTGGCTTAGCGCGATAGTGTTTAATCGCGCAGGTGTTAGAACTGATAGGATCGAACCCGAGAGCTCTTCGAGACCGAGTGAGAGTAGACATTGAAGAGTTGATTTTGGAAGCTTAAAGATCAGAGCTGACTTGCCAATCATGTATAAATCTTTTATATTGTGTAAAGTATTGTTGATAATGTAAATATATGTATAATGGTAAATATGTATTCAAATGTTTTTATATATGTACATATTTTATAACTTCCGCTGTGTTATTTAAAATTGTATATATATATATATATAACTAATATGTTTTGCTTTATAAGTAAATGATCTATTCTGTTAATAAGATATAATGATATGGATATGGTATCAAGTTTTAAAATGTTTTGAATGTTAAGGAAACCGTAGCATCCCTATGTTTGGTGCACTTATGCTACATTGTTGTGGTTGTAGTGTGTGTGCATTGAATATGGGGGTGTTACAAAGTGTCTATCCCAGCTTCCTGTAAACTCAATGATATAACTCCTTAACATGTCCTCTAGCACCTGTATTACTCTCTTTGACTACTCATCTGTCTGTGGATGAAAAGCAGTGCTGAAGTGTAACCGAGTATCCAATGCATCCTGCAAACTCTTCCAAAATTTGGATGTAAATCTAGGATCTTGATCTAATAACGATGAAACTGGGACTCCATGCAATATGACAATCTTGTTCACATATATTTGAGCCAACTTATTGAGAAAATAATCCATCCTTACTGGAAAGAAGTGAGCTGACTTCGTCATCCTGTCAACTATCACCCAAATTATATCATGCTTCCTTTGGGTCAAAGGTAGTCTAAACACAAAATCCATAGTCACTCGCTCCCATTTTTACACAGGAACTGATAATGACTGCAATAACATTAAAAGAACCTGGTGCTCAACCTTTATACCTAACTACTGTGAACCTTTAATTTTACGCTTAGCCTACAAAATTGGGAAAATGTGTAGACCCTTAATTTTGGCACGGATTAGGATTAAGAAGTTTACCTTATTCCGTTATAATTTTAAAGAACCTAAACCTAATTTTAAAGCTTAAATATTAGATGGTCTAATTCATACAAGCCCAAATTAAATGGTATAATCGGTTCAATCCGAAAGTAATTAAAAATTGGGGTTCGATTTGAGTCAGGGCTGCCAAAATTGATATGAGGGAGACCTCATATCGATTTCCCTCATATCGATTTGGGCAGCCAAAATCAATATGAGGGAGGCCTTATATAGATTTGAGCCTCCCAAATTGATATGAGGTTGCCTCATATCGATTTGGACAACCCAAATCGATATGAGGTGCACTTCATGTCGATTTTGGCATTTAATCCGAGTCCTAAACACAACTGTACGACCATTAGACTTCCTAATTAACTTATGAGAGTCGGATTAGGTTTAGAGTGGTCAAGGTAAGTTTTCCTATAAATACGTGATTAACACAAATAAAAAGAAACAGGGATTAACAAATTGGCAGGAAAAGAGAGAGAGCAATATCTTAATAAGGGAGAGCAACTGATAATTGGCAAGGGGGCAGTAACTGAAGCAATCAATAAACACAGAATCTAAACCAATAGCAATCAAAGAGACAATAACCATAGTCTCAAGTTTTCCTCATTCCCACCAAAGAAAAGATTGATCCAGGCTGTAGCAACTATTGGATTTATCGTTCTAATTTGGAAGAACTAACTAAACGAAGGTTTGATTCCTATGTTTAATTAATTTAAATTTACAGTAGCTATTTTGTCATAGTTTTATCCAGCAAGCTATTTTAATCTTTCAATAATTAATTTGGCTTTCTATGTTTGTTTCATCTAAAAATACTTAAGTAGTTGTTATAGTCAATATTAAAATCACACTTGAACTTTGATCACCATAAGCCCCAAACCCTAATTTCAAAATCATAATCTACAAAACCAAGGTTTCAAACCTTAAAACCTGGATCCTAAAACACTAGCCCTAATCCCCAATCCAAAAATAACTCTAATGTTATTTTCTAAAGTCCTAAAACCCTAGTTTGATTTCAAATACCCATAAAATCACAGTTTTTCATCTAAACCCTAAAATTATTTTTATAAAAATTCTAAACCCTAATTTTGTTCAAGAAATCCTAATTTAAGATATAAAACTCTAAATTTATATTTTTATTGCTTTATTTAAAGTTTTAGATTTAATTGTGCAGTTTATTATATGTTTTGATGATTGATTTATTTAATTTTAATGTTTGATTTATTTAATTTATCATGGATGAATATTTTTTCAATTATTATTTATTTATTAAAAAAATTATAAGAGGTATGTTTCCATGGTTGGGTAGCTCATTAATTAATTTTTATGCAATTTAAATTATTTTTATATTTTGAGATTAATGTAAAGGACACGTTTTCACTTTTTGGTGGGTGTCCTATTTAGTTTTAGACATTGGACGATGTAAGGGCACATTTCCATCCTCGGATGGGTGTCCATTTATTTATTTTGTTTGAACATTGCTTTAATTTTAATATAATATTGCTTTATTTTAATTATTGCATGTAGTATGGATAATATCGTTATATTTAAGAATTTCATAATATTAAGACCTAAAACGGAGGCCAATTCTAATGAACCGGGCGTTTTGGGGGTGTTGGACCATTTCTCACCTTCCCCACATATACTCAACTTTTTGAACCCATTAGGGGGTTGGGGATTTCTTAGGAATCGAGTCATCCACCCCTTTATTTTTCTCGGTCCGTCCGGGTGGCTACTCCATTTTCTCTGGGCTTAGGCCTGTGTTCTCTAAGGCCCTGAGCCTAACAATGCCGAAGTCGCAAGAATCATTCCACACAGGAGTGAGGGTGAAAATTCCCACTCTAAAAAGAAAATTAGGAAAATGTAATAAAAAAAAGTTTGCCGCTCATGCAACTGTGCAACAGTCGCTCGGTGGTCGTGCTCCCTGCGTCTCGCGTGGCCTAGCCGCATTATAGGCGGCAGACGCATGTAGTGCAACAAGCGGCGTGATGCACTATAGGCAATATGCTATGCGGACTTGCCACAATGCGAGTGGCCCAGTTCAAATTTCAGACTCTTATGAATAGTAGTCCACTCCTCTTGTTTAAGGACCGGAGGGGAGGATCCCGAAACTCTGCCCAAATACTTTTCTGTCGCAAAACAGTTTAATAAAAAATACTCTTAATTATTTTAAACTTTCTAGTCTATTATTAATCAATTTCTACTTATTTTCCGCGCAAGTGGAGCTTCGATATGGCAAGACTCTTCAACTTCATCAAGAAAAGACGCTTACCAAGGTAACTTACACTTGTCTAATCTCTTTCCATTCGGTAATTAATTAACAATAAAATTAGTTAATAAAAAATCCTTTACATACAAAGGTACAAACTACTTACGGCTCTAATTCCCATTCAAACAGGATAAGTAGGCACACTCGGAATATCACTCCGAGTGGCGAGCCCACATCTTAACAACCAACTGTCCCCTTAATTTAGATCTTTCTTTTTCTTCTATTGATCTTTAATCCTTTTTTTTTTTTAACTATCTTTATCTTTGTGGCTCCCTTTGTAAGTTTTGGTAAGACTTTTGCAAAGGGGATATTTTGTGGTTGCGATTATTTTCTCTTTTTTTTTTTACTCTTTCATTTGGATTTACTACATTAATTGGGGACTTGTGCTCAACCTAGAACCCATGAGGGCTAAAATTGAAGCTCTCATGGAATTTTCATTTTAGGGCATTGTAATATTTATTTACTTAGTATTTAATATTGCAATCGTGGATATCATGCAATAAATTGCTCATGTATTGTTATATCCTGCCATTCATAATCATTGAGATATGATTCACGAAAATTGTATTTTGTTCTAAAAACTCATTAAATGGAAATTTGGATTCAATTAAAGAGAGATAAAAAAGAATCATTTTTTAATTAAAAATTGGTTTAGAAAATTTAGCCTGGGACCCATTGTACCTGGTTTCGGATTAGTGCCCTCTTTGGGTAAAAATTAATTTAATGGAGTCAACTAAAACATGTTTTTCCTTAATTTTTCCTCGCAAAAAAAGGTGGCAACTCTCCAATTTTAACTTTTTAAAATAAAGGGCACCAATTCTTTTGAAAATAAAAGGAGATTCTTCTTTTCAAAATAAAAGATGATTTTAAACCTGTGCTTACTGAACCGACTAGAGACCATATGTTGTGGTGTCGTATGGGACTTAGCCCCTCAAAAAAGCATTTTTTGGCTCCCTCATTGCGGGTCAGGACTAGGTCCTCGGGCAAGGCTTCACAGCTGGCGACTCCACTGGGGAACTCCAAAATAAAATTTTATTAGGCTCTTTTCAAAATCATTTTTCTCTTTGATTGATTTCAATCTCCTATCATGCATAAGGGTTCCTTACCCTTTAGATTTAGGAAACTCCGGGTAGCAAGTAACATCCACTTGACAACCTTCATTAGGTATGTTGGGAGATAGAAAAAACATTCAATCTATGAAGAATCCTCAATCCTTATGAGGTGTAAAGGACATGCACTTACTGTTAGACCCACACCGGATTCATTATCCATCATGTGGTTAGGTATATCTGTAGACCCTTAATTTTTGACTCAGTCTGGTCCGATATTTTTTATATAGTCCAAAAGAATTTTTGTGATATTTTAATTAAATAATATTTATTTTAGTATTTATTATTTATAATTTTTAATAAAAATAAAAATGGTAAAGTTAAATAAATAAATAAATAAAAATCGGCGACAAAAAAAACGGCGATGAAAAAATTCATCGCCGGAGGTGAATCGGCCACAAGCTGCTTCGCTCGCAGGAATTTCCTGCAGGCGAATCGGCCATAGGCCATTTCACTGCAGGAAATTCCTGCAGCGAATTGGCGCTCGCCCACAATTTTCCCTTGCAGCTCTCGCAATTTCCAGCCCGCAGCAAGTTTTTTGCCAGCGCAATTTTCCAACGCAGTTTTTTTTCGAAACTAAATTTTATTTGGTTTTGGTTTCTTTTCCTAATTGGTTTTAATTTCCTTAAGCAATTAGAAGTAGGTTTATTATTTTTCCTATAAATACCACATTAAAACACAAAATTAGGGGATTTTGGACTTTTGATCGGATAAAAAATTGATTTTTACTGAGCAAAACTTGGGACTTCTGACTTGGGAGGAAAAGAGGACAGAAACCCTAAGGAGCAAGAGATATTAGCAATTATCAACCCATCAAAGGCAGTAACACTGCCTTTGTCTTTGTTCATCCAAAAAAAAATTGTGGAGGAACTAACGAACGGAGATTTGATTATAAATCTTTGATTTGATGTTATTTACAATGTTTCTATTGTTTGTTTTTTATATTAAGTCAGTAACCTAAATTATTAAACTTAGTAATATGTTTTACATTAAATCATACATTCATCCAGTAGCCTTAGTCAGCGATCAAAACTTCAAAACCCTAAATTATTTCTTCTGTTTCCAAAAACCTAAAAAACCCTAAATTGTTTCTTCTGTTTCCAAAAGCTTTAAAACCTTAAATTGTTTTTCCAGAACTATTTTCATCTAAACCCTAACTTTTTGTCCAAAATTTCCAAATGTCTTCTTAAATCTCTAAAACCCTAATCTTCTTTACAGTTTCTAAAAATCATAATTATTTTTATAAAACTCTAAACTTTTTTCTTAAATCCTAAGATCAAATATGTTTTCCAAAATATCAAAAACCCTAATTTTCTCAAAACCCAATACAGTAAACCTTAGTTTTCCTAAACCCTAAATTCTTAAAGCATCAAAACATGACAAATTCATCAACACCCTAAACCCTAATCCAATGAACTTAAAACCCAAACTAGTAAATCTAAACCCTAAAGCCATAATCCAGTAAACCTAAAATCACAATATAGTAAACATGAATTATAAACCTAATGCTTTAAGATTCCAAAACCCTAATTTCATGATGTAGCCTTAAACCCTAATTTGATTAACCAAAAACCTTACTACTTTCTTAAATTTATAAAACCCTAATCCATTCTAATTTTTTAAAATTTTTACAGTAGCCTAAATAATAATAATAATAATTCTAAGATCCCAAAACCCTAAATGTTAATTAAAGAACTCTAAATTGAGACATAAACCTAAATTAGTATCTTTATTTGCTTTATTTAATTTTAGATTTGATTATGTAGTTTATTATATATTTTGATGGTTGATTTATTTAATTTCAATGCTTGATTTATTTAATTTACCATGGATGGTTATTTTCTTTATTATTATTATTTGTTTGTTTTAGTATTCAAATTGTAAGAGGCATGTTTCCATTATTGGGTACCTCATTAGTTAAATTTTATGTAATTTAAATTGCTTTTATATTTTCAGACCAATGTAAAGGGCATGTTTCCACCTTTCGGTGGGTGTCCTATTTAGTTTAGACATGGATGATGTAAGGACATGTTTCCATCCTCGGATGGGTATCCATTTATTTGCTTTGTTTGGACATAGCTTTGATTTTAATATAATGATGTTTTATTTTAATTGTTGCATGTAATATGGATAATATTGTTATACTTAAGAATTTTACAATAGTAAAACCCCACAAAGGAGGTCGGTTCCAATGAACCGGGCGTTGTGGGGGTGCTGGGCCATTTCTCACCTTCCCCACACGTACCCAACTTTTCGAACCCATTAGGGGGTTGGGGATTCCTTAGAAATTGAGTCATCCAACCCTTTTTTTTTCCCGGCTCGTCCGGGTGGTGATTCCATTTTTCTCTTGGTTTAGGTCCGTGTTCTTCATCCTTTAAACTGGATCTTCATCCTTGGCATCGGGTCTTCACCCTTAAAAATGGATCTTCATCCGTTGGACTTTGGGTCTTCACCCTTTGAAATTGGATCTTCATCCTTGGAATCAGGTCTTCACCATTGAAAATGGATCTTCATCCTTGGAAATCGGGTCTTCACCATTTAAAGTGGATCTTCATCCTTTAAACTGGATCTTCATCCTTGGAATTAGGTCTTCACCTTTGAAAATGGATCTTCATCCTTGAAAATCGGGTCTTCACCCTTGAAAATGGATCTTCATCCTTTGGACTTCGGGTCTTCACCTTTTGAAATATGGATCTTTATCCATTGAAAATCGGGTCTTTACCCTTCATATCCTCTCCTTGCCCCCCTACGTGGTAAAATATTAGAAGTGAGTCTCAAAATGTTTTGTTTTTGCATAAACTCAAAAATTGAAAAGGAGAAACTTTGCCCCCTGTGTAGGCTTAAACCCATGATTTTTCTATGCGGGCTCTGATTGGTGTTTTTATTGTCTAGTTCTTCGCAAAAGCACGCATTTCTTTTCTTTGCAAAATTACTGGAACTTTGTCAAGCAATGGGCTTTCTATGCCCCCCCTGATTTGATATCTTCTTTTGATTCTTTACTTCATAGAGTGTTCGTTGTTCACTTTGACAAAGAACAGATAATATAAGAAAAAAAAATGCCATGTGATATGCTCATGTATGCATGATATGCATGAGTAATACTTATAGTGGTTCCATCGACTCACAGACCGAGGTGATCAGCAAAAGTATTCTCATTGACTCCTTCCAGATGCCCATCCAGGTTTTGTATTGAAATGATAGAAAGCTTTGCATTTATGTCTTTTATCTTCGAGATGTTGAAAATATGAATAATGGAGGCTCCAAACAGTAGAGATACATCCATTTCAAATTATGATTTAGCATGTCAGTTGGTAGCTTCTTTATAACTTTGCCAGTAATCATTTCCTTTGCCCAATGTGTCCTTTGAGGTTCGATTGTTCAAGAAACTTCTCTTAACTTGAAGGCTTTGTATGACAAAAATATTTTTTATTTTTATTTTTTGAATTTTGATTTTCAAATCAAATGTTGGCTTTGCCAAAACAATGTCAATTTACCTCAGGACTTGATTTTTCAAATTAACATATCTATAACATGACAACCCTAGTTACCGTATTAAACTCGGGAATCATTTTTATTTAAGCAAGAATTGTTGCACTTTAGATAGGTACATACACATTACTTAGCCAAAGGTCTCATTGGAGTTTGAATATTGTCTATCTCATATGCATGCTTATTCAAACTATCTCCACTAATAGACTCTACCTACCAAGAGAGATCAACAGATCTTTGATAGGCTTGAAATGGGGTCTATAAGGGACATGGGTTAAATGAAGGCCATTTGTAAGCCGGAGCCGTTGTGACACTAAGGGCAAACCCTCACACTACAAATTTTTTGTTTGAGCTTTAGGCAGCTGGGAGCAATCTTGCTAGACTTCAAATTCCTTCTATCTTCTTGGCACTAATCTGGATCTTGATTAGGACAGTCTTTGCCCTTGCAAAAATTTTGGTACCCAAATTTGTTTCTTTTCTTCTTCTCCCTTTTCTTTCTTTTTTTTTTCTTACTCTTCCATTTCTTTGAGCATTTTATCATTTTGTCCTTCTTCCTTGTAGGACTGTCAAGTATAAAACTTTCAAGAACTAGATGGTCTTTCTCCTTTTTCTTTGATTTTGATTGAATCTTTGGTTGGGTTGGACCAATTTAAGTCAAACTTTCCTTATAAACCAATGGAAGCCTTTTGCTGCTCTAGGTAAAAGAGAACTCAGTTGGCTTTCTGAACCGCCTTTTTAGATTTTATCTTTCTTTTTTTATCTTTTCTTTTTTTGTCCTTTTTTTTTCTTTTCTTTTTTTTTTCTTCTTCTTTTCTTTTCTTTTCTTTCTTTTTTTCTCTTCTCTTTTTTTTTTTGGTTCTAGCTCTAAAAGAGTTGTCTTATTTGTACCAACTTGGGTTTCTAATAATGGATGAGTGAAGTGACATAAATCTCCTTTAACAGGGATAAATCATTTGTTAATCTGATGTTATCTTGATGGATTGGAGATATTAGGTGAACTTCAGCTACCTTTATGGTCTTGAGAAAATCAACTATCCTTATGATATTGACTATTCATTCCTTTCTTTGATCTTCTTGCCTCTTCACCTTAGTGATCATAAGACTTGTCAAAAGCATCACAACAGCTCATGGTAGGTTATTGGGGTTTGTAAGCCAATGAAAAGAAAGCTAAAATTTTATGAAGGCTCAAAGGGACAACTAGAGATTGATATTTAATCGGGTGGATACTAGTTGTTAGTTCGTCAAACAATTCCTAGATCATTTCTCCCTTAAATAAGCAGAGTTCAATTTTGCCTCGAAAGTTTGTCAAAGCATGTTCTAAGACTTACTAGGATCTAGACAAAGGTGTGAGCAGGGATTTTTGCCCCCACTCCGGGTGGAATGGTTCTTGTGACTTCGGCACTGTTTAGGCTCGGGGTCTTAGAGAACACGGACCTAAGTCCGGAGAAAATGGAGTCGCCACCCAAACAGGCCGGGAAAAAAGAAAGGGGTGGATGACTCGATTCCTAAGGAATTCCCAACCCCTTAATGGGTTTGAAAAGTTGGGTACGTGTGGGGAAGGTGAGAAATGGCCCAGCACCCTCACAATGCCCGGTTCATTGGAACCGGCTTCCTTTACAGGTCTTAATATTATAAAATTCTTAAATATAACAACATTATCCATATTACACACAATAATTAAAATAAAGCATCGATATATTGAAAATCAAAACAATGTCCAAGCAAAATAAATAAACGGACACCCACCCGAAGATGGAAACATGTCCTTACATCCCATGTCTAAATAGGACACCCACCGAAAGGTAGAAACATGACCTTTACATTGTTTCTAAAATAGAAAAGCAATTTAAATTACATGATATTTAACCAATGAGGTATCCACCAAGTGAAAACATACCTCTTATAACATTTGAAAATCTAAATAAATTGATAAAAGTAAATAACCATTCATCATAAATAAATCATTCATCAAAGGTATTAAACATCAATAAAAAGTAAACACCCATCCATGATAAATTAAATGAACCAAGCATTGAACTTAAATAAATTAAAGCATAAAAAATAAATCAAAGCATAATCAAATATAGAATTGAATAAGACAAATAAACATCTAAATTATAACTACTATTTCCATTTAGGGTTCTTTATTTCATGTGTTTAGGGTTTTAAAATTTATGGAATTTGGCTACCGTGAGTTTTTTTAAGGAATTAAAATAGATTAAGATTTTATGTTTTAAAAGGTTGATAAAGTTCTTTGATTAACCAAATTAATGTTTGGATGGTGAAATCATAAAACTAGGGTTTGAACACTTTAAAATACTTTTGATTTGTGGTTTACGGTTACTCATATGGTTTCAAGCTTACTGTGTAAAATTAAACATTTGTGTTTTTATGGTTTTTAAAGTTTTAAAGGATTTAGGGTTTAGAAAAAAAATTAAGGTTTAAGGTTTTAAGGGGTTAGGGTTTACTATTTTGAGTTTTGGAATTAAATTAGGGTTTTAGGATTTTTGAATTTAGGGTTTCGGGCAATGAATTTTATTTTAGAATTTGGAAAGATAATTGACAATTTCATGAAGTTTTATGATTTTAAACAAAACGATTTAAAGTTTATAAGAGCAAAAAAGATATTTTTAAGGCTTTTGGAAGGAAACAGAACACAATTTAAAGTTTTGATAATTTGGAAAGCAAATCTTAGTTTTGGGTTTTGAAGAAATAAAACTAATAGCTTTAAACTTTTGGAAAATAAAGCCACGATTTAAGATTTTCATACTTCAGAAAAGGTGAATTGAGGTTATGAGGTTTTTAATTTAAAAGAAACAATTATATGATCTAGCTACTGTGAAAAAAATAAAAGAAATTAAGAATTCAAACCTTCTTTTGTAAGTTACACCAAAAATTGCTTCTTGGATGAACAAGGTCAAAGACAAGCCTTTTTGCCTTTGAATTGCTTGAATTGTTTTTCTGCTCTTTCAAAAAATCAGCTTGATTCAAGGTTTTCCTTCACAATTTCGGTTTCCACTTTTGTTCAAGCTTCTATCCGATTTCTTCCTTATTTCTCATTTATTTTTTTATGCTGTAATTGTACTTATTTATATAAGAATTCTTGATTAATTCTAGTTGCTCATGGCATACATTATTCATTAAGAAAAGGAAACCGAAATCTAATTGCATTAGGTTTCGGAAAATTTGCGTCGAAAAAATTTCGCTGGCGAAAAAAAGCTGCTGCGGAAAAAATGCACTGGCGAAGGCCATTTCGCCCGCGCTGGTTTTCAGCGATGATTTTTTCGTCGCCGATTTTTATTTTTATTTGTTTATTTTTATTTTTTATTAATAAAAATTAGATACTAAAGCAAAAATTATTTAATTAAGATAACAAAAATTATTTTGGACCAATTAAAATATATTAGACAACACAAAAATTATTTTGGACTAAATAAAATATATTGGACCGGACTGGGTTAAAAATCAAGGGTCTACAGTTTGCCTCCTGCTTGAATGATCTGAAACTTTAGTGAAAGAGAGTGAAAAGCAATAAGACTTAATTTTTGAGATGGTTGAGGTTTTGGGTTCTGGACCCGGTTCGAGTTCTATACTCAAGGATAATTCTAGGTTCTGGACCTAAGAAAAATTTAGGTTCTGGACCCGATCTAAGTTCTAGACTTAAAAGAGATTCTAGGTTCTAGACCTAAGGGTAATTTGGGATATGGACCCGAGCTAAGTTCTTAGACTTAAGGATAATTTTAGGTTCTGGACCTAAAGAAATTTGAGTTCTGGACCCGAGCTAAGTTCTGGACTTAGAAATAAATTCTAGGGTCAGGAACTAAGGAAAATTTGGGTTCTGGACCCGAGCTAACTTCTGGACTTAGAAAAGATTCTAGGTTCTGGACCTAAGAAAAATTTGGGTTCTGAACCCGAGCTAAGTTCTAGACTTAAAAAAGATTCTAGGTTCTAGACCTAAGGAAAATTTGGGTTCTGGACCTGAGCTAAGTTATGGACTTAGAAAAGATTCTAGGTTCTGGACCTAAGGGTAAATTTGGATTATGGACCCGAGCTAAGTTCTGGACTTAGAAAAGAATCTAGGTTCTGGACCTAAGAAAAATTTGGGTTCTGGACCCGAGCTAAGTTCTGGACTTAGAAAAGATTCTAGGTTCTGGACCTAACGAAAATTTGGGTTCTAGACCCGAGCTAAGTTCTGGACTTAGAAAAGATTCTAGGTTTTGAACCTAAGGGTAAATTTGGGTTCTGGACCCGAGCTAATAATTTTTTTATTCCAAAAAGTTTGGCTAATTTTTATGCATGTCTTCTTATTGCCCCTGGGTGTAAAAATATTTATATATCCGCAATTATTTGAATGATTAAATTGAATAATTAAATTTATTATTTATTTACTGTGTAGTCACTGTCCATGCACTATTTACTATTTATAAATAGTAACAAATAATATTTACTATTGGAAATAGTAATGTTACAATTCATCAATATTAACACTATTCATAAATAGTGACATTTACTATTTATCAATAGTAATACTATTCATGAATAGTAAAATTTACTATTCATGAATAGTTTTGAAATTTTGTTTTTTTGCTTGTCGTTTCTCTATATAAAGGAGCTGATTCTTCATTTCATTTCACAGCAAAACTTTCACATTATAATTCTCTCAAATTTCTTTCAATTTTAGCACATATTTTTCAAAAACAATGCATGCTTCGACGTCAGGGACTCATTCTAATGCCGAGTTATTGGAGTTTATTCGGTATCATGAAGATGGAAATGTAGATATACTAGCCGGGATGCCATTTCACCGCAGTTCCAACGAAAAGAGCGCGATAATCATTTTTTCCTTTTTTTTCTGTTGATTTTTCGTCTTTCTGTTTTGCTCTTTTTTTTATCTGTTATATTTATTTTTTTTATATTTTCGTTATATATTTTTGTTATTATTCTTTATTT
Organism: Garcia nutans; assembly: GCA_947685225.1. Lineage (NCBI taxonomy): Eukaryota > Viridiplantae > Streptophyta > Magnoliopsida > Malpighiales > Euphorbiaceae > Garcia > Garcia nutans. The sequence continues at coordinate 36,727,480 of CANTUV010000045.1, forward strand.
ATTATTCTTTATTTTTGATTTTTTGATTTTTTACTATTCATATTTTTTCTATTATTATTTTTTTGTATTATATTTTTTAGAAAACTTAAGAAAAATATATTAATTTAAGTAGATAGAATAATATGTACTTACCTGGTATTAACTTACCTGGGTCTGTGTTAGAATGATCGTTACGTTGTTCAGGCTGGAGGGTGTATTTACAAAGCCCGACAATGGTACGATGTAGTGCCTTCTTGGGTAAGGCGGATTATCTGAGATTGCGGCTTTGAGCAGTTCATCTTACAATTGCCATCCGAGGAATATCAAATAGACCGGAGCATAGTCCAGACGCTTGCAGAGCGATGGTTGGACACAACTCACACTTTTCACTTGCCCATTGGAGAGATGACAATTGGTCCGGCCGATTTTACTGCTATAACCGGCCTTCGATATGATGGTGTTCCGGTTCCTCTGACTAACGATATTTTAACATTTGAAGAAATTCAGGAATTAATTGGTATGGAACCATCATATAAAGGGCCTTTTAAGATAAAAATAAAGCCAATTCGTAGTTACTGGATGAACTACGAAGGACGGGTTGGCAGGGACACGACCGAACAGTATGTTCGAGGATTTTTGTTCTATCTGCTCGGGTCGACCATCTTAGGTAGCACTGAATCCTTCATCCACTTGTCAGTGTTGAGTACCCTTTCTTTCAGAATGGTAACATCTTCTGGCTGGGGTGAAGCTGGTCTTGTGTGTCTTTACCATGGTCTTGATAAACTTTGCCGAAACAAGAAGTCTTTTGTCGGCTTGATGGCGGTTGTCGAGGTATTCTTTCTTCCACCAATGTCATTTCCACTCTTTTCTTGCATGCATGTGATCTTTATTGTTATTGTAGGTATGGGCTTATGAACACAATCTTGTGAGGGTACCCGGTTTTTCCCGAGATAGGATTGGGTATCCGAGATTAAATTACTGGTTGTCCGATCGTATGGACGTTCCCGGCTCTCATCATGTGCATACTCATCGCTTTGTGTTGAGCCGCTTAACCTGGGATCAGGTAAAATAACATCAGTATGCTTTAAATTTTAAGTGAAAGTTTAGTTACCTTATGTTATTTTGCAGGTGAATTTGGCCTGGTGGAGCCCAGAAGAGTGAGCAAACTGGTCACCTTTGATGAGGGCTATGCTGTCTTTCTAACATTCTCGCCGAGTCATCGCTGGCCCAGTGTTTATTGGCTGGTTTCTCGGGGAAAGAGTTTATGAATGATATCTCGGTCCAGAGTAGTGGAGGGTCTTGATGTATATCCTGAAATATACTTTAAATATTATGTCGATGCCGGAGGATGCATGGTGGCCGGCTCGGTATGGTTATGGTGCTGAGTCATTTCTTCATCCACCCGATGGATTTTATACCCATTTTATTCAAAGGTGGCTCTTGAACTTTGATGTATCTCCTGTTGGTGTGCGGGGGATTTCTGACGAAAATGAGGGTAGAGATGAAGAGGAACATCACGGAGATGCAGGAGAGTCTGTTCCATATCTCGGGGCCAGTACTTCTCAGGTAAAACTCTTACCATCTTTCCCTTGCAACTACTTTTGCTTTCTTTGATTCTTTAACGATTGTTGTAGGCTGTTGGTTCATTTGATCATGAGGCTGGACCTTCTTTTACTGCTCCTTCGTTTGCTCGTTCTAGCCCGCTAGATATGTCATCTCATCCGCAGGGTATTGATTTGAATTACCTGGGACGTTCCTTATTTCATGGTAATTTATGCTATATGTATGCATGATTATGTATGCTCTTACCTTTTCCTTCTTGGCTCACAGCAGATGCTCGAAGAACAAAATATGAAACTTCAAGAAGAGTTGGCTGCAAGTCATCAGAAGGCTTCTCATTTTGAAAGTTTATATCATCAATCCGAACAACATTTTCGAGACTTCCGATTTCAGGGGATGAGGGATCCTGGCGCTTCTTCATCAAGAGGCCCCCAGACTGATAAACATGAGATCCTTTCATCTGCTTCTGATGAAGACCATGACGGATCGGAACCTCAAAGTAATAGGGATTTTGGTGCTCCTGCTTCAGGTGATGCCGGGATGAGTAATTTGCAGGGTTTTGGTGCTCCCGCTTCGATCGGACTCGGGATGAGTGATTTGCCCCCTCCTCCAACAGGCGATGATTTTTTTAAGGCTTTATTTGATGACCTACCACTACCCTCTTAGTGATATGTAAATATTGTAGCAATTGTAAAATATTGTACAATAATGAAAAAATACAATTTTCCTCTTTACTGTAACTTTTTTTTTTGTTACTGCACCACTTTTTTTTTTTTTTTTATCACAGTACATCATAATTTCATAATTCACATTCACCTCATTTGCTAAACCAAATCCAACGTGGTAAAGGAAATTCATTCCTAATTCCTTTCCTTATGCCATATGGTCTTATTCTTTCCCATCACCTTTTCCTTTTCACTTTTGGGAAAGGTTTGTTTCTTCTATATAAATCACCCTTCATGCCATATTTCATACAAAAACCAAAAACAACTTTTCCATTTCAACGTGAAGACTCATTTAACAATTTTGATTTTCCTTCATTCACCCACCACGACCGAACATCATTTAAAGAAGGTAAAAATTCTATTTAAGAATATGGATGTCATTCATTGGAAGCAAATTTCATTGTCAAAACTTGATGTTTTAAAATGTTTTCAAAATGTTAAATTGGACCACTCCTTCTTACATGCCGTGGCTTCCTTTTGGAATACAGATTCTAGGGCATTTAAAATTAATGGCTTTGAAATATGTCCCTTGATTGAAGAATTTGAGGCCATCCTTGGATATCCAAATAATCAACAAATGGCATTACCCACATTGATTTCCAAGACTCAACAAAAGATGCAGATGTTATTTCAAATTCTAAAACCCGAAGTTCTTCGGTTGACGAGAGGTGAAAAAATTCTACTTGCTCCTTTGATTGACTTTTGTCTCTCTCATTTGGCCCCTACCAAGGCATGGGGACGCATGCTCTGTCTTTGCTTGCTCGGCCAATTCTTGCTTGTTTCTTCTGACGAAAATATTGATCCATGGGTATTGGATATTATGGACCAAATGGAAGGAAGCTTGTCGCTGGTACCTGTGATCTTAGCCGAGACCTTAGTTGGATTAGACTGACTTAAATCAGGATTGTCAAAGAGACTGACCGGGAGTCCGTTGCTGCTACAGGTAATTACCTAAACTGCCCTTTCGGGTTTTCAATTTAGGTTTTCTTTTTCTTTTTCTATTCTTTTATTTATTGCTCTAATTTTTGCCTAGTCCGCCCATGTGGATTTTCGGAACTAGCAAGCTGTCCTAATTTTTGCCTAAGCTGCCCTTGCGGGTTTTCAACTTAGCAGACTTTTTTCTTTTTCTCTTTTTTTAATTTAATTCTTTTTTCCACAGATTTGGCTTCAGGAGTGTCTTTGCTGGCTTGATACTCCATCCATGGATTTTGCCAGATACCTGCCACATCATCATTCTGCTAGGAAGCTACTCCATCATGCTTCTTCATATGCTGATTGGGTTGACTGGATCCACTCACGCTCTGAAGTCAATATCCATTGGTTGGTACCTTGGTGGAAAATTTCTCGTATCACCATGTGGACATACTTGATGTATGTTCCCCTTGTTGCTCTTCATCAAGGTACATGCTATGATCCTCGCCGACTTGGCTGTCAGTACCGAGTCGAGCCTCGCGATTCTGACTTTGCTCCCAACTTAGACATGCCTTGTTTGACTGAAGCCTACTTGGATCGACTGAGGCAAAGCTGGCCTGCACGTTACATTTATTGACTTCCATAGATTTTGCATTTATCAATTCAGAAAGTGTATCGTTAGGATGAAAAATAATTAAAGTAATAAAAGATGCTTCTTTTCCATTTATAATTTGTCATCACATTTTGCTATTGTGTTTATTTATTTCATTCATATTTGGTCAAATACTTATATTAGTGCACATAGAATAATTTTAACATTAATTATGTTTTATTAAATTAGGGAATAACCAAATATAAAGCCAGCATACACAAGATCACTCCTGTTGCCAATTACCCCTTTCGGGTTTTCTAATTGACGAATTTCTCTCATTTAGCCCTAATTGTTGCCTAGCCCGCCCTTTTGGGTTTTCGAAACTAGCGGACTGCTCTAACTTTTGCCTAGGCCGCCCTTTTCGGGTTTTCAACCTAGCAAGCTCTTTTTTTTTTATTTCATACATAAAACTTCTTCAACATGTCAATGTTTACTGGTTCACTAAATTCATTTCCGTCCATGTCTGATAACTTCACCGCACCTTTGTTCATGACTTGTTTCATGACATATGGCCCTTCCCAGCTAGGTCTGAACTTTCTTCTTGGATAAGATACATTAGGCTTACATTGCTTCAACACCAAATCCCCAACTCTGAATTGTCTGACCTTAACCCTTCTATTGTAGGCCCGAGCTATCTTCTTTTGATACAGTTGGTGATGATATAGTGCCTTTAACCTTCTCTCTTCTAGTAGAGCTAACTTTGTGTACCTGCTCGCTACCCATTCCATTTTAGGCTGTTCGGCTTCCAAGACTACTCTTAATGACTTGATTTCTATTTCAATTGGCAACACTGCTTCCATCCCATAAACCAAAGAGAACGGTGTCATTCCAGTAGGTGTTTGCACACTTGTCCTGTATCCCCATAAAGCAAAGGGAAGCATTTCCGACCAGTCCCGATAAGTCTTGGTCATCTTGGACACAATTTGCTTAATTGTCTTGTTTGTTGCTTCTACTGCATCATTAGCCTTTGGTCTATAAAGAGAGGATCGATGATGATGGATGCGGTACTTTGAGAATAAATCCTTAACTACTCCTTGAAACTGTACCCCATTGTCTAATATCACACTATGCGGGACCCCGTATCTACAGATGAGGTTCTTTTCAATAAACCTAGCCATTTGGCTTGCACCCAGTTTATTGAAGGATTTGGCTTTGACCCATTTTGAAAAATAATCTACTGCTACCACAATGAATCGGTGACCGTTTGAAGCTGTCGGATGTATCTCTCCTATAATGTCGATACCCTAGGTGGCAAATGGCCAAGGTGAAGACATAGAATGCAATTCTTCAAGAGGCATGTCATTCAAGTTACCATACATCTGACATTGCTGGCACTTCTTTACAAACTCAATACAATCTTTCTCCATGGTTAACCAGTAGTAACCTTGTCGAATAATCTTCTTAACTAGGGCCAAACCACTCATGTGTGGACCGCGATTTCCCACATGTATTTCTGATATGATACGCTCCACTTCAGGTTTTCTTAAACATCTCAAATGCACCCCATCGGGCCATCTTCGATACAACTTCCTATGAAAGGTGATGTATTGCAATGACCACCGCCTTATGGCTCTTCTCTCTTTCTTTGTTACCCCCGGTGGGTATTCTCTTTCCTCCAAAAATTGCCTTATAGTATCATACCATGCATCATGGTTTGTATCAATTTCCATGATTATTTCACATTCATAGCAAGGAGTTGATGAACTGGTCAAGATTAGAGGCTTAAGGAATAGGCTAACAGGGTTTTCCCATACCGAAGCCAATGTGGCTAGGGCATCAGCCATCTGATTTTCTTCTCTCGATAGGTTTATAAACCTACACTCCTTAAAGTTCTTCTTCATCATGGTCAAGTAATGGTGGTATGGTTTTAATTTTTCTTCTTTCAACTCCCATTCTCCATTTACTTGGGATACAACTAGCAATGAATCACCAAAAACTTCCACCTTATCCACCTTCATAATCATTAGGGTTTCTAAACCGAAAATACAAGCTTCGTACTCCACCATATTATTGGTTGCCCTAAATTTCAATTTTTTGGCTAAAGGGATAAGTTCTCCTTCGGGCAATTCTAGTATAAATCCCAAACATGCTCCTTTCCTGTTTACTGCTCCATCTAAATACATTTTCCACCCTTGTACTTCAATTGCTTCTAAATGTTCATCCGGAAATTCCAAGATTACCTCTTCGCTTTCTAGTAATGGTTGTTGGGCCAGGAATTTTGCCACCGCTTTACCTTTGATTGTTTTCCTGGTTACATACTCAATCTCAAATTCTTCTAATATTATCAACCATCGACCATATTTCCCAATAAAAGAGGGTGTCTCCCTCAAGTACTTTATTGGATTCAACCTGAAAATTGCTTGCACACTATACGATTGAAAGTAATGCTGCAACTTCTTAGAAGACCAAACCACGGCTATACAGGTCTTTTCAATGATACTATATTTAATTTCATAAGGTTGGAGTTTTCTACTCAAATAGTAGACTGCATGCTCAATCCCTGACTCATCTGCTTGGGATAACATGGCTCCTATCGACTCTTCTTCTACTGCTAGGTATAGTAATAGAGGTTTGCTAGGTTTAGGTGGTTTTAAAACAGGTGGATTCAACAAATATTCTTTTATTCGCTCAAAGGCCTTTTGACATTCTTCATTCCATATGACCGGCTGATTCTTTTTAAGCAATTTGAAGATAGGCTCACAAATTGTTGTGAGTTTTGCTATGAATCTGCTAATGTATTGTAATTTACCAATAAATTCGCAAACTTCTCTCTCCATCTTAGGGGCTGGCATATCCCTGATTGCTTTAACTTTGTCATGATCAATTTCAATGCCATTTGGACCAATTACATGTCCTAATAATTTTCCTGAAGTAACACCGAACACACACTTTTTCGGGTTCAATCTTAGCTTATATTTCAAAGCTCTATCGAAGAATAATTCTAAGTTTTGGAAGTGTTGTTCCCTTGTGTCCGATTTAACCATCATATCATCAACATATATTTCAACTTCTTTGTGCATCATGTCATGAAATAGTGTGGTGGCCATCCTTTGGTAGGTTGCTCTAGCATTCTTTAAACGGAATGGCATCACCCTATAACAAAATACACCCCATGTAGTAATGAAAGCAGTTTTGGCTTTATCCTCTTGGGCCATTAACACTTGATTGTATCCGAAAAATCCATCTACAAATGAGTGTAGCACACTAGAAGATGCACTATCAATGAGAACATCTATATGAGGTAAATCCTTAGGAGAAGCCTTGTTCAAATCTCTATAGTCCACACAGATCCTTATTCTCCCATCTTTCTTTGGCACGGGTACTATGTTGGCTAACCAATCTGGATATTCTATTACTTCAAGGAACTTCACTTGTATTTGCTTAGTGACCTCTTCTTTAACCAATTCAGCCCACTCAGGTCTTAATCGTCCAAGCTTTTGTTTGATAGGTTTCATGTGAGTGTAAGTAGGAATATGATGCTCGGCTATGTCTCGATCTATTCCAGGCATATCCTCATAAGACCAAGCAAACACTTCTTCATATTTTTTAAATATTTTTTCAAATCTCTCTCTCTCATTAGGAGTAAGGTCGGCTGCTATGCTAATGTTTTTAGGATTTTTAGTTGTTCCCAAATTTAATGATTGTGTGTTAATAGAATTAATATTAAAGATGCTCATGTAACTGCTATTTGAATGTATGCAACCATCAGGAGAAACATCACACAAGTAAGCAAAATCAGAATTTATTGCATTCTTTTTGGAAAGAAAAACATCATCATCCTCATACAAAGTAGACAAACTAAAATCAAAATCAAAATCACTGTTCTCAGAATCATAAAGCAAGATGTCTTCAAACTTTTCTTCGACCAGGGCAGCAATCTCTTCTGGAGTCTTCTCGACTTTCAGGACAACTTTATTCTTCTCTTTTGGATTGGATTCTTTGCTGGTTGGCAGGGTGAGTTCTTTCTTCACTTGCTCCACTAGCTCGGCAACATCTGCAAAAATTTCAAAACCTGGAATTAACTTACCCATAAACATGATCGGCTCGGGCTTTCCTTGGAGTGGTCCCATATCTAGAGCCTTGACAAAGATCTCTTCAAGTGGTGGGAAGCTCATCTTCTCACTCTTCTTTGGCTAGATATCATTGGCTTCATCATATCCCAACCCTTTCTTGGAAGTTTGAGTTCTAAAATCTGGCAACTTTGTCAAACTGGCCTTACTCTTTCTAAGACCAGCTCTGGGAAGGTAGTTCATGTTCTTCATCATATTCAAGACTTTGGAGTCCAATACTTCATCATCAGAAATTGCAGCTACTTGAAAACCATTGAAAGGCCTCTCAATCATTAGAGCGTTAACAATCTCATCATCTTTAGCTTCAATGACCACTATCTCATCTCCGTTGGGGAACTTGATCTTTTGGTGAAGGGTGGAAGGAACTCCACCAAGAGGATGAAACCATGGTCACCCCAAGAGTAAGGCGAAGGTAACAGGTATGTCTAAAACAACAAACTCAACAATAGATTAAATTGGACCAACCTTGACAGCCACTTTGAAAGTCCCTTCGGCGTGTCTCTTAGTGTTGTCATAAGCCCGAATTGTTACTTCGGTCGAATTTAGATCCCGTGTTGACATAGCTTTGGCAATATCTTAAGTGGACAAACATTTATGGCAGACCCATCATCGACTATTACACAAGGAGTCCTCTTCCCCTTGATTTCTACTTTGACAAAGAGAGGGTGGATGTGGTCTCTTCCCTCCTCCGGTAAGTCCACATCCGAAAAAGAAACTGCTCCCATATTAACTTCACTCTTTTCTTCACATTTCATTACCCCTCCAATTTTTATGATGATGATCAGCTCCTCCAGTGTCGTGGAGGTAGAAATTGGCATGCTAGCCAAGGCTTTAGCCATAGTTTCTCGGTGCTTTTTAGAAGTAGCTAATAAGTCCCAAATGCTAACACTTGCTTGGGTTCTTTTCAATTGCTTGAGCACAACATCATCTTCTTCTTCTTTATTTCCTACTTTAACTTCCTTTCCCTTATTAGTTTCTACCTCCTTAGGTGGTGGCCTTGCATAAGGCTTACCGGATCTAGTGTTCATTACTTCATCCTCTTCGGGCTCAGACCAAGTCCACTCCTCCTTCTTGGACACAAGATCATCATCACTATCGCTTGAATCCCAAAATCCATTGACAACACAAATTGTTACCTCTTTATTCACCATAGCTTGTTTAATTTCACCAAATACCTCTTCTTCTTTGGTTGTTTCGCTACCCATATCTTGAAAAGAAGACATGACAAAATCCTCATGCAAACCTCCTCCAATCATGAAGGTTGCGGGTGGTGGTACCCTATTGAATTTTGGTAATGGGTTGTCTTTGGTGTTTGGCTTATTGGGTTCGGGTAGCTTCCCATTGTCAATTAGATTTTGGATCTCATGTCTCAACCTCACACATCTATCCGTGTCATGCCCTTGCATTTGGTGAAATTGATAAAATGCTTTAGTGTCAAAATTAGGTGGGAGAGGGTTAGGCAAAGGACGAGGATTTAAGGGTTGTAGTAATCCCTTTCTTTGAAGTTTATTGAGAACCCAAGACATCGGCTTCCCTAATTCTGAAAATTGTCTCCTTGTTCCTTGATTAGTAACATTAACTCCAACTGCCTTTTGCATGCTTTGGCTACCAGATTGATAGCTCCCTTTCTCGTTCCTTTTTGTTGCAAAACGGTTCTTCTCCCTTTCCCATTCTTCAATTTGCAAACCAGCATGGATAAGGTCTTTAAAATCATGGATGAGTGTATGAGACATCCTCTCGCGAAGACTAGGCAGTGCCCCTCTCACAATCATCCTTATTTGATCAGATTCATCGGGCCTCTTCCTGAGCAAAGCAGCCTTGTTTCTCCATCTCTTCACATAATCCACAAAGTTCTCATTCGACCTTTGCCTAATGGACTCCAATTCCATTAAGGTAACTTCCAACTCGACATTATATCCATATTGCTGGATGAAGGTCTTGTATAGCAAATTCCAATTTTTTTGTGTTCCATCATCTAAGGTATTGAACTAATTTTGGACAATAGGGTCCAATGAGAGCATGAAGTACGTTAGAGTTTAAGCCTTAATAGCTCGGGCAGACTGCATAGCAGTGATATACTGCTTCACATGGAGATGAGGATTTCTAGTACCATTGTATCTAGCAAAGGAAGGCATCTTGAACTTATAAGGGACCTCCTCATCTTGTTCAAATTGTTTGTCGATCTCGAACATCTCTTCGGTTTTCAACTTCTTCTCAAATTTCTTTTCTAAATCAGCAATCATCTTTTCAATATCAGAAGTTTCGGTCTTCTCCATAGTCGATCTTTCAACAATCTTCGGTTCCTTTTTCTTCTCTTGAGCATCTTGGTAGTATTGAACCCAATCATCATCATCATCAATGATCACTTTTTCATCATCAAAAACTACTTCACCAACTATAGTCTTCCCTTTGTCCTTTGGCTTCTTAGTGCTAGCAGATGCCTCGGTATGATTCTCTAAGATTGCAGTCAATTGGTTCTTCATGGTCTCAGCTAGGGCCTCTTTTATTTCTTCCATCTTGGCGTTGAGGGCCTCATCCACCATCCATTGAATTTGTTCGAGCTTCATTATTTTTGGTGAGCAAGTGATTGAGTCGTTGCTAGATACTTCATCTCCGGCATAGGTCGGATTGTTGTAAGCTTTTGAACTGTCGTAATCCAGGGCTGTGAGCCAGAGAGGATCAATGATATGAGATGCAAATGTATGCATGAATGCACGAACAATCAACGAAGAAAGATAATTAGGAAGTTCCTTCCAACTTTATAACATCCACACACGAATGACGAGTCTCTTTTTCTAGGTATATGGTTAACAAAATACCAACATGGGGTATCTTGTTTTCAAATATTTTCCTCGGATGTTTCAACCAATAGTTATATTTTCAAAAATGGAAATCAATCCATGATAATTCCCATTAATTAGGTTTTAATCCATTCAACCAACTAAAGTAGCTTTTATACTATATTGGATTTAAAATAAATTATGTAATATCCCAATGTATGCCCTAGAAGTTTTGAATATTATTGTTGTTTTAATTAGATTGAATGTATATGTTGATGTGTAAGAGAAAAGAAATTGGAAAGAGAATGTTTATGTATTGTTTAAAAAGGAAAGAAATGTGTAGAGAGAAAGTGTATATGTTGGGTATATGGTTATATACATAACATGTACATTAGTCAAAAGGGATGGTCAATGGAAGAGGATATTTATTTGTGACATGTGAAATTACTTAAATGGGCATCTAAGTGACAAAGGTTAAGTTAATTGGATGAGGGCATTTAGGTAATTGCTTTGTTAGAATTGCTTGGTGGATATTTAAAGAAGAAGAGAAGTTTGACTTGTGATTATTTTCTTTTCTTCTCCTTTGTGTGCCGGCTATTCAAGAGAGGAGAGAGCAAGAGAGGTGTTCTTGATGCTAGAATCAAATTGAAGGAGAAATCAAAGGAGTTGGTTGGAGATTTGTGAAATTTCTTCATTTAAGGTAAGTACTCTCTTGTTTATCTTTGTTATTTTTGAAGTTATGTTTGAGGTGGGTTGTGATGTGTTGAGATTATGAATAGGTGTGTTTGAGATGAGTTTATAAGTGTTGAGATTGATTATAAGTTAAAAAGGTTGGATTGATGTTGGTTTTGGTTTGAAGATGATAAGTTAAGAGTGATGTTTGGTTTTAGGGTTTTGAAATGGTAGATGATTAAATGGTTTGTTAATGTATGGTTAATGTGAATATTGTGTTAAACATGCAAAATAAGTGTTAATGACTTGGATTACATCCATTTGAATGAGTTTATGTTGTGTATATTGTGTTTTTATTCAATCAAAAGAGAGTTGGCCATAGTTAGGGTCTGTATATATGAGAGACACGGCCAAACCAAGGAAGAGACACGGCCAACCTAAAATATTTTTGAGAGACACGGCCAAGTCCATGGAAATTTGGCCGTGTTTGGTGATTTTTGGAGAGGACACGGCCGTGTCCCTTGCCCATGTTGGCTTCTGTTGCTTTTGGTTGAGAGGCTTTTGGTTGAGAGACACGGCCACAAGCTTGGCTGTGTCCCTTGAGTGTGTTGGTTACTGTAATTTTTCCTTGCTCTTCTTATATGGTTGAGTTTGAACTTACATTTGATAATGCATATGATACTATATGAACAAGGTTATGTATTATGCATTGTGACTCTTGTAAATGGTAATGTGTTATATGAATAATGTACTTTGAAATGTTGTATCAATGATGCTATATGAATAATATGATATGAGGCCATTGTAATTGGCTATGATAACTCAAATGTGATATGAAGCCATTGTGTTTGGCTATGATGATTCTATTGGAATAACATAAGGCATGTTTGCCTAATTGATGATGAGATTTGAGAATGAAATAATAAATGAATTGTGTGTCTAATGTGTTATTCATTTTCAGAGTTTTGTTATTGGTGGCATGCCTATTGGTAACATTCTCTTGAAGTTAGGTTGGATTGGATCCTTGAAGCCTAATTGAGATGTTACAACCCTTGAAGCTAGGTTGGATTGGTTCTTGAAGCCAAGTTGGGTTGATACTTAGCATGCTTTGTTCCCCTTGAAGCTTGGTTGAACCTAAATCCTTGAAGCCTAGTTGGGTTTATGATAATGATAAATGTGATAACAAAACCAAAGCATTAACTCTGAAAATTGAATGGCATATTGTGTGTCTTGGGCCCATGCTTGTCTTTGTTTAATGTGATTCATGAATGGTAAAATGATTGACTATTAAGATATATGGAAAGATATTGAAATGTGATATGTTTATATATGTGGTTTATGAAATATAAAGGTATGTTGTTTGCCTTTCATCTATGATATTGATTTGAGTAATAAAATGTGTGACATTACATTGCACTAAGGCATAATGCTAGCATACTTTGTATTACTAAGACGTTGGCTTAGCGCGATATTATTGATCGCGCAGGTAACAGAGTTGAACCCGAGAGTTCTTCGAGACCGAGTGAGAGTAGACATTGAAGAGTTTATTTTGGGACTTAAAGATCAAAGAAGAGCTGCCAATCATGTATAACTTCTTTATATTTTGTAAAGTATTGTTCATAATGTGAATATATGTATATTTATTTAAATATAGATTTAAAGGTTTTCATATATGTAACTATTTTATAAGTTTCGCTGCATATTAAGTAAAAGTATTTATATTTATTCTGTTTTTATATTACCAAATAATTACTTATTTTCTATAATGTATAATGATAAAGATTATGGTATCTTTTGAAATGATTTGATTGTTAAGGAAAACCGTAGCATCCCTATGTTCAGTGCACGTATATTACATTGTGGTGTTTGTAGTGTGCTTGTACCGGGTGTGGGGGTGTTACAAATTAAGAGGTTTATTATAGATAGATTTCTCACTTGAAAAAGGTAACTAATGATTCATGCCAAAAACAAGCCCATGGTTAATTTATTCTTAGTGTAAACTAGTCCCACAATTGATTTTTGGTATTTCTTAATTGACCTAAATATTTTTGCAAGCTCTTCGTAAGGAGAGGTTGGATAAAAACAATTTTGTTTCTAAGCCCATTATAAAAAGATTTTAGAAAAATAGATTTCGGGCTTAGTATTTGGGCCATGAGCCAAAGAATTTTTGATATGTTTTTAGAAAAGTTTTATATCCAAAGACCATCTTGAAAAATTTTGAAAATAGCTTTGGTCTTTTGGATTTTCTAAAGATAAATTTATTTTGAGCTTAGCATGTACTTAGGTCATATTAGAAAAAGAACAAACCAAATAAGCCATGATTTAAGCCAAGATAAATAAACCATAGTCAAACAACATGCAATTGGGGTAAAAACCTAAGGAAAGTAACTAGGCCAATTACATGAGCTTTAGTCTTCGGGTTAAAAGGCTTATGTTTCCATAGCAAGTATATACCAAATGGTACGAGGCTATGAGTGGTTATGCCATGCTCAATCTCCATACCTTGAGTGAAAGTATGGTATCCCTTACATAACACAACACGGGTAACACGGGCGTCCTAACTCACGCACACAATGCAATCTAATATGATGCAATGGATAAAATCATTATAAGAAAGAATAGAATAATACAAAGACCAACGGAATTAACTTCTCTTATCCCTAGTGGAGTCACCACTGTGAGCAGGGATTTTTGCTCCCACTCCCGGTGGAATGGTTCTTGCGACTTTGGCACTGTTTAGGCTCGGGGCCTTAGAGAACACGGGCCAAAGTCCGAAGAAATGGGGTCGCCACCCAGACGGGCTGGGAAAAAAGAAAGGGGTGGATGACTCGATTCCTAAGGAATCCCCAACCCCCTAATGGGTTCAAAAAATTCGGCACGTGTGGGGAAGGTGAGAAATGGCCCAGCACCCCCACAACGCCCGGTTCATTGGAACCGGCCTCCTTTACAGGTCTTAATATTATAAAATTCTTAAGTATATCAACATTATCCATATTACACACAATAATTAAAATAAAGCATCGATATATTGAAAATCAAAACAATGTCCAAGCAAAATAAATAAATGGACACCCACCCGAAGATGGAAATATGTCCTTACATCCCATGCCTAAATAGGACACCCACCGGAAGGTAGAAAAATATCCTTTACATTGGTTCTAAAATAGAAAAGCAATTTAAATTACATGATATTTAACTAATGAGGTATCCACCAAGTGAAAACATATATCTTACAACATTTGGAAATCTAAATAAATTGATAAAAGTAAATAACCATTCATCATAAATAAATCATTCATCAAAGGTATTAAACATCAATAGAAAGTCAACATCCATCCATGATAAATTAAATGAACCAAGCATTGAACTTAAATAAATTAAAGCATATAAAATAAATCAAAGCATAATCAAATATAGAATTGAATAAGAAAAATAAACATCTAAATTATAACTACTATTTCCATTTAGGGTTCTTTATTTCATGTGTTTAGGGTTTTGAAATTTATGGAATTTGGCTACTGTGAGTTTTTTTAAGGAAACAATTATATGATCTAGCTACTGTAAAAAAATAAAAGAAATTAAGAATTCAAACCTTCTTTTGTAAGTTGCACTAAAAATTGTTTCTTGGATGAACAAGGTCAAAGACAAGCCTTTTTGCCTTTGAATTGCTTGAATTATTTTTCTGCTCTCTCAAAAAATTTGCTTGATTCAAGGTTTTCCTTCACAGTTTCGGTTTCCACTTTTGTTCAAGCTTCTATCCGATTTCTTCCTTATTTCTCATTTATTTTTTGTGTTGTAATTGTACTTATTTATAGAAGAATTCTTGATTAATTCTAGTTGCTCACGACATACATTATTCATTAAGAAAAGGAAACCGAAACCTAATTGCATTAGGTTTCGAAAAATTTGCGTTGAAAAATTTCACTGGCGAAAAAAACTACTGCGGAAAAAATGCGTTGGCGAAAAAGCAGCCGCAGCGGGCGCGCGAGCTGGCCTACGGGCGGGCAAAGGCCATTTCTTCCGCGCTGGTTTTCGGAGATGATTTTTCCGTCGCCGATTTTTATTTTTATTTTTTGATTTTTATTTGTTTATTTTTATTTTTTATTAATAAAAATTAGATACTAAAGAAAAAATTATTTAATTAAGATAACAAAAATTATTTTGGACCAATTAAAATATATTAGACAACACAAAAATTATTTTGGACTGAATAAAATATACCGGACTGGGTAAAAAATTAAGGGTCTACAAAAGGTCATTATGCAGGAGTCATCTCTAAGTAAGCATACACAACTCAATGCTATAGAGCAATTCCCTCACATAGTAAAGTCATTCAAGTCATGATGCATAAATATATTAATTCATGAATTATTAAGCTTGATTCCTCATTGGTTGAGCACCAAAATGATCAAAGATCAACAAAAATTTTAATGAAAGTAATTTATTCAAACAACTTTAAATTTAAAAAACACGATTGTTCCAATTAAATATTAAAGAAAGCAAAATAAATAGAGCAACACTCCAAGCTAAGGGAAGTTCATTGAGTTGGAGTTGAAGATACTTCATTGATTTAGACATATCAAGGGCAAGGATTTTTTCCATCATCAAGGATCATTGCTTCATCATCCACAGTTAGTGCAAGCTTGCTTAGTAGCACATCATCTTTAGCAGCTTCTCTATCTATATCATCATAGGATGACAAGATAAAACTCTTCATAAAGGTTGTAAGGGGTGGCACCCTTCCAAGTTTAGGCAGAGGATCATTCTTAGTGTTAGGCTTATCAGGCTCAGGCAGCTTTCCACTGTCAATCAAATTTTGGATCTCGTGCCTTAATCGAACACATTTATCTATCTCATGCCCTTGCATTTGATGGAATTGACAGAAGACCTTGGCATCAAAATTTGGCGATAGAGGCTTATGTAGAGGCCGAGGTGCCAATGGTTGTAGCAAAACCATTTTCATTAGATTTTCTAGCATCTTTGACAAAGGCTCCCTTAAGTTTGAAAATTTACGCTTCTTTGTTGGCTCAGTTGTTGCATTTTTCTCAACACCTCCTTTTTCCCTTTGACTTTGCCCACTAGGGTGATAGCCACCCTTATTGCTCCACTTAGGTAGCACATGGTTCAGTTGGTCTTGTAGAATAGGGATTGATCTCTCATTTTTCATTCAATCTCTATTAGTGAACATGTTCCCCATTGATGCTGCCTTTCCCTTCTTTCTTATGTCAATGGGAGATGCCTCATTAGCATTGTTAATGACCTCCAGAATTTGAATCAACTGGGTCCTCATAATTTCAACCAATTGATCTTGTAGCTCAGCCATCCTATCTTTGACAACTTCATCGACTATGTCCCTTAGCTGGTTTGCACCCATCCTTGAAATGTTGTAGGTGGTGTCATTGTATGCTCTTGAATTGCCATATTATAGGTCTGTGAGCCGGAGAGGATCAATGATATGAGATGCAAATGTATGTATGCATGTATGCACAAACAATAGTCAAAGATAAGTAGAACATCCTTTGCAACCTTATAACATCCACACATGAATGGTGAGTCTCTTTTCCTAGGTATATGGTTAACAAAATACCAACATGGGGTATCTTGTTTTCTAATAATTTCCTCGGACTATTCAACCAAAAGTTATATTCTTAAAAATGGAAATCAGTTCATGATAATTCCCATTAATTAGGTTTTAATCCATTTAATCAACTATAGTAGCTTATATGCGATATTGGATTAAAATTAAATTAAGAGGTTTATTATAAATAGATTTCTCACTTGAAAAAGTAACTAATGATTCGTGCCAAAAATAAGCCCATGATTAATAACTCTTAGTATAAACTAGGCTCACAATTGATTTTTGGCATTTCGTAATTGACCTAAATATTTGTAATCTCTTTTAAAGGTTGGATGAAAATAATTTTGTTTCTAAGCCCATCGTAAAAAGATTTTTGAAAGAATAGATTTTGGGCTTAGTATTTGGGTCATGAGCAAAAGAATTTTTGATTTGTTTTTAGAAAAGTTTTTATGTCCAAAGACCATCTTGAAAAGTTTTGAAAATAGCTTTGGTCTTTTGAACTTTAAAGAAAAATTTATTTTGAGCTCACAATGTATTTAGGTCATATTAGAAAAAGAACAAACCAAATAAGCCATGATTTAAGCTAAGATAAATTAACCATAGTCAAACAACATGCATTTGGGGTAAAACCTAAGGAAAATAACTAGGCCAATTACATGAGCTTTAGTCTTTGGGTTAAAAGGCTTAGGTTCCCATAGCAAGTATATACCAAATGGTATGAGGCTATGAGTGGTTATGCCATGCTCGATCTCCATACCTTGAGTGAAAGTATGGTATCCCTTACATAACATAACACGAGTAACACGGGTGTCCTAACTCATGCACACGATGCAATCTAATATGATGCAATGGATAATATCATGATAAGAAAGAATAGAATAATATAAAGACCAACAGAATCAACTTCTCTTATCCCTAGTGGAGTCGCCACTGTGATCGGGGATTTTTGCCCCCACTCTTGGTGGAATGGTTCTTGCAACTTCGGCACTATTTAGGCTTGGGGCCTTAGACAACACGGACCTAGGTCAGAAAAAAATGGAGTCGGCACCCGGATGGGCCGGGAAAAAGAAAGGGGAGGATGACTTAATTCCTAAGAAATCCTCAACCCCCTAATAGGTTCGGAAAGTTGGGTACGTGTGGGGAAGGTGAGAAATGGCCCAGCACCCCCACAACCCTCGGTTCATTGGAATCGGCCTCCTTTACAGGTCTTAATATAATAAAATTCTTAAGTATAACAATATTTTCCATATTACATGCAACAATTGAAATAAAGCATCATTATATTAAAATCAAAGCAATGCCCAAACAAAGCAAATAAATGGACACCCATCCGAAGATGGAAACATGTCCTTACATCATCCATGTCTAAACTAAATAGGACACCCACCAAAAGGTAGAAACATGTCCTTTACATTGGTCCAAAATATAAAAGCAATTTAAATTACATGGAACTTAATTAATGAGGTACCCACAAAGTGGAAACATACCTCTTACAACATTTGGAAATCAAACTAAATCGATAAAAGTAAATAACCATTCATCATAAATAAATCATTCATCAAAGATATTAAACATCAAACAAAATATATAATAAACATTCATCCATGATAAATTAAATAAATCAAGTATTGAAATTAAATAAATCATCCACCAAAGCCTATAATAGGCTACATAATTAAATCTATAAAATAAAGCAAGTAAAGATACAAATTAGGGTTTACTGTTTCTATTTAAAATTCTTTAATTAACTTTTAGGATTTTGGGATTTTAGTATTATTATTGTTATTTGTTTAGGCTATTGTAAAGGTTTAAGAAAATTGGAATGGATTATGGTTTCATGAATCAAATTTGGGTTTAGGGGTAACATTATGAAATTAGGGTTTTAGAATCTTAAGACATTAGGTTTATAGCTTTTGGTTACTGGATTGTGATTTTAGGTTTACTGTATTGAGTTTTCAGGTTTAGGTTTATAAGATTTTAAAGTTCTAAGGATTAGGGTTTAGAAAAACTAGGGTTTATCATATTAGTTTTGAGAGAATTAGGATTTTTGACATTTTAGAAGACATATTTGGTTTTAGGATTTAAAGAAACAATTTAGAGTCTTATAAAATAATTATGATTTTTAGAAACTGTAAAGTAGGTTAGGGTTTGGAGATTTAAGAAAATATTTGGAAATTTTGGAAAAAAGTTAGAGGAAAATAGTTTAGGGTTTTTAAAGTTTTTGGAAATAGGAGAAACGATTTAATGTTTTTGGAAACAGAAGAAACGAATTAGGGTTCTTAAGGTTTTTTTGGAAGCAGAAGAGTACTTTTTAGGGTTTTAAGGTTTCTGGAAACAAAAGAGTACTTTTTAGGGTTCTTAAGATTTTTGGAAACATAAGAATACTTTTTAGGGTCTTAAGGTTTTTGGAAACAGAAGAATAGTTTTTAGGGTTTTTGAAACGAAGATCAAGTTACTACATATTTAAAGATCAAAGTTTTGTGTGTACATTCTTATGAATCAAAGAAACAAAGCTACTGTGATCATGAGTAATATATGATTAAGGATCAAACCTGCATAGTTGGTTCCACCAAAATTAACTTCTGGATGAACAAAGACAAAGGCAGTGTGGCTACCTTTGATGAATTGTTGATTGCTTGCTTGTTGCTCCTCTCAAATCTGAAGTCCCAAGTCCTCCTCCCTTAATTCTGAGTTTTAAAGGGTTATTTATAGGGAAAATTATAAGACTAATTCTAATTGTTTAACGAAACTAAAATTAATTAAGAAAAGAAACTGAAACCAAATGGAATTTAGTTTCGGAAAAAATTGCATTGAAAAATTTCGCTGGTAAAAACTGCGATCCTTGGCGAGGATTGCGAGAGCTGGCGGGCAAAAATTGCGAACGCTGGCAAAATTGGCTGGGTGGCTAGCCAATTTTCCGTAGGAATTTCCTGCGGCAAAATGGCCCAAGGCCATTTTGCACGCAGGAAATTCCTGTGGGCGAATTGGCCTTGGCCAATTGGACCTTCGGCGATAAAATTTTTTCGTTGTCGATTATTCCGTCACATTTTTATTTTTTTTATTTATTATTATTATTATTATTATTATTTTTATATTTTTATTAACTTCACCATTTTTATTTTTATTACAAATAATAAATACTAAAATAAATATTATTTAATTAAAATACCACAAAATTTATTTTGGACTATATAAAAAATAACGGACCGGACTGGGTAAAAAATTAACAGTCTACAAGACCCCATTTCAAGCCTATCAAAGACCTGTTGATCTCTCTTGGTAGGTAGAGTCTATTAGTGGAGATAATTTGGATAAACATGCACATGAGATAGACCATATTCAAACTCAATTAGACCTTTGACTAAGTAATATGTATGTGCCTATCTGAAGTGCAACAATTCTTACTTAAATAGAAATAATTCTTGAGTTTAGTACAGTAACTAGGGTTGTGATGTTATAGATATGTTAATTTGAAAAATCAAGTCCAGAGGTAAATTGACATTGATTTGGCAAAGCCAACATTTGATTTAAAAATATATATATTTTTGTCACTCAAAGCCTTCAAGTTAAGAGAAGTTTGTTGAATCATCAAAACTCGAAGGACACATTGGGCAAAGGAAATGATTATTGGCAAGGTCATGAAGAAGCTACCAATTGACATAGTTTGAAATGGATGTATCCTTCTCTACAGCTTGGGGTATCCACCACTCATATTTTCAACATCTTGAAGATAAAAGCCATAAATTTGAAGCATTTTGTCATTCCAAAGCAAGACCTGAACGGGCATCTGGAAGGAGGCAATGAGAACACTTCAGTTGATCATCTTGGTCTGTAAGTCGATGGAACCATTGTAAGTATTACTCATGCATATCATGCATACATGATCATATCACACTGCATTTTTCTTTATTAAAGTGAACAACAGACATTCTATGAAGCAATCATAAAGAAGATACTGAATCAAGGGGGCATGGAAGAACCATTGCTTGAGGAAGCTCTAGTCATTTCGCAAAAGAAAGAAGAGATGCATGCTTATGCAAAGAATAAGACAAAATACAAACATCAATCAGATCTTGCATGAGAAAAATTATTGGTTTGAGCCTACATAGGGGGCAAAGTTTCTCCATTTTAATTTTTGAGTTTATGCATATGCAAAATATTTTCAAACTCACTTTCAAATATAGTTTAGGATCCAGTATCCAAACCCAGTTTAGGATCGAGCATCCAAATCCAGTTTAGGATCGAGCATCCAAATCCAGTTTAGGATCGAGTATCCAAACCCAAATTAGGATCGAGTATCCAAATCCAGTTTAGGATCAAGTATCCAAATCCAGTTAGGATCGAGTATCCAAATCTAGTTTAAGATCAAGTATCCAAATATAGTTTAGGATCGAGTATCCAAACCCAGTTTAGGATCAAGTATCCAAATCTAATTTAGGATCGAGTATCCAAATCCAGTTAGGATCGAGTATCCAAATCTAGTTTAGGATCAAGTATCCAAATCCAGTTTAGGATCGAGTATCCAAGTCCAGTTTAGGATGGAGTATCCAAATCCAGTTAGGATCGAGTATCCAAATCCAGTTTAGGATCGAATATCCAAATCTAGTTTTATGTCAAGAACCCAAATTACCCTTAAATCCAGAACTTAGCTTAGGTCCAGAACCTAAAATCCATCTTAAGTCCAGAACTTAGCTTGGGGTCCAGAACTTAGCTTAGGTCCAGAACCTAAAATTACTCTTAGGTCCAAAACTTAGCTCGGGTCCAGTTTCCAAATTACCTTTAAGTCCAGAACTTAGCTTAAGTCCAGAACCTAAAATCCCTCTTAAGTCTAGAACTTAGCTCGGGTCCAAAACCCAAATTACCCTTAAGTCCAGAACTTTGCTCGGGTCTAGAAGCCAAATTACCCTTAGGTCTAGAACCTAAAATCTCTCTTAAGTCTAGAACTTAGCTCAAGTCCAGAACCCAAATTATCCTTAAGTCCAGAACTTAGCTCGGGTCTAGAACCCAAATTACCTTTAAGTCCAGAACTTAGTTCGGGTCCAGAACCCAAATTACCCTTAGGTCTAGAACCTAAAATCTCTCTTAAGTCCAGAACTTAGCTCGGGTCTAGACCCAAATTACTCTTAGGTCCAGAACCTAAAATTACCCTTGAATCCAGAACTCGAATCGGGTCCAGAACCCAAAACCTAAACCATCTCAGAAAAATTAAGTCTTATTGCTTTTCACTCTCTTTTGCTGTAGTCTCAGATCGTTCAAGCAGGGGGCAAACTATAGACCCTTAATTTTTTACCCAGTCTGGTCCGATATTTTTTATATAGTCCAAAATAATTTTTGTAGTATTTTAATTAAATAATATTTATTTTAGTATTTATTATTTATAATTTTTAATAAAAATAAAAAAGGTAAAGTTAAATAAATAAATAAAAAAAATAAAAATCGGCGACGGAAAAATCGACGACGAATGGTGAATCGGCCACAGTCCGATTCGCCCACAGGAATTTCCTAAGGGTGAATCTGCCATAGGCCATTTCGCCGCAGGAAATTCCTACGGCAAATTGGCACCTGCCTGCAATTTTCCCTCGCAGCTTTCGCAATTCCACCTGTAGCAAGTTTTTTACCAGCGCAATTTTCCAACGCAGTTTTTTCTAAAACCAAATTCTATTTGGTTTTGGTTTCGTTCCTAATTGGTTTTAATTTCCTTAAGTAATTAGAAGTAGGTTTATTATTTTTTCTATAAATACCACATTAAAACACAAAATTAGGGGATTTTGGACTTTTGATCGGATCGAAAATTGGTTTTTACTGAGCAAAACTTGGGACTTCTAACTTCGAAGGAAAAGAGGATAGAAATCCTAAGGAGCAAGAGACATTAGCAATTATCAACCCATCAAATGCAGTAACACTGCCTTTGTCTTTGTTCATCTAGAAACAAATTGTGGAGGAACCAACGAACAGAGGTTTGATTATAAATCTTTGATTTGATGTTATTTACAATGTTTCTATCATTTGTTTTTGATATTAAGTCAGTAGCCTAAATTATTAAACTTAGTAATATGTTTTACATTAAATCGTACATTCATCCAGTAGCCTTAGTCAGTGATCAAAACTTCAAAACCCTAAAACTGTTCTTCTCTTTCCAGAAACTTTAAAACCCTAAATTGTTTCTTCTATTTCCAAAAACCTTAAAAACCCTAAATTGTTTCTTCTGTTACCAAAAGCTTTAAAACCTTAAATTGTTTTCCCTAAACTATTTTCATCTAAACCCTAACTTTTTGTCCAAAATTTCCAAATGCCTTCTTAAATCTCTAAAACCCTAATCTTCTTTACAGTTTCTAAAAATCATAATTATTTTTATAAAACTCTAAACTGTTTTCTTAAATCCTAAGATCAAATATATTTTCCAAAATATCAAAAACCCTAATTTTCTCAAAACCCAATACAGTAAACCCTAGTTTTCCTAAACCCTAAATTCTTAAAGCATCAAAACTTTATGACAAATTCATCAACACCCTAACCCTAATCCAATGAACTTAAAACCCAAACTAGTAAATCTAAACCCTAAAGCCATAATCCAGTAAACCTAAAATTACAATCCAGTAAACATGAATTATAAACCTAATGCTTTAAGATTCCAAAACCCTAATTTCATGATGTAGCCTTAAACCCTAATTTGATTAACCAAAAACCTTACTACTTTCTTAAATTTATAAAACCCTAATCCATTCCAATTTTCTAAAATCTTTACAGTAGCCTAAATAATAATAATAATAATTCTAAGATCCCAAAACCCTAAATGTTAATTAAAGAACTCTAAATTGAGACATAAACCTAAATTTGTATCTTTATTTGCTTTATTTAATTTTAGATTTGATTATGTAGTTTATTATATGTTTTGATAGTTGATTTATTTAATTTCAATGCTTGATTTATTTAATTTACCATGGATGATTATTTTCTTTATTATTATTATTATTTGTTTGTTTTAGTATTCAAATTGTAAGAGGTATGTTTCCATTACTAGGTACCTCATTAGTTAAATTTTATGTAATTTAAATTGCTTTTATATTTTGGGACCAATGTAAAGGACATGTTTCCGCATTTCGGTGGGTGTCCTATTTAGTTTAGACATGGATGATGTAAGGACATGTTTCCATCCTTGGATGGGCGTCCATTTATTTGTTTTGCTTGGACATTGCTTTGATTTTAATATAATGATGTTTTATTTTACTTGTTGCATGTAATATGGATAATATTGTTATACTTAAGAAATTTATAATATTAAGACCTGCAAAGGAGGCCGGTTCCAATGAATCAGGCATCACCTTCCCCACACGTACCCAACTTTTCAAACCCATTAGGGGGTTGGGGATTCCTTAGAAATCGAGTCATCCACTCGTTTCTTTTTCTTGGCCCGTCAGGGTGGCGACTCCATTTTTCTCCGGGCTTAGGTTTGTGTTCTGTAAGGTCCCGAGACTAAACAGTGCCGAAGTCGCAAGAACCATTCCACCGGGAGTGGGGGCAAAAATCCTCGCTCACAATATCGCTGTCTTAGTGTGATAGGACCCATTTGGACTAAACCTTCCCTTTTGCATTTAAAAGCCTTAGACCTTGCCCATAAGTAGCATGAACAATAAATAATACCTTTATAACATGGTTTCTACTCATACACCTATGCATCATTGCATAACACTAAGACCTACAACCACATTAGTTAAATTTGGCCCAACCCGAGTCTTGACCACACCGATTGTGATCGTCCTAAAAAAATCACTAGCCCAGTTGCTTAATAATTGGAAAGACCTAGCAGGCCTGATCGTATCCTCAAAAGCAAATCAATCATACTCATCAAGACATTGAATCTGAGTTTTTCCCTACCATTGATGGTCAAAATATATTTTTTAAAATCTATGGCCACCCAGAGGACCTACCTTTCCTGCCTTACCCAAAAAGGTCTCATAAACATATACATCTTGGCCATAGCTCCAAAACATGACAAATATATTTGCCTAACTCCCAGCATCATAAATGCAATTAACCTTATCTTGTCCTTATTTCCCCAAAGTACTTATGGAATGTACAATAAAAACTCAAGAAATGCAAGTTTTTGTTGAAGCCATCCTTAAGAAGCATGAGGAAAGATCTAAGAACATGCTAGTTGTCTAACAAACTAATTTCAATAAGACATTAATTGATTCATTGAATGCAAAATGTAACTCAATCATGACTGAGATCCAGAGCATGCAATGCAAAAAGTAGCCTGAATCCAATCAGCCACCTCCAATGGTCAATCTTACACAACAAGGGGCTACTGTTGAGACACTTAAAGTTCCTCAACCTACCTCCCCTGCAAATCCTTTTCAAAAGCGGAAGCATCATGAAATCCACATTCTCTTAGAAAAATTAGAAGTGACGGAGAAGCAGATTGAGAATTTTAAGCATCGAGATGAAACCTTTTTCTTGAGTCTAATACTTTATATCTCAAAGCTTGCTTACCACCTAAGTTCAAGGTGCTTGAGATGGATAAGTTTGATGGTGCCAGCTACCCCAAAACTCACCTCAAGATGTATGTGGGGGCCTCGAACCTATGAGACTCAATGATGAGCTCCTTGCTTAGCTGTTCCAAAGGTCCCTCGCAGGTGCGACTGTCAGATGTTCATGGACTTAGACAAGAAATGGTACCAGACATGAGAGGATGTTTGCAATGCTTTCACTATGTAATACAACTATAACATAGAAGTGGATGTTAATAAAAGAGATCTCATGACCATTATGTAGAAACCAAAGGAGTCTTTCACCTCGTTCCTCATGAGATGGAGAGGAAAAGCTAAACAAATGGTCAATCGCCCTTCAGAACAAGAGCAAATTGATATCATTGTCAAAAACTTGTTGCCTGTCTACCAAAACCAATATCTGCCAACTTTTAAAGCCCTCATTTCTACTGCCACTAAGATTGAAGATTTGATGCACATTGGCCAAATCAAGGATGATACAACATCCTCCTAAAGATTCAGGAAGAACCCAAACTTTAATACTCTATCAGCTGCCACCCAGTAGGTAAATGAAGTGGCCAACATTACTCCCCAGCCACAACTCCATTTGGAAAGGAGCCAACAACAAAGGACCTTCACAGACTTGGGGATGCCCCTTAGCTTGGTGTATAAGAAAGCCTTAGAAGCTCACCTAATCTAGCCTCTTGATCCTAAGTCTGCTCCAAATTCTCACGTGAAACCCATCCCATCCAATGAATTCAAAAAAGGGGGGGGGGGGGGGGGGAGGGCAGAGAGAGAGAGAGAGAGAGTAAGGCTAAAAAGTCTTTATTCCATAATACTCATAAAAGATCCTAAAAAAATTTTTTATGTCCAAAATCAAGTGTCTAATGACTTCATAAATAGTCTACCAGAAAGTAGGTCCTAAACTCTAGGCAACCTCATCAGTGGTCTCCATCTCCAGCTCGTTAATCAAAGTCAATTGTCAAACCTTCTCTCTAGGCCAAACCATGGTGATAAACCAACCCCTATGCAAATTAATAGTGTCTGTTAGTCCAGATGGCCGCATGACATGAAATCCCTGGGCCTAGTCATTCAGAATGGCTTGAGAAAAGTAAAAGTGATGGTTGCAGGGGTATGAGAAATACCATCAGGTGGAACTTCCTGAGGATGATCCATCTACCTAAGAATCTGAGTCCTTTGGTAAAAGGTCGACATGGATAGGCCTAGCAAGCAGATGACTCTATAGCTAAAACTCATGGTCACTAAAGAACGGATCTGATACCATGAGCAGTACCATAGAACCTCATTTGGGTCGAGCTACAATAACCAAGAAGTCCACACCTCTCAGAATCAGGACGGATGAGAATCTGCCTACCTCAGTAAGCAAAGAGAGAATAAGGAAGTCTGGGTGGCATAACAACAATGCGAAGATGATCCCTCAACAAAACCTATAAGTAGCAAGTTAAAAAAATAGAAGGCACCTGAAGGAGGATGGGAGTCATAGACCAATCTCCCTAGACTCTATAAACTCAAGGCTAATAATAGTCTCAGCAAGTAGGAGTGTAGCAATAGAACGAGAATCTTCCATCAGCAAAATCAGTGGAACTAAATCAATCAAGCCTCAGCCTGGCTTATCTCTAAATAAAAAGCCACTGGTTAGGTAAAATTCCAAAGCCCTTTGAAATAATTTCTATCTGCCCTGTTCTAGGTATCCTCCTAAAATTCAACAATAAGCGCACATAATTTCACTTTATCATCCTTCACCATGGATGAAGCCTCAACATCACTCAAGAGGAACAAGGCCTAAAAGGAATTAAAATAGCCAAAATGACATTTAGGGATTGCCAACTTAGATTCCGTGTTACATCCTAAGATAGTACTACACTTTTCAAAAGTAGGACACATCTTTTCCATCTTGTCCCTAAACTTAAATACATGATCCATCGGGTCCCAAAATTTTAGACAAGCCTGAATAAAATCATTGTCCAACTTCACTCCTTTCAGTGTGATGGCAACTGCAATACCATATCTGCTAAGATTAATTTTGTCCACTTTGTCCAAATGGGTGGTCCATAGATGTAGAGAATGACTAAAGAAGGGTTCCATTGTCACAAAATTAGTTAAAATTTGCAAGGCTTAGAATATTGTGTAAACTGAAAAAAATAGGAATAATGGCCCTATATATAGATAACCCGCCTTGTCTACGCAATCTGTGGATACATCTGTAGGATATGTGGATAAGAGCACGGCCATCCACATGAGCCACAGACGTGCTACATGACGCATGACGTCCGCTCTCAAAAAAGTGTTTAGGACATCCAAACTGTATATATAATTATAATTATATATAATAATAATAACAATAATAGTAATAGCAAGATATTATAAAGTTTAGGACACCCAAATTATAAAATTATCCAATACAATCATCCATGGCATTACATGCATCATAATGCATTATTTAAGCATAAAGGATAAATCCTGCATAAATAGGAAAATAGTTGGAAGAAAAGTATATCTCCTGTCGTGATGGCGCCTCCCTCCACGCTCCAAAGCTAGCTAGCACAAAGTGGTAGACAGGTAAGCCTCATAATTGTGTGCCATTATGTAGGTGTGGTTAACCCATTCCTGAGGCCACCGCAAAGTACAATTGAGGGTGAATGAGAGTCAGAAGTGAAAAGTGATAGAAAGCAAAAATTTACCTTATGATGGTTCTTTGGCAATGGGGCAATATAGATCAGAGGCACAAGAGCCTTGGCTTCACCTCTGTCATCATCAACAGCATACAAGATGACATTCCCTAACAAATAGTGTGGTGGGATGCCCTCAGGAGGTATATAATGGGTCCCAGTAAACCTTTACTGTGTATCAGCAGAGGGACCTTTAGATAAAGGAGTAGTGAACTCGAAAGTAAAGCTTGCCAAAATTCTGGCCCTTCTTTGATGAGATGCGCCTTGGCTGGCCCTAGTCGCGCTAGTTTAGGGTCGAGAAGCCTCAGAGGAAGGGAAGGTGTGTTGAGATGGGCTGCTCAGGTTGATCTCAATGAAAGGCATCAAAGGATATCTACAAAAGTCTTCATAATCCAGCTGTAGAAGAACAAAATTGGAAGCCAAGAGGCCGGTACAATAGTGAGGGTGAACAAATGCATTCATTTCTAGCCTCATATATGCTGGGGGAGCACATGGAACCAATCTCCTCATATACGTCTGATGCATGATGCACTCTCCCAGATCGTACTGCTGGGCCCTTAGTGAGCGAAAAACTACCTGAAAGGTGGTGTAAAACTGGGCCTGCTCCAAATACATGATTGGAGGGGATGAATCTTTCACTAAAAGGGCACCATTTCACCTATAGTGGGAAAGAGGAATTAAAAAAAAAACATTACATTGTTTATCATTAGGTTGTTAAAAATGGCTCGCAAACCCCAAAAATCCAAGTTGCATGGATTAGGACCTATTGCTCGGTGACCAGTTATAGCCTATGAGAAAGATGTTTGATTGAAGACTTGCCAAGGTGGGCACCAAATCAGGGAAATATTCATATACCCATTGCTGCAAAAGTTGATGAAAGTAAAAAAAAAAACAAAAAGAGGATAGAATGAATAATTCAAACCTCCCAAAAAATATGAGTTCCCCCAATAGAATGGATATGCCTTCGGGATAGTCGATCGATTTCTTCATACATAGTGGCTAATACAACACCGCCCTAGTTATATTCATGAAGATGGGTTAGATCCCCCAAGCTCATCAAGATAAAAATATTAGTAATATCACGGCGGGTATGCCAAAAAGTGGACCTCAATAGCAACGGAACTACACTATGTACAATATGCTGGGAATGGTCCTCAAGATCAATATGTCTGGACAGTAAGGAATTAATGTGCTCACTCAACCAGGACCAGATGACTATAGGATCATCGACATGAGGGATGGGTGGATGACAACAAGCAAGTCCATAATCTACTCTTCAGGAAGGCCTCTTTAGTTTGGGTATAGTTTCAAGGGTTGTATACCAAACGGGATGCCAGTTAATAAATACAGTTCTTAGGGCATCATAATTAGTTCATCGCAAGGAAAGTGGAAAGAATTAGTAGTGTCCCACCACCTCTCAGCCAATGCCCGTGGAAGGTCATAGTTAGCTGGCCCAATGTAGTTAAGAGATAAGATGTCCATAAAGTTAGAAGGAAGCAATAATTCCCCCACCTCATTGGGGAGATTGAGGTTCCCCAGCTTGGAATGATCCCCTTGCAGTTTCAGTTGGGTATGTTGCTAAAATAAATGATATAATTCCTTAAATTTAAATTTAAAAGCAATGAGAAAGTTATTTTTTTTATAGGAAAAAGAAAAAAACATACCTGTATAGCAAAAGTTAATGAGGCATGGGTGTGGGAATCCATAAGCAGATCTCCAATGGCTGACGCCTCGGCAACCTCAGGGGTTGGAGTGAAAGATTGTGACAATTTCAAAGGATAGTGGTAGGAAAACAAGGAAGATGGTGAGGAGGAAAAGTACACAAGCAAACTCCTTCTTAGATCCAATTAGCACTAGCACCAAATGTGTTCAGAGGTGCTTCGAAAATCAGGGGGGGTAACAAGCCAATTAGGTTCATTCTATTTACCCTCCCCTGGTTCACATCGTTGCATAAAATTTACAACAAAAATTATTACAAACCGGGGGGGGAGGGGTAGCTGTGAACCCTTAATTTTATGCTTAGCTTACATAATTGGGAAAAAGAAAATTCAGAAAATGTGATAAAAAAAAGTTTGCCATACTCCCTATGGTTGAGCCGTGATGTGCGGTATGCTATACGCAGTGCAGACTAGCCGCAATGCGTGTAGCCCGATCCGTATTTTGGACTCCCACCCCTCTTGTTTAAGGACCAGAGGGGAGGACCCCAAAACTCTGCCCAAATACTTTTTTGTCACAAAACATTTTAATAAAAACTACTCTTAATTATTTTAAGCTTTCTAGTCTATTATTAATCAATTTATGCTTATTTTTTGTGCAAGTGGAGCTTTGAAGTGGCAAGACTCTTCTACCTTCATCAAGAAAAGACGTTTACCATGGTAACATCCACTTTTCTAATCTCTTTCCATTTGATAATTAATCAACAATAAGAGTAGTTAGTAAAAAATTCTTTGCATATAAAGGTACGAACTACCTACGACTTGACTCCCATTTAATGGGATGAGTAGGGACACTCAGAATATTACTCTGAGTGGCAAGCCCACATTTTAATAACCAACTATCCCCCCAATTTGGATCTTTCTTTTTCTTATATTTATCTTTAATTCTTTCTTTTACTATCTTTATCTTTGTGGCTCCCTTTGCAAGTTTTGATGAGACTTTTGCAAAGGGGATATTTTGTGGTTGCGATTATTTTCTTTTTT
Organism: Garcia nutans; assembly: GCA_947685225.1. Classification (NCBI taxonomy): domain Eukaryota; kingdom Viridiplantae; phylum Streptophyta; class Magnoliopsida; order Malpighiales; family Euphorbiaceae; genus Garcia; species Garcia nutans. The sequence continues at coordinate 36,758,286 of CANTUV010000045.1, forward strand.
TTACTCTTTCATTTGGGTTTATTATATTAATTAGGGACTTGTGCTCAACCTAGAACCTGTGAGGGCTAGAGTTGAAGCTCCCCTAGGATTGCGATTTTAGGGCATTGTAATATTTATTTACTTAGTATTTTATATCACAATTGTGGATGTCATACTATAAAATTGCTCATGCATTGCTATATCCTATCATTCATAATCATTGAGACATGATTCATGAAAACTACATTTTGTTCTAAAAACTCATTAAATGGAAATTTGGAATCAATCAAAGAGAGAAAAAAGAATCATTTTTTTATTAAAAATTGGTTTAGAAAATTTAGGTCAAAACCCATTGTACTTGGCTTCAGATTAGTACCCTATTTGGGTAAAAATTAATTTAATAGAGTCAACTAAAACAAATTTTTCTTAATTTTCCCTCATAAAAAAATAAAGGTGGTGACTCTCCAATTTCAGCTTTTCAAAATAAAGGCCATCAATCCTTTTCAAAATAAAAGGAAAGTCTTCTTTTCAAAACAAAAAAAAAATGATTTTAAACCTATGCTTATCGAATCTTCTGGAGATCATACACACTACAAAAAAAACAGCAATCTGCGACACCATTAACGACGAAATCAACGACCAAAATACGATAGCGACAATATCAGTGACGAATAGCGAGAAAAATCGAGCGGACGGTAATGTCTTGGTAGCTAAAAAATCAACGACAAAGCAGCGACCAATTGTGCGTGTCGTTGATTAGTGACAAATCAGCGACAAAACAGAGACAAATTCAAAGACATTTTCATTTTTTGGCGAGAATTATTTATTCCCGCTGAAAGTCGTCGCTGATTTAGCTTTGGTCGTTGAATTCATCGCTATTTGGGTCATTAATTTAGTCGCTGAATTTGTCGCTAAATTTTGTCGCTGATGTGTCGCAGAATATGTCGCAATATTTTTCTCGTTGTTTCAGTCATTGATTTGTCGCAGAATTCAATATTTTTTTTGTCACCTTTGGTCGCTGATTTTGTCGCAATTTTGTAATTGTTTAGCTATATTTTTCCAGTATTCTAATTTTTTTTGTCTACACATTTTCAAGAACCTGTTGAATTTCAAATATAATAACCAAACCTGTTTATAAAATAGTCATTCATTACAATAATAATCAAATAACACAACATTCATAATTAAGTTATTAGTGGCAATAAGTATACATAAACAATTCAAATGTAAAGTTTACCCCTTAAGAAAGTATATTGAACACATAAGGTCTTAATAATCCGACACTCCAAACACAAACAAAGAGAACAAAAACTTTAATAATCCGACACTCCAAACACAAACAAAGAAAACACCAACTTTGATAATCCGACACTCCAAACACAAACAAAGAAAATACCAACTATCAAGTATATCCTACATACGAACAACGTCTTCCTCCAAATTGTCATTTGTCGGAGTAGGAGGAGCATTTGTTTTCCTTCGTTGCTCAGATAAGAATAAGCACATATCATCTAAAACATCATTCACCGAGCGCACATTAGCTATAACTTCATTCATTGATGCTATAACCTTGGCTTGCTCTTCTACCTTTTGTTGTAATACTTTCATAGTTTCCAATACCTCAGAGTCATTGCGATTAGCAGACGTTGCAGAAAATGATGACCCAGATGGTTCATAGCATGAATAATGGGATGAGGAAGAACCCAGCCCATAAATACGAGATGTCTTACCGGTGCCACCAGCAGCCTCCACAAACACGCGTCGTTCAAGCTCTATTTGGGCTGGTGTTAATGAAGGCATATCATCCTCCTCAGCCTCAAGTGTCTGCAACTCAGGCTCGGCATTCTTAAGTTCTTGGTATTTCTCCTGCCAAAGATATATGCAAATCAAATTACATTTTTAACTATTTAATCTAAAATAGGATAAAAAAATTAAATTAACTTGAGAAGAAACAAAGTCATACATAAACTAACTCGGAGCGCTTATCAATGAAGACTTTATTTCTATCGGTTTTGCTTGTGTGACCAAATAAGAAAACCTCTCCAAGCAAAACTTCACGTCCCAATTCTTTACTCTGTCAAATTATATCTTGGTAATTAAATTTGCATATATAAAACATACATTTTCTAATAATAATGGCTAATTTAATAATTTACCAATCTAATGACCTAACCTTCTATAAACTTGTAGGAGAATCAATAATGCAAGTATAAAATTATTATTTTGGAGAAAGAAGCATATTTTATTTTAAACAATTTCAAAGGGAAAATTAAATATGAAATGCAGTGGAGTGATTTTAAATGAAATCACGATTTTGTTGAGGAGGTTCAGTATGGGAAGGGAAATAATTGGAAGGTAAAAGTTGAACCATGTAAACTAGTGATGAACCATATTGCCAAAAAAAAAAAAAACTAGTACTGAACCATGTAAATTACATATTATGTTGTCACAATTACAACATAGCATTATATGTTATGGATTGTATGACAGAATACGCAAGTTACAGCTCACAAACAAGCATGGCAAGGCATCCACTTTTAGACTTCAAGGCATCCACTTTTAGACTAGTAATGAACCATGTAAATTACATATTATTCTGATAAAACTCAGAGACTCTGGATTTGGAAGGTTTTATTGGGCATGTGCAAAGGAACGTGCAAAGCTTATTTATATTTATATGCATACATAATATCATGAAAAATGAATGGTAAAGGATTCACTTAGGAAATAGCATTTTGTTGAGTGTAAGAGGACAAATTAAGCAGCAGTGGATCAAAATTAATTGTTCACAAATGCCGAAGCATAAGAACAAAGCATTTCTTTAAAAAAACAAAATTCCATAAAAAGAAACTCTTGACTTCATGAGAAACACGTGGCCCTATCTTGGAGGGTTTGGAGAGGGCTATCTAATCTTTATCTAGCGCAGATGTTAAAGAAACAACAAAGTCAAAATTGAAAAACCAATAGATAATTCACAACTACAATCTACAGTAAAAAATGAACCTCTACTACACACTATTGGTTGATTTATCTTAAAATGCATAAAAACACAAATGAAATTATAAGAAAAAATTTACCATCCAACAATAACTTCTTTTGGATTCACTTTTTGGTGGGACAACAACATATTATGATGGTAATCGATATCCAGAGCAACCTGTAGTCATTTCAAAAGGAACTTAAGTTAAACTACAACATAATCAAAAGAGAATTGAAATACAAAAAGTCGAAGAAGCTCAAGTTCGTATTAGCTCCAACTTCTTCAATTGTTGATTCAAAATGTAAGTGGCTAGATACAAAAAGCAGCTTAAATCTTTTCCTTCTTCTCAATTTGTGAAGCTTAGACACATGAACTTACATAAGTTCAAGCTTGTCAATAGCAAAAAAAATTCTTTAATTTAAGATTATTTCCTTACTCATTAATTTAAGAACTCTTCTATTTTTCTGCTAAGCAAACTCAGTGGTTCAACCATTAACTAACTGTCTAAACCAACATTGAACACCCATATGCAATAGCTGAAATCTCCCAAAACACATTAGAACTACTTTGCCCATAAAAATACTAGGATCATTTTCAGATCATAAAAAATGAGTGAGAATTCCAACAAAATTAAAAAAAAAAGTCAGTGAAAAGAGATTGGATACCTGATTGGAGGATTCATTATGAGGGACAGTGTACGAATTACGGATGTCAACGGTGCCATCGGGTAGGACGGAGCCGAGAAGCGTACCGATGATGCGCTCAGCTTGGTCAGGCCGTCTCACATAGTAATCGCAGCTATTAAAGATTACCAAAGGATGGACTTTTGCCAACAGGATCGCCGATGATGGTGTAGGGTTGAATTGCAGGACAGTGTGGTCGCTCGTCGCCATTCTCCGATCTCAATCAAGCCACCAGATAGGCAGAGACCGCTCTAGGGTTTTTGGGGAGGGAGAATGGAATAGAGATTTTGTTACGTTTGTTTGTTAATTTTTAACTTCATCAAACTTTTTATACAGCCAAATTAGATCTTATAAAGATAGAATTTCAAATAAGTACCACATAAAATGAAAATAATGAAATTTTATGTAAAATACACTCGTCACTTCTTTATTTCTTTTCTCTAGGAATAATTCATAAATATTGTGTGCTCTGTTTTGAGAAATAGGAGATTCTCAACTCGTATTTTATTCGTTGGATCATTAACAATCTAAAATTCAATTAAATTTTTGGAATATTAATATTTGGTGTGCCAAATATAAAATATATATATATATTGTTAATTCTTTTAGAAATTAAATAAATTTCTAACCACAGTTAGTTTAGATGATGTGTTTAGTGAAGCTGAAATAAAATAAATAACTAAAGAATAATATTATATATGTGGGTATATATATTGATATATAATTACATATTATATATACTTTAACTAAATATAATAATATATATGTGCATATATGGGTATATATTAATATATTTTGATGGATGTCAGTATATATTATATTATATATATATATTAACTAAAGAATAGCAGTATTTATGAGTATATGTCAATATTTATTGATTTATACAAGTATATAGTGATATATGTGAATATATATAAGTATATAGTGATATATACAAGTATAAGTAATCAGCGACCCATTTAGCGACTAATTAGCGAGCAATTACTTTAAAATAGAAAATAAAATTAATTTCTCGGTAATCCGTCGCAATATTCTCGCAAATTACCGATAATTCTGCGACTAACTATTTTTCTCGCAAATCAGCGAGCCATATAGCGACTAATTAGCGACCAATTACTTTAAAATAGAAAATAAAATTAATTTCTCGCTAATCCGTCGCTATATTCTCGCAAATTAATGATAATTCTGCGACTAACTAATTTTCTCGCAAATCAACGAGCAATTTAGCGACCAATTACTTTAAAATAGAAAATAAAATTAATTTCTTGCTAATTGGTCGCTATATTCTCGCAAATTAATGATAATTCTGCGACTAACTATTTTTCTCGCAAATCAGCTAGCAATTTAGCGACTAATTAGCGACCAATTACTTTAAAATAGAAAATAAAATTAATTTCTCGCTAATTCGTCGTTATATTCTGGCAAATTAACGATAATTCTGCGACTAACTATTTTTCTCGCAAATCAGCGAGCAATTTAGCGACAAAAAACTTTCCAATAAAAAATAAACACATTCTTTGCTAATTTGTCGTAAATTAGTCGTAACGTCGTCGCTGATTGTTGGCGCCAAAATTTGGCGCAAAATTCAGCGACACATTCAGCGAGAAACGACCTTTTATCGCTATTCAGCGACTGATTCTACGACCATTTTTTTTTGTCGTTAATCAGAGACACATTTAGCGACCCATTTAGCGACGGAATGTTGGAAAGATGCTTATCTTGATTCTTTGTCATAAAGCTATCGTTGATAAAGTCGCTAATCAGCGACGAAATAAGAGTTGTCGCAGAATGCGTCGCTGATTGCGCTTTTTTTTTGTAGTGACACGATGGTGTTGTGTGAAACTTAGCCCCCCAAAAGAGAATTTTTTTGGCTCCCTCATTGTGGGTTGCTACTCGATGCTTGGGCCAGGCATCACAACTACCAATGATGCTTCTTCAAATTTTGATACATCTTGGTGCTTTCTAGGTGTATAACAAAAGGAGATTGATGTGCTTCCTCTAAAATATTCTTTCTCAAATCAACATCACCAAGGACACACAACTGATTTCTTTACCATAAGTTGGTATCATCTCTAAAATTAAAATCCCTATGCTCCCCCTTAAGACAATCCTCCACATTCTTCTAGAGTTTTGTATTTGTCTTCTATACCTCTTTGATATGATCAAGCAGTAATGGGCCCACCTATTGTAATATCCATGGTTTTGGATAGATTAATTATGAATTTGGACATTAACAAACCTCAGTCGCGCCTACGGTAGTCCTGCTAGCCGGTTAACGGGTGAGAGTCAAGGGGGCAGTGCCCCTGAAAGGTAAACGGTTTATATGATATGGTTTGTTGGGGGAATTAGGGTTTTTATCTAAACTAGGATTCTATATTTACATAAATTAAGGTTTTTCTTAAACTAGGGTTTTAATATATGAATTATAGTTTCTTAGTACAAATTAGGGTTTTTAGAGTATTGGCATAAGAAACTAGGGTTTTTGGATTAGGGTATTGGTTTTACAGAATTGGGATTAGGGTTAAGGCTTGGTAGATTTAGGATCAGGATTTGGATTTATGGGATCAGGGTTTTAGATCTTTAGGATGCAAACTGAGGTTTCTGTGATAAAAACATGCATGGGTATGGTTTAACTACATAAATTAAAAATATAAACTAATGTTAACTAATAGACCAAGGCTTTACATGTATAAAATTAGGTTTTGAACAAAGTAAATTATGTAATGGAGATCCAAACCACGTTGAACTTAAATCATTACCTACTGGATGGACTTAAACTACAAACCATCAATTTTAATTAACTTTTGTTGAATCATGTTATGGAATGAAGACATCATATAATATTAAAATAGATCAAATTTAGAATTTCAAACATACATTCGTTGGTTCCACCCAATGTGATACGTTGAACCAAGCTAGTGTCTTTGAAAGCCTGGATCAATGAAAGTATTGGCTGGTGCCTTTTGTTATTGCTTTATCTCTGTATGTATTGTTTCCTATGTTGTTAGTTGCTAGTTGCCAAAGGCTATTTGCTAATTGCTAATTACTCTCTGTTGCTCCCTGCCTTCCTTTTCTTCTACCTTTTAATCATATATTTATAGGCAAATAATGTCTTAACCCTAAACCTAATATGCTTAATCTGAGATTTTAAATGAATTCTAGCTTGATTAGGAAATTAAATTGCTAGCCAAAATTTTTTTAGAATTAGGACCATGTCAATTTGGCATGTCCAAATCAACATGGAGCTAGGCTCATGTCGCCTTGGGCCTGTCCCGACTCAAACCAGTCTAAAATTTTTAATATTCGGGCCATACAGATTTAATTTGGGTTTTTATAAGTTTAGCCAATTTAATTTATGCCTTTTGAAACTGGACTGATTTATTTAAAAAGCTATAAACTAGGTTTAAAGCCTTTTAAAGTCAGATCAAATTTATTTTGGCATTCTTTAATTAGGACCGTACTAGCTTATGGCCAAAATTAAGGATCTATAGGTGGTGTCTGGGATATATAGATTAGAGTAGCACAGCGGAAGCATCTTTCTAGAGATTATAGATTAAAGATTTTTTGGAACATTCATCTACAAATTAAGATTTATGGTTGATTCAATTGATGAATAAGTGAAATTAAGAAAATGATTTAAAATATGAAATAAAAACCTAAGAGATGAGTATGATAGTTGTTGGAAATTCTGCTTAGGTGCTATGAAGTGATTTCGTCTGAAATTTTGAACCAACCTAGAGATGTTAAATGAGCTTAAATATTTAATTGGAAGTTTAGCTATGTGTTATTATTTGATGTATGGAATTTCATAAATTTTAAAGATGATTTACTATTTATTAAAAATAGAAGAACAAAATTTTTTAGAGCAATTACAACAATTCAGAATTTGTGAAAGTTAAGAAATATATTTAAAAACTATAATAAATAAACCCAAAAAAATTTGAAAATTTATATAAAATATCATATTTATCTCTGGAACATATGGTTAAAATTTTATAAATTTTTTTATTAAGGTTTGATACCTAAAAAAATGGGTAAATGAATACTGCCAAAAGATTATAAAAAAAATAGAATCTATAGGTTTGGAAGACTTAATTTTTAAATATAGTAAATAAACTTGGAAAAATCTAAAATTTTAAATATTAGTCTATATATGTGTCTAGTGCACATGATTATAATCTCTAGTAAAGATTTAGTGATGAATGAAAAGTTAAAAAGTGAGATTGACATGACAATTAGGAAGTCATACATATTTGTAGAATTAAGTAATAGATTAAATTTTATATGACAAATGAATGAAAAAAATTATTAGAATTTACATGTGGATTGATAGATGCATGAAGGATGAATATGAAGTTTTTAATAAATTAGAACAAGGGGTTCATAATTAAAATTAATAGAAGAACTAGTTTATGACAACAATTTTGTTTACTATAGAAATATATTGAGGATTTATTAAAGTGATTTGTAGTATTAGTTAAGTTAAGATTTACTATGAGAGAATAAAAATTTTACTGGTGTTCCTTATTATAAGTAAATATCTATATTGAGTATTTTCTAAGTTATAAATGAATATAAGCAATAAAAGTACGAATTTGCATTAACAATTTACTAAGTTAATATGAGTTGAGGTTATGTATGCAATCTATGTTTGGTTATATGACTGAGATGTGTTTATTAATGTGTTAGGTAGAAGTGGATGTTATGAGAAAAGTAATAAATATGTTTTTGGATATTTAAGGTGGATGTAGAAATTTAATAATGGATATATAATGATTACATAATAAATGGATTCTAATTTATTTTATGAATGGTATTTGGTTGATTAACTTATGGAAGTTTAGAGTAGAATTAAATTGAGTTTTTGGTGTGCTATTTAGTATCCATTTGATTTAAGTGGATAGAATTAATTAAGATATGATGAGTAAATTATGGGAGTACTCGTAATTGATACCAAATTATTAAAGATAGAAATGAGACCAATTCATTGGATGAGTTTGAAAATAAGATTTACATTAAGAGAGTTTAATATATGTATATTGATTTTAAAAAAAAGAGGTTGCATAGTTGAAGAATAAATAAAAGATGATTGTAGTGATAAGAAGATTTTACATTGATTGTGAGGAAATAATACGATTTAAGAAACAACATAAAAGTATGGCATATTAAGGAATCTTTGATGATTTTAGATAGTTGGGAGAGTAAGATAAGGAAAAAAAAAGAACCAATGAATTTAAAAGTTAATGACATAAATGATTTGATATATACAGGTGTATTTCTATATTAACATGGCTGAGCTTTTAGTTGGAATTTTGAATTGATATGTACAATATAAATGTTTAGTTAATGCTACTTATATAATTGATGATAGGTATTGACCTGTAATTGTCTAAGGAAGGGAAGTATGGATTTGGAAGTTAATTGTGTTTTTGGAGAACTATAAATTATATATACATTGGATGTAAGAAAGTAAGGAATTTATATTTATTATTGATCTTTATAATTGTAATTATAAAATTGATTAATAGTATCTATAAGGGGAAGAGTAAAAGATTATGTAGTTAGTAATGATGATAAGTTGTGGCAATAATTTGGTGGTTAATTGTGCAGAAAGTGATGATTGGTATTTAATTTTAGTGGATTTTGAATACTACAGTAAGTAATTTCGAGATAGAAATTATTTAAAAGGAAGAGAATTGTAATATCCGTGGTTTTAGATAGATGACATATGTATTTGGATGTTAATTAAAGTATTGGGAATGTATATGTGTTACATATACCTAATGTATACCTAGTGTATACATATTATATACATATAATATACTTATTATATATGTTGGATATATATTCTATACTTAATATATAAATGATTGTAAACCCTTGATTTTGACCCTAAGCTAGTCCCGTTCCAATTAAAGAAGGCCTATGTCATGATCGGTCCTTTCTTAATGACTTAAATCTATTTTAAAGCCTTTAATTAGATTGGTCCAGTCTTAGAAGGCCTAAAATAGGTCGGTTCAACCTTTAAAATCCTAAAACGGCCTGATCCAGAGTTCAATTAGGTTTAAATGAATTTGGGCAAGGGCAATTCAATGTGGGCAGCATCCAAATTAAATTGGAATGCATCCAATTTGATATGGACACCATCCATATTGAATTAAAAAAGGTTTAATTTGATATGGACGGGTCCAATGTCGAATCAAATTGATTTTAATCCGACATGGCCTCGATTTCATGTCGAATTTAAAATGCTTGAATTCGTTATGCTTTTGATTTTAAATTTTAATCCGAGCTTTGTTTAAATGAAAATCCTAATTAGGCTCGAGATTAAGACTCGGTTATAAGGTTTAACCTAATCTGTTTTCTATAAATACAAATTTAAAAGAAAGCAGCGGGGGAAGGATTAGCAGCCACGGTTATTAGGAGGCATAGAGTTAGGCAGCAACCATCAACACACACTACTATCAATCCATAAAACAGATACACCATACAGAGGCAGTGACCACTATCTTTGTTTTGCTAGGCCAAAATTCCAAATTGTTGCAATTAAAGTTTGGATCAACGTACAATTTTGGTGGAGCCAATAAATGAAAGTATATTTTCATTCTTTTAAATTTAACAAAAACTGCTTTGATTATGCTCTTAGACATTGTTTATTATTCATGTCTATTATCTTGCTTTAATTGGTTTTAAAGTCATAAGTAGGTTATTTACTGAATTTTGTTTCGTTCAAAAGCTTCTTTAGCTTGCATTCATTGATTCCAAATTCACAATAGCTAGTTTAATTATTGTCCAATAAATTGTTTAACTTATATCCATAGAGTTTAAGTGTCCAGCAGCTTAAGATTTAAACCAAAACCAAAATCTTATTTGCATGTTTTAATAACCAAAACCCTAATTCAAATCCTAAGAACCTAATTTACATTTATAAACCCTAAAACCATGTTTTAATCCCCAAAATCCTAGTTTTCAAATATCTAAAACCCTAATCCTATTTTTCAAATATCTAAAACCCTAACCCTAATTTTCAAATATCTAAAATCCTAATTTCCAAACCAAAACCCTAGTTTTATATACAAAACCCTAATTTTATATTTAGAATCCTACAAGCCTTAATTTAAGATGTAAACTGTCACATCCGCCTACTGCATTTATGCAGTGTAGACACGTGCATAACGAGAGTAGGGAAAAGGAGAAGATAATTCTTGATAACAGCCCTAGATAAGGTTGTATGACAAAAGGGACATAATTGTAATTTTTAATAAAGTTGGGGACGTAGATGTAATTTCAAAGAAAGTTGCACCGGATGTTCTTAATAGTGCATATAATAGATTTCAAAAATGGAATGTAGAGAAAAACCGGATCGCAACGACGTGTAACGGTTTTTCCAGGAAATGTCCCGTTAAAGAAAAATGAAGAAATGTTGACTAAGGGCATTTTGGTCATTATCAATTAAAGTTATACATGAATTTAGGGTAGGAAATAAAGACGTGAGTACGTAGAGAATGGCGAGAGGTTAAATATGAAACGATCGTCAGTGGAAACGAAGCCGGAGAAAACCCGAGCAAAAATAGGACCTAAAGGGAATTTTGTAAAAAGTTGAGGGCTTATCGGTAATTTTTCAAAATGACTTGGAAACCTAAAATAGACCTTATAAATAGAAAGTAGAGGTCGAGAGGATCAAAACTATATATAGTTTGACTCATGGAACTATACGGTTTAAAAGATATGATCGATTAATCGCCGGAACGTAATGTGGGCCCGGTTTCGTGTCGGGACCGGATGAGTAACCCGGGACAACTTTATGAGATCCAATGGGAAGAGAGACAAGTGGAAAGAAGTAAAGGAAAAAGGAAGTTATAAAAATCAAAGGTTGGCCAATCAAAAGAGAACATTTAGCATATGTAATAAATGTGTAATAAATGAAGAAAGAGAAAAAGTGGACAAGTGGTCAAGGTGATCATCACTTCCTTTGTATATAAATATAGGTGATATGAAGAGCAAATTCTCTCTTTTCCACTCACCAAATTCGGCCAACAAAAGAAAATACCAAGGGACTTCCAAGTTTTTCCAAACTTTGATTTTTAAGGTAAGTTCTAAGGTTTTTAAGTGTGTAGACTTTAATTTTAGTATTAGTTTTAGGTAGTTATATATATATTGGAAGATTGGGAATTAAAGTCTTATATGGAATTGAAAAAAAAAATAATAAGATTAATTGATTAAATGGAAGAACCAAGATATAGAAAGATTAATAAGGTTGGATTAGGGGTTTCGGTTGGAAAAGAAATAGAGGATAATTTATTATTTTGAAATTCTAAGGTTTATGTTGTATCTTGAATTGATTGAAGGAGAAATAAAGAATTAAAGAAGGAGAAGAAAGAAAAGCCAAGAGGAATTAAAGAAATAAGGTTTGGTACTCTACCTTTGAATAATTAGTTTGGTACTTTACTTTTGAATAATAAATTTTGGTTTGATGCTTTACAAACTTTGGTTTATGAAAGTTTTGTTGTTGATGCTTAAATATATTGATTTGAGTTAAACATGCAAAAGTTGTCAAAGAGAAGTGTTTGAATTTTCACTTTACCATTAAAGAAGCCTTAATATTGATTTGCAAAAGAAAAATAAACTATCCTATGCATTTTATGTGTTTGGGCCGAAATGGTCCCAAAAAGACAGCTTTCTGGACCTTTTTGTGGAAATCGTTTGAGGCAGCAAATGAATGAATTTTTCAACGAAATTTTACATGCAATTAGTCAACATATAAAACAAGTTTTCTGTAAAATTTCAGCCAAAAATAAGATCATTTACTTGGTCAAATGCATGATTGAAGTGGACTGAAATTTTGACGAAAATCCAGATTTTACTATTCATTTGGTCATGCTATTTTGCGTTGCCGATTTTTCTCGCCGCAACACTATTCATTTGGTCAATTTGGGATATTTTGAGGAATGCTTTGAAATGTTTGATATGTTTATTGTGGATGTTAAATATGTGAAAAAGAGTAATGGTTTGACTGAAGAATGTGTTGCGCGGCATAAATGGCAAAGTGCGATGGGAATTAAATTAATTTCTTGAATCATTCTAAAATGAAGTTGAGACTTAAATTGAATCATTTAAATCTTTTTGCTCTACTGGATAGTGGGAGTGGTAGATAAGGGTATGGTGCACTATACTAACTTATGCAGTACTGCTTGATATTGTGATTGAATTGATATGATCTGAACTCAATGGTGAGGGCCATTGGGGGCCAATGGTGAGGGCCATTGGTTATAACCAGGATGGTGAGGGCAATTCCTGTGATCTGATATCGGTGGTGAGGGCCACCTATGTTACAGTGGTGAGGGCCACTGCCTTATCACTATGGTTCCCTATATCCCAGTAGAGCCTGGATCAAAGACATATTATTTTTCGTTGAACTATATAATGCAAATGAATTTGAATTATGATTTTACATTATTGAAAACATATCATACTGAATGTATCACGATTTCTATTGGAATAATGTTGGTTGATTGTTGATTTTATTATTTCCTTTTTACTTCGAATACTTTCATGTACTACTTTTATTTTTATTGGTAAAGTACCCACTGAGCGACAACGCTCAGCGAGTTAAGTTTTCCTTGACTCGTAGGTTCGGAGCAGTAGATAAATCTTGGGGAAGCAACGACCAGACCACAGCAAATCTCAGGGGTGGATCTTTTAGTTCCATTATGAGTCGATAGTTGTGGCATGTATATGAATAAATATAAAAGAGATTTTCTATGTTATAATTGTATGTTAGTAGTATGTAATAATCATAAATCTTTACTTTATGTTATATTAGAAGTGTGAACTCTTCGTGCAGGTTTGTAGTTGAGGGTATAAGGTGGATTCATTGGGAGTGCATTAAATTTGATGGTATTCTTATTCACATTGGTATGTGTAAAATGTTTTCAAAAATTAGAAAAACAAGTTTTGACGACACTTGGGATCCAAATTTCTAGGCGGAACTATGGCAAAATTTCTGTAAAAATCAGAACTAAAATTTGACTAAGTAAATTGGTAGCAACAATTAGGATAGTGTGGCACCTCTACTCAGCTTACACATGTAGGTTGGGAAGGGGTGTTACATAAACTCTAATTTTGTGCATTTAACAATTTATTTAAGATTAAACTCTAGATTTGATTATTTGATTTATTATTTTATATTCTTATGACAGATGATTTATTTTATTTGGTTTATAATGGATGTTTTGCTTTTAACTATTATGTTTGAATGGTTTAATTTATTTGGTTAATTGTTTTTGTTTATTCAGACTCTAAAGTTGTAAAAGACATGTTTCCACTTTGTGGGTGCCTTGTTTACTTAAATTTTTTTAATTAATGTAAGGGGCATATTTCCATTTATGGTGGATGTCCCATTTTATTTATTAAATTTTTTTAGACAATGGACATTGTAAAGGTATGTTTTCATTCTTGGACGGTGCCTATTTTGTTTGTTTTATTTTAGTAAGATGATGGATGTTTATTTCTTTTAAATTGCATGTAATATGGATGGTGCCATGATATTTAAGAATTTAATAATGTTTAGACCTAAAAAGGAGGTTGGTTCCAGTGAACCGGGTATTTTGGGGGGTGCTGGTTTATTCTCACCTTCCCCATACGTATCCAACTTTTCGAACTCATTAGGGGGTTGGAGATTCCTTAGAAATTGAGTCATCCACCCAGGTAGCGACTCTAGTTTCTTCAGATTTAGACTTGTGTTCTTTAAGGCTCTGAGCCTAACAGTACAGAAGTCATAAAAACCATTTTACCTAGGAGTAGGGGCAAAAATCCCGCTCATAGTAGCGACTCTACTGAGGATAAGAGAAGTTGATTGCGTTGGTCTTTATATTATTTTATTCTTTCTTATTATGATATTATCTATTGCATCATTTAGATTACATTGTGTGCGTGAGTTAGGTATGGAGATTGAGCATGACATAACTACTCATAGCCTCACACCATTTGGAATATACTTGCTATGAGAGCCCAAACTTTTCAACCCAAAGACTAAAACTCATGTAATTGGCCTAGTTACTTTCTTTAGGTTTTTATCCAAATGCATATTGTTTGACTATGATTGATATATCTTGGTTTGAACTATGGCTTATTTGGTTTGTTCTTTTTTCTAATGTGACCTAATTATGTTGTAAGCTTAAAATAGTTTTATTCCTTTAAATCCAAAAGACCAAAACAATTTTCAAAATTTTCAAGATGGTCTTTGGACACAAAACATTTCTAAAATGGGTCAAAGATTCTTTTCTACCTCATGACCCAAATACAAAGCCCAAAATTCATCTTTTTACAATGGTCTTTGATACAAAACTATTTTTTAAACAAACCTTTTTTATGGGCTTTAAGATACTTTTTAATAGGCTAAAAATTGTTTTCCACTTTATGACCCAAAATTCAGATTTTCATTACTATAACCTTTTTTCTTAAATGGGCTTACAACTATTTAGGTCAATTATGGAATACTAAAAATTAATTGTGGCCTAATTTATACTAAGAATTGTTAATCATGGGTTTATTTGTAGCATGAATCATTAGTTGCCTTTTCATATGGAAAATCTATTTATGATAAATTCTTTAATTTGGTTTTAATCCTAAATATAACATAAAAGCTATCCCCTTGTCGGCCTAATGGATTAAGGCTTAATTAATGAGAATTATCATGGGCTAACTTCTAAGTTTGAAAATACAACTATTGGTTAAACCATTCGAGTGAATTTTTTGAAAATAAGATATCCCATGAAGATATTTTGTTGATCATATACCTAGAAAAAGAGACTCTCCATTCGTGTGTGGAAGATATAAAGCGGGAAGGAATGTCCTAATTATCTTTCTTTATTTTTTACTTGTGCATCCATGCATACATGCATTGCATTACATTGTATTGATCCTTTCTGACTCACAGACCTGGAGTATAGCAGTTCAAGTATGTACGACAACCCCTCCTATGTCAGTGACTCAGAGTTCAGTGAAGATACAATTAATTTCACTCCTAAAACCATAAATTCTGACCAATTTCAGAGCCTGGTAAATGAAGCCCTCACATCCAAGATGGAAGAGTTAAAGGGGACCCTAGCTGAGATTGTGAGAAGTCAACTAGCCGCACTGTTAGAAGGAAATACTGTTGAAGCGTCTGCTAGTAATAAGAAGCAAAATTTTAAGGGAAAAACTAAGGTAGCTGAAGTTGCCTCTAAGGAGGACAAAGTGGAAATTGATGATGATAATTGGGATGCTTACTTTCAATCAAAAGAAGAAAAGAAGGCTGATCCTAGCAATGCTGAAAAACTAATTTCTGACTTTGAAAAGAAGTTTGAAAAGAAGCTTAAGACCTAAGAGGTGTCGGAGGTGGACAAGATATTTGAGAAAGATGAAGAAATTCCATATAAGTTCAAGATGCCTTCTTTAGCTACGTACAATGGCACAAAAAATCCTCACTTACATGTTAAGCAGTACATCACTGTCATACAGTCTGCAAAGCTACTAAAGCTCAAACTCTAAGGTATTTTATGCTCTCATTGGATCGTGTTGTGCAAAACTAGTTCAATACCTTAAAGGAAAGGACTCAAACTAACTAGGATTTATTGTATAAAGCTTTCATTCAGCAATATGGGTATAATGTGGAATTGGAAGTTACTCTGATGGAGGTAGAGTCAATCAGGCAAAAACAGAATGAGAATTTTGTTGACTATGTGAAGAGGTGGAGGAAGAGGCCAGATGAGTCTGACCAGATTAGGATGATAGTGACTAGATTAGGATGATAGTGAGAGGTGTCTTGCCTAGTCTTCATGAGCGAATGTCCCATGCCCTTATCAGGAATTTCAAAGATTTTCTCCAAGATGGCTTGCAAATAAAAGAATGGGAAATGGAGAAGAATAATTTTTCTAAAAGAAGGAGTGAAAGGGGGAATTATCAGTCTTGCAGTCAGGGTAGACAAAAATCAGTGGATGCCAATATAGCAACTGGTAAAGCAAATAGAAGATAGTTTTTAGAGTTGGGAAAACCTCTATCTTGGGTTTTCAACAAGTTGCAGAAAAATGAGCTATTACAGCCATTAGCTCTCCGACCTTTGCCGAATCATCTTCCAACAAGCTTTGATGCCAAGGCCTTCTGTCAATCCCATCAAGTATAAGGGCATTTGATAGATATATGTATTCACTTAAGGCATGGGACCCAAGACTTGATCGACAGTGGCAAGCTACCTTAGCCTGATAACCCAACATTAAAAGTAATCCATTGCTTAAGTTTGGAAGAATGCCACCACCAGCGACCTTCATGATAGAATGGAGATTGATGGAAAGTACTATCTCATCATCTTTTCAAGATGCAGATGGAGGAATTGTAGATGAGGAGCTGATGACCATTACCCCTGGCATGTCCAAGTAAATGATGCAACATCAATTACAATTGAACAAACTTCCTTAGGCTTGAGTGCTACTTATTTTATTTCTGCTTTCTTTAATATTTTTGGAACAATTATGTTTTTTAAATTAAGATTGTTTGAATTTAATTTTTGTTAGTCTTTATTCATTTTGGTGCTCAACTGATGATGAGTCTAGCTTGATATTCATAAATTAGTATATCTATGCATTATAATTTGAATGACTTTACTAGGTGAGGGAGTTGCTCTACAGCATTAAGCTGTGTATGCTTCCTTAGAGAGGGCTCCTACATAATTACCTTTGACTAGGTCTTAGTCGATCTTAGAATATGATTTGATGAACTTTCAAGGTGAGATTGAACTTTGCTTATTTAAGGGAGAGATGATCTAAGCATTGTTTGGATTGCAACAATTAGTATCCACCCTGTTTAATATCAATCCCTAATTTATCTCTTTAGGCCTTCATAAGTTTTTAGCTTGCTTTTTATTGGCTTACAAATCCAATAACCTATCGTGAGCTATTGTTACACTCTTGATAAGTTTGATGAACACTGAATTACCAAAAGGAGAGACGATCAAAGAAAGTGTGTTTTATGAATACCATAAAGATAGTTGAAGTTTGCTTATTTAAGGGAGAGATGATCTAGGCATTGTTTAGTTTTCAACAATTAGTATCCACCCTATTTAATATCAATCCCTAATTTGTCTCTTTAGGCCTTCATAAGTTTTTAGCTTGCTTTTTATTGGCTTACAAATCCAATAACCTACCCTGAGCTATTGTTACACTCTTCATAAGTCTGATGATCACTAAATTACTTAAAGAAGAGAAGATCAAAGAAAGTGTGTATTATGAATACCATAAAGATAGTTGAAGTTTACCTAAACTAGATTGAATATCTCTGATCTCTTTCAACATTAAGATAAAGTTAGGACAACAAAGGATCTATCCTATCTAAAGCAGACTCACTCTACTCCATTCATCCATAGTCAGAAGCATAGAGTGGTGCAAACAAGACAACTCTCTTAGAGCTAGGATGAAGCAAAAAAAAGGAAAAAAAGAGAAAAAAATAAAAAGAAAGAGAAAAGAAAAGAAAGAAAAAGAAAAAAAATAAGAAGGAAAAAATAAAAACCCAAAAACAGCAGTTTAGAAAGCTCATAGAGTTCCTTTTACCTGAAGTAACAGAAGACTTCAACTTAGTTTATGAGGACAGAATGACTTGAATTGATCTGGTTTAGCCAAAGATTTAAATAAAATTAAAGGATTAGGGGAAAAACCATCTTTCATTTTATCCAACGTAGCTGCAAGTCAGCAATATTGAAAGTCTTAGACTTGATATTCCAAATGGGAAAAGGATAAAAAGAAAGAGAAAGAAAAAGGGTGGTCTAAAGATCAAGATAGTACTGTTGGATTCAGATTCCTACCAAGGAGATAGAAGGACATTCAAGCTTTGTATTTTCATGAAGTCAGAAGGAAATGGTGCCCAAAGGTTAAGAATACCCCTAACAATAATAAGAAGTTTGTAGTGTAAAGGTTTGTCAGTAGTGTCACGTTAGCTCCAATTTGAAAATAGCCTACATTTAACCCATATCCCTTATAGACTCCATTTCAAACCTATTAAAGACCTGCTGATCTCTCTTAGTAGGTGGAGTCTATTAGTGGAGATTGTTTAAATAAGCATGCATATGAGATAGATATTATTTAAACTCAATGGGACCTCTGACCAAGTAATGTGTATGTGCCTATCTGAAGTGCAACAATTTTTGCTTAAATGAAAATGATTCATGAGTTTAGTATGGTAACTAAGATTATCATGTTATAGATATATTGATTTGGGAAAGTCAAGTCCTGAGGTAAATTGACACTGATTTGAGAAAGTCAACAGTTGATTTAAAAAAAAACTATTTTCTTGTTGCATAAACCTTCAAGTTAAGAAAAGTATGTTGTACCATCGAACCTCGAAGGACATATCGGACAAATGTGGCTAATGAAAGGATCATTTACAAGGTCAAGTGGTAAAGAAGTTGCCAACCAAATATGTTGGAATTGGTATCTCTTATGTCTTTTATTACCGTGTTTGGGCCCCCACCACTCATGATTTTTTCTGTTGTTCTAGTTCAAGACTTGAATGAGCATCTAGAAGGAACCAATCAGAATGCTCTGGCTAATCACCTCAGTCTGTGAGTCAATGGAACCACTGTAAGTATCACTCATGCATATCATGCATATCATACATGAGCATATCATATTGCATTTTGTTGTCTTGTGTTGCCTATTCTTTGAAAAGAAGACACCCAGTGAAGTAAACAACCAAAATTAGATATGGAATTAGGAGGCATGAAAAGGCCATTGCAAAAAGAAAGAGAAGATGCATGCTTATGCAAAAAAAAAAAAACAGATAAAATATAGACATCAGTCAGAGCCTGTATTGGTTTGAACCTACACATGGGGAAAAACTTATCCTTGTCAATTTTTTAATTTATATATAAAACATTTTCAGACTTACCTTTAATATTTTGCCACATAGAGGGCAAAGCGAGGGTATGATGACCAAAAATAGCTTAGTAGTCGAACTTTCTGTAAAAGTGAAAAGTGAAGAATCTGTTTAAGAATGGAACAAGACGAAAATAAAAACTCTCAAATGAATGAAGATACAAAAGATAAAAGATCATGACAAAGGTCCAAGATAAAGATTAGATCAATACAAAAGATAAAAGATCATGACAAAGGTCCAAGATAAAGATCAGATCAATCCAGCTAGAAAAGCTAAAGTTGACGCAAGAAAAAGGCCCATCCCCAAGAATAGAGAATCAAGATGAAGATTTATTTCTGTCAAGGCAGACATTTTCTAGCAGATTTGTTGAAGCATCCACTACCTAGCCTATATTGGATTTGTTGAAGTATCCTGATGACATAATCTCTAGCCTATATTGGACTTGTTATAGTATCCTAACGGAATAGCTTTCCTTGATATGTTGAAATATCCAAGTTTATTTTTAGCGAGATATTAGTAGAGTTGCTCACTATCCCACCAAGATATTAAAGTTGCTTCGTTGTTGTCATCGAGATATTAGAGTCGCTCGATAACCATTTTAATTTTCCAAGGTATAGAATCACTTGGTAGATTTCATCGGGATATTAGAATCGCTTGATGACTGTTTTCACTCACTTAGATATTAGAATCACTTGGTGATTTTATCGAGATATTAGATTTGCTCGGTAGACCCATTGGGATATTAGAGTTGCTCATTAACCTGTTGAGATATTAGAGTCGCTTAATGGTTTTGTCACTTTTACAATTTCATCAGGATATTAGAGTCGTCTGATGAACCTATTGGGATATTAGAATTGCCCAAATCATATCTCGGGTCCAAAACCCAGCCAATCATGTCTCGAATCTAGAACCCAATCAAACTAATCTCGAGTCTAGAACCCAACCAACCTTAGGTCCAAAACCCAAACCAACCTTGGGCCCAGAATCCAAATCAATCCCTAGGTCTAGAACCCAAATCAACTAATCTCGGGTCCAGAACCCAATCCAGCCTTTGGTCCAAAATCCAAATCAAAGTCTTGGGTCCAGAACCCAATCAAGTCTCAGGTCTAGAACCCAAATCCAATTTAGGATCTAGAACCCAAACCAATTTTGGGTCCAGAACCCAAACCAATCTCGGGCCTAGAATCCAAATCAATCCCTAGGTCTAGAACCCATCCTTGTCCAAAATCAGCACAAAATCATGTTGTTTTCCACTCTCGAAATAAATTCAATATCGTTTAAGCATGGGGCAAACTGTAAACCCTTGATTTTGATCCTAAGCTAGTCTGGTTCCAATTAAAGAAGGCCTAAGTCATGGTCGGTCCATTCTTAATGGCTTAAATTTATTCTAAACCCTTTAATTAGATTATTCCAGTCTTACAAGGCCTAAAATAGGTCGGTTCAACCTTTAAAAACCTAAAATGGCCTGATCCAGAGTTCAATTAGGTTTAAATGAATTTGGGCTAGGGTAATTTGATGTGGGCAGCATCCATATCAAATTAGAACCCTCAAATTCGATATGGACATCCTCCATATCTAATTGGAGTGTAACACCCATATACCCTATATACATATAATACATACACCCCGTATATGTAAAATATGCATATACAGAATAAAAATGTCACAACCCGGTTTAATAAAAATTTTCACATTTCAAATTTAAAATCCCAAATATTTAAAAATGTACATTTAAATAATAGATAAAATATTTATTATTAACTATAGGTTCCAAAATAGTATTTTTCATAAAAATCTCTGAAAAAAATTCGCCAAAGTTTTATCCGTAATTTGGACAATCCCAAAAATTCAATCAACCACAACCTACACCAAAAACACTTCCAATATACAATACATCTCACATTTCTCCAATACTTCTCAATTTCTCCATATTTTCTCAAAAGTATTTATACATATACATATACATATCTATCAAAACACATATAAAATCCAAATTATAAAATTTATACAAAACATTCTTTATAATTTACATTATATACTTCAAAAACTTAGCATAATGTATATAATATCACAATGTACTATATAATATAAAATATATACATGATGGCAGTATCTTTGATATTGTTGCACCAAAATCAACTCAAATCTAGTCTCGTACCCATCTAGAAGAACTCTCCGACTCAACTGGATCATCAAAGTCACCTGCTCGATGAATTATAATTGCGCTAAGCTAAAAGCCTAGCGATACAAACTTTGATAATAATAAATGTAACACCCTTATACCTTATATACGTATAATACATACACCCAACATATGTAATATATGAATATACGATATAAGAATGCTACAACCCATTTTAATAATAAACCTTACTTTTCGAATCTATATAAACTTAAATCATTTAACTGATATAATTTAAATTATAAATAAAATATTACTTGCTAAAACACATACATACCTTCATTACAAAATTTTTATCCAAAACATTCTTGATAGTTTGTGATATATATATACATCAAAATATAATATAATATACATGAAGTCAAAATGTACAAAAATATAAAATATGTACATGTTGATAGTTTGTCTCTGATCTTGATGTCCGACAATAAACTTTACACTCAAGATCTCAAGCCTAGACCCGGCTTTGTCTAGACGAACTCTCCGGTTCAACCGGATCTACCATGTCACCTGCGCAATGAATCATAATCGCGTTAAGCCAAAAGCCTAGCAATACAAACTTTGATAATAATAAAGTTCAAATGCAATGCCAATTCACAATGCATAAGGATATTATATCTCATAACACTTTATCTAAATATATTGCTCAATTGTTCCACAATTCATAGTTCACATAAAAACAAACACAAGCATGGGCCCAAAGGATCTAATATGCCATTCAAATCCAAGAGTTACTGTTTTGGTCCAAGTTGACACCATGTGTCTAGCCCCGAAGGCAAATCAAGTAATTGCTTGAAAGCTAGTCCCAAAGGCAAATCATATCACAATGAGGATAACCTCCTATGTAACATCCCAACTAGGCTTCAAGGGCTAAGCCCAACCCAGCTTCAAGGGACTACTACGTTATAGGCATACCGCCAAACACAGAACTCTGAAAATTGAATAACATACTAGGCACACAATTATTTCATATTTCCATTATCAATCTCTTTCTTATTTTTTCATGATCAAGCTAGGCACATTGCCTCATTTATATTAATGTCATCATATAATCATAATGTATCTCATTTATATAATATAGCCATCACCAATGGCTTTACATAATAACTTTAATGTATACACAACAAACTATATTATCCAAACATTTTAGGTCATTATCATATCTTGCACATAGTTCACATTTCATTCAATTTAGCCATTAAAAATGGCTTCTCACATTACATATAATGCATTTATGACATTACACAAGTCATAGCATATTACTCATGTATAAACAATTTAGTAAGTAACTTAACACTTTTTCCAACCAAAATGTGTTAAGTCCAAATGTCATGCAAATATAATCAATTATTCAAAGTTTGTACTTACCTCTAAAAGCAACAAAACAAGCTCAAACACCACTTTCAACCTTCTCTTCCCAAGATATCCCTCAACACTTGGATTGGGTAACTCAAGTCTCCTCAAAGCCTAAACCAAATGTGATTATAAATAATCACTTAGTAACACACTTATAGGCATATACAAAATCTCTCAACACAAGGATAAGAAACAGAAAGGAAAATAAGGAAAAGAACTATATAGGGCAAAATCTACAAATGACATGCTCAACAACATGGGCGTGTCAATGACCATGCCATAAATCCACAACATAGAAGCTTTGACACACTCAGTGACATGGGCGTATCAATGATCGTGTCCTAAGCTCTGTATTACAGCAGATAAGACACGTCCAGAGACATGGGCGTGTCTCGGCCCATGCCAAAACTCCTACAATACAGTAGCTGTGACACACTCAGTGACATGGGTGTGTCACTGTACGTGTCACAAACACTGAAAATAGAACCATCGACACGCCCAAAGACATGGCCGTGTCACCGGGAGTGTCAGGCCAAAATCCTAATATCACACATAATTGTCACATCTAAATTTATCTTTCTTTTCCCTTTTTCAACTCTATTGAAACTCAACCATATCTATTATTTTACCATAAAATTCTTGTATATACATCAAAACACCTCAACTAAAAGCAAAATACACAATTTAAAACTATGACTTCACAACTCAAAAGTTACATAACCCAAAACTCTTATTCTCTTCACCAAACTTAACCATTTCTTCAATCCAACCCTAAAATCTTAGTAAACTACTCAAAACAACTTCATGCATACCAATACCAACTATTAAAACATACTACACCAAACATCCAATTCACACATATGAAAACTTTCATGGAAGAAATGAAGGAAACAAGTTGGAAACTTACCAAATATGGAGAAAATCCCCAAAACTCCAACTTGAACACTTGAAATCCTTCAATTACTTGAGCTTGGAAGAAGCAAATCCCTCCTTTCCTTTAATGGAAATAACCAGCCTTCAATGGAGAAAGAAGAAGAAGATGATCCCCAACTCATCTCTATCCAACCACTACCCTTATAGCCACATAATTTTTCACTTTAAATTTCCACCAAGTAAAATATATATTACTTAATTAATATAAAAAAAATCATCTTCCACTAACTACACAAATAATTTTTAATAATTTAAAATAACCTTTGACCAATTTAAAATATTGACTTGTATAAGTTATATATATCTACATATATATAATATACACATTTTACTTTTTCACTTAAGTATTATTTTTTTCAATCATTTATTTAATTTCCAAAAATTAAAATTTTCAAAATTTTGGGATATTACAATTCTCTCCCTCTAAAAATAAATTTCGTCCTCGAAATTACCTGCTCTCAAGTATGGAACAACTGGGGATATTGACTCTGTATCATTTACTCACTCTCCTATGTTGCCTCCTTAGTGGCATGATTCCTCCAATGAATTTTCATAAGTGGCACCTTCTTATTCCTCAACTTTTTCACTTTTTGTGTCAAGATAGCCACTGGTTCTTCTTCGTAAGTCAGATCTGGACTCACCTCAATTGACTCTACTGACAAGATGTGAGATGGGTCAGACCTGTATCTCCGAAACATAGAGACATGAAAGACATTATGAATTCTATCCAACTCAGGCAGCAAAGATAGTCTATAGGCCACTGGACCAACTCTCTCCAGTATCTCATAAGGTCCTATGAAATGAGGATTCAACTTTCCTTTACGGCCAAATCTCAAAATTTTCTTCCAAGGAGACATCTTCAAAAATACTTTATCTCCCACACTGAACTCTATGCCTCTTCTTTTTAAATCTGAATATGATTTCTGTCGATTTGAGGCTGCTTTCAGACAATTTCTAATCACCTTCACTTTCTCTTCTATTTTTTTAATCAAATCAGGATCGACCAACTTACCTTCTCCAACCTCATCCCAACATAGAGGTGTCCTGCACCTCCTACCATACAATGCCTCATAAGGTGGCATCCCAATACTGGACTAATGACTGTTGTGTAGACCCTTAATTTTTTACCCAATCTGGTCCAATATATTTTATATAGTCCAAAATAATTTTTGTGATATTTTAATTAAATAATGTTTATTTTAGTAAAAATAAAAATAAAAATGGTGAAGTTAATAAAATAAAAATAATAAACAAAAATATATAAACAAAAATAATAAATAAAATAAATAAAATAAAAATCAGCGATAAAAATTTGTCGCCGAAAGTAGAATTGGCCAAGGCCAATTTGCCCGCATGAATTTCTTGAGGCAATTGGCTGGCCGCCCAGCCAGCGCCCGCAGTCAATTGCAATTTTCGCCAGCTCTTGCAGTAACGCTTTAAAACTCAGAATTAAGGATGGGAAAAAAATTTGTGTGATCGAAAATTGGACTTTTTGAACTTGGATTGGATCGGAGTAAAAAGCATAAAACCCTAGCCAGAGAAGATTAGCAACAAGAAAGCAATCAATAATTCATCAAAGATAACCACAGTGCCTTTGTCTTTGTTCATCCAGAAAGACATTTTTTGGTGAAACCAACAAATGGAGGTTTGAATCTCCATTTTCTTTATTTATTTCTTTACAGAAGCTTCATTATACAAATTGAATTAATTGTTTCATCATACAAATTGACTAAAACCTTAAAAAACCCTAAAACGTTTCTTCTAAACCTTAAAACCCTAAATTGTTTCTTTTGTTTCCCAAAACCTTAAAAAACCCTAAAATGTTTCTTCTAAACCTTAAAACCCTAAATTGTTTCTTCTATTTTCAAAACCTTAAAAACCCCTAAAATGTTTCTTCTAAACCTTAAAACCCTAAAATTTTTTCTCTTCTATTTTCAAAACCTTGAAACCCTAAAATTGTTTCTCTTCTATTTCTAAAAGTTTTAAAGCCATAAATTGTTTTCCCCAAACTATTTATATCTCAACAATAACTTTTGGTCCAAAATTTCCAAATGTTTTCTTAAATCTCCAAACCCTAGTTTTCTTTACATTTTCTAAAAATCATAATTATTTTATAAACTCTAAACTGTTTTCTTAAATCCTAAAACCAAATATGTTTTCCAAAATACCAAAAACCCTAACTTTCTAAAAAAAAACCAAAACAGTAAACCCTAAGTTTTCCTAAACCCTAATTTAGTGAACTTAAAACCCCAAACTAGTTAATCTAAACCCTAAAGCCATAATCTAATAAAACTAAAATAACAATCCAATAAATATGAATTATAAACCAAATGTCTTAAGGTTCCAAAACCCTAATTTCATGACGTTACTCTTAAAACCCTAATTTGATTAACCAAAAGACCTTACTATTTTCTTAAATTCATAAAATCCTAATCCATTCCAATTTTTCGAAACCTTTATAGTAGGCTAAACAAATAACAATAATAATACTAAAATCCCAAAACCCTAAATGTTAATTAAAGAACTTTAAATAGAAACAGTAAACCCCAATTTGTATCTTTACTTGCTTTATTTAATTTTAGATTTGATTATGTAGTTTATTATATGCTTTGATGGTTGATTTATTTAATTTCAATGCTTGATTTATTTAATTTATCATGGATGGATGTTTTCTTTATTTGTTTTAGTATTAAAATTGTAAGAGGTATGTTTCCACTTTATCATGTAATTTAAATAGCTTTTATATTTTGGATGATGTAAGGACATGTTTCCATCTTCAGATAGGTGTCCATTTATTTGCTTTGTTTAGACATTGCTTTGATTTTAATATAATGATGCTTTATTTTAATTGTTGCATGTAATATGGATAATATTGTTATATTTAAGAATTTTGTAATATTAAGACCTGTAAAGGAGGTCAATTCCAATGAACCGGGTGTTGTGGGGGTGCTGAGCCATTTCTCACCTTTCCCACACGTACCCAACTTTCTGAACCCATTAGGGGGTTGGGGATTCCTTAGGAATCGAGTCATCCACCCTTTTCTTTTTCCCAGCCCGTCCGGGTGGCGACTCCATTTTCTCCAAACTTAGGTCCGTGTTCTCTAAGGCCCCGATCCTAAACAGTGCCAAAGTTACAAGAACCATTCCACCGGGAGTGGGGCAAAAATCCCCGCTCACATGTTGTTATAAGCAAACTCAATCAGTGGTAAGAATCTGTCCCATCTCCCAGTGAAATTGATGATACTGCTCCTCAACATGTCCTCTAAAATCTGTATAACTCTCCCTGACTGCCCATCTGTCTGAGGATGAAAAGCAGTGCTAAAATATAACCGAGAGCTCAAACTCCTCCACAATCTCGATGTAAATTAGGGATCTCGGCTAGATACCAAAGAAACTAGGACTCCATGCAATCTCAATATCTCACTAATATATAGCTCAGCCAATCTCTCAAGAGAATAATCCATCCGAACTCGAAGAAAATTTTGTCTTCATCATTTGATCAACTATTACCCAAATCGCATCATGCTTCTTCTAGGTCAAAGGCAATCCAGCCACAAAATCCATCGTCACTCGCTCCCATTTTCACTCTGGCACTGATAATGGCTGAAGCAATCCTGAAGGAACCTAGTGCTCAGCCTTTACTCTCTAACAAGTGAGACATCTGGATACAAACTTTGCTATGTCCCTTTTCATACCTGACCACCAATAATACTGCTTCAAATCCTAATACATCTTGGTACTCTCAGGGTACATAGTATAAGCTGACTTATGTGCTTTCTCCAAAATTACCCTCTTCAATCCTGCATCATCAAGGATACACAATCCATCTTTGTACCATAAACTGCCATCACTTCTCACATAAAAGTCTCGACTCTCCCCCTTTTGGTAATCTAATACAATCTTCTAAATTTTCTTATCTACCAACTGAGCCTCCCTAATCTGATCCAATAACACTGGCCTCAACTGCAACTGAGCCATCAAAGCACTATCATCACAAGACTCAAAACTGGCATGCAACACTTTCAACTCAACAAGCAACAAGAGCGAATAAGCAATCAAACTTGCCAAAGACTTCTGACTCAAGGCATCAACAACAACATTTACCTTGCTAGGATGATAATCAATTAAGCAATCATAGTCTTTAATCAACTCTAACCATCATCTCTATTGAAGATTCAGTTCTCTCTGAACACCTAGATATTTCAAACTCTTGTGATCTGTATAAATGAAACACTTCTCCCCATATAAGTAATGTCACCAAATATTCAAGGCAAAAACTATAGCTGCTAATTCAAATCATGCGTTGAGTAATTCAGCTCATGCAGCTTTAACTGTCAAGAGGCATAAGCAATGACTCTACTCTCCTGCATCAGAATATAACCTAAACCACTATGTGAAGCATCACTGTAAATCACATAAGGTTTACCTTTCACAGGCAGGGTAAAGATAGGAGCCTGAGTCAAGATCTCCCTGAGCTGCTCAAAACTCGCCTGACACTAATTTGTCCACACAAATCTAACTCCCTTTCGAAGTAATCTGGTAAGTGGAGTAGCTATCATAGAAAAACCTTTCACAAACCAATGATAATAGCTTGCTAAACCCATAAAACTTCTAACATCTATCAACGTATTAGGGGACTCCAATTCAAAATAGCCTCAACTCTACTCAAATAAACTCTAACACCCTCTGTTGAAACCACATTGTTGTCCCAAGATGACAACCAAGAGGGGGTGAATTGGTTTCTTTGAGAAATTGATGGCAAATTAAAAAACTCAACAAACAAGAAATGTAGAAGAGATAAATGGTTGAGTAGTGAGTAGAAGAAAGAACACACAAGATTTATAGTGGTTCGAATTTTCTCCAATCCTACATCTACTTCCTTAACAACTTGTTAAGGTTCCACTAACTTTGAAGTTTTACAAGCTCACTTCCAACTTTAGTGGTTTTACAAGTTCACACCCAACTTGACAAGTGTTTTTCTAAGGCTAACTCTCAAACCCCTTACAAGAGTTTTCCTAGGCTAACTCTCAAACCCAACAAGTGTTTGTGGCTCACACTAAACCTTGCTAACACTCAACCTTACATAAAGAGATAAATAAATGAAAGCTTAAGGAAATAAATTGCAAGAGTTTGGACAATATTAGTATATTTTCTAGAAGACTTGTTTGAGGTGGTATTTATAGGCCTCAAACAAGTTCTGCCCGTTGGTGAAGTGGGTAGAAAAGTGCAACTCCAACAGCGACAAAATCTTCTTGGATTTTTGTGTCAGACTGTTGGTACAGTCGCGCACCACCTTTGGATGGTTGCGCACCACCTTTGGGTGGTAGGGCATCTGTTTGTGTAGTCATCCCAGCTGTCTAGTGCGGTCCTGCAATTCAAATATCTAACGGATACTTGACATGTGGCATCTTTTATTGGTTCTTTAACTAGCCGTTGAAGCCCTCTAATGGCTATATGAATTTAGCGGTTGTGCAAACACTTTGGGCGGTTATGCAGTGTCTTACATCGAGTCATTCATCGCTCCATGCCACCACGAACCTCTCTGTCAATCCAAGACAGTTTGGATGGTCACGCAACCCCTTAGGGCTGTCGTGCATACTTTCAAAGACAGATTTTTAGCTCTTAGAAAATCTTCAAATTTCTTTGCATTTCAACTCATTCTAAGTTGTTTTCCTGCCATATAGACACTCATTGAAGCCATTAGATCACTTCAATTTGTTTGCCAATATCAAAATCAAGATTGACCTAAATCTAGGTCAACAATCTCCCCCTTTTTGATTTTGGCAATCAAATTGAATTTGAAATGAAAATAATCAACAAAAATGGGCAATACTTCCCATTATGCAAAAACATAAGAAAATTCAAAAGATAATGTTCAAATTCATCAAATTCTCTCCCCCTTTGCCAAAATTCAAAAAGAGGAGGGGAGAGATGAAGAGCAGTCAAGCAATTTATAAAGATGATATAAGAAATAAGGAAATATAAACACAAGACAAGATCAAAATCAATGTTGGTGTAACTTTATACTAGAATTCAAAGCCAATAGCCAATCACCATAAAAAAAATTCACAATTAACACAAATCTAAGTCATATACTTAGGAAAAATAAAATTACCAATGTAATATCCCAAAGTATACCCTAAAATTTGGAAGTGTTAATTGTTGTATTGGATTAAATAATTTAAAGTGTATATGTTATGTATATGAAGATAAAAACAATATATATACAAGTCATTGGGTCTTAGAAGTCAAAAGAGATATTTTGATTAATTAAATGGATAAAATTATGTTAGTGGATGATGATGTTAGTGGGTGAATATTTTATTGTTTAAATGCATGGTGGAGAGTGTTTTGAGGAGAGAGTAGTTAAAGAGTGTTGACTTTCTTTCTTTCCTTCTTTCTTTCTTTCTTTCTTCTTCCTCGTTCACCTTCATCTTCTTCTTTCCTTCTCTTTGGCCGGCCACCCTTATCAACCAAAGGAGAAGAGATTTTGTTGCTTCCAAGCTCAAAAGATTGAAGGTTTTCAAGAGATAAAGTTGGAGTTTTAAGGATTTTCTTCACTTTTGGTAAGTTTCCAACTTGTTTCTTGGTTTTCTTTTGAGTTTATGTTCTTGGGTTTGTTGGATGGTTGTTGTAGATGTGTTTATGGTTATTTTGGTGTGTTTGAAGTGTTTTGTCTTAGTAACTTTGATTTTTGGGTTTGGATTGAAGAGACAAGAGTTGTGGGTATTGTGAGTTTGAGTTGTGTTATATGGTGGTGTTTGTGTTTGATGTTTGTGATTGAGTTGTTTTAAGGTTTACTCATGTATTTTTGAGTTGTTTATGGTTTTGGTTGAGTTATGTGTGGTTGATTTGGCTATTGGAAGATGAGTGTTGGTTGTGGCTTTGTTGGTGTTGATTTTAGGGTTTTTGGCCTGACACGCCCAGGAGCACGGCCATGTCTTTGGGTGTGTCGTTGGTTCTATTTTCTGGGTTGGTGACACACCCATGTCACTGAGCGTGTCACAACTTCTGTGTTGTAGTAGCATTGACACAGCCAATGACACGCCCATGTCACTGAGCATGTCATAGCTACTGTGTTGTTGGAGGATTGACACGGCCAGTGACACGCCCATGTCACTGAGCGTGTCATAGCTACTGTGTTGTTGGAGGATTGACACGGCCAGTGACACGCCCATGTCACTGAGCGTGTCAAAGCTTTTGTGTTGTGAGTTTAGGGCACGGTCAAGGACACGCCCGTGTTGTAGAGCGTGTCAAGTGTAGAGTTTGCCCTAGATAGTTCTCTTTCTTATTTTCTTCTTGTGTATTTCTAAGTGAGTATGTATGATCACCTTTGGATTAGGTTTTGAAGAGAGTTGAGCTACCTTTATTCAAGTGTTGAGAGTTATCTTGGAAGAGGAGTTGATAGAGTGGTGTTGTTGCTTTAAGAGGTAAGTACAAACTTTGAATGATTGCATACATGTACATGACATTGGGACTTAACACATTTAGTTGAAAAATGTGTTAAGTTACTTGATACATTGTTGATGAATGAGTTATATGTTGTGATATGCATAATGTGAATTTTATTGATGTATCAATGCAATTGAGTAAAGTACTGTATATGAAAAGAAATGTGAAAATAGGTGATATGAGATGTGAAAACATAATGTAACCAATCGATATTGAGATGAAATATAAGAATGAGAAAAGATGATATTATTATAAGGCAATGAGCCTATTTTGATTATGAGAAATGAAATGAGATAAATGAATTAATTGTGTGCCTAGTATGTTATTCAATTTTTAGAGTTTTGGGTTTGGCGGCATGCCTATGAATTGTTGGACAGGTGAAAAGACCAGGTTGTAAGCCGAGTCCAGCTAAAAAATGTGAAATATGATGTTTTTGAGGTGAAAAGACTGGGTCGTAAGCCTCAAAAACTGTAACAGTCTAGCCGGGTTGAGGACCAAGAAACTGGGGCCCTAGGGTCTAGCCGGGTTGAGGTCCAAGAGACTGGGTCTGTTACAATCCATGGATATATATTGCCTACAGGGCTAGACACATGGTGTCATTATGGACCAAAGCAGTAACTCTGAACTTTGAATAGCATATTAGTTTCGTTTTGGGCCCATGTTTGTCTTTGTTTTAATGTGAATTATGAAATGTGATGCAAATGATTAATATATTGAAATATATAATGTAATGAGTTTACATATTCATATGTATTGTGTATGAGCATCGCATTGATTTATATTGAATCAAAGTTTGTACCACTAAGCTTTCTGCTTAGCGCGATTGTGGTTCATCGCGTAGGTGACAGGGTAGATCCGATTGTACCGGAAGGCTCATCTATACTGAGTCGAGTCTAGGCTTGAGTTGTGAGAGCAGTGTTGAGTTATGGACACCACGATCAGAGACGAACTACCAGCATGTATAAATTCATATTTTTGTACTTATTGATTTTGATGTAAACATATGTATTTTCCGCTGCTTAATTAACAAATATTTTGAACATACTGTTTTAGATAAGCTTTTGGGTACTAATGTTATATATATATGTATTTTAACGAAGAAATATTTTCTCTATTACTATTTATAATATAGGTTGAATGTTTTAAGTTTATTCGAACTGACTTATGATGCTTATATGTGAAAGACTAAAGTTTTGGGTTGTTTAGAAATGAACCGTAGCACCCCTTTTTCCGATATGTGTATATCGCTTGTTGTATGGGCGTATGCGGTGTGCGTATATTGGGTGTTGGGGTGTTACAACCAATCAATGGAAAATATCAAAATCAATTGAAAATATGTTAAAGATACCAATTGATTGAATTATACTCCCCCTCAATTGATGATCTCCCCCTCAAGAAGTGAAAAACTTAGAAACAATTAAGATCCATTTTTATCAAAATATTCAAGTTTTCTCCTCTCTTGTTGGAGTCAAATCAAGAGGAATATAAAAAGAAAATTGAATACAATTCAAGAAAGTGATTAACTTAATAATGAACAAATTTAAAATGTAATAAAAATAATTTAGTCAACCACAAAATCATTTTTCAACCATAATGTCAAACACAACATGTAAAGTAAAAAATTAAAAGTATAAAAGTTAAAATGTTGTAAGGCAAGAATTATTACCAATTTTTTAATGCCAATTGCCTTACTCTTAGCATTTTTGGACTTGGTTTGATGGAGTACTCATCCTCCTCCATCTTCATGCCATTTGCCCATGTCAATTAGGGGGTTTTCCTTGATAACCTTTTCTAAGCTATATTTGTTTTTGGATATTTGTTCATTTGAGGTCTTTAATTCTAAAGTATAAAACATATAAAATCCTCTTCTAGTTTTGAGCATTTGTCCTTATGAAATTTTATCTTAGAAAAATACTTTTCTACTCTAAGGTTCATATGTTCAATTATATCACTATCATCTAAAGCATCATCAATATTGTTGTAATTTAAATTCATGTTTAAAGATTGGTTACCTACCTCATTGGAGTGTTCATCATCTCCCATAGCCATGAGACATAGATTTGCAATTGCTTACTCTTCTTCCCCTTCTTCTTGCTCTTCTTGCATCTCCATTGCCATCTCATGTGTGAGTAATTTTCCAATGAGGACATCCGTTGGAAGCTTGCTCAAATCATGTTCTTCCTCAATGGATGATACTCTTGCTTCAAAGTCCTTCTTTGTAAGAGTTCTAAGGATTTTGCAATTTATGTCTTCCAAAGAGTTTTCTTTGCCAAATTTCTTCAAATCATTGACAATAGCAAGAAGTCGGTCGGTCATCTCCATGACATCTTCAAAGGACTTCATTTTGAAGAGTTCATACTCTTGGACAAGCATTTGGACCTTCATGAATTTCATGAATTTTACTTGATTAGTGCCCTCATGATAATTCTCCAAGGTCTTCCAAATACTATAGGCATATGAGCATCCAAGAACTCTTCCAAGAACAAGTGTTTGTGGCTCACACTAAACCTTACAATTGGTGTTTTAGTGGCTAACACTCAACCTTACATGAAGAGATAAATAGATGAAAGCTTAAGGAAATAAATTGCAAGAGTTTGGACAATATTAGTATATTTTCTCTTGCTAGAAGACTTGTTTGAGGTGGTATTTATAGGCCTCAAACAAGTTCTGCCCGTTGGTGAAGTAGGTAGAAAAGTGCAACTCCAACAGCCACAAAATCTTCTTGGATTTTTGTGCCAGACTATTGGTGCGGTCGCGCACCACCTTTGAATGGTCGCGCATCCTTGGATGGTCACGCACTACCTTTGGGAGGTCACACATCTGTTTGTACGGTCATCCCAGCTGTTTGGTGTGAACGTGCAATTCAAATCTCTAATGGCTACTTGAAATGTGGCATCTTCTTATTGGTTCTTTAACTAGCCGTTGAAGCCCTCCAATGGCTATATGAATTTAGCGATCGCGCAGACACTTTGGGTGGTCACGCATTGTCTTACGTTAAGTCATTCACCGCTCCACAACACCGTGAACCTCTCTGTCAAACCAAGACAGTTTGGATGGTCACGCAACCCCTTAGGGCGGTCGCGTATACTTTCAAAGATAAATTTTCATCACTTAGAAAATCTTCAAATTTCTTTGCATTTTAGCTCATTCTAAGTTGCTTTCCTGCCATATAGACACTCATTGAAGCCATTAGATCACTTCAATTTGTTTGCTAAGATCAAAATCAAGATTGACCTAAATCTATGTCAACACACATGATCGAGAAAAGTCAGTTGATCAAGCCAAAACTCACATTTAGACAGCTTAGCATACAACTACTTCTCTCTCAGAGTCTACAATACAATCCGCAAATGCTTGTCATGATCCTCCTCATTAAGTGAACACACCAGAATATCATCAATGAAAACCACCACAAACTGATCTAGATAGAGTCTGAATACCCTGTTCATCAAATCCATAAATGCTGCTAGTGCATTCCTCAATCCAAAGGGCATTACCAAGAACTCATAATGCCTATCCTCATGTGGAAAGCTATCTTAGGTACATCTCCACTTCTGACTCTCAACTGATGGTACCCTGATTTGAAATCAAACTTAGAGAATACTGCTACTCCTTTCAACTGATCAAAGAGATCATCAATCCGAGGCAATGGATACTTGTTCTTGATGGTCACCTTATTGAACTGTCAGTAATCAATACACAATCTCAAAGTACCATCCTTCTTCTTCACAAATAAAATGGGTGCTCCCCACGGGGACACACTAGGGTGAATGAACCCTTTATCCAACAACTCTTGCAACTGCACCTTCAACTCTCTCAACTCAGCAGGTGTCATACGATAAGGAGTAATAAAGATGGAAGTGGTACCAGGAAACAAATCGATATCAAATTCAACCTCTCTCTCAGGGGGAATCCCTAGTAACTCCTCAGGAAAAACATATGGAAACTCGGCAACTGTGGGTATACTGTCAAGCTGAAAACCCACTACTCTGGTATCTACAACATGAGCAAGATAAGCCTCACATCCCTTCCGAATCATCCTTCTCACTGAAATAGTTGAAATAAATATGGATGAAAAATGTCTCTGCTCACTAGATACCATCACATTTCTACCATCACAGGTTCTCAGTGTAACACACTTCTACTGATAGTCTACCTGTAACACACCTTCCCAACCTACATATGTAAGCTGAGTAGAGGCGCCACACTAACCTAATGTTGCTACCAATTTTACTTAGTCAAATTTTAGTTCCGATTTTTACAAAATTTTTGTCATAGTTTCGCCTAAAAATTGAGTCCCAAGTGTCGACAAAACCGGTTTTTTTCTTATTTTTAAAAACATTTTACACAAACCAATGCAAACAAAATCATTCTCAGTACACTCCCAATAAATCCCCCTTGTAACCTCAACTACAACCTGCAAAAAGGATTTACACTTCTAGTACAACATAAAATAAAGGTTTTGTTACAACCCCCATATTTAAATATTACACAGCGGAAGTTATAAAATATTTACATATTTACAAATTCATATACATCAAAACTCAAGTTTTACAACACATAAAATTTATACATGATTGGCAAGTCTGCTCTGATCTTTAAGCTCCCAAAATGGATTCTTCAAGGTCTACTCTCACTAGGTCTTGATGAACTCTCGGGTTCAACTCTATCCACTCTACTACCTGCGCGATTAAACACTATCGCGCTAAGCCAATGGCTTAGTAAGATAAAACATGCTAACGGTATGCTTTAATGAAATGCAATGCCACATATGTTATTGATAAGATCAACATCATAAATATAAAGTTAACCACACAATTATGCATTTCACAAATCATAGTCATATGAGCATACCACATTTCAACATCTTTTCACATTCAACATTAATCAATCATACTTCATAACCAACATCTCATTTCATTAAACTCATAACATTATTTAGGACATTCATATAACCTTGACACCTATGGGCGCAACAAGTATTTAATACGATATTCAGAGTTCAGAGTTACTGCTTTGGTTCATAGTCACAATAATCACGCTCGTAGGCAATGTATATACATGTATCTCTATCCATGGATAGTGTAACAGACCCAGTCTCTTGGATCATCAACTCAACACATATGAGGAGATCCTCAACCCGGCAAGATTGTTACAAATCATGTATCTCATAGTGTAACAGACCCAGTCTCTTGGACCATCAACTCAACACCTATGAGGAGGTCCTCAACCCGGCAAGACTGTTACCTTTCATCATTTCTTAGGCATGCCACCCAAATCCAGAACTCTGAAACTGAATAACATATTAAACAAACAATTAATTTCCATTCTCAATTCTCATCACATTTAGGCAAACATGCCTTCTTTCTTTCAATTACATCATCTTAGCCAATAACAATGGCTTCACATTTCATTTCACAATATAACATCTCATTATTCAAGTATATATATATATATCTCATCCATGATCACATTATATCTCACATAGCATCATTCATAAATATCAACATTTCATTCCACATTACTCATGAAACACATTACCATTCACAATGCACAACATAACATTGTTCAATCTCAACAATGCAATTAGGGCAAAGAACAATTGATTATAACATTCATTGATTCAAGTGTGTTTAAAGTGTTTAGGGTTAGGTTTAAGGACCAACCTACCTTTGGAAAACCAAAGCAATGCAAGAAGAACAAAGAATTAAAACCCTAACCATAAATAGTACATTCTGGTTTTAAACTCCATTTTATCCTTATTTTGAAAAATTGTATAAAATAATCTACTTGACTAAAAATTCTAAAATTTTTACAGAATTTAGTTTTGTATCTTAAAATCATCCCTTTAAAATTTAAGATCAAACTGGACACAAAATCTTGGTCAAATAGTTCACCTAACCAGACTGCCCCAATTGCCCTGCATCCTGGCAGCAGTTCTGAACTTTGTGAATTCCATAAATCAAATTCAATCAACGTGGTTCTAAATTATTTTTCTCAAATACTAGACTCACTAAGAAACAACATATCCAAAATTCAATTGGATATGATTTTTCTACATTTTATTAAAAATCCCGAAATATAGCTGTCTCAGTTAAGGTACCAGCTGGAACAGTTCTACTAAAAATAATTTTTCTAAACTCATAACCATTCCAAAATCGAATCAACATATTTTTCAGTCATTCTAGACTCATAGAGGCACAACATATCAAAAATGCACTTCAAGAAAATTTTTCTAAAATTAATTAAAAATCATACAAGTCACAGCCTTTACTAATCCTAAAACAGAAACAATTTCACTAAACACCAATCTTACTCTTCCATCACCAACACCAACCCAACTTCTCATCTATCAAGCAAAATCAATACTTACAATCATACCATAAGCAACTTAATCATACCACTTCAAAAGAATTGAAGAAATTAGAGAAAAGATCTTACCTTAGTTAAAAACTTCTTAAATCAACACTTGAACACTTAATCTTTCTTCAATTTAAGCTTGAAATCATCAAAACCATCACTTGTCTCTTTCTTTCTCTTTGGCTATGGAGGGCCGGCCATCAAGAAGAAGAAGAAGAAGAAATGATGAAGAAAACACAAGTCAAACCTTTTTAAATATCCACCATATGATTTTATCCAAGCAATTACCAAAGTGCCCTTATTCACATAATTATCTTTTTGTCTTATATGTGCCCAATTAAGTAATTTACCAATCTCAAATAAATATCTTCTCTTGCATTGACCAAGCCTTTTGACCACTTTATATGTCATATATATTAACATATACACAACATATAAATTTGTCTCTAAACCCTATTTCTTCCCAAAATACATATACATATACTTTCTCTTCTCAATTTCTTTTCTCTTACAATTTAACACATATATTCAATCCAATATATAACAATAACAGCAACAACAATATGCAAAACTTCTAGGGCATAAATGAGGATATTACAATTCTCCCCCTCTAAAAAGAAATTTCGTCCTCGAAATTACCTGATATCAACTCTGAAATAGTTGAGGATATTGCTCTCGCATAGTTTGCTCACTTTCCCAAGTTGCTTCTTCTTTTGCATGATTCTTCCAAAGAATCTTCACCAATGGCACTTTCTTGTTCCTCAATTTTTTCACATCACGTGCCAAGATAGCAACTGGTTCTTCTTCAAATGTCAAATCTGGGCTCACTTCGATAGACTCAAATGGCAACACATGAGATGGATCTGACCTGTACCTCCTCAACTTAGAAACATGGAATACATTATGAATACGATCCAACTCAGGTGGCAAAGCAAGTCGATATGCAACTGGCCCAACTCTTTCTAACACTTCATACGGCCCAATGAAGCGAGGACTCAATTTTCCTTTCCGACCGAACCTCAAAATCTTCTTCCAAGGAGATACTTTCAAAAACACCTTATCTCCAACATCAAACTGAATGTCTCTCCTCTTCAGATCTGCATAAGACTTCTGTCGGTCTGAAGCTGCTTTTAACCTATCTCGGATCAACTTCACTTTTTCCTCAGTTTCTTGAATCAAATCAGGTCCAACCAACTTATTATCTCCAAGCTCATTCCAACAAAGAGGTGTCCTACACCGTCTGCCATACAATGCTTCAAACGGTGCCATACCAATACTGGATTGGTGACTGTTGTTGTATGCAAACTCCACCAGAGGTAAAAATCTATCCCAACTTCCAGTGAAATCAATGACACAGCTTCTCAACATGTCCTCAATAATCTGTATCACCCTCTCTGACTGTCCATCCGTCTGTGGATGAAAAGCAGTGCTGAAGTGCAGTCGAGAACCCAAAGCACTATGCAAACTCTTCCAAAATCTGGAAGTAAACCTGGGATCTCGATCAGACACTAAAGAAGTTGGAACACCATGCAGTTTCACAATCTCATGGATATACAGCTCAGCCAATCTCTCCAAAGAGTAATCCATCCGCACCGGAAGGAAATGAGCTGTCTTAGTCAATCTATCCACAATCACCCATATGGCATCATGTTTCCCTTGTGTCAATGGCAACCCAGACACAAAGTCCATTGTCACTCTTTCCCACTTCCATTCTGGCACTGACAACGGTTGAAGCAACCCGGTTGGAACTTGATGCTCTGCTTTAACCTTCTGACAAGTGAGACATTTCGACACAAAATCTGCAATGTCTCTCTTCAAACCAATCCACCAATAATGCTGTCTCAAATCATGATACATCTTCGTATTACCCGGATGCATAGCAAACATTGATTGATGAGCTTCTTCCAAAATGACCCTTTTCAAATCAGCATCATCGGGTACACACAATCGGTTCTTAAACCAGAGACTCCCATCGCTCTTCACAATAAAATCTCTACCCTTTTCA
The DNA here is from genome assembly GCA_947685225.1 of Garcia nutans. NCBI lineage: Eukaryota > Viridiplantae > Streptophyta > Magnoliopsida > Malpighiales > Euphorbiaceae > Garcia > Garcia nutans. The sequence goes on from CANTUV010000045.1 coordinate 36,798,122, forward strand.
CTCTGACAATCTGAAACAATCTTCTGTATCTTCTTATCAGCCAACTGAGCTTCTTTGATCTGATCTAACAAAATCGGCTTTAATTGCAACTGTGCCAATAATGCACCATCAACACAAGGTACAAAACTGGCATGCAATGCTCTCAACTCAACAAGCAACGAGAGCGAGTAAACTGTTAAACCAGCTAAAGACTTCCGACTTAAGGCATCAGCAACAACATTTGCTTTACCTGGATGATAGTCAATCAAACAGTCGTAGTCTTTAATCAATTCTAACCATCTCCTCTGACGAAGATTGAGTTCTTTTGTAACACCCCTATATTCCGTATACGTACATAGCATGCTAAAACGATCGTAATATACGTATACTGAGTATAGGTTGTCACTAGTGATAAAATATTCAAAACATTCATTCTCAAAACCATGAATAAATTTAAAACTTTTAAAGTAGTTCATAAAACAAAATAGGTACAAAGTTTATTTAAAACACAGCGGAAAGTAGATCAAATATTTACAAATATTTATATACCAAAATTGAAATATACAAAATACAAAATATATACATTATTGGCAGTTCTTCTCTGATCTTTAAGTCCCACTCAAATCTTCAATGTCTAGACTCACTCGGTCTAGTGGAACTCTCAGGATCCTCTCTGTTACCTGCGCGATAAATCACACTCGCGCTGAGCCACTAGCTCAGTAATACAAACTGCAATATCAATATGCTTTGATGCAATGTCCATGTCATACAATCAAGTTTTGTGCACAATCCAATAAACTAATACATTTCTATTCTCACCTTACTCCTTATAGTTTCTCATACCATAAATATACTTCATATCTTTGCTTAAGTGTTATAATCATTTCATAAATCACATTAAAACCAAGACAGACCTGGGCCCAAGACACCCTAATATGTTATTCAAAGTTCAGAGTTACTGTTTTGGTCAATAGTGACACCATGTGTCTAGCCCCGTAGGCAATATATATCAAATGACACCAAGTGTCTAGCCCCGTAGGCAGTATTTTAATCAAATGACACCAAGTGTCTAGCCCCGTAGGCAATATTTTAAGGCATGCCGCCAAATACAGAACTCTGAAAGTTGAATCAACATATTAAGTACACATTATTTCCTTTTATTTCTCATTCCAAAATTCACAACACATTAGGCAATCATGCCTCACAATTTCAATTGAATTATCTTGGCCCATCATGTTGGCCTCACATTTCTTTTTGATCATCATAACCACATTAAAGCAACTTATCACCACTTTCACATATCATATTACATCATTCACTTTTACATATCATTTTACATTTCACTGTCATATCAATAACATACTTTAACCATTCTATTTATATCATTAATAATTAATCATAATGGTTTCACATTTCATTACTCAAATGTACACAATCAATAGTCTTAACATATACTTTACATGCTTATCACCACATTCATTATATGCCAATATAACATTTATAATATGCACTAGTAATGCATTACATTCCATAACACATTTACAACCAAATATGCATCAAGTCTCAATGTCATATGTATTTATGCAACAATGTAGTTTGTACTTACCTTATAAACACTCACACAACTCTAAGCAATCCTTTCTTCCAAAGATTCTTCACTTCACAATTAGGGCAATTCACTTCTTCCAAAACCTAACCCAAAACAATGATGCATCACATCAATTTCTATAACATTATTCACTTATTAACCTTATCTTAGACCTTTAGAGCACTAAACAAAACTCAACAACCCTAAGCAAAGCCCACGGCCGTGGCCACCTCAACCCCCCCACGGTCGTGGCTTTAGGAAGCAAACTGTCCAAAAATGGTCACCTCCCCCACAGCCATGGCTACCAAAAGGCCACGGGCGTGGGATCCCAAACGCTACTGCCCCTTTCCAAAATTATGTGTTCTTCAATTCTAAAACCAATAAACACTAACAACTCAAAGATTAACAAGAATAACCAATCAAACATAACAAAAACATCACTTACCAACTCAAAACCCTAACTCAAACTCAACACAATCACTTCCAACACCTTCACCAACTCAACTTCTCATCTATCAAGCAAAATCAATACTTAATTTCACACCACAACCCATTTAATCACACCATCATCAAAATACAACTCAACTCAAACCAAACTTAAAAATTAACAAAGGCAAACAAGAGAAAACTTACCAAATAATGAAATTCTTTGAAAATCCAACTTGCAACTTTGAAAACTTCCTTCACTTTGAGCTTGAAATCATCAAAACTCTCAATTGTTCTCTTGCTCTCTTGTTCCTTTGTTGAGCCGGCCACACAAGATAGAAAAGAGAAGAAAAATGATAAGTCAACCCTTCATTTCTTCTTTTAATCTCCACCATGCAATTCCACAAGAAAATTACCAAAACACCCTTAATTATAAAACTAACCTTTTGTCTCTTATATGCCCAATTATGTAATTCACAATATCAAAAGAAATATCTTCTTCCACTATCTCCAACACCTTGACTTACTCTTTGACCAACTTATATGCTATATATATTACCATATACATAACATATACACCTTTCTCTACACACATATATCTTTCTAACAACACAAACACATTCTCTTCCAATTTCTTATCAACTTATCATATATATACATAGTTCAAGTGCAACAACAATAACACCAAAACTACTAGGGCATAATTAGGGATATTACAAGTCTCCCCCTCTAAAAAGAAATTTCGTCCTCGAAATTACCTGAAATTAACTCTGAAACAACTGAGGATACTGGTTTCGCATTGTTTGCTCACTTTCCCAAGTTGCCTCTTCTCTCCCATGATTCTTCCATAGCACTTTCACAAGTGGCACTCTCTTGTTTCTTAATTCTTTCACTTCATGTGCCAGAATAGCAACTGGCTCTTCTTCAAATGTCAGATCCGGACTCATCTCAATAGATTCAACTGATAACACATGAGATGGGTCTGATCTATACCTTCTCAACATAGAAACATGGAAGACATTATGAATCCGCTCCAAATCAGGTGGCAAAGCAAGCCAATAAGCAACTGGTCCCACTCTTTCTAAAACTTCATATGGCCCAATGAACCGAGGACTCAGCTTCCCTTTCCGACCAAATCTTAAGATCTTTTTCCAAGGAGAAACTTTTAAAAATACTTTCTCTCCCACATTATACTCAATGTCTCTCCTTTTCAAATCTGCATAAGATTTTTGTCGATCTGAAGCTGCTTTCAATCTATCTCGAATCATTTTCACTTTATCTTCTGTTTCCTTAACCAAATCAGGACCAATTATCTTACCTTCACCAGTTTCATTCCAACACAAAGGTGTCCTACACCTTCTCCCATACAGTGCCTCAAATGGTGCCATACCAATGCTCGATTGATGACTGTTATTATAGGCAAATTCCACCAGTGGCAAAAATCCGTCCCAACTTCCAGAGAAATCAATGACACAGCTTCTCAACATATCCTCGATGATCTGTATCACTCTCTCTGATTGTCCATCTGTCTGGGGATGGAAAGCAGTACTGAAATGCAATCGAGAACCTAAAGCGCCATGCAAACTCTTCCAAAATCTCGAGGTGAACCTAGGATCTCGATCAGACACTAAAGAAATTGGGACACCATGCAATCTCACAATCTCCTGGATATACAGCTCAGCCAACCTCTCCAAAGAATAATCCATCCGAACTGGAAGAAAATGAGCTGTCTTAGTCAGCCTATCAACAATCACCCAAATGGCATCATGCTTTCTTTGTGTCAAAGGCAAACCAGACACAAAGTCCATAGTTACTCTATCCCACTTCCATTCAGGCACTGACAAAGGTTGAAGTAACCCAGTTGGAACTTGATGCTCAGCTTTCACCCTCTGACAAGTAAGACATTTAGACACAAACTCTGCAATGTCTCTCTTCATACCGGACCACCAATAATGCTGTCTCAAATCATGGTACATCTTGGTACTGCCCGGATGCATAGCAAAAGCTGATTGGTGTGCTTCTTCTAAAACAATCTTTCTTAAACTTTCATCATCAGGCACACACAGTCTACTCTTGAACCATAAGCTTCCATCATTTCTCACAACAAAATCTCGGCTCTCGCCCTGTTGACAAACTGACACAATCTTCTGAGTTTCCTCATCAGTCAATTGAGCCTCCTTAATCTGGTCTAATAATACTGGCCTTAAATGCAATTGTGCCATCAATGCACCATCATCACAAACTATAAAACTAGCATGCAATGCTCTTAACTCAACAAGCAACAAGAGCGAATAAGCAGTCAAACCTGCTAAAGACTTCCGACTCAAGGCATCAGCAACAACATTTGCTTTACCTGGATGATAATCAATCAAGCAGTCATAGTCTTTAATCAACTCTAACCATCTCCTCTGCCGAAGATTTAGCTCCTTCTGAACACCCAAATACTTCAAACTTTTGTGATCAGTATAGATGAAACATTTCTCTCCAAAAAGATAATGTCGCCAAATCTTCAAGGCAAACACAATGGCTGCTAACTCCAAGTCATGAGTCGGATAATTGAGCTCATGCGGTTTCAACTGTCGAGAAGCATAAGCTATCACTTTAACTTCTTGCATCAATACACAACCCAAACCATTATGTGAAGCATCACTGTAGATCACATACGGTTTATCTTCCATAGGTAACGTGAGAACAGGTGCTTGAGTCAACATTTCTTTCAACTGCTCAAAACTAGTCTGGCACTGATCAGTCCACACAAATCTCACTCCCTTTCGAAGTAATCTGGTAAGTGGAGTAGCTATTACAGAAAAACCTTTCACAAACCGTCGGTAATAACCGGCCAATCCCAGAAAACTCCTAACTTCAGTCACAGTCTTCGGTGGACTCCAATTCAGAATAGCTTCAACTTTACTCGGGTCAACCCTAATGCCATCTGCTGACACAATATGACCGAGAAAAGCTACTTGGTCAAGCCAGAATTCACACTTTGATAACTTAGCAAACAATTGCTTCTCTCTCAAAATTTGTAACACAATCCGAAGATGCTCACTATGCTCCTCCTCATTTCGCGAATACACCAAGATATCATCTATGAACACTACCACAAACTGATCCAAATAGGGCCTAAACACCCTATTCATCAAATCCATAAAAGCGGCAGGTGCATTCGTCAAACCAAATGGCATTACCAAAAACTCATAATGCCCATATCTGGTTCGAAAAGCTGTCTTTGGCACATCCTCAGCTCTAACCCGCAACTGATGGTACCCTGATCTCAAATCAATTTTAGAAAACACAGCTGCTCCCTTCAATTGATCAAAGAGATCATCAATTCTAGGCAAAGGATATTTATTCTTAATAGTTATCTTGTTCAGTTGCCTATAATCGATACACAATCTCATAGTACCATCCTTCTTCTTAACAAACAAAACAGGAGCTCCCCACGGCGACACACTAGGGCGAATAAAACCCTTATCCAGTAACTCCTGCAACTGCACCTTCAATTCTCTCAATTCGACAGGTGCCATTCTATAGGGAGTAATAGAGATAGGAGTGGTACCTGGTAACAACTCAATACCAAACTCCACCTCTCTCTCAGGAGGCAATCCTGGCAATTCCTCTGGAAAAATATCTGGAAATTCTGAAACTGTGGCAATGCTATCCAATTGAGAACCTACCACTCTGGTATCCAACACATGAGCAAGATAAGCTTCACACCCTTTTCTGATCATCTTCCTAGCTGCAACAGCTGAAACAAACAAAGATGCAAGCTGTCTCTGCTCACTAGATACCAACACTACTCTATCATCACTAGTTCTCAAAGTAACACACTTCTTCTTACAATCTACCACAGCTCCATGCCTAGACAGCCAATCCATGCCAAGAATCAAATCAAATTCTTTAAATGGCATCTCAATAAAATCACCACAAAACTTCTCACCCTGTACCATCACTGCACAATCTCTATGCACTTTACTAACAATCACGCTATGCCCTAAAGGATTTGTCACCAACACATCAAATCCTAGGGACTCAGCATGCATTTCAGACACAGGCAATACTGATGCACTAATGTATGAATGTGTGGATCCAGGGTCAATCAAAGCAAGTACAGAAATACCAAGTAAAGAAAAAGTACCAGCTATGACTGCAGAAGCATCAGGCTGTCTTTGCATCACATAAACCCGCTGAGAAGGCCCAGCCTCATCTGGTCTGCCATCCCTGAGTGTAGATCCTTCTCTCTGACTAAACCCAGATCTACCCCCTCGGCTGAAACCCCTGCTTCCTCGACCTCCTCTGCTAAAACTCTGCCGAGAAGCTGTAGATTCCACTGACCTCTGGTCCTGCATCTCAGGACACTCTCTAATAAAATGGTCAGGCGATCCACATCGAAAACACACCCCCGAACCACCAATCCTCCGACAATTACCCCAATGGGCCCTAGTACAATACTCACAAATAGGTGGGGTGGGTCTCTGAGTCACCGGAGTCGGAGCACTTGCCACAGAAACTGTAGATCGCGGTCTCTGCCTCTGATACTGTCCTGATCTACTCATCGGCCTCTGACTCCTTCCCACTCTAGGAACAAAGCTCCCTCTGCCCCTCTTCACTGATGAAGACCCTATCTCAAACTGGGGTCTTCTCACTCTAGTCTCTTCTTCAGATGCAACTGCAATGCTTTGAACTCTTTCCACACTCCGTGCGGCTGCCACAAGCTGAGAGAAATCAGTATATCTGGATCCAGCCACGTGACATACAAGAGAAGGCCTCAACCCCTCTTCGAATCTCCTACATCTGTCAATTTCATCGGATATAATGCCTCCCGCATAATGGCTTAATCGAATAAACTCCACTTCATATTCTGTAACGGTCCGATGGTCTTGCTTCAGACTCAAGAACTCCATCTTCTTCATATCTCTATACTCCCTCGGAGTATATTTCAACTCAAATTCTCGAAGAAAATCAGCATAGGTCAATGTGGGTGGATCATCCATGGCATGTGGTACGGTCTTCCACCAGTCATATGCGTCCTTCTGCAATAATGACCTAGCACAATCAAACTTTTCCTCTGACGTGGCTTGCAACTGAATAAAAATTCTCTGAACTTTATCAAGCCACTGTTCTGCCACAGCTGGATCTATCGTACCCAGAAAATCCTCTGCCCCAAACTTCCTCAGTTTATCATATTGTCTCACTGGTACATGAGGCTGAGGTGGTGGTGGAGGTTGCACTGGTGCTTGCCTCATAACTTCCATCATATGTCTAAACCAGGCTGGTGGAACCTCATCACCTGCTGGTCTCCCCGACACTGAAGCAGGTACCTCACTGGCTATCTCAACTCTAGCTCCCTCCCTACTCTCAACAGGAGCTATACTCTCTGCACTTCCCTCTACAGACTGTCGTGATTGGGGATCCATTACAACCTATATCTGCAAACACAGCAGAATGTTCCTTATTAAAGATTAGAGACTGCCAATACTAAGTATATATTTTATTCAAAAACCAACTTTTAAATCAAAATATCCTTTTTCTTACAATTTCCCTAGGTTGAGAATCTCAAACCTAGGCTCTGATACCAAAATAATTGTAACACCCCTATATTCTGTATACGTACATAGCATGCTAAAACGATCGTAATATACGTATACTGAGTATAGGTTGTCACTAGTGGTAAAATATTCAAAACATTCATTCTCAAAACCATGAATAAATTTAAAACTTTTAAAGTAGTTCATAAAACAAAATAGGTACAAAGTTTATTTAAAACACAGCGGAAAGTAGATCAAATATTTACAAATATTTATATACCAAAATTGAAATATACAAAATACAAAATATATACATTATTGGCAGTTCTTCTCTGATCTTTAAGTCCCACTCAAATCTTCAATGTCTAGACTCACTCGGTCTAGTGGAACTCTCAGGATCCTCTCTGTTACCTGCGCGATAAATCACACTCGCGCTGAGCCACTAGCTCAGTAATACAAACTGCAATATCAATATGCTTTGATGCAATGTCCATGTCATACAATCAAGTTTTGTGCACAATCCAATAAACTAATACATTTCTATTCTCACCTTACTCCTTATAGTTTCTCATACCATAAATATACTTCATATCTTTGCTTAAGTGTTATAATCATTTCATAAATCACATTAAAACCAAGACAGACCTGGGCCCAAGACACCCTAATATGTTATTCAAAGTTCAGAGTTACTGTTTTGGTCAATAGTGACACCATGTGTCTAGCCCCGTAGGCAATATATATCAAATGACACCAAGTGTCTAGCCCCGTAGGCAGTATTTTAATCAAATGACACCAAGTGTCTAGCCCCGTAGGCAATATTTTAAGGCATGCCGCCAAATACAGAACTCTGAAAGTTGAATCAACATATTAAGTACACATTATTTCCTTTTATTTCTCATTCCAAAATTCACAACACATTAGGCAATCATGCCTCACAATTTCAATTGAATTATCTTGGCCCATCATGTTGGCCTCACATTTCTTTTTGATCATCATAACCACATTAAAGCAACTTATCACCACTTTCACATATCATATTACATCATTCACTTTTACATATCATTTTACATTTCACTGTCATATCAATAACATACTTTAACCATTCTATTTATATCATTAATAATTAATCATAATGGTTTCACATTTCATTACTCAAATGTACACAATCAATAGTCTTAACATATACTTTACATGCTTATCACCACATTCATTATATGCCAATATAACATTTATAATATGCACTAGTAATGCATTACATTCCATAACACATTTACAACCAAATATGCATCAAGTCTCAATGTCATATGTATTTATGCAACAATGTAGTTTGTACTTACCTTATAAACACTCACACAACTCTAAGCAATCCTTTCTTCCAAAGATTCTTCACTTCACAATTAGGGCAATTCACTTCTTCCAAAACCTAACCCAAAACAATGATGCATCACATCAATTTCTATAACATTATTCACTTATTAACCTTATCTTAGACCTTTAGAGCACTAAACAAAACTCAACAACCCTAAGCAAAGCCCACGGCCGTGGCCACCTCAACCCCCCCACGGTCGTGGCTTTAGGAAGCAAACTGTCCAAAAATGGTCACCTCCCCCACAGCCATGGCTACCAAAAGGCCACGGGCGTGGGATCCCAAACGCTACTGCCCCTTTCCAAAATTATGTGTTCTTCAATTCTAAAACCAATAAACACTAACAACTCAAAGATTAACAAGAATAACCAATCAAACATAACAAAAACATCACTTACCAACTCAAAACCCTAACTCAAACTCAACACAATCACTTCCAACACCTTCACCAACTCAACTTCTCATCTATCAAGCAAAATCAATACTTAATTTCACACCACAACCCATTTAATCACACCATCATCAAAATACAACTCAACTCAAACCAAACTTAAAAATTAACAAAGGCAAACAAGAGAAAACTTACCAAATAATGAAATTCTTTGAAAATCCAACTTGCAACTTTGAAAACTTCCTTCACTTTGAGCTTGAAATCATCAAAACTCTCAATTGTTCTCTTGCTCTCTTGTTCCTTTGTTGAGCCGGCCACACAAGATAGAAAAGAGAAGAAAAATGATAAGTCAACCCTTCATTTCTTCTTTTAATCTCCACCATGCAATTCCACAAGAAAAATTACCAAAACACCCTTAATTATAAAACTAACCTTTTGTCTCTTATATGCCCAATTATGTAATTCACAATATCAAAAGAAATATCTTCTTCCACTATCTCCAACACCTTGACTCACTCTTTGACCAACTTATATGCTATATATATTACCATATACATAACATATACACCTTTCTCTACACACATATATCTTTCTAACAACACAAACACATTCTCTTCCAATTTCTTATCAACTTATCATATATATACATAGTTCAAGTGCAACAACAATAACACCAAAACTACTAGGGCATAATTAGGGATATTACATCTTTCTGGACAACCAAATACTTCAAACTCTTGTGATCAGTGTAGATGAAACATTTCTCCCCAAACAGATAGTGGCGCCAAATCTTTAATGCAAACACAATGGCAGCCAATTCCAAATCATGGGTTGGATAGTTAAGCTCATGCGGTTTCAACTGTCGAGATGCATAAGCTATAACTTTACCTTCTTGCATCAATACACACCCCAAACCTCTATGTGAAGCATCACTGTATATCACATAAGGTTTACCTTCAACAGGTAAAGTAAGAATAGGCGCTTGAGTTAACAATTCTCTCAACTGCTCAAAACTCGCCTGACACTGATCCGTCCACACAAATCTCACTCCCTTACGAAGCAATCTGGTGAGTGGAGTAGCTATCAAAGAAAATCCTTTCACAAACCGCCTGTAATAGCCTGCCAAACCCAGAAAACTTCTAATCTCAGTCACAGACTTGGGTGGACTCCAATTCAATATAGCTTCAACTTTGCTCGGATCAACTCTAATACCCTCTGCTGAAACTATATGTTCGAGAAAAGCTACTTGATCCAACCAGAACTCACATTTCGACAATTTGGCAAATAACTGCTTTTCTCTCAAAATCTGCAACACAATCCGCAGATGCATATCATGTTCCTCTTCATTCCGCGAATACACCAGTATATCATCAATGAAGACCACTACAAACTGATCCAAATAGGGCCTAAACACCCTATTCATCAAATCCATAAAAGCTGCAGGTGCATTCGTTAGACCAAAAGGCATAACTAGAAATTCATAATGCCCATACCTGGTCCGAAAGGCGGTCTTCGGAACATCCTCAGCTCTGACTCTCAGCTGATGGTACCCAGATCTCAAATCAATTTTAGAAAATACAGCTGCACCCTTCAATTGATCAAAAAGGTCATCAATTCTAGGCAAAGGATATTTATTTTTAATAGTCACCTTGTTCAATTGCCTATAATCGATACACAACCTCATAGTACCATCTATGACTGCCGATGCATCTGGCTGCCTCTGCATAACATATATCCTCTGGGAAGATCCAACCTCCTCTGGTCTACCCTCCCTGGATGTAGCACCTCCTCTAGAACTGAACCCTTGTCTACCTCCTCGGCTGGCACCTCTGCCTCCTCGGCCTCCCCTCGCACTAGGTCGAGAAACTGCTGTATCAACTGACATCTGTTCCTGTCTCTCAGGACAGTCTCTCACAAAGTGATCAGGTGATCCACACCTGAAGCATACCCCTGATCTACTATACCTCCAACAAACGCCCCCATGTCTTCCACCACACTGGTTACACACAGATAAGGTGGATCTCTGAACTCCAGGAGTAGGAGCACTCGCTACTGAAGCTGCAGGTCTAAATCTCTGCCTCTGGAACTGCACTGACCTACCCGCTGGTCTCTGGCTCCTACTACTCCGAGGAACAAAACTTCCTCTACCCCTCTTTGCAGAAGAAGACCCTGCCTCAAACTGGGGCCTCCTAACCCTAACCTCTTCCTCTGAAGCAGCTGCAATAACTTGAGCTCGCTCTACACTTCGAGCTGCTGCCACAAGCTGTAAGAAATCCTGATATCTGGATCCAGCCACTAAGCACATGATCGAGGGTCTCAATCCCTCCTCAAATCGCCGACATCTATCAATCTCATCAGCAATGATACCCCCAGCATACTGACTCAGTCGAATAAACTCAACTTCATATTCAGTTACGGTCCGATGATCTTGCTTCAAATCTAGAAACTCTCTTTTCTTCCCATCTTTATACTCCCTAGGAGTATACTTCAACTCAAATTCCCTCAGAAAATCAGTGTAAGATAGTGTTGGAGGATCATCCATAGAATGGGGCACTGTCTTCCACCAGTCGTAGGCATCCTTCTGTAGCAAAGATCTTGCATAGTCAAACTTCTCCTCTGAAGTGGCTTGCAACTGCACAAATACCCTCTGAACTCTATCAAGCCACTGTTCTGCTACAGCCGGATTAACTGTACCAAAGAAATCCTCTGCTCCATATTTCCTTAGCTTATCATAGTGCCTTACTGGTACTGAAGGCTGAGGGGGTGGTGGCGGTGGCTGTGGTTGCACAGGTGCTTGTCTCATAGCTTCCATCATAGGCCTAAACCAGGCTGGCGGAACCTCCTCCCCAGCTGGTCTACCCGACACCGAAGCAGGTGCCTCCTCAACACTATCAACTCTAGCTCCCTCAGCAGGAGCAATACTCTCGGCACTACCCTCAATCGACTGACGAGAGTGAGAATCCATCACAACCTAAGTCTGCAAACACAACAGAATACCTTTTATTAAAGATCAGAGACTGCCAATCCCAAACATGTATTTTTGTTCAAAAACTCACTTTTTAAGTAAAAATAGTCTTTTTCTTACATTTTACCTAGGTTGAGAATCTCAAACCTAGGCTCTGATACCAAAACAATTGTAACACACCTTCCCAACCTACATATGTAAGCTGAGTAGAGGCGCCACACTAACCTAATGTTGCTACCAATTTTACTTAGTCAAATTTTAGTTCCGATTTTTACAAAATTTTTGCCATAGTTTCGCCTAAAAATTGAGTCCCAAGTGTCGACAAAACCGGTTTTTTTCTTATTTTTAAAAACATTTTACACAAACCAATGCAAACAAAATCATTCTCAGTACACTCCCAATAAATCCCCCTTGTAACCTCAACTACAACCTGCAAAAAGGATTTACACTTCTAGTACAACATAAAATAAAGGTTTTGTTACAACCCCCATATTTAAATATTACACAGCGGAAGTTATAAAATATTTACATATTTACAAATTCATATACATCAAAACTCAAGTTTTACAACACATAAAATTTATACATGATTGGCAAGTCTGCTCTGATCTTTAAGCTCCCAAAATGGATTCTTCAAGGTCTACTCTCACTAGGTCTTGATGAACTCTCGGGTTCAACTCTATCCACTCTACTACCTGCGCGATTAAACACTATCGCGCTAAGCCAACGGCTTAGTAAGATAAAACATGCTAACGGTATGCTTTAATGAAATGCAATGCCACATATGTTATTGATAAGATCAACATCATAAATATAAAGTTAACCACACAATTATGCATTTCACAAATCATAGTCATATGAGCATACCACATTTCAACATCTTTTCACATTCAACATTAATCAATCATACTTCATAACCAACATCTCATTTCATTAAACTCATAACATTATTTAGGACATTCATATAACCTTGACACCTATGGGCGCAACAAGTATTTAATACGATATTCAGAGTTCAGAGTTACTGCTTTGGTTCATAGTCACAATAATCACGCCCGTAGGCAATGTATATACATGTATCTCTATCCATGGATAGTGTAACAGACCCAGTCTCTTGGATCATCAACTCAACACATATGAGGAGATCCTCAACCCGGCAAGATTGTTACAAATCATGTATCTCATAGTGTAACAGACCCAGTCTCTTGGACCATCAACTCAACACCTATGAGGAGGTCCTCAACCCGGCAAGACTGTTACCTTTCATCATTTCTTAGGCATGCCACCCAAATCCAGAACTCTGAAACTGAATAACATATTAAACAAACAATTCATTTCCATTCTCAATTCTCATCACATTTAGGCAAACATGCCTTCTTTCTTTCAATTACATCATCTTAGCCAATAACAATGGCTTCACATTTCATTTCACAATATAACATCTCATTATTCAAGTATATATATATATATATCTCATCCATGATCACATTATATCTCACATAGCATCATTCATAAATATCAACATTTCATTCCACATTACTCATGAAACACATTACCATTCACAATGCACAACATAACATTGTTCAATCTCAACAATGCAATTAGGGCAAAGAACAATTGATTATAACATTCATTGATTCAAGTGTGTTTAAAGTGTTTAGGGTTAGGTTTAAGGACCAACCTACCTTTGGAAAACCAAAGCAATGCAAGAAGAACAAAGAATTAAAACCCTAACCATAAATAGTACATTCTGGTTTTAAACTCCATTTTATCCTTATTTTGAAAAATTGTATAAAATAATCTACTTGACTAAAAATTCTAAAATTTTTACAGAATTTAGTCATCCCTTTAAAATTTCAGATCAAACTGGACACAAAATCTTGGTCAAATAGTTCACCTAACCAGACTGCCCCAATTGCCCTGCATCCTGGCAGCAGTTCTGAACTTTGTGAATTCCATAAATCAAATTCAATCAACGTGGTTCTAAATTATTTTTCTCAAATACTAGACTCACTAAGCAACAACATATCCAAAATTCAATTGGATATGATTTTTCTACATTTTATTAAAAATCCCGAAATATAGCTGTCTCAGTTAAGGTACCTGCTGGAACAGTTCTACTAAAAATAATTTTTCTAAACTCATAACCATTCCAAAATCGAATCAACATATTTTTCAGTCATTCTAGACTCATAGAGGCACAACATATCAAAAATTCACTTCAAGAAAATTTTGCTAAAATTAATTAAAAATCATACAAGTCACAGCCTTTACTAATCCTAAAACAGAAACAATTTCACTAAACACCAATCTTACTCTTCCATCACCAACACCAACCCAACTTCTCATCTATCAAGCAAAATCAATACTTACAATCATACCATAAGCAACTTAATCATACCACTTCAAAAGAATTGAAGAAATTAGAGAAAAGATCTTACCTTAGTTAAAAACTTCTTAAATCAACACTTGAACACTTAATCTTTCTTCAATTTAAGCTTGAAATCATCAAAACCATCACTTGTCTCTTTCTTTCTCTTTGGCTATGGAGGGCCGGCCATCAACAAGAAGAAGAAGAAGAAATGATGAAGAAAACACAAGTCAAACCTTTTTAAATATCCACCATATGATTTTATCCAAGCAATTACCAAAGTGCCCTTATTCACATAATTATCTTTTTGTCTTATATGTGCCCAATTAAGTAATTTACCAATCTCAAATAAATATCTTCTCTTGCATTGACCAAGCCTTTTGACCACTTTATATGTCATATATATTAACATATACACAACATATAAATTTGTCTCTAAACCCTATTTCTTCCCAAAATACATATACATATACTTTCTCTTCTCAATTTCTTTTCTCTTACAATTTAACACATATATTCAATCCAATATATAACAATAACAGCAACAACAATATGCAAAACTTCTAGGGCATAAATGAGGATATTACACTACCACAGCCCCATGTCTGGATAACCAATCCATGCCTAAAATCAAATCATACTCCCTAAAAGGCATCTCAATTAGGTCACCGAGAAACTCCTCATCTTGAACCACAATCGGGCTATCTTGATGCAGCCAACTAACCATAATACTATGCTCTAAAGGATTTGTCACCAAATCATCAAATCCTAAGGACTCTGAATGCAAATCACTCATAGGCAAGATAGATGCACTAATGTATGATTGAGTCGACCTAGGGTCTATCAAAGCAAGAACTGAAGTACCAAAAAAAGAAAAAGTACCAGCAATAACGGTTGAAGCATCTGGCTGCCTCTGCATCACATATACCAGCTGTGATGGCCCTGCCTCATTTGGTCTACCTTCAATTGTAGAACATCCTCTCTGACCAGACCCAGCTATACCACCCCTACCAAATCCTATGCTACTATGACCTCCTCTAACATTGGATCGAGAAGCTGCAGTATCTGTCTATCTATCCTCTGGTGGCTCTGGGCAATCTCTGAAGAAGTGATCTGGTGACCCACATCTATAACACACTACTAGTACACCTGTCCTCCAGCAGGCACCCCCATGTGCCCTACCATAATGGACACATGCATATGGAACTGGTCTTTAAACTATTGAGGTCAGAGCACTAGCTATTGAAACTGCAGGTCTCTATCTCTGTTGTTGTACTGACCTGCCAGACTACCTCTGGCTCCTATTGAATCTATGAAAATATCCTCCTTGACCTCTCTTCACAGATGAAGACCCCGCCTCACTCTGGGGTCTCCTAGCTCTGGTCTCCTCATCCCTAGTAGCTGCTGCAAGACCCTGTGCTCTCTCAACACTCCTAGCAGTTGTAACCAACTAGGAAAAACCCTAATACTGGGAGCCTGCTATAATGCACATGATAGAGGGTCTCAGCCCCTCCTCAAACCTTCGACATCGGTTAATCTCATCAGAAATGATCCCATCAGCATACTGACTCAGCCGGATACTCTATCTCATACTCCGACACTGTCTTGGTATCCTACCTCAAACTCAGAAACTTTATCTTCTTTGCATCCTTATACTCCCTCAAAGTATAATTCTGCTCGAATTCCCATAGAAAATCATCATAAGTCAGGACTGGTGGATCATCCAAAGCATGTAGAACCGTCTTCCACCAATCATATGCATCCCTCTACAGAAGAGATCTTGCATAATCAAACTTCTCCTCTTGAGTAGCCTACAGCTAGATGAACACTCTCTAAACTCTGTCTAGCCACTGGTCTGCTACAGTAGGGTCTGTAGTACCAATAAAGTCTTCAGCTCCAAACTTCCTCAGCTTATCATATTTTCTCGTCAGCAACTGTGGCTGCGGTTGTGGTGTAGCTGTTGTACTGGAGCCTGCCTCAACAGCTCCACCATATGTCCTACCAGCCTGGCAGAATCTCATCAGCTACTGGTCTCTCTGGCATAGGAGTAGGTACCTCTCTAGCTATCTCATCTTTAGCTCCATCTCTACCCTCAACAGGAGCAGAACTTTCTGTACTACCCTCTGCAAACTGATGCGTTTGAGATGCCATAACTACCTATATCTACAAACACAACAGAAATTACCACATCAGATATCAGAAACTGCCAGTGCCAATGTATGTATCATAATTAAAAATCATATTTAAAAATCTCCATATTTTCTCTCACAACCCGCCTAGGTTAAGAATCTCAAACCTAGGCTCTGATACCAAAATAAATGTAACACCCTTATACCCTATATATGTACAATACATACACCCAACATATGTAATATATGAATATACGATATAAGAATACCACAACCCATTTTAATAATAAATCTTACTTTTCGAATCTGTTTAAACTTAAATCATTTAACTGATATAATTTAAATTATAAATAAAATATTACTTGCTAAAACACATACATACCTTCATTACAAAATTTTTATCTAAAACATTCTTGATAGTTTGCGATATATATATATATACATACATCAAAATATAATATAATATACATGAAGTCAAAATGTATAAAAATATAAAATATGTACATGCTGGCAGTTTGTCTCTGATCTTGGTGTCCAACAATCAACTTTACACTCAAGATCTCAAGCCTAGATTCGGCTCAGTCTAGACGAACTCTCCGGCTCAACCGGATCTATCCTGTCACCTGCGCGATGAATCACAATCGCGCTAAGCCAAAAGCCTAGCAATACAAACTATGATAACAATAAAGTTCAAATGTAATGCCAATGCACAATGCATAAGGATATTATATCTCATAACACTTTATCTTAATATATTGCTCAATTGTTTCACAATTCATAATTCACATAAAAAAAATACAAGCATGGGCCCAAAGGATCTAATATGCTATTCAAATCCTAGAGTTACTGTTTTGGTCCAAGTTGACACCATGTGTCTAGCCCCGAAGGCAAATCAAGTAATTGCTTGAAAGATAGCCCCAAAGGCAAATCATATCACAATGAGGATAACCTCCTATGTAACATCCCAACTAGGCTTCAAGGGCTAAGCCCAACCCAGCTTCAAGGGACTGTTACGTCATAGGCATACCGCTAAACACAGAACTCTGAAAATTGAATAACATACTAGGCACACAATTATTTCATATTTCCATTATCAATCTCTTTCTTATTTTCTCATGCTCAAGCTAGGCACATTGCCTCATTTACATTAATATCACCATATAATCATAATGTATCTCATTTATATAATATAGCCATCACCAATTACTTTACAGAATATCTTTAATGTATACACAACAAACTACATTATCCAAACATTTTAGGTCATTATCATATCTTGCACATAGTTCACATTTCATTCAATGTAGCCATTAAAAATGGCTTCTCACATTACATATAATGCATTTATGACATTACACAAGTCATAGCATATTACTCATGCATAAACAATGTACTAAGTAACTTGACACTTTTTCCAACCAAAATGTGTTAAGCCCAAATGTCATGCAAATATAATCAATTATTCAAAGTTTGTACTTACCTCTAAAAGCAACAAAACAAGCTCAAACACCACTTTCAACCTTCTCTTCCTAAGATATCCCTCAACACTTGGATTGGGTAACTCAAGTCTCCTCAAAGCCTAAACCAAATGTGATCATAAATAATCACTTAGTAACACACTTATAAGCATATACAAAATCTCTCAACACAAGGATAAGAAACACAAAGGAAAATAAGGAAAAGAACTATATAGGGCAAAATCTACAAATGACATGCTCAACAACACGGGCATGTCAATGACCGTGCCATAAATTCACAACACAGAAGCTTTGACACACTCAGTGACATAGGCATGTCAATGATCTTGTCCTAAGCTCCGTATTACAGCAGATAAGACACGTCCAGAGACATGGGCGTGTCCCAGCCCGTGCCAAAACTCCTACAACACAGTAGCTGTGACACGCTCAGTGACATGGGTGTGTCACTGTATGTGTCACAAACACTGAAAACAGAACCATCGACACGCCAAAGACATGGCCGTGTCACCGGGCGTGTTAGGCCAAAATCCTAATATCACACATAATTGTCACATCTAAAGTAATCTTTCTTTTCCTTTTTTCAACCCTATTCAAACTCAACCATATCTATTATTTTACCATAAAATACTTGTATATACAACAAAACAACTCAACTAAAAGTAAAATACACAATTTAAAACTATGACTTCACAACTCAAAAGTTACATAACCCAAAACTCTTTTTCTCTTCACCAAACTTAACCATTTCTTCAATCCAACCCTAAAATCATAGTTAACTACTCAAAACAACTTCATTCATACCAATACCAACCATTAAAACATACTACACCAAACATCCAATTCACACATGTGCAAACTTTCATGGAAGAAATGAAGGAAACAAGTTGGAAACTTACCAAATATGGAGAAAATCCCCAAAACTCCAACTTGAACACTTGAAATCCTTCAATTACTTGAGCTTGAAAGAAGTAAATTCCTCCTTTCCTTTAATGGAAATAACCAGCCTTCAATGGAGAAAGAAGAAGAAGATGATCCCAAACTCATCTCTAACCAACCACTGCCCTTATAGCCACATAATTTTCCACTTTAAATTTCCACCAAGTAAAATATATTTTACTTAATTAATATAAAAAAATCATCTTTCACTGACTACACAAATAATTTAAAATAACCTTTGACCAATTTAAAATATTGATTTGTATATGTTATGTATATCTACATATATATATAATATACACATTTTACTTTTTCACTTAAATATTATTTTTTTTTTCAATCATTTCTTTAATTTCCAAAAATTAAAATTTTTAAAATTTTGGGATATTACAAAAAAACTATAAAGCAATATCAATGCAAAATGCTTTTGCATGATGTTTCGCAATTTAGTACTCAATTTCACCTTAAAACATATCCTTTAATCATTTTACAATTCATATAAGAACAAACACAAACATGGGCCCAAAAGATCTAATATGTCATTCAAATCTTAGGGTTACTGTTTTGGTCCAAATTGACATCATGTGCCTAGCCCTAAAGGTAAATTAAAGTAATGCTCAAAAATTGGCCCCGAAGGCAAATCATATTACAGTGACTCTAAGCATCTAGCTCCAAAGGCAAATCATGTATCAGTGGCACATAGCGTCTAGCCTCGAAGGCAAATAATGATGATAACCTCATAGGCATGCCGCCAAAAATAAAACTCTAAAAATTGAATTACATACTAGGCACATAAATAATTCATAATTTTCATATTTAACTTTTTTCTCATTTTTCCATAATCAACTAGGCTTGTTGCCTCATTTCTCATTACCAATTAGGCACATTGCCTAATTTTTCTCATTTTTCATCACATTGCATTATTTTCATTTTTTCCTTTTTCTCATTCATATCAATGCCATTTCATTTTAATTCATCATTTCATCACAATGTATCACATTTCACATCAAAATTACATTACCCAAATATTTTGGGTTATTTTCACATTTTATTCAATTTAGCCATTGTCAATGGCTTTTCACAATGCATATAATGCATACATAACAATACACATGCCATAGCACATTATTCATGAATGATCAATGTATCAATTAGCTTAACACATTTTTCAACCAAAATGTGTTAAGCCCAATTTAATGTCAATCTATCTAATTTATCAAAAGTTTGTACTTACCTTATAAAGCACACAAATACAAGCTCAAAATCAACCTTCAACCTTCTATTTCAAGTTACCCTTCAATACTAGGATTGGGAAAATCACCTCTTCTTAATGCCTATACCAAATGTGATCAAATACAATCATTTAATATCACATTTTATAGCATTCTCAACATCAAACCTTAATCAAACATCATTCAATTCAAAACCCTAAAATTAGGCCTAACCTTACGTTAACTTTGAAAAACTATTATAATCCATTTAAATTGGTGTTTTAAGTTTATTTATATCATTACAAACATATTTTAACATGTTTAAACCAATTACATTAATTAAATATATGCTTTAGTATAAAATCCTAAAATGGCATAACCTTCACCATTGAAGGTTTTCCATTCCAACTCAATCCAATTATCAATCCAAGCTTATTTTCATCACTAATATCATTAGACAAAATGCTTTAAATATTAAAAACAAATAATTCACCATTCTTTGAAAATTCCCTTTGCTAAAACCCTAAACCAACACTACTTCATCCAAACTCTATCCAAACTTAACCAAATCCATCATTTGAATTTAAAATCCTTGTTCATGCATCAAAACAACATATTTAGAACCAAATTGCACAATTAAATCACATGATTTAACAATCCCAAAAGTTTCACATCCCTAAATTCTCTTTCTTCACCAAACTTCACTCAAACTCAACCATTTCTTCAATCCAACCTTAAAATCATTTTTAACTAAGTAAAATAACTTCATACACACCAATTCCAACAATTAAATCATACCACTTCAAAATTCCAAATCACACATATTCTCAATTTCCATGGAAACCCAAAGAAACAAGTTAGGGAACTTACTTTTTTAAGAAGAAATCACTAAAACCATCCTTGAATCCTTGAAAATCCTTCAATTTTGAAAGCTTGGAAGAAGCAAAAAGCTTGAGCTTGGACAACAGTGGAGTTCGGCCTTGAAGAAGGAAGAAGAAGAAGATGATAAACTTTTGATTTTCTCTTTCCTTCCACTTTCATTTTAAACCTTATATATATTATTTTATTTATTTCTTAATTGATTATTTAATTATTTATTTATTTAATAAAAACAATAATTTTCCTCTTCCATAGAAAAATAAATTATTTTTGAATCATTTAAATAATTTTTAATTTTCAAAGTACATTTACAAAAATGTCATTCGACCTTTGACTTTTCTTTTAAAAGAGTTGACTTTATGTATGTTATGTATATTTCATGTATATTTCACATATACTCATTACTTTTTCACTTAAAATCATTTCATTTTCCATTTAAATCATTTATTTAATTTATCTAATTTAATTTTAATTTATTTTATTGAATTTATAAAAATTAGAGACGCTACAATTCTCTCATCCTAAAGAAAATTTCATCCGTGAAATTACCTACTATCCACTCTAAAACAACTAAGGATATTTACTCCACATTGTCTGCTCATTATCCCATGTTGCCTCCTCAGTGGCATGGTTCCTCCAAAGAACTTTTACAAGTGGTACCTTCTTGTTCCTCAACTCTTTCACCTCTCATGTCAAGATCGCCACTGGTTCTTCTTTATAAGTCAGATCCGGACTAACCTCAATGGACTCCACTGACAAGACATGAGATGGGTCTGACCTGTATCTCTGAAGTATAGAGACATGAAAAATATTATGTATCTAGTCTAACTCAGGTGGCAAAGTCAATCTATAAGCCACTAGATTAACTCTCTCCAGTACCTCATATGGTCTTATGAAACGAGGACTCAACTTCCCTTTGCGGTCGAATCTCAGAATATTCTTCCACGGAGACACCTTCAAGAACACTTTATCTCCCACACTGAACTCTTTGTCTTTCCTCTTCAAATTGGTATAGTATTTCTATCAGTTTGAAGCTGCTTTCAGACGATCATGAATCAACTTCACTTTCTCTTCTGCTTCCTGATTTACCTTCTCCAACCTCATCCCAACATAAAGGTATTCTGCATTTCTTGCCATACAAGGCCTCAAAAGGTGCCATCCCAATACTGGACTGATGACTATTGCTATAAGTAAACTCAATCAATGGCAAGAACCTGTCCTGGCTCCCAGTGAAATCAATGATACAACTCCTCAACATATCCTTTAGAATCTGTATCACTCTCTCTGACTGCCCATATGTCTGAGGATGAAAAACAATACTAAAATGTAATCGAGAACCCAATGCATCTAGCTAACTCCTCCAAAATCTTGATATAAACTGGGGATCTTGTTCTGATACCAAAGAAACTAGGACTCCATGCAACCTCACTATCTCACTGATATACAGCTCAACCAACCTCTCAAGTGAATAATCCATCTGAACTAGAAGAAAATGAGATGTATTCATCATCCGATCAATAATCACCCAGATTGTATCATGCTTCTTCTAGGTCAAAGGTAGTCCAATCACAAAATCCATTGTCACTCACTTCCATTTCCACTCAGGCACTGAAAATGGTTAAAGCAACCCCTGAAGGAACCCGGTGCTCAGCCTTCACTCTCTGAAAAGTGAGACATCTAGATACAAATTCTACTATGTCCCTCTTCATACTTGACCACCAATAATGTTGCTTCAAATCATGATACATCTTAGTTACTACCAGGGTGTATAGCATAAAGTGACTGATGTGCTTCTTCTAAAATATTCCTCTTCAATCCTGCATCATCAGGAATACACAACCAATCTCTGTACCACAAACTGCCATCATCTTTCACATGAAAGTCTTGACTCTCCCCCCTTCCTACAATCCATCACAATTTTTTAGATTTTCTCATTTGCCAACTAGGCCTCCTTAATCTGATCCAACAAAACTGGCCCCAACAGCAATTGAGCCATCAATGCACCATCATTACAAGACTCAAATATGGCATGCAATGCTTTTAACTCAATAAGCAATGAGAGTGAATAAGCAGTCAAACCTGCCATTGACTTCTGACTCAAAGCATCCGCAATAATATTTGTCTTGCCAGGATGATAATTAATCAAGCAATCATAGTCTTTAATAAACTCTAACCACAATCTCTGTAGAAGATTCAGCTCTTTCTGAACACCTATGCACTTCAAACTCGTATGATTAGTATAAATGAAATATTTCTCCCCATACAAGTAATGCCACCAAATCTTCAATGCAAAAACTATGGATGCTAACTCCAAATCATGAGTTGGGTAATTTAGGTCATGAGGCTTCAACTGTCGAGATGCATAAGCAATGACTCTATCCTCTTGCATCAGAACACAACCTAAACCACTATGTGAAGCATCATTGTATATCACATAAGGTTTGCCTTCCACAAGTAGGGTAAGGACAAGAGCTTGAGTTAACATCTCCCTCAACTGCTCAAAACTCGCCTGACACCGATCTGTCCACACAAATCCTACCCCTTTTCGAAGTACTCTGGTGAGTGGTGTAGCTATCATAGAAAAACCCTTCACAAATTGATGATAATAGCCTGCCAAACACAAAAACTTCTAACCTCTATCACATTCTTTGGTGGACTCCAATTCAAAATAGCCTCGACTTTACTTGGATCAACTCTAATACCCTTTGCTGATACCACATGTCTAAGAAAAGTCACCTCATCGAGCTAGAACTCACACTTAGATAGCTTAGCATACAACTGTTTCTCTCTCAAAGTCTATAATACAATATGTAGATGCCTATCATGATCTTCCTCATTATACAAATATACCAGAATAACATCAATGAAGACCACAAAAAATTGATCTAAGTATGGTCTAAACACCATGTTCATCAAATCCATAAATGCTGCTGTTGCATTAGTCAATTTAAATGGCATCACCATAAACTCATAATGACCATACCTTTTTGGGAAAGCTGTCTTGGGTACATGAGCATCTCTAACTCTCAACTAATGGTACCTTGATCTCAGATTAATCTTAGAGAATACTGCTGCTCCCTTCAACTTATCAAAGAGATCATCTATCTGAGGTAAAGGATACTTGTTCTTGATGGTCACCTTATTCAACCGCAGGTAATCAATACATAATCTTAAGGTACCATCCTTCTTCTTCACAAACAAAACAGGTGCTCCCTACGGAGACACACTAGGGCAGATGAACCCTTAAACTCCTGCAACTACACCTTCAACTCCTTTAATTTAGTAGGTGCCATCTAATAAAGGATAATAGAGATGGGAGTGGTACCAAGCAATAAATTATTACCAAGCTCCACCTCTCTCTCAGAAGGCACCACTAGCAACTCATCAAGAAAAATATCTGGAAACTCAGCAACTATAGGTATACTGTTAAGCTGGTACCCCACTACTCTTGATGAGCAAGATATGCCTCACATCCCTTCTCAATCATCCTCCTAGCTGATACAGTTGAAATAAACATGGATGAAAGGTGTCTCTGCTCACTAGATACCACCACATCTCTACCATCATGTGTTCTCAAGGTAACACATTTTCACTGACAATCTACCATAGCCCCATGCCTGGATAACCAATCCATGCCCATAATCAAATCATACTCCCTAAAAGGCATATCAATCATGTCACCAAGAAACTCCTCATCATGAACAATAATTGGACTATCTCGATGAACCTTGCTAACTATAACATTATTCCCTAAAGGATTTGTAACCAACACATCAAATCTTACAGACTCCAAATGAAAATCACTTACAGGCAAGATGGATGCACTGATGTATGAATGCATTGACTCAAGGTCTATCAATGCAAGAACTGAAGTACTAAATAAAGTAAAAGTACCAGCTATGAAAGCTGAAGCATCCGACTGCCTCTGCATCACATAGATCCACTGTGATGGCCCTGCCTCACCTGGTCTACTCCCAGCTGTAGATCCTCCTCTTTGACCAGACCCTGATCTACCACCTCTGCCAAAACCTCTGGTTTATATTAGAAGTTGTTATATCTGTTTGTCTGTCATCTAGTGGCTCTGGATAGTCTTTGAGAAAGTGGTCTAGTGATCCACATCTGTAACACACTACTGGTGCACTTGTCCTCAAGCAGACACCCCCATGTGTCTTACCACAATGAACATAGATAGGTGGAGCAGGCCTCTGAGCCAATGGGGACAAGGCACTAGCTACTGAGGCTATAAGTCTTTATCTCTATCTCTACTATTGTACTGACCTGTTAGACTATCCCTGGCTCCTAATAACCTCTGAGAATAACCCCATTGGCCTCTCTTCACTGATGAAGACCTTACCTCACCCTTGGGTCTCCTAGCTTTGCTCTCCTCAGCTCTGGCAGCTACTGCAAGACCCTATGCCTTCTCTACACTCTTGGCAGTTGCAACCAAGTAAGAAAAATCCTGATATCGAGAGCCTACCACAAGACACATGATAGAGGGTCTCAACCCCTCCTTAAACCTCCGGCATCTGTCAATCTCATGAGAAATAATGCCACTAGCATACTGGCTCAGCTAGATAAACCCAACATCATCCTCTGTCACTGACCTTGACTCCTGCCTCAAACTCAAAAAATCCATCTTCTTCGCAACCATATACTCCCTGGGAGTATACTTCTTCTTAAATTCCTGCAGGATATTGTCATAAGTCAGCACTGGTGGATCAACTGTACCATGGGGAACCGTCTTCCACCACTCATATGCATCCCTCTGCAATAGAGATATAGCATAATCAAACTTCTCCTTTAGAGTAGCCTGCAGCTAGATAAACACCCTCTGGACCCTATCCAGCTACTAATTTGCTACAACAGGGTCTGTAGTGCCAATAAAATTCGTGGCTCCAAACTTCCTCAACTTGTCATACTTCTATGTCGGCAACTGTGGCTGAGGTTGCGGTTGTGGTGGCTGGTGCAGCTACTGAATCGGAGCCTATCTCAATAACTCCACCATATGCCTTACCCAGCCCAGAGAAACCTCATCAGCTGCTAGTCTAACAGGCATAGAAGCATATGCCTCTCCAGTAGACACAACTCCAACTCTACCCTTATCAGGAGCTACACTCACTGCACTACCCTCTGCATACTGATGTGTCTGAGATGCCATAACTACCTATATCTGCAAACACAGCAGAAATCGCCACATAAGAGATTAGATATATTGCTAGTGCCAATGCATGTATCACAATTGAAAACCATATTTAAAATCTCCATTTTCTCTCTTACAACCCACCTAGGTTGAGAACCTCAAACTTAGGCTCTGATACCAAAATAAATGTAATACCCTTATACCCTATATACGTATAATACATACTCTCCATATATGTAAAATACACATATACGGTATAAAAATATTACAATCCGATTTAATAAAAATTTTCATATTTCAAATTTAAAATCCCAAATACTTAAAAATATATATTTAAATAATAGATAAAATATTTATTATTAAGTATAGGTTCCAAAATAGTATTTTTCATAAAAATCTTTGGAAAAAATTTGTCAAAGTTTTATCTGTAATTTGGACAGTCCCAAAAATTTAATTAAACACAACCTGCACCAAAAACACTTCCAATGTACAATACACTCATATTTCCCCAACACTTCTCAATTTCTCTATATTTTCTCAAAAATATTTATAGATATACATATATATATATATATCAAAACACATATAAAACCCACATTATAAAATTTATGCAAAACATTCTTTATAATTTATATTATATCGAAAACATAGTCTAATGTATATAATATCACAATGTACTATATAATATAAAATATATACATGTTGGCACTGTCTCTGATCTTGTTGCATCAAAATCAACTCAAATCTAGACCTGATCTGGTCTAGAAGAACTCTCTAGCTCAACCGGATCACCTCTGTTATCTGCATAATGAATTACAATTGTGCTAAGCTAAAAGCCTTGTGGTACAAACTTTAATAACAATAAAACTGTAAAGCAATACCAATGCAAAAGGCTTTTTACATAATGTTTCACAATGTAGTACTCAATTTCACCTCAAAACATATCCTTTAATCATTTTACAATTCATATAAGAACAAATACAAGCATGGGCCCAAAAGATCTAATATGCCATTTAAATCTCAGAGTTACTATTTTGGTCTAAATTGACACCAAGTGTCTAGCCCCAAAGGAAAATCAAAGTAATGCTCAAAAGCTAGCCTCAAAGGCAAATCATATCACAGTGACGCCAAGCGTCTAGCCCCGAAGGCAAATCATGTATCAGTGATTCATAGCGTCTAGCCCCGAAGGCAAATAATGAAGATAACCTCACAGGCATGCCGTTAAACACAGAACTCTAGAAATTGAATAACATACTAGGCACACAAATAATTCATAATTTCCATATTCAACTTTTTCTCATTTTTCCATAATCAACTAGGCTCATTGCCTCATTTCTCATTATCAATTAGGCACATTGCCTTAATTTTCTAATTTTTCTCACAATGTATCATTTTTCTCATTTTTCATCAAATTGCATCATGTTCATTTTTTTTCTTTTTTCTCATTCATATCAATGTCATTTCATTTTAATTCATTATTTCATCATAATGTATCACATTTCACATCAAAATCACATTACCCAAATATTTTGGGTTATTTTCACATTTTATTCAATTTATAATGGCTTTTCACAATGCATATAATGCATACATAATAATACGCATGTCATAGCACATTGTTCATGAATGTTTAATGTATCAAGTAGCTTAACACATTTTTCAACCAAAATGTATTAAGCCCAATTTAATGCCAATATATCTAATTTATCAAAAGTTTATACTTACCTTATAAAGCACACAAATACAAGCTCAAAATCAACCTCCAACCTTCTCTTCCAAGTTTCCCTTCAACATTAGGATTGGGACAATCACCTCTCCTTAATACCTATATCAAATGTGATCAAATATAATAATTTAATATCACATTTTAAGGCATTCTCAATATCAAACCTTAATTCAACATCATTCAATTCAAAACTTAGGCCTAACCTTACTTTAACTTTGAAAAACTATTATAATCCATTTATATTGGTGTTTTAAGTTTATTTATATCATTATAAACATATTTTAACATGTTTAAACCAATTACATTAATTAAATATATGCTTTAGTACAAAACCCAAAAATGGCATAACCTTCGCCATTGAAGGTTTTCCATTCCAACTCAATCTAATTATCAATTCAAGCTTATTTCCATCACTAATATCATTAAACAACATGCTTGAAACATTAAAAATCAAACAATTCACCATTGTTTGAAAATTTCCTTTTCCAAAACCCTAAATCAACACTAACTCTATCCAAACTTAACCAAATCCATCATTTGATTTTAAAATCCTTGTTCATGCATCAAAACAACACATTTGATATCAAATTGCACAATTAAATAACATGATTTCACAATCCCAAAAGTTCCATAACCCTAAATTCTCTCTCTTCACCAAACTTCACTCAAACTCAACCATTTCTTCAATGCAACCTTAAAATCATTTTTAACTAAGAAAAATAACTTCATACACACCAATTCCAATAATTAAATCATACCACTTCAAAATTCCAAATCACACATATTCTCAATTTCCATGAAAATCCAAAGAAACAAGTTGGAGAACTTGGAAGAAAATCCTTCAATTTTGGAAGCTTGGAAGAAGCAAAAAGCTTGAGGTTGGACAACATTAGCGTCGGGCCTTGAAGAAGGAAGAAGAAGAAGATGATAAACTTTTTATTTTCTCTTTCCTTCCACTTTCATTTTTAACCTTATATATATTATTTTATTAATTTCTTAATTAATTAATTAATTAATTATTTAATAAAAATAATAATTTTTCTCTTCCGTACAAAAATAAATTATTTTTGAATTATTTAAATAATTTTTAATTTCTAAAGTATATTTACAAAAATACCATTGGACCTTTGACTTTTCTTTTAAAAGAGTTGACTTTTATATATGTCATGCATTTTTCATGTGTATTTCACATATACTCTTTACTTTTTCACTTAAAATCATTCCATTTTTCATTTATCTGTTTTAATTTTAATTTATTTTATTAAATTTTTAAAAATTAGGAACGTTACGTGGAGGCCATCGAATTCGATATGAATGATGTTCATATCAAATTGGAGGCCATCCAATTTGATATGGAGTCTCCACATTGAATTGGAATGCATCCAATTCGATATGGATATGAACAACATCCATATCGAATTGGATGTAAACCAATTCGATATGGACGGGTCCCATGTCAAATTAAATTGATTTTTTGATATTGCTTCGGTCTTATGTCAAATTTAAAATGCTTGAATTCGATATGCTTCTGATTTTAAATTTTAATCCGAGCTATGTTTAAATGAAAATCTTAATTTGGCTCAGGATTAAGACTCGATTACAAGGTTTAACCTAATCTATTTTCTATAAAGACAGGTTTAAAAGGAAGCAGTGGGGGAAGGATTAATAGCCACGGTTATTAGGAGGTAGAGAGTTAGGCAGCAACTATCAACAAACACTATTGTCAATCCATAAAACAGATACACCATACAAAAGGCAGTAACCACTGTCTTTGTTTTGCTCGGCCAGAATTCCAAATTATTGCAATTAAAGCTTGGATCAACGTATAATTTTGGTGGAGCCAATAAAAGAAAGTATATTTTCACTCTTTTAAATTTAACAGAAACTGCTTTGATTATGGTCTTAGGCATTGTTTATTATTCATGTCCAGTATCTTGTTTTAATTGGTTTTAAAGTCACAAGTAGGTTATTTACTCAACTTTGTTTCATTCAAAAGCTTCTTTATCTTGCATTCATTGATTCATCCGCAGAGTTTAAGTGTCCAGTAGCTTAAGATTTAAATTAAAACCCTAGCTTAACCAACCAAAATCTTATTTGCACGTTTTAATAACCAAACCCTAGCTTAACCAACCAAAATCTTATTTGCACGTTTTAATAACCAAAATCCTAATTTTCATTTATAAACCCTAAAACCATGTTTTAATCCCAAAAACCCTAGTTTTCAAATATATAAAACCCTAATCTTATTTTTCAAATATCTAAAACCCTAATCCTATTTTTTAAATATCTAAAATCCTAATTTCTAAATCAAAACCTAGTTTTACATCCAAAACCCTAATTTTATATTTAAAATCTTATAAGCCCTAATTTAAGATGTAAATCCTAATTTGTGCATTTAACAATTTATTTAATATTAAACTCTAGATTTGATTATTTGATTTATTACTGTATGTTCTTATGATAGATAATTTATTTTATTTGGTTTATAATGGATTTTTTTGCTTTTAATTGTTATGTTTGAATGGTTTAATTTATTTGGTTAATTGTTTTTGTTTATTCGGACTCTAAAGTTGTAAAAGACATGTTTCTACTTTGTGGGTGCTTTGTTTACTTAATTTATTTATTTTATTTTATTTTTTGGATCAATGTAGGAGGCATGTTGTGAGCGGAGATTTTTGCCCCCCCACTCCCACGTGGAATGATTCTTGCAACTTCGGCACTGTTAGGCTTAGGGCCTTAGAGAACAAGGGCCTAAACCTAGAGAAAAATGGAGTTGCCACCCGGAAGGGCCGAAAAAAAGAAAGGGGTGGATGACTCAATTCCTAAGGAATCCCCAAACCCCTAATGGATTCAAAAAGTTGGGTACATGTGCGGAAGGTGAGAAATGGCCCAGCACCCCCACAACGCTCGGTTCATTAGAACCGGTCTTCTTTTCATGTCTTAATATTATAAAATTCTTAAATATAATGATATTATCCATACTACATGCGATCATAAGAATAAATAATTACTTTATTAAAATCATAATGATATCCAAACAAAATAAATAAATGGACACCCATCCGTGGATGAAAATATATCCTTACATCATCCATATCTAAAACTAAATAGGAACCCACTGAAAGATGGAAACGCGTCCTTTGCATTGATCCCAAAGTTGAAGATAAACCAAATTACATGATGCTCAATTAATGAGGTGCCCAATCATGAAAATATACCTCTTACAATTCTTAAAACCAAAATAAATCAATAAAAATAATCAATCATTCATCATAAATAAATAATTCATCAAAGATTAAACAAAAATAATCATTCATTAAGATATATAATAAATCATGCATCTAACTCACATAATGCAATAAATATACAAATTTAAGTTTACATCTTGAATTAGGATTTCTTAAAATAAATTAGGTTTTTATAGGTTTAGATTTACAAAACTGATATTATTATTATTTTAAAAATATTAAGCTATTGTGTCATTTGAGGGAAAAAAGAATTAATTAGGGTTTTAGGTTTTAAGAAAATAGAATTTAGGGTTTATGGTTTAAGTATACTGGAATAGTTTGGAATTTATGAAAATAAGATTTAAAGTTTAATGTTGGAAAAAATAAGCTTGTTGTGATATTTGTAACTAAAAAATCATGCATGCAAAAATATTAATTTTAACCCATGAGAGTTGCTGGAATCAAAAGTTACTAGGTTTCATCACGAAGGATAAACAATCATCATCCAAGCTTAGTATGCTGTGTTAAAAAGATTAATTTAGGAGAGATACCTCCATTTGTTGATTTCACCAATAATCAAGCTTTGATCCAAACTCTCATTTGCACCAACTTCGCACTTGTTTGTTTAATTGAACACAAGAAAAGATGCTCAGCTACTGCCTTGTTTAATAGTTTAGTTTCACTGCTCACTACTTGATATTTTGTTGCTTCACCGTTTGATGTTCAAGCTTTGTTGCTCAGTGTTTCTATTTCCATTCAAAATCCCAAAAGTCCCCAAGGAAAATCTCCTTACTGTTTGAATTTTATTCATTCGTTGCTCTCTCCAAAAATTACTCAAAGTAGTGATGTACTGCTTAACACATAAGTGAGGATTTCCTGTAACGTTGTACCTAGTGAAGGAAGGAATTTTGAACTTGTAAGGGACCTCTTTATCTAGCTCAAACAACTTGTCAACCTCAGACATTTCTTTGGTTTTCAGCTTCCTTTCAAACTTCTTTTTTAGGTTAGTGATCAACTTTTCAACATCTGAAGTTTCAGTCTTTTCTATGGCTGATCTTTCAACAACCTTCGGCTCCTTCTTCTTGTCTTGAGGATCTTGGAAGTATTGAGCCCAGTCACCATTATTATCAATGACTACCTTATCATCATCAAAAGCTACTTCGCCAATTTTAGCCTTTGCCTTGTCTTTCTTGGTGCTTGCGGATGCTTCAGTAGTGTTCCCAACATTGCAGCCATTTGAATCTTCACGATCTCAGCTAGGTTCCCCTTTAGTTCTTCCATTTCCACTTAAAGAGCATCATCCAACATCTTTTGAATCTTCTTAGAATTTATTACTTTTGGTGAGAAGCTAACTGAGTTGCTACTGGATTCTTCATCTTTGACATAGGTCTGATTGTCATAGCCTTTTGAACTGTTGTAATCCAAGGTTGTGAGCTAGAGAGGATTCATGATATGAGATGCAAATGTATGTATGCATGTATGCACAAACAAAAAACAAACAAAGATAACTAGGACGTCCCTTCCAACCTTGCAACTTCCATACATGAATGTCGAGTCTCTTTTTCTAGGTATATGGTTAACAAATTATCAACATGGGGTATCTTGTTTTCGAATAATTCCCTCAAACAATTTTAACCAATAGTTATATTTTCGAATATGGAAATCAGTTCATGATAATTTCCTTTAATTAGGCTTTAATCCATCCAATCAACTAAAGCAGCTTTTATGCTATATTGGATTAAAACTAAATTAAGAGGTTTATTATAAATAGATTTCTCACTTGAAAAAGTAACTAATGATTCATGTTTAAAATAAGCCCATGATTAATAATTCTTAGTATAAACTAGGCTCACAATTTATTTTTGGTATTTCCATAATTGCCTAAATATTCGTAAGCTCTTTCAAAAGATTGTGAAATATATATTTTTTTCTAAGCCCATTGTAAAAAGATTTTAGAAAAAATAGATTTTGGTCTTTGTATTTAGGTCATGAGAAAAGAATTTTTGACTTATTTTGGAAAAATTTTATGTCTAAAGACCATTTTGAAAATTTTAAAAATAGCTTTGGTCTTTTGGATTTAGATGAAAAAATTATTTGTGCTCACAATGTAATTAGGTCATATTAGTAAAAGAACAAACCAAATAAGCCATGATTTAAACCAAGATAAATTAACCATAGTCAAACAACAAGCATTTAGGGTAAAACCTAAGGAAAGTAAGTAGGCCAATTACATGAGCTTTAGTCTTTAGGTTGAAAGGCCTAGGTTCCCATAGTAAGTATATACCAAAAGGTACAAGACTATGAGTGGTTATGCCATGCTCGATCTCCATACCTTGAGTGAAAGTATGGTATCCCTTACATAACACAACACGGGTTATACGGACATCCTAACTCACGCACACGATGCAATATAATATGATGTAATGGATAATATCATGACAAGAAAGAATAGAATAATATAAAGACCAACAGAATCAACTTCTCTTATCCCCAGTGGAGTCGCCACTATGAGCGGGCATTTTTGCCCCCACTCCTACGTGGAATGGTTCTTGCGACTTCGGCACTATTAGGTTCAGGGCCATAGAAAACACAGGACTAAATCTGGAGAAAAATAGAGTCACCACCCGGACAGGCTGGGAAAAAGAAAGGGGTGGATGACTTGATTCCTAAGGAATCTCCAACCCCCTAATGGGTTCGGAAAGTTGGGTACTTGTGAGGAAGGTGAGAAATGACCCAGCCTCCCACAACGTCCGGTTCATTGGAACTGGCCTCCTTTTTAGGTCTTAATATTATAAAATTCTTAAATATAATGATATTATCCATACTACATGTGATCATAAGAATAAATAATTACTTTATTAAAATCACAATAATTTCCAAACAAAATAAATAAATGGACACCCATCTAAGGATGAAAACATGTCCTTACATCGTCCATTTTTAAAACTAAATAGGACACCCATCAAAAGGTGAAAACGTGTCCTTTGCATTGATCCCAAAGTTAAAGATAAACCAAATTACATGATGCTTAATTAATGAGATACCCAATTATGAAAACATACCTCTTATAATCTTAAAACCAAAATAAATCAATAAAAATAATCGATCATTCATCATAAATAAATAATTCATCAAAGATTAAACAAAAATAACCATTCATTAAGACATATAATAAATCATGCATCTAACTCACATAATGCAATAAATATACAAATTTAAGTTTACATCTTAAATTATGATTTCTTGAATGAAATTAGGGTTTTGTAGGTTTAGATTTACAAAATTGATATTATTATTATTTTAAAAATATTAAGCTACTGTGTCATTTGAGGAAAAAAAAGAATCAATTAGGGTTTTAGGTTTTAAGAAAATAGAATTTAGGGTTTATGGTTTAAGTATACTGGAATGGTTTGGAATTTATGAAAATAAGATTTAATGTTTAATGTTGTAAAAAATAAGCTTACTGTGATATTTGTAACTAAATAATCATGCATGAAAAAAATATTAATTTTAACCCATCAGAGCTGCTGGAATCAAGAGTTACTAGGTTTCATCATGAAGGATAAACAATCATCATCCAAGCTTAGTACGATGTGTTAAATAGATTAATTTAGGAGATATACCTGTGAGCGGGGATTTTCACCCCCACTCCCGGTGGAATGGTTCTTGCGACTTCGGCACTGTTTAGGCTCGGGGCCTTAGAGAACACGGACCTAAGTCTGGAGAAAATGGAGTCGCCACCCGGACGGGCCGGGAAAAAAAAAAGGGGTGGATAACTCGATTCCTAAGGAATCCCCAACCCCCTAATGGGTTCGGAAAGTTAGGTATGTGTGGGGAATGTGAGAAATGGCCCAGCACCCCCTCAACGCCCGGTTCATTGGAACTGGCCTCCTTTACCGGTCTTAATATTATAAAATTCTTAAGTATAACAACATTATCCATATTACACACAATAATTAAAAGAAAGCATCATTATATTAAAATCAAAGCAAGGTCCAAGCAAAATAAATAAATAGACACCCATCCGAAGATGGAAACATACCCTTACATCCATGCCTAAATAGGACACCCACCGAAAGGTAGAAATATGTCCTTTACATTGATTCTAAAATATAAAAGCAATTTAAATTACATGACTTTAACTAATGAGGTACCCACCAAGTGGAAACATACCTCTTACAACATTTAAAAATATAAATAAATTGATAAAAGTAAATAACCATTCATCATAAATAAATCATTCATCAAAGGTATTAAATATCAATAAAAAGTAAACATCCATCCATGATAAATAAAATAAACCAAGCATTGAATTTAAATAAATTAAAGCATAAGAAATAAAACAAAGCATGATCAAATATGGAATTGAATAAGGTAAATAAAAATCCAAATTATAGCTATTGTTTCCATTTAGGGTTCTTTATCTCATGTGTTAAGGTTTTGGAATTCATAAAATTAGGCTACTGTGACTTTTTTATGGAATTAAAATAGATTGTGGTTTTATGTTTTAAAAGGTTGGTAAGACTCTTTGATTAAACAAATTAAGGTTTGAATGGTGAAATCATGAAACTAGGGTTTTAGACACTTTAAAATACTTTTGATTCATGGTTTTAAATGGTGATTTCAAGCTTACTGTGTAAATTTAAAATATTTATATTTTTTATGATTTTTAATGTTTTAAATGATTAAGGTTTAGAAAAAAGTTAGGGTTTGAGGTTTTAAAGGGGTTAAAGTTTACTATTTTAAGTTTGGAAGTTGAATTAGGGTTTTAGGATTTAAAATTAGGGTCTCGGGTGATGAATTGGCTTTTAGAATTTGGAAATCAATTTGATAATTTTATGAATTTTATGAATTTAAACAAATGGATTAAAGTTTTTATAAATAGAAAAGATGTTTTTTAAAGCTTTTTAAAAGAAACAGAACCTAGTTTAAAATTTTGAAAGAAACAGAATCAAAATTTTGTTTTGTTGAAAAATATGTTTAATTAGGGTTTTAAGATTTTAAAGAAGTAAAAATAACAATTTTAAGCCTTTTGGAAAATAAACCAACAAAATAAGGTTTTTGACTTTATAAAAACTAAATTAAAGTTCTAAGATTTTAAATTTTGAAAAACACAAATTCCTAGTTTTAGCTACTGTGAAAAAATAACCAAAGAATTTAATACATACCTCATTTTGATGATTCCTCCAAAAATTGTTTTTCTTGGATGAATTAAAACAAAGGCAATTGCTGCCTTTTGAATTGTTTAAATCATGTCCCTGCTATTCCAAAAAAAAATATCAAATTGAATTGCTCCTTTTCCTTCACTGATTTGGTTTCAACATTGTTTCCATCACTGTCCAATTTTTTCTCCCCTTTCGGCCTCCCCTAATTTGATTGTCTTTGGTCCTTATTTATAGAGGTTTCATATGGTTTATTCTTAATTAATCACGGCAAGTAATATTGATAAGAAAAGGAAACCGAAATCTAATTGAATTAGGTTTCGAAAAATTTGCGTCGAAAAAATTGCGCTGCCGAAAAAAAATTGCTGCAAGAAAAATGCGCTGGCGAAAAAAAATCTACCGCAGTCGACTGCGGAAGTGGGCGAGGAGTGGGAGTCGCCTGCAGGAAATTCCTGCGGGTGACCATTTTGCCCGCAGGCAACTTCTGCGGGCGAAATGCCCACGGGCCCTCGCGATGATTTTTTCATCGCCGATTTTTTCGACGCCGATTTTTATTTTTATTTTATTTTTTTGACTTTTATTTGTTTATTTTTATTTTTTATTAATAAAAATTAAATACTAAAGCAAAAATTATTTAATTAAGATAACAAAAATTATTTTGGACCAAAAAAATATATTAGGCAACACAAAAATTATTTTGGACTAAATAAAATATATTGGACCGGACCGGGTCAAAAATTAAGGGTCTACAATACCTCCATTTGTTGATTTCACCAATAATCAAGCTTTGATCCAAACTCTCATTTGCACCAACCTCACACTTGTTGGTTGAATTGAACACAAGAAAATATGCTCAGCTACTGCCTTTTTTAATAGTTTAGTTTCACTGCTCACTGCTTGATATTTTGTTGCTTCACCGTTTGATGTTCAAGCTTTGTTGCTCACTGTTTCTATTTCCATTTAAAATCCCAAAAGTCCCCAAGGAAAATCTCCTTACTGTTTGAATTTTATTCATTCGTTGCTCTCTCCAAAAATTACTCAAAGTCCAGTCACTGCAGGCGAATTGGGGTAGGCCAATTCACTGCAGGTTACGCCTGCGGCGAACTACCTTGCCGCGAGTCGCTCACCGATTGGTTCATCTAATTTTTTATTTTTTATTATATATATATATTATAAAATAAATAAATTAAGTATTAAAATAAATAATAAATATTAAAATAAATGATAAATACCACAAAAATTATTTCAGACTTATTTTAAAATATTGGATTAGACTTGGTAAAAAATTAAGGGTCTACACATGTTTCCACTTATGGTGGATTTTCCATTTTATTTTATTTTGTTTTTTTTTGTTTTTTTTCTTTTGAGACATTGGGCATTGTGAAGACATGTTTCCATCCTTGGATAGATGCCTATTTTGTTTATTTTATTTTAATAACATGATGGATGTTTATTTATTTTAAATTATGTGTAATATGGATGATGTCATAGTATTTAAGAATTTAATAATGTTTATACTTAAAAAGTTGGTCGGTTCCAATGAACTAGGCGTTATAGTGGTGCTGGGTCATTCTTACCTTCCCCATACGTACCCAACTTTCTGAATTCATTAGGGGGTTAAGGATTCTTTAGGAATCAAGTCATCCACCCCTTTCTTTTCTCGGCCTGTCCGAGTGGTGACTCTATTTTCTTCGAATTTATGCTCGTGTTCACTAAGGCCCTAAGCCTAAGAATGCCAAAGTAGCAAGAACCATTCCACATGGGAGTGGGGCGAAAATCCCTGCTCACAATGATATACACATAATGTATACTTGTAACGTATGCATGAGATATACGTTACATATTCGTATAAGTAAAAATATACATTAGATATATATAACATATACATATACATAAAATATACCACATATATATATATATATATATATATTAAGTATAAAGTGGTTGTTGGAAAAGTTGATAATAATAATAATAATAATAATATAATAATAATAATAATAATAATAATAATAATAATAATAAAGTCAGAGAAGAAAATAAAGTAATTAGTTGAAATTAAAGGTAGTAAAATAGTTAATTATTTAATTAAAAAAATCAAAATTAAAGTAATTTTTAGTGATAGTGGAAAATTATGAAATTCTAATAATTAATAAATTAATAAATTATATTATTATATTTATATTGTTAAGAGAAATAAAAGAAACTAAATTAAAAAAAATTAAAATTAAAATTAAAATGATTTTTGGATAGGAAGAAACTAAAAATGCTTAAATAAATTAGTAATTACTTAATTATATATATTCATGTGGATGAGAAAGAAAGATAGAAAAATAAAAGTCCATTTCTTCTTCTTCTTCTCCATCATGCGTTGTCCACCATTGCCAAGGGAAGGAAAGTTTGGGTGATTTTGAAGAATTTTCAAGCTTTAGGTAAGTTATCTTTCTTTTTAAGTGAGTTTTCTTGAAATATCTATGTAATTTTTGGGATTTTAATGTTAATGTTTATAATTGATAATATGGATTATTTTGAAGTTAATTTGATATATATATATATATATATATTATGGTTAAAAATTGAATATGAGTAGAATTTGATGAAGTTAAGGTTTTAGGTTTAATATGTGAAAAATTAGAAATTTGAATGAGGTTCCAATAATTATTA
This sequence comes from Garcia nutans, assembly GCA_947685225.1. Lineage (NCBI taxonomy): Eukaryota > Viridiplantae > Streptophyta > Magnoliopsida > Malpighiales > Euphorbiaceae > Garcia > Garcia nutans. Next base: position 36,837,285 of record CANTUV010000045.1, read on the forward strand.
ATATGAATTGTTTTAAAGTTGTATGGATGTATATGTAATGGTTTTATGGTTGGAATTTGGATATGAGTTAGTTATGGTGGAACTAGGTTTTATGGGTAAGTTATATGAAAAGATGTTTATAATTATTAAAATAAATTGTTTTAATGTTGTTTTGATGTAAATATAATGAATTTATGATTGAATGATGAAAATGGATAGGTTGATGGTAGTTTAAACGAAGTAGTAATGTTGAAATAGGGTTTTGGTGGAATTGGAAAGAATGAGAATAATTGGTGTTTGATTTAAATGGCTTGAAATGTGTTATTAATGATTTATTTCTAATCTATAATTTGATTTAAGACCAAGCGAGGTGAAATTGTGAAATTAAAGCGGTGAACAAAGTTAGTGTTGGAAGGAGAAATTAGCTTCTAATTTGGTAAATTAGAGGTTAGTACATATTTTAATATCCTATGTTTTCATAAAATGTGATTTGGCATAATACATATATGGTTACTTTGAAATATGGACATTCACACAACTGATGCAATGTTGCATAGTTGTGTGAGGTGTGTCACATTGGATAATTGTCCAATTTAAATTGATGTTGGCATATGATGTATAATAGGTATATCAATGTTATGTAATATAAAGTATAAAATGGATAAAGTGGTGAGAAAAGAATATATTTGACTCAATTTAGATAATAAACAATATTCTTTAAAGTGACGTTATTTTGAGCTAATGTGTTGATAGTAATAATGTAACATCCGTGATTTTAAAAAAAATTATATAAGTATTTGGAGGTATAGGTGTAGTATATACCTAATATATATCTAGTGTATACATAGTATATACATATTATTTTTTAATTGTATATGTTGGATGTTTATTATATATATTTATATGTATAAAATACATATAAGGTATGTTTAATATGTATATAAGATACACATTATATGTGCATATGAGTATTTATATGCATTAAATATACATTATATGTACATGGTATATACATTATATATATGTACATAATGGTAAATGTAAAATATAAGTAGCATATATATGATATATACATAAAGATAAAGTATATACAACATATAAATGAAATATAAATATTTACATATATAGATTTTTATGGATGGAAAGATGGAAAATAAAAATAAAAATAAAAGAAAAGAAAAAGAGGAAAGTCAAAAGAAGAGAGATTTATGGATGGGAATTAAAGAGAAATTAATAAATTAATAAATTAAAATAATATATATGGATGGTAAAAGAAGAAGAAAAACTAAAAAGAGTCTTCATCTTCTTCTTCAACCAGGGGAGGCTGGAATTTTAGTGAGAGAAAGGGCAGATTTTTGGTTCTTCAATCTTTAAATTTTACTAGAATTTTAAAGAATTCAAGTGGATTTTTAAAGAAAAATCAAGATTTAAGTAAGTATCTCTTTTATAAAGCTTTGTTTTCTTTTAATTGATAATTATGTATGGATTGCTAGAGAGAGAAAATGATGTTTAATTATTAAAATAAGTAGAATTGTTGTTAAAATGAGGAGAATATGGTGAAATGTTGGTTGTTTGGTTGATATGGACAAGTTGTAGGGAAGGTGATGAATGATTTAGAGTTTTGGTGTGGATGATTAAATTTGTTGGAATGTATGAAATTAGTGTTATTTCAATATGTATGTAATGATTCTATAGTTAGAAATTAATATGAGCAAGTTTGAATAAAGTTTAGATTTAGGGTTTGGTTATGTAAAATTAGGTTTTCTATTATAAATGGTGTTAATTATTGTAATAAGATGAATTAGTGTTGTTTTAATGTAAATGTTGTGATTTTAAGATTGAAAATGTGATATGGATAAGTTTTGGTGAAGTTCATATGCATGGGTGCATTATGTAGAATTTGGATTTTTGAAGGAGACTTTCATAATTGTGAAAGTGAATTGTTTTGATATTGTATTAATAAGTAATGTTTTAAGGTTAAATGTTAAAAATAAGATTAGTAGAATGAAGTTTGAATAAGGTAGTAAGTTGATGAATGTAGGGTTTTAATGAAATTTTGATGAGAACTATTTGATTATTGATGGTTTAAAGTATATTGGGCATGTGAGTCATTGTAAATGGTTAATGTTGCTTATTAATACCATGTGTGTATGGGTTAAAGTGATAAAAGAGGTGGAAATTAGAGTTTGACTTGGGAAAGAGATAAGAAGTTCATACATATCTTTAAAACTTGTATGTGCATTGAATGTGAGTGGCCAATATGTATATATAATACTATTTCAAAATGTAGGCTCTTTGGTAAAGATAAATGCAGATTGATATATATATATATATATTACATGTATGATATGTGTGGTGAGTTGTCCAATGTGGGCTTAATTGTGATTTGTGACAAAAAAAAAAGGTGGGAAGTAAGCCACATTGTGAATGTGACTTACGAATATGTATGTCGATGATTTAAAAGTATGAAAAAGATAAAGTGTGAAATAATATGAAAATGAGAGATGGTGGTGATCATGATAAGATTGTTCACTTGGAAATTATGACATTGTGATGTAATGTGAAAGTGATAAAAAATTGAGTTGTTCACTGAGAAATGTGAAAAAGAGTTATTGTGTGTTTGTAACCCTATAGAATAACTTGTCCAGTAATATTGAGAATGATGTTGTATGTATTGATAGACCTAAGCAAGGCTAGGTCTTGACCTGAGTATAGCTAGGTCATGTGTGGAGATTGAGATTGAGAATGGACCCAAGCAGAGCTGGGCCATGAGATTGATATTGTGATAACTAGACTTGCTAATTGCATATGTGTGTTTGGGCCTAAAGTATACGTGTGTGAAAATGTTGTATGTATGTAAGTTATAATTTGAAAGTAAATGTGATGCTTAAGTAATGTAAGTAATGTTGTGAGAAAGTACCATTGTATGTGATTTATATATATTGTATTTGAGATTGTGTACCACTAAGCTATATGGCTTAGCGCGGTTGTTTGAATCACGCAAGTAAGAGAATTGTTTATAAGAGGGATCCTAGTGACATTTGATACTTGTGAGATAAGGAATCAGAAGATACATGGTGATCTAGAGTGCTGCAAGACCAACTGTGCCATTTGCATACATGTATAATTTCAATAACAGTGCATTTTGAATTTTTGTATGTATTGTATGCTTTATGTAAAGTTTGTATAATTATATTTTGAAAGGTTTGTAAATAATAATCACGTTTATTAAGTATGTACATTTATAAAATAATGAGTTTGGATAAATTGCTTGAGATAATTGGAAATTTATTGGTGTGAACAAATGTGAATTTTTTGAAGTGCAAATTTTTATACAGGTTGTGTATGTTGATTTTGGAAATGTCTGAAAATCAAACTACACTCTGATAAATTATTTCAGAGATTTTTCTTTAAAATATGTATATTAAGAATTTTATTACTAGTATGGATGTTAATTTAGCTACAAAAATATATTTAAAGAATTAAAATATTTTTCTAATACCAATGGAAATTTTGAAATGACCAGACTTGTGACACTCTGATATTTTGTATATCTATTTTACATATATAGGGTGCATGTCTTATACATATATAGGGTATAAAGGTATTATAGTTATAATTGACCCATAAATGGACCATCATCACATATCTCAAATCTAGCATGCAATGCTCTTAACTCAACAAGCAACAAGAGTGAATAGGCAATCACCCCTGCTAAGGACTTTCGACTTAAGGCATCTGTTACAACGTTCTCCTTATCGGGGTGGTAATCAATGAAACAATTATAATCTTTTATCAATTCCAACCACCGTCTCTGCCGAAGATTCAAATCCTTTTGAACACCCATGTATTTCAAACTCTTGTGATTGGTGTAGATAAAAATTTTTTCTCTACACAAATGATGTCGCCAAATCTTCAGTGCAAACACTATGGCTGCCAACTCCAAATCATGAGTCAAATAGTTTAACCCATAAGGTTTTAATTGTCTAGATGCATATGCAATAACTCTATCCTACATCAACACACATCCCAAACCATTATGTGAAGCATCACTGTAAATCACATAGGATTTACCTTCCATAGGTAGAGTAAGAACAGGAGATGGAGTCAACATCTCTTTCAACTGCTCAAAACTTGCCTGACATTGATTTGTCCACACAAATTTTATATCTTTCTAAAGTAATCTGGTGAGTGGCATAGCTATCATGGAAAATTTATTCACAAACTGACAATAATAACTTGCCAACCTTAGGAAACTCCTAACTTCTGTCATATTCTTTGGTGGACTCCAATTCAAGATAGTCTATACCTTGTTTCTAATGCCCCCTACTGAAATATCATGTCTGAAGAAGGCCACTTGATCCAACCGAAACTCACATTTGAATAACTTGGCATGCAACTATTTCTCCCTTAATGTCTACAAAACAATCCATAGATGCCTATCATGATCCTCCTTGCTACGTGAATAAACCAAAATATTATCAATGAATACCACCAAAAACTAATCCAAGTATGGATGAAAAATCCAATTTCTCAAATCTATAAATGATATCGATGCATTCATTAGCCCAAAAGGCATCACCAAAAACTCATAGCGGCCGTACCTCGTGCAAAAAGTAGTTTTACGTAAATTTGCATCTTTAAATCCTAACTGATGATATCCTGATCTCAAGTCAATCTTGGAAAACACAGTTGCCCCCTTAAACTGATAAAAAAAGATCATTAATATGAGGCAATGGGTACTTGTTCTTGATGGTCACTTTATTCAATTACCGATAATCAATGCTTAATCTCAAAGTGCCATCTTCCTTCTTAACAAACAACACTGGTACTCCCTTCATTAAGATACTCAGACGAATGAACCCTTTATCTAGCAACTCTTGCAATTGTACCTTTAACTCTTTCAATTTCATAGGTGCCATCCGATAAGGTGCAATAGAGATAGGAGTGGTACCTGGCGTCACATCGATACCAAACTCCACCTCTCATATTGGAGGTAGTCCTGGCAACTGATCTAGGAGTACATCAGGGAACTCATATAGGAATACTATCAAGTTCAGACCCCTCAGCTCTAGTATCCAGAAGTGCTAAATAAGCTTCACACCCCCTCTCAGATTATCTTCTTAGCTGAAATAGCTAAAATAAATATGGATGAGAGGTGTCTCTGCTCACTTGATACCACCACATTCTTCCTATCACATGTTTTTAGGATAACACGCTTATGATGACAATCTACTACTACCTAGTGTCTGGATAGCCAATCCATACCTAGAATAATATCATAATCCCTAAGAGCATCTTAAACAAATCATCGAGAAACTCCTTATCATAAACCACAACTGGACTATGTCAATATGCTCTGCTAATTACCACACTATTCCCCAAAGGGATGATAACCAGCACATCAAATCTTAAAGAATATGAACGCATATCACTTACAAGAAAGATGGATGCACTGGTAAATGAATGTGTCAAACTAGGGTCTATTAATGCATGAACTGATATGCCAAATAGAGAGAATGAACCAACTATCACATCTGAAGTGCTCGGCTGTCACTTCATCACATACACCCTCTGTGATAACCCAACCTCCTCTTGTCTACTCCTAGCCATGGATCCTTCCCTCTATCTGCTCTATCACCTCTGCCACTACCTCTACAGCTTTGACCCCCTCTGCCACTGGGTCTAGACACCACAGTCTCTGCTTACTAGTCTCTGGCGGCTATGGACAATTTCTGATACAATGGTCTCTGAAGCCGCACCTGTAACAAGCTGGTGCATTAGTCCTCTAATCAACACCCTAATGTGTCTTACCACACAAAGCATAGGTGGTTGGAGTAAATATCTATGATGTTGGGGTTGGGGCACTAGCTACTGAGGCTATAGGTCCCTGCCTCTGTCTTTGCTGCTGTGATGACTTGCTAGGTTGCCCATGGCCTCTACCAGGCCTCTGTGAGAAACTCCCTCTACCTATCTTCGAAGATGAAGATCCTATATTAGTCTGAGGTCTCATGTCTCTACTCTCCTCTTCCCTAGCTGCAGCTACAAGCCCCTGGGATTTCTCAACATTTCGGGTAGTAGATACCATCTTGGAGAAATCCTCGTGCTGTACTGCAGCCACTTGGCACATAATAGATGGCCTCAACCCCTCTTCAAATCTTTGGCAACGGTCTATCTCATCAAATATAATATCTCCTGTATACTTGCTCAGTCGAAGAAGCTCCTTCTCATATTCTGTGATCGTCTTTTTACCCTACTTCAAATTCAGGAATTCTTTCTTCTTTGCATCTGTAGTCTCTGGGTGAATATTTCTTTCCAAACTCTCTCAGGAAGTCCTTATATGATAGCACAGGAGGTCGGTCTAGTCCATGTGAAATAGTCTTTCACCAATCATATGCATCTCTCTGCAGAAGAGAAACGGCATAATCAAATTTCTCCTTTGTAATAGCCTCCAGTAGCACAAACACCCGCTCAATCCTGTCCAGCCACAACTCTATCGGCTGGATCTGTAATGCCCATGAAGTTTGTAGCCCCATATTTTCTCAACATATCATACTTTCTAGTCTGCTGCTGTTATTGTTGTACTAGGGCCTGAAGAAACAACTCTGCCATCTGCTGCACCTAGACTGGAGGAACATCCTGAGCTACTAGTCTGGCTGACACTGATGCCTCCCCTGCAACCTTAGCACTAGCTCCGGTTCTACCCTCTCTTGGATCAAAAGTCTTGGCACTACCCTCATTGGATCTATGTTTTCGGGATGCCATCACAACCTATATCTATTATAACAATAAATTTTATCACATTAGAGACCAGTTTAAATGCCAAAGCATTTGCATGTATGGCAACTTAAAATCACATTTAAAATCCCCTTTCTCTATCTTAAAAACCCACGTAGGTCGAGAATCTCAAACCTAAGCTCTGATACCAAAATAAATATAATACCCTTATATCCCATATATGTACAATACATACACCTTGTATATGTAAAATATATATACATAATATAAGTAGGTCATAATTTTTCTCATTAGAAATTTTTTCTTAATTTTATAAAAATAGTTAAACTTTTAAAATTTAATTTAGTAATAAAATTACATATTCATAATAGTAAATAATTGTTAAAAACATAAATTTGAAAGAAAATCTCTAGAAAAATTTTACCAGAGTTTTATCTGTATTTTGGACATTTTCCAAAATCACAACTCAACCTGCAAAAGATTTTACACTCCCAAATATTACACCAAACTCAATGCTCCAATATTTATCCAAAACATTGAACATCATATGTTCACAAGAATTTACATATATACAAAGTACTCAATTTTTCACTTTTCATAATCCCAACTTTTAACTTATACAATTATATACTATAGTATAATGTACATACAAAAAAATTCACAAATTAGTTAATTACATGATATATGGATGGCTCTAGTCTAGTCGCAATAAATCATACTTCTAGTATAATCCAAAAATCCTATACCTTATCATGTCTAGAAAGGCTCTCGGTGCCTGCCCTATCACCTGTACGATAAGCAAATCGCACTAAGCTAATAGCCTAACGACACATACTTTGGTAATAAAAGAATTTTGTAAAATAATGCAATATGTCCTTACTTTGAATTTACAATGTAGCATGCAAAAGCATTTAAAACTTATGCATTATTTTTTTAACTCCATCATAGATCACAATCACACGCATTGGGCCCAAATGACCCTATATAATATTCATGTTCAAAGATATTATTTTGGTTTATCTTGACACCCAGTGTCTAGCCCGAAGGCAAATAAAATCACAAGTGATGCTTAGCGTCTAGCCCAGAGGCAAATGTCATCATAATTGACGCCTAACGTCTAGACCCTTAGGCAAATCACATTATAGACATGTCGTACACATATCACTAAACTCATAATGAACAAAATATTATATAAGGCTATACACATTATTCAACATTTTCACTTAGCTTAGTCAATTTCAGCATTCCTTCAATTTTCAACACTTTTTCATCATAAACAATGCATTCCTAGCCACTTTCATAATGTGGCCATATTATACACACTTAGTGGCATTATTCTCTTTTCTTCCACAATTAAATTCAATAATGCTTATGGCCATTTTAAAATGGGCTAAAAATGCATACATTATGCATATCACACATTTCAATATATAGCTAGACACTTTACATATGAATACTCACATTAAAGCAGCATAACTCAAACATCCATATACAATGTAGCATTCCAATTCAATGCAATTTAATACATAAATACCAAAGTATATACTAACCTTCACTCAAGACACTACTAAGCCAAATTCTCACCCATTTTCTTCACTTTACCATAATGTCCTTCACTACTTGAATTGGGCAAATCCAATCTACTCAACTCTTATCCATATTATTGTAGACCCTTAATTTTGATCCCAATTTGGTACGATCCTAATATAAGAATGCCAAAATAAGTTCGATCTAACTTTAAAAGATTTAAACCTAGTTTATGATTTTTAAATAAGTCGGTTCGGGTTAAAAAGGCATAAATTCAATTATTTGGTATGATTAAAGTATTTTTAGATCGATTTTAAGTCAGCAGGGCCCCAGGCGACTTGAACCATGGTTCATGTCTACTTGGAGGGCCAAAATTGACATGAGCCATGGCTCATGTCGATTTGGTGGCCCAAATCAACATGGCCTTGGCCCATGTCTATTCGAACACCCAAATCGATATGGAATTTGATTTCGAAGCATTTTTGGGTTTCCTAATTAAATTAGAATCCTTTTATGTCTTGGATTAGGCATATTAGGTTTAGGTCAAGCCTGATTTGGCCTATAAATAATAAGCTTTAATACTTTAAAAAAATTGGGTCGCAATTGTGAATTAAAAAGCAAAAGGCAACAAAGGAAGCAGCAGTAGTTAAAAAAAAGAAATAACAAAGAGAAAACCCTAGCAACTCGAGAGAGCAGGGAACAAAAACATCAAAATTATCAAACCAGAAGGCAGTGCTATACTTCTGTCTTCAACTTGTTTCAACCAAGATTTACAAGCTCAAATATTGGTGGAATCTACGACGGAGGTTTGCAATCTTCCATTTAAATTATTTTTAAGATTACAATAATTCAATTATTCCTTTTCATTGTTTGCTTTGATTATTTCATTGATTAAAATATCCAGTAGTCATTGCCTTGTTTCATTATTTCATTAATACAAATATGCAATAGCCATGTCCTGCCATGCTATTCCATTTATATTCAGTAGCCATGAATCCATAATTCATTCGGATGTGTTTTTGTGTTTTTCATTCATCAAACTACATTAAATAATTTCATTGATTTCCAAAACGTATTATTAAAATCAGTTTTAAAATTCCAGTAGCCTAAAAAAATCAATTCTCAAGTCCTCTTAAGTTTTAAAATAGTATGATGCTTTTGTTTTAATTACTGTATGTAGTATGAATTATATCATAATAATTAAAAATTTTATAATATTTAAACCTGAAAAGAAGGTCGGTTCTAATGAACCAGGCGTTGTGGGGGTGCTGGGTCATTCTCACCTTTTTCACATGTACCTAACTTTTCGAACCCATTAGGGAGTTTGAAATTCCTCAGAAATCGAGTCATCCATCCCTTTCTTTTTTCTCTGTCCGTCCGGGTGGCGACTCCATTTTTTTCAGATTTAGGCTCGTGTTCTCTAAGGTCTTGAGCCTAACAGTGCCAAAGTCATAAGAACCATTCCAAATGGGAGTGGGGCAAAAATCTCCTCTCACAATTATGAGTCTAAATAATTTATTAGAATCACACTTCTATACATTTTAGCTAATAAAACGTATTTTAACACATTCCCTTAAAATTTTAAATTTTTGCCCTAATGCACTTTAATTTTAGAAGTCCATTCTAATAAATTTTAAATCATGTTTCAAGTTCAATTATATCATTAGAACCCTAATTTTAATATAATTTAATTAATTAAATTCAATTTATATGCATTCTTTACAAATTTCCTATGGAAATCCTAATTTCAGCTCTTCCTCTCCCAAACTACTATCAACCCTAACTATTTCAACCATTTAACCATAAAATCATTGTCTCCACACCAAAATAAACACCATTCCATATCATTTAAACAATTATACAATCCTCCTTTAAAAATTGAAACTTGGCATACTAAGAACTTTTAATAAAGCTTCCTGAAATCAAAGAAACCTTATCTTTTTCTTAAGCTTTCCTCAAAATCTCATTAATTCCTTTGAAAAACTTGAAGAATTTGGTAAATTGAAGAAGAAATTTTCTCCCTTTGCTCATGGAGGATTTCGGCCACGCTAGGAGAAGAAGAAGAAGAAGATGAACATGATATTTTTACTTTTTATCTCTTTTTAATTCTAGCCATATATATATATTAATTCATTAATTAATCATTAATTAATAAATATATAAATTTCCCATCATCTTCCACTATTCAAAAATTATTTTTGATTTTCAATTTTTTAACTTTTTAACCTTTGACTTTTACCATTTACTTTTTGAATTTTTCAATTTTAATAATATTTATATGCTATGTATATTTTACTTATATTTCACATATATATTTATTATTTTCCTCCTACCAACACTTTAATTAACCATTTAAATTATTTATTTAATTATATTTTAATAAAATTGTGGGCGTTATAAGCACTCTCCAAATTATAAATTCAAGGGCCTTTATAGTGAGAGCAACACCAAAGCTAAAAGAAAACCTAAACACATAGTCCCAATAATGAAAAACTATTAACACTACAATCAACACCATCATAACAGATAGCATGTTAATAATGAACAAATAACTCCAACTTCCAATATGCACTACAAAATCAATATTAGCAGCCTAATACTCTTCATCAATGTCACTCTAAATCTATTTTCTTACAAATAATTCAATAAAAAAAACTATAATTCAATAAAAAATTGGTCCACAGATTAAAATAAATTACATTCTGGTCCCCCAGCAACACATGATTGAAGAACCAATATATTAGGTGCCATAGAGAAGCACATAACCAATACGTTTCATTGAAAAATCAGGAATAAAAACCATGAAATATTAATTTGAATCGAGCTCTGGAAACCATTATTACCATCTCCTACAATAGTACTGGTTGCACTTGCAACCTGCTGTATGAGGTCGACACCAACATTCTTAGCATTTTCCTTAAAATTGATGCCTATGGCGTGACATTAAGTTGAAGAACATGTGCAAACAAAAACTATTATTTCGAAATATCAATTTGAGTTGAGCTCCGAAAACCATTATTATCATCTCCTGCAACAATATTTGTTGCACCTACAACATGATTCATGAGGTCTGCACCAACATTCTTAGCATTTTCCTTAAAATTGATGCTTTTGGCAACTGTGACAGTAAGCTGAAGAGCATGTGCAAATTAGTTTAGTTATACACACAAAAGACTCCTACATGGCTAAATCTTTTCTAGATTGGAAGGTAGAGATGCAAATTTGTTTCCTTTACTCACTTATCCGCGTAACTCCATCAACCTTCAGTTTTTGAACATGAATATATTTGAACTGCATGTACACCTACCTCCATATGGCTAAACCTATCTATATTGAACAAAAAATGATACAAATATTTTTACAACCATATTTATAGAAAGAACTCCATAAAAATAAAACAAAATGAAATGAACAGTGCAAGGCCAATACCTTTAGTCCAATTGTGACTTTTACAGCTTCCGCTATCTCATTGACACCCTGCAACATAGCTACAGGAGCCCCAACCCCAAAATTGATATCCTTCGCCACATAACTTCTATTGCATATAATATTACCACACACATATCAAAAGATGGCAATTAGTCACAAAAAATAAATGAAAGCAATGAAAGCAATCCATACCGAGAGCCATAGTACAAAAAAAAAAAAAAGAATGAAAACAAAATTAAATGAAAAAAGAAGAATGTAAACCACCTGGACTTGAGCCAAACACAGTTTAATTTTCACTTCCTAAAGATCAAACTAATTAACTACAACAAAAAGAAATTTTGCACAATGATTAGTTGCTTATGAAATGACCCATTTAAAAAAATCGCTACAAATAAAATAGAATGAGAAGGAGAGAGCCATTATTACCAGTTTCTTTGATGTAGAGGAGCTGTTGACCCAAAAAGACATACATAACAGAGAAAGATAGTCAAAATATTTACAAATTATATAAGCATAATTGAAGATATATGTGTCAAAAAGCACATCATAAAACAAAATATGCTCAAAATAGAATTGGGCAATTATATTGGTCAATTCTACGCATATCAATATGCCAAAGCATAAAATAAATTGTTAAGAGGATGAAACCAAGAAAATGTGCAAAACAAACCCATTTGTTGAAAAATTAAAGCATGGCACATAAAACAAATATGCTCAAGGAATTAAGCAATTATCATAAAATATACATTTGTAATCCCATAGAACAAAAAAGGCAAACACTGATTTTATTTTCACAATAAACAAATAAAAATATTGGATTAAAAAATACAAAATCATTTTGCTGAAAGATCCATTTAAAACATTATTTCAATTCTACAATTTTCAATCCCAAATATACATTCAAAGTTCAAATCCCTAAATAAATTTCTTCAAATTCAGTATTTAAATAGTGAATCAACAACGAAAATGAATTTAACAAAAACATGTATGAATAGAAAGAGAGACAAACCTATAGATAAAGAAACTATAGATAGAGAGAGAAGATGGTATGATCAATAACCACTTGTTCTCCTTTCTCTCATCATTTTCTATCTTTAACCGCAAAACCCATTATTTTTTTTATACAAAAGAAATTAAAAATCTAGAAACAAAATGATTAAGGCTTTTGAAAAGATCAAGGTTGCCAAGCCCATCGTTGGCGAAAGAAATAGACGAAGAGATAGATAAAGCGCAACATAATTATCCAATTATCCAATTATAACTAACCTCTTCTCATGTCCAGTATCCTTTTGTTGATTGCTGAGTTGGTCCAGTTTCACTCCTACAAACAATTCCAAAATAATCAGTATCTGCATTCTTCTTATTCTAAACCAAAATGTACTAAACTTTTAGATAAACTCATAACTCAAACCTAGAAAAATCCACAATTATTACTAATGGAAATCAATCAAACTACAAGTTAAAACCAGATGATTACTATAGAAACAATTGATTTGGTGTCTAGATTTTTCTAAAATAGCTGAAAATGCCAAAAAAAGCAAAAGAAATAGGCCAATGATAATAAAATTGAGAAATTGAGGATGCAGTTTGATCGGCTTTAATGGAGTATTGTCAGTAAACAACTTTTTTTATCTATCACTAAGAAAAATTTAACCTCATCCAACTAATAAAATTTATGGTGCTAAAAAGGTAACAGGGGTATGCATATAGCAATTTACATATAACTTGCAAACTAATCAAATTTATATATAAAATTTATCATATTTTAGCATAGCCCAAACAATTTAATAAACTAATCAAATCATCCTCATCAACCTTCTCCTGTGACTTAGTAGCCACTACATGTGCAGCTAGTTGCGAAAGCCCAATAAAGACCTCCAATATGTAATCATCAACAATTTGTTGCATCAAGCTATTGACCTCATCCTCAGGTGTGGAAAGTGAGGTTAATCCATCCATTGCATTCTCCATCTAGACCTCCACATTTACAAATCGCTTCTCAAATTGTTCCATAGTCTCTAACATCTTCTCAAACCTTTCTCTAACATCATTAACAAAATGCACCCAAGAATAAAAAATCATCAATGACTATGAGACTCGAGCCCTAACACTGTGCCCGACTTACTAAAGGATGGTGGTCGAAATGTTTAAAAAAATTAGGCTAAGTCTCACAAAAATTGTAGAGATCTCTCTGTCGTCATAGGTTATGCTTGGTTCAAGTAAAAATGGTTTTGAAGCAAGAGTCAACACTTAAATTTATTTTAAATAAAAGAAAATTTTAAGAAAAACCATCGGGTAAAACCAATTATATCTTAAGGATAAAAACCACTAGCATCGAACCAAAGGATGAATTCGGGGGCTAGGTATAGACCCTTAATTTTTTATCCAGTCCAGTCCGATATTTTTAAACAGTCCAAAATAATTTTTGTGGTATTTTAATATTTATTATTTATTTTAAACTAAATAATATTTATTACTTATAATATTTATTTTAATAATGAAAATAAAAAATAAAATAATAAAAAATCGGCGACGGCAAAATCGGTGACGATAGAATTGGCGGCGAATTGGCACCCCTCGCAGATCCTAGTAGCGCCCAGGCCAATCCTTGCCGGCCCGATCCTCCCGTAGTAGTGCCTAGTGCCGGTCTCGCCTGGGCTCGCGTACAGTTTTCGCCAAAACCTTATTTTACTTGATTTTTAATATTTTTCTAAACAGTTTTTATTTCCTTAACCAATTAGTATTTGATTTTTATTTTTTTTTCTTATAAATACTACATTAAAAGACATAAAGAGAAGGATTTGGATTTTTTATTGGGACTTTGACTCAAGGATTATTCGGACTCTTTTCTTAGTAATTTACTCAAAACCTTTGATTTGTGAAAGAGCAAGAGCAAACAACAAACAAACAATCCATAAAAGGCAGCCCACACTGTCTTTGTTATTGTTCAACCAGAATTAAAATTGTGGTTGAACCAACAACAGAAGTTTGAATTTTTATTAACTTTTTATATTTTAAGTAGCCTCATTATTCAATTTGATCAATTGTTTAAGCATACAATGAATGGATTTTTATTTAAAACACATTGATCAATTATTTTATTTATCATCTAGTTTCTATCTAAAACCCTAAAAATTATTTTTTAAAACCCTAATATCTTAATACCTATTAAACTAATTTTTGAAGCCTAAAACCCTAATTGCACTTTTTTAAAACCACAAAACAATAATCTATTTTCTCAAAATCATAATCAATTCTACTTTTTAAATTTCACAGTAGCCTATTCTTTCCAAACACCTAACTCTTAATCCTATTTTCATGATCTTCAATTTTATTTACTTAAACCTTAAAC
This sequence comes from Garcia nutans, assembly GCA_947685225.1. Taxonomy (NCBI): domain Eukaryota; kingdom Viridiplantae; phylum Streptophyta; class Magnoliopsida; order Malpighiales; family Euphorbiaceae; genus Garcia; species Garcia nutans. The sequence goes on from CANTUV010000045.1 coordinate 36,852,310, forward strand.
CTTAATATTATTTTCCAAAACCCTAAATCTGAAACCTCCATTCTTTAGATTCAAACCCTAATTTATTTCAAACCTAATCTTTTATTCAAACATCCAGTAGCCATATTATTTCTATTATATTAAATATTTCTCAATTGACTAATCTAGTGAATACAAAACCCTACTTGTTATACATAAAACCTACAAAACCCTAATTTTATTCAAGAAACCCTAAATGATGCATAAACCCTAAATTTATATACTTACTACCTTATTAGATGGATGTTTATTATATATTTTTATTAAAGTTTCATGTCCTGGATGAATACTTTATTTATGATGAATGATTGGTTACTTTTATTGATTTGCTTTGGTTTCAAAACATTATAGGAGGTATGTTTCCATAAGTTGGGTACCTCATATTGTAAGCATCATGTAATTTAATTTATTTTAAACTTTTTGGATCAATGTAAAGGACACGTTTTCACCTTTCGGTGGGTGCCCTATATAGTTTTAGATATTAGACGAAGTAAGGACATGTTTCCATCATTAGATGGGCGTCCATTTATTTATTTTGTTTGGACATTGTTGTGATTTTAATAAAGTATTTATTCATTCTTATGATCACATGTAGTATAGATAATATCGTTATACTTAAGAATTTTATAATATTAAGACCTACAAAGAAGGCCGTTTCTTACCTTCCCCACACGTACCCAACTTTTTGAACCCATTAGGGTGTTGGGGATTCCTTAGGAATCGAGTCATCCACCCCTTTCTTTTTCCCGGCCTGTCCGGGTAGCGACTCCATTTTCTCCGGGCTTAGTCCCGTATTGTCTAAGGCCCCAAGCCTAAACAGTGCCGAAGTCCCAAGAACCATTCCACTGGGAGTGAGGGCAAAAATCCCCGCTCACACTAGGTTTAGGCTTAATTTAATTTTAAAAAAAAATTGGCCTTTGATTAAATAAGAATCCACAAAATTTATTTCATGTTATAACAATTATAATATGACATGGTAGATTAAATAAGGCATATACATCCATACATAACAATGGAATAAAATAAAGTGAAAAAATTAATTTAAATTTTACATTTCAAAACTCAAAATAAGAGGATCTCAACTTTAGCCTTATGGATTCTCAGTTGAGCACACATTCCCCCAAAAGATAGTTTAATTAAGCAAATAAAGACAACAAATGAAGTAAAGTCTATAATTAAGATGAATGTGAATGAAGAAAATGATTTTTTTTTAAGAAAAAGTGGATTTGATACTTGGAGTGAAATTCCATGTAGGCATGTATATCCCGTTTGAATGAGAATAAAAGCCCATGTAGTTCTAACCATCTTGAGATGGATGGTTTTGGTTTTGATAAAATTGGGTTTTTAACTGAAGCGTTGTGAGCCTAAGTATAAGTCGAATTTTAAATTTAGGCTCGGGTATATTTATAACATAAGTTTGAGTCTAACTATAAGCCTAAACTAGGCATTTTTAAGTTTAAGCTTGATTCTTAAGTTTTAACTCCTTAAAACCTAGGTCTAAATGTGAAAGATTAAGTTTAACTCCATAAAAAATCTAAGTTTAAAGTTGATTTTAGGTTTTAACTCCATAAAACCTAAGTCTAAATGTGAAATATTAGGTTTAACTCCATAAACCCAAATCTAGAATTGATTTTAGGTTTTTACTCCATAAAACCTAAGTCTAGTTATGAAAGAATAGGTTTAACTCCATAAACCTAAGTCTATAATTGATTTAGGTTTTAACTCCATAAAATCCATGCCTAGATGTGAAAGATTAGGTTTAACTTTATATACCTAAGTCTAGAATTGATTTTAGGTTTTAACTCTATAAAACCTAAGTCTAAATGTGAAAAATTAGGTTTAACTCCATAAACTTAAGTCTAAAGTTGTTTTTAGGTTTTAACTCTCTATAAAACCTAACTCTAAATGTGAAAAATAAGGTTTAACTCCATAAGCCTAAGTCTAAAGTTGATTTTAGGTTTTAACTCTATAAAACCTAAGTCTAATTCCAAATTTTAGGCCCTTAAACCTTAATTTTTGAAAACAACTCTTGGTTTGGTCCAATTAGGATTTAGTTCCAATTTAGACTCATTTTGAGGTCCAAAGGATGGGCCTTGTCCAAATTTCATGATTTAAGTCCGTTTAAGTCCAATTCCAAATTTAAAGCCAAAAGGATGGATCCAGATTATTAAAACTTGACTCCAAACCCCCAAGGATGGGTTTTGGGTCTATAAAAAGAAAACCCATTTAAACATTGAAACATTAATTAAAAGGTAAGAGCTTAGAAATTTACCTTTAAGCACTTGGTGGTAGCAGTCTTAGAATATGGCCGGATTAGAGTTCCACGCTTGCTAAGGAAGCAACTGGCTTGAGTTGGTTTAAGGAAAACACAACCTCTAGTGGACCAACACCCAAACTTGTTAACAAAATAAGTTTTAGGCAGTTCATACTAAAGAAGATTGAACCTTTTACTTTTAAGATAGAAAAAAGAGAGAAAATATTGGAACAACTAGTAATCAGGTTTGCTTGGTTGAGTAGAGTCAGGAAAAATAAAGAGGGGAGGCCTATCTATAGAGATTTTGATGGTTAAACTTGGAAACAATTCAAAAAAAGTCAGATTAGGGGGCATGACATGTTTTTGGTGCCTCATAGTAGGCTTCTAGTAGCAATAGAGGCTACCACCTGAGGCCCTGCAGTAGCTGCACCAATGGGACCATTAAGTTGTTGCAACGGGCCCGTGGTTGTGCAACAAACTTCCAATGGCCCGTTCTCCTCCATCCAACATCTGTTTTGATGATTCAAGTTGTATTGTAATCGTAACAGACTAAAATTTATTATTATGGTACAAAATTAGGGGTTCACAATGACAGAAATTATCTAAAACCCCTAAACCAAAAATTAAAGATTTTTACTAATTTCTATAACATAATTTTTTTAAAAGAGAACCCATTATCATAATTATCATCCCAAGATAAAATATACAAATAAATGACATATTCTATAAGACCTTACCTACCATAGAAGCAAAGTTCTCAATCTTTGAAAAAATCAAAATTTAAAAAAATTCCAAAAACCAACAAAACCCTAAATTACCTAGTATGGAGAAATAACAAAATTATCAATAGCGAGATAAGACTCAAGCAGTATAATAATTGAAGCCATGGACTTGTTAATGGTAGTCATCTTAGCCTAGGTATCGAGCCTAGCAACAACAACATCAGGTGTAGAAGCGAGTATGAGGTAGTTCATCTGCTCACTTCTCTTCCAGATAGCATTCTCGGCGTAGATCAAAAGCACCATCCAATTCCCCTTCTTGACCTTAAGTTTCTCTGCCTTCTCTTCCTTTTAGCACTTTTGAGCCTATCGTTGCAGTAATTTTGAGTGAACTTGAGGTTTATTATCTAGTTCAATAGTTTCTCTATGTTGTCCATGGCTTTGGAGAATGAAAATCAACCAAATTTTGAATTCTATGGTTTTGTACTTTTCTTCAAAGAATTGAATAATTAGGAAATCAACCATTTTTAATTGAACATATGACCACGTGATTTGATCTTCTAATAAAATAATTATCGTATTCTTATAATATTGTTATCACATTCTTAATCTTGGGAGAGGAAACGGCAGACAACGATTTAATAATTAGAGAAGACAGAGTGAGAAATTGAAACATAGAGAGAAATTGAAAAATTGCTCCTTTTTTAAAATATGCATGACGTGATAGTTTCAAAAGAAGGCTTATTTTCTCAACTTTTTATATATTTATATAGATTGTATTATATTATATGGCATAATAATATAATTGTTATTTATAATATTTGGAAGGATGAAATAAAAGAGATTAAATTTTAAAATCACGAAAACCATTAAATTGTTGATTTGAAAAACTCATTAAAACTCATAATTTTCATACTATAAGATTATTAGAAGAATTTATACTATAAAAATATAAATTTAAACAAATAAGAAATTAAAATATTTATGAAAACATGGCAAATTATCATCCATGCAAACTTTAAAATGTTAGAGCTTACTATAACATCTACACTTTTGTTAGAATAAAATTAAACTAAATTAAATTAAATAATTTGAGGGACAAATGAAGTGTGTGTAAGTGATAAAAATATGAAATGTTTATGTGAAATATATATATATATATATATATATATATAAAGTTGAAAAGACAAAAGATGAATAGTTAAAAGGGGTAAAATGGTAAAAACTCAAAAATTCAAAAATTCAAAAATAAATTATTTTTTAATAGAAGATAGAAAATGGAATTTTTAAAGTAAATAAATAAATAAAATATTAAAATAATATATATATGGTCTTAAATGAAGAAAGAAAATTAAAGTCAAATAATTGTTTTCTTCTTCTTCTCTTCTTCAAGCTAGCGCTTAACCTCCATTGAAGGACAAGGGTGGACTTCTACTCTTCCAAACACTAATTTTTTTAGTGAATTTTCAAGAATCAATAGGAGTTTTGATGGTTTTCCAACTAATTGGTAAGCTCTCTTTTTCAATTTGTAAGTTATGTTGGAAAATTGGATTATGTAAGAATTGGGGTTTTGATGGATGGTGAAATAATTTGTTATATGGGTATGGAATGTGTTATTTTTATGAGGAGGTAAAGATTTTATGTGTAATATCCCAAGATATGCCTTAAAAGTTTTGGAGTTATTGTTTTATTTGGACTTAATGTATATGTATATTTGGGAAATATAACTACAATATAAAAGACATATACATATACATGAGAGAAATTGGGAGTAGGAAAAGTGAGTTATATATATATATATATATAATTAATTGTAATAATGATGATAAGGACAAAAAGGAAAAGAGAAGAAGAAAGTCAAAGGAAATTTATGAGGTGGAGATTATTTGAGAAATTATTATTATTATTATTGTTATCATTATTATTATTATTATTATTGTTATCATCATCATTATTATTATTATTATTATTGTTATTATTATTATTATTATTATTATTATTATTATTATTATAATATATATATTTGGTGGAGATAAGAACGAAGAAGAGGAAAAAATTGATTTTCCTTTCTTCTTCTTCGTCTGTTCTTCTTCGTGAGAGAGAGAGAGAGAGAGATGGAGAGAGAGAGAGAAGCTAGAGAGAGAAAGATGATTTTTGCTCCTAATTACACCAAAGATTAAGGATATCAAGAGATTTGCAAGTGGAGTTTGAAGATTTGGCAAGCTATACATGTAAGTACTCATTCTTTGAATTGAGTTTATTGATTATATATATATATGATTTTTTTATCTTCTTGTCTTGATTTCTTTTAATTGAAGTTAGTTTTGATATGGTTGGTGTGGAAGATGATGATAAGTTGGGGTATTTGTGAGAATGATGATGAATTGTGGAGTTAGAGTTTAGTATAAATGAATTTGGTACTTTGAGTAATTGATTATAGTGATGTATATATATTGGTTATTATGATGATATAATGAAGTTATATAAATGTTAAAGTGATAGGAAATTGTTAAATATTAACAAAGATGATGATTAAGAGGGTTGTGGTGTGAATTTTAAAGGGTTTGGATGAGTTTTGAAATATTTGGTCTTTAAATCATTGAAGGACACGGCCAAGTTGTGAGAGACACGGCCAAGTTAGGGCAAATTTGGCCGTGTTGGATGATTTTGGAGAGACACGGCCACTGGCTTGGCCGTGTCCCTTGACCGTGTTTGCCACTGCCTGTGTTGTGTTGAGAGACACGGCCGTGTCCCTTGCCCGTGTCTGCTACTGGGTGTTTGTGTTGAGAGACACGGCCACTGGCTTGGCCGTGTCCATTGCCCGTGTTTGCTACTGTCTGCATTGGTGTTGAGAGACACGGCCACAAGCTTGGCCGTGTCCCTTGAGTGTGTTGGCTAATGATATTTATTCTTGATTATTCTTACATGGTTGGATCTTCAAAGGTCTTTTGTACCTAAACACACTTAAAACAATAATGATTCAATCAAATGTATATGGAAGATTCTAAATCCATGAATAATGTAAATTGTTATGTGTATATTAATGATGATATAGGAAATGTGGAAGATATAATGATCATTGAAAAAGTATGTGCAATGCCATTGATTATGTATACTTGAATGATGAATTGATCAATATGATTTGATGATGCATATGATACTATATGAGCAATGATATGCCTTATGCATTGTGAATCTTGTGAATTGCAATGATGATATATATATATATATATATTGTGAAGGATATGATGAAGTAATTAATTATGTACAATTGAATAATGAAATATTATAATATGAGTTGAGACATGATATGATATGAAGCCATTGTGATTGGCTATAGTGATTCAAATGAGATGTGAAGCCATTGTTATTGGCTATGATAATTCAATTGAGTATGAAATGAAAATGTTGATTCAATTGTGTTCTGTCTAATATGTTGATTCAATCTTCAGAGTTCTGGATTTGGCGGCATGCCTAGAAAATGTGAAAATGTAACAGTCTTGCCGGGTTGAGGATCTCTTCAATTTGAGTGAATTGAGGTCCAAGAGACTGGGTCTGTTACACTATGTGAATTATTGATACGAAATATATGAAAAGTAACAATCTTGCCGGGTTGAGGATCTCTTTGAATTGAGATGAATTGAGATCCAAGAGACTGGGTCTGTTACTTGATAAAATGTGAAATGTGAATTGTAGTAACAGTCTAGCCGGGTTGAGGATCTCCTCGAGTTTAGCCGAGTTGATGATCCAAGAGACTGGGTCTGTTACGCTATCCATGGATAGAGATATGAGATATATTGCCTACGGGCTTGATCATTGTGATTATGGACCAATGCAGTAACTCTGAACTTGGAATAACATATTAGTGTCTTTTGGGCCCGAGTCTGTCTTTGTTGTCAATGTGATATTTAAATGTTGAAATAAATGAGTAATGAGATCTATGGCTGCCTTTATTGGTAGTGTGATTCATGATTGATGAATTGTGAATAAAATGATGTTGTGAAGTATGATTTTGTAATATGTGTATTGATATATTGAGGAGCTTTGTTGAGATATGAGTTTATGAAAATGTTGTATGATGTGTAACATGTATATGAATGTGGAATTTGTGAGGTTTGTTTTCATAAAGGTTTGAATAAGTCATTGAATGATGATTTGTTAAAATGATGTATATGTATATGTATATGAGATAGAAATGGTAAGTATCGTATTATGAATGTTCTATGTAAATATGTATATAATTAATGAGACTAGTGGGGGAACATATGAAGAATGCATTGAGAAAGGAAAACGTGGTAAAAGAACAATAAAACATGATGCTAAAAATATGAGGTATGATTCTTTTGTAAAGTATATTTTAATATTTATTTGTACTACTAAGCTCTCGGGCTTAGCGCGGATTTATAATCGCGCAGGTGGCTATGCGGTTGATCTGGAAGTCCAGCTGTTATGCCACGAGATGGATAAGAGTGTCTCGAGACCAACTAGAAGGTGATGCATACATTTTGTGATTTTAATTATGTTGTATAATTATAAGAATAATGTTTTTCATAAATGTTTCTTTAAATTAATGCAATACTTCTTGAACTCAGATAAAGGTTTTTAAATTGAAACTATAAGTGACATTCTTATACTTTATATACGTATTGTATATATACTAGGTATATGTATAGTACTTATATAGAGTATGGGGGTATCAGAGCTTAGGTTCGAGATTCTCGGCCTAAGTAGAATTAAAAAGAGAAAGTTTTGAAAAGCTTAAAGAGAAGTAAAAAGAAAAGTTTTGAATTGAAGTTTGTAATACATGCATATGCATTCACATCTAGGTTGGTCTCGAACGTGGCATTATGTGATTTGTGATGTATTTGAATTACATGAGATATATGATAATGTGTAAATGAGGTTTTATATGAAAGCAAATTTTGAAATGTTGATAATTGAGAGATGATTGTGATATAAATAAATGATATGGAAGGTATAAGTAAAAAGTTTGATTATTGATATATGTTTGACATATAAAGGAATGGCTAGAAGAATAAAGTTGGAAATGAGTTAGAAACAAATTAAGATTAAAGTATGTAATCTTTCCTCTAATATTTGAATCTCTTTCCAATAAACTTTATGTTTGGATTTCTATAAAGAGGAAATATTGTTGGATGGGTAATATGAAAAGATATGTTATTTTAATGAAAAATATAATACGGTGAAATATTGAATGAGTTGATTGGTGCAAGTTGAGTGTGATAATTTAAGGTGTGTATATGTAAAGTTAAGGTTTTGTTTAAAAAAAAGAAAGAAATAATGTTGGTTAAGTACGAAGATATATTGGTGTTGTTTGTATTGTTAAATACAAACATGGTGATTTCAATGTTAGAAATGCGATATGGTTGAATATTGTGAAAGCTCATGTTAATGGTGGTAATATGAGACATTTAGATTTTTGGAATGAGCTTAATAATTGTGAAACATATATGTTTTGATGTTGCTTTGTGGTATATACATATAAGATGTTTTAAAGTTGATATTAAGAGAATGAGATGAATAAGTTGAAAGTTTATAGTTTTAATGGAATGTGGATAAAGATCATTTAAATATTGATAGTTTAATGTATTTAATATATGAGATATATGAAATATATATTAGTGTATGAAATGGGGAATGAGACTGATAGTAGGAAAATTTGGTTTGAAATAAAAGAAAAGGAATTGATCAAATGGGAAATGAGTTACTTTAAGTAATTTGATTGGAAAGGATGAAAATGAATATGGAATATATGTTAAAGGTATTTAAAAGCAAATGTGAGAGAGATATCACATTGGAAATGTGATTAAGTTCTTTGTGAAATAATATTATAAGTAGAGTGTATATATTTATTGAAGTTAATGAATAACTTAAGTTATGTTCAAAGAATGAGAATGATAAGAGTTAAAGGAAAGTGATAAATCTTATATTTGTATAAACTATATGCAAAAGAAAATTTTAATAAATTGCATAATTATGTGTATATGTAAAGAGGATATGTGAAATGAACTTTTCGACATGAATGTAATGGTTATATGTAAGAAAGGTGGGAAGTGAGTCACATTATAAACATGACCTATGAATGTGTATATGATACGTTTATTATATTATACCATTGCATGTTTAATGGTATTAGAAATGAGATTGCATATAGTAGTGGAATTAATAAGGATTAAATCTTAATTTATGTAGAATAGAGTATGTGATGAAATAGAAAATGAGAATGGATTTGGGTAATATTGAATAATGAAATTGTTATTGCAATAACTAAGTGAGGCTATCATAAGATGTCTTGGAACTCAAAGACTTTGTGTGTGGAACTGTTTTATGTATAAGTGTAAAATAAGAAATTGTAAGGAAAGAGTTTTGTATTTGAAAATTTTTAGAGGAGATGGTTTGGAAATGGAGTAATGAATGAAATTTGTGTAAGATTTGTATATGATTGAAAGTTGGGCGTAGAAAATGTTAAAGATAATATTATTGGACATGAGTTAGGTTAATGATAATCAAATAAATAAAAGCAAACTGTTTTGGAGATGGAAATAAAATGTGTTAATTCTTGGTGTAATAAAAGCTTGGAGAATAAATATATAATTTTTGTGATATAATCTAATATTATAATTGTAAAGGTTGGAAATCGAATAATAGAAGAACGAGATTGATTTACAAACCCCAAATGTGATTGTTTATATATCATGGTACTATGATTTGATTAGTGTGATTAGTTGGTTAGTTTATTTATCTTCAGATTTGGAGCTGAGATGATATAACTGTGGTACAGTTTTGGTGAGATTGATAACTATGTTTTTTTTTAAAACCTGGTTAAAAGATATGGTTGAAGCCTGTCTAGATGATATGATTGAATAATGAGATATTCAATATAGTTGATGATATATGAGCATACTATTTTGATGTGATGAAAAACCATAATTGTTGACAATGATGTTAGTAATGAAGTATAATGGAGGTAAAGTACCAAATTGATTATGAGAAATAAATGGTGAAAAGATAAATGAACGGACTTATCTGCCTCCTGCGGAACCATGCGGACCCATTGTGTTGGGCAACCGAACTTGGACTACCGACCTGGTCGGGGAAAAGTTCGTTTATGAAGCCATAGTTGTTGGCTATATGGATAAACTTTGAATAAGTATGAGAGATGATAATATAATTATTAGAGTAATGAAATGTATATTTATAAGCATGATTCTTATTGAATGAATATATGAATCTGAAAAGATTAGAATTTGAATATAAGTTTGACCTAATGAAATTAGGTTATATATATATTGTGAAATCCAATGATAAATTTCGATAAGTTAATTGTTGGTTGAAATCTAATAAGGTTGAAATGTTAGTATATTGTGTTAAATAGATCGATTGATCTAGACTTCACTAAAGTTGCAAGTCAATATAGAGATTTAATATGTACAGTTGTACTGGGAGTATAAATTTAAATGGTTATGTGTATGATGTAATATTCTGGCTTACGAATGAACATAAGTAAATTGAATTACATCAATTGTATTTGGAGAGAAAAAGGGAAATGTTGTTGACATGTGAAGTAAGTTTAAAAGTATGGTATTAATATTTATGTTAAGTGAGCAGCAAGTTAAAGAAAGTAAGGATATTGTTACTAATTGAGGTTTGGTAAATATTTATTTTGAAAGTGATTGTAAGAACAGAATAATCAATGCTAAGATATTAATTAATGACTTTTAAGGTTAAAGTTAAGAGAATATCTGCAAAGAGATAAAGTGATAATCTGACTCTAATACAAAGATAAAATTCATTGGATATGTATAAGTTATCTGAATTGTTTTGTTGAGAAAGTAATAAGATATATATATATACCTATACTATGATGAGTTATGAATTTCAGAGAAGATGACTGTTTCTAAGGGGGAGAGTAGAAGTTATGTGACTTGATAAAATCATAATGTAAGAATACGATGATTTTCATATAATGGTGATTTGTTCTAAATGGATTGTTACTATGTTGGATAATTTCGAGGACGACATTACTTAAAGGGGGAGAGAATTGTAATATCCCAAGATATGCCTTAAAAGTTTTGGAATTATTGTTGTATTTGGACTTAATGTATATGTATATTTGGGAAATATAACTACAATATAAAAGACATATACATATACATTACATATACATGAGAGAAATTGGGAGTAGGAAAAGTGAGTTATATATATATATATATATATAATTAATTGTAATAATGATGATAAGGACAAAAAGGAAAAGAGAAGAAGAAAGTCAAAGGAAATTTATGAGGTGGAGATTATTTGAGAAATTATTATTATTATTGTTGTTATCATTATTATTATTATTATTATTGTTATCATCATTATTATTATTATTATTATTATTATTGTTATTATTATTATTATTATTATTATTATTATAATATATATATTTGGTGGAGATAAGAACGAAGAAGAGGAAAAAATTGATTTTCCTTTCTTCTTCTTCGTCTGTTCTTCTTCGTGAGAGAGAGAGAGAGAGAGATGGAGAGAGAGAGAGAAGCTAGAGAGAGAAAGATGATTTTTGCTCCTAATTACACCAAAGATTAAGGATATCAAGAGATTTGCAAGTGGAGTTTGAAGATTTGGCAAGCTATACATGTAAGTACTCATTCTTTGAATTGAGTTTATTAATTATATATATATATGATTTTTTATCTTCTTGTCTTGATTTCTTTTAATTGAAGTTAGTTTTGATATGGTTGGTGTGGAAGATGATGATAAGGTGGGGTATTTGTGAGAATGATGATGAATTGTGGAGTTAGAGTTTAGTATAAATGAATTTGGTACTTTGAGTAATTGATTATAGTGATGTATATATATTGGTTATTATGATGATATAATGAAGTTATATAAATGTTAAAGTGATAGGAAATTGTTAAATATTAACAAAGATGATGATTAAGAGGGTTGTGGTGTGAATTTTAAAGGGTTTGGATGAGTTTTGAAATATTTGGTCTTTAAATCATTGAAGGACACGGCCAAGTTGTGAGAGACACGGCCAAGTTAGGGCAAATTTGGCCGTGTTGGATGATTTTGGAGAGACACGGCCACTGGCTTGGCCGTGTCCCTTGACCGTGTTTGCCACTGCCTGTGTTGTGTTGAGAGACACGGCCGTGTCCCTTGCCCGTGTCTGCTACTGGGTGTTTGTGTTGAGAGACACGGCCACTGGCTTGGCCGTGTCCATTGCCCGTGTTTGCTACTGTCTGCATTGGTGTTGAGAGACACGGCCACAAGCTTGGCCGTGTCCCTTGAGTGTGTTGGCTAATGATATTTATTCTTGATTATTCTTACATGGTTGGATCTTCAAAGGTCTTTTGTACCTAAACACACTTAAAACAATAATGATTCAATCAAATGTATATGGAAGATTCTAAATCCATGAATAATGTAAATTGTTATGTGTATATTAATGATGATATAGGAAATGTGGAAGATATAATGATCATTGAAAAAGTATGTGCAATGCCATTGATTATGTATACTTGAATGATGAATTGATCAATATGATTTGATGATGCATATGATACTATATGAGCAATGATATGCCTTATGCATTGTGAATCTTGTGAATTGCAATGATGATATATATATATATATATATTGTGAAGGATATGATGAAGTAATTAATTATGTACAATTGAATAATGAAATATTATAATATGAGTTGAGACATGATATGATATGAAGCCATTGTGATTGGCTATAGTGATTCAAATGAGATGTGAAGCCATTGTTATTGGCTATGATAATTCAATTGAGTATGAAATGAAAATGTTGATTCAATTGTGTTCTGTCTAATATGTTGATTCAATCTTCAGAGTTCTGGATTTGGCGGCATGCCTAGAAAATGTGAAAATGTAACAGTCTTGCCGGGTTGAGGATCTCTTCAATTTGAGTGAATTGAGGTCCAAGAGACTGGGTCTGTTACACTATGTGAATTATTGATACGAAATATATGAAAAGTAACAATCTTGCCGGGTTGAGGATCTCTTTGAATTGAGATGAATTGAGATCCAAGAGACTGGGTCTGTTACTTGATAAAATGTGAAATGTGAATTGTAGTAACAGTCTAGCCGGGTTGAGGATCTCCTCGAGTTTAGCCGAGTTGATGATCCAAGAGACTGGGTCTGTTACGCTATCCATGGATAGAGATATGAGATATATTGCCTACGGGCTTGATCATTGTGATTATGGACCAATGCAGTAACTCTGAACTTGGAATAACATATTAGTGTCTTTTGGGCCCGAGTCTGTCTTTGTTGTCAATGTGATATTTAAATGTTGAAATAAATGAGTAATGAGATCTATGGCTGCCTTTATTGGTAGTGTGATTCATGATTGATGAATTGTGAATAAAATGATGTTGTGAAGTATGATTTTGTAATATGTGTATTGATATATTGAGGAGCTTTGTTGAGATATGAGTTTATGAAAATGTTGTATGATGTGTAACATGTATATGAATGTGGAATTTGTGAGGTTTGTTTTCATAAAGGTTTGAATAAGTCATTGAATGATGATTTGTTAAAATGATGTATATGTATATGTATATGAGATAGAAATGGTAAGTATCGTATTATGAATGTTCTATGTAAATATGTATATAATTAATGAGACTAGTGGGGGAACATATGAAGAATGCATTGAGAAAGGAAAACGTGGTAAAAGAACAATAAAACATGATGCTAAAAATATGAGGTATGATTCTTTTGTAAAGTATATTTTAATATTTATTTGTACTACTAAGCTCTCGGGCTTAGCGCGGATTTATAATCGCGCAGGTGGCTATGCGGTTGATCTGGAAGTCCAGCTGTTATGCCACGAGATGGATAAGAGTGTCTCGAGACCAACTAGAAGGTGATGCATACATTTTGTGATTTTAATTATGTTGTATAATTATAAGAATAATGTTTTTCATAAATGTTTCTTTAAATTAATGCAATACTTCTTGAACTCAGATAAAGGTTTTTAAATTGAAACTATAAGTGACATTCTTATACTTTATATACGTATTGTATATATACTAGGTATATGTATAGTACTTATATAGAGTATGGGGGTATCAGAGCTTAGGTTCGAGATTCTCGGCCTAAGTAGAATTAAAAAGAGAAAGTTTTGAAAAGCTTAAAGAGAAGTAAAAAGAAAAGTTTTGAATTGAAGTTTGTAATACATGCATATGCATTCACATCTAGGTTGGTCTCGAACGTGGCATTATGTGATTTGTGATGTATTTGAATTACATGAGATATATGATAATGTGTAAATGAGGTTTTATATGAAAGCAAATTTTGAAATGTTGATAATTGAGAGATGATTGTGATATAAATAAATGATATGGAAGGTATAAGTAAAAAGTTTGATTATTGATATATGTTTGACATATAAAGGAATGGCTAGAAGAATAAAGTTGGAAATGAGTTAGAAACAAATTAAGATTAAAGTATGTAATCTTTCCTCTAATATTTGAATCTCTTTCCAATAAACTTTATGTTTGGATTTCTATAAAGAGGAAATATTGTTGGATGGGTAATATGAAAAGATATGTTATTTTAATGAAAAATATAATACGGTGAAATATTGAATGAGTTGATTGGTGCAAGTTGAGTGTGATAATTTAAGGTGTGTATATGTAAAGTTAAGGTTTTGTTTAAAAAAAAGAAAGAAATAATGTTGGTTAAGTACGAAGATATATTGGTGTTGTTTGTATTGTTAAATACAAACATGGTGATTTCAATGTTAGAAATGCGATATGGTTGAATATTGTGAAAGCTCATGTTAATGGTGGTAATATGAGACATTTAGATTTTTGGAATGAGCTTAATAATTGTGAAACATATATGTTTTGATGTTGCTTTGTGGTATATACATATAAGATGTTTTAAAGTTGATATTAAGAGAATGAGATGAATAAGTTGAAAGTTTATAGTTTTAATGGAATGTGGATAAAGATCATTTAAATATTGATAGTTTAATGTATTTAATATATGAGATATATGAAATATATATTAGTGTATGAAATGGGGAATGAGACTGATAGTAGGAAAATTTGGTTTGAAATAAAAGAAAAGGAATTGATCAAATGGGAAATGAGTTACTTTAAGTAATTTGATTGGAAAGGATGAAAATGAATATGGAATATATGTTAAAGGTATTTAAAAGCAAATGTGAGAGAGATATCACATTGGAAATGTGATTAAGTTCTTTGTGAAATAATATTATAAGTAGAGTGTATATATTTATTGAAGTTAATGAATAACTTAAGTTATGTTCAAAGAATGAGAATGATAAGAGTTAAAGGAAAGTGATAAATCTTATATTTGTATAAACTATATGCAAAAGAAAATTTTAATAAATTGCATAATTATGTGTATATGTAAAGAGGATATGTGAAATGAACTTTTCGACATGAATGTAATGGTTATATGTAAGAAAGGTGGGAAGTGAGTCACATTATAAACATGACCTATGAATGTGTATATGATACGTTTATTATATTATACCATTGCATGTTTAATGGTATTAGAAATGAGATTGCATATAGTAGTGGAATTAATAAGGATTAAATCTTAATTTATGTAGAATAGAGTATGTGATGAAATAGAAAATGAGAATGGATTTGGGTAATATTGAATAATGAAATTGTTATTGCAATAACTAAGTGAGGCTATCATAAGATGTCTTGGAACTCAAAGACTTTGTGTGTGGAACTGTTTTATGTATAAGTGTAAAATAAGAAATTGTAAGGAAAGAGTTTTGTATTTGAAAATTTTTAGAGGAGATGGTTTGGAAATGGAGTAATGAATGAAATTTGTGTAAGATTTGTATATGATTGAAAGTTGGGCGTAGAAAATGTTAAAGATAATATTATTGGACATGAGTTAGGTTAATGATAATCAAATAAATAAAAGCAAACTGTTTTGGAGATGGAAATAAAATGTGTTAATTCTTGGTGTAATAAAAGCTTGGAGAATAAATATATAATTTTTGTGATATAATCTAATATTATAATTGTAAAGGTTGGAAATCGAATAATAGAAGAACGAGATTGATTTACAAACCCCAAATGTGATTGTTTATATATCATGGTACTATGATTTGATTAGTGTGATTAGTTGGTTAGTTTATTTATCTTCAGATTTGGAGCTGAGATGATATAACTGTGGTACAGTTTTGGTGAGATTGATAACTATGTTTTTTTTTAAAACCTGGTTAAAAGATATGGTTGAAGCCTGTCTAGATGATATGATTGAATAATGAGATATTCAATATAGTTGATGATATATGAGCATACTATTTTGATGTGATGAAAAACCATAATTGTTGACAATGATGTTAGTAATGAAGTATAATGGAGGTAAAGTACCAAATTGATTATGAGAAATAAATGGTGAAAAGATAAATGAACGGACTTATCTGCCTCCTGCGGAACCATGCGGACCCATTGTGTTGGGCAACCGAACTTGGACTACCGACCTGGTCGGGGAAAAGTTCGTTTATGAAGCCATAGTTGTTGGCTATATGGATAAACTTTGAATAAGTATGAGAGATGATAATATAATTATTAGAGTAATGAAATGTATATTTATAAGCATGATTCTTATTGAATGAATATATGAATCTGAAAAGATTAGAATTTGAATATAAGTTTGACCTAATGAAATTAGGTTATATATATATTGTGAAATCCAATGATAAATTTCGATAAGTTAATTGTTGGTTGAAATCTAATAAGGTTGAAATGTTAGTATATTGTGTTAAATAGATCGATTGATCTAGACTTCACTAAAGTTGCAAGTCAATATAGAGATTTAATATGTACAGTTGTACTGGGAGTATAAATTTAAATGGTTATGTGTATGATGTAATATTCTGGCTTACGAATGAACATAAGTAAATTGAATTACATCAATTGTATTTGGAGAGAAAAAGGGAAATGTTGTTGACATGTGAAGTAAGTTTAAAAGTATGGTATTAATATTTATGTTAAGTGAGCAGCAAGTTAAAGAAAGTAAGGATATTGTTACTAATTGAGGTTTGGTAAATATTTATTTTGAAAGTGATTGTAAGAACAGAATAATCAATGCTAAGATATTAATTAATGACTTTTAAGGTTAAAGTTAAGAGAATATCTGCAAAGAGATAAAGTGATAATCTGACTCTAATACAAAGATAAAATTCATTGGATATGTATAAGTTATCTGAATTGTTTTGTTGAGAAAGTAATAAGATATATATATATACCTATACTATGATGAGTTATGAATTTCAGAGAAGATGACTGTTTCTAAGGGGGAGAGTAGAAGTTATGTGACTTGATAAAATCATAATGTAAGAATACGATGATTTTCATATAATGGTGATTTGTTCTAAATGGATTGTTACTATGTTGGATAATTTCGAGGACGACATTACTTAAAGGGGGAGAGAATTGTAATATCCCAAGATATGCCTTAAAAGTTTTGGAATTATTGTTGTATTTGGACTTAATGTATATGTATATTTGGGAAATATAACTACAATATAAAAGACATATACATATACATTACATATACATGAGAGAAATTGGGAGTAGGAAAAGTGAGTTATATATATATATATAATTAATTGTAATAATGATGATAAGGACAAAAAGGAAAAGAGAAGAAGAAAGTCAAAGGAAATTTATGAGGTGGAGATTATTTGAGAAATTATTATTATTATTATTGTTATCATTATTATTATTATTATTATTGTTATCATTATTATTATTATTATTATTATTATTGTTATTATTATTATTATTATTATTATTATTATAATATATATATTTGGTGGAGATAAGAACGAAGAAGAGGAAAAAATTGATTTTCCTTTCTTCTTCTTCGTCTGTTCTTCTTCGTGAGAGAGAGAGAGAGAGAGATGGAGAGAGAGAGAGAAGCTAGAGAGAGAAAGATGATTTTTGCTCCTAATTACACCAAAGATTAAGGATATCAAGAGATTTGCAAGTGGAGTTTGAAGATTTGGCAAGCTATACATGTAAGTACTCATTCTTTGAATTGAGTTTATTAATTATATATATATATGATTTTTTTATCTTCTTGTCTTGATTTCTTTTAATTGAAGTTAGTTTTGATATGGTTGGTGTGGAAGATGATGATAAGGTGGGGTATTTGTGAGAATGATGATGAATTGTGGAGTTAGAGTTTAGTATAAATGAATTTGGTACTTTGAGTAATTGATTATAGTGATGTATATATATTGGTTATTATGATGATAAAATGAAGTTATATAAATGTTAAAGTGATAGGAAATTGTTAAATATTAACAAAGATGATGATTAAGAGGGTTGTGGTGTGAATTTTAAAGGGTTTGGATGAGTTTTGAAATATTTGGTCTTTAAATCATTGAAGGACACGGCCAAGTTGTGAGAGACACGGCCAAGTTAGGGCAAATTTGGCCGTGTTGGATGATTTTGGAGAGACACGGCCACTGGCTTGGCCGTGTCCCTTGACCGTGTTTGCCACTGCCTGTGTTGTGTTGAGAGACACGGCCGTGTCCCTTGCCCGTGTCTGCTACTGGGTGTTTGTGTTGAGAGACACGGCCACTGGCTTGGCCGTGTCCATTGCCCGTGTTTGCTACTGTCTGCATTGGTGTTGAGAGACACGGCCACAAGCTTGGCCGTGTCCCTTGAGTGTGTTGGCTAATGATATTTATTCTTGATTATTCTTACATGGTTGGATCTTCAAAGGTCTTTTGTACCTAAACACACTTAAAACAATAATGATTCAATCAAATGTATATGGAAGATTCTAAATCCATGAATAATGTAAATTGTTATGTGTATATTAATGATGATATAGGAAATGTGGAAGATATAATGATCATTGAAAAAGTATGTGCAATGCCATTGATTATGTATACTTGAATGATGAATTGATCAATATGATTTGATGATGCATATGATACTATATGAGCAATGATATGCCTTATGCATTGTGAATCTTGTGAATTGCAATGATGATATATATATATATATATTGTGAAGGATATGATGAAGTAATTAATTATGTACAATTGAATAATGAAATATTATAATATGAGTTGAGACATGATATGATATGAAGCCATTGTGATTGGCTATAGTGATTCAAATGAGATGTGAAGCCATTGTTATTGGCTATGATAATTCAATTGAGTATGAAATGAAAATGTTGATTCAATTGTGTTCTGTCTAATATGTTGATTCAATCTTCAGAGTTCTGGATTTGGCGGCATGCCTAGAAAATGTGAAAATGTAACAGTCTTGCAGGGTTGAGGATCTCTTCAATTTGAGTGAATTGAGGTCCAAGAGACTGGGTCTGTTACACTATGTGAATTATTGATACGAAATATATGAAAAGTAACAATCTTGCCGGGTTGAGGATCTCTTTGAATTGAGATGAATTGAGATCCAAGAGACTGGGTCTGTTACTTGATAAAATGTGAAATGTGAATTGTAGTAACAGTCTAGCCGGGTTGAGGATCTCCTCGAGTTTAGCCGAGTTGATGATCCAAGAGACTGGGTCTGTTACGCTATCCATGGATAGAGATATGAGATATATTGCCTACGGGCTTGATCATTGTGATTATGGACCAATGCAGTAACTCTGAATTTTGAATAACATATTAGTGTCTTTTGGGCCCGAGTCTGTCTTTGTTGTCAATGTGATATTTAAATGTTGAAATAAATGAGTAATGAGATCTATGGCTGCCTTTATTGGTAGTGTGATTCATGATTGATGAATTGTGAATAAAATGATGTTGTGAAGTATGATTTTGTAATATGTGTATTGATATATTGAGGAGCTTTGTTGAGATATGAGTTTGTGAAAATGTTGTATGATGTGTAACATGTATATGAATGTGGAATTTGTGAGGTTTGTTTTCATAAAGGTTTGAATAAGTCATTGAATGATGATTTGTTAAAATGATGTATATGTATATGTATATGAGATAGAAATGGTAAGTATCGTATTATGAATGTTCTATGTAAATATGTATATAATTAATGATGTAACACCCCTTCCCAGCCTACATGTGTAAGCCGAGTAGAGGCGCCACACTATCCAAATGTTGCTACCAATTTTACTTAATTCGAATTTTAGTTCTGGTTTTACAGAAATTTTGCCAGAGGTTCGCCTAGAAATTTGATCCCAAGTGTCGACAAAACTGATTTTTTTTTTAATTTTTGAAAACATTTTTACACAGACCAATGCAAATGCAACCAGTTTCAATACACTCCCAATGAATCCACCTTATACCCTCAACTACAAACCTGCAAGAAGAGTTCACACTTCTAATACAAAATAAGTAGATGTTTATTATTATCACATACTTTTAATAATCTTATATATATATGATAATCTTGTCTTTACCAAAATTTCATTTATACATATGAATACATTCTTGTCAGAAATACAACATAACGAAATTATACATGTATGCATCACCTTCTAGTTGGTCTCGAAATACTCTTACCCTACTCGTGGCATAACAGTTTGACTTCCAGATCAACCACCTACTCACTTGCGCGATATATACAACCGCGCTAAGCCCGAAAGCTTAGTAGTACAAATAAATATTATAAACATACATAACAGACAATCATACTTATATGTTAACTTCATATATTATTATTTTCTTATCATATTTTCCCAATTCAATTACACCTTATTTATATTTCTACTAATCTCATAATTATATACATATGCACGTATTTCATTAATACAACCCACAATTCCATGACTTATTAAAACATTCATAAAATAATACTCACAATGTCCACAACCACCTCCATATTATTCATCATATTGTATTTTCATGTAGTACCTTCAGATCTCATCATTCAACATAGTTTTTCAATCTACATTCACCTTCAATAATTTATTTATACATTGTAATCATCTCATTTCATAATTATCATCATATATCTCATATCATTACATCTTATTCCATAATTCACATTTAAACAAAAACAATCATTGGTCTCATTATTCATTCATTTCACATTTCATGAATCACATTTAAACAAAGACAAGCATGGGCCCAAAAGACACTAATATGTTATTCAAAGTTCAGAGTTACTGCTTTGGTCCATAATCATAATCATCAAGCCCGTAGGCGATATACACATATATATATCTATCCATGGATAGGGTAACAGACCCAGTCTCTTGGACCTCTACTTGGCTAGACTCAAGGAGATCCTCAACCCGGCAAGACTGTTACCAAAACAAGTATAACAGACCCAGTCTCTTGGACCTCAACCCGACTAATCTCGAGGAGATCCTCAACCCGGCAAGACTGTTACTATTATTCATATATTTCATAGGCATGCCGCCAAACCCAGAACTCTGAAATCTGAATAACATATTAAACATACAAACATTTCATTCATCTCTTCATAATCTCTTTCTCAATTCATTTTATATTTCATAAGCAAATTAGGCAACCATGTCTCAATCATCTCATTTGCATCATCATAGCCAACAATCATGGCCTCATATCTCATATGATCTCAAATCGCAATGAAGCAACTCTTCATAACATCATATCTTTCACATTACATTTCATCATCACATCTTGCACATTTCACATTTCATTATATTTCAAATCACATTAATCAATTTATTATTCAAATGGATATAATCAATGGCATTAACACATATTTTACATGCTCATCACAACATTCACATTATAACTAAATATGTCACAAGTCTCAATATCATATGAATGTATGCAATAATGTAGTTTGTACTTACCTTAAAACCAACTCACACCAATCTATACACTTACTCTTCCAAGAATCCTCAACACTTAGATTAGGGCAATTCAACCTCTTCACAACCTAATCCAAAAGGAATATTAGCAAAATGACCATATGAATAGTAAATTCTGGTTTTAGACTCCACTTTATCCTTATTTTAAAAAATTGTATAAAATAATATACTTGACTAAAAATTCTAAAATTTTTACAGAATTTATTTTTACATCTTAAAATCATTCCTTTAAAATTTCAGATCAAACTGAACACAAAATCTTGGTCAAATAGTTCACCTAACCAGACTGCCCCAATTGCCCTGCATCCTGGCAGCAGTTCTGAACTTTGTGAATTCTGTAAATTAAATTCAATCAACGTGGTTCCAAATTATTTTTCTCAAATACTAGACTCACTAAGAAACAACATATCCAAAATTAAATTGAATATGATTTTTCTACATTTTATTAAAAATCCCGAAAGATAGTTGTCTCAGTTAAGGTACCTGCTGGAACAGGTCTAATAAAAATAATCTTTCCAAAATCATAACCATTCCAAAATCGAATCCACATATTTTTCAGTCATTCTAGACTCATAGAGGCACAACATATCAAAAATTCACTTCAAGAACATTTTTCTATATTTAATTAAAAATCATACAATCACAGCCTTTACTAATTGTAAAACAGAAAAAATTTCACTAAACACAACTCTTACTCTTCCATCACCCACACCAACCTAACTTCTTATCTTTAATTCCATTTCAACACTTTTACACACACCATACACAAACACACTCCAACCATTAACAACACTCCATCAAACTCAAACAAAATTCCAAATAGAATAAGAGAAATCAAGAGAAAACTTACTTGAATATTATGCCAAATCTTCAACATCCCTCTTCAATTCTCTCAAAATCCCTATGGATTTGATGTGTATAAGCAAAATCACAACTCTCTCTCTCTCTCTCTCTCTCTCTCTCTCTCTCTCTCTCTCTCTCTCTCTCTCTCTCTCTCTCTCTCTCTCTCTCTCTCTCTCTCTCTCTCGTGTAAGAAGAAGAAGAAGAAGAAGAAGAAAAAATATCTTTTTCCTTCTTCTTTTCATGTTTATCATATATATATATATATATAATAATAATAATAATAATATAATATAATAAATTATTTCAACCTCCACCACACACTTTCTCCCTTTGACTTTTCTTTCTTCTTTTTCTTTTATTATTATTATTATTATTATTAATTAATTAATTAATTATATAAACTTACTTTTCCTACACCACTTTATACATTATGTATATGTAATATATATGTTGGTATATGTATATCTCTTTTATATTTCCTTTATATTTTCCATATTTTTCAAATACCACATAAATATATCATCCCTCATATACACCTATTTCTTATAATATTTTCCTTACATATTTTACCAACATATCTTCTCACAACTACCATTCCAATGTACACCAAATTAGGGTATTAAATTAATTCATTTATCTTTTTTTGACTTTCATTAGTTTAACTTATATATGTTGTATATATATACCTTCACTTCTTTTCTCCTTCCATTAAACATACTCCTTAAATCCAAATACCACGATAATTATTCCAAAACTTTTAGGGTGTACCTTGGGATATTACAATTCTCTCCCCCTTAAATAATTTCGTCCTCGAAATTATCTAGTATAATAGCAATCCACTCTTAACATAATACCATCTTAACTTTCATATGAAGTTAATTATATTCTTAAGTTATTATGTCATCACATCATATAACTTTTACTCTCTCCCTTAGAGTCAATCATCTTCTCTAAATTTCATAACTCATCATTAGATCCATTTATATATCTTATTACTTTCTTATCCAAACATTCAAAATATCTCATTACATTCCCAATTAATTTATCTTGATGCAAGAATCAGATCATCTTATATTATACATGTACTTTGTCTAATTATTACATTCAAGATATTTTATTACTTCATCTCTTTATAATTACTCTCTTAACTTCAACCTAAAAAAAAAATCATTGATTATCCCATCATTAAAATCACTTCCAGAATAGACATTTATCACACCTTAATTGATAACAATATCCTGATTTTTCCTACACTTAATTTTTTTTCCCTTTTTCTTCATTTACAACTGATTTAACTCAATACATTCACATCCATACATTTGTCAGAATATTACATCACATACATTATCATTTAAATCTTATGCTCCTAGTACAACTGTACACATTAAATTTCAATAATGATTCATAATCTTCATATAATCTAGATCAATTGATCTACCTGTCACAATATAGCCACGTTTCAATCTTGTTTAATTCAAATCAACAATTAATTTATTTAAACTTATCATGAAATTTCACAATATATATATATAACCTAATTCCATTAGAGCAAACTTATATTCAAATCCTGATCTCTTCAGATCCATATTCAGTAAAATTATCATAATTACAAATCACTTTAAATTATCTTTCAATAGACACATAGTTTATTTCCTACTATCTTAGTATAATTTCCACCAATTCTCATGATAATCTCATACCATACTTTCTATCCATAGTTCACTCACTTAAACCTTAAGTCCATTCATTTATTCACTTTATACCATAAACATATTTAGTATAACTTTCAGTCACATTTTGTAATTTCCCCTTTTTAATATCTCCTCACATTTCATACCATTACGATCTTTACATAATCAGCTTTTTATCACATTAGCCATAACTCAAAACATTTTACATTTCTCTTTTCTTTCCTTACTTTTCATAATTATAACCAAATTTCTAACATAAAATGATAAAGTATAACTTTACCAGTCATAATTCTTGATCATGTTTCTAGAAAAATAATTATCAATCTCACCAAAACTGCACTACAGTCATGTTATCTCAGTTCCAAATCTGTGGATAACAAAATTAATCGACCAAAATATACTAAACAAATCATAATAGATTAATGGTCATGCCTGAAGCTTATAAATCCATACTGTTCCTTTATTATTCAACTTCCAACCTTTCTAATTACAATGCTAAATTATATCATAAGAATTACATATTCATTCTCTAAACTTTTGCTACACCAAGAGTTAACACATTTCAACTCGATCTCAAAACAATTTGCACTCGATTATGTTCATCATTAGCCTAACTCCTGCTCAACAATATTATTATTATTATCATCTCTTATGTATACATATTCAATCATATGCAATTCTTACACAATTTCCCTTTTGTTACTCCATTTCGAATCTACTTCTAATCCATTTACAATCTCTTATTATACACATATACATAAAACCTTCCCACATGTGGATACTTTGGGACTCAAAATATTATATGATCATCAGGTTCAGTGATTACCATAACAATTTCACCATCCAATATTACTCGAGTCCATTCTCACTCTTAATTTTGTTACATAATCCATCTAGTTTTGCACAGTTCAAGACCTAATCTCTCTTAGGTCCACTAATACATGCAATATCATTCTTAATATCATTATACCAGTAATTATACCACCTACATATACATAGGCCACATCCATAATGTGACTCACTTCCCACATTTCTTACATAATACAATTACATTCATATCGAAAAACTCATCTCTCATATCCTATACATGTATACACTTAATCATGTAATTTTATTTAATTTCTCTTTTGCATACAATCTGTACAAATTTAATGTTTATCATTTTTCTTTGAACATTATCATACTCATTCTTTTGACATGATTTAAATTATTCATCAACACAACAAATATATACATTCTAACCATAATAACACTTCACATATATTCAAGTCACATTTCTAATGTGACATCTCTCTCATTTTTTTTATATATTTTTTTAAAGCATTTAATGTACCTTCATATCCATTTTCAACCTTACCAGTCAAATGACTTAAAGTAACTCATTTTCACTCGCTCAATCACTTTCTTTTATTTCAAAACAAATTCTCATACTATCAATCTCATTACCCAATTCGTAGTATTCTCATATGAAAGAATATTCATTGCAAATAGCTCATATGTTTAAGATCTAAATAATCTTTATCAACATTCCATTAAAATTCTAAATTCTCAAATCACTATTTCACCTAAACTTCAACTTACAATTCTCATCTTTTCTTAATATCAACTTTAAAAACATCTTATATATATACCACAAAGCAACATCCAAACATATAGTTTTCACAATTATTAAGCTCATTTCAAAAAAATCCAAATGTCACATATTACCACCATTAACATGAGCTTTCACAATATTCAAACATATCATATTTCTAACATTGAAATCACAATGTTGCATTAAAATAACAATGCAAACAATACCAATATCTTTTTACTTAACCAACATCATCTCTTTTTCTTTTAAACAAAACTTTAACTTTATACACCCAAACCTTAAATGATCACATTTTGTCTATACCAATCAACTCACTCAATGTTCCACCATATTTTCCTTCAAGTTAATAACATATTTATTCATTTTAACATCCGAATAATATTTCTTCTCTCTAATAATCCAATCATAAGCTTTATTAGAAAGAGATTCAAATTGTAGAGGAAAGAGTACCTACTTAAATCTTGATTTTGTTTTTAGATCATTTTCAACTTTATTCTCTTATTCATTTCTTTATATTTCAGACACATTTCAAAAATCAAAAATTTAACAATTTACTTTACTTGGATAAATTTCCATTCTTTAATTTATTAATTAAACTTATATGAATGTTTCCATATCATTTTTTTTTCTAATTTTTTTTTCCTTTCATGTAGAACTTCATCCACACACTATCATCCATCTCATCTAATTCAAATACATTACAATTCACATAATGCCACATCCGAGACCAACCTAGGTGTTAATGCATATGCATGTATTACAAATTTCATTTCAAAACTTTTCTTTTTAATTCTCTTTAAGCTTTTCAAAACTTTCTCTTTTTAATTCTATTTAGGCCGAGAATCTCGAACCTAAGCTCTAATACCAAAAATTGTAACACCCCTTCTCAGCCTACATGTGTAAGCCGAGTAGAGGCGCCACACTATCCAAATGTTGCTACCAATTTTACTTAATTCGAATTTTAGTTCTGGTTTTACAGAAATTTTGCCAGAGGTTCGCCTAGAAATTTGATCCCAAGTGTCGAAAAAACTGATTTTTTTTTAATTTTTGAAAACATTTTTACACAGACCAATGCAAATGCAACCAGTTTCAATACACTCCCAATGAATCCACCTTATACCCTCAACTACAAACCTGCAAGAAGAGTTCACACTTCTAATACAAAATAAGTAGATGTTTATTATTATCACATACTTTTAATAATCTTATATATATATGATAATCTTGTCTTTACCAAAATTTCATTTATACATATGAATACATTCTTGTCAGAAATACAACATAACGAAATTATACATGTATGCATCACCTTCTAGTTGGTCTCGAAATACTCTTACCCTACTCGTGGCATAACAGTTTGACTTCCAGATCAACCACCTACTCACCTGCGCGATATTTACAACCGCGCTAAGCCCGAAAGCTTAGTAGTACAAATAAATATTATAAACATACATAACAGACAATCATACTTATATGTTAACTTCATATATTATTATTTTCTTATCATATTTTCCCATTTCAATTACACCTTATTTATATTTCTACTAATCTCATAATTATATACATATGCACGTATTTCATTAATACAACCCACAATTCCATGACTTATTAAAATATTCATAAAATAATACTCACAATGTCCACAACCACCTCCATATTATTCATCATATTGTATTTTCATGTAGTACCTTCAGATCTCATCATTCAACATAGTTTTTCAATCTACATTCACCTTCAATAATTTATTTATACATTGTAATCATCTCATTTCATAATTATCATCATATATCTCATATCATTGCATCTTATTCCATAATTCACATTTAAACAAAAACAATCATTGGTCTCATTATTCATTCATTTCACATTTCATGAATCACATTTAAACAAAGACAAGCATGGGCCCAAAAGACACTAATATGTTATTCAAAGTTCAGAGTTACTGCTTTGGTCCATAATCATAATCATCAAGCCCGTAGGCGATATACACATATATATATCTATCCATGGATAGGGTAACAGACCCAGTCTCTTGGACCTCTACTTGGCTAGACTCAAGGAGATCCTCAACCCGGCAAGACTGTTACCAAAACAAGTATAACAGACCCAGTCTCTTGGACCTCAACCCGACTAATCTCGAGGAGATCCTCAACCCGGCAAGACTGTTACTATTATTCATATATTTCATAGGCATGCCGCCAAACCCAGAACTCTGAAATCTGAATAACATATTAAACATACAAACATTTCATTCATCTCTTCATAATCTCTTTCTCAATTCATTTTATATTTCATAAGCAAATTAGGCAACCATGTCTCAATCATCTCATTTGCATCATCATAGCCAACAATCATGGCCTCATATCTCATATGATCTCAAATCGCAATGAAGCAACTCTTCATAACATCATATCTTTCACATTACATTTCATCATCACATCTTGCACATTTCACATTTCATTATATTTCAAATCACATTAATCAATTCATTATTCAAATGGATATAATCAATGGCATTAACACATATTTTACATGCTCATCACAACATTCACATTATAACTAAATATGTCACAAGTCTCAATATCATATGAATGTATGCAATAATGTAGTTTGTACTTACCTTAAAACCAACTCACACCAATCTATACACTTACTCTTCCAAGAATCCTCAACACTTAGATTAGGGCAATTCAACCTCTTCACAACCTAATCCAAAAGGAATATTAGCAAAATGACCATATGAATAGTAAATTCTGGTTTTAGACTCCACTTTATCCTTATTTTGAAAAATTGTATAAAATAATATACTTGACTAAAAATTCTAAAATTTTTACAGAATTTATTTTTACATCTTAAAATCATTCCTTTAAAATTTCAGATCAAACTGAACACAAAATCTTGGTCAAATAGTTCACCTAACCAGACTGCCCCAATTGCCCTGCATCCTGGCAGCAGTTCTGAACTTTGTGAATTCTGTAAATTAAATTCAATCAACGTGGTTCCAAATTATTTTTCTCAAATACTAAACTCACTAAGCAACAACATATCCAAAATTCAATTGAATATGATTTTTCTACATTTTATTAAAAATCCCGAAAGATAGTTATCTCAGTTAAGGTACCTGCTGGAACAGGTCTAATAAAAATAATCTTTCCAAAATCATAACCATTCCAAAATCGAATCCACATATTTTTTGTCATTCTAGACTCATAGAGGCACAACATATCAAAAATTAACTTCAAGAACATTTTTCTATATTTAATTAAAAATCATACAAGTCACAGCCTTTACTAATTGTAAAACAGAAAAAATTTCACTAAACACAACTCTTACTCTTCCATCACCCACACCAACCTAACTTCTTATCTTTAATTCCATTTCAACACTTTTACACACACCATACACAAACACACTCCAACCATTAACAACACTCCATCAAACTCAAACAAAATTCCAAATAGAATAAGAGAAATCAAGAGAAAACTTACTTGAATATTATGCCAAATCTTCAACATCCCTCTTCAATTCTCTCAAAATCCCTATGGATTTGATGTGTATAAGCAAAATCACAACTCTCTCTCTCTCTCTCTCTCTCTCTCTCTCTCTCTCTCTCTCTCTCTCTCTCTCTCTCTCTCTCTCTCTCTCGTGTAAGAAGAAGAAGAAGAAGAAGAAGAAGAAAAAATATCTTTTTCCTTTTTCTTTTCATGTTTATCATATATATATATATAATAATAATAATAATAATATAATATAATAAATTATTTCAACCTCCACCACACACTTTCTCCCTTTGACTTTTCTTTCTTCTTTTTCTTTTATTATTATTATTATTATTATTATTATTATTAATTAATTAATTATATAAACTTACTTTTCCTACACCACTTTATACATTATGTATATGTAATATATATGTTGGTATATGTATATCTCTTTTATATTTCCTTTATATTTTCCATATTTTTCAAATACCACATAAATATATCATCCCTCATATACACCTATTTCTTATAATATTTTCCTTACATATTTTACCAACATATCTTCTCACAACTACCATTCCAATGTACACCAAAATAGGGTATTAAATTAATTCATTTATCTTCTTTTGACTTTCATTAGTTTAACTTATATATGTTATATATATATACCTTCACTTCTTTTCTCCTTCCATTAAACATACTCCTTAAATCCAAATACCACAATAATTATTCCAAAACTTTTAGGGTGTACCTTGGGATATTACAAATGAGACTAGTGGGGGAACATATGAAGAATGCATTGAGAAAGGAAAACGTGGTAAAAGAACAATAAAACATGATGCTAAAAATATGAGGTATGATTCTTTTGTAAAGTATATTTTAATATTTATTTGTACTACTAAGCTCTCGGGCTTAGCGCGGATTTATAATCGCGCAGGTGGCTATGCGGTTGATCTGGAAGTCCAGCTGTTATGCCACGAGATGGATAAGAGTGTCTCGAGACCAACTAGAAGGTGATGCATACATTTTGTGATTTTAATTATGTTGTATAATTATAAGAATAATGTTTTTCATAAATGTTTCTTTAAATTAATGCAATACTTCTTGAACTCAGATAAAGGTTTTTAAATTGAAACTATAAGTGACATTCTTATACTTTATATACGTATTGTATATATACTAGGTATATGTATAGTACTTATATAGAGTATGGGGGTGTTACATTATGGTTATTTAGTTGACTTGCTCAATTTTGATAGTGGTTTGGATGAAGTAGTGTTGAATTTAGGGTTTTGAAAAAGTGTGGTTAAAGAATGGATGTAAATTGGATTTAATTATTTAAATCATGTATTTAAACAATTCTAATGTTAGAAATGAACCTAAATGACTCTTTGGAATTGGAGTAAAATGAAAATACAAAATTAAAGAAGATTAGGGTTTTTGCAAGTACAATGTTAAAGACTTGATGTTAATGGAATTAGATTGTTTGCATCATGTTATAATATGCCTTTAATAAGAAATGAACTTAGAATACCAATTAGGATTGATTATAATGGAGTTCTAGAATTAAATGAGATTAGGTCAAATTTTAAAAAAAAAATTGAGGAATGTGATTTAAATTGTTTTTAATAGTTAAAATGCCTAGAAATGTGATTCTAATGTATGTTATACATTCATATTTTGATTACGTGTTGAGTAAATAGTTATTTCCATAACTTAGTGGTGAAGGACATATTGAAGAGTTGGTGAGGAGGTGTGCATTTTAGATTAGAAGTGGTGGCACCAAGAGATTAGTACATACTTTGATAGAATTGTATTATAATACATTAAAAATGGCATGTTACATTGCTTATTGTTACTTTAATGTGTGAAGTCGCATGTAAACTGCTTAGTTATGTGTTTAAGGGTATATAAAATGTGTTACCTTATATAATGTTAAGTTTCAGAGTTTGTATTTGGTAGCATACCTATGATTGCCTTCGGGCTAGATGTTGGGTATCACTGATATTTGACTTGCCTTTGGGCTAGACACTGGGTATTACCATTATGTACTTTGCATTCGGGCTAGATGATGGGCGTCACCATTATGTACTTTGCCTTCGGGCTAGACACCGGGAGTTACCATTATGTACTTTTCCTTTGGGCTAGATGCTGGGCGTCACTTCTATTGCCTTCGGGCTAGACACTGGTCTCAAAAGAAATCCAAAACACTATCACTTTAATATGAATGTTATATAAGGTCTTTTGGGCCCAATTCATGTGATTGTGTTAGGTGATGATCTGAAATGAAAATGTAAATGTTTTGAAAGGGAATTGCATGTTGCATTGTTGGATTTAAGGAAAAGCATTATGCATTGTCTTTATTTTAATTTGTTATTATTATCAAATTATGTACCGCTAGGCAGAATGCTTGGCACGATTTTTTGTGGCGCAAGTGACATGGTTGATACTGAGAGCCCTGCTAGACTTGACCAGGTCGAGGGTTGTTTGGATATACTAGAAGTTTTGAGTGGATTGCACCAGGACCAGTGCCAATATAGACATGTAAATGTTTATTTTGTAAAACTTATTATATCTATGTACATTATATGCATATGTTTGAAAATGTTGTAAACTTTAAACGTTTCTAGTTTAAGGGTAGTGAATAGGGAACATTATATATATATATGTGTGTGTGTGTGTGTGTATTGATATATGACTAAATATTTTGGAGAATGAGGAGAATCAGTTTAATGTATGTTTTTGGGAATGTAAAATTTTTATGCAGGTTGAGTCATTGATTTTTGGGAATATCTGAAATATACATAAAACTCTAGTAAATTGTTCCAGAGACTTTTCTTTAAAATATGTGTTTTTGGTACGTAAAGTTATTAAATGAATGGTTTTATTTATTTATTGAAGCATAACTTAGGCTTTAAAATATTTTTCTTGGAATTATCAAAATCTTGGTAAGACAAGAATTTTAACATTCTTATATTGTGTAAGCATATTTTATATATGCAGGGTGTATGTATCATAAGTATATAGAGTATAATAGTATTATACTTACGCTTTATATCCGACTTCAACTTATCCTTAGCACTTCCTAGGCTCTAACATTCCACAATGTTCACTCTTACATCTACAATAAGAATTTAGTTTATCTATATTGGATTGTTAAAACTTGTGAGCTTGTATTTGAAATTTATGACAAGTATTTGGATTATGTGTACTAATCTATTTATTATATTAAAAAAGCTAATACTGGCATAATATAATGTCATATGTCACCGTTTTAATCTTGTAATTAAATTTATTATTTATTATTATATAATAGATATTTATTTAGAGAGTTCAAATATATTTAGAATATTATATTTGATAATAATTTATATTTGAAGAGTTTAAGTAGAATTATGATATCTTATTTGATATTAATAATAATTATATTTATTTGGAGAGTTCAAATAGGATTACGATATCCTATTCGGTGTTTGTAATAATTATATATATACACACTCACATGCACAAAAGAAGCTATAACTAATACGTTATTATCCCCTTCCCCCAAATACTGTTCAGTTTTAAAACCGCAAATACTATTATTTAACTATAACATTATTGTTCAATTAATTAATGTGTATGTAATATATATGTAACTTTTTCTTAAATAATTTAATGTGTTATTTGATTTTGTTTTTTTTTTTTTTGTTATGGGATTTATTTTCTAACTTTTTTACCTTTTTTTTGTTATTTATTTATTAGGTAATTTTTTTGGTTGATATGTGTTATTTTATTGTTGCATGATTTTTTTATATTCTTTGTAATATTTTGGGTTGATTTTTTTTTTTGTATTTTTTGCTTCTTTTTGAGTGTTTTTTTAAATTAATTATTTTTATTTAATTTTGGGTAAACTGTACTTTTATTTTAATTTATGTTAGAATTTTTTTATTTCTATAATTTTTTATTAGGGTTTTATTTTAATTTTAGTTACATTAATTATTTTATTTTAATTTTTGTTTAGCTTTTCTATTTGATTATATTTTATTTTTTAATTTATGTTATTTATTTTTATGTTATATTTATTTAATTTTTTGTTAGGTTTATTTTTTAAATTACTATTATTTAAATTTTATTTAATTTAAATTTTATAATTTTTATAATTTAATTTTTATTTAATTTATTTAAAATTATTTAATTTTTAAAATTAATATATATATATATTGAGTAAAAATATCCGTAAAATTGCATGAGATTCTTTTTTAATTTTATGAAAAAAAAATCTTTGATGGATGAATAAAATAAAACTATTAAAATATTATTTTTGTAACAATGTAAAATATTTTTATTATCTAAATTAAAAAAATTTATTGTTTAATCTCATAATTAGTCTTTGATTATTTTTTTTAAATCGAATCTCATCAAATTAGTGGCTAAGAAATTTCCCTTGATAAAACCATGAAGCATCAAATGACACGTTTTATTAAGATATTAACCAATACATATATTTCATTTTAAAAGGTCAACCAAGAAGGTGAGAACATATCTTTAATTTGAAAGTAAAGGAAAATTTTTGAAATAAGTGCACTTGCTAGAAGGATCATTCATGATGAAAAAAATATATACATTAATTAATGCCAGAAGATAAGGGAATAACAATTAAAAAATATAAAACAAAAGATAAAGGGAATAAAGTAACCATTTTATTATGCATTGTGCGCCTTTACTCGAATTCTCAACCGTTAATTCTTCCTCTTCCAAAGAGCCCCAAAAAGTCCAGGAAAATAAATTCATATATGTATATAATATTCTTTAGTACTATACAAAACATGAAAAATAATGTTGATAAAATAGCTTAATATAATTAGTTATTTTATATAATTTTAAGAATATATAAATTGTTCAATTATTAATACCAAAATAATTTTTTTATTCCCAAAAAATAGTCTTAAAAGTAAAAATATTTTTCTTGTTTATACCTACCGTGAAAATTCAATGTTGCAGGAACCTAACCGCTAATAATGGGCATATTTGTATGTCATTAATGTAAAGTTCTTAGAATCAAATGATAAAAAAAAAAGTTCCTAGATTCTAGTTTTCCTTTTTTTTTTTTTTAAATTTCAAAATATGTTTTTATAATTTTATGAAGGAACATGCAAAACACGAGCGCATGTCTCACAGCTTCCCTATTTCCTCTGGAATAATCAAATAAGTGATCTTTTTTATTGAAAAATGAAGTGATTTTGGCCATCAACTACCAAGAAAGAAGGAAAAAAAAAAAACACTCTATTATATCAGCACCTAATAATAAAAATAGGAGTCTTTTTATTTCTAATAATAATCTAATTTCAAATCACTTATTACAAAACAAAAAGATTATACAATTAACAATTTTAAACTTCATATTTCAAAAGTAAAAACAAATAATAATAATAATAATAATAATAATAATAATAATAATAATAATAATAATAATAATAATAATAATAATAACTATCTAATTTGTTAATTAAGTTAAATTTCAAAATTCTTCAAAGAAATATGGATTATTTTGAATAAATATTCAATTTTTCCCATGAACTTTAATCTCATGTTCAATCAAACCCATAATATTTTTTAGTTCAAACATTTTATTTCTATTTTAATCATGCCCAATTTAAATCGGTCAACATGAACTCTCAATTTTGCATCTCTAGAATATACATTTGCATATAATTTGATTTAAACCTAAGAGTAATATACAAATTCTCATGGATAGTTGAAGGATGTTTAATATGTAGACAAAGAAATTACAAATCCATGAATCAAGAATAAGTCCAATCAAAAACAAAATATGTTCGAATGGACAAGAATGATGAAGCATTGTAGAGTGACCTATGTAGCTATCGCGAGGCAACCTTGCGACTGCTGTATGGCATGCTTGTGGCAATGCTGCATAAGCACCTACTATAGTGCTACCATAGCTATAGCACTACCACACAAGTGCCTGTGGCTAGCGCAAGCCTTTTATACAACAGTCACAACTTATCACAAATTTCTACATCAAATTTGTGTAATTTTTTCACTCCAAAATTTACCTATATAAGCTAGAACCTATCTCAAACACACTTGGAAAATGTTTCACTACTCTAATCAGTTTTTTTTTTTCTGTTTGTCTTCTTCTCTATATTTATTTCTTAAAAGAAAATGTGTAGTCTCATTAAATTTGAATTTCTTAAAGCTCATCTCCTTGATTAGCTCAAGCACTATTTTTTAATCATGACTCCACATAGCTTTAATTTAAATAACAGACAACCAAACCTTTGGACCTTTATGTTAATTTCCCTAATTTTGGAGCAAAAGAAAAAAAAAAGAAAATTATGGATTTTCTTACCTTCTTCCTTGATGCTTTGATTGGTGACAATTTAAGGGAATGGTTGGACCTTAGTTCCACTTTTATTAGGGTTAGGGTTTTGTTAAAGAAGCAAGTAAATTTGATTTAGCCTATGGAAAGATAAATCAAGGAGGATTAGCAACCAAATTTGCTAAGAAATCAAATTTTAGGTGGTTCAAACTAAGGAAGAATGAACCTTTTTCCTAAAGAAAGAGAGGAGAAAGAAAAGAGTCGACAACTTGCAAATGTGTCTTGCTAAGTTGAATGGAGTGAAGAGAAATGGGGAGGAAAGGGACTATTTATAGAAGTTTGAAAGGTCAAAAAGGTAAAAGTCCAAACTAGGGCATCGCGGCATCAAAAATGGTACCGTGCAGCACATTTTAGCTTCCTTGTGGCACCATTGGGTGTCACAGGAGCTATTGTGGTTATCGCGAGGTAGCGCAAGCAACAAGATGGACTGAGACTTCACAATAAATTTTCTAAGGCTTGTTCTCCTTCGTCCAACACCCGTTTTGAGTGATTCAAGTTGTATTGTGACTATAATAGGCTGAATTTTAATTTTGTAGTGAAAAATTTTTTTTGTTCACAACTGTCCCCCCCATCATGGCTGTCTCTATTTCCAAGGGGGGATGATTAAAGTGAACCATTATTTAAAATTCAGTTCAGCAAGACAGAGAGTGATTTTTACCATTTTAAATGAAAAGAGGAATTACATACCTATTGGAATCGAGTCTTAGCATTTTGCTAAATTTTTGGTGATTTTTCAGTCAGTTTTTACAACTATCTATAGTGTCTGTCTATTTCTGCAATTCTGACTATACCATCATATAGAGGGTGCAATGACGGTCGTGTTGCTTCAGACAACTTGCAAAATAGAGTTGAAAAAATCCCAAAATGTTTGCTTGAAGTCTAGAGCTAACTCCTATATAAAGGGTGACCACCTTCATTTTTCTCATTCTTCATCATTTGTTAAATTTTCACTCTCTCACTAACTTCTCTCTATTCCAAATTCTCTCAACTCAAAATGGCCTCTTCTACAAGGCTTTCAAAATAGGCTGAGTTGAATACTTTGCTAGTGTAACAAGAGTGGCATGCCTTGATTATAGGCTCACTTGAGGTATCTGCACTTCTTCCTTAACTTTTAATATTTATAGTTTTGCCTCAAAACTTTTAAAATTTTGCATTTATGCCACTAGAATTTAGTAAATTGCAATTTTGCTCGACTTTAAACAAACTTCCCCCAATTGTTTATGCTTTTATGCTTGCCATATACCTAGGTCATCTAAGTGATTCTTTGACACAAAACATTGCACTGTCTAAAATTTGAAAAATTATAAAAATGCCCTTTCTCGTGGTTTTTTTTGGCACAAAAGGTCAAATTAGCATAACAGATCATATTTAATTGCTATAAAATGATTTTTACTTACCCTTCATGAAGATTTAAATGAAAATTGCATGTGTTTCTTCTACAAGCACCGAAATTATTAAAATACCCTTTCTCATGCCTCCTAGCATAGAAAGTGCAATTAACATGCTAAAAACATTTTTAAATATTGCTACTGTACTTACTTAGCCCTTTTCAAAAGTCTACCCACCTGAGGATCAGGGGTAGCCAGGGGAAATCTGGCCGATTTGGAGCTTCTAGAGGAGGTTACTTAGCAGAATGAGCCCTTTGGCTTTTTGTGTTTCCTTGAGTTGGATACTTCCACTTCTGGGAACATTCCTCTTCTGAAGGCTCAGGGGAGCGGTGGTGGGATAGCACCAATACCTTCCATTTCCCTTGTGGCAAGTTGATAATGACACCAACAAACCTTACTACCATCACTGGCATCTGATTCGGTACCCAAGCTGTGGAGTGCTTTGACGATTGGCGGATCCTTTCTCAAGAAGAAGTGTTTACACTGATTAGGGTCCATCCTTCAAGGAATTTTACACATGTTTAACATACATGGTTGTGCAATCATGTCAGTAGCTTTTAGCAATCTACTTGGCCCATTGACTGACTAGTTGTCCTGGTCTGTGCTACTACTGACCTGCGAGTGCAGCATTTGGCATTCATTCCATGATACTGTGGATCTGGGCATCCTCTGGAGTCTCCAAGATCTTACCATAGTTGGCATATATAAGTAGGGAGGAGCAGTGCTTACTATCTCAGGGGACTTGTTCTTCCTTAGGCAGTACTCACGTCATCTGGGAGGTACTTTATTGCTCTAGTTTTGCACTTTTACTTTGTTTGTGCCTTGTAATCACCATGATTTTCTTTTGGTGCAGATATGGACCTATGAGTACCTTGGCTATACTAGTCCCATATTGAGGGACCCACTTCTTATAGCTTATCTGATTGGACTTAGATGGAATAGTACTAACGGGGAAGATGAGGTGTTTTATTAGTTTTTGTTATAGATTTGTGTCTTGTTTATTATGATAATTATTGTTTTCTTTAGGTATTTTGTTAGTTTTAATATGTTTATTTAGTGTTTTCATTAATTTTAGTAGTTTTAGTTTATTTCAGTGTTTATGTCATTTTTGTCCTAGTTTTTAGTGTGAGTTTATGTTTTGTTGGTTAATGTTCATTTAATTCTTGTTTAAAGTTTATTTCAAGTCTTGTTTTAGGTTAAAAAGCCAAGGAACCAAAAAGAAGAAAAATGGACAGTAGCTGACACATGCAGAGGACACGGCCAAGTCACTGGCCATGTCCCATACCAAGTTAAAAAGGAAGTTCAAGACACAGAGAGGGACACACTCAAGGGACACGGCCAAGTCACTGGCCGTGTCCCTCCAAAGATGCTCAAACACGGCCCAGTTGCTCCAACTTGGCCGTGTCTCACTTAAATCCAAAGCATAGAAGAAGCAACTCTCACAGTAGAAGACACAGGCAAGGGACATGGCCAAGTCACTGGTCGTGTCCCTCCAAAAAGGTCCAACACGGCCGTGTCTTCTTCAAGACTTGGCCGTGTCACTCAACAAAGAAGAAAAGAAGAAACTCTGAGACAGAAGCGAACATAAGCAAGGGACACGGCCAGGCTTGTGGCCATGTCACTCCAACTCACCTCCAACACGGCCAAGTCTCCTCTAACTTGGCCGTGTCTCTCATGAACCAAAGGAAACGCGGATTTTAAGCGGAGGTTTCGTATAAAAGAAAAGAAAAAGCTAGGGTTTGAAGGTTGTTGCGATTTTGAGAGCAGATTGAGCCGTCAAAGAGAAGAACTTAGGGTTTCACATTTGTTTTCTTTGATTTTGATTATACTTTGATTAATCTAGCTTAGATTAGATTGTTCTAGCCATTGATACATCCTTCTTGCAAGATTTGAACAAGAGATTCTTCAGAAGCTTCAAGGAGTTTATAATT
Organism: Garcia nutans; assembly: GCA_947685225.1. Classification (NCBI taxonomy): domain Eukaryota; kingdom Viridiplantae; phylum Streptophyta; class Magnoliopsida; order Malpighiales; family Euphorbiaceae; genus Garcia; species Garcia nutans. The sequence continues at coordinate 36,891,469 of CANTUV010000045.1, forward strand.
TGGTTTTGTTCTTGAACTTTATCTCTTTATTTTCATTGGAATTGTATTTATGGATATTATCATGTCTGAATTGATTTCTTTGAATATTAATGAGATGAGTATGTTTGATAGCATTATGAACTAATTTGATATAGTCTAGGGTTTGTATGGATCTGCTATGATTGTATGAATTGGTTATTCTCTTAGCTAATAATTTCTTTAGCCTTGATTGAATGAAATATTGTTAATAAATAATTGATTGGCCACCAATTATGTGTTTTAGGTATTAGATGATGGATTGAGAGATGAAGTCTAATGCTGGAACAATTCAATTAGGGACTTAGGTGAATTAGAGATATAACCTATTAAAAAGATTATTTCAATCATAACAAGATTAGTTGAAAGAGGTTTGAATGCGAGAGCTTATTTCCTTGACTCGATTAATTAAGTTGCTTGAGATTTAATCTTTGAAATTAAATTAGTTAAGAGGAATAACCGTTCATACATATAAGTAGTAGAGAAGTGCAAACCCTAGACCTTTCTATCAAGTGAATCAAAACATCAGCTTAATTTACTTTTATTCGTTTTAAACTTCAATCAATCTTCTTCATTAGTTAACAATTTAAATTTTCTTCATTACTTGTTATTTATAATCTGATAATCAATTAGCCACTTTAGCTTCCTTGTGAGACGACCTTGGGGCGATCACCTTTGCTACAGCTACCTCGTATACTTGCGAGTGACACTTTGTGGTAGAGTTAATTCGAGCGCAATAAGTTTTTGGCGCCGCTGCCGGGGAGAGGCTAATTGGAGAAATTGTTTATTAGGCAAAAATATTCTATATTATTTTTCACTGTTTGCATTTTATTTTATTTGTCTTTTGCTTTTAATAATTTCTTTTTCTAGAAATTTTGTTTATGCAAGGCAGGAGATCACTCGAAGGAGAGCTATATGCATTCATTCCAGAAATTCAGAGAGTGAAAAGGAGCAGGGAAGAGTTTGAACTGTACACAGGATTTGATACTACAGAGGAGGAAACTTCTGATTTTGAGTCAGAATCTGCACAATCTGTTAAAATGGCTGAAGAAAGACAAAGGACTATGAGAGACTTTGTTAGACCTGTCATTGGAACTTCCACCTCTTGCATAAGACTGATAGATGCAGCAAGAAATTATGAGTTGAAGAACATTCACTACAATATGCTGCCATCATTCTATGGAGTTCCAAATGAAGATCCTTTGAACTTTATTCGGGATTTCTACTCCACCCTCAACACTTTTCCATTGGGAGGATTAACAGAGGATCAGTTGAGGATGCGGTGTTTTCCATATACTTTGAAGGATAGGGCAAAGAGGTGGCTTATGATGTTGCCCGAGAATTCACTGACAACTTGGGAGCAAGTTTATAATAAATTAATGGGCAAGTTTTACTCTCATCAAAAGACAGATGAGTTGAGAGGGAAGATTGCTACATTCTCTCAATTTGAAGGAGAGCCATTTCATGAGGCTTGGGACAGATTCAAGATGCTATTGATCTAGTGTCCACATCATCACTACCCACTTCAACTTCTGAATCAGTTTTTCTATGATGGTCTAACCCAGCAATTTCAGAACACTGTTGACAATGCAGCTGGGGGAGCCATGGGAGAAAAGACAGCTGATGAAACTTATGAGATTTTTGAGATGTTGGGAGCTAATTCTCAACAGAAGAGTGTAAGAGGAAGAAGTAAAGGGGTGAACCAATTGGAGGTCAATAGTGAGATGGTAAATCAGATAGCTGAGTTGACAAGGCAAGTGCAGATGCTGAACATGAAGAACAATATTTCTTCATCTACTCAAGAAGCATGTGGAATCTGTGGAACATTCGGGCATGGAGCAAATATATGCCCCTCTGCATATGAGTCTTATGGGAATGAAGCTGAGCAAGTTAATGCTATGGGGGGATTTCAACCAAGAGCCAGGAATGATCCTTACTCCAATACTTACAATCCTGGTTGGAGGAGTCACCCAAATTTTTCCTGGACAACAAATAATGCTCAATAGCCTTTCCATTTGCTCCAGAGACAGAACCAACAGCAGGGCCAATCCTCAAATCAAGGTCAGCCTAAGAGAGAGAGTTTGGAGGAAAGTTTATAGGCATTTATCCAAGTCAGTGCTAAAAATCAAGAGATGAACAACAAGAGGCTGGATTCACTAGAAGCATCTTTTAAGAAGGTGGAGACCCAAGTGGGGCAACTTGCTCAACAGATGCAGATTCAACAAAAGGGGAAGTTCCCAAGTCAACCTGAGCAGGCACAATCAGTGATTGTTCTTAGAAGTGGCAAGGTAATTAACAATAATATTGAAAATAATTCTGTGAATGCAGGTGAGCAAGAGAATAAAAAGGAAGGAGAACCAGAGAATAAAGGTGCTGAAGAAAGATCAATGGAGAAGTCCCCTACAGCAGATTTGCACAAGGCAAGCAATCCATACCGGCCACCTATACCATTCCCCAGCAGGTTGAAGGATGATAAAAAAAGATAAGAATTTTCAGATATTTTCAACATGCTGTCTAAGGTAAGTATTAACTTACCCTTACTTGAAGCAATTAAGAACATGCCGGCTTATGCTAAATTCTTCAAAGAACTGAATACCAAGAAAAAGAGGTATGAGCCGAATGAAAAGGTGATAGTTTCTGAGGTAGCTAGTGCTGTTTTGCAGCATAAACTACCTCCCAAGCTAAAGGATCCTGGTAGTTTCATCATTCAAATTACTATGGGGAATGGAAAAGGTACTGATGGCATGTGTGATTTAGGAGCCAGTGTGAATTTAATGCCTTATTTTGTGTACCTTGAATTAGAATTAGGGGAACTTAAACCTACAAAAATGGTGTTGCAATTAGCTGATAGATCTCTTAGATTCCCGAAAGGGGTTATAGAAGATGTGTTAGTTAAAGTTGGTGGTTTGATAGTACCTGTGGATTTCATTGTTCTTGACATGGAAGTAAGTAACTCTTCCCCATCTGCACACACCATTTTGCTAGGTAGGCCTTTTATGGCGACTACCAACACTTTGATAGATGTTAAAAATGGTAAATTATCAATAACTATTTTGGGACAAACTGTGGAATTTTCAATTTTTAACACTTCTCCTATTCCTACAACTGCTTTATATGAGGATTGTTCTTTCATTGATTGTGTTGATGCAGTTATTTCAGATGTTGTCTTGCAGACAGGTTCCTTTGATAAATTGGAGCTGGCATTGACCTTAGAGAGTGATGTGGATATTTTTGATGCAGAAATAGCCAGTTGCCTTGAGGCTTTAGAGGGTGCTGAAATAGAGGAGCTTAAGGAGGACCCAGTTTTTGAACTTCCCCCCATTCAAAGAGAAGAGAAGAACCCTTCACTTGAGTTAGAGCTGAAAGAGTTACCTAAGAATCTGAAATATGTGTTTTTAGGAGATCACAATACCTTACCTGTGATAATATCTAGTGAACTTAATGAAGAGGAGGAGATGAGGTTGGTGAGTGAGCTTAAAAGATTGAAAAAAGCAATAGGATGGGGATTGAGTGACATCAAGGGTATTAGCCCTTCAATGTGCATGCATAGAATCACTTTAGAAGAGGGAGCTAAACCTGTGAGGGAGACCCAAAGGCGACTTAACCCAAATATGAGTGAAGTGGTTAAGAAGGAAGTGCTCAAATTGCTGGATGAAGGAGTAATTTACCCAATAGCTAATAGTGAGTGGGTGAGCCCAGTACATGTAGTTCCTAAAAAATCGAGAATCACTGTTGTGAAAAATGAAAATAATGAATTGGTTCCTACTAGGACTACTACTGGGTGGAGAATGTGCATCGATTATAGGAAGTTGAACAATGCTACAAAGAAAGATCATTTCCCTCTTCCTTTTATTGATCAGATGTTAGATAAACTTTCTGGACACTCACATTATTGTTTTCTGGATGGCCTTTCAGGTTACTATCAGGTGCCAATATCTCTAGAGGATCAGTCCAAGACTACCTTTACTAGCCCTTTTGGGTCTTATGCATTTCGACGTATGCCCTTTGGCTTGTGCAATGCACCTGCAACTCTTCAGAGATGCATGATGTCTGTCTTCTTTGACATGATAGATGATTTTATTGAGGTATTTATGGATGACTTTTCTGTTTTTGGTAATTCTTTTGATAATTTCCTCAATAAACTTGTTCGTGTGCTTGAGAGATGCATTGAATGTAACCTCACTTTAAGTTGGGAAAAGAGTCATTTTATGGTTACTCAGGGCATTGTCTTAGGTCATGTGGTGTCAAGTAAAGGGATTGAGGTAGATAAGGCTAAAGTTGAATTTATTGCTAAGTTACCCCCACCTACCTCTATTAAGGGAATAAGAAGTTTTCTAGGGCATGCAGGATTTTACAGGAGGTTTATTAAGGATTTTTTCAAAATAAGCCAACCATTGTGCCATTTGCTAGTGAAAGATGTTCCATTTGAATTTACAGCACAATGCATGCAAGCTTTTAATTCCCTTAAAGAAAAATTGACTAGTGCACCAGTAATTGTAGCTCCTGTTTGGTCTTTACATTTTGAAATCATGTGTGATGCCTCTAATCATGCAGTAGGAGCTGTTCTTGGGCAAAGGGTTGATACTTGAGAGTAATATATTATGCTAGCTTGACCCTGAATAGTGCACAAATGAATTACGCCACAACTGAAAAGGAGATGTTAGCTGCTGTTTTTGCTTTAGATAAGTTTAGAGCATATTTAATTAAAATTATTGTGCATTCTGATCATGCAGCTCTAAAATATCTTTTAACAAAACAACATGCTAAACCGCGCTTAATTAGATGGGTGTTGTTATTGCAAGAATTTGATTTCCAAATCAAGGATACTAAGGGTAGTGAGAATGTTGTTGCTGATCATTTATCTAGATTACCCTTCTTTGGTGAGAATCTTGCATCTGATAACATTCATAAAAATTTAGAAGCATTTCCTGATGAGCAGTTGTTTGTGGTAATTAATGCACCTTGGTTTGCAGATATTGCTAATTATCTCGCTTGTGGTATCTTGCGATCTAACATGTCATTTCAGGAAAAGAAAAGGTTTTTACACTTGAGTAAGTTTTATTTTTGGGATGAACCTTATCTATTCTGGATATGCAAAGATGAGATAGTTCGCAGGTGTGTATCTGAGGAAGAACAACTGAGTGTTCTTCAATTTTGTCATGACCTTCACTGTGGTGGTCATTTTGGAGGAAGAAAGACTGCAGAAAAGGTGCTACAAAGTGGTTTTTACTGGCCTACCTTATTTAAAGATGCTCAAGAGTATTGTAAGCACTGTGATCATTGTCAAAGAGTAGGTAACATTGGAAGGAGGAATGAAATGCCCCTTCAATCATATATTGTTGTTGAACTGTTTGATGTGTGGGGAATTGACTTCATGGGTCCTTTTCCCAAGTCTTTTGATTTTGAATATATTTTAGTTGCTGTTGATTATGTTTCCAAATGGGTGGAGGCAATCCCCACCCGTACTAATGATGCTAATGTAGTTGTTAAATTTGTGAAGGAAAATATTCTTAGCAGATTTGGTACACCAAGGGTAATAGTCAGTGATGGGGGAAACCATTTTTGCAACAGACTTTTTGAAAAGTTAATGCACAAATCTGGTGTGAAGCACAAGGTGGCAACCCCATACCATCCACAGACTTCTGAGCAAGTTGAAACATCAAACAAGCAGCTAAAAGGAATTCTGGAGAAAACAGTCAACACATCAAGGAAGGATTGGGCAAACAGATTGCATGATGCACTATGGGCATATTGGACTGCTTTCAAGACTCCTCTTGGTATGAGTCCATACCGATTAGTTTTTGGAAAAGCTTGTCACTTACCAGTGGAGTTAGAGCACAGAGCATATTGGGCAATCAAGACTCTGAATTTGGACTTGGACAAAGCAAATAAAGAATGATTGCTGCAAATTTCAAAGTTAGATGAGCTGAGAAATGAGGTGTATGAGAGCTCGAGAATTTACAAGGATCGCACTAAAGCACTTCATGACAGAATTATAGTGCGAAAGACATTGAGTCCATGTATGAAAGTTTTACTTTTTAACTCTCGACTCCGTCTTTTTCCAGGTAAACTCAAGTCTCGATGGAGTGGTCCTTTCGAGATAACTCAGGTGTATCCTTCTGGTGCCATTGAATTGCTTAACTCTCGAACAAGTGAGACTTTTAAAGTGAATGGACAGAGAGTTAAACCATACAATGAAGGATTTCAAGAAGTGAGGATCATTGATAGCATTTTGATTCATGATCCCTAGGCCTTGCATGATGTCCAGCTATATGACATTAAAGAAGCGCTAAATGGGAGGCAACCCATCGGTTTGCATTTATTCTTTATAGTTGTAATTTTAAATTTAGCATGTTTAGATTTTATGTTTAGTCTAAATAAATGGAATGGGTGCTTTGATCGGTTTTTATTTTTCTAATGTGTTTCAGGGTTGATCGAAGAAGAGGTTTGCAATTTCTTTGATATTTGGTGATATGTAGATAAAAAAAAGGTTGAAAGTGGCAGAAGGAGACACGGCCAAAGGACTTGGCCGTGTCCCTTGGCCGTGTCACATGGGACACGGCCAAGCCTCACCAATTTGTTATTTTTGCATTTTGTCACAGTGAGTGACACGGCCAAAGGACTTGGCCGTGTCCCTTGGCCGTGTCACATGGGACACAGCCAAGACTTCACCAATTGCTCTTTGTTTTTTTTATTTTGCACCTCTTCTTCCAGTAGCAGACACGCCCATGGGACACGGCCAAGTCACTGGCCGTGTCCCTCAACACACACAAGACACGGCCGTGTCACCTAGACTTGGCCGGGTCTCTTCACTTTCACACACTAGACACGGCTGTGTTAACCCTAACTTGGCCATGTCTCTCACTTTTTTCATTTTAAAAAACACGAATCTTTCACCTTTTTCCTCATTCAGTCCCTAGTTTCCTGTTTGTTCATCTTCTTGCTCTCTCGCTTTCTCTCTCTCGCAACCTCCATTCTTTGTGATTCCAAGCTTCAAATTCTCCTTTAAACCTCAAATTTCTTCACCAAAATTAGAAATAATCAATTAAAACTTCTTCTTTGCTCATAAAAGTTTGATTTACTCAAGTTTTGGTGTTAAATTTTTTAGATTTCTCAAGATGCCAAGAACAAAGATAGTTACACACCGCAAGAAGAAGAGGCCTACAACCGAAGGAGCTTCTTCCTCTTCATCAATTTCATCTTTGAAGAGAGCAAATCTTTTGGCTCGGGGTTTTTTTCCGATGAGGTATGTTAATGATGAATCTCTTGATGCTCTGCAAATTAGGACTAATTTTTATCGATATGTGCAATTTCTTGGGTGGGAGAACCTAGTCTCCTTGTGACCTTTGCAATTTGAGGAGCTGACTTTGGAATTTCTGACATCTCTTAAGGTTGAAAGAGATGATAAGAAAATCTGCACTAGAATGAGTTTTAAATTGCTGGGTAAATCATTTGTGCTTAATATTGAACAATTGAATGCTATATATGGTTTCCATCAGCATGGAGAAAGGTCGGTACCTAAAGAATTTAAACAACAATTTGCTTGGGGAGCATTAGGCTCGGGGACCTATGTGGCCAAATCGGCCAAAGCATCTAAATTAAGAAATTCTGCTTTGAGGTATTTGCATCATTTTATGTCTTGAGGATTCTTTGCTCGGAAAGAGAGCCCGAGTGTGGTGGAATTGAGTGAGCTCTTTTTCTTGGATTGTGTGGTTAATGCAGTGCCTGTTAGTGCCGGCTATTGGTTAGCCGATATTTTTGATACTGTGGCTAATAAAAGGAGGGGGCAATTTGTGTTGGAGGGTTGATTACCACATTAGCAGTAGCCCTTTTAGAGAATTTTGACCCGAGTACTAGTCGCATGACTAGAATTTTGGGTAATGACTCTTTGGATTTGGCCACATTAGAGAAGATGCATATGGTGATGCATAGGAGAGGGGTGTATATGATGGCTTCAGCTGAGCCAGAAGCACTAGGGGACAGGCAGAAGAGAGCACGGGTCTAAGAAGAGTCCAACTCGGATTCTCTTTATCTAGATGAGGATGCTCCGGTCTCGGAACATCAAGAGGTGCTTATTAGGATTGAGGCCCTGGAGGGAAAAGTGGATCGACTGGATGGCAAGGTGGACCATAACCATGCTGAGATTTTGCAGCAGTTGGAACATATTAATAGCAACCTTGCAAAGATTTTGAGTCTCCATCCCTCGGCTGCATCATCTTCACACCCTCCTTCACCGTAGATTTTGAGTTCCTTGCTTTATTGTGTTTAGTGTATTTTTGTTATTATTTTTCATTTTTGTTTTAATGTTAACATTTTATATTTGGATTTTATATTTGGATTTTGTTTTTGAACATTTGTGTTTGTGATGGAAAGTTAGGGTTTTGCCTCACCAGGATACGATGGAAGACAGGTTGTCCTTTAACTCTTTCTCTTTATTATTCTTGTTTTTCATTGAGGACAATGTAAATTCTAAAGTGTGGGGTAATCTTTAAACTTTTCTTTAATTTTTGTTTTGTTTGTCTTGTTTTGTTTATTGTATTTGTTGTGCATGGCATAATTGTTGAAAATTTATTGATCTTTTCTGTGATTCTAGCATTGTAGTTGAGACTTTAGTATCAGCATAGAGATTAGCATTTGAATTCATTCAGGATCAATTTTCACATTCTGCAATTTATGACATATAAATCTTTGTGAACCCACCTGTGTGAGTTTTGAGCCTCATAATTTGATATTATTATCAGTTGATTTTCTTTTCTTAAGTGTGCACCTTCATGATTTTGCATCTCTAGAGTTTGCTTTTGCATACTAATTGAACTCACATTATGATTTAATCTCAAGTTTTAAAATGATGAAGGCAAATTAGGTTAGCCCTTTAGCTTAAAAAGACCTCCCTTAATATTTAATTCCTTAGTGAGAGAAGTTGAGCCTTTGACCTTTTTATTGTTTGATCAACACAATTCTCAACTTAACATGTTCTTATTATCATCATACCTGCATTAAGGAATGGAGTTCTTATGATATGACAATAGGGTGGTTTATTTCAAAGTGTGGGGTAAGCAATTTAAATATATATATATAAATAAATAAAAAAAATGGTATTGCTATTTGGGGTTGAAATGCATACTGTGCACATTGTATTTGACTAAGAGTCGCTTATTCTTTTCCTAAACATTTTAAGCTAGATATTCCATGCAAGTTTATATTTTGTATATATATATATATAAATGAAAAATGATGATAAAAAAAAGAAAAAGAGAATATATATATATATACAAAGTTCATTTAATTTCTGGCATTAGAGGAATGTTGATTCATTATTTTTCTTAAAGTATGCAAGTATGTGAAAGTATTTAGGGATTGGTGAGTATGCCATTTGAGGGAGTTGTGAGTTTCTTAGCAAGAGTATTGTCTAAAATTAGATACTCCATTTCTTGATGCTCCAGCTTAAATGTCTTTTCTCACACCTTCACCTTAGCCCCATTACATCCAAATAAAAGACCTTCAGATTATTTCTTGAGAAAATCAGTGAGGGAAACACTTAAATCCAATAAACAAAACAAGGTCTTTTATTCTTAAATCCAAAGCATAGAAGAAGCAACTCTCACAGTAGAAGACACAGGCAAGGGACATGGCCAAGTCACTGGCCGTGTCCCTCCAAAAAGGTCCAACACGGCCGTATCTTCTTCAAGACTTGGCTGTGTCACTCAACAAAGAAGAAAAGAAGAAACTCTGAGACAGAAGCGAACACAAGCAAGGGACACGGCCAGGCTTGTGGCCGTGTCCCTCCAACTCACCTCCAACACGGCCAAGTCTCCTCTAACTTGGCCGTGTCTCTCATGAACCAAAGGAAATGTGAATTTTAAGCGGAGGTTTCGTATAAAAGAAAAGAAAAAGCTAGGGTTTGAAGGTTGTTGCGATTTTGAGAGCAGATTGAGCCGTCAAAGAGAAGAACTTAGGGTTTCACATTTGTTTTCTTTGATTTTGATTATACTTTGATTAATCTAGCTTAAATTAGATTGTTCTAGCCATTGATACATCCTTCTTGCAAGATTTGAACAAGAGATTCTTCAGAAGATTCAAGGAGTTTGTAATTTGGTTTTGTTCTTGAACTTTATCTCTTTATTTTCATTGGAATTGTATTTATGGATATTATCATGTCTGAATTGATTTCTTTGAATATTAATGAGATGAGTATGTTTGATAGCATTATGAACTAATTTGATCTAGTCTAGGGTTTGTATAGATCTGCTATGATTGTATTAATTGGTTATTCTCTTAGCTAATAATTTCTTTAGCCTTGATTGAATGAAATATTGTTAATAAATAATTGATTGGCCACCAATTATGTGTTTTAGGTATTAGATGATGGATTGAGAGATGAAGTCTAATGCTGGAACAATTCAATTAGGGACTTAGGTGAATTAGAGATATAACCTATTAAAAAGATTATTTTAATCATAACAAGATTAGTTGAAAGAGGTTTGAATGCGAGAGCTTATTTCCTTGACTCGATTAATTAAGTTGCTTGAGATTTAATCTTTGAAATTAAATTAGTTAAGAGTAATAACCGTTCATACATATAAGTAGTAGAGAAGTGCAAACCCTAGACCTTTCTATCAAGTGAATCAAAACATCAGCTTAATTTACTTTTATTCGTTTTAAACTTCAATCAATCTTCTTCATTAGTTAACAATTTAAATTTTCTTCATTACTATTTATTTATAATCTGATAATTAATTAGCCACTTTAGCTTCCTTGTGAGACGACCTTGGGGCGATCACCTTTGCTACAACTACCTCGTATACTTGCGAGTGACGCTTTGTGGTAGAGTTAATTCGAGCGCAACATGAGGATATGCCACTATTTGATGCATTGTAGTCTAATTTTAGTCACTTATTGTTGATGATGTGAGTCTTTTATTACTTTCCTTGTTGTTCTATTTATTCTAGTTGACCTTATCGATTGATTTTTGGACAGATTACTTGGGTCTCTTATTTTGTGAGGATTTCCAAGCCACCAGCCTCACTTGTTAGAGTTGTGACCTTCTCACGGTGTAGACTTCTCTTGTGTGCCCCTCATCTTAAGGTATATTACTTGGATGAGCGAGTCATGCACCAGTACTCCATAGAGGATTGAGTTGTACTAGTTTTCCCTCTGGTTGATATACAGGATGGGATGAGGATTCATGGTGGTGATGCTCTCTTTATTGGATTGCTTGCTCAGCAGTTTACCATTCCAAACTAGGATTATAATGCATTTTGTAGGGCTTCTCTCATGCCTTGGGAGGTTAGACTTGGCCATACTCCTTATTCTATGTGATCCCCTCTTGTAGTTCAAACCCTTTATATTTGATTACATTCTACGAGCAAATCCGTAGCACCTCATACTGCTCTTGCATAGGCTAATACTGACCTGGAGAGATTCCTTCTAAATATCACTCGGGTAACAACATCACATGCATCACCCTGATTGGCTTAGGATTTAGGTACTATATTACTCTAGATGAGCCCATTCCTCATCTTCGAGATGAACATCTTACAATATCTTCTGACTTCTTTGTCTTTATTTAACCATCATCTATTTTTTTTACTAACCTTATTCTTCATGCAGGGTACTGCTCTTGGTGATTGGGATAAGCATTTCTATATCATGGCTAACTAGTTTTAGTTTGGCTTGAACATCATATTGACTCACCTGGCTGCTTTTGAGGATCGGATCAGATCGAGTCCTTATAGGAAGTTGTAAGAGCTGCTGGGTCGAGGCGAAGGAGGAACTGCCACCCTTGACGTTTTTCTTTGATTTCCTATAGTAATTAGGATGGAACATGCAATGCAAATGATGTATGGACTATGAATGATTGCTTGCTTTACTTTATTTTTATTTACGAACTTTTATTCTTTACAACTTCAAATTTTAAATACATTTTCCTTATTTAATTATGTGCATTTTTGTATACAATGATTTATCTGAATAGCTTTTGTACCTGCAAACATTAATTTTCAATTATTGTTTATTTATTTTTATTTCATATTATTATCTTATTTATATATATTTTTAGAAATATTTATTCATTTATTATTTTATTTATAAAACAAAAAAGGAAAGGAAAGAAAGAAAAATGAAAATTTTTTGAAAGAACAAACAAAAAGTAGGGTCATGGAAGCTACTGTGGCAGCTGGTGCTGCAGTAGGAACTGCGGTTGCCACAGAGACTATTACGGCACCAAGTGCTACAACAACAAGCCCAAAAAAAGCTGTCGTAGCTCATTGACTTGCCCTAAACACTTATGAATGAACTTTTTTCATATGGAAAATCATTTTAAACCTGTTGTTTAGTACTTCTTTAGTGCTAAAAAGTTATTTTAGTATTTTTCCTATTTTTTGCCATTTTTAAGTCTTTTTCAGTAGTTTTCATCTCTTCTTGTTGTTTCCTTATTTTTCCTTATTTTTCATGCAATTTTACAACATTTTTTCAATGGAACCGGCTTTTGGTCTCACCATGCTCTCATGGATCCATAGATTGGATGCGACAGACAAAATTAACCTAGGAATATTTGGAATTGGACCAGTGACTATTTTGAGGGATCTGAAGGTGGACTGAGATTTTCTCCTTGCATGTCTCAAAATTTGGGACCTAACTTCTCATGTTTTTAGATCTGGGGCAAGCATGGAGGAACTTTACCCCACATTTGAATAGTTCAGCGCCATTTTAGGGAGTGATCTTAATGCACTTTCAGTTGTGCTGGAGACTTTGGTTAGGTATTTTGGGATATTTTAATGGTTATTTTCTTTGAGTGAGTAGCAAGCTAGCATGATGGTGACAGAAGATAAAGTTAACTTGCTTACACTGATTGAGGAGTTTTTGGGTATGGATGATGTAAGTGATGTGGACAGGAGGGAGTTAAAGCTGAAGACTTTAGCTTTTTGTCTAACAACTAGGTTTTTGGTTTTTGTTGACACAAGGTGGGGAGATATTAGGGTTGTCTATTTGGTGGCTTAGAGGGAGGGTTCATGCACCATTGCTAGGATCATTTTGGCTGAGTCTTTGATGAGCTTAGATAGTGCATTCAGGGTGGATGTGTTTTAATCATTTATGGTATGTGTTTTTAGAGTAATTTTGTTTGTTTTTAATTTTTTTTTAAAAAAGTTTGTTGCTAGATTTTATATTTCAAGTTGAACCAAAGGGATTCATGAGAAAAGAGAAATAAAATGAACTAAGTCTATTATTGAAAAACGATTTTAAGAGAAGTATGCAACACGGCCAAGTTGTGTAAAGTCCTGGCCATGCCTTCCAACTACAAGTCTAAAATGGCAAGAATTTAAGGAAGAACTAGACACATTCAGTGTCATGGTCATGTCTCTCATGAGAAAGAATTGAAATTAAAATAGAAATAGACACATTCACAAGTTTAGCCATGTCACTCGCCATGTCGCATATTCTTGGTCATGTAGGATGAAGCTTGGCTGTGTTCCATCCCAAAGGAAGAAAAGCATGTATAATTACAATCAGTACTGGACATGGCTTGGAAGCTTGGCCATGTCTAGAGTGAAGCTAAGGAGACACAGCTAAGACAAAAACATCCTGGCCATGTCCCATTCAAAGAAAATAAGAGGAAGATTAGGGCAGTGTTGAACACATTCATTAGACTTGGCTGTGTACAAGGAAAAACTAAGGAGATATGGCCAAGACAATCCAATCTTGGTTGTGTCTATAAAAGATGCCTTTTGACTTTTAAAAGTTTTGTGGGATAGAGACAAAAGCGAAAAATAAGGAACAATTTCTAAAGAAAAAAAAGGGGGTTGTTTTTTGAAAAATAAAGTTAAGAAATGCATAAAATGGAGCTAACTGAATGGGGGAAGGGATTGGTTTTTGAGCTTTAAAAACATCAGTTCTAAAAATTAGTTCAAGCAGAGATTTTGTTTTCATTTTCATAGAGATATAAGAATTGATTTGCAAAGCTTAAAGGAGGCTTGAAAGTTCTTCATCAATTTCAAGTGGAGGTGGAGGAAGAATAAGAAGTTTCAACTCTAGTCATCTTCATAAGGGGTTTTTCTATTCTCTTAATTAATTCATTTTTCAGATTTTGTTGTTTATATACATTAATATTTTAATAAAGATTTGTGATTTGAATACTATTGAGATAAATTTATCTTATTTTGATGATGAGCTAAATTACCTATGCTCAGGATTTGCAGTAGTTTGATTAAATGATTTAATTCAATAAATTCTATTAATAAGCCTTGTTATAAGTTAATTGCATTGGATTGTATGTTAGGTTAATAGATTGGCCATCTGTTAATCTCTGGTTATTCAGTAAGAACCAAGAGGTGAACTTGATGTTGGAACTATGCATTCAACTACTCTAAGAATGAATTAGAAATATAAGTTCTAGGGTTCACTTAATTTGTAAATTCAAAATAATTTGTTTTTATTAATTCATGAATGTGAGAATTAATGAATTGATAAATGCTAATTGATATCAAGGAAGAAATTAAGTTACAAGGTTAAATTAATGGATAATTTGAGAATTAAACTTTAATTAAATTGATTTGTGAATCCTAAGTACCCTTCTGAAGGTTTTAAATTAATTTTGTGCAAACCATTATTCACTTTACTTTTAATTTTAAACTTATTTTATCATTTCAATACTACACACTTAATCTTTAATCCTTTCATTTTAATTAAATTATTACAAATAAACAACTTCCTTGTGAGATGACCTTGGGATGTTCCACCATTACTACAACAACCTCGTATAGTGTTAAGTAGAGAGCAACAAGATGGGACATGGTCTATTACTCCAATGATTCTCTAGGTAAATCTTTTCTCAAATTTCTTCCCTTTTTTACCTAGTAATCCTTCTAACATTCTTTAAACAAGTATGGCTTAAGGATCACCATTAAATTGTTTGAACCCCAGAGATGTTGCCTTATTGTTCACTTCGTTATCTGGCTTAAAAGATTGATTTTAGGTTTAGATCAAACTCAGAGTGGACCAGATGGTTATTTGGCTTGAGTTATGAGAACATCATATGGTGCTATGGTATGAGATTAGGAGCTTCATGATCTAAAGCTTTGGTTATAAGGTAGTTTGCCTGATAGGGTTGAGCATGAGCACATTTTATCAAGGTATTAGGGTTATGCAACAAATGGTACACACTCAGGGGGTACTATTGGATGGAGCTATCTACCTTTCTTGTCTGATTACTCATGCAGTTTTTAGGGCTATCATTGAAAGTTGGACATGGTCTTATCATGCAGTTCAGCTTGGTTTGAGTATCGATAATGCCATAGAGTATGAAGATTGACTGATAGATAGTGTATGGCCTAATAAGAAGAGGTGACAAAGCTACCATGCTGAGTGAGGAGGAGATTGAAACACAAGTTATAGGGACCACTTCTAAGACTGACTCATGTACTGGACGAAAGAGAAAGACTCGAGAATGACTAGGATTTCACTTTATTTCTACCATGTTTTTGGTTTTTTTCCTTTTTTTTAGTTGTAATAAGGTAGATTAAAAAAGACAAAATAAAAATGAGATTTATTGACTAATTTATTTACACTAGTTGACTCAACCATCATATATTACTAATTTCTTTATTACTTTAGCTATAATTATTGCCCAAACTGCCTTTGCAGGTTTTTGACTTGACAAGCTAGCCTAACTTTTATCTAACTCACCCTTTAGGGTTTTCAACTTAGAGAGCTTTTTTTTTTTCAAACCTTGGCACCAATGTTTAGGGAAAATGGATTTTTATTAATTATTTGGACCAAACCCAGAGGGATGTTTACGTATCTTTCTTACATTAATTGGCTAAAAATACAACAAAGCATTTTCTTTTTGAGAGAATCAGGTATATGTTGTTCTAGTACAATGCAATTAAATATAATATCTCTTAAGCAGATCGAGGTTGGTTGGGCTTATGAATTTTATACCATGTAGGTCTGCCACGATTGCATCTCCGCCTGATAGGATCTTCTTCAGTAGGTAAGGCCCAACCAAATTTGGCTTGAATTTCCCTCTAGGATCATGAAATTGCGCCTTGATTTCTTTTAAAATCAGAGTCCCTTCTTTCAAACCTCATTCCTTAACCTCTTAACTTTCTTATTGAAATGCCTTACCAGCTTCTACTGATAACCTTACATTTTAAAAAGGGCATCCATCATCTTTTTCCTTAATGTAATTTAACTACTCATGACACCCTCTTATCCATTTTGTTTCTATTAACTAGTATGCTTGCATGACTCAAGCTGACTATACTTTAATCTCAATTTGTAAAACAACCTCTATACCATAAACTAAAGAATATGGGGTTGCCCTAGTCAGTGTCTGAATAGAAGTATGATATCCCAAAGCATAAAAGGTAGTTGCTTATGCTAGTTTTTATGATTGGTGATAAGTTTTTATAGGATATTCTTAATAGTCTTATTGGTAGGTTCCATAGCTCCATTAGTCTGTGGCCTATATAGTGAGGATCGATGGTGTTGTATCTTGTACATTTCCAACAAGGATACCACCTCTTTCTAAAAAATGAGACCCATTATCCGAAATGATTTCAAAAGAAACTCCAAACTGACAAAGGATGTTGATGTGGATAAAATGGGTGACCCTTTCGGAGTTGAGAATTCTAAAAGATGTTACTTTAATACATTAGGTGAAGTAATCAATTTCTAATTCATGCCATTTAGTGGACTTCGGGATGATCTTGCCTATCACATCCAATCCCTAAGTTGGAAAGGGCCAAGGTGCAGCAATTGGTTGCAATGGCAAGGGTGGTTGATGTTTCCGCTTAACATGAATTTGGCGGTTATGGCATTCCTTTACAAAAGTGGTACAACCTTGATATAAGGTCAATCAGTAATATCCTAGCTTTGTGATCTTCCTTGCCAAGAACTCACTACTCATGTGTGGTCTAGATGCTTCACTATGAACCTCCTCTATTACTTGCTTAGCCTCTCTTTTTGTAAGGCAACTTGAGTGGATATTATCCTAGGTACACTAATATAGTGCATCACCATTTAAGATGAAGTGAGTAGACAATTGTCTCAAGGTCTTTTTGTCGGCCTTTGTTGCACCATCTAGATTCACCTTCTTTGATAAATCTAAGGATGTCCCAATACTAGGGCTTATCATATTCTTCTTCTTGAATGTTCATGCAAAAGGTGGGCTTTTGTTATTCTTCAATTATAAAAGCTTAACCATTATACTACTGTCCATGTCCATCATTGAAGCTAAGGTTGCCAAGGCATCGACAAAATGGTTTTTTGCCCTTGGCAAATAATGGAAGGTAAGTTCTTTAAATTGTTGAGCCAAATCATCAAGATGCTTATGGTAAGGAACCAAGAATTCTTCCTTAATTTTCCATTTTCCTAATGCTTGAGACACTATTAGAGTTGAATCCCCATATACTTTCAAATAAGTAACCCCAAGATTTATAACAACATCAAGCCCTATGATACAGGCTTCATATTCTGCTTTATTATTTGTAACCTCAAAGGTTAACTTAACCACAAGAGGCAACTGCTCCCCAAAAGGAGAAATTAAAACCGCACTAACACCAAACCCCTTATTATTAGAGACACCGTTAAAGTACATTTCCCAGGTGTCAACTTCTGCTTGTAATATAGCTTCATCTAAGAGCTAAGGATCTTCCATTTCATCTTGGACTGATGCAGCTGCTAATTGATCTACAATAATGCTGCCCTTTATTACTTTGCCAGTGACATACTTAAGGTTAAAAGTGGTAAGAACAGCCATCTAACATGCCATTCTACTATCCAGAACTAGTTTCTCCATTAAGTACTTGAGGGCGCTCCTTTCTTTTATGACATTGGTTGTATATGAGATGAGGTAATGCTGGATTTTGCAATAGATCCAAACTAAGGCTAAGCAATGGTGCTCATTCTAGGTATAGTTGAGTTCATAAGCAAGCATCCACTTGCTAAGGTCATAAATGGCAAACTCCTTTCTAAATTCTTCTTACTCTTGTTCTAACATTACCCCCATTGCTTCAATAGTCACTAATAAATATAATAACAGAGGCTGGCCAGGCTAAGGTGGCTTTGAAACTAGAAGATTTAAGAGGTACTCTTTAATCTTCTCAAAGGCTTTCTGACAATCTGGGTTCCATTATTTGGAGGCTCCATTTCTTAAAAGTTAGAAAATAGGACCACATGTGTCGGCTAATTGGGCTATAAATCGATTAATATATTGAATACGTCCCAGGAATCCTTTGATTTCCTTCTTCATTCTTGGGGGAGACATCTAAAATAGATCCAAATTTTGATATGTCTACTTAATTCCTTAGCTACTCACTAGATGAACTAATAATATACCAGAAGCCGCATAAAAAAAATACATTGTTAGCATTAAGCTTGAGGTTATACTTATGGAGTCTAAGGAAGAACCACCTTAGTACTTGCAAGTGATCTTCTGTAGGTTTTGACTTTATGACCATATCATCTACATATAGCTCAACTTCTCGGTGCATCATATCATGAAAAATTATGGTGGCCATTTTCTGATAGGTTACCCCTGCATTCTTTAGCCCAAAAGGCATAACCTTGTAGCAGTAAGTACCCTATTCTGTAATAAACTTAGTCTTGGCCTTGTCTTATGGAGCCATTTGTATATGATTATAACCAGCATAGAGATCAATTAAGGAAATTGTCTCTGAGCTTGCAAGACAATCTACTAGAAGGTCAATATGGGATAGTGAAAAATCATCCTTGGGACATGCTTTATTAAGGTCTATATATAGTCCACACTTATTCTAACCTTTCCATTCTTCTTCTAAAAAAGGACTACATCTGCCAACCATGTAGGATACGTTGTAGTCTCAATAAATCTATTGGCCAATAATTTTTCAACCTCTTCTTTGATTGCCAAGGACCATTGAAGCTTCAACCTTCTAAGCTTCTACTTAACTAGATTTATATGTTCATAAGTTGGAATTCTATGGACCACTATAGTTGGATCAATCCTTGTCATTTCCTTTGTCTCCTAGGTAAAACAGTCAAAGAACCCTATGAACAGTTTTATCAAACCCTGTTTATTATGGTAAGATGATGCAATGTATGTTGCTTTTAGATTTTCATCGGTGCCAAGGTTTATTGATTTTTTTTCTTCTTTTATTTCATTTATTAATTCTTCATTATTTGAGTCAAGAGGAAATAAGGTAGAGTAACTGAGAAAAGTGAACTCTTTATTGAAAATGAAATTGTCCATTACAAATTGATAATCAAAAGCAAATTTACAAGGAAATTTCAAATCAGACTGGGACTTCAACTGAGACTCTGGCTGGGACTCAACGTCTGACTTTATTTTGGGACTTGACTAGGAATCTGACTAGGAATTTGACTCTGTGGAATCCAACTGGAATAGGTTTGATTGAAGATGAGACTGACTTTCTATCTCGCCATTCTTCTCATAAGTTCAAGTGGTAAGGGGGCCTTGTGCTAGTTAGATAAACAAGGTCAAGTCTTCTTTGACTTCATTAGAGATCACACATATTATGTCAAATAGGCTTGGTCGGCTAAAGGTTCCACTCCCTTCAAAGACAACCTAACATTAAAAAATAGTTCAAAGCCCCGAGGGTTAGTTCACCGATTGTCATACTTATAAATGGTTTAGGAAAACCATAATACGAAAAATCTTCTCCCTCTTTTACAAAGTAGCCATTAAGAGTAGGAAAGTATGGTCTCATGGTCCAATCATATGGCTCACTTGACTTGTAAGCTTCTGATCTTTCTTTTCCTCCTTATATTTTATTCTTCAATATCTTCTAGAGTGGGAAGGTGTCCAAGACCAAATGGAGGTGTAGCCAATGGGTACTCAAGATATGTTGCAACCCCTTGATGGTGTTTGCCCAAACCTAAACTAGGAAGATAATTCATTTTTCTCATAATGTTACTTATGACCAGGCTACTATTTGGATACAAATTAGTGTACACCATTTCCATATCTTAGAGGTATATGTTTTGATAACATAAGTCATTTAAAAATAAATGCATATTTATCATGTCACACGATAGATCATACTCCAACACAAGCAACACTCATTTACACATTCTTTATCTTAATAAAATATTTAATACCATTGTCATGAAATATCCATTTTTCATCTATTAATTCATATTATGTACAATCATTTTACAAACACACACATTGGGCCCAACAAGTTCCTACACAATATCCAAGTTTTAGAAATATTGATTTTGCCTATTGTGACTCAAAGGTTCGATATCAGGGACTAGGTGTCATATACCACTTGAAGGTCATCCCCTCTCGACACCAAGGACAATGTGTTATAAATCATCCGAAGGTCGTCCCCTCTCGATACCGAAGACAGTGTCATAAACTACACGAAGGCTATCTCCTCGACCAAATTGTCCGACACCAGTATGTCTTGCCCAAATGCATATGCAACATCATGACGTATCATTGGCATGCCAACTCAATAATACTAATCTCAATATTTTGGAACATGTAATTGTGAAAGGCAAATACATACATCAATATTATACTTTTCCCTTTTTTCTCATCCACATTTATCATTTCTCAATCTCATCACATTATTCATTCCTTTTTCAGAATTTTCATATTTTCCACATTTTTAGCTATTTTTCACATTTTCTAATTATATAAAATTATAGTTCTTAGCCATATTCACAATGTGGCCTACTTCCACATTTTTAGTACATAATTCACACTTTCACATTTTGTACATAACATTGTCATTAACCATTCTACAATGGCTTATCATTTCATATTTCATGTATTTCACACGCTTTTTCTTGTAACAATCCACATATCATATGAAAACCACCATCAAAGTAGCATAACACATTCACAAAGCCATAATATGTTATGCCAAATCAAATATAATTAAAATATAAGCTATCAATGTATGTACTAATCTCAAAGATTTCAAAACCAATACAATTTCTGCTTTCCAGCCTTCATTTCCCAAAATCCCTCCACATGGGCAACTTGATGTTCTCACTCTTAAAACAAATAATATGTAGAAATATGTCATTGGAATCATATTTCTATTCATTCCATTCAAAGTAATCATCAATTACACAATTTCTAATCAATTTCTAACAAAACTCCAATTTACCCTTACTTCTTCAAACTTCATCCTACCAAACTTGTTTCCATCATTCAACCTTAAAATCCTTACATATACACCAAAATAAGCTCATAAAAACCCATTCCAACAATTATAGTAACCTCCATCAAATTTCCAAAATTTACATATTCTCAAAACTCATCAAAACCAAGCTTAAAGTAGAAATTACTTACCTAAACCTTGATTATTCCTCAAAACCACCTTATATCCTTTGAGATATTTGTGAAATATGGAGTATTTAATGAAGGAAAATCCTTCATTGCTCAACCATGGAAATCAGTCAAGGAAATGAAGAAGAAGATGATGAAAAAAATGACTTTTTTTTATTTCTTCCTGTCCACACACACATATACATATTTTAATTAATTAATTAATTGATAATTAAATATTGGATATTTATCCTCTTCCATCCATAATTAATTTATTTTATTATTTATTTTATTATTTTTTACTTTAACTTTTTACTTTTTACTTTTTACCTTTTGAATTTTGTCTTTTAGTGAAATGTATACTTTATGTTTATTTTATATATACATTAGGCCTACATTATATATCATTCACCCAATTCTCTAATAATCCTTCCATATTTATTAATCAAGGTCAACTAAAATTATGGATGTTACAATGGGATTGACATTGGCATTACTTCCTCATTTTCTATATCTGAAGGAAGGGGAAACTACTGATTCATCCTTTAACTAACTTGAATAAACTAAATCTTCAATTTTTGTCACAGTGACAACCAAGGCCTTGAAGTCTGGAAAAAATTGAGTCTAGAGGTGGGTAGTAAATAGGCTGCAAATTCTTGATGATAACATCAATTTTGTGGCATGTTTACTGTTTGTGCTACTTTTGCCCCCACCTTATAAGGAATGAGGAGGACTCTCTAGTCCCCTATTTAGAGGTCTCCAAATCCTAGCAGGTAACATCCGCCTCGACATTGTGATGGTACTGCTTGGTAAATTCATTACAAATATCCTTCCATGTTGAGTACTTATGCTTGTCAAGGTCCACAAACCACTTAACCACTACTCTGACTAATAATTATTGGTAACTGAGCAAGGAGCTCATTTATTAGTCCGATGGGGGGAATGGCACCCACATACATCTTCAAGTGTGTCTTAAGGCATGTAGTACCATCAAATCTATCCATGTTGGGCATCTTGAACTTGGGAGGGGCTCAGGCATTTGGAAAGAGGGCTAAGGAGTCTGGGTCCACATAGGCCTCATTACTTTTAAAGTTCATGATCTGCCTCTCAAGGGCTTTGATTTTCTCAATCAGCTTTTAGATGGGTCACCTCCTTAGGAAGGGTTTAGATAGTTGCAATATAAAGGGGAACTGGTGGTATGATATGTGTGGGAGCTATAGGTGGAGGTGTTTGTATCATAGGGTTCAGGGCTATTGGTGGTGGGGGAAGGTATGGTTTGGAGTAGTTGGTGATGTGGATGGTGTTTGAGAAGTGGAGGCCATGTTAAGGTCTACACCAGGTGGGTTGTTTTCTACCAAGGCTGGTCTAATCATGTCGGCAACTTCCTATAGGATGGAATTTCTTTACTCGACTAAGGTCTTGTTTAGCACAGTCTAGTGATTAGCCATCATGGTGGTGAAATACTCTTCTTGTCCCTTAAGAAAACCTCCATTTCATGATCAGAGTCAGTATGTTGGGCCATTTTTACCCAAAGATGGTAAGCATAAAGGGTTAGAAAAAGAGGAAGGGGGACTCAGTGTAAATAAGTATGGGTCATACAGAGATGGAATGGTCCATCATATGTTGCACTTCTCCTAAAATGGATTGGTGCTTATTAGCTAGAGGAGTGTCTAAACTCTAAAGAAAGGTATTAAGGGTTGCACTTATACGGTCGGCCGAAGCAAAGATGTGGTCAT
The DNA here is from genome assembly GCA_947685225.1 of Garcia nutans. NCBI lineage: Eukaryota > Viridiplantae > Streptophyta > Magnoliopsida > Malpighiales > Euphorbiaceae > Garcia > Garcia nutans. The sequence continues at coordinate 36,914,503 of CANTUV010000045.1, forward strand.
CTTAAATGGACATGCTATGGTTACTAGAAGAAAATGATAGGGATAGTAAGTCTTTAGACCATATGCGACTTGAAGATAATTGAATTAAGTGTTTGGCTTTTGAAAAGGTTAGCAATGTTTAGGCGTATGTGGGATCCATGAGTGCATAGGAGTTCTGCTTTAAATGAATTTTTTGTACAAGTTAGGAAACCCAAAATTTATCTATTTGTACAAGTCTTTTTAAAGTTTAAATGTAATTTACATGGATATATGGAAAAAGGGTTTCATGTGATTTATGTACAAAGGCTTAGCTATTATGGCACATACAACCTAAAGTCAGGTTCTAATGGCATTAAATGAAAGGGATAAAGGATGGCTTAGTTGATAACGATCTTGTTTCACTAGAGCAGTGATATACCTAACCATATGCTAGATAAGGAATCTGACATGGGTCTAGCAGTACGTGCATGCTCGTTACACCGCAAAAAAGATTTAGGAATTTGTCGTGGGTGGGATTACTTTTGTAATCTCCTGTAAACTCTTAATTTTGCACCTTCATTAAATTTTATGTGATTACGACTCCAATCGCACAAATCGGAGTTTGGATGTGGCCCAATGATCTTGGACAGGCCCAAAATGGCCCTGATAACCTCAATTTTTGCTTTGAGGAAAAATCCTTAATTTTGCCTCTAAATGAAAGACCACATGTTAACAAACCCAATGCAACTTGAATCACACAAATCGAAGGTCAAACGGGCCCAAAAATGGTCTATGTCCATGGGCCCGAGGAACGGCATTTTTTCTACGTTCGTAGGGCCCGAGGAACGGCATTTTTTGTCCTATTTTTTTAACCTTTTCCACTATAAATAGTGGACTAATTTTCAGTTCAAGGGATCATATTTTTTACGTAAGGACTCTTCCAAATTACTTTCTAACTCACCAAAATAAAATTAATTTCATTGTTTATTTTTTTGTTTGAATTAATTAACACCATCACCATTATTTAACCTCATCAATTACATAATTAATTGATCAAGTGGAGTTACAAAGTGACAAAGCCCTTCAGCCATTCATCAAGAGGAAATGATCGGCCATGATATTTGTTTCTTCCCTTCATCTTGTGAGCGGGGATTTTTGCCCCCACTCTCGGTGGAATGGTTCTTGCTACTTTGGCACTGTTTAGGCTCGGGGCTTTAGAGAACATGGACCTAAGTCCGGAGAAAATGGAGTCGCCACCCGAACAGGCCGAAAAAAAAGAAAGGGGTGGATGACTCGATTCCTAAGGAATCCCCAACCCCGTAATGGGTTCAAAAAGTTGGGTACGTGTCAGGAAGTTGAGAAATGGCCCAATACTTCCACAACGCCCGGTTCATTGGAACCAGCCTCCTTTACAAGTCTAAATATTATCAAATTCTTAAATATAACAACATTATCCATATTACACATAATAATTAAAAGAAAGCATCAATATATTAAAATCAAAGCAAGGTCCAAGCAAAACAAATAAATGGACACCCATCCAAAGATGGAAACATGTCCTTACACATGCCTAAATAGGACACCCACCGAAAGGTAGAAACATGTCCTTTACATAGGTTCTAAAATAGAAAAGCAAATTAAATTATATGATATTTAACTAATGAGGTACCCACCAAGTGGAAACATACCCCTTACAACATTTGGAAATAAAAGCAAATAACCATTCATTATAAATAAATCATTCATCAAAGGTATTAAACATCAATAGAAAGTAAACATCCATCCATGCTAAATTAAATGAACCAAGCATTGAACTTAAATAAATTAAAGCATATAAAATAAATCAAAGCATAATCAAATATAGAATTAAATAAGGCAAATAAAAATCTAAATTATAGCTGCTGTTTCCATTTAGGGTTCTTTATTTCATGTGTTTAGGGTTTTGGAATTTATGAAATTTAGGCTACTGTAATTTTAAGGAAATTAAAATGGATTAAAGATTTTATGTTTTAAAAAGTTGGTAAAACTCTTTGATTAACCAAATTAATGTTTGGATGGTGAAATCATGAAACTAGGGTTTGAACACTTTAAGATACTTTTGATTTGTGGTTTAGGATTAATGAATTGTTGATTTGAGCTTACTGTGTAAAAAGTATAACATTTATGTTTATAAAGTTTTTAAAGTTTAAAGGATTTGGGTTTTAGAAAAATTAGGGTTTTGGTTAGCTAGTTTAAGGTTTATTATTTTGAGTTTTGGAATTGAATTAGGGTTTTAAGCCTTTTGAATTAGGGTTTCGGGTAATGAGTTATTTTTAGAATTTGGAAAAACAATTGATAATTTTATGAAGTTTTATAAATTTAAACAAAATGATTTAAAGTTTATAAAAGCAAAAAAGATGTTTTTAAGGCTTTTGGAAGGAAACAGAACACAATTTAGGGTTTTGATAATTTGGAATGCAAATCTTGGTTTTGGGGTTTTGAAGAAATAAAACTAATATCTTTAAACATTTTAGAAAATAAAGCAACGATTCAAAATTTTCATACTTCAGAAAAGATGAATTGAGGTTATTAGGTTTTTAAATTAAAAGAAACAATTATATGATCTAGCTACTGTGATAAAATAAAAGAAATTAAGAATTCAAACCTTCTTTTTTAAGTTACACCAAAAATTGCTTCTTGGATGAACAAGGTCAAAGACAAGCCTCTTTTCCTTTGAATTGCTTGAATTGTTTTTCTGCTCTCTCAAAAAATCAGCTTGATTCAAGGTTTTCCTTCACAGATTCGGATCCAATCTTTACCAATTTTCTGTCCAATTTCTTCCTTCTTTCTCCTTGATTTTTTGTGTTGTAATATTTATAGAAGAATTCTTGATTAATTCTAGTTACTCACGGCATACATTATTCATTAAGAAAAGGAAACCGAAACCTAACTGCATAAGGTTTCGAAAAATTTACGTCGAAAAAACTTCGTTGGCGAAAAAAAACTGCTGCGGAAAAAAATACGCTAGAGAAAAAATTTGCTGCAGTTGGCTGCGGCAGAGGGCGAGGACTGGCCTGCAAGCCATTTCGCCCGCAGGAAACTCCTGCTGGCGAAATGGCCCACGGCCATGCCCCGCACCGGTTTTCGGCGATGATTTTTTCGTCCCCGATTTTTATTTTTATTTTTATTTTTTGATTTTGATTTGTTTATTTTTATTTTTTATTAATAAAAATTAGATACTAAAGCAAAAATTATTTAATTAAGATAACAAAAATTATTTTGGACCAATTAAAATATATTAGACAACACAAAAATTATTTTGGAATAAATAAAATATATTGGACCGGACTGGGTCAAAAATTAAGGATCTACAGTTTGCCCCCTGCTTGAACGATCTGAAACTTTAGTGAAAGAGAGTGAAAAGCAATAAGACTTAATTTTTGTGATGGTGGAGGTTTTGGGTTCTGGACCCGCTTCGTGTTCTGGACTCAAGAATAATTCTAGATTCTGGACCTAAGGAAAATTTGGGTTCTGGACCCAATCTAAGTTCTAGACTTAGAAAAGATTCTAGGTTCTGGACCTAAGAAAAATTTGGATTCTGGACCCAAGCTAAGTTCTAGACTTAGAAAAGATTCTAGGTTCTGGACCTCAAAAAAATTTGGGTTCTGGACCCGAGCTAAGTTCTTGACTTAGAAATAAATTCTAGGTTCTGGACCTAAGAAAATTTTGGGTTCTGGACCCAAGCTAAGTTCTAGACTTAGAAAAAAATTCTAGGTTCTGGACCTAAGGAAAATTTGGGTTCTAGACCCGAGCTAAGTTCTTGACTTAGAAATAAATTCTAGGTTCTGGAACTAAGGAAAATTTAGGTTCTGGACATGAGCCAAGTTCTAGATACTTCGTCTCCGGCGTAGGTTAGATTGTTGTAAGCTTTTGAACTGTCGTAATCCAGGGCAGTGAGCCAGAGAGGATCAATGATATGAGATGCAAATGTATGCATGTATGCACAAACAATCAACAAACAAGGATAATTAGGATGTTCCTTCCAACCTTATAACATCCACACACGAATGGCGAGTCTCTTTTCATAGGTATATGGTTAACAAAATACCAAGATAGGGTATCTTATTTTTGAATAATTCCCTCAGACGTTTCAACCAATAGTTATATTTTCAAAAATGGAAATCCATCCATGATAATTCCCATTAATTAGGTTTTAATCCATCTAACCAAATAAAGTAGCTTTTATGCTATATTGGATTAAAACTAAATTAAGAGGTTTATCATAGGTAGATTTCTCACTTGAAAAAGGTAACTAATGATTCATGCCAAAAACAAGCCCATGGTTAATTTATTCTTAGTGTAAACTAGGCCCACAATTGATTTTTGGTATTTCGTAATTGACATAAATATTTTGCAAGCTCTTTGTGAGAAAAGGTTGAATGAAAATAATTTTGTTTCTAAACCCATTGTAAAAAGATTTTAGAAAAAATGGATTTTGGGCTTAGTATTTGGGCCATGAGCAAAAGAATTTTTAATTTGTTTTTGTTAGAAAAGTCTTAGGTCCAAAGAAAATCTTGAATAGTTTTGGTCTTTTGGACTTTAAAGAAAAAATTTTTTTGAGCTTACAATGTACTTAGGTCATATTAGAAAAAAAAAACAAACCAAATAAGCCATGATTTAAGCCAAGATAAATTAACCATAGTCAAACAACATTCATTTGGGGTAAAAACCTAAGAAAAGTAACTAGGCCAATTATATGAGCTTTATTCTTGGGTAAAAAGGCTTAGGTTCCCATAGCAAGTATATAGCAAATGGTACGAGGCTATGAGTGGTTATGCCATGCCCGATCTCCATACCTTGAGTGAAAGTATGGTATCCCTTACATAACACAATACGGGTAACAAAGGTGTCCTAACTCACGCACACGATGCAAACTAATATAATGCAATAGATAATATCATTATAAGAAAGAATAGAATAATATAAAGACCAACGGAATCAACTTCTCTTATTCCCAGTGGAGTCGCCACTATGAGCGGGGATTTTCACCCCCACTCCCGGTGGAATGGTTCTTGCGACTTCAGCACTGTTTAGGCTCGGGGCCTTAGAGAACACGGATCTAAGTCTAGAGAAAATGGAGTCGCCACCCGGACGGGCCAGAAAAAAAAAGAAAGGGGTGGGTGACTCAATTCCTAAGGAATCCTCAACCCCCTAATGGGTTCGGAAAGTTGGGTACGTGTGGGGAAGGTGAGAAATGACCCAGCACCCCCACAGCACCCGGTTCATTGGAACCGGCCTCCTTTATGGGTCTTAATATTATAAAATTCTTAAATATAACAACAGTATCCATATTACACACAATAATTAAAAGAAAGCATTAATATATTAAAATTAAAGTAAGGTCCAAACACCCATCCAAAGATGGAAACATGTCCTTACATCACATGCCTAAATAGGACACCCACCGAAAGGTATAAACATGTCCTTTACATAGGTTCTAAAATAGAAAAGCAAATTAAATTACATGATATTTAACTAATGAGGTACCTACCAAGTGGAAATATACCCCTTACAACATTTGGAAATAAAAGCAAATAACCATTCATCATAAATAAATCATTCATCAAAGGTATTAAACATCAATAGAAAGTAAACATCCATCCATGATAAATTAAATGAACCAAGCATTGAACATAAATAAATTAAAGCATATAAAATAAATCAAAGCATAATCAAATATAGAATTAAATAAGGCAAATAAAAATCTAAATTATAGCTATTGTTTCCATTTAAGGTTCTTTATTTCATGTGTTTAGGGTTTTGGAATTTATGGAATTTAGGCTACTGTGATTTTAAGGGAATTAATATGGATTAAAGATTTTATGTTTTAAAAGGTTGGTAAAACTCTTTGATTAACCAAATTAATGTTTGGATGGTAAAATCATGAAACTAGGGTTTGAACATTTTAAGATACTTTTGATTTGTGGTTTACGGTTAATGAATTGTTGATTTGAGCTTACTATGTAAAAAGTATAACATTTATGTTTATAAAGTTTTTAAAGTTTAAAGGATTTGGGTTTTAGAAAAATTAGGGTTTTGGTTAGCTAGTTTAAGGTTTATTGTTTTGAGTTTTGGAATTGAATTAGGGTGTTAAGCCTTTTGAATTAGGGTTTCGGGTAATGAGTTATTTTTAGGATTTGGAAAAACAATTGATAATTTTATAAAGTTTTATGAATTTAAACAAAACGATTAAAAACTTATAAAAGCAAAAAAGATGTTTTTAAGGCTTTTGGAAGGAAACAGAACACAATTTAGGGTTTTGATAATTTGGAATGCAAATCTTGGTTTTGGGGCTTTAAAGAAATAAAACTAATATCTTTAAAATTTTTGGAAAATAAAGCAACGATTTAACATTTTCATACTTCAGAAAAGATGAATTGAGGTTTTTAGGTTTTTAAATTAAAAGAAACAATTGTATGATCTAGCTACTGTGACAAAATAAAAGAAATTAAGAATTCAAACCTTCTTTTGTAAGTTACACCAAAAATTGCTTCTTGCATGAACAAGGTCAAAGATAAGCCTCTTTGCCTTTGAATTGCTTGAATTATTTTTCTGCTCTCTCAAAAAATCAGCTTGATTCAAGGTTTTCCTTCACAGATTCGGATCCAATCTTTCCCAAGTTTTTGTCCAATTTCTTCCTTCTTTCTCCTTGATTTTTTATGTTGTAATTGATCTTATTTATAGAAGAATTCTTGATTAATTCTAGTTGCTCATGGCATACATTATTCATTAAGAAAAGGAAACCGAAACCTAATTGCATTAGGTGTCGAAAAATTTGCATCGGAAAAATTTTGCTGGCGAAAAAAAACTGCTACGGAAAAAAATGCGCTCGCAAAAAAATTTGCCGCAATTGGTTGAGGCAGAGGGCAAGGACCGGCCTGCGGGCCATTTCGCCCGCAGGAAACTCCTACGAGCAAAATGGCCCACGGCCATGCCCCGCGCTGGTTTTCGGCGACGATTTTTTTGTCGCCGATTTTTATTTTTATTTTTTTTATTTTTATTTGTTTTTTTATTTTTTATTAATAAAAATTAGATACTAAAGCAAAAATTATTTAATTAAGATAATAAAAATTATTTTGGACCAATTAAAATATATTAGAAAATACAAAAATTATTTTAGATTAAATAAAATATATTGAACCGGACTGGGTCAAAAATTAAGGGTCTACACATCTATTTTCATTCGGTAAATAATTAATTAAAATTAGTTAATTAAAGTCTTTTGCAATCAAAGGTAGGAACTATTTACGGCTGTAACACCCTTATATCCTATATACGTATAGTATATATATGTCGTATATGCAAAATAAATATACAGAATGTAAAAGTGTCACAGTAAATCCATAATAAAAATTCATCTTTAAATTAGTATAAATAATTATTAATGAATAATAAATACTTAGGTACTAAATTGTTAAAAATACAAATTTATAAAGAAAATTTCTAGAAAAATTTCATCAGTTTTGTCTGTAATTTTAGTAAATTCCAATTTAATTATCACAACATGCATAAGAAAATCACACTCTCAAAATATACATATATAATCTTCAGCATTTTTTTCCAAACTTTTCTAAACTTTCCAATTATTTATCATCTTATAAATATTGCAGAAAAACCACAAACTTAACCAATGTACATTTCAAAATTATGTTTTAAGTAACAGTACTTATCAAATTATTCACATATACATATGATATCTTCACTATACAAAATCCACATTACACCATACATATAATTATACATGAATGCATTATCCTCTAAGTTAGTCTCATGGCACTTACAACTTCAAGTCTCAATCACACTGGTTCACCCTGATATGCACTTCTGTTACCTGTGCGATTCACATAACCGCTCTAAGCCATATGGCTTAGTGGTACATATATCATACAACATTGATATAATAGCTTTATAATTACAACATGCACCATATTTAAGTAATACACAAATTAATTTACTTTTCTTTAAAACATAATAACTATATACATTGGGTCCAACCTTCTTATACAATTATCTAGTCCTAGGCTCGTTGCCTTGTCCTATTTCATCTTGCTAGTGGATGTAACTATCATTTGTGACACTCAATGTCTCATCTACAGCGTATGGCATTGCTAACATCCAAGCAATATATTATGGCAACTAAATAACGTATAAGGTACACATAATACTCATCATTTATTTATCACTTTAACTTCATTTATATCAATTTTAGAATTAAACCACTTCTTTCTCTCTCTCTAACTATCTCAAACATAATCACACAACCAAAAAATTTAAGCTTTAAGGAAAGGAAACTTACTTGATTTCTTACTTTTCTTCAAAAATCCAATTGAAATCTTTAAGAATTTTAGTGGATTTGGGGTGTATAAAAGAAACTCTCTCTCCCTTTCTCCCTCTATATGGTTCGGGCATGGCTAAAGAAAAGGAAGAAGAAGACTAATTTTTTATTCTTACCTCATTTCCTATCCATAATTATACATATATTAATTAATTAATTAATTAATTTACTTTAAATGTACACCAAGTATTTTTTTTTCTTCCTTTGACTTTCTTTCTTTTATTTTATTATTATTATTATTAATATTATATTATTATTAAAACCAACTTTACCAACACCAAATTATACCACATATATATGTAGTGTATACTTTATGTATATGTATATGTCTAATATATATCACTTATATATCACATATACTTTTATGTACATATTTATTAATGTATGTACTATATATGTAATGTATATTTAATATATATAAATACTCATATACACAAATAATGTTTATCATATATACACATCAAATATACCTCATATGTGTATTAAATATATCAAGTATGTAATATATACATCTAACATATACAATAATATACATTATATATATTATGCATACATTGGGTACACATTGAGTAAATACAACTTTTAAACCTCTAAATTCTTGTTTAATTTTTTCACAATCACATATATGTTTAATTTTTCCAAAATCACATATATGATAATTCTCTCCTCTTTAAATAATTTCGTCCTCGAAATTACTTATTGTAGTAATTAACTCCACTATAATTAAACACTAATCTTTACTTCATAATTAACTACCAAATAATTATCACCATTTATCGTGATTACTAACCATATAATCTTTTACTCTCCCTCCTTACAAATACTCTTAATTATTATCATAAAGATCATTAATAAATATAGATTCTCCACTTATTTATATCCAATGTAAATATTAACCAATAATTTTAATCATAACCTTAGTTGTTAAATATAGCAATACATCCATGCATTTCAGATCATTTCTATCATTAACTTTCAAATTCTTTAATTCCAGCTATGCATTTTTTTCACATATAAATGTCAAATTCTCTTTATATAAATCCTACTTTCAAACTCCTCCGATGAATTGATCTCATTACTATCTTTGATAATCATCTAATATCAATTACAAATACTCCTACAATTTATTCCTTTTGTTTTAATTTATTCCATCCACTTAAATCAATTGGATCATGTCTTGATTAATCAATCAACTACCACTCATGAAATAAATTAAAAATTCATTTATTATACAATCATCTTATATCCATTATTAAATTTTTACATCCACCTTAAATATTCCAAAAAACATGTCTATTACCCTTTCTCATAATAGACATTTTCATTTTCGCATTGCACATCAATGAACACATCTCAATCATGCAACTAAATATGGATTACATACCTAACCTCAACTCACTTTAACTTATTAATCCGTTTATATAGATTTACATTTTAGCTGCTCAATATAAGGAACAACATTTAAATTCTTACTTTCTCATAGTCAATCTTGACTTAATCAATACCATGCATCATATTAATAAATCCTTAATATATTTCCATAATAATAATTTGTTGTCATATACCAGTTCTCTTTGTAATTTTAATTATGAAATCATTGCTCTAAATTATTAAAAACTTCATATTCCTTCTTCATACCTCTACCCATCCATATATAAAATTTTCATAATTTCCTTCATTCATTTGTCATATGAAATTAATTTATTACTCGCTTACACAAATCTGTATGACTTCCTCACTTTCACTTCAATCTCACTTTTCCATTTTTCATTCCTCAACAAATCTTCACAAAAGATTGTATACTTTTAACCATGTGTACGTGACACATATATGGACTGATATTTAAAAGTTTAGATTTTTCTAGGCTGATTTACTATATTTAAAAATTAAGTCTTCCAAATCCATAGAATCTATCTCCTTAATAATTCCTCTGGCAGCACCTGGTTACCCATTTTTTTTAGGTATCAAACCTTAATAAAAATTTATGAAATTTTAACCATATGCTCTAGAAATGCATAATATATTTAATGTAAACTTTCAAATTTTGCTTGGTTGGTTTTCCATGGGTTTTAAATATGTTTCTCAACTTCTACAGATTATGAGTTGTTGGAACTACTCCAACAATCTGTGTTTTTCTATTTTTCTTAAATAATAATTCATCTTTAAAAATTATAAAATTGTATACATTACATTCTAATATATAGAAAAACTTTCCATTAAATTTTCAACCTCATATAACATTCCTAGATTTATCTAAATATTTAGATAATATCACTTTGCAGCACACATGCAGAATTTCCAGCAACTATAATACTCATCTCTCATTCTTTTTATATCATTTCCATACTGTCACTCATTCATCAATTGAATCGACATAAATCTTAATTTCAAATAAAAGTTCTAAAATTCTTAATCCATAATCTCTAGAATGACGCTTCTACTGTACTACTTGAAAATATATATCCCAGATGTCATCTCAATTTATACTAGTTACATCAAACAGACATTGCCACATCAGAGACTAATACAGATGCTAATGCATATGCATGTATTAAAACTCAAATCACTATTTCAAAAATTTTCTTGCTCATTTTTGAAACCCAACTAAGTCGAGAATCTCAAATCTAGGTTGTGATACCAAAATAAATTTAACACCCTTACATTCTATTTACATATAGTACATAAATGCCATATATGCAAAATATGTACACAAAATGTAAAAGTGCCACAGTAAATCTATAAAAAAAATTCATATTTAAATTAGTAAGAATAATTATTAATGAATAATTTTGCGCTCGATTAACACTAACACAAGTGACACTCCCAAGTATACGAGATAATTGCAGCAACAGTGATCGCCTCAAGGTTGTCTCACGAGGAAGGAATTATTTTGCAATAGTTTGATTAGCAAGAAATTTAAAAACAAGAGTGTGATGTTTGAAGTAGTGGTGAAAAGAAATTAAAATTAAAAGTAATGTGTGTAATGGTTTTTTAAGATTATTTCAATTCTAGGAATGGTACCTAGGGTTGTAGATCAATTTAATCAAAGCTTAATTCTTAAATTATCCATTAATATAACCTTGTATTTTAATTTATTCCTTGAGTTTGATTAGTAATTACCAATTCATTAGTTTTCACATTCATGAGTTAACAATAACTAATTGTTTTGAAATTGCAAATTAATAAAACCCTAGAACTTATATTTCTAATTCATTCTTAAGGTAGTTGAATGCATAATTTCAATATCAAATTTCACCTCTCGGTTCTTCATTCAATATCTAGAGATTAATAGGTAGCTAATCTATCAACCTAACATTCAATCCAATACAATCAACTAATAAAAAGGTATATTAATGGAAATATCAGATTAAGTCATTTAATCAAATCTACTACAAACCCTAGGCATGAGTAATTTAGCTCATCATCATCAATTTAAAATAAACATTCATCTCAATATAAATCAAATCACAATTATCCATTGAAATATTAATGTTATTAACAAACAACAATAATCTAGAAATTAATTAAAAGAGAGAATAAAAAAAACCCCTTTGAAGATGCTAAGAGTTGAACTTCTAGTCTTCCTCCTGGCTCCACTTTGAATATGATGAAGAACTAACAAGCCTTCTTCAATCAATGGCTCTCCTCTTGAAAGATGGAATGGTAACTTTCTAAGCCCACAACTCCTCAATCAAGCTTACTTCAAATCCTAATGTTCACAAGAGCTTGCTCACCCAATTTTATCCCAAAAATATTAAGAATCTTATTTATGGAAGAAATAGAAGGTGAAGATGAAGGTGATGTTCATGGTCTCTCTCAAGACTAAGAACAAGAAGATGAACTAAGGAACAAAATACCCTTCAATGGAGCCTTCAACATGTATATGTATCTCCTCTTTCCATTCTTTTTAATTTCTTAAGACATAAAGCATGTCTTGCCAACTCACACACTCCACTTTGTTTCCCACTTTTTTCATTATTTAAACCTTCATCCCATGAATTAGGTAACCTTTTTATTCTTTTATTATTTCTTTTTAAAAGATAGCACTTGTTGTCCCCCACTTTACCCCCCATCTCGTGTAAACAATTTGAAATAATTCTCACAAGACACGACCAAGTCATGAGTGACTTGGCCGTGTCACTCATTTTCTTATGGACACAGCCAAGCCATGTGGCCGTGTCCATGGCTGCCTTAATATCTTCTTCCTTTTCCAAGTGAGACACGGCTAAGGCCTTGGCAGTGTCATGTGACACAGCCAGTGGCTTGGCTATGTCTCTTGGGTGTATTCTCCACTGTCTCTATCTTTGCTTTGCTCTTTAGATGGGACACGGCCAAGGCCTTGGCTGTGTCATGTGACACGGCCAATGGCTTGGCTGTGTCTCTTGGGCGTGTTCACTTCTACATATCCTCCTTGCTTCTTCTTTATTTTGATCTTTTAGTGAGACATGATCAAGGCCTTGGCTGTGTCACGTGACACGGACAGTGGCTTGGCCATGTCTCTTGTTTGTGTCTATCTCTGCCGAGGGACACAGCCAAGCTGACTTAACCTGGCCGTGTTATGTAAGTGATTCATGCCTTATGCCTTGGGTGAGGAACACGGCCAAGTCATGAAGTGTCTTGGTTGTGTCTCATTTTTTCCACCTTAATAATCCATCAAATTGAATTAAAGCTCCATTGTTTTGTTCTTCAACCTGGATCAAATACTTCAAACAAACTTTAAACACAAATTAAAAGAAAAATCAATCAAAAGCCAATAAAATTACACTAAAAATAAATACACAAATGATCAAAAAAAATAATAAATACTAAGGTACTACATTACTAAAAATACAAATTTACAAAGAAAATCTCTGAAAAAATTTTGCCAGAGTTTTGTCTGTAATTTTAGTAAATCCAATTCAATTATCACAAAATTCATAAGAAAATCACAATCCCAAAATATACATATATAATCTCCAGCATTTTTTCCAAACTTTTCAAAACTTTCTAATTATTTATCATTTTATAAATATTGTAGAAAAACCACAAATTTAACCAATGTACATTTCAATTTTATGTTTTAAGTAATAGTACTTATCAAATTATTCATATATACATATAATATCTTTAATATACAAAATCCACATTGCATCGTACATATAATTATACATGAATGCATTATCCTCTAAGTTGGTCCCATTGTACCTATAACTTCAAGTCTCAATCACCTGCTGCTTCACCCTGATCTACACTTCTGTTACCTGCGCAATTCACACAACCGTGCTAAGCTATATAGCTTAGTAGTACATATATAATACAACATTGATATAATAGCTTTATAATTATAACATGCACCATATTTAAGTAATACACAAATTAATTTACTTCTCTTTAAAACATAAACAACCATATACATTGGGCAACCATCTTATACAATTATCTAGTCCCAGGCTTGTTACCTTGGCCTATTTCATCTCGCTAGTGGATGTAGCTATCATCTGTGACACTCAGTGTCTCATCTACAACATATGGCATTGCCAACATCCAAGCGCAATCTTCTAGCGACTAGATAATGTATAAGGTACACATAATACACATTCATCTTTCAACATATTTTCACATCTCAACTCATATTATGGTTTCCATAAACCATCATCATATATAAAGAAAATGTGGCTCACTTCCACATTTTAGTGCACAACTTGCACTTTTCACATTTTACACAACATCACATTTAGCCATTTTTAATGGCTTATCATGCCATAATCAATATAAATGAAGCATTTTATATAATTTTACTTATAACACCTTGATAGCCATTCTACAATGGCCCATTATTCACATCTCATGCATTAAACACTCTTTTTCTTATACAATACACATGTTATTTATCAACTCTAATAATGTAAGTAACATAACACATTTTCTAATTCATAATTTGTTATGCCAACTACAACTAAGTCTTAATTAGAAAAAACTCTATACTCTTCCACTTCATTCAATATAGCTTACACACTATAATCCAATTTTTGAGTGGGCTGAATCGGTGTTCAGGCGAGGCCTCACATCACCAAAATACTTAAGAAAGGTTGCCAGGTACTTGCTACTCACTATCCCGAGGTTTAATCCTAATTGTACTAAGAGTAAATGCAAAAGTGATGCATGAAAAAGATCAAATTTAAGGAAAGGCCAGCCCATTTTACTATGAAAAATTTAAGCCCATTAACCCACTTAAAATGACTTTTCTTTTGAAAAATAATTTTGTCCCCAGTGGAGTCGCCAGCTGTAGGACCTCAGCCCTAGTTTCCATGGCCCAACTCGTAAAGGGTGTGAACCAAAGTGCTGAAAATTTAGGCTAAGTATCACAAAAAGTGTCGAGGTCATCTGCCTTCATTAGTTATGCTCGGTTCAAATAAAATTGTTTGAAAATGAGTCGCCACTCAAATTTATTTTTGAAAAATGGAAAATTTAAGAAAAAATCCTAAATTGACTCTAACATTACCCCAAGGATAAAATTCACTAACCTTGAACTAAAGGATGGATTTAGGGGCTAAGTTTAGGCTTATTTTAAGTAAAAACGTTTGGCCTTTAATTAAATGAGAACTTACAAAATAAATTTCATGTAATGACAGTTATAACATGAATGGCATGACAACTAATGCACATTCACTGCAATAAAGTAAATAAAGTGCAAAAATTAAATTAACTTTACATTTCAAAATAAAAAATAAGGAGATCTCAACTCTAGCCTTACAGATTCTAGTTTGAGCACACTCCCTAACTACTGTTGCTGACTACTTGCTTTAATAGGCTCTTTAGCCATGCCTCAGCCATGTGACACTTCAGATGACTTGTGGTTCCCTAAAAAGACAATTTTAATTAACAATAAAGGCTAAAGATTTAAGAGGAAGGTTTATTTTACAAAGTGGACTTGATACTTGGAGCAAAATTCCAAGTAGGCTTGCATATCTATTTGAATTGGAATCAAAGCCCATACAGTTCTAACCATTTTGCAATGGTTGGTTTTGAACTAAAATTGGGGTTTTTAACCTAAGCTAGGTAAGCCTAAATCTAAAATTGATTTAGGTTTTAACTAGATAAAACCAAGGTCTAAATGTGAAAATTAGGCTTAACTTGATAAACCTAAGTCTAAAATTGATTTTAGGTTTTAACTAGATAAAACCTAGGTCTATATGTGAAAATTCAGTTCAAGTTGATGAGCCTAAGTTTAAGATTGATTTTAGGTTCAACTGGATGAAACCCTATGTATAAAATTGATTTTAGGTTCAACTGGATAAAACCCTGTGTTTAAAATTGATTTTAGGTTTAAGTGGATGAAACCATAATTTTAAATTCGATTTTAGGTTCAACTGGATGAAACCTAGGTTTAAAATTGATTTTATTAATTAATTAACTCTAGATCAAAATTTAATTTTGGTTTTATTTTAAGGACCAAATGATAGTCCTTAAATATTAGGGCAAAGGTTTAATTTGATTTTGAGAACCAAAGGATGGTCTTTAAAATTAAGGCAAAAAAAAAAGGGTGAGAATTAAAATAAACAAGGAACAAAATAAAACAAGAGAAAAGAGAATATTAAGAGAAATTTTGGTTTTCTTAACTTCTTCCTTGATGCTTTGATTGGTGGCAGTTTAAGGGTATGGCCGAAACTTAGTTTCACTTTGATCAGGGTTTAGGTTTTGCAAAAGAAGCAAGTAAATTTTATTTAGCCTAAGGAAAGCTAAATCAAGGAGATAGCACCCAAATTTACTTAGGAAGCAAATTTTAGGGGGTTCAAACTAAGGAAGAATGAACCTTTTTCTTAGAGAGAGAGAGGAGGAAGAAGAGAGTAGACAACTTATAAATAGGTCTTGATAAGTTGAATGAGGTGAAAAGAAACAGGGAGGAAGGGGCCTATTTATAGAGGTTTGGAAGGTCAAAAAGGTAAACATCTGAGCTAGGACATCGCGGCACCACGACACATTTTGACTTTATGTCACATGAGCTATTGAGGCTGCCGTGAGGCATCCCTATGGCAGTCGTAGAGTTGTCGCTCAGAAGCACAGGTAACAGTAGCTCAACGTGCCTGAGACTGTGCTGTAAATTTCCTAAGGCACATTCTCCTCCTTTCAACTTTCATTTTGAGTGATTCAAGTTGCATTATGATCATAATAGAAAATTTTATGGTGAATTTGGGTTCTTAATGGGTAATACCAAACCTTGTTATGATATATTTCTAGCAAAACTAATGATGGAGGTCAAAGTGATGGATGCCACAGGCTCTACCTTAACCCATTTAGTGAAACGGTCAATAGCTATCACCAGGAACTTTCTTTAGGCTATGGTTTATGGAAAGGACCCAGTATGTCTAAGCCCTATTAAGAGAAGGGCCAAGGGCTTATGATAGGTCTTTGCTCAATCATAAGCTAATGTTGCAAGTTGGGATGTTATTAACATTTGTCACATTTTTTAACCAAGACTTTTGTGTCTTCGTCCATGGATGGCTAGTAATATCCTTAAAGCAATGCCTTGTGAGTTATAGCATGTGCCCCTTCATGATCTCCACAAATTCCTTCATGAATTTCTCTAAGTACATAATATCCTTCCTTCCTAGATACACATATGGTTTAAGACTGAGAGAATGGCCTTCTATAAAGCACACTGTCAAGAATGGCGTAGATACTGGCTCTCCTCACCACCTTCTTCACTGGCACTGGGTCATTTAGGAGCTCTCCAATATCCAGAAACTCAAATATAAGTAGTCTCCACCCATCTATGGACTTTATCACCAAGGTTGTTGGGGTTGGCTTTTGTATGATCTCTATAAGGGTCCTTGTTCGAGGCTTCTCTCTTTTGTGATAACAGCTTTAGCAAATCTCTCCACCTCTTCATTCTCAGCTCAGACAATCTGGTAGATCTCCTAAGAGCATATTTTCTAGGGTAGCTAGGAGCCCGGCTACATGCTCCTTGTATTTCAGCATGTTTGATTCCTATGCTTCATATTTCCCTATTAGCTGGCTAGTTACTAGTTGTGAGCTAGAATAGATTTGTAACATTTTAGGGTGGACCTTTAGGGCAACTTTGAGACTCAAGCATAAAGATTTATAGTCAAACATATTATTGGAGGTTGCAAAGTCCAATCTTAACGAGTATTTGATAAGGAATGTACCCGAGCTTTTCAGACCACTCCTGCACTGACCCCTATATGCCCGAGGCTCCATCAACATTTAGTAACCAATACTCCTTAGGAACAGACTCTATGGGATCCTCATACAGTTTTGTCACAAAATCAGCCAATATTTATGCTTTCATGGTGCACCTGGGCTCATACTACATGTTATGTTATCCTAGCTTTATGGCCCATTCTATTAGGTAGCCTGAGCTTTCTAGCTTTGTAGTATTTTCCTCAAGTAAGAGTTGGTGGCCATCACTATGGCATGGGCATAAAATTAAGGTCTAGGCTTAGTAGTGGTAGTGATGAGGGCTAGGGCCAACTTTTCAGAGGGTGGGTAACGGAGCTCGAGGGCCTTTAGAGCATGGCTCATGTAATAGATGAGGATCTACTAGTTATCCTCTTCTCTAATTAGTACCGAGCCTATAGCTTTTGGGGTAGCCACATGTAAAAGTATAGGATTTCTGCCTATTAGACCAACGTAGGAGAGGTCGTGAGCTTAAGAAGTTCTTTAGCTCTAAGAAAGCTTGTTGGCATTCATATGTCCATCTGAAATGTTTCAAGTCTTTCAAGAGTTGGTACAATGGTAGACACTGCTGGACATAATGGGAAATGAATCAGCCAAGGGTTATGATTACGCCAATGAGTTTCTAAACATCTTTAAAGTTCATCGGTGGCTCTAGTCCATCACATCTTGTATTTTCTCAGGGTTGGCCTTAAGTCATCTTTTGGATATCATGAAGCCGAGGAACTTGCCTAATTAGAATCAGAAGGAGCACTTCTCTAGGTTGACCTTTCATCCCATACCCTCTGAGGATCTTAAAGACCTTACCCAAGTCTCGTAGATGATCTTCTGAGGCTTAGGTCTTTATTATCATGCCTTCCACATACACCTCCACACTATGGCCTATCTGCTCTCAAAATAACTTATTCACTAGTCTCTGATACATGGCAATTGCATTTTTAAGGCTGAATGGCATAATTTTGCAACAATAGGTCTCTTTGTTAGTGATGAAGGAGGTTTTCTCTTGATCCTCAAGCTTTAGGGCATCTAATAGTGCTCAAAGGATGCATCAACAAAAGAGTACTCTTCAGACCCTGCCGTGGAGTCAACTAGGGATCAATGTTGGGCAGTAGGTAGGAGTCTTTAGGCATGCCTTATTGAGGTTGGTGAAGTCCATATACATTCTCCATTTCTCATTAGGCTTTTTGACCAACACAACGTTGGAAAGCCAGTTAGGGAAAAAGGCTTCTCATATGAAGCCCATCTACAAGAGCTTTTCAACTTCTTAGTCCATGGCTATTTGTTTTCTGACCTGTAGTTCTTTTCTTTTGCTTTACAGGGGGAACCTAAGGGTCTGCATGGAGCTCATGCATCATAAACTCATGTTTTCAAATCTATTGGGGTCCAGGCAAAGACCTCTTAGTACAACTAGAGGACCTCGGTCAAGGTGCGCTCTTTTATCTGGGCTGCTTAAACTTACTATCTTCAACTTCTTTCCCTCCCCAACTTGTATGCCCTTGAACATATAAACTGGCTCAGCTCAGGACACTGGTTTATTAGAGAGGTCTAAGGAGTCTATCGGTAACACGAGGTTACCATCTTTTACGAAAAGTGTATAGGATTATCGTGCTGCCTATTGGTGTCCCCTCAAGATTGCCACTCCCTCATATGTTTGGACTTTCATGGTGAAGCTCCTCATGGAGATATAGGCATCTACCCCCACAAGCAATGCACGTTGACTACCATGAAATAGGCCTTGCAATCCCTTACTACTGGCCATCACCTAATTTAATCGGTATTCCTAAAAAGGATTTTAAAGTGGAAAGAAAAATTACAAAAATACCCATTTGGACTTAAAATAAATGCTATAGTAATTGGGATATAAAATATGGGTAATAACACTTTAAAATAATTAAAAAAACTATTTGTATATAATTAAAACAACTACTTGTATCATTTTACAGAATTAAAAACTGAATTAAGGGGTAATTAAAGAAAATAGGCATACTAAAGTTAAGATAAGCACATTACATGGGATAAAAACTCAAGATATTATTAAAGATGCTTTGACTTTCATTTTTCTTCATCATACCCGTAGCCACCATTTCCATTATCACCATCTCTCTCTCCCTTATCTCCTTTTTCTTCCATTTCTTAACTCAAAATCAATGCATTTTTAGTGATAATTTGGGGATTTTATGGGAAATAGCTATATTATGTGAAATTCTACAAGGAAGTCACTAAGGAACCAAGGATTCCAAGACAATAGGAAGGAAAAGAGCTAATTGAAAGGGTATGTGCTTGTATATATTTTTAGCTGCTATTAATTGGATTATTCTTGATTTGAATTACTTATGGAAGATTATAAGTTGATTAAATGGATTAATGTGTAATAATAAGTGATTATGGATTAAATTGTAATAATGTTTGATTATGGATAACTTGTGAAAATAATTGATTATGGATTGATTAGTAGAAATAATTGATTATGGATTAGGTTGTGGAAAATAATTGTTTATGGGTTAAATTGTGAAAGTAATTGAATATGGAATAATTAAATTGTGAAGAATTGAACATTGAACTAATTGAGAAAGAAATTGATTATAGATTGAATTGAGAATGAAATTAAGTAAGTTTTGTGGTTTTTAATTATGTTTTGTGGTTTTTAATTAAAATTTTGCTTAAAGGAACCATTGAAATAAACAAGTATTGAATTTTAGGGTTATAGAACTTTTCTTCTTTAAGAGTATAATTATAATTATAGCATTTAAGAGTATGTTTGTTAAATATTAAACTTACAATTATGTTAAAAGAACCTTTCAACTAATTAAATGTTGAATTTAATGATTATGGAAGAATTAAGTAATTAGGAAAGGAACCCTTCCTTGATAAGTGTAGTTTAAATATAACTTGGAGTTTTTAAAGTGTTGAATTCAAAAGTTATGGAAGGGAAAGGATTAAGGAACAAAATGAATATTTGTAGCTTAATTAATAATTAAGGATTAAATGATATATTTATATAGAATTAATTGAAATAGAATTTAATTATTATATTATTAAAGTGTGAATACATATTAGTTGGTGAGAAAAAAAATAAACAATCAAATAAGTTGTAGTAGCTAAATTTAGTAAACAATGTTCAGATATACAAATCATAGACCCATTGTATACCTAACGACAACACTACTTGGTGATTTAAGATAATTCATAAATTGTATATAGATGTGTTAGATAAGCTAAATTATTATTGTTTGTCAAATAATTAACGAGAAAAAAAGTAGTGTAACTATGAATTTAAGAAGAAGATAGTTTTAGAGAGGAAATATATATAATGTATACACAGTGTTGTCCCAAGATGGCAACCAAGAGGTGGGTGAATTGATTGTTTTGAAAAAGTGATGGGTAATTAAAAATTTAAAAGCTAAACAAAGCAAGAGAAGACTAGAGTAGATAAGAACAAACACAAAGAGTTTATAGTAGTTTGAATTACCTCAATCCTACCTCCACTTCCTTAAGAACTTGTTAAGGTTCCACTAATCTTGAGTTTTTACAAGCTCAACTCTAACTTGGTATTTTTACAATCTCACACTGAACTTTTTCAAGGTTTGAGTAACTTCTTCACAACCCAAAATAAGTGTTTTCCCAGGCTCACTCTAAAACCTAAGTGTTTCAAGGCTCACACTCAAACTTACAATGATGTTTAATGCTCACACCCAATACTCAATAAATACAATTAGAAATTTTGATTCAAAGAAATGAAAGATGTTAAACTTGGCTATTACAATCACAATATTCCTGAAAAATAAGGTTTCTTATGGTATTTATAGCCTTCAAGTCTTCAAGTAGCCGTTTGAGGTGGGAGCCAACATGTTTGATTCTTATCTCCCACTTTAATTATTTTCCAGAGCATCTTTATGGTAGGACTAGACTTGGTCCAGTCGGCTTAAGCTCGACACGATCGAACTGAGTACTGGTCCAGTCACGCTCTCTATTTTTTTTGACAAAAGTTCTACAATGGCTAGTACACGTGGCATCCACTAATTGATTGGATAAGTAACAACTATAATATTTTAATCTCATTTCACTATCATGGTCGGAGTGTCTTTGGTCTAGTCAGACTTCTTGTGGTACGCTGAGATTTTGGGAGTACCAGTGACTGTGAACTCTACTGAAACTTGTTAGATTTTTTTAGCTCTGGCTTGATCCGGTCGGACTACATCAGGTCCAGCCATGCAGGTGTGGTATGCTAAAATCTTTGGAGTAGCAAGGACCGTGAGCTCTATTGGATGTTCTGAGGATTTAGCTCAGGCTTGCTATGGTCAGATTGCGTGATGGTCTAGTCGTGACATATAGTCCATTCACAATGTGGTAGTGACATTGTGTGTGAAGTCTACTAGATATTTTATCTCAAGCTCAGTATGGTCGTATCATACTCCAATCCAATCAACTTGACTTTGGAACGATCATGCTCTTGTCACCTCATTCTTGGAATGCTCGTCAGCTCAGTATTGATGCGGTCAGACTTGCTTCTAGTCTGGTCAAACCCTTAAGGAGAAATTGACCCATGCTCCAATCATGGTAGCTCCTAATTGGAATCTACCTTTTGAACTAATGTGTGATGCAAGTGACTTTGCAGTGGGAGCAGTCTCGGGTCAACGCAAGGAGAAATACTTTCAGTCTATCTACTATGCAAGCAAGACCTTGAACACAGCTCAAGCTAATTACACAACTATAGAGAAAGAGCTGCTAGCTGTGGTTTTTGCTTTTGACAAGTTTAGATCATATCTAATCTTGTCAAAAGTGATTGTTTATACAGACCATTCGGCTTTGAGGTACTTATTTGTGAAAATTGATGCAAAGCCTAGGCTAATCCTTTGGGTCTTATTATTGCAGGAATTCGACTTGACGATTCAAGACAAGAAGGGAGCTGAAAATCTTACAGCAGATCACCTTTCTCACTTGGAGAATCCAACCTTAGAGAGGTTTGAAGAAGAGGACATTGATGATCACTTCCCCGATGAGCAGCTGTACGCCTTGGTATGTAATATCCTCATTTGTGGTCTAGAAGTTTTGATTATGTTATTGCTATTGTTGTTATTGTTGTTATTGTTGTTGTTGTTGTTGGTTTAAATTGAGGAAAGGAAAGTATATGTATATGTGTTTTGGGAAGAAATAGGGTTTAGAGACAAGTTTATATGTTGTGTATATGGTGATATATATAACATATAAAATGGTCAAAGAGAGAGAGTCAATGCAAGAGGAGATTTTTTTTATGTGGAATGTGCAATTACTTAATTGGGCTTATAAGAGACAAAAGCTAAGTTAAATGATGAGGGGTATTTGAATAATTGCTTGAAGTGGAATGCATGGTGGAGATTAAAAGAAGAAAAGGTGTTTGACTTGTGCATTTCCTTCTTTCTTTCTTGAAGTGGCCGGCTCTCCAAATAGCAAAGAGAAAGGGAGGTGCTCTTGAGGCAAGAAGTAAATTGAAGAAGGAATCAAGGGTGTTGGTTAGAGATTTGTGGAAATTCTTCATTTAAGGTAAGTAATTTCTTGTTTTCTTTTATTAATTTTGAAGTTGTGGCTAAGGTGTATTGTGAATTGTTGAGTTGATGATTTGGTGTGTTTGATATGTGTTTACAAGTGTTAAAGTTGATTGTTAGTTAAAAGATTGAATTGAGGTTGGTTTGGTTGTGAAGGTTGTAAGTTTAAATGGATTTTGATAGTGGAAGTTCAAGTGTAAAGTTGGTTTTAGGGTTTGAGATGGTATGTGTTTAAATGATTTGGTTGATGTGTTTTTAATAAGGAATATTGTGTTAAACATGTAGAATTGGTGTTTAGAATATTGTTTTCATTCATTTGAAACATGTTATATGGTGTTTGATGAGTTTGAGTGCAATTGGAGGAGAGTTGTGCATATTAGGGTTTGTGTTTAGGGAGACACGGCCAAAAGCAATGTGTGACACGGCCAAGCCAAGGGAATTTGGGCTTGTTGGATTAGTTTTTGGGTGACATGGCCGTGTTCCCAAGCCGTGTTAGCTACTGTGAGTTTTGGTTTAAGAGACACGGCCACAAGCTTGGCCGTGTCCCTTGCCCGTGTTGCTTACTGTTCAAGTGGGTTGAGTGACACGGCCACAAGCTTGGCCGTGTCCCTCAAGTGGTTGCCCGTGTCCCTCAAATGTGTGGGTTAGTGTTTTTATACTTTGTTCTATTTGCATTGTTTTGGTCCTTTTAAGGTAAGTTGGTACCTTAACCTAAACCTAAACACATTTAAACAATGATTGACCTAAACAAATGCATATGGAAGATCTTAAAGCTATGAATGATATAAATTATTCTTTGCCCTAATTGCATTGTTAAGATTGAACAATGTTATGTTATGCATTGTGAATGGTTATGTGTGTCATGAATAATGTATATTGAAATGTTATATCAAAGATGCTATGATGATTCAAATAAGAGGTGAAATGTGATGTAAAGCCATTGTGATTGGCTATGATATGATATTGAAAGAAAGAAGGCATGTTTGCCTAAATGTGATGAGAATTTGAGAATGGAAATGGTAACTATATAATAAATGAATTGTTTGTTTAATATGTTATTCAGTTTCAGAGTTCTGGATTTGGGTGGCATGCCTAAGAAATGATGAAAGGTAACAGTCTTGCCGGGTTGAGGATCTCCTCATATGTGTTGAGTTGATGGTCGAAGAGACTGGGTCTGTTACACTATGAGAATTGTGAATATGAGATATATGATTTGTAACAGTCTTGCCGGGTTGAGGATCTCCTCATATGTGTTGAGTTGATGGTCCAAGAGACTGGGTCTGTTACACTATCCATGGATAGAGATACATGTATATACATTGCCTACGGGCGTGATTATTGTGACTATGAACCAAAGCAGTAACTCTGAACTCTGAATATCGTATTAAATACTTGTTGGGCCCATAGGTGTCAAGGTTATATGAATGTCCTAAATAATGTTATAAGTTAATGAAATGAGATGTTGTTTATTGAGTATGATTGATTAATGTTGAATGTGGAAAGATGTTGAAATGTGGTATGCTCATATGACTATGATTTGTGAAATGCATAATTATGTGGTTAACTTTATATTTATGATGTTGATCTTATCAATAACATATGTGGCATTGCATTACATTAAAGCATACCATTAGCATGTTTTATCTTACTAAGCCGTTGGCTTAGCGCGATAGTGTTTAATCGCGCAGGTAATAGAGTTGATAGAGGTGAACCCGAGAGTTCATCAAGACCAAGTGAGAGTAGACCTTGAAGAATCCATTTTGGGAGCTTAAAGATCAGAGCAAACTTGCCAATCATGTATACTTCTTTATATTTTGTAAAGAAATGTTTTATATGTAAATGTGTACATATTTTATAACTTCCGCTGTGTAATATTTAAATGTATATATATATATAACTAATATGTTTTGTTTTATAAGTAAATGATCTACTTTTCTATAATGTATAATGATAAGGGTATTGTATCAAGTTTTAAAGTGTTTTGAATGTTAAGAGAACCGTAGCATCCCTATGTTTGGTGCACTTATGCTACATTGTTGTGGTTGTAGTGTGTGTGCATTGGATATGGGGGTGTTACATGGTAAGTGAGGTAAGTAATTTAAATTTTGAAACACCTTGGTTTGCAGATTTTGCTAACTATTTAGCTGTTAGGAAACTTCCTAAGGACTTAACCTATCAAGCAAAGAAGAAATTCTTTTCTGATTTAAAATATTATTTTTGGGAGGATCCCTTTTTGTTTAGACTATGTAAGGATCACATGATCCGACGATGTGTGACATGGCCCAAAACAATGAACATTCTTAGTCAATGCCATGCTGGACCAGCTGGTGGTCATATGGGAGCCAATAGGACTGCTCAAAAGGTACTAGAATCAGGATTTTATTGGCCCACTTTGTTTAGGGATAGCTACAAATTTGTAAACCGCTGTGATCGATGCCAAAGGACTGGAAATATTTCATCTCGTGATGAGATGCCCCAAAATGGGATTTTAGTTTGTGAAATCTTTGATGCATGGGGGATCAATTTTATGGGACCCTTTCCAAATTGCCTTCGTAACAAATACATTCTTGTAGCTATAGACTATGTATCTAAATGGCCTGAAGCCCAAGCCTTGGCAACCAATGATGCTAGGTTTGTGGTGAAATTTTTGAAGAAGTTGTTTTCTCGATTTGGTATACCAAAAGCAATTATAAGTGATAGGGGTACTCATTTTTGTAACTTTCAGCTTGCGAAAGTTTTCAAAAGATTAGGAGTTACACATAGGTTTGCTACTCCCTATCATCCCCAAACTAGTGGCCAAGTTGAGAACACGAATAGGGAGATTAAAAGAATTTTGGAAAAAACTGTAGAGCGATCCCGAAAGGATTGGTCCGAGAAATTGGATAATGCTCTATGGGCTTTTAGGACTGCATTCAAAACTCCCTTGGGCACTACACCATTTAGGTTGGTATATGGAAAAACTTGCCATTTACCTGTTGAAATAGAGCATAATGCATATTGGGCCATAAAACAGATTAACCTTAATCTAGCTTGTGCAGGTGAAAGGCGAAAATTACAGGTAAACGAGTTAGATGAGTGGAGATTGCAAGCTTATGACAATGCGAAAATGTATAAGGAACGTACCAAGAGATGGCATGATGCTCACATTAAGGAACAGAAAGAGTTTCAAGCAGGAGATCAGGTATTGCTATACAATTCGAGGCTTCGACTCTTTCTAGGTAAGCTAAAATCTCGATGGTCTGGTCCTTTTAAAGTTAAGAAAGTTTTCCCTACGGAGTGGTTGAAATAACTCACCCGGAAAAAGAAGATTTTAAAGTAAATGGGCACAGGCTCAAATTATACTTTGGAGGGGAAATACAGGACTTGAAGGAGGTTTTACACCTCCAAGATTAGGAAAATTTGCAACAATGTCCAGCTACACGACACTAAAGAAGCGCTAAATGGGAGGCAACCCATCGGTTTGCATTTCTTTTTACAATTTCATATGTAGCAATTTTAACTTCATGTTTGGTTTAAATAAAATGGAATGGGTGCTTTGATCAGTTTTTATTTTTTTTATATGTAGCAATTGCACTTCTTTTAGCTTTAGTAACACAAATAAACCATATATAAAAAAAATATACACAGGCTCAGACACGGCCAAAGGCTTGGCCATGTCACATAGACACGGCCAAGCTTATGCTCGTGTTCCTTCCTTTGTCTTGCAATTTTTTTTCCTTTCTTTCACAGTAGCACACATGGTTAAAGGACACGGCCAAGCCACTAGCCGTGTCCCTCCAAAAGTTTCAGACACGGCCAAGCTAAAGCAAGCTTGGCCGTGTCACCTTTACTTTTAAGCTTAAAAACACGATTTCAGCACCATTCTTTCAATTTAAATCCCTAGTTTTCCCTTTCCTTTCTCTCTCTCTCTCTCTCGAGTCTCTCTCTCCAAACCTCCATAACCATTTTCTAAAAGCTTCAAAATCCACTAAATCCTCCATTTTTCTTAACCAAAACAAAATTAAACCCATTCAATCTTCTTCTTTTCTCCTAAAAAACCAATTAAATCCATTAAAACTTCAATTTTCACCAAAATTATCAAAATGACAAGAACAAAGATGGTGTCCCATCACAAGAGGAGGCAACCTCCAACTTCAGCTCCATCTTCATCTTCATCATCTTCAAGGAGAGCGACTCTTCTAGCTATGGGTTTCTTTCCAATGAGGTATGTAAGCGAAGAATCCCTTGATGCTCTTCATATTAAAGAAAATTTTTATGGCTTTGTTCAAAACCTTGGCTGGGAGAAATTAGTTTCCATTAAACCTTTGCAATTTCAAGAGCTTACCATGGAATTTTTAACCTCCCTTAAGGTTGAAAGAGATGAAAAGAAAATTTGCACTAGGTTAACCTTTAAATTGCTTGGAAAACCATGTGTTATTAGTATTGAGCAATTGAATGATATATTTGGTTTCCATCAAGAAGGGGAAAAATCTGTACCTAAGGGTTTTAAACAGCAATTTGCATGGGGAGCACTGGGCTAGGGAACTTATGTGGCCAAATCGACCAAGGCAAGGAAATTGGCAAATCCCGCCCTAAGATATTTACATCACTTTATGTCTTGTGGATTCTTTGCACGGAAGGAAAGCACACGTGTTGTGGAAACGAGCAAATTCTTTTTCATAGACTGTGCTAGTAATGCCATACCCATTAGTGCCAACTATTGGTTAGCCGATGTTTTGGACAATGTGGCAAATAAAAAGAAGGGTACCATTTGTATTGGAGGATTGGTTACCACTTTGGCAATAGCCCTTCTTGATGATTTTGACCCAAGCAACTGCCGTATGACTAGAATCTCGGGTAATGATTCGTTAGACTTGGCCACACTTGAGAAGATGCATATGGTTCTAAAAACAGGAGGTGCCTATGTGATGACTTTAGATGAGCCAGATGCACCGGGGGTGTAGACCCTTAATTTTTACCCCAATTTGAAGTGGTCCTAATTAAAGGATGCCAAAATAAATTTGATCCAACTTTAAATATTTAAACCTAGTTTATAATTTTTAAAAGGAGTCGGTTCAGATTAAAGAGGCATATATTTGATTGTAAAACCCTAAAACCAAGTGGAATTGGCCCAAATTAAACTTTTTTGGTTCATAAGTTAAAAAAGGTCAGAGGAATTTAATTGAGGCCGGCCTAGAGACATTAGGATGCTTCATGTTGACCTTGGCAGCCCAAGATCGACATGAGCAAGCCTCATGTCGACTTGGGCAAGCTAGGTCGACATGAGCATGCTTCATGTCGACCTTGGGAGGCTAGGTCGACATGAACATGCCTCATGTCGACCTTGGCAGCCCAAGATCGACATGAGCATGCCTCATGTTGACTTGGGCAGCCCAAGGTCGACATGAGGTTGGTCTCATGTTGACCTAGGGCAACTAGGTCAACATGGGTTCAATATGTTTCCTAATTCAACTAGAATTTGTTTTAGGGACTGTTTTATATTAGGTTAAGGATTCTGAGTGAGGTTCGGCTATAAGTAACAATGTTTTAGAATTCATAAGGGGAGAAAACATTAACAAGGTAACATTAAGAGGGGATGGCAAGGAACATTAAGAAGATAGCAAAGAGATGGCAACAAACAGAAAAGATTAGCATCAAACATTCATCGGTAATCAATCCATCAAAGACGGCAGTGCTGTCTTTGTTAATTGTTCATCCAAAAGTTAATTGGGGAGTAACCAATGAGTGGAAGTTTGATCTTTAATCATGAATTATTTATGTTTACAGTAGTTTTTTTTCTTTGATTAATAAGAACATGCATGCATGCAGTAACTTTGAACACACAGTAGCTTGATCTTTGAACATGCAATAAATTGTTTTTTTTTTTCGTTTTAATAACTTTAATCGTTTGTTTTGGTTTTTGTTTTAATAACTTTAATCTTTTGCTTTAATTATCACATTGATCAATTAGTATTCATGATCCCACTGGCATATTTCATAAAGCATAAAACTATTCAGTAGTCAACAATTAATTGTTAAAATCCATCTTGTTTACTTTAACTTCGAGAACCGTATGTTATTTCATTAAAATTCAAAACCTCAAACTATTTTTATCCAAAAGCTTAAACCATTTCATTATTAAACTCCAAAATATTGATTATTTTTCCAAAACCTTAATTTATTTTTCCAAATCCAAAATTGTTTCTTTTTAGGCAGTAAGCTAATTCCAAAAACCCTAATTCCAAAACCCTAATTCCAAAAACCCTAATTCTAAAACCCTATTTCCAAAACCCTAATTCCAAAACCCTAGTTTCAAAAACCCTAAAAATCCTAATTTCAAAACCTTAATTATAAAACTTTAGTTTCTAAAACCCTAAATTTTGAAACCCTAAATTCAATTTATAATCCTTTAAAACCCTAAATTTACATATTTATTGCTTTATTTAATTTTAGATTTGATTATATAGTTTATTATATTTTTTGATGGTTGATTTATTTAATTTCAATGCTTGTTTATTTAATTTATCATGGATGGATATTTATTTTATATTTTGATTAATAGCTTTGATGAATGATTTATTTATGATGAATGATTATTTACTTTTATCAATTAATTTAGATTTCCAAAAGTTGTAAGAGGTATGTTTCCACTTGGTGGGTACCTCATTAGTTAAACATCATGTAATTTAATTTGCTTTTCTATTTTAGAACCTATGTAAAGGGAATGTTTCTACCTTTTGGTGGGTGTCCTATTTAGGCATGTGATGTAAGGACATGTTTCCATCCTTGGATGGGTGTCCATTTATTTGCTTTGTTTGAACATTGCTTTGATTTTAATATAATGATGCTTTCTTTTAATTATTATGTGTAATATGGATAATGTTATTATATTTAGGAATTTTATAATATTAAGACCTGTGAAGGAGGCCGGTTTCAATGAACCGGGCATTGTGGGGGTGCTGGACCATTTCTCACATTCCCCATACGTACCCAATTTTCCGAACCTATTAAGGGGTTGGGGATTCCTTAGGAATTGAGTCATCCACCCCTTTCTTTTTCCCTGCCCGTCCGGGTGGTGACTCCATTTTCTTAGGACTTAGGTCCGTGTTCTCTAAGGCCCCAAGCCCAAACAGTGTCGAAGTAGCAAGAACCATTCCACCGGGAGTGGGGGCGAAAATCCCCGCTCACAGTGGCGACTCCACTGGGGATAAGAGAAGTTGATTCCGTTGGTCTTTATATTATTCTATTCTTTCTTATAATTATATTATCCATTGCATCATCTTAGATTGCATCGTGTGCGTGAGTTAGGACGCCCGTGTTACCCGTGTTATGTTAAGTAAGGGATACCATACTTTCACTCAAGGTATGGAGATCGAGCATGGCATAACCACTCATAGCCTCGTACCATTTGGTATATACTTGCTATGGGAACCTAAGCCTTTTTACCCAAGGACTAAAGCTCATGTAATTGGCCTAGTTACTTTCCTTAGGTTTTACCCCAAATGCATGTTGTTTGACTATGGTTGGTTTATCTTGGTCTAAATCATGGATTATTTGGTTTGTTCTTTTTCTAATATGACCTTAGTATATTGTAAGCTCAAAATAAATTATTCTTTAAAATTCAAAAGACCAAAACTATTTTCAAAATTTTTCAAGATGGTCTTTGGACATAAGACTTTTCTAAAACAAATCAAAGATTCTTTGGCCCATGGCCCAAATACTAAGCCCAAAATCCATTTTTCTAAAATCTTTTACAATGAGCTTAGAAACAAAACTATTTTCACCCAACCTTTTCTTACAAAGAGCTTGCAAAAATATTTAGGTCAATTATGAAATACCAAAAATCAATTGTGGACCTAGTTTACATTAAGAATAAATTAACCATGGGCTTGTTTTTGGCCTGAATCACTAGTTACTCTTTTCAAGTGAGAAATCTATCTATAATAAACCTCTTAATTTAGTTTTAATCCAATATAGCATAAAAGCTACTATAGTTGGTTGAATGGATTAAAACCTAATTAATGGGAATTACTATAAATGGATTTCCATTTTCGAAAATATAACTATTGGTTAAAACGTCAGAGGAAATTATTCGAAAGCAAGATACCCCATGTTGGTATTTTGTCAACCATATACCTAGAAAAAGAGACTCGCCATTCGTGTGTGGGTGTTATAAGGTTGGAAGGAACGCCCTAATTATCCTTGTTTGTTGATTATTTTGTGCATACATGCATGCATTTGCATCTCATATCATTGATCCTTTCTGGCTCACAGCCCTGGATTACGAAAGTTCAAAAGCTTACAACAATCCGACCTACGCCGGAGACATAGAATCTAGTAATGATTCAATCACTTACTCACCAAAAACAATGGAGCCCGAACAAATTCAAAGGATGGTGGATGAAGCCCTCAGTGCCAAAATGGAAGAGATCAAAGAGGCCATGGCCGAGACCATAAAGAATCAACTAGCTGCAATTTTAGGAAATAATGTCGAAGCATCTGCTAGCACCAAGAAAGATTATTGCCATAGGCTTGCTTATCAATCAAATCTCCACCACCTAATTACAATCAAGTATCAATCAAAAGGTCTTTCTTTGGTTGTAACGGGGCTAAGGGAAAGGTATGACTTTTAGGCAATGTAAGCTCAATCATTAAGTTCAAGAGCACTTCAAGAATGAAGTAACCGATCCTAAGTATAACCCAACAATCCCAAAACACCTTCCTCTCAACTACCCCTTGACATGAAAGAGCTTTTCAAGGGAACTCACTTATTACATCTTGCAATGATTATTCCCAAACATATTCCAACCCTTTCAACAAGAACAACAATTATTCTTATTTTTTTATTTTTTTTTATTTTTTTTATTTTTTATTTTTTATTTTGCAACTAAATAACATAATAGTTTGAAATTTTAAACCTACTAAATTTAACCCCACACTTAATTTAACACAACACTCAGTCATAGCGCTCTTAAAATGCTCTTGACCTAATAAAAGGGTAAGAGTTAAAACAACAAGGTTCAAGCTAATGGTGTTGTTAAAAAGAAAGAAAAGGAAAAATAAAATAAGCTCAAAATTGGCTAACAAAGGTTGAATATAGGGTTGGTCTTTTTAAGCTAAAGTGGGTTCACCTAATTGCCTTAATCATCTTGATGCCTAATTGAAATTTTTATACAGTCTCAAAATGCATGTCAAAGCAAGTTCTAGCAATTCATCAATCAAAGATATTCACCCACAATAAGAATGATAAGTTGATGGCTCAATTCCTCACTAGTTTAATGGCAATGCAAGGAAAAACCAACAAAATTGATAATAAGCACCAATTCTACTCAATTTTCAAATTCATGCTTCAAAAATTCAAAGGTCATCTATCAACAATCTTATAACAATTGAACGTTCTAAAATTCATTTATTCAAAGAAAAACATTAAAAACGTTAAAAAGTAAAAACACAAAATGCACCCCACACTTAAAGATTCATATTGTCCTCAATGTAAGCATGCATAAACTAAAAGAGAGAGTTTAGATGAAACCTGATTTCCATCATTCCCATATGCGATGTGTAGGGCTCCTTCCACCCATAATGCAATTGTCGCCCATGTTTGAGAGCACGAACAACATGCAACTTCGAAATCTATCCAATGTATTGTAAAGCCTAGGTAGCATCCTTGGAAGAATAAATGTCCAAAGGGAACTTGTGAAGGTTGTTTTGGGTTGATCCTCCAATGCTATAGGATCTTGGTAAAAATATTTTTCAGTATGCGACATGGTTATATACATTTTTTGCTCGTTCTCACCACTGAGAGTGGGAGAGATGATCATTTGTTGTATACTGTTCCCCCCAACCAAAACATCTTTCAAAATTTTTGGGGCCTTTTTGGGTTTAGCCAAGTTTGGTTGAATCTCTTCCTCATCCTTTTCAGCAATTTGAAGTTCCCTCTCAACAACCTCATCATTTAAGATTAATTTGCTCTCCTCAATTTTTAAATTGGAAATATTAGGCTCTACTTCTAAGGTCATGGCTATCTCAAGTTTATTTTCACTATCTTCGCTACATAGTATGTCATAGAGTTTAGGAAGTTGCATACCTTGTCTCTCTTCCTTCAGTCTACTTGGTAATGGAATTGGTGGCATACAAGGATTTGGAGGTTCATGCAATTTTGTTGTAGTTGCTGCTTCTAAATTCTCCTCCTCCTTTGATTGAATTAACTCCTCTATGTTTAGTTGTATCTCCTCGCCATCTTCTTCTTGATTAATTCCTGCATCAAAGGAATCACAAAAAATGTTATATATTAGCCGTTCACTCCTCAAATTTGTGATTACCTTGACTTGCTCCAATTGGCTAAGAAATTCCTCCTTTTGGTGTGCTTGGAGTTGATGTGCCAGTTGCCCAACTTGAGTTTCCACCCTCTTCAATGATTCCTTCAAAGAATCAAACATCTCATTGCTCCCTTCTTGATTTGTGTGCTAATTTAAAGGTAAGCATTTAAATCATCTTCCACTGTGGATTTCTTGCATTGATCCTGATTTTGTGCACTAATTTGAATGAAGGCATTCAAACTATCTTCCAAAGTGGGTTCCTTAAGGTGATCTTGATTTTGTGTGCTAGTTTGAATGAAGGCATTCAAACTATCTTCAAATGTGGGTGTCTTAAGGTACTCTTGATTTGAATATTGTTCTTGAGAGTAAGAACTTCTTTGGTAAGATTGAAAAAAATTTTGAGGTGGAATTTGCTGCTGGTTTTCCCAAGAAAAATCTGGGTAGTTTCTCCAATTTGGATTATAAGGAGTGGAATATGGGTCATTTCTACACCTTGGCTGGAAACTTTCATAGGCATAGTCTTCCTCTTGCCTCTCTTGGTATTGTCCATAACCAAATGAACACATGTTTGCGCTATGTCCTACAATGCCACATGCTGAACATACTTCACGAGTAGGCATAGGTGCTCTTCCTCTTGCATTTAGCATCTTAAGTTGATTCGTTAATTCTGCTAATTGCCATGCCATTTCAAAATCTGTATTCTCATCATAAGCTCCCCCGTACCTAGAAAACTGCATCTTTACAAAAAGAAACACTTAACCATTTAAAAGAAACAAACAAACAATTAAATTAAGACAAAACAAACAAAACAAACAAACGATTAAGTAAAATAGAAAAAATCAACTCATAAAAACACTTACAAAAAAAAACAACACTTAGTAATTGAAAGAAAACAAACAAACAATTAAATAATAAAAAAATCAAACTATAACTACTTAAACAACCCTCCCCGAAAAGGGCGCCAAAAACTTGTTGCGCTCAAATTAAGTACTACTACAAAGCGTCACTCGCAAGTATACGAGGTAATTCCAGCAAATGTGATCGCCCCAAGGTCGTCTCACAAGGAATGTGTAGTTCGTAATAGCTTGATTGACAAGTAATTTAAAAGCAAGTTCATTGTTTGGAATTGTGTAGGAATAATTGTAATATCCTCATTTATGCCCTAGAAGTTTTGCATATTGTTGTTGTTGTTATTGTTATATATTGGATTGAATATATGTGTTAAATTGTAAGAGAAAAGAAATTGAGAAGAGAAAGTATATGTATATGTATTTTGGGAAGAAATAGGGTTTAGAGACAAATTTATATGTTGTGTATATGTTAATATTTATGACATATAAAGTGGTCAAAAGGCTTGGTCAATGCAAGAGAAGATATTTATTTGAGATTGGTAAATTACTTAATTGGGCACATATAAGACAAAAAGATAATTATGTGAATAAGGGCACTTTGGTAATTGCTTGGATAAAATCACATGGTGGATATTTAAAGAAGGTTTGACTTGTGTTTTCTTTATCATTTCTTCTTCTTCTTCTTGTTGATGGCCGGCCCTCCATAGCCAAAGAGAAAGAAAGAGACAAGTGATGGTTTTGATGATTTCAAGCTTAAATTGAAGAAAGATTAAGTGTTCAAGTGTTGATTTAAGAAGTTTTTAACTAAGGTAAGATCTTTTATCTAATTTCTTCAATTCTTTTGAAGTGGTATGATTAAGTTGCTTATGGTATGATTGTAAGTATTGATTTTGCTTGATAGATGAGAAGTTGGGTTGGTGTTGGTGATGGAAGAGTAAGATTGGTGTTTAGTGAAATTGTTTCTGTTTTAGGATTAGTAAAGGCTGTGACTTGTATGATTTTTAATTAATTTTAGAAAAATGTTCTT
Organism: Garcia nutans; assembly: GCA_947685225.1. Classification (NCBI taxonomy): domain Eukaryota; kingdom Viridiplantae; phylum Streptophyta; class Magnoliopsida; order Malpighiales; family Euphorbiaceae; genus Garcia; species Garcia nutans. The sequence continues at coordinate 36,949,707 of CANTUV010000045.1, forward strand.
GAAGTGAATTTTTGATATGTTGTGCCTCTATGAGTATAGAATGACTGAAAAATATGTTGATTCGATTTTGGAATGGTTATGAGTTTAGAAAAATTATTTTCATTAGACCTGTTCCAGCAGGTACCTTAACTGGGACAGCTATATTTCGGGATTTTTAATAAAATGTAGAAAAATCATATCCAATCGAATTTTGGATATGTTGTTTCTTAGTGAGTTTAGTATTTGAGAAAAATAATTTGGAATCACATTGATTGAATTTGATTTATGGAATTCACAAAGTTCAGAACTGCTGCCAGGATGCAGGGCAATTGGGGCAGTCTGGTTAGGTGAACTATTTGACCAAGATTTTGTGTTCAGTTTGATCTGAAATTTTAAAGGGGTGATTTTAAGATACAAAAATAAATTCTGTAAAAATTTTAGAATTTTTAGTCAAGTAGATTATTTTATACAAATTTTCAAAATAAGGATAAAATGGAGTTTAAAACCAGAATGTACTATTTATAGTTAGGGTTTTAATTCTTTGTTCTTCTTGCATTGCTTTGGTTCTCCAAAGGTAGGTTGGTCCTTAAACCTAACCCTAAACACTTTAAACACACTTGAATCAATGAATATTATAATCAATTGTTCTTTGCCCTAATTGCATTGTTGAGATTGAACAATGTTATGTTGTGCATTGTGAATGGTAATGTGTTTCATGAGTAATGTGGAATGAAATGTTGATATTTATGAATGATGCTATGTGAGATATAATGTGATCATGGATGAGATATATATATATATACTTGAATAATGAGATGTTATATTGTGAAATGAAATGTGAAGCCATTGTTATTGGCTAAGATGATGTAATTGAAAGAAAGAAGGCATGTTTGCCTAAATGTGATGAGAATTGAGAATGGAAATGAATTGTTTGTTTAATATGTTATTCAGTTTCAGAGTTCTGGATTTGGGTGGCATGCCTAAGAAATGATGAAAGGTAACAGTCTTGCCGGGTTGAGGACCTCCTCATAGGTGTTGAGTTGATGGTCCAAGAGACTGGGTCTGTTACACTATGAGATACATGATTTGTAACAGTCTTGCCGGGTTGAGGATCTCCTCATATGTGTTGAGTTGATGATCCAAGAGACTGGGTCTGTTACACTATCCATGGATAGAGATACATGTATATACATTGCCTACGGGCGTGATTATTGTGACTATGAACCAAAGCAGTAACTCTGAACTCTGAATATCGTATTAAATACTTGTTGGGCCCATAGGTGTCAAGGTTATATGAATGTCCTAAATAATGTTATGAGTTTAATGAAATGAGATGTTGGTTATGGAGTATGATTGATTAATGTTGAATGTGAAAAGATGTTGAAATGTGGTATGCTCATATGACTATGATTTGTGAAATGCATAATTGTGTGGTTAACTTTATATTTATGATGTTGATCTTATCAATAACATATGTGGAATTGCATTTCATTAAAGCATACCGTTAGCATGTTTTATCTTACTAAGCCGTTGGCTTAGCGCGATAGTGTTTAATCGCGCAGGTAGTAGAGTGGATAGAGTTGAACCCGAGAGTTCATCAAGACCTAGTGAGAGTAGACCTTGAAGAATCCATTTTGGGAGCTTAAAGATCAGAGCAGACTTGCCAATCATGTATAAATTTTATGTGTTGTAAAACTTGAGTTTTGATGTATATGAATTTGTAAATATGTAAATATTTTATAACTTCCGCTGTGTAATATTTAAATATGGGGGTTGTCACAAAACCTTTATTTTATGTTGTACTAGAAGTGTAAATCCTTTTTGCAGGTTGTAGTTGAGGTTACAAGGGGGATTTATTGGGAGTGTACTGAGAATGATTTTGTTTGCATTGGTTTGTGTAAAATGTTTTTAAAAATAAGAAAAAAACCGGTTTTGTCTACACTTGGGACTCAATTTTTAGGCGAAACTATGGCAAAAATTTTGTAAAAATCGGAACTAAAATTTGACTAAGTAAAATTGGTAGCAACATTAGGTTAGTGTGGCGCCTCTACTCAGCTTACATATGTAGGTTGGGAAGGGGTGTTACAATAATTTAAACCTAAGAGTAACGTGCGTAGGGTTGATGTGTGTGATGGTTGTACAAGATCAATTCAATTCTTGGGAAGGTGCCTAGGGTTATAGGTCCATTCAATCAAAGCTCAATTCTCAATTATCCATTAACATAACCTTGTAAATTAATTTGTTCCTTAAGGTTAATTAGTCGATTACCAATTCATTAGTTCTCAATTCATGAAATAGCAATAACCAATTATTTTACATTTTCAAATTAACGAAAACTTAGAACTTATATTTCTAATTCATTCATAGGGTGGTTGATTATATAGTTTCGATATCAGATTTCACCTCTCGGTCCGTCATCCAACATTTAAAGATTAATAGGTAGCTAATCTATCAACCTAAAATTTAATACAATACAATCAACTTACACAAGGTACATCAATGGAAATATCAAATCAAGGCATTCAATCAAATATACTACAAATCCTAGGCATGGGTATTTAGCTCAACATCATCAATTTAAAAAAAATATTCAACTCAATATAAAACAAATATTCAACTCAATATAAAACAAATACAAATTGTTCATTGCAATATCAATTCTCTTAATACAACAACAACAATAAGAAATGAATTAAAAGAGAGAATAGAAAAACTCCTTGTGAAGATGCCAAGAGTAGGATTGCTAGTCTTCCTCCTAGCTCCACTTTGATGTATGATGAAGAACTCAAGCCCTCTTCAATTGTTGATTCTCTTTTTGCAATATGGAATGGAGCTTTCTCAAGTCACCAAACCTTGGAATGGAGCTTTCTCAAGTCACCAAACCTTCAATTTATTATGCCTTTGGAAGATGGAATGGAGCTTTCTTAAGTCACCAAACCTTTCAATGAAGCTTCTTCAAACACAAAGAGCTTGTTAACCCAATTTGTCCCAAAGAATCTCAAAGAAGTTGTATATGGAAGATGGAGAGGATAGAAATGGAGGATAAAGATGAAGAGTCAAGGAGAGTGTCACTCTCTTCTTGCCCAAACCATGTATCAAAAAATGTCCCCCCAATTTCCCTCTTCTTCTCTTTTTATTTCATTCAAAACTCAACCCATACCTTCCAACTCACACCATTCTCCTTCGTCCCCCACTATTTTCTTTGTTTAATGTTTCTTTCCACCAATTAGACAAGCTTTTCTTTTCTTTAATTTTTTTTTTTACAAAAGCAAAGTCCTTGTTCCCCACTTGTCTCCCAATTCCTGCAAAAGAATTCATCACATCAAGAGTGACACGGCCAAACTTGTGGCCGCGTCTCTCAATTTCTTTGGGACACGGCCAAGCTTGTTGGCCGTGTCACTTACTACCCATTTTCTTTCTTTTCTTTTCTTTGTTCTCAAGGAGTGACACGGCCAAGCTTATGGTCATGTCATGTGACATGACCACAAGCTTGGTCGTGTCATGTGGGTGTGTCACTTCTGCTTCTCTAGCTTTGCTCCTTCCTTGCTTGTCTTTTGTTCTTTGGAGATGAGAGTGACACGGCCAAGCTTGTTGGTCGTGTCACTTGCTGCCATTTCTTTCCTTCTTTTATTTTCTTTCTTTGGTTTCTTTGGTTTTGGTCTTTAAATGAGACACGGCCAGTGGCTTGGCCGTGTCTCATGGCCGTGTCAAGCTCTGACATAAAACTTTTTAAGGAGACACGGCCAAGCTTGATTTGGCTTGGCCATGTCTTGCTTAATTCATGCTCTTCCTTCACTTTTTTGATCTTCCAAGCGAGTTTTTGCACTTAAACCTAAAACAAACACTTTAAACAAACTTAAAACAAAATCAATCAAAACATTAACTAAAAACACATAAAAATCACACTAAAAACTAGTACAAAATTGATCTAAGCACCTTGGATGGGTGCCCATTTTATTTATTTTATCTCAATAATATGATGAATGTTTATTTCTTTATTTCTATTACATGTAATATGATAATATGATAATATTTAAGAATTTTATAATATCTAGACCTGAAAAGGAGGCCGGTTCCAATGAACTGGGCGTTATGGGGTGCTGGACCACTTCTTACCTTCCCTATGCGTACCCAACTTTCTGAACCCAATAGGGGGTTGGAGATTTCTTAGGAATCAAGTCATCCACCCCTTTCTATTTTCTCGGCCTGTCCGGTTGGCGACTCTATTTTCTCTAGGTTTAGGCCCGTATTCTCTAAGGCCCTGAGTCTAACAGTGCCAAAAGTTGCAAGAACCATTCCACATGGGAGTGGGGGCAAAAATTCCCGCTCACAGTGGCAACTCCACTAGGGATAAGAGAAATTGATTTCGTTGGTCTTTATATTATTTTATTCTTTCTTATTATGATATTATCCATTGCATCACTTTAGATTGCATTATGTGTGTGAGTTAGGAAGCTCATATTATTTGTATTGTGTTATGTAAGGGATACCATACTTTCACTCAAGGTGTGAAGATCGAGCATATCATAACCACCTATAGCCTTATACCTTTTGGTATATACTTGCTATAAGATCCTAAGCTTTTCAACCCAAAGACTAAAGCCCATGTAGTTGGCCTATGAGGCCTTATATGGTAGAAAATACAAGACACCAATGTGTTGAGATAAGGTTGGAGAACGAAAGCTAGTAGGTCCCGATTTGATCAAGAAACTAGAAGAAAAGGTTAAAGTAATTCGGGATCATTTGAAAGCAGCTTCAGACCGACAAAAATCCTACTCAAATTTGAAGAGAAGGGATATAGAGTTCAGTTTAGGGAATAAAGGTGTTCTTGAAGGTATCTTTATGGAAGAGGATTCTGAGATTTGATCGAAAAGAAAAGTTAAGTCCTCGATTCATTGGACCATATGAGCTACTAGAGAGAGTAGAACCAGTGACCAACAAACTGGCTTTGCCACCTAAACTGGAAAAGATTCATAATATCTTCCATGTCTCTATACTTTGGAGGTATAGATCGGATCCATCTCATGTTTTATCCATGGAGTTTATCGAGGTGAATCCGGTTCTAACCTATAAAGAAGAACCAGTAGTGATTTTGGCACGAGAGGTGAAGTAATTGAGGAACAAGAAGGTGCCATTAGTTAAAGTTCTTTGCCGAAATTGTTCTACTGAGGAGACGACATAGGAGAGTGAGCAAACTATGCGGAGTCAGTATCCTCAACTATTCCAGGACTAATGTCAAGTAATTTTGAGGATGAAACTTTGTAAGGAAAAGAGAGTTGTAACATCCGAAAATTTACCAAAATTAAATTAAATTAAATTAATAAGTTAGAGGATTAAATAGGTGTTGAAAGTGAGAAAATATCATATATATATATGTGAAATATAATGAAAATATACATTACATATAAATTCAAACATAAGATAGAAAAAAAGACAAAAGATAAACAGTAAAAAGGGACAAAATGGTAAATAAATTTTATAAAAATGAAAATTAATTAAATAATTTTAAAAAAATAAATTTGGATGGAAGAGGAAATTTTGGATTTAAAAATAAATAAATAATTAATTACTTATAATATTATAATAATATATATGGTTAGTAAATTAATGAAAAGAAAAAGTCAAAATTAAAAGAATTTCTTTCTTCTTCTTCTTCTTCCCTAGGTCGAACTCCATGAAAGGTTAGAGGAGAGTTTTTTCTTCATCCAACACTCAATTTTGGAAGGATTTCAAGAGATTCAAAGGAGTTTTGGTGATTTTTTAACAAGTAAGCAAGTTATTTACTTGAAATTCTAAGTTTCTTTGAGAATTGTGATTATGTATGATTTAGGATTTTGAATGAGTATGATATAATTGTTTAAATGGATATAAATGATGTTAATGTAATGAGTAAACAAGATTTTAAGGTTAGATTGAAGAAAAGTTTAGGTTTGGTTTTGGAAGAGGAAGTTTGTAAATTAGGGTTATGAAAAGGGTTTTGTGAAAGAATACTTGTTCATTAGATTTCATCATTTAAATCATGTTCTAATATGATTTTAATGATGAAAATTAACTCAAATTAACATTTGGAATTGGTTAGAAGTAATAACCAAAATTGAAGAAGCTTACAGCAAAATTTTAGGATATTAAAGGATTATGTTTTAATTGATGTTTAATAGCTTAAACACCTTAAAATGTGATCCTAATGTATGATTTATCTTCCCATTTTGGTTAGGTATTGAGTAAGTAATAATTCCATTAACTTAGTAGTGAAGAGCTTATTGAAGAGTTGGGAAAAAGTGAGCATTTTTAGTTTGGAAGTGCTCTTGTAAAGAGGTATGTATATACTTTGATTTAAATGTATTAAATTGCATTTGTTGGCATGCTACATTGTTGTGTGCTATATTGACTATGCTACTTTGATGTGAGAATTCACATGAAAAGTGCATAGATATGTGATTAAAGGCTGAAAAAGTATAATGGTGAATGATTGAGCCATTTTAAGATGGCTAATATCATTGTTAAGTATGTTTATGGAAAATTTATAATTATGCCAAATATAAGCATAATTCAGCCACACTAAGGATGTGGCAAGATAATTGATGCAATTGATAAAAATATGTGAAAACAATGAGAAAATGATGAGAAAAGTGCAAAAAGAATGAAAAATGGAATGATTGCCAAAGTATGAGAAAAATATGAAAATATTTATAAAATGTGTGAAATCTTATGTAATGTCATTTTCCAGAGAATTGTGATTGGTGTTATAGTATATCGATTATTGCCTCCGGGCCAGAAGATTAGCATCATTATTATTGCCTTTGGGCAGATGTTGGGCATCGTTATTTCATTGCCTTCGGGCCAGACACTGGGTGTCTAATAAGAGTCTAAAGTAATATCTCTAAAACTTAAATATTATATAAGTTCATTTAGGCCCAATGTATGTGAATATGGGATGTGATTGTTTGATATTATTAAATGTGTGACTTGCTTTATGGAAATTGTATGCCGAGTTAAGATTTTGAAATGAGTTGTATTTTTGCATTGTTCATTAGTTTTTATTTATATCAAAGTATGTATTACTACGTAAAATTGCTTAGCGTGATTTGATTATGCGCAGGTGACATGGTTGATTTAGAGAGTCCTGCGGGACCTGTGCAGGAGTAGAGTTTCCTACTTATTTTTGGTGTTTTGTTTTGCTTCCACGGACCAGGACCAATCGCGAGCATGTAAATAATTTATTTTGTAAATTTGTCATTAAATTGTGTAATTTTGGTATATAAATATGTAATTTATGTAATTATAAAGGTTTTGAATTGGTTTTTGTAAATTAAGTATTTTATAAATTATTGATATATATATATGTTTGTGCATTATGAAAATATTAAATGAGTTGAGCCATTGGGCTCTTATGGAAAAGAATTAGATGTTTTGAAAATGAATGGGAGTATAAATTTTCTGCAAGTTAAGTAAAGTGAATTTTTAGGAATATCCGTATTACAGACAAAACTCTGACAAATTTTTTTCAGAGATTTTTCATTAAATTTTATATTTTTAGAATTTAAATTACTAGTGAATATTTTTATTTATGTATTTAGGTACATTTTAAGATATGGAAACAATTTTCTTGAACTTATGAAAATTTTTGGTAAGATTGAATTGCGACGTTCCCGTACTGTATATATATATTTTACATATATCGAATATATGTATTATACGTATATAGGATATTTGGATGTTAAATCATTAAAGACTTATCAAGTTTTATTTAACTTAAAAATCTAGTTTGGGATCCTTTCTTTGGTTCAAGACTAGTGCATTTTGGGCATAAAAAATTATTTTCGAGTCAAATTAAAATGGATTTTTCCTTATGTTTTTTTTCAAATCACAATAAATTAATGTGGCAACTCTATAAAAATTGGCTTTCAAAATAAAGTTATACAAAACTCTTTTCCAAAATGAAAAAGCCAAAAAATAAACTCGTGCTTACGAAATTGAATGGAGATTGTATGCAGTAATTTCGTATGAGTTCAAAAAAATGAGCATTTTGACTCTATTAACAAGCCAAATCGATCTCGAATGAGGCCTCACATATTATAACAATCAAATTATTATTGTTATTATCATTACAAATGTTAATCTTATTATAAATTATTATTATTAAAACAAAGGTAATTCAATTGTTTATTATTTAATTTATTCAAATAATATTTAAAAAATTATTTTTTAAGGACATTAAAAAATTTATTTAGAAAAATATTTTAAAATTTTAAGTAATTATTTTATAACAAAAATTAGCTAAGTAATATTAATATCCAATCGATTATTATTCTTATAATTATTATTACTATTCTTAAATTGTTGATGGTTTATGGATTTAAAGTAATTAAATGATGATTTTGATATTTTATGATATCTAAATTAAATTTCAATACTTGTTGTGGTTGGAGGCCTAGAGGGGTAATTGATATTACTGTTGATAATTGAAGATAATTTAGAAGTGCTCGTTTTCTTTATTTTAGGGAGGAATACTCTAGTTACAAGGGAGAAACTGTCTAAATTTCGATATAATCTTTAAAATTATCGATTCATTTCTAGTCTAATAATTCTTATCCATTTTACAAAAAATGATATTTTTAGGTGTTGACTCATTTCTATCAGGTGCTCCAAAGAGAGCTATTTTATTTTCTTCAATTAGTGAGTTATATAGTTTAATATAATATCTATTTTCCTTCATTCATTTTATTTTTATCCTTGCACTCATGCATTAATTGATTGGATATTATATGAGCATAATTATCTTTATTAGTATTAGGTTAAAAAAAGCATATGCATGTTGGTGAAAGTTGATTGTGAATGTGCATTTTACTTGTGTGTTTCAAGATGGGATAAACATGACATAGGACCATGCGTGATTGGGGACATAGGTTATGATATGATGATGAGTTATGACTGTCGTGACGGTAGGACTTACTCATTGCTTAATGTTGCTTGCTAATCAGATTAGCATTATTGAGACTAGGTCGAGACAACAATTGTATGTATGTATGCATGTATGTATGTATGTATGTATATATGTATGAGAAATGTGTAGACTAAGGGAGCCAAGTAAGAGAATTGGCTATAATATGGGTTTAGTATGTCTCTATCGATTCACTCCTTTTCTTGTATGATTATGTGATGTGTTTGTTTGATTGACACTTGCATGAACAATATATAAATGGGTAGGATGTATTATATTGATCATTATATAGCTCATTAAATAAAACACTCATTCATGTTCAGTATTTTTTCTCCAAGTTATAGGTTAAGCGTGAGATTAATGCTTTATTGAGTTATCCTATCTTTTATTTTTCTGCAGGAGAGTTATTTATTTATTTCACTGTATAATTATTTCATACTTATTATATTCTAGAGCTTTACATTTTATAATTTTTCATATCTATTTTTCTAATTTAATCAGCTAATTGTTGAGATGTTTTTGTTGAGCAGTGCTTGATGATGATGATGAGTTAGAAATGTGGATGTATCCAAGACAGTCTTCTGCACGAGATATGGGCATTATGAGTTCTTGGTGATGCCCTTTGGATTGACGAATGAACCAACATCATTTATAGATTTGATGAACATGGTATTCAGACCCTACCTAGATCAGTTTGTGATGGTTTTCATTGATGATATTTTAGTGTATTTACGTAATGAGGAGAATCATGACAAGCATTTGCGGATTGTATTACAGACTTTGAGAGAGAAGCAGTTGTATGCCAAGCTATCTAAGTATGAGTTATGGCTCGATCAGATGGCTTTTCTCGTTCATGTGGCATCAGCAGAGGGTATTAGAGTTGATCCGAGTAAAGTTAAGGCCATCTTGAATTGGAGTCTACCGAAGACTGTGACAGAGGTATGAGTTCTGTCACATCAGATGGCTTGAGTCAACATCTCCCTCAGCTGCTCAAAACTCGCCTGACACCGATCTATCCACACAAATTTAACTCCCTTCTGAAGTAATCTTGTGAGTGGAGTAGCTATCATAGAAAAATCTTTCACAAACCGACGATAATAGCCTGCCAAACTTGTGAACTTCTAACCTCAGAAAACTTCTAACCTCTGTTACAGTCTTCAGTGAACTTCAATTCAAAATAGCCTCAACTTTACTCGAATTAACTATAATACTCTCTGTTGATACCAAATGATAGAGAAAAGTCACTTGATCAAGCCAAAACTCACATTTAGACAGCTTAGCATACAACTGCTTCTCTCTCAGAGTCTGCAATATAATCCGCAAATGCTTGCAAAGATCCTCCTCATTACATGAATACACCAAAATATCATCAATGAAAACCACCACAAACGGATCTAGATAGGGTCTGAATACACTGTTCATCAAATCCATAAATGCTGCTGGTGCATTCGTCAATCTAAAGGGCATCACCAAGAACTCATAATGCTCATACCTCGTGTGAAAAGCTGTCTTAGGTACATCCACATCTCTAACTCTCAACTGATAGTACCCTGATCTCAGATCAATCTTAGAGAATACTGTTGCTCCCTTCAACTAATCAAAGAGATCATCTATCCGAGGTAATGGATACTTGTTCTTGATGATCACCTTATTCAACTGCCTATAATCAATACATAATCTCAAGGTGCCATCCTTTTTCTTCACAAACAAAACAGGTGCTCCTCACGGAGACACACTAGAGCGAACAAACCCTTTATCCAACAACTCCTGCAACTGCACCTTCAACTCTCTCAATTCAACATGTGCCATACGATAAGGAGTAATAGAGATGGGAGTGGTACTAGGCATTAAATCAATACCAAACTTCACCTCTCTCTCGGAAGGTACCTCTGGCAACTCATGAGGAAAAACATCTGAAAAAACTCTACAACTGTAGGCATGGGTATGGCAACTCATCATTGAGATGGTTGTCCTGAGTGATTTTATTGTAATATATAGATTTGGCTTATTAGATAGGCTCAAAGTTCTCTTTTGTGATAATGGCAGTTGTTATAATGCAGTTTTCTCGAGCTGTGAGTTATCGGGTTGACTATGAGTTTTAAAAATTACATATTTTTCTTATTTTTTAGTATCCGTCACATACCCTTTAATTTGGACCATGACAATTTTTTAATAGATTTATTTTTATTTCAAATTTCATATGGATTTATTTTTATGGATTTCATAGTTGTTTTAATAGATTTTATATAGATGTTTTCATGCATATGTTTGATTATTGATTTTTATATATTTTTTTAATTTTATAAATTAATAAGAATAGATTCATATTAATTGAAGTGAATCTAAAATAGTTCAAAATTGTAAAATCATTAAGCCTAACATATAGACTTTGGTTTAAATTGTAAGCTAACGATTCATCAGAGGCGGAGATAAAGGGGGTCCCATGGGGCCTTGTTCCCCCCTCAGTTAAAAATAAAAATTTTTTAGGTATATTTGAGAATAAATATTACATTGGTTGAGATGGAACAGCTTGGCCTTACTATGTGAGAGCACGCAACTTCGATCCACGCTCCCAACATTTTTCATCCTTTTTTTTCCAATCTTTAAAACTGGGCCTTTTAATCAAGCCCATTACAAACAAACAAGATTTGTCAATGACTCTGCCCATTACAAACAAACAAGAATAACTTAATTGTGACTCTTTCTCTTCTTTCTCACGTTTCTTCTTCGTTAATTCATTTTTTTTTTTCAGATAACAGTTTCTTCCTTTTTCAATTTCATTCTTTCACCGATTGGCACCAGCAAGGCAGCGGCAACAAGTTAAGAATAGGTACACCACTTACTTTTAATCTCATATTTATTTTGTTGCAATTTTTTTATCTTGCTAAAATGAATTGAAATTTGAAAAATAATGAATTAAGAAATTGGCTTGAATACTTGAGGACATTATAAATTTGAAATGTTTAATTTGATTTTGTAGTATGGAGTTTTTTTTTTTTTTGAGAAAAGTAGTATGAAGTTAAATTGAAATTATTATTTTTTTGTAGTTTATAATCTGGAATTTTTTTATTTCTTTTATAATTTGATATTTTTAATGTTTAGTATTTAAGTTGAATTGGACCCCCCTTATCTAAAATCCTGGCTACGCCACTGCGATTCATATTACTAAATGGTGAAGACCACTAGCTTATATACGGGTTAAAGTTCGAATCTCCATTTGCTGGTGTATTCCAATGTGAAAGCATTTTAACATGGCTTTGATAATTTATCCAAAGAATTATCAAAACTTATATATTATAATTAATTAATTAATATCAGTGACAAGGACGTACAACCTAATTTGTCAACTCGTTCACTTTGAATTTCTTCTTATTATTGTTTTCTTTTTATAAAATAAAATAGAATATTATTAAAAATATGTGGAAGGGCAACTATCGCAAACTCACGCCAAGCTTTATCCTAAGAGAGAAGACTTTTCGCGACTCAAGATTCAAAAAAAAATAATAATAATAATAATAATTACAAATAAAAATAAAAAACCAAGATGACGTCATTGTTTGCGTAAGCAAAACACAGCTACGAATCCTGACGATAACATCATCGTCATCGAAACGACTTCACCACCCAACCACTCCGCCACCGCCATCATCACCACCATTACCGCCACATGTACAGTCACGGAATCATTAAATTTTATTATTATTGATTATTATTTATATACTTTCTTTAAACAGTGAAAAAGCTTTCTTTCTGTCCCTCTCTTTCAGCGCTGTTTCTTTGAAAGCGAAAAATGAAATTTCGACCGAAATACATTTGGCACGTGCGCCCATGAATTCATCCATACCTACTGCCTTCTAATCTCTCTATCTCTTTTCTTGGAATCAGAAAAACTAAAAACACTCCTATTTTTGGTCCTTGTACTTGTTTCTTGTTTCAGTTTCACTTCTTGGTAAATCTTGGACTAGATCTGGGCATTTCCTTTTTGGTTTTTTTGGGGGAGGTTAATTTCATTTTCTTTTTCCTTTATTGATTTTTTTAATCTAAATTTTGTTTTGATAATTTTATTTTTGTGTAAATTTGAATATAAACTTTGTGCTAATTTTGTAGGCTAATTTTATATGCGTAGAGTTGTTAATATTTTGGTTTTTGTAGTTGACTTGATGGTCTTGGAAATTTAAGCAAGAAACTCCCTACCCTCTTTTAGTACTGCCGGACGGTATATGAAATAAAAGTCATTAACTAAGACTTGACTTCCCATTTCCATGTTCTACTGGTTTCAGTTTGTGATGAAGGATTTCAATTGAAGACCGTGTTTTCTTGGTAGAATTTAAAAACTCTGGGTATGTTTGTATCTATATACATAATTTCTGTAATGCCCATTTTCAAGTTCTGATAAAAGACGATTTCTTTTTGTGTTAATTTTCTTGTTTCTGATTGTTACAAACCCTTACTTTTGTAGCATGCAGCAAGTCTGTATTTTTTGCAATTCTCTCTCTCTCGTTGCGTTCTTAGATACTTATGCGTAGGCATAGATTTTATTTTATTTTATTTTTTTAATAAGGAATCCACAGGACATTAACTTCAAAATAAGGTAGAAATGTGCTATGGATTATAGGTTCAATCTTAGCAGTCCATAAAAGTTCTCAAAGTATGTTAATGGCTAATTTGTCTGAGCCTTCATCATCTTTGAGCTATACTTCACCCTCTCGGGTATCAAATGGCTCTATTAGTCAAAACATATCTTCCTCCCCAGGTTATGAGGCTAGGTCTAGTCTTGAGGTGATTAGTTTAACCAAGCTTAGCTCCAATTTGGAGCAGCTCTTGATAGATTCCAGTTGTAATTATAGTGATGCTGAAATTGTTGTTGAGGGAAAACCTGTTGACATTCATAGGTGCATTTTAGCTTCTAGGAGCAAGTTTTTTAACGAGTTATTTAAGCAAGAAAAAGGGTCTTCAGAGAAGGAAGGGAAGCTGAAATATCATATGAATGATTTGTTACCTTATGGAAAAGTTGGATATGAAGCATTCATGATTTTCTTGAACTACATGTATACTGGCACACTTAAGCCATCCCCGATGGAGGTGTCAAATTGTGTTGATAACGCATGTCCTCATGATGCCTGTAGACCTGCAATTAATTTTGCAGTGGAATTGCTGTATGCCTCTTCCATATTTCAAGTACCAGAGCTTGTTTCACTTTTCCAGGTTAGTGTGTTGTGTATGCTATTCAATTTTGTACTAAAATCACAGTTTAATGGCAGGTTTGTACTGTGTATTGATAATTAATTATTTGCTTTTGGTATGATGATGCTAGAGCTTGAACTGAATTTCTTTCTGTTGCTCATTATTTATGTATTTGTGCTTAAAGGATTTTCAAGAGAGAAACTAACTCAGTTGATCTATCTTTTTGTTAATAGTCGAAAGATATAAAACTACATTGGTGCTGTTTTGGTTTTTCTTCCAATGTTCAAATTTTCTTTTGAATGATGACTAAGGATGCAATCTCAGAAGAAAATTTATGGCCTCTTTACTGGAGGTTGTGAGTGTTATAGCTGAAGCCTGATAAATAATTAGAATTGACAGTTTACGCCTGATAAATAATTATAATTAATAGTTTGCGGCTGATAAATAAGGCTGATAAATAATTAGAGTTAATAGTTCATGGTTGCATCGTAATTCATTATGGTATGCTTTATCCTCTTCACTAGTTGAATAAGGTCCCTCTTTTATTGTGGGAGAAGCTGAAAAGAAAGAAATAGGTTTTGGGCGTTCATATTCGTGTGAGCTGCACTTTTGTCTTTTGCAAGTCTTTGGATGAAATTGTAGTAACATATCTATATTTGCAGAGACGCCTTGTTAACTTTGTTGGTAAGGCTTATGTGGAGGATGTAATCCCTATCCTTGTAGTTGCCTTTCATTGCCAATCAAATCAGCTTGTGTCTCAGTGTGAGGATAGAATAGCAAGATCAGATCTTGATAACATGTCGATAGAAAAAGAGTTTCCTCATGAAGTTTCAGAGAATATTAAGTTGTTTCGTAAAAGACTTCTTTCTGATGATGAACAAAACACTGAAGCTGTAGACCCTGTACGTGAAAAGAGAATTAGGAGAATACATAAGGCATTAGACTCAGATGATGTTGAACTGGTAAAACTTCTCTTGACTGAGTCTGATGTAACATTGAATGATGCCAGTGCTCTTCATTATGCTGCAGCATATTGTGATCCCAAAGTCGTGTCTGAGGTGCTTGGCCTTGGTCTTGCTGATGTTAACCTTAGAAATTCTCAAGGTTACACAGTTCTCCATATTGCGGCAATGCGAAGAGAACCATCAGTTATGGTGTCCCTTCTTGCAAAAGGGGCTTGTGCTTTAGACTTGACATCTGATGGGAGAAGTGCTGTTAGCATCTGCCGAAGGTTGACTAGGCCAAAAGATTATCATGCTAAAACAGAGCAGGGGCAGGAAGCAAATAAAGATCGGCTATGCATTGATGTCTTGGAGAGGGAAATGAAGAGGAACCCAATGGCTGGAAATGCTTCTATTATTTCCCATACAGTTTCTGATGATCTGCACATGAAGCTTCTATACCTGGAGAACAGAGGTATTATTCTGCACATGATACTTAGTTTCTCTATTATTTATTTTGTTCTTTCACCATGGCTCTGCGTTGACATTGGGAATTCATTGACTTAATGTTTATTATTGTGTTTTTTGGAGCATATACTAATGTGCGTTCATTAATCATGATGATCTTTAGCCAGTTAACTGTCAACTTGCTTAGTGATCTAACAATCTGAGCTATGATTCCTTGCCAAAACTGAAGTTTTTTCTGGAGTCTCTTTCTCATCCATCTTAATGATGTGTTTTTTTGGGATTAGTAGAGAGTTAGATGAAGATTACAGATTGGGAACACAAGGAATATCATTAAAATGTTGATGACTTGTCTTGTTTGCCGGTTTCTTTAGTCTATTTTCTGGATCAACATTGGAAGCAAATCAACATGTTGATTAAATATTGGGGAGATTCTAGATGATAACTAGCAACATAAGAATTCTCAATAGTAGGAGCCATGTAAATGAATTTGTGGTGCTTCTTGTGCTATATGAGCTTTTGGTTACTTAAGTTGATTGGACTTGTTTCCTGCCATTGATTATGCCTCACTTCAGATGTATCATTTTTTCAATTTTTATTCTGTAGTTCACGCCATAAGCTTGATGGAAAATGGGTTTGTCTTGTTTGAACATTTGATTCATATGAAGTAAAACTTGAGATATTGCACTTATGAAGTTCGGCTAATACCAAATATGGAGTTTCTTCTGCTCAATTACAATTTTGATAAAGTCAAATGGGTCACCATCTTAACTTATGCTTAACAAAATTCTTTGTATGTTGTAATCATAGTGGCATTTGCAAGGTTACTCTTCCCTACTGAAGCCAAGGTGGCCATGGACATTGCACATGCCAAAACAACATCTGAGTTTTCTGGACAGCTCTCTGCACCCAACACCGCGAATGGGAATTTTAGAGAGGTTGACTTAAATGAAACACCAATAACACAGAATAAAAGACTTCTATCTAGGTTGGAAGCACTTATGAAAACAGGTACTTCAGTCCTTAACATGTGTTGCATATTACAACCTACTGTCCCCTTTCTGCATATTACAACTTACAACCTTCTATCTAGGTTGGATGGGATAGTTTATTGTTTGCCAATTATGTTATTTTCTGCAATGAAGCCGTTATGTGAAATTACTTCATGAGTTCCTAATTTGGTGAAGTATAAGGTGCATGTTCTAGCTTTCTCTTGGTTCGTGGATATAGTTACTTGAAATGTACACTTAAATTACATGTTCTCGTGGCATTTTTGAGGACACAAGTAAAATGACTGATAACTTGATGCTTTTCTTAGTTTTTTATACTTATTTTTTGTATGGTAAAAAAAATTAAAATGAAACAGTAGAAACAATCTTGACATGGGCGTTAGCAATTTAGTGGTCAAGTGCCTATCTAATTGTGTTGAATGCTAAAAGGTTTTTAAACCCATACACCCGCCTTGTTTGTGAATTTTGAAAAATAAAATCATTAAAATTTTACCTCAGGAATGGTGTTGACCTACACGCTTGCAGTCTGAAATATGTCTCCCCTCATTTGCCATAATTATTCCATATTCCAAATTTTTGGCACAATAGAAGAAGGACCTTTGCTTATGTGCAGTTGTTTCGGTTCATTCTATTTTTCAATTCCATGCTCACTTGAGCTTCTTCCTTTACATGCTCTAGTTCTTGAGAAGGGATAAAAGAATTCAGTGTCTGTTTTAGATACTGGTTTCTCTGGCTTTTTCTTGTCAAGGAAATTTAATCTGTTATTTTACATGGAATAGGACTAACTTACACGTGGAACTTAAAATAGACTTTTAAATGGTCTGTAATTTCATTTATATGATTAAATTTTTGATAATTTCATTTATATGATTACATTTTTGATAAATTAACCATTGAATTCATGGTCTGTTCATGTGAATTATGCATGCTAAAATTCAAGTTAATATTAAATAAAAAGTGATAAAATTCCTATCTATTATATCATTTTAACTAATATCAAAAGAAAAATTAGTTTTGAAGGGTTACATAGGTAAAATTTTAATTAATTATTTATTTTGGTCTGTCATGGGTTCTTATCGGTTGGTCTAGGTTAGTAACAGGGTGTTACTCATCCTGCTTCCCTAATCCTACCTCATCATATCCTATGAATCCACTAACCGAATTAAAGAACTGCTTTTATGTAGGCAACTTGAAATTCAGCATCTATGGTCTACATAAATAAAGGACTTCAAAGGACTTGGGTATATTAAAGTGGATGATCAGGGCATGAAATAAAACATAAATAATCAGGCAACAATTGGGCTACATATGGTGTTGCACAATTAATCAAATTATCATGTAGGATCTGAATTACAATCGTACTTTGTATGACTATTCTAATGCAAGCATTTTGTGTTCTTTATCATGGCAGTCGAAATGGGTCGACGTTATTTCCCTAATTGCTCAGAAGTGCTTGATAAGTTCATGGAAGATGACCTTCCTGATTTGTTTTACCTTGAAAAAGGCACCCCAGATGAACAAAGAACCAAGAGGGAGCGCTTCACGGTGCTCAAAAAAGATGTTCAGGATGCCTTTAATAAAGATAAGGCTGAGCGTTCCATGTTGTCGTCCTCATCATCCTCATCTTCGCTAAAAGATGGCGCTATTAACAAGAGGAAAAGATTATGAGAATATGTAAAATATGTTTTTATTAAGCCTTGTGAGTTATGACTTGCGACTGATTAGGTTTTGGAGTTTCTGAAGTTTTGGCTCTGCTTGTGTAATTATAGCTGGAGAGGGAACTTTCTCTATGAGCTAAAACTCCAAATGCTATGAAGCCAGGGCAGCTTATACTTTTAATAATTCATAGAAAATGTTGTTTAGTTGCCTGTAAGAATCTTTGATCATAGAAATTCACAGCAAATTCAAATTTAAAACCGCGTTATATTCAATTTAAAACAGTGTTATAGTCGGTTGCATTTGGTGCATTGCGAAACAGTGCTACATGTTTGTCCTTATTTTACATGGTTAAAAACAATCCGATGAGCGCAGAATTTCTTCTTTTAGCTTTACAATAAGGTCCAATTGAACTCTTTTAACTTGACTATGATGTACAGTTAAACTGGAAATGGCCTTTTAATTCAATTTCAACTTAGGGAATTTACTTACGGTACGGCAATTCCGTGTTCTATTTTTAAATGTACGGGCATTAGGTTCGTTTTTCATTTCTATGATTTCAGTTTTTGCTCTATGATTTTTGTTTTTATTTTATTTTATGTTATTTATTTTTATTTGTAAATAATTTTATTATTATTATTATTCATAATATATATAAAATATATAAATATATACAAATATAAAATACAGACACAACAAATATAGACATATATATATAATATATAATATATATATATAATATCTATATAATTTATTTAATATTTTTATAACTTTATCTTTTTAGTTTTATATACACAAAATACACAATAAATACATAATATACACATAATATCTATATATCTCTACAAACAATTATATAACATATATTCAACATACACATAACATCTACAAAATAAAATTAATATTTTTTAAATTTTATTAATATATTTTTATATATTTTATTTTTATATATTATTTTTATAGGTGTTATTTCTTATTTGTAATCAAAATTAAAATTTTTATTATAAAAAATTAGTACATTTGATATGTTAAAAATATAATTTAAAATAATAAATTTTATTATTTTATTATAATATATTTATTCAATAGAAAAGTGTGAAAAAATATAAAAATTGAAGTAAAATATTATTTATGGTAAGAAAATATATTTTTTAAAAAATTTATTTTAGTTAAAAATAAAATATTTTTAAAAAAATTGATTCAATTTTTTTAAAAAATATAAATATTTTTTTGGAATAAACTATTTTTAATCCTAAAAATACGGATTTTCTCAAAAAAAAAAAAATCATAACCTTTTTTTTCTTGTAAGTTCATGAGTGTTATTATGCATCAAATTAATCCCACTTCGAGCTAGGCATTTTTACAAGCCTACGTGGAGGTTACAAAATGCGCCGTTTCATGTTTAATGTATTTCCCATTGTCTTTGTACAAAATGCTCCATTTTGTGATATTACGTTTCTAAAATAAATAAAAAAAAATATTTGCCTTCTTGGGTCTATCGCTTATGCTCTTCTTCTACTACCACTGCAAAGCTCATCAACTTCGGTATTGGAAAACCACCACTATTGTCATGGTCAAGCTCTCTGCTTCCTTTCTCTTTCTAAATTTTCGCCTTCTTTATAATAGAATCAAATTCACTTTCTTTTCTTATTTTTTTTCTCTCTTTTTTCTCTATAAATGAAAACCGATATGCAACTTGTTTTCAAAATTGTTTCCTTTGAAAAAAGCAAAATCGTTTGGAGAAGCATCAAAATTGGACTGTTGCTTTGACATGGCCGATATGAGGGAAAGCTTCGGAAGCCATGGGTGTTTGGAGAAGCTTTAGAGCTTGATCGGCACCTTCGTCTCCACCGTTGCATGAATTCCCCACCAGCAAATTCTCTATCGGCACCTCTGCTCTTCTGGGTTTGCAAGATTTGAGAGATGATGATGTTTGCAAGATTTGTGTTTTGATGGGTTTGCAAGATCTGTGTTTTGATTGAGCTTCTCAACCTCTCTTCCCACACTGTGATTCAAAACCGCTTTAACAATCAGTAAATGAGTCAATTTTTAACAATCGATGGCGCTGGCGCTAGTGCTCATTTCTCCAGTGAATTCCAGCTTCTGGGTCATTTTGAAATTGAGTTCTCTCGAGAACACGAAAAACTATCTGGAGAGTTATGGATTAATGGGCATCATTTACATCGATTTAATTGGTTGTGCCAAACACCCAGAACCAAGAAGTTGAAATTGAAGCCAAGTTTTGCTCTTCGTAAAGACTTCGACGATGGCTTTCCTTGAGTAAGACTGTTTGTAACTTCTTATTTTGTTCGATGTGTCTGTAGGGATGAAATTTGAAGTTGTTCATGCTTTCTTTATGTTTTAGTTTATGTTGTTTTGGTTAAATTCGGTCAATATGCACCTTCTTTGGATGCTTGGAAAATTGAAAACAGTAGGAGAAAGACAAAAATTTGAATTTGATCAATGTTAGTGCTGTTTGATAAATGTTTTGGTTTCCACCATGTTTTGGACAAAATGACGCAATAAAAAAAATTAATTTCATTTCGAAGTTGTACTGGCTCTTGAATGGCTTTTATTATTCTCAAGTTAGATGGCAATTTAATAGCAATTTGAACCATTTAATTTAGATAATTTTTTTATGGATTTTTATTCTGATTGTTTTTTCTGTTTTTTGTTAGATCCTTAGCTGAATTTTCTATGCAAAATATTATAAGCTGGAAACGAAACCAGATGACCTTGAGGATTTGAAAGAGGTTAGGATTGTATAAATCTAACAGGTTATTTAAGTTAAAACGCTGCGTTTTGCCAATATTTATATAATTATTACCGAGCCTGTCACATAAGCCTCCATGTAGGCTTGGAAAAATTCCTAACTTGAAGTGTGATTAATTTAATGCAAAATAATAACTTATAGTACCAACTAACAATAAAAAAATATCCTGATTATTCTGAGAAAACTTGCATTCTAGGAGATTAAAAAATAAGTTATTTCTATTTTTATTATAATATTCTTTAAAAACAAAGTTTATTTTTATGAGTAGTTTTGTAAAAATCTCTTTCAACTAGCCAACCACAACCGAAGTAGCTCACATGTAGTCCAAAGCATCAGTTAACGAGTTTTTATAATGCTAATTTTTAATTATTTTGATACCATTCTTTTGTACCAAACAATGTGGTGCCAACATGGCGCCCATATGATCCAACCGAGCTCACATAATAGCACAGAGCCGTAAGATTTGCGTGATCGGATAGTATGCCATGGCGGGCTATCTATTGTTGAAGAATAGGTTCTTGAAACATCTATAATTCACACTGACACATCTAATATATGCTCTAACACAGCTCAAAGCATATCTTTGACATAACAAAAAAAAATGTTCCCCTCCATCATTTTATAAACAAGGGTGAATCCTCATAGGTAAAAGATCTTTATATACTCTCAACTTTCTCTTTATATTCAAACAAACCAAGCTCTAACATAAGCATAAGAGTCTCTCTTGTTAGAGCCCAGTCCACTTTACCTTTCTTGTAGGAAGGTCGAACTCCGAACTCACAGGAACAATCCTTAAGTTTGACATGTCATCATTAAATGCGATGAGTGTGGACTAGCTATTCTCAACATGGATAGTAGAACCCTATACATGTTCCTTGATATATAACAAGGCACTAATACATCCCATAACAAAAAAAACACCCCAAAACCATACCGCCAAAGAAAACCCTCAAAACCCAAATACTTGCCCATCAGTCGGGCCCTTAGCTCCTTACACACCCCTGCCTCAATTGGCTTTTTTAACTCTAAAATCCCCTGGGGCTTAGTGATCAAATAGCTTGCGAGCTTACTGCCACACTCAAAGACTTCATTTCTTTCATGAAACAAAAATAACAATACATCATCACAACCACCACCCTCACAAGAATCCTACCAAACACTAACCCCTGCTGGATAGCCATTATCATGAAAAAAGCAAGGTCCCCTGAGCTTAAACTTGTGATCCGAAGGCGATCTTCATTCCTTAACCCTCTCTTCCCTATGCTCCAACTCTCCCAACTACTACCCCTCCAGCACCTAGAGCAAGGGATGCTCCACCCACTGAAGAGGATATATCCACCATTGTTGATGAAAGCATCAGACATATGCAAAGTCGGAGCATGCTACAATAAGACACTATCTTCCGATCTCCGTTATCCCATGAAATCTTCCATGATGTATACCAGAATTTTCAGGTGCCTAAGTGTAGACCTTTAATTTTTTATCCAATCCGATCCAATATGTTTTATTTAGTCTAAAATGATTTTTGTTGTCTAATTGGTCCAAAATAATTTTTATTAAATAATTTTTGCTTTAGTATCTAATTTTTATTAATAAAAAATAAAAATAAACAAATAAAAATCAAAAAATAAAAATAAAAATCGGAGTCGAAAAAATCGGCAGCGAAAAATCGTGGCGCGGGCCCGTGGGCATTTCTCCCGCAGGAAATTCCTGCAGGCGAAATCACTGTGCTATTTCGCACGCAGAAATTTTTTGCCTGCGAAATAGCTTACGGGCCCGCTCCGCACGCGCTGCCGCAGCCAGCTGCAGCAGATTATTTTCGCCAGCACAGTTTTTCCGCAACAGTTTTTTTTTTGCAGCGCAAATTTTTCGAAACCTAATCCAAATAGGTTTTGGTTTTTTTTATTAATATTACTTACCTTAACTAATTAGGAATAAACAGCCTCAAACCACTATAAAAAGGACCAAAGACAATTAAAAAAGAGGAGGCAAAAATCCAAGAGTAATTTGAAAATTTTAAAACCAAATCAAGGAAGAAAAAGAAGAAATTCAATTCAACTCTTTTCTAGAGCAGCAGCAGCATGATCTAGAGGATTCAAAGGCAAAAAAATGCTTGTCTTTGGAGCTAGTTCATCCAAAAAGAATTGTTTTTGGAGAAATCATTAAAAGAAGGTATGTGTTAATTAATTTTCTTTAATTATTTTTTTTTACACAGTAGCAAATTTATGAAATCAAAATTAAAAACCTTTGAACTTTAATTTAGTTTTTCTAAAGCCAAAAAAACCTTATTTCATTAGTTTATCTTCCAAAAAGCTTAAAATTGTTATTTTTTCTTCTTAAAAATCCTAAAACTCTAATTGAACATATTTTTCAACAAAACTATGATGTAAATTCTGCTTCTTTTAAAATTTTAAAGTAGGTTCTATTTCATTCAAAAAGCCTTAAAAAAATATCTTTTCTACTTATAAAAACTTTAATTTATTTGTTTAAATTCATAAAATTCCATAAAATATCAAATTGATTTCCAAATTCCTAAAAATTATTCACCACCCGTGACCCTACTTCCAAAATATCAAATCCAAATTCAACTTCCAAAATTCAAAATAATGAACACTAACACTTTTAAAACCTTAAACCCTAATTTTTATGAACCCTAATCCTTTTAAAACATTAAAAAACATAAAAACATAAAAACCTAAATTTTACACAGTAGCTTAGGAACCCAATAACCAAAAATCACAAATTAAAGTATTTTAAAGTATTTAAAACCCTAGTTCATGACATCATCATTCAAGCCTTAATTTTGTTAATCAAAGAGGCTTACCAACCCTTTAAAACATAAAACCCTAATTTATTTTAATTCCATAAAAAATCACGGTAGCCATAATTGAACTTTTATTTGCTTTATTCAATTTCATACTTGATTATGCTTTGATTTATTTCTTATGCTTTAATTTATTTAATTTTAATACTTGATTTATTTAATTTATCATGGATGTATATTTATTTTATATTTTGATTAATAGCTTTGATGAATGATTTATTTATGATGAATGATTGTTTACTTTTATCAATTAATTTAGATTTTCAAAAGTTGTAAGAGGTATGTTTCCACTTGATGGGTACATCATTGGTTAAACATCATGTTATTTAATTTGCTTTTCTATTTTAGAACCTATGTAAAGGGCATGTTTCTACCTTTTGGTGGGTGTCCTATTTAGGCATGTGATGGAAGGACATGTTTCCATCCTTGGATGGGTATCCATTTATTTGCTTTGTTTGGACATTGCTTTGATTTTAATATATTGATGCTTCCTTTTCATTATTGTGTGTAGCATGGATAATGTTATTATACTTAAGAATTTTATAATATTAGACCTGTAAAGGAGGCCGGTTCCAATGAACCGGGCGTTGTGGGGGTGTTGGGCCATTTCTCACCTTCTCCACACGTACCCAACTTTCCGAACCCATTAGGGGGTTGGGGATTCCTTAGGAATCGAGTCATCCACCCCTTTCTTTTTCCCGGCCCGTTCGGGTGGTAACTCCATTTTCTCCGAACTTAGGTCCGTGTTCTCTAAGGCTCCGAGCCTAAACAGTGCCGAAGTCGCAAGAACCATTCCACCGGGAGTGGGGGCAAAAATTCATGCTCACAGTGGCGACTCCAGTGGGGATCAGAGAAGTTGATTCCGTTGGTCTTTATATTATTCTTTTCTTTCTTATAATGATATTATCTATTGCATCATATTAGATGGCATTGTGTGCATGAGTTAGGACGCCCGTGTTACTTGTGTTGTGTTATGTAAGGGATACCATACTTTCACTCAAGGTATGGAGATCGAGCATGGCATAACCACTCATAGCCTCGTACCATTTGGTATATAATTGCTATGGGAACCTAAGCCTTTTAACCCAAGGACTATAGCTCATGTAATTGGCCTAGTTACTTTCCTTAGGTTTTACCCCAAATGCATGTTGTTTGACTATGGTTAGTTTATCTTAGTCTAAATCATAGCCTATTTGGTTTATTATTTTTCTAATATGACCTAAGTATATTGTAAGCTCAAAATAAATTTTCTTTAAAATCCAAAAGACCAAAACTATTTTCAAAATTTTTCCAAGATGGTCTTTGGACATAAGACTTTTTTTTAAAAATAAATCAAAAAAAAATTCTTTGGCCCATGGCCTAAATACTAAGCCCAAAATCCATTTTTCTAAAATCTTTTACAATGGGCTTAGAAACAAAACTATTTTCACCCAACCTTTTCTTACAAAGAGCTTGCAAAAATATTTAGGTCAATTATGAAATACCAAAAATCAATTGTGGGCCTAGTTTACACTAATAATAAATTAACCATGGGCTTGTTTTTGGCATGAACTATTAGTTACTCTTTTTAAGTGAGAAATCCATTTATAATAAACCTCTTAATTTCGTTTTAATCCAAAAAGCTACTTTAGTTGGTTGAATGGATTAAAACCTAATTAATAGGAATTATCATGGATTGATTCCCATTTTCGAAAATATAACTATTGGTTGAAACGTCCGAGGAAATTATTCGAAAGCAAGATACCCCATGTTGGTATTTTGTTAACCATATACCTAGGAAAAGAGACTCGCCATTCGTGTGTGGATGTTATAAGGTTGGAAGAAACGTCCTATTTATCCTTATTTGTTGATTGTTTGTACATACATGCATACATTTGCATCTCATATCATTGATCATCTCTGGCTCACAGCCTTGGATTATGAAAGTTCAAAAGCTTACGATAATCCGACCTACGCCGGAGACGAAGTATCTAGCAACGACTCAATCACTTGCTCGCCTAAAACAATGGAGCCTGAACAAATTCAAAGGATGGTGGATGAAGCCCTTAATGCCAAAATGGAAGAAATCAAAGAGGCCCTAGCTGAGACCATGAAGAACCAATTGACTGCAATCTTAGAGAATCATGCCGAGGCATCCGCTAGCACTAAAAAATAAAGGACAAAGGGAAGACTAAAGTTAGTGAAGTGGTTTTTGATGATGAAAAGGTGATCATTGATGATGATGATGATTGGGCTCAATACTACCAAGAGGTTCAAGAAAAGAAGAAAGAACCGAAGGCTGTTGAGAAGGCAACTATTGAAAAGATCGAGACATCCGATGTTGAAAAGATGATTGCTGATTTAGAAAAGAAATTTGAGAAGAAGCTGAAAACCGAAGAGAAGTCTGAGATCGACAAACTATTTGAACAAGATGAAGAGGTCCATTATAAATTCAAGATGCCTTCCTTTGCTAAGTACAAAGGCACCGGAAATCCTCATCTCCATGTGAAGCAGTATATCACTGCCATACAGTCTGCTCGAGCTACTAAGGCTCAAACCCTAAGGTACTTCATGCTCTTATTGGACCTTGTTATCCAAAATTGGTTCAATACCTTAGATGATGGAACACAAAAAAATTGGGATTTGCTATACAAGGCCTTCATCCAACAATATGGATATAATATTGAGTTAGAAGTTACCTTAATGGAAGTGGAGTCCATTAGGCAAAGGCCAAATGAGAATTTTGTAGACTATGTGAAGCGATGGAGAAATAAGGCTGCTTTGCTCAAGAAGAGGCCGATGAATCCTATCAAATAAGGATGATTGTGAGAGGGGTGTTACCTAATCTTCATGAGAGGATGTCTCATACACTCATCCGTGATTTCAAAGATCTTCTCCAAGATGGTCTACAAATTGAAGAGTGGGAAAGGAAGAAGAGTCGCTTTTCAATAAAAAGGAATGAGAAAGGGAATTACCAATCCGGAAATCAAAGCACGCAAAAAGAAGTTGATGTTAATGTAACCGGTCAAGGAAATAAAAGACAATTTTCATATCTGAGGAAGCCTCTATCTTGGGTTTTCGACAAACTGCAAAAGAAGGGATTGTTACAACCCTTGACTCCTCGTCCTTTGCCTAATCCTCTTCCACCTAACTTTGATAGTAGTGCATTTTGCCAATTCCATCAAAGGCCTGGACACGAAACGGACAATTGCATGAAGTTGAGGCACGAGATCCAGAATTTGATTGATAGTGGCAAGCTACCCGAGCTGTATAAGCCTAACACCAAAGATAATCCATTTCCAAGGTTCAACAGGGTGCCTCCACCAGCAACCTTCATGGTGGGAAAAGGATTGGAAGAAGATTTTGTCTTATCCTCCTTTCAAGATGGAAATATTGAAGATGTGAAAGGAAAAGAAGCTTAACTCAACAAACTTGCCTTAGATTGAATGTTGTTTTTCAATCTTACTGTCTTTAATATTTTGGAACTATTGTGTTTTTCAAATTTAAAGTTGCTTGAAATAAATTACTTTCATCAAAAATTCTGTTGGTCTTTGTTTGTTTTGGTGCTCAACCAATGAGGAATCTAGCTTGATAATTCATGAATTAATATATTTATGCATCATGACTTGAATGACTTTACTAGGTGAGGAAATTGCTCTATAGCATTGAGTTGTGTATGCTTACTTAGAGAGGGCTCCTGCATAATTACCTTTGTCTAGGTCCTAGTCTGTCTTAGAACATGCTTTGACAAACTTTTGAGGCAAAATTGAACTCTGCTTATTTAAGAGAGAAATGATCTAGGCATTGTTTGGTTAGCCAACAACTAGTATCCACCCAATTAAATATCAATCCCTAGTTGTCCTTTTGAGCCTTCATAAAATTTTAGTTTTCTTTTTATTGGCTTACAAACCCCAATAACCTACCCTGAGTTGTTGTGATACTTTTGACAAGTCTTATGATTACTAAGATGAATAGGCAAGAAGATCAAAGAAAGCAATGATTAGTCAAGATCATGAGGATAGTTGAAGTTTCAAGACCATGAAGATAGTTGAAGTTCTCAAGACCATGAAGATAGTTGAAGTTCTCAAGATCACAAGGATAGTTGATGTTCTCAAAACCATAAGGGTAGTTGAAGTTTTCCTAATATCTCTAATATATCAACATCAACATCAGAGTAACAAATAATTTATCCCTATTAAAGAATATTTATGTTACTCCACTTATCCATTATTGGAAGCCCAAGTTAGTACAAACCAAGACAACTCTTTTTAGAGCTAAAAAAAATAAAAAAAGAGAAAAAAGAAGAAAACAAAAGAAAAAGAAAAGAAAAGAAAAGAAAAGAAAAGGAAGAAAGATAAAATCTAAAAAGGTGGTTCAAAAAGCCAACTGAGTTCTCTTTTACCTAAGACAACAAAAGGCTTCCATTTATGGATTAACTTGAATTGGTCCCAACACAACCAAAGATTCAATCAAAATCAAAGAAAAAGGAGGAAGACCATCCAGTTCTTGAAAGTTCTGTACATGATAGTCCTACAATAAAGAAGGACAAAATGATAAAAGAAAGGGAAGAGTAAGGAAAGAGAAAGAAAAGGGAAGAGTAAGAAAAATAAAGAGGAAAAAAAGGAAAAGAAGAAAAGAAACAGATTTGGGTCTTAAACTTTTTGCAAGGGCAAAAACTGTCCTAATCAAGATCCAGATTAATGCCAAGAAGATAGAAGGAATTTGGAGTCTAGAAAGATTGCTCCCAATTGTCTAAAGTTCCAACAAGAAATTTGTAGTGTGAGGGTTTGTCCATTGTGTCACACCAGCTCCAATCTCAAAATAGCCTCCACTTTAACCCATGTCTCTTATAGACCCCGTTTCAAGCCTATCAAAGACCTGTTGATATCTCTTGGTAGGTAGAGTCTATTAGTGGAGATAGTTTGGATAAGCATGCATATGAGATAGACAATATTTAAACTCAAATGAGACCTTTGGCCAAGCAATGTGTATGTGCCTATATGAAGTGCAATAATTCTTGCTTAAATAGAAATGATTCCCGAGTTTAGTACGGTAACTAGGGTTGTCATGTTATAGATATATTAATTTGGAAAAATCAAGTCCTAAGGTACATTGACATCGATTTGGCAAAACCAACATTTGATTTCAAAATCAAAATTAAAAAAAAAGAGTGTTTTGTCATACAAAACCTTCAAGTTAAGGGAAGTATATTGAATTGATTATTGGCAAGGTCATGAAAGAAACTACCAACTGACAAGCTGAAACATAGTTTGAAATGGATGTTTAGTTCATATTTGTACTAGTTTTTAGTGTGATTTTTATGTGTTTTTAGTTAATGTCTTGATTGATTTTTGTTTTAAGTTTGTTTAAAGTGTTGTTTTTAGGTTTAGGTGCAAGAACACCCTTGGAAGATCAAAACCGGGCAAGAAAAGCATGAACCAAGCAAGACATGGCCAAGCCAAGCAAGACATGGCCATGTCCCTCAAAAGAAATTCAAGGCAGAAGCAGACACACCCAGAGACACAGCCAAGCCTCTGGCAGTGTCTCATTCAAAGAACAAACCAAAGAAGAGAAGGAAAATGAGCAACAGGAAGAGACACACCCAGGTGACACGGCCAAGCCTCTGGCCGTGTCACATGACACACCCAAGACAAAAATGGCTTGGTCGTGTCCCATTCATACCAAAGAACAAGAGAGCAATCAAAGAAGGAAAGAAAAGAAGCAAAGACTGACACTGTCAAGGGACACGGCCAAGACACTGGCCGTGTCACCTGACACGGCTGTGTCCTCTGGCCGTGTCTCACCTGGTATCAACAACAGTGAGGGACACGGCCAGGAGCTTGGCCGTGTCCCAGGAAAGAAAATCAAGAGACACGGCCAAGCTCCACATGGCTTGGCCGTGTCACCTCTCACAACCAAAGAGAAGAAAGAAAGAAAGAAAGAGGTCCAGTGAGGGACACGGCCAAGGGACACGGCCGTGTCCCATGAAAAATCAAGAGACACGGCCAAGCCAACCTTGGCTTGGCCGTGTCCCATCATGGAAAGCAAGGAAGAGACCAAGAGACACGGCCAAGACACTCTTGGCTTGGCCGTGTCACACCAAAATTATTTGAATTCTTTCAACAAAGTGGGGGACAAAGTGGGAGACAAACACTATTGCTTGCCAAAAGAAATAGAAAACAAAGAAAAAGTGGGGGACAAAGGGAAATGGGATGAGTTGGAAGGCATGGGTGTTGATTTTTGAATGAATTAAAAGGAGAGGAAGAGGAAAATGGGGGAGTTCTTGGGTTCTTGGAGCAAAATTTCTGCAAAACGTGGGAGAGGGAGAGAGTGACACTCTCCCTTGTCCCTTCACCTCCAAACCTCCATTTCCATCCTCTCCACCTTCTCCATCTTCCATTGATAGGATCTTTGAGGTTCTTTGGGATAAATTGGGTTACAAGTTCTCAAAGGTTGAAGAAGCTTCATTGAAGGGAGTGGTGACTTGAGAAAGCTCCATTCCATCTTCCAAAGGCATATCTATTGAAGGTTGGTGACTTGAGAAAGCTCCATTCCATCTTGCAAAGGGAAATCAACCATTGAAGAGGGCTTGAGTTCTTCATCAAATATCAAAGTGGAGCTAGGAGGAAGACTAGCAATCCTACTCTTGGCATCTTCACAAGGGGTTTTTCTATTCTCTCTTTTTCTACTTGAAGATTCACCAAGACTTAAATGCTTGTGCAAGAGTATGAACTTTTCAAAATGAAGCCCAACGAGAATGTCACAAAAATGGTGAATTAGTTACTTGCTATCGTCAATGGCTTGAAGAAATATGAAAAATTCTATGATCAAGGTGATGTCAATAGCAAAATATTGAGAGCACTTAGAGCCAAGAAGAACTTTGAATTAAAGGTTTCTTCAATTGAAGAAGCTCATAATCTTAACATATTAAGAACCGATGAGCTAGTTGGAAAACTTCTCACCTTTGAATTGCATACCTAAAAAGAAGATGACAAAGGTAAGAAGGATAAGAAGAAAGCAATTGCTCTCAAAGTCACCAAGGAAATTAAGAGCTCAAGTGAAGAAGATAGTAATGATGATGAAGAAATGGCCATGCTATCTAGACGAGTAAGTGAATGGAAAAGAAAGAGGAGATGACAAGTAAATAAAGATAATTTCCAAATCCTCTTTCAAAGAAAAGGAAAAGAAAAATGAAATAAAATGCTATGAATGTGGCAAGATGGCTCACATCAAAATGCATTTCTTCAAAATGAAGAAGAATAAGAAATGGGATAAGGAAAAGAAAAAATCTCTCAAAGCCTCATGGGATGATGACTCTTCAAGTGAAGAAAAAGAAGAGGAGGAGCAAGGAATTGCAAATCCTTGTCTCATGACTATTGGAGATAATGATGATCACACCAATGAGGTAGGTACTCAATCCTTAAATTTTAATGCACATGGTGATAATGTTGATGATGCTTTGGATGATAGTGATTTAGTTGAGCATATGAACCTAAGAGTCCAAAAATATTTTTTTTCTAAGATGAAGTTTTATAAAGAAAAGTGCTCTTAGCTAGAAAATGACTTTATATCTTTAAAAAATTCTACTTTGGAATCGAAGATTTCAAATGAGCAATTAATGAAATCATTAGATGAAATATCAAAAAATTCATCTAGCTTTGAAAGAATTTCCAAGGAAAATGAGAATTTGAAAGAAGAAATAAATGAACTAAAGAATTCTATTTCTAGGTTTCACAAAGTTAAGGAAGCCTTGGATACATTAATTAGTTTCCAAAGGCCACATTCTTCCAAGTACGACTTAGGGTTCAATGAGTCTTCTACTACTACATCCAATGCACCAACATTTGTTAAAGCATCTACAACTCAAACTTCTAGTGTTAAAGTTGTAAAGATTACAAATGCACACACCAAGCCTAAAAGTCCTAAAAAGACTACCCAAGGCACACTAAGCTCTAGAACTAAGACTCTAAAAGCAAACTATGCATATATGCACACCATGTTTGAAAACAACCATAAGCATGCACATAGACAATCCTATCCCATACACACTTGTGAGTGTCAATTTAACTCTTCAAAGTTCAATAGAAAAAGGATGTAAAAATATAAAACCTTGTATCAATGCCAATATGGCATGTAATTTGGTCATAAAAGTATATATTGCTACATTCGGAAGGCTCACCTCAAATTAGAGGATCATTCTACAACTAAACCCCAAGGACCCAAGTTCATTTGGATACCTAAAAGAAGATAAATCTTATTGTCTTATAGCTATGCCTAAAGTCTACTATCAATGAAAGTGTATGACTTGTAATAGTGGATGCTCAAGGTACATGACCAGTAATGCAAAACTTTTCACAACACTTACTTATAAGCAAGGAGGTAATGTGACATTTGGAAATAATGCCAAAGGAAAAATTATTGGCATTGGTTCTATTGTTATGCTTAGTACGAACATGATTGATGATGTATGGTTGGTTAATGGATTGAAACATAACTTGCTTAGTGTTAGTCAATCGTGTGACAAAGGATATAATGTCAATTTTAATTCTAAAGGATGCAAAATTACCTCTTATAGTGGTGAACTTGTAACACATTTATACCCTAAATACGTATAATACATATACCCACATATATATATATATATATATATGCACACTTAAGATATAAAGGTATTACAATATTTACAAATAAAATTCTCATTTCAATATTTAAAATAAATTAAAAGTAGTTTTCTGAGAAAATTTTGCCAGAGTTTTATCTGTAATTTTAATACCCAATTTCAATGATCACACAACCTGCATAAAATTTTGAAACACTCCTAAAGTAGAGTTTCCAACCATTCTTCAAACCAACAGTCGGTTAACATGCAAACAAATAACATAACTCAAAATATTATTAGTCATGCTTATATATATATACATATACATAGTTGTCCCAAATCCTTAAAATATTCACAAACTTTATAGTCTTATACATAAACCAAAATACATAAAACTATAACTATACATGTATGCAGACGACACTGTTGGTCTTCTAATTCCTTATCTCACAAGTATCAAATGCCACTATGATTCCCCTGATAAATAATTCTCTTACCTGCGTGATTCAAATAACCGAGCTAAGCCATATAGCTTAGTGGAACACAATCTCAAATACAATATATAAAAATCACATACAATGGTACTTTCTCACAATATTACTTACATTACTCAAGCAACACCTTTACTTTCAAATTATAACTCACATACATACAATATTTTCACACACATATACTCTGGGCCCAAACACACCTATACAATTAGCAAGTCTATTTATCACAATATTAATCTCACGGCTTAGCTCTGCTAAGGTCCATTCTCAATCTCAATCTCATCACATGACCTAGCTCTGCTCAGGTCAAGACCTAGCTCTGCTCAGGTCAAGACCTAGCTCTGCTCAGGTCAAGACCTAGCATTGCTTAGGTCTATCAATGCATGTAACATCATTCTCAATATTACTGGATAAGTAATTGTATAGGATTACAAACACACAATAACTTTTTTTTTTCTCATTTCTCAGTGATCAACTCAATTCTTGAACACTTTCACTTTATATCACAATGTCACAATTTCCAAATGATCAATCTTATCATGGTCACCACAATCTCACATTTTCATATTATTTCACATTTTTATCTTTTCTATACTTTTAAATCATCCACATATACATTCGTAAGTTACATGCATAATGTGGCTTACTTCCCACATTTTTTTCTTACAAATCACAATTAAGTCCACATTAGACAACTCACCACACATATCATATATGTAATATATATATCAATATGCATTTATCTTTACCAAAGAGACACCCAACACATAACTATGCCATAATGCATAGGTTATGTGCATACCCACATTTTGAAATAGCGTTATTTATACATATTGGCCACTCACATTTAATGCTCATACAAGTTTTAAAGATATGTATTACCTTCTTATCTCTTTCCCAAGTCAAACTCTAATTTTCACCTCTTTTATCACTTTAACCCATACATACATGGTATTAATAAGCAAGATTAACCATTTACAATCACTCACATGCCTAATATACTTTAACCCTTCAATAATCAAACAGTTGTCATCAAAATTCTATTAAAACTCTACATTCATCAACTTACTACCTTATTCAAACTTCATTCTACTAATCCTATTTTTAACATTTAAGCTTAAAAACATTACAAAACAATTCACTTTCATAATTATAGAAGTCTCCTTTAAAAATTAAAATTCCACATAATGCACCCATCCATATGAACTTCACCGAAACTTATCCATACAACATTTCCAACCTCAAAATCACAACATTTACATTAAAACAATACTAATTCATCTCATTACAATAATTAACACCATTTATAATAGAAACCCTAATTTACATAACCAAACCCTAAATCCAAACTTTATTCAAACTTGCTCATATTTAATTTCTAACTATATAATCATTATATACATATTGAAATAACACTAATTTCATCCATTCCAACAATTTTAATCATCCACACCAAAGCCTAAATCATTCATCACCTTCCCATAACCCTAAACTTTAGAACTTGTCCATATCAACCAAACAACCAACATTTCACCATATTCTCCTCATTTTAACAACAATTCTACTTATTTTAATAATTAAACATCACTTTTTCTCTAGAAATCCACATATAATAATCAGTTAAAAGAAAATAAAGCTTTAGAGAAGAGGTACTTACTTGAATATTGATTTTTCTTTAAAAATCCACTTGATTTCTTTGAAATTCTTATAAAGTTTGAAGATTGAAGAACCAAAAATCCTCCCTTTCTCTCACTAAAATTTTGGCCTCCCTTAGTTGAAGAAGAAGATAAAGACTCTTTTTAGTTTTTTCTTCTTCTTTTACCATCCATATATATTATTTTAATTAATTATTTTATTAACTTCTCTTTAATTCCCATCCACAAATTTCTCTTCTTCTTTTGACTTTCTCTTTTTCTTTTCTTTTATTTTTATTTTAATTTTCCATCTTTCCATCCATAAATATCTATATATATAAATATTTATATTCCATTTATATGTTGTATATACTTTATGTATATGTATATGCCATATATATGCTACTTATATTTTACATATACTATTATTTACACATATATAATGTATATACTGTGTATATGTAATGTATATTTAATGCATATATTTATATGCACAAATAATGTGTATCTTATATACATATCAAACATGCCTCATATATATTTTATGCATATAAATATATATAATAAATATCCAACATACACAATTAATAAATAATATGTATATACTATGTATACACTAGATATAAATTAGGTATATACTACACCTATACCTCCAAGTACTTATATAATTTCTCCAAAATCATGGATATTATAGAACTTGCATTCAATGGAAATATAATTAGTAAATCTTATAAAATTAACCTACGCCCTTATAATGCTTTTGAATGTTTAGTTACTATTAGTAATGATGCTTAGCTTTAGCATAGAAGATTAGGACATGCTAAGATGGATTAATTACAATGTATATGCAAAGAAGAACTTGTATATGGTCTTCCTAAAATGAAATTTAATAACGATAAAATTTGTAAACCTTGTCAATTTGGAAAACAACATAAGAGTTCATTCAAAACTAAAAATTTTGTAAGTACATCTAGACCTCTAGAACTAATACATTTAGATTTGTTTGGACAAAATAGAGCTGCTAGTCTAGGAGGCAAGTTGTATGTATTTGTTCTTGTTGATGATTACTCAAGGTTTACATGGGTTAATTTCTTAGCTCAAAAGAATGAAGCTTTTAATCATTTCAAGATTTTTGCAAAAAGAGTTCAAAATGAAAAAGGTTATGTGATTATATCTATTAGAAGTGATCATGGAAAAGAATTTAAAAATGAGAGCTTTGAAAATATTTGCAATGAACTAGGTATCTCACACAATTTTTTAGCTCCTAGAATACCACAACAAAATGGTGTGGTTGAAAGGAAAAATAGAACATTGGTAGAAATTGCTAGAACAATTCTCGATGAGTATAATTACCTTCTAACTTTTGGGCGAAAGCCATTAACACTGCATGTTACATTTCAAATCATGTGTTCAAAAGACCTTTGATAATTAAAACTTCTTATGAGCTATGTGTGTTTCTAGGGTATTCATCTTCTAGTAAAACATATAGAGTATTTAATAGGAGAACTCTAATAGTTGAGGAATCAATTCATGTTATTTTTGATGAATCCTCTAAGCTTGATCATGGGAAAGGTAATGTTTTTGATGATTTTGTAGGTATATTTGAAGAGCATGAGACAAACAATGACTTAAAGGAAAATAATGATGAGATAAAATAAATTATGGAATAAGAAGAGACTCAAGAACTACCCAAAGATTGGTATTATTAAAAGGATCATCCAAAAGAACTCATCATTGGTGACATTTCAAAGGGAGTAACTACTATATCCAAGCTTAAATATTTAGATTCTAATATTGCTTTTGTTTTCTCAAATTGAGCCAAGGACTATTGAGGAAGCACTTAGTGATGAATTTTGGGTGATTTCCATGCAAGATGAACTCAACCAATTTGAGAAAAATAAAGTATGAAAACTTGTACCTAGACCCATGGATCATCCAATTATTGGTTGCAAATGGGTGTATAGGAACAAACTTGGTGAAGATGGTCTCATCATTAGAATCAAAGCTAGATTGGTAGCCAAAGACTATAATTAAGAGGAAGACATTGATTATGATGAGACATTTTCTCCTGTTGCTAGATTAGAAGCAATTAAAATTTTACTTGCATTTGCATGTCACATGAATTTCAAACTTTTTCAAATAGATGTCAAAAGTCATTTTTAAATGGCTTTATTAGTAAGGAAGTTTATGTTGAACAACCTCCAGGTTTTGAAGTTTATCAATTTCTAAATCATGATTTTAAATTAACCAAGTCATTGTATGGATTGAAACAAGCTCCAAGAGCTTGGTATGATAGACTTATTGCTTACTTGATGGAAAATGATTTTCCAAAAGGCAAAGTTGATACTACACTCTTTGTTAAAAAGAAATTGCATACCATCTTAATTGTACAAATTTATGTTGAAATTATATTTGGTGCTACTAATGAATCTTTATGCTAAGAATTTACTTCAATCATGACTAGAAAATTTGAAATAAGCATGATGGGTGAACTTAAGTTCTTTCTTGGTCTATAAGTTAAGCAATGCAAGGATGGTATGCTCATCAATCAATCCAAATATACAAAAGAACTTCTTAAGAAGTTTGGCATAGATGGTTGCAAAGCAAGCATGACCTCAATGAGTACATCCTTAAAGATGGATAAAGATGAATTTGGTAAGACAGTTGATGATAAGAAATATCGAGGTATTATCGGATCACTTCTTTGTCTTACCTCTTCTAGACCCGATATAATGTATAGTATTTTCCTGTGTGCTATATTTCAATTATGCCCTAAAGAATCACACTAAAATGCCACCAAAAGAATTTTAATATATTTAAGTGGAACATTACATTTAGGACTTTGGTATCCTAGAAATATATCATTTAACATTTTAGATTTTTTAGATGTAGATTATATTGGTAGCCTATTAGATAGAAAAAGCACAATCAGTACATGCCATTTTCTTGGTGATTGCCTAGTTTCTTGATTTAGCAAGAAATAAGTGTCGGTTGCTCTATCTACCACGGAAGCCAAATATGTTGTTGCATATTTTTATTGCACACAAGTTCTATGGATGAAGCAATAATTGCTAGATTATGGTAAAACATTTGATCACGTTCTTATTAAATGTGATAATACAAGTGCCATTAATCTATCTAAAAATTCAATCCAACATTTTAGGTTAAAACATATAGACATTAGGCATCATTTCTTAAGAGATAATGTTCAAAACTAAAATATTGTCTTATAATTTATCGACACTCAAAATCAATTTGCTGATATCTTTACAAATCCCTTGATTGAAGAAAGATTGAATTTCATAAAATAACATATAGGGATGATAAATGGAAGCACTTTGAATTAGAATACACTTTGTTGATTGGTTTGTATGTGGATATCAATGATGGAATTAGATATGCTTATAAATGTATGTTTTACATGACCTAATTCCTCATTCACATCTATTTTGATCATACATTAAGGCCATAAATTGAGATATACAATTTTTTTTAAACTTGTTCAGTCCGCTCGGACTAAGCACTGGTCTGACAATACCACAGGTCTTCTGGCTCAACGGAGCATAATGAGACCTGGTCTGACTGTGCTCTTTCAAAATCTTTTGACTGTTATGTTGAAAAGAGATCGGTCCATCTAGACTCTATTATGCACACTCGAACTACATAATTTTGCTAGTGGTCTAACCGTACTAATTGAAGTCTGACTTGGAAGACTAAAATTTTTTAAAAATTATAACTGTTGGAAACTCTTTCAAACATGCATAAACCTTCACCAACAGCTATAAACGACTAGTTTTGACCCAAGATATTATAAATACCCCCCAATATTGGATTTTATAATACTTGATCCATCTATAAACTCCCAAACACTTAAATTCCACCAAATCATTCATCATCCTCTCTATTTCTAGTACTCTCCCTTCAATGGCTCCAAAAGACTCTCACAAGAAGAAGGCTTCAAGACATGAGAAGGGCAAGGGAATTGCTACTTCTTCCACCCCTATGGAAGAGTGTAGGACAAAAATTCACAAACCTAGGCACTTAAGTGAAGAAGAAAAACAAAGGCATGCAATAATCTAAAATAACAAATGTGAAGCAAACAAAGTCCCTTCTTCTTTCACTCTAGAATCCCTATGCATTGAATCCTATGTAAATGAAACTTTATCATATCTTGGGTGGGAAAAATTTATTTTCTTAAAGAAAGATGATCTAGGTTGGGAATCTCTAACTAAAGATTTTCTCACTACTTTGGTTATTGAGAAAAGAGACTTGAAACCTCTAGGACCCTATAGTATCACTTTTAGACTTTTCAATGTATCCTATCAACTTTCTTTCCAAGAATTTTCTTCGATTTGGGGTTTCAACACGGAAGATATTTTTCATCTATCTGACTCTTCCATTTATGATGCCATCTTACTTAAATTTTGGAAAGAAATTTGTAACACCCCTATACTCTATATAAGTACTATACATATACCTTGTATACATACAGTACGTATATAAAGTATAAGGATGTCACTTTTCATTACAGATTAAAACCTTTACCTTAGTTCCAAACAATAATACATTTTATTTAAAGAACATTTACAAAATCATTATACTTTTGATGATATTACATATATATAAATTACCTTGTCTTTTCCAAAATTCATTTATGTATATATATACATTTTTATCAAAATACAACATAATCAAATTGTACATGTATGCACCACCTTCTAGTTGTTCTCGAAATACTCTTACCCTTCTCGTGGCATAATGTTTTGACTCCCGGATCAAACATCTACTCACCTGCGCGATTTACACAATCACGCTAAGCTCGAAAGCTTAGTAGTACAAATAAATATTTGAAACATACATTACAGAAAAATCATACTTCATATATTAAAATCATGTATCATCATTTTCTTATCATGTTTTCCCTTTTCAATGCACTCTTCATATATTTCCACTAATCTCATAATTTATATACATATACGCATATATCATTACAACAAACCACAATTCCCACATCTATATACATATTACACATCATATTGTATTTTCAATGCACTCTTCATATATTTCTACTAACCTCATAATTTATATACATATACACATATATCATTACAACAAGCCACAATTCCCACATCCATATACATATTACACTTCATATTGTATTTTCATAATCTCATCATTCAGCATAGTTTCTCAAGCCACATTCATTTTCAGTAATTTTCTCATGCATTGTAATCGTCTCATTCCATAATTATCATCAAATATCTCATAACATAATATTTTATTCCATAATTCACATTAAAGCAAAGACAAGCATGGGCAAAAAAAAAACTAATATGCCATTCAACTTTCAGAGTTAATTTTTTGGTTCAATTATCACATTTATCATCGCAACTAGGCTTCAAGGACTAGGCCCAACCAAGCTTCAAGGGGAGCGAAGCATGCTAAGCATCAACCCAACTTGGCTTCAAGGACCAAGCCCAACCTAGCTTCAAGGGTTTGTAACATCCCAACTAGGCTTCAAGGACTAGGCCCAATCAAGTTTCAAGGGGAGTTAAGCATGCTAAACTTCAAACCAACTTGGCTTCAAGGACCAAGCCCAACCCAGCTTCAAGGGAGTGTTACTTTTAGGCATGCCACCAATAACAAAACTCTAAAAATTGAATAACATATTAGGCACACAATTCTTTTATTATTTCATTGTCAATTCCATTCTCATGCTCTCATAATCATCTAGGCAAACATGCCCCAATTATTTCATTTGCATCTTTATAGCCAACAACAATGGCTTCACATCTCATCATTAGGGTATACATAACCAATTGCATTGTACATACATTTTGAATGCTCATTATATCTTTCATAATTCATATTTTACCTTTATATCCATTAACAATAGTTTCCTATTTCATCATTGAGAGATACATAACAAATTACATTATTCATATATTTAGAATCTTCAACATACATTCCACATAGTACACATAATACAAATCATAGCACATTTCTCACACATCAACAATATAATAAATAACTTAACACATTTTTCAATCAAATGTGTTAAAATGTGTTAAGTCCCATAGTCATGCAATTATATACAATCATATAAGATTTGTACTCACCTCTAAGAGCAACTCACACCAATTCCAAACTCCTCTTCCAATAATCCTTTAACATTTGGATTAGGGCAACTCAAATCTCTTCAAAACCAAATCCAAAGGTGATTATACACACTTACTTAGTGATACATATAAGAAAATAAGAATAAGAACTAACTAGGGAAAACTCTACACATGACACGCTCAACAACACGGGCGTGTCCCTGATCGTGCCCTAAACCAACAACACAGAAGCTTTGACACGCTCAGTAACACAGACGTGTCACTGGACGTGTCACTCATTCTGCCTCACTAAAACATTGACAATCCCAACAACACGGGCATGTTCATGGCCGTGTCAATTACTTTATTTCACAGTAGCTATGACACGCCCAATGACATGGCCGTATTAATGGTCATGTCACAAATGTTAAACTTAGCACCGTTGACACGTCCAATGACATGGCCATGTCACTGACCGTGTCAAGCAAAAATTATGTATTTTGAACTCTCATCCATGTAAACACAGTCACTCCACAATCCATACTATAACACCCTTAATCAACATCTTAGTTTATCTTCATAAATCACCTATCAATTCAACACTTATATAACTTCAACATATCATAATAATAATCATTATATACATCATCCATGTACCAATTACTCAATTCCCCAACTCATTTATACTAACCCTTACTAAACAATTTCAACAACTCATCATCATCCTCACAAATAACCATATTATCATCATCTAAATACCAATTCAACACATATATATACTTCAATCTTTCATTATCATCATCATCTTCACACACTAACCATATCAAATATAAACTCAATCTATAGAAATCAACACAAGGAAAAGAATACTTACTTGAATTCTTTGCCAAATCTTCAATATCCATCTTCAATTCTCTTAAAGCCCTTATGAATTTGATGTGTATGTGAACAAAATCACACCTTTCTCTCTCTCTCTCTCTCTCTCTCCCACGTTCTAGAGGAAGAAGAAAAATAAGAAAGAAAGAAAGAAAATCTTCTCTTCCCTTTTCAAACTTATCTTATATATATATAATAATAATATAATTAAATAACCCTAAAAATTCTCCACCACAATATTTGTCCTTCCCTTTGACTTTCTTTTCTTCTTTTTCTCTTGTCATTATTATCATTATTATTATTATTATTATTAATTAATTAATTATTTACAATTTACTTTTCCTACACCAATATATACATCATGTATATGTGATGTATATGTTAATATATGTATATGTCTTACATATTGTATTTATATTTCCCATATTTTTCAAATACAATATATACATATCATCCTTCATATACATCTATCTCTTATAATATTTTCTTTACATATTTCACCAACATACTCTCTCACAACTACTATTCCAAAGTACATTAAAATTGGGGTATTACAAAATCTCCTTAGAAACTGATTTTCATAAGCTATCCAATGCCAAACACCTTAGAACCTTACCTCTTTGGGTCCTCCATAGAATCATCACCTACACCATCAATGCAAGGGGGGAAAGTAATGAGAAATTGACTCACAAAGATCTTCTATTTCTCTATTGCTTGAAGAAAAAGGTAAAAATCCAAACAGGTAAGTTTCTAATTGACATATTCCTCATCCTCCGAAACAAATCAACCGGGACACTCATGATCACATCTTTCATCACCCAAATAGCCAAATATGTGGGTGCTCTTACTCCTACCAATTTAGCCACTCTCTCTAATCCTATTGATCCAACCAAAGCTCCCATCAACATCAAATACTTGAAACACTCTAAATGCGTATTTGAAGAGGATGGAACATAGCATTATGCTTTTGGGGCTCAAGGTATTAGGACTCACCAAAGAAAATGGCCATGAATTGTTGATGAAAGTCAAAAGTCATTCCAAGTGGAAATCCCAAGACCTCAAAACTACTAGAGCCCAATGTTCAATCCTTGACATCCTCTATCAAATTCAAGGACAAATTTCTTGACAAACCTCTCACATTGATGATCTCACAA
Source organism: Garcia nutans (assembly GCA_947685225.1). Taxonomy (NCBI): domain Eukaryota; kingdom Viridiplantae; phylum Streptophyta; class Magnoliopsida; order Malpighiales; family Euphorbiaceae; genus Garcia; species Garcia nutans. The sequence goes on from CANTUV010000045.1 coordinate 36,992,311, forward strand.
AGACGATCTCTCATCTTCATATGGACTTTAGGGATATGCAAGAATTCATGGGTATTCCCAAATGTCCCTCGTCAGATGAAGAAGTAGATGAAGGAGAGCCAACCAAAACTTTTAATGAAGGTTTGTAAGAGGAAGAAGGAGATAAAGATGAAGAAGATGGAGATGGAAATGGAAATGATTATGAATTTGATTATCCTCCTTATTCCCCACTACCTTGATTTTTTTCCTCTTTTGTATGATCTCTATGTCTTTTGTTGGCCCTTAATGAAAATGATCATGCATAAATGTTTACTTTTTAATTTCTTAATCTTAATAAAAGTTTAGTTTATTATTAAATTTTAAATTTAAATGGTAATTTGCATTCTTTTTATCTTTGTCAAAGGGGGATAATTTGCATCTCAATTTGTACTTATTAAATTGTATTATTTGAATTGATAGCATATATTAACATATATTAAAGGGGAGTAATTGTAAAACTTTTCACAACTTTCTTTTTTCAAAGAAGAGTCAAAAGGAAGAGCATATATTAAGGGGGGAGAACACTCTTTAGACAAAAAATTTTAACGTTCATTTTAAATTAATTCAATTTAATCACCAAAGTCAACAGGGGGGAGATTGTTAGCCAAATAATTGACCTCTATTTTGATCTTAGGCAATCAAATTGAATAGGGTTTGTACCAAGTTACATTTTATAGGACTTTAATTTTTTGAAGAAATCATAAAAAGCTTGTGAATACTCTCAGACATTCCTCATCAAAAACAAAATCCACATCCTTCTCAAGGAGTCTTGTCAATGGACGGGCTATCTTAGAAAAATCTCGAATGAACCTCCGATAAAAACCCGCATGTCCTAGGAAACTTCTGATGGCCTTCACAGATGTGGGTGGTGGTAACTTCTCAATGGTGTCTACCTTAGCCCGATCCACCTCAATGCCCTTGTTTGAAATTTTGTGTCCCAACACAATTCCCTCTTGAACCATGAAATGACACTTTTCCCAATTAAGCACTAAGTTGGTTTCCTCACATCTCATCAAGACTCTTTCAAGATTATCCAAACATCTTTCAAATGAGCTGCCATAGATCGAGAAATCATCCATAAATGCCTCCATAATATCCTCAACAAGTTCATCAAAGATTGCCACCATGCACCTCTAAAACGTCGCAGGTGCATTGCATAACCCGAATGGCATTCTTCGATATGCGAGTGTCCCATATGGGCAGGTGAATGTAGTTTTCTCTTGGTCTTCTGGGGCGATAGGAATTTGGAAATAGCCTGAAAGACCATCCAAAAAATAATAATTCTCATGCCCGAATAACCTCTCCAACATCTGATCAATGAAGGGTAAAGGAAAATGGTCTTTCCTAGTTGCATCATTCAATTTCCTATAGTCTATGCAAACCCTCCAACCTGTAACTGTTCTTGTTGGAATCAGCTCATCATTTTCATTAGGGACCACTGCTACCCCTCCTTTCTTTGGTACTACCTGGACTGAGCTCACCCAAGAACTATCCGAGATCGGATATATAATCCCTGCATCAAGTAGTTTTATCACTTCAGCCTTCACTACATCTTTCATCTTTGGGTTTAGTCTCCGTTGTGGTTGCACTACCGGCTTGAATTCGTCCTCCATTAGTATCTTGTGAGTGCAATAGGATGGACTGATACCCTTGATGTCTGCTATCTTCCAAGCTATCACTTTCTTATGTTTCTGCAATAACTGGATAAGTTTTTCTTTCTGCTCAGAAGATAGGTGGGAACTCAGAATTATTGGTAATTTCTTATTCTCTGCCAGAAATCCATACCCAAGGTGAGCTGGAAGGGTTTTAGTTCCAAGTTGGGTGGATCAATCACCGATGCTTTTGGCTTCTCTCGCAGGGTTTGCAAAACGATCCTAAGGTGGCGATCATGGTCCTCTCGATTCTTTGAATACAACAATATGTCGTCAATGAATACAACCATGAACTGATCCAAATACGGGTGGAAGATTCTGTTCATTAGATCCATGAATACTGCAGGTGCGTTCATTAATCCGAAAGGCATAACGATGAATTCATAATGTCCATAGTGAGTTCTGAATGCGGTTTTTGGTATGTCTTCGTCTTTGATCCCCAATTGATGATAACCCGATCGTAGATCGATTTTTGAAAAGACTCTAGCACCTTTGAGTTGATCAAACAAATCGTCTATGCGAGGTAGCGGATACTTGTTCTTAATGGTCAGCTTATTGAGTTGACGGTAATCCACACATAACCTTAGGGATCCGTCTTTCTTTTTTACGAACAATACTGGCGCTCCCCATGGTGACACGCTTGGCCTAATGAACCCCTTGTCTAAAAGTTCCTGTAGCTGTACCTTTAGTTCTCTTAGCTCCGCTGGGGCCATTCGGTAAGGTGCAATGGATACTGGTGCAGCTCCCGGGTACACGTCTATGGTGAATTCCACCTCTCGTTTAGGTTGTAATCTGGGTAAGTAGTCAGGAAATACGTCGGGGAAATTGTAAACAGTAGGTATATCTTGTAGCTTCGGTGCCTCTTCTTTTGCTTCTAACGCGCATAACAGGTATGCCTCGCAACCTTTTTGCACTAACCTCTTAGCCGTCATAGCGGAAATGATGTTGGTTAGATAGTCCTTCCTCTTTCCCACTAAAGTCACTTCGTCGCCATCTGACGTATGCAGAGTAACTCTCTTCCATTTATAGTCAACCAGTGCATCGTGTTTGGCCAACCAATCCATCCCAAGGATAGCGTCGAATTCTTGAAATGGTAGTTCAAATAAGTCTCCCCAAAAGATACGTCCGTGTATCTCAACGGGGCAATCTTTCACTACCTTCCTCGTAATCACCTCACTCCCTAATGGGCTAGTAACTAATATTCTCTCTTCCTCTAGTTCTACCTTTAGGTTCCCAAGTTTTTCATTTTTCGTGCATATATATGAGTGTGAAGAACCCGGATCAATTAAAACGTAAAGCGAAACTCCAAACATAGACAACTGGCCTGCAATCACGTCTAGCGCTTCTTCATCTTCTCGCCCCCTCATGGCATACATTCTAGCAGGAACCCTCGCTTCTGGTCGATTCAACGTCTTAGACTGCACACGTGACGGATTTCCACCCCTACCTCTGCCTCGGTCTCTCCCTGCTACCGATTGCGATCCCTCAGTCTCCTTAGGTAGATTCTGCATTCGCTGGGGACACTCTCACATAAGGTGGTCTAAAGATCCACATATGTAGCATGCAAATGTCCGACCCCAACATTCTCTCGTGTGGCGGCGTCCGCATTGATCACAGCGTGGATTAGTATTTTCGCCTTCATTACCTCTCGGACCGGTAGAAAAGTTACCTCCACTTCAGTTGAATCCTCTTCCCTACTGAGGTGGCTTGACTTGGGACACCGCGATTCGATCCCTGACTGTAACCCCGTCGTTGACCGCCTTCCGTGGAACAACTGCCTTGAAATCGCTTTCTTGATGATTGGTAGTTTCCCGAATAGTTTTGGGTATCTCTCTTCTGTTTCATCTTCTGTCTTCTATTCTGCTTATTAGACTGACACTGCTCCACTTCAATAGCTCGGGTGACTAACACAGAAAATTCCTTAATATGAGCAGCAATCAGCTGCACCTTAATCTCATTATTCAATCCGTTTAAGAATTGTTTACATCGATCTTCCTCATCTTCTATCACTTCTTAGCATACCTGCTTAATCTAGTGAACTCCCTTTCGTACTCTGTCTTTGTCATTCGCCCCTGCTTCAAGTGTAGAAACTCTTTCCTCCTGGCGTCGAGATATGCTTCAGAAATAAACTTTCTCTTAAATTCTCTCACAAAGAAGTCCCATGTCCTCTGCTCTGGTGGAACTCGTTGTTGAACTGTGTCCCACTAGACATACGCTTCTTCCACTAACAAGGAAGTAGCGCACACAACTCGCTCCTCTAGAGACTGTAACTGATCTAAGGCTCATACCATTCCTTCCAGCCAATACTCGGCTATAGAAGAATCATCGTCCCTTCGGGCCCTAAACTCCTTCGCCCCATACTTTCTTATCTTTTCGATTAGGGGTTTCCTTTCCCCTCCCACAGCAGGTATTGGTACGGGTGCTGGCGCTGGTGGTGGTGCCGGGGTGGCGCCGGCTATCTGCCGTAATACGACAGCCATTTGTTGCAACATTTCGTTGGGGATAGGAGCATCAGCTGGTGATTGCTCAAATGCAGGTGTCTCTGATACATGCATTTCTACAATTCGGGAGGCCTGAGACTCGACCTCCTCCTCTATATCACACTGTGCTGCTTGCGACATCTAAAGAACAGAGAAAAACGTATACAATCCCATCATCAGTAACGACCCAGACCAACAGCATTATATTACCCTAGGTGGCATGTATATAAAGATAAAACTCTTAAATAACACATATACAACACATCTTTTATTTATTTCCAAGCAAAAGTATTTACATTACTGGGAAGCCCTTATGTACATTCCAAAATTTAGGACTCCTTACTACTATATCATCATGTTATACTACCATACAATATCTACACGATACCCCGATGTCACATGTGTACATAACCAAAAGAACCTCCAAAAAGCAACACGTCTCGAAGCTCAGTGAGTAGGTACCCTAGGTGAGGTGGCACTTTCAGACAAATACTCTTCTATCTCAGGATCAAACTCTAGGTCATGCGATGCTTCACCAGGTAAGTGCTGGCCTAGCTCCTGGACCCTCTCCTTCAAAGCACGGATCTCTCTATGTGCTACCCTGAGACTCCTACAGGCACTATCAAACTCCACTCTATGGCTAAGCCTGTCCTCCTTTAACATCAGTACGACTCTCCTCAAGGAGATAATAATCTCATGTGCTAATCTCAAGTCTTCACGATCCTGTAGACTTTGATCTGCCAGGATATCTATGGTATCATCTTGCTCCTGCACTATCTGCTTTAGCCTCTCTACTTCCATCCTCAGCTCCCTCATCTCATTGTTTCGATCACCCATAATTACTCCTGTTATAATTAGAATAACATAACTAACAATACTACACACATGTATAGTTACATATTTAGAACCCCTAACCTAACCCTATGTGTCATACATTAAGGTTTAGTTCAACTAACTACCCAAGACCGGCTAAACCGGAGCTTTGATACCAAAAATTGTAACACCCCTTCCCAGCCTACGTGTGTAAGCCAAGTAGAGGCACCACACTAACCTAATGTTGCTACCAATTTTACTTAGTCAAATTTTAGTTCCGGTTTTTACAGAAATTTGGCTAGAGGTTCGCCTAGAAATTGGGTCCCAAGTGTTGACAAAACTATTTTTTTTTCTGATTTTTGAAAATATTTTTACACAAACCAATGCGAACACAATCAGTCTCAATACACTCCCAATGAATCCCCCTTATAACCTCAACTACAAAACCTGCAAGAAGAATTCACACTTCTAGTACAAAATAAAGTAGAGGTTTATTATTATGACATACTACTAACGTACAGTATAACATAGTAATTCTCAATCTTATATATATATATATACATGTCACAACTAGTTAACTCAAAATGGAAACTAAGAGATCTACCCTGAGATGTTGTGGGTCTCTTCGCTTCCCAAAAGTTAGCTACTGCTCCGAACCTACGAGTCAAGGAAAACTTAACTCGCTGAGCAATGTCGCTCAGTGGGTACTTTACCAATGGAAATAAAAGTAAAGAGTATTTGTACAAGCAAGGCAATAAAATATATGAATGTTAAATACTATAAGCAATAAAATATAAAGCTCACTTCAATGAAATAAAAACGTACTTCTCGAAAAAAAATTTTAAGTTTTTCAAAAGATTTCAACTAAAATTGTAAAATATTCACAATTCAACTTATGCCATAAAATAGTCGTCATAGTTTGTAAATTTTTGCTCTATTGGTAAAAGCAGAACCACAGCGATAAGGCAGTGGCCCTCACCACTGTAACACGGGTGGCCCTCACCACCAATATCAAATCACAGGAATGGTTATAACCAATGGCCCTCACCATTGGCCCCAATGGCCCTCACCATTGAGTTCAGATCATAACAATTTAATCACAATATCAAGCAGTACTGCATAAGTTAGTATAGTGCACTATACCCTTATCTACCAAGTTCAACCACCAAGTAGAGCTTAAGGGTTTAAAATTCAAATCCAAGATTTCCACAAATTTTCAAATGATTTGCACATCCCTTTTCATTTTTACCAAGTCATGCCATTTCGCCGTGTACTAAATCTGTGGCTAAAGGCTGTTTCATTTCCAAGTGTTTACCACCATTCCCAGTGGAAATAATCACATTAGAACAATTCCCAAAAATGACCAAAAGAATAGTAACACGGCGCGTAAAATCGGCAACGCAAATGACATGACCATATGAATAGTAAAATCTGGTTTTCGTCTAAATTTCAGTCAATTTCAGTCATGCATTTGACCAAGTAAATGATCTTATTTTTGGCTGAAAATTTACAGGAAACTTATTTCATATGTTGAATAATTGCATGTAAAATTTCGTCTAAAAATTTCATCGTTTGCTGCCTCAACCAGCTGCCCAAAGTTGGGTTCAGAATTGGCTCCCAAAGGGCACCAATTCGGCCCCCACTTGCATTTGGTGCAAAATTGTTTATTTTTTTTTATTTTTTTTGTTCTAAACCCATTTCAAAGCTTCCGTAATAATGTAATGAAGACTTAGACACTTCACTTTTAAAATAACTTGATTGTTTAAATCAATTTGGACTAAATGGAGTTCATAAACTCTTTTACCAAAATCATTAAAAACATTAGATTTCATTTGAATTTAAATAACCCAATCACCACATGGATTCAAAAATACCACTCAACAATTGAATTCAAACTCAAACAACACATTTAGGCATCCATAACAAAAGTTCCATAGATAAATTTTTGGCAAGAAAATGAAAGAAAATTTAATTCTTCCAAGGTAAAGTACCAAACCTTGTATTTTAATTTCCTTTTTCTTTCCCTTCTCTTTCAAGCTCTTCCTTCTCCTTATTTCCACCCTTGCCAACAAAAATTTCACAACACAACCTCAACCATAAACCCTAGAAATTTAGAACATGCACTATTCTTCCATTTCTTTTCAAATTAAGTCCTAATCTAACCTTATTAAACCTTAATTCTTCCATTTAATTAATCAATATCATCACTACTAAAGTTTTCCCCAAATCCACCATAAGAACCCTAATTTTAATCTCTCAAATTGCTCATTAAAACCTGAAATTAGGATTAGAAATGAACTTACCTTAGTTTAGGACCTTGGATTCCACCAAAACCTTTGATAATAAACCGTATAACTTGAAAATCACCACCTTTCTTCCTTCTCCTATGGCTTGGACGACCCTCCTTCTCAAGAGGGAGTTTTTGCTTTCTTCTTTCATGTTTTTTTGGTCCAAATGGATGCCCAATTTGGCTAATAATGTGTTAAGACAAATGCTTAATTCCAATTGGTCCACTTTAAGGCAAAATGGCCATTTTTCATTGGTACAATTGTCTCCCTCTTTTATTTATTTAAGGTCCAAGCCATTGGGCTTTCTTTTAATCATATTTTAGCCCCTCTTCTTCCCTTTGCTGTAATTTTATGATTTAGGATGTGAAAAGACCAAAATACCCTCCGGCGATTGATTGTTTGTAACTTTTAAACCGTGTGGTTCCACGAAGTGAACCACATATGGTTTTGACCCTCTCGACCTCTACTTTCCATTTTTAAGGTCTATTTTAGGTTTCCAAGTCATTTTGAAAAATTACCAATAAGCCCTCGACTTTTTAAAAAATTTCCTTTAGGTCCTTTCTTTGTTCGGGTTTGCCCCGGGCTCCATTTCTAATGACGATCGTTTCATATTCAACCCCTTGACATCCTCTATGCGCTCGTGTGTTTTTATTTCCTACTTTGGATTCATGTATAAATTTTAATTAATAATGACCAAAATACCCCTAGTCTACGTGTCTTCGTTTCTCTCTAACGGGGCGTTTCCGAAGAAAGTCACAGTTCACAGTTTTTACCCAGTTTTTCTCTAGTTTCCATTTCATTACACTATCACATACATTATTAAGACTTCCCAGACTGGTCACCCATCGCCGTTAGTTACGCACGTTTAACCCCGGTCCTTTAATGAATTATAGCTTAACGGTCTAGGGTTAGCCGGATCTCTTTAGCATGCCTACTTTATCAGCACATGTGAATACTGTACACATAATTACTGTACATACCTGCTATGGCCGGTCGTGACACTCATGCTCAACAACATCATTGCATGATTCTGCTTTATCAAGTGAAAGTGAATGTTTCATGGCATCATGTATCCTAAAAATAACTTTCTCATCACCTACTCTCAAAGTTAAGGTGCCATCATGAACATCGATAAGGGCATAGGCTATATTTAAAAATGGCCTACCAAGAATAAGTGAAACATCCGCATCATCATCAATATCAATGACAACAAAATCATTGGGGAAAATGAAATCCTCGACTTTTACCAACACATCTTCTATAATGCCACGAGGGTGGACTACTGACTTATCAGCAAGTTGGATGGTCATGAGTGTTGGTTTAGGTTTGCCAATGCCTAACTCTTTAAACATTTTATAGGGCATAACATTTATGCTAGCCTCCAAATCAGCTAATGCACTCTTAACCTCAAGGTTACCTATTAAACATGGAATGGTAAAACTACCTGGATCTTTTAACTTCTTAGGTAACCTCCTTTGTAAAATAGCCGAACTCTTTTCAGATAAATGTACTAAAGACACTTCCTCAAGTTTCCTTTGGTTAGAAAGGATATCTTTCAAAAATTTAGCATATTTAGGCATCTGTGACAAAGCTTCAGCAAATGGAATATTAATGTGCAATTGTTTAAAAAGTTCAAAAAACTTACCGAACTGAGCATCAATCTTTTCCTTGTTCAACCTTGCCGGATAGGGTACTCTAGGTCGGTATTCCTTCAATATGGGGCTGCTTTCTTGCGGCTGCTTCTCTTTCTCACTTTCCAGTGCAGTTTTCTCTCCTGAAGTGATAGGAGGATCATCTTCTTTTTCTTTTTCTTGTACTTCAGCCCTTTTCTCTGTCACTTCTCCTCTTTTCTCATCCACATTACCCTTGATCTCTTTTCCACTCCTTAGTGTAATTGCCTTGAGTTGCTCTTTAGGATTTGCCTCAGTGTTGCTAGGCAAACTTCCTTATGGTCTCTCACTGAGCAACTTGGCAATTTGCCCCACCTGATTCTCCAAATTATGAATGGAGGCTTGCTAATTTCTTATGGTGGTTTCAGTTGATTGGAACCTAGTTTCAGAAGCTGCTATAAATTTCTCCATCATGTCCTCCAAATTACTCTTTCTTGGAGGGGCAGCTTGTTGATGTTGGGGTTGCTGGAATCCAGGGGGAGGTCTTGGATTATTTTGATTATTCCATGAGACATTTGGATGATTTCTCCACCCCAGATTGTATGTGTTGCTGTAGGGGTTATTCTGCTATTGCCTTGGCATATTTCCAACATAGTCTACTTGCTCTTGCCTAGCAAACATGTTGCCACTTTTGCAATCTTGACTTTGATGTCCACCCCCACACCATTCACAAGACATCACTTGCATTACTTTCCCAAAAGAAGAGGCCAAGGAATCAAATTTTTTATTCAATGCTTCCAATTGGGCTGTCAAAGCCACCACAGGATCTAATTGGTGTGAATCCATGACTTTCAGCTTTCCTTGCTCCCTTGGGGCTTGCCACTGATAATTGGTGATAACCATGTCTTCAATTAAATCCCTTGCTTGTTCGGGTGTCTTGTTGTTTATGGTACCACCAGCTGCTGCATTAATGGATTGCTTACTTACGTAATTCAACCCATTGTAAAATGTTTGAATTTGAAGCCATAGTGGAAGTCCATGATGAGGACACCTTCTCAACAAATCTTTAAATCTTTCCTAGGCATCATAAAGGGTCTCACCATCTTGCTGAAGAAAGGAGGAGATATCATTCCTCAACTTAGCAGTTTTGGATGGTGGGAAGTATTTTTCTAGGAATTTCTCTGCCAACTGACCCCATGTTGTGAAGGTTCCTGAAGAAAAAGATTTTAGCCACTTCTTTGGTCTATCTCTAAGGGAAAATGGGAACAAGCTCAGCCTAATTGCATCATCTGAGACATTATTTATCTTGAATGTGTCACATATTTCCAGAAAATTCTCAAAATGTGCATTAGGATCTTTATCAGGAAACCCATCGAACTGACAAGTTTGCTGCACCATTTGAATTACATTTGCCTTTATTTCGAAGTTGTTCACAACAACTGTCAGCCTCCGGATACTAGATTCAGTTCCCATGAGATTGGGCTTAGCAAACTCCTGCATTGTCCTTGGCCCAGCTCCTTCCATCACTTCAAACTCTTCTTCTTCTTCTGCTATTTCCAGATTTATTTCTGTTTCTGCGTCTTCCAAAACTACCTCCTCTTCTTCCTTTTGCTTTCTCCTTAATGTTCTTTCTAGCTCTGGGTCTAACTCAAACAGTTGGGATGAGTTACCTCTGGTCATAAACGGGCGGAAATACCTAAAATGATAGTGAATAAGCAAGAACCAATGTTAAAAAAAATAAAAATAAAACTAAATCAACAGTCTTAATTATATTACTAATATTGAAGCCGTTGTCCCCGGCAGCGGCGCCAAAAACTTGGTGCCGCGTGCCTAGTTCTATAGCAATGCCGCAAGTGCACGGGTCGCCCAAGTAATATAGTAGTGAGTGAGTTATCGTTCCCCTGGGGACAAGGCCAAGTACTAGTGCAAACCTTAACCGTTGTTTAGCAAATTAATAGTTGTGTGATGCTTTGTAATTAAAAACAACTAATTTAATAAATGAAAGTAAAGGGAAATAAAATGTTGTGCAAAAAGGATTGATAATAATAATACTATCCAGATATTGAATCCCCCTAGCCTCAATGATGTTTATGAACAATCAATTCAGTTAAATCATTCAATAGATTTGAGTTGGCATTCCTCTAAATTAGACTAAAACCTCTCTCGAGTGGATTAATCCCTAATCACTAAGTAGAGTGCCGGAATCTCTTCTTAAACACAATTAAATAGATCTTGCATTAAGAACAAGGAACTATAAACCAAAGGATCTTGTAAGTCTATGTCTAGCACTCCAATCAATCCTCAACCCTTATGAGTATTCAATTCATATCAAGCTTTCTCAAGTCAATAATATGAAAATGGCAACCAATCAATAAGCATGCTATTATCAATTGGAAATAAATCATTAAGCATCATAAGAATAAAACAACTCAATCAAATGATTCAACTAAATATAATTATTCAATCCATACAAATAAGCTAGGGTTCATCAATATCTAGATAGAGAAGGAATTAGTTCATGTTCAAAACCAGAAAAATAGAACAAGAGAAATGAGTAAAAGAAACCAAACAATCCATGGCGAATAATTTGTAATTCTTCACTTCAATCCTTGATTCTTGGTTTAGGTCTTGTATAGGATGTATCTCCTTCTTCAAACTCAGCTCAAGACTCTCCTCTTTGCTCCAGCAGTTGGCTCCTTCTTTCTTTGTTCCAGCCTTCTCCAAAAACTCCCAAAAATCTCCAAGAACTTCTCCTTTTAACTCTCTTCAAAGCTCTCAGCCCATACCTTCCAGCTCATAACCCATACCTTCCAACTCACACCACTCTCCCTTATTTACCACATTTCCTTTATTTTATCTTTCTTTTCCTCAAATTAGGCAAGCTTTTCTTTTGTTTAATATTACTTTTGACAAAAGCTAGTCTTTGTTCCCCCACTTGTCTACAAAAGAAATTCAATTATTCAAAGTTGCCCTAGGTGACACAGCCAAGCTTGCTGGCTGTGTCTCCTTCTGCCCTTTCTTTCCTTATTTTCTTCTAGGTGACACGGCCAAGCTTCTGGACGTGTCATGCGACACGGCCAGTGGCTTGGCCGTGTCATGTGGGTGTGTCACCTTCTGCTTCTAGCTTCGTTGAATTGCTTTCTTTGTTTCCAAGGGTGACACAGCCAAGCTTGTGGCCGTGTCATGTGACACGGCCACTGGCTTGGGTTTGTCACCTGGGTGTGTCAGCTACTGCCTTTATTTCTTTCCTTTCTTGCTTGGTTCTTTGTTTTTCTCCTTAGGTGAGACACGGCTTGGCCGTGTCTCCTGGCCGTGTCTGCTATTGCCATGCAATTCTTTTGAGTGACATGGCTAAGCTTGCTTTGGCTTGGCCATGTCTTGCTTGATTCATTCTCTTTCTTCATTGTTTTGACCATCCAAGGGAGTTTTTCCACTTTAACCTAAAACAAACACTTAAAACAAACTTTAAACAAAAATCAAATAAAACATTAACTAAAACACATAGAAATCATACTAAAAACAAGTATAAAAATGCTCTTATCAAAAGACCAAAACCAAAGAAACCAAAGAAAGAAAAGAAAAGAAGGAAAGAAATGGCAGTAAGTGACACGGCCAACAAGCTTGGCCGTGTCACCCTCATCTCCAAAGAACAAAAGACAAGCAAGGAAGGAGCAAAGCTAGAGAAGCAGAAGGTGACACACCCACATCACACGGCCACAAGCTTGGCCGTGTCACTCCTTGAGAACAAAGAAAAGAAAAGAAAGAAAATGGGCAGTAAGTGACATGGCCAGCAAGCGTGGCCATGTCCCAAAGAAATTGAGAGACACGGCCACAAGCTTGGTCGTGTCCCTCTTGATGTGATGAATTCTTTTGCAGGAATTGGGAGACAAGTGGGAAACAAGGACTTTGGTTTTGTCAAAATAAACATTAAAGAAAAGAAAAGCTTGTCTAATTGGTGGAAAGAAACATTAAATAAAGAAAATAGTGGGGGACAAAGGAGAGTGGTGTGAGTTGGAAAGTATGGGTTGAGTTTTGAATGAAATAAAAAGAGAAGAAGACGGAAATTGGGGGACAGTTTTTGATACACGGTTTGGGCAAGGAGAGAGTGACACTCTCCTTGACTCTTCATATTCATCCTCCATTTCTATCCTCTCCATCTTCTCCATCTTTCATATACAAGTTCTTTGAGATTCTTTGGGATAAATTAGGTTAACAAGCTCTTTGTGTTTAAAGAAGCTTCATTGAAAGGTTTGGTGACTTGAGAAAGCTCCATTTCGTCTTCCAAAGGCATAATAAATTGAAGGTTTGGTGACTTGAGAAAGCTCCATTCCAAGGTTTGGTGACTTGAGAAAGCTCCATTCCATATTGCAAAAAGGGAATCAACAATTGAAGAGGGCTTGAGTTCTTCATCATACATCGAAGTGGAGCTAGGAGGAAGACTAGCAATCCTACTATTGGCATCTTCAACAGGGGTTTTTCTATTCTCTCTTTTAATTAATTTCTTATTGTTGTTGTTGTATTAAGAGAATTGATATTGCAATGAACAATTTGTATTTGTTTTATATTGAGTTGAATGTTTGTTTTAAATTGATGATGTTGAGCTAAAAACCCATGTCTAGGGTTTGTAATATATTTGATTGAATGCCTTGATTTGATATTTCCATTGATGTACCTTGTGTTGGTTGATTGTATTGTATTAAATGTTAGGTTGATTTTTAGATAATTTTTGTACTAGTTTTTAGTGTGATTTTTATATGTTTTAGTTAATGTTTTGATTGATTTTTGTTTAAAGTTTGTTTGAAGTGTTTGTTTTTAGGTTTAAGTGAAAAAACACCCTTGGAAGATCAAAACAGTGCAGGAAAAGCATGAACCAAGCAAGACATGGCCAAGGCAAATCAAGCTTGGCTGTGTCCCTCAAAGAATGAAGATGGAAGAGCTTGACACGGCCAAGCCTCTGGCCGTGTCTCATTCAAAGAGCAAAACAAAGAAACCACAAAGAAAGAGCAAAAATGAAGGAAGCAGGAAGAGACACACTCAATGACATGGCCAAGCCACTGGCCGTGTCACATGACATGGCCAACAATCTTGGCCGTGTCCCATTTCAATCCAAAGAACAATGGAGCAAGCAAGAAGGAAATAAAAGAAACAGAAATGGACACACCCACATGACACGGCCACAAGCTTAGCCGTGTCAACCATTGAAGAGGGCTTAAGTTCTTCATCAAATACATTAAGTGGAGCTACGAGGAAGACTAGTAATCCTACTCTTGGAATTTTCACAAGGGGTTTTTCTATTCTCTCTTTTAATTCATTTCTTATTGTTGTTGTTATATTAAGAGATTGATATTGCAATGGACAATTTGTATTTGTTTTATATTGAGTTGAATGTTTGTTCTAAATTGATGATGTTGAGTTAAATACCCATGCCTAGGGTTTGTAGTATATTTGGTTGAATGTCTTGATTTGATATTTCTATTGATGTTCCTTGTTAATTGGTTGATTGTATTGCATTAAATTGTAGGTTGATAGATTAGCTACCTATTGATCTTTGAATATTGGATGACGGACCGAGAGGTGAAATCCAATATCGGAACTATATAATCGACCACCCTAAGAATGAATTAGAAATATAAGTTCTAGGGTTTCATTAATTTGATAATGTAAAATAATTTGTTATTGCTAATTCATGAATGTGAGAACTAATGGATTGGTAATTGACTAATTAACCTTAAGGCACAAATTAATTTATAAGGTTATGTTAATGGATAATTGAGAATTGAGCTTTGATTGAATGGACCTATAACCCTATGCACCTTCCCAAGAATCGATTTGATCTTGTACACCCATCACACACATTAATCCCCACGCACGGTTAATTTTAGGTTTAAATTGTCCTTTCACAATTCCGAACAACAAACACTCCCGCATTTAAATAACTTGTCAATCAAGCTATTACGAACCACACCTTCTTGGGGAAACGACCTTGGGGCGATCACTTTTGCTATAACTACCTCATATACTTGCGAGTGACGCTTGTAGTAGTACTTAATTAGAGCGCAACAATTGATAGATTAGCTACCTATTAATCTTTGAATGTTGGATGACAGACCGAGAGGTGAAATCCGATATCGAAACTATATAATCAACCACCCTATGATTGAATTAGAAATATAAGTTCTAGGGTTTCGTTAATTTGAAAATGTAAAATAATTGGTTATTGCTATTTCATGAATGTGAGAGCTAATGAATTGGTAATTGACTAATTAACCTTAAGGAACAAATTAATTTACAAGGTTATGTTAATGGATAATTGAGAATTGAGCTTTGATTGAATGGACCTATAACCCTAGGCACCGTCCCAAGAATTGAATTGATCTTGTACAACCATCACACACATCAACCTTACGCACGTTACCCTTAGGTTTAAATTATTCCTGCACAATTCCAAACAACGAACTTGCTTTTAAATTACTTGTCAATCAAGCTATTACGAACTACACCTTCCTTATGAGATGACCTTGGGGTGATCACCTTTGCTGCAATTACCTCATATACTTGCGAGTGACGCTTTGTAGTAGTCGTAGTAGTACTTAATTTGAGCGCAACACAAGGATAAAAATATGCCCTTATATTAATGTCCAATGTCCAAAGGATAAACAAGATAAATAAATAAAATGGGACACCCATCAAAAGGTGGAAACGTGTCCCTTACAACTATCCCAAAGTCCTTAAATAATTTAAAATATAAAAAATAAATAAATTAGACAAACAAGGCATCCACGAGTGGAAACATGCCTTTTACAATCTCGAAATCCCAAATAATAAGAAATTACAATCATAAGCAAATAAATCATAATAATGCACATTATCATTAAACAATAATAAATTAGGACTTAAATATAGTAAAATCACAAAAAAGGTACAATCCATAAGCAAACATTAGCTCCCTTAACGAAATATAGGGCGCGACGCATACGACAGTCCCGCTAGCCAGTTAGCAGGCCGGGGTCAAGGGGTAGCGCCCCTTGCGAGGTTAGGATTTTGATTTTATAGACTAGAGTTTTAGTTTGCTTACTGGAATAGTTTTAAAACTCCAAAACATGTATATAAAAAACTAAACATAGGTACTTGATCAATCAATAATCAATGGCCAATATTTAAAAGAAGGATGTTCAATATAAAGGAAAAAACATGGTTACTGAGTACTTTTAAAAGTGTAATAACAAAACAAAATGATGAAACAAGAACAAAGGAATTACTTTGAATTTAAAATAAATGAAATAAAAGATTGCAAACCTCTGTTGTTGGTTCCATCGATATTATTATGTTGATACAATCTTTATACTTGCACCACAGTTAAATCTTCGTTGGACGGAATGAAGATAGTTGCTTACTGCCTTCTTTGTTTGATGGTTTGGTGTTCTGAATCTCTGCTCACTCAACTGCTAGGTTTAATGCTTGCCATTTTTCTTTTTACTCATTGTTGTCATCCTCTGCCGCTTGCATTTATTCTCTATTTATAAGAGAATTTTAGATTAAACTTCGTAAGTCTGTCTTAATTTCCTAATTAGCCACGGTTTTATCTGAGACATATCAACTTAAAATAATTTGAATTCATGATAAAACATGACCATCTCGAACTGAATTTGAAGCAAAACAAGTCCATATCAAACTGAGGCTTTCCCAGTTTGATATGGGTGTCCATATTGAACTGGGAATGCCCTAGTTCAATATGGGGGTGTCCATATTGAGATGGGGCATCTCCAGTTTGATATATATGTCCATATCAAATTAGGCATGCCCCAGTGCAATATGGACACACCTATATCGAACTAGGCATGTCCCAGTTTGACATGGATGCCCATATTGGACTGGACAGGCCCAATTTCACATGCACCATTAAGAATGGACTGATAAGTACTTAGGCCATCTTTAATTAGGATCGAACTAACTTAGAGCCAAAATCAAGGGTCTACAGTAGGGTATATCAGAGAGGTCAAGACTGTGGCTAAAATTTTAGAGACTGTGTGTGCTACGAGACCAGCTGTGCCAGGAGTGCATGCATGTATATTTTATGTTACCGTAAACATTTGTTTTTGTATAATATAAACATATCCTTTATATTTTAAACATGATTTTGGGAATAATATGTGTATATGTATGTATATTTATAAAATATTAAGTTTAGGCTATACTATTGAGACTATTGGAGGATTGTTGATGGATGAAGGATTTTGTAAAATTTTTATTATTGGGAGTGTTGAATTTGTATGCATGTTGTGTGTTTGCTATTTTGAAAAATATTGATATTTCAGATAAAACTCTGCAAAATTTTTCCAGAAAGTTTTCTTTTATAATTTATAAATTATTTCTAATATCAAAGTGAGGGTTTTGAAATGTAATTATTGTAGTATTCTTACGTCCTAGGTATGTGTTTTATGTATTCGGCGTATGCATATTATACATATTTAAGGTATAAGGGTGTTACAATACAAGTGGTGTATCCAAATCTTCAATGCAAAAATAATGGCTGCCAACTCCAAATCATGAGTCGGGTAGTTTAACTCATGAGGCTTCAACTGTCTAGAAGCATATACAATAACTCTACCCTCTTGCATTAACACACAACCCAAACCACTATGTGACGCATCACTATAAATCATATATGGTTAGCCTTCTATAGGTAGAGTAAGAATTGGAGCTTTAATCAACATGTCTCTCAACAATGCTCGCCTGACATCGATTAGTCCATACAAATTTCACATCTTTTCAAAGTATTCTAGTGAGTGGCGAAGCTATCATGGAAAATCCCTTCACAAACCGATGATAATAACCAACCGATGATAATAACCAACCAATGCCTTAAAACTTCTAATCTTAGTCACATTTTTTGGTGAACTCCAATTCAAAATTGCCTCAACTTTACTCGAATCAACTCTAATACCCTCTATTGAAACAACTTGTTCGAGAAAAGTCACCTAATCCAACCAAAACTCACATTTAGACAACTTGGCATATAATTGTTTCTCTCTCAATGTCTGTAGTACAACTCGTAGATGCCTATCATGCTCTTTCTTACTGCGAGAGTACATCAAAATATCATCAATGAACACCACCACAAACTGATCGAAGTATGATTTGAATACAAGATTCATCAAATCCAGGAATGCGACTGGTACATTAGTCAATCCAAATGGCATCACTAAAAACTTATAGTGCCCATACCTCATGCAAAAAGTTATATTGGGCACATTTACATCTTTAACCCTCAACTAATGGTACCATGATGTCAAATCAATCTTAGAGAATATGGTTACCCCCTGCAGTTGATCAAACAAATCATTAATATGAGGCAATGGGTACTTGTTCTTGATGGTCACCTTCTTCAACTACTGGTAATCAATGAACAATCTCAAAGTGCCATCATTCTTCTTTAAAAACACCATCAGTGCTCCCCAAGGTGATACACTAGGTCGAATGAATCCTTTATCAAGAAACTCTTGTAATTGCACCTTCAACTCCTTTAATTCTACAATTGCCATCCGATAAGGAGTAATAGAGATGGGAATGGTACCGGGCATCAAATCAATATCAAAACTCTACCTCTCTCTCAGGAGGTAATCCTGGCAACTCATCGGGGAACATATAAGGAAACTCTGCAATTATCGGTATACTGTCAAGTTTTGACCCTATCACTCTGGTATCTAATGCATGAGCCAGATAAGCCTCACACCCTTTTTGAATCATCGTCCTAGCCAAAATGGCTGAAATAAACGTGGATGAGAGGTGTTTCCACTCACTGGATACCACTACATTCTTACCATCACGTGTTTTCAGAGTAACATGTTTCTATTAATAGTCTACCACAGTCCCATGTCTAGATAACCAATCTATACCCAAAATCAAATCACACTCCTTAAAGGGTATCTCGATCAGATCACCAAGAAACTCCTCATCATGCACAACTATTGGACTATCTCGGTGCACTTTGCTAAGTACTACACTATGCCCTAAAGGGTTAGTAAACAACACATCAAAATGCTTATCACTCATAGATAGAATGGATGCACTAATGTATGAATGGGTTGATCCAATCAATGCATGTATAGAAGTATCAAATAAAAGAAATGTACCAACCACAACATTTGAAGCATCTGCCTATCTCTGCATTACATATACACTATGCGATAATCCTGCCTAATCTAGTCTACTACCCCTCATTCGTTGCCCAATCCTCAACCACCTAATTTTGATGCCAAGGCATTTTGCCAATTCCACCAGATGTAAGGGCATGAGATAGACAAACGTTTGAGATTAAGGCATGAAATCTAAAATTTGATTGATAGTTGGAAGTTGCCCAAACCTGACAAGCCTAGCATAAAGGACAATCCATTACCAAGATTCAATAGGGTACCACCACCATCAAATTTCATGATTAGGGGTGGTATAAATGAAAATTTTGTCATGTCCTCTTTCCAAGATGTGGGTGATGAAGCAGTCAAAAAAGAAGTGGTGTTTAGCAAGATAAGCAAGCTACAGTTGAAAAGGAAGTAGCTATTTGTGTTATGAGCGAATTTTGGGACTCAACTGATAGTGATGATGATTTTGAGCCAAAAAAGGAAGAGTAAACCTGGTCCGAGCTGGAAGAAGATTAAGTAATGAACACTCATTCTGGTAAGCCTTATGCAAAGCCACCACCAAATGAAGTGGAAATTGATAAGGGAAAAGAAGTTGAAACATGGAATAAAGAAGAAGAGGATGATGCTATTCTAAAACAGTTAAAGAGAATTCAAGCTAGTATCAGCATATGGGATTTGCTAGCTACATCCAAGAAGCACCGAAAAATTATGGCAAAAGCTATGGCTAGTATGTCGAATTCTACTTCTATAACACCAGAGGAGCTAGTTAATTTTGTGAAAGTTGAAGGAGTGATGAAGTGTGAGGATGATTAGAAGAAGAACAAGATTAATGTGGGAATGGTGTCATTCTTAGATGCTAATTTTCCATAAGAGGGAAGAGATCACATCTGCCCACTTTTCATCAAGGTAGAGGTCAAAGGGAAAAGGACTACATGTGTGATGGTTGATGATGGATCCACCATAAATGTTTGCCCACTCAAAATTTTTCCAAAGCTTGCTATGTCAACAAGAGATCTAAGCCCAACCGAGGTGATGATTAGGGCTTATGATAACACTAAGAGGCATGCCGAGGGAACCTTCACAGATGTTGTTAAGGCTAACCCTATTGAATCTATAGTAGAGTTTGTGGTTTTGGACATACCAGTCACCTTTGCACTATTGTTGGGACGACCATGGTTTCATCCTCTTGGTGGAGTTCCTTCCATACTCTATCAAAATATCAAGTTCCCAAATGGGGATGAGATGGTAGTTATCGAAGCTAAGGATAATGAAGTGGTAAATGCTCTAATGATTGAAAGGCCTCTTAATGGGTTCCAAGTAGCTGTTGTTTCTGATGATGAGATGGTGGACCTTAAAGTCCTGACTATTATGAAGAAAATGAACTATTTATCACGTATTGGCCTTGGAAAGGGTAAGACAGGTGCGACCAAGGTGCCAGATTTCAAGACTCAGACTTCCAAGAAAGGGTTGGGATAAAATGAAGCTAACAAAGGTATCCAGGTAAAAAAGAATGAAAAAATGAACTTTCCTCCACTTGAAGAGGTTTTTGTCAAAGCTCTAGACATGGGAGCACTCCAAGGGATGCCCGAGCAAATCATGTTCATGGGGAAGCTGATTTTGGGTTTTGAGATTTTTACCGATGTTGCTGAATTGGTGGAACAGATGAAGAAAAAGCTCGCCTTACCATCTAATAAGAAGCCTAATCTAGAAAAGAAGAAAGAAGATGTCCTGAAGATCCAAAAGACTTCAGAGGAGATTGTTGCTCTAGTTAAAGATCAATTTGAAGATCTTTTAGTTTATGATTATGAGAACAGTGATTTTGATTTTGATTTTAATTTATTTGCTTTGTATGAGGATGATGATGTTTTCTTTTCTAAAATGAATGCAATAAAGTCTAATTTTTCTTACTTGTGTAATGTTTTTCTTGATGGTTGCATACATTTAAGTAGTGAATACATAAGCATTTTTAATATTAACTCTGCTGACACAATCTCGTTAAATTTGGGAATAACTGACAATCATAAAAATATTGGCATAGCATCCGACCTTACTCTTGAAGAGAGAGAGGGATTTGAAAAAATATTTAAAAAATATGAAGAAGTCTTTGCTTAGTCTTTTAAGGATATGCCTGGGATTGATTGAGATATAGTTGAGCACCTGATTCCTACTTACACTCACATGAAATCTGTCAAACAAAAGCTTAGGCGGTTAAGGCTGGAATGGGTAGAATTAGTCAAAGAAGAAGTCACAAGTAGATACAAGTCAAGTTCCTTAAGGTAATAGATTATCCTAATTGGTTAGCTAACATAGTTTCTGTACCCAAGAAAAATGGAAGGATTAGGATTTGTGTGGACTATAAGGACTTGAATAAGGCTTCCTCTAAAGATGACTTTCCCTTACCCAATATAGATGTTCTCATTGATAGTGCAGCCTCTAGCATTTTATACTCATTCATAGATGAATTTTCCATATACAACCAATTGTTAATGGCCCAAGAGGATAAAGCTAAAACCACCTTCATTACTAAATGGGGTATATTTTGCTATATGGTGATGTCGTTCAGGTTAAAGAATGCTAGAACAACCTACTAGAGGATGGCCAACACCTTGTTTCATGACATGATGCATGAGGAATTTAAGGTGTATGTTGATGATATGATGGTGAAATCAGATACAAAGGAGCAACATTTTCAAAACTTAGAGGTCTTCTTTGAAAGAGTGATGAAGTATAAGCTAAGGTTCAACCCAAAGAAGTGTGTGTTTGGGGTTACTTTAGGCAAGATGTTGGGACACATAATTAGTCCAAATGGCATTGAGATTGACCCTGACAAAGTTAAGGTAATCTGAGATATGCCAACCCCTAATACAGAGAAGAAAATTCAGGGGTTTATTGGCAGGTTGTAGTACATTAGCATATTCATAGCAAATCTTACTAGAATTTATGAACCAATCTTTAAATTGCTTAAATAGAACTAGCCATTCAAGTGGAATGGAGAGTGTCCAAAGGCCTTTGAAGGTATTAAGGAATATTTGCTAAATCTACCTATTTTAAAGCACCCTAGACCTGGTAGACCTTTATTACCATACTTAGCAGTAGAAGAAGAATCGATAGCAGCAATGCTCGTCCAAGCAGATGAATCAGTGGTTGAGTATGCAATTTACTATTTAAATAGAAAGCTCATACCTTATGAGATTAAGTGTAATATCATTAAGGAGACATGTATAGCTATAGTTTAGTCATCTAAGAAATTACGACATTACTTTCAATCTTATAGTGTACAAGCAATTTCCAGGATGGATCTAGTAAAGTATTTAAGGGAGATGCCTTCATTGATTGGGAAATATGAATTTGAAATCTATTATATAACTAGGAAAACCATCAAAGGAAGAGAAATAGCAGAATTTCTGGCCCAACAACCATTGTCAGACAGTAAGGAGGTGATTTTGGAATTTCACAATGAACATTTAGAGGTCATATAGGTACAGGGATGGAAGGTGTACTTTGACGGAGTAGTGAATAGAAAGGGAGCTGACCTGGGAGTAGTTTTGGAATCTCTAAAAGAGGAACTCATCCCTCTAGCCAAGAAGTTGAAGTTTAGGGCAACCAACAATGTGGTGGAGTACGAAGCATGCATTTTTGGCCTAGAAACCCTGATGATCATGAAAATTGATAAAGTATAGGTCTTTGGTGATTGATTGTTAGTGGTGTCCTAAGTAAATGGAGAATGGGAGTTGAAGGAAGAGAAGTGAAAATCGTGCCACGATTATTTTGCCATGATAAAAAAGAATTTCAAAGAGTGCAGATTCATGTATCCACCAAGACAATAGAACCAGATGGCTAATTCCCTAGTCACATTGGCTTCGGTATGGGAAGATCATGTTAAGTTATTTCTTAAGCCTCTGGTTTTGACCAATTCATCGACTCCTTGGTATGAGACAGCCATGGAAATCGATACGGACCATGATCATTGGTATGATACATTGAGATGGTTCTTGAAAAGTAAAGAACACCTGCAAAATACGACAAAGAAAGAAAGAAGGGCTATAAGACGATGGTCTTTACAATACATCACATTTCATGGAGAGTTGTATTGGAAATGGTCCGATGGACTGCATTTAAGATGCTTAAGGATGTGTAAAGTTGAGCAAATCATGTCAAAAATACATGCAGGAAGTTATAGACCCCACATGAATAAGTTGGTCCTAGTTAAGAAGATAATTTGACAAGGTTACAATTGGTTGACAATGGAGAAAGACTATGCTAATTTTGTGAAGAAGTGTAATAGTGTTAGATGTACGAAAACTTGAATCACTTGCCTGTTGAAGAATTGTATTCTATGTCTTCACCCTAGTCATTTGTAACTTGAGGAATTGATATTATTGGAGAGATACACCCGACAACTTCGAACAGTCATTGATTCATTATAGTAGCAGTCGACTATTTTTCAAAATGGGTTGAAGCCGAGTCTTTCAACAAGCCGGGGCAAGGAAAATGGCTAGATTTATTGAAAAGAACATTATTTACAGATATGGAGTCCCGTATAGTGTGATATTAGACAATGGGGTGCACTTTTAAGGAGCCGCTAGGAATTTATTCTCGAAGTACCAGATCTATCATCACCGATCTTCCCCTTATAGACCGAAGGCTAACGGTGCAATGAAGCAACGAACAAGACAATTAAGCAAATTTTGTCTAAGATGACCAAGATGTATAGGGATTGGTCAGAAATGCTTCCTTTTGCTTGATGGGGCTACAAGACAAGTGTGTGAACCTCGACGAGAATGACGCCATTTTCTTTAGTTTATGGGATGGAAGTAATTCTACCAATTAAAATTGAAATCAAATTACTGTAGGTGGTGTAACACCCCGATACCCTATATAAGTACTATACGTATACCTAGTATACATACAGTAAATATATAAAGTATAAGGATGTCACTTTTCGTTACCTTTTAAAAACCTGTAACAGAGTTCAAACCATAATACATTAATTTAAATAACATTTACAAAATCATTATCTTTATCAAAACTTCATTTATACATATAAATACTCTCTCGTCAGAAATACATGATAATTAAAAATTTATACATGTATGCATTACCCTCTAGTTGGTCTCGACAAACTTTACTCTTCTTGTGGCATAATAAAAGACTTCATATCTTCCATCTATAAACCTGCGCGAATAAACACCCGCGCTAAGCCCGAGAGCTTAGTAGTCCAACTATAAAGATATAAACATATAGTATAGAAGTATTGACATATAATGATACATCAATTCAATATATAATTAGTTCTTATCATATCTTCTTTTCTTTTTAATTTCATCTTTAATATATCATAGCTAATTTCATATATGATGTATATATATACATAATATTATCACCAACCCCAATGCATCACCAATACTCAAAACCAATATATTACTACCCCTAAATTATATATATACCATACCAATCATTATTGCAATACACACTTTACCTATCATACCACTCATTATTGCAATACACAAATTACATATCATACAAATCATAAATCACAATTCATTTACATATTACACTTAATAACATTATATTATTCACAATTCACCAAGCATAATTCAGTATTAATACTCACAATCAATATTTCAATACTTGCATTTCACATTGACAATAAAGACAGACTCGGGCCCAAAACACTAATATGTTATTCAAAGTTCAGAGTTACTGCTTTGGTCTATAATCATAATTATCAAGCCCGTAGGCATCATATATCAATATCTCTATCCATGGATAGCGTAACAGACCCAGTCTCTTGGATCATCAACTCGGCTAAACTCGAGGTGATCCTCAACCCGGCAAGACTGTTACCAATCATATATCTCATAATTACAATTTCTCATAGTGTAACAGACCCAGTCTCTTGGATCTCAATTCAACTCAAAACGAAGAGATCCTCAACCCGGCAAGACTGTTACCTTTTTCATTTTATAGGCATGCCTCCAAACCCAGAACTCTGAAATCGAATAACACATTAGTTACACAATTCATTTATTATTTCATTATCAAACTCATCATCAATTAGGCAAACATGCCTTATCTCTTTCAATTGAATCATCATAGCCAATCACAATGGCTTCACATCTCATTTGAATCATCATTGCCAATCACAATGGCTTCACATCATACACATCATCATTGATATATATATATATATACAACACCAATTACATTAACTACACGAACATGACATTATTCGAACATACATCATTAATTTCATTGCATATGTATCTTAAATTCATCGTCATATAAAGAATATGTCTATTTATTTCATTTCAATCATTTCTCAAGAAACATTAACATCATTCGTTATTAAAACGTTTAACATAACAAATTACATTGCACGTACCTTTTTGAATGATCATCGCCTCTTTCGCGCTATTTAAGTCATAACACTAGTCACGTTATGCAAACAATATAATACATTACCATTCACAATACATAATATAACATTGTTCAATCTCAACAATGATGTTAGACAAATGATCTCTATTTTGATCCTTGACAACTCATATGGATGATCTATTTAACATGTATTTGAGAATCTTGTTACAAAAATTAAATTGCTTCAAATAAAGCAGAACAGAACACTTCTAGCGGTCGCGCCTCACCTGAATACGACCGCGCCATACAGTTACACGATGAAACCTTATCATAGTAGATTTCGCGGTCAGAAGTCCGACCTAAGTCGCGACCGCACTTCACAATCAAAAGATGAAACCCTATCACAGTAGGTTTCACGGTCAGAAGTCCGACCTAAGTCGCGACCGCACATGACTAAATAGCGACCGCCCAAGACTAATAGCGACCGTCCCAAATTACGTTTCTCATACATAAACCCTAAATGTAGCCAAACTTCTTTTGGTTAACTTAAAACACATTGTACACAACATAACCTCATTCAAATGGATATAATCAACATTATTAGCAATTATTTTACATACTCATCACAACATTTTCATCACCAACATATAACAATCAAACCTTCAAACAACTTCAATTAGCAAGAGAAACAAGTGTGTACTTACCTTAAGCACCACTTCTAAACACTTCCTTTTCCAAGACTTCTTCACTTCCCAAATCAATGACAATTCACTTCCTTCAAAACTTAATGCTAAGTTGTTGAATTCCACAAATCTTCAATTAAATCCTTTGATTCTCCCTTCAATTTGATGTTAGAATTAAACAAATCTCACTTTGCTCTCTCTTGTCTAAGGAGGAGCCAACCAACGTGGAGAAGAGAAGAAGAAGAAGAAGAAGGAAATGAAGAAAAGACAAAATATCACCTCTTTAAATCTCCACCAAGTGATTCAACAAGAGTAATTACCTAAACACCCTTATACCATTTGTCTTGATTACCATTCATTACATGCCCTTTATAGTAACTTCACACTTAACAAAAATAAATATCTTCTTTCCTTGACTCTTCATTTTGACCAACTTATATGTTATATATATCATCATATACACAACATATACCATTCTCTCTAAACCCTAAATTCTTTCCCAAATCACATATACATAAACATTCTTTTCTCTATTTCTTTTCTCTTGTAATTTAACACATATATTCAATCCAATTATATAACAACAACAACAACATAATCACAACTTCTAGGGCATATATGAGGATATTACAGGTGGTCCTAGAAGCTGAATTGCCTGAGACAAAATGAGTAGTGAGTAGATATACACAACTGGCCTTGTTAGAAGAAAGAAACTTAAAGGCACTGTATCATCACCGGTTGTATCAAAGGAAGATAGCTAAGGCTTATAATAAAAGGGTCAAGATTAAGAAGCTTAGAGCTGGTGACTTGGTGTTAAATCAGTGCAAACATAAAGTCCCCAATCCAAGAGG
Organism: Garcia nutans; assembly: GCA_947685225.1. Taxonomy (NCBI): domain Eukaryota; kingdom Viridiplantae; phylum Streptophyta; class Magnoliopsida; order Malpighiales; family Euphorbiaceae; genus Garcia; species Garcia nutans. The sequence goes on from CANTUV010000045.1 coordinate 37,019,205, forward strand.
GAAGTTTAGACCTAGATGGGAAGGGCCATATGTAGTGAAGCAAGTCATGAGCAAGGGTACAGTCAAGTTGTCAGACATGGATGGAAATGAATTTAGTGAGCCAGTGAACATTGACAAATTAAAGAGGTTTTATGTTGAAGTTAAAAAAAAGAGCTTGCTAAGTTTAAAAATCTGAAAGGGTGGCCTAGGCAAAATTTAGAGCAGTCTGCTAGTTCCAAAAACCCAAAAGGGTGGGCTTGGCAATAATTAGGGCTAAATGAGAGAAAATTATCAATTAGAAAACCTGAAAGGGCTGGTTGGCGACATGAGTAATCTTGTGTATGTTGGCTTTATGTTTTTGGTTATGTAGACCCTTAATTTTGGCCCTAAATTGGTACTATCCTAATTAAAAATGCAAAAATAAATTCGAACGAACTTTAAAAGATTTAAACCTATTTTATAACTTTTAAATAGGTCTTTAAATAGATCATTCTGGTTTCGAAGGGCATATATTCAATTGATTAATATTTTAAATGTGCAAGCTTAATTTATTCAGCCCAAATTCAATTATTTGGTCCAATTGAAGTTATTTTAGACCTGTTTTGAGTCGGAAGGGCCCCAGGCGACCAAAACCATGGTTTATTTCGACCTAGAGGGTCAAATTTGACATGAACCATGGCTCATGTCATTTTGGTTGCCCGAATCGACATAGGCCAAGGCCATGAGCTTTGATTTAGAAGTAATTTTGGCCAACAATTGAGTTTCCTAATTAAATCAGAATCCTTCTATGTCTTGGATTAGGTAGTTTAGGTTTAGGTTAACCCTGACTTTGCCTATAAATAATGAGGTTTACTACTTTAACAGGGATAAACAATTTTGAGCAAGGAAAGCAGCATTGAGCATCAATAATCAAGATGGTAACAAGAAAAAAAGATAGAAACCCTAGAGCATTGAGTGATTAGTAACTTGAGAGCAACGAAGAATCAAAGCAAGGAAATATACATAACCTTAAGAAACCACACAAAGGCAGTGACATACTGTCTTTACTTTGCTAGGCCAGAACTTCAGTTGGTTGCGAATAAAAGCTCAGATCAACATATTATTTTGGTGGAGCCAACAAACAATGATACCTTCTAAATTTAATTCGTTTAAATTCAATGCAACATGCTCTGATGATGGTTTTAAAAAATCTTGAATACATTTATCCTTTTTGAAAACCAGTTCCAGTAAATTATATTCATTTTATTTGACTCACATCAATATTATTCATTACCCATATCCAACAGCTTACTTCATTGGTTTTTAGAGTCATAATAAATTAGTTATTCAATTTTTTTTCATGCAAATAATTCCTTTAGCGAGCATCCTTTTATTCTAAATCCATAGTAGCTTACTTAAGCATACAGTAACCAGACTAAATATTCCAAAACCCTAATTTATTATTTTCCACATCCTAGTTTTTAAAATATCCAAAACCCTAACCCTTTATTTTCTAAAACTCGAAAACCCTAAACTTATTTTAAAATTCGTTTAGCTTTCCAGGGCACTGCCTCCGAACACCACAAGGGGCGCTGCCCTATATTTCATTAAAGGAGTTAACGTTTGCTTATGGATCGTAAATTTTTTGTGATTTCATTATATTTAAGTCCTAATTAATTATTTTTTAATGATAATATGCATTATTATTATTTATTTGCTTATGGATTGTAATTTCTTATTATTTGGGATTTTGAGATTGTAAAAGGCACATTTTCATTTTGTGGGTGTCTCGGTTTTTATTATGTAATTCAATTTATCATTCAAGGCTTGAATTAATGTAAAGGACACATTTTTACCCCTTGGTGAGTGTCCTATTTTTTAAACATTGGACATGATTGTAAGGGCATGTTTTCATCCATGGATGGTTGCCTATTTATTTTGTTTGGACTTATTTTATTTTTTTAATAGAATGATGGTTTTTTTAATATTCACATGTAGTATGGATAATATCATAATGCTTAAGAATTTAATAATATTTGGACCTAAAAAGGAGGCCAGTTCCAATAAATTGGGAGTTATGGGGGGGGGGGGGGGGGTTTGTGCCATTTCTCTCCTTCCCCATGCGAACCTACCTTTCCGAACCAAATAGGGGGTTAGGGATTCCTTAGGAATTGAGTCATCAACCCCTTTCTTTTTTCCATCCCGTCTAGTTAGCGACTCCATTTTCTCCTGGTTTAGGCACGTGTTCTCTAATGCCCTGAGCCTAATAGTGTTGAAGTCGCAAGAACCATTCCACCGGGAGTGAAGACAAATATCCCCGCTCACAGGTTCTTCCCCAATTTAATAAAACATAGTTAATCTTAAAATTGTTCTATGTGCACTATTTTGAATGATCTAACCATTAGGTAAAATAAATATCTGTAGACTCTTAATTTTTGACCCTGTCTGGTCCAATATATATTATTTAGTCCAAAATAATTTTTGTGTTATCTTAATTAAATAATATTTATTTTAGTATTTATTTTTTATAATTTTTAAAAATTATTATAATAAAAAAAATAAAAAATAATGATAATAAACAAATAAATAAATAAAATAAAAATCGGCGACAAAAAAATCGACGAAGAAAAATTCGTCGCCAAAAACAGTGGATGAAATGGCCAAGGCCATTTCGCCCGCAGGAGCTTCCTGCGGGTGAAATGTCCCGCAACCCACTCCTCACAATTTTTCAATGCAAGATTCCACGTAGTTTCCCGCAGCAGATTTTTTGCCAGTGAAATTTTTCCGACGTAATTTTTTCTGAAACCAAATTCTATTTGGTTTCGGTTTCCTTTTCCTAATTAATGATAGTTTCCGTAAACAATTTAAATTAATCATATAAATTTCCTATAAATAACACTAAAAGATACAGAAAAAAAGGAGGAGGTGGAATCGAACTTTGGACCGGGACTTGGATTTTGAACTGAAACTTTACAAATTGATCTGACTTTTTAAGAGAAGAACCAAGCAAGCAATCAAGCTATCAAAGGCAGCAACCTTGCCTTTGTCCTTATTCATCCAAGAAGCAATTTTTGGTGGAACTAACAAACGAAGGTTTGAATCTTTAATTTCTTTTTATTTCTTTAAGTAGCTTCATCACTCAAAATTGAAAATTGTTTCTTTTGTTTCTTCAAAACCTTAAAACACTAAATTGATTCTTCTATTTCCAAAAATCCTAAAAAAATATTTTATATTTCCAAGAACCTTAAGAACCCTAAAAATACTTTTCTATTTCTTCTAAACCCTAAGAACCCTAAATTTATTTCTTCTATGTCCAAAAGACCTTAATTTGTTACTTTTCTGTTTCCAAAAACATTAAAATGTTTTGCTTATTTCCAAAAACTTTATAAAACTCTAAATTGTTTTCACAAATCTTAAAACCAAACATATTTTCCAAGACACCAAAAATCCTATATTGTTTTATTAATTCCCAAAACCCTAATCTCTATTCCAAAAGTCAGTAGCCTTATTTTTTTTAAGCATCAAAAGCTTTAACCCTAATTAATCCTTCTTTCCAAAATCACACAGTAAGCATTATTCATTTAAAAAATAATATTAGTTACTCAAAATTCCAAAACCCTATTTTCTAAATTCTAAACCCTAAAATCTTAATTTTCAACACCAAAACCTACAATCCTAGAAGCCAGTTTCTAAAATTTTTTAGGGCGCTGCCCCTTTGACCTCCGCCCGCTAACCGGCTAGCAGGACTGCCGTATGGGCTCGTCGAAGGGGTCAATATTCATTTGTGTATTATGAGTCCTCATATTTAACTTTCCTTTTTCCAAAGCCCTAATTTAGCAATTAAAATTCTAAAATCCTATTTTAAGATGCGAACCCTAAATTATATATTTATTGCTTTATTTATTTTTAGATTTGATTATGTAGTTTATTATATGCTTTGATTTATTTAATTTCAATGCTTGATTTATTTAATTTATCATGGATTAATGCTTATTATATATTTTGATTGATGTTTAATATCTTTGATAATGATTTATTTATTATGAATGGTTATTTACTTTTATCGATTTATTTTTTATTTCCAAATGTTGTAAGAGGTATGTTTCTACTTTGTGGGTACCTCATTAGTTAAATATCATGTAATTTAAATTGCTTTTATATTTTGGACCAATGTAAAGGATATGTTTCTACCTTTCGGTGGGTGTCCTATTAGTTTAGATATGGATAATGTAAGGACATGTTTCCATCTTCGGATGGGTGTCCATTTATTTGCTTTGTTTGGACATTGCTTTGATTTTTAATATAACGATTCTTTATTTCAATTGTTGCGTGTAATATGGATAATATTGTTATATTTAAGAATTTTATAATATTATGACTTGTAAAGGAGGCCGGTTCCAATGAACCGGGCATTGTGGGGGTGCTGGGCCATTCTCACCTTCCCCACACGTACCCAACTTTCCAAACCCATTAGGGGATTAGGGATTCCTTAGGAATCGAGTCTTCCACCCCTTTCTTTTTCTCGGCTCGTCCGGGTGGCGACTCCATTTTCTCTGGACTTAGGTCCGTGTTCTCTAAGGCCCCAAGCCTAAACAATGCTGAAGTCGCAAGAACCATTCCACCGAGAGTGGGGGCAAAAATCCCCGCTCACAATATCACAATAGCAAAAGGTGATGATAAATTATATAAAGAAAGAAAACATCTTTTATTATCATCATTGTTCATCCTAGCATCATTTTTTTCTAAGCATTGACAAGTGTAAAATTAATGGCAGATGATAAGTGTAACATGTAGGTCAGCTTTGCTGCAGTTGATCCAAGTATGCTTCAGTTACACGGGGCATGTCCAAGTTAGGCGTGAACTCAGAACTTCGAGGCTTGGCTCCATACTGGCGGTTAAGATGATGAGAATCATAATATGTACCTCGGAAGAGAGCAACAAGAGGAATGTACATCAGATATGTCCAAATGGTGACATGGATAATCTTCCACGAAGGTACTAACCAACAGATGTTAGCTCGCGAGCAAATCCAGTCGATCTAGTCAGCATATGAGGAAGCAAGGTGGATCAATTTTTTGGAAGAATGATGTCATGGAAGATACTTAGTAAAGTCCACAAACGAAGTGTCAAGCAGGTAGAGGCACTCCTATAGCCAGATTTGCAAAGACAAATGATACATCATTATTAAAAAAAGCCCGTTAGGTTGAAAATCCGCAAGGGTGGCCTAAGCAAAAATTAGGGTGGTTCGCTAGATCTAAAAACCCATAAGGGTAGTCTAGAAAAAAAATTAGAACCAATAAATAAATAAATAAATAAATAAGTCTGCTAGATTGAAAACTCGCAAGGGCAGCCTAGGAAAAAATTAGGACAACTCGCTAGTTTTGAAAACCCATAAGGGAAGACTAGGCAAAAATTTGACCAATAAAAAATAAAATCCTAAATTAAAAACCCTAAAGGGAAATTTAGGTAATTACCTAAAGCAACAGGGAACTTCCAGCCAATCTCCTAGAAGATTTTGTTTTGAATTGGTCCAGTCTACTAGGGTCTCACCCAAGATCATGGGTACTAGTGAAAATCCTCCTTCCATTTAGACCACAAGGTCCAGTACTCACGGGTCGATGTCATCGTCAGGAGAAACAAGCAGAAATTGATCAAGCAAGTATAAAGAGAACATGCGTCCCTAAGTTTTAGTGGGAGCCATATGAGCAGTGCAGAAATAAATCAAAGGACCAAGCAAGATTTTCTCACCTCTGGTTAATTGCAAAACTTCATGTTTCAAGAGTTCATCTGCATCTTTTGTTGAGTTTTGGAAGTCAGTATGGGTAATGCCATTAGTTGATTGCTTAGATACCCAAGGATGGCCTCAAATTTCTCGATCATAAGACATAATTCAAAGTCATTTATCTTGAAAGTCATAGTTTTAAGTTCCAAAAAGAAGCCATGGCATGTATGAAAGAATGGTCTAACTTGACATTTCGAAAACACTTCAAGACATTAAGTTGGGACCAAGATATCTTTCCCATTGTGTAGCATTGATGCTCTTGAATAAATTCTTTATTTATTTTCAAATTAGCTTCTGTCATCATACAGAGTGTAACAATTATTTTTTATTTGAGTTTATAAGGAAGAGTTGATGGAGCATTGCAACTAAAGATTTAGAACAGCCCCAGTTGTTTTGTAACATTCATTTTGATCCTAAGTTGGTATGGTTCCGATTAAAGAATGCCAAAATAAAATCTATTCAACTTTTAAAGTTCTATACCTAGTTTACAACTTTTAAATAAGTCAGTCCTATTTTAAACGGAATAAATTAAATTATAAAACCTAAATTAAGTTTTTTTCGGCCCAAATTAAAACTGTTTTTGGTCCAGAAATAAAAAAATACAAGATTAATTTAAGTCGGGGCGGCCCAAGCGACTTGAGCCATTGCTCATGTCAACTTGGAGGGCCCAGGTTGACATAAGCATGGATCATGTCGACCTGGTGGCCCAGATCAACATGAGGTAATGCTCATGTCGACTTGGTTGCCCAGGTCGGCATGAGCCAAAGGCTGCCAAATCGACATAGTCCTAACTTATTTTAAGTTTTTGCCAGCCGGTTTCCTAATTAGGCTAGAATTCATTTTAAAGATGGATTGCATAGATTATGTTTAGGGTTTTTTTAAGGATGGTTTACTTATAAATAATAAGGTTTAATGCTAATAACAGGAGGCAACAATAATCAAAAAGAGCAATAAGGATCAATAGCAGGCAGTAACAAAAATCAACAATCAGCAATATGCAAGTAGCAACCAACAAAGTTCATCAACAATCAATTCATCAAAGGCAGTAACACTATCTTTGCTTTTGTTCAGCCAGAACCAATTTTGATGGAACCAACAAACGGAGGTTTTGTTTAATTCTTTAGTTTGATAACAAGTTCCATTCATTAATGTTATAAAATTCATCATTTTTGTGGTTTTGTTTGAATATTTTTTATAATGCTTTATTTGATAATATAGTTAATTTATGTTTATTAAACACATCCAGTAGCCATGTCCCATGTAATTATTTGTCAAAAATCCTTGTTAAGGTGGCCTTAAAAGATTTTACAATAATCATATTCTTTATACCCTAAATCTATTTTTTTCCAATATCCAAACCCTAATTTGCTATTTCTGTTTTTTAACACCCAGTAACCTCAATTCCTTAAATCCTAAAACACTAAACCCTATATTCAAGAAACCCTAATTCCTAAACCTGGTACCTAGAAATCCTAAACCTTAGTCTAAAATCCTGAAAACCTGTTCCAGAAACCTAAAACCCTAATATTCAGCAAACTAAAACCCTGAGTCCAGAATACCAAAACCGTAGTTCATAATATCATATCCTCATCCAAAAACTTAATTCAAAAATCTAATCCAAACCCTAATTTCCTAAAACCTTAATATCCCAGTAGCTAAATAACTCCTAAGACCCTAATAATCCAGAAACTAGTTTTTAATATCAAAAACCTAAAAATAGTTTGTAATATTAAAACCCTAAAAGAATAGTTTTCAATCCTAAAACCTTAAAAAACCAATTGTCAAAACCTTCAAATGCTAATCCCATTTTCCTTAAATCCTAAACCTTAGATTTACACCCTATTTCTATTTTTCTAAAACCTAATTTTGTAAAAACCCTAGTTTATACATTAATTGTTTAATATGATATTTTGATGTAGGATTGATTATTAATATGTGTTTATATCTTGATTTATTTTTGTTTGTTATATGATGGATGATTTATGTTATGATGGATGTTTTAATTGTTATGCTTGAATGATTTAATTAATTATTTATTTGATTTCTTGTATTATAAAAGGCATATTTCCACTTCATGGGTGCCTCGATTTTCACTATGTAATTTAATTTATCGCTTAAAAATTTTGGGACTATTATAAAGGACATATTTTCACCTTTTGGTGGGTGTCCTATTTGTTTAGACATTGGACATGATTGTAAAGGCATGTTTCCATCTCATATGGGTGTCCATATGTTGTTTTATTTTGAACATGACTTTGATTTCAATATAATGATGTTTTATTTTAATTATCATATGTAGTATGGAACCTTCATAATAACTAAGAGTTTTCTAATATTTAGACATGAAAAGGAGGCCGGTTTTAATGGACTGGGTGCTGTGGGAGTGCTGGGTCATTTTCACCTTCCCCACACATACCCAACTTTTCGAACCCATTAGGGGGTTGGGGATTACTTAGGAATCGAGTCATCTACCCCTTTCTTTTTCCCGGCCTGTCCGGGTAGCAGCTCTATTTTCTTCAAGTTTAAGCCCGTGTTCTCTAAGGCCCTAAGCCTAACAGTGCCGAAGTCGCTAGAACCATTCCACATGAGAGTGGGGGCAAAGATTCCCGCTCACACGCTGTAATAAAATTCGTAAGATGAGAATTGAGAGAAGGTTGATAGCTTGTGGTTGGGGAATCAAAGTTTATTTAAATAGGTAAAGGTCGAGGTCGAGAATCGAAGTGCACAAAGAAAAGGATCTGCGCATGGAACGTGTGCCGAATCCATTTTTCTAGAAATTTGAATCCAAGTCCATGAGGAATTTGGAATTACAAAATGGTCATGGACACTCTGCTATGTATAATAAAAAATATACAAAAACAAGAAAAAAGACAGAATAAAGAAAAAGTTTTAAGAAAGTCAAACTATTATTATTATTTTATTATGTTGTACATTACATTAAATACAAGCTTTTCATTCAAATTTAATACAAGTTGATTATTGAGAAAAGGAGGCGGTCCATGATCGAATAGAGCCCTAAAAAAGTCATCACCTGATGGAGGAGGAGGTATACCCGAGTCCCTATCATCTTGAAACTTAGGTATGTAACAGACATCATTTGGAAAAGGAGGAGGCACCTCATGGTCATCAGTTTGGGGCCTCCTAGATGATGAAGCACCATAATCCTTGTAGCTCTGAAAGCGAAAGTCCTGAAAGTTTTGCTTAAGACAAGTAGCATGCCAACGACTGGTAGTTAATTCTTCTTGTAATTTTCTATTTTGTTCTTTTACATTTGATGTGAGCCTGATAGGGAAAAAGTAAGTCCATGCATTTTTAGGCAAACATACAACATACAAAAAAGGTCTAAACTAGGTAATTCATATCAAAGCCCTGAAGCGCAAAGGGTGGAGTAGCATAAGGCGCTACGGATGGAACATATGGCTGAGTCGGAGCAGCATGAGACAGACCATCCTCATCATAATAAGGACCATCCTCATCATAATAAGGAGCACCTGATTGCTCGGCCACTTGCAAAAATTCAAGATTAGACAAGTTCCATGAAAAGTGATCCTAAATGAGCAAAGGAACATGTTTGATCAACCTGAAAAAAAACACCATGGCATTATCATCCCCGTCTCCACCCTCATCATCATCATCATCCTCCTCCTCCTCCTCATCATCTTCTTCTTCTTATTCTTCTTCAGGAGGTCCTCAAATGCCAACAGGAGAAACTTCAAAATTCAAGAGTCGCTCTCAGATAAATTGAGTGTATGATTCGATAGGTGGGAGGAGATACATTCGACATCATACCCACCCCGAGCATGCATCCAAAGGTTTTTTTGCATTGATGTGATGCCTAACATATATGCTGAACTTTCCTTAGTAACACTTCATTCCTCAGGGCTGAGAAACCAGTTGTGTACCCTCTCACCGAGGAACCACCTTCTAGATACCGGACCAGTGATAACTCGGAGGCAATTTTGAAAAGGCAAGGCAGCGATTATGAAACGAGTCCAGTTGGCTCGTTTGCTGTTTCTCCGCCAAGAAATTTCTATCTGCAAGAACAAAGCAGAAAAAGGTAAGTTAACTTTTTTCATACATTTTAATAGCTACTAATTGAATTTTACCTGATCCCAGGTCAACCGACTCAAGTGATAGCGATGGGAATGCACATGATGAGAACCCAGCACCTCCTTATGGCCTAACAGCCAAAGGTTTACTCTCAGATATCCAATTGTTTCTCGAGAAGTGACTGGTACCTATATAAGATTATGCTCATACGCCCAAACCTAAATGAACAATGAGGGTCAGACTTATGCAAATTCTTTATTTGACTCAACAAATGGTGGGGATTAATACCTCAGTGACCACAATGAAGCCAAAAAATGATCTTTTCTTCTGGCAAAGTTTGTCAAAACTTTGATACAAGCATACTAGAACAGCTTATACCTAGTTGTATAACAACACAAGATCAATGTCAACTAGAATCCATAATACTGATAAATGGACGACAGACTCAGTGCTACATAAAATGGTTGCCCCCAGCAAATAGAGCAATAATCCTCGAGTATATTGTTCAACAATTTCTCCATGAACCTTTCCAGTGTAATTCAACCAATATTGTCAAATAGGTTTGTACTTAATCTTTAAAGGCTCTTTTAAGGAAGGTTCCATGCCTATTTCTTGCCGAATTTCATCTAGCATTAAAATGTTATTAATAAAGGGGACATGGGTTCTATGGCATGAAATACTAGTTATAGTAGAAAAATCTACTAGACCGATAGTCATTTTCCCCACTAGCAAGTGGAAAGTATGAGTGGTATCCATCCACCTTTCTGCGAGCACTTGAATTATGCTCCTATCTATCTGATATCCTTTCAACTGTAACTGCATGATAAAGTCCTCAAAACCACACTATCGGATCATCTGCTTTACTCGAGATGGGGCATGATTATACCATTGAATGATGCAACCATCATCCTACCACAAAAAAGGGTAAGTCCTAAAAAGGTACATAAACTCTTCCACTTTTGCTCATATATAACCAAATATAAAAAAAATTATAATATATATGAAAATGAAATAAGAAATACAAATAAAAATAATAAAATAAATAAAATTTAAATAAATTAGCAACACATCACTTATTATAGTTATTTTGTGCAAATAAGTAATTTATTTTTATACTAAAAATTATATTTACATTAGTTTTTTCACTCGAACTACGATGTAACTCCATACCAGCTAATAAAGATATTCTCCCATGCTCATGCTCCCAAATATGATTGAGAAGCTCGGTGTCTGAACAGGGTCTAGCCCTACAAGAATGTTGATTAACCACCATTTATATGAAAAGTCACTGCTTTCGACAAGTTTAATTAAGTAGAAGAAATTTAAAAGATAGCAAGTTTTGAATGCATAAACATTCTCGCATAAACATTCATATTTATAGAGAAAAAGGATATGGAATGAGTGATTTGGAAAGGACGAATATAGTAACTACAAGCCAAGCAAAGCATAAAAGGTATAAAGAAAATAGCAACTTCATATGCAATTATTCCTTTCATTCTTTTATCAATTATTCATTTCCTTCATACCAATAATTCAATAGTTTTTATTTCATTTCTTTGTTAGGTTAATTATTTCTTCTTGACATAGCACATGTACACACTGTCAATTAATATTTATACATGTTGCACTCGGATTAAGTACTACTACAAGCGTCACTCACAAGTATACGAGGTAGCTGTAACAAAGGTGATCGCCCCAAGGTCGTTTCCCCAAGAAGGTATGGTTTGTAATAGCTTGATTGACAAATTATTTAAATGCATGAATGTTTGTTGTTTGGAATTGTGAAGAACAATTTAAACCTAAGATTAAGGAGTGTAGGGATTAATGTGTGAAGGTGATATAAGATCAAATCGATTCTTGGGAAGGTGCCTAGGGTTATAGGTCCATTCAATCAAAGCTCAATTCTCAATTATCCATTAACATAACCTTGTAATTAATTTGTTTCTTAAGGTTAAATAGTCAATTAGCCATTCATTAGTTCTCACATTCATGAATTAGTAAAAACCAATTATTTTATATTACCAAATTAAATAACCCTAGAACTTATATTTCTAATTCATTCATAGGGTGGTCGATTATATAGTTCCGATATCGGATTTCACCTCTCGGTCCGTCATCCAATATTCAAAGATTAATAGGTAGCTAATCTATCAACCTAGCATTTAATACAATACAATCAACCAATCAACAAGGAACATCAATAGAAATATCAAATCAAGACATTCAACCAAATATACTACAAACCCTAGGCATGGGTATTTAGCTCAACATCATCAATTTAGAACAAACATTCAACTCAATATAAAACAAATACAAATTGTCCATTGCAATATCAATCTCTTAATATAACAACGACAACAAGAAATGAATTAAAAGAGAGAATAGAAAAACCCCTTGTGAAGATGCCAAGAGTAGGATTACTAATCTTCCTCCTAGCTCCACTTGATGTATTTGATGAAGAACTCAAGCTCTCTTCAATGGTTGATTCCCCTTTGCAATATGGAATGGAGCTTTCTCAAGTCACCAAACCTTGGAATGGAGCTTGCCTTTGGTAGATTGAATGGAGCTTTCTCAAGTCACCAAACCTTGGAAAGAAGCTTCTTCAACCTTCAAGAGCTTGTTTAATCCAATTTATCCCAAAGAACCTCAAAGATCTTGTCAATGGAAGATGGAGAAGATGAAGATGGAGGATGAAGATGAAGGGACAAGGAGAGTGTCACTCTCTCCTCATCCCAAATCGTGTTTGCCCCCTCCTTCTCTTTTCTTTTCTCTCTCTCCTCAAACCCTAGCCGTCTCCTCCCTTTCCTTTCTTTCGTGTAAAAGAATTTATATAAATTAAGGGTGACACGGCCAAGCTTGATTTGTGTAGACCCTTAATTTTTGACCCAATCCGATCCAATATGCTTTATTTAGTCCAAAATGATTTTTGTTGTCTAATTGGTCCAAAATAATTTTAATTAAATAGTTTTTGCTTTATTATCTAATTTTTATTAATAAAAAATAAAAATAAACAAATAAAAACAAAATAAAAATAAAAATAAAAATTGGAGTCGAAAAAAAAATCGGTAGCGAAAAGTGGTCGCGCGGGCCCGTCGGCCCAGCAGCAGCTCACCCGCGCCCGCAGGAATTTCCTATAGGCGAAATAACTTCCTGCGGGGCGAGTTATTTCACCCGCAGGAAATTCCTGTGGGTGAAATAACTTCCCGCAGGAATTTCCTGCGGGCTGGCACGCTCACTGGCCCCAGCCACGGGCCCGCTGCCACAGTTTTTGCCAGCGCAAAATTTTTCGACCCAAAATTTTGAAACTTAATCTAATTAGGTTTTAATTTTTTTTTATTAATATTACTTACCTTAATTAATTAGGAATAAATAACCTTAAACCATTATAAATAAGGACCAAAGGCATAGAAAAAAGGGTGGCCAAGAGAGAGGATAGTGAGCTTGGGATTGGAAACCAAATCAAGGAAGGAAAAGCAATAATTCAATTCAACTGATTTTTAAGGGAGTAGCAGCACGAATTAAGGAATTCAAAGGCAACAAAGGCTTGTCTTTGGAGCTAGTTCATCCAAGAAGAAGCAATTTTGGAGTAAATTACAAAAGAAGGTATCAAATTCTAAATTCTAATTTTTTGCACAGTAGCTAAAACTAGGATTTTTTGTGTTTTTCAAAAGTTAAAATTTTAGAACTTTAATTTAGTTTTCCAAAGTTAAAACACTAAAAACGTGACCTTATTTTCTAAAAAGACTTAAAATTGTTATTTTTTCTTCTTAAAGACCTTAAAACACTAATTGAACATATTTTTCAACAAAACAAAACTAAAATCAAATTCTGTTTCTTTTAAAATTTTAAAGTAGGTTCTATTTCATTCAAAAAGCCTTGAAAAACATCTTTTCTACTTATAAAAACTTTAATTTATTTGTTTAAATTCATAAAACTTCATAAAATATCAAATTGATTTCTAAAAACCCTAAAAATTGCTCATTACCCGTAACCCAAATTTCAAAACCCTAAAATCCAAAATTCAACTTTAAACCTAAAATAATGAACCCTAATCCTTTTAAAACCTTAAACCCTGATTTTTATGAACCCTAATCCTTTTAAAACATTAAAAAAAATATAAAAACATAAAAACTCAAAAATTACACAGTAGCTTAAAATTCAATCACAAATTAAAGTATTTTAAGGTATTCAAAACCCTAGTTTCATGATTTCATCATTCAACCCTTAATTTGGTTAATCAAAGAGTCATACCAACCTTTTAAAACATAAAACCCTAATCTATTTTAATTCCATAAAAAGTCACAGTACCTATAATTGAACTTTTATTTGCCTTATTCAATTCCATATTTACTTATACCTTGATTTATCTCTTATGCTTTAATCTATTTAATTTCAATACTTGATTTATTTAATTTATCATGGATGGATTTTTATTTTATTGATATTTAAATACTTTTGATGAATGATTTATTTATGATGAATGATTATTTACTTTTATCAATCAATTTAGATTTCCAAAAGTTGTAAGAGGTATGTTTCCACTTGGTGGGTACCTCATTATTTAAACATCATGTAATTTAATTTGCTTTTCTATTTTAGAACTTATGCAAAGGGCATGTTTCTACCTTTTGGTGGGTGTCCTATCTAGGCATGTGATGTAAGGACATGTTTCCATCCTTGGATGGGTGTCCATTTATTTGTTTTGTTTTGTTTGGACATTGCTTTGATTTTAATATAATGATGCTTTCTTTTTATTGTGTGTAGTATGGATAATATTGTTATATTTAAGAACTTTATAATATTAAGACCTATAAAAGAGGCCGATTCCAATGAACCGGGTGTTGTGGGGGTGCTGGGCCATTTCTCACCTTCCCCACACGTACCCAACTTTTCGAACCCATTAAGGGGTTGGGGATTCCTTAGGAATCGAGTCATCCACCCGTTTCTTTTTCCCGGCCCGTCCGGGTGGCAACTCCATTTTCTCCGGACTTAGGTCCGTGTTCTCTAAGGCCCCGAGCCTAAACAGTGCCGAAGTCACAAAAACCATTCCACCGGGAGTGGGGGCAAAAATCCCCGCTCATAGTTGTGACTCCACTAGGGATAAGAGAAGTTGATTCCATTGATCTTTATATTATTCTATTCTTTCTTATAATGATATTATCCATTGCATCATCTTAGATTGCATCGTGTGTGTGAGTTAGGACGCCCGTGTTACCCGTGTTATGTTATGTAAGGGATACCATACTTTCACTCAAGGTATGGAGATCGAGCATGGTATAATCACTCATAGCCTTGTACCATTTGGTATATACTTGCTATGGAAACCTAAGCCTTTTAACCCAAAGACTAAAGCTCATGTAATTGGCCTAGTTACTTTCCTTAAGGTTTTACCCCAAATGCATGTTGTTTGACTATGGATAATTTATCTTGGTTTAAATCATGGCTTATTTGGTTTGTTCTTTTTCTAATATGACCCAAGTACATTTGCAAGCTCAAAATAAATTTTTTCTTTAAAATCCAAAAGACCAAAACTATTTTCAAAATTTTTCAAGATGGTCTTTGGACATAAGACTTTTCTAAAAATAAAGAAAAAATTCTTTGGCCCATGGCCCAAATCCTATGTCCAAAATCCATTTTTCTAAAATCTTTTTGTAATGGGCTTAGAAACAAAATTCTTACAAAGAGCTTGCAAAATATATAGGTCAATTATGAAATACCAAAAATCAATTGTGGGCCTAGTTTACACTAAGAATAAATTAACCATGGGCTTGTTTTTGGCATGAACCACTAGTTACTTCTTTTCAAGTGAGAAATCTATTTATAATAAACCTTTTAATTTTGTTTTAATCCAATATAGCATAAAAGCTACTTTAGTTGGTTGAATGGATTAAAACCTAATTAATGGGAATTATCATGGATTGATTTCCATTTTTGAAAATATAACTATTGGTTGAAACGTCCGAGGGAATTATTCGAAAGCAAGGTACCCCATGTAGGTATTTTGTTAACCATATACCTAGGAAAAGAGACTCGCCATTCGTGTGTGGATGTTATAAGGTTGGAAGGAACGTCCTAATTTGTCCTTGTTTGTTTATTGTTTGTGCATACATGCATACATTTGCATCTCATATCATCAATCCTCTTTGGCTCACATCCCTGGATTACGATAGTTCAAAAGCTTACAATCCGACCTACGCCGGAGACGAGATATCTAGCAACGACTCAATCACTTGCTCACCAAGAACAATGGAGCCCGAACAAATTCAAAGAATGGTGGATGAAGCCCTCAATGCCAAGATGGAAGAAATAAAAGAGGCCCTAGCTGAGACTATGAAGAACCAATTGATTGCAATCTTAGAAAACCATGCCGAGGCATCTGCTAGCACTAAGAAACCAAAGGACAAAGGGAAGACTAAAATTAATGAAGTAGCTTTTGATGATGAAAAGGTGGTCATTGATGATGATGATGATTGGGCTCAATACTACCAAGAGGTTAAAGAAAAGAAGAAAGAACTGAAGGCTGTCGAGAAGGCAACTATTAAAAAAACCGAGACATCTGATGTTGAAAAGATGATAGCTGATTTAGAAAAGAAATTTGAGAAGAAATTGAAAATCGAAGAGAAGTCTGAGATAGACAAACTATTTGAACAAGATGATGAGGTCCCTTATAAATTAAAGATGCCCTCCTTTGCAAAGTACAATGGCACCGGAAATCCTCATCTTCATGTGAAGTAGTATATCACTGCCATGCAATCTGCCCGAGCTACTAAGGCTCAAACCCTAAGGTACTTTATGCTCTCATTGGACCCTGTTGTCCAAAATTGGTTCAATACCTTAGATGATGGAACACAAAAGAGCTGGGATCTACTTTACAAAGCCTTCATCCAACAAAATGGATATAATGTTGAGTTAGAAGTTACCTTGATGGAAGTGGAGTCCATTAGGCAAAGACCGAATGAGAATTTTGTAGATTATGTCAAGAGATGGAGAAACAAGGCTGCTTTGCTCAAGAAAAGGCCCGATGAATCTGATCAAATAAGGATGATTGTAAGAGAGGTGTTGCCTAGTCTTCGTGAGAGGATGTCTCATACACTCATCCGTGACTTCAAAGATCTTCTCCAAGCTGGTCTACAAATTGAAGAATGGGAAAGGGAGAAGAATCACTTTTCAATAAGAAGGAATGAGAAAGGGAACAACCAGCCTAACAATCAAAGCACACAAAAAGAAGTTGATGTTAATGTAACTGGTCAAGGGAATAAAAGGCAATTCTCAGAATTAGGGAAACATCTATCTTGGGTTTTTAGCAAGCTGTAAAAGAAAAGGTTGTTACAACCGTTAGCTCCTCGACCTCTACATAATCCACTGCCACCAAACTTCAATGCCGAGGCCTTCTATCAATTTCATCAAATGCGAGGGCATGAAACAGATAAATGTGCTCATTTAAGGCATGAGATTCAAGACCTAATCGATAGTGGCAAACTACCCGAGCTGGATAAGCCCAACACCAAAGACAATCCATTAGGGTTCAATAGAGTACCTCCACCGGCAACCTTCATGGTGGGAAAAGGATTGGAAGAAGATGTTGTTTTATCATCCTTTCAAGATGGGGATATTGAAGATGTGAAAGGAAAAGAAGCCTAACTCAATGAACTTTCCTTAGCTTGAATGTTGCTTTTCAATCTTACTTTCTTTAATATTTTGGAACTATTGTGTTTTTCAAATTTAAATTTGTTTGAATAAATTATTTTTATCATAAATTTTTATTGGTCATTATTCATTTTGGTGCTCAACCAATGAGGAATTTAGCTTGATGTTTATAAATTAATGTGTCTAGGCATCATGACTCGAATGACTTTACTAGATGAGGGAATTGCTCTATAGCATTGAGTTATGTATGCTTACTTAGAGAGGGCTCCTACATAATTATCTTTGTCTAGGTCTTAGTTAGTCTTAGAACATTGCTTTGACAAACTTTCAAGGTGAAATTGAACTCTGCTTATTTAAGGGAGAGATGATCTAGGCATTGTTTGATTAGCTAACAACTAGTATCCACCCAATTAAATATTAATCCCTAGTTGTCCCTTTGAGCCTTCATAAAATTTTAGCTTTCTTTTCATTGGCATATAACCTCAACAACCTACCTTGAGCTATTGTGATACTTTTTACAAGTCTTATGATGACAAAGGTGAAAAGGCAAGAAGATCAAAGAAAGAAATGAATAGTCAAGACTATGAAGATAGTTGAAGTTCTCAAGACCATAAGGGTAGTTGATGTTTTCAAGACCATAAGGATAGTTGATGTTCTCAAAACCTTAAGGGTAGTTGAAGTTCCCTTAATATCTCCAATTTATCAAGACAACATCAACATTAGAGTAACAAATGATTTATCCCTGTTAAGGAAGATTTATGTTACTCCACTCATCCATTATTGGAAGCCCAAGTTCATACAAACAAGACAACTCTTTTAGAGCTAGAACTTAAAAAAAAAAAGAGAGAAAGAAAGAAAAAGATAAAACCTAAAAAGGCGGTTCAAAAAGCCAACTGAGTTCTCTTTTACCTAAGTCAACAAAAGGCTTCCATTTGGTTTATAAGATTCAATTAAAATTGGAGAAAAAGGGGAAAGACCATTCAGTGCTTAAAAGTTCTGTACTTGACAGTCCTACAAGGAAGAAAGACAAAATGACAAAATGATCAAAGAAAGGGAGGAGTAAGAAAAATGAAATGAAAGAAAAGGGAAAAGAAGAAAAGAAATGAATTTGGGTCTTAAAATTTTTTGCAAGAGCAAAGACTGTCCTGATCAAGATCCAGATTAATTCCAAGAAGAATTTGGAGTCTAGCGAGATTGCCTCCAAGCTGCCTAAAATTCGAACAAGAAATTTATAGTGTGAGGGTTTGTCCATTGTGTCACACCAGCTCCTATCTCAAAATGGCCTTCATTTAACCCATGTCCCTTATAGACCCCGTTTCAAGCCTATCAAAGACCTGTTGATCTCTCTTGGTAGGTAGAGTCTATTAGTGGAGATAGTTTGAATAAGCATGCATATGGGATAGACAATATTTAAACTCAAATGAGACCTTTGGCCAAGTAATGTGTATGTGCCTATCTGAAGTGCAACAGTTCTTGCTTAAGTAGAAATGATTCCCGCATTTAGTACGGTAACTAGGGTTGTCATGTTATGGATATGTTAATTTGAAAAATCAAGTCCTGAGGTACATTGACATTAATTTGGCAAAGCCAACATTTGATTTCAAAATCAAAATTCAAAAAAAAATTTTTTTTGTCATACAAAGCCTTCGAGTTAAGGGAAGTATGTTGAACCTCCAAAGGACACATTTGGCAAAGTCATGAAGAAACTACCAACCGACATGCTGAAATATAGTTTGAAATGGATACATCCCTGACTCTATTGCTTAAGGTCTCCACCACTCATGTTTTCAACATCTCAAAGATAAAAGCCACAAATGCGAAGCTTTCGATCATTCCAATGCAAGACTTGAACGAGCGTCAAAACGGAACCAATGAGAACACTTCTGCTGATCACCTTGGTCTGTGAGTCGATGGAACAACTGTAAGTATTATTCATGCATATCATGCATACATGAGCATATCACATCGTACTTTCTTGTATTGTCTATTCTTTATCAAAGTGAATAGCAATCACTCTGTGAAGTGAAGAATCAAAAGAAGATGTCAAATCAGGGGGGCATGGAAAGCCCATTGCTTGAGAAAGCTCCAGTAAATTTGCAAAGAGAAGAAATACGTGCTTGTGCGAAGAATTAGATGGCAAAAACATCAATCAAAGCTTGCATGGATAAAATCTTTGATTTGAGCCTACGCAGGGGGCAAAGTTTCTCCTTTTCAATTTTTTGAGTTTATATACCAAATATTTTTAAACTCACTCACAAATATTTTGCCACACAGGGGGGGCAAGGAGAGGATATAAGGTCCAATTAAAAATAACTAAATCTTTGCAAAAAGAAAGAACAAAAGAATGGAACAATAGAACTCTCAAAAGAATGAAGGTGCAAAAGACAAAAGATCAATCCAGCTAAAAGAGCTGAAGCCAGGGTGAAGATCCGATCTCAAAGGATGAAGATCCACTTTTCAAGGGTGAAGACCCGATCTCAAAGGATGAAGATCCATTTTCAAGGGTGAAGACCCGATCTCAAAGGATGAAGATCCATTTTCAAGGGTAAAGACTCGATGTCAAAAGATGAAGATTCATTTTCAAGGATAAAGATCCACTTTTCAAGGGTGAAGACCCAATCTCCAAGGATGAAGATCCATTCTGAGGGTGAAGAATCACAATGCATAGAACAGCAGGAGCAGTTAGACTTCTCAACTGATAAAAAAGTTAGTCAAATTCATTCTCGGGTCCAAGTACCCTTTCTCGGGTCCAAGTACCCAAATCAAATCTAATCTCGGGTCCAAGTACCCAAATTAAATCAAAATCAATTCAAATCTCAAGACAAAGTACCCAGGTTAGGATCGAGTATCCCAATCCAAGTTTAGGATCGAGTATCCAAATCTAGTTAGGATCGAGTATCCAAATCCAATTTAGGATCGAGTATCCAAATCCAATTTAAGATCGAGTATCCAAATCCAGTTAGGATCGAGTATTCCAATCAAGTTTAGGATCGAGTATCTGAATCCAAGTTAGGATCGAGTATCCAAATCAAGTTAGGATCGAGTATCCCAATCCAATTTAGGATCGAGTATCCAAATCCAGTTAGGATCGAGTATCCGAATCCAGTTTAGGATCGAGTATCCAAAGCCAATTTAGGATCGAGTATCCAAATTCGATTTAGGATCGAGTATCCAAATCCAGTTTAGGATCGAGTATCCAAATCCAGTTAGGATTGAGTATCCAAATCCAATTTAGGATCGAGTATCCAAATCCAGTTTAGGATCAAGTATCCAAATCCGATTTAGGATCGAGTACCCAAATCCAGATAGGATCGAGTATTCAAGTCTAGTTTAGGATCGAGTGTCCAAATCTCTCGGGTCTAGAACCCAAAACCTCAAAAATTAAGTCTTATTGCTTTTCACTCTCTTTCACTAAGGTTTCAGATCATTCAAGTAGGGGGCAAACTGTAGACCCTTGATTTTTGACCCAATCCGATCTAATATGCTTTATTTAGTCCAAAATGATTTTTGTTGTCTAATTGGTCCAAAATAATTTTAATTAAATAGTTTTTGCTTTATTATCTAATTTTTATTAATAAAAAATAAAAATAAACAAATCAAAATCAAAAAATCAAAATCAAAAATAAAAATCGGAGTCGAAAAAAAAATCGGCAGCGAAAAGTGGTCGCGTGGGCCCGTCGGCCCAGCAGCAGCTCACCCGCAGGCCTGCGGGCGAGTTATTTTGCCCGCAGGAGATTCTTGCGGGCAAAATAACTTCCCGCAGGAATTTCCTGCGGGCTGGTACACCAACTGGCCCCAGCCACGGGCCCGCTGCCACAGTTTTCTCCAGCGCAAAATTTTTCGACCCAAATTTTTGAAACCTAATACAATTAGGTTTAATTTCTTTTTTTTTATTAATAATACTTACCTTAATTAATCAGGAATAAATAACCTTAAACCATTATAAATAAGGACCAAAGGCATAGAAAAAAGGGGTGACCGAGAGAGAGGATAGTGAGCTTGGGATTGGAAACCAAATCAAGGAAGGAAAAGCATAATTCAATTCAACTGATTTTTAAGGGAGTAGCAGCACGAATTAAGGAATTCAAAGGCAACAAAGGCTTGTCTTTGGAGCTAGTTCATCCAAGAAGAAGTAATTTTGGAGCAACTTACAAAAGAAGGTATGAAATTCTAAATTCTAATTTTTTGCACAGTAGCTAAAACTATGATTTTTTGTGTTTTTCAAAAGTTAAAATCTTAGAACTTTAATTTAGTTTTCCAAAGTTAAAACACTAAAAACGTGACCATGTCTTTTCCTTTCTTCATTCCAAGGCTTGGCCATGTCTCTTGGGTGTGCTAGCTACTATCTTGGAATTCTTTTGAGGGACATGGCCAAGATTGCTTTGGCTTGGCCATGTCTTGCTTGATTCATGCTCTTTCTTCATTTTTCTTGATTGTTTTGATCATCCAAGGGAGTTTTTGCACTTAAACCTAAAACAAACACTTTAAACAAACTTAAAACAAAAATCAATCAAAACATTAACTAAAAACACATAAAAATAATACTGAAAATTAGTACAAATATGATCTAAACAAATACCCCACACTTAATTCCTTGCTTGTCCCCAAGCAAGGCTAAAATCAAAACACACTAAACAAGATGAATTTTGTTAAGTTCAAGAGTTATAAAGATGCATCAAGACTTCCTTATCCCTAAATCAGCAATCAATATCGAATCAAACAAAATCAACACCAATGCAATTAAGTGGCTTTCCATGCATAACCAATGTTGTCACTCCCTCACCAACTCTTACAAGTGTTTGATCATGGTGGTGTTTACACTCATAACAATCAATGAAAGATTATTGCCATAGGCTTGCTTATCAATCAAATCTCCACCACAAAATAACAATCAAGCATCAATCAAAAGGTCTTTATTGGGTTGTAATGGGGCTAAGGTAAAGGCATGATATTTAGGAAATGTGAGCTTGATCATTAAGTTCAAGAGCACTTTAAGAATGAAGTACCCGATCATATATATAACCCAACAACCCCAAAACACCTTCCTCTCATCTACCCCTTGACATTAAAGAGCTTTTTAAGGGAACTCACTTATTAAATATTGCAATGATACATTCCAACCCTTTCAACAAGAACAACAATTCTTCTTCTTATTATTATATATATATTTTTTATTTTTCTCTTTTTCTTGTTTTTATTTTTTTTATTTTGCTTTGCAATCTTAAACTTACTAAATTTAACCCCACACTTAATTCAACACAACACTCGGTCATAAACGCTCTTAAAATGCTCTTGACCTAATGAAAGGGTAAGAGTTAAACAACAAGGTCTAAGCTAATGGTGTTGTGAAAAAGAATGAAAAGGAAAAATAAAATAAGCTCAAAATTGGCTAACTAAGGTTAAAAATAGGGTTGGTCTTTTTAAGCCAAAGTGGGTTCACCTAATTGCCTTAATCATCTTGATGCCTAATTGAAATTTTTATGTAATCTTAAAATACAAGTCAAAGCAAGTTCTAGCAATTCATCAATCAAAGATGTTCACCCATAACAATAATGATAAGTTGATGGCTCAATTCCTCACTAGGTTAATGGCAATGCAAGGAAAAACCAACAAAATTGACAATAAGCACCAATTCTACTCAATTCTCAAATTCATGCTTCAAAAATTCAAAGGTCATCTATCAACAATTTTTATAACAATTGAACTTTTTAAAACTCATTTATTCAAGGTAAAACATTATTAAACTTAAAAAGTAAAAACACAAAATGCACTACCCAACACTTAAAGATTAACATTGTCCTCAATGTGAGCATGCATAAACTAAAAGAGAGTTTAGATGATACTTGATTTCCATTGTTCCCATATATGATGTGTAGTTCCACCCATAATGCAATTGGAGCCCATGTGTGAGAGGATGAACAACATCCAACTTTGAAATGTGCCTAATGTATTGAAAAGCCTAGGTAGCATCCTTGGAAGAGCAATTGTCCAAAAAGAACATGTGAGGGTTGTCTTAACTTGATCCTCTAATGCTATATGGACGCGGTAAGAACCTTTTTCAGTTTGCAACATGGTTATATATGGTTTTTGCTCGTTCTCACCACCAAGGGTGGGAGAGATGATAATTTGTTGCATACTGTACTCCCCAACCAAAACGTCTTTCAAAATTCTTGGGGTCTTTTTAAGTTCAACCAAGTTTGGTTGAACCACTTCTTCATCCTCTTTAGCAATTTGAAGCTCTCCCTCAACAATCTTATTATTTAATAGTAAATTGCTCTCCTTAATTTCTAAATTGGAAAAATTAGGCTCTACTCCTAAGGTCATGGCTGCCTCAAGCTTATCTTCACTATCTTCAATATAGGGCATGCTATAAAGTTTAGAAAGTTGCATACCTTGTTTCTCTTCATTCAGCCTGCTTGGGAATGGGATTGGTGGCATACAAGGATTTGGAGGTTCATGTAATTTTGTGGAAGTTGATGCTTCCAAATTCTCCTCCTCCTTTGATTGAATTAACTCCTCTATGTATGGTTGTATTTCCTCACCATCTTTTTCTTGATTAGTTCCTGCATCAAAGGAATCACAAAAATTGTTATATATCACCTGTTCACTCCTCAAATTTGTGATTACCTTGACTTGCTCCAGTTGGCTAGGAAATTCCTCTTTTTGGTGTGCTTGGAGTTGATGTGCCAATTGCCCAACTTGAGCTTCCACCCTCTTCAATGATTCCTCCAAAGAATCAAACCTCTCATTACTCCCTTCCTGATTTTGTGTGCTAATTTGAAGGTAAGCATTCAAATCATCTTCCACTGTGGATTTCTTGCATTGATCTTGATTTTGTGCACTAATTTGAATGAAGGTATTCAAACTATCTTCCAAAGTGGGTTTCTTAAGGTGATCTTGATTTTGTTTGCTAGTTTGAATGAAGGCATTCAAACTATCCTCCAATGTGGGTTTCTTAAGGTGATCTTGATTTGAATATTGTTCTTGAGAGTAAGGATTTCTTTGGTAAGGTTGAAAAAAATTTTGAGGTAGAATTTGCTGTTGATTTTCCCAAGAAAAATTTGGGTGGCTTCCCCAACTTGAATTATAAGGTCTTGGATATGGGTCATTTACACCCATTTGCTGGAAACTTTCATAGGCATATTCTTCCTCTTGCCTCTATTGGTATTGTCCATAACCAAATGAACACATGTTTGCGCTATGTCCTGCAATGTCACATGCTGAACATACTTCACGAGTAGGCATAGGTGTTCTTCCTCTTGCATTTAGCATCTTAAGTTGGTTCGTTAATTCTGCTAATTGCCATGCCATGTCAGAGTTAGGGTTATCATCATAAACCCCTACGTACCTTGAAAACTGCATATTTACAAAAGACACTTAGCAACTTAAAGAAAACAAACAAATAATTAAATTGAAAGAAAATCAAACAAAATAAACAAACAATTCAAAGAAAACAAACAATCAATTAAATTGTAAAGAAAAATCAAACTATCACTACTTAAACAGCCTTCCCCGGCAACGGCACCAAAAACTTGTTGCACTCGGATTAAGTACTACTACAAGCGTCACTCACAAGTATACGAGGTAGTTGTAACAAAGGTGATCACCCCAAGGTCATTTCCCCAAGAAGGTGTGGTTCGTAATAGCTTGATTGACAAATTATTTAAATGCACGAGTGTTTGTTTGGAATTGTGAAGAACAATTTAAACCTAAGATTAAGGAGTGTAGGGATTAATGTGTGAAAGTGATATAAGATCAAATCGATTCTTGGGAAGGTGCCTAGGGTTATAGGTCCATTCAATCAAAGCTCAATTCTCAATTATCCATTAACATAACCTTGTAATTAATTTGTTTCTTAAGGTTAATTAGTCAATTACCCATTCATTAGTTCTCACATTCATGAATTAGTAATAACCAATTATTTTATATTACCAAATTAAATAACCCTAGAACTTATATTTCTAATTCATTCATAGGGTGGTCGATTATATAGTTCCGATATCATATTTCACCTCTCGGTCCGTCATCCAATATTCAAAGATTAATAGGTAGCTAATCTATCAACCTAGCATTTAATACAATACAATCAACCAATCAACAAGGAACATCAATAGAAATATCAAATCAAGACATTCAACCACATATACTACAAACCCTAGGCATGGGTATTTAGCTCAACATCATCAATTTAGAACAAACATTCAACTCAATATAAAACAAATACAAATTGTCCATTGTAATATCAATCTCTTAATATAACAACGACAATAAGAAATGAATTAAAAGAGAGAATAGAAAAAACCCTTGTTAAGATGCCAAGAGTAGGATTACTAATCTTCCTCCTAGATCCACTTGATGTATTTGATGAAGAACTCAAGCCCTCTTCAATGGTTGATTCCCCTTTGCAATATGGAATGGAGCTTTCTCAAGTCACCAAACCTTGGAATGGAGCTTGCCTTTGATAGATGGAATGGAGCTTTCTCAAGTCACCAAACCTTGGAATGAAGCTTCTTCAACCTTCAAGAGCTTGTTTAACCCAATTTATCCCAAAGAACCTCAAAGATCTTGTCAATGGAAGATGGAGAAGATGAAGATGGAGGATGAAGATGAAGGGACAAGGAGAGTGTCACTCTCTCCTCATCCCAAATCGTGTTTGCCCCCTCCTTCTCTTCTCTTTTCTCTCTCTCCTCAAACCCTAGCCATCTCCCCCCTTTCCTTTCTTTCGTGCAAAAGAATTTATATAAATTAAGGGTGACACGGCCAAGCTTCTTTTGGCTTAGCCGTGTCTCTCATTTTTCTTTGGGACGCGGCCAAGCTTGCTGGCCGTGTCCTTCACTGCCTTCTTCTTTCTTTTTCTTTGGATTTTTTGCTCCTTAGGTGAGACACGGCCAGTGGCTTGGCCGTGTCTCTTGCCAGTGTCAGTCACTGCTTCTATTTTAGGATGAAACACGGCCAAGACAATGAGACATGGCCAAGCTTCAAGTGACATGGCCATGTCGATTAGACACACTCACAGACATGGCCATGTCTGTGAGTGTGTCAAGTACTTCCTCTATTTTAGGATGAAACACGGCCAAGACAATAAGACATGGCCATGCTTCAAGTGACATGGCCATGTCGATTAGAACACTCACAGATATGGCCATGTCTGTGAGTGTGTCAAGTAATTCCTCTATTTTAGGATGAAACACGGCCAAGACAATGAGACATGGCCAAGCTTCAAGTGACACGGCCATGTCGATCAGACACACTCACAGACATGGCCATGTCTGTGAGTGTGTCAACTACTGCCTCTATTTTTTTTTCTTTCTTGGTTTCTTTTCCTTGGGTGAGACACGGCCAGTGGCTTGGCCGTGTCTCTTGGGTGTGTCAGCTACTGTCTTGGAATTCTTTTGAGGGACATGGCCAAGCTTGCTTTGGCTTGGCCATGTCTTGCTTGATTCATGCTCTTTCTTCATTTTTCTTGATTGTTTTGATCATCCAAGGGAGTTTTTGCACTTAAACCTAAAACAAACACTTTAAACAAACATAAAACAAAAATCAATCAAAACATTAACTAAAAACGCATAAAAATCATACTGAAAATTAGTACAAATATGATCTAAACAATAAATTATTGTGTGTCTAAAAAATATTTTTGAAGCTCTTAAAATATTTTTTCCATACAGAGGGTAAGAGTGGATAGGTATAGTAAAAATAGTCAAATTTTTTGCATTTTGCAAATACAGTAAAAACAATAGTTAATTTTTTTTTCTGCAAATACTAAAATTTATTTCCAAAATAACTCAGATTTAGATCCCAAATTATTTTTGAGTTTAGAACTCATTCGGGTCGAGAACCCAAATTATTTTTGAATCCAGAACTCACTTGGGTCAAGAACTCAAATTATTTTTGAGTCCAGAACTCACTTGGGTCAAGAACCTAAATTATTTTTAAGTCAAGAACTCACTCAGGTTAAGAACCCAAATTATTTTTGAGTCCAAAACTCACTCGGGTTCAGAACCCAAAATTATTTTTGAGTCCAAAACTCGCTTTGGATCCTGAACCCAAACCAACTTGGGTCCACAACCCAAATTATTTTTGAATCCAGAACTCACTCCAGGTCTAGAATTCAAACCAACTCGGATCTAAAACCTAAATTATTTTTGAGTCTAGAACTCACTTCGGGTTCAGAACCTAAATCAACTCAGGTCTACAATCCAAATTGTTTTCAAGAGAAGAACTCACTCTGAGTTCAGAACCCAAATCAATCGGGTCCAGAACCCAAATTATTTTCAAGTCCAGAACTCACAGAACCCAAACAAACTCAGGTCCAAAACCTAAATTAATTTCGAGTCCAAAACTCACTCCAGGTCTAGAATCCAAACCATTTTAAAATTAAACCAATTCGACTTTTCAAATTGGAGTTGCTTTTCACTCTTTGAATAAATCCAAAATCGTTCAAGTAGTGGGCAAAACTGTCGACCCTTAATTTGTCCAAGTTTTAAGAATCCGGGAAAAAATTTGATAAGCCTAAATTAAGTATAATTAATTTAGTTCAGTTTGGTTTAAATCAAGACAGTTTGGCCCAAGCTAATTTGATATGGGACTAACCCAATATCAAATTGGCTAAGGCCAATTCAACATGCAACAAATTTTACTGAGTGCAAGACATTTTCAAAAATCCTAAGTAGAATAAAATTTATGGCGAGGATGTTGGTTTTAGATTAAAATTGCTAGGTCACCCTAGTTAAAGCTTATAAATACAAAGCTTGGACAAGGAAAAGAGGAGGAAGGATTAAAAACCTAACATCCGCATAAGCAATATTAACAAAGAGTTAGTAGCCAATAACAAACACAAGTAGATTACGAAACCATAAAACCACAAAGGCAGTATCGCATTATCTTTGTTTTTCTCGGCCAGAGTTTCAAACTGTTGTAAGATCAACATTTAATTATGGTAGAGCCAACAAACAAAGGTACATTTACTATGTTTATCTCATTTAAATTTTGCTTAGGATGCTGTGTTGATAACTTTAAATGCTGGTTATTTTTCTTCATTGTCTAAATAAGTTCCAATAGATTGATATTCATTGATTTCAATTCATAGTAATTTATTAAAGCATGATCAGTAATTGTAGGTTTTAAAATTCACAACAGTTAACTTATTAAATTTTGTTTCATCCAGTAGCTATCCACAAGATTATATATATATATATCATAATGTGAGCGGGGATTTTCACCCCCACTCCCGATGGAATGGTTCTTGCGACTTCGGCACTGTTTAGGCTCGGGGCCTCAGAGAACACAGACCTAAGTCTGGAGAAAATGGAGTCGCCACCTGGACGGGCCGGGAAAAAAGAAAAGGGTGGATGACTCGATTCCTAAGGAATCCCTAACCCCCTAATGGGTTCGGAAAGTTGGGTACGTGTGGAGAAGGTGAGAAATGGCCCAGCACCCCCACAACACCCGGTTCATTGGAACCGGCCTCCTTTACAGGTCTTAATATTATAAAATTCTTAAGTATAATAACATTATCCATATTACACACAATAAAAAGAAAGCATCATTATATTAAAATCAAAGCAATGTCCAAACAAAGTAAATAAATGGACACCCATCCAAGGATGGAAACATGTCCTTACATCACATGCCTAAATAGGACACCCACCAAAAGGTAGAAACATGCCCTTTACATAGGTTCTAAAATAGAAAAGAAAATTAAATTACATGATGTTTAACTAATGAGGTACCCACCAAGTGGAAACATACCTCTTACAACTTTTGGAAATCTAAATTAATTGATAAAAATAAATAATCATTCATCTTAAATAAATCATTCATCAAAGCTATTAATCAAGATATAAAATAAACATCCATCCATGATAAATTAAATAAATCAAGTATTGAATTCAAATAAATTAAAGCATAAGAAATAAATCAAAGCATAATCAAGTATGGAATTGAATAAAGCAAATAAAAGTTCAAGTATAGCGACTATTTCCATTTAGGGTTCTTTATCTCATGTGTTAAGGTTTTGGAAATTCTAAAGTTAAGCTACTGTGACTTTTTAGGGAATTAAAATAGATTAGGGTTTTATGTTTTTTAAAGGTTGGTAGACACTTTGATTAAACAAATTAAGATTTGAATGGTGAAATCATGAAACTAGGGTTTTGGACACTTTGAAATACTTTTTAATTCATGGTTTTAAATACTGGGCCTACGGGCGTGCCGGCCGCAGGAAATTCCTGTGGGCAAAACGCCCACGGGCCCGCACGACTGCTTTTTACTGCCATTTTTTTTTCGACTCTGATTTTATTTTTATTTTTTAATTTTTATTTGTTTATTTTCATTTTTATTAATAAAAATTAGATAATAAGGTAAAAATTAATTAATTAAAATTATTTTGGATCAATTAGACAATAAAAATCATTTTGGGCTAAATAAAACATATTAGATCGAATTGGATAAAAAATTAAGGGTCTACAGTTTGCCCCTGCTTGAATGATCTGAAACCTTTGTGAAAGAGAGTGAAAAGCAAAAAGACTTAATTTTTGAAATGGCGACTTATTTTGGGTACTTGGACCCAATTTGAGTTCTGGACTCATGGATGGTTATAGGTTCTAGACCCAAGGCAAATTTGGGTTCCGGACTCGAATTCGAGTTCTGGACTCGAGGATATTTCTAGGTTCGAGCCCTAAGAAAAATTCAGTTTCTAGACCCGGATTCGAGTTTTGGACTCGAGGATAATTCTAGGTTCTAGACCTAAGGAAAATTTGGGTTCTGGACCCGGTTCGAGTTCTGGGCTCAAGAATAATTCTAGGTTCTGAACCTAAGGAAACTTTGGTTTCTGGACCCGGTTCGAGTTCTGGACTCAAGGATAATTCTAGGTTCTGGACCTAAGGAAAAATTGGGTTCTGGACCCAGTTCGAATTAATTTTGAGCTAATTTGGGTACTTGATTTAGGTACTTGGACCTAAGATTGGGTACTTGGACCCGGGATTGGATACCTGGACCCGAGATTGGGTAGTTGGACCCTAGCTTAAATTGATTTTGGGTACTTGGACTCGGGATTGGGTACTTGGACCCGAGATTGATTTGATTTGGGAACTTGGACCCAAGATTGGATACTTGGACCCAAGCTTGGGTACTTGGACCCGAGCTTGAATTGATTTTGGGTACTTGGACCTAAGATTGGGTACTTAGACTCAAGATTGGGTACTTGGACCCGAGCTTGAATTGATTTTGGGTACTTGGACCCGGGATTGGGTACTTAGACCTGAGATTGATTTGATTTGGGTACTTAGACCCGAGATTGGGTACTTGGACCCGAGCTTGGGTACTTGGACCCAAGCTTGAATTGAATTTGACTAACCTTTTAGTTGGGAAGTCTGACTACTCTGGCTGTTTTATGCATTGTGATTCTTCACCATCAAATTGGATCTTCATCCTTTGAGACCGGGTCTTTATCCTTGAAAATGAATCTTCATCTTTTGACATCGGGTCTTTACCCTTGAAACATTGATCTTTATCCATTGGAGGTCGAGTCTTTACCCTGGCTTCAGCTCTTTTAGCTCGATTGATCTTTCGTCTTTTGCATCTTCATTCTTTTTAGAGTTCTAATTGTTCCATTCTTTTATCTTCCTTTTTTCAAAGATTTAGCTATTTTTAATTAGACCTTATATCCTCTCCTTGCTCCCCTGTGTGGCAAAATATTTGTAAGTGAGTTTAAAGATATTTGGTATATAAACCCAAAAAATTGAAAAGGAGAAACTTTGCCCCCTGTGTAGGCTCAAACCAAAGATTTTTTCCATGCAAGCTTTGATTGATATTTTTTCTTGTCTAGTTCTTC
The DNA here is from genome assembly GCA_947685225.1 of Garcia nutans. Classification (NCBI taxonomy): domain Eukaryota; kingdom Viridiplantae; phylum Streptophyta; class Magnoliopsida; order Malpighiales; family Euphorbiaceae; genus Garcia; species Garcia nutans. Next base: position 37,050,473 of record CANTUV010000045.1, read on the forward strand.
ACACAAGCATACATTTCTTCTCTTTGAAAAATTACTGGAGCTTTCTCAAGCAATGGGCTTTCCATGCCCTCCTGATTTGACATCTTCTTTTGATTCTTCACTTCACAGAGTGTTTGCTGTTCACTTTGATAAAGAATAGACAATACAAGACAAGAAAGTACGATGTGATATGCTCATGTATGCATGATATGCATGAATAATACTTATAGTTGTTCCATTGACTCACAGACCGAGGTGATCAGCAGAAGTGTTCTCATTGGTTCCGTTTTGAGGCTCGTTCAAGTCTTGCATTGGAATGATCGAAAGCTTTGTATTTGTGGCTTTTATCTTCAAGATGTTGAAAACATGAATAATGAAGACCCCAAGGAGAATAGTTAGGGATTCATTTATTTCAAACTACAATTCAGCATGTCAGTTGGTAGCTTCTTCATGACTTTGCCAATAATCATTTCCTTTGCCCAATCTGTCCTTTGGAGGTTCAACATACTTCCCTTAACTTGAAGGCTTTGTATGACAAGACATTTTTTTTTGAAATCAAATGTTGGGTTTGCCAAATTAATGTCAATGTACCTCAGGACTTGATTAATATATCTATAACATGACAACCCTAGTTACCGTACTAAACTCGGGAATCATTTCTATTTAAGAACTGTTGCACTTCAGATAGGCATATACACATTACTTGGCCAAAGGTCTCATTTGAGTTTAAATATTGTCTATCTCATATGCATGCTTATTCAAACTATCTCCACTAATAGATTCTACCTACCAAGAGAGATCAACAGGTCTTTGATAAGCTTGAAATAGGGTCTATAAGGGACATGGGTTAAAGTGAAGGCCATTTGTAAGTTGGGGCTGATGTGATACAATGGACAAGCCTTCACACTATAAATTTCTTGTTTGAATTTTAAGCGGCTTAAAGGCAATCTTGCTAGACTCCAAATTCCTTCTATATCTTCTTGGCATTAATCTGGATATTGACTAGGACAGTTTTTGCCCTTGCAAAAAAGTTTGGTTCCCAAATTCATTTCTTTTCTCCCTCTCCCTTTTCTTTATTTCTCTTACTCTTCCCTTTTCTTTCTCTTTGTTTTCCTTACTCTTCCCTTTCTTTGAGCATTTTATCATTTTGTCCTTCTTTCTTGTTGGACTATCAAGTACAAAACTTTCAAGAACTGGATGGTCTCCCTCCTTTTCTCCAATTTTGATTGAATCTTTGGTTAGGTTGGACCAATTCAAGTCAAACCATCCTTATGGAAGCCTTTTGCTGCTTTAGGTAAAAGAGAACTCAATTGGCTTTCTGAATTTCTTTTGTTCTTTTTGTTCTTTTTCTTTTTTTTTCTTTCTTTTTTTTGTTTGGTTCTAGCTCAAACAGAGTTGTCTTGTTTGTACCAACTTGGGCTTCCAATAATGGATGAGTGGAGTAACATAAATCTTCTTTAATAGGGATAAATCATTTGTTACTCTAATGTTGATGTTGTCTTGATATATTGGAGACATTAAGGGAACTTCAACTACCCTTAAGGTTTTGAGAACATCAACTATCCTTATGGTCTTGAAAACATCAACTACCCTTATGGTCTTGAGAACCTCAACTATCTTCATAGTCTTGACTATTCATTTCTTTCTTTGATCTTCTTGCCTTTTCACCTTTGTGATCATAAGACTTGTCAAAAGTATTACAACAGCTCAAGGTAGGTTGTTGAGGTTATATGCCAATGAAAAGAAAGCTAAAATTTTATGAAGGCTCAAAGGGACAACTAGGGATAAATATTTAATTGGGTGGATACTAGTCGTTGGCTAATTAAACAATGCCTAGATCATCTCTCCCTTAAATAAGCAGAGTTCAATTTTGCCTCAAAAGTTTGTCAAAGCATGTTCTAAGACTGACTAAGACCTAGACAAAGATAATTATGCAGGAGCCCTCTCTAAGTAAGAATACACAACTTGATGCTATAGAGTAATTCTCTCATCTAGTAAAGTCATTCGAGTCATGATGCCTAGACACATCAAGCTAAATTCCTCATTGGTTGAGCATCAAAATGAACAAAGACCAACAAAAATTTATGATAAAAATAATTTAAATTTGAAAAACACAATAGTTCTAAAAATATTAAAGAAAGTAAGATTGAAAAGCAACATCCAAGCTAAGGAAAGTTCATTGAGTTAGGCTTCTTTTCCTTTCACATCTTCAATATTTCCATCTTGAAAGGATGATAAAACAAAGTCTTCTTCCAATCCTTTTCCCACCATTAAGGTTGCTGGTCGTGGCACTCTGTTGAACCTTGGAAATGGATTATCTTTGGTGTTGGGCTTGTCCGGCTGGGCGACTTGCCATTATCAATTAAATTCTAGATCTCATGCCTCAACTTCATGCAATTGTCCGTTTCATGTCCAGACCTTTGATGGAATTGGCAAAATGCATTAGTATCAAAATTAGGTGGAAGAGGATTAGGCAAAGGACGAGGAGTCAAGGGTTGTAACAATCCCTTCTTTTGTAGCTTATTCAGAACCCAAGACAATGGCTTCCCCAGATCTGAAAACTGCCTCAATCCTCCTTGACTAGCGGCATTAACATCAACTTCTTTTTGTGTGCTTTGATTGCCCGACTAGTAGTTCCCGTTCTCATTCCTTTTTATTGAAAAGCGATTCTTCTCCCTTTCCCACTCTTCAATTTGTAGACCAGCTTGGAGAAGATCTTTGAAATTACGTATGAGTGTATAAGACATCCTTTCACGAAGACTAGGTAACACCCCTCTCACAATCATCCTTATTTGATCGGATTCATCGGGCCTCTTCTTGAGTAAAGCGGCCTTGTTTCTCCATCTCTTGACATAATCTACAAAATTTTCATTTGGTCATTGCCTAATGGACTCAACTTCCATTAAGGTAACTTCCATTTCAACATTGTATCCATATTGTTGGATGAAGGCTTTGTAAAGTAGATCCCAACTCTTTTGTGTTCCATCATCTAAGGTATTGAACCAATTTTGGACAGCAGGATCCAATGAGAGCATAAAGTACCTTAGGGTTTGAGCCTTAGTAGCTCGGGCAGATTGCATGCCAGTGATATATTGTTTCACATGGAGATGAGGATTTCCAGTGCCATTATACTTTGCAAAAGATGGCATCTTGAACTTGTATGGTACCTCTTCATCTAGCTCAAATAATTTGTCAACTTCGGACATTTCTTCAGTTTTAAGCTTTTTCTCAAATTTCTTTTCTAAATCAGCAATCATCTTTTCAATATCAGATGTCTCGGTCTTTTCAATAGTTGCCTTCTGAACAACCTTTGGCTCCTTTTTATCTTGAAGATCTTGGTAGTATTGAGCCCAATCATCACCATCAATGATCACCTTCTCATCATCACAAGCCACTTCATTAACTTTCATCTTCCCTTTGTCCTTTGGCTTCTTAGTGCTAGCAGAAGCCTTGGCATGATTCTCCAAGATTACAGTCAATTGGTTCCTCATGGTCTCAGCTAGGGCCTCTTTTATTTCTTCCATCTTGGCATTGAGGGCTTCATCCACCATTCTTTGAATTTGTTCGGGCTCCATTGTTCTTGGTGAGAAAGTGATTGAGTCGTTGCTAGATATCTCGTCTCCGGCATAGGTCAGATTGTAAGCTTTTGAACTATCGTAATCCAGGGATGTGAGCCAGAGAGGATTAATGACATGAGATGCAAATGTATGCATGTATGCACAAACAATAGACAAACAAGGACAAATTAGGATGTTCCTTCCAACCTTATAACATCCACACACGAATGGCGAGTCTCTTTTCCTAGGTATATGGTTAAGCAAAATACCAACATGGGGTACCTTGCTTTCGAATAATTCCCTCGGATGTTTCAACCAATAGTTATATCCTTGAAAATGGAAATCAATCCATGATAATTCCCATTAATTAGGTTTTAATCCATTCAACCAACCAAAGTAGCTTTTATGCTATATTGGATTAAAACAAAATTAAGAGGTTTATCATAGATAGATTTCTCACTTGAAAATGGTAACTAATGATTCATGGAAAAAACAAGCCCATAGTTAATTTATTCTTAGTGTAAACTAGGCCCACAATTGATTTTTGGTATTTCATAATTAACCTAAATATTTTTGCAAGCTCTTTGTAAGAATTTTGTTTCCAAGCCCATTATAAAAAGATTTTTAGAGAAGTGGATTTCGGGCTTAGTATTTGGGCCATGGGCCAAAGAATTTATTTATTTTTTTAAAAAAAGTCTTATGTCCAAAGACCATCTTGGAAAAATTTTGAAAATAGTTTTAGTCTTTTGGATTTTAAGGAAAAATTTATTTTGAGCTTACAATATACTTAGATCATATTAGAAAAAGAACAAACCAAATAAGCCATGATTTAGACTAAGATAAACTAACCATAGTCAAACAACTTATATTTAGGGTAAAACCTAAGGAAAGTAACTAGGCCAATTACATGAGCTTTAGTCTTTGGGTAGAAAGGCTTAGGTTCCCATAGCAAGTATATACCAAACGGTACATGGTTATGAGTGGTTATGCCATGCTCGATCTCCATACCTTGAGTGAAAGTATGGTATCCCTTACATAACGCAACACGGGTAACACGGGCGTCCTAACTCACGCACACGATGCAAACTAATATGATGCAATGGATAAAATCATTATAAGAAAGAATAGAATAATATAGAGACTAACGGAATCAACTTCTCTTATCCCTAGTGGAGTCGCCACTGTGAGCGGGGATTTTTGCCCCTACTCTCGGTGGAATGGTTCTTGCGACTTTGGCACTGTTTACGCTCGAGGCCTTAGAGAACACGGACCTAAGTCCGGAGAAAATGGAGTCGCCACCCGGACGGGCCGAGAAAAAAGAAAGGGGTGGATGACTCGATTCCTAAGGAATCCCCAACCCCCTAATGGGTTCGGAAAGTTGGGTACGTGCGGGGAAGGTGAGAAATAGCCTAGCACCCCCACAACGCCCAGTTCATTAGAACCGGCCTCCTTTACAGGTCTTAATATTATAAAATTCTTAAGTAGAATAACATTATCCATATTTCACACAATAAAAAGAAAACATCATTATATTAAAATCAAAGCAATTTCCAAACAAAGTAAATAAATGGACACCCATCCAAGGATGGAAACATGTCCTTACATCACATGCCTAAATAGGACACCCACCAAAAGGTAGAAACATGCCCTTTACAAAGGTTCTAAAATAGAAAAGCAAATTAAATTACATGATGTTTAACTAATGAGGTACCCACCAAGTGGAAACATACCTCTTACAACTTTTGGAAATCTAAATTAATTGATAAAAATAAATAATCATTCATCATAAATAAATCATTCATCAAAGCTATTAATCAAGATATAAAATAAACATCCATCCATGATAAATTAAATAAATCAAGTATTGAATTCAAATAAATTAAAGCATAAGAAATAAATCAAAGCATAATCAAGTATGGAATTGAATAAAGCAAATAAAAGTTCAAGTATAGCTACTATTTCCATTTAGGGTTCTTTATCTCATGTGTTAAGGTTTTGGAAATTCTAAAGTTAAGCTACTGTGACTTTTTAGGGAATTAAAATAGATTAGGGTTTTATGTTTTTTAAAGGTTGGTAGACACTTTGATTAAACAAATTAAGATTTGAATGGTGAAATCATGAAACTAGGGTTTTGGACACTTTGAAATACTTTTTAATTCATGGTTTTAAATAGTGATGCAAGCTATTGTGTAATTTTAGAGTTTTTATGTTTTTATGGTTTTCAATGTTTTAAAAGGATTAGGGTTCATAAAAATTAGGGTTTAAGGTTTTAAAAGGATTAGGGTTCATTATTTTACGTTTAAAAGTTGAATTTTGGATTTTAGGGTTTCGAAATTGGGTCTCGGGTAATGAATAATTTTTAGGGTTTTAGAAATCAATTTGATATTTTATGAAGTTTTATGAATTTAAAAAAATGGATTGAAGTTTTTATAAGTAGAAAAGATGTTTTTTAAAGGCTTTTTGAATGAAATAGAACCTACTTTAAAATCTTAAAAGAAATAGAATTTGATTTTAGTTTTGTTGAAAAATATGTTCAATTAGAGTTTTAAGGTTTTTAAGAAGAAAAAATAACAATTTTAAGTCTTTTTAGAAAAGAAGGTCACATTTTAGTGTTTTAACTTTGGAAAACTAAATGAAAGTTCTAAGATTTTAACTTTTGAAAAACACAAAAAATCCTAGTTTTAGCTACTGTGTAAAAAAATTAGAATTTAGAATTTCATACCTTCTTTTGTAAGTTGCTCCAAAATTGCTTCTTCTTGGATGAACTGTAACACCCCCATACCCTATATAAATACTATACATATACCGGGTATGCATACAGTACGTATATAAAGTATAAGAATGTCACTTTTTGTTACAATTTAAAAACCTTTAGCTGAGTTCAAACAATATTACATTAATTTAAAGAACATTTACAAAATCATTATACTTTTAATGATCTTACATATATATATAATAATCTTATCTTTACCAAAACTTCATTTATACATATGAATACATTCTTGTCAGAAATACCACATAATTAAATTATACATGTATGCATCACCTTCTAGTTGGTCTCGACATACTCTTACTCTTCTCGTAGCATAACAATTGACTTCAGATCTACCACCTACTCACCTGCGCGATTACACAACCGCGCTAAGCCCGAGAGCTTAGTAGTACAGATAAATAATATAAACATGCATTACAGAAATTCAAACATATATATATATATATATTAACTTCATGTACCATTAGTTTCTTAACATGTTTTTCCTTTTCAATTACACCTTTCATATATCTTTACTAATCTCATATATTATATACATATACACATATCATTAACACAAACCACAATTCCATAACTAATACTCACAATGTCTACATCAATACACATATTACATGTCATACTATATTTTCAGAATCTCATCTTTCAACTCAGCTTCTCAAACCATATTTCTTTTCAATAGTTTACTTATGTATTGTAATCATATCTTACTTCATAACATTACATTTCATTCCATAGTGCATATTAAAACAAAGACAAATACATATCTCATTATTCATTTGTTTAACCATTCAAGAATCACATTTAAACAAACACAAGCATGGGCCCAAAAAGGATCTAATATGTTATTCAAAGTTCAGAGTTACTGCTTTGGTCCATATCATAATCATCAAGCCCGTAGGCAATATATATGTATCTCTATCCATGGATAGTGTAACAGACCCAGTCTCTTGGACCTCAACCCAGCTAAACTCGAGGAGATCCTCAACCCGGCTAGACTGTTACTGTTTTTGAGGCTTACGACCCAGTCTTTTCACCCCAAAACATCATATTTCACATTTTTCAACTGGAATCGGCTTACGAGCCGGTCTTTTCACCTATCCAGTGATTCATAGGCATGCCGCCAAACTCAGAACTCTGAAAGTTGAATAACACATTAGGCACACAATCTTTTCATTTATATCATTATACATTTCTTTCTCAATTCATTTCTCATTTCATTTTCATAATCAAATAGGCAACCATGCCTTAATCATCTCATTTGCATCATTATAGCCAACAACCATGGCTTCATATCTCATCAAGATAGTATACATACTCAATTGTATTGAGCATCATCATTTAAACAACCATGCCTCATTCATTTCATTTGTATCATTATAGCCAACAACCATGGCATTACAACTCATTAGGCTTAAATCATATAAAAGCAATTCATCATAACCAATTGCATTGCACATACCTTTTTAATGATCATCATATCTTTTACATTTCATATTTCATCATTAACATATATACATAGCATTATTCATATGCATCATCAATGTAATAGGTTACTTAACATATTTATAACCAAATGTGTTAAGGTCCAAAGACATATAAATATATACAATCAAATAGGTTTGTACTTACCTCATGAGCAATCACACCACACCAAACTCACCTTCCAATAATCCTCAACACTTGGATTAGGGCAAAACAACTTCTTCACAACCTAATCCACAAAGAATAACACACACTTACTCAAAGATACACATGAATTCAATACAATTATTCATTTATTAATCTCATACTAGACCCTTAGATCACAAATTACAAACCAACCTCTCTCTCTAGGACCCCACGGTTGTGGCCTACCAACCCCCACGGGCGTGGCATAGCAAACAATTCTACCCAATCTTTCTAAAATCCCCACGATCGTGGCATTCTAACCCCCACGGCCATGGCATAGCAAATGAATCTGTCTCCCTTGCTTAACATCCCCTACGTCCATGGCTTCCAATGGCCACGGTTGTGGCAGCCAAGGGCCAAGGGTGTGGCATCCAAAATGCCTCTGTTTCTGGACCAAACTCATGTATTCTATGTTTTTAACTTCCTTAAACACAAACATACATCAATCATATACCAATTACTCAATTCTCCAACTCATTTATATTAAATCCTTATTAAACAATTTCAATAATCCATCATCATCCTCACAATTAACCCAAATTATCATCATCTAAATACCAATTTAACATATCTATAAACTTTAATCTTTCACTATCATCATCTTCACACACTAACCAAATCAAATCTAAACACAATCAATAGAAATTAACTCAAAGAAATGAACACTTACCTGAATATTTTGCCAAATCTTCAATCTCCACCTTCAATTCTCTTAAAGCCCTTAAGAATTTGGTGTGAAAGTAATTTAAAATCACATCTCTCTCTCTCTCTCTCTCTCTCTCTCTCTCTCTCTCGTTCAAAAAGAAAAGAAGAAGAAAGAAGATCTTTTCTCTTCCTTTTCATACTTATCATATATATATATAATAATATAATTAAATATTTTCTAAAATATTCTCCACCACCACTTTCATCCTTTGACTTTCCTTTCTTCTTTTTCTTTTATTATTATTATTATTATTATTATTATTATTATTATTATTATTATTATTATGATTATTATTATGATTATTATTATTATTATTATTATTATTATTATTATTATTATTATTATTATAAACTTACTTTTCCTACACCACTTTATACATTATATATATGTGATGTATATGTTGGTATATGTATATCTCTTTTATATTACATTTATATTTTCCATATTTTCCAAATACCATATATACATATCATCCCTCATATACATCTATTTCTTATAACATTTTCCTTATATATTTACCAACATATCTTCTCACAACTACTATTCCAACGTATACCAAAATCGGGATATTAAATTAATTCATTTCTCTTCTTTTGATTTCCATTAGTTTAAATTATATATATTTCCATAGATACAACATATACACTCTCTTCACTTCTTTCCTCTATCCTTTAAACATACACATTAAATCCATATACAACAATAATTATTCCAAACTTTTAGGGTGTACTTTGGGATATTACATGAACTATCTCCAATGACAAGCCTTTTTTGCCTTTGGAATCCCTTTCATCGTGATGCTGCTGTTCCAGAAAAGATTTAAATTGAATTTCTTCTTTTCCTTCTTTGATTTGGTTTCAAATTTTCCAAACTCCCTTTGGATTTCCTCTCTCTCCGCCTCCTAATTTTAATTGCCTCTAGTCCTTTTTTATATTAGTTTTAGGTTGTTTTTTCCTAATTATACACGGCAAGTGATATTAATAAAAAAAAGAAATTAAGACCTAATTGGATTAGGTTTTGAAAAATTTGCGTCGAAAAATTTTGCGCTGGCAAAAACTGTGGCAGCGGGCCAATTTTAGGCCAGTGGGCGTGTCGCCCGTAGGAAAATCCTGCGGGAAGTTATTTCACCCATAGGAAATTCCTGCGGGCGAAACGCCCGCAGGCCTGTGGGTGAAGTGTTGGGCCTAAGGGCGTGCCGTTAGCAGGAAACGCCCACGGGCCCACACAACTGCTTTTCGCTGGCGATTTTTTTTCCGACTCTGATTTTATTTTTATTTTTATTTGTTTATTTTCATTTTTTATTAATAAAAATTAGATACTAAGGTAAAAATTACTTAATTAAAATTATTTTGGACCAATTAGACAACAAAAATCATTTTGGGCTAAATAAAACATATTAGATCGGATTGGGTCAAAAATTAAGGGTCTACACATAAGTCAATATCCCAATAGCCAAAGTCCATTAATGTAATCTCAGTACCTTGTTAAATCAAAAGTTTTTAACATCGCAATAGCTAAGTAATTTCTTCAACTCTAATATCACAGTAGCCTTGTTTTAATAACTTAAACCCTAATCCTATTTTTCTAAAACACTAAACCCTAATCTTATTTTCTAAAACCCTAATCCCTAATCCTATTTTTCTAAAAACCCTAATTTTGTAAAAAAAAAAAACCCTAATTGTATCTTTATAAAGCCCTGAAACCCTAATCTTGTTTTTCTAAAATTCTAAATCCTAGTCCTATTTTTCTAAAAACCTAAACATTAATCATATTTTCTTAAACCCTAATTCATATAAATGTAACCCTAGTTTGTACATCTTCTATTTAATATGGTATTTAAATGTAGAATTGATTATTAATGCATGTTTATTTATTATATGTCTTGATGGATGATTTATTTTTATTTTTGTTTGTGATGGATGGTTTAATTTTATGATGAATGGTTGAATGTTTACTTATTAATTTATTTTAGTTTCAAGAGTTGTAAGATGTACGTTTTCACTTTGTGGGCACCTTAATTAATTAGGTTAAATGTAATTTATTTTATATTTTGGGACTATTGTAAGGGACACGCTTCCATCTATGGTGGGTGTCCCATTTTATTTATTTATCTTGTTTTTCTTTTGGACATTAGACAATTGTAAAGGTATGTTTCCATCTATGGATGTGTGCCTATTTATTATTTTGTTTGGACTTGTTTTGATTTTAATACAATAATTATTTATTTTAATGTTCACATGTGGTATGTATTATTTTATAATATTTAAGAATTTAATAATATTTAGACCTGAAAAGGAGGTCGGTTCCAATGAACCGGGTGCTGTGGGGGTGTTGTGTCATTCTCACCTTCTTCACGCATACCCAACTTTCGAGCCATCCACCCCTTTCTTTTCCCTGGCCTGTCATGGTGGTGACTTATTTTTCTCTGGGTTTAGGCCCGTGTTACCTAAGGCCTTGAGCCTAACAGTTTTAAAGTTATAAGAACCATTCCACAAGGGAGTGGGGACAAAAATCCCCACTCACAAACACCCTTATACCCTACATGCATATAATACATGCACCATGTATATGTATATACATTTGCAAAAAATATAAAGAAAATAAAACTAGTTTGTCTTGGTTATTTCAATCTTAAGAACTTTTTAAAAAGGATATTTCTTTAGGTATTTATAGCCAAATTATTCTAACTAGCCATTATGAGTCATGTGACATATTTTATTAGACTAGTCTTTGTGATAATAAAGCCTTTCTAGACTGAGTGGTCATCCTGGCATAGTGGATGGTCACCTGGGCACATTGGGCGGTCGTCCATTGTGAGTGCTCTGCCAAATGGTCAAATGTCTGTGTTCTGCCAGTGCGATCTTGCCCATCCTGTGGCTGTCGGGATGGTCGCCCTTTTTGAATTTATTCATTTGACAGTCTTTTGATGTGTCACTTATTCATTTTACAAAGTAATTTTCTGCCAAAATATGAAAGGTGCAGTCGCGCTAGTACTAAAATAGCGGTCAGATTGGATGTCTCACTTCAAGCTTCTGGGCACACCTAAGACCTCAAACACTACTACCAATCCAGATGATTTTCTCTTAAGATGTATGAACGGTCACCTTAGAGAAGGGATGGTCATGAAATTGTTCGAAGAGATTGCTCCTCAGACCCTGCCTGTCACCGCGTTCCCTACTATAAATGTTGGAGTTTTTGTCACTTGAGGTGTGAACGTCCTAATATCTAGATGATCGCTAGATACTCTATCATAGTCATTCCTCAAGTCAAGTTTCTTACCATGAACCCTACTATAACTCCATTTGTTCTTCAAAACTTCAAGGGCGGTCACCCTTTGGCTTGTGGTGACCGCTCTTTTTGCCCTGTTCTTGCAATATGTTAAGCATCTTAATCCTGTGTCATGTAACTTAGAGAAATGTTAAATGCATCATTCAATTTGAGTGCTAAAGATCAAAATTGAGATAATTTTACTAACAATCTCCCCCCTTTTTGACTTTGGCAATCAAATGGAATAATGATGAAAGATAAGCAAAATAATGACAATCTTGATTTTAAGTTTTAAGTTCTTTTAATCTCCCCCTAAATGTATGCTTAACCAAGATGTTTTAAAATAATTATTATTTCATTTTAAATGCCTTTTACTTTAGCCATAGTAATGCATTATCTAAAACTTAATCACATTTGTGTTTGACTTAATCATTGGTGTTCTTAACGAATCATCTCCCCCTTTGACAAAAGCAAAAAGGAAGAAATACAAAAAGCATTAACATAAGAAGAGATTAAGTCACTAAGAAAAAGTTACATTCATGAAGCATGAAGTAGAAACAAATACAAAAGAAAGAAAAAAATAGAAAAGAAAAGACAAAACAACAAAGAAAAAATAGAAACGTGCAAAACAAAAACAGAAAAAAAAAACAACAAAGAAAAATCTAATCTAAATCTTCATCCTCAAATCCTTTTTCTTCCATAGGGGCCTTGCCATTGTGAAACCAAGCATGGACACTATTGCTGAAACTAGAACTAGCAACATCTCCTAAGGATTCTTCTTCAAAAAAACTTTCTTCATGATCACTTACATCCCATTCCTTGAGATCACATTGAGGCAACTCCATCTTGCCTTGCACGTCATATAGATCATGATGCATATAGGATAGAATATCAATTCTCCTGTTCAAGTGCTAAAATCTCTTGGACACATCCCTTTTAAAGTGAAATAATTGCTTGGAAAGAGATTTGATGACTTTAAGGATGAGTTTGGTTGGAGAGACGATTTTGCTAGACTTAGAGGTAGAGGGTTTGTGAAGCATTTCCACAACAACCTCTATGGATTCTCCTTTTCCTTCTATGGTGTATCTAGGTCTTTTTTTGTGCCTATCCACTACACCCTTTTTCCCAAAGAGATAAACATATGAGCCATAAATGTTTATAAAACAACCATCATGTTCTAGGTACTCTGTAGTGATAGCACTAAAAGAGAGGTTAAATGGATTTCTCAAGGTAGCTAGGTTGAGATCATTCAACATATTCAAGTGCCTAGCTATTCAAGTAATATGTGATGAAAGAAAGAAGGTTCCAAGCTTTGTGGTTTCATGGTGATAGAATGTGTCTATTAAGAATTTTGGTGTGTTGATGGATATATTGTGTGTGAAAGCATAAAGGAAAATCAAGTTCCTTTTGGTGATGTTTTGATAAGTGCACAATTGATAATACTTTATTCCTATTTCTTAATATGATTATTATCCAATTGAGTTTAATTTGTTTGTTCAAGTGTTTTTAGGGTTAATTTTAGAAATTCTCTGTATTTTGAGGCTTATGGTCATTTCGGAGGAATTATGGATGAAAGTAGAAGAAAAGAGCAAAATTCATCATTGGACACGCCCATGGACATGGGCGTGTCAATGGACGTGCCCTTAATGCTGCATACAGAAGCATTGACATGCCAAGTGACATGGGTGTGTCACCGAGCATGCCTTTTGCAATGTTTCACAGTAGCTGTGACACGCCCAGTGACATGGACGTGTCATTGGACGTGCCTTATGTTCAAAATCTCAGTGGCAATGACACGCCCAGTGACATGGGCGTGTCAGGCAAAATTATCTGCACTATAAAAGCTGCGCTGAAGCACGAATTAAGGATTCAAATTTCATTTTTTATAACCTAGAGCCGACTTCTAAAGAAAAGAGGAGAGTTTTGGAGCTGTGATTGAGGGTGAAGACATATTCTAAACAAGATCTAAATCAAGATTCAAGGATTCAAGTGAAGATATATGAATTATTCGCAATGGATTGTTTGGATTGTTTTTCTTATTTCACTTGTTCTGGTTTTCTGATTTTGAACATGAACTAATTTATTCTCTATCTAGATATTGATGAACCCTAGCTTTATTGTATGGATTGAATAATTTTATGTAATTAAATCATTTGATTGAGTTGTTTTATTCTTATGATGCTTAATGATTTATTTCCAATTAATAATAGCTTGCTTATTGTTTGGTTGCAATTTTCATATTATTGACTTGAGAAAGCTTGATATGAATTGAATACTCATAAGGATTGAGGATTGATTGGGGTACTAGAGATAGACTTACAAGATCCTATGGTTTATAATTCCTTATTCTTAATGCAAGATCTATTTAATTATGTTTGAGAAGAGATTCCGACATTCTACTTAGTGATTAGGGATTAATTCGCTTGAGAAAGGTTTTAGTCTAATTTAGAGGAATACCAATTCAACTCTATTAATTGGTTTAATTGAATTGATTTTCATAAATATAATTGTGGCTAGGGGGATTCAATATCTGGATAGTATCATCATCATCAATCAATTTATTCAACTCTAAATTTCTCTCTATTTTCATTTATTAAGTTAATCATCTTTAATTACAAAACTTCACAAAACTATTGATTCACTAAACAACGGTTAAAATTTGCACTAGTTCTTGGCCTTGTCCTCAAAGGAATGATAACTCACTCACTACTTTATTACTTGAGTGACCCGTGCACTTGCGGTATTGCAATAGTATAGGTTCCTGCTGTCAAGTTTTTGGCGCCGCTGCTGGGGACAACGGTTTTCAGTATTAGCAATATAATTAAGACTATTGATTTAGTTTTTATTTTATTTTGTTTTAACATAAGTTCTTGCTTTTTGACTGTCATTCTAGGTACTTCTTCCGGTTTATGACCTGAGCTAGCTCTTTCCAACTTTTTGAATTAGATCAAAAGTTAGAGAGAACATTGAGAAGAAGGCGAAAGGAAGAAGAGGAAATAGTTCTGGCAGAGACGGAACCGAACTTTGAAGATCTCTTCCTAGAAGAAGAAATGGTAGAAAATGAGCCAAGAACAATGCAAGAGTTTGCTAGGCCTACTCTTAATGGGGCTGAATCAAGTATACAAAGACTAGTGATTGCTGCCAATAAATTCAAGATAAAAACAAATGTCATTCAAATGGTGCAGCAGACTTGTCAGTTTGATGGATTTTCGGATGAAGATCCCAATGCACACGTTGAAACTTTTCTGGAAATATGTGACACATTTAAGATACAGAATGTCTCTGAAGATGCAATCAGGCTGAGGTTGTTTCCATTCACGCTCAGAGACCAACCAAAGAAGTGGCTGAAGTCTTTTCCTCCTAACACTTTCACTACATGGGACCAACTAGCAAAAACATTTTTAGAGAAGTATTTTCCACCGTCCAAGAATGCTAAGTTGAGGAATGATATTTCTTCTTTTCTCCATATAGATGGTGAAACCCTATATGATGCTTGGGAGAGATTTAAGGATTTATTGAGAAGATGTCCTCACCATGGTCTTCTGCTGTGGCTTCAGATCCAAACTTTCTACAATGGATTGAGTTACTCAAGTAAGCAGTCCATCAATGTAGCCGGAGAAGGTACCATAAACAATAAAACACCTGAAGAATCAAGGGATTTGATTGAAGACATGGCTCTTACAAATTATCAGTGGAAAACCCCAAGGGAACAATGAAGATTAAGGGCTATTGGTTCACATCAATTGGATCCCATAGTTGCTCTTTCAGCACAGTTGGAAGAAATGAACAAAAAGATTGATTCTTTAGCTTCTTCTTCTTCTTCTTCAGGGAAAGTAATGCAGGTGATGTCCTGTGAATGGTGTGGGGGTGGACACCAAAGTCAAGATTGCCTAAGTGGCAACATGTTTGCTAGGCAAGAGCAGGTAGATTATGTTGGAAACATTCCAAGGCAACAACAGAATAATCCTTACAGTAACAAGTACAATCCAGGTTGGAGAAATCATCTAAATTTCTCATGGAATAATTAGAATAATCCACGACCTCCCCCTGGATTCTAGCAGCCCCAACATCAACAAGCTTCCCTTCCAAGAAAGAGTAATTTGGAGGACATGATGGAGAAATTTATAACAGCTTCTGAAACCAAGTTCCAATCAACTGAAACCACCTTAAGAAATCAGCAAGCCTCTATTCGTTATTTGGAGAATCAGTTGGGGCAAATTGCCAAGTTGCTCAGTGAGAGACCACAAGGAAGTTTGCCTAGCAACACTGAGGCAGATCCTAAAGAGCAGCTTAAGGCAATTACACTAAGGAGTGGAAAATAGATCAAGGGTAATGTGGATGAAAAAAGGAGAAGTGGCAGAGAAAAGGGCTGAAGTACAAGAAAATGAAAAAGAAGATGATCCTCCTGTCACTTCGAGAAAGAAAGCTGCACAAGAAAGTGAGAAAGAGAAGCAGCCATAAGACAATAGCTCCATAATGAAGGAATACCGACCTAGAGTACCATATCCGACGAGGTTGAACAAGGACAAGATTGATGTTCAGTTTGGTAAGTTTCTTGAACTTTTTAAACAATTGCACATTAACATTCCATTTGCTGAGGCTTTGTCACAGATGCCTAAATATGCTAAAATTTTGAAAGATATCCTTTCTAATAAAAGGAAACTTGAGGAAGTGTCTTTAGTACATTTGTCTGAAAAGAGTTCGGCAATTTTGCAAAGGAGGTTACCTAAGAAGTTAAAAGATCCAAGTAGTTTTACCATTCCATGTTTGATAGGTAACCTTGAGGTTAAAAGTGCATTAGCTGATTTGGGGGCTAGCATAAGTGTTATGCCCTATAAAATGTTTAAAGAGTTAGGCATTGGTAACCCTAAACCAACACTAATGACCATCCAACTTGCTGATAAGTCAGTAGTCGACCCTCGTGGCATTACAGAAGATGTGTTGGTAAAAGTTGGGGATTTCATTTTCCCCAATGATTTTGTTGTCATTGATATTGATGAGGATGCGAATGTTTCACTTATTCTTGGTAGGCCATTTTTAAATACAGCCCGTGCCCTTATCGATGTTCATGATGGCACCCTAACTTTGAGAGTGGGTGGTGATAAGGTTATTTTTAGGATATATGATGCTATGAAACATTCACTTTCACTTGATGAGGCGAAATCATGCAATGATGTTATTGAGCATGAGACCATAAATTATGTTGCTAACATTGTTTCCAAGGATCCCCTTGATTTGTGTTTATTGCAGGAAAATGTTGAGGATCAAGAAGCAATGGAGCAGCTTGCTTTTCTTAAAGCAAGCAAATCGTTCAAATGCAGGGCATATGAGACTATTGAGATGCCAAAGGAAGAGAAGCCAAAACCATCGGTGATTGATCCACCCAACTTGGAACTAAAGCCCCTTCTAGATCACCTCGAGTATGGATTTCTGGCGGAGAAGAAGAAATTACCAACACCTGCCCCTGCTCCTGCACCGGCACCTCAAAGTTGATGTCTCCAATGATGAGAGCAGTGGTGACGATTCCGATGATGCGCCGATTTTTGACTAGCTCATATTTTTATTTTATTTTATTTTTATTTCTTTGCTTATTTAATATCCTTTTTATGTTTCTTTATTTTTTTCCTTTTGGAAAATTGTTATTTTCTTTACGAATTGTTTCTTTTGTTTGTTTATTTCATTTATTTATGTCTTAACCTTGTCTATGCATTTTAGATTTTTGTTTTGAAGCAACTTTGCCTTCACCATACTTATATTTATCCATTCATGGACATGGAAGGGCAGTTTTTCTCTCTCTTCATTATTTCTTGTTTTGCACACACATTGAGGATAATGTGTGTCTTAAGTGTGGGGGAGAGGTATACTTTCTTGATTGAGTTTTTACTATTTCATTCTTTCTATTTGATTCATTTGTCTCAATTAATTTTTGCAAATTGTTTTTGGATTTAAGTAAGCTAGATTGTTGCAATAAGTGTGAATTGAGATGGTTCCCCTTTATATGTTTAATTAATTTGTGATTTCCTAAATGACAATTTCTTGTTGAGGTTAACTTAGTGATCTTGATCATTTACTGAGGATCGATTGTAATAGCTATAATTGGGTTGGGGATTGATGGAAATTAGACACATCTAAAGTTTAAAACATTAGTTACATTTTTGAGCATGTTATAATTCCTTAGATTCTTGAGTTGGACTTAGTATGACCCTTAAGTTTCTGACCCTTGAGTTGTTTAAAAAATAAAAAAAATAAAAAAAAATAAATAAATAGCTCTAATTAAAGGAGCTTTGAAAATTTATCCCTGTTCCGCTAATTTTTACTCTTGAATTAAAATAAATGAGTTGGAATCATGAATAGAGCCATTTGAACGGTGATTCTGGCTGAGTAACCGGGGGTCGGCATCATAAATGTTTACCTTCTCATCAAATGGTTAGTATCAGTTCAAACAAATCGGCTCCTTAAAATGTATATATATGTGTATATACATTTAAATAAAAAAAAAGGGTTAGAGAACTTAAGTGAAAATTTACATTTTTTGTACTTTGTTCATGGTTTTTGGATTTTCTGGAATTTTATGCTCAATTTTTGAACTCTGGATTTTTAGATTTTAGGTCTGTGAAATTTTTGTTTTGAAACTTCTTGATTCAACTGTTATGATTGTGAATTAGTTTTTGGTTGAGAAAGTGGGATTTTCTGATTTGAGTATTATCAAAACTTTTCTTTTCTTTTTTGAATATAGAGGGGGTCCATCATTTCTGCTTATTACAATGATTTAGTTTGGTTGAGGATAAGCAAAAACTCAAGTGTGGGGGAATTTGATAAGTGCACAATTGATAATATTTTATTCCTATTTCTTAATATGATTATTATCCAATTGAGTTTAATTTGTTTGTTCAAGTGTTTTTCCGGGTTAATTTCAGAAATTCTCTGTATTTTGAGGCTTATGGTCATTTCGGAGGAATTACGGATGAAAGTAGAAGAAAAGAGCAAAATTCATCAATGGACACGCCCATGGACATGGGCGTGTCAATGGACGAGCCCTTGATGCTGCATACAGAAGCATTGACATGCCCAGTGACATGGGCGTGTCACCAAGCATGCCTTTTGCAATGTTTCACAGTAGCTGTGACACGCCCAGTGACATGGGCGTGTCACTGGACATGCCTTATGTTCAAAATCTCAGTGGCAATGACACGCCCAGTGACATGGGCGTGTCAATGGGCATGTCAGGTGAAATTATCTGCACTATAAAAGCTGCGCTGAAGCACAAATTAAGGATTCAAATTTCATTTTTTATAACCTAAAGCCGACTTCTAAAGCAAAGAGGAGAGTTTTGGAGCTGAGATTGAGGGTGAAGACATATTCTAAACAAGATCTAAACCAAGATTCAAGGATTCAAGTGAAGATATATGAATTATTCGCAATGGATTGTTTGGATTCTTTTTCTTATTTCTCTTGTTCTAGTTTTCTGATTTTGAACATGAACTAATTTATTCTCTATCTAGATATTGATGAACCCTAGCTTTATTGTATGGATTGAATAATTTTATTTAATTAAATCATTTGATTGAGTTATTTTATTCTTATGATGCTTAATGATTTATTTCCAATTAATAATAGCATGCTTATTGATTGGTTGCAATTTTCATATTATTGACTTGAGAAAGCTTGATATGAATTGAATACTTATAAGGATTGAGGATTGATTGGGGGTACTAGAGATAGACTTACAAGATCCTTTGGTTTATAATTCCTTATTCTTAATGCAAGATCTATTTAATTATGTTTGAGAAGAGATTCCGGCATTCTACTTAGTGATTAGGGATTAATTCGCTTGAGAAAGGTTTTAGTCTAATTTTGAGGAATACCAATTCAACTCTATTAATTGGTTTCATTGAATTGATTTTCATAAATATAATTATGGCTAGGAGGATTCAATATCTTGATAGTATCATCATCATCAATCAATTTATTCAACTCTAAATTTCTCTCTATTTTCATTTATTAAGTTAATTATCTTTAATTACAAAACTTCACAAAACTATTGATTCACTAAACAACGGTTAAAATTTACACTAGTACTTGGCCTTGTCCTCAGTGGAATGATAACTCACTCACTACTTTATTACTTGAGCGACCCGTGCACTTGCGGTATTGCAATAGCATAGGTTCCCGCTGTCACTTTCTCATTTCCATCAACCTTAAGGTGGATTGTGTAGGTTATGGTCCTATGGAGCATCCAATGAGTGAGTGATTTAATGTGCCTAGCATTAGATTCCTTCATAAAAGATTTTTCTATAGAAATTTCTCGACAAAAGGTAGAGATGGTTTGGTTTGAAAAGGCTGTATCATTGTAGGATGTGGCTCCACCAGTTGGAAAATCCAAAATTTTGGCAAAATCTTCTAAGGTTAAGGCAAGGTATTGATTGAATACCTTAAATCTAATTCTATACCAACCTAAGGCAGAGTTCTCACTCTTTTCTATTTAAAGAGACATCAAGAATGCTTTGCTCAAGATAGGGTATCCTACCTCATCAGGGAAAATAAATTTTCTCCACCCAAGAATATCTAGAAATCTATCAATTTCATCCTTGATGTTGAGTGCCATATGCATGGCTCTAAAACTGCTTTTGGTTCCCTCAAACTTCTTCCTCTTAAGCATGGCATATCTAATATCTTCTTCAGAGGTTTGGTGATGAGGTTTGTGGATTTTCTCACCTCTTCTAGGTTTTGGAGGAGAGGAAGGCGCTTCTTGTTCATCCTTAATGACAATACCTGATGGCTTCTTCCCTTTTCCCTTTCCTTTAGGTGAAATCTTCTTCTTAGGAGCCATTAGATAGTTGAGAGAAGAAAGTGACAAAAAAATAGAGTGTGTTTTGAGATGAGAGGTTTTGAGATGATCTTTGTGTTTGAGGTGTTGTTTATAAGATAGGAGTGATCAAAGAAGTGTGTAACTGATGTTTAATGGGTTTATGAAAAACTAGCCGTTTCTAGCTATTAGAGAGTGAACAAAATGAAAACTGATAGACAACTAATGATTAGAAAATGTTGTGCAGAGTGTACAGGGTGTGAACATCTTTTTACATAAGGATGCTTGCAAAAGACCACGGTGCAACCACTATACCAGGTGGGACGCTCGCTACCTATAAGAGAAACTATCACAGTCGAGACTTTTCAAATTCTCACTATGTCCATCCTATCTGCCCGACTAGTTGCAGAAAGTTTATTTAGGATGAAACAATCAAATAGAATCGTGACCATGAGATAGAGCAGGATGATCGCACTAATTAAGAAAAGACAAATAGAAAGAAGGAAAGGAAATAGAAATTTGTATGAAAAATTTATGATCAAAATTGATGATTTTAATTGATGATAAAACCTTGCATATACATCAATATTTAACACAATACATGGTTTATTTATTTAAGGAGCTTCCATCAATCATTGCTAAGTTATGCTTAATGAAGTTTAGTCTATCTTCATTTAATGGTTTTGTAAAGATATCAACAAGTTGGTTTTGTTCATTAATGAATTCTAAGACAACATTTTGGTTTTGTACATTATCTCTTAAAAAATGATGCCTAATATCTATATGTTTAGACCTAGAGCGTTGAATTGGATTCTTAGATAAGTTAATGGCACTAGTGTTATCACATTTAATAGGAATATGATCAAATATTTTTCCATAATCAATTAATTGTAGCTTCATCCATAGAACTTCTGTGCAATAAAAACATGCAGCAACATATTCGGCTTCCATGGTAGATAAAGAAATTGACACTTTTTTCTTGCTAAATCAAGAAACCAAGTAATCTCCAAGAAAATGGCATGCCTGGTCGTGCATTTTCTATCCAAAAGACTACCGGCATAATCTGCATCTGAAAAGCTTAAAATATCAAATGATGTGTTTCTAGGATATCAAAGTCCTACATGTAATGTACCATTTAAATATTTCAAAATTATTTTAGTGGCAATAATATGTGATTCCCTAGGGTATGATTTAAATCTAGCACACAAATATACACTATACATTATATCAAGTCTAGAGGTGGTTAAGTAAAGTAGTGATCCGATAATATCTCAATATTTCTTCTCATCTACTGCCTTACCACTTTAATCTTTTTCAAGTTTCAAGGATGTGTTCCTGGAAGTCTTACTAGTCTTGCAACCATCCATTCCAAATTTCTTGAGGAGTTCCTTCGTGTACTTGGATTGCTTGATTTGTAGTCCAAGGAAGAATTTGAGTTCACCCATCATACTGATTTCAAATTCTCTTGTCATACAAGAAGCAAATTCCTTGCACAAAGATATATTAGTAGCACCAAATATAATGCCATCAACATAAATTTACACAATCAAAATGTTATGCATTTTCTTTTTAACAAAAAGAGTTGTGTCAACTTTACCTTTTCAAAAAACCATTTTCATGCAAATAGGCACTATGTCTATCATACCAAGCTCTTGGAGCTTGTTTCAATCCATATAGTGCTTTAGTAAGTTTAAAAATATGATTTGGAACTTTATAATCCTCAAAATCGGGAGGTTATTCAACATAAACTTCTTCATTGATAAAACCATTTTAAAAAGCACTTTTGACATCCATTTCAAAAAGTTTAAAGTTCATATGATATGCAAATGCAAGTAAAATTCTAGTAACTTCTAATCTTGTTACAGAGGCAAATGTCTCATCATAGTCAATGCCTTCCTCTTAGCTATACCCTTTAGCTAATAATCTAGCTTTGTTTCTAGTAATGAGACCATTTTCATCAAGCTCATTCCTATATACCCATTTACATCCTATAATTGGATGATCTTTATGCTTAGGAACAAGTTCACATACTTTATTTCTCTCAAATTGGTTGAGTTCATCTTGCATAGCAATCACCCAACTTTCATCACTAAGAGCCTCATCAATAGCCCTTAGCTCAATTTGAGAAATAAAAGTAACATTAACATCTAAGTATTTAAATTTGGATCTAGTAGTTACTCCCGTTGATGTATCACTAATGATTAGTTCTTTTGGATGATCCTTCTTGTATTGCTAATCTTTGGGTAGCTCTTAAGATTCTACTTCTTATTCATCATGATTTTTCTTTTCAACATCAATTATTTCTTGCAATTCAAATGTACCTACATAATCATCAAGAACACTCCTTTGATTAATTTTAGAGGATTCATGAAAAACAACATGCGTTAATTCTTCAACTACTAGTGTTCTATTATTAAATACTCTATATGCTTTGCTAGATGATGAATATTTTAAAAATATGCTTTCATCCAATTTGGATGAGAATTTTCCAAGATTGTCCTTGGTAATCAATACAAAGAATTTGCATCCAAACACTCTAAGGTATGAGATTTTGGGTATTCTACCATTTCATAGCTCATAAGAAGTTCTATTTATCAAGGGTCTTTTGTAAAACACGATTTGAAATATAACATGTGGTATTAACGGCTTTCGCCCAAAAGTAAGATGGTAAATCATACTCATGTAACATTGTCCTAGCCATTTCAACTAATGTTCTATTTTTCCTTTTAACCACACCATTTTTTTGTGGTATTCTAAGAGCAAAAAAGTTGTGTGAAATACCAAATTCATTTCAAAAGTTTTTAAAATTCTCATTTTCAAATTCTTTGCCATGATCACTTCTAATAGATGCGATTATATAACCTTTTTCATGTTGAACTCTTTTTACAAATATTTAAATTGATTGAAAGCTTCATTCTTTTGAGTTAAGAAATTAACCCATGTAAACCTTGTGTAATCATTAATAAGTATAAATGCATATAACTTGCCACCTAAGCTAACAACTCTATTTGGTCCAAAAAAATCCAAGTGAATGAGCTCTAAGGGTTTAGAAGTGCTTACAATATTCTTAGATTTGAAAGCACTTTTATGTTGCTTGCCAAGTTGACAAGGTACACATCTCATATCCTTATGAAAGTTTACCTAAGGGAGACCATCAACTAGTTTTTCCTTACTAATGCATTGTAGATGTTCCATACTAGCATGTCTTAGTCTTTTATGCCATAACCAAGAATCATTATTAATATAAATCAAGCATTCAAATGCATTATTGGAATGTATGTAAATTTTATATGTGTTGCTAAGTCTAGCTCCTTCAAATGCAAGTTCACCATTTGAATTGGTAACATTGCATCATTTGGAGTCAAAACTTACGTCATATCCTTTATCATATAATTGACTTACACTAAGCAAATTATGCTTCAATCCATCAATAAGCCACACATATTCAATTAAATTCTTACCAAGCATGCCAATGGAACCAATGCCAGTTATTTTACCTTTATCATTATTTCCAAAAGTAACATTACCTCCATGCTTGTAAGCGAATATTGTAAAAAGCTTTACATTCCCTGTCATATGCCTTGAGCATCCACTATCCACAAGCCAAATGCTTTCATTGATAGTATATTTTAGGCATATCTACAAAACCATAATGTTCACCTTCTTTTAGGTACCCAAATGAAGTTGGGTCCTTGGGGGTTAGTAGTAGAAGGATCCTCTAACTTGAGATGAGCCTTTCAAATATAGCAAAATGTTCTCTTATGTCCAAATTTTATACAATATGTACATTGATATAATATTCTATACATATGCACTTTCCTATATTTAATGAACCATGCAAACAATTGCGAGTGTGGGTTGAATTAGATTGTCTTTGTGCATTTTTTTGTTTATGTACATGCCTAGTATATATGAATGCATGATTTGCTCTTGGACTTCTAGTTCTAGAGAATTGTGAACCCAATGTAATCCTTTTAGGACTTTTAGGTTTGTTTTGTACATTAGTGTTTTTTACAACTTCAATACTAGAGGTTTGAGTTGTCGATGCTTTTACAAATATTAAAACATTAGATATAGTGATAGATGAGCCATTGAATTCTAAAACATGTTTCAAAGAGGGTGACCTTTGATTATCTATCAATGTGTCTAATGCCTCTTTTCCCTTATGAAATTTTGAAATTGATTCTTTTAGCTCTTGTTGTTCATCCTTTAAAATTTCATTTTCCGTGATTACATTATCTAAGCTATGTGAATTTTTATTCATTTCATCAATTGACTTCAATAATTGTTCATTTGAGGTCTTTAATTCTAATGTAGAATTTTTCAAGCATACAAAATCCTTCTCCAGCTTAGAACATTTATCCTTATAAAATTTCACCTTAGAAAAATACTTTTCTACTCTATGGTTCATATGTTCAATTAAATCATTATCATCAAAGCATCATTAACATCATTATCATATGCAATTAAGTTTAAGGATTGAGTACTTATTTCATTGGAGTCATTTTCATCCTCAATAGCCATGAGACATACATTAGCAATTCCTTCCTCCTCCTCTTCTTCTTCCTCTTCACTTGAGGAAGAATCATCTCATGTAGCTTTGAATGATTTCTTCTTTTCTTTATCCCACTTCTTTTTATTTTTTAACTTGAAGCAATCTGATTTTATGTGACCAGATTTGCTACATTCATAATATTTCACTTCATTCTTTTTTTCTTTATCTTTGAGGGTGGATTTAAAAAATGTACCTTTGTTAGCTTGCAATCTTCTCTTCCCCTTCCAATCACTTATTCTTTTTGAAAACATAGCCATTTCTTCTTCATCATCACTATCTTCATTACTTGACCTCTCAACTTCTTTGATTGCCTTGAGGGCTATTGCTTTCCTTTTCTCTCTCTCTCACCTTATTCTTCTTCCTTTTCATTGTGTAGTTCAAAAGTAAGTAGCTTTCCCACAAGTTCATCAGTTCTCAAGGTGCAAGATTATGAGCCTCTTCAATAGAAGAAACTTTTCAATCAAAACTCTTCCTTGCTCTTAGAGTTCTCAAGATTTTGTTATTGACATCACCTTGATCATATACCTTGCTATATTTCTGTAATTTGTTGACAATGACAAGCAAGTGATTTGTCATGTCGGTCACATTTTCATTAGGCTTCATCTTGAACAACTCATACTCATGTACACACATTTTCTTGTTAGTGAACCACACTTGTGTAGTGCCCTCATAATAGTTCTCAAGGGTTTTCCAAATGCAATATGCACAAGTGAGATGTTGGACTCTCCCACCTTCCTCTCTTAAAATTGAATTCATCAAGATGGAGGTTGCCCTATTGTTCTTGAACCGATCTCCCACATTGACACTTGACCATTGTGATTTAGGAAGAGGAACTTAGATGCCATCAACTTTACTAGTAGGAGGTTTCCACTCATGTTTTGTAAAATCTCAAAACTCAATTCCTTCACTATTTAGGAACAAGAACATCTTGTGTTTCCAATAGAAATAATCCATTTCATTGAAATAGGGTCTAAGTGTTAGTAAATCAAGGAGATCACAGCAAACAAAAACACGCAACGAAAAAATTTTTGATCTCTGATTTCCTACCAGGATCCATGCTGTTCGTTTAATTCGACGAAAGTGTACAAAGAACTAACCTGTTGATGATTCAAAATCATAGTTTGGAAGAGATGCCTCGATCGCGAAACACCCTCTATCGCGTATCCACACGAATGCTACCGTCTGGAGTGCTAGCTCTCTGCAACGGCGAAGGCTGAGAAAATGTTTTCTCTAAAACGTATTTGGGTTTCGAAGTTTTCGTTCATTTTTATTTTCTAATGTTACCTATATGAAGACTTAATGTCTGGAGTGAATATAATCACTCCAGAATCCAATTCGAAATTGGATAAGGTAAGTCAAATTCAGAATCCAAATCTAATTAGGATTCTAAATATATTATCTAATAATATATATATATATAAATGAAAATATTAATAATAATAAATATTAATATCTAATATTAATATTATTAATATTATTCTAGCCCAAAGCGCATTCTTGTGTGTGACCCGATAGGCCCATATTAATTGGCAGTCAATTTAATCTCTATTAAACCAACAAGTCATAATTGGCCTATAGCAAGGCGTTACAACTACCCAATTAATATAAGGAATGTCCAATTTGCCTAATAATAGTACATGCATTAATCCCTTTGTCACACGATATCTAGCTTGAACATAAGTCATGGTCAACGTGTAATATCCCAATGTGTGCCCTAGAAGTTGGATACAATTGTTGTTTTGATTTGAATTAAATGTATATATGTATTTGTAAAGGAAATGAGTGTGTTAAGAAAATGTATATGTTGTGTATATTGTAATATATATAACATATAAGTTGGTCAAATGGGGAGTCAAGGTAAGAGGATATTTTAACTTGTGTTAAGTGAAATTACTATAAAGGGCATATAAGTGACAAAAGTTAAGTTGAATGGATGAGGGCAATTAGGTAATTGTCTTGTTAAATTGCTTGGTGGATATTTAAAGAAGAAGAGAAGTTGAATTTGTATTCTTTTTCTCTCTTCTTTGTTGGTGTGGCCGGCTACCAAAGGGAAAGGAAGAGCAAATGAGGTGTTTTGATTTCTAACATCAAATTGAAGGATGAATCAAAGGATGAAGTTGGAGATTTGTGAAATTTCTTCATCTAAGGTTAGTACTCTCTTGTTTTCTTTTGTTAATCTTGAAGTTGTGTCTAAGGTGAATTGTGATTTGTTGATATGATGATTTGGTGTGTTGAGTTGTGTTTATAAGTGTTAGAATTGATTGTAAGTTAAAAGATTGAATTGGTGATTGGTTTGGCCTTGAATATGGTAAGTTATGTGGAGGTTGATAGTGGAAGATCAAGAGTGAATTTGGTTTTAGGGTTTTGATGTGATGAATGATTAAATGTATGGTTAATTGTGATTATTGTGTTAAACATGCAAAATAAGTGTTAATGACTTTGATTACATCCATTTGAATGAGTTTATGTTGTGTATCATGTGTTTAAATGCAATTAGAAGTGTTTTGGCCACAAATAGGGTTTTGTTCTTGAGTGACACGGCCAAAAGCAAGGAGAGACACGGCCAATTCATGAGAGACACGGCCAAGTCAAGGAAAATTGAGCCGTGTTGGATTGATTTTGGAGGGACACGGCCGTGTCTTATGCATGTGTTTGCTACTGCCAATTGGTTTTGAGAGACACGGCCACAAGCTTGGCCGTGTCCCATGAAGGTGTTTGCTACTGTGATGGTTCTTGACTTTTCTCACTTTGTTTTGATTCTTCAAAGGTTTTGTTGTTCCTAAATCTAAACATAAACATTCTAAACACTTTGAAAACAAAGAATGATCTAAATAAATAGATGTGGAACATACATTCGTATGATGTTGAGATTATAGCACACATTTGATGAGATTGATGAAGCATATGAACAATGTTAGGCTATATGCATTGTGAATGGTAATGTGATATGTACTTTGAAATATTGTATCAATGATGCATATGATTATGTATAAACAATGTTATGTTCTGCATTGTGAATCTTGTGAATGGTAGTATGTTATATGAACAATGTGACTAATATTATGACTTGTATAGTGTGGAAGAGATGAGGATCATCCAAAAAGGTATGTGCAATGCAATTTATTATAATAAATGTCTTAATAATGAATGTTGTCAATGTGTTTTGAGAAATGATGAAATGTGAGATCATCATGGTTGATAATAATGATTGAAATGTTATAAAGGGATATGTTGTTTATATGGTGATGAATTTAAGATACATGTGCAATGAAATTGATTATGTATGCTTGAATAATGAAGTGTATAATGTGAATTGAGACATAAAGAGCTGTAAAGCTAATGATCGGTTTGTTTAGCTAATGTAATTGATGTTGTATATGTATAATGATGATTCAGATGTGATGTGAAGCCATTGTGATTGGCTAAGATAACTCAAATGTGATGTGAAGCCATTGTGATTGGCTATGATGATTCAATTGAAAGACATAAGGCATGTTTGCCTAATTGATGATGAGAATTGAGAATGAAAGTAATAAATGAATTGTGTAACTAATGTGTTATTCCATTTTCAGAGTTTGTTGTTGGTGGCATGCCTAAAATGAGTAACAATCTCTTGAAGTTAGGTTGGCTAAGTCCTTGAAGCCTAATTGAGATGTTACAACCCTTGAAGCTAGGTTGGATTGGTTCTTGAACCCAAGTTGGGTTGATGCTTAGCATGCTTTGCTCCCCTTGAAGCTTGGTTGAACCTAATCCTTGAAGCCTAGTTGGGTCTATGATAATGATAAATGTGATGAATAAACCAAAGCATTACTCTGAAAATTGAATGGCATATTAGTGTCGTTTGGGCCCGAGTCTGTTGTTGTTGTCAATATGATATATATAAATGTTGCAATAAACGAGTAATGAAATCTATGGTGGATTTGGTTGGAAATGTGATTCATGATTGATGAATTGTGAATAAAATAATGACATGAAATGTTATGTAATATGTATATTGAAATATTGATTTTGAGTATTAACGTTGGATTGATGATTGGTGATAATGACATGATATATATAATGTGGGTATTAATATGTTGATGGTGATTATTAGTGATGAATTGTGGTTGGTGAAAATGATATGTATATAATACATGAAATTAGTTAAGATATATGACAGGTGCAATTTAAAAGGAAAACATGATAAGAAACTAATGGCACATGGAACTAATATATCATTATATATTAGTATTTTTATAATGTATGTTTATATGTTATTTTTGTACTACTAAGCTCTCGGGCTTAGCGCGGATGTGTAATCGCGCAGGTAGTTTGGTGGAGGATATGAAGTCTTTCGTTATGCCACGAGAAGAGTAAGAGTTTGTCGAGACCAACTAGAGGGTAATGCATACATGTATAATTTTTAATTATGATGTATTTCTGGTAAGAGAATATTTATATGTATAAATGGAGTTTTGATAAAGATAATGATTTTGTAAATGTTATTTAAATTAACGTATTATGGTTTGAACTCTGTTACAGATTTTTTAAAAGATAACGAAAAGTGACATCCTTATATTATATATACTTACTGTATGTATACTAAGTATATGTATAGTACTTATATAGGGTATTAGGGTGTTACACAACGTCATACTTATATTGTCCAAACTTATGATTACTCGATCTCCAAGTAGACTGATAAAAACAAATGAAATTGATCACACTATCAATTCATTTGAGCACGGCCATGCATTTCACAGTCTCACTTATCGAGGGGCCCAAAAGATATCTCTCTCAATGAGAAGGACAAATTCTATCTTGATTGTTTATTATCCTCTACATAATTTCTATCATATATGATCATAACCTTTATTACTATCCAGTTACGGATAATGTTTGATCATGTCAAAATATAATAGTCCTTATATTGGAAACTATGACAATCTCAAGTCAAAGAATTAATACATAACTATCATGAGATTTACTTATGACACTAACCCATGTAGTAATCTCATGATGGGTCTATCCAATACATTGTTCTCTAACAAGTATCTATGAAATTGATTTGTATCACTATACACATAACCATCTGATGATTATCAAATCAATGTTCATACTGGTTAAGAATTATTTTTTTTATCTCTATAACAATAATAAACCAGGGACAAATATCAAAATTGTGTAACATGCAAACAAACAATAATGATAATAAAACCTCATTTATTAATAATGAATGTATAACATAAAGATCCAAATAAATGGCCTAGGGCACATACACTAACAATCTCCCACTTGCACTAGGCCTACAAATTTCTAAGACCCATAGATCTAGTGTGCTGATCATGCTTGACCCGTGAGAGAGGCTTTGTTAATGGATCTGCTATGTTATCATTTGTGTCAACTTTGCATATCTTGATATCTCCTCTATTGATAATGTCTCGAATGAGGTGAAAACGCCTAAGTATATGCTTAGACCTTTGATGAGATCTAGGCTCTTTTTCCTGTGCTATGGCACCATTGTTGTCACAATAAATGTCCACATGATTTGCAATGCTAGGCACCACTCCTAGCTCAGTGATGAATTTCTTCAACCAGACTGCTTCCTTAGCTGCATCTGATGCTGCTATGTACTCAGCCTCTGTTGTAGAATCAGCCACAATGCTTTGTTTTGAACTTTTCCAACTAACAGCTCCACCATTCAATGTGAATACAAAACCTGACTGCAATCTAAAATCATCTATGTCAGTTTGGAAACTAGCATCTGTGTAACCATTTACAACTAGCTCATCTTCCAAACCTCCATAAACCAAGAATACATCTTTAGTCCTTCGAAGGTACTTAAGAATATTCTTGACAGCTGTCCAGTGACCTTCACCAGGATTAGCTTGAAATCTACTAGTTGCGCTTAATGGATATGAGACATCTAGTCTAGTACATAACATGGCATACATAATAGATCCTATAGCAGAAGCATAAGGAATCTTATTCATTTGATCTCGCTCATCAGATGTCATAGGACATTGACTCTTGCTGAGATGAATGCCATGAGACATAGGCAAGAATCCCTTTTTGGAATCTTGCATGTTGAACCTCTTCAACACTTTATCTATGTATGTACTTTGACTCAGGCCAATTATCCTTCTAGATCTATCTCTATAGATCTTTATACCAAGGATATAGGCAGCCTCACCTAAATCTTTCATTGAGAAAGAATTCCCTAACCAAGTCTTAACCTTTTGCAAGGTAGGGATATCATTCCCAATGAGTAATATGTCATCCACATATAAGACTAAAAACACTACTGCACTCCCACTAACCATCTTGTAAACACAAGGTTCATCTTCATTCTTGATGAAACCAAAGTTCCTAACTATTTCATCAAAACGAAGATTCCAGCTTTGAGATGCTTGATTCAATCCATAAATGGATCTTTGAAGCTTGCAAACCTTTGTAGAATTCTCAGGATTTACAAAACCCTCAGGTTGTGTCATATACACATCCTCAAGCAAGTTTCCATTAAGGAAAGCAGTTTTGACATCCATTTGCCATATCTCATAATCATAGTATGCTGCAATGGCAATGAGAATTCTAACAGACTTAAGCATAACAACTGGTGAAAAGGTTTCATCATAGTCTATACCATGAGTTTGCTTGAAACCTTTTGCAACAAGCCTTGCTTTATAGGTCTGCACATTCCCATCAATGTCAGTTTTCTTCTTGAAAACCCATTTGCAACCAATAGTCTTAATACCCTCTGGAGGATCAATTAAAGACCAAACTTGGTTGTCAAACATAGACTGCATCTCAGATTTCATGGCTCCAAGCCATTTGTCTGAATCTGGACCCGACACAGCTTCTTGATAGGTAGTAGGCTCATCTTGATCTATAAGCATTACTTCACTATCATCAGTCACAAGAAATCCATATCTCTCTGGCTGACGACGTGTCCTATCAGACTTGTGAGGGATTTGTGTTACATCTTCAGACTCCACAACTATTTGTGGTTCTGAAATAGGCTCTATAGACGGCTCAAAGATTTCTTGTGGTACTTGAGTTTCCTTAAGTTCTACTATGCTCCCACTAGTTCTCTAGAAAGAAATTCCTTTTCCAAAAAGATCCCATTTCGAGCAACAAACACTTTGTTCTCTGAAGGAGTATAGAAATAGTATCCCTTAGTTTCCTTAGGATACCCCACAAAATTACATTTGATAGACTTTGGAGCTAACTTATCTGAAGTTGGTCTTTTCGCATAAGCTTCACAACCCCAAATCTTAAGAAAAGACAAACTAGGTGTCTTACCTGTCCATATCTCATATGGTGTCTTTTCAACCGCCTTAGATGGTACACGGTTCAGAATGAATGCAACTGTCTCCAAGGCATAACCCCAAAAAGATAAAGGAAGATCCACTTGACTCATCATTGATCGAACCATATCTAATAGAGTTCGATTTCTCCTTTCAGAAACTCCATTCCACTGTGGAGTTCCTGGAGGAGTCAGTTGTGAAACAATTCCACAATCCCTTAGATGATCATCAAACTCTTGGCTCAAATATTCACCACCTCGATCTGATCGAAGTAGTTTAATTGTTTTACCAAGTTGATTTTGTACTTCATTTTGAAAAGTTCTAAACATTTCAAAAGACTCATGCTTATGTTTCATTAGGTAGACAGAGCCATACCTACTGAAATCATTAGTAAAAGTAATGAAGTATCGAAATCCT
The DNA here is from genome assembly GCA_947685225.1 of Garcia nutans. Lineage (NCBI taxonomy): Eukaryota > Viridiplantae > Streptophyta > Magnoliopsida > Malpighiales > Euphorbiaceae > Garcia > Garcia nutans. The sequence continues at coordinate 37,083,487 of CANTUV010000045.1, forward strand.
CCTCTGGCACTAATGCTAAAAGGACCACATACATCTGTATGTATCAAGCCCAATAAATCATTAGCCCTTTCACTATGCCCAGTAAAAGGATCCTTTGTCATCTTACCAAGCAAACAAGACTCACATGTTTCAAATGATTCAAAATCAAATGAAACTAATAATCCATCTTGATGGAGCTTAGAAATGTGTTTCTCATTTATATGGCTAAGGCGACAATGCCATAAATAAGTAGGGTTTAACTCATTTGGCTTAGTTCTCTTAGAAGTTATGTTATAGATATCATTACCATTAGAATCATCAAGATTAAGGATATAAAGGCCATTATAAGAATTTGCAATACCATAAAGCAAATCATTTTTATCAAAAATAGAACATTTCTTATTCTTAATAAAAAATGAATAACCTTCATCATCCAAAACAGATATTGAAATAAGATTCCTACTCATAGTAGGAACATAAAAGAAATTGTTCAAAATTAACAAAAAGCCATTGGGCATAACAAGTTCATAAGTTCCTACAGCTATAGCAGCAACTCTTGCTCTATTGCCAACACGTAGGTCCACTTCGCCCTTCTTCAGCATCCTACTCCTTTTGAGTCCCTGCATATTTGTACAAATATGAGATCCACATCCGGTATCTAATACCCGGGAAGAAGGAATAGATAAATTAATTTCTATAACATAAATACCTGAAGATGTAGTCGCACTACCCTTCAACTTCTTTAACTCATCCAAATAGAGTTGACAATTTCTCTTCCAACGCCTAGGCTTGTTGCAATGGAAATAAGTCCCTTCCTTAGGAACTTTAGCCTTAGGTTCAGGTTTTGGTTTAGCTTGTCCCTTGGACCCTTTAGTACCTTTTGCCTTACCCTTGCCTTTACTATCTTTGGCTTTCTTTTTCATTTGTTTAATATTGACATTCAATATTTGGGTAGGCTTTTTGATATTCCCCTCAGCAGTTTTGAGCATACCATGTAGCTCAGGAATGGATTTCTCCATGTCATTCATGTTATAGTTCATGAAAAACTGTGAGAAACTGCTAGGCAATGAATGTAGGATCAAATCCGTGGAGAGTTCTAAACTCAGGGGATATCCAAGTCTAGCAAGGTGATCTAGATAGCCTTTCATCTTCAAACCATGAGCACTAACAGATTCACCTTCAGACATTTTGCAGTCAAATAATGCAGCAGCGGTGTTAAACCTATCTTGCCTAGCCTGTTGTTGGAAAGCTTGTTTGAGATGCACACTCATCTCATAAGCCTCTAAGTGTTCCAGATCCTTCTAAAGTCCTGGACATGGTAGCCAACATAAGACATCCTATGTCATTGGAATCATCCACATGCTTCTTATGCTTACTCTTAGCAGCATTAGAAGCATCAGCAGGAGGTGGGTCAGGGACAGCTTCATCAAGCACGTAGGACTTTTTCTCTTTGTTTGAGAACAATTCTCAGGTTCCTAAACCAGTAAACAAAATTAGTCCCACATTCTTTCAGTTTTTCCTTCTCAAGGATAGATCGCAGTGATAAGGTGGAATTGTTATTAGCAGCCATCTGTTGATAAATATGCAAAGTCAAATTTTAATTAATAATGAGGTTAAAATTATTTAAACTCCTACTAAAAATATAACCCTCTAAAAAATATATTTTAGTAGGCTAAGATCCATATTTCACTTAATTCTAAACTCAGCTTTGGCGTGACGCTTAAAATCAAGTTATTTAGGTAGGTAACATCTTTACCAATTACATCTCATGTAACTCTTAGTAATTATGGAATATTGACATCATGTTTCATAGCATGTTGAATTCCATCTAATGCCTTAGGCCCAAAACCATTTTGATAGCCTAATTAAGTCTAACCAATTTTAAAACATATGAGTAGCACTATTACTCATCCTACTTAGCTAGGAATGTTTAAAGCATATTGTTTTGGAAATACCTACTTTAATGCAATCTTAGTTTTGATAGGTGTTCAAAACGTGGATGGCATTTAGACTTAAATTATTAATGAGGGTTCAACTAAATTATTATCATGTCTTGCATTACATATCATTATATTTTAGCATCCTATATGCATATATATAATTTATCACATAAGCATCATATACCAAATGAAAAAATATGTAAACATGACATAGCATGGCCAAACTAAATATGATCTTCAAGAGACCAAATGAAGATCATAAAGGCAACCTAGGTGAAAAACCTATCTCTTACAACACTTGCAATATTACATATCTTCAAAACTTGAGCTTGTGCTTCCATCACCATGGAACCATCTTCTCCTTGGCATGAATCTCCATCACAAACATTGTAGCTTGAATCTTCATTTATTACAATAAAAGAAAATCTAACTACTAGTAAAATAAATTACAACAAAATAAACGACACGCAGGCCGTATTTACCCAAAATTAAGATATGAATAAACCAATCACATAGGTCATAAGGCCATGCTATGCACCATGCCAAGACATCAAACAAACATAACATATTCATCACCAACATGTTAAATAGAAACAAATATATTGACATTCTTAATGTCGCGGTTACCAAATATGTACAACCCATTACAGAATCATTACCAAATGTTTATATCACATATAAACTTAATCGTTTTCATCATATGAAAATCATTTTATTTCGAGTATGTGCAACCCATTACAGAATCATTACCAAATGTTTATATCACATATAAACTTAATCATTTTCATCATATGAAAATCATTTTAATCAACCAATCATATATACGTGATCATCTCATGAAAACGAAATTAAAAACACTAATCCTTTCTCATCATATGAAAAACGAATTAGGGTTTTACAGAAACAAAACCAAAAACCAATCCTTTCTCATCATATGAAAAATGAATTAGGGTTTTATAGTTAACATGCCATACGAAATCAACATATCTCATGTAATCATATCAACATGGCATTTTCGACTTAAACGAAAACAACAAGTGGCTCTGATACCACTGTTAGGAAATCAAGGAGATCACTGCAAACAAAAACACGCAGCGGAAAAATTTTTGATCTCTGATTTCCCACCAGGATCCATGTTGTTCATTTAATTCGATGAAAGTGTACAAAGAACTAACCTATTAATGATTCGAAATCACAGTTTGGAAGAGATGCCTCGATCACGAAACACCCTCTATCGCGTATCCATACGAATGCTACCGTCTGGAGTGCTAGCTCTCTGCAACGGCGAAGGCTGAAAAAACATTTTCTCTAAAACGTATTAGGGTTTCGAAATTTTCATTTGTTTTTATTTTCTAATGTTACCTATATGAAGACTTAACGTCTGGAGTGAATATAATCACTCTAGAATCCAATTCGAAATTGGATAAGGTAAGTCAAATTCAGAATCCAAATCTAATTAGAATTCTGAATATATTATCTAATAATATATATATATATATAATGATAATAATAATAATAATAAATATTAATATCTAATATTAATATTATTAATATTATATCCATCCCAAAGCGCATTCTTGTGTGTGACCCGATAGGCCCATATTAATTGGCAATCAATTTAATCTCTATTAAACTAACAAGTCATAATTGGCCTCTAGCAAGGCGTTACAACTACCCAATTAATATAAGGAATGTCCAATTTGCCTAATAATAGTACATGCATTAATCCCTTTGTCACATGATATCTAGCTTGAACATAAGTCATGGTCAACGTCATACTTATATTGTCCAAACTTACGATTACTCGATCTCCAAGTAGACTGATAAAAACAAATGAAATTGATCACACTATCAATTCATTTGAGCACGGCCATGCATTTCACAGTCTCACTTATCGAGGGCCCAAAAGATATCTCTCTCAAAGAGAGGGACAAATTCTATCTTGATTGTCCATTATCCTCTACATAATTTCTATCATATATGATCATAACCTTTATTACTATCCAGTTACGGATAATGTTTGATCATGTCAAAATATAATAGTCCTTATATTGGAAACTATGACAATCTCAAGTCAAAGAATTAATACATAACTATCATGAGATTTACTTATGACACTAACCCATGTAGTAATCTCATGATGGGTCTATCCAATACATTGTTCTCTAACAAGTATCTATGAAATTGATTTGTATCACTATACACATAACCATCTGATGATTATCAAATCAATGTTCATACTGGTTAAGAATTATTTTTTTTTATCTCTATAACAATAATATACCAGGGACAAATATCAAAATTGTGTAACATGCAAACAAACAATAATGATAATAAAACCTCATTTATTAATAATGAATGTATAACATAAAGATCCAAATAAATGGCCTAGGGCACATACACTAACACTAAGGAATGAGTTTAGGTTTCCATGTGTAGAGGTATTTATTGGTAAAATGGTTGCCATTTTGGATCAAATTTCACAATTAAGTTTAAGAAATTTACTTTCTCTGATACCAATTGTTGTCCCAAGATAACAACCAAGAGAGGGGGTGAATTGGTTGATTTGAAGAGTGATATAAAATTCAAAATTCAAAAGCTAGAGATGAAGAAGATGTAGAATATAGAAGATTGAACACAAAGAGTTATAGTGGTTCAGATTTAACTCAATCCTATATCCACTTCTTTAACAACTTGTTAAGGTTCCACTAGTTTTGAGTTTTATAAGCTTAACTCTAACTTGGTGTTTTCACAAGCACACACCAAACTTTATAATGGTTTGAGATAAATCCTTGCAACCTTTACAAGAGTTTTCCTAGGCTCACTCTCATAACCTAAGTGTTTCTAAGCTCACACTTAAACTTACAATGGCCTTTAATGTTCACACCCAACACTCAATCAATACAAGTACAAATTTTTGATACAATGAAAATAAAAATAGTTTGTCTTGGCTATTTCAATCTTAAGAACCTTTTAAATAGGAAATTTCTTAAGGTATTTATAGCCAATTTGGTCTAACTAGCCTTTATGAGTCATGTGACATATTTTATTAGACTAGTCTTTGTGATAATAAAGAGTTTCCGTATGGAGCGGTCATCTTAGCATAGTGGATGGTCACCTAGGCACTTTGGGCGGTCGTCCATTGTATTGGGATGGTCGTTACATTTAAAAATTCTTCCAACAGTTAAATGTGAGTGCTCTACCAGTAGGATCTTACCCATCCTGTGGCTGTCGGGATGTTTGCCCAAAGTTGAGGGCACTTAGAGCTAAGAAGATCTTTGAATCAAAGGTCTCCTCAATTAAAGAAGCTCTTGATCTTAGCACATTGAGACCCGATGAGGTAGTTGGAAAACTCTTCACCTTCAAATTGCTCACCGAAAAAGACGATGACAAAGGTGAAAAGGATAAGAGGAAAGCAATTTCTCTCAAAGTCACTAAGGAAGATGAGAGCTCAAGTGCAGAAGATAGTGATGATGATGAAGAGATGGCCACGTTTTAAAAAAAAGTAAGTGAATGGAAAAGAAAGAGGAAAATGCAGACTAAAAAAGGTAATTCATCAAAATCCTCTTCCAAAGATAAGGAGAAAAAGAATGAAGTAAAATGATATGAATGTGCCAAATTGGGTCACATCAAAACAGATTGCATCAAGATAAAGAACAAGAAGAAATGGGACAAAGAGAAGAAAAAATCTCTCAAGGCCACATGGGATGATGATTCCTCAAGTGAAGAAGAAGAGGAGGAGTAGGGAATTACAAATTTATGTCTCATGGCTTTTGGGGATGATGATCACTCCAATGAGGTAAATACTCATTCTTTAAATTTTAATGCACAAAGTGATGATGTTGATGATGCTTTAGATGATAATGATTTAGTTGAGCATATGAACTTAAGAGTCCAAAAATACTTTTCAAAAAGGAAGTTCTATAAAGAAAAATGTACTAAGTTAAAAAAAGATTTTACCTCTTTAAAAAATTCTACGTTAGAATTAAAGACTTTAAATGAACATTCATATCATTTTACTTCATTCTTTTTCTACCTCTTTAAAAAATTCATCTAGCTTAGAGAAAATTGCTATAGAAAATGATATTTTGAAAGAAAAATAAATGAATTAAAGCACTTTATTGCTAAGTTTCATAAGGGTGAGGAAGCCTTAGATACATTGATTAATATTCAAGGGTTGCCTTCATCCAAGCATGGCTTAAGGTTTAATGACTCATCTACTATTACATCCAATGCACCAATATTTGTTAAAGCTTCCACAACTCAAACATCTATCATTGATGTTACAAAGAATACAAATACACTCACTAAACTTAGAAGTCCTAAAAAGATAGCACAAGGCTCACTAGGCTCTAGAACTAAGATTCCAAAAGCAAATTATGCACATATGTACACAAGGCATAAATATAATTACAAGCATGCACATAGACAATCATATCCCATATACAATTGTAATTGCCAATTTAATCCTTTAAAATCCAATAGAAAAGGGATATAAAAATATAAGGCCTTATGTTAATACAACTATTGCATGAAATTTGGCCATAAAAGTCCATTTTGTTACATTAGAAAATTCACATCAAATTAGAGGATCTCTCTACTACTAACCCCCCAAGGACCCAGGTTCATTTGGGTACCTAAAAGAAGGTAAATCTTATTGTCTTACAGATACTCCTAAAATCTACTATCAATGAAAGTGTTTGGCTTGTAGACAGTGGATGCTCAAGACACATGACTGGTAATACAAAACTTTTCACAACTCTTATCGATGATCAAGGAGGTAATGTAACTTTTGGAAATAATGCAAAAGGAAAAATTATGGACATTGGTCCTATTGGTATGCTTGGCAAAATATGATTAATGATGTTTGGTTGGTAAATGGATTGAAACATAATTTGCTTAATGTTAGTCAATTATGTGATAAAGGATATAATTTAAATTTTAACAAAATTATCTCTTCTAATGGTGAACTTGCATTCAACGTAACTATAATTGGCAACACCTATAAAATTGACTTACACTCTAATAATGCCTTTGAATGTTTAGTCACTATTGGCAATGATGCTTGGCTTTGGCATAGAAGGTTAGGACTTGCTAATATGGATCAATTACATTGTGTAAGAAAGAAGAACTTGTAGATGGACTCCCCAAAATAAAAATTAACAAAGATAAAATTTGTGAACCTTGTCAATTTGGAAAACAAAATAAGAGCTCCTTCAAAATTAAAAATGTTTTAAGCACTTCTAGACCCCCATAACTAATTCATTTAGACTTGTTTGGACCAAATAGAGTTGCTAGCTTAGGTGGCAAGTTGTATGCATTTTTTCTTGTTGATGGTTATTTAAGGTTTACATGAGTTAATTTCTTAGCTCAAAAGAATGAAGCTTTTATTAATTTCAAAATTTTTGCAAAAATAATTCAAAATGAAAAGGGCTATGTGATCATATCTATTAGAAGTGATCATGGCAAAGAATTTAAAAATGATAACTTTGAAAAATTTTCCAATGAACATAGAATATCACATAATTTTTCAGCTCCTAAAACATCACAACAAAATGGTGTGGTTGAAAGGTAAAATAGAACTTTAGTAGAAATGGCTAGAATAATGCTCAATGAGTACAAGTTACCATCTTACTTTTTGGTGGAAGCCGTCAATATCACTTGTTATATTACAAATTGTGTTTTCAAAAGGCCTTTAATAAATAAAACTTCTTATGAGCTATGGAATGGAAGAAAGCCCAAAATTTCATACCTTAGAGTATTTGGATGCAAATGCTTCATGTTAAACACCAAGGACAATCTTGTTAAAATTCTCATCCAAATTGGATGAAGGCATATAGGGTATTAATCTTCTAGTAAAGCATATAGAGTATTTAATGTGAGAACTCTAGTAGTTGAAGAATCAATGCATGTTATCTTTGATGAATCATTCAAGCTTGATCATAGGAAATGTATTGCTCTTGATAAAGTTATAGGTACACTTGAAGATCTTGAGATTAGCAATCATCAAAATAATGATGAGCAAGAATAAATTATGGAACAACAAGAGACTCAAGAACTTCCCAAAGATTGACATTATCAAAAGGATCACCTAAATGAACTCATCATTGGTAACACTTCAAAGGGAGTATCTACTAAATCCAAACTTAGATACTTAGATTCAAATGCTATTTTTGTTTCTAAAATTGAGCCAAGGACCATAGAGGAGGCTCTTAGTGAAGAATGTTGGGTGATTTCTATGCAAGATAAACTTAACCAATTTGGGAGAAATAAAGTGTGGGAGCTTGTTTCTAGACCCAAAGATTATCCAATTATTGGATGTAAATGTGTATATAGGAATAAACTTGATGAAGATGGTCACATCACTAGAAACAAAGCTAAATTTGCAGCTAAAGGCTATAACCAAGAGGAAGGCATTGACTACAATGAAAATTTTCTCTTCATTGCTAGATTATGAGCTATTAGAATTTTACTTGTATTTACAGGCTAGATGAATTTTAAACTTTTTCAAATGGGTGTCAAAAGTACATTTTTGAATGGCTTTATACATGAAGAAGTCTATGTTGAGCAACCTCCTAGTTTTGAAGATTATCAATTTTCAAATCATATTTTTAAATTGAATAAGGCATTGTATAGCTTAAAAAAAGCTCCAAGAGCTTGGTATTATAGACTTCGTGCTTACTTGTTGTAAAATGTTTTACAAAAGGAAAAGTTGATACTATTCTTTTTATCAAAAAGAAATTGCATAACATCTTAATAGTATAAATTTATGTTGATGATATTATATTTGGTGCTACTAATGAATCTTTGTGCCAAGGGTTTACCTCTTGTGTGACTATTGAATTTGAAATGAGCATGATGGGTGAACTTAAGTTCTTTTTTGGTGTACTAGTAAAGAAATGCAAGGATGGGATCTTCATTAAGCAATCCAAGTATACAATTGAACTTCTCAAGAAGTTTGCCATGGATAGTTGCAAGGCAAGTAAGACTATAATGAGCACATCCTTGAAATTGGACAAAGATGAACTTGGTAAGAAAATTGATGAGAAGAAATATCAAGGTACTATCGGATCACTTCTTTACTTAATCGCTTTTAGGCCTGATATAATGTATAGTGTTTTCTTATGTGTTAGATTTCAATCATGCCCTAAAGAATCACATTTAAATGCCACTAAAAGAATTTTGAAATATTTTAGTGGAACATTGCATTTATGTCTTTTTATCCTAGAAACACATCATTTGGTATTTTTAGGTTTTTCGGATGTAGATTATGCTGGTAGTCTTTTAGATAGAAAAAGCAAGACCAATGCATACCATTTTCTTGGTGATTGCTTAGTTTCTTAGTTTAGAAAGAAATAAGTGTTGGCTGCTTTATCTATCGCGAAAGCCGAATATGTTGCTACATGTTTTTGTTGTACACAAGTTCTATTGATGAAGCAACAATTGTTAGACTATGGTAAAACATTTGATCACATTCCTATTAAATGTGATAATATTAAGTGCTATTAGTCTATCCAAATATCCAATCCAACATTGTAGGTCAAAACATATAAATATTAGGCATCACTTCTTAAGAGACAATGTTCAAAGTTAAAATGTTGTTTTAGAATTCATAGACACTCAAAATCAACTTGCTGATATTTTTACAAAACCATTAAATGAAGATAGACTACAATTCATCAAGCATAACTTAGGAATAATTAATGGAAGTTCCTTGAATGAATAAAGCATGTGCATTCAACACATTATGTTAAATATTAATGTTTGTGCAAGGTCTTATTTACACTTAAGACTTTCAATTTTGATCATAAATTGCTTCATACAAATTTCTTTTCTTTCTTTCCTTTTATTTATTTTTTTTGTTTAGTACGGTTATCTTGAGATGTATAGAGGTCATGAGTCAATTGGCTTGTTTCATCCCAAACAAACTTTCTGCGACTAATGAATAAAATATGACAGATGGTAGTGGGAATTTAAAAAGTCTCGACCATTATAGGGTTTCTCACAAGTAGCGAGGATCCCACTATGAATAATGGTCGCAACGTAGTCATTCATAGGGGTCCTTGAGCAAAAGACGATCGTGCCTTGTGTACTCTGCATAACATCTTCTACTTATTAGCTGTCAATTAGACTTTACATTTTCAACCTCTAATAGCTAGAAAAGGCTAATTTTTCACATTCTCTATATTTATACCCATTAGCTTCAGTTAACATACTTTTTTTTATCACTCCCAACTTATAAACATCAATTCAAACACAAAACCCATCTCAAAACCCTTCTGCTCTCATCCTACTCTATTTTTTCTTTCTTATTCTCTCTTTCCCTTTCATATAGCTAATGGCTCTTAAGAAAAAAATCCATCTAAAGTAAAAGTGAAGAGACCCTCTGGTATTGTAATTAGGGATAAAGGAGAAGCTCCCCCACATCCTAGAATAGGAGAGAAAATTGACAAACCCCATTACCAAACCTCTGAAGAAGACATTAGGTATGCCATGCTTAAGAGAAAAAAGATGGTAGGAACAAAAAGTCCCTTTGGAGGCATGCTCATGGCACTCAACATCAAGGATGAGGTTGATAGATTTCTAGATGTCCTTGGATGGAGAAAATTTGTCTATCCAAATGAGGTAGGCTATCCTAGCTTAAGCAAAGAATTCTTGATGTCTCTTCAAATAGAGAAGAGTGAAAATTCTACCTTATGATTGTATGGGATTAGATTCAAACTTTTTGCTCAATATCGTGCCTTAACCTTAGAAGATTTTGCCAAAATTTGGGAATTTCCAACTGCTAGAGCCACATCCTACAATGACATAGCCTTTTCAAACCAAATTCTCTCTTCCTTTTGGCAAGAAATATCTGTAGAGACCTCCTTTGTGAAGGAATCTAAAGATAGGCACATTAAATCACTCTCTTTGGATGCTCCATAGGATTATAACCTACACTATCCACTAAGGGGCTGATGGAAATGAAAAAGTAACCAAAAGAGACTTGATCTTTCTCTATGCATTCACTCACAACATACCCATCAACACACCCAAATTCTTGATAGATACACTCTATCACCATACAATAACTGGGTCAGAAACCTTCTTTCTTTTCTTACATATCACTCAAGTAGCTAGGCACATGAATATGTTGAATGACCTCAACCCAGCTACCTTGAGAAGTCCTTTTGACCTTTCTTCTAGTGCTATCATAATGGCATATCTAGAACATGATGGTTGTGTTAGAAAGATTGATGTCACATATGTATACCTTTTATAGGAAAAAGGGTGTAGTAGATAGGCACAAAAAGAGGCCTATATACACCATTGAAGGAGAAGGTGAATCCATGGAGGTTGCTGTGAAAATGTCGTACAAACCATCTTCCTCTAAGTCTAGCAAAATTGGCTCTCCCACTAAACTCATCCTCAAAGCCATTAAATCTCTTCATAAGCAATTATCTCACTTCAAAATGGATGTGTCTAAGAGATTTCAAAATTGAACAAGAAAATTGATCTTCTATCCCACATGCATCATGACTTATATGAGATGCAAGGTAAAATGGAGTTGCCTCAATGTGATCTCAAAGATTGGGATGTGACTGATCATGAAGAGGGCTCTTTTGAAGAAGAATCCACAGAAGATGGTGATAGCTCTAGCTCTAGTGATAGTAATCATCCTCCTTTTGACAAGGGTGACGCCCCAATGGAAGAAGAGGAACCAGATGATGAAGATTCTGATTAGTTTTTCCTTTTTTTTTGTTTTGTTTAGTTTCTTTTTTTTTATTTTATTTTTTTCTTGTATTTGTTGCTTAATGAATGAACTTTCATGCTTAATGCAATTGTATTATTTTTCTTTCTTTTCGCCTTTGTCAATGGGGAGAAGTTAAAAAAGGTAAGAAAAAGATAAGTATGTATTTTCATTGACTCAATTGGAATTGGGAGAAGATGCATTATAAATATTTAGTTGCGCATTGACTAAAATCACATGGCACAAGTAAAGAGCAATTAAAATAACACAATAATCATCTATAAAATATCTTGGATAAGGATACATTGAGGGGCAAATTGAAAGAAGCAATTGTCACTTAAAATTAAGATTGTCATTATCTTGCTTATCCTTTATCATCATTCCATTTGATTACCAAAGTAAAAAATGGGCAGATTGTTAGCCAAATATCCTCAATTTTGATCTTTAGCGCTCAAATTGAATGATGCATTTAATATGTTTTTGAGATACTTAGTGCAGAAATAAAATGTTCAATATACTGCAAGAACAGGGAAAAAATAATGGTCACCCTAGACTCAAGGGCGATCGTCCTTGAAGCTTTGAAAAACAAATGAAGTCATACTAGTGTTCGCGGTAAGAAACTCGACCAAAGGACCAACCTTCTTAGGGTTATCCTTGATTGTCCATTTATTGGGACGATTGCACCTCAAAGGATAAAAACTGTAACACTCTTAGTAAGGAATGCGGTGATAGGCGTGGTCTGAAGAGCGGTCATACAGCACTCTTTCACGATCGTCACTTTCCATGGGCAATCATCCATACATTTCTAAGATAAAAATCATATGGATTGGCAGTAGTGTTCGCAATCTTAGGTACGTTCAGAAGTTCGACACGAGTCATCCAATTCAATCGCTATCTTAGTCAAGGGCGATTGCACCTTTCATATTTTGGCAGAAAATCACTTTGTCAAATGAAGTAATGATACGTTGAATGAACGGTATAAGAGAAGACTTTATAATCAAAAAGGGCAACCGTCTCGACAATCGCACGCTGAAAATGTTTGGGCAAAACCTCACTAGCAGAGCACTAACATTTGACTGTTGGAAGATTTTTAAATGGAGCGATTGTCCTTGAACAACATGCAACCATTCAATGTGCCTGGACGACCATCCACCGTTCTAGGATGACCGCTTCCTGAGGAAAATTCATTGTAATCATAAAAACTAGTCTAATAGAATATATCACATTACTTATAATGGATAGTAAGACCAAATTGGCTATAAATACCTGAAGAAATATTTTGTTTAGAGAGTTCTTACGATTGATATAGCTAAAGCAAACTACTTTCATTTTCTTTGTATCAAAATCTACACTTGTATTGATTTAGTATGGGTATGAGAAATACCATTGTAAGTTTGAGTGTGAGAAACACTTAGGTTTTAGAGTGAGCTTGGAAAAACTCTTCTTGAGGTTGTGAGAAATTCTCAAACCTTGTATAAGTTTGGTGTGAGCTTGTGAACATGCTAAGTTAGAGTTAATCTCATAAAAAACTCAAGATTAGTGAAAACTTAGCTAGTTTTTAAGAAAGTGGATGTAGGAATGAAGTAATCTGACACACTATAAATTCTCTTGTGTTCATTCTTCTCTATTCCTCTTGATTTAATCTTGCTTTTAATTTTCAAATTGCCATCTATAGACCCTTAATTTTTGACCCATTCAAATCCGATAGTCTAAAATAATTTTTGTGATATTTTATTTATTTTAATAATATTTAATTACTAATAATATTTAATAGTTATTTTTAATAAAAATAAAAATATAAAAAATGAAAAAAATGAAAAAAAATCGGAATGAATAGCGAGCGCTGCCGCGCGGCAGCCCATTTCACTACAAATAGCAATCTAGGGCAAATTGGGCATTGCCTAATTCGCCGCAACCAATTCTGGGGTGAATTGGCTTGCCAACTAGCCTACCTTGCCCTTTTTTGCCAGCGCAACACGCGGACCCGACAGCCCGTGCGTTGCCAATTTTTTAATCAAACCTTATTTTACCTAGTTTTCTAATTTTTCTTAAACAATTGGTATTTCCTTATTAAAATAGGATTAAGACTCTTTATTTTCCTATAAATACTAGCATTAAACACACGGATGGGAGAGGAGACGAAAATCCTAGAGAACGGCAATCAAAGAAAAAGAAGAGAGATAAAAACAACAAGACCAAAAACAAATTATCAACAATCGAGGAGTATAACAAAGAACATTCACCAACTAACAGAGACAGTGATCACCATGTTTGATCTTTGCTTGGCCTGAAATAAATATTGATGCAGGTAGTAGCTTGGAGTCAATATACAATTCGGTGGAACCTTCAACGCAGGTTTTGTGTCTTAATCTTGAATTTGCTTAAACATTCAATTGTTATATCATTTTTATTCTTACTGGTTTTTGTTTATTTTTATTATCACTTTGATTCAATAGTATAAATTGATAAACCCTAATTATGTATTCTGTTCATTATTGTTTCATCCAAAAGCTCAAAAATCCAAAGAATTCCAAAAGCCCCGAACTATCTTCTTGATTCTCTAAACCCTAATTTTCTTTATAGTTTCTAAAAAACTTTGATCTTAATTGTTTCTATAAAAAACTCTAAACTATTTTCTTAAATCCTAAAATCAAATAGGTTTTCCAAAATATATAAAACCCTAAACTATCTTATTAATTCTCAAAGTGTCTTAATTCCTTAATTTTCCTAAACCCTGATCTTCTTAAACCTCAATCCAATAAATCCTAGTTTTCCTCAACCCTAATTCTTAAAACATCAAAACCGTATCAACACCTTAATTTTTCAAACCCCCATCCAGTAAACCTAACAAACCCTTAAGCCCAAATCTAATAAATCTCATAAATCTTTGTCTCCAGTAAACCTAAAAAATCTTAAACCCTAATCCCCATCTTTTAAAATTATAAACCCTAATAATATCTTAAGATTCCAAAACCCTAATTTCATGATGTTAGCCCTAAACCCTAATTTGATTAACCAAAAACCTTACTACTTTCTTAAATTTATAAAACCCTAATCCATTCTATTTTTCCAAAATCTTTACAGTAGCCTAAATAATAATAATAATAATAATTCCAAAATCCCCAAAACCCTAAATATTAATTAAAGAACCCTAAATTGAGACATAAACCTAAATTTGTATCTTTACTTGCTTTATTTAATTTTAGATTTGATTATGTAGTTTATCATATGTTTTGATGGTTGATTTATTTAATTTCAATGCTTGATTTATTTAATTTATCATGGATGGATATTTTCTTTATTATTATGATTATTATTTGTTTATTTTGGTATTCAAATTGTAAGAGGTATGTTTCCATTATTGGGTACCTCATTAGTTAAATTTTATGTAATTTAAATTGCTTTTATATTTTGTACCAATGTAAAGGACATGTTTCTACCTTTTGGTGAGCGTCCTATTTAGTTTTAGACATGGACGATGTAAGGACATGTTTCCATCCTCGGATGGGTGTCCATTTATTTGCTTTGTTTGGACATTGCTTTGATTTTAATAAAATGATGCTTTATTTTAATTGTTGCATGTAACATGGATAATATGGTTATATTTAAGAATTTTATAATATTAAGACCTGCAAAGGAGGCCGGTTCTAATAAACCGGGCGTTGTGGGGGTGCTGGGCCATTTCTCACCTTCTCCACACGTACCTAACTTTTCAAACCCATTAGGGGGTTGGGGATTCCTTAGTAATTGAGTCATCCACACCTTTCTTTTTTTCGTCCCATCCTGGTGGCAACTCCATTTTCTCCGGGCTTAGGCCCGTGTTCTCTAAGGCCCCGAACCTAAACAGTGGCGAAGTCGCAAGAACCATTCCACTGGTAGTGGGGGCAAAAATCCCCGTTCACATTGGCGACTCCACTGGGATAAGAGAAGTTGATTTCATTGGTCTATATTATTCTATTCTTTCTTATCATGATATTATCCATTGCATCATATTAGATTGCATCGTGTGCGTGAGTTAGGACGCCCGTGTTACCCGTGTTGTGTTATGTAAGGGATACTATACTTTCACTCAAGGTATGGAGATCGTGAATGGCATAACCACTCATAGCCTTATACCATTTGGTATATACTTGCTATGGGAACCTAAGCCTTTTAACCCAAAGACTAAAGCTCATGTAATTGGCCTAGTTTCTTTCCTTAGGTTTTTACCCCAAATGCATGTTGTTTGACTATGGTTAGTTTATCTTGGTTTAAATCATGGCTTATTTTGTTTGATCTTTTTCTAATATGACCCAAGTACATTTGTAAGCTCAAAAAAAAATTTTCAAACTCCAAAAGACCCAAGCTATTTTCAAAACTTTTCAAGATGGTCTTTGGACATAAAACTTTTCTAAAAACAAATAAAAAATTCTTTTGCTCATGACCCAAATACTAAACCCAAAATCCATTTTTTCTAAAATCTTTTTTACAATGGGCTTAGAAATAAAATTATTTTCATCCAACCTTTTCATACAAAGAGCTTGCAAATTATTTAGGTCAATTATGAAATACCAAAAATTAATTGTGAGACTAGTTTATACTAAGAGTTATTAATCATGGGCTTATTTTTGGCATGAATCATTAATTACTTTTTCAAGTGAGAAATCTATTTATAATAAACCTCTTAATTTAGTTTTAATCCAATATAGCATAAAAGCTACTTTAGTTGGTTGAATGGATGAAAACCTAATTAATGAGAATTATCATGAACTTATTTCCATTTTTGAAAGTATAACTATTGGTTGAAACGTCCGAGGGAATTATTCAAAAAACAAGATACCCCATATTGGTATTCTGTTAACAATATTACCTAGGTAAAGAGACTCGCCATTCGTGTGTGGATGTTAGAAGGTTGGAAGGAACATCCTAATTATCTTTCTTTATCTATTGTTTGTGCATACATGCATACATACATTTGCATCTCATATCATTGATCCTCTCCGGCTCACAGACCTAGAATACGGAAATTCAAGAGCATACAACGACACCACCTACAACATTTCAAGGATGGATGCAAACCAGCTAAGGGACATAGTCAATGAAGTTGTCAAAGCTAGGATGGCTGAGCTATGAGATCAATTGGTTGAAATTATGAGGACTCAGTTGATTCAAATTCTGGAGATCATCAACAATGCTAATGAGGCATCTCCCATTGACATAAGAAGGAAGGGAAAGGCAGCATCAATGGGGAACATGCTCACTAATAGAGATTGAATGAAAAATGAGAGATTAATCCCTATTCTACAAGACCAACCGAACCATGTGCTACCTAAGTGGAACAATAAGGGTGGTTATCACCCTAGTGGGCAAAGTCAAAGGAAAAAGGAGGTGTTGAGAAAAATGCAACAACTGAGCCAACAAAGAAGCATAAATTTTCAGACTTAAGGGAGCCTTTGTCAAAGATGTTAGAAAATCTAATGAAAATGGAATTGCTACAACCATTGGCACCTCGGCCTCTACATAAGCCTCTACCGCCAAATTTTGATACCAAGGTCTTCTGTCAATTCCATCAAATGCAAGGGCATGAGACAAATAAATGTGTTCGATTAAGGCACGAGATCCAAAATTTTATTGATAGTGGAAAGCTGCCTGAACGTAATAAGTCCAACACTAAGAATGATCCTCTGACTAAACTTGGAAGGGCACCACCCCTTACAACCTTCATGAAGAGTTTTATCTTGTCATCCTGTGATGATATGGATAGAGAAGCTGCTAAAGATAATGTGCTACTAAGCAAACTTGGGCTAACTGTAGATGATGAAGCAATGACTCTTAATGATGGAAAAAATCCTTGCCCTTGATATGTCTAAATAAATGAAGTATCTTCAACTCCAACTCACTGAACTTTCCTTAGCTTGAATGTTGCTTTTCAAATTTTGCTTTAATATTTAATTAGAACAATCATGTTTTACAAATTTAAAGTTGTTTGAATAAATTACTTTTATCAAAAATTTTGTTGGTCTTTGTTCATTTTGGTGCTCAACCAATGAGGAATCTAGCTTGATAATTCATGAATTAATATATTTATGCATCATGACTTGAATGACTTTACTAGGTGAGGGAATTGCTCTATAGCATTGAGTTGTGTATGCTTACTTAGAGAGGGCTCCTGTATAATTACCTTTGTCTAGGTCCTAGTCAGTCTTAGAACATGCTTTGACAAACTTTTGAGGCGAAATTGAACTTTGCTTATTTAAGAGAGATATGATCTCTGCATTGTTTGGTTAGCCAACAACTAGTATCCACCTAATTAAATATCAATCCCTAGTTGTCCCTTTGAGCCTTCATAAAATTTTAGCTTTCTTTTCATTGGCTTACAAACCCCGATAACCTACCCTGAGCTGTTGTGATACTTTTGACAAGTCTTATGATCATTAAAGAGGAAAGAAGATCAAAGAGAGGAATGCATAGCCAATGCCGTAAGGATAGTTGATGTTATTAAGACCATAAGGGTAGTTGAAGTTCACCTAATATCTCCAATCTATCAAGATAATATCAGAGTAATAAATGATTTATCCCTATTAAAGGAGATTTATGTCACTCCACTTATCCATTATAAGAAACCCAAGTTGGTACAAATAAGACAACTCTTTTAGAGCTAAAACAAAAAAAAGAACAGAAAAAGAAAAGAAAAGAAGAAGAAAAAAAAAGAAAAGGAAAAAAGGACAAAATAAAGAAAAAAAAAGAAAAAAAAAACCTAAAAAGGCGGTTCAGAAAGCCAACTGAGTTCTCTTTTACCTAAAGCAGCAAAAGGCTTCCATTTGGTTTATAAGGACAGTTTGACTTGAATTGGTCCAACCCAACCAAAGATTCAATCAAAATCAGAGAAAAAGGAGAAAGACCATCCAGTTCTTGAAAGTTTTGTACTTGACAGTCCTACAAGAAAGAAGGACAAAATGATAAAATGCTCAAAGAAAGGGAAGAGTAAGAAAAATAAAAAGAAAGAAAAGGGAGAAGAAGAAAAGAAACGAATTTGGGTAACAAACTTTTTGCAAGGGAAAAGACTGTCCTAATTAAGATCCAGATTAATGCCAAGAAGATAGAAAGAATTTAGAGTCTAGCAAGATTGCTCCCAGCTGCTTAAAGTTCAAACAAGAAATTTGTAGTATGAAGGTTTGTCCATTGTGTCACATCAGTTCCAACTTACAAATGGCCTTCATTTAACCCATGTCCCTTATAGACCCCATTTCAAGCCTATCAAAGGCCTGTTGATCTCTCTTGGTAGGTAGAGTCTATTAGTGGAGATAGGTTGAATAAGCATGCATATGAGATAGACAATATTTAAACTCAATGAGACGTTTGGCCAAGTAATGTGTATGTGCCTATTTGAAGTGCAACAATTCTTGCTTAAATAGAAATGATTCCCGAGTTTAGTATGGTAACTAGGGTTGTCATATTATAGATATGTTAATTTGGAAAATCAAGTCCTGAGGTAAATTGACATTAATTTGGCAAAGCCAACATTTAATTTCAAAATCAAAATTCGAAATTGAAAAAAAAAATTATTACAAAGCCGTCAAGTTAAGGGGAGTATGTTGAACCATTAAACCTCAAAGGGCACATTGGGCAAAGTAAATGATTATTGGCAAGGTTATGAAGAAGCTACCAACTGACATGCCAAAACATTGTTTGGAATGGATGTATCTCTACTGCTAGGGGCCTCCATTATTCATGTTTTCAATATCTCGAAGATAAAAGCCATAAAAGTGAAGCCTTCTGCCATTCCAGTGCAAGACCTGAACGGGCATCTGGAAGAAATCTATGAGAATATTTTAGCTAATAATCTCAGTCTATGAGTCGATGGAACCATTGTAAGTATTATTCATGCATATCATGCATACATGAGCATATCACATCGCACTTTCTTGTCTTGTATTGTCAAAGTGAATAGCAAACACCTTGTGAAGTAAAGAATCAAAAGAAGATATCAAATCAGGGGGGCATAGAAAGCCCATTGCTTGAGAAGGCTCCAGTAATTTTGCAAAGAGAAGAAGTGTGTGCTTGTACGAAGAACTAGACAACAAAACCATCAATCAAAGCTTGCATAAAAAAATCTTTGGTTTGAGCCTACACAGGGGGCAAAGTTTGTCCTTTTCAATTTTTTGAGTTTATATACAAAACATTTTCAAACTCACTTGCAAATATTTTGCCATGCAGGGAGCAGGAGAAGATATGAGGGCCAACTAAAAATAGCTGAATTTTTGCAAAAAGGAATGGAAAAAGAAGAAAATTAGAACTCTCAAAAGAATAAAGACGCAAAAGACAAAAGATCAGTCCAGCTAGAAGAGTTAAACCAATATAGGATGAATCTCTAAGGATGAAGATCCACTTTAAAGGGTGAAGACCCAATAGATCCAGCTTAAAGGATGAAGATCCACTTTCAAGGGTGAAGACCCAATTCCAAGGATGAAGATCAAGCTTAAAGGATGAAGATCCACTTTCAAGGGTGAAGACCCGATTTCCAAGGATGAAGATCCAGTTTAAAGAATGAAGATCCACTTTCAAGGGTGAAGACCCGATTTCCAAGGATGAAGATCCATTTTCAAAGGTGATGACCTGATTCCAAGGATGAAGATCCAGTTTCAAAGGGTGAAGACCCAAAGTCCAAAGGATGAAGATTCATTTTCAAGGGTGAAGACCCGATGTCAAGGATGAAGATCCAGCTTAAAGGATGAAGATCCAATTTCAAGGGTAAAGACCCATTGTCCAAAGGATAAAGATCCATTTTCAAGGGTGAAGACCTGATCTCAAAGGATGAAGACCCGATCGCCAAGGAGGAAGATCCATTTACAAGGGTAAAGACCCGATCTCCAAGGATGAAGATCTGTTTTCAAAGGTGAAGATCCGATGCTAAGGATAAAGATCCAAGGTCCAACGATGAAGATCCATTTTGAGGGTGAAGAACCATAATGCGTTAAAGAATAGAACAGCCGGAGCAGTCAGACTTCTCAACTGAGAAAAGGTTAGTCAAACTCAGTCTCAGGTCCAAGCACCCAAATTAAATTCAATCTCGGGGTCAAGTACCCAATCTCATATCCAAGTACTCAAATTCAATTCAGTCTAGGGTCCAAGTACCCAATCTCAGGTCCAAGTACCCAAATCAAATTCAATCTCGGGTCCAAGTACCCAAATCAAATTCAATTTCGGGTCCAAGTACCCAAATCAAATTCAATCTCGAGTCCAAGTACCCAAATCAAATCAATCTCGGGTCCAAGTACCCAAATCAAATTTAATCTCAGGTCCAAGTACCCAAATCAAATTCAATCTCGAGTCCTAGTATCCAAATCAAATTTAATCTCAGGTCCAAGTACCCAATCTCGGGTCCAAGTACCCAAATCAAATTTGATCTCGGGTCCAAGTACCCAAATCAAATTCAGTCTCGGGTCCAAGTACCCATCCTCATCAAAAATTAGTCAAAGATCTTATTGGTTTTCACTCTCTTTTGCCGTAGTCTCAGATTGTTCAAGCAAGGGGCAAGCTGTAGACCCTTAATTTTTGACCCATTCAAATCTGATAGTTTAAAATAATTTTTGTAGTATTTTATTTATTTTAATAATATTTTAATTACTAATAATATTTAATAGTTATTTTTAATAAAAAAATATAGAAAAATATAAAAAATATATAAAAAACGAAAAAAAATCAGACTGAACAGCCAGCGAGCGCGGCAGTCCATTTCGCCGCAGATAGCAATATGGGGTGAATTGGCTTGCCAGCTAGCCCGCCGTGCACGTTTTTGCCGGTGTAGCCCGCGGGCCCGATAGCCCACGCGCTAGCAAATTTTTAACCAAACCTTGTTTTACCCAGTTTTCTAATTTTTCCTAAATAATTGGTATTTCCTTATTAAAATAGGATTAAGACTCTTTATTTTTTTTTATAAATACCAGCATTAAACACACAGATGGGAGAGGAGAAGAAAACCCGAGAGAACGACAATCAAAGAAAAAGAAGAGAGATAAAAACAGCAAGGCCAGAAACAAATTATCAACAATCGAGGAGTATGACAACGAACATTCATCAACTAACAGAGGAAGTGATCACCATGTTTGATCTTTGCTCGGCTAGAAATAAATATTGATGCAGGCAGTAGCTTGGAGTCAATATACAATTCGGTGGAACCTTCAATGCAGGTTTTGTGTCTTAATCTTGAATTTGCTTAAACATTCAATTGTTATATCATTTTTGTTCTTATGTTATATCATTTTTGTTCTTACGGGTTTTCATTTATTTTTATTATCACTTTGATTCAATAGTATAAATTGATAAATCCTAATTATGTATTCTGTTCATTATTGTTTCATCCAATAGCTCAAAAATCCAAAGAATTCCAAAAGCCCTGAACTATCTTCTTAATTCTCTAAACCCTAATTTTCTTTACAGTTTCTAAAAAACTTTGATCTTAATTGTTTCTATAAAAAACTCTAAACTATTTTCTTAAATCCTAAAATCAAATATGTTTTCCAAAATATATAAAACCCTAAACTATCTTTTTAATTCTCAAAATCCTAACTTCAATGTCTTAATTCCTTAATTTTCCTAAACCCTAATCTTCTTAAAACTCAATCCAGTAAACCCTAGTTTTTCTAAACCCTAATTCTTAAAACATCAAAACTGTAATATCCCAAAATGTACCCTAGAAGTATTGGAGTAATTATTGTTATTATTGGATTAAGTGTATTTATTTTATTGGAAAGAGAGTTGAGGTTAGAGTAATGTGTATATGTTGTATATATTGTGATATACTTAACATATACAAATATTTGTTTGAAGGGTATAAAGGTAATTATTTTGAAATTGAGTTAGTGGATTAAGATGGGTGGATGGTGATGTTTGAGATTATTTTATTTTTTTATTTGTGTGGAGGAGAATGTTTTGAGGAGAGAGAGGGTTAATGTTTGACTTTTCTTTCTTTTCCTTTTCTTCCTTCTTCCTCTCTTCTCGTGTCTCTCATTTTCCTTTTCTTCTTCTTTCTTTGCTTTGGACGGCAGCAGCAAGAGAATAAGAGAGAGAGAGAGATTTGACCTTCCAAGCTCAAGATTGAAGAAGTTTTCAAGAGATCAAGGAGGAATCTAAGAGTTTTCTTCATTCTTGGTAAGTTTCCTCTTGATTCCCTTATTTTCTTTGAGTTTGTGTTGTGGGTTTGGTGATTTATGGTTGTTGGTATGGATATGTTTGAGTGTGTTGTGTTTAAGAATGTTGGGTTTACTTGATCTTTGATTCTTGGGTTGGATTGAAGAAAAGAGTAAGATTGAAAGGAAGAATAAGTTTGTTGGTTAAGATTGAGTTGTGGTTGTGTTTAGAGTTTTTGATGATGTTGTGATTTGGTGTTGGATGTGTATTTTGAGTTGTGTTGGTGTTTTTGCAAGGTTGTTATGGTTTTGGGTGTGTCTAGTTGAGTTTTGTTGAAGTGGAAGATGGTGGAAGATTGTTGTTTGTTGGTTGGATTGTTGTTTTGGCCGGAATCTGGGTTTTTGGCCTGACACGCCCAGGAGCACGTCCAGGTCTTTAGGCGTGTCAATTGTGTTGGATGGCAGTAGGTGTGACACGGCCATTAACACGCCCGTGTTAGTGAGCGTGTCATAGCTACTGTGACTTTGGGGAATTGACACGGCCAGGAACACGTTCATGATGTTGGACGTGTCGATACTTCTGAGAGACAGTAGGTATTACACGCTCAGTGACACGCCCATGGTCCTGAACGTGTAAATGCTTCTGTGTTGTGGAGTTAGGGCACGGTCAGGGACACGCCCATGTGGGTGAGCGTGTCCAGTTTAGAGTTTGCCCTAATTGATTCTTAGCCTTATGATCTTATGTGAGTTTCCTCATTGTTCTGAATTAGGTTGTGAAGAAGGTGAATTGCCTTAATTATTTGGTGAAGGACTTGTTAAGAGGAAGTGTTTAGAATTGTGTGGATTTCTTTTGAGGTAAGTACAAACCTTGCATTATAACATACATTCATGTGATTTTGGAACTTATACATTTGAGTGTGAATGTACTAAGTAATTTCATTGTATTGTTGATATGTTTGAATAATGTTATGTTTTATACAATATGAACCTCATGAAATGTAATATGGTATATGTATGTGTTATGAAAATGAAAGATGTGATGATAAGATGATGTGTAAAGCCATTGTGATTGGCTATATTGATTCAAATGAGGCATGTTTGCCTAGTTGATTGTGGTTCATCGCGCAGGTGACAGGATTGAACCCGAGAGTTCCTCTAGACCTAGTGAGTCTAGGCGTTGAAGAGTTGATTTTTGGACTTAAAGATCAGAGAAGAACTGCCACTCATGTATATATTTTATATTTGTAACTTTTGATTTTGATGCAAATGTATTGGGAAACATTTGTTATATTTTCCACTGCGTTTTAAATAAACTTTCTATCTATTTCGTTTTATAAACTCATTTAAAAGTTTTGAATTTGTTCATAGTATATAAGAGTCATGTCATGTGTGTTTTGTAACCGTGACATTTCTATATTCAGTATATGTATATTACGATCGTATTAGCATGCTGTGTACGTATACGGGGTATAGGGGTGTTACAAAAACCGTATCAACACCTTAATTTTTCAAACCCCCATCCAGTAAACCTAGCAAACCTATAAGCCCAAATCTAATAAATCTCATAAATCTTTCTCTCCAGTAAACCTAAAAATTCTTAAACCCTAATCCCAATCTTTTAAATTATAAACCCTAATGTCTTAAGATTCCAAAACCCTAATTTCATGATGTTAGCCCTAAACCCTAATTTGATTAACCAAAAATCTTACTACTTTCTTAAATTTATAAAACCCTAATCCATTCCATTTTTCCAAAATCTTCACAATAGCCTAAATAATAATAATAATAATAATAATAATAATAATAATAATAATTCCAAAATCCTCAAAACCCTAAATGTTAATTAAAGAACCCTAAATTGAGACATAAACTTAAATTTGTATCTTTACTTGCTTTATTTAATTTTAGATTTGATTATGTAGTTTATCATATGTTTTGATGGTTGATTTATTTAATTTCAATGCTTGATTTATTTAATTTATCATGGATGGATATTTTCTTTATTATTATGATTATTATTTGTTTATTTTGGTATTCAAATTGTAAGAGGTATGTTTCCATTATTGGGTACCCCATTAGTTAAATTTTATGTAATTTAAATTGCTTTTATATTTTGGACCAATGTAAAGGACATGTTTCTACCTTTTGGTGGGTGTCCTATTTAGTTTTAGACATGGACGATGTAAGGACATGTTTCCATCCTCGGATGGGTGTCCATTTATTTGCTTTTGTTTGGACATTGCTTTAATTTTAATATAATGATGCTTTATTTTAATTGTTCCATGTAACATGGATAATATTGTTATATTTAAGAATTTTATAATATTAAGACCTGCAAAGGAGGTCGGCTCCAATGAACCGGGCGTTGTGGAGGTGCTGGGCCATTTCTCACCTTCCCCACACGTACCCAACTTTTTGAACCCATTAGGGGGTTGGGGATTCCTTAGGAATTGAGTCATCCACCCCTTTCTTTTTCCCGACCCATCTGGGTGGCGACTCCATTTTCTCCAGACTTAGGCCCGTGTTCTCTAAGGCCCCGAGCCTAAACAGTGCTAAACTCGAAAGAACCATTTCATCGGGTGTGGGGGAAAAAATCCTCGCTCACACCATAATTGTTCAAATAAACCAATTCACCCCCCCCCTTGGTTGCCATCTTGGGACAATAATCTCCTTTAAGGCTTTCTTGACCTAAACAGATATAAACCAAACTATAAATAACATTATTCATTTAATTTCATTTCCATGCTAAATTACCAGCAAACTTCCATTATTTACACAACTTCTACCAAATTCTCAACAAAACCCTATTGTCACCCTCTACTACTTTGTTTAATGTTTAACATATCAAATTCGTTTCCATCATTTTACCATAAAATCACTACTCATATACCAAAATATTATCAAAACAATTCCAACAATTATAAACATTTTCGACAAAAACCCTAATTTCTCATATTATTGCTATAAACCCTACTTTATCCAAACTCAACATTATTCAATTTTTAACCATAAAATCACCATATATATACTATGACAACAATAAATCATCTCAATTCAATAATTAAAACCACCTATACCAAAACCCCAATTTTCACACAACCTTCCCATAACCTTAATCCCATCAATTACATTCATTTCAACAAATCATCATATATTCATTATTTCAATTCATTTACCATCAATTTCAACCATTAAACATACTTTCTCTCTCTAACTATATCAAACATTACCTTAGAATAGAAGCAAACAAAGCTTAAATATTAGAAAACTTACTTGATTCTTTTTTTTTCTTCAAAATCACCACTAAACCCTTTGAAAATCTTATAAAATTTAGTGTTTAGAAGAACTCTTTCTCTCTGTGTCTAATTCAGCCTAAATGGTGAAGAAGAAGATGAAGATGTTCTTTATATATTTTAAATTCCTATTATGCCCCTCAATTTTATATGAAATTACAAAATATTAATTATTTAATTATTTCCTTAATTATTTTCTTTTATTTCCCATGATAAACTTTGTTTCTTCTTTTGACTTTCTTTTTATTTTCTTTTTATTTATTTGTTTATTAATTATCCACTTCACATCCATAATTATACTGTAGACCCTTAATTTTTGACCCAGTCCAGTTCAATATATTTTAATTAGTCCAAAATAATTTTTGTGTTATCTTAATTAAATAATATTTGCTTTAGTATTTAGTTTTTATAATTAATAAAAAATAATAAAAATAAAAATCGGCGAAGGAAAATTTCATCGCCGAAAAGGGGTGGGACGAAATGGCCTTCGGCCTTTCCCCCGCAGAATTGGCCACAGGCAATTCCGCAGCCCGCAGCCCGTAAGTTCCCACGGCAGTTTTTTCACCAGCAAAATTTTTCCGTAGCAGTTTTTTTCGCCAGCGAAATTTTTCCGATGCAATTTTTTCGGAAACCAAATTCAATTTGGTTTTGGTTTCCTTTTCTTAATGAATGTTAGATTCCATAAACAATTAAGATTGATCATCAAATTTTTCTATAAATAAGACTAAAAACAACACAAAAAAGGGGGAGGAAAAACTTAGAAAAAGAGATCGGACTTTAAAGCTTTTTGGCAGTGAAAACGATCGAATTTTTTTAGAGAAGGATAAGCAAACAAGTAATCAATCTATCAAAGGCAGCCATCTTGCCTTTGACCATGTTCATCCAAGAAGCAATTTTTGGTGGAACCATCAAACAAAGGTTTGAATTCTTAATTTCTTTTTGTTTCTTACAGTAGCTTCGTTCTTTATTTGATTCATAAGATTATACACTCAAAACTTCAATCTTTGAAGATGTAATAACTTGATTTTGTTTCCAGAAACCTTAAGTGATTTCCTCTATTTCTAAATACCTTTAAAAAATTTAATCTGTTTCTTTGTTTTCCCAAAAACCTTAAATCGTTCTTAAACCCTAAAAATTTTCCTTCTATTTCCTTAAAAACCTCAAAAACCTAATTTATTCCTTCTGTCCCCAAAAACCCTAAATTGTCTCTTTTGTTTCTATAAGCCTTTAATCATTTTGTTTATTTCCAAAAACCCTAAAAAATATCTTTTCTGTTTCTGTAAACCTTAAATCGTTTTGTTTATTTCCAAAAAACACCATAAAACTCTAAACTATATTTCTTCTAATTCTTTTCCAAAATTCCAAATATTTTGTTAAATATCCAAACTCAAACTCACTTTACAGTTTCTAAAAATCACATAAAGCTTTATAAAACTATAAATAATTTTTCCAAATTCTAAAATCAAATACATTCTCGGAAATATTAAAAACCCTAATTCAACTTCAAAACCAAGATAGTAACCCCAAACTAGCTAACTTTAAACCATAGTTTTCATAAACCCTAATTCCCTTAAAATCTTAAACCCTAGTTTTTATAAACCCTAACCCTTTAATCCTTAAAACCTTAAAACCTTATAAACCTAAAGCATTCAAACCCAATATAGTAAATCCAAAATAACAATCCAGTAGCTAATAATCATAAACCTAATGTTTTAAAGTGTCCAAACCCTAATTTCATGATTTCACTCCTCAAACACTAATTTGGTTAATCAAAGAACTTTATCAACCTCTTAAATTATAAAACTTTAATCCATTTCAATTCCTTTAAAACTTACAGTAGCTTAAACCCATAAATTCCAAAACCCTAAACATATTAAATAAAGAATCTTAAATAGAAACAGTAACCCTAATTTGAATATTTACTTGCTTTATTTAATTTTATAGTTGATTATGTAGTTTATTATATGCTTTAATTTATTTTCGATGCTTTGTTGGTTTATTTAATTTTAATGATTGATTTATTTAATTTATCATAGATGGATGTTTATTTTATATTTTGATTGATATATTTGATGAATGATTTATTTATTATGAATGGTTATTTACTTTTATCGATTTATTTTTGATTTCCAAATGTTGTAAGAGGTATGTTTCCACTTTGTGGGTACCTCATTAGTTCAATATCATGTAATTTAAATTGCTTTTATATTCTAGACCAATGTAAAGGGCATGTTTCTACCTTTCGGTGGGTGTCCTATTTAGGCATGGGATGTAAGGATATGTTTCCATCCTCGGATGGGTGTCCATTTATTTTCTTTGTTTGGACATTGTTTTGATTTTTAATATATCGATGCTTTATTTTAATTGTTGTGTATAATATGGATGATATTGTTATATTTAAGAATTTTATAATATTAAGACCTGTAAAGGAGGTCGGTTCTAATGAACCGGGCGTTATGGGGGTGCTGGGCCTTTTCTCACCTTCCCCACATGTACCCAACTTTCTGAACCCATTAGGGGGTTGGAGATTCCTTAGGAATTGAGTCATCCACCCCTTTCTTTTTCCCAGCCCGTCCGGATGGCGACTCCATTTTCTCCGGACTTAGGTCCTTGTTCTCTAAGGCCCGAGCCTAAACAGTGCCAAAGTTGCAAGAACCATTCCACCGGGAGTGGGGGCAAAAATCCCCGCTCACAGTGCCGACTCCACTAGGGATAAGAGAAGTTGATTCCGTTGGTCTTTTTATTATTCTATTCTTTCTTATAATGATATTATCCATTGCATGATCTTAGATTGCATCGTGTGCGTGAGTTAGGACGCCCGTGTTACCCATGTTGTGTTATGTAAGGGATACCATACTTTCACTCAAGGTATGGAGATCGAGCATGGCATAACCACTCATAGCCTTGTACCATTTGGTATATACTTACTATGGGAACCTAAGCCTTTTTACCCAAAGACTAAAGCTCATGTAATTAGCCTAGTTACTTTCCTTAGGTTTTACCCCAAATGCATGTTGTTTGACTATGGTTAATTTATCTTGGCTTAAATCATGGCTTATTTGGTTTGTTCTTTTTCAAATATGGCATAAGTATATTGTAAGCTCAAAATAAATTTTTCTTTAAAATCCAAAAGACCAAAGCTATTTGCAAAATTTTTCAAGATGGTCTTTGGACATAAGACTTTTCTAAAAATAAATCAAAAATTCTTTTGCTCATGGCCCAAATACTAAGCCCAAAATCCATTTTTTCTAAAATCTTTTTACAATGGGCTTAGAAATAAAATTATTTTCATCCAACATTTTCTTACGAAGAGCTTGCAAATTATTTAGGCCAATTATAAAATACCAAAAATCAATTGTGAGCCTAGTTTATACTAAGAATAAATTAATCATGGGCTTGTTTTTTGAATGAATCACTAGTTACTTTTTCAATTGAGAAATCTGTTTATAATAAACCTCTTAATTTAGTTTTAATCCAAGGTAGCATAAAAGCTACTATAGTTGGTTAAATGGATTAAAACCCAATTAATGGGAATTATTATGAAATGATTTCCATTTTCGAAAATATAACTATTGGTTGAAACGTTCGAGGAAAATATTAAAAAATAAGGTACCCAATGTTGGTATTTTGTTAGCCATATACATAGGAAAAGAGACTCGCCATTCTTGTGTGGATGTTATAAGGTTGGAAGGAATGTCCTATTTGTCCTTGTTTGTCTATTGTTTGTGCATATATGCATACATTTGCATCTCATATCATTGATCCTTTATGTCTCACAGCCCTGGATTATGATAGTTCAAAAGCTTACAACAATCCAACCTATGCCGGAGATAAAGTATCTAGCAACGACTCAATCACTTGCTTACCAAAAATAATGGATCCCGAACAAATTTAAAGAATGGTGGATGATGCCCTCAACCCCAAGATGGAAGAAATAAAAGAGGCCCTAGCTGAGACCTTGAAGAACCAATTGACTACAATTTTAGAAAATCATGCCGAAGCATCTGCTAGCACTAAGAAGCCAAAGGACAAAGGGAAGACCAAAGTTTGTGAAGTGGTTTTTGATGATGAAAAGGTGATCATTAATGATGATGATGATTGGGCTCAATACTACCAAGATGCTCAAGAGAAGAAAAAAGAACCGAAGATTGTTGAAAGATCAATTATGGAGAAGACTGAAACTTCTGATGTTGAAAAGATGATTGTTGATTTAGAAAGGAAATTTGAGAAGAAATTGAAAACCGAGGAAATGTCCGAAGTTGACAAATTATTTGAGCTAGATGAAGAAGTCCCGTACAAGTTCAAGATGCCATCTTTCATGAAGTTTGATGGAACCGGAAATCCTCATCTCCATGTGAAGCAGTATATCACTGTTATGCAGTCTGCCCGAGCTACTAAGGCTCAAACCCTAAGGTATTTATGCTCTCATTGGACCCTGTTGTCCAAAATTGGTTCAATACCTTATATGATGGAACACAAAAGAGTTGGAATCTGCTTTACAAAGCCTTCATCTAACAATATGGATATAATGTCAAGATGGAAGTTACCTTAGTGGAAGTAGAGTTCACTAGGCAAAGGTCGAATGAGAATTTTGTAGATTATGTGAAGAAATGGAGAAACAAGGCCGCTTTGCTCAAGAAGAGGCCCAATGAATCCAATCGAATAAGGATGATTGTGAGAGGGATGTTGCCTAGTCTTCATGAGAGGATGTCTCATACACTCATTCGTGATTTCAAAGACCTTCTCCAAGAGGGTTTGTAAATTGAAGAATGGGAAAGAAAGAAGAACCATTTTTCAACGAGAAGGAACGAGAAAGGAAGCTATCAGTCTGGTAGCCAAAGCATGCAAAAGGCAGTCGGTGTTAACGCTACTAACCAAGGAACAAGGAGACAGTTTTCAGAATTAGGGAAGCCAATGTCTTGAGTTCTCAATAAGCTTTAAATAAAGGGATTGCTACAACCCTTAAATCCTCATCCTTTGCCTAACCCTCTCCCACCTAATTTTGACATTAAAGCATTTTGTCAATTTCACCAATTGCAAGGGCATGACACAGATAGATGTGTAAGGTTGAGACATGAGTTCCAAAATATAATTAATAATGGGAAGTTACCCGAGCCCAATAAGCCAAACACCAAAGACAACCCATTACCAAAGTTTAATAGGGTACCGCCGCCGGCAACTTTCATGATTGGAGGAGGTTTGCATGAAGATTTTGTCATGTCTTCTTTCCAAGATGTGGGTGGAGAAGCAACCAAAGAAGAAGAGGTATTTGGTGAAATTAAACAAGCTATAGTGAGTAAAGAAGTAACAATTTGCTTTGTCAATGGATTTTGGGATTCAAGTGATAGTGATGATGATCTTGTATCCAAGAAGGAGGAATGGACTTGGTCCGTGTTTTATTAGTTTTTGTTATAGATTTATGTCTTGTTTATTATAATAATTATTATTTTATTTAGGTATTTTGTTAGTTTTAATCAGTTTGTTTAGTGTTTTCATTAATTTTGGTAGTTTTAGTTTATTTCAGTGTTTATGTCATTTTTTATCTAGTTTTTAGTATGGTGTTTATGTTTTGTTGGTTATTGTTTATTTACTTCTTGTTTAAAGTTTATTTGAAGTTTTGTTTTAGGTTAAAAAGCCAAGGAAGCAAATTGAAGGAAAAAAGGGATAATAGCTGACACAGGCAGAGGACACGGCCAAGTCACTGGCCGTGTCCCATACCAAGTTAAAAAGGAAGTTTAAGACACAGAGAGGGACACACTCAAGGGACACGGCCAAGTCAGTGGCCGTGTCCCTCCAAAGAAGCTCAAACACGGCCAGGATTGGTTGACTTGGCCGTGTCTCACTTAAATCCAAAGCAAAGAAGAAGAAACTCTCATAGTAGAAGACACAGGCAAGGGACACGGCCAAGTCACTGGCCGTGTCCCTCCAAAAAGGTCCAACATGGCCAAGCCTACTTCAACACGGCCGTGTCACTCAACCAAAGAAGAAAAGAAGAAACTCCGAGACTGAAGTGAACACAAGAAAGGGACACGGCCAAGTCAGTGGCCGTGTCCCTCCAAAGGCCACCAACACAGCCAAGTCTCATCCAACTTGGCCTTGTCTCTCATGAAACAAAGACATAGCGGATTTTTAAAGCGGAGAATTCGTATAAAAGAGAAAAAGAAGCTAGGGTTTAGGGTTGTTGAGATTTTGAGAGCGTTTTAGCCGTCAAAGACAGTTTAGGTTTTGATAACTTTATTTTCTTTGATTTTTGATTACACTTTGGATTAAACTAGCTTAGATTAGATTATTCTAGCCATTGATACATCCTTCTTGCAAGATTTGAACAAGAGATTCTTCAGAAGCTTCAAGGAGTTTCTAATTTGGTTTTGTTCTTGAACTTTATCTCTTTATTTTCATTGGAATTGTATTTATGGATATTATAATGTCTGAATTGATTTCTTTGAATATTAATGAGATGAGTATGTTTGATAGCGTTATGAACTAATTTGATCAAGTCTACGGTTTGAATGGATCTGCTATGATTGTATGAATTGGTTATTCTCTTAGCTAATAATTTCTTTAGCCTTGATTGAATGGAATATTGTTAATATATAATTGATTGGCCACCAATTATGTGTTTTAGGTATTAGATGATGGATTGAGAGATGAAGTCTAATGCTGGAACAATTCAATTAGGGACTTAGGTGAATTACAGATATAACCTATTAAAAAGATTATTTCAATTATAACAAGATTCGAAAGAGGTTTGAATGCGAGAGCTTATTTTCTTGACTCGAGTAATTGAGTTGTATGAGATTTAATCTTTGAAATTAAATTAGTTAAGAGGAATAACCATTCATACATATAAGTAGTAGAGAAGTGCAAACCCTAGATCTTTCTATCAAGTGAATCAAAACATCAGCTTAATTTACTTTTATTTGCTTTAAACTTCAATCAATCTTTTTCATTAGTTAGCAATTTAAATTTATTCATTACTTGTTATTTATAATATGATAAGCAATTAGCCACTTTAGCTTCCTTGTGAGACAACCTTGAGGTGAGCACCTTTGCTTCAGCTACCTCGTATACTTGCGAGTGACGCTTTGTGGTAGAGTTAATTCGAGCACAACAAGTTTTTGGCGCCGCTGCCGGGGAAGCTAATTGGCGAAATTGTTTATTAGCATAGATATTTTAGATTATTTTTCATTATTTACTTTTGATTATATTTTGTCTTTTGCTTTTAATAATTTCTTTTTCTAGAAATTTTGTTTATGCAAGGCAGGAGATCACATGGAGGAGAGCTATACCCAGTCATTCCAGAAATTTAGAGAGTAAAAGGAGCAGGGAAGAGTTTGAACTGTACACAGGATTTGATACTACAGAGGAGGACACTTCTGATTTTGAGTCAGAATCTACACAATCTGTTAAAATGGCTGAAGAAAGGCAAAGAACAATGAGAGACTTTGCTAGACCTGTCATTGGAACTTCCACTTCTTGTATAAGAGTGACATATGCAGCAAGGAATTATGAGTTGAAGAACATTCATTACAACATGCTGCCATCATTCTATGGAGTTCCAAATGAAGATCCTTTGAACTTTATTCGGGATTTCTACTCCACCCTCAACACTTTTCCATTGGAAGGATTAACAGAGGATCAGTTGAGGATGCGGTGTTTTCTATATACTTTGAAGGATAGAGCAAAGAGCTGGCTTATGATGTTGCCCGAAAACTCACTGACATCTTGGGAGCAAGTTTATAATAAATTCATGGGCAAGTTTTATTCACATCAGAAGACAGCTGAATTGAGAGGGAAGATAGCTACATTCTCTCAATTTGAAGGAGAACCATTTCATGAGGCATGGGACAGATTTAAGATGCTATTGATCCAGTGTCCACATCATCATTACCCACTTCAACTTCTTAATCAGTTTTTCTACGATGGTTTAACCCAGCAATTTCAGAACACTGTTGATAATGCAGCTGGAGGAGCTATGGGAGAAAAGACAGCTGATGAAACTTATGAGATCTTTGAGATGTTGGGAGCTAATTCTCAACAGAAAAGTGTAAGAGGAAGAAGTAAAGGGGTGAACCAATTGGAAGCTAATAGTGAGATGGTAAATCAGATAGCTGAGCTAACAAGGCAAGTGCAGATGCTGAACATGAAGAATAATATCTCTTCATCTACTTAAGAAGTGTGTGGAATCTGTGGAACTTTGGGGCATGGAGCAAAAATTTTCCCCTCTGCATATGAATCATATGGGAATGAAGCTGAGCAAGTCAATGCCATGGGGGGATTTCAACCAAGAGCTCGAAATGATCCTTATTCAAATTCATACAATCCTGGTTGGAGGAATCACCCAAAATTTTCTTGGGCAACAAATAATTCTCAACAGCCTTTCCATTTGCTCCAAAGACAGAACCAATAGCAGGGTCAATCCTCAAATCAAGGGCAGTCTAAGATAGAGAGCTTGGAGGAAAGTTTACAAGCTTTTATCCAAGTCAGTACTAAAAATCAAGAGATGACCAATAAGAGGCTGGATTCCTTAGAAGCATCTTTTAAGAAAGTGGAGACTCAAGTAGGGCAACTTGCACACCAGATGCAGATTCAACAAAAGGGGAAATTCCCAAGTCAACCTGAGCAGGCACAATCAGTGACTGTTGTTAGAAGTGGTAAGGTAATTGACAATAATGTTGAAGATAATTCTGTGAGTGCAGGTGACCAAGAGAACAAGAAGGAAGGAGAACCAAAGAACAAAGGTGCTGGAGAAAGATCAGTGGAGAAGTCCCCTACAGCAGATCTACATAAAGCAAACAATCCATACCGGCCACCTATACCATTCCCCAGCAAGTTGAAGGATGATAAACCAGATAAGCAATTTTCTAACATCTTCAACATGCTGTCTAAGGTAAGTATTAAGTTACCCTTACTGGAAGCAATAAAGAACATGCCGGCTTATGCAAAATTCTTCAAAGAGCTGATCACCAAGAAAAAGAGGTATGAGCCGAATGAAAAGGTGATAGTTTCAGAGGTAGCTAGTGCTGTTCTGCAGCATAAACTACCTCCCAAGCTAAAGGATCCTGGTAGCTTTATAATTCAACTTACTATGGGGAATGGAAAGGGGACTGAGGGCATGTGTGATCTAGGAGCTAGTGTGAATTTGATGCCTTATTATGTGTATAAAGAATTAGAACTAGGGGAACTGAAACCGACCAAAATGGTGTTGCAATTAGCTGATAGATCTTTTAGATTCCCGAAAGGGGTTATAGAAAAGATGTGTTAGTTAAGGTTGGAGGGTTGATAGTACCTGTGGATTTTATAGTTCTTGACATGGAAGGAAGTAACCCTTCACCATCAACACACACTATTTTGTTGGGTAGGCCTTTTATGGCTACTACCAACACCTTAATAGATGTTAAAAATGGTAAGTTGTCAATGACTGTCTTAGGACAAACTGTTGAATTTTCTATTTTTAACACTTCTCCTATTCCTGCAACTGCTTTATATGAGGAATGTTCTTTAATTAATTGTGTTGAAGCAGTTGTTTCAGATGTTGTATTGCAGACAGACTTCTCAGATAAATTGGAGCTGAAACTGACCTTAGAAGAGGGGGTTAAACCAGTGAGGGAGACCCAAAAATGCCTTAACCCAAAGGCATATGAAAGCTCGAGGATTTACAAGGATCGCACTAAAGCACTTCATGACAAATTTATTGTGCGAAAGACATTGAGTCCAGGTATGAAAGTTCTACTTTTTAACTCTCGACTTCGTCTGTTTCCAGGTAAATTCAAGTCTCGATGGAGTGGTCCTTTCAAGATAACTCAGGTATGTCCTTCTGGTGCCATTGAATTGATTAACTCTCGAACCAATAGGATTTTTAAAGTAAATGGATAGAGAGTTAAACCTTATAAAGAAGGATTTCAAGAAGTGAGGATCATTGACAACACTTTGATCCATGATCCATAAGTCTTGCATGATGTCAAGCTATATGACATTAAAGAAGCGCTAAATGGGAGGCAACCCATCGGTTTGCATTTCTTTTTCATAGTTGTAATTTTAAATTTAGCAAGTTGTGATTTCATGTTTAGTCTAAATAAATGGAATGGGTGCTTTGATCAGTTTTTATCTTTCTAATGTGTTTCAGGGTTGATCGGAGAAGAGGTTAGCAATTTCTTTGATATTTGGTGATATAAAATAAAGATTTCAAATTTAAAAAAAAAGTTGAAAGTGGCAGAAGGAGACATGACCAAAGGACTTGGCCGTGTCACATGGGACAAGGCCAAGCCTCAACAATTTTTATTTTTTGCACTTTGTCACAGTAAGTGACACGGCCAAAGGACTTGGCTGTGTCACTTGGACACGGCCAAGACTTCACCAATTGCTCTTTGTTTTTTATTTTGCACCTCTTCTTTCAGTAGCAGACACGCCCATGGGACACGGCCAAGTCATTGGCTGTGTCCCTCAACACATACAAGACACGACCATGTTAACCCTAACTTGGCCGTGTCTCTCACTTTTTCACTTTAAAAAAACACGATTCTTTCACCTTTTTCCTCATTCAGTCCCTAGTTTTCTATTTGTTCATCTTCTCGCTCTCTTGCTTTCTCTCTCTCGCAACCTCCATTCTTTGTGATTCCAAGCTCCAAATCCTCCATTAAACCTCAAATCTCTTCAACAAAACTAGAAATAATCAATTAAAACTTCTTCTTTGCTCATAAAAGTTTGATTTAATCAAGTTTTGGTGTTAAATTTTTCAGATTTCTCAAGATGCCAAGAACAAAGATAGTCTTACACCGCAAGAAGAAGAGGCCTACAACCGAAGGAGCTTCTTCCTCTTTATCAATTTCATCTTTGAAGAGAGCAAATTTTTTGGCTCGGGGTTTTTTCCCGACGAGGTATGTTAATGATGAATCTCTTGATGCTCTGCAAATTAGGACTAATTTTTATCGATATGTGCAATTCCTTGGGTGGGAGAATCTAGTCTCCTTGCGACCTTTGCAGTTTGAGGAGCTGACTTTGGAATTTCTGACATCTCTTAAGGTTGAAAGAGATGATAAAAAAATCTGCACTAGAATGAGTTTTAAATTGCTGGGTAAATCATTTGTGCTTAATATTGAACAATTGAATGCTATATATGGTTTCCATCAGCATGGGGAAAGGTCGGTACCTAAAGAATTTAAACAACAATTTGCTTTTGGAGCATTAGGCTCGGGGACCTATATGGCCAAATCGGCCAAAGCATCTAGATTAAGAAATTTTGCTTTGAGGTATTTGCATTGGTTTATGTCTTGCGGATTTTTTGCTCGGAAAGAGAGCCAGGGTGTGGTGGAATTGAGTGAGCTATTTTTCCTGGATTGTGCTTGTAATGTAATGCATGTTAGTGCCGGCTATTGGTTAGCCGATATTTTTGATACTGTGGCTAATAAAAGGAAGGGGGCAATTTGTGTTGGAGGATTGATTACCACATTAGCAGTAGCCCTTATTGAGGATTTTGACCCGAGTACCAGTTGCATGACTAGAATTTCGGGTAATGACTCTTTGGATTTAGCTACACTTGAGAAGATGCACATGGTGGTGCATAGGAGAGGGACTTATATGATGCCTTCAGATGAGCCTGAAGCACCGGGGGATAGGCAGAAGAGAGCATGGGCCTAAGAGGAGTCCGAATCGGATTCTCTAGATCTAGATGAGAATGATCCGGTCTCGGAAACTCAAGAAGTACTTATTAGGATTGAGGCCCTGGAGGGCAAGGTAGATAGACTGGAGGGCAAGGTGGACCATAACCATGCTGAGGTCTTGCAGCAGTTGGAACAGATTAATAGCAACCTTGCGAAGATCTTGAGTCTCCATCCCTCGGCTGCATCATCTTCACACCCGCCTTTTCCATAGATTTTGAGTTCCTTGCTTTATTGTGTTTAGTGTATTTTTGTTATTGTTTTTATGTTAACATTTTATATTTGGATATTTTATTTTTATATATTGCATTTTGTTTATTTTTGAACATTTGTGTTTGTGATGAAAAGTTAGGGTTTTGCCTCACCAGGGTACGATGGAAGACAGGTTGTACTTAACTCTTTCTCTTTATTATTCTTGTTTTCCATTGAGGACAATGTAAATTCTAAAGTGTGGGGTAATCTTTTAGCTTTCCTTTTGTTTTGTTTTGTTTGTCTTGTTTTGTTTATTGTGTTTGTTGTGCATGGCATAATTGTTGAAAATTTTTTTGATCTTTTCTGTGATTTTAGCATTATAGTTGAGATTTTAGTATCAGCATAGAAATGAGCATTTGAATTCATTCAGGACCAATTTTCACATTCTACAATTTATGACATATATATCTTTGAGAACCCACCTGTGTGAGTTTTGAGCCTCATAATTTATTATTATTATGATTGATTTTCTTTTCTTAATGTACACCTTCATGATTTTGCATCTCTAGAGTTTGCTTTTGCATGCTAATTGAACTCACATTATGATTTAATCTCAAGTTTTAAAATGATGAAGGCAAATTAGGTTAGCCCTTTAGCTTAAAAAGACCTCCCTTAATATTAAATTCCTTAGTGAGCCAAGTTGAGCCTTTGACCTTTTGTTGTTTGATCAACACAATTCTCAACTTAGCATTCTCTTATTATCATCATACTTGCATTAAGGAATGAAGTTTTATGATATGACAATAGGGTGGTTTATTTCAAAGTGTGGGGTAAGCAAGTAAAAAAATAAAATAAAATATAGTATTGCTATTTGGGGTTGAATGCATACTTTACACATTGTATTGGATTAAGAGTTGATTATTCTTTTCCT
Source organism: Garcia nutans (assembly GCA_947685225.1). Lineage (NCBI taxonomy): Eukaryota > Viridiplantae > Streptophyta > Magnoliopsida > Malpighiales > Euphorbiaceae > Garcia > Garcia nutans. The sequence continues at coordinate 37,122,317 of CANTUV010000045.1, forward strand.
CTACATTTTAAGCTAGATGTTCTATGCAAAGTTCATATTTTGTATATATATATTTAAAAAAAAGAAAAAAAATATATGATATAAAAAAATAGAGAGAAAATAAAAAAAAGTATATATATGTATACAAAATTCATATATGTTCTAGCATTGGTTATCAAAAGAGGAATGTCGACTCATTTTTTCTTTAAGTATGCAAGTGTGTGAATTATCAAGGGTTGGTGAATATACCATTTGAGGGAGCTATGAGTTTTTTTAGCAAGAGTATTGTCTAATTTAGATACTCCATTTCTTGATGCTCCAGCTTACACCTTTACCTTAGCCCCATTACATCCAAATAAAAGACCTTCGGATTATTTCTTGAGAAAATCAGCGAGGGAGATTGGATAATTAAGCAAGTTTATGGTAGTATACAGTCATGAGTGGTTTGAGTGATTAACCTTTGAAATCGAGTGAAACACTTAGATGAGAGATAAGATTTGTATGTTTGGATTAATGAATGAGTTAAGAAAATCCTTGATTGAAGTAAATTGCAAATATTTATGACTGAGTCTTAAAGTATTTCATCTTATATGTTGGAATTATAGTTAAGGTTGTTTGAGTTTTTAATTTATGCCATGTGAATTTGCTTGAGGACAAGCAAAGTTTTAAGTGTGGGGTAGTTGTTTTATTAGTTTTTGTTATAGATTTGTGTCTTGTTTATTATAATAATTATTGTTTTATTTAGGTATTTTGTTAGTGTTAATCGGTTTGTTTAGTATTTTCATTAATTTTGGTAGTTTTAGTTTATTTCAGTGTTTATTTCGTTTTTGATCTAGTTTTTAGTATGGTGTTTATGTTTTGTTGGTTATTGTTTATTTACTTCTTATTTAAAGTTTGTTTGAAGTTTTGTTTTAAGTTAAAAAGCCAAGGAAGCAAATTGAAGGAAAAAAGGGACAGTAGCTGACACAGGCAGAGGACATGGCCAAGTCACTAGCTGTGTCCCATACCAAGTTAAAAAGGAAGTTCAAGACACAGAGAGGGACACACTCAAGGGACACGGCCAAGTCAGATTGTTCTAGCCATTGATACATCATTCTTGCAAGATTTGAACAAGAGATTCTTCAGAAGCTTCAAGGAGTTTGTAATTTGGTTTTGTTCTTGAACTTTATCTCTTTATTTTCATTGGAATTGTATTTATGGATATTATCATGTCGGAATTGATTTCTTTGAATATTAATGAGATGAGTATGTTTGATAGCATTATGAACTAATTTGATCAAGTCTAGGGTTTGAATGGATCTGCTATGATTGTATGAATTGGTTATTCTCTTAGCTAATAATTTCTTTAGCCTTGATTGAATGGAATATTGTTAATATATAATTGATTGGCCACCAATTATGTGTTTTAGGTATTAGATGATGGATTGAGAGATGAAGTCTAATGCTGGAACAATTCAATTAGGGACTTAGGTGAATTACAGATATAACCTATTAAAAAGATTATTTCAATTATAACAAGATTAGTTGAAAGAGGTTTGAATGCGAGAGCTTATTTCCTTGACTCGATTAATTGAGTTGTTTGAGATTTAATCTTTGAAATTAAATTAGTTAAGAGGAATAACCGTTCATACATATAAGTAGTAGAGAAGTGCAAACCCTAGACCTTTCTATCAAGTGAATCAAAACATCAGCTTAATTTACTTTTATTTGCTTTAACTTCAATCAATCTTTTTCATTAGTTAGCAATTTAAATTTATTCATTACTTGTTATTTATAATCTGATAAACAATTAGCCACTTTAGCTTCCTTGTGAGACGACCTTGGGGCGAGCACGTTTGCTTCAGCTAGCTCGTATACTTGTGAATGACGCTTTGTGGTAGAGTTAATTCGAGCGCAACAGTCCGAGCCTGAAGAAGATGAAGTAATGAACACTAGATCCGGTAAGCCTTATGCAAGGCCACCACCTAAGGAGGTAAAAACTAATAAGGGTAAGGAAGTTGAAGTAGGAAATAAAGAAGAGGAAGATGACGCTGTACTCAAGCAATTGAAAAAAACCCAAGCAAGTGTTAGCATTTGGGACTTATTAGCTACTTCTAAAAAGCACCGAGAAACTATGGCCAAAGCCTTAGCTAGCATGCCAATTTCTACCTCCACAATGCCGGAGGAGCTGATCAACTTCATAAAAATTGGAGGGGTAATGAAATGTGAAGAGGTTCAAGAGAAAAGCGAAGTTAATATGGGAGCAGTTTCTTTTTCGGATGCGGACTTACCAGAGGAGGGGAGAGATCACATCCACCCTCTCTTTATCAAAATAGTAGTCAAGGGGAATAGGACTCCATGTGTAATGGTAGATGATGGGTTCGCCATAAATGTTTGCCCACTTAAGATATTGCCAAAGCTAGCCATGTCAATAAGGGATCTAAACCCGACCGAAGTAACAATTCGGGCTTATGACAATACTAAGAGACATGCCAAAGGAACTTTCAAAGCTGCTGTCAAGGTTGGTCCAATTGAATCTATTGTTGAATTTGTTGTTTTAGACATACCGATTACCTTCGCCTTACTCTTGGGGCGACCATGGTTTCATCCTCTTGGTGGAGTTCCTTCCACCCTTCATCAAAAGATCAAGTTCCCCAACGGAGATGAGACAATGGTCATCGAAGCTGAAGATAATGAGATTGTTAATGCTCTAATGATTGAGAGGCCTCTTAATGGTTTTCAAGTAGCTACAATTTCTGATGATGAAGTGATGGACTCCAAAGTCTTGAATATGATGAAGAACATGAACTACCTTCCCGGAGCTGGTCTTGGAAAGGGTAAAGCTGGTTTGACAAAGCTTCCAGATTTTAGAGCTCAAACTACCAAGAAGGGGTTGGGATAAGTTGAAGCTGTAATATCCCAATGTGTGCCCTAGAAGTTTGGATACAATTGTTGTTTGTTTGAATTATGTGTATATGTTATGTTGATAAGAAAAGAAATTGAAAAGAGAATGTTTAGGTATTGTTTAAAAAGGAAAATAATGTGTAGAGAGAAAGTGTATATGTTGGGTATATGGTAATATATATAACATATATGTTGGTCAAAATGAGGAGTCAAGGGAAGAAGATATTTTATTTGTGATATGTGAAATTACTTCAATGGGCATATAACTGAAAAGAAGTTAAGTTAAATGGATGAAGGGCATTTAGGTAATTGCTTTGTTAGAATTGCTTGGTGGAGATTTAAAGAAGAAGAATAGTTTGACTTGTCTTCATTTTTCTTTTCTTTGCTTGGTGTGGCCGGATACCAAAGGAAGAAGAGAGCAAGAGAGGTGCTTTGATTTCTAAAAATCAAATTGAAGGAAGAATCAAAGGATTAAGTTGGAGATTTGTGAAATTTCTTCAATTGAGGTAAGTACTCTCTTGTTTTCCTTTGTTATTTGTGAAGTTGTGTTTGAGGTGAGTTATGATTTGTTGGTATCATGATTAAGTGTGTTTGAGATGTGTTTATAAGTGTTGAGATTGATTGTAAGTTATAAAGTTAAATTGGGATTGGTTTTGGTTTGAAAATGGTAAGTTAAATGGATGTGGATATTGAAAGAACAAGAGTGAGATTGGTTTAGGGTTTTGAAGTGTTGAGTGATCAAATGTGTTGTTAATGTGAATATTGTGATGAGCATGCAAGATATGTGTTAATGATATTGTTTATATTCATTTGAATGAGGTTATGTTGTGCATAATGTGTTTAAATTCAATTAAAAGAGATTTGGCCATGTTTAGGGTTTTTAATCATGAGAGACACGGCCAAACCAAGGAAGAGACACGGCCAACCTATAGAATTTTGGAGACACGGCCAAGTCTAAGGAAAATGTGGCCGTGTTGGATGATTTTTAGAGAGACACGGCCGTGTCCCTTGCCCATGTCTGCCACTGCCAATTCGTTTTGAGAGACACGACCACAAGCTTGGCCGTGTCCCTTGAATGTGTTGGCTACTGTGATTATTTCTTTGCTCTTCTTACATTGTTGAGATTCAATATACATTTGAAGATAATGATAGTGCATATGATACTATATGAACAAGGTTATGTTATATACATTGTGAATCTTGTGAATGGTAATGTGTTATATGAATAATATACTTCATAATGTTACATCAATGATGCTATATCTAAAATGTGAAGGATATGATGAGGTAAATGATCATGTATAGCTTGATGGGAGTGGCTCTTGAGGTAAGTACAAACCCTAATCCACATTATTGCATATTAATAATATTATGTTTGGCATAATATGAGCTTTATGAAATGTGAATTGAGATAATTGAAGCATATTTGCTTGGATGATAATGTTCAATGTAATTGATTATGTATACTTGAATAATGAAGTATTAATATGTGAATTGAAATATAATGTGGTGTGAAGCCATTGTGATTGAATATGATAACTCAAATGAGATGTGAAGCCATTGTGATTGGCTATAATAACTCAAATGTGATGTGAAGCCATTGTGATTGGCTATGATGATTCAATTGAAAGACATAAGGCATGTTTGCCTAATTGATGAAGAGAATTGAGAATGAAATTGATAAATGAATGGTGTGGCTAATGTGTTATTCCATTTTCAGAGTTTGTTGTTGGTGGCATGCTTAATGATAGTAACAATCTCTTGAAGTTAGGTTGGGCTTGATCCTTGAAGCCAAGTTGGGTAGAAGTTTAACATGTTTTACTCCCCTTGAAGCTTGGTTGGGTCTAGTCCTTGAAGCCTAATTGAGATGTTACAACCCTTAAAGCTAGGTTGGGTTGGTTCTTGAAGCCAAGTTGGGTTGATACTTAGCATGCTTTGTTCCCCTTGAAGCTTGGTTGAACCTAAATCCTTGAAGCCTAGTTGGGTCTATGATAATGATAAATGTGATAACAAAACCAAAGCATTAACTCTGAAAATTGAATGCCATATTAGTGTCTTTTGGGCCCGAGTCTGTCTTTGTTGTCAATGTGTTATACAAATGTTGAAATAAATGAGTAATGAGATCTATGGTTGCTTTGTTGGAAATGTGACTCATGAAAGATGATCATGATTGCCTTTGTTGGAAATGTGATTCATGAATGGTGATAATGATTGCCTTCATTGGAAATGTGATTCATGATTGGTGAATTGTGAATAAAATAATGATATGAAGTATGATATGTAATATGTATATTGATATAATGATTGTGGTTGGTGTTAATGATATGTATATATGTATATATAATATATGAGATTAGTAGAGATATTTGAAAGGTGCAATTCAAAAGGAAAAACATGATAAGAAACTAATGGTACATGAAAGTGATATTTCATTATATGCTAGAATTTCTATAATGTATGTTTATATGTTATATTTGTACTACTAAGCTCTCGGGCTTAGCGCGGATGTGTAATCGCGCAGGTGACTAGGTGGAAGATATGAAGTCTTTCGTTATGCCACGAGAAGAGTAAGAGGTTGTCGAGACCAACTATAGGGTGATGCATACATGTATAATTTTTAATTATGATGTATTTCTGACAAGAGTGTATTTATATGTATAAATGAAGTTTTGATAAAGATAAGATTCTTATATATATGTAAGATCATTAAAAGTATAATGATTTATAAATGTTCTTTAAATTTATGTATTGTGGTTTGAACTCTATTAAAGGTTTTAAAAATGTAACGAAAAGTGACATCCTTATACTTTATATACTTACTGTATGTATACTAGGTGCATGTATAGTACTTATATGGAGTATCGGGGTGTTACAGAAGCCAACAATGCCCAGCCAAAGAAGAATGAGAAAATGAGCTTCCCGTCACTTGAAGAGATCTTTATCAAAGCTTCAGATATGGGACCACTCCAAGGAAAGCCTGAGCCAATCATGTTCATGGGAAAGTTGATCTCGGGTTTTGAAATTTTTGCAAATGTAGCCGGGCTAGTGGACCAAGTGAAGAAAGAGCTCACCCTGTCAGCCAACAAAGAATCCAATTCGGAAGAGAAGAAAGAAGCTGTCCTGAAAGCTGAGAAGACTCTGGAGGAGATTGCTACCCTGGTTGAAGAAAAGTTTGAAGACATCCTGCCTTATGATTCTGAGAACAATGATCTTGATTTTGATTTTAATTTGTCTGCTTTGTATGAGGATAATGATGTTTTCTTTTCCAAAATGAATGTAATAAAGTCTGATTTTGCTTACTTGTGTCATGTTTCTCCTGATGGTTGCATACATTCAAATAGCAAATACATGAGCATCTTTAATATTAATTCTGTTAACACACAATCATTAAATTTGGGAACAACTGAAAATCCTAAAAACATTAGCATAGCATCCAACCTTACTCCTGATGAGAGATAGAGATTTGAAAAAATATTCAAAAAATATGAATAAATGTTTGCTTGGTCTTATGAGGATATGCCTGGAATAGATTGAGACATAGCCTAGCATCATATTCCTACTTACACACACATGAAACCTATCAAACAAAAGCTTAGGCGATTAAGACCTGAGTGGGATGAATTGGTTAAAGAAGAGGTCACTAAACAGATACAAGTGAAGTTCCTTGAATTGATAGAATATCCAGATTGGCTAGCCAACATAGTACCCATGCCGAAGAATGATGGAAGAATAAGGGTCTGTGTGGATTATAGAGATTTAAACAAAGCTTCCCCTAAAGATGATTTTCCTTTACCCCATATAGATGTTCTCATTGATAGTGCAACCTCTAGTGTGCTACACTCATTTGTAGATGGATTTTCTGGATACAACCAAGTGTTAATGGCCCAAGAGGATAAAGCCAAAACTGCTTTCATTACTACATGGGGTATATTTTGTTATAGGGTGATGCCATTCAGCTTAAAGAATACTCGGGCAACCTACCAAAGGATGGCCACCACACTATTTCATGACATGATGCACAAAGAAGTTGAAGTATATGTTGATGATATGATGGTGAAATTGGATACGAGGGAACAACATTTCCAAAACTTAGAGTTATTCTTCGATAGAGCATTAAAATATAAGCTAAGATTAAACTCGAAGAAGTGTGTGTTCGGTGTTACCTCAGGTAAATTATTGGGACATGTGATTGGTCCGAATGGCATTGAGATTGATCCTGACAAAGTTAAAGCAATCAAGGATATGCCAGCTCCTAAGACGGAGAGAGAAGTTCGGGGATTTATTGGTAAATTACAATACATTAGCAGATTCATAGCAAAACTCACAACAATTTGTGAGCCTATCTTCAAATTGCTTAAAAAGAATCAGTGGGTCATATGGAATGAAGAATGTCAAAAGGCCTTTGAGCGAATAAAAGAGTATTTGTTGAATCCACCTATTTTAAAACCACCTAAACCCTGCAAACCTCTATTACTATACTTAGTAGTAGAAGAAGAGTCAATAGGAGCCATGCTAGCCCAAGCAGATGAGTCAAGGATTGAGCATGTAGTTTACTATTTGAGTAGAAAGCTCCTACCTTATGAAATTAAGTATAGTATCATTGAAAAAACCTGTATAGCCGTGGTGTGATCTTCTAAGAAGTTGCGGCATTACTTTCAATCATATAGTGTGCAAACAATTTCTAGGTTGGATCTAATGAAGTACTTAAGGGAGACACCCTCTTTGATTGGAAAATATGGTCGATGGTTGATAATATTAAAAGAATTTGAGATTGAGTATGTAACTAGGAAAACAATCAAAGGTAGAGAGGTGGCAGAATTCCTGGCCCAACAGCCATTACCAGATAGCGAAGAGGTAATCTTGGAATTTCTAGATGAACATTTAGAGGCAATTGAAGTACAAGGGTGAAAAATGTATTTGATGGAGCAGTAAACAGGAAAGGAGCAGGTTTGGGAGTTGTACTAGAATTGCCTGAAGGGGAACTTGTCCCTTTAGCCAAAAAATTAAAATTTAGGGCAACCAATAATATGGTGGAGTACGAAGCTTGTATTTTCGGTTTAGAAACCCTAATGATTATGAAGGCGGATAAGGTGAAAGTTTTTGGTGATTCATTGCTAGTAGTATCCCAAGTAAATGGAGAGTGGGAGTTGAAAGAGGAAAAATTAAAATCATACCACCATTACTTGACCATGATGAAGAAGAACTTTAAGGAGTGTAGGTTTATACACCTATCAAGAGAAAAAAATCAGATGGCTGATGCCCTAGCCACATTGGCTTCAGTATGGGAAAACCCTATCAGCTTATTCCTTAAGCCTCTGATCTTGACCAGTTCATCAGCTCCTTGCTATGAATACGAATCAATCATGAAAACTGATACAGACCATGATGCGTGGTATGATACTATAAGGCAATTTTTGGAGGAAAGAGAATACCCGCTGGGGGCAACAAAGAAAGAAAGAAGAGCTATAAGGCGGTGGTCTTTGCAATATGTCACATTCCATGGGGAGTTATAATAAAGATGGCCTGATGGGGTGCATTTAAGATGTTTAAGTAAGCCTGAAGTGGAGCGTATCATGTCAGAAATACATGTAGGAAGTTGCGGTCCACACATGAGTGGTTTGGCCCTAGTTAATAAGATTATTCGACAAGGTTACTACTGGTTGACCATGGAGAAGGATTGTAGTGAGTTTGTATAGAAGTGACAACAATGTCAGATGTATGGTAACTTGAATCACATGCCTCCTGAAGAATTGCATTCTATGTCTTCACTCTAGCCATTTGCCACTTGGGGTATCGACATTATAGGAGCAATACATCCGACAGCCTCAAACAGTCACCGCTTCATTGTGGTAGAAGTAGATTATTTTTCAAAATGGGTCGAAGCCAAATCCTTCAACAAACTGGGTGTAAGTCAAATGGCTAGATTTATTGAAAAGAACCTCATCTACCGGTACGGGGTCTCACACAGTGTGATATCAGACAATAGGGTACAGTTTCAAGGAGCAGTTAAGGATTTATTCTCGAAGTACCGAATTTGTCATCATAGATACTCTCCTTATAGACCAAAGGCTAATGTTGTGGTAGAAGCAACAAATAAGACAATTAAGCAAATTTTGTCCAAGATGACCAAGACTTATAGGGATTGGTCGGAGATGCATCCTTTTGCTTTATAGGGATATAGAACGAGTGTGCGAACACCTACTGGAATTACACCGTTCTCTTTGGTTTACAGGATGGAAGCAGTGTTGCTAATTGAAATAGAGATCAAGTCGTTGAGAGTAGTCTTGGAAGCCAAACTGCCTGAAATGGAATGGGTAGCAAGCAGATATACACAGTTAGCTTTACCAGAAGAGAGAAGGTTAAAGGCACTGTATCATCACCAACTGTATCGAAGGAAGATAGCTCGGGCCTACAATAGAAGGGTTAAGATCAGTAAACTCAGAGTCGGGATTTGGTGTTGAAGTAATGTAAACCTAATGTATCGAATCCGAGAGGGAAGTTCAGGCCTAGCTGGGAAGGGCCATATGTCATAAAATAAGTCATGAACAAGGGAGCGGTGAAGTTATCAGACATGGGCAAAAACGAGTTTAGTGAGCCAGTGAACATCGATAGGTTGAAGAGGTTTTATGTATAAAAAAAAGAGCTCGCTAGGTTGAAAACCCAAAAAGGGCAGCCTAGGCAAAAGTTAAAGTAGTTCGCTAGTTTCGAAAACCTGAAAGGGCAGGCTAGGCAACAATTAAGGCTAAAAGAGAGAAAATTGTCAATTAGAAAACTTGAAAGGGCTAGTTGGCAACATGAGTGATCTTGTGTATGCTGGCTTTATGTTTGGTTGTTCCCCAATTTAATAAAATAGAATTAATGTTAAAATTGTTATATGTGCACTGTTATAAGTATTTGACCAGATATGGATGAAATAAATAAACAAAATAGCAAAAGGTGATGACAAATTATAAATGGAAAAGAAGTATCTTTTATTACTTTAATTATTTTTCATCCTAACAATACACTTTATGAATTGACAAATGTAAAATCTATGGCAGTCGATAAATGTAACGTGCAGGCCAGCTTAGCCTCAGCCAATCCAAGTAGGCTTCAGTCAAGTAAGGCATGTCTAAATCGAGAGTAAAGTCAGAATCGCGAGACTCAGCTCCGTACTGATGGCCAAGTCGGTGAGGATCATAGCAAGTACCTTGATGAAGAGCAGCAAGGGGAACATACATCAAATATCTCCGTATGGTGACACAAGAAATCTTCCACCAAGGTACCAACCAACAGATGTTAACTTCAACACATGAGTGGATCCAGTCAACCCAGTCAGCATATGAAGAAGCAGGATGGAGTAGTTTCCTAGCGGAATGGTGCCATGGCAGATATCTGGCAAAATCTATGGATGGAGTATCAAGCAAGCAAAGACGCTCCTGAAGCCAAATCTACGAGGAAATAATTAAATATTTTTTAAAAAAAGAGAAAAGAGTCCGCTAAGTTGAAAACCCGCAAGGGCAGCTTATGCAAAAATCAGGACAACTTGCTAGCTCTGAAAACCCACATGGGCAGACTAGGCAAAAATTAGAACAATATAATATATATATATATATATATAAGAGTCTACTAAGTTGAAAACCCACAAGGGCAGCTTAGGCAAAAATTAGGACAGCTCGCTAGTTCTGAAAACCCGCATGGGCGGACTAGGCAAAAATTAGAGCAATAAAAAGAAGAAAAAGAAAACCTAAATTGAAAACCCAAAAGGGCAGTTTAGGTAATTACCTAAAGCAGCAACAGACTCCCAGTCAGTCTCTTTGACAATCCTGATTTAAGTCGGTCTAATCCAACTAAAGTTTCAGCTAAGATCACTGGTATTAGCGACAAGCCTCCTTCCATTTGGTCCATGATATCCAATACTCATGGATAAATATCGCCGTTGAAAGAAACAAGCAAGAATTGGCTGAGCAATCAAAGATAAAGCATGCGCCCCCATGCCTTAGTAGGAGCCAAATGAGAAAGACAAAAATCAATCAAGGGAGCAAGTAGAATTTTTTCACCTCTCATCAACTGAAGAACTTCGGGTTTTGGAATTTGAAATAACATATGCATCTTCTGTTGAGTTTTGGAAATCAATGTGGGTAACGCCATGTGTTGATTATTTGGATATCCAAGGATGGCCTCAAATTCTTCAATCAAGGGAAATATTTCAAAGCCATTAATTTTAAATGCCCTAGAATCCATATTCCAAAAGGAAGACATGGCATGTAAAAAGGAGTGGTCCAATTTGACATTTTGAAAACACTTTAAAATATCAAGTTTTGACCACAAAATTTGCTTCCAGTGAATGGTATCCATATTCTTAAATAGAATTTTTATCTTCTTTAAATGATGTTCGGTCATGGTTGATGAATGAAGGAAAATCAAAATTGTTAAAAAAAGGGAGTTTTTACGTTGAAATGGAAAGTTTTTTGGCTTCTGTATGAAAATAGGTATAAAAGGTTATTTATATAGAGGAAACAAGCCCTTCCAAAATTGATAAGGAAAAGGTGATGGGAATGGGCAAGAACATATGGCATAAGGAAAAGAATTAGCAACAAAATCCTTTATCGTGTTGCATTTGGTTTTAACAAAGTGATGCGGCTGTGAAAAGGAAATTGTGATGCACTATTTATGATGTGATAAACAAAAGTATAATAATTGTGGCGCAAGAATAATGAAAAAAAAAGAAAATAAGTTACATTAAAGGCAGAAACAATGCATCATTATTTTTATGCTTATTATACAATATTTATACAATTGATACAATATTTATATGTCACTAAGAGGGTGATGATAGGTCATCAAATAAAGCCCTGAAAAAGTCGTCGCCTGTTGGAGGAGGAGGCAAATCACTTGTCCCGAGTCCGCCCGAAGCAGGAGCACTAAAATCTCTATTACCTTGGAGTTCTGATCTGTCACGATCCTCATCAAAAGTAGATGAAAGGATCTCATGGTCATCAGTCTGGGGCCTCTTGATGAAGAAGCACAAGGATCCCTCATCCCCAGAAATTGAAAGTCTCAAAAATTTTGTTCGGATTAATGATATAAATTTTTGAAATGAGAAGCCTGCTGACGACTTGCAGCCAACTCTTCTTGAAGTTTCCTATTTTGATCTTCAAGCATCCGCTGTGAGCCAGATAGAAAAAGGTAAGAGCATACATAATCATGCATACATATAGCATAAATTACCGTGAAATAAGAAAACTCAACAGGTAATTCATATCAATACCCTGCGGATGAGATGGCATATCTGGCGGACTAGAATAAGCAAATGAAGGGGAAGTAAAAGGAGGTCTAGCCTCATGATCAAATGAGCCAACAGCCTGCAACAATCATTAAAGAATCAAAAAAGGAAAGAAGTGGTGGTAAAGGAAGAATGGTAAAAGTTTTACCTGAGAAGTACTAGCCCGAGATGTGGAACGAACTCTCCTGCATCTCCATGATGTTCCTCTTCATCTCTACCCTCATTTTCTTCGGGAATTTCCAATATACCAACAGGAGATACATCAAAGTTCAAGAGCCTCGTTTGAATAAAATGGGCATAAAATGCACCAGGTGGATGGAGAAATGCCTCAACACCATAACCGTACCGAGCCGACCACCATGCATCCTTCGGCATTGATATAATATTTAAAGTATATTCCGAGCAATGCATTGCATCCCTCCGCTGCTTTAGACCAAGAAACCACTCATAAACTCTCTGCGAGAAACTAGCCACAAGACAGTAGGCCAGTAATGACTGGGCGAGTACGTTGGAAAGATAGCGCAGCCTTCATGAAGGGAGACCAGTTTGTTCGTTCTTCTGGGTTCCACCAGGCCAAATTCACCTGCAAGATGACATAAGGTAAGTAAACTTTCACATAAATTTTGGAGCATACTAATACTATTTTACCTGGTCCCAGGTTAAGCGGCTCAACACGAAGCATTGGGTATGCACATGGTGAGACTCGGGAACGTTCATGCGATCTTGTGAGCGGGGATTTTCGCCCCCACTCCCGATGGAATGGTTCTTGCGACTTCGGCACTGTTTAGGCTCGGGGCCTTAGAGAACACGAACCTAAGTCCAGAGAAAATGGAGTCGCCACCCGGACGGGCCGGGAAAAAAGAAAGGGGTGGATGACTCGATTCCTAAGTAATCCCAAACCCCCTAATGGGTTCGGAAAGTTAGGTACATGTGGGGAAGGTGAGAAATAGCCCAGCACCCCCACAACGCCCGGTTCATTGGAACCGGCCTCCTTTACAGGTCTTAATATTATAAAATTCTTAAATATAATAATATTATCCATACTACACACAATAAAAAGAAAGCATCATTATATTAAAATCAAAGCAATGTCCAAACAAAACAAAACAAATAAATGGACACCCATCCAAGGATGGAAACATGTCCTTACATCACATGCCTAGATAAGACACCCACCAAAAGGTAGAAACATGCCCTTTACATAAGTTCTAAAATAGAAAAGCAAATTAAATTACATGATGTTTCAATAATAAGGTACCCACCAAGTGGAAACATACCTCTTACAACTTTTGGAAATCTAAATTGATTGATAAAAGTAAATAATCATTCACCATAAATAAATCATTCATCAAAGCTATTAACCAAAATATAAAACAAACATCCATCCATGATAAATTAAATAAATCAAGTATTGAAAATAAATTAAAGCATAAGAAATAAATCAAAGCATATCAAGTATGGAATTGAATAAAGCAAATAAAAGTCCAATTATGGCTACTATGACTTTTTATGGAATTAAAATAAATTAGGGTTTTATGTTTTAAAAGATTGGTAAGACTCTTTGATTAACCAAATTAAGGTTTGAATGATGAAATCATGAAACTAGGGTTTTAAATACCTTAAAATACTTTAATTTGTGATTTTTGGTTATTGAATTTTAAGCTACTGTGTAATTTTTTATTTTTTATGTTTTTATGTTTTTTAATGTTTTAAAAGGATTAGGGTTCATAAAAATTATGGTTTAAGGTTTTAAAAGGATTAGGGTTCATTATTTTAGGTTTAAAAATTAAATTTTGGATTTTAGGGTTTTAGAATTTGGGTCACGGGTAATGAAGAATTTTTAGGGTTTTAGAAATCAATTTGATATTTTATGAAGTTTTATTAATCTAAACAAATGGATTGAAGTTTTTATAAGTAGAAAATATGTTTTTTAAGGATTTTTGAATGAAATAGAACCTACTTTAAAATCTTAAAAGAAACAGAATTTGATTTTGGTTTTGTTGAAAAATATGTTCAATTAGTGTTTTAAGGTCTTTAAGAAGAAAAAATAACAATTTTAAGTCTTTTTAGAAAATAAGGTCACGTTTTATTGTTTTAACTTTGGAAAACTAAATTAAAGTTCTGAGATTTTAACTTTTGAAAAACACAAAAAATCCTAGTTTTAGCTACTGTGTAAAAAAAAAATAGAATTTCGAATTTCATACCTTCTTTTGTAAGTTGCTCCAAAATTGCTTCTTCTTGGATGAACTAACTCCAAAGACAAGCCTTTGTTGCCTTTGGAATCCCTTTTTTCGTGATGCTGCTGTCCAGAAAAGATTTAAATTGAATTTCTTCTTTTCCTTCCTTGATTTGGTTTCAAACTTTCCAAACTCCCTTTGGATTTCCTCTCTCTCGGCCCCCCTTTTTTCTATGCCTTTGGTCCTTATTTATAATGGTTTAAGGTTATTTATTCCTAATTAATTAAGGTAAATAATATTAATAAAAAAAGAAATTAAAACCTAATTGGATTAGGTTTCAAAAATTTAGGTTGAAAAATTTTGATCTGGCGAAAACTGTGGCAGCCGGGCCCGTGGCTGGGGCCAGTGGGCGTGCCAGCCCGCAGGAAATTCCTGCGGGAAGTTATTTCGCCTGCAGAAAAATCCTGCATGAAGTTATTTTGCCCGCAGGCCTGCGGGTGACGTGCTGGGTCTACGGGCGTGCCGCCCTCAGGAAATTCCTGCGGGCAAAATGCCCACGGGCCTGCACGACTACTTTTCGCTACCGTTTTTTTTTTCGACTTCGATTTTATTTTTATTTTTATTTTTTAATTTTTATTTGTTTATTTTCATTTTTTATTAATAAAAATTAGATACTAAGATAAAAATTACTTAATTAAAATTATTTTGGACCAATTAGACAACAAAAATCATTTTGGGCTAAATAAAACATATTAGATCGGATTGGGTAAAAAATTAAGGGTCTACAGTTTGCCCCCTACTTGAATGATCTGAAACCTTAGTGAAAGAGAGTGAAAAGCAAAAAGACTTAATTTTTTGAGATGGCGACTTGTTTTGGGTTCTGGAAGAATTCTAGGTTCTGGACCTAAGGAAAATTTGGATTCTGGAGCCGGTTCGAGTTTTGGACTCAAGGATAATTCTAGGTTCTGGACCTAAGAAAATTTTGGGCTCTGGACCCGTTCCGAGTTTTGGACTCAAGAATAATTCTAGCTTTTGGACCTAAGGAAAATTTGGGTTCTGGACCCGAGAAAAAGTCTAGGTTCTGGACCTAAGGAAAATTTGGGTTCTGGACCCGGGAATGGGTGCTTGGACCTGAGATTGAGTTTGACTGACCTTTTATCATTTGAGAAGTTTGACTGCTCCGACTGTTTTATGCATTGTGATTCTTCACTATCAAATTGGGTCTTCATCCTTTGAGATCGGGTCTTCACCCTTAAAAATGGATCTTCATCCTTTGAGATTGGGTCTTCACCCTTGAAAAGTGGATCTTCATCCTTTGAGATCGGGTCTTCACCCTGGCTTCAGCTCTTTTACCTGGATTGGTCTTTTGTCTTTTGCACCTTCATTCTTTTGAGAGTTCTATTGTTCCATTCTTTTGTTCTTTCTTTTTGCAAAGATTTAGTTATTTTTAATTGGACCTTATATCCTCTCCTTGCCCCCCTGTGTGGCAAAATATTTGTAAGTGAGTTTAAAAATATTTGGTATATAAACTCAAAAAATTGAAAAGGAGAAACTTTGCCCCCCTGTATAGGCTCAAACCAAAGATTTTATCCATGCAAGCTTTTATTGATGTTTTAGACGTCTTGTTCTTCGCATAAGCATGCATTTCTTCTCTTTGCAAGATTACTGGAGCTTTCTCAAGCAATGGGCTTTCTATGATCCCCCTGATTTGATATCTTCTTTTGATTGCTTGCTGTTCATTTTGAGAAGGAATAGACAACACAAGACAAGAAAGTGCGATGTGACATGCTAGTGTATGAATGATATGCATGAACGATACTTACAGCAGTTTTATTGACTCATAGACTGAGGTGATCAGCAGAAGTGTTCTCATTGACTCCGTTTTGACGTTTGTTCAAGTCTTGCATTGGAATGATCGAAAGCTTTGCATTTGTGGCTTTTATCTTCTTTATGTTGAGAACATGAGTGGTAGAGACCCCTAATGGTAGAGTCAGGGATGCATCCATTTCAAATTATGTTTCAGCATGTCAATTGGCAGCTTGCCAATAATCATTTCCTTTGCCCAATATGTCCTTTAGAGGTTCAACATACTTCCCTTAACTTGAAGGCTTTGTATGACAAAACAATTTTTTTTTTTGAATTTTGATTTTGAAATCAAATGTTGTCTTTGCCAAATTAATGTCAATGTACCTCAGGACTTGATTTTTCAAATTAACATATCCATAACATGACAACCCTAGTTACCGTACTAAACTCGGGAATCATTTCTATTTAAGCAAGAATAGAAATGTTGGCCAAAGGTCTCATTTGAGTTTAGATATTGTCTATCTCATATGCATGCTTATCCAAACTATCTCCACTAATAGACTCTACCTACCAAGAGAGATCAATAGGTCCTTGATAGGCTTGAAACGGGGCTTATAAGGGACATGGGTTCAAGTGGAGGCCATTTTGAGATTGGAGCTGGTGTGACACAATGGACAAACCCTCACACTACAAATTTCTTTTTGGAACTTTAGACAGCTTGGAGGCAACCTTGCTAGACTCCAAATTTCTTCTATCTTCTTAGCATTGATTTGGATCTTGATTAGGACAGTTTTTTCCCTTGCATAAAGTTATAGACCCAAATTTGTTTCTTTTCTTCTTCTCCCTTTTCTTTCTTTTTTACTTTTCTTACTCTTCCCTTTCTTTGTCTTTTTGTCCTTCTTTCTTGTTGGACTATAGAAATTTAAAGAACTGGGTGGTCTTCCTCCTTTTCTCCAATTTTGATTGAATCCTTTGTTGGGTTGGACTAATTCAAGTCAAACTGTCTAAATGGAAGCCTTTTGCTGCTTAGGTAAAAGAGAACTCAGTTGGCTTTTTGAACCATTTTGGGTTTTCTTTTCTTCTTTTTTTTTCTTTCTCTTTTTTTCTTTTCTTCTTCTTTTTTCATTGCTCTCATTTCTCTTGTTTTCTTTTTTTTTTAGCTCAAACTGAGTTGTCTTGTTTGTACCAACTTGGGCTTCCAATAATGGATGAGGGGAGTAACATAAATCTTCATTAACAGGGATAAACCATTTGTTACTCTAATGTTGTCTTGATATATTAGAGATATTAAGTGAACTTCAACTACCCTTATGGTCTTGAAAAATTCAACTACTCTTATGATCTTGAAAACATCAACTACCCTTATGGTCTTGAGAAATTCAACTATCTTTATGGTCTTGAGAACTTCAACTATCTTCATAGTTTTGAGAACTTTAACTATGATCTTGACTAATCATTGCCTTTTTTGATCTTATTGCCTCTTCATCTTAATGATCATAAGACTTGCCAAAAGTATCACAACAGCTCAGGGTAAGTTATTAAGGTTATATGCCAATGAAAAGAAAGCTAAAATTTTATAAAGGTTCAAAGGGACAACTAGGGATTGATATTTAATAGGGTGGATACTAGTTGTTGGCTAATCAAACAATACCTAAATCATTTCTCTCTTAAATAAGTATAGTTCAATTTCACCTCGAAAGTTTGTCAAAGCATGTTCTAAGAATGACTAAGACCTAGACAAAGATAATTATGCAGGAGCCCTCTCTAAGTAAGCATACACAACTCAATGCTATAGAATAATTTCCTCATCTAGTAAAGTCATTCGAGTCATGATGCCTAGACACATTAATTTATAAATGTCACGACCCAATTTGTACATATGTACAGTACGTCCATGTACAGTAAGAGGAGCCGTCCTGAGTAATCACCAAAGAACACAAAGTGAAAGGAAGCTTTATAGGACAAAAAGGACCTAACTGAAAAGATTGTAAAAGTTTTGGGGAGGTGACTGTAATTTCAAAAAGTTTTGGGAAGGTAACTATAATTTCCAAAAGTTGTACTGGAGGTTCTTAATAGTGCATATAACAGACTCCAGAAATGGAAAGTAGAGAAAAATTGGGTCGGAACGGAACACCACAGTTTTTCCCGAAAACGCATAGTTTGAGAGATACAGTGGATTCTTGACCAAGGGTATTTTTGTCATTCTTGTGATAATAATTTATACACTGGAAAACAAGACAAGTAAAGGTATCCGAAGTAAACGGAAGGACTCCGCAGTGATCGATGTTGAAGAACGAACCTAAGTAGAGACCCGAATCACGTAAGGACCTAAAGGGAATTTTTACAAAAGTCAAGGGCATGAGTGTATTTTTATAAATTAGTTCAAAATCAAGAATGAATGTCGGAAATGGAAATGAGAGGTTGAAAGGAGGAGAACGGTACATTTTACGTGTCGAAAAACCACCCGGGTACGAAGAAAAGGCAAAACCTTCCATTGAAGGGTATTTTGGTCTTTTCACTTCCACCCATTTTCTAGAAAAGGGACACATGGTATAGTAATTTTCTAGAAAAAGGACACATGGCAAAATCTTGTTTAAAGACACTTTTGGGTTGGATTAATCTTAACCCTCCATATGGCACCATCCTAGTTAAAGATACTTTTGTGGTGGTTACATCTTAACCCTCCAAAATGAAATTAATTAAATAAATGGAAAATGGAAAAATATAAAAAGGGAGAAAAGGATGATTAAAGAATTAAGGACACATTTTTTCTCCATTTTTGAGAGGCATGCCGTGTTCTCTCCACCAACAAAAGGGAAGGAATTTTTTTTAAGTGTTCAAGTGGATTTTTGGAAGGAAAAGCTTTATTTTAAGGTAAGGATTCCAATTCTAGCTTTAGTTTATTCATTTGATTGATAGTTTTCAAGTTATCAATGAAAGAAAAGTTGGGAAGATTATGGGAAAGATAAGAAAGTGAAGAGAAATTAGAGTAAATGATTCATACATGTAGAAGTGATGAATAAATGGTAATTAGTAGCTTAAGATAGCAAGAATCAAGGCTTGAACATATGGTTTTTTATAATGTTCTTATTATGGAAGTTATGAAAATTATAGGAAATCAAAGGGATAAAGAAGAAGAAGGGAAGAAAGAATAAGACAAGCAAGGAACAAAGCAAATAAACAAGGTTTGGTACTTAAATCATTGCCTTTTCAATTAATTCACATATATTGCATTATGGGATTTTTGAAATGGTTTTGAAATAATGTTATTATGTGTGGTAAATATGTGGGAAAGTGCTTTTGAACTATTTGTAATCAATTGATTGTGAAAAGAATGAAAACAAAACAAACTAGCTAAATTTGCTCAACTATCCATAAACTTTGATGAGTTTTTAATAACTCCTTTGGTTTGATTTTTGGAAGAGGGACCCTTAGTCCTTCAATGGTATCACCAAAGGATTCTAAAAATCAATTTTGCAAGAAAAAAATGAATTTCCCTCAAGTTTGGAAAATTGGGCCGAATGGTCCCTTTTGGGCACCATTCTGCAGCTTTCATTTTGGGCAGTCCGTTGAAGGGGCAAACGAAAGAATTTTTCAACGAAATTTTACATGCATTAGTTAACTTATGAAAGTGTTTTCCTGCAAAAATTCATCCAAAAATAAGGTTGTTTACTTAGTCAAAACTGTTGCCAAAGTTGACTGATTTTAGCAGTAAAAACAGATTTTACCATTTAGTTGTCGCGCGCCATTGCGTTGCCGATTTTACGCGCCGCGCTACTATTCATTTGGTCATTTTTCTAAATGTGTTAAAACTTGAATATTATGATATGGATTGATGTTAAATCATATAAAATGACATGAAGGAGAATTGGAAATGATTAGAAAGGCATCATGACAAGCTATTCTGACAATACATGCATTATGGAAAAATCATGGCTTATTGAATATCATGATCAAATTAATTAATGAATTGTTTACGCTCTACTTGGTTATGACAGAACCCTTGAGATAAGGGTACGATGCATCATACTATTACTGCAGTACTGCTTATGACATGATATGATATTCCGGCTGAAGGCCGATGATTGCAATGATATGATCAATGATGCAATGATAATGGCCATTGGCACATGTGCAAGAATTATGATGACAGATAATGAAATATGATCATGATGAGATATGTTTATCATGACCCTTCCTTATCCGCTGACGTTCTGTTAAACCAGTAGAGCAACCAAAATGATAAAAGCAAGAGAAATGATTTAAATTCAAATAATTCGGTCAAGCCTTTTTACCTTCTGTGTTTTGTATTGATTCCTTTCAAGTATTTAAAGTATATAAATGTAAGTTCAAATCATTCTTTCATTTTATTTATTTATTGCAATGATTTAAGTACCCACTAAGCAATTGCTTAGCGAGTTTAGTTTCCCTCTAAACTCGTAGGTTAAACGAGGAGACGAGATTGCAGCATGTCCTGCGCAGCTGGCCTTGACTACTACTTTGGGTAGGAGTTTGGATATGATTGATTGTAGTAATATGGCATGTACATAAGCTTGTATGATCTAGCAAATAAATGTATAATAATGAAAAGCTAGAACACGTAAACTGCTAGTAATCTAATAAATCTTATTTTGGTTTAGCACTTACGTATGCAAGTATAGAAGTGTGAATTCTTCTTGCAGGATTGTAGTTGAGGTTATAAGAGTGGATTATTGGGAGTGTGCTTGAGTTGAATTGTGAAACAAAATGTTTTCAAAAAAAAAATTAAAGAATCAGTTTTGGCGACACTTGGGACCTCCATTTTTAGGGGAGGTTATGGCAAAATTTTTTTAAATCTACACTTAAAATTGGCTAAGTAAAATATTAAGACACAACCACCATGAGTTAACAGTCCATCTTGGTCTATAAACATAGGCTAAGATGGGGTGTTACATTTAGTGGTATCAGAGCACCGGTTTAGCCGGTCCTGGAAAATTCAACATAGGAGGATACACATTTTATGTTGGGAGTGGCCATTACCAATGTAAAATGGGATATCCTATAGCAGATAAGAAATGAGAGCATATATCATTTAGGAACGAAATGTCAGTATAGTAGAAGAATATTATAAATACATAAGTATATGAGGTACATGTGATAAAGGAAAATCTAATGGTGATTATGTACATGCCATATAGGAAAGTTAATATGTTGAGTCAAGCCAGCTGCTAATCCTTATCACGATATATGTATACGGTATAAGGTTGCAAGAGGCAGAATCACAAAGAATTATAGATCAAGAAAAGGAATCACACGCTTTTCGTGCCCATAAATGTAGAAATGGGTCTTGGACTTATGCCACGACCCGCAACGGTGGCTGTGGAAGGCCCCGAAGTTTATTTAAGATAGATGATAGTTCCATTGCAATAAACGGCAAGAATGGTACCTGTTGCTACCAAAAGAGAAAGGAAGTCCCCAATCGAGAAGTTAAGGAAATATGGGGCTAAAGAATTTAAGGCTAGTAGAGAAGAAGGATTTGAAGAAGTTGAGTACTATTTGGACAGTACCAATAGGGCATTGGAACAAATGAGATGCACGCCAGATAAAAGATATATTTATGCCATGTCCCTTTGGGTAGAAGAAACATACACTTGGTAAAACATACTTAAACGCAAGGAGAAATGAGTTTATATATCTACAGCAAGGAAGAATGACAGTATCTGAGTATGATAGAGAGTTCACTCGCCTCAGTAAGTATGCAAAGAAAATGATAGAAACAAAGCAAGAAAGACGTCAAAGGTTTTGGAAGGATTAAATAATGGAATTAAAGTACAATTAATAGTCATGGACGTGTTTGAATTTTCAAGATTAGTTGTGAAAGTTTTAGGTATTGAGAGGGTATACATGGATTAGAGAAGTAGACACCAACGCATGCAACAAAAGAGAGTACAAACTTAAAGCTTAGGAAGATTTCGACAAGTTGGGAAGAAGTTTAGAAGTGAAGATAGTTTTACACAGTAAAGCCGGCGATTGCAAAGCCAAGGATCCGGCCAAGGTTCAAGGTGCCAGACATCCGTAGCTAGTATACCGGAGTCCTTATAAGGGGTTCCAGTAGAAGGTTAGATAGGCGTATATGAATGTAAAAATGAAAATGTATATAAGAAAATGAAATTTGAAGAATGGAATAAAAAGAGGAACAAAATAAGAGGAAAAAAAAGTACGTAAAATGTTAAGACCAAACGGTAAGAGATAAAAGAGATAGAACTTAGATAACAAAGATGAGTGAACAGAAATAAGTATATGAGAAATTCTCATGTCCGGCCACTATAGAATATGTACAGTAACCCCATGTACAATATTCACATAAGCAGATGAAGTAAGCGCACTAAGAAGGTCATGTTGAAATTTAGCAAGAAATCAGAGTTAAACGTGCTCAACCAATGATGATGGGTGACCATCCCGTGAAGTTTTAATAAGGTAGGTGACGTAATATATGAGTAGAAACTAGACGAAATCTAATCAAAACACTGTATTGTGATTTCTCCTGAGAATGCCCCAATGTAATCATCAAAATTAAGAAATTATAAGAAGAAGATATATGAGATTTATGAATTCAGGAAATGATGGAAAAAAAAAAAGAGAGAGAAGAGAAAGAGAGAAATTAAGAACCAAAGAGGTAGAAAGTGCAGAATTAAAATCAGATTAAAAAGGAAAGAATGAAAGTAATAACAACACAAGGACTAGGTAAAGGAAAAAGGAAAAAGTAACAATACAAAAATTACTAGAGGATTGGAAAGAAATATAGATTTGAAGGATATATTACTCCTCTATGCAAACACTGTGGATGAAGATATAAGAGTGAATGCTATTATTTAACAGATGGATGCTGGGAATGCGGGGCACCAGATCGTGTTAGGGTAAACTGCCAGAAAGACAAGTGAATGCACCCGCACCGACAGAAAAAAATCATGGCCCACTTTTGGCCGAGGCCGAAGCAGGTGAAAGGAAAGTGATTCGAATTTTCAAAGAGCACAATCAGAGACTGTTGACTAGCTCAATTCAAGTACACCAACCAGAGCCTACGCAATAAAAACTTAGAAGAATTACCAGTAGGATATGTTAAGTTTGAAACATTAGTTATAAATCCGATAAGAGATGAGGTAGTTATACACAAGTGATTAAAGAATGTTCTATAGAGTTACATGAAAATGCATTTTCAGAAAATTTAATAGAGTTACCATTCCGAGAATTTGACGTAATGTTGGTATTAGATTGGCTAACAAGGCATAAAACAGTAGTTGATTATATGAAGAAAGAGAGTAACACTTCATACTCATCACAAGGAGGAAGTGACGGTAGTAGGAAAGAGAGCCGATTACTTAAACAACGTAATAGCAGCAGTTATAACAAGGCGTTCCATACAAACGGATGTGAGGCACACTTGGTAAGCACTATGGAAGCAAAGAAGAATGTGATAAAGATTCAAGAGGTATCAACAATGTTTGATTTTCTCGATGTTCTTAAGACGAGCTACCCGGATTATCACTTAAGAGAAAAGTAGGATTCACTATAAATATATATCCGGGAAATGCACCGGTGTTGGTTGCCTCATACCGAATGGTACCAGTGGAACCCAAAGAAATGAAAACGCAATTATAGGAGCTACTCGACAAGGGTCTTATATAGCCAAGTATTTCTTCATGGGGCACGCCAGTACTCTTTGTCAAGAAGAAAGATAAATCCTTAAGGTCATATGTGAACTATAAGTAGTTAAAGGAGCTTGCGATTAAGGATAAATATCTATTACCATCCATTGACGATGTATTCAACCAACTTAAGGGAACCAAGGTTTTGTTTAAAAAAAAAAATTAGATCACCGACTGGGATATCAGCAGCTGCGGATCAAAGGAAAAGACATTCCAAAGACTACATCTAGAACTCGATACGGACGTTATAAGTTCCTTGTAACGCCTTTTGAGCCCACAAATGTGTCAGTAGTTTTCATGGATTTAATGAATCATATCTTTCATCCATACTTTGTCCAATTTATAATGGTGTTCATAGATGACACCTTTATTTATTTAAGGAACAAAGAAGAATACGATCGATACTTTTGCATAGTATTGCAAATGTTGCGAGAGAAGCAGTTGTACGTCAAACATGACAAATGCGAGTTTTGATTGGAAAAAGTGACATTCTTAGAACACACCATATTAGCATAAGGCATTAAAGTAGGTCTTAATAAAACAAAAGCCATTTTGGAATGGAAAACACCAAAGACAGTGATAGAAGTAAGAATCTTCTTAGGACTGGCTAGGCACTATTAATGTTTTATAAAAGGGTTTTCCATTATTATCATCCCAATGACAAGGTTGTTTCAAAGGAATGCCAAACTCCAATGGACTGATAAATGTTAGAGGAACTTGAGAAACTAAAGGAAAAGATAACGAATGTTGCAATACCCATACGGGCCGTGTCCAGCAAAGAATTTATGATATATAGTGATGCTTCACACATCGGTTAAGATTATATGCTTATGCAAAAGGATAAAATAGTCGCATAAGTCTTTTGATGATTTAACCCATATGAAAAAAATAAAAATAATAATGATAACCCGGCACACTGTTTGGAATTAACAGTTATCGTATTGGCTTTCAAGATTTGGAGATATGATTTATATGGAGAAAAGTGTTATATTTATACAGACGCAAAAGTTTAAAATATCCGCCAACCCAAGAGGATCTCAATTTATGGTAAGGAAAGTAAACCCAAGTTTTGGAAATAACAGCTAAGTTATAAATTATCATCTAGGAAAAGCTAATGTGGTGGCCGACACACTTGAAGGAAAATCGATACCAGCCTTAGGCGCTATAAAGATTAGTTTAAGACCAATGGAAGAGGAAGTACTAGTAGTAGAAATGCAAGCATAAACTATGTTTCTTTTCAAGAAATTCATCAAGTGAAAAAGGAAAACGAACAAATACAAAAATGGATCAAGCAAGTGCAAGGAGGAAAGGATATAAAATTCTAAATTTCTAAGAACAGTGGTTTGTATTATGACAATAGAATAATGATACGAACAATGGGAGACATAAGAAAGAAAATTTTTTTTTCGAAAAGCATATAGTAGTCTCTACGCAATGCATCCAGGAGTTACAAAAGTATCAATATCTAAAGAAGTTTTAATGGTAGCCTGGAATGAAGAGAGATATTGTTGATTTTATGACCAAATGTTTAATATGTCAACAAGCAAAAGCGAAACATCAAATACTATCGGGACTGTTACAACTAATTCCCACTCTGGTATGGAAATGGGAACATATCACTATGGATTTCGTCATAGAAGTACCAATGACACGAGGCCGGCATGACGTTGTCCGGATAATCGTTGACTGCCTAATTAAGGTAGCTCATTTTCAACTTTTACAAATGGATTATTCAATAGATAAATTGGTGGAAATGTACGCCAAAGAAATTGTGCGATTACACAGGATTCCAACGTCTATCATTTTCGGTAGAGGTCCACAGTTCATCATGAATTTATGAAAGAAGTCGCAAACAGCTTCTGAAACCCAAACAAATTATAGCACTGCCTTTCACCCGTAAACAGATAGACAATTTGAAAGAGTAATCCAAATTTTGGGATGACATATTAAGAGTATGTGTTATAGAATTTAAGGGTGGCTGGAATAGGTATTAGAGTTTAATTGAATATGCATATAACAACGACTATTAATTCAGCATACAGTGACGCCCTATAAAGAATTATACGAAAGAAAACATGGAACACTAGAGTGTTGGACGGAATTAAGTAAAGACAAGATAAAATCATATGCGGGTAGTAAGAGCAAAATCATATGCGGACTCGAAACGAAGGGACATAGAACTCTAAGTGGAAGACAAGGTTTTTCTTAAGACTTTCCTATGAAAGAAGGTATTAAGATTTAAGCAGAAAAGTAAGTTAAGCCTTAGGCTTATTGGACTATACGAGATCATCGAACGCATAGATCAATAGCCTATCGGTTAACTCTATTACCAAAACTGAACAAAATACATAATGTTTTTCACGTTTCAATGATAAGGCAATATCTTTTAAACTTCACATACGATATAAAGACACAAAACATCAGAGTCCAATCTGACCTCAATTATGAAGAAGAACCAATAGAAATTTTAGCACAAAAAGTCAAAGGATTAAAAAATAAGAGATGTCCTCCAGTTAAAGTGTGGCGAAGGAACCATAGAATGGAAGAGATATTTTGAGAAAGAGAAGGAATAATGAGGATGGAAGCCTCAATTTTACACCCGATCGGCTTCGGGACGAAGCCTAAATTTTAGAGGGGAAGAAATGTCACGACCCAATTTGTACATATGTACAGTACGTCCATGTACAGTAAGAGGAGCCGTCCTGAGTAATCACCAAAGAACACAAAGTGAAAGGAAGCTTTATAGGACAAAAAGGACCTAACTGAAAAGATTGTAAAAGTTTTGGGGAGGTGACTGTAATTTCAAAAAGTTTTGGGAAGGTAACTATAATTTCCAAAAGTTGTACTGGAGGTTCTTAATAGTGCATATAACAGACTCCAGAAATGGAAAGTAGAGAAAAATTGGGTCGGAACGGAACACCACAGTTTTTCCCGAAAACGCATAGTTTGAGAGATACAGTGGATTCTTGACCAAGGGTATTTTTGTCATTCTTGTGATAATAATTTATACACTGGAAACACAAGACAAGTAAAGGTATCCGAAGTAAACGGAAGGACTCCGCAGTGATCGATGTTGAAGAACGAACCTAAGTAGAGACCCGAATCATGTAAGGACCTAAAGGGAATTTTTACAAAAGTCAAGGGCATGAGTGTATTTTTATAAATTAGTTCAAAATCAAGAATGAATGTCGGAAATGGAAATGAGAGGTTGAAAGGAGGAGAACGGTACATTTTACGCGTCGAAAAACCACCCGGGTACGAAGAAAAGGCAAAACCTTCCATTGAAGGGTATTTTGGTCTTTTCACTTCCACCCATTTTCTAGAAAAGGGACACATGGTATAGTAATTTTCTAGAAAAAGGACACATGGCAAAATCTTGTTTAAAGACACTTTTGGGTTGGATTAATCTTAACCCTCCATATGGCACCATCCTAGTTAAAGATACTTTTGTGGTGGTTACATCTTAACCCTCCAAAATGAAATTAATTAAATAAATGGAAAATGGAAAAATATAAAAAGGGAGAAAAGGATGATTAAAGAATTAAGGACACATTTTTTCTCCATTTTTGAGAGGCATGCCGTGTTCTCTCCACCAACAAAAGGGAAGGAATTTTTTTTTAAGTGTTCAAGTGGATTTTCGGAAGGAAAAGCTTTATTTTAAGGTAAGGATTCCAATTCTAGCTTTAGTTTATTCATTTGATTGATAGTTTTCAAGTTATCAATGAAAGAAAAGTTGGGAAGATTATGGGAAAGATAAGAAAGTGAAGACAAATTAGAGTAAATGATTCATACATGTAGAAGTGATGAATAAATGGTAATTAGTAGCTTAAGATAGCAAGAATCAAGGCTTGAACATATGGTTTTTTATAATGTTCTTATTATGGAAGTTATGAAAATTATAGGAAATCAAAGGGATAAAGAAGAAGAAGGGAAGAAAGAATAAGACAAGCAAGGAACAAAGCAAATAAACAAGGTTTGGTACTTAAATCATTGCCTTTTCAATTAATTCACATATATTGCATTATGGGATTTTTGAAATGGTTTTGAAATAATGTTATTATGTGTGGTAAATATGTGGGAAAGTGCTTTTGAACTATTTGTAATCAATTGATTGTGAAAAGAATGAAAACAAAACAAACTAGCTAAATTTGCTCAACTATCCATAAACTTTGATGAGTTTTTAATAACTCCTTTGGTTTGATTTTTGGAAGAGGGACCCTTAGTCCTTCAATGGTATCACAAAAGGATTCTAAAAATCAATTTTGTAAGAAAAAAATGAATTTCCCTCAAGTTTGGAAAATTGGGCCGAATGGTCCCTTTTGGGCACCATTCTGCAGCTTTCATTTTGGGCAGTCCGTTGAAGGGGCAAACGAAAGAATTTTTCAACGAAATTTTACATGCATTAGTTAACTTATGAAAGTGTTTTCCTGCAAAAATTCATCCAAAAATAAGGTTGTTTACTTAGTCAAAACTGTTGCCAAAGTTGACTGATTTTAGCAGTAAAAACAGATTTTACCATTTAGTTGTCGCGCGCCATTGCGTTGCCGATTTTACGCGCCGCGCTACTATTCATTTGGTCATTTTTCTAAATGTGTTAAAACTTGAATATTATGATATGGATTGATGTTAAATCATATAAAATGACATGAAGGAGAATTGGAAATGATTAGAAAGGCATCATGACAAGCTATTCTGACAATACATGCATTATGGAAAAATCATGGCTTATTGAATATCATGATCAAATTAATTAATGAATTGTTTACGCTCTACTTGGTTATGACAGAACCCTTGAGATAAGGGTACGATGCATTATACTATTACTGCAGTACTGCTTATGACATGATATGATATTCCGACTGAAGGCCGATGATTGCAATGATATGATCAATGATGCAATGATAATGGCCATTGGCACATGTGCAAGAATTATGATGAAAGATAATGAAATATGATCATGACGAGATATGTTTATCATGACCCTTCCTTATCCGCTGACGTTCTGTTAAACCAGTAGAGCAACCAAAATGATAAAAGCAAGAGAAATGATTTAAATTCAAATAATTCGGTCAAGCCTTTTTACCTTCTGTGTTTTGTATTGATTCCTTTCAAGTATTTAAAGTATATAAATGTAAGTTCAAATCATTCTTTCATTTTATTTATTTATTGCAATGATTTAAGTACCCACTAAGCAATTGCTTAGCGAGTTTAGTTTCCCTCTAAACTCGTAGGTTAAACGAGGAGACGAGATTGCAGCATGTCCTGCGCAGCTGGCCTTGACTACTACTTTGGGTAGGAGTTTGGATATGATTGATTGTAGTAATATGGCATGTACATAAGCTTGTATGATCTAGCAAATAAATGTATAATAATGAAAAGCTAGAACACGTACACTGCTAGTAATCTAATAAATCTTATTTTGGTTTAACACTTATGTATGCAAGTATAGAAGTGTGAATTCTTCTTGCAGGATTGTAGTTGAGGTTATAAGAGTGGATTATTGGGAGTGTGCTTGAGTTGAATTGTGAAACAAAATGTTTTCAAAAAAAAAAATTAAAGAATCAGTTTTGGCGACACTTGGGACCTCCATTTTTAGGGGAGGTTATGGCAAAATTTTTTTAAATCTACACTTAAAATTGGCTAAGTAAAATATTAAGACACAACCACCATGAGTTAACAGTCCATCTTGGTCTATAAACATAGGCTAAGATTGGGTGTTACAATAAACATCAAGCTAAATTCCTCATTGGTTGAGCACCAAAATGAACAAAGACCAATAAAAATTTATGATAAAAATAATTTATTCAAACAAATTTAAATTTGAAAAACACAATAGTTCCAAAATATTAAAGAAAGTAAGATTGAAAAGCAACATTCAAGCTAAGGAAAGTTCATTGAGTTAGGCTTCTTTTCCTTTCACATCTTCAATATCCCCATCTTGAAAGGATGATAAAACAAAATCTTCTTCCAATCCTTTTCCCACCATGAAGGTTGCCGGTGGAGGTACTCTATTGAACCTTGGTAATGGATTGTCTTTGGTGTTGGGCTTATCCGGCTCGGGTAGTTTGCCACTATCGATTAGGTCTTGAATCTCATGCCTTAGATGAGCACATTTATCTGTTTTATGCCCTCGCATTTGATGAAATTGACAGAAGGCCTCGGCATTGAAGTTTGGTGGCAGTGGATTATGTAGAGGTTGAGGAGCTAACGGTTGTAACAACCCTTTCTTTTGCAGCTTGCTAAAAACCCAAGATAGAGGTTTCCCCAATTTTGAGAATTGTCTTTTATTCCCTTGACTGGTTACATTAACATCAACTTCTTTTTGTGTGCTTTGATTGTTAGGCTGTTTGTTCCCTTTCTCATTCCTTCTTATTGAAAAGCGATTCTTCTCCCTTTCCCATTCTTCAATTTGTAGACCAGCTTGGAGAAGATCTTTGAAGTCCCTTATAAGGGTGTGAGACATCCTTTCGCGGAGATTGGCACTATAAAAATATTCGGAATTTGCGACGGACATGTTTCCATCCCAAATTTGCTACGGATCTGCGACGGATTTGCGACGGAAGGACGAGTCAGAGGAATTTTGAGAAAATGGTCGCAAAACTGTTGCAAATCCGTCGCAGATCTGCGACGAAAATCAGTCCGTCGCAAATAATCGTCGCAAAAGTTGGAGCGGAAACTTGGCGCGAGAGAGACCCGGGTATATTTTTTCGCAAAATTTTTTTCCGTCGCAGATTGGTTGTAGAAAACACTAAAAAAAAATAATTTGCAACGGAGATCTGCTACCGTCTATTGCCGTCGCAAATTTCACTATAAAAATATTCGGCATTTGCCACGGAAATCTGCAACGGAAAATTTCCGTCGCAAATGTGCGACGGATCTGCAACACATTTGCGACAGAATAATAAGTTGTAGGAATTTTGAGAAAGCCATCGCAAATCGGTTGCAAATCTGTAATAAATCTGCGACGGATTTTTGTTCGTCACAAATTTCGTCGCTAAAGTTGGCAGGATTACTCCCGCCGAGAATTTTTGTGGAAAATTTTTACCGTCGCAGATTGGTCGCAGATTCGTTGCAAATTTGCTACCCATTTGCTACGGAGTTGCGACGAAAATAAAATTTGACTATATATATATCCGTTGCAAATCGGTGGCAAATCTGTAGCAAATTTGCGACAGAAAATATACGTCAAAAATTTTCGTCGTAAAACTAAAAGGAAATTTTTAGTGGGAGCCCAAAAAAGAAATTATAATTACTTACTTAATAAGTTAGAAGACTTATTTATAAAAAAAATAGTAATTTTTATTTTTTACATAATTTCGTTATAGGCATTTTATTTTATCTCATTTCTCTGCATTTATCGTATAGCATGAATGATATATTTGAGTATCTATTTAATTATTTTAAAGCATATTTTGATTTCAACAAATCGATTTATTTGTATAGCTTCATTTAAATATTTTATATATTACACTGATATTAATTTAATAATTTATAATCACAAATTAAATTTTAGTTATTATCACTAATATAAAATTTTAAATTAGTATTTAAATTTTTTTTGTGCAATTCATTATCTTAAAGTGGAGTATGATAGAATCATATTCATAATTCAAATTTACGAATATTTTATTAAATTAAAATGGTATTTTTATTAAGTGATCTACGTATTTAGTGGTTATAATAAATACTTATTAGTTATTAAGCAATAAACAGTACTAATAGTACTAATAATATAATGAATTGTGTTTTGTAAATTAAAATAGTAAAATTAATAGTATAGCATATTAATAGTATAAAATTATATTTTATTATACTAATTTACTGTCTAATATTTATCATCATATAAATAATTAAAATATTTTTTAATTTAACTTCAAAATAAAATAAATATAAATATAGATAATTCTGATTTTTTTAAGAAACTATATTGTATAACACAATTTTTATTTTTTAAAAAAAAATATTATTTTTTTATATGCACTTAATATACTAAATATATAATCTATGTCTATTTAAAAATAAAGTATATTATTAATATATTAAATATATATTTGAAAAAATAATATTTTTAAAACTAAGAAAGAAAATTGAATTTTTGAGGTATTTTTGAAGGTTACATGTATCAAATATTTTACTGCCTAACCCAATCTCAGAATCCTCGCTGTCTCTTATTTGCACTGCTCCCTCTCTTCTCCTCTCTACAGTGACCAACCACACAGTAAGTCTCAGAAACTGTACCAGTAGCCAGAGGAAGCCGTGAATTCGCCGAGAAGAAATTTTAAAAAAGGTTTTAGGGTTTCGACGAAGTTGGAGAAGGAGAAAAGAGTAAACTAATAGCGCCATGGACAGCGCCTTCGCGAGCGCCTCTGCAATCATAGACCAGAGACAAAAGATCGAACAGTACAAGCACATTCTCGCTTCAGTCGTCTCATCAAACGACATCGTCCAAGCCAAGAAGTTTATCGATCATAGTACCTTTCTTTCGTGCACATTTGTTATTCATCTAGATTTCTTTTTCAATTGTGCTTTTTTTTAGCTGATAATGTGATAAAATGACATGCAGTGTTATCGGACGATGTACCTTTGGTGGTTTCGAGACAGCTATTGCAAACTTTTGCTCATGAACTGGGGAGATTGGAACCGGAGACGCAAAAGGAGATTGCTCATTATATCCTTGCTCAGATTCAGCCTCGGGTTGTTTCTTTCGAGGAACAGGTTTGCTTTTGATTATAGACATCATCCACCAATAGCTTCTTTAGCTGTTTTATCTTTTGAATTGGTTCTATATGAGATGTTGTCTGCCATAATGGTTTTTTCATAATTTATATTTTGAATTTCCGTTGGTGTTTTGCTTTAGTTATGGGTTTGACGGGTTATATGAGTTTGGCAGTTCTTTAGTTGATAACCATTTTATTGGCTTAATTTATCTGACTTCTTACTGATAAGGAATTGTTTATTTTTACCAATTGAAGGTTTTAATACTTAGAGAGAAACTAGCTGAGCTTTATGAGTCTGAGCAACAATGGTCAAAAGCAGCTCAGATGCTCAGGTGTATTGATCTAGACTCTGGAATGAGGTCTGGGAGTAAGATTCTTTCATACTTTGTTATGGAATGGAAGTGGTACAATTTCTGCTATTTTTATGAATGATGCTTATTTGACAAAACATATTTTTGTCCTCATCAGGGTTATTGATGATAGATTTAGGTTAACAAAGTGTGTCCAAATTGCTCGCTTATATCTCGAGGTATTGACTTTGTTTTTCATCCAATCTAACTTATATTTGTAAAAGCATTCCTTTTTGTTTTTGGTTTGATTCCGAATGGATATTGTTTTAATATATATCTTGATGAACTAGGAATGCTGAAACACTATAGTAATCTCTAAAGCTTTGATAGCTGCAATAAAGTGAAGCTATATTCCAATCCAAATTATTGGTGACTTCATGTGGAAAATCTTCTGTTGGCTGCATGATAAGATGGATCATTTTGCCTAGACATTATTCTTAATCTGGGCTGAGATGTTTTACGTGTTATCCTGGTTGTTAGGACTGAAGCTATTTTAAATTGTTATAGAAAACTGGCTACTTGTAACCAAAATCTAATTGATCTTCTATTATACTAAAATTAGAACAGGAGCATTGATTTTGCATTTTAGGATTCATTCAGAGCTGGAACTGGTTCTTTAGGTTCCAATACTCTAGTAATGCAAGGGTGAGGGAATTAATCTCTCTCTTGCAACATATGCTGACTGGTTGGCTTCTAATTCTCTTGTAATTTGTAAACGGTGCTGCCTCTGAAATGCATCTTCTATTGCTTATGTTGCTTTCAAAATTAAACAGGCACATGCTATGTACATAAATGTGTGCATAGTTACATTGTTACTGATTCCACCCCCCACATCTAAAATTGTTAATTTTGATTTTTAATGTACTTGGTCTACTGCAGGCTGACATATTGCGAGAAGAAAAAAATATTATAGATCTGTATATTATGCTGTTAAGGTTTTCAAGGTGAGAACAGGAGCTTTGAATTTTTAATGTAAAATTTGAGGGGGATGGGGAATTGATTCTGATGGAAATTCAGATTTTGCTTCAATTTTTTCTCAATGAAAATGATTTAGCTGTTAGCATTTTACTTCTACCACTACTTCTGTTGCTTTAGCTTGGTGTCAGAAACAGTACTGCGCCATCGTGATTATGGGGCATCTGACCAAAGCAAAAAAGTTCATTTGAAAAAGGTAATATTGTCTTTTTCTTTGTCCTCTTGTTTTCTTTTTATAGAATGCATTTCATGTTCAAGTTTGGGGCTTAAATTCATTTTAATTTTTTGCTGCAGAGATTATGGAATGCTGTGAGTGAGTTGGAGAAGTTGAAACCAGAAGTGCAGCAAAAGATCAATGAATTTAATAGAAAACATACACATCAAGTAAATGGGCAGGGCTATGTCCATCAAAATGATTTACTTGAGTGGCCACCTTTTAGAAAGCAAACCTCAACTAACTATAATGTGACAAAGGTATGGTTAAAATTTGATATTAGTCGCTAGTTACTTGCTATTTTCAACAATTTGGTTAAATATTCTTATGAATAAATTCCTTAAGATTTCATGCACTTCATTAATGCTTTGTTTTAAGATTTTATGCACTTCATTAATGCTTTGTTCCCATCTTTATTGAACCTGTAAAGTGTTATCCATGTCTTTCATTTTTTTATTCCTTAACCCAAAACTTGTGATGACTTATTTGATGTAAATGTAGATCCAGTATCCAAGCAACCTATACCTTACTCCTGTTGAAATCCCCAGGTTTGAACCTTCTCTAGCTTTTGGAAGTATTTTATTTAACTACTATTTTTATTTCAATAAATGTTAAATGGCAATTACAAGAGATTATTCAAAAGATATTTTTGAACTTGTTTTATTATTAGGGCTGGCCTGTTGCCAAGATAATTCAATATGCTTTGTTGGAAGAATAAGCAATGTTGCATCGACTGGCATTTAAAAAAGGAGCCTTAGTAGCTTACAGTGATATTATCACAAAAGCTTTTGGTTTTAATGTTACTGTGATTAGTTACATTTTAAATTAATTACCCTACAGGCTAAACATTTCCAAATGATCTATTTGATGAGAAATAGATCCAACTTTTTGCTAGCTATAACGTCCATACTATGTTTTCTGCTTATTTATTATCCTTGCCTTGCTCTTGCAACATTGCATGGTTGGGCTGGCTTGCTTCAGGACTAAGGAAATTCAATCTTGTTGGTTAAGAATTTTGGGGAAGATGACGGGGAACGATCTGTGTTATTCTGATTAATTGAGGTGAGAGGTGAAGTATTTTAGTAACTAAGACATTGATAGGTGTGATGATAGTTTTTGTTTTAAGTTAATTATTTGACATTGTCGTGGACTTAAATTAGGTCATTCATTTGAATTTTTTGCGAGTCTATGATGCTGCTAATATCTATTGTTGGTTGCTTAGCTGAATAATGTAGCTTTCGCTCTAATAGTGATGATGCATATCTTCACTAGATACTGGGTGGTACAAGATTGGGCAATTTCATACATTTCCTCTTATTTTATGTCTTTCTATCATCTATTTACCTTAACACCGACCTTTTGGTCATATAAAATTGCAATTTTTTTTCCATTATGTGACTTTGTGGGGGCCTCTGATGATTTTTTATAATTATTTATGCAGTTTGTTTGCTGGACAAAAACTTGGCTTGGAGATTCTTATTCTTTGAACCATTTTTACACTATTTATCATGGAATGTGTAAAAAATGTGAATTATATAAATGTGATTAATGATTATGTCTTGGTTACAGGTGAAGGAGGGTGGTTATGATTATAAGGTGAATGAAACTGTTAATGCTGTTGCTGCAAAAACAACTGAGATTGGAAACAGGACATGGGGGATGATGAAGGGGGTCATGGCTATAGCTTCTCAGAAGGTTGAGGAGCTCTCTAAAGATGGCTGGAAAGCTGATAATTGGCCACGAAATGAAAGTGAAAGTAATGGATATTATCAGGAATTCAATAAGCATGAAAATAAAGGGTGGAATTCATCTGCTGGAGGTCAGTCATCTAGTGGAAATTATAATTCTTATAGTTCAAGTTCTTGGGATGATTGGGATAAAAAATATACAAGGAAGGAAGATAGTTCGAGGGGCACTGTACCACATAATAATGATGGATGGGCAGGTTGGGATGATCCCAAGGATGATGGGTTTGATGATAATTTTAACCAAAGTGCACCTGATAAGAAAGTTGTTGGTCCCAATGGAAAATCAGATGCCACATGGACAGGAGGAGGCTTTCTTTAAGGTATTGTTTAAGTTACTCATTATTTGTCGATTTATTTCTACTTTTATTTGCAGTATTTGATGGGAAGTGCTTCTTTCTTGGAAGGTTTGGTTAGTCTTCTCATTGGCTTTTCCGCTTCTGTTCTTTATGCTGCTGATATATATATATTTTCCAGTTATAAAGATGTCTGTTGATATGCCATCATCCATTGTATCAGGTAGACACCTTCATTGCATTCTCAGCAACACCCTTGTTGATGCATATATGGTGTGTAATACCAAAAAAGATTGCTAGTTGGTGGCAGTGGTGTTCTATCAATTGATTAAAAATTAAGCTGAGAGCAGCTAATGTAAGTGTTGGTTGCAGATCAGATTTGTTGTGAATGGGGAAAACATTAATGGAGGTTGGTATATTTTCTGCAGATCCTTTTTCTTTCTTTTTTTTTCTTCCCCACCTTTCTTTTTCTAAAAAAATTTTATGTACCTTTTTGGGAAGTTCTGCTATGTTTGGAATTAGTTCATATATGTATAACTTTGAACAGGGAGAGCTAATTGCACAATCAAAGAGGACTGCCCTATCTGTTTGAGGAAACATTATTTGTGACTTGAAAAGTCAAATTTGCTTAATATTTGTAATGACTTAGTCAATTGATTTTTCACTATTGTTCTTTTTAACTTTTGTTGTGTTGCAAACTCTTCATATAGAAAGTTTTATAGATAATTTATAAGAACTTAAAACTAAGGTTTCTATTATAAAATTGATTTAAATTTATGCTACTATCAAAAGTTTATTTGACCATTATGTAACCGAGGAATGATCTGTGCCTGCACTCATATTTGGACAATATAATTGTAAGTTCATATATAGAAATATATTGGTTCAAGGTCAATAATGCCCCTATTTTTTCTTTTTATGTTCATGACTGGTATGTCATTGAATTATCGTAATTCCATTTTTAGAATTGCTATTGATGCTGGTGAAGTTTTGATATCAAGCTTTATGTTACATTTATTAGGAAAAGGATCAGATTCAAATTCAATATGTGTTGTGTGCTGTTTATGTTCTTTGATATAGAATTCTTGAGTCATCTTAAGATTTGCCTTCTGTTTTGCTACAAATTACATGATATTGCTCATATTGCAGCTTATTAATGCAAATGTTTGTTCAGGTTCTTTTAAGAGGTCCAAAGAATGCTCGTGAAGCTGTGAAACACTTTGGCCCAGCTCCTAGTGTGCCACACAACCATACTAAACCCTATGTGCGATCAAAGGGAAGGAAGTTTGAGAGAGCTAGAGGAAGGAGGAACAGCAGAGGATTTAGAGTTTGATTTGTTTTGAGTTCTATATTGTGAGACACTTGTGTTACTTTTTCCCAAATATTGTTATTTTCAAGATAGATTATTTGTAGTAGTGTTCTTAACACATGCATAATTAAATTGTAAAATATTTTATTATATTGAAGATTAATAAAAGAATTATTTTTATCAATGTAATTAGTGTTTTTTTTAGATTGTGTTTAAATGTTCCAAATGTATTTATAAAGTTCTCATAAAATTAATTGATAATATAAATAGTTCCAATAAAAATCAATATTAAATTGTTACGGATTTGCCACGAATCTGTGACGGATATCTGAAATCTATGACGGAATCTGCGACGGAATCCGCGACGACAATCTGTGATGGAATCTGCAACGAATTTACGACGGAAATCTGTGACGGCATTCTGCGACGGAATCTGCGACGGCAGATTTGCAACCGCCGAGTGGTTGCAAATCCGTCGCAATCTGCGACGGCCTGTCGCAAATTGAAAATTGCGACGCCTTTTTTATTAACGGATCGTATCCGTCGCAGATCGGTCGCAGATCGATCGCAAAACTTGATCTGCGACGGAGTGTTTTTTTGTAGTGTGGGCAGGACACCTCTCACGATCATCCTTATTGTAACACCCCTTCCCAGCCTACATGTGTAAGCCGAGTAGAGGCACCACACTATCCTAATGTTGCTACCAATTTTACTTAATTCGAATTTTAGTTCCGGTTTTATAGAAATTTTGCCATAGTTTCGCCTAAAAATTGAGTCCCAAGTGTCGACAAAACTGGTTTTTTTCCTGATTTAAAAAAAGAAACATTTTACACAAACCAATGCAAACAAAATCATTCTCAGTACACTCCCAATAAATCCCCCTTATAACCTCAACTACAACCTGCAAAAAGAATTTACACTTCTAGTACAAAATAAGTAGAGGTTTATTATTATCACATACTTTCAATAATCTTATATATATATATGATAATCTTGTCTTTACCAAAATTTCATTTATACATATGAATACATTCTTGTCAGAAATACAACATAATGAAATTATACATGTATGCATCACCTTCTAGTTGGTCTCGAAATACTCTTACCCTTCTCGTGGCATAACATTTGACTTCCAGATCAACCACCTACTCACCTGCGCGATTTATACAACCGCGCTAAGCCCGAAAGCTTAGTAATACAAATAAATATTATAAACATACATAACAGACAATCATACTTATATGTTAACTTCATATATTATTATTTTCTTATCATATTTTCCCATTTCAATTACACCTTATATATATTTCTACTAATCTCATAATTATATACATATGCACGTATTTCATTAATACAACCCACAATTCCATGACTTATTAAAACATTCATAAAATAATACTCACAATGTCCACAACCACATCCATATTATACATCATATTGTATTTTCATGTAGTACCTTCAGATCTCATCATTCAACATAGTTTTTCAATCCACATTCACCTTCAATAATTTACTTATACATTGTAATCATCTCATTTCATAATTATCATCATATATCTCATAACATTACATCTTATTCCATAATTCACATTTAAACAAAAATAATCATTAGTCTCATTATTCATTCATTTCACATTTCATGAATCACATTTAAACAAAGACAAGCATGGGCCCAAAAGACTCTAATATGCTATTCAAAGTTCAGAGTTACTGTTTTGGTCTATAATCATAATCATCAATACATTTATCCATGGATATTCAACTAGATTTGAGCTTACGACCCAGTCATTTCACTCAATCTAGTTTCAATAATTTGTTTTTGAGGTTTACGACCCGGTCATTTCACCCCAAAAACATCACATTTCACATTTTCCAACTGGAATCGGCTTACGACCCGGTCATTTCACCTATCCAGTGATTCATAGGCATGCCGCCAAAAA
The DNA here is from genome assembly GCA_947685225.1 of Garcia nutans. Lineage (NCBI taxonomy): Eukaryota > Viridiplantae > Streptophyta > Magnoliopsida > Malpighiales > Euphorbiaceae > Garcia > Garcia nutans. Next base: position 37,161,658 of record CANTUV010000045.1, read on the forward strand.
CAGAACTCTGAAAATTGAATTAACACATTAGGCACACAATCATTTCATTTATCTCTTTATCAATCTCTTTTCATTTCATTTCTCATAATTAATTAGGCAACCATGCCTCAATTATATATTTCATTTGCATCATCATAGCCAACAACCATGGCATCATATCTCATATGATCTCAAATCACAATAAAACAATTCAAATGTATATAATCAATGGCATTAACACACATTTTACATACTCATCACAACATTCATATTATACCAAACATAACATTATTAATATACATCAACAATGCATTACGTTTCCTAATATTAATATACATCAACAATGCACTACATTTCCTAACACATTTACAACCAAATGTGTATCAAGTCTCAAAGTCATATGCATTTATGCAATAATGTAGTTTGTACTTACCTTAAAACCAACTCACATCAATCTATACACTTACTCTTCCAAGAATCCTCAACACTTAGATTAGGGCAATTCAACCTCTTCCCAACCTAATCCAAAAGGAATATTAGCAAAATGACCATATGAATAGTAAATTCTAGTTTTGGACTCAACTTAATCCTTATTTTGAAAAATTGTATAAAATAATATACTTGACTAAAAACTCTAAAATTTTTACAGAATTTATTTTTACATCTTAAAATCATTCCTTTAAAATTTCAGATCAAACTGAACACAAAATCTTGGTCAAATAGTTCACCCAACCAGACTGCTCCAATTGCCCTGCATCCTGGCAGCAGTTCTGAATTTTGTGAATTCCATAAATTAAATTCAATCAATGTGGTTCCAAATTATTTTTCTCAAATACTAGACTCACTAAAAAACAACATATCCAAAATTCAATTGGATATGATTTTTCTACATTTTATTAAAAATCCAGAAAGATAGCTGTCTCAGTTAAGGTACCTGCTGGAACAGGTCTAATAAAAATAATCTTTCCAAAATCATAACCATTCCAAAATCGAATCAACATATTTTTCAGTCATTCTAGACTCATAGAGGCACAACATATCAAAAATTAACTTCAAGAAAATTTTTCTATAATTAATTAAAAATCATACAAATCACAGCCTTTACTAATTGTAAAACAGGAAAAATTTCACTAAACACAACTCTTACTCTTCCATCACCAACACCAACCTAACTTCTTATCTTTAATTCCATTTCAACACATTTACACACACCATACACAAACACACTCCATCAAACTCAAACAAAATTCCAAATAGAACAAGAGAAATCAAGAGAAAACTTACCAAAAATGATAAACTTCTTGAATTTCTAACTTGTTTCCTTGAAATCTTCCTTCAATTTGAAACTTGGAACTCAAAACAACTTCTTGCTCTCTTGACTAAGTGATACCCGGCCACCCCAAAAGAAAAGAAGAAAAATGAAAGAGACAAAAGAAACAAAGTCAAATTTCCCCTCTCTTTAAACCTCCACCAAGCAATTTAAAAAGAAAATTACCTAAATACCCTCTTCTATACAATTAAACTCCCTTTCACTTACTTGCCCTTTTTAGTAATTTCATACATAACCAAAATAAATATCTTCTTTTTCTTTTATTATTATTATTATTATTATTATTATTAATTAATTATATAAACTTACTTTTCCTACACCACTTTATACATTATGTATATGTAATATATATGTTGGCATATGTATATCTCTTTTATATTTCCTTTATATTTTCCATATTTTTCAAATACCACATAAATATATCATCCCTCATATACACCTATTTCTTATAATATTTTCCTTACATATTTTACCAACATATCTTCTCACAACTACCATTCCAATGTACACCAAAATCGGGTATTAAATTAATTCATTTATCTTCTTTTGACTTTCATTAATTCAACTTATATATGTTATATATATCTTCACTTCTTTTCTCCTTCCATTAAACATACTCCTTAAATCCAAATACCACAATAATTATTCCAAAACTTTTGGGGTGTACCTTGGGATATTACACTTATTTGATCAGATTCATCGGGCCTTTTCTTGAGCAAAGCAGCCTTGATTCTCCATCTCTTGACATAATCTACAAAATTCTCATTCGGCCTTTGCCTAATGGATTCTACTTCCATCAAGGTAACTTCCAATTCAACATTATATCCATATTGTTGGATAAAGGCTTTGTAAAGTAGATCCCAGGTCTTTTGTGTTCCATCATCTAAGGTATTGAACCAATTTTGGACAACAGGGTCCAATGAGAGCATACAGTACCTTAGGGTTTGAGCCTTAGTAGCTCGGGCAGATTGCATGGCAGTGATATATTGCTTCACGTGCAGATGAGGATTTTCGGTGCCATTGTACTTAGCAAAGGAAGGCATCTTGAATTTATAAGGGACCTCTTCATCTTGTTCAAGTAACTTGTCAACTTCGGACATCTCTTCGGTTTTCAGCTTCTTCTCAAATTTCTTTTCTAAATTAGTAATCATCTTTTCAACATCAGATGTCTCGGTCTTTTCAATAGTTGCCTTCTCGACAGCCTTCGGTTCTTTCTTCTTTTCTTGAACCTCTTGGTAGTATTGAGCACAATCATCATCATCATCATCAATGACCACCTTTTCATCATCAAAAGCTACTTCATTAATTTTAGTCTTCCCTTTGTCCTTTGTTTTCTTAGTGCTAGAAGATGCCTCGGCATGGTTTTCTAAGATAGCAATCAATTGGTTCTTTATGGTCTCAGCTAGGGCCTCTTTGATTTCTTCCATCTTGGCATTGAGGGCCTCATCCACCATCCTTTGAATTTGTTCGGGCTCCATTGTTTTTGGTGAGCAAGCGATTGAGTCGTTGCTAGATATCTCGTCTCCGGCGTAGGTCAGATTGTAAGCTTTTGAACTATCATAATCCAGGTCTGTGAGCCAGAGAGGATTAATGATATGAGATGCAAATGTATGCATGTATGCACAAACAATAGACAAACAAGGACAAATTAGGATGTTCCTTCCAACCTTATAACAGCCACACACGAATGGAGAGTCTCTTTTCCTAGGTATATGGTTAACCAAAATACCAACATGGGGTACCTTGCTTTCGAATAATTCCCTCGGACGTTTCAACCAATAGTTGTATTTTCGAAAATGGAAATCAATCCATGATAATTCCCATTAATTAGGTTTTAATCCATTCAACCAACTAAAGTAGCTTTATGCTATATTGGATTAAAACGAAATTAAGAGGCTTATTATAAATAGATTTCTCACTTGAAAAGAGGTAACTAGTGGTTCATGCCAAAAACAAGCCCATAGTAAATTTATTCTTAGTGTAAACTAGGCCCACAATTGATTTTTGGTATTTCATAATTGACCTAAATATTTTTGCAAGCTTTTTATAAGAAAAGGTTGGGTGAAAATAGTTTTGTTTCTAAGCCCATTGTAAAAGATTTTAGAAAAAATGGATTTTGGGCTTAGTATTTGGGCCATGAGCCAAAGGATTTTTGTATTTATTTTTTAGAAAAGTCTTATGTCCAAAGACCATCTTGAAAAATTTTGAAAATAGCTTTGGTCTTTTGGATTTTAAAGAAAAAATTTATTTTGAGCTTGTAAATGTACTTGGATCATATTAGAAAAAGAACAAACCAAATAAGCAATGATTTAAACAAAGATAAATTATCCATAGTCAAATAACATGCATTTGGGGTAAAACCCTAAGGAAAGTAACTAGGCCAATTACATGAGCTTTAGTCTTTGGGTTAAAAGGCTTAGGTTCCCATAGCAAGTGTATACCTAATGGTACGAGGCTATGACTGGTTATGCCATGCTCGATCTCCATAGCTTGAGTGAAAGTATGGTATCCCTTACATAACATAACACGGGTAACACGGGCGTCATAACTCACGCACACAATGCAATCTAATATGATGCAATGGATAATATCATTATAAGAAAGAAAAGAATAATATAAAGACCAACGGAATCAACTTCTCTTATCCCCAGTGGAGTCGCCACTGTGAGCTGGGATTTTTGCTCCCACTCCTGGTGGAATGGTTCTTGCGACTTCGGCACTGTTAAGTCTGGAGAAAATGGAGTCGCCACCCGGATGGGTCGGGAAAAAAGAAAGGGGTGGATGACTCGATTCCTAGGGAATCTCCAACCCCCTAATGGGTTCGGAAAGTTAGGTACGTGTGGGGAAGGTGAGAAATGGCCCAGCACCCCCACAATGCTCGGTTCATTGGAACCGGCCTCCTTTACAAGTCTTAATATTATAAAATTCTTAAATATAACAATATTATCCATACTACACACAATAAAAAGAAAGCATCATTATATTAAAATCAAAGCAATGTTCAAACAAAACAAAACAAATAAATGGACACCCATCCAAGGATGGAAACATGTCCTTACATCACATGCCTAGATAGGACACCCACCAAAAGGTAGAAACATGCCCTTTACATAAGTTCTAAAATAGAAAAGCAAATTAAATTACATGATGTTTAAATAATGAGGTACCCACCAAGTGGAAACATACCTCTTACAACTTTTGGAAATCTAAATTGATTGATAAAAGTAAATAATCATTCATCATAAATAAATCATTCATCAAAGCTATTAACCAAAATATAAAACAAACATCCATCCATGATAAATCAAATAAATCAAGTATTGAAAATAAATTAAAGCATAAGAAATAAATCAAAGCATATCAAGTATGGAATTGAATGAAGCAAATAAAAGTCAAATTATGGCTACTGTGACTTTTTATGGAATTAAAATAAATTAGGGTTTTATGTTTTAAAAGATTGGTAAGACTCTTTGATTAACCAAATTAAGGTTTGAATGATGAAATCATGAAACTAGGGTTTTAAATACCTTAAAATACTTTAATTTGTGATTGAATTTTAAGCTACTGTGTAATTTTTGAGCTTTTATGTTTTTATATTTTTTTAATGTTTTAAAAGGATTAGGGTTCATAAAAATTATGGTTTAAGGTTTTAAAAGGATTAGGGTTCATTATTTTACGTTTAAAAGTTAAATTTTGGATTTTAGGGCTCTAGAATTTGGGTCACGGGTAATGAAGAATTTTTAGGGTTTTAGAAATCAATTTGATATTTTATGAAGTTTTATGAATTTAAACAAATGGATTGAAGTTTTTATAAGTAGAAAAGATGTTTTTTAAGGCTTTTTGAATGAAATAGAACCTACTTTAAAATCTTAAAAGAAACAGAATTTGATTTTGGTTTTGTTGAAAAATATGTTCAATTAGTGTTTTAAGGTCTTTAAGAAGAAAAAATAACAATTTTAAGTAATTTTAGAAAATAAGGCCACGTTTTAGTGTTTTAACTTTGGAAAACTAAATTAAAGTTCTAAGATTTTAACTTTTGAAAAATACAAAAAATTCTAGTTTTAGCTACTGTGTAAAAAAAATTAGAATTTCGAATTTCATACCTTCTTTTGTAAGTTACTCCAAAATTGCTTCTTCTTGGATGAACTAACTCCAAAGAAAAGCCTTTGTTGCCTTTGGAATCCCTTTTTTCGTGATGCTGCTGTCCAGAAAAGATTTAAATTGAATTTCTTTTTTTCTTTCCTTGATTTGGTTTCAAACTTTCCAAACTCCCTTTGGATTTCCTCTCTCTCAGTCTCCCTTTTTTTTATGCCTTTGGTCCTTATTTATAACGGTTTAAGGTTATTTATTCCTAATTAATTAAGGTACGTAATATTAATAAAATAAATAAATTAAAACCTAATTGGATTAGGTTTAAAAAATTTGGGTTGAAAAATTTTCGCTGGCAAAAACTGTGGCTGGGGCCAGTGGGAGTGCCAGCCCGCAGGAAATTCCTGCGGGAAGTTATTTCGCCAGCAAGAATTCCTGCGGGCGAAATAACTCACCTGCAGGAAAATCCTGAGGGAAGTTATTTTGCCTGCAGGAAATTCCTGCGGGCTGGTGACGTGCTGGGCCTACGGGCGTGCCGCCCGCAGGAACGCCCAAGGTCCCGCACGACTACTTTTCGCTGCCGATTTTTTTTTACTTTGATTTTATTTTTATTTTTATTTTTTAATTTTTATTTGTTTATTTTCATTTTTTATTAATAAAAATTAGATACTAAGATAAAAATTATTTAATTAAAATTATTTTGGACCAATTAGACAACAAAAATAATTTTGGGCTAAATAAAACATATTAGATCGGATTGGGTCAAAAATTAAGGGTCTATAGATCTGACAACCAAAAATTTAATCTCGGATACCCGACTCTCTCTCGAAAAATACCAGGTACCCTCACAAGGTTGTGCTCATATGCCCATGCCAACAACAACAATAAAGATCAAATTCATGCAAGAAAAGAGTGGAATTGACATTGGTAGAAGAAAAGTACCTCAACAACCGCCATCAAGCCGACAAAAGACTTCTTATTTTGGAAAATTTTATCAAGACCATGGTAAAGATAGGCGAGACCAGCTTCACCCTAGCCATAAGATGGTACCGTCCAAATATAAGAAAGGGCCCTCAACACTGACAAATGGATGGCGGATTCAGTGCTACCTAAGATGGTCGACCCAAGCAAATATAACAAAAATCCTCAAGCATACTGTTGGGCCTTGTCTCTGTGAACCCATCCTTCGTAGTTCATCCAATAGCTACCAATCGGTTCAATTTTTATCTTAAAAGGCCCCTTATATGATGGTTCCATACCAATTAATTGCTGAATTTCTTCAAATGTTAAAATATCGTTGGTCAGAGAAATCAAAACACCATCATATCAAAGGCCAGTTATAGCAGCAAAATCGACCAGACCAATTGTCATCTCTCCAATGGGCAAGTGAAAAGTATGAGTTGTGTCCAACCATCATTCTGCAAGTGCCTGGACCACGCTCCGTTCTATCAAATACTCCTCAAATGGTAATTGTAAGATGAAGCTCTCAAAGCCGCAATCTCGGATAATCTGCCTTACCCGAGAAGGCACTACCTCATACCATTGTCGAGCTTTGTAGATACACCCTCCGGCCCAAACAAAGCAACGATCATGCTAACACGGAGCCAGGTAAGTTAATACCAGGTAAGTACATGTTATTCTATCTGCTTAAATTAATTTATTTTTCCTAAACTTTCTAAAAAATAATAATATAAAAATATAAATAATAAATCAAAAATAATAAATAAAATATATAAAAATATACATATAATAAAAAATAAATAACAAAAAGACAAAAAAAGAAAAAAAAAGAAAAAACAGAAATAATTACCGTGCTCTTTTGGTTTGAACTACGATGAAGCGGCATCCCGGCTAGTAGGTCTATATTTCCATCTTCATGATGCTGAATAAACTCAAATAACTCGGCATTAGAATGAGTTCTTGACCTTGAAGCATGCATTTTTTTAAAACAATATGCTAAATTTGAAAGAATTTGAGAGAATTATAGAAATTATAGATTTTGCTGTGAATGAAATGAAGGAATCCGTTAGTTTATATAGAGAAACGGCAAGGAAAAAAATAAAATTCAAAAGTAAGTTTTACTGTTCATAAATAGTAAACTTTAATATTGATGAATAATAAAATTTACTATTTATAAATAGTAAATTACTATAGTTGAATAGTAAAATACTATTTACTATTATTTATGAATAGTGAGTTACTATTTATGAATAGTAAATAGTGCATGAACAGTGACTACACAGTAAATAAATAGTAAATTCAATTATTAAATTTAATTATTCAAATGCTTGCGTCCATATAAATATTTTTACACGCAGGGGGCAAAAAGAAGACATGTGCATAAAAATTATGCCAAACTTTTTGAAATCAAAAAATTTATTGGCTCGGGTCTAGAACTCAAATTATCCTTAGGTTCTAGTCCAGAACTTAGCTCGGGTCCAGAACCCAAATTATCCTTAGGTCCAGAACCTAGAATCTTTTCTAAGTCCAGAACTTAGCTCGGGTCCAGAATCCAAATTATCCTTAGGTCCAGAACCTAGAATCTTTTTTTAAGTCCAGAACTTAACTCGGGTCCAGAACCCAAATTTTGATTTGGTCCAGAACCTAGAATCTCTTCTAAGTGCAGAACTTAGCTCGGGTCCAGAACCCAAATTTTGATTAGGTCTAGAACCTAAAATATTTTCTAAGTCCAGAACTTAGCTCGGGTCTGTTTAGATCATTTTTGTACTTGTTTTTAGTATGATTTTATGTGTTTTTAGTTAATGTTTTGATTGATTTTTGTTTAAAGTTTGTTTGAAGTGTTTGTTTTAGGTTTAATTGCAAAAACTCCCTTGGAAGATCAAAATAATGAAGAAAGAGCATGAATCAAGCAAGACATGGCCAAGCCAAATCAAGCTTGGGCGTGTCACCTCAAAGAAAATGAAGGCAATGCTTGACACGGCCATGAGACACAGCCAAGCCACTAGCCGTGTGTCATCCAAGGAGCAAAACAAAGAAACCAAAGCAAAGAAAGAGCAAAAATGAAGAAGCAGAACTTGACACACTCAAGTGACACGGCCAGGAGCTTGGCCGTGCCCCATCCCAAGCTCAAAGTAAGCAAGGACCAAAGAAAAGAAATAGAAGAGGACACACCCACATGACACGGCCAAGCCATTGGCCGTGTCACATGACACGGCCAGGAGCTTGGTCGTGTCACCCCTTGAGACCAAAGAAAAGAAAGAAAGAAGCAGTGATGGACACGGCCAGCAAGCTTGGCCATGACCCAAAGAAAAATGAGAGACACGGCCAAGCCAAAGCAAGCTTTGCCGTGTCACCCTTAATATATTTGAATTCTTTTGCATGAAACAAAGAGGAGAAGTCGGGGGGAGAAGATCGAGGGTTTTTTAGGGCAAAAAAAAAGGAGAAAGAGAGAAAACAAATAAAATAGGGGGGAAACACGATTTGGGGAGAGGAGAGAGTGGCACTCTCCTTGTCCCTTCATCTTCATCCTCCATTTCTATCCTCTCCATCTTCTCCATCTTCCATTGATAAGATCTTTGAGATTCTTTGGGATAAAGTGGGTTAATAAGCTCTTAAAGGTTGAAGAAGCTTCATTGAAGGATTGGTGACTTGAGAAAGCTCCATTCCATCTCTCAAAGGCATAATCAATTGAAGGATTGGTGACTTGAGAAAGCTCCATTCTACGTTGCAAAGGAGAATCATCCATTGAAGAGGGCTTGAGTTCTTCATCATGCATCAAAGTGGAGCTAGGAGGAAGACTAGTAATCCTACTTTTGGCATCTACAAGGGGATTTTCTATTCTCTCTTTTAATTCATTTCAATATTGTTTTTGTTGTATTAAGAGAATTGATATTGCAATGAACAATTTGTATTTGATTTATATTGAGTTGAATGAATGTTTTAAATTGATGATGTTGAGCTAAATATCCATGCCTAGGGTTTGTAGTATATTTCATTGAATGCTTTGATTTGATATTTCCATTGATGTACCTTGTTGTTGGTTGATTGCATTGGATTGTATACTAGGTTGATAGATTAGCTACCTATTGATCTCTAGATATTGAATAAAGGACCGAGAGGTGAAATTTGATATCGGAATTATGCAATTGACTACCCTAAGAGTGAATTAGAAATATAAGTTCTAGGGTTCATTAATTTGCAAATGTAAAACAATTGGTTGTTGTTGATTCATGAATGTGAAAACTAATGAATTGGTAATTGACTAATTAAACTTAAGAAACAAATTAATTACAAGGTTAAGTTAATGGATAATATGAGAATTGAGCTTTGATTGAATGGACCTATAACCCTAGGCACCTTCCCAAGAATCGATTTGATCTTGTACAACCATCACACACATTAACCCTTACACTCATTACTCTTAGGTTTAAATTACTCCTGCACCATTCCAAACAACAAACTCTCATTTTTAAATTAGTTGTCAATCAAGCTATTACGAACTACACCTTCCTTGTGAGACGACCTTGGGGCGATTACCTTTGCTACAATTACCTCATATACTTGCGAGTGACGCTTGTAGTAGTACTTAATTGGAGTGCAACAGGGTCCAGAACCTAAATTATCCTTAGGTTCAGAACCTAGAATCTCTTCTAAGTCCAGAACTTAGCTCGGGTCTAGAATTCAAATTTTCTTAGGTCCAGAACCTAGAATCTCTTCTAAGTCCAGAACTTAGCTCGGGTCCAGAACCCAAATTATCCTTAGGTCGCCAAATTATCCTTAGGTCCAAAATCTAGAATTCCTTCTAAGTCCAGAACTTAGCTCGGGTCCAAAACCCAAATTATCCTTAGGTCCAGAACCTAGAATCTTTTCTAAGTCCAGAACTTAGCTCGGGTCCAAAACCCAAATTATCCTTAGGTCCAGAACCTAAAATTATCCTTGAGTCCAGAACTCGAACCAGGTCTAGAACCCAAAACCTCAACCATCTCAAAAATTAAATATTATTGCTTTTCACTCTCTTCTACTAAAATCTCAAATCGTTCAGGCAGGGAGCAAACTGTAGACCCTTAATTTTTTACTAAGTCCGGTCCAATATATTTAATTAGTCCAAAATAATTTTTGTGTTATCTTAATTAAAAAATATTTGCTTTAGTATTTAGTTTTTATAATTAATAAAAAATAAAATATAATAAAAATAAATAAAAATAAAAATCGGCGGCAAAAAATCAGCGGTAAAAAATTTTGTCAGGCAATTCTGCAGGCAAAATGGCCCGCAGGCAATTCTGCAACCAGCAGCCCGCAAGTTCCCACGGCAGTTTTTTTTGCCAGTGAAATTTTTCCGCAGCAATTTTTTTTACCAGCGAAATTTTTTCGACGCAATTTTTTTGGAAACCAAATTCAATTTGGTTTCAGTTTCCTTTTCTTAATGAATGTTAGATTCCGTAAACAATTAAGATTGGTCATCAAAATTTTCTATAAATAAGACTAAAAACAACACAAAAAAGGGGGAGGAAAAACTTAGAAAAATAGATCGGACTTTAAGGCTTTTTGGCAGTGAAAACGATCGAATTTTTTTAGAGAAGGATAAGCAAACAAGTAATCAATCTATCAAAGGCAGCCATCTTGCCTTTGACCTTGTTCATCCAAGAAGCAATTTTTGGTGGAACCATCGAATGAAGGTTTGAATTCTTAATTTCTTTTTCTTTCTTATAGTAGCTTCGTTCTTTATTTGATTCATAAGATTATACACTCAAAACTTCAATCTTTGAAGATGTAATAACTTGATTTTTGTTTCCAGAAACCTTAAGTGATTTCCTCTATTTCTAAATACCTTTAAAAACTTTAATCTGTTTCTTTGTTTTCCCAAAAACCTTAAATCGTTCTTAAACCCTAAAAATCATCCTTTTGTTTCCCTAAAAACCTCAAAAACCTAATTTATTCCTTCTGTCCCCAAAAACCCTAAATTGTCTCTTTTGTTTCTATAAACCTTAAATCGTTTTGTTTATTTCCAAAAACCCTAAAAAATATCTTTTTTGTTTATGTAAACCTTAAATTGTTTTGTTTATTTCCAAAAAATACCATAAAACTCTAAACTAGATTTCTTCTAATTCTTTTCCAAAATTCCAAATGTTTTGTTAAATATCCAAACTCAAACTCACTTTACAGTTTCTAAAAATCACATAAAGCTTTATAAAACTATAAATTATTTTTCCAAATTCTAAAATCAAATACATTCTTCGAAACACTAAAAATCCTAATTCAACTTCAAAACCAAGACAGTAACCCCAAACTAGCTAACCTTAAACCCTAGTTTTCTTAAGCCCTAATTCCCTTAAAACCTTAAACCCTAGTTTTTATAAACCCTAACCCTTTAATCCTTAAAACCTTAAAACCCAATATAGTAAATCCAAAATAACAATCCAGTAGCTAATTGTAACACCCCCACATCCAATGCACACACACTACAACCACAACAATGTAGCATAAGTGCACCAAACATAGGGATGCTACGATTTTCTTCAACATTCAAAACATTTAAATAAATACAATACTATTATCATTATATATTATAGAAAAGTAGATCATTTACTTTTAAAATAAAACACATTAGATATATATATATATATATACATTCATATAGTTATTACACAGCGGAAGTCATAAAATATTTACATATTTGAAAACACTTAATTCCATATTTACAAATATACATATATGTACATTTAATCAATACTTTACAAAATATAAAAGAGTTATACATGATTGGCAAGTTTTCTTTGATCTTTAAGTCTCCAAAATCAACTCTTCACTGTCTACCCTCGGTCGGTTTCGAAGAGCTTTCGGGATCAACTCTATCAACTTTATTACCTGCGCGATTAAACACTATCGCGCTAAGCCAATGGCTTAGTAAGATAATCATGCTAATGTTATGCTTTAATGCAATGCAGTACCAATTCTCAATCCATATTATGCATGTAGCATCATATATGCCAATTTGATAACATAGCTTTCCATTTTATAACTCAACATTTATATATATAGGCATATCATACTTCACATCTTATCATAGACCTCATTTATATTCATTTAATCATTCATCATCAACAATAAGCTAAGGCAAGCATCATTCATGACTCACATTAACCATAGACAAGCATGGGCCCAAAACACACTAATATGCCATTCAATTTTCAGAGTTAATGTTTTAGTTCTATCATCACATTTATCAACATCATATACCCAACTAGGCTTCAAGGATTAGGTTCAACCAAGCTTCAAGGGGAGCAAAGCATGCTAAGCTTCAACCCAACTTGGCTTCAAGAACCAACCCAACCTAGCTTCAAGGGTGGTAACATCTCAATTAGGCTTCAAGGATTCAATCCAACCTAACTTCAAGAGATTGTTACACTTACTAGGCATGCCACCAACAACAAACTCTGAAAATAGAATAACACATTAGCCACACAATTCATTTATTATTCAATTATCATTTCCATTTCCAATTATCATCAACATTTAGGCATACATGCCTTCTTTCTCTCAATATCATCATCATAGCCAATAACAATGGCTTTGTATCACATTTCACATTTCAATTCATATTATGCATAAAGCATCATTGATATCACATCTTTGATAAAACATTTCAAGGTACATTACTCACAAAACACATTACCTTTCACAATGCATAACATAACCTTGTTTAAATCTCAACAATGCAATTAGGGCAAAGAACAATTTATATGATTCATAGCTTTAGAATCTTTCATATGCATTTGATTAGCTCATTCATAGTTTAAAGTATGTTTAAAGTGTTTAAGTTTAGGTTTAGGAACCAACCTACCTATGAAGAACCAAAACATTGCAACTAGGTCAATGAAAACAAAACTTACCTAACCCATATGAGGGACACGGGCAGCACACATGAGGGACACGGCCAAGCTTGTGGCCGTGTCACTCAACCCAATTGGACAGTAAGCAACACGGGCAAGGGACACGGCCAAGCTTGTGGCCGTGTCTCTCAACCAAACTTTGGCAGTAGCAAACATGGCTTGGGGACACGGCCGTGTCTCCCAAAAATCAATCCAACACCTTCAAAATTTCATGTCTTGGCCGTGTTTCCCATAGCTTTTTGGCCGTGTCACCGATAACCAAAACCCTAACCAAAGCCAACACTTTCCCAATTGCATTTAAACTTAATATACATCATATCACATGTTTCAAATGAACATAAACAATGTTCTAAACACATATTCATCATAAAAATCACCTCACAACACATTAATATTACACTTAAACACAAATCATCTCAAAACCCTAAAATCACCATCTTTCAAAATCAACATCCACCACTTCCAACAACAACACCTATTTAAACTCTTAACTTAAAACCAATTCAACACTTGAGAACACAACACAAACACATCTAATCATCAAACCAACAAATCACAAATCACCCTAATCATAACTTCAACACTACTACAAAATAAGTAAAGGAAACAAAAGAATACTTACCTTAGATGAAGAAATTCCACAATTCTTTCACCAAAGCTCTCAATTCCTTCTTCAATTTGATCTTAGTATCAAGAACACTTCTCCTTCCCTTTTGCTAATGGAGAGCCGGCCACCTCTTGAAAGAAAGAAGAAAAGATGAAGACACCAAGTCAAATTTTGCTTTTAATCTCCACCAAGTGTTCTTATCCAAGCAATTACCAAAATGCCCTCACTCAATTAACTAACTTCTTGTCTCATATAAGCCCTTATATGTATTTACACACTTAACACAAAAATATCTCTCTTCCTTTGACTCATCCTTTGACCCATTTATATGTTATATATATCCTCATATACACAATATATACCATTCTCTCTAAACCCTAATTCTTTCCCAAAACACTTATACACAAGCATTCTCCTTCCAATTTCTTTTCTTATCCCATCATATACAAACAATTTAATTTATAACAACAACAACAATAACAATATGCAAAACTTCTAGGGCATAAATGAGGATATTACAATTCTCCCCCTCTAAAAAGAAATTTCGTCCTCGAAATTACCTGATATCAAGTCTGAAACAACTGAGGATATTGCTCTCGCATGGTTTGTTCACTTTCCCAAGTTGCTTCCTCTTTTGCATGATTCTTCCAAAGAATCTTCACCAATGGCACTCTCTTGTTTCTCAACTCTTTCACATCATATGCTAAGATAGCAACTGGTTCCTCTTCAAATGTCAAATCTGGGCTCACTTCAATAGATTCAAATGGCAACACATGAGATGGATCCGACCTGTACCTCCTCAACATAGATACATGGAACACATTATGAATACGATCCAACTCAGGTGGCAAAGCAAGTCTATACGCCACTGGCCCAACTCTTTCTAACACTTCATACGGTCCGATGAAACGAGGACTCAATTTCCCTTTCCGACCGAACCTCAAAATCTTCTTCCAAGGAGATACCTTCAAAAATACCTTATCCCCAACATCAAACTGAATGTCTCTCCTCTTCAGATCTGCATAGGACTTCTGTCGGTCTGAAGCTGCTTTTAACCTGCCCCAAATCAACTTCACTTTCTCTTCAGTTTCTTTAATCAAATCAGGCCCAATTAACTTACTTTCCCCAAGTTCATTCCAACACAGCGGTGTCCTACACCGTCTACCATACAGTGCTTCGAATGGTGCCATACCAATGCTGGATTGGTGACTGTTGTTGTAAGCAAACTCTACAAGAGGTAAAAATCTATCCCAACTTCTAGTGAAATCGATAACACAGCTTCTCAACATATCTTCAATAATCTGTATCACCCTCTCTGACTGTCCATCCGTCTGTGGATGAAAAGCAGTGCTGAAATGCAGTCGAGAACCCAAAGCACTATGCAAACTCTTCCAAAATCTCGAAGTAAACCTGGGATCTCGATCAGACACTAAAGAAGTTGGAACACCATGCAATCTCACAATCTCATGGATGTACAGCTCAGCCAACCTCTCCAAAGAGTAATCCATCCGAATCGGAAGGAAATGAGCTGTCTTAGTCAATCTATCCACAATCACCCATATGGCATCATGTTTCCTTTGTGTCAAAGGCAATCCAGACACAAAGTCCATTGTCACTCTTTCCCACTTCCATTCTGGCACTGACAACGGTTGAAGCAACCCAGTAGGAACTTGATGCTCTGCTTTAACCTTCTGACAAGTGAGACATTTCGATACAAACTCAGCAATGTCTCTTTTCAACCCAATCCACCAATAATGTTGTCTTAAGTCATGATACATCTTTGTATTGCCTGGATGCATAGCAAACACTGACTGATGAGCTTCTTCCAAAATGACCTTTTTCAAAACAGCATCATCGGGTACACACAATCTGTTCTTGAACCAGAGACTCCCATCACTTTTCACAACAAAATCTCTAGATTTTTCATTCTGACAATCTGAAATAATCTTCTGAATCTTCTTATCAGCCAACTGAGCCTCTTTAATCTGATCCAACAAAACTGGTTTCACATGCAACTGTGCTAACAATGCACCATCATCACAAGATACAAAACTAGCACACAATGCTCTCAACTCAACAAGCAACGAGAGCGAGTAAAAAGTTAAACCAGCTAAAGACTTTCGACTCAAGGCATCAGCAACAACATTTGCTTTACCTGGATGATAATCTATCAAGCAGTCGTAGTCTTTAATCAATTCTAACCATCTTCTCTGGCGAAGATTGAGTTCTTTCTGGACACCCAAATACTTCAAACTCTTGTGATCAGTGTAAATGAAACATTTCTCCCCAAACAGATAATGGCGCCAAATCTTTAATGCAAAGACAATGGCTGCCAATTCCAAATCATGGGTAGGATAGTTAAGCTCATGCGGTTTCAACTGACGAGATGCATAAGCTATAACTTTCCCTTCCTGCATTAGCACACAACCCAAACCAATATGTGAAGCATCACTGTAGATCACATAGGGTTGGCCTTCTATAGGTAAAGTGAGAACAGGCGCTTGAGTCAACATATCTTTCAACTGTTCAAAGCTAGCCTGACACTGATCCGTCCACACAAACCTTACTCCCTTACGAAGCAATCTGGTGAGTGGAGTAGCTATCACAGAAAACCCTTCCACAAACCACCGGTAATAGCCTGCCAAACCCAGAAAACTTCTAACCTCTGTCACAGACTTGGGTGAATTCCAATTCAAAATGGCTTCAACTTTGCTCGGATCAACTCTAATGCCTTCTGCTGAAATAATATGTCCGAGAAAAGCGACTTGATCCAACCAGAACTCACACTTCGACAATTTAGCAAACAAATGCTTCTCTCTCAAGATCTGCAACACAATCCGCAGATGCATATCATGTTCCTCTTCATTCCTCGAATACACCAGAATATCATCGATAAAGACCACTACAAACTGATCCAAATAGGGCCTAAACACCCTATTCATCAAATCCATGAAAGCTGCAGGTGCATTTGTCAAACCAAAAGGCATAACTAAAAATTCATAATGCCCATACCTGGTCCGAAATGCGGTCTTCGGAACATCCTCAGCTCTGACTCTCAGCTGATGATACCCCGATCTCAGATCAATCTTAGAGAATACTGACGCTCCCTTCAACTGATCAAAGAGATCATCGATTCTAGGCAAAGGATACTTATTTTTAATGGTCACCTTGTTCAATTGCCTATAATCGATGCACAACCTCATAGTACCATCTTTCTTCTTTACAAATAACACAGGAGCTTCCCAAGGAGAAACACTGGGGCGAATGAATCCTTTATCCAACAGCTCCTGTAATTGTACTTTCAACTCCCTCAATTCTGCTGGTGCCATTCTGTAAGGAGTAATAGAGATAGGAGTGGTACCAGGCAACAATTCAATACCAAACTCCACCTCTCTCTCAGGAGGCAATCCTGGCAGCTCCTCTGGAAATACATCTGGGAACTCTGCAACTGTGGCAATGTTATCAATAGGTGAACCTCTTACTCTAGTATCTACCACATGAGCAAGATAGGCTTCACACCCTTTCCTAATCAACCTCCTAGCTGCAACAGCTGAAACAAATAAGGAGGCTAACTGTTCCTGCTCATTAGATACTATCACCTCCCTACCATCACCAGTTCTCAAAGAAACAATTTTCTTTTTACAATTCTCCACAGCTCCATGTCGAGATAGCCAATCCATGCCTAGGATCACATCATATTCCTTAAATGGCATCTCAATCAAATCCCCAGGGAATTGCTCACCTTGCACCACTACTGCACTATCTTTGTGCACTTTACTAACAATCACACTATGCCCTAACGGATTTGTTACCAAAACATCAAATCCTAGGGACTCAGCATGCATATCAGATACAGGTAACACAGATGCACTAATGTAAGAGTGTGTGGATCCAGGGTCAATCAATGCAAGTACTGCAGTATTAAATAAAGAAAAAGTACCAGCTATGATCGCCGATGCATCCGGCTGCCTCTGCATAACATACATCCTCTGAGAAGAACCAACCTCCTCCGGTCTAGTCTCCCTGGATGTAGCACCACCTCTAGAAATGAACCCCGGTCTACCTCCTCGGCTGGCACCTCTGCCTCCCCTCACACTGGCTCGAGAAGCGGCAGAATCAACTGGCATCTGCCTTTGCCTCTCAGGGCAATCTTTCACAAAATGGTCAGGTGACCCACACCTGAAACATACCCCTGCAACACCAGCCTTCCAACAAGGACCACCATGGGGCCTCCCACAATGGATGCAGATAGGTAAGGTGGATCTCTGAACCATAGGGGTTGGAGCACTTGCCACTGAAGCTGTAGGTCTGAATCTCTGTCTCTGGAACTGCACTGATCTACCTGCTGGTCTCAGACTCCTAAAACTCCGAGGAACAAAGCTTCCTCTACCCCTCTTCACTGAAGAAGACCCTGCCTCAAACTGGGGCCTTCTCACCCTAACCTCATCCTCTGAAGCAGCTGCAATACCCTGAGCTCGCTCCACACTCCGAGCTGCTGCCACTAGCTGGGAAAAATCTTGATATCTAGATCCAGCCACATGACACATGATAGAGGGCCTCAATCCCTCTTCAAACCTCCTACATCTATCTACCTCATCTGATATTATGCCCCCAGCATACTGACTTAATCGAATAAACTCAACCTCATATTCAGTTACGGTCCGGTGATCTTGCTTCAAATCTAAAAATTCTCTTTTCTTCCCATCTTTATACTCCCTTGGAGTATACTTCAATTCAAATTCTCTCAAAAAGTCAGCGTATGACAAGGTTGGTGGATCATCCATAGAATGGGGCACTGTCTTCCACCAACTATATGCATCCTTCTGCAACAAGGATCTTGCATAATCAAACTTTTCCTTAGGGGTGGCTTGCAACTGAATAAAGATCCTCTGAACTTTGTCAAGCCACTGTTCTGCTACAGCTGGATCAGTGGTACCAATAAAATCCTCAGCTCCATACTTCCTTAACTTGTCATAGTGCCTCACTGGCACCAAAGGCTGAGGGGGTGGTGGCACTGGTTGTACTGGCGCTTGCCTGAAAGTCTTCATCATATTCACAAACCAAGCTGGTGGAACCTCCTCACCAGTTGGTCTCCCCGACCCAGAAGCAGGTACCTCCCCAGCACTCTCAACTCTAACTCCCTCATCAGGAGCAACACTCTCCTCACTGCCCTCAACTGACTGTCTCAAATGAGAATCCATCAACACCTAACACTGCAAACACAACAGGACACACCTTATTAAAGATCAAAGATTGCCAATCCCAAACATGTATTTTATTTCAAAAAACTCACTTTTTAATTCAAAATATTCTTTTTATAACATATTGCCTAGGTTGAGAATCTCAAACCTAGGCTCTGATACCAAAACAATTGTAACACCCCCACATCCAATGCACACACACTACAACCACAACAATGTAGCATAAGTGCACCAAACATAGGGATGCTACGATTTTCTTCAACATTCAAAACATTTAAATAAATACAATACTATTATCATTATATATTATAGAAAAGTAGATCATTTACTTTTAAAATAAAACACATTAGATATATATATATATACATTCATATAGTTATTACACAGCGGAAGTCATAAAATATTTACATATTTGAAAACACTTAATTCCATATTTACAAATATACATATATATACATTTAATCAATACTTTACAAAATATAAAAGAGTTATACATGATTGGCAAGTTTTCTTTGATCTTTAAGTCTCCAAAATCAACTCTTCACTGTCTACCCTCGGTCGGTTTCGAAGAGCTTTCGGGATCAACTCTATCAACTTTATTACCTGCGCGATTAAACACTATCGCGCTAAGCCAATGGCTTAGTAAGATAATCATGCTAATGTTATTCTTTAATGCAATGCAGTACCAATTCTCAATCCATATTATGCATGTAGCATCATATATGCCAATTTGATAACATAGCTTTCCATTTTATAACTCAACATTTATATATATAGGCATATCATACTTCACATCTTATCATAGACCTCATTTATATTCATTTAATCATTCATCATCAACAATAAGCTAAGGCAAGCATCATTCATGACTCACATTAACCATAGACAAGCATGGGCCCAAAACACACTAATATGCCATTCAATTTTCAGAGTTAATGTTTTGGTTCTATCATCACATTTATCAACATCATATACCCAACTAGGCTTCAAGGATTAGGTTCAACCAAGCTTCAAGGGGAGCAAAGCATGCTAAGCTTCAACCCAACTTGGCTTCAAGAACCAACCCAACCTAGCTTCAAGGGTGGTAACATCTCAATTAGGCTTCAAGGATTCAATCCAACCTAACTTCAAGAGATTGTTACACTTACTAGGCATGCCACCAACAACAAACTCTGAAAATAGAATAACACATTAGCCACACAATTCATTTATTATTCAATTATCATTTCCATTTCCAATTATCATCAACATTTAGGCATACATGCCTTCTTTCTCTCAATATCATCATCATAGCCAATAACAATGGCTTTGTATCACATTTCACATTTCAATTCATATTATGCATAAAGCATCATTGATATCACATCTTTGATAAAACATTTCAAGGTACATTACTCACAAAACACATTACCTTTCACAATGCATAACATAACCTTGTTTAAATCTCAACAATGCAATTAGGGCAAAGAACAATTTATATGATTCATAGCTTTAGAATCTTTCATATGCATTTGATTAGCTCATTCATAGTTTAAAGTATGTTTAAAGTGTTTAAGTTTAGGTTTAGGAACCAACCTACCTATGAAGAACCAAAACATTGCAACTAGGTCAATGAAAACAAAACTTACCTAACCCATATGAGGGACACGGGCAGCACACATGAGGGACACGGCCAAGCTTGTGGCCGTGTCACTCAACCCAATTGGACAGTAAGCAACACGGGCAAGGGACACGGCCAAGCTTGTGGCCGTGTCTCTCAACCAAACTTTGGCAGTAGCAAACATGGCTTGGGGACACGGCCGTGTCTCCCAAAAATCAATCCAACACCTTCAAAATTTCATGTCTTGGCCGTGTTTCCCATAGCTTTTTGGCCGTGTCACCGATAACCAAAACCCTAACCAAAGCCAACACTTTCCCAATTGCATTTAAACTTAATATACATCATATCACATGTTTCAAATGAACATAAACAATGTTCTAAACACATATTCATCATAAAAATCACCTCATAACACATTAATATTACACTTAAACACAAATCATCTCAAAACCCTAAAATCACCATCTTTCAAAATCAACATCCACCACTTCCAACAACAACACCTATTTAAACTCTTAACTTAAAACCAATTCAACACTTGAGAACACAACACAAACACATCTAATCATCAAACCAACAAATCACAAATCACCCTAATCATAACTTCAACACTACTACAAAATAAGTAAAGGAAACAAAAGAATACTTACCTTAGATGAAGAAATTCCACAATTCTTTCACCAAAGCTCTCAATTCCTTCTTCAATTTGATCTTAGTATCAAGAACACTTCTCCTTCCCTTTTGCTAATGGAGAGCCGGCCACCTCTTGAAAGAAAGAAGAAAAGATGAAGACACCAAGTCAAATTTTGCTTTTAATCTCCACCAAGTGTTCTTATCAAAGCAATTACCAAAATGCCCTCACTCAATTAACTAACTTCTTGTCTCATATAAGCCCTTATATGTATTTACACACTTAACACAAAAATATCTCTCTTCCTTTGACTCATCCTTTGACCCATTTATATGTTATATATATCCTCATATACACAATATATACCATTCTCTCTAAACCCTAATTCTTTCCCAAAACACTTATACACAAGCATTCTCCTTCCAATTTCTTTTCTTATCCCATCATATACAAACAATTTAATTTATAACAACAACAACAATAACAATATGCAAAACTTCTAGGGCATAAATGAGGATATTACACTAATAATCATAAACCTAATGTTTTAAAGTGTCCAAACCCTAAGTTCATATTTCACTCCTTAAACACTAATTTGGTTAATCAAAGAACTTTATCAACCTCTTAAATTATAAAACTTTAATCCATTTCAATTCCTTTAAAACTTACACTAGCTTAAACCCATAAATTCCAAAACCCTAAACATATTAAATAAAGAATCTTAAATAGAAACAGTAGACCCTATTTGAATATTTACTTGCTTTATTTAATTTTATAGTTTATTATGTAGTATATTATATGCTTTAATTTATTTTCAATGCTTTGTTGGTTTATTTAATTTCAATGATTGATTTATTTAATTTATCATGGATGGATGTTTATTTTATATTTTGATTGATATCTTTGATGAATGATTTATTTATTATGAATAGTTATTCACTTTTATCGATTTATTTTTTATTTCCAAATGCTGTAAGAGGTATGTTTCCACTTTGTGGGTACCTCATTAGTTAAATATCATGGAATTTAAATTGCTTTTATATTCTAGACCAATGTAAAGGGCATGTTTCTACCTTTCGGAGGGTGTCATATTTAGGCATGGGATGTAAGGACATGTTTCCATCCTCGAATGGGTGTCCATTTATTTGCTTTGTTTGGACATTGTTTTGATTTTAAATATATCGATGCTTTATTTTAATTGTTGTGTGTAATATGGATGATATTATTATACTTAAGAATTTTATAATATTAAGACCTGTAAAGGAGGCCGGTTCCAATGAACCGGGCGTTGTGGGGGTGCTGGGCCATTTCTCACCTTCCCCACACGTACTCAACTTTCCAAACCCATTAGGGGGTTGGGGATTCCTTAGGAATGGAGTCATCCACCCATTTCTTTTTCCCGGCCCTTCCGGGTGGCGACTCCATTTTCTCCAGACTTAGGTCTGTGTTCTCTAAGGCCCCGAGCCTAAACAGTGCCGAAGTTGCAAGAACCATTCCACCGGGAGTGGGGGAAAAAATCCCTGCTCACATATACATATATATATTTATATATATATATTTTCTTTATATATTTTTTTATGTTATGTATATTTTATACATGTGTATATGTAATGTATATGAAATATTTATGTAATGTGTATTTCATATATACATCAAGTATACATTATGGGTATATCATGTATATATAAAGTGTACAATAATATCCAACATATATAATAAGTATATGCGAGGTATATACTATATATACACTAGGTATAAATTAGGTATATACTATACATATACCTCTCCAAATACTTTAGTCCATTCGATATACTTATGTAATTTAGTTAAAACCTTGGATATTATAGCTAATCCTTAATTTATCTTCAAAATCATCTTAATTCCTTTGGATTCATCATGAAATTTGATGGATTTGACGAAGCAAAAATCCTCTCTCCCACCCTTAAAATTCGTCCAAAAATGATGGTGAAGAAGAAGATGAAGATTATTTTATCTTTTTTACTTTTTCTTCTTTCTTTCCAACCACATATATATATAAGTATTAAATAATTAAATAGTTAATTAAATATTATTTATTTTTAGTTTTCGTATCCAAAATTACAATTTTTTATCTTCTTTTACTTTAATTATTATTAATATTATTATATTTAATTTTAACTTTTACTTTTTACCTCATTTTGTCCTTTAGTACAAAATGTATATATCATGTATATATTATGAATACATTATGTATACAATATATATATATATATTTGCATTTATCATGTTTATACCTTGTATTTTTTTCTTCCAACATACCTTATTAATTTCCCATATTAATTATTTAAATATATGCCAAAAATGTGGATGTTATAAACCATGAATATGCATAAAATGCTTGTTATCATAAGTACTTCTAGACCTCTCCAATTGATACATATGAATTTATTTAGTCCTAATAGGATTGTTATCTTAAGTGGAATGCACTATGCATATGTTATTGTTAATGACTACTTTTGGTATACTTAGGTTATTTTCTTAGTTCATGAGAATGATGCTTTTGACGCATTAAAAGTTTTGTAAAAAGGTTAAAAATGAAAAAAAAAATACATGATTTCAAAATTTTGAAGCGACCATGTTAAAGAATTTGAAAATAGACAAAATCTTTACAATGTTTAACTCCTAAAACACTAAAGTAAAATGGCACTGTAGAGAGAAAACAAATATAACTTTGGTTCAGATAGCTAAGACTATGCTTAATGAATATGAGCTACCTACATACTTTTAGGCTCAAGCAATTAACACCTTTTGTTACATTACAAATAGAGTTTTCAAAAGACTATTTTAAAATAAAACTTCTTATGAGCTTTGGAATGAATGAAAGCCTAAGGTTTCCTACATTAGAATAATTTGATTGCAAGTGCTATATATTGAACACCAAGGATAACCTTGGAAAATTTACATCCAGCTTTGATGATGACATACTTCTAGGGTATTCCGTATCTAGAAAGGCCTATAGAGTTTTCAATAAAAAGTCTTTAGTGGTTGAAGAGTTTATGCATGTAGTGTTTAGTGAATCTAGTATGCTTAATCTTGGGAAAGGTAGTAGTTTATAGGATCTTGTAGGTGAGTTTAAAAAGACTAAAGTGGAGGAACCCTAAGGTAGTGGAGGAAGAGAAGCCACAATAAATGATGGGGAAAATTCTATACCTTAAGAGGAAGCTACTCAAAGTCTATTTGGCTCTACCCCAAGGATCATCTAAAGGAGGTAATTATTGCTGATACCTCATGTTAGCCATACCTTTGGTCTCTATTTTGATTTTAGTCAATCAAATTGAATGTGACTAATATTTGTACCAAGTTACATTTTGCAGGACTTTAATTTTTAAAATAGCCTTCCCAGACCGAGTAGTCTGACCAGACTAAATGTTGAACTCTAGCCAGAGAAGCTCATGATTGCCAGCACTCTTAGATTTTAATAGCATTATGCTCAGTCCGACTAGACTAGTATGTGGTACAAGCAGACCAAGCCTCAGCTGCCAGGAATGAGCATGAGCTAAGCAGACCAAGCATGAGCTAAAATATCTAGAAGAGTTCACGCCTAATTTCACTCCCAACTTGTGAACGGACTATGTGGCATGACCAGACTACCGAGCAGTCTTACCATATTGAGCTCAAGGCAATTCCTTAGAATATACAATAAAGTTCATGGTTCATGATACTCCAAAAATTTTAGCATACCACACCTGGCACGACCGGACCTGATGCAGCCCGACCAGACCAAGCCAGAGCTAAAAATTTAATAAAGTTTTAATAGAGTTCAGGCTCACTGGTACTCCTAAAATCTTAGCATACCATGAGAAGTCTGACAGGACCAGTGTTATTTCGACCATACCAATGAAATGAGATTCAAATATTATAGTCATTACTTATCTACTCAATTAGTGGATGCCATGTGTACTAGCCGTTGAAGAATTTTTACTAGAAAAATGGAGAGCACTACCAGACTAGTACACAGTCCAACTGTGTCGAGCCTCAGCCAACCGGGCCAAAGGTAGTTCGACTATGAACTTGCCCTGAAGAGTAATTAAAGTGGGAAACAAGAATCAAACATGTTGGCACCCGCCTCAAACGGCTAGTTGAAGATTTGAAGGCTATAAATACCTTAAGAAACCTCATTTCTATGAGTGATTGTGATTGTAATTGCTAAGATAAACATATTTCATTTGTTTGCATCAAAAACTCTATTTGTATCCATTGAGTGTAAACCCCTGATTTTGGTCCTGCAAAAGTTTTATCCCAATTAAACGAGGCCAAGCTAAATTCAGTCTAATTTTAAAAGCTTAAACCTAGTTTAAAGGCTTAATTAGGTCGATTTAATTTTAAAAGGCCCAAATTAAACTTGGTCCAATTTTTTAAAAGTTCAAATTAGGTTTGATTCATGGGTGATTTGTTTTGATTTAGATCAATATGGGCTATGCTCATATCAAATTGGCCATGGTCTAATTTGATATGAGCCAAATTCCTTATCGAACTAGCAAAGCCGGCTTAATTTAGTACCTTAATTATGTTAAAATAGAAAGAGTTCAGATAATTAATAGGTCTTCTTATAATGGTCAAGATTTTAATCACGGACATTTTAACAAATATTGAAAAATGCATAGTGTATAGTGACAAAAGTGTGATGGATAAATGCTACACGTAAAGAATAGTACATTGTGTAGCTTAAAACTTTACTGAAAAGAGTATTTTTACTGTTTTACGAGATTAAAACTCGATTTAAAATCAACGGTTAAGAATGAGGGTGCACCATAGTTATTATGAGCCTACCCTCACTAGATTAAATATATATATATATGTGCATATGTGTGTGTGTGTGTGTGTAAAGAAGTTTCTGAATTCTTCTTCTCTCCACGCCATCATCATCATCATCTTCACTTCTTTCTTCTTCCTTCTTTCCATGAATTGAATCAAAACTTAAGATTAAGTTGGAAAAGTGGTGATTATAAACAAGGTATGTGCTTTTGATTTATATTTTATAAAAATATGACTTTTTACATGTTTAAATGATTTAATTGATTGATTAAGTTATGTATAAAGATATATTGATGAGAAGTGAAGGATTTGATCATGTTTTTATCCATATGAAATGGTTAAAAGTTTAATGAAGTGAAGGTATTTGATATGAACACTTTTTATGTCAAAATATTGAGTTTGATCAATTATTATCTTAGATCTTCAATATGTTTGTGTTTAATGAAGTTAAAAGTGTAGAATACAAGATTTTACTTCGAAAACACTCCCAAAATCAATGCCACGGCCGTGGCAATTGAGTGCCACGACCGTGGGATTGAAAGTGATGTTGTTTCTTCAAAAAAATTCGAGAGAACAGAAGAGTTTTAGATGCCACGACCGTGGCCTTGAAGGCCACAACCGTGGGGTCTTCAAACTTATTTTACAGCTTCATTTTAGATCCCACGGGCGTGGGGTTGAGATGCCACGGCCGTGGGGTACCTAAATAATGTTTTTGGCTTGTAATTGGTGATCTACGGGCCTAGTATGAGACTAATATGTGAATAATTGTATTGACACTTCATGTGTATGTGTTAAATGCATGAAAAAGAGTGAGAAACTTTAGATAAGTGACAAATATATATCATACTAAATGTTGCTAAGAGTAATGTACCAAGATCATGGTATAAACAAGTGAATTGATATAAACAAGTGAAATGATATAAACAAGTGCTTATATAAACAAGTGAGTGTTTATATAAACAAGTGTTAATCAATAACATGAGACTAATATGTGTATAGTCCATACTTTTGTGTTAATGTGTTAAACGTATGAAAACGAGTGATAAACTTTAGACAAGTGACACACATATATCAAATGTTGATAAGAGTATAGTACCAATGAAATGAAATAAACAATGTAGTGTTCATCAAAATTAATGAATTGCCCAAATCATACTAAATTTATATCTAACTTTGGATTGAATGACTAACCAAAGGATGGATAGCCACAGTGATAGTGGGCACCTCGTGCCATTAATGGACACATTGTGTTATCAGTGATAGTGGGCATAATTGCCATTATAAATTCTTGAGATTGCTACACTAACATGTTATCCAAAATTATGATCTAAGTTTAGTATGTATGGGCATAATTAATGAAAAAATATGTGAACATGGTAGTGTGACTAATGAAAGAAATGTAAAATCATAGATAAGTCAAGTACTTAAAATTGAAGTATTGTGTTCCACTGTAAAAGTGATTGGTAATAAATATATTAATGCTTACACGTGAAAGTTCTAATGAACGTAATTGAAATGTTATGCTCAATGTATTGAGTTAATCAAATTATTGAAAGTGTATATAATGCTGTTAGATACAAAGTGCTCCAAAGTATATCAAATGATTGAAAGTGTATAACATGATGTGAGATACAAAGTGCTCTAAAGTATAGTAATAGATGTAAGTGCCGAAAAGTATAGATTGAATGAAATGATCCTATATGTGAACTTGAAAAGGAAGAATTATTGAAAAACAAAATAATTTATTGTGAACAATGTTATCAAATGAGAAAGCAAGTCTTGAATAAAATGATTCTTAATGTGACAAGCTGCAATACTGAAAGTAGTGTACTATATGATAACTTTTATGCAGGGATAGTTATTCTTTTGTATAATCAGCATGGTATGTTGATTTATTACTGAAATGAGTTAATATATTAAAATACTCCTTAAAACTAAGTGTTATTACTATATTTTCATAAATATATTTCTTTAATATTAAGTGATAAAATATGTATATACAAGCACCACTAAGCTTTGCTTAGCGTGTTAGAATTATTTTCTGACACGCAGGTATCAGGACATCGGAGCAAGTTAAGAACAGATGAAGATCTTGTGTTTATGGTATTCATAAGTTATAAAGTGTATGTATATAGATACTTTAGTTTGGCTATTTGAGAGATTGTATAAATGTGTAAACATAAGAGGATATATGTATTTAGAGAATGAAGTTTGAGAGTTCTAGTGAATGATTATAAAAGAAAGGAATGTATTATTTAAGCATTTGATTTGACAAATGTATGATAGTTATCTGATTTTTAATGGATTATTGAAAATTGGTTTAAACATTGGACCTATAAGTGTTGTGATATGCATATTGTATTATTATTTGAAAATTTTATCTATGAAGAGAGTTTCTCTGAATTGATTGGAGCGTGAAGAGTGTATTGAATAACAATCTCTGATAGTTTTTATATAAAAATTGTTAGAGGATGTTACATTTAGTGGTATCAGAGCCAGGTTTAGGCGTTTCTGGCATGTGGAGTTATGGGAGAAGTGAAATGTAATTGTCTAAGTTATGTGAAGTGAATAAGTGGATATGTGTTGTGACACAATTGATATTCCATATGTTTATGGTAATAGAATGTTTACTAAGAATTGATTGACAATTCGTAGTGTATTGTTTGGAGCGCACTAGATCTATTTGTGATAAAGAATGATGTGAAAAGAAAACAAGATATGAGTAGTGAAAGAGATATGTCAAAGTAACATAGTGGAAGTATAATAATTTATTGGAATCAGAGGAATAAATTATGACAGATAGATAAATTTCGAGCATGAAATTTCTTACGAGAATGAGAATTGTCATGTTGTACAACATTAAGTATTGATGTTCTACATTAAGTGAGTGAATATATGATTGTCAAAGTGGAGTGATTATGATATAAGAGTATTTGAAACTGATAGTGATAAGGTTAAATAAGCCTTAATAACAGTACTATTAAATTCGAGTATGGATAATGTCCGTATAGTGGAAAAAGATTTCAAAGAGGTAAGAAATTATGAAAATAACCTTATGGCTCGAAATGAATTCGAGCTGTACTTTGAATGTGAAATATGGATAATGGAGTGTTAAAGTATCAAAAATAATTATTTTTATAATATGTCAACGTTAAGGATTGAAGTGATAGTTAAACGAAAGCACGTGAATGCATTGAAACTATTGTATACGTGAGTATATTGTATAAAAGTCCTAAAATTTAATGAAAGATTGTTAGTGTCTATTATTGTCTTCTAAAACATTATCAAAACAAAAGATTGAAATGAAAAGTAATGGAAGAGTATTGGTAAAGAGGCTAGTGCTTGAATACTACTGAGTGCTATTTAATGAAATGATCTTGAGTTTATTATGAAAAGAGAGTTGTGAATTAATAAAACACCAGTACTTGTGAAAGATATGATGTAATAAATAATTATGAAAAAAATAAGAATATAAAACTTTACTTCTATGATAGTAAAGTTCTCCGTGCAATATGTAAATGTGTATTTAACTAGAATAATGATTAAATCTATCATTGAAGCATTTAAAAGTTAATATCCAGTTGTGAAAGAAAATAAGGTTGAAAGGGTTATGGAAATTGAGATTTGAATATGATTATGCTTTGAGGATCCTGTTTCCTCAATTTGTATGAGTTGAATTAATGATAACTTCTTGATTAAATCAAGAAAAGAAATTCGAGCAATGATACGCATGATTATTTGTATAGTCATGCATATGCTTGTGTAAATTTCTATTCTTCAAACTTTGAGAAGAAATTCCAATATTGAGGTGCATGATCATTTATATGGACATGCATATATTTGTGCCCTTAAAATTATGAAAGGCAATTTCAGTAGAGACGTGCAAGACCATTCGCATGGTCATGTATCTGGCTATGCATACTTCTATTCTACAAAATTTTAGAAATGTGCATACTTTCACAGAGTAGAGTTTATCGGTGGAACTAGTAGTGAATTAATAACGACATTTTGGAAATAATTATAAGTGACAAGAGATTGCTTATAAGATTGAAATGAAATCAATCCATTAAATGATGAAACTGAATGTGAAGAAAACGTGAGGAAAGTATGGATAAATGTAATTGAGATGTGAAAGAAGTGTAAAGGTAGAGAAAAGATAAAAGACAAGTACAAGTGATTAGTGGATTTAACATCTTCATGATGAAATAAGATAATTTCCGAAGCAATGTGAGAAGAATGATAGATTGATAAATCAATAATGATTGTACATAATGTGAAGAGCAAGTTAAAGAAACTAAAGAAGTATATACAAAGTGATTGAGTAATGAAAGTAAGAATGTGAGATTTGCATATTGTGTATTTATGAAATACGTGATAGTAATATTAATTGGTGATTAAAGCCAAGGTATAAATTATATATATAGAACTGTTAAAGAGTTACTTAATACTAATTGATTGCAAATGGAAAGAAAGGAAATGATAATGTAAAAAGAAAAGAATGTAGTGAGATGTGAAGGTAGTGAACCCTTCTAGTGAAATGATGCATGGTAGAACAAGTTAGCATTTATACATATATGTGTGTGTGTGTGTGTGAATGTGTGTATGAGACATAGAGAATAAAGTATAAATGTACATGTACTCTTAAAGTGAAAGAATAGTGATAAATTCTTAATATGTTAAGAAAAGAATGAAACAAGTAAAGAGTGAAAATCTTTGTAGATTTCATTATTACAGTGGACACATGGAAATGATTTGAAAAGATAAAGATTGATGAATAGATAAAATCAATCAAACTACTTGAAAACAAGTATAATGTGTATATGTGTTGTGTTTGAAATGATTGTTTATATCTTATATACTTACAGTAAAGAAAACAAACATTGCAAAGAGAAAGTGTTATATTCCATTCAAAGAGAAAGTGTTATATTTCAAAGTATATTGTAATTAACAATACTCTGTACCATTGAAAGAAATGAAACTGATGTTAAATCTAGTTTCCGGATTAGCTAAAGGGTGTGATAGTGGGCATTTTATACCATATTGACAGTGGGCACTCTGTGCCATAAAGGACACTTATGTCCCATATTGACAGTGGGCACTCTGTGCCATACAGAACATTTATGTTCCATATCGAAAGTGGGCACTTTGTGCCATAGAGGACATTTTTTTATATATATGTCCTAGTGATATAGGCAGCCATGCCATCAGTGGACGCTTTGCGTCATAAAGAACCTTTGGTTCTTTTCTCTCAGTGGTCACTTCGTGACACCATATACAGTGGGCATTCATGCCATAGTGGGCCTTTGGCCATATTGATACAGTGGGCATTTACTTGCCATCAGTGACCCTCTATCCGGAACTAGGATTTAATATTCAGTATATACAAGAAAGAACGAGATATATATGTAACAATGAAATGTAATGATACAAATTATATATAAAACAAAACTTCTAAAGATAGTTAAAGGTAAATATTAAATGGAGTTTGAAAAGTGTAAGTGTGTAGAGCTGAATTTTCTATAGTTCTATAATATGCTTATTCTGAAAGTGTTACGTTGATTGAAATCAGATATAAATAAATGTTATGTAAGTTAAGAAAATCATTGATTGTATGTGAAATTTAAAATGACTTAAAAAGTAAATAGCTTAGTACCATAGTATATAAATTTCGAGGATGAAATTTCTTTAGTGGGGGCGAATTGTAATGGTCAAGATTTTAATCAGGGACATTTTAACAAATATTGAAAAATGCATAGTGTAGTGACAAAACTGTGATGGATAAATGCTACACGTAAAGAATAGTACATTGTGTAGCTTAAAACTTTACTGAAAAGAGTATTTTTACTGTTTTACGAGATTAAAACTCGATTTAAAATCAACGGTTAAGAATGAGGGTGCACCATAGTTATTATGAGCCTACCATCACTAGATTAAATATATATATATATATATAAATATATATATATGTGCATATGTGTGTGTGTGTGTAAAGAAGTTTCTGAATTCTTCTTCTCTCCACGCCATCATCATCATCATCTTCACTTCTTTCTTCTTCCTTCTTTCCATGAATTGAATCAAAACTTAAGATTAAGTTGGAAAAGTGGTGATTATCAACAAGGTATGTGCTTTTGATTTATATTTTATAAAAATATGACTTTTTACAAGTTTAAATGATTTAATTGATTGATTAAGTTATGTAAAAAGATATATTGAAGAGAAGTGAAGGATTTGATCATGTTTTTATCCATATGAAATGGTTAAAAGTTTAATTAAGTGAAGGTATTTGATATGAACACTTTTTATGTCAAAATATTGAGTTTGATCAATTATTATCTTAGATCTTCAATATGTTTGTGTTTAATGAAGTTAAAAGTGTAGAATACATGATTTTACTTTGAAAACACTCCCAAAATCAATGCCACGGCCGTGCCAATTGAGTGCCACGACCGTGGGATTGAAAGTGATGTTGTTTCTTCAAAAAAAATTTGAGAGAACAGAAGAGTTTTAGATGCCACGATCGTGGCCTTGAAGGCCACAACCGTGGGGTCTTCAAACTTATTTTACAGCTTCATTTTGGATCCCACGGGCGTGGGGTTGAGATGCCACGGCCGTGGGGTACCTAAATAATGTTTTTGGTTTGTAATTGGTGATCTACGGGCCTAGTATGAGACTAATATGTGAATAATTGTATTGACACTTCATGTGTATGTGTTAAATGCATGAAAAAGAGTGAGAAACTTTAGATAAGTGACAAATATATATCATACTAAATGTTGCTAAGAGTAATGTACCAAGATCATGGTATAAACAAGTGAATTGATATAAACAAGTGAAATGATATAAACAAGTGCTTATATAAACAAGTGAGTGTTTATATAAACAAGTGTTAATCAATAACATGAGACTAATATGTGTATAGTCCATACTTTTGTTTTAATGTGTTAAATGTATGAAAATGAGTGATAAACTTTAGACAAGTGACACACATATATCAAATGTTGATAAGAGTATAGTACCAATGAAATGAAATAAACAATGTAGTGTTCATCAAAATTAATGAATTGCCCAAATCATACTAAATTTATATCTAACTTTGGATTGAATGACTAACCAGAGGATGGATAGCCACAGTGATAGTGGGCACCTCGTGCCATTAATGGACACATTGTGTTATCAGTGATAGTGGACATAATTGCAATTATAAATTCTTGAGATTGCTACACTAACATGTTATCCAAAATTATGATCTAAGTTTAGTATGTATGGGCATAATTAATGAAAAATATTTGAACATGGTAGTGTGACTAATGAAAGAAATGTAAAATCATAGATAAGTCAAGTACTTAAAATTGAAGTATTGTGTTCCACTGTAAAAGTGATTGGTAATAAATATATTAATGCTTACATGTGAAAGTTCTAATGAACGTAATGGAAATGTTATGCTCAATGTATTGAGTTAATCAAATGATTGAAAGTGTATATAATGTTGTGAGATACAAAGTGCTCCAAAGTATATCAAATAATTGAAAGTGTATAACATGATGTGAGATACAAAGTGCTCTAAAGTATAGTAATAAATGTAAGTGCTAAAAAGTATAGATTGAATGAAATGATCCTATATGTGAACTTGAAAAGGAAGAATTATTAAAAAACAAAATAATTTATTGTGAACAATGTTATCAAATGAGAAAGCAAGTCTTGAATAAAATGATTCTTAATGAGACAAGCTGCAATACTGAAAGTAGTGTACTATATGATAACTTTTATGCAGGGATAGTTATTCTTTTGTATAATCAGCATGGTATGTTGATTTATTGCTGAAATGAGTTAATATATTGAAATACTCCTTAAAACTAAGTGTTATTACTATATTTTCATAAATATATTTCTTTAATATTAAGTGATAAAATATGTATATACAAGCACCACTAAGCTTTGCTTAGCGTGTTAGAATTGTTTTTTGACACCCAGGTATCAGGACATCGGAGCAAGTTAAGAACAGATGAAGATCTTGTGTTTATTGTATTCATAAGTTATAAAGTGTATGTATATAGATACTTTAGTTTGGCTATTTGAGAGATTGTATAAATGTGTAAACATAAGAGGATATATATATATTTAGAGAATGAAGTTTGAGAATTCTAGTGAATGATTATAAAAGAAAGGAATGTATTATTTAAGCATTTGATTTGACAAATGTATGATAGTTATCTGATTTGTAATGGATTATTGAAAATTGGTTTAAACATTGGACCTATAAGTGTTGTGATATGCAGATTGTATTATTATTTGAAAATTTTATCTATGAAGAGAGTTTCTCTGAATTGATTGGAGCGTGAAGAGTGTATTGAATAACAATCTCTGATAGTTTTTATATAAGAATTGTCAGAGGATGTTACACTTCTAATAGATTTAGGAATGGTAAAACTTGATTAACCATAGGATTGCCTATAAATACAAAAGAAAAATAAGAATTAAGAAAAAACTGAGAGGCCATCTTTTAACAATCAGTAAACACACAAAATTTGAAAAGCAAAAACTGAGAGGCCATCTTTTAACAATTAGTAAGCACACTTAATTTGAAAAGCAAGAACCGAGAACTGATATTATCAATTGAACAATTGATATCACAAAAAAAAAAAGATAGACTGCAATGATAATAAAAAGGTAGATAGTATCTTAAATGTCAAGTGATCCTCAGATCATTGAGGGACCAACCAAAGTTTAATTTGATTCTTGCAGTAGTACCATTGAGCTTCAACTTCTATGGGTTAATGGTATAAACAACCCATCTTAGTTCAACATGAATTACTTTGGTGGAACCTACAATGTAGGTATAGTTTTCATACACTGAATCTATTAATTCACTGAATCTATTTAATTAATTAAGTTTCATCTTCGTTTAAAAATTGCAAATTACTGTATTTCAATTCACTATATTGATTTTGCAATCTAAAACTTAATTATAAGATAAAATCGTAATATTTCATGTTTTAACCCTAGGTTTTAGAATCAAACTCTAATTCCACAATAAAATCCTAATTCCATAATAAAACTTATTTTGTAAATTGGTTACCTTTTGTGGTCGCTGCCCACAATATCCCGTGTGCATCACATCCTATATTTCATTAATGGCTTAACATTTAGATTTGCTTGTGGACTACAATTTTTATAATGAACTATATGTTTGGATTACTTATTTTATTATGAATGATGAAACTATGTTAGTATTTATTCATTGGTTGTATTTTTAAGAGACTAGTAAAAGGCATGTTTCCACTTTGTGGGTGTCTTATTTATTTTGCTTCTTTTATTTAATTTATATTTGGAGATTAATGTAAAGGGCATGTTTCTACCTCCTAGTGGGTGTCCCATTTTGCTTTGCTTGTATTAAGGATATTTGGACATTTGTAAGGGCATGTTTCCATCTTGTATGGGTGCTCATTTTGTTTGATGTGTTTGATTTATAATATGATGTTTATTTCAATAATTGCATGTAACATGAATAATATTTTAATAATATAATAATTTAATAATATTTAGACTTGAAAAGGAGGCTAGCTCTAATGAATTAGGATTTTTGTGGGTGTTAGGCCATTTCTCACCTTCCCCATATGTACCTAAGTTTCTAAACCCAGTAGGGGTTAGGCATTTCATATGAATCAAGTCATACATCCCTTTCTTTCTAGGCCTGTTGGCGACTCTATTTCTCTGGGCTTAGGCCCGTGTTCTCTAAGGTCTCGAGCCTAACAGTGCCGTAGTTTTAAGAACTATTCCATTGGAAGTGGGGGCAAAAATGCCCGTTCACATTGAGCATTAAACACCATTGTAAGTTTGAGTATGAGCTTTGAAACACTTAGGTTTTAGAGTGAGCTTGGAAAAACTCTTGTTTAGGCTGTAAGGAGATTCTCAAACCTTGTAAAAGTTCGGTGTAAGCTTGTGAAAACACCAAGTTAGAGTTGAGCTTGCAAAAACACAAGATTAGTGGAACCTTAACAAGTTATTAAAGAAGTGGTCGTAGGATTAAGGTGATCCGACCCATTGTAAACTCTTTATATTTGTTCTTCTCTACTTCGCTCTTCTCTAGCTTAGTTGGTTTTTTAAAATTTTAATTCACCATCACTTCTTCAAAATAATCAATTCACTCTCCCTTGTGGTTTCCATCTTGGGACAACACTTCAAAAGGCATAAGTGCTAGATCCAAAATAATGCAATTATATAATAATCTTACTTTTGTTTTTAAAAGTGAGTCAAGGACCATAAAGGAGGATTTTAATGATGATTATTTGGTGATTGTTATGCGAGATAAACTCATCCAATTTTAGAGAAACAAAGTATAGAAGCTTTCCTTTAGACTTAAAGATTAACCAATCATCAAATGTAAGTGGATATACAGGAACAAATAGGATGAGAAAGGATGCATCACTAGGAACAAGGCTATTGGTTGCCAAAGGATTTATCTAAGAGGAATATATTTATTATGTTGAAATCTTTACTTATGTATTAAGATTAGAAATAATATACCAAGATTCTTATTGTATATGCATGTCACATGAATTTTAATTATTTCAAATGGATGTGAAAAGTGCATTATTAAATGATTTTATTCGTGAACAATTTATGTTGAACAACCTTTGAGTTATTAGGATAATAAATTTCCAAATCATGATTTCAAATTAGCTAAGGCCTTATACAAAATAAAACAAATATGAAAGATTTAGTTCATACATGGATGAAAATGGCTTTTCACAAGGAAAGGTTGATAGCACATTCTTCATTTAAAACATGATAAAGACGTCCTCATAATTCAAAATTATGTTGATGATATAGTATTTAGTGATACTAATGAATATCTTTGCAAGGATTTTTATAATTGTATGACTAGGGAATTTGAAGTAAGTATGGTGGATGAGCTCAAGTTCTTTTTTAGTCTATAAATTAAGCAATGCAAAAATAGGATCTTCATCAACTAATCCAAGTACACAAGATTTTCTTAAGAAGTTTGACATGGATGATTGCAAAAATAGCAAAACAACAATAAGCATATTAATAGAATTTGACAACAAATGAACAGGTAAGAAAGTGGATAAGAAAAGCTGAAATGGTATGATAAGATCTCTACTTTATCTTACCACTTCTAGATCGGATATCATATATAT
This sequence comes from Garcia nutans, assembly GCA_947685225.1. Classification (NCBI taxonomy): domain Eukaryota; kingdom Viridiplantae; phylum Streptophyta; class Magnoliopsida; order Malpighiales; family Euphorbiaceae; genus Garcia; species Garcia nutans. The sequence continues at coordinate 37,198,898 of CANTUV010000045.1, forward strand.
TTTTTGTTTATGTGCTAAATCTCAATCTTATCCTAAGGAATCTCATTTGCATACCATTAAAAGGATTTTAAAATATTAGCATGTCACCATACACTTAAGACTATGGTATCCTAAGAATGCTTCTTAACATAATAGGATATTTGGATGAGGATTTTAAGGACAACTTGTTTGACCAAAAAACACTATTAGGACTTGGAATTTTCTTAGTAAAGACATAGTTCATTGGTTTAGCAAGAAACAAATCTCAATTGCCCTATCCTCCGTGGAAGCTAAATATGTTGTGGTTTATTTTTGTCGCACCCATGTTCTTTAGATGAAACATCAACTTTTAGATTATGGGCAAGTTTTAGTCATATTTTCAACAAATGTGACAATTCTAGTAAAATTAACTTGTTTAAAAAATCCAATCCAACATTCTAGGAGCAAACATATAGACATAAGACATCATTAGTGATCATATGCAAATTGGTGATGTTGTTCTTGAATTTGTTAACACATCCAACCAACTTGAAGACATTTTTACAAAATCCCATAATGAGAAGAGAATGAACTCCATCAAAAGAGACCTAGGGATGCTTGATGGGAGTACCTTAATTTAAAATTGCATACTACAAATTGATTGTGTGATTTGAATGGTTTGGTGGTTAGTGATGTTTATGAATATAAAAGTTTATGATGTTTTGTGATTGATTATTCAATGCTTTACCTTCAACATGTAAACCTACATATTTACATGTTTATTTATAACTATTTTTATATTATTAAAGTGTACCACAAATTTAATAATTATTTAAAAATTGGTTTTCACTTCATTTTATAAAATTACCTATAATTCATGATCTTTATACATATATTGCAAAGGTGATGATTGTTAAGGAAATGATTTTGAGATAAACATACACCTTAGAGTCACTATAGTGTTATAATGATGGCAATATATCGTGAGCACTTTAAATATTCTTACAATACAAAATTTTTTACATATTTGACCATTACTCTAACCCCATTTGTTAGCATCATGTTCATATCAATCACGATCGCGATGAGTCATTCGAGGTGTGATTAGTGGTTTGTAATTGCAATCGATGTGTTAGTCTTAGAAAGTATAGCCATTAGAAATGGTTTGCATGTTTTAGAATGTATAACCATTAGACATGGTTTTCATGTGTGGCAACCTTGCATCTAACAACTTGTTTTGGTTTATTTATGTGACATTGCCTATTTAAACCTCATTCAAACCAACTTTAATCAATTTTAGTTCAACTATAACTCAACTCTTAAAAATACATTCCTACCTTTCTTCTCTTCTTCAAAATTTCTTAGTGTTTTTTAAATTTCTAATTCTCTTCTTTTATTACTCTCTATTTTTTTTAGTAATTTTTCATATTTTATACTTTTCTTTCATCTACTTCATGAATTTCAATTCTCTCCATATCTTAAAGATGCCACCTAAAATGAAACAAGTAAAGGGCAAAGCTCCAATCACTTTACAAGCTACTACACCTCAAGAAAATGCTCCTGCATGAACTCACCATTAAGAAATACTATGGGAGAGTCTAGAGGAAGAGAAGAGATATGCCCTTCTTAAGAAAAAACACATCCAACTAATAAGTTTCCAAATAATGTTGCCCTTGAAAAACTAGAAATTTTTATTGACATTAAATGTTAGATTTGAGATGGAAAAATTTTGTCTTTCTAGATGAACTAGGTATAAGACCTTATGTACACTCTTAATTTTGGCCCGGAATAAATTTAGTCGCAGTTAAAAGGGCCAAATTAAATCATGTTTCAATTTTAACACTTTGATCAAACCGGTTCCAAGTAGAAAGGCGCCAATTAAAATTAAATCCAATTAAAAGGCCCAAAACAACACGGGTATGACCCAATTCGACCGCAAGAATTTCCTACGGTGAATTTGCCCAAGCCAATTCATTTTCGGCGACGAAATTTTCATCTCTGATTTTTTCATCACCGATTTTTATTTATTTATTTATTTTTTATATATATATTTTTAACTTTATTAATATTACCTTTTTTATTTTTATTAAAAATTATAAATAATAAATACTAAAATAAATATTATTTAATTAAAATACCATAAAAATTATTTTGGACTATATAAAAAATATTGGACCAGACTAGGTTAAAAATCAAGGGTCTACAGTTTGCCCCCTGCTTGAGCAATGTAAGACTACGGCAAAAGAGAGTGAAAAGCAATGTAATTTTTTACTGGGTTTGGAGCCATGTTGGAATCTTTGGACTCAAAAATAATTTGGGTTCTAGACCCAAGCTATATTTAGAATTTGGGTTCTGGACCCGGGGTAAGTTCTGGACTTAAAGATAATTTAGGTTCTGGACCTGAGCTAAGTTCTGGACTTAAGGGTAATTTGGGTTCTAGACCCGAGCTAAGTTTTGGACTTATGAGTAATTTGGGTTCTGGACCCGAGCTAAGTTCTGGACATAAGGGTAATTTGGGTTCTAGACCCGAGCTAAGTTCTGGACTTAAGGGTAATTTGAGTTCTGGACCCGAGCTAAGTTATGGACTTAAGGGTGATTTGGGTTCTGGACCCGAGCTAAATTCTGGACTTAAGGGTGATTTGGGTTCTAGACCCGAGCTAAGTTCTGGACTTAAGGGTAATTTGGGTTCTGGACCCGAGCTAAGTTCTGGACTTAAGAGAAAATTTAGGTTCTAGACCTAAGCTAAGAGAGATTTAATTGTCTGCAAAAAATAATTTTAGTCAGTAGGATACTAAAGGAATTTGCAAAAAATTTAGCTAATTTTTATCATGCACATATCTTCTTACCCCCGCGTGTAAAAATATTTTAAAAGTGCAAAAATATTTATATACACGCAATATCTGAATGATTGAATTGAATAATTGAGTTTCCTATTTATTTATTGTGTAGTTACTATTTATGCACTATTCACCAACTATTTATTTACTATTTATCAATAGTAACATTTACTTTTTCTCTTCTTTTTTTACTAAGAATACTGTTTTTCTCTTTTTGATTTTTGTCTTTTTCCTTTGCCATTTCTCTATATAAACCTTGCAGTTCATTTTTTCATTTCATTCATTCATAGTTATACATTTTTTATATCAGAGAGTTTAAAGAGTTTAGAATAGAGTTTGAGGAGAAAATGCATGCTTCAAGATCAGGAACTCGATCTAATGATGAGTTATTGGAGTTTATTCGACAGCATGAAAATGGAAATATAAGTCTATTAGCCGGGATGTCGCTTCATCGCAGTTCAAATCAAAAGACCAAGGTAATTATTTATTTTAACAACAAATTATTTTTCATTTCTGTTTTTGTTTTTGTGTTTTTTCTTGTTTTTTTATTTCTTGTTTGTTTTTTTGTTGTTGTTTTTTTCTTTTTTTTTTCTGTTCTGTTTCTTTTTTTTATTATTTTCTTTTTCTTGTCTTTTACTTTTTCATTGTTTGTTTTTTTAGGATTTAGGAAAAATAAATTAATTAGATGAATATATATAAGTAAATAGATAGACTAAAAATAGAACATAAATAAATTTAGTTCTGAAAATCAGTGGTATTGATATAATGATATACTTACCTTGTGTTAACTTACCTGGCTCCGTGTTAGCTTGATCATTGTGTTATCCAGGATGGAGGGTGTGTCTATAAATCCCGACAATGGTATGATGTAATGCCTTCTCATGTAAGACGGATTATCTGAGATTACGATTTTGAAAGCTTTATCTTGCAATTACATCTGAGGAGTATCCGATAGACCGAAGTGTAGTTCAAGCATTGTCAGAATGGTGGATGGACATGACCCATGCTTTTCACCTACCTATAGGAGAAATGACTATTAACCCAGTCGATTATACAGCCATAACTGGTATTTGGTACTATAGCCTTTCGGTCCCTCTTACCAATGATATTTTGACATTCGAAGAAATCTAACAGTTAATCAGTATGAAACCATCATTTAAAGGGCCTTTCAAGATAAAAATTGAGCCAATTTGGAGTTATTGGATGACCTACGAAGGACGGGTTCTTAGGGAAACAACCAAGCAATATGCTCGAGGATTTTTACTATTTTTGCTCGGGTTGACCATTTTAGGCAGCACCGAATTCGCCATCCATTTGTTGGTGTTGAGGGCCCTTACTGATATGAGTATGATACCGCTTTACGGTTGGGGTGAAGCTAGTCTTGCCTGTCTTTACCATGGACTTGAAAAAATTTGCAGAAATAAGAAGTCTTTTGTTGGCTTTATGGCGGTTGTCGAGGTATTCTTCTTCCACCAATGTCAATTCCATTCTTATTCTTGCATGAATTTGATTTTTATTTTTATTATTGTAGATATAGGCATATGAGCACAATCTTATGAGGGTGCCTGGTATTTCCCGAGAGAGAGTCGGGTATCTAAGATTAAATTTTTGGTTGTCAGATTGTGTAGAAGTTTCCGGTTCTAACCATGTGCATACCCAACGATATCTCTTGAGTTGCTTAACCTGGGGCAAGCTAAAATAGCATTAGTATACTTTAAAATTTATATAAAATTCCACTTACCTTATGTCATTTTGTAGGTCAATTTGGCCTGGTGGAACACAGAAGAGCGGATGAACTGGACTTCCTCTATGAATGCCGCATTGCCTTTTCAGCATACCCTCCGAGTCATTGCCAGCCCCGTGTCTAGTGCCTGGTTTCTCAGAGAGAGAGTATATGAGTGGTTTTTTGGTCCCGAGCAGTGGAGGATCCCAATGCATTGCCCGGAGTATACTTTAAATATCACATCAATGCCGAAGAATGCATGGTGGTTGGCTCAGCACAGTTATAATGTTGAAACCTTTCTCTATCCACCGGGTGCATCTTATACCCAATTTATTCAAATATGGCTCTTGAACTTTGATGTATCCCCTGTTGGTGTATGGGAGATTCCCGAGGAAAATGAGGATAGAGATGAAGAGGAGTATCATGGAGAGGGAAGAGAGTCTGTCTCACATATCGGGGCTAGCACTTCTCAGGTAAACTTTTACCATTTTTCCCATTGCAATTGCTTCTTTCTTAACTTGTTTTGACTTTTTTAATGATTGTTGCAGGTTGCTGGCTCATTTGGTCATGAGGCTGGACCTTCCTTTACTGCTCCTCCATTTGCTCATTCTAATCAACCGGAGATGCCCTCTCATCCACAGGGCATTGATATGAATTACCTGGTAGGTTTTCTTATTCCATGATAATTTATGTTATATGTATGCATGATTATGTATGCTCTTACTCTTTTCCTTTCTGGCTCACAGTGGATGCTTGAGGAATAAAATAAGAAACTTCAAGAAGAGTTGGCTACTAGTCATTAACAGGTTTGCCATTTTGAAAAATTGTATCACCAGTTAGAGCAAGATTTTTGAGACTTCCGGTTTTAGGGGATGAGAGATCCTGGTGCTTCTTCATCTAGAGGCCCCCAAGCTGACGACCATGAGATCCTCTCATCTACTTCGGATGAGCATCGTTATAGATCTAAATTTCAAGGTAATAGAGATTCAGGTGCTCCTACTTCAGGCGGACTTGGGATGGGTGATAGGCCTCCTTCTTCAATAGGCGATGACTTTTTTAGGGCTTTGTTTGATCATGATCCACCACCTCATTCTTAGTGATGTATGAGTATTGTATCAATTGAGGAAATATTGTATAATAAGTATAATAATGAAAATAATAATGATGATATATAATTTTTATTTTTACTGCAACTCTTTTTTTTTCTATCATCATTATTATTGATATACTACAATTATTTATTTTTTCCTTTTCACATTCAATATTTTCACAGTCACACCAATTTACCAAAACCAAATGCAACGCGGCAATTCAAGACCTTTCGTCAACAATTTAATATTTGTAAGAAAATTTTAATTTGGAGAGACCTTTCACACACTTATTCTATATCCCCACAAAGCAAAAGGAAGCATCTCCGACCAATCCCTGTATGTCTTGGTCATCTTGGACATGATCTGCTTAATTGTCTTGTTTGTTGCTTCTAAAACACTATATTTGTCTCGAATTAACTCTACCACAAAGCGTCACTCGCAAGTATACGAGGTAGCTGTAGCAAAGGTGATCGCCCCAAGGTCGTCTCTCAAGGAAGTTAGATAAGTTAATTGATTATCAGATTATAAATAACAAATTATAATAAATTTAAATTGCTAACAACTAATGAAAACAGATTGATTGGAGTTTAAAATAACAAAAGTAAACTGAGCTGATGTATTGATTCACTTATAGAAAGGTCTAGGGTTTGCACTTCTCTACTACTTATATGTATGAATGGTTATTCCTCTCAACCAATTTAATTTCAAAGATTAAATCTCAAGTAACTTAATTAATAGAATCAAGGAAATAAGCTCTCGCATTCAAACCTCTCTCAAATAATCTTGTAACAATTGAAATAATCTTTTCCTTAGGTTATATCTCTAATTCACCTAAGTCCTTAATTGAATTGTTCCAGCATTAGACTTCATCTCTCAATCCATCATCTAATACCTAAAACACATAATTGGTGGCCAATCAATTATATATTAACAATAATCCATTCAATCAAGGCTAAAGAAATAATTAAGTTAAGAGTAATAACCAATTCATACAATCATAGCAGATCCATACAAACCCTAGACTAGATCAAATTAGTTCATAATGCTATCAAACATACTCATCTCATTAAAATTCAAAGAAATCAATTTAGACATGATAATATTCTTAAATACAATTCCAATGAAATTAAAGAGATAAAGTTCGAGAACAAAACCAAATTACAAACTTCTTAGCTCTTGAAGAATCTCTTGTTCAGAACTTGCTCGAAGAATGTATCAATGGCTAGAACAAATCTAATCTAAGCTAGTTTTATCAAAGTGTAATCAAAAGATCAAAGAAAACAAGATATGAAAACCCTAATGTTTTTTGACGGCTAAAACAAAACTCAAACTCTCAACACATGCTCTCAAAACCCTAACTTTAATATTTATACGAAACCTCCGCTTCAAAAATCGGTGTTCTCTTTAATCCATGAGTGACACAGCCAAGTTGGGGGAGACACGGCCGTGTCCGAGGTTCTTGGAGGGACACGGCCAGAATCTTGGCTATGTCCCCTGAAGGTGTCTTCTACTGCTTGATTTTCATCTTTCTTTTGCTTTGGACTTGAGTGTGTCATGGCCAAGCTTAAACAACTTGGCCGTGTTAGACAATTTTGGAGGGACACGGCCTCAAGCTTGGCCGTGTCCCTTACATGTGTCACCTTCTGTGTCTTGGTCTTCTTCCTTAGCTTGGTATGGGACACGGCCAGTGGCTTGGCCTTTTTATGAATGCTATCAGATGTAAGATTTTCACTAAAGAAGGGTAATCTGGATAAATGATCAGCAACAACATTCTCACTACCCTTGGTATCTTTGATTTGGAAATCAAATTCTTACAATAACAACACCCATCTAATTAAGCATGGTTTAGCATGTTGTTTTGTTAAAAGATATTTTAGAGCTGCATGATCAGAATGCACAATAATTTTTGATCCAATTAAATATGCTCAAAACTTATCTAAAGCAAAAACAACAGCTAACATTTCTTTTTCAGTTGTGGTGTAATTCATTTGCTCATTATTCAGGGTCAAACTAGCATAATATATCACTCTCAAGAATTTATCAATCCTTTGCCCAAGAACAGCTCCTACTGCATGATTAGAGGCATCACACATAATCTCAAAAGGTAAAGACCAAACAGGAGCTACTATTACCGGTGCACTAGTCAGTTTTTCTTTAAGGGAATTAAAAGCTTGCATGGATTGTGCTGTAAATTCAAATGGAACATCTTTCCCCAACAAATGGCACAATGGTTGGCTTATTTTGGAAAAATCCTTAATAAAACTCCGGTAAAAACCTGCATGCCCTAAAAAACTTCTTATTCCCTTAACAGAGGTAGGTGGGGGTAATTTAGCAATCAATTCTACCTTGGCCTTATCTACCTCAATCCCCTTACTGGACACATGACCTAATACAATGCCCTGAGTAACCATGAAATGACTCTTTTCCCAACTTAAAGTAAGGTTACATTCAATGCATCTCTCAAGCACAAGAACAAGTTTATTGAGGCAATTATCAAAAGAACAACCAAAAACAGAAAAGTCATCCATAAATACCTCAATAAAATCATCAATCATGCCTGAGAAGACAAACATCATGCATCTCTGAAAGGTTGCAGGTGCATTGCACAAGCCAAAGGGCATACGCCGAAATGCATAAGTCCCAAAAGGGCAAGTAAAGGTAGTCTTGGATTGATCCTCTGGCGATATCGGCACCTGATAATAACCTGAAAGGCCATCCAAAAAACAATAATGTGAGTGTCCAGAAAGCTTATCTAACATCTGATCAATAAAAGGAAGAGGGAAATGGTCTTTCTTTGTAGCATTGTTCAACTTCCTATAATTGATACACATTCTCCACCCATTAGTAGTCCTAGGAGGAACCAATTCATTATTTTCATTTTTCACTATAGTGATTCCTGATTTCTTAGGAACTACATGTACTGGGCTCACCCACTCACTATTAGCAATTGGATATATTACTCCTTCATCTAGCAATTTGAGCACTTCCTTCTTAACCACTTCACTCATATTTGGGTTAAGGCGCCTTTGGGTTTCCCTCACAGGTTTAGCTCCCTCTTCTAAGGTGATTCTATGCATGCACATTGAAGGGCTAATACCTTTAATGTCACTCAATCCCCATCCTATTGCTCTTTTCAATCTTTTAAGCTCACTCACCAACTTCATCTCCTCCCCTTTACTAAGTTCACTAGATATTATCACAGGTAAAGTGTTATGATCTCCTAAAAACACATATTTCAGGATTTTAGGTAACTCTTTCAGCTCTAACTCAAGTGAAGGGTTCTTCTCTTCTTTTTGAATGGAGGGAAGTTCATATACTGGGTCCTCCTTAAGTTCCTCTATTTCAGCACTCTCTAATGTCTCAAGGCAACTGGCTATTTCTGAATCAAAAATTTCTAAACCACCATCTAAGGTCAGTGCCATCTCCAATTTATCTGAGGAACCTGTCTGCAATAAAACATCTGAAACAACTGCATCAACACAATCAATTAAAGAACAATCCTCATATAATGCACTTGTAGGAATAGGAGAAGTGTTAAAAATAGAAAATTCAACCGTTTGTCCTAAGACAGTCATTGTCAATTTACCATTTTTAACATCTATCAAGGTGTTGGTAGTCGCCATAAAAGGCCTACCCAGCAGAATAATGTGTGCTGATGGTGTAGAGTTACTTCCTTCCATGTCAAGAACTATGAAATCTACAGGAACTATCAACCCACCAACTGTAACTAACACAACTTCTATAACCCCTTTCGGGAATCTAAGAGATCTATCAACTAATTGCAACACCATTTTTGTAGGTTTAAGTTCCCCTAGTTCTAATTCAAGTTACACAAAATAAGGCATCAAATTTACACTAGCTCCTAAATCACAGATGCCATCAGTCCCCTTTCCATTCCCCATAGTAATTTGAATTATAAAACTTCCAGGATCCTTTAGCTTTGGAGGTAGTTTATGCTGCAAAATAACACTAGCTACCTCTGAAACTATCACCTTTTCATTGGGCTCATACCTTTTTTTCTTTGTGTTCAGTTCCTTGAAGAATTTGGCATAAGCTGGCATGTTCTTTATTGCTTCAAGTAAGGGTAAGTTAATACTTACCTTAGACAACATGTTGAAGATGTCTGAAAATTGCTTATCTTGTTTATCATTCTTCAACCTGCTGGGGAATGGTATAGGTGGCCGGTATGGATTGCTTGCCTTGTGTAAATCTGCTGTAGGGGACTTCTCCATTGATCTTTCTCCAGCACCTTTGTTCTCTGGCTCTCCTTCCTTTTTATTTTCTTACTCACCTGCATTCACAGAATTATTTTCAACATTATTGTTAATTACCTTGCCACTTCTAAGAACAGTCACTGATTGTGCCTGCTCAGGTTGACTTGGGAATTTCCCCTTTTGTTGAATTTGCATCTGTTGTGCAAGTTGTCCCACTTGGGTCTCCACTTTCTTAAAAGATGCTTCTAATGAATCCAGCCTCTTGTTGTTCATCTCTTGATTTTTAGCACTGACTTGGATAAAAGCCTGTAAACTTTCCTCCAAACTCTCTCTCTTAGGCTGCCCTTGATTTGAGGATTGACCCTGCTGTTGGTTCTATCTCTGGAGCAAATGGAAAGGCTGTTGCGAATTATTTTTTGCCCAGGAAAAATTAGGATGATTCCGCTAACCAGGATTATAAGAATTGGAGTAAGGATCATTCCGGGCCCTTGGTTGATATCCCCCCATAGCATTGACTTGCTCATCTTCATTCCCATAAGACTCATATGCGGAGGGGCATATATTTGCTCCATGCTCGAAAGTCCCACAAATTCCACACACTTCTTGAGTTGATGAAGAAGTATTGTTCTTCATGTTCAGCATCTGCACCTGCCTTGTCAGTTCAGCTATTTGACTGACCATCTCACTATTGGCTTCCAATTGATTTGCCCCTTTACTTCTTCCTCTTACACTTTTCTGTTGAGAATTAGCTCCCAACATCTCAAAGATCTCATAAGTTTCATCAGCTGTCTTTTCTCCCATAGCTCCCCCAGCTGCGTTATCAATAGTGTTCTGAAATTGCTGGGTTAGACCATCATAGAAGAACTGATTCAGAAGTTGAAGTGGGTAGTGATGATGTGGACACTGGATCAATAGCATCTTAAATCTGTCCCAAGCCTCATGAAATGGCTCTCCTTCAAATTGAAAGAATGTAGCTATCTTCCCTCTCAATTCAGTTGTCTTTTGATGAGAGTAAAACTTGCCCATAAACTTGTTATAAACTTGCTCCCAAGTTGTCAATGAATTTTTGGGCAACATCATAAGCCAGCTCTTTGCCCTATCCTTCAATGTATATGGAAAACATCTCATCCTCAACTGATCCTCTGATAGTCCTCCCAATGGAAAAGTGTTGAGGGTAGAATAGAAATCCCAGATAAAGTTCAAAGGGTCTTCATTTGGAACTCCATAGAATGATGGCAGCATGTTGTAATGAATGTTCTTCAACTCATAATTTCTTGTTGCATCTGTCAATCTTATGCAAGAGGTGGAAGTTCCAATGACAGGTCTAGCAAAATCTCTCATAGTCCTTTGTCTTTCTTCTCCCATGTTGGTAGATTGTGCAGATTTCGACTCAAAATTAGAAGTGTCCTCCTCTTTAGTATCAAATCCGGTATACAGTTCAAACTCTTCCCTGCTCCTTTTCACTCTCTGAATTTATGGAATGACTGGGTATAGCTCTCCTCCAAGTGATCTCCTGCCTTGCATAAATAAAATTTCTAGAACAAAAGAAATTATTAAAAGCAAAAGACAAAATAAAATCAAAAGTAAACAATGAAAAATAATCTAAAGTATTTTTGCCTAATAAACAATTACGCCAATTAGCTTCCCCGGCAACGACATCAAAAACTTGTTGCGCTCGAATTAACTCTACCACAAAGCGTCACTCGCAAGTATACGAGGTAGCTGTAGCAAAGGTGATCGCCCCAAGGTCATCTCTCAAGGAAGCTAGATAAGCTAATTGATTATCAGATTATAAATAACAAATTAGAATAAATTTAAATTGCTAACAACTAATGAAAACAGATTGATTGGAGTTTAAAATAATAAAAGTAAACTGAGCTGATGTATTGATTCACTTATAGAAAGGTCTAGGGTTTGCACTTCTCTACTACTTATATGTATGAACGGTTATTCCTCTCAACCAATTTAATTTCAAAGATTAAATCTCAAGTAACTTAATTAATCGAATCAAGGAAATAAGCTCTCGCATTCAAACCTCTCTCAAATAATCTTGTAACAATTGAAATAATCTTTTCCTTAGGTTATATCTCTAATTCACCTAAGTCCTTAATTGAATTGTTTCAGCATTAGACTTCATCTCTCAATCCATCATCTAATACCTAAAACACATAATTGGTGGCCAATCAATTATATATTAACAATAATCCATTCAATCAAGGCTAAAGAAATAATTAAGTTAAGAGTAATAACCAATTCATACAATCATAGCAGATCTATACAAACCCTAGACTAGATCAAATTAGTTCATAATGATATCAAACATACTCATCTCATTAAAATTCAAAGAAATCAATTTAGACATGATAATATTCTTAAATACAATTCTAAAGAAATTAAAGAGATAAAGTTCGAGAATAAAACCAAATTACAAACTTCTTAGCTCTTGAAGAATCTCTTGTTCAGAACTTGCTCAAAGAATGTATCAATGGCTAGAACAAATCTAATCTAAGCTAGTTTTATCAAAGTGTAATCAAAAGATCAAAGAAAACAAGATATGAAAACCCTAATGTTCTTTGACGGCTAAAACAAAACTCAAACTCTCAACACCCGCTCTCAAAACCCTAACTTTAATATTTATACGAAACCTCCGCTTCAAAAATCGGTGTTCTCTTTAATCCATGAGTGACACGGCCAAGTTGGGGGAGACACAGCTGTGTCTGAGGTTCTTGGAGGGACACGGCCACAAGCTTGGCTGTGTCCCCTGAAGGTGTCTTCTACTGCTTGATTTTCATCTTTCTTTTGCTTTGGACTTGAGTGTGACACGGCCAAGCTTAAACAACTTGGCCGTGTTAGACAATTTTGGAGGGACACGGCCTCAAGCTTGGCCGTGTCCCTTGCATGTGTCACCTTTTGTGTCTTGGTCTTCTTCCTTAGCTTGGTATGGGACACGGCCATGTGTCAGCTTCTGTCCATTTTTTCATTCTTCTTAGTTCCTTGGCTTTTTAACCTAAAACAAAACTTGAAACAAACTTTAACAAGAAGTAAATAAATATTAACCAACAAAACATGACACCACACTTAAAACTAGGACAAAAATAACAAAAACACTGAAATAAATTTAAACTATCAAAATTAATGAAAACACTAAATAAACTGATTGAAACAACCAAAATACCTAAAGAAAGCAATAATTATCATAACAAATAAGATACAAATCTATGACAAAAACTAATAAAACAATTACTCCTTCAATTTTTATGAAGTTCATCAGCTCCTCCGGTGTTGTGGAGGTGGAAATTGGCATGCTAGCCAAGGCCTTGGCCATAGTTTCTCGGTGCTTTTTAGAAGTAGACAATAATTCCCAAATGCTAACACTTACTTGGGTTCTTTTCAATTTCTTGAGCACGGTATCATCTTCCTCTTCTTTGTTCCCTACTTCAGCTTCCTTTCCTTTATTAACTTCTACCTCCTTAGGCAGTGGCCTTGCATAAGGCTTACCAGATCTAGTGTTCATTACTTCATCTTCCTCGGGCTCGGACCAGGTCCATTCCTCCTTCTTGGATATAAGATCGTATCACTATCACTTGAATCCTAAAACCGATTCACAACACAAATTGCTACTTCTTTACCCACCATAACTTGTTCAATTTCGCTAAATACCTCTTCTTCTTTGGTTGCTTCTTCACCCACATATTGGAAAGAAGACACGACAAAACTTTCATGCAACCCTCCTCCAATCATGAATGTTGCCGGTGGTAGTACTCTATTGAACCTTGGTAATGGATTGTCTTTGGTGTTCAGCTTGTTGAGCTCGGGCAACTTTTCACTATCAATCGAATTTTGGATCTCATGCCTCAACCTCACATATCTATCCATGCTGTGTCCTTGCATTTGATGAAATTGACAAAATGCCTTAGTGTCGAAGTTAGGTGGGAGAGGGTTAGGCAAAGGATGAGGATTTAAGGGTTGTAACAATCCTTTCCTTTGAAGCTTATTGAGAACTCAAGACAGCAATTTCCCAAATCCTGAAAACTGCCTTCTTGTTTCTTGGCTAGTAGCATTAACACTAACTGCCTTTTGCATGCCTTGGTTACCAGACTGATAGTTTCCTTTCTCATTCCTTCTTGTTGAAAAATGGTTCTTCTCTCTTTCCCATTCTTCAATTTGCAGACTAGCTTGGAGGAGATCTTTGAAATCACAAATGAGTGTATGAGACATCCTTTCACGAAGACTAGGCAATACCCCTCTCATAATCATTCTTATTTGATTAGATTCATTGGGTCTCTTCTTGAGCAAAGAAGCCTTATTTCTCCATCTTTTCATATAGTCCATAAAATTCTCATTTGGCCTTTGTCTAATGGACTTCACTTCCATTAAGATAACTTCCATCTTGCATTGTATCCATATTGTTGGATGAAGGCCCTGTATAGCATATCCCAACGCTTTTGTGTTCCATTATCTAAGGTATTGAACCAATTTTGGATAACAGGGTCTAATGAGAGCATGAAGTACCTTAGAGTTTGAGCCTTTAGCTCGGGTAGACTGCATAGCAGTGATATACTGCTTCACATGGAGGTAGGGATTTTCGGTTCCATCAAACTTTGCAAAGGATGGCATCTTGAATTTGTACGGAACTTTTTTGTCTAGCTCAAATAATTTGTCAACTTCGAACATTTCTTCGATTTTCAGCTTCTTTTCAAATTTCTTTTCCAAATCCGCAATCATCTTTTCAACATCAGACATTTTAGTTTTTTCCATAGCTGATCTTTCAATAATCTTCGGTTCTTTCTTCTTATCTTGAGGATCTTGGAAGTATTGAGCCCAATCATCATCATCATCAACGATCACCATATCATCATCAAAAATCACTTCACTAACTTTAGCCTTCCTCTTGTCCTTTGGCTTCTTAGTGCTAGCAGATGCTTTATTATTTCCTAAAATTGCAGCAATTGGTTCTTCATGATCTCAGCCAGGGCCTCTTTTATTTCTTCCATCTTGGCATTGAGGGCGTCGTCCACCATTCTTTGAATTTGTTCGGGCTCCATTGCTTTTGGTGAGCAAGTGATTGAGTTGCTACTAGATTCTTCATCTCCGGCATAGGTCGGATTGTTGTAAGCTTTTGAACTGTCGTAATCCAGGGCTGTGAGCCAGAGAGGATCAATGATATGAGATGCAAATGTATGTATGCATGTATGCACAAACAATTGACAAAGAAAGACAATTAGGACATTCCTTCCAACCTTATAACATCCACACATGGCGAGTCTCTTTTCCTAGGTATATGGTTAAAAAAATACTAACATGGGGTATCTTATTTTCGAATAATTCCCTCGGACGTTTTAACCAATAGTTATATTTTCAAAAATGGAAATCAGTTTATGATAATTCCCACTAATTATGTTTTAATCCATTCAATCAACTAAAGTAGCTTTTATGCTATATTGGATTAAAACTAAATTAATAGGTTTATTATAAATAGGTTTCTCACTTGAAAAAGTAACTAATGATTCATGCCAAAAACAACCCCATGATTAATAACTCTTAGTATAAACTAGGCTCACAATTGATTTTTTGTATTTCGTAATTGACCTAAATAATTTGCAACCTCTTTGTAAAAATAATTTTGTTTCTAAGCTCATCATAAAAAGTTTTTAGAAAAAAATGGATTTTGGACTTTGTATTTGGATCATGAGAAAAGTATTTTTGATTTGCTTTTTAGAAAAGTTTTATGTCCAAAGACCATCTTGAAAAGTTTTGAAAATAGCTTGGTCTTTTGGACTTTAGAGAAAAATTTATTTTGAGCTTCCAAATGTACTTGGGTCATATTAGAAAAAGAACAAACCAAATAAGCCATGATTTAAGCTAAGATAAATTAACCATAGTCAAACAATAAGCATTTGGGGTAGAAACCTAAGAAAAGTAACGAGGCCAATTACATGAGCTTTAGTCTTTGGGTTAAAAGGCTTAGGTTCCCATAGCAAGTATATACCAAATGGTACAAGGCTATGAGTGGTTATGCCATGCTCGATCTCCATACCTTGAGTGAAAGTATGGTATCCCTTACATAACACAACACAGGTAACATGAGCATCCTAACTCACGCACATGATGCAATCTAGTATGATGCAATGGATAATATCATTATAAGAAAGAATAGAATAATAAAAAGATCAACGGAATCAACTTCTCTTATCCCCAGTGGAGTCGCCAATGTGAGCGGGGATTTTTGCCCCCACACCCGGTTCATTGAAACCGGCCTCCTTTGCAGGTCTTAATATTATAAAATTCTTAAGTATAATAATATTATCCATTCTACATGCAACAATTAAAATAAAGCATAATTATATTAAAATCAAAGTAATGTCCAAACAAAGCAAATAAATGGACACCCATCTGAGGATGGAAATATGTCCTTACATCGTCTATGTCTAAACTAAATAGGACACCAATCGAAAGGTGGAAACATATCCTTTACATTGGTCCAAAATATAAAATCAATTTAAATTACATGAAAATTAATTAATGAAGTGCCCACAAAGTGCAAACATACCTCTTGCAATTTTAATACCAAAATAAATAAATAATAATCATAATAATAAAGAAAATATCCATCCATGATAAATTAAATAAATCAAGCATTGAAATTAAATAAATCAACCATCAAAACATATAATAAACTATATAATCAAATCTAAAATTAAATAAAGAAATAAATATATAAATTTAGGGTTCATGCATTAATTAGGGTTTCTAGGATTTTATGTTCAATAACTAGGGTTTTGCATATGCTAGTTTAATTAGTTGAGAAATAATTTAACGTAATAACATAGCTACTAGATGTTTTAAAGATTTTAGGATTTTGGATTTTTTGGATTTGGGCTTAAGGGTTTATAGGTTTACTGGATGAGGGTTTGAAAAATTAAGTTTTTTGATTTATCATTTTAGAAGAAATATTGATTCGGGAAATAAATTAAGATTTTGGAAAACAATTAGGGCTTCGAGACTTTAATGGAATAATTTAGGGTTTAGAGTTTTGGGAAAAATAGTTTAGGGTTTTAAAGTTTAATCAATGACTTAGGCTACTGGATGTTTGGAAAATAAATTGGGATTCAATAAAGCAACTTTGAATTTTAGAATTTAAGAAAATAATTTAGGGTTTTGATAATTGAAAAGCTATTTTGGGGTTTTAGGAAATATATTCAAATTAGGGTTTGGTTCTTAGAGTTTACTAGAGTTAGAGTTTAGAAATTTGGCTTATTGGAACAATTTTAATAATTAAACTATTTGCAAACTCAGGTTTATGGTTTCTGGAATTGAGGCCTGGGAATTAGGGTTTTAGAAAGCTAGGGTATTGGATAGTTAGGGTTTTTTAAAATTAGATTTGTGTTGAACGATTATATTATTTACTTTAATTAAGATTTTAAGTATTGTATGAATTAATTCATATTACTACCTAAATTAAATTGAAGGAAGAATTAGATAACTAGGCAGTGTGATGATAGTTTAAAAGAAGAAGATGATTGATGATTGAATAAACTAAAGTTAGAACAATTTACCTACATTTGAAGGCTCCACCAAAAAATTAATTTCTATATGAGCAATAACAAAGGCAACGTTGTTGCCTTTGCTGGATTGATGATTGATGAATGCTTCTTGTTGCTAATTTCTTTTTGCCATCTCTTGTTCCTAGGGTTTTCTGTCTCCTTTTTCCTCCCAAGTCAGAAGTCCCCAGTCTCGATAAAGTAAAATAATTTGTCTCCCCCTTAATTTTGTGTTTTAATGTGGTATTTATAGGAAAAATAAAAAACCTACTTCTAATTGTCAAAGGAAATTAAAACTATTTAGGAAAAGAAATCAAAACCAAATAGAATTCGATTTCGAAAAAACTACGCTGGAAAATTGCGCTGGTGAAAAATTGCTGCGGGAGACGAAATTGCTAGTGCTGGTGGACCAGTAATTCCTGCGGCGAATTGGCTTGTGGCCAATATACTTTCGGCCACGAAATTTTTTGTCGCCAATTTTTTTGTCGCCAATTTTTATTTATTTATATATATATATTTAAGTTTATTAATATTACCTTTTTATTTTTATTAAAAATTATAAATAATAAATACTAAAATAAATATTATTTGATTAAAATACCACAAAAATTATTTTAGACTATATAAAAAATATTGGACCAGACTGGGTCAAAAATTAAATGTCTACATAGTGGATGTCAATGCAACAACTAGTCAAGCAAATAGAAGACAATTTTTAGATCTGAGGAGAACTTTGTCTTAGGTTTTCAACAATTGCAGAAAAAAGGGTTGTTACAGCCCTTGTCTCATTGTCCTTTACCAAATCCTTCACTACCAAACTTTGATGCCAAGGTATTCTGTCAATTCCATCAAACATAGAGGCATCAAATATATAAGTGTGTTAGGTTAAGACATGAGATTTAAGATCTAATCGATAGTGGTATGCTGCTCAAGCCTAATGAACCTAGCATAAAGAATAATTATTTACCTAAGTTTGGAAGAGTACCTCCTCCAACTACTTTTATGATAGGGGGAGAATTGAAAGAAAAGTTTGCCATGTCATCTTTTCAAGATGTAGATGAAGAAAATACAGAAGTAGAAGTTTTGCTCAGTAAGATTGAACCAACTATGGGTGGAAAGGCATTGACCCTTTGTCTTGAGAATAAATTTTGGGACTCGACTGACAGTGGTGAGGAACTTGAATCTAGCGAAGAAGAGTAGGTTTGGTCTATACCCGAAGAAGAAGTGCATAATACCCACTCTAGTAAACTTTATTGTAGGGCTCCTCCGAAAGAAGTAAAGGATGACAAGTGGGAAGGATGTTGAGATGGAATTGAAAAGGACCCAATCTAGCATCAGTATCTAGTAGTTACTAGCTACATCCAAAAGGCATGAAATATAGAACCTCATCAATGATGGAAAAATCCTCTCCCCTGACATGCCCAAGTAGATGAAGCATCTTCGGCTCTAACTCAACAAACTTCCCTTGGCTTGAGTGTTGCTAATTTTATTTTATTTTTTCCTTTGGTATTTCATTGGAACAATGGTGTTTTTTCAAATTAAAATTGTTTAAATAAATTACTTTGGTTGAATTTATGATTTTGTTTGTTTTTGTTCATTTTGGTACTCAACCAATGACAAATCTAGCTTGATATTTATGAATTATTGTATCTGTACATCATGATCTGAATAGCTTTACTAGGTGAGAAAATTATTCTATAGCATTGAGCTATATATGCTTACTTAGAGAGGACTTCTGCATGATTACATGTGTCTAGGTCTTAGTCAATCTTAGAACATGCTTCGACGAACTTTTGAGTTGAAATTGAACTCTGCTTATTTAGGAGAGAGATGATCTAGGCATTGTTTGATGAGCTAACAGCTAGTATCCACCCTGTTAATATCAACCCCTAGTTTGTCCCTTTGAGTCTTCTAGAGATTTTAGCTTCCTTTTTCATGGCTTGTAAGCTTGATAACCCATCCTGAGTCATTATGACACTTATGACAAGTTTGATGATTACTATATTTCAAAGGGAGCAAGAAGATCAATGAAAGGGATGTTTAATCAAGATCATGAAGACTGTCAAAGTTTACCTAAATTAGGTCTTATGTCCCAAAACTACTTCATCTCGAGATAGCATCAAAGTAACATAGGATTCATTCTTATTTAAGAAAACTTTCACTACTCATGCTCGTCTATTATCAGAAGCATAGGACAACATGAACAAGATGACCTTCTTAGAGCTGGGACCCAAAAAATCAAGATAAAAAAGAGAAAAGAAAAATAGCAAGCTTGCTAGGTTGAAAATTTGAAAGGGCGACCTAGGCAAATTTAGAGAAGCTCTCTAATTTCAAAAATCTAAAAGGGCAGGCTAGGAAAAAACTAAAAAAAAAAAAGAGAGAAGAGAGAAAAATTATAAAAACATGAATTGAAAACCCAAAAGGGCAGTTCACAAAGCCAATAGAGTTCTTGTTACCTAGAGCAGTAGAAGGTTTATGCTCAACCTACAAGAAGAGTTTGACTTGAATTGGTCCAACTCCACTAAAGACTTAACTAAAATAATAGAAAGACCATGTTTCATCTGGTTCATGATGTCTAATACAGCTCGGAGTCAGCCATCTTGAAAGTCTTGGTCTTGATATTCCAACAAAGGGAAAGGAGCAAAATTTTGAAATCCCATGTCCAACAAAACAAAAACAAAATAAAAGATGAAGAAAGAAAAAAAAAAGAATAAAGAAAGAAATAAAAGGAAAGAAGGTCTTGAGTTTTTGCAAAAGAAAAAGAATAGGTTTCTTATAGTCAAATCTAGATTTTTGCCAAGAAGATGAAAGAACATTCAAGCTCTATCTTTTCTTGAAGGAAGATAATAAGATGCCTAAAAGGTGGAAATGATGTCTAGAGTTTAATGTTTCAAGCTGTCTATGGTTCCAACAAGAAGTTTGTAGTGTGAAGGTTTGTCCATAGTGTCACATTAACTCCAATCTACAAATGGCTTTCATTTAACCCATGTCCCTTATAGACACCATTTCAAGCCTATTAAAGACCTATTGATCTCTCTTGGTAAGTGGAGTCTATTAGTGAAGATTATTTAAAAAAGCATGCATATTATACAGACAATATTGAAACTTAATGAGATCTTTATCCAAGTAATATGTATGTGCCTATCTGAAGTGCAACAACTCTTGCTCAAATGAAACTAATTCCCAAATTTAGCATAGTAACTAGGGTTATGATGTTATAGATATGTTAATTTGAAAGACCAAGTCCTGAGGTATATTGACATTGATTTGACAAAGCAACATTTGATTTCAAAATTAAAATTAAATTTCAAAAAAATGACTTATCATCACATGAGCCTTCAAGCTTAGGGAAGTACATTGTATTATCAAACTTAAAGGACACGACAAAAGTGGGCTGATGAAAGAATTATTCATAAGGTTATTATGAGTGGGGATTTTGCCCCCTCTCCCGGTGGAATGGTTTTTGCAACTTCAGCACTATTAGGCTTTAGGCCTTAGAGAACATGGGCCTAAACCCAAAGAATTTGAAATTTCCACCTGGACTAGGTTTGAAAAGTTGGGTACACGTGAGGAAGGTGAGAATGACCCAGCACCCCTATAGCGCCCGGTTAATTAGAATCGGCCTCCTTTTCAGGTTTATATATTATTAAATTCCTTAACTTGTTACCATACCACCCATACTACATGCAATAGAAATAAACAAGTATTCATTATATTAAAATAAAAAAATCCAGACAAAATAATAAAATAGGCACCCATACAAGATGGAAACATGTCCTTACAACAATGTCCAACGTCCATGATACAATTAAGTAAAATAGGACACCCACCACTTGGTAGAAATGTGTCACTTACATTAATCATAAAACTTTAAATAAAAGAATAAATTAAATAAAACAAGGCACCCATAAAGTGGAAACATGCCTTTTACATCTGTAGACCCTTAATTTTTTATCCAATCCGATCCAATATGCTTTATTTAGTCCAAAATGATTTTTGTTGTCTAATTGGTCCAAAATAATTTTAACTAAATAGCTTTTTGCTTTATTATCTAATTTTTATTAATAAAAAATAAAAATAAAAATAAAAATCAGAGTCGGAAAAAAATCGGCAGCGAAAAACAGTCGCACGGGCCCGAGGGAGTTTTGCCCCGCAGGAAAATCCTGCGGGCAAAACCTTCGCCCGCAGGAATTTCCTGCGGGCGAGCTATTTTGTCCGCAGGAAATTCCTGCGGGCTGGCACGCCTACTGGCTCCAGCCACGGGCCCGCTCCCACAGTTTTTGCCAACGCAAATTTTTTTGACCCAAATTTTTGAAACCTAATCCAATTAGGTTTTAATTTCTTTTTTTTATTAATATTAATTGCCGTGTGTAATTAGGAAGAAGGAACCTAAAAACCATTATAAATAAGGACCATGAAGAACCAAAGAAAGGAGGAAAAAATTTTCACAGTAAGCTTGGGATTGGAAACCAAATCAAGGAAGGAAAAGCAATAATTCAATTCAACTAATTTTTAAGGGAGTAGCAGCACGAATTAAGGATTCAAAAGGCAACAAAGGCTTCTCTTTGGAGCTAGTTCATCCAAGAAGAATTATTTTTGGAAGAATCAACAAAAGAAGGTAAGTGATTTTCCTTAATTGATTTATGTTACACAGTAGCTAAATTATGGAATTAGGGTTTCTTTAAATAAAAAACATTAGAACTTTAGTTTAATTCTTCCAAAGTTAAAACACTAAAACGTGACCTTCTTTTCTAAAAAGACTTAAAATTATTATTTTTTCTTCTTAAAAATCTTGAAACTTTAATTGAACATATTTTTCTACAAAACCAAAATCAAATTTTGTTCTTTCAAATTTTTAAAGTAGGTTCTATTTCATTCAAAAAACCTTAAAAAACATTTTTTTCTACTTATAAAAACTTCAATCCATTTGTTTAAATTCACAAAACTTCATAGAATATCAAATTGATTTCTAAAAACCCTAAAAATTCTTTTACCCGAGAACCCTAATTTTAAAGTCTAAAATTCAAAGTTCAACTTTTAAACCTAAAATAATGAACCCTAATCCTTTTAAAACCTTAAACCATAATTTTTATGAACCCTAATCCTTTTAAAGCATTAAAAAACATAAAAACTCAAAAATTACACAGTAGCTTAAAGTTCAATAAACCAAAAATCACAAATTAAAGTATTTTAAGGTATTTAAAACCCTAGTTTCATGATTTCATCATTCAAACCTTAATTTGTTTAATCAAAGAGTCTTACCAATCTTTTAAAACATAAAACCCTAATTTATTTTCAGAGTAGCTTAATTTCAGAAATTTCTAAAACCTTAACACATGAGATAAAAAACCCTAAATGGAAATAGTAGCTATACTTGAACTTTTATTTGCTTTATTCAATTCTATACTTGATTATGCTTTGATTTATCTCTTATGCTTTAATTTATTTAATTTCAATACTTGATTTATTTAATTTATCATGGATGGATGTTTATTTTATTGATATTTAAATACTTTTGATGAATGATTTATTTATGATGAATGATTATTTACTTTTATCAATCAATTTAGATTTCCAAAAGTTGTAAGAGGTATGTTTCCACTTGGTGGGTACCTAACTAGTTAAACATCATGCAATTTAATTTGCTTTTCTATTTTAGAACTTATGTAAAGGGCATGTTTCTACCTTTTGGTGGGTGTCCTATCTAGGCATGTGATGTAAGGACATGTTTCCATCCTTGGATGGGTGTCCATTTATTTGTTTTGTTTTGTGTGGACATTGCTTTGATTTTAATATAATGATGCTTTCTTTTTATTGTGTGTAGTATGGATAATATTGTTATATTTAAGAATTTTATAATATTAAGACCTGTAAAGTAGGCCGGTTCTAATGAACCGGGTGTTGTGGGGGGTGCTGGGCCATTTCTCACCTTCCCTACACGTACCCAACTTTTCGAACCCATTAGGGGGTTGGGGATTCCTTAGGAATCGAGTCATCCACCCCTTTCTTTTTTCTCGGCCCGTCCGGGTGGCGACTCCATTTTCTCCGGACTTAGGTCCGTGTTCTCTAAGGCCCCGAGCCTAAATAGTGCCGAAGTCGCAAGAACCATTCCACCGGGAGTGGGGGCGAAAATCCCCGCTCACAGTGGCGACTCCACTGGGGATAAGAGAAGTTGATTCCATTGGTCTTTATATTATTCTTTTCTTTCTTATAATGATATTATCCATTGCATCATATTAGATTGCATTGTGTGCGTGAGTTAGGACGCCCGTGTTATGTTATGTAAGGGATACCATACTTTCACTCAAGGTATGGAGATCGAGCATGGCATAACCACTCATAGCCTCGTACCATTTGGTATATACTTGCTATGGGAACCTAAGCCTTTTAACCCAAAGACTAAAGCTCATGTAATTGGCCTAGTTACTTTCCTTAGGGTTTTACCCCAAATGCATGTTGTTTGACTATGGTTGATTTATCTTGGCTTAAATCATGGCTTATTTGGTTTGTTCTTTTTCTAATATGACCCAAGTACATTTGCAAGCTCAAAATAAATTTTTTTCTTTAAAATCCAAAAGACCAAAACTATTTTCAAAACTTTTTAAGATGGTCTTTGGACATAAATCATAAATCCTTTGGCTCATGGCCCAAATACTAAGCCCAAAATCTATTTTTCTAAAATCTTTTACAATGGGCTTAGAAACAAAACTATTTTCACCCAACCTTTTCTTGTAAAAAGCTTGCAAAAATATTTAGGTCAATTATGAAATACCAAAAATCAATTGTGGGCCTAGTTTACACTAAGAATAAATTAACTATGGGCTTGTTTTTGGCATGAATCATTAGTTACCTTTTTCAAGTGAGAAATCTATCTATGATAAACCTCTTAATTTTGTTTTAATCCAATATAGCATAAAAGCTGCTTTGGTTGGTTGAATGGATTAAAACCTAATTAATGGGAATTATCATGGATTGATTTCCATTTTCAAGGATATAACTATTGGTTGAAACGTCCGAGGAATTATTCAAAAGCAAGATACCCCATGTCGGTATTTTGTTAACCATATACCTAGGAAAAGAGACTCACCATTCGTGTGTGGATGTTATAAGGTTGGAAGGAACGTCCTATTTATCCTTATTTGTTTGTGCATACATGCATACATGCATACATTTTCATCTCATCTCATTGATCCTCTCTGGCTCACAGCCCTGGATTATGATAGTTCTAAAGCTTACAACAATCCGACCTATGCCGGAGACGAAGCATCAAGCAACGACTCAATCACTTGCTCACCAAAAATAATGGAGCCCGAACAAATTCAAAGGATGGTGGATGAGGCCCTCAATGCCAAGATGGAAGAAATCAAAGAGGCCCTGGCTGAGACCATGAAGAACCAATTGACTGCGATCTTAGAAAACCATGCCGAGGCATCTGCTAGCACTAAGAAACCAAAGGACAAAGGGAAGACTAAAGTTAGTGAAGTGGTTTTTGATGATGAAAAGGTGATCATTGATGATGATGATGATTGGGCTCAATACTACCAAGAGGTTCAAGAAAAGAAGAAAGAGCCGAAGGCTATCAAGAAGGCAACTATTGAAAAGATCGAGACATCTGATGTTGAAAAGATGATTGCTGATTTAGAAAAGAAATTTGAGAAGAAGCTGAAAACCGAAGAGATGTCTGAAGTTGACAAGTTATTTGAACTAGATGAAGAAGTCCCTTATAAATTCAAGATGCCTTCCTTTGCTAAGTACAATGGCACCGAAAATCCTCATCTCCACGTGAAGCAATATATCACTGCCATGCAATCTGCTCGAGCTACTAAGGCTCAAACTCTAAGGTACTTTATGCTCTCATTGGACCCTGTTGTCCAAAATTGGTTCAATACCTTAGATGATGGAACACAAAAAAGCTGGGATCTACTTTACAAAGCCTTTATCCAACAATATGGATATAATGTTGAATTGGAAGTTACCTTGATGGAAGTGGAATCCATTAGGCAAAGGCCGAATGAGAATTTTGTAGACTACGTCAAGAGATGGAGAAACAAGGCTGCTTTACTCAAGAAGAGGCCCGATGAATCCGATCAAATAAGGATGATTGTGAGAGGGGGTGTTACCTAGTCTTCGTGAAAGGATGTCTCATACACTCATCCGTGATTTCAAAGATCTTCTCCAAGCTGGTTTACAAATTGAAGAATGGGAAAGGGAAAAGAGCCGATTTGCAACGAAAAGGAACGAGAAAGGGAGCTATCAACCTGGTAGCCAAAGCATGCAAAAGGCCATCGGTGTTAATGCTACTAACCAAGGAACAAGGAGACAATTTTCAGAATTAGGAAAACCGATGTCCTGGGTTCTCAACAAGCTTCAAAGAAAGGGATTGCTACAACCCTTAAATCCTCATCCTTTGCCTAATCCTCTCCCACCTAATTTTGACACCAAAGCATTTTGTCAATTTCACCAAATGCAAGGACATGACACGGATAGATGTGTGAGATTGAGACATGAGATTCAAAACTTAATTGATAATGGGAAGCTACCCGAGCCCAACAAGCAAAATACCAAAGACAACCCATTGCCAAAGTTCAATAGAGTACCACCACCAACAACCTTCATGATTGGAGGAGGTTTGCATGAGGATTTTGTCATGTCTTCTTTTCAAGATGTGGGAGGAGAAGCAATCAAAGAAGAAGAGGAATTTAATGAAGTTAAACAAGCTATGATTGGTGGAGAAGTAACAATTTGTGTGGTCAACAGGTTTTGGGATTCAAGTGACAGTGATGATGATATTATACCCAAGAAGGAGGAGTGGACTTGGTCCGAGCCCGAAGAAGATAAGGTGATGAATACTAGATCCGGTAAGCCTTATGCAAGGCCACCACCTAAGGAGGTAGAAACTAATAAGGGCAAGGAAGTTGAAGTTGAAGAAGATGATGCTGTACTCAAACAATTTAAAAGAACCCAAGCAAGTGTTAGCATTTGGGACCTGTTAGCTACTTCTAAAAAGCACCGAGAGACTATGGCCAAAGCCTTGGCTAGCATGCCGATTTCTACCTCCACAATACCGGAGGAGTTGATCAACTTCATAAAAATTGGGGAAGTAATGAAATGTGAAAAGGTTCAAGAGAAGAGCGAAGTTAGTATGGGAGCAGTTTCTTTCTCCAATGCGGATTTACCAGAGGAAGGGAGAGACCACATCCGCCCTCTCTTTATTAAAATAGAAGTCAAGGGGAAGAGGACTCCTTGTGTAATGGTTGATGATGGGTCCGGCATAAATGTTTGTCCACTTAAGATACTACCAAAGCTAGCCATATCAACAAGAGATTTAAACCCAACCGAGGTGACAATTCGTGCTTATGACAATACTAAGAGGCATGCCGAAGGGACTTTTAAAGCGGCTGTCAAGGTTGGTCCAATTGAATCTATTGTGGAGTTTGTTGTTTTAGACATACCAGTTACCTTTGCTTTACTCTTGGGGTGACCATGGTTTCATCCTCTTGGCGGAGTTCCTTCCACCCTTCATCAAAAGATCAAATTTCCCAACGGAAATGAGACAGTGGTCATTGAAGCTGAAGATAATGAGATTGTTAACGCCCTAATGGTTGAAAGGCCTCTCAATGGTTTTCAAGTGGTTGCAATTTCTGATGATGAAGTAGTGGACTCCAAAGTCTTGGATATGATGAAGAACATGAACTACCTTCCCCGAGCTGGTCTTGGAAAGGGTAAGGTCGGTTTGACAAAGTTTCCAGATTTTAGAACTCAAACATCTAAGAAGGGGTTAGGATATGATGAAGACAACAATGTTCAGTCAAAGAAGAGTGAGAAGATGAGCTTCCCACCACTTGAAGAGATCTTTGTCAAAGCTCCAGATATGGGACCACTCCAAGGGAAGCCTGAGCCAATCATGTTCATGGGTAAGTTAATCCCCTGTTTTGAAATTTTTGCAGATGTTGCTGAGCTAGTGGAGCAAGTGAAGAAAGAGCTCACCCTGTCAATCAACAAAGAGAAGAATGAAGCTGCCCTGAAATTCGAGAAGACTCCGAAAGAGATTGCTGCCCTGGTTGAAGAAAATTTTGAAGACATCCTGCTTTATGATTCTGAGAACAATGATTTTGATTTTAATTTTAATTTTTCTGCTTTGTATGAGGATGATAATGTTTTCTTTTCCAAAATGAATGCAATAAAGTCTAATTTTTCTTATTTGTGTGATGTTTCTCCTAATGGTTGCATACATTCAAATAGCAGTTACATGAGCATATTTTCTATTAACACACAACCATTAAATTTGGGAACAATTGAAAATCCTAAAAACATTAGATAGCATTCGACCTTACTCCTGATGAGAGAGAGAGATTTGAAAAAATATTTAAAAAATATGAAGAAGTGTTTGCTTGGTCTTATGAGGATATGCCTGGAATAGATCGAGACATAGCCGAGCATCATATTCCTACTTACACTCACATTAAACCTGTCAAACAAAAGCTTAGGCGACTAAGACCTGAGTGGGCTGAATTGGTTAAAGAAGAGGTCACTAAGCAAATACAAGTGAAGTTCCTTGAAGTGATAGAATACCCAGAGTGGCTAGCCAACATAGTACTTGTGCCAAAGAAAGATGGGAGGATAAGGGTCTGCGTGGACTATAGAGATTTAAACAAGGCTTCCCCTAAGGATGATTTTCCTTTACCTCATATAGATGTACTCATTGATAGTGCAGCCTCTAGTGTGCTACACTCATTTGTGGATGGATTTTATGGATACTATCAAGTGTTAATGGCCCCAGAGGATAAAACCAAAACTGCCTTCACTACTACATGGGGTATATTTTGTTATAGGGTGATGCCTTTCGGCTTAAAGAATGCTGAAGCAACTTACCAAAGGATGGCCACCACATTATTTCATGACATGATGCACAAAGAAGTTGAAGTATATGTTGATGATATGATGGTTAAGTCGGATACAAGGGACCAACACTTCCAGAATTTAGAATTATTCTTTGATAGAGCTTTGAAGTATAAGCTAAGATTAAATCCGAAGAAGTGTGTATTCGGTGTTACCTCAGGTAAATTGTTGGGACATGTAATTGGCCCGAATGGCATCGAGATAGATCCTAAAAAAGTCAAAGCAATCAGGGATATGCCGTCCCCTAAGACAGAGAGAGAAGTTCGGGGATTCATTGGTAAACTACAGTACATTAGTAGATTTATAGCAAAGCTCACAACAATCTGTGAGCCTATCTTCAAGTTGCTTAGGAAGAATCAGCCGGTCGTATGGAACGAAGAATGTCAAAAGGGCTTTGATCAAATAAAAGAGTATTTGTTGAATCCACCTATTTTGAAACCACCTAAACCCGGCAAACCTCTATTACTATACTTAGTAGTAGAAGAAGAGTCGACAGGAGCCATGCTAGCCCAAGCAGATGAGTCGGGGATTGAGCATGCCGTTTACTTATAACACCTCGATACCCTATATAAGTACTATACATATACCTAGTATACATACAGTAAGTATATAGAGTATAAGGATGCCACTTTTCTTTTTACTTTTTAAAAACCTGTAACAAAATTCAAACCATAATAGGTCAATTTAAAGAACACTTACAAAATCATTGTCTTTATCAAAACTTCATTTATACATTTAATATAACATACTTAAAGTGGATACATGTATGCATTACCCTCTAGTTGGTCTTGACAAAATCTTACTCTTCTCGTGGCATACCAAAAGACTTCATATCTTCCACCAAGCTACCTGCGCGATAATACATCCGCGCTAAGCTCGAAAGCTTAGTAGTATAAATATAAAATACAAACATATATCATGGAAATTCTAACATATAAAGATATATCAATTCCATATACTTTTAGTTCTTATTAAGTTTATCCCTTTTCATTTGCACCTTTCATATCTTTCAACTAATTTCATATCTTATACACATATATATACATAACATTTCTACCAATTCCAACCCATCACTAATATTCACAATCAACATCTCAATACACACATTATACATCATACTAACCATAAGTCACATTTCCAATTAAGACAATCATTGTCTTCAACCACAATTCATCAATTGAATTCACAATCAATGCTAGTACACACATTATACATCATACCAATCACAACATTTCTTTATTCACAATTCACCATTTATGATTCATCATTAGTGCTCATAATCAATATTTCAACACACAAATTACATATCATCAATCACATGTCCAATGAAGTATACCAAAGATTTCATTATCCATTTCTTTCAACATTTGTATATCACATTGACAACAAAGACAGACTCGGGCCCAACAGACACCACTATGTTATTCAGAGTTCAGAGTTACTGCTTTGGTCTATAATCATAATCATCAAGCCCGTAGGCATCATATATCAATATTTCTATCCATGGATAGTGTAACAAACCCAGTCTCTTGGACCATCAACTCATCATGAGGAGATCCTCAACCCGGCAAGACTGTTACCAATCATATATTTCATATTCACAATTCTCATAGTGTAACAGACCCAGTCTCTTGGACCTCAATTCAACTCAATTTGAAGAGATCCTCAACCCGGCAAGACTGTTACCTTTTTTCATTTTATAGGCATGCCTCCAAACCCAGAACTCTGAAGACTGAATAACACATTAAACACATATTTCACTTATTGTTTCATTATCAATTTCAATCTCAATGCTCATTATCATCTAGGCAAATATGCCTTATTTCTTTCAATTGGATCATCATAGCCAATCACAATGGCTTCGTCTCACATTTGAATCATCATGGCCAATTACAATGGCTTCACTACATATCATATCTCAATCCATATGATACATATAACATCATTGATATAACATTTCAAAATATATTATTCATATAATACATTGCCATACACAAGATTCACAATGCATATAACATAACATTTTCTCATTTCTCAAAACACATTAACATCATTCATTACTAGAGCATTTATCATAACAAATTGCACATACCTTAAGAAGGATCCTCATATTTTCCTACCTTTTCCATTTCATATTTCATCCTTTATATATATATATATAGTAATATACATTCTTCATTTACATTCACAATATAATAGCTTATTTAACACTTTCATCCCAATGTGTTAATGTTCAAAGACATATAAGGATATACAATCAAATAGGGTTTATGCTTACCTTGTTAATGCTCTACACATCCTTCACATCATAAAATCATCACCTTAGTCCAATTATATTAACAATATAATAAATCACTTAACACATTTGCAAACAAATGTGTTAAGCCTCAAATTATGTAATTAAATATAATCATATGTATTGTTACTTACCTCAAGAACTATTCCCATTCCTCCATACATTTCCTCTTCCAAGAATTCTCAACATATAAGTTAATGCAACACAATCTCTTCAAAACCTAATCCAAAGATCATTATACATAGGTTTAGAATCATCCACATACATTTGATTAGGGCATTCTTTGTTTTAGACATGTTTAAAGTGTTTATGTTTAGGTTTAGGTACCATAATACCTTTGAAGAATCAAAGCCATGCTAAAAGAACAAAGAATAGAAACAATAACCATTACATTTGAGGGACACGGTTAGGGCAATTCAACCTCTTCACAATCTAATCCAAAAGGAATATTAGCAAAATGACCATATGAATAGTACATTCTGGTTTTAGACTCCATTTTATCCTTATTTTGAAAAATTGTATAAACTAATCCACTTGACTAAAAATTCTAAACTTTTTACAGAATTTAGTTTTGTATCTTAAAATCATTCCTTTAAAATTTCAGATCAAACTGAACACAAAATCTTGGTCAAATAGTTCATCTAACCAGACTGCCCCAATTGCCCTGCATCCTGGCAGCAGTTCTGAACTTTGTGAATTCCATAAATCAAATTCAATCAACGTGGTTCCAAATTATTTTTCTCAAATACTAGACTCACTAAGCAACAACATATCCAAAATTCACTTCAAGAACATTTTTCTATAATTAATTAAAAATCATACAAGTCACAGCCTTTACTAATTGTAAAACAGAAAAAAAAATTCACTAAACACAACTCTTACTCTTTCATCACCAACACCAACCTAGCTTCTTATCTTTAATTCCATTTCAACACTTTTACACACACCATACACAAACACACTAAATCATCACATCAACCAATCACAATTTTATTTAGACACAACTTCAAAATTGACAAAGGGAAACAAAAGAATTCTTACCTAAAATGAAGAAATTCCACAAATCTCTTTTCACAACCTTTGATTTCTTCTTCAATTTGCTTCTTGTCTCAAGAACACTTCTCTTTCCCTTTTGTCTAAGGAAGAGCCGGCCACACACAAATGAGAAGAGGAAAAGATGAAGAGCAAAAGTCAAATTTTGCTTCTTATATCCACCAAGAGTTTTTCAACCTTGCAATTACTAAAACACCCTTCACCATTTAACTACCCTTTTGTCTCATATGTGCCAAATTAAGTAATTTCACATGCCACATAAAAATATCCTCTTGCATTGACTCTCCCTTTTGACCAATTTATATGTTATATATATCATCATATACCCAACATATAAACTTGTCTCTAAACCCTAAATTTCTTCTCCAAAACACATATACATATACATTCTCTTTCCATTTCTTTTCTCTTACAATTTAACACATATATACAATCCAATATATAACAACAACAACACTAACCACAACATCAACAACATAATCAAAACTTTTAGGGCATATATGAGGATATTACAATTCTCTCCCCCTTAAATAATTTCGTCCTCGAAATTATCTAGTATAATTGTAATTCATTCATAATACCATACCATCTTAACTTCCATATGAAGTTAATTATACGCTTAAGTCATTATATCATCAAATCATATAGCTTCAACTCTCCTCTTCAGAATCAACCACCTTCTTTAAATTCCTTAACTCATCATTCTATATGTCTATACATCTTATTACTTTCTTGATCAAACATTCAAAAGATCTCATTACATTCCTATTAATATCTTTATACCAAAATCAGATCATCATATAGCACAAAAATACTTTGTCAAATCTTTATATTTAATACATTTTGTTCTTCACTTCTTTGTAATTACTCTCTTAACTTTAACCTTAAAAACTATAACTTATATCTGAGCATTAATTATCCATTCATTACAATCACTGTCTAAATAGACATCTATCACCCTCAATAGATAACAAAATCCTGATTTTTCATACATGGAGTTATTTCTTTAGCATGCTTTTCACTTAACTTATTAATACATTACTTTTCAACTTATTTTATAAATAACCAATCTTTTTCCCTTTTTCTCATGATGATTTATAATTATTATACTCCACTCATTCATGTCCAATCATACTTTAAAATTTACATCATATACATTATCATGTAAATAACTACACTCTTGGTACAACTATACACATTAAATCTCAATAATGATTCATAATCT
Organism: Garcia nutans; assembly: GCA_947685225.1. Lineage (NCBI taxonomy): Eukaryota > Viridiplantae > Streptophyta > Magnoliopsida > Malpighiales > Euphorbiaceae > Garcia > Garcia nutans. The sequence goes on from CANTUV010000045.1 coordinate 37,231,735, forward strand.
CAGCCAAATCTAGATCCATTGATTTATCTGTCACATTATATCCACATTCCAATCTTGTTCAACTCCAACCAATAATTAATTTATTCAAACTTATCATGAAATTTCACAATATTCATATATGTATATATATTTATAACCTAATTCCATTAGGGTAAACATATATACAATTTCTGATCTCTTCCGATCCATATTCAATCAAATTATCATGATAACAAATCACTTCAAATTATCTTTTAATATACACATAATTTATTCTCTATCATCTTATTATAATACCCACCAATTCTCATAAAGGTTTTTATACCATATTTACTGAGTACAAAACATGCACTCAAACCTCGAGTTACATATCTTAAACATATTCAATATAACTTTCATAACATTCCATATCATTCCATATCATTGTTATATTTATTTTGATTACCTTATTTTCATATCATCCGTAACTCAAAACCTTTCCATAGTTTCTTTTTCCTCTCTTAGTCTTCACAATTATAACCAAAATTGTTAACATAAAATGATAATATACAACTTTATCCATCATAACTTTTAACTATACTTCTCAATTATAATTTCAACCTCACCAAATCTGTATTACAATCATTTTATCTAAGATTCAAATCCATGGATAACAATTTAACCGATCAAATATACTAAACAAAACACATGGCTTTAAGGGATTAATATTCAAGCCTGGAACTTTTAAATCAATGCTTTTTTTTTTCATCCTCAATCTTTACAAATACAATGCTAAAGTACATATCAAGAATCACTTATTCCTTCTTTACATTTTTGCTATATCAATAGCTAACACATTCCAACTCCGTTTCAAATCAATTGCACTCGATTTATAATCTTTATCCACTTAATTCATGTTTCTACAATATTACTCTATACATATTCAATCATATGGAGTTCCTATACAATTTCTATTTGTCACTTCATTTCTAATCCATTTACAATCTCTTATAATATAACATTACATAGAACTTTCCATATGTGCATACTTTGGAACTCTAAATATCATATGATCATCATACTTTGGAACTCTAAATATCATATGATCATCACATTCAATGCTTACTATAACAATTTCCACTATCCAATATTACTCAAGTCCATTCCATTCTCACTTCCATCACATAATTCATTTAGCTTAACACAATTCAAGACCTAATCTCCCTTAGGTCTTTTAATACACACAACATCATTTCCATATTACTAATTCTATAATAATACCACATACATTTCATTCACAGTGAAAACTCAATTCACATCTCATATACATGTATACACTTAATTATATGCTCTTGTTTTATTTCCCTTTTTCATACATTCAATACAAATTTAATGTTTATCACTTTCTTTTAAACATTGTCATTCTCATTCTTTCAATATGATGTAAAGCATTCATTCATACTACAATGTATATATATATCCTGACTATACTAATACTTCACATTCATCTTGATCATATTCCCAAAGTGACATCTCTTTCACTTTCCTCCTAAAAAAACACTTAATATACTTCCATAACCATCTTTACTCTTTGCAGTTAAAATGACTTAAAATAACTCATTTTCATTTGCTTATCCAATTCCTTTTTTTTTTAAAACAATTTCTCTTTCTATCAATCACATTACTCAATTCATAATGCTTTAATATGGAATATTAGTCATTTCACCTAACCCATATATTGAATATACATTAAACCATCACTATCCCAATAATCTTTATCAAATTCCACTAAAACTTTAACTTCTCAAATTACTACTTCATTTAAGCTTCAATTTACCAAACTCATCTTTTCTAATATCACTCTAAAACATCTTACAAATATATATCACAAAGCAATATTAAAACTTATAATTTCCACAATCATCAAGCTCACTTCAAAAAAATCTCAAATATCACCTATTATCACCATTACCATGAGCTTTCACAATATCCAAGCATTTTACATTTCTAACATTGAATTTACTATGTTCGCATCAAAATAATGATATCAACTTATTTTCTTACTTAACCAATATCATCTCTTTCCTTTAATAAAACCTTAACTTTATATATATATATATATATATTCCAACTTTAACTAGTCACACTTTGTCTATATTAACCAACTCATTCAATATTCCACCATTCTTTCCTCATTTTTAGTAACATATCTTTCAATAATAACAATCCAACAATATTTTCTCTGTCTAGCAACCTCAACATAAACATTATTATAAAGAGATTCAAAGTATAGAGGAAAGAGTGCATACTTTAATCTTGATTTTGATTTCTATTCATTTTTCAACTTTATTCATTTTTTTTTATATTTCAATTCACATTATGTCCCACATAATATTGCTCATAACCATCAACATTACATTCTATGTTGCACACAACATGACATTTTTCATATGCATCATCAATATACATATATCACATTATATTTCACAATTCGTTTCCCATAATCAATTAGGCACTATGCCTCAATTATAATTCATTTCCAACATCATGGTCAACAATCATGGTTTCTCATCACATCAAAATGGTATACACATATATCATCAACTATATTGAACATCTCATATAACACAAATATTCTACAATTCATATAATGCCACATCCGAGACCAACCTAGGTATGAATGCATATGCATGTATTACAAATTTCATTTCAAAACTTTTCCTTTGTAACTCTATTTAAGCTTTCCAAAACTTTTCTTTTTAATTCTACTTATACTCTTCAAAAATTCTCTTTTTAGTTTCACTTAGGCCGAGAATCTCGAACCTAAGCTCTGATACCAAAACAATTGTAACACCTCGATACCCTATATAAGTACTATACATATACCTAGTATACATACAGTAAGTATATAGAGTATAAGGATGCCACTTTTCTTTTTACTTTTTAAAAACCTGTAACAAAATTCAAACCATAATAGGTCAATTTAAAGAACACTTACAAAATCATTGTCTTTATCAAAACTTCATTTATACATTTAATATAACATACTTAAAGTGGATACATGTATGCATTACCCTCTAGTTGGTCTCGACAAAATCTTACTCTTCTCGTGGCATACCAAAAGACTTCATATCTTCCACCAAGCTACCTGCGCGATAATACATCCGCGCTAAGCTCGAAAGCTTAGTAGTATAAATATAAAATACAAACATATATCATGGAAATACAAACATATAAAGATATATCAATTCCATATACTTTTAGTTCTTATTAAGTTTATCCCTTTTCATTTGCACCTTTCATATCTTTCAACTAATTTCATATCTTATACACATATATATACATAACATTTCTACCAATTCCAACCCATCACTAATATTCACAATCAACATCTCAATACACACATTATACATCATACTAACCATAAGTCACATTTCCAATTAAGACAATCATTGTCTTCAACCACAATTCATCAATTGAATTCACAATCAATGCTAGTACACACATTATACATCATACCAATCACAACATTTCTTTATTCACATTCACCATTTATGATTCATCATTAGTGCTCATAATCAATATTTCAACACACAAATTACATATCATCAATCACATGTCCAATGAAGTATACCAAAGATTTCATTATCCATTTCTTTCAACATTTGTATATCACATTGACAACAAAGACAGACTCGGGCCCAACAGACACCACTATGTTATTCAGAGATCAGAGTTACTGCTTTGGTCTATAATCATAATCATCAAGCCCGTAGGCATCATATATCAATATTTCTATCCATGGATAGTGTAACAGACCCAGTCTCTTGGACCATCAACTCATCATGAGGAGATCCTCAACCCGGCAAGACTGTTACCAATCATATATTTCATATTCACAATTCTCATAGTGTAACAGACCCAGTCTCTTGGACCTCAATTCAACTCAATTTGAAGAGATCCTCAACCCGGCAAGACTGTTACCTTTTTCATTTTATAGGCATGCCTCCAAACCCAGAACTCTGAAGACTGAATAACACATTAAACAAATATTTCACTTATTATTTCATTATCAATTTCAATCTCAATGCTCATTATCATCTAGGCAAATATGCCTTATTTCTTTCAATTGGATCATCATAGCCAATCACAATGGCTTCGTCTCACATTTGAATCATCATGGCCAATTACAATGGCTTCACTACATATCATATCTCAATCCATATGATACATATAACATCATTGATATAACATTTCAAAATATATTATTCATATAATACATTGCCATACACAAGATTCACAATGCATATAACATAACATTTTCTCATTTCTCAAAACACATTAACATCATTCATTACTAGAGCATTTATCATAACAAATTGCACATACCTTAAGAAGGATCCTCATATTTTCCTACCTTTTCCATTTCATATTTCATCCTTTATATATATATATATATATATATAGTAATATACATTCTTCATTTACATTCACAATATAATAGCTTATTTAACACTTTCATCCCAATGTGTTAATGTTCAAAGACATATAAGGATATACAATCAAATAGGGTTTATGCTTACCTTGTTAATGCTCTTCACATCCTTCACATCATTCAATCATCACCTTAGTCCAATTATATTAACAATATAATAAATCACTTAACACATTTGCAAACAAATGTGTTAAGCCTCAAATTATGTAATTAAATACAATCATATGTATTGTTACTTACCTCAAGAACTATTCCCATTCCTCCATACATTTCCTCTTCCAAGAATTCTCAACATATAAGTTAATGCAACACAATCTCTTCAAAACCTAATCCAAAGATCATTATACATAGGTTTAGAATCATCCACATACATTTGATTAGGGCATTCTTTGTTTTAGACATGTTTAAAGTGTTTATGTTTAGGTTTAGGTACCATAATACCTTTGAAGAATCAAAGCCATGCTAAAAGAACAAAGAATAAAAACAATAACCATTACATTTGAGGGACACGGTTAGGGCAATTCAACCTCTTCACAATCTAATCCAAAAGGAATATTAGCAAAATGACCATATGAATAGTACATTCTGGTTTTAGACTCCATTTTATCCTTATTTTGAAAAATTGTATAAACTAATCCACTTGACTAAAAATTCTAAAATTTTTACAGAATTTAGTTTTGTATCTTAAAATCATTCCTTTAAAATTTCAGATCAAACTGAACACAAAATCTTGGTCAAATAGTTCACCTAACCAGACTGCCCCAATTGCCCTGCATCCTGGCAGCAGTTCTGAACTTTGTGAATTCCATAAATCAAATTCAATCAACGTGGTTCCAAATTATTTTTCTCAAATACTAGACTCACTAAGAAACAACATATCCAAAATTCACTTCAAGAACATTTTTCTATAATTAATTAAAAATCATACAAGTCACAGCCTTTACTAATTGTAAAACAGAAAAAAAAATTCACTAAACACAACTCTTACTCTTCCATCACCAACACCAACCTAGCTTCTTATCTTTAATTCCATTTCAACACTTTTACACACACCATACACAAACACACTAAATCATCACATCAACCAATCACAATTTTATTTAGACACAACTTCAAAATTGACAAAGGGAAACAAAAGAATTCTTACCTAAAATGAAGAAATTCCACAAATCTCTTTTCACAACCTTTGATTTCTTCTTCAATTTGCTTCTTGTCTCAAGAACACTTCTCTTTCCCTTTTGTCTAAGGAAGAGCCGGCCACACACAAATGAGAAGAGGAAAAGATGAAGAGCAAAAGTCAAATTTTGCTTCTTATATCCACCAAGAGTTTTTTAACCTTGCAATTACTAAAACACCCTTCACCATTTAACTACCCTTTTTTCTCATATGTGCCAAATTAAGTAATTTCACATGCCACATAAAAATATCCTCTTGCATTGACTCTCCCTTTGACCAATTTATATGTTATATATATCATCATATACCCAACATATAAACTTGTCTCTAAACCCTAAATTTCTTCTCCAAAACACATATACATATACATTCTCTTTCCATTTCTTTTCTCTTACAATTTAACACATATATACAATCCAATATATAACAACAACAACACTAACCACAACATCAACAACATAATCAAAACTTTTAGGGCATATATGAGGATATTACATTACTACTTAAGTAGAAAGCTCCTACCTTATGAAATTAAGTATAGTATTATTGAAAAAACATGTATAGCCATGGTTTGGTCTTCTAAGAAGTTGCGGCATTACTTTCAATCATATAGTGTGCAAGCAATTTCCAGGTTGGATCCATTGAAATACTTAAGGGAGACACCCTCTTTAATTGGGAAATATGGTCGATGGTTGATAATATTAGAAGAATTTGAGATCGAGTATGTAACCAGAAAAACAATCAAAGGTAGAGCGGTGGCAGAATTTCTGGCTCAACAACCATTACCAGAAAGTGAAGAGGTAATCTTGGAATTTCCAGATGAACATTTAGAAGCAATTGAAGTACAAGGGTGGAAAATGTATTTTGATGGAGCAGCAAACAGGAAGGGAGCAGGTTTGGGAGTTATACTAGAATCACCCAAAGGGGAACTCATCCCTCTAGCCAAAAAGTTGAAATTTACGGCAACCAATAATATGGTGGAGTACGAAGCTTGTATTTTTGGTTTGGAAACCCTAATGATTATGAAGGTAGATAAGGTGGAAGTTTATGGTGATTCGTTGCTAGTAGTATCCCAAGTAAATGGAGAGTGGGAGTTGAAAGAAGAAAAATTGAAACCATACCATCATTACCTGACCATGATAAAGAATAATTTTGAGGAGTGTAAGTTTATACACTTTTCAAGAGAAGAAAATCAGATGGCTGATGCCCTAGCCACATTGGCTTCGGTATGGGAAAATCCCGTTAGCTTATTCCTTAAGCCTCTGGTCTTGACTAGTTCATCAACTCCTTGCTATGAATATGAAACAATCATGGAAATTGATACAGACCATGATGCATGGTATGGTACCATAAGGAGATTTTTGAAGGAAAGAGAATACCCGCCGGGGGCAACAAAGAAAGAGAGAAGGGTCGTAAGGCGGTGGTTATTGCAATACACCACATTCCATGGGGAGTTATATCGAAGATGGCCCGATGGGGTGCATTTGAGATGCTTAAGAAAGCCCGAAGTGGAGCGTATCATGTTAGAAATACATGCGGGAAGTTGCGGTCCGCACATGAGTGGTTTGGCCCTAGTTAAGAAGATTGTTCGACAAGGTTACTATTGGTTGACCATGGAGAGAGACTGTATTGAGTTTGTCAAGAAGTGCCAACAATGTCAGATGTACGGTAACTTGAATCATATGCCTCCTGAAGAATTGCATTCAATGTCTTCACCCTGGCCCTTTGCCACCTGGGGTATCGACATAATAGGAGAGATACATCCGACAGATTCAAACGGACACCATTTTATTGTGGTAGCAGTTGATTATTTTTCGAAATGGGTCGAAGCTGAATCCATCAACAAGCTGGGAGCAAGTCAAATGGCTTGGTTTATCGAAAAGAATCTCATCTGCAGATATGGGGTCCCGCACAGTGTGATATCAGACAATGGGGTACAGTCTCAACGAGCGGTTAAGGATTTATTTTCCAAGTACCAAATCCATCATCATCGATCCTCCCCTTATAGACCAAAGGCTAATGGTGTAGTGGAAGCAACAAACAAGACAATTAAGCAAATTCTGTCCAAGATGACCAAGACTTACAGGGACTGGTCAGAAATGCTTCCCTTTGCTTTATGGGGATATAGGACGAGTGTGAGAACACCTACTGGAATGACACCGTTCTCTTTGGTTTATGGGATGGAAGCAGTATTGCCAATTGAGATTGAGATCAATTCATTGAGAGTAGTCTTGGAAGCAGAGCTACCTGAAACAGAATGGGTAGCAAGAAGATACACTCAGTTAGCTCTATTAGAAGAGAGAAGGCTAAAGGCACTGTATCATCACCAACTGTATCAAAAGAAGATAGCTCAGGCCTATAATAGAAGGCTCAAAATTCAAAGATTTAGGGTTGGGGATTTGGTATTGAAACAATGTAAGCCTAATGTATCTGATCCAAGAGGGAAGTTCAGACCTAGCTGGGAAGGACCATATGTTGTGAAACAAGTCATGAGCAAAGGTGCGGTGAAGTTATCAGACATGGATGGAAACGAATTTAGTGAACCCGTAAACATTGACAGGTTGAAGAGGTTTTATGTATGAAAAATGAAAAAGAAAGAGCTCGCTAGGTTGAAAACCCAAAAAGGGCGGCCTAGGCAAAAGTTAGAGCAGTCCGCTAGTTCCGAAAACCCGAAAGGGCGGGCTAGGCAACAATTAGGGCTAATGAGAGAAAATCGTCAATTAGAAAACCCAAAAGGGCTGATTGGCAACAGGAGTAATATTGTGTATGCAGGCTTTATGTTTGGTTGTTCCCTAATTTAATAAAACAGAATTAATGTTTAAATTGCTCTTTATGCACTGTTATGAGTATATGACCAGACATGGATGAAATAAGTAATCATAATTGCAAAAGGTGATGACAAATTATAAATGGAAAAGAAGCATCTTTTATTATTCTAATTATTTTTTCATCCTAACAATACACTTTATGAATTGAAAAATGTAAAATTTATGGCAGCCGATAAGTGTAACGTGCAGGACAGCTTTGCCTCAGCCGGTCCAAGTAGGCTTCAGTCAAGCAAGGCATGTCTAGGTTAGGAACAAAGTCAGAATCATGAAGCTCAGCTCCATACTGACGCCCAAGTTGGTGAGGATCATAGCATGTACCTTGACGAAGTGCAGCAAGAGGAACGTACATCAAGTATGTCCGCATGGTAATATGAGAAATCTTCCACCAAGGTACCAACCAACGGATATTGACTTCGGAGCGTGAGTGGATCCAGTCAACCCAGTCAGCATATAAAGAAGCAGGATGGAGCAGCTTCCTAGCAGAATGATGACATGGCAGGTATCTGAAAAAATCAATGGAGGGAGTATCAAGCAAACAAAGACGCTCCTAAAGCCAAATCTGTGGAGAAAGAATTAAAAAAAAAGTCCACTAAGTTGAAAACCCGCAAGGGCAGCTTAGGCAAAAATTAGGACAGCTCGCTAGTTCTGAAAACCCGCATGGGCGGACTAGGCAAAAGTTAGAGCGATAAAAAAAAACCTAAATTGAAAACCCGGAAGGGCAGTTTAGGTAATTACCTGAAGCAGCAACGGGCTCCCAGTCAGTCTCTTTGACAATCTTGATTTAAATCAGTCTAATCCAACTAAGGTCTCGGCTAAGATCACAGGTATCGGCGACAAGCCTCCTTCCATTTGATCCATGATGTCCAATACTCGTGGGTCAATATCCCCGTCAAAAGAAACAAGTAAGAATTGGCTGAGCAAGCAAAGACAAAGCATGCGTCCCCAGGCCTTAGTAGGAGCCAAATGAGAAAGACAAAAGTCAGTCAAAGGAGCAAGTAGAATTTTTTCACCTATCATCAATCGAAGAATCTCGGGTTTCGGAATTTAAAATAACATCTGCATCTTCTGTTGAGTTTTAGAAATCAATGTGGGTAACACCATTTGTTGATTATTGGGATGTCCAAGGATGGCCTCAAATTCTTCAATCAAGGGACACATTTCAAAGCCATTAATTCTAAATACCCTAGAATCTGTATCCCACAGGGAAGCCACGGTATGTAAGAAAGAGTGGTCCAATTTGACATTTTAAAAGCATTTTAAAACATCAAGCTTTGACCATGAAATTTGCTTCCAATGGTTGGCATCCATATTCTTAAATAGAATTTTTATTTTCTTTAAATGGTGCTCGGTCATGGTTGATGAATAAAGGGGAACCAAAATTGCTAAAGAGAGAGTATTCACTTTGAAAGAGAGATTTTTGGCTTATGAATTGAAATATGGCATGCAAGGTGATTTATATAGAAGAAAATAAACCTTTTCCAAAAGTGAAATGGAAAAGATTATAAGACCATATAGCACAAGGAAAGGAAGTGGTCACAACTTCTTTTTCCATTTTGGATTTGGTTTAACAAAAGAAGTGGATATTAGTTATGATGTATTATATATATATATATAAATGGCAGTAGAAAAAAAATGGCAGTAGCGAAAAAAAAAAGAAAAAAAGAAAGGAAAAAAAAAGGAGAGAAGAGAAAAAGAGAGCATATTTTTCATTATTGTATAATTGCTATAATGTTTACATGTCACTAAGAGGGTGGTGGTAGGTCACCAAATAAAGACTTGAAAAAGTCATCGCCTGTTGGAGTAAGGGGCAAATTACTCGTCCCGAGATCATCCGAAGCAAAAGCACTAAAATCCCTATTGCCTTGGAGTTCGAATTTGTCATGGTCCTCATCAGAAGCAGACGAAAGGATCTCATGGTCATCAGCCTGGGGTCTCTCGATGAAGAAGCACTGGGATTCCTCATTCCTTGAAATCGAAAGTCACGAAAATTTTGTTCGGATTGATGATATAAATTTTCAAAATGAGAAGCCTGCTGACGACTTGCAGCTAACTCTTCTTGAAGCTTCTTGTTTTGTTCTTCGAGCATCCACTGTGAGCCAAGAAGGAAAAGGTAAGAGCATACATAATCATGCATACATATGGCATAAACTATTATGAAATAAGGAACTTACCAAGTAATTCATATCAATACCCTGTGGATGAGATGGCATATCCGACAGGCTAAAATGAGCAAATGAAGGGGGAGTAAAAGAAGGTCCAGCCTCATGATCAAACGAGCCAATAAACTGCAACAATCATTAAAGAATCAAAGAAAGAAAAGCAGTTGCAATAGAAAAGAGGTAAAAGTTTTACCTGAGAAGTATTGGTCCCGAGAAGAGGAACAGACTCTCCTGCATCTCCGTGATGTTCCTCCTCATCTCTACCCTCATTTCCATTAGAAATCTCACGCACACCGACAGGAGATACATCAAAGTGCAAGAGTCTTATTTGAATAAAATGAGCATAAAATGGACCCGATAAATTGAGAAATAACTCGGCATTAAAACCATATCGGGCAGACCACCAAGCATCCTTTGACATCGACATAATATTTAAAGTATATTCTGGAATTTGTATCGGGAACCTCCGCTGCTCTGGGCCGAGAAACCATTCGTAAACTCTCTCCCTGAGAAACCAGCCGCTAGACACTGGGCCAGCAATAACTCGGTGAGAATGTTGAAAAGACAGTGCAGCCCTCATCAAAGGAGACCAGTTTGCTCGCTCTTCTGGATTCCACCAGGCCAAATTCACCTACAGGATAACATAAGGTAAGTAAAACTTTTACAAAACATTTAAAGCATACTAATGTTATTTTACCTGATCCCAGGTTAAGCGGCTCAACACAAAGTAATGAGTATGCACATGATGAGAGCCGGGAATGTTCACACTATCGGACAACCAAAAATTTAATCTCGGATACTCGATTCTCTCTCGGAAAATGCCAGGTACTCTCACGAGGTTGTGTTCATATGCCCATATCGACAATAACAACAAAGATCAATAAAAAAAACAAAACAAAACAAAAAAAGGGGAAAAGACATTGGTGGAAGAAAGAATACCTCGACAATCGCCATCAAGCCGAAAAAAGAATTCTTGTTTCGACAAAGCTTATCAAGGCTATGATAAATACATGCGAGACCAGCTTCACCCCAGCCAGAAGATGGTACCATCCTGAGATAAGAAAGGGCACTCAACACTGATAAGTGAATGGATGATTCAGTGCTGCCAAAGATGGTCGAACCGAGCAGATATAACAAGAATCCTTGGGCATACTGTTCGGCCCTGTTTCTGCCAATCCGACCTTTGTAGTTCATCCAATAACTATGAATCTGCTCAATTTTTATCTTACGAGGTCCTTTATATGATGGCTCCATACCAATTAATTCCTGAATTTCTTCAAATGTTAAAATTTCATTAGTTAGAGGAACCGGAGCACCATCATATCGAAGGCCGGTTATGGCAGTAAAATCGACCGGACCAATTGTCATCTCCCCAATGGGCAAGTGAAAAGTATGAGTTGTACCCAGCCATCTCTCTGCCAGCGCCTGGACCACGCTTCGGTCTATTTGATATTCTTCGGACGACAATTGTAAGACAAACTGCTCAAAGCCGCAATCTCGGATAATCCGCCTTACCCGAGAAGGCACTACATCATACCATTGTCGAGCTTTGTAAATACACCCTCCGCCCGAACGACACAACGATCATGCTAACACAGACCCAGGTAAGTTAATACTAGGTAAGTACGCGTTATTCAATCTATTTAAATTAATTTATTTTTCATAATAATAATAATAAGTAATAATAAAAAATAAATAAAAAAATCATTACCTCGCTCTTTTGATTGGAACTGCGATGAAGCGGCATCCCGGCCAGTATATCTAGATTTCTGTCTTCATGATGCCGAATAAACTCCAATAATTCGGTATTAGAATGAGTCCGCGACCTTGAAGCATGCATTGTTTTTGAAAAATGTGCTGAAATTGAAAAGAAATTTGAAAGGATTACAAAATTAAAATTGAAACTTTGAAATTTTATGGAGAATTGATGGCCTTTTATAGAGGAACGGCAAGCAAATGAAAACAAACTCAAAACTGTGCATGAATAGTGAATTTTACTATTTATGAATAGTACTACTATTGATGAATAGTAAATATTACTATTGATGAATAGTAACTGTTACTATTCATTAATAGTATTACTATTGGTGAATAATAAAATCACTTTTTTCAATAGTAAATACTATTTGATACTATTTGCAAATAGTAAATTTACTATTTATGAATAGAGAATAGTGCATGAACAGTAACTACACAGTAAATAAACAGAAAATTCAATTATTCACTTTAATCATTCAAATAATTGCGAGTATACAAATATTTTTACACCCAGGGGGCAATAGGAAGACATACGCCTAAAAATTAGCTAAAATCTTTCTCGGGTCCATAACCCAAATTTTCTTTAGGTCCCAAAACCTAGGATCATCCTTGAGTCCAGAACTCGAACTGGGTCCAGAACCCAAATTTTCCTTAGGTCCAGAACCTAAAATTTTTCTCGGGTCCAGAACCCAAATTTTCTTTAGGTCCCAAAACCTAGAATTATCCTTGAGTCCAAAACTCAAACCGGGTCCAGAACCCAAATTTCCCTTAGGTCTAGAACCTAAAATTTTTCTCGGGTCCAGAAACCAAATTTCCCTTAGGTCTAGAACCTAAAACTTTTCTCGGGTCCAGAACCCAAATTTTTCTTAGGTCCAGAACCTAAAAATTTTTCGGGTCCAGAACCTAAATTTTCCTTAGGTCCAAAACCTAGAATTATCCTCGAGTCCAGAACTCGAATTCGGATCAAGAACCCAAATTTTCCTTAGGTCAAGAACCTAGAATTATCCTCGAGTCCAGAACTCGAATCCAGGTCCAGAATCCGAATTTTTCTTAGGTCCCGAACCTAGAAATATCCTCGAGTCCAGAACTTGAATCCGGGTCCAGAACCCAAATTTGCCTTAGGTCCAGAACCTAGAATTTTTCTGTGAGTCCAGAACCCAAATTGGGTTCAAGTACCGAAAACATGTCGCCATCTCAAAAAATTAAGTCTTTTTGCTTTTCACTCTCTTTCACTAAGGTTTCAGATCATTCAAGCAGGGGGCAAACTGTAGACCCTTAATTTTTGACACAATCCGATCCAATATGCTTTATTTAGTCCAAAATGATTTTTGTTGTCTAATCGTTCCAAAATAATTTTAACTAAATAGTTTTTTGCTTTATTATCTAATTTTTATTAATAAATAAATAAAAATAAATAAATAAAAATAAAAATAAAAATAAAAATAAAAATTGGAGTCGAAAAAAAATCGGCAGTGAAAAACAGTCACACGGGCCCGAGGGAGTTTTGCCCCGCAGGAAAATCCTGCGGGCAAAACCTTCGCCCGCAGGAATTTCCTATGGGTGCGGGGTGAGTTATTTTGCTTGCAGGAAATTCCTGCGAGTGAAATAACTTCCCGCAGGAAATTTCTGCGGGCTGGCACGCCCACTGGCTCCAGCCACGGGCCCACTGCTATAGTTTCGCCAGCGCAAATTTTTTTGACCCAAATTTTTGAAACCTAATCCAATTAGGTTTTAATTTCTTTTTTTATTAATATTAATTGCCGTGTGTAATTAGGAAGAAGGAACCCAAAAACCATTATAAATAAGGACCATGAAGAACCAAAGAAAGGAGGAAAAATTTTCACAATAAGCTTGGGATTGGAAACCAAATCAAGGAAGGAAAAGCAATAATTCAGTTCAACTGTTTTTTAAGGGAGTAGCAGCACGAATTAAGGATTCAAAAGGCAATAAAGACTTGTCTTTGGACATAGTTCATCCAAGAAGAATTATTTTTGGAAGAATCAACAAAATAAGGTAAGTGATTTTCCTTAATTGATTTATGTTACACAGTAGCTAAATTATGGAATTAGGGTTTCTTTAAATAAAAAACTTTAGAACTTTAGTTTAATTCTTCCAAAGTTAAAACACTAAAACATGACCTTCTTTTCTAAAAAGACATAAAATTGTTATTTTTTCTTCTTAAAAATCTTCAAACTTTAATTGAACATATTTTTCTACAAAACCAAAATCAAATTCTGTTTCTTTCAAATTTTTTAAGTAGGTTCTATTTCATTCAAAAAACCTTAAAAAACATCTTTTCTACTTATAAAAACTTCAATCCATTTGTTTAAATTCACAAAACTTCATAGAATATCAAATTGATTTCTAAAAACCCTAAAAATTCTTTTACCCGAGAACCCTAATTTTAAAGTCTAAAATTCAAAGTTCAACTTTTAAACCTAAAATAATGAACCCTAATCCTTTTAAAACCTTAAACCATAATTTTTATGAACCCTAATCCTTTTAAAACATTAAAGAACATAAAAACATAAAAACTCAAAAATTACACAGTAGCTTAAAGTTCAATAAACCAAAAATCACAAATTAAAGTATTTTAAGGTATTTAAAACCCTAGTTTCATGATTTCATCATTCAAACCTTAATTTGTTTAATCAAAGAGTCTTACCAATATTTTAAAACATAAAACCCTAATTTATTTTCACAGTAGCTTAATTTAAGAAATTTCCAAAACCTTAACACATGAGATAAAAAACCCTAAATGGAAATAGTAGCTATACTTGAACTTTTATTTGCTTTATTCAATTCTTTACTTGATTATGCTTTGATTTATCTCTTATGCTTTAATTTATTTAATTTCAATACTTGATTTATTTAATTCATCATGGATGGATGTTTATTTTATTGATATTTAAATACTTTTGATGAATGATTTATTTATGATGAATGATTATTTACTTTTATCAATCAATTTAGATTTCCAAAAGTTATAAGAGGTATGTTTCCACTTGGTGGGTACCTCACTAGTTAAACATTATGTAATTTAATTTGCTTTTCTATTTTAGAACTTATGTAAAGGGCATGTTTCTACCTTTTGGTGAGTCTCCTATCTAGGCATGTGATGTAAGGACATGTTTCCATCCTTGGATGGGTGTCCATTTATTTGTTTTGTTTTGTTTGGACATTGCTTTGATTTTAATATAATGATACTTTTATTTATTGTGTGTAGTATGGATAATATTGTTATATTTAAGAATTTTATAATATTAAGACCTGTAAAGGAGGCCGGTTCCAATGAACTGGGCGTTGTGGGGGTGCTGGGCCATTTCTCACCTTCCCCACACGTACCCAACTTTTCGAACCCATTAGGGGGTTGGGGATTCCTTAGGAATCGAGTCATCCACCCTTTTCTTTTTTCCCGGCCCGTCCGGGTGGCGACTCCATTTTCTCCGGACTTAGGTCCGTGTTCTCTAAGGCCCCGAGCCTAAATAGTGCCGAAGTCGCAAGAACCATTCCACCGGGAGTGGGGGCGAAAATCTCCGCTCACAACATCCTTGAAATCAAAATAACCAAATTAAAATATTCAATCATTCATCATAAATTAAATAAAAGCAAATCATCCATTCATAAGCATACATCAACAAATTAAATAATCAAATCTAGGTTATAATCTTATATTGAGCAATAGATATGCAAAATTAAGATTTTGATATATGAATTGGGGTTTTGGTGCTAACTTAGGGTTTTTAGATGAAAATTAAGGATTTTGGGGTGAAAACTAGGGTTTTGAAAATAAGATTAGGGTTTCAAAGTGAAAACTATGGTTTTTTTTAGGATAAAACTAGGATTTTAGGGTTTTGAAACAAGATTAGGATTTATTAATGAAAATTAGAATTTTGGAACTAGGATTTTAGGATTTTGGAAATAAAATTAGGGTTTTTTAGGTGAAAATAGAGTTTTAGTCTTGAATTAGGGTTTGGGGTTTTTTAAAAACAAAATTAGGGTTTTTGGCTAAAAACTAAGTTGGCTACTATGATTAAATCTATAAATTCACATGCCATGTTATTAGGGTTTAATGTTTAAAGTCTAGTTTCTGTCTAAGGGTTAACAATTTTATTGCTACTGGATATCTTTATGAGCTACTATAGAAGATAACATTGTTTTGAAGAATAAAAATTTTTACTGGATGTTTAAATAATTGCAAATTACTGCATGAAATAATATTATAAAAGTAACTGCTATAATTTAAATGAATTAAACACAGAAAACAAACCTTTGTTTATTGGCTCTAATAAATTGAAAGAGTTTAACCAAGCTTACTGCCTTACTGCCTGAGTCAACTTTGAGTTTGGGTGAGCAAAGTAAGCCAGAGACAATTACTTTTGCCTTCTAGGATGCTGTGTTGATTTAATGTCTTTCCTTCTGTATAGATTTGCTTAGTTGTCTTCTCTCCTCCAGTGGAGTTGTCCCTATAAGTGTCCTAATAAACTTGTATTTATAACCATCATTAGGTTAAAGTTTGACTATTCACCCTATCCGAGTTTTATTAGAATTTTAACAAAACATAATTTGCATTTGGCCCATATTCCATCCTCAAATAGAAGCCATATCGAATTAAAATTATTTAAGTTTGATATGAATCAACTGTCCAATTTGATATGAGCTGGTACCCATATCGAATTGGAGCTTGTACAATTTGATATGGTTGATGTCCATATCGAATTGGACTTAGCTCTAATTCGATATGAATGTTGTCCATATTGAATTGGAGCTTGACCAATTCGATATGGACATATTCAAATTGAATTGGGAAGGCCCAGTTCATATTGAATTAAACCAAACTGAACTCATTCTAACTTCGAATCAAACCTAACTTAGACTTTAAAAATTGAACCGACTTATTTTAGGCCTTATATAATTGGACTAATCTAACTAAAAGCTTTAAACAAGGTTTAAGCCATTAAGAACGGACCAGATTTTACTTGGTCATTATTAATTGGGATCAAACTAACTTACGGTCAAAATCAAAGGTCTACAGTTTTGCCCCCTGCTTGAACAATCTTAAATTCATTTTAGAGAGTGAAAAGCGACATGACATTGAGTTAATCTTGGATAAGGATGGGCTCTAACTTGAGAATTGGTTTACATTCTAGACCCGAGACTAGATTTAGGTTTAGGATGTAAGGTTAGATTTGGGTTCTGGACCCAAGATTGAATTTGGATCCTAGACCCTGAATTTTGAGTTCTGAACCTGAGACTTGATTTTTAGTTATAGTCCCAAGACTGGATTTTGGGTTCTAGACCTGGTGTTGGATTTTAGGTTCTGGACTTAATTTTGGATTCTGGACAAGAGACTCGATTTTGGGCTTTGGACCTGAGACTCGATTTTGGGTTTAGGTCTTGAGGCTGGATTGCGTTTTGGATCCTAGGCTGGATTTTAGGTTCTGGACCCGAGTTTGGATTTTGGTTCTGAACCCAAAATTGGATTTTGAAATCTAGACCTAAGGTTGGATTTGGGTTCTGAACACGAGATTGGGTTCTGGACCTATAAAATCTGAGCTGATTAATCTGGTTCGGGTTATGGATCGGTAATTTCTGCAAAAAATGAATTTCAACAGTCATTAGAAATTTTGCAAAAATTTATCTATTTTTTAATCGAAATGGGTTCTTATATACCTTACCCCCTACATGGAAAAATATTTGTTAACAAAAAATATTTTTAGACACAAAAATTTATACCCATAATAAATATCAGTGAATTGTGTGACTGTAATTTCCTAAAATTTTGAAAATACTAATTGTTGAAAATTAATTAAATGGTTAGTGTATATATTTGATTAAGTGAAAAGAAAGGAAAAAGGGAAGCGTGTATATATTGTATACATGAAGATATATATAATATTGTAGACCCTTAATTTTTTGCCTAGTCCAAAATAATTTGTGTTGTCCAATATATTTTAATTAGCCCAAAATAATTTTTGTTATCTTAATTAAATAACATTTGCTTTAGTATCTAATTTTTATTAATAAAAAATAATAATAAACAAAAAAATAAAAATAAAAATTGGCGACAAGAGTTGCAGCGAAATAGCCCGCAGGCCAATTTTCGCTGCGGCAGCTTTTTCGCTAGCGCAAATTTTTCCGCGGCAGTTTTTTTCGCCAGCAAAATTTTTTCGACGCAAATTTTTTCGAAACCAAATACAATTAGATTTCGGTTTCCTTTTCTTAATTAATGTTAGATTTCGTGAATAACTTAAATTAATCATGAAAAACTTCTATAAATAAGGACTAAAACAACACAGAAGGGGATCGGATTTTAGAGGAAAAATTGAGACCGAAATTGAGGAGGAAAACTTTGAATCAATCAGACTTTTTGAGAGAGCAAACAAACAATTCAATCCATCAAAGGCAGCAAAGCTTGTCTTTATTCTTGTTCATCCAAGAAACAATTTTTGGTGGAACCAATGAACGAATGTTTGAATCTCTAATTTCTTTTTATTTTCTTATAGTAGCTTTGTTTCTTTGATTCTTAAGATTATACATGCAAAGTCTTGATTTATAAACACATAGTAACATTGATCTTCGTTTCAATAACATAAACACTTTTCTGTTTCTAAATACCTTCAAAACCCTAATTCATTTCTTTTGTTTTCCAAAAAATCTTAAAATACTTTTCTGTTTCTTCTAAACCCTAAGAGCCCCAAATTTATTTCTTCTATGTCCCAAAAGACCTTAATTCGTTACTTTTCTATTTCCAAAAAACCTTAAACTGTTTTGCTTATTCCCAAAAACTTTATAAAACTCTAAACTGTTTTCACAAATCTTAAAACCAAATATATTTTCCAAGACACCAAAAATCCTAAATTATTTCATTAATTCCCGAAACCCTAAACTATATTCCAAAAGTCAGTAGCCTTATTTTTTTTAAGCAATAAAAGCTTTAACCCTAATTAATCCTTCTTTCCAAAATCACACAGTAAGCATTATTCTTTTAAAATTAACACTAGTTTCTTCCAATTTCAAAACCCTATTTTTTTTTAAATCTTAAACCCTAAAATCTTAATTTTAAACACCGAAACCTATAATCCTAGAAGCCAATTTTCAAAATCTTCCGGGTCCTGCCCCCTTGACCCTCGCCCGCTAACCGGCTAATGGGACCGCCGTATGGGTTCGGGTCATTATTTATTTATGCATTATAAATCTTTATGTTTTACTTCCATTATTATGATTATTCAAAATACAAACAGTAAACCCCAAAACCAATTAATCTAAAAACTTAAGTTTTCCTAATTTCATAATTTTACCCCTCAAACCCTAATTTGATCAATCAAAGAACCTTATCAATCCCTTAAATTATAAAACCTTAATCCATTTCAATTCCCTTAAAACTTACAGTATCCTAAACCCATAAATTCCAAAACCCTAAACATTAAATAAAGAATCTTAAATAGAAACAATAGCCTTAATTTGAATCTTTACCTGCTTTATTTAATTTTATAATTGATTGTGTAGTCTATTATATGCTTTAATTTATTTTCAATGCTTTGTTGATTTATTTAATTTCAATGCTTAATTTATTTATTTTATCATGGATGTATGTTTACTTTCTATTTTGATTGATATTTAATATCTTTGATGAATGATTTATTTATGATGAATAGTTATTTACTTTTATCGATTTATTTTCCAAGTGTTGTAAGAGGTATGTTTCCACTTTGTGGGTACCTTATTAGTTAAATATCATGTAATTTAAATTGCTTTTATATTTTAGACCAATATAAAGGACATGTTTCTACCTTTCGATGGGTGTCCTATTTAGGCATGGGATGTAAGGACATATTTCCATCCTCCGATGGATGTCCATTTATTTGCTTTGTTTGGACATTATTTTGATTTTTAATATATCGATGCTTTATTTTAATTGTTGTGTGTAATATGGACAATATTGTTATATTTAAGAATTTTATAATATTAAGACCTGTAAAGGAGGCCGATTCCAATGAACCGGGCATTGTGGGGGTGCTGGGCCATTTCTCACCTTCCCCACACATACCTAACTTTCCAAACCCATTAGGGGGTTGGGGATTCCTTAGGAATTGAGTCAACCATCCCTTTCTTTTTCTCGGCTTGTCTGGGTGGTGACTTCATTTTCTCCGGACTTAGGTCCGTGTTCTCTAAGGCCCTGAGCCTAAATAGTGCCGAAGTCGCAAGAGCCATTCCACCGGGAGTAGGGGCGAAAATCTCCGCTTATAAATATATACGAGTTAATATCTTAATAAGGTTAAGAGATATTTTAATTATTTATATATTAATTAATGATAGTGGAAGATAACATATTTGAGATTATTATTATATTAAAATATTATAATTGCTCGGTGGAGATTAAAAGAGGATTTTTGTGTGGTTTTAAGAGGTTTCTGAGTTTAGTAGAGAGTTGACCATTTTCATCTTCTTCTTTCTTCTCCAAGAGGGCCGACCACCATCTTTATCCAAAGGAAAAGAAATTTTGCTTCTTGCTAACTCAAGCAATTGAAGGATTTCAAGTGATCAAGTTAGGGTTTTAAGGATTTTTCTTCATATTTGGTAAGTTTCCAACTTGTTTCTTTGATTTCCTTTGAGAGTGTGTTTATGAGTTTGTTGGATGTTTGATGTAGTTGTGTTTATGGTTGAAATTGGCATGATTGAAGTTCTTTTGTCTAGTTTGCTATGATTTTGGTTTGGGTTGAAGAAAAGTTTAAGTTTCGTGAAGAAAATAAGAGTTGTGGAATGTGTAAGTTTTGAGTTGCAAAATATGGTTATGATTATGTATTATTGATTGTGTTTGAGTTATTTATGTTTACATAAGTGTCATGTGGTATAATAATGGTTTTGTTTGAGTTGTGTGGAGTTGAAAGGGGGAGATGAAAGATGTTTGTTGGTTGTGGCATTTTTGTGCCTATATTAGGTTTTTGGCCTGACACGCCCTGTGACACGGCCATGCCTTTGGACGTGTCGATGGTTTTATTTTTAGTGTTGGTGATACGACTAGTGACACGCCCATGTCACTGAGCGTGTCATAGCTTCTGTGATGTTGTAGAATTGACACGTGCAGTGACACATCCATGTCACTGAGCGTGTCATAGCTACTGTGTTGTGATAGTATTGACACGTGAAGTGATACACCCATGTCACTAAGCATGTCATAGCTACTGTGATGTTGGAGAATTGACACGACCAGTGACACGCCCATGTCACTGAGCATGCCATAGCTTCTGTGTTGTTGAAGTTATTACACGTGCAATGACAAGCCCATGTTACTGAGCGTGTCAAAGTTTCTGTGTTGTGAGTTTAGGGCACAGTCATGGACATACCCATATTGTTGAGCGTGTCATGGGTAGAGTTTGCCCTAGATATTTCATTTCCTTATTTTCTTTTATGGATCATTTGGTGATTACTTATAATCACATTTGATATAGGATTGGAAGAGACTTTAGTACCCTAAACCAAGTGTAGAGGGATATCTTGGAAGAGGAGGTTGAAGTGGTAATTATTGCGTTAGAGGTAAGTACAAATTTTGAATAATTGTTTATGTTTACGTGGTATTGGGACTTAACACATTTGGTTGGGAAAATGTGTTAAGCTACTTACTACATTGTTGATGCATGAGTAATATGCTATGATTTGCATAATGTGAACTATGTGAAATATATGATTATGATTCAAAATGTATGGATAATACAATTTGTTATGTATACACTAATGATGATATGTAAAGCCATTGGTGATGGCTAAACTGATAAATGAGATATTTGAGGCATTGTGCCTCGATGATCATGAGAAAATGAAAAAGGATTTGATAATGAAATTATGAAAGAATTGTGTGCTTAGTATGCTATTCAATTTTCAGAGTTTTTGTGTTTGGTGGCATGCATAAAAAGGTAACAATCCCTTGAAGTTGGGTTGGGCTTGGTCATTGAAACCTAGTTGGGTGTTACATGATGTAGCAGACCCTTGAAGCTGGGTTGGGCCTAGTCCTTGAAGCCTAGTTGGGATGTTACATATGAGCTAATCCTCATTATGAATATGATTCGCCTTCGGGCTAGACAAATGTTGTTATATTGGACCAAAGCAGTAACTCTGGAATTTGAATAGCATATTAGATCCTTTTGGGCCCATGCTTGTCTTTGCTTTAATGTAAATTATGAATGGTGGAACAATTGAGCAATATAACAAGATATAATGTTATGAAATATGATATCCTCATGTGCGGAACATTGGCATTGCATTTATTTAAATTGTTAATAAAGTTTGTACCACTAAGCTTTGGCTTAGCGTGAATGTGACTCATCGCGCAGGTGACAGGGTAGATCTGGTTGAGCTGGAGAGTTGGTCTAGATGAGCTCTCCGGCACAACCGAATCTACCCTGTCACCTGTGCGATGAACCACAATCGCACTAAGCAGAAAACTTAGTGGTACAAACTTGGGTTCTGGACTCAAATTGAGTTCTAGACTCAAAAATAATTTGGGTTCTAGAAAAAGATTGACAAAGATTTCCCTAGATCTGAAAAAAGTCTTCTATTTGCTTGACCAATTGTATTGACATCTACTGCATTTTGTGTACTCTGGCTGCCAGACTAATAACTTCCCCTATCACTTCTTCCAAAAAAAATGATTCTTCTCTATTTCCTATTCTTTTTTTTAAGCCAGCTTGGAGAAGATCTTTGAAATCCCTTTTGAGAGTGTGAGACATCCATTCATGAAGATTGGGTAAGACACCCCTTACTATCATTCAAATATGGTCGGACTCTTCTAGTCTCTTCTTAAGCAGTGCAGCCTTATTTCTCCACCTCTTCACATGGTCAATAAAATTCTCATTTTGCTTTTTTTTTTATAGATTCCACCTTTATCAAGGTCACTTTTAGTTCGACATTATACCCATATTGCTGAATGATATATCCCAATCTTTTGGGTACTTTCCTCCAAAGTATTAAACCAATTCTGCACAACAGGATCTAAAGAAAGCATAAAATACCTCAGAGTTTAGGCTTTAATAGCTCGAGCAGACTGTATGCTTAACATGCAAGGGAGGATTTCCTGTACCATTGTACTTAGTGAAAGAATGCATTTTGAACTTGTAAGGGACTTCTTCATCTTGCTTAAATAGCTTGTCTAGCTCTGATGCTCATCAACCTTTAGTTTCTTTTCAAACTTCTTCTCTAAATTAGCAATCATTTTCTCCACATCTAAAGTTTCAGTCTTTTCATCAGTTGATTTTTCCACAGCCTTGGGCTCTTTCTTCTTATCTTGAGGATCTTAGAAGTGTTGTGCCCAGTCATCATCATCACCAACAACTACTTTGTCATCATGAAAGGCTATTTCACCAACCTTAGCCTTTTCTTTGTCCTTATGCTTCTTAGTACTAGCAGATGCTTCTATAGTGCTCTCCAATAATGCAACTAATTGGCTTTTCATGGTTTCAGCCAAGGCCCCCTTTAGCTCTTCCATCTTGGATTTGAGTGCATCCTCCACCATCTTTTGAATCTTTTCAGGTTTCATTACTTTTGGTGGAAAACTGACTGAGTCGTTGTTGGATTCTAAGTCACTAGCATAGGTCAGATTGTCATAAGTTCTTTAACTACTGTACTCCAGGTCTGTGAGCCAGAAAGGATCAATGCATGTATACATGTATGTATGGATGTACAAGTAACACACAAAGAAAGATAATTAGGACGTTCCTTCCAACCTTATATCTCCCCCACACGAATGGCAAGTCTCTTTTCCTATGCATATGGGATATCTTATTTTTGCAAAATTTACTCGAATGGTTTAACCAATAGTTGTATTTTCAAATTTAAAAGTCAGTCCATGATAATTCCTATTAATTAAGCCTTAATCCATTGGATTAAATAAAAATAGTTTTTATGCTATATTATGGATTAAAACCAAATTAAAAGGCTTATCACAAATAGATTTCCCATTTGAAAAAGCAACTAATGATTCATGCCATAAATAAGCCCATGGTTAATAATTATTGGTATAAATTGGGCCTACAATTGATTTTTGGTATTCCATAATTGACCTAAATAGTTTGTAAGCTCATTTAAGAAAAAGGTTTTTAAAAACAAAAATCCAAATTTTTAGTTATTGAAGCGAAAAGCGATTTTGAGCCTATTTAAAAAGTATCTTAAAGGCCATAAAAAAGGTTTGTTTGAAAAATAGTTTTGTATCAAAGCCCATTATAAAAAGGTTCGTTTAAAATTGAATTTTGGTCTTTGTACTTGAGCCATGAGGTGAAAAAAATTTTGTCCCATCTTTTCCAAAGACCATTTTAAAAAGTTTTGAAAATAATTTTAGTCTTTTGGGCTTAAAGGAGTAAAACAATTTTGAACTTACAACATAATTTGGTCATAATTGAAAAAAGAACAAACCAAATGGGCCATGATTCAAACCGAGATATATCAATCATATTCAAACAATAAGCATTTAGGAAAAAACCTAAGAAAAGTAACTAGGTGAATTACATGAGCTTTAGTCATTAGGTTGAAAATTTAAAGCTCCCAGAACAAGTATATACCAAACGGTATGAGGCTATAAGTGGTTTTGATCTCCATACCTTGAATGAAAGTATGGTATCCCTTACATAACACAACACGGGTTACACGGGCGTCCTAACTCACGCACACAATGCAATCTAAATGATGCAATGGATAATATCATAATAAGAAAGAATAAAATAATATAAAGACCAACATAATCAACTTCCCTTATCCCCAGTGGAGTCACCACTGTGAGCGGGGATTTTTTCCTCCACTCCTATGCGGAATGGTTCTTGCAACTTCGGCATTGTTAGGCTCAGTACCTAAGAGAACAAAGGACTAAACCTGAAGAAAATAGAGTCGCTGCCCGGATGGGCTGGGAAAATAGAAATGGGTGGATGACTCAATTCCTGAGGAATCCCCAACCCCCTAATAGGTTCAGAAAGTTGGATACGTATGGGAAAGGTGAGAATGACCAAGCACCCCTATAATATCGGGTTCATTGAAACCAGTCCCCTTTTTAGGTTTAAAGATTATTAAATTCTTAAGCATTATAATATCATTCATAATACATGCAATTTAAATAAATAAACATTCATTGCATTGAAATCAGAGAAAGTTCAAACAAAAAAATAAAATGGGCACCCATATAAGATGGAAATATGCCCTTACAACCATGTCCAATATCCAAAACTAAATAAAATAGGACACCCGCCATTTGGTGAAAACATGTCCTTTACATAAATTCCAAAACTTAAATAAATCAAATTGCATTGAACTTAACTAATGAGGTACCCACAACGTGGAAACAAACCTCTTACATCCTTGAAAGTAAAATAATCAATATTAAAACAATTAACTAAATAAATTAAACCATTCAAACATTCACAATAATTAAAAGCAAATCACCCATTATAAAAAAATAAAATAAATCATCCATCATAAGTATATAATAAATTAAATAATCAAAACTAAGGTTTAAAGCATTAAATATACAAAATTATGGTTCACATATTAAACATGGGTTTATATAGATTAAAAACATGGTTTTAGTTTTTTGGAAACAAAATTAGAGTTTTAGATGGAAAATTAGGGTTTTAATTTGGAAATTAGAGTTTTTAGGGTTTCAATTTGGAAATTAGAGTTTTGGTTTGGAAATTACTGTTTTAAATCTGTGAACTTAGAGTTTAGGAAATCAAATTAGGTTTTTAAATTTTAGGAAATTTAGGAATTAGGATTATGGATATTAGGGTTTTAGAGTTTTGGATTAGGGTTTGGAATTCAGGTTCAGGTTTAAGGTTTGGAATCAGGGTTTTAGAGTTTTTTATTAGGGTTTGGAATTAGGGTTAAGGTTTAAGATATATAAAATTATGTTTTGAACAAATTGAATTATTTAACAAAGATCTGAACCATATTGAACTAAAGTTGTTACCTACTGGGCATTTTAATAAATTAAAGCCAAAAGAACGAGTTACTGGATAAGAAATAATCAACTACTATGAAAGAGTGTATCAATTTGGTTAGGTTAATATTGTTATTATGATTTATGCAAAATCACAACCTAAATTAATTAGCTATTGGCTAAACAATATGTACACCCTTAATTTTTTACTCAGTCCAGTCTGATATTTTTAAACAGTCTAAAATAATTTTTGTGGTATTTTAATATTTAATATTTAATTATTTATTACTTATAATATTTATTTTAATAAAAATAAAAAATAAATAAATAAATAAAGAGATAAATAAATAAAAATCAACGACGGAAGAATCGACGACGAAAATCGCTGGCGAAAAATTAGCTTAGGCCAATTCGCTGCAGGAAAAACCTGCGCAGAATTGGCCTATGGTCCGTGCCCAGCCCGCAAAGCCCCGCATTTTTTTTTGCCAATGCAATTTCGTACCCCAATAGCCTGGCCCACGCATAATTTTTTCGAAACCCTATTTTACTTGGTTTTTTATTTTATTTCCTAAACAATTTTTATTTCCTTAACCAATTAGTATTAGGTTTTTATTTTTTCTTATAAATACCACATTAAAGACATAATGAAAAAGGGGGATCGGACTTTTGAGGGGACAACCAAAATTAATCAAGAGTTCCAATTGGACTTTTAAACCTGGAAGCAGTCTGAAGCAGTGAAGAGCAAAAAGAACTCTTCCAACCACAAGGCAACAAGGCAGTGTTGTCTTGATCAAGGTTTTCTCAGAATTTCAACCATGCAATTGTGGTGGAACTAACAACGAAGGTTTGATCTTAACTAATAAATTTTTGTATTCACGGTAGCCATAAGATGCTTCCTTTTAAAAATTTTGTTAAGGTATTTTGATATTAATTTTCCAGTAGTATGAAATTGTTGAATCCAAATAATATGTTTTATTAACCAAAATCCTAATATCTTAATACTCGTTAAACTAATTTTTGAAATTTAAAACCCTAATTGCACTTTTCTGAAACCATAAAACAATAATTTGTTTTTTCAAAACCATAATCAATTCTATTTTTCTAAGATTTACAATAACTTGTTTCTTCCAATTTCGATACCCTATTTTCTAAATCTTAAACCTTAAAATCTTAATTTTCAACACCAAAATCTACAACCCTAAAAGACAGTTTTTAAAATCTTCCGGGGCGTGGCGCCCAACCCCGCAAGGGGC
Source organism: Garcia nutans (assembly GCA_947685225.1). NCBI lineage: Eukaryota > Viridiplantae > Streptophyta > Magnoliopsida > Malpighiales > Euphorbiaceae > Garcia > Garcia nutans. The sequence continues at coordinate 37,259,277 of CANTUV010000045.1, forward strand.
ATTGTCCCCTTAACCCCCGCCCGCTAACCGGCTAGCGGGATCACCGTATGGGTCGTCAAAGGGGTCAATATTTATTTTTGTATTATAAGCATTTTTGTTTAACTCCCTTTATTTAAAAACCCTAATTTGGTTATTAAAATTCTAAAACCCTAAATTTATACATTTATTACTTTATTTAATTTTAAATTTGATTATGTAATTTATTATATATTTTGATGATTATTTTTTTTAATTTTGATATTTGATTTGTTTATCATGGATGAATATTTTTCAATTCTTATTTGTTTATAAAAATTGTAAGAGTTATGTTTCCATAGTTGGGTATCTCATCAATTAATTTTTATATAATTTAAGTTGTTTTTATATTTTGAAATTATTGTAAAGGACACGTTTCCACCTTTCGGTGAGTGTCCTATTTAGTTTTAGACATAGACAATGTAAGGACATATTTCCATCCTCGGATGGGTGTCCATTTATTTATTTATTTTATTTGGACATTGCTTTGATTTTAATATAATGATGCTTTATTTTAATTGTTGCATGTAGTATGGATAATATCATTATATTTAAGAATTTTATAATATTAAGACCTAAAAAGGAGGCCGGTTCCAATGAACTGGGCACTGTGGGGGGTCCTGGACCAATTCTCACCTTCCCCACACATACTCAACTTTCCGAACCCATTAGGGGGTTGGTGATTCCTTAGGAATTGAGTCATCCACCCCTTTCTTTTTTTTGACCCGTCCGGGTGATGACTCCATTTTCTTTAGGCTTAGGCCCGTATTCTCTAAGGCCCCGAGCCTAACAGTTTCGAAGTCGCAAGAACCATTCCACCAGGAGTGGGGGCGAAAATCTCCACTCACACAATATTCAACAATAATCAAAACATTGAGTGCCATCATAAAATAACTGTTGGATTATAATAACTCATGATATTCAATATTTAAAGGAACAATGTCAGAGGGTGTCGTGGTGGCAGAGGTTTTGGTAAGGGTGGTAGATCAGGGTCTAGTTAGATAGGAGGTTCTACAGTAAGGAGCAGACAAGATGATGTAGGGCCATCACAGTGAGTTTATATGATGCATAGGCAGCCGGATGCTTCAGCTGTCATGACTGATACTTTTACTTTATTTTGCACTTCAGTTTATGCATTGATAGACCTTGGGTTAACACATTCATACATCAGTGCATCCATACTACTTGTGAGTGACATGCATTCGGAGTCCCTAGGATATGATGTATTGGTTACCAATCCTTTAGGGCACAGTATTGTAGTTAGTAAGGTGCACCGAGATAGTCCAGTTGTTATCAGGAAGAGGAGTTTTTCAGTGACCTGATTGAGATATCCTTTAGGGAGTACAATCTGATTTTGGGCATGGATTGATTATCCAGGCATGGAGCTGTGGTAGACTGTCAGCAAAAACATGTACTTTGAGAACATGTGATAGTAGAGATGTGGTGGTATTTAGTGAGCAAAGACACCTTTCATCCATGTTTATCTTAGCTATATCAGCTAGGAGGATGATCCAAAAGGGATGTGAGGCATATCTAGCTCATGTTGTAGATAGTGGGATCCCAGCTTGACAGTATACCTATAGTTGCCAAGTTTTTCGATGTTTTTCCAGATGAGTTGCCAGAGGTAACTCCTGAGAGAGAGGTGAAGTTTGGTATCTATCTGATGCCTGGTACCACTCCTATCTCCATCACCCCTTATCAGATGGAACTTGCTGAATTAAAGGAGTTAAAGGTGCAGTTGCAAAAGTTGCTTGAAAAAGGGTTTATCCATCCTGGTGTGTCACCGTGGGGAGCACCTGTCTTGTTTGTGAAGAAGAAGGATGGAACCTTGAGATTATGTATTGATTACAGGAAGCTGAATAAGGTGACCATCAAGAACAAGTATCCTTTACCTTAGATAGATGATCTCTTTGATTAGTTGAAGGGAGCAGCAATATTCTTTAAGATTGATCTGAATCAGGGTACCATCAGTTGAGAGTTAGAGATGCAGATATACCCAAGATAGCTTTTTGCATGAGGTATGGACATTGTGAGTTTCTAGTGATGCCCTTTGGACTGACAAATGCACCAGCAACATTTATGGATTTGATGAACAGGGTGTTTAGACCATACTAAGATCAATTTGTAGTGGTCTTCATTGATGATATTCTAGCATATTTACGTCATGAGGAAGATCATGACAGGCATCTACAAATTATACTACAAACTTTGAGAGATAAGCAGTTATATGCTAAGCTATATAAGTGTGAGTTCTGGCTCAATTAGGTGACTTTCCTTAGTCATGTGGTATCAACAGAGGGTAATAGAGCTTATCAGAGTAAATTTAAAGTCGAGGCTATCTTGAATTGGAGTCCACCAAAGAATGTGACAGAGGTTAGAAGTTTTCTGGGATTGGAAGGCTATGATCGTGGGTTTGTGAAGGGTTTTTCTATGATAGTTATACCACTCACTAGATTACTTCAAAAAGGTGATATCAACAGAGGGTACAAAGATAGATTGTGCATTTCTGATGATGAACTATATATCAGTGAGATAGTGAGACTGCATGGAGTCATAGTTACTTTGGTGTCGGACCGAGATACCCATTTTACATTGAGATTTTAAAAGAGTTTTCAGGATGCATTGGGTTTTTTATTGCACTTTAGACTATTTTCCATCCTCAGACAAATGGACTGTAATATCCCAAAATTTTGAAAATTTCTAATTTTTGGAAATTTGATAAAATAAAATATAATTTAAATGGATAAATTAAATTAATGGTTTTAAATGAGAAATGAAGGGATTTTAAATGAAAAAAGTGGAATATATATATGATATATATACAACATATATACAACATATAAAAGTAAAAAAAAAGACAACATTTTAAAAGAAAAGAAAAAAGTCAAAGTAAAAGGGTATTTTAGTAATTAAATCTTAAAAATTTAAAATTATTAAATTAATTCAAAATTAAATAATTTTTAAATGGAAGAGGAAATTTTGAACTTTTATTTTATTAAATAAATAATTAATTATTAAAATATTATAATATATATATGGTTTAAAATAAAAGACGAAAGGAAAGAGAAATTAAAAAGTTATCTTCATTTCTTCTTCTCCTTCATCAAGGTTGAACCACCATAAGAGCTTAGACCAAGGGTTTTGATTCTTCCATGCTCCACAAATTGAAGGATTTAACAAGTTTAAAGTGGATTTTTGGTGATTTTCATCAAATTTGGTAAGTTTCCAACTCCTTTCTTTGAATTCCATGGAAATTTTGATTATGTCTGAATTTGAATTTTTAAGCAGTATGTTATAATTATTGGAGTTGGTGTGTATGATGTTATTTTGAGGAAGTTAACAATGATTTTAAGGTTGGATTGAAGAGATGATGGAGTTTGGATAAAGAATGGTGAAGAGAGAGAATTTAGGGTTATGGATTTTTATGGTTTAAAAAATCATGGTTTTTAATTGTGCAAATTGGTTCTAAATGAGTTTTTTTTGGTGCATAAACAAGTATTTTAAAGTCAAATATTGGATTTGACTGTGTTTGGTTGGAGTTTGAATATGGAAGTGGAGATTTAGAGTTTTGGAAAAGTGAATTTCCAAAGTTGTTGAATTGTTTGATTTTATATGTTTAAGCATGTTGTTTAGTGTTAAAAGTGATTAATATAAGCTTTAAATGATTAATGGATTGTGTTTGAATGGAAAACCTTCAATGGGGGAAGGTTATGCCATTTTAGGGTTTTGTACATAAGAGTGTGTTTTTGTAATGTAAATAGTTTACATGTATTAAAATATGTTTTTAATAATATAAATAAACTTAAAACACTAATTTAAATGGAATAGAATGGAATTCTAATGTTAAAGTAAGGAAAGGCTAAATTTTTGAAATTTATAGGAGTGATGTTTAATTATGGTTTAATATTGGAAATGCCATTAAATGTGATACTAAATGTTTATTTGCTATCACATTTGGTTTAGGCATTGAGGGAGGTTGATTTGTTTCATACAAGTGGTGAAGGGAAAGTTGAAAGGATAGGATTGGAGATTGTTTTAAGCTTGTGTTGGTTGCTATTTGAGGTAAGTACAAACTTTGAATACATTGGTTATGTTTGCATGATATTTGGGCTTAACATATTTTGGTTGGAAAATGTGTTAAGCTACTTGATACATTGGTTATGTATGAATAATGTGCTATGACATTTGTAATATCATATATGTGTTAAATGCATTGTGAAAAGCTATTCATAATGGCTAAATTGTGTAAAATGTGTAATATGTGAAAATGACCCAAAGTGTTTGGGTAATGCCATTTGTTGTGTATGCATTAAGTGCATTGTTGAAAAGTCATTGGTAGTGGCTAGATTACATTAAATGTGATTAATATGTGAATTATGTTGAAATACCTAAGGTAATTGGGCAATGTGTTGTAAATGCAAAAATGTGGTATAATGTAATGAGATATATGGAAACATAATGAAATGAATTAATATTGATATAAATGAGAAATATGAATGAATTGTGTGCCTAGTATGTTATTCAATTTTCAGAGTTCTGTGTTTGGCGGCATGCCTATGATTTGCCTACAGGCTAGACATTGGTATCACTGTGAAAATATTTTTGAGGTGAAATGACCAGGCCGTAAGCCTCAAAAATAAGTCATTGAAGCTAGGCTGGGTGAAATGACTAGATCATAAGCTCAGACCTAGTTGGATTATTACATTGATATATTTCATGCGGGGCTAGACATATAGTGTCATTATAGATCAAAACAGTAACTCTAGGATTTGAATAGCATATTAGTTATCTTTGGACCCATGTTTGTGTTTGTGTTTGTTTTATGAGAATTGTGAATTGTGAAATATTTGAAATGTATGAGGAAATGGAATGATGTGATATCCATATGAGTGATGAAATGGAAATGAAATGAAATTTATAGGAGTGATGTTTAATTATGGTTTAATATTGGAAATGCCATTAAATGTGATACTAAATGATTATTTGCTATCACATTTTGTTTAGGCATTGAGGGAGGTTGATTTGCTTCATCCAAGTGGTGAAGGGCAAGTTGGAAGGATAGGATTGGAGGTTGTTTTAAGCTTGTGTTGGTTGCTATTTGAGGTAAGTACAAACTTTGAATACATTGGTTATGTTTGCATGACATTTGGGCTTAACACATTTTAGTTGAAAAATGTGTTATGCTACTTGATACATTGGTTATGTATGAATAAAGTGCTATGACATTTGTAATGTCATATATGTGTTAAATGCATTGTGAAAAGCCATTGATAATGGCTAAATTGTGTAAAATGTGTAATATGTGTATTATGTGAAAATGACCCAAAGTGTTTGGGTAATGCCATTTGTTGTGTATGCATTAAGTGCATTGTTGAAAAGCCATTGGTATTGGCTAGATTACATTAAATGTGATTAATATGTGAATTATGTTGAAATACCCAAGGTAATTGGGCAATGTGTTGTAAATGAAAAAATGTGGTATAATGTAATGAGATATGTGGAAACATAATGAAATGAATTAATATTGATATAAATGAGAAATATGAATGAATTGAGTGCCTAGTATGTTATTCAATTTTCAGAGTTTTGTGTTTGGCGGCGTGCCTATGATTTACCTACAGGCTAGACGCTGGGTATCACTGTGAAAATGTTTTTGAGGTGAAATGACCGGGTCGTAAGCCTCAAAAATAAGTCATTGAAGCTAGGCTGGTTGAAATGACCGAATCATAGCTCAGACCTAGTTGGATTATTACATTGATATATTTCCTGCGGGGCTAGACACATAGTGTCATTATATACCAAAACAGTAACTCTGGGATTTGAATAGCATATTAGTTATCTTTGGGCCCATGTTTGTGTTTGTTTTATGAGAATTGTGAATTGTGAAATATTTGAAAAGTATGAGGAAATGGAATGATGTGATATCCATACGCATTGTGCTTTGGCATTTCATCTGAGTTTTATTATTATCAAAGTTTGTATTACTAGGCTTTTGGCTTAGCGCGATTGTTTACATCGCGCAGGTAACAGGATAGATTCGGCTGAGCTGGAGAGTTCTTCTAGACCAGGTGTAACATCCTAAAATTTTTGAAAATTTTTAATTTTTGGAAAATTGGATAAAATAAATTATAATTTAAAAGGATAAATTAAATTAATGGTTTTAAATGAAAAATGAAGGGATTTTAAATGAAAATGTGGAATATATATGTGATATATATGCAAAATATACATAACATATATAAAAGTCAACATTTTTAAAACAAAATGGTAATTTGGTAATTAAATCGTATAAATTAAAAATTAATAAAATAATACAAAAATAAATTATTTTTTAATGGAAGAGGGAAATTAGGACTTTTAATTTATTAAATAAATAAATAAATATTAAATTATTTTAAAAATATATATATATATATGTGGTTAAAAAAAAGATGAAAGGAAAAGAATATAAAAGTCTTCATCTTCTTCTTCTTCTTCAAGAACGTGTTTTCCATGGGAGTTTAAAGACCAAGGATTTTGCTTTTTTCATACTCCATAAATTGAAGGAATTAACAAGTTTCAAGTGGATTTTTGGTGATTTCCACCAAAATTAGTAAGTTTCCATCTCTTTTCTTTAAATTCCTTGGAAATTGGATAATGTGAGAATTTGGATTTTTATGTAGGATGTTATAATTGTTGGAATTGGTGTGTATGATGTTATTTTGGGTAGTTAACAATGATTCTAAGATTAGATTGAAGAGATGATGGAGTTTGGTTAAAAAATGGTGAAGAGAGAGAATTTAGGGTTATGGATTTTTGGGGCTTTGAAAACATGAACTTTAATTGTGCAAATTGGTTCTAAATGAGTTGTTTTGACTCATAAACAAGTATTTTAAAGTTAAATATTGGATTTGGTTGTGTTGGGTTGGAGTTTGAGAATGGAAGTGGAGATTTAGGGTTTTGGAAAAGTGATTTTCCAAAGTGGTTGAATTGTGTGATTTTATTTGTTTAAGCATGTTGTTTAGTGTTAAAAGTGATGAATATAAGCATGTAATGAGTGATGGATTGTCTTGGAATGGAAAACCTTTAATGGGGGAAGGTTATGCCATTTTTGAAATTTTGTGTATAAGAGGGTATTTTTATAATGTAAATGATTTAAATGTATTAAAATATGTTTTTAATAATATAAATAAACTTAAAACACTAATTTAATTGTAGTAGAATGGAATTTTAATTTTGAAGTAAGGAAAGGCTAAATTTTTGGAAATTTGTAGGAGTGATGTGTAATTATGGTTTAATGTTGGAAATGCCATTAAATGTGATACTAAATGATTATTTGTTATCACATTTGGTTTAGGCATTGAGGGAGGTTGATTTGCTTCATCCAAATGGTGAAGGGCAAGTTAGAAAGATTGGATTGAAGGTTGTTTTTAGCTTGTTTTGGCTTGTTAGTGGAGGTATGTACAAACTTTGAATATAATGTTTATATTTGCATAACATTTGGACTTAACACATTTTGGTTGGAAAATGTGTTAAGCTACTTGGTTCATTGATTGTGTATGAATAATGTCCTATGACATTTTTAATGTCATATATGTGTTAAATGCATTGTGAAAAGCCATTGATAATGGCTAATTTGTGTAACATGTGAAATATGCATATTATGTGAAAATACACAAAGTAATTGGGTAATGTGTTGTGAATGCAAAAATGAGATATGTGGAATAATGAAATGAATTGATATTGATAAAAATGACAAAAATGAGAAAAAAAATGTAAAAATAAGGCAATGAGCCTAGATTGAATATGTGACAATGAGAAAGAGATTAATAATGAGAAATATGAATAAATTGTGTGCCTGGTATGTTATTCAATTTTCAGAGTTCTGAGTTTAGCGGCATGCCTATGATTGCCTACGGGCTAAACGCTGGAATGGTGAAAAGACTGGGTCATAAGCTAGGCCAGCTGATAAATATGATATTTTTTGGGTGAAAAGACTGGGTCGTAAGTCTCAAAAATTGTAGCAGTCTAGCCAGGTTGAGGACCAAGATACTAGGGCCTAAGGGTCTAGCCGGGTTGAGGTCCAAGAGACTGGGACTATTACATTATCCATGGATATATATATTGCCTACGGGGCTAGACACATGGTGTCATTATGGACCAAAGCAGTAACTTTGAAATTTGAATAGCATATTAGATCCTTTTTGGGCCCATGCTTATCTTTGTTTTAATGTGAATTATGAATTATGATACAATTGAGCAATATAATGTTACGAGTTGTGCTTATGAAATATTTGAAAAATATAAGAAAGTGGATTGATGTGACTTATATATGTATTGTGCATTTGGTATTGCATTGAGTTACATTGTTATTATAAAAGTTTGTACCACTAGGCTTCGGCTTAGAGCGATTGTTTCCATCACGCAGGTGGCAGGGTAGATCCAGTTGAGCCATAGAGTTCTTCTAGACCAGGTCGGGTCTAGACTTGCAGTTGAGCTTGTTGAGTTGCTATCAAGATCAGAAACACTACCAGCAGCATGCATATATTTTTATGTTATTGTACATTTTTGAGTTTTATGCATAATATATTATGTTTTGAATTTTACGTATTGTATATTATAAAGAATGTTTGGGTCAATGTATTTGAAATGAGAGAGTAAGTGTTATTTAAATTATATATATATATATCTATATATATATAAATGTTTGAGAAACTTGGTGAAATTGAGAAGTATGGTTGAGATGGTGATTGGAAATTTTTTTGGGAGTGTTTTCTTTTTTTAGGTTGAGTAATTACTAAATTTTGGGATATCCAAATTACAGACAAAACTCTGGCGAATTTTTTCCAGAGATTTTTATATATATTATTTATTTTTGGTTTTTATAACAAGTAAAGAATATTTGTATTCTATTTAATTTTTATATATTTAGAATTTGAAATTTTAAAATGGAAATGTGAAAATTTTTTATTAAATCGATCTATGACATTTTTGTACCGTATATGCATATTTTACATATGCTGAAAATATGTATTGTACGTATATAGGGTATAAGGGTGTTACACCAGGTCGGATCTAGACTTGTGTTTGTTCTTGTAGAGTTGATATCAAGATCAGAAACACTGTCAACAGCATGTATATATTTTATGTTATTGTATATTTTGGGTATTATGTATAGTATATTATGTTTTTGGATTTTATGTATTGTAAACTATAAAAAATATTTTGGTTAAGTTATTTGAAATGGGAGTGTAAATGTGTTCTAAATTATATATATATATATATAAATGTTTAAGAAACTTGGTGAAATTGAGGAGTATGGTTGAGATGGTGATATGAAATTATTTGGGAGTATTTTCTTTTTACAGGTTGTGTAATTGATAAATTTTGGGATGTCTAAATTACAGATAAAACTTTGATAAATTTTTCCCAGAGATTTTCATTTAAAATGTTTATTTTGAGTTCCTATAACAAGTAAAAAATATTTATATGTTATTTAATTTTATATATTTAGTATTTGAAATTTTAAATCAGAAATGTGAAATTTTTTTTATCAAACCAGTTTGTGATATTTTTGTACCGTAGCGTATTTTATATATGCTGAAAATATGTATTGTACATATTTAGGGTATAAGGGTGTTACATTTATTTTGGTATCAGAGCCTAGGTTTGAGGTTCTCGACCTAGGTGGGTTAATAGAAAGAGAAAATGGAGGATTTGAAAATGGTTTTAAACTGTAATACATGCATTGGCCCTGGCAGTTTCCAATCTATGATATAGTAATTTTTGTTATGTTTGCAAATATAGGTAGTTATGGCTAAGGGCAGTGCAGAGAGTGTGGCTCCGGATGAGGGTAAAGATGGAGCTAGAGTTGTGTCTACTGGTGAGGCATCTGTTTCTGTGCCTGTGAGACCAGCTGCTGATGAGATTTCACCTGGCTAGATACGACATATGGTAGAGTTGTTGAGACAGGCTCCAGTTCAGCAGCTGCCACCACCACAGCCGCAGTTGCCAGTGAGGAAATATGATAAGCTGAGAAAGTTTGGAGCTGAGGACTTTGTTGGTACTATAGACCCTGCTGTAGCAGAGCAGTGGCTAGATAGGGTTCAAAGAGTGTTCATTCAGCTGCAAGCTAGTCCGGAAGAGAAGTTTGTTTATGCCATATCTCTTCTGTAGAGGGATGCATATGATTGGTGGAAGATGGTTCCACATGCTTTAGTTGATCCACTAGTCCTGACTTATGATGATTTTCTGTGGGAATTTGAGCAGAAGTATACTACGAGGGAGTATAAGGATGCAAAGAAGATGGAGTTCCTGAGTCAAAAACAGGATGCTAGGACAGTGACAGAGTATGAGATGGAGTTTATCCGGTTGAGTCATTATACTGGTGGGATCATTTCTGATGAGATTGACAGGTGCAGGAGATTTAAGGAGGGACTGAGACCCTCTATCATGTGTATCATAGCAGGCTCTTGGTATTAAGATTTTTCTCAGTTGGTTGTAGCTGCCAGGAGTGTAGAGAGAGCACAGAGTCTTGCAACAGCTGCCAGGGTTGAGGAGACCAGAGCTAGGAGACTCCAAAGTGAAGGGTCTTCATCAGTGAAGAGAGGCCGAGGGGCATATTTTCAGAGGATCTGTAGGAGCCAGGGGTAGTTTGGCAGGTCAGTACAGCAGCAGAGATAGAGACAGAGACCTGCAGTTTTAGTGGCTAGTACACTAACTCAGTAGCTCAAAGACCTGCTCCTCCTACTTGTGTTCATTATGGTAAAGCACATAGAGGTATCTGCTGGTGGAGAGGTGATTTGGGAGTGTTTTTTAGATGTGGATCATTAGGCCATTTTATCAGAGATTGTCCAGAGCCACCAGAGGATAGACAGGCAGATACTGCAGCTTCTCAACCCAGTGTCAGAGGGGGTCGTGGTGGCAGAGGTTTTGGTAGAGGTAGTTGATCTGGGACTAGTCAGAGAGGAGGTTCTACAACCGGAGGTAGTAAACCAGATGAGGCAGGGCCATCACAACGGTTTTATGTGATGCAAAGGCAGCCAGATGCTTCAGCTGTTATTGCTGGTACTTTTACTTTATTTGGTACTTCAGTTCTTGCATTATTAGATCCTAGGTCGACTCATTCTTACATCAGTGCATCCATCTTGCCTGTGAGTGGTTTGCATTCTGAGTCCTTAGGATTTGATATTTTGGTCACAAATCCTGTAGGGCATAGCGTTGTGGTGAGCAGGGTGCACCGAGATAGTCCAGTTGTTATTCAAGATGAGGAGTTTCTTGGTTACCTAATTGAGATGCCTTTCAGGGAGTATGATTTGATTTTAGTCATGGATTGGTTATCCAAGCATGGGGCTATAGTAGACTGTTAGAAGAAATATATTACTTTGAGAACACATGATGGTAGGGATGTGATGGTATCTAGTGAGCAGAGGTATCTTTCATCCATATTTGTTTTAGCTGTTTCAGCTGGAAGGATGATTCGGAAGGGATGTGAGGCCTATCTTGCTCATGTTGTAGATACTAGAGCAGTGGGGTCCCAGCTTGACAATATACCCACAGTTACAGAGTTTCTAGATGTTTTTCCTGATGAGTTGCCAGGGGTGCCTCCTGAGAGAGAAGTGGAGTTTGGTATTGATTTGTTGCCCGGTACCACTCCTATCTCTATTACTCCTTATCAGATGGCACCTGCTGAGTTGAGAGAGTTGAAGGTGCAGTTGTAGGAGTTATTGGATAAAGGGTTCGTCCGCCCTAGTGTGTCCCCGTGGGGAGCGCCTGTGTTGTTTGTGAAGAAGAAGGATGGCACCTTGAGATTGTGTATTGATTAGAGGTAGTTGAATAAGGTGACCATCAAGAACAAGTATCCTTTACCTTGGATAGATGATCTCTTTGATTAGTTGAAGGGAGTAGTAGTATTCTCGAAGATTGATCTTAGATCAGGGTACCATCAGTTGAGAGTCAGAGATGTGGATGTACCTAATACAGCTTTTTGCACGAGGTATGGACATTATGAGTTTCTGGTGATGCCTTTTGGATTGACGAATGCACCAGCAGCTTTTATGGATTTGATGAACAGGGTGTTCAGACCATATTTAGATCAGTTTGTGGTGGTCTTCATTGATGACATTTTGGTGTATTCGCAAATGAGGAGGTTCATGATAGGCATTTGCATATTGTATTGTAAACTCTGAGAGAGAAGCAGTTATATGCTAAGCTATCTAAGTATGAGTTCTGGCTTGATCAAGTAGCTTTTCTTGGTCATGTGGTTTCAGCAGAGGGTATTAGAGTTTATTTGAGTAAGGTTGAGGCTATCTTGAATTGGAGTCCATCGAAGATTGTGATAGAGGTTAGAAGTTTTTTGGAATTGGCAGGCTATTATCGTCAGTTTGTGAAGGGTTTTTCTATGATAGCTACACCACTCACCAGATTGCTATGGAAAGGAGTTAGATTTGTGTGGACAGATTAGTGTCAGGTAAGTTTTTAGTAGCTGAGGGAGATGTTGACTCAGGCTCCTGTCCTGACCCTGCCTGTGGAAGGTAAACCATATGTGATATACAGTGATGCTTCATATAGTGGTTTAGGTTGTGTTCTGATGCAGGAGGGTAGAGTCATTGCTTATGCCTCTCGACAGTTGAAGCCACATGAGCTGAATTACCTTATGCATGATTTGAAATTAGCAACCATAGTTTTTTCCTTAAAGATTTGGCAGCATTACTTGTATGGGGAAAAGTGTTTCATTTATACGGATAACAAGAGTTTGAAATACCTGGGTGTTCAGAGAGAGTTGAATCTTTGGCAGAGATGATGGTTAGAGTTGATTAAAGACTATGACTGTTTGATTGATTATCATCCTGGTAAGGCAAATGTTGTTTCTGATGCCTTGAGTCGGAAGTCTTTAGCAGGTTTGACTGCTTATTCGCTCTCGTTGCTTGTTGAGTTGAGAGCATTGCATGCTAGAATTGACTCTTGTGATGATGGTGCTTTGATGGCTCAGTTGCAGTTGAGGTCAGTCTTGTTGGATCATATTAGGGATGCTCAGTTGGCAAATGAGAGAATCTAGAAATTTGTGTTGGTTTGTCAGAAGGGGGAAAGTTGAGACTTTTATGTAAGGGATGCTCGCAGTCTATGGTACAGAGATAGGTTGTGTATTCCTGATGATGTAGAATTGAAAAGGATGATATTAGAGGAAGCACATTAGTCACGTTGTGCTATGCACCATGGGAGTACCAAGATGTATCAAGACTTGAAGCAACATTATTGGTGGTTAAGTATGAAGAGAGACATAGCAGAGTTTTTATCCAGATGTCTCACTTGCCAGAGAGTGAAAGCTGAGAACCAGGTTCCTTCAGGATTGCTCCAACCTTTATCAGTGCCAGAGTGGAAATGGGAGTGAGTGACAATGGATTTTGTGACTGGACTACCTTTGACCCAAAAGAAGCATGATACAATCTGGGTGATAGTTGATCGAATGATGAAGACAACTCATTTTTTTTCAGTTCAGATGGATTATTCTCTTGAGAGGTTGGCTGAGCTGTATATCAGTGAGATTAGTAAGATTGCATGGAGTCCCAGATTCTTTGGTTTCGGATCGAGATCCCCGATTTACTTCGAGGTTTTAGAAGAGTTTGCATGATGCTTTGGGTTTTCAGTTGCATTTTAGTACTGTTTTCCATCCTCAGATAGATGGGCCATCAGAGAGAGTGATACATGTAACACCCCCATACTCTATATAAGTACTATACATACACCTTGTATACATGCAGTACGTATATAAAGTATAAGAATGTCACTTTTCAGTTCAGATTAAAACATTTACTTTAGTTCCAAACAATAATACATTTTATTTAAAGAACATTTACAAACTCATTATACTTTTGATGATATTACATATATATAATGAGCTTGTCTTTACCAAAATTCATTTATACATATGAATATATTTTTATCAAAATACAACATAATTAAATTGTACATGTATACACCACCTTCTAGTTGGTCTCGAAATACTCTGACCCTTTTCGTGGCATAACGACTTGACTTTAGATCTACCACCTACTCACCTGCGCGAGATGAGTAGGTGGTAGATCAATCTCACCAAAACTATACTACAGTCATGTCATCTCAAACTCAAATCTATGGATAACAAAACTAACCGGCCAAATATACTAAACAAATCATATGGCCATAGGAGATTAATGGTCACACCTGTGGCTTATAAATCAATATTGTCCCTCTATTATTCTGCTTCCAACATTTCCAATTACAATGCTAAGTTTGTATCTCAAGGATTACATATTCATTCTCTAAACTTTTGCTACACCAAGAGTTAACACATTTCAACTCCGTTTCAAAAGAATTTGCACTCGATTATATGATCATCATTAGCCTAACTCATGTTTCAACAATATTACCATTAACATCTCTTACGTATACATATTCGATCATATGCAAATTTTACACAATTTCCATTTGTTACTCCATTTCTAATCTATCTTTTCTAAAAATTTTCATATATTATACTTCCCCTTTTTCCTTACAATCTCTTATTATACACATATACATAGAACCTTTCCACATGTAAATACTTTGGGACTCAAAATATTATATGTTCATCAAGTTCAGTGATTACAATAAAAAAATTTCACGGTCTAGTATTACTCGAGCCCATTCTCACTCTCGATTTCGTCACATAGTCTAGCTCTGCGCAGGTCAAGACCTAATCTCTCTTAGGTCCGCTAATACATACAATATCATTCTCAATACCACTAAACATGTAATTGTATAAAATAATAAACATACAATAACATTTTTTTTCTACCACATACACATTCATAGGTCACATTCATAATGTGACTTACTTTCCACATTTCTTACATAATGCAATTACATTCATATCGAAAAACTCATCTCACATATCCTATACATGTATACACATAATCATGAAAATTTTATTTAATTTCTCTTTTGTATATAATCTATACAAATTTAATGTTTATTACTTTTCATTGAACATTATCATTCTCATTCTTTTAACATGACTTAAGTTAAACATCAACTCAACAAATATATACACTCTAACTATAATAACACTTCACATAAGTCGTAGTCACATTTCTAATGTGACATCTCTCTCACATTTGTTTTTAAAAGCATTTAGTATACCCTTCATATCCATTTTCATCATTTCCAGCCCAATTACTTAAGGTAACTCATTTTCACTTGTTTAGTCATTTTCTCTTTATTTCAAAATAAAATTTCTTATTATCAATCACATTACCCAATTCATAGTACTTTCTTATGCAATAATATTCATTCATCTCATATGCTTAATAAATATTAAACTATCAATATCTAAATCATCCTCATCAAAATTCTATTAAAACTCTAAACTCTCAACTTACTACTTTACCTAAACTTCAATTTACTAATCTCATTTTCTTAATATTAACTTTGAAAACATTTTATACATATACCATCATGTAACATCAAGACATATCATTTTCACAATTATTAAAGCTCATTTCAAAAATCCAAATTTCACATATTACCACCATTAACATGAGCTTTAACAACACTTAAGCATATCACATTTCTAACATTAAAATCACAATGTTTGCATTAAAACAACCATACAAACAACACCATTATATCTCCTTACGATAACCAACATCATCCCTTGCTTTAAAAACCTTAACTTTGCATACCCAAACCTTAAATTGTCACACTTTGTCTATACTGATCAACTCACTTAATAGTCCACCATACTTTCTTCAATTTAATATTATATCTATCTTTTTTTTAACAATCGAACAATATTTTCTCTTTCTAGCAATCCAAATAATAAAGAGATCCAAATTTTAGAGAAAAGAGTACTTAATTAAATCTTAATATATATATATATATATATTTTTTACTCATTTCCAACATTATTCTCCTATTCATTTCTTTATAATCTATTTCGCAAGCACACTTTACTAACCAAAAATTTCAAAATTTGCTTTACTTAAGTAAACTCCCATTCTTTAGTTTATCAATTAAACTTATACAAATTTCCCCATATCATTTGTTTTTCTAATTTTCTTTTTATGCAAAACCTCATTCACACACTATCATCTATCTCATATAATTCAGATATACTACAAATCACTTAATGCCACATCCGAGACCAACCTAGGTGTTAATGCATATGCATGTATCACAATTTCACTTTTTTTAAAAAAAATTTTCCTCTTTTTGTTTTAAATCTGCTTAGGACGAGAATCTCAAACCTAAGCTCTAATACCAAAATAATTGTAACACCCCCATACTCTATATAAGTACTATACATACACCTTGTATACATGCAGTACGTATATAAAGTATAACAATGTCACTTTTCAGTTCAGATTAAAACATTTACTTTAGTTCCAAACAATAATGCATTTTATTTAAAGAACATTTACAAACTCATTATACTTTTGATGATATTACATATATATAATGAGCTTGTCTTTACCAAAATTCATTTATACATATGAATATATTTTTATCAAAATACAACATAATTAAATTGTACATGTATGCACCACCTTCTAGTTGGTCTCGAAATACTCTGACCCTTTTCGTAGCATAACGACTTGACCTCAGATCAACCACCTACTCACCTGCGCGATTTACACAACCGCGCTAAGCTCGAAAGCTTAGTAGTACAAATAAATATTATAAATATACATTATAGAAAATCATACTTATATATTAAATTCATGTATCATTATTTTCTTATCATGTTTTCCCATTTCAATTACACTTTTCATATATTTCTACTAATCTCGTAATTATAAACATATACACATATATCATTAACACAAACCACAATTCCATAACTTATTAGAACATTCATAAAATAATACTCACAATGTCCACATCCATATACATATTACATGTCATATTACACTTTCAGATTCTCATCTTTCAACATAGCTTCTCAGGCCATATTTCTTTTCAATAATTTACTTATGTATTGTAATCATAACATACTTCATAACATTACATTTCATTACTTTATTCAATTGGTTCACCATTCATAAATCACATTGAAACAAAGACAAGCATGGGCCCAAAAGACACTAATATGCCATTCAACTTTCAGAGTTACTGCTTTGGTCCATAATCACAATCATCAATACATTTATCCATGGATAATCAACTAGATTTGAGCTTATGACCCAGTCTTTTCACTCAATCTAGCTTTAAGAATTTGTTTTTGAGGCTTACGACCCAGTCTTTTCACCCCAAAAACATCACATTTCACATTTTTCAGCTGGACTCGGCTTATGACCTGGTCTTTTCACCTATCCAGCGATTCATAGGCATGCCGTCAAACCCAGAACTCTGAAAATTGAATAACATATTAATCACACAATTATTTCATTTATCTCTTTATCAATCTCTTTCTCAATTCATTTCTCATTTCATTTCTCATTTCATATTTCATAATCAAATGGGCAACCATGCCCCAATTATTTCATTTGCACTATCATAGCCAACAACAATGGCTTCACATCTCATCATATCACAATTCACATTAAAGCAATTCATCATTAAAGTATTCATCATAACCTATTGCATTGCACATACCTTTTGAATGATCATCATATCTTTCACATTATACAAATCATAACATTAATCAAATAGTAATAATAATATAGTAGATTACTTAACACATTTATAACCAAATGTGTTAAGTCTCAAAATCATGTAAAAGAATGCATCCATGTAAGTTTTTACTTACCTCAAGAGAAACTCACACCAATCTAAACTCCTCTTCTAAGAATCCTCCAACACTTGGATTAGGGCAACCCAATCTCTTCAAAACCTAATCAAAAAGTGATCATACACACTCACTCAGAGATACACATGAGATAATATAGATACGAACCAACTAGGGCAAACTTTACACATGACACGCTCAACAACACGAGCGTGTCCTTAATCGTGCCTTAAACCAACAACACATAAGCTTTGACACGCTCAGTAACACGGGCGTGTCACTGGACGTGTCACTCATTCTGCCTTACAGAAACATTGACACACCCAACAACATGAGAGTGTTCATGGCCGTGTCAATTACTTTATCTCTCAGTAGCTATGACACGCTCAGTAACACAGTCGTTTTAATGGCCGTGTCACAAACGTCAAACTCAGTACCGTTGACACGCCCAATGACATGGCCGTGTCACTGGCCGTGTCAGGCGAAAATTATACATTCCGAACTCTCATCCATGAAAACACAAACACTCCAAAATCCATACTACAACACCCTTAATCAACATCTTGGTTTATATACACATAAATCACCTATTAATTTAACACTTATATATCTTCAACATATCATAATAATAATCATTATATACATCATCCATATATCAATTACTCAATTTCTCCAACTCATTTATATTATACCCTTACTAAACAATTTCAACAATCCATCATCATCCTCACAAATAACCATATTATCATCATCTAAATACCAATTTAACATATATATATATATATACTTCAATCTTTCATTATCATCATCTTCACACACTAACCATATCAAATATAAACACAATCAATAGAAATCAACACAAAGAAATGAACACTTACTTGAATTGTTTGCCAAATCTTCAATATCCACCTTCAATTCTCTTAAAGCCCTTAATAATTTGATGTGTATGCCAACAAAATCACATCTCTCTCTCTCTCTCTCTCTCTCTCTCTCTCTCTCGTTCAAGGAGAAGAAGAAGGAAATAAAGAAAATCCTCTCTTTTCCCTTTTAAGCTTATCTTATATATATATAATAATAATAATAATATAATTAAACAACTCTAAAAATTCTCCACCACAAGATTTACTCTTCCCTTTGACTTTCTTTTCTTCTTTTTCTCTTGTCATTATTATTATTATTATTATTATTATTATTATTATTATTATTATTATTATTATTACTACTTACTTACTTACTTACTTACTTACTTACTTACTTTTCCTACACCAATATATACATCATGTATATGTGATGTATATGTTGCTATATGTATATCTCTTATATATTTCCTTTTAATGAATTAATTATCTTCTTTTCTCTTTCCATT
The DNA here is from genome assembly GCA_947685225.1 of Garcia nutans. Lineage (NCBI taxonomy): Eukaryota > Viridiplantae > Streptophyta > Magnoliopsida > Malpighiales > Euphorbiaceae > Garcia > Garcia nutans. The sequence continues at coordinate 37,278,383 of CANTUV010000045.1, forward strand.
AAACATATACATTAAATCCAAATACAACAATAATTCCAAAACTTTTAGCTTATTCTTTGGGATATTACAATACAGATTCTAGAGGATATGTTGAGGAGCTGTATCATTGATTTTATCAGAAATTGGGATAGATTTTTGCCACTAATTGAGTTTACATATAACAACAGTCATCAGTCCAGTATTTGGATGGCTCCTTATGAGGCCTTGTATGGCAGGAGATGCAGAACACCTTTATGTTGGGATGAGGTTGAAGAATGTAAACTAGTCGATCCCAATTTGATTAAGGAAACAGAAGAGAAAGGGAAGGTGATTCAGGGTTGTTTGAAAGTAGCTTCAGACTGGTAGAAATCCTATTCAGATTTGAAGAGAAGAGACATAGAATTCAGTGTGGGAGATAAAGTATTTCTGAAGGTGTCTCCATTGAAGAAGATTCTGAGGTTCGATCGAAAAGGGAAGTTGAGTCCTCATTTCATAGGACCATATGAGATTTTGGAGAGAGTTGGTCCAGTGGCTTATAGACTAGCTTTGCCGCCTGAGTTGGATCAAATTCATAATGTCTTCAATGTCCATGTCTCGGAGATACAGGTCTGACCCATCTCATATCATATAAGTGGAGTCTATTGAGGTAAGTCATATCTGACTTACGAGGAAGAACCAGTGGCGATTTTGGCACGAGAGGTTGAAAAATTGAGGAATAAGAGGGTGCCACATATGAAAGTCCTTTGGAGGAATCATGCCACTAAGGAGGCGACATGGGAGAGTGAGCAGGCGATGCAGAGTCAGTTTTTTCAATTGTTCCAGACTTAAGAACATGTAATTTCGAGGTCGAAATTTATTGTAGTAGGAGAGAATTGTAATATCCCAAATTTCTAAAAATTTCTAATTTTTGAAAATTTGATAAAATAAATTATAATTTAAATGGATAAATTAAATTAATGGTTTTAAATGAAAAATAAAGAGATTTTAAATGAAAAAAGTGGAATATATATGTGATATATATACAACATATATACAACATATAAAAGTCAACAAAAAAGTCAATATTTTAAAAAGAAAAGTTAAAAGTCAAAGTAAGAGGGTATTTTGGTAATTAAATCTTAAAAATTTAAAATTATTAAATTAATTAAAAATAAATAATTTTTGAATGAAAGAGAGAATTTTGAACTTTTACTTTATTAAATAAATAAATAAATAATTAATTATTATAATATTATAATATATATATATATATGGTTTAAAATAAAAGATGAAAGGAAAGAGAAATTAAAAAGTTTTCTTCATTTCTTCTTCTTCTTCATCAAGGCCGGACCACCATAAGAGCTTAGACCAAGGATTTTTTATTCTTCCATACTCCATAAATTGAAGGATTTAACAAGTTTAAAGTGGATTTTTGGTGATTTCCATTAAATTTGGTAAGTTTCCAACTCCTTTCTTTGAATTCCATGGAAATTTTGATTATGTCTGAATTTGAATTTTTAAGTAGTATGTTATAATTGTTGGAGTTGGTGTGTATGATGTTATTTTGGGTAGTTAACAATGATTTTAAGGTTGGATTGAAGAGATGATGGAGTTTGGATAAAGAATGGTGAAGATAGAGAATTTAGGGTTATGAATTTTTAGGGTTTAAGAAATCATGATTTTTAATTGTGCAAATAGGTTCTAAATGAGTTTTTTTTGGCACATAAACAAGTATTTTAAAGTCAAATATTGGATTTGGTTGTGTTTGGTTGGAGTTTGAGTATGGAAGTGGAGATTTAGGGTTTTGGAAAAGTGATTTTCCAAAGTTGTTGAATTGTTTGATTTTATTTGTTTAAGCATGTTGTTTAGTGTTAAAAGTGATGACTATAAGCTTGAAATGATTGATGGATTGTGTTTGAATGGAAAACCTTCAATGGGGGAAGGTTATGCCATTTTAGAGTTTTGTGTATAAGAGTGTGTTTTTATAATGTAAATAGTTTAAATGTATTAAAATATGTTTTTAATAATATAAATAAACTTAAAACACTAATTTAAATGGAATAGAATGGAATTCTAATGTTAAAGTAAGGAAAGGCTAAATTTTTGAAATTTGTAGGAGTGATGTTTAATTATGGTTTAATATTGAAAATGCCATTAAATGCGATAGTAAATGATTATTTGCTATCACATTTGGTTTAGGCATTGAGGAAGGTTGATTTACTTCATCCAAGTGGTGAAGGGCAAGTTGGAAGGATAGGATTGGAGGTTGTTTTAAGCTTGTGTTGGTTGCTATTTGAGGTAAGTACAAACTTTGAATATATTGGTTATGTTTGCATGACATTTGGGCTTAACATATTTTGGTTGGAAAATGTGTTAAGCTACTTGATACATTGGTTATGTATGAATAATGTGCTATGACATTTGTAATGTCATATATATGTTAAATGCATTGTGAAAAGCCATTGATTATGGCTAAATTGTGTAAAATGTGTATTATGTGAAAATGACCCAAAGTGTTTGGGTAATGCAATTTGTTATGTATGCATTAAGTGCATTGTTGAAAAGCCATTGGTATTGGCTAGATTACATTAAATGTGATTAATATGTGAATTATGTTGAAATACCCAAGGTAATTGGGCAATGTGTTGTAAATGCAAAATGTTGTATAATGTACTGAGATATATGGAAACATAATGAAATGAATTGATATTGATATAAATGAGAAATATGAATGAATTGTGTGCCTAGTATGTTATTCAATTTTTAGAGTTCTGTGTTTGGCGGCATGCCTATGATTTGCCTACGGGCTAGATGCTGGGCGTCACTGTGAAAATGTTTTTGAGGTGAAATGACCGGGTCGTAAGCCTCAAAAATAAGTCCTTGAAGCTAGGCTGGGTGAAATGATCAGATTATAAGCTCAGACCTAGTTGGATTATTACATTGATATATTGCCTACGGGGCTAGACACATAGTGTCATTATAGACCAAAACAATAACTCTAAGATTTGAATAGCATATTAGTTATCTTTGGGCCCATGTTTGTGTTTGTTTTATGAGAATTGTGAATTGTGAAATATTTGAAAAGTATGAGGAAATGGAATGATGTGATATCCATATGCATTGTGCATTGGCATTGCATCTGAGTTTTATTATTATCAAAGTTTGTATTACTAGGCTTTTTGCTTAGCGCGATTGTTTATATCGCGCGGGTAACAGGGTAGATTTGGCTGAGCCGGAGAGTTCTTCTAGACCAGGTCGGGTCTAGACTTGTGTTTGTGCTTGTAGAGTTGATATCAAGATCAGAAACACTGTCAGTAGCATGTATATATTTTATGTTATTGTATATTTTGGGTATTACGCATAGTATATTATGTTTTTGGATTTATATATTATAAATTATAAAGAATGTTTGGTTTAAGTTATTTGAAATGGGAGTGTAAATGTGTTCTAAATTATATATATGTATAAATGTTTGAGAAACTCGGTGAAATTGAGGAGTATGGTTGAGATGGTGATATGAAATTATATGAGAGTATTTTCTTTTTGCAGGTTGTGTAATTGATAAATTTTGGGATGTCCAAATTACAGATAAAACTCTGGCGAATTTTTCTCAGAGATTTTCATATAAAATGTTTATTTTGGGTTCTTATAACAAGTAAATAATATTTATATACTATTTAATTTTATATATCTAGTATTTAAAATTTTAAATCAAAAATGTGAAATTTTTTTTATCAAATTCGTCCGTGAAATTTTTGTACCATATATGCGTATTTTACATATGTTGAAAATATGCATTGTACGTATTTAGGGTATAAGGGTGTTACATGGGCAGTCAGTGAGAGTGATACAGATTCTAGAGGTTATGTTGAGGAGCTATATGATTGATTTCAATGGGAGCTGGGATAAATATATGCCACTGATTGAGTTTGCTGATAACAACAGTCATCCGTCCAGTATTGGGATGGCACCTTATGAGGCCATGTATGGAAGGGAGTGTAGGACACCATAATGTTAGAGAAGGTAAACTGGTCAATCCTTATTTGATCAAGAAAATGGAAGAGAAAGTGAAGGTGATTCGGGATTGACTAAAAATAGCTTCAGACCGACAGAAATCCTATACAGATTTGAAAAGGAAAGATATAGAGTTTAGTGTGGGAGATAAGGTGTTCTTAAAGGTGTCTCCATGGAAGAAGATTTTGAGGTTTGGTCGAAAGAGGAAGTTGTGTCCTCGCTTTATAAGACCATATGAGGTACGAGAGAGAGTTGGGCTTGTGGCTTACAGATTGGCTTTGCCACTCGAGTTAGACCTGATACACAATGTCTTCCATGTCTCTATGTTTCGAAGGTGCAGGTCAGACCCTTCTCATAACTTTCAGTATAGTCTATTGAGGTGAGTCCATATCTAACTTATAAAGAATAACCAGTGGCGATCTTAGCACGAGATGTGAAAGAGCTGAGAAATAAGAAGGTGCCACTTGTGAAAGTTCTTTGGAAGAACCATGCCACTGATGAGGCGACTTGGGAGAGTGAGCAGATGATGCGGAGCCAGTATGCTCAGTTATTCCAGAGTTAATATCAGGTAATTTCGAGGATAATATTTTTTTTAGAGGAGAAAATTATAACATCCATAATTTATAAAAAATAATTTAAATAAATAATTTAAATGGAAAATTAAAAGATTATAAGTGAGGAAGTAAAATGTATATGATAAGTATATATTAAATATATATAACATATGCAAAAGTCAGCTTTAAATAGTATAGTCAAAGGTCAAATGGTAAAGTTGTAAATATATTTTGTAAAATTAAAATTAATTAAATAATTTAAAAATAAATTAATTATGGATGGAAGACAAAAACTATGATTTTTTTAAATAAATAATTAATTAAAAATATATTAAAATAATATATATATGGTCTTAATTTTAAGTGGAAAGAAAGAGAAAATCAAAACTAAAATCATCATCTTCTTCTTCAAGGTAGGCTGAACCTCCATTGCTAGAGGACAAGCTTTTTTTTTTTTTCTTCTTCCAAGCATCAAAAATTGAAGGATTTTAAATATTCAAGTGGAGTTTTGGTATTTTTCTCTAATTGGTAAGCTTCTTTACCAATTTTTCAAGTTCTATGAGAAAGTATGAATATGTTGATTTTTGATTTTTGTATTAGCATGATTTAATTGATTGATTGGGTATGAAAGATGCTATTTTGATTAGTTATTAATGATTCTTATGTTAGATTGAAGAAAAGACTAAGTTTGAGTTGAGCTTGGCTGAAGGAGAAAATTTAGGGTTATGTGTAATATGAAATTTTAAAATCATGTGTTTTGATTGTGCAAATGGATTACAAAGATGTTGCTTTGATGCATAAATAAGGATTTTAAAGTCAAATGATCGATTTAATTAAGTTTGATTAAAGATTGGGGAAGGTAGTATTGAATTTAGGATTATGGAAGAGAGTTTTTAAAGCATTAATTTTTTAGTTGATTTTAATGTATAAACTATGTTATTAAAAGATGTAAATGATGAAAATAAGCTTGGATTAACATTGGGAATGGGATGGAATGAAGAATTGGAAATGAAGAGGTTATGTCACATTTTAGAGTTTTAATAAAAAAAAAATGTGTGTTGATTGAATTTGATTGGTTAAAACATGTTATAATATATTTTTAATGATATAAATAATTTGAATTGGTTTTGTGTGATAATTAAGGTATGTACAAACTTTTGATAATTTAGATATATTTGCATTAAATTTGGCCTAACACATTTTGGATAGAAAATGTGTTAAGCTACTTCACAACTGAAACATGCATGTACATTGTGTTATAACATGTGAATTGATGAGTATGCATTATGTGCATTATGAAAAGCCATTATTAATGGCTAAAATGAATGAAATGTGGTTTATATGAATTATGTGAGAATGAACTAAAAATATTTGGGTAATATAGTGTAATGTGAAATGAAATACATTGTGATAAAGTGATGAGATATGATGAATTAAAGTGATTTGACATTGCTATGAATGAGAAAAATGAGAAAATGAGGCAATGTAATAAGAAAATTTTGATAATGAAAATATATACTATTTGTGTGTGCCTAGTATATTATTCAATTTTAAGAGTTCTGTGTTGGCGGCATGCCAATGAGATTATTCTCATTATTTGCCTTTGGGACTAGACGTTGGGCATCACTGATATATGATTTGCCATTGGGCTAGACATTGGACATTACTATGATTTGCCTTCGGGCTAGACGCTGGGCGTCACTTACCTTCGGGCTAGACACTAAGTGTCAAATTAAACCAAAATAGTAACTCTAGGATTTGAATAATATATTAGATTATTTGGGCCTATGCTTTTATTTGTGTTAATGTGAATTATAAAAAGATTAAATATTATGTTTTAAAGTGGAATTGTATATCACATTTTGAAATACCATGCAATCGCATTATGCATTGTCATTATTTTAAAGTTTTATTATTATCAAAGTTTGTACTGCTAGGCTTTTAGCTTAGTGCGATTATAATTCATATCGCAGGTGACAAGGTTAATTCGATAGATTCGGAGAGTTCTTCTATACCTGGTCGGGTCTAGACTTGAGGTTGATTTGAGGTGATTTTGCTGCTTCAAGATCAAAGCCAGTTGCCACCATGTATACATTTTATACTATAGTACTTTTTATCACTATGTATATTATGTTTATGTCTTTTATAAATTGTTAATTATAAAGAACATTTTGGAAGAATTGTATAATGTGGGAATGTGTATATGTGTTTTGATATATATATATATATATATATATATATATATATGAATATATATATATATAAATGTTTTGAGGAAATAGGAGGAGTTTGAGAAGTTGGGGTGAAATGTTTGATGTATTTTTATTGGGAGTATATTTTTATGTAGGTTAGGTATTATTGAAATTTTTGGGATGTCCAATTTACAGACGAAACTCTGGAAAAAAATTTTCAAAAATTTTTATTTAAAATACTTATTTTGGGTACCTATAATTAATAAAAAAATATTTTATTTACTGTTTAAATATACATTTTTAAGTATTTGGGATTTTAAATTGGAAATATGAAAATTTTTATTAAGCAGGGTTGTGACATTCTTATATTGTATATGCGTATTTTACGTATGCTAGGTGTATGTATTATACGTATATAGGGTATAAGGATGTTACAAACCTTCCAATAAACTCCCAAACCACTTTCTCCGTCTTAGGCATCGACATATCCCTGATTGCCTTAAATTTATCAGGATTAATCTCAATGTTGTTTGGGCTAATCACATGCCCCAACATCTTACCTGAGGTAACTCCAAACACACACTTCTTTGGGTTTAACATGAGGTTATACTTGACTGCTCTTTCAAAGAAGATTTCCAAATTCTAGAAATGTTGCTCTCTTGTTTCTGATTTCACCATCATATCATCGACATATACTTTAACCTCCTTATGCATCATATCATGGAACAAGGTTGTGGCCACTCTATAGTAAGTTACCTCGGTATTCTTTAGTCCAAACGGCATCACCTTGTAGCAAAATATACCCCACATAGTTATAATACTTTTAAGAACTTTATCTTCTTAGGCCACTGATACCTGATTGTATCTGGAGAATCTGTCTACAAATGAGTGTAGGATGCTAGAGGCCATACTATCAATTAGAACATCTATATGAGGTAAAAGGAAGTCACCTTTAGGAGAAGCCTTGGGAAGCCTTGTTGAGGTCTTTGTAATTCACATATACTCTAATTCTCCCAACTTTCTTCGGTACACGGACAATATTGGGCAATCAGTCAGGGTAATCTATCACTTTTAAGAACTTTATCTGTATCTATTCGGTGACTTGTTCTTTTATCGACTCTGCCCATTCCAATCTTAGGTTCCTCAACTTCTACTTGATAGGCTTCATGTGAATGTAGGTTGGAATCATATGTTCAGCAATATCCCGATCAATTTCGGGCATATCCTCTTAAGACCAAGCAAAAAGACTTCTTCATATTTTTTGAATATTTTTTCAAATCTCTCTCTCTTCAGGAGTAAGGTTGGATGCTATGCTAATATTTTTTGGATTTTCAGTTGTTCCCAAATTTAATGATTGTGTGTCAATAGAGTTAATATTAAAAATGCTTATGTAATCATCACATGAATGTATGCAACCATCAGAAAAAAAATATCACACAAGTGAAATCAGACTTTATTGTATTCATTTTGGAAAAGAAAACATCATCATTCTCATAAAGAATAGACAAATCAAAATCAAAATTAATGTTCGCATCATCACATATTGCAAGATTCTTAAATTGGTCCTCAATGAGTGCAACAATCTCCTCTAGAGTCTTAAGGACTTTTAGGTTAACTTTCTTCTTCTCCTTTTGGCCAGTTGGTGGGATGATCTCTTTCTCCACCTATTTAGCCAGCTCAGTAACATCAACAAAGATTTCAAACCCAGGGATCATCTTCCCCATAAACATGACAGGCTCTGGTTTCCCTTGTAGTGGGCTTAATTCAGGTGCTTTGACAAATATCTCTTCAAGTAGAGGGAATCACATCTTCTTGTCTCCCTTTAGTAAAATACCTTCATCATTCTCTTCATATCCCGTCCCCTTTCTTGATACTTGAGTCTTGAAATTGGGAAGCTCCATCACACCTGCTTTGCCTTTCCCAAGTCTGGTTCCTAGCAAGTAGTTCATTTGCTTCATCATAGCCAGAATCTTGGAACCTATTATCATGTCTTCAGCAATACCAGTTACTTGGAAACCATTGAGGGGCCTTTCTACCATAAGAGCATGGACTGCTTCACTATTTTTTGCCTCAATTATTATCATCCCATCATCACTTGGAAACTTGATCTTTTAATGGAGTGTAGAAGGGACTCCACCAAGAGGATGAAACCATGGTTGTCCCAACAGCAATGCAAAGGTGACTAGTATATCCAAAACCACAAACTCCACCATGGACTCTATAGGACCTACCTTCACCAGGGTCTTGAAGGTTCCTTCAGCTTGTCTTTTAGTTTTGTCATAAGCTCAGATCATTACATCTAACAAACATAGATCACGAGTAGACATGGCAAGCTTTAGCAAAATTTTTAGTGGGTAAACATTTATAGCAAAGCCATCATTAACCATGGCACAAGGGGTTCTTTTTCCTTTGACCTCTACCTTAATGAAAAGTGGGCAGACATGGTCTCTTCCATCTTATGGTAAATCAACATCTGAAAAAGAAACCATTCCAACTTTAGTCTCGTTGCCCTTTTGAAAGTCTTCGTATTTCATCACCTCTTTAGTTCTCTTTGTTTCCATGAAATTAATTAGCTCCTCTAGTGTTGCAGAAGTAGAAATTTGCATGCTTTCCATAGCTTTGGCCATAGTCACACGATGCTTCTTGGATGTTTCCAGTAAATCCCAGGTGCTTATGCTGGCTTGGGTCCTTTTCAATTGCTTCAAGATAGCATCATCTTCATCTTCTTTCATTTCTTTTTCAGCATCCTTCCCCTTGTCATGCTCTGCTTCTTTTGGTGGAGCTTTGGCATAAGGTTTGCCAAGATGGGTATTCATTATTTCTTCTTTAGGTTTGGACCAATCCCATTCCTCTTGCTTGGCTTCTTGTTCCTCCTCACTATCAGTGGAATCCCAGAACTCATTCACAACACAAATGATCAATGCCTTTTCTTCTACAACTAATTCATCAAATAAAACCTCCTCTTTTGTAGATTCTCCCATATGTCTTGTAATGATGACAAGATAACATTCTCATTCAGTCCCCCTCCTATCATGTAGGTTCTTGGTGGTGGCACTCTATTGAACCTAGGCAAAGAGTTGTCTTTTGTGCTAGACTTATTGGGTTTATGCAAGTTTTCACTGTCAATCAGATTTTGAATCTCATGCCTCAACCTGTGAGTGGAGATTTTTGCCCCCACTCCCAGTGGAATAGTTCTTGCTACTTCGGCACTGTTTAGGCTCGGGGCCTTAGAGAACACGAACCTAAGTCTAGAGAAAATGGAGTCGCCAGCCGGACGGGCCAAAAAAAAAAGAAAGGGGTGGATGACTCGATTCCTAAGGAATCTCCAACCCCCTAATGGGTTCAGAAAGTTAGGTACGTGTGGGGAAGGTGAGAAATGGCCCTGCACGCCCACAACGCCCTGTTCATTGGAACCGACCTCCTTTACAGATCTTAATATTATAAAATTCCTAAATATAAAAATATCATCCATATTACATGCAACAATTGAAATAAAGCATCGTTATATTAAAATCAAAGCAATGTCCAAACAAAATAAATAAATGGACACCCATCCGAAGATGGAAACATGCCCTTACATCCCATGCCTAAATAGGACACCCACCGAAAGGTAGAAACATGTCCTTTACATTAGTTCTGAAATAGAAAAACAATTTAAATTACATGACATTTAACTAATGAGGTACCCACCAAGTGGAAACATACCTCTTACAACATTTGGAAATCTAAATAAATTGATAAAAGTAAATAACCATTCATTATAAATAAATCATTCATCAAAGGTATTAAATATCAATAGAAAGTAAACATCTATCCATGATAATTTAAATAAACCAAGCATTAAACTTAAATAAATTAAAGCATATAAAATAAATCAAAGCATAATCAAATATAGAATTGAATAAGGCAAATAAAAATCTAAATTATGGCTACTATTTCCATTTAGGGTTCTTTATTTCATGTGTTTAGGGTTTTGGAATTTGTGGAATTAGGCTACTGTGAGTTTTTAAAGGAATTAAAATAGATTAAGGTTTTATGTTTTAAAAGGTTGATAAAGTTCTTTGATTAACCAAATTAGTGTTTGAATGGTGAAATCATGAAACTAGGGTTTGAACACTTTAAAATACTTAGATTTATGGTTTACGGTTATTCATTGAATTATGGTTTCAAGCTTACTATGTTTGAATATGTATATAGGGTTTTAAAGTTTTAAAGAATTAAGGTTTAGAAAACTTTTGGGTTTAGGTTTTAAGGGAGTTAGGGTTCACCGTTTTGGATTTTGGAGTTGAATTAGGGTTTTAGGATTTTAGAATTTAGGGTTTCGAGGAATGAATTAATTTTTAGAATTTGAAAAAAACAATTGATAACTTTATGAAGTTTTATGAAAATAAATAAATGATTTAAAGTTTATAAAAGCAAAAAAGAAGTTTTTTAGGGCTTTTGGAAAGAAACAGAACTCAATTTAGGGTTTTGAAAATTTGGAAAGCAAATTAGGGTTTTGAGGTTTTGAAGAAACAAAACTAACAACTTTAAACTTTTTGGAAAACAAAGCAACGAACTAAGGTTTTTAAACTTTAGAAAAAGTGAATTGAGGTTCTAGGGTTTTTGAACTAAAAGAAAAAAACAGATGATTAAGCTACTGTGAAAAAACAAAAAGAAATTAAGAACTCAAATCTTGGTTCGTAGGTTACACCAAAAATTGCTTCTTGGATGAACAAAAACAAAGACAAGCTTTGCTGCCTTTGAATTGCTTGAATTGTTTTTCTACTCTCTCAAAAAATAAGAAATCAGGTTGTGTAATATCCCAAAGTGTGCCCTAGAAGTTTTAATTCAATTGTTGTTTGATTTGAATTTAATGTATATATATTTTTGCAAAGGAAATGATTGTGTTAATGGAATGTATATGTTGTATATATGTTAATATATATATATAACATATATGTTGGTCAATGGAGAGTCAAGGGAAGAAGATATTTTAATTTGGGATGAGTGAAATTACTAAAGAGGGCAAGAGTTTTAAAGGAAGTGTGAACAAATAGAAAAGGGCATTTAAGTAATTTTGCTTTGTTAGAATTGCTTGGTGGAGATTTAAAGTAGAAGAGAAGTTGACTTGTCTTCATTTTTCTTTTCTTCTTCTCTTTCTCTTATGTTGGTCGGCCCTCCATAGCAAAGGAACAAGAGTGAGATTTGTTTATTTCTAAAATCAAATTGAAGGAAGAATCAAAGGATTAAGTTGGAGATTTGTGAAATTTCTTCAATTGTGGTAAGTACTCTTTTGTTTTCCTTTGTTCTTTTGAGGTTGTGTTTGAAGTGAATTATGAATTGTTGATTTTATGATTAGGTGTGTTTGAGATGTGTTTATAAGTGTTGAGATTGATTGTAAGTTACAAAGTTAAATTGGTGTTGGTTTTGGTTTGAAGATGGTAAGTTAAGTGGATGTTGATTTTGAAAGAATAAGAGTGATGTTGGTTTAGGGTTTTGAAGTGGTGAGTGATTAAATGTGTTGTTGATGTATTGTTAATGTGAATATTGTGATGAGCATGCAAGATATGTGTTAATGACATTGTGTATATTCATTTGAATGAGGTTATGTTATGCATAATGTATTTAAATTCAATCAAAAGAGATTTGGCCATGTTTAGGGTTTTTAATCATGAGAGACACGGCCAAACCAAGGAAGAGACACGGCCAAACTAAAGAATTTCGGGAGACATGGCCAAGTCTAAGGAAATTTTGGCCGTGTTGGATGATTTTTGGAGAGACACGGCCGTGTCCCTTGCCCATGTCTGCCACTGCCAATTTGTGTTGAGAGACACGGCCACAAGCTTGGCCGTGTCCCTTGAGTGTGTTGGCTCCTGTGATTGTTTCTTTGCTCTTCTTACATTGTTGAGATTGAATATATATTTAAAGATAATGATGATGCATATGATACTACATGAACAATGTTATGTTTTATGCATTGTGAAATTTTTGAATGGTAATGTGTTATATGAGTAATATACTTTGAAAGGTTATATCAATGATGCTATATGTATAATATGAATTGAGATATGATATGATATGAGGCCATTGTGATTGGCTATGGTAACTCAAATGTGATGTGAAGCCATTGTGATTGGCTATGATGATTCAATTGAAAGATATAAGGCATGTTTGCCTAATTGATGATGAGAATTGAGAATGAAATAATAAAATAAATTGTGTGGCTAATGTGTTATTCAATTTTCAAAGTTTGTTGTTGGTGGCATGCCTAATGATAGTAACATTCTCTTGAAGTTAGGTTGGGCTTGATCCTTGAAGCCAAGTTGGGTAGAAGTTTAACATGTTTTACTCCCCTTGAAGCTTGGTTGGGTCTAGTCCTTGAAGCCTAATTGAGATGTTACAACCCTTGAAGCTAGGTTGGGTTGGTTCTTGAAGCCAAGTTGGGTTGAGACTTAGCATGCTTTGTTCCCCTTGAAGCTTGGTTGAACCTAATCCTTGAAGCCTAGTTGGGTTTAAGATAATGATAAATGAGATGATTGAACCAAAACATCTACTCTGAAAATTGAATGGTATATTAGTGTGTTTTGGGCCCATGCTTGTCTTTGTTCAATGTGATTCATGAATAGTAAAATGATTGACTAATGAGTTATATGGAAGGATGTTGAAATGTGATATGTATATATATGTGTAGTTTATGAAATATAAAGATATGTTGTTAGCCTTTCATCTATGATGTTCATTTGTTAATAAAATGTGTGACATTGCATTGCACTAAAGCATAATGCTAGCATAATTTGTACTACTAAGCCGTTGGCTTAGCGCGATAGTGTTTGATCGCGCAGGTGAGTTGAACCTGAGAGCTCCTCGAGACCAAGTGAGACTAGACATTGAGGATTTTCTTTTGGGACTTAAAGATCAGAGAAGAACTGCCAATCATGTATATATATTCTATGTTTTGTAAACTTTGGTTTATAACATATTTGTAATAACTTCCGCTGTGAATTATTAAACATTTTATATATGGTGTCTTTTGGATTTCTTTTAAATGTTTGAGATTGGTTTCATTTATTTACAAAGATATTTGTTGTGTTTTTTTTTTAATTGTGGCATTTTCTATATTCAGTATTCGTATATTACGATCGTTTAAGCATGATTGGTACGTATACGGGATATAGGGGTGTTACAATTGTTTTGGTATCAGAGCCTAGGTTTGGGATTCTCAACCTAGGTAAAGTGTAAGAAAAAGAGTATTTTGACTTTAAAAGTTGGTTTTTGAATAATGTACATGATGGGGATTGGCAGTCTCTGATCTTTAATAAGTTGTAATATGCTATGTTTGCAGACATAGGTTGTGATGGATTCTCACTTGCGACAGTCAGTAGAGGGTAGTGCGGAGAGCGTAGCTCCTGATGACGTTAGAGAGGGAGCTAGAGTGGATAGTGCTGGAGAGGTACCTGCTTCTGTGTCGGGGAGACCAGATGGTGAGGAGATTCCACCAGTTTGGCTTAGGCATGTGGTTGAGGCTTTGAGGCATGCACCTGTGCAACCACCGCCACCCCCACAGCCTTTGGTATCAGTGAGACAGTATGATAAATTAAGGAAGTATGGAGCAGAAGACTTCTTGGGTACTATTGATCCAGCTGTAGCTGAGCAGTGGCTAGATAAAGTAAAGAGAATATTTGTTCAGTTACAAGCCACTCCAGAAGAAAAATTTGATTATGCAAGATCATTGTTGCAGAGGGATGCATATGATTGGTGGAAGACAGTGCCCCATGCTATGGATGATCCACCTACATTGTCCTATGCTGATTTTCTAAGAGAGTTTGAATTGAAGTACACTCCAAGGGAGTACAAAGATGTGAAGAAAATGGAGTTTCTAAGCTTGAAGCAAGATCACCGGACCGTAACGGAATATGAGGTTGAGTTTATACGGTTGAGCCATTATGCTGGGGGTATTATATCTGATGAGATAGATAGATGCAGGAGATTTGAGGAGGGATTGAGGCCCTCTATTCTGTGTCTTGTGGCTAGATCTAGATATCATGATTTTTCCCAGCTTGTGGCAGCAGCTAGGAGTGTGGAAGGAGCTCAGAATATTGCAGCGGCTGCTTCTGAGGAAGAGATCAGGGTTAGAAGACCCCAGTTTGAGGCAAGGTCTTCATCTGCAAAGAGAGGTAAAGGAAGTTTTATTCCTCGGGTTAGTAGGAGTCAGAGGCCAGCTGGTAGGTCAGTACAGTTTCAGAGGCAGAGATCTAGACCTACAGTTTCAGTGGCGAGTGCTCCGACCCTAGTGACTCTGAGATCCACTCTACCCGTATGTATTCATTGTGGTAGGCCACATGGTGGTACTTGTTGGAAGACTGGGGTAGCAGGGGTATGCTTCAGATGTGGATCACCTGATCATTTTGTTAGAGATTGTCCGGAGAGGCAAGAGCAGATGTCAGTAGATTCTGCAGCTTCTCGACCTAGTGTGAGGGGAGGTCAAGGAGGCAGAGGTTTCGGCAGAGGAGGCAGATTTGGGTTCAGTTCTAGAGGAGGTTCTACATCCAGAGAGAGTAGACCAGAGGCGGCTGGATCTTCTCAGAGGATTTATGTGATGCAGAGACAACCAGATGCTTCTGCAGTCATTGCTGGTACTTTCTCTTTATTTGATACTTCAGTACTTGCTTTGATTGATCCTGGATCCACACATTCATATATTAGTGCATCTGTTTTGCCTGTGTCTGATGTGCATGCTGAATCCCTAGGATTTGATGTATTGGTAACAAATCCTTTAGGGCATAGTGTGATTGTTAGCAAAGTGCACCGAGATAGTGCAGTAGTGGTTCAAGGTGAGGAGTTCCTTGGAGATTTGATTGAGATGCCTTTTAAGGAATATGATGTGATCCTAGGCATGGACTGGTTATCTAGACATGGAGCCATGGTGGATTGTAAAAAGAAAATTGTTACTTTGAGGACTGGTGATGGAAGTGAGGTGATAGTATCTAGTGAGCAGGGACAACTAGCATCCTTGTTTGTTTCAGCTATTGCAGATAGGAGATTGATTAGAAAGGGGTGTGACTCTTATCTTGCTCATGTGGTAGATACTAGAGTAAAGGGTTCTCAAATTGATAGTATACCTACAGTTGCAGAGTTTTCAGATGTGTTTCCAAAGGAGTTGCCAGGGTTGCCTCCTGAGAGAGAGGTGGAGTTTGGTATTGAATTATTGCCTGGTACCAGTCCTATTTCTATTACTCCTTATAGAATGGTACCTGCTGAATTGAGAGAATTGAAGGTGCAATTGCAGGAGTTGTTGGATAAAGGGTTTGTTCGCCCTAGTGTTTCACCGTGGGGGGACTCCTGTCTTATTTGTGAAGAAGAAGGATGGTACTATGAGATTGTGTATCGATTATAGGCAATTGAATAAGGTGACTATTAAGAATAAATATCCTTTGCCTAGAATTGATGATCTCTTTGATCAATTGAAGGGTGCAACAGTGTTTTCCAAAATTGATTTGAGATCAGGGTACCATTAGTTGAGGGTTAGAGCTGAAGATGTTCCTAAGACCGCCTTTCGGACCAGGTATGGGCATTATGAGTTTCTAGTTATGCCTTTTGGTTTGACGAATGTACCTACACTTTTTATGGACTTGATGAATAGGGTGTTTAGGCCCTATTTGGATCAGTTTGTGGTAGTTTTTATTGATGACATTTTGGTGTATTCGCGTAATGAGGAGGAGCATGACATGCATCTGCGGATTGTGTTGCAAATTTTGAGAGAGAAGCAATTGTTTGCTAAACTGTCGAAGTGTGAATTTTGGCTTGATCAAGTAACTTTTCTTGGTCATATAGTTTCAGCAGAAGGTATTAGAGTTGATCCGAGTAAAGTTGAAGCTATTTTGAATTGGAGTCCACCAAAGTCTATGACTGAAGTTAGAAGTTTTCTGGGTTTGGCAGGTTATTACCGACGGTTTGTGAAAGGATTTTCTTTGATAGCTACTCCACTTACCAGATTGCTTCGAAAGGGAGTTAGATTTGTGTGGACAGATCAGTGTCAGGCTAGCTTTGATCAGTTGAGAGAAATGTTGACTCAAGCGCCTGTTCTTACTTTACCTGTGGAAGATAAACCATATGTGATTTATAGTGATGCTTCACATAATGGTTTGGGTTGTGTTCTGATGCAAGAGGGTAAAGTTATAGCCTATGCTTCTCGACACCATGATTTAGAGTTAGCAGCCATTGTATTTGCATTGAAGATTTGGCGACACTATTTATATGGGGAGAAGTGTTTTATCTATACTGATCATAAGAGTTTGAAATATTTGGGTGTCCAAAGAGAGCTCAATCTTCGACAGAGGAGATGGTTAGAGTTGATTAAAGACTACGACTGTTTGATTGATTATCATCCTGGTAAGGCAAATGTTGTTGCGGATGCCTTGAGTCGGAAGTCTTTAGCAGGTTTGACTGTTTACTCGCTCTCGTTGCTTGTCGAGTTGAGAGCTTTGCATGCCAGTTTTGTATCTTGTGATGATGGTGCATTGTTGGCACAGTTGCGTTTGAAACCAGTTTTGTTGGATCAGATTAAAGAGGCTCAATTGGCTAATGAGAAGATTCAAAAGATTATTCCAGATTGCCATAATGGAAAGAGTCGAGATTTTATTGTAAGAAATGATGGGAGTCTTTGGTTTAAGAACAGATTGTGTGTACCTGATGATGCCAATTTGAGAAGGATCATTTTAGAAGAAGCCCATCAGTCAATATTTGCTATGCATCCGGGCAATACAAAGATGTATCATGATTTAAAGCAGTATTACTGGTGGTCCGGTATGAAGAGAGACATAGCGGAGTTTGTGTCCAAATGTCTCACATGTCAGAGGGTAAAAGCTGAGCATCAAGTTCCAACCAGGTTGCTTCAACCTTTGTCAGTGCCTGAATGGAAATGGGATAGAGTAACCATGGATTTTGTATCTGTTCTACCATTGACACAAAGAAAGCATGATGCTATTTGGGTAATTGTTGATAGGTTGACTAAGACAGCTCATTTTCTTCCGATTCGGACGGATTACTCTTTGGAGAGATTAGCTGAGCTGTACATCCATGAGATTGTGAAGTTGCATGGTGTCCCGATTTCTATAGTGTCTGATCGAGATCCACGGTTTACTTCCAGGTTTTGGAAGAGTTTACATGGTGCACTGGGTTCTCGATTGCATTTCAGCACTGCTTTCCATCCGCAGACAGATGGACAGTCTAAAAGGGTGATACAGATTATTGAGGACATGTTGAGAAGCTGTGTCATTGATTTCTCTGGAAGTTGGGATGAATTCTTACCACTTGTGGAATTTGCTTACAACAACAGTCACCAATCCAGCATTGGGATGGCACCATTCGAGGCATTGTATGGTAGACGGTGTAGGACACCTCTATGTTGGAATGAACTTGGAGAAAGTAAGTTAATTGGTCCTGATCTGGTTAAAGAAACTGAAGAGAAAGTGAAAATGATTCGAGATAGGTTGAAAACAGCTTCAGACCGACAAAAGTCTTATTCGGATTTGAAAAGAAGAGACATAGAGTTTGATGTAGGGGATAAGGTATTTTTGAAAGTGTCTCCTTGGAAGAAGATCTTGAGGTTTGGTCGGAAAGGGAAATTGAGTCCTCGTTTCATTGGACCGTATGAAGTTTTAGAAAGAATTGGACCAGTTGCTTATCGGCTTGCCTTGCCACCTGAGTTGGATAGGATCCATAATGTATTCCATGTTTCTATGTTGAGGAGGTACAGATCGGATCCCTCTCATGTGTTGCCAATTGAATCTATCGAAGTGAGTCAAGATCTGACATTTGAAGAAGAACCAATTGCTATTTTGGCACGTGATGTGAAAGAATTGAGAAATAAGAAAGTGCCACTTGTGAAGATTTTGTGGAAGAACCATGCAAAAGAAGAGGCAACTTGGGAAAGTGAACAAACCATGCGAGATCAGTATCCTCAGTTGTTTCGGACTTGATACCAGGTAATTTCAAGGACGAAATTTCTTTTTAGAGGGGGAGAATTGTAATATCCCAAAGTGTGCCCTAGAAGTTTTAATTCAATTGTTGTTTGATTTGAATTTAATGTATATATATTTTTGCAAAGGAAATGATTGTGTTAATGGAATGTATATGTTGTATATATGTTAATATATATATATATATAACATATATGTTGGTCAATGGAGAGTCAAGGGAAAAAGATATTTTAATTAGGGATGAGTGAAATTACTAAAGAGGGCAAGAGTTTTAAAGGAAGTGTGAACAAATAGAAAAGGGCATTTAAGTAATTTTGCTTTGTTAGAATTGCTTGGTGGAGATTTAAAGTAGAAGAGAAGTTGACTTGTCTTCATTTTTCTTTTCTTCTTCTCTTTCTCTTATGTTGGCCGGCCCTCCATAACAAAGGAACAAGAGTGAGATTTGTTTATTTCTAAAATCAAATTGAAGGAAGAATCAAAGGATTAAGTTGGAGATTTGTGAAATTTCTTCAATTATGGTAAGTACTCTTTTGTTTTCCTTTGTTCTTTTGAGGTTGTGTTTGAAGTGAATTATGAATTGTTGATTTTATGATTAGGTGTGTTTGAGATGAGTTTATAAGTGTTGAGATTGATTGTAAGTTACAAAGTTAAATTGGTGTTGGTTTTGGTTTGAAGATGGTAAGTTAAGTGGATGTTGATTTTGAAAGAATAAGAGTGATGTTGGTTTAGGGTTTTGAAGTGGTGAGTGATTAAATGTGTTGTTGATGTATTGTTAATGTGAATATTGTGATGAGCATGCAAGATATGTGTTAATGACATTGTGTATATTCATTTGAATGAGGTTATGTTATGCATAATGTATTTAAATTCAATCAAAAGAGATTTGGCCATGTTTAGGGTTTTTAATTATGAGAGACACGGCCAAACCAAGGAAGAGACACGGCCAAACTAAAGAATTTCGGGAGACACGGCCAAGTCTAAGGAAATTTTGGCCGTGTTGGATGATTTTTGGAGAGACACGGCCGTGTCCCTTGCCCATGTCTGCCACTGCCAATTTGTGTTGAGAGACACGGCCACAAGCTTGGCCGTGTCCCTTGAGTGTGTTGGCTCCTGTGATTGTTTCTTTGCTCTTCTTACATTGTTGAGATTGAATATATATTTGAATATAATGATGATGCATATGATACTATATGAACAATGTTATGTTTTATGCATTGTGAAATTTTTGAATGGTAATGTGTTATATGAGTAATATACTTTGAAAGGTTATATCAATGATGCTATATGTATAATATGAATTGAGATATGATATGATATGAGGCCATTGTGATTGGCTATGGTAACTCAAATGTGATGTGAAGCCATTGTGATTGGCTATGATGATTCAATTGAAAGATATAAGGTATGTTTGCCTAATTAATGATGAGAATTGAGAATGAAATAATAAAATAAATTGTGTGGCTAATGTGTTATTCAATTTTCAGAGTTTGTTGTTGGTGGCATGCCTAATGATAGTAACATTCTCTTGAAGTTAGGTTGGGCTTGATCCTTGAAGCCAAGTTGGGTAGAAGTTTAACATGTTTTACTCCCCTTGAAGCTTGGTTGGGTCTAGTCCTTGAAGCCTAATTGAGATGTTACAACCCTTGAAGCTAGGTTGGGTTGGTTCTTGAAGCCAAGTTGGGTTGAGACTTAGCATGCTTTGTTCCCCTTGAAGCTTGGTTGAACCTAATCCTTGAAGCCTAGTTGGGTTTATGATAATGATAAATGTGATGATTGAACCAAAACATCTACTCTGAAAATTGAATGGTATATTAGTGTGTTTTGGGCCCATGCTTGTCTTTGTTTAATGTGATTCATGAATAGTAAAATGATTGACTAATGAGTTATATGGAAGGATGTTGAAATGTGATATGTATATATATGTGTAGCTTATGAAATATAAAGATATGTTGTTAGCCTTTCATCTATGATGTTGATTTGTTAATAAAATGTGTGACATTGCATTGCACTAAAGCATAATGCTAGCATAATTTGTACTACTAAGCTGTTGGCTTAGCGCGATAGTGTTTGATCGCGCAGGTGACAGAGTTGAACCTGAGAGCTCCTCGAGACCAAGTGAGACTAGACATTGAGGATTTTCTTTTGGGACTTAAAGATCAGAGAAGAACTGCCAATCATGTATATATATTCTATGTTTTGTAAACTTTGGTTTATAACATATTTGTAATAACTTCCGCTGTGAATTATTAAACATTTTATATATGGTGTCTTTTGGATTTCTTTTAAATGTTTGAGATTCGTTTCATTTATTTACAAAGATATTTGTTGTGTTTTTTTTTTAATCTGTGGCATTTTCTATATTTAGTATACGTATATTACGATCGTTTAAGCATGCTTGGTACGTATACGGGATATAGGGGTGTTACAGGTTGATTCACTGCCTTTCCTGCTTAGTTTCTGATCCAATTTTTGATCAATTTCTCCTCCGATTTCTCCTTTATTTTTATGTTATTTTTTATCTTATTTATAGAAGAATTTTATGGTTCATTCCTAGTTATTCACGGAACATAATATTCATTAAGAAAAGGAAACCAAAACCTAATTGTATTAGGTTTTTGGAAAATTTGCGTCGGAAAGATTTCGCTGGAGAAAAAAAGCTAGCTTTGCTGCCTTTGAATTGCTTGAATTGTTTTTCTACTCTCTCAAAAAATAAGAAATCAGGTTGATTCACTGCCTTTCCTGCTTAGTTTCTGATCAAATTTTTGATCAATTTCTCCTCCGATTTCTCCTTTTATTTTTATGTTATTTTTTATCTTATTTATAGAAGAATTTTATGGTTCATTCCTAGTTATTCACGGAACATAATATTCATTAAGAAAAGGAAACCAAAACCTAATTGTATTAGGTTTTGGAAAATTTGCGTCGGAAAGATTTCGCTGGAGAAAAAAAGCTGCTGCGGAAAAATTACGCTGGCAAAAAAAAAGCTGCTGCGGAAAAATTGCGCTGGCAAAAAAAAGTTGCTGCAGAAAAATTGCACTGGCGAAAAAGCTGTAGCAGCTGGCTGCGGCAACCCTGGTAAAACCGGCCTACGGGCCATTTCGCCCGCAGGAAATTCCTACGAGGCTATTTCACCCGCAGAAAACTTCTGCTGGCAAAATGCCCACGGGCCCGGGCTAACTTTCGGCGATGATTTTTTTTACGCCGATTTTTTTATTTTTTATTTTTGATTTTTATTCACTTCACCATTTTTACTAAAATAAATATTAAAATTAATCAAGATATCACAAAAATTATTTTGGACTAATTAAAATATATTGGACAACACAAAAATTATTTTGGACTAATTAAAATATATTGGATCGGACTAGGTCAAAAATTAAGGGTCTACAGTTTGCCCCCTGCTTGAACGATCTGAGACTTTAGAGAGTGAAAAGTAGCAAGACTTAATTTTTGATGAGATGGTTATTTGTATTTGTTTTTGGGTTCTGGACCCGGTTCGCGTTATGGAATTGATTTGGTTACTTGGACCACAGATTGGGTACTTAGACCCGAGATTGAATTTGATTTTGGTACTTGGACCCAAGATTGGATTGAATTTGAGTACTTGGACCCAGGATTGGGACCTGAGATTGATTTGATTTGGGTACTTGGACCCGAGATTGTGTACTTGGACTCGAGATTGAATTGATCTGGGTACTTGGACTCGAGATTGGGTACTTGGACCTGAGATTGGGTACTTGGACCCGGGCTTGAATTGATTTGGGTACTTAGACCCGAGATTGGTTTGATTTGGGTACTTGGACCCGAGAATGGATTGAATTTGGGTACTTGGACCTGGGATTGGGTACTTGGACCCGAGATTGATTTGATTTGGGTACTTGGACCTGAGATTGGGTACTTGGACCCAAGCTTGAATTGAATTTGGGTTCTGGACCCGAACTAAGTTTTGGACTTAGAAGAGATTCTAGGTTCTAGACCTAAGGAAAATTTGGGTTCTGGACCTGAGCTAAGTTTCGGACTTAAAAGAGATTCTAGGTTCTAGACCTATGAAAATTTTGGGTTCTGGACTCGAGCTAAGTTCTGGGCTTAGAAAAGATTCTAGGTTCTGGACCTAAGGAAAATTTGGGTTCTGGACCCGAGCTATTTGGATACTCGATCCTAAACTAGACTTGGATACTCGATTCTAACTGTATTCGGCAATCCTAAACTGGATTTGGATACTCGATCCTAACTGGATTTGGATTTGATTTGGGTACTTGGACCTGAGATTGGGTACTTGGACCCAAGAATGAATTTGATTTGACTGACCTTTTATCAGTTGAGAATTGTGGCATACCTGGTTGTTCCATTTTTATGAATTGTAGGTCTTTACCCACCAAAAATAGATCTTTATCTATTGGAAATTAGGTCTTTAACTTAGGAACATAGATCTTTATCCATTGGAGATTGGGTCTTTACCTGTGAAACATGGATCTTTATCCATTAGAAATCGGGTCTTTACTTTTGAAACATGGATCTTTATCCACTGGAAATCGGGTCTTTACCCTTGAATCATGGATCTTTATCCATTGAAAATCGGGTCTTTACCCTTGAAACATGGATCTTTATCCATTGGAAATCGGGTCTTTACCCTTGAAACATGGATCTTTATCCACTGGAAATTGGGTCTTTACCCTTGAAACATGGATCTTTATCCACTGGAAATTGGGTCTTCACCCTTGAAACATGGATCTTTATCCATTGGAAATCGGGTCTTTACCCTGGCTTCAGCTCTTTTAGTTGGACTGACCTTTTGTCTTTTGCGTTTTCATTCTAATTTTTCTTTTGATTGATGATGATTTTTTATTCTTTTGAGAATTATTTTTAGCTAGTCTTCATATCTTCTCCTTGCCCCCTGCGTGGCAAGATATTCAAAATATTTTGTTTATGCATAAACTCAAAAATTGAAAAGGAGAAGCGTTGCCCCCTGTGTAGGCTCAAACCCATGATTTTTCTATGCGAGCTCTGATTGATGTTTTTGCCGTCTAGTTCTTCACACAAGCATGTATTTCTTCTTTTGCAAAACGACTGGAACTTTCTCAAGCAATGGGCTTTCCATGCCCCCCTGATTTGATATCTTCTTTTGATTCTTTACTTCACAGAGTGTTTGCTGTTCACTTTGATAAAGAATAGACAATATAAGACAAGAAAGTGTGATGTGATATGCTCATGTATGCATGATATGTATGATAATACTCACTGCGGTTTCATTGACTCATAGACCTAGGTGATCAGCAGAAGTATTCTCATTGACTCCTTTTCGACGCTCATTCAAGTCTTGCATTAGAATGATAGAAAGCTTTGCATTTATGGCTTTTATCTTCAAGATGTTGAAAATATGAATAATGGAGACCCCAAGCAGCAGAGTCGGGGATTCATCTATTTCAAACTATGTCTCCGCATGTCAATTGATAGCTTCTTCATTACCTTGCCAATAATCATTTCCTTTGCCCAAAGTGTCCTTTGGAGGTTCGATAGTTCAACATACTCCCCTTAGCTTGAAGGCTTCGTATGACAAAAATATATTTTTTTTCTTTTGATTTTCTGAATTTTTGAATTTTAATTTTGAAATCAAATGTTAGCTTTGCCAAATTAATGTCAATGCACCTTAGGACTTGATTTTTTCAAATTAACATATCTATAACATGACAACCCTAGTTATCGTACTAAACTCGGGAATCATTTCTATTTAAGCAAGAATTGTTGCACTTCAGATAGGCACGTACACATTACTTGGCCAAAGGTCTCATTTGAGTTTAAATATTGTCTATCTCATATGCATGATTATGCAAACTATCTACACTAATAGACTCTACCTACCAAGAGAGATCAATAGGTTTTTGATAGGCTTGAAATGGGGTCTATAAGGGACACAGGTTTAAGTGAAGGCCATTTTGAGATTGGAGCTGGTGTGACACAATGGATAAACCCTCACACTACAAATTTCTTGTTGGAACTTTAGACAGTTGGGAGCAATCTTTCTAGACTCCAAATTCCTTCTGTCTTCTTGGCATTAATCTGGATCTTGATTAGGACAGTCTATGCCCTTGCAAAAAGTTTAATGCCCAAATTTGCTTCTTTTCTTCTTCTCCCTTTTCTTTCCTTTTACTTTTCTTACTCTTCCCTTTTCTTTCTCTTTCCTTGCTCTTCCCTTTCTTTTATCATTTTGTCCTTCTTTCTTGTAGGATTATCAAGTACAAAACTTTCAAGAACTGGATGGTCTTCCTCCTTTTTTCTCCAATTTTGATTGAATCTTTGGTTGGGTTGGACAAATTCAAGTAAAAATATCTTTATGAACCAAATGGAAGCCTTTTGCTGCTTTAGGTAAAAGAGAACTCAGTTGGCTTTTTGAACTGCCTTTCTAGGTTTTATTTTTCTTTTTCTTTTTTGTTTTTTTTTCCTTCTTCCTTTTTTTTTTCTTTTTTTGGTTCTAGCTCTAAAAAGAGTTGTCTTGTTTGTACTAACTTGGGCTTCTAATAATGGATGAGTGGAGTGTCATAAATCTTCTTTAGCAGGGATAAATCATTTGTTACTCTGATGTTGTCTTGATAGATTGGAGATACTAGGAAAACTTCAACTACCTTTATGGTCTTGAGAACTTCAACTAACCTTATGGTCTTGAGAACTTCAACTATCCTCATGATCTTGACTATTCATTGCTTTCTTTGATCTTCTTGCCTCTTCATCTTAGTGATCATAAGACTTGTCAAAAGTATCATAATAGCTCAAGGTAGGTTGTTGAGGTTATATGCTAATGAAAAGAAAGCTAAAATTTTATGAAGGCTCAAAGGGACAACTAGGGATTGATATTTAATTGGGTGGATACTAGTTGTTGGCTAACCAAACAATGCCTAGATCATCTCTCCCTTAAATAAGCAGAGTTCAATTTCACCTCGAAAGTTTGTCAAAACATGTTCTAAGACTGACTAGGACCTAGACAAAGATAATTATGCAGGAGCCCTCTCTAAGTAAGCATACACAACTCAATGCTATAGAGCAATTCCCTCACCTAGTAAAGTCATTCGAGTCATGATGCCTAGATATATTAATTCATGAATTATCAAGCTAGATTCCTCATTGGTTGAGCACCAAAATGAACAAAGACCAACAAAATTTTGATGAAAGTAATTTATTAAAACAAATTTAAATTTGAAAAACACAATAGTTCCGATTAAATATTAAAGAAAGTAAAACTAAAAAGCAACATTCAAGCTAAGAAAAGTTTGTTGATTTTAAGCTTCCTTTCCTTTCATATCTCCAATATCCCCATCTTGAAATCATGATAAAACAAAATCTTCTTCCAATCCTTTTCCCACCATGAAGGTTGCCGGTGGAGGCACTCTATTAAAATTTGGTAATAGATTGTCTTTGGTGTTGGGCTTATCCGGCTCAGGTAGCTTACCACTATCGATTAGGTTTTGGATCTCATGTTTAAATTGCAAGCATTTATCTATCTTATGTCCTTGTGTTTGATGAAACTCACAAAAGGCTTTAGTATTAAATTTTGGGGGTAAAGGACTCGGCAAAGGTCGAGGGGCCAATGGCTGTAATAGTCCCTTCTTTTGTAGCTTGTTGAAGACCCAAGACAAAGGCTTCTCCAGATCTGAAAACTGCCTTCTATTTGCTTAACTAGTTGTATTGACATCAACTTCTTTTTGCATGCTTTGATTTTCAGACTGGTAATTCCCTTCCTCATTCCTTCTTGTTGAAAAATGGTTCTTCTCCCTTTCCTATTCTTCAATTTGCAACCCAGCCTGGAGAAGGTCTTTGAAATCACGGATGAGTGTATGAGACATCCTCTCATGAAGACTAGGCAACACCTCTCTCACAATCATCCTTACTTGATCGGATTCATCAGGCCTCTTCTTGAGTAAAGCAGTCTTGTTTCTCCATCTCTTCACATAATCTACAAAATTCTCATTCGACCTTTGCCTAATAGACTCCACTTCCATCAAGGTAACTTCCATCTCAATGTTATATTCATATTGTTGGATGAAGGCTTTGTAAAGCAGATCCCAACTCTTTTGTGTTCCATCATCTATGGTGTTGAACCAATTTTGGACAACAGGGTCCAATGAGAGCATAAAGTACCTTAGGGTTTGAGCCTTGGTAGCTCGAGCAGACTGCATAGCAGTGATATACTGCTTCACATGGAGATAAGGATTTCTGGTTCCATCAAACTTCGCAAAAGATGGCATCTTGAACTTGTACAGAACTTCTTCATCTAACTCAAATAATTTGTCAACTTCGGACATTTCCTCGTTTTTCAGCTTCTTCTCAAATTTCTTTTCTAAATCAGTAATAATCTTTTCAACATCAGAAGTCTCATTCTTTTCAATAGTTGCCTTCTCAACAACCTTCGGCTCCTTTTTGTCTTGAGGATCTTGGTAGTATTGAGCACAATCATCATCGTCAATGACCACCCTATCATCATCAAAACCTACTTCACCAACTTTAGCCTTCCCATTGTCCTTTGGCTTCTTGGAGCTAGCAGATGCTTCGGCATTGTTTTCTAAAATTGCAGCTAATTGATTCTTTATGGTCTTAGCCATGGCCTCTTTTATTTCTTCCATATTGGCATTGAGGGCTTCATCCACCATTCTTTGAATTTGTTCAGGCTCCATTGCTTTTGGTGAAAAAAGAGATTGAGTCGTTGCTAGATGCTTCATCTCCGGCGTAGGTCAGATTGTTGTAGGCTTTTGAAATGTCGTAATCCAGGGCTGTGAGCCAGAGAGGATCAATGACATGAGATGCAAATGTATGCATGTATGCACAAACAACCAACAAACAAGGATAATTAGGACATTCCTTCCAACCTTATATCATCCACACACGAATGGTGAGTCTCTTTTCCTAGGTATATGGTTAACAAAAAACCAACATGGGGTACCTTACTTTCGAATAATTTCCTCGGATGTTTCAACCAATAGTTATATTTTCGAAAATGGAAATCAATCCATGATAATTCCCATTAATTATGTTTTAATCCATTCAACCAACTAAAGTAGCCTTTTATGCTATATTGGATTAAAACTAAATTAAGAGGTTTATTATAGATATATTTCTCTCTTGAAAAAGGTAACTAATGATTCATGTCAAAAACAAGCCCATGGTTAATTTATTCTTAGTATAAACTAGGCCCACAATTGATTTTTGGTATTTCATAATTGACCTAAATATTTTTGCAAGCTCTTTGTAAGAAAAGGTTAGATAAAAACAATTTTATTTCTAAGCCCATTGTAAAAAGATCTTAGTAGAAATGGATTTTGGGCTTAGTATTTGGGCACGAACAAAAGAATTCTTGACTTGTTTTTAGAAAAGTCTTATGTCCAAAGACCATCCTGAAAAGTTTTGAAAATAGTTTTGGTCTTTTGGACTTTAAAGGAAAAAGTTATTTTGAGCTTACAATGTACTAAGGTCATATTAGAAAAAGAACAAACCAAATAAGCCATGATTTAAGCCAAGATAAATTAACCATAGTCAAACAACATGCATTTGGGGTAAAAACCTAAGGAAAGTAACTAGGCCAATTACATGAGCTTTAGTCTTTGGGTTAAAAGGCTTAGGTTCCCATAGCAAGTATATACCAGATGGTACAAGGCTATGAGTGGTTATGCCATGCTCGATCTCCATACCTTGAGTGAAAGTATGGTATCCCTTACATAACACAACACAAGTAACACTGGCGTCCTAACTCACGCACACGATGCAATATAAGATGATGCAATGGATAATATCATTATAAGAAAGAATAGAATAATATAAAGACCAACGGAATCAACTTCTCTTATCCCCAGTGGAGTCGCCACTGTGAGCGGAGATTTTCACCCCCACTCCCGGTGGAATGGTTCTTGCGACTTTGGCATTGTTTAGGCTCGGGGCCTTAGAGAACACGGACCTAAGTCCGGAGAAAATGGAGTCACCACCTGGACGGGCCGGGAAAAAGAAAGGGGTGGATGACACGATTCCTAAGGAATCCCCAACCCTCTAATGGGTTCGGAAAGTTGGGTACTATTTTATTAGTTTTTGTTCTCAAATTGCTATTTATTTATTATGATAATTATTATTTTCTTCATGCAATTTGGTAGTTTTAATCTGTTAATTTAGTGATTTCAGCATTTTGGTAGTTTTAATTTATTCCAGTGTTTAGATCATTTTTGCACTAGTTTTTAGTATGTTGTTTATGTGTTTTTAGTTAATGTTTCATTTTGATTTTTGTTTAAAGTCTGTTTTAAGTGTTTGTTTTAGGTTAAAGTGCAAAAAACTCCCTTGGAAGATCAAAACAAAGAAAGAAGAGCATGAATCAAGCAAGACATGGCCAAGCCAAATCAAGCTTGGCCGTGTCACCTCAAAGGAAATTTTGGCAGTACCTGACACGGGCAGGAGACACGGTCAAGCCACTGGCCGTGTCTCACCTGAAGACCAAAACCAAAGAAACCAAAGAAAGAAAAAGAAAAGAAGGAAAGAAATGGCAGAAGGTGACACACCCAGGAGACTCGGCCAAGCCACTGGCCGTGTCACATGACACGGCCACAAGCTTGGCCGTGTCACTCTCATCTCCAAAGAAGCAAAGAAGAGAAAGAAGAAACAGAAGCTGACACACCCAGGTGACACGGCCAAGCCACTGGCCATGTCACATGACACGGCCACAAGCTTGGCCATGTCACCTCATGAGACCAAAGAAAGAAAAAAAATGCACGAATTTTTAGCCAAGGAATTGTATAAATAGAGAGGATTAGGGCAAAAGGAAGAGGACTTCTTTAGCCGTTCTACACATAACTTTCAGCCGTTCTTCAATTTTCTCTGAGACCTTTTCTCTAGAACAAGAGAATTAAAGAAGATTGATATCACTTTCATTCAAAAACTCTAGATCAAATTAGTTCTAGCCATTACATTATTCTTTTAGCAAAATCTGAGCAAGAGATTCTTCAAAAACAAAAGGAAGATTGTAATTGGTTTTGTTCTTCAATTCTATCTCTTAAGCTTCATTGAAATTGTATTTATGAATTCTCTAATGTCTAAATTAATTTCTTTGAATTTTAATGAGATGAATTTGTTTCATATCATTACCATAAACTAATTTTGATCTAGTCTAGGGCTTGTATGAATCTACTATGATTGTATGAACTGGTTATTTCTCTTAATTGATTTATTTCTTTTATCTTTAATTGAATGGATTAATGTTAATATATAATTGATTGGCCACCAATTATGTGTTTTAGGTATTTAGATGAAGGATTGAGAAATGAAATCTAATACTGGAATAATTTAAATAGGGACTTAGGTGAATTAGAAATATAAACCTAAGGAAAAAATCATTTTGATTGCAGTAAGATTAATAAGGACTTAGGGATATCAACCAAGGGCCTAGAATGATCCTTACTCAAACACTTACAATCTTGGTTGGCAGAATCATCCAAACTTTTCATGGGCAGCAAACAATTCCCAACAACCTTTCCATTTGCTCCAAAGACAAAATGAACCGCCAGGGCAATCTTCAAATCAAGGGCAACCTAAGAGAGGCAGTTTGGAGGATAGTTTACATGCTTTTATCCAAGTCAGTACCAAGAATCAAGAGATGAATAACAAAAGGTTGGATTCATTGGAAGCGTCTTTCAAGAAAGTGGAGACCCAAGTGGGACAACTTACACAACAGATGCAGATTCAATAAAAAGGAAAATTTTTTAGTCAACCTGAGCAAGCACAAGCTGTGATTGTTCTTAGAAGTGGCAAGGTAATAAATAATGGTGTTGAAAATAATTTTGTGAATGCAGGAGATCAAGAAAACAAAAAGGAAGGAGAACCAGAGGACAAGGGTGATGGAGAAAAAATCAATGGAGCAATCTCCTTTAGTAGATTTACACAAGGCAAGTAATCCTTACCGGCTACCTATACCATTCCCCAGCAGATTGAAGAATGATAAACAAGATAAGCAATTTTCAGATATCTTCAACATGCTGTCTAAGGTAAGTATTAACTTACCTTTACTTGAAGCATTAAAGAATATGCCGGCTTATGCCAAATTCTTCAAAGAATTGAACACCAAGAAAAAGAGGTATGAGCCAAATGAAAAAGTGATAGTATCAGAGGTAGCTAGTGCTGTTTTGCAACATAAACTACCTCCGAAGCTAAAGGATCCTGGCAGTTTCATAATTAAAATTACTATGGGTAATGGAAAGGGGACTGATGGCATGTGTGATTTATGAGCCAGTGTTAATTTGATGCCTTACTCTATGTATCTTGAATTAGAACTTGGGGAACTTAAACCTACTAAAATGGTCTTGCAATTAGCTGACAGATCTCTTAGATTCCCGAAAGGAGTTATAGAAGATGTGTTAGTTAAGGTTGGTGGGTTGATAGTACCCATGGATTTTATAGTTCTGGACATGGAAGGAGTTAACCCTACACCATCCGCACACACTATTCTACTGGGTAGGCCTTTTATGGCTACGACCAACACCTTGATTGATGTTAAAAATGGTAAATTATCAATGATTGTCTTAGGACAAACGGTTGAATTTTCTATTTTTAAAACTTCTCCTATTCCTACAACTGCATTATATGAGGATTGCTCTTTAATTGATTGTATTGACGCAGTTGTTTCAGATGTTTTCTTGCAAACAGGTTCTTCGGATAAATTGGAGTTGGCACTAACCTTAGATTATGACCTGGATATTTTTGACTCAGAAGTAGTCAGTTGCATTAATATATTAGAAAGGGCTGAAATAGATGAATTTAAAGAGGAACCATCATTCGAGCTTCCCTCAATTCAAAAAGAAGAGAATAATCCTTCACTTAAGTTAGAGCTAAAAGAGTTGCCTGAAAACCTGAAATATGTGTTTTTAGGAGATCATGACACCTTACCTATGATAATTTCTAGGAAACTTAGTGAAAGAGAAGAGATGAGGTTGGTGAGTGAGTTAAGAAGATTGAAAAGAGCTATAGGATGGGGGTTGAGTGACATTAAAGGTATTAGCCCTTCAATGTGCATGCATAGAATTATCTTAAAAGAAGGAGCCAAACTAGTAAGAGAGACCCAAAGGCGCCTTAACCCAAACATGAGTGAAGTGGTTAAGAAGGAAGTGCTTAAATTGCTTGATGAAGGAGTGATATAGCCGATAGCCAATAGTGAGTGGGTTAGCCCAGTACATGTAGTGCCTAAGAAATCAGGAATCACTGTGGTAAAAAATGAAAATGATGAATTGATTCCTACTAGGACTACGACTGGGTGGAGAATGTGTATAGACTATAGGAAGTTAAATAATGCCACAAAGAAAGATCATATCCCTCTTCCTTTTATTGATCAAATGCTGGATAAACTTTCTAGACACTCACACTATTGCTTTTTGGATGGACTTTCAGGTTATTATCAGGTGCCGATAGCCCCGGAGGATCAATCAAAGACCACTTTTACTTGCCCTTTTGGGACTTATGCATTTCGGCGTATGCCCTTTGGCTTGTGAAATGTGCCTGCAACTTTTCAGAGATGCATGATGTCTGTTTTCACGGACATGATAGATGACTTTATTGAGGTATTTATGGATGATTTTTCTGTTTTTGGTGACTCTTTTGATAATTGCCTCAGTAAACTTGTTCTTGTGCTTGAAAGATGCATTGAATGTAATCTCACTTTGAGTTGGGAAAAAAGTCATTTCATGGTATCTCATGGCATTGTGTTAGGCCATATTGTGTCAAGTAAAGGGATTGAGGTGGGTAAAGCTAAGGTAGAGTTGATTGCTAAGTTACCCCCACCTACCTTTGTTAAGGAAATAAGAAGCTTTCTAGGGCATGCAAGTTTTTACTGGAGGTTTATTAAAGATTTTTCTAAAATAAGCCAACCATTGTGTCATTTGTTTGGAAAAGATGTTCCATTTGTATTTACTGCACAATGCATGCAAGCTTTTAATTCCCTTAAGGAAAAATTGACCAGCGCATCAGTAATTGTAGCTTCTGTTTGGTCCTTACCTTTTGAAATTATGTGTGATGCATCCAACCATGCAGTAGGAGCTGTCCTTGGGCAAAGGGTTGAGAAATTTTTGAGAGTGATTTATTATGCTAGCTTGACCCTAAGTAGCACACAAGTTAATTACACAACAACTGAAAAAGAAATGCTAGCTGTTGTTTTTGCCTTAGATAAGTTTAGAGCATATTTGATTGGGTCTAAAATTATTGTGCATTCAGATCACGCTGCTTTAAAATATCTTTTGGCCAAACAACATGCTAAACCTCATTTAATTAGATGGGTACTATTATTGCAAGAATTTGATTTTCAAATCAAAGATACTAAGGGAACTGAAAATGTTGTAGCTGATCATTTATCTAGGTTACCTTTCTTTGATGAAAATCTTTCAACTGATAGCATTCATAGAAATTTAGAAGCATTTCCTGATGAAAAGTTGTTTGCGGTAATGAATTCACCATGGTTTGCAGATATTACTAACTATCTTGCTTGTGGTATTTTGCTTTCTGACATGTCATTTCAGAAAAAGAAAAGGTTTTTGCACATGAGTAAATTCTATTTCTGGGATGAACCTTACCTATTCCGGATATGCAAAGATGAGATAGTTCGCAGGTGTGTATCTGAGGAAGAACAACTGAGTGTTCTTCAATTTTGTCATGACCTTCACTACGGTGGTCATTTTGGAGGGAGAAAGACTGCCGAAAAAGTGCTTCAAAGTGGATTTTATCGGCCTACCCTATTCAAAGATGCTTAAGAATATTGTAAGCATTGTGACCACTATCAAAGAGTAGGTAATATTGGGAGGAGGAATGAAATGCCCCTTCAATCTTATATTGTGGTTGAATTGTTTGATGTTTGGGGAATAGACTTCATGGATCCTTTTTCCAAATCTTTTGGTTATGAATACATATTGGTTGTTGTTGATTATGTTTCAAAATGGGTGGAGGCAATCCCCACCCGAACTAATGATGCTAATATGGTTGTTAAATTTGTGAAGGAATACATTCTTAGCATATTTGGCACGCCAAGAGTGATAGTCAATGATGGGGGAAGTCATTTCTGCAACAAAGTTTTCAAGAAGTTCATACACAAGTCTGGTGTGAAACACAAAGTGGCGACCCCATACCATCCACAGACTTTAGAACAAGTTGAGACATCCAACAAGCAAATCAAAGGAATTTTGGAAAAAACAGTCAACTCATCAAGGAAAGATTGGGCAAGTAGATTGAATGACGCATTGTGGGCATATCGAACTGCTTTCAAGAGTCCCTTGGGTATGAGTCCATACCAATTGGTTTTCGGTAAGGCTTGTCATTTACCAGTGGAGTTAGAACACAAGGCGTATTGGGCAATTAAGAATTAAGACTCTGAATTTAGATTTGGACAAGGCAAAGAGAGAACGTTTTTTGCAAATTTCGGAGTTAGATGAACTAAGAAACGAGGCATATGAGAGTTTGAGGATTTATAAGGACCGTACTAAAGCACTTCATGACCGAATTTTAGTACGAAAGACATTGAGCCTAGGTATGAAGGTCTTGCTTTTCAATTCTCATCTCCGACTGTTTCCAGGAAAACTCAAGTCTCGATGGAGCGGTCCTTTCGAGATAACTCAGGTATATCCTTCCGGTGCTATAGAATTACTTAACTCTTGAATGAATGAAACTTTTAAAGTAAATGGACAGAGAGTTAAACCATATAATGAGGGGTTCCAAGAATTAAGGATTGTCGATAGTACATTGATCTACGATCCTTAATTCTTGCAGAAACGTCTAGCTAAGACGATGTTAAAGAAGCGCTTGATGGGAGGCAACCCATTTGTTATCATTTTTATCATTTTAAGTTTAGTATCTTCAGTTTATTTATTTATTTTCCCTTCTATTTTTCTTTAAGGCTTGATGGTTTGGAGATTGGAAGTGTTTTTATTCTTGTAGAGAACAGGCCAGGAACTTTGAGTTTTAAGTGTGGGGTAGTACAAGCAGTGCCATCCAGTTCCAACTTTCCTTGATCGCATGTTTATGCTGAAGTCACGGTATTTGCTTTAGTTATTTTCTTTAATGTTGATTATTTGTACGAAAGCTTCACTATGCACGACACAAAAGAGGTTCTTTCTATCTTTTCTTTTGTTTACAATGAGGACAATGTAACTCATAAGTGTGGGGTAATTTTTAAGCTTTTCTTTAATTTTTGTTTTGTTTTCTTTGTGAGTTATATTGTGCATTTTTTTTGGCATAATTGTTAGAAACTTATTTTCATGGCATAATTGTTGGAAACTTATTGACTTTTCTGTAATTCTAGCATTACATTTGAGCCTTTAGTATCAGCATAGAGATTAGCATTTGAATTCATTCAGGATTAATTTTCACGTTCGGCAATTCATGACATATAAGTCTCTGAGAACCCACCCTTTGTGAGTTTTGAGCCTCATAGACTGAATATTATTGTCAATCGATTTTCTTTTCTTAAGTGTGCACCTTCATGATTTTGTATCTCTAGAGCTTGATTTTGCATACTAGTTGAACTCACATTATGATTTCATCTCAAGTTTTAAAATGATGAAGGCAAATTAGGATTACCCTTTTAGCTTAAAAAGACCTCCCTTAATTATGAATTCCTTAGTGAGCCAAGTTGAGCCTTTGACCTTTT
This sequence comes from Garcia nutans, assembly GCA_947685225.1. Lineage (NCBI taxonomy): Eukaryota > Viridiplantae > Streptophyta > Magnoliopsida > Malpighiales > Euphorbiaceae > Garcia > Garcia nutans. Next base: position 37,313,703 of record CANTUV010000045.1, read on the forward strand.
CTTGATTAATCAACACAATTAACAACTCAACATTTTTCTAGTATTATCATACCTTCATTAAGGAATGGAGTTTCTTATGATATGACAATAGGAGTGGTTTAATTGATAAGTATAGTGTAAACAAAAAAATAAAAAAAATAGTATTGTTTTAGTGAGATTTGGGGCTGAAATGCATACTTTGTTGATTTTATTTGACTAAGAGTCGATTATTCTTTTCTTCTACATTTGAGCTAGATGTTCAATGTATTTTTATAGTTTGTATATATATATATATATAAGAATAAATAAAAATTAAAAGAAGATATATATATACAAAATTCATATATTTTCTAGCATTAGTCATCAAAGAGGAATTTCGACTCATTTACTTTTCTTTAAGTATACAAATATTTGAGATTATCAAGAGTTGGTGAATATGTCATTTGAGGGAGTTACGAGTTTTTACGCAAGATTATGGTCTAATTTAGATGCTCCATTTCTTAATGTTCCAACTTAAATGTCTTTTCTCATACCTTCACCTTAACCCCCTTACATCCAAATGAAAAGACCTTCGGATTATTTCTTGAGAAAAATCAGTGAGGGAGATTGGATAATTAAGCAAGTTTATGGCAGTATACAACCATGATTGGTTTGAGTGAATTAACCTTTGAAATTGAGAGAAACACTTAGATGAGAGATGAGATTTGTTATGTCTGAATTAATGAATGAGTTAAGAAAATCTTGATTGAAGTAAATTAAATTCATTTATTACTGAGTATTAAAGGATTTCATCTTATATACTTGAATTATAGTTAAGGTTAATTGAGTTTTTAATTTATGTCATTTATATTTGCTTGAGGACAAGCAAAGTTCTAAGTGTGGGGTAGTTGTTTTATTAGTTTTTGTTCTCAAATTGCTATTTATTTATTATGATAATTATTGTTTTCTTCATGCATTTTGGTAGTTTTAATCTGTTAATTTAGTGATTTCAACATTTTGGTAGTTTTAATTTATTCTAGTGTTTAGATCATTTTTGCACTAGTTTTTAGTATGATGTTTATGTGTTTTTAATTAATGTTTCATTTTGATTTTTGTTTAAAGTCTGTTTTAAGTTCTTGTTTTAGGTTAAAGTGCAAAAAACTCCCTTGGAAGATCAAAACATAGAAAGAAGAGCATGAATCAAGCAAGACATGGCCAAGCCAAATCAAGCTTGGCCGTGTCACCTCAAATGAAATTTTGGCAGTAGCTAACAGGGATAGGAGACACGGCCAAGGCACTGGCCGTGTCTCACCTGAAGACCAAAACCAAAGAAACCAAAGAAAGAAAAGAAAAGAAGGAAAAAAATGGCAGAAGGTGACACACCCACATGACACAGGCCAAGCCACTGGCCGTGTCACATGACACGGCCACAAGCTTGGCCGTGTCCCATCCTAAGCCAAAGAACAAGGAAGAACCAAAGGAAAGAAACAGAAGCTGACACACCTAGGAGACATGGCCAAGCCACTGGCCGCGTCACATGACACGGCCACAAGCTTGGCCGTGTCACTCTCATCTCCAAAGAACCAAAAAAGAGCAAGGAGAAACAGAAGCTGACACACCCAGGTGACACGGCCAAGCCACTGGCAGTGTCACATGAAACGGCCATAAGCTTGGTCATGTCACCTCATGAGACCAAAGAAAGAAAAAAAGGCACAGATTTTTAGCCAAGGAATTGTATAAATAGAGAGGATTAGGGCAAAAGGAAGAGGACTTCTTCAGCCATTCTACACACAATTTTCAACCGTTCTTCAATTTTCTCTGAGAACTTTTCTCTAAAATAAGAGAATTAAAGAAGATTGATTTCACTTTCATTCAAACACTCTAGATCAAATTAGTTCTAGCCATTACATTATTCTTTTAGCAAAGTCTGAGCAAGAGATTCTACATAAACAAAAGGAAGATTGTAATTGGTTTTGTTCTTCAACTCTATCTCTTAAGCTTTATTGAAATTGTATTTATGAATTCTATAATGTCTAAATTAATTTCTTTGAATTTTAATGAGATGAATTTGTTTCATAGCATTACCATGAACTAATTTTGATCTAGTCTAGGGTTTGTATGAATCTACTATGATTGTATGAATTGGTTATTTCTCTTAATTGATTTATTTCTTTTATCTTTAATTGAATGGATTAATGTTAATATATAATTGATTGGCCACCAATTATGTGTTTTAGGTATTTAGATGAAGGATTGAGAAATGAAATCTAATACTGGAATAATTTAATTAGGGACGTAGGTGAATTAGAAATATAAACCTAAGGAAAAGATCATTTTGATTGCAGTAAGATTAATTGAAAAAGGTTTGAATGCGAGAGCTTATTTCTTTGATTTGATTAATTAAGTTGCTTGAAATCTGATCTTTGAAATTAAGTCAGTTGAGAGGAATAGCCGTTCATACATATAAATTAGTAGAGAAATGCAAACCCTAGACTTTTCTATTAAGTGAATCAATATATTTGTTCAGTTTTCTTTCATTATTATAAATTCAATTCCTCTCAGTTTTCATTAGTTGTTCAGCAATTTAATTTTATAAATCAAAAACTATTAATTGATAATTTGTTTATTACGATTTGATAAATAATTAGCTTATTTAGCTTCCTTGTGAGACGACCTTGAGGTGTTCACCGAAATACTATAGCAGCCTCGTATACTTGCGAGTGTAGCTTTAGTAGTGTTTATTAGAGCGCAATAGGTACGTGTGGGGAAGGTGAAAAATGGCCCAGCACCCTCACAACGCCCGGTTCATTGGAACCAGCCTCCTTTACAAGTCTTAATATTATAAAATTCTTAAATATAACAATATCATCCATATTACATGCAACAATTGAAATAAAGCATCGTTATATTAAAATCAAAGCAATGTCCAAACAAAACAAATAAATGGACACCCATCCGAAGATGAAAATATGCCCTTACATCCCATGCCTAAATAGGACACCCACCGAAAGGTAGAAACATCTCCTTTACATTGGTTCTAATATAGAAAAGCAATTTAAATTACATGACATTTAACTAATGAGGTACCTACCAAGTGGAAACATACCTCTTACAACATTTGGAAATCTAAATAAATTGATAAAAGTAAATAACCTGTCATCATAAATAAATCATTCATCAAAGGTATTAAATATCAATAGAAAGTAAACATCTATCCATGAAAATTTAAATAAACCAAGCATTGAACTTAAATAAATTAAAGCATATAAAATAATCAAAGCATAATCAAATATAGAATTGAATAAGGCAAATAAAAATCTAAATTATGGCTACTGTTTCTATTTAGGGTTCTTTATTTCATGTGTTTAGGGTTTTGGAATTTGTGGAATTAGGCTACTGTGAGTTTTTAAAGGAATTAAAATAGATTAAGGTTTTATGTTTTAAAAGATTGATAAAGTTCTTTGATTAACCAAATTAGTGTTTGAATGGTGAAATCATGAAACTAGGGTTTGGACACTTTAAAATACTTAGATTTATAGTTTACGGTTATTCATTGAATTATGGTTTCAAGCTTACTGTGTTTTAATATGTTTATAGGGTTTTAAAGTTTTAAAGAATTAGGGTTTAGAAAACTTTAGGGTTTAGGTTTTAAGGGAGTTAGGGTTCACTGTTTTGGATTTTGGAGTTGAATTAGGGTTTTAAGATTTTAGAATTTAGGGTTTCAGGGAATGAATTAATTTTTAGAATTTGGAAAAAACAATTGATAACTTTATGAAGTTTTATGAAATTAAATAAATGATTTAAAATTTATAAAAGCAAAAAAGAAGTTTTTTAGGGCTTTTGGAAAGAAACAGAACTCAATTTAGGGTTTTGAAAATTTGGAAAGAAAATTAGGTTTTTGGGGTTTTGAAGAAACAAAACTAACAACTTTAAACATTTTGAAAAACAAAGCAACGAATTAAGGTTTTTAAACTTTAGAAAAAGTGAATTGAGGTTCTAGGGTTTTTGAACTAAAAGAAAAAAAATATGATTAAGCTACTGTGAAAAAACAAAAAAAAATTAAGAACTCAAACCTTGGTTCGTAGGTTACACCAAAAATTGCTTCTTGGATAAACAAAAATAAAGACAAGCTTTGCTGCCTTTGAATTGCTTGAATTGTTTTTCTGCTCTCTCAAAAAATAAGAAATCAGGTTGATTCACTGCCTTTCCTACTTAGTTTCAGATCTAATTTTTGATCAATTTCTCCTCCGATTTCTCCCTTTATTTTTGTGTTGTTTTTTATCTTATTTATAGAAGAATTTTATGGTTCATTCCTAGTTATTCACGAAACATAATATTCATTAAGAAAAGGAAACTGAAACTCAATTGTATTAGGTTTTGAAAAATTTGCGTAGGAAAAATTTTGCTGGCGAAAAAAAACTGCTGCGAAAAAATTGCGCTGGCGAAAAAGAACTGCTGCAGAAAAATTGCACTGGCAAAAAAGCTGCCGCAGCTGGCTACGGCTCTTCGGGCTAAACGGGCCTGCGGGCCATTTCACCCACAGAAAATTCCTGCGGGCGAAATGGCCTGGGCCATTTTGCCCGCAAGAAACTTCTGTGGGCGAAATGCCCACGGGCCCGCGCTGACTTTCGGCGACGATTTTTTCATCGCAGATTTTTTCGTCGCCAATTTTTTTTTGTTATTTTGTTATTTTTTATTATTTTTATTTTTATTCACTTCACCATTTTTACTAAAATAAATATTAAAATTAATCAAGATATCACAAAAATTATTTTGGACTAATTAAAATATATTGGATCGGACTAGGTCAAAAATTAAGGGTCTACACAACTGCATGTATTTATCTATCTCATGCCCTTGCATTTGATGGAATTGACAAAATGCTTTGGCATCAAAGTTTGGTGGTAAAGGATTTGGCAAAGGTCAAGGAGCCAATGGTTGTAATAACCCTTTCTTTTGTAGTTTATTACCAAGACAGAGGTTTCCCTAACTCTAAAAATTGTCTCATATTTCCTTGACTAGTTGCATTGACATCCACTACCTTCTTTGTACTTTGATTGCCAGATTGATAACTCCCTTTTTCATTACTTCTCCCAGCAAAATGGTTTTTCTCCCTTTCCCATTCTTCTATTTGCAATCCGGCTTGGATAAGGTCCTTAAAGTCCCTGATAAGAGTGTGGGAGATTCGCTCATGAAGATTAGGCAATACACCTCATACTATCATTCGAATCTGATCAGACCCATCTAGCCTCTTCTTAAGAAGTGCGGCCTTATTTCTCCATCTCTTGACATAGTCAACAAAGTTCTCATTCTACTTTTGCCTTATTGATTCAACCTCCATCAGAGTCACTTTCAATTCAACATTGTACCCGTACTGCTAGATGAAGGCTTTGTATAACGCATCCTAGTCCTTTTGAGTACTTTTCTCTAAGGTGTTGAACTAGTTTTGCACAATAGGGTCTAATGAGAGCATGAAATACCTTAGAGTTTGAGCCTTAGTAGCCCTGGCAGATTGCATGGAAGTGATATATTGCTTGACATGCAAATGAGGATTGTTGGTTCCATCAAACTTAGTAAAGGAGGCCATCTTAAACTTGCAAGGAACCTCATCCTCTTGCTCGAATAACCTATCTACCTCTGACACCTCATCAGCTTTAAGCTTCTTCTCAAATTTCTTCTCCAAATCAGTAATTAATTTTTATAAATCAAATGTTTTAGTTTTCTCCATAGCCTTCTTTTCTTTCTTCTTTTCTTGAGTATCTTGAAAGTAAAAGTCCCAATCATCATCATTCATTACTTCCTTGTCTACATCAGAAGCCACCTCGACTACCTTTGTCTTTCCTTTATCCTTTTGCTTCTCGTTACTAGTAGATACTTCAGCATTGTTGTCCTTCAATAGTGAAAGTAGTTGACTCCTCAGAATCTCAGCCAGGGCCCCCTTTAGTTCTTTCATCTTGGATGTGAAGGCCTCATCCACTATATTCTGCACTTGTTCATGGTCCATTAGTCTTGGTTCAAAGTTGATTAAGTCTTCATTGCACTCTGACTCTCGGTCGTAAGTCGGATTTTCCAAAGCCTTTGAATTGTTGTAATCCATGTCTGTGAGCCAAAAAGGATCAATGCTTATAGAGTGCAATGCATGTATGCATATGTAACAAACACTGCAATTAAATAAATTAAGTCAAGACATTCCTTCCAACCTTATTTCTGTCACATCCGCCCACTGCATTTATGCATAGTAGTCACGTGCATGGCGAGAGAAGGGGAAAGGAGAAGATAATTCTTGATAACAGCCCTAGATAAGGTTGTATGACCAAAGGGACTTAATTGTAATTTTCAAAAGTTTGGGGACATAGATGTAATTTCAAAAAAAGTTGCACTGGATGTTCTTAATAGTGCATATAACAGATTCTAAAAATGGAGTGTAGAGAAAAATTGGATCGCAACGACGTGTAACGGTTTTTCCAGGAAATGTCCCGTTAAAGAAAAACGAAGACGTGTTGACTAGGGGCATTTTGGTCATTATCAATTAAAGTTATACATGAATTTAAAGTAGGAAATAAAAACATGAGTACGTAGAGGATGACGAGGGGTTAAATATGAAACGATCGTCAGTAGAAACGGAGCCGAAGAAAACCCGAGCAAAGAAAGGACCTAAAGGGAATTTTGTAAAAAGTTGAGGGCTTATTGGTAATTTTTCAAAATGACTTGGAAACCTAAAATAGACCTTATAAATAGAAAGTAGAGGTCGAGAGGATCAAAACTATATGTAGTTTGACTCATGGAACTGTACGGTTTAACATATATGATCGATTAATCGCTGGAACGTAAAGTGGGCCCGGTTTCGTGTCGGGACCGTATGGGTAACACGGGACAACTTTAGGATATCCAATGGGAAGTGGGACAAGTGGGAAGGAGTAATGGAAAAGAAAACTATAAAAATCTCTTGTTGGTCAATCAAAAGTAACCATTTAGCATGAGTATTAAATGAAGAAAGAGAAAGGTGGACAAGTGGTCTTAAAGGATTTATCCAACACATAAGGTGATCATCATTTTCCTTATATATATATATATCATAAAATGAAGAACCAATTTCTCTCTTTTCCACTTACAAATTTCGGCCACAATAGGAAATACCAAAGGATTTCCAAGTTTTTCCAAGTTTGATTTTCAAGGTAAGTGTTTAAGGTTTTCAAGTATGTAGACTTTAATTTTAGTATTAATTTTAGGTATTTATATATTTATTGGGAGATTGGAGATTAGAGTCTTTATGTGGAATTGGAAAAATTTTAAGTAAGTGATGAGATTAATTGATTAAATGGAAGAATCAAGATGTATAAAGATTAATAAGGTTGGATTAGGGTTTCGGTTGGAAAAGAAATGGAGGATAACTTATTATTTTGAATTTCTAAGGTTTATGTTGTATCTTGAATTTATTGAAGGAGAAATAAAGAATTAAAGAAGGAGAAGAAGGAAAAGCTAAGGGGAAGTACAAGAATAAGGTTTGGTACTTTACCTTTGAATAATTACTTTTGATTTGGTGCTTTACCATAAAAGAAATTTTATTTTTCTTACCAACTTTGGTTTATGGAATTTTTGATGTTGATGAACTTTAATTAGTTTGATTTGAGTTAAACATGCAAAATTTATTAAAGGGAAGTGTTTGAATCTTCACTTTACCATTAAAGAAGCCTTAATATTGATTTGCAAAAGAAAAATAAACTATCCTATGTATTTCATATGTTTGGGCCGAAATGGTCCCAAAAAGACAGCTTTCTGGATCTTTTTGTGGCAATTGTTTGAGGTAGCTAATGAATGAATTTTTCAACAAAAGTTTACATGCAATTAGTCAACATACGAAATAAGTTTTCTGTAAAATTTCAGCCAAAAATAAGATCATTTACTTGGTCAAATGCATGACTGAAGTGGACTGAAATTTTGACGAAAACCCAGATTTTACTATTCATTTGGTCATGCCATTTTGCGTTGCTGATTTTTCGTGCCGCGATACTATTCATTTGGTCAATTTGTGATTTTTTTGAGGAATGCTTTGAAATGTTTAATATGTTTATTGGGGATATTAAATATGTGAAAAAGGGGAATGGTTTGACTAAAGAATGTGTTGCGCGGCATAAATGGCAAAGTGAGATGGGAATTAAAATGATTTCTCAAATTATTCTAAAATGAAGTTTGAGACTTAAAGTGAATCATTTAAATCTTTATGCTCTACTGGATAGTGGGAGTGGTAGATAAGGGTATGGTGCACTATACTAACTTATGCAGTACTGCCACTTATTGTGTTTGATACGCCCCGGCGGTTACCTTCAGGTATAGGCTGTGGAGCGGAGATGTTGTGAAATTGTGATTGAAATGCTCCGGCGGTTACCTACGGGTATAGGCCGTAGAGCGGAATTGGTTATAACCAGGATGGGGAGGCCCATTCCTGTGATCTGATATCGGTGGTGAGGGCCACCTATGTTACAGTGGGAAGGCCCACTGCCTTATCGCTATGGTTCCCTATATGCCAGTAGAGCCTGAGCCAAAGTCTTGTTTCTTTTAAACTACGTAATGCAAAATGAGTTGATTTATGGTTTTTACATTTGTTGGAAGCATATTTACACTGAATGTACCTAAACTTCCATTGGTTTAAGGTTGGTTGAATTATGATTTAATTATTTCCTTTGAATTTGAATACTTTCATATACTACTTTTATTTTTATTGGTAAAGTACCCACTGAGCGACAACGCTCAGCGAGTTAAGTTTTCCTTGACTCGTAGGTTCGAAGCAGTAGATAAATCTTGGGGAAGCAACGACCAGACCACAACAAATCTCAGGGGTAGATCTTTTAGATCCATTATGAGTTAGCTAGTTGTGGCATGTATATGAATAAATATAAAAGAGAATTTCTATGTTACAATGGTATGTTAGTAGTGTGTAATAATCATAAACCTTTACTTTATGTTGTATTAGAAGTGTGAACTCTTCTTGCAGATTTGTAGTTGAGGGTATAAGGTGAATTCATTGGGAGTGTATTAAATTTGATAGTATTCACATTGGTCTGTGTAAAGTGTTTTCAAAAATCAGAAAAACAAGTTTTGTCGACACTTGGGATCCAAATTTCTAGGCGAAACTATGGCAAAATTTCTGTAAAAATCGAAACTAAAATTTGACGAAGTAAATTGGTAGCAACGTTAGGATAGTGTGGCGCCTCTACTCGGCTTACACATGTAGGTTGGGAAGGGGTGTTACAATTAGTGGTATCAGAGCTCCGGTTTAGCCGCTTCTGGGTAATCCAACATAGGAGGATGTACGTTTTATGTCGGGAGTGGCCATTACCGACGTAAAACGAGATATCCTGTAGTAAATAGGAGATAAAAAGTAGGCATCATTCAGGAAGGAAATATAGGAAAAATAAATAAGGGAATGTTTGCATATATTTGATTAAGTGTTTTGTCTTTATATACATGCCACATAGGGTTTAATAGTGCTGCTGAGCTGTGCTGCTTTTGACTGTGAGTTATGTGTTAGAATATAGATGTCGCGAGAGTCCTCTCAAAGAGCCGTAGAGGAGGAAGTTGAATCTCGAGCATCACATATTGTAGAGACGCATGTATCTGAAACACCGGAGGCTGAGCAACCCTCAGCGGAGCTCCTCTTCTGAATGAGATGTTGCAACAGATGGCTGTAGCGCTGCGACAGATAGCGGGCGTTGCCCCGGCACCACCACCAGCGCCAGCACCCATACCAGTACCTGCTGTAGGAGGGGAAAGGAAACCCCCGATCGAAAAGATAAGAAATTATGGGGCGAAGGAGTTTAGGGCCCGAAGGGACGATGATTCTTATACAGCCGAATATTGGCTGGAAGGAACGGTACGAGCCTTAGATCAGTTACAGTGTACGCCATAAGAGCGAGTGGTATGTGCTACTTCCTTATTAGTGGAAGAAGCATATATATGGTGGACACAGTTCAACAACGAGTTCCACTGGAACAGAGGACATGGGATTTCTTTGTGAATGAATTCAAGAGGAAGTTTATATCGGAGGCATACCTAGATGCCAAGAAAAAAGAAGTTTCTACACTTAAAGCAAGGTCGACTGACCGTTGCTGAATATGAGAGAGAATTTACTAGGCTGAGTAGGTATGCCAAGAAGACAATTGAAGACGAACATGATAGGTGTAAGCAATTCCAGGATGGTTTGAATAATGAGATTAGGATGCAGCTAATTGCAGCTAATATCAAGGAATTTTCCGAGATGGTCACTAGGGTTCTGGAAGTAGAGCAATGTCAGAAGGATGAGCGAAATAGGAGACAGAGGGTAAGACCAAGAAGGGATACCCAGAGTTATTCAGAAAATTTCCAGCAAACAAGGAAACAGTTTAGAGAAGGTAGTTCCATGGGAGGAAATCAGAGCAGGATATCCAGTCAAAGGTCGATTCGGGGCGGCCCGAGTCAAGCTACCTTTGTAGCTAGTACTGGTAGGTCTGGGAGAGGACAAGGAAGAGGGCATGGCCAAGGTGGAGGTAACTTTGCTCAGTTCGAAACTATCAGAGGAAGTGAAAACACCCATCCACGCTGTGTTCAATGTGGGCGTAGGCATTCAGGAAAATGTTGGGGCAAGGCCTGGGTATGTTTTAGTTGTGGAGCGAAGGACCACTTTAAATGAGAATGCCCCTTAAGACAGCAAAACACACTAGATAATATCGAAGGATCTCAAGCCATAGCTGGTAGAGGTCGAGGCAGAGGTCAAGGAGGAAATCCATCGCGGGCACAGTCAGAGACGGTGGATAGACCCGAGCCAAGAGCCCTTGCGAGGATGTATGCAATGAGGGCGCGTGAGGAAGAAAAGGCTCCGAATGTCATAACAGGTCAGCTAATTATGTTTGGAATGCCAATTTATGCTTTAATAGACCCAAGTTCTTCACATTCATATATATATGCATGAAAAATGAAGAATTAAAGGATTTAGAAGTAGAACTTGAAACAGATGGAGTGTTAGTTATAAATCCTTTGGGTAGTGAGATGGTTACCAGGAAGGTAATAAAGGATTGTCTGGTAGAAGTACACGGACACACTTTCTTAGGTGATCTGTTTGAGTTGCCATTCCAGGAATTTGATGCAATACTTGGAATGGATGAGCTGACCAAACATAAGGCATTAGTGTACTGTTCGTGAAAAAGAAAGATAGGTCCCTAAGACTATGTGTGGATTATCGGCAGTTAAATAAGCTTACGATTAAGAATAAATACCCGCTACTCCGGATAGACGATTTATTTGATCAATTGAAAGGTGTGAGAGTTTTTTTTAAAGATTGATCTGCGATCCGGCTATCATCAACTAAAGATTAAAGATGAAGATATACCAAAGACTACATTCAGAACCCGATATGGACATTATGAGTTTATCGTAATGCCTTTTGGGATCACGAATGCACCTGCGGTATTCATGGATTTGATGAACCGGATTTTCCATCCTTATTTGGACCAATTTGTCGTGGTATTCATCGATGACATACTGGTTTATTCAATGAATGCAGAGGATCATGACCGGCACTTGAGAATCGTGTTACAAACATTGAGGGAGAAGCAGTTATACGCCAAATTCAGCAAGTGTGAATTTTGGTTAGAAGAAGTGGCCTTTTTAGGACATATTGTATCGGCGGAAGGAATAAGAGTTGATTCTAAGAAGGTAGAAGCAGTATTGGATTTGAAAGAATGTTATTAGTGGCCAGGGATCAAGAGAGATGTCGTAGATTACGTGGCGAAATGTTTAACCTGCCAACAAGTAAAGGTAGAACATCAACTACCCTCGGGACTTCTACAACCTATTACCATTCCAACATGGAAATGGGATCGCATAACTATAGATTTTGTGATGGGACTACCAATGACAAGAGACAAACATGATGCAATATGGGTGATAGTAGACCAGCTAACTAAGTCAGCTCAATTCTTACCTGTAAGGATGAACTACTCCCTGGATAAGTTAGCGGACTTGTACATTAAAGAGATTGTACGACTTCATGGAGTTCCAACATCAATCATATCGGACAAAGATCCACGTTTTACGTCGAACTTTTGGCAAAAGTTCCAAACGGCTTTGGGAACTCGAACGGACTAGAGTACGTCGTTTCATCCACAAACGGACGGACAGTCAAAGAGGGTAACCCAGATCATGGAAGATATGTTAAGAGCATGCATATTAGAATTCAAAGGTAGCTAGGAGAAGTATTTAAGTTTAATGGAGTTTGCTTACAACAACAGCTACCAGTCCAGCATACAGATGGCTCCTTATGAAGCACTATAAGGACGAAAATGCAGGACTCCAATTTGCTGGACGGAATTAAGCGAAGCAAAGATCTTGAGCCCGGAGATAGTTAAGTAGACCGAGGAGAAAGTAGAAATTATCCGGGATCAGTTAAAAGCTGTGACGGATAGAACAAAAAAATAATAATAATAATAATCATACGTGGACCTAAAGAGAAGGGACATAAAATTCAATGTTGGTGATAAGGTATTTATTAAGGTTTCACCATGAAAGAAAGTGCTAAGATTTAAACAAAAGAGTAAGCTAAGTTCAAGGTTATTGGGCCTTACATATTCATTGAATGTATAGGTCCGGTAGCTTACCAATTGGCGTTACCACCCGAATTAAGTAAAATACATGATGTTTTCCACGTTTCAATGCTAAGGAGGTATCGTTCAGATCCAACCCATGATATACAAGCTCAAGATATTGAGATTCATCCCGACCTAACATACGAGGAAGAGCCGGTAGAAACCTTAGCACGGGAAAGCAAAGAGTTGCGGAATAAGAAGATTCCATTGGTCAAAGTGCTTTGGAGGAATCACAAAGTAGAAGGAGCTACATGGGAACGCGAAGAAACTATGAGGAAGCAATACCCATGTTTATTTCAATCTGATGGGCTTTGGGACGAAGCCTAAATTAACGAGGAAGGAACTGTCACATCCGCCCACCGCATTTATGCATAGTAGTCACGTGCATGGCGAGAGAAGGGGAAAGGAGAAGATAATTCTTGATAACAGCCCTAGATAAGGTTGTATGACCAAAGGGACTTAATTGTAATTTTCAAAAGTTTGGGGACATAGATGTAATTTCAAAAAAAGTTGCACTGGATGTTCTTAATAGTGCATATAACAGATTCTAAAAATGGAGTGTAGAGAAAAATTGGATCGCAACGACGTGTAACGGTTTTTCCAGGAAATGTCCCGTTAAAGAAAAACGAAGACGTGTTGACTAGGGGCATTTTGGTCATTATCAATTAAAGTTATACATGAATTTAAAGTAGGAAATAAAAACATGAGTACGTAGAGGATGACGAGGGGTTAAATATGAAACGATCGTCAGTAGAAACGGAGCCGGAGAAAACCCGAGCAAAGAAAGGACCTAAAGGAAATTTTGTAAAAAGTTGAGGGCTTATTGGTAATTTTTCAAAATGACTTGGAAACCTAAAATAGACCTTATAAATAGAAAGTAGAGGTCGAGAGGATCAAAACTATATGTAGTTTGACTCATGGAACTGTACGGTTTAACATATATGATCGATTAATCGCCGAAACGTAAAGTGGGCCCGGTTTCATGTCGGGACCGTATGGGTAACACGGGACAACTTTAGGATATCCAATGGGAAGAGGGACAAGTGGGAAGGAGTAATGTGAAAGAAAACTATAAAAATCTCTTGTTGGTCAATCAAAAGTAACCATTTAGCATGAGTATTAAATGAAGAAAGAGAAAGGTGGACAAGTGGTCTTAAAGGATTTATCCAACACATAAGGTGATCATCATTTTCCTTTATATATATATATATATCATAAAATGAAGAACCAATTTCTCTCTTTTCCACTTACAAATTTCGGCCACAATAGGAAATACCAAAGGATTTCCAAGTTTTTCCAAGTTTGATTTTCAAGGTAAGTGTTTAAGGTTTTCAAGTATGTAGACTTTAATTTTAGTATTAATTTTAGGTATTTATATATTTATTGGGAGATTGGAGATTAGAGTCTTTATGTGGAATTGGAAAAATTTTAAGTAAGTGATGAGATTAATTGATTAAATGGAAGAATCAAGATGTATAAAGATTAATAAGGTTGGATTAGGGTTTCGGTTGGAAAAGAAATGGAGGATAACTTATTATTTTGAATTTCTAAGGTTTATGTTGTATCTTGAATTTATTGAAGGAGAAATAAAGAATTAAAGAAGAAGAAGAAGGAAAAGCTAAGGGGAAGTACAAGAATAAGGTTTGGTACTTTACCTTTGAATAATTACTTTTGATTTGGTGCTTTACCATAAAAGAAATTTTATTTTTCTTACCAACTTTGGTTTATGGAATTTTTGATGTTGATGAACTTTAATTAGTTTGATTTGAGTTAAACATGCAAAATTTATCAAAGGGAAGTGTTTGAATCTTCACTTTACCATTAAAGAAGCCTTAATATTGATTTGCAAAAGAAAAATAAATTATCCTATGTATTTCATATGTTTGGGCCGAAATGGTCCCAAAAAGACAGCTTTCTGGATCTTTTTGTGGCAATTGTTTGAGGTAGCTAATGAATGAATTTTTCAACAAAAGTTTACATGCAATTAGTCAACATATGAAATAAGTTTTCTGTAAAATTTCAGCCAAAAATAAGATCATTTACTTGGTCAAATGCATGACTGAAGTGGACTGAAATTTTGACGAAAACCCAGATTTTACTATTCATTTGGTCATGCCATTTTGCGTTGCTGATTTTTCGTGCCGCGATACTATTCATTTGGTCAATTTGTGATTTTTTTGAGGAATGCTTTGAAATGTTTAATATGTTTATTGGGGATATTAAATATGTGAAAAAGGGGAATGGTTTGACTAAAGAATGTGTTGCGCGGCATAAATGGCAAAGTGAGATGGGAATTAAAATGATTTCTCAAATTATTCTAAAATGAAGTTTGAGACTTAAAGTGAATCATTTAAATCTTTATGCTCTACTGGATAGTGGGAGTGGTAGATAAGGGTATGGTGCACTATACTAACTTATGCAGTACTGCCACTTATTGTGTTTGATACGCCCCGGCGGTTACCTTCAGGTATAGGCTGTGGAGCGGAGATGTTGTGAAATTGTGATTGAAATGCTCCGGCGGTTACCTACGGGTATAGGCTGTAGAGCGGAATTGGTTATAACCAGGATGGGGAGGCCCATTCCTGTGATCTGATATCGGTGGTGAGGGCCACCTATGTTACAGTGGGAAGGCCCACTGCCTTATCGCTATGGTTCCCTATATGCCAGTAGAGCCTGAGCCAAAGTCTTGTTTCTTTTAAACTACGTAATGCAAAATGAGTTGATTTATGATTTTTACATTTGTTGGAAGCATATTTACACTGAATGTACATAAACTTCCATTGGTTTAAGGTTGGTTGAATTATGATTTAATTATTTCCTTTGAATTCGAATACTTTCATATACTACTTTTATTTTTATTGGTAAAGTACCCACTGAGCGACAACGCTCAGCGAGTTAAGTTTTCCTTGACTCGTAGGTTCGGAGCAGTAGATAAATCTTGGGGAAGCAACGACCAGACCACAGCAAATCTCAGGGGTAGATCTTTTAGATCCATTATGAGTTAGCTAGTTGTGGCATGTATATGAATAAATATAAAAGAGAATTTCTATGTTACAATGGTATGTTAGTAGTGTGTAATAATCATAAACCTTTACTTTATGTTGTATTAGAAGTGTGAACTCTTCTTGCAGATTTGTAGTTGAGGGTATAAGGTGAATTCATTGGGAGTGTATTAAATTTGATAGTATTCACATTGGTCTGTGTAAAGTGTTTTCAAAAATCAGAAAAACAAGTTTTGTCGACACTTGGGATCCAAATTTCTAGGCAAAACTATGGCAAAATTTCTGTAAAAATCGAAACTAAAATTTGACGAAGTAAATTGGTAGCACCGTTAGGATAGTGTGGCGCCTCTACTCGGCTTACACATGTAGGTTGGGACGGGGTGTTACAATTTTTCCTAGACACAAGTGGTGAGTCTCTTTTCCTAGATATATGGTCAACAAAACATCAACATGGGATATTTTATTTTCAAAAGATGCACTCAGACAGATTAACCAATAGCTGCATTTTCAAATAAACATCAATCCATGATAATTCTTATTAATTAAGCCTTAATCCATTGGGCCAACTGAAAAATAGCTTTTATTCTTTATCATGGATTAATAATAAATTGAAAGGGTTTATCGTGAATAGATCTTTCATATTTGGAAGTAACTAACTAATGATTCATGGCACAAACAAGCCCATGACTAATAAGTCTTGGTATAAATTAAGTCCATAATTGGAAGCCTATTTAAAGAAAATAGTTTTAAGGCCCAAAAGAAAAAAATGACTTTGAAAATATTTCGAAGCCCATTGTAAAAAGTTTGTTTCAAAAATTAATTTTGGGCTTCATACAATCATCAATCCAATTATTTAAAAAAAAGTTTTGAAACTAATTTGGGTGTTGGGCTTAAAATAATTTTTTTGTTCCATAAAAATAATTTTGGGCCTTTACCATAATTTGGTCATATTAGGAAAAAAAACAAACTAAATGGGCCATAACTTAAAACAAAACATGTTAACTATAGTTAAACAATAAGCATTTTAAGGTAAACTTAAGGAAAGTTATTAGGCCAACTACATAGACTTTAGTCTTTGGGTTGAAAAAGCTTAGGTCCCCATAGCAAGTATAAACCAAAAGGTACAAGGCTATGAGTGATTATATAGTGTTTGATCTCCATACCTTGAATGAAAGTATGGTACCACTTACACAAACACAACACGAGTTCCAAGGGCATTCGAACTCACGCACATAATGCAATCTAAGTGATGTAATAGATAATATCATAATAAGAAAAAATAAAATATTATAAAGACCAATGAAATCAACTTCTCTTATCCCCAATGGAGTCACCACTATGAGCAGGGACTTTATCCCCTCTCTCAGTGGTATGGTTCTTGTGACTTCGATAATATTAGACTTTGAGCCTTAGAGAACATGGGTCTAAACTCAGAGAATTTAGAGTCGCCACCCGGACAAGCCGGGAAGATAGAAAGGGGTGGATGAATTGATTCCTAAAAAATCCCCAACCCTATTAGATTTGAAAGGTTGGGTATGCATGGGGAAGGTGAGAATGACCCAGCACCCCCATAGTTCCCAATTCATTAGAACCAGCCTCCTTTTCAAGTCTATATATTATTAAATTCATTAACTTATTATCATACCACCCATACTACATGCAATAGAAATAAATAAGTATTCATTATATTAAAATCAAGAAAATCCAAACAAAACAATAAAATGGGCACCCATACAAGATGAAAACATGCCCTTACAATAATGCCCAATGTCCAAGATACAGCTAAATAAAATAGGACACCCACCACTTGGCGAAAACATGTCCCTTACATTAATCCCAAAACTTTGAATAAAAGAATAAATTAAATAAAATAAGATACTCACAAAGAGGAAACATGCCTTTTACATCCTTGAAATCAAAATAACCAAATTAAAATATTCAACCATTCATCATAAATAAAATAAACGTAAATCATCCATTCATAAGCATACATCAACAAATTAAATAATCAAATTTAGGTTTTAATCTTATATTGAGCAATAGATATGCAAAATTAATGTTTTGATATATAAATTAGGGTTTTGGTGCTAACTTAGGATTTTTAGATGAAAATTAGGGTTTTTGGGTGAAAACTAGGATTTTTTGGTTTTGAAAATAAGATTAGGATTTCAAAGTGAAAACTAGGGTTTTTTAGGATAAAACTAGGATTTTAGGGTTTTGAAAGCAAGATTAGGGTTTATGGATGAAAATTGGGATTTTGGGGTAAAAACTAGGATTTTGGAAACAAAATTAGGGCTTTTTAGTTGAAAATTAGGATTTTAGTCTTGAATTAATGTTTTAGGGTTTTTTGAAAACAAAATTAGGGTTTTTGGCTAAAAACCAAGGTTTAATGTTGGCAAATGTGATTAAAACTCTAAATTCATATGCCATGTTATTAGGGTTTAATGTTTAAAGTCTAGTTTTTGTCCAAGGCTTAACAATTTTATTGCGACTGGATGTCTTTATGAGCTACTATGGAAGATAACATTGTTTTGAAGAATAAAAATTGTCACTGGATGTTTAAATAATTGCAAATTACTGCATGAAATAATAACACAACTGATGTAATTTAAATGAATTAAACACATAAAACAAACCTTCGTTTATTGGCTCCACTAAATTGAAAGAGTTGAAACAAGCTTACTGCCTTAATGTCTGAGTCAACTTTGAGTTTGGGTGAGTAAAGTAAGCTAGAGATAATTACTTCTGCCTTTTAGGTTGATGTGTTGATTTAATCTCTTTCCTTCTTTATATATTTGCTTAGTTGTCTTCTCTCCCTCAATGGAACACCCCTGTGAGCATCCTAATAAACCTGTATTTATAAGCGTCATTAGGTTAAAGTCCGGCTCTTCACCCTAACTTATTTGATGTTGTATTAGAATTTTAACCAAACACAATTTGTATTTGGCCCCATATTCTGTCCTCAAATAGAAACCATATCAAATTAAAATCATTTAAGTTCGATATGAATCAACTCATATCGAATTGGACAAGGGACAAATTCGATATGAGCTGGTACCCATAGCAAAATTGGAGCTTGTCCAATTTGATATAGGTGATGTCCATATTGAATTGGACTTAGCTCCAATTTGATATGAATATGTCCATATTGAATTAGATATATGGACATATTCATATTGAATTGGACAGGCCCAATTCGATATGGCATGACTCATATCGAATTAAACCAAACCAAACTCATTCTAACTTCGAATCGGACATAACTCAGACTTTAAAAATTAAACCGACTTATTTTAGGCCATATAAAATTGAACTAATCTAACTATAAGCTTTAAACTAGGTTTAAGCCATCAAGAACAAAATAGATTTGACTTGGCCATTGTTAATTGGGATCAAACTAGCTTAGAGTCAAAATTAAAGGTATACAGTTATGAAGAAGCTATCAACTCATGTGCTAAATCATGGATTGAAATGGATGTCTCCTATATCTTTGAATACCTTGCTTGGCCTCCCACTATTTATGTTTTTCTTATCTTGAAGATGAAGTTGTGGATTTTATATCTCGTGATGATCCAATGCAAGACCTATACAAATATCCTAAAGGTACCAATGGGAGTGCTTTGGCTTATAACCTCAGTCTGTGAGTCAATATAACCACTATAAGTATCACTCATGTATATCATACATACATGCGTACATGTGCATGCCACACTGCATTTTTTTGGTCTATTCTTTAAGCAGCCAATACTCTTGAAGCAAATGATGAGAAGTAGAAAAAGCATCAAGGGGGTATGCAAGGCCTATTGCTTGAGAAAGATTCAATAACTTTGTAAAAATGGAGATGCATGCTTGTGCAAAGAATGAGACAAATAAAAAAAATTGAATGGAGCCTACATGGGAACAAAATCATTAGTTTAAGCCTATACAGGGGGGGCAAAGCTTCTCCTTTCAATTTTTGATTTTATGCATGTATAAAATATTTTCAGTCTCCTTTTCAATGTTCTGCCATATAGGGGGCAAAGGGAGGATATGAGGGCTAAAAATACCTGAATGTTTTACAAAGCATAATCCAGTAAAGAATGGAATAAGTAGCTAGAAGAAAGCCATAACTCTAAAATGATGAAGATATAAATGATGGCTAGAAGAAAGCCATGACTCTAAAATGAATGAAGATACAAATGATGGCTACAAGAAAGTCAGAACCCAAATGAATGAAGATACAAATGACAGAAGATCACTCATGCTACATCCTAGAAGCGCTAAAGTCAATGTAGGACAAAGGTCTATTCCCAATAATAAAGAATTAAGTTAAAGATCCATTTTTGCAAAGACATATATTTTTTTGGATTTGTTGAAGTATTCAAAATCAAGTTTCTATCTATGTGAGACCTCAATGGATTTATTAAAGTATCCAAACCTCTAGCCTATATTGGATTTGTTAAAGTATCCTGACGATGCAATTCTATAGATTTTTTGAAGTATTCAAACCTCCAACTATATTAGATTTGTTCAAGTATCCTGACGGTGCAATTTTGTAGATTCGTTGAAGTATCCAAACCTCCAGCCCATATTGGATTTGATGAAGTATCTTGATAATACAGTTTTGTGGATTTGGTAAAACATACAGACCTAGAACCTAAACCAATTCGTGGGTTCATAACCCAAATGAATTCTCAAGTCCAGAATCCAAACCCAAACCAATTCTTAGGTCTAGAATCCAAACTAGGATGTTATGGGTCCATAACCCAACCTATCAACTCATATCAGCTCAAAGCCTATCAAAATAAATTGCTTTTCACTCTCTTTTACTAAAATCTAAGATTGTTAAAGTAGGGGTAAGACTATAGACCCTTAATTTTGGCCTAGATTAAATTTAGTCCCAATTAAAAGGGCCAAATTAAATATGGTTTCAATTTGAAGACTGTAATCAAACCCGTTCCAAGTATAAAGGCCCCAATTAAAAATTAAATCAAATTAAAAGGCCCAAACAAACTCGAGTCTGACCCAAAAACTAAAACAGTGGGCCTGCATTAAATTTATGTCGAATTGGTGTGCCAATTTGACATGAGCATGGCAAAGTTTGCTGGCCCTATTTCAAAGAGTTTTAATTCTAACAAGACTTGAATGTATCAAACTTTCCTTAGATAATTAAAATTATCCAGCACCAGTTGCCCTAAGGGATGGCTTATAAATAACCAACTAACAGCAGTGTAAAAGAGGGCCACATACTACAGTAAAGAAGCAAAACATAAATAAAAATAGCAAAAGCAATAACGAGAGAGACAAAGAGTAACAAAAGAAGTAGTAGCTAAAATTGGTAGATAATCGCAAATTATTTTAGTTTAGCCAAGACCTGTTGGACCCAATAAGCCATAGCACCAACATACAAGCATTTTGTGGAGTAATTGCAGTGCTTGGGGCAAAGTTTGGTTCAATAAAACTATTTTGGTAGAGCCAACATTGTAGGTAATATCTTACTAACTTATTCTAATTCCATTTATCATCCTTATTGTTTGATTCATTGCTATTTGTTGGGATTTGAAATCCCGTGCAATAAGCCATAGTTTTAAGGTTAAACTTTGCTCACTACACCTTAATTACATAATCTAGAACCCCAATCTCATCTTTTGTAACCTTAGTGCAATATCAAACCCTAATTGCATGTTTTATAAGATCAAACCCTAAATTGCATCTTATAACCTTAGAATTATATTATCAAATTTTAATTGTATAATTGCATGTTTAGCTTTAGCTTATTTCTAAAACCCTAATTTGCTTGTATAGTGTTAGTTTATTTTCTAAAACCATAGTTTGCATGTTCAGCTTTAGTTTATTTTCCAAAATAGTAGTTTGCATTTTTTAGCTTAGTTTGCATATGAAAACCCTAATTTGATTAATAAAATAAATCCTAAAACCCTAGTTTTACAATCTAATCCTAATTCAATGGTGGAACCCCAATTTTAATCATTGGTCTATCGTTATTTGCTTATGATGGATGATATGGTTAGTTGATATAATTTGTTTATGATGACTGATTTGATTATGATCCTTTACCATTGTTTGGATTTTTAAAAGGAGACGTAAAAGGCATATTTCCACTTACGTGGGTGCCTTGTTTGTTTTAGTTAAGTATTTTATTTTCAAGGATTTTGAACTATTTTAAAGGGCATGTTCCCACCAATTGGTGGGTGTCCTATTTTATTTATTTGTATAGACATTGGGACATTGTAAGGGCATGTTTTCATCTTTGTATGGGTACCCATTTTATCTGTTTGATGGATTTAAAATATGATTATTTATTTTCCATAATTGCACATAATATGAATGGTATTATAATAATGTAAGAATTCAATAATATAGACCTGAAAAAGAGGTCGATTCCATTGAATCGGACATTATAGGGGTGTTGGATAATTTTCACCTTCCCCATACATACCCAACTTTTTGAACTCAATAAGGGGTTGGGAATTCCTTATGAATCAAGTCATTCACCCTTTCTATCCTCCCTGCCATTCGGGTGGCGACTCCTATTCTCCGAGTTTAGGCCCGTGTTCTCTAAGGCCTTGAACTTAACACTGCCGAAGTTGCAAGAACTATTCCACTAGGACAAGGGACAAAAATCTCTACTCACACCTTGATTAAGAAGTTTCTTATGATTCAAATGGTTAAGAAGAAGGCAGACAACCATATGGACTTCATATGATTAGATTTAAGATGTCTAGGACTTGGTATGTAATAGTCTTTGATGAACTAGCATCTCGTTTAAGGTGTCAAATATAAAGGGCCTTTAACTATAATGCTTGGATATATCCCAAAATGATTTATGGAGGGAACTCTCTATAGAAACAACCTATGGCCCTCATTTCACTCTAACTAGACATTTTAAAACCTTGACTTTTTGGCTATTGCATAAAATTTTTATTTTTTCAATCCATGTTAGGTGAGAAGGAAATGAGAAACTAATCTAAAAGGATGTGTTCTTCATCTATGGGTTCATCAAGCATAAACCAATAATAAAATTTCATTGATTACTTTTCCCATTTTTCCAAAGACTCTAGAGAAACCATCTTCCTGTCCTCCCAAGTCACGCTCATAGCCTAACATGTCAAGCCCCTCAATGATACAAATATCCAACTCTAATACCCTCTTGATCCTTTAAAGAAATTATTCAATCTTGAGTATCTTATCCATTCTAAATGCATTAGGTGTAACAAAGGGAAATATGAGTACATCCTATGAGAATTTGGGGTAGTTGTAGATTATAAGAAGAGACCAAAGGTTGTAGAACTAAGAAATCGGGAATACTTAGTAGAAATACCTAGACCTAGAGCCTCCCAAACCTCCCAACATTATGATGATCTTTGTCAAGAGTATCTCACAAACATTCAAGAGCAAAACAAGAAGATGGACATCATCATTAAAAAGCTCAACCTTCTCTCTCATCTAGTGCAAGTTCAAGCAAAAGGTTATTCCTCCATGTTATTTGCATGATTGCAAAGCCACTCCATATGTGAGCCATAAAGAAGAAGAGCGAGGAGAAAATCCTCCTCTATCACAATGAAAAGAAGACCATATGGAGGAAGAACATCAAGAAGAAAAAGAAAAAAAAAATGAAGAGGAAGAAGACTAAGGAAATGATGACTTGGAAGTTTGAGATTTTGAGGATTTCAGTGAATTATGATTTTCATTTATTTCTATTTTTTGTTTCTATTTTTTGAAAAATATGTCCTTGATTTCTTTTATTATGGATAATTGCAAGATCACATATTTAAATTGAAATTTAATATATTGTATTGATAGATTATTTATGGTTGCATAACCCTCAAATATAACATGTTGTTAATATTACCCACTTAGAATTTGTCTAAAGGGGGAAAATTCATTAATTTGGTTAAAATAAATTAAAACTAATATATAAATTGACAGGGGGCAATAACTTTATCTCATTCTTTAATTAAATTCAATTAATTACAAAAGTCAAAAGGATGAGATTGTTAACTAAAGACTTGGTTAATACTCTATTTGATATTTGCAATCAAATTAATGGTTCATTAAATGATCTTATAGCAAAACATAGACATGGGAAATGACACAATTCACTAAAGAAGACAAATTCAATAAAGTATCATGTGTACACTGAGTTTGTGCTCATGATGACCTATTAACTCTTTGAATTGAAAGTCACAATAAAGATTGTATCAAGGATCATGAGAGGCTAAAGAGGTTAAAAGGCACCTCGCGACTGTGATGAGCAACTTGCAAGGACGACCCTAGATAAATAAGTTCACTTGAGACATAGTAGAGTTTGTGTTGATCTTCATGTTGCCTATTCTGGACATGATACCTAAATTGTGACCATGAGAAGGATATCACAAGGGAGATGGGACTAAAGCTCAAAGGAAGGCAAACTATAGCAAGAGGTAGTAAAGATTGTGCCAAATGTAGCATTAGTTGTACTACTCAAGAGAGGCTACTTGCGACTGTGACAAGGACATCACAACTGCAAAGTTCATATGGTGTTGAACAAAATTGATGCTCTCTTGAAGACCCAATGTAAAGTAATTGAATACAATTGACATTCTCTTGAAGATTCAGTGGAAATCAAACACTTGGAAACCACCTAGACTAGCAATTGTAGCTTGAGTATATGGCGACCATGATGTCTAAAGAGTAATTGGTAGGTGACAACATATAGTTATAGAACTAGTGAGAGAATGACATGTGAACTTACCACTAAGCATCCATTAAGTACAGAACATTTTAATGACTGTAACAAATCACCCTTCCTTGTGATGAGCAACTCGTAACTACAACAAAACCTATATGACCTTGATTGAGATCAAGCTTTGACAATGCATTTAATGCCCTAGATTTTGTATGTGAAGGGAAATCCACCTAATCTCATTTGCAATGAGGAAATTGTGTTGGAGGCAGATAAACATCCCCATTCTAAAACCATTTATCACAAGCTAATGCATCAGTTATAACCAAACTATTGTACTTTTATTTTTGAACCTTTTTCTTTGTAAAATCATTGTACTTATTTGTTAGAGAATTGAATATTCTTGTGAAGGTTTAAGTGTGATTCATAAAACACTTGGAATAATTTGGTGTTAATTTAAACAGTAGGTTTAGACTTGAGCCTTGTAAAACCCTAAGTAAGGTTTGAGTGCTAGCCTTTTGGAAAAAACACTTGATAGGGTCAGATAGTGAGCTATTGAAAACTCTTGTAAGAAGCTTGGAGTAAGTTTTGAAACTCCATTATAGTGAAACTTGATTGGAGAGTGAAACTTAGGATTGAGTTAATCCGAATCACCATAAAATATTATCTTCTTTCTCTACCTTTATTATTACTTTTCAATTTTAAAAAGACTTCATTATTGTCTTAATTCAATCCCCTTTTTTGGTATAAGAGAGAACAAAACAAATGGAACATATCTAACCATCTGGGAATACCATGGCTAAACAGTTGTCATTCTGAAGAAGAAACAGCTTGCTCTAGATATTGAGTTCTTAAATGAGATGTTGCATGATACTATTATGGCAGAGGTAAAGAAAAAATAGTGTTATTATTGTTTGCCCTAAAAAGCTATCTTGGAGATCCAATAAGAAATTTGGAAAACAAGTATCTTGGTCGTCACATTGGTTATGTCAATATTAGTACTTTGATGGTATAGTTAATAATGAAATTTTACAGCGAAAATGAAAATAGAGATTTATTCTCGGCTCTAGCGTTGTGTATGAAAAAAATGACATTGGGAGAGTCGCCCTAGTCTCTGCAGTACCCGAACAGGATTAGTCCTAGACCGTTAAACGAATAGGGATACCTGTGGTTGATCCAAAAATAGAGATCTTTAAAGAGAATATTTACATATATTGTGGGATTAAAAATACTTGGTATAATTATATTGTTGGTGTCTGAACTTTTTAAAATTTAACAATTGAGCTGTTCAACTTTTCAAAATATCAATTGAATGTTGGAACAGAAAAATTATGTACAATTTAGTTGTTTGAGCCGGTTATAAATCAAAAGGTGTTTTGTTGGATGACACGTGCTATGTACAATTTAGTTGTTTGAGCCGGTTACAAACCAAAAGCTGTTTTGTTGGATGACACGTGTCAATAAAATGTGATATTTTAAAAAGTTGAACACTGTTGGTGTCTGAACTTTTTAAAATTTAACAATTGAGTTGTTCAACTTTTCAAAATATCAATTGAATATTGAAACCGAAAAATTGTGTACAATTTAGTTATTTGAGCCGGTTACAAATCAAAAGGTGCTTTGTTGGATGACACGTGTTATGTATAATTTAGTTGTTTGAGCCGGTTATAAATTAAAAACTGCTTTGTTGGATGACACATGTCAATAAAAAGTGATATTTTGAAAATTTGAATAACTTAATTGTTAAATTTTAAAAAGTTCAGACACTAATAATGTAATTATACATATGACATTTATCTGTAATAGGTTTGCAACCGACTAAAATAACTAAATTGTATATGATTTTTTGGTTCTAGCACTCAATTAATATTTTAAAAAATTGAACAACTCAATTGTTAGACACCAACCATGCAATTATACAAAAATAATTTTAGTGAGATTTTAGGAGACATGAGATAATGAATTTGATTCTTTGCAATAATATAGAAATTTAAGAGTAAAGTGTGAGATTTTAACTAATTAATTTTTCTAATTAGAATCAAATATTTTGATGAGATTTTTTATGAGTTTCACCTGGTTAATTTAATTTCTTCTAATAACAAAATGAATTTTATTATCGTGGTTTATATCTATTTTTATCAAATATCGTGCAAACAAAAGAATGGATACATTCCCTATAAAAATCAATTATTTGACAATTATTAATGTTGTACACATATGAGACTAACATCTTCTGTACAAAGCAGTTGATAATCTCCCGATATCCTGCAAATTGTATATATTATAGAAGAGAATAATGAACCTTTTATTATGGATTGTCTTATAGTGGGTGAGTGTCCCATTCAGCTAAGCACAGCACGTGCCTACCCATTCATAACTTGTTTGTTTTCCTATTTGACACACTTAATTTTGTGCAACAATTTTACAGTAAATTACAAAATTTTTATTTCATAGTGTACTAAATTATGAGTAATTCCAGTTCAATAAAAAATTGTAAGTAATTCTTTGGCATCATTATAATACCGTGTGCCGGTGGGCATATATCAATTATGACCATTTTAAAATTGAAATGGAAGTTGGGAGTAGAAGTTAACGATGGTTCGTATTATTAGAGGAACACTTACATAATTATTTATTTTTCTTATAAATACTGTTTTAATATTTTTTTTTATTAGCAGAGTGTATGCAGTAAGAATTTTCCTTTTAATAAAACCTCTATAACCATTTATACTTTTATTTTACATTACTTACTCTATGTTCATGGTTAAAAATATTTTATCTTATTATTCACCTTTAAAAGTAATTTGTTCAACATGTTGACCCAAACAAATAGATTTTCCTTTTTTTTTTATTTACGTGAAATATTTAACCTGTTAGTAAAATTATCGAAAACCATAAAAGAAATATAAATAAACCATTGAAGCATAAATACATTAAAAAAAATGCAGAGTTTATAAATATATTATAAAAATTTTAAATACATTCCATTCATTTGTTTAATATGATGAAATGATTATATTATCCGTAATTTTATGGGAACTAATTATCGGTTAGCGGGCCAATTTATGAAACAATTTGACAAAAAAATCTTTATAAAAACATATTTAACTTGAGTTGTACATGTTAGATTTAGGGCAAATTAGAGATGCTTTTATTAATTTATAAACAGGTATTTATACATACATCACTGGAGTAATACACAAGTATATAGAATTTGATACAAACTAGGAAACAGATATAGAATTTGATACAAACTAGGAAGCAGAATCCTATTCCTTAACACTCCCCCGCAAGCTGTACCGGAGGAGGATGGAGGTGCAGCTTGTCTCTGAAATACTGAAAACGTGTCTTGTGTAAAGGTTTGGTCAAAACATCAGCAATTTGATCATCCGCCCCAATATATCAAACAAACAATTGTTTCTTCTTGACCAAATCTCGAAGGAAATGAAAATCAATCTCCATATGTTTCGTTCTGGAATGAAAAACAGGATTGACAGTTAAGTAAGTAGCACTGATATTGTCACTCCAAATGATTGGTGAAGACGACAATTTGACTCCAATTTCGATCAACAAAGACTGCAACCAGATGATTTCAGATGCCACCGAAGCAATAGCTCTGTATTCAGCTTCGGTGGAGGATCGTGAAACAGACCTCTGTTTTCGAGAGACCCAGGAAATTAATGATTTGCCAAAATACACCGTATACCCAGTAGTTGATTTGCGATCATCGACCGATCCACCCCAATCTGCATCACAATAACCTTGAAGAGCAGATGCCGAATTTACAGAAAAGAAGAGACCATGATTCGGTGTTGTTTTCAAATAGCGTAGGATACGCTTAACTACCATCCAGTGTATAGTTGTTGGAGCATGCATATACTGAGCCACTTTGTTCACCGAATATGCAATGTCAGGTCGAGTGAAGGTTAAATACTGAAGAGCACTGACAACACTACGATATAAGGTTTGGTCATGAAATGGATCCCCACTCTACAAAGACAATTTTTCGGTAGCATTTGAAGGTGTATTGATAATGCTACATTCGGCCATCTGCGTTCGTTGTAGCAAATCGGAAATATATTTCTTCTGATTCAAGTATAAACCATCTTTGTCCCATGTAGCCTGTATTCCCAAAAAATAGGACAGCCGCCCCATTGGTTTGATAGCAAATTGTTGCTCCAGGCTGGTGAGCAATGATTTTGCCTTGGTAGAATCATTTCCAATGATTAAAATATATCCACATAGACTAGACAGAATAATCTACTGGTGCCGTTGTTGTAGTAAAAAAGAGAAGTATCGGTTTTAGAACCATGAAAACCGAA
Organism: Garcia nutans; assembly: GCA_947685225.1. Taxonomy (NCBI): domain Eukaryota; kingdom Viridiplantae; phylum Streptophyta; class Magnoliopsida; order Malpighiales; family Euphorbiaceae; genus Garcia; species Garcia nutans. The sequence continues at coordinate 37,342,264 of CANTUV010000045.1, forward strand.
TTGAACCAAGGCATCACTCAATCTTTGATTCCACATTCGAGGCGACTGTTTTAGACCATAAAGTGACCGCTTTAAGTGGAAAACATAATCTAGTTTATGAGGATCTATGAATCCTTGTGGTTGAGTCATGAACACATCTTCATCAAGATAACCATGGAGAAAAGCATTTGAGATATCTAGCTGCTCAATAAACCAATTATTTTGTATTGCCAACGCTAGCATTAGCCGAATGGTAGTAGGCTTGACCACCGGACTGTAGGTATCATCAAAATCAATGCCTAGCCTTTGATGATATCCTTTTGCCACTAATCGTGCCTTGAATCGATCAATCGAACCATCAGATTTTAACTTTGTTCGATACACCCACTTGCAACCAATTATATTTTGTGTCGACAATGGAGGTACTAGCTGCCAAGTTCCATTAGATATTAGAGCATTATACTCTTCCTGCATAGCTTTACGCCACTTGGAATCTTTACTTGCTTGCGTAAAATTAAGTGGAGTAGAATCTATACCAACCGAAGCAGTCATAGAGAATGGTTGTTTCGGTCGGAGTGAACTAGTTTGTGTTCTTGTGACCATGTGGTGTCGACGAGCCGTGGCTGGAACTGGTGAAGCTGCTTCGACTAACCCAACCGGATTCGATTCAACCATTTGAATCGGTGGTGGATTTGATTCGACCATGGCTGATTCAACCAAAGTGTCGGCTGCTGGAGTAATTGATTGAATCGGTGTTGCAGACATGGAACTTTCTGTTGTCGGTAATTCATGAGCAATAGGCATTGATTCAGAACCTTGCTGTTGATGAGATGTGGTTGCTTGAACTTGTGGAAGAGCAAAAACCATGGTGAAGCTGGTGGCGATGGGATAGTAGTGCTTTGTGAAGATTGACCAATGAAAGGGAACACCTGCTCATCAAAAAGAACATGACGTGAGACAAAGAATTTTAAAGATGACAAATCAAGACATTAATAACCCTTATGTTGCATGCTATAACCCAGAAAGACACACGGTTTCGAACGAGGTTCCAATTTATTTTTAGTATATGGTCTTAACCATGGATAACACAAACAACCAAAGACTCTAAGATTTTTGTAGTTTGGCCGAATTTTAAACAATTTCTCAAAAGGTGACATATGATCAAGATTTGGTGTAGGCAATCGGTTGATGGTATACACTGCAGTGGCAAAAGCATTTGTCCAATATTGGTGAGGAACTCCGGCATGAGTGAGTAAGGCATGCCCTGTTTCAACAATGTGCCTATGTTTTCTTTCTGCACAACCATTTTGCTCCGGTGTATATGGGCATGATACTCGTTGAGAAATACCATTATCACGAAGATAAGTGGTTAAAGCTTGAAATTCGCCACCCCAATCAGCCTAAAACATCTTAATTGAATGATTAAAATGCTTTTCCATCACAAGTTTAAATTGCTTGAATATGGAAAGAACTTCAGACTTGTATTGCATAAAATAAATCCAAGTATATTTTGAATAATGATCATAGAAAATAATATAATATCTGAAATTGTCAGGTGAAGCAATTGGAGCAGGACCCCATACATCAGAACAAATCAAATCTAAAGGACCACTTGCTTGAAAATCTGAAGAAACAAAAGGTAGTTTATGACTCTTAGAGACTGAACAAGCAGGACATAAACGACTTAGGCAACATAGATGACAAAATTAAACGTGACTCTATAGCTTTCCGGACGTTGGGAAAATTTGCATGTCCTAGACGTGCATGCCAGGTGGTGAGAGATGCAGAATTTGCTAGAATTTTGCCGAATTTGCTGAGATTTTCGGCTGACAATGGATATAGCCCTCCTTTACTCGGTCCTTTGTGCAAAATTTCCCTCGTTTCCAAGTCCTTAATATCAAAAAATTGAGGATAAAATTCCACAGAGACATTGTTAGCAATACAAAATTTATAAACAGATAATAGATTTTGAATAGCTTCAGGAACACACAGAATGTCACGAAGAGTAAACTTACGATCAGAAACCGTAATGGAAGAATTGCCAATATGAGAAATTGGGAGTTTGGAACCATTACCTAAAGCGACTTCCTCAGGACCAGTATATTCAAAGTGAATCGCAAGGTTATCCAAATCATTGGTCAAATGATGAGTTGCACCACTATCCATTAACCACGGAGCACGATTTGAGGCCAGATTTGCTGCTGGCCGAACTTGATGTCTTTGTCTTCCAGTGTTGGCTTTGGGAGAAGGGCAGACACGGGAGATATGCCCATGCCCATTGCAATTGAAACAAGTAAGATTCGAAGTGTCTTGAGGAGCTTGTGATTGATTTGAATAATTATTGTATGAAGAGAAATAAACTCCAGAACTATATCCTGGGCCATAATTGTTTCGACCATGTCCTCTAGAACGCCCTCTTCCTCGTCCTTGGGCGTTGTGATATTGAGTCTGCGAATACTGTGCAGACGGAGTAAGAATAGTTGCTTTCTCTTCTTTTTTGAGTCGGCTTTCTTCAGTCAATAGGTGAGCATGCAAATCATCAAAGTCAACATCGACATTACTTTGATCTAATAAACGGATAAAGCTACTATAGCTTGATCCAAGACCATTGCAGGCAAACTCAACTAGTTGATCATCAGGGACGGTTTGTCCTAAAGCAGAGAGACGATCAGCTAGGAGTTTAATATGAGACATATACTCTTCAATTGACAAGCTTTCACGTTGAAGATTGTGGAGTTGTCCTCGTAGCTCCCGAATTTGAGATTTATTTCTTGCTGCATAAGCAGCCTGCAATTTTGTCCATGCTTCATTGGCGGTTTGGAGCCCAACGATTTTGGTTAACACACGTTCAGAGACGGATGATGTGATCCAGCTAAGTACAAGCTGATCGTTGACCTCCCACTTTGCGAATTCTGGATTTGGTGTGCCATCCGAGTTTGCTTGCGCCGGCGGTGGAGTACTGAGATCAAGATGGTGCTTCAAACCACAGCCACTGACCATTGGGAGAAACTGAGTTTTCCATAGCAAAAAATTTTCAGATGTTAACTTAATCGATATCTGGTGATTAAGTTGTGGAGATCCGGTGTGAGAATTCGAACTAGAAGCCATGTGTTAGAGCTAGATCGAAAAATTCTTGGGTTTTTAAACCTTGTAAAGCTCTGATACCATGTTAGATTTAGGGCAAATCAGAGATGCTTTTATTAATTTATAAACAGGTATTTATACATACATCACTGGAGTAATACACAAGTATATAGAATTTGATACAAACTAGGAAACAGATATAGAATTTGATACAAACTAGAAACAGAATCCTATTCCTTAACAGTACATGGTTGATCAGCGGGCGGTGAGATCACTTCGACTATATTCTCATATTCCGAACATTTTTTAAAAAATGCGATAAGATTAGTTGTAGACTTTTTGGGTTTAAATTTCTTGGCAAATTTCTATTTTTAATAGGTTAATTAACTCTTACTTACATATCATCTTAAATTTTTTTATTATTAATCAAATTTTTATCCTGTCACAATTAAAAGTATTTACAGGATACCAAATTTTTTTAAAAAAAGTAGAATAATGTTAATTGTTGTTACAAACTGTATTATTTTCAAAACTTACGTAACCTTTTTTATGGTGTAAGAATTAGTATTTATATTTTAAAAAATGGATAGGTCAATAAATCGATTAATTGGTCGGCTAAATCAACTAGTTTTATCTAATCCAAAACTAGTAAAAAGATTAAAAGAAAATAGTTTCTAATCTGAAAAAATAAATTTACATAATGTTGGTCATGAGCAACATGTAATATGACAATATAACCTATTTATTATTATTATATAAAAAGTTGAAATAAATCTTTGAAATATTATTATTGTCTGGAATCAATCTATAATTTTTTTTTAAAAAAAACTAAATATATCTTTTTTTTTTTGTCATAAATGAATGCTGTTTGGAGAACAGGACCCTTACAGTTAAGAAAAGTCAACTAGCAATTAAAAATAATTTGATCTTTGTTAAATTTTTATTTTTTTATAAATTATTAAGCGTTGAAAAGTAAAATATGCTTATTTTCATTGGTTTTAGTTACAAAATAAAAATATTTTTTTTATTTTTAAATGCTTTTAATCTAAAAAATTTTGAAATTTTTATATATATATTATTTTTATTTTATTTGATATTATTTAATTTTTTTTTTAAATTTTTTAAAATATATTTTTAATATTTTAAAATTTTAAAATATATATTTTTAGTTTTTTATTACCCAAAAATATATTTTTTAATATTTTCTAATTTTTTAAAAAATATAAAGCGAATAAATGAGTCTCATAGTATCACCTTCTTATTTTTAATGGTAAGTTAACTTTTTTAAGCTTTAAGATTTTAAATAAAGATTCTTTTAACGGCAATGATCTAAATGACTCATTTTTAATTAAAAAAAAGTGACATATTTAGTTACAAAATATTAAAAGCTGAATTAAAATAATGATAATATTTCAGAGATGTATTTAAACTTTTACTCATTATTATTATTATACCTAAAACTATCATCGAATTACGATTGATTAATTTTGTTGTTGAAAATTAATTATGTATTTTAATTTGTTAGTGTGTTTTTATGCGTGTGTATATATATATTTATATATATACTATAAAGATAACTAAGTCTACTAACTGAATTTTACATTTTTTTTAGAAATTATGTAGTATAAACTAAAATAGACTTTCGTCTACACTATGATTTTATGATATAATTCTTTCAGGAAATTGATTGATTAATTTTTTTTTTTAATTCCAGGTCTTTTGACAAATAGAAAGGTAAATATTTTTCATTCCAATAACAATCAAAAGTCTAATATAATAATAGCACCAACAGATATATTTTAATAATAATAATTTTGACTTGATAATAGATCTAAGTTCTAACCTCCATTTTCTCATTCTTAAAAATAAAAAATAAAAAAAATATTTAAGAAGAACTTGTATAAAAATAAAACAAAAAAAAAGGAGAAATTAAATTCTGCAAAGAAAATTTAATAAGAGAGGGTATAATAAAATCATTTTAAAATTTAATACTGTTCATAATATTTAATATTTAATTTTAAAAAATTTCTAAACTACTAATTACATGCCCTATTTTTAAATTGCTCTATAATTTTTAATTTTTTCATTGGTTTATTTTATTTTTCAATTGGTTTATACTCCAATTTGACATCAACTATGTTTTTTCTCTTGATTATTATTTCATAGTCATAACAATAGATTTTTGAAATTCTGATTATAAATGCTAGAATTATCAAGGTGAAAGCGTCTTAAAATTTTATTAAAGCCCCAATTTATTCTAAAATTTTAATTACAATATGAATAAAATATTTTTCAAAATTTGAAAATAATTAGATATTTCAAGTTGAGAAAAAAAAAATTCAAGGGAGAGGTTGATTTTGATTGATTGGCTAATTGTACGTCATTTGGGCATACTACTAAACTGTAGTTAACATTATTAATTTATTATTATTATTTTTAATTCAACTAATAAAAGGTTCAGATTTCAATTTAAATTATCTAACGGTTGCTAATCTTGGGGTACACGATGCAAAAATAGTACCAAAGAATCAGCCCTAAATTTATGTATAAATTATACTGTTATGTTTATGCATGGCAATTAGATTATGTCGTGTTTATCCGGTTCATATTCGTTGTTCTTATAATTTTTTTGTGCTGTACCGACTAAAAAATTATTAGTATATTATTGAGCTATATCAAAATTTAAAAAATATTATTTCAACATAATTCATTGGTTCATAAATAATGGCGTTTTTGAATTATGCTATACTATATTAATATATGAGCTGGCCTAATTATTTTTATACAAAATTTATAATTATTTTTGAGAAAATTACATCCTCCACTATTTTTATAAATTTATTTTTTTACCAGAAATATTTTAGTTATTTTATGATAAACACATAATAAAATTATAATAAATTTATAATCAACTCAAAATAAAATATATAAATTTGATAATTTATAAATTCTTATAAATTTGAATATATTTTAAAAATAATAATAAATTTGAAAATTTTTTATTTTTTCTAGCAACTTTGTAAAAACCTTTTATTTTTTAAAATAAATTATATATAAAAATTAATACAAAAAATAAAACAAGATACATAATAATATAAATTAAACTATAATGACGTAAATTAAAGTATAATAACACAACCTAAAAATTTATAATACAAATAAAATAAATTAAACTATAAGAACACAAATAATAATTAAATTAAATATAAAAAATTAAAAACTATATTAATTATTATGAAAAAGCAAAAAAAAAAAATATTATGGAGCAATTCTGTTTTGGAAAATGGAAAACTTATAATATATTTTGTTTAAAATTTCAACTTAATTATAAATATGAATAAAGAAGAATTAATTTCCTCATCAGTAGAATTAATTTTTGATGCATATAAAAAAAGTTTATCGATAAATATTTTTATAAGTAAAATATTATTTAACATTTTAAATATTTTATTTTTATAAAGTTATGTTAGATAGTATGCATATTTAAATTGAAAATTTATTTATATGTCAAGGTTTGACCTAGTAGAAGGTGTACTCCCTCTTGAACAAATAAATTCATAATTGATTTCACTTCTCTAATTTTATTTACATAATTTATTTAAAATTATATGGGTCTTGCTGGGCCTCTTCTCTTGCTATGTTGAGCCGGCTCAATAGACCAAATGTCTTGGGCCTAGCCCGCCCTATGACACTTATGTCGGGCTGCAATCTCAAACTATGTTTGAATTGGGCTGGGCCGGTCCGCCTTGCCCCACTGTCATGTTAGTTCTAGTGTATAATCTATAAATTAGTGTTATGTATATTTTATAGTATTGGTCAAGTTATGTCTATTATATTGTGAATAACAGAGCTGGGAATAGTTTAGTTTGGTCCGAAAATTTGAAAATTTTTGAAACCGAATCGAAATTTAGAGCTTTTAAAATCATTAGAACCGAAATCGAATTATAATATTAAATATATGTATTGTATTGTTCCAAAAAAATGGTACAATTCGGTTTGAATATTTGATTTCAACGGAACAATTCCGGATCTAAACAAAGATGGAGATTTGGAATTTGGAATTTTTTTTTCCAAATTTAAGCAATGTAATAATATTTATTTGTTTTAGCAAAAAAAAAAAAAAAGGATGTTATGTTAAACTCCAATATCCACATTACAAATTATTTATAAAATTAAAATTTTCAACATCTAAAATCAAATAATGTGTATGTGCATGTGTGTGTATATATGTGTACATATAACAATGACATGCTATATAAGCAGTATAAAGCATATATATGTTTACTACATAAGTGCATATAACATTTAATTTATAGTATACATAATATTATATAGTATATTATACTATATATAATGTTGTATACAACATATATATGTTTACTGCATAAGTGTATATAACATATAATTTATAGTATGCATAGTATTATATAGTATATTGTACTATATGTGATGTAGTATATAGCAAACATATATTTATAGCCCATAGATTAGGTTATTTATATTTATATATTTATTTCATCTTTAATTAAATTAATAAAATAATTACTTATTTTTATGTACTTGACTATTTATTATATTTGTATTATATTTGTATTTATTTTATAGTTAAATTAAGAAATTGCTTTACTTATTTACATAATATTAGATATTACATGATAAATTAATATAATAAAATATGAGATAATAAAATAAAATAATTTCAAATTTAAATATCTTAAAATTTTAAATTAATAAATTATAGATATATTATAACTCAATTAATAAAAAAAATCATTATTATCAAATAATTTGTAATCTAATATTAATTTTTATATAAATTTTTATTTATTACTAATACATAATTATGGTATTATATATATGTATACAATATATACACATATATTTATTGTATTTATATCATTAATATTTTTCTTAAATTCATCTATAATTATTCATTTATTAATTATTATTATTCATATTCATAAAAAATTATATCAATATTATTTATCTTCACTAGCATTGCTCGTTAGTATTAATTATTGTCAATATTCATATTCATTATTATTATTATTAAAAACTACTAATATTATTACACTGGTTTACTTTATTAAGTACAAATTAATATAATTAATATGAATTATAATCATTAGTACTAGTGGTAGCAATTATTCATATAAATATGTTAATAAATTATATTTAGTTATAATATTTAAAATTAACTTAAGAAAATAATTATTTAATTATAATTTTTATTTACTTATATATGAAAATAAAATAGTTTTTATAGTTTAAAAATGAGTATTATAAAAATATACTGATAACAAATATACATTTAATTAATATGATATAAAATAAAAAAATTAAGATATATCTATATATATATATAATATAATATAGAAAATTATAAACCCCACAGTAAATATATAACATGACATAATATAAATAAATAAAATATTTCTAATACATTTTAAAATATCAAATATTAAATATTAAATTAATAAAATATAATATAATTTCACATTATTAATAATAAATCGATTATTATTTTAATTATTCGGTTTAGTTCGATTCTCGATATTAATTAAATCTAATATTTAAAATTATTCTATATTAAAAAAAATTAATTTAATTCAATTTGAATAAAATAAAAAAGTCAATGAATTATTTTTTATTCTAAATATTTCAATTAGAATATTTGAATCTTTAGGATCCGTGGTAAGCCATAATGAATAACCCATTTCTCTTTTGTCTAAATTGGAGATATGAACTATAATAAATAATGTAAAAAGAGGAATTATACCTACCAACCAACGGATTTAATTAATTCTTGGAGTTCTTCTTTTATTAATTTTTTTTCCCCTCAAAAGTTCTGAAAATGTTTGAATGCTTTCTGATAAACAAATCCCTTAAGAAAATCACCCGCAAGAATTCCTTTGTCTTTACGTGTGCGTCTTTCTTGCATTTTCTTGCTTGTATTCCTTAGCTGTACTTTATTGTCCATTATTGGTGTTGAAAGAATGTCAGAGAAACTTTTAACACTCATCCAATTGGTCCAAGACTACACTCAATTCACCAGGAAATGACTTCTTTACAACAATTGCTCTCTGAAGAAGGATTTGAGAGTAGTAGAAACTTCATGAAAACAAAAAAACAAGTTAAGCTGCTTAGAGATGAATTCAACACACTGCCTAAGTACATTCGCAACGATCAGAAAAGCCTTGAATCCTTCAAGCACAAGACTGAGAAGGTTTCTACTCGAAAAGGGTCTTCAGTATTTTCATTGAAAAGAGGAAGTTCTGATTCGGAAAGAACCAACTTTGAGTTATTGTCAATGGAGGATGAACCTGCAATTGATGAAGTTGCTGTTAGAGCTGTGATTTCTATACTTACTGGATATATAGGAAGGTATGCTAAAGATTTGAGTTTCAGGGAGATGATTCGAAACAAGTGCAACTCTTGCTTGGTAAGAAAAATGAAGGATTTGGATGATGGGATTTTTGCAAACTTGGAATTAGGGATAGAGCGCATTGAAAAATTAGTTGAAGATCAAGGAACAAGGAAGGAAATGAGAACGAACTCATTGAGAAATGTAATTCAACTATTAAGTATTGTTTCTTCGTTGAATTCTAAAAAGTCAAGAAATGGTTCAACTTGTGGAATTCCCAATTCCCATATCTCAGCTTGTTCTCAGTTGTACTTATCTATTGTCTACAAGCTAAAGAAGAATGATAGAATGTCTGCTAGACATCTACTGCAAGTGTTTAGCGATTCACCTTTTTTAGCAAGGACACACTTGCTTCCCGATCTTTGGAAGCATCTCTTTCTTCCTCATCTTCTTCATCTTAAGATTTGGTATAATAAGGAACTCGAAACCTTCTCAAGTCCTTTATTTTTCGACAAAGAAAAGAGAGTGAAGGCTTTGACTAAGGCCTATAATAATCAGATGGATAAGGGGACAACTCAGTTTGCTTTGTACTACAGAGAGTGGCTCAAAGTTGGAGGCAAAGCTCCTTATATTCCTGTTGTGCCTTTGCCATCTATACCTAGTTATGCACCTTCAAGACGGACATCATCAGATTCTTATACTTCGCATTCCTCTATTAACAGGAATTTGTAAGTTATTGATCTCTTTATGTATTAATTCTAACCATTTATTCCTTTTTGCATATTAGTCTCTTAATTTTTGCTTCTTTTGCAATAGATACAGAGCTGTATTTGGCCCCACGATTGAACATGGATCAGTGGAACTCGATAGTAAAGCTAGAGATTCAATTGATTTATGGGATCTGAAGCCAGAAAATTGGTGGATAGAAGATGGATGCAGCAATTGCAATTATGTTACTGTGAGCATCTCTTGTCCTGATTGCAAAAATGGAGCCTTTTCCAGTTTGTTTTTAATTTGGATATTAATCATCATTAGTTTTCTACATTTGACAGAAGAGTCACAGGAGGTCATCAAGCGAAAGTTACAGAACTTCAAAAACAGAGTTGTGGCGTGAGACGCAGAAATCAGACTACTTGAGGTTCTTTTCCTGCCAGAGCAAAGTATCAGAATACTTGGTGAATGGCAATAATATAATAGTAAGAAGTAGCTCAATCAAAAACACTGAGAATAACAATCTACCTTTGAGTGATCTGCGTAGAGCTATTTCTACTATTTGTTCCTCAGATAATCTATCTGACTGTGAAATTTCTGTTCGTGTGATTACCAAAGCCTGGTTAGACTTACATGGCGATCCTGCCATTGAAGACGCTTTATCGAAAGCACCAGTGATTGAGGGAATGCTGGAGGTCTTATTTGCTTCTGGTGACGATGAAATTCTTGAATTAGCTATATCAATTCTGGCTGAGTTTGTAGCAAGAAATGAAGCGAACAGGCTAATAATACTAAACTCTGATCCACAACTTGAGATCTTCATGAGACTTCTAAAAAGCAGTAGTTTATTTCTTAAAGCTGCTATTCTGCTTTACCAGTTGAAGCCTAAGGCAAAACAGATGATATCAATTGAGTGGGTGACATTAGTTCTTCGAGTTTTAGAGTTCGGAGACCAATTGCAGACGCTATTCACTGTAAGGTGCATGCCTCAAAAGGCAGCAATATACTTCCTGGACCAGCTTCTGACAGGATTCAATGAAGATAGGAACTTAGAGAATGCTAGTCAAGTCGTGTCACTTGGAGGATTGAGCTTGATGGTAAGGACATTTGAGAAAGGAGACATTGATGAGAGGAATAATACTGCTATGCTTATGTCCTGCTGCATTCAAGCGTTTGGTAGCTGTAGGAATTACTTGGCTGACAATTTGAACAAGACTGCTCTTCTTGAGCTCATTGCTCTCAGAATCCAAAGGAATTCTACTGGTTATGCTTTTTCTTTATTAACTGAGATACTATGCAGCAGTAGGTATGATTCTGCCATTCATCTTCACTACTTTTCAGTAATTATAGATGTTGATTTGTTCTCTGATAAACCTAAGGAAATGCTAACAGAAGAGAACAAATAATGAAGTTCTTAACCGAACTTAATAATGGATGGAGTGGCTTGAACACTATGCACATATTTTTAGTTTATCTTCAGAGGGCTTCACCAGAAGAGCGCCCCTTGGTCGCTGCAATTCTGTTACAGCTTGACCTTCTTGTAAGTCTATTTCTTGTTTTTACTTTTTTTTTTTTGATAAACAGCAGTTATTTTATTAGTATGATGTGGAATTATGTTAATGATACAAAAACATATTGACTACCCAGAGGAACCCAGAGGATCCTTGACTGCCCATAGGATCTTTTTACATTCCTTCCTATTCTTTCCAGAACATGAAAGGCATTTCTGAATTTCCTATTCCAATAATATTCCATTTTTCCTACTGCTCAAATACTATCTTGCTTGCAGACTTGTAATGAGATACAAAGACATTCCAAAAAAGGAGCTAGGGGGATCTATTTCTTGTTTTTACGTTATTTATACCAGTTCGTTACAGTTTTGATTTACAAACTTGTGTTGCAGGGAGATCCTTTGAAGGCCAGCCTATATAGAGAAGATGCAGTTGAGGCTATTATTGAAGCTTTGGATTGTCAAACTTGTAACTTAAAAGTTCAAGAACAAACAGCAAGAGCACTCTTGATGTTAGGATGCAATTTTTCCTATGCAGGAGAGACAAAAGCAGAAGATTGGCTTTTACAAGAAGCAGGATTTTATGAGGGATCAGCGGATTTATATTATCGCCCAGAAAAAATGAATAGAAAATTGGTATGATTTAGTATGACATTGTAAACTTCAATCTGTTAGGGAAAAATAAATTTTGTCTTGTTTATTCTTTTGTCATATTTAAACTATATCCCATTTATGTTTGGTTTCTTAAAGTATTTGAATGACTGACTCCAACTAGAATGAAGAGGGAAAGGCACTAGAAGATTGGCAAAGAAAAGTAGCAATTATTTTGCTCAACACAGGCAGCAAGAGATTCCTGGCAGCCCTTTCCAATTCCATAGCTAATGGCATTCCAATTTTAGCACAATCAAGTCTCTTAACTGTTTCATGGATGAACAGAGTTCTGCTTTCTGTTGGAGATGGAACATTAAAGTCTGAAACATATACAGCAATCGTCAATGAACCTCTTGATGGAAGGCCACACCCTTATGTTCCACTACAACATCTCGTAAAGAGTTCAGGTATGTTATATTCTTTCACAATTTTTCTGACTTATTTTCAGTGAGTTGAGGGTTCAATTAGATTAAACCATAATAAATCGTTCTTTTATGATCACAATGCATTTTGATCTTTAGTGAGTTATATCTTATTCAGGTTTGAAATAAACTAAATAACCTTACAAGACCATTATACAAATAAATATGCTTGCTATAAGGAAATTCAGGAGCAAACTAAAGAAACATGAAAATATAGTTACTGGAAATTTCAAGTTTTATCGCTAATATTTCACTTTGAGCATTACACAGAGCCTTCTATAAGGGCTTGCAACACTCCTGATCACATCTTTCATATCTAATTCAAATTTCAAATTTGATTAGATTCAAGCTGACATTATAGTTTTATATATTCTGCCTAATAATTTTCTTAGATTATACAAGTGTTCTGCAATAGCAGCAATCACAGCAAAATATCAGCAACTTGCAAAATGAATTTTATTAGAAAGACAAGCAATAGTTAAAAAGATGCTTGTACATGTGCTACAAATTTGTCATATGTGATGAAATTGACTTGTATTATCTTTTAAATTTTAAATTTTTGACAGAATGCGTGTCTATGCTTTCGACGTTGGATAAAGAGTTGATAGACCCTCTTCGAAATCCTTCATGACATGGACAACTACTCAGCCCATTATTTCAATCAAACAGAATCAATTTGAAGAATCAAATATAGTGGCTAGCAAAATTGCCATGTTCAACATTTGGATAAGGCCTCATTTAAGAAGAATATTCTAAATTGTGTGGTTAATAGTGAGTAGAAGGATTAGAATACATGTGTTGTTATTTTGTATTTACCTTTTTTAATTATTGTTCTACAGTCTTCTTGTGTTGTGCATGTACTGCATATAAAATTCAAGTTTGAGATTCTCTTCACTTGCATCAATTTTGTAAAGAGATATATATCTCAATTATATTAGATAATGTGATTTATACAATTGAACAGACAAACAGATATTTTAAAGTCAGAAATGAATATGTAGGTCCAGAGTTTGTCTTTGTCTTTGTATTTTTCTTGTGCTTTTGAATGACTAGTTTATGCCCTCAAATTAAACAGAACTCTTTCTACACTCTTATATATATATATATATATATATATGTGTGTGTGTGTGTATATATATATATATATTTGAATCCGATTATGTCTCAAACCTGATACTTTTATCTTATATATATAAGATATATATGGGTTCTGATGCGGACCAGCTAGTTTTGGATTTCGAGGAAGATTTTAACTGCGACAAGGTTTGCGGCATGATGCAGAAAAGGACTTAACTTTTGCATACGATGTCCGTTCGTGGCCCATGATAGCTTTCCAAAAAGGATTTCGCGAGACGGACAACTTTAAAAAGTGCAACTAAGGCTTTAAGCTTAGTTGCAAACTTCGGGGCCCAAATTTCACTATTTAGGGGCTAAATTTTGCGTTTTTAGTATTTTAAAAACTATTTTGTGATTTTTTCAATTTTTTTTTCTAAGTCTGTTAGGATTCGGATTAGGATTTTTTGCCATTATAAATAGGCCTTATTTCTGCTTTGTGAAGGATTATTCAATATATTTTCAATATGAATTTGGCTTCTGCCTTTCGTTCAAGATCGTTTAACGTTCTTGTTTTTATTTTCGTCCAATCAAACAATATTGATTAAACTCCTGAACGGAGTATAAACGTTCTTATTCTCTATTCTTTAATTTCGTTCTACGTCAGTTGGTATCAGAGACTACCCTCCATGGCTGCCAATCATGAAGAACGACTTACCGCCTTAGAAGCATTTGTGGCAAACTTATCCGATCAAATAACAAAAATAAGACAGATGTTAGGAGAGCAGTTAAACTTAGGAAGGAATAACCATCCCCCTGCGGCGGCAGTTCCTAGGGTTGCAGATCCGCAACCAGTTTATAGAGGACCACCAGATCAGGTCAGAGCAATTCAGAATTACAGAAGACGTGAGGATCATAATGATAGCTACAAAATCAAGGTAGATCTTCTGAATTTTAATGGTACATTGGATGCCGAAGCTGTTCTAGATTGGTTAGTGGAGGTTAAAAGATTCTTTGAGGTTATGAATTTGGAAGAAGAATGTAGAGTTTCGATTGTGGCTTACAAATTGAAGGGAGGAGCAGCAACATGGTGGACTTCACTCCAAAACGAATGTTATCGCTAGCAATTGCCACCCATTCGAAATTGGTTGGATATGAAACTGATGATTCAACAACGATTTTTGCCGAGTGATCATGCACAGGTGATGTACAATCGTTATCATGATTGTGTGCAGGGCAACAGGAAGGTGGAAGAATATACAGAGGAGTTTCTGAGATTACAGTCGAGATGTGATAATTGTGAGAATGAAGCACAACAAGTCGCCCATTACCAAAGGGGTTTGAACTATGAAATCCGGTGTATGATGGGAGTCACTGTAATTTTTACGTTGACAAATGCCATTGAGATGGCGAAGAGAGCAGAAGAACGTCTTGAAGAACGTGAATGGTATCCTCAACAACAGGGTAATTAGAATTTTAATTATAGAAATTTTGGTTCATCAGGGAGTCAGCCATATCAGGAGAATTACAGCGGACATTCTTCTAAGGCTGCGAATTATTCTGGTTCTAATCAAAATATCCAAAATACCCAGAATGAGCAGAAGCCATGCAAGGGCACTAGTAACTCAAACAGATAAGGACAACACCAATCCTTACAAGAAAATAGTAACAATCAACTGTAATCGTTGTGGAAAACCTAGACACACATCAAATGTTTACCGACAGGAAAGAGCATCACTTAATCGACAACCAGTTAATGTGGTTGATGAGGTGGTCTATGAGGAAGAAGCAGATGAAGATGATGGTTCTATTGCTGGTTCAGAAGATGGGGATATTACGTTCGTGGTGAAGAAAATCTTATGCTCTCCAAAATAGGAAGAAGAGACGCAAAGGAGGAAGATATTCCAAGCAAAGTGCCGAGTTAGAGAAGCGATTTGCAGATTGATCATAGACAGTTGCAGTTGTGAGAATCTGATTGCGAAACTGCTGGTAGAGAAACTGCAGTTAACTACACGACCTCACCCTTCTCCATACAAGGTTGGGAGGATCAAAGAGGGACCAACAATTGAAGTAAACAGAATCTGCAGTATTCCAATTTCTATTGATAAGCACTATTCTGAAACAGTTGATTGTGATGTTGTGGACATGGATGCTTGTGGAATTTTGTTGGGACGTCCTTAGCAGTATGATATTGATGCTGAGCATAGAGGAAAGGCGAACTCATACAGGTTCACGTGGAATAGTAAGAGGATCATTATTTTGCTTTCTGGTTCAGTGAAACCTTCTAAAGTGGAAGGTCAGCCTGTTGGTAAAGGTGTGAAGGATGTAGCTTTATTACTCAGGAAGAAGAATGAAGAGGAAGAGGTACCATTAGAAGAAGATGCACCATCCTTACCACTACCGATTAATGAGTTGCTGGAGGAATTTCCTTCGGTAGTTGAGGAACCAATAATGGTACTACCTTTGAGAGATATTCAACATCAGATTGATATCATTCTAGGTGCTACTTTGCTGAATCTGCCCCATTACAAGATGAGCCCAAAGGAGAGTGAAATTTTGCAAGAGCAGGTTGAAGAATTACTGAAGAAAGGACACATACGTGAGAGCATTAGTCCTTATGGAGTTCCTGCATTATTGGTTCCAAAGAAAGATGGCAGCTGGAGAATGTCCATGGATAGTAGAGCCATTAACAAGATCACTATTCAGTATCATTTTCCTATCCCTCGCCTGGATGACATGCTGGATCAATTATCTGGTTCCATAATTTTCTAAAAGATTGATCTGAAAAGTGGGTACCATCAGATTCGGATGAAGGAGAGAGATGAATGGAAGACAACCTTTAAAACTAAGGAAGGCTTATATGAGTGGCTGGTTATGCCATTTGGATTGACGAATGCACCTAGCACGTTCATGCGACTTATGAACCAGGTTTTGTGCCCTTTCTTACACAAATTTGTGGTTGTTTATTTTGATGATATTTTAATTTTTTAGTCACAGCATTAAGGAGCATGTACAGCACCTTCGAGAAGTTGTGAGAGCTTTAGAAGAAAATGTATTGTTTATCAACCTGAAGAAGTGCACCTTTATGACAGAAAGAGTCTTATTCCTTGGTTTTATTGTTAGCTCAGAAGGGATTCATGTAGATGACCAGAAAGTTGAAGCAATCCAAAACTGGCCCGTTCCTAAAAGTATTACAGAAGTTCGCAGTTTTCATGGGCTTGCTACTTTTTACAGAAGGTTTATAAGAAATTTTAGCAGTATTATGGCTCCAATTACTGATTGTTTAAAGAAGGAGAGAGTGCAGAAATTTAAATGGACCGAAGTTGCCAACAAAAGCTTTGAGGAGATTAAAGATAAGCTTACTTCTGCCCCTATTCTTGCTTTACCCGATTTTGATAAATTGTTTGAGATTGATTGTGATGCATATGGTGTTGGAATTAGGGGTGTTCTTTCCCAATGTGGTAGACTAGTTGCTTTCTTTAGTGAAAAATTGAATGATGCTAGACAGAAGTGGGGTTCTTATGAGCTGGAATTTTATGCAATTTTACGAGCGTTCAAGACTTGGGAACATTATCTTATAGGGCGAGAGTTCATTGTTCATACAGATCATAAGTCATTGATTCATCTGCCGACTCAGAAGCACGCAAACAAGATGCAGGTTCGTTGGGCAGCCTACATGGGAGCTTTTAATTATATCATCATGTACAAGACTGGTGCTACAAATAAGGTGGAAAATGCATTGAGCAGAAGAGCAGCTTTATTGGTTTCAGTGAGTCAAAATGTCGTAGGATTTGAGCATCTGAAGGATCTTTATGCTGAGGATCCAGATTTCGCAGAGATATGGCAGCAAGTACAAAATCGTGAACCTACTGATGGGTTTATGATACATGGAGGGTTTTTATTCAAAGGAAACAGTTTGTGTATTCCTCATTCTTCTTTTCGAGAGTTGCTAATTCGAGAGATTCATGATTGCTGTCATCTGGGCTGTGATAAGACTATTGATGGATTGGAAGAGCATTACTATTAGCCAAAGCTGAAGAGAGAAACAGGGAAGATGGTTCAGAAATGTTGAATTTGTCAAACACAGAAGGGTCATTCACAGAACACGGGCTTATACACACCATTGCCTGTCCCCGATTATCCTTGGGAAGACTTGTCAATGGATTTTGTTATTGGTTTGCCACGTACCCAGCGTGGTTCTGACTCTATTTATGTTGTAGTTGACAAGTTTTCTAAAATGGCACACTTCATCCCTTGCAAGAAGACTAGTGATGCATCTCATATTGCCAAACTATTTTTCCAGGAGATTGTTCTTTTGCATGGCATACCAAAAATAATTACTTCTGACAGAGATGTGAAGTTTCTTGCTCATTTTTGGACTGTTCTGTGGAAGTGCTTTGGGACTGAACTTCGTTACAGTAGTGCTACACATCCTCAAATAGATGGACAGACTGAAGTGGTGAACCGCACGCTTGGCAATCTATTGCATTGCATATGCAGTGATAAGAAGACTTCTGTAGGTTAAATGTGGGCTCACTCATTAGGTTCAAGAGCACTTAAAGAATGAAGCAACATATGTGACACAACAATTTCCAAAATAATCACTACTCTTAATGCTTGATCGCCCCGTTTGGAGGAGTAGTATCCTCTTATTCTTTAACCTAGCTTGTTCCACCTTGGCTATAAGAGCATCATTCTCTCTTTTTTTATGGTAGCAATATGAATTGATTCCTATTTTGGATTCAATGATATATGAAGAAATTTGTACTATCAAAAAGTTTTATTTATAATTTTCAACCCACTTGATTCAACCCCACACTTAATTGACACTACAACATTAATTACTAATTCCTCAAATGCTCTTGTTCCTAATGAAGGGACAAGAGTTGGTAGAAAATGGTTAAGGCTAATGCTATTGTGTAAAAGAAAGAAGTGAAAAAATGATGTTGGCTCAAAGTTGGCTTACTAAGGATGTATAAGGGTTGGATTTTTAAGCTGAGTGGATATACCTAAATGTCTTAATCATATTGATGCCTAACTGAAAATTTTTTCATGGCTTTGAAATGCATTTTTAAGCAAGTTCTAGTAACGATTCAACCAAGGGTGCTCTCTCAAAAAGAAGATAATAAGTTGGTATCCAACTTATGAAGGCTCAATTCTTTGCAAGTTAAAGGTAGTTGCAAGGAAAATCCATCAAAATTGTCAATAAATATCAATTCTATTCAATTCTCAATTTCATGCTTCAAAAATTTCAAGGTCCATCTATCCACAATCTTTTTCTACTAACTTTTCAAAATTCATTATTCAAAAGAAAAATAAGAACATAAGACTAATATTGATTTGAAAATTTAAACATCACAACATTTAAAATGAAAATTAAAATGAAAGAAGTTAAAAGTAAAAGTTTGGACCCCCACAATTAAAAATTCACATTGTCTCCAATGTGAACAAACAATAATAATAAGGAATACAATTTTAGATAGTACCTATTTTTATCATTCCATTGTGTGGCACAAATTGATACTTTCAACCTTGATTTAAACACATGTAAATTGTTCATAAAGAGATAAAATTTAAAGTAACAATCTTCATGAATTAAAAACACATAGTAATATAAGGGACAAAAACAAACACCATGACGTAATGTAGTAATTAAAACATGAATCAAAGAACAACTAAAACTAAAAATAAAGATTGTTCAAGTATCAAGCTAAAGCTATCGGTGTGGAAGTTATGAAGACGATGTTGCATAAGGATGGAGACTAAGAAACCTATCAAAGTTGTTGTTGATAAGCTCCAATTGATTAAGCATTTGCGCATGATTGCAATCCACCTTTTCTTCAAGTGCTTCAATCCTGCTTATTATCTCCTGATTATCCAAAACTATAGCATCCTTATTTGGGCTCAATGAATCAGAATTTAAGTCATCATCGACTAGGGGTTGCTTCTGCCTTTCATCTCAAGCACTAGGCTCACCCGAAGCCATGATAAGTCGCCATCCATTTTTCTTGATCATTTGCATCTTTTCCAAAGTGTCTATGTCTAACATATCACTACCCAAGATTTGTTGCATTTTATAAGTTCCAGGATTGAATCTTTTATCTAAAGTAAGAGTCAAGGTAGTGACTATCCCACCAATGCATATATCCCCTTTTCTCCTATTAACAACACTATCTAGAATCTCAGCCATCTAAAAGACAATGCTTATTAGGATCGCCTTATGAGCATACCACAATAAAAATAACTCATTAGCTTTAACTCAACCACTCTGGACTCTCTTTCCCATGCAGAGAAGCTACATGCCATGAATCGATGTAAATATCTCAATGCGGGTTTCTCAACTATGTTTCCTTGGAAGATTTCGCCACATAAGTCCCCCTTGAACCTATCTCACTCCATACAAATTGTTGTTTGAAATTCTTAGGTATAGTTTTATGCCCATCAAGAGAAAACCCAAAGATCTCATTCAATTGTTCAATTGAGATAGTATGTTATTTCCCATTCACTTTCAAACTTAGCCTAGAAACAAGCTTAGCTTTATCTCTTTGTAACTTAAGGGAGGAAACAAATTCAAGAGTGAGCTCTTGAATTGCAAGGGCATAAGGTTGACAAATTTATCCCAATGCAAACTTCTCACATAAACCTCAAAAGTTTCTCTAATTTGTAAGGCATTTAAGGAGTCATCACTTACATACCTTGAAGGGAAGTAACCTCTTGCTTGGGTTGCCAATTTTCTTGAGGAAGATGAAGAGATTGATGGTGGTGGAGCTCTTCTCTTATGGTGAGATACCATCTTTATCCTTGGCATGTTGATCTTGATTGTAATGGGATGGAAATGTTTTTCTTTTGATTTTGTGAAGAAAATAATGAATTTTGGTGGAAAAAACTAGAGATTTGAGGTTTTGGGTGACCTTGGCCTTGTGGCTATGATGGTAGAGGAAGAGGGAAATAGCTTAGGGTTTAAAAAATTGAGAAATGAGGGAGAAGATCAATTTTTAATGGTTTTAAAATGAGTGACACGACCAACATTGAGTTGTCTTGGCTATGTCTGAGTAACACGGCCATCCATCTTGGCCGTGGCTACTTCTGGAAAAAAATTTTATTTTGGGGCTTGGATGATGACATGGTCAAGATGGATAGCCATGTCTACTATTGGACAAATTGGTCTTGAAAGGATTGAGGGACGACACGGTTTGGAGACACGGCCAAGATGACTAGCCGTGTTTGGGTCTGTGTAAGAATAGGTTTTGAGGGAAGCTTGACACGGTCTTGAACACGGCCATGACTCTTCGTCGTGCAGCTTCTGGAAATTTTTTTTTGACAAATTTGATGCTCTAGCTGTGTTGGTGCTATCTTGGTCTTGTCCATTGGGTGTGTTATCCACTGTAAATTTTCTTTCGTTTTCCTTGAAACTCAATTCAACAAAACAGCATATCACAATACCTATTCCAACTAAATTTATTCAAGTTTAACAAATGATCATGAAAAATTAAGAAATCAAAATCCATAAAAATAAATAAAAAACAAAGAAATCCAAACCAATGGGTTGCCTCCCATCAAGCGCTTATTTAACGTCATAGTAGCTGGACGTTGTTGCATCATTCATCAATGAATACCATACTTTCTATGGTTTTGCAACTTAGAGCTCTTCCAAATAGGGTTTCACCCTTTGCCCATTCACGGGAAAAGTCTCACTGGTTTTCAAATTCATTAATTCAACAACTCCATATGGAAATGTTTGAGCTACTTGAAATGGTCCACTCCAATGGGCCTTCAATTTTTTGGAGAACAATCGCATCCTTGAATTGAATAAAAGGACTTTTATTCCCAGTTCAAAGGTTCTTATAAGGATCATTTTGTCATGCATGACCTTTGTTTTCTCATTATAGATCCTTAAACTCTTATATCCTTCATTTCTAAGCTCATCTAGTTCAGACCTTTGCAACATCTTATGCTCTTTCGCCCCATCCAAATCCATGTTTATAGCTTTAATCGCCCAATAAGCCTTGTGCTCCTGCTCCACTGGTAAGTGGCAAGCCTTGCCATAGACCAATCTATACGGACTCATTCCCAAGGGTGTTTTGAAAGCTGTCTGACATGCCCACAATGCTTTTAGAAGATGGACCGCCCAATCCTTCCTCATTGCACTCACTGTCTTCTCCAAGATTCCTTTAATTTGCTTGTTGGAAGTCTCGGCTTGGCCAGATGTTTAGGGATGATATGGAGTTTCCATTTTATGCTGAATGCCCATCTTGATCATTAACCTTTCAAACCATTTGTTACAAAAATAGCTTCCTCCATCACTCATTATTGCTTTAGGGTCCTAAACCTGCTCAAAATATTTTCCTTTAAGAATTTCAAAACAACATTAGCATCATTGGTCCTTGTGGGTATAGCCTCTATGCACTTGGACACATAACTTATAGCAAGAAGAATATATTCAAAACCAAAAGATTTGAAAAATGGCCCCATGAAGTCTATTCCCCATACGTCAAAAATTTTGACCACAATATGTAACACCCCCACACCCAATATACGCACACCGCATACACACACACACTATATGCGATATACGTATAGAGGATATAAGGGTGTCACGGTCCATTTTAAACAAACAAATCTTTAAACTTTAAAATCAAATCATTATAAATCAATGTAAGTAAACTTAAAACATTTAAGTTATTATATAGAAAGTAATAGATAAAACATCCCTTGTTAAAATACATATTCATATATCTTCATTACCCCAAAAGTTTATCCAAAATATTAGTTTAATAAGCAGCGGAAAATTCATATGTATATATATCAAAATCAATGTTTACAAAATTATAGAGTTTATACATGCTGGCAATTTGTCTCTGATCTTGATGTCCACAACTTAACATTGCTCTAACAATCTCAAGCTTAGACTCGACTCGGTCTAAACGAGCTCTCCGACACAACCAGATCTACCCTGTCACCTGCGCGATGAACCACAATCGCTCTAAGCAGAAAGCTTAGTGGTACAAACTTTGATTCAATAAAGATCAATGCGATGCTCATACACAATACATATGAATATATATATCAAGTCATTACATTATATCTTAACATATTAATCATTTGCATCATATTTCATAATTTACATTAAAACAAAGACAAGCATGGGCCCAAAAGAATCTAATATGCTATTCAAAGTTCAGAGTTACTGCTTTGGTCCATATTGACACCTTGTGTCTAGCCCCATAGGCAATATATATCCATGGATAATGTAACAGACCCAGTTTCTTGGACCTCAACCCGGCTAGACCCTTGGGACCCAGTATCTTGGTCCTCAACCCGGCTAGACTGTTACTGTTTTTTAGGCTTACGACCCAGTCTTTTCACCTCAAAAACATCATATTTCACATTTATCAGCTGGACTCGGCTTACGACCTGGTCTTTTCACCTGCCTAGCAATTCATAGGCATGCCGCCAAACCCAGAACTCTGAAAATTGAATAACATACTAGGCACACAATTAATTCATTTATCTCATTATAATTTTCTTTCACAATTCATTTCTCATTTCATTTCTTATAATCGACTAGGCTCATTGCCTTATTATATCCTCATTTTCTCATCTTTTCTCATTCTTCTCTTTTGTATCAATATCAATTTGTTACATTATGTGTTCACATATCATATCACTTTATTCAACATTTCTTTTCATGTACAACACATTACTCAATTGCATTGATACATCAACATAATTCACATCATGCATATCATAATATATAACTCATTCATCATCAATATATCAATTAACTTAACACATTTCTCCACTAAATGTGTTAAGTCCCAATGTCATGTAAATGTATGCAATCATTCAAAGTTTGTACTTACCTCTTAAAGCAACAACACCACTCTATCAACTTCCTCTTCCAAGATATCCCTCAAACCTTGGCTAGGGCAACTCAATTCTCTTCAAAACCTAATCCAAAGCTGATCAACAACACTCACTTAGTGATACACATAAGAAAATAAGAAAGAGAACCATCTAGGGCAAACTCTACACTTGACACGCTCAACAACATGGGCGTGTCCCTGACCGTGCCCTAAACCCACAACACAGAAGCTTTGACACTCTCAGTGACATGAGCGTGTCACTGCACGTGTCAATCCTCCTCTAACACAGAAGCTATGACACGCTCAGTGACATCGGCGTGTCACTACACATGTCAATCTTCATACAACACAGTAGCTGTGACAGGCTCAGTGACATGGGCGTGTCACTGGACGTGTCAATATTACTACAACACAGAAGCTGTGACACGCTCAGTGACATGGGTGTGTCACTGCTCGTGTCAACAACCCAAACAACAGAACCAATGACACGCCTAAAGATATGGCCGTGTTAATGGGCGTGTCAGGCCAAAAACCCTGAAATCGACACCCAAAACACCACATCCAACAAACATCTTCCAATAACCATATCAACAACACACAAACTCAATCAAAACCATCAACAATCCATATAGTACTTGAGTAAACCTTAAAACAACTCAATCACAAACATCGAAACACAATCACAACCATATATCACAACTCAAACTCACAACACCCACAACTCTTGTCTCTTTCACCAACTTAACCCTTTTTTATTCAATCCAAACCCAAAAATCAAAGTTACCAAGACAAAACACTTCAAACACACCAAAAACACATCTACAACAACCATTCCAACAAACCCATAAACACAACTCAAAAGAAAATAAAGAAACAAGTTGGAAACTTACCAAAAGTGAAGAAAATCCTTAAAATTCCAACTTGATCTATTGAAAATCTTCAATCTCTTAAGTTTGGAAACCACAAAATCTCTTTTCCTTTGGTGTATAATGGTGGCCGGCTCACTAGAAAAGAAAGAAGAAGATGAAGAGGAAAGAAGAAGAAAGAAAATGCAAAGTCAACACACTCTTCTCTTTTAACCAAACCTCTTTTCCCCAAATCACTCTCCACCATACAATTAAACAATATAATAATCACCCACTAACATCATCTTCCACTAACTTTAAACAAATCCATTTAAATACAAAATATCTTTTGACCAAAAAGACATAATCTTGTATATATTATTTTTATCTCCGTATACATAACATATACACTTCTTCTTCCTCTTATCTTTTCACTTAATCAAATATACACTTAAAATCATTTAATCCAATTTCAACAATCAACATTCCAAAATTTTAAGGTATAGTTTGGGATATTACACAATAAATATATGATAAGAGTATTTTTATACTTATTTTTAGTATGATTTCTATGTGTTTTTAGCTAATGTTTCATTTGATTTTGGTTTAAAGTTTGTTTTAAGTGTTTATTTTAGGTCAAAGTGCAAAAACTCCCTTGGATGATCAAAATAATGAAGAAAAAGCATGAAGCAAGTAAGACATGGCCAAGCCAAAGCAAGCCTGGCAGTGTCCCTCAAATTTATCTTAAGACAGTAGCTGACACGGCCAGGTGACACGCCCAAGTCACTGGCCGTGTCTCTCCCAAAGAGCAAAAACCAAAGAACCAAGCAAAGAAGGAAAAATGAAGAACAGAAGCTGACACTGGCAAGTGACACGGCCAAGCCAGTGGCTGTGTCATATGACACGACCACAAGCTTGGCCGTGTCCCATGCCCAGCCAAAGAACAAAAGAAGAAAAGAAACATGCAGAAGGTGACAGGGTCAAGTGGCTTGGTCGTGTCCCAAAGAAAAGCATGAGACACGGCCAAGCCACTCATGGCTTGGCCGTGTCACCCCATGAAGCCAAAGAGAAAAGAAAGAGAGGAAGGAACGCAGTGATGGACACGGCCAAGTGGCTTGGCCGTGTCCCAAAGAAAAAAAAAAGAGAGACACGGCCAAGCCATTCAAAGCTTGGCTGTGTCACCTAGGACAACTTTGAAACGTTCTAATTCTTTTGCAGACAAGTGGGAAACAAAGACTAATCTTGGTCAAAAGTAACATTAGACAAAAGAAAAGCTTGCCTAATTTGAGGAAAAGAAAGATTGAACAAAGGGAATGTGGGAGACAAGGTGAGTTGGAGGTGAGTTGGAAGATTGACTTGAGCTTTGGAGGGAAATAAAAAGAGAAGAAGAGGGAGTTTTTGAGGGGACTTTTGCTGGAGCTGGAAACGTGAAGGCTGGAACAAGGGAGAAGAAGCCAACAGCTGAAGCAAAGAGGAGGGTTTTGAGCTGAGTTTGAAGAAGGAGATACATCTTATACAAGCCCTAAACCAAGAATCAAGGATTGAAGTGAAGAAATACAAATTATTCATCATGGATTGTTTGGTTTCTTTTACTCATTTATCTTGCTCTGTTTTTCTGGTTTTGAACATGAACTAATTCCTTCTCTATCTAGATATTGATGAACCCTAGCTTATTTGTATGGATTGAATAATTATATTTAGTTGAATCATTTGATTGAGTTGTTTTATTCTTATGATGCTTAATGATTTATTTCCAATTGATAATAGCATGCTTATTGATTGGTTGCAATTTTCATATTATTGACTTGAGAAAGCTTGATATGAATTGACTACTCATAAGGGTTGAGGATTGATTGGGGTGCTAGAGATAGACTTACAAGATTCTTTGGTTTATAATTCCTTGTTCTTAAGGCATGATCTATTTAATTGTGTTTTGAGAAGAGATTCCGGCACTCTACTTAGTGATTAGGGATTAATTCACTCAAGAAAGGTTTTAGTCTAAGTTAGAGGAATGCCAACTCAACTCCATTGAATGATTTAACTGAATTGATTGTTCATAAATATCATTGAGGCTAGGGGGATTCAATATCTGGATAGTATTATTATCATCAATCCTATTTACATAACATTTAATCTTCCCTTGCTTCCAGTTATTAAATTAGTTGTTTTTAATTACAAAGCATCACACAATCATTAATTTGCTAAACAACGGTTAAGGTTTCAACCAGTAGTTGGCCTTGTCCCCAGTGGAACGATAACTCACTCACTACTATATTACTTGGGCGACCCGTGCACTTGCGGTATAGCCATAGCGCAGCTCGCGGGCACCAAGTTTTTGGCACCGCTGCCGGGGACTAACGGTCCAATATTAGTAATATAATCAAAACTGTTGATTTAGTTTTTATTTTCATTTGTTTTGACATTGGTTCTTGCTTTTTCGATTATCATTTTAGGTATTCCTCCCTGTTTATGACTAGAGGTAACTCATCCCAATTGTTTGAGTTAGACCCAGAGCTAGAAAGAACATTAAGGAGAAAGCGAAAGGAAGAAAGGGAGGCAGTTTTGGAAGACTCAGAAACAGAAATAAATCTAGAAATAGACGAAGAAGAAGAGTTTGAAGTGATGGAAGGAGCTGGACCAAGAACAATGCAGGAGTTTGCTAAGCCCAATCTCAATGGAGCTGAATCTAGTATCCGGAGGCCGACAGTTGCTATAAACAACTTCGAAATAAAAGCAAATGTAATTCAAATGGTGCAGCAGACTTGCCAATTCGGTGGGTTTCCTGATGAAGATCCTAATGCACATATTGAGAATTTTCTGGAGATATGTGACACATTCAAGATAAATAATGTCTCAGGTGATGCAATAAGGCTAAGGTTGTTCCGATTTTCCCTTAGAGATAGACCAAAGAAGTGGCTGAAATCTTTTCCTCCAGGGACCTTCACCACATGGGGTTAATTGGCAGAGAAATTCCTAGAGAAATACTTCCCACCATCCAAAATTGCTAAGTTGAGGATTGATATCTCATCCTTTTTGCAGCAAGATGGTGAAACCCTTTATGATGCCTGGGAAAGATTTAAAGATTTGCTAAGAAGATGTCCTCATCATGGACTTCCACTATGGCTTCAAATTCAAACATTTTACAATGGGTTGAATTATGTAAGTAAGCAATCCATTAATGCAGCAGCTGGTGGTACCATAAACAACAAGACACCTAAACAAGCAAGGGATTTAATTGAAGACATGGCTATCACAAATTATCAGTGGCAAGCCCCAAGGGAACAAGGAAAGCTGAAGGTCATGGGTTCACACCAATTAGACCCTGTGGTGGTTTTGACAGCCCAATTGGAAGCATTGAATAAAAGATTTGATTCCTTGGCTTCTTCTTCTGGGAAAGTAATGCAGGTGATGTCTTGTGAATGGTGTGGGGGTGGACATCAAAGTCAAGATTGCCAAAGTGGCAACATGTTTACTAGGCAAGAGCAAGTAGATTATGTTGGAAATATGCCAAGGCAACATCAGAATAACCCCTACAGCAACACATACAATCCGGGGTGGAGAAATCATCCAAATTTCTCATGGAATAATCAAAATAATCCAAGACCTCCCCCTTGATTCAAGCATCCCCAACATCAAGAAGCAGCCCCTCCAAGAAAGAGTAGTTTGGAGGACATGATGGAGAAATTTATAGTAGCTTCTGAAACAAGGCTGCAATCAACTGAAACCACCCTAAGAAATCAGCAAGCCTCTATTCATAATTTGGAGAATCAGGTAGGACAAATTGCCAAGATGCTCAGTGAGAGACCACAAGGGAGTTTACCTAGCAACACTGAGGCAAATCCTAAAGAGCAACTTAAGGCAATTACACTAAGAGTGGAAAAGAGATTAAGGGTAATGTGGAAAAGAAAAGGGCTGAAGTACAAGAAAAAGAAAAAGAAGACGATCCTCCTATCACTTTGGGAGAGAAAGCTGCACTTGAAAGTGAGAGAGAGAAGCAGCCACAATTTGAAGGAATACCGACCTAGAGTACCCTATCCGGCAAGGTTGAACAAGGACAAGATTGATGCTCAGTTCGGTAAGTTTCTTGAACTTTTTAAACAATTACACATTAATATTCCATTTGCTGAAGCTTTGTCACAAATGCGTAAGTATGCTAAATTTTTGAAAGATATCCTTTCTAACAAAAGGAAACTTGAGGAAGTGTCTTTAGTGCATTTATCTGAAAAGAGTTCGGCAATTTTGCAAAGAAGGTTACCTAAGAAGTTAAAAGATCCAGGTAGTTTTACCATTCCATGTTTTATAGGTAATCTTGAGGTTAAAAGTGCATTAGTGGATTTGGGGGCTAGCATAAGTGTTATGCCCTATAAAATGTTTAAAGAGTTAGGCATTGGTAAACCTAAACCAACACTCATGACCATTCAACTTGCTGATAAATTGGTAGTCCATCCTCGTGGCATTATAGAGGATGTGTTGGTAAAAGTCGGGGATTTCATTTTCCCCAATGATTTTGTTGTCATTGATATTGATGAGGATGCGGATGTTTCACTTATTCTTGGTAGGCCATTTTTAAATACAGCCCGTGCCCTTATCGATGTACATGATGGCACATTAACTTTGAGAGTGGGTGATGAGAAGGTTATTTTTAGGATACATGATGCCATTAAACATTCACTTTCATTTGATGAGGTGAAGTCATGCAATGATGTTATCGAGCATGAGACCGTAAATTGTGTTACTAACATTGTTTCCAAGGATCCCCTTGAGTTGTGTTTATTGCAGGAAAATGTTGAGGATCAAGAAGCAATGGAGCAGCTTGCTTTTCTTGAAGCAAGCAAATCGTTCAAATGCAGGGCATATGAGACTATTGAGATGCCAAAGGAAGAAAAGCCAAAACCATCGGTGATTGATCCACCCAACTTGGAATTAAAACCTCTTCCAGATCACCTTGAGTATGGATTTCTAGCGGAGAAAAAGAAACTGCCAATAATTCTGAGTTCCCATCTATCTTTTGAGCAAAAGGAGAAGCTTATTCAGTTGTTGCAGAAACATAAACAAGTGATAGCTTGGAAGATAGCAGACATAAAGGGTATCAGTCCATCCTATTGCACTCACAAGATACTGATGGAAGATGAATTCAAACCAGTAGTGTAACCACAACGGAGACTAAACCCAAAGATGAAAGATGTAGTGAAGACTGAAGTGATCAAACTACTTGATGCAAGGATTATCTATCATATCTCGGATAGCCCTTGGGTGAGCCCAGTTCAGGTAGTACCAAAGAAAGGAGGGATGACAGTGGTCCCTAATGAAAATGATGAGCTGATTCCCACAAGAACAGTTACCGGTTGGAGGGTTTGCATTGACTACAGAAAATTGAATGATGCAACTAGAAAGGATCACTTTCCTTTACCCTTCATTGATCAAATGTTGGAGAGGTTATCCGGCCATGAGTACTACTGCTTTTTGGATGGCCTTTCAGGCTATTTCCAAATTCCTATTGCACCAGAAGACCAAGAGAAAACTACATTCACCTGCCCATATGGGACATTCGCATATCGAAGAATGCCATTCGGGTTGTGCAATGCACCTGCAACTTTCCAAAGGTGCATGGTAGCAATCTTTGATGAGCTTATAGAGGATATTATGGAAGTGTTTATGGATGACTTCTCGGTCTATGGCAGCTCATTTGAAAGATGTTTGGAAAACCTTGAAAGAGTCTTGATGAGATGTGAGGAAACCAATTTAGTGCTTAATTGGGAAAAGTGTCATTTCATGGTTCAAGAGGGAATCGTGTTGGGACACAAAATTTCAAGCAAGGGCATTGAGGTGGATCGGGCAAAGGTAGATATAATTGAGAAGTTACCACCACCCACATCTGTGAAGGCCATCAGAAGTTTTCTAGGACATGAAGGTTTTTATCGGAGGTTCATTAGAGATTTTTCTAAGATAGCCCGTCCATTAAAAAGACTCCTTGAGAAAGATGTGAACTTTGTCTTTGATGAGGAATGTTTGAGAGCATTCACAACTCTTAAGGAGAAATTGACCCATGCTCCAATCATGGTAGCTCCCAATTGGAGTCTACCGTTTGAACTAATGTGCGATGCAAGTGACTTTGCAGTGGGAGCAGTCTTGGGTCAACGCAAGGAGAAATACTTCCAGCCTATCTACTATGAAAGCAAAACCTTGAACACAGGTCAAACTAATTACACAACTACAGAGAAAGAGCTGTTGGCTGTGGTTTTTGCTTTTGACAAGTTTAGATCATATCTAATCTTGTCAAAAGTGATTGTTTATACATATCATTCGGCTTTGAGGTATTTATTTATGAAAATTGATGCAAAGCCGAGGCTAATCCGTTGGGTCTTATTATTGCAGGAATTTGACTTGACAATTCAGGATAAGAAGGGAGCTGAAAATCTTGCAGCAGATCACATTTCTCGCTTGGAGAATCCAACCTTGGAGAGGTTTGAAGAAGGAGACATTGATGATCATTTCCCCGATGAGCAGCTGTATGCCATGGTAAGTGAGGTAAGTAACTTAAATTTCGAAACACCTTGGTTTGCAGATTTTGCTAACTATTTAGCTGTTAGGGAACTTCCGAAGGACTTAACTTATCAAGCGAAGAAGAAATTCTTTTCTGATTTAAAATATTATTTTTGGGAGGATCCCTTTTTATTTAGATTATGTAAGGATCACATGATCCGACGATGTGTGGCATGGCCCGAAACAATGAACATTCTTAGTCAATGCCATGCTGGACCAGCTGGTGGTCATATGGGGGCCAATAGAATTGCTCAAAAGGTACTAGAATCAGGATTTTATTGGCCCACTCTGTTTAGAGATAGCTACGAATTTGTAAATCATTGTGATCATTGCCAAAGAACTGGAAATATTTCATCTCGTGATGAAATGCCCCAAAATGGGATTTTAGTTTGTGAAATTTTTGATGTATGGGGGATAGATTTTATGGGACCCTTTCCAAATTCATTTGATAACAAATATATTCTTGTAGCTATAGACTATGTATCTAAATGGCCTGAAGCCCAAGCCTTGGCAACCAATGATGCTAGGGTTGTGGTGAAATTTTTGAAGAAATTGTTTTCTCGATTTGGTACACCAAAAGCAATTATAAGTGATAGGGGTACTCACTTTTGTAACTTTCAGCTTACGAAAGTTTTCAAAAGATTAGGAGTTACACATAGGTTTGCTACTCCCTATCATCCCCAAATTAGTGGCCAAGTTGAGAACACAAATAGGGAGATTAAAAGAATCTTGGAAAAAACTGTAGAGCGATCCCGAAAGGATTGGTCTGAGAAATTGGACAATGCTATATGGGCTTTTAGGACTGCATTCAAAACTCCCTTGGGCACTACACCATTTAGGGTGGTATATGGAAAAGCTTGCCATTTACCTGTTGAAATTGAGCATAATGCATATTGGGCCATCAAACAGATTAACCTTGATCTAGCTTGTGCAGGTGAAAGGTGGAAATTACAGGTAAACGAGTTAGACGAGTGGAGATTGCAAGCTTATGACAATGAAAGAATGTATAAAGAACGTACCAAGAGATGGCATGATGCTCGCATTAAGGAACCAAAAGAGTTTCAAGCGGAGATCAGGTATTACTGTATAATTCAAGGCTTTGACTCTTTCCAGGTAAGTTGAAATCTCGATGGTCTGGTCCTTTTACTGTCAAGGAAGTTTTCCCCTATGGAGTGGTTGAAATAACTCACCCGGAAAAAGGAAATTTTAAGGTCAATGGGCACAGGCTCAAACTTTATTTTGGAGGGGAAATACATAACCTAAAGGAGGTTTTACACATCCAAGAATAGGAACATCTACCCTGAACGTCTAACTAATACGACGTTAAAGAAGTGCTGGGTGGGAGGCAACCCACCATGTTATTCGTTCTTTAAATTTTATGTCTTTAATTCTTGTATTTTTGGTTTTGAAAAAATTTTTTTTTTTGGGGTTTCTTCTAAGCTCTCCTTTAGTTTAGGCATACTCACATTGAGGACAATGTGAAATTTTAAGTGTGGGGTGCATTTTATGTTTTGTGTTTTCATTTTTAATTGCATTCTGTGTTTTAAGTTATCCTTGTTTAGGTTTAATTAATGTTTTTCTTGTTTTTCTTTGAATAAATGAATTTTGGAAAGTTCAGTTGTTATAAATATTGTTGATTGATGACCTTTGAATTTTTGAAGCATGAATTTCAGAATTGAGTAGAATTGGTGCTTATTGTCAATTTTGTTGGTTTTTCTTTGCATTACCATCAACCTAGTGAGGAATTGAGCCATCAACTGATTATTCTTGTTGTGTGTGAACATCTTTGATTGATGACTTGCTAGAACTTGCTTTGATATACATTTTAAGACTACATAAAAATTTCAATTTGGCATCAAGATGATTGAGGCAATTAGGTGAACCCACTTTGGCTTAAAAAGACCAACCCTAATTTTAACCTTAGTTAGCCAGTTTTGAGCCTATTTCATTTTTCCTTTTCTTTCTTTTTCACAACATCATTAGCTTGAACCTTGTTATTTTAACTCTTACCCTTTCATTAGGTCAAGAGCATTTTAAGAATGTTTATGACCAAGTGTTGTGTTGAATTAAGTGTGGGGTTAAATTTAGTAGGTTTAAGATTGCAAATAAAAAAAATCAAAATCAAATAAAAAGAAGAAAAAGAAGAAAAATTGTTGTTATTGTTGAAAGGGTTGGAATATGTTTTAGAAATAATCATTGCATGATGTAATAAGTGAGTTT
Source organism: Garcia nutans (assembly GCA_947685225.1). Taxonomy (NCBI): domain Eukaryota; kingdom Viridiplantae; phylum Streptophyta; class Magnoliopsida; order Malpighiales; family Euphorbiaceae; genus Garcia; species Garcia nutans. Next base: position 37,375,512 of record CANTUV010000045.1, read on the forward strand.
CCTTGAAAAGTTCTGTAAATGTCAAGGGGTGGATAAGAGGAAGGTGTTTTGGAACCGCTGGGTGATACATATGATCGGTTACTTCATTCTTGAAGTGCTCTTGAACTTAATGATTAAGCTCACATTTCATAAATGTCATGCCTATGCCTTAACCCCATTACAACCCAATAAAAGACCTTTTGATTGATGCTTGATTGTAATTAAGTAGTGGAGGTTTGATAGATAAGCAAGCCTATGGCAATAATTTTTCATTGATTATTATGAGTGTAAACACCACCTTGATCAAACACTTTCTAAGAGTTGGTAAGGGAGTGACAACATAGGTTATGCATGGAAAGCCACTTAATTACATTATTATCTATTTTTTTTTATTTAATATTGATTGCGGATTTAAGGATAGGGAAGTCTTGATGCAATTTTATAACACTTAAACTTGACAAAATTTTTTTGTTTAGTTTGTTTTGATTTTAGCCTTGCTTGGGGACAAGTAAGGATTTAAGTGTGGGGTATTTGATAAGAGTATTTTTATACTTATTTTTAGTATGATTTCTATGTGTTTTTAGCTAATGTTTCATTTGATTTTGGTTTAAAGTTTGTTTTAAGTGTTTATTTTAGGTCAAAGTGCAAAAACTCCCTTGGATGATCAAAATAATGAAGAAAAAGCATGAAGCAAGCAAGACATGGCCAAGCAAAAGCAAGCCTAGCCGTGTCCCTCAAATTTATCTCAAGACAGTAGCTGACACGGCCAGGTGACACGCCCAAGTCACTGGCCGTGTCTCTCCTAAAGAGCAAAAACCAAAGAACCAAGCAAAGAAGGAAAAATGAAGAACAGAAGCTGACACTGGCAAGTGACACGGCCACAAGCTTGGCCGTGTCCCATGCCCAGCCAAAAAACAAAAGAAGAAAAGAAACAGGCAGAAGGTGACATGGTCAAGTGGCTTGGCCGTGTCCCAAAGAAAAGCATGAGACACGGCCAAGCCACTCATGGCTTGGCCGTGTCACCCCATGAAGCCAAAGAGAAAAGAAAGAAAGGAAGGAAGGCAGTGATGGACACGGCCAAGTGGCTTGGCCGTGTCACAAAGAAAAAAAAAAGAGAGACATGGCCAAGCCATTCAAAGCTTGGCCGTGTCACCTAGAAGGAAACAAGGAAAGAGAGGGCAGAAGGTGACACGGCCAGCAAGCTTGGCCATGTCACCTAGGACAACTTTGAAACGTTCAAATTCTTTTTCAGACAAGTGGGAAACAAAGACTAATTTTGGTCAAAAGTAACATTAGACAAAAGAAAAGCTTGCCTAATTTGAGGAAAAGAAAGATTGAACAAAGGGAATGTGGGAGATAAGGTGAGTTTGAGGTGAGTTGGAAGATTGACTTGAGCTTTGGAGGGAAATAAAAAGAGAAGAAGAGGGAGTTTTTGAGGGGACTTTTGCTGGAGCTGGAAACATGAAGGCTGGAACAAGGGAGAAGGAGCCAACAACTAAAGCAAAGAGGAGGGTTTTGAGCTGAGTTTGAAGAAGGAGATACATCTTGTACAAGCCCTAAACCAAGAATCAAGGATGGAAGTGAAGAAATACAAATTATTCATCATGGATTATTTGGTTTCTTTTACTCATTTATCTTGCTCTGTTTTTCTGGTTTTGAACATGAACTAATTCCTTCTCTATCTAGATATTGATGAACCCTAGCTTATTTGTATGGATTGAATAATTATATTTAGTTGAATCATTTGATTGAGTTGTTTTATTCTTATGATGCTTAATGATTTATTTCCAATTGATAATAGCATGCTTATTGATTGGTTGCAATTTTCATATTATTGACTTGAGAAAGCTTGATATGAATTGACTACTCATAAGGGTTGAGGATTGATTGGGGTGCTAGAGATAGACTTACAAGATTCTTTGGTTTATAATTCCTTGTTCTTAAGGCATGATCTATTTAATTGTGTTTTGAGAAGAGATTTCGGCACTCTACTTAGTGATTAGGGATTAATTCACTCGAGAGAGGCATTAGTCTAAGTTAGAGGAATGCCAACTCAACTCCATTGAATGATTTAACTGAATTGATTGTTCATAAATATCATTGAGGCTAGGGGAATTCAATATCTGGATAGTATTATTATCGTCAATCCTATTTACATAACATTTAATCTTCCCTTGCTTCCAGTTATTAAATTAGTTGTTTTTAATTACAAAGCATCACACAATCATTAATTTGCTAAACAACGGTTAAGGTTTGAACCAGTACTTGGCCTTGTCCCAGTGGAACGATAACTCACTCATTACTATATTACTTGGGCGACCCGTGCACTTGCGGTATAACCATAGCGCAGCTCGCGCGCACTAATATAGAAAGAGGCATTTCATTTCTTTTGCTTATATTTCCTACTCTTTGGCACCTATCACATATGATACAAAAATTATAAGCATCTTTAAAAAGAGAAGGCCAATACAAACCACTTTAAAGAACCTTCTTGACAATTTTCTTTCCTCCAAAATGCCCTCCACAATACATGTTGTGGAAAAATTGCAATACTTGTAATTGCTCTCATTTTGGTATGCATCTTCTGTTAATTTCATCCCTGAAAATTCTAAATATATATGGGTCATCCCAAAAGTAATACTTATAGGAATGTAGAAACCTCTTTCTTTCCTGAAAATTCAAGTCCTTCCTCAAAACACCATAAGAAAGATAGTTAGCAATGTCGGCATACCATGATGCTTGAGTTAAAGCAAACAAGTGTTCATCAAGAAATTTCTTAAAGGTATTTTCACAAGCAATTTGTGTATCATCATCATCATGAGAATTCAATCTAGAAAGATGGTTGGCCACTGCATTTTCACTTCCCTTCCTATCCTTAATGAACCTCCTATAGAACCTAGCTTGTCCTAAAAAACTTCTAATTCCTTTAACATATGTGGGGGGTGGTAGATTCACAATCAATTCAACTTTAACTTTTTTCACTTCTATACCCTTATGGGAAATAACATGCCCTAATATAATGCCATGATCAACCATAAAATGACTCTTTTTCTGACTCAAAGTTAGATTGCATTCAATACAACTTTCAAGTACTAGAGTCAACTTATGCAAACAATCATCAAAAGAATTACCAAAAACAGATAAGTCATCCATAAATAGCTCAATACACTTATCCAACATATCAGAAAAAAATGGAAAGCATACATCTTTGAAATGCTCCTGGTGCATTGCAAAGTCCAAATGGCATCCTTTAAAAAGTAAATGTCCCAAAAGGACAAGTGAAAGTAGTCTTGGATTGATCCTCTGGTTCTATAGGAACTTGATAATAACCTAAAAGACCATTAAGAAAATAAAAAAAAAGCATATCCAGATAATCTATCTAGCATTTGATCAATAAATGGCAAAGAAAAATGATCTTTCTTGGTAACACTATTTAACTTTCTATAGTCTACACACATTCTCCACCCAGTTTGCATCCGTGTTGGTACCAACTCTCCCTTCTCATTTTGAACTACAATCAATCTAGCTTTCTTTGGCACCACATGTATGGGACTACTCCACTCACTATCAGCTATATGGTAGATTACTCCCTTATCAAGGAGCTTAAGAATCTCCTTCTTAACTACTTTGCTCATGTTTGGGCTAAGTCTACTTTGGCCTTCTCTCATTGGTTTAGATCCCTCTTCTAAAACTATCCTATGCATACATATGGAGGGACTAATACCGTTGATATCGCTTAATCCCCAACCAATGGCTCTCTTGAATTTTTTTATCACTTTCATAACTTTTTTCTCTTCCTTTAAACCGAGGGATGAAGAAATAATCACTGCTTGTGTGCAGTCCTCCCCTAGAAAGACATACTTTAGATGTTTTGGGAGGTCTTTAAGCTCAACCATTCTTGGTTGAATCTCATCTTCCTCTATCCTAATCTCATCAAACCTGGCCTCATCAATCTTCCCATCTAATATCAATTTGCATTTCTCAATTCCCCTATCTGTAATCTCAACCTCTTTTCCTAAAGTCAAGACCAATTCAAACTTGTCTTCACTACTTTCCTACAATAAAACATATTTAATGGCAAGATCAATATAATCAATGAAAGAACAATTGTCATAAATAGCAGTAGTGAGAATGGGAAAAGTTTTAAAAATTAAAAATACTACTTTTTGTCCTAAAACAGTCATGGATAATTTTTCATTTTCAACATCTATTAGGGTGTTAGTTGTGGCCATGAAAGGCCTTCCTAACAAAATAGTATGCTCAACACCACTAGGGATCTTTTCCCCCATATCAAGGACTATAAAGTTCACTGAAACTATTAAACCACCAAGTTGCACTAGAACATCCTTAATGTTTCCTTAGAAAATCTAAGAGTTATATCCACTAATTGCAAGACCATTTTGATTGGTTTAAGTTCTCCAAGCTCTAATTGTAAGTAAATTGAATAATGCATGAAGTTTGTGTTAGCCCCAAAATCGCACATGCTAGTAGTTTCCTTCCCATTTCCCATAGAAATGTTGATTACGAAACTTCCTGGATCCTTTAGCTTAGGAGGTAGCTGGTGTTGTAAAACAACACTTGCCACTTCCGACACTATCACCTTTTCATTTAGTTTAGATATTTTCTTTTTAATATTCAATTCATTAAAAAATTTGGCATAAGCTGGCAAATTCTTAATTGCCTCAAGTAAAGAAATATTAATACTTACCTTTGAGAGAACGTCATAGATTTCAAAAAATTAATTTTCTTCTCACCCATCAATCTACTTGGAAAAGGAATTGGTGGCCTATAAGGGTTGCAAGATTTGTTCAATTTTAGTGATGGCTCCATGCTCTCACCCTTTGATTTGTTTGCTTCCATGCCCTTTTCTTCTTCACTACTTCCTGCATCCAAAGAGTTACCAACTTTGTTATCAATTACCTTTCCGTTTCTCAAAATTGTAACTGCTTTGGCTTATTCTGGTTGGCTTGGAAATTTTCTTTTTTGATAAGCTTGAAGTTGGTTAGCCAATTGACCAACTTGCGTTTCAACCTTCTCCAATGATGCCTCTAAAGAGTCAAACCTTTTGTTGTTCAATTTTTGATTTTATGTGCTAGTTTGAATGAAAGCACTTAAATTATCTTCCAATGTGGGCTTCTTCGGTTGATCTTGGCGTAAAGATTGTCCTTGAAATTAAGGATCTCTTTGATAAGGTTGGAAGGATTATTGAGGTGGAATGTGTTGCTTATTCTTCCAAGAGAAATTTAGATGATTTCTCCAACCGTGATTATAAGAATTGGAAAATGGATCATTTTCTACCCCTTTGTTGGAAACCTTCAAAGGCATAAATTTGTTCTTGCCCTTCTTGAAATTGATCAAAGTTTGTAGAGGACATATTTGCATTATACCCTGCAATACCACATGATGCACATGTTTCTTGATTTGACATAGGAAAGTTTCCTCTAGCATTCAATAATTTAACTTGCCTTATCAACTCTGCTATTTTTCTAGCCATTTCTAAATTTGAATTCAACTCATATGCTCCTCTATGCCTTTCTCTAATTCTCTTCTACTATGAATTTGCTCCCAATATTTCAAACAATCTAATAGTTTTCGCAGCTATTTTCTCACTCATTGTACCCCCTGCAGCATTATCCACTGTATTTTGACTTTGTTGAGTTAGCCCATTAAAAAGCATTGATTGAGCAACTGCTGTGGATAATAATGATGAGAGCATTAGAACAATAAAGATTTGAAGTGATCCCGCACCTCATGAAATGGTTCTCCATCCAATTGGGTGAATGTTGTAATACTCCCCCTGAGCTCCTTTGTTTTTTGATGTGAAAAGAAGTTTTCAATGAATTTGTTATAAATATTGGTCCATGTGGTTAATGAATTTTTTGGTAAAGTCATCAACCATGCCTTTGCCCTATCCTTTAAACTATATGGGAAACACCACATTTTAGGCTCATCCTTCGATAATGTTTGCAAAGGGAATGTATGCAAGGTTGCATAAAAATCATGAATGAAGTTGAGAGGATCTTCATTCGGCAATCCATGAAAAGAGAGCAACATACTATAATGAGTATTTTTCACTTCATAGTTTCTACTGCGATGCTCAACTGTATACATGATGTAGTGACTCTAATAATTGGTTGGTGTGAGCGGGGATTTTTGCCCCCACTCCCGATGGAATGGTTCTTGCGACTTCGGCACTGTTTAGGCTCTGGGCCTTAGAGAACACGAACCTAGGTCCGGAGAAAATGAAGTCGCCACCCGGACGGGCCGGGAAAAAAAAGGGGTGGATGACTCAATTTCTAAGGAATCCCCAACCTCCTAATGGGTTCGAAAAGTTGGGTATGTGTGGGGAAGGTGAGAAATGGCCCAACACCCCCACAACGCCCGGTTCATTGGAACCGGCCTCCTTTACAGGTCTTAATATTATAAAATTCTTAAGTATAATAATATTATCCACATTAGATGCAATAATTGAAATAAAGCATCATTATATTAAAATTAAAGCAATGTCCAAACAAAGCAAATAAATGGACACCCATCCAAGGGCGGAAACATGTCCTTACATCATCCATGTCTAAACTAAATAGGACACCCACCAAAAGGTAGAAACATGTCCTTTACATTGGTCCAAAATATAAAAGCGATTTAAATTACATGATATTTAACTAATGAGGTACCCACAAAGTGGAAATATACCTCTCATAATTTTAATACTAAAACAAATGAATAATAACAATAAAGAAAACATCCATCCATGATAAATTAAATAAATCAAGTATTGAAATTAAATAAATCAACCATCAAAGCATATAATAAACTACATAATCAAATCTAAAACTAAATAAAGCAAGTAAAGATACAAATTAGGGTTTAAGGGTGACATCATAAAATTAGGGTTTTGGAATCTTAAGATATTAGGTTTATAATTCATGTTCACTGGATTGTGATTTTAGTTTTATTAGATTATGGATTTAGGGTTTATATTAACTAGTTTGAGGTTTTAAGTTCACTGAATTAGGGTTTTTGGTATTTTAGAAAACATATTTGATTTTAGGATTTAAGAAAATAGTTTATAGTTTTATAAGATAATTATAATTTTTAGAAAACATAAAAAGAACTAGGGTTTGAAAATTTAAGAAAGCATTTGGAAATTTTGGACAAAAAGCTATGGTTTAGATGAAAATAGTTCAAGGAAAATAATTTATGGTTTTAAAACTTTTGGAAATAGAAGAGAAACAATTTTAGGGTTTTAAGGTTTTGAAAAAGAAGAGAAACAATTTTAGGGTTTAGAAGAAACGTTTTAGGGTTTTTTTAAGGTTTTGGAAACAGAAGAAGCAATTTAGGGTTTTAAGGTTTAAAAGAAACGTTTTAGGTTTTTAAGGTTTTGGAAACAGAAGAAACAATTTAGGGTTTTAAGGTTTTGATCAATTTATATGAGGAAACAATTAATTCAATTTGAATAATGAAGCTTCTGTAAAGAAATAATTAAAGAAAATAGAGATTCAAACCTCCGTTCGTTGGTTCCACCAAAAGATTTCTTTCTGGATGAACAAAGACAAAGGCAAGATTGTTGCCTTTGATTAATTCTTGGTTGCTTGCATGTTGCTAATCTTCTCTGGCTAGGGTTTTCTGTAATCCAAGTTTAAAAGTCCAAGTTTTGATCCCCTAATCAAAGTCTCGATCCCAAAGTTCCAGTCCAAGTCCTCTAATTCTGAGTTTTAAAGTCTTATTTATAGAAAAAAAATCATAAACCTAATTCTAATTGTTTCAGGAAACTAAAATTAATTAGGAAAAGAAACCGAAACCAAATAGAAGTTGGTTTCGAAAAAATTGCGTTGGAAAATTTTACTGGCGAAAACTGTTTGCATTGGCGAGGACTGCGAGAGCTGGCGAAAAATTGCAAGGAGCTAGTTGGCGGCCAGCCAATTCACCCCAGGAATTTCCTGCAGGCAAATTGGCCTTGGCCAATTGGACCTTCGGCGACGATGTTTTTTCGTCGCCGATTTTTATTTTTATTATTATATTTTTTATTAACTTCACCATTTTTATTTTTATTAAAAATTATAAATAATATATACTAAAATAAATATTATTTAATTAAAATACCACAAAAATTATTTTGGACTATATAAAAAATAAAGGACCGGACTGGGTCAAAAATTAAGGGTCTATAGTTAGGCAAACTCTGTCATGGGTGGTTCCTCTACGTCACCCATCTCTATTTCTGTATTCTCCTTAAATTGCTCTTCGATGTCTTTTCCTTCTTAACCCAAAAGATCCACTCCTTTCGGTTCTAGGAAGTCTATGAATATTGTCTACAAATGGAAAAAATTTGTTGCCTTGGGACCTTCGTCCTTGCATAAGTTACCTAGGCAATTCAAAAAAAAAAACACTTAAACACTTAAACAATTAAAATAAAAAGAATCAAATTATTAACTAAATTGCTTCCCTAGCAACAGGGCTAAAAACTTGTTGTGCTCCACTTAACACTACTAAAAGCGGCACTTGCAAGTATACGAGGTTGTTATAGTAATGGTAATTGCCCCAAGGTCATCTCACAAGGAAGGTGTTGCTCGTAATAATTTGATTGAAACAAAAAAAATAAAGAATAAGTGTGTGATGTTTGCAATGTTGTTGAAATCATAATAAAAGTAAAATTGCAAGTGAATAATTATCCGTATGCTAAAGATTGGTTCAAATTCTTGGAAGGGTACCTATGATTTATAGATCGATTTGATCAAGGTCAATTCTCAATTATCTATTAATATAACATTGTGACTTAATTTCTTTCTTAAGATTAATTTGCATTTCTCAAATCAATAGTTCTCACATTCATGAACCAATAAAAACCAACTACTTTTATAGTGCAAATTAAGTAAATCCTAAAACTTATTTTTCTAATTCATTCTTTGGGGTATGGAATGCATAGTTCCAATATTAAATTTCATTTCTCGGTCCTTTATTCAATATCTAAAGATTAATAGGTGGCCAATATATCAACCTAACATTCATTCCAATGCAATCAACATAAGACAAGGCATATTAATGGAATTTATTAAATTAAATCATTTGATCAAATCTACTACAAATGCTAGGCATAAATAGTTTAGCTCATCATCAAATCAATATAAACATCCATTTCAATAGAATTCAAATTATGAAACCTCATTGAAATATTAATGTATTTCATAATCAAATTTTGAAAAGTGAATAAATTAAAGGGATAGAGAAACCCATTTTAAAGGTGAGTTTAGATTGCTCTTCCTTGCCGTGAGGGGAATTTTTTCCCCCACTCCCAGTGGAGTGGTTCTTGCTACTTTGACACTATTAGGCTCAGGGCCTTAGAGAATATGGGTCTGAACCCAAAGAAAATGGAGTCGCCACCCAGACGGGTAGGGAAAAAGAAAGAGGTGGATGACTCGATTCATAAGGAATTTCTAACCCCCTAATAGGTTCAGAATGTTAGGTACGCATGGAGAAGGTGACAAATGGCCCAACACCCCTATAACTCTTGATTCATTAGAACCGGCCTCCTTTTCAGGTCTAAATATTATTGAATTCTTGGTTATCATGATATTATCCATATTACACACAATTAAAATAAATAAATATTCATTGCATTGAAATCAAACAAATAAATAAATGGATACCTATCGATTGATGGAAACATGCCCTTATAAATGTCCAAATATCCACAAAGAAAATAAATAAAATAGGACACCCACCAAAAGGTGGAAACGTGTCCTTTACAATTTTTTCAAAGTTTTTAAATAAATTAAACTAAAAAAATAAATTAATTAAAAAAATAAGGCATCCACGAGTGAAAACATACCTTTTACATCCTTAAAACCTAAATAATAAAATTAACACATTTAACCATTCATAGCAAAACAAATAATCCAAATATGTAGTTTAATCAACACAAAAAAATAATAATAAATTAGAGTTTAATAAAAGAAAATTAAAGTTAATCATAAAGAATTACAATCCACAAATAAATATTGACCGCTTTGATGAGGGGTCACGTATGGTGATCCCGCTAGCATGTTAGTGGGTGAGGGTCAAGGGGGTAGCACCCCTTGCGGGGGATCAAGGGCAGCGCCCCGAAAGGTAAATGTTTTACATGATATGATTTTTTGGGAAATTAAGGTTTTTATCTAAACTAAGGTTTTTATATTTATGAAAATTAGGATTTCCTAAAACTAGGGGTTTACATGTGAATTAGGGCTTAAAATGCAAACTAAGATTAAAAATAATCATGCAATATTAGGATTTTGAATTTATAAAAATAACGGCAGAATATATAATTAAATTTTGATGCTACTGTGTATGTAAATATTAAATTAGGGTTTGTTGATGCTACTGTGGATATAAATATTGATGCAAACTATAATTAAATTTAAGATTTGATGTTTCTCCAATCAAATTAAAGACTCAAGTTACAATTTGCTCAATGAAATTCATAAAGTTAATCACAGTGTGCCTAATTCATGAACTAATATGAAGATAGTTAATTAAAGTTTAAATAAACCAATAACATCATACCTGCATTTGTAGACTCCACCAATATTAATTTGTTGAATCAACACATTTTTGTTATTGCCTAATCATTTGTAATCTTGGTTGGATGAAGCAATCTGGAGATGATGGATACTACCTCCTTTTGTTGTTGTGTGGTTAGTGTCTTTTATTTCCTGCTTAGTTACCTTTTGTTTTATGACTGCTAATAGGGTTTTTGTTGCTATCTATTGCAATCAATTGTTGTTTCCTAATTCTTCTTGTCTTTTTGTATTAATTGTTGCTATTTATAGGCAAAGAAGGTTTAAACAAAAACCCTAATACACTAATATGACAGTCAAACAAAGTCCGATCTTGATTATGAAACTGAACAAACCAAATTAAGGCTGGATTAAGGGACCACGAAGAATTAGGCTATCCAATTCACCGTGGGCCTTGCTCCATGCTCCTATGGTGATTTGGGGCCTCCCCAGGCAAGGGCTTGGGATGAATTGGCCTTCGCAAAGCCAATTCGTCCCAAGTAAGGGCCTGAGATGAATTAGCCATGACAATTTTGGGTCAGACCAGATTGTTTTGTGATTTTAAGAGTGGATCAAACCATTTTAGGCCTTATAACAATCTAATTAAAAGCCTAAAGCTGGTTTAAAATTATTAAGAATGGCCCGATTATGACTTAGGCCTTCTTTAATTAGGACCAAACTAGCTTAGGATCAAAATCAAGGGTCTACACTTGCTCTACTTGGGTTGGATGATCTCTTAATCTTCTCCTCCAAAATGGCTTGCTAAAAACCCTTATTTCCAATATGAAGTCTTGGCCGTGTGTCTTGCTCCTATCTCCCTATCTTATCCTCTGTATCTTTAAAAATAATGGAACTTCAAAGGACACGGCCAAAGATGGATGGTGTGTTTGAGAGAATTAATGATGGAGATTTTGTCCCCTGGATTCAGCATGTTCTTCTCTATGTATTGATGCCCTTTTTTATATTAAAAGTTTTCCCTCTTTTTCAATTTAAAAAAAATTTCTTGCCATTACTCTTTGTCTCCACTAACTCTTATATTCCATCTGCTTTTTCATTATAAAAACACGCACTCCTAGTATCCTGCTGAGCCATCTCTCATTGTCTCACTTTTCAGCTCATCAACTTGGCTTCTTTATTTGAGAGACATTACCAAGATAGCATGGCTTAGCTGTGTGTTTGGTTCTTTTTTCTTAGACACGGCCAAGATATTACATGTGCCCATTACTATCTTCTTGCTTCCTTCTTGCTTTCTTAGGTGGAACACAACCAAGAACAAGTTATCTTGGTTGCGTGATATGACACGACCAAGAACACGATCAAAATAGATGCATGTGTTTCTTTTTGCCAAATTCCTTATTTCTTTTGGGTGAGACACGACCAAGATAGACATTGCTTTGGCTATGTTAGGCATCCATTGCCACTATTTATCCATTTTTCACAACTTCTCTTGCTCCCAACCTAAAATTCAAATTCCTTACAACAACTTGAACAAGTCATTAAAGAAACAACTAAAAATCAAATAAAAGTACCATAAAAAAATATATACATTATTAGAACACTATCATATAAAGAATCCTAAGATAGCTTATATTGGTCTCACAAGTCGATTGCCCTAATTACAGTGTTTGGCTATCGGACTAAATTCACTCTTATTCTTAATATCCAATGAAATAGAATATGGTGTTTGGCCCAAATGCCTTCGCCCATGGGCTTTTATGGGTTTGGATGGATATTAGGCTATGTTATGCCAAGCCCAATTCTATTTGGTTGGATATTGAGAATAAGGGTGAATTTAGTCTTAGTAGCCAAACACTCTAATTAAGGAAATTAACTTATGAGCCTTATATAAGCTATCTTAGGATTCTTTGCAAGGATGATGAGGTTAGCCTTTTTTGATAATTGAAATTCTAGATTTCTTTAAGAGGTTGTTCATCACTCGTTCTTGGTTTTGTTTGGATCAAGGTTTCTAAAACAAAGCTAAATCATTTTGAAGTATTTAATTCCAAAGTTCTCTTTCACAGGTTGGGTTGGGTTAAGGATTTTGTAAAAAATCTGATTTCCAAAGGGTTGGTGTCACACATAAAGGTTTTTGGATCTTTAGTCATTGGTCCACATCATTTGTGTTGGCATTTACCTTACTAATAACCCCTCCTGCATGGTTGACTATAGCATTAGTACTAGTGCCTCTACTACTGTCGTTGCCTCCCATTCTTGTAGTCATAAAAGTACTTATTCATTTGGCTTGCTTCATAACTTGTAAAACTTTTTGATGGGAAACAAAAACTGAAATAGGATCTAACAAAGAAAATAATATCTTTAATTTTCCCCCTCAAACCTACAATACACCTCATCACCATCTAGCCCTTCATATCGTGTATGTCTTTTCTAGATATCAATTGTAGAACTCAATGGTGTATTCATTCACTAACCTTGCCCCTACCTTTGAACTACACCGTTTAGTACATCAACCTTTGAAAGTTGTAAGGTAAGAAGTTGGATCACTAATTCTTCTTTATCTTCTCCCAAATGTCAATTTTAGCCTTACTCAAATTGTTCTTGGTTAATTTTGACTGCTATGACCAAGCTACCACCCCATCCTGCAACATGGTGTTAACCCCAAGTTTCACCCTATGCTGTAACATGGTGTTAACCCAACATTTTACACCTAAAACGATCTAACATAACTTAAATCGCATGAATTGGACGTCGAATGGGCCTCAAACAATAAAAATAATGTCGTTGTAGAATGGCTGCATGATGGTTGTGTTTCCTATGTGCGGCTCACCACATACCTTCTTGGTGGTTGTCGCATTCTAACTCTAAATGCCATATTGTTTTATTGGATTTTTGGGCCTCCTATGACTTTTTTTTATAAATAGTAGGCCTTCCACATTAATACGAATCTACTAGTAGCAACTGGAGACCCAACACCTTTACGCTTGGAAGCAACTCCTTGGAAAGCTAAATTAGATTCTTTCTCTAAAACTTGACCCAAACCTAACAATGTAGGAGAGAACCTTGGTATTAATAACACTCAAGTGATTAACTCTTTGTGTATTGATTAATTAAAACAAGAATCAAGACAAGAGAATGGAAATTCTCCCATGAATAAAAGTTATATAATTTTTATTCAAAAAATCAATGACTAACTTTTACAATGTTCATAGTACATTATAAATATGATACAAGGGATAGGAACCTTAAATTAGGTTTTTTGGTAATAAGTTCAAAACCATCCTTACAACATTTAAACTAACATACCACACATTAGACTTTGGACACAAGTAGCCCAATGTTAATAATCCTTTCTAAGTCCAAACATATAGAAACTCCAACAAAATGTCTAATTATTAAATAGCAAATAAAACATAATTTTGGGCTTAAATACATAATTAGCCCAATAGATGCTTGGACTAAGAAAAGGTGAAATAGGCCTTGGTTTGGTTGTAGGAGCTCAAGCTTGTAGTTGGAGTCCTTCTTACATTCTTCAATGGCAGCTAGATCATTCCAAAGGCCTTCCAAAATAGTCAATAATGCTTCCTTGAACTATTGTAGGCACCCTCCAGTAATAAGCCCATTATGTAGGCTCAATGGATCCTTAGAGTCTAGCATGGATTGGCCCTTGGTTCTGTCACATATGCTTCAACTCACCCTAGAAAGCAAACAACACCTATTTACTACTTTCTTTCTCTTTTTCTCTCTCTTTTGCTTTCTTTAAAGGAAAAAGGTTCTTCGTCTTTGGATTTGGACTGCCTAAAGCTTGACACCTTTGTTAGCTTAGGTTCTAAATTAATTTTGGCATGTGGAGTCATTAATATTGACTTAATTGCCAGATTAGCATTAATTAATTAAAATAGACAAATCCCTTAGACTTAATTTCAACTTTTGCTGCTTTTGGAGTGCAATTGGGACTAAGCCCATCTTCAACAACTTGAATCTTCATAAAATGGAACTTTGGTCCTTACAAAGCACTATAAGACCCTCTTCCAAGACCAAGACATCAATGAAAGGTACAAACATCTAATTAACCTTTTTTCAATTAAGTAATAAAAGAAACCAATCATCAAAACATGATAAATTAAACAAATCCATTGCAACCAATAAATCAAAATATGAAGGTTCTATTTCCTATTCAAAGGGATACATAGACATCCTTCATATGTTGTTGTTATTCTCTTGGTGATGTCATAACTATCTAAGAACAAACATGACTCTAATACCAATTGGCATAGTAGAAGTAAGAACAAAAAAATAATAAGAATAAAAAAAATTCATCTCCTACAAAACCTATCTAGTTTGAGAATGCCTAGGAAAATAGGCTTCAAGCAATCATTAATTCAATAATTAAGAAAGCTTGGAAGAAAAGTGAAGAGTTCTCTTATGAAAATTTTTAAAGATTATAACTTCGACCTTTGGCCCTAATTATCAAGCTGCCACTAGAGTTGTTTTCTATCAAACCTCTCCATGAAAGTTAGGGCTATCTATTTTATACCACAAATCAAAGTGATTTTGAATATTAATTATAAAAAAAGTGAAAAATATCATCCTATGATAAAATTCTAATTCCCTCAAAATTCACCATCTAAAAAATCATGTAAATATCCCAAAATCTTTCACATGGTCATGGCCATCCATTTAACCCTCCTTGTTCCTTGTGATTTTTATGGTTTTTTACTTGATGAAAATGGAGAGAATTGAGAGTTATATTGTTATAAAAATATTTTGTTTTATTTTCCCTATATTTAATTGACTAAAATAGATAGAATTTGATAGAGGATTCGAATTATGTTATAAAATTTTGGAAATTAAATAATATTTTTGGGAGAAAGTGCATTTTTTTCTTTATTGTTTTAGCATAGGTACACATTTGCCACTGAAGTAATTTTTGCGCAATAGATTTTAACAAAACCAACTTTTTAATCTCCTCCTTGAATGGAATAATTAATGCCATCATATCCTGGCAAATATGTACTTGCTAAAAAGTTAGAGACACCAATGCATCAACTAAAAATTAAAATGAAAAGGGTAAAAAATAAAAAAATAGAAAAAAAGAAAGGGTTAAACACTTAAAAAGTCCTCAAAAATATAAGTTTTCTTAATTTAAACCCAATTTTTTTTTATCAATTGATGCTAATAGTTATTATTTTGCATCAATTTTATCCTCCCTCATGTATGGAAATTTATAGAGCCTACGTGGCTACTTATATGGCAAGCTTGGTTTCTTAAACCCATTAAATTTAACCAAAATGCAACATTTTAATTTCACTTAAACCCATTAGATTTAACCAATTCAACCAATAAACATTCTTTTTCATATGAAAATACAACAGAACTCCTCTCTCCATACACCTTTATCAATATCCATGGCTGCTGGAGCTTTCCCTCATATCGGCCATGTCAATCCAATGGCTCATACCCTTTTGAAATCCATTATTTTCTAATAAATTTGTAGAAACCATGATAATATACTAAGCAATAATAGTCTGATTATTCAAAGTGGCCTACTAAAATGCCTAGCATTCCAGGCCATTAGGCTTGGAGACAAAGAAACCTTCATTCTTCACTAGTCTTTAAAACTTCTTTAAATCTCTATAAGCAGCAGTGGTATAAACATCGTTCTTCAAGCTATCCTTGTCAATACCACCATTACTGATCCATTGATAGAAGATGCCATCTCCCTATTGATAAATGGAACTTCCTCTTCGATTGCCTCAATCTTTAATGAGATTTTTGGGTTTGATTTGGACTTTGAAGGCAACTGGGGTTGTGGTGAAGATTAAAAGAAGGTGGATATTGACTCTACATTTGGAATTAAGAATAAAATCTAAGTGAACTTTGATGTTTGATAACTCCAATAATGACTTCTCCATTGGAGATACTAGTTAATAGAAGAGAAAATGGAAGATATTAGTAAAAAGAATTTGATTTTCAAGAGAGAAAGGAACTAACACCCGATTTTATTTTCTATGAAATTTGGTTTGACCAACTGCTAGATGTTGGAGTTAACAACCCCATGGGCCTCCCCTCTCAAAGAGCTTGCTATGATGCCATTTAAGGGTTGCTCTACCGCTACCGTACCATCGCCGCTGTAGTTTAGGTTAGGGTTTTCTAGGTATTAAAAATGAGACTATTATAATTATTAGGTTAATGTTTTGAATCCAAAATGGGTAAGATTTTTAATTATATATGGCTTTTGATGTGGTTTAGTAATCTTAAGTGTTTAATTAGTAATTAATTACCCTTTTTAAAGATTTATGCTAATATTTTTAATTTTAATAAGTTTAATTAACTTTAGTTAAGAAAGTAATTATACACCCAAGCTTGCCATGTATACCTGAGCCTACCATGTAAGCAGTCACACAAGCTCAATACTTTCTCTAATATGATGGAGGCTGAAATTGACCCAAAATAATTACTTCTGGCACGAATTGATAGAAAAAATAGAATGGACTTAAATTGAGAAAACTCATATTTTCCAGGAGTTTTTAGGTGGTTAACCCAAAAAGAAATGGTTAAGCTTTTATCAACATCGTTGTATGATTCTCCACTTTGACAAATTCAAAGTGATGTATTTGTTTATCATGTCACATCCCAAAGGCTAGATAGTCGAGTAATAGTCAAGGAGGACATGAACGAGTGGTCAAATAGAGGCTCGGGATAGTCAAATATGAAATTGGTGTACACAGTGGAGCTGACGGGACCTAAGTGGAAATTTCTCAAAAGTTAGGGGCAACTATGTAAACTTAAAAATTAAGTGTCGGAAGTTCTTAATAGTGCCCATATCCGACCCCGAAAGAATATTCTCGAGATTAATTGGGTCATAACCATAGGTTTCAATTTTTTTCGAAAACGCACGGTTTAAAAGTTACAATCGATTAATCGCTGGAGGGTATTTTGATATTTTCACACCCTAGACTATAAAATTACAGCACAAGAAAGTTGAGGGGGTCAAAATATGAATAAAAGGAAGCCTAATGGCTTGCCAAATAAATAGATAAAAGAAGAAGGCAAGTGGACCAATTAAAAGTGGCCATTTTTGCTATAAGGTGTACCAATTGGAAGTCAACATCTATACCAACATATTTTCACCACTTATGGCTGCCATTTGGATCAAAATAAGCTAAGGAAAGAAAATAAAAGCCCTCTCTTACATGGTGAACTCGTCCAAACCGTAAGAGAAGGAAGAAGGAGGTGATTTTTCCAATGTTTAAGGCTTTTGGTTGAAGATTTTGGTGACAAACAAGATTATAAGGTAAGAGAAACCTATCTCTAGTTTTAATTTCATGGATTAATGGTTAATTTAAGAGATTAAAATTAGGGTTCATGTAGCTAGATTTGGAGAAAATTCAAGAAATAATTATTTGAAGGATTTGATGAAAGAAATAATGGTGTTTAATAGTGAAAATAAGCTAGCAACCATTAGAAAAATCATAAGATAAGACTATGTCTATACCTAGGGTTCTTACCTTTGTATATGTGATGTTAAATTTCATAGGAAATCAAGGAGACAATGAAGAAAAGGAAGTGATATAGATAAAGGACTAAGAAATAGTAAGGTTTGGTACTTTAACCATTGAACTCCTTTTGAAATTTTTCTGTTTTACAATTAGTAAAATGCTGTGACTTGTATGATTTTTAATTAAATATAGAAAAATTATCTTGAGTGTAATTTTTTATATGTTGTGTTTCAATGAGTCTAGAATGACTGAAAAATATTTTGAGTTGAATTTGGAATGGTTATGATTTTGGAAAAAAATATTTTTATTAGACCTGCTCCAGCAGGTACCTTGACTGAGACAGCCATCTTTCTGGATTTTTAATAAAATGTAGAAAAATAATATCCAATTGAATTTTGGATATGTTGTTTTTTAGTGAGTCAAGTATTTGAGAAAAATAATTTGGAACCACATTGATTGAATTTAATTTACGGAATTCACAAAATTCAGAACTGCTGCCAGGATGCAGGGCAACTGGAGCAGTCTGGTTGGGTGAACTAGTTGACCAAGATTTTGTGTCCAGTTTGATATAAAATTTTAAAGGAATGATTTTAAGATGCAAAACTAAATTCTGTAAAAATTTTAGAGTTTTTAGCCAATTGGATTATTTTATACAAATTATCTAAGACAAGGATCAAGTTGGGTCAAGAACCAGAGTTTATTGTTCATATGATAAATTTTCATTATTAACTTGGTCAAATACTTGGTGTGGGTGTTTTATCATTTTATTTTTGGTATTGAGTTTAAGTATGAATATGAAGAATAAATTAGATTGAAAAGAGGAGAAAATCAATCTGAATTTCATAACCGTGATAAAAGTCACGTGATGGAATACATGTTTGTTATCATGTGAATATATAGATAAGGTATATACGTGGGGAATACGTGTATATATGGTATATATATGCGTGTATATGGTATATATGTGAATATATATGATACATATGTGAGTATATGTGGTATTTGTCTAAGTATTTATTGTATATACATGGAGAATATGTGGTATATATACGAAGTGAATGGGTATATATGAAATATTATATATGCTCTACTCGGTAAATGGGTAAAACCGGTCTGGAATGGGGGTTTGGCATGCCATCCTACCGGCAGTACTGTCTTAACGACTTTGGTCTGGATATTACTTATGCGCACGCGGTTATATCGTGTGAGGTCAAGATCATGGCAACTAGTCGTGTAAGACTAAGACCACGCAGTTATGTTGTATATTCCATATCGTGTGAGACCAAGACCATGGCAATTAGTCGTGTGAGGTCAAGACCACACGTAACTCTATACGAGGCCTCATTTCGAGATCAGTGTATTCATAATTACCTAGTGGAGCAGATTAACTCGTAATTATAATGAAGTTATATTACATGTTGTTTACATACAGAATGTGAATCTTAACTTAATTAGAAAATATAAATATGATGATTGTATGAAAATAGTTTAATTATGCGGTATTCTACTTTTATATGTGTTTCAACAACCTTCCTTGCACTATTTATATTCTGCAATGGGTAAAGTATCCACTGGGCAATAAGTTGCTTAGCGAGTTATATGTCTAACTCACAAGTAGTGGATAGAAGATCAGCATTTCTGCAGCGGCCCGCACCAGCTCGACGGAGAATAGGGTAGGACTTTTGACAGAAAATAGTAGTATGGCATATACGTTATATCTATTGTAAAGGTTTGTTAAACATATTAAGTATTATGGTCTATGTAATAAGAGAATAAACAATAGTATGGTAATGAAACTTAGCAAATGATATGTGATCTTGAGAAACGATATAGAAGTGTGAAATTTTCTAGCAGGGTGTAGTTGAGGATATAAGGGAGATTATTATTGGGAGTGTTCTTGAGTTGAATTGTGAACAAAAGTGTTTTTTTTATAAAAAAAAATCAGTTTTGGCCACACTTGGGAACCCCGCTTTTTAGGGGAAACTCCGCCCAATTTTTCAAAAAATTTTTCATAAGAATTCTTAATTAAGACATTGTAACCAGAGCTTGCATCCCGATGTGACATTCCTCCCCGGCTTATTCGTAGGTCGGGAAGGGGTGTTACATATCATCCAAGAAGAAAAAGAAGATTGGAACTGGCAGTAGAAGGAACGAAAAAATAGTGAACAAACCAATTTCTTTAATGAAAATTGAAAGGGTTGATTCTGTTAGCCAAACAAATTGCATTCACACCAATCTCAACTTTCAAGGTACTTTTTTTTGTTCATTTGTCATTTCATTATTTGATTTTATCTTGATTTTTAAAACCCAATAATGGTATTGATTGGATTTTCTTGAATAGGAAGTATTAATATTGCTTGGTCTGATGTTATTCAGTTCTTTAATATGAAAGAGATTGTGAAACATTTTTTTATAATGGTTTGTGATTATAACTTCAAAATTGTTTTAAACATGTTTGATTTTTTTAATTATTTAAAGAATTTTGATAAAAAAAAAATATTGGTCTATGTTTGATATCAAATGGGTTTTCAATAGTTGGCTTAAAAAGTGTTTTCAGTAATTCATCTCTAAGAGATTTGAATTAAATAAGTCATTTTAAAAACATCGCTGCTACTATGGACAAGTCTAATATGAGGACTTAAGGGCCAAGTTCTGAAAACTATAAGTTATTTTCTTTAGAGATTAATTCTCCAATGAGAGCATCAGTTTCATGGCATATAATATCATGCATCACTAATGGTGAGATAAAAGATAGTGTGGCGGTGGTGAAGAAATCAAAGGATACTTACACAAATTTGAAAGGTTTATGTTAGAGATGATATTGGAGAAGAAAATGTTCGAGGATTTACAAGAGCTTTTGCAGTGCTTGTTGTCCCTGAATTCTAGCCAATATTATGGTGTCATTGTGGATGCTTTTGTCAAGATTTGAGAATTTTTGTCTTGTAAGGAAGTGATGCATCCCAATTTACCCTAGCAAGTGCACTAATCATATTAGTAATATAGATTTATAAATCCAGATATCGTACCACAAAGACAAAGTTTAAAAGCTAATTATTATATTATTTTGCTATTATTTGAGAAATAATAATTGAATTAAAAGAATAAAATTAAATTGTAAAACTAAACTAAAATTTTAGAAAATTCAATAACTTCAATAAATAAAGAACAATTTAATTAATAAAACATGTTAGAGTCCACAATCTCCCTAAACTTGTATAGATATCAACATTGATTATGAAATTTGAGTTAAGATTGGTTGGTTGATTCTAAAGCCTGGTTAATCTTATTAATGGACATAAACTTTCAAATTAATACCAAACTCTTGTTCTGTCACTTTAATATTAATTTGCATATAATCAAACCCAATTATTTGACCTTATTTGGAAGCATGAATATAAGCCGCAAATTAATTTCAAGTTATCTATTTGAACAAATCCTCAATCAACCTATTATACAAAATCCTAATAATTATGAATTTAAATTCCATTGGTCATTAACCTTAACATCTCTATTTGACACATCATTAAGGAATCAATCAATAAAATCATTGAACATAAGCATTAAGAACAAGGAATTTGTATAAATCAACTCAAATTCAATTAACCTAGATCAATATCCATCATAGCTTATGGTCTATGTTTCCCCTAACATAAAGAAAAATACTTCATAATCAAAACTAAGAAATAAAAACTAAATTTAAAAGTAAACATAATAAAATAAATCAAAACTTGGAGTTTGTCTTTGTCTTGAGCTTTATTTCCTCTTTAATGGAGTTTTTGTCTTCAAGGAAGAAGAAGAGGCTTTGAATGTAGAACACATTCCCCTCTTTAAAAACAACGTGTTCTCCTTTTATCATCCAAGGATAAGTCCTACTTTTTCTAGGGTAAAATAAGAAAAATTCCTATATTTAGAGTTCTAAATAAAATAGGAAAGAAATAAAAAGAAATCCCAATGAATTAAGAAAAGTAAAATCTCAAAATTTACTGTAATTTTCATGCATGAGCAAGTGCTTGACCATGCATATAGTCATGCACCTTTCTATCCTTTAAAATTCTACACTGAAAAACTCTATCATCAACATGCATGACCCTTTGCATGGCCATGCATCTGTCCATGTGCATCACTACTCTTTTTGTTCTTTCACTAGATTTTTGTTGTATTTTCCAAAATTCACCTACAAAAACACAAAATAAGACTAAATAACTAAAATAACCAAAACTAAATGAAAAATAAGACAAAACTAAAAAAACTAATGAAATGTAATGTAAATGTTGTCCTAATTGTGTATAAAATACATATTTATCAACTACCCCACGCTTAGCTCTTTGCTCATCCTTGAGTAAAAGTCAAAATTAAACCAAGCTTGAAAAATCATCTCAACACAATAGAGAAACTTCAAAATTTAAAAACATGGGTCTCATACTCAACATTAATCATGAAAATTCCATAGAAGTCCATTTAAATGGAAGTTAGAGAATAAAACGATCATATTGACAATGAAGACAAATATTGCTAATCCATAAGCCCACAAGAACTGTAATTTATCAAAATTTGACCCTTTTCATTTTTTTATTTATATATTTTTAAAGCTATTATGTTTTACTTCCTTTTCCTTTCTTTGATTTGTCACTCTCTATTGTGTCAATAACTTTTTCTCTTTTGACTGCCACCTTTAGAGAGCACCTTGTTCATGTTCTTTACTAAATTTATACGAGTTTAGACTAGAACAATGGATAAATATCTATTGAATTAGAAACTTTCTCTCATCGCAGTTGCTTTTTATTTGACAGCCACCTTTAGAAATTCCCTTGCTCATATTCCTTAATGTTTTATTTTAGTTAGAATTGGAATAACAGAGAAATAATTAATTTACTCTTATTCTAGCTAGCTCTTTGGCCTGAGAGCCCATATGGAGTGCATGTCGATCCCTGGTTACTTTTCTAAGCTAGAACAACAAAGTATAATTTCACAAATTAAGCAGCTTTCTCAATTTTCATCTCAAAAATTCAATCAAGAAGGTGGAAAAAAACATAAATATAATTAAAAAGCAAAGTTATTGTTGCTTATAGAATTCACAAAACTATTCTCTATATCAATATAATGCTATAAATTCTAAAAATTCCAACTAATTTAAATATCATGAAACAAAAAAATAAATGTTAAATATAATAGACCCATAAAATTGAATTAAGAGTTTTAGACATTGCATCAAAATTCTCAAACAAACCAAGGTTTAACAATTTAACAATAAGCTCAAGTTTCACAAGCAAACTACTAAGTCTGCATACATACAAAATTTTCATACACCCCACCCCACACTTTAGAAACGATCATTGTCCTTAATGCAAAAGGTTGAAATTAAAGGAGAGAATGATGAAAATTAAAGGTGAGAGTGCTCCCTTGAGATGTTATGAGGACAACTAGTATGCAATTGGTGTTAGTATGATGGAGATGATTGTTCTTGGTTGGCGTTGGTTGTGTGAGTCGCTACTAGTGACTGCGATGGCTGGACCATCACTGTTGGTGGCAGCGAGATGCTCAATTAGAGTTGGCAGTGTGACTATGTATGCTAGAGCTGTTGCATCAGATGGCTAGAGGCATGATTGAAGACCTAGAGATGTGGTATTTACAGCTGGTGGCTAGGCAAGATGTGGGTTGGTGCATTGTGGCTTCTGCAAAAGAAAAGAAAGATTAAGATTTTAATGTTTGGTGAAAAACGAAAGAGGAAAGAATAAGAAAAAGGAAAAAAATCAACCATATTATTTTTAAAAAATAAATAAAAAATAATCATATTATTTATAAATAAAAAATATTTAGATCTTTTTATTATATATTTTTCCCTTTTTTTTAAAATACATTTCAATTAAAGTAAAAAATCAAAATTTTCTTTTTTATTTTTCTTTTATTTTTTTAAATCATAATTAAATAAATAAAAAATAACAATATAATAATAAAATAAAATAACTAAATAGATATATATACTGGGCATTTGCTTGGGCATGAAATTGCCTATGCATTTTTCTACCCAAACTTGGTCTCATGATCCCATCTTATACACAATTTGCATGACCATGCAAATAGTTGTGCAACTTTCTGCCCTCTTATTCCTACTGCACCTAAATTGTAATACCTTTATATCCTAAGTACATATAATATATATCCCATATACATAAAGTACATATTTATGATACAAAGGTACTGCATAAATACATATAAAAACCCTCACTTTAATATTAAAAAATAATTTATAAATTTATAACGAAATTCTCTAGGAAAATTTCACTAGAGTTTTGTTTGAAATTTCAATATTCCTAAAATCAAAGAAACACAACCTACATAAGAAAATTACACTCCCAAAATAATATTTATCATCCATTCTCCAAATCACCACTTCATTAATTTACATGACAAGGTATTATATCCAAAATTAAACCCATCATAAGTATTTGTATATATACATATATAGCATTCCCAAAATATTTATAATATACATATAATATGTCCAAGATTTACAAAACCACGGTATAAGGCATGAAAAATTATACATGAATGCAACACCATCAAGGTTGGTTTTGTGGTTAATACGAACTTCTAATCTCACCTTAATCTGAACCAATTCGGTCAGCAACCCTATCATCTGTGCGATACATATAACCGTGCTAAGCTTATAGCTTAGTGGCACATATTTAAAAATAATATATATATCCAAATGTTTTTCTCATAATATAATTTACAATACTTAAACAAAATTTTTATTACCTCATAATCCATATATGCACAACACATTCACACACATACTCACATTGAGCCCAATAAACCCTATACAATTATCATGTCCAATCTCAAGACCTAGCCTTGCTTAGGTCTTTCATCAATCTCAACCTCTAGACCTAGCTCTGCTCAGGTTTATGAATATATGCATAATCAATCTCAACGTCACTAGATAAGTAATTGAGTAGGTTACAAACACATAATTTCTCATTACAATTCTACATTTTCCAAGTGATCACCTTACATTTGATCACATTTCATTACTATTTCATCATCACATTACATAATTATGAGTCACATTCACAATGTGACTCATTCCATATATTTTTATCATATTTTGCAAACATATCCATATAGTACATCATACTACATAACATTAATATACCTTATGCATTTCATGTATAGACATTAATTTTACATTGAGCAAGTGCCCAATGTGATACTCATCATATAACTTTGCCACATTGTATAGGTTGTGTGAATGTCCACATTTCAAGAGAACAATATAGAATATGCCAAATTATATATAATGAATTCTTAAGTCATTAAAATATGTACTACCCTTAATTGGCTCCATAACCAAGCCTAAACCTCTTCCAAGCCTCAATTTCAAAAAGGCCTAAGTTTCATCACTCATACCAATTTGGCATGACCATAAAAAACTCAAACAACAAGCAACATTATTCATTTAGAATCATTCAACTACTAATTTTATACAAATTAATCACTAATTACTCAATTTTCAACCAACTTCCAACAAAACCCTAATTTCTCCCCTTACTACTTTATCCAAACTTCAACTATCCATAATCATTTCCATCATCCAACCATAAATTCATTTCTTATGCATCAATATAACATTAAAACAACTCATTTGTACAATTATCAAAACGTCTTTCAAATTGACAAGTTTGTTTAATAAGTTATACTACAACTAGTTTGATCTTAAAGTTGTTAGCTTGAATTGTAGGTCTAAGAATGTTTGATATTGTACCCTCCAATGATGGCATAGCATAGTGTCTCATAGTTCAAATATGTTGTTGAGCATCTCTGACACCATCATTTTTTTTGCCTAGAGGAGGAATTCGTTGATTATCCCCATGTTGAATTGACATTAGAAAGGAATCTAAAAAATTAAAGAAATTAAAGATAAATTAAAAATAAAATCTCAAATTAACAGCTAAATAATATAATATTTTTTAAATAAATCTTTTATCCCTGACAATGACACAAAAAACTTAATGCGTCCGAGTTAACCCTAGCAAGTATACTATTCATATCAGTAATATAGAATCATGAATCCATATATCATCCCATGAAGACCAAAATTTAAATGCCAATTATTATATTATTTTATGATTATTTGAGAAATAATAATTGAATTAAAAGAATAAAAGTAAATTATAAAACTAAACTAAAATTTTAGAAAATTCAATAACATTAAAAATTAAAGAAAAATTTAATTAATAAAATATGTTAGAGTCCATAATCCCCCCTAAACTTGTATAGATATCAATACTGATTATGAAATTTGAGTAAAGATTGACTGGTTGATTTTAAAGCCTAGTTAACCTTATTCAGGGACATAACCTTTCAAATTAATACTACACTCTTATTCAAAAACTTTAATATCAATTTGCATATAATCAACCCAATTATTCGACCTTATTCATGAACATGAATATAAGCCACAAATCAGTTTCAGATTATCTATTTAAATAAATCCTCAATTAACATGTTATACAAAATCCTAACAATTATGAATTTAAATTCCATTGATCATCAGCCTTAACTTCTTTATTTGATACATCATTAACGAATCAATCAAGAAAACATTAAAAATAAGCATTAAAATAAGGAAGTTGCATAAATCAACTCAAGTTCAGTTAACCTAAATCAATATCCATTGCAGCTTAGCGTTCATGTTCCCCCTAACACAAAGAAAAATACTCCACGATCAAAACTAAGAAATAAAAACTAAATTTAAAAGTAAACACAATAAAATAAATCAAACTCTAAATTTGCGTCTTTGTCTTGAGCTTTATTTCCACTCCAATAGAGTTTTTATCTCCAAGGAAGAAGAAGAAGAGGTGTTTAACATAGATCACACTCCCCTCTTTAAAAACAACGTGTTCTTCTTTTATAATCCAAGGATAAGTCCTACATTTTCTAGGATGAAATAAGAAAATTTTCTATATTTATAGTTCTAAATAAAATAAGAAAGAAATAAAAAGAAATCATAGTGAATTGGGGAAACTAAAATTCCAAAATATGCTGTAAATTTTGTGCATGAGCAAGTGCATGATCATACTGTGAGCGGGGATTTTTGCCCCCACTTCCTGTGGAATGGTTCTTGCGACTTCGGTACTGTTTAGGCTCGGAGCCTTAGAGAACACAGACCTAAGTCCAGAGAAAATGGAGTTGCCACCCGGACGGGCCGGAAAAAAAAGGGGTGGATGACTCGATTCCTAAGGAATCCCCAACCCCCTAATGGGTTCGGAAAGTTGGGTACATATGCGGAAGGTGAGAAATGGTCCAACACCCCCACAACGCCCGGTTCATTGGAACCGGCCTCCTTTACAGGTCTTAATATTATAGAATTCTTAAGTATAATAATATTATACATATTACACATGATAATTAAAATAAAGCATCGATATATTGAAAATCAAAGCAATGTCCAAGCAAAACAAATAAATGGACACCCATCCGAAGATGGAAATATGCCCTTACATAATCCATGCCTAAATAGGACACCCACAGAAAGGTAGAAACATGTCCTTTACATTGGTTCTAAAACATAAAAGCAATTTAAATTACATGATATTTGACTAATGAGGTACCCACCAAGTGGAAACATACCTCTTACAACATTTGGAAATCTAAATAAATTGATAAAAGTAAATAACCATTCATCATAAATAAATCATTCATCAAAGGTATTAAACATCAATAAAAAGTAAACATCCATCCATGATAAATTGAATAAACCAAGCATTGAACTTAAATAAATTAAAGTATATAAAATAAATCAAAGCATAAACAAGTATAAAATTGAATAAAGCAAGTAAAGATTCAAATTTGGGCTACTGTTTCCATTTAAGGTTCTTTATTCCATGTGTTTAGGGTTTTGAAATTTTATGGGTTTAAGCTACTGTGTTTTTAAGAGAATTAAAATGAATTAAAGTTTTATGATTCAAGAAGTTGGTAAAATTCTTTGATTAACCAAATTAGGGTTTGTGATGTAAAATTATGAAATTAGAGTTTGGGCTTTTCAAAACATTTAGATTATGACTTTCGGTTACTAAATTATTATTTTGAGCTTACTGTGTAAAATTATGTTTATATGGTTTTTAAAGTTTTAAAAGATTAGGGTTTGGAAATTTTAGGGTTTGGGTTTTAAGAGAGTTAGGTTCACTATTTTAGGTTTTGGAGTTGAAATAGGGTTTTAGGATTTTGATTTAGGGTTTTGGGGAATGAATTAATTTTTAGAATTTGGAAAAAACAATTGATAACTTTATGAAGTTTTATGAAAATGATTTAAAGTTTATAGAAGCAAAAAAGAAGTTTTTAGGGCTTTTAGAAAGGAACAGAACTCAATTTAGGATTTTGAAAATTTAGAAAGCAAATTAAGGTTTTGGGGTTTTGAAGAAACAAAACTAACAACTTTAAAATTTTTGGAAAAAAAAGCAACGAATTAAGGTTTTTAAACTTTTAAAAAAAGTGAATTGAGGTTCTAGGGTTTTTTAATTAAAAGAAAAAAACAGATGATTAAGCTACTGTGAAAAAACAAAAAGAAATTAAGAACTCAAACCTTGGTTCATAAGTTACACAAAAAATTGCTTCTTGGAAGAACAAAAACAAAGACAAGCTTTGCTACCTTTGAATTGCTTGAATTGCTTTTCTCTCAAAAATGAAATTAGGTTGCTTCATTGCCTTTCCTACTTAGTTTCGGATCTAATTTTTGATCAATTTCTCCTCCGATTTTCCCCCCTTTTTGTGTTGTTTTTGGTCTTATTTATAGAAGATTTTTTATGGTTAAGTCTAGTTATTCACGGAATATAACATCAATTAAGAAAAGGAAACCGAAACCTAATTGTATTAGGTTTTGAAAAATTTACGTCAGAAAAATTTTGCTGGCAAAAAAAAACTGCTGCGGAAAAATTACGCTGGCGAAAAAGCTGCCGAAGCTGGCTGCCGCAGCGGCAGGCGAATTGGCTTGTGGGCCATTTAGCCTGCAGGAAACTCCTGCGGGCAAAATGCCCACGGGCCCGTGCTGACTTTCGGCGATGATTTTTTCGTCGCCGATTTTTTCGTCGTCTATTTTTTTTATTTTTTATTTTTTTTTATTTTTGATTTTTTATTCACTTCACCATTTTTTTCTAAAATAAATATTAAAATAAATAAAATACCACAAAATTATTTTAGACTATCGAATTTGAATGGGTAAAAAATTAAGG
Source organism: Garcia nutans (assembly GCA_947685225.1). NCBI lineage: Eukaryota > Viridiplantae > Streptophyta > Magnoliopsida > Malpighiales > Euphorbiaceae > Garcia > Garcia nutans. Next base: position 37,404,714 of record CANTUV010000045.1, read on the forward strand.
GTCTACAGTTTGCCCCCTGCTTGAACGATCTGAGACTTTAGAGAGTGAAAAACAACAAGACTTAATTTTTGATGAGATGGTTATTTGAATTTGTTTTGGGTACTTGGACCCGAGACTGAACTTGATTTGGGTACTTGGACCCGAGATTGAATTGAATTTGGGTACTTGGACCCAGGATTGGGTACTTGGACCCGAGATTGATTTGATTTGGGTACTTGGACCAGAGATTGGGTACTTGGACCCGAGATTGGATTAAATTTGGGTACTTGGACCCGAGATTGATTTGATTTGGGTACTTGGACCCAAGATTGAATTTGATTTGAGTACTTGGACCCGAGAATGAATTTAAATTGACTGACCTTTTATCAGTTGAGAATTCTGGCATAACTGGCTGTTCCATTTTTATGAATTGTAGGTCTTTACCCACAAAAAATAAATCTTTATCTATTGGAAATTAGGTCTTTAACCTAGGAACATGGATCTTTATCCATTGGAGATTGGGTCTTTACCCATGAAACATGGATCTTTTATCCATTGGAAATCGGGATCGGGTCTTTACTCTTGAAATATGGATCTTTATCCATTTGAAATCGGGTCTTTACCCTTGAAACAAGGATCTTTATCCTTCGGACTTTGGGTCTTTACCCTTTGAAATATGGATCTTTATCCATTTGAAATCGGGTCTTTACCCTTGAAACAAGGATCTTTATCCATTAGAGATTGGGTCTTTACCCTTGAAACATGGATCTTTATCCATTGGAAATCGGGTCTTTACCCTTGAAACATAAATCTTTATCCATTGAAAATCGGGTCTTTACCCATGAAACATGGATCTTTATCCATTGGAAATCGGGTCTTTACCCTTGGAACATGGATCTTTATCCATTAGAGATCGGGTCTTTACCCTTGAAACATGGATGACCCTTGAAACATGGATTTTTATCGATTGGAAATCGGGTCTTTACCCTTGAATCATGGATCTTTATCCATTGGAAATCGGGTCTTTACCCTTGAAACATGGATCTTTATCTATTGGAAATCGGGTCATTACCCTTGAAATATGGATCTTTATCCATTGGAAATCGGGTCTTTACCCTTGAAAAATGGATCTTTATCCATTAGAGATCGAGTCTTTACCCTTGAAACATGGACCTTTATCCATTGGAAATCGGGTCTTTACCCTTGAATCATGGATCTTTATCCATTAAAGGTCGGGTCTTTACCCTGGATTCAGCTCTTTTAGTTGGACTGACCTTTTGTCTTTTGCATTTTCATTCTAATTTTTTCTTTTGATTGATGATGATTTTTTATTCTTTTGAGAATTCTTTTTCTTGTTCATTAATTAAACATGAAAAAAAAAATTTAGCCTTTTTAGCTAGCCTTCATATCTTCTCCTTGCCCCCTGCGTAGCAAGATATTCAAAATATTTTGTTTATGCATAAACTCAAAAATTGAAAAGGAGAAGCGTTGCCCCCTGCGTAGGCTCAAACCCATGATTTTTCTATGCGGGCTCTGATTGATGTTTTTGCCGTCTAGTTCTTCGCACAAGCACGTATTTCTTCTTTTGCAAAACTACTGGAACTTTCTCAAGTAATGGGCTTTCCATGCCCCCCTGATTTGATATCTTCTTTTGATTCTTTACTTCACAGAGTTTTTGCTGTTCACTTTGATAAAGAATAGACAATACAAGACAAGAAAGTGTGATGCGATATGCTCATGTATGCATGATATGCATGATAATACTCACAGCAGTTTCATTGAATCATAGACCTAGGTGATCAGTAGAAGTATTCTCATTGACTCCTTTTCGACGCTCATTCAAGTCTTGCATTGGAATGATAGAAAGCTTTGCATTTATGGCTTTTATCTTCAAGATGTTGAAAATATGAATAATGGAAACCTCAAGCAGCAAAGTCGGGGATTCATCTATTTCAAACTATGTCTCAGTATGTCAGTTGATAGCTTCTTCATGACCTTGACAATAATCATTTCCTTTGCCCAATGTGTCCTTTGGAGGTTTGACAGTTCAACATACTCCCCTTAGTTTGAAGGCTTCGTATGACAAAAATATATATATTTTTTTTCTTTTGATTTTCTGAATTTTTGAATTTTAATTTTGAAATCAAATGTTGGCTTTGCCAAATTAATGTCAATGCACCTCAGGACGTGATTTTTCCAAATTAACATATCTATAACATGACAACCCTAGTTACCGTACTAAACTCAGGAATCATTTCTATTTAAGCAAGAATTGTTGCACTTCAGATAGGCACATACACATTACTTGGCCAAAGTTCTCATTTGAGTTTAAATATTGTCTATCTCATATGCATGCTTATCCAAACTATCTCCACTAATAGACTCTACCTACCAAGAGAGATCAACAGGTCTTTGATAGGCTTGAAATGGGATCTATAAGGGACACAGGTTTAAGTGAAGGTCATTTTGAGATTGTAGTTGGTGTGACACAATGGACAAACCCTCATACTACAAACTGCTTGTTGGAACTTTAGGCAGCTGGGAGCAATCTTGCTAGACTCTAAATTCTTTAGCATTAATCTGGATCTTGATTAGGACAGGTTCCCAAATTCGTTTCTTTTCTTCTTCTCCCTTTTCTTTCTTTTCCTTTTTCTTACTCTTCCCTTTCTTTGAGCATTTTATCATTTTGTCCTTCTTCCTTGTAGGACTATCAAGTATAGAACTATCAAGAACTGAATGATCTTTCTCTTTTTTCTTTGATTTTGATTGAATCTTTGCTTGGGTTGGGACCAATTCAAGTCAAACCATCCTTATGGGAGCCTTTTGCTACTTTAGGTAAAAGAGAACTCAGTTGGCTGTTTGAACCATTTTGGGTTTTCTTTTCTTTTTTTCCTTTTCTTTTTTTCTTTTTTTTTCTTTTGTCTTCTTTTTTTTTTTGTTTTCTTTCTTCTCTCTCTCTTTTTGTTTTGGTTCTAGCTCTAAAAGAGTTGCCTTGTTTGTACCAACTTGGGCTTCCAATAATGGATGAGTGGAGTGACATAAATCTTCTTTAATAGAGATAAATCATTTGTTACTCTGATGTTGATGTTGTCTTGATATATTGGAAATATTAAGTGAACTTCAACTACCTTTATGGTTTTGAGAACATCAACTACCCTTATGGTCTTGAGAACTTCAACTATCTTTATGGTCTTGAGAACTTCAACTATCCTCATGATCTTGACTAATCATTGCTTTCTTTGATCTTCTTGCCTCTTCATCTTAGTGGTCATAAGGCTTGTCAAAAGTATCACAACAACTCAGGGTAGGTTATTGGGTTTGTAAGCCAATGAAAAGAAAGCTAAAATTTTATGAAGGCTCAAAGGGACTACTAGGGATTGATATTTAATAAGTGGATACTAGTTGTTGGCTAACCAAACAATGCCTAGATCATCTCTCCCTTAAATAAGCAGAGTTCAATTTCGCCTCGAAAGTTTGTCAAAGCATGTTCTAAGACTGACTAGGACCTAGACATAGATAATTATGCAGGAGCCCTCTCTAAGTAAGCATACACAACTCAATGCTATAGAGCAATTCCCTCACCTAGTAAAGTCATTCAAGTCATGATGCATAAATATATTAATTCATGAATTATCAAGCTAGATTCCTCATTGGTTGAGCACCAAAATGAATAATGACTAACAAAATTTTTGTTAAAAGTAATTTATTCAAAAAAATTTAAATTCAAAAAACAAGATTGTTCCAATTAAACATTAGAGAAAATAGCATAAGAGAAACAAACAAGCCAAGGGAAGTTTGTTGAGTTAAGTTTTTTCTCCTTTCACATCTTCAATTTTTCCATCTTGAAAGGATGATAAATCAAAATCTTCTTCCAATCCTTTTCCCACCATAAAGCTTGCTGGTGGTGGTACCCTGTTGAACCTTGGAAATGGATTACCTTTGGTATTGGGCTTACTGGCTCAGGCAACTTTCCACTGTCAATTAAATTTTGGATCTCATGTTTTAATCGCAAGCATTTTTCTATCTCATGTCCTTGTGTTTGATGAAACTCACAAAAGGCTTTAGTATTAAATTTTGGGGGTAAAGGATTCGACAAAGGTCGAGGGGCCAATGGCTGTAATAGTCCCTTCTTTTGTAGCTTGTTAAAGACCCAAGACAAAGGCTTCCCCAGATCTAAAACTGCCTTCTATTTGCTTGACCAGTTGTATTGACATCAACTTCTTTTTGCATGCTTTGATTTCCAGACTGGTAATTCCCTTTCTCATTCCTTCTTATTGAAAAATGGTTCTTCCCTCTTTCCCACCCTTTAATTTGCAGACCAGCTTGGAGAAAATCTTTGAAATCCCTTATAAGGTGTGAGACATCCTTTCACGGATATTGGGCAGGACACCTCTTACTATCATCCTTATTTGATCAGATTCATAGGGCCTTTTCTTGAGCAAAGCGGCCTTGTTTCTCCATCTCTTCACATAATCCACAAAATTCTCATTTGGCCTTTGCCTAATGGACTCCACTTCCATTAAGGTAACTTCCATCTCGACATTATACCCATATTGTTGGATGAAGGCTTTGTAAAGCAGATCCCAACTCTTTTGAGTTCCATCATCTAAGGTATTGAACCAATTTTGGACAACAGGATCTAACGAGAGCATGAAGTACCTTAGAGTTTGAGCCTTAGTAGCTCGGGCAGACTGCATGTAACACCCCTATACCCCGTATACGTACACAGCATGCTAATACGATCGTAATATACATATACTGAATATAGAAATGTCACAGTTTACAAAACACACAAACCATCCCTTTTAGTAATATAAACAATTTTAAAACATTTAAGGAAAATTTATAAAACACAATAGACCAAAATGTTTATACAAAATGCAGCGGAAAATATAACAAATATTTACATATATATTTACATCAAAACTCAAGTTTTACAAAATAGAAAATATATACATGTTTGGCAGTATGTCTTTGATCATTAAGCTCCACTATCCACACCTTAAAAATCTATACTCTACTTGGCCTAGAGGAACTCTCCGGTTCTTCCCTGTCACCTGCGCGATGAATCATACTCGCGCTAAGCCAATGACTTAGTGGTACAAACTATAATATTATTATGTTTCAATGCCATGCTAATGTCATACAATCAAGTTTCAAAAACAATTCAAAAGAATACTATTTTACAAACCTCACATTCTTCAATAACTTATCATAATATTCAGTTATTTCATCTTTCAAGAATCACAATTAAACAAACACAAGCATGGGCCCAAAAAGAAACTAATATGTTATTCAAAGTTCAGAGTTACTGCTTTGGTCTATAATCATAATCATCAAGCCCGTAGGCAATATATATATATCTCTATCCATGGATAGTGTAACAGACCCAGTCTCTTGAACCTCAACCCGGCTAAACTCAAGGAGATCCTCAACCCGGCTAGACTGTTACAGTTTTTGAGGCTTACGACCCAGTCTTTTCACCCCAAAAACATTATATTTCACATATTTCACATTTCTCAACTGGAATCGGCTTACGACCCGGTCTTTTCACCTATCCAGTGATTCATAGGCATGTCGCCAAATCCAGAACTCTGAAAATTGAATTAACATATTAGGCACACAATCATTTCATTTATCTCTTTATCAATCTCTTTTCATTTCATTTCTCATTTCATATTCCATAATCAAATAGGCAAATATGCCTCAATTATATTCCATTTTCATTATCATAGCCAACAACCATGGCCTCATATCTCATATCATCTCAACTCACATTAAGACAATTCATCATAACATCATATCTTTCACATTACATATTTCATTTCATCATCATATAGGCAAACATACTTCAATCATCTTATTTAGATCATTATAACCAACCACATTGGTTTTACATTTTATTATATCTCAAGTCATTATTCAAGTGTACACAACCAATTACATTAACATACATTTTACATGCTTATCACAATCTTCACATTATACCAAACATAGCATTGTTAATATGCATCAACAATGCAATAGATTTCTTAACACATTTACAATCAATTGTGTTTTAAGTCTCAACATCATATGAATGTATGCAATAATGTAGTTTGTACTTACCTTAAACACCACTCACACAATTTTATACACTTCTTCTTCCAACACTTCTTCACCACTTGAATTAGGGCAAATTATCTTCTTGAAGACCTAATCCAAAAATGATAAAATACATCAATTCCAAATCAAATATTCACTTAATATCCTCTTACTATACCCTTAAATCACAAATTACAAGTCAACACCACTAACTAGGGCCCACGGCCATGGCCTCCCAACCCCCACGGGCGTGGGTTAGAAAATGATTCTGCCTCCCTTGCTCCAAACCTCCACGGCCATGGCTTCATATGGCCACGGTCGTGGCAGCCAAGGGCCACGGGCGTGGCATCCAAGATGCTTCTGTTTCCCATCAAATTCATGTATTCTATGTGTCTAACTCCACTAAACCTAAACAACAAGAAGATCTATGAAAATAATTGCTCAAACTCAAGTTTAACATCACTTACCACTTCAAAACCCTAAAACCAACATCACTTTTACTTTTCCAAAACCAACATCAATTTAACCTTTTTACTTTCAATACAAAACCAACACCACAATCATTTAAATCAAACAAACACCAACATACTACCATCAACACAACCCTACTTTCAAAAATCAACAATCAAACTCATATACAACTTCAAATATAACAAAAGAAATCAAGAGAGAACTTACCAAAGTTGATGAAACTTCACAAATTCCAACTTTAACACTTGAATCTTCCTTCAATTTGAGCTTGGAACAAACACAACTCACTCTTGCTCTCTTGCTTTGGATGGCCAGCCAACAAAAGAAAAGAAGAGAAAAGAAAGGCTAATTAGAGACCAAGTCAAACTTTTCTTCTCTTTAAACCTCCACCAAGCAATCTAAAAAGAAAATTACTTAAATACCCTCTTCTATTTATTTTCATTCTCTTTCACTTATTGCCCTTTTTAGTAATTTCATAAATAACAACATAAATATCTTCTTCCTTTGACCATCACATTTGACTTGTATATATGTTGTATATATTTCCATATACACAACATATACGCTTTCTTTTAAATTCCTTTTCTCTTTCAAATTAACATATACACTTAATCCAAAGTAGAACAACAATTATATCAAAACCTCTAGGGCACACTTTGGGATATTACACTGCATGGCAGTGATATACTGCTTCACATGGAGATGAGGATTTCCGGTTCCATCAAACTTCGCAAAAGATGGCATCTTGAACTTGTATGGAACTTCTTCGTCTAGCTCAAATAATTTTTCAACTTCGGACATTTTTTCGGTTTTTAGTTTCTTCTCAAATTTCTTTTCTAAATTAGTAATCATTTTGTCAACATAAGATGTCTCAGTCTTTTCAATAGTTGCCTTCTCAACAACCTTCGACTCCTTTTTGTCTTGAGGATCTTGGTAGTATTGAGCCCAATCATCATCATCAATGATCACCTTATCATCATCAAAAGCTACTTCATCAACTTTAGCCTTCCCCTTGACTTTCTTGGTGCTAGCAGATGCTTCGGCATTGTTTCCTAAGATTGCAGTCAATTGGTTCTTCATGGTCTCTGCTAGGGCCTCTTTTATTTCTTCCATTTTGGCATTGAGGGCTTCATCCACCATTCTTTGAATTTGTTCAGGCTCCATTGCTTTTGGTGAGCAAGTGATTAAGTCGTTGCTAGATACTTCATCTCCGGTGTAGGTCGGATTATTGTAAGCTTTTGAACTTTCGTAATCCAGGGCTGTGAGCCAGAGAGGATCAATGATATGAGATGCAAATGTATGCATGTATGCATGTATGCACAAACAATAGACAAATAAAGACAAATAGGACGTTCCTTCCAACCTTATAATATCCACACACGAATGGCGAGTCTCTTTTCCTAGGTATATGGTTAACAAAATACCAACATGGGGTATCTTGTTTTTGAATAATTCCCTCGAATGTTTCAACCAATAGTTATATTTTCAAAAATGGAAATCAATCCATGATAATTCTCATTAATTAGGTTTTAATCCATTTAACCAACTAATATAGCTTTTATGCTATATTGGATTAAAACAAAATTAAATGGGTTTATTATAAATAGATTTCTCACTTAAAAAAAGTAACTAATGATTCAAGCAAAAACAAGCCCATGATCAATTATTCTTAGTATAAACTAGGCTCACAATTGATTTTTGGTATTTTCATAATTGACCTAAATAATTTGGAAGCTCTTTGTAAAATAATAAGCCCATTGTAAAAAGTTTTTAGAAAAAACATATTTTGGTCTTTGTATTTGGGTTATGAGCAAAAGAATTTTTGATTTGTTTTTAGAAAAGTTTTATGTCCAAAAACCATCTTGAAAAGTTTTGAAAATAGCTTTAATCTTTTGGATTTAGAAGAAATTTTTTTTTTGAGATCATAATGTAATTAGGTCATATTAGAAAAAGAGCAAACCAAATAAGCCATGATTTAAGCTAAGATAAATCAACCATAGTCAAACAACATGCATTTGGGGTAAAACCTAAGGAAAGTAACTAGGCCAATTACATGATCTTTAGTCTTTGGGTAAAAAGGCTTAGGTTCCCATAGCAAGTATATACCAAATGGTACGAGGCTATGAGTGGTTATGCCATGCTCAATCTCCATACCTTGAGTGAAAGTATGGTATCCCTTACATAACACAACACTGATAACACGGGCGTCCTAACTCACGCACACAATGCAATCTAATATGATGCAATGAATAATATCATTATAAAAAAGAATAGAATAATAAAAAGACCAACGGAATCAACTTCTCTTATCCCCAGTGGAGTCGCCACTGTGAGCGGGGATTTTTGCCCCCACTCCCGGTGAAATGGTTCTTGCGACTTCGGTACTGTTTAGGCTCGGGGCCTTAGAGAAAATGGTGTCGCCACCCGGACGGGCTGGGAAAAAGAAAAGGGTGGATGACTCGATTCCTAAGGAATCCCCAACCCTCTAATGGGTTCTGAAAGTTGGGTATGTGTGGGGAAGGTGAAAAATGGCCCAGCACCCCCACAACGCCCGGTTCATTGGAACCGGCCTCCTTTACAGGTCTTAATATTATAGAATTCTTAAGTATAACAATATTATCCATATTACACACGATAATTAAAATAACGCATCGATATATTGAAAATTAAAGCAATGTCCAAGCAAAACAAATAAATGGACACCCATCCGAAGATGGAAACATGCCCTTACATAATTCATGCCTAAATAGGACACCCACCGAAAGGTAGAAACATGTCCTTTACATTGGTTCTAAAACATAAAAGCAATTTAAATTACATGATATTTAACTAATGAGGCACCCACCAAGTGGAAACATACCTCTTACAACATTTGGAAATCTAAATAAATTGTTAAAAGTAAATAACCATTCATCATAAATAAATCATTCATCAAAGGTATTAAACATCAATAGAAAGTAAACATCCATCCATGATAAATTGAATAAACCAAGCATTGAACTTAAATAAATCAAAGCATATAAAATAAATCAAAGCATAAACAAGTATAAAATTGAATAAAGCAAGTAAAGATTCAAATTAGGACTACTGTTTCCATTTAAGGTTCTTTATTCCATGTGTTTAGGGTTTTGAAATTTTATGGGTTTAAGATACTGTGTTTTTAAGAGAATTAAAATGAATTAAAGTTTTATGATTCAAGAAGTTGGTAAAATTCTTTGATTAACCAAATTAGGGTTTGTGATGTAAAATCATGAAATTAGAGTTTGGGCTTTTCAAAACATTTAGATTATGACTTTCGGTTACTGAATTATTATTTTGAGCTTACTGTGTAAAATTATGTTTATATGGTTTTTAAAGTTTTAAAAGATTAGGGTTAGAAAAGTTTTAGGGTTTGGGTTTTAAGAGAGTTAGGGTTCACTGTTTTAGGTTTTGGAGTTGAATTAGGGTTTTAGGATTTTTGATTTAGGGTTTCGGGGAATGAATTAATTTTTAGAATTTGGAAAAAATAATTGATAACTTTATGAAGTTTTATGAAAACGATTTAAAGTTTATAGAAGCAAAAAAGAAGTTTTTAGGGCTTTTGGAAAGGAACAGAACTCAATTTAGGATTTTGAAAATTTAGAAAGCAAATTAGGGTTTTGGAAACAAAACTAACAACTTTAAACTTTTTGAAAAACAAAGCAACGAATTAAGGTTTTTAAACTTTAAAAAAGTGAATTGAGGTTCTAGGGTTTTTTAATTAAAAGAAAAAAATAGATGATTAAGCTACTGTGAAAAAACAAAAAGAAATTAAGAACTCAAACCTTAGTTCGTAGGTTACACCAAAAATTGCTTCTTGGATGAACAAAAACAAAGACAAGCTTTGCTGCCTTTGAATTGCTTGAATTATTTTTCTTTTAAAAATGAAATTAGGTTGCTTCACTGCCTTTCCTACTTAGTTTCGGATCCAATTTTTTTATCAATGTCTCCTCCATTCCCCTCCCTTTTTTTTGTTCTTTTTGGTCTTATTTATAGAAGATTTTTTATGGTTAAGTCTAATTATTCATGAAATATAACATTGATTAAGAAAAGAAAACCAAAGCCTAATTGTATTAGGTTTCGAAAAATTTGTGTCGGAAAAATTTCTCTGGCGAAAAAAAACTGATGCGGAAAAATTGCGCTGGCGAAAAAGCTGCCACCGCTGGCTGCAGCAGCGGCGGGCGAATTACCCACGGGCCCGCGCTGACTTTCGGCTATGATTTTTTCGTCGCCGATTTTTTTTGTTATTTTTTATTTTTTATTATTTTTGATTTTTTATTCACTTCACCATTTTTTAGTAAAATAAATATTAAAATAAATAAAATACCAAAAAAAATTATTTTAGACTATCGAATTTGAATGGGTCAAAAATTAAGGGTCTACACATACATATGCTCATGCACCATACTATCCTTCAAAACTCTGCACTGGAAAATTTTGTCAACAATATGCATGACCATCTACACACTCATGTGCATCTTTACCCTTTTTGTTCTTTCATTGGATTTTTGATGTATTTTCTAAAATTCACATATAAAAACACAAAACAATACTAAATAACCAAAACTAAATGAAAAATAAGACAAAACTAATAAAAACTAAGGAAATACAACAAAAATGTTGTCTTAATTGTGTATAAAATACACATTTATCAAGAAGCCAAATTTTATGCTACAAGGTCGACTTCAAGCTTAAAATTCTTTATTTTCTTTTATTTTCTTTTTCAAATTTTATTTTCATATATATTTCTTGTCACTCCTTTTCCTCTTTCTTCTTTTTTATTTTTTATTTTAATTTTATTCAAAAAATATATTTTAAAATTCTAAGTTTTTTTTATTATTTAAAATATATATTTCTTAAATTTTAATTGATGCATTTTTGCCTCTAATATTTTAGCAGATGTAAATTTACCCATAACATAATGATGTTAATTATTCCATTAAAGAAAGGGCTTGAAAAAGTTAATTTTTCATAAAACTGTATTTAATTGCTCCAAAAATTACTTTTAAGAGTAATTATGTACCTACGCTAAAACATTAGAATACAAATGCACCTTCTCCCAATATTTTTTAGAATAAGAGTAGTTGTATCATGTCAAATTTGAATAAACTTCTATGTTCATAAGTTATAATTCGAATGACCTATAAAACTCAAGCTAATAAAATATTATTTAATATTATATAATATAAAATATATTTAAAATTTTCAACTTTAATATGTGTACTAATTTTACTAGTTATTTGAGTTAAACATGGGGATACTATAAATTATTTATTTGACTTTCTATTTGAATTATTTGCGTTTGAATTCAAATGAACTAAAATTATATAATATTTATATATTTTGAAAGTTGAATTTAAGAAGTTCTATTTATTTATACCCTTAATACCTCCAACAATTTCAACAAGTTTTTTTTTCTAAAATGTTGGATTAAAAGCCAAAAAATTTTCTTAGTACTTACAAAATTATATCTATTGTAACTTTTATAGTAATTAATTAAATAGGTGATTATACACAAACCAATTTAAGAAATTAAGTAGAAGTCAAAATTGAAATTGCATTCATTACAAAAATTCCATAGTTTAAGGATGGGCTCTTGTGATGAAAAGTTTTGCCACAAATTAATGATAGAATAGTGATGGATTGAAGATGAACAACATATATATTGATGGGAGTAAGTGACAACATATCTTAGTCACAATTATGATACACAAATTTTACAAAAAAATTAAGGATAGATTAGTGAAGAATTTATAATGGAATTTATGACAAACAAATTTGTCATATATAGTGAGAATTTAAGGCATTTAGATTTAGACAAAATAAGATAAACAAATCATTTTAAAATATAGTAATAGACTCAGTTCTATTGCAAGATATATAAATATTTAGGAACCTAATTTTTTTATAGCTAAAATACATTTATAGACAATGTTATTCCATCACTAATTTAGTAATGGAATGTTATTTTTGTCACTAATGTTGAGATGAATGTGGTTTGTTGCTAAGTTAACTATAGAGCTACTTCCATCACTCTATTTTCATTGCCAAATTAGAAAAAGAAATATCATTTCATAGCTATTGTAGCGAATTTAGCATAGAAGGCTATCAAAGTATTTAGTGTATTTTAGGCATGAATAATCATTCTTAAGAGACACATGCTTGTGACTAAGTAAACAAATTCAACAAATTTAGACAATAACAAACATAATGCTTATTCCATATTATAAATGCATTTTATTAATGTTGAATATGCCACAAAGAAGAAAAGTAATGACTATTAAGAATTAACATGCACGTCCAACACACTTAGTCTTTTCAAGTGATTTATAAAAGAAACAAATGTAATGCCCATTATTGTCAATTTATATCCATTATATCTTGAAGATTTGAAGTCATATAAAGGCCTTTTACATATAAAGTCAAGAGGGATGCATGTTCATATTGGAGAATGACTATTATAAGTTGAATTTTGGAGGAAAATGGAAACACATGCCTCAAAAAATTATCTCTAAAGAACATATTACATAGGAACTTTTAGAATGCCCATTCAAGATTAGAGCCTATTCATTCACATTAATGAACACCTATTCATTATTTTGAAGATAAGAGAAATTCAGATAGAAAGGAGAAGATTAAACATTACCTTGGTTGAACACCTATTCAATTACATAAAAGTTAGGAAGGAATTGAGGAAGAAGCAAATGTGACATCCATTCGCGTAACTAAACACACATTTGAAAGGAAAAGTATAAGGTAGTATAAAGATGTAATGCATATAACCACAAAAGTAATGATCATTATTGATTGCAATAAACAAAATCCTGATAAAATTCATTAACCGTGAACTGCCCTTTCAGAGTCAGAAAAGAAAATTTTTGAATCTAGAAGGATAAGGATATAAAAGGGAAAATATTTAAACAAAGGAAATATAAAATCATTAAAAAGACTTACAACCCTTAAGTGATTCCACTCATACTCTAAATTTCTAGTTACGAATGTTGTGCTATTCATATAATACATTATTGTGTATTCTCTTATAAAAGCTAGAGAGCTTCATTCTTATCATTTTGAGAGTTTGTGTTGTGATATTCTTAAGACATTATAAATATCTTTGTCTGTAGGTTTGTGCAATATAAAAGGCAAAATCCTAGAGTCTTCCATATTCAAACTATTATAAAGGTTACAATACTAGAGTCTAACTAAGGGCTTAATTTCATATTCAAACTACTACATAGGGTTAAATCTCAGTGTCAAATTAAGGGCAAAATCCTAAAGTCTAACTAAGGGAAAAAATCCTAGATTCAAATTAGTGTAGAGAAATTCTTGAATTCTAACTATTATAACGGTTGGGTACAATCCTGGTTAAACTATTGAAGACTCAAGTGTTGATTTTGTGGAATGGATGTAAAGAGAAATGTTTTGCTTTAAAGCACTATAAAATTTAGCTAAGCTTTCTCTTTCTCTATCCTTACTCTCTGCGCTCTTATTATTTCATAATAGCTTATTTTGCTTAATTGGGTGAAAAATTGTTCAAAAGTTTCAAAATGATATTCACCCCCCTCTAAGATTTTTTCATATTCAATTTCAAAATTCATATGAGAGTTTGTTCTCTTGCTAAATTAAAAATGAAACAATTTTAAAAGTTTAATAACATATTATGGCAATAACTCCAAAGACAACCATTCAAGATGTATAATGCAACACAAAGGCCACCACAGTTTTCTGGTGTCAACTAGAATTAGTGGAAAGTAAGGATGAGGTTTCATATAAGATCAAAAGGATATAATCTTTGAAGCATTATCAAGAATGGACCATACATTCCTATTATTATCCCTTAGACCACCCTCAGGAGGGGGGAGTGGTTGAATTGGTTCTTTTTGAAAGATGGTGAAGAGATTAAAATTAAAAAGTAAAAAGCTTAGGGAAGAAAATGAATGAACACAGGAATTTATAGTTGTTCAGATAAAAATGTCCTACATCCACTCCTCAACCTACTAGTATAGTATTTCACTATCTTATGGGTCTTTGCAAGCTCAGCCCAAATTTGGTGTTTTACAAGTTAACACAAAACTTTTACAAGGTTTGTGTTTACTTAGAACCCTTACAAGAGTTTTTCCCAAGGATAACTCTCTAACCTACTAGTTTACAAGCTCACACCAAACTTACAACTAAGTGTTTTAGTGTTCACACCTAAACACTTAAGAATTACAATAAAAAATATCACAATGGAATTCAAGAAATCAAATTGCAAGAGTTTGGTTACTAAATGCTTAAAAGATTATAATAAATGGTGTTTGGTGAGGTATTTATACCTTTCATAACTCCATAGAGTCATTGAAGTTGTGTACCATAAGATAAATCTCTCACCAACTAAAATCTCTTGCATTAAATGTTATTAGAAGAGTTTAGTAGCCACTTCCCTTGTGTAGTCACTAGATTGATTGTGTGAGCAACTAGGCTTTTCTGTAGTTATGAGATTGATTTTATGCCTACT
Organism: Garcia nutans; assembly: GCA_947685225.1. Taxonomy (NCBI): domain Eukaryota; kingdom Viridiplantae; phylum Streptophyta; class Magnoliopsida; order Malpighiales; family Euphorbiaceae; genus Garcia; species Garcia nutans. The sequence goes on from CANTUV010000045.1 coordinate 37,419,763, forward strand.
GGCTAGTTTTAACATCTAGTTCACATGTCATCTGACAAGTTAGTGGAAACCACTCTGTGCCATCTTTATGAGTATAGCCGTCGCATAGTCCATTATGCGGTCGTGCAAAAAAAATTGACTATTCTTCAAAATATCTTCTTCTACATGGTTTCTCCTTATTGGATAGTAAAACTCACGCTAATGTCGTCTAACCTTTTGAATGTCACGATGGCACCAAGGTTGTATCACAGTGTGGAGGTGAGTCTGGCAGTTTGAGTTTGGCCGCTACAACTAACTAGAAACATCTTTTCCAAAATCTTCATTTGTGCCTTCAACAATTGTGCAGTTGCACAAAGGGGTCTTTGTAATCATATGGTCAAGATGAGATAGAGTCACCACTCAGTGCAAACTAAGAATTCATATCTCAAAAGGTGGGTTGACATAAAGGTCAACCCGATTCTCTATACTAGGTCGATGATGGCCAAACTACTAGTCAATAGGTCAAGTAATATATATACACCACTCTCTGTATTTGGTAAGAAGCTTTTTTTAGATAGGCAAGTCTAATGACAGTCGATATACATAATAAATATAAACAAACAAAGGGTATAAATGTTTATAGCTAATATGTCATGGCAAATCTTATAGGAAATATAATAAAAACTTGAATCTAAGACATTAAAATTCATTATAGATCCTCATTTAGTTATGTTAGTTTATTTTATAATCAAAAGTGTAAAAATAACATGCTATGAAGTATAATTGACTCAATCATGCCAATTGGGTTATCTCATCATTCCATGAAAATATCATCCCTAGTTACAACTAATAAACCACATATTATGCAATCAAACTTATTAAGATTCAATGGATAATGAGTTATAAGATTTAAACTCTCATGTTTCACCACATTTAGCTTATGAACTTCCAATTTAGTTATATTTTTCTATTTAGAATTCACAAAATGGATAAGACAAGTGTAATGTATTAATTTCCCTTCCTCAAAAGAAATGAACACAATGATCATTAGACACTAGGCATGCTAAACTGCACCTTGCTCCTTATTCTCTATGCTACTCACAACTTCAAGCTAATTTAGATAAAGAGCAACTTTAATGATTGACCAAGAACACTTATTTTTCGTTAATTCTCTAATTTTGATCAATTGGGAAGGGGTTTTAGGAATGAAAATAGTTGTTGGATCAGCGGAGGTTTTAGTTGCATTTTAAGAACAATGAGGATTTCTTGGCTAATTGAAGTTTGATTTTTGAACTTCAATTGGAATCCCCTCAGAAATTTGTTTGACATGTATTTATAGGCTTACAGTTCCCTTTAGAAAGCTTTTTGATTAGTTTAGGTTGTGTATTGAGGAAATAAAATGGGTAGAATCAAAACAAAGAAGGAAAGAATATTCAAAATTTTGAAAAGTCAATTTGTTGCCTTTTCTATCGAAGAACCTCCGCGTGGCAGGAGGGAGCCATCATATGGTGGTTCTTCAAAACTTCTGCACTCTAGACCTAGAACCACTAGTCCAACTACCAGGCAACAAGTCCATTTAGAGAGCTCTTCCTTTTGTATTTCTAAGCGAGTTCTTCCTTTTGTATTTTTAAGCTGTTATTTTGATGTTCCATATCATTTTTAGGATCTCTTATGTTGTCTTCATTATCATTGAGCTAGTTTTCACTCCACTAACCTTGCCTTATAATTTTATGAATTCTAACCAAAATAAAACCAAAAGACTCAATGGGATTTCTTCATTAGGTTTATTTGTTGCTCAAATCATTTGGTCAAAATTGAATGCTAACAATTTGCCCCTACTTTAACAAAAATCATTCAAGGCTCAACTTTTTATTTTTGTTAAAGTATACAAAGGATGCACGCTACATAATAATTTTGAATAACATAAATTTTGGCCAAACCATCTTTGTAATGCTTGTCAATCGTTGGGCATTAGCAAGGTCAGGTATGAGGCATAATCTTTGTATTCACTCTAGATTGCCAACGACTTTTGACCATTCAAAATCAAAAGGTGTGATCACTCAAGATCACTAGCTTGTTAACCATTCAATCTTCCTAACTAGAGTTGATCGCTTGGGGTCATGACTTTAACCATTAAGGACTAAAAACCAAAACATGAGAAAAACCACTTAGGGTCTGGGCTTCTCATCCACTTAGGACTGGCAAAGCCAAAACATATCATGGACCTCTCAGAGTTAAGGCTTAGGTTGCTTAGGATCTGAAAGCCTAAAACATGATAGCTGGATTGCTTGGGATCAGACTTCCTAGCCATTCAGGCTTCACAGAACCAAAACACATCAAGATGGACTACTTAGGATCTAGGCTTAGGCCACTCAAGACTTGCCAGCCTAAAACACATCTGAAAATTAGGTTTGGATACTTACTTGTTCCACTGGGGTTCGATTCATAACAATTGCTTCTATATCACATCTTTCCAAACACATCATCCCTTATATATGGTCATATCATATGACAGATTAACTTATTTTAGAGGACTAAAATTATTCTTGAACATGCCTTTGCTTACAAATTCTTGAACACGTCTTATTTGAAGAGTCTTGAACACACCTTGCTTTAATTGTGCCTAGTTGGCCCATCAACTATATAAGCCACTTTAGAAACCTCATTTGTTCACATCGTATAAAATCCTCTTTTAAAACTCTTATGTTCTCCAATTATCTCATACTGCCAATGGCTAGAACTCATGCTGCTTTGGAATTCCCATTCATAGATCCCATGTATAGTGCTAAAGCTCCTACTAGCACACACTTCTTTGATAATGGGATCGAGATTCTTTGGAAAATTGGTGAACACATCTCTTCACAAGCACAAGTTTTTATAAATTTGTTGCAAACCCTAATCTCAATGTTTTTCTTCATTTTTCATTAAAATCACATTGGGTATGTCAACATTTATTTAAAAATCCTTGATTAGGCTTAAAATGTTGAAAAATTGAAGGAAAATTTGAATTTTGGCTCATGGCATGCAACTTGTGCTCTCTCGCAGCACCTCTGTGTGGCAGTTCTTCAAAACCTCCACGTGATAGTCTTATACTTCCGCATGGTAGTTTTGTAAGACTTTTACTCGGTGGTCCTGTACCTCTGCACGGCAGTCTCATATAAGCACAATATCTTCTTTTGTTTTCTTTCATATTTCTCTTCATTTTCAACTAATACACTCCTTCCCAAACCCTTGCAGGATGCTTCTGAGATTAGGAGGGGAGGTGGGTTCTCCAAATTCTAGGCTTTTCACTTAACTTTACCCGAGGGGATGAAGGACCAAATATGGGATATGCCCTTCTGCCATTTTATAAAATCCCTTCCAACTACCCAATGGAAGGGCAATAAGTGCATGTATCGCTCTTTGCTTGAGAGGTGGATCAATGCCACACGTACCTTCCATCTACCATATGTTGAGGAGACTATCACATTAGTTGGCTTTGCCGCTATTACATGGATCCCTTATCATGGCGATCAGATTGTATTCAATTTTTATTTATTCTACAAAGTCCACCATTAGGAATACATTAAGTCTCTCTTTAGATTCTTCCTCAACTGAAAGGAAGTAACATCATCCTCTACACTAGTATTTTAGACTCCTAGATGAGCCTTTGACTTTTGTGGTGATTGATCAAATGGCTCAGAGCTTCCTACTAGTGCTTTTTAATTATACACTCTTTGCCAATACCGAGAACACCATTGATTCATTCTTCTTGTTGGCATTGCAGGATCTGGAAGCCAATTCTTCCTTTGACTGGGGATCTCTAGCTCTAGGCTTGGTTTATACAAGTTTGGATTGATGTTACAGGGAAATCAATACTCAATAGGGCCTTACTATGGCAGTAGAGGTATGTAACACTTCTATTTTTTGCTTTTTTGTGTCTCATCTAACTTCATTTTTCTATTTTCTTTGATGACAGGTCTGGGCCTACGAGTGGGGGCTTATTCCAAAGCCTATTTGGCATACCTTTGTAGAGAGAGTGTACTCTCATTTGAGAAGATGGAATACCTCCATCATAGGGTGGAAGCATGATGCACATCAGCTGCAGACTCATCTAAATAGTTTAGAGTTCTCCATGATAAGTCAACTAAATATTTCTTCCCTTATCTTTTTTTTCATATCTCCTTCCACTCTCTTTTTGACTTTTTCCATCAACTTCAGAACTAAGCTGCTTGGTAGGGCACTCCTAAAGATACTTGGTCTCCTACTATGAGGTGCTATTGAGTTCAATAGACCAGAGGTACCTTCTAAAGTGTCCCATATACTGTTGTCGGTATCTAAGAGAGAGGGTGGTGGATAGCCACCTTGGACAACTGTTAGGCTTATGCCAAAGGATCCTCTTAAATCCTACCATAGTTCCTTCTTTCTAATTACTATGATTCTCCTTATGGGTCAGATCGACAATGCTATTGAGGAATTAGTAGATTAACAAGCCAACTACCTTGACTATGTAATCAACCATCTACTTCAGGTAATCTCAGTGGCCGGTCTTCTTGCTTCTCTAGTAGCTGTAATCTTCTCACCTCTTCCTTCTTTCTTTAATTTGAATGGATCATCTACACTTGCAAATTTTTTCGACTTTCATTTCAGCGTTTACGCAAGAGGGTGTGGACTCATGATGTTGACTCATATTTGCAAGTGTCTCTACGTGTCATTAGTAGCTCAGAGGTGGTCAGGGATCTGCTCGATCTGCCCTTCACTTATTACAACTTGAAGGGCCATTTGTATCAAGGCACCATTGATCTTCCTAATATCATAATTGACTTCTTGCCTCCAAATGCTCCTGTAGTAAGTCAACTATTCATTTTCACGCCACGTCTTTATAAGATCATTATCCCTCCTAACTTTTATTTTTTGGTGCAGTGCCTTTGATCTTCCCTTAAGTATGCTAATAAGCTCATCACAGGGTTAAAGAACTAGCTTACCATATAAACACAAACTATACAGGTATGTATGCATGGCCTAAATGTTTAATTCCATGTATATTTCAAATGCAAGACATCATAAATCCACTTTCTTTTTCCTTTTGTAGGTTGCATATGCTGGTTCTCTTCGCCAAAGACAGGCTGTTGAGCTATGTATCGGGAGATACAAATAGGAGTAGAAGGTGAACAAGGCCTTTCAAGATAGACTTGAGTAGCTTGGTGTGGATGCCGACTCCATCATTGATGGCTTGGAAGCCAAGAGTGGGTCTGAAGACCATATTGCTGGGGTCAAGGCAAGAAAGGAGGCCACCATAGCCTCAAGCTTTGATGAGGAGGATGAGGTGAGCAAGGAGACACCTTAGAGCCTTAATTTTTTTTTCTTCTAGCTTTTTCTTTCATTCTCATACTTGGATTCTTGAATTTTTTTAATGTATTGGATACATTTTTTGAAATTGAATAAATTTCCTTAATTATTTTACTTCTAGTACTATTCTTGTTAATTAGGTAGAGTTCCCCATTGATTTTTTTTGAAAACCCTTTTTGTTATGCTATTGCTGCTTTGGGATTGCCGCATGGCAATATTGTCCTTCCATGAGGTAGGAGAACTCCTGTGTAATGGTTCTATCATCAACCTATCTAGGTACTGTCGCGCAGTGGTTTTAAAGCAGCAATTTAATGACAGAAACTTCAGACTTTTTATTTTGGAATTTTTTTCCAACCTTTTCCTTTTTAAAGGCTTCAAACCTAACTTGATTAGTATATAAACACTAGTTCCACCCCTCTTCAACCATCACATCATTAATTTAAGGTTTCTAACCCTACTTCACCTTGTTTTCACATCTTTTTGCACTTTTTCAACTTTCATCTTATTTTTCTATTATTTCCTGCTTCTTTCTCTAGCCACGAAAATAACTTTCCAAGGACTACTCGAAGAAATTCTTAATGCTCCTAACATCAAAATTTGATGAGGTTTAGGGATCATGGGACTAGGAGCCTTTGCCTACTTTTCTTCCATCAATCTGAAATAAGAGCTTCTACGCACTTCTAGGATCCTCTAAACTATGTCTTTTTCTTTGTAGACTATGAACTATGCCCTTGGTTAAAGAATTCATGGCCATACTAGATGTGAAATTTCCAAAGCATACCCCCCATGATGAAGCCAATGGAGGATACTACTTTTCCTTCTCCACTCTTCACCTTACTAGGCCTTAATCTTCCTTAAGCTAAAGTGTTATTAAAGACTCCTCCACACATCTCTCAAACTCCTTTGCTTGAGATGTACAATGAACCTAATGTGAACAAGGTTTTCCTTTTATCTTACTACATTCTTTTCCATTACTTGTTAGTTCATTTAGTTAAAGAGGGGTATTATTTTGCCTTTGGGATGCCCAAACTTGTGAGTCATCATCATAGCTTCATACCCTTGATCTTAGGTATAAAACTCTTATGCCCTATATATGTATAGTACATACACATCTTATATGTAAAATACGTATACAAAATATAAGAATATCAACATCCTTACCATCTATAAAATTCTCCATAATTAAAAAAAATATTTTAACTCCTTAAAAGATATTTTAATGAGTAATTAAATATATATATTAGTAATTAATTGGTAAAAATAAAAATTTTTAAAAGAAATCACCAAAAAAATTCATTAGAGTTTCGTTTGTATTTCGGATGTTTCCTGAAAATAATAAACTCAACTTGCAAAAAAAAAAAAATACACTCCTAATATATATTCATTCATTTCTCCAACATTCTCTAAAAATATTCATTGTCTCAAAAACAATATATATGATGTACTTGAAACATTTCACAAAATCTAAATAGACATTAATATATACATGTTTTCTTGTTTTTAAATAACACAATATCTAATAAAAACCAAAAGTTTACTTGATATGTTAGCAACTCTAGTGTGATGCTCATGATTTTAGACAAATTAAATAAGTATATGGTGGTTGATTAAAATGTTATGAGAGGTATATCTGTAGTATATACCTAATGTATATAGAAGATATACATAGTATATACCTAACATATACTTATTATAAATGTTGGACATATATTATATACTTGATATATACAAGATATGCACATAATGTATATTTTATGTATACATAAAATACACATTACATATATATAGACATAAAGATATAATAACATATACATTAAATATAAATGACATTACATTAAATATAAATGATATATACATATACATAATTATGGGTGGTGGATGATAAATAAATAAATAAATAAGAAAAAAATAAAAAGAAAGACCAATGAAGAAGAAAATGTGTGGCTAGGAAAATAATAAAATAATTAATTAATTAATTAATATAAATCGATAGAAATAAAGAAGGAAAATAAAGAAAATGTTATCTTCTTCCTTCTTCTTCTTTGGGGCCGAAATATTTAGGAGAGAGAGAGAGGGGAACTTTGATCTTTCAATCATCAAAATTTTTACAAGAATGCAAAGGTGTCAATGAGATTTTGAAGAAAAATCAAGAAAACAAGTAAGTAGTTCTTCTAAAGCTTGTGGTTTTGAGTTTTTTAGGGTAATGTATGAAATGTTTAGAGAGAGAAAGTCATGTTTAATTATTGGAATTGGTAGTAATTAAGTTAATATAATAGATATGTGATGATTTATTGACCATATTATGGAGAAGAGCATAAATGATGGAATTAGGGTTATGGAATGATGATGTGAAAATTGGATTTTTAATATGTGTAGTTTTAATTATTGTAACGAGATGATTTAATTTTGTTCTAATGTAAATGTTATAATTTTATAGTTAGAAAATGAATACGAGTAGGTTTGGATGGAGTTAGGGCATATGGACATGTTATGTGAAATTAGAGTTTTGGATGAAGGTTGATATAATTATAGAAATGAGTTGTTTTATTATTTTGGTATGTAAATAATAATTTTATGGTTAAATATTAGAAATGAGCTAAGTTGGTTAAAGTTTGGATAAAGTAGTAAGTTGTGAATTTAGGGTTTTAATGGGATTTTGATGGAAATTGTATAAATAATGATAATTTAATATACATTGAACATGGAAGTGATTTTAAATGAATAATACTCATTATTGTTGGGTTATGTGTGTATACGCCAAAGTGGTAAAAGTGGTGAAGTTTGGGATTTTGACATAGAAAGAGTTTTGGAGGGAATTTGGGAAGCGCATAAGGTAAGTACATAATTTAATAAATGTTGTTTTAATAGTTTTGTTGTGGATATAACACACTGTGACTTGTGAATGTGTTTTATCACTTTCATTTTGGTTTTGGGAGGATATGAGTATACATAAATAAAGAATGTGTTTAATGTATGGAAATGTAAAGGTAAGCCATTGTAAAATGGCTATGTGATAGTTATGTACCTAAATGAAAAATGCTAAAAGTGAATGGAAAATATGAGAAATAAATAATGTGACAAGAAATGATAATGTAAATGTAGAATTAGTTATGAAATAATGAGAAACTGGCAAATGGATAGAAAACATGAAAATGTGATGTGGAAGTGATCAGGTAAGGTTGATCACTTGTGAATTGGAAAATGAGATTAAAAATGTAAGTGATATTGTATGTTTATTAACATATACAATTACTTGTCTAGTACTATTGAGATTGATTATATATGCATTGATAGAACTGAGCAGAGCCAGGTCATGAGTTTGAGATTTGAAAATAGATCGGAGAAGTGCTGGGTTGAGAAAATAATATTGTGAAAGCTGGACTTAATAATATTGGGCCCAATGATTGTGTGTGTAATGTTATGTGAGTATGTGTATGGATTAGGGAGTAATAAAAGGTAAGAAAGAACATTTAGATATAATGAATATTATTTTTGAAATTATGTGCCACTAAGCTATATGCTGAGCGTAGTTATATGAATCGTATAGGTAAGAGAGTTGCAAATCCGATAGGCCTAGACTGTGGCTGAGATTTAGAGGCTAAGTGTGCCACGAGACCAGTTGTTGCACACATGTGTATTTTATGTTGCTATATATTTTAATTTTGTAGAATATAAACACATCATGTGTACCTTAAACATGTTTTTGGAAAATGATAGGTGTATATGCATGTAAATTTATAAAATATTAAGTTTTGGGTAAATTGATTAAGATAAATAGAGAATTGTTGGTGGATGAAGGATTTTGTGAAATTAGTATTGTGAGAGTGTAAAGTTTCTTTGTAGATTGTGAGTTTGATGATTTTGGGAATTTCAAAATTACAAACAAAACTCTAGTGAAATTTTCCTAGAGATTTTCTTTTATGAATTTTCTTAGTATTAAAATGAGGATTTTTATATGTATGTACTACAGTACCTTTTGATGTTTATTTTAAATATATATACTTAATTACCCATTTAAATTATCTTTTAAAGGAGAATTTTACTTTGATAAAAATTAAGAGAACTTTCTACTGTAAATATTGGTGACATTCTTATATTTTGTATATGTACTTTTCATATACATGTATATATATTGTATGTATATAGCATATAAGAGTGTTACATCTAATCATATGGCAAGCTAAGACACTTCAAGTACTCCAAAAACCCTAGACCTGGTCAGGTCTAACAGAACCCTCTGGATCTACCCTGTCACCTGCGCGATAAAATTCAGTAGCACTAAGCTAGTAGCTTAGTGATATATACTTTGATAATAAAATAATTTATGAACAATGCACTATGAATTTCTTTATAACATAACATGATTAATGCTTTTATGATCCCACATTTCCCCAAATTCCATCAAATATCACAATCACATGCATTAGGCCTAAGTAACTCTATATAATATTCAAGCTCCACAGATAGTACTTTAGTCTATCATGACACCTCTGTGTCTGGGCTTAAAGTCAAATATTATCAACAAAGTGACACATAGTGTCTAGCCCCAAAGGCAACTAACATCAGTGTCTAGCCTGAAGGAAAATTATATAATAGGTGTGCCATATCAATATCATCAAACTTCAGATAATCGATACATAGTCTTAAAGTGCCATCCTTCTTCTTGATAAACAACACTAGTGCTCCCCATGGTGAGACACTAGGGCGGATGAACCCTTTATCTAACAACTCCTGCAACTACATCTTTAACTCTTTCAATTTTATAGGTGCCATCCAATAATGGGCAATGGAAATGGGAGTGGTACCTAGTATCACATCAATACCAAGCTCCACCTCTTGCATTGGAGGTAGCCCTGACAACTCATCTAAAACATATCAAGAAATTATGATACTATAGGAATACTATCAAGCTTAGACTCTACTACTCTAATATCCACTATATGTGTTAAGTAAGCTTCACACCCCTTTCGAACCATCCTCCTAGCTGAAATAGCTGAAATAAACAAGAATGAGAGGTGTTTCTGATCACTTGATACTACCACATTCTTTCCATCATGTGTTTTCATAGTAACACATTTTTGCTGACAATCTACTACTGCCTAATGTCTGGATAGCCAATCCATATCCAAAATAAGATTATAATCCCTAAAGGGCATCTCAATCAAGTAACCAAGAAACTCCTCATTATGAACCACTACTAGACTATCTCATTATACCCTGCTAACTATCACACTATGCCCCAAAGGGTTGGTAACCAACACATTAAACCCTAAAGACTCTAGACATATTTCACTCATAGGAAAGATGGATTCACTGATGTATGAATTTGTCGAACCAAGTCTGTCAATGCATGAAGTGAAATGCCAAGTAGAGAAAATATACCAGCTATCACATCTGTAGCACTCGACTATTACTGTATCACATACACCCTCTTTGATGACCCAGCCTCCTCTAGTCCACTCCCAGCTATAGATTCTCCCCTTTGACTAAACCCTGCTCTACCACCTCTGCCACCACCTCTACTGCCTTAAACCCCTTTGACACTGGGTTTGAACATAACAATCTTTGCCTGATCAGCCTCTAGTGGCTCTAGACAATCTCTAATAAAGTGGTCTTTGGAGCCACATCTATAACAAGCTGGTGCACTAGTCCTCTAGCAAATACCCAATGTGTCCTGCCACACTGTAGACCCTTAATTTTGGCCATAAGCCAATCCAGTCTAATTAAAGAAGGCCAAGCTAAATTTGGCCGATTTTAAAAGCTTAAACATGGTTTATAGCTTTGAAATAGGTCAGTCCAGTTTTGAAAGGCCTAAATTATGTTGGTTCAATTTTTAAAACCCTAACCTAGTCTGATTTATTTTTTAAAGGATCAAATCAACTTAAACTTAATTTTAAAATCTTGAATTAAATTTGGTCTAATTTTAAAAGTTGGAACAAATTCGACCAAGCCCAGTTGACCCTTAAAAGCCAAAATGCCTTGGAACCATGGCGAATTGGAGCCTCAATTTGCCATGGCCTTGGAACCATGGCAAATTGAAGCCTCAATTTGCCAAGGGCCATTGTCCATGGAAAATTAAGTGCATTTTAATTCTCCATGGCCATTTAACTTTGGTTTTAATTTGTTTCAAGACAAATTAAAAGATTCCTAATTAAGATCGGACTCGGTTTAACCGTCGAATTAGTGTATTAGGGTTTAGCTTTAAACTATAACTACAGAAGGGAGCCACAATTATTAAGGGAGCAGTGATAATTAGCAAGGGAGAGAATTAACACAGCAGCTAATAACAATGATTAAAAAGCAACAGGTAGCAATCATCAGGAAAAATTTAACAATAGATGTAGAATTGAAAAACACAATCACACAGCAACTAAAAAGGCAATAGACATTGTCTTCATATTGCTTTACTCTACTAAGATTATAATTGATCTGGGTAGGCAGTAGCACAAACATTAAGTTTGTTTCAACATATTAATGGTGGAGTCAACAACGAAGGTACAATTTTATTAACCAGTTTAATTTAATTCAGTTCGTTGATTAAATTCCAATATTTCATTCACTATATTAATAAATTTTAAATGGGTTGATTAATCATCTTTAATACCTCAGTCATTGCATTATCAAACTATGGATAGGATTTTGTAGAATCTTCCATAGTAAGCAATAGACTCATATTGGAAATCAATTAAAGAATTTATAAAACCTAAATTTGAATCTGAAACCCTAGTTTATATTTTCTAAACCCTAAATTGCATAATTAAACCTTAGTTTTTAAGATAAAACCCTAAGTTCATTCCTAAAACCCTAATCTTATAATTTTGCATATTTTGTTACCAAGAACCCTAGTTTAGGAAAAATCTTAATATGTATAAATATAAAATCCTAGTTTAGACAGAAATCCTAATTACTCAACAAAACCATTTCATGTAAATCGTCTACATTTTGGGTGCGCTGACCCTTGACCCTCGCCGGCTAATCTGTTAGAGAGACCCTTGTCATCACGCCCTATATTTCATTAATGGGTTAATATTAAGATCTATTTGTAAATTATAATTTTTATAATTAACTTTAACTTCATTATTTTAGCCCTAATTTATAATTGTTTATGCAATGATTGCTTATTTGTTTGATTACTTATTTTACCATGGATGATTATTAAATATTTATTGATTGTATTTTTAATAGACATGTAAAAGGCATGTTTCCACTCGTAAGTGCCTTATTTATTTAATTTATTAATTTTCTATAGTTTTATTTATTTAAATACTTTGGGATAATTGTAAGGGACATGTTTCCATCAATTGGTGGGTGTCCTATTTTTATTTACTTATACTTTGGATATTGGACATTATTGTAAGGGCATGTTTCTGTTTTGTACGGGTGCCCATTTTGTTGGTTTGGACTTTCTTAATTTTAATAAATATTTCTTTATTTATATTGCATGCAGTATGGGTGATATCATAATTCTTAAGAATTTAATAATATTTAGACCTGAAAAGAAGGTCGGTTCCAATGAACCGGGCGTTATGGGGTGCTGGGTTATTTTCATCTTTTCTATACGTACCCAACTTTTTAAACCCATTAGGGAGTTGGGGATTCCTTAGGAATCAAGTCATCCACCCCTTCTTTTTCTCGACCCGTCCAGGAGGCGACTCCATTTTCTCCATTTTTAGGTCTGTGTTCTCGAAGTCTCTGAGCCTAACAGTGTCGAAGTCGTAAAAACTATTCTACATGAGAGTGGGGGTAAAAATTCCCTGTTCACACACATTGAGTACAGATAGGTGGATTATTTCTGATAGGAGATGGGGTAAGGCCACTAGCCAATGATTTTATAGGCCCCTGCCTCTGCCTCTGCTACTGTGAGGACCTGCCAGACTGTCTCTGACCTCTGCCATATCACTGTGAAAAAACTCCCTCTACCTCTCTTTGAAGATGAAGACCTTGCCTCAACCTAAGATCTCCTTTCACTACTCTCATCTGCTTTAGCAACATCTATAAGCCCTTGAACTTTCTACATACTCCTAGCAATAGATACTAGTCTAGAGAAATCCTCATAATGTACCGTATCCACCTAGCATATGATGGATGGTCTCAATCCCTCAACATCAGTCTATCTCGTCTATCATAATGTCACTAGCAAACTTGCTCATCTGAAGAAAATCCTTCTCATACTCTTTAACCGTCTTCGCATTCTGCTTTAAATTCAAAAAAAATTTCTTCTTTGCATCTTTATACTCTCGGGGTGTGTACTTCTTCTCAAATTCTCATAGAAAATCACCATATGTCAACACTAGTGGATGAGCCAATCCGCAAGGAACTATCTTTAACCAGTCAAAGGCGTTCCCTTATAGAAGAGACAAAAGCATACTCAAACTTCTCTTATGTAGTGGCCTGTAACTAGATGAACACCTTTTGAGCCCTGTCCAGACATTATTCTGCCTTGGCTGGATCTACGGTGTCTATGAAGTCTGTAGCTCCATATTTTCTCAACCTATCATATTTTCTAGTCTGCTGCTACTGCACTAGGGCCTGAATGAGCAGCTCTGCCATTTGCTGCAACCAAACTGGAGAAACATCTTGAGTTGCTGGTCTGACAGACACTGATGCCTCTCCAGCAACCTCTGCACTAGCTCTAGCTCTACCCTCTCTTGGAGCAATACTCTCGGTACTCCCCTCATCTGATCTATGCATCCAAGATGCCATGCCAACCTATATCTGTTATAATAACAAACATTGCCACATCAGAGACCAGGTCAGGTGCCAATGCATATGCATGTATTACACTTTAAAGTCACATTTAAAATCCCATTTCCCTCTCTTAAAATCCCACCTAGGTTGAGAACCTTAAATATAGGTACTGATACCAAAATAAATATAGCACCCTTATATCCTATAAACATATAGTATATACACCTCATATATGTAAAATACGTATAAATAATACAAGAATATCAACATCCTTACTATCTATAAAATTCTACACAATTTTAAGAAAAATATTTTAATTTTTTAAAAGATATTTTAATGAGTAAATATATATATATTAGTAATTAATTGGTAAAATAAAATTTTTTAAAAGAAAATCTCTAGAAAAAAAATACCAGAGTTTTGTTTGTATTTCGGACGTTTCCTAAAAACAACAAACTAAACATTTACCAAAAATATACACTCCCAATATATATTCATCCATTTCTCCAACATTCTACAAAAATAGTCATTGTCTCAAAAACCATATATATAATGTACTTGAAATATTTCACAAAATCTAAATAAACATTAATATATATAACATGTCTTCTGGTCCTATGTTAAGCTAAGATGCTTCAAGTACTCCAAAAACCCTAGACCTAGTCAGCTCTAGAAGAACCCTCTAGATATACCATGTCACCAGCGCGATGAAATTCAATTATGCTAAGCTACTAGCTTATCAGTACATACATTGATAATAAAATAATTTATGAATAATGCATTATGAATTTCTTTATAACATAACATTATTAATGCCATTATAATCACACATTTCCCCAAATTCCATCAAATGTCATAATCACATGTAATGGGCCTAAGTAACTCTATATAATATTCAAGTTCTAAAGATAGTGCTCTGGTCTATCATGACACCTATATGTCTAGCCTCAAAGGCAAATATAATCAGCAAAGTGACACCCAATGTCTAGCCCCAAAGGCAACTAATGTCATAAATGACTCCCAACGGCTAGCTCAAAAGCAAATTATATAATAGTCATGCCATATCAATATCATCAAACACAACTCTCTGGAACCAGATATTATATAAAGTAAACACACATTCCATATACATTGTCTTTTTCACATTGTATCCATTTAACTTTTTTCTTTTCTATAAAGATGCTTAATTTCCTTATTTCAACATAACTAGTCACTTTTTAAACAATGTATGTCACATTTACAATGTGACCTCATTACCCATTGACATTGGGTATTTCTCACTTTTTAAATCAAATGACACATATTAATAATTTTAGCCATTTACAATGGCTTAACACAATGTATTTAACACATTTTACACCTTGTTACAAACAACAATGCACTACATACAAAAATTCAACATCAAAGTAGCTTAGCACATTCTTAACCTCAAAATGTGCTAGGCCAAATCAAATATAAATGAATTATACAAAATCAAAGCATGTACTTACCTAGGAATATGCTAAAATCCAAGGTAAAATCTCCTTCTAACTTTACTTTTCCCAAATGCCTTTCACCCACTAACTTTACAACTTCACCTCACTTGATCCTAAACCAAAATATAGATTAAAATAAATCATTATAAACATAATTCTATTCATTTTAACTAAAATTACCACATTTCTACCCAATGCCTACCATTTTCCCTAGTATAATTTAAATTTGAAAATCCTTCCTAATAATTTATAAATCAAGTTTTAAGATAAATTGTATCATTAGAATCATATTCTAACACAATTTACCCATTCACAAGCCATTTATATCCATTCTTTACAATTTCCACCAAATAAATTCATTACTGCTTCATCTAAACTCCCATAAAACCTATCCATTTTCACCATTAAACCTTAGAATCATTATCTCCACATCAAAATAACTTCATTTCATATCATTTAAACAATTATCAAACACTCCATCAAAATTACAATTTACACATGTTTATAAACCAGAAGAAATCTTTCAAAAACATAAGAAAACTTATTACTTAGGATTTCACCAAAATTATCTTCAATCCTTGGAAATCTTTGTAGTATTTATGAATTAAAGAAAAAGAATTCCCCCTTGCTTCAATGGTGATTTTGGCCTAAAGGGGAGAGAAGAAGATGATGATGCAAATTGATTTTTGAATTTTATTTCTTCTTTAATTACCAACCATATATATATATATATATATATTTAAATATTTAATTAATTAATTATTAATAACTATATTTTACATCTTTCACAAAAAAATATTTTAATTTTGAATTTTTGAATTATTATTATTATTATTTTATTTATTTATTTTTTAACTTTTTAGTTTTAGTTTTAGTTTTACCATTTTATCCTTTTTTGCCAATCTTTGTCTTCTAATGAAATTTTATACTTTTATATTTTACATATACCCAATATATAAATTTTATATTTTCCTCCTTCCAACACTTTAATTAACCTTCCAAATTATTTATTTAATTATATTTTACTAAAATTACAGGCGTTACATTAGGTGAAACCGTAAATATCATTTATAGCATAGCACATAATCCCTAGGAACTGATTTGTGGTGGGCTTCTTCCCTTTACCTTTTAATAATCCTCTTCAGAGTTAACTCCCTTGCTCATCTCCTTCTAGGTATTTTCTTATCATTTTTATTTTGATCATGCAGATATGGCTTTAGGAAATGTTACAGTTGATTTAACCGGTGGTGGACCTCCACTTCTACCATCCTAGGCACTTTCCTCATCATCTTTTGCTTTAAGATTTTGATTCTATTTTTTCATTGGTGAGCTTTTTGTCTGAGCAACCTGATAGTGAGGTGTGATTCATTTGTCCATGGTGGAGGATTCAAAGTGAGGCTACTTCAGTCATGGGTAATGTAGTTGGATTAGTAGGCTTGAGAGATGTTAACTGATATGCCCTAGCTTGCCTTGAGTGCCAATTTGGACATCATCAAACCATTCCAATTATTGAGAGGCTTCACATTAATAGGTAGAGACAATGGGATAAATGATACCTTGACAACCTTCAGTTTCCCTAGATCCATCAGCCTATAAAGTCGATCGTCAATATAGAGAGGGAACTGATCCCTGAATCTTCATCTTGGTATAAATTCTAGATTCGCAATTAGGAGAGGTAAAACAAAAGGAATTTGAAGCCCTCCAATTCCCCTTATATTATTATTACTTATTTCTTTATTCCACTTATGTAATAAAAGGGCAAGAATCAATAATACTCTATTATTCAATGAAACTTCATGATTTAATTTAATTGTTTTAATGTTCTCCATTCTAGTACCAATACATGTAATGAATATGAGATGCCCATTACCAAACATTAATTATACATTAAAACAAATGAATTTAATCTTTTGCAAACTATGAATTACACATAGTATTTTTTAAGTCTATCAACATTCATAAGCTCTTGGATTTCATTTCCCTCAATATCTAATAATCGTATTGTTCCATTCTTCATCCATATTTTTACCATAAATGGGCCCTCCCAATTGGGTTTAAACTTTCCCCTTGGATCAATTATTCTAGGCTTGAGTTGCTTTAAAACTAAATCTATAACACCCGTAGTTTTATCAAACAAAATTAAAATAAATAATATGGAATGGTTAATTAAATGGGTTGGAATAAGCATATGACTAATGCATAATTAATGTATATATAAAATATACCTAAATGTTAAATTTCACTAAAAAATAAAAAGTCAAAAGTAAAAAGTAAAGTCAAAAGTAAAACGTAAAAAAATAGAAATTAAAATAATTTAGGTGGAAGAGGTTAAATATTAAATATTAAATATTATTTAATTATTTAATATAGATATATATATTAGTAGTTAAGAAGAAAGTAAAGTCAACATTTTTCATCTTCTTCTTTTCTTCTCCAAAGGGGCCAAAATCTCCATGGTTAGCAAGGGAGGATTTCTTCTTCTTCAAATACTCCATATTTTACAAGAATTGTTAAGGAATCAATGTGTTTTTGAAGAATTCAAGAGAAATAGGTAATTGTTCTTTAGTTTTAAGAAATTTTTTTTTAAATATTTAAATATGTGAAAATTCAAAATTTGATGGGGGGTTTCAATAATTGCTAACATAGATTGTTTTGAAGTTGTGTGGATGTATATGTAATGATTTTATGGTTGGTCAGTTGAAATGATTAAGTTTTGGTGAAGTTTGGAAGAAGTAATAGGTGAATTAGGGTTTTTGGTGGAATTTAGGTAGAAATGGTATAATTAATATTTAATTAAATAAAATGGGTAGGAATGTAACATCCCTATTTTAAAAAAAATTAAATTAAATTAAATAAAATTAAATTGGATAAATTAAATAAATAATTTAAATGGAAAATGGAAAGATTTTAAGTGAAAAAGTGAAATGTATATGTGAAATATACATAACATATACATAACATATACAAAGGAAACAAAAGTCAACTGTTTTAAAAGAAAAGTCAAAGGTCCAATGGTATTTTTGTAAATATACTTTTAAAATTAAAATTTATAAAATTTTAAAATAATTTATTTTTGTATGGAAGAGGAAAATTATTATTATTTTAAATAAATAATTAATTAATTAAAATAATATAATATATTATATATATGGTTATAAAGAAAGTGGATGGAGAGAGAAATTAACATTTGATCTTCTTCTTCTTCTTCTTCTTCCTTGCATGGCCAAAACTCCATTGATGAGAACTCAAGCTTTTTGCTTCTTCCAAGCTCCATTAATTGAAGGATTTCAAGGTTTCAAGTGGGATTTTTATTGATTTCCACCATAAATATTAAGTTTTCCAACTTTTCCTTTGGAAATCCATGGTTATATGATTATGTTGATTTTGGATTTTTTGAGTAGTATGATTTAATTGCTTAACTATATTTGAATGAAGTTATTATGATTAGTTATTAATGATTTTAAGGTTAGATTAAAGAAATGGTTAAGTTTGAGTGAAGTTTGGTGAAGAGAGAGAATTTAGGGTTATGGAACTTTTAGATTTGTGAAATCATGAGTTTTAATGGTGCATTTTGATTCCAAATGTGTTGTTGTGATGCATAAACAATGATTTTAAAGTCAAATGATAGATTTGGTTAAGTTTGAATAGAGTTTGTATGAAGCAGTGTTGGTTTAGGGTTTTGAAAAAGTGAATTTTCAAATAATAGTGAATTATTTAATTTTAATGTTTAAAGCATGTTATTTAATGATATTAAGGATGGAAATAAGCTTGGATTGATAATTGGATTGAGTTGGAATGGAGAATCTTCAATGGTGAAGGTTATGCCATTTTAGGGTTTTGAACAAAGGCATGTATAGAATATGTTTGTAATGATATAAATAAACTTAAAATACTAATTTAAATGGATTATAATGGTTTTTCAAAGTTAAAGTGAGGTAAGGCTTAATTTTGGGGTATTTGTTAGAGTGATGTTTAATTAAGGTTTAAGGCTAGAAATGCCTTAAAATGTGATACTAAATTATTGTATTTGATCACATTTGGTGTAATATCCCAAAGTGTGCCCTAGAAGTTCTGATATAATTGTTGTTTTATTTGGATTATGTGTATATGTTAATTTGTAAAGAAAAGAGAAAAGAAGTGAAGAGAGTGTATATGTTGTGTATATGAAAATATATACAACATATACACAAGTCTATGAGAAAGTCAAAGGAAGAGATTAATTATTATTAATTGTGTTTAAAGAATTAATTAATATTAAGTGGGATTAGAGTTAGTGGAAGTGGAAGATGATATTTTAATTATTTTATATTAAATGCTTGGATGAGAGGGTTTTAAGGAAAAAGAGTTGACTTTGCTTTCTTTGGTTTTCTTTCTTTTCTTCTTCCTTCGTGGATTTCTTTCATTTCTTTTCCTTCTCTTTTCCTTTCCTTTTATTGTCCGGCCATCAAAGAAACAAGAGAGCAAGAGAGAGATTTGATCTTCCAAGTTCAAGATTGAAGGAAGTTTTCAAGAGATCAAGTTGGAGATTTAAGAGTTTCTTCATCCTTGGCAAGTCCTTCCACTTTATTCTTTGATTTCTTTAGGTTTGTGAGTTGAAGTTGTGATGGATAGGTGTTTGGTTTGATTGTGTTGGGTTTAAGAGTATTTGGTTTAATTGATTTTGGATTTTGAGGTTGGATTAAAGGAAAGAGTAAGTTTGTTGGTGAAGATAGTGTTGTAGTGGTGTTTAAGGTTTGTGATGATATTGATGATGTGTGGTTAATGTATATTTTGTCTTATTTTGGTGTTTTTGCAAGTTTGAGATGGTTTTTGGATGTGTGTAGTTAAGTTTGTTTGAAGTGGATATTGGTCAGAGAGGAGGATCTTCATCCAGGGATAGTAGACCAGATGAGGCTGGGCCTTCTCAGAGAGTATATGTGATGCAGAGGCAACCAGATGCTTCAACAGTTATTGCGGGTACTTTCTCTTTATTTGGCATTTCAGTTCTTGCTTTGATTGATCCAGGATCTACTCATTCATATATTAGTGTATCTATTTTGCCTGTGTCTGAATTGTATTCTGAGTCCCTAGGATTTGATGTGTTGGTGACAAATCCTTTAGGGCATAGTGTGATTGTTAGCAAGGTGCACCGAGATAGTGCAGTTGTGGTGCAAGGTGAGGAGTTTCGTGGAGATTTGATTGAAATGCCTTTTAAAGAGTATGATTTGATTTTGGGCATGGACTGGTTGTCTAGGCATGGAGCTGTTGTGGACTGTCAAAAGAAATGTGTTACTTTGAGAACTAATGATGGTAGAATTTTGTTGGTATCTAGTGAGCAGAGACAGCTTGCATCCTTGTTTGTTTCAGCTGTTACAGCTAGGAAGTTGATTAGAAAAGGGTGTGATGCTTATCTTACTCATATTTTGGATACTAGAGTAGTAGGTTCTCAACTTGATAGTATATCCACAATTGCAGAATTTCCAGATGTGTTTCCAGAGGAGTTGCCAGGGTTGCCTCCTGATAGAGAGGTGGAGTTTAGTATCGATTTGTTGCCTGGTACCACTCCTATCTCTATTACCCCTTATAGAATGGCACCTGCTGAGTTAAGAGAGTTAAAGGTGCACTTGCAGGAGTTGTTGGATAAAGGGTTTGTTCGCCCTAGTGTTTCACCGTGGGGAGCTCCTGTTTTGTTTGTGAAGAAGAAGGATGGTACTATGAGATTGTGCATTGATTATAGGCAATTGAATAAGGTGACTATTAAGAATAAATATCCTTTGCCTAGAATTGATGATCTTTTTGATCAATTAAAAGGAGCGACAGTGTTTTCCAAGATTGATTCAAGATCAGGGTACCATCAGTTGAAGGTCAGAGCTGAAGATGTTCCTAAGACAGCCTTTCGCACAAGGTATGGGCATTATGAGTTTTTAGTGATGCCTTTTGGGTTGACAAATGCACCTGCAGCTTTTATGGATTTGATGAATAGGGTGTTTAGGCCCTATCTAGATCAATTTGTGGTGGTCTTCATTGATGATATTTTGGTGTATTCGTGTAATGAAGAGGAGCATGACAAACATCTGCAAATTGTACTACAGATTTTGAGAGAGAAGCAATTGTATGCTAAGCTATCGAAGTGTGAGTTTTGGCTTGATCATGTGACTTTTCTCGGTCATATAGTTTCAGCAGATGGTATTAGAGTTGATCCGAGTAAAGTTGAGGCTATTTTGGATTGGAGTCCACCGAAGTCAGTAACTGAAGTTAGAAGTTTTCTGGGTTTGGCAGGCTATTATCGACAGTTTGTGAAGGTATTTTCTTTGATAGCTACTCCACTTACTAGATTACTTGGAAAGGGAGTTAGATTTGTGTGGACAGATCAGTGTCAGGCTAGCTTTGAGCAGTTGAAAGAGATGTTGACTCAAGCGCCTGTTCTTACTTTACCTGTAGAAGATAAACCATATGTGATCTTCAGTGATGCTTCACATAGTGGTTTGGGTTGTGTTTTGATGCAAGAAGGTAAAGTTATAGCTTATGCTTCTCGACAGTTGAAGCCGCATGAGCTCAATTATCCGACCCATGATTTGGAGTTAGCAGCCATAGTGTTTGCTTTGAAGATTTGGCGACACTACTTATATGGGGAGAAGTGTTTCATCTATACGGATCATAAGAGTTTAAAATATTTGGGGGTTCAGAGAGAGCTTAACCTTCGGCAGAGACGATGGTTGGAGTTGATCAAAGACTACGACTGTTTGATTGATTATCATCCTGGTAAGGCAAATGTTGTTGCTGATGCCTTGAGTCGGAAGTCTTTGGCAGGTTTGGCTGTTTACTTGCTCTCGTTGCTTGTTGAGTTGAGAGCATTACATGCTAGTTTTGAAGCATGTGATGATGGTGCATTGTTGGCTCAGTTGCAATTGAGACCAGTATTGTTGGACCAGATTAAGGAGGCTCAGTTGACAGATGAGAAAATTCAAAAGATTGTTTCAGATTGCCAGAAAATTCAAAAGATTGTTTCAGATTGCCAGAAAGAGTCAAGATTTTATTGTGAGAAGTGATGGGAGTCATTGGTTTAAGAACATATTGTGTGTACCTGATGATGCTAATTTGAGAAAGATTATTTTAGAAGAAGCACACCAGTTAGTTTTTGCTATGCATCCGGGCAATACGATGATGTACCATGATTTGAAGCAGCATTACTGGTGGTCAGGTATGAAGAGAGACATAGCTGAGTTTGTGTCCAAATGTCTCACGTGTCAGAGGGTAAAAATTGAACATCAAGTTCCAATAGGGTTGCTTCAACCTTTATCAGTGCTTGAATGGAAATGGGAAAGAGTAACAATGGACTTTGTATCTAGTTTACCATTGACGCTAAGGAAACATGATGTTATTTGGGTGATTGTTGATAGGTTGACAAAGACAGCTCATTTTCTTCCGGTTCGGATGGATTATTCTCTTGAGAAGTTGGCTGAGCTGTATATCCATGAAATTGTGAAATTGCATGGAGTCCCAATTTCTTTAGTGTTGGATCGAGATCCCCGGTTTACTTCGAGGTTTTGGAAGAGTTTACATGGTGCTTTGGGTTCTCGATTGCACTTTAGCACTGCTTTTCATCTGCAGACAGATGGGCAGTCCGAGAGGGTGATACAGATTATCGAGGATATGTTGAGAAGCTGTGTTATTGATTTTTCTGGAAGTTGGGATAGATTCTTACCACTTGTGGAATTTGCTTACAACAACAGTCATCAATCCAGTATTGGAATGGCACCATTTGAGGCATTGTATGGGAGAAGATGTAGAACGCCTTTATGTTGGAATGAAACTGGAGAAGGTAAGTTAATTGGTCCTGATTTGGTTAAAGAGACAGAAGAGAAAGTGAAGATGATTCGGGATCGGTTAAAAGCAGCTTCAAATCGGCAGAAATCTTATTCGGATCTAAAGAGGAGAGACATAGAGTATGATGTAGGAAATAAAGTATTTCTCAAAGTGTCTCCTTGGAAAAAGATATTGAGATTTGGTCGAAAAGGGAAGCTGAGTCCTCATTTCATTGGACCATATGAAGTTTTAGAAAGAGTTGGACCAGTTGCTTATCGTCTTGCTTTGCCGCCTGAGTTGGATAGAATCCATAATGTCTTCCATGTTTCTATGTTGAGAAGGTACAGATCAGATCCATCTCATGTTCTTTCAATTGAATCTATTGAGGTGAGTCCGGATCTGACTTTTGAAGAAGAACCAGTTGCTATTTTAGCATATGGGATGAAAGAGTTGAGACATAAGGAAGTACCAATTGTGAAGGTTCTTTGGAAGAATCATGGTAGAGAAGAATCAACTTGGGAGAGTGAGCAAGCAATGCGAGATCAGTATCCTCAGTTGTTTCGGACTTGATATCAGGTAATTTCGAGGGCGAAATTTCTTTTTAGAGGGGGGAGAATTGTAATATCCCAAAGTGTGCCCTAGAAGTTCTGATATAATTGTTGTTTTATTTGGATTATGTGTATATGTTAATTTGTAAAGAAAAGAGAAAAGAAGTGAAGAGAGTGTATATGTTGTGTATATAAAAATATATACAACATATACATAAGTCTATGAGAAAGTCAAAGGAAGAGATTAATTATTATTAATTGTGTTTAAAGAATTAATTAATATTAAGTGGGATTAGAGTTAGTGGAAGTGGAAGATGATATTTTGATTATTTTATACTAAATGCTTGGATGAGAGGGTTTTAAGGAAAAAAGAGTTGACTTTGCTTTCTTTGGTTTTCTTTCTTTTCTTCTTCCTTCGTGGATTTCTTTCATTTCTTTTCCTTCTCTTTTCCTTTCCTTTTGTTGTCCGGCCATCAAAGAAACAAGAGAGAAAGAGAGAGATTTGATCTTCCAAGTTCAAGATTGAAGGAAGTTTTCAAGAGATCAAGTTGGAGATTTAAGAGTTTCTTCATCCTTGGTAAGTCCTTCCACTTGATTCTTTGATTTCTTTAGGTTTGTGAGTTGAAGTTGTGAATGATAGGTGTTTGGATTGATTGTGTTGGGTTTAAGAGTATTTGGTTTAATTGATTTTGGATTTTGAGGTTGGATTAAAGGAAAGAGTAAGTTTGTTGGTGAAGATAGTGTTGTAGTGGTGTTTAAGGTTTGTGATGATATTGATGATGTGTGGTTAATGTATATTTTGTCTTGTTTTGGTGTTTTTGCAAGTTTGAGATGGTTTTTGGATGTGTGTAGTTAAGTTTGTTTGAAGTGGATATTGGCGGAAGAAGTGATTTGTTGGGTGTTCTGTTGTTTTGGCCGGAATCTGGGTTTTTGGCTTGACACGCCCACGAGCACGTCCAGGTCTTTAGGCGTGTCAATGGTTCTGTGTGGCAGTAGGATTGACACGGCCAGTAACACGCCCGTGTTATTGAACGTGTCATAGTCACTGTGTTATTGGGGAATTGACACGGCCATGAGCACGCTCATGTTGTTGGACGTGTCAATGTTTCAGAGAGGCAGAATGTATTACACGCCCAGTGACATGCCCGTGGTTCTGAGCGTGTAAAAGCTTCTGTATTGTGGAGTTAGGGCACGGTCAGGGACACGCCCGTGTTGTTGAGCGTGTCATGTTTAGAGGTTGCTCTAGTTGATTTTTAGCCTTATGATCTCATATGGGTTGCATCATTCTTTTGGAATAGGTTGTCAAGAAGGTGAATTGCCCTAATTCAAGAGGTGAAAGATTCTTGGAGGAGGAAGTGTTTAGAGTTGTGTGGGTTGCTTTTGAAGTAAGTACAAACCTTGCATTTTTGCATACATTCATGTGATTTTGAAACTTACACATTTGGATATGAATGTACTAAGAAATCTTATTGCATTGTTGATATATATATATATATATATGAATAATGTTAACCTTGTGAAATGTAATGTGTTATATGTATATTGATAATGATATATGAGATGTGAGTTGAGATATAATGAAGCCATTGTTGTTGGCTATGGTTATGCAAAATGAAATTATTAAGGCATGATTGCCTATGTGTTTATGAGATATGAATTGAGAAAGAGAATGGTAAAGAAGTGAATGAATTGATTGTATGTTTAATATGTTATTCAATTTCAGAGTTCTGGATTTGGCGGCATGCCTATAAAATGTAAAAAGGTAAAAGTCTTGCCGGGTTGAGGATCTCTTCAATTTGAGTTGAATTGAGGTCCAAGAGACTGGGTCTGTTACACTATATGAATTATGAATATGAAATATATGATAAGTAACAGTCTTGCCGGGTTGAGGATCTCCTCGATTTCAGTCGGCTTGATGGTCCAAGAGACTGGGTCTGTTATAGGTAACAATCTTGCCGGGCTGAGGATCTCCTCAAGTTTATTGGGTTGATGGTCCAAGAGACTGGGTCTGTTACACTATCCATGGATAGAGATGTATATATATTGCCTACAGGCTTGATCATTGTGATTATGGACCAAAGCAGTAACTCTGAACTTTGAATATCATATTAAATACTTGTTGGGCCCATGTGTGTCTATGTTGAATGTGTGTGATGGATGATGATACAATTATTGAAATAATGAAATGTAACATTTATGAGTATGATCTCTATTGTCTGAATGTATGACATTGACAAGGAATCGAAGCATATCATTGTTATGGTTTGTACCACTAAGCTGTGGGCTTAGCGCGATTGTGTTTCATCGCGCAGGTGATAGGTGTGAGCCGGAGAATTCTGCTAGACCTGGTTGAGTTGAGATTTTGAAGAGTTGGTTTAGAGCTTAAAGATCAGAGAGTCAAGTTGCCAATCATGTATATATTTCATGTTTTGTAAATTTTGATCTTAATGTATATGTACTTGAAAATATTTGTTATATTTTCCGCTGCGTTTTGAATAAATATTTTTATTTATTGTTTTTTATAAATTCCCTTAAACATTTTAAATTTATTCATAATTCATCCGAGGGATGATTTGTGTGTTTTGTTAACCGTGGCATTTCTATATTCAGTATACGTATATTACGATCGTATAAGCATGCTGTGTACGTATACGGGGGTATAGGGGTGTTACATTTGGTATAGGCATTGAGAAGTAGTAGATTGCCCAACCCTAGTGTTGAAAGGCAAGTTGACAGTGAAGGTTTATGGGAGATTTTAAGTTTGCATTTGAGAACTTATAGAGGTATGTACAAGCTTTTGATAAATGGAATATGTTTCTCTTACATTCGGGCTTAACACATTTTGGATGAAAAATGTGTTAAGTTACTTGATACATTGAACGTTCATGAATAATGTACTATGGCATATGATTTGTTATGTATGCATTATATGTATTGTGAAAAGCCATTAATAATGGCTAAATTGAATAAAATGTGATTTATATGAATTATGTGAAAATAACCTAAAATATTTGGGTAATGTGTTTTTAATGTGAAATGTGATGCATTGTGATGAATTGATGAAACATTATGAGATATGATGAATTGGCATTGATATAAATGGAAAAAAAATGAAAATGGTGCAATGTGATGAAAAATGAGAAAATGAAGTAATGTGATGAAAATGTGAAAATGTGGAAGTGTACCTAGTTGAATATGAGAAAATGAGAAAAGTTGAATATGGAGAGCATGTAATATTTGTGTGCCTAGTATATTATTAAATTTCTAGAGTTTTCTGTTTGACGGCATGCCTATGAGGTTATCCTCATTATTTGCCTTCGGGGCTAGACGCTTGGCGTCACTGATACTTGATTTTACCTTCGGGGCTAGACACTTGGTGTCAACATAGACCAAAATAGTAACTCCAAAATTTGAATAATGTATTAGCTTATTTTGACCCATGCTTGTGTATGTATTTATGTGAAATATAAAAGATGAAAGATTATGCTTTAAAAGTGAACTTGTATGCCACATTGTTACATAGCATAAATGCATTATATATTGGCATTGTATTTAAGTTTTATTGTTATCAAAGTTTGTACAACTAGGTTTTTAGCTTGTAATTCATCGTGCAGGTGACAGGGGTGATCCTGTAAAGCTGAAGAGTTCTACTAGACCTTATCGGGTCTAGGATTGTGTTTATTGAGCTTGAAGTGTTTTTGGGTACATTAAGATCAGAGATATTTGCCAGCATGTATATATTTTATATTATAGTACATTTTGTTGTTATGTATATTATGTTTATTTTTTTTAAGTATATATTGTAAATTATAAATATAGTACATTTTGTTGTTATGTATATTATGTTTATTTTTTTAAGTATATATTGTAAATTATAAAGAATGTTTTGGATAAGTTGGGTAAAGTGAGGTTTATATGTGTTTTTGATAAATATATGTGTATATGTATAAATATTTTGAGAAATGTGGAGAAATTAAGGAGTATTGGTGTAAGGTGTGATTTATTATTTATTGGGAGTGCATTTTGAGCAGGTTATGTTTTGTTCAAAATTTGGGATGTCCAAATTACAAATAAAATTCTGACGAATTTTTTTCAGAGATTTTCATATAAAATACTATTTTGAAACCTTTAATTAATAATAAATATTTTATTTATTACTTAAATATACACTTTAAAGTGTTTTGGGATTTTAAATTGGAAATGTGAAAATTTTTGTTAAACTAGGTTGTGACATTTTTATATTGTATATGTGTATTTTACATATACTGGGTGTATGTATTTTACGTATATATGATATAAGGGTGTTATATTTATTTTGGTATTAGAGCCTAGGTTTGCGATTTTTTATCTAAGCGAGTTGTAAGAGAGAGAAAATAAGGATTTTTAAATATGGTTTTCAATTGTGATACATGCTTTGGCACTGGCATATCTGATCTCTGATGTGGCAATTTCTGTTGTATTTGCAGATTTAGGTGGCTATGGCATCTAGGACACACCAGTCTGCAGTAGGTAGTACAGAGAGTACAGCTCCTGATGAGGGTAGAGTTAGAGCTGGTGTTGTATATCTGCTGGAGAGGTGTCTGCTTCTGTGCTTGTTAGACCAACAGCTGATGAGGTTTCGTCAGGCTGGGCATGATATATGTGTGAGCGGGAATTTTTGCCCTCACTCTCGGTGAAATGGTTCTTGCGACTTCAACGCTATTTAGGCTCAGGGACTTAGAGAACACAGGCCTAAGCCCAGAAAAATTGGAGTCGCCACCCGGACGGCCCGGGAAAAAAGAAACGGGTGGATGACTCGATTCCTAATGAATTTTCAACCCCCTAATGGGTTCGAAAAGTTGAGTTAAGAAATTTCCCAGCACCCCTACAATGCCCGGTTCATTGGAACTGCCTCCTTTGCAAGTCTTAATATTATAAAATTCTTAAATATAACGATATTACCCACACTACATGCGATCATAATAATAAATAAATACTTTATTAAAATCACAACAATGTCCAAACAAAACAAATAAATGGACACACATCCAAGGATGGAAACATGTCCTTACATCGTCTATGTCTAAAACTAAATAGGACACCCATCGAAAGGTGGAAACATGTTGTGAGCGGGGATTTTTGCCCCCACACCCTGTGGAATAGTTCTTGCGACTTCATCACTATTTAGGCTTGGGGCCTTAGAGAAAACGGACCTAAGTCTGGAGAAAATTGAGTAGCCACTCGGACGGGCCGGAAAAAAGAAATGGGTGAATGACTCGATTCCTATGGAATCCCCAACCCCCTAATGGGTTCGGAAAGTTGGGTACGTGTGGGGAAGGTGAGAAATGGCCCAGCAGCCCTACAACACCCGGTTCATTGGAACCGGCCTCCTTTACAGGTCTTAAAATTATAAAATTCTTAAATATAACAATATTATCCATATTACACACAATAATTAAAAGAAAACATCATTATATTAAAATCAAAGCAATGTCCAAACAAAGCAAATAAATGGACACCCATCCAAGGATGGAAACATCTCCTTACATCACATGCCTAAATAGGACACCCACCAAAAGGTAGAAACATGCCCTTTACATAGGTTCTAAAATAGAAAAGCAAATTAAATTACATGATGTTTAACTAATGAGGTACCCACCAATTGGAAACATACCTCTTACAACTTTTGGAAATCTAAATTAATTGATAAAAGTAAATAATCATTCATCATAAATAAATCATTCATCAAAGCTATTAATCAAAATAAAATAAACATCCATCCATGATAAATTAAATAAATCAAGTATTGAAATTAAATAAATTAAAGCATAAGAGATAAATCAAAGCATAATCAAGTATAGAATTAAATAAAGCAAATAAAAGTCCAATTATAGCTACTGTGACTTTTTATGGAATTAAAATAGATTAAGGTTTTATGTTTTAAAAGGTTGGTAAGACTCTTTGATTAACTAAATTAATATTTGAATGGTGAAATCATGAAACTAGGGTTTTAGACACTTTAAAATACTTTTGATTCATGGTTTTAAATGATGATTTCAAGCTACTGTATAAAATTTAAAATATTTGTGTTTTTATGGTTTTTAATGTTTTAAAGGATTAGGGCTTAGAAAAAAAATTAAGGTTTAAGGTTTTAAAGGAGTTAGAGTTTAATATTTTAGGTTTAGAAGCTGAATTAGGGTTTTAGTGTTTTAGAATTAAGGTCTCGGGTGATGAATTTGAATTAGGATTTAGAAAGACAATTTGATGATTTCATGAGGTTTTATGAATTTAAACAAACAGATTGAAATTTTTATAAATAGAAAAGATGTTTTTTTATGATTTTTTTTGGAAGAAACAGAACCTAGTTTATACTTTTGAAGAAAACAAAATAAAAATTTGTTTTTGTTGAAAATATGTTTAATTAAGGTTTTGAGATTTTGAAGACGTAAAAATAATAATTTTAAGTCTTTTTGAAAAATAAAGTAACGTATTAGTGTTTTTAAGTTTTGAAAAAACTAAATTAAAGTTCTAAGGTTTTTGATTTAAAAAACAAAATTTCATAGTTTATGCTACTATGAAAAAATAAAACAAAAAGAATTTAACACATACCTCCTTTTGTTGATTCTCCAAAAATAATTCTTCTTGGTTGAACAAGAACAAAGATAATTGCTGCCTTTGAATTGCTTAAATCATGTCCCAGCTATTCCAGAAAAAAAAAAATTGAATTGCTCCTTTTCCTTCACTGATTTGGTTTCAAATTTTCAAGTCTTTGTTGGATTTTCGGCTTCCCCCTCTTTTTGTTGCCTTTGGTCCTTATTTATAGTGGTTTGATATGGTTTATTCCTAATTAGTCACGGCAAGTAATATTAATAAAAAAAAAAAGAAACCAAAACCTAATTGAATTAGGTTTCGAAAAATTTGCGTTGGAAAAATTGCGCTGCCGAAAAAACTGCCGCAGGAAAAAATACGCTGGCGAAAAAAATCTGCCCCAGGAAATTGCGGCAGTGGGCGGGCTGTGGGCGACCATTTCGCTCGCAGGAAAATCCTGCGAGCGAAATGCCCACGGGCCCACGCGACGATTTTTTCGTCGCTAATTTTTCTGACTCCGATTTTTATTTTTATTTTTATTTTTTGAATTTTATTTGTTTATTTTTATTTTTTATTAATAAAAATTAGATACTAAAGCAAAAATTATTTAACAAAAATTATTTTGGACCAATTAGACAACAAAAATCATTTAGGACTAAATAAAACATATTGGACTGGACTGGGTCAAAAATTAAGGGTCTACACATGTCCTTTACATTAATTTCAAAATATGAAAATAAATTAAATTTTCTAAAGATTAATTAATGAGGTATCCAATCATGAAAATATACTTCTTACAATTTTAACAAATAATAATAATAATAATAATAATAATAATATTCATCCATAATAAACAAATCAAATATTTAAATTAAATAAATAAATCATCAAAATATATAATAAACTACATAATCAAATTTAAAATTAAATAAAGTAATAAATGTATAAATTTAGGGTTTTAGAATTTTAATAACCAAATTAGGATTTTTTTAAATAAAGGGAGTTAAACACAAAGGCTTATAATACACAAATAAATATTGACCCCTTCGACGAGTCCATACGGCATTCCCGGAAGATTTTGAAAACTAGCTTTTAGGGTTATAGGTTTTGGTGTTGAAAATTAAGATTTTATAGTTTAAGATTTAGAAAATAGGGTTTTGAGATTTTAAGGAACTAATGTTATTTTTAAAAGAATAATGCTACTATGTGATTTTGGAAAGAAGAATTAATTAAGGTTAAAGCTTTTGATACTTGAAAAATTAAGGTTACTGGAATATTTTTATATTTAAATAATCATGTATTAAAAATATTAATTTAATACATATAAGTAACCGTAAACTTAATAAAACAACACCATTAAACTATGCTCTATGTAAATTGGTATAAGCTAAAATTAAAAGATATAATCTACTGTAATTAAAATAGACACAAAATAGGTTATATTAAATATGTTTAAAATTTACCGTCGTTTGTTGCCTCCACCAATAATTAAATGTTGATGCAAAGTATTTACTTGCACCAAATTTGTTCTTCTTGGATGGAAGGAAATCAAGACAGTGAGAGTTTGCTACTGCCTTGTTTGATGATGTTTGATGATTTGTGGCTTGCTCCTTATTTTTTGATGCTTCTGTTCATTCAATCTCTGAATTAATTGTTAAAAAGTTTGAAGAAATAAAAAATCCAAAAGTCCCCAATAATTGTGCCATCCCAAAATTTTCCTCCTGGCCGAAATAAAATTTCCTCTCCCTCTTTGTGTCTTTTAATGTGGTATTTATAAAAAAAATAAAAACATAATACTAATTGGTTAAGGAAATAAAAATTTTTTAGGAAATAAAATCAAAAACCAAGTAAAATAGGATTTCAAAGAAAACTATGCACGGGCTCGGGATCTTGCAATAGCTACTAGAGAAGAGGAGACCAGAGCTAGAAGACCCTAGAGTGAGACAAGGTCTTCATCAATGAAGAGAGGTCGAGGGGGTTATCCTCAGAGGTTCATTAGGAGCCAGGGATAGTCTGGCAGGTCAGCACAGCAGCAGAGATAGAGATGGAGACCTGTAGCCTCAATGGCTAGTGCCCCGATCCTAGTGGCTCAGAGGCCTGCCCACCTATCTGTGATCATTGTGGTAGGGCACATGGGGGTGTCTGTTGAAGGAACGGTGCACCAACAGTATATTATAGGTGTGGATCACCATATCATTTTCTCATAGACTGTCCAGAGCCACTAGATGATGGACAGGTAGATACAACAGCTTCTCAACCCAGTGTTAAAGGGGGTCATGGTGGCCGAGATTTTGGCAGAGGTGGTTATACTGCTGGGAGTAGACCAGATGATGCAGGGCCATCACAGTAGGTCTATGTGATACAGAGGCAGTCAGATGCTTCAGCAGTCATAGTTGGTACTTTTACTTTATTTGGTCCTTTAGTTCTTGTAATGATAGACCCTGGGTCGATGCATTCATACATCAGTGCATCCATCTTACTTGTGAGTGATTTGCATTCAGAGTCCTTGGAATTTGATATGTTGGTCACAAATCTTTTAAGGCACAATGTTGTAGTTAGCAAGGTGCACCAAGATAGTTCAGTTGTAGTTTAGGAAGTGTAGTTTCTCGGTGACCTGATTGAGATGCCTTTTAGGAGTATGATCTGATTCTAGGTATGGATTGGTTATCCAGGCATGGAGCAGTGGTAGACCGTCCGCATAAATGTGTTACCCTAAGAACACTTGATGGTAGAGATGTGGTGGTATCTAGTGAGCAGAGATATCTTTCATCCATGTTTATTTTAGCTTTTTCAGCTAGGAGGATGATTCAGAAGGGATGTGAGGCATATCTTGCTCATGTTATAGATATCAAAGTAGTGGGGTCCCAGCTTAACAGTATACCTATAGTTGATGAGTTTCCAAATGTTTTCCCTAATGAGTTTCCAGGGGTACCTCCTGAGAGAGAGGTGAAGCTTGATATTGATTTGTTGCCTGGTACCACTATAATCTCCATTATCCCTTATCGGATGGTACCTGCTGAATTGAAGGAGTTGAAGGTGCAGTTGCTAGAGTTGCTTGATAAAGGGTTCATCCGCCCTAGTGTGTCCCTATGGAGAGTGTCTGTCTTGTTTATAAAGAAGAAGGATGGCACCTTGAGATTATGTATTGATTATCAATAGTTGAATAAGGTGACCATCAAGAACAAGTGTCCTTTACCTCGGATAGATGATCTTTTTGATCAGTTGAAGGGAGTAGTAGTATTCTCTAAGATTGATCTGAGATCAGGGTACCATCACTTGAGAGTTAGATATGTTGATGTACCCAATATAGCTTTCCGCACAAGGTCTGGGCATTATGAGTTTCTGGTGATGCCCTTTGGATTGACAAATGCACCAGCAACATTTATGGATTTGATGAACAGAGTGTTTAGACCATACTTAGATCAGTTTGTAGTGGTCTTCATTGATGATATCATGATGTACTCGTATAATGAGGAAGATCATGATAGGCATATGCGGATTATATTACAGACTTTGAGAGAGAAATAGTTGTCTACTAAGTTGTCTAAGTGTGAGTTCTGGCTCGATCAGGTGACTTTTCTCAGTTATGTGATTTTAGCAGAGGGTATTTGTTGACCTAGATTTAGGTCAATCTTGTTTTTGATCTTGGCAAACAAATTGAAGTGATCTAATGGCTTCAATGAGTGTCTATATGGCAGGAAAGCAACTTAGAATGAGCTGAAATGCAAAGAAATTTGAAGATTTCCTAAGTGCTGAAAATCTATCTTTGAAGGAATGCGTGACCGCCCCAAGGGTGTGCACGACCATCCAAGAATGTGCGACCGCCCCAAGGGGTTGCGCAACCATCCAAACTGTCTTGGTTTGACAGAGAGGTTCGCGGTGGCATGGAGCGGTGAATGGCTAGACGCAAGACAATACGCGACCGCCCCAATGTGGCTGCGCGACCGCTAAATTTATATAGCCGTTGGTGGGCTTCAACGGCTAGTTAAAGAACCAATAAGAAGATGCCATGTGTCAAGTAGCCGTAAGAGATTTGAATTGCACGACCGCACTAGACTACTAGGATGACCGCACAAACAGATGCTCGACCGCCCAAAGGTGATGAGCGACCATCCTAGGATGCGCGACCATCCAAAGGTGGTGCGCGACCGCACCAACAGTCTGACACAAAAATCCAAGAAGATTTTGTGACTGTTGGAGTTGCACTTTTCTACCCACTTCACCAACGGGTAGAACTGGTTTGAGGCCTATAAATACCACCTCAAACAAGTCTTCTAGCAAGAGAATAAATACTAATATTGTCCAAACTCTTGCAATTTATTTACTTAAGCTTTTATCTATTTATCTCTTCATGTAAGGTTGAGTGTTAGCCACTAAAACACCAATTGTAAGGTTGTGAGAGTGAGCCTAGTAAAACTCTTGTAAGTGGTTTGAGTGTTAACCTTAGTAAAACACTTGTCAAGTTAGGTGTGAGCTTGTAAAAACACCAAAGTTGAAAGTGAGCTTGTAAAACTTCAAGTATAGTGGAATACCCAATTGAGGTTGGGGAGTGGATGTAGGATTGTTGAATCCAAACCACTATAAATCTCTTGTGTTGATTTTTCTACTCTCTACTCAATCTTCTACATCTTCTACACTTCTTATTTGTTGAAGTTTTAATTTGCCATCATTTCTTGAGGAAACCAATTCACCCCCCTCTTGGTTGCCATCTTGGGACAACAATTGGTATTAGAGCTTGAAATTTCTTAAATTTAATTGTGAAATTTGATCCTCAAAGGCAACCACACCCACTAATACCTCTACATCAATTTTTTCTTCCAACTCCATGGCTCATTATCATGGAAACTCAAACTCCCTTGTTATACCTCACTTTGATTATTCATATTGGAAACACAAGATGTTTTTGCTCCTAGATAGTGAAGGAATAGAGCTTTGGGATTATGTTGAAAATGAGTGGAAGATTCCTACAAGAGTGGTTGATGGTGTAGAAAGAGATTCCACGAAAAGAGTGGAATGAAGAACAAAGAAGAAGCAATGGGAGAGATAAAAAGGCTTCTTTCATTCTCCTAAGCTCATTGCCAAAGGAAGAATGTGGAAGAATTCTTGGATGCTCAAATGCCTATAGTATTTGGAAGACCTTGGAGAATTATCATGAGGGTACTAATCAAGTAAAATTCATGAAGGCCCAAATGCTTGTTCAAGAGTATGAACTCTTCAAAATGAAGTCCTTTGAAGATGTCAAGGAGATGACCAACCGACTTCTTGCCATTGTCAATGATTTGAGGAAATTTGGCAAAGTCTACTCTTTGGAAGACATAAATTGCAAAATCCTTAGAATTCTTACAAAGAAGGAATTTGAAGCAAGAGTATCATCCATTGAGGAAGCACATGATTTGAGCAAGCTTCCAACGGATGTCCTCATTGGAAAATTACTCACACATGAGATGGCAATGGAAATGCAAGAAGAGCAAGAAGAAGAAGAAGAGCAAGCAATTGCAAATCTATGTCTCATGGCTATGGGAGATGATGAACACTCCAATGAGGTAGGTACCCAATCCTTAAACATGAATTTAAATTACAACAATATTGATGATGCTTTGGATGATAGTGATATAATTGAACATATGAACCTTAGAGTAGAAAAGTATTTTTCTAAGATAAAATTTCATAAGGACAAATGCTCTAAACTAGAAGAGGATTTTGTATGTTTAAAAAATTCTACTTTAGAATTAAAGACCTCAAATGAACAAATATCTAAAAACAAACATAGCTTAGAAAAGGTTATCAAGGAAAACCCCCTAATTGACAAGGGAAAATGGCATGAAGATGGAGGAGAATGAGTACTCCATCAAACCAAGTCCAATAATACTAATAGTAAGGCAATTGGCATTAAAAATTGGTAACAATTCTTGCCTTACAACATTTGAACTTTTATACATTTAATTTTTACCTTACATGTTGTGTTTGACATTAAGGTTGAAAAATGATTTTATGGTTGACTAAATTATTTTTGTTACATTTTAAATTTGTTCATAATTAAGTTAATCACTTTCTTGAATTGTATTTAATTTTCTTTTTATATTCCTCTTGATTTGACTCCAACAAGAGAGGAGAAAACTTGAATATTTTGATAAAAATGGATCTCAATTGTTTCTAAGTTTTTCACTTCTTGAGGGGGAGATCATCAATTGAGGGGGAGTATAATCCAATCAATTGGTATCCTTAACATATTTTTCATTGATTTTGATATTTTCATTGATTGGTACTTTTATTTTTCCTAAGTATATGACTTAGATTTGTGTTAATTGTGAATTTTGTTTATGGTGATTGGCCATTGGGTTTGAATTCTATTATAAAGTCACACCAACACTGATTTTGATCTTGTCTTGGCCATTGGCTTGATTGCTCTTCATCTCTCCCCTCCTCTTTTTGAATTTTGGCAAAGTGGGAGAGAATTTGATGAATTTGAACATTAACTTTTGAATTTTCTTATGTTTTTCCATAATGGGAAGTATTGCCTATTTTTGTTGATTATTTTTATTTCAAATTCAATTTGATTGCCAAAATCAAAAAGGGGGAGATTGTTGACTTAGATTTAGGTCAATCTTGTTTTTGATCTTGGCAAACAAATTGAAGTGATCTAATGGCTTCAATGAAATTTGAAGATTTCCTAAGTGATCTATATGGCAGGAAAGCAACTTAGAATGAGCTGAAATGCAAAGAAATTTGAAGATTTCCTAAGTGCTAAAAATCTGTCTTTGAAGGGATGCGCGACAGCCCCAAGGGTGTGCGCGACCATCAAAGAATGTGCGACCGCCCCAAGGGGTTGCGCGACCATCCAAACTGTCTTAATTTGACAAAGAGGTTTGCGGTGGCGTGGAGCGGTGAATGACTCGACGCAAGACAATGCACGACCACCCAATGTGGCTGCGCGACCGCTAAATTTATATAGCCGTTGGTGGGCTTCAACGGCTAGTTAAAGAACCAATAAGAAGATGCCATGTGTCAAGTAGCCGTTAGAGATTTGAATTGCGCGACAGCACTAGACTGCTGGGATGACTGCACAAATAGATGCGCAACCGCCCAAAGGTGATGAGCGACCATCCCAGGATGCGCGACCGCACCAACAGTCTAACACAAAAATCCAAGAAGATTTTGTGACTGTTGGAGTTACACTTTTCTACCCACTTCACCAACGGGCAGAACTGGTTTGAGGCCTATAAATACCACCTCAAACAAGTCTTCTAGCAAGAGAATAAATACTAATATTGTCCAAACTCTTGCAATTTATTTACTTAAGCTTTCATCTATTTATCTCTTCATGTAAGGTTGAGTGTTAGCCACTAAAACACCAATTGTAAGGTTGTGAGAGTAAGCCTAGTAAAACTCTTGTAAGTGGTTTGAGTGTTAACCTTAGTAAAACACTTGTCAAGTTAGGTGTGAGCTTGTAAAAACACCAAAGTTGGAAGTGAGCTTGTAAAACTTCAAGTATAGTGGAATACCCAATTGAGGTTGGGGAGTGGATGTAGGATTGTTGAATCCGAACCACTATAAATCTCTTGTGTTGATTTTTCTACTCTCTACTCAATCTTCTACATATTCTACATTTCTTATTTGTTGAAGTTTTAATTTGCCATCATTTCTTGAGGAAACCAATTCACCCCCCTCTTGGTTGCCATCTTGGTACAACAGTATTAAAATTGATCCGAGTAAAGTTGAGGCTATATTAAATTGGAGTCCACCAAAGACTGTGACAGAGGTTAGAAGTTTTCTAGGACTGGCAGGCTATTATCATCAGTTTGTGAAGAGTTTTTCTATGATAGCTATACCACTTACTAGATTGCTTCGAAAAGGGATTAGATTTGTGTGGACAGATCAATGTCAGGCAAGTTTTGAGCAGTTGAAGGAGATGTTGACTCAATCTCTTGTCCTTACCCTGCTTGTGGAAGGTAAACCTTATGTGATATACAATGATGCTTCACATAGTGGCTTATGTTGTGTTCTAATGCAGCAGGGTAGAGTCATTGCTTATGCATCTCGACAGTTGAAGCCTCATAAGTTGAATTACCTGACTCATGATTAGCAGCCATAGTTTTTTCATTGAAGATTTTGCAGCATTACTTTTATGGGGAGAAATGTTTTATTTATACTGATCATAAGAGTTTGAAGTACTTGGATGTTCAATGAGAGTTGAAATTGAGATAGAGGCAGTGGTTAGAGTTAATTAAAGACTATGATTGTTTGATTGATTATAATCCTGGCAAGGCAGATGTTGTTGCAGATACCTTGAGTTGGAAGTCTATGGCAGGTTTGACTGCTTATTTACTCTTGTTACTTGCTGAGTTGAGTGTGGCATGCCAGATTTGAGTCTTGCGATGATGGTGCATTGATGGCTCAGTTGAAGTTGAGGCCAATATTGTTGGATTAGATTAGGGAAGCCCAGTTGGCAGATAGGAAAATTTAGAAGATTGTGATGGATTGCCAAAAGGAGGAGAGTTGAGACTTTTATGTGAGAGATGATGGTAGTTTGTGGTACAGAGATAGGTTGTGTATTTCTAATGATACAGGATTGAAGAGGAAGATTTTAGAGAAAGCACATCAGTCACTCTATGTTATGTACCTATTGTGCTCGAATTAACTCTACCACAAAGCGTCACTCGCAAGTATACGAGGTAGCTGTAGCAAAGGTGATCGCCCCAAGGTCGTCTCACAAGGAAGCTAAAGTGGCTAATTGATTATCAGATTATGAATAACAAGTAATGAAGAAAATTTAAATTGTTAACTAATGAAAAAGATTGATTGAAGTTTAAAAAATGAATAGAAGTAAATTAAGCTGATGTTTTGATTCACTTGATGGAAAGGTCTAGGGTTTGCACTTCTCTACTATTTATATGTATGAACGGTTATTCCTCTTAACTAATTTAATTTCAAAGATTAAATCTCAAACAACTCAATTAATCAAGTCAAGGAAATAAGCTCTCGCATTCAAACCTCTATCAACTAATCTTGTTATTAATTGAAACAATCTTTTTAATAGGTTATATCTCTAATTCACCTAAGTCCTTAATTGAATTGTTCCAGTATTAGACTGCATCTCTCAATCCATCATCTAATACCTAAAACACATAATTGGTGGCCAATCAATTATATATTAACAATATTTCATTCAATCAAGGCTAAAGAAATTATTAGCTAAGAGAATAACCAATTCATACAATCATAGCAGATCCATACAAACCCTAGACTAGATTAAATTAGTTCATCATGCTATCAAACATACTCATCTCATTAATGTTCAAAGAAATCAAATTAGACATGATAATATCCATTAATACAATTTCAATGAAAATAAAGAGAATAAGTTCGAGAACAAAACCAAGTTACAAACTCCTTGAAGCTTCTGAAGAATCTCTTGCTCAAATCTTGCAAGAAGGATGTATCAATGGCTAGAACAATCTAATCTAAGCTAGATAAAACAAAATGTAATAAAAAATCAAAGAAAAACTAAGTTATCAAAACCCTAATCTCTTTGACGGCTCAATCTGCTCTCAAAATTGCCACCCTTCAAAACCCTAGCTTCTTTTTCCTTTATATATGAAACGTCTGCTTTAAAATCCACTACGGCTTTGGTTCATGAGACAAGGCCAAGTTGGATGTGACTTGGCCGTGTTGGTGGTCTTTGGAGGGAGACGGCCAGTGACTTGGCCATGTCCCTTGCATGTGTCACCTACTATGAGAATTCCTTCTTCTTTTCTTCTTTGGTTGAGTGACACGGCCAGTTGGAGGTTGACTTGGCCATGTTAGACCCTTTTGGAGGGACACGGCCAGTGACTTGGCCGTGTACCTTGCTTGTGTTTGCTTCTGTGAGATTTGCAATTTTCTTTTCCTTTGGAACCAAGTGAGACACGGCCAAGTTGGTGTGACTTGGCCGTGTTGGAGCATCTTTGGAGGGACACGGCCACTGACTTGGCTGTGTCCCTTGAGTGTGTCAGCTACTGTGTCTTGACTTCCTTTTTAACTTGGTATGGGACACGGCCACTGACTTGGCCGTGTCCTCTGCCTGTGTCAGCTACTGTCCCTCTTTTCCTTCAATTTGCTCCCTTGCCTTTTTTTAACCTAAAACAAAACTTAAACAAACTGTAAATAAGAAGTAAATAAACAATAACCAGCAAAACATAAACACCATACTAAAAACTAAATCAAAAATGACATAAACACTGAAATAAACTAAAACTACCAAAATTAATGAAAACACTAAACAAACCGATTAAAACTAACAAAATACCTAAATAAAACAATAATTATTATAATAAACAAGACACAAATCTATAATAAAAACTAATAAAATAGTACTCTGGTAGTACTAAGATGTATCAAAATTTTAAGCAACATTATTAGTGGTCAGGCATGAATAGGGACATAGAAGAATTTATATCTAGATGTCTCACTTGCCAGAGAGTGAAGGCTGAGCATCAAGTTCCTTCAGGGTTGTTGCAACCATTATCAATGCCTGAGTGGAAATGGGAGCGAGTGATGATGGATTTTATGACTGGATTGCCTTTGACCTAGAAGAAGCATGATGCGATCTGGGTGATAGTTGATCAAATGATGAAGATAGCTCATTTTCTTCCAGTTCGGATGGACTATTCACTTGAGAGGTTGGCTGAGCTGTATATCAATGAGATAGTGAGGTTGCATGGAGTCCGGTTTTTTTAGTGTCAGACTGAGATCCCTAGTTTACATTGAGATTTTGGAGGAGTGTATAGGATGCTTTAGGTTCTCGGTTGGATTTTAGTACTACTTTTCATCCTCAAATAGATGGGTAGTCATAGAGAGTGATATAGATTCTAGAGGATATGTTGAGGAGCTGTATCATTGATTTCACTGGGAGCTGGGATAGATTTTTGCCACTGATTGAGTTTGTCTATAACAATAGTCATCAGTCTAGTTTTGGGATGGCACCTTATGAGGCCTTGTATCGCGAAAGTGCAGGAAACCTTTGTGTTGGGATGAGGTTGGAGAAGGTAAGCTGGTTGGTCCTGATTTTGATTAAGGAAACGGAAGAGAAAGTAAAGGTAATTCGAGGTAGTCTAAAAGCAGCTTCAAACCAACATAAATCTTATACAAATTTAAAGAGGAAAGACATAGAATTTAGTATGGGAGATAAAGTGTTCCTGAAGGTATAGCTGTGGAAGAGGATTTTAGGATTCAGTTTCGAAAGAGAAGTTGAGTCCTCATTTCATAGGACCATATGAGGTACTGGATAGAGTTTGTCCAGTAGCTTATAGATTGGCTCTGCTGCCTGAATTAGACTGGATACACAATGTTTTCCATGTCTCTATCCTTCGGAGATATAAGTCAGACCCATCTCATATCTTTTCAGTAGAGTCCATTGAGGTGATTTCGGATATGACTTACGAAGAAGAACCAGTGGCAATTTTAGCACAAGAGATGAAAGAGTTGAGGAACAAGAAGGTGCCACTTATGAAAGTCCTTTGGAGGAATCATGCCACTGAAGAGGCAACATGTGAGAGTGAGCAAACGATGCGGAGTCAGTATCCTCAGTTGTTCCAGAGTTGATAGCAGGTAATTTGGCGAACAAAATTTCATTAGGGGGAGAGAATTGTAACATCCCTATTTTTTAAAAAAAATTAAATCAAATAAATTAAAATTGAATTGAATAAATTAAATAAATAATTTAAATAAAAATGAAAGGATTTTAAGTGAAAAAGTGGAATGTATATGTGAAATATACATAACATATACAAAGTCAACAAAAATCAACTCTTTTAAAAGAAAAGTCAAAGGTCCAATGGCATTTTTGTAAATATACTTTAAAAAATTAAAATTTATAAAAATAATTTTAAAATAATTTAATTTTGCATAAGAGGAAAATTATGGTTTTTTCAATTAATTAAATAAAAATAAAATAAAATATATTATATATATGGTTATAAAGAAAGTGGATGGAGAGAGAAATTAACATTTGGTCTTCTTCTTCTTCTTCTTCCTTGCATGGTAAAAACTCCATTGATGAAGAACTCAAAATTTTTGCTTCTTACAAGCTCCATTAATTGAAGAATTTCAAGGTTTCAAGTGGAATTTTTATTGATTTCCACCATAAATAGTAAGTTTTTCAACTTTTCCTTTGAAAATCCATGGTTATATGATTATGTTGATTTTGAATTTTTGGAGTAGTACGATCTAATTGCTTAATTGGATATGAATGAAGTTATTATGAGTAGTTATTAATGATTTTAAGGTTGGATTGAAGAAATGGTTAAGTTTGAGTGAAGTTTGGTGAAGAGAGAGAACTTAGGGTTATGGAACTTTTAGATTTGTGAAATCATGAGTTTTAATGGTGCAATTTAATTCCAAATGTGTTGTTTTGATGCATAAACAATGATTTTAAAGTCAAATGATGGATTTCGTTAAGTTTGGATAGAGTTTGTATGAAGTGTTGATTTAGGGTTTTGGAAAAGTGAATTTTCAAAGAATGGTGAATTATTTGATTTTAATGTTTAAAGCATGTTATTTAATGATATTAAGGATGGAAATAAGCTTGGATTTATAATTGGATTGAGTTGGAATGGAGAACCTTCAATGGTGAAGGTTATGCCATTTTAGGGTTTTGAACAAAGGCATGTATTTAATGTATGTAATTGGTTTAAATATGTTAGAATATGTTTGTAATGATATAAATAAATGTAAAATACTAATTTAAATGGATTATAATGGTTTTTCAAAGTTAAAGTGAGGTAAGGCTTAATTTTAGGGTATTTGTTCGAGTGATGTTTAATTAAGATTTAAAGTTGAAAATACCTTAAAATGTGCTATTAAATGATTGTATTTGATCATATTTGGTATAGGCATTGAGAAGTAGCTAATTGCCCAACCCTAGTATGAAGGGGCAAGTTGAAAGTGAAGGTTTGTGGGAGATTTTAAGCTTGCATTTGAGAGCTTATAGAGGAATGTACAAGCTTTTGATAAATGGGATATGTTTATCTTACATTTGGGCTTAATACATTTTAGATGAAAAATGTGTTAAGCTACTTGATACATTGAACATTCATGAACAATGTGCTATGACATATGATTTGTTATGTATGCATTATATGCATTGTGAAAAGCCATTAACAATGGCTAAATTGAATAAAATGTGATTTATATGAATTATGTGAAATAACCCAAAATATTTAGGTAATGTGTTTTTAATGTGAAATGTGATGCATTGTGATGAATTGATGAAACATGATGAGATATGATGAATTGACATTGATATAAATGAAAAATGAAAATGATGCAATGTGGTGAAAAATGAGAAAATGAAGCAATGCGAGAAAAATGTGAAAATGAGGCAATGTGCCTAGTTGAATATGAGAAAATGAGAAAAAGTTGAATATGGAAAGCATGTAATATTTGTGTGTCTAGTATGTTATTCAATTTTTAGAGTTATGTGTTCGGCGGTATGCCTATGAGGTTATCCTCATTATTTGCCTTTGGGGCATCACTGATACTTGATTTTACCTTCGAGGCTAGACGCTGGGCATCACTGATATTAATTTTGCCTCGGGGATAGACACTTGGCGTCACTGATATATGATTTGCCTTTGGGGCTAGACACTTATTATCAACATAGTCCAAAACAATAACTCCGGAATTTGAATAATGTATTAGTTTGTTTGGGACCATGCTTGTGTATGTGTTTATGTGACTTATAAAAGATGAAAGATTATGCTTTAAAAGTGAACTTGTATGCCACATTGATACATAGCATAAATGCATAATACATTGGCATTGTATTTAAGTTTTATTGTTATCAAAGTTTATAGGGCTAAGCTTTTAGCTTAGTGCGATTGTAATTCATCGCGCAGGTGACAGGGGTGATTCAGTAGAGCCAAAGAGTTCTACTAAATTTGGTCGAGTCTAGGCTTGTGTTTATTGAGCTTAAAGTGTTTTTGGGTACATTAAGATCAGAGACATTTGTCAACATGTATATATTTTATATTATAGTATATTTTACTGTTATGTATATTATGTTTATATTTTTGAAGTATATATTGAAAAATTATAAAGAATGTTTTTGATAAGTTGGGTAAAGTGAGGTTTATATGTGTTTTTGATATATATGTGTGTGTGTGTGTATGTATAAATATTTCGAAAAACTTGGAGAAATT
Organism: Garcia nutans; assembly: GCA_947685225.1. NCBI lineage: Eukaryota > Viridiplantae > Streptophyta > Magnoliopsida > Malpighiales > Euphorbiaceae > Garcia > Garcia nutans. The sequence goes on from CANTUV010000045.1 coordinate 37,464,289, forward strand.
AAGGAGTATTGGTGCAGGGTGTGATTTATTATTTATTGGAAGTGCATTTTGTGTATGTTGTGTTTTGTTTAAAATTTAGGATGTCTAAATTGTAGATAAAACTTTGGCAAATTTTTCCCAGAAATTTTCATATAAAATACTATTTTAACACTTTTAGTTAATAATAAATATTTTATTTATTACTTAAATATACATTTTAAAGTGTTTTGGGATTTTAAATTGGAAATGTGAAAATTTTTGTTAAACCATGTGATATTTTTATACAGTATACACATAATTTACATATAGCTGATGTATGTATTATACATTTATAAGGTATAAGACTGTTATAAGAAATGTGATGCTAATGGTATAATTGTACTCATAATTTGGTTTAGGATTGAGTAAGGTGGTATTGCCAATTCAAAGAAAGAAAGGGCATTTGCATAAGTAAGACTTGGGAAGTGGATTAGCATTGGATTTTAGCATTTCCAAGGTTAGTACATTCTTTGATATTTTATGTATTAGTTGCATTTGGTTTAGCCTAGTACATCATGATTTCATGGATGTTCTATGTTACTTTGTTGTAGGTTTTCATGTGTTGAGTGCATGGTTTTAAGTAAAGTGTGTAAAATGCATGAAATGCAAAATGTTATGCCATTGTAGATTGGCTAATGACATTGTTAAGTACAATTTGTGAAAAGAGTGATAAATGCATAGGAAATGTGATTGAATTACGTTGAAATTATGAAAATTGTATACGATTATGGAAAATGAGATAAAAATGGATAAAATGTAATGATGTATGTATGTTGTGTGTCCCCCTTATATAATACCTTGTTCCAGGGAATTGCATTTGGCACTATTGGTTTGGCATGCCAATGAGGTGTTATAATATTTTATATGTCTTTGGGCTAGACACACTGGCGTCAATAAGGGACATGCCTACGGGCAATATTTTATGAAACTTAGATCCCTGGTGTTGATAGGGGATGCATCTTCGAACAGTATGAGTTGAAACTTAGATCCCCAGTGTCACAATAGTCCAAATTAATATTCCTAGAAATTGAATATTGTATAGGAATTTTTGGGCCCAATGTATGCGATTATGAAAATTTGGTGACTTTTGTGTGCAATGTGTGCATTGAGGCATAATAAATTTTATGTTAATACGAAATATATAATGCATTGTTTTAAAATAACTTATGTTATCAAAGTATATACTACTAAGCTAGTAGCTTAGTGCGATTGTATTCATCACACAAGTGACAGGGTAGAGGCAGAGAGTTCTGTTAGACCTGACTAGGCCTAGCTTTAGTGTTGATCTAGAAGTTAAAGCTTTTTGCCACGAGACTGAACTGTCGGAGCAACAATACATGTATAGTTTACTTTTAATGCATTGTGGTTTTTGAATACCTTGAACACTTTATTCCTTTGTGAATTACTTGATATTGATGGGAAGATTGTTGAAGTTTGGCAAAATGTATATTTTTGGAAGTGTTATTTTTCACAGGTTGTATTTTGATTGATTTGGAAAATGTTCAATTTACAGACGAAACTTTGATGAATTTTTTTCAGAGATTTTATTACGAAATCTATTAAAATACTAAATTTAAATATATATTTTTCCTTATAAATTACCTTGGTATAAAATATATTTATTGTTTTGATATCAACGAAATTATTTTTCTACTGTAAACTAAGGTGATATTCTTGTATTCTATATATGTATTTTATGTATACGAGGTGTATGTATTATATGTATATAGGGTATAAGGGTGTTACATTTATTTTGATATAAATATACCTAAAGTATAAATTTGTCATATTCTTCTTCCAACCCATTAATTAAACCTTCCATATTATTTATTTAATTTTGTTTAATAAAACTACGGGTGTTACAAAATCCCCTTTATAGATCTGATGTGGCTTGACTTTTTTGTTAAAGGTCTAAGTCATTCTTCTTTGATACACTTAGTTGTGATACAAGGCCTTGGAACCTTTCTTACATCTAACAAAGCCAGTTGCTCATATCTCTCTCTAACCCAATTTACTTCAGGAAATTCAGCTTCCAATGTTACTCTTGATAATTTTACTTGAATTTTAGTGGGTAATACAGCTTCAAATCCATAAACTAAAGAATATGGTGTTGGATGCCATATTTTGCAAAAATTGCCCTTATTTCTACTTGAAATTGTACTCCATTATCAGTTACCATATGATGGGGTACCCCATATTTACAAATAAGTTGCCTTTCAATAGATTGTTTCATCTTAAAATTATACTCCATTATCAGTTACCACATGATGGGGCACCTCATATCTACAAATAAGCTACCTTTCAATAAACTTACTCATATGCTTTGCCCCCAGTTTATTAAAAGATTGTGCTTCCATCCATTTGGAGAAATAATTGATAGCCACGATAATATATCTATGCCCATTTGACGATGCCAATTTGATTTCTCCAATGATATTTATGCCCCAATCAGCAAACAACCAAGGAAATGTGTGAGCGGGGATTTTCGCCCCCACTCCCTGTGGAATGGTTCTTGCGACTTCGGCACTGTTTAGGCTCAGGGACTTAGAGAACACGGACCTAAGTCCGGAGAAAATGGAGTCACCACTCGGACGGTCCGGGAAAAAGAAAGGGGTGGATGACTCGATTCCTAAGGAATCCCCAACCCCTTAATGGGTTCGGAAAGTTGGGTACGTGTGGGGAAGGTGAGAAATGGCCCAGCACCCCCACAACGCCCGGTTCATTGGAACCGACCTCCTTTACAGGTCTTAATATTATAAAATTCTTAAATATAACAATATTATCCATACTACACACAATAAAAAGAAAGATTTAGTATATTAAAATCAAAGCAATGTCCAAATAAAACAAAACAAATAAATGGACACCCATCCAAGGATGGAAACATGTCCTTACATCACATGCCTAGATAGGACACCCACCAAAAGGTAGAAACATGCCCTTTACAAAGGTTCTAAAATAGAAAAGAAAATTAAATTACATGATGTTTAAATAATGAGGTACCCACCAAGTGGAAACATACCTCTTACAACTTTTGGAAGTCTAAATTAATTGATAAAAGTAAATAATCATCCATAATAAATAAATCATTCGTTAAAAGTATTTAAATATCAATAAAATAAACATCCATCCATGATAAATTAAATAAATCAAGTATTGAAATTAAATAGATTAAAGCATAAGAGATAAATCAAGGTATAAATAAATATGGAATTGAATAAAGAAAATAAAAGTTCAATTATAGCTACTGTGACTTTTTATGGAATTAAAATAGATTAGGGTTTTATGTTTTAAAAGGTTGGTAAGACTCTTTAATTAACCAAATTAAGGTTTGAATGGTGAAATCATGAAACTAGGGTTTTAAATACCTTAAAATTCTTTAATTTGTGATTTTTGGTTATTGAATTTTAAGCTACTGTGTAATTTTTGAGTTTTTATGTTTTTATATTTTTTAATGTTTTAAAAGGATTAGGGTTCATAAAAATTAGGGTTTAAGGTTTTAAAAGGGTTAGTGTTCATTATTTTAGGTTTAAAAGTTGAATTTTGGATTTTAGGCTTTAAAATTAGGGTTCTCGGGTAAAAGATAATTTTTAGGGTTTTAGAAATCAATTTGATATTTTATGAAGTTTTATGAATTTAAACAAATGGATTGAAGTTTTTATAAGTAGAAAATATGTTTTTTAAGGCTTTTTGAATGAAATAGAACTTACTTTAAAAATTTGAAAGAAACAGAATTTTATTTTGATTTTGTAGAAAAATATGTTCAATTAGAGTCTTAAGATTTTTAAGAAGAAAAAATAACAATTTTGAGTCTTTTTGGAAAAGAAGGTCACGTTTTAGTGTTTTAACTTTGGAAAAATTAAATTCAAGTTCTAAGATTTTTTATTTAAAAAACTTAAATTTTATAGATTTGCTACTGTAAAACATGAATCAAAAAGAGTTTAACATACCTTCTTTTGTTGATTCCTCCAAAAATAATTTTTCTTGGATGAACTAGCTCCAAAGACAAGCTTTTGTTGCCTATGAATTGCTTAATTCGTGCTGCTACTCCCTTAAAAATCAATTGAATTGAATTATTGCTTTTCCTTTCTTGATTTGATTTCCAATCCCAAGCTCACTGTGAAAAATTTTTCCTCCCCCAATTTGGTTCAATTAATCCTTATTTATAGTGGTTTTTAAGTTATTTCTTCCTAATTCCTCACGAAAATTAATAATAATAATAATAAAGAAATTAAAACCTAATTGGATTAGGTTTCTAAAAATTGGGTCAAAAAATTTTGCGCTGGCGAAAACTGTGGCAGCGGGCCCGTGGCGTGACAGCCCGCAGGAGGCAGGAATTTCCTGCGGGAAGTTATTTCGCCCGCAGGCCCCGCAGGAAGTTATTTCGCCTGCAGGGAACCATCGGGCGGATTTTCCTGCGGGGCAAAACCCCCTCGGGCCCGTGCGACTGTTTTTCGCTGCCGATTTTTTTCGATTCTGATTTTTATTTTTAGATTTTTATTTGTTTATTTTTATTTTTTATTAATAAAAATTAGATAATAAAGCAAAAACTATTTAATTAAAATTATTTTGGACCAATTAAACAACAAAAATCATTTTGGACTAAATAAAGCATATTGGATCGGATTGGGTCAAAAATTAAGGGTCTACAGTTTGCCCCCTGCTTGAATGATCTGAAACCTTAGTGAAAGAGAGTGAAAAGCAATAAGACTTAATTTTTGATATGGAGACTTGTTTTGGGTTTTGGACCCGAAAATGATTCTACGTTCTAGACCGAAGAAAAATTTGGGTTCTGGACCCAAGCTAAGTTCAGAACTTAGACATGATTCTAGGTTCTGGACCTAAGGGAAATTTAGGTTCTGGACCTGGTTCGAGTTCTGGACTCAGGATGACTCTAGGTTCTGGACCTAAGGGAAATTTGGGTTCTGGACCCAAGCTAAGTTCAGAACTTAGACATGATTCTAGGTTCTGGACCTAAGGGTAATCCGGGTTCTGGACCCTAGCTAAGTTCTGGACTTAGAAAATTCTAGGTTCTGGACCTAAGAGTAATTTGGGTTCTGGACCCGAGCTAAGTTCTGAACTTAGAAAATTCTAGGTTCTGGACCTAAGAGTAATTTGGGTTCTAGACCCGAGCTAAGTTCTGGACTTAGAAAATTCTAGGTTCTGAACCTAAGGAAATTTGGGTTCTGGACCCGGGCTAAGTTCTGGACTTAGAAAATTCTAGGTTCTGGACCTAAGAAAAATTTGGGTTCTGGACCCGAGTTAAGAAGTTTAGCTAAATTTTAGGCATATGTCTTCCTATTGCCCCCTGGGCGTAAAAACATTTGTATACTCGTAATTTTTTGAATGATCAAAGTGAATAATTGAATTTTCTGTCTATTTACTGTATAGTTACTGTTCATGGACTATTCACTATTCACTATTTACAAATAGTAAATTTACTATTTATAAATAGTATCAAATAGTATATACTATTGGAAAAAGTGATTTTACTATTTATCAATAGTAATACTATTTATGAATAGTAATATTTACTATTCATAAATAGTAGCATTTACTATTTATCAATAGTAATACTATTTATAAATGTGATATTTACTATTCATCAATAGTAAGACTATTCATAAATAGTAAAAATTTACTATTTATGTACAGTTTTGAATTTGTTTTCATCTGCTTGCCGTTCCTCTATAAAAGGCCATCAATTCTCCATAAAATTTCAAAATTTCAATTTTATAATTCTTTCAAATTTCTTTTCAATTTCAGCACATATTTTTCAAAAACAATGCATGCTTCGAGGTCGCGGACTCATTCTAATGCCGAATTATTGGAGTTTATTCGGCATCATGAAGATGAAAATCTAGATATACTGGCCAGGATGCCGCTTCATCGCTGTTTCAATCAAAAGAGCGAGGTAATGATTTTTTTTCTTCTTTCTTTTTTTTTATTTATTATTATTTATTATTATTATTATTTATTATTAATTTTTTTTATTATTATTTTATTATTATTACTTATTATTATTATTATTATGAAAAATAAATTAATTTAAATAGATTGAATAACTTGTACTTACCTGGTATTAACTTACCTGGGTCTGTGTTAGCATGATCGTCGTGTCATTCGGGCCGGAGGGTGTATTTACAAAGCTCGACAATGGTATGATGTAGTGCCTTCTCGGGTAAGGCGGATTATCCGAGATTGCGGCTTTGAGCAATTTGTCTTCCAATTGCCGTCCGAAGAATATCAAATAGACCGAAGCGTGGTCCAGGCGCTGGCAGAGTGATGGCTGGATACAACTCACACTTTTCACTTGCCCATTGGGGAGATGACAATTGGTCCGGTCGATTTTACTGCCATAACCGGCCTTCGATATGATGGTGCTCCGGTTCCTCAAACCAATGAAATTTTAACAATTGAAGAAATTCAGGAATTAATTGGTATGGAACCATCATATAAAGGACCTCGTAAGATAAAACTTGAGCCGATTCATAGTTATTGGACGAACTACAAAGATCGGATTGGCAGAAACAGGGCCGAACAGTATGCCCGAGGATTCTTGTTATATCTGCTCGGTTCGACCATCTTTGGAAGATCATCCATTCACTTATCAGTGTTGAGTGCCCTTTCTTATCTCAGAATGGTACCATCTTCTGGCTGGGGTGAAGCTGGTCTCGCATGTCTTTATCATGGCCTTGATAAGCTTTGTCGAAACAAGAATTCTTTTGTCGGCTTGATGGCGGTTGTCGAGGTATTCTTTCTTCCACCTATGTCTTTTCCCTTTTCCTCTTGTGATCTTTGTTGTTATTGTAAATATGGGCATATGAACACAACCTCGTGAGAGTACCCGGCATTCCCCGAGAGAGAATTGGATATCCGAGATTAAATTTCTGGTTGTCCGATAGTGTGAACGTTCCCGGCTCCCATCATGTGCATACTCATCGCTTTGCGTTGAGCCGCTTAACCTGGGATCAGGTAAAATAACATTATTATGCTTTAAACATTTTGCAAAAGTTTTACTTACCTTATGTTATCCTGCAGGTGAATTTGGCCTGGTGGAATCCAGAAGAGCGAGCAAACTGGTCTCCTTTGATGAGGGCTGCACTGTCTTTTCAACATTCTCGCCGAGTTATTGCTGGCCCAGTGTCTAGCGACTGGTTTCTCGGGGAGAGAGTTTACGAATGGTTTCTTGGCCCAGAGAAGCGGAGGTTCCCGATGCGAATCCCAGAATACACTTTAAATATTATGTCGATGCCGGAGGATGCTTGGTGGTCGGCCCAATATGGTTTAAATGCCGAGTTATTTCTCGATTTACCGGGTCCATTTTATGCTCGTTTTATTCAAATAAGACTCTTGCACTTTGATGTATCTCCTGTCGGTGTGCATGAGATTTCTGATGGAAATGAGGGTAGAGATGAGGAGGAACATCACGTAGATGCAGGAGAGTCTGTTCCTCTTCTTGGGACCAATACTTCTCAGGTAAAACTTTTACCTCTTTTCTATTGCAACTGCTTTTCTTTCTTTGATTCTTTAATGATTGTTGCAGTTTATTGGCTCGTTTGATCATGAGGTTGGACCTTCTTTTACTCCCCCTTCGTTTGCTCATTCTAGCCTACCGGATATGCCATCTCATCCGCAGGGTATTGATATGAATTACCTGGTAAGTTCCTTATTTCATAATAGTTTATGCTATATGTATGCATGATTATGTATGCTCTTACCTTTTCCTTCTTGGCTCACAGTGGATGCTCGAAGAACAAAACAAGAAGCTTCAAGAAGAGTTAGCTGCAAGTCGTCAGTAGGCTTCTCATTTTGAAAATTTATATCATCAATCCGAACGAAATTTTCGTGACTTCCGATTTCAAGGAATGAGGGATCCCGGTGCTTCTTCATCGAGAGGTCCCCAGGCTGATGACCATGAGATCCTTTTGTCTGCTTCTGATGAGGACCATGACAAATCAGAACTCCAGGGAAATAGGGATTTTAGTGCTTCTGCTTCGGATGACCCCGGGATGAGTAATTTGCCCCTTACTCCAACAAGCGATGACTTTTTCAAGTCTTTATTTGGTGACCTACCACCACCCTCTTAGTGACATGTAAACATTATAGCAATTATACAATAATGAAAAATATGATCTCTTTTCCCCTTCTCTCCTTTTTTTTTCCGCTTCTGCCATTTTTTTTTCGCTACTGCCATTTTATATATATATATATATATATAATACATCATAACTAATATCCACTTCTTTTGTTAAACCAAATCCAAAATGGAAAAAGAAGTTGTGACCACTTCCTTTCCTTGTGCTATATGGTCTTATCATCTTTTCCATTTCACTTTTGGAAAAGGTTTATTTTCTTCTATATAAATCACCTTGCATGCCATATTTCAATTCATAAGGCAAGAATCTCTCTTCCAAAGTGAATACTCTTCCTTTAGCAATTTTGGTTTCCCTTTATTCATCAACCATGACCGAGCTCCATTTAAAGAAAATAAAAATTCTATTTAAGAATATGGATGCCAACCATTGGAAGCAAATTTTATGGTCAAAGCTTGATGTTTTAAAATGCTTTCAAAATGTCAAATTGGACCACTCCTTTTTACATGCCGCGGCTTCCTTGTGGAATACGGATTCTAGGGTTTTTAGAATTAATGGCTTTGAAATGTGTCCCTTAATTGAAGAATTTGAGGCCATCCTTGGACATCCCAATAATCAGCAAATGGCATTACCCACATTGATTTCCAAAACTCAATAGAAGATGCAGATGTTATTTCAAATTCCGAAACCCGAGATTCTTCAATTGATGAGAGGTGAAAAAATTCTACTTGCTCCTTTGATTGACGTTTGTCTTTCTCATTTGGCTCATACTAAGGCCTGGGGACGCATGCTTTGTCATTGCCTGCTCGGTCAATTCTTACTTGTTTCTTCTGACAGCGAGATTGACCCACGAGTATTGGATATCATGGATCAAATGGAAGGAGGCTTGTCGCCGATACCTATGATCTTGCCGAGACCTTAGTTGGATTAGACTGATTTAAATCAGGATTGTCAAAGAGACTGACTGGGAGCCCGTTGCTGCTTCAGGTAATTACCTAAACTGCCCTTCCGGGTTTTCAATTTAGGTTTTTTTATCACTCTAACTTTTGCCTAGTCCGCCCATGCGGGTTTTCGGAACTAGCGAGCTGTCCTAATTTTTGCCTAAGCTACCCTTGCGGGTTTTCAACTTAGCTGACCTCTTTTTTTTTTTTATTCTTTCTTCACAGATTTGGCTTCAGGAGCGTCTTTGTTTGCTTGATGCTCCCTCTATGGATTTTTCTAGATACCTGCCACGTCATCATTCTGCTAGGAAGCTGCTCCATCCTACTTCTTCATATGAGGACTGGGTTGACTGGATCCACTCACGCTCCGAAGTCAATATCCATTGGTTAGTACCTTGGTGGAAGATTTCTCATATTACCATGTGGACATACTTGATGTACATTCCTCTTGCTGCACTTCGTCAAGGTACATGCTATGATCCTCACCGACTTGGGCGTCAGTATGCAGCTGAGCCTCGTGATTCTGACTTTGTTCCTGACTTAGACATGCTTTGCTTGACTGAAGCCTACTTGGATCGGCTGAGGCAAAGCTGGCCTGCACATTACACTTATCGACTGCCATAGATTTTATATTTGTCAATTTAGAAAGTGTTTTGTTAAGATGAAAAAATAACTAAAGTAATAACAGATGCTTCATTTCCATTTATAATTTGTCATCACCTTTTGCAATTATGATTATTTATTTCATCCGTGTCTGGTCATATACTCATAACAGTGCACAAAGAGCAATTTAATCATTAATTCTGTTTTATTAAATTGGGGAACAACCAAACATAAAGCCTGCATACACAAGATTACTCCTGTTGCCAATCAGCCCTTTCGGGTTTTCTAATTGACGATTTTCTCTCATTAGCCCTAATTGTTGCCTAGCCTGCCCTTTCGGGTTTTCGAAACTAGCGGACTGCTCTCACTTTTGCCTAGGCCGCCCTTTTTGGGTTTTCAACCTAGCGAGCTCTTTCTTTTTCATTTTTCATACATAAAACCTCTTCAACCTGTCAACATTTACTGGTTCACTAAATTCGTTTCCATCCATGTCTGATAACTTCACCGCACCTTTGCTCATGACTTGTTTCACAACATATGGTCCTTCCCAGCTAGGTCTGAACTTCCCTCTTGGATCAGATACATTAGGGTTACATTGTTTCAATACCAAATCCCCAACCCTGAATCTTCGAATTTTGACCCTTCTTTTATAGGCCCGAGCTATCTTCTTTTGATACAGTTGGTGATGATACAGCGCCTTTAGCCTTCTCTCTTCTAAAATGGCTAACTGAGTGTATCTGCTTGTTACCCATTCTGTTTCAGGCAGCTCCGCTTCCAAGACTATTCTCAATGACTTGATCTCAATTTCAATTGGCAATACTGCTTCCATCCCATAAACCAATGAGAACGGTGTCATTCCAGTAGGTGTTCGCACACTCATCCTATATCCCCATAAAGCAAAGGGAAGCATCTCTGACCAATCCCTGTAAGTCTTGGTCATTTTGGATAGAATTTGCTTAATTGTCTTATTTGTTGCTTCCACTGTCCCGTTAGCCTTTGGTCTATAAGGAGAGGATCTAAGATGATGGATGTGGTACTTGGAGAATAAATCTTTAACTGCCCCTTGAAACTGTACCCCGTTGTCTGATATCACACTGTGCGGGACCCCATATCTGCATATGAGATTCTTTTTGATAAACCTAGCCATTTGACTTACACCCAGCTTGTTGAAGGATTCGGCTTCGACCCATTTTGAAAAATAATCAACTGCTACCACAATAAAACGGTGTCCGTTTGAAGCTGTCGGATGTATCTCTCCTATTATGTCAATACCCCAGGTGGCAAAGGGCCAGGGTGAAGACATTGAATGTAGTTCTTCAGGAGGCATATGATTTAAGTTACCGTACATCTGACATTGTTGGCACTTCTTGACAAACTTAATACAGTCTCTCTCCATGGTCAACCAATAGTAACCTTGTCGAACAATCTTCTTAACTAGGGCCAAACCACTCATGTGCGGACCGCAACTTCCCACATGTATTTTTGACATGATGCGCTCCACTTCGGGCTTTCTTAAACATCTCAAATGCACCCCCATCGGGCCATCTTCGATATAACTCCCCATGGAATGTGGTGTATTGCAATGACCACCGCTTTACGGCCCTTCTCTCTTTCTTTGTTGCCCCTAGTGGGTATTCTCTTTCCTCCAAAAATCTCCTTATGGTATCATACCATGCATCATGATCTGTATCAATTTCCATGATTGTTTCATATTCATAGCAAGGAGTTGATGAACTAGTCAAGACCAAAGGCTTAAGGAATAAGCTAACAGGATTTTCCCATACCGAAGCCGATGTGGCTAGGGCATCAGCCATCTAATTTTCTTCTCTTGACAAGTGTATAAACCTACACTCCTTAAAATTCTTCTTTATCATGGTCAGGTAATGATGGTATGGTTTCAATTTTTCTTCTTTCAACTCCCACTCTCCATTTACATGGGATACTACTAACAATGAATCACCATAAACTTCCACCTTATCTACCTTCATAATCATTAGGGTTTCCAAACCAAAAATACAAGCTTCGTACTCTACCATATTATTGGTCGCCCTAAATTTCAACTTTTTGGCTAAAGGGATGAGTTCCCCTTCGGGCGATTCTAGTATAACTCCCAAACCTGCTCCTTTCTTGTTTGCTGCTCCATCAAAATACATTTCCCACCCTTGTACTTCAATTGCTTCTAAATGTTCATCTGGAAATTCCAAGATTACCTCTTCACTTTCTGGTAATGGTTGTTGAGCCAGAAATTCTGCCACCGCTCTACCTTTGATTGTTTTTCTGGTTACATACTCGATCTCAAATTCTTCTAATATTATCAACCATCGACCATATTTCCCAATTAAAGAGGGTGTCTCCCTTATGTATTTCATTGGATCCAACCTGGAAATTGCTTGCACACTATATGATTGAAAGTAATGCCGCAACTTCTTAGAAGACCAAACCGCGGCTATACATGTCTTTTCAATAATACTATACTTAATTTCATAAGGTAGGAGTTTTCTACTTAAGTAGTAAATGGCATGCTCAATCCCCGACTCATCTGCTTGGGCTAGCATGGCTCCTATCGACTCTTCTTCTACTGCTAAGTATAGTAATAGAGGTTTGCCAGGTTTAGGCGGTTTCAAAATAGGTGGATTCAACAAATACTCTTTTATTCGATCAAAGCCCTTTTGACATTCTTCGCTCCATACGACCGGCTGATTCTTCCTAAGCAACTTGAAGATAGGCTCACAGATTGTTGTGAGCTTTGCTATAAATCTACTAATGTACTGTAGTTTACCAATGAATCCCCGAACTTCTCTCTCTGTCTTAGGGGCCGGCATATCCCTGATTGCTTTTACTTTGTCAGGATCTATCTCAATACCATTCGGACCAATTACATGTCCCAACAATTTGCCTGAAGTAACACTGAATACACACTTCTTTGGGTTTAATCTTAGCTTATACTTCAAAGCTCTATCGAAGAATAATTCTAAATTCTGGAAGTGTTGCTCCCTTGTATCCGACTTAACCATCATATCATCAACATATACTTCAACTTCTTTGTGCATCATGTCATGAAATAATGTGGTGGCCATCCTTTGGTAAGTTGCTCCAGCATTCTTTAAGCCGAAAGGCATCACCCTATAACAAAATATACCCCATGTAGTAGTGAAGGCAGTTTTGGCTTGATCCTCTTGGGCCATTAACACTTGATTGTATCCGGAAAATCCATCCACAAATGAGTGTAGCATGCTAGAGGCTGCACTATCAATGAGTACATCTATATGAGGTAAAGGAAAATCATCCTTAGGGGAAGCCTTGTTTAAATCTCTATAGTCCACGCAGACTCTTATCCTCCCATCTTTCTTTGGCACAGGTACTATGTTGGCTAGCCACTCTGGGTATTCTATCACTTCAAGGAACTTCACTTGTATTTGCTTAGTGACCTCTTCTTTAACCAATTCAGCCCACTCAGGTCTTAATCATCTAAGCTTTTGTTTGACAGGTTTAATGTGAGTGTAAGTAGGGATATGATGCTCGGCTATGTCTCGATCTATCCCCGACATATCTTCATAAGACCAAGCGAACACCTCTTCATATTTTTTGAATATTTTTTCAAATCTCTCTCTCTCATCAGGAGTAAGGTCAGATGCTAGGCTAATGTTTTTAGGATTTTCAATTGTTCCCAAATTTAATGGTTGTGTGTTAACAGAATTAATATTAAAAATGCTCATGTAACTGCTATTTGAATGTATGCAACCATTAGGAGAAACATCACACAAGTAAGCAAAATCAGACTTTATTGCATTCATTTTAGAAAAGAAAACATCATCATCCTCATACAAAGTAGATAAATTAAAATCAAAATCAAAATCATTGTTCTCAGAATCATAAAGCAGAATGTCTTCAAACTTTTCTTCAACTAGGGCAGCAATCTCTTCTGGAGTCTTCTCGGCTTTCAGGGCAACTTCATTCTTCTCTTTGTTGATTGACAGGGTGAGCTTTTTCTTCACTTGCTCCACTAACTCAGCAACATCTGCAAAAATTTCAAAACTGGGAATTAACTTACCCATGAACATGATCGGCTCGGGCTTTCCTTGGAGTGGTCCCATAGTTGGAGCTTTGACAAAGATCTCTTCAAGTGGTGGGAAGCTCATCTTCTCATTCTTCTTTGGTCGAACATTATTGGCTTCATCATATCCCAACCCCTTCTTGGAAGCTTGAGTTCTAAAATCTGGAAACTTTGTTAAACCGGCTTTACCCTTTCTAAGACCAGCTCCGGGAAGGTAATTCATGTTCTTCATCATATTCAAGACTTTGGAGTCCACTGCTTCATCATCAGAAATTACAGCTAGTTGAAAACCATTGAGAGGCCTCTCAACCATTAGAGCGTTAACAATCTCATTATCTTCAGCTTCAATGACCACTGTTTCATTTCCATTGGGGAATTTGATCTCTTGATGAAGGGTGGAAGGAACTCCACCAAGAGGGTGAAACCATGGTCGTCCCAAGAGTAAGGCAAAGGTAACTGGTATGTCTAAAACAACAAATTCCACAATAGATTCAATTGGACCAACCTTGACGGCTGCTTTGAAAGTTCCTTTGGCATGCCTCTTACTGTTGTCATAAGCACGAATTGTCACCTCGGTTGGGTTTAAATATCTTGTTGACATGGCTAGCTTTGGTAGTAGCTTAAGTGGACAAACATTTATGGCGGACCCATCATCGACCATTACACAAGGAGTCCTCTTCCCCTTGACTTCTATTTTGATAAAGAGAGGGCGAATGTGGTCTCTCCCTTCCTCTGGTAAGTCCGCATCAGAAAAAGAAACTGCTCCCATACTAACTTCGCTCTTCTCTTGAACCTCTTCACATTTCATTACTTCCCCAATTTTTATGAAGTTGATCAACTCCTCCGGTGTTGTGGAGGTAGAAATCGGCATGCTAGCCAAGGCTTTGGCCATAGTCTCTCGGTGCTTTTTAGAAGTAGCTAACAGGTCCCAAATGCTAACACTTGCTTGGGTTCTTTTTAATTGCTTGAGTATAGCATCATCTTCTTCCACTTCAACTTCCTTCCCCTTATTATTTTCTACCTCCTTAGGTGGTGGCCTTGCATAAGGCTTGCCGTATCTAGTATTCATCACCTCATCTTCTTCGGGCTCAGACCAAGTCCACTCCTCCTTCTTTGGTATGATATCATCATCACTATCACTTGAATCCCAAAACCTGTTTACCACACAAATTGTTACTTCCCCACCAATCATAGCTTGTTTAACTTCATTAAATTCCTCTTCTTCTTTGATTGCTTCTCCTCCCATATCTTGAAAAGAAGACATGACAAAATCCTCATGCAAACCTCCTCCAATCATGAAGGTTGCTGGTGGTGGTACTTTATTGAACTTTGGCAATGGGTTGTCTTTGGTATTTGGCTTGTTGGGCTCGGGTAGCTTCCCATTATCAATTAAGTTTTGGATCTCATGTCTCAATCTCACACATCTATCCGTGTCATGTCCTTGCATTTGGTGAAATTGACAAAATGCTTTGGTGTCAAAATTAGGCGGGAGAGGATTAGGCAAAGGACGAGGATTTTGGGGTTGTAGCAATCCCTTTCTTTGAAGCTTGTTGAGAACCCAGGACATCGGTTTTCCCAATTCTGAAAATTGTCTCCTTTTTTCCTTGGTTAGTAGCATTAACACCGACGGCCTTTTGCATGCTTTGGCTACCAGGTTGATAGCTCCCTTTCTCGTTCCTTTTCGTTGCAAATCGGCTCTTTTCTCTTTCCCATTCTTCAATTTGTAAACCAGCTTGGAGAAGGTCTTTGAAATCACGGATGAGTGTATGAGACATCCTTTCACGAAGACTAGGTAACACCCCTCTCACAATCATCCTTATTTGATCGGATTCATCGGGCCTCTTTTTGAGTAAAGCAACCTTGTTTCTCAATCTCTTGAAATAGTCTATAAAATTCTCATTCGGCCTTTGCATAATGGATTCCACTTCCATCAAGGTAACTTCCAATTCAACATTATTTCCATATTGTTGGATAAAGGCTTTGTAAAGTAGATCCCAGCTTTTTTGTGTTCCATCATCTAAGGTATTGAACCAATTTTTGACAACAGGGTCCAATAAGAGCATAAAGTACCTTAGAGTTTGAGCCTTAGTAGCTCGGGCAGATTGCATGGCAGTGATATATTACTTCACGTGGAGATGAGGATTTTCGGTGCCATTGTACTTAGCAAAGGAAGGCATCTTGAATTTATAAGGGACTTCTTCATCTTGTTCAAATAACTTGTCAACTTCGGACATCTCTTCAGTTTTCAGCTTCTTCTCAAATTTCTTTTCTAAATCAGCAATCATCTTTTCAACATCAGATGTCTCGGTCTTTTCAATAGTTGCCTTCTCGACAGCCTTCGGTTCTTTCTTCTTTTCTTGAACCTCTTGGTAGTATTGAGCCCAATTATCATCATCATCAATGACCACCTTTTCATCATCAAAAGCTACTTCACTAACTTTAGCCTTCCCTTTGTCCTTTGGCTTCTTAGTGCTAGCAGATGCCTCGGCATGGTTTTCTAAGATTGCAGTCAATTGGTTCTTCATGGTCTCAGCTAGGGCCTCTTTGATTTCTTCCATCTTGTCATTGAGGGCTTCATCCACCATTCTTTGAATTTGTTCGGGCTCCATTGTCTTTGGTGAGCAAGTGATTGAGTCATTGCTAGATACTTCATCTCCGGCGTAGGTCGGATTGTCGTAAGCTTTTGAACTTTCATAATCCAGGGCTGTGAGCCAGAGAGGACCAATGATATGAGATGCAAATGTATGCATGTATGCATGTATGCACGAACAATCAATAAACAAGTGTAATTAGGATGATCCTTCCAACCTTATAACATCCACACATGAATGGCGAGTCTCTTTTCCTAGGTATATGGTTAACAAAATACCAACATGGGGTACCTTACTTTCGAATAATTCCCTCGGACGTTTCAACCAATAGTTATATTTTTGAAAATGGAAATCAATTCATGATAATTCCCATTAATTAGGTTTTAATCCATTCAACCAACTAAAGTAGCTTTTATGTTATGTTGGATTAAAACAAAATTAAGAGGTTTATTATAAATAGATTTCTCACTTGAAAAGAGGTAACTAGTGGTTCATGCCAAAAACAAGCCCATGGTTAATTTATTCTTAGTGTAAATCAGGCCCACAATTAATTTTTGGTATTTCATAATTGACCTAAATATTTTTGCAAGCTCTTTGTAAAAAATGGTTGGGTGAAAATAGTTTTATTTCTAAGCCCATCATAAAAGATTTTAGAAAAATGGATTTTGGGCTTAGTATTTGGGCCATGAGCCAAAGAATTTTTGATTTGTTTTTAGAAAAGTCTTATGTCCAAAGATCATCTTGAAAAATTTTGAAAATAACTTTGGTCTTTTGGACTTTTAAAGAAAAATTTATTTTGAGCTTGCAAATGTACTTGGGTCATATTAGAAAAAGAACAAACCAAATAAGCCATGATTTAAACCAAGATAAATTATCCATAGTCAAACAACATGCATTTGGGGTAAAACCTAAGGAAAGTAACTAGACCAATTACATGAGCTTTAGTCTTTGGGTTAAAAGGCTTAGGTTCCCATAGCAAGTATATACCAAGTGGTACGAGGCTATGAGTGGTTATGCCATGCTCGATCTCCATACCTTGAGTGAAAGTATGGTATCCCTTACATAACATAACACGGGTAACACGAGCGTCCTAACTCACACACACGATGCAATCTAATATGATGCAATGAATAATATCATTATAAAAAAGAATAGAATAATAAAAAGACCAACGGAATCAACTTCTCTTATCCCCAGTGGAGTCGCCACTGTGAGCGGGGATTTTCGCCCCCACTCCCGGTGAAATGGTTCTTGCGACTTCGGCACTGTTTAGGCTCGGGGCCTTAGAGAAAATGGTGTCGCCACCTGGATGGACCAGGAAAAAGAAAAGGGTGGATGACTCGATTCCTAAGGAATTCCCAACACCCTAATGGGTTCTGAAAGTTGGGTATGTGTGGGGAAGGTGAGAAATGGCCCAGTACCCCCACAACGCCCGGTTCATTGGAACCGGCCTCCTTTACAGGTCTTAATATTATAGAATTCTTAAGCATAACAATATTATCCATATTACACACAATAATTAAAATAAAGCATCGATATATTGAAAATCAAAGCAATGTCCAAGCAAAACAAATAAATGGACACCCATCCGAAGATGGAAACATGCCCTTACATAATTCATGCCTAAATAGGACACCCACCAATGCAATCTAATATGATGCAATGGATAATATCAATATAAGAAAGAAAAGAATAATATAAAGACCAACGGAATCAACTTCTCTTATCCCCAGTGGAGTCGCCACTGTGAGCGGGGATTTTCGCCCCCACTCCCGGTGGAATGGTTCTTGCGACTTCGGCACTATTTAGGCTCAGCGCCTTAGAGAATACGGACCTAAGTCCGGAGAAAATGAAGTCGCCACCCGGACGGGCCGGGAAAAAGAAAGGGGTGGATGACTCGATTCCTAAGGAATCCCCAACCCCTTAATGGGTTCGGAAAGTTGGGTACGTGTGGGGAAGGTGAGAAATGGCCCAGCACCCCCACAACGCCCGGTTCATTAGAACCGGCCTCCTTTATAGGTCTTAATATTATAAAATTATTAAAAAAACAATATTATTCGTACTACACACAATAAAAAGAAAGCATCATTATATTAAAATCAAAGCAATGTCCAAACAAAACAAAACAAATAAATGGACACCCATCCAAGGATGGAAACATGTCCTTACATCACATGCCTAGATAGGACACCCACCAAAAGGTAGAAACATGCCCTTTACAAAGGTTCTAAAATAGAAAAGAAAATTAAATTACATGATGTTTAACTAATGAGGTACCCACCAAGTGGAAACATACCTCTTACAACTTTTGGAAGTCTAAATTAATTGATAAAAGTAAATAATCATCCATAATAAATAAATCATTCGTTAAAAGTATTTAAATATCAATAAAATAAACATCCATCCATGATAAATTAAATAAATCAAGTATTGAAATTAAATAGATTAAAGCATAAGAGATAAATCAAGGTATAAATAAATATGGAATTGAATAAAGCAAATAAAAGTTCAATTATAGCTACTGTGACTTTTTATGGAATTAAAATAGATTAGGGTTTTATGTTTTAAAAGGTTGGTAAGACTCTTTAATTAACCAAATTAAGGTTTGAATGGTGAAATCATGAAACTAGGGTTTTAAATTCCTTAAAATACTTTAATTTGTGATTTTTGGTTATTGAATTTTAAGCTACTGTGTAATTTTTGAGTTTTTATGTTTTTATATTTTTTAATGTTTTAAAAGGATTAGGGTTCATAAAAATTAGGGTTTAAGGTTTTAAAAGGGTTAGTGTTCATTATTTTAGGTTTAAAAGTTGAATTTTGGATTTTAGGCTTTAAAATTAGGGTTCTCGGGTAAAAGATAATTTTTAGGGTTTTAGAAATCAATTTGATATTTTATGAAGTTTTATGAATTTAAACAAATGGATTGAAGTTTTTGTAAGTAGAAAAGATGTTTTTTAAGGCTTTTTGAATGAAATAGAACCTACTTTAAAATTTTGAAAGAAACATAATTTTATTTTGGTTTTGTAGAAAAATATGTTCAATTAGAGTTTTAAGATTTTTAAGAAGAAAAAATAACAATTTTGAGTCTTTTTGGAAAAGAAGGCCACGTTTTAGTGTTTTAACTTTGGAAAAATTAAATTCAAGTTCTAAGATTTTTGATTTAAAAAACTTAAATTTTATAGATTTGCTACTGTAAAACATGAATCAAAAAGAGTTTAACATACCTTCTTTTGTTGATTCCTCCAAAAACAATTCTTCTTGGATGAACTAGCTCCAAAGACAAGCTTTTGTTGCCTTTGAATTGCTTAATTCGTGCTGCTACTCCCTTAAAAATCAATTAAATTGAATTATTGCTTTTCCTTTCTTGATTTGGTTTCCAATCCCAAGCTCACTGTGAAAACTTTTTCCTCCCCCAATTTGGTTCAATTAATCCTTATTTATAGTGGTTTTTATGTTATTTCTTCCTAATTCCACACGGCAATTAATAATAAAAAAAAAGAAATTAAAACCTAATTGGATTAGGTTTCTAAAAATTGGGTCAAAAAATTTTGCGCTGGCGAAAACTGTGGTAGCGGGCCCGTGGCGTACCAGCCCGTGGGCGTGCCAGCCCGCAGGAATTTCCTGCGGGAAGTTATTTCGCCCACAGGAATTTCCTATGACAGGAAGTTATTTCGCCCGCAGGAATTTCCTACGAGTGAACGATCGGGCCTGCGGGCGAAGGTTTTGCCCTCAGGATTTTCCTGCGGGGGCAAAACCCCCTCAGGCTCGTGCGACTGTTTTTCGCTGCCGATTTTTTTCAATTTTTATTTTTATTTTTTTTATTTTTATTTGTTTATTTGTATTTTTTATTAATAAAATTTAGATAATAAAGCAAAAACTATTTAATTAAAATTATTTTGGACCAATTAAACAACAAAAATCATTTTGGACTAAATAAAGCATATTGGATCGGATTGGGTCAAAAATTAAGGGTCTACAAAATGAAAGGGTATTCAATTCAAATGGTGGCAAATGACTGATATTAGCATGAATGTTGCAGTTGTTGCATCTTTTCACAAAGCTTTGGCAGTCGGCCTCCATTGTTAACCAAAAATACCCTTATCTAATTATCTTCTTGGCCAAGGCTCATCCATTCATATGAGGTCCATAGATACCATCATGAATTT
The DNA here is from genome assembly GCA_947685225.1 of Garcia nutans. Lineage (NCBI taxonomy): Eukaryota > Viridiplantae > Streptophyta > Magnoliopsida > Malpighiales > Euphorbiaceae > Garcia > Garcia nutans. The sequence goes on from CANTUV010000045.1 coordinate 37,484,758, forward strand.
ATTACATTATTTGCTCAGCTCCTCCATCATCTACACATCTTAAGTGGGTGCCATCCACATTCTTCTTGTATAGCAAATCCCTAAGAATAATGAACTAAGAAGCCACTCTCTTTAAAACCATTTCATCTTTCAAGGCTAACCCATCTGGTGCAGTTCCGTTCATTAGAAATTCGCAAATGTCAAAGAACTATGGCTTCCCACCCTTCATATATATCTGTCGTATATGGGCATCCTCTTTTTCCCAAGCAGGCTTCATTGATGGAATAAAAAAAATTGGTTGGGATATGATGCCCTCAATATTATCTCAAATGGACGCCAAAGTCATAAGTGCATCAACCATCCAATTCTCCTCTCTCAGGATGTAAGTGAATTAAAGCTGGTGGAAGTTCGTCCATAATTGGTTAATATGTTCTAAATATGGTCTTAGCTTTTCATCCCTCACTTCCTAGATGCCTTCCACTATTGGGTTACCAAAATTGAATCATCATGCACCTTTACCTCTTTTACTCCCAATGATAATAAAGCTTCATGCCCGAGAATGCATGCCTCATATTCAACCATGTTATTTGTGACTAAAAATTGAAGTTTCTTAGCTAGATAGATCTTTTCACTCTCTAGTGATACTAACATTCTGATTCTAACTTCACTTTGGTTCACTACTCCATCAAAAAACATTTGCCATTTCTACACTTGGATTGGCCCTAAGTACTCATATGGAAATTCCAATTCTCATTCTGTGTCACTATCTATTGATTACTATGCCAAGAATTCTGCAATGGTGTTTTCCTTTAATGTCTTCTTAGTTACACATTCTATGTTGTGCTTCTGTAGAATAATCATCCATCTTGCCAATTTTTCCAAAAGAGAGGGGGTTGAGTATAGGTACTTCAATGGGTTAAACTTGGTGACCACTATTACTTTATAGGATTTGAAAGAATGTTCCAACTTCTTGATTGCCCATAGATGATTATGCAAGTCTTCTCCAGTTCATTATTTTTTACCTCATATTGAATGAACCGCTTACATAGATAGTAAATCACATGTTTAACCCTTCCTTCATCCTCTTATGCTAACAGTGCTCCTATAGACTCGACTTCAATCACTAGGTAAAATATCAGAGGTTTTCCAGGCTTTGGAGGTTTTAAAACTAGTGGAGTCAACAAAAAAGTCTTTATATTTTGAAGTGCAGCTTGACATTCTAGGGTCCAATCCTTGGGTTGATTCTTCTTTAGTAGCTTGAATATAGGCTCGTGTATTAAGGTGAGCTTGGTGATAAAATGGGCTATGTACTGAAGCATGCCTAAGAATCCTTTGATTTCTTTTTTTCATTTTTGGAGCCAACATTTCTTGAATGGCCTTGAACTTATCTGGGTCTACATCAATCCCTCTATGGCTCACGATGTATCTGTGAGCAGGGATTTTTTCCCCCCACTCCCATGTGGAATGATTCTTGCCACTTCAGCACTATTAGGCTCAGGGCCTTAAAAAACACGGGCCTAAACCCAAAAAAAATGGAATCTCCGCTCTGATGGGCCAGGAAGATAGAAAGGGACGGATGACTCAAATCCTAAGAAATCCCCAACCTTCTATTGGTTTCGAAAAGTTGGGTACGTATGGGGAAGGTGAGAATGACCCAGCACCCCCATAATGCTAGGTACATTAGAACCGGCCTCCTTTTCAGGTTTAAATATTATTAAATTCTTAGCTTATTGAAATATCATCCATACTATATGCAATTTAAAATAAATAAATATTCATTGTATTAAAGTAAAAGCAAGTCCAAGCAAACAAATAAAAATGGGCACCCATACGAGGTGGAAACATGTCCTTACAATAATGTCCAATGTCAGAAAAATAAAATAATAAGACACCACCATTTGGTGAAAATATATCCTTTATATTAATCCAAAACTTAAAATAAATAAAATTACATTGATCCTAACAAATATGGCACCCATAAAGTGGAAACATGTCTTTTACATTCTTGAAATCAAATTAAACCAATTAAAACATCCAACCATTCATTATGAATAAAATAGAAATAAATCATTCATCATAATTACATAATAGATCAAATTATTAAATATAATGGCTCAATCTTAAATAAATTATTAAATGCACAATATAGGGTTTACTTATTAAATTAGAGTTTTTAGGGTGAATGTAGGGTTTTTTAAGGAAAAATTAGGGTTTTGGGAGGGTGAAATTAGGGTTTTAGATGGAAAGATCAAATTAGGGTTTTAGTTTTAAAACATGTAAATAGGGTTTTGGATGAACTAATTTTGATTTTAAAAACAATTAAATAGGGTTTTAAATGAAAACTAAGGTTTTGTAAATAAAACTAGGGTTTTGGATGGGAGTTAGGGTTTCTAATGTTCTTTTTATATTGAAATTAATATTGTTAATAGTTAAACTACTGGATGTGCTAACGAATTATTATGCAAAGATGATTCAAAGGGTTTACATAATTATTGCAAATTAAACTAACTTACTGCCCATTGATATTTGAAAATTTAATTGCTAATTGCTTCTGTGATTTAAAAATAATGTTCATAAATAATATTTTGGACTTAACTAATTATTGTTAATTGTTACTGTGTTTTAACTAATGGCTACTTTGATATTAAAACACAAAGTTAATAAAATAAATAGCCACTATAAATTTAAAAAGAACTTCAAAACTCCATTGTTGGCTCCGCTAATATTTTATGTTAATATAAACTTCCTGCTTGCACTAGTATTGAATCTTGGTTGAGCAAAGTGAAGGTGATGTCCACTGCCTTCTTATTGTATGTTGATTACTTGCTATTAATTGTTGTTAACGGTTAGTAATCTGTGTATTTTTCTTTGCTTTGGTTGTTTGTTGCTTTTTGATAATTCTCCCTCTCTCTGTTTAATTTTTCCACTTATATTTAAGGGACCAGATTAGGTTAAAGCTAGTGACTGAGCTTAATCTGATCTTAATTTTGATTTCCAATTTAAGCACAGCTCGAATTAAGACCCAAAATAAGAATCATATTGAATTAAAGTTTTTTAAATTCATCATGAATTCATGACCATATCGGATTAAAATGAGTTTAATTCGACATGGACCAACATCCATATCGAATTAACAAATCCAATTCAATATGGATGTGTTCCATATCAAATTAGACTTGTTCTAATTTGATATGGGACATCCATATCGAATTAGAGTCCATCTAATTCGATATGGATGCTTCCATATCAAATTAGATGGGTTCTAATCTAATTTGATATGGACCATCCATATCGAATTAGAGTCCATATAATTCGATATGGATGCTTTCATATCGATTTACATGGGTTCTAATTCAATATGGACCATCCATTTCAAATTGGATAAGCCCAATTTGATATGGCATGATCCATACTAAACCAAAACCTACTTCAACCTCAAACCAAACCATTTCAGGACATTCAATGTTGAACCGACTTATTTTAGGCCTTATAAAACTAGACCAATGTAATTAAAAGCTTTAAAGTAGGTTTAAACCATTAAGAATGGACCAATATTAACTTAGGACTTCTTTAATTGGGATTGGAATAGCTTAGGGCCAAAATTAAGGGTCTACAGTATCACAACAATTTTCCTTCGGTTACTCCAAACTCAAATTTCTTTGGATTGAGGAGAAGCTTATATTCCTTTACCCTTTGAAGAAATTTTTCAAATGCGGCTATGTCACATCCGCCTACCGCATTTATGCAGAGTAGTCACGTGCATAGAGAGAGAAGGGGAAAGGAGAAGATAATTCTTGATAACAGCCCTAGATAAGGTTGTATGACCAAAGGGACCTAGTTGTAATTTTCAAAAGTTTTGGGGACGTAAATGTAATTTCAAAAAAAGTTGCACCGGATGTTCTTAATAGTACATATAACAGATTCCAAAAATGGAGTGTAGAGAAAAATCGGATCGCAACGACGTGTAACGGTTTTTCCAGGAAATGTCCCGTTAAAGAAAAACGAAGATATGTTGACTAGGGGCATTTTGGTCATTATAAATTAAAGTTATGCATGAATTTAAAGTAGGAAATAAAAACATGAGTACGTAGAGGATGACGAGGGGTTAAATATGAAACAATCGTCAGTAGAAACGGAGCCGGAGAAAACCCGAGCAAAGAAAGGACCTAAAGGGAATTTTGTAAAAAGTTGAGGGCTTATTGGTAATTTTTCAAAATGACTTGGAAACCTAGAATAGACCTTATAAATAGAAAGTAGAGGTCGTGAGGATCAAAACTATATATAGTTTGACTCGTGGAACTATACGGTTTAAAAGATATGATCGATTAATTGCCGGAATGTAATGTGGGCCCGGTTTCGTGTCGGGACCGGATGAGTAACCCGGGACAACTTTATGAGATCCTATGGGAAGAGGGACAAGTGGAAAGAAGTAAAGGAAAAGAAAACTATAAAAATCTAATGTTGGCCAATCAAAAGAAAGCATTTAGCATGTGTAATAAATGTGTAATAAATGAAGAAAGAGAAAAAGTGGACAAGTGGTCTTAAGAGGTTAATCAACACCTAAGGTGATCATCATTTCCTTTGTATATAAATATATGTGAAATGAAGAGCAAATTCTCTCTTTTTCCACTTACAAAATTCGGCCAACAAAGGGAAACACCAAAGGACTTCCAAGTTTCTTCAAAATTTGATTTTTAAGGTAAGTTTTAAAGGTTTTCTAGTAAGTAGACTTTAATTTTAGTATTAATTTTAGGTAGTTATATATTTATTGGAAGATTGGAGATTAGAATCTTTATGTGAAATTGGAAAAAATATTAAGTAAGTGATGAGATTAGTTGATTAAATGGAAGAATAAAGATGTATAAAGATTAATAAGGTTGGATTAGGGTTTCGGTTGGAAAAGAAATGGAGGATAACTTATTATTTTGAATTTCTAAGGTTTATGTTGTATCTTGAATTGATTGAAGGAGAAATAAAGAATTAAGGAAGGAGAAGAAGGAAAAGCTAAGGGGAAGTACAAGAATAAGGTTTGGTACTTTACCTTTGAATAATTAATTTTGATTTGGTGCTTTACCATAAAAGAAATTCTATTTGCTTACAAACTTTGGTTTATGGAAGTTTTGAAGTTGATGTTTAAATATTTTGATTGAGTTTAAATTAAATATTTGAGTTATGTTCTTGTTTTCTTATGGAAATTGGGTTGTTAAATTTAATTGAAACCAAATGTTTTGAGAAAATTTGGCAAGTTGATTTAGTAAGTTGTTTGGACTTTAATCAGTTTGATTTGAGTTAAACTTGCAAAAATTGCTAAAAGGAAGTGTTTGAATCTTCACTTTACTATTAAAGAAGCCTTAATATTGATTTGCAAAAGAAAAATAAACTATCCTATGCATTTCAAATGTTTGGGCCGAAATGGTCCCAAAGTGACAGCTTCTGGACTATTTTTGTGGCAATTGTTTGGGGCAGCAAACGAATGAATTTTTCAACGAAATTTTACATGCAATTAGTTAACATATGAAATAAGTTTTCTGTAAAATTTCAGCCAAAAATAAGATTATTTACTTGGTCAAATGCATAACTGAAGTGGACTGAAATTTTGACGAAAACCCAGATTTTACTATTCATTTGGTCATGCCATTTTGTGTTGCCGATTTTTCTGGCCGCAACACTATTCATTTGGTCAATTTGTGATCTTTTGAGGAATACTTTGAAATGTTTGATGTGTTTATTGTGGATGTTAAATATGTGAAAAAGAGTAACAGTTTGACCAAAGAAAGTAGTGCGCGGCATAAATGGCAAAGCGCGGTGAGAATTTAAATTGATTTCTTGAATCATTCTAAAATGAAGTTGAGACTTAAATTGAATCATTTTAATCTTTTTGCTCTACTGGATAGTGGGAGTGGTAGATAAGGGTATGGTGCACTATACTAACGCATGCAGTACTGCTCATTATTGTGATATGATATTTTATTCAGTGGTGAGGCCACTGAAGCCAATGGGGAGGCCCATTGGTTAACCAGGATGGGGAGGCTCATTCCTGTGATCTGATATTGGTGGTGAGGGCCACCTATGTTATAGTGGGGAGGCCCACTGCCTTATCACTATGGTTCCCTATATACCAGTAGAGCCTGAATCAAAGACATTATTTTTCGTTAAACTATATAATGCCAATGAGTTTGAATTATGATTTTACATTATTGAAAGCATATCACACTGAATGTATCACGATTTCTATTGGTATAAAGTTGGTTGATTGTGGATTTAATTATTTCCTTTGATTTCAAATACTTTCATATACTACTTTTATTTTTATTGGTAAAGTACCCACTGAGCGACAACGCTCAGCGAGTTGAGTTTTCTTGACTCGTAGGTTTGGAGCAGTAGATTTCGGTGATTAGCATCGAGCAGCACAACACAGCGCAGCACCTTAGAGTAGCCTTTAGTTTCCATTATGAGTTAGCTAGTTGTGGCATGTATATGTATATATAAGATTGAGAGTCAGTATTTGATACTGAACGTTATTGGTATGTAATAATAATAAATCTCTACTTTATTCTGGATTAGAAGTGTGAATTTTTCTTGCAGGTTGTAGTTGAGGGTATAAGGTGGATTCATTGGGAGTGTATTGGAAACTGATTGTATTCACATTGGTCTGTGTAAAATATTTTCAAAAATCAGAAAAACAAGTTTTGTCTACACTTGGGATCCAAATCTCTAGGCGAACCTTTGGCAAAATTTCTGTAAAATCGGAACAAAAATTTGACTATGTAAAATTGGTAGCAACATTTGGATAGTGTGGCACCTCTGCTCGGCTTACACATGTAGGTCGGGAAGGGGTGTTACAGGCTACATGTCCTTCCCTTATCTTAGATTTGACTATCATATCATCAACATAGACTTCTACTTTGTTATAGATTCAGTCATGAAAAAGTATAGCGGCCATTCTTTGATAAGTAGCCCTAACATTCTTTAGCCCAAAAGGCATTACCTTCTATTGTATGTTCCACATTCTGTTGTAAAAGTTGTCTTATTTTTATCCTCCTTAGCCATAACAATCTGGTTATATCCCAAAAACCCATCAATCAATGAGTACTTGGCACATTAAGTTGTGTTATCCGCCAATACATCTATGTGAGGTAACATGAAATCATCTTTAGCGGAAGCCTTGTTCAAATCTCTATAATCTACACACATCAGAACTGGTTCATCTCTTATGCACGAGGACTATGTTCGCAAGCCAATTAGAATATTCTACTACTTCTAAGAATCTAGCCTTAACTTGCTTTTGGACCTCTTTATTCATCTTCTCTACCCATTCTAGGCTCATCCTTCTTATCTGATGTTTGACGAGCTTGTAGTATGGTATGTAAAGATGAAGTGCTGAGCTACACTTTGATCTACTCATGGCATATCTGCATATGTCCAGGTGAATACCTCTTTGTATCGCTTTGATACCCTTTCCACTGCTTCTTTTTCCTCTTTTTTCAAATTTTGTGCAATTAGTAGTTTGCGAGGATTTTGGTCCTTTCCTAAGTTGAATTTGTTTGTTTTAATGTTATTAATGCAAAGTATGCTCATGGAACAGTCATATGAATCCATGATGCCATCAGGCAAAAATATCAAACAAATAAGCCAAATTAGAAAATGCATTTAATCTTGGAAACAGGTACATCATCAAATAAATTAAAAGCAATAACAGTGTCTTTTGGCTCAATTACATAATCCATGGCCATAGCTTCCATGGTAAGAACCTCTTCCTTAATCTCTTCCTCTTCATCTTCAATCTTTAAGCTGGTAATCTTGAGAATCTCTTCTAGATCCACACCTTTCCTTTCCTTAGCCACATCAGTGAAAATCTTAAATCCAGACTTTACAATCCCATTAACCTCCATAGGCTCTAGTGTAAATTGGTAAGTCCTTTGCTAGTTTCCCTTGGTGAAGCAATCATGGAGCTTGGTTTTCTTCCTTGGCTTCCTCTCTTCCTCATCACTGTAATAGCCTAATCCTCTCTTGCAAATTTGATGTTAAAACTTAGGAAATTTTTATATACCTTGACCATTCTTGCCCAAGCCTATTGCAGGAAAGAAGCCCATCTTCTCATAATACTTTCCATATGAGAATCCATCTCTCCATCATAGATTTATGCCACTTAGGACCCAATCAACGGTGGTTGTTCAATTCCCAATAGTGCTATAGTTTCTCTAGCCGAGCTGCCTTGATCATAACTACATCACCCTCATGGGGAAACTTGATCACTTGGTGCAGAGTTGATAAGGCTCCCCCCAATTTATGGAACCAGATTCGGTGTATCATCCTTATACCTATATATGTGTAACACATACAACCCATATATATATATATAATACATATATAGAATACAAGAATATTATCATCTTTGATATTTATAAAATTTTCCTTAATTATAAAAAAAACATTTAAAGCTTATAAATGTGCCTTAACAAGTTTATAAGTGAAATATAATGATAAATTAATTAACAAAAAACAAATTTTAAAAAAAATTTATGGAAAAAATTCACCAGAGTTTCAGTTGTATTTTGGACATTCCCCAAAAATCAATAACTCAATTTGCATAAAAACTTTGCACTCCCAAAATCATACATTCATATGTCTACTACTTCATCATTCTTTAATATTTTCTCAAAATCACTCAAACATATACAGATACATATTTAAAATATTCACAAACTTTACACTTATCCTAAAAACCTTATAATTTACAACATTTATAGATATGCATAAATAATGTATACAATTAAAACAAGTTTTTCAAAGTAGATGTTTATATGCTTGCAACTGGCTACGGTCCTGTGGTAACAAGACAAACCTTTCAGCAAAATCCAAAATCCCTAATCCTACTTAGGTCCAACAGGGCTTTCAGTACTAACCATGTCACCTGCATGATAAACAAAATCACATTAACCATTTCGCCTAGTGGTACATACTTTAATAATAATGCAAATTAAAGTAAAATAATGTAAATTGCTTTTTCATTAAATCTATTGATGCAACATGAAATTTCCTTTCAAATTATTTGCATTAACCTTACTGAATTATCACTTAACACAACCACATGCATTGGGCCCAAAAGACCATATATAATATTCAAGTTCCAGAGATAATGTTTTGGACTATTTTTGACACCTAGTGTGGAGCCCGAAGGCAAAATACATAATGGTGACGCCTAGCATCTAGCCCGAAGATAAATCAAATATCAGTGACGCTTAGTGTCTAGCCCGTAGGCAATCATAAGCATGCTGCCAAATACAAAACTCTGAAAAATAATATTATATAAGGTTTCACACACAATATATGCAATTTCACTTTTTTTATACTTTGGCAATTTTCAATTCTTTTTACAAGTTTTCCATCTATTTATCACATTTCCAATCGGAAACTTTGCATTCCATTCATAATGTAACCAATATAAGGTTACATTTTGGTATATAACATTTTTTTTATGTGACCACATTCCATAATGCCATTAGCCATTCTAAAATGGTTTAAATGTCCATACATTATGTAATTCATGCCTTTAAACATGTAGCTAAGTACTTTACATGTGAGTTCATACATCAAAGCGGCAAAGCATCCATACCAAAATACAATTTAATATTCCATTTACAATGCATTACAATACATTTATATCAAAGTATGTAATAATCTTGTTTAAGTAACTTCCAAGCTACCAGAAACCACCACTTCTCACCACTTTCTACAATACCCTTCACTACTAAAGTTGGGCATATACAATCTACTCAGTGCCTATTCAAAATGTAAGTATATATTATGCATTAGAATCATATTTCTACACATTCTAACTAATAAAAATCAATTTAGTATATTTTCGTCAAATTTTCAAATTTTAACCCTAACTTAAAAATCAAAGAAGAAAACTTACCAATTTGTTGGAAAATCACCAAAAATCACTTCAATTCTCTAAAATCCATCAAAATCTTGGTGTATGGATAAAAAGAATTCCTCCTTTGTCTAACATTGGTGGCTAGCCATGGAAGAGAAGAAGAAGAAGAAGAGTTTAATAATAAAACTTTTTTTTTTAATTTTCCTAACCATATATATTATTTTAATATTTTAATTAAATATTTTAATTATTTTAAAAATGTCAATTTTCATCGTCCACTCATAAATAATTTATTTTTAAATTTTTTTAACCTTTTACATGTTTTACTATTTACATGTTGGCTTTTACTATTATCTTTAACTTTTATATGTCATTTATATTCCACATATATTTAACATATACAATCTATTTTTTTCACTTATAAATCTTCATTTCTCCCTCAAATTATTCATTTTAGTTTAGTTTTATTTTATTTTATTTTAGCAAATTGTGTGGATGTTACAGTAGGCCTAATAGCACAGCAAAGGTGACTAGGATATTGAGAATAGTAAAAACCAATTCACTTTCAATGGGGCCTACCTTGACTATAGTATTAAAAGTTTCCTCAACTTCCCTTCTTGTATCATCATGGGCTCGAATGACCAAATCTGAAGGTTGCAACTCTTCCTTCTTGAACCCAAATATGGTTAATAACTTGGAAGGTAGAACATTAATAGTTGACACATCATCTACCATAGCACACGTGGTCCTTTTCCCTTTGATCTCAGCTTGTATGTAGAGTGGCTTGTTATGATCCTTTCCTTGCATGGGTAGACCTTTATCAGAGAATGCAATCAAAACACTAGTCTTATTGACAATAGAGGTCACCATTTCCTCAAGTGTTGCCAATGCCAAAATGCACATCCCACCAATGCCTTCATCACCACCTCTCGATGTTGTTTTAATGCCATAAGCAGCTCCCAAATACTAACATTGGCTTGAGACTTCTTGAGTTGCTTAAAGACCAAGTTCTCATCTTCCTCTTCCTCTTCCTCTTTCTCCTTCATGGGTGGTTCAGTCTCCAGTTCAACCCCTCCATAGAATCTACCACATTTAGTTATGCCTTAGACTTCTCCCATGGCTTTGCCTTTGAAGTCTAGCTTCCTCTTGACATTATTACTCTTCATAGGCTCATCATCACTAATTTCATCCCAAAAGGAAGGCCCATTTTAAGCCCACATTCTTCAATATTATCCCATACATCAATGATGCCAATTGAAGGGACCACTTCATGAATTGGAGCATGAATTCTTCACTAAGGCCTGTCCCAATTGTGAATAACTTCTTAGGAGGTGGAATTGCACTATGCTTGGGCAATGGGTTATGCTTCATCCTAGATGTGCTCTTCTCAGGATCTACCAATGTACCATTGTCAATCAAGTCTTTGATCCCATGCTTTAGACAGATGTATTTATTTATATCATGACTAGCCCTTTAATGAAACTTGTAATATGCATTCATATTCTAATTTGGTGGGATAGGGTTTCAAAAATATGAAAAGTTTTGACCATTATCTAATAGTGTCAGCTTAAGTGGTCACCACACACGAACGACATTTACGAGACTTGTCTCGTAGTCAAATTCTTGTGTTGTGTAATCACACACGGTTTATTACTTTGAAAAAATATAAATGTTGAAAATCACACAAATCTGCTAATTATGCCTCAAACTATAATAAATGGCTAATTCTTATTATTTGCTTATAAAATTTAACTTTTATAGACATTTTGCAACTCTTTAACACCCTTAAACTCTCTCAAATTTCTTTTTACTCTGAAACACTCAAAAGCTCTCAAACTCTAAGTACCATGTTTTCTTTTTCTTCTTTTGAAATCTTAATTTAAAATGGTTTAAAGAATATTTTGAAGGACATCTATGGAACCCAAAATTAAGTCCTCTAAGAAAAAGCTCACTCCTATAGAGAAGGGTAAGGGGATAGTTTTTAGAGAACCTCAAACCTAGGGAGAACCTCCTTCACCACCACCTAATATGAGAGGGGAGAAAATTCACAAACCATACCACACCTTTTTTTCTAGAAATAAAGAAATATTACATGCTAAAAAAGAAGAAGATATAAGTCTCTAAGATACCAAGTGAGGCTATGTTGATAACCCTAGGTATAAAAGATGAGATTTGTTAGCACTTGGACAGGATTGGGTAGAGAAATTTTGCGTTTCCAAATGAATTAGGTAACCCTAGCCTAACAAGAGAATTTCTAATGAGTTTTAAAATATAAAAGAGCCATAATATCATTTTTAGTTACTATGGAGTTTACTTCAAGCTCTTTGACAAAAATTTTTGGGTATCTCTAAATGATTTTTCAAAAGTGTAGGATTTCAAAACTAAAAGAGCCTTTTCTTACAATGACAACTTCCATTCTTTTATTAACTTTTTGGAGGGAGATTTCCATAGAGAAGAACTATGACAATGGGCCTTACAAGGCAATTCACTTCACAACCCTCACCCTTTGGACGTTTTATAAGATCATCACCTTCACCATCCACCAAAGGGCTAATGGCAATGAGAAAATCACCCAACATGACTTATTCTTCATGTGTACCTTAGTCCATGGTGCACCAGTTCAAACTACTAGATTTCTCATAGACACCTTCTTGCACCATTCTACCTACCAAACTAGCACCTTCTTTTTATCTTTCCAAGTCACTCAAATAGCTAGACACTTTATGTAATAGCCCTTAACAATCCTATTAAAAACTATTAGAGATGTCATACAATGTCCATACACTTATTCATTCAATTTTTAGATAAACACTAAAGCCGATGTCAATAAAAATTTTAGCAGAGTCTCCCCTAAAATTTACCATTTCTAACATCTTCTCAAATCCAAAACACAACCTACATATATATATTAATAATTTTAGCCACCTTTAATGGCTTAACATAAAGTTTTTAATACATTTTACATCTTTTTATGAATAAAAATACACTTACATACAATACTCAACATCAAAGTAGCTTAGCACATCTTTAACATGAAAATGTGCTAAATCACATCACATGTAAATGAAATATACAAAGTCAAAGTATGTACTTACCTTTAACTAAGACAACATCCAAGCTAAATTCTCACTTTTCCCATCACTTTCCAAAGTGTCCTTCACTACTATGGTATGGGAAGTCCAATCTACTCAACTCCTATTCACATTTTGAATTTAAATACTTTATTAATATCGCATCTCTATACATTTTAAGCAATTAAACTTAATTTAACTCCCTCTTTTAAAATTTAAAATATTTGCCCTAATTTTCTTTAATTTTGAGCAACTATTCTAACCACTTCCAAAATATATTTTAAGTTCATTTCCATCATTAGAATCACTTTATAAAATGTTTTAAACAATTTAACATAATTTACATCCATTCGTTAACAAATTTCTTTCAAAAGCCCAATTACCTCACTAACCCATTCAAACTTCCACTAAACCTTAAATTTAAAAGAAATTCTCTTAAATTCAAAGGCAGCTTGCTTACCTCCTACAAAATCTCTAAATTCACCTTTGCTTCTTGAAAATTTGATATAATCTTGAGTTATTGGAAGCAACAATTTCCTTGAGCATCCATGGAGAACAAGAGAAGAAGCAGATAATAGATATCAATTTTTGACTTTTTTTTTCTTCTTAATTCTAACCACATGTATATATTATTATTTAATTAATTAATTAATAATTTAATAAATATCCACATTTTTCCATCATCTTCCACTATCTATTAATTAAATTAATTTTGAATAATTTTATTCATTATTATTTATTATTTTTATTATATATTTTTTATTTTTTTTAACTTTTTACTATTTAACTTTTGACTTTTACCTTTTACCATTTGTCTTTATATGTTTCATATATTTTCTATAAATTTCATATATACTTTTAGCATTTCCTCATTTCCAACACCTTATTCATTCCTCAAATCATTTATTTAACATAACTTAATTTTATTTCAGTGAATTTACGGATGTTACAACTCTCTCTTCCATAAATAATTTTGTCCTCAAAATTATCTATCATAATTCAAAATCAAACACCATTAAAACCAAACATAAATCTCATCCTCTTACCAAATTTATCACTATAACTAACCACATAATTTTTGCTCTCCCCCTTATGAGTTTCCTTAATCACCTTTCAAATTTTAACCCCCTTTCCATGCTTAAACCGTATTAGCATAACATTAATAATCCATTCCAAATTAAGTGATTATTTCATATATAAACAATTATATCAGACAAAAGAATTAACCATTATCCATACTTGAAATTTTTAATTCCACAGTATCACAAAAATAATTTGTAAAGTTCTAGTCTCTTTTTATCTGCTCACAAATGTAAACTTTTCTCTTTGACCCAAATGATTTTATTATCTTAAATTTAGGAATTATCAAATTACATCTTCAAAATTTAGATACTAATTATCAAAATTATCTCAAAATTGTATCTTTGTCTACTTATTTCCAATCTACTATCATAAATAAATTCTTATAATACTTCAAAATAATAGTAACTCCAATTTACCAGTCAATAATTCTTATGCATATGCCTTCCATTATAACATAATTATTTTATTTAAACATAGCATCTGATCTTTTTTTATATTCTTAAATATCTCTTCAACCTTTCAAATATCTTTTCGTTAATACTTATGTAAGACAAAATACTAAAATTTCATTTTCATTAGGTTTCTTTACTAATAATAATTCCTTCTTCTTCTCAAATTCATAAGCATACTTACTTCACAATATAGGTTAACAATTACAATCATATTTGATTTTACTTTTGTTTCATTTGAATCAAGATCCACCATTCACATTTTCCATCATTTTATGAATAAATTGCCAAAGAATACTACCAAATAATTTACACTATATAATTCAAATCAAAATCAGTCAATAACATACACACGTGTTAAGTTATATCACACATCTGTATAAAATAAATCATTTTTCCCTTAAATAAATTACCTTACCAACTCACAACAAATCCATAATTCCTCTATATGTATGCCTATGTAAATTCAATCTCCATTATTTTCCTCCAAATTGACAACACAACTTATAAATTTTATACTCTTAATGTTATTCAATTAATACCACTTCAATCATTTTTTTTATTCCTCTTTCAATACTCACAATTTTCATCAATCCTTAAACTCATATCCATGCATAAATATATAACCAATAATTTACATATCTATTAATTTATATCCAACCAAACATTTGTATATAAATAGAATCCTCATGCATATAATCCAATAACTCATTACTATACTCATTTATTGAACCAAATGATTAATATCTTTCCCAAATTACAATCAAATTCAAATCTCCTTTTTCATTTATTTTTCCTTCCATTTATTTGTTTCATAAAATTAAGTGTGTTTCCTAATTTCACAATTCTGCCCGATATCCAATTTCATACCAATGTCATTTTTTATTTTTCGTTCATCATTAAATCTTTATTAGAGATTAAAAACTCTTAAACATGTGCACTAGACACATGTATGAACTTATATTTAAAATTTTAAATTTTCTAAGTTGATTTGCTATATTTAAAAATTAAGTTCTCCAAACCAACAAATTCTGTTTCTTTAACATTTTCTTTGGCAGTACCCATTTATCCATTTTTTTCAGGTATCAAACCTTGATAAAAAAAATTTATGAAATTCTAACCAAATACTATAAAATACATATGATCTTGTATATAAATTTTTAAATTTTTCTGGGTCCATTTGTTATAGTTTTTAAATATGTTTCTCAACCTCTACATATTTTGAATTGTTGTAATAGCTCCGATAATTTATTTTCTTCTATTTTTCTTAAATAGTAATTCATTTCTAAAAATTATGAAATTCCATACATCACACACTAACGCATAGATAAATGTTCACTTAAAATTTCAGTCCCAATTACTATTTCTAAGTCAGTCTAAAAATTTAGACAAAATCAATTCATAGGACATGAATAAAATTTCCAGCAACCTTCAATCTCATAATATCATTATTAATTCCATCCACTTAAATCAAATGAATAATATTTAACATACTAGAACTAAATTTAAGTTCACTCTAAACTTCTATAACTTATTCAACCGAATACTATTCAATTCCCTTACATGTAATTATTATCAAATTACATACCAGTCTTTCTTATCTTTAATTCTCATTCAACAGTACTTTTCTTTCTCTTTTCCTCCAATCTCCTACTTATACATGTCTTAACTATATAATACTATTATCACTATCACCTTTAACTTTAGAAATGACTCATTTAATCTAACATTATCTAATATATATATATACTAGCCACTTAATTTCGTATAAATTTCCTTCCATAATCTTTTAATTCAATTCTATTTTTTTTATTCCCAAATTTTATATCCAATAACTTATAATATAAACACTCTTCATGTATTACTATAATAATTTACTTCAAAGAACTAATTCAATAATCTTTTACATAAATCACCTGATAAATAATTCCTCCATGGTTCATTATGTTGAGTCAAAAAACTACTTCTTTTGAATAATCAATTCGACTAATAAAATTTTCCAGCATCTCATCTCTTTTTTTTTACATATTAAAAATCTAGACTTAACTTTTTCTTTACTCGGAGCTTCTCTCTCCACTTACAACAATTGTCTAATCAAAGACCAGTTCAAATGCCAATGCATGTATTAAAACTCAAATCATTATTTTAAAATTCTCCTTCCTCAATATTAAAATCCAACTAGGTCAAGAACCTTAAACTTAGGCTCTGATACCAAAATAAATGTAATACCCTTATATCCCAAATATGTATAATACATACACCCCATATATATAGAATACATATGTAGAATACAAGAATATCGCAATAATTAATAGTAGAAAAGTATAATAAATTATACTTTATAATATAAGTTTAATAGGTAATAAATATATGCACAAATAATTAATTGATAAAATATGAATTTTGTTGGAAAATCTCTGGAAAAAAATTTGCCAGAGTTTTGTTTGAAATTCTAATGTTTCCCAAAATCAAGTATTCACAACCTGCATAAAACACACTTCTAAAAATCCATTTTTATTCAAAGACCAACAATTCTCCAATTAACTCAAGTAGTTCATCCAAAACTCATTATTTTATAAATGTACATATTTAATAAATATGGTTATTACTTACAAATCCCTTCAAACATATTCTATAATTTATACAATACATATAAAAATCTAGAATGTACTATAATAGAAAGTATACATGTATGTAAATGACACAATTGGTCTTGTAGCACCCTAAGTCACCTAGTGTCATCCATTATCCAGATCTCTTTGATCAATAACTCTCTTGCCTGCGTGATTCACATAACCATGCTAAACCTAAAGCTTAGTGGTACATATTTTAAAAATAACATTACATATTACACACATAATATCAATTCCATGATCCAACTCTGCTCGGGTCATCTCAGTCTCTAGACCCGGCTTTGCTTAGGTCTATTAGCACATTGTAGATCCTTAATTTTGGACCTAATTCATTCCAGCCCTAGTTAAAAATTAAATCAAGTCTAAAGTTTTAACCTAGTCTGAAATAATTTTACAAGCCTAAAATGGTCTGGTACAATATTAAAATCCTAAGATGAATCAATCCAAGCCCAATAAGTTTGATTTAAGCCTAGTTTATTTTTGGCAAGCCCGAATTTGTCGTAAGGTGAATTGGCAAGCCCAATTCGAGGCCGAGGGGAATTGAGGCACACAATTGGCCATAGGCCTGGCTAGTGGAGAATGGCACCTAATTTGCCGCAGGCCTGGCCAAGCGGTAGGCCTCGGCCTGGGGCAAATTGACCATGCCAATTCGCCATAGGCACATGCCTTTGAGAATTGGCCATGCCTAGATGCAGTTTCAATTAAATTCCAATTCTAATCAAATTAGCTTAGAAAGTTTTTAAATTCATGACTCGGGAAGGAGGTTCAATCCCTATCAGCATTAAGCAATATTGACAGAGTGTTAGCAGCCAATAACAAACACAAGCATATTATAAAACCATAAAACCACAAAGGTAGTATCGCACTATCTTTGTCTTACTCGGACAAAGTTTCAAATTGTTGGAAGATCAATGTTTAATTGTGGTGGAGCCAACAAATAAAGGTACATTTACTAAATTTAACTCATTTAAATTCAACTATCTCTGTTCATAAATTTAAATATTGGTTATTTTTCTTCATTATCTAAATAAGTTCCAGTAGTTTGACATTCATTTATTTCAATTCATATTCATTTATTAAAGCATGATCAGTAATGTAGGCTTTAAAAGTCGCAACAGTTTACTTATTCAATTTTTTTTTGCCCAGTAGCTTGTTAAATTAAAAGTTTTTAATATCACAGTAGCCTTGTTTTAATAACTAAAACCCTACTTCAAATCCCAAAACCTTAATCTACTTTTAAAAACTAATAAAACCAATTTTCAAACTTTGAAACCCTAATTTTGTAAAAAACCCAAATCGTATTTTTATAAAGCCCTAAAACCCTAATTTTGTTTTTTCTAAAATTTAAAACCCTAACTGAGTTTTTCTAAAACCTTAAAACATTAATCATATTTTCTTAAACATTAATTCATATCAATAAAACCCTAGTTTGTACATCTATTGATTAATATGATATAGAATTGATTATTAATGCATGTTTATGTCTTGATGGATGATTTATTTTTATTTGATTTTATGATGAATGATTGAACATTTATTTATTGATTTATTTTAGTTTCAAGAAATTGTCAGAGGTATGTTTCCACATTGTGGATACCTCATCAGTTAAGTTTCATGTAATTTAATTTATTTTAAGTTTTGGATTAATGTAAAGGACACATTTTCACCAATTGGTGGGTGTCTCATTTTATTTGTTTTCTTTTGGACATTGGACAATTGTAAAGGCATGTTTTCATCCATGGATGGGTGCCTATTTATTATTTTGTTTGGACTTGTCTTGATTTTAATACAATAATTCTTTATTTTAATGTTCGCATATAGTAAGGATAATATCATAATATTTAAGATTTTTATAATATTTAGACCTGAAAAGGAGGTTGGCTCCAATGAACCGGCCTTTATAGGGGTACTGGGTCATTCATACCTTCCCCATACATATCTAACTTTTCGAACCTATTAGGGGGTTGGGGATTCCTTAGGAATCAAGTCATGCACCCCTTTCTTTTTCCTAGCCCATCCGGCTGGCGACTCCATTTTCTCTGTATTTAGGCCCGTGTTCTCTAAGACCCTGAGCCTAACAATGTCGAAGTCGCAAGAACCAATCCACCGGAGTGGGGGCAAAAATCTCAGCTCACATACATGTGTTATCAATCTCAACTCTCTGTGAATAAATAGTTGTATAGGATTGTCAAACACACAATATCTCATAATTTAGTCATAATCCATCGCCATACGTTATTCATCATTTATTCCTCAGTTCATCTCACCTACTTTATCATTTTCTAACAAAATCAATATATACCATTATCCACAACATAACACATATATACACATAAACATATCACAAACACATACATTGGGCCCAAACAACCTTGTACAGTATTCTGGTTCCAAAGATATTGTTATGGTCTATCGCGACACCGAAAATCTAAGTGTCGCATCCGCCCCCTATTGACACATCTGTGTCTAGCCCTGATGGCAAATAACAATGACACCCAGTGTCTAGTCCAAAGATAAATAATAGTGATGCCCAACATCTAGCCCGAAGGAAAATAATATATAGTGACGCCCAGCAACTAGCCCAAAGGCAAATCATATCAGTAGCACTAACAACAATTCTCTGGAGCAAGATACTATACAAGGCAACGCACATTATATATACCTTATTACCTTAACATATTCGATTCCATCATTGTTTATTTTTCAACACTTTTTCATCACTTTACTCAATTTTCACATTTCATACCCATTTTTCATTTCCAAGTTATCATACCATGCTATGATCACTTTCACATCACATTTTTAATTATTCCATAACCATTTCTTATATTCTCAATCACATATCACATTTTCCATCTTATTATTATATTTCATCAATTTCTCAATTTTCCACATTTATACAAACATACACATATTACACAATGATTTCATTTATCACAATCTCATTGAACATTATTCCTAGTCACATTCACAATGTGACCATTTTCCTCATTTCTAATGCATTCTCACATTATTTCATAATCAATCTCCATATTATCGATCACATTACACATTGCATAGTCTATTTTCACAACTTTAATTACATTTTATCATTTTCTATATTTTATTTTTTTACTGACATTATTAAATTATTTTTATAATTTCTACATTTTAGATAATTTCCACATTTTCCATATATTTAATCACATTTCCCATAATGTATGTCACATTTATAATGTGACCTCATTACCCATATGTTTTGGGCATTTTTCCCACTTTACCCAAATATATATATATATATATTAATAATTTTAGCCACCTTTAATGGCTTAACATAAAGTTTTTAATACATTTAACATCTTTTTATGAATAATAATGCACTTACATACAATACTCAATATCAAAGTAGCTTAGCACATCTTTAACATCAATAATGATGCACTTACATACAATACTCAATATCAAAGTAGCTTAGCACATCTTTAACATCAAAATGTGCTAAATCACATCACATGCAAATGAATTATACAAAGCTCTTCCCTTCACTTTCCAAAGTGTCCTTCACTACTATGGTATGGGAAGCCCAATCTACTCAACTCCTATTTACATTTTGAATTTAAATACTTTATTAATATCACATTTCTATACATTTTAAGTAATTAACCTTAATTTGACATCGTCCTTTAAAATTTAAAATATTTGCCCTAATCTTCTTTAATTTTGGGCAACTATTCTAACGACTTCCAAATTATATTTTAAGTTCATTTCCATCATTAGAATCATTTTATAATATGTTTTAAACAATTTAACATAATTTACATCCATTCTTTAACAAATTTCTTTCAAAAGCCTAATTAACTAACCCATTCAAACTTCAAATAAACCCAAACAAATTAATCATTTAACTATAAAATCTTTGTCTCTACATCAAACTAACACCATTCAATATCATTTTATGAATTAAAACATCCTTTAAAAATTCAAATTGTACATAATCTTAAACTTAAAAGAAATTCTCTTAAATTCAAAGAAAGCTTGCTTACCTCTTACAAAACCTCTAAATTCACCTTTGCTTCTTGAAAATTTGATATAATCTTGAGTTATTGGAAGCAACAATTTCCTTGAGCATCAATGGAGAAAACATTTTTGAACAAGAAAAGAAGAAGATAATAGATATCAATTTTTTACTTTTTTTTTCTTCTTAATTCTAACCATATATATATATATATTGTTTAATTAATTAATTAATAATTTAATAAATATCCACATTTTCCTATCATCTTCCACTATATAATAATTAAATTAATTTTCATTAATTTTATTCATTATTATTTATTATTTTTATCATATATATTTTATTATTTTTTAACTTTTACTATTTCACTTTTGACTTTTACCTTTTCACTCCCAAAATTTCATTCATTCCAACCTAACTCCAACTTCAACAATCCACCATTTGTCATTCATAATTTAGTTTAATAATCTTTGATTTTACTAATATGTTGGCACATTAAATGTATCCATAATTAATATGTTTTACTATAAAGTTTTGCCCAAAGCATAATTAAAAAGTATGCAAAACTCTAACTTAACCATAACTATACAACTGTCACTATAGTCACAATATTGCTATTTAACACCTTTTGTAATGTAATTGATCTTGAAGCTTTAATATCTTACTCTACTAGCTCTATTCCACTATTTGATCTACACGTCAGAAATAAATCTAACATGCTAAGCTATTACTTAGTGGTGCTTGCATATTCATAGTTTTCCAAAAATTATAACATAAAAAAACACTATTAAAATTTCATATAAATAAAATAGAATCATCATTTTAAAATATCAAATAAGAAGTATCACTTTAAAATATCAAATAAAAATATTACTTTAAAATACCAATAAGACATGTGAATAAATTTTTAAAATGCAAGTTAACTCATTATGGCATAAATAAATTCAATATTTAATAAAATTGGTAATAATTAATCACTTTGAACAATCTACTTATCTTAGTAAGTTTCACTTGTTCCCTTACATACTGAATATTTAAATCCAAAGTTTGGATAACAGGTCACTGATGAAAAGTAAATATCCTTTGTAGAGAATATGGCCAATGGCCCACTAATGGCATGAATATCCACTATCACTGGTGACACAAAGTGTCCACTGATGGCATGAATGCCCACTATCATTGGTGACACAAAGTGTTCACTGATGGCATAAAGTGCTCACTAACACTATAGACGTCCACCATTTGACTAGTCATTCAATCCAGCAGCTAGATTTAATATCAGTATAGTTTGGGCAATTCAATTCTCTTTCATTTTCAATTAAACATACAATTTTTATCTCATTTTATTGTCATTTTATTTAAGAACAATAACAATTCTTTGGAAAGAAAGCACTTTCCTTCTTTATTATCAAATTGGTTTTACTTTAACTATATATATAAAAAATATTTCTTAAATTAAATTCAATCACATTTCATTTAGTACACATTCACCAAACAAAATATAAACAATCATTTTAAATTCCAAAACCTTATATATAGCCCTTAATTTAAAACTTTTAAAATGCAAACATTTCTTTAAACATTTTTTTAAAAATGCATACATATACTTATTCTTAATTAATTATGAATTCAAAATCAATTTTTTCAAGAATTTGCTCCAAATTTATCTCTAACCCTAATTCAACATAATTCTAAACTCGACACTTTGTAAATTTAAAAATTATTTGAAGCTTAATTTTTATTTAAAAACCATATAAATTATGAATTTACAATCATTTGTTTCATAAATAATTTCATCCTCACTTCTAAATCCTAAATTTTTCCATAATCTTAATTTAACTTAATTTAACACTTTCAAGAATCAAAAATTATTTTAACCATAATTTTAAGTTAACAACTTTATAAATGCACTTATTTCCATCCATTTATGAATTTATAATCAATTATTTCATTAACTAGTTTAAAAGTCAATTCTAAATCCTAAACTTGCCACAACCCTAAATTGAATCTTTAGTGAATCAAATGTTGTTTTAAACATAATTTCAAGCTAAAAACTATACATATACACTTTAATTTATTCAAACATGAATTTTAATAAAATTTCTCTTCATTTAGTTCCATACTCTAAATTTCTCTCTCTACAGATACAATTAATAAAGTTCATCACAAAAATTCAATTAAAGTAGTGAAATCAACTCATATAGTTCATGAAAATCAAAAGAAAACAATAGAATGGCAACTTATGAATAAGTAAGCACAAACCTATTTACAAAGTAGCACTTTCTCTCTCTTCCTCAATTTTCCTTTAATTTTTTATGGTGATTTTAGTGTTTCCAACCTGTTTTGATGAATTACACTAAAAATTTTGATTTTTATGTGAATTTCCTTTTATTTTTAGCTATGTTAATAGAAGAAGGAGAAAGAAAGGAAATATTGCTATGGTGGAAGAAGAGGAATGTGGTCTTGAATGAAGGAAGAAGATATAAATTTCTACATACTTATATATTTATATATTATTTAGGGTTTTGATCATATAAGGTGTGCTCACCATAACTTTAGTGCACTCACTTTCTTAATTATTTCTAAATCTGACTTTTAGTTCTGTAAAACCATAAAATTAATTGTTTTAGTTAATTTAAAGCTCTATTATCCATATCTTTCATTCTACTTTCAATAAAAATCCCATTTTAGGGTTAAAATATTGTTTTTGTAAAGTTTCACTGCTTAAAGACTCTTTTTTAAAAATGTCAAGTTTATCCATACCCAAACTTTCAACTTTTTTAAAACTCAACTACCACTTTTCCATTTATTTCAAATATCTAGGACACTATCTCCATTATACATAGTCTAATATCTATATATTTCAGAAAGCCATTACTTAAATATTTCTGACATTACACTTTAACATGTTGAATGAACAAAACCTAGCTACCTTGAGAAACTCACTTGACCCCTCTACCAAAGCCATCACAAAAGCCTATCTTGAACATGCTAAATGTATCAAGAGGGTTGGGAACCAATATGTCTATATTTTTTGAAGTAAGAGTGTCTTTGAAAGGGAGAAGAAGAGGCATATGTTGAATATAGTTAATGAAGAAGGTGAAGAAGTGGAAATGGAGAATCCTAAAAGAGCCCCCAAGCCAACTAAGAGTAAAGGTGAATCCTCCTCAACCAATTTGATTATTAAAGTTGTCCATTCTCTTCAAAAACAAATCTCACTTTAAGAGGGATGTTGTAACACCCGTAAATTTTAAATACTATTAAATAATTGATTTGGAGGGTTTTTAGTATGTTGGAAGAGAGAAATAAAAAATATACTTTGGATGCATATAATGCATACATGGTATATACCTAACATATACCTAATATGTACATTGTCACTAAAAGACAAAGTTTGGTAAAAAGTAAAAAGTTAAAATTAAATATGATAATATTAATAATAAAAAAAAGTAAAAGAAGGTTAAAATGTAATTTTGGATAGGAAAACTCAAAATATGTATTATTTAATTAATTATTTAATTGTTTAATAATCATATAAATGTGGTTGGAAAGAAAGAAGAAAAAGTAAAAAAAATAAAAGTATCTTCATCTTCTTCTTCACCACCATTTTTGCACGAATTTAGAGGGTGGGAGAGAGGATTTTTGCTTCACCAAATCCATCAAATTTCATGGAGATTTCAAAGGAATTAAGGTGTTTATGAAGAATAATTAAGGTTTAGGTAGGTAATCTTTGCTTTAAGCTTAGTTTTTGTTTTAATGAATATGTGATTTTTGAGTTTGAGATGGATATATTTATAATTTATGAAATGTGCTATTTTTGAGTTGTTTTGATGTAGATATTATGATTTTAAAGTTGATTGGTGAAAATGATTGAGTATGGTGAAGTTAGGGTTATGAGCAAAATATGTGAAACTTAGGGTCTTGAATAAGATTGCTATAATTGCTAAAATGAATTGTTTTGATGTTGTTTTGATTAGTATGTGATGATTTTATGGTTTGATAATTGAAATGAATGGGTTTGATGGGATTCCAAATGAAATAGTAAGGATAATTAGGGTTTTGGAACAATTTGGGAAGAATAGGTATAATTGGTGTATAATTGATTTAAATGGCTTGGAATGTGTTGCTAATGGATTATTTTTACTTGTAATTTGATTTAGGATTGAGTAAAATGAATTTGTGAAATCAAAGTATTGATGGGAAAATGGTGAAGTTAAAGTTGGAAGGTGATTAGAGCTTGGAACTTGATATAATTAAGGTTAGTGCATACTATGCTTACATTTTACTTGAATGTGCATGTTTGGAATAATCCATTATGGCATACTTTAAAGGAATGCTGATGTTCCTTTAAGGTAGTATTATGTATATATGTGTGTGTGGTTATGTTATATGCAATGGAATATGTAAAAATGAGATAAAAGAATTATGATATGTATGTGAACAAGTGTTATGAGCTATGTGAATGTAAATGCATAATGTGATGTTATAATGTGAATAAATTGATGAAAATGATGTTTAAAGTGAATGAGACTATGGGTGGTGATCATGGTATGAGATGATCACAAGAAGAATATGGAATTGTGAATGACAAATAAAGAAGGAATAAAATGAGATGTTAAATGGGATGGAAATGAGGAAACTGGTATTAATGATGAGAAAGAGAAATGGAAAAGAAAATATGATTAAATGTGGATAAATTATATGATGCATGTTGCTTTATACAATAATAAGTTCAAGAAAGTTGTATTTGGTATTGTTTGGCATGCCTTATGCCTTTGGGCGAGACACACTCGTCTTATAGATATGATTATGCTAGGCGGGATATGCCAGTGTCATAGATATGATTACGCCTTCAGTAGACACACTAGTGTCACTAATATTATTGGCCTTCAGGCCTAGACACAATGGTGTCATGATAGACCAAAGCAATGTTCTGGAACTTGTATATTGTATAAGGATTTTGGGCCTAATGTATGTGTTTGTGTTTATGATATGTGTATAAAATTTGAGTATTGGTGATGTTGTTAATATGGAAATTTTGATGATTTGAGTTCTGGTGGTGTTTATGAATTGTGAATTTTCTTGGTATGATTGGAAGGAAGGATGAACATGGATGAATTATATTTTTAGAGTGCTTTTCAAATTGCAGGTTGTGTGATTTTTAATTTGGGATTTTACAAAATTATAGATAAAACTCTAGCGAATTTTTTTCAGAGATTCTCTTTTATAAAATTTAAATTATTTTTTAAAATTAAATTGAGTGGCTAATATTGATTGTTAAAGTGGAACTCTTATATTCTATATGCATATTTTATGTATACGAGGGATATATATTATGCATACATAGGATATAAGGGTATTATAGATATGGTTAAAAGGTTCACTAAATTAAATAGGAGAACCGATCTTCTATCCCATATTCATAATGATCTCTATGTTATCTAAGGGAAATTAGATATCCTTGAATGTGATATAGATGAATGGGATGTAAGTCAGCGTGAAGAGAGCCTTTTTCAGGATGAAATTATCTCCACTCCACCTTTAGAAGAGAAAGTTGAAGAAGCTGCTAGTGAAGAGAAAATTACTAATGAAGAAGAACCAATGATCAAAGACAAAGAAAAAGTAGTTGAGCCTCTTGTGGATTATTATGATAATGATGGTAATTGAACCGCAAGTACTTTTTTATTTTTCTTATCCTTTGGTTTTTTTTAACTTGTATTTTTCTCTTTTGATAAATGTGTGATCTTACCTTTTTTTAATGGACTACAATGCCTTAATCATACATTTCTCTTATATAATGTTTCTTTATTTTAATGCAAGTTTAATTTCTTTTATTACACATTGTTCCTTCTCTTTTATGCTCTTTCTAATGTGTTTTTGCCTTTTTCAAAGAGGGAGAAAATATTGAATTGAATGAGAGAGAGATATTAATTGAATTAACTTATATGACAAAGGAGGAGTTTCATATGAAAATAAACTTGCTTTACTTATACAATTTTAAATTATCTTAAAAACTTTCATCAAAATAAGATTGCTAAAGTTCAAAAGCTTATCTTTATTCTTTTTTTTATTCAATTTGTTGTTAAAGTCAAAAAAGGAGAGATCATAGGCCAAGTATTTGGACAATGAATTGTATTTTGATACTTAATAACCAAATTGATAAGTTCTAATGTTTCAATTAACTATTTTTACCTTAGATTTTTAGGTTTCTAAGTTTTCTAGTTGGTGAGACCTCACAAGGGCTAGAGAGACCACACAAATGGCTATTAAAGCAACATATTTTACACAGTAAGGTTCACTATGGCTAGGAAGGACCACTACAGCATTTGAGCGATCGCTTAACCAACTTGGGCAACTGCCAGCTTGGGATGAAAAACATCAGAGACATAATAGAGTTCACTTTCAAAAGCATGGTGCTTACTTGGACCATCAGAAATTTTGTGCTACAGCATTTATATTTGAGTGACCATGCAAATTCTAAAGGCGTAAGTGAACTTTTACATATAAATATTTTTGGTAAGACATAGCAGCAAAAACCAAGGTGCAAGAAGTAACCTGTCACTGCCATCTCAAAGTTGGGTGACCAAAGATTCATACAATAAAAAAAGAACCATGAAAAATTGATCAACTAATAATGTAAAGCCATATGTAAGAAAAATTTATGAAGAAAAGTTAACATGCATTTTATGCGACAGCTCAAAGGATTGAGCGACCACACGAATCATAAAAGAGGCATGGAGTGGTTCTCGTTGACATGTCAGATGCCACATGGACTAGTCATTGGAAGTATCCATTAGATACATATTGAATCTCATGACCACCTAGAGTCTATGATGACCACATAACACCTCTAGCAACTTTACAATAAGGAGTATAACTACTAGATACCTCTAACAGTATTTAATGCAAGAGATTTTGGTTGGTGAAGATATTGATCTTATGTCTTCCAACTCCAACTACTCAAAGGAGTGAAGAGGCCTATAAATACTTCACCAAACCTCATTTATTATAGCTTTTGAGTAATTAATAGCCAAAATCTTGCAATTTTTTTTTTTGATTTGCCTTGTAACAATTTTCATTTATCATTCTTGAGTGTTTGGGTATGAGCACTATAAAAAACCTTTATAAGTTTGGAGTGAGCTTGAAAAACACTCTGTTGTTAGGCCTTGCTCGAGAATCAAATTCAACCCGCTAAGAAAAGTTGAAATACTCATTCTTGATCTTACACAACACCATCATGTATGGTCTCCACTTAGTTTGGTAAGCACGGGTTTAAAATCATCATTTTATTTTCAAAAGGTTTTACTCTCCTTTTATTTTGAAAAGAGAGAATAACTTTATTTTAAAAACTTGATTATAGAGTCATCACCTCAATTTATTTGGTTTTGACAAAATTAAAGGAAAAACCATCTACTGTGACTCCATGAAAAATGTTTAATTTTTATCCAAAAGGCACTAGTATGAAATCAATCACGATAGGTTCTGGGCTAGTAGATTTTAAGTAAAATAAGATTTCCCTTTAAATAAATTTTAACTTTTGAAAATTTGATTTCATGTAATGACAATTAAGATCATGACAAATACTATATGCATGACAAATTTTTATTAATTCCATCCACTTAAATCAAATGGACCATATCTTGATTATTCAACCAAATATTGTTCATAAAATAAATTAAAATCCATTCATTATGAAATCATTATATATCCATTATTAAATTTTTACATCTACCTTAAATATATAAAAGCATATTTATTACTTTTCTTATAACATCCACTTCCACATAACATATAAATGAACACATTTCAATCATGCAACTAAATATAGACTGCATAGATAACTTCAACTCATATTAACATAGTAAACCATTTATATAAATTCAAATTTTAATTGATTAAAAAAAAGAACAACATTTAAA
This sequence comes from Garcia nutans, assembly GCA_947685225.1. Lineage (NCBI taxonomy): Eukaryota > Viridiplantae > Streptophyta > Magnoliopsida > Malpighiales > Euphorbiaceae > Garcia > Garcia nutans. Next base: position 37,513,766 of record CANTUV010000045.1, read on the forward strand.
TTTTTATTCATTCATAATAAATCTTAACTTAACCAATACTATATGTCACTTTATTACATTCTCAATATACTTTCATAACAAACATATTTGCTGACATATACTAATTATCCCTTTAATTTAATTATGAACTCTTTGCTTTTAATTTATTAAAACTCCATATTCCTTTTTCACGCCTCTATCAATCCATACATTAATTTTCACAATTTTCTTCATTCCATTTGTCACATAAATTTAATTTATTTACCCACTTCCACAATTCTGCATAACTTTCTAACTTTCATATCAAAATTAATTTTCAACTTTTTATTAACCTCCAAATATTCACTAAAGATTATAAACTTTTAACCATGTGAACTTGGCACATATATAGATTTATATTTAAAATTTATATTTTCCAAGCCGATTTACTATATTTAAAATTTAGTCTTCCAAACTCACAGAATCTGTTTCTTTGATAATTCTTCTGGGAGTACTTATTTACCCATTTGTTTCATGTATCAAACCTTAATAAATATTTATGAAATTTTAACCATATGTTCTATAAATACATATGATCTTGTATATAAAATTTCAGATTTTTCTGGTTTGTTTTATATAGTTTTTAAATATGTTTCTAAACTTCTATAGATTTTGAGTTGCTGGAATTACTCCAGCAATCTGTGTTTTTCTATTTTTCTTAAATAATGATTCATCTTTAAAAAATATAAAATTTCATACATTACATCCTAACACATATAAAAACTTTTCATTAAAATTTCAAGGTCATTTAACATCTCTAGATTATTCTAAAAATTCAGATAATATAACTTCACAGCATATAAGCAAAATTTTCCAGCAACTATAATACTCATATATCAAACTTTTATTTCATAACCTAGATCGTTTCCTCAATTTCACTTATTCATCAATTGAATCACATAAATCTTAACTTTTCAAGTGAATGCTTCAAAAATCCTTTATCTAACATTTCTAAAATGACGCTTCCATTGTACTACTCTGATATACACATTCTAGATGCTACCTCAACTTATATCCGTTACATCAAACATACTTTGCCACATCAGAGGTAAATACAGGTGCCAATGCATATACATGTATTAAAACTCAATTCATTATTTTAAAATTCTCTTTTCTCATTTTTGAAATCCACCTAAGTATCAAACTTTTATTTCATAACCTATATTGTTTCCTCAATTTCACTTATTCATCAATTGAATCACATAAATCTTAACTTTTCAAGTGAATGATTCAAAAATCCTTTATCTAACATCTCTAAAATGACGCTTTCACTGTGCTACTCTGATCTACACATTCTAGACGCTACCTTAACTTATGTCTGTTACATCAAACATACTTTGCCACATCAGAGGCAAATACAGGTGGCAATGCATATGCATATATTAAAACTCGGTTCATTATTTTAAAATTCACTTTTCTCATTTTTTAAATCCACCAAGGTTGAAAATCTCTAATTAGGATTTGATACCAAAATAAATATAACACTCTTATACCCTATATACATGTAATATATATTTCGTATACATAAAATATGCATATAAAATATGAGAATGCCACTGTAATGATCAGGAACAACCCTTCACTTCAACATTAGTTATTACCAAAAATAATTTAAACGTTTAAATACAAATGTAAAAGATAAAAAAATATTTAAAGAAATAATTAAATGTCAAAATATGGATTAAAAAAATCTCTAGAAAAAATTCACTAGAGTTTTATCTGAAATTTTAATAAATCCCAAAGCAAACAAACTCAACATGCATAAAAATTTCACTTCCAAAATATTATTCACAACTAAATCTCCAAATTACCATTTCATTAATTTGCATAACATGATTTTATATCCAAAACATTTCTCATCATAAATATTTATGTATACATATATAAACAATACTGCTCTTAATCATATATACAAACATAACATTTCTCAAAAACCATCATTTATTATTCACACTATATATTTATATAAAACATTTTACAAAATCTCACTTAACTCAAGTATTTAACATCAAATGTCTAATATGTTCAAGAGCTAAAGTACACTAAAAATCAACTTATACATGGATGCAACACCTTCCAAGTTGGTCTCCTGGCACAGAAGAGCTCCAAACCTCAACCTCAAACAGGATCTACACTTCTAATTACCTGCGTGATACACACTACCGCGCTAAGCTCGAAAGCTTAGTGGTACATATATATATATATTTTTCTTTTATAAAATAACAATACAAATTACACATATGTTTATTATTATTTTTTTCAAATTTTAGCTTTATAATATTTCCATAAAATATTTGTTTAACTTTTATTCCATATTTTATATATAAATCATATCATCAATTACTCAAATACAACACATTCACATACTCATTGGCTCAATTCCCCTATTCAACTGTCAAGTCTAGTGCAGACATTATCAATTCCATGACCCAACTCTGCTTAAGCCATGTCAGGTCTATCAGCATGTACATTATTATTCTCATAATTTAATCACAACCCATTACCATACATTATTTATCAATTTATCTCGCATACTTTATCTTATCACAACCAAATCATTATATACCATTATTCACAGCACAACACATATATACACGCATAAACACATCACAAACATACACATTGGGCCCAAATAACCTTGTATAGTATTCTGGTTCTAGAGATATTATTATGGTTTATCACGACATTGGGGATTTAAGTGTCATATCTGGCCCCTGTTGACACATATGTGTCGAGCCCTAAAGGCAAATAATAGTGACACTCAGCGTCTAGCTCGAAGGTAAACCATATCAAAAGTGACACTTAGCGTCTAGCCCGAAGATAAATCATATTATAGCACCAAAAATAATTCTCTGGAACAAGATACTATACAAGGCAAACACTCATTTCATATACTTTATTACTTTAGCATAACCACTCCCTTCATTGTTTATTTTTCAACACTTTTACATTACTTTTATCAATTCCCACATTTTATATCCATTTTCCATTTCCAAGTGATCATACCATGCTATGATCACTTTCACATCACATTTTAACTTTTTCATAACCATTTCTCATATTCTCAATCACATTTCACATTTTCCACATTTACACAAACATACACATGTTACTCATCATATTACATGTCACATTTCATCATTTTTCACAATCTTAACATTTTTTTAAATATTTAGCTATCTCCCACAATTTTAATCATATTTTACCATTTTTCATATTTCTCACCCACATTGTTAATTTCATTTTACAATTTCCATTATTTAGATATTTTTCCACATATTCTTCATAATACTTATCTTATTATTCATTTCTCATCTCTCCTAATCACTTTTAGCATTTTTCTCAATTTAAACATTATACACATAACTTGCAATAGCCATTATACAATAGCTTATCTCTCATGCCTCATACACTTAATTCATAAGCATTAATTTTACATTGGGCAAATACCCAATGTGACATTTATCACATAACAATGCCATATTCTATAGATTATGTGAATATCCACATTTCAAAAATAACATATATATATATATATTATATCAAAACATATTTAATAAAATCTCAAATCATTTAAATATGTACTAACCTTAATTTGTCAATTCTCAAGCCAATTCCACCTTCCAATTCAAACTTCCACCAATGTTCTTCAATTCTTTAATTTTATTACTCCCCTTTACTCAATCCTAAACCACATTATAAGTTCCAATATAGCATTAGCAACTCAGTTAAACACACTTTAATCATTCAAACATCAATTCTATACAAAATTTCACCAAAACCCTATTTCCACCATTACTACTTCTTTAAACTACTACTCAACCTATCCATTTCCATTATTCAACTATGCATGCATTATATTTACATCAAAACAACATTAAAATAATTTATTTTAGCAATTATCAACATCATTATGAAAATCTCTTATTTTATATAATATACCCATAAACTCCCAACTTCATCCACACTCACTCATATTCAACAACCAACCATAAAAGCATCATATATACATTAAAACAATATCAAATCAACCCATTACAAGAATTATTATCATCCTTATCAAAATCCTAATTTGCACAAAGAGAAATGCTAATTGCAGTCACTTTGGAGAGTGATTGTTGGGCAATCTCTCTCCCATTGGCTAAAACTTTTTTATTATAAGTTTATTTATGATTAGAGATATTATAATCAATATTTTCTAACCAATAGAAGGGAGATTGTCCAACATTTACTCTCCAAAGTGAATGCAATTAGCATTTCTCTTTGCACAAATCTATCCCATAACCCTAAATCAACTCTTTAATAATTCAAAAGTTCATTAAACTCTCACTAACACACTTAATCACAGCTACAAATTAATCCATAATCAATTATTTCCTCATTTAACTCCAATTCAATTTTTCCATAAATAACTCAAGTAATCAAATCTATCATAATTAATTCAAATATTAGAGTTTAATAAACTTTTATAAGCATAAAGAATCAAATAAAATCCAAATAATAACAAATTATTAAATATACAAGTATTAACCTCTTACAAAGTGGCTCTTCCTATCTCTTTTTCTAATTTCTTTGGTTCTTTAATGATTTCCTTGAGAAATCATGCATAATCTAACTAAATCCTATCAAAATCTGGAATTACTTTTAAAGAAGTCATGGTTTTTCATGCAGAAATGAAAAAAAAAACAGAAAGAAGATGAAAGAAGATGAAATGATGGTGTTGATGGTGGGATGCGGGTATGATGAAATAGAAGATGTAGAAAAGTGATAATTTTGATTTTTTTTTATTCTTTCTTCAATCCTAGCCATATATTTATATATTAATTAATTAATTAATTAATAATTAATAAATATCATAATTTTTCATCATCTTCCACTATCCAAAATTATTTTCAATTTGATTTATTTTAAAACTTCAATTTTCTATCTTCCATTTAATTCCCATCTTTATCCCTTATATATAATAATTAATTTAAATAATTTTCCACCAATCATATATCTTCCTTCTTTGACTTTTTATGTAACACCCTTATACCCTATATACGTATAATACATATATAATATCCCAAAATTTTAATTTTTAAAAATTAAATAAATAAATTATAAGTTAATAAATTAAATAAATATTTAAAAAAATTAAGTAAAAAAGTAAAATGTATATATGATATATATATGTAAATATACATAACATATATAAATAGATATTTTAAAAGTCAAAGTGTATTTTAATAATTCAAAATTTAATTATAATGTTAATGGAAGAGGATATTTTGAAGTTGTAATTAAATAATAATATAAATATATGGCTAAGATTAAAAAGTGAAAAATATATGGTTAAAATTAAAAGTTGTTGGATAGAGATGACTTGTGAGTCTTCATTTTTGGTCTTCTTCTTCTTCGTATTTTCTTCTTTAGCCGATTCTCTATAGTTGTGCAAGAGAGGATTTTTTATTCTTCTAAGCTTTCTAAGGTGAAGGATTTTCAAGGGTCCAAGGGAACATTTAGTGGGCACTTGAGTTGATAAGTTCTAACTTGTATTTCCTGGATTTTCTTATAGATGTGAAGTTGACTTGTTATGGTTGTATGTTAATGGTTAGATTTGGTTGAGTATGAATAGAGTTGAAAATGAAAAGATAGATTATTCAAAGTATGAGCAAAGAATGATAATTTTGAATGTGACAATTATGTGTTGATATTAGGAATTTGGTCTGACACGTCCAGTGACACGGCCATATCATTGGGTGTGTCGATGGTTCTATTTTCAGTATCGGTGACACGTGAAGTGATACACCCATGTCACTAAGCATGTTACAGCTTCTGTACTGCAATAGTATTGACATGTGTAATGACACGCCATGTCAATGAGCGTGTCACAACTACTGTGATGTAAGAATTTTGGCACGGGCGGTGGCACGCTCATGTCTCTGGACGTATCATAACTACTGTAATGCAGAGCTAAGGACACGGTCATTGACACGCCCATATCACTAAGCATGTCAAAGCTTCTATGTTGTGGGTTTAAGGCACGGTCATTGACACGCCCGAGTTGTTGAGTGTGTCATTTGTAGATTTTGCCCAAGATAGCTCTTTTTCTTATTTTTCCTTTATGGTTCTTATCTTTGTGTTGAGAGATCACGTATATGCCTTTAAATGTGATACGAAATGATTATTTATAATCAAGTTTAGCTTAGGCTTTGAGGAGATTTGAGTTTCCCAATCCAAGTGTTGAAGGATATCTTAGAAGAGAAGGTTCAAAGTGGTGTTTGAGCTTGTTTTGTTGCTTTTAAAGGTAAGTACAGACTTTGAATAAATTAGTTATATTTACATGACATTTGGACTTAACACATTTTGGTTGAAAAATGTGTTAAGTTACTTACTGCATGGATTATGCATGAGTAATATGCTATGACTTGTGTAATTTCATAAATGCATTATATGTAATGTGAAAAGCCATTGATAATGGCTAAATTGAGTAAAAGTGGAAAAGTATGCAAAATGTGAAAATGACCCAAAGCATTTGGGTAATGTGATTTGTTGTGTATACATTAAAGATATTATGTAAAGCCATTGGTAAATGCTAGATTGTATAAAATGCGATACATTATGATTATATAATGATGCTGATATAAATGAGATACATAAGGCAATGTGCCTAGTAATAAAGAGATAAATGAGGCAATGTGCCTAACTTAATCATGAGAAAATGAGAAAGAGATTGATAATGGAAATATGAAATAATTGTGTGTCTAGTATGTTATTCAATTTTCAGAGTTCTGTGTTTGGCGGCATGCCTATGAGGTTATCCACATCATTGCCTTTGGGGCTAGCTTTTGAGCAATTACTTGATTTACCTTCGAGGCTAGACACATGGTGTCAACTTGGACTAAAACAGTAACTATGAGATTTGAATAGCATATTAGATTCTTTGGGCCCATGCTTGTGTTTGTCTTTATGTGAATTGTGAATGGTGAAACAAATAAGAAATATGTTAAGATGAAATAATATAAGATATGATATCCATATGCATTTTGTATTGGCATTGCATTTGAATTTTATTGTTATCAAAGTTTATACCGCTATGTTTTTGGCTTAGCGCGATTGTAATTTATTGCGCAGGTGACATGGTAGAGCTGGAGAGTTCGTCTAGACCGAGCCGGGTCTAGACTTGAGATCTTGAGTGTAGAAATGACTATTGGACATCAAGATCAGAGACACTTCTAGCATGTACATATTTTATATTTTCATACATTTTGACATCATGTATATTATATTATATATATCTTAAACTATAAAGAATGTTTTCGATAAAAATTTTATAATGGGGGTATGTATGTATTTTTAATTAGTAATATTTTATTTGTTATTTAAATTATATCTGTTAAATTGTTAAGATTATACAGATCCGAAAAGTAAGGTTTTTATTAAAAAGGGTGGCATTCTTGTACCGTATATGTGTATATTACATATGTTGGGTGTATGTATTGTATGTATATAGAGTATAAGGGTATTACAATATACACCTAGTATATGTAAAATACGCATATACAATATAAGAGTGTCACAATCCGGTTTAATAAAAATTAATACATTTACAATTAAAAATTCCAAACACCTTAAAATGTATATATAAATAGTAAATAAAATATTTTTTATTAATTATAGATTCCTAAAATAAGCATTTTACATAAAAATCTCTGAAAAAAATTTTCTAGAGTTTTATCTATAAATATGACATCCAAAAAATTCAACAATTACTCATCCTACATAAAAATGCACTCCCAATAAATAATAAATAACACATTTCACCAATACTCCTCAATTTCTCCAAGTTCCTCAAAATATTTATGTATACATATATATATATATATATCAAAATACATATGCACAACCCCACATTGTCCAATTTATCCAAAATATCTTTATAATTTAACATGTACTAAAAAACATAACCAAATATACATAATAACAAAATGCACTATAACATAATATATATACATGATGGTAACTGGCTTGATCTTGAAGTAGCAAAAATCCACTCAGCCAACCTCAAGTCTAGATCTGACCTGGTTTAGAAGAACTCTCTAAAGCTACCGGATCAATCATGCTTCCTGCGCTATAAATTACAATTGCGCTAAGCTAATAGCCTAGCAGTATAAACTTTGATAAGGATAAAACTTTAAAACAATGATAATGCATAATACTTTTGCATGTTATTTCACAATGTGGCATACAATTCCACTTTTAAAACATAATCTTTCGTCTTTTTATAATTCACATAAACACATGCACAAGCATGGGCCCAAATAAACTAATATATTATTCAAATCTCAGAGTTACTGTTTTAGTCCATATTGACACCCAGTGTCTAGCCCTAAAGGCAAATCATATATCAGTAATGCCTAGCATCTGGCTTTAAAGGCAAATCATTTATCAGTAATGCCTAGCATCTAGCCCCAAAAGCAAATAATGAGGATAAACTCATAGGTATGCCACCAAACATAGAACTCTGGAAATTAAATAATATACTAGGTACACAAATGATACATATTTTTTATAATCAACTTTTCTTATCACATTGCCTCATTTTCTCTTTTTTTCTCATCACATTGCCTCATTTTCTCTTCTTTTTTTTTCTCATTCATATCAATGTCAACTCATTTTAATTCATCATATCTTATCCTTTCATCACAATGTATGACATTTCACATTAAAGTCACATTACATAAATATTTTTAGGTCATTCTCACATAATACACATAAATCGCATTCTATTTATTTTAGTCATTAATAATGGTTTCTCATAATGCACATAATGCATACATAACAATTCATATGTAATAACACAATGTTCATGAATATTCATTTTGCCAAGTAGCTTAACACATTTTCTATCCAAAATGTGTTAGGCCAAATTTAATACTAATACATCTAAATTATCAATATTTGTACTTGCACTCAAATACAAGCTCAAAATCACTCTCCAACCTTCACTTTCAAATTGCCCTTAAACACTAAGATTGGAAATTTCACTTCCTCTCAATGCCTATTCAAAATCTAAATAAATTAAACCTTAATTAAACATCACTCCTCCAAAATTCTCAAAATTTTGTCTAACCTTACTTTAACATTGAAAATCCATGTTAATCCATTTAAATTGGTGTTTTAAGTTTATTTGCATCATTAAAAATATATTATAACATGTTTTAACCAATCACTAATATTTGTTTTCTTAAGGTTCTTCAGTCTAACTCATTCTAATTGTTAATCCAAGCTTATTTTCATCACTTACATCATTACATAACATGATTTAAAGATTAAAATAAAACAAATACTAATACTTTGAAAATTTTCTTTCAAAACCCTAAATTCAACACTACTTTATCCAATCTCTAGCCAAACTTGGTTAAACCCATCATTTGACTTTAAAACCCTTGTTTATGCATCAAAACAACACATTTAGAATCTATTTGCGTAATTAAAACATATGATTTCAAAAGTTCAAAATTTTCATAACTCTAAATCAACTCTTACAACCAAACTCAACTCAAACTTCATCTTTCCTCCAATCCAACTTAAGAACCATTAATAACTAATCAAAATATCTTCATAAAAATTCATTCACGTAATTAAATCATGCTAAGATAAAATTCCAAAATTCACATATTCACAATTTCATGGAATTCCAAAGAATAAGATTAAAAACTTACTATTTATGGAGAAAATCACCAAAATCCTACTTAAATCCTTAAAATTTCTTTAATTATGGAATCTTGGAAGAAGAAGAAAGCTTAGTTCTTTAGGCTATGGAGGTTCGGCCTCCACTTGAAGAAGAAGATGATGAAGATCAACTTTTTAATTTTTCTTTCCTTCTACTAAAAATATGACCATATATATATTATTTTATTATATTTTTAATTATTTATTTATTTATTTATTAAAAAAATCACAAATTACCTCTTCAATCCTTAATTAATTTTTTTAAATTATTTAATTAATTTTAATTTTATAAAGTATAATTACCATTTTGCCACTTGACTTTTCTATTCAAGAGTTGACTTTTGTGTATGTTATGTATATTTAATATATATTTCACATATACTCTTTACTTTTTCACTTCTAATCCTTTAATTTTCCATTTAAATTATTTACTTAATTTATTTAATTTAATTTTTATAAAATACGGATATTACAATTCTCTCCCCCTTAAATAATTTTGTCCTTAAAATTATCCAGTACAGTAATAAACCATCCAAATCAAAATATAATCTTAAAATCTCTTATGAAATTAATCATCTCATCAAATCATCATTTCATCAAATTACATAATTTTTACTCTTCCCTTTAGGATCATTCTCAATTACCTTTTCACTATTTCATAACTCATCATTATACTTTCTATTTAATCAAACAATCACAATAGATTATTATATCATCAACCGAATTGTCATTAGACAAAATTAGTTCATCTCTTTAGTATATATGCATCACACATCTATTACACTCAAGATATTTTATCGCTTCATTATCTTAAAGAAAATATACTCTCATAACCTTAAATTTAAAGGTTAATGATTTATACCTTAATATTGATTATTCAGTCATCACAATCATTTTCAAAATTATATCTCTGTTTAATTACCCCTTGTTTATATTTACAAATAGTTATTTGTAAATACTACAAATGATAAAAATTCCCAATTCCCAATTAACAAGTCTTAACACAATAATTTTACACATTTTCACTTTTATCTCACTCTTTATACCATTACCACATATTAATTCAATATCACTAGTATACAACAATGAAATCTTATTTTCTTATTAAGATTCATTCCCATAGGTATTCATCAACCCAATATATATATATTATCACATATCTCTCATACTCTTAATACAACTATATATTTTGAATCTTAATAATTATTCGTAAACTTACCAGATTCTAGATCAATTGATCTAACTATCATAATATGAATATCACACCTTATTCTATTCTAGTCAATCTTTAGCCTGCTTAAAATCATCATTCTGTTTAAATTTATAACCTAACTCTATTAGGTCAAACTTATTTTCAAATCCTAATTCTCTTTGGATCCAACATCACAAATAATACTCATTTCAACTTATTGAAGGTAATGCTTGTATACAGTCAATATACATCTTTCCAAATTAATTATCATGATCATCTCCTAACTTATTCATTTCCCCTGGTCGTATTCACTTTAAACATCATTTCATCAACATATTCATATTATTCCATTTTCAGACACATTCAATATAACTCTTAATCACATTTTATAATTCCTCTCATTTATCATCTTCTCACATTTCATATAGTTACCATATTTACATAATCACTTTCCTTACACATCATTTATAGCTCATCATATTTTTATAATTTCTTCTATTTTCACACTATCTATATTCATAAATAAATTTCTAATATAAGGTTATTAGTTCCAACTATACTAACCACAAATCTTGCTTATATCTCATTAAACAAAACTATCAATCTTACCAAATGTATTTCACAATTGTATCATCTCAAGCCCACACTCGTAGGTTATAAATAAACACTGTCTTCACTACAACTTTTCCTCAAACATTTCTTATCTCGATGCTACTCCCATGTCTCAGTGGTCACATACTCGTGGCATCTCAAAATCACACATTTACTCGTTAAACTCTCACTACATGAAGAGTTAACGCATATCAACTATGTTTTAAAATAATTTACCCTTATCTACCTGTTCTTTATTAGCCTAAACACATGATCCAACAACATTATCATCAACAACTCATACATATATATATATACACATATCCATTCCCATACCAATTCTATACCATTACTCAATAAAACTCCATTTCCAATCTTAGATTCCATTTACCAATAATTATGAATTATACCTAAATTTATCCGACAAGTTGTTTTTTACAAATTTCTCCTACTTAAATCAAATAAGTAATGTCTAACTCTCTAACAATTAAAATAAATTCCAAGTTTAAACTTTCATAAACAAACCAACAAGTTTATATCAATATACTTAGATTAAGTTTCATTCAATAGCACTTATCTTTAATTTGATTATACACTAACCTTTTTATTAAACATTGATTATTCGATCATAATTTCTATTTACTTACTCTAGTATCTCTCTTTTCTTTGCAAACTCATGAATATACACACTTTAACAATACAAATTAATAATCAGTATCATATTTGACTCCACTATAATTAAACATTAATCTTCATTTTTTGCATAATTAACTACAAAATTATTGTCACCATTTATCATCATTACTAACCATACAAGCTCAAAATCACTCCCCAACCTTCACTTCCAAATTGTCTTTCAACACTAAGGTTGGAAAATTCACTTTCTCTTAATGCCTATTCAAAATGTAAATAAATACCACCATTTAGAATCACATTTCAAGACATTTAAAACATTAAACCTTAATTAAACATCACTCCTATAAAATTCCTAAAATTTTGCCTAACCTTACTTTAACATTGAAAATCCATTTTAATCCATTTAAATTGGTATTTTAAGTTTATTTACATCATTAAAATCATATTATAATATGTTTTAACCAATCACATTAAATAAACACATGCTCTTTATACAAAACCCTAAAATGCCATAGCCTTCATCAATTAAGGTTCTTCACTCCAACTCATTCCAATTATTAATCCAAGCTTATTTTCATCACTTACATCATTAAATAATATGATTTAAATATCAAACAAATACCAATACTTTGAAAATTCCCTTCCAAAACCCTAAATACAATACTACCTTATCCAATCTCTAACTAAACTTGGTTAAATTCATCATTTGACTTTAAAATCATTGTTTATGCATCAAAACAACACATTTAGAATCCATTTGCACAATTAAAACACATGATTTCAAAAGTTCAAAATTTTCATAATCCTAAATCAACTGTTACAACCAAACTCAACTTAAACTTCATCTTTCCTCCAATCTAACTTAAGAACCATTAATAACTAATCAAAATAGCTTCATAAAAATTTATTCAAGTAATTAAATCATGCTAAGACAAAATGCCAAAATCCACATATTCATAATTTCATGGAATTCCAAAGAATAAGATGAAAAACTTACTATTTATGAAGAAAATCACCAAAATCTCACTTAAATCCTTAAAATTTCTTCAATTATAGAAGCTTGGAAGAAGAAAAAAGCTTGGTTCTTTAGGCTATGGAGGTTCAGCCTCCACTTGAAGAAGAAGAAGATGAAGATCAACTTTTTAATTTCTCTTTCCTTCCACTAAAAATATGATCATATATATTATTTTATTATATTTTTAATTAATTAATTATTTATTTATTTAAAAAAATCACAAATTACCTTTTCTATCCATACTTAATTTGTTTTTATATTATTTAATTAATTTTAATTTTACAAAGTATAATTATCATTTTGCCACTTGACTTTTCTATTCAAGAGTTGACTTTTGTATAGTTATGTATATTTAATATATATTTCATATATACTCTTTACTTTTTCACTTCTAATCCATAATTTTCCATTTAAATTATTTACTTAATTTATTTAATTTAATTTTTATAAAATACGGATATTATGTTAGTGTATATGCCCTAGGCCATTGATTTGGACCTTAATGTTATTCATTTTGTTATTAATAAAGAAGTTTTTATTATCATTGTTATGTTTGCATGTTATATATAATAATGATTATATCCCTGGTTTATTATTGTTATGGAGATAATAATAAATATAACTAGTGTAATATTGATTTGATAATCATAAGATGATTATAGGTATGAAGATACAAATCAATATTATGGATACATGTTAGAGAACAGTGTATTGGATAGACCCACATAGATATCACTTCATGGTTTAATGTCATAAGTGTATCTCATAATAGTTTTCATTTAATCCTTTGACTTGAGATTGTCATAGTTTCCAACATAAGGAATATTATGTTTTGACATGATCAAACGTTATCTGTAACTAGATAATTATAAAGGTTATGCTTGAACATGGTATAAATTATGTAGAGGAAAATGAACAATCAAGATGGAATTTGTCCCTCTCTATGAGAGAGATATCTTCTGGGCCCCTCGATAAGTGTAACTGAGAAATGCATGGCCGTGCTCAAATAAGTTGATATAAGATCAATCTTATTTGTTTATCGGTTAACTTGGAGATCGAGTAATCATAAGTTTGGACAATATAAGTATGACATTTACTATTACTTATGTTCAAACTAGATATCGTGTGACAAAGGGATTAATGCATGTACTATTTCAGGTTTTCATTTATAATGATTCTCATGATTAATTGGGTAGTCGTAATGTCTTGCTAGAGGCCAATTATGATTTGTGCATTTCAATAGAGATTGAAATACACTACCAATTAATATGAGCCTATCGGGTCACACACATAGAACGTAGGCTGTACTTAAATAATAATAATTATATTTTTATTATTGTTGTTAGTATTATTATTATTATTAGATATTAATAATAATATTGTTATAATAATTATTATTAGATAATAATTATTAAAAACGTGGGTCCATATAGGATATGGACAGTTAGGGTTTTGACGAGAAAAGTCTTTTAAACGGTTTTAAAAGGGCTAGAGGGATTATGATCTGATCATTATTCGTTTTGAAAAAAAAAATGGAAGAAGAGAAAAACCTAAAAACCCTAGTCTTGTTTTTGAAAAGGTTCAGCCACTGCCGTTGGTGAGCTAGCACTCAGACCGGCGTACGTTCGTGTGGACTTCGCTAGAGGGTGTTCGTCTTCAGAAGGCAGCATCTGTTAATCGATTTGAAGCAACACAAAAGTTTAGTTTCGAATCTCTTTTATCGAACTGAATGGATCACATGGATCCTGGGAATAAATCGAAAGATTTTTTTTTTGTTTTCCGCTGCGGCAAAAGAGTTGCAGATTCTTCTCGATTTACTAACAGTGGTATCAGAGCCCCTTGTTGATTCCATTTAATTCGAAATATGCCATGTTGATGTGTTGATGTGATCTATTATTTTTCGAATGGCATGATTGGATTCGTTTTATCATTTGATGATGATTCGAATCTGTTATATGAGATATAACCTAAATCGTTGTTGATATATGATGTCAAAGATGACCAATTGTATAAGCTACAATTCTGTGAAGTCGAATTAGGGTTGGTATACAATCTGTTATGGTTTCAAATTAGGGTTAATATGATTAATTCAATTCGTTTATTCATATTGAATGTATACATAGATTTCGATTTTGATTAATATGATTATTCAGTAAATCGTTTTCTAAGGTTTCTTGTAATAGTTCTCTGTTAATATGATTAATAGATTGCTATTATATTCTGTTTAATATGATTGACAGAATAAGGGTTTTGACAGAAAATAATTAATTGGATTAATGATTCTGTTTAGCTTCGAGGGGCGCTGCCCCTCGACCCCGCCCAGGGGCGCTGCCCCTTCGGAACCCCGCCCGCTGACCGGCCAGCGGGACCGCCGTGTGCGCAGCGCCTTATAGTTCGTTCTGGTGACATTATGAATGTCAACCTATTTGGTTATTTTAAGATGTTTATATGAAATATGCTATGATTATTTGATGTCTTGGCATGGTGCATAGTATGGCCTTATGACCTATGTGATTGGTTTATTTATATCTTAATTTTGGGTAAATACGGCTTGCGTGTCGTTTATTTTGTTGTAATTTATTTTACTAGTAGTTAGATTTTCTTTTATTGTAATAAATGAAGATTCAAGCTACAATGTTTATGATGGAGATTCATACCAAGGAGAAGATGGTTCCATGGTGATGGAAGCACAAGCTCAAGTTTTAAAGATATGTAACATTGCAAGTGTTGTAATAGATAGGTTTTTCACCTAGGGTTGCCTATATGATCTTCATTTGGTCTCATGAAGATCATATCTAGTTTGGCCATACTATGTCACGTTTATTTTTATCGAATATGTATGAGATGTCATGTTTGATAGTTTATATATGCATATAGGATGTGATATATAAATGTTAATTTTAACATGTTTTCAAAATTAAATGGAATGAACCCTCACTATTAATCTAAGTTTTAATGCCATCCATATCTTAAACACTTATCAAGGCTAAGATCACCTAAATGTAGATTTTGCCAAAGCAAAGTACTTTAGGTTATCCTAGTAAGATATGATGAGTAATGGTGCTGCTCATGCGTTTAAAATTGGTTAGACTTAATTAGGCTATCAAAATGGTTTTGGGCCTAAGGCATTAGATGGGGTATAACATGCTATGACATATGATGTCATGATCCCATATTATCTAAGAGTTACATGTGATGTAATTGGTAAGGGGTTACCTACCATAATAACTTGATTTTAAGTGTCATGCCAAAGCTGACTTAATATTAAGTAAAAATTGGATCTTAGCCCACTAAAATGTCATTGTGATGATTGAGGGTTATATTTTAGTGGGATTTTAATTACTTATCACCTTTTATTAATTAAAATTTGCATATTTTGTAGATTGAAATGGCTACCAACAATAACTCCACTTTATCACTGCGATCCATCCTTGAGAAGGAAAAACTGAAAGAGAATGGGACTAATTTTGTTGATTGGTTTAGGAACCTGAGAATTGTTCTCAAACAAGAAAAGAAGTCCTATGTGCTTGATGAAGCTGTCCCTGAGCCACCTCCTGCTAATGCTTCTAATGCTGATAAGAACAAGCATAAGAAGCATATGGATGATTCCAATGACATTGGATGTCTTATGCTTGCTACTATGTGTCCAGAACTTCAGAAGGATCTGGAACACTTGGAGGCTTATGAGATGAGTGTCCATCTCAAACAAGCTTTCCAACAGCAAGCTAGGCAGGATAGATTCGACACTGCTGTTGCATTATTTGACTGCAAGATGTCAGAGGGCGAATCGGTTAGCGCTTATGTTTTGAAAATGAAGGGCTACATTGATCACCTTGCCCGACTTGGATATCCCTTGAGTTTAGAACTCTCCACGGATTTGATCCTTCATTCTTTGCCCAGCAGTTTTTCACATTTTGTTATGAACTATAATATGAACAACATGGAAAAGTCCATTCCTGAGCTACATGGTATGCTCAAAACTGCTGAAGGGAATATCAAAAAGCCCACTAAGGCTACCCATGTATTGAATGTCAATAAGGGTAAGCCTATGAAGAAGAAAGGCAAGGCAAAGGGTAAAGCAACAGTTGCTACAAAGCCTAAGGGACAGCCCAAGCCAAAAGTACCCAAGGCACCTGTTCCTAAGGAAGGAACTTGTCACCATTGCAAGGAGCCTGGGCATTGGAAAAGAAATTGCCCACTTTATTTGGCTGAATTGAAGAAATCGAAGGGTAGTGCGACTACATCTTCAGGTATATATGTTATAGAAATTAACTTATCTGCTTCTACTTCATGGGTATTGGATACTGCATGTGGTTCTCACATTTGTACAAATGTGCAGGGACTCAAAAGGAGTAGATCACTGAAAAGGGGCAAAGTTGACCTACGAGTTGGGAATAAAGCAAGAGTTGCTGCACTAGCTGTAGGATCTTATGAACTTCATATGCCTAATAGCTTTTTGTTAAATTTGAACAATTGCTATTATGTTCCTACTCTGAGTAGGAATCTTATTTCAGTTTCAGTTTTGGATGATGAAGGTTTTTCATTTTTAATTAAAAATAAGACCTGTTCTATTTTTGATAAAGATGATTTGCTTTTTGGTATTGCAAGATCTTTTAATGGCCTTTATGTCCTTGACTTAGATGATTCTAGGGAGAATCATATTTATAACATAAACTCTAAGAGAATTAAGCCAAATGACCTAAACCCTACATTTTTATGGCATTGTCGTCTTAGCCATATAAATGAGAAACGCATTTCTAAACTCCATCAAGATGGATTATTAGATTCATTTGATTTTGAATCATTTGATAAATGTGAATCTTGTTTGCTTGGAAAAATGACAAAGAATCCTTTCATCGGACAAGGTGAAAGGGCTAATGACTTGCTAGGACTAGTACATACAGATGTATGTGGCCCGTTAAGCATTAGTGCCAGAGGAGGATATAATTACTTCATTACTTTTACTGATGATTTCAGTAGGTATGGCTATGTCTACCTAATGAAACATAAGCATGAGGCTTTTGAAATGTTCAAAACTTTTCAAAATGAAGTACAAAATCAACTTGGTAAAACTATTAAGGCGCTTCGATCTGATCGAGGTGGTGAATTTTTGAGCCAAGAGTTTGACGAACATCTAAGAAATTATGGAATTGTTTCACAATTAACTCCTCCAGGAACTCCACAGTGGAATGGTGTTTCTAAAAGAAGAAATCGAACTTTATTAGATATGGTTCTATCTATGATGAGTCAAGCAGATCTTCCATTATCATTTTGGGGTTATGCCTTGGAGACAGCTGCTTTTGTTTTAAACCGTGTACCATCTAAAGCGGTTGAAAAGACGCCATATGAGATATGGACTGGCAAAACACCTAGTTTGTCTTTTCTTAAGAATTGGGGTTGTGAAGCTTATGTGAAAAGACCAGTTTCAGATAAGTTAGCTCCAAAATCTGCTAATGTATCTTTGTGGGATATCCTAAGGAAACTAAAGGATATTATTTCTATATTCCATCTGAGAACAAAGTGTTTGTTGCTCGAAATGGAACCTTTTTGGAAAAGGAATTCATTTCTAAAAGAACTAGTGGGAGTACAGTTCAATTAGATGAATTTATAGAACCACAAGAAGATATTGAACGGCCTGTAGAAACAATTTCAGAACCACAAGCCATTGTGGAAACTGAAAATGTTACACAAGTTCTGCGCAGATCTGATAGACCACGTCATCAGCCTGAGAGATATGGATTTCTCATGACTGAAAGTCATGAAGTTTTGCTCATAGATCAAGATGAGCCAACTACCTATCTTGAAGCTGTGTCAGGTCCAGATTCAGAGAAATGGCTTGGAGCCATGAACTCTGAGATGCAGTCCATGTTTGACAACCAAGTTTGGGCCTTAATTGATCCTCCCGAAGGTATTAAGACTATTGGTTGCAAATGGGTTTTCAAGAAGAAAATTGACATGGATGGAAATGTGCAAACCTATAAAGCAAGGTTGGTTGCTAAAGGTTTCAAACAAACTCATGGTATAGACTATGATGAAACCTTTTCTCCAGTTGCTATGATTAAATCTATTAGGATTCTCCTTGCCATTGCTGCATACTATGATTATGTGATATGGCAAATGGATGTCAAAACCGCTTTCCTTAATGGAAATTTACTCGAGGATGTGTACATGACACAACCTGAGGGTTTTGTAAATCCTGAGAATTCTGGGAAGGTTTGCAAGCTTCAAAGGTCCATTTATGGATTGAAGCAAGCATCTCGAAGCTGGAATCTTTGTTTTGATGAAACAGTTAAGAACTTTGGTTTCATTCAAAATGAAGATGAACCATGTGTTTACAAGATGGTTAGTGGGAGTGCTATCGTGTTCTTAGTCCTATATGTAGATGACATATTGATCATTGGAAATGATGTCCCCACTTTACAAAAGGTTAAAGATTGGTTAGGGAATTCTTTTTCAATGAAGGACTTGGGTGAGGCTGCATATATCCTTGGTATAAGGATCTATAGAGATAGATCTAGAAGGATAATTGGCTTAAGTCAAAGTACATACATTGACAAAGTGTTGAAGAGGTTCAACATGCAAGATTCCAAGAAGGGATTTTTGCCTATGTCACATGGTATTCATCTTAGCAAGAATCAATGTCCTAAGACATCTGATGAGCGAGATAGAATGAATAAGATCCCTTATGCTTCTGCTATTGGATCTATTATGTATGCCATGCTATGTACTAGACCTGATGTCTCATATTCTTTGAGCACAACAAGTAGATATCAAGCTGATCCTGGTGAGGGTCACTGGACAGCTGTTAAGAACATTCTTAAGTATCTAAGAAGAACTAAGGATGCTTTCTTGGTTTATGGAGGTTTGGAAGATGAGCTAGTTGTAAATGGTTACACAGATGCTAGTTTCCAAACTGATATAGATGATTACAAATCGCAGTCAGGTTTTGTATTCACATTGAATGGTGGAGCCATTACTTGGAAAAGTTCCAAGCAGAGCATAGTAGCAGATTCTACAACAGAAGCTGAGTATATAGCAGCATCAGATGCAACTAAGGAAGCAGTTTGGCTGAAGAAATTCATCACTGAGCTTGGAGTGGTGCCTAGCATTGCTAATCCTATGGCTATCTATTGTGACAACAATGGTGCCATAGCGCAAGCAAAAGAGCCAAGGTCCCATCAGAAATCTAAGCATATACTCAGGCGATTTCACCTCATTCGAGACATCATTGATAGAGGTGATATCAAGATATGCAAAGTTGACACAAATGACAACATAGCAGATCCATTGACAAAGCCTCTCTCGCGGGTCAAGCATGATCAGCACACTAGGTCTATGGGTATGAGATATTTGTTAGACTAGGCCTAGTGCAAGTGGGAGACTGTTAGTGTATATGCCCTAGGCCATTGATTTGGACCTTAATGTTATTCATTTTGTTATTAATAAAGAAGTTTTTATTATCATTGTTATGTTTGCATGTTATATATAATAATGATTATATCCCTGGTTTATTATTGTTATGGAGATAATAATAAATATAACTAGTGTAATATTGATTTGATAATCATAAGATGATTATAGGTATGAAGATACAAATCAATATTAAGGATACATGTTAGAGAACAGTGTATTGGATAGACCCACATAGATATCACTTCATGGTTTAATGTCATAAGTGTATCTCATAATAGTTTTCATTTAATCCTTTGACTTGAGATTGTCATAGTTTCCAACATAAGGAATATTATGTTTTGACATGATCAAACGTTATCTGTAACTAGATAATTATAAAGGTTATGCTTGAACATGGTATAAATTATGTAGAGGAAAATGAACAATCAAGATGGAATTTGTCCCTCTCTATGAGAGAGATATCTTCTGGGCCCCTCGATAAGTGTAACTGAGAAATGCATGGCCGTGCTCAAATAAGTTGATATAAGATCAATCTTATTTGTTTATCGGTTAACTTGGAGATCGAGTAATCATAAGTTTGGACAATATAAGTATGACATTTACTATTACTTATGTTCAAACTAGATATCGTGTGACAAAGGGATTAATGCATGTACTATTTCAGGTTTTCATTTATAATGATTCTCATGATTAATTGGGTAGTCGTAATGTCTTGCTAGAGGCCAATTATGATTTGTGCATTTCAATAGAGATTGAAATACACTACCAATTAATATGAGCCTATCGGGTCACACACATAGAACGTAGGCTATACTTAAATAATAATAATTATATTTTTATTATTGTTGTTAGTATTATTATTATTATTAGATATTAATAATAATATTGTTATAATAATTATTATTAGATAATAATTATTAAAAACGTGGGTCCATATAGGATATGGACAGTTAGGGTTTTGACGAGAAAAGTTTTTTAAACGGTTTTAAAAGGGCTAGAGGGATTATGATCTGATCATTATTCGTTTTGAAAAAAAAACGGAAGAAGAGAAAAACCTAAAAACCCTAGTCTCATTTTTGAAAAGGTTCAGCCACTGCCGTTGGTGAGCTAGCACTCAGACCGGCGTACGTTCGTATGGACTTCGCTAGAGGGTGTTCGTCTTCAAAAGGCAGCATCTGTTAATCGATTTGAAGCTACACAAAAGTTTAGTTTCGAATCTCTTTTATCGAACTGAATGGATCACATGGATCCTGGGAATAAATCGAAAGATTTTTTTTTTGTTTTCCGCTGCGGCAAAAGAGTTGCAGATTCTTCTCGATTTACTAACATATTACAATTCACTCTTCTCTTTTCCTATTATTATTATTATTATTATTATTATTATTATTATTATTATTATTATTATTATTATTATTATTATTATTATTATTATTATTATTATTTATCCAATACCAATTTATACTTCACATATATGTAGTATATATTTTATATATATGTATATGTTATATATATGTTACTTATATATTACATATGCTTTTATGTATATGTTTATGCAATGTATTTATATTTTGTATATATATTATATATTTAATATATATATTTACCCATATATATATCATGTGTACCCTATGTTCACATTAAGTATACCATATGTATATTATATATATAATATAATATAAACATATATCCAACAAACAATACATATATTATGTATATATTATATATACACTAGGTATACATTAGGTATATACAACACATATATCTCCAAATATTTATTTATCTTATTTAATTTCTCTAAGATCACGGATACTACATAATCAGTATTTTTGAAAAGGATTTTAAAGTAAAAAAGAAAATTACAAAAATACTCTTGTGATCCAAAAATAAATTCTACCATAATTAGGCTATAGAATATGGGTAATAGGGTTTTAAAATAATTAAAATGATAATTTTTATTATTTTATGAAATTAAAAATCGATTTAAGAAACTATTAAAGAAATTAGGTGTACCGAAGCAAAGTTATATGCAAATGCATGTAAGTAAAATCCAAGACCCAATATAAAGTTCTGTTGAATTCTTTCATCTTCTTTCTCCTTCTTCAAACCGACCTAACCATCCACCACCACCATATCTTCTTATTTCTTCTTCTTCTCCCATTGTTTTACTTAAAAATCAAATAAACTTAAGTAAATAATCTATAATTTTGATAGAATTTGATGATTTTACTTGAGATTCTTAAAGAAATCATTACAAAACCAAGGGAAATTGAGAAAGAGAAGAGAAAAGCTAATTAAAGAGGTATGTGTTTGTATATGATATAATTTGCTATTTAATGTGTAACACCCTTATACCCAATATACGTACACTACATACACCCAACATATGTAATATACGAATATAGGATACAAGAATGTCACAACCCATTTTAACAAAATAAATCTTCACTTATAAAATTTGTATAAACTTAAAACATTCAGCTGATATCTTATAAATAATAGATAAAATATTACTTGCTAAAATACATATGTATACTTTATTACCAAAGGTTTATCCAAAACATTTTCCATAGTTTGCAGAATATACATATATATACATCAAAATATAACATAATATACATAAAATCAATATGTACAAAAATATAAAATATATATATGCTGACAGTTTGTCTCTGATCTTAATGTACAATAATTAACTCTGCACTCAATATCTCAAGCCTAGACTCGACTCGGTCTAGACGAACTCTCCGACTCAACCAGATCTACCCTGTCACCTGCGCGATGAACTACAATTGGACTAAGTCAAAAACCTAGTGATACAAACTTTGATAACAATATAGTTCAAATGCAATGCTAATGCATAACACATAAGGATATTAAATCTCATAACATTATATCTTGATAAATTGCTCAATTATTTCATAATTCATAATTCACATAAAAGCAAACACAAGCATGGGCCCAAAAGAATCTAATTTGCTATTCAAATCCCAGAGTTACTGCTTTAGTCTAAGATGACACCATGTGTCTAGCCTGAAGGCAAATCATAAATACAATGAGGATTACCTCATATGTAACATCCCAACTAGGTTTCAAGGACTAGGCCCAACCCAGCTTCAAGGGTCTGCTACATCATGTAACACCCAACTAGGCTTCAAAGACCAAGCCCAACCCAGCTTCAAGGGATTGTTACATTTTAGGCATGCCGCCAAACACAAAACTATAAAAATTTAATAACATACTAAGCACACAATTCTTTTATAATTCCATTATCAAATCCTTTCTCATTTTCTCATGATCAAACTAGGCACAATGCCTTAAATATCTCACTTATATCAATATAGCCATTACTAATGACTTTACATACCATCTTTAATATACATACAACAATTTGCATTACCCATACGTTTTGGGTCATTATCATATTTGGCACATAGTTCACATTATACAAATCATAGCATATAACGCATGCACCAACAATGTAGTAAGTAACTTAACACATTTTTCAACTAAATGTGTTAAGTCCCAATGTCATGTAAATATAGGTAATTATTCAAAGTTTGTACTTACCTCTAAAAGCAACAAACACCACTTTCAACCTCCTCTTCCAAGATATTCCTCAACACTTGGACTAGGTAACTCAAGTCTCTTCAAAGCCTAAACCAAATGTGATTATAAATAATCACTTAGTGATATACTTATAGGTATAAACAAAACCTCTCAACACAAGGATAAGATACACAAAGAAAAAATAAGGAAAAGAACTATCTAGGGCAAATTCTACACATGACACGCTCAATAACAAGGGCGTGTCAATGACCCTGCTCTAAACCCACAACACAGAAGCTTTGATAGGCTCAGTGACATGGGCATGTCAATGACCATGCCAAAACTCCTACAACACAGTAGCTATGACACGCTCAGTGACATGGACGTGTCACTACACGTGTCAATACTACTACAATACAGTAGATATGACACGCTCAGTGACATGGGCGTGTCACTGCATGTGTCAATACTACAACATCACAGAAGTTGTGACACGCTCAGTGACATGGGCGTGTCACTGCACGTGTCACCAACACTGAAAACAGAACCATCGATACTCTCAAAGACGTGATCGTGTCACTAGGCGTGTCAGGCCAAAATCTTGATATCCATACATAATTGTCACATCTAACTATTATCCTCCATTAACCTTTTCAACTCCATACAAACTCAACCAAATCCATCATTATACCATATAATACTTGTGTAAATATCAAAACAACTCAATTAAAAGCAAAAATACATAACTACAACCATGACTTCACAACTCAAAAGTTACACAATCCAAAACTCTTATTCTCTTCACCAAACTTAACCTTTTCTTCAATCCAACCCTAAATTTCACAGTTTAGTCAAAAGAACTTCAAACATACTAATATCAACCTTTAACACATACTACACCAAACATCCAATTCACAAAAATATAATTTCCAAAGCAAATCAAAGAAACAAGTTGGAAACTTACCAAATATGAAGAAAATCCTTAAAACTCCAACTTGAACACTTGAAATCCTTCAATTACTTGAGCTAACAAGAAGCAAAATTCCTCTCTTCCTTTGATGAAGGTGGCCAGCTTCAATGGAGAAAGAAAAAATAAGAAGATAATGATCACCAACTCCACTACCAACTAATCCCCTTTTTAAATCATACACTTATCCCTCTTTCACTCTCCACCAAGTAAAATATATTACTTAATTAATATATAATATGTCATCTTCCACTAACCATTTAATTAATATCTTAATAACTAAAATGACATTTGACCATATTAAAATATTGACTTATATATATTATGTATATCTACATATATATATCATATACACATTTTCCTTTTTCACTTAATTATATATATACATACTTTTAAATTATTTATTTAATTTTTAAAAATTAATATTTTCAAAATTTTGGGATATTACATAACGAGTCTTTCCTTAATTCAAATTGCTTATGGAAGATTAGAAATTGATTTAATGGATTAATTTGTGAAAATAGTTGATAATGAATTAATTGGTGGTATTAAGTGATTAAGGACTAATTTGTGAAAATAAGTGATTATGGATTTTATATTAATAATTGATTATAGATTAATTAGTGATAATAATTGATTATAGATTAAATAGTGATAATAATTGATTATAGATTAATTTGTGAAAATAATAGATTATGGATTGATTTGTAATAATAAGTGATTATGGATTAAATTGAAATAATATTTGATTATGGATAGCTTATGATAATAATTGATTATGGATTGATTAGTAGAAATAATTGATTATGGTTTAATTAGTAAAAATAATTGTTTATGGATTATCTTGTGAAAGTAATTGAATATGGAATAAATTGGAAATAGTTGAATTATGGAACCCTTTGTGAAATAAATAGATTATAGATCTAATTGTGAATGAA
This sequence comes from Garcia nutans, assembly GCA_947685225.1. Classification (NCBI taxonomy): domain Eukaryota; kingdom Viridiplantae; phylum Streptophyta; class Magnoliopsida; order Malpighiales; family Euphorbiaceae; genus Garcia; species Garcia nutans. Next base: position 37,539,799 of record CANTUV010000045.1, read on the forward strand.
ACTAGTATGTTTGTGTAGTTTTAACCTTAAATTATGTTTAAAAGAACTATAGAGTTATCCAAAATTTGAATTTTAGGGTTATGGGAGATTTTAGAATTATGGAACAAAATGAATAATTGTAGTATAATTGATAATTAAAGATCAATTTTTATATTTATTTAGAATTAATTGAAATAGAATTTATGTGTTCGTATTATTAAAGTATGAATACATATTAGTTGGTGAGAAAAAGAAATGAACACTCAAAAAAGTTTTAGTAGCTTAATTTAGTAAGCAATGTTTAGATATACAAATTTTATACCTATACTATATACCTGATTACAACACCACTAGGTGATTTAAGATAATTTATAAATTATATGTGGATGTGATTGATAAGCTAAATTACTACTGTTTGTCAAATAATTAGAGAGATAGAAAAAGTATAATTATGAATTTAAGAAGAAGATAGTTTTAAAGAAAACTATACATAAGGTATACACAGTACATACATAAAATATACACCTTTGGAATGATGATGATAATTTATGAAACTTATGTATTTGGAAAGAGTTAACTAAAGGAAACTATAGTATCTATTTGGAATTTAATTTTTCTCAACTAGAATGCGAAATATGAACTTGAAAAGATAAAATTGTTATTGGCTAATTTGTATTAGTTATTACATGTTTTTTACATGTAAGTGATATATTGGTAGTCTATAGTGTTATTTTTATATGTATGTTGTTGATTGGAAGTATTCTTTATATAAGGAAAAGTGTGCAATAAGATAAATAAAATTATCCTTATGCTTGAGATACATGTAATTGAGGTATATATGTGTTGATGCTTTTATATGATAAATATAATTGATATTTTTATATGATGTGAATATAGTGATATATATATATATATGATGAGATAATATGAATATGATGATAGTTTTATGTATATTGAGTAATTTATAGAGTTTCTTTATCTGTGACAAATTTTATATGCATAAAACTTCAAAACATGCATGTATAGTAAATTGATTGGTAATAGAATATAAGGACAAATATGTTGGGTTCAATCGAAGTAAAGCTTATCTAATTGAATAAAAACAGTTTAAATGTCAATTGGATAATGAGAAAAAGAATTGTTAGAAATAAAATTATTATTATTATTAACTGTGAAATTAACTAAAATTGAGAAATAACTAAATTCCCGAGTTATATTGGTAATAAACCTAATTATTGGATTGAATAGCTAGCCAGATGGTAGACGTTTATACTGTTACTACACACTTGATTTCATTACTGTTACTAGACATTTTGTACAATTAATGTTGCTAAGCATTTTACCATTAATATGTCACTATCTATACTGACTAATATATCATTGGACATTTATTTGCCACTATTGAACCCGTTATCCGAGTATAGGGTTTGAAACGCAGTATATGAGGGCAAATAAATGATACTTATTGAAATAAATGATATTTACTAGAATAAGTGATATTTCTTAAATAAGTAAAATTTATTGAAATAAGTAAATGTAATACTCTTACACCCTATATATGTATAATACATACACTCTGTATATGTAAAATACGTATATAGAATATAGGTATATCACTGTTCTAATCATTAGAAAATTTTCCTCAATTTTATAAAGATATTTTAACCTTTTAAAATGTAATTTAGTAAATATAATAACATATTTATAATAGTAATAAATTATTAAAACACATATTTAGAAGAAAATTTCGGGAAAAAAAATCGTCAGAGTTTTATCCATAATTCAGACATTTACAAAATCAAACATACTCAATCTACATGAAAATTTACACTTCCAAAATATATATATATATAATCTCCTTCATTTGTCCAATTCTCCAATATCATTTACACAACTCAAATTTTAAAAATCTTATGATCATTTATATATATATATATACAAAATGTATTTAAACATTTACATGCATATTCAGTTCCAATACTTTTACATAAAATATATATTATACAAACATTATGAGATTAAACAAAAATACATATTTACATGCTATGTAGTGACACTGACTTGGTGGCAAATTGCTAAACCTCTAGACTATCTATCTCTAACATGTTACCTGCGCGATGAACAAATCACGCTAAGCTTTTAACTTAGTGGTACATATTTTGATAATAATATATATATTTAAAACAATACATTATGCTTTCTTTTCAATATGAAATGCATTATGCACTAAAACAACTTTACTCATATAAAACAACCTCTTATCACAATCACATGCATTGGGCCCAAATACCCTTATACAATATTCAGGTTCCAAAGATATTGTTATGGTTTATTGTGACACTGGGGATTTAAGTGTTATATTTGTCCCCTATTGACACCTATGTGTCTAGCCCCGAAGAAAAATAACAATCATAAATGACGCTCAGTGTCTAGCCCGAAGGCATATTATATTATAAGTGACGCTCAGCATCTAACCCAAAGGCAAATCATTTCAATAGCACCAAATATAATTCTTTGGAACAAGATACTATACAAGGCTAACACACATTTCATATACATTATTATGTTAGCATAACCAATTCCATCATTGTTTATTTTTCAATCCTTTTTCATCACTTTTCTCAATTCTCACATTTTCCATATATATAACATGTCTTTTGACCGCATTCACTATGTGACCTAACACCGCATCTCACATAGATAAAACACATTATTTGCAAATTATATTTATCAATATGACTAACCATTCAACAATAGCTTAACATTTTACAATTCGTGCCTATCACACATCAACACCTCAAGCAATGTACTTTACAAATAAAAACCAATATGTAAATAATATAACACTTTTATCAATTTACAAAGTGTTATGCCCAACACCAATGTAATTAAAATAATAATTATCGAACTATGTACTAACCTCTAAGGTGCCAAAATCCAAGTCTATTTCCACCTCTAACCTTCACGTTCCAAAAGCTCTTCAACACTTAGATTGGACAAACTCAATCTACTCAACATCTAACCACATTTTGAATTTAATTACTTCATTAGTATCGCATTTCTATACACTTTAACCAATTAAACTTAATTTATCACATTCCTTTAAATTTTTAAGTTTTTGCCCTAATGCCCTTTAATTTTAAAAGTCTGTTCTAGTCAATTCTAAATTATATTTTAAGTTTAATTATATCATTAGAAACCATTTTAACATAATTTATTCAATTAAATTCAATTTACATGCATTCTAACCAAAATCACTATAAAAACCCTAGTTAACATACTACTTCTTCCAAACCACTATCAAAATCAACCATTTCTACTATCTAACCTTAAAATCATTACTTCCACATCAAAATAACTTTATTACAATCTATTCTAACAATTATTGAGATCCCTTTCAAAATTAGAAATTTCATGTATTCAAATTTTCAAGAAAAACTTCTTAAATTCACAAAAAGCTTACCTATTACTTGAGTTTTCTTCAAAATCTTCTTATTTCCTTTAAATTCCTTACAAAATCTTATGTATTGGAAGAAGAAATCCTTTCCTTTAAATTCTCTCCACCTTTGGCCGATTTTCCATGGTAGAATTAAAATTTACAAACCTAGCATCTCTGACCACAGCCAGAATACTAGTATTTAATCCTTCTCTAGTTAAAGGTTTTATACCTATTTGTACTAATCCTATATGTATATATTTGTATTTTTTATTTTTATGATGCTTTATTGACTCTGCAGAAAGTAAAGTTATTTTCTCAAAGGGTTTACTTAACTGTACATCTCTTTCTTTAGCTTTAATTATATAATCATTTTTAAATATGTTTAATTTTGGTATTTTATAAATCTGTTCTTTATCTATCTTTGGTATTACCCAATTATCAATTGCTTTATTAAAGTCTTCCAAAATTACTTCATTTATGTTAACTATCCTTTTAACTTCTGATGACTCAGAACTATCTGATTTAGTTGTACTAGCAGACTTACATGGAAATGGTTCCATTTTTAAATTTTTGAAAAATAGATTTTTAAAGTTTATTAATGTTGGTTTTGGTAGCGACCACTGACTTACTGCCCTAAACGCCTGTCCGTCGGTAAACACGGGTCTTACTGCATATCCAATACCTAGACAACACTAAGTCCACTTCTAGATCTAAAAGTCAAAAATTTAACTATGTAAACAGTTCTATATCTATCTACTACCAGCAAATCTTAAGGATCTATTCCTGTAGCATTAATGTATAAAATAAATTATAAAGCTATGGTATATGCTTTTGCTACAAAATATATAATGCAACCTAAATTAGGAGAAACTAAATTTTTACAGACAGATTTAAGTAAAGCTAACACAGTAATTCCTAAGACTATTCAGTGGAAAGATATTAGTCTCCCTGATGAATGGATTTTAGAGGATGTTGTTCCTCTTCCTGAACCAAAAACTATAGTTAAGCCCAATATAGAACTCAGTAAAATTGAACAATATGAAGACGGTAAATTAAAACTAAAATTCAGTAGACATAGTATAAGCAGTAGATGTTCAGACTCTTCCTCCTCTGTCTCAACAGTAGATATACGTAGAGCCTCACAGTTACCTTCTGTAATATATGCTTCATATAAAGAAAATGAACCTAAACCTGTATTGCAAACAGTAGTAAAACCTAGGTATTCTACATCAGATATACCTGAATCTAGTAATAAACTAAAAAGTGTAGACTATAGTACAACAGTACCACATTTATATTATAATCCAACAGGAACAATGAACCCTTTGGAACCAAACCCTAATTATAATCAACCTCAAAATATAGAACACTCACCTTCTCCACCCATGTCACCTACAACTTCCTTCATGACAGGAAATGTAGAAAGCATGGATAGAGAATTAAATGTAATTATTAAAGAATTTAATTTTAATTATGATAAATTAAATAAAGAATTAACGGCAGTAAAAAATAAAGATAAACTAGAAAGTGTAATAAAAAAAGGTAAAAGATTTTGAATCAGTTAAAGAAGAATATGTTGACTTTATAAGAAATTATGAAGTTAATATGAAATTCTTTGATTGGTTTAAAAGAATTTATAGAGGAAAACTTAAAGCAGAAAAATTAATAAATCCAGTAACCATTAGGAATAAAGATACATAATGGAAAATAAAAAATAAAATTATACAGAGTGAACATCCACCTAAAACATCAAGTGTATTCTTACATGGAGATAAAGAAATAAATATAGCACCATTTAAAATAATATCTGAAGATGACCCTAATAGGAAAATATTAGAACAAAACAATTTTAGTAATGCACATCTAATAAGTATAGGGCAACAATTAAATAGAATAGAAGACACTATTAAAGAAAGTAAAATAGTAAAAATTGAAAAAGAAGTAAAAGATAAAAAACTTAAATCTCATGTTTTTAAACCCTTTGAAGTTTCTAAGACAGGACAAAAGGAAGTCAAATCTAAGGATTCTGACTTTGTTAAAGCAATTAAAGAACAGTTAAGTAAAATTGACTCTTCTTCTGGGTCAAAACAGGTAGTTCAAGAAACACCTCAATCTAAAGCTTCTAAAACTATTAGTATAGTTACCCAAGATCCAGAATCAGAATCAGTTGAGGAATCTCAACCTGAATCTGAAGATATTGAAACCTTTAGTAAAGCCCTAGAGCCACAAATAAATCGTATAACATATAATCAGTCTATAGTACCTAGAATGTCTGCCCCAGACTTAGGTATAACAGATAGACCTAATACATTAACACAGTATAAATATAATGCCTCTTCAGTATATGAATGGAACATTGATAGCCTATCAGAATACAATATTCTGAGTCTTCTACAGCAGATGACAATGGCTGCCAATGCTTATAGAACCCAAACTGAAACCTCAGATAAAACAATAGCTAAACTTCTTATAGCTGGCTTTACTGGTCAACTTAAAGGTTGGTGGGATAATCATCTCACTGATGAACAACATTTAAAAATTCTAAATGCTATAAAAATATATGAAGATGGGATACCTATATTAAATGAATTTGGTGATACTATTCAAGATGCAGTGGCAACACTAATCTTGACTATATCACTTCATTTTATAGGTGACCCTACACACTTAAAGGATAAAAATGCTGAATTATTAAGTAATCTTAGATGTAAGAAACTTAGTGATTTTCAGTTTTATAAAACAACTTTCCTGACCAGAATAATGCTTAGAGAAGATTCCAACCAGGCTTTCTGGAAAGAAAAATTCCTAGCAGGATTACCTTTCTTCTTAGGAGAAAAGGTTAGGAACCATATAAAACAGGAGTATGAAAACCCTATTCCTTATGACTTATTGACTTATGGACAACTGTTTAGTATAGTTCAAAAAGAAGGATTAAAGCTTTGTCAAGATATAAAACTTCAAAAATCATTAAAATATGAAATGAGAAAAACTAAACAAGAATTAGGTTCTTTCTGTAAACAATTTGATTATAGTATAACACAGAAACATAAAGATTGTAATGGACAGTGTTCTACTACAAGAAAATATAAAAAAACCTTATAAAAATATCATAAAAAGAATTATAAGAAAAGATTAGATAAAGATGATTATTATAAAAAACAGAAACCTTATAAACCTTATAAATATAGAAAACCTAGTAGAAAATCATATAAACAAAAAGATAAAAAATTCACATCATATAAAGATTTAACATGTTATAAATGTGGAAGAAAAGGCCACGCATCAAGATTTTGTAAATTTGATAAAAAAAATTACAATAATTAAATTTAGAGGAATCTGTAATAAATAAAATTCATGAATTATATTTAGAATATTCAGGTTCTGAAGATTATTCAGATTCTGAGGAATCAAATCAGACAGATGAAATAGGAACAGAATCAAGTTCTGAAGATAGTAGTAATAAATCATTAAATGTATTAACTAAAGAACAAGAATCTATATTAGAAGCAATAAAATATACAACTGATCCTAAAATTCAAGAAAAAATGTTAAATAAGATATTAGAAAATGATAAACCTAAGCATTCTATGTTACCTAGTACTAGTAAACAAACTTATGATTTAACTACAATACTAAACAAGAATAAAGCAGTAAAAAACAAACCAACCATAAATGATTTACAAAAAGAAATTAAAAAAATTAAATTAGAATTAAAAGAATTAAAAAATAAACAAGAACAAGATTCACAGATAATAAAATCTTTAATGAACTCAACTTCTTCTTCTGATGAAGAAGCTGAAGAAGATATTGAACAGATAAATGGTAAAGAAACTGATAATGAACTAAGTTTAATTAGTAAAGATAAAATTCCTGATAATTTAATTTTTTTGTTACATGAAATAACATCTAGAAAATATTTAATAAAAATAAAATTAAATTCTCAGATAATTATAATATAGAAACTATAGCATTGTTTGATACGGGAGCTGATTTAAACTGCATTAAACCTAGTTTAGTACCAAAAAGATTTTGGCAACAAACTAATGAAAGTTTATCTGCAACAAATAAATATAAACTAAATATACTTGGTAAAGCAGAAGCCTCTATTATAGATAAAAATTTAGAAATAAAGAATATATTTATTTTAACCAATATTCATCATATGGTAATCTTAGGAACGCCATTTATGAATTTAATAACACCTTATTCAGTAAATGATGATAGTATAAGTTTTAAAGTTAGAAAGCAAAAAATAATTTTCCCATTTTTGGAAAAACCAAAAAAGAGAAATTTAAATCTTTTAAAGGCTCATTCAATAAATGAATTACAAATAAATGCACTTATAAAAGCAAAGTCTGAACAACTTTGTAATTTAAAGAATAATTATCATTTACAAAAAAATAAATGAACAGTTAAACAATAAATTTACACAAGATAAAATTAATAAGTTAAAATCTCAAATAGAAAAAGAATTGTGTGCTGATATTCCAAATGCATTCTGGAATAGAAAGCAACATATGGTTGATTTACCTTATGAAATAGGCTTTGATGAAAAGTCTATTACAACTAAAGCGAGGCCCATTCAGATGGCGCCTGATTTAATTGAATTTTGTAAAAAAGAAATAAATGATTTAGAAAATAAAGGATTGATAACTAAATCTAGAAGCCTTTGGTCTTGTGCTGCATTCTATGTAAACAAGGCCTCTGAAATAGAAAGAGGTGCACCTAGATTAGTAATAAATTATAAACCTTTAAATAAAGCTTTAAAATGGATTAGGTACCCTATTCCAAATAAAAAAGATTTATTAGGAATGTTATATAAAGCAAATATTTTTAGTAAACTTGATATGAAATCCGGATTTTGGAAAATTCAGATTAACCCTAAAGATAGGTATAAGACTGCATTCACTGTTCCATTTGGACAGTATGAATTGAATGTTATGCCTTTTGGTTTAAAGAATGCACCCTCTGAATTTCAGAGAGTGATGAATGATATTTTTAACCCTTACACTAAATTTTGTATTGTTTATATTGATGATGTTTTAATTTATTCAACAACTATAGAAGAACATTTTAAACACTTAAAAACATTTTTTATGATAATTAAACATAATGGTCTAGTATTAAGTAAAACGAAGATGTCTCTGTTTCAAACTAAGATTAGGTTCTTAGGACATTATATAGAACAGAAAATCATAGAACCTATAGAAAGAAACTTAGCCTTTGGGGATAAGTTTCCTGACCAAATAATAAATAAAGCTCAATTACAAAGATTTTTAGGTTGTTTGAATTATGTTATAGAATTCTTTCCCAACCTAAATAGGACTATTAAACCTCTGCATGATAGGTTAAAGAAAAACCTAAGCCCATGGACTGATGTCCATTCTGATATAGTTAGACAAGTTAAAGACCTAGTTAAAACTATTCCTTGCCTACATATAGCTGATCCCTTAGCCTCCAAAATAGTAGAGACTGATGCATCAGATATAGGTTTTGGTGGGATTTTAAAACAGGTTAAAGAGGGTAGAGAAGCCATAGTCCAATTCTATTCAGGACATTGGAGTCCAACCCAATTAAATTATTCTACTATAAAGAAAGAAATTTTGAGTATTGTTTTATGTATTTCAAAATTTCAATCTGATTTATTAAATCAAAAATTTCTATTGAGAATTGATTGTAAAAGTGCAAAAGATGTTTTGCAAAAAGATGTTAAAAACCATGCCTCAAAACAGATTTTTGCTAGATGGCAAGCTATTTTGAGTATATTTGATTTTGATATTGAATTTATTAAAGGAGAAAATAATAGTTTACCTGATTTCCTTACTCGTGAATTCCTTCTCAGGAATCATGGGGAGAAAAAAGAAAACAGCCAATAAAGAAAAGGAAACCCTTAGAGATGACTCTCCTAAAGCCCTATCTGATCATTCAAATAGTATTGCAAACCATAAACCTATAAAGTCTTGGGCTGATGCTGTCAAAGCAGAAGATGATAAAGCTAAAATGGATATATGGGTCTCTCAGCTGGCCCAATCTCCAGAGGTCCTTAAAGCTCTTGCAAATATGGGCTTCCCGCCTCCTGAAGCCCCAGGTATGAATTCTTTAATCCCTTTTAAAACAGAGTTAGGTCAATCTTCAAAAACCCTAACTCAAAATGTTTCTAAAAATGAGTTGAATGTTTCAAGCTCTTCAACTCAAATTGTTTCTTCAAATTTTCCTTTTAAGTCAAAAACTTTTTGGCATAATAAAAATTTTTTGTCTACAGAATTAATTATTGATTTTGGGTCTGCTCAGCTAAACCCATGGTCTATAATTGAAAATGTATACCCTAAAGGATGGTTTTTTAAACCAAAAGAATTTTCAAAACCTCAAGAATATTATCTTCATATTCTTGTGGATTCAGGTTCTTTGTTTTTAAAGCACAATTATAGTCAGCAAGATAAGGCTGTCATAGACTATTCTTCTTTCAAAATAAAGAAAATTCTCCATCCTTATGAATGGGGAAGACCTTTGCACATTCCTGTGCAATTTAAAGCCCTTCCTTCTTTATCATGTTGTTCCTCATATAACTATTGGGACTATATAGATGCCTGTACTAAAGCCTTATTTTTCCAAAACCCTGGTAAAACCCATTCTTGGCTCATCTATTGTGAGACCAATTTAAAGATTAATAACCTCCCATCCTGGTTTGTTGATTGGTGGTACTATTGTGGTAATGATGAGCGTTGTCTCCCACAAGATGTACAATTAGCTTACCAGCATTATAAAACTCACTTAAACCCTAATCCTTATGAGAAGAATTTTTCTCCTCTTCTTCTCTTTAGTTTGACTTTCAATATACCTTGGGTATATCAATGGTACTTTGAATCATCTATTATTCCAGGTACCAATATCCCTGTTGTATTAAGGAAGTCTAAAGTCAAGTGGTGGACTGCCTTTCGCAATTCTACCACTGAGGAGACTGTTAAAGCATGGCTCCTAAAGAGAAACCACAATGGTCTTGACCCAAGGCTATCCATCTCTTTTGGAGCTCAAAGAGCCCAGAATATTGCCCTTCTTGCAGCTGCCAAGACTGCAGAAGAATATAAAGCCTTAATGGAACAGATGGTTGGGTCTCTTCCCTCAACATCTGAGCCCATTAAGCCCAGTAGAACCTTCTCTGCTGGATCTTCAACTAAAGCCCAAACTAAAGTCTCTAAAGCCTCATCCAGAAGAAGAAAATCTCCTTCCTCTTCTTCGGATTCCTCTTCATCATCCATGACATCATCTTCCACCGAGACATCTGACTCGGATTACTGTCCTAGTAATGAGGATGATTGCTATGGTATATTGTCCCCCATTTAAATAAAAAGTAAAGAAAAAATAAAAAGGAAAGAAAAAGAAAAGAATAAAGAAAAAGAGAAAAAAGAAAAGAAAAAAGATAAAGAAAAAAGAAAAGTAAAAGAAAAAGTAAAGAAAAAGAAAAAGAAAAGAAAAAATAAAGAGAAAAGAAAAGTAAAAAGAAAATTATGTCAGAAGTTGAATCTGACTCAGATTCATCTGATTAAAGGCTGGAGAAACCTAATTTCTCCACTCAGATTGCTAAAGTCAATAAAGACGGTGTCCACTGACAAGATACTGTTCATCTATAGTATTTACCAGAGGGATTCTAACAGTAAAGTCAGAAGAACTGTTCATCCACAGTTCCCAACAGTAAAGCAAATAGTACCCCCAGACAAGGTACTATTCATCTAAAGTTCCAGCCGCGTGAAGGTACAGTAAAAGCAAATAGTAACGACAAGTTACTATTCCTCTACAGTGCCAAAGCATGTGACAAGAACAGTAGAATTTTAAAGCCTCTGTCTATATAATGAAGCTCATTCTGAAGGTAAAGGGGATCCGAAACACTTCTCTCTCAACCCAGAAGACAGAAGAAAACCTCTTAGCCTAGTTTTAGCTTCCTTCTTCCCCTTCCTCTCTCATTTATATATTTCTTCCAGTTCTGTACTCCACACCTATTGATCTTCTTGTATAAGGTAGTTATATTTTATAATTATAATTTATAATTATAAATTGTATTTTATTTTAAAGAATTTATTCTGTATTGTATTTTAATTTTATTTGTTTAAATAAATTTAAATTTTATATTTCATCTCTCATTCTCCATTCTTAAGTATGCTTTATTCTAGTTCTTGCAAGCAAAAAACGTGCAAGTTGAGCTTGATCTGGAACTAAAACATCAGAAATTATATTTGCACTACTTACAGACTGAAAAGGACCTCTATATTCTATCATTTTCTGTCTTTCTTCCCTCTATACTCAACGTTGTATACTTATATGGGATCCGTATATTTATACCAGAGATAGTATAACTAGGTATACTAAAAGATATAGACATAAGAGTGTGTATTGATTAAAATATTTTAGACTTAAGATACAAAATTATTCTTTATATAATTTTTAATATTTTTAATATATGCTTTTAAATTATTTCTGTAATTTATTAATTTCTTTTACATTCTGTTTAAAATTACATAATTGCATAATTAAGGAACCTTTAACACTTGAGGCCGGAAACGTTTATGTGATACTGAATGTAATTGGTATCCTTAATTCATCATTTGTCATTATATATTCTTTTACTTTCTGTATTTTTATATTGCCTAACTGTTTATTGTTTTATTAAATCCTTTTATAGTTATTTCTCCCCCTGTCAAAGATCCTTAAGATTTGCTTGCATCAGAGCCATCTTCTTTTAGGGGTGGTAGTAGATAGATATAGAACTGTTTACAAAATTAAATTTTTGACTTTTAGATCTAGAAGTGGACTTAGTGTTGTCTAGGTATTGGATATGCAGTAAGACCCGTGTTTGCCGACGGACAGGCGTTTAGGGCAGTAAGTCAGTGGTCGCTACCAAAACCAACATTAATAAACTTTAAAAATCTATTTTTCAAAAATTTAAAAATGGAACCATTTCTATGTAAATCTGCTAGTACAACTAAATCACATAGTTCTGAGTCATCAGAAGTTAAAAGGATAGTTAACAGAAATGAAGTAATTCTAGAAGACTTTAATAAAGCAAATGATAATTGGGTAATACCAAAGATAGATAAAGAACAGATTTATAAAATATCAAAATTAAACATATTTAAAAATGATTATATAATTAAAGCTGAAGAAAGAGATGTACAGTTAAGTAAACCCTTTGAAAAGATAACTTTACTTTCTGCAGAATCAATAAAGCATCATAAAAATAAAAAATACAAGTATATACATATAGGATTAGTACAAATAGGTATAAAACCTTTAACTAGAGAAGGATTAAATACTAGTATTCTGGCCGTGGTCAGAGATGTTAGGTTTGCAAATTTTAATGACTCACTATTAGGAACTATAGAAACCAGTCTGAATAGTGGTCCAATCTCATTTGACTGCTTCCCATATATAACAATTTCATTAAATGATCCAAATATATTAAAAAGTGTAGTTTTAGAAATCAAGACACATAATTATGAGAACCCAAACTGAAACTTCAGATAAAACAATAGCTGAACTTCTTATAGCTGGCTTTACTGGTCAACTTAAAGGTTGGTGGGATAATCATCTAACTGATGAACAACATTTAGAAATTCTAAATGCTGTAAAAACATATGAAGATGGGATACCTATATTAAATGAATTTGGTGATACTATTCAAGATGCAGTGGCAACACTAATCTTGACTATATCACTTCATTTTATAGGTGACCCTACACACTTAATGGATAAAAATGCTGAATTATTAAGTAATCTTAGATGTAAGAAACTTAGTGATTTTTAGTTTTATAAAACAACTTTCCTAACCAGAATAATGCTTAGAGAAGATTCCAACCAGGCTTTCTGGAAAGAAAAATTCTTAGCAAGATTACCTTTCTTCTTAGGAAAAAAGGTTAGGAACCATATAAAACGGGAATATGGAAACCCTATTCCTTATGACTTATTGACTTATGGACAACTGTTTAGTATAGTTCAAAAAGAAAGATTAAAGCTTTGTCAAGATATAAAACTTCAAAAATCATTAAAATATGAAATGAGAAAAACTAAACAAGAATTAAGTTCTTTCTGTAAACAATTTGATTATAGTGTAATATCCCAAAATGTGCCCTAGAAGTTTTAGTATAATTGTTGTTTTATTTGAATTAAAATGTATATGTTATTGGAAAGAGAAAATAATTTAAAGAGGAGTGTATATGTTGTATATATGGACATATATATAACATATACACAAGTCAAATGGATGGTCAAAGGAAGAGAATATTTATTTTGGTTATGTATGAAATTACTAAAAAGGGCAAGTAAGTGAAAGGGAGTTTAATTGTATAGAAGAGGGTATTTAGGTAATTTTCTTTTTAAATTGCTTGGTGGAGGTTTAAAGAGAGGGGAAATTTGACTTTGTCTCTTCACTTTGTCATTTTTTTTCCTTTTCTCTTTGTGTTGGCCGGACCTCAAGGAAACAAGAGAGCAAGTGAGGGTTTTTGAAGTTTAAGAGCTAATTGAAAGAAGAAAACAAGTTAGAAATTCAAGAAGTTCATCATTTTTGGTAAGTTTTCTCTTATTCTATTTGGAATTTTGTTTGAGTTTGATGGAGTGTTGTTGATGGTTGGAGTGTGTTTGTGTATGGTGTGTGTAAAAGTGTTGAAATGGAATTAAAGATAAGAAGTTAGGTTGGTGTTGGTGATGGAAGAGTAAGAGTTGTGTTTAGTGAAATTTTTTCTGTTTTACAATTAGTAAAGGCTGTGACTTGTATGATTTTTAATTAAATATAGAAAAATGTTCTTGGAGTGAATTTTTGATATGTTGTGCCTCTATGAGTCTAGAATTACTTAAAAATATGTTGATTCGATTTTGGAATGGTTATGATTTTGGAAAGATTATTTTTACTAAACCTGTTCCAGCAGTTACCTTAACTGAGACAGCTATATTTCGGGATTTTTAATAAAATGTAGAAAAATCATATTCAATTGAATTTTGGATATGTTGTTTCTTAGTGAGTCTAGTATTTGAGAAAAATAATTTGGAACCACGTTGATTGAATTTAATTTATGGAATTCACAAAGTTCAGAACTGCTGCCAGGATGCAGGGCAATTGGGGCAGTCTGGTTGGGTGAACTATTTGACAAAGATTTTGTATTCAGTTTGATCTGAAATTTTAAATGAATGATTTTAAGATGTAAAATTTAGTTCTGTAAAAATTTTAGAATTTTTAGTCAAGTAGATTATTTTATACAATTTTTCAAAATAAGGATAGAGTGGAGTCTAAAACCAGAATGTACTATTCATATGGTCATTTTGCTAATACTCCTTTTGGATTAGGTTGTGAAGAGGTTGAATTGCCCTAACCTAAGTGTTGAGGATTCTTGGAAGAGTAAGTGTATAGATTGGTGTGAGTTGGTTTTAAGGTAAGTACAAATTACATTATTTCATACATTCATATGATGTTGAGATTTAACATACATTTGATTGTAAATGTGTTAAGAAATCTAATACATTGTTAATGCATATTAATAATGTATGTTTGGTATGATGTGAATGTTGTGATGAGTATGTAAAATATGTGTTAATGCCATTGATTATATCCATTTGAATGATGAAATGAAATATGGAATATGAAATGTGAAAGATATGATATTATGAAGAATTGTTTTATTGTGATTTGAGATCATTTGAGATATGATGCCATGGTTATTGGCTATGGTATGCAAATGAAATATATAATGGAGGCATGGTTGCCTAACTAATTGTGGAATAGGAAATGAGAAATAAAATGAAAATATATTGATAAACAAATGAATGAAATGATTGTGTGCCTAATATGTTTATTCAATTTTCAGAGTTTTGGTTTTGGCGGCATGCCTATGAATCACTGGATAGGTGAAATGACCGGGTCGTAAGCCGATTCTAGTTGAAAAATGTGAAATGTGATGTTTCTGGGGTGAAATGACCGGGTCGTAAACCTCAAAAACAAATTATTAAAACTAGATTGGGTGAAATGACTGGGTCGTAAACTCAAATCTAGTTGAATATCCATGGATAAATGTATTGATGATTATGATTATAGACCAAAACAGTAACTCTGAACTTTGAATAGCATATTAGATTATTTTTGGGCCCATGCTTGTGTTTGTTTAAATGTGACTATTGAATGGTGAAACAAATGAATAATGAGATGACTACTATACATACATTATTGAAACCGGTAAGATTTGAAATATAATATTCTCTTGAATTGATCTTGAATCTTGATTGCGTGACATTAGCATGGCATTAAAGCATCATAGCACTGTAATTTGTACCACTAAGCCGTTGGCTTAGCGCGAATGTGATTCTTCGCGCAGGTGACAGGGAAGAACCAGAGAGTTCCTCTAGGCCGAGTCGAGTCTAGATTTTGAGGTGTTGATAGTGGGCTTAAAGATCAAAGACTGACTGCCAAAGAAATGTATAAATTTTATGGGTTGTAAAACTTGAGTTTGGATATATATGAATTTGTAAATATTGTTATTTTTCGCTGCATAGTGAACAAATATTTTATTTACTGTATTTCATAATAAACTTTTACTTTATGTTGTACTAGAAGTGTAAATCCTTTTTGCAGGTTGTAGTTGAGGTTATAAGGGGGATTTATTGGGAGTGTACTGAGAATGATTTTGTTTGCATTGGTTTGTGTAAATGTTCTAAAAATCAGAAAAAAAAAAAAAAAAAAAAAAAAAAACCAGTTTTGTCGACACTTGGGACTCAATTTTTAGGCAAAATTATGGCAAAATTTTTGTAAAAATCGGAACTAAAAAAAAATTGACTGAGTAAAATTGGTAGCAACATTAGAATAGTGTGGCACCTCTACTCGGCTTACATATGTAGGTCGGGAAGGGGTGTTACAATTTTTGGTATCAGAGCCTAGGTTTGAGATTCTCAACCTAGGTCAATTGTAAGAAAAAGAATATTTTGATTTTTTTAAAGTGGGTTTTTGAGTAAAATACATGTTTTGGTATGGCAGTCTTCGATCTTTAATGAGAAATATTCTGCTGTGTTTGCAGATATAGGTAGAGATGGCATCTCATTCACGACAGTCTGTTGAGGGTAGTGTGGAAAGTGTAGCTCCTGAAGAGAGTAGAGATGGAGCTAGATTTGAGAGGGTTAGTGAGGCACCTGTTTCTGTGCCAGAGAGATCAGCTGCAGAGGAGGCTCCGCCGGGTTGGTTAAGGCATATGGTAGAACTGTTGAGGAGAGCTCCAGTGCAGCCACCACCACCACCACCACCACAGCCTCAGATGCCGGTAAGACATTATGACAAGTTAAGAAAATATGGGGCTGAAGATTTCTTGAGCACTACCGATCCTGCAGTGGCTGAGCAGTGGTTGGAAAAGGTACAGAGAATATTCATACAGTTGCAAGCCACTTCGGATGAGAAATTTGACTATGCCAGATCCCTCCTGCAGAAAGATGCCTATGATTGGTGGAAGACAGTTCCTCATGCTATGGATGATCCACCTACATTGTCCTACAGTGATTTTCTACGGGAGTTTGAGCTGAAATATACTCCGAGGGAGTATAAAGATGTTAAGAAGATGGAATTTCTGAATTTGAAGCAGGACAGCCGGACTGTGACAGAATATGAGATCGAGTTCATCCGGTTGAGTCACTAAGCTGGAGGTATTATTTCAGACGAGATAGACAGGTGCAGAAGATTTGAGGGGGGATTGAGGCCCTCTATTATGTGTCATGTGGCTGGTTCTAGATACCAGGATTTTTCCCAGCTTGTTGCAGCAGCTAGGAGTGTGGAGAGAGCCCAGGGTATTGCAGCAGCTGCTATTGAGGAAGAGACCAGGGTAAGGAGACCCCAGTTTGAGGCAGGGTCTTCATCTATAAAGAGGGGTCGAGGAGGTTTTGTTCCGAGAACCAGTAGAACCCAGAGACGGTCGGGCAGATCAGTTCAGTATCAGAGGCAGAGGCCGAGACCGACAGTTTCTGTAGCTAGTGCCCCGACTCCAGTGATTCAAAGGTCTATTCCACCTGTATGTGAGCATTGTGGTAAGACCCATGGGGGTGTTTGTTGGAAGATTGGTGGATTAGCTGGGTGTTTTAGATGTGGATCACCAGCTCATTTTGTTAGAGATTGTCCTGAGATGCAGGAGTATAGGCAGGCTGATACTGCAGCTTCTCGACCTAGTGTCAGCAGAGGTGGTCGAGGGGGCAGAGGTTTCAGTAGAGGTGGTAGACCTGGGTTTAGTCAAAGAGGAGGATCTTCATCCAGGGGCAGCAGGCCAGATGAGGCCGGATCTTCTCAGAGAGTATATGTGATGCAGAGGCAGCCAGATGCTTCAGCAGTTATAGCTGGTACATTCTCTTTATTTGGCATTTCAGTTCTTGCTTTGATTGATCCAGGATCTACTCATTCATACATAAGTGCATCTATCTTGCCTGTGTCTGAATTGCATTCAGAGTCCTTAGGATTTGATGTCTTAGTGACCAATCCTTTAGGACATAGTGTTGTGGTGAGTAGGGTGCATCGTGAGAGTGTTGTTGTGGTTCAAGGTGAGGAGTTTCTTGGTGATTTAATTGAAATGCCTTTTAAAGAATATGATTTGATCTTAGGCATGGATTGGTTGTCTAAGCATGGAGCCGTGGTGGATTGTCAAAAGAAATGTGTTACTTTGAGAACTGGTGATGGTAGAAGTATATTGGTATCTAGTGAGCAGAGACAACTTGCATCCTTGTTGGTTTCAGCTGTTTCAGCCAGAAAGTTGATTAGAAAAGGGTGTGATGCTTATCTTGCTCATGTTTTGGATACCAGAGTAATGAGTTCTCAACTTGATAGTATACCCACAGTTGCTGAGTTTTCAAATGTATTTCTAGAGGAGTTGCCAGGGTTACCCCCTGAGAGAGAGGTTGAGTTTGGTATCAATTTGTTGCCTGGTACTACTCCCATCTCTATCACTCCTTATCGAATGGCACCTGCTGAATTGAGAGAGTTGAAGGTACAGTTGCAGGAGTTGTTGGATAAAGGGTTTATTCGTCCTAGTGTTTCTCTGTGGGGAGCTCCTGTGTTGTTTGTAAAGAAAAAGGATAGTACTTTGAGGTTGTGCATCGATTATAGGCAATTGAACAAAGTAACTATCAAGAATAAGTATCCTTTGCCTCGAATTGATGATCTCTTTGATCACTTGAAGGGAGCAGCGGTGTTTTCCAAAATTGATTTGAGATCAGGGTACTATCAATTGAGGGTTAGAGCTGAAGATGTTTCTAAGACAGCTTTCCGCACAAGATATGGGCATTATGAGTTTTTGGTAATGCCTTTTGGATTGACAAATGCACCTGCAGCTTTCATGGATTTGATGAATAGGGTGTTTCGGCCCTATCTAGATCAGTTTGTGGTGGTTTTCATCGATGATATTTTGGTGTATTCACATAATGAGGAAGAACATGACAAGCATCTGCGAATTGTGTTACAGATCTTGAGAGAGAAACAGTTGTATGCTAAGCTGTCAAAGTGTGAGTTTTGGCTTGACCAAGTAACTTTTCTCGGTCATATAGTTTCAGCAGATGGTATAAGAGTTGATCCGAGTAAAGTTGAGGCCATTTTGAATTGGAGTCCACCAAAGTCAGTGACTGAAGTTAGAAGTTTTCTGGGTTTGGCAGGCTATTATCGAAGGTTTGTGAAAGGTTTTTCTTTGATAGCTACTCCACTCACCAGATTGCTTCGAAAGGGAGTTAGATTTGTGTGGACAGATCAGTGTCAAGCTAGTTTTGATCAGTTGAAAGAAATGTTGACTCAAGCACCTGTTCTTACTTTACCCATGGAAGATAAACCATATGTGATTTACAGTGATGCTTCACATAATGGTTTAGGATGTGTCTTGATGCAAGAGGGTAAAGTTGTAGCATGAGCTTAATTATTCGACACATGATCTGGAATTGGCAGCTATAGTATTTGCTTTGAAGATTTGGCGACACTACTTGTATGGGGAGAAATGTTTTATCTATACGGATCATAAAAGTTTGAAATATTTGGGTGTCCAGAGAGAGCTGAATCTTCGGCAAAGGCGATGGTTAGAGCTGATCAAAGACTATGACTGTTTGATTGATTATCATCCTGGTAAGGCAAATGTAGTTGCTGACGCCTTGAGTCGGAAGTCTCTGGCAGGTTTGGCTGTTTATTCGCTCTCGTTGCTTGTTGAGTTGAGAGCATTACATGCTAGTTTTGAAGCATGTGATGATGGTGCATTGTTGACTCAGTTGCAATTGAGACCAGTATTATTGGATCAGATTAAGGAGGCTCAATTGACAGATGAGAAAATTCAGAAGATTGTTTCAGATTGCCAAAATGGGGAGAGCCGAGATTTCTTTGTGAGAAGTGATGGTAGCCTTTGGTTTAAGGATAGATTGTGTGTTCCTAATAATGATAGTTTGAAAAAGGTTATTTTGGAGGAAGCACACCAATCGGTTTTTGCTATGCATCCGGGAAGTACAAAGATGTACCATGAATTGAGACAGCATTATTGGTGGTCTGGTATGAAGAGAGACATAGCAGAATTTGTGTCCAAATGTCTCACATGTCAGAGGGTGAAAGCTGAACATCAAGTTCCAACAGGGTTGCTTCAACCTTTAACGGTGCCTGAATGGAAATGGGAGAGAATCACAATGGATTTTGTGTCTGGTTTGCCTATGACACAGAGGAAGCATGATTCCATTTGGGTGATTGTTGATAGGTTGACAAAGACTGCTCATTTTCTTTCGGTTCGGATGGACTTTTCACTTGAGAAGTTAGCTGAATTGTACATCAATGAGATAGTAAAGTTGCATGGAGTCCCAATTTCTTTAGTGTCTGATCGAGATCCTAGATTTACTTCAAGATTTTGGAAGAGTTTACATGGTGCTTTGGGTTCTCGATTGCATTTTAGCACTGCTTTTCATCCGCAGACAGATGGGCAGTCAGAGAGAGTGATACAGATTATTGAGGATATGTTGAGAAGCTGTGTCATTGATTTCTCTGGAAGTTGGGACAGATTTTTGCCACTTGTAGAATTTGCTTACAACAACAGTCATCAATCCAGTATTAGAATGGCACCATTTGAGGCATTGTATGAAAGAAGATGTAGAACACCTTTATGTTGGAATGAAATTAGGGAAGGCAAATTGGTTGGTCCTGATCTGATTAAAGAGACTGAAGAAAAAGTGAAGATGATTCGGGATAGGTTGAAAGCAGCTTCAGACCGACAGAAGTCTTATTCAGATTTGAAGAGGAGAGACATAGAGTTTGATGTTGGAGATAAAGTATTTTTGAAAGTGTCTCCTTGGAAAAAGATATTGAGATTTGGTCGAAAAGGAAAGCTGAGTCCTCGATTCATTGGACCGTATGAGATATTAGAAATAGTTGGACCAGTTGCTTATCGTCTTGCTTTGCCGCCTGAGTTGGATAGAATCCATAATGTCTTCCATGTTTCTATGTTGCGAAGGTATAGATCTGACCCATCTCATGTTTTACCAGTTGAATCTATTGAGGTCAGTCCAGATCTAACTTTTGAAGAAGAACCAATTGCTATTTTGGCACATGAAGTGAAAGAGTTGAGAAATAAGAAAGTGCCACTTGTAAAAGTTCTTTGAAAGAATCATGGTAGAGAAGAGGCAACTTGGGAGAGTGAGCAAGCGATGCGAGATCAGTATCCTCAACTGTTTTAGACTTGATATCAGGTAATTTCGAGGACGAAATTTCTTTTTAGAGGGGGAGAATTGTAATATCCCAAAATGTGCCCTAGAAGTTTTAGTATAATTGTTGTTTTATTTGAATTAAAATGTATATGTTATTGGAAAGAGAAAATAATTTAAAGAGGAGTGTATATGTTGTATATATGGACATATATATAACATATACACAAGTCAAATGGATGGTCAAAGGAAGAGAATATTTATTTTGGTTATGTATGAAATTACTAAAAAGGGCAAGTAAGTGAAAGGGAGTTTAATTGTATAGAAGAGGGTATTTAGGTAATTTTCTTTTTAAATTGCTTGGTGGAGGTTTAAAGAGAGGGGAAATTTGACTTTGTCTCTTCACTTTGTCATTTTTTTTCCTTTTCTCTTTGTGTTGGCCGGACCTCAAGGAAACAAGAGAGCAAGTGAGGGTTTTTGAAGTTTAAGAGCTAATTGAAAGAAGAAAACAAGTTAGAAATTCAAGAAGTTCATCATTTTTGGTAAGTTTTCTCTTGTTCTATTTGGAATTTTGTTTGACTTTGATGGAGTGTTGTTGATGGTTGGAGTGTGTTTGTGTATGGTGTGTGCAAAAGTGTTGAAATGGAATTAAAGATAAGAAGTTAGGTTGGTGTTGGTGATGGAAGAGTAAGAGTTGTGTTTAGTGAAATTTTTTCTGTTTTACAATTAGTAAAGGCTGTGACTTGTATGATTTTTAATTAAATATAGAAAAATGTTATTGAAGTGAATTTTTGATATGTTGTGCCTCTATGAGTCTAGAATTACTGAAAAATATGTTGATTCGATTTTGGAATGGTTATGATTTTGGAAAGATTATTTTTACTAAACCTGTTCCAGCAGGTACCTTAACTGAGACAGCTATATTTCGGGATTTTTAATAAAATGTAGAAAAATCACATTCAATTGAATTTTGGATATGTTGTTTCTTAGTGAGTCTAGTATTTGAGAAAAATAATTTGGAACCACTTTGATTGAATTTAATTTATGAAATTCACAAAGTTCAGAACTGCTGCCAGGATGCAGGGCAATTGGGGCAGTCTGGTTGGGTGAACTATTTGACAAAGATTTTGTATTCAGTTTGATCTGAAATTTTAAAGGAATGATTTTAAGATGTAAAATTTAGTTCTGTAAAAATTTTAGAATTTTTAGTCAGGTAGATTATTTTATACAATTTTTCAAAATAAGGATAGAGTGGAGTCTAAAACCAGAATGTACTATTCATATGGTCATTTTGCTAATACTCCTTTTGGATTAGGTTGTGAAGAGGTTGAATTGCCCTAACCTAAGTGTTGAGGATTCTTGGAAGATTAAGTGTATAGATTGGTGTGAGTTGGTTTTAAGGTAAGTACAAATTACATTATTTCATACATTCATATGATGTTGAGATTTAACATACATTTGATTGTAAATGTGTTAAGAAATCTAATACATTGTTAATGCATATTAATAATGTATGTTTGGTATGATGTGAATGTTGTGATGAGTATGTAAAATATGTGTTAATGCCATTGATTATATCCATTTGAATGATGAAATGAAATATGGAATATGAAATGTGAAAGATATGATATTATGAAGAATTGTTTTATTGTGATTTGAGATCATTTGAGATATGATGCCATGGTTATTGGCTATGGTATGCAAATGAAATATATAATGGAGGCATGGTTGCCTAACTAATTGTGGAATAGGAAATGAGAAATAAAATGAAAATATATTGATAAACAAATGAATGAAATGATTGTGTGCCTAATATGTTTATTCAATTTTCAGAGTTTTGGTTTTGGCGGCATGCCTATGAATCACTGGATAGGTGAAATGACCGGGTCGTAAGCCGATTCTAGTTGAAAAATGTGAAATGTGATGTTTCTGGGGTGAAATGACCGGGTCGTAAACCTCAAAAACAAATTATTAAAACTAGATTGGGTGAAATGACTGGGTCGTAAACTCAAATCTAGTTGAATATCCATGGATAAATGTATTGATGATTATGATTATAGACCAAAACAGTAACTCTGAACTTTGAATAGCATATTAGATTATTTTTGGGCCCATGCTTGTGTTTGTTTAAATGTGACTATTGAATGGTGAAACAAATGAATAATGAGATGACTACTATACATACATTATTGAAACCGGTAAGATTTGAAATATAATATTCTCTTGAATTGATCTTGAATCTTGATTGCGTGACATTAGCATGGCATTAAAGCATCATAGCACTGTAATTTGTACCACTAAGCCGTTGGCTTAGCGCGAATGTGATTCTTCGCGCAGGTGACAGGGAAGAACCAGAGAGTTCCTCTAGGCCGAGTCGAGTCTAGATTTTGAGGTGTTGATAGTGGGCTTAAAGATCAAAGACTGACTGCCAAAGAAATGTATAAATTTTATGGGTTGTAAAACTTGAGTTTGGATATATATGAATTTGTAAATATTGTTATTTTTCGCTGCATAGTGAACAAATATTTTATTTACTGTATTTCATAATAAACTTTTACTTTATGTTGTACTAGAAGTGTAAATCCTTTTTGCAGGTTGTAGTTGAGGTTATAAGGGGGATTTATTGGGAGTGTACTGAGAATGATTTTGTTTGCATTGGTTTGTGTAAATGTTCTAAAAATCAGAAAAAAAAAACCAGTTTTGTCGACACTTGGGACTCAATTTTTAGGCAAAATTATGGCAAAATTTTTGTAAAAATCGGAACTAAAAAAAATTGACTGAGTAAAATTGGTAGCAACATTAGAATAGTGTGGCACCTCTACTCGGCTTACATATGTAGGTCGGGAAGGGGTGTTACATATAGTATAACACAGAAACATAAAGATTGTAATAGACAGTGTTCTACTACAAGAAAATATAAAAAACCTTATAAAAAATAACATACAAAGAATTATAAGAAAAGATTAGATAAAGATGATTATTATAAAAAACAGAAACCTTATAAACCTTATAAATATAGAAAACCTAGTAGAAAATCATATAAACAAAAAGATAAAAAAAATTCACATCATATAAAGATTTAACATGTTATAAATGTGGAAGAAAAGGACACACATCAAGATTTTATAAATTTGATAAAAAAAATTACAAGAATTAAATTTAGAGGAATCTGTAATAAATAAAATTCATGAATTATATTTAGAATATTCAGGTTCTGAAGATTATTCAGATTCTGAGGAATTAAATCAGATAGATGAAATAGGAACAGAATCAAGTTCTGAAGATAGTAGTAGTAAATCATTAAATGTATTAACTAAAGAACAAGAATCTATATTAGAAGCAATAAAATATATAACTGATCCTAAAATTCAAGAAAAAAAATGTTAAATAAGATATTAGAAAATGATAAACCTAAGCATTCTATGTTACCTAGTACTAGTAAACAAACTTATAATTTAACTACAATACTAAACAAGAATGAAGCAGTAAAAAACAAACCAACCATAAATGATTTACAAAAAGAAATTAAAAAAATTAAATTAGAATTAAAAGAATTAAAAAATAAACAAGAACAAGATTCACAGATAATAAAATCTTTAATGAACTCAACTTCTTCTTCTGATGAAGAAGCTGAAGAAGATATTGAACAGATAAATGGTAAAGAAACTGATAATGAACTAAGTTTAATTAGTAAAGATAAAATTCCTGATAATTTAATTTTTTTGTTACATGAAATAACATCTAGAAAATATTTAATAAAAATAAAATTAAATTCTCAGATAATTATAATATAGAAACTATAGCATTGTTTGATACGGGAGCTGATTTAAACTGCATTAAACCTAGTTTAGTACCAAAAAGATTTTGGCAACAAACTAATGAAAGTTTATCTGCAACAAATAAATATAAACTAAATATACTTGGTAAAGCAGAAGCCTCTATTATAGATAAAAATTTAGAAATAAAGAATATATTTATTTTAACCAATATTCATCATATGGTAATCTTAGGAACGCCATTTATGAATTTAATAACACCTTATTCAGTAAATGATGATAGTATAAGTTTTAAAGTTAGAAAGCAAAAAATAATTTTCCCATTTTTGGAAAAACCAAAAAAGAGAAATTTAAATCTTTTAAAGGCTCATTCAATAAATGAATTACAAATAAATGCACTTATAAAAGCAAAGTCTGAACAACTTTGTAATTTAAAGAATAATTATCATTTACAAAAAAATAAATGAACAGTTAAACAATAAATTTACACAAGATAAAATTAATAAGTTAAAATCTCAAATAGAAAAAGAATTGTGTGCTGATATTCCAAATGCATTCTGGAATAGAAAGCAACATATGGTTGATTTACCTTATGAAATAGGCTTTGATGAAAAGTCTATTACAACTAAAGCGAGGCCCATTCAGATGGCGCCTGATTTAATTGAATTTTGTAAAAAAGAAATAAATGATTTAGAAAATAAAGGATTGATAACTAAATCTAGAAGCCTTTGGTCTTGTGCTGCATTCTATGTAAACAAGGCCTCTGAAATAGAAAGAGGTGCACCTAGATTAGTAATAAATTATAAACCTTTAAATAAAGCTTTAAAATGGATTAGGTACCCTATTCCAAATAAAAAAGATTTATTAGGAAGGTTATATAAAGCAAATATTTTTAGTAAACTTGATATGAAATCCGGATTTTGGAAAATTCAGATTAACCCTAAAGATAGGTATAAGACTGCATTCACTGTTCCATTTGGACAGTATGAATTGAATGTTATGCCTTTTGGTTTAAAGAATGCACCCTCTGAATTTCAGAGAGTGATGAATGATATTTTTAACCCTTACACTAAATTTTGTATTGTTTATATTGATGATGTTTTAATTTATTCAACAACTATAGAAGAACATTTTAAACACTTAAAAACATTTTTTATGATAATTAAACATAATGGTCTAGTATTAAGTAAAACGAAGATGTCTCTGTTTCAAACTAAGATTAGGTTCTTAGGACATTATATAGAACAGAAAATCATAGAACCTATAGAAAGAAACTTAGCCTTTGGGGATAAGTTTCCTGATCAGATAATTAATAAAGCTCAATTACAAAGATTTTTAGGTTGTTTGAATTATGTTATAGAATTCTTTCCCAATCTAAATAGGACTATTAAACCTCTGCATGATAGGCTAAAGAAAAACCCAGGCCCATGGACTGATGTCCATTTTGATATAGTTAGACAAGTTAAAGACCTAGTTAAAACTATTCCTTGCCTACATATAGCTGATCCCTTAGCCTCAAAAATAGTAGAGACTGATGCATCAGATATAGGTTTTGGTGGGATTTTAAAACAGGTTAAAGAAGGTAGAGAAGCCATAGTCCAATTCTATTCAGGACATTGGAGTCTAACCCAATTAAATTATTCTACTATAAAGAAAGAAATTTTGCGTATTGTTTTATGTATTTCAAAATTTCAATCTGATTTATTAAATCAAAAATTTCTATTGAGAATTGATTGTAAAAGTGCAAAAGATGTTTTGCAAAAAGATGTTAAAAACCTTGCCTCAAAACAGATTTTTGCTAGATGGCAAGCTATTT
Organism: Garcia nutans; assembly: GCA_947685225.1. NCBI lineage: Eukaryota > Viridiplantae > Streptophyta > Magnoliopsida > Malpighiales > Euphorbiaceae > Garcia > Garcia nutans. Next base: position 37,566,464 of record CANTUV010000045.1, read on the forward strand.
TGAGTATATTTGATTTTGATATTGAATTTATTAAAGGAGAAAACAATAGTTTACCTGATTTCCTTACTCGTGAATTCCTTCTCAGGAATCATGGGGAGAAAAAAGAAAACAGCCAATAAAGAAAAGGAAACCCTTAGAGATGACTCTCCTAAAGCCCTATCTGATCAATCAGATAGTATTGCAAACCCTGAACCTATAAAGTCTTGGGCTGATGCTGTCCAAGCAGAAGATGATAAAGCTAAAATGGATATATGGGTCTCTCAGCTGGCCCAATCTCCAGAGGTCCTTAAAGCTCTTGCAAATATGGGCTTCCCGCCTCCTGAAGCCCCAGGTATGAATTCTTTAATCCCTTTTAAAACAGAGTTAGGTCAATCTTCAAAAACCCTAACTCAAAATGTTTCTAAAAATGAGTTGAATGTTTCAAGCTCTTCAACTCAAATTGTTTCTTCAAATTTTCCTTTAAAGTCAAAAACTTTTTAGCACAATAAAAATTTTTTGTCTACAGAATTAATTACTGATTTTGGGTCTGCTCAGCTAAACCCATGGTCTATAATTGAAAATGTATACCCTAAAGGATGGTTTTTTTTAAACCAAAAGAATTTTCAAAACCTCAAGAATATTATCTTCATATTCTTGTGGATTCAGGTTCTTTGTTTTTAAAGCACAATTATAGTCAGCAAGATAAGGCTGTCATAGCCTATTCTTCTTTCAAAATAAATAAAATTCTTCATCCTTCTAAATGGGGAAGACCTTTGCACATTCCTGTGCAATTTAAAGCCCTTCCTTCTTTATCATGTTGTTCCTCATATAACTATTGGGACTATATAGATGCCTGGACTAAAGTTCTGTTTTTCCAAAACCCTGGTAAAATCCATTCCTGGCTCATCTATTGTGAGACCAATTTAAAGATTAATAACCTCCCATCCTGGTTTGTTGATTGGTGGTACTATTGTGGTAATGATGAGCGTTGTCTCCCACAAGATGTACAATTAGCTTACCAGCATTATAAAACTCACTTAAACCCTAATCCTTATGAGAAGAATTTTCCTCCTCTTCTTCTCTTTAGTTTGACTTTCAATATACCTTGGGTATATCAATTGTACTTTGAATCATCTATTATTCCAGGCACTAATATCCCTGTTGTATTAAGGAAGTCTAAAGTCAAGTGGTGGACTGCATTTCGCAATTCTAACACTGAGGAGACTGTTAAAGCATGGCTCCTAAAGAGAAACCCCAATGGTCTTGACCCAAGGCTATCTGTCTCTTTTGGAGCTCAAAGAGCCCAGAATATTGCCTTTCTTGCAGCTGCCAAGACTGCAGAAGAATATAAAGCCTTAATGGAACAGATGGTTGGGTCTCTTCCCTCAACATCTGAGCCCATTAAGCCCAGTAGAACCTGCTCTGCTGGATCTTCAAATAAAGCCCAAACTAAAGTCTCTAAAGCCTCATCCAGAAGAAGAAAATCTCCTTCCTCTTCTTCGGATTCCTCTTCATCATCCATGACATCATCTTCCACTGAGACATCTGACTCGGATTACTGTCCCAGTAATGAGGATGATTGCTATGGTATATTGTCCCCCATTAAAATAAAAAGTAAAGAAAAAATAAAAAGAAAAGAATAAAGAAAAGAATAAAGAAAAAGAGAAAAAAGAATAGAAAAACGATAAAGAAAAAAGAAAAGAAAAGGAGAAAAGAAAAAGTAAAGAAAAAGAAAAAGGAAAGAAAAAAAGAAAGAGAAAAGTAAAGTAAAAAGAAAATTATGTCAGAAGTTGAATCTGACTCAGATTCATCTTATTAAAGGCAGGAGAAACCTAATTTCTCCACTCAGATTGCTAAAGTCAATAATTACGGTGCCCACTGATAAGATATTGTTCATCTACAGTATTTACCAGAGGGATTCTAACAGTAAAGTCAGAAGAACTGTTCATCCACAGTTCCCAACAGTAAAGCAAACAATACCCCCAGACAAGGTACTATTCATCTACAGTTCCAGCCGCGTGAAGGTACAGTAAAAGCAAATAGTAACGACAAGTTACTATTCCTCTACAGTGCCAAAGCATGTGACAAGAACAGTAGAATTTTAAAGCCTCTGTCTATATAATGAAGCTCATTCTGAAGGTAAAGTGGATCCGAAACACTTCTCTCTCAACCCAGAAGACAAAAGAAAACCTCTTAGCCTAGTTTTAGCTTCCTTCTTCCCCTTCCTCTCTCATTTATATATTTCTTCCAGTTCTGTACTCCACACCTATTGATCTCCTTGTATAAGGTAGTTATATTTTATAATTATAATTTATAATTATAAATTGTATTTTATTTTAAAGAATTTATTCTGTATTGTATTTTAATTTTATTTGTTTAAATAAATTTAAATTTTATATTTCATCTCTCATTCTCCATTCTTAAGTATGCTCTGTTCTAGTTCTTGCAAGCAAAAAACGTGCAAGTTGAGCTTGATCTGGAACTAAAACATCAGAAATTATATTTGCACTACTTACAGACTGAAAAGGACCTCTATATTTTTCATCATTTTCTGTCTTTCTTCCCTCTATACTCAACGCTGTATACTTATATGAGATCCGTATATTTATACCAGAGATAGTATAACTATGTATACTAAAAGATATAGACATAAGAGTGTGTATTGATTAAAATATTCTAGACTTAAGATACAAAATTATTCTTTATATAATTTTAAATATTTTTAATATATGCTTTTAAATTATTTCTGTAATTTATTAATTTCTTTTACATTCTGTTTAAAATTACATAATTGCATAATTAAGGAACCTTTAACACTTGAGGCCGGAAACGGTTCTATGATACTGAATGTAATTGGTATCCTTAATTCATCATTTGTCATTATATATTCTTTTACTTTCTGTATTTATATTGCCTAACTGTTTATTGTTTTATTAAATCCTTTTATAGTTATTTCTCCCCCTGTCAAAGATCCTTAAGATTTGCTGGCATCAGAGCCATCTTCTTTTAGGGGTGGTAGTAGATAGATATAGAACTGTTTACAAAATTAAATTTTTGACTTTTAGATCTAGAAGTGGACTTAGTGTTGTCTAGGTATTGGATATGCAGTAAGACCCGTGTTTGCCGACGGACAGGCGTTTAGGGCAGTAAGTCAGTGGTCGCTACCAAAACCAACATTAATAAACTTTAAAAATCTATTTTTCAAAAATTTAAAAATGGAACCATTTCTATGTAAATCTGCTAGTACAACTAAATCACATAGTTCTGAGTCATCAGAAGTTAAAAGGATAGTTAACAGAAATGAAGTAATTCTAGAAGACTTTAATTAAGCAATTGATAATTGGGTAATACCAAAGATAGATAAAGAACAGATTTATAAAATACCAAAATTAAACATATTTAAAAATGATTATATAATTAAAGCTGAAGAAAGAGATGTACAGTTAAGTAAACCCTTTGAAAAGATAACTTTACTTTCTGCAGAATCAATAAAGCATCATAAAAATAAAAAAATACAAGTATATACATATAGGATTAGTACAAATAGGTATAAAACCTTTAACTATAGAAGGATTAAATACTAGTATTTTGGCCGTGGTTAGAGATGCTAGGTTTGTAAATTTTAATGACTCACTATTAGGAACTATAGAAACCAGTCTGAGTAGTGGTCCAATCTCATTTGACTGCTTCCCAGATATAACAATTTCATTAAATGATCCAAATATATTAAAAAGTGTAGTTTTAGAAATCAAGACACATAATTATAAAATGCTTGAAGGATCTATTCCTGTAGCATTAATGTATAAAATAAATTATAAAGCTATGGTATCTGCTTTTGCTACAAAATATATAATGCAACCTAAATTAGGAGAAACTAAATTTCTACAGACAGATTTAAGTAAAGCTAACACAGTAATTCCTAGGACTATTCAGTGGAAAGATATTAGTCTCCCTGATGAATGGGTCTTAGAGGATGTTGTTCCTCTTCCTGAACCAAAGACTATAGTTAAACCCAATATAGAACTTAGTAAAATTGAACAGTATGAAGACGGTAAAGTTAAATTAAAATTTAGTAGACATAGTGTAAGCAGTAGGTATTCAGACTCTTCCTCTTTTGTTTCAATAGTAGATATAGGTAGATTCTCACAGTTACCTTCTGTAATATATGATTCATATAAAGAAAATGAACCTAAACCTTTATTGCAAACAGTAGTAAAGCCTAGGTATTCTACATCAGATATACCTGAATCTAGTAATAAATTAAAAAGTGTAGATTATAGTACCACAGTACCACACTTATATTATAATCCAACAGGAACAATGAACCCTTTGGAACCAAACCCTAATTATAATCAACCTCAAAATATAGAACACTCACATTCTCCACCCATGTCACCTACAGCTTCCTTCATGACAAGAAATGTAGAAAGCATGGATAGAGAATTAAATGTAATTAATAAAGAATTTAATTTTAATTATGATAAATTAAATAAAGAATTAACGGCAGTAAAAAATAAAGATAAACTAGAAAGTGTAATAAAAAAAGGTAAAAGATTTTGAATCTGTTAAAGAAGAATATGTTGACTTTATAAGAAATTATGAAGTTAATATGAAATTCTTTGATTGGTTTAAAAGAATTTATAGAGGAAAACTTAAAGCAGAAAAAGTAATAAATCCAGTAACCCTTAAGAATAAAGATACAGAATGGAAAATAAAAAATAAATTATACAGAGTGAACATCCACCTAAAACATCAAGTGTATTCTTACATGGAGATAAAGAAATAAATATAGCACCATTTAAAATAATATCTGAAGATGACCCTAATAGGAAAATATTAGAACAAAATAATTTTAGTAATGTACATCTAATAAGTATAGGGCAACAATTAAATAGAATAGAAGACACTATTAAAGAAAGTAAAATTGAAAAAATTGAAAAAGAAGTAAAAGATAAAAAACTTAAATCTCATGTTTTTAAACCCTTTGAAGTTTCTAAGACAGGACAAAAGGAAGTCAAATCTAAGGATTCTGACTTTGTTAAAGCAATTAAAGAACAGTTAAGTAAAATTGACTCTTCTTCTAGGTCAAAACAGGTAGTTCGAGAAACACCTCAATCTAAAGGTTCTAAAACTATTAGTATAGTTACCCAAGATCCAGAATCAGAATCAGTTGAGGAATCTCAACCTGAATCTGAAGATATTGAAACCTTTAGTAAAGCCCTAAAGCCACAAATAAATCGTATAACATATAATCAGTCTATAGTACCTAGAATGTCTGCCCCAGACTTAGGTATAACAGATAGACCTAATACATTAACACAGTATAAATATAATGCCTCTTCAGTATATGAATGGAACATTGATAGCCTATCAGAATACAATATTCTGAGTCTTCTACAGCAGATGACAATGGCTGCCAATGCTTATAGAACCCAAACTGAAACCTTAGATAAAACAATAGTTGAACTTCTTATAGCTGGCTTTACTGGTCAACTTAAAGGTTGGTGGGATAATCATCTCACTGATGAACAACATTTAGAAATTCTAAATGCTATAAAAACATATGAATATGGGATACCTATATTAAATGAATTTGGTGATACTATTCAAGATGCAGTGGCAACACTAATCTTGACTATATCACTTCATTTTATAGGTGACCCTACACACTTAAAAGATAAAAATGCTGAATTATTAAGTAATCTTAGATGTAAGAAACTTAGTGATTTTCAGTTTTATAAAACAACTTTCCTAACCAGAATAATGCTTAGAGAAGATTCCAACCAGGCTTTCTGGAAAGAAAAATTCTTAGCAGGATTACCTTTCTTCTTAGGAGAAAAGGTTAGGAACCATATAAAACAGGAGTATGGAAACCCTATTCCTTATGACTTATTAACTTATGGACAACTGTTTAGTATAGTTCAAAAAGAAGGATTAAAGCTTTGTCAAGATATAAAACTTCAAAAATCATTAAAATATGAAATGAGAAAAACTAAACAAGAATTAGGTTCTTTCTGTAAACAATTTGATTATAGTATAACACAGAAACATAAAGATTGTAATGGACAGTGTTCTACTACAAGAAAATATAAAAAACCTTATAAAAAATATCATAAAAAGAATTATAAGAAAAGATTAGATAAAGATGATTATTATAAAAAACAGAAACCTTATAAACCTTATAAATATAGAAAACCTAGTAGAAAATCATATAAACAAAAAGATAAAAAATTCACATCATATAAAGATTTAACATGTTATAAATGTGGAAGAAAAGGCCACACATCAAGATTTTATAAATTTGATAAAAAAAATTACAAGAATTAAATTTAGAGGAATCTTTAATAAATAAAATTCATGAATTATATTTAGAATATTCAGGTTCTGAAGATTATTCAGATTCTGAGGAATTAAATCAGATAGATGAAGTAGAAACAGAATTAAGTTCTGAAGATAGTAGTAGTAAATCATTAAATGTATTAACTAAAGAACAAGAATCTATATTAGAAGCAATAAAATATATAACTGATCCTAAAATTCAAGAAAAAAATGTTAAATAAAATATTAGAAAATGATAAACCTAAGCATTCTATGTTACCTAGTACTAGTAAACAAACTTATGATTTAACTACAATACTAAACAAGAATAAAGCAGTAAAAAACAAACCAACCATAAATGATTTACAAAAAGAAATTAAAGAAATTAAATTAGAATTAAAAGAATTAAAAAATAAACAAGAACAAGATTCACAAATAATAAAATCTTTAATGAACTCAACTTCTTCTTCTGATGAAGAAGCTGAAGAAGATATTGAACAGATAAATGGTAAAGAAACTGATAATGAAATTAGTTTAATTAGTAAAGATAAAATTCCTGATAATTTAATTTTTATGTTACATGAAATAACATCTAGAAAATATTTAATAAAAATAAAATTAAAATTCTCAGATAATTATAATATAGAAACTATAGCATTGTTTGATACGGGAGCTGATTTAAACTGCATTAAACCTAGTTTAGTACCAAAAAGATTTTGGCAACAAACTAATGAAAGTTTATCTGCAGCAAATAAATATAAACTAAATATACTTGGTAAAGCAGAAGCATCAATTATAGATAAAAATTTAGAAATAAAAAATATATTTATTTTAACCAATATTCATCATATGGTAATCTTAGGAACGCCATTTATGAATTTAATAACACCTTATTCAGTAAATGATGATAGTATAAGTTTTAAAGTTAGAAAACAAAAGATAATTTTCCCATTTTTGGAAAAACCAAAAAAGAGGAATTTAAATCTTTTAAAAGCTCATTCAATAAATGAATTACAAATAAATGCACTTAAAAAAGCAAAGTCTGAACAACTTTGTAATTTAAAGAATAATTATCATTTACAAAAAATAAATGTACAGTTAAACAATAAATTTACGCAAGATAAAATTAATAAATTAAAATCTCAAATAGAAAAAGATTAGTCTAAAGTTAAGTGGTGGACTGCCTTTCGCAATTCTACCACTGAGGAGACTGTTAAAGCATGAGTCTAAAGTTAAGTGGTGGACTGGTCTCTTCCCTCAACATCTGAGCCCATTAAGCCCAGTAGAACCTGCTCTGCTGGATCTTCAACTAAAGTCCATTCTAAAGTTTCTAAAGCCTCATCCAGAAGAAGAAAATCTCCTTCCTCTTCTTCGGATTCCTCCTCATCATCCATGACGTCATCTTCCACCGAGACATCTGACTCGGATTACTGTCCCAGTAATGAGGATGATTGCTATGGTATATTGTCCCCCATCAGAATAAAAAGTAAAGAAAAAATAAAAAGATAAGAGAAAAAGATAAAAAGGATAAAGAGAAAAAAGAGAAAAAAAACAAAGAAAAAAGAAAAGAAAAATAAAAATAAAAATAAAAAGAAAAATAAAAAGAAAAAGAAAAAGAAAAAGAAAAAGAAAAGAAAAGAAAAATAAAAAGAAAATTGAGTCAGAAATTGAATCTGACTCAGATTCGTCTGATTAAAGGCAGGAGAAACCTAATTTCTCCACTCAAATTATTAAAGTCAATAAAGACGGTGCCCACCGACAAGATACTGTTCATCAACAGTATTCACCAGAGGAAAACCAACAGTAAAGTCAGAAGAACTATTCATCTACAGTTCCAGCCGCGTGAAGGTACAGTAAAAGCAAATAGTAACTACAGGTTACTATTCCTCTACAGTACCAAAGCATGTGACAAGAACAGTGAAATTTTAAAGCCTCTGTCTATAAAATGAAGCTCATTCTGAAGGTAAAGTGGATCCGAAACACTTCTCTCTCAACTCAGAAGACAGAAGAGAACCTCTTAGCCTAGTTTTAGCTTCTTTCTTCCCCTTCCTCTCTCATTTATACATTTCTTCCAGTTCTGTACTCCACACCTGTTGATCTCCTTATATAAGGTAGCTATATATTTATAACTTGTATTTTTAAAGTTTTAATTCTGTATTGTATTTTATTTTTATTTAAATAAAGTTAAATTTTATTTATATTGCATCTCCCATTCTCCATTCTTAAGTATGCTCTGTTCTAGTTCTTGCAAGCAAAAAACGTGCAAGTTGAGCTTGATCTGGAACTAAAACATCAGAAATTATATTTGCACTACTTACAGACTGAAAAGGACTTCTATATTCTATCCTTTTCTGTCTTTCTCATCTCTATATTCTACGTTGTATACTTATACGAGATCCGTATATTTATACCACATATAGTATAATTAGGTATACTAAAACAAATAGACTTAAGAGTGTGTTTTCATAAGCTTAAAATATTTTAGACTTAAGATACAAATTTAATTAAAGATTTAATTGTAATATTTAAAGTGGTATATAAGGCTGGAAACCTAAATATAAATTGGAGCAATGTCAGACTTGCACTTGTCTGAAGCCCTCCTTTGCACCAAGTATGAAACAACGCCACCGTACCATTTAAAAGAGATTATAATTATTCTTTATATGTTTTTAATATATGCTTTTGAATTATTTTTATAATTTATTTTAATATAGTCTTTTACATTCTGTTTCTTATTTCTGTTTCTTATTTATTGTTTTAATTAATCTGTTTATATATCTATATTATGTTGCCTAACAGTTTATTGTTTTATTATTCCTTTTAAAATTATTTTCTTTTAAAATTATTTTACCCCTCTGTCAAAGATCCTTAAATTTTGCTGGTATCAGAGCCATCTTCTTTTAGGGGTGGTAGTAGATAGATATAGAACTGTTTACATAGTTAAATTTTTGACTTTTAGATCTAGAAGTGGACTTAGTGTTGTCTAGGTATTGGATATGCAGTAAGACCCGTGTTTGCCGACGGACAGGCGTTTAGGGCAGTAAGTCAGTGGTCGCTACCAAAACCAACATTAATAAACTTTAAAAATCTATTTTTCAAAATTTTAAAAATGGAACCATTTCTATGTAAGTCTGCTAGTACAACTAAATCAGATAGTTCTGAGTCATCAGAAGTTAAAAGGATAGTTAACAGAAATGAAGTAATTTTGGAAGACTTTAATAAAGCAATTGATAATTGGGTAATACCAAAGATAGATAAAGAACAGATTTATAAAATACCAAAATTAAACATATTTAAAAATGATTATATAATTAAAGCTGAAGAAATAGATGTACAGTTAAGTAAACCCTTTGAGAAAATAACTTTACTTTCTGCAGAGTCAATAAAGCATTATAAAAATAAAAAATACAAATATATACATATAGGATTAGTACAAATAGGTATAAAACCTTTAACTAGAGAAGGATTAAATACTAGTATTCTGACTGTGGTCAGAGATGTTAGGTTTGTAAATTTTAATGACTCACTTTTAGAAACTATAGAAACCAGTCTGAGTAGTGGTCCAATCTCATTTGACTGCTTCCTAGATATAACAATTTCATTAAATGATCCAAATATATTAAAAAGTGTAGTACTGGAAATTAAAACACATAATTATAAAATGCTTGAAGGATCTATTCCTATAGCATTAATGTATAAAATAAATTATAAAGCTATGGTATCTGCTTTTGCTACAAAATATATAATGCAACCTAAATTAGGAGAAACTAAATTTTTACAGACAGATTTAAGTAAAGCTAAAGTCAAGTGGTGGACTGCCTTTCGCAATTCTACCACTGAGGAGACTGTTAAAGCATGGCTCCTAAAGAGAAACCACAATGGTCTTGACCCAAGGCTATCCGTCTCTTTTGGAGCTCAAAGAGCCCAGAATATTGCCCTTCTTGCAGCTGCCAAGACTGCAGAAGAATATAAAGCCTTAATGGAATAGATGGTTGGGTCTCTTCCCTCAACATCTGAGCCTATTAAGCCCAGTAGAACCTGCTCTGCTGGATCTTCAACTAAAGTCCATTCTAAAGTCTCTAAAGCCTCATCCAGAAGAAGAAAATCTCCTTCCTCTTCTTCGGATTCCTCCTCATCATCCATGACATCATCTTCCACCGAGACATCTGACTCAGATTGATGTTTCAGTAATGAGGATGATTGCTATGGTATATTGTCCCCCATCAGAATAAAAAGTAAAGAAAAAATAAAAAGAAAAGAGAAAAAGATAAAAAGGATAAAGAGAAAAAAGATAAAGAGAAAAAAGAGAAAAAAAGACAAAGAAAAAAGAAAAGAAAAAGAAAAATAAAAATAAAAAGAAAAAGAAAAAGAAAAAGAAAAAGAAAAAGAAAAGAAAAGAAAAATAAAAAGAAAATTGAGTCAGAAATTGAATCTGACTCAGATTCGTTTGATTAAAGGCAGGAGAAATCTAATTTCTCCACTCAAATTATTAAAGTCAATAAAGACGGTGCCCACCGACAAGATACTGTTCATCAACAGTATTCACCAGAGGAAAACCAACAGTAAAGTCAGAAGAACTATTCATCTACTGTTCCAGCCGCGTGAAAGTATAGTAAAAGTAAATAGTAACGACAGGTTACTATTCCTCTACAGTACCAAAGCATGTGACAAGAACAGTGGAATTTTAAAGCCTCTGTCTATATAATGAAGCTCATTCTGAAGGTAAAGGGGATCCGAAACACTTCTCTCTCAACCCAAAAGACAGAAGAAAACCTCTTAGCCTAGTTTTAGCTTCCTTCTTCCCCTTCCTCTCTCATTTATATATTTCTTCTAATTCTGTACTCCACACCTATTGATCTCCTTGTATAAGGTAGTTATAGTTTATAATTATAATTTATAATTATAAATTGTATTTTATTTTAAAGAATTTATTCTGTATTGTATTTTAATTTTATTTGTTTAAATAAATTTAAATTTTATATTTCATCTCTCATTCTCCATTCTTAAGTATGTTCTGTTCTAGTTCTTGCAAGCAAAAAAGCGTGCAAGTTGAGCTTGATCTAGAACTAAAACATCAGAAATTATATTTGCACTACTTATAGACTGAAAAGGACCTCTATATTCTATCATTTTCTGTCTTTCTTCCCTCTATACTCAATGTTGTATACTTATACGGGATCCGTATATTTATACCAGAGATAGTATTACTAGGTATACTAAAACATATAGATATAAGAGTGTGTATTGATTAAAATATTCTAGACTTAAGATACAAAATTATTCTTTATATAATTTTAAATGTTTTTAATATATGCTTTTGAATTATTTCTTTAATTTATTTTAATATAGTCTTTTACATTCTGTTTCTTATTTATTGTTTTAATTAATCTGTTTATATATCTATATTATGTTGCCTAACAGTTTATTGTTTTATTATTCCTTTTAAAATTATTTTCTTTTAAAATTATTTTACCCCTCTGTCAAAGATCCTTAAATTTTGCTAGTATCAGAGCAAAATAATTTTAAAAGAAAATAATTTTAAAATACCAGAATTGCTAGGTACTTTAATAAAAGGATAAACAGTTAAAATTAAAAGGATCAACAGTCTTCTAGAATTGCTAGGTATTCTATATCAGATATACATGAATCTAGTAATAAACTAAAAAGTGTAGACTATAGTACAACAGTATCACATTTATATTATAATCCAACAGGAACAATGAAGACCAGGAACAATTAGATATTAACCTTTTCTCCTAAGAAGAAAGGTAATCCTGCTAAGAATTTTTCTTTTCAGAAAGCCTGGTTGGAATCTTCTCTAAGCATTATTCTGGTTAGGAAAGTTGTTTTATAAAACTGAAAATCACTAAGTTTCTTACATCTAAGATTACTTAATAATTCAGCATTTTTATCCTTTAAGTGTGTAGGGTCACCTATAAAATAAAGTGATATAGTCAAGATTAGTGTTGCCACTGCATCTTGAATAGTATCACCAAATTCATTTAATATAGGTATCCCATCTTCATATGTTTTTATAGCATTTAGAATTTCTAAATGTTGTTCATCAGTGAGATGATTATCCCACCAACCTTTAAGTTGACCAACCAACATTAATAAACTTTAAAAATCTATTTTTCAGAAATTTAAAAATGGAACCATTTCTATGTAAATCTGCTAGTACAACTAAATCAGATAGTTCTGAGTCATCAGAAGTTAAAAGGATAGTTAATAGAAATGAAGTAATTCTAGAAGACTTTAATAAAGCAATTGATAATTGGGTAATACCAAAGATAGATAAAGAACATATTTATAAAATACCAAAATTAAACATATTTAAAAATGATTATATATAATTAAACTATATCCTTTTATAGTTATTTCTCCCCTGTCAAAAATTAAGGATATATATATATATTATTTAATTAGTTAATTAATATTTAATTAATATCTAATTTTTCATCATCTTTCACTACCCAAAAATAATTTTAATTTTGAATTATTTTATTCATTATTATTTATTATTTTTTTATTATTTTTTTAAACTTTTTTACTTTTACTTTTTTGGCTTTTCACCATTTTACCATTTACTAATAATATTTATATTTTAGGTATATTTAATATATATTTCACATATATATTTTATCTTTTCCACCTTTCAACACTTTAATTAACCTTCTAAATTATTTATTTAATTATATTTTTATAAAATGGCGGGCGTTACAATGAAAGTTACTGAAATGTGAGTATATGCATGCAAAATAATCTTTCTATGCATAAATAAAATGAAATATAAGATACATAAAATGTTATTGTAATGCTACATGCAAAATAAGGAATATAAACGATATATATAAAGATGTAATTTAATGAGATTTTTTAATATGGATTATGACCCATGCATGTATGTAAAGATATAATATATAAAATGAATATAATTACGTGTGTGGAAGTAAACAAAGTTAACCTTTCATGTGTGGATAAATAATGAAATTGAATAAAGTAAAGATAAAGAATATAGAGTTGTCTTTATAAAAATAAAATATTATACTAGTAAAAGTAGCAAATGATGAATTATTCAAATTCAAAATAATATTAACGTGATTAAATAATAAAGTGATTTACAACTAATCAGTATTATTTTAAAAGGAGTGTTGATAAGTTTGTGACAAATTAAAAAAAATGATCATTTTATTAGAACATTAGTGTTACCTTAAAAGATAATAAAACGATAGTTAATGTAAATAATTATATATATTTTAATTATTATTGTAATAAATTACTTGTAATATTAAATAACAAATTATAGATATACAAGTACTATTAAGTATTATGCTTAGCATGTTAGATTTTTTTGAAACTCAGATAGAACGGACCGAAGCAAAATTGGCAAATGAAGATTTAGGGTTACAGAGATCAACTACAGTACAAAAGATATTTTACAGTAAATATTTTTTATTATATATTTAATTATAGTTCACATATCAATATTTTGAAATTAATGGCAATTGTATAGTCATTGATTAAGTTTATGGAATGTAAATATTATAAATGCTAGATTGGATTCATATTTATTTGGAATATGTATTTGGATTATAAGAAGTTATTATGGAGAATGTATAGTAATATATATATATATGTGTATATATGTATATACACAGATTGATATAGCATATGATATTGGACTTGGATTGTGATTGATTGTTTATAAATTAGAGAAATTAGAGTTGAGTTTGATTGAATAAAAGATAGAAGTATTTTTTCTGTAGATTGTGTTAGGTTGGAGGAGATTTTGGCAGCAAAAATTATAGAAAATATTCTGTCGAAATTTTTAGTTGAATTACTTTTACTATTTATTAAATATTGGATATAGAATTGATAAAAATTGAATAGCATCTTCTAACAGTTCTCTCTGATAAAATTGTCAGGATGCGTTATAATGTGAGAGAAATTTTATGCATTTCGAATCAAATAGGAGGCAAGAAAGAAATCTTTCGGGCCATAGTAAGGGTTAATTACATTCATAGTTTCCGTGTTATAGTGTTTTTCACGTTGTCATCATTAACTTTTAATTGTAATATAAAACTCCCTAAATTTTTATTAGAACCACGCAAAACCCCTAAATAATGTTCTCCGTTTAGGCTCCGTTACGTTTCTGATATGGAAAGGTCAGTTGTTCTCCCTCATGATTTTTAGTCTAAATTACAACAAAGACCACAGATTTTAGTACTTCACATGCCATCATCCACAATTTTTAATCTGCAATACCAAAAAATTTTTATTTTTTGAAAATAGTCTATTTTTTGCTTTCTAAAAATAAATAAAATATTATATATTTGATTTTTTTTCTAGTTATAAATATTTAATGATTTTTTTAAATAAAACATATTTAGTTTTTTCCTTTTTAAAAAAATAGATTAATTTTTAGATTTTGAAATAAAATACAATTAATTGTTTTTCTTCACCATCATTTTTTCTAATTATAATATATCTAATTTTTTAATTCAATTTTTTTCTTTTTTTAATAAAATTAAATAAATTTTTTAGATTTTTAAATAAAATATAATTAATTTGATTTTTTTTGCTACCTCTTTTTATTATAATATCTCCAAATCCTTTAAATTGTCCTTAATAAAATTAAATCAATTTTTGGATTTTTACAATAAAATATAATCGATTTGATATTTCTTATTATTATTTTTTAATTATAATATTCTGAACTTTTTTAAATAAAATAAAAATTAAATTGTGTGTTTTTTTCTTGATAGCAACAGAAATGAGAATAATAAAGAGAAATTTGCATTGTACATGCATCCAAAGTTTTATTTTTCAAAAATATTGACGCGTAATTTTTATTTACATTTTTACGTTAAAAACTTTCTTCTTTTTTTTTTTTTCCTTTTTTTGTGATTTTTGTAATTTTTTATTTTTATTTTTGTAATTTTTGTAATTTATATTTTTATTTAAAAAAATTTTAATTTTAATATACACTTAAAAATAAATATTTATACAATATATATAATACAGATTCAACAATATAAACTATATTTATAACACATCTGTAACACATTTACAATACGTCTACATAATATTTTTAATATTTATTTATTTATTTTAATTTTTATTCTCATAAAATTTACACAATATTTACACAATATACAATAATTTTTATATAAAATACATATAATTTAAAGTATAAATATATAATATGCACACAACATCTATAACATATAAGAAACATACACAAAACATCTACCAAACATCTACATAATATCTACATAATAAAATTATATATATTTTTTATTTTTTTCATATATATAATATGTAAATTTTTTTTAAAATAAATTTAACTATTTTTATCAATATAACTTTGTATATTTTATTTTTGTATATTTTTTGAGTGTTATTTATTTTTTATAATTCAAATTAAATTTTTTTTCTTTATAAAAAATTAAGATTTTCATATGATGATAAATTATTTAAAATATTAATTTTTATTATTTTATTAGAATATTTTTATTTAATAGTAAAATTTAAAAATAAAAATAAAAATTTAAAGTAAAATATTAATTATAATGAGAGAAAATATATTCTTAAAAAAAACTTTAGTTTTAATAAGAAATAAGATATTTTTAAAATTTTACACCAATTTATTATAAAAGTATAAATATTTTTAATTTTTATAGTAGTTTTAAAATAATAGTACTTTTGGTTGCACAAGAATTACAGAAAAATTAACTATATAATTTTATTTGACCAATAATACTATATTTATTTATAAATTATTTATGTAAAATAAAATATTGGGCCTACTAAACTTTATCAATCAGTTGGTAAAATATTTATTTAAGGAGAGTAAAAAAAATATTTCATCAGAAAATTAGATTGAGGAGCCCACATATCAAAAGATAATCATATACTTAATTTAAGATATGATAAAATAAAAAATAGATATTATAAAAATAGTTTAGATATTATTTAAACTTTTTTTGTACTGTTGGGTTACAACTAAATAAATTATCATTTTTTTAATATAATTTTTTAGTATTTTATTTTATCTTTCAAATACTATAATATAATTTTTTTCAGTAAAATATAATTCTTGTAATAAATCTCTGTAAAATATATTCTCAGTAATTAATTTTTTTTAATAATTTATCAAATATACTATAAAAAAAATTTTAGATGGTTATGTAAATATCTAATTAATAAGGGAAGTGGTCTAACTGGTAAAAGGATGGAGCAAAGCTTGTGCAATAAGACCATTTTGGCTTTATTGTGTCTACTTGTCTTAAGAAAAAATAAATAAATATTTAAATTTATTTTATTTAAAAAATTAAGAGACATTATGATTAGAAAAAAGGTTTAAAAAATCAGTACAATTATATTTTATTTTAAAAATATAAAATTTGATTTAATTTTGTGAGAAAAGGAAAATTTTTATTTATAATTTAGAGATATTATAATTAAAAAAAAGATGGCTAAAAAATCAAATTGATTATGTTTTATTTTAAAATTTTTAAAAGTTAGTTTATTTTATTAAGAAAAAAGGAAAAAGACTAAATTTATTTTATTTAAAAAATTTCATGATATTTATAACTGGAATAAAAAAATCAAATTGAAAAATATTTATTTTATTTTTAAAAGACAAAAATAGACTTCTATATATAATACTATGTGTATTATAATATTGTATTTGTTTGTATTTATAATATTGTGCTATGTGTTTTTCCGAATTATTGTCACATGTCACAATATTAAATTATTTACTATTTACAAATTGTTTGTTATTAAATCTCAAAATAAGGTTGAAATCAAGTTGAAATTAGTCCATTTAAAACATGACAAGAATACTAATAATAAATACAAAAATTAAATATTGTTTAATTTTAAAATATTTTAAAACTAAATATTTTAGTTGAGATTACTAATCATATATTGTTTATAATCTTAAATTTTAATTTTCTAATTTTAAATATTATTTATAATCTTAAAATTTAATTTTTCAATTTTCAATTTTAAAATCCTTCTCTAAAAATGTGTTTGAAAATATAGTTTATTATTTTCAAATTAAAAAAAATTAAAATCCTTCTTTACGTAATTTTTTTAAAAATATTGCTTATCAATCTTTATTTGGTACGAGCATCTTATATTTTTAATCATGCCAATTTATTAGGTTAAGACATTCATCATATTCGATTGCTCATACATTAGTTTTTTTCAGATTTTTTTGGCAGTTAGCTTCTAGTGGGGACAAGTACAAGCAATAGTACCTAAGCACTCAAAATTTTTTGAAATTTCACCAACATAGTATTGTAATATGCCTCATTTGAAGGTAGCAACACCATAGCATTATTACTGAATTGTCTTTTAAAATTTTTGTTTTTATTTAAAAATTTGAGGCATTTTTCAGTTCATCTTAAATTGAATAATAAGTATAATTATTAGAATATGATTATATTTTTTATTGATAAAGAAGTTAAATTATTGTAAAAATTTTATTTAATATTCCAAATGTATTATTGAATATAATTTTTAATTTAACAAATAGATTATGTTTAATTATTTTATTAATTCAGTTTTTCTGACCGGCAACAGTTTGGCTAAATTCTTAAAGTCGTCGTAATTTTTTTTTAATATTACAATCGGAGAAGGAAGAATCAATTCTGAATTATCTAGAAAGATATATTTATCATAGACTAAGTCTAAATATACTAGCCTGTTTGTGTTAGGTTCTCAGTCAATAATTAATTGTGTAAATGAATGCACGATAGGAAGAAGCAAAGAATAACCACAAGAAGAAAAGACAATATTTAACGTGAAAACCCCTCTAGTGTAGAGGAAAAAACCACGGGCCAAACTCCGAAATAAAAATTCACTAATTCAAAGAAATTAACTACAACAAATTCTTAAGCAATCCTCACTTGACTACTTAAGATCATAAATAATAGAGAAATTATCTAAATATCTCTCTAGTAAATATTTCACTCTTTGGATGATCACACCAAGAAACTAGAGAATAATTCTCTAATATTTATCTCACAAACTACTTGAAATCTTTTTCGTCTCTTATTTCTTCTCTCTTGTATTTCACTCGTGTGTCTTAAAGTAAATAAGATGAAGGCTATTTATAGGCTTTCAAATATGTGTGAACATATTAATTTGTGTCTAACTTATGCCTAATTTTGACTATTACAATGGTGGCTAGAAAAATGTGTTAAACATTTTTTTCTTTTCTAAAACTTAGTCAAAATTGTAAACTCACCAAACCCATTTAATTTTAATCTAGTAAAAATTGTAAACTTACCAAACTCATTAATTTTAATTTAGTCAAAATTATAAACTTACCAAACCCATTAATTTCATGGGTTGGATAAACCAACAATCTCCCCCTCCAACCCATGGGGAGATGTTCACACATCTATTGCTCAATTACCATTCAGTCCCACCGTCTTGGTGCAAAACTGATGCTTGTCACGAGTCACCACTTTGGTCAACATGTCAGTTGGATTTTTGTCAGTGTGAATCTTCTTTAATAACATCTCTTGATTGTTCACCACTTCATGAATTCAATGGTATCTCACATCAATATGCTTAGTCCGACCATGGTATGTGGCATTCTTGTTCAAATATGGAGCACTTTGACTATCACAATTCATCACATACTCACTTTGCTTCAACTCTAACTTTTCTAAAAACCTTTTCAACCAAAACATCTCTTTGCTTGCTTCAGTCATAACTATATACTCTGCCTCAGTTGTGGATAGAGCAACACACTTTTATAATTTGGACTACCATGATACAGCTCCCCCTACAAAAATAAATACATACCCTGAAGTCGACTTCCTGTCATCAAGATCACCTGCTATATCTGCATCTGTATATCCTTCTAAAATTGGTTTTGAGCCTCCAAAGCATAAGCACTTCTTAGAAGTACCTCTCAACTATCTAAGAATCCATTTGACCGCCTCCCAGTGATCTTTACTAGGATTCGAAAGAAGCCTGCTGACTAAACCAACAGCATGAGCAATATTTGGCCGAGTGCTAACCATTGAGTACATTAAACTCCCGACTGCATAAGAGTAAGGAATAACCGCCATTTCTTCCTTTTCTTTTTCTGTAGAAGGATAAGATTTCTTACTAAGTACATAGTGATTAGCAAGAGATGTGCTAACTAGCTAAGCATTCTTCATATTAAATCTGCTTAGAACCTGATCAACATACTTCTCTTGTGACAGCCACAACTTCTTAGCTTTTCAGTCACGAGTAATCTGCATGCCTACAATTCGTCGTGCTGGTCCCAAATCCTTCATATCAAAGGAGCCAAACAACTCCTTTTTCAAACCACTAATTATAGTAGCATCTTGCCCTATTATCAATATATCATCCACATAGAGCAAAAGAGTGATAAATTTACCATCTGAAAATATTTTGAAGTACACACAATGATCTGCTTCTGCTCTAGTATAGCCATGACTCACCATGAAAGAGTCAAATTTCTTATACCACTGTCTCGGAGCCTATTTTAATCCATACAGACTCTTCTTTAATCTACAAACCATGTGTTCTTTCCCTTTTACTTCAAATCCATCAGGTTGCTCCATGTAAATTTCTTCCTCTAAATCACCATGAAGGAATGCAGTTTTTACCTCTAACTGCTCAAGCTCAAGATCCAAGCTAGCAGTTAATGAAACCCTTTACTACCAAAAAATAAATAACACTAAAAAAATTCATCAAAGATTAATAACATCTCTTAACAGTTAAACCAAGGATCACTTGAATAGAGCTCATCTTCACAACATGAGAAAAAATTTCATCAAAATCAACCCCTTTCTTTTGATTGAAACTTTTTACTACCAAACGAGCTTTGTATTTTACTAGCTTCTCTCCATCCATTTTAAGCTTGTACACCCATTTGTTCTTAGATACTTTTCTACCTTCTGGAAGTTCAACAAGCTCATAAATATTATTCTTTTTCAAAGAACTCATCTCTTTCTGCATTGCTTTCATCCACTGAGTCTTCTCTTTATGATTCTGAACTTTCTGAAAGCTTTCTGGCTCCCCCTCTTCAGTACCTATTACATACTCAGAACTGGGATATTTGGTAGATGGATGATGTGCTCTGGTTGATCTTTTGACTTAATGTTCTTTTATAGTCTGGGGGGGAAGAGGTTGCTCTTCCTGCTCAGCATCATCATCAGTATCAACTGGTACTGGCATATCATTAATCCCATGTTCTTCAAGCAACTCTCCTTCATCTGTGACATTTTTTTATTGAAGGAGAAATTAATACATGAAGAGGAATATCATCACTACTTGTAATTTTCTCTGATTGCTCAGAGTCCAACAAGGTCTTTTGTTCATGAAAGATTACATCTCTAGATCTGATTACTTTCTTCTTCACTGGATCCCATAACTTATATCCAAATTCTGCATCTCCATAACCCAAAAACATGCATGAAACAGCTCTATCATCAAGTTTCTCTGCTCCTTAGATACATAGACAAAAGCCTTGCATCCAAATACCTTCAAGTGAGAGTAAGCAATATCTTTTCCAGACCATACTCTCTCAGGTACATCAAAATTCAAAGGAGCTAACGGAGAATGATTTATCAAGTAGCAGGCGGTATAAAGTGCTTCACCCCAAAATGGCTTAGGAAGTTTAGCCATTTTCAGCATGGATCTTACTTTCTCCAAGATAGTTCTGTTTGTCCTTTCAGCTACACCATTATGCTGTGGAGTGCCAGGAACTGTCTTCTCATGTCTGATTCCATGCTCTAAGCAGTAATTTGTAAACTCCTTTGAAGTGTATTCACCTCCATTGTCACTGCGAAGATACTTTAAGGATGTTCCATTTTCTCTTTCCACCATTGCATGGAAATGCTTAAAACGCTGAAGAACATGATCTTTTGATTTCAGAACAAACACCCAAACCTTTCGTGAAGCATCATCGATAAAAGTAACAAAATATCTACTACCTCCTAAAGTTTACACATCAATGGAACCACATACATCAAAGTAAACTAATTCAAGTACATTATTTTTCCTTTCAGATGAACCACTAAAGGAGACTCTATGTTGTTTGCCATACAAATAATCATCACAAGGGTTTAGACTCATACCTTTGGCAAAGGGAATGAGAGACTTCTTTGCCAAAATTTGCAACCCTTTTTCACTCATATGGGCCAGTCTCTTGTGCCACAAGTCTGGCGAAGCATCATCTTCAATTGTATTCAGTGCACCTTTTATCATCTTCACTTGAGTCTTATAGAGTGTATAACACAATCTACCTTTGGCAACCACAATTGAGCCTTTGGTGAGTTTTCACTTTTTATCACCAAAGTTATTGTAATAACCATCTAGATCCAGAACATGAGTAGAAATTAAATTCAGATGTAAATCTGGTACATGTCGTACATTCTTTAGAGTCAACGTGCAACCAATATTTGTCTGAACACAGACATCACCAATACCTACTATATCTGCATAGCTGGTAGTACCCATCTTTACTCTGCCAAAATTACCTGCTTTGTACACAGTAAAGATGTCTCTCCTTGGTGTAGAACGGTATGATGCTGCAGAATCAATAACCCACTCCATGTCAGAACTAGCAACCTTGTTATGCTCCTCAATAATGGAGAGTACAACCATCTCTTCATTATCATTAGCAACAGTTGTAGTGGTATTTTGATCATCTGCCTTTTTTTGATTTTTCTCATCATTTTATTCCCTCTTCCAAATTTTGCAGTTTCTTTTCATATGTCCCTTCTTGCCGCAATAATAACAACTGAATTTCACTTTCGATTGTGACTTGCCTCTGGATTTATAATGCCCTTTAGGACCTTTGCTTTTACTTTTACCTCTGCTCTCTGTAGTTGTAACAAGAGCTTGTAAAGTATCAATGCCCATATCCTTTCTTCTAGTCTCTTCATTGTAAAGACTGTCCTTTACAAATGATAAAGACAAAACACCGCTTGAAGCAGAGTTACTGAGAAATACTACCAAGGTCTCCCAACTATCTGGCAAGGAATTCAAGAGCAATAATGCATGCAATTCATCATCTAGGGCTATCTTCACGATGCTCAACTGATTTATTAGTTCTTGAAACTCACTCAAGTGTTCTGCAATGGATCGTCCATCTCTTAGCTTCAAATTCACAAGCTTTCTAATGGAAAAAGCTTTATTCTGAGTTCTTTTTCTCTCATACATGGTTTCTAAATCTTTTTATAATTTTTGCGCATCAACGTCTTTGCTTATATGATGGTAGACATTATTATCTACCCATTGTCGAATAGTATCAATAGTTTTTCTGTGCATCTTCTCTCAATCATCATCTAATTTTCACTTGGCTTATTAGATCTTAATTTTATAGGATTATACAGGTCCTTACAATAGAGAATGTCCTCCATCTTCGACTTTCAAATTAAATAATTTGAAGCCGACAATTTAATCATGGTGCCTGTGAATTCCTCCATTCTAATTTACACAATTAATTCTACACCAAAAGAACCAAGACTCTGATACCACTTGTTGGGTTCTCAGTCAATAATTAATTGTGTAAATGAATGCACAATAGGAAGAAACAAAGAATAACCACAAGAAGAAGAGACAAGATTTAACGTGAAAAACCCTCCAGTGTAGAGAGAAAAACCATGGGCCAAACTCCGAAATAAAAATTCACTAATTCAAAGAAATCAAGTACAATAAATTCTTAAGCGATCCTCACTTAACTACTTAAGAATACAAATAATATTAAAAAAAATATCTAAATACCTCTCTAGCAAATGTTTCACTCTTTGGATGATCACACCAAGAAACTAGAGAATAATTCTCTAATATTTATCTCACAAACTACTTGAAATCTTTTTCCTCTCTTATTTCTTATCTCTTGTATTTCACTTGTGTGTCTTAAAGTGACTAAGATGAAGGCTATTTATAGGCCTTTAAATATGTGTGAACATATTAATTTGTGTCTAACTTATACCTAATTTTGACTATTATAATGGTGGCTAAAAAATATATTAAATATTTTTTTTCTTTTTTAAAACTTAGTTAAAATTATAAATTCACTAAACCCATTTAATTTTAATCTAGTCAAAATTATAAACTTACCAAATTCATTAATTTTAATTTACTTAAAATTATAAATTTACTAAACACATTAGTTTTATGGATCGGATAAACCATCCTTAAAGTCACGAAATATCTGCAAAAAAAACGACATTAATTCAATTTTATCAGTTGGTTGCCAATGTTAGGAAAGAGAAGTTTAAGACACGTACACTTTTATGATAAAGTGCCCGATCTATAGTCAATTTTGAATTCCTTTCTCATTTTTTTATTAGAAGAACAATTTTTTTTTTTTTGTGTGTGTGTGTGTGTTCTTTGATTTTTTTTATTTTCCAGAAATTGATGACTACTGAATTTAAAATTCTATTTCGATAACAACCTTTATCAACTATTTTTAATTAATAATTAACAATTTAACTATTAAATATGAATTATCAATCACTTTTTCAAATATAAATCTTATAAGTACTAACATAGTTATTTTGTATCTAAAATCTATGGGAGTGTTCATTTTCATTGTAGAATTTTTGTTTTTGTTTTTTTAAAACTAAAAATTGTTTTAATTTCTCTTTTATATTTTTTAAAATTTTGTTTTATATTTTAAAAATAATATATCATAATAATTAAAATTTTAATTATTAAAATTAAAAAAATAAAAAAAATTTAAAAAAAGATAACGTCAAAAATTAATTTTTGCTGTAAAAAAAATTTATTGATTTAAAATATCTTATATATAAAAAAAGAATTTTATTAATATACGAACCAAATTTTCAAAATTATATTTTATAAATTACGTAATTCATCTGAAATAATTTTTGTTTAATAAAAAAAATTTAAAATTTAATGATATTACTGAACATATTAAAAAAATTAAAATAAAAAATAAAAACCATTTCAAACACATCGTAAATAATTTTAAAACTTTTCCAGCAAAAAAAAATAGAGAATAATTATAAAATATTTGATCTTATATCTTCTAAATCATAACATATTATATATGTCCATTAACTTAATTTCACGTTATGAAATGAATATTAAATTTAACATTCAATTTAAATTATTTTCTGATTATGTTTAGTTTTATTGTTTGATTCATTTTCAATTTGATTTGAATGGCCAATTAATTTACTCTGTGAAATACTTTTTAATATGTGATACTTTCAATTAAAATGTAGGGATAAAATAAAATAATTTAATGAAATTATTGGATTATTTAAAAAAAATGGGATGAGGGAACATTTTTTTTAAAATTATTATTTACGAGGAAACATTTTTAACAATGGAAAATTTTAAAAAAATTGAATTTAATAGCATTTTCGAAAAACTATAAAATTTATATCAATTAATACAACTTTAATAGCATTTTTTTTAATTATTATTATTTGTTATTTGTTATATATATGTGTGTGTGTGTGTGTTTCTTTTTAAAATATTGTTTATAATCTTAAATTTTAATTTTTAAATTTTCAATTTTAAATCCTTATTTAAAGAATATTTTTAAAAATATTACTTAAAATTTTAAATTTTAATTTTCAAATTAAGGCTAAAAGTAATAATCTATATTTTCAATTTTTAAATTTTGTTTCCTTTTAATTAATTAATTTGACTTCTATTATTAATTTGGGGTAATATATATATATATATATATATATATTAAAAAAGAAAAACAACTATCAATTTCGAGCTTTGTAACACTTTAAAAAATAAAATTTTGTGTGATATGGTGTAATTTAATTTTGTAAACCGTAGTATTTATAAAAAAAAATTATTTATAAAAAAGTGTTTAAATTTCAATTTGACTATTAAAATCCTTTTTTTTTAAAAAAAACAATGTTTAAGTTTAAATTTTACATTTTCAATTTTAAAATCCTTCTTTAAATAATGTTTTGAAAAATATTGTTAATTTAATTTTTAAAATTTCAATTTTTAAAAATATTGTTTATAATCTAAAAAATTAACTTTCAAATTCTTCAAATTCCATGAAAAATTGAAGTTTGGGTTGTTAAATTGAATGAAAATTTGGTATGTTGAACTGAAATTAAAGCATTAATATATATATATATATATACAACCTGTATAATTCCATAACATATATTTTTTTAAGGGATGCAATTCTATATCATATATTAATTAATTATATTAAATATATGTTATTCCAAACAATTAATTATATTAAATAGTTATTCTAATATCTATATTTTTGTTAATTAGTAATATCTATATTAAATTTTTAGATATTAAATTAAAAATATCTATATTAATTTTTAAATTAAATTTTTAAAAATTAAATTTATTATTAATTAAAATATATAACTAACTAATTATTATGATATTTATTTGAAAATTTTAAATAGGATTAAGTTACCCTATTTAATAATAATAATAATTAGTTAATATCTAATAAAGCCAAAAGTTTAAATAAATACCTAAATTATAGTCTAAGTAGCAATTAAATACTTAAACTTTTTTGGATCATTTAAGCACTTTTTTATGGCCAAAAGTTTAAATAAACACATTAACTATAGTCTAAGTAATAATTAAATACTTAAATATTTTTTTGGATCATTTAAATACTTCTTTTATCAAAATAAGGTCAAATAAATATAAATTGAATAGCAAGTCAAATAATAATGTTATTTTTGACAAATATGATACTCACTTTTTAATTTTTATTAAATAAAAATTAATAAATTATTTTATTAATTTATATTAACAAATTAATAATTTCTTTTATTAATTTCTAATTCTGTTTATGAAATTATTTTTATTTTTATTAACAAATTATTTTTTGTTTATATTTTTTTAATTAACGAATTAATAATTTCTTTTTCTATCTTTATTTATATTATTTATTTATTTATTTAATTAAATGTGCACCACCATTAAATAAATAAATAATACAAATGAAAGTAGAAAAAGAAATTATTATTTTTAATTAAAAAATAGAAACAAAAAATAGTTTGTTAATAAAAATAGAAATAGAAATTAATGAAAAAAATATTAATTTATTAATATAAATTAATGAAATAATTTACTAATTTTTATTTAATAAAAACTAAAAAAAGTGAGTGTCATATTTGCCAAAAATAGCATTATTATTTGATAGGGATTATAATTGTAATTAAATTTATATTTATTTAGCCTTATTTAGATAAAAAAAAGTACTTAAATGATGTAAAAAATATTTAAATATTTAATTAATATTTAGACTATTATTTAGGTGTCTATTTGAACCTTAGACGAATCTAATAATATAAAATAATAAGTATTATCATATCTGCATTCATTCTTAAATGTTATGTAGTGCAATATTAGAATTAATAGTTCTTAAAATACTTCACAATTATGATTAGTAAAATCATAACTTTTTGCTTATATGTGTTTGATCAATTGAGAATTCCTTGTTATTTATATGAACTGTGATCATAATGTCACGGAGTTAGAAATTTCTTTGTATTTTTTTAATTTGATAATTATACATTATTTGCTTAAATTTATCAATGCGTACTAATTTTATTGTCTTCATTCAAAATTATAGTTAAATAATTATTTATCTAAAATTATTATAAGATTCGGAAAAATAAAAATACCCGGCCTGCAGTATTGTGCAAGATCTTTTATAGTTAATTTTAAAAATTAAAAACAAATTATTTGGTGTTGAAAATTGAAATTTAAAAACACAAATCTGAGATATGTAATGCAATTTACTCCAAAAAACTATGGGAAAAAATAATTGGGGGCAACACGCATGCCCTTTAATGACATGCAAGCTATTTAGCCTCTTCACATTGACAATATACCAGAATTCAGGCGAAATTTGTTGTTTGGAAAGTCTTATTAGAATTTTATATCACAAATTAAAAAAAAAAATTAATTACAATGGTGAATACAGTTATCCTGAATATCAAGAGATCTTGTAGTGAATGCAATTTAGCCAAGTTTAACTCACCAATAACCAATGAAAATGAACGCTGTTAGACTGATAATAACTAACTATTTTCCGTAGTACAACAAATCAACACAAAATGGATGCAACAGTCAAAGAAAATAAGAAATGGAATTACTGTTTCAAAAACACAACATAAGCAATTCGGACTAATGGCCTAATAACAAAAGCGGTAAGATCCAGCTTCTTCAAATATTTAATAAGAGGTGGGACAGATCCACCAAGTCAGTCCAGCCACAGAAATGAAAAGCATCTTAGTTCCATACAATTAAACTAAATCTCACATAATTCTCCTCCTAAAAAGCATACTCCTACTCCAATAAACAGAAGAGGAGCTAGTAACCCATTAGATTCACGCATAAACTCCTATGCTAGTACTGGTTTGCATAGAAAAGGAGTAAGCCAGTGCATTAGCATCTTAAAGAAAACAAAAAGGTAACCATCTCCCATCTCCACTATGAGAACAGAAGGAGACTGGCCTACCCAAAGTGTTTCAAACAAAGAACATTATGTTCTCCAGATCAGCATGTGACTTGTATAATCTGTCATCAAGCGAAAGCGCTGAAGAAAGTGATGATGATGCCACTGAAGAGGATGATGATGCTGATGCTGAAGCTGGAGAATGCCCTTCTGTTACTGCCTCATAATACAACCTTCCTCTGTACGCAACAAGGTCAGCATAGTTTACTGGGGGGATCAATGACACAGGTCTTGTGCATCCAGCAAATGTGTAGCACATGCTATATATGAGCTTCTGCAATTGATCAGAGGTGAAACCATGCTCATCCCATAGGACATGATAATGCGTGGGCTTACTTGTCCCAAGGCTTCCATAATGGCTACAAAGGTAAAAATCAAACTCAAATGGATGCACAATTTTTGTATCCACAACTGTGCCTGGCGCCACATTCCCATTGGAGCCCCCATTAACCCTACCCACAGAAAACAAACGAGTTTGATGCCACTTTTGGGCCACAGTTAGTGTAACAGTTGGGTTATAATTGACTGATTGGCATGCTCTCTTAAGATCTGTTAACTCTTCATTGAGAACCATATCAAATTGGCCCTCGCTTACCCCATCACGGAATATCACAATTTTTGCTGGTTTGACTTTATTCAGCAGAGCATAAGTTTCAGTAAGCTCAAGACACATCTCTCCAAAATTCAGAATCTTCTCCTTAAGATGATCCTGAGGACGAACCCATGCAGCATATCGATTTGCAGCAGGCCAATTTACAGTAGCAACAACAGCAGCTATGGATGGACTTGTTGTGTTCTTAGCACCAGGATGATTAACATCAGCTCCCACGAACATGACATGACCATCACCTTCAAAGCATGGAAGTCGGTCAATCAGCTCTACGTTACTGCCACCTAGCTTTGCATTGATCTTGAGAGCAAGATTGGCAAGATACTGGTCTTGCCCTTTGTTAGCGTTAGTGGACAAGCAGCATTGAGTCACTACACCAACTCTGGTCTCAGAAATCCACTTA
The DNA here is from genome assembly GCA_947685225.1 of Garcia nutans. Lineage (NCBI taxonomy): Eukaryota > Viridiplantae > Streptophyta > Magnoliopsida > Malpighiales > Euphorbiaceae > Garcia > Garcia nutans. The sequence continues at coordinate 37,595,267 of CANTUV010000045.1, forward strand.
AGATACTTGTAACCAGAATCCTTCCTAGACATCACACACAGAAAAATTTGCAACCGGCCTCTGCAAGCCTTATAAGCCCGATCATTAACTGCTTCAAGCAGATCATGAAGCATATCAACATTAGAGAATTTATGCATTGTAGCAGAGTGGCAAAAGAGAGGATCTTTTGTAGAGATTCCTAGTTTACCACACCGATCCCTAAGCTTCAGAATGAATTGCTCTGGCCTCAATCTGGAAAAATCGCGTTCAGAGGAAGTAAAGTCAAGAACAGCCCACCGTTCAATTGTTTTCCCTTCCAACACTCCTTTTCCAACAAGATTCCAATGACATTTTTCCCTGTCAACAGAAATTCTAATAGCACTGACATTAAGCCATCTCCAACTGTTTGCACTATTTTTTACACTATTTTAGTGTTAGCGTAATATCATCTCCAACCATTTACACCATTTTTAACACCAAAAAAAATATTCTTTTCATATTCTTCACTTTCATTAATATTATATTAATTTTTAACTTTAACTTTATTTATTCATTTCACTATAAAAATTTTCTATCATTTTATATATTAACCCCATATAATACATTAAATATAAAAATATATTAATTAAACATTAATTATAAAAATACATTAACCAAACATTAATTAAAAACATACATTAATTAGCAAATTAAAAATAAAATACACACATATATATTACATTATTAAAAAAATACAAATTAATTATTTTTTCTATTAATGTATTTTGTTTAATTATAATATATATATAATATCACTATTTCTATACAAAAAATTCCTAAATAAATAATTTATTATAAATACTACATATATTTAATATTATATTAATACAAATTAAATTTTCATAATTATTAAAAATATAAAATAAATTAATAACACAATATATTATATAAATTAAAACAATTTAACCAAAATAAAAATTTAAACTTTTATACTTAATTAAAATTTAACTAAAATAATAAAAAAATAGCGTTTGCTACAGTAGTGCGCCATATATGGCACACCACTGTAGCAAAACTTCAAAATAGAGTGGATAATAGCGTAATGTTGGAGGGAAAAAAAAAGGATTTGCTGAGAATAGCGCAGCGTTGGAGATGGCCTTAGGAGCACTAAGCTTCAACTCTGGTGGGCCAATCACACGGCCTATGACAGATGTCATATTCATGTCAACATCCATTCCAAAATTCCAGATTACATTTCCACTATAAAAAAAAAGTATATATGTAAATATATAAAAAACTAACCACAATTGAACAGACATTACTATACAATATGTTATTCAACAAAACAAGGTTATATTTCTATATAAAAATACACAAGCTTACCATGCAATAACTGATTGGGAAAATGATCCAGATACATCATTCAGTAGATGCTTTAGCAACTTGACATCTCAATGGAAATTATTTCAGCCACATTCAGATAAAATAAGAAGAGGGTTACTTAATTGGAATGTTTATCCATCATTTATTAAAACTCATGTGAGAAGAATCTCAAATTCTCAAATTATGCAACTCCAATCACCAGTTCATTTAATTACATGGCATCCATAACCATCAACACAAATCATATAGAAAACGTAGACTGAGAATAACAGCGAAAAATCAAGGATCACCACTATTTCCAAGAAAATTTAAGTCAAAATGAATTCAATTCACATTAGGATAGGCCCTTCTGAACAGTTTTGGGCACAGAGAAAATTAGAAAATATTTTTCATGTATATTATTCTGCCATATACATCTGTTTATATACAAGAATTATATGCTAAGTGTGTGAGTATATGTATAGTATAAAAAACTCTTGTAACTGTTTTGTACAGGTCAACAATCTTTGTAAACTAATCTTATTGGTTAATTAACTTAGAATGGTTTCCACCGTTGGATCTTAAATTGTGTTTCTTCTGTTCAGTATCTGTTGGATTTAATTCAGTCTCTTCATTCCCTTTCACTCCCCCCTCAAGCTTGCGTTTGGTAAGAATACCAATCCAAGCTTGGATATCAAATTAATGAAGGTAGCCGTTGGGAGAGATTTTGTAAATACATCAGCGAGCTGTGCTTGAGAGGAAACATGTTGCGTTTGGAGAAAACCACGATCAATATTTTGTCTTACCACATGACAATCGATGTCTACATGCTTCGTGCGTTCATGGAAAACTGGGTTAGCAACAATATGGAGGGCTGCCTGGTTATCGCACATCAAACGAATAGGCAAGGGAATTTGAACTTGAAAATCGCTGAGTATGTGAAAGATCCATAGTAATTCGCAGTTAACGCTTGCCATGCTTCTGTACTCAGCTTCTGCACTAGATCTGCTTACTGTGTTTTGCTTTTTTGATTTCCAGGATATTAACGCCGATCCTAAGAAGACACAATAGCCGGAGACAGATCGACAGGTAAGTTGACATGCTGCCTAGTCCGCATCACAATAGGCAGATAGAAAAAATGAATTTTCAGCTGGAAAGAACAAAGCTTGAGTGATGGTGCCTTTCAAGTACCGGAGAAGATGTAGAGCAATGTTAAGATGACCTTGACATGGCTGTTGCATATATTGAGATAACTGTTGGACACTGAAGGTAATGTCTGGGCGTGTAAAACTGAGGTAAAGTAGTCTACCCACCAATCTTCTGTATTGATTAGGTTTAGGCAATTGAATCCCCATATCTTGTGTTAGTTTAATGCCCTGTGGAAATGGTGTTTTTGTTGGTTTTGCTTCTGTGAGTCCAGTCTCCTGTAAAAGGTCAACAATAAACTTCTTTTGTGCCAAAAATAAACCTGTGTTGCATCTTGTTAACTTGAGTCCCAAGAAGTATTTTGCAGATCCTAAATCTTTTATTGTGAACTTTGCATGTAGAAAAGATTTGACTTTAGAAATGAGCTGTAGAGATGGACTAGTGAGTAGGACATCATCAACATACACTAATAAAACAATAAAGTCCTGACCTTTGCCCATTGTGAACAAGCAGTGGTCATTAGTGGATTGTTTAAAACCAAATTGAAGCAGAGTAGTGGTGAACTCCTTGTTCCATTGTCTGCCTGCTTGTTTTAAGCCATATAGGGACTTTCTAAGTTTACAAACTTGGCCTGGTACAGCTTTAGTGTAGCCTTGTGGTGGGGACATGTAAATATCTTCATCAATGTAGCCATGGAGATAGGCATTGTTTATGTCTAGTTGATGAAGTGGCCACCCATTGCTAGCAACAATAGTAAAGAGTATTCTGACAGTCACTAATTTGGCAACAAGTGAGAAACTGTCATTGTAATCAAGCCCTAGCTTCTGGTTATACCCTTTGGCTACTAGTCTAGCCTTAAATCTGTCCATAGTCCCATCAGCCTTATACTTTACCCTAAAAACCCATTTGCACCCTATAGGTTTCTTGTCTTTAGGTAAAGTTGTCAAATCCCATGTGTGATTGGCTTCTAGAGCTGTTAATTCAGTCTCCATTGCTTTGACCCAGTTGACATATGTGCTTGCTTTTTGGTATGAACATGGTTCATAAATTTTTTGTATATTTGTGTGAAATGCTGCGTGAGAAGGTGTGTAGAAAGAAGTAAAGTTAGAAAGATAAGTACTAACCATACCTGAAAATGTATTTGCAGAGCATACAGATGAAGAACTGCTACTGCTGGGATGAGCAAATGAGGTAACGAAATCAGACATCCAGGCTGGTGGGTGTTTAGTTCTGGTGCTTTTCCTGGTGTAAGGTAAATTTAAAGTTTCTCGCTGTGTTTGGTTTTCTGGTTGAATTGAATTTTCTGGTAATGTTTCTGAAATATGATTTTGGGGTTGGGAAGGTGGTAAAATACTGATGTTTTCATCGTTTTCAAGATCTGTTTCTGAAAAAATGGTTATAGGTTGGTTAGAATCAATAGTAGTATCTTCAATATAAGAAGGTAAGGAAAATTTTGTAGCATGAACTGGATTTTTGAGTTTGAAAGGGAAAATATGCTCTTTGAAAATAAGATCTCTTGAATGAAAAATTTGTCTAGATTGCAAGTTAAAAAGTCTGTATGCCTTTTGTTGTGGTGCATATCCTAGTAGAATACAAGGTGTGGCTCTAGGGTCTAGTTTATTTTTGTGAGGTTTAGTGTTTGTAGCATAACATAATGAACCAATGGTTTTGAAATGATGGATAGAAGGAATGGTATTATGAAGGATCTCAAAAGGAGATTTCCATGACAAGAGTTCAGATGGAACTCTGTTTAGGATGTAAGTGGCTGTAAGAAACAATTCAGACCATAATTCTTTAGGTAAACTAGCTTGAAACATAATGGATCTAGCAACATTTAAAATTTCCTTATGTTTCCTTTCAACTCTCCCATTCTGTTGGGGTGAGTAAGTGCAGCTCAATTGTTGTGTAATTCCTTTGTTTTGTAGTAATTCAGTTATTTGTGCATTGACAAACTCAGTACCATTGTCACTTTTAATAGTCTTTATAATAACACCAAACTGAGTTTCAACTTGGGCTATGAAACACTTTAAAGCTGAAAAAACTTGTTGTTTATTTGTAATCATAAACACCCAAGTATATCTACTTTTGTCATCCACACATGTCACCATATATCTAGCACCAGTAATAGACAAAATAGAATATGGTCCCCAAACATCAACATGTATTAGATCAAAGCATTTTTCTGCTATAGAGTTACTAGGATAAAATGGAAGTCTTTGTTGTTTTGATAGTGGACATACATTGCAGTCATAATCCACTTTATTTGTAATAGGAATATCAGGGATATGTAACATTCTCTTATGGGATATATGCCCCAGTCTAGAATGCCACAGTTTACTAATATGATTTTTGTGATCAATACAGGTATGATGAACATTACTGGTATTTGGATAGAAGGAATTGGTTGTGAGGTAATAAAGTTTCCCGATTGCTCTTCCACTGGCAAACCGTTCTTCAGTCTGTATATCCTGTAAAATACAACAATCAGGTAAAGTTAGTGTAGAAATGTTATTAACAGAGGCTAGGGTAGTTACTGAAATCAGGTTGCATGTAAAACTGGGAATATAGAACACATTCTGCAAAATCAGTTTGTTATGCAGTTTAATGGTTCCCACATGAGTAATAGGTCTTGTAGTATTATCTGGTAGGTTTAGGAGTTTTGGTTTAGGTAGTCTATGCACAGAGTCAAAAAATTGCAGTGTACAAGTGACATGGTCAGTAGCACCTGTATCCAGGATCCATAAGCCTTTGTCTCCTTTATCCATAGCATTTAGATTATGGTTAGCATTCATACCTGCAAAACTGATGGTATTAGTTTGCACCCCATCTGTCTCAGAGTCTTCCATTGAGTTTTTTCCTTTAACAGCTCTTTTAACCTCCATTTGTACCATTCTGGTCAGAACATCATTCATCTCTGTCCCATGGCTTGCAATATTATCAGCAAAAGGAGTCTCCTCCTGATTCATAACAGCATAAGCCTGTGATTGTGCCCTCTTCTTCTTTAGTTCGAAGAACCAGTCTGGATATCCTATTAATTTGAAGCATGTCTCTCTAGAATGATTGTTAGATTTGCAGATGTTACAATATCTGTCTGGTTTGGATCCAGATCTGGTATTAAACCTAGAGTAATTGTTGTTTTTCTGTACATACATGGCTGCAGATTGGTCATGAGATTCAAAGCTTGGTGTATTCACCTCCCTTTGTTTTTCAACACTTAAAACCATAAGGCCTTGTTTATAGTAGGAAATGGGTCCATCAATAGAATTTGGTTCTTAGTGTTGTCATATGAGTCATTAAGACCCATTAAGAACTGCATTAACTTCTCTTCATTCTCTAAGCTAGTAATAGAATCAGCCACATCACACACACAATTGCACACACGCCTAGGTCTAAGATACTGCATCTCATCCCATAGCTTTTTAATTTTAGTGTAATAAGTAGTGACAGATTGTGTTCCTTGATACATACTAGCTATATCTTTTCTAATTTGGTAAATGAGAGGGCCATTACTTTCTCCAAACCTAGTAGATAGTTCATCCCATAGGTCTTTAGCACTAGAAGTGTAAATGAAAGCTTCTACTATATCTTTTGAAGAATTAAGAATCCAAGTAGTTACCATACTATCAATTCTCTCCCATTTCTTGTAGAGTTGCGATCCTGGTGCAGGTTTGGCCTTCTCACCATTGACGAAGACAAATTTGTTTCTGGCTTTCAATGCAATCATCATTGCTCTGCTCCAGGACATATAATTTCTTTCAGTGAGAGATATGGTTACTAGTGTAGTTGTTGATTGATCAAATGAAGAAATCTTGTAAGTATCATCTTCTTCCTCATTAATTCTTATGTTTTCAGTAATGTCTGCCATGATTTGTTTCAGGTATTGGAAAAAAAAAATTGGGAAATAGTAAGGATGAAAAATCAAGTAAAGAGATTAAGCTTAGGTAGCCAGGAAGGGTAGATCTGGAAACTGCTCTGATACCATGAACAGTTTTGGGCACAGAGAAAATTAGAAAATATTTTTCATGTATATTATTCTGCCATATACATCTGTTTATATACAAGAATTATATGCTAAGTGTGTGAGTATATGTATAGTATAAAAAACTCTTGTAAATGTTTTGTACAGGTCAACAATCTTTGTAAACTAATCTTATTGGTTAATTAACTTAGAATGGTTTCTACCGTTGGATCTTAAATTGTGTTTCTTCTGTTCAGTATCTGTTGGATTTAATTCAGTCTCTTCATTCCCTTTCACCTTCAATGAAAATAATAGGAAAACAAAACTCTACACCTCCACCAGCAATCATCCTCAGTACAAGGATAATCAAGAATGATGAAAAATAATCAATAATAAGCAGTACTGCCAAGGAAATTCAAATAACACCCAGAACAACTCATTACATGTGAAGGGCGACATGGTCACATTATAACTGGAGGCAATAACCAATTAATGAACAGGTAACTCAAAATTATTGCTCCATCTGAAAGCAAAAAATAATTATCATATATATAATTATAATAAAAAGTTGAAAGTGCAAACATGCAAGGTCCATCTCTATCAGACACCATATCACATATTATTCTTTGCCTATCCCTTGGACTTGCCAGTGACATCTTCTTCAGGAACACAGCTGTATCTCTATCCAAATGCTCCTTTGGATATATCTAACCCTCAACCAAGACACAGAACTCCAAAGGCACATAATTTTTTCAATTGTTTTTTCCCAAATCAAGGCAAGGAATGTCTTTGTATGTCACATCCCGGTACTTTTGCCTGAAGTATTCAACAAGGCTAACTTGCCTTGGTGGATCTCCACCCTCTGGATCTTTAGTCAAAAAGGAAATATGTCGTGTATTATCTTTTGTCAATGCAGCAATTGTGTATTTCTGTTTAGTAATATGATGAGTCACTGCAACTTTCAATCCCTTCAAAGCATTCTCAGCAGCTCTTATAAAGCTTCCGAAATCACGTACGTTAAACCCTGGAATATGCTGCTCAAGAAAATCTATCACTGAAAGCCGCTTTCGAAATGCCAGAATATAATAGTCCAAGCACATAGCTAGAACCTGGATGGTGGGCTTCAGGCTATGTTGGAAACCTCTAGAAGCTGTAATGCCAAATCCAAGGTCATTTTCTTCATAAGATTCAACTGAATGAAAAGCTGCGGCCAACAGATATCATATGCCTAGCTGGGTTCTCCTTCATTACGACATCCATCCCTTGCAATATATCTCAAGGGATTGACAAGAGCTTCCCACTTAAATAATCTTTCAACTTGCAAAGCTTAAGTTCATTCACAAGCTTTATAGTAAAAGTGTAAGATTTGTCTTTCATGTCCTCCACCTCTAAAAACTCCACCTTATATTTTCCAATGGGCAAAGGAACTGCACTAAAATTGTTATTCTCACCATCATAAGTAGTCATCGACAATGGAAAATGAGTGGGATCATCAGTGAATAACTTATCTCTGATCATAGCCAAATTAGACTTTGAAATTTTTGCTGTTCAACCATTCATGGAAGGCAAATCTGGTTTGACATCAATGTCATAATGCCTTATGATACTCTCAGCATTGAACCTGATAGGAAAATGATTTACGTGAAGACTAACTGTTTGGATGGCTAGCGTGCCACCTTTATCAGGTCTTTTAAGAGGAGCAACTCCAATGGTAGTAAGTGAAGTAGAAGCCAATTGTTCTGAAACATTTTGCAATTGCAAGTTGGCATATAAGACCTGCAAAGGAAAATATATTTTTTTTCAAACACAAAAGATAAATATCCGAGTCATTAGGCTTCATTTACTGCAATTGATAGGGAAAGAAATTAAACATGCATGGTCTTGCCTGTATCAAACAAGATGGCAAATATAGAATAGCCTCCTACTTTACTTCTTAACAAATATGCCAATTCTTTTTTATGCAGATTGCCATTAAAATTACAATAAAAAAAAGCATTATTTGTAGCCACATTGTTATAAGTTATCAATAAATAAATAAACAACAAATGTTTTCCAATTATATAGAATTAACAATACCATTATTTAGAAGAATTTACCAGTACTAACTTGTATAGAAAATGATTATAACACTAAGCAATTCCAAAGTTGGATAAGCAATCCCAATATAGCATTCATAACCTCTTCAAATCCAACCATGAACTCTACAAACTAAATATGATCATAGTCTAGCAACATATAAAATGACACAATTTGCCAACAAAGGAATGATTGCCTATTAAAAGAAATTTACCTGATAAAGGTACTGATTCAGGGTAATCAGATCTCCGAGGAACAATAAGAGTTGGAGCAGGAGCTCTGGGTCCCCTTTCGCAGGTTGAGCCCGATCCTCACATTCCTCCAACAACGCCGTGGCCATGGCCGCGGCCTCCACCACTGCCGCCGCCGCCGCCACCTCCATACCTAGCCCGGGTGGGTCCTTCCCAACCACTGCTACGACCAGTCTAGCTAGACTCCACATAACCACCACTACTACCACCGCCACTATACCCGCCCCATGTGGGTCCTTCACAACTATTGCCACGACTACTTTGACCAGACCCCATATGACCACTCTGGGTGGTCCCACCTTGACTCGCCGGCATCCACTGCTGCCGATGATGCTGATTATGAAAGTATTGTGGTTGTTGAAGGTGGCGTTGATATTGACTGCCACCGCGGCGACTTCCACTGCCAATTCCCCCCTCTCTACCTGAGCATGGCCACGGTTCGGTTGAACTGTTGAACCGGATCGACGGTTTTGATTTGATTTAATAAACTAAACCGTAACCATAATTAAAAGTTTAGAATCGAAATCAGAACATTTCTTTAAGATTTCGGTTTAGGCTTCAAAATATTTGAACCGGAACCGAACCGGCAGTTCCAGTTCAAAACCGAAAAATTAAAAAAATAAAAAAATAAATTTTAAGGGTATTTTATGAAAATAAAAAATTCAAAAAATCTATAAATATTCTATCTTTTTAATTCATTTTCTAATTTTTACACAATTTCTCTCAATCATCAAATTTTAATTATCTAATTTAACTCTAAATTCTTCAACCCTCAATTCTCTAATTTCTACTCTCTTAAATTCTTATTATTATTATTTGTAACTGTTAATTATTATTATTAGTAATATTTATTATTTATTATTATTATTATTTGTTATTATTGTTAGTAATATTTATTGTTTATTGTTAATTAATATTATTTTTTTATTATTATCATTATTTATTAGTATTGCTAGTAATATTTATTGTTTGTTAATTATTTTTATTTTGTTATTATTATTATTATTAATTGTTATTGTTATTATTGTTAAAAAATATTATTATTATTATCAATTTATATTAAAATGACAAGTTCTAATCATTTTTATATTATAAGTGATGATGAGTAAATTTTACAATAATATATTAATATTTTATATGATGAAGAAGAAGTAAATTGATAAGTGCAAAGCACATTATTTATATTTATTGAATATTTTAAATGTAATATTAAATATTTATAATTATAATTTATATAGTTAATTGATTTTTAGTAATTATGTTCAAATATTTTTTTTTTAATTTTTTCTTTATACTTTAATTATAATATTAAATATTTATAAATAATATTATTTGATTTAACTTAAATAATATTATTAATTTTATAAGTGGTGTTTAATCTCTTAAAAAATATTATCATGTATCAATAATAATATTTTTTTTAAATATAATTTTTTAAAAAAATTGATTTGAACCGGTAATTTAAATTAAAATAGAAACCGAACTGATTTTTAAGGGTTTAAACCTTAACTGAACCGGCTCTTATCGGTTAAAATTAAAGTTCATAAAAATTATAAATCGAAACCGATGATTTCAATTAACCGAACCGTGACCGTAGTTTGCCCCCTCCACCGCCGCCGTCGCCCTTTTTACCTCTAAAATATTCTCCTCCTCCCTCCATTGGACAACTCGGGAGTGATTCGTGAACTCGCTTAGCAACTCCTTAATCAACTGTAGTATCCACACAGCTAAAAAGAAGCACTTACTCGGGTGAGTGAAATGAAAATCTACAACGAATGGGGGTTTTGGGGTAGATTTATACGGGAAAATGAAGAGAATGAAATGACAGAATATCCTTGCTTAAGCAAGCACGTACGTTATATTTAAAATGCAAGAAGTGCTAAAATGCCTCTTAAATTCTTTTTTTTTTTTCTTATTTACACACTTAACTTTTCAACACTTTTAAAAAGTTAACTGAAGTTAACTATTTGATTAATTAGTGGAAGAGAGTGGGAGAAATATATTTTTAAAGTTTGCATAAAAATATAGATTAATATTAAATATTTTTTTAATTATATATTAAAATAATATTTTTATTTATTTATAAATAAATTAAATATATTTAAGAGTATTTATAGTAAATAATATTTAATATTTCTTTTAATGAATTTTTAAAATTATTATTTAATTATAGAAAATATTTTTAAAAATAAAAATAATTTTAATTAAAAATAATTTTCATTAGAAGTGATTTTAAAGGTTTTTTTAGAAGTATTAAATAATAATTTTAATTAAAATATTATTTAGTATAAAAAGCTTTTGAATATGTTGGATTTATTTATAAATAGTTAAAAATATTATTTGTGTATAATTAAGCAAAAAAAATATTCAATCTCAATTCATATTTTTAAATAAATTTAAAGGATTTATTTGCACTTCTCCTCTTAATTAGCTATGCAGATAATAATAATTAAATTTTCGTTAAAATATGAATTAATTTATCAGATATTTAAAATTTTATGTGTGTAAATAGAAAGTTTTTAAGGATGAATTTGTGCCTCCACGCAAATTTTAAAGATATTTTTACATATTCTTTCAATGTAAAAATTGAAGGGTAACTAAAAAAAACTTTGAAGCTGAACGTGGAAAGTTTGGAAAAATTTAAAAATAAATGTAAATGATAATTATTTGAAAAATTAATTAACTCTAAGCCAATCAGGTTTAGTCCAATTAGTTACGGGTCATGATTTAATCTAACAGAGCTCCTGAAATCTACCTTCAGACCGGAATTATAAGTTTGATTTAAACATATTGAATTTGTTAATTTGAACATTTGTATTCGTTTATGTGACAAGCATTTGTATGATTTGGATAATATATCACCTGAAGATAACTGACCCTTAAAAATAGGAAAAACAAAAACAAAAACAAGAAGCTGTCTCTTAAAAATTGGGAGCGAAATTACTAAGGAAGAATCTAGAACAATACGGAATGTTCGATGAAACCGTGAGAAAAGATAAAATTATTTACAAGGAAAGTCAAAAGAAACTGTGTTCTGTTTGCGGCGAAAGTACGAAGAAACGACGGAGCATTTCACGCGCATTTTCCCTATATTTCTCTATTACATCGTCAGGTTTGCTTTAATTGACTATTCTAATTTATTACATAATTTTTTTAGTTTATCATTAATTATAAGAGTAGCCATTCACAGGGGTTAATTAATGTGTTGTCTCTAATGCTCAACATAACTTACAAGTTGAAATTCTTATTTGAAATTTAGTTAAATTAATTGCTTTTTCTAATTTCATTATGCCAATTATTTATATAAGTAGTTTTTCATTATATCATTTTAATATTATTATTTAGCACATTGAAACATCTCTTAATAGGAACCGAATATACAACTTACACAATAAATTTAATTCAAATTTTCTTCTGTCAAAACAAAAAAAAAATAATTGTTTGATAATATATTATTTAAAAAATAAATGTTTGATAATATATAAAATTAGTTTAAAATTATAATATATATAAGTTAGTAAGTTACATTATTAAATACTATTTAGTTAAATTTTTTATTATAATTCTTCAGCATAAATTTTTAACTTGTAATTTTCAATTTTATCAAATAACAAGGTTACCTCTCTGTTAAATTTTAACATAATTTATTGTTAATCAAAATCAAAAGCAAGTCAAAAGTGTTGTATGAGATATTCCCTCTTTTCTACTTGAATAATTTTCTTTCATATGGATTCGGTAATAGTAATCAGTATTACATATGTAAAAGTTAAAAATAAAAAAAAATAAAAAAACAAAAGTTTTTAAATAGCAGCGGAATTAGAATTCAATTAGAGCAAGATAAATTTTTAAAGCAAAAAAATATATATATATATTCAGCAAATAAATTTATTGTGAATAAATTTAAAATAAAATTAAATAAAAATAATTTTTTTAATATTATGCTAATATAACAACTAATTTCTGCTCTTTATTTTTATAAGTTATATAAATAATTTTTAAATTTATTTATTTATTATTATTATAAATTTTAGATTTTTTGTGCTAATGTTAGCGAGAAAATTTAGATAAAATTGGATCACAAAATCAAAATTGACTAAATAATATATTAAAATAAAAAATATTAAAATAATTTAAACATAAAGGTGGGGGAAGGTAGGGATGGGTCACCCAGCCCCTCATGTAGTTCCGCCGTCGATTTCGAAGTTATCTTATCATCAATTTTTATTAAAAATATTATTTTATTTTTTAAAATTATTTTTTATTTAATTTTAATAATTTATATAAAAATTTAAAATTTAATAATTAATAAATTATATTTTTAATTTTTAATATTCTATTAAATAATTATAAATTAATATAATTTTATAATATTAATTATATAAATTATATTTTTAGCTTTCAATTTTCTATAGATCAATTTCATATTAATATAATTTAATAATATTGTCACGATTCAAACTGGGGAGCCGGAACCGGCGTAAGGCTATACCTAAATACAACCTTACAAGCCTAATTTAAATTTATTATTATAGTGTAAAATTACTAAGTTTAATAAATTCATTCCATAATCAAGTCATCAATAGAAAATGATATTATTCAAAATCAAGTTCAATAACTAAAACTCAAACTAGATGTAAAGAAACAGTCTACTCCTTATTACAAGAAAAAGGGTTTGGACACAGTCCGCCAAAAAATATACAGAAATCTCTACGGTGTAAAGAAAATATGCAGATGATCCAAAATCCACAACCAACTAGAAGAACTCACAAAGAGAACGACCGAGTTCACTAAAGAATATAACTTCAACCTGCAAGTCAATCTATAAGGGTGTGAGCGTTATATATAGACGCTCAGTAAGTTCATGAGAGGCAGAGAAACACTAATACAATTTAACAAAGTAATATATATCAGCTAAACATCCACAATAATCACATACATGATGGTGTATCGGGGTCTACAAAATATAGCATCCTCCTCCTTCAACCATATCCAAGAACAAGTAGGCACGTGGCCCCAAGAGCAAGTAGGCATAAGCCCCAAGAACAAGATCGATATTGATATATAAAATAATCTCCATAATCACAATCCATATCCTCCGTCCCCATTAGATACACCATCGCACATCACAAGAATATTACATATCATATCAAGGCATTTAGCATACAAGTTTCTCTGTCTCCTATTTACATGCGAGGCTAGGGCAAGAAAGGATAATATATCGAAATTAGAAAGAATAATATATACGAAGGGCTTATATATATAATAGCTTAGTTAGCAAATAGTACATCACAAACAATACACATACACCCATGAACTTACCTGGTATCCAAAGAAAGCTTAGTCAAATCCTCACAACCTATTGACCTCGAGCTTCAGCCGGATTATTGCCTAAGGAAAGATAATTACATAGTCCAACAATCAATCCCACTATCTCATCTATCATGAGGGATGCAATGCATGCTATGAATGCAAAAAGACCAATACTTAACCAACAATTAACCAAGATAATCCAAAATTAAAAACCAACCCGACTCAACTCAAAATTATGGTTCAACCCAATGGTTAAACCGATCGCACCTCAAAAATACAAAATCAATCAATCAATTAAAATTTATTAGAACCAGAACCTCAACTTAATTTTTATAACTCATTTATCAAATAATATCACATCAGTCCCTATACAAAAATCATAATTCATACCAACACCCAAAACCGATAAAAATTCTTAAGTAGTCCCTATAATTTAAAAATTTTCGAAAAATAATTCCATCATTCATGAACTCTGAAAAAATTCCAGTAGCTTCTCCAACATCTAAATAACATGTGTGCAAAATTTCAGATTAATCCAAATTTATTTGATCCCCCAAAAATATTTTACAACATTCTGGTTCTGTTTGAACCACTAAAAATCAGTACAGCAAAAATCATCATAAATCCTTCACATTTCGTTACAAAAAAATTATCCAAATAATTTTCTCATATTACAGACATCAGGATGGACAACATATAAAAATTTCATAATTTTTCAAGACATCTAAAACCTTCAAAATAATTTTCAAATCAGATATCATCAGAAAACACTTAACCAACAGCAATGTCAATTCTTAATTTATTTCGAAATCCAAACATTAGAACCAGACTCCAAATTATTTTTCACAGATTCACAACATCCTAATAAATAACATATCAAAAAATTAAATTAATATCGATCACCAATTATTTTTAAAAATTCGAAAAATGTACTAGATTTACAGTGACTATGAACAGACAGCATTTTCAAATTAATAATTCAATTAAAAATATAAATTTTAACCTAAAATTCCCAAATAAAATCTTACAGTTAACCTAATATCATATTCTAAAACATACCAAAAATTCAGACCTAGATCATTTACCAATAATTTTTAAAAATTCGACAAAATTACTGAAATATCAACAATCACAAGGAGTAATAAATTTTCACTTTATTAATGAATTAAAAGTATAAATCAAACATGAAAATTTAAAAATAAATTTCTAGATCAAGTTTAACATCCCTAGAACAGATGACAATTGCCAAAAATACCAAATCATTAACTTAAACTCCCAAATCAAATATTAAACATCAAGAACCTCCATAATCACCCTACAACTTTTTAATTATTTTTAATTAATTAAAAATTGAAATAAATTAAATATATTATTTTCTAACACCCTAAACATCATACAAACATCCAACAACACAAATCATGCCATGAAGTTGAAAGAAATTAAAGAAAAAATTGAAGAAATCTCAAAATATCAAAGCTGCCAGAATTTGGAAGCCAAAAATGACAGGCGACGCAGCCCGCAGCACGCCGAACGACAGACCTCCGCATGCCGAACGACAGGAGCGCGCCTCGCCGAACGACAGGAGCGCGCCTCGCCGAACGACACCAGCTAAATGGCATGCCCACTACTAAACGACAGCCCACCGTTTTTTACCCAAAAATAATTTTTTCCTCTCCTTTTCTCTCTCTAACGGTACAAGGCTCCTAGACACTTAATTGGGTGCCCTAACACCCCTATTTATAGTATTTTTGGGTGGTAAATTACCAATATACCCCTAGATTAATTTATTCTATTTAATTTAATTTATTAACTAATTATTAATTACTAGAAAAAAAATACTTAAAATAAAACCCAAGCAATATTATAGTCAAGACGACCGAAATGACGTCGTGGTCATGAAAATGGTAATATAATTTTCAAAATCGATCTCGAAAATTTTTCGACCTCCGAAATGACTAAAATACCCCCCCCCGAAGCCAAAAACACAATATTATACTCAAAACACACATCTCAACACCCACATTATGAAAATAAGCACCAAACGTTATAAAATGCACCCGAATATGAATTGAAGGTAAAATTACCATTTCGCCCCTAAACTCAAATTTCTCCAAAAATCAAGGGTTTTACAATCTAACCCCCCCTTAAACAAATTTCATCCTCAAAATTTTACCCAATAACATACTCATCATCAAAACACTTTTATATTTTAAGTTATACACAAATCCGGAAAGCATAGCTTACTTAGCACATGTTGTTATGGGTGATCAGGCCATAACCCCACAATACTAAGCGCTACAGACTGTTCCAGTTTTGCTCCAGGTTATGTTTATTATAAAATCAAATAGAACATTTTCTTTTCAACTACCACTCATCAACAATCATCACAAAAAGTCAAAACTCAAGTGTTCAAGTCAAACCCAAATCAACCAAAACCATTACTAATATAACACTTATCCATATGATACTCATCATTCTACTAACAATCCAGACTTATTCAATAATAACATCCGATATCAACAAACCAAGATTATTCAAAAACGTCTTCCAATAACCAATTTAATAGCAACTATCATAAATAATACCAGACAAAACACATATACATTTATGATGTACAAAAGATATAATGATGTAATGATATGCATGCATATGGTGCTATATCAAGACTATTAATAAACTACACTCTAACCCCCTTAAAACGATTTCGCCCACGAAATCAATAACGCACCTAAAGACTCAAACAAATGAGGGTATTTTGCTAGCATGAGTTTCTCTGCTTCCCAGGTGCATTCCTCAACAGAATGGTTACGCCAAAGAACCTTTACTGAAGCCACATCCTTTGAACGTAACCGCTTGACCTAACGGTCCAAAATAGCTACATGCTGCTCCTCATAAGTACAATCATCAGTAATCTCAATGGTCTCTGAAGCCAGAACATGATTGGGGTTCGATACATATTTCCTCAACATCAAAACATGAAAAAGTCGGATGCATAGCTGCTAACTCGGGTGGCAAATCTAGTCTGTAAGCAACATCACCGACACGTTCTAAGATCTCATAAGGACCAATAAACCTGGGAGCCAATTTTCCTTTCTTACCAAACCACATAACACCTTTAAAAGGTGATACTTTCAGAAACACCCTATCACCAACTGCAAACTCAAGATGCCTTCGCTTAAGATCAGCATAATTCTTCTGTCTACTAAAAGCAGTACGGATCCAATCCTGAATTACCGGTATAACTTGGGCATTATACTGTAAAAGATCGGGACCCTCAAT
Source organism: Garcia nutans (assembly GCA_947685225.1). NCBI lineage: Eukaryota > Viridiplantae > Streptophyta > Magnoliopsida > Malpighiales > Euphorbiaceae > Garcia > Garcia nutans. The sequence goes on from CANTUV010000045.1 coordinate 37,612,607, forward strand.
ACGACGCTCACCGACCTCCTCCCAATACAATGGGGTTCTGCACCTTTTACCATACAGTGCTTCAAAAGGAGCCATACCAATGCTAGCTTGATAACTATTATTATAGGCAAACTCTACCAACGGAAGATGATCTGCCCAACTTCCCTTAAAATCCAGAACACATAATCGTAGCATATCCTCCAAGGTCTGAATGGTTCTCTCCGACTGTCCATCTGTTTAAGGATGAAAAGCCGTGCTATACTGAAGATCGGTACCTAACCCTTTCTGAAGCTTCTCCCAAAACATGGATGTAAATTGAGCATCTCTATCAGATACAATGGAAACTGGTACCCCATGCAGACTCACAATCTGGTTAATATACAACTTTGCATACTGAGACATTGTGTACTTGGTATTAACCGGAAGAAAATGCGCTGACTTGGTCAATCGATCTACAATCACCCAAATCAAATCATAGCCACCAGGAGTCCTTGGCAACCCGACAACAAAATCCATAGTGATTATCTCCCACTTCCACTCGGGTAGTGGTAACTCTCTCAGTAAACCGGCTGGCTTGTGATGCTCATACTTAACTTGCTGGCAAAGTAAACATTGAGAAACAAACTCCGCAACATCATTCTTCATTCCTTTCCACCAATACATCTGCTTTAAATCTCGATACATCTTAGTAGAACCAGGATGTATAGTGTACTTGGTAGAGTGAGCTTCTTTCAAAATCTTTTTATTTAAATCATCCACTGAAGGTACACACAACCTTGAACCGAACCGCAAAACTCATTTTTCATCAACCAAGAATTCTGTGGATTCACCTGATAAGACTTTTTGGCGGATCGTTGACAACTCCTTATTCGTATTCTGCGCTGAAACTATCTCATCAAGGAAATCAGGTTTGACTATCATATTAGCCAACAACACACCTCTATCACCTTCAATTTCTTTACCAGACATATGAAAAGTTAAACCATCACCTAGCAGTTGATGTATCTCCCTTATCAACGGTCTTCTGGAAACTGATATGTGGGACAGACTACCCACAGACTTACGACTTAGAGCATCAGCGACAACATTTGCTTTACCCGGATGATACTGGATGCTATAGTCGTAGTCTTCAAGAAACTCTACCCACCTTCTCTGTCTCAAATTCAAGTCTTTTTGAGAGTATACATACTTAAGATTCTTATGATTAGTGAAGATCTCACAAGTAACTCCATAAAGATAATGTCTCCAGATCTTGAGTGCAAACACAACTGCAGCCATTTCTAAATCATAGGTAGGATAGTTTACCTCATGCTTCTTCAGCTGTCTAGAAGCATAGGCGACTACTTTACCATGTTGCATCAACACACAACCCAGACCAACGCCTGATGCGTCACAATAAACAGAATACCCCTCAATGCCTTCTGGCAACACAAGTATTGGTGCAGTAGTTAATCTTTCTTTAAGAGTAGCAAAACTCTCCTCGCAAGCATCATCCCAAATGAACTTAACACCCTTACGAGTGAGTTTTGTTAAAGGTACGGCTATTCTGGAGAAATCTTTGACAAACCTTCTGTAATATCCTGCTAACCCCAGAAAACTCCGAATCTCAGTAACAGTCTTCGGTCTCTGCCAATCCATCACTGCCTCAATCTTCTGTGAATCAACCTGAATACCCTCTGCGGATATAACATGTCCCAGAAAGACAACCCTGTCCAACCAAAACTCACATTTGGAGAACTTAGCGTAAAGCTGATGTTCTCTTAAAGTCTGCAATACCAACTTCAAATGATGCTCATGCTCTTCCTTGGATTTTGAATATATCAGAATGTCATCAATGAATACGACAACAAACCGATCGAGATAAGGGCTAAACACCCTGTTCATCATGTCCATAAAAGCAGCAGGAGCATTAGTAAGTCCAAAGGACATTACTAGAAATTCATAATGCCCATACCTCGTGCGAAAAGCAGTCTTAGGTATGTCACTCTTCTTCACCCTCAACTGATGATAACCCGACCACAGATCAATCTTGGAGAAAAACTTTGCTCCCTGCAACTGATCAAACAAATCGTCAATCCTGGGCAATGGATATCTGTTCTTCACAGTCACCTTATTCACCTGTCGATAATCGATACATAGCCTCATCGATCCATCTTTCTTTTTCACAAAAAGAACTGGAGCACCCCACGGTGAAGTACTCGGTCTGATATATCCCTTCTGCAACAAGTCATTCAATTGCTCTCTCAACTCCTTAAGTTCTGCTGGAGCCATCCTATATGGAGGCATAGAAATAGGATTGGTTCCAGGTACAAGATCAATGGAGAATTCAATCTCTCGTTTCGGTGGTAACCCCGGTAAATCGTTTGGAAACACGTCCATGTAATCTCGTACTGTCGGGATATCTTCAAGTTTCGCTTCTTCCTTGTTCACATCCCAAATAGAAATAAGGTAGGCATTACAACCCTTTCGCAACAATCTTCTAGCTCTTATAGCTCAAATTAGCTGACTAGTTCCATTAATTTTAGAACCATAAAATGTCACAGTCTTGCCGGCCTCAAATGCAAACTCCACTACCTTATCCCTATAGTTCAAATTAGCTCCATGCCGAGCTAACCAATCCATACCCAAGATGACATCAAATTCCATCACATCTAACGCCACTAGATCTGCAAGAAGTTCAACATTCTCAACTTTAACAATGCAATCCTTGTATACCTTTAAAGATTCTACCTCCTCTCCTAAAGGTGTATGAACAACTAATGGCATTTCCATAAGTTCAGATGTAATACCCAGCCTAGATGCAAAACTAGGTGATATGAATGAATGAGTAGCTCCAGGATCTATCAATATGTGTGCATCTAGAGAACAAATAGAAAGAGTACCTTGCACCACATTGTTGTCAACTTGAGCCTACTGATGATTTAGGTTGAACACCCGAGCATAATTCTGGTTTTGGCCCTGATTCCGATTCTGATTTTGGTTCTGACCATTACCTTGTCCCACTGGTTGAACTGCTCTACCATTCTGTTGGTTTCCATTATTTGCAGCACCCTGGTATCCACGACCCTGCTGATACTGCTAACCCTGATAGCCCTGATAACCGCGACCCTGGCCCTGGTATCCTCGGCCTTGCTGGCCCTGATAGCCTCTGCCTCCATTATAACCTCGACCACCCTGATATCCGTTACCGTTAAACTGTCCATGGCCACCATTACCTCTACCATAACCATTTCCATTCTGATAGTTACCCCTATATGCTTGATTGCCAAATGGTCTGAACTGAGTATGCTGACCTGCCTGAGTCTGATTGCGCCTAGGAATTGGACAATCTTTGACTTGGTGATCCATCTGTCCACAGTTAAAATAAGCTTCAGTCTTCATTCTGCACTCTCCCGTATGATGTAAGCCACAAGATTCACAAGCAGGGGCTCTAGGACCCTGTTGCTGATAGCGCCCACCATTATCATTGCCTCTCTGACTACTATACTGCCCCTAATAACCTGGCTGATTCCCTGGCTTGTTCTTCTTTCTGCTTGATTCTCCAGCATCAATATTCCTCTTTCTGTTTTCTAACCCCAGAGCAGCATTAACAGCCAAATGTATTTCCTTTTAATTGTGACTGGCTATCAACTCATAGTATTTATCATTCAAGCCATCCACGAATCTATCAGTCATAGATTCTTCATCCTGAGACACACGTGTAGCATACTTCCTTAGCTCTTGAAACTGCTCTCAGTACTCAGCTATAGATTTGTTGCCCTGAGTCAACATTTCAAACTCCCTTGCTTTCGCTTTCATCACATTCCGAGGCATAAAATTTTGCATAAACATTCTTCTGAAGTCTTCCCATACCTCAACCTGGCCTTGGATAGAGATCTTATACCATTCTTCAGCTGATTTTTGCATTTGATGCCCAGTTAACTCTATGGCTCTCTTCTCAGTACATTTCAAAGCATCACAGATCTTCTTAACTTTATTAAGAAATGCTAGAGGGTCTTCTGTAGCAAGATTGGAGAATGTAGGTGGATCAACTCTAATAAATTTGTGCAAATCCAGGTCGTCAGTTAATCCATTTCCTCTAGCTGTAGCGTGAGCATTAGCATTCATATTGTTACCCATGCCTTGAACAACCCGAACTACTCCCTCAGCGAGAGCTTCCATAGATCTATTCAGTGTCTGCAAAGCAGCCAAATATGCATCTGGATTTTCTTGAACTGGTACTTGACCTGGCACATGCACATTATCAGGAGTTGGAGGTGGTGGCTCCTAATCTTCATTAAGTGGTACTTCAAATAGCCCCTCATTCTCAGGTACAAAATTATGATATTCCATCCCTTACACATTTTCATTTACCACTCTCTGAGGTCTTCCACGTCTACGTGGCTGAGGTGGCTCCTCAACATGAGTGGTTGGCTGATGTTCAACTTCCTCAGCTATTCCAGCACCACTAGACCCACCAACCAAAAGAAAACGAGGGTTTTCTTGAGACATTGCACCTGCTAGCGGAGGAAAAGATTGATTAACGCAGAAAGGAAGCAAAACTTTTTAGAAGAACAATCCTAATGATTTCTGGATAGTAATAAGCTAAGTAAAACCTATCTCTCTGATACCACTTTTGTCACGACCCAAACTGGGGAGCCGAGACCGGCGTAAGGCTATACCTAAATACAACCTTACAAGCCTAATTTAAATTTATTATTATAGTGTAAAATTACTAAGTTCAATAAATTCATTCCATAATCAAGTCATCAATAGAAAATGATATTATCCAAAATCAAGTTCAATAACTAAAACTCAAACTAGATGCAAAGAAACAGTCTACTCCTTATTACAAGAAAAAGGGTTCAGACACGGTCCGCCCAAAAATATCCAGAAATCTCTACGGAGTAAAGAAAATATGCAGATGATCCAAAATCCACAACCAACTAGAAGAACCCACAAAGAGAACGACTGAGCTCACTAAGGAATATAACTTCAACCTGCAAGTCAATCTATAAGGGTGTGAGCGTTATATATAGACGCTCAGTAAGTTCATGAAAGGCAGAGAAACACTAATACAATTTAAAAAAGTAATATATATTAGGTAAACATCCACAATAATCACATACATGATGGTGTATCGGGGTCTACAAAATATAACATCCTCCTCCTTCAACCATATCCAAGAACAAATAGGCACGTGGCCCTAAGAGCAAGTAGGCATAAGCCCCAAGAACAAGATCGATATCGATATATAAAATAATCTCCATAATCACAATCCATATCCTCCGTCCCCATTAGATACACCATCGCACATCACAAGAATATTCCATATCATATCAAGGCATTTAGCATACAAGTTTCTTTGTCTCCTATTTACATGCGAGGCTAGGGCAAGAAAGGATAATATATCGAAATTAGAAAGAATAATTTATACGAAGGGCTTATATATATAATAGCTTAGTTAGAAAATAGCACATCACAAACAATACATATACACCCATGAACTTACCTGGTATCCAAAGAAAGCTTAGCCAAATCTTCACAACCTATTGACCTCGAGCTTCAGCCGGATTATTGCCTAAGGAAAGATAATTACATAGTCCAACAATCAATCCCACTATCTCATCTATCATGAGGGATGTAATGCATGCTATGAATGCAAAAAGACCAATACTTAACCAACAATTAACCAAGATAATCCAAAATTAAAAACCAACCCGACTCAATTCAAAATTATGGTTCAATCCAATGGTTAAACCGATCGCACCTCAAAAATACAAAATCAATTAATTAATTAAAATTTATTAGAACCAGAACCTCAACTCAATTTTTATAACTCATTTATCAAATAATATCACATCAGTCCCTATGCAAAAATCATAATTCATACCAACACCCAAAACCGATAAAAATTCTTAAGTAGTCCCTATAATTCAAAAATTTCCGGAAAATAATTCCATCATTCAAGAACTCTGGAAAAATTCCAGTAGCTTCTTCAACATCTAAATAACTTGTATGCAAAATTTCAGATTAATCCAAATTTATTTGATCCCCCAAAAATATTTTACAACATTCTGGTTCTGTTTGAACCACTAAAAATCAGTACAGCAAAAATCATCATAAATCCTTCACATTTTGTTACAACAAAATTATCCAAATAATTTTCTCATATTATAGACATAAGGATGGACAACATATAAAAATTTCATAATTTTTCAAGACATCTAAGACCTTCAAAATAATTTTCAAATCAGACATCATCAGAAAACCCTTAACCAACAGCAGTGTCAATTCTTAATTTATTTCTGAATCCAAACATTAGAACCAGACTCCAAATTATTTTTCACATATTTACAACATCCTAATAAACAACATATCAAAAAATCAGATTAATATCAATCACCAATTATTTTTAAAAATTCGACAAAGGTACTGGATTTACAGTGACTATGCACAGACAACATTTTAAAATTTATAATTCAATTAAAAATATAAATCTTAACCTAAAATTCCCAAATAAAATCCTACAGTTAACCTAACATCATATCCTAAAACATACCAAAAATTCAGACCTAGATCATTTACCAATAATTTTTAAAAATTCAACAAAATTATTGAAATATCAACAATCACAAGCAGTAATAAATTTTCGCTTTATTAATGAATTAAAAGTATAAATCAAACATGAAAATTCAAAAATAAATTTCTAGATCAAGTTTAACATGCCTAGAACAGATGACAATTGCCAAAAATACCAAATCATTAACTTAAACTCCCAAATCAAATATTAAACATCAAGAACCTCCATAATCACCCTACAACTTTTTAATTATTTTTAATTAATTAAAAATCGAAATAAATCAAAAATATTATTTTCTAACACCCTACACATCATACAAACATCCAACAACACAAATCATGCCATGAAGTTGGAAGAAATTGAAGAAAAAAATTGAAGAAACCTTAAAATATCAAAGCTGCCAGAATTTGGAAGCCAAAAACGACAGGCGACGCAGCCCATAGCACGCCGAACGACAGACCTCCACACGCCGAACGACAGGAGCCCGCCTCGCCGAACGACACCCTTGCCTCGCCAAACGACACCAGCTAAACTATAGCCACCGTTTTTGACCCAAAAATAATTTTTTCCTCCCCTTTTCTCTCTCTAACGGCATAAGGCTCCTAGACACTTAATTGGGTGCCCTAACACCCCTATTTATAGTGTTTTTGGATGGTAAATTACCAATATACCCCTAGATTAATTTATTATATTTAATTTAATTTATTAATTAATTATTAATTACTCAAAAAAATACTTAAAATAAAACCCAAGCAATATTATAGTCAAGATGACCGAAATGACGTCGTGGTCATAAAAATGGCAATATAATTTTCAAAATCGATCTCGAAAATTTTTCGACCTCCAAAATGACCAAAATACCCCCCGAAGCCAAAAATACAATATTATACTCAAAACACACATTTCAACACCCACATTATGAAAATAAGCACCAAACATTATAAAATGCACCCGAATATGAATTGAAGGTAAAATTACCAGTTTGCCCCTAAACTCCAATTTCTCCAAAAATCAAGGGTTTTACAAATATTTATTTAATTTATATATATATATATATATATTTTAAAATTTTAAAAAGTTTAAAATATATATATAACTTTTAATCTTCATGATAAATTAATTATAAATTTAAATAATTTATTTATAATAATAATTAATTTATATATTTTTAAAATTTTAAAAATTAAACAATAAAATATTTGATGTTTGTTATTTCTAATAAATTAACCATACATCAATACTTTATTTAATTAATACTTTATTTATAAAAATAAATAATTTATAATATTTATAAAAATTTTAAAATTTAAATAATAAACTATATAAATTTTAATTTTTTTAATAAATTAATTATAAGTGATATTTTATGTAATGATAATATCAATATTAATATCAATAATATTAAAAAACATTATTTCACCCCTGTTTTAATTAAATTTTTATTTAATTTTAATAATTTATATATAATTTAATAATTAATAAATTATATTTGTGACTTTTAATCTTTTATAAATTAATTGTACATTGATATAATTTAATAATATTGATTAATTTATATATATATCTAAAAAATTGAAAAACTAAAAAATAATGATTATTAACCTTCATAAGAAATTAATTATAAATTAAATAATTTATTTATAATAATAATTAATTTATATATTTTTAAAATTTAAATATTAAGAAATAAAATATATGACTTTTGGCATTTCTAAATTTGCTTGATTTTTTATTTTTTATTTTTTCTTTTTAATAGATTTCATAATTTTTTATAGTAAATATATATATTTTTTATTTTTAATTAGTGAATTTTTCAAGTTATGAAATAAAAAGACTATCTCTATTCATTTATATTTTTTCAACTTATAAAATTAAAGTAAATATTTTATTTTATATTTTTTATAATAAAATTTATGGTTGATTTATGTATAAATTATTTTATATTTATTTATTATTAAATACATTTATTTATATTTTATTATTTTTATTATTGTGCAACATACAAATAAGAGCCTAGTTATATTTATATAAGCCATGAAAAAAAAAATTTGGAGGCTGCCATATAAGCATAGAAAAAATAAAAATTATTCTAGTGATGTAGATAGTCTCTTTTTAAGGCAAATGAAAGATATATATAGTGGATAAGTGACAAAAACTAATTGAATATAATTCATCAATATTATTAAAATTTTTATATAAATTATATGATAGTAAATGATTATCTCTCTAATAATATAATATATTATATCTAATTTATGATGAATTTATTGTGAGATATATAATAAAATGATCTTTCCAATTCTTAAATTATTTATTCATTCATGTTTTTATTTATTTTTAATTTATTAATTACAGTAATAAAAGGTTATCAATGTAAAAAAAATTAATCATGGTCATATTCAAATAAAAAAATTATATTCATACATGGCATAGGTAAATGACTAATTTTAAATTAATTTACAAACTCACATTTTACAATGTGTCATTCTACTCAATTATTTTAAAATATAGCGTGAACTTAAAATTTTAAAAATACACTTTGTGAAAGCCATTTAAAATAATATAACAATTAATTAATTATTAAATCAATGAGCAGCTAATTAAAAATTACAAAATGCTATGGGAAAAAATAAAAAAAAATGAATAAACCAAATTCACACCACATTTCATTGTGCTAATCATTAGAAAATATAATTATTAAATAACATATTTAATGCAAAAAAATTTTTTTTAAAAAAAAAGATCTACCGTTAACTTTGAGAGAGAGAGAGAGAGAAAAGTACTGACTGATGGATAAAAAAAATGATAATGAAAAATATATATTTTTTAATAAGATTATGCAAAATATATATTGAAGGAAAAAATTTGAAATAATAATGTTTGCACTAAAATAAATTAAAAAATTTACATATATCCTATATTTTAACTTTCATTTTTAATTTTATTATTGTTAATTTTTTTTTCATTTTAAACTTATTTGAATGAATTGGTCATCCTAGATACTTATACTTCAAGTAGTGGAAATGAATTGGTTGGTTCTTTACAAAAAAAATTTAGTCTTTGGCTTGATTTTTCTTTTTTCTTTTTTATTATTTTTATTTGCTCAAAAGCTGGAGAAAAAGAGGATTTTTTTAGCTTGTTGGATTATAATTAATGGTGTTTGAAACAAAATTGAAATTTATAAATCTATCCTATACTCTCTCATTAATTTGACTATGTATCCTTTAATCTATTGAATTTCTTGAAATCCATAGAGGTTTAAATTTCCATTTTGTTCAGTCAAAAATATTGTTTCTAATTGCCATTATTATGTGGTGTGGAATTTATAACTTTTACATAATTAAGACTTGAGATGCTAGGATTGGAGTAGTCTTTTGAATTGAAGTTGATGTATGTAATTAATTTGTTTTTGACAATTTCTCAATTTTGTTTTTTGAAAAAAGAAAAACAAAAATGTGTGATGATTCATCTCATGTCAGTGACAAAATGATTCAGATGATTCCACTTCAACATTTGAGCATGGGAGTTCAAATGATGAAGTAGAACCAATCAAATTCAAATATCAATTTTCATTTAATATCTTTTATTGATGCAAATGATTAATATCTTTTTCGAATACAATCAAATTCAAACAATAATTTTCATTTAATCGCCCTTTCATTTATTTTTTACATAAAATTTAGTGTGTTTCCCAATTTTATAATTCTTCTTGATTTCTAATTTTATACCAATCTCACTTTCTACTTTTCATTCATCATTAAATGTTCATTAGAGATAACAAAATCTTAACCATGTACGCCAGACACATGCATGGACTTAAATTTAAAATTTAAAATTTTTTTAAATTGATTTATTATATTTAAAAAATTAAATCTTTCAAACTCACAAATTCTATTTCTTTAATAATTTCTCTGACAGTACTCATTTGTCTATTTTATTCAGATATCAAACTTTGATAAAAATTTATGAAATTCTAATTATATATTATAGAAATATATATGATCTTATATATAAAATTTTTAGATATTTCTAGGTCCAATTTGTTATAATTTTTAAATACGTTTCTCAACTTCTACAAATTTTAAATTATTATAATAGCTCCGACAATTTATTTTTTCTATTTTTCTTAAATAGCAAATCATTTCTAAAAATTATGAAATTTTGTATATCACACAATAACACATAGATAAGAGCTCACTTATAATTTCAGGCCCATTTACTATCTCCAGATCAGTCTAAAAATTTTGACAATATTAGTTTGCATAACATTAATAAAATTTTCAGCAACCTTCAAACTCATCATATTTTTACTAATTTCATCCACTTAAATCAAATGAATAATACTTCATATACCAAAAACTCAATTTAATTTCACTCTAAACTTTCATTACTTAATCAACTAAATATTATTAAACTCCCTTATATTTAATCCTCACCAAATTATATACTAGTCTTTCTTATCTTCAATTCTCATTCAACAATACTTTTCTTTCTCTTTTCCTCTAAACTCTTACTTATACATGTCTTAACTATATAATATTATTATCATTATCACATTTAACTTTAGACATTACTCATTTAATCCAACATTATCTCATATATATATATATATTTGTCATTTAATTTCGTATATATTTCCTTCCACAATCTTATAATTCAATTCTATTTCTTTATTCATAAATTTGATTTCCAATAAATTATACCATAAATACTCTTCATGTATTATAATAATAATTTACTTCAAAGAAACTAATTCAATCATCTTCTATACAAATCACTTCATAAATAATTCCTTCATAATTAATTATGTTTAGTCAAAATACTATTTCTTTTAAATAATCAATTTGACTAATAAACTTTTTCAACATCTTCTTTACATATTTTTAATCTAGACTTAACTTTATCTTCACTCGGACAATCACTCTCCGTTTATAACTATTGCTACATCAGAGACCAGTTCAAGTGTCAATACATATACATGTATTAAAACTCAAATCATTATTTTAAATTTTTTTTTCTTATTTTTTTTAAAACTCACATAGGTCTAGAATCTCAAATCCAGACTCTAATACAAAAATAAATGTAATGTTCTTATATCTCATATACGTATAATATATATCCAGTACATATAAAATACGCATATATAATACAAGAACGTCACGGTACAGTCTTTCAAAAAAATTTTATAATTCCAAGATAATTATTTTAAACACTTTAAATTTATTTTAATAAATAAATAAAAGTATTCATCAATGATTTAAATGATAAAAAAAATATTTAAAGAAAATCTGTAAAAAATTTATTAGAGTTTTGTCTGTATTTTGAATATTTTTAAATTTTAAATAACATAACCTGCAAAGAATTTTACACTCCCAAAATAAATATATATATATATTCACATTTCAACCTCCGAATTTTCCTCCATATATATATACACATATATTATCAACATTACATAACTATACATCAAAGCTATAATAATTTTATATAATCCATAATTTATATATACATAATGCATTTGTTTAAAAATAAAATATTTACATGTAATGTAGTGACATTGGTCTGAAGGCACAATATCAAACTTTCAGTATAATCCAAACATCTAGACCCGTATTGGTCTAGCATTACTATCCGTCTTTAACATATCACCTGTGCGAATCACGCTAAACTACTTGCATAGCGGTATATACTTTGGTATAAAATAAATGATATTTTATATGTAATGCTACAAAACTATACTTCAATGTCAAGCAACATATTTGAAAATTCATTAACATATCACTCATCCACACATATTGGGCCTAAAAGTCCTTATATATCGGTTTAGTTCTAAAAATATTATCTTGAGTTATCTCATTCATCTGTGATACATGTGTGTCTCACCTGAAGGCATAATGAGTCTATAACACTAGTGTGTCTCACCCGAAGGCATAATAAGTATATGACACTAGCGTGTCTCACCCGAAAGCGTAAAAGTCCAACAACAATAATTCGAAATTAGACTTTATATAAGATGACACGCAAATATATTTCTTTTATTGTAATTTTCTCTTATTTACTCCCATTTTATATTCTTTTTCAAATTTCTACTCATAGTCAACATCACCATTGCATATAATATAAATGTGACTTACTTCTATATTTTAATGCAATATTTGCACTTTTCACATTTTGCACATATCAAAATTTCTAACCATTCTTAAATGGTTTGACATGCCATAAACAATTCAAATCAATCATTGTTATTGCAAATAATGCTTCACACACACATGAAAAAATATCAAAGTAACATAACACATTTACTCTTATGTAATGTGTTATATTTCAAATAATGCAATTTAATAGAATAGTTTCAAAAGTATGTACTAACATCTTATAAGTGAAAATATGAGCCAAAAATCCACTCTACACTAACTTCTCTTATTGCCCTTTCTTCCTTGGTTATGAGAATTTAATTTCACTCACTTTCTAATCAAAATGTGAGTGAACATAGTCAATTAAAATCACATTTCTAGGTACTTTAACTAATAAATTTCAATTTAGCAAAACTTCAAGTTTTCATTTTCTTATCCTAATATACTTTAACTTTGAAAAATCATTTCAACTAATTTCAAATTGAGTTTTAAGCTCATTTATATCTCTAACATTATATTCCAACATATTTTAAACAATAAAATTTAATTTACAAATATTCCCTTCAAATAACCAAAATGTGCTCAAACTCACTTTAATTTAGAAATTTCATTCTACTCAATTCTAAATAGTATTTTAAATTCATTTTGGCCATTAAAATCATATTAGAATATGATTTAAACAATGGAATCATATGAACATCACTTTTTTTTTTTTTTTTATCAAAACCCTTCCAAAACCCTAAATTCTTCTCTAACTAACCCAAACTTCAATCAAACTTACACAAATCCATCATATAACTATAAAATTCATATTTTCTCATCAAATAATATTTTCCATATCCATTTAAGAAATTATAACACACTCCTTCAAAAACTCAAATCATACATAATCTATCTTTTAATAAAACTCTTTAAATTTGCAAGAGAATTTACCAATAATTTGAGCTTTCACTAACCTTTCCTTCAAACCTTAAAAATTAATGCAAATCTTAGAGTTTTATAGAAGCCATGTAAATTTTAGCACTCTTAAGAAAGAAGAAGAAGATGAAATGAAAAAATGACATTTAAGTCTTCTTTCTCTTTAATTTATAGCTATATATATATATATTTTTATTATTTAATTAATAATTAATTATTATCTAACTTTTCCCCATCATCTTTCACTATCTATTTATTATTATTATTATTATTATTATTATTATTATTATTATTATTTAACCTTTTAACTTTTTACTATTTTATTTTTGACTTTTACATTTACTAATAGACTTTATATGTTATATATATTTTCTTTATATCTCATATATACATTTCATATTTTCTCTATTTTCTCACTTCCAACACCTTATTAACCTTCTAACTTATTAATTTAATTAATTAATTAATTAATTAATTTTTATTTTAATAAATTTACAGATGTTACAATTGTATTAATCAATTATGATATATAAATTGTTTATAGCCTTTGTAATATTAATGTAAACTGTTTACGTAAAAGTCTTTTTTCAATAAGCTATTTATATACTAAATGCAAGCACAATATATTTAAACAATGGTATGTGTTTCTGTTTTTTGTGATATGTATCATTAGTGTATTTATAGTATATGAAAAAATTATTTATTATATAGTTTGTGCATAATAAACTCAATATAGTATATAATAAACTCAATATAAGCTAAATATAAACTCAATATATATTAAGTATATCCTCAATATATATACTTTAGTATTTGATGTTATTTAATAAAAAAATTTTGTATTTTTTTATAAAATTTTGAGGTTGGTATTTTTATAGCATCAAGAGCTTTTTCTCGAAATTTATAAAATATATGGATTGCTCTTTTTATTTTAAATTAATCATTATAGTTTTTTGATGGTTTCTTTATGTAATTGGATAATAATTAATTATATTAATATAAAAAATGATATCATTATCTTACTTCAACTATGTAAATAAATATAATTATTGTTAATATCAAATAGAATATTTTAATTCTATTTGAATTCTCTAAATAAATATCTATAATAATTTAATTAATTATCTAATCTAATAAATAATCAATTTAATTAGAAATTTTAAAAAATTAGAATATTTAGCAAGTTGAGATACATAATATAATACTATGCAGTAACAACTAGTTTGATATAATATATAGATTCCAGAAAAAAAAAAAAAAGAGCGGGTTGGCAAATAGTTTAATCTTTTTTACTTTATTAAGAAATTCATGGATTTTTTTTTTCAAAAAATGATAAAGAAAATTAAATAAAATACTATTTTTTAAATCTAATTTTTTTTTATTAAATCTCATTTTTATTATGCTTTTTTTTAACAATTTTATATTTTTTAGGTTTATAAAAATACCTTTTATATTTTTATGGTATATATCAAATATATTAAAGAATATATTTAAAATTTACAAAAATAAATTATATTTTTGTAAATTTTTTTATTTATATAAATTTTTATTTACACATAAATTTATAATTTTCCCTTTTAAAATTATTTTTGTAAATTTTCCTAAAAATAAGTAATTTTTTTGCTCAAATTAACTTCTATTCATTGTTATAGGTTTTTGACAAATTTGTTAGAAAACCCTTTAATGTTACAAAAATATCATCCTTAAAATTTTTTTTCCAAAAATGTTAATTTTTTTTATCAAATAACAACAAACAGTAAAAAAAAATTACAATGGGTTATACTCACTATATATTAGTTTTATATTTAGTATATATTTCGTTTATTATACATAAACTATAGAATTAATAATTTTTTTCATGCAATGTAAATATAATAATAATAACACATTACAAAAAATAAAAACACATACTAATGTGATGTACAAATATATAGAGTTTACACTAAATATATAAAGGGTTTATTGAACAAAAATTCTTATTTAAATAGTCTATATCAATATTGCAAAAGATATAAAGAATTAATACATTGCAATTCATTAATACAACAACATAGTTATCACAAAAATAAAAACACATATTGATGTGTTTTACAAATATGTAGAGTTTACATTCAGTATACATAGTATTTACACTTAGTATAAGTGACCAATTTTACATTAAAATAGTAACTATGAGGTGTGATATAAATTTTTTTGAATCAAATGTACACAATATTGTCCCTGCATAGGCTGTCACAACCTCTAGGTCATAATGGAACAACTTTGCCATTGCTCCGAGCCTTACTCTAATGTGTAAATGTTCTTTTTGGCCTTGCATAATTATGGCTCACTATTATAAAATAACAAGCAATCTAGCATCATTCAAAAATTTCTTTCCAAATGAATGAGAGTTTCTAATTAAATCATAATGATATTCTATCTTACCCCACACAATGATCCCTCATAATCAATGAGTGAGTATTGACATTAAGCAGTCTCACATGGCCATCTGTATGCCCTTGCATGGAGAACAAGACTATATTTAGAGTCATGTTCAATTGCTTGTTAGAATTATATGAAATATTAATTGTACGTGTGGGCTAAATATGTAAATATTATTATGTACGGAAGTCAAATTAAATAGTCAATTTAATGTAATGATCAAATTAAGATTATTGACTATTAAGGTGTCAAATAAGAAATAAAGTGTAGAGACCAATTAGAGGTTTCTATTTTGTTCAAGGACCAAAATAGAAATTAACTTTAAAATAACATTATAAAATGGTTGTGGTCTCTAGGGAAACTGAGCGAGAAAGAACTCTACGTTCCTTGAGTATTGCTTCTGCTAATCTCGTTGGGTAATCTCTGGAAGGTCACAAACCACCAATTATTTGCCTACGGAATCAACAATCAATGATGCCAGACATACATCTTCTGTTCTTGTGATTTTAATTTGAATAATCTAGTGATCTAAGCATGATCTAGGGTTTTATGGAATTAATTTTGATCAGCTATCAATTGGTATCAAAGCCGCTTGCTAGATTGCTAGATTTTTGAATAAAATTATTGTGATTATTTGATGATTTTGGAATTAATAATCAGACTTTGAATTTTCTGATTGCTGTGTTTTTCTGAAATCAAACACTGTTTTCAATTAATTTTTGGAAATAATAAAAAAAAATTCAAAATTGTTCTTCGTTGTTCTTAAAGAACAGTTTCGAAATTATTGGGCTAAGCAATTTTGGATGGTTTTTTGATCGAATTTGGACTGGCGGTGGCATAAGGGAGGGTTAACACCCTCATACGGTGGTCGCCGGCGGTGAAAAATAGTTACTTATTTTGATGGGTGTTTGGTTATAATTGTATAATTAGTAATTATTTTCAATAAAATGAGTATAAATATGGTTCTAATGTGAAATGTTGAGATGATCATAGCTTGAACTGATTATGAGAAATATGTGAAAATTGTGAGAAAAGTGAAATGTGAAAAATGATAATGTTTTATAAAATGTATAATATTGATGTGTGTGTTAGCCTTACATAATTACTTATTTCAAAAGATTAATGTTAATACTGTCGAGTTGACGTGCTAATGATATGTTATGACGTTTATTACGCCACTGGGCAAGATACACTGGTATCACCTTTAAAATTACGCCTTCGGACGAGATATACTGGCATTATTTGGATACGTGCTTCAGGTGGTATGATTTAACACATAAATCCTTGGTGTCGGGGACACACCTTCGGTTGGTTTTGACACTTATCCCCAATATCAGACTTTTGGATTGCGATGAGTCAAATCAATATTTTTAGAACTCGAATATTGTGTAGGAACTTATTGGGCTCAATGCGTGTGTTTATGAGATGTTGATAATATATATATATATATGATGAGTTAATGGATGATTAATATATATTATATGGCAATGGTAATACATATTATTATGTGATAAAGAATGTGTAAATGAGTATCTCATGTGTGGATGGAATGACGATTTGTGAGCCATAGAAGCATGCATGGATTTTAAAAAGTATTTTATGTTATTGAAGTATGTATTACTAAGCTTTCGAGCTTGGTGCGATAGTGTATATTGCACAGTTGATAGAAGTGCAGAGTAGGGAGGTGTTGATAGATCCGGATAGGTCTGAATTTTGAGACTGATCTTAAAGATAGAGGTTTTGCCTTGATACCTGTATAGTTGGTGGTTCTTAATGCATGACATATAATAGAATTTTGTTCGAGTATATTATATATATAAGTACATTATAAGAGTTTGTAAATATGTATATATAATTGTAGTTTTGTAAATGCAATTAAGTTACATTATATATGTTTGAGAAATACTTGATAATATTGAAGAAAATATTGAATTTTTTTGATATTAAAGATTCGGGAGTGCTTTTAAATATAGGTTGTGCGTTTTTTATTTTGAAAATTATTGAAATTACAGATAAAATTCTAGTAAATTTTTTTCATAAATTTTTGTTTATAAATTAATCAAATTATATTTTTACCACACTTATTCAATTGCAATATATATATTTATAATACTTTATTTTTATATTATCAAGTGAGAGTATTTTTACAGTTAATTTATGTAGAACTTTTGTATTATATATATATATATTTTATGTACACGAGATATATGTCTTGTACGTATATAGAGTATAATAGTATTATATTTTTAGTTGTTGAGTTAAAAAAAAACTTAAATTTACCTTAATTACTATACAAGATTTTTTAGTTAACTTTTGATTTTTAAGAATTAATTTAACTTTGTGACTTTATAAATTTAAATTTATAAAGTTAAAATTTTTAATTAATTTCAATTAGATTAATTTCAATTAGAATTATAAATTAAATTAATAATTAGTATTATAAATTTAAAATTATTGAATTTTCTTTTAATCAACAATATTAAATAATATTAAAGTTTTTTTAATTTTCTTTTAATCAAAAGTATAAAATAAATTAATAATTGCTGCATATATATATATATATTGTAATAACATAAAATAAAGAATTAAGAAATTATTGTATTAATGAAAAAAAGTAAATATGAGTTATAATCATGGGCTAAGTTGGGCTGGATTTTTAAAAGCCTACGTATGAATTTGAAAACTTTCGGTTGCTTGATCAAAAGAAAAGAAAGACCTCCAATTCCTCTGAAGATACAAACAGCAATGGAAAGTTTATTCCTTCAGTTAATTGTCAATTGACTGACCAAAATTAATTAATCATTAACCAAATTGCAAAGTGAATTGTACTAATACCTTCAACAAGAACTGACTGTCTATAAATATGGTTTGTTAACCGAACCACGCAGTCAGTGCTCACCCCTTTATTTCTCTGTCCAAAAGTAAGTTTTTTTTTTTTTTTTTTTTTTTTTTTCCATGCATGTTTTTTTATCGAAATTTAAATAAAAGCTACAGCCCACAAGGGCCAAGGCATTGACAAGTAAAGCGTACAAAGGCAAAAAGATTCTAGCGTCCAAAAGGCTCGCAATTGGGGCGGAGATAGCGATGCAAGTAACGTGTGGTCCCCATATACAACTGCTTACATACGTCAGCCATCGCTGTCGTTTGATGTAAAATAAGGACCACTAATGTCTGACACTTTAAAATAAAAGATTACACTACGGCTTTGATTTAATTTTTTGTCTCACAATTTTTTTTTTATTTTGCAGAATAGTTTTATATAATATTTTAATTATTAAAATAACTATATATAATTTTAAATCTCTAATCTAAAAAATAAAAAATTATAAATTTTTGAATATTCATGTAAAATTTTAAATAGAATTGACAATTATAAAACAAAAATTTTTACAATTATAAATTAACATTTTCATGATAAAAAATTATAAAAAATTATATAAATTTTTTTTTAAAAATTTAAAACATTGATCAAATTAAAATTTTATTTCAATAATAAAATAACGAATTTAAAAAAAATCTATATTTTAAAAAAGTATATGTACCGTGTTATAATTTTTTACTTAAAATAAATGTGGAGCCTGGAGGGGGATGGAGAGAGCAGAGGAGTGCCCTTTTCTATGCCTTAGACTTCACAGTAAAGTAGATAAAAGCAACTGGTAAAGATTCTCTGTGTCAGTTCTCATTCTGAAAATACCCTACAAGTGTCTTCATTTTGAATATCCATATGGGCAAGTGGCAAGTTCTGGTTCACATCACAATTACATTTGATATGCAATTGAAAACTTTTTTAAGGCATTTTATTTATAAAAAAAAAAATATTTTTCGTTATATTAAAAAAAAAATTATTTTTTTATTAAAAATATTTTAATTATTTTATTATAAATTTATAATAAATTTATTACAGTTAAATTTATAATAAATTCATTATAAATTCATTTTAAATTTTTTATAAATTAATAAAAATTTAATATTTTAATAAATATTTTAATAAATTTTAATATTTTAATAAATATAATAAATTTAAAATTATTGTTAATTATTTTTATATTTTTATCAAAAGCCATTTTATTTTCTTGTGGCCCAGTCCCAATTTCCCTCTTTAGAATTACATGGCAATTGGCTAGACAATTCGGGTGTTGCATTTTTTTTTCTTTGATTGGGTGTCCCTCTCAAGTCTAAAATTAAGTCTGTAAGTGTAAAAAAACAAATTAAATTAAGTTTAGATCAAAATTTAAAATTTCACCTAAGATATTATGATATAATGTAAGGAGAGTTGTTGAATACAAGTCTTAATTTATAAAGAAAACTATGATCAAATGAATTGAATTTTAATATTTTATAAATTCAAAATCTATAAATAAATATACATATGCAATTGAATAGTTTTGAGTAATTCAATAATTGGTACCCTCAAAATGAATAAGTAGGATACTTTATTATTTAACAAATATAATGTCCTAACAAGAGAAAGATCAAGTCATCTAACAAAATTATATCAAATTAATTTTTTTATTTTATTTGTTGATTTTAATTGCTATTATATAAGTTATTCTTTATTTTTTTTAAAAAATGTATAATTTAATTTATAAAAATTATTTAACTTCTTTAATTCTTATCTAAAATTAAATGATTTTAATCATTACGTGTATAATAATTTTTTTAGAAAAAATTCTTATATTAATAAAAATCTCTATATATAGTAAATATGGAAAATAAATTAGACCAGCTAAACAAAATCATTTTAAGTATAATTACTTTTGATTGCAAATAGATGAAGTTAAGCATCAGGTTAATAATATCTCGCTCCCTGCATATGTATATGAATCCTAGGAATGTGAGAGAGGGTATTTTGGGGCAAATGTATGGATTAAAATTTTTTATTGAGACAATGTACTAAAGGAGTGAATGAGCGAAGTTCTATTATGTGTTAATTAGTGTGTATGAATTGCGCATTAAGTCTTTGGTATTGGCTTGAACAAGATGCTCACTTAGTGTGTTTGATCAAGTGGATGGTGATGTGTTGGTAAGTGAGTTTTATATAGGGATAGAAGAAGTGTAGGTTAAAGTTGGTTTTCTTGTGATTAGAACTGAGAATTCAATTTTAATAGAACAGTTGGTAAATGTTGGTTCATTAAGTATGAAAGTATGTTCCATGTTAGAGTCAAGTTATGGGATTTGGACAAAAAAGAAAGTAATGCCTATTATGAATGTTCATAGCGAGTGTGACTTATTTTGGACAATTTTGACAGTAGCTAAAGCCATGCTCATTTTTTGTTTTAATGTTTATTACCAAATATAGGTTAATGGGAGCGATAGTTATGCTTTTATTTTCTGTCATGACCATGGAAGAAAATTAGAAAATTCAGGTTGTAGCATTTTGAGTGCCTATTACTCATCGGAGACAGAAGTGTATATACATACATACATACATACATACATACACACACACACACAAAGAGAGAGAGAGAGAGAGAGAGAGAGAGAGAGAGAGATCTAGAGTGGATCTAATTATTTAGTTTAGCTAAAGGTATGTGTATATGTATATAAGATTATTAGTTATGATCTGTTATTTTGTTTCAAATAATGGTCTAGCTTTGTCTAAAGTTTTTTTTCATACTCGAGATTGCTTTGATATATGAACTATTCTAATATGAAGCCCCTCAAATTTAATAATACTTATATCTACTCATTGAGTTGAAGGCTCACAACATCTTCTGTGGATTTCAAGATTTGAAGAATTAGCAGGTTTGAGTTTCTAAATCTCCTCTCTCTTCAAGAAGCTTGACTATATATAGTTTGTTATTATTATTTTAAGTTGTAGTTTGTGGTTGTATTTTGCAGTTGCTCTATGAATTGGGATTGCGGAGATAGATAGAGTTTGTATATTTTACTTGTATTTCATTATGTATACATGTTAATATTCAACTTTTATTCTCAAACTGTATTTGAAAAGTTTAGCTTATCTTTGTCGGTACAATTTGTGCTTTAAAACTATTTTGGGCTCATCCATGCTTAAAGTGTGCTACATGTAGGGATTTATGCTCCAATCCTGAGTAAACTCAATAATTATTGAAATAAACCGATTCGGCAATACCCAGGAAGGACCACAATGATCTCCTTAGACAGTATTACCATTCCACGTAAAATCCCAGTTGGGCGGAGGCGTCACAAACGGTCCCACTTAAAATCCGGCCTTCTAGACAGAAGTTACGTGCACGGTATATTATCTGCACTTTCGTAGCAGAATGACTTCAATAATTATTGTCTGGAACTTGACCTGTTGACACCTCCAGAAAAATAACCACGGTAAAAACACCATAAATATAAATGCCAGATAAAAATGGACACAGTAATTTACGTGGAAAACCCCCTAAAAATTAGAGGGAAAAACCACGGAACAAACTCCGAATAATTCTTCCACTATTTAAAATAGTAGGTACACAAAGAGATTATTACAAAAATAGTGGCACTTACAGTGTTTACAAATCACACCCCAAAAAATTATAATACTCACTATTTTTGCTTTCCCTAATTTTAGGACCCAATTCCTAAAATTATTTGAACAGATTAAATTATAATCTGCTACTCTCTTAATCTCTCTTCCTCTTCTATGTCTTGCAATGCTTGGCTCATTTCTCTATTTATAGAGAAATGTTAGCCGTATATTCCAAACAAACAAGCCTAATGTTAGGCAAAAACCAAACTAAGCAAATGACATATTGCCTAACTTTGACAATTCAAACCAACATGTGTTTTTCCTTTTTTTTTTTTTATAATTATTAGGTCCCACTTGAGGACAACTAATCAACAAATCTCCCCCTTGGACTTCAAGTGAAAATTATTTGTGCTCTCTATCATTCCTGCTGCTTTGACACATAGCTCGAATTTTTCCTTTGTAACAACCTTTGTTAACATATCTGCAGTATTCTTATCTGTATGAATCTTCTGCAAATGGAATGCCTTTTCTTCAATGGCGAGTCTGAGCCAATGATATCTTACATCAATGTGCTTCGTCCGCGCATGATACATAGTATTTTTGCTTAAGTCTAATGCACTTTGACTATCGCAATATACTATGTATTCTTCCTGCTGCACATCCAATTCTCGAAAGAATCGCTTTAACCAAAGCATTTCCTTTCCTGCTTCCGCTGCTGCAACGTACTCTGCTTCGGTCGTTGACAAGGAAACACACTTTTGTAACCTCGACTGCCATGAGATAGCTCCCCCTGAGAAAGTAAATAAGTAACCTGATGTAGATTTTCTTTCATCAAGGTCACCCGCCATGTCTGCATCTGTATACCCAACAAGTGCAGACTTTCCACCTTCAAAAGTTAAACATAACTTTGAAGTTCTTCTCAGGTATCTGAAGATCCATTTTACTGCTTCCCAATGTGTCTTCTGGGGATTTGACAGAAATCGACTCACAACTCCAACTGCATGAGCGATATCTGGTCTCGTACACACCATTGCGTACATCAAACTTCCGACCGCTGAAGAATATGGAACATTTGACATTTCTTCTTTTTCTTTCTCTGTTGATGGGTAGAATTTCTTCCTCAACTTGAAGTGAGCGGCAAGCGGAGTGCTAACTGATTTAGCATTCTTCATATTGAACCTTTCTAGAACTCGTTCAATATATTTCTCCTGTGATAACCACAACCTACAGGACTTTCGATCTCGGATAATCTCCATTCCAAGAATTCGCCTTGCCGAACCCAAATCCTTCATGTCAAATGCCTTTGACAAATCATATTTTAACCTGCTAATCATGTCTACATCTGGTCCAACGATTAGCATATCATCAACATATAAGAGAAGAATGATAAATTTACCATCAGGAAATTTCTGGACATATACACAAGGATCTGCCTCTGTCCTTTTGTATCCTTGATTCACCATGAAAGAATCAAACTTTTTATACCATTGTCGTGGTGCTTGTTTCAACCCATACAAGCTCTTTTTCAAGCGACAAACCATGTCCTCCCTTCCTTTAACCTTGAAACCTTCTGGTTGTTCCATATAGATTTCTTCTTCTAGATCTCCATGCAAGAATGCGGTCTTTACATCAAGCTGCTCCAACTCAAGGTTCAAGTTGGCTGCTAAACCTAGCACAACTCGAATAGAACTCATTTTCACAACTGGTGAAAAAATCTCATCAAAGTCAATACCTTTCTTTTGAGTAAAGCCTTTGACAACCAATCGAGCTTTGTATCTCACTAGGTTGCCATCATCTTTCTTCAACTTGTACATCCATTTGTTCTTGAGTGTTCTCTTTCCTTTTGGAAGTTTCACCAGCTCGTATGTGTCATTCTTCTTCAAGGAATTCATCTCTTCTTGCATGGCCTTTATCCAACAATCTTTATCTTTGCAAGACTGCACATCTTGGAAGCTCTCCGGCTCCCCCTCATCAGTAATCAAAATATAATCAGAACTAGAATACTTTGTAGATGGTTGGCGTTCTCTGGTTGACCTTCTTAACTGTGATTCAACTTCTTCTGGTGGAATGGGGTTCTCTGGCTCCCCCTGCTCAACACCCTCTACATCATTGTCATCATCTACAATTGTCTCTTGATCCCCTGTGACTGGCTCTTCTATTTCTTCTTGTTCTGATTCTGGCATTCCTCCTCCTGTGGCATCATCTGTAGGAATGCTCTCTGGTGTACTATCTACAACAATGTCATTTATAGATTTTTCCCCAGTTGTATCCGTCACGATCTCATTCTCGTGGAATACTACGTCTCTGCTCTGGACAACTTTCTTTTTCACCGGATCCCATAACCTGTAGCCAAACTCTTCATTTCCATAACCAACAAAAGTGCAAGGAACTGACTTATCATCAAGCTTCGATCTTTGCTCCTTCGGAACATGCATGAATGCCTTGCAGCCAAATACTCTCAAGTGAGAGTATGAGATATCCTTACCTGTCCAGACCTTCTCTGGTACATCAAACTCCAAAGGTGCTAAAGGTAGTCTGTTGATTAGGTAGACAGCAGTATTGACAGCTTCTCCCCAAAATGACTTAGGTAAGTTAGCCATTTTGAGCATGGATCTAACTCTTTCAACAATAGTGCGATTCATCCGTTCAGCAATGCCGTTGTGTTGAGGCGTACCAGGAACTGTCTTTTCATGTCTGATACCGTGCTGACTACAGTAATCTCTAAACTCCTTAGAGATATATTCACCACCATTGTCTGTGCGCAAACACTTCAGTGCCACTCCAGTCTCTCTTTCCACCATCACATGGAATTGCTGAAAGTGCTTGAATACTTCATCTTTTGTGTGCAACAAATATACCCATGTCTTCCGTGAGAAATCGTCAATGAATGTAAGAAAATATCTTCTTCCTCCAAGAGATTCTACCTCCATGGGACCACACACGTCAGAGTGTACCAACGCTAACTTGCTATCTCTTCGTCTAGAGCTTTTCTGAAATGAAACACGATGTTGCTTCCCAAATAAACAATAATCACAAGGATTTATTTTACCTTTGGCTAAGGGAATGAGGGACTTATTAGCCAACATATTCAATCCTTTCTCACTAACATGCGCCAGCCGCCTATGCCACAAATTTGGTGAAGCATCATCTCCAACTGTATTCAGTTGACCCGCACATATCTCTGCGTGCGTTTTGTATAGCGAGCAACATAGCTTTCCTTTCGCCACCACCAAAGACCCTTTGGTGAGTTTCCAGTTACCGTCACCTGTATGTTGTTGATAACCTTCTTTGTCCAGTACACCAACAGATAATAGGTTCAACCGAAGATCAGGAATGTGTCTCACATTTTTAAGTATTAATGTGCACCCGACACTTGTCTTTATGCAGACATCACCGATCCCCACCATTTGTGAGACACTTTTGTTTCCCATTCTAATAGTGCCAAAGTCTCCTTCTTGATAAGTGGAGAAGTAATCCTTTTTTGGAACACAGTGATATGAAGCACCGGAATCTACTATCCACTCGGTATCTGCATCTCCAACATGACAACAATCTGCATCGTGAGAAACTAAAGTCACCTCACCATCTTCTGCTGAGACTATAGCAGAGGTGTTTTTGTCATTATCCTGACTTCGGTTTGCATTCTCCTGTTTGAGAAAACGACAATTTCTTTTGAGATGACCCTCCTTTCCACAATGGTAACACTTTCTTTTCTCCTTGGACTTGGATCTATCTCTGGACTTTCCATTCCCTCGACCTCTACTCTTGCTCCGGCCCCTATTTTCTGTGACAAGGGCTTGTGAACTGGTACTGGCAACATCTCTTCTACGAAGTTCTTCTTTGAGTAGTCTATTCTTCACCATAGACATCGTCACCACGCCATCTGGAGCTGAGTTGCTTAATGATACCACAAGAGTATCCCAACTATCCGGTAGAGATCCCAACAGCAGGCATGCTTGCATCTCGTCATCCAAGGACATACCGCTAACTGCTAACTCAGTTACAAGTCCTTCAAAATCGTTTAGGTGTTGTGTAACTGATCGTCCCTCTGACAGCTTCAAGTTCATGACTTTGCGGATCATGAACACTTTTCCTTGAGCATTCGTAGCCTCGTACATACTCTCTAGTTTCTCCCAGAGAACTTTGGGATCTTTTTCATTTTTCACATGGTTGTATAGGCTAGCATCTATCCACTGGCGTATCGTACCCAATGTCTGCTTCTTTAATTTCTCCCACTGCTTTTCTTTCATTTCTTCTGGCTTTGCTTTGTCACCTTCAATTGGATCGTACAGATCTTTGCAATTGAGGTAATCCTCCATTCTGGATTTCCACATCGAAAAATTTGAATCCGTCAATTTGATCATTGCCCCATCGTTAGCCATGTCGAATTCTGTATTTGACAAAATTTTACTATTCACGTGAATAGTAACCTGACAGAATTTACCACCAAAGGCTCTGATACCAGTTGTAGGGATTTATGCTCCAATCCTGAGTAAACCCAATAATTATTGAAATAAACCGATTCGGCAATACCCAGGAAGGACCACAATGATCTCCTTAGACAGTATTACCATTCCACGTAAAATCCCAGTTGGGCGGAGGGGTCACAAACGGTCCCACTTAAAATCCGGCCTTCTAGACAGAAGTTACGTGCACGGTATATTATCTGCACTTTCATAGCAGAATGACTTCAATAATTATTGTCTAAAACTTGACCTGTTGACACCTCCAGAAAAATAACCACGGTAAAAACACCATAAATATAAATGCCAGATAAAAATGGACACAGTAATTTACGTGGAAAACCCCCTAAAAATTAGAGGGAAAAACCACGGGACAAACTCCGAATAATTCTTCCACTATTTAAAATAGTAGGTACACAAAGAGATTATTACAAAAATAGTGGCACTTACAGTGTTTACAAAACACACCCCAAAAAATTATAATACTCACTATTTTTGCTTTCCCTAATTTTAGGACCCAATTCCTAAAATTATTTGAACAGATTAAATTATAATCTGCTACTCTCTTAATCTCTCTTCCTCTTCTATATCTTGCAATGCTTGGCTCATTTCTCTATTTATAGAGAAATGTTAGCCGTATATTCCAAACAAACAAGCCTAATGTTAGGCAAAAACCAAACTAAGCAAATGACATATTGCCTAACTTTGACAATTCAAACCAACATGTGTTTTTCCTTTCTTTTTTTTTATTTATAATTATTAGGTCCCACTTGAGGACAACTAATCAACACTACATGCATGAAGGTCGGTTGTGATTGTTGGTTTAAAGTGTGCTACATGCTTAAAGTGTGCTATCATCCATGTTTATCATTTCATATGTGAGTTTTTTTGGTTTATTTAGTGGATTCTATGTGTGCATCATGGCTCCTCACCTAACTGAGAGAGAGAGAGAGAGAGAGAGAGAGAGAGAGAGAGAGAGAGAGAGAGAGGTTTTGCCTACCAAAACCTCCACCGATCCATCACCATCATTGAGCACGCACTAGCTAAGAAGTTCCATCCATGATGATGAGTCCAGAGTGGGGTGACTTGCCACTAGTCAACGTTAGAGCACATTGCACTGCCCATTCAATTGGGATGTCACCCTCCAGCTTTTGATTTATTTTATAGTTGCTTCTAGCCTCTTTTCTAGGCAAAAAAAGGACTAGTATACTTTTCTCCTCGTAAACTTTCATTTAGTACCTCATTTTTTGGTTGGAATATAACCAAGGCAGGCTTTTGATAGCGTTTCTTGTGAAATTTTGATGATTAAGGAAGAGTGACCAACATATTCAGACTTCTCGCTTCAAGACAAACACATTAATACCCATTTTGCTACCAAATTCTTCAAGAGGAAATTTTTTGGTGCACCTCTAGAGTTTGACCAATTAGGAGTGCAATTTTAATTTGGTAAATTAATTGATGCTTTATCAATCACCTGTGTTATGGGGGACTGGTTTAGGAGAAATTCAATTGAATTTTTTAGTTGTAGTAGTTAAATGTTTATTTCCTATATTTTATAATCTTTGCCATAATAAATTTGCAATTTGCAATTTTATTTTTAGACCGCCCAGTACTAGATCTCCCTACTTCTGAGCCAAATCACTAATTGAGTTGAGTTTCTTCATCAGCACAATGAGTGATACTCTCTAATATATTTTTTACTCTCACATGCGTTAATAGGATGATAAGCATTAAAACATGAGCATTTGCATGTGTATGTTCATTATGGTTGATGACGCCTTTAATTTATTGTAGATGTTAAATGGGATTAGGATGAGATAGGACAACGTAGGATTGTAATATGGATTTTTTGCTATATAAGATTGGGATTTGATAAGCTATGACTTGCATAATAATGAGGGCTTGCTCATCATTTGGTGCTATTGTCAATCAAGTTAGTATTTCTCGCCTTGGCCATAGGAGACAATATATTGTGAATCAATGAATCATGTAGGGAGATTAGCTCCCCAATTTGAGGTTTAGCACAGTCCTTGTGGACTAATCCTCGTCTTTTTGTATAACTTTTATGAATTATATATATTTGACATAGTGCAAGAACATCTTTTAAGTAGAATTATCATAGGACACCAAGTTTATATATTAGTTGGTATCATTCACTAAGTTGAAATGCTCATCCTGTCTCACTATTTTCTTTCAAGTTTCAGGGTGAGCCCCTTAGAGTACATTTGTATTTAATAACTTTATTTTTCTTCCTTGACATATGAATTTGTTTTAATAATTACTTAGTTGTGTAATTAATTATGTATTGTTCGCAAAATTCAGATTGATGGGCTTATGTGATTTGATGTTGTACCAAAAGATTAATGATATGCTGTTCAAATATTCTTGTTGATTTGACGGTTCAGGTTGACTGAGGATTCTAGGGCCTTGGGCTTTCCTTCCCTTAGGGTTGGTCATATGCCTTGAAATTTGAGTCATGACAAAAGGAAGTTATGCTTAGGAGAACTATGGAGTGTATGTTCTTTTTCATCATATTGAGTTTTTCTTGATGTTTGACATACGTGTTTCCATTTTTATCTAAACAATCTCATTTTATTTTACTAAAAATTATGCCAATGAGATGGGGACCTAGGTGAGCTAGGTCTACACATTTGAGAGATGTCTTTATCATATAAAGGTTCTAATAAGCAAGAGAAAGAATATGAGTTCCCTCTATAAGAACTGTAAGTTCCTTCATCAATGGATTTAAAAACTATGTTGGCTTAGATGGAGAGATGAGGAACAAAATAATGGTAGAGTTCATTGGAAAATAGAGAGAACAACAAGTTATTCCTCAATAGGAAGATCTTCATATTCATGTACCAATGGTTACAACACTATGATAGGAAAAAATCTCTTTTCAAGAGTTCTTAAAGATGAAACCTTTAGTGTTCAACAGAGATCAGGATCCAACAAATTTCTTAAAGAGAGAAATCCAAGTTTAGATTTTTGAGAACCTAAATAGGAGAGCAATTAAGCTCATAAGTTATCAAATTAAGGTCTAAACCTAGGATTGGTATAAGAGGAGCATGTAAGAATCGCTTAAGAGAGGTGAACCGATAACTTAGGAATAACTTTTGGAGAAGGTCTTAGAGGAATTATTGTCAGATAGTTTGAGGCAAGCTACGACCTCAGAAAATTTGAAAGGCTAGTGCAGACTTCAACTATGAGTTTGTTGGAGTATGCCAAGCAATTCGCAAGGTTGAGTATATATGTTCCTATCTTAGTATCAAATGAAGCTTCAAGAATACATTGGTTTGGACAAGGTTTGATTGTCTTTAAGATATTAGCTACATATGATCTTGATTCCTTCTCTTAGCTTGTGGAAAAGGCAAGGATAATTGAGAGTGGAGAGTTGGAAGAGCAAGTAGCTAAAGTATCACTACAAAAAGATATCAAATTATTATGGAAATTTTGTGATAGATTAATTAAAAATTTAAGATTAAAAATTAGTGATGGAAATTAATTATAGATAACTTTTTTTTGACAACTATGGCACAAAAAATTTTATGATGAATTTTATCACAGCGCAAAAATTAGTCCATCACAACTATCTGGACTTGGCGCGAGCACGCGATTCATATGAGCTAAACCATTAGCAGGACTTTAACCATTCAATCATAAATAGCCACTAGAAAGAAAACTTCTAAAGAATTATCATCCTTGAAGTCTCGCAACTACAATTTAAAAGGGAGTGACCATGACATTCATAAAGTTGGTGCAAAACGGGACAACCGACTTGTCAGATGACACATGTGTACTAGTCGTTGGATTAGCCACGAGATACAAATTGAATCTTATAATCGTGCCTCAGCCAAAGTCACTGCAATTCAAATCTCGCAACTGTGAC
Source organism: Garcia nutans (assembly GCA_947685225.1). Taxonomy (NCBI): domain Eukaryota; kingdom Viridiplantae; phylum Streptophyta; class Magnoliopsida; order Malpighiales; family Euphorbiaceae; genus Garcia; species Garcia nutans. The sequence goes on from CANTUV010000045.1 coordinate 37,643,409, forward strand.
ATAGTGTAAGCGACCATGAGATCCCTCTGACAACATTTAATATAAGAGATTTTTATTGGTGAGAGCTTGTTCCTTTGTTACTCAACTCTAATAACTCTATGGAATTATAAAGGTTATAAATACCTTACCAAACCATATTTAATGTAAAATTTTAAGCATTTAATAGCCAAACTCATGCACTTTGATTTCTTAATTGCTTTATAATCATTTTCTTGTAATTTCTTAAGTGTTTAGATGTGAACACTTGAAAACACCTTTGTATAAGCTTGATGTGAGCTTGGAAATCTAGATTAAAGAGTAAACCTTAAGAAAACTCTTGTAAGGGTTGTGAGGTAACACAAATCCTCATAAAAGTTTAGTGTGATCTTGAATTTCAAGATAGGTTTGAACTAGCAAAAACCCACAAAGATAGTGAAATACTCAATTAGTTGGTTGAGGAGTGGACATAGGATATACTTATCCGAACTACTATAAATCCATATGTACATTTTTCTTCATCCCTTAACTCCTTAAATTTCCAATCAATTTTAATTTCTCAAAAACCGTTAACAAGAAAGAAATTCATCCCTCCTCTTAGTAGCCTAAGAGACAACATCTCGCTATGATTTTATACAAATTTTACAATTGAACTCCTAACATTATACAAACATTCATATCCAATGGGTGTAGTTACACAAACATTCGCATATACCCAAGGCATACATATATAAATTACTTTTAAGCTCAACTAATATGACTCTAACATTAAAAGAGATACTATTTGATAATTTTTTTTAGGATTTTATCTCTCTTTTTACAATCAATTTTCTTCTATTTCTTTATTTTTTAGTTAACTTTTTTACATAAAATTTAGTTACAAGATTTTTTTAATCAATTCTTTCCTTTTCTATCCCTCTCTTTCTTTGCATTGTTTTAAAGGAATATAAGATTTCTCTTTGTAAGTTTTTCAATTTTATTTCTATTTAAATTACTATTATATTATACATAAGATACTCATCTCAATTTGTAACACTCACTGATAATTCTCTTAGAGGACTATCCGAAGATGCTACTCAATACACTAAACAATCCTATAACAATCCAATATTTAGTTCCAAGTATATATATCAACCTAAAATTTCAGCAGAGTCTCCTATGTAATATTCGCTGTCCAAATTATCTTTAAGCTAACTCCACCTGCAGAACAACACTTCTATCTTTCGTTCTATCAAACTCAGCTCCAATTTCTCCCATAAATTAACAATCAATCACAATCCAAGTCCAATATCATATATTATATCAATATGTACATATATATATATATTTACTATACATTCTCCATAATAAATTCTTATAATGCAAATGCAAGTTCCAAAATAAATAAAAATCCAATCCAACACTTACAATATTTACATTCTATAACTTAATTAATAATTATGCAATTGCTATTAAATTCAAAATATTGATATGTAAACTATAACTAAATATATAATCCAAAATCTTTACAATATAACATCTTCCGAACTGTGGTTGATCTTTGTAACCCTAAATTTTTAATTGCCAATTCTACTCCGGTTTGTTCTATCTGTATATCAGAAAAATCTAACAGGCTAAGCATAATGTTTAATGGTGCTTGTATATCTATAATTTGCAATTTAATATCACAAGTAATTTATCACAATAATAAATTAAGCATATTTAACTATTTACATTAATAATGGTTTTATTATCTTCTTAAGATAATACTAATGTTCAAAAAAACATATTCATTTCTTTTTAATATTATTACTTAGACACTTTATTATCACATGCATGTAAATTAAAACAATAATTATCATCTAATACGATTAACATAATAAATTCATTATTATTCTACTTCACTTTGTAAAGTTGTAAAATCAATTTAGATTTTAAGGTTAATTTGAATAATTCATCATTTCATATCAACAATATTTAAAGTTTAATAATCATACAATTTTTCACTTCTTTTTATCAAACATATTTTGGCCAACATATCAATTCACCATTCATCACTTATACCATAACAATATTGTAATACACTAAATTACAATATAATGATAGCTAAACTTTTCATGGAATCCTATAAGTCTCGAATACTATTTAACATTCAATAACCAACATTTCTCAAAGTTTTACCAATATACTAAATAATCATTACATAAGATATTTCATAGTAATTATACTAAAATAAAATGTAACAACACAGTATAAGATATTTTTAAAACTTATACTTTTTTGCAAATTCTAAATTTTCATTTTATCATTTTCTAGTCCATATTTTAGTGATAATAACATGCGACTAGCATTTAGATAGAAATCCTATAAAGGTTTTGACCAACAACATTATCCTAGCACACAAAATCAAATAACATTATCACACATACAAGTCAATAAAATCTAATAATTTTCTTTCATCACTTATAAAGCAACTTCATTATGCTTGAAATATTTCTATATAAATGTTAAATTATATTTTCACCTTTATACATGTGTTTTAATACATACTATAATATTACATTATCATATAAAATTACATTATCATATATTATATACATATTTATCTTGCCTGGAAAGATTACTGTGCATGCATGTGCTCATATTTCAGTAACTTTTACTTATCTCAATAAATTTTACTTATTTTAGTTAATATCACTTATTCCAATAAATATTATTTATTTCCCCTTATATACTGAGTTTTAAATTCCAGACTCTGATAACGGATTTAGTAGTGGCAAGTAAATACCCAGTAATATATCAGTCAGTATGGCTAGTGGCCTAGTAATGCAAAATGCCGAGTAACAGTAATAGCACAAAGTATCCAGTAATAGTAATGACACAAAGTGTCCAGTAGTGGCACGTGTGCCCAGTAATAGTATAAATGTCTACTCCCTAGCTAGCCATTCAATCCGATAACTAGGTTTATTATCAGTATAATTAGGACAATTCGGTTATTTCTCAATTTCAGTCAATTTCACAGTTGATAATAGTAATTTTGCTTAAAACAATTCTTTAAAATAACAATCCATTTTCTCATTAACCAAATAACATTCAAACTTTAACAATTCAATTAAATAAATTATATTTAAATTACACATAACATTTTTTCATAAATTGTCATTAAATCATTTACCAATCAATTTACAATACTTACATGTTTTGAAGTTTTATGCATATAAGATTAATTCCTATCAAATATCACAAATAAATTAATATCATAAATTACTCAATACACATAAGATTATCATTGTATTCATATTATATCATCATATTTTATATTACCATATTCACATCATATGAAAATATCAATTACATTTACATATTATCATATTCATATCATATGAAAATATCAATTATATTTATCATATAAAAATGTCATCATATATATGCCTTATTTGCATGTCTCAAGCATAAAGATAATATTTTATATCTTGTTGCACACTTTTCTTCATATGAAAGAATATTTCCAATCAATATCTCACATATAAAGATAATACTACACACTACTAATATATCACTTACATGTAATAACTAGCACAAATTAACTAATTTTATTCATATAGCAATTTTATCTTTTCAAGCTCATATTTCACATTCTACTTTTGATAATTAAATTCCAATTAGGTACTCTAGCTTTTCTTAATTAACTCTTTTTAAACACATAAGTTTCATAAATTATCATCATCATTCTAAAGGTATATATTTTGTGTATATATTGTGTATACATTATATATATATTCTGTAATTTATATTTTATCCATTAAAAACTTAAACATTTTCTTCTAAAATGTTGTTTAATCTTTATATACAATTAGCTTAATGTTTCTTTTGATCTAATCATCTACTATACTTCAAATAATCATTTAATTCCATGATTCACTTTTCTTCCATAATCAAACCATTCAACACTTAAATAATTTACTATTTTATTTAATTCATAATAATCAAGAAAAGAGTTTTCTCTCAAAATACCTAATTCTTCCATAACTCTATAATTCAATATTGATTGATTCTATGGTTCATCTAAACAAGATTTTAATTTTAAAAGTCAATTAAACATATTTTTATGTTCAACAAATATAATTATACTCTCAAAGAAGAAAAGTTTCATAACCCTCAAATCTCCCATAACCCTAAAATTCAATACTTGGATAATTCAATAATTCTTTTAAACATAATTTAAAGTTAAAAACTACACAAACATACTTAGTTTCATTCTCAATTAAATCTATAAACTATTTCTTTCATAAAGGGGTTCCATAATTCAACTCTTCCCAAGACTCTCAATTTTCTATAACTGTAAACTAACACTTTAATGATTCAAAAGTTTCTTTAAGCATAGTTTTAAGTTACGAACTATACAGACACATTTAAACTCATTCACAAATTAATCCATAATCCATTTCTTCCTCTTTTGATTCCATATTCAATTCTTTTCTCAAATAGTTAAATTAATCAATTCTATTACAAATAATTCACTTGTTAGAAACTATCAATTTTTCATAAATAATTAAAATTAATAAAATCTAAATAATAATAAATTATTAAACATACAAGAACTAACCTCTTTCAAGAACCTTTATCCACTCTTTTTTTCTCCATTTTTCTTCATTCTTTAATGATTTCTAAGAATTCTGTAGCTTTCATGTAGAATTCCGTGAAAGAAGAAGAAAGAAAGGAGAAGAAGATGATGGGGGATGGTGAGGGTTATGGGTTGGATAAGAAAAAAGAAGAAAGTAAAATTCAATTTGGTTTCTTTCTTTTTTTTTTTTTTAGTATTTAGAGTTTTTATCTCATGTGATACATGTAACTTTATTTCAGTACACCCACTTTCTTTATTTTTTTTTAATTCAATTTTTGATTTCGTAAAGTCATATAAATAATTGTTTTAATTATGTTAAAGCCACATTATTCATATTTCGTATTCCAATTATAGTAAAATTTGATTTTCGGGCCACATGGGCATTTTCATAATTTTATTTTTGCTTTAAAATCTTTTTCAAAAATACCAATTAAATCCTTACCTAGATTTAATTTTTCACTTATTAAGGCTTAATTAACCTTATTTCTACCAATTATAAATACTTAAACCACACATAATATCACAATCAGTATGATATATATATATATATATATATATATTATATATACACTTAATACAAAAAAGCATTACTTAAAATTTTTAGACATTACACAATTTGCTCCTTGTTGTTTGTACTGATTATGAAAATTTTTAAATTTTTAATTTATTTTTTATAATTTTCTCATTAATTTATATAATTGATGGGTGAAACTAATCCATATTAATAAGTATTAAATTTACTATTTCAAAATTAAAAAGTATTTTGTAAGGATTATGGCTAATAAAAATTATAAAAACATATATTTAATAAGGAGTAAATTCATATTGATTTCAAATCCTTTTGATGATGAGGTGGACTTCTGAGGACTGTTAGTTCGGGTTCAGGTTCAACTACCGGCTTTCCTACCTATAAGACAAGAGAAGGATCGAGCTCCAGTGGAGAAACTTCGATACCTAATTCAGTGCTCGATATGTCTACAGATAAGCGAGCTAAGAAAGTTGAAAAAAGATCTTTTATGTGTGGGGATTCACCTCTATTTATAGTTGAAGAGTAGGAGACAAAGCTTGAATGTGTCAACGGATTTTTAAGAAGTGTCAGCGCCATACGATGGTTGTGTCAAGATCTATCTCCTGAACACCAAGAGCTCGGTTAGGTCTCCTTCTTTGAGAGCTCGATCTCAACATTAACAAAGTATTATTGACTTTTAAATTTAGATTCTTTTTCCTTGATTTCAATAAGATGATCTCGGATAGCTCAAATGTGTCTATAGATGGGGAGAGGGTGAGTGAGCAGTAACAACAATATAGTGATCCAGCTCAGTCTAAGAGTGATGTTGTGAGCTCGTCGTTGGGCTAGAGCTCAGGAGGGGGTCTAGCCAAGGGGGATGTGGCTGAGAGTGCAGGGCGATAAATGATGTCTCACCCTACCCTAGTAGATGACGAGGAAGAAGAGGAAGAGGAAGTCGATGCTCGGGTCTTAACAGATCATGCTTGGGTTAAGGACATATGCTCTTCTTTTGTAGAGATGAATTTAAATGAAATTAGAAAGAAGTATAAAATACTCACTAAATACCAGATGATGTTGCTTGGAGAGAACACCCAGGGTCATGACAATCCAGGGAATAAATGATAATTTATGAGGAGGACTTGATTAAAGGGGTCTAGTTTCCCCTTCATTCGTTCATTAAACACTCTTGTTCATGAATGGAATCTTTGCAGGGCAAATAAGCTCAAACTTTTGGAAAATCGTAGTGGGGTTCAAGTTATTATGTAAGTTGTTGCAAGTGGAGCCTTCACCAAGGGTCTTGGTCGTGTTGTGCCTACTCAAGACGTGCGCAGGCCTTAATGAAGACTTTATGTTTCTTCAGGCTTAACCAAGGCTCAGGCTTTTCATTGGAAAGCCTGACTCCATGAAGGGTTGGAATGATGGATTTTTTCTTCATAGATTTTTTATTTTGGAGAACGCTGAAGGGTTTGGCTACTTGACCTAGTGGATCAACACAGCGAGCTGGTCCCAGCTGAAGAGGGTGAACTTAGAGCTCATTGAAAGGGCAGTTTTTGACACTATAAAGAGAGATATTCATAGAGAGAAGTTGAATGTCCTTACGCTGATAAGGATGTACTTTCCAATCATAAAGGATCTTATCAAACCATGTCTTGAGGATCGGGATGGTAATTTTTTATCTGTAATTAATGTTTGTTTAGTCTAGAAGTAAATTTTTAATTTGTTATTTTTGTGTAGATATGAATAAGGGGAAAGACTCGAGCTTAAAGGACTGAATGAAGAGGGTCCAAGCTAATCTAGCAAAGAGCTCGGGGAAGCAAGTGCAAGCCTCCACCAAAGAGGTGCATAAGAGGAAGCTTGGTGATGCTTCCTCGAGGAGGAAGTCAAGAGAGACTTCATCCAAAAAGAAGATAAGAGAAGATATGGTAGAGGTCATGGTCATGGGGACCGGTCTTACTCTTGGCAAGATGCTCTTGGGAAGGTAGATGATTGTTGCGCTCGACTAACACTACTACAAGCGACACTATCAAGTATATGAGGTAATTATAGCAATGGTGATCACCCCAAGGTCGTCTCACAAGAAAGGAATTATTTTGCAATAGTTTGATTGACAAGTAAATTTAAAAGCAAGAGTGTGATATGTTGGAATGGTGAAAAGCAATTTTAATTTAAAAGTAAACGAGTAGTAGTTGTGTAAGATCAATTCAATTCTAGGAATGGTGCCTAGGGTTGTAGATCAATTTAATCAAAGCTTAATTCTCAAATTATCCATTAGTATAACATTGTATTTTAATTTGTTCCTTGAGTTTAATTAGTGATTACCAATTCATTAGTTTTCACATTCATGAATTAACAACAACCAATTGTTTTGAATTTGCAAATTAATAAACCCTAGAACTTATATTTCTAATTCATTCTTAGGGTAATTGATTACATAGTTTCAATACCGAATTTCACCTTTCGGTCCATCGTTCAATATTAAGTGATTAATAGGTGGCCAATCTATCAACCTAACATTCAATCCAATGCAATCAACCAACAACAAGGTATACTAATGGAATTATCAAATCAAGTCATCTAATTAAATCTACTACAACCCAATGCATGAGTGAATTAGCTCATCATCAATTTAAAACAAATATCCATCTCGATATTCATCAAATCAAAATTATACATTGTAATATTAATGTTCAAAATAAAACAACAACAATATAGAAATGAATCAAAAGAGAGAATATGAAAACCCCCCTTGTAGATGCCAAAAGTTGGACTACTTGTCTTCCTTCTGGCTTCCACCATGATGTGTGATGAACAAATTACAAGCTCCCTAAATCAATGGCTCTCCTCTTGAAGGATGGAATGTAACTTTCTCAAGCTTCAACTCCAATCGAGCTTTCTTCAAACCCTAATTGACTAAGAAACTTGCTCACTCAATTTAATCCCCAATATTGATTAGCTCTTATCTATGGAAGAAATGAAGGATGAATGGGAATGAAGATGAAGAGAGAATGGTGTCTCTCCTCTTGAAAAATTAAGAACAAAAACTAAGAACTCCTCCTTCAAAAACAGCCAACGTGTATATACTACTCCACTCTCATCTTCTTTTAATTTTTAAAGAAACATCCATCTCTTGCCAACTCACACCAAACTTTGTCTTCCACCTTTTTCTTTGTTTTATAATTTTTTTCATAAATTAGGCAAACTTTTTGATTTTTAATTATTTCTTTTTTAAAAGATGTCACTTATTTTCCTCCACCTTGTCCCCCAATTCGTACAAAATGATTGAAAGAATTTCCATAAGACACGGCCAAGTCATGAGTGACTTGGCCATGTCACTCATTTTCTTATGGACATGGCCAAGTCATGTGGCCGTGTCCATGGATGCCTCAAAATCTCCTTTCTTTTTCATGTGGGACACGGCCAAGGCCCCTGGCCGTATCATGGGACACGGCCAGTGGCTTGGCCATGTCTCTTGAGTGTGTTCTCCACTGTGCTTCCATCCTTGCTTTGTTCTTTAGATGAGACATGGCCAAGGCCTTGGCCGTGTCATGTCACACAGCCAATGGCTTGGCCGTGTCTCTTAGGTGTGTTCACGTTTGCCTTTGTTTCTTTGGTTTCACTCTTTGGCTTCATCAAGTAAGGCACGACCAGTGGCTTGGCCGTGTCTGCTCCCAGTGTCTGCTTCTGCCAATGCATTCTGAAGGACACGACCAGTGGCTTGTCAACTCAGGCCGTGTCATGTGTGTTGCCTTGGATGAGGGACATGACCAATGGCTTGGCCGTGTCTCTTGGTTGTGTCACATGCTTTTCCACCTTTTTTTTATCCTTGAATTCATTCTTTTGAGCTTCTATCTAAATCAAACACTTCAAGCAAACTTTAAACACAAATTAAAAGAAAAATTAACTTAAAGCCAATAAAATTAACCTAAATATATATACATATATGATCAAAATAACTACCCCACACTTAATCCTTTGCTTGTCCCCAAGCAAAGTTAAAATCAAAACAAGTAAACAAGAAAATTTAGCCAAGTTCAAGAGTTATAAGAGTATATCAAGACTTCCAATTTCTTAAATTCTCAATCAATATCAAACCAAATAAAACCAATACTCATGCAAATTAGTGATTTTCCACACATAACTGATATTGAAACTCCCTCATCAACTCTTGAAGTGTTTAAATAGGTAGTGTTTACACTCATAACATTCAATGACAGATTATCACCATAAGCTTGGTTATCAATCAAACTTCCACCACTAAATTTCAATCAATCATCAATCAGAAGGTCTTTCATTTGGTTGTAATGGGGCTAAGGTAAAGGCATGACATTTAGAAAATGTGAGCTGATTCATTAAGTTCAAGAGCACTTTAGGAATGAAGTAACTGATCATATGTATAACCCAATAATTCCAAAACACCTTCCACTCACCTACCACTTGACATTAAAGAGCTTTTCAAGGGAACTCACTTATTAAATTTTGCAATGATCATTTCCAAACTTATTCCAACCCTATGAAAAAAAAAGAACAACTTCTATTATTTTGATTTTTCTCTTTTTTTTATTTTTTTTATTTTTTTGACTTTTTTTGTTTTTTTAGGGTTTGAAACTAAAGAAGACAATAATTTATAATTTTGAACCTACTAAATTTAACCCCACACTTTATTTAACACAACACTCAATCATAAATGCTCTTAAAATGCTCTTAACCTAATGCAAGGGTAATAGTTAAAACAATATGGTTCAAGCTAAAGGTGTTGTGAAAAAGAAAGAAAAGAAAAAAAAATGAAATAAGCTCAAAATTGGCTAACTAAGGTCAGATATAAGGTTGGTCTCTTTAAGCCAAAATGGGTTCATCTAATTGCCTTAATCATATTGATACCTAATTGAAATTTTTATGTAGTCTCAAAATGCATGTCAAAGAAAGTTTTAGCAATTCATCAATCAAAGATATTTATACACAATAAAGAATAATAAGTTGATGGCTCAATTCCTCACTAGTTTAAAGGTGATGCAATGAATAATCACCAAATCAACAATATGCACAAATTTTATTCAATTCTCCAATTCATGCTTCAAAAATTAAAAGGTCATCTATCAACCATCTTATAACAATTGAACTTAAACAATATGTAAGGTAAGGCAAAATATTTACCAAAAATGACTAAAATAAAGACTTAACAATAACAATAAGATTACGAAAAATAACAACTTGCATTTATGAACAAAAAACTTAGCACCCTGCACTTTAAGATTGACATTGTCCTCAATGGAAACTAGGATAAATCAAAGGAGGTAAGAGTTAAAGTACAACCTGATTTTCATCATTTTTGTTGTGAGGCAAGTGCTACCTTTCATCCATAAACATTAATTGTTCAAGATTAAAAAGTAATAAATATAAAATAACCAAAATAAAACATAAAATTCTAGTAACAAACAACGGTACGAAAAATAACAACTAAAATATTCAAAAACTGAAAATAAGAAACATAAGAAGTGTCTTCAAAAGGTAGAAGTTGATATGCTCTATAACGGTGGAGGATATGATGATGAGGCTGCTGAAGGGTGGAGGCTAAGAATCTTTGCAAGGTTGTTATTGATTTGTTCTAATTGGGCGAGGACTTCAATATGATTACGATCTATCTTACTTTCCAATGCTTCGATCCTACTAATAATCTCCTAATTATCCGGTGCTGGAGCATCTTTATCCAAACTGAGTGAATCTGAGTCGGACTCTTCATCAACTCGTGGCCTCTTTTGCCAGTCCTCAGGTGCAACCTGCTCATCTAAACTCATAATATAAGCCCTTCTCCTTTTTACAACCATGTGCATCTTTTCAAGGGTATCAAGATCCAATGAATCACTCCCAAAACTTTAGTCATTTGGCAAGTGCTCGGATCAAATCCATCAATAAGTGCTTCAACCAAGGTGGTCACCAATCCACCTATGCAAACTGCGCCCTTTTTTCTATTTGCTATGTTATCAAACATATCAGCCAACCAATAGCCGGCACTTACGGATATAGTATTACTAGCACAATCTAAGAAAAACAACTCATTTAGTTCCACCACACCTGTGCTTTCTTTCCTTGCAAAGAACCCACAAGACATAAATTGATGTAGATACCTCAAGGCGGGATTTATCAATTTGGTTGCTTTGGCCGATTTGGCCACATATATACCCCCGGAGCCGATTCCCCCCATGCGAATTGTTGTTTAAAACCTTTAGGAATGCATTTTTCCTTTCTTGGTGAAAACCAAAAATAGCATTTAATTATTCAATATCAAGAACACATTGTTTTCCAAGCAATTTAAAGCTAAACCTAGTGCAAATCTTCGTTTCATTTCTTTCAACCTTAAGGGAGGTTAAAAATTCTATGGTGAATTATTGGAATTGCAAAGGTTTAAGGGAAACTAATTATTCCCATCCAAGGTTTTGAACATATGTAGTAAAATTATCTCTAATTTGGAGAGTATCAAGGGATTCATCTCTCACATACCTCGTCAGAAAAAAATCCCGTGCTAAAAGACTTGACCTCTTTGAAGATGATGAAGAGGATGATAGAGTCGATGATGGAGGTTGCCTCCTCTTGTGTTGGGACACTATTTTTGTTCTAGGCATCTTGATCTTTTTGGTGAAAATCGAACCTTGATAGATTTTATGGAGTTTTGAGTTGAAAATTGGAAGATTGAGTGGTTTTAATTGAGTTTTGAGTAAGAGAAATGGACGATTTGGTGAGATTTTTAAGTTTTGAGAGATGGGGATGGAGGTTTAGAGAGAGAGGTGAGAGAAAGAAAAAGGGAAAACCAAGGTTAAGGATGAACAAAAAGGACACTTTCGGGTTTTTAAAGAGGGTGACACGGCCAAGCTTGAAATGGCTTAGCCGTGTTTGGGCTTTTAGGAGGGACACAACCAGTGGTTTGGCCGTATCCTGTGGGCATGTTTGGGTCTGTCTGTTTGGCTGTAGGATAAGGGGTTGAGGACACGAGCTGATGCTTGGGCGTGTCTGGATGACATGGCCAAGCCTTCTGGTCGTGTCCACGCTTGGAAATTCTGGGTTTGCCTGACACGGCCAATGGCTTGGCTGTGTCAAGTGGCCATGTCCTCTACAGGCAAAATTTTTTATTTTGCTTTTTTTTTATTTAAACAAATGTGTCACCCAAGTCTAAGATATGCACTTATCTTCCCTACTTTACCCTGAAACTTCATAAAAAATAAAAATTGATCAACGCACCCATTTTATTCTCTTAAAATAAAACAAAATTTAAATGACAAAACACAAAGATTTAACCATGAAAAGAAATACAAACCAATGGGTTGCCTCCCACTGAGCGCTTCTTTAATATTGTGTAGCTGGACATTGTTGCATCATTTATCTATAAACATCGAACCTTCAACAGTTTTTGCAACATCATTTTCTTCAAGATAGGGCTTCACCCTTTGTCCATTTATCTTAAATGTCTCTTTAGTTTTCAAATTGAGTAACTCAACAACCCCATATGGGAATGTTTGAATTACTTGAAATGGTCCGCTCCAACTGGACTTCAATTTTTCAGGAAACAATCGCATTCTGGAATTGAATAGGAGGACTTTCATTCCCGGTTCGAAAGTTCTTCGAAGGATCATCCTGTCATGAATAACTTTTGCCCTTTCCTTATAGATTCTTGAACTCTCATAGGCCTCATTTCTATGCTCAACAAGCTCAGAAATTCACAACATTCTTTGCTCCCTTGCTCCTTCTAAGTCCATATTTGTGGTCTTTATTGCCCAATAGGCTTTATGCTCCAACTCCACCGGTAGGTGGCAAGCCTTGCCAAAGACCAACCTATATGGACTTATTTTCAATTGTGTTTTGAAAGCAATTCTATAAGCTCATAATTCTTGTAGAAGTTGGATTGACCAATCCTTTCTTGTTGTGCTCATCGTCTTTTCCAAGATCCCTTTAATTTGCTTGTTGGAGATCTCTGCTTGTCCGGATGTTTACGGGTAATATGGAGTTGCCACTTTGTGCGAATGCCGATCTTGGTCATTAACTTCTCGATCCATTTGTTGCAAAAGTGGTTTCCTCCATCACGTACTATTGCCTTTGGGGTTTCGAACCTGCTCAAAATATTCTCCTTCAAAATTTTCAAAATAACATTAGCATCATTAATCCTAGTGGGGATAGCCTCCACCCACTTAGACACATAATCCACTACAAGAAGAATATATTCAAAACCAAATGACTTGGAAAATGGCCCCATAAAGTCTATCCCCCATACATAAAAAATTTCAACCACAATAAATATATTGAGAGGCATTTCATTCCTTTTGCTAATTTTTCCTACTCTTTGGCATTTATCACATCTTGTACAGAAATTATGAGCATCCTTAAAAAGAGTAGGCCAATACAAACTGCTTTGAAGAATTTTCTAGGTGGTCTTCTTTCCTCCAAAATGCCCTCCACAATACATGTTATGGCAAAATTGCAACACTTGTTTTTGTTCTTCCTCCGGTACACATCTTCGTATAATTTTATCCCTGCAAATTATATACAAATATGGCTCATCCCAAAAATAATACTTACATAAATGCAGGATCCTCTTCTTTGCCTAAAAATTCAAATTCTTTCTCACAACACCACAAGAGAGAGTTAGCAATATCTGCATACCAAGGTGTTTGAGTTAAAGCAAACAAGTGTTCATCCAGGAGTTTTTCAAAAGTATTTTCACAAGCAATTTCTGCATCATTGTCATGAGAGTTCAATCTAGAGAGATGGTCGGCTACTCCATTCTCACTTCCCACCTAATGAGCCTGGGTTTAGCTTGTGGTTTGGTTAATAGGTATTTCAAGGCTGTATGGTCCGAAAATACTATGGCTTTAGAACCTATCAAGTAAGATTTGAATTTGTCTAGTGCAAACACCACAGCTAACATTTCCCTTTTAGTGGTTGTGTAATTTACTTATGCATCATTTAAAGAAAAACTTGCATAATAAATTACACACATCAATTTATTCACTCTTTGGCCCAAAACAGCTCCAATGGCATAATTCGATGCATCACACATGATTTCAAATGGCAAATCCAAATTTGGGACAACAATTATAGGAGCGGAAGTTAATTTTTCTTTCAAAATTTTAAAAGCATCTAAGCACTTGTCATAAAAAATAAATGGAACATCTTTTCCTAGAAAATGGCACAAAGGAAGTGAAATTTTTGAAAAATCTTTTATAAACCTCCTATAAAATCCAGCATGTCCCAACAAGCTTCTAATCCCATTAACAGTTGTGGGTGGAGATAGATTCATGATTAATTCAACCTTAGCTTTATCTACCTCAATCCCTTTGTGAGAAATGACATGATCCAAAATAATCCCATGCTCAACCATGAAATGACTCTTTTTCCAAGTCAAGGTAAGATTACATTCAATACATCTTTCAAGCATGAGAGTCAGTTTTTGCAAACAATCATCAAAAGAATTACTAAAAACAGAGAAATCGTCCATAAACACCTCAATGCATTTGTCCAGTATATCAGAAAAAATTGAAAGCATACATCGTTGAAATGTACCTGGTGCATTGCATAGTCCGAATGGCATCCTCCGAAAGGCAAATGTCCCAAAGGGACAAGTAAAGATTATCTTTGGTTGATCTTTTGGTGCTATCGGGACTTGGTAGTAACCTGAAAGACCATCAAAAAAATAGTAAAAAGCGTGTCCAGATAATCTATCAAGCATTGGATCAATAAATGGTAAAGAAAAGTGATCTTTCTTGGTGATATTATTTAATTTCCTATAATCTATGCACATTCGCCACCCGGTTTGTGTTCGAGTAGGTACTAACTCTCCTTTCTCATTCTAAACTACAGTTAAACCTGCTTTCTTTGGCATGACATGAACGAGACTAACCCATTCATATCAGCAATGGGGTAGATTGCCCCTTCATCAAGCAATTTAAGAACCTCCTTCTTCACTACTTCGCTCATGTTAGAGTTAAGTCTCCTTTTAGCCTCTCTCACCAGTTTAGTCCCTTTCTCTAGAACTATCTTGTACATGCACATAGAAGGACTAATACCCTTGATATCACTCAACCCCCAACTAATAGCTCTCTTGAATTTTTTCAACATCCTCACAAGTTTATCTTCCTTCTTACTACCAAGAGTAGCAGAAATGATCATTGGTTGTGAGTTATTTTTTCAAAGAAAAACATGCTTTAAGTGTTTTGGAAGTTCTTTAAGTTCAACCCCCTTTGGTTGAATCTCCTCATTTGAACCTTCAACTTCTTCCTCCAATTTTAAAGCCCTTTCCAGTTTGTCTTCACCACTCTCCTGCAAGAAAACTTCATCAACATTATTAATAAAATCAATGAAAGAACAGTCTTCATATAAAATAGTAGTGGGAATAGGGAAAGTGTTAAAAATTAAAATTTCTATGGTTTGACCCAAAATAGTCATGGTCAATTTTTCATTTTTAACATCAATTAATGTGTTAGTTGTGGCCTAACAAAATTGTATGTTCAGAATCTCTAGAAATTTCTTCCCCCATATCTAAGACAATGAAATCAATGGGTATAATTAAATCACCTACCTTAACTAGAATATCTTCTACGATTCCCTTAGGGTATCGAAGAGTTCTATCCGCGAGATGCAAAATCATTTTAGTTGGTTTAAGTTTCCCTAGCTCTAATTTCAAGTAAACATATATGGCATCAAATTTATACTTGCTCTTAAGTCACACATACCAATAGTTTCTTTCTCATTCCCCATTAAGATACTAGCTAAAAAGTTTCCAGGATCCTTTAGTTTTGGAGGTAACCTATGTTGTAAAACAACACTTGTTACTTCCGAGACTATCAGCTTCTCATTCAACTCATATTTTTTCTTTTTTATGTTAAGTTCCTTAAAAAATTTGGCATATGATGGCATATTTTTTATCACCTCAAGTAAGGGAAGATTAATACTTACCTTTGAGAGCATATTATAAATGTCAGTAAATTGCTTATCATGCTTCTCATTTTTTAACCTGCTTGGAAAAGGAATTGGAGTCTGTACGGATTTGGAGATTTGTGCAGCTTTGGTGCCACTGATGCCTCCTCACTAACTTTCTTAGGCTCAATTGGTTGAGCTTTGTCTCCTTGTATTTCTTTGCAATATTCTTCCATTATTCCTGCATCCAAAGAATCATTAATGTTATTATTACCGATTTTGTTATCAAGTACCTTACCACTTCTTAGGACTGTGATTGCTTTGGCTTGCTCCAGTTGGCTTGAAAATTTTTCTCTTGCCAACTCACACACCATACTTTGTCTCCCACCTTTTTCTTTGTTTTATAATTTTTTTCATAAATTAGGCAAAAATTTTTATCTTTAATTATTTATTTTTTAAAAGATGTCACCTATTGTTCCCCATCTTGTCCCCCATTTCGTACAAAATGATTGAAAGAATTTCCAAAAGACACAGCCAAGTCATAAGTGACTTGGCCGTGTCACTCATTTTCTTATGAACATGGCCAAGTCATGTGGCCGTGTCCATGGCTGCCTCAAAATCTTCTTTCCTTTTTATGTGGGACACGGCCAAGCCGCTGGAAAGAAGATTTTGAGGCAGCCATGGACACGGCCACATGACTTGGCCATGTTCATAAGAAAATGAGTGACACGGCCAAGTCACTTATGACTTGGCTGTGTCTTTTGGAAATTCTTTCAATCATTTTGTACGAAATGGGGGACAAGATGGGGAACAATAGGTGACATCTTTTAAAAAATAAATAATTAAAGATAAAAAATTTTGCCTAATTTATGAAAAAAATTATAAAACAAAGAAAAAGGTGGGAGACAAAGTATGGTGTGTGAGTTGGCAAGAGAAAAATTTTCAAGCCAACTGGAGCAAGCCAAAGCAATCACAGTCCTAAGAAGTGGTAAGGTACTTGATAACAAAATCGGTAATAATAACATTAATGATTCTTTGGATGCAGGAATAATGGAAGAATATTGCAAAGAAGTGGTAATGTCTCTTGAGTGTGTTCTCCACTGTGCTTCCATCTTTGCTTTGTTCTTTAGATGAGACACGGCCAAGGCCTTGGCCGTGTCATGTGACACAGCCAATGGCTTGATTGTGTCTCTTGGTGTGTTCACGTCTGCCTTTGCTTCTTTGGTTTCACTCTTTGGCTTCATCAATTGAGACACGGCCAGTGGCTTGGCCGTGTTTGCTCCCAGTGTCTGCTTCTACCAATGTGTTCTGAAGAATACGGCCAGTGGCTTGTCAATTCAGGCCGTGTCATGTGTGTTGCCTTGGATGAGGGACACGACCAATGGCTTGGCCGTGTCTCTTGGGTGTGTCACATGCTTTTCCACCTTTTTTGATCCTTGAATTCATTCTTTTGAGCTTCCATCTAAATCAAACACTATTAGCAAACTTTAAACACAAATTAAAAGAAAAATTAACTTAAAGCCAATAAAATTAACCTAAATATATATACATATATGATCAAAATAATGACCAAGGCCATGCTCAGGAAGAACACGATACCGAAGGGGAAGGAGCAGGTCCTAAGCACAACTCAAGTTCAACATGCCCTGAGCAAGGAGTTCAAAGTTTAGTATGGGGTTGAGTACTCCATCGTTGATCCCAAGGTAGGGATCTTCTCTAAGGATTTTTTGAGCACTTTTCCAAGATGAACTCGGGGGCTCTCCTAGAATGCTTTTGGGCCACCGGCAACAAGGTATATGTAGTTGTCATTTTTGTTTTATTTTTATTTTATTTTCTAGGACTAACTAGAATGCTCGTTCTTATAGTATGATCTCCTTTCTTTGTATGTGGGGGATTAGTTTGCTGGGGGTAGTGAATGGTTATAAGAAGGTGAAGGAGAAGCTTCACTAAGTTAAAGGAAAGATGGCTGAAACTGAACAGCAGGCAGCTATTCAAGTCGAGGACACCGAGGTTCACCTTACTAAGGTAGAGAAGAGGGCCCATAAGGCCAAACTCTGAGCAGCTAAAGTAAAGAAGAAAGTCAAGGTAGATCTTTCTCAAATCGACACACCACGATTTTAGAGGCACGATGGTCCTTGGGTTCAGGCCGGTTTAATACGCTGAAACCTCATATAACCTAAATTCAGAACATAATATAACTAAATAGTGAAGCTTCACTAAGTTTTTTTTTCAATCTATTTACATCTACTAATATATATATATTTACAATACATATATCCATAATCTTTCTTAGTTGTCTTCTCTCTTTGCTACTTTTGGATACCACAATGCTGCCATTACTAGATTTATATTACCTGAAAAATAATTCTAAAAACATTAACGAAGCGAAGGGTGAGCCGCAACTTAGTGAGTGTTTAGGTTTGTTATGTTTGCTTAAATTTCCACTTTAAATGATCAGTAGCTTACTACAAATTTAAGATAGCTTCTTGTATCTTTGAAGTTGATATTACAGATATTCATTTAGAATTTGTAGCATGTTTAAGAATTCTTTTATCATACTAATGCATAATACTTATACCCTCAAAGTATTTTAAATAAATTATCAAAATTATATACTTAGAGTACTTAAATAACCTTTCATATTTATATTCTCGAAGTACTTAATTAACCTTAGTTAATTTAAAACACAGTATTGTAGATCCTTAGTTTTGGTTCAATTTAAATTTGAGATTAATTTGAATACCGGATAAAATTTGATAACAAGCTAAAATTAAATCAAGTTTAATTGGCTCGGTTAAGTTTAAATTGGTACAAAATGATTCGGTCTATACCTCCATGTCGAATTGGCCAAACCAGTTCGATATGGTTTGCCTTCATATTGAATTGGCCTTGGCCAATTTGATATGGAATGCGGCCAATTCGATATGGAATGCCCCATATTGAATTGGCTAAGCCCAATTCGATATGGTTCTTAGTTTAGCCAAGGATCCGTCAATTGTAGTGAAATCTGAGGGTTACTAGGATAAGTGGCAAAACACATTTGATTAGGATTCAGATGGCTTAGCTAGGTTTCCCTAGTTGATGCTTATAAATACAAAAGCTCGCCCCCAATGATGGACGACAACAAAAAATTGAAAAAACCCTAGCATCACTTAGCAGAGGGAAAGTTAGCAATCAGAACTCTGAAAAAGCAAAAAACAAAATACACAGAACTATAACTACAACAAATAAGAAGGCAATAGACATTTCCTTCACTTTGCTCAACTGAGATTTGAAACTGGTGCAAATATAAAGTTTGAAACAACATAAAATATCGGTGGAACCAACAAACGGAGATTTAGAATTCCTTATTTAATCTGTTTTAAATTCACAATAATTCATTCATTATTGGCTAGCTCATTGAATTGTTTTTAATTTGTTCTTGTGTTTTTTATAAAATATCCAGTAGACTATTTGAAGTGTCCAGTAAATTACTTTATTTATATCCACGATAGTTTGTTTAAGTTTTGTGGAAAACCCTAATTTAATATCACAGTAGCTTGTCTAATCAAACTAGTATTAAAATCTTTATAACCATTGTAGCAGTAACAATTGATCTCATGCAAATATTAATTCGAATTAAATATCTAGTGGCCCAAAGTTTATATAATCACAGTATCTAAGTTTTTTAAATATACAAAAACCTTAGCCTTTGTCTGAAACCGTAAAATTATTTTCTAAACCCTAATCTATAAAATCAATTTCAAAAACCCTAATCTGTAAAACCAATTTCTAAAATCTAAAACCCTAACCAGTAAAATCAATTTCCAAACCTTAAAATTCAAAACCTAATTTCCAAGCCTTAATTCCTTAAAACCCTAGTTTGATCACCAAAATCCTAAATTTCATTTATAAACCCTAATTCATATATTAAACCTTAATTTTATATGTCTCATGCTTAACTTAAAGATTAGAAGTCTAGATTTAATTGTTTCATGCATGTGATGAGTGATTTATTGATGTTTTATTTTTCATTGATGATTTATTATTATTGTGGATGTTTGTATGGTTTAATTTATTTTGTTAATTATTTTTTTATATATTGATTTATCATTTGGATTTTAAGGTATATAAAAGGCATGTTTTCACTTTGTGGGTGCCTTAGTTATTTTTAATTATGTAATTCACTTTATAAATTTTGAAATTTTATAAGGGACATGTTTTCATCTTTTAGTGGACATCTTATTTTATTTAATTGTAAGGACATGTGGATATTATAAGGGCATGTTTCCATCCTTAGATGAATGCTTATTTTATTTATTTTATTTCAATAATATAATGAATGCTTATTTCTTTTCATTGCATGTAGTATGGATGATGTCATAAATTTAAGAATTTAATAATATTTAGACTTGAAAAGGAGGTCAGTTCTAATAAATCGAGCGTTATGGGAGTATTGGGTCATTCTCACCTTCCCTATACGTACCCAACTTTCTAATCCCATTAGGGGGTTGGAGATTCCTTAGGAATCGAGTCATCCATCGCTTTCTATTTTTTCAGTCCGTCCGGGTGGCGACTTCATTTTCTCTAGATTTACGCTCGTGTTCTCTAAGGCCTTGAGCTTAACAGTACCAAAGTCCCAAGAATCATTCCACATGAGAGTGGAGGCAAAAAATCCCTGCTCATGCTTGTGACTCCACTGGGGATAAGAGAAGTTAATTCTATTGGTCTTTATGTTATTTTATTCTTTCTTATTATGATATTATTCCATGCAACATTTAGATTATATCATGTATGTGAGTTAGGATGCCCGTGTAACTCATATTGTATTATATAAGGGATACCATCCTTTCACTCAAAGTATGGAGATTGCGAATGACATAATCACTCATAGCCTCGTACCATTTGGTATATACTTGCTATGAGAGCCTAAACATTTCAACCCAAAGTCTAAAGCTCATATAATTGGCCTAGTTACTTTCCTTAGGTTTCTACCCAAATGCTTGTTGTTTGACTATGATTGATATATCTTAGTTTAAAACATGTCTTATTTTGTTTTTTCTTTTCCTAATACGACCTAACTATATTGTAAGCCCAAAATAATCTTATTCTTTTAAGCCCAAAAGATCAAAATTATTTTCAAAACTTTTCAAGAAGGTCTTTGGAAGTAAAACCTTTTTGAAAATGGGTAAAAAAAAAATTCATTTTCACCTCAAAGCCCAAAATCTATTTTTGAATAAACCTTTTACAATAGGCTTTGAAACAAAACTATTTCATTCAAAATTACAACTTTTCTTAAGGGAGCTCAAAATTTTTACTTCATGACCCAAGTTTGAATTTTTGTTACTAAAACCTTTTTCTTAAATGAGCTTACAACTATTTAGGTCAATTATGAAATACTAAAAATCAATTGTGGACCTGATTTATACCAAGAATTATTAAATCATGGGCTTATTTATAGCATAAATTATTAGTTGCTTTTCCCAATAGGAAATCTATTTATGATAAACACTTTAATTTGATTTTAATCCATGATATAACATAAAAGCTATTTTCAGTTGATCCAATGGATTAAGGCTTAATTAATGAAAAATATCATGGACTAATTTCTATGTTTAAAAATACAACTATTGGTTAAAATCATTTGAGTGGATCTTTCAAAAAAATAAGATATCCCATGTTGATATTTTGTTGACCATATACCTAGAAAAAGAGACTCGCCATTCGTGATATAAGGTTGGAAAGGTCATTCTTACTCTTTTGGTTTGATTGTTTGTTTGTTTGCCTATGCATACATACATACATTCATTGCATTACATGGCAATGATCCTTTTTCGCTCACAGACCTGGAGTATAGCAGTTCAAGAGTTTACGACATTCTGACCTACGTCAGTGACTTAGAGTTCAATGAGAATTCAATCAATTTCACATCAAAAGTGATAGATCCTGAGCAAGTTCAGAAGATAGTGAATGACGCACTCAAATCCAAGATGGAAGAACTAAAGGAGGCCCTAGCTGAGACCATGAAAAGCCAATTGGCTTCATTATTGGCAAATAATGTCGAAGCATAAACTTGTACCAAGAAGCAGAAGGACAAGGGAAAGGCTAAGGTAGGTGAGGTAGCCTTTGATGATGACAAGGAGTTAATTGATGATGATGATAACTGGGCTCAGTATTTCCAAGATTCTCAAGGAAAAAAGGAAGAGAAGAAGGCTATGGAGAAAGCAGCGGTAAAGAAAACTAAAATTGTGGATGTGAAGAAGTTGATTGCTGATTTGAAAAAGAAGTTTAAAAAGAAGTTGAAGGTTGAGCATGTATCAAAGGTAGACAAGCTATTTGAGCAAGATGAAGAAGTCCCTTTCAAGTTTAAAATGACTTCTTTCACTAAGTACAATGATATATGAAATCCTCACTTACATTTTAAGTACTACATCACTGCCATATAGTTTGCTTGAGCTGCTAAAGCCCAAACTCTGAGGTATTTTATGCTTTCTTTGGACCATGCTGTACATAATTGGTATAATACTTTGGAGAAAAGCACCCAAAAAATTAGGACATGATGTACAAAGTCTTCATCCAACAATATTTGTATAATGTGGACTTGGAAGTTACCCAGATGGAGGTAGAGTCAATCAGGTAGAAACAGAACGAGAATTTTATTGACTATGTGAAGAGGTGGAGGAATAAAGTTGAGCTACTTAAGAAGAGGCCAGACGAGTCTGACCAAATTATGATGATAGTGAGAGGTGCCCTACCTAATCTGCATGAACAAATGTCTCATACTCTTATTAGGGATTCAAAGATCTCCTTCATGCTCGCTTACAAATAGAAGAATGAAAAAAAAGAGAAAATTTATTTTTCTGGAAGAAGAAGTGATAAGGAAAGTTATTAGTATGGCAACCAGGGTACACGGGAGTCAGTGGATGTCAATGCAACAATTGGTCAAGAAAATAGAAGATAGTTTTTAGAGTTAGAAAAATCTCTATCTTGGGCTTTTAATAAGTTGCAGAAGAATGGGCTATTATAGCCATTGACTCCCTGACCATTGCTGAATCCTCTGCCAACAAGCTTTGGTGCCAAGGCCTTTTGTTAATTCCATCAAGTGCAAGGGCATGAGATAAATAAATGTGTTCTCTTTAAGGTATGAGATCCAAGATTTGATTGGCAGTAGAAAGCTGTCTGAGCCTGATAAGCCCAACACCAAGAATAACCCTCTACCTAAATTCGAAAGGGTGCCACTGCATGCAACCTTCATGATAAAGGGAGGATTTGAGGAGAGTTTTGTCTTGCCGTCTTGTCATGATATGGATGAAGAATTTGCTAAAGAGGAGGTACTACTAAGAAAGCTTAAACCAACTGTGGATGACAAAGCGATGATTATCATTGATGATCCTTGCCCTTGATATGTCCAAGTAGAGAAAGCTCTTTTGACTTCAAATCAATAAAACTTCCTTGGCTTGTTTGTTTTTTGTTTTATTTTTTTGTTGTTTTCTGAAACAATTATGTTTTTCAAATTAAAATTATTTAAATAAATTAAATTATTAAATTTTTATTGGACTTTGTTCATTTTGGTGCTCAACCGATGATGAGTCTAACTTGATATTCATAAATTAGTGTATCTATCCATCATGATCCGAATAACTTTACTAGGTGAGGGAGTTGTTCTATAGCATTGAGTTGTGAATGCTTACTTAGAGAGGGCTCCTACATAATTATGAGTGTCTATATTTTAATCAATCTTAGAACATGCTTTGACGAACTTTTGAGACGAAATTGAACTTTGCTTATTTAAGGGAGAAATGATCTAGGCATTATTTGGTAAGCCAACAACTAGAATCCATCCAACTAAATATCAATCCCTAGTTATCCCTTTGAGCCTTCATGAGATTTTAGCTTACTCTTTATTGGCTTATAAATCTAATAACCTACCCTATGTTATTGTGACACTTATGACAAGTCTGATGATCACTAAGGTGAAGGAAAAAGAAGATCAAAGAAAGGAATGCATAGTCAAGACTATAAGGATAATTGAAGCTTACCTAATACTAGACATAATATCTCCGATCTTTTAAGATGACATCAGAGCAACAAATGATAGTTAGAAGCATGGAATGGTGCAGATAAGACAACTTTCTTAGAGTTAGGACAAAAAAAAGAAGAATAAAAACAAGAATAAAAAAGCAAAAAAAAAAGAAGAAAAAAAACAAGAATAAAAAAGCAAAAAAAAAAAGAAGAAAAAGAAACAAGGAAAGAAAAGAAAAGAGAAAGGAGGAAGAAAATAAGGAGGAAAATGAAAGAAAATAAAATCCAACAAGGACAATTCAAAAAGCTAATAGAGTTCTTTTTACTTGAAGAAGCAAAAGACTTTCACTCAATTTATGAGAATAGATTGACTTGAATTGGTCTAACCCAACCAAAGAATCAAATAAAACCAGACAATAGGGGAAAGACTATCTTTCATCCCACACAATTTCAAATTTGTAATTTTGAAAGTCTTATATTTGATATTCCAAAGAGATAAAAGGGCAGAATGATGATCCCAAGCTTATGCAAAAGAAAGAGATCAAGATTATACTAATTAAATCCGGATTTCTACTAAGAAGATAAGCTCTATCCTTTCATGAAGCAAGATTTCAAGTTTTATTTTTCTACGAAGCAAGATAACAAGATGCCTGAAAGGTGAAAATAAAGTGTAGAGTTTAATATTTCCCAACTATCTCCAGTTCCAGCAGAAAGTTTGTATTGTGAAGGTTTGTCTATTGTGTTACATCAGCTCCAATCTAAAGATGGCCTTCACTTAACCTATGTCTCTTATAGACCCCATTTCAAGTCTGTTAAAGACATATTGACCTCTTTTAGTTGGTAAATTCTATTGTTGGAGATTATTTGAATAAACATGCATATGAGATAGACAATATTTAAACTCAATGAGACCTTTGGCCAAGTAATGTGTATGTGCTTATCTAAAGTGCAATAGCTCCTGCTTAAATAGAAATGATTCTCAAGTTTAGTGTGATAACTAGGGTTGTCATGTTATAGATATATTAATATAAAAAGTCAAGTCCCGAGGTACAATAACACTAATTTGACAAAGCCAAAATATGATTTTAAGATTTTAAAAAGATATTTTTGTCATTACAAAGCCTTCAAGTTAAGGAAAGTATATTGCACCGTCGAACCTTGAAGGACACATTGGACAAAATAAATGATTATTGGCAAGGTTATGAAAAAGCTACCAACTGATGTGCCAAATCATAGTTTGAAATGGATGTATCTCTGACTATGCTGCTTAGGCCCCATCACTTATGTTTTCAACATCTTGAAGATAAAAGCTATAAATGTGAAGTGTTCTTCCATTCTAATACCTAAAAGTCAATCTGGAAGGAATCTATGGGAGCACTTCAGCTGATGAGTCTATGAGTCAATAAAACCACTGTAAGTATTATTCAGCATATTATGCATACATAAGCATATCACACTGTATTTTTTATCATGTGTTTTCTATTCTTTGTCAAAGTGAATAACAGAAACTCTATCAAGAAAACATGAAGCAGACATAGAATCATGGGGCATGGAAGGAACATTTCTTGAGGAAGATCCAGTCACTTTATAAAAATGGAGATGCATGCTTGTAAAAGGAACCAAACAATACACAAGTATCAATTAGAGCCTGAATGAAAAAAAAATTATTAGTTTGAGCCTACACAGGGGGCAAATTTTCTCCTTTCAATTTTTGAGTTTATGTGTGTACAAAATATGTTTAGACTCACTTTCAATATTTTGTCATGCATGGGGTAAAGAGAGGATATAAGGGCTAGCTAAAAATTGCTAAATTTTTTACAAAATAGCTGAATTTTTTGCAAAAGGAATAACAAAAGGAATGGAACAAGAAGAAAGTAAGAACCCTAAAAGAATGATAGAAGGTCAGTACAGTAAAAAGAGCTGAAGTCGATCCATTGAAGAATGGAATAGGTGGCTAGAGGAAAGCCCGTACTCTCAAATGACAGAAGATCAATCCAGCTAGAAGAGCTAAAATCAATCCATTTAAGGATGGAACAAGTGACTAGAAGAAACCCTGCACTTTCAAATGACAAAAGGTTAGTCCAGCTAAAAGAGTTAAAATCAATCCATTGAAGGATGTAACAAGTGGCTAGAAGAAAGCCAAAACCCTCAATTGACAGAAGGTCAACCAGCTAGAAGGCTACAATTGATGGCTAGAAGAAATTCATAACTCTCAACTGATAGAAGGTCAGTCAAATAATTTGAGTTCAGAACTCAAACCAACCTCGGGTCTAGAACCCAACCAATCCAATTTTGGATCCAGAACCCAATCAATCATATCTTTGGTCCATAACCAAAACCAACCTCGGATCAGAACCCAACCAATCATATCTCGGGTCTAGAACCCAATCATATCTCGCTTCCAGAACCCAATCCAATCTCGGGTTCAGAACCCAATCCAGTCTCGAATTCAGAATCTAATCTAGTCTCGAGTCCAGAATTTAAATTAATCTCAGGTCTAGAACCCAATCCAGTCTCGGGTCTAGAACCTAATCTAGTCTCAGGTCCAGAACCTAATCTAATCTCAGGTCCAGAACCCAACCAATCATATCTCGAGTTCAGAATCCAAACCAATCTTGGGTTTAGAACCCAACCCAGTCTCAAGTCTAGAATCCAATCCAGTCTCGGGTCCAAAACCCAAACTAGCCTCAGGTCCAGAACCCAAATCAATTCAAGTTCTTCAACACCAAAATATTAGAGTCATTCAATAAATCCATTGGGATATTAAAGTTGCCCAATAGCCTGTTGAGATATTAGAGTCATTCAGCGGTTGGATATCGATACTAAATGGTTCCTCACCTTAAGGTATCTATCCTTTGGATTTTTTCTTATTTGTCTCTTTATTTTATTTAACAAGTTGTATCATTGCTTTTCACTCTCTTCTACTAAAGTCTCAAATCGTTCAATCATGGAGTAATACTGTAGACCCTTAATTTTAGTCCAATTTAAATTTGAGATTCATTTGAATACTGGATAAAATTTGATAACAAGCTAAAATTAAATCAAGTTTATTGGGTTGGTTAAGTTTAAATTGGGACAAAATGATTCAGTCTAAGCCAATTCAATATGGAATGCCTCCATGTCGAATTGGCCAAGCCAATTCGATATGGCTTGCCTTCATATCGAATTGGGTGGTGCTTTGTTTAGCTAAGGATTCTTCAGTTGTAATGAAATCCGAGGGTTACTAGGATAAGTAGTAAAACATGTTTGATTAGAATTTGGATGGCTTAGATAGGTTGCCCTAGTGGATACTTCTAAATACAAAAGCTCGCCCCCAATGATGGACAACAACAAAAAATTGAAAAAACCCTAGCAACACTTAGCGGCGGGAAAGTTAGCAATCAGAATTCTCAAAAAGCAAAAAAAAAAATACACAGAACCATAACTATAACAAACAAGAAGGCAATAGACATTGCCTTCACTTTGCTCAATCGAGATTTGAAACTATAAATATAAAGTTTAGATCAACGTAAAATATCGGTGGAACCAACAAACAGAGGTTTGAAATTCCTTATTTAATCTATTTTAAATTCACAGTAATTCATTCATTATTGTTATGCTCATTGACTTGTTTTTAGTTTGTGTTAGACAAATGATCTTAATTTTGATCCTTGACAACTCAAATGGATGATCTATTTAACTTGTGTTTGAGAAATCTTGTTGCAGGATTAGGTTGCTTCAATTAAAAGTAAACAGAACAATTATAGCGGTCGCACCTCACCTGAATACGACCGCTCCAAGCAATTACAGAATGAAACCTTGTCACAGTAGGTTTCGTGGTCAGAAGTTCGACCTCAGTCGCGACCGCTCATACATAATAGCGACCGTCCTAATATTTGCCCCACCGCTACTCAAGGAACTTAAATCATTACAATCACAGTAAGGTTCGCGGTGACAAGAACGGTGAATGATTCGACCTCGCTTACCACTTTAGCGACCGCCCCATTCAGAGTCGCGACCGCCCAACAATTCAAGAAGAAATTGCTTAAAGAGACAGTAGTGTTCGCGTCCTCAGGTGCGTCCAGAAGTTCGACGCGAGAATGTGAGTTCGACCGCGAAAACCTACCAAGGGCGACCGCGAAGATTCAAATTATGGCGGACATCTCTTTTGCTCTGTCAGAAAGTGACACGTGACATGACCGTTGTAAACCCACTTCAATATTCAAAAAGAGTGACCGCACCTATGCTTGGCGCGACCGTCCCGACAAACAAAGCATGGGCAAGAAACGGTCCGACAAACACAGCATGGACAAGATTCCAGCTGCAGAGCACTAAAATTCGACCGTTGTAGCTTTTTCAAAAGTAGCGACCGTCCCAGGTTAAAAGGACGACCGCGAGAAGCATGAGCGCGACCATCCTTGCATGAAGGGCGACCGCGAAGTGCTTCGGACAGTTTTAAGTAAAGAAGGTCTAATCTGCCAAGACATTATTAAAACATCAATAACGGCTAGTAAGACCACATTGGCTATAAATACAATGTTTCCATGAGAAAACAAAGAGAGAACATTATTAAGAAAAGATTTTCATAGCCAAGCAACAAATTTCCTTTTGCTTAAACTTGTATTTGAATTGTTATGAATGTTAGGTGTTAGCATTGAAAACACCATTGTATAAGTTTGAGTGTAAGCTTGGGAAACACTTAGGTTGAGAGAGTGAGCCTTGTAAAACTCTTGTTTGGGTTGTAAGTGTGAGCCTTAAAAAAACACTTGTAAAGTTAGGTGTGAACTTGTAAAAACACCAAAGTTGGAAGTGAGCTTGTAAAAACTTCAAAGTCTAGTGGAACCTTAACAAGTTGTTAAGGAAGTGGATGTAGGATTGAAGTAAATCCGAACCACTATAAATCTTGTGTGTTCTTTCTTCCTTCATCACTCAACAATCTTCATATTCCGCACTTCTTGTTTGTTGAGTTTTTTAAATTGTCATTACTTCTTGTGGAAACCAATTCACCCCCCCCCCCCCCTCTTGGTTGCCATCTTGGGACAACAATTGGTATCAGAGCCCTGAGATTTCTTAAACTTAATTGTGAAATCTGATCCACAATGGCAACTTCTTCTTCATCAAGCTCTCATGGAAATCTTAACTCTATTCTTAGACCCTACTTTGATGGAACGGATTACTCATACTGGAAACACAAAATGTATTTGTTTCTAGACAGTGAAGGGATTGAACTATGGGATTTCGTGGAAAATGAGTGGAAATCTCCTACTCATGAGGTTGACGGTATTCAAGTTCCACTTCCCAAAGCTCAATGGTCAACTAGCAATATCAGAGATCGATTCAAGAACAATAGAGCTGCTTCCATCTTGATGAACTCCATTTCAAGAGAAGAAGGTGGAAGAGTTCAACATTTAACTTGTGCACATTGTATTTGGAAAACACTTGAAAACTACCATGAAGGTACAACTCAAGTAAGATTTACCAAGAAACAAATGCATGTTCATGAGTATGAGCTATTCAAGATGAAACCAAATGAAAATGTCACCGACATGACAAATCGCTTGCTTGCTATTGTCAATGAACTGAAGAAGTATGGCAAGGTATATGATCAAGGTGATGTAAACAGTAAAATCTTGAGAGCCCTAAGAGCTAGAAAGAACTTTGAATCCAAAGTATCATCCATAGAAGAAGCTCATGATCTCAGCATATTAAGAACCGACGAGCTAGTTGGTAAATTACTCACTTTTGAGCTGCACAGTGAAAAAGAAAAAGATCAAGGTGAGAAAGAAAAGAGAAAACCAATTGCACTCAAAGCAATCAAAGAAGCTGAGAGCTCAAGCAATGAAGGTACTGATGATGAAGATGAAATGGCAATGTTCTCTAAAAGAATCAATGAATGGAAAAGGAAGAAAAGATTACAAGCAAACAAAGGTACACCTCCTAAATTCTCCTTCAAAGATAAAGAAAAGAAAAATGAGGTAAAATGCTATGAATGTGGAAAAACCGGTCACATCAAGTCGGATTGCTACAAATTAAAGAACAAAAGGAAATGGGATAAAGAAAAGAAAAAGTCTCTCAAAGCCACATGGGATGACTCTTCCTCAAGTGAAGAAGAAGAAGAGGAAGGAATTGCAAATCTTTGTCTCATGGCTATTGAAGATGACTCCAATGAGGTAAGTACTCAATCCTTTGATCTTGTAGCACATGATGATATAAGTGATATAGATGATAGTGATTTGATTGAGCACATGAATTCTAAAATAGAAAAATATTTCTCCAAAATGATGCTCTATAAAGAGAAAAACTCTAAGTTAGAAAAGGATTTTATATGCTTAAAGAACTTTACCTTAGAATTGAAAACCTCAAATGAACATTTGATGAATACAATAGGAGAATTAAATAAAAGCTCACATGACTTAGAAAAAGTGATTAAAGAGAATGAGGCATTGAAGCATGAACTAAAAGAACTAAAAGAATCAATTTCCAGATTTCATAAAGGAAAGGAAGCATTGAACACATTAATTAATAATCAAAGATCACCTTCCTTGAAATATGGATTAGGATTCAATGGCTCAACCAACATTGCACCTAGTAAACCAACTTTTGTGAAAGCATCTACAACTAAAATTTCTGATGTTCATATCAAAGATGCTTGCACCAAGTCTAAAAGAACTTCTTACGGTTCACTAGGAGATAAAGCCAAAAACAATTATGCATTGTTGTTTACTAAACTTGTACAAAAGAAATCACATACTTGTAGTTGTATGTATAATGTAAAAAGAAAAATGCAGAAGCATAGGATACCATGGCAATGCACATATTGCATGAAATTTGGTCACAAAAATTTCTATTGCTATATAAGAAAAGCTCATCTAAATTTAGAAGGCACTCTTTCTACTAACCATCAAGGACCCAACTATATGTGGGTACCTAAAAAAGGATGATCACAATTGGCTTGCAGGTATGCCTAAAATCTACTACCAATGAAAGCACATGGCTTGTGGATAGTGGATGCTCAAGGCATATGACTGGAAATGCAAAGCTCTTTACAAGTATTACCTATAAACATGGAGGCAACGTAACTTTTGGAAACAATGATAAAGGTAAAATTCTTGGTGTTGGCTCCATTGGTTCTATTGGTAAGGATTTAATTGAAGATGTATGGCTTGTTGATGGTTTGAAACATAACTTGCTAAGTGTTAGTCAACTTTGTGATAAAGCATACTGTGTTAAGTTTGATTCCAAGGAATGCAAAATCACAAATTCAAATGATGTTATCATATTTAAGGGTACTAGAACAAACAACACTTACAATGTAAGCACACATTCTGATCATACATGTTTAATGTCTACTAATAATGATGCATGGTTATGGCATAGAAGACTAGGACATGCTGGTATGGATCAATTGAAATATATTTGTAATGAGAATTTAGTTGATGGCTTACCTAAGATAAAATATGATAAAGATAGGATTTGTGAACCTTGTCAACATGGTAAGCAACATAAAAGCTCATTTAAAACAAAGAATGTTATAAGCACCTCTAGACCTTTAGAGCTCATTCATTTAGACTTGTTTGGACCAAATAGAGTTACAAGCTTAGGAGGCAAATCATATGCATTTGTTCTTGTTGATGACTACTCTAGATTCACATGGGTTAATTTCTTAGCTCAAAAGAATGAAGCCTTTAATTACTTCAAAACCTTTGCAAAAAGAGTTCAAAATGAAAAAGGATATGTGATCACATCTATTAGAAGTGATCATGGCAAAGAATTTGAAAATGAAAACTTTGAAAACTTTTGCAATGAAATTGGCATTTCACACAATTTTTCTGCTCCTAGAACTCCACAGCAAAATGGTGTAGTTGAAAGGAAAAATAGAACTTTAATTGAAATGGCTAGAACAATGCTCAATGAATATGATTTACCATCTTATTTTTGGGCGGAAGCCGTTAATACAGCTTGTTACATTGCAAATCGTGTTTATAAAAGGCATTTAACTAATAAAACTTCTTATGAGCTATGGAATGGAAGAATACCCAGAATTGGATATTTTAGAGTATTTGGATGCAAATGCTTCATATTGAATACCAAGGATAATCTTGGAAAATTCTCATCCAAATCAGATGAAGGCATATTCTTAGGATATTCATCATATAGCAAAGCATATAGAGTATTTAATATGAAAACTCTAGTTATAGAAGAATCAATGCATGTTGTATTTGATGAATCATCTAAACTTGATCAAAAGAAAGGTATTACTTTCAATGACCCTGCAGGCACTCTTGAACCTCTTGAATCTATTGATGCTCCAAAGATCAATCAACTTGAAGAAAAGGCTCAAGATCTACCTAAGGATTGGCAATACAAGAAAGATCATCCAAAGGAACTCATCATTGGAGAAACATCAAAGGGAGTAACTACTAGATCTAAAATTAATCATGTTGATGTTAATGTTGCTTTTGTTTCTCAAATTGAACCAAAAACTATTGAGGAAGCTTTAAATGATGAAAATTGGATAATTGCAATGCAAGATGAACTTAATCAATTTGAAAGAAATAATGTTTGGCAACTTACTCCTAGACCTATAGATCATTCTATAATAGGATGCAAATGGGTTTATAGGAATAAGCTTGATGAAAATGGTCACATCATTAGAAATAAAGCAAGATTGGTAGCCAAAGGTTATAATCAAGAAGAAGGTATTGACTATGATGAAACCTTTGCCCCCGTAGCTAGATTGGAAGCTATTAGAATATTACTTGCTTTTGCATGTCATATGAATTTTAAGCTTTATCAAATGGATGTTAAAAGTGCATTTCTAAACGGACTCATAAATGAAGAAGTTTATGTTGAACAACCTCCTGGTTTTGAAAACTACAAATTTCCTGATCATGTTTTCAAACTTACCAAAGCTTTATATGGATTAAAGCAAGCACCTAGAGCTTGGTATGATAAACTTAGTGCATATTTGCTTGAAAATGGTTTTTCAAAAGGAAAAGTAGACACAACTCTTTTTGTTAAAAAGAATAAGCACAACATTTTGATTGTACAAATTTATGTGGATGACATAATATTTGGAGCTACTAATGAAGCCCTGTGCAAAGAATTTGCTTCTTGTATGACTAGGGAATTTGAAATGAGCATGATGGGTGAACTCAAGTTTTTCCTTGGACTGCAAGTCAAGCAATGTAAAGATGGGATCTTCATCAACCAATCCAAATATACAAAAGAACTCATCAAGAAATTTGGAATGGATGGCTGCAAAACTAGCAAAACTCCTATGAGCACATCATTGAAATTAGGTAAAGATGATAATGGTAAAGCAGTAGATGAGAAGAAATATCGAGGTATCATCGGATCACTACTTTACTTAACTGCTTCTAGGCCTGATATAATGTATAGTGTATGTCTTTGTGCTAGATTTCAAACTAGTCCTAAAGAATCACACTTGAATGCCACTAAGAGAATCTTGAAATATTTGAGCGGTACAATACATTTAGGACTTTGGTATCCTAAAAACACATCATTTCATATTATAGGATTTTCAGATGCAGATTATGCTGGTAGTATATTAGATAGGAAAAGCACAACAGGAGCATGTCACTTTCTTGGTAATTGTCTAGTTTCTTGGCATAGTAAGAAACAAGCATCAGTTGCTTTATCCACAACGGAAGCTGAATATGTTGCAGCATGTTTTTGTTGCACACAAGTATTATGGATGAAACAACAATTGCTTGACTATGGTAAAATGTTTAACAATATCTCCATTAAATGTGACAACACTAGTGCTATCAATTTGTCTAAGAATCCTATCCAACATTCTAGATCCAAACACATAGATATTAGACATCATTTCTTAAGAGAAAATGTACAAAATCAGAATATAACCTTAGAATTCATAGATACAGAAAATCAACTTGCTGATGTCTTTACAAAACCCTTGAATGAAGATAGACTTAACTTCATCAAACTCAATTTAGGAATGATTGATGGAATCACTTTGAGTTAATTAGAATTTTTTGCCTTAAAATAAAGTTTCTATGTGCATGAAATTAATTTTTCTTAACACACTTAGAATATCTTCCATCTTTCCTTGAATCTTTTATTTTTGAGTATGTAGCGGTCGCTCCAGTGTTCTTTCGCGCTCGCTACTTCGTCTGCTAGTTTCATTCAATAAAATTCTCTGAGCGCGGTCGAGAAAATTTGTGCGCGATCGCACCAATTTGAATAGTTTCGACCGTTACAGATGTTTTCTTCACTCGCGAGCGTACTGATCATAATAATGGTCGCTGTACACCATTTCGCGATCGCACCTTGTTAAATC
The DNA here is from genome assembly GCA_947685225.1 of Garcia nutans. NCBI lineage: Eukaryota > Viridiplantae > Streptophyta > Magnoliopsida > Malpighiales > Euphorbiaceae > Garcia > Garcia nutans. The sequence goes on from CANTUV010000045.1 coordinate 37,677,699, forward strand.
TGCGACCGCACCCTGTACACTCTGCTCGAAAATTTATAACCGTTGGCTGTGTGACAGGTCGCAACTCTTAACTCTCAACAGTCATAAACGGCTATTTTCTTTACTTCATCTATTTAAAAGTGTTTTGCAACAGTTTATCTGATATTTTGCCTATCAAAGCACACAAACTTACTTCTGAAACCCTAAAAAACTTCTACATCTCAATCACCCTCTGTTTTCCAGTTTACTTCTACTCTTTCTAATCTAATGGCTCCCAAAAGAAAAACCACTTCCAAAATTAAGGGTCAAGCTAAGAGAGTTCCAGGGATCACCATTAGAGAACCTGTTGTTGAACCTCCATCTCCTCCACAATCAAAAAGGGGTGAGAAAATTCACAAACCTCATCACCAAACCACTGAGGAAGACATTAGGTATGCCATGCTAAAGAAGAAGAAGGTTGAAGGCACCAAATCACCTTTTGGTGGGATGCTGTCTGCCTTGGGCATCAAGGACGAAATTGAAGGATTGTTGGATGTCCTTGGATGGAGAAATTTTGTCTTTCCAGAAGAAGTAGGTTACTCTAGTCTAAGTAAGGAGTTTCTAATGTCATTCCAGATAGAGAAGAGTGCAAACTCTGCACTAGGGTGGTATGGGGTTAGGTTCAAACTCTTTGATCAGTATCAATTCTTAACCCTTGAAGATTTTGGCAGAATTTGGAACTTCCCTTCTGAAGGTATAACCTCCTACAATGACCAAATCTTCTCAAACCCAACCCTTTCTGATTTCTGGCGAGAAATTTCCATTGAAACTTCCTTTGAAAAGGAATCTAAAGCCAGGCACATCAAATCTCTCACCCACTGGATGCTCCATAGGATTATCACCTATACCATTCACCAAAGAGCAGATGGGAATGAGAAAGTAACCAAGAGAGACCTTATCTTTCTCTATGCTTTCACCCACAACATCAAAATGAACACAACCAAGTTCTTGATTGATACCTTTTATCATCATGCTGTTACAAGAACTGGTACCTTCTTCCTATCCTCTCAAGTTACTCAAATAGCTAGGCACCTAAACCTTCTGAATGATTTGAACTTAGCCACTTTGAGGAACCCTTTCACTCTAGCCTCCAATGCTATCACAATGGATTACTTAGAGCATGCTGGTTGTGTAAGGAAGATAGAAGGGTCATATGTATACTGCTATGGCAAGAAAGGAGTTATGGATAAACAAAAGAAAAGGCCAAGGTATACAATTGAGGAAGAGGGAGATTCTGTAGAAGTTGCAGTAGAACTACCTTCAAAAGCTGCTTCATCAAAAGCTGCTCAAGAAACTGCTTCATCCTCCACACAACTCATCCTCCAAGCAATCAAGACTCTCTCAAGGAAACTCTCTAAGTTCAAGAAAAGTGTTTCCAAGAGATTCCAGCACTTAAACAAGAGGATAGACCTTATATCCCACATGCACCATGATCTTTATGACATGCAAGGCAAATTGGACTTGCCTCAATGCAATCTTGAAGATTGGGATATAAGTGATCACACCCAAAGCGTTGCTGAAGAAGAAGAGTCCATTAGTACTAGCTCTGCCTCTGTTGCACCTCAAGATAAAGGGAAAGCACCTTTAGTTGAAGAAGAGCTAGAGTTAGATGATGACTCAGAATAGCTTAGATTTTTCTTATTGTTTGCATTTTAATATGCTTGTTTTAATCCTTCTTTGTACTTTCCTCCACTTTCATATATATAATGTTTATATTCCCTTTCATTGTTTGCACTTTTATATGCTTGTTTTGCTTAACATTTGTTTCATTTTGCCTATGCCAATGGGGGAGAACAATACCAAAATGGAATGAACCAAGTGGAATGAACCAAGTAACAGTATACAAAAATGGGAAAACAAGAATAAGAACAATAATGTTGAATATTTGCAATAGGGGAGAAATGTTTATGGGGGAGAAATGTTTGCATCAAACAATAACCTTTGCACCAAGATAAACTATTAATCACAATGCTCTTAACGATGATTGTTGCATATGTTAAGGGGGAGTATTTTAGACTTATTATTTTTCTCATCATTCCATTTGAATTGTCAAAGTCAAAATGGGGGAGATTGTTAGACAAATGATCTTAATTTTGATCCTTGACAACTCAAATGGATGATCTATTTAACTTGTGTTTGAGAAATCTTGTTGCAGGATTAGGTTGCTTCAATTAAAAGTAAACAGAACAATTATAGCGGTCGCACCTCACCTGAATACGACCGCTCCAAGCAATTACAGAATGAAACCTTGTCACAGTAAGTTTCGCGGTCAGAAGTTCGACCTCAGTCGCGACCGCTCATACATAATAGCGACCGTCCTAATATTTGCCCGACCGCTACTCAAGGAACTTAAATCATTACAATCACAGTAAGGTTCGCGGTGACAAGAACGGTGAATGATTCGACCTCGCTTACCACTTTAGCGACCGCCCCATTCAGAGTCGCGACCGCCCAACAATTCAAGAAGAAATTGCTCAAAGAGACAGTAGTGTTCGCGTCCTCAGGTGCGTCCAGAAGTTCGACGCAAGAATGTGAGTTCGACCGCGAAAACCTACCAAGGGCGACCGCGAAGATTCAAATTATGGCGGACATCTCTTTTGCTCTGTCAGAAAGTGACACGTGACATGACCGTTGTAAACCCACTTCAATATTCAAAAAGGGCGACCGCACCTATGCTTGGCGCGACCGTCCCGACAAACAAAGCATGGGCAAGAAACGGTCTGACAAACACAGCATGGACAAGATTCCAGCTGCAGAGCACTAAAATTCGACCGTTGTAGCTTTTTCAAAAGTAGCGACCGTCCCAGGTTAAAAGGACGACCGCGAGAAGCATGAGCGTGACCATCCTTGCATGAAGGGCGACCGCGAAGTGCTTCGGACAGTTTTAAGTAAAGAAGGTCTAATCTGCCAAGACATTATTAAAACATCAATAACGGCTAGTAAGACCACATTGGCTATAAATACAATGTTTCCATGAGAAAACAAAGAGAGAACATTATTAAGAAAAGATTTTCATAGCCAAGCAACAAATTTCCTTTTGCTTAAACTTGTATTTGAATTGTTATGAATGTTAGGTGTTAGCATTGAAAACACCATTGTATAAGTTTGAGTGTAAGCTTGGGAAACACTTAGGTTGAGAGAGTGAGCCTTGTAAAACTCTTGTTTGGGTTGTAAGTGTGAGCCTTAGAAAAACACTTGTAAAGTTAGGTGTGAACTTGTAAAAACACCAAAGTTGGAAGTGAGCTTGTAAAAACTTCAAAGTCTAGTGGAACCTTAACAAGTTGTTAAGGAAGTGGATGTAGGATTGAAGTAAATCCGAACCACTATAAATCTTGTGTGTTCTTTCTTCCTTCATCACTCAACAATCTTCATATTCCGCACTTCTTGTTTGTTGAGTTTTTTAAATTGTCATTACTTCTTGTGGAAACCAATTCACCCCCCCCCCTCTTGGTTGCCATCTTGGGACAACAGTTTGTTTTTGTGTTTTTTTATAAAATGTCCAGTAGACTATTGAAGTGCCCAGTAAATTACTTTATTTATATCCACAGTAGTTTGTTTAAGTTTTATGGGAAACCCTAATTTAATATCACAATAGCTTGTCTAATCAAACTAGCATTAAAATCTTTATAACCATAGTAGCAACAACAATTGATCTCATGCAAATATTAATTTGAATTAAATATCCAGTGGCCTAAAGCTTATATAATCACAATACCTAAGTTTTTTAAATATACAAAAACCCTAGGCTTTGTCTGAAACCCTAAAATTATTTTTTAAACCCTAATCTATAAAATTAATTTCCAAAACCCTAATCTGTAAAACCAATTTCTAAAATCTAAAACCCTAATCAGCAAAACCAATTCCCAAACCTTAAAATTCAAAACCTAATTTCCAAGCCTTGATTCCTTAAAACCCTAGTTAGATCACAAAAATCCTAATTTTCATTTATAAATCTTAATTCATATATTAAACACTAATTTTATATGCCTCATGCTTAACTTAAAGATTATAAGTCTAGATTTAATTATTTCATGCTTGTGATGAGTGATCTATTGATGTTCTATTTTTCATGGATGATTTATTATTATTGTGAATGTTTGTATGATTTAATTTATTTTGTTAATTATTTTTTATATATTGATTTATTATTTGGATTTTAAGGTATATAAAAGACATATTTTCACTTTATGGGTGTCTTAGTTATTTTTAATTTTTGTAATTTACTTTACGAATTTTAGGATTTTATAAGGGATACATTTTCACATTTTGATAGATGTCCTATTTTATTTAATTGTAAGGACTTTTGAACATTGTAAAGACGTATTTTCATCCTTGGATGGGTGCCTATTTTATTTATTTTATTTTAATAATATGATGAATGCTTATTTTTTTCATTGCATGTAGTATGGATGATATCATAATATTTAAGAATTTAATAATATTTAGACCTAAAAATGAGGCTAGTTCTAATAAATCGGGCATTATGGGGGTGCTGGATCATTCTTACCTTCCCTATACGTACCTACCTTTTCAAACCCATTAGGGGATTGAGAATTCCTTTGGAATCGAATCATCCACCCTTTCTATTTTCCCGGCCCGTCCGAGTGGTGACTCCATTTTCTTCGAATTTAGGCCCGTGTTCTCTAAAGTCCTAAGCCTAACAGTGCGGAAGTCTCAAGAACCATTCTACATGGGAGTGGGGGCAAAAATTTTCGCTCACAAGTATGAATCAGAATAGAATGAAAACAATGTTAATCTTATCAAAGCATAACATAAGATTCATTTTTATAAAGGGTATTACATGACATATCAGAACAGATATGTCAAAGACCATAGGTTAGAGATCACAACAGATAGGTCAAAGGCCACAGTAATTAGGACAGTAACTTTCACCTTATGTGAATATCAGAACACCAGTGTACACTATCTAGTGGTTTAACCCCCACTAGAGTTGGGCTCTGCCAATATAAATATTAGAAAATCAAGCTAGGCCATCGAGTTAGTCTCAGAAGATATTTTTCAAAAGATTTATCACAACATAATAGAGTTTATTCTGATAATATAGTAAAAATGCATAATCATAATTATTTACTTTAAATATTTTATTCTTTAGAATAAAATTATCTATTTATTCAGAAAACATAAAAAAAATACAGAAAATACTGTTATTTACTTTTAATATTTTATTCCTCAGAATAAAATTCTTTAACTATTTAGAAATTAATTCTTTTATTTTTAACTTAATATATTACTTATTTTTTTAATCTATTTGTAAGATATTATTTCATCGTGGAATATACATCTCCATTGATTATATTAGTTTACAGATATATATATATATACTTCTTTTCTGCTTATTCTTTATTTAGGATTTCAAATTCTAAAAATATAACATAATATCCTTACTTTCTTATTCTCAGTTCAGTACTTAACTCGATTAATAGTAACTATAATATCTCTTAATAATAATACCTTCAATCACCATATTACTCTACTTCTTGATTATGCAAACATTTTATATTAACACTTATTTTTACTAGCTAATCAATCTCCATTAATTATCTATCACTTATTATTATTATTATTATTAACATATTATTTAGCAACTACTTTTCCAAGAGTATACTTTTATCTCAGGGCATTACTCTTATTTATCCAATCCTTTAGATAATACACTTAATTTATATTAACCATTATTTCTTAAGTATTCCTTTAAGGAATATAAATCTAAACCATCATATATATAGTTTTCACTCTTAATTCATTTATTTCTTTTAAAATCTTAATCTTAACTATCTCCTTCAACTCCAACATATACCTTACTTGGTAAATTAATTCTCATGTAATTAAACTCTTTTCAGAGATTTATCTTAAAACTTTATTTACTTGAACAGACACACACACACATATATATATATATATTAAGAATATATATATTTGTACTATAATTTTATAATTTCAAATATCTTAAAATCTTATTATCAAATTCCTTTAAAATAATAATAACTTAGTTCAAGAATCTATATATATACCTTATATAGAAAATCATCAATTTATTCTCAAAAACTCACTTTAAGAGTAATAACTCAATTATAATCATTTTATAATTACTTTTGTAAAAATCATTAACTAAATAAATGTAATTGTTCTTTATACAGAACAAATCATTTATGAAGATTCATATAAAAACTTATAAATTTTAAATGTTCATATTCATATATAAAATATAATCAGTATAGATATATACTTACGAAAAAGATACAATTTTTATTTTTATTATTTTTTAATCATCCATGGTAGTTAATAAAATCTTAGTTTAAACAAAATTATAATTTCTTTAGTAAAATTTTCAAATATACTTATATAGCAGAAATTAATTATCATAAACCAATTTTTATTATTATCCTTTTATAAAACTTGATTAAAAATTTATCAAAACTTTAGATTTGTTCTTCATACTTACAAATCCTCATATTAATTTTCCCATAATTTTTCTCAACCATCTGCTACTTACATCTCAATTTACTTATCAACTTCTCAAATATGCCAAAATTTCTTTTTCTGGTAGTCTCACTTTCCAAATTTTCTTTCATATTTAAATCTCTACCAAATTTTATGAGATTTAAACCATAAAAGTTGTATATATATATATATATATATAAACTCGTTTATAAAATTTCAGGTTTTTATAAGCTTATTTACTATGATTTTAAATTAGATTTTCAAACTACAGATTCAGATTTTATGACTATCCTTCTGCCAAATTTAAATTTTACTTTAAATGCTAGACATTCACTAAAAATTATAAAAATTTTAACATAAGTCTGAGACACATATATAAACTTATATCTAAATTTTCAAATTTTTCCACATGCATGTACTATATTATTAAATTATATCTATTCAACCCTTTGGATTTTAGTCTTATAGACACTATTTTGGCAGTATCTCTTCTTAATTTTATTTTCATAACTAAATTTCTATGAAAATTCATGAAATTTTAACTGACATATATATGAGCTTGTTTTTAAAATTTTAGATTTTCTAAGTTTATTTACTAGGCTTTCCAAAAAGGTTTCTTGATTCTTACATATTTTATCGATGCTTATACAACCATGGTAGTATTTCTTCTTCTATTTTTAATTATTAGTAAATCAACTCTATAATTTATGAAATTATTCACATAAATCAAGACTTGCAGATATAATTTCAGTAAAAATTTCAGGTCCATCAAAGCTTTCTAAATATACCTAAAAATTCGAGCATCTCATTCATGTTACATGAATACATCAATTCTAGCATTAAACATCTAAATATTTTAAGAAATGACTTCATATAATCAATCCATTAATTGAAGTAAGTAAACTGGTTATTACATGTTCTTTCTAAAGCATTTAAATAAAGAATATTTAGAACACTCACATTATTTTAATTAAGATCTTTAGCTCCCTAATTCCAAATCCATAGTCTTCTCCTTTTACTTTCATCAAATGTTCATTTGCTAGCTTCAGTATTTTTGCTATCAGTGTAATTGGTTTAAGAGAGCTCAAAGGTTTATTAGAAAAATTTCTTCTTCTTTTGTATGTTTTAGAAGGAGCGTAAAGAAGATTTGAGCTTCTCAATCTTTGACAAATGTTTTCCACTTGTCAAATTTCTAGCATCTTCATTTAACATTTTTCAATTCTTTAACTTAACTAGGAGACAAGTGTAAAATCACCTTGGCCAATATTATCTTCTCCATTTCCACATTACAAGTAGGAAGACACCAACTTGTCATTTGTGATTTTGCTCCCTTTTATATAATTTTCAATCAAAATCTATCAACATTCCATTAGTTTTTTCTAAAACTTGTTTAACTCTTAGAGACGTGTTATATTTACATTATTATGCTTCAACATCACCATCATTTGTCCCAAAATCATTACTTATTTTTCTCCCTAAGTTATTTCCTTACCTACACATTGCAACCTTGAAACAAAACTTAAACATTTTATATCTTATTAATCTTATACTTGACAAGTGGTCCATAACGTGCCCGTAAGTTCATATACATATATTTATATTTTATTCATATCTCATTAGTAGGTTCCTAAACATACTGTTTAGATCATTTTTGTACTTGTTTTTAGTATGATTTTATGTGTTTTTAGTTAATTTTTCATTTGATTTTTGTTTAAAGTTTGTTTGAAGTGTTTGTTTTAGGTTTAAGTGCAAAAACTCCCTTGGAAGATCAAAATAATGAAGAAAGAGTATGAATCAAGCAAGACATGGCCAAGCCAAATCAATGTTCATTTAGCCTGGCTTCAACTCTTTTAGCTGGATTGGTCTTTTGTCTTTTACATCTTCATTCTTTTGAGAGTTCTAATGTTCCATTCTTTTGTTCTTCCTTTTTGCAAAGATTTAGCTATTTTTAATTAGACCTTATATCCTCTCCTTGCCCCCCTGTGTGGCAAAATATTTATAAGTGAGTTTAAAAATATTTGGTATATAAACTCAAAAAATTGAAAAGGAGAAACTTAGCCCCCCTGTGTAGGCTCAAACCAAAGATTTTATCCATGCAAGCTTTGATTGATGTTTTTGCCATCTAGTTCTCGCACAAGCACGTATTTCTTCTCTTTACAAAATTACTGGAGCTTTCTCAAGCAATAGGCTTTCTATGCCCCCCCCCCCTTATTTGATTTTGATTCTTTACTTCACAGGGTCTTTGTTGTTCATTTTGCCAAAGAATAGACAACACAAGACAAGAAAGTGCGATGTGATATGCTCATGTATGCATGATATGCATGAATAATACTTACAATTGTTCCATCAACTCACAGACCGAAGTGATCAGTAGAAGTGTTCTCATTGGTTCCGTTTTGACGCTTGTATTGGAATGATTGAAAGCTTTGCATTTATGGCTTTTATCTTCAAGATGATGAAAAAAATGAGTGGTGGAGACCCCAAGCAGTAGAGTCAGGAATACATCCATAGTATGTTGGCTGATAGCTTCTTCATGACCTTGCCAATAATCATTTCTTTGCCCAATGTGTCCTTTGGAGGTTCAACATACTTCTCTTAACTTGAAGGCTTTGTATGACAAAACATTTTTTATTTGATTTTTTGAATTTTAATTTTGAAATCAAATGTTGGCTTTGCCAAATTAATGTTAATGTACCTCAGGACTTGATTTTCCAAATTAAAATATCTACAACATGACAACCCTAGTTACCATACTAAACTCAAGAATAATTTCTATTTAAGCAAGAATTGTTGCACTTCAGATAGGCACATACACATTACTTGGCCAAAGGTCTCATTTGAGTTTAAATATTGTCTATCTCATATGCATGCTTATCCAAACTATCTCCACTAATAGACTCTATCTACCAAGAGAGATTAACAGGTCTTTGATAGGCTTGAAATGGGGTCTATGAGGGACACAGGTTTAAGTGAAGGCCATTTTGAGATTGGAGCTGGTGTGACACAATGGACAAACCCTCACACTATAAATTTCTTGTTTGAACTTTAGGCAGCTGGGAACAATCTTTCTAGACTCCAAATTCCTTCTATTTTCTCGGCATTAATCTGGATCTTGATTAAGACAGTCTTTGCCCTTGCAAAAAGTTTGGTACTCAAATTCATTTCCTTTCTTCTTCTCCCTTTTTCTTTCTTTTTATTTTTCTTACTCTTCCCTCTTCTTTCTCTTTATTTTCCTTACTCTCCCCTTTCTTTGAGCATTTTATCATTTTGTCCTTCTTCCTTGTAGGATTGTCAAGTACAGAACTTTCAAGAACTGAATGGTCTTTCTCCTTTTCCTTTGATTTTGATTGAATCTTTGGTTGGGTTAGACCAATTCAAGTCTAACCATCCTTATAGAAGCCTTTTACTGCTTTAGGTAAAAGATAACTCAGTTGGCTTTCTGAACCGCTTTTTTAGGTTTTTTCTTTTTTCTTTTCCTTTTTTTCTCTTTTTTCTTTTCTTTTTTTTATTTTGTCTTTTTTGTTTTTTATTTTTTATTTTTTTTAGCTCAAACTGAGTTGTCTTGTTTGTACCAACTTGGGCTTCCAATAATGGATGAGGGGAGTAACATAAATATTCATTAACAGGGATAAACCATTTGTTACTCTAATGTTGTCTTGATATATTAGAGATATTAAGTGAACTTCAACTACCCTTATGGTCTTGAGAACATCAACTATCCTTATGGTCTTGAAAACATCAACTACCTTTATGGTCTTGAGAACTTCAACTACCCTCATGATCTTGACTAATCATTGCTTTCTTTGATTTTCTTGCCTCTTCATCTTAGTGATCATAAGACTTGTCAAACGTATCATCAACAGCTCAAGGTAAAGTATTGGTGGTTTTTGCCAATTAAAAAAAAGCTAAAATTTTATGGAGGCTCAAAGGGACAACTAGGGATTGACATTTAATAAGGTGGATACTAGTTGTTGGTTCGTCAAACAATGCCTAGATCATCTCTCCCTTAAATAAGCAGAGTTCAATTTCGCCTCGAAAGTTTGTCAAAGCATGTTCTAAGACTAACTAGGATCTAAACAAAGATAATTATGCAGGAGCCCTCTCTAAGTAAGCATACACAACTCAATGCTATAGAGCAATTCCCTCATCTAGTAAAGTCATTCGAGTCATGATGCATAAATATATTGATTCATGAATTATCAAGCTAGATTCCTCATTGGTTGAGCACCAAAATGAACAAAGACCAACAGAAATTTTTGATAAAAGTGATTTATTCAAGCAACTTTAAATTTGAAAAACAAGATTGTTCCAATTTAAATATTAAAGAAAGTAAAATTGAAAAGCAACATTCAAGCTAAGGAAAATTCGTTGAGTTTAAGCTTTTTTTCCCTTCACATCTTCAACATTCCCATCTTGAAAAGAGGATAAAATAAAATCTTCTTCCAATCCTTTTCCCACCATAAAGGTTGCCGGTGGTGGCACTCTTCCAAATTTAGGCAAAGGGTTGTCCTTGATATTGGGCTTATCCGGCTCGAGTAGCTTGCCACTATCTATTAGGTCTTGGATCTCATGCCTTAGACGAGCACATTTATCTGTTTCATGTCCTCGCATTTGATGAAATTGACAGAAGGCCTCGGCATTGAAGTTTGGTGGCAATGGATTATGTAAAGGTCGAGGAGCTAACGGTTGCAACAACCCTTTCTTTTGCAGCTTGCTAAAAACCCAAGATAGAGGCTTCCCCAAATCTGAAAATTATCTTTTATTTCCTTGACCGGTTACATTAATATCAACTTCTTTTTGTGTGCTTTGATTGCCCGACTGGTAGTTCCCTTTCTCATTCCTTTTTATTGAAAAGCGATTCTTCTCTCTTTCCCACTATTCAATTTGTAGACCAGCTTGGAGAAGATCTTTGAAATACCTTATAAGAGTGTGAGACATCCTTTCACGGAGATTAGGCAACACCCCTCTCACAATCATCCTTATTTGATCAGATTCATCAGGCCTTTTCTTGAGCAAAGCAGCCTTGTTTCTCCATCTCTTGACATAATCTACAAAATTCTCATTCGGCCTTTGCCTAATGGACTCCACTTCCATCAAGGTAACTTCCAACTCAACATTATATCCATATTGTTGGATGAAGGCTTTGTAAAGTAGATCCCAACTCTTTTGTGTTCCATCATCTAAGGTATTGAACCAGTTTTGGACATCAGGGTCCAATGAGAGCATAAAGTACCTTAGGGTTTGAGCCTTAGTAGCTCGGGCAGACTGCATGGCAGTGATGTATTGCTTCACGTGAAGATGAGGATTTCCGGTGCCATTGTACTTAGCAAAGGAAGGCATCTTGAATTTATAAGGGACCTCTTCATCTTGTTCAAATAGTTTATCGATCTCAGACATCTCTTCGGTTTTTAGTTTCTTCTCAAATTTTTTTTCTAAATCAGCAATCATCTTTTGAACATCGGATGTCTCGGTCTTTTCAATAGTTGCCTTCTCAACAGCCTTCGGTTCTTTCTTCTTTTCTTGAACCTCTTGGTAGTATTGAGCCCAATCATCATCATCATCAATGATCACCTTTTCATCATCAAAAACCACTTCACTAACTTTGGTCTTCCCTTTGTCCTTTGGTTTCTTAGTGCGAGCAGACACCTTGGCATGGTTCTCTAAGATTGTAGTTAATTGGTTCTTCATGGTCTCAGCTAGGGCCTCTTTGATTTCTTCCATCTTGGCATTGAGGACCTCATCCACCATCCTTTGAATTTGTTCGGGCTCCAATTTTTTAGGTGAGCAAGTGATTGAGTCGTTGCTAGATACTTCGTCTCTGGCGTAGGTCGGATTGTTGTAAGCTTTAGAACTATCGTAATCCAGGGCTGTGAGCCAAAAAGGATCAATGATATGAGATGCAAATGTATGCATGTATGCATGTATGCACAAACAAATCAACAAATAAGGATTATTAGGACGTTCCTTCCAACCTTATATCACCCACACACGAATGGCGAGTCTCTTTTCCTATGTATATGGTTAACAAAATACCAACATGGGGTTTCTTGCTTTCGAATAATTCCCTCGGACGTTTCAACCAATAGTTATATTTTCAAAAATGAAAATCAATCTATGATAATTTCTATTAATTAGGTTTTAATCCATTCAACCAACTATAGTAGCTTTTATGCTATATTGGATTAAAACGAAATTAAGAGGTTTATTATAAATAGATTTCTCACTTGAAAAGAGTAACTAATGGTTCATGCCAAAAACAAGCACATGGTTAATTTATTCTTAGTGTAAACTAGGCCCACAATTGATTTTTGGTATTTTATAATTGACCTAAATATTTTTGCAAGCTCTTTGTAAGAAAAGATTGGGTGAAAATAATTTTGTTTCTAAGCCCATTGTAAAAGATTTTAGAAAAAATGGATTTTGGGCTAAAGAATTTTTGATTTGCTTTTAGAAAAAGTCTTATGTCCAAAGACCATCTTGAAAAATTTTGAAAATAGTTTTGGTCTTTTGGATTTTAAAGAAAAATTTATTTTGAGCTTACAATATACTTAGGTCATATTAGAAAAAGAACAAACCAAATAAGCCATGATTTAAGCCAAGATAAGTTAACAATAGTCAAACAACATGCATTTGGGATAAAACCTAAGGAAAGTAACTAGGCCAATTACATGAGCTTTAGTCTTTGGGTAAAAAGGCTTAGGTTCCCATAGCAAGTATATACCAAATGGTACGAGGCTATGAGTGGTTATGCCATGCTCGATCTCCATACCTTGAGTGAAAGTATGGTATCCTTCACATAACACAACACGGGTAACACGGGCGCCCTAACTCACATACACGATGCAATCTAAGATGATACAATGGATAATATCATTACAAGAAAGAATAGAATAATATAAAGACCAACGGAATTAACTTCTCTTATCCCCAGTGGAGTCGCCACTGTGAGCGGAGATTTTTACCCCCACTCCCGGTGGAATGGTTCTTGCGACTTCGTCACTGTTTAGGCTCGGGGCCTTAGAGAACACGGACCTAAGTCCGGAGAAAATGGAGTCGCCACCCGGATGGGCCGGGAAAAAGAAAGGAGTGGATGACTCGATTCCTAAGGAATCCCCAACCTCCTAATGGGTTCAGAAAGTTGGGTACGTGTGGGGAATGTGAGAAATGGCCCAGCACCCCCACAACGGGAGTGGGGGCAAAATATTGTAAAATTCTTAAATTCATTGGAACCGGCCTCCTTTACAGGTCTTAATATTATAAAATTCTTAAATATAACAACATTATCCATATTACACACAATAGTTAAAAGAAAGCATCATCATATTAAAATCAAAGTAATGTCCAAACAAAGCAAATAAATAGACACCCATCCAAGGATGGAAACATGTCCTTACATCACATGCCTGAATAGGACACCCACCAAAAGGTAGAAACATGCCCTTTACATAGGTTCTAAAATAGAAAAGCAAATTAAATTACATGATATTTAACTAATGAGGTACCCACCAAGTGGAAACATACCTCTTACAACTTTTAGAAATCTAAATTAATTGATAAAAGTAAATAATCATTCATCATAAATAAATCATTCATCGAAGCTATTAATCCAAATATAAAATAAACATCCATCCATGATAAATTAAATAAATCAAGTATTGAAATTAAATAAATTAAAGCATAAGAGATAAATCAAAGCATGATCAAGTATATAATTAAATAAAGAAAATAAAAGTTCAATTATAGCTACTGTGACTTTTTATGGAATTAAAATATATTAGGGTTTTATGTTTTAAAAGGTTGGTAAGACTCTTTGATTAACTAAATTAATATTTGAATGGTGAAATCATGAAACTAGGGTTTTAGACACTTTAAAATACTTTTGATTCATGGTTTTAAATGATAATTTCAAGCTACTGTGTAAATATGTGTTTTTATGGTTTTTAATGTTTTAAAGGATTAGGGTTTAGAAAAAAATTAGGGTTTAAAGTTTTAAAGGGTTAGAGTTTAATATTTTAGGTTTGGAAGTTGAATTAGGGTTTTAGGATTTAAAATTAGGGTCACGGGTGGTGAATTAGCTTTTAGAATTTGGAAATCAATTTGATAATTTTATGAAGTTTTATGAATTTAAACAAACGGATTAAAGTTTTTATAAATAGAAAAGATATTTTTTAATGTTTTTTGAATGAAATAGAACCTAGTTTAAAATTTTGAAAGAAACAGAAACAAATTTTGTTTTTGTTGAAAATATGTTTAATTAAGGTTTTAAGATTTTGAAGAGGTAAAAATAACAATTTTAAGTCTTTTTGGAAAATAAAGTAACGTATTAGTGCTTTAACTTTGGAAAAACTAAACTAAAGTTCTAAGGTTTTTTATTTAAAAAATAAAATTTCATAGATTATGCTACTGTGAAAAAATAAAACAAAAAGAATTTAACATACCTCCTTTTGTTGATTCTCCAAAAATAATTCTTCTTGAATGAACAAGAACCAAGACAATTGCTGCCTTTGAATTGCTTAAATCGTGTCCCTACTATTCCAGAAAAAAAAGAAATTGAATTGCTCCTTTTCCTTCACTGATTTGGTTTCAAATTTTCAAGTCTCTGTTGGATTTTCGGCTCTCCTTTTTTCTTTGTGTTTGGTCCTTATTTATAATGGTTTGATATAGTTTCTTCCTAATTAGTCACGGCAAGTAATATTAATAAAAAAAAAAGAAACCAAAACCTAATTGAATTAGGTTTCAAAAAATTTGCGTCGGAAAAATTGCTCTGCCAAAAAAAATTGCCGCAGGAAAAAATGCACTGGCAAAAAAAATCTGCTGCAGATTTTGCTGCAATAGGCGGGCTGCGGGCGACCATTTCTCCCGCAGGATTTTCTATTGATGTACCTTGTTGTTGGTTGATTGCATTGGATTGTATGTTAGGTTAATAGATTAGCTACCTATTGATCTCTAGATATTGAATGAAGGACCAAGAGGTGAAATTTGATATCGGAATTATGTAATCGACTACCCTAAGAATGAATTAGAAATATAAGTTCTAGGGTTTTGTTAATTTGATAATGTAAAATAATTGGTTATTACTAATTCATGAATGTGAGAACTAATGGATTGGTAATTGACTAATTAACCTTAAGAAACAAATTAATTTACAAGGTTATGTTAATGAATAATTGAGAATTGAGCTTTGATTGAATAGACCTATAACCCTAGGCACCTTCCCAAGAATCGATTTGATCTTGTACAACTATCACATACATTAACCATCACACTCATTAATCTTAGGTTTAAATTAATCTTGCACCATTCCAAACAACAAACTCTCATTTTTAAATTAGTTGTCAATCAAGCTATCACAAACTACACCTTCCTTTTGAGACGACATTGGGGCGATCGCTTTTGCTACAACTACCTCGTATACTTGCGAGTGACGCTTGTAGTAGTACTTTACTAGAGCGCAACACATACGCCATATATGTTCTTAACAATATAATATATAGGCTAAATAATTATAAAGTCCCTAAGATTATGCATATTACACTAATCAGTCCCTATATTTTTAACATCTAATTTTTACATCCTCCTATTTTTAAAAATTAAATTGTTTAGTCATTCTATTAATATTTTCATCCTAAAAATATTAGTCAATTATTTTGATATTATAAAATAATTTATTTGTTCTTTCTTTATATATATATATATATTTATTTATTTGTTAAGTCATGCTTATTTTTAATTTTATTTATATTTCTTACACATAATTTATTTTAATTTTATAAATATTATTAAAAAATAATTTTAAATAATATGAATAATATTTTTTATTATTTTGCAGACAATATATATATATCATTTATTTTAATTTTATAGGTATTACTAAAAAAATAATTTTAAATAATACAAATAATATCTTTTATTATTTTGCAGACGATCTATATATAAAATAAAATTAAAAATAAAATAAACTTAATAAATAATAAAGATAAATATATATAAAGGAAGTGCAAATAAGTTATTTTATAATATCAAATTAGTTGACTAATGATTTTAGGATGAAAATATTGACAAAAAGACTAATCAGCTTAATTTTTAAAAACACAAGGATGCAAAAATTAAATATTAAAAATACAGAGACTGACTAATATAATATGCAAAATCACAGGGATTTCATAATTATTTAGCCTTATATATATATACATATATATACTTATATTCTCATATTACACCGAATCCCATCTTACGGTTTGAATTTAATAAATTACTTAGCATCTAATTAATCATATGTTACACCAAGTCTAATTTCTATATAGTCTTATGATTTTAATTTATTAGGTTACTTTATCACCTAACTAATTTCTCAGCTATAACTTTAATTCTCATCTTAATCATTATCAAAGTAAAATCAACTTGAAAAATTCTATCCTTTATAATTCATAATACTACTATTTAGAATTAAACTTAGGTTGGGTTATTAGATAGATGCAGGCACTGTTGGCAAAAGAGCAAAAAGCCTTGCCGAAGCTAAATGAGAAGGTCGAGGATCGCATCCCCCTTGGAATTGTTAAGTTCCAAGAGCCGATGTGTGCTGAGCTTGGGAAGAAGTACCCAGGGGGGGGGGGGGGGGGGGGGGCGCTTTAATGGGGTTATGAACTTGGATCCTAACCAAGCTTTTGATCAAGCCCCTGAGGCTGAAGCAGGTGAGCGAGAAGAGGGGGAGGTCCAAAGGGGCGAGGAGTCATAAGACGAGGCTCCTATCCTTGGCATTTTGATTTTGTATTTGCTTTTGTACAACTCAATAGAGCTTTTTTCTATTTTTTTTAACTTGTACAATTTGGTAGAGCTTATATAGCTCAATATAGAGCTTTTTATTTTTATATAGCTTTCAGTTTATAGGAAAGCTTATACTGAGGCTAAGCCTAGAATTATTGTGAAGGTTGGCCCACCCTATATGTGATTTGACTTTCAAGTAAAATTAATGAAATGAACTTTTTCAGATATACATGTCCGATTTATTTTAATTCATATTAGTCTGTTGTTGCTTTTAAATATCGACCCTTGCATGCGATCTATATAGACTTAAATTTGTAATCTGATTATGTTTGAATAATTTAGTAGACTGTGTGATTGTGATGTGTTGACTAATTATTTGATTGGATAGAGCTTGGTATCAGGAGCTCAATTAAGATAATTAGTTTGATGCACGGTTAACGTGCTTCTGTGATTATTTTCTCATGATTTGAGCACTATTAGCTGTGAGGTCAATGTGCGGTTAGGGCGTTATACTATGCATAACCAAAGTGCCATTGTTATTGCAAGATTAGAGCATGATGAGTTCGGTGCATGATTAGAGTGATGTATTATACACGATTGAAGTGTTATTGCTTGGTGTGCGATTAGAGTGTGATATTGTGCATGATCAGAGTGCTAAGTTAATGCACAATCAAAGTGTTATGATTAAGGTTAGAGTGCAAGATTATAGTGCTTAAGACTAATGCACGATTGATGACCTAAGATTGCAACACGATGAAAGTGTTGATGTTACCGTTTGGTTAGAGTGTTGAAGTATTTTTGAGTTCAATACTCACATTTTTTAGCTCGGTGCTCGAATTATAATTGGAAACCCAAGATTTTGGTGTTTATGTGCTTCATGCATGTGCATTCATCATCATCTTTTTTTTTTTTGCAAATAGTAGTGAGTAATGCCATGTGGGCATCCCGGCAGTGCCTTTCTTTTTTTTTTTTTTCATTTTGTATATGTACTTGTGCAAACTTTATATGAAGGAAATATAAAAAAAAAAGGAGAAAAAGAATTTACATTAAGGAGCTGCCATTCACAAAAAGAGCTATTGGAAGTATCAATTGTTGGCGGTTGTCATTCACAAAAAGAGCTATTGGAAATACCAGTTATTGACATGCCATGTCCTCGGTATTTTTTTTTCCACAAGATGTTTGGAGCTCGGTGCTCGAATAGTAGTACTACCCGCTATTCACAAGGCTCAGAGACCGAGCCTGATACTTTGTCAACATCGATACTGAGCTCTCAAAGAAGGAGGGACTTCGGTATCAAACATTCGGGACCTGACCGAGCTCTCAGTGTTCAACAGACAGATCCCTGACACAATCTTCATACAACACTGATACTTCCTGAACATTCGTTGATATATTTAGTTCTTGTCTCATACTCATCAATCATAATAAGGGTGAATTCCCACAGATAAATAATTTTTTTAAAATTTTTTGGGCTCGCTTATTTACAAACAAACTGAGTACTGATTTAGACATTGAAATTTTTTCACTAAAGCTTGATCCATTCTCTTGTTTTGCAGGTAAGAGAGTCAGTAACTAAACTTGAATCATGAACAAGAGTTCTCGGGAGTCCACCTTATCATCACCTACGGTCATTCTTATTTATTACTTGAAGTTTTTAATTTTTGAATATGAAATTCTATTTTGAATTTTCAAAAATTAATTTTAGAAAATAGGATTATATTTATTTGCATGAAAAAATTATTTCCCAAAACCGTTTGAATTTTTGTAAGTAAGAAAAAAGTAATAATTTGCAGGGTAGTATTTTTTTTTTTTTTGTGCAATATCGGTGGAAATCCACTTTATTGAGCCAATTTTTTTTTTCTTTTGATTTATGTTTTTTTAGGAGACAACACCATTTTTCTTAGTGCTTTATCACTCACTCCTGAGCTGTTACCCAACATTTGCTCCGACATCCGTGCATGCTTTCTTTGTCGTATTGGACTTCAATGTATACAACATGCAATTGTAATTTTAGACAATATATACCTTTTAAAAAAATTGTTACTAAATAATATTATTTAATTATCACGCCAAACTTCTGGTATTGAAATCGGTTTAAAAAATGTCTGATATGCGAGACTCATTGCTCTATCACTATACCAAATATTATTTAATCATCTTGACATTTGCAATTGTTCCTCTCTTTTTTTTTTCCAATTTGTGCTTGGACTGTGTCAATTGGTGTATTCATGGGAAATGCTGACATTACAGCTCCTTCTTATTTTAATAATAATATTTTTTATTTTTCTTTTATTACTCACCATATTTAATTTTTTTAAAAAAAAAACTAATACACTTTTACAAGAATTGCAAAAATTAAATTAAAAAAAATCAACAATGGAAATTGCAAAAATTATATCAGTTCACCACTCAACCAGATATCAAAAACTCAAAAATATCATTCAAACTGCGATCTTCATAAAATTTTCTAATTCTTCTATATATTGGTAAACAGTCAACAATTTGGTTTTATATTTTTGGGTTGATAAAGAATAAAAATTCTTCAGTTAAAAACAAAAGAATATATTTATAGGACTGGACCCTACTGATATTACAGATTTGGACTTTTTAGAATAAGCCTAATTGTGTTGATGACAGTGAATGCCTGTAACTTTAGACCACATTTGGATCCATTAATGATTCCTCAAATAAATGTTTCCACAATGGCTTTGACAATGAAAATGAATGTCTTCTTAATCAACTGCAATTTCTTTTAGATTTCATAGAATCAAAATAATTATTCAATTTTTCAACAGATCCGTCAAAGTCCAAATGGTGAAATGATCAGTTGGATTTGCAAAAAAAACTTGAAAAAATTAAAATTTATGTTTTAATTGAATATATATATATAGTGTTAAAAATATTTTTAAAAGAAAAGGGAAAAATAAAATTTCAAAAGATAAAAGTCGTGAATCTCAAATAAATTTTTCATACGTTTTATGAAACTTAAAAAAAAATCCATAACTCATAAGAGTTTTAATATGTCACTGTTGTTAATATTCATTGGATCAAAAGTGAAATATTCGTGAATATTAATAAAAATAATTATTAAATTAAAAATTTTGTCAGATTTATGAATTTGTTTGATGTGTAAAAAAAATTCTGTTTAAACGAAATTTCAGATTTAAACATGTTCAATTCTATTTTCAACGCTTATTTAAAAATATTTTTAATTTTTATAATTAACTAAAATTAAATTTGAATTCAAAAGTTGTTCACACAATATATGGTGAAATTATATACCAAAAGAAAATTTTTTAATTTACATTTTATGTCAAATAACTATATATTAACAATATTGAAGAAATGAGTAGTTGAGTGTTGAATAAAATAATACAAATGATATCGAAGTATTATGAAAAGAAAAATTAAATCACAAACTACTCTTTTATACTTTTTAAAAAAAAAATTATTTGTACGAGATATGACATTTCATATCCTATATTCTTGTAATTAGTAGTGTCTTGCACCTCTTAATTTTATAAGGTGAGAATATATTACAGTAAAATAATTAAATTATTATTATTTAAACATTTAATGAATTATTTTTTATATTAATGTATATTTTTATTACAACAAATTTGTTCATATATTTTCAATTAAAATCATATAATAGAATTATGGTATTTTTATATAATTTAATAAATTTAAACATCTTAGCTTAAAAAAATAAAGTTAAACATTCTAAATTATACTATATATGTTCTTTTTTTTTTAAATATAGTTGAATCTATAGCCATGTTATTGGCCCCTTTCTGAACATAAATGATCTAATCGGTTCAAAAAAAAAATTTATGAGTTAAAATAAATAAATACATAATAAAGATTAGCTCAATTATAATATTTATAATTGTAAATAGTTACTGTACACTCAATTATTATTATATTAAAGGAAAAATTATACTAATAGTGTCTGAATATTTTTTTTCTATTTTGTTGTATGAACTTTTTATTTCTATTTTGATATCTGAACTTTTATAAATAGAAATAAATTGATTGTTATGATTGATCGGCGTATAGCAAATCGATAAAAAAATCAGTCGGAGCAATAAAATTATTTTTATTAATAAAAGTTCAGACACTGAAATAAAAAAAAATTATACACTAAAATAATAAAAAAATAAAAAAATTTAGATGATGTATTTTTTCCTTATATTAAATTTTTGAACTTGAAAGAGAAAGAAACATGATTTTCTTTTTTTTGGTGATAGTAATTAATAATTATAGTATGGAAGGAGAGAGAGAGAGAGAGAGAGAGAGAGAGAGAGAGAGAGAGATTTCTTAGAGGACAGTGTGGGAGGAAGAAAGAATGAAAAAACAGTGTAAAAAGAGAAAAAAAATTAATATAATTATTTTAATTTAGTTATGAATATAATAAATTTTTTAATTTTTATTTGGACTAATTTCTTAATTATAAATAGAAAAAATTGTTAAATTAAAGGTTTAAATAAAACTAAAAAAACATGAAAAATTTTTAAACATTTTAAATATTAGGCCTAAAAACTAAAGTATATTCATACGTAGATGCTAAATGTTTTTTTTTTTATTATCTTAATTGTCAATATTAAATCAAATAGATATGTAACTCCTTAAATTTTACTTGTTTAATTAGTTTGCTCATAAAACTTTCAATTTAAATATATGCTATCATTTGAATGCACTTTTTTTCCTTTTTTTCTTTTATAAATACAAACTCATTAAATCATATTTTTTTTAATTTATAAACAATTTTTTTCTCCAAATGTCTTTCCATCTAAATTTATTTATGTCTAAAATCAAATCCTTAAATTATAATTGAAATCAAATCTAAGCTTCCTTTCATGTTTCTTTTTCTTCTTCTTTTTAATACTTTTATACTCTTTTGAATTTTTTTTGCTGGTTTAAAGTTTTTTGAATTTCCCTCCAAAAAAGTAATTGATTTATGTTTTTCACAATATAGTTATTCCAAGAAAATTTATTTTGGGATTATATTTTAGAATTTAGATTTTAGGGATTAAATTTTTATATGAAAATGGATTATTAGATGGAAATAAATTTAGAAAAAAGAAAAAATATATGTTTATAAGTTTAGAAAAATATGACTTAATATAAATCGGCGTGACTCAGCAAGTTTATATTTATAAGTTAAAAAAATATAAGTCGGAAGTTATATGGTTAAATTAAAAATTTAAGAGATAAACTGGCCAAACGAGTAAATTCAAAGGTTACATATATATTTATCCAAAATATTATTTTGAAGATCAAAGCTCATATATTTAATAAATTAGTAATTATTAATAAATTTTTTAATTGAAATTAGTAATATATAAAAATAAAATGTCATATATTTTATCAATTAATAATTATTTATAATTAATAGTTTTTAATAAGTTTTTAATTAAAACTATTAATATTTAAAAATAAAATCTCATATATTTAATAAACTATTAATATATAAAACCATTAATATATGAAAATTAAATATTATATATTTAATAAATTATTAATAAAAAATTGTTAATTGAAAATATTAATATATGAAAATTAAAAATTATATATTTAATAAATTATTAATTATTAATAAAATTTTTAACTGAAACTATTAATATATAAAGACAAATACTATATATTTAATAAAATATTAATAAATAAATAAATATTAATTATCAATAAATTTTTTTGACTAAAACTATTAATATATGAAAGTAAAATATTATATATTTAATAAATTATTAATATATAAATATAAAATATTTTATATATAATAAATTTATTGATTGAGAATAAAAAGTGGAAGAAATATAAGTTATCACGTAACGTATATATAATATAAAAATATAATATGTTATAATTATTTACCTCTATTTATATTATTTATATCTCTCATAATTTATTAATTAAATATATTAATATAAAAAATAGAAAGTTGTTTAAAATTTCAGTTTTATTTTTTATAACTATAGTAATGGCTATTAATCATATTAAACTTTAAATTTATTAATTGAAACTATTAATATATGAAAATAAAGTATCATATATTTAATAAATTATTAATATATGAATATAAAAAGTCCTACATATGATAAATTTATTAATTGAAATTGTTAACTGATATAAATGATTGAAAATAAGTAGTTTAAAAATTTATATTTATAATGAATTGTATATTTAATTTCAACAATTCTTTATAATATTTTCTTTAACACTAAAAAAAATCTAACCACGCCTTAGGTATGTAACTAGTTATTATTTTATTTGAAGAGAAAGGACAGTAAATGTATAATTTGTAACGTTCTAAACTATTAATTAAACTAATCATGCACCAGCATATTATGCAGTAGTAAATAAATATAAAATAATTTATATAAATTATTTAGTAAAATATAAATTGGCAATATATCTTGTTATAAAATATAATGAAATCTTTTACCTTGATTTTCATGACATGAATTACATTGGAGCAGTGTAATATGAATATAAAATCTTTCTATTCCATAACTTACACCTTCAAGAACAAAAATCATATTACAAGTTTTTTGCTACAAAAATTAAGCCATAAATTCTATAGAAAAAGTGAGGAAATACAAAAAGAAAATAAAAAATTTGTGCAAAATTTTCAAATGGAAAGAAAAGTATGAATAATAGGGTTAAAAGTAATATA
Organism: Garcia nutans; assembly: GCA_947685225.1. Lineage (NCBI taxonomy): Eukaryota > Viridiplantae > Streptophyta > Magnoliopsida > Malpighiales > Euphorbiaceae > Garcia > Garcia nutans. Next base: position 37,701,622 of record CANTUV010000045.1, read on the forward strand.
TTTCTATTGTTTAACTTTCAAATTAAATTAATGTTATTATTGAGTAAATTATTAAAGTATAATTAGTATGTTAGGAAGATTAAAAAGTCATATATTTTTATTGTCTAACTTTTTGAATTTCTAAAAAATTATCAAAATAGTATTATTAAATAAATTATTAGCATATAATTAATTTATTTAAATGATTAACAAGAAATTAATTTATAAAGAAAATTAAAAGATAGATATTGAAGTATTTAACTATTCAAATATCTAGAAAAATATGGCTAAATAGAAATTTGAATTTTTTTTTAAAAAATAAAATAATAAAAAATAATGATATGACTTTCTATGGGTTAAGAAAATTCTTAATAGTACCTTATTCGCATATTGTGTGACAACGAAAGTAATAAAATACAATAAATATAATTAATAATAAATATATATAAAATAATTTATATATAAAATAATAATAAATTATATTGTAAAAATATAAAATAAAATATTTACTTGATTTTTATGATAATTTTGTCGAAATAATATTTGTGAGTAAATATATATTTTTATTTTATAACTTAATATTTTCAATAATCAACAACAAAATTTACATATATTTTCTGATAGAAAAATGATGAATTTATAAAAAATAAAAAAAATATAAAATAAAATTCAAGCAAATTTTTTTAAGTAGAAAAAAATGTGAGTGTGTGAGGATTTATAATTATAGATTTATATTAGAATAATTTATGTAATATTAACATATTACATAAATTATTAATATATAATTAGTTTATTAGGAAGTTAAAAAGTCATATTTTTTATTGTTTAAATTTTTTAAATTTCTAAAAATTATATAAATTACTTATTATTATAAATAAATTATTAATTAAATAACTTATTTAAATAAATTATTATTGTATAATTAATTTATTATAAATGTCAAAAATTATATATTTTATTGTTTAATTTTTGAATTTCTAAAAATATATTAATAAATTATTATTATAAATAAATTATTTAATTTATAATTTATTTATTATGAATGTTAAGAGATATTTTTTTAACTTTTTAAATTTTTAAAAATATATAAATCAATCAATATTATTAAATTCTATTAATGTGTTATTAATTTATAGAAGATTAAATGTCACAAATATAATTTATTTAATCAATATTATGAAATTATATTAATGTGTAATTATTTAATAGAAGATTAAAGTCATAAATATAATTTATTAATTATTAAATTTAAAATTTTATATAAATTATTAAAATTAGCTAAAATATTAATTAAGAAAAAATGAAATAATTTATTTTTTAAAAATTAATTTAAAAGTCATAAATATAATTTATTAATTATTAAAATTTAAAATTTATATATATTATTAAAATTAAATAAAATATTAATTAAGAAAAAATGAAATAATATATTATTTTTAAAAATTGATAATGATTATAGCATTTCTTCAATCCTTAGCTTTTATATATAGAATATAGATATTCTAACAAAATTATTAAATTGATGATTACTTATTAATTAATTAATTAATCCAATAACACATTAATTAGGTTATATTTTTATTTCTTTTGATCAAAAGTGTATTCAGTAAGTATTTATTGATTGAGTTTAAATTTCATTCTTAAATCAACTTCAGAATTCATGTTCACACTTCACTTATATGCTCAAAACATTTATTACATACCAAGGGGCTATAAATCATCTTATTAAAATATTTTTGATATATATAGAGTAGACTAGCTATTAGAATTATGCATATATTGAGCAATCCAAATTTAGAACAAATTGAAAGAGTTTATTTTTAACATGGTAAAATAAACTCTAAAGATTTTGGTAGATACTACTTTTTTTTTTGATGGAGTAATTCTTTACTACAACAACTACTAATAGTAATAGAAAAAGGCTTGACGATGCATGATATTGTTATACTATATGAAAAGGAAACATTGTTCTAAAAGCAGTTGAAGTAATCCAATCATTAATTTCTATATTTAATGTTGATTTGTTTAGTTCATTTTTAATATAATTTTTAAATTTAATAACATTAATATTCTTATGAAATGTGAATCTAACTAGAAAATTTATAGATATATGGTCCAAGCAAAATGCAAACTATTTTAATCATGAGTTTTATGATATTATGTATTGTTTTCATACTAGAAAAAGCAATTATAACTAAAACGAAACAGTAAATGGGTGTTCGATTTTACCACCATTAGAAGTTGGGTGGCATTTGCTTTAGGGTAGGATAGATTAGGAATAGGAATAAGTGATTTTTGTTATTATTATCTGAATAAAATATATAAAATAATAGGAATCGCACTACTATAAAATAAAATAAAAAAGTTATTCTTACCGCTCTCATATTAATCAATTTTGAATTTTAGTAGAAATTAAAATTAAAAAAAAATAATTTTTTTATAAATAAAATAAAACTTAAAAAAATCGAATTAATTCTCTTTATTCATCATCAAAATATAGATATTTATTTTTTGATAATTTATATTTATTAATTATATACATTTTCTCTCATAAATTAAATAAAAAAATACGAAATAAAAATATATATTTTCTTAATACAACACACAAAATTAAATCAACCATCTTTATCCATCTTTCAACATGTATTTATTTATTGATTATTTATATATTTTTATTATATATATTTTTTCTCATCAATTAAATTAATATATATTATTTTTACAAATAAAATATATAAATTATTAATTACTAATTCAGGATAATATTTTTCATTAATCTTTAATTTATTAAAATAAAAATACTTCATGCACACACAAATGATATATATATATATATTAAAAAATTGTTATTAACTATATGTTTTTTAAATTGCGATTCTATTATATTCCAAATAAGTTTAAATGGAATCGAATTCCGATTCAAGATTGAATGTAATGAAAAAAGAAAAAAAATTGTCATTTGGTTTCAGTCTCTTTTCTTTCTAATTCTAATTTTGATTCTGATTTTAAAATTTGAACAAAACATCCCATTTTTTTTTATTATAAAAATTGACTTAATTTATTTAAATAATTAAAATAGTTGATATTATATTATATTTTCACTTACCTCTTATCATATTATTCCTATAAAAATTTTAGTTAATGATTTTTTTTTTCAAAATAATATTTTACATGATATAGTTATTTATAATTCTTTAAAATAATAAATAATTATTATTTTTTTATATTTATAATATTGAAATAATCACAATATTTACATTTAATTTTTTAAAGCTATAAATATATATAAGATACAAAATTAAGTTCAATTGATTAATATTTTTTTTATTTTCATAATATATATGTAAAAAATATTTATATTGTTACAATCATTTTATATTTTACACTCACAATCACTAAATTTTTACTAAATAACCAATATTTATTAATTAACCTTATTTAAGTATCATGTATAGTTAACCAAATAAATTCTAACATTTTTACTTAATTGAGAATTCATATATATTTTTTATAATGCATTTAACAAATTAATAAAATAAAGCCGAAAATGGTTAATCTTCTTATATAGGTAGATGAGATATTGTATGAGATCAACATGGATCTCAAGCAATACTTGATGGGAGTTGTTACAACTATTAAATAAAGTAAACAAAGAAAGTTGCAACTAAACCTTGACCAGAACAAAAAAAAAAAAAAAAGTGCATTTGTTTTTGAAACTTCCGTGGCATTTGGAAGAATAACGAAATAATGGAAGGGTATTGTTGGAAATTGAGTATATAAAATGCCAACGCTAATTCACAAGGGATCATGTGCTTGCTTAAAAGAGGTGGTGGTTTCTTTTAACTTTTCATACTTGTCTTTTTTAAATAAAAAAATAAAAAATAAAAACATTATATATATAATTTTTCCAAAGGAGATGTATTGTGAAATTAGTTTAAGAATAATAAAATTAAATTAATTAATCTAAAAAAATTAAGTTTTGGATGAAAGAAAAATAAAATTAATTAAAATTATAACCGAACATTTTTCATTTTTAGGAATTCATTGTTTCATGTTTTCAATTTTAAGAATAAATTTAAAATTAATTTTTGATAAAGTTATGCAATAATTTAAAAAATTAAATTTTAAATATTTATTTTCAATTTAAATTATGAAAAGAATACATTACCCATATATCATGCAAAAATACAATCCTTACAATGCACGGCCTGTCGCTATTATAATTAAATAAAAACTCTTTCGAATTTATGAATTAATAAATAGTAAAAAAACCCAATAAATAATTTAAGTTTCCCGTCTTTTAACATCTCTGAATCTGATGAACAAAATCTGATGTGTATGTACTTGTTTGTGGCTGACCCTCATTAGATTGTTAAAAGCTTTATTATGTTCTCTGAATCTCTGTATACATCTACTGGTCTCTGGTCCTTTTCATTATCATTTTGAATCCCTTTTCCATTTTTTCATTATATATAACAGAAGATTCCTACCCTTATGCCTTTTTTTTTTTTTAAATTAATATTAATATATGCATACATATATTAATGTTTTAATTCTTGAATTTTCTTTAAAGAAATTAAACAAAATGGTCATCATGATTTTTTTAATGATTATTATTATCGGGGTGTGTTGTCATGATGTTGATGGGTTTCCTTTCTTTTTTTTTTGAGGGAACTGAGTTTTTTCTTGATTCCTATTCATGCATGATCTTCACCATCACCATCATCGTCGTCTTCTTGCTTTTCTCGTCTTTGTTTTTGTTTTTGCCTTTTGGGTTCTCAGAATTTTCAGATTTCTATTACACACCAATTTCTATTCTTAACAAATATTGTTTCCTTGTATCACTTCCTTGTTGGGCTTCAAACAAGGACTCGATTTTCCAAGGTGAGATTTTCTATGCAACTTGTACCTTGTATTTTTGCATGTTCCTCTCCTTGATGTTCTTATTTCCAGCATTCCATTCCCTTTTTTTTTTTTTTATTAACTTGATGTTTTTGCATGGCACTTTCTTATTTGGACTAGTCATACATTCTTCTGTCTAATCCTATTTAAATAAGGTGCTTTTTATGTTAATTAGTCTTCTAAATTCTGTCTCTTGTTCTGTTAGATTCTGATTTTATTTCCTTATTGGGGTCTTGCAGATTTTCATATTTAATAGAGGGCTTCAGGTGAAATGATTTTTATAATTGAAGGGGTTTGTGCTAATTCACTGTTGATTCAACTGTGAATCTGTTGATTCTATCTGTAAGAATGTGAATATTTGTCAAAAGAGAGTTGTGAGTCCTTGTTCTCCAGAATCTTAAATGGACATGCCTTCTAATTGTAAGCATCAAAGATTCTTTGGCAGAAATTTGAATTCAGTAACATGTAAATGTCTTGTTTTGGTTGTTGCTTTTCTGCTTCTTAGAACTGTATTGCTTCCGTCATTCTCTGATTATGGTAGAATTGAGCAGAGTATCCATGATTTGATTCACACTCGTTCTCTATCATTGGAATCTGATTGTCGAATTCGTAAAGAAAAGTTCTTGGAGGTTCCACAGATTGTTTGGGGACTGAACAATCAAAAAATAGCATTTGCAAGAGCTTGTCTCACTGCCAGAATGCTGAATCGAACTCTTTTAATGCCTAGCTTAAGCGCTTCACTGTTCTATAAGGAATTAGACCGCTTGCAGCCTATTTCCTTTGATAAATTGTTCCAATTTCAGAGGTTTAATTCTCTCTGTAATGGGTTTGTGCAGTTGGGTCAGTATTCAGATCTTAGAAACACAACTGGAGTGTATGAGCTTAAGAAGGGAAGTGGGAGGAAGTGGACGGTAGAGAGAGATCTGGATCAATTAAGGCAGTTTAGCAAGGACCCGTATGATGGATATGAGGTAATTCGAATAGTTGGAAAAAATCCTTTTATGTGGCATGATCATTGGCCGGTTAAGGACTATGCTCAGGTCTTTGAATGCTTAGTTTTGGTTGAAGAGATAGAAAGAGAAGCATCTAATGTTGTGTCAAAGATCAGAGAAGTAGGAAGAGAAACAAGAAGCCAGATTGAATCCCCTCAAAATGGTTTTGAATTACAGCCTGTGCCTTACATAGCAGTTCATATGAGGATAGAGACAGATTGGATGATTCACTGTAAGAAGTTAGAACAAAGATCAAAGATAAGCCAAATTTGTAGCAGCAAGCAGGAGATTATGGAGCGAGTAGGTAACATAGTGGGCTTGAAAAGGCCTACTGTTCTTTATCTTGCTGTAGCTGATAGTCTTCTTGACGATCCTTCTATACTCACTGGCTGGAAGGATGGTTTGCTTCCCTTTGAGAAGAAGAAACTTGGGGTCGATGGAAATTACAGGAAGTACCCATATCTCATTCAGTCTGCAATAGACTATGAAGTGTGCTTAAGGGCTGATGTATTTGTTGGGAACAGTTTCTCAACATTTTCTAGTCTTATAGCTCTTGAGAGAACACAAAAGATGATTAGAATGGGTGTTACAAGCTCATGTGGCGTGGATGTGAGATGGCCTTCCTATGCATATAATCTATTAGGGATATCAAATGGCCCTAAAAGATGGATGGCTAATATGTCTGATACAAGTCTTAAAGCAATCAGCTATGGTACTAATATCATCTGTTGCTGATTGTTATGGCAAGTGGTTCTGGCATGGCTGCTATCTAAAACTGGTTGAATTCTCCTGTGAAAATTGGTTAGTATAGTTTTTGTGTAAAGAAAGTCAAGAATATAGAATTTCAAGATAGCTGTTAACATCAAATTAGGTACTATTTTCCTTATTCTTAATTTCTTGTCGAAGTTTTTGATAATTAAATTGATTTTTTGCACTCAGTACCTTAGGAATGGATATACCGTCTCATTTCTGCATCATATTCGTTCTCTAGACATTATTTGACTAAATAAACATCATATAGGTACTCTTTTTATGCTTACATTGCCATTAAACTTTATGTCTTTTAAGAATATTAGGAGCTCAAATGAGCATTGGCACCGATGAATTATTATAATGGGATATGAAAAAACAAGAAAATGATTTATTCATAAAATGCATACTTCAATTTCTATATATTAGTACAATAGTTTTTATATTAATATAATAGTTTTTCTTTTTTCTTTTTTTTTCCTGAATTAAGCATAGTAATTAATTTGATTTGATGATTGGATGGAGGGCGGAGTTATTATCCTTGATGTAATGTTAGTTTCTTTTTAATGTATTTATTGTTGTTTGTTCTATAACTATCATCTCTTTGTCAATCTGGCATGGCAAAAATTAAATCTTTACCTTAGGTCTGTTATTGTTATGGAGTAATTGTATTGTTCTATAGCAAGGTTGATATTGATTACGGCTCGATGGCTTCATTCTAGAGCATGCATTCTCTGCCTAAATTCTATAGTTCAAACGTATGATATGGAAGATATAAAAAGGTGATGTGGGGTTTTCTTGCTTTTCTTGCTGTATGCATAATGGTAAAATTTCATTATATCTTTGTGAATTTTGCCAAAATAAAGTTTCTATGGCACCAGTTGAGATTTTCTTACTTTCTTTTCCTTTTTTATTTTTTTTCCTTCTATGTTTCTTGCATTGTTTTTCCTTTCTGGAATTCAAGGGTACTACAGAAAGGAAAAGGTGATTGAGACACGCCCCACTTTGTTGACCCCCCAAAACAATCGAGGAATTATGTTCTCTTCTTGATTTATTGTTGGCTAAAAAAGAAAATTCCTCTGGCCCACTTTCCTTGAGTATATACGATTGATTGACTTTAATACACTGGTTTTGATCGTATCATGTTATGTTTGAGCTTCAAATGAATTTTTGATGCAAGATCTGCAAGTCAAGCTTGTTTAGGTACTCTTTTTTTTTTTTTTTTATAATTAAATACTTAGGCTTTGATTGGTTTTGAGCCTCTTTCGCTTGAAAGGAAAAGTCTCAGCCATACTGAGGACACTCCATTAAAAAAAAAATAATAAGTTAATGGTTATCGTTTTTCAGAAGTGAAAACACATAGCCTCTTTCGCTTGAAAGGACAAGTAGAAAATTATTGTGAAACCGCCAAAGGCAAAGCTTGCAAGGAGTGAACAGGAGATTTGAGAAATTAATACAACTTAACACGCCAAGTGTAATATTCTAATAAATAGAAAAATGTAAAACTCTATGGATGCAATTCAAATAAGAAAAGTAAAATACATTTTAGCCCTTGGCATCAATCGCTATTTTTACAACCATTTCTTTGATTATGAACACTAAAGGTATCTTCTGAGTTGATTTACAAAAGAGCACTGAATGTATGAGTTGAAGATAAAAAGGTGTTCAAAGACCAGCTGATTTTGATCTTTAATATTAGTTATTTCCCTCTCATAGAAACGTTGCTTTTAAATGACCTTTTTTTGTAGCTAACTTAAAAAATATACTTATTGTAGCTTGAAGAAGTGATATGTTTCGCTATAAAAAATTTTCAGCTGATAATGCTTGAAATTTAATGTCACTAGATGAACTCTTCTTAAGATATGAATTTGGAGTTTTGACTCTAGATAAGTCATATGGGGTGACTGCATAGTTATTCTAATGAATTTTTATTGGCGATTGTGCTTAAGTCTTAATTTTAGGTGTTAGTGCGAGCGGGCCGAACCCAAACAAAAGTCTTCGCTCGATACAGACTGAGAATACATATCTCAAAAGGGCTAACTTAATAGATGAGTCTCAGTGAAGAGAGTCAGCCCGATTCTTTATACTGAGTTCGATGATGACAAACTACTAATTACTAGATTGGGTAGATTTATATGGACCACTTATATTGCATTTGCCTTGAACCTTTTATAATACAGTTTCTAATGACATTGCTATATATAAATCGACAAATAAGCATGTATGACATGAACAAATGATAACATATTATAATTAACAAACTAACAAACACTAACAAACTTTAAGAATACATCCATGAGTTTCAGAAAAAATTACATCCATAATCTTTATTTATTGACATGAAACATATAAAAGATGAAAAAGGATTATCATGAGTGAACTTACATATAATATTTCAATCACATTTTAAAGCTAAAACTACCGAGAATCATAGTCAAATATGCATAAGGAAGCATATTCATGAACATCTGAACCTATCATGTCAAATCTAAGTTATTTCATCATTCCAAGTGAATAACATATTTAATAGTCATGGCAGCAGCAAATTGATTAAAAGACCTTTAGAAAACTGATTTAAATAAGATAGAAAGAGAATTATAAGTTTAAACCCTCATGTTTCACCAAATTGAATTTATGTTCTTTCAGTTTTAGTTAATTTTCATAATCAAATTCACAAAATTGATAAAAACAAGTATGACAAGTTGAATGACTGACTTAAAAATGATGAACATAGCAAGTTTGTAAAGCTTTGAGCTATGGACCAAATTGATTTCTTTAAGCTTTTAGTAGTTCCAAATTGTTCTTGAAGGATTTGAACCCAAAAGATCACTCTAAATCACCAACAATAACTTCTTCCTTCTTTATAGCTAATCAAGATTAAATTTGGGTGAGTTTTTATGGTTCAAAGCTACTGGAATTTATGGTGAAGGTGGAGCAAGGAGAATGGTTTTATTGCTTTTTAGGTGTTGAAAGTCTAATCTTCAAAAAGAATCCCCCTTTTAAGAGATGTTTAGTATGGATTTATAAGACTAGGGTTTCTAGGGTTCTATTAGAAAGCTTCTTACACAAATAAGGATAGATTTTAAGAAAACAAATCAGATAAGGTCAAGTTAAAAAAAGTAAAGTCCTACAAAATCTCAAAAACAAATTTTTTACCTTATTTGTCATTCAACATTTGCGTAGATGTTCAAACTATTTGCGCGGATATTCCTCATAGGCTGGCGCTAAGCCTTGTGAGGAACTGGCGTGAATCTTTTACTTGGGCCAGAGGACATCCGTGCAGATAGCCTGTCAGAGGTTAATCAAAATTTCTACACTTAGGCTATTATTTGGTTTTTTGATTCATTCCTCAGGACTTTTGGGCCATGTTCATTACAATTAGGTCCATTTTCATCCAATCAAACTTATTCCATCATTTTTAATAATTTAATTATAAAATCTAACCAAATCAGAAGCGTAACATGATCTCGTAATTGGGTTATAAGTTGTGTAAATTGTTTGGTCAAAATCCAACGCTAACAGTTTGCCCCCATTTTAATGGGATTCAGTCAAGGTTCACCTTTTGAATTTTGCTAAAGTTTATGGAGAAAAAAAAAATGAAAACAACATCAATAAAAAATTAATTTTAAGAAAAATCAATTTCAACTAAACAATTCCCACAACACTTGCCAACCACTAGGGATTAGCAAGTTGAAATACAATGCATGAGCTTGGCATTCGCTTAAGATAGCCAAGGACTTTCAACCACTAGGGATTGAAAGGTGTGGCCATTCGGGACCATTGACTAGATAACCATTCGAGCTTCTAACCACGACTGACCACTCGAGGTTAAATCTTTTGCCACCCAGGACCTAGAAAGCTTATAAAACTGGGATGGACTACTTAGGATTCAGACTTCTAGGCACTTGGGACTTGTAAAGTCAAAGACACATTAAGGACCACTTGGGATCCATATTTCAAGCCACTCAAGGCTTGCAGAACAAAAAAAAAAAACATCAAGGATCACTCAAGATTCGGGTTTTTAGTCACCCGGGGCTTACAGAATCAATAATACATCAAGGATCACTCGGGATCTAGGTTCCTAGCCACTTGGGGCTTGTAGAATAAATGTAGAGAATCAAGTTTAGAATACTTGGTCATTTCGTGATGGTTGCTTCTATAACATGCTTTTCGAGGAAATTTTCATAATGTGATGGGGCCACTCCACAACCCACTTCATGCCAAACTTTTTGCTTACAACAATATTGCTTCTTAAAGACTCTTCATTAATCTTCTTTAACAATTGAGCCCACGGAGCCCAATAGCTTGATTGCTTGATGAACATTCAAGGATTCCAATAACGTGGTTGATCTTCAGTTGGTGGCCCCAATTAGCCTTTGATTGGTTGACTTGGATAGGTTTTAGTTTAGTTCCTCAAAATTGGCTTTGATTAGCTTTCCCAAGTGTCTCTGATTAGCCTTCCACCCTTACAATTATTATCTTTCCAATGTGAACACGATTAATCTTACAAGTGGACATCTATTATCATACTTTTTTATCCTTTCATGGTGACACTGATTTATCTTTTAAAATTATCATTGATTAGTCTTCCAAGATGATATAGGTTAGTCCTCCAAATTGACACGGATGAAACATATTAGTCCTCCAAATTGACATGGATTAGTCTTCCAAGTTGACACAGATCAATCTTTCAAGGAGGCTCTAATTTGTCCCTAAAGGTGGCATAGATTTATCTTCCAAATGATACAGATTTACCTTCCAAAATGACATAGATTTGTCTTCTTAAATTATATAGATTTGTCTTCCTAAATGGCTCTGATTTGCCTTCCAAAGGTGACACATATTTATCTTTTTAAAATGACATAGATTAGTCTTCAAAAGTGACACAAATTAGTCTTTTAAGATGGTTGTAGTTTGCCTTCCAAAGGTGACACATATTTGTCTTCTTAAATGACATCGATTGTCTTCTAAGATGGTTCTAATTTGCCTTCTAAAGGTGACATAGATTTGTCTTCCAAAATGACACAGATTAGTCTTCCAAGATGGCTCTGATTTGCCTTCCAAATTGACACTGATTTGTCTTACTAAATGACACATATTTATCTTCCAAGGGGATGCAGATTCACTATACTCTTGAGCATGTGATGCAGATTCACCTTCTTGAACAACTTTTGATGGCTTGACCTAGTTAGACCTTCAGTAAGTTGACCTAGTTGGGCCTTTCATTACTTTGGCCTAGTTGGGTGTTCCATTGACCTTGATGAGCTTTTGATGCTTCAACTTGTATAGTTCTTTAATGGTTTGACTTGGAAAGGCCTTTAATTGCTTTGCTCATGTCGTCTCTTCATTTCTCCTCATTTTATTTTGTGAGCAGAAATTTTCGCCCCCACTCCCATGTGGAATAGTTTTTGTAACTTCGACACTGTTTCTCCTCATTTCATTCTGTGAGTAGGGATTCATTATACTCTAACGGGTTTAGAAAGTTGGCTACATATGGGAAAGGTGAGAATGACTCAGCATCCCCATAACGCCCGATTCATTGGAGCTGAACCCCTTTTCAAGTCTATATACTATTAAATTCTTAAAGATTACGATATCATCCATACTGTATGCGAAAATCGAAAGAAATAAACATCCATCACTTTATTATATAAAAACAAACAAATTAGGCACCCATCCAAGGATGAAAATATTCCATTACAATGTCTATGTCCATGAAAATAAACATAACAGGATACTCACTAAAAGGTGAAAATATATCCTTTACAAAATCCCAAAATTCGTAATGTAAATTACATTGTTAAAAAATAATTAAGGCACCCACAAAGTGGAAACATGCCTTTTACAATTCTAGAATCCAAATAAATAATTAATCAAGCAAATTAAATCATTCAAACATAATAAATAAAGATAAAATATCCATTATAATCAAATAAAATCATCCATACTGAACATATAATAAATCACACAATCATAAACATGTATTAACAAGTTAAAAATCAAATATAAATTTTAGATATAGATGTAAAAACTATAATGGTTCAATAAAAATACAATTAGGGTTTTTACAAAACTAGGTTTTTAGACAAGCAAATCTAGGGTTTAGGATTTTAGAAAAATGGGATTAGGGTTTTAAAGTTTTGAAAACTGGTTTTTAGGGTTTTAGGATTGAAAACTGTTTTTAGGGATTTAGGATTTAAAAAATGATTTTAGGGTTTTGATATTGAAAATTGATTTTAGGGTTTTGATATTGAAAATTGGTTTTAGGGTTTTGAGGTTTTAAGAAATGCGCTAGGTTTTTTTTTTATTTGAACTTGGTTACTGGATTATATGAATAAGGCTACTATATGATTATATGAGACATGTTATTGTAAATGATTACTGGATGTCTAAATGGATGGTGGTGCAAAGATGATTTAAAAAGTGTTTATATGAGTATTGTGAACCAAACCAATCTATTACCTATTAACATTAAAAAGCCCTATCACTATTGTTGTTTTTAAATTAAATGGTTTACTGGATATAAACTAGGTCTCCCAAACAAGGTTACTGGATGTTTATAAAAGTGCTGGAATGAAATAAAACAATGAAATAAGAATGGGTGAATTACTGTAAGTTTAGAACAAACTGAATAAAGGATTGCAAATCTCTATTGTTGGTTTCACCGATATTTTATATTGATCCAAGCTTTATATTTACACCAACGGTTAAATCTTAATTGATAATGAAGACAGTCTTCCACTGCCTTCTTGGTTTGATGGTTTGATATTCTGTGTCTCTAATCACTCAATCTTTAATATTGCTAGAGTTTTTAATTGTTTAATGCTTACTGTTTGATTGTTGCTTCTTGTTGCCGATCCCCACTCTGTGTGTTTCATCTTGTATTTATATAAAAATAAGTTAGGTTAAATCCTTTAGAACTCCCAAAGCTAATCGGATTACAATTAGCATTGGGTTTTAATTTAAACTGAATTTGGACGCAAACTAGCCTAAAATTCAGAATTAAAGTCGAAACTCAAGATCTGTGGCTAATTGGCATGCACGGGCTGTGGTCGCCTAGGGCTTGCATGTGGCGAATTAGGCGTGTCACTTTGCCACAGCAGAGGCCTATGGCAAATTGGGTGTGCCACTTCACAGGTCGAGGCCTGTAGCGAATTAGGCGTGCCAAAAGATAAACAGGCTGGAATCGACTCGTCTTGGATTTTATTGCTATATCAGATCCATTTTAGATTTTATTCAAATTTAGTTTAACATTTTCTAATCCATAAGCATAATAGATTTAATTTGGACTAAACAAACTAAATTTTGGGACCAACAAATTTGAACCAATTGAATTTATGCCTTTCAAAATTGGATGGAACTATTTAAAAGTTAAACTAGGTTTAAGCTTTTAAAATTGGACCGAATTTAGCTTGGCCTTCTTTAGTCGGGATTGAACTAGTTTAGGGCCAAAATCAAGGGTCTACACATTCCTTTTTTCAATGCCTTCTCTTTATGGCTTGTATGGCCCCCAATCTTCTTTAGAATTTACTGACTAGCTCATTACAGGCTTGAAGAGCCAATTGACCTACATAGTTAGTAGATGCATGTATGTATGTGTATGCATGTCCTAAGATCTCTATATACAAATGAAAATGTAGTTCTAATTATAGATCCATTTCCTTTGCAGGTCACTCATATTGAGGAGTTAAGGCAGACAAAATGAGCACTTGAACAGTGTATGGGCTAGTATAAATGGGAGCAAACAACGAATAAGGCCCCCCATAAGAGATTGGAGCATATGGACATCAAGTGTTGATGCAATTATTGAAGACCTCCAGGAGCAGATTGAGTATGAGGGTCCAACTACTAGGGATGGGCTTGGTGTAGAGGTGCAGCAGGGATAGACCCAAAAGTAGGGTGACGATTCAAGCGATGATGAATGGGCCATGATTTTTCATTTCCTTTTTCCTTTCTGTCTCCTTTCTTATGATCGCCTCATTAGATGGTCTTCAATTGGATTCTTCTCATATTTTAACTCCTCTTTCCCCTAAGGCAATCAACGACTTATATTGATGACCAAATTGCTTAACAATGAGATTGTCCTCCATCTTTTTTCTTGTAGCCTTGCCCTCATGTTTTTATCACAAATTGAATCATGATACATCCTAGAGATCCACTATAATGTTTGAAATTTTAAGTAAGGATTTTCTGAATTATATATATAGGATTTTTTGAATTTTATATATTAAACTATGTGTGATCTTGGGAGTGGCCTATGCATTTAAAATTGGTAGAAAAATAGGGTTGTAAAAGCCTTAAACAGTGAAAAATTAAATTTGGGTATGGATTTAATCAGTATTTTTGAAAAAAAATTTTAAAGCGGTAAAAATTATAAAAATGTCCCTATGGCCTTAGAATAAAATTCTATTGTAATTAGGATATGAAATATGAGTAATGTGACTTTAAAATAATTAAAGCAAATATTTTTATGATTTTTTGGAATTAAAGATCAAATTAAGGGATAATTAAAGAAAGTAGGTGTACTGAAGTAAAGGTATGAGCAATACATAGAATCAAAATCCTAAATTAAAGTAAAGTTGACTTCTTTTTTCTTTTTTATTCTTCCTCTTCACCTTCGGCTGAATTCACCTCTTCACCACCACCATATCTCCTTCTTATTTCTTCGTCTATCTCTTTACCTTAAAAACCCAAGGATCCTTAGTTATAATTCAAGATTTTTAAGGGAAATAGTTAGTTTACTACAGAATTTCCAAGAATAGCATTATAAAACCAAAAGAAATTGAGAAAAGAGATAGGAAGAGCCACTTTGAAAGAGGTTAATGCTTGTGTATTTGGTAATTTGCTATTATTTAGATTTTATTTTATTTTTTATGCTAATAGAAGTTATTAAACTCTAACATTTGAATTAATTATGATAGATTTGATTACTTGAACCATTTGAGAAAGAATTGAATAAGGAGCTAAATAAGGAAGAAATTGAATATGGAATAATTTTTCGTTGAGATTAAGTGTGCTTGTGTGGTTTTTAACTTGGAACTAAGCTTAAAAAAGCTTTTGAACCAATAAAGTATAGGTTTAGGGTTATGAAAAATTTAGGATTTTGGGAAAGTTTAGGGTTTTGGAAGAAAAGTAATTATTTATAGTATATTTGATGAATATGTTTTAAATGAAATGTGTATGGTTTCAATTAAAGAAAAAATTACTTAAATGATTTGTTAAAGCTTGAAAAATAATGATTGATAAGAAGAAAAAGTGTTTACTTTAAAGAAATGAATTTAGCAAAATTGATATTATAATTGTAAAATTGATTGGAATGAGAAAATAATTGAAATTCCCAAGTTATATTGGTAAAAAAATCTAGTTATCGGATAGAATGACTAGCTAGAGGGTAAATGTCTACAGTGTTAATGGGCACATTGTGACATTATTGGACACTTTGTGTCACTTTTGATAGTGGACATTTATGCCATTACTGGTCCACTGGCTACATTGACTGATGCAGGTGTAATGCTATAGAGCTTATGCTACTCACCTTAAACTCTGAAAGTGGGCATTTAATTACCATTATCGAACCCATTATCCGAGTTTATGATTTTAAACTCAGTATATAAGGGCAAAATAAATGAAATTTATTGGAATATGAAAATTGTGCAATGTGAGCATTTACAAAGAATTGTACGGACTAGTGAATGAAAAAAATAGAATTTTTACCTTAATTATCAATGTTTTAACAAATAACTACAAAGTGATTATCTCTTTTTAATTAAGTCAAAATTTGAACTTATTTGATTAAATGACTTATTTTCAAAGTGTAATTTTAATTATATTTATTATTATAATTATTTCCTTATGATTTAAAGTGGCTAATTATGAATATACAAGCACTACTAAGCAATTGCTTAGCATATTAGATTTTTTTGATATGCAGATTAGATGGACCAGGCAGATCTAACAAAGTGAAGTTTTAAAGGATCCAGGATCAATTGCATTTCAAAAGGTGTAAACTTGAAAGATTTTATATTATGTAATTTAATTATTGTTCACATATCAATGTTTTAGTTTAAATGATAGTTGTATAACTTTAGACAAGATTGAGAGTTGTTATTTTGTAAATGTGGTTTGGATATAAAAATTTAGTAAATAATATTAATTTTGGAGGATCTTATATATGTAAACAAGTTGATGAAAGTATTAAATTATTATATTGAATGGTGATTGAATATTAATGAGTTGATGTAGTTGGAGTTGATAATGAATGAGAGAAAGTTAGAAGTATTTTTCTGCAGGTTGTATTAGGCTGGAGAAGATTCTAGCAGAGAATATTATAGAGAAAACTCTACCAAATTTTTTAGTTTAATTGTTAATAATGTTTATTATTTTTGCATATAGAATTGATAGTTATTGAGTAGCATCTTCTGATAGTTCTCTGACTGGATTGTCAGGGAGTATTACATTCACTGATGAGGCTTATTAATGCATGCTCTTCTCATGAGTTCTTAACTTCAACGTAGTGTCCGTAATTTTATTAAAATATAATTAAATACATAATTAAGAAGGGTTAAGTGAGGTGTTGGAAGAGAAAAATATTAATGTATATGTGAAAGATAAAAGAAGCATACATAAAATATAAATGCCACTAAAAAAATAAAAAATTCAAATGTAAAAGGTAAAAATCAAAACGTTAAAATTTAAAAAAAAATTCAAAATTTAATTCATTTTTGGGTGTAGAAGATAATAAATGATAAATATTAAATATTAATTATTAATTAATTAATTATTTATATATATGTATGGTTGAGAAAGGAAGAAGAAAATTAAAAAACTCTCTTCTTCTTCTTCTTCTTCTTCAACCTCTTGGCCGAAACACCATAGGAGGGTGGAGGAAGGTTCTTCATCTTCAAACACAACAAATTTCTTAGAGAATTCAAGGAATCAAAGACAATTTTGGAGGTTTTGCAAGAGGTAAGTAAGTTTCCTTGGATTTTAAGGTAGTTTTCTTTAAATATTTCAACTATGTAAAATTTCAATTTTTAGAGGAGGCTTGGATAATTTTTTAAATGGTATGGGAAGATGTTATTTTGATGTGGAAGTAAATATTCTATGGTTAAATTGAAATAGTTGGGATTGGTGGTAGTTTGGAAGAAGAAGAGAGTGAATTAGGGTTTATGGGTGATTTTTGGTTAGAATGCTTATAAATGGAGTTTAATTGATTAAAAGGTGTTAGAATGGGTCTCTAATGCCATTTTAGAACTTAGGATTGGTTAGTATGGAATTTCAAAATTAAAGAGTATTAGGAAAAATATTGAAAATTTGATAGAAATGTGATAATTTAGGTTTGATTAATTAAAATGAATAGAATTATGTTTTTAATGATTTATTTTAATCTATAATTTGATTTAGGACCAAGTTAAGTGGAGTTGCAAAACTAAAGTGATGAAGAGCATTAGTGAAAGTTGGTGTTGGAGAGTGGTTGCGCATTGGATTTTGGCTTATTACTAGGTATGTACATACTTTGATTTTGTATATTCCATTTGTATTTGATTTGACCTAGCACATTTTGTTATTATATATGTACTAAACTACTTTGATGTTGAGTTTTGTATTTTAAGTGCATTGTTGTTGTAAAAATGTGGATAAGGCATTAATTGAATTATGTTAAGCCATTGTAAATGGATAAAATAATTAATATATGCCAATTATAGAAAAATTGAAAAATGCCTAAAGTATATGGGCAATGAAGTCACAGTGTAAATGTAACATACATTATTTAAAAACATGGTAAATTACGTTGAAGTAAGGGAATTATGAATGGTTATGGAAAAGAAAATGGTAAATGATGCACTGTGATGGGAGTTGATTATGGAAAAGTGTAATGTATAGGAAATGTGTGTTGCCTTATATAATATTATGTTCTAGAGTTATGTGTTTGGTGATATACATATGGCATGCCAATATATGATTTGCCTTCGGGGCTAGACGCTGGATGTCACTTATGATATTATTTGCCTTCATACTAGATGCTAGGCATTGCTTGTGATATTATTTGCCTTCGGGCTCGACACTGGGTGTCAAGATAAACCAAAATAATATCTCTAAAACCTAAAAATTATATAAAGTTATTTGGGCTCAATGCATGCAATTGTGATATATGGTGGAATTATATGAGTAATGCATAAATTTAGAATGCATTTGCATGCTACATTGTGAGTTTCAAAGAAAAGGCATATTTCATTGTTTTCAAATTTTCACTTGTTATCAAAGTATGTACCGCTAGGCTATTAGCTTAGCGTGATTTACTTATTGCGTTGGAGACAAGTTAGGCACCAAAAGCCCTACTAGACCAGACCAGGTCTAGAGTTTCTGGATTATACTAGAAGTCTAATTTATTGTCACTAGGCCAGAGCCATCCGCATATTATGTAAATAACTATTTTGTGAACTTTTTAATTATATGTACATTATACCATAGTGTAAAACTTTATAAAAGAAATGTTGGGTTTATGGAATGTAAATATTTGAATACTTTTTATATATGTATATTCATTTGATTATATGATGTTGGATTCTTTGGACAAATGTTGGAGCATTTAGTTTGGTGTTATATTTGGGAGTCTACAATTTTATACAGGTTGAGTTGTGATTTTGGAAAACGTCCAATTTACAGACAAAACTCTGGCGAATTCTTTTCAGAGATTTTCTTTTAAAGTTTGTATTTTTAATAATTAATTACTAATCTATATATTTATATACTTAATAAAATATCTTTTAAGTATTAAAATAATTTTTTTTAAATTATGGAAAATTTTTAAATGATAAGGATTTGAACTATACAGTGTGTATGAACTATACGTATATAGGGTATAAAGGTGTTACTTTCAAAATGTATCTCGAATCTTGAATGTTGGCTCATTTCATGAGAGAAAACAAACGACCCTTTTATACAACTTAAAACCAGACTCAAATTTTTTCAATCATTTTCAAAATCAATCAAGTGCACAATGAAGTATTTATGTCAATTCACTTCAAAGACCAGAAAATTTTTATCCATGCTCTAGTCTTTAGGGTGTAAGATCAAACCCTACAAAAAACATGCATATTATCGACAAAAAATTTCATCGATTATCTTAATAATATTTGTCGATAAAGCAATTTATTGACAGATTTTCGATAGAAACATTTTATTCCTGAATTCCTTATTAGTAAAAAGTTCCCCGACAGAAATATCTAGATTTGGGTAAGTACCGAGAACTTACTGACAGAGCTTTCAGCTATGAAATATCATTATAAGCTGAGAGAAAATATTTGTTATCGATATGAGTTTAGTTGGTAATTTTTGTAAGTTACTGGAATATTTTTCAAATAGCAGTCATTAAATCTGTCGGTAATTATACGAAATGTACTGATAGCTTTATAGTCTATAGGTAAACTTTTATTACTTTTTTTTTAAAATAATTATTTTTTTGCAGATTAAAAAATTTATCAAGACAACCTCATATTTAGAATTTAATTCATTTAATAACTTTGATTCTAGTATATCTTCATTTGATTCAGAATCCCCTTCATCAATTTCAACCAGTTGACTAGTTGGATCATTCAAAAGACCTTGATCATCATCTCATGCTACTCTGTCTACTTCAGTCACAAAATCATATTCATCTTTTTAAAAGGTAGTTTCTTGGTTCGGGGTTTTTGTTGATGATTTAGGAAGATCAACAATTGATTAAGCTTTGACCATATAAATTGCTAACCAATTAACTGTATCTAACCTCAAACTTGTAGAGCTTGTATTTCCAAAATAAAAGGTTCATACTTATTATATGTTCGTCGCTTGTTGACATCTATTGATTTACATATTTTATGAAATCCTTGTTCTAGTTGTAGTGGGGTCATACTAATCATATTTAAATAAGACAACCCTCTTGATTGGTAGAGCTAGATATTCCACTTCAACAATATCAATTAAGCTATCGTAGAAGTCATATGAAGTTTCACTATAGTTTGACCCCTTAATGCAAACTCCACTATTCACTATGGACCTTTCAGAACAATGTGATCTTGTGTGAAATTTAGATCAATTCATGAAATAAACATCATAGCATTTCATATTTGGGAATGGACCCTTTGCTAAATCCAATATACACTTGTTATTTATATCTTTAGCATTGTCATGTGCCTATGCAATTAATTAATTAGTATAGTTTAGAATAATTAATTATATTTACATATCTAATTATATATAATATATTGATAACAAGTAAAATATGAAATTAAACTTACATATTTTTTGAACCATTTTAAGAAATTTTTATGAATCTTTGCGTCAATTTGAGAATAAAAAAATACATCTGTCCAATTCTCATAGCCATTCAATGTAAATACTTCGATGTATGGAAGTAAAAAAATTAAAAAATAAATACATTTGATAAATTTAATTAATTAATAATAGAGGTAATTTAAATAATAATTACTTCAAATTACAATGTAAATTCCTCGCAATTGCACAAAATATATGTGTGAGTTGTTGCATATTCTTTGTGGTCCAGTCTTTTAGGTTTCAGTTTTTCATATTCTTGACTAGGAGGAGTAAAAATTGATATAAGTCCTTATTATTTGTCAACTTCTCCACCATCATCATTCCTAGATGCTTGTTGCACCTAGTACTCACATGAGGCTTGAAATAATGAGAACAAAAATTGGATGCCTCCTCAACTATATAAGCATTGCATACGGAAGCTTCAACTTTTGCTTTACTTTTTACATTTTTTTTTCAAATGTTGAAGTTACTGCTCAAATGGATACATCTATTAGTATTGAACTGGTCCAACTGATTTTGCTTTATAAGGCAGGTGTATTGGTAATTGTCCCATTGAGTGGAAGAAGACTAGAGCAAAAATACACTCCAACTTATAGAGTATTATCAGTATATTCTCATGAAGATGCTCCATATCTAATTCTTTAAGGGTTATGGATGTCAAGTCTTTAAAAAATAAACTTAACTTTGTGATTGCTTCCCATACATTAACAAGTAGTAATTCCCTAAAAGTAATTAGAAAAAGTCTCTATATGAATATGTTGCAATCATGGATTTTCATTCCAAACAACTTATATTTCCTCATATCAACACATTGGCCCATATTCGACACATACCCATTTAGAAACTTTATGATATAAACCCCTAGTATAACGACTAAAGACCCAACACCAAATACACTTGGAAGAGACTCCTTAGAAATCCAAATCAGATCCTTTATCCAAGACCTCAGCCTAAATCTAACAATATAGGAGAGAACCTTGGTATTAACACACTCAAGTGGTTAACTCTATGTGTGAAAGTTGATTTAAACAAGAGATAAATCTCTTAAAAATAACAAAGTTCTTAACCTTTTTTTATTAATAAAAGACAACTAACTTTTTAATTAGGAAAAGGATACCTTTAGATACGCTACAAGAGAAACCTAACCCTAAAAGGAAATAAAGGTTGTTTAGGATGTAAATTAACCTCTCCTTGTCTAACTAGGAAATCTAATATATCTAGGGAAAATCTCATATAAAATAATATTACAACTGACATTAATCTAAAAAAGGATAGCCCTTAGAAAATATCCTAAATATGAAAAAAAAAACATCAATATAAACTAAAATATAAAAATTAACTCGTCACAACATGGTAGGTTTCTTGATGGTTGTTGTGACTGCACTACTGACTGCGAGACGATGTGCATCCATGCATCTTGAATGCCATACTAGATGTGAAATGAATCATAGACGTAGTAGAGTTCACTAAGGCTGGTGACTACACGACTAGATGCGAAACCTTGATAGCGACCACTACACTGCTGGTATGGCCGCTATCTCTTCTGAGACCTCACAAAGTTGAATTAGGCCTTAATCTAATTGCTAAATTCCAAGCTTATCGTTGGAGTCTTCCTATCATTCTTCGATCGTAGCTAAATCTATCTATAGTCAATAAAGCATCTTTGAACTTCTTCAAACATCCTCTTATGATGGGTCCCATAGGTAAGTCAAGTGGATCTATGGACTTGGGTAAGTTTAGCTCCTTGATTGCATCACTTCAACTATTTTACCCAATGTCACAATACATATTTTGTATTTCAATTGAGTGTGTATCTTGTTTTAGGGTACTTCTCTATTCTTCCTTCTTGTTGTAACTCTCGGTGATTATAAAATATCCTCAAATCTTCCATAGCATTGGCTTTAACTTTTGTTTTTCCTAGAATATTCATAATTATATTAAACATATTTTCAAAAATATTTTTCTCAATGTGCATGACATCTAGATTATGACTTATAAGATTTGAACTCCAATGAGGCAAATCCCAAAAAATACTTCTTTTTTTTTTTCCAACCATTGTTCCTGCATCTCAGACCATTATTAATTTGTTATGGATCAAGGCCAATTACCTTTCTTAATCCCAACTCATTTAATTGATCCAAAATTTGTTCCCCTGTTTGGATCAGTGGGGTTTTAGAAGACTTGATTATATTTTTTTGAAAATATTTTTTTGTCCCATCTGAAAGGATGATCAAGGCTAAGAATTTTCTTGTGATTATCAAACCAACAAATTTTAAATCCAGGAGGAAGTGTGAATGTCAGAGTGTGCTCCATATAATATGGGCAAGCTAATCTCCCAATTGTACTCCATCCAGACAATATGACATAAGCTGGAAAATCACCGATTATACACATAAATGTAGCTCTCATATTGAAATTTTGCTTTAATGAAATATCATTCGTATGCACATCCACTTCCCACAATGTTATTAACTCTGAGTTTAAAGGCTGAAGATACGCATCAATGTTGTGCTTTACATTATTCGGTCTTAGAACTATTATAGTTAAGAACAAAAATTGCTCGTTCATACACATCCATAGAGGCAAATTATAAGGAGTTATTATAATTGGCCAATGCGAATATTGTTGTCTAGTTTGACCAAATGGTTGTACATAACCCAAATCAAACATTTCTAACTTCTGATGCAAATTCTGAGTGTGTTTGATTAAATGTTTCTAAGCAATACAATGAGATGGATGACCAATAGTTCCCTCTTCTTATTCGTGCTCACCATGCCATCGCATGTGTTTTACCATTGCTTTTGAAGCGTATCGACGTCGCAGCCTAGGTGTCAATGAAAAATAATATATTTATTTAAATAGAATATTCTTTCTGCATCCACCCCTTCTGCTCTTTTATTTGGTTTCTAAATAAAATTTACATATAGTCAAGTATTGATCATCACTCCAATGCAACTTGCAATCATTTTTACAGTAATCTATCTCTTCCACTGGCAACCCAAGTCCCTAAACTAATATTTTATATTGTAGAAATTATCTACCATTATGTTATCCGTCGACAAAATTTGACAAAATTTCTTAGATAAATTGTAGCCAATTATTATATTCCCTTTTTGACATGTGTTGCTTAGTTTTCAGATTCAAAGAACAAGCAATTGCCAATAGTTGAGAATGAGTTTCACATCTAGGCCATAATGTAGTGTCCAAAGATCCCAATATGTTATAAAATTATTGTGCATCCGAATTAATAGGCTTCTCCATGGAAGCTTGCCCAAAATATGGACTCGATTCCTTAAAATTGTAAAAACTCAGACCAACAACATCATAAACCATCTGCTAATGTGGATTTACATAGTCTAACATCATCAATAGTCTGAAATGCCCGATGATGACACTTTACACATGGAAACTTAATCTTATCACCCTACCTATCAGAAGTTTGATTGGATGCAAATCCAATAAATTCCTCTATATTATGCATAAAACTCATATTCAGAGTTCGATCACTGTCAAGACATTCGTACATCCAAGGATGACTTAAAGTCAATTTTTGCCTAAAAACTAAATTAACAATATTAGTTTATAAATATATATTAAGTTTCTTAATTTATTTTAACATCCTAATTAACTATGTCCTTATAACACCTTCACCAAAAAGGATAGGAACCTAACCCGTTTAGAATAATATTGTCTACATTATAGTATATATAAATTGGTAAAGATGACCGGATCATGCACGGGTCATCGGACAGTGATCAGCCACCAAGAGGTCAATCCCGTTCCCTGTTTTTTAAGTTTTTCCAAAAAATGCCGTTTCAAAAAAATCAAAGGGTTTTATCCTATTTTATTTTATTTTATTTTGTGAAATTTCCTTTTTTTAAAAAATAATAAATGTAGAATAAACTAAAAATATGTAAAACATGCATCATCCTCATCATAAGCATCTTATAAATAATAAAGACATCCATAAACAAAGCACCATGCATGTCCCATTGAAAAATAATTTTTTTCATACAAATTTAATAGTTAAAAAAGATAAATAAAATAATAGGAAAAGAAGAAAAAAATCAAGGTCGTGCATGCCTTGAACGTCTCTTGCTAGAGCCCTCCTCATCATCTGAGTCCTCCACAGCAGTTGGCTCAGGGCCCAAGTCAAGCTGAACTCCATCATTTGAGCCATGTTGTAAGTATACCGGGTATAATCCTTAGAGAATTGCAAAAAAAAAAAAAAGTAGTGTCAGGACCAAAGCACAGGAGGGAGAAGTTTTGCATAAAAGGCCTTACTAATGTCATCCGGAAGCAAAAAGTGAGGGACATTTGGCATTACGTACTAGTGGACCATGCCACCTCCTCGACGAGGATAAGATCTTTGATCATGGATCAATTAAAATGGAGGAGTAGGTATAATGCTCGTAAATTTTAAATACTATCAAATAATTAATTTTGAGAGTAGTTAGTATGTTGGAAAAGAAAAAGACAAGATATACACGTAATACATACAAAATATATACATATTGTATATATGATGTATACCTAAGATATAGATGACATATACATATACCAAAGATATACATAATATATATATAGAGTATACAATTGGTGGTGGAAGATGATGATATTAATAATAATCATAATAAATAAATAAATATATAAGAGAAAAGGAAAGTCAAAAAGGGAAATAAGATATATAGATGTGATTAAAAGATTAAAATAAATAAATAAATAATTATATATATGGTTGGAAAGTAAGGAAAAAAAATTAAACAACAAATAAATAAAAAAAAAGAAAATTAAAATTAATTATGGATAGAAAGATGATTAAAAATATCTAAATATTATAATAATTAATTAATTCATTATATATATGTGTGTGTGTGTGAATGGGAAATAAGAAGGAAAATAAAAAAGAAAAGTCTTCTTCTACTTCTTCCTTCATCCTTGGATGAGATTCCTAGTTAGAAAAAGAGCTTTGATTCATCAAATACTCTAAATTTTACAAGAAACTCAAATGTATTAAAGTTGTTTTGAAGATTTAACAAGAATCAAGTAATTATTTCTCAATTTTATGCTTGATTTCTTAATTTTTGAATTTTGTGGGTTTTGATATTTTGATGGAGGATTTTATAATTGCTAATATAGATTATTTTGAAGTTTTGTGGATGTGTATGTGATGATTTTGAGGTTGACTGGTGAAAATGATTAAGTTTGGTGAAGTTGGGGTTATGAATGGAATATCTAAAAATTAGGGTTTTGAATAAGGTTTCTACAATTGCTAAAATGATTTATTATTTTGATGTTATTTTGACGATTATGTGTTGATTTTACGGTTGGATAATTGAAATGAATGGGTTTGATGGGAGTTTGAATGAAGTAGTAAGGGTAATTAAGGTTTTTGGAACAATTTTAGGAAGAATAAGTATAAGTGGTGTATAATTGATTTAAATGGCTTGGAATGTGTTACTACTGAATTATTTTTACTTGTAATTTCATTTAGGATTGAGTAAAATGAATTTGTGAAATGAAAGTATTGATGGACAAATGGTGAAGTTAAAGTTGGAAGGTGATTAGAGCTTGAAACTTGGTATAATCAAGGTTAGTACATACTTTATTAACATTATAAGTAAATTTTTATGTTTGACATAATGTATGTTGGCACACTATGAAGGATGTTAATAGTCCTTTAAAGTGATATGGTACAAAAATGTGTATATATTGGTTAGATTTAATAATATTATGTACAATTTGTAATGTGATGTGAATTATGTATATGTTTGTAAATTGTGATAAGAATGTGGAAATGAATCACATGACTCATGGATATATAATGTAATGTACTAAAATGTGAAAATTATGTAAAGTATATGGAAATATTATGGAAAATGATAAAATATGATAAAAATATAAAAATGAACTACATTGTATAATGTAATGGCATAATGTGAATAAAATGATGAAAATGATATTTAAAGCGAATGAGACTATGAGTGGTGATCATGGTATGAGATGATCACAAGAAATATATGAAAGTTGTGAATGAGAAATAAAGAAAGAAAAAAATGACATGTTAAATGGGGTGAAAATGAGGAAACAAATATTAATGATGAGAAAGAGAAAAGGAAATGAAAATATGATTAAATGTAGATAAATTATATGATGCATATTACTTTATACAATAACAAGTTCTAGAAAGTTGTATTTGATGTTGTTTGGCATGCCTTATGCCTTCTGGTGAGACACGCTAGTATCATAGACATGATTACGCTGGGCGAGACATGATGGTATCATAAACATGATTACATCTTCACCGAGATGCACTGGTGTCGCTGATATTACTGTGCCTTCGGGGCTAGACATGATGGTGTTATGATAGGCCAAATTAATGTTTATGAAACTTTTATATTCTATAAGGATTTTGGGCCCAATGTGTGCATTTGTATTTGTGATATGTCTATAAAATTACAGTGTTGTTAGAAGATAAATGAGTATTGATGATGTTATTAATATGGGAATTGTGATGATTTGAGTTATGTTGTTATTTTTTACATTTATGAGATACAGAATGCGTGAATGAACATGTACATATGTATTGATTTTTAAATAGTTTATGTATCAAAGTATGTACCACTAAACTCTCGAGCTTAGAGTGATAATATGTATCGCGCAAGTATTAAAAGTACAGACCAGAAAAGTCTAGACTGTGATTAAGACTTGGAGGTTATGTGTGTTCCATGAGACCAGACCAGTAGTGCTACATATCATGTATAAGGTTATTTAAGAGCACTAAATTTGAGCAATGTAATAACCCCATGTGAATGTATTTGAGATAAATGACATTTTGTATACTTATGTGTATGGATATTAAGCATTGTTATTTAAAAAGTGTAAATTTATAGTATACATTGGTTTTATTTAAGACTATTTGAGTATATATATAATGGTAAATAATTATCAAGTTTTAAGAAGTTTGGGAGAATTATTGGAGATTAGCTTTATAAATATTTAAAAGTGATATTGTATTTACATGTTGTGTCTTGGCTGAATTGGAGATTTATTAAAATAATAAATAAAACTCTATCTAATTTTTTCATAGATTTTATTATAAAATTTTATTGAGTTACTAGATATAGATGCATTCAAAAAAGTGTAAATATTTTTGGTATCAAGAATATGATATTTCTACAGGTAAGTATTGTGACATTCTTTGTATCTTATATATGTACTTTTCGTATACATGGTATATGTATTATATGTATATAAGGTATAAAAGTGTTACATTTATTTTGGTATTAGAGCCTAAGTTTGAGATTCTCGACCTAGGTGAGTTTTGAAAAAGAGGAAGAAACATTTTAAGTGTGAATGGAATTGTAATACATGCATATGTATTAGCACCTATGTTAGTCTCATATGTAGCAATGTTGTTTGTTTTGATGGATATAAGTTGAGATGTTATCTGGAATGCGTAGATTAGAGTGGCGTAATGGAAGCCTGGTGAGATTATGATGTTAGTTAATAATTTTTTTAGTATAATGTACCATTAGTAAGATGTAGTAGCTCTGTAAGGCACTCATTAAGAAGTTGGTGCCAGTCATCATAGAACTCAAACTCATGAGTCTCAAAGTGGACGCTCGTTAGTTCGGACATTTCTACGAGAGTAACCATCATCTCCCCATATGGAAAGTGGAATGTATTGGTGGTGTCCCACCACTTCTTAGCTAAAGCTCATAACAAATCATGGTTATTATTGGCATTGTAGTCCAAACCTAGAAAAATCAATAAAACTTGATATTTCGATCAGGTATAAGACATCAACAAGGGGTTAGAGATTAGCTAGGTTGAAGTCCTAGGTACCTGATAGAAGCCTTATAAATTATGGAGCATGCATAAAGAACTTTAAGATGTAATTACTAAGACATATAGGGATAGTGATTGCTCAGTCGCCCTTCGGTCACCCACTACCTAGATCTGCATGTCTATATATATTGGGTCATTTTTACCTTTTCTAAACACTTAAATAGAGCAAAAAGAAAGCAAAAAGTGCATCGCAAAGTTTATATAAATGTTTTTTCCCCTTTGCCATTATTTTTCACTCGAATTTTACTCACTTTCTTATCAAATCAATATCATTTTTCCTTTCATTAGGATTCCTCAAGCCTTATGAGTAAATATCATCAAGTTGCATCACTAAGGCTTTCCTTAAGCCTCCTTCATCAAATCAACATCACCAAGGTCTATCAAGTTTCAAAATTATCAAAAGGTGCATCAAGAAAGCTTTGGAAGCTCCCCACTGTAGAATGTGCACTCCAAGAAGGTATAATTCTTGAACCCATCTTTAATATTGAAAGCATCTCATAAACCCTAAAATTAGTTTTAGAAAAATCAATCAATCAATCAATCAATCTTTGTGTCGAATTGAGCCTAGAATTGAACTTAGGTTATGATCAATTCATATAATCAATCAATATTTGTGTCGAATTGAGCCTAAAATCAGACTTAGGTTATGATTAACTCACATAATCAATCAATCAATCATGTTTTTGTTGTGTTGAGCGTAGAATTAAGCTTAAGTTATGAGACTTTGATTCCTTTACCAAAATGATATGCAGGCTTGTTTGAAATTTCAACCAAATGATCGAGCCCAAAACCCTAGCAATCCTAGGTCCATCTCATGTATTGTATCATTCAATATTATACTTTATTATTCTTTTAGATTCTTTTAGGGAATGTATGCCATCCTAGTACTCATAAGGGCTAGAGTTGAGATCCTCTTTATGTTAGGTTTTGAAATGTAATATTTAAATATAGTTTTTATCTTGTTATGAATGGATGTGAATGGATGGATATCATGTATACATTAAATTGTCTATGCAAAAATATTAACTGTCATCCATGTTATAATTGTCATCATGAAATTCGTTTTGTAAATCTTAGTTCATATTAAGGCTAGACATATTTGCCTAAAAAGATAACCTAGTATTGGACCCATCTTTTGGTTATAGTCAGTGCCTTTTTCTAAAAATGGAGTCACAAGGGAGTTTTCATTTAATTTTTTCCGCTAAAATAAATTTCAAGTGGCAACTCTTTTCAAAACTCGTGCTTACCAATGAATGGGGACTGAGTGCAACAATTTTTATGAACCAAATGCAAATGAGCATTTCAACCCCACCACGAATCGGATAGATGCTCAGCGGAGGCCTCATAGATTACAAGGCTTTCTTCATCTTATTGGCTCTTTGTCTAGGGATTAGAGTATTTTTTACGTCATTTTATTTGTTTTATATGTTGCATATAATTTAACAAATATGATAAACTCCAGATGAAGTATACATTTTTTTATGTACTTTTATATATTATATATGTTGCATATAATTTGATAAAGTGATGAGATTGAAAAAAAAATAATTGAAGAATGTTAGACAAATGATCTCAATTTTGATCCTTGACAACTCAAATTGAATGATCTATTTAACATGTGGTTGAAGAATCTTGTTGCAGGATTAGGTTGTTCCAAATAAAGCTGAACAGAGCATTTATAGCAGTCGCACAATACCTGAATACGACCGCACCATTCAATCAAAAGTTGAAACCTTATCACAGTAGGTTTCGCAGTCAGAAACCCGACCTCAGTCGCAACCGCACTTAAAGAAGAGAGACTGTCCCAAGTTATGGACTACTGCCACACAAGGAACCCAAATCATCCTAATCACAGTAAGGTTCGCGGTGACAAGAACGGCGAAGGATACGGCCTCGCTTATCACTTTAGCGACCGCCCATTGATATTCGCGACCGCTCTGCCAATCCAGGAGAAATTTGTTTAAAGAGACAGTAGTGTTCGCGTCCTCAGGTGCGTCCAGAAGTTCGACGCGAGTATCTCAACTCGACTGCGAGATGTCACCTAGGGCGACCGTGAAATTCATATTTAGGCGGACATTCATTTTTGCCCAGTCAAAGAATGCCACGTGTGATGAACGTTATAAACCCACTTCAACATTCAAAAAAGGTGACCGCACCTTTGATATGCGCGACCGTCCCGACAACCACAACATGGGCTGCAGAGCACTCAAATTCGACCGTTGAAGCATATTTAAATTCAGCGACCGTACCTTGTCCAAGGACAACCGCTTATGACATTAGCGCGACCATCCTTATATGAAGGACGACCGCAAAATTCTTCGGACAGTTTACTGAAAAAGGTCTAAACTGCCAAGACTTTATTCTCACTATCAATAACGGCTAGTAAGACCACATTGGCTATAAATACATTGCTTCTATAAGAAAAAGATGTAATGAGAAGTGAGATAAAAAAGATTTCATAGCCAAGCAACAAATTTTCTTTAACTTAAACTTACATTTGAATTGTAATAGATGTTAGGTGTAAGCATTAAAAACAACATTGTATAAGTTTGAGTGTGAGCTTGGAAAACACTTAGGTTGTGAGAGTAAGCCTTGTAAAACTCTTGTTTAGGTTGTGAGAGTGAGCCTTAAAAACTCCTGCAAAGGTTCTTGAGTGTAAGCCTTAGCAAAACACTTGTCAAGTTAGGTGTGAACTTGTGAAAACACCAAAGTTGGAAGTGAGCTTGTAAAAACTTCAAAGACTAGTGGAACCTTAACAAGTTGTTAAGGAAGTGGATGTAGGATTGAAGTAAATCCGAACCACTATAAATCTTGTGTGTTCTTTCTTTCTTTCATTACTCAACCATTTCTCTATTCCGCATTTCTTGTTTGTTGAGTTTTTTAAATTGTCATTATTTCTTGAGGAAACCAATTCACCCCCCCTCTTGGTTGCCATCTTGGGACAACAATTGGTATCAGAGCCTGAAATTTCTTAAACTTAATTGTGAAATTTGATTCACTGTGGCAACTTCTTCTTCATCAAACTCTCATGGAAATCTTAACACTATTCTTAGACCCTACTTTGATGGAACTGATTATTCATACTGGAAACACAAAATGTATTTGTTTCTAGACAGTGAAGGGATTGAACTATGGGATTTCGTGGAAAGTGAGTGGAAACCTCCCACTTATGAAGCTGATGGTATTCAAGTTCCACTTCCCAAAGCACAATGGTCAACTATAAATGTCAAAGATCGATTCAAGAACAATAGAGCCACTTCGATCTTGATGAATTCCATTTCAAGAGAAGAAGGTGGAAGAGTTCAACATTTAACTTGTGCACACTGCATTTGGAAAACACTCGAAAACTACCATGAAGGTATGACTCAAGTGAGATTCACTAAGAAACAAATGCATGTCCATGAGTATGAGCTATTCAAGATGAAATCAAATGAAAATGTCACCGACATGACCAATCGCTTGCTTGCTATTGTCAATGAACTAAAGAAGTATGGCAAGATATATGATCAAGGTGATGTAAACAGTAAAATCTTGAGAGCCCTAAGAGCCAGAAAAAACTTTGAATCAAAAGTATCATCCATAGAAGAAGCTCATGATCTCAGCACATTAAGAACCGACGAGCTAGTTGGAAAACTACTCACATTTGAGCTACACAGTGAGAAAGAAGAAGATCAAGGTGAAAAGAAAAGAGAAAACAAATTGCACTCAAAGCAATCAAAGAAGTTGAGAGCTCAAGCAACGAAGGTACTGATGATGAAGATGAAAAGACAATGTTCTCAAAAAGAATCAATGAATGGAAAAAGAAGAAAAGATTACAAGAAAATAAAGGTACACATCCTAAATTCTCCTTCAAAGATAAAGAAAAGAAAAATGAGGTAAAGTGCTATGAATGTGGAAAAACTAGTCACATTAAATCGGATTGCTTCAAAGTAAAGAAAAAAAGGAAATGGGATAAAGAAAAGAAAAAGTCTCTTAAAGCCACATGGGATGACTCCTCTTCAAGTGAAGAAGAAGAAGAAGAAGGAATTGCAAACCTGTGTCTCATGGCTATTGAAGATGACTCCAATGAGGTAAGTACTCAATCCTTTGATCTAGTAGCACATAATGATATAAATGATCTAGATGACAGTAATTTGATTGAGCACATGAACTTTAAAATAGAAAAATATTTTTCTAAAATGATGCTCTATAAAGAGAAAAACTCTAAGTTAGAAAAGGATTTTATATGCTTAAAGAACTCTACCATAGAATTGAAACCTCAAATGAACACTTGATGAATACGATAGGAGAGTTAAATAAAAACTCACATGACTTAGAAAAAGTTATTAAAGAAAATGAAATTTTGAAGCATGAACTAAAAGAACTAAAAGAATCAATTTTCAGATTTCATAAAGGAAAGGAAGCATTAAACACATTAATTGATAACCAAAGATCACCCTCCTTAAAATATGGATTAGGATTCAATGGCTCAACCAACATTGCACCAAGCAAACCAACATTTGTAAAAGCATCTACAATTGAAAATTTTGATGTTCATATCAAAGATGCTTGCACCAAGTCTAAAAGTACCAAAAGAACTTCTTATGGTTCACTAGGAAATAAAGCCAAAAATAATTATGCATTTTTGTACACTAAACTTGCACAAAAGCAATCACATACTTGTAGTTGTAGGCATAATACTTTGAATACAAAAAGAAAAATGTAGAAATATAGAATACTATGGCAATGCACATATTGCATGAAATTCGGACACAAAAATTTTTCTTGTCATATAAGAAAGGCTCATCTCAAGTTAGAAGGCACGTTTATTGCTAACCATCAAGGACCCAACTTCATGTGGGTACCTAAGAGAAGATGATCACTATTGCCTTGCAGGTATGCCTAAAATCTACTATCAACGAAAGCACATGGCTTGTGGATAGTGGGTGCTCAAGGTATATGACCGGGAATGCAATGCTCTTTACGAGTATTACCTACAAATATGGAGGTAATGTAACTTTTGGAAACAATGCTAAGGGTAAAATTCTTGGTGTTGGCTCCATTGGTTCTATTGGTAAAGATTTAATATAAGATGTATGGCTTGTTGATGGGTTGAAACATAACTTGCTAAGTGTTAGTCAACTTTGTGATAAAGCATGCTTTGTTAATTTTGATTCCAAAGAATGCAAGATCACAAATTCAAATGATATTATCATATTTAAGGGTACTAGAACAAACAACACTTATAATATCAACATACATTCAAATCATGCATTTAAATGTCTAATTTCCGCTAATAATGATGCATGGTTATGGCATAGAAGACTAGGACATGCTGGTATGGATCAATTAAAATATATATGTAATGAAAACTTAGTTGATGGCCTACCTAAGATAAAATATGATAAAGATAGGATTTGTGAACCTTGTCAGTCAACATGGTAAGCAACATAAAAGCTCATTTAAATCAAAGAATGTTATAAGCACCTCTAGACCTTTAGAGCTCATTCATTTGGATTTGTTTGGACCAAATAGAGTTACAAGCTTAGGAGGCAAATTATATGCATTTGTTCTTGTTGATGATTACTCTAGATTCACATGGGTTAATTTCTTAGCTCAAAAGAATGAAGCTTTTAATTACTTCAAAACGTTTGCAAAAAGAGTTCAAAATGAAAAAGGATATGTGATCACATCTATTAGAAGTGATCATGGCAAAGAATTTGAGAATGAAAATTTTGAAGGTTTTTGTAATGAACTTGGCATTTCACATAATTTTTCTACTCCTAGAACTCCACAGCAAAATGGTGTAGTTGAAAGGAAAAATAGAACTTTAATTGAAATGGCTAGAACAATGCTCAATGAATATGATTTACCATCTTATTTTTGGGCAAAAGCCATTAATACAGCTTGTTACATTACAAATCGTGTTTACAAAAGGCATTTAACAAATAAAACTTCTTATGAGCTATGGAATGGAAGAATTCCCAGAATTGGATATTTTAGAGTATTCGGATGCAAATGCTTCATATTGAATACCAAGGATAATCTTGGAAAATTTTCATCCAAATCAGATGAAGGCATATTCCTAGGATATTCATCATATAGCAAAGCATATAGAGTATTTAACATGAAAACTCTAGTTATAGAAGAAACAATGCTTGTTGTATTTGATGAATCATCTAACCTTGATCAAAAGAAAGGTAGTACTTTCAATGACCCTGCAGGTACTCTTGAACCTCTTGAAACTATTGATGCTCCAAAGATCAATCAGTATGAACTTGAAGAAAAGACTCAAGATCTACCTAAGGATTGGCAATACAAGAAAGACCATCCTAAGGAACTCATCATTGGAGAAACATCTAAGGGAGTAATTACTAGATCTAAAATTAATCATATAGATGTTAATTTTGCTTTTGTTTCTCAAATTGAGCCAAAGACTGTTGAGGAGGCTTTAAATAATGAAAATTGGATAACTGCAATGCAAGATGAACTTAATCAATTTGAAAGAAATAATGTTTGGCAACTTACTCCTAGACCTACAGATCACTCTATCATAGGATGCAAATGGGTCTATAGGAATAAACTTGATGAAAATGGTCACATTGTTAGGAATAAAGCAAGATTGGTAGCCAAAGGCTATAATCAAGAAGAAGGTATTGACTATGATGAAACTTTTGCCCTTGTAGCTAGATTAGAAGCTATTAGAATATTACTTGCTTTTGCATGTCACATGAACTTTAAACTCTTTCAAATGGATGTTAAAAGTGCATTTCTAAATAGACTTATAAGCGAAGAAGTTTATGTAGAACAACCTCCTGGTTTTGAAAATTACAAATTTCCTGATCATGTTTTCAAACTTACCAAAGCTTTATATGGATTGAAACAAGCACCAAGAGCTTGGTATGATAAACTAAGTGCATATTTACTTGAAAATGGTTTTTCAAAAGAAAAAGTAGACACAACTCTCTTTGTTAAAAAGGACAAGCATAACATTTTAATCGTACAAATTTATGTGGATGACATAATATTTTGAGCTACTAATGAAGCCTTGTGCAAAGAATTTGCTTCTTGTATGACTAGGGAATTTGAAATGAGCAAAATGGGTGAACTAAAGTTCTTCCTTGGACTACAAGTCAAGCAATGTGAAGATGGGATCTTCATCAACCAATCCAAATATACAAAAGAACTCATTAAGAAATTTGGAATGGATGGCTGCAAAACTAGCAAAACTCCTATGAGCACATCCTTGAAATTAGGTAAAGATGAAAATGGTAAAGCAGTAGATGAAAAGAAATATCGAGGTATTATCGGATCACTACTTTACTTAATCGCTTCTAGACCTGATATAATGTATAGTGTATGTCTTTGTGCTAGATTTCAAACTTGTCCTAAAGAATCACACTTGAATGCTACTAAGAGAATTTTGAAATATTTAAGTGGTACAATGCATTTAGGACTTTGGTATCCTAAAAACACATCATTTCATATCATAGGCTTTTCAGATGCAGATTATGCTGGTAGTATCTTAGATAGGAAGAGCACTACAGGAGCATGTCACTTTCTTGGTAATTGTCTAGTTTCTTGGCATAGTAAGAAACAAGCATCGGTTGCTTTATCCACAACGGAAGCCGAATATGTTGCAGCATGTTTTTGTTGCACACAAGTATTATGGATGAAACAACAATTGATTAACTATGGCAAAGTATTTAACAATATCTCCATTAAATGTGACAACACTAGTGCTATCAATTTGTCTAAAAATCTTATCCAACACTCTAGATCCAAACATATAGATATTAGACACCATTTCTTGAGAGAAAATGTACAAAATCAGAATATAATCTTAGAGTTTATAGATACACATAATCAACTTGCTGATATCTTTACAAAACCTTTGAATGAAGATAGGCTTAACTTCATTAAACTTAATTTAGGAATGATTGATGGAATTACTCTAAATTTATAAAAAATTGCCTATCAATGAAGCTTCTATGTGCATAAACTTTTTGGCTAAATATTAGAAAAATCTTCCATCTTTCTTTGACTCTTTCATTTCTGAGTCAGTCGCGTTCGCTCCAATGTCTTTAGCGATTGCTATCTTGTTTGCCAGATTCATCTAAATAAATATCTCTGTGCGCGGTCGAGAAATCTTGTGCACGGACGCAATAATTTGAACATTTTCGACCGTTACAGACAATTTCTGCACCCGCGAGTGCACTACTCTTGCTAATGGTCGCTAGATTACATTTCGCGATCGCACCCTCGCAAATTTGCTACCGCACTCTGTACACTCTGCTCGAAATTTTGTAACTGTTGGTTGTATGACAGGTCGCAATTCTTAACTCTCAACAGTCATAAATGGCTATTTTCTTAATTTTTTCTATTTAAGAGTATAATACATCAGTTTCTTGGATATTTTGCTTCTTACAACATACAAACTTCCCTCTAAATCTCAAAAATCCTCTCAAAATCATCTTCTTCTCAAAACACCCTTTGTTTTCCAGTTTTCTTCCTGTTCTTCAATCCTGATGGCTCCCAGAAAGAAGATAACCTCCAAAGTAAAAGGAAAGGGAAAGAAATCTTCATGAATCACAATAAGAGAACCAACAGATGATCCTCCATCTCCTCCACAGTCTAGAAGAGGTGAGAAAATTCACAAACCTCACCACCAAACCTCTGAGGAAGATGTGAGATATGCCATGCTGAAGAGAAAGAAAGTTGAGGGAGCCAAATCTCCTTTTGGTGGGATGCTCTCTGCCCTTAATATCAAGGACGAGATTGAAAGATTACTGGATGTTCTTGGATGGAGAAAATTTGTATTTCCTGAGGAGGTAGGTTATTCTAGTTTAAGCAAGGAATTCCTCATGTCTTTTCAAATTGAAAAGAGTGCTAACTCTGCACTGGGATGGTATGGGGTTAGATTTAAGTTATTTGATCAATACCAAGCCTTAACCCTAGAAGACTTTGGCAAAGTCTGGGACTTTCCTGCTGATGGTATAACCTCCTACAATGATTTAACCTTCTCTAACCAAACACTCTCTGCCTTTTGGCAAGAAATTTCTGTGGAAACATCTTTTGAAAAAGAATCAAAAGCTAGACACATCAAATCCCTCACCCATTGGATGCTTCATAGGATCATCACCTACACCATTCATCAAATAGCTTATGGGAATGAAAAGGTAACAAAAAGAGACCTCATATTCTTATATGCTTTCACCCACAACATCCAAATGAACACAAACAAGTTCTTGATTGACACCCTATATCATCATGCAGTTACAAGAACTGGAACTTTCTTCTTATCCTCACAAATAACTCAAATAGCTAGGCACCTGAACTTACTAAATGATCTCAACTTAGCTACATTGAGAAACCCTTTCAATCTTGCCTCTAGTGCCATCACTATTGACTATCTAGAACATGCTGGATGTGTAAGGAAGATTGAAGGTACATATGTGTATTATTTTGGCAAAAAAGGAATTGTGGATAGACAAAAGAAAAGACCAAGATACACAATTGAGGAAGAAGGAGACTCTCTGGAAGTTGCTGTTGAATTACCTCCAAAAGCTACTTCATCAAAAGCTACTCAAGAAACTACTTCATCCTCTACACACCTCATCCTCAAAGCTATCAAATCTCTCTCCAGGAAACTCTCTAGATTCAAGAAAAGTGTCTCCAAGAGATTCCATCACTTGAACAAGAGAATTGACCTTATATCTCACATGCATCATGATCTCTATGATATGCAAGGCAAACTGGACTTGCCTCAATGCAATTTTGAAGATTGGGATATAAGTGATCATACTCAAAGTCTTCCTGAAGAAGAAGAATCTATTAGTACTAGCTGTACCTCTTTTGTTCCTCTTGATAAAGGAAAAACTTCTTTAGTAGAAGAAGAGATAGATGAGGATGACGATTCTGAATAGTTTACATTTTTATTTTGTGTTATGACTTGATATGTTGCTTTATCCTACTTTCTCATGTTTACTATATCTTTGTACTTTCCCCTATTTTTTATAAACAATATGTTTATTAGCTTAAATTCTTGCTTTCTGTTATGCATTTTGCCTATGACAATGGGGGAGAAATAGTAAACAACTTGGAATGATTGTTTGGAATGATTGTTTAACTAATGCAAGATAATCAAATAACAACTTGGAATGATTGTTTGGAATGATAGGATAATCAAATGATATCTTTCTAATGCATCAATGCACCAAGATATACTTAACCATGATTCATGCATATGTTAAGGGGGAGCATTAAAACAAATTCATTAACATTCAACACATGAGCAAATGTTAGACTTGTTAATCTATCCTAATGAGCAAAGTTTTTTTTTGATAATTTATATTATCATTCCATTTGATTTTCAAAGTCAAAATGGGGGAGATTGTTAGACAAATGATCTCAATTTTGATCATTGACAACTCAAATTGAATGATCTATTTAACATGTGGCTGAAGAATCTTGTTGCAGGATTAGGTTGTTCCAAATAAAGCTGAACAGAGCATTTATAGCGGTCACACAAGACCTGAATACGACCGCACCATTCAATCAAAAGATGAAACCTTATCACATTAGGTTTCGCGGTCAGAAACCCGACCTCATTCGCGACCGCACTTAAAGAAGAGCGACCGTCCCAAGTTATGGATGACCGCCACACAAGGAACCCAAATCATCCTAATCACAGTAAGGTTCGCGGTGACAAGAATGGTGAAGGATACGGCCTCGCTTATCACTTTAGCGACCGCCCGTTGATATTCGCGACCGCTCTGCCAATTCAGGAGAAATTTTCTTAAAGAGACAGTAGTGTTCGCGTCCTCAGGTGCGTCCAGAAGTTCGACGCGAGTATCTCAACTTGACCGCGAGATGTCACCTAGGGCGACCGCGAAATTCATATTTAGGCGAACATTCATTTTTGCCCAGTCAAAGAATGACACGTGTGATGACCGTTATAAACCCACTTCAACATTCAAAAAGGGTGACCGCACCTTTGATATGCGCGATCGTCCCGACAACCACAGCATGGGCTGTAGAGCACTCAAATTCGACCGTTGAAGCATATTTAAATTCAGCGACCGTACCTTGTCCAAGGACGACCGCTTATGACATTAGCGTGACCATCCTTATATGAAGGACGACCGTGAAATGCTTAAAGATAGTTTACTGAAGAAGGTCTAAACTGCCAAGACTTTATTCTCACTATCAATAACGGCTAGTAAGATCACATTGGCTATAAATACATTGCTTCTATAAGAAAAAGATATAATGAGAAGTGAGATAAAAAAGATTTCATAGCCAAGCAATAAATTTTCTTTAACTTAAACTTACATTTGAATTGTAATAGATGTTAGGTGTAAGCATTGAAAACACCATTGTATAAGTTTGAGTGTGAGCTTGGAAAACACTTAGGTTGTGAGAGTAAGCCTTGTAAAACTCTTGTTTAGGTTGTGAGAGTGAGCCTTAAAAACTCCTGCAAAGGTTCTTGAGTGTAAGCCTTAGCAAAACACTTGTGAAGTTAGGTGTGAACTTGTGAAAACACCAAAGTTGGAAGTGAGCTTGTAAAAACTTCAAAGATTAGTGGAACCTTAACAAGTTGTTAAGGAAGTTGATGTAGGATTGAAGTAAATCCGAACCACTATAAATCTTGTGTGTTCTTTCTTTCTTTCATTACTCAACCATTTCTCTATTCCGCATTTCTTGTTTGTTGAGTTTTTTAAATTGTCATTATTTCTTGAGGAAACCAATCCACCTCCCCCCTCCCTCTCGGTTGCCATCTTGGGACAACAAAGAGAATGTAAGAAAGCTAAAAAAATTTTAAAAAAAATTCTTTTAGAGTATTTTATTGAACATATGGACTGCGCTACAATTGAAGTATAAAATAAAACCCTAATTATTATAGTTAAAAACTGAAAACAATCAAAACAAAAAACATCAAAGATTTACAAACACAAAATACCACAAGTTCTGTCTAATTTGATTAATGTTTATTTGAAAACCAAAAAAATCAAAATTAAAAAAAAATTAAAAGATTTACAAACACATAATGTCGCAAGATCTTTCCAATTTGATTCATATTTCTTCTTCATCTTATAGTGGTTACAAAATCAAAACCAATTTGACTTTGATGAAATAAAAAAAATCGAGAAAAATCAAAAGGAGAAAGATGGATCCATGATGAAGGAGAAGATGCGCTAGTGGTGGAGAAGAATCAACGTTAGTAAAGGATGAAAAGGCAAGGATGGAGCAAAAGAATGAAAATAGATGAAAAGAAAGAAAGATAAATAAGAGAAAGAAAGAGGAAGGGGAAGGAAAATAGGAAGAAAGAGACATGTTTTAAAAAAGAAAAAATTCAATGCACAATAAATGTAAAAAAAGTTAAAAGGGAAAAAAAAGAAAGTAAAAATTAAAAGAAAAAATTAAAAGTAGTAAATGGTGTTATTTCCTCAAATTTTAAATCCGAACACAATTCAGGTCGACATTAGGCCTAAATAAAATTTTCTTGGGACAACCCGACATGGCCTGAGTGATGTATAATATTTTCTAAAAATTCTAACCTAAATCTCTAATGCTATAATTGCAACCTCTCATTATCTATTCCTCTCAATTTCTTGTATCTCAGTCTCTGTTCTTTCTCTTTCTTTCTCCATTTCAATCTTTCTCCACGTCTCAGTTTCTCAATCTCTCGATTTTTTTTCTCTTTTTCACAGCTCTGTCTCTCCCTTATGCCTCTATGCATGCACTAGCTTCTCTTGTACCTCTTGCATCACCGGTCTCTCTTCCGCTATCCTTTCACCTTCATTTGGCCTTTCATTTTCATAGTCCATTCAAAAATTAATTTTTGTTCATTATCATTTTTTAATGTCTAAGTAGAGATTGGCATCATTCAAAAATTATTAGTTTATTATCCAGAAGATGATATATTTGCCATTTGCCTTTCATGTCCATCTTTGATTTTTTTTTTATTTTTTATTTTGGATTTTTGGGTTTATTAATTTTCTTTTAAGGTTGAACAAATAATTAAATTAAATTTTGTTCTATATCTAGCTAGCTTCTCACATAGCTTATCTTATTTTATTTTTCACTAAGTTGTTGTAATCCATCTGTTAGGGATATATGATATGCCCTAACTCTAATTTCTCATGTAATAATTGAAAACATCTTATTTTGATTAATATGTAGCATTTGTAATTGTTTGAGATCATATTCAATTTGATTAATATGATGTAGTCTTCATTAAATTTGTCATCATGATGGAGATCTTGATAATGAGAGTCAAGTCTTTTATAATTTAATCTAAAATTGTTCTTGATCATAATATCATTTAATAGGACTTTAATTCCAATTGGATCAATATATATATATGATGATCTCTATAAGATATGGATTATTTGTTCTTATTAACTAAATCACATATGTAGATGTTGTATATGAAAACCGACTC
This sequence comes from Garcia nutans, assembly GCA_947685225.1. Lineage (NCBI taxonomy): Eukaryota > Viridiplantae > Streptophyta > Magnoliopsida > Malpighiales > Euphorbiaceae > Garcia > Garcia nutans. The sequence goes on from CANTUV010000045.1 coordinate 37,743,838, forward strand.
AATGAAGAATTTTTAATGGTTAAAATTGCCAATAAACTATCAATCAGATATTATTTTAAAGAATACAGTGTAATAGTTTCCTCTGACTTGAGATTATCATAGTAAATGATAAGTTATTATTATACTTTGATATTGGATACTTATTGCCTTAGAGCAATAGTTAAAAAGATATTGTGCATAGTCAAATACTTGTAGAATTAGTGATTGACCAAAATAAAATTTGTCAACTCTTGGTAATGAATTTAAGTTCTATGTTGTCATTAATTATAAATGGCTTAATTAAGACTTGGTCAATGCAGTTAAATGAAGAAAAAATGAGTTTCTTAAGTCATTCATTTATTATTTATAATTGACATAAAACATAATTAGCAACCTATTGTGATCTGACAGGTTAACAATGTCCTATGGTTAACCCGAAACTATCATAATAAAATAAAATATTATATTATTTTTTTACGAATTCGTGGTAATTTACTTCATGCTATTCGGTCATTAAGGAGTTTTGCAAGACGCCAATTTTAATTAGTAAATTAGTTTGACTAATTTGTTACTGATTTAGCATTAAACCTATGGGGTCGAACACTAACAGATATTTTGAACTTTACTAATGAATTAATTATATCATGATTTAAAAATTAAATTAGAAAATTTAATTTTTTAAATAAATACTATTTTTAGTTCAAATAAAATATTATTATGTTCTCTGCTAGTACTAAAAATATAATTAATTTTATTAGTGATAAATTAAAATTTTCATTTAAAATAGAAGAATTAATTAATTAATATTTTATATATAAACTGATTATAATCTATAAATAATTATAATTTAAAATTTAAAAAATAAATAAATAAAAGTAAATCCATGGCCATGTGGCCATGGATTGATGTTCATTATTGTTAAGGTATAAGACAAGTGACCTTTATTAGAATTGTAAGATGTTACAACTCTTGCCGCTTGTCTATTACTCTAATACACTAAGCAACATAGCCATAAGTAGTAAAATATTACAACTCTACAGCAAGAAAGATATAACATTAGAAAAGTCTTAATATAATAGAGGTTTATACACTTTTTAGTAAAAAAAAGTTTCACTTGCTCGCAATAAAAAAAATTATCTTAGTGTAGATATATATAGAGATTCATATAATCAAAATTTAAATATCAAAAACTCACTCATAGATATATTTTATATATATTTTTAAATTCAAATAAATCTATATGAATTATTTAAAACTTTCGCTACATACTATGAACCCCGAATAATCCAGTACCATCTTTCCCTATCAACCAAAAAAAATTGGCAATTAAGATGTAAATGAAATTGTGCTGCTTTGTGATCGGAAAAATTTCGTGCTTTATGTTGATTTTCTGAGTTCGTTATTTTTTAATGGGTTTTTCGTTTTTCTAGTTTTGTTACTTTTTTTTTATGGACAGTTTATAAAATAAAATAAAAATATTGACGTGAGCCCGACCCATCAACCCACTCTCGGATCATTTGAGTCTAGGATTGGACTTCAGGCTTTGTTTTCAGGCTCGAAGGATTCCCAGGCTGTGCTGCAAGTTAGAGTGAATCTCAGCCGGAATTCAGCAAAGTCTATAACAAAACCCATGACAATAAGATTACAACAAAACCTATAACAAAATCTATAAGAAAACTAATGACAATCAGATTACAACAAAATCTATAACAAAACCTATGACAATGAGAGTATACACCATGGCAGTAAACTCTTTCATTTTTTCCCTCAAATGAAATTAGATGACAGTGTTGGACTCGGTCAATTGCACTTTTCCCAAGGAGAACTAGAGCAAAAAATCAAAATTAAAGAGCATGATTAACTTCGAAATAAATCTATGACACAATAATGCTAATTTTATTACGCACACCAGATGCACACATGCTGCACCGCTATAGAAGATGAGCAACTTTGTTTCAATGTCTTTCAATTGACCAAATGTAATAAATTATTTTATCTATTTTCATTTTCTTTCCAGAACAAAGCAATCATCGTACACTGCCTCTTCGCCTTAGCTCCCATGCATATGCAAAGGACCTACAATGTCACATATTGTCCAGCATATATAGTGATAAGGAAAACTACAAGGGAAAGAAGTGCCAATTTCTGCACTCCCTCGGAATTGTAAATGGAGTAAATAGAGTGATTTTACTCCCTTTTATAAGCATCATTGAGAAGATTTTCTACTCTTTCCTAATTTCTTAGCAGTCCTATATTAGCTTCATTGAATATAGTCTTCATAGTAGTTGTCACTAATAACAGAGACAAACCTCTCGAGCCAAGGTAGCTGATGAAGATCCTTCATGGCATCTACATATGAATCTGTACAGCGGGGAGGGGATTGGTAAGGGTGATGATCACTCAAACTGAAACCCCCAGCAAGGAATCTTTGGATCAATGCCAGTTGGGATCTCTCTTGTTCTGAGTATGCATCCATGAGCATAGGTAGCGAGTTAAAAGTCTCCCATGCCCATTGTTCTGATTCTTGGACAGACTGTGTAACCAAATCTTCACAGTTGTTTTCATCCCAAAAGGCACATTGGCAGGTCTGTTGCCCATCCCTGTATTCAGCACCACAAGAATAACAGAACTCATGTCCACACCTGGAGAGAGGGAGCAGATTTTGCTTTAGGATGGAAACAAGAAGATGAATGCAGCCTTTCACTATTCCCTGCATGCTAATTACTGATCATGCAACAGTATGTACACAAGGAAACCAATGGATGTAATTGGAAGAGGAGAATGTTGTAGTTTTTATCCAACAGTTAGCAGAATTTGTTAACTTCATTGGTCTCAACGAAATGAGAGAGAAAACATATATTCAACCAATAATACCCCTAAAAAACTCTTACTAGATATCTTGAAAGATATTTAAATAAATTTTATTAATATTTCTCACTTAGGTTCCATAAAAGAGTTGAATGAACATGCACAACGAAACAATCTGGTATACATGGATGCAGGTCTAGATCATCTCTTTGTTTAACTGAGATCAGGCCTAGATCATCTCTTTGTTTAACTGAGATCAACAACACAACATAAAAAGCTTAAAAGAAAAGATAAATACAGCGAGGATTGAGGAAGCAAATATGCATATAAAGCTTCAATGGAGAGTGAAAGAGAGAGAGAGAGAGAGAGAGAGAGGAAACAAGTATGCACTTCATCCCCCACCTTGAAGAAAAATAATAACAAAAAAGTAAAAACATTTTGGCTGAAGAAAAAAAAAATGTTTAGCTCCTTACAAAAATGACATCAACTTAAAGAGTAAGAGGAGCTCAAAACCACAGGTCCATTCCAAAAACTTCTAGGAGAAAATAATGAAGGTTAATCATCTAAACTAAGGCATTGAATCCTTCTAAAAACCATATCAAAAGGGGATTTTTCCATCTCTGTGAAGCACCCATGCAACTAGCATTGTGACCCATTTATTTCTCACCTTATTCCAAGTAAAAGAATACCCTCAATTCAATCAAACTTTGATTCCCAGCTAGCCCCAATTTAAGACTACCACTATTAAGAGATTCAGGGTTTTTAAATCCTTTTTCGCTACTTCTACTCGAACTAGGTTTACCCTTCTCTTTCTTTTTCCTTGTAACTTCAATATTCTCAACTTTCCATTTGTTGACCAGGACACACATCCAAACCATTTCAATTCTTTATAACGTCTCACTTCTACAAAAAAGCAAGTAAATGGGATCAACTATATAAACCTTTTTAAATCCTATATAATGGGATCAAGTAAATCTCTTTAATGGATCTTTTTTAAATCTCTGTCACTTTCTTTTCAGCCTCTCCACACCATTAATTTGAATCAGTAACTTGTCCACACTTGTGGGTTCTCTATACTATTAAGGTGATGCCTTAGTTTGTGAAGTTTCTAACTTTAGCTGAATCCATCATCAAATGGCATAACTTATGAGGTGAGATAAATTTTCCAGAGATGTAAAGAACTGTTCATAACAAAAGATTACTGAAAAGTTATAATCACTACATCAAGATGCCTTCAGGACAATACTTCAATATGAACCAGAGGTTATATGGCGTTTAATCTTGAACTGCATAGCTGCCAGGGTGATATGATACAGTACATACATCTCTCTATCAAGTGACCTAGGTGTTGCACACGCTTCCACAAATTCAGTTAAATGTATTCATGTTACATGTAAGACTCAGAAGTCAAAATTGCAGACCATTAAAATGTTATTTAGATCAGATATTAATAAAATGTTTGTTAATTGAAATCTCTCTATCCCATAATATGTTATTTAGATCAGATATTAATAAAATGTTTGTTAATTGAAATCTCTCTATCCCATAATGTTGGTAGTGTCCCTATTCAAGATCTTACTTAAAATTGTAATTTTTCTATGTTATGGGAAGAGAATAAAACTACTCAAATCAATTTCTCCACTAATTTTCCACCACCATCAAATTCGGCCCCTAAACAAATTCCATTTTCAAACACCAAGGCATTTGTATAAGGAGTTACAGTACTTGGATTTTTGCATTAAGCCACAAGAGAAGACAATTTGTATGCTTTACAAAAGCTAGAAAATTTGTGGAAGCTGCTAAAACCCTAATTTAACAGCGTAAAAATGCATCTTAAAGCACTCCATGAGGCAGAAGATGCACCAAAAAAATATGGGACATGCAATGTGAGAATCAATAACTGAGTGCACATGTGTTGGAAAGTAAAGACATGTGGCAAAAGAATAAATATCATATATAATAAAGTAGAATCATGAAATGCCAAAAGAAACAAAATATTGAAGATCTCATTGCTATGTGAAATATGAAGTGGTCTGAAGCACAAGGGGAAAAGATAGAAACACCAAAGAAGCATGTTATTAGAGGAACATCAAAATTGTGCCCAGTTGATTGGAAGCTGTTTTCAGGGTTTTGCCAGAGTGAAAAAAAACTCTTATAAGCATTAGTTGAGATAGAGAAAGATATATAAAGATGGAAAACAAATAAATATTTTATCCTTTCGGATATTGTGAATCTCCTAGTTGTGCAGGTTTTATTACATTTAAAGTGATTTTAAATGGTAAATTTGCATACAAAGTGTACCTTAAACTTTGGGCATTCAAGGTAGGCATTGACCTTTTTTTAGAGCATTTCCACAACTACAAACAAAAACCTGTACAAATTCTTATACAAAGCAGAGTGACAACCTTTGATCAATAAAATAGGTAAGGGGCTTTAGTTGGTTTTCCCTTCCACTTCCATGTCTGCCCTCTCATAATTTATAATTCCCTCTCGACCATCCCAAATTCTTTCATGTTTCATTTTTTTCATCAATTAAAGTAAAACATGAAAGAGTAGATGAAGTAAAAAATGCAAATTGCATATTAAAGATATAATAAGTCCCTCCATAATCATCCAATTTTCTAAGAATTACATAGAGGATTAGCTCATCAGTTCTTGAGTATCCAAGCACATTCTTTCTAAGAACCTGAGCTATGTCTGTGCTTATTGAGCGAGCGCGCACGTGTGTGTTGTGGAGGGGAGAGCAAGTTGTGTGCTATTCAGACAGGGAGAGACAGAAGAATGAAATAAAATAACAAAAAAAAAACTAAGCAAAATAAGATAAATGCAACTTACCAGCAGGTCATATGATAACAACCTTGGGTGAGCTCAATCATTCTTCGACAATGTTGGCAACGCCTCCACCTTTTGTTTTGTGCCAAACGATGCAGGGTAATATCTGCAGCATCTCTTTCTTCCAATGGGAGGTTCTGGAATTCTTCACAACTCATTAAAGAGTGCCAAGGAACAGCACATTCCACACAAATAAACCTTTGACAAACAGGGCACTCAATGCAACTGTTATCAGACTGACTTGACGAACTGGCCCTAGCTGACAGACACTCACGGGGATCAAGCAGGATGGAACAATTTGGATAGGGGCAGTAAATTCTATCTGAGTGGAGAGCATCAGCTTCTGCAAGAGCTTTCTCCAAACATTTATATGAAGTAAGAGGGAGAAAAGATCTGCATTCAGTGCTGGAGATGTAATATTTGCAGCCTAACTGAGGGCATCCAATAGGCACTTGAGATAACAGTACCTTCCCATCAACATAGGTTCTCATACAACGTGAACAGAATTTGTGAGAACATTTCATTGTCATCATCATTGGAGATATCTTTTCCTCACAACAAATAGAGCAGTTGTCACGTGATTTATTTCCATTGGCAGGAAAAGAGACAACCCCGATTGCTACCTGGGCCAAACTCAAAGGCCTCTCAATATCTAAACTGGGAATGAGTTTCAGTACAAAATCTTCCAGGTTGCTGGCATGTTCAAGGATCCTCTGCCTCAGAGCAATCTGAAGCGGAATCTCAACTTTCTCCTCATGTGTTATCTAATCAAAAGCTATCATCACTATAGCCGCTTGGAAATTTTAAAACAAAAAGACATATGGTGTTGAAGTTAAAACAAATTATGTAGAAAATACAAAATTGATGTTCAAATACATAATATCTATGAAAGGCAACTCCTATTACTTTAAGTTACAGATTATTTCACAAATATATAAGTCAGGAAAAACAAAATATGAAAAGCTTTTCATTAAAGATACTGTGAAACAAGGATATTGTCACATAGTGCCATGTGTCTCTCTTCCAAAATTATGATCTAGATGTTTTTTCCTTAAGAAAAAAATAGGGGTAGAATGGGGTGGGGATTTTCCATCAAGTTTGGGGCGAGGTTGAAAACCTGCAGGACAGGATTAAGTTGCCATTCCGACCTAAAATTATTTCATTTGAGAACTAGATATAAATTTAAAGATGTAAGAATATGCTATACTAAAATTTTACATACAACAACATTTTAGCTTGTCATCGAATGAATTGAAAAAAGAAAAAGAGCAATGGTCAAAATCATGTGAAATGAGACTCACCTGCTCATATAACAATTCAGAATCAGTGAATGCATACACCCGGCAGATTTTATGCTGTAAAGCCTCAGCTAGTCCATCCATGAGAGCCAAATAGTCAGCAACAGATTCATCCACATAGAAATCCAGCTTCTTTTGTACCTGAATGACAGGAACATTTGCTGTTCTTTCCATGACAATACCGATTCCAGAAAAACCAGAACCAGAGTCCTCTGCTTCAGCTATAGATATACCCTTAAAAAACATATTGACAGAAAATTCATCAAGGTGGTTTTCCTGGGACTCTTCCTTTACTATTTCTTCAGGCTCTTTCCATACTTCATCCTCATCCTCATCCTCATCATCATCATCATCGCAACAACTTCGAAACTCTTCCTCATCTTCTTCCAATTTCATTTCCCTTACCAAATCCAAGAATGCCGCATCGCCACAATCTGTCTGATCCATCTTCACGACTAAGTTCTGCGAAACTCCCAACGACGGTTCACCAAAACTTCTAGATACGATTTTATCAAATTCTAAGCAAAACCCACCAACGCATTAATCCAACAACTCTGAGTTTCAGCTCCTATTTCTTCGTAAATCACAAGAAAAATTCATGTCAAAGCACAATCCATTAGCTCCTTCGACATGTTCAAAACTGAAATCCAAAGAAACCCATTTAAGAATCGATCAAAAACTCTAGAATCTAGCACACAGTTCACCAAAAAATTACCAGAAAATAAAAAAATAATAATAAACCAATACCCAACAACAGATCAATCCAAATTTGATATTAACCAATTAATACAAAAATAACCATGCATAAAGAACAAAGATTTGATCCAGTTCCAAAAAAAAACAAAAGGCAATTTAAAGATTAAAAATATGTAAGATACATAAAAAAAATTTTAAAAAAATATTTAAAGAAAGTATCAATTTAAGGACAAGAAGAACAAATGAAGCTTCCATACCATGATGCGGTGATGGAATTTAATCTTCTGATGATTCCTTTTGGGTTGTCTGTCGAGTGTTAATAAAAAAAGAAAAAAATCAACACAAAAAGAAAAATATAAAAAAAAACCCCAATCTGACAAACGAAATTATCTTCTTTTTATTTGTTTTATTGATTAAGAAAGACTATTAGGCGATGAGGAGAGAGAAAGGGAAAGAAAGAACAGCCAACAGTTAGTACCGTTGCTGTGTATATTAATGGAGTAAGAGAAAATGGAAACGGAGATTGCTTTGCTGGCATTCCTGCTTCTTCCTTGACTTTTTTTCCCCTTTTTTTCCCATATATTACGTCAAGTTTTTTTCAATTCTTTTTATTATGGGAGTGAACATCAAACTATTTACCATTTAAATTCTCTGTTCACAAACCAAAAATTCAATTCCATTTATGGATCATTTAAATTTTCTCACAATTTGATTGATAAATATAAAAAATTTAATTTTTAGTTAATTAATTATTAATCGAGCCAGTTAACCGTTTAACCATTTAATAAAAAAAAGAATTGATAATTTAATACTTCGTTCAATGACAGTTTTACTTTCGGTATACAAATAAACACTTACGATCGGTATTTTGGTATTGTAAACCCTCATTACAATATTGTAATTATATTTATCAATTTAAGTCTTGTGCCTGTATTTATAAATTTTATTCTCTAATAAAAAAAGTTTTAGAGGCATATAATAAAATTAATTGTTATCTTTAATATTAATTTTTATCATAGTTTAATATACTGTGTAAAAGTTTTTTAAGTGATTCCACTATCCAAACACCACATACATAATTCTCTTAATTACTTATTGTTTTCATTCACTTTGGTACTGGAATTTTTAGTAGAAAACATTTTAATTATTTTCTTCACTATCTTATGCATTGAACTGTCCAAGTACAAAATTTTGTATACAAATTTGTAATCTTTCAAAATTTCTTTAATGAAAATGAATATATATGTTTTATCTAGAAATATACTAACAACGTGTTGTGAGCTAATGTAAATTTTATCTTTTGTAGATGGAAAATTGACAAAAAAAAAAGGCAATTAATTACTTTATATATATATTTATTTATTTTTTTAATTTTTTTTTTAAAAAAGTTAAACTCCCGGAAATATATTTTTTTGGGGTTCGAACCCGCGACCTTCCTCTAGTGGGTTGGGTCGCTAGCCCGTTGGACTAACCCCAGCGGATTCTTACTTTATATATATATATGAGGATATGTATGAGGAATAAAAGAATGGAATGGAATTCTGCAATACTATTTAAAGATGTTCAATTTTTATAACGATGTACTAATTTTAAATAGTTTTATTTATGAATCATTAAATTAAAGGTTAAATAAATTCAAGATCTAATTTGAATCAATAAATGTTATTAAAGTTAAAAATATATAAAACTTAAATGCTTTATCATACTCTTCAACCATAAAGAGTATTATTTAAAAAAAAATTATAATAGTATCATTAGCATGTATAATTATAAATGATTTAAACTACATAATTTGATTTGTAAAAGAGATTGTCACTAAAAAAAGTATAAGGCAAATTCAGTTAATTTTAGAATTAACAAAACTAAACTAGTTTGGTTAATTAATTGAACCAATCAAAATTGAAATTCAGTCAGTTCAGTAAAAAAAAATATGTTATCGAAATATTCGGTTAAATTATGGTTCAATCGATTAATTAACTGATCGATTGATTGTCCACTCTTAATTCTTGTAAACTCCATTATTTAAATATTACTGGCCATCGCATAATATTCAAATCACAATAATTATTAGAATTAATTATGACTTTCACTAAAAAAAAGCAACATGAACAATGAATTAAAAAAAAATTACTTTTTCTTATGTTTCTCATTTTACCTCTCTCATTTAGAAAAGACCTAAGTTTTTTTCTTTTTGGCTTTCTACAAAACTACCTCAAAATAAAAATAATTATTAAAATACGTGGCTTTTAAAAATATTTACAAACTTATAAAACCTAGCCACAAAATCACAAAAATTATGTGATTTCTTAAATGTCATTATCCTATTTCTTCTTCTTCACCATCCTTTTTCTTCTTCATCTTCATCTTCTTCGTTCTTCATCATCATCAAAATGAAAAATAAAACAAATCTATATCATCTTGTTCATCCTTTTTTTTTCATTTTTTTCTTATTCCTTCTACATACAACCTGATAAATTTCATCTTTGGCACTGTTAAATTCTTTTTTTTTCCTCATCTTTTTTCTTCTTCATCTTCTTCTTTTTATTCATCATCATCAAACGAAGAACAAAACAACTTAGAAAAAAAAACCAAAACAAAACTAGATAAAAAATCAATATCAGAAAGAGGAAGAAACAAAATCTCCATTATTTTCTTCATTAAAAAACTTAATCATCTTCTTTATCAACATCAATGCAAGAAAAAAGAAGATATGAATAATCAATTGAAACTGCATAAATTTGTATGTAACTAGATATAAAAAACTTTGATCTATAGGTAAAATTTTCTACTCTATATTCACTTTAATCTTCATCTTCATCTTTTTTTGTAACAAATATTCACTGTTTTCAAAAACACAGATTTGATGTATTATAGATATTGTGTGTAAGTAAAATATTGATGTATTGTATGTTGTATGCGTTAGAAGAGCACAAAATAAAAATATTGATGTAGTGTTAATACAATGTTGATGTATGGTAGATGTTTTAATGTATTATAGGTGTGTTGTATTGTTGTATATTTATAAGAATATTGTAGACCCTTGATTTTAGCCCTAAACTAGTTCGATCTTAATTAAAGAAGGCTAGATAAAATTTGGTCCGATTTTAAAAGACTTAAACATAGTTTATAGCTTTTAATAGGTCAGTCTAATTTCAAAAGCCCTAAAATAAGTTGGTTCAATTTATTAAACCCTAAATACAGTCTGATTTATCATTTTAAAAAATTAAAAAAGGTTTGATTCTATTTTAAAATATAAAAATAAGTCGAATCGGACCCAAATATAAAACCATGACGAATTGGGACACTAATTCGTAATGGACCATGGTCCATAGCGGATTGGGAGTCCCCAATCTGCCATGGACCAATGGTCATGGCGGATTGGGAATTCTCAATCCGTTATGGACCATGGTCTATGGCAGATTGGGAGTCTATGGGTCATGGCGGATTGGGGTGTCCTACTCCGCCATAGTCCCCTAATTCGGCTCTAATTCAATATATTAGTTATCTAATTAAGTTGGACTTGATTTTCATCCGTCGAATTAAGTATTAGGGTTTTTATTTTTGAACCTAATTTGCTTATAAATAATGGGGTTTAATATTAAAACAGGCAGCAACGAATAAGAAGTGACAATCAACAATTATCAAGATCGTCATAAATTACGAATTAGCAACCCAGCAACAACAAAGACAGAAGCAAAAACCGAGCAATCTCTAGCCAAAAACTATAGTTCATCTAGGCAGTAGCAGAGGCAAGCTTGTTTCAACTGATTAACTTTGGTGGAACCAACGTTTTGAATCATTAAAACTAATATGTGTTTAATATTATAGTGTTTTCCTTCCATAATATAGTCGAGCAGAAGTTAATTATGGTTGATATTTTATAATTTAAAATCCATCCAGTAGGTAATAGATTGAGTTTAATGTAATTTGTTTCTCAATTACATTAGTTGCTATATTCAAACCCTAATATTATACATATGAAGCCCCAGTCATTTAGTTAACATTAGTTTACATATTAAACCAACTTTCAAAATACCAAAAATCCTAAATCAGTTTTTAATATACTAAAATCCCAATTGTGTTTTTCAAAAACCAAAACCCTAGTCTTTTATTCTAAAGACCTAAAATTATTTTTCAAAACCCTAATCTGTAACCCTTAAGCCTCAAAAACCTAAACCCTAATTTCTAAACCTATTTAGTCAAACTTAATCCAGTAACCAAATTTCTAAACCCTAAACTAAAACCTTAAATCCTAATCCCAGAATTTTAATTGCCTAAACCCTTGTTCCATAAATCTAATTTCCCTAACCTTAGTCCCAAAACCCTAGTTTCCAAACCTTAACTTCCAAAACCCTAGTTACCCAAAACCCTAATCTATTTTCCTAATTTCTAAAAAACCCTAAATTTTTAATTAGTTCTTTCCAATTTCCTAATATGTTTTCCAAAATTTAAATCCTAAAAACCAAAAGTCCTAAACCTTAGCTTTAGAAACCCTAATTTCTCAAAACCCTAATTTTAAAATGTCAAAACCTAATTTCGCTTATTTAATGTTTTAAACCATATTTTTATTTGATTTGTTTTACGATGGATGATTTATTTTATTTTAGGATAAATGTTTTATTTTAATTACTATGCTTGAATGATTTATTTTATCTAATTAATTAATTATTTAGATATTAAGATTATAAAAGGCATATTTCCACTTAGTGTGTGTCTCTATTTTTATTGTGTAATTTATCATTTAAAAATTTTGAGACTATTGTAAAGAAAATATTTTCATCTTTTGGTGAGTGTCCTATTTATTTTAGATATTAGATATGATTGTAAGGGCATATTTTCATCTTGCATGAGTGCCTATTTATTATTTTGTTTGAACTTGTTTTGATTTTAATGTAATAATTCTTTATTTTAATATTCGTATGTAGTATGAATAATATTATAATAAGCTAAGAATTTTATAATATTTAGACCTAAAAAGGAGGCTGATTCTAATGAATCGGGCATTATGGGGGTGCTGGGTCATTCTCACCTTCCCCATATGTACCCAACTTTCCGAATCCAATAAGGGGTTGGGGATTCTTTAGGAATCAAGTTATCTACCCCTTTCTTTTTCTCATTCATTCGGGTAGCGACTCCATTTTCTCCGAGTTTAGGCTCGTGTTCTTTAAGGTCCTCAACCTAACAAGTGTCAAAGTTGCAAGAACCATTCCACCGGGAGTGGGGGCAAAAATCCCCGCTCACAGTGGCGACTCCACTGGGGATAAGAGAAGTTGATTTCGTTGGTCTTTATATTATTTTATTTTTTCTTATTATGATATCATACATTGCATCATTTTGTATTGCATTGTGTGCATGAGTTAGGATGCCCCATGCTACCCATGTTGTATTATATAAGGGATATCATACTTTCACTCAAGGTATAGAGATCAAGCATGGCATAACCACTCATAGCCTTGTACCTTTTGGTATATACTTGCTATGGGAGTCTAAGCTTTTCAACCCAAAGACTAAAGCCATATAGTTAGCCTAGTTACTTTTCTTAGGTTTAAACCCAAATGCTTGCTCTTTGACTATGTTTGATATATCTTAGTTTGAATCATGACCTATTTGGTTTGTTCTTTTCTAATATGACCTAATTATATTATAAGCCCAAAATAATTTTCAAAGCCCAAAATAATTTTATAGCCCAAAAAGACCAAAATTATTTTCAAATCTTCTTCAAAGATGGTCTTTAAAAATCCTTTTAAGATGGGATAAAGTTTTTTTTTCACCTCATGTCCCAAACTCAAAGCCCAAAAACCTATTTTTATAAATCTTTTACAATGGGCTTTGAAACAAAACCATTTTTAGCAGGCTTTTTAACAACTTTTTCTTTAATGGGCTTACAACTAGTTGGATCAATTATGGAATATTAAAAATTAATTGTGGGCCTAGTTTACACTAAGACTTATTAATTATAGGCTTGTTTGTGGCATGAATCACTAGTAGTTTTTCCAAAATAAGAAATTTATTTATGATAAAACTGTTAATTTAGTTTTAATCCAATATAGTATAAACGCTATCATTTGTTGATCCAATGGATTAAGACTCGCTTGATAGAAATTATCATGGACTGATTTCTAAATTTGAAAATACAATTATTGATTAAACATCCGAGTGAATTGTTTAAAAATAAAATGCCCCATTTTGGTATTTTATTGGCCATATACCTAGAAAAAAAAAGACTCACCATTTGTGTGTGAAAGTTATAAGGTTGGAAGGTTCGTTCCTACTATATTGAGTTGATTTTTTTTGTTTGTTATTTATACATCTATGCATACATGCATACATGTATTGCATCTCATATTATTCATCCTTTTTGGCTCACAGCCCTGGATTATAGTAGTTCAAAAGCCTACGATAATCCGACCTACACTGACGACGTAGAATCCAATCACGACTCATCACTTTCTCACCAAAAGCAATGGAGCCAGAGCAGATTCAAAAGATAGTAGAGGATGCTCTCAATGCCAAAATGGAAGAACTAAAGGGGGTCCTGATTGAGATTATGAAAATCCAAATGGCTGAAATGTTTAGGAACATTGCTGAAGCATCTGCTACTACCAAGAAAGACAAGAAAAATGCTAAGGTTAGTGAAGTAGCCTTTGATAATGACAAGATGGTTATGGATGATGATAAATACTGGGCTCAGTACTTTCAAGATCCTCAATATAAGGAGGAGTCGAAGGTTATGGAGAAACCAACTATTGAGAAGACTAAAACTTCTGATATTGAGAAGATGATTGCTGATTTGGAGAAGAAGTTTAAGAAGAAGCTGAATATCGAAGAGATGTCAGAAGTGGACAAGCTATTTGAATAAGATAATGAGGTCCCTTATAAGTTCAAGATGCCATCATTTACTAAGTTCGATGGAACTGAAAATTCTCATCTACATGTGAAGCAGTACATTACTGCTATGCAGTCTGCCCGAGTTACTAAGGCTTAAACTCTAAGGTACTTTATGCTCTCATTAGATCCCGTTATGCTGAATTGGTTCAACACCTTGGAGGATGATGCCCAAAAGAACTGGGATTCATCCAACAATGTAGGTACAATCCTGAGTTGGAGGTCAGTTTGATGGAAGTTGAGGCAATAAGGCAGAAACAGAATGAAAACTTTGTTGACTACGTAAAAAGGTGAAGGAATAAGGCTGCATTGCTCAAGAAGAGGCTCGATGAATCAGGCCAGATTAGGATGATTATGAGAGGGGTGCTGCCTAATCTGAAAGAAAGGATATCTCACACTCTTATCGGGGATTTCAAAGATCTTCTCCAAGCTGGCTTGCAAATAGAAGAATGTGAAAGAGAGAAGAACCATTTTTCTGGAAGAAGGAATGAGAGGGGAAAATATCAGTCTGACAGTCAAGGTGTACAGAAAATGGTGGATGTCAATGCATCTGGTCAAGCAAATAGGAAGCAGTTTTTAGATCTAGGGAGACCTTTGTCTTGGATTTTTAACAAGCTGCAGAAGAAAAGGTTGTTACAACCATTAAGTCCTCGACCTTTGTCGAATTCTTTACCCCCAAATTTTGATATCAAAGCCTTTTGTCAATTTCATCAGACACAAGGATATGAGATAGATAAATGCATTTGATTAAGACATGAGATTCATGATCTTATTGATAGTGGTAAGCTGTCTAAGCCTGATAAACCTAACGCCAAGAATAATCCTTTGCCTAAATTTAGAAGGGTGTCACCACCTGCAACCTTCATGATAGAAGGAGGATTGGAGGAGAGCTTTGTCCTATCACTTTGTCATGACATGGATGAAGAAGCTGTAAAAGAGGAAGTGTAACACCCCGATACCCTATATAAATACTATACATATACCTAGTATACATACAGTAAGTATATAAAGTATAAGGTTGCTACTTTTCGTTACCTTTTAAAACCTGTAAAAGAATTCCAAACCATAATACATTAATCCAAATAACATTTACCAAATCATTATCTTTATCAAAAACTTCATTTATACATATAATTACTTTCTCGTCATAAATACATCAATACAAAAATTATACATGTATGCATTACCCTCTAGTTGGTCTCGACAAACTTTTACTCTTCTTGTGGCATAACGAAAGACTTCATATCCTTCACCTATTTACCTGCGCGAATACACACCCGCGCTAAGCCCGAGAGCTTAGTAGTCCAAACATAAAATATAAACATATAGTATAGAAGTATTAACATATAATGATATATCAATTCAATGTATAATTAATTCTTATCATATCTTCTTTTCTTTTTTAATTGCATCTTTCATATATCCTAGCCAATTTTCTATATGATGTACATGTATACATTTTATTATCACCAACCCCAATGCATCACCAAAACTCAAAACCAATATATTAATACACCCACATTATATATATCATACCAATCATTATTGCAATACAACATTATATATCATATCAATCATTATTGCAATACACACATTACATATCATATCAATCACTATTGCAATATACACATTACATATCATACCAATCATGAATCATTGTTAACACTCACAATCAGTATTCCAATACTTGTATTTCACATTAACAACAAAGACAGACTCTGCACACAATTAGTAAAGATCATACTCAATAAACAATATTTCGTGAATAGTCCGTTTCATCATATAAGTAATATTAACATTTCCTTACATAAAAACAACATTTATGTTATACATAAAACCTAGACACCTATGGGCCCATCAAGTGCTTAATACGATATTCAAAATTCAGAGTTACTGCTTTGGCTCATAAACACCATTATCAAGCTCGTAAGCAACATATACATATATATATCTCTATCCATGGATAGCGTAACAGACCCGGTCTCTTGGATCATCAACTCATCTAACTCGAGGATATCCTCAACCCGGCAAGACTGTTACAAATCAAATATCTCATAATATCAATTATCATAGTGTAACAGACCCAGTCTCTTGGACCTCAATTCAACTCAATTTGAAGAGATCCTCAACCCGGCAAGACTGTTACCTTTCATTAAATAGGCATGCCTCCAAAAAACCAGAACTCTGAAATTGAATATCATATTAAGCATACACTTATTTCATTATTTATTTCATCATCAATATCATTCACAATTCTCATCATCATTTAGGCAAACATGCCTCATATGTCTCAATTGAATTGTCATAGCCAATCACAATGGCTTCACAACATATCATATCTCAATCCATATGATACATATAACATCATTAATATAACACTTCAAAATATATTATTCATATGATATATTGCCATTCACAATGCATATAGCATAACCTTTCTTCATTTCTCAAAACACATTAACACCATTCATTATTAGAGCATTAATCATAACAAATTGCACATACCTTAAGAATGATCCTCATTTCTTCCTAATTTTCCCATTTCATATTTCATCCTTTATATATATATATATAGCAAATTACATTATTCATTTACATCCACAATATAATAGAGTATTTAACACATTCATCCAAATGTGTTAAGGTTCAAAAACATATAAGGACATACAATCAAATAGGGTTCATGCTTACCTTTTTAATGATCTTCACATCCTTCACATCATTCAATCATCACCTTAATCCAATTATATTAACAATATAGTAAACCACTTAACACATTTGCAAACAAATGTGTTAAGCCTCAAATCATGTAAATAAATACAATCATATGTATTGGTACTTACCTCAAGAACTATTCTCATCAATCTATACATTTCTTTTTTCCAAGAATTCTCCACATTTAGGTTAATGCAACCCAATCTCTTCAAAACCTAATCCAAAGATCATTATTCATAGCTTTAGAATCATCCACATATATTTGATTAGGGCATTCTTTGTTTTAGACATGTTTAAAGTGTTTATATTTAGGTTTAGGTACCACAATACCTTTGAAGAATCAAAGCCATGTTAAAAGAACAAAGAATAAAAACATTAACTAACAAATTTGAGGGACACGGGCAGCTCACTTGAGGGACACGGTTAGGGCAATTCAACCTCTTCACAATCTAATCCAAAAGAAATATTAGCAAAATGACCATATGAATAGTACATTCTGGTTTTAGACTCCATTTTATCCTTATTTTGAAAAATTGTATAAAATAATCTACTTGACTAAAAATTCTAAAATTTTTACAGAATTTAGTTTTGTATCTTAAAATCATTCCTTTAAAATTTCAGATCAAACTGAACACAGAATCTTGGTCAAATAGTTCACCTAACCAGACTGCCCCAATTGCCCTGCATCCTGGCAGCAGTTCTGAACTTTGTGAATTCCATAAATCAAATTCAATCAAAGTGGTTCCAAATTATTTTTCTCAAATACTAGACTCACTAAGCAACAACATATCCAAAATTCAATTGGATATGATATTTCTACATTTTATTAAAAATCCCGAAATATAGCTGTCTCAGTTAAGGTACCTGCTGGAACAGGTCTAATAAAAATAATCTTTCTAAACTCATAACCATTCCAAAATCGAATCAACATATTTTTCAGTCATTCTAGACTCATAGAGGCACAACATATCAAAAATTCACTTCAAGAACATTTTTCTATAATTAATTAAAAATCATACAAGTCACAGCCTTTACTAATTGTAAAACAGAAAAAAAATTCACTAAACACAACTCTTACTCTTCCATCACCAACACCAACCTAGCTTCTTATCTTTAATTCCATTTCAACACTTTTACACACACCATACACAAACACACTCCATCAAACTCAAACAAAATTCCAAATAGAACAAGAGAAATCAAGAGAAAACTTACTTTAAATGAAGAAATTCCACAAATCTTTAACCAAAACCCTTGATTCCTTCTTCAATTTGAGTTTAGAAATCAAAACAATACTTTGCTCTCTTTCCTCTTTGGATAGCCGGCCAACACACTTGAAGAAGAAGAGAAAATGATGAAGAAACACAAAGTCAACACTCATTAAATACCCATCCAAAAGAAAATTACTATAATACCCTCATACACTTATTAATTCCCTTTGTTATTTCTTGCCCACTTTGGTAATTTCACAAATACCAATTTAAATATCTTCTTTAAATCTCCTCCACACAATCCAACAAGGAAAATTACTCAATTACCCTTTTCCATTTATTCTAACTCTCTTTTCCCTTATGTGCCCTTTTTAGTAATTTCACACTCACACAATAAATATCCTCCTCCATTGACTCTCTATTTGACTTATGTATATGTTAATTATACTTCCATATATGCAACATATACACTTTCTTTACAAATTCTTTTCTCTTTCAAATTAACATATACATTCAATCCAATTAAAACAACAATAATATTCAGACTTCTAGGGCATACATTGGGATATTACAGGAAGGACTACAAAGCAAACTTGAACCAACTGCGGATGACGCGACAATGACTATCATTGATGATCCTTGCCCTTGATGTGTCCAAGTAGAGAAAGCTCTTTCGACTTCAAATTAATAAAATTTCCCTTAGTTTGTTTGGTTTTGTTTCATTTTTTTAGTGTTTTCTGAAACAATTATGTTTTTTAAATATAGTTTGTTTGAATAAATTACTTTCATTAAACTTTTTGATGGTCTTTCTTCATTTTAGTGATCAACCAATGACAAATTTGCCTTGATATTCATAAATTGGTGTATCTATGCATCATGATTCGAATGAATTTACTAAGTGAGGGAGTTGTTCAATAGCACTGAGCTGTGTATGCTTACTTAAAGGGGGCTTCTGCATAATTACCTTTGTATAGGTTCTAGTCAATCTTAGAACATGCTTTGACAAACTTTTCGAGGCAAAATTGAACTTTGCTTATTTAAGGGAGAAATGATCTAGACATTGTTTGGTAAGCAAGCAACTAGAATCCACCCAATTAAATATCAATCACTTTGAGCCCTAGTTGTCCCTAGTTGCCCCTTTAAGCCTTCGTGAGATATTAGCTTGCTTTTTATTTGCTTTTAAGACCTGTAACCTACCCTATGCTATTGTGACACTTATGACAAGTCCGATGATCACTAAGGTACTCAGGACTAAAGAAAATCAAGAAAGAAGATGTATAGTCAAGACCACAAAGATAGTTGAAGTTTACATGAATTGGACTTAATATCTTAGATCTATAAAGGCACCAAAGGGTTCGTCCTCACTGAAATAAACTCACTTTAATCAGGCTCACTCTAATCCACTCATCCATAGTCAAAAGCATAGAATGGTACAAACAAGATAACTCTCTTAGTAGTAGGAAAAAAAAAAGAAAAGAAGATATGAAAAAAAAAAAGAAAAAGAGAAAAAAAAAGGAAAAAGAGAAAAAGAAAATAAAATCCCAAAAGAAAGACTTAGAAAGCCAATAGAGTTCCTTTTACCTAGAGCAACAGAAGACTTCTATTTAGTTTATAAGGAAAGATTGACTCCAATTGGTCTAGCTCAACCAAAGATCGAAATAAAATCAGGGAAATAAGAGAAAAGACCATTTTTTATTTTATCCAACTGCAAGTCTACAATCTGGAAAGTCTTGATACTAGATATTCCAAAGGGAAAAAAAGGACAAAATAATGGTCCTGAGTTTTTACAAAAGGAAAAGATCAAGAAATCTGCCAAAAGGTGGAAGAACATTCAAGCGTTATTCATGAAGCGATATAAGAAGAAGGAAATAGTGCCCAGAATTTAAGAATGCTTCCAACAACATATAGTTCCAATAAGAAAGTTTATAGTGTGAGGGTTTGTCAGCAATATCATATTAGCTCCAATTTGAAAATGGCCTTCACTTAAACTGTGTCCCTTATAGGCCCCATTTCAAGCTTAATAAAGACCTGTTGATCTCTCTTAGTAAGTAGAGTCTATTAGTGGAGATTGTTTGAATAAGCAAGCATAGGAGATAGATAATATTTGAACTCAATGAGACCTTTGGCTAAGTAATGTGTATGTGCCTATCTGAAGTGCAACAGTTCTTGCTCAAATAGATCTTATTACCGAGTTTAGCATGGTAACTAGGGTTATCATGTTATAGATATATTAATTTGGGAAAGTCGAGTCCTAAGGTAAATTGACACTGATTTGACAAAGTCAACATTTGATTTTAAAAAAAATATTTTCTTATTATATAAAAATTCATGTTAAGGGAAGTATATTGCACTGTCGAATCTCGAAGGACACTTAGACCCTTAATTTTTGACCCAATCCGGTCCAATATGTTTTATTTAGTCTAAAATGATTTTTGTTGTCTAATTGGTCCAAAATAATTTTTATTAAATAATTTTTGCTTTAGTATCTAATTTTTATTAATAAAAAATAAAAATAAACAAATACAAGTCAAAAAATAAAAAAAAATCGGAGTCGGAAAAATCAGCGACGAAAAAATCGTCCCGCAGGCCCATGGGCATTTCGCCCGCAGGAAATTCCTGCGGGCAAAATCACTGTGCTATTTCGCACGCAAATTCTGCGTGCAAAATGGCACGCATAAATTTTCTGCCTGCGAAATAGCTTACGGGCCCGCTCCGTACGCGCTGCCGCAGCCAGCTGCGGCAGATTTTTTGGCCAGCGCAGTTTTTCCGCAGTAGTTTTTTTTTGCAGCGCAAATTTTTAGAAACATAATCCAATTAGGTTTTGGTTTTTTTATTAATATTACTTGCCTTAACTAATTAGGATTAAACTACATCAAACCACTATAAATAAGGACCAAAGACAATTAAAAAACGGGAGGACAAAATTTCACAATGAGTTTGGAAAATTGAATCCGAAGGTGAAGTGAAAAAGCAAAAATTCAATTCAATTGATTTTTAAAGGAGCAGCAGCACGATTTAAAGAATTCAAAGGCAAAAAAGGCTTGTATTTGGAGCTATTCATCCAAGAAGAATTGTTTTTAGAGGAATCATCAAAAGAAGATATGTGTTAATTGATTTTCTTCAATTATTTTTACACAGTAGCTAAAAACTAGGATTTTTGTATTTTTCAAAAGTTAAAATCTTAGAACTTTAATTTAGTTTTTCTAAAGCCAAAAAACCTTATTTCGTTAGTTTATCTTCCAAAAGGCTTAAAATTGCTATTTTTACTTCTTAAAAATCCTAAAACTCTAATTGAACATATTTTTCAAAAAAACTAAGATTTAAATTCTATTTCTTTTAAAATTTTAAAGTAGGTTCTATTTCATTCAAAAAGCCTTAAAAAACATCTTTTCTAATTATAAAAACTTTAATTTGTTTGTTTAAATTCATAAAACTTCATGAAATTATCAAATTGATTTATAAATTCCCAAAATTAATTCACCACCCGTGACCCTAATTCTAAATCCTAAAATCCAAAATTCAACTTTTAAACCTAAAATAATGAACCCTAATCCTTTTAAAACCTTAAACCCTAATTTTTATGAACCCTAATCCTTTTAAAACATTAAAAAACATAAAAACATAAATTTTACACAGTAGCTTAGAAACCCAATAACCAAACATCACAAATCAAAGTATTTTAAAGTGTCTAAAACCCTAATTTCATGATTTCACCATTCAAATATTAATTTAGTTAATCAAAGAGTCTTACCAACCTTTTAAAACATAAAACCCTAATCTATTTTAATTCCATAAAAAGTCACAGTAGCTATAATTGAACTTTTATTTGCTTTATTCAATTCCATACTTGATTATGCTTTGTTTTATCTCTTATGCTTTAATTTATTTAATTTCAATACTTGATTTATTTAATTTATCATTGATGGATGTTTATTTTATATTTTGATTAATAGCTTTGATGAATGATTTATTTATGATGAATAATTATTTACTTTTATCAATTAATTTAGATTTCCAAAAGTTGTAAGAGGTATGTTTCCACTTGATGGGTACCTCATTAGTTAAATATCATATAATTTAATTTGCTTTTCTATTTTAGAACCTATGTTTCTACCTTTGGTGGGTGTCCTATTTAGGCATGTGATGTAAGGACATGTTTCCATCCTTGGATGGGTGTCCATTTATTTGCTTTGTTTAGACTTTGCTTTGATTTTAATATATTGATGCTTTTTTTTTAATTATTGTGTGTAATATGGATAATGTTGTTATACTTAAGAATTTTATAATATTAAGACCTGTAAAGGAGGTCGGTTCCAATGAATCGGGCTTTGTGGGGGTGCTGGGCCATTTCTCACCTTCCCCACACGTACCCAACTTTCCGAACCCATTAGAGGGTTAGGGATTCCTTAGGAATCGAGTCATCCACCCCTTCTTTTTTCCAACCCGTCTGGGTGGTGACTCCATTTTCTCTGGACTTAGGTCCGTGTTCTCTAAGGCCCCGAGCCTAAACAGTGCCAAAGTCGCAAGAACCATTCCACCGGGAGTGGGGGCAAAAATCCCTGCTCATAGTGGCGACTCCACTGGGGATAAGAGAAGTTGATTCCGTTGGTCTTTATATTATTCTATTCTTTTTTATAATGATATTATCCATTGCATCATCTTAGATTGCATCATGTGCATGAGTTAAGACGCCCGTGTTACCCGTGTTGTGTTATGTAAGGGATACCATACTTTCACTCAAGGTATGGAGATCGAGCATGGCATAACCACTCATAGCCTCGTACCATTTGGTATATATTTGCTATGGGAACCTAAGCCTTTCTACCCAAAGATTAAAGCTCATGTAATTGGCCTAGTTACTTTCCTTAGGGTTTTACCCCAAATGCATGTGGTTTGACTATGGTTGGTTTATCTTAGTCTAAATCATGGCTTATTTGGTTTGTTCTTTTTCTAATATGACCTAAATACATTGTAAGCTCAAAATAAATTTCTCTTTAAAATCCAAAAGACCAAAGCTATTTTTAAAACTTTTCAAGATGGTCTTTGGACATAAAACTTTTTAAAAACAAATCAAAAAATTCTTTGGCCCATGGCCCAAATACTAAGCCCAAAATCCATTTTTCTAAAATCTTTTACAATGGGCTTAGAAACAAAACTATTTTCACCCAACCTTTTCTTACAAAGAGATTGCAAAAATATTTAGGTCAATTATGAAATACCAAAAATCAATTGTGGGCCTAGTTTACACTAAGAACAAATTAACCATGGGCTTGTTTTTGGCATGAATCGTTGGTTACCTTTTTCAAGTGAGAAATCTATCTATGATAAACCTCTTAATTTATTTTAATCCAATATAGCATAAAAGCTACATTAGTTGGTTGAATGGATTAAAACCTAATTAATGGGAATTATCATGGATTGGTTTTCATTTTCGAAAATATAACTATTGGTTGAAACGTCCGAGGGAATTATTCGAAAGCAAGATACCCCATGTTGGTATTTTGTTAACCATGTACCTAGGAAAAGAGACTCGCCATTCATGTGTGGATGTTATAAGGTTGGAAGGAACGTCCTATTTATTCTTGTTTGTTTATTGTTTGTGCATACATGCATACATTTGCATCTCATATCATTGATCTTTTCTGGCTCATAGACCTGAGGTACAGCAATTCAAGAGCATACAAAGATATCACCTACAACATTGATTTTTGATTCAAATGCTTCATTCGAAGGATGGATGCAAACCAGCTAAGGGATATAGTCGATGAAGTTGTCAAAGCTAGGATGGCCAAGCTACAAGATCAATTAGTTGAAATTATGAAGACCCAGTTGATTCAAATTCTAGAGATCATCAACAATGCTAATGAGGCATCTCCCATTGACATAAGAAAGAAGGAAAAGACAACATTAACAAGGAACATGTCTACTGATAGAGATCGAATGAAAAATGAGAGATCAATCCCTATTCTACAAGACCAACCGAACCATATGCTATCTAAGTGGAGTAATAAGAGCGGCTATCACCCTAGTGGAAAAAGTCAAAGGGGGAAGAGGAGGTGTTGAGAAAGATGCAACAACTAAGACAACAAAGAAGCGTAAATTTTCAGATTTAAGGAAGCCTTTGCCAAAGATGTTAGAAAACCTAATGAAAATGGATTTGCTACAACCATTGGCACCTCGGCCTCTACATAAGCCTCTACCACCAAATTTTGAAGTCAAGGTCTTCTGTCAATTCCATCAAATGCAAGGGCATGAGACAGATAAATGTGTTCATTTAAGGCACAAAATCTAAGATTTGATTGACAGTGGAAAGCTGCTTGAGCCTGATAAGCCCAATACTAAGAATAAGCCTCTGCCTAAAATTGGAAGGGCGCCACCACTTGCAACCCTCATGAAGAGTTTTATCTTGTCATCTCATCATGATATGGATAGAGAAGCTGCTAAAGATGATTTACTACTAAACAAGTTTGGATTAACTATGGATGATGAAGCCATGATCCTTAATGATGGAAAAAATTCTTGCCATTGATGAATGGAGTATCTTTGACTCCAACTCAATAAACTTTCCTTAGCTTGAATGTTGCTTTTCAATTTTACTTTCTTTAACTGGAACTATCAATTTTTTCAAATTTAAATTTGTTTGAATAAATTACTTTTATCAAAAAAATTTGTTGGTCTTTATTCATTTTGGTGCTCAACTAATGAGAAATCTATCTTCATAATTCATGAGTTAATATATTTATGCATCATGACTCGAATGACTTTACTAGGTGAGGGAATTGCTCTATAGCATTGAGTTGTGTATGCTTACTTAGAGAGGGCTCCTGCATAATTATCTTTGTCTAGGTCCTAGTCAGTCTTAGAACATGCTTTGACAAACTTTTGAGGCGAAATTGAACTCTACTTATTTAAGAGAGAAATGATCTAGGCATTGTTTGATTAGCCAACAACTAGTATCCACCCAATTAAATATCAATCCCTAGTTGTCCTTTTGAGCGTTCATAAAATTTTAGCTTTCTTTTCATTGGCATATAACCCCCAACAACCTGCCCTGAGCTGTTGTGATACTTTTGGCAAGTTTTACGATCACTAAGATGAAGAGGCAAGAAGATCAAAGAAAACAATGATTAGTCAAGACCATAAAGATAGTTGAAGTTTTCAAGACCATGAAGATAGTTGAAGTTCTCAAGACCATAAAGATGGTTGAAGTTCTCAAGATCATAAGGGCAGTTGAAGTTTTCAAGACCATAAGGGTAGTTGAAGTTCACTTAATATCTCTAATATATCAAGACAACATTAGAGTAACAAATGGCTTATCCCTGTTAATGAAGATTTATGTTACTCCCTGTGAACCTCTAATTCCACCCGAAAAGGATTCAGAGGAACATTCACTTGTTGTTAAGAGTCGCCACTCAGTTTTTTCTGTTCAAAGGGAAAAACTAAGAAAACCCTTGTTTGACTCCAATAATGCATCCAATGTAAAGGTTTCTAATCTACGAACCCAAGGAGGATTCGGGGACTATGTCATGTATTTGATTAATTTGCCAAAAAGAAACAAACCTAAAAGGGACGAAGAAAAGAAGACAAACAGATTGTTAGTAAATTGTGGACTTGCTATTCGGGGTGAATCCCAAATATGCCTACATACTCTCATTTTTTATGAGAGATCAAAGCCCATGTAGTTCGGAAAAGCCTATTTAAAGGCAATTATGCATTATGCATGTGTGTGTATGCTTCGTGCATTGTCGGGCTTTTTGCCAAAATTATGAGATTTTGAGCACTTAGTGTTGATTTTAATGAAATTTGGGTACTTGGTATAAAAAAGAATGCAATTTAGGCTTCGTGCCAAAAGGTTAATTTTAATTGTGATGGGCTTCATGCCAAAAGAGATTAGGTCTTTGACCAAAATGAAATTAAGAAGGAGGTGTAGTGCTCATGATATGCTTAAATTGACCAAGGATAAATTAGGATATTACCTTGTTTAGGATTCTCCCACTTTGTAATTTCAAATCTCGTTTTCTCGGGCCTTTGATTATGATTCTTGATTACGGTTTTTGATTTAGATTAATTCTTGCAGCACAAAGTTAGATTTATGTAAAGAAAAGTCCGAGAGAAGTTCTTAAGCGTATGGAAAATAGAGAATTCGTCTGCCCGAAGTCCACCCGAAAAGCCAACCGAAAGACCCGAACCCTTCTTCTGAAAATTTAGCAGCCTTTTATAGATAAAATCGGACCTGGGCGACGGTCGGACCGCCGTGAAAGTGACCAGTCGGAAAAAAGGAAAAAGCAAAAATCGGCGGCGGTCGGACCGTCGCGGTCGGCGGCTGCCAGACCGCCGAAAAATATTCCGGGACCATATTCGTGATCCTCGCATCATTCCGAACATTTCAAGTACCATGAAGACACACTTTCGGTGAACTTTACCATGGTCCTCCGGTCCGGCTCGGTCGTCTGCAGTCTGAGAAAATCGGCTTTCCGAGCCTCAAAATTTGAGTATTCACAATTGCCCCCCACTGGGGTCCATAAAAATGATTTATGGGGCTCAGTGGTCGTCAGAAATGAGGATTTTGAGCGAGGTACAAAAGACCCCCCGTTTTTGCCTTTTCCTTATAAATAGGCTCATTTCCATTCCATTTTCATTTGCTTTCATTCTTTCTTCTTCTTTCCTTTCCTTCAAATTTTCTTTCGACGATGGATTTCACTGGCCTAGAAGACTTCGAAATCTCACTCACTCCTTGCAATCTTTTACTTGAGGAGGAGAAACACAGCTCCCGGACCGGCTGCTATGAGGTAAGTACCTTCCTCTTTACTCATCTAGTATGCATGCTTAGGAATTTTATTTATTTCCAGTAAGGAACTTGGAAATAAATTTTAGGAATCCTTCCTTTACATGTACTAGTAATGAATCAAGAGTAATACTAGGCTTCACTATGTTCTGCCATCAGTAATTATTTCTAGTAAAGAACTTAGAAATAATCCTCTAGGAAGTCACACCCGGCTGGGGATAGAACTTAAATTTTTCTGAAGTTGCACTTAAATTATCCACAATAATGAATTAGAAAATCCCTCTCTTTGGTTTTTAGGACACCGCGATTAGGATATTAATAGCCGAGAGTCCCATGAACACTATTCCGGCCTACATCTTTGATGCTGGGCATCCGGTGGGGGATCTTATCAGACCTGCTTTCCTCCACCATTTGAGGACTATAGATGTGGGCAGAGATATCCACAGGGAGTTGATCTGCGCGCTGGCCGAGCAATGGTGGCCCACTACTGATACCTTCCATTTTGCTTAGGGGGAGATGACGATGACGCCTACCGACTTTTCCGTCATTTCCGGGATTCCCTTCGGCATTGAGATGGTGGAGTTCTATGATGACTGGCGGCATGACATTTCTTCAGCCGACATGATCACTTTGATCGGGGTTGACTATCCTCGACATCAGGCGCCTTGCTGCATTCAGCGAAGGTGGCTTGTAGAGCAGGCGCCAGTCATCTATGCTTGCTACGAGGTAGGCGATCTTACTGCCGATCAGGTGGCCAGGTTTACCCTGATTCTCCTGTTTGCTAGCTCCTTCTTAGCAAACAGGAAGGACGCAGTAAGTCTCAATGTGCTGAAGAGCCTACTCGATCTGACACGACTTCAGACGTACGATTGGGCTAGCATGATGCTGTGTAGATTGTATGACGACATGTCAGACCTCTGCTATACCCGCATTGCTCCATGTGGCCTGTACTACTTCTGGGAGGTAATGTAAAGAACATTTCTTTTATCTCATATATGTTAACATACACCAACTCTGATATCTTCTTCATCTTTTCCATACTTGGGCTTATGAGTACTTTCCTGGTGTCGCCCCTTTTCTTCGTGAGCCACCTGCCCCTGCAGATCCTCTTTCTCCCATTGCTTGGAGGTGGTATAAAGAGAGGATAGAAGCACCAAAGAGGAAGCTTTCTATCAGAGAGTTGAGATCATTCTTCGACAGCTGCTCCATGAACTCGGTAAATACTTTATCCTCATCCTTATTTATTGTATTAGAGAAAATGATTCACTAACATAATAAATTTTTATAGTTTGTATTTACAGCGATGTCTAGCCGGCTGGTAGAGTGGATTGCTCAAGATCACAGCTTTCAGCGATCACAGTTCCTGACTCACCGTCGATTCATACTTCCCCATCCAGAGTATCGACGGTATTATCTCGCTGAGAGAGTGACTTTCCAGATCGTCGGTTTCCGTGCAGCTCCCCTAGATCCCCCTGATGATATGCTATCACTGACGCTTCTGCCTGTTACTGCGTCCCAGTATGAGGGTGATCCCTTCGAGTCGGCCTATGCCCCGGATGATGATTATGATTTCTACTGTCTTCAGAGACTGATGCCACGCATTGGGACATGGTTCGACCCTGCACCACCTTATCGGTCCTCCCATTCTTCGGCTCCCACTTCTAGCACTCCGGGAGACCAACCCTCCTCCAGCTGGTGAGCTGACAGACCTTCTTCCTCTAGGGCTGAGGCTTCCGCTTTCAGGGCTGGACCATCACACACTGGAGCAAGTAGCAGTTCATCACATTTGAGGCCTCCCCCATCTATTCTTGCGGCTACCGGTTAATTGGACGCTGCTTTGGCCGACCTGAGGCTGCCTTATGTTGTTCGTTACCATGCACCTGACGGTTGGGTGACCCGACCAATTAGTGTGGAGGGTGTACCATATCGGAGCCTTGCTCACATCACTCAGGTATATTCCTCTAGAACTTTTCATGAAAAGGATTCATAAAGTTCTCTTGAAATTGACTGTGATTCTGTCTTTTTTACAGGTACCTGCGGGCCTAGTTGCTAACATGGCGGCACTGATCACTGCTTTCTCGGATGAGCTGACTGGTGCTTGGACTGATAGTGCTTATGAGAGGCAGAACAGGCCACAAAGACGGAGAGCCCGGCGCTGATTTCTCATATTTGTCTTGGATTATATTTGTCGTATTTGAATTATTCTTGCTCTGTACTTTGTACTTTCCATGTTCTTCACCTGTTATTTGAACTTAGATACAAACATGCATTTATTTGTTAGTATTGACAGCAAATATGTATGTATGATGCTTGTTTTTTAGAAATCTATTTTCAAAATAAATCCCTGAAACAACCCCCAAAAATAGCACCTAACAGGGCCTAAACAGGGCCAAAACACAAAAATTTCACAAAACATCAAAAACAGGAATTGAAACTGGGTCGGTGGCTGTTGGACCGCCGGAGTCGGCGGTCGAACCGCCATCTGGGCCAGGGCTGCATAAAAAACGAAGTTGAAGTGCATTTTCAGGCCAGAAAATAGGTTTTTCACTGCAGGATTTTATTTTTTTCTCAACTATGAACCCTCTTTTTAATCATGTGATGCATAGCTGGACCAAGAGCCTCCATAATGTTGAAAGGATCAACATGGGAAGATATGGATTGAAAGTTGTTGCCACCCTTAGAGGTGTAGCCGTGGATTGGGATTTCTTGCATGCTTGTATCAGATTTTGGGATCCCCAAGCCCACGTTTTCAGATTTGGTGCCCGGATAGAGGAGATGTGTCCTCTTTTTGAGGAATTTTGCTCAATTATTGGATGTGACCCAAATGCCCCTCTTGTAAGGCATGAGGTTCAAGTTGGCTATGTGGGGTTTTTTCAGAGGCTTTTCAACTTTACAAGGCCTCAAGCTCAAGCTATGATTGCGGATGGGAATAAGGCGATGCTGCTTCCTTTGATTGATGAATTTCTGACTGCTAATTTTGAAGATGAGATTCAACTGAAGCATAGGATGCGAGCTTTTGTTTTCTGCCTGTTAGCTGGATTTCTTTTCAACCGTGACCCTGGCTTCGGAGATTTACAGCTTTGCCCCATGATTAGGCAAATGGAAGAACTTAACTGCATTGGTGGTATGATTCTGGCTGAGACTATTCAGAGTCTTGACAGAACTACACTCGGATTTGAAAATTGGACTGTTACCCCGATCATTCTTCAGGTAATTCTGTTATACTTTTTGCTTTTTTTTTTCATTTCATCATCTCTCTTTTTCCTTTGTAAAATAGAAAGGATCTATTTTTTTTTAGGTTTGGCTGAGAGACCATCTCTGAGTGGTTGCCGTTCCCCATGCCTTGACTTATAACCCTTCTCAGTACCGCACTAGAAGAATCCAGATTTCTTTTCCCTCTATGGCTAAGTGGATCATCTGGTTGTATGAGCTTGGGCCAGAAGAATTGTTGTGGTTCATCCCTTGGTATAGAATTTCTCGATTCATGGAGGCAAATGCAATGCATAACCATGTCTACCTTCTTGGTTTCACTCATAGTACATGGTATAGTGCTTTTTGCGTCCTCAGACAGATGGGAATTGATCAGAGGGTTCCTCTTCCTGTTGGGCTTACCATTGCTTCCCCTATTATTCCCGGAGTTACTCGAGTTGTTCTACAAACCTGGGTTAGGAAGCATCAGATGATCAGGTCTTTTGCAGAGCCTTCCCTTGTTCAGCCTACTCCAGAGTACAGAGCTTGGTTTATAGCTGAAGTTTGGCCAATTGAAAAGCCAAGGAGGCATGCATTGCTGCAGGAGTTGGAGGGAGAGGATGTGGTTCCTCTTAACGAGGGGAAGATAGATGTTGCAGAGAGTTTCGAAACTAAGAAAGATACCGAAGACTCTGCCCCACGTAGGAGACGTAGGATTTAGATCCTAGGGTTGACTCTATTGTCTGCTTTTTTTGGATTGCTTTTGCCTTTTGGTTCATTGGATGTTTAGGACTTATGGTTTGACTCTTTTCATGGAATGAATGACTCTTTTTGTAATGAATGATTCTTTTTTGGAATGAATGACTCTTTTTGTAATGAATGACTCTTTCATTTGCTTTCCAAGCACCATCTACTTTATTTACTTGCTCTAATTTTTGCCTAAGACGTCCTTTCGGATTTTCAACTTAGCGAGCTCTTACCCATTCTTGCCTAAGCCGCCCTTTACGGGTTTTCAACTTAGTGAATTTTTTTTTGGCAAAAGAAAAATGAATCGATGGTTTTCATTAAAATTTAGACAGTGCTCAAGGAGAGCTGCCTACATATCTCGAATTAGTTTGCGAGAATCAGGTCTAATGTAGTTCCTTACAATGCATGATTATACATAATATTTCTTTAATTGATCCAGATTGCATGGGTTTGTGAACTCTAGACCATCCAAATCAGACAAGATGATGGCTCCACCAGAAAGTATTTTCTTTACAATGTAGGGTCCAGCCCAAAGAGGACGAAACTTCCCACGAGGATCTGTAACATGTGTTCTGATCTCTTTCAGAACCAAACAACCTTCTTCCAACTTTCAATCTTTGACCTTTTTGTTGAAATGTCTGGCCATTCGCCTCTGATACCCTTGAATCTGATGTAGAGCTTGAAGTCTTTTTTCATCTAAACCCAACAACTAATGATGATAATTGCTAATCCATTCAGCTTCATTTATCTGACTTTCTTGAATTATCCTTGCCGATTGAACTTTCAGTTCAATGGGGAGTACTGCTTCCATTTCGTACACCAGTGAATATGGGGTTGCCCCAGTAGGAGTTCTAATTGATGTTCTATATCCCTACAAGGCTAGTGGTAACTTCTCATGCCAACCCCTATGTTCTTTGATCATTTTTTGTATGATCACCTTTATAGACTTATTTGCTGCTTCTACAGCTCCATTCGTTTGAGGTCTATAAGGAGAGGACTTATGATGCTAGATCCTCTTATCCTTCAAGAGTTCAGCAAATTCTGCTTGGAAATGAGTTCCATTATCAGTGATAATCCCAAATGGCATTCCGTACCGACAAAGGATGTTGGTTCGGACAAACTGTGCTGCCTTTTTGGCATCTAACTCTGCATAGGAGGCTGCTTCAACCCACTTTGTGAAGTAATCCACTGCTACCAAGATAAATTGATGTCCATTCGAGGCTTTTGGATGTATTTTGCCAATTATATCTATTCCCCAAGTAGCGAAGGGCCATGGAGAAGTGATTGGATTCAGGGCAACGGGAGGTTGCTTCTGTAGCTTAGCAAATATCTGACACTGATGGCATTCTTGCACAAATGACACATAGTCTGTATTCATGGTGGACCAATAATATCCTAGATTGGCTATTTTTTGAGCCAAGGCGATCCCATACATATGCGGTCCTGATTCGCCACCATGCACCGTTTCCATTATCCGCTTAGCCTCTGCTTCATTCACACACCTTAGGTGCATTCCATTCCAACTTCTTTTGTTGAGGATATCTCCATTAAGAATGTAACTTGTGGCTAGCTGCCTTATTGCTTTCTGATCAACCCTTGATGATCCCTTCAGATAACTTCCATCCTTGAGATAACTCTTGATATTCCAGGACCATGGTTTACCATCGGCCAAATGCATTACGTGGGCAGGTTGCTTCTGAAGTTGAACTTTCAATGGACGAATGGCTTTCCCCTCCTTGATATTGATCATGGAAGCTAAAGTAGCCAGGGCATCAGCAAACTGATTCTTTGCTCTTGGGAGATATTCGAAGGACAGATCATCGAATTGTTGTGCCAAATGATCAAGGCGTTGTAGGTAAGGAACTAAACGCTCTTCTCTTATTTTCCATTTCCTTAAAGCTTGTGATACTATTAAAATAGAATCACCATAGACCTTTAGGTTCTTAATCCCTAATCCCAGGGCGGCTTCGAGCCCATTGATGCAAGCTTCATATTCTGCTTCATTGTTTGTGCAGCTAAAGCCAAGTTTAACTGCAAAGGGAATGTATTCTCCACAAGGAGTTTTGAACACAATCCCAATTCCATTTCCATAATAATTAGATGCCCCATCAAAATACATCTCCCAAACACTTCTTTCCACATTCAAGAGGTCTTCGTCAGGGAAATTCATTTCTCGCATCTCGTCTTTTACGGGTAATTCTGCTAACTGGTCAGCTATTGCCCCACCTTTCACAGCTTTCCTTTGAATGAATTTTAAGTCAAAAGCTGCCAATGTTGACACCCACTTTGCCATTTTGTTGTCCAAAACAGGCCTCTCCATAAGGAATTTCAAGGGACTCTGTTCTACGATGACACAAGTAGTGTAAGAAGACAAGTAGTGTTGTAACTTCGTGCAAGTCCAATACAACGCTAAACACAACTTCTCAATCTTGTTATACTTTAACTCATAGTCCAGCATCCTTTTGCTGAGGTAGTAAATTGCATTTTCTACCTTTGTACCTTCGGCCTCTTGAGCTAGCATTGCACCCATAGCTTCATCTGTTACGGACAAATACAAGAGCAGAGGTTTTCCTATTCTGGGAGGTTGCAAAATTGGCGGACTTAACAAGTATTCTTTGATCTTGTCGAAGGCCTTCTGGCAGTCTTCATTCCATTCTTGTGAAGCACCTTTCCTTAGTAGCTTAAAGATAGGACCACAAGTCTCTGCCAACTGCGATATGAATCGACTGATATACTATAATCTACCTAGCAAACCTCGAATCTCCTTTTCTGTTCTTGGTGGAGGCATTTCCAAAATAGCCTTTGACTTTGCTGGATCAATTTCTATTCCTTTCTTGCTAACCAAATATCCCAAAAATAAGCCTGATGTTGCTCCAAAGAGGCACTTTGCAGGATTAAGCTTCAAATTGTACTCGCGAAGTCTAAGGAAGAACTTCTCAAGTGCTTCAACGTGTTCTTCTGGAGATTTTGACTTGACAATCATATCGTCAACATACACTTCTACTTCTTTGTGAATCATGTCATGAAAGACTGTTGTCGCCATCCTTTGGTAGGTAGCCCCTGCATTTATCAATCCAAAATGCATAACCCTATAGCAAAAAGTGCCCCATTCTGTAATGAAAGTTGTCTTCTCTTTGTCTGGTGGGTGCACCATGATCTGATTGTACCCGACCGCAAGGTCAGTCAAGGAAATCATCACATGCCAAGCCATCCTGTCTATTAGCAAATCGATGTGTGGTAGCGGGAAATCATCCTTGGGACAAGCCTTATTCAAATCTCTATAGTCAACACACATCCTGACCTTTCCTTCTTTCTTCGAGACCGGCACAATGTTTGCTAACCAGGAAGGGTAGACAATTGGTTCTATGAACTTATTATCCAGTTGCTTGGCAACCTCTTCTTTAATTTTCAAAGACCATTCTAGCTTCATTCTTCTCAACTTCTGCTTAACCGGCTTTGCATCTGGGTATAGCGGAATCTTATGAACTGCTATGGCTGGGTCTATTCCCATGACATCACTCGTCTTCCACATGAAGCAGTCGACATATCTTCTAATGCACCCAACAACCTGTTCTTTATTTCACACAATCATATGCAATGTATGTATATTCATTTTCTTTGCCAATTAGTATCTTTTCATTTATTTCTTTTATTTCATCTATTTCATTTTTGCTAGATAATACTTGGAAAGCAAAAGACACAGGGTAACCAAGAACTTGAACAGTTTCATTAATAATGGCGGAGTCATCCTCCAGAGTTACATTATATTCGACATCAGGGTTTTCTACTCCTGAAGCTAAGGAAGACTTAGAACTAAACTCTGACTCAGTGTTTGACTCAAGATTTGACTCAGTACAAGACTCAGGTTCGGGGTGTGACACAGGACTAGGTTTGACTATAGCCACTTGTCCCTCCTCGGCATACTAGTTCATCAGTGGTCCATCTGTTGTCTTGATCAGCTTCGTGAAGTCCCTTTTATCTTCAAAATTTGTTATCATAGCAACCTCATCAAAGAGACTAGGCCGCATGAAATCTTCCACTTATGGGTCAGTTATAGGTTCTGGCTCTTCTTCCTTTATGGCTAAAACATCAGTGAATATCTCAAAACCCGGTAACTTCTTTCCAGTCATAGGAGAATAGAATGGCTCCTGGAAACCACAGTAAGGAACTGCTTTCCCAGGTTTACAAAAGTGACCGTTCAGAGTTCTAAAGTAAGGGCGCATTTTGAGGCTTTTTGCCCCCCAAGTCTTCTTTTTCTTATTCCCATGCTCAGGCTCTTCTATCTCCTCGTCTGTGGGTTTGTACCCCAAGCCAAAAGTTCCCTTATTCTCAGGCTCTTCCCATGGCCGCACTATGGATGATTTCCTCCCAGACCTTATCATTTTCATCCCGGGTAGCAGACCTACCCTTAGCATCATTCCCACCAGGCAATTGACTTGGACCTCCCCAAAGTCATACAGGATAAATGGCCCTTTGGGCCTTTCTCCTTCAATGCATTGAACAGTGCATAATGGAACCCAGTCAAGGCCATAGCAGTTTCACCATGAACAACCTCAAAGAGAGACTGATCCATGGTTTTCTTGTTGATTTCACATGTGTCTCCTTTAATAGTGATGATTTTTCCTTCAAAAGGGAACTTAAGTTTTTTATGTAATGAAGAAGGTACAGCATTATTCTGATGAATCCACGGCCTTCCAAGGAGGAGATTAAAGCTCGCGGGTACATCAATGACCTGGAACGGCACTCCCATTATTACCGGTCCAATAGCAACTTCCAGAGTAGCAACACCCAAAATTTCTCTTCGAGTGTTATCATATGCTTTAACAATTTGATCAGAAGGTGTAAGATCTGTAGCCTCCAATCCCAGACAGCTTGCTACTTTCAAAGGACGTACATTTAAGGCTGACCCATTATCAACGAGAACCATGGGCACAGTCTTTCCCCCAATTTGTAAGGTGATGTATAGAGCATTATTGTGTATCTTTCGGTAGGTCTACATCAGAAAACTGGATACTCAATGCCTTGGTTGATTGGGTCAAAGTGGCCACCAAAGCTTCTGGGCTTGTGTCTACTGATGTATCAAGTTGACTCAAAGCTTTACTGAGAGCCTGACGGTGTGGGAATGAGGAAGCAAGGAGCTCCCAAATTGACACCTTAGCTTGAGTTTGTTTAAGCTGAGTGAGGACAAGGTCTTCCTTTGGTTATGGCGTCTTCTTATATGGGTGGTTTGGGGTTTTAGGGGCTTTCCCCAAGTCAAGTGGCTGATATTGCCTTCCACTTCTTGTCAAAGCATCGACTTCTTCAGCGAGGTCATTCAAATCCAGCACACATACTTCATTCATTTCCAAGAGAAGTTTGAAAGTATCAAACAACTCTTCTTCCACAGTGATGGAGTGGATGGAATGATTGGGCAAAGGGTTAGTATTAATGTTTGGTTGACTCCTGAGAGGAATGATGTCACCACTATCCACCAGATCTTGGATGCGGTTTTTCAGAGTCCAGCAAGCATATGTTCTATGCCCATTTCCTTGGTGGTATTCACAGTACTCATTGGCCCTATAATTGGAGGGTAATGGGTTTGGAGGAGGCCTTGGGTCCAAAGGCTTCAAGTACTTTCCTTCCACGGCCTTTTTAAACACCAGATGAAGGGGCATCCCAAGGTCGGTATATTGCCTTCTTGGCTGATTTCTCTACCCATGATTGCCCACACGTAAAGGATTCGCAGGGGCAATATTGGTCACTTCATTGACCTTGCTTGAGGAAGCAGCTTGGCCCTGTTTCTTATACTTTGAAGTAGCTCCTTCATCTACTATCTTACCCAATTGTATCAAATCTTTTACCTTAGTTGCAGTCGCAATGAGCGATTTGAAAGTAGGTAGATATTGGGTTTGCAGTTGAGCTTGATATGTAGGCCTTAAATTCTTGATTATAATATCAATCTGCTCCTGTTCTGAAGGGCGATTGATCATTTGGGCAGCCTTCGCCCTCCACCTCGTAAGGAATGAGGCGAAGGGTTCATTGTTATTTTGCTTGGTAGTCTCAAGCTCCCTTCTAGTGACATCTACCTCAATATTGTAGTGGTATTGAGTGTTAAATGCATTGCAGATGTCTTTCCAGGTCTTAATCTTGGCACGATCCAGGCTTACAAACCATTTAAAGGCAGCACCCGTCAAGGATTGTTGGAAGAGTTGAGCAAAGAGCTCGTCATTTAAACCCCAAGGGCTTAAGGCTCCCACATACATCTTCAGGTGGGTTTTAGGGCAAGTAGTCCCATCAAATCTGTCCATCCCAGGCATCTTGAATTTTGGAGGCAACCTAGCTTGGGGAAACAAGGATAAGGAATCCATGTCTACCACCTCTTTATGAGTTTTTATGGCAGTGATTGACCTTTCAAGCAATTCAAGTTTCTTTTTTAGTTCATCAGTTTCAGTAGCATTCTTAGAGGGTGGATCCTCCAAATTGATGACAGGGGTATTATTCTGAGCAGTCATGGGGGTACTAGTTTGTCCCACAATAGGTTCCTTCCCTAGATTTCCAGGAGTAGTGGCTGTCTTTGGTGCCCCTCCCAATTTGGCCAAGATGGCTACCCTTTG
The DNA here is from genome assembly GCA_947685225.1 of Garcia nutans. Lineage (NCBI taxonomy): Eukaryota > Viridiplantae > Streptophyta > Magnoliopsida > Malpighiales > Euphorbiaceae > Garcia > Garcia nutans. Next base: position 37,781,576 of record CANTUV010000045.1, read on the forward strand.
GGCGGTCAAGGCTTCATCAATTCTTTCTTGCATCCTAGCTTCAATCTCCTTAACCTGTCCATCTAGCAAGGCCTTAATCTGTTCAATAGTAGCCATTTCAGTAATTGGAGTAGTTGGTGAAGTTGGGGTAGTAGGACTTGTGGGTGGGACTTGTAGGTGATTGCACAGTTGGAGTTGGTGTAGCTTGTGTAGGTGAAGGCACACGGATAGTGGGTACCTGCAAAGGTTAAGGGTAAAGGATCAGGGTAGTGTGTAGGGTAGGAAGACTCTTAGTCCACTTGTATATATCAAAAGGTTTTCCCCAAAACAATGTTGTTATGTTGCATGAATGCACCTCATCACATCATAATTCATTTTAATGGAATGTGGTACTATTATTGGGTACATACAACCTAAGGGAGGGTTCTATTGTTACATGAAAAATAGAGAATAGGCTTATAATAGGGACCCTTGAGTCTTGAGTAAGATATACCTAACCACATGTGAAACAAAGAGTTTCGTGTGGGTCCAACAGTACGTTTACTCATGGGCCACTCCAAAAGGATTGGAATGGTTTGCGACAACAGGGAGGACGCTTTGGCTGTCCGTCGACATAATCAAGGAGACCTGCCGGTCAGCACTACTTGCTATCCATACTCAGAATTTTGAACAGAAAGAGAAGAAATTCATTTGAAAACAAAAATTTTTTTTATGCAATGGAGGAAAATAATTCCCCCATATAATGCAAGAGAAAAAGATTCTCTAAATGACAAAACAAATGCACAATTAATCAAACAAGGGGTCCATCAAAGGAAAAAGATTCCTTTTGTCAATTTTATTCCAATATCCTTAAGGAAATGATATATATTGCTAAGGTACCTTGCAAAATAAATAAAAGTACCCTAAAGAAGGGCAAATTAGTCAAATAAACAATAGTAGTCTACTAGGATCCCATAAACCATTTTTATGGTCCCCAGTGGAGTCGCCAAATTGTGAACCTCTAATTCCACCCGAAAAGGATTCGGAGGAACATTCACTTGTTGTTAGGAGTCGCCACTCAGTTTTTTCTGTTCAAAGGGAAAAACTAAGAAAACCCTTGTTTGATTCCAATAATGCATCCAATGTAAAGGTTTCTAATCTACGAACCCAAGGAGGATTCGGGGACTATGTCATGTATTTGATTAATTTGCCAAAAAGAAACAAACCTAAAAGGGACGAAGAAAAGAAGACAAACAGATTGTTAGTAAATTGTGGACTTGCTATTCGGGGTGAATCTCAAATATGCCTACATACTCTCGTTTTTTATGAGAGATCAAAGCCCATGTAGTTCGGAAAAGCCTATTTAAAGGCAATTATGCATTATGCATGTGTTGTATGCTTCGTGCATTGTCGGGCTTTTTGCCAAAATTGTGAGATTTTGAGCACTTAGTGCTGTTTTTGATGAAATTTGGGTACTTGGTACCAAAAAGAATGCAATTTAGGCTCCGTGCCAAAAGGTTGATTTTAATTGTGATGGGCTTCATGCAAAAAGAGATTAGGTCTTTGACCAAAATGAAATTAAGAAGGAGGTGTAGTGCTCATGATATGCTTAAATTGACCAAGGATAAATTAGGATATTACCTTGTTTAGGATTCTCCCACTTCGTAATTCCAGATCTCATTTTCTCGGGCCTTTGATTATGATTATTGATTACGGTTTTTGATTTAGATTAATTCCTGCAGCACAAAGTTAGATTTATGCAAAGAAAAGTCCGAGAGAAGTTCTTAAGCGTATGGAAAATAGAGAATTCGTCTGCCCGAAGTCCACCCGGAAAGCCAACAGAAAGACTCGAACCCTTCTTCTGAAAATTTAGCGGCCTTTTATAGACAAAATCAGACCTGGGCGGCGGTCGGACCACCGTGAAAGTGACCAGCCGGAAAAAAGGAAAAAGCAAAAATCGGCGGCGGTTGGACCGTCGAAAAATATTCCGGCACCATATCCGTGATCCTCGCGTCATTCCGGACATTTCAAGTACCATGAAGACACACTATCGGTGAACTTTACCGTGGTCCTTCGGTCCGGCTCGGTCATTTGCAGTCTGAGAAAATCGGCTTTCTGAGCCTCAAAATTCGAGTATTCACACTCCCCTCATCCATTATTGGAAGCCCAAGTTGGTACAAACAAGACAACTCAGTTTGAACTAAAAAAACAAAAACAAAAACAAAAATGAATCAAACAAAAAAAGGCAAAAAGACAAAAAAAGACAAAAGAAAAAGAAAAGAAAAAAAAAGAGAAAAAAAAAAGAAAAGAAAACCTAAAAAGGCTGTTCAAAAAGCCAACTGAGTTCTCTTTTACCTAAGACAACCAAAGGCTTCCATCTGGTTTACAAGGACGGATTGACTTGAATTGATCAAACCCAATTAAAGATTCGATCAAAATCAGAGGAAAAGGAGAAAGACCATCCAATACTTAAAAGTTCTGTACTTGACAGTCCTACAAGGAAGGATAAAATGATAAAATGCATAAAGAAAGGGAAGAGTAAGAAAAATAAAAAGAAAGAAAAGGGGAAAGAAGAAAGGAAACAAATTTGGGTCTTAAACTTTTTGCAAGGGCAAAGACTGTCCTAACCAAGATCTAGAATTAATGCCAAGAACAAAAAAAAATTTAGAGTCTAGAAAGATTGCTCCCAACTGTCTAAAGTTCCAACAAGAAATTTATAGTGTGAGGGTTTGCCTATTGTGTCACACTAGCTCCAATCTCAAAATGGCCTTCACTTAAACCTGTGTCCCTTATTGACCCCATTTCAAGCCTATCAAAGACCTGTTGATCTCTCTTGGTAGTTAGAGTCTATTAGTGGAGATAGTTTGAATAAGCATGCATATGAGATAGACAATATTTAAACTCAAATGAGAACCTTTGGCCAAATAATGTGTATGTGCCTATCTGAAGTGCAACAATTCTTGCTTAAATAGAAATGATTCACGAATATAGTACGGTAACTAGGGTTGTCATGTTATAGAAGTGTTAATTTGGAAAATCAAGTCCTGAGGTACATTGACATTAATTTGGCAAAGCCAACATTCGATTTCAAAATTAAAATTTAAAAAATTCAAATAAAAAATTCAAATAAAAAATGTTTTTGTCATACAAAGCCTTCAAGTTAAGGGAAGTATGTTGAACCTCCAAAGGACACATTGGGCAGAGGAAATGATTATTGGCAAGGTCATGGAGAAGCTATCAGCCGACATGCTACGGATGTATCCCTGACTCTACTGCTTGGGGTCTCCACCACTCATGTTTTCATCATCTTAAAGATAAAAGCCTCAAATGCAAACTCACTTGCAAATATTTCGCCAAGAAGGGGGGGCAAGGAGAGAGTATAAGGTCCAATTAAAAATAACTGAATTTTTTCAAAAAGGAAGAACAAAAGAATAGAACATTAGAACTCTCAAAAGAATGAAGATGCAAAAGACAAAAGACCAATCCAGCTAAAAGAGCTAAAGCTAGGGTAAAGACCCGACCTCCAATGGATAAAACCCCATGTTTGAAGGGTAAAGACCCGATCTTAAAGGATGAAGATCCATTTGCAAAGGTGAAGACCCGATCTCAAAGGATGAAGATCCATTTTTCAAGGGTAAAGACCCGATGTCATAAGATGAAGATTCATTTTCAAGGATGAAGATCCATTTGCAAGGGTGAAGACCCAATCTCCAAGGATGAAGATCCATTCTGAGGATGAAGAATCACAATGCGTAGAACAGTCGGAGCAATCAGACTTCTCAACTGATAAAAGGTTAGTCAAATTTATTCTCGGGTCCAAGTACCCAAATCAAATCTAATCTCGGATCCAAGTACCCAAATTAAATCAAAATCAATTCAAATCTCAAGTCAAAGTACCCAGGTTAGGATCGAGTATCCCAATCAAGTTTAGGATCGAGTATCAAAATCAAGTTAGGATCGAGTATCCCAATCCAATTTAGGATCGAGTATCCAAATTCGATTTAGGATCGAGTATCCAAATCCAGTTAGGATCGAGTATCCCAATCAAGTTTAGGATCGAGTATCCAAATCCAAGTTAGGATCGAGTATCCAAATCCAGTTTAGGATCGAGTATCCAAATCCAGTTTAGGATCGAGTATCCCAATCTAGTTTAGGATCGAGTATCCAAAGCCCGTTTAGGATCAAGTATCCAAATCCAGTTAGGATCGAGTGTCCGAATCCAGTTAGGATCGAGTATCCCAATCAAGTTTAGGATTGAGTATCCTAATCCAAGTTAGGATCGAGTATCCAAATCAAGTTAGGATTGAGTATCCAAATCCAGTTAGGATCGAGTATCCCAATCGAGTTTAGGATCGAGTATCCGAATCCAAGTTAGGATCGAGTATCCAAATCCAAGTTAGGATCGAGTATCCAAAGCCAGTTTAGGATCGAGTATCCAAAGCCAGTTTAGGATCGAGTATCCAAATCCAGTTAGGATCGAGTGTCCGAATGCAGTTAGGATCGAGTATCCCAATCCAATTTAGGATCGAGTATCCAAATCCAGTTAGGATCGAGTATCCAAATCCAGTTTAGGATCGAGTATCCAAATCTGATTTAAGATCGAGTATCCAAATCCAGTTAGGATCGAGTATCCAAATCCAATTTAGGATCAAGTATCCAAATCCAATTTAGGATCGATTATCCAAATTCGATTTAAGATCGAGTATCCAAATCCAGTTAGGATCGATTATCCAAATTCGATTTAAGATCGAGTATCCAAATCCAGTGAGGATCGAGTATCCCAATCAAGTTTAGGATCGAGTATCCGAATCCAAGTTAGGATCAAGTATCCAAATTAAGTTAGGATCGAGTATCCCAATCCAATTTAGGGTTGAGTATCCAAATCCAATTTAGGATCGAGTATCCAAATCCAGTTAGGATCGAGTATTCGAATCTAGTTTATGATCGAGTACCCAAATTTAGATAAGATCGAGTATCCAAGTCTAGTTTAGGATCGAGTGTCCAAATCTCTCGGGTCCAGAACCCAAAACCTCAAAAATTAAGTCTTATTGCTTTTCACTCTCTTTCACTAAGGTTTCAGATCATTCAAGCAGGGGGCAAACTGTAGACCCTTAATTTTTGACCCAATCCGGTCCAATATGTTTTATTTAGCCTAAAATGATTTTTGTTGTCTAATTGGTCCAAAATAATTTTTATTAAATAATTTTTGCTTTAGTATCTAATTTTTATTAATAAAAAATAGAAATAAACAAATAAAAGTAAAAAATAAAAATAAAAATAAAAATCGGAGTAGAAAAAATCGGCGACGAAAAAATCATCGTGCGGGCCCGTGGGCATTTTGCCTGCAGGAAATTCCTGCGGGCGAAATCACTGTGCTATTTCGTACGCAGAATTTTTCTGGCTATTTCGCACGCAGAAATTTTCTGCCTGTGAAATAGCTTACGGGCCAGCTCCGCGAACGCTGCGGCAGATTTTTTTGCTAGCGCAGTTTTTCCGCAGCAGTTTTTTTTCGGCAGCGCAAATTTTTCGATGCAAATTTTTTGAAACCTAATCCAATTAGGTTTTGGTTTCTTTTTTTTTATTAATATTACTTGTCTTAGCTAATTAGGATTAAACTACATCAAACCACTATAAATAAGGACCAAAGACAATTAAAAAAGGGGAGGAAAAAATTTCACAGTGAGTTTGGAAAATTGAATCTGAAGGTGAAGTGGAAAAGCAAAAATTCAATTCAATTGATTTTTAAAGGAGCAGCAGCACAATTTAATTAAATTCAAAGGCAAAAAAGGCTTATCTTTGGAGCTAGTTCATTCAAGAAGAAATTTTTTTGGAGGAATCATAAAAAAAAAGGTATGTGTTAATTGATTTTCTTCAAATATTTTTACACAGTAGCTAAAAACTAGGATCTTTGTGTTTTTCAAAAGTTAAAATCTTAGAACTTTAATTTAGTTTTTCTAAAGCCAAAAAACCTTATTTCATTAGTTTATCTTCCAAAAGGCTTAAAATTGCTATTTTTACTTCTTAAAAATCCTAAAACTCTAATTGAACATATTTTTCAACAAAAATAAGATTTAAAATCTGTTTCTTTTAAAATTTTAAAGTAGGTTCTATTTCATTCAAAAAGCCGTAAAAAACATCTTTTCTACTTATAAAAACTTTAATTTGTTTGTTTAAATTCATAAAACTTCATGAAATTATCAAATTAATTTCCAAATTTCCAAAATTAATTCACCACCCGTGACCCTAATTCTAAATCCTAAAATCTAAAATTCAACTTGTAAACCTAAAATAATGAACCCTAATCCTTTTAAAACCTTAAACCCTAATTTTTATGAACCCTAATCCTTTTAAAACATTAAAAAACATAAAAACATAAATTTTACACAGTAGCTTAGAAACCCAATAACCAAACATCACAAATCAAAGTATTTTAAAGTGTCTAAAACCCTAGTTTCATGATTTCACCATTCAAATATTAATTTAGTTAATCAAAGAGTCTTACCAACCTTTTAAAACATAAAACTCTAATATATTTTAATTCCATAAAAAGTCACAGTAGCTATAATTGAACTTTTATTTGCTTTATTCAATTCCATACTTGATTATGCTTTGATTTATCTCTTATGCTTTAATTTATTTAATTTCAATACTTGATTTATTTAATTTATCATTGATGGATGTTTATTTTATATTTTGATTAATAGTTTTGATGAATGATTTATTTATGATGAATAATTATTTACTTTTATCAATTAATTTAGATTTCCAAAAGTTGTAAGAGGTATGTTTCTACTTGATGGGTACCTCATTAGTTAAACATCATGTAATTTAATTTGCTTTTCTATTTTAGAACCTATGTAAAGAGCATGTTTCTACCTTTGGTGGGTGTCCTATTTAGGCATGTGATATAAGGACATGTTTCCATCCTTAGATGGGTGTCCATTTATTTGCTTTGTTTGGACTTTGCTTTGATTTTAATATATTGATGCTTTTTTTTAATTATTGTGTGTAATATGGATAATGTTGTTATACTTATGAATTTTATAATATTAAGACTTGTAAAGGAGGCCGGTTCCAATGAACCGGGCGTTGTGGGGGTGTTGGGCCATTTCTCACCTTCCCCACACATACCCAACTTTCCAAACCCATTAGGGGGTTAGGGATTCCTTAGGAATCGAGTCATCCACCCCTTTCTTTTTTCTCGGCCCGTCCGAGTGGCGACTCCATTTTCTCCGAACTTAGGTCCGTGTTCTCTAAGGCCCTGAGCCTAAACAGTGCCAAAGTAGCAAGAACCATTCCACCGGGAGTGGGGGCGAAAATCCCCGCTCACAGACACATTGGGGAAAATAAATAATCATTTGTGAGGTTATGAAGAAGCTACCAAATGGATGTATCTCTATGCTGCTTGGGCCTCACCACTCATATTTTTAGCATCTTGAAAGCAATAAATGAAAAGTCTTATGCCATTTCAATGATCTAAACGAGCATCTAGAAAGAATCCATGGGAGCACTTCAGCTGATCACGTCAGTCTGTTAGTCAAATGGAACCATTGTAAGTATTACCCATGTATATCATGCATACATGAGCATAGCACATCGCATTTTGTTGCCCTGCATTACCAATTCTTTGTAAAAGTAAACAACAATACTCTATGGAGAAAACATGAAGCAGATATGGAGTCAGGGGCATGAAAAGCCCATGCTTGAGAAAGATCCAGCCACTTTGCAAAAATAGAGATGCATACTTATGTAAAGAACTAAACAAAATGCAAACATCAATCAGAGCCTACATGGGAACAAACTCATTAGTTTGAGCCTATACATGGGGCAAAACTTCCTTTTTTCAATTCTTGATTTTATACGTATACAAAATATTTTCAGACTCACTTTTAATATTTTGCCATACATGGGGCAAAGAGAGGATATCAGAGCTAGCTAAAAAAATAGCTGATTTTTTTGCAAAAAGAAGAACAAAAGTAGAAAGTGAGAACCTAAAAGAATGAAGAAAGCATGACAATGTCTAAGATCTATTTTTGAAGGGTGAAGACCCAATCTCTGAAGGATGAAGATCTATTTTGAATGGTGAAGACCCAATGTCCAAGGATGAAGATCTGTCATGAAAGGTGAAAACCTAAAGCAACCGGCTAAAAGAAAGCCAAATCTCTTAGATGACAGTTAGAAGAGTTAAAGTTGACCCATTGAAGAATGGAACATGTGGCTAGAAGAAAGCCCACACTCTCAAATGGCAGGAGGTCAGTCTAGCTAGAAGAGCTGAAAGAGCATCTCCAAGAATAGAGAATCAAAATAAAGATCCACTTTTATAAAGACAAATACTTTCAAATGGATTTGTTGAAGCATCCACAACCTATATTGGATTTGGTGAAGTATCCTGTCGGTATAATCACAACCTATATTAGATTTGGTGAAGTATCTTGACAGCACAATCTCTAGCTTGTATTGGATTTGGTGAATTCTGACAACATAATCACAGCCTATATCAGATTTGTTGAAGTATCCTGACGGCACAATCTCTAGCCTATATTGGATTTGGTGAAGTATCCTGACAACATAATCACAACCTATATCAGATTTGGTGAAGTATCCTGCCGGCACAATCTCTAGCCTATATTGGATTTGGTGAAGTATCTTAACGGCATAATCACAACCTATATTGAATTTGGTAAAGTATCCTGATGGCATAATCCCCAGCCTACATCAAATTTGTTGAAGTATCCTAATGGCAAAATCATTTTTGAGTTCAGAACTCAATTCAGATCTAGAATCCAAACAACCTCGGGTCTAGAAACTAAACCTTTTTTGAGTCCAAAACTCAATCTGGGTCCAGAATCCAAATCTTTTTTACGTCTAGAAATCAATTAGAGTCTAGAATCCAAATAACCTCGGGTCTAAAACCCAAATATTTTTTGGGTCCAGAACCTAAACAATCTCAGGTCCAGAACTCAAATCTTTTTCGAGTCCAGAACTTAATCTGGGTCCATAACCCAAACCAACTCGGGTCCAGAACTCAAATCTTTTTCGAGTCCAGAACTCAATCCGGGTCCAGAACCTAAAATAACTCAGGTCTAGAACCCAAATCTTTTTTGAGTTTAGAACTCAATTCGAGTCCAGAACCCAAACCAACTCAGGTCCAGAACCCAAACCATCTCGGGTCTAGAATCCAAATTCAGTCTCGAGTCTAGAACCTATTCTTGTCCAAAATAAGCTCAGTCATATTCCTTATCACTCTCTCTAAATAAATTCAAGATTGTTCAAGCATGAGGAAAAGCTATAGACCTTTGATTTTAGCCCTAATCTAGTTCGATCGTAATTAAAGAAGGCTAGATTAAATTTGGTTCGATTTTAAAAGTTTAAACCTAGTTTATAGCTTTTAATAGGCTGGTCTAATTTCAAAAGGCCTAAAATAAGTTGGTTCAAATCCAGTTCGATTTATCACTTAAAAAAAATTAAAATAGGTTTGATTCTATTTTAAAAAATAAAAATAAGCCGGACAAGACCCAAATATAAAACCATGATGAATTGGGATGCCAATTCGTCATGAACCATGGTCCATGGAGGATTAGGGTGTCCCACTCCGCCATGGTCCCCTAATTCAGCTCTAATTCAATATATTAGTTACCTAATTAAGTTGGACTTGATTTTCATCTGTCAGATTAAGTATTAGGGTTTTTAATTTTGGACCTAATTTGCCTATAAATAATGAGATTTAATAATAAAACAGACAACAATGAATAAGAAGTGACAATCAACAATTATCAAGATCGTCATCAATTACGAATTAGCAACCCAGCAACAATAAAGATAGAATCAAAAACTGGGCAATCTCCAGCCAAAAACTACAGTTCATCCAGGCACTAGCAAAGGCAAGCTTGTTTCAACTGATTAACTTTGGTGAAACCAACGTACACAAGTTTGAATCCTTAAAACCAATATGTGTTTAATATTATAATGTTGTCCTTCCATTATATAGTCAAGCAGAAGTTAGTTATGGTTGATATTTTATAATTTAAATCCATCCAGCAGGTAATAGATTGATTTTAATGTAGTTTGGATCTCAATTACATTAGTTGCTATATTTAAACCCTAATATTATACATATGAAGCCCTAGTCATTTAGTTAACATTAGTTTACATATTAAATCAACTTTCAAAATACCAAAATCCTAAATCAGTTCTTTAATATACTAAAATCCCAACTGTGTTTTTCAAAAACAAAAAAACCCTAGTCTTTTTTTTTCTAAAGACCTAAAATTATTTTTCAAAACCTTAATCTGTAACCCTTAAGCCTCAAAAATGTAAACCCTAATTTCTAAACCTATTTAGTCAAACTTAATTCAGTAACCAAATTTCTAAACCCTAAACTAAAACCTTAAATCCTAATCCCAAAATTTTAATTGCATAAACCCTTGTTCCATAAATCTAATTTCCCTAACCTTAGTCCCAAAACCCTAGTTTCCAAACCCTAACTTCCAAAACCCTAGTTACCCAAAACCCTAATCTATTTTCCCAATTTCTAAAAAACCTAAATTTTTAATTTATTCTTTCCAATTTCCTAATCTTTTTTCCAAAATTTAAATCCTAAAAACCAAAAGTCCTAAATCTTAGCTTTAGAAACCCTAATTTCTCAAAACCCTAATTTTAAAATGTCAAAACCTAATTTTGCTTATTTAATGTTTTAAAACCTATTTTTATTTGATTTGTTATATGATGCATAGTTTATTTTATTTTAGGATGAATGTTTTATTTTAATTAATATGCTTGAATGATTTATTTTATTTGTTTAATTATTTATTTAGATAGTAAGATTATAAAAGGCATGTTTCCACTTAGTGTGTGCCTCGGTTTTTATTGTGTAATTTAATTTATCATTTAAAGATTTTGAAACTATTATAAAATACATGTTTCTACCTTTTGGTGGGTGTCCTATTTATTTTAGATATTGGACATTATTGTAAGAGCATATTTTCATCTTGTATGAGTGCCTATTTATTGTTTGGTTTCAACTTGTTTTGATTTTAATACAATAATTCTTTATTTTAATATTCGTATGTAATATGGATAATATTGTAATAAGCTTAGAATTTTATAATATTTAGACCTGAAAAGAAGGCAGGTTCTAATGAACCGGACATTATGGGAGTGCTGGGCTATTCTCACCTTCCCCATACGTACCCAATTTTCTGAACCCAATAGGGGGTTGGAGATTCCTTAGGAATCGAGTTATCTACTCCATTTTTTCCGGGTTTAGGCCTGTATTCTCAAAGGTCCTGAGCCTAACAGGTGCAGAAGTTATAAGAGTCATTCTACTGGGAGTGGTGGCAAAAATTCTTGCTCACAAATATGAAATAAAAAAAATAATTCTAGTTAAAACAACATCAAAAAAAGTTAAACGAAAAAAATTGAATAGAATAAAAATAAAAATAAAAAAAGGAAAAATCAATGTTAAAAGATAATGTTGAAATAAATAAGGGGCTATTAACAATAAAATATAAATAAAACAAAGTTGAACAAAACAATAAAACTAAAAAAAAGTAGTATAATTGAAAAAAGAATGTTTGTGTAGTATATTTGAAGAGGAAAATTAGAAAAAAAAGGTAAATGGTGTAAATTTCTCCCTTTTTTTTTTCTCATTTTACCTATATTTTTTATATTCATTTTTTATATGTTTCCAACTATTAAAGAAAACTCTATGGGATTTTAGACTTTGGATTTGAGTACACCTAGGCCTGATAGTAAAATTTATCCTATTAGAATTTGAACCTCATTTAAATTTAAGCTATTCATACCCATCTTAAACCTAATTGTGATTATAATTTTATTATCCATACCCGTCTGAAACCCTGTTATTACTACTCGTTTATTACATGTACTCTTTTAACTTCCTATTTAAGTATAAAAATTCAAAAATATTATGAAATTAAAATTACAAAATTAAAAAATTTTAATTAATTAATTAATTATAAATAAAAATTTAATACTAACATAATTTTATTGAAATAATTATATACCATATAATTCTATAATTAAAACAAAATACAATAGATATATAATTAAATTTTAATTAAACACAATTAATATATATAACCGGGTTCGGGTAGCGAGTATCTAAAGGTATGTACCAGTACTCGATTTGAACCTATCACAGGTAGTAAAATTACTACCCATATATGTATAAACCCATTTATAAACTATCCAGACCCTATAAAAACGAATCGGGATGAGTTAGATATCCAAAAATACCTGACCTATTGCCATCCCTAAATACACATAACATGTATATATCTTTTTAGTCTTCTTCTTTTTAAAATTAAAGGATAAAGGTCTTAGATCCTAAACTATTTTTTGAACCAAAATGAAACGTTTTCTTTCTAAAATGACTTAAATCCACCCTTATTTAACGATGAGTCTAATAGAGGCTGATGATTTGGCATGTATAGGAGCTACTTGAGTTGGTTTATCATGCTTTCCTAAATCGTTCTTAACAAAAAATCCCTAAATTCCCTAACTTTCCAGTCTAGTTTTTTCTCACAAATCTCTCAATCTTCTAATACAAAGTAGATTATTCTCATTCATTTCACTTAGAGATCGAATGAATTGAAATTTTTAGTATTTATTTTATTGAGTAACACTAAGTAGTTGGAGAAAGGATTCTTCCTTCTCATCAGTATCAAATGCAAACAGACGCCATCGACAATATGGAGATCGTTTATGTAGATGTGCTGTTTGAGAGATTTTGTTCACTTCATGGATAGATTTGAATCCTGGAAGAAGATTTTATGGATGCCAGAAATATAATGTAAGTAATTAAACATTGGAATTTCATAATATAGAGTTTGTTTTTGTATAGCAGATGGTGAAAAAATTTTATTCTGAATTACAGCCACCCATATGTCGCGAATGTAAGCATTTCAAATGGGTTGATCAAAAGTTTACTGAGAGATTAATAGAAGTGATAAACTAGTTAATTAGTAAGAGAAACCAATTGATGAGAGAGAATAAGGTGTTGAGAAGAAGATTTCAAAAATACCAAATGATGATGTCTGTTCTACTATAAATGAACTGCAAGAAGATATGCAGAGATTGAAGTTGAACTCTTAATATAATTTGGAGATACAAAAATTGAGGAAGAAATTGAGACAAGCATATGCAACTGTATTGTTATGTTTACTTGTAATTTTGATGCTTATGTTGTACTGATAAACTTTTGGATTTGGCTAGGGTCTTAAATTAGCTGATATAGGCTGGAATGTATAAACTTAGTAGTGAATGCATTTGTTAATATAATTTGGCTTTTTTGGGTTTGTTCCCTTTCTGGCACTTTGGTTATCAGTAATGTGTAATGTAATATTTGAACGAGATGAACAATGTTTTGTTTCATTTTATATCAATTGAGTTCTACGTATTTGCTAAACATTTGCAATATTGCTTCATTTTAAATCATTGAGTTATGTGTATCCATTGAGTTATGTATTATAAGATGCTTGACTGAAATGGAACTAAGATGTATCCATTTTAGTCCAAATGATACATGAGGAGTAAATTGAAATAGCAAAAACATTGCCTAAAAGTTGTCCAAATGATACATAAAAAAAATAGGATCCACCAATTTGCAATAGCCTAAATATATCATTTGCATTAAAAGTTGGCTCATGAACAAATGTAAGAGCATGACTTACAAAACATTGCCTAGCTCAATAACCAATATACTACAATCAATTATTCATTTTCCTAAAACACAAAAATCCTGTTCTAATTTACAAAATATAGCAAAACATTGGAGGCCTTATATCTACTAAAAGAGAGCTCAATTCCCACAAGCTTTTTGTATATAATTCATTAAAAAAATAATCAATAATGTATCTAAAAATCTTCAAAAAAGAACAACCAGCTAAAATGTCTTCAACGTAAGCTAGACTTTGTAGCCCTTTTCAAGCTACCAATTCTAGATTCTCTTTATGCTTCAAAGCTTCTTGTTGTTTGGCAAGGTTGACCTTGTCATTGGAGATTAGGTGCTTTGAATGGAAGGTCTGTGGGTTGAGATACAGATGTACCATCCCCTCTAAAAGCTATCTTCCTTGTACCTTTGTTGTTATTCTCATTAAAAGCACTAACATGCCTAATATGCCTCTCATTAGGTATTAGATATTTTGTTTGAGGATTAGGACATTCACTATTCAAATTAATACCAATTGCACATTTTGTAGTTGAAATAGTTCTCTATGCATCCATACCAAACTTCACAATTAAAAATTTATTAATCCATAGCAAATGAAAGTGAAAGCACAATGAACAATCCATGGAAAATAAAAACACATACTTACATAGTGTCACATTATGTGATACAAATAAGTCTGCTTGTCTTGTTACAAAGAAGTGTACATATCAATCACATTCCATTGACATAGAATTTTCATATAAATTATAGTTCCATGTTCAATATAATACAATGAAGTTACATCAAGGGGTTAAACAAGTTCATGCATGATAATATATTACAATACACAACATTTTAAACATTACAAATCCTTAAAAAAATTTACAACAACATTCTCCAGCTAATATTGCATTCCCTCTAGCAACATTAAGGCATCCAAGTTGAGATAACTACACCTAAGCAAATTGTTTGAGGAAATGTTGCAATATAAAAGTGCACTGGTTAATCAAGGATCATAATTTCATTTGTAACAGTATAAAACCAACCCTAACCCAACTATCATCCATGTAAATTACATACTTACATTTTATTTCATAGATCTAAAACTTTCATCAACATAGACCCCAAAACCTGCACCAATAGACATGCTTGCATTGCTAGTTGTCACTCTTTAACTTATTCTGGTTGGCTCAACAACTTTCTGTTTACCTTTTGACTCTCTCCTTGCAGGTGGTTGAATAGAAGTTTGAGTAGATGTTGATTGCTGCAAAAAAAATCAGCCAACTGATCTACTATTAGTGCAGAAATATCATGCATTTTATACAAGCTAACTAATACACTGAAAACATATCTATGGATTACCTATGGAGCCTGAAGAGCAATTGGAATTAGTGGTGGGACAACTCCTATTGATGGTTTTCTTACAGGTGGTGGGACAACTCCTTTAGAGATGTGGGTTGCTAGAAAATAATCAACCAAAAGGAAAAATGTATTATAAAATATCATATATATTAATCACACTAAAAACATTACAATTTGGATCATATGCTATAATTTGAAACATAATCAAAGATACCCATGGAGCTTAAGGAGCAACTAGAATTGGTTCTATACAACTTATTACATTGTGTCCTTCTTTGTTGCATCTTTTACAGGTCATCTTCAAGCCTCTCTTTGATAATTTTCCAAAAAATCTACTCTTCTTTACCTCATTTCCAGATTTGGTGCTCTATACATTATGTCTTTGAGGCATTTTTCCGACATCTAGTGCTTCGATTGTGCCATATTAATCACATCTCATCAAGTTTCTTCTCGGCATTAGTTGTAAGGCATGCTCATATGTTGTGATGTAAGATTGTTTGTGGTATCTGTTCGAGATTGGAGAAAGTGGATCTAACTTTGCATGGTAGAGAGCACATATGGCATGAGTATAAGGAATTCCACTAAGTTCCCAAGCCCTACAGGTGCATAACTTCCTATCTATGAATCCTAAATGCCTATCTTTATCATCTCCAATCTCATAACCATTAGCCCCATTACATAGTACACTGTAACCAAAAGTAAGTATAACATCCTTATACCCTATATACATATAATACATACACCTTCCATATGTAAAATACATATATAAAATATAAGAATGTCACTATCCTTATTATTAGAAAATTCTCCATAATTGTAATAAAATAGATTATTCTTTAAAAGATAATTTAATGAGTAAATAAATTTACATATATTAGTAATTAAATGTTAAAAATTGCTTTTCTATTTTAGAACCAATGTAAAGGACATGTTTCTACCTTTCGGTGGGTGTCCTATTTAGGCATGGATTATGTAAGGGCATGTTTCCATCTTCGGATGGGTGTCCATTTATTAGTTTTGCTTAGATATTATTTTGATTTTCAATATATCGATGCTTTATTTTAATTATTGTGTGTAATATGGATAATATTGTTATATTTAAGAATTTTATAATATTAAGACCTGTAAAGGAGGCCAGTTCCAATGAACCGGGCGTTGTGGGGGTGCTGGGCCATTTCTCACATTCTCTACACGTACCCAACTTTCCGAACCCATTAGGGGGTTGGGGATTCCTTAGGAATTGAGTCATCCACCCCTTTCTTTTTCCCGGCCCGTCTGGATAGCGACTCCATTTTCTTCGGACTTAGGTCCATGTTCTCTAAGGCCCCGAGCCTAAACAGTGCTAAAGTCGTAAGAACCATTCCAGCGGGAGTTGGGGCAAAAATCCCCGCTCACAGTGGCAACTCCACTGGGGATAAGAGAAGTTGATTCCATTGATCTTTATATTATTCTATTCTTTCTTATAATGATATTATCCATTGCATCATATTAGATTGCATCGTGTGCGTGAGTTAGGACGCCCGTGTTACCCGTGTTGTGTTATGTAAGGGATACCATACTTTCACTCAAGGTATGGAGATCGAGCATGGCATAACCACTCATAGCCTCGTACCATTTGGTATATACTTGCTATGGGAACCTAAGCCTTTTAACCCAAAGACTAAAGCTCATGTAATTGGCCTAGTTACTTTCATTAGGTTTTACCCCAAATGCATGTTGTTTGACTATGGTTAATTTATCTTGGCTTAAATCATGGCTTATTTGGTTTGTTCTTTTTCTAATATGACCCAAGTACATTTGCAAGCTCAAATAAATTTTCTTTAAAGTCCAAAAGACCAAAACTATTTTTCAATTTTTTTTAAGATGATCTTTAAACATAAGACTTTTCTCATGACCCAAATACTAAGCCCAAAATATGTTTTTTCTAAAATATTTTTACAATGGGCTTAGAAACAAAATTATTTTCACCCAACCTTTTCTTACAAAGAGCTTGCAAAAATATTTAGGTCAATTACGAAATACCAAAAATCAATTGTGAGCCTAGTTTATACTAAGAATAATTAATCATGGGCTTATTTTTGGCATGAATCATTAGTTACCTTTCTCAAGTGAGAAATCTATCTATAATAAACCTCTTAATTTAGTTTTAGTTCAATATAGCATAAAAGCTACTTTGGTTGAATAAATGGATTAAAAACTAATTAATGGGAATTACTATGAATGGATTTCCATTTTCGAAAATATAACTATTGGTTGAAACATCAGAGGGAAATTATTCAAAAACAAGATGCCCCATGTTGGTATTTTGTTAACCATATACCTAGGAAAAGAGACTCGCCATTCGTGTGTGGATGTTATAAGGTTGGAAGGAACGTCCTAATTATCTTTCTTTGTTGATTGATTGTGCATACATGCATGCATACATTTGCATCTCATATCATTGATCCTCTCTGGCTCACAGCCCTGGATTACGACAGTTCAAAAACTTACGACAATCTGACCTACGCCGGAGATGAAGTATCTAGCAACGACTTAATCACTTGCTCACCAAAAATAATGGATCCCGAGCAAATTGAAAGAATGGTGGATGATGCCCTGAACACCAAGATGGAAGAAATAAAATAGGCCCTAGCTGAGACCATGAAGAACCAATTGACTGTAATATTAGAAAATCATGCCGAGGCATCTGCTAGCACTAAGAAGCCAAAGGACAAAGGGAAGACCAAAGTTGGTGAAGTGGTTTTTGATGATGAAAAGGTGATCATTGATGATAATGATGATTGGGCTCAATACTACCAAGATGCTCATGAGAAGAAAAAAGAACCGAAAGTTGTTGAAAGATCAATTATGGAGAAGACCGAAACTTCTGATATTGAAAAGATGATTGTTGATTTAGAAAAGAAATTTGAGAAGAAACTGAAAGCCGAGGAAATGTCTGAAGTTGACAAATTATTTGAGCTAGATGAAGAAGTCCCATACAAGTTCAAGATGCCATCTTTCACAAAGTTTGATGGAACCGAAAATCCTCATCTCCTTGTGAAGCAGTATATCACTGCTATGCAGTCTGCCTGAGCTACTAAGACTCAAACCCTAAGGTACTTCATGCTCTCATTGGACCCTGTTGTCCAAAATTGGTTCAATACCTTAGATGATGGAACACAAAAGAATTGGGATCTGCTATACAAGGCCTTCATCCAACAATATGGATATAATGTCGAGATGGAAGTTACCTTAATGGAAGTGGAGTCCATTAGGCAAAGGTCGAATGAGAATTTTGTGGATTATGTGAAGAGATGGAGAAATAAGGCCGCTTTGCTCAAGAAGAGGCCCGAATTCGATCAAATAAGGATGATTGTGAGAGGGGTGTTGCCTAGTCTTCGTGAGAGGATGTCTCATACACTCATCCGTGATTTCAAAGACCTTCTCCAAGCGGGTTTGCAAATTGAAGAATGGGAGAGAGAGAAGAACCATTTTTCAACAAGAAGGAACGAGAAAGGGAACTATCAATCTGGTAGCCAAAGCATGCAAAAGGCAGTCGGTGTTAATGCTACTAACCAAGGAACAAGGAGACAATTTTTGGAATTGGGGAAACCAATGTCTTGGGTTCTCAATAAACTTCAAAGAAAGGGATTGCATCAACCCTTAAATCCTTTCCCTTTGCCTAACCCTCTCTCACCTAATTTTGACACTAAAGTATTTTGTCAATTTCACCAAATGCAAGGGTATGACACGGATAGATGTGTGAGGTTGAGACATGAGATCCAAAACCTAATTGATAATGGGAAGCTACCTGAGCCCAATAAGCCAAACACCAAAGACAACCCATTACTAAAGTTCAATAGGTTACCACCACCGGCAACTTTCATGATTGGAGGAGGTTTGCATGAAGATTTTGTCATGTCTTCTTTTCAAGATGTAGGTGGAGAAGAAACCAAAGAAGAAGAGGTATTTTGTGGAATTAAACAAGTTATGGTGGGTAAAGAAGTAACAATTTGTGTTGTCAATGGGTTTTGGGATTCAAGCGATAGTGATGATGATCTTGTATCCAAGAAGGAGGAATGGACTTGGTCCGAGCCCGAAGAAGACGAGGTAATGAACACTAGATTCAGTAAGCCTTATGCAAGGCCACCACCTAAGGAGGTAGAAACTAATAAGGGTAAGGAAGTTGAAGTAGGAAATAAAGAAGAGGAAGATGATGTTGTGCTCAAGCAATTGAAAAGAACCCAAGCAAGTGTTAGCATTTGGGACTTATTAGCTACTTCTAAAAAGCACCGAGAAACTATGGCCAAAGACTTGGCTAGCATGTGAAGAGGTTCAAGAGAAGAGTGAAGTTAATATGGGAGCAGTTTCTTTCTCAGATGCGGATTTACCAGAGGAGGGGAGAGATCACATCCGCCCACTCTTTATCAAAATAGAAGTCAAGGGGAAGAGGACTCCATGTGTAATGGTCGATGATGGGTTTGCCATAAATGTTTGTCCACTTAAGATATTGCCAAAGCTAGTCATGTCAACAAGGGATTTAAACCTGACCGAGGTAACAATTCGGGCTTATGACAACACTAAGAGACACACCGAAAGGACTTTCAAAGCTGCTGTCAAGGTTGGTCCAATTGAATTTATTGTTGAGTTTGTTATTTTAGACATACCGATTACCTTCGCCTTACTCTTGGGGCGACCATGGTTTCATCCTCTTGGTAGAGTTCCTTCCACCCTTCATCAAAAGATCAAGTTCCCCAACGGAGATGAGACAGTGGTCATTGAAGCTGAAGATAATGAGATCGTTAACACCCTAATGATTGAGAGGCCTCTCAATGATTTTCAAGTAGCTGCAATTTCTGATGATGAAGTAGTGGACTCCAAAGTTTTGAATATGATGAAGAACATGAACTACCTTCCCGGAGCTGGTCTTGGAAAGAGTAAGGCCGATTTGACAAAGCTGCCAGACCTTAGAACTCAAACTTCTAAGAAAGGGTTGGGATATGATGAAAACAACGATATCCAGCCAAAGAAGAGTGAGAAGATGATCTTCCCACCACTTGAAGAAGTCTTTGTCAAAGCTCCAGATATGGGACCACTCCAAGGAAAGCCCGAGCCAATCATGTTCATGGGAAAGTTGATCCTGGATTTTGAAATTTTTGCAGATGTAACCGAGCTAGTGGACCAAGTAAAGAAAAAGCTCACCCTGTCAGCCAACAAAGAATCCAATCCAAAAGAGAAGAAAGAAGTTGTCCTGAAAGTTGAGAAGACTCCGGAGGAGATTGCTGCCCTGGTTGAAGAAAAGTTTGAAGACATCCTGCCTTTTGATTTCGAGAACAATGATCTTGATTTTGATTTTAATTTGTCTGCTTTGTATGAGAATGATGATGTTTTTTTTTTCAAAATGAATACAATAAAGTCTGATTTTGCTTACTTGTGTGATGTTTCTCCTGATGGTTGCATACATTCAAATAACAATTACATGAGCATCTTTAATATTAATTATGTTAATACACAATCATTAAATTTGGGAACAACCGAAAATACTAAAAACATTAGCATAGCATCCGACCTTACTCCTGATGAGAGAGAGATTTGAAAAAATATTCAAAAAATATGAAGAAGTATTTGCTTGGTCTTATGAGGATATGCCTGGAATAGATCGAGACATAGCCGAGCATCATATTCCTACTTACACTCGCATGAAAGCCGTCAAACAAAAGCTTAAGCGATTAAGACCTGAGTGGGTTGAATTGGTTAAAGAAGAGGTCACTAAACAAATACAAGTAAAGTTCCTTGAAGTGATAGAATATCCAGATTAGTTAGCCAACATAGTACCCGTGCCAAAGAAAGATGGAAGAATAAGGGTTTGTGTGGACTATAGAGATTTGAACAAGGCTTCCCCTAAGAATGATTTTCCTTTACCCTATATAGATGTCCTCGTTGATAGTGTAGCCTCTAGCGTGCTACACTCGTTTGTAGATGGATTTTCTAGATACAACCAAATGTTAATGGCCCAAGAGGATAAAGCCAAAACTGCTTTCATTACTACATGGGGTATATTTTGTTATAGGGTAATGTCGTTCGGCTTAAAGAAAGCTGGGGCAACCTACCAAAGGATGGCCACCACACTATTTCATGACATGATGCACAAAGAAGTTAAAGTATATGTTGATGATATGATGGTTAAATCAAACACAAGGGAATAACACTTCCAAAACTTAGAACTATTCTTTGATAGAGCTTTGAAATATAAGCTAAGATTGAACCCGAAGAAGTGTGTGTTCGGTGTTACCTCAGGTAAATTATTGGGACATGTGATTGATCCGAATGGCATTGAGATTGATCTTGACAAAGTTAAAGCAATCAGGGATATGCCAGCCCCTAAGACAAAGAGAGAAGTTCGGGGATTTATTGGTAAATTACAATACATTAGCAGATTCATAGCAAAACTCACAACAATTTATGAGCCTATCTTCAAATTGCTTAAAAAGAATCAGCTGGTCATTTGGAATGAAGAGTTTCAAAAGGCCTTTGAGCGAATAAAAGAGTATTTATTGAATCCACCTGTTTTAAAACCACCTAAACCCGGCAAACCTCTATTACTATACTTAGCAGTAGAAGAAGAGTCGATAGGAGCCATGCTAGCCCAAGCCGATGAGTCAGGGATTGAGCATGCAATTTACTATTTGAGCTCCTACCTTATGAAATTAAGTATAGTATCATTGGGAAGACCTGTATAGCCATGGTTTAGTCTTCTAAGAAATTGCGGCATTACTTCCAATCGTATAGTGTGCAGGCAATTTCCAGGTTGGATCCAATGAAGTACTTAAGGGAGACACCCTCTTTGATTGGGAAATATGGTCGATGGTTGATAATATTAGAAGAATTTGAGATTGAGTATGTAACCGGGTAAACAATCAAAGGTAGAGCGGTGGAAGAATTCCTAGCCCAACAACCATTACCAGAAAGTGAAGAGGTAATCTTGAAATTTTCGGATGAACATTTAGAAGCAATTTAAGTACAAGGGTGGAAAATGTATTTTGATGGAGCAGTAAATAGGAAAGGAGCAGGTTTGGGAGTTATACTAGAATCACCCAAAGGGAAACTTATCCCTTTAGCCAAAAAGTTAAAATTTAGGGCAACCAATAATATGGTGGAGTACGAAGCTTGTATTTTTGGTTTGGAAACCCTAATGATTATGAAGGTGGATAAGGTGGAAGTTTATGGCGATTCATTACTAGTAGTATCCCAAGTAAATGGAGAGTGGGAGTTGAAAGAAGAAAAATTAAAACCATACCACCACTACTTGACCATGATGAAGAAGAACTTTAAGGAGTGTAGGTTTGTACAACTATCAAGAGAAGAAAATCAGATGGCTGATGCTCTGGCCACATTGGCTTCGGTATGGGAAAACCCTGTCAGTTTATTTCTTAAACCTCTAATTTTTACCAGTTCATCAACTCCTTGCTATGAATATGAGACAATCATGGAAATTGATACAGACCATGATGCGTGGTATGATACTATAAGGCAATTTTTGGAGGAAAGAGAATACCCGCTGGGGGCAACAAAGAAAGAAAGAAGAGCCATAAGGCGGTGTTCTTTGCAATACATCACATTCCATGGAGAGTTATATCAAAGATGGCCTGATGGGGGTGCATTTAAGATGTTTAAGGAAGCTTGAAGTGGAGCGTATCATGTCAGAGATACATGCAGGAAGTTGCGGATCGCACATGAGTGGTTTGGCACTAGTTAAGAAGATTATTCGACAAGGTTATTACTGGTTGACCATGGAGAAAGATTGTATTGAGTTCGTAAAGAAGTGCCAACAATGTCAGATGTATGGTAACTTGAATCACATGCCTCCTGAAGAATTACATTCTATGTCTTCACCCTGGCCCTTTGCCACTTGTGGTATCGACAACATAGGAGAGATACATCCGACAGCCTCAAACGGTCACTGTTTCATTGTGGTAGCAGTAGATTATTTTTCAAAATGGGTCGAAGCCGAATCCTTCAACAAACTGGGTGTAAGCTAAATGGCTAGATTTATTGAAAAGAACCTCATCTGCAGATACGGGGTCCTGCACAGTGTGATATCAGACAATAGGGTATAGTTTCAAGGAGCAGTTTAGGATTTATTCTCAAAGTACCAAATCCATCATCATAGATCCTCTCCTTATAGACCAAAGGCTAATGGTGTAGTAGAAGCAATAAAAAAACAATTAAGCAAATTCTGTCCAAGATGACCAAGACTTACAGGGATTGGTCAGAGATGCTTCCCTTTGCTTTGTGGGGATATAGGACAAGTGTGCGAACACCTATTGGAATGACACCTTTCTCTTTGGTTTACGGGATGGAAGCAGTATTGCCAATTGAAATAGAAATCAAGTCATTGAGAGTAGTCTTGGAAGCCGAACTGCCTGAAACGGAATGGGTAGCTAGCGGATACACACAGTTAGCTTTACTAGAAGAGAGAAGGTTAAAGGCACTGTATGATTACCAACTGTATCAAAAAAAGATAACTCGGGCCTACAATAGAAGGGTTAAAATAAAAAAACTCAGAGTCGGGGATTTGGTGTTGAAGCAATGTAAGCCTGATGTATCTGATCCAAGAGAGAAGTTCAGGCCTAGCTGGGAAGGGCCATATGTCGTGAAACAAGTCATGAACAAAGGTGCGGTGAAGTTATCAGACATGGACAGGAACGAGTTTAGTGAGCCAGTAAACATTGACAGGTTGAAGAGGTTTTATGTATAATATAAAAAAAAAGAGCTCGCTAGGTTGAAAACCCAAAAAGGGCAGCCTAGGCAAAAGTTAGAGCAGTCCGCTAGTTCCGAAAACCCTAAAGGGAGGGCTAGGCAACAATTAGGGCTAAATGAGAGAAAATCGTCAATTAGAAAATCCGAAAGGGCTAGTTGGCAACAGGAGTGATCTTGTGTATGCTGGCTTTATGTTTGGTTGTTCCCTAATTTAATAAAACAGAATTAATGTTAAAATTGTATTATGTGCACTGTTATAAGTATTTGACCAGGTATGGATGAAATAAATAAACACAATAGCAAAAGGTGATGACAAATTATAAATGGAAAAGAAGCATCTTTTATTACTTTAATTATTTTTCATCCTAACAGTACACTTTCTGAATTGACAAATGTAAAATCTATGGCAGTCGATCACTGTAACGTGCAGGCCAGCTTTGCCTCAGCCGATCCAAGTAGGCTTCAGTCAAGCAAGGCATGTCTAAATCGGGAGTAAAGTCAGAATCGCGAGGCTCAGCTCCGTACTGATGGCCAAGTCGGCGAGGATCATAGCATGTACCTTGACGAAGATAAGCAAGAGGAACATACATCAAGTATGTTCGCATGGTGATACAAGAAATCTTCCACCAAGGTACCAACCAACGGATATTGACTTCAGAGCGTGAGTGGACCCAGTCAACCCAGTCAGCATATGAAGAAGCAGGATGGAGTAGTTTTCTAGCAGAATGATGATGTGGCAGGTATCTGGCAAAATCCATGGATGGAGTATCAAGCAAATAAAGACGCTCCTAAAGCCAAATATGTGAAGAAAGAATTAAATTAAAAAAAAAGAGTCCGCTAAGTTGAAAACCCGTAAGGGCAGCTTAGGCAAAAATTAGGACAACTCGCT
The DNA here is from genome assembly GCA_947685225.1 of Garcia nutans. Classification (NCBI taxonomy): domain Eukaryota; kingdom Viridiplantae; phylum Streptophyta; class Magnoliopsida; order Malpighiales; family Euphorbiaceae; genus Garcia; species Garcia nutans. The sequence goes on from CANTUV010000045.1 coordinate 37,806,196, forward strand.
AGTTCTGAAAACCCACATGGGCGGACTAGGCAAAAATTAGAGTAATAAAAAAAATATAAATATAATAAAAAAAAAGGGAGTCCACTAAGTTGAAAACCTGCGAGGGTAGCTTAGGCAAAAATTAGGACAGCTCGCTAGTTCCGAAAACCCACATGGGAAGACTAGGCAAAAATTAGAGCAATAAAGAAAAGAAAAAAAAAGGAGAAAACCTAAATTGAAAACCCGAAAGGGCAGTTTAGGTAATTACCTAAAGCAGCAATGAACTCCCAGTCAGTCTCTTTGACAATTCTGATTTAAGTCGGTCTAATCCAACTAAAGTCTCGGCTAAGATCACAGGTACCGGCGACAAGCCTCCTTCCATTTGATCCATAATATCCAATACTCGTGGATCAATATCGCCGTCAGAAGAGACAAGTAAGAATTGGCCAAGCAAGCAAAGACAAAGCATGCGTCCCCATGCCTTAGTATGAGCCAAATGAGAGAGACAAAAATCAATCAAAGGAGCAAGTAGAATTTTTTCACCTCTCAGCAACCGAAGAACTTCGGGTTTTGGAATTTGAAATAACATCTGCATCTTCTGTTGAGTTTTGGAAATCAATGTGGGTAACGCCATTTGTTGATTATTTGGATATCCAAGGATGGCCTCAAATTCTTCAATCAAGGGACATATTTCAAAGCCATTAATTTTAAATGCCCTAGAATCCATATTCCAAAAGGAAGACATGGCATGTAAGAAAGAGTGGTCCAATTTAACATTTTGAAAACACTTTAAAACGTCAAGTTTTGACCACGAAATTTGCTTCCAATGAATGTCATCCATATTCTTAAATAGAATTTTTATCTTCTTTAAATGATGTTCGGTCATGGTTGATGAATGAAGGAAAATCAAAATTGTTAAAGGGAGTTTTTTACGTTGAAATGGAAAATATTTTGGCTTCTGTATTAAATTAGGCGTAAAAGGTGATTTATATAGAAGAAACAAGCCATTCCAAAATTGATAAGGAAAAGGTGATGGGAAAGGGTGAGACCGTATGGCATGAGGAAAGGAATTAGAAACGAATTTCCTTTACCGTGTTGAATTTGGTTTAGCAAAGTGATGTGGCTGTGAATTATGAAATTGTGATGTACTGTGATAAAAAAAAATATGAAAATGAAAGTTTAGTAATTGTGACGCAGTAAAAAAAAAGTTACAGTAAAGATGGAAATTGTTTTTTCATTATTATGATTATTGTACAGTGTTTATATAATTGATACAATATTTAAACATACCTAAGAAGGTGGTGGTAGGTCATCAAATAAAGCCCTGAAAAAGTCGTCACCTATTGGAGGAGGAGGCAAATTACTCATCCCGAGATCGCCCGAAGCGGGAGCACCAAAATCCCTATTACCTTGGGGTTCCGATTTGTCATGGTCCTCATCAGAAGCAGATGAAAGGATCTCATGGTCACCAACCTGGGGGCCTCTTGATGAAGAAGCGCCAGGATCCCTCATCCCCTGAAATCAGAAGTCTCGAAAATTTTGTTCGGATTAATGATACAAATTTTCAAAATGAGAAGCCTACTGACGACTTGCAGCCAACTCTTCTTGAAGTTTCTTATTTTGTTCTTCGAGCATCCGCTGTGAGCCAGGAAGGAAAAAGGTAAGTGCATACATATAGCATAAATTACCATGAAATAAGAAAACTCACCAGGTAATTCATGTCAATGCCATGCGGATGAGATGACATATCTGGCGGGCTAGAATGAGCAAACGAAGGGGCAGTAAAAGAAGGTCTAGCCTCATGATCAAATAAGCCAACAGTCTGTAATAATCATTAAAGAATCAAAAAAAAAAAGAAAGAAGCAGTTGCAAGGGAAAAATGGTAAAAGTTTTACCTAAGAAGTACTAGCCCCGAGATGTGGAACAAACTCTCCTGCATCTCCATGATGGTCCTCTCCATCTCTAACCTCATTTTTCTCGGGAATCTCCCGTACCCCAATAGGAGATACATCAAAGTTCTAGAGCCTTCTTTGAATAAAGTGGGCATAAGATGCACTCGGCGGATAGAGGAGTGCTTCAATACCATAACCGTACCGAGCCAGCCACCATACATCCTCCGGCATTGACATAATATTTAAAGTATATTTCGGGCAAGGCATCGGAATCCTCCGCTGCTCTGGACCAAGAAATCACTCATAAACTCTCTCTCCAAGAAACCAGCCACTAGACACTGGCCCGGCGATGACTCGGCGAGAATGTTGGAAAGATAGAGCAGCCCTCATGAAAGGAGACCAGTTTGTCCGCTCTTTTGGGTTCCAGCAAGCCATATTCACCTGCAAGATGACATAAGGTAAGTAAACTTTCACATAAATTTTAAAGTATATTAATGTTATTTTACCTGGTCCCAGGTTAAGCGGCTCAACACAAAGCGGTGAGTATGCACATGGTGAGAGCCGGGAACGTCCACACGATCGGACAACTAAAAATTTAATCTCGGATACCCGACCCTATCTCGGGAAATATCGGGTACCCTCACGAGGTTGTGTTCATATGACCATGCCTGCAATAATAGTAAAGATCATATTCATGCAAGAAAAGAGTGGAAATGACATTGGTGGAAGAAGAGTACCTCAACAATCGCCATCAAGCCGACAAAAGACTTCTTATTTTGGCAAAGTTTATTAAGACCATGGTAAAGACAGGCAAAACCAGCTTCACCCCAGCCAGAAGATGGTACCATCCTAAAATAAGAAAGGGCCTTCAACACTGATAAGTGGATGGAGGATTCAGTGCTGCCTAAGATGGTCGACCCAAGCAGATATAACAAAAATCCTTGAGCATACTGTTGGGCCGTGTCTCTGTGAACCCATCCTTCATAGTTCATCCAATAGCTATGAATTGGTTCAATTTTTATCTTAAAAGGCCCTTTATATGATGGTTCCATACCAATTAATTCCTGAATTTCTTCAAATGTTAAAATATTGTTGGTCAGAGGAACCGAAACACCATCATATCGAAGGCCGGTTATAGCAGTAAAATCGACCGGGCCAAATATCATCTCTCCAATGGGCAAGTGAAAAGTATGAGTTGTGTCCAACCATCGTTTTGCAAGTGCCTGGACTACGCTCCGGTTTATCTGATACTCCTCGGATGGCAATTGTAAGATGAAGCTCTCAAAGCTGCCATCTCGGATAATCTGTCTTACCCGAGAAGGCACTACATCATACCATTTTCGGGCTTTATAGATACACCCTTCGGCCCGAACAATGCAACGATCGTGCTAACACGGAGACAGGTAAGTTAATACAAGGTAAGTACATATTACCCTATCTGTTTAAATTAATATATTTTTCCTAAATTTTCTAAAAAAAAGATAATAATATAAAAATAAAAATAAAAATAAAGGCAAACACCATAATAATAAAAGAGTATAATAAAAAAACAAAACACACAAATAAAAATAAAAAATAATAAAAAGAAAAGAAAAATAAATAACAGAAAGATGAAAAAATAAAAACAATAAAGAAAAAAGAAAAATAATTACTGCGCTCTTTTGGTTGGAACTACGATGAAGCGGCGTCCCGGCGAGTATATCTATATTTTCATCTTCATGATGCTGAATAAACTCTAATAACTTGGCATTAGAATGAGTTTCTGACCTTGAAGCATGCATTTTTTTAAAAAAACTATGTGTTAAATTTGAAAGAATTTGAGAGAATTATAGAAATTGAGAATTTAGTTGTGAATGAAATGAAGGAATCCGTTTGTTTATATAGAGAAACGACTAGGAAAAAACAAAATTCAAAAGTAAGTTTTACTGTTCATGAATAGTAAACTTTACTATTGATGAATAGTAAATTTTACTATTCATGAATAATAAATTACTATTGATAAATAGTAAATTACTATTTTCAATAGTAAATACTATTTACTACTATTTACGAATATTAATTTACTATTTATGAAAAGTAAATAAGGCATGAACAGTGACTACACAGTAATGAACAATAAATTTAATTATTTACTTTAATCATTTAAATGCTTGCGTGTGTATAAATATTTTTACACGCAGTGGGCAAGGAGAAGACATATGCATAAAAATTAGCCAAAATTTTTGAAATAAAAAATTATTATTAGCTCGGGTCTAGAACCCAAATTTTGATTAGGTCCAGAACCTAGAATCTCTTCTTAGCTCGGGTCCAGAACCCAAATTTACCTTAGATCTAGAACCTAGAATCTCTTCTAAGTCCAGAACTTAGCTCGAGTCCAGAACCAAATTTAACTTAGGTCCAGAACCTAGAATCTCTTCTAAGTCCAGAACTTAGCTCGGGTCCAGAACCCAAATTTTCCTTAGGTCCAGAACCTAGAATCTCTTTTAAGTCTAGAACTTAGCTCGGGTCCAGAACCCAAATTTTTCTTAGGTCCAGAACCTAGAATCTCTTCTAAGTACAGAACTTAGCTCGGGTCCAAAACCCAAATTTTTCTTAGGTCCATAACCCAAATTATCCTTAAGTCCAGAACTTAGAATCTTTTTTAAGTCCAAAACTTAGCTCGGGTCCAGAACCCAAATTATCTTTAGGTCTAGAACCTAGAATCTCTTCTAAGTCCAGAACTTAGCTCGGGTCCAGAACCCAAATTATTCTTAGATCCAGATCCTAAAATTATTACTGAGTCCAGAACTCGAACCGGGTCCAGAACCCAAAACTTCAGCCATCTCAAAAATTAAGTTTTATTGCTTTTCACTCTCTTTCACTAAAGTCTCAGATCATTCAAACAGGGGGCAAACTGTATACCCTTAATTTTTTACCTAGTCCGGTCCAATATATTTTTGTGTTGTCTAATATATTTTAATTAGTCCAAAATAATTTTTGTTAAATAATATTTGCTTTAGTATCTAATTTTTATTAATAATAAAAATAAAATAATAAAAATAAAAATAAAAATCGTCGACGAAAAAATCGGCGATGAAAAAATCATCGCCGAAAATCAGCATGGGACGAAATGGCCCGCAGGCCAATTTTTGTTGTGACAGCTTTTTCGCCAGCGTAATTTTTCCGCAGCATTTTTTTTCTCCAGCGAAATTTTTTCGACGTAAATTTTTCTGAAATCAAATGCAATTAGGTTTCGGTTTCCTTTTCTTAATTAATGTTAGATTCCGTGAATAACTAAAATTAATCATAAAAATCTTCTATAAATAAGGACAAAAACAACACAAAAGGAACGAAAAAAAAAATTTAGGATCAAAATTTGAGAGGAAGGAAAACTTTGGAATCGATCAGATTTTAAGAATTCCTTCTGGCAGTGAAATTGATCGGATTTTTGAGATAGCAAACAAGCAATTCAATCCATCAAAGGCAACAAAGCTTGTCTTTGTTCTTGTTCATCCAAGAAGTAATTTTTGGTGGAACCAATAAACGGAGGTATGAATGTCTAATTTCTTCACAGTAGCTTAAGCCATCCAATTGTCTCTTTTGATTCAAAAACTCTAGAACTTTAATTTACCTTTTTCAAAGCTTAAAAACCTTAATTCGTTTCTTTGTTTTCCAAAAATCTTAAAATTGTTATTTTTGCTTTTCAATTTTTCAAAACCCTAAATTGAATCTGTTTCTTTCCAAAAACCCTAAATTGAATCTGTTTCTGTCCAAAAACCCTAAAAAATATATCTTTTCTGTTTCTATAAACCTTAAATCGTTTTGTTTATTTTCATAAAACTGCATAAAATTATCAATTGATTTTCAAATTCTAAAATCTAATGCATTCTCCGAAACCCTAATTCTAAAATTCTAAAACCCTATTTCAACTTCAAAACCCAAAATATTAAACCCTAGTTTTCTTAAACCCTAATCCTTTAAACCTTAAAATTTTATAAACCTAAATATTCAAATTCAAACACAGTAAGCCTAAAACAACAATCCAGTAACCGTAAATCATAAATATAATGTTTTAAAGTGTCCAAACCCAAATTTCATGATTTTACCCCTCAAATCCTAAATTTGTTAATCAAAGAACCTCATCAATCTCTTAAATTATAAAGCTTTCATCCATTTCAATTCCCTTAAAACTTACAGTAGCCTAAACCAATGAATTCCAAAACCCTAAACACATTAAATAAAGAATCTTAAATAGAAACAGTAGCCCTAATTTGAATCTTTATTTGCTTTATTTAATTTTATATTTGATTATGTAGTCTATTATATGCTTTAATTTATTTTAAATGCTTAGTTGATTTATTTAAGTTAAATGCTTGATTTATTTAAATTATCATGCATGGATGTTTACTTTCTATTGATGTTTAAAATCTTCGATGAATGATTTATTAATGACGAATGGTCATTTACTTTTATCGATTTATTTAGATTTTCAAATGTTGTAAGAGGTATGTTTCCATTTGGTGAGTACCTCATTAGTTAAATATCATGTAATTTACGTTGCATTTCTATTTTAGAACCAATGTAAAGGACATGTTTCTACCTTTCGGAGGGTGTCCTATTTAGGCATGGATTATGTAAGGGCATGTTTCCAACTTTGAATGGGTGTCCATTTATTAGTTTTGCTTGGACATTATTTTGATTTTCAATATATCGATGCTTTATTTTAATTATTGTGTGTAATATGGATAATATTGTTATATTTAAGAATTTTATAATATTAAGACCTGTAAAGGAGGCCGGTTCCAATGAACCGAGCGTTGTGGGGGTGATGGGCCATTTCTCACCTTTCCCACACGTACCCAACTTTTCAAACCCATTAGGGAGTTGGGGATTCCTTAGGAATAGAGTCATCCACCCCTTTCTTTTTCCCGGCCTGTCCGGGTGGTGACTCCATTTTCTTCAGACTTAGGTCCGTGTTCCCTAAGGCCCCGAGCCTAAATAGTGCTAAAGTTGCAAGAACCATTCCACCGGGAGTGGAAGCAAAAATCCTCACCTCCCGGTGGAATGGTTCTTGCGACTTCAGCACTGTTTAGGCTCGGGGCCTTAGAGAACACGGACCTAAGTCCGGAGAAAATGGAGTCGCCACCCGGACGAGCCGGGAAAAAGAAAGGGGTGAATGACTCGATTCCTAAGGAATCCCCAACCCCCTAATGGGTTCAGAAAGTTGGGTACGTGTGGGGAAGGTGCGAAATGGCCCAGCATCCCCACAACGCCCGGTTCATTGGAACTGGCCTCCTTTACAAGTCTTAATATTATAGAATTCTTAAGTATAACAATATTATCCATATTACATGCAACAATTGAAATAAAGCATCGTTATATTAAAAATCAAAATAATGTCCAAGTAAAACAAATAAATGGACACCCATCCGAAGATGAAAACAAGCCCTTACATAATCCATGCTTAAATAGAACACCCACCGAAAGATAGAAACATATCTTTTACATTAGTTCTAAAATAGAAAAGCAATTTAAATTACATGATATTTAACTAATGAGGTACCCACCAAGTGGAAACATACCTCTTGCAATATTTGGAAATCTAAATAAATCGATAAAAGTAAATAACCATTCATCATAGATAAATCATTCATCAAAGGTATTAAACATCAATAGAATGTAAACATCCATCCATAATAAACTAAATAAATCAAGCATTGAACTTAAATAAATCAACTAAGCATTGAAAATAAATTAAACCATATAATAAACTACATAATCAAATATAAAATTAAAGACACAAATTAGGGCTACTATTTCTATTTAAGATTCTTCAATTAATATTTAGTGTTTTGGAATTTATTGGTTTAGGCTACTGTAAGTTTTAAGGGAATTGAAATGGATAAAAGCTTTATAATTTAAGAGATTGATGAGGTTCTTTGATTAACAAAATTAGGGTTTAAGGGGTAAAATCATGAAATTAGGAAAATTTAAGTTTTAGATTAATTGGTTTTGGGTTTATTGTTTGTATTTTGAATAATCATAATAATGGAAGTAAAACATGAAGATTTATAATGCATAAATATAATGACACAAACCCATACGACGGTCCCGCTAGCCGGTTAGCGGGCGTGGGTCAAGGGGGCAGCACCCCTTGCGGGTTGGAAATTAAGATTTTGAAAATTGGCTTCTAGGATTATAGGTTTCAGTGTTGAAAATTAAGATTTTAGGGTTTAAGATTTAAAAAAATAGGGTTTTGAAATTGGAAGAAACTAGTATTATTTTTAAAAGAATAATGCTTACTGTGTGATTTTGGAAAGAATGATTAATTAGGGTTAAAGTTTTTGACGCTTAAAAAAATAAGGCCACTAACTTTTTGGGATAGAGTTTAGGGTTTGGATTTTAAAGTTTTTGGAGAAAAAAGAAACGATTTAAGGTTTTTGTGGTTTTTGAAAATAGAAAAGACGAATTAGGGATTTAAGGTTTAGAAGAAACAAAAGGATAATTTTTAGGGTTTTTGGAAATAAAAGAAACGATTTATTAATTTTTAGTGATTGAAGCTACTGTGAAGAAAAAAAAGAGATTAGATATTCATACCTTCGTTTGTTGGTTCCACAAAAAAATTGCTTCTTGGATGAACAAGAACAAAGGTAAGATGGCTGCCTTTGTTGGATTGATTGCTTGCTTATTTCTCTCAAAAGTCTGATCATTAATCTCCTAATTTTTCTTAATTCCTCGGTCCAAAGTTTTTCCTCAGTTTTTGTTCCAAATTCCTCCTAAATTTCCATCCAATTTTGATTCCTAAATTTTTCCTCCCCCTTCTGTGTTGTTTTAGTCCTTATTTATAGAAGATTTTTATGATTAATCTTAGTTATTCACGGCATCTAATATTAATTAAGAAAAGAAAACTGAAAACGAATTGAATTTGGTTTCAGAAAAATTTACGTCGGAAAAATTTTGCTGGCGAAAAAAAAAACTGCTGCGGAAAAATTGCGCTGGCGAAAAAGCTGCGCAGGGGGTAGCGGGCTGCGGCGGGCGAAATTGCCTGAGGGCGAAATAGCTTTGGCCATTTCGCCGCACCCCTCTTCGGCGACGAAATTTTTCGTCGCCAATTTTTATTTTTATTTATTTGTTTATTTTTATTATTTTTTATTTTTTATTAAAAATTAAATACTAAAGAAAATATTATTTAATTAAGATAACAAAAATTATTTTAGACTAATTAAAATATATTGGACAACACAAAAATTATTTTGGACTAATTAAAATATATTGGACCGGACTGGGTCAAAAATTAAGGGTCTACAGTTTGCCCCCTGCTTGAACGATCTGAGACTTTAGTAAAAGAGAGTGAAAAATAATAAGACTTAATTTTTGATGAGATGGTTACTTGAATTTGTTTTGGGTACTTGGACCTGAGAATGATTTGATTTGGGTACTTGGAGCCGAGATTGGGTACTTGGACCCAATATTGGACTTGATTTGGGTACTTGGACCCGAGATTGGGTTGATTTGGGTACTTGGACCCGAGATTGGATACTTGGACTCGAGATTGGGTACTTGAACCCGAGCTTGAAATTGATTTGGGTACTTGGACCCGAGATTGGGTACTTGGACCCGAGATTGGGTACTTGGACCACAAATTGAATTTGATTTGGGTACTTAGACCCGAGATTAGATTGATTTGGGTACTTGGACCCGAGCTTGAATTTGATTTGGGTACTTGGGCCACAGATTGGGTACTTGGACCTGGGATTAGATTGATTTAGGTACTTGGACCCGAGCTTGAATTTGTTTTGGGTACTTGGACCCGAGATTGGATACTTGGACCCGAGCTTGAATTGATTTGGATACTTGGACCCGAGATTGATTTGATTTGGTACTTGGACTCGAGAATGATTTGATTTGGGTACTTGGACCCGAGAAGGGGTGCTTGGACCCCAGAATGGGTACTTGGACTTGAGACTGATTTGATTTGGGTGCTTGGACCCGAGAATGAATTGAATTTCTGGTGCTTGGACCCGCGACTGAGTTTGACTAACCTTTTATTCAGTTGAGAAGTCTGATTGCTCCGGCTGTTCTATGCATTGTGGTTCTTCACCCTCGTAAATGAATCTTCATCCTTGAATATCGTGTCTTCATCCTTGAAAATGGATCTTCATCCCTTGAGATCGGGTCTTCACCCTTGAACATGGATCTTCATCCTTTGAGATCGGGTCTTCACCCTTGAAAATGAATCTTCATCCTTAGAATCAGGTCTTCACCTTTGAAAATGGATTTTCATCCTTGGAAATCGGGTCTTCACCCTTGAAAGTGGATCTTCATCCTGTAGACTTTGGGTCTTCACCCTTTTGAAATTGGATCTTCATCCTTGAAAATTGGGTCTTCACCCTTGTAAAATTGATCTTCATCCATTAGAGATTTATCCTTTATTGTTTTCAGCTCTTCTAGCTGGACTGATTTTTTGTCATTTACATTTTCATTCTTTTGATAGTTCTAATGTTCCATTCTTTTGGTCTTCCTTTGCAAAAATTCAGTTATTTTTAGTTCACCCTCATATCTTCTCCTTGCCCCCTAGCTTGGCAAAATACAAGTGAGTTTGAAAATATTTGGTATATAAATTCAAAAAATTGAAAAGGAGAAACTTTGCCCCTGTGTAGGCTCAAACCAAAGATTTTTTCCATGCAAGCTTTGATTGATGTTTTTGCCGTCTAGTTCTTTGTACAAGCACGTATTTCTTCTCTTTGCGAAGTGACTAGAGCTTCCACAAGCGAATAGGCTTTCCATGCCCCCTTCATTCAATATCTTCTTTTGATTCTTTACTTCGCAAGGTGTTTGCTGTTCATTTTGACAAGGAATAGACAATACAAGACAAGAAAGTGCGATGTGATATGCTCATGTATGCATTATATGCATGAATAATACTTACAGTCGTTCCATCGACTCACAGGCTGAGGTGATCAGCAGAAGTGTTCTCATTGGTTCATTTTTGACGCTTGTTCAAGTCTTGCATTGGAATGATCGAAAGCTTTGCATTTGTGGCTTTTATCTTCAAGATGTTGAAAACATGAGTGGTGGAGACCCTAAGCAGCAGAGTCAGGGATGCATCCATTTCAAACTATATTTCAGCATGTCAGTTGGTAGTTTCTTCATAACTTTGCCAATAATCATTTCCTTTGCCCAATGTGTCCTTTGAAGATTCGACAATTCAACATACTCCCCTTAACTTGAAGGCTTTGTATGACAAAAAAAATATATATATATTTTTATTCTTTTCTTCTTTTTTTTTTATTTTGATTTTAAAATCAAATGTAGGCTTTGCCAAATCAATGTCAATGTACCTCAGGACTTGGTTTTTCCAAATTAACATATCTATAACATGACAACCCTAGTTACCGTATTAAAATCGGGAATTATTTCTATTTAAGTAAGAACTGTTGCACTTCAGATAGGCACATACACATTACTCGGCCAAAGGTCTCATTTGAGTTTAAAGATTGTCTATCTCATATGCATGCTTATTCAAACTATCTCTACTAATAGACTCTATCTACCAAAAGAGATCAACAGGTCTTTAATAAGCTTGAAATGGGGTCCATAAGGGACACTGGTTAAATGAAAGCTATTTGTAAGTTGGGGCTGATGTGACACAATGGACAAACCTTCACACTATAAATTTCTTGTTTGAACTTTAGGCAGTTGGGAGCAATCTTGCTAGACTCTAAATTCTTTCCGTCTTCTTGGCATTAATCTGGATCTTGATTAGATAGTCTTTGCCCTTGCAAAAAGTTTAAGACCCAAATTCATTTCTTTTCTTCTTTTCCCTTTTCTTTCCTCTTTATTTTTCTTACTCTTCCCTCTTCTTTCTCTTTCCTTAATCTTCCCTTTCTTTTATCATTTTGTCCTTCTTTCTTGTAGGACTATCAAGTATAAAACTTTCAAGAACTGCATGGTCTTCCTCCTTTTTCTCCAATTTTGATTGAATCTTTGGTTGGGTTGGACCAATTCAAGTAAAAATGTCTTTATGAACCAAATGGAAGCCTTTTATTGCTTTAGGTAAAAGAGAACTCAGTTGGGTTTTTGAACCTCCTTTTTAGATTTTAATTTTTTTCTCTTTTTTTATTCTTTTCTCTTTTCCTTTTTTTCTTTTTTTATTTTGTTTTGTTGTTTTTTTTTTGTTTGGTTCTAGCTCTAAAAGATTTGTCTTGTTTGTACTAACTTGGGCTTCCAATAATGGATGAGTGGAGTAACATAAATCTTCTTTAATAGGGATAAATCATTTGTTACTCTGATGTTGACGTTGTCTTGATATATTGGAGATATTAAGAGAACATCAACTACCCTTATGGTTTTGAGAACACCAACTATCCTTATGGTCTTGAAAACATCAACTACCCTTATGGTCTTGAGAGCTTCAACTATCTTCATAGTCTTGAGAACTTCAACTATCTTTATGGTCTTAAGAACTTCAACTATCCTCACGATCTTGACTAATCATTTCTTTCCTTGATCTTCTTGCCTCTTCATCTTAGTGATCATAAGACTTGTCAAAAGTATCACAACAGCTCAAGGTAGGTTGTTGGGGTTATATGCCAATGAAAAGAAAGCTAAAATGTTATGAAGGCTCAAAGAGACAACTAGGGATTGATATTTAATAGGGTGGATACTAGTTGTTGGCTCGTCAAACAATGCCTAGATCATCTCTCCCTTAAATAAGCAGAGTTCAATTTCGCCTCAAAAGTTTGTCAAAGCATGTTCTAAGACTGACTAGGACCTAGACAAAGGTAATTATGCAGGATCCCTCTCTAAGTAAGCATACACAACTCAATGCTATAGAGCAATTCCCTCACCTAGTAAAGTCATTCAAGTCATGATGCATAAATATATTAATTCATGAATTATCAAGCTAGATTCCTCATCAGTTGGGCACCAAAATGAACAAAGACCAACAAAAATTTTGATAAAAGTAATTTATTCAAACAAATCTAAATTTGAAAAACATGATAGTTCCAATTAAATATTAAAGAAAGTAAAATTGAAAAAGCAACATTCAAGCTAAGGAAAGTTTGTTGAGTTTAAGCTTCTTTTCCTTTCATATCTTTAATATCCCCATCTGGAAAGGATGATAAAACAAAATCCTCTTCTAATCCTTTTCCTACCATGAAGGTTGCTGGTGGAGGTACTCTTCCAAATTTATGCAAAGGGTTATTCTTGGTATTGGGCTTATCCGGCTCGGGTAGCTTACTACTATCGATTAAATCTTGGATCTCATGCCTTAGACGAGCACATTTATCTGTTTCATGCCCTTGCATTTGATGAAATTGACAGAAGGCCTCGGCATTGAAGTTTGGTGGCAGTGGATTATGTAACGGTCGAGGAGCTAACGGTTGTAACAACCCTTTCTTTTGCAGCTTGCTAAAAGCCCAAGATAGAGGTTTCCCCAATTCTGAGAATTGTCTTTTATTTCCTTGACCAGTCGCATTAATATCAACTTCTTTTTGCGTGCTTTGATTGCAAGGCTGATAATTCCCTTTCTCATTCCTTTTTATTGAAAAGCGATTCTTCTCCCTTTCCCACTCTTCAATTTGTAGACCAACTTGGAGAAGATATTTGAAATCCCTTATAAGGGTGTGAGACATCCTTTCACCGAGATTGGGCAGGACGCCTCTCACGATCATCCTTATTTGATCAGATTCATCGGGCCTTTTCTTGAGCAAAGCGGCCTTATTTCTCCACCTTTTCACATAGTCCACAAAATTCTCATTTGGCCTTTGCCTAATGGACTCAACTTCTATTAAGGTAACTTCCAACTCGACATTGTACCCATATTGCTGAATGAAAGCCTTGTATAACAAATCCCAACTCTTTTGTGTTCCATCATCTAAGGTATTAAAGCAATTTTAGATGACAGGATCTAATGAGAGCATAAAGTACCTTAGAGTTTGAGCCTTAGTAGCTCGGGTAGACTGCATAGCAGTGATATACTGCTTCACATGGAGGTGAGGATTTTCGGTTCCATCAAACTTTGCAAAAGATGGCATCTTGAACTTGTACAGAACTTCTTCATCTAGCTCAAATAGTTTGTCGACTTCGGACATTTCTTCGGTTTTCAGTTTCTTCTCAAATTTCTTTTCAAAATCAGCAATCATCTTCTCAACATCAGATGTCTCAATCTTTTCAATAGTTATCTTCTCAACAACCTTCGGCTCCTTTTTGTCTTGAGGATCTTGGTAGTATTGAGCCCAATCATCATCATCAATGATCGCCTTATCATCATCAAAAACCACTTCACCAACTTTAGCCTTCTCCTTGTCCTTTGGCTTCTTGGAGCTACCAGACGCTTCGGCATTTTTTCTAAAATTGTGGCCAATTGGTTCTTCACGGTCTCAACTAGGGCCTCTTTTATTTCTTCCATTTTGGCATTGAGGCCGTCATCCACCATTTTTTGAATTTGTTCGGGCTCCATTATTTTTTGTGAGAAAGTGATTGAGTCGTTGCTAGATTCTTCGTCTCCGACGTAGGTCGGATTGTCATAAGCTTTTGAACTATCGTAATCCAGGGCTGTGAGCCAGAAGGGGTCAATGATATGAGATGCAAATGTATGTATGTATGTATACACAAACAATCAACAAAGAAAGATAAATAGGACGTTCCTTCCAACCTTATAACTTCCACACACAGATGGCGAGTCTCTTTTCCTAGGTATATGGTTAACAAAATGCCAACATGGGGTATCTTATTTTCGAATAATTCCCTCGGACGGTTCAATCAATTGTTATATTTAAAAATAAAAATCAGTTCATGATAATTCCCATTAATTAGGTTTTAATCCATTCAACCAACTAAAGTAGCTTTTATGCTATATTGGATTAAAACTAAATTAAGAGGTTTATTATAAATAGATTTCTCACTTGAAAAAGTAACTAGTGATTTATGCTAAAAACAAGCCATGATTAATAACTCTTAGTATAAACTAGGCTCACAATTGATTTTTGGTATTTCATAATTGACCTAAATATTTGTAAGCTCTTTTAAAGGTTGGATGAAAATAATTTTATTTCTAAGCCCATTGTAAAAATATTTTAGAAAAAATGGATTTTGGGATTAGTATTTGGGTTATGAGCAAAAGAATTTTTGATTTGTTTTTAGAAAAGTTTTAAGTCCAAAGACCATCTTGAAAAGTTTTGAAAATAGTTTTGGTCTTTTGAACTTTAAAGAAAAATTTATTTTGAGCTTACAAATGTACTTAGGTCATATTAGAAAAAGAACAAACCAAATAAGCCATGATTTAAGCTAAGACAAATTAACCATAGTCAAACAACAAGCATTTGGGGTAAAACTTAAGGAAAGTAACTAGGCCAATTACATGAGCTTTAGTCTTTGGGTAAAAGCTTAGGATCCCATAGCAAGTATATACCAAATGGTACAAGGCTATGAGTGGTTATGCAATGCTCGATCTCCATACCTTGAGTGAAAGTATGGTTTCCCTTACATAACACAACACGGGTGTGCTAACTCACTCACACAATGCAATCTAATATGATGCAATGGATAATATCATTATAAGAAAGAATAGAATAATATAAAGACCAACGGAATCAACTTCTCTTATCCCCAGTGGAGTCGCCACTGTGAGCGGGGATTTTCGCCCCCACTCCCGGTGGAATGGTTCTTGCGATTTCGGCACTGTTTAGGCTTGGGGCCTTAGAGACCATGAACCTAAGTCCAAAGAAAATGGAGTCACCACCCAGACAGGCCGGGAAAAAGAAAGGGGTGGATGACTCGATTCTTAAGGAATCCCCAACCTCCTAATGGGTTCAGAAAGTTGGGTACGTGTGGGGAAAGTGAGAAATGGCCCAGCACCCCCACAACGCCCTGTTCATTAGAACCGGCCTCCTTTACAGGTCTTAATATTATAGAATTCTTAAGTATAACAATATTATCCATATTACATGCAACAATTGAAATAAAGCATCGTTATATTAAAAATCAAAACAATGTCCAAGCAAAACAAATAAATGGACACCCATCCGAAGATGGAAATATGCCCTTACATAATCCATGCCTAAATAGGACACCCACCGAAAGGTAGAAACATGTCCTTTACATTAGTTCTAAAATAGAAAAGCAATGTACATTACATGATATTTAAGTAAGAGGTATGTTTCCGCTTTGTGGGTACCTCATTAGTTAAGTATCATGTAATTTAAATTTCTTTTATATTTTGGACCAATGTAAAGGACATGTTTCTACCTTTCGGTGGGTGTCCTATTTAGTTTAGACATGGACGATGTAAGGACATGTTTTCATCCTCGGATAGGTGTCCATTTATTTATTTTGCTTGGACATTGCTTTGATTTTAATATAGTGATGTTTTATTTTAATTATTGCATGTAATATGGATAATATTGTTATATTTAAGAATTTTATAATATTAAGACCTACAAAGGAGGCCGGTTCCAATGAACCGGGCGTTGTGGGGGTGCTGGGCCATTTCTCACATTCCCCACACGTACCCAACTTTTCGAACCCATTAAGGGATTGGGGATTCCTTAGAAATCAATTCATCCACCCTTTTCTTTTTCCCGGCCCGTCTGGGTGGTGACTCCATTTTCTCCGAGCTTAGGTCCATGTTCTCTAAGGCTCTGAGCCTAAACAGTGTCGAAGTTGTAAGAACCATTCCACCGGGAGTGGGGGCAAAAATCCTCGCTCACACATGTCGCAACATGACTCAACAAAAGAAACCATCGAGCAACTTGAATATCTCAATAGGATAGTGAGTGAGTCTAATATCTCATGAGGAATAATCCTGAATACTTCAACAAATCAAGAAAAACTATATGCCTTTACAGAAATGGATCTTTATTTGTGATTCTTTACCCATGGGGATGGACCTTTGTCCTGTATTGACTTCAACTCTTCTAGCTAAACTGACCTTCTACTGTTTGTATATTCATCATTTGAGAGTTTTGGCTTTCTTTTAGTCACTCGTTCCATTCATTTTTGGATCATACTTTCTAGAATTTGGCTATTTTTTCTACTAGATACTTTATCTTTTTCCCCCTGTGGTAGATCAAACTAGCAATTTTACCCAATGTGTAGGCTTCAATCAGTGTTTTTGTCTCGCTCCTTGCACAAGCATGCATCTCTATTTTTGCAAAGTGATTGGATCTCTCTTATGTAATGGGTCTTTCATGCCCCCTTGACACTATGTCTGCTTCTCATTTTTTGCTTCATAAAGTATCAATTATTCACTTTGACAAAGAATAGGCAATAAAAGACAACAAGAATGCAGTATGATATGCTCATGTATTGCATGATATGTATGAATAATACTTACGGTGGTTATACTAACTCACAGGTTGAGGTGATAGGCCATAGCAATCATGTTGGTACCTCTGAGATGTACATTTAGGGCTTGCATTGGGACATTAGAAGACATCACATCCATGGCTTTATCTTCAAGATCTAGGAAACATGAGTAGTGAGGGGCCTAAATAGGATAGTCAGATACATAAGGGACTTTCATTTTAACCCATGATTCAATACATTGGTTGGTAACTTCTTCACGACCTTGCAAATGATCCTTTCATTAACCAACTTTTGCCCAATATGTCTATAGAAATTGAAATTTACTACCCTAGTAATTATTTTCATGTTCGATAATTTTGTTATCAAACTTGGTAATTATCCAGGAATGTTGAGCAGACAACTAAGAAGCAGATTTGTTGATTCTTAAAATTATCGAGTTCGACAATTTTATACCTTCAAATTTAATAATTTCACTGTATAGACATCACCTCTAACCCTGTAAAAGGAAGCTTCTAGCTTCCTTTATAAGAGACTTTTTTTTTGAAGGCTTTTCTTTAGCAATATATATATATATATCACACTGCTTTTCTTTAAGGGAGACAAAAAGAGAGAGTCAAGAAACTTATCCCATCTTTTATGTCTTATATTCCATCTAGAAAAAGAGCATTATTCCAGTAAAGTTCAATCATTCAAAATAAAAATCAAAAACACTCTCCAACTCTAGGAAGTTAGGTGTGATTTTCATCCATTGGCAGTAAGTCTCTTAAGTTTCTAGTGTTTATCCTAAAATCTATGCTATTTAATGTTATGATTTATGTTTATATCACATCATTTCATCCTATTTACATAGCTCATTGAGAATCATAATCATTAAACTTCAAAGAACCTGAAAACTCTCATTCAAGAACTAAGATCTATCAACTCCAAGTTAAATCTTTGAATATTTGACCTATAAACAATGAAACAAGATTAAATGGACTATATCTAACTTTCCCCAATCGAGGGCTGGGATTCTAGAACTGGAAAATTATCTTTAAAATATTTTGTATGGAAAACTTGTGGTCAGTTGCTTCTGCCAGAAATAGTGAATGACTATCAAATTCGATATTCACATTAATACCAAATTCGATACAGTGATTCAAAGCTTAATATATATGCTATGTAGTCATCCACTAACCTTTTTTCTCTTGGTTATTATCCTACAATTATTTAATTTGATTATAATGCTCCTATACATATACATATCTATTATTTCTTATTTCTTTAGGATTCTGCCTGATAAATATTGACGAATTGGACATTTCTTGAATATTGAATTCAAAATTCACATTTAATTATGTATATGTTCGCTTTATTCAACTAACAAGTCTTGCAAGTTGTCCCTATACGAGGAGACTCTCGAACTCAATAATCTAACGAATATCAAAATTGACATTCTCACTTGATTATGTATATATTGGTTTTATTTAGTTGTCTGATCTCACAGGTCATTCTCAAATTCGACAATTCAATAATTATCAAGTTTGGTATTACCAGAACTCATTTTCTTTATTTCTTCCTTTCTTTTTGTAATATCCCAAAAATTTTGAAATAATTATTAATTTTAAAAATTAATTAAAGGATTTAAAAATGTATATTTAATTAAGTGAAAAGAAAAGAAAAAGGAAGTGTGTATATGTTGTATATATGAAGATATACTTTTTATATACAAGCCAATATCTTGATAAGGTCAAAAGATATTTTTAATTATTAAAATAGTAATTAATTAATGATAGTGGAAGATGACATATTTGAGATTAATTATAATAATAATATATTGCTTGGTGGAGATTAAAAGAGGAAAATTGTGTGGTTAAGAGTATTAGTTGATAGTGGAGTGGGTGATGACTAATTTTCTCTTCCTCTTTTTCCTCCATTAGCCGACCATCATTTTCATCAAGGGAAAGAGATTTTTGCTTCTTGCTAACTTAAGAAATTGAAGGATTTCAAGTGTTCAAGTTGGAGTTTTGATGATTTTCTTCATATTTGGTAAGTTTTCAACTTGTTTCCTTGAATTTCTAAGAAGTTTGTGTATATGTAAATTGGATGTTTGGTGTGGTTTGTGTTAATGGTTGATTTTGATTTTTTTGAAGTTATTTT
This sequence comes from Garcia nutans, assembly GCA_947685225.1. Taxonomy (NCBI): domain Eukaryota; kingdom Viridiplantae; phylum Streptophyta; class Magnoliopsida; order Malpighiales; family Euphorbiaceae; genus Garcia; species Garcia nutans. The sequence goes on from CANTUV010000045.1 coordinate 37,825,497, forward strand.
TTCTAGTTAACTATGAATTTGGGGTTGGATTGAAGAAAATGTTAAGTTTGGTGAAGAGAATAAGAGTTCTGGATTGTGTAAGTTTTGAGTTGTGATATATGGTTATGATTGTGTATTGTTGATTGTGTTTGAGTTATTTTGGTGTTTACATAAGTATCATGTGGTATTATGGTGGATTGGTTGAGTTTGTATGGAGTTGGAAAGGTTAATGAAAGATGATAGTTGGATGTGGCATTTTTTGTGTTGATTTCAGGTTTTTGGCCTGACATGCCCGGTGGCACAGCCATGTCTTTGGGAGTGTCAATGGTTCTATTTTCAGTGTTGGTGACACGAGCAGTGACACGCCTATGTCACTGAGCGTGTCATAGCTACTGTGTTATTGTAGGATTGACACAATCAATGACACGCCCATGTCACTGAGCGTGTCATAGTTACTGTGTTGTTGGAGATTTTACACGTGCATTGACACGTCCATGTTATTGAGCATATCAAAACTTCTGTGTTGTGGGTTTAGGGCATAGTCATGGACATGCCCGTGTTGTCAAGCATGTCATGTGTAGAGTTTGCCCTAGATGGTTCTTTTCCTTATTTTCCTTTGTGTATCAATTAGTGATTATTTTTAATCACATTTGGTTTAGGCTTTGAAGAGATTTGAGCTACCTTAATCCAAGTGTTGAGGGATATTTTAGAAGAGGAGGTTTGAATTGGTGATTGTTGCTCTTAGAGGTAAGTACAAACTTTGAATAATTGTTTATATTTACATGGCATTGGGACTTAACACATTTGGTTGGAAAATTGTGTTAAGTTACTTACTACATCGTTGATGCATGAGTAATATGCTATGATTTGCATAATGTGAACTATGCGAAATATATGATGATGATTCAAAATGTATGGATAATGCAATTTGTTATGTATACACTAATGATGGTATGTAAAGCCATTGGTGATGGCTAAACTAATATAAATGAGATATTTGAGACATTGTGCCTAGTTGATCATGAGAAAATAAGAAAGGATTTGATATTAGAATTATGAAAGAATTGTGTGCCTAGTATGTTATTTAATTTTTAGAGTTTTGTATTTGGTGGCATGCCTAAAAAGTAACAATCCCTTGAAGCTGGGTTGGGCTTGGTCCTTGAAACCTAGTTGGGTGTTACATGATGTAGTAGACCCTTAAAGTTGGGTTGGGCCTAGTCCTTGAAGCCTAGTTGGGATGTTACATATGAGGTAATTCTCATTGTGATTATGATTCACCTTCGGGCTAGACAATTGTTGTTATGTTGGACCAAAGTAGTAACTTTGGAATTTGAATAGCATATTAGATCCTTTTGGGCCCATGCTTGTCTTTGCTTTAATATCCTTATGAATTGTGGAACAATTGAGCAACATAATGAGATATAATGTTAAGAAATTTGATATCCCTATGTATTGTTTCTAGTTCTTGAAAGTTGATATTGGCATTGCATTTGAATTATATGGATATCAAAGTTTGTACCACTAAGCTTCTGGCTTAGCGCGATTGTGATTCATCGCACAGGTGACAGGGTAGATCCGGTTGAGCCAGAGAGTTCAGCTAGACCGAGTCAAGTCTAGGCTTGAGATTGTGAGAGCAGTGTTGTTTTGGACATCAAGATCAGAGACAAACTGCCAGCATGTATATATTTCGTATTATTTTTGTAAATATTGATTTTGATGTATATGAATATGTATATTCCTCAAACTATCAAAAATGTTTTGGATTAATCTTTGGTAATAAAGTAATATATATATGTTTTAACAAGTGATGTTTCATTTACTATCTATATGATATCAATGAAATGTTTTAAGATTATACAAATTTTATAAGTGATGATTTGGTTATTTTAAAAAGGTTGTGACATTCTTGTATCCTCTATACGTATATTACCTATAGCGGGTATATGTAGTATACATATATTGGGTATAAAGGTGTTACACTTTTACTCTGTCTTCTATTGCTTCATTATTATTACTATGCTTGCTCAATCCATAACATCAAGCATTCATTCAACATATATTTAGACTTTTTTTCTTTTCTAGATTCATTGTATACAGGAAATGATATAATTTTCTCTTTGGAACAATATATATGATTTGTAATGCTATGTATTATGATTATTTCTCTTTGTAGATTCATTATTATAAAGAGCATGTTTCCACCTCGATGGGTGCTCATAGAAATTTTCTAGTATAATCATGCATCACGTGCATCATGATATGTAACATCCGCGATTTTGGAGGTATAAAATTGTATATACTCAATATATATATCTAGAGTATATATAACATATACATATGGTATATTAATTGTATATGTTGGATTAATACATTACATACTTAATATTTAAGACACATATAAGGTATATTTGATGTGTATATAAGATACACATTACTTGTGCATATGTGTAATATCCCAAATTTTTAAAAAGTTCTAATTTTTGAAAATTTGATAAAATAAATTATAATTTAAATGGATAAATTAAATTAATGGTTTTAAATAAAAAATGAAGGGGTTTTAAATAAAAAAGTGGAACACATATGTGATATATATGTAAAATATATATAACATATAAAAGTAACACTTTTTAAAAGAAAAGTCAAAGTAAAAGGGTATTTTGGTAATTAAATCTTAAAAATTCAAAATTAATAAAATAATTCAAAAATAAATTATTTTTGAACGGAAGAGGGAATTTATGACTTTTAATTTATTAAATAAATTATTAAATTATTTTAATATATATATATGGTTAAAAATAAAAGATGAAAAGAAAAAGAAAATTTAAAAGTTTTTCATCATCTTCTTCTTCTCCATCAAGGACCGGCCACCATGGTTATTTATCACAAGAATTTTGATCTTCCATACTCCACAAATTGAAGGATTTAACAAGTTTAAAGTGAATTTTTGGTGATTTCCACCAAAATTAGTAAGTTCCCAACTTCTTTTTTTGGATTTCATGGGAATTGTGATTATGTTTGTTTTGAGTTTTTAAAGTTATAAGATTTAATTGTCTATTTGGGTATATATGAAGTTATTTTAAGTGATTAACAATGATTTTAATGTTGGATTAAAGAAATGGTTGAGTTTGGTTAAGATTGGTGAAGCGAGAGAATTTAGGGTTATGTAATTTTTGGGGTTTTGAAATCATGATTTTTAATTGTGTAAATTGATTCCAAATGAGTTGTTTTGATTCATAAACAAGTATTTTAAAGTTAAATATTAGATTTGGTTGTGTTTGGTTAGAGCTTGAGAATGGAAGTGGAGATTTAGGGTTTTGAAAAAGTGATTTTTCAAAGTGGTTGAATTGTTTAATTTTATTTGTTTAAGCATGTTGTTTAGTGTTAAAAGTGATGAATATAAGCTTGAAATTATTAATGGATTGTGTTGGAATGGAAAACCTTCAATGGGGAAAGGTTATGCCATTTTATGGTTTTGTATATAAGAGTGTATTTTTATAATGTAAATGGTTCAAATGTATTAAAATATGCTTCTAATGATATAAATAAACTTAATATATTATATTGAATGGCCTACTATAAGAATCCAAAGTTAAAGTGAGGTTAGCCTTAAATTTTGGATTTTTGCTTGGATGGAGTTTAATTATGGTTTAATATTAAAAATGTCATTAAATGTGATACTAAATGATTATTTACTATCACATTTGGTTTAGACATTGAGGGAGGTTGATTTGCTTCATCCAAGTGGTGAAGGGCTAGTTTGAATGATAGGATTGGAGGTTGTTTTAAGCTTACTTTGGGTTGCTAGTGGAGGTATGTACAAACTTTAAAATATATTTTTTATATTTGCATGACATTTGGGCTTAACATATTTTGGTTGAAAAATGTGTTAAGTTACTTGGTTTATTGATTGAGTATGAATAATGTGTTATGACATTTGTAATGTCATATATGTGTTAAATGCATTGTGAAAAGCCATTGATAATGGCTAAATCGTGTAGAATGTGAAATAAGTATATTATGTGAAAATATCCAAAGTAATTGGGTAATGTGTTGTGAATGCAAAAATGAGATTTGTGGAATAATGAAATGAATTGATATTAATAAAAATGAGAAAAAATGAGAAAAAAATGAGAAAAGTGAGAAAAATGAGAAAAAATGTTAAAATAAGGCAATGAGCCTAGTTTGATTATGAGAAATGAAATGAGAAATGAATTGTGAAAGTATTTGATAATGAGATAAATGAATTAATTGTGTGCCTAGTATGTTATTCAATTTTCAGAGTTCTGTGTTTGGCGGCATGCCTATGAATTGCTGGGCAGGTGAAAAGACCGGGTCGTAAGCCGAGCCCAACGGATAAATGATAAATATGATGTTTTTGGGGTGAAAACACTGGGTCGTAAGCCTCAAAAACCGTAGCAGTCTAGTCGGGTTGAGGACCAAGATACTAGGGCCTAAGGGTCTAGCCTGGTTGAGGTCCAAGAGACTGGGGCTGTTACATTATCCATGGGTATATATATTGCCTACGGGCTAGACACATGGTGTCATTATGGACCAAAGCAGTAACTCTGAAATTTAAATAGCATATTAGATCCTTTTTGGGTCCATGCTTGTCTTTGTTTTAATGTGAATTATGAATTATGATACAATTGAGCAATATAATATTATGAGTTGTAATTATGAAATATTTGAAAAATATAAGAAAGTAGAATGATGTGACATCTATATGCATTGTGCATTGGCATTGCATTCAGTTTTATTGTTATTATTAAAGTTTGTACCACTAGGCTTCGGCTTAGCGCGATTATAATTCATCGCACAGGTGATGGATGATTTGGTAGAGCCGGAGAGTTCTATTAAAACTGGTCGGGTCTAGGTTTGTATTTATTGAGCTTGAAGAGTTGTTTTTGGGTACATCAAGATCAAAGCCAGTTGCCAGCATGTACAGATTTGATATTATAATATATTTTGATATTATGTATGAGATGATATGTTTTTGAAGTATATATTGTAAATTGTAAAGAATGATTTGAATAATTTGTTTAAGATGAGATTTATTTGTGATGTTGATATATATACATATATATAAGTATTTTGAGAAAATATGAAGAAATTGAGAAGTATTGGTGAAATGGTGAATTTATTTTTTATTGGAAGTGTTTGTTTTATACAGGTTGTGTTTTGCTGAATTTTGGGAACGTTCAAATTACAAACAAAACTCTGGCGAATTTTTCCCAGAGATTTTCATATAAAATATTTATTTTGGATTCCTATAACAAAGCAAAAAATATTTATATATTATTTATTTTATATATTAGTATTTGAAATCTTAAAATAGAAATGTGAAAATTTTTATTAAACCGGTCTGTAATATTTTTGTACCATATATATTTATTGCACGTATATAAGGTATAAAGGTGTTAGATGATATGCATGTGTTTATTCTGTTTGATGTTTATTTTATATATGTTGATCCTCGTCTGATATCTTGAATAATCCTTACTAATGCATGAATCAAAGAGGAAGCCAGTTCTTTGAATCAGACATATGTGAATAATAAGGATTCTCGTCAAAGTCATTTCTATATGTACCTAACTTCCTAAAACAAGATTTAATTGGGGGTTAGGGATTCCTTGAAAAGGAATAAAGAGAATTCTACCCCTTATTAGTTCCCGGTCCCACCGAGTGGCGACTTCATTTCATACAAGTCTTACCTGTCGAATCCCTGAGATCAATAACCTGGCAGTGTTGAGACTTTAAAACATTGAGCATGGATGAGCTAGGAGCTCACAACATCTTTTAAAGTTTGACAGTGCAATATGCTTCCCTAAGCTTGAAGGCTCATGTTACCAGAAAACACATTTTTTTAATTTAATCAAATACTGGCTTTTTCAAACCAGTATCAATATACTCTAGGACTCAATTTTTCAAAATTAAGACATCTATAGCATCATAACCCTAGTTAACATACCAGATTTGGGAATCATTTTCATTTGACTAAGAATTATTGCACTTCAAATAAATATATACATATTACTTGGCTAAAAGTCTCATTGAGTTTAAATATTGCCTATCTCATATGCATGTTTTGCAAACAATCTCCACTAATAGACTCCACCTACCAAGAGGGATCAACAAGTCTTTAACAAGCTTGAAATGGGGTCTATAAGGGACATGAGTTAAGTGAAGGCCATTTTTTAAACTAGAGCTAAAGTGACATTATTGACAAATCTTCTCACTACAAACTTTTGGTTGGAACCGTATGTTATTGGTAACATTCTAGGCATTATTTCCACCTTATAGGCATCATGAAAAGACAAAGCTTGATTTTTCTTCCATTTACTTGGCTGAAATCTAGATCTGATTAGGATGATTTTTGCTTTTGCAAAATTTTGAGACCCTTATTCTTCTTTTTTTTTAGACCCCTCCCTTAATGCATCCTTGCACAAATAAATTTCAAACTTGTTTCTGGGATTAGATCTCTTCACAGCAACCTCCTAGCTTGTTTAATATAATTCTCCTCACTCTCTTTACTTTAGACATTGACACTTTTAATCACATATGTTCTTATGCATACTTCTATAAATCTTTAACTCATGTTTTAGGATTTGTATATAATAGGGTTTTGAATTAGGATGGCAAAAAACTAGCAGTAGCTCTTGAGTTTTCAAAAATCATATAGAAATTGTGTTCAGGAATGAGGGTTTAACACATAAACCTAGATTGTTTCCCTCTTATGACACAAATAATAAGAATGGACATCCTACCTCTTTACACTTGGCTCTAACCCTAGTTCACTCATTAGGCTTCAAAATTAGGTTGTGTTCTTTAGCTACATTGTAATTTCAAATTGCCTCCCTAACTTCTTGAGCATTGCTAAATGTCATGCTAAGAATAAAATGTGGATTATCATCATCCACATCATATCTAACCCTTTTCTTGCTTTGCATTAATATTTCAGTATCCTCCTTATCCAAATGATGATCATCATCTATATCTTCCTCATCATCATCATCATCACTATCATCCTCATCATCTTCAAAATCAGAATTATCACTATCATTAAGCTCTTCTTCATCAGTACCCTTTTTGTCTATATATGTCTCTTCAGCCACATTATCTACAACTGAACCACCAACATTATTATCACCTTCATCTACCCTTGTCTCACCACGTAATCCTTGAAAATTATTTAAATCAGATCAACATGTATTAGTTCAAAAGGTTTAGAAGTAGATATATGACTAGTTGGAAAAGGAATCCTTGATTATTTAGCAATAGGGCATACAGGACATAACATATCAGCAAAATCACATTCTTGCATACCAGATACATGCTTTAATCTCTTATTTGATATATGTCATAATCTAGCATGCCAAAGCATAGCTAGATGTTTATTATGACTAGAACACTTAACTACATTATTGCATTTCATAGGCTTCACAAAAGATTCTTTGGTTAAGTAGTAGAGATCTTCAATTACCTTTCCCACTGCTAACACATCTTCAGTCTGTAAATCCTGGAATAAACAGTATTCAGGAAATGAGTGAATTGATAATTGACAGGATTTGGTGAGAAGACTCACAGAGATTAGGTTACAGCTGAAAGATGGCACATATAGTACATTATACAATGTTATCCTGTCATTGAGTCTTATGTTTCCAATGTGTGTAACAGTCTTGGTTGAATTATCTGGTAGCCTTATGGTTTTAGGTGGATTTAGTTTATGAACAAGGTTATAGAAAGAAAGTTTAGAGGTAATATGGTCTGTTGCACCAGAGTCTATTATCCAATTACTTTTGCAACTAAAATCAATACTAGTTATGACAGAATTAAGTAGTGTACCTGCAAAATTGACATTTTTAATGTCATTGTCCACTGGACTTTCAGCAACAGCTTTCCCCCTGATCAGCTTCTGTATCATTTCAGATAAGTCTTTGTCAACTGCTGCAGATTCTTTTGAATTTGCATTATATTGTTGTTGTGACATATCCTCCACTTGAGCATTATTTGCACTTGCATTTCCGGCAATGTTGTTTCCCTTTCTCTTCTGCAACTCAAAGAACCAGTCAGGATATCCATGGATGGAGAAACAGGTATCAATGGTGTGGCCATTAGTCTTGCACTTTGTACAATATCTATCCCTTTTGTCCTCCCTTTTACTCCTGTATCTGTTGGAGCTAGAGTAATTATAACCTGATGAACTATAGTTGTTAGAATTGCTACTTCCATAGTTATTGTTTCTTCTTGCCAGCATTACATTAGAAGATTCACTAGATTCAAGTTTAGTAACCTGAACTTCTCTCTGTTTTTCAACACTCAAAACCATTGAGTATGCCTTGTTAATTGAAGGAAAAGGATCCATCAGCAACACTTGATTCTTCACATTATCGTACTCATCACCAAGGCCCATAAGAAATTGCATAAGTCTCCTATTATTATCATAATCAATCACAGCATTATGATTGTCACAACAAGCAGGTAAAGGAGCCAAGCATAATAGTTCATCCCATATTCTCTTAAGGTTGGTGTAGTAACTAGTCATTGACTCCCCTTCTTGTCTGTAGCTAGCTATTTCTCTCTATTTTGTAAATCATAGGGCCATTACTTTCCCCAAACCTCTGTTTCAAATCATCCCACAGGATTTTTGCACTCTTACAAAATACAAAGGCCTCAGAAATATCCTTGGATACTGCATTAATCAACTAGGAAGCTACCATACTATCAGCTTGTAGCCGTTTCTCATAATCCTCCGAATCAGGTTCAGGAGGTTTCAAAGTTCCATCTATGAACCCTAATTTCTTCTTAGCTCTTAAAGCAATAGTTACAGACTTATTCCAAGACAAGTAATTATCAGGTCCAGTTAGCTTTGAACTTACCAGGCTAAAACCTGGAGACTCTGAGTTGTTGACATGATAGGGATCATTATCGTGGTTCTTCGCTGTAATCGCAGCAAGGATCGTCGCGAGATCTTCAACAGATAACATCTTCACAAAGAAATTTGATTATCAACACCAATCAAACAATTATTTGGAGATCTAGAATCAATTTTAATCTCGCTCTGATACCATGAACAAGATTGAAACTGACTAACAAACAATGAATCAAAGAATCAAAGAATCAGTAAAGAACATTTTCTCAGAAAGCTTCTCCCGAAAGAATTAATTCTATTGTGTATTATTATTGTGTTTCTTCCAACCTGTACAAAGAGTTTATATACACTTGGAATTGGCCAATCAGAACTCATTACACAGATTGATGAGTTGGACACTAACTAATTATACAAAGGAAAATAAGCTATTCTAACTAAGCTGTGAGACTGTGAGCTAAATAAATATTATGTACATGTATATATTCAATAGGGTGAGCTAATGATAAGTTATCAATTAGTTGGGTCACTGTAACAAACTTTACTGACGTTTCAATTAGTTAGCTAGTGCATACACATTGTATATAAATGCCTCTGTAAAACGTGAAGTCAATCTAATACATTGAATTCATTTCTCAATTAATTCTTGAGCTAAATTACTATAATTCTCTCAGTTTTTTTTTCACAAGTTTTCCAAATCTTTACTAGCATTATATAAACTTCTATGTAACAAGTTATTAGAGCCAAACTTTTAAGATACAATTTTTCCATGTTCCCTCTAAAATTCAAATTTCAAGTTCTTCAAAATGTAATGATCATTAATATGTGCGGACATCACTCTTATCTCTTGTCTCTTCCTAAAAATGCTTTAGTATCATGAACTTTTTGGTGTTTCCTGTGAAGTTCTATCTTCAAACACTTTAAATGGTAACCATTGTCCATTAGTATAAATGGACATAATTCTTGTTTTTGTCAAAGTTGCTTTAAATGTCTTAATACCATGAATGTTTCATGCTAGTTGTGAATCATCATTATTCTACTTCTTTCGTGTTATATGCATTATTAGTGACATATGCTCATTGTCTAGAATGAGTTTTATGTTTGTTACATTTATTTAGTTAATTTTTCTTATTAATAAGGTATGTTTTTATTAAAAATGAGTATTTAAGAGGGTGTTTGACATTGTTTATACGTGTGTTTAAATAATTTTATGAGCTTATAAATTTAATTCATAGATTAAAAAAAATAAATTGATGCTTATAAGCACTTGACTAATAAGTTAGTTTGACAAAATAATTTACTATATTATATCTATTTATTTTAATAAATATTCTTGCTAATATAATTTTATATCTTTTTAGTTATTTTAATAATAAATATATTTATAAATTATTTTTTTACTAAAAAATTAAAAATAAATATATAACTGTTTAAAATTTTAAATGCTTATAAACTCATATTAAAATTTTTAACAAACATGTTTGCTCTTTCCATCACATGACAGAAGTCTTTCAAACAAGTTGTGGTTGATCTAATTCTTTATTAACAGTTTAAGTTTCCACTTATACTTAATCTTTGCAAGGAATGCATCAAGCTCTCATCTATAACATTAGGAGTATGAAAGATCATCAATAGGATTTGGTTATTTAATATGCTCCTCATTCACCCAATTTTTATGCTGAAATTTTAGCTAAACGTGGAAGATCCTTGCCTTTAAGCATAGAAAATATTTTTCCAATTCCTAGCTTTCTAGTTAGAGCCCTTGTGATGATAAGGAGAGAAGATCATCTTCTCACTTTTTTTTGTAGCTTCTTTTATATATATATATATATAATTATAAGCTAAATTTTATAAGTTAGGCTTAACAATCTTTAATTTTATAATATAGTGAACACTTTAATAGGACAATGAAAAATATTAACATTAGGTCTTGTTTATCTATATATATATGCATTAATTGTTTTTAATAAGTTCTGACTAAGTGAAAAAAAAAACTTGAAACAAGAATGACTTAAAAAATGAAATTAACAAATTTCAATTACTATATAAAATATATAAATTATTAAATAAAAAAATAAAAATGATGAAAAATCATAGAAAAATTAAAATTAAAAAATTATTTTTACAAAACAAATTTACCAAAATTTAATGTAATGTAATAAATAAATAAAAAATAAAACCAAAGGAGAAACAGCCACATGGGATCCAATTTAGTTTAATTTAAGTTAAAATAGGAAAAAAAACATCTTTATATTTATAATTTATAATTTCTAGACCTTTCTCTCTACAATAGCCTCTTATATCGCTCAGGCAGGCGGAAAGAGGGATCCCTAGTTGGCCATCCCAAAACCCTAGCTGGATTGCCACTCGCCGGCGATCGATCAACGCCGTTCAGACACCGTTACTTGATTATTTTCATTCACCACGGTAATTCTATATCTCTAATTGCCGTTGCCTTGTAATTTTTCTACTTCTTGATTATTTATTTATTTTTAATGTCTGTACTTATGGCAGAACGGAACTTCTGATTGGAAATTTTTGATCTTGCAACGATAATCTCGTAGATGGAGGACTGGGGTAACTTTTTTCTTTTTCTTTTATGCTATTTGTAAACCCTTTAGGATTTTTGAAGGAACTCAATAGATTTATTCTACAAAGTTGGTTGATTGTTTAATTAAATGCTTTTGGTTTTGGCGTAGTTTGTAATGGAGGTTTCTTTCTTTAAATTCAGTTTCTGGTTTTTTAAAATGATAACAACATTGTTGTTAGGGATTGAATTTTTAGGTGGTCATTATTGAAATTGGTTTGAAGGAGAACTTTGGCGCAACGGTAAGTATTGTGGCCGTGAGGTCACGGATTCGAGTCGTGAAAACGGCCTATTGTAATTGCATGAGGTCTCGTATAAAGACACAGTGGGTCCGACTTTTCTCCGGACTCCGTTTATTGCGGGAGTATCCGTGTATCGGGATGCCCTTTTATTATTGAAATTGGTTTCTAATGCTGTTTGATTGGAGGTAAGTTGTTAGGTTAAACAAACAAAGGCACTTGTTCTGGGTAAACGCTTTACCTGCTGCAGTTTAGGGCTTTTACAGTCTACTGCCTGAGCAACCAGTATATGATAGCTGGTGACAACCATGAAGTTGACTGGTTCAGTGACAGATTTAAGTGATTCATTTAATTATGTGCAGTAGTTATTTCATACTGAACTTTGGCAGGAGAATAAGAATTATGGTATTCTTCCATTTGACAGAGATTTAGCAAAATTATCACGCAGGCTCAGTGTTGGGAAAACTTTTTTTTTCTTTTTCCTATTTTTTTTTATCATTTGGCCATGTTGGTGTCTGAAAGAAAGAAGGAATTTCAATGTTATATTCTGAAAGTCTATGGATAGAGAAACATATTTATTCCTTTCTCCAGTTGGACTGTTTGGTCTTGCAGTGTGGAATGGATTTATTCATGCATTCTTATCTTGAACTTTTTTTATTTAATTTGACTAACATATATGATTTTGTTTCAGAGGATGACCAAATTCCACCTATTCTTTCAAAGGTGCAGCCTAAAAGTAAATGGGATGATGAAGACGTGGATGACAATGATGTGAAGGAATCATGGGAGGATGAAGATGAACCAGCTCCGGTATGACTGATAAAGTAATCATGATTTGCATTGTATGATCTTTAGCAGATAGTTCTCTTTAGCTGCAGATTTTCTACCCAAAGCTTCTTACTCATTTTTAACAATTGAAGTAAAGAATTTAATATTGTCTGATAATTTGTCAATTGCTAAATGTGTTTCCTAATTCCTAAGAAACAGTTTTGAGTGTTGAATATGAATTCATCAATGTGATTAGTTTGTTTTCTTTAAAGTTTTTGCCGAAGTTCTTGCTGATGTTTTTATGTGCAATCAATGCATAAATACTTCCTTGTACCCTTTCTGTACATCTAGCATGCAGCATGTGGTGGCCTGAATAGGCAGACTACGTGAGTGTATTTTCTTTTATTACTGAGTAGGAGTTGGAAAACAGAACGGGATGGGCTAGAATAAAAAGAGCAGAAATAACTTTTGAAGAAGATATCCAACCAGATTGATCTTAGATAAAATTTTCTGAAGGCTGACCACATTTAGTCCCATTCTGAAATGGGCCTCCTGCCCATTTGCTCCACCCAATTTGACAACCTGAATGGTATTCCAAGCATATTTCAGTTAATGTCTTGTTGAAATATTCAACTATTGGCATTGTCAATAGGGAACCGCACCCTCCCTGTCTCACTTGGTTGCATACTGATTAAATAAAATCCAACTGCTGTTTCTTTTTTTTAATCATAGCATCTGAAAACTTGATTGCCAGCAATCTTTTGCACTTCTTTTTCACAGTTGCTTGATCACCATCTTTGGCACTAATAAAGAACGCTAAGTCTACTTTTATATCTGTTGGTTCCTTATCTTTTTTTTCCTGGTTGTGAGCATAACTTTGTATAGAACTGATGTGGAGCTGTCTGTGATTTTATTTAATTTTGTTTATGTTCATGAACAGTGTTATAAAATTTGATCATGTTCACAAAAAATTAATCAGAAAGTGAACATAGCAGTTACTAGAAGTTTGTCTGTGCATGTTTATTGCGAAGTTTGTAGTGCGCAATGAGATCCATAGATAATCAACTTATTATATGCATAATGTTTCACATTTATATTAACCCTTGAATTCTTATCTGTGTTGTGCACTTCCCGCTTTTGAGTACTCTATTACTAATTGTTGTCATAATTTTTTTGTGTGATGGGATTAGGCACCTGTGGCAAATCTTCCTCCTGAGAAACGCTCAAAGAAATCTGTGTCAAAATCTACTGAAAATAAAGGTAAAACTGTTGAAGTTGCAAAAGAAGAGCCTCAATCTCTAGATCCTGTTGCTGAGAAACTTCGCCAACAAAGGTACTGAATTGATGTTTCATTTTTCTTCTTGGATGATCTTTTATATAAGTTTTAATTGTAATAAAGATCCTTTTATATAAGTTTTAATTATGATCAAGGAAACCTTTTTGTTATGTAAATGTCACCGTACTAATGAACTGAGGATGGTAGCATTATTGTCCGTTGCCATGACCTTGGGATTCAACTTAGAATTTTAGCTAATGGAAGATAAATAGGTTTAGGTTTCTATTTGTGTTTGGAAATTATATTTTTGTTGCTGCATCCCCAGGAATTCATATCTGGATTTTGGGAAAATTATCACGCAAGTTTGACCTAGATAGTTGTAGCTAGCATAGGTTCCTAAATAATCGGACCGTAGTGAAGAATACTATTTCAACCTCTAAATGTGCTCAATGGCTGCAGAAAAATTGGCAGTATTCTCTAGATTACTTGGAATGCTTATCGAACACCGTATTTTTTGGGCAAATAATAATTTAGTCAATTCAGAAAATAAAAATAACTAAGAGTACTCATAGGATGCTGCTAGATTATATTCCAGCAGTTATTGATAGTATCAAAATGCCTTTTGACTTGGAGTCATGCAGTGTTGTTAAAGGTCCAAATTGCTCTTAGGTGCAAAGGGTCCTGGAGCCAGAGGTACAAGGTGCAACATTAGGCTGCCACGCCTGGTGTATAGTAGGAGCATGTTGACTAAAATAAAAGTATTTTTTTGAATAATAACATTCATATCCATCATAAGGTATATAGTCGATCGCGATCAAATTACTCATACATATAAAAGGAAAAAAATGCATTGGATTAGCATGAGGTTTTCCTTTTTTCTAGTGAATAAGGAAAGTCTCGTTTTTGTATTAGGTTTTAACCTTAAATAAATAAGGAAATTTCAAAAATTCCTTTTCTTATTAGGAATATTCGATTTTTTAACATCTGGACCAAAATATCTGTTAGGGAAAAAATGATTTTGGAGTTCTCAATCTCCTTTTTGTATTAGGTTTCAACTTTCAGTGGATAAGGGAAAGTCAAAAGTTCCTTTTCTCTGTAGGTTCTATTGAGAATATTCAATTTTTAAAATCTGAACTAAGTATTCTAATTGGAATAACGAATTAATTAAATAATGACATATGGTGATAATTTTTTAAAAAATATACTTTATAATTTCTTCAGGTGAACCTTATAAATTCTTTAATTAAGGTGTTTAGTTGGAATTGCGGTTGTATTATATAGTTTTTTTATCTGTTCAGATCGATTTAGAAATTTTCCTTTATTTTATTCAATGTTTTCTTTTTCTTTATTTTACAAAGTTCATTTGAGCTAAGAACATAAGCCTTGTATATTAATATACTATATAATATTATGTATATATTTGGACAAGTAAGCCCCCTGTCAAGTAGGCAAGGGCTTGATTAAATATTAGTGAATAACATCAAAATCCTTAGTGGCACCATTAGGAATGCCATCCATGACTTTCTTTTAGAATCCAACAGCAGCTACTTACATTATTACTATTATTACCATCTCCCAGATGGCTCTTTGTTTTTTTTCTGAATCTTGAAACTTCATCGTCTTATCACTGCTAGTACTAGTACTGCTTTTTCGGTGGCAAGCATTAGCTATTATATTGCAATTAGGAAAAAGAATTCTAAGTGCAGACACAGAATTAAGAATTAATTACTTGGAAAACATGGAGTGTGCTCCCCTTGTAAATGCACCTGAAGACATCTTTCTTTCTTGCTAGGCCTCTTCAAATTAGCTGAAAATGTGAGTAGTTGGGTGCTCTCATGGATTGTTCTCAAATATATATAGATATAGCTATAGATATGGGCACAGAGACAATGAGCGAAGGCAAAGAGAGAAAGAGAAGGCAATTTCTGAGGGAGGAGGTAAGCCATTACACTAACACTATACAACGTTACTTAACATGTGTTATCCATATCTCTCCTTTCTATGGAGATTTGATATGGGACCGTTTCTCTATTCACGTCATTGTCTGTTTTATTTCCTTTTTTTTCATTTTATTTATAATTTAAACAAAACAAACAATCATTCTCTGTCCATGGAACGGATGGTAATTGCAAGTATAGAATTTCCATTGTCATGGGCTATCTGGGTCTCACCCATTTCATAGTTTCTATTTCATATTGTGTATTGAGCTCCCCTTTGTATATTTATGATCTTAATTAATAGATTAAGATAACTGGTTGAGCAGGTAAATAAGAAGGTGGTCGACCTAACTTACAAAAATTAGTTTATAAGCATCTCAGCTAATATTAACTTATAACTATTTAAAATTTGAAAAAAGTTATATATTAATTTTGAGTGTTTATAAATAACTTATAAATATATAACATGTTTAATAAAAAATAATTTATAAACATATTAACTATTAAAATGACTAAAAAATAATATAAAATTATATTATGAAGAGTATTTATTAAAATAAATAAAGATAATATAATAAATTATTTAATCAAATTAACTTTTAAGATAAGTACTTATTGCTTTTTATCTTATAAACTTATAAAAATATTTAAATATACGCATAAATTTAAATTTAAAATTATAAACTAGTTTGATCAGTTTATAAATTAAGTCAAACATCTTCTAAATAGTTTAAAAAAAATGGACTTATCAATTTACTTCTATCTCAAGTTGTGACTTGTGAGTATAAGAATTAAATTGAAAGACCAAGTAAATGCTTGGTGCCATTGGCAAAATGTGTTAACATGACAACCATTTTCATTTTATTATTATTATTAATTTTGATATAATAGTGGTAGTGTAGTGTAGGCATTCTTTGAACCCTTCAAAGAGACTGATCCAAATCAACCACTGTGGGCCTTGTCCTCGGCCTTTGCAACTAACAACCTTGGATTCAAATTCAAATGCTCTCTTCATCGATTACTGGTTACGCTTCATTTCGTTGTCTACTACCAGCTTCAACTTTGACCACACTCTTCGTCTCCGGCAGCTGAATTCTTCTTTTCCAGCAACCTTGGGAGAGCAAAAAGAGAAAGTTCCGTTTATCGGACGGAGGAAAAAAAATTGCGATGCGATCAGAAGAATTAGATTAAGTAGGTAAAGTGAGAAGCTTTTATGTGAAATTTGTGGTGGAAAGGGGAATAAGTAGATAAAGAGAGAAGCTTTTATGTGAAATTTATGGTGGACAGGGGAATTCGTTATCCGGACCCAATAAATATTGGAAAAGCAAAGTCATTAAGGAGCAAAGCAGTTCACTTTGTGTCTGATCTCACCACTGTCTTCCTCAACCCTATCTCTGATAAACCATCTAAACCTCCTCCTCCTCCCCCTGTAAGTCTCCCTATTTCTTTTCTATTTATCTACATGTTTCTCTTCAAGGGCTCCTTTTCATTTTGAATGATTGCATGGCTATTTTAATTTTGGATGATTTTTTTGAATACCCGTTTGTAATCTGTTGACGGGCAGGCGATGCTTTACTTTCTTTTTCTCATTTTCTTTTGATGGGCTGTATTGCGTTGTTGGAAAATGGATTTTTCTTTTTCTTTCTCGTATGAGATCGTTAAAATTAGAATAATTGAACTGATTTTTAGCTACAATTCACTCAACAAACGCTAAGTACATATCTATTATTAGAATTTACTCTTTGGGAGGTTTAGGGGAGTGTTTGATTGTTATCTTATTACTTTTTCAGTTAGCAAAAACAATAAGCTATCCCTTTGCAAATTAAAAATGTTAACTGCTGTTAGGAATCAGTTCCAATGATGACTTAACAATTGGTGTTCTTATTCAAGTAGATGTTGTTTTTCTAATGATTTGAGACTGTAATGTGATGATAATGCTAAATTTGGACTCTTGAGAAGTTACCCAAACCATAATTCCTCACTTATCTTTTATACAATAACTTTTATAATTTTTATCTATTTTTTGAAACTTTTAATTCAGATTATGATAGTTAGAATGCGATTTCTGAAATTTGAGAAATAAAATACCAGAATTTAACCTACTAGAATTTTGGTCAAACTACTAGAATTATCATTTAAAGATGCAAAATGTTTATAGAAACTTACACAATTTACATCATTTTTTCTAAATTTTTTCATTAAAATTCTGATAATTTAATTAAAATTTTTGAAATTTAAAAAATAAAATATCAAAATTTGATCTACTAAAATTTTTGTTAAACAACCGGAATTATCATTCAAAATTACAAAAACTATACTAAAGATTACATAATTTTCATCAACTTTCTGAAATTTTTAGTTCTAATTTTGATAGTTAGAGTACAATTTCTAAAATTTGAGAAATAAAATACCAGAATTTGACCAACTAGAATTTTGATTAAACTATCGAAATGATCATTCAAAATTACAGAATGTCTAGTAAAACTTACATAATTTACATTAATTTTCTAAAATTTTTAATTAAAGTTTTGATAATTTGATTAAAAATTCTGAAATTTGATAAATAAAATATCAAAATTTGACTTACAAGAATTTTTTGTCAAACTACCAAAATTATCATTGAAAATTACAAAAAATATATTGAAACTTACATAATTTATATCAGTTTTTTAAAATTTTTAGTTTAAATTATAATAATTATAATGCGATTTTTGAAATTTGAGAAATAAAATATAAGAATTTGACCTACTAGAATTTTGATCAAACTACCAGAATAATCATTCAAAATTACATAATTTTTAACTGAAATTTATAAAATTTACATCAACTTCCTGTAAGTTTTAGCTGACATTCTGATAATTTCAATAATAATTTTGAAATTTGACCAACGAAATACCAGAATTTGACATACTAGAATCGTTGATCAAACTATCATAATTTGCATTCAAAATTACAGAAAATATACTTCAAATTACATATTTTATATCACTTTTTTTGAAAGTTTTAGTTAAATTTTAGATAATTTAAGTGAAATTTCTATAATTTGAGAAATAAAAATATCAGAAATTCACATATTAGAATTTTTGGTCAAACTACCAAAATAGTTATTCAGAATTACAAAATATCTACTGAAAACTACTTAATTTATATTCATTTTCTGAAACTTTTAGTTAAAATTATGATAGTTTGAGTAAAATTTTCAAAATTTGATAAACAAAATACCAAAAATTGACTTACTAAAATTTTTAGTCAAAATACCAGAATTATCATTCAGAATTACTGAAAGTATACTGAAACTTACAGAATATCACTAACTTGCCTATCAGAAATGTTATGTAAAATTGCATAATTATTACTCAAACTATCAGAATTTACATAAAATTTTTAAAATTTTGTTAAAATATATTTTACTATAAAAAAATTTACATCATCTTATACATTTAATTATAGAATTAATTACATAAATATACATACTTTAAATATAGTTGCAATGCTTTACTTAATTTCTCTAATCATAAATTCTTTCATATACACACATTATCAACCCATTTAATCAACATAAAATTTTTTTTGGTGAATTTGAGAAGAACTATAAGATGAAATATTATATTTGTTTTGTTTGTTACAACTTATATTTGTTTAAATGGATATGGAGACGAGAAGAATCACAAGTAAACATAAAAATTTTAAAGTCCTACATTTCATTTAAAATTCAAGTTATACAATTTATTTTTTTTTGTAAATATTATTATATATTAGGGACCAAAATGTCAAAGTGTTTTTCATTTAATTTAACCCAATTATAAAAATTTAATGTAAATAAGATAATCAATTTATGACTACTAGTTAACTTGCCACAATAAATACTTTCATAAAAAAATAAATTTTATTTTTTATTTTGTAATTTTGATTTCATATTCAAATAACAATTATATAAATTAAAGAAAATAATATGATTTTGGAAGGATAATAAGATTAAATGTATAATAAGATTTTTATTTGTAAATATTAATTTAGAATAAATCAATTCATAAAACAATGGTAAGAATTTTGATGCAATCTCATACACAAAATCATATACATTTATTCAATAATAATTTTTATCTTAATTTTTTAAAGACTTTCATATTATTTTCACTAATTATTATTATTAATTTATTTAATGTATATATTTTATTTTTTTATATATAATTTTTTTATTATATTTAATATTAAATTTTTAAAAAAATTATATAAAATATTAAAAAAGAAGAAGATATAAAGATAATCGCATAAATCAAACTTATATTATTTAAAAAATTATAGATAATATCACTTGCTAAATATGAAGTATTATTATCTTTTAGAGGTAATATTATCAATTTACCTATATGATAATATTATGGATCTAATCTCATAATAATATTTACTCAATTAACAATCTAAAATTTTTTAATTAATCTAATGATTAATATTCTATTCTATTAAAATAGAATTAAAGGGAATTATTTTAGTATTACTCTATTTATTGGTGGCGAGGATAGAGACATGGCTAAAATAAAAGATAAAGATGGAGCCTTTAATCTTTGGTTAGGGAGCTAATGAAAGAGAAACAAGAGAGATTATCGGAGAACGGTGCAAAATTGAGTCAAAATTTTTCTAATATTATTTTTATTTTATTTTATGTTTCATAAATGAATAGAGTTGTGACATGTGTAAAAAAAAGTCCACAATGTCACATAAGCAATAATTAAGTGTGAAATATGTATTATGTAACGATAGGGATAAATTTTAACTATTTTAAATAGAAAAAAGGGTGCAAATAGTTAAAAAAAATATTAAGGGTCTATGTGAGACATATGGTATAGTTAAGGGGTTTATTTGATCCTTTCGCCAAATAATATACAAGCCTCCTTTCCTTTGGCTTTGGCGCTCACTCTTCCCAGTCCCTTCGATCGCTTTACAAATATAGACTTCAACGAAGAGCTGGCAACGCAGAAGGTGAAACGGAGCCTTTGGTCACTTCAGGCTTCAGATTTTGGGTGGGTTTCTCAATCTCGGTAGACGAAGTGAAATAGAATTGGAATCAATTTCAATTTTCACATTTGAGTGTTTAATATTTGATAGCTTTGAGGACTTCTCTTCCAAATTCAGGTATATCTATTTTTTTTCTCATTATTTTTCCTTTTATGTATGTTTCTGTAAATTGTAGCTTGTTTACGATGCATTAGAATTTATGCAATCAAAGTATTTGTCTGAATTTTTTTTGAACGTAAAAAAATTGTCTTATGTTTCTGTTATATGATTATTGCATTTCCTGTTATTTGTTGTTTTATTAGAATATATATAAATTTTATAGTCATACTGTTGGTTATGATGCCCCAGTAACTACCTTGTTTCAGCCATTGTTGTAAGAATTTTTATTGCAAAATAACTTACTTTCAGTTGATATATTACAATAGGAAACAACGGGAGTGAGATGAATGAATTTGAGGAATCTGACTTGGATATTAGTGAGGAAGAAGGAGAAGAAGAAGAAGAAGAAGAAGAAGGGGATGATGATGATGATGGAGCATCCGAAGAGCAGGAGAAAGAAGGGAATCTTCTTGGCTTAGTTGAAGGTAATGTTGTCGCTACTGATGGTTCCGGGGGCCAACATTATCAACAATTTGATCGTGTTGAATATGAAGCTCTTGCTGCAAAAAAGCGTAAAGGACTTGCTGATAGCAGAGAGTTAGTATCAGTAATCTTCCCCTCTTCCATGCTTATGTGTTCCCTCCTGGTGACTAAATAACTTATAAATTCTTGTGCCGAGTAGGTGGGAAGGATACTTCTTTAATTTAATTAAGCAACTTGCATGAAGGACGTAGCACGCAAGGCATTTGGGTTGACTAATACTTTTCCCAACTTAGTTTAGGTTTAGGATTTAGCCTCTATTAGTCAAGCTTTGATTTGGCGCCAGCGGCTTGCTTTGCTTTTGTTGCAGTATTTTGTTAGGAGTAGGTGCTTGCCATTAGTGTTGGGGGAGGAGGGCATTTCCATAGCAAAGAATATGCTATCCTAGCTAGGTGTATTCTGCACTAATTGTTATGATTTATATGCTGCATTTCATGAATAACATAAAAGATCTATCTACTGCATTTGATGTATATATAAATATCCTGCATATAGAATGCATGTATAGTAAATAATTCATGCAATTCTACAAGTTCAAATAACATATAGCGACCAAATTTACAAACATTGAAACTTGAAAGTTTAAAAATCATTTTTTCTTCTTTCTTCTACTGCATCTTTTTCAGGTTTTTGTTCAATAGCTTTGTTGTTGCAGAGTTAGATAGTAATTGGTTGAGGATGGCTGAAGTTCCTTTTAAGAAGTGATTGTAGTCATGTTGATTAATGTTTTTCCATCTTCCTTGTGAACCAAAACTTATGATTTGTTGTTAATATACTTGTATTTGGACTTCATTTTAGAATTGTTTTAAATGACAGTGTAGGGCCTTGGAAGAAGGCCAGGCAAGAGGATATACCTGGAGCTAGCATGGATGAAATAATGGAAGCCCTGAATTATGGAATTCGGAGAAAGTCAAGAAAGGTATGCCATTTTGTGGCAATGTCTCTCATTCTTTAGTGTTTTATAGCAAATGTTCATAACTGATATGGAAGATCATATTAGATTTATGAAAGTCATCAGGGTCTAGCAGCCTTTAGCATAATTTTTAATGAATATATATAAACCTAAGGGAAATAGCTTAAAACGGATTTTATTCATGGGACTGAAACTGTACAAGTTTAAATTATGGTTCATATTAACATAGAACCACTAACCTTCATAAATCTACATTATTTTTACATTATTCTATATTTTATAGAGTCTATCTCCCTTTCTTGTGGGCCGTGGGTACTTGTTTATTGCTTTGTTGGTTGTGATTGTGTCATTAATTACTTTGACCCTGCTTTTTGTAATCTAGCTTATATTAGGATATGCCTTTGAAAGCTTGGTTGCGTCGGAATTCCTTTGCCTCCTACATTTATTTGTTGCTACCTTAGCTCAAATTTTAAGCATATTACTTCATATTTTCCCAAGTATGCCTTGACGTGTTATTTGGTAATATTAACCCCTCTTTGAAACAAAAGGAAAGAGAAGTTTTTCCACAAAGTTGCGGAGAGAAGTTTTTCCACAAAGTTGCGGTTTTATCTTCATTCTAATGCAAGAAATACATAATATGGAGGCATAATAAATTACTACAGATATGGTAGGACGACAAAGAATTAGCATCGAATTTTATTGAATAAAAGTAAGAAAGAATCACATGACAACTGTGGTGTGTTTAATAATGGTTGGCTTTAAATTTTGACTGTGAATTTCATTCATGAAATTTATGAGATTTTTTCTGTATCCCGATCTGTTTGTTATTCTGTCTTTTCCTTGAGTGGAATTTTATGAGCAGTTGCAACATTAAACTCTGTTTATCAATGCTTTGAAAAACAATTATAAGGGTGAGCATGGAGCCTGAATCCCCCAAACCGTATTGCGTGATCATCTGAATTGTTCAAAAATTGAAAAATCCAAAAAGATTTGTTAAGGAAAAAAATCGCATGATATTAATCGAATGTTTCTTGATGTTTATGTTAATCTAAATTTAGATTCATCTTGAATGGTACCAATCCAAATTGCATTGAAAATCAAATACTCGAACCAATTTATTAATTGAAATATGATTTTTATATTTTTCTTATGTGTATTCATATATTTCATATGTATGACAATAATAATATATAGGTAAAATATATATTTTTTTGTAGTAATAATTTATATAATTTATTAACTATTATGTGATTGAAAAATGAAAAGGTATAAATTATAGATTATTAATGAATAATTATATCTAAATTGGTAATTACTATAGTATATAATTGCTAATTAATAGAAGTCATATTTATTGAGTATTTAACTATATAGTATGTATTATAAGTTATAATTATAATGTTTTATGTATATAATTAGTAATTTATTATTACTAAGTTGCAATTTAGTATTAGTAATTGTTAATTAGCAGAAGCAAACTCACTAGTGACTAGTAATATATATTAGTTTCATCCAAATTTAGTAAAATATTTTGAATATTTGTGATTTCATAATTTAATCACTAACAACATTAGTGGTCTAGTGAAAAAATAATATTTTATAATGTTTTGTACAGATAGATATGAAGATTTGACTTGTACTGGCCCGTAATTCGGAACAACATGGATCTTTTTTTTTTCTCTCTTTTGTGGAGCCGGACTGTCCTGAAATGAAAATGGTCTGAACTTTGGATTGGTATGGGAAAATGTTCAATATCCAAACCATACTTACTCATGCTTGCCCCTAAAGAATAATCAAATTATGTTGGGTCATTTATATAATGCTGCTTGTTAAGATTGTTTGGTAATGTGAACTCAAAATCTGGAAAGATGTGATGCTGATATAACATGCAGATTAAAGGCTCTGTTGTTATCTTATGGAATGTATAGTGAAGACATGCATAATTGTGTAACTGGCTGCTGCTGTGGATGGGAAGAAGTCATCATGTCATTTGATTGTCTGAAACCCATGGTTTCATTATATAGAAAATCTGTTTTATCATGATTTTCTGTGGCAATTTTCGTGGTGGATTTGTATGTGAATAAGTTCATCTGTATTTGTGCTTGTTATATGTCGATAGAAAATCTGTTTTATCATGATTTTCTGTGGCAATTTTTGTGGTGGATGCGTATGTTGATAAGTTCTCTATATTTATGTTTTTTATATGTCTGTAAGTATGCAGGTATGTACTTGCAGTAACCCTTTTCTTCTTTTTTTTTTTTTTTCATTTTTTTTCAAAATTCTTTCATGATGTTTTCATTCTTTACCTTATGGCCTCTTCAAAAAAGTGGTTGGGAGGAAGAATTGGAATGTTTGTTTGTTTGTTTGTTTTTTTTGTCTGTGTGTGCGAGTGAGAGAGCAATGTTAATCATATTGTTCATATTCTGTTTCTCTTGCAGCATAAGAAAAGAGGTAGGAGGAAGGGATCAAAAAATAAACTTAGCCCTAAAATTACAAAAATGCTGGGTGATGCTACTGTTCTCTATGCACATGGTCAATATGAAGAGGTAAGTGACATGCCAAATGTCCATGTTCTGTTTTAGCAATAATTTTTTGTAGTTTGTCCATTGTTTCTCATTTTTCGATGCTGTTAGATTAAACATGTGCATCATTTCATATGATAACTTGAAGTGGGTTCGGAAATGAAATATGAATGAACAAATATAGCCCCTGGAGCTAACCAAATTAACCTGCAAAGACACTTAGCCCTTCCCTCTATCTCACCAATTAAGCCAATTGAAATGTTATTTAGGACCTATTAAATTGTTCCAGCTCCAAACAAGATTTGAGTACACATTTACTTATCTAACTAGAAGATGGATGGGGAGAAAAGGGCAACTTGGATCACCAGGCACCACATGCATACCACATTGGGCACTAGCAGTTTTCTTTTCTTCATATGCACATTTGTAAATTTTCCTGCATCTTCAGTCTCTGACTTGGTTATTCAATTGGAGAAAACAAGTCATAAGATGGTTAAAACTTGAGCACAATCCACTAGAAATTCTTGTTTTGTAATTATTTCTGAAAAATCAACCAAGAATTTTCTTTTGTTTTAAGTATGCTATAAGATATTAATAATTATTCAATGAAATGGGCCATGATAATAAGAAGGCCTCTTATCTGTTTTTGATACCCAAGTACAAGAGAACCCATGCATAAGAAAGGTAAATTGTTATTGTTGCTGGCCATCAATAACACTGACAACAACAAGCAGTCGGTAATTCCCTTGTGGAAATGTGGATAGGTAGTTCCTTTTTTATCCTTCTGTCCTTGAATGTAAGATAAGTAAGCAAGTTTCTATATGTTACGAAACACTAGAAAATGGGAAACATGCCATTTGGAGATATATTTCTTTTGCAAAATATTTCCAGCGATAAGTTGCTAGAACTTGAGTTTTACCATACTATATTGATGGTTCTTTTTTTTTTTTCCTCTTTTGCTTGGTGAGCTTGATTCAAATTTCAATCTTTTAAAGAGTCTTTATCTTTACTCAAAAGATTGCAATTCTTCTCTGCTGACTCTTTTCAATATCTTGTAGGCCATATCTGTTCTAAATGAGGTTGTTAGGCTAGCACCGCATGTACCTGATTCATACCATACACTTGGTCTCATCCATATTGCACTTGGTAATACTGAAAAAGCAATGGGCTTTTATACAATTGCAGCACGCCTTATGCAGAAAGATTCACCTTTGTGGAGAATGCTTTTTTCCTGGTACAAGTAAGTAACCTCATGCAACTGAGCTCAATACTAACACTATTAGTGCTCGGTTATAAGCTCATGCAACTGAGCTCAATACTAACACAATTATTGTTGCTTAATCTTTTGAGGTTAAAGTATGCAAAATTTTTTCTTTTTGGTTGGGAAGGAAGGTGAGGGAAGGAAGACTTAAATGGTATGGGCATGTTTTAAGAAGACCTCCTAATGCTGCGGTTCGTAAGTGTGAGAATTTGTTGATTGAGGGGGCTAGAGGTCGTGGCAGACCTAGAACTGTGTGGAAGGAGGTGATAGCAAGAGACTTACGTGCCTTAGATCTTGATGCGGATTTGATTAATGACAGACTTGAATGGAGACGTAAAATCCGTGTCTTGGAAGGGGCCTAAGGCTGGAGTATCTTTTTTGGTGTCTTTTGAGCTTATTTTGTTGAGAATCCATACAGCCGACCCCAACTTGTTTGGAATTAAGGCTTAGTTGTTGTTGTTGTTGTTGGTTGCTTGGTAAAACCTCATATAGGTGATGTAAAATGAAAGAGATATGTGTCTCAACTAGAACCCTTCCATTAATCTTGATACTCTTGTATAATCTCCTCTACATTTAAGCTATGCATCTGTGATCATCATTCTTTGAATTTTAGAAGGTTGTTTGGGGTTTAATGCTTAGCTTGGGCTTCCTCTAATTGAGTTGGTGACTACACTTATTTTTAATTTTGATGCATAAATGCAAATATTAAGTTTAGAGGTAATCTTTAGTGACATAGTTCAAACTAGACGGAATATGAAATTTTTCCCATGAGGTGTCATGTCTCAATCCCATTTCCAGTATGTTCTATATGGCTTAGCCATGCATAAGCAGATCTTTGTCAAACTTGGGTAGTATGTTCCATTGATTAATGGCGAAGAACTATCTCACCCTCAAGTATGAATATGGACAATGATAATTTGCATTATTGTTTGATTCTTAAGAAATTTGGTAATGCAAGCAATAATCTTACATAATGAAACTATAGAAAAATTTTGTACAACTTTTATATGAAGGTCGTGGTAAGTTGGCATATTTGGTTTAAGTGCAAGTTTGAAGAGGACTAAAGTCATGGCAATTTGGCACGCAAAAGCTTGCCAATGGGGAAATGGTTATAGTAATTCTTCTTGGAGTCATTTTTTTCTTGGTGCATAAAACTCCTATTTAGGATTACTAATCCTAAAAGGACAAATTATTAGTCTTTGTGAATAGTACTGTATAGTCTAATTTGCTTTGGCCTTGATTAATGAACTATTAGAATTTTGTTTTGTTTTCTCGTAAGAGGATTGCTTGGCATCTACTTACTGTAATGCTAGAATGCTTTCATTCACAATACTTTGAATAGCTGATAAATTTCCTCCTCTTCTCCCTTGAATCAGTCACAAAACTCATTTTTTCATTAGTTCAGCCTTTCAAACCCACACTAGATTGCTGTATTAGTTGCTGGCTCTGGAAAGCTTGCAATGTTCTAGTTGTTGAACAGCCACCTCTCCTTTAAGCAACAGTTGATTCAATCTTGCCAGTCACCACAACATTGCGGAACTGGAGTTTCTGATACTCAACCTTAAATTGTTTGCAACTATCATAGTGATTTGGTATCTTATGTACTGAATGAAATGCATTGAATCTAATGTTGGAAAACTAATGATTCTGTTTTTATTTGGTCAACGGTAATCTAATGTATTGAGTGAAATGCAGTGAACGGGGAGATGTGGCTAGAGCCAGGATGTGCCTTTCTAAAGCTATAAGGGCAGATCCTAATGATATTACGCTCAGAGTTCTTCATGCATCAATCTATGTTAAACTTGGAGATTTTCAAAGAGCTGCTGAGTCTTATGAACAAATATCACAAGTTTTCCTTGAAGATGTTGAAGCTCTGAAAATAGCTGCTAAGGTTTTACTTCAATCTTTCTTGTTTCAGAGATTTAATTATACTTTTTATATTACTAAACGATGTTTTTCTTAATGGTTTACTTCCTTTGATTTGTGATGCTAATATAAAAAGAAGATGACATTTTTGCCTTAGCTCTCATATGGTAAAAAAGAGGTGTAGGTCCATATTTAAATCTTAGCATTAAACAGAAAGTAGTGATAGCATTTTTCTAATAGTAGATATTGATAAATATGTTGACACTTGAAAGATACTGATGAAGAGTGATTGCGTGAGGAATATTAGGTATGGTGTGGCACAAAAAAACAAGAACAAAATGCTTGTCCTAGTTAGTTTGTACCAAGGATGCTTAAGCACTTGTTTTTTTTTTTTTTTTTTTTCTCTAGTTATGGATGAACTAACAACATGTATTCAAAAAGATGTTCTAAAGTACATACTATTTTGCTTATGACACTGTTTTGGTTGATGAGACACTTAGTGTTCTATGGATTTCAATCTAAGAAAAAGTGAAATGGAATATATGCACTGCTATTTTATCATGTAAAACTGAGAAGATGGGATTAAACAGGAGGGAGTTTTAGATTGTGCGAAGTAATCATTTTTCATGTTCAAGTTCTATTTTATGAAGGGATAGCAAAGTAAAAAGAGTTCACAAATTGGATTATGGCAGGTTGTTAAAAATTGGGAGGTGCTACTGGTGTATCTAATGGCTGTGAAATCTCTATAAATTTTAGGGTAGGCTGTACAAGATGTCTGGCTGTGATTTGTGATAATGAATGTTGGAAAATGCAGAAATGTGTCCAAAAGATGAGTGTGCTTAAGATGTAGATGCTAAAAAAAGAATCTTGTAAACTCAAGAAAAGACATATAAGATCTATAGGAATATGGAAATGGAAACCTGTTATTGATTGAGGGACAGCCAGTTGAGATGGTTTTTCAACTTCCAGCAGCAATAGATCTAAGTTACATGTGTGAAGGAGTTGATATTGGATACTGATAATAGATGTTGGTAGCTGGTATTAGTGTTTGTCATGAATTGGTGATGTTCAATAATTAATAGTTGATAAGGGATGGAATATTTTTTTGGCCGGTAGAAAATGACCTCTCTCCCCCTAACTGGAGATAATTTTTTGTTATTTAGCTTAACTTTTGACTTGCAAATATTTTCCTCTGTTTAGGATATAAACATTTTCTGCAGTTTTGTTCTGTGTAGATAAAAATATCCTAGCATTATTATTTCTAGTTTGATCCAAGTTTCCTGCTATAATGGCACATTTGATGAGTAACATCCCTTTTCGTTATACTGATATGTCCGAGGGTTTGGAGGGTTGTGGATCAGGTTCGACAAGGTGACACATAAAGTCGAAAGAGACTGGTGAGCCCATGTTTGATCCAAATAAAGGAAATGGGTGCGTCTTTGCTGGCAGCTTAAGCTTTTGGTAGAAATGGTTAGCGTTCTTTCCGGTTAAGCGTGCTGGTGTAAGGTAAGTACCAGGATGGGTGACCTCCTGGGAAGAGCTTGGCCTAGCCGCATCATTTGGTATCGGAGCCTATTTATCGGGTCTAGTCTCACTGCTCCAGGTTCGAGGACGAACCTCCTTAAAGAGAGAGGAAATGATATGTCTGAGTGTTTGGAGGGTTGTGGATTAAGTTCGACAAGGTAGCACATAAAGTCGAAAGAGACTGGTGAGCCCATGTTTGATTCAAATAAAGGAAATGGGTGCGCCTCTGCTGTCAGCTTAAGCTTTTGGTAGAAATTATTAGCGTTCTTTCCGGTTAAACGTGCTGGTGTAGGGTAAATATCAGGATGGGTGACCTCCTGGGAAGGGCTTTACCCAGCCGCATCACATACATCATAGCAATAAAATCATTTTTCTGAATTGCTAAAATCATTTTTCTGAATTGCTATTTCCCTTGGCTTTGTTTTTCATATGGTAACTATTAGAAATATATTTTGCTATTACTTCTATTTGATGAAGACTTCATGTGGAGAGCTTACTTATGTTTGAACATATGGTGGTTCTAATTTTCTTTTATGTTTCCTTGGTATTCTTTTCTGCATTATTTTTTTCCCATGATTTTAATAATTTTCTTCTTTCTATATCAGTTGTATGTTGACTGTGGTCAGACAGAATGAAGTATCGACATTCTGGAGAAATATCTCAAGAGTAATCCATCTAAAGCTGATTTTGATGTGATTGATTTGCTTGCTGCTGTACTTATGGAAACCAATGCATATAATAATGCTCTTCAACATATTGAGAATGCTCAATTAGTTTACTATTCGGGAAAGGAAATACCTTTGCAATTGAAAATCAAAGCTGGAATCTGCCATGTTCATCTTGGAAATATTGAGAAGTTAGAGGTCTGTGGTCTTTACTTCATAATGTCTCTAATTATTTATTTATATATTTTGTAAATCCTCTCTACCCTTCCATTCACTAAAATAAAAAAAGAAGAGAAAAATGTTGCCAAGTAATCTTTTTTATATATTTTTTTGCACTAAATATTTTCTGTGATGGAGTGAGATTTTCATTTAGAACTTCAAAGCTATATGATGTTTTTGAAGGAAAATTTTTTAATTATATTTTCTATTCATAGCTTGCAAAGTTTCAAGTTCATGGCGTTAGGTGAATGTATGGCTTAGATTGAGTGGTAAAGTAATCTAAATGTTGACGATTGCAGCACTTTTGCTGTGACAACAGTCTGGTTGTGTGATGTTTTGGAGGGAAAATTTGTATTCAGATTTTATTTGAGTGTTAACAAGCTAGGTAGCAAGGTTAGATAGAAAGTATGTCTTGTATGTTAGAACGATTCAAGATATATACTTGATTAGCTAAAAAGCAAGTTATGACCATCAACCCGCTGGCTTGATAAAATAATGAGCTAATAGTATCTTTTAACAATATCTCAAGATATATTATAATTATTCAGTATTTTATCGATAGTGTTATGTTTAGTGTGAAATATTGATGTCATAGCACATTATTTTTGAATTTATTCAAATTAGAATGTAGAAGAAATAAAAAAATAAAATCATCATAAATGATTCAAACACAAGCACTTTCTCATTAAAAGGGCAAATTTGTCAATCCCTGCATTTCTTATCTGTTGTAAAAAATAATAAATATAAATATTAGCAGTGGTCTAAACAATCACTGGTAATAGATATAGAACATCGGCAAATATATCAAAAACTCAATTTACTTGCTGCATTAAATTATTGAAGACATATCTGATTTGGATTTTTATATTGTATTTTAGATAAATCATCTTTTAATTATTTAAAGTAATGCATTTTTCAGTTTGAAATTATGCAAATCTCTATTTTTCATTTATTTATATTATTACTTATGTGTTGTTTTGTAATATTTTAAAGCTAAAAGATATCTACAGATATGTCCTTAAATATTTTTTTATCTTTTAAAATAATTTACGAGTATTATATTTCTAAGGATCTTTAACTTTTCCATTCGATATATAATGACATTTTTATTAACTCGATATATAGGTCTATATCAATATTAAAGACCTTATTTATTACTGGGATATGGTTTTGATTCCAGGCCATTGCTTTGTATGTGGACTATGTAGACAATTATGAAAGAGTCAGAACAAGGAATGATGTCACTGCCCTAAGAGGTTCATTTATAGAACCTATTTTTTCTGTGTCTATGGGTGCTGTATTTGTGTTTGTGACATCTCTCTGCCCTAGCATTTCTCAACGCTAAGTATGGGTAGATTTGAGATAAAGTTATGTATGGTCTAGACAGAAAATTAAGTTAAGGCTGCAAGCCACTACTGTGCTTAAAATCCTACTGCTAGATTTCTATATAGGCTTTAAAGAGCTAATAATATGCTGCCCAGATAAGGTAATTTTTCAGAACCTCTTAACATGGTATTAGAGTTTTAGATGACCTTTAAGAGTTTGTGGGTGAAAGGGAAAAAGATGTCTTTGAGAGAAACCCTAGAAGGTTTCTTGGATTTGTTCAAGTATTGCTTTGAAAATGAAAATAATTAGTTTTAGATGGTCATGTCCTTCGTTCATGATGAGGCACATTTTTCGTTAAATTTGTCTTTCAGCAAATTCCATTGATATTCAATGGTAAGAATTATGTTTTGGTATGTGAAAGTGAAAAAATATGAAAAGGAATAGCACATCCATAAACTGAAAAATCTGAGGGACCTTTTACTTGTGCATGTTCAAAAGCTGCTAAAATCTATTGAAGTTTGTTGAGAAGGGCCATGAGCCATCTGTTACAAGTTTTTTTGTTCTTCAAAATGAAGTGGAATTCTTAAAATTAAAGAATTGAGGAAGGGACTGTGTGCTGAACTGAGAAAAAAATGTACATGGCCATTATCAAACTTTGCTGTTCATTTTCCCCTATGCTTCAGAAAGCCCATAATGGAAATGCTAACATCAAATATCAGTCCTTCAAAATTCTATTATAAAATATCCATTATAGTATCTAATGACCATTTTGGAAGCTTTTTAATAATAGTAAGGTTTAATGTTTGCTGTTTTTATGTTTCTGAATGCATTATTAGTGTTGCTAAATCTTGTCACTATTTGTAGATTATTTTCAGTGATCTTGACATGGAGACTGCCTCTAATCATACCGGATTGATTATGGATGTAGCTGATGCATTTACGAGTCTTGGCAATTTTCATGATGCGTTGAAGTATTATCATATGTTGGAGTCAATTGCTCCTGGGGTTGACAATGTAAGGAAAAGATTTGCTCTTGCTCTTCTTCTTCTTCCCAATTATTTTTTGTGAAAATGGTGCATTACATAAAAGAAAGTATAACTGATGCAGTCTTTATGTGTAGATAGTTTTCATGAACTAAATATTTATGAGGTGAAATAGTGCTTTTCTTCCTTTGAATTAGAGATTCAGAGACAGATAGATGAGTCAACTCCTCCTGAATTGTATTGCTTATTATAGATACACTTTAAAGTTAGATTTTTGGCTGAGGACGTAGAAAAGGGAAAGGATTTTCTTTAACCTATTTATCCAGAAAGATAATAACATAAAGGAATTCCGACTTGTGTTCAGTCAAACTAGTTCATGAAGTATCACTCCATTGAACAAAAAATGGTAATTTTATCATGGAAGCTTACTTAGGACCATTGAAGAGTTGGCTATTACAAAAAAATTTAAAAACAAAATTTTAATCTAAACAACAATACATAGTTTAATAACAGCTACTATGTCTTCTCTAGAGATATCAGAGGACTAAAATTTGAAATTTCCTTTGATGGTAAAGAGGCTTAAAGTCAGGTAATGAACCATGTGTACAGCAATTTTGAGTATTCGGTTGGAAATACAATGCTTGGGTGTTAATAACAAAAATTTGCCTTGACAGTTATTTTGGAGCCATTATTTTCTCGACTTCCTTTTACATTGCTGCTTTGGGGCTTTTGAACTCGTTTCTCTGGTTATTTAATGTGGCTGGAGAGTATTGTGTTGTTTGTTTACTTTATTTTGTGCTTGACTCCATTTGTTTGCTATATTCCTTATTATAAATTGTGGTCTTCTCTTACTTGAAATATTCGGATTTCTTCATGATCACTAGCACCCTAGCATACTGTAAACATGCATGTAATTTCTGTGTTAGTGTGCATATTTGTATTCCAGATGGTGATTTTATGTGCATATTTACATGCACAACATATATTTGATTGTTGATTTCACATGAATTGCTGACTTTTTGTTATGTTTTTCTCTAGTTGGGGTCTATAATTTTGAAAATTGCTCAATGCTACTTATCCTTGAAAGATCGAGGGAAAGCAATAATGTTCTTCTACAAAGGTAACATGACTCCTTGGCCCAAGTTTTCCTTTGAAATATCACTGCACTTTTTGTAAACAAGAGAGTTTGCATCAAATCTTATGGCATTTTATTGTTAGCATTTCTCTTGAAGTTTGATAGTATAACCTTTTGGATTAATTGCAAAAGAACTCGAAAATTTGCGCTGTTAGCAATTACAGCCCATGCTACAAAATGAGGAATTTTATCCTATACTTTTTTCGAGGTACAATTATGGCTAGGTCTTTAGTAATCATTTAATTTTATGTGGATTTACCTTCTAAGATGGGCATTATAATGTGATATGCCAATGGAAAGGTTTATCTATTCATAATAAGTTACCGAATAAACAAAATTTCATGCTTTTTCCCCCTTTTGCATTAATTATGCATGTAAAATATACGGATTTAGTTGGACTGCACATGATTACACCTAATAACTAAAGTAATCAGTCATATCCAAAGAATGGGCCAGAACTACATTGGAAAATGTTCAACAATTTATCCTGGTAAAGAGGATAAAATAGTTATTTGGAATAACGTATTTTTGCCCCCCTGAACTTTATGTATTCTGCGCATTGAGTCTCTGAACTTTTATTTGGTGATATTAAGCCCTTCAACTATATGAGTTGGTAATATTAAACCCTTTTATGACAACGGATAAACACATGATTTTCACGCGCTGTCAATTGAATGGTTCTATATCATCAAATAAAAGTTCAATGATTTATTATGCAAAACACATAAAGTTTAGGGGACAAAAAATTTGTAATTCCTTAATTTTTCATCAAAACACACCGTTTTGCTCCAGCAGCTGCGCAATTTTGACAGCAATTAAAAATAGACATTTAATTTTTATTAAAAAAGGGCTCAATGTCACTAAACTGCATAGTTAAAGAGCTCAATTTCGCCAAATAAAAGGCTAGGGGCTCAATACGCAAAACATGTAAAGTTCAGGGACTAAAAAATGCGTTTTTTTCTAGTTATTTTATTCATGCCATATATTCTCTTTTCAATTTAAAATAGAATAGTAAGTATACTCATTTGAATTTGATAATGTATTTCTTTTTCCATCAGTATGAAGCCTCTGCCCCCTACCCAAAAAGGGAAAATGGAATTAAAAAAAATTATGGCGCTTAGCATGATAGTGCCTTCTTTCACTTTTTTCTGTGCATTCCGCATGGTTTGTTTGTTCAACAATCATTTTAGATCCTGAAGGAGTTGAGCAATTTATTGGCTGATCTATAATGTTCCTTTTTTAAGCCCCTGTTATTGATGTTTGTACAAGCTACCATCTTGGTGTTTTTAGTATCAGAAACAGACCTTAGTCTTTTCAGTATCTGAAACATAAAATGAGATGCTGAAGTATTCCCTTGATTAATCAAAGAGCGGTATAAGCCATCTCCGATGAACAACTGCATAAAATAACTTTTCAAAGATACATAGGTGATAGATTATGCCATGAACTTTTAGAATTGCAAATGATGTCTTTACATTTTGAACTTGATAAGGGAGGAAAAAGAAAAGAGAAAAAGGATGTTCATATGGTTTTTATCAGTCCACAGAAAACTTATGACTAAGCTTTGAGATATATTTTCTTGTGGATTTTGGAATAGAAATGGTATGTCTTGGTGCATAAATGCAATGAAGGATATGTAGGAACAGATAGTAACTAATACTTGGATGGTCAAAGGTGATGCAAAAGATATCTCTGTTAGAAAACATATCCGAGAGTTTATCCTTGGCGTATGATGTTTGCATATAAACATGAGTTGGAGTCACAGAAAAGTTAGAGTTTGGCATAGTAATAGCCTTGTGGTATTCTTGAGTTGACTAACTTTGTGAAATATTAGAATATCGGATTGTATACACAGTGGTTTCTGATGTTTGGTTTCTTATTGATAATTGTTTATGATGACTTTTCATCCTCTAAGTTGTATTCTTGAAGGTTAAACTAGGCTGTGTTCCAGGTGGTTAAATCAAGTGATATGGCTGACTAATGTTTCTCTTCAGCTTTGCATGCACTTGAAGATAATGTCGATTGTCGGTTGGCTTTAGCATCTCTTATCCTTGAAGATGGTAAAGAAGATGAAGCCATTTCTTTGCTGTCGCCTCCTGAAAATTTAGGTAATACTGGCTTGATAACAAAATTCCCTGTGCTGAATTAATACATGTTGATGGGATTTTTTTTTTCAAGTATATGTATATATATATATATATTTTCTGGTGGCTTACTTTTGCAGATTCTATTAACTTTAGTTCCGATAAACATAAGTCATGGTGGCTTGACGGGAAAATAACACTGAAGCTTTGCTGCATATATAGGGCTAAAGGAATGCTTGAAGAATTTGTTAATGTAATATTCCCTTTGGTTCGTGAATCACTTTATGTCAAAACCCTCCGGCAGAAGGTAATTATACCATCATATAATTATACAGACTTAGGCCTCTCGCTGTCTTTGTACGATGATTCTCTCTCCAAAGTAACCATATGGGTAGTCCAGCTTAATATCCGTGCACCAACTCAGTTCTCTCATTTCTGCCAGGAATTTTATGTGCATATTGTTTCTTTATCACTCAATACTTGCTTGCATCACTGGTCGCAGTCTTATAAGGTTTCTCTTTCAATCTAGCTGGTGTTCGCAATCATACAAGATTCTTATTGCACTTTTTCCATTTTATCACTTTTGCTTTAATATTATAGTTGATATTTTTCTTTCTTATCCATCCTTTCATATAGATGGAGCCTTGGTATTTGATGTTAGTGATTCATCAGACCTCTAAAGCATCTAGGCTAACCTTACTTGGATTCTAACCTAACCTAATTTTACTTATTGTGGCGTCTCATCCTTTTTGCCCAGTTAACTATGCACTTGTCAATAAATAATTTTGGATTTTTTGTATGTACACAGGCATGTGTAAGGTATGAGTATTGGTGTTTCTTCTCTTGTCTTTCTTTATGCAACTTCAACAAATACTTGGGCATTTTACTTTACTCTTTTGTTCAGTTGCTACTTCCAATATTAATTCTTAAATAAGCTAAGTTGGTTTCTTTATTGGCTATGCTGGTTAAATCATTTGGTTTGCACTGGACAAAATAATCGACCACAGGAAATTATTATTATCAATATATTCCATGCCTAATATAAGCAAATCATTATATTTATTTATTTTTATCTACTGATTTGGTCCTTGATCCAAAATAGGTAAAAAAGAGGCTGACAATAAGTGTGCTCCGTAAAAGAACCAAAATTCTGGATGCTGGGGAAACTGTCGATATATTTGGGGGAGTCAGACCATTGGCTTCTCGCTCAGATCTGTGAGTATTTATGTGTTTCTCCATTAGTAAAAAAAAAAGAGGAAAAAGAAAGAAAGAACGAAAGAAATTCACCCTTTTATGGTCAAGGCAGTCCATTTGTATTGATACCAAGCTAACCCAGCAACCGGCCACAGGATTTACAGCATATCAATTTATTTTAAAAGATTTGATTGGAACTTAGCTTGTTGACTTTTTTGGAGTTCATTCAAGTAGTCTGATTAGTAATTCAACCTTTCTATAGAAACTAGGCCTATAACATTTGGTTAAAGGTCTACTTCAGTAGTTTGCATTACTTCCTAAGATGTTAGAGGCTCAGTCAAAAAAGGGTCTCAATAGGCTTTTTATTTGCAAAGCTTTTTTTAAAAAGCTTCCTGTTTCAACTCACAGGAATGAACAATGAGTGAACCAAGGTCCAAGACTATTTCTGATATTTTCTCAATTGATAAAAGCTAATGAGTGCATGGAACTTCATCACATTTGTACTATGAAAAGCTTTAGAGCATCTGCACTTCATTATACTTAGATTATCTTGACATGAAATACAGATTAACTGTTATGTGATTAATGCTCTGAATTAGATTGAAAGCTTCTAGAGCAAGGAGGTTGCTTCAGAAGAAGGAAGAACAGAAAGCAGTGGCAAGGGCCTCTGGGGTTGATTGGCGTAGTGATGATTCTGATGATGAGCCTTCGGTATAGTGTTTCTGATTGTTTTACAACCTACATAGCATTAAAGTTGTTAATTCAATTAACTGTGAAATCCAATAATTTGGCATGATCCCCTGGCATAATACATTTTTATTCTTCTGGGATATCTGCAGGAAGAAGAATTCAGACTTCCTCCCATTCCTAATTTTTTGAAGGATGAGGAGCATCACAATCTGATTATAAATGTTTGTACTATTCCTTTTTTTTTTTCCTTTTACTTTCTTTCTTCCCATTTTTCTTTTGTTCTAACTTTTTTTTGGTGCAGAATTTTTCGCCCCCATGTTATATCATTTTGAATTGTGAACTAATGTTTTTTCATTGTTGGGTATTTCAATTGATGTTGAATGAATTTACTGTTACATTTTCTTCTCCAAGATTCCACTTTCATTTGTATGGTTTACAGTTGTGCAAGGCACTTCAATCACTGCAAAGGTATTGGGAAGCGTTAGAGATTATTAACCTCACTCGGAGTTTGGCATACAAGAAACTGCCTGTTGAGAAGAAGGAGGAACTCCAGTCTCTTGCAGCTCGTAACTCCTAAATTACCATTTGATGATAATCTTTTTATGGATGTTCCAATTTATAAAGCAGGGAGCTTGTGCTCCAAAAACAATGAAGTTTAAAAAGAAAAAGAAGTGCCTTTTTTCCCTTAAATTATAAACAAAATTTTATTATTTTTCCAACCTTTTCTCCTCCATAGTTTATTTCAATGGATACCATCCTAAAAACCAGTCAAGCGTGTATTTCTTTATTAAAGAATAAATTTGTGAAGACTCTTGAATATTCACTGAACAGAAGATTTTGCTTATACTTCTGCAGAAATATCATACAAGACCACAGATCCTAAGCATGGATTTGACTCTGTAAAATCAGTCGTATTGCAACATCCACACAGCCTTGCTGCCTGGAACTGCTATTACAAAGTAACTTTAAGGTACATAATCCTTCTAATGATATTTTCTTGGTTGAAATATGTTGCCATGAAGTATTCTACTTTTCAGAGATCCTTGATATTTTATAATACATCAATTATTTTGAAGCCAACTTATAAGTATGTATACATATGGGAAAAAGAAACAAGCAAGGCAAGCCTCAAAAAACAGAAATTGGAAGTATCGGTTTCCAATCACTCTAATAGTACTAAAAATATGTGCTTTTGAAAACTGCTAAAGCATAGGCCCATAAAGAAACCAATAAAATCACCTTATTTCAATCAATGAAATGCAAAAACCTGATATTTTGTGTGCACACTCCTTTCTACTACTGATTCTTAAAACCTAAAAGGTTTCTCCAAATTCTTTGCACATACATCTTTCCTGAAAAAAAGCCAACATGGTGATCCAAATAGCACAAGCCACTTCACGATGTGGTGAGAAATTATAGTTCACATATAAGCATGACAAATTGCATCTTTTTCCATAAAATTCTCAAAGCCTAAAAAAAGTATTTAGTTCAAAAAAAGAGAACTTTATTTCACTTCTTTAATGGAATGCTCAATAGAATGTTTTCTTTCCTAACGTTAAACATCTGGTGATACGAAATCAAATGCTGGAAAGTGATTTGAAAATATATTTTTCTGACACTAAGGCTTGGTGCATGATATTCAGAGCTGCGGCATGAGATTCTCTTTAAAAGCACCAGTTTGGATGGAAGAGTAGTTTTGAGCAAGCTCCATATGAAGAACTGACCTTAAGACTGTAGAGGAATTTATTGACAGCAGTGGACTTGAAATTGCCTTCAAAAATTGCCCATTTAAAAGGCATTTTATGATCCATCAAGTGTGTCCTTAGAATTGGTTTTCACAAACTAGAAATTGCCTTCCAAAAGAGCCATTTTTCATCCATGAGGAGGTGACTTTTAAGACCAGAAACTGAGGACCCCACTTAATGGACAGGAATTAGTCCATTTATAAGGCAAATTCTGGTTCACCTTGCACCTCATACCGCATCGTGGTTGTATTTGAAATTAGTTCTATGTTTGGTATAGTTTGATAAAATAGTGTAAAAGATTAATATAATAATGCCACTGCATTTGTTAGGAGCAGTTGCACAGTTTTTGAACTAGATGAGTGTGTTGTTGTTTGTTTCAAGCAATGGAGGATATTTACATACAACTGTGTTGAAAGAAATCAGATTACTGGGTGTAAAAGCATTTCTTCCATCTTGGGTATCTTTGCTTGTCACTGCTTCGGCTCAGAGGAGATGGGTTTTGATAACAGTACCAGAGCGATTGTTATTGGAATATCAAATAAAAAGCTTAATTATCAATAAGAAGCTTTTGCTCTTGCTGTGCAGTATCTCTCTAGTACATCACCTGCAAACCTTGGGCTAATGTTTTCTTTGCTACATAGTTTATTTTTCCAACAATGAAAGAGTTTTCAAACAATGAAAGAGTGGGACGTTTGGGTTTGGGTGTCCCGTCCTTTATCTCCCCTTTTATTTGTTTAAGGCTTAAGAACATTGCCTAGGATGCAGTCTTATACTCATCATGGAAACTCTAGAATGATAATGGGAGCGCGTTGTTTTATGCAATCTCTTGAAGTTGTATCCCTATTTGTTATTTGATAATAACTTTGCTTTTGACATCATAGGTTGGGAAAGAACTATTCAAGGCATGCAAAGTTTCTACGCCATATGCGAGCCAAACATGATGATTGTGTACCGCCCCTAGTGATTTCTGGTCATCAGTTTACTGTGGCCAGCCATCACCAAGATGCTGCAAGAGAATATCTATCAGCTTATAAATTGTTGCCAGAGAATCCTCTAATTAATCATTGTGTAGGTAAGGTCTTTTCTTTTTTTTTTCCCCCTACAATTTGAAGGTATAGACATTTTTGCTTGCAACTTTTTAGTGAATTTTCACACTTGTCTCATCCAGGAACGGCTTTGATCAATTTAGCTCTTGGATTTAGACTTCAAAATAAGCATCAGTGTCTTACACAAGGCTTATCTTTCTTCTATAACAATTTACGGCTTGCTGAAAACAGTCAGGTTTGCTTTGTTGTACCTTATGTGATTCTGGTTACTTTGCTAAATGCATGCACCAGTGTTCGTCTGCTATTTTACACCTTTACTCAAGGTCTTTAAGAGAGAATTTCTTCTCTGTTAAAAAAATTGTTTGATACAAGCGTGTCGTATCATAACTGACAGAAATAGGTTAAAAATGGACTATGCCCCAACCTTCTGCTGTCCCAAAAGGGTCTAGCTTTTAAAAGTACTAAGATTCTTTCTCTATTGCACTCTCCAGTTAACAGGATTTGATGCCTTAGTCCTCAACCATGCCAATAGGGCCAGGGCCAGACACAAATTTCTTCATTTATAAGAACTTATGTAATGGACATGAGGTATGTCTGAGTGAGCAAAATTCTAAATCGTGAATTTTTTTTCTGAATGATCCATCTACAAAATGCTGAAGGCTTCTCTTCCTGGCAGCAAGAATGATCTGGAGCAAAGTTTTCCTTTTCATACATTGTGCAGAAATAGAAAAAAAGTTATGGTACCGACACCCATCAGTTCCTTAGCTCTAATAGTTATATTTGAAAGTAGGGGAAAAACGTCAAGTTGTGTACTATAGTAACTCAAATTGCTAGGATCACCATCAGTTGGGCTAACAAAGTAACTTCCCGTCCATTATTTAATTATTATTCATTCAAGAATGGTTTTCTTAAAGTTTCTTTTTCTGGTTTATTTTTACTTCAAATAAATTGCCATCCATCTCAACTTTTTTGTTTTTTCTTTCTATGGATGCATTGGAATTTGGAAGCTCTAGCTGGTATTCGGCTCTGCAGCCATTCCACTGTTTCAAAATTGTCATAATTGCTCTATTTATATCTTAGACTTCAATCAAATGACTAATAGTAATTTCAGCTGAATTATTTGTTTGCTGAAATACATGAATGGTTGAAACAAAAAATAGTTATACATGTAATGTTTATGTTTCTGTCGTACAGGTGTCTTTGCAGGAGGCATTGTATAATGTTGCCCGTGCATGCCATCAGGTTGGACTTGTATCTTTAGCAGCTTCATATTATGAAAAGGTGCTTCAAATGCATGAGAAGGATTATCCTATTCCAAAACTTCTAAATGAGAAGTCAGATGTTGTGGAAAATCTGAAGCCTGGTTACTGTGACCTGCGTAGGGAGGCAGCTTACAATTTGCACTTGATATACAAAAAAAGTGGAGCGATAGATCTTGCCAGGCAGGTCTTAAAAGATTATTGCACTTTCTGAAATATGCTTCAAACACATCAATTTTGTGTGTAAAACTTGAGGTGTGTGTAAAACTTGAGGTGATCATACTTGTATATAATAGCTTTGTATAGATAGATAGTCTTAGCGTTATTTAACCTTGTCAGAACTTAGATGGCGGCATTTATATTATAGAGCTCTAATTTTAACTAAGTAGGACTCTAATTTTAACTAAGTATTCTAATTGGAATAACGAATTAATTAAATAATGACATATGGTGATAATTTTTTAAAAAATATACTTTATAATTTCTTCAGGTGAACCTTATAAATTCTTTAATTAAGGTGTTTAGTTGGAATTGCGGTTGTATTATATAGTTTTTTTTATCTGTTCAGATCGATTTAGAAAATTTCCTTTATTTTATTCAATGTTTTCTTTTTCTTTATTTTACAAAGTTCATTTGAGCTAAGAGAACATAAGCCTTGAATATTAATATACTATATAATATTATGTATATATTTGGACAAGTAAAAGCCCCCTGTCAAGTAGGCAAGGGCTTGATTAAATATTAGTGAATAACATCAAAATCCTTAGTGGCACCATTAGGAATGCCATCCATGACTTTCTTTTGGAATTCAACAGCAGCTACTTGC
This sequence comes from Garcia nutans, assembly GCA_947685225.1. Taxonomy (NCBI): domain Eukaryota; kingdom Viridiplantae; phylum Streptophyta; class Magnoliopsida; order Malpighiales; family Euphorbiaceae; genus Garcia; species Garcia nutans. The sequence goes on from CANTUV010000045.1 coordinate 37,868,062, forward strand.
ATTATTACTATTATTACCATCTCCCAGATGGCTCTTTGTTTTTTTCTCGTCTTATCACTGCTAGTACTAGTACTGCTTTTTCGGTGGCAAGCATTAGCTATTATATTGCAATTAGGAAAAAGAATTCTAAGTGCAGACACAGAATTAAGAATTAATTACTTGGAAAACATGGAGTGTGCTCCCCTTGTAAATGCACCTGAAGACATCTTTCTTTCTTGCTAGGCCTCTTCAAATTAGCTGAAAATGTGAGTAGTTGGGTGCTCTCATGGATTGTTCTCAAATATATATAGATATAGCTATAGATATGGGCACAGAGACAATGAGCGAAGGCAAAGAGAGAAAGAGAAGGCAATTTCTGAGGGAGGAGGTAAGCCATTACACTAACACTATACAAAGTTACTTAACATGTGTTATCCATATCTCTCCTTTCTATGGAGATTTGGTATGGGACCGTTTCTCTATTCACGTCATTGTCTGTTTTATTTCCTTTTTTTTCATTTTATTTATAATTTAAACAAAACAAACAATCATTCTCTGTCCATGGAACGGATGGTAATTGCAAGTATAGAATTTCCATTGTCATGGGCTATCTGGGTCTCACCCATTTCATAGTTTCTATTTCATATTGTGTATTGAGCTCCCCTTTGTATATTTATGATCTTAATTAATAGATTAAGATAACTGGTTGAGCAGGTAAATAAGAAGGTGGTCGACCTAACTTACAAAAATTAGTTTATAAGCATCTCAGCTAATATTAACTTATAACTATTTAAAATTTGAAAAAAGTTATATATTAATTTTGAGTGTTTATAAATAACTTATAAATATATAACATGTTTAATAAAAAATAAGTTATAAACATATTAACTGTTAAAATGACTAAAAGATAATATAAAATTATATTATGAAGAGTATTTATTAAAATAAATAAAGATAATATAATAAATTATTTAATCAAATTAACTTTTAAGATAAGTACTTATTGTTTTTTATCTTATAAACTTATAAAAATATTTAAATATACGCATAAATTTAAATTTAAAATTATAAACTAATTTGATCATAAATTAAGTCAAACATCTTCTAAATAGTTTAAAAAAAATGGACTTACCAATTTACTCTTATCTCAAGTTGTGACTTGTGAGTATAAGAATTAAATTGAAAGACCAAGTAAATGCTTGGTGCCATTGGCAAAATGTGTTAACATGACAACCATTTTCATTTTATTATTATTATTAATTTTGATATAATAGTGGTAGTGTAGTGTAGGCGTTCTTTGGACCCTTCAAAGGGACTGATCCAAATCAACCACTTTGGGCCTTGTCCTCGGCCTTTGCAACTAACAACCTTGGATTCAAATTCAAATGCTCTCTTCATCGATTACTGGTTACGCTTCATTTCGTTGTCTACTACCAGCTTCAACTTTGACCACACTCTTCGTCTCCGGCAGCTGAATTCTTCTTTTCCGGCAACCTTGGGAGCGCAAAAAGAGAAAGTTCCGTTTATCGGACGGAGGAAAAAAAATTGCGATGCGATCAGAAGAGTTAGATTAAGTAGGTAAAGTGAGAAGCTTTCAAGGGTTTTTTTGTATCAAGAGTTGAAAGGAAAATTATAATTAAACTTATGAAATTTTTAGCCACTTCAAAATTAATAAAATATTGCATATTATAATGTAATATTATTATTTTTATTTGCCCACATATACAAAATAGTTACCAAAAACTATTAGAAGTACAAAGCATGTTAAAATTATGAAAGAAAAATAAAAAAAAACCTTTTATCATATATATTATAAGTATAAATATTGTTGTAATTAATTTCAGCTGGCAAATATTGGAACATAGTAGTTTAGTAACACATTCAGGCAGGAATGAAATTAACCCTCTAACAGAGGCCAGATTTATGACCCATATAAACTATTACTACTGTCCATAGTAATCTACATTAACAAGATAATTATAATCACACATTCCAAGCTATTTCCTTTCACCAATTCATAGTTTTTAATTAACATAACTATTAGAAATTTTAGAACCCAACACCCTAACTTAATCATTAAACACTCATTGAAATGAGATTATGAGTTTAAATCTCAGTTCGAACCAAATTTTACATAATTAAATGATTGTCACATTTTTATTCATTTATTTAGGATGTGATCTTTTTATCTTGAGCCCCCACCAAGTGGTTCTTTATACCATTTGAGACTGGGAAGCTTTGACCTGAAAAAAGGAAAGCAAACCAGAAATTTTAGCTTGGCAAGAAAACCTTGCAATTTAGAGAAAAAGAGGCTCAACAGAAAATATAGATGACATGAAAGTTTTTTCAGGTCTAAAGAACATAAATCACACATTTAAAATTGATGGAATGTGCTTATGGTATTAACAACCTTGACAGACCTTAGACCAGCCAAAATAACTAGAGAACATTAATATACAAATGTCACCAAAATCATCTACAGCCTCCCACCTAATTAACATATTTTTGCTGCAAGCGCATCAATCACAACAGAAAAAAAGAAAATAAACAAGAAGAGCATTAAAAACTATACTTGCTGCTGTATAATAGTCATTAAGCTTCTACAGTGTTTTCTTTCTTGTACCTTTTAACTTCAGAATCTACAACTGATTTAACTGGTTAATTTTCTGGCATCTGGCTGATTTTCTGGCATCGCATCTTGGAATGATGGAAGCTCATTGTATGCCTCATGCAACCTCAATAGAAGAGGGAACTGAGTCTGCACAAATAATGGGGGAAGAAACCAGTATATATAGGAGTATAAAATTAAGAGAACAAGATAGACACTCCAAAAGCTTACAGTTGAACAACATGTCAGGGAGAAAAATGTACAAAAATATCAAGTGTGATGCATAACAGATGAAGCCCTAATGATAGTTACAATGAACATTCATAGCTACTTTCAATTTTGATTCATGCAATGGAATTTAATTTTGATTCATAGCTCCCACCTGATTAATGATTTATAGCTGCATGCACATTAACCCACAACAAAGACAAGAAAGAACTACAAGAGAATCATAAACTATACCTTTATAATCTATGGCTGCATTTAACTGGTGCTGGATGAAGGGGCATCTGGCTGATTTTCTGGCATTGCATTTTGAAATGCTGGTAGCTTGCTATATGCTTCATACAATCTCAGTAAAAGAGGGAACTGAGTCTGCACATATAGTTGGGAAAGAAGAAACTTGTTAAAAGATGTGTGTGCTAAATATAAGGAAAACAAAGTTCTTGTCAAGTATAAAACTTAGAGAACACTTGAGATGTGGAGGATCGAAAAGTTACTGTTAGATGTAACATGTAACAGTCAATAAATAAGGGAAAATGTAACACATGAGACGAATGTGATTCAAAACAGATAAACTCCTAATGATATTTAGAACAAATTAACATTAGTAGTTACAAGTGAAAGAAAGACTTTTTGGTTTTGATTGCTGGTGAAATTTACTCTCTCTTTCACTTCTGATAATTTTTTTCTGATTTTAACAAAAGAAATGATATATACATCACTGTGCAAATAAATCAAGTACATGATCATACATAGATGTGAATGTTACACGAGCTCAGGCAAGGAATAATATCATACCATGTCAATGTCGAATTTTTTAATTGATGGATTATTCTTAAATTGATTCATTAACTCAGTTATTATCGATGGAACAACTCATAGATTGAATATTCAAAACAACTATACAATAAAAAAGGAAATACATACTAGATGTAGTAATGACAGATAAGACGACAATGGTGGCTAGAGTTTACAAGAGGAGCATTTCAATTGGATTTTAATTTGGAGGATCAGGATGAAATAAAGCAAGATTGATTTTTTAGAATCCACAACCTAGAATGGGAAATTGGGAAATTTGGCAATTTTTTTTGTTAAGAATGATTTGGGAACACGTAGGATGCTTAGTCAGTATACTAAACCAGCTCCGGTGGGTCTCACGTGTGCCAAATCATTAAAAAAAAAAGTGGATTTGAGTTATTTTGGTTCAAAAAAAAGTTTAGGAACCAATTTGGTCTACTCACTATAGTATAAAGTCTAAATTAGACATTTGTCATAAACTTAAATTATTTATTGGAATATTAATTTAATTTTAGGTATTATATATATTTTATCCTTAATTAATTAATTTTCTATTTTTATATATTAATAATATATTTTTCTCTTAATTAATTTTATTTATTTATTATTATTATTATCATTATTATCATTATGCGTTAGAAGTTATTATTTCAATAAAAGTTACTTTTTAAATTTTTATTTTTTATTTGAATTTTTAATGAATTTTATGAGTTAATTTTGAATAAGGATTTTTTAAATTGTTAAATTTTTATTACTATTTTATTTTAATTTTTTAAAGGGTATATTAATTTAATTGTTATAAAATTAATTTTAAAAGGGTATGCTATTGTTATAAATGGATTTATAATTTTCTTATTATTTTACTTTATTTTGAACATATTTTTTATTCATTTAAATTTATTATTATTATAGCAACTTAAGATAAATTTTAATATAATTATTTATGATTTTAATATTTTAATATTTTTCTTTAATCATATCTATTTCTGTTGAATTCTCTATATTCTTTTAATTTATATCTAAAAAAATAATAAGTTATAAATTCTTACTTATTTTTATATACTCGAATTATTATTTTCAATTATTTTTTAATCTTTAATAAAAGCAATAAAATTAAAAAAAATTAATATTTTGATTATTCCTTTGATCAAACCTCAAATTAATTAAAAAAAATATCTCAATATATTAGATATATTTTATTATAAATATTTTTATAACACGTAATATGGAAATTTTTAATATTATATGCATTTATATATATAATACTATTTTTAGTTGATTTTATGAATCATAATTTTTTTAAAAATGGCTCTTTAAATTTTTAACTTTTATTATTATTATTATTTTATATAAACTTTTTAAATTGATAACATAAATTTAATTATTTAAAATAATTGAAAATGAATATTTATTAATTATAATTGAATTTCAAGATTTATATTATTTGACTTTCTTTTTAATAATTTTTTTTCAACTTAAATATATTTTTATTGTACTAATTTAGTTTAAATTTTAATATATTTATTTGTTATTTTTATCACTCTTATATTTCTATTTACTCACATTTTTTAAAGTGAATTTATCATTTTTCTTTTAAAAAAAATTATAATAAGTAATAAATTTTCACTATTTTTTATATTTAAATTATTAATTTCAATTGTTTTCTAATTTTTCTTTTTAATTAAAATTGTAATATTAAAAATTAAAATTTTAATTTTTTTTATTAAAATCTCAAATCAATATTAAAAATATTTTAATATATTATATACATTTTATTATAAATATACATATAATATGAAAATATAAAAGAAATTTATTATTATGCATATTTATAAGTATAATATTATTTTTTAAATATTAATTTTATTAATATATAAATTATTTCTTTAATTAAATAATATAAAATATCAAAAACTGAAGTGTAGTACTGCGGGATAAATTTATTTACTTGTTATAATATATATATATATATGTATGTATGTATTAAATATATAGTCACTAATACTATATTGCACCATTATTTCTCACTAATACTATATATTGCACCATATATTTCTCTATGATATCACCATGAATTATATTTTTATAATGAAAATGATAATTTTTATTTTTTGTATATATTAAATAAAAAATCAAATTAATGTTTAAATTTCAATTTTCAAATTAAAATCTTTTAAATAAATTGTAAAATAAATTAAAATCATGTATTTTCTATGTGTAAGTAACAAATCATATTTTTTTTATCAAATCATATTTTTTTATATTTTTATTTTATTTTTGATAAAAATTTTTTGTCTATATTTCATATGATCTATTATTTATTTATTTTAGTTTGCTTGTTTTTATTTGATGATCGCCCTTTTATAACTTTTTTTCTTTCCTAAAAGGATATACAAAATTAAATGAAGTTGTTGTGACCTAACTGTACTATCATTGGTCAAAGTACATGATAAAAAATAACATAATTTTTCTTAATTACATAACATATAGTACAACCAACCAACTAAAAAGTTTAGCTATAGATAAAATTTTATTTATTTAAATCATTAAATTTTTATTAATAGACTAGAATTGTAAAAAAAATCATAAAACTTGAGAAAGCCATTAAACTTATAAATTATCAATATAATTTTTTAATTATAAAAAGAATTTAATTACTAATAGCTTAATTATTTTTCTAAGAAAATTCAATAGAAAATAAATAGATGGGTCAAAGTATTTTGAAATGAAATGAAACATTATTAGACAATTTGATCTTCTTTCTATTGTCGCAGGCAATGCAGGGAATTAGTAACAATATATTGCATTAGATAATTAACTTATATCGCATTATTTATAGCAAGTATTTTTCTTATATAAAAAATATATTAAAATTATTTAACTTAATATTGAAATTAAAACAGCTTATATCAAATTTTTGTAACTTGTAATAAAACTTGATTTATTGTGTGAGTTTTTTCATAGGATTTAGTATATCTATATATTCACTAAATATGTAATCACTAGCACTATATTGCACCACGTGTCTCTTTATGGTCTCGTCATGTGTTATATTTTTATGATAATAGTAATTATTAATTTTTCTACATTAATAATAAAATTTAAATGTATGTTTTAAATTAAATCCTTTATATAAATTATGAAATAAATTAAAATCATAAATTTTCTATGTGTAGGTAACAAATCATGTTTTCTAAGTTTTTATTTTTATTTTTATAAAGTTTTTTTGATATTTCGTTTAGTCTATTAATTAATTTTTTTTAGTTTATTTATTTTTGTTTAGTCATCATGCTTTTGTAACTTTTTTTCTAAAAGGATATAAAAAAATTAAATGGGATTGTTGATTACACTCCAACTGTATTATCATTTGTAGAAATATAGAACAAAAAACAACATAATTTTTCTAAATGGCATAACATATAAGATAAATCAACAAAAAAAAAAACATGTAGGATAATCAACAAACTAAATAGATTAGCTATGTATAAAACATTTTTTTAGTTAAAATCATTAAATTTTTATAAATAGACTAGAATTGCAAAAAGGTCACAAAATTTGAGATAACCATTAAACTTATAAATTATTAATATAATTTTTTAATTATGAAAAGAATTTAAGTATTAATAGATTAATTATTTTTTAAAAAAATTAATAGAAAAATAAATTGAGAAGTTAAAGTATTTTGAAAGAAAATAAAAATAGTAAAAACATTAAGTCTATATATTATACTAAATCTATAGTCACTATTGCGCCATGTGTTTCTATATGATCTCGCTATATGTTATATTTTTCAAGTTATAATGATAATTATTTTTATATGTTAAGTAAAAAATTCAAATTAATGTTTAAGTTTAGATTTTCAAATTAAAATCCTTTAAATACAATGTAAAATAAATTCAAATCATAAATTTTTTATGTGTAGGTAACAAATCATATATTATATATTTTTATTTTTGATAAATTTTTTTTCTATATTTCGTTTAGTCTATTAATTATTTTTTTAGTTTGTTTATTTTTATTTGATCACCAAGGTCTTATAATTTTTTTTTCTAAAAATATATAAAAAAATTATATGGGATTATTGATTGTGCCTCTACTGTATTATTATCAATGTATAATACTCTTATACCCTATGTACGTATAATATATATACCACATATATATATTATACATACATAGAATATAAGTATGCCACATAAACAACATATAAACACCTCTATATGACCAAAATATATTCTTACAATAATTCACTACCAAAACTTTCTTTATAAAATATTGTCCATCTATAATTACATATACGTACATAATATCTCCAAAATACATTTAGTATACAAATGATATATATTTAAGTCATACAAATCCAAAGTACATGATTTAATTATATGTATGCTGCACCCTATATGCTAAGTTGGTCCGTGGCAACTTTAATCTTCTAACTATCAACTACAATCTATATATTTATGATCGGCAACTTCTTACCTGCACGATTTACACAACCAAGCTAAATTTTATAGTTTAATGATACATATTTAAAATAACAATAAGCATTACACACACATTCCACATGCTTTACAATACTCATATAAAACTCTTATGACTTTTTAATATCGTTCAAGTATTTATACATATCACCAAACTCACAATACATGTACAATCACACACACACACACACACACACACACTCCCTTTATTTTATAAATTATTTATCTCACTACCGGTGAGTTAATCATTTATTTCCATTACTTTAACTGTAATATCCCAAAATGTGCCCTAGAAGTTTTAGTATAATTGTTGTTTTATTTGAATTAAAATGTATATGTTATTGGAAAGAGAAAATAATTTAAAAAGGAGTGTATATGTTGTATATATGGATATATATATATAACATATACACAAGTCAAATGTATAGTCAAAGGAAGAAGATATTTATTTTGGTTATTTATGAAATTACTAAAAAGGGCATGTAAGTGAAAGGAAGTTAAAACAAATAGATGGGGGTATTTAAGTAATTTTCTTTTTGGAATGCTTGGTGGAGGTTTAAAGAGATGAAAAGTTTGACTTTGTTTATTCATTTTCTTTTCTTCTCCTTTGGTGGCCGGCCATTATCAAGACAAGAGAGCAAGAAGAAGGTTTTGAGTTCTAAGATCAAATTGAAGGAGATTTCAAATAAACAAGTTGGAATTTCAAGAAATTTCATTATTTTGGTAAGTTCTCTCTTGATTGCTCTTATTATTTTTGAAGTTATTTTTGAGTTTGATGAAGTGTTGTTGATAATATGGTTAGGATTGCTTGTGGTGTGTTTGTATGTGTTGGAAATGGAATTAAAGATAAGAAGTTAGGTTGGTGTTGGTGATGGAAGAGTAAGAGTTGTGTTTAGTGAAATTTCTTTCTGTTTTACAATTAGTAAAGGCTGTGACTTGTACGATTTTTAATTAAATATAGAAAAATGTTCTTGAAGTGAATTTTTGATATGTTGTGCCTCTATGAGTCTAGAATGACTGAAAAATATGTTGATTCAATTTTGGAATGGTTATGATTTTGGAAAGATTATTTTTATTAGACCTATTCCAGCAGGTACCTTAACTGAGACAGCTATCTTTCGGAATTTTTAATAAAATATAGAAAAATAATATCCAATTTAATTTTGGATATGTTGTTTCTTAGTGAGTCTAGTATTTGAGAAAAATAATTTAGAACCACGTTGATTGAATTTGATTTATGGAATTCACAGAGTTCGGAACTGCTGCTAGGATGCAGGGCAATTGGGGCAGTCTGGTTGGGTGAACTATTTGACCAGGATTTTGTATTCATTTTGACCTGAAATTTTAAAGAAATGATTTTAAGATGTAAAACTAAATTCTGTAAAAAGTTTAGAGTTTTTAGTCAAGTAGATTATTTTATACAATTTTTCAAAATAAGGATAAAGTGGAGTCTAAAACTAGAATTTACTATTCATATGGTCATTTTGCTAATATTCCTTTTTGGATTAGGTTGTGAAGAGGTTGAATTGCCCTAACCTAAGTGTTGAGGATTCTTGGAAGAGTAGGTGTATAGATTGGTGTGAGTTGGTTTTAAGGTAAGTACAAACTACATTATTGCATACATTCATATGATATTGAGACTTGAAACATATTTGATTATAAATGTGATAAGGAATCTAATACATTGTGGATGTATATTAATAATGTTATGTTTGGTATAATGTGAATGTTGTGATGAGCATGTAAAATATGTGTTAATGACATTGATTATATCCATTTGAATAATGAATTGATTAATGTGATTTGAAACATATGATGAAATGAAATGTGAAAGGTGAATGAGATGATGAGAATTCAAGATGTATGTGAAAGCAATTGATTATGAATACTTAAATGTGAATGGAAATATGATGAAGCCATTGTGTTGGCTATGGAAATGCAAATGAAATTATTGGGGCATGATTGCCTAATTGCTTATGAAATATAAAATGAATTGAGAAAGAGATTATGAAGAGATGAATGAAATGTTTGTGTGCTTAATATGTTATTCAGATTTCAGAGTTTTGGGTTTGGCGGCATGCCTATGAAATATATGAATAATAGTAACAGTCTTGCCGGGTTGAGGATCTCCTCGAGATTAGTCGGGTTGAGGTCCAAGAGACTGGGTCTGTTACACTTGTTTTGGTAACAGTCTTGCCGGGTTGAGGATCTCCTTGAGTCTAGCCAAGTAGAGGTCCAAGAGACTGGGTCTGTTACCCTATCCATGGATATATATATATATATGTGTGTGTGTGTATATTGCCTACGGGCTTGATGATTATGATTATGGATCAAAGCAGTAACTCTGAACTTTGAATAACATATTAGTGTATTTTGGGCCCATGCTTGTCTTTGTTTTCAATGTGAATATTGAATGTTTTGATTAATTATTAAATAATGTAAGATTGTGAAATATAATATTCTCTTGAATTGATCTTGAATCTTGATTGTGTGACATTAGCATGGCATTAAAGCATCATAGCACTGTAGTTTGTACCACTAAGCCGTTGGCTTAGCGCGAATGTGATTCTTCGCGCAGGTGACAGGGAAGAACCAGAGAGTTCCTCTAGGCTGAGTCGAGCCTAGATTTTGAAGAGTGAATAGTGGGCTTTAAGATTGAAGACTGACTGCCAAACATGTATAAATTTTATGTGTTGTAAAACTTGAGTTTTGATGTATATGAATTTGTAAATATTGTTACTTTCCGTTGCATAGTGAACAAATATTTTATCTACTGTATTTCATAATAAACCTTTACTTTATTTTGTACTAGAAGTGTAAATCCTTTTTGCAGGTTGTAGTTGAGGTTATAAGGGGGATTTATTGGAAGTGTACTGAGAATGATTTTGTTTGCATTGGTTTGTGTAAAAATGTTTTCAAAAAAAAAAACAGTTTTGTCGACACTTGGGATTAAATTTTTAGGCGAAACTATGGCAAAATTTATGTAAAAATCGAAACTAAAATTTGACTAAGTAAAAGTGGTAGCAACATTAGGATAATGTGGCGCCTCTACTCAGCTTACACATGTAGGTCGGGAAGGGGTGTTACAATTTTGGTATCAGAGCCTAGGTTTAAGATTCTCAACCTAGGTGAATTGTAAGAAAAAGAAAATTTTGATTTTAAAAGTTGGGTTTTGAATAAAATACATGTTTTGGTATGGCAGTCTTTGATCTTTAATGAGGAATGTTCTGCTGTGTTTGCAGATATAGGTAGTAATGGAGTCTCATTCACGTCAGACTGTAGAAGGAAGTGCTGAGAGTGTAGCTCCAGGAGAGAGTAGAGATGGAGCTAGAGTTGACGGAGTTAGTGAGGCACCTGTTTCTGTGCTAGAGAGACCAGCTGCAGAGGAGGGTCCCCCGGGTTGGTTGAGGCATGTGGTAGAACTATTTAGACAAGTTCTAGTGCAACCACCACCACAGCCTCAGATGCCGGTAAGACATTATGACAAGTTGAGAAAATATGGAGCTGAAGATTTCTTAGGCACTACTGACCCTGCAGTGGTTGGATAGGGTACAGAGGATATTCATTCAGTTGCAAGCCACTTCGGATGAGAAGTTTGACTATGCCAGATCCCTCCTTCAGAAAGATGCCTATGATTGGTGGAAGACTATCCCTCATGCTATGGATGATCCACTTACACTATCTTATAGTGATTTTCTGAGGGAGTTCGAGCAGAAATATACTCCGAGGGAGTATAAAGATTTAAAGAAGATGGAATTCCTGAGTTTGAGGCAAGACAACTGGACGGTGACGGAATATGAGATTGAATACATCCGGTTGAGTCGTTATGCCGGGGGAATTATTTATGATGAAATAGATAGGTGCAGAAGGTTTGAGGAGGGATTGAGGCCCTCTATTATGTGCATCGTGGCTGGTTCTCGGTACCAGGATTTCTCTCAGCTTGTTGCAGCAGCTAGGAGCGTTGAGAAAGCGCAGAGCATTGCAGCAGCTGCTTCTGAGGAGGAGACCAGGGTTAGGAGACCCCAGTTTGAGGCAGGGTCTTCATCTATGAAGAGGGGGAGAGGAAGTTTTATTCCGAGAATATGTAGGAGTCAGAGATAGCCGGGTAGGTCAGTGCAGTATCAGAGACAGAGATCGAGACCTACACCTTCTATAGCTAGTGCTCCAACTCCGATGGTTCAGAGATCCATTCCCCCTATATGTGTTCAGTGTGGTGGAAGACATGGGGGTGTTTGTTGGAAATATAGTGGATCAGCTGTGTGTTTTCGATGTGGATCGCCTGATCATTTTATTAGGGAGTGTCCTGAGATGCAGGAGCACAGGCAGGCTGAGTCTGCAGCCTCTCGACCTAGTGTCAGCAGAGGTGGTTGAGGAGGCAGAGGTTTCAGTAGGGGTGGTCGATCCGGGTATAGTCAGAGAGGAGGATCATCATCTGGAGGCAGTAGGCCAGATGAAGCCGGATCTTCTCAGAGGGTGTATGTGATGCAGAGGCAGCCATATGCTTCAGCAGTTATAGCTGGTACATTTTCTTTATTTGGCATTTCAGTACTTGCTTTGATTGATCCAGGATCTACTCATTCATATATTAGTGCATCTATCTTGCCTGTGTCTGAATTGCATTCTGAGTCCTTAGGATTTGATGTCTTGGTGATAAATCCTTTAGGACATAGTGTGGTTGTTAGTAGGGTGCACCGTGATAGTGCAGTTGGGGTGCAAGGTGAGAAGTTTCTTGGTGATCTGATTGAAATGCCTTTTAAAGAATATGATTTGATCTTAGGCATGGATTGGTTGTCTAAGCATGGAGCTGTGGTAGATTGTCAAAAGAAATGTGTTACTTTGAGAACTGGTGATGGTAGAAGTATATTAGTATCCAGTGAGCAAAGACAACTTGCATCTTTGTTGGTTTCAGTTGTAACAGCTAGAAGGTTGATTAGAAAGGGGGTGTGATGCTTATCTTGCTCATGTGGTGGATACTAGAGTAGCGGGTTCTCAACTTAATAATATAACCACAGTTGTAGATTTTCCGGATGTGTTTCCTGAGGAGTTGCCAGGGTTACCCCCTGAGAGAGAGGTTGAGTTTGGTATCGATTTGTTGCCTGGTACCACTCCCATCTCTATCACTCCTTATAGAATGGCAACTGCTGAATTGAGAGAGTTAAAGGTGCAGTTGCAGGAGTTGTTGGATAAAGGGTTCATTCGCCCTAGTATTTCTCCGTGGGGAGCTCTTGTGTTGTTTGTGAAGAAAAAGGATGGTACTTTGAGATTGTGCATCGATTATAGGCAATTGAACAAAGTAACTATCAAGAATAAGTATCTTTTGCCTCGAATTGATGATCTCTTTGATCAGTTGAAGGGAGCAGCGGTGTTTTCCAAAATTGATTTGAGATCAGGGTACCATCAATTGAGGGTTAGAGCTGAAGATGTTTCTAAGACAGCTTTCCGCATAAGATATGGGCATTATGAGTTCTTGCTAATGCCTTTTGGATTGACGAATGCACCTGCAGCTTTTATGGATTTGATGAATAGGGTGTTTAGGCCCTATCTGGATCAGTTTGTGATGGTTTTCATCGATGATATTTTGGTGTATTCACGTAATGAGGAGGAGCATGACAAGCATCTGCGAATGGTATTACAGATCTTGAGAGAGAAGCAGTTGTATGCTAAGCTGTCAAAGTGTGAGTTTTGGCTTGACCAAGTAACTTTTCTCGGTCATATAGTTTCAGCAGATGGTATAAGAGTTGATCTGAGTAAAGTTGAGGCAATTTTGAATTGGAGTCCACCAAAGTCAGTGACTGAAGTTAGAAGTTTTCTGGGTTTGGTAGGCTATTATCGAAGGTTTGTGAAAGGTTTTTCTTCGATAGCTACTCCACTCACCAGATTGCTTCGAAATGGAGTTAGATTTGTGTGGACAGATCAGTATCAAGCTAGTTTTGATCAGTTGAAAGAAATGTTGACTCAAGCACCTGTTCTTACTTTACCCGTGGAAGATAAACCTTATGTAATTTATAGTGATGCTTCACATAATGGTTTAGGATGTGTCTTGATGCAAGAGGGTAAAGTTGTAGCTTATGCTTCTCGGCTGTTGAAGTCGCATGAGCTCAATTATCCAACACATGATTTGGAATTGGCAGCTATAGTATTTGCTTTGAAGATTTGGCGACACTACTTGTATGGAGAGAAATGTTTTATTTATATGGATCACAAAAGTTTGAAATATTTGGTGTTCAGAAGGAGCTGAATCTTCGGCAAAGGCGATGGTTAGAACTGATTAAAGACTACGATTGTTTGATTGATTACCATCCTGATAAGGCGAATGTAGTTGCTGATGCCTTGAGTCGGAAGTCTCTGGCAGGTTTGGCTGTTTATTCGCTCTCGTTGCTTGTTGAGTTGAGAGCATTACATGCTAGTTTTGAAGCATGTGATGATGGTGCATTGTTGGCTCAGTTGCAATTGAGACCAGTATTGTTGGATCAGATTAAGGAGGCTCAATTAACAGATGGGAAAATTCAGAAGATTATTTCAGATTGCCAAAACGGGGAGAGCCGAGATTTCTTTGTGAGAAGTGATGGTAGCCTTTGGTTTAAGGATAGATTGTGTGTTCCTGATGATGCTAAATTGAGAAAGATTATTTTAGAAGAAGCACATCAGTCGGTTTTTGCTATACATATGGGAAATACAAAGATGTACTATGATTTGAAACAGCATTATTGGTGGTCAGGTATGAAAAGAGACATAGCGGAGTTTGTATCCAAGTGTCTCACTTGTCAGAGGGTGAAAGCTGAGCATCAAGTTCCAACAGGGTTGCTTCAACCTTTATCAGTGCCTGATTGGAAATGGGAGAGAGTGACAATGGATTTTGTGTCTGGTTTACCTTTGACACAGAGGAAGCATGATGCTATTTGGGTGATTGTTGATAGGTTGACAAAGACAGCTCATTTTCTTCCGGTTCAGATGGACTATTCACTTGAGAAGTTGGCTGAGCTGTATATTAGTGAGATAGTGAAGTTGCATGGAGTTCTAATTTCTTTAGTGTCTGATCGAGATCCTCGATTTACTTCAAGATTTTGGAAGAGTTTACATGGTGCTTTGGGTTCTCGATTGCATTTTAGCACTGCTTTTCATCTGCAGACAGATGGACAGTCAGAGAGAGTGATACAAATTATTGAGGATATGTTGAGAAGCTGTGTCATTGATTTCTCTGGAAGTTGGGACAGATTTTTGCCACTTGTAGAATTTGCTTACAACAACAGTCATCAAACCAGTATTGGCATGGCACCATTTGAGGCATTGTATGGAAGAAGATGTAGAACGCCTCTATGTTGGAATGAAATTGGAGAGGGCAAATTAATTGGTCCTAATTTGGTTAAAGAAACTTAAGAGAAAGTGAAGATAATTCGGGATCGGTTAAAGACAGCTTCAGATCGACAAAAATCTTATTCAGATTTGAAGAGAAGAGGCATAGAATTTGATGTTGGAGATAAAGTATTTTTGAAAGTGTCTCCTTGGAAAAAGATATTGAGATTTGGTCGTAGAAGGAAGCTGAGTCCTCATTTTATTGGACCATATGAAATTCTAGAAAGAGTTGGGCCAGTTGCTTATCGTCTTGCTTTGCCACCTGAGTTGGATAGAATCCATAATGTATTCCATGTTTCTATGTTGCGGAGGTATAGATCGGATCCATCTCATATCTTGCCAATTGAATCCATTGAAGTGAGCTCGGATATGACATTTGAAGAAGAACCAGTTGCTATTTTGGCACATGAAGTGAAAGAATTGAGAAATAAGAAAGTGCCATTGGTGAAAGTTCTATGGAAGAATCATGGGAGAGAAGAGGCAACTTGGGAGAGCGAGCAAGCAATGCAAGATCAGTATCCTCAACTGTTTCAGACATAGTATCAGGTAATTTCGAGGATGAAATTTATTTTTAGAGGGGGAGAATTATAATATCCCAAAATGTGCCCTAGAAGTTTTAGTATAATTGTTGTTTTATTTGAATTAAAATGTATATGTTATTGGAAAGAGAAAATAATTTAAAAAGGAGTATATATGTTGTATATATGGATATATATATAACATATACACAAGTCAAATGTATAGTCAAAGGAAGAAGATATTTATTTTGGTTATTTATGAAATTACTAAAAAGGGCATGTAAGTGAAAGGAAGTTAAAACAAACAGATGGGGGTATTTAAGTAATTTTCTTTTTGGAATGCTTGGTGGAGGTTTAAAGAGATGAAAATTTTGACTTTGTTTATTCATTTTCTTTTCTTCTCCTTTGGTGGCCGGCCATTATCAAGACAAGAGAGCAAGAAGAAGGTTTTGAGTTCTAAGATCAAATTGAAGGAGATTTCAAATAAACAAGTTGGAATTTCAAGAAATTTCATTATTTTGGTAAGTTCTCTCTTGATTGCTCTTGTTGTTTTTGAAGTTATTTTTGAGTTTGATGAAGTGTTGTTGATAATATGGTTAGGATTGCTTGTGGTGTGTTTGTATGTGTTGGAAATGGAATTAAAGATAAGAAGTTAGGTTGGTGTTGGTGATGGAAGAGTAAGAGTTGTGTTTAGTGAAATTTCTTTCTGTTTTACAATTAGTAAAGGCTGTGACTTGTACAATTTTTAATTAAATATAGAAAAATTTTCTTAAAGTGAATTTTTGATATGTTGTGCCTCTATGAGTCTAGAATGACTGAAAAATATGTTGATTCGATTTTGGAATGGTTATGATTTTGGAAATATTATTTTTATTAGACCTATTCCAGCAGGTACCTTAACTGAGACAGCTATCTTTCGGGATTTTTAATAAAATATAGAAAAATAATATCCAATTGAATTTTGGATATGTTGTTTCTTAGTACGTCTAGAATTTGAGAAAAATAATTTGGAACCACGTTGATTGAATTTGATTTATGGAATTCACAAAGTTCAGAACTGCTGCCAGGATGCAGGGCAATTGGGGCAGTCTGGTTGGGTGAACTATTTGACTAGGATTTTGTGTTCAGTTTGATCTGAAATTTTAAAGGAATGATTTTAAGATGTAAAACTAAATTCTGTAAAAATTTTAGAGTTTTTAGTCAAGTAGATTATTTTATACAATTTTTCAAAATAAGGATAAAGTGGAGTCTAAAACCAGAATTTACTATTTATATGGTCATTTTGCTAATATTCCTTCTGGATTAGGTTGTGAAGAGGTTGAATTGCCCTAACCTAAGTGTTGAGGATTCTTGGAAGAGTAGGTGTATGGATTGGTGTGAGTTGGTTTAAAGGTAAGTAAAAACTACATTATTGCATACATTCATATGATATTGAGACTTGAAACATATTTGATTATAAATGTGATAAGGAATCTAATACATTGTGGATGTATATTAATAATGTTATGTTTGGTATAATGTGAATGTTGTGATGAACATGTAAAATATGTGTTAATGACATTGATTATATCCATTTGAATAATGAATTGATTAATGTGATTTGAAACATAACGAAATGTGAAATGTGCAAGATGTGATGATGAAATGAAATGTGAAAGGTGAATGAGATGATGAGAATTCAAGATGTATGTGAAAGCAATTGATTATGAATACTTAAATGTGAATGGAAATATGATGAAGCCATTGTGTTGGCTATGGAAATGCAAATGAAATTATTGGGGCATGATTGCCTAATTGCTTATGAAATATAAAATGAATTGAGAAAGAGATTATGAAGAGATGAATGAAATGTTTGTGTGCTTAATATGTTATTCAGATTTCAGAGTTCTGGGTTTGGCGGCATGCCTATGAAATATATGAATAATAGTAACAGTCTTGCCGGGTTGAGGATCTCCTCGAGATTAGTCGGGTTGAGGTCCAAGAGACTGGGTCTGTTACACTTGTTTTGGTAACAGTCTTGCCGGGTTGAGGATCTCCTTGAGTCTAGCCAAGTAGAGGTCCAAGAGACGGGTCTGTTACCCTATCCATGGATATATATATATATATATATATATGTGTGTGTGTGTGTATCGCCTACGGGCTTGATGATTATGATTATGGATCAAAGCAGTAACTCTGAACTTTGAATAACATATTAGTGTATTTTGGGCCCATGCTTGTCTTTGTTTTCAATGTGAATATTGAATGTTTTGATTAATTATTAAATAATGTAAGATTGTGAAATATAATAGTCTCTTGAATTGATCTTGAATCTTGATTGTGTGATATTAGCATGGCATTAAAGCATCATAGTACTGTAGTTTGTACCACTAAGCCGTTGGCTTAGCGCGAATGTGATTCTTCGCGCAGGTGACAGGGAAGAACCAGAGAGTTCCTCTAGGCCGAGTCGAGCCTAGATTTTGAAGAGTGAATAGTGGGCTTTAAGATCAAAGACTGACTGCCAAACATGTATAAATTTTATGTGTTGTAAAACTTGAGTTTTGATGTATATGAATTTGTAAATACTGTTACTTTCCGTTGCATAGTGAACAAATATTTTATCTACTGTATTTCATAATAAACCTTTACTTTATTTTGTACTAGAAGTGTAAATCCTTTTTGCAGGTTGTAGTTGAGGTTATAAGGGGGATTTATTGGAATTGTACTGAGAATGATTTTGTTTGCATTGGTTTGTGTAAAAATGTTTAAAAAAAAAAACAGTTTTGTCGACACTTGGGATTAAATTTTTAGGCGAAACTATAGCAAAATTTCTGTAAAAATCGGAACTAAAATTTGACTAAGTAAAAGTGGTAGCAACATTAGGATAGTGTGGCGCCTCTACTCAGCTTACACATGTAAGTCGGGAAGGGGTGTTACATTAACATACATAAATAAACACATCACAATCACAAATTACATGTTTGGCCCAATAACTCCTATACAATTGCAAAGTCTAGCTTTAATATCATTACTTTCATGACCCAGCTCTGCTCAAGTCAAATCTCGATCTCAATCTCATGATCCAACTCTTCTCAGCTCATCTCAGTCTATAGACTCAGATCTGCTTAGGTCTATCAGTATATGTATCATCAATCTTAGCTTATTGGATAAGTAATTATATAGGACTGACAACCACATATTCTCTTTCATATTTACATTTTCTTTTCCTTTATCATTTACCATTTTTCACACATCACTTTCTCATTTCCACATATCAATCACATAGTCTCATTATTTTATTCATATTCATAATATAACACTCTTTTTCATCATTCTTATGCCATACTATATATTTATATAATCTTTTTCACATTGTATCAACATGTACGTACTTTGCACAACACAATAATAACATTTATCAGAGTTCATGTTTTGATCAAAGTTTGCTTGAAGTTAATTTTTCTTTTAATTTGTGTTTAAAGTTTGCTTGAAGTGTTTAATTTAGGTGGAGGTGCAAAAAAATAGATTGATGGATCAAAATATTAAAAAAAAAATATGAGACATGGCTAAGACACGTGTCCCTCATCCAAGGCAAGAGGCATGAACCACTCACATGACATGGGCTGAGGCAACTTTGCTTGGTCATGTCCTTTAAAAAAATTGGTAGAGATAGACACCGGCAGAAGACACGACCAAGCCATTGGCCGTGTCACATGACACGGCTAAGGCCTTGGTCGTGTCCCACTTGATGAAACCAAAGAGCAAGCAAATGGCAAAGCGAATGGTAGAGGTGAACACAAGAAGAAGACATGGCCAAGCCACTGGTTGTGTCACATGACACAGCCGGTGACTTGGCTGTGTCACACCTAGAAAAGAAGGAGAAAGATTAGATAGCTATGACATGACCTCAAGGCTTGACTGTGTCCCAAGAAGAATGAGTGATACGATCAAATCACTCAAGGCTTGGCCATTCTCATATGGTTTTTTAAATTATTTTGCATAAAGTGAGGGACAATTGGGGGACAAAAGACTTTTCTTTTTAAAAAAAATATTAAAAATGAGTAAAAGGTGGATGAATTTATGGGAAGAAATAAAAAAAACAAAGAAAAAGAGTGAGACAAAGGGTGGTGTGTGAGTTGGCAAGACATGGTTGGTGTCTTAAAAAATGGAAAGGAATTGGAAGTGGGGGTATGAAATGACATACATGTTTTTTGCTTATGGAAGAGCTATCTAGTTCTTAGTTTGGTTCTTGTTTTGGAGGGTGAGACACCATTCTCTCTTCATCTTCAATTTTCATTCATCTTTCATTTCTTCCATAGATAAGATTTAATCAAGTTTGAGAATTAAATTGAGTGAGCAAGCTCCTTAGAAGATGAGGGTTTGAAGAAAGCTTGATTAGAGTTGTAAACTTGAGAGAGTTACCATTCCATCTTTCAAGAGGAGAGTCATTAATTGAAGAGGGCTTGGAAGTTGTTCATCATACATCAAGGTGGAAGCTAGGAGAAAGATAAGTAGTTCAACTCTTAGAGTCTACAAGGGGTTTTTCATATTCTCTCTTTTAATTCATTTCTAGGTTGTTATTGTTTTATTATGAACATTAATATTACAATGTATAATTTTGATTTGATGAATATTGAGATGGATATTTAT
The DNA here is from genome assembly GCA_947685225.1 of Garcia nutans. Taxonomy (NCBI): domain Eukaryota; kingdom Viridiplantae; phylum Streptophyta; class Magnoliopsida; order Malpighiales; family Euphorbiaceae; genus Garcia; species Garcia nutans. The sequence continues at coordinate 37,888,650 of CANTUV010000045.1, forward strand.
TTTAAATTGATGATGAGCTAATTTACTCATGTTTTAGGTTGTAGTAGATTTGATTAAATGACTTAATTTGATAATTCCTTTAGTATACCTTGTTATTGGTTGATTGCATTGGACTTAAAGTTAGTTTGATATATTGGACACCTATTAATCACTTAATATTGAACGATGGACCGAGAGGTGAAATTCGATATCAGAACTATATAATCAACCACCCTAAGAATGAATTAGAAATATAAGTACTAGGTTTTATTTAATTTGCAATTTCAAAACAATTGGTTGTTGTTAATTCATGAATTTGAAAACTAATGAATTGGTAATTACTCATTGAACTCAAGGGACAAATTAAAATACAAGGTTATATTAATGGATAATTTGAGAATCAAAATTTAATTAAATTGACCTATAACCCTAGGCACCATTCCTAGCAATAAATTAATCTGACGCACTACTACTCGTTTTTACTTTCAAACTTTAATTACAACTCACAAATTCAACAACACACTCTCAATTTTAATTTATTTGTTAATCAAACTATTGTAAAATAATTTCTTCCTTATGAGACGACATTGGGGCGATCACCGTTGCTACAATTACCTCGTATACTTGCGAGTGTCACTTTGTATTAGTAATTAATCGAGCACAACAGTTCATACCTCACGACCATTTATCCTTGAAGGACACACCTGCACAATTCAAAACAGTACTACCAATTAATTCAAGAATCAAACACATGGCCTTGTAACCCCAAAGGAATACGCCCATTTGCTCTCAATCAATCACAAATTTCATGACAAACACATATATCATATATGAACCCAAAATCATATCTTTAACACATAAATCCAACAAACTAAATATGTACAAACCTCTATTAAGTAAAGTTCCCAGCTTTCTTCACCAAAAGCTCTTCTACACTCCTAAACAAAATACACATAAACATATCATTGGATCATATCTCTATTCATATAAACATCAATTAGACCAGTTAAACCACTTTTAATCACTTTCTACCAAAAGTCCCAATTTCACATAACCTCTCCATCAACACCATTCCTTCCAATTTTAACTTATTTCCCTCATCCAACTACAAATTCATTACATAAATATTAAAACAACATCAAAACAATTCACTTTAACAATTATAAACATCATCATTAAAAACCATAATTTCACATACTCATGACATAAATGCTAGTTCCACCATAACTAACTCATATCCAATTTTCAATCATAAAATTATTCTTTCTCACCAAAATAACATCATAATAACTCATTCTAACAATTATTGACACTCCCATCAAAAGTGCAAATTTCACATATTCACCCTAAAACCCTAACTTCATCCAAACTCGCCCATATTAACTTTTTAACCATAGAATCACCATATATATATATATATATATATATATTAAACAACATTAAATCATCTCATTTTAATCATTAAAATCACTCATATAAAAACTCTAATTTACACATAATCTCTACAAAACTATAATTTCATTATTTATATTTATCTCAACTGACCAACTAATAAATTATCATCCGTTCATCACTTTAACTTCATTTGCACCAATTTTAACAATTAACCATAACTTTCTCTCACTAGACTAATTTTATATAACCTTAAAACTAAGAAAATAAAGCTTGAGAGAGAGAATACTTACTCGATTCTTGCTAAGCCTTCAAAATCTACCTTAAATCCTCTTGAATTCCCTATGAATTTGATGTATAACATGAAACAAAACCTAAGCTCTCACCTTCTCCAATGGCATGTCCAAAAAAGAAGAAGAAGAAGAAATATCTTTTTTTTATTTAATACCCATCTTTATCCCTTATATATAATAATTTAATTTAAATAATCCAACCAGTCAACTTATTTTCTTTTTTGACTTTTTCTCTCTTCTCCTGTTATTATTATTATTATTTTTTTTAGTAAAGGTGGGCGGCACCACCGGCAAAATTTATTAATATCTCAAATAGGGATAAATATTATCAGTCAGTACAAAGCCCTTAATAAATTTGGGCAAAGATATGAATGTGTCAAAAGTTCTAGAAATCTTATTAACACGAGAATAATAAGCTAAAAAATGGGCAGATTGGTTACCCTCACGATAAACATGGGAGATGGTAACAGAAGGGAGGGAGCTTGATCAGCCAAGAATATTCAGAAGGGATAAAACTTTGGTGGTTGGCCATATCAACCACCTGGATGGAGTCCACTTCAGCAACAATCTGATTGTAGCCCAAAGAAAAAATCCATTGGAGACTACAAAATAGAGCCTGTATCTCAGCATTGAAAGGAGAAGATGCCTGCAAAATAAAACATTTTCCAATAATAAAGTGACCTTTATCATCACGCAAGATGGCACCACCTGTGGCAAAAGAATTCGAGTAAGATGCATCAACATTCAATTTGACATATCCATTCTTCGGCCTCTCCCACCGGACTAGGGATGATTTCCGTATCCGCTTCCCATAATCAGATGGAAGAATGTCTGCCAGCATGAAATTATGGACTGCAAACTTCTGTGAAGATGTGGCCACTCCCCAATGAAGAAGAGTCTTAGAAATGAGAAGATGCATAGCATTCATATCAACGGCAAGACCTCCCCAAACCCTTTTGCAATAAGCTAGCCAAATATAATACATAACAACCAATGGAACAAGATGGCAAAGCTTGCTGCGAAGATTATTCGAATTAGCATTCAGCCACCAAGAAGTCAACTCACCCTAAAGAGTAGAGGAACGACTCCGGTCGTGAGGAATGATAATGGACCTGTAAAATATCCAGATTCTATAGATCCAGTCACAATGAAAGAAAACATGATTTGCAGTAGCCTCTCCTTTTAGACAGAAAGGGCAAGCTGAAGCAAGCTGAACCCCTATGCGCTGTAGCTTAGTAGGGAGCGGTAAAGCAGTATTAACAACCTTCCAACCAAAAATAGAATACCGCAAAGGAATAGAAGAATCCCATAAGGATCTAGAAGAAAGAGACCTGCTTTTCTTAGGCCGAATAATATCATAAACATCACCAAACTTGAAGTTAAAATCAGAATCTTGAAAGCAATTGAAGAGTGAATCATCATTCAACCTCACATTTTTGTATTTGTCATAAGTCCGACATATACGTTTCCATCCATGGGAATCTACAGGAAGAAAAGACATGATACCTTTTCGTTTGTATTTGCCATGCATGTATTATTATTATTATTATTATTATTATTATTATTATTATTATTATTATTATCATTATTATTATTATCATCATCATCATCATCATCATCATCATCATCATCATCATCATCATCATCATCATCATCTTTTCCAACACAACTTTATAATTGGCATATATATGATGTATATTTTATGTATATGTATATATTTTATATATCTCATATATATTTCAAATATATAACATGTATATATCCCATATCTAATATATGTATATTTTATATTTCTCTCTACTAATCATACCTACCTAATTCTTCATATTAATTAATCCAATGTATACTAAAATTGGGATGTTACACGATGGAAGAATAAAACTAAAACTAATACAATTTTTCTTAATGACATAACATATAGGATAACCAATCAATTGAATAGATTAGCTACAGATAAATATTTTTTATTTAAAATCATTAAATTTTTATAAATAGACTAAAATTGCAACAAAAAAAATAACCAAGCTTGAGATAACCATTAAACTTATAAATTATCAATATAATTTCTTAATTATGAAAAGAATTTAAGTAATAATATCTTAACTTTTTTAAATCAATAGAAAACTAAATTGAGGGGTTGAAGTATTTTGAAAGAAAATGAAAATAGTAAAAGAATCGAGTCGATATATTATACTAAATCTATGGTAACTAACTCTCTCTCTATAATCTAGGCATGTGTTATATTTTTAAAATATAAATAATTATTATTTTTATATGCAATATAAAAATTTCAATTAATGTTTAAATTTTAATTTTGAAATTAAAGTCCTTTAAATAAATTTAAAAAAATTAAAATCATAATTTTTTTTCTACGTAGGAAAGAAATCATATTTTCTATGTTTTTGTTTTTATTTTTGATAAATTCTTTCATATATTTTATTTGGTCTATTATTTATTTTTTTAGTTTATTTATTTTCATTTGATCATCATACTTTTATAATTTTTTTCTAAAATAATATAAAAATATAAATGGGTTGTTTATTTCACCCCAATTGTTTTATCAGTGGTAGAAGTATATGACAAACAATAACATAATTTTTCTTAATAATATAACATATAGGTATACATGGAAACTGGGTCGAGCGGCATGTGGGCTATCCAACTCCGCCCGTTTCGGGCACGACTCAAGTGCTAGGCACGACCCATCTTATTTGGCACATTTAAATATTCTACGTTGGATTGGGCTAGGGCATTTGGCCTATTATGTAGGCCCAATATAGCATGGCAAATGGCCCGATATGACACGATCTGTTAGGCTAAATAAATATATTATATATTTATACTTGTTGGAATAAAATTGTGCACATAATTTTTACAATTAATAATAAATGGCTGATGAATTAATAATAAAAAAATAATATTATATTTAATTTTAAATTAAAATAATTTAAGAATAATCATTATTAAGCTAGTAATTTTTCACATATTTTAGATTATGATATTTTAAAAAAATTACACTTTTATTTTTTAAAATTAAAGTTATCTTAATGTTTAAGTATTCAAAAATTTCAAATAATTTAATATCTTAAAATTCTTCAAAATTTTTTATATTTTTAATTGAGACTATACCTGTAAATTAATTTATTAATTTATAAATTAAAATTTTTATAGCGATTTTAGGCATGTCAGCCCTAAAATTATTAATAAAATTTATTTAAAAAATTAGACTAATCCATATATTGACATAATATGGCGCGATTCAATACTTTATGACATAATTATATAAAGATCAATGGATTATTCTAGCCGTTACTTTTTAAATTTTAGCATGATCTAATACGATACGATTAATTTTTTGGGCTAGCACACCACGACACAACAAAAGCTCAAGCATGGTGGATTTGGGCCAAGCTAGAATGGCACAAACAAATTGTCATATATTCATGTAGGACAATCAACTAACTAAATAGATTAGCTAAGGATAAATTTTTTTTATTTAAAATCATTAAATTTTTAGAAATAGACTATAATTGTAAAAAAAGTGACAAAACTTGAGATAACCATTCAACTTACAAATTAGCAATAAAATATTTAATTATGAAAGTAATTTAAGTACCAATAGCTTAATTATTTTAAAAAAATAATTAAAAATAAATTGAGGGGTTAAATTATTTTAGAAGAAAATGATAATAGTAAAAGAATTAAGTCATTATTAGGTAGTTTCATCTCTTTTTATGGTTATTATTTTTGCGCAGAGAATCCATAACTATATATGTATAGCATTAGATGATTAACTTTTATTGTATTATTATTGTAATTTTCTCTTATAAAAAGATAAAATTCTATTCAAATTATAAAACCTGATATTGAAAACCAAATGGTTCACATCAAATTATTATAATTTTTAATAACTCTCGCAATGTCATGCGAGTTCATTGCTAAGATTTAATATATCTATATATCATACTAAATCCATAATCACTAATACTATGTTGTGCTTTGTGACTGTTTATTATCTCGCCATGTTTTATATTTTTAAAATAATAATAATAATTATTTATATATATTAAATAAAAAATTTAAATTAATGTTTAAATTTTAATTTTCAAATTTAAATCGTTTAAATAAATTGTAAATAAATTAAAATAATCAATTTTCTATGTGTAGGTAACAAATCATTTTTCTATGTTTTTATTTTTATTTCTGATAATTTTTTTCCTATGTTTTCATCTGGTCTATTAATATTTTTTTAGTTTACTTGTTTTAGTTTGATTATTATGTTTTTATAACTTTTTTTTTCCTAAAAAGGATATAAAAAATTAAATAGAGTTGTTGATTGTAGCCCACATGTATTATCAACAGCAAAAGTATAGGATCAAAAACAACACAAATTTTTTTTCATGGCATAACATATAGGACAATCAACAATCTATATAGATTAGCTATGGATAAAACTTTTTTTTTTTTCTGGTTAAAATCATTAAATTTTAATAAATATACTAGAATTGCAAAAATTTCACAATGCTTGAGATAACCATTAAACTTATAAATTGTCAATATAATTTTTTAATTATAAAAAGAATTTAAATAATGATAGCTCAACTATTTTTGTTAAAAAAACATTAGTAGAAAAATAAATTGAATAGTTGAAGTATTTAAAAAAAATAAAATTAGTAAAAGAATTAAGTTTATATATTATACTAAATCTATAGTTACTAACTTTATGTTGAGTCACATGTTTCTCTATGATCTCTCTATATATTATTTTTTTGCAATTATAATAATAATAATTATTATTTTTATATATTAAATAAAAAATTAAAATTAATGTTAAGATTTAAATTTTCAAATTAAATTCATTTAAATAAATTGTAAAATAAATTAAAAATCATAATTTTTCTATACGTAGGTGAAAAATCATATTTTCTATGTTTTTGTTTTTGATAAATTTTTTTTCTATATTTTCATTTGGACTATTATTTATTTATTTTAGTTTGTTTGATTTTATTTGATCATCATGTTTTTATAAATTTTGCTCTAAAAGAATATGAAAAATTAAATGGGTTATTGATTGCTTCCCAACTTTATTATCATCGGTAGAAGTACAAAACATAAAATAATATTGTTTTTCTTGATGGCATAACACGTAAGACAAGCAATTAACTGAATACATTAGCTATGGATAAAATTTTTTTTAGTTAAAATCATTAAATTTTTATAAATAGATTAGAATTGCAAAAAAATCATAAAACTTTAGATAACCTTTAAACTTATAAATTATCGATAAAAATTTTAATTATGAAGGAATTTTAGTACCAATAGCTCAATTACTTTTTTTTTAAAAAATTCAATAGAAAAAGATATTGAGGAGTTGAAGTATTTTGAAAGAATATGAAAGAAGTAAAATAATTAAATCATTATTAGGTAGTTTTATTTCTTTTTATGGTTATTATCTTTGTATAGATGATCAATAACCATATATTCATAGTATTAGATGATTAACTTTATTGTATTATTTACAGTGAGCAATTTTCTTTTATAAAAAAATTATTAAAATTATAAAAGCTAATATTAAAATCCAAATAATAATATCAATTTTTTTTAATAATAATACTCAAAATATCATGCGAGTTCTTTTCAAAATACTATATTGTGCCTTGTGTATATCTATATATTATACTAAGTTCACAGTCACTAATACTATATTGTGCCTTGTGTCTCTCTATTTTTAAAATAATAATAACAATAATTATTTTTTTATATATTAAATAAAAAATTTAAATTAATGTTTAAATTTCAATTTTTGAATTTTTATAATTACACTAAAATTGCAAAAAAAATCACAAAACTTGAGATAACCATTAAACTTATAAATTATCAATATAATTTTTTTAATTATGAAAAGAATTTAAGTATTAAAAGCTTTATTTTTTTTAAAAAAAAAATTCAATGGAAAAATAAATTGTGGGGTTGAAGTATTTTGAAAGAAAATAAAAATAGTAAAAGAATTAACTATATATATATTATACTAAATCTATAGTCACTAACATTATATTGCGCCAAGTGTCTCTTTATGATCTCTCCATGTGTTATATTTTAAAAATAATAATAATTATTTTTTATATATTATATAAAAAAATGTAAATTAATGTTTAAATTTCAATTTTGAAATTAAAATCCTTTAAATTAATTGTAAAATAAATTAAAATCATAAATTTTCTATGTGTAGGTAACAAATCATATTTCCTATGTTTTTGTCTTATTTTTGATAATTTTTTAATATTTCGTTTGGTCTATTATTTATTTTTTTAGTTTGTTTATTTTCATTTGATATAAAGAAATTGAGAAGTGGGTTATGTGTTTATGTTACCCACACCCACAATATGTAGATATTATAATAATAATTATAGTTACAACATATAAATAATAGAATTATAATAAATATCTACATTATCAAAAGATAGAAAAATTATCCTATATAACAGATAGTACATATGCTCTTTACCCTACACCCCCTCTTCCCCTCTTAATTTGTGCATGATGAACACCCAAATTGGCTGTCAATAACTAAAATCTTTTGGAATCCAAGCCTTTTGTGAAGATATCTACTAACTGACTATAACTCTGTACAAATTTAACAATCAACTCGCCCCATTGAACACTTTCTCTAACAAAGTGAAGATTCACCTTCAAGTGTTTTGTCCGTGCATGATTGATAAGATTTGATGCTAGATAAGCTGTCGAAATCTTATAACAATAAACTTCAATTGGCAATCTAATTGGTAAACCTAGATCATGCCCCAATGAATTAATCCAACAACTTTCAAAAACAACCGTGCTAAGGCATGATATTCAGATTCGATGCTACTTCTAGACATTGTATGTTGTTTCTTAGCACGCCAAGCAATTAAATTATGCCCCAAAAATACACAGTGGCCTATAGTTGATCACATAGTATCAGGACAACTAGCCCAATCTACATCATTATAAGCAACTGTATAGTCCATTTTTCCTTTATACAACCCCATTCCATGAGATAGAGTGCCACAGATATACCTCAAAATTCTTTTAACTGTTTGCCAATGAATTATTTGAGGATTGTGCATATACCGGCATACCATATTAATAACAAAGGAGATGTCTGGCCTTGTAAAGATTAAATACTGTAGGCTCCCAACAATATTGCGATATAATTATAGATCATGAAATGGTTGGATTTCATGGAATTTAACTTTGCTTTCAATTAGAGTGGCACATGGCTTGGTGTATAAGACATAAGCACATTTGAGAATTTCATAAGCATATTTTTCTTATGGAAAAAAGACACTATCTTTATTGTGAGAGACCTTAACACCCAAAAACTAATGCAACTTTCTTAGGTCAGTCATCGAAAAATCATGCTTGAAGTAGCTAATTATGTAACACCCCTATATCCCGTATACGTACCAAGCATGCTTAAACGATCGTAACATACGTATACTGAATATGGAAGATGCCACAGTTTAAAAAGACACAACAAATATCTTTGTAAATAAGTGAAACCAATCTCAAACATTTAAAAGAAATCCAAAAGACACTATATATATATATAAATGTTTATTAATTCACAGCGGAAGTTATTATAAATATATTATAAATCAAAGTTTACAAAACATAGAATATATACATGATTGGCAGCTCTTCTCTGATCTTTAAGTCCCAAAAGAAAATCCTCAATGTCTACTCTCACTCGGTCTCGAGGAACTTTCAGGTTCAACTTTGTCACCTGCGCGATCAAACACTATCGCGCTAAGCCAACGGCTTAGTAATACAAAGTATTCTATCTTTATGCTTTAGGGCAATGCAATGTCACACATGTTACTATTAAATGCAACATCATAGATAGAAATATCATATCACAACTTTGCATTTCATATTTCATATTCATATTCCAAAGTCCTTGAATGAATCTCACTATTCAATTATTTCAACATCAATAAACCACATTTAAACAAAGACAAGCATGGGCCCAAAATACACTAATATGCCATTCCGTTTTCAGAGTTAATGTTTTGGTTCAATTTCACATTCATCAATATCATAATCCCAACTAGGCTTCAAGGATTAGGTTCAACCAAGCTTCAAGGGGAACAAAGCATGCTAAGTATCAACCCAACTTGGCTTCAAGAACCAACCCAACCTAGCTTCAAGGGTTGTAACATCTCAATTAGGCTTCAAGGATCAAATCCAACCTAACTTCAAGAGATTGTTACTCATTTTAGGCATGCCACCAACAACAAACTCTGAAAATGGAATAACACATTAGCCACACAATTCATTTATCAATTTCATTCTCAATTGAATCATCATAGCCAATCACAATGGCTTCATATCACAATTGAGTTATCATAGCCAATCACAATGGCTTCATATCACATTAAATTTCATAGCCAATTACAATGGCTTCATACCACATTTAGTTATCATATCATGTCAATCCATGTTATAGCAATTCATCTTTCATTTACACAATCATTTACATCATATCTTTCACATTATATATATATCATCATTGATATTCACATAATGTCCCACAATGTGCACAACATATCATTATTCATATTCATCATTAATATCATCAAATGTATATTTAATCTCAACATCATATGGATATATGTTCCACATTATTCACAACATAACATTGTTCACATGAATTAACAATGCAATAATGCAAGCTTTGTACTTACCTCAACAGCAATTTACACAACTCAAAACACTCCCTTTCCCAAGGTTCTTATGCTTCTTAAATCAATGACAAATCACCTTCTTCAAGACCTAATCCAAGAATAATAACATACACTTGCTTAGGGATATACAAAAGACAATCAAGTTAAGAGTTAACTAGGGCAAATCCTAAACATGACACGCTCACCCACACGGGCGTGTTCCTGACCGTGTCCTAACTCCACAACACAGAAGCATTTACACGCTCAACAACACGGGCGTGTTCCTGGGCGTGTAATACCTTCTGTTTCTCAAACATAACAACACGCCCAACATCATGAACGTGCTCCTGGCCGTGTCACACCTACTGCCTCCAACACAAATGACACGCCTAAAGACCTTGGACGTGCTCATGGGCGTGTCCGGCCACAAATCAAGATTCTGGCCAAAACAACCAAACACTCAACAAAACACTTCTATCCATCAACATCCACTACACACCATCTTAACAAAACATACCCAAAAACCATCTTAAACTCACAAAAACACCAAACACAAGCCAAAACACAAATCAACTATAAATCACAAATCTCATCACAAACTCTAATCACAAACACAACATCATCTCTTCCAACCAACTTACTTTTTCTTCAATCCACCATTAAAATCCATGATCAAAACAATCAAAGACTCTTAAACATCTCAAAACCAAACAACACACTCTTAAATCATCTATCAAACTCAATCAAAACTTCAAATAAACAAAGAAATCAAAAGAGGACTTACCAAAGTTACAAAACTTCTTAAATCACCAACTTGATCACTTAGATCTTCCTTCAATTTGAGCCTAGCACATCAAGATCCTCTCTTGATCTCTTGTTTCTCTTGGATGCCCGGCCAACAATGAAGACAAAGAAGAAAATGAAGAGTAAGAAGCAAAGTCAACTTTTAATCTCCACACAAAATTCCTTTAAACCTCCTCCAAGTATTTTAAGTATTAAAATAATCCCATTTCTTCTCTTCCACTCAATATTAAATTTCCATTTCCTTTAATTAATTAATTACTTAAAAACACATAAATATCTTCTTCCACTAACCCTCTTTGACCATCATATTTGACTTATGTATATGTTATATATATTATCATATAAACAACATATACATTTCCCTCTACACAATCTTTTCCCTTGTTAAAATGATACATACACATTCTCTTTTCAATTTCTTTCTTATCAACATAACATATACACATAATTCAAACAAACAACAACTATATCCAAACTTCTAGGGCATACATGGGGATATTACAATTCTCTCCCTCTAAAAAGAAATTTCGTCCTCGAAATTACCTGTCATCAAATCTGAAACAGTTGAGGATATTGGTCTAGCATCGCTTGTTCATTCTCCCAAGTTGATTCTTCTCTACCATGATTCTTCCAAAGAATCTTCACAATTGGCACTTTCTTATGTCTCAACTCTTTCATTCCATAAGCCAAAATAGCAACTGGTTCTTCTTCAAACGTCAGATCTGGACTCACTTCAATAGATTCGACTGATAACACATGAGATGGATCTGATCTGTACCTCCTCAACATAGAAACATGGAATACATTATGGATCCTATCCAACTCAGGTGGCAAAGCAAGCCTATAAGCAACTGGCCCAACTCTTTCCAATACTTCATAAGGTCCAATGAAACGAGGACTCAGCTTCCCTTTTCGACCAAACCTCAAAATCTTTTTCCAAGGAGACACTTTCAAGAATACCTTATCTCCCACATTATACTCAATGTCTGTCCTCTTCAAATCTGAATAAGATTTCTGTCGGTCTGAAGCTGCTTTCAACCTATCTCGAATCATTTTCACTTTCTCTTCAGTTTCTTTAACTAAATCAGGACCAATTAACTTACTTTCACCAAGTTCATTCCAACATAGAGGAGTCCTGCACCGTCTACCATACAAGGCCTCGAATGGCGCAATACCAATGCTGGATTGGTGACTGTTATTGTAAGCAAATTCCACAAGTGGTAAGAATCTATCCCAACCTCCCAAGAAATCAATGACACAGCTTCTCAACATATCCTCAATAATCTGTATCACTCTCTCGGATTGCCCATCTGTCTGTGGATGAAAAGCAGTGCTGAAGTGTAGTCGAGAACCCAAAGCACTATGTAAACTCTTCCAAAACCTTGAAGTAAACCTGGGGTCTCTATCAGACACTATAGAAGTTGGGACACCATGCAGCTTCACAATCTCATGGATATACAGCTCAGCTAACCTCTCCAAAGAGTAATCCATCCGAACAGGAAGAAAATGAGCTGTCTTAGTCAACCTGTCAACAATCACCCAAATAGCATCATGCTTTCTTTGTGTCAATGGCAACCCAGATACAAAATCCATGGTAACTCTTTCCCACTTCCATTCCGGCACTGACAAAGGTTGAAGCAACCCGGTTGGAACTTGATGCTCAGCTTTTACCCTCTGACATGTAAGACATTTGGATACAAACTCCGCTATGTCTCGCTTCATACTAGACCACCAGTAACACTGCTTCAAATCATGATACATCTTTGTATTGCCCGGATGCATAGCAAACACTGACTGATGTGCTTCTTCTAAAATAATTCTTTTCAAATTAGCATCATCAGGTACACATAATCTGTTCTTAAACCACAGACTTCCATCACTTCTCACCATAAAATCTCGATTCTTTCCATTCTGGCAATCTGAAACAATCTTTTGAATCTTTACATCAGTCAATTGAGCCTCTTTAATCTGATCCAACAAAACTGGTTTCAATTGCAATTGTGCCAACAATGCACCATCATCACAAGGTACAAATCTAACATGTAACGCTTTCAACTCAACAAGCAACGAAAGCGAATAAACAGTCAAACCTGCTAAAGACTTCCGACTCAAGGCATCAGCAACCACATTTGCTTTGCCAGGATGATAATCAATCAAACAGTCATAGTCTTTAATCAATTCCAACCATCTCCTCTGTCGAAGATTGAGCTCTCTCTGAACACCCAAATATTTTAAACTCTTATGATCAGTATAGATAAAACATTTCTTCCCATACAAATAGTGTCGCCAAATCTTCAATGCAAACACAATGGCTGCTAGCTCTAAATCATGGGTCGGATAATTGAGCTCATGCGGTTTCAACTGTCGAGAAGCATAAGCTATCACTTTACCTTCTTGCATCAGCACACAACCCAAACCACTATGTGAAGCATCACTGTATATCACATATGGTTTATTCTCTACAGGTAAAGTCAAAACCGGCGCTTGAGTCAACATCCCTCTCAACTGCTCAAAGCTAGCCTGACACTGATCTGTCCATACAAATCTAACTCCCTTTCGAAGTAATCTGGTAAGTGGAGTAGCTATCAAAGAAAATCCTTTCACGAAGCGTCGGTAATAGCCTGCCAAACCCAGAAAACTTCTAACTTCAGTCACATATTTTGGTGGACTCCAATTCAAAATAGCTTCAACTTTACTCGAATCAACTCTAATACCCTCTGCTGAAACTATATGACCGAGAAAAGTTACTTGATTCAGCCAAAACTCACACTTTGACAGTTTAGCAAACAATTGCTTCTCTCTTAAAATTTGCAACACAATCCGCAAATGCTTATCATGCTCCTCCTCATTACGCGAATACACCAGAATGTCATCAATAAAGACCACTACAAACTGATCCAGATAGGGCCTAAACACCCTATTCATCAAGTCCATAAAAACTGTAGGTGCATTCGTCAGACCAAAAGGCATAACTAGAAACTCATAATGCCCATACCTGGTCCGAAATGCGGTCTTTGGAACATCTTCAGCTCTGACCCTCAACTGATGGTACCCTGATCTCAAATCAATTTTAGAAAACACTACTGCACCCTTCAATTGATCAAAGAGATCATCAATTCTAGGCAAAGGATATTTATTCTTAATAGTCACTTTGTTCAATTGCCTATAATCGATACACAATCTCATAGTACCATCCTTCTTTTTCACAAATAACACAGGAGCTCCCCACGGTGAAACACTAGGGCGAACAAACCCTTTATCCAACAACTCCTGCAACTGCACCTTCAGTTCTTTCAGTTCAGCAGGTGCCATTCTATAAGGAGTAATAGAGATAGGAGTGGTACCAGGTAATAATTCAATACCAAACTCCACCTCTCTCTCAGGAGGCAACCCTGGCAACTCCTCTGGAAACACATCTGGAAACTCTGCAACTGTGGGTATGCTATCAATTTGAGAACCCCTTACTCTAGTATCCACCACATGAGCAAGATAAGCATCACACCCTTTTCTAATCAATCTTCTAGCTGCAACAGCTAAAACAAACAAGGATGCTAGCTGTCCCTGCTCACTAGATACTAACACCTCTCTACCATCACTGGTTCTCAAGGTAACAACTTTCTTTTGGCAGTCAACCACAGCTCCATGTCTAGATAACCAGTCCATGCCTAGGATTACATCATATTCCTTAAAAGGCATCTCAATCAAATCTCCAAGGAACTCCTCACCTTGAACCCTTACTGCACTATCTCGGTGCACTTTGCTAACAATCACACTATGCCCTAAAGGATTGGTCACCAAAACATCAAATCCTAGGGATTCAGCATGCACATCAGACACAGGCAAAACAAATGCACTAATATATGAATGTGTGGAACCCTGATCAATCAAATCAAGTACTGAAATACCAAATAAAGAAAAAGTACCAGCTATGACTGCCGAAGCATCTGGTTGCCTCTGCATCACATAAATCCTCTGAGAAGATCTAGCCTCCTCTGGTATACTCTCCCTGGATGTAGAACCTCCTGTAGAACTGAACCCGGATCTGCCTCCTCTGCCGAAACCTCTGTCTCCTCGACCTCCCCTCACACTAGGTCTAGAAGCTGTAGTATCCACTGACATCTGTTCCTGCCTCTCAGGACAATTTCTAACAAAATGATCAGGCGATCCACACCTGAAACATACCCCTGCCACACCAGTTCTCCAACAGGTACCACCATGTGGTCTCCCACAATGAATGCATATAGGAGTGGATCTCTGAGTCACTGGGGTCGGAGCACTCGCCACTGAAACTGTAGGTCTAGATCTCTGTCTCTGAAACTGTACTGACCTACCAGCTGGTCTCTGACTCCTACTAACCCGAGGAATAAAGCTTCCTTTACCTCTCTTTGCAGATGAAGACCCGGCTTCAAACTGAGGTCTTCTAACCCTAACCTCTTCCTCTGAAGCAGCTGCAACAACCTGAGCTCTTTCCACACTCCTAGCTGCTGCCACAAGCTGGGAAAAATCATGATATCTAGATCCAGCCACAAGACACATGATAGAGGGCCTCAATCCCTCCTCAAATCTCCTGCATCTATCTATCTCATCTGATATAATACCCCCAGCATAATGGCTCAACCGTATAAACTCAACCTCATATTCAGTTACTGTCCGATTGTCTTGTTTCAAGCTCAAGAACTCCATCTTCTTCACATCCTTATACTCCCTTGGAGTATACTTCAACTCAAACTCTCTTAGGAAATCAGCATAGGACAATGTTGGTGGTTCATCCATAGCATGGGGCACTGTCTTCCACCAATCATATGCGTCCCTCTGCAGCAATGATCTTGCATAATCAAAATTTTCTTCTGAAGTGGCTTGTAACTGAACAAATATTCTCTGTACTTTATCTAGCCACTGTTCAGCTACCGCTGGATCAACAGTACCCAAGAAATCTTCCGCTCCATACTTCCTTAGTTTATCATACTGTCTCACTGATACTAAAGGCTGTGCGGGTGGTGGCGGTGGTTGCACTGGTGCTTGCCTCAAAGCCTCTACCATATGCCTAAGCCAAACTGGTGGAACCTCCTCACCAGCTGGTCTCCCCGACACAGAAACAGGAGCCTCTCCAGCACTATCCACTCTAGCTCCATCATCAGGAGCAACACTCTCCCAACTACCATCAACTGACTGACGCAAGTGAGAATCCATTACAACCTATGTCTGCAAACACAGCAGAATACATCTTATTAAAAATCAGAGACTGCCAATGCCAAACATGTATGTTATTCAAAAATCCACTTTTTAAAATCAAAACACTATTTTTCTTATACTTGACCTAGGTTGAGAATCTCAAACCTAGGCTCTGATACCAAAACAATTGTAACACCCCTATATCCCGTATACGTACCAAACATGCTTAAACGATCGTAACATACGTATACTGAATATGGAAGATGCCACAGTTTAAAAAGACACAACAAATATCTTTGTAAATAAGTGAAACCAATCTCAAACATTTAAAAGAAATCCAAAAGACACTATATATATATAAATGTTTATTAATTCACAGCGGAAGTTATTACAAATATATTATAAATCAAAGTTTACAAAACATAGAATATATACATGATTGGCAGCTCTTATCTGATCTTTAAGTCCCAAAAGAAAATCCTCAATGTCTACTCTCACTCGGTCTCGAGGAACTTTCAGGTTCAACTCTGTCACCTGCGCGATCAAACACTATCGCGCTAAGCCAACGGCTTAGTAATACAAAGTATTCTATCTTTATGCTTTAGGGCTATGCAATGTCACACATGTTACTATTAAATGCAACATCATAGATAGAAATATCATATCACAACTTTGCATTTCATATTTCATATTCATATTCCAAAGTCCTTGAATGAATCTCACTATTCAATTATTTCAACATCAATAAACCACATTTAAACAAAGACAAGCATGGGCCCAAAATACACTAATATGCCATTCCGTTTTCAGAGTTAATGTTTTGGTTCAATTTCACATTCATCAATATCATAATCCCAACTAGGCTTCAAGGATTAGGTTCAACTAAGCTTCAAGGGGAACAAAGCATGCTAAGTATCAACCCAACTTGGCTTCAAGAACCAACCCAACCTAGCTTCAAGGGTTGTAACATCTCAATTAGGCTTCAAGGATCAAATCCAACCTAACTTCAAGAGATTGTTACTCATTTTAGGCATGCCACCAACAACAAACTCTGAAAATGGAATAACACATTAGCCACACAATTCATTTATCAATTTCATTCTCAATTGAATCATCATAGCCAATCACAATGGCTTCATATCACAATTGAGTTATCATAGCCAATCACAATGGCTTCATATCACATTAAATTTCATAGCCAATTACAATGGCTTCATACCACATTTAGTTATCATATCATGTCAGTCCACGTTATAGCAATTCATCTTTCATTTACACAATCATTTACATCATATCTTTCACATTATATATATATCATCATTGATATTCACATAATGTCCCACAATGTGCACAACATATCATTATTCATATTCATCATTAATATCATCAAATGTATATTTAATCTCAACATCATATGGATATATGTTCCACATTATTCACAACATAACATTGTTCACATGAATTAACAATGCAATAATGCAAGCTTTGTACTTACCTCAATAGCAATTCACACAACTCAAAACACTCCCTTTCCCAAGGTTCTTATGCTTCTTAAATCAATGAAAAATCACCTTCTTCTAGACCTAATCCAAGAATAATAACATACACTTGCTTAGGGATATACAAAAGACAATCAAGTTAAGAGTTAACTAGGGCAAATCCTAAACATGACACGCTCACCCACACGGGCGTGTTCCTGACCGTGCCCTAACTCCACAACACAGAAGCATTTACACGCTCAACAACACGGGCGTGTTCCTGGGCGTGTAATACCTTCTGTTTCTCAAACATAACAACACGCCCAACATCATGAACGTGCTCCTGGCCGTGTCACACCTACTGCCTCCAACACAAATGACACGCCTAAAGACCTTGGACGTGCTCATGGGCGTGTCCGGCCACAAATCAAGATTCCGGCCAAAACAACCAAACACTCAACAAAACACTTCTATCCATCAACATCCACTACACACCATCTTAACAAAACATACCCAAAAACCATCTTAAACTCACAAAAACACCAAACACAAGCCAAAACACAAATCAACTATAAATCACAAATCTCATCACAAACTCTAATCACAAACACAACATCATCTCTTCCAACCAACTTACTTTTTCTTCAATCCACCATTAAAATCCATGATCAAAACAATCAAAGACTCTTAAACATCTCAAAACCAAACAACACACTCTTAAATCATCTATCAAACTCAATCAAAACTTCAAATAAACAAAGAAATCAAAAGAGGACTTACCAAAGTTACAAAACTTCTTAAATCACCAACTTGATCACTTAGATCTTCCTTCAATTTGAGCCTAGCACATCAAGATCCTCTCTTGATCTCTTGTTTCTCTTGGATGCCCGGCCAAGAAAGAAGACAAAGAAGAAAATGAAGAGTAAGAAGCAAAGTCAACTTTTAATCTCCACACAAAATTCCTTTAAACCTCCTCCAAGTATTTTAAGTATTAAAATAATCCCATTTCTTCTCTTCCACTCAATATTAAATTTCCATTTCCTTTAATTAATTAATTACTTAAAAAGACATAAATATCTTCTTCCACTAACCCTCTTTGACCATCATATTTGACTTATGTATATGTTATATATATTATCATATAAACAACATATACATTTCCCTCTACACAATCTTTTCCCTTGTTAAAATGATACATACACATTCTCTTTTCAATTTCTTTCTTATCAACATAACATATACACATAATTCAAAGAAACAACAACTATATCCAAACTTCTAGGGCATACATGGGGATATTACAAATTACATGAAACAATAATTTCGAATTTAAGGTAAACAAAACTATATCATCAATATATAATAGCAAAACTATATTAATAGTCTAACAATTGTAAATAAACATAGAAAAATCTAACTTACAACCAGTGAAGCCAAGTTGTAGCAATTAGGACGCGAACCTGAAACCATGTTTTGGATCAACAAACCCTTGTGGTTGAACCATGAAACATCTTTTTTAATATGCCCATGTAAAAAGGTATTCTTGATATCAAGTTGATGAATCTACCAATGGTGCGTGCGAGTCTAATGCTATACCGCAAGTGCATGGGTCGCCCAAGTAGTATAGTAGTGAGTGAGTTATCGTTCCACTGAGGATAAGGCTAAGTACTAGTGCAAACCTTAACCATTGTTTAGCAAATTAATAGTTGTGTGATGATTTGTAATTAAAAACAACTAATTTAATAACTGAAATAAGGGAAAATTAAATGTTATGCAAATAGAATTGATGATAATAATACTATCCAGATATTGAATCCCCCTAGCCTCAATGATATTTATGAACAATCAATTCAGTTAAACCATTCAATAGAGTTGAGTTGACATTCCTCTAAATTAGACTAAAACCTCTCTCGAGTGAATTAATTCCTAATCGCTAAGTAGAGTGTCAGAATCTCTTCTCAAACACAATTAAATAGATCATGCATTAAGAACAAGGAACTATAAACCAAAGGATCTTGTAAGTCTATCTCTGGCACCCCAATCAATCCTCAACCCTTATGAGTAATCAATTCATATCAAGCTTTCTCAAGTCAATAATATGAAAATTGCAACCAATCAATAAGCACGCTATTATCAATTAGAAACAAATCATTAAGCATCATAAGAATAAAACAACTCAATCAAATGATTCAACTAAATATAATTATTCAATCCATACAAATAAGCTAGGGTTCATCAATATCTAGATAGAGAAGGAATTAGTTCATGTTCAAAACCAGAAAAACAGAGCAAGATAAATGAGTAAAAGAAACCAAACAATCCATGGCGAATAATTTGTATTTCTTCACTTTAATCCTTGATTCTTGGTTTAGGGCTTGTACAAGATGTATCTCCTTCTTCAAACTCAGCTCAAAACCCTCCTCTTGTTAGTGTATGTGCCCTAGGCCATTTATTTGGATCTTTATGTTATACATTCATTATTAATAAATGAGGTTTTATTATCATTATTGTTTGTTTGCATGTTACACAATTTTGATATTTGTCCCTAGTTTATTATTGTTATAGAGATAAAAAAATAATTCTTAACCAGTATGAACATTGATTTGATAATCATCAGATGGTTATGTGTCTAGTGATACAAATCAATTTCATAGATACTTGTTAGAGAACAATGTATTGGATAGACCCATCATGAGATTACTACATGGGTTAGTGTCATAAGTAAATCTCATGATAGTTATGTATTAATTCTTTGACTTGAGATTGTCATAGTTTCCAATATAAGGACTATTATATTTTGACATGATCAAACATTATCCGTAACTGGATAGTAATAAAGGTTATGATTATATATGATTGAAATTATGCAGAGGATAATGAACAATCAAGATAGAATTTGTCCCTCTCTTTGAGAGAGATATTTTTTGGGCCCCTCGATGAGTGAGACTGTGAAATGCATGGCCATGCTCAAATGAATTGATAGTGTGATCAATTTCATTTGTTTTTATCAGTCTACTTGGAGATCGAGTAATCATAAGTTTGAACAATATAAGTATGACGTTGACCATGACTTATGTTCAAGCTAGATATCGTGTGACAAAGGGATTAATGCATGTACTATTATTAGGCAAATTGGACATTCCTTATATTAATTGGGTAGTTGTAACGCCTTGATAGAGGCCAATTATGACTTGTTGGTTTAATAGAGATTAAATTGACTGTCAATTAATATGGGCCTATCGGGTCACACACAAGAATGCGCTTTGGGCTGGATATAATATTAATAATATTAATATTAGATAATAATATTTATTATTATTATTATTTTCATTTTTTTTATATTATTAGATAATATATTTAGAATCCTTATTAGATTTGGATTATGATTTTGACTTACCTTATCCAATTTCGAATTGGATTCTGGAGTGAATATATTCACTCCAGACGTTAAGTCTTCTCATAGGAACCCTAATACGTTTTAGAGAAAACATTTTTCAGCCTTCGCCGTTGTAGAGAGCTAGCACTCCAGATGGTAGCATTCGTGTGGATACGCGATAGAGGGTGTTTAGCGATCGAGGCATCTCTTCCAAACTGTGATTTAGAATCATCAACAGGTTAGTTCTTTGAACACTTTTGTCGAATTAAACGAACAGCATGGATCCTAATGGGAAATCAAAGATTAAAATTTTTCCGCTGCGTGTTTTTGGTTTGCTGTGATCTCCTTGATTTCCTAACACCTCTTTACTTCAGTTGTTGGCTCCTTCTCCCTTGTTCTAGCTCTCACGTTTCAAGTTCCAGAATAATGAATCCCCCAAAAACTCCCTCTTCTTCTCTTTTTGTTTCCCTCCAAAGCTCAAGTCAATCTTCCAACTCACTTCCAACTCACCTTGTCTCCCACATTCCCTTTGTTCAATATTTCTTTTCCTCAAATTAGGCAAGCTTTTCTTTTTTCTAATGTTACTTTTGATCAAAACTAGTCTTTGTTTCCCACTTGTCTGCAAAAGAATTTGAACATTTCAAAGTTGGCCTAGGTGACACGGCCAAGCTGGCTTGGGCGAGTCACCTGCCAGTGTCAGCTTTTGTTCTTCATTTTTCCTTCTTTGCTTGGTTCTTTGGTTTCTGTTCTTTGGGTGAGACACGGCCACTGACTTGGGCGTGTCACCTGGCTGTGTCAGCTATTGCCTTCAAGTTACTTTGAGGGACACGGCCAAGCTTGCTTTGGCTTGGCCATGTCTTGCTTGCTTCATGCTTTTTCTTCATTGTTTTGATCATCCAAGGGAGTTTTCGCGCCCTATAGTTCGTTACCGCGACATTAAGAATGTCAATATATTTGTTTCTATTTAACATGTTGGTGATGAATATGTTATGTTTGTTTGATGTCTTGGCATGGTGCATAGCATGGCCTTATGACCTATGTGATTGGTTTATTCATATCTTAATTTTGGGTAACTACGGCTTGCGTGTCGTTTATTTTGTTGTAATTTATTTTACTAGTAGTTAGATTTTCTTTTATTGCAATAAATGAAGATTCAAGCTACAATGTTTGTGATGAAGATTCATACCAAGGAGAAGATGGTTCCATGGTGATGGAAGCACAAGCTCAAGTTTTGAAGATATGTAATATTGCAAGTGTTGTAATAGATAGGTTTTTCACCTATGGTTACCTTTATGATCTTCATTTGGTCTCTTGAAGATCATATTTAGTTTGGCCATGCTATGTCACGTTTACATATTTTGTCATTTGGTATATGATGCTTATGTGATAAATTATATATATGCATATAGGATGCTAAAATATAATGATATGTAATGCAAGACATGATAATAATTTAGTTGAACCCTCATTAATAATTTAAGTCTAAATGCCATCCACGTTTTGAACACCTATCAAAACTAAGATTGTATTAAAGTAGGTATTGCCAAAGCAATATGCTTTAAACATTCCTAGCTAAGTAGGATGAGTAATAATGTTACTCATATGTTTTAAAATTGGTTAGACTTAATTAGGCTATCAAAATTGTTTTGGGCCTAAGGCATTAGATGGAATTCAACATGCTATGACATATGATGTCAATATTCCATAATTACTAAGAGTTACATGAGATGTAATTGGTAAAGATGTTACCTACCTAAATAACTTGATTTTAAGCGTCACGCCAAAGCTGAGTTTAGAATTAAGTGAAATACGGATTTTAGCCTACTAAAATTTTTCTTTAGTAGGAGTTTAAATAATTTTAACCTCATTATTAATTAAAATTTGACTTTGCATATTTATCAATAGATGGCTGCTAATAACAATTCCACCTTATCACTGCGATCTATCCTTGAGAAGGAAAAACTGAAAGAATGTGGGACTAATTTTGTTGACTGGTTTAGGAACCTGAGAATTGTTCTCAAACAAGAGAAAAAGTCCTACGTGCTTGATGAAGCTATCCCTGACCCACCTCCTGCTGATGCTTCTAATGCTGCTAAGAGTAAGCATAAGAAGCAATGGATGATTCCAATGACATAGGATGTCTTATGCTGGCTACTATGTGTCCAGGACTTCAGAAGGATCTGGAACACTTAGAGGCTTATGAGATGAGTGTGCATCTCAAACAAGCTTTCCAACAATAGGCTAGGCAAGATAGGTTTAACACCGCTATTGCATTATTTGACTGCAAAATGTCTGAAGGTGAATCTGTTAGTGCTCATGTTTTGAAGATGAAAGGCTATCTAGATCACCTTGCTAGACTTGGATATCCCCTGAGTTTAGAACTCTCCACGGATTTGATCCTACATTCATTGCCTAGCAGTTTCTCACAGTTTGTCATGAACTATAACATGAATGACATGGAGAAATCCATTCCTGAGCTATATGGTATGCTCAAAACTGCTGAGGGGAATATCAAAAACCTACCCAAATATTGAATGTCAATATTAAACAAATGAAAAAGAAAGCCAAAGATACTAAAGGCAAGGGTAAGGCAAAAGGTGCTAAAGGGTCCAAGGGACAAGCTAAACCAAAACCTAAACCTAAGGCTAAAGTTCCTAAGGAAGGGACTTGTTTCCATTGCAACAAGCCTGGGCATTGGAAGAGAAATTGTCAACTCTAATTGGATGAGTTAAAGAAGTTGAAGGGTAGTGCGACTACATCTTCAGGTATTTATGTTATAGAAATTAATTTATCTATTCCTTCTTCCTGGGTATTAGATACCAGATTTGTACAAATATGCAGGGACTCAAAAGGAGTAGGATGCTGAAGAAGGGCGAAGTGGACCTACGTGTTGGCAATAGAGCAAGAGTTGCTGCTATAGCTGTAGGAACTTATGAACTTGTTATGCCCAATGGGTTTTTGTTAATTTTGAACAATTGCTTTTATGTTCCTACTATGAGTAGGTATCTTATTTCAGTATCTGTTTTGGATGATGAAGGTTATTCATTTTTAATTAAGAATAAGAAATGTTCTATTTTTGATAAAAAATGATTTGCTTTATGGTATTGCAAATTCTTATAATGGCCTTTATATCCTTAATCTTGATGATTCTAATGGTAATGATATCTATAACATAACTTCTAAGAGAACTAAGCCAAATGAGTTAAACCCTACTTATTTATGGCATTGTCGCCTTAGCCATATAAATGAGAAACACATTTCTAAGCTCCATCAAGATGGATTATTAGTTTCATTTGATTTTGAATCATTTGAAACATGTGAGTCTTGTTTGCTTGGTAAGATGACAAAGGATCCTTTTACTGGGCATAGTGAAAGGGCTAATGATTTATTGGGCTTGATACATACAGATGTATGTGGTCCTTTTAGCATTAGTGCCAGAGGAGGATTTCGATACTTCATTACTTTTACTGATGATTTCAGTAGGTATGGCTATGTCTACCTAATGAAACATAAGCATGAGTCTTTTGAAATGTTTAGAACTTTTCAAAATGAAGTACAAAATCAACTTGGTAAAACAATTAAACTACTTCGATCAGATCGAGGTGGTGAATATTTGAGCCAAGAGTTTGATGATCATCTAAGGGATTGTGGAATTGTTTCACAACTGACTCCTCCAGGAACTCACAGTGGAATGGAGTTTCTGAAAGGAGAAATCGAACTCTATTAGATATGGTTCGATCAATGATGAGTCAAGCGGATCTTCCTTTATCTTTTTGGGGTCATGCCTTGGAGACAGCTGCATTCATTCTGAACCGTGTGCCATCTAAGGCGGTTGAAAAGGCACCATATGAGATATGGATAGGTAAGACACCTAGTTTGTCTTTTCTTAAGATTTGGGATTGTGAAGCTTATGTGAAAAGACCAAGTTCAGATAAGTTAGCTCCAAAGTCTATCAAATGTAATTTTGTGGGGTATCCTAAGGAAACTAAAGGATACTATTTCTATACTCCTTCAGAGAACAAAGTGTTTGTTGCTCGAAATGGGATCTTTTTGAAAAAGGAATTTCTTTCTAAGAGAACTAGTGGGAGTATAGTAGAACTTGAGGAAACTCAAGTACCACAAGAAATCATTGAGCCGTCTATAGAGCCTATTTCAGAACCACAAATAGTTGTGGAGTCTGAAGATGTAACACAAATCCCTCGCAGGTCTGATAGGACACGTCGTCAGCCAGAGAGATATGGATTTCTTATGACTGATGATAGTGAAGTAATGCTCATAGATCAAGATGAGTCTACTACCTATCAAGAAGCTGTGTCAGGTCCAGATTCAGACAAATGGCTTGGAGCCATGAAATCTGAGATGCAATCTATGTTTAACAACCAAGTTTGGTCTTTAATTGATCCTCCAGAGGGTATTAAGACTATTGGTTACAAATGGGTTTTTAAGAAGAAAACTGACATGGATGGGAATGTGCAGACCTATAAAGCAAGGCTTGTTGCAAAAGGTTTCAAGCAAACTCATGGTATAGACTATGATGAAACCTTTTCACCAGTTGCTATGCTTAAGTCTGTTAGAATTCTCATTGCCATTGCAGCATACTATGATTATGAGATATGGCAAATGGATGTCAAAACTGCTTTCCTTAATGGAAACTTGCTTGAGGATGTGTATATGACACAACCTGAGGGTTTTGTAAATCCCGAGAATTCTACAAAGGTTTGCAAGCTTCAAAGATCCATTTATGGATTGAAGCAAGCATCTCGAAGCTGGAATCTTCATTTTGATGAAACAGTTAGGAACTTTGGTTTCATCAAGAATGAAGATGAACCTTGTGTTTACAAGATGGTTAGTGGGAGTGCAGTAGTGTTTTTAGTCTTATATGTGGATGACATATTACTCATTGGGAATGATATCCCTACCTTGCAAAAGGTTAAGACTTGGTTAGGGAATTCTTTCTCAATGAAAGACTTAGGTGAGGCTGCCTATATCATTGGTATAAAGATCTATAGAGATAGATCTAGAAGGATAATTGGCTTGAGTCAAAGTACATATATAGATAAATTATTGAAGAGGTTCAACATGCAAGATTCCAAAAAGGGATTCTTGCCTATGTCTCATGGCATTATGGCATTCATCTCAGCAAGAGTCAATGTCCTATGACATCTGATGAGCGAGATCGAATGAATAAGATTCCTTATGCTTCTGCTATAGGATCTATTATGTATGCCATGTTATGTACTAGACCAAATGTCTCATATCCATTAAGCGCAACTAGTAGATTTCAAGCTGATCCTGGTGAAGGTCACTGGACAACTGTCAAGAATATTCTTAAGTACCTTCGAAGGACTAAAGATGTATTCTTAGTTTATGGAGGTTTGGAAGATGAGCTAGTTGTAAATGGTTACACAGATGCTAGTTTCCAAACTGACATAGATGATTTTAGATCGCAGTCAGGTTTTGTATTCACATTGAATGGTGGAGCTATTAGTTGGAAGAGTTCAAAACAAAGCACTGTGGCTGATTCTACAACAGAGGCTGAGTATATAGCAGCATCAGATGCAGCTAAAGAAGTAGTCTGGTTGAAGAAATTCATCACTGAGTTAGGAGTGGTGCCTAGCATTGCAAATCCTGTGGACATTTATTGTGACAACAATGGTGCCATAGCACAGGCAAAAGAGCCTAGATCTCATCAAAGGTCTAAGCATATACTCAGGCATTTTCACCTCATTCGAGACATTATCGATAGAGGAGATATCAAGATATACAAAGTTGACACAAATGATAACATAGCAGATCCATTAACAAAGCCTCTCTCACGGGTCAAGCATGATCAGCACACTAGATCTATGGGTCTTAGAAATTTGTAGGCCTAGTGCAAGTGGGAGATTGTTAGTGTATGTGCCCTAGGCCATTTATTTGGATCTTTATGTTATACATTCATTATTAATAAATGAGGTTTTATTATCATTATTGTTTGTTTGCATGTTACACAATTTTGATATTTGTCCTTGGTTTATTATTGTTATAGAGATAAAAAAAAATAATTCTTAGCCAGTATGAACATTGATTTGATAATCATCAGATGGTTATGTGTATAGTGATACAAATCAATTTCATAGATACTTGTTAGAGAACAATGTATTGGATAGACCCATCATGAGATTACTACATGGGTTAGTGTCATAAGTAAATCTCATGATAGTTATGTATTAATTCTTTGACTTGAGATTGTCATAGTTTTCAATATAAGGACTATTATATTTTGACATGATCAAACATTATCCGTAACTGGATAGTAATAAAGGTTATGATCATATATGATAGAAATTATGTAGAGGATAATGAACAATCAAAATAGAATTTGTCCCTCTCTTTGAGAGAGATATCTTTTGGGCCCCTCAATGAGTGAGACTGTGAAATGCATGGCCGTGCTTAAATGAATTGATAGTGTGATCAATTTCATTTGTTTTTATCAGTCTACTTGGAGATCGAGTAATCATAAGTTTGAACAATATAAGTATGACGTTGACCATGACTTATGTTCAAGCTAGATATCGTGTGACAAAGGGATTAATGCATGTACTATTATTAGGCAAATTGGACATTCCTTATATTAATTGGGTAGTTGTAACGCCTTGCTAGAGGCCAATTATGACTTGTTGGTTTAATAGAGATTAAATTGACTATCAATTAATATGGGCCTATCGGGTCACACACAAGAATGCGCTTTGGGCTGGATATAATATTAATAATATTAATATTAGATAATAATATTTATTATTATTATTATTATTATTATTATTTTCATTTTTTATATTATTAGATAATATATTTAGAATCCTTATTAGATTTGGATTATGATTTTGACTTACCTTATCCAATTTCGAATTGGATTCTGGAGTGAATATATTCACTCCAGACGTTAAGTCTTCTCATAGGAACCCTAATACGTTTTAGAGAAAACATTTTTCAGCCTTCGCCGTTGTAGAGAGCTAGCACTCCAGACGGTAGCATTCGTGTGGATACACGATAGAGGGTGTTTCGCGATCGAGGCATCTCTTCCAAACTGTGATTTCGAATCATCAACAGGTTAGTTCTTTGAACACTTTTGTCGAATTAAATGAACAGCATGGATCCTGATGGGAAATCAAAGATTAAAATTTTTCCGCTGCGTGTTTTTGGTTTGTTGTGATCTCCTTGAGTTCCTAACACCTCTTTACTTCAGTTGTTGGCTCCTTCTCCCTTGTTCCAGCTCTCACGTTTCAAGTTCCAGAATAATGAATCCCCAAAAAACTCCCTCTTCTTCTCTTTTTATTTCCCTCCAAAGCTCAAGTCAATCTTCCAACTCACTTCCAACTCACCTTGTCTCCCACATTCCCTTTGTTCAATATTTCTTTTCCTCAAATTAGGCAAGCTTTTCTTTTTTCTAATGTTACTTTTGACCAAAACTAGTCTTTGTTTCCCACTTGTCTGCAAAAGAATTTGAACATTTCAAAGTTGGCCTAGGTGACACGGCCAAGCTTGTGGCCGTGTCATGTGACACGGCCACTGGCTTGGGCGAGTCACCTGCTAGTGTCAGCTTCTGTTCTTCATTTTTCCTTCTTTGCTTGGTTCTTTGGTTTCTGTTCTTTGCGTGAGACACGGCCAGTGACTTGGGCATGTCACCTGGCCGTGTCAGCTACTGCCTTTAAGTTACTTTGAGGGACACGACTAAGCTTGCTTTGGCTTGGCCATGTCTTGCTTGCTTCATGCTTTTTCTTCATTGTTTTGATCATCCAAGGGAGTTTTTGCACTTTGACCTAAAGCAAACACTTAAAACAAACTTTAAACCAAAATCAAATGAAACATTAACTAAAAACACAAAGAAATCATACTAAAAACAAGTATAAAAATGCTCTTATCAACCAACCAAAAGGAATAGTCATAGATAAAATAAATCTAATAGTGAAGGGCTTAACCACTAGGCTAAAAGTCTCATCAAAGTCCAAGCCAGCTTGCTGATCAAACCCCTTTATTACCAAATGTGCTTTATGCCTTTCAATTATACCATCTGCCCTTTGTTTCAGCTGGTATGCCCATTTGCATCTAATGATATTGACAAAGGGAGAAGGTAGAGGCACAAGGGACCAAGTGTTACTCTTAATCAAGGCTTGATATTTGAGATCATGGAATCTCTTCATGGTTTGCTCTTGGTAGTAGTAGCAAAGGTTTTTGGTTTAATTTAGTCTTGAGAGGAACAACTTCTTATTAGGGGTGTGATAATATTTTGGGTTTTAAAATGACATATTTTTTTTTGTGATCATTGGTTGAATATTTTTGGTATTTGAATGATGTGTTGGTGAGGTTGAATTTGTGTTATTGTTGGCTTGCATGTGGCTTTGGTCTTTGGTTTGAGTGGAGGGAGAGTTTGATATAGAGGAAGAAGGTTTAGTCAAACGATTTTGAGTGGAGACGTGATTAGGTAATCTAGGAAGACATTATATGATGAGGTTATCTAGGGAGAAATTATATGATGAGGTTAGCATGGGGCTACTCAATGTTTTTGTTAAATGAATTTGAGTTGGATGTAGGTGGTATAGCAGCTGAATGTAGAGGAAATCAGGTGGAAATGAAAAATTCGACAAGTGAAGTGTGGGATTGTGTTTGAGAGATAGGATAGGGAAAAATATTTTCGAAAAAAGGCTACATGCCTAGAAACATAAGCGTTGTAAGTAGATAAATCTAAACATTTATATCTCTTGTAGTTCTCATCATATCCCAAAAATAAACATGGCTTTGATTTAGGTTGCAATTTATTTAGAGTATGACTCATGACATGTGGATAACAAAGGCAACCAAAACATCTTAAAACATGTAAATCGGGTTTTTATTTGAAAAGAAGATAATGTGGTACTTGAAACATTATATAACTATAAGGTATTTTATTCAATGTATATATTGCCATGAGCAATGCTTCCACTCAAAATTGAGGTGGAAAATTTGCTTGAAAAAGCATGTTATGAATGGCATTTAACAATGTCTTATGAATCCTCTCAGCTTGGACATTTTGTTGAGGTGTCTATGGGCACAAAAATCATGCCAAAATGCCATGTTTTTTTTTTTTTTTAAAATTTCTTGAATTTATTATTTCAAAATTCTTGCCCACTATCACATTGAAAATTCTTAATTTTAAAGGGAAGGTGAAGTTCAACCATAGTTTTAAATTCAAGAAACTTCACAACTACCTTAATTTATATTTCAAAGGATGAATCCAACAGAACATGCTATAGTCATCAAGAAAAAGAATGTAATATTTAAACCCTGAAAAAGAAGCAACGGGTGGTGACCATACATCATAATGAATGAGTTCCAATGGAAAATAAGAAACTTTGTTTAAATCATCAAAAGAAAGTTTAACATGCTCTCCTAATTTGCATGAATTGCAGAAAGAAACTAAATTCCTAACACTAACTAAATCTAAATTTTGTTGACAAAACTTAGAAAGAACATATTGACTAGGATGTTCAAGACGATGATGCAACAATGTTGGTGAAACTTTGGACATAGTGACAATAGAGGGCTTTTTAAAATTGACATCATCAAACATGAAGGGATATAAAGTCCCAGGCTATTACAACATATGTAAGCTTTCTATGTTTGGGGATCCTTCATAGAAAGACCAAAGGAGTCAAAATCAATTGAACAAAAACTATCAAAAAGAAAATGATGATCCAATATTAAATTTTTGCATAAATCAGGAATGACCAGGATATGACAAAAAATGAAAGAAAAAATTTTTTTGTACAAAATTTTATGGGCAATGTGAGTGATAGGAAGGTATGTACCATCGCCAACCAAAACCTTGTCAGTGCCTTTATATGTTGAATAAAATCAAGATTACATAGGTTGTTTGTCATGTGGTGAGTTGCTCCAGTGTTTGTGTGCCAAAAGGGAATAATTTCATTACCATCTTGAAGATGAAGACCTATAAATGGTTCACTAGAATTTTAGTTAGGACAATTTTTGGCTATATGATTAAACTCATCACATAATTGAAATTGAGGTGGTGACTCACACATAATTGAAGGGGAAAACTTTTGGTAATTCTATGGTTGGTAATTTTGGTGATTGAAATTTTGTGAAAATTGGTTTTGAGGTTTGGGTTCACAATAGCTTCTCCCTCTATTATATGGAAGGGTGGTCGTGAAGGTTTAAAGTTGATGTGGTTGGGTTGAAATTGTGGTGGGTAAAAGGATTGATTATAATTATCTCTAGCTAACAAAAAATATTGTCCTCTTTAAAGCACCAAATCTACCTCTATGATTGGACTATCCTCGAGCTACCCTTGAAGAATTACCATAACCTCTAGTAGCTAATAATGCTTGAAAATTTTTCATGGTGGTGTTTGGTACTGCAACACTCTTGGCTCATGTGCTAATAAGAATGATCTCAGTTTAAGAAATGATGGAAGGGGCTTTTTGGCTACATGACCATGTAACATCATAATATTCTTGCGTAAAACTCAAAAGAATTCGTAAAATCACATCATCATCTTTAACTGGTTGACCAATGGCATATAGCTGGTCCACTATAGATTTTACATGGTTTAGATATTCAACAATTGAATGTGTGCCCTTTAAAGCTTGATTGAAATCCAATTTGAGCTGCATATATTTTACATTGACATGATCATGAAATAAATTTTCAATTTCAATCTAAGTCTCTTATATAGTTAAAGCCTTCCTTGGTTCAATAATACATTTTAGAATATTAGATGAGACTGTAATATGAATCCATGGTAGCATTACATAATCAATTTGTTGTCGTAGTGCAAATTTTGAATTGATAATTTTGTGGCCTTCGACATTGACAATTTTCTCTGGGGATATATATTTTGTACCATTTATGTGATTAGAGACTTGGTGGTATGTTTAGAAATAAGGTTTTACACATTGAGTAATTAGAAAAGTCTAGAGTTTTAGGTATATGATTCTTGATATTATTGATATGAAAAATAGAATGATAGGAAGAGATAATAGCAAAATTTGGGGTGGTGAAAATAAGAGAGAAAGAAGAGGCAGATGAAGAGGACGATGAGGATGAGGAGGAGTTTGAGATGGCAGCCATTATGATCTGATACCATAAAGAAATTGAGAGGTGGGTTGTGTGCTTATGTTATGCACACCCACAAATATATATTGATTTATAATAATAATTACTGTTATAATAAATAATTAACAAAATTATAATAGATATCTACATTATCAAAAGATAGAAAAATTATCCTATATAACAGATAATACATATCCTCTTTATGCTCATTATGTTATAACATCTTTTTTTTCTAAAAGGATATAATATTTTAACTATATCATCATCAGTGGAAGCATAGGACAAAAAATAACACAAATTTACTTTACAGAATAGCATATAGGATAACCAAATAACTAAATAGATTAACTATAGATAAAACTTTTTTTTTTATAAATAGACTAGAATTGCAAAAAAAAAAAAGTCACAAACCTTGATGTGAGACCTCGCCCTAGCACCAATTTGATTGCTAAAAATATGAAGTCAAAATGCTCATTTGGGTCAAAACTCAAATGACATCGCCGCGTATGACCTTTATTCAGTTTGGTAAGCACGGTTAAAATATGATGTCTTTATTTTGAAAAAGATTTACTTTCCTTTTGTTTTGAAAAGAGGAGATGACTTTGTTTGGAGAGTTGTCACCTTAAATTATTTTAATTTTGGGAAAGTTTAAGGAAAAACCTAATTTTGTTTTGACTCCATAAAAATGGTAATTTTTATCCAAAAAGCACTAGTCTAAAACAAATTACGATGGGTTCCGGGCTAGGTTTTCAAGATCTTAAGTGATGTAACATTTCTCTTTAAAAAATCTTTAACTTTGGAGAAAAATTAATTTCAAGTAATGATAGATAATAAAATGAATAACAAATTATAATATACATGAGTAATATAGTCATGACATCCATCCATGGAAAAATAAGAATAAAGGTTACAATCCCAAAATAAGCATACACGGGGAAGCTTTACCTCTAGCCCTTATGGGTACAAGTCTGAATTAATTGTTACAACTCTGAAAACATACATATAGGAGCACTAGCATAACCATTATAGGTATGGCTAAGCACAAATCCTCAAATGGCAATTAAATAACATATTTAGATAAAATAAATTAAGTAAAATTGAAAATAGAATAATTTAAACTAAAGAAATAAAGAGGACTAATTTTATGGATTTTAAAGGGCTCGTTACTTGGAGTAAAATTTTAAGTATGCCTACTTATCTTTTTTATATGAGAATTAGAGTCATAAGTAGTTCCCGTTTTTGAATGCAAAGGGTGGGGTATAATTAATGTGTGGTTATGTTACCAAATTGAAAAAGAATAAGTCTATGAAAAATTCCTTTGCAAATTTTCTTTCTGTTGACTTGATGTATGGTTGAAGAACTTTCCCACTTTGTAACTCCACCACTTGAATAGCTCAAATTGAACATTAGAAAACAAAAGAGAGCAAGGAAGAATAAATTAATTAATTTATTTGAGTAATTTCAGATTTTTACAATAAATTTGAGAGCATCTGGATGAGAAAAATTAAACCTCTTTTTCTGAAAAAGAAACCACTATTTATAATAGAAAAATTAGGGTAAAAATAGGACTATAGTAAGGCCGTGCACAAAGGCTGGTCCGTGCGCTTGCGGTTGGCCACTCCTGAGTAGCTTTGGTTTTAAATTTTTTTAAAAAAATAATAAATTTTCTATTGGGGAACTTTGTTTGTATGATCTTTGAAATGGAATCATGTAACATCCTTGTATCCTATATATGTAAAATATATACAATCCACATATGTAAAATACATATACAGAATACAAGAATATCATTATTCTTATCACTAGAAAATTCTCCATACAATTTTAATAAAATAAATTATTATTTAAAAGATACTTGAATAAGTAAATAAATATAAATATGTATATCTATAAAGATAAATATATATGTATATACATTAGTAATTAAATAATAAAAATACAAATTTAAAAGAAAATATCTGAAAAAAATTCGCTAAAGTTTTATCTGTAAAATAGACATTCCCCTAAATAAAAAATCTGTAACCTGTATAAAGAAAAAATATACTCCCAATATACATACATTTATCAATTTCTCCAACTTTTCTCCAAAAATAATCAATAACTCAAAATCACCTATATGTATATAAAGTATTTCAAACTTTTATAATACTTCTCCAAACTTTAAATTTACAACATTTTTATAGAATAGTATAATGAACATAAACATAACATGTTTAACCAAAAATAAATATTTAAATGCCAAGCAGCCCGTGATGATCTTGTGGCAACCTAATAAACTTTAAGTACTATTCAAAAATTCTAGACCTGATCAAGTCTAGCAGGACTCTCTGTACCTCCTCTATACATGCACGATGAAACAATCGCGCTAAGCTAATAGCTTAGAGGTACATACTTTGATAATAAAAGTAATTTTTAGAATAATGCACCATGTAATTCTTTATGATACAATATGATCCATGCTTTAATGTACACATGCCCAAATTAACCCATAAATTATTCATGTTCCAGAGATATTGTCATAGTCTATCATGACACCAGAGATCTAAGTGTCTAATTATACTGCCCAAAGTCGCATCCTCTATTGACACCAATGTGTCTAGCCCCGAAGGAAAATTATCATCATATCATAGATGACACCATCATATCTAGTCCCAAAGGCAAATAACATGTCATAAACATATTAATGGCATGCTAATACAATAACACTAATTACAATTCTCTGGAATAAGATATTATATAGGAAAACACATATTTCATAAACATTAATATTTCTTATCCTCTTCTTATCACATTTTCCATATTCTATATACAATTTGCATATTTTCCACATATTTCAATCATAAAAGTATATTTACTTGTCATATTCATAATGTAGCATATTTTCCATTCCAAGTGGACAAAATGCACTTTTTACAAATTACACATAACAAGGATATTAACCATTCTACAATGGCTTAATATCTCACAATTCAAGAATTTCACACACGTTCATATATAACAATGGACTTATACCATGATTTCCAACAATAAAATAGCTTAGTACATTTTTAAAAATCACAATGTGCTAGGCAAATTCAAATGCAATAAATATATATGCTATTAAAGTATATACTGACCTCAAATGTGCCAAAAACCAAGCCCAATTCCACCTCCAACCTTTATTTTTCCAAAAGCCCTTCAATACTTTAGTTGGGCAAGTATATTTTATCGAATCCTAAACCAACTTATAAGTTCAAATATATCATTAGCATCTTATTCTAAGCTACTTTAAACAATTAAATATCAATTATATTCATTCTACTTAAAAATTGCTCTAAAACCCTAATTCAATACTACTCTTAATCTTCAATAAAACCCATCCATTTTCATCATCAAATCTTAAAACCATCACTTCCATAACAAAATAGCATCATAAAAAACCATTCTAACAATTATCTAAACCTCCATCAAAAATCACATTTTCACATAATCAAAATTTTAAGAAAAACTACTTAAATTCAAGGTAAACTAACCTATTTCTTGTAGATTCCTTGAAATCTCCTTAAATTCTTGTAAACTCTTGTAGAATTGATGAGTTGAAGAAGAATTTCTCCCCTTGTGATTCAATGAAGAATCAGCCTAGATGGAGAAGAAGAGGAAGAAGATGAAATAAATTTTTGACTTTTAAATCTTCTTTTAAATCCTAGCCATATATATTATTTAATTATTTAATTATTTAATATTTATCATCTTCCACCACCAAAAATTATTTTAGTTTTGAATTTTTTTTAACTTTTAACTTTTTGACTTTTTATTTTTTAGCTAAATTTATACTTTAGGTATATTTTATATATACCCAACATATACATTATGTATTTTCTCCTTTCAACCCATTATTTAACCCTTCTAAATTATATATTTAATTGTCTTTTAATCAAAATATGGATCTTACACATCACCTATCTTAATTAGGTGATAAATTCGAAGTTCACACTTGATGTAATTGTTAAGCTTAAAAATTATCAATATAATTTTTTAATTACGAAAAAGATTTATGTACTAATAGCTTAATTATTTTTAAAAAACAATTCAATAGAAAAATAAACTGAGGGGTTGAAATATTTTAAAAGAAAATAAAAATAGTAAAATAATTAAGTCATTATTAGGCAGTTTCATCTCGTTTTTATGATTATTATCTTTGCGCAGACAATCAATAACTATATATTCATAGCATTGGATGATTATTGTATTATTTATAGTACGTATTTTTCACTTATAAAAAGAATAAAAATCTATTAAAATTATAAAACCTAATATTCAAATATGAATCGCTTATATCAAACTTTTGTAATTTTTAATAAAATTGCAATATCAGAAGAGTTTTTTTTGTATTATATTAAATCTATAGTCACTAGCACTATATATGAACTCTTAATTTTTACACCTTGATGAATCCCATGAAACCATTAATCTAATGCAACTGGAATTATGTGATTGGAGTTTGCATTGGCCTGAAATGGCCAAAAGAGCTTAAAAAAAGCCACGTTAGCTGTTGCTAGGCCCGGTCACCCCCCGATAGGCAGCGGCCGGTGACCGAGGGCCACTGGACGCTATGCTGTGGATGGTAACCACCACAACCCATCACAGCTCACACAACCGGCCAACATGGTAGGCACCACTTTAGTAGTTCACCTATATAAGTGGCTTCCCTTTTAGCCTTAACCTATCATGAGTAGCATGGGCTACTAGCACCATAGCTAATAGCGTCAAGCTCATTTGAGGAAGAAGTTTGCTAGATGCACTTGATCTAAGCCCATTTGGGCTGAACCTCTAGTTTGATATTTTTAGGACCCTTTGGCAATGGAGTCAGTTTTGTAACACCCTTATACCTTATATACGTATAATACATATTTTCAGCATATATAAAATATGCATATACGGTACAAAAATATTGTAGACCGGTTTAATAAAAAAAATTATATTTCTGATTTAAAATTTTAAATACTAAATATATAAAATTAAATAGTATATAAATATTCTTTACTTGTTTTAGGAACTCAAAATAAATATTTTATATATGAAAATCTCTGAAAAAATTCGCCAGAGTTTTGTTTGTAATTTGGACATCCCAAAATTTATCAATTATACAATATGCAAAAAGAACACTTCCAATAAACAATAAACCATATCTTCACCTTAACTTCTAAATTTTTCCACAATTTTGTCAAAACATTTATATATATATATAATTTAGAACACATTTAAACCCCCATTTCAAATAACTTAACCCAAACATTCTTTATAGTTGACAATACATAAAATCCAAAACCATGATATAATATGTATATGGATATCACATCATTCCATTTTCTCAAACTTTTCAAATATTTCACAATCCACAATTCACATAAAGCAATCACAAAATGGGACCAAAGATAACTAATATGCTATTCAAATTCCAGAGTTACTGTTTTGGTCTATAATGACACCATGAGTCTAGCCTCGTAGGCAAAATATCAATGTAATAGTCCAACTAAGTCTGAGCTTACTGTTGCGCTTGAATTAAACACTACTACAAAACGTCACTCGCAAGTATACGAGGTAGCTGTAGCAAAGGTGATCGCCCCAAGGTCGTTTCCCCAAGAAGGTGTGGTTCGTAATAACTTGATTAACAAGTTATTTAAATGCGAAAGTGTTTATTGTTCAGAATTGTGGAAGGACAATTTAAACCTAAAATTAACCGTGGGAAGGGATTAATGTGTGTGATGGGTGTACAAGATCAAATTGATTATTGGGAAGGTGCCTAGGGTCACAGGTCCATTCAATCAAAGGCTAATTCTCAAATATCTATTAACATAACCTTGTAATTAATTTGTTCCTTAAAGTTAATTAGTTAATTACCAATCCATTAGTTCTCACATTCATGAATTAGAAATAACCAATTATTTTACATTTGCAAATTAATAAACCCTAGAACTTATATTTCTAATTCATTCTTAGGGTGGTTGATTATATAGTTCCGATATCGGATTTCACCTCTTGGTCCGTCATCCAATATTCAAAGATTAATAGGTAGCTAATCTATCAACCTAGCATTTAATACAATACAATCAACCAATCAACAAGGAACATCAATGGAAATATCAAATCAAGTCATTCAATCAAATATACTACAAACCCTAGGCATGGGTATTTAACTCAACATCATCAATTTAAAACATTCATTCAACTCAATATAAATCAAATACAAATTGTTCATTGCAATATCAATTCTCTTAATACAACAAAAACAATATTGAAATGAATTAAAAGAGAGAATAGAAAAACCCCTTGTGAAGATGCCAAGAGTAGGATTACTAGTCTTCCTCCTAACTCCACTTTGATGTTTGATGAAGAACTCAAGCCCTCTTCAATGATTGATTCCCCTTTGTAATATGGGATGGAGCTTTCTCAAGTCACCAACACTTCAATTAATTTTGCCTTCGGAAGATAGAATGGAGCTTTTTCAAGTCACCAAACCTTTCAATGAAGCTTCTTCAACCTTCAAGAGCTTGTTAACCCAATTTATCCCAAAGAATCTCAAAGATCATGTTAATAGAAGATGGAGAAGATGAAGATGGAGGATGAAGATGGAGGGATAAGGAGAGTGTCACTCTCTCCTCATCCCAAATCGTGTTTGTCCCATCCTTCTCTTTTCTTTTCTCTCTCTTTCCAAACCCTAGTCGTTTCCTCTCCTCTCCTCTCTTTCGTGCAAAAGAATTTATAAAAATTAAGGGTGACACGGCCAAGCTTGATTTGGCTTGGCCGTGTCTCTCATTTTTCTTTGGGACACGGCCAAGCTTGCTGGCCGTGTCCTTCACTGCCTTCTTCTTTCTTTGTTCTTTGGATTTTTTTCTTCTTAGGTGAGACACGGTCAGTGGCTTGGCCGTGTCTCTTGCCAGTGTCAGTCACTGCTTCACTTTCTTTGAGAGACATGGCCAAGCTTCAAGCGACATGGCCATGTCGATAAGACACACTCACAGACATGGCAATGTCTATGAGTGTGTCAAGTACTGCCTCTATTTTAGGATGAAACACGGCCAAGACAATGAGACATGGCCAAGCTTCAAGTGACATGGCCATGTCGATCAGACACACTCACAGACATGGCCATGTCTATGTGTGTGTCAAGTACTGCCTCTATTAATTTTTCTTTCTTAGTTTCTTTTCCTTGGGTGAGACACGGCCAGTGGCTTGGCCGTGTCTCTTGGGTGTGTCAGCTACTGTCTTGGAATTCTTTTGAGGCACATGGCCAAGCTTGCTTTGGCTTGGCCATGTCTTGCTTGATTCATGCTCTTTCTTCATTTTTCTTGATTGTTTTGATCATCCAAGGGAGTTTTTGCACTTAAACCTAAAACAAACACTTTAAACAAACTTAAAACAAAAATCAATCAAAACATTAACTAAAAACACATAAAAATCATACTGAAAACTAGTACAAATATGATCTAAACGCTTACGACCAAGTCATTTCACCCAACCCAGCTTCAAGGACCTGTTTTTGAGACTTACAACCTGGTCATTTCACCTCAAAAATATTTTCACAGTGACACCCAGTGTCTAGCCCGTAGGCAAATCATAGGCATGCCGTCAAACACAGAACTCTGAAAATTGAATAACATACTAGGCATACAATTTATTCATATTTCTCATTTATATCGATATCAATTCATTTCATTATGTTTCCACATATCTCATTACATTATACCACTTTTTTGCATTTACAACACATTACCCAATTGCTTTGGGTATTTTCACATAATTCACATATTAATCACATTTAATGTAATCTAGCCAATACCAATGGCTTTTTAACAATGCACTTAATGCATACACAACAAATGGCATTATCCAAATACTTTGGATCATTTTCACATAATACACATTTCACATTTTACACAATTTAGCCATTATCAATGGCTTTTCATAATGCATTTAACACATATATGACATTACAAATGTCATAGCACATTATTTATACATAACCAATGTATTAAGTAGCTTAACACATTTTTCAACTAAAATGTGTTAAGCCCAAATGTCATGCAAACATAACCAATGTATTCAAAGTTTGTACTTACCTCAAATAGCAACCAAAACAAGCTTAAAACAACCTTCAATCCCATCCTTCCAATTTGCCCTTCACCACTTGGATGTAGCAAATCAACCTCCCTCAATGCCTAAACCAAATGTGATAGCAAATAATCATTTAATATCTCATTTAATGACATTTCTAATATTAAACCATAATTAAACCCCATCCAAGCAAAAATCCAGAATTTAAGGCTAACTTCACTTTAATTTTGGATTCTCATACTAGACCATTCATTTTAATATATTAAGTTTATTTATATTATTAGAAATACATTTAAACCATTTACATTATAAAAACACACTCTTATACACAAAATTCTAAAATGGCATAACCTTCCCCCATTGAAGGTTTTCCATTCCAATACAATCCATTAATTATTTTAAGCTTATATACATCACTTATATGACCAAATAACAAGATTAAACCAATAAAATTATACAATTCAACAACTTTGGAAAAATCATTTTCCAAAACCCTAAATCACACTTCCATTCTCAAACTCCATCCAAACACAACCAAATCCAATATTTGACTTTAAAATACTTATTTAAGCACCAAAACAACTCATTTAGAACTAATTTGCACAATTAAAAACTATGATTTCTCAAACCATAACCCTAAATTCTCCCTCTTCATCATTCTAAATTCTCTCTCTTCATCATTCTTTATCCAAATTCAACCATTTTTTCAATACAACCTTAAAATCATTAATAACTACCCAAAATAACTTCATACATACCAATTTCAACAATTATAACATACTACTTCGAAAATTCAAAACTTACATTTTCAAAATTTCTATGAAAATCCAAAGAAAAAGCTAAAGAACTTACTTTTTCAAGTAGAAATCTCTAAAAATCCTTTTTGAACCTTTGAAATCCTTCAATTCTTGGAAGCTTGTAAGATCAAAATCCTTGGTCTTGAACATCCATGGTGGCCGGCCATGAGAGAAGAAGAAGAAGAAGAAGAAGTTTAAAAATAAATTTTCTCTTTTCTTTCATCTTTTAATTATAACCATATATATATATATATTATAATAATTTAATAATTAATTATTTAATTATTTATTAAAGAAATTAAAAGACTAAAAATTCATCATCCATTCAAAAATAATTTATTTTTGAATTATTTTATTAATTTTTAATTTCTAAAATTTATTTTACAAAAATACCATTGGACTTTGACTTTTTTAAAAAGTGTTGACTTTTATATGTTATGTATATTTTACATATATATCACATTTATATTCCACTTTTTCATTTAAAATCCCTTCATTTTTCATTTAAAATCATTAATTTAATTTATCCAATTTAATTATAATATATTTTATCAAATTTTCAAAAACAATTTGAGATATTACAAGTCTTTTCATCTGAGGTAGAGTTGTGATCCAGCGTCTAAAGCCCAATGGAAGTAAGATGTGCATCTATCTATTCCCTTCTTTGATTTATTTATTTTCTTTCCTTTTTAGGTAACATTTATTTATATATTTCAATTTATTACATTTTTTCTTAGATAATAGACTATGATTGTGATAGTAAAACCAAACCTTTCAACTTGAGTCAACCCAAATCAAATCAAATTAGTCCAACCAACCTAACCCGAATTGATCCAATTGACCATGTCCAAATCAAATCAATCCAACTAGTCCAATCCAAATTAACCCTCATTTTCTACACTTTATGACAAATTTCATTTTCCCACAAGTTCAACACTTTGAGAATCGCATCGATCAAACATCGGATGGCCCCAAAACTATCTTCAAAAGTTCGTAGGAGTTGAGTTAGGATCAGTGACCTGTCACGGTCACTGATCTTGTAATGCAATTACTAATGTGTGTAGCAATGACCAGGATCAGTTGTGGTCTTATAAACCATTTTGATGGTATGGATGAATACATTTCTTCATATAAATGCGTAAAAGATGTTAGGGACACTTAAAAGCCAAGTACTCTACCATTGAGTTAGCACCCCCCCCCCCCCAAAAAAAAGATTATGTAGATACAATCGGAATCAAAATAAATAAAGAGATTGAGTCACATGACACAGTCTAGGATAATTTATTTGTGAAAATGTATGTATGGCCAAAAATGGACCGCATCTAAAATCAGGTCAGGTTATAATTGTTTGCATGGACTCTGTAGTAATAAGAAGGTCTAAACCTTATTTGGCCACTCCAGGAGCAACCGTTCATGGCCATTATGGAGAAAAAAAATTGATCATCAGAAATATTTTTTTCAAAAAAAATACTAAACAAACTTTCAAACTTAAAAAGAACCCAATTTTATTATCCGGATTTAAAAACAAAAAATGGCTTTTGTTTTTTAACAGTTTGGGGAATGGAAGCTAAACTACCTTTTGGTTCTCCCCAAAAATGGCTTTCCATTTTTAAACCCATCTTTAAAAAACTTGAAAAAAATTAGAAAAATGAAAAAAAGTATTAAATTCTTTTTGTTGGGGAAAGCGAATCCACAATGCATG
Source organism: Garcia nutans (assembly GCA_947685225.1). Lineage (NCBI taxonomy): Eukaryota > Viridiplantae > Streptophyta > Magnoliopsida > Malpighiales > Euphorbiaceae > Garcia > Garcia nutans. Next base: position 37,931,533 of record CANTUV010000045.1, read on the forward strand.
CAGAGAACTTTGCAAATGTTGGAGGTGTGGCTCACTTAAATGTTCAAAATTTACAAGAACAATAGGAAGATTCTTGAATTAGAAACTAGAACAAAAACAAGTCTTTTGTCCTCTGCTGGCACTTGTGGATTCTGGGGCACAAGAAGAGGAATGCCATTTGTTGCACAAACTGCAGCGGGCAATGCTATTCGGACAGTAGTGGATCAAGGTATGAAACGAGCAGAAGTTATCTTTGAAAGAGAGAACTTAAAATAATACAACGCCGCATTCTTCGAAGATTGAGTAACATATCCAGTTGCTTTTTTTTTTTTTGGAAATGGGAGACTCACCCCAAAAAATGAATTTGACTTTCTTTTTTTTGAAGTAACTTTCATCAACTCACCTCATGAAGACCTTATATTTCCTGAGGAGTTTCTACCATGTGGAAATGCTCTTTAATAGAACTTTATCTTTAGCCGACCGTGACCAAGAAACTATTAGTTTCTCTTTATATTGTCTCTGAGATGAAACTTGGATATTTCCACCCTTCAACTCCTAAAGATATAGACTCAATTTTAATTAACTAATTTAACTCTAACCTCTTCTCATTGATGTATTCTTTCATTGAGATTCAAATCACGATGGGATTTCCTTATTCTCGAATGGGCTTCTTCCATTCTTCTAGGTTTGTGCAGGAAACTACTGATATAAGTTTCGGAAGCCTTTTTCTCAATCTATGTGCCTAGAAATAATGTCATTCTCCATCATTTTCATCATCACTTTCTACTACATCTCATTGAAAGCAATCAAAAAGTATATTTTCACTCTCCACTCTATCTTTTTAAAGATTTTATTATTCAAGATAGATCTTCCATCCAAACTAATTCCAAGGTGGAATTATGATTTAGTAAGAAAGCTTTTGAGGCTCCACCCCCGCGAAGTCCACGTTCAAGGAAGGTAAATCTCAAACTTAATTTTTCTTAATTTCTTATCATTAGTTTATTTCAAAATCAACATCAAATTGTCATTAAACCTTAAAATGAATTTAGGTAAAATCACCATCAATTAATCAATCATTTTTGTGTCGAGTTGAGCCTAGAATTAAACTTAGGTTATAATCAATTCACAACATCAATTAATAATTTTTGTGTCAATTCGGGCCTAGAATTAAACTTAGATTATGAATCAATTCACATAATCAATCAATCATCTTTGTCTCGAATTGAGATTAGAATTAAACTTAGGTTATGATCAATTCACACACTCAAGCAATCAATCCTTTCAAACCTAAAGCTGACCTGGTTTGCATCAAAATATCTTCAAACCTGAAATTGAATTGGTTTGAGTTAGCTTTAGGTCCTTATCCTTAGTTTCACTAAGACCTTAGTGCTAGGTCACTCTCCTATTTTTTAACTCTTGTGAGTGGGCAGAACTGCATAAGTCTCTGATACCAATACTAAAAAGGATATGTAGTCTTGCTTGTACTATAATTCCAAGCATCAAGCCCATAGCCCTAGCAACCCTAGGTCCATCTCATACACTATATTATTCATCATTATGTTATATTTTTTTTGTCCTAAAATGGCAATCAAGAGGGGGGCGTGAATTGATTATTTTAAGCAGTGCTGAGAAATTAAAATTTTTAAAACAAAAAAAAAAAGCAAGAACAGAGTTGATGCTTAAAAATATTCAAAAAGTAAGTTATTTTTTTTTTGGCTATTTGATGCTTAAAAACATTCAAAAACTAAGGTCTTTAAAGTATTTATAGTCATCTTAAGTTCAGCTAGCTGTTTGAACAATAATTGGCGAGTATTAAGATGGTTGGTTAATGTTTTCCACTTTAATCATTGAGAAGAGCAACTTCATGGTTAGATTTCCGTTGGTCCGGTCGTGCTAGACAATGATATGATCAGACTAGTGTTGGTCTGGTCGTGCACTTTAATTTTATCACAACGTTCTTACAATGGCTAGTACACGTGGCAACCACTTATTGAGTGGATAAGTAATGGCTATAATTTTTAAATTCTGGTTCATTGGTCTGGTCAGGCCCATTATGGTCCAGTTAGGCTTTAGCTAGTATGCTGAGAAATGGGAGTGCCACTGGCCGTTATCTCTATTGGAATTTCTTAGGATTTTCATTTTTGGCTTGGTCCGATTGGACTGACTATTAATCCGATTGGAATATTTGGTATGGTGAAAATCTAGGAGTACTGTCTAGCCTTGATCTCTACTAGATGTTTGGAGTAAAATTTCCATCATCATTCTGGTCGGACTATCTATGGTACGAGCAGACCATTCATGGTATAGTGACATTGTGAGAGTACTGATGGTCGTGATCTCTACTGGATGAATTTCCTTGAAAGCTTAGGCATTTGTCCAATTAGTCTTCTCGTAAAACTTCAAATCTTTAAGTTCCTGCAAAATTAAACTTGGTGCAAGCATTAGTACTATTTAATTTGATTGCCTAAGATCAAAATCAAGCAAATTTGACTAACAATCTCCCCCTTTAGCAATTAAATTTAATTGCTTAAAAGTTTTATAAGTTTTAATGTCTAAAGAGTTTTCTCCCCCTATACATGTTACTATCAATTTTCTTTGGATTATACTTTTAGTATCCGTGGTTTTAGAAAAATTAAATAAGTATATGGAGGATAATTAAGATATTGGGAGATGTATATGTATTGTATATACCTAATATATACACAAGATATACATATTGTACACATGGTATATACCTGTAATATCCCAAGATATGCCTTAAAAGTTTTGGAGTTATTGTTGTATTTGGACTTAATGTATATGTATATTTGGGAAATATAACTACAATATAAAAGACATATACATATACATTACATATACATGAGAGAAATTGGGAGTAGGAAAAGTGAGTTATATATATATATATATAATTAATTGTAATAATGATGATAATTATAAAAAGGAAAAGAGAAGAAGAAAGTCAAAGGAAATTTATGAGGTGGAGATTATTTGAGAAATTATTATTATTATTATTGTTATCATTATTATTATTATTATTATTATTATTATTATTATTATTATTATTATTATATGTTGGAGATAAGAACGAAGAAGAGGAAAAAAATTGATTTTCCTTTCTTCTTCTTCGTCTGTTCTTCTTCGTGAGAGAGAGAGAGAGAGATGGAGAGAGAGAGAGAAGCTAGAGAGAGAAAGATGATTTTTGCTCCTAATTACACCAAAGATTAAGGATATCAAGAGATTTGCAAGTGGAGTTTGAAGATTTGGCAAGCTATACATGTAAGTACTCATTCTTTGAATTGAGTTTATTGATTATATATATATGATTTTTTATCTTCTTGTCTTGATTTCTTTTAATTGAAGTTAGTTTTGATATGGTTGGTGTGGAAGATGATGATAAGTTGGGGTATTTGTGAGAATGATGATGAATTGTGGAGTTAGAGTTTAGTATAAATGAATTTGGTACTTTGAGTAATTGATTATAGTGATGTATATATATTGGTTATTATGATGATATAATGAAGTTATATAAATGTTAAAGTGATAGGAAATTGTTAAATATTAACAAAGATGATGATTAAGAAGGTTGTGGTGTGAATTTTAAAGGGTTTGGATGAGTTTTGAAATATTTGGTCTTTAAATCATTGAAGAACACGGCCAAGTTGTGAGAGACACGGCCAAGTTAGGGCAAATTTGGCCGTGTTGGATATTTTTGGAGAGACACGGCCACTGGCTTGGCCGTGTCCCTTGACCGTGTTTGCCACTGCCTATGTTGTGTTGAGAGACACGGCCGTGTCCCTTACCCGTGTCTGCTACTGGATTTTTGTGTTGAGAGACACGGCCAATGGCTTGGCCGTGTCCATTGCCCGTGCTTGCTACTGTCTGCATTGGTGTTGAGAGACATGGCCACAAGCTTGGCCGTGTCCCTTGAGTGTGTTGGCTAATGATATTTATTCTTGATTATTCTTACATGGTTGGATCTTCAAAGGTCTTTTGTACCTAAACACACTTAAAACAATAATGATTCAATCAAATGTATATGGAAGATTCTAAATCTATGAATAATGTAAATTGTTATGTGTATATTAATGATGATATAGGAAATGTGGAAGATATAATGATCATTGAAAAAGTATGTGCAATGCCATTGATTATGTATACTTGAATGATGAATTGATCAATATAATTTGATGATGCATATGATACTATTATGCATTGTAAATCTTGTGAATTGCAATGGTGATATATATATATTGTGAAGGATATGATGAAGTAATTAATTATGTACAATTGAATAATGAAATATTATAATATGAGTTGAGACATGATATGATGTGAAGCCATTGTGATTGGCTATAGTGATTCAAATGAGATGTGAAGCCATTGTTATTGGCTATGATAATTCAATTGAGTATGAAATGAAAATGTTGATTCAATTGTGTTCTGTCTAATATGTTGATTCAATCTTCAGAGTTCTGGATTTGGCAGCATGCCTAGAAAATGTGAAAATGTAACAGTCTTGCCGGGTTGAGGATCTCTTCAATTTGAGTGAATTGAGATCCAAGAGACTGGGTTTGTTACACTATGTGAATTATTGATACGAAATATATGAAAAGTAACAGTCTTGCCGGGTTGAGGATCTCTTTGAATTGAGATCCAAGAGACTGGGTCTGTTACTTGATAAAATGTGAAATGTGAATTGTAGTAACAGTCTAGCCGGGTTGAGGATCTCCTCGAGTTTAGCAGAGTTGATGATCCAAGAGACTGGGTCTGTTACGCTATCCATGGATAGAGATATGAGATATATTGCCTACGGGCTTGATCATTGTGATTATGGACCAATGCAGTAACTCTGAACTTTGAATAACATATTAGTGTCTTTTGGGCCCGAGTCTGTCTTTGTTGTCAATGTGATATTTAAATGTTGAAATAAATGAGTAATGAGATCTATGGCTGCCTTTATTAGAAGTGTGATTCATGATTGATGAATTGTGAATAAAATGATGTTGTGAAGTATGATTTTGTAATACGTGTATTGATATATTGAGGAGCTTTGTTGAGATATGAGTTTATGAAAATGTGGGATGATGTGTAAAATGTATATGAATGTGGAATTTGTGAGATTGGTTTTCATAAAGGGTTGAATAAATCATTGAATGGTGATTTGTTAAAAGGATGTATATGTATATGTATATGAGATAGAAATGGTAAGTATCGTGTTGTGAATGTTCTATGTAAATATGTATATAATGTATGAGACTAGTGGGGAACATATGAAGAATGCATTGAGAAAGGAAAACGTGGTAAGAGAACAATAAAACATGATGCTAAAAATATAAGGTATGATTCTTTTGTAAAGTATACTTTAATATTTATTTGTACTACTAAGCTCTCGGGCTTAGCGCGGATTTGTAATCGCGCAGGTGGTTATGCGGTTGATCTGGAAGTCCAGCTGTTATGCCACGAGAAGGGTAAGAGTGTCTCGAGACCAACTAGAAGGTGATGCATACATTTTGTGATTTTAATTATGTTGTATAATTATAAGAATAATGTTTTTCATAAATGTTTCTTTAAATTAATGCAATACTTCTTGAACTCAGATAAAGGTTTTTAAATTGAAACTATAAGTGACATTCTTATACTTTATATACGTATTGTATATATACTAGGTATATGTATAATACTTATATAGAGTATGGGGGTGTTACAATTATTTTGGTATCAGAGCTTAGGTTCGAGATTCTCAGCCTAAGTAGAATTAAAAAGAGAAAGTTTTGAAAAGCTTAAAGAGAAGTAAAAAGAAAAGTTTTGAATTGAAGTTTGTAATACATGCATATGCATTCACATCTAGGTTGGTCTCGAACGTGGCATTATGTGATTTGTGATGTATTTGAATTACATGAGATATATGATAATGTGTAAATGAGGTTTTATATGAAAACAAATTTTGAAATGTTGATAATTGAGAGGTGATTGTGATATAAAGAAATGATATGGAATTTATAAGTAAAAAGTTTGATTATTGATATGTGTTTGACATATAAAGAAATGGCTAGAAGAATAAAGTTGAGAATGAGTTAAAAACAAAATTTAGATTAAAGTATGAAATCTTTCCTCTATTATTTGAATCTCTTTCCAATAAACTTTATGTTTGGATTTCTAGAAAGAGGAAATGTTGTTGGATGGGTAATATGAAAAGATATGTTATTTAAATGAAAGAAGTACAGTGAAATATTGAATGAGTTGATTAGTATAGATTAAGTGTGATAATTTAAGGTGTGTATATGTAAAGTTAAGGTTTTGTTTAAAAAAAAAGAAAGAAAGAAATAATGTTGGTTAAGTACGAAGATATATTGGTGTTGTTTGTATTGTTAAATACAAACATGGTGATTTCAATGTTAGAAATGCGATATGGTTGAATATTGTGAAAGCTCATGTTAATGGTGGTAATATGAGACATTTAGATTTTCTGAATGAGCTTAATAATTGTGAAACATATATGTTTTGATGTTGCTTTGTGGTATATACATATAAGATGTTTTAAAGTTGATATTAAGAGAATGAGATGAATAAGTTGAAAGTTTATAGTTTTAATGGAATGTGGATAAAGATCATTTAAATATTGATAGTTTAATGTATTTAATATATGAGATATATGAAATATATATTAGTGCACATGAAAGTATTCTGAAATGGGGAATGAGACTGATAGTAGGAAATTTTGGTTTGAAATAAAAGAAAAGGAATTGATCAAATGGGAAATGAGTTACTTTAAGTAATTTGATTGGAAAGGATGAAAAAGAATATGAAAGATATGTTAAAGGTATTTAAAAACAAATGTGAGAGAAATATCACATTGGAAATGTGATTAAGTTCTTTGTGAAATAATATTATAAGTAGAGTGTATATATTTATTGAAGTTAATGAATAACTTAAGTTATGTTCAAAGAATGAGAATGATAAGAGTTAAAGGAAAGTGATAAATCTTATATTTGTATAAACTATATGCAAAAGAAAAATTTAATAAATTGCATAATTATGTGTATATGTAAAGAGGATATGTGAAATGAACTTTTCGATATGAATGTAATGGTTATATGTAAGAAAGGTGGGAAGTGAGTCACATTATAAACATGACCTATGAATGTGTATATGATACGTTTATTATATTATACCATTGCATGTTTAATGGTATTAGAAATGAGATTGCATATAGTAGTGGAATTAATAAGGATTAAATCTTAATTTATGCAGAATAGAGTATGTGATGAAATAGAAAATGAGAATGGATTTGGGTAATATTGAATAATGAAATTGTTATTGCAATAACTAAGTGAGGCTATCATAAGATGTCTTGGAACTCAAAGACTTTGTGTGTGGAACTGTTTTATGTATAAGTGTAAAATAAGAAATTGTAAGGAAAGAGTTTTGTATTTGAAAATTTTTAGAGGAGATGGTTTGGAAATGGAGTAATGAATGAAATTTGTGTAAGATTTGTATATGATTGAAAGTTGGGCGTAGAAAATGTTAAAGATAATATTATTGGACATGAGTTAGGTTAATGATAATCAAATAAATAAAAGCAAACTGTTTTGGAGATGGAAATAAAATGTGTTAATTCTTGGTGTAATAAAAGCTTGGAGAATAAATATATAATTTTTGTGATATAATTTAATATTATAATTGTAAAGGTTGGAAATCGAATAATAGAAGAACGAGATTGATTTACAAACCCCAAATGTGATTGTTTATATATCATGGTACTATGATTTGATTAGTGTGATTAGTTGGTTAGTTTATTTATCTTTAGATTTGGAGCTGAGATGATATAACTGTGGTACAGTTTTGGTGAGATTGATAACTATGTTTTTTTTTTAAAAACCTGGTTAAAAGATAGGGTTGAAGCTTGTCTAGATGATATGATTGAATAATGAGATATTCAATATAGTTGATGATATATGAGCATACTATTTTGATGTGATGAAAAACCATAATTGTTGACAATGATGTTAGTAATGAAGTATAATGGAGGTAAAGTACCAAATTGATTATGAGAAATAAATGGTGAAAAGATAAATGAACGGACTTATCTGCCTCTTGCAGAACCATACAGACCCATTGTGTTGGGCAACCGAACTTGGACTATCGACCTGGTTGGGGGAAAAGTTCGTGTATGAAGCTATAGTTGTTAGTTATATTGATAAACTTTGAATAAGTATGAGAGATGATGATATAATTATTGAAGTAATGAAATGTATATTTATAAGCATGGTTCTTATTGATTGAATATATGAATTTGAAAAGATTAGAATTTGAATATAAGTTTGACCTAATGGAATTAGGTTATATATATACATATATATTGTGAAATTCAATGATATATTTCGATAAGTTAATTATTGGTTGAAATCTAATAAGGTTGAAATGTTAGTATATTGTGTTAAATAGATCGATTGATCTAGACTTTGCTGAAGTTGCAAATCAATGTGGAGATTTAATATGTACAGTTGTACTGGGAATATAAATTTAAATGGTTATGTGTATGATGTAATATTCTGGCTTACGAATGAACATAAATAAATGGAATTACATCAATTGTATTTGGAGAGAAAAAGGGAAATGTTGTTGACCTGTGAAGTAAGTTTAAAAATACGATATTAATATTTATATTAAGTGAGAAGCAAGTTAAAGAAAGTCAGGATATTGTTATCAATTGAGATTTGGTAAATATTTATTTTGAAAGTGATTGTGAGAACAGAAAAATCAATGCTAGGATATTAATTAATGACTTTTGAGGTTAAAGTTAAGAGAATATCTACAAAGAGATAAAGTGATAATCTGACTTTAATACAAAGATAAAAATTCATTGGATATGTATGAGTTATCTGAATTGTTTTGTTGAGAAAGTAATAAGATATATATATACCTATACTATGATGAGTTATGAATTTCAGAGAAGATGATTGTTTCTAAGGGGGAGAGTAGAAGTGATGTGACTTGATAAAATCATAATGTAAGAATACGATGATTTTCATATAATGGTGATTTGTTCTAAATGGATTGTTACTATGTTGGATAATTTCGAGGACGAAATTACTTAAAGGGGGAGAGAATTGTAATATCCCAAGATATGCCTTAAAAGTTTTGGAGTTATTGTTGTATTTGGACTTAATGTATATGTATATTTGGGAAATATAACTACAATATAAAAGACATATACATATACATTACATATACATGAGAGAAATTGGGAGTAGGAAAAGTGAGTTATATATATATATATAATTAATTGTAATAATGATGATAAGGACAAAAAGGAAAAGAGTAGAAGAAAGTCAAAGGAAATTTATGAGGTGGAGATTATTTGAGAAATTATTATTATTATTATTGTTATCATTATTATTATTATTATTATTATTATTATTATTATTATTATTATATGGTGGAGATAAGAACGAAGAAGAGGAAAAAAATTGATTTTCCTTTCTTCTTCTTCGTCTGTTCTTCTTCGTGAGAGAGAGAGAGAGAGATGGAGAGAGAGAGAGAAGCTAGAGAGAGAAAGATGATTTTTGCTCCTAATTACACCAAAGATTAAGGATATCAAGAGATTTGCAAGTGGAGTTTGAAGATTTGGCAAGCTATACATGTAAGTACTCATTCTTTGAATTGAGTTTATTGATTATATATATATGATTTTTTATCTTCTTGTCTTGATTTCTTTTAATTGAAGTTAGTTTTGATATGGTTGGTGTGGAAGATGATGATAAGTTGGGGTATTTGTGAGAATGATGATGAATTGTGGAGTTAGAGTTTAGTATAAATGAATTTGGTACTTTTAGTAATTGATTATAGTGATGTATATATATTGGTTATTATGATGATATAATGAAGTTATATAAATGTTAAAGTGATAGGAAATTGTTAAATATTAACAAAGATGATGATTAAGAAGGTTGTGGTGTGAATTTTAAAGGGTTTGGATGAGTTTTGAAATATTTGGTCTTTAAATCATTGAAGAACACGGCCAAGTTGTGAGAGACACGGCCAAGTTAGGGCAAATTTGGCCGTGTTGGATATTTTTGGACAGACACGGCCGTGTCCCTTGCCCGTGTCTGCTACTGGATTTTTGTGTTGAGAGACACGGCCACTGGCTTGGCCGTGTCCATTGCCCGTGCTTGCTACTGTCTGCATTGGTGTTGAGAGACACGGCCACAAGCTTGGCCGTGTCCCTTGAGTGTGTTGGCTAATGATATTTATTCTTGATTATTCTTACATGGTTGGATCTTCAAAGGTCTTTTGTACCTAAACACACTTAAAACAATAATGATTCAATCAAATGTATATGGAAGATTCTAAATCTATGAATAATGTAAATTGTTATGTGTATATTAATGATGATATAGGAAATGTGGAAGATATAATGATCATTGAAAAAGTATGTGCAATGCCATTGATTATGTATACTTGAATGATGAATTGATCAATATAATTTGATGATGCATATGATACTATTATGCATTGTAAATCTTGTGAATTGCAATGGTGATATATATATATTGTGAAGGATATGATGAAGTAATTAATTATGTACAATTGAATAATGAAATATTATAATATGAGTTGAGACATGATATGATGTGAAGCCATTGTGATTGGCTATAGTGATTCAAATGAGATGTGAAGCCATTGTTATTGGCTATGATAATTCAATTGAGTATGAAATGAAAATGTTGATTCAATTGTGTTCTGTCTAATATGTTGATTCAATCTTCAGAGTTCTGGATTTGGCAGCATGCCTAGAAAATGTGAAAATGTAACAGTCTTGCCGGGTTGAGGATCTCTTCAATTTGAGTGAATTGAGATCCAAGAGACTGGGTTTGTTACACTATGTGAATTATTGATACGAAATATATGAAAAGTAACAGTCTTGCCGGGTTGAGGATCTCTTTGAATTGAGATCCAAGAGACTGGGTCTGTTACTTGATAAAATGTGAAATGTGAATTGTAGTAACAGTCTAGCCGGGTTGAGGATCTCCTCGAGTTTAGCAGAGTTGATGATCCAAGAGACTGGGTCTGTTACGCTATCCATGGATAGAGATATGAGATATATTGCCTACGGGCTTGATCATTGTGATTATGGACCAATGCAGTAACTCTGAACTTTGAATAACATATTAGTGTCTTTTGGGCCCGAGTCTGTCTTTGTTGTCAATGTGATATTTAAATGTTGAAATAAATGAGTAATGAGATCTATGGCTGCCTTTATTAGAAGTGTGATTCATGATTGATGAATTGTGAATAAAATGATGTTGTGAAGTATGATTTTGTAATACGTGTATTGATATATTGAGGAGCTTTGTTGAGATATGAGTTTATGAAAATGTGGGATGATGTGTAAAATGTATATGAATGTGGAATTTGTGAGATTGGTTTTCATAAAGGGTTGAATAAATCATTGAATGGTGATTTGTTAAAAGGATGTATATGTATATGTATATGAGATAGAAATGGTAAGTATCGTGTTGTGAATGTTCTATGTAAATATGTATATAATGTATGAGACTAGTGGGGAACATATGAAGAATGCATTGAGAAAGGAAAACGTGGTAAGAGAACAATAAAACATGATGCTAAAAATATAAGGTATGATTCTTTTGTAAAGTATACTTTAATATTTATTTGTACTACTAAGCTCTCGGGCTTAGCGCGGATTTGTAATCGCGCAGGTGGTTATGCGGTTGATCTGGAAGTCCAGCTGTTATGCCACGAGAAGGGTAAGAGTGTCTCGAGACCAACTAGAAGGTGATGCATACATTTTGTGATTTTAATTATGTTGTATAATTATAAGAATAATGTTTTTCATAAATGTTTCTTTAAATTAATGCAATACTTCTTGAACTCAGATAAAGGTTTTTAAATTGAAACTATAAGTGACATTCTTATACTTTATATACGTATTGTATATATACTAGGTATATGTATAATACTTATATAGAGTATGGGGGTGTTACAATTATTTTGGTATCAGAGCTTAGGTTCGAGATTCTCAGCCTAAGTAGAATTAAAAAGAGAAAGTTTTGAAAAGCTTAAAGAGAAGTAAAAAGAAAAGTTTTGAATTGAAGTTTGTAATACATGCATATGCATTCACATCTAGGTTGGTCTCGAACGTGGCATTATGTGATTTGTGATGTATTTGAATTACATGAGATATATGATAATGTGTAAATGAGGTTTTATATGAAAACAAATTTTGAAATGTTGATAATTGAGAGGTGATTGTGATATAAAGAAATGATATGGAATTTATAAGTAAAAAGTTTGATTATTGATATGTGTTTGACATATAAAGAAATGGCTAGAAGAATAAAGTTGAGAATGAGTTAAAAACAAAATTTAGATTAAAGTATGAAATCTTTCCTCTATTATTTGAATCTCTTTCCAATAAACTTTATGTTTGGATTTCTAGAAAGAGGAAATGTTGTTGGATGGGTAATATGAAAAGATATGTTATTTAAATGAAAGAAGTACAGTGAAATATTGAATGAGTTGATTAGTATAGATTAAGTGTGATAATTTAAGGTGTGTATATGTAAAGTTAAGGTTTTGTTTAAAAAAAAAGAAAGAAAGAAATAATGTTGGTTAAGTACGAAGATATATTGGTGTTGTTTGTATTGTTAAATACAAACATGGTGATTTCAATGTTAGAAATGCGATATGGTTGAATATTGTGAAAGCTCATGTTAATGGTGGTAATATGAGACATTTAGATTTTCTGAATGAGCTTAATAATTGTGAAACATATATGTTTTGATGTTGCTTTGTGGTATATACATATAAGATGTTTTAAAGTTGATATTAAGAGAATGAGATGAATAAGTTGAAAGTTTATAGTTTTAATGGAATGTGGATAAAGATCATTTAAATATTGATAGTTTAATGTATTTAATATATGAGATATATGAAATATATATTAGTGCACATGAAAGTATTCTGAAATGGGGAATGAGACTGATAGTAGGAAATTTTGGTTTGAAATAAAAGAAAAGGAATTGATCAAATGGGAAATGAGTTACTTTAAGTAATTTGATTGGAAAGGATGAAAAAGAATATGAAAGATATGTTAAAGGTATTTAAAAACAAATGTGAGAGAAATATCACATTGGAAATGTGATTAAGTTCTTTGTGAAATAATATTATAAGTAGAGTGTATATATTTATTGAAGTTAATGAATAACTTAAGTTATGTTCAAAGAATGAGAATGATAAGAGTTAAAGGAAAGTGATAAATCTTATATTTGTATAAACTATATGCAAAAGAAAAATTTAATAAATTGCATAATTATGTGTATATGTAAAGAGGATATGTGAAATGAACTTTTCGATATGAATGTAATGGTTATATGTAAGAAAGGTGGGAAGTGAGTCACATTATAAACATGACCTATGAATGTGTATATGATACGTTTATTATATTATACCATTGCATGTTTAATGGTATTAGAAATGAGATTGCATATAGTAGTGGAATTAATAAGGATTAAATCTTAATTTATGCAGAATAGAGTATGTGATGAAATAGAAAATGAGAATGGATTTGGGTAATATTGAATAATGAAATTGTTATTGCAATAACTAAGTGAGGCTATCATAAGATGTCTTGGAACTCAAAGACTTTGTGTGTGGAACTGTTTTATGTATAAGTGTAAAATAAGAAATTGTAAGGAAAGAGTTTTGTATTTGAAAATTTTTAGAGGAGATGGTTTGGAAATGGAGTAATGAATGAAATTTGTGTAAGATTTGTATATGATTGAAAGTTGGGCGTAGAAAATGTTAAAGATAATATTATTGGACATGAGTTAGGTTAATGATAATCAAATAAATAAAAGCAAACTGTTTTGGAGATGGAAATAAAATGTGTTAATTCTTGGTGTAATAAAAGCTTGGAGAATAAATATATAATTTTTGTGATATAATTTAATATTATAATTGTAAAGGTTGGAAATCGAATAATAGAAGAACGAGATTGATTTACAAACCCCAAATGTGATTGTTTATATATCATGGTACTATGATTTGATTAGTGTGATTAGTTGGTTAGTTTATTTATCTTTAGATTTGGAGCTGAGATGATATAACTGTGGTACAGTTTTGGTGAGATTGATAACTATGTTTTTTTTTTAAAAACCTGGTTAAAAGATAGGGTTGAAGCTTGTCTAGATGATATGATTGAATAATGAGATATTCAATATAGTTGATGATATATGAGCATACTATTTTGATGTGATGAAAAACCATAATTGTTGACAATGATGTTAGTAATGAAGTATAATGGAGGTAAAGTACCAAATTGATTATGAGAAATAAATGGTGAAAAGATAAATGAACGGACTTATCTGCCTCTTGCAGAACCATACAGACCCATTGTGTTGGGCAACCGAACTTGGACTATCGACCTGGTTGGGGGAAAAGTTCGTGTATGAAGCTATAGTTGTTAGTTATATTGATAAACTTTGAATAAGTATGAGAGATGATGATATAATTATTGAAGTAATGAAATGTATATTTATAAGCATGGTTCTTATTGATTGAATATATGAATTTGAAAAGATTAGAATTTGAATATAAGTTTGACCTAATGGAATTAGGTTATATATATACATATATATTGTGAAATTCAATGATATATTTCGATAAGTTAATTATTGGTTGAAATCTAATAAGGTTGAAATGTTAGTATATTGTGTTAAATAGATCGATTGATCTAGACTTTGCTGAAGTTGCAAATCAATGTGGAGATTTAATATGTACAGTTGTACTGGGAATATAAATTTAAATGGTTATGTGTATGATGTAATATTCTGGCTTACGAATGAACATAAATAAATGGAATTACATCAATTGTATTTGGAGAGAAAAAGGGAAATGTTGTTGACCTGTGAAGTAAGTTTAAAAATACGATATTAATATTTATATTAAGTGAGAAGCAAGTTAAAGAAAGTCAGGATATTATTATCAATTGAGATTTGGTAAATATTTATTTTGAAAGTGATTGTGAGAACAGAAAAATCAATGCTAGGATATTAATTAATGACTTTTGAGGTTAAAGTTAAGAGAATATCTACAAAGAGATAAAGTGATAATCTGACTTTAATACAAAGATAAAAATTCATTGGATATGTATGAGTTATCTGAATTGTTTTGTTGAGAAAGTAATAAGATATATATATACCTATATTATGATGAGTTATGAATTTCAGAGAAGATGATTGTTTCTAAGGGGGAGAGTAGAAGTGATGTGACTTGATAAAATCATAATGTAAGAATACGATGATTTTCATATAATGGTGATTTGTTCTAAATGGATTGTTACTATGTTGGATAATTTCGAGGACGAAATTACTTAAAGGGGGAGAGAATTGTAATATCCCAAGATATGCCTTAAAAGTTTTGGAGTTATTGTTGTATTTGGACTTAATGTATATGTATATTTGGGAAATATAACTACAATATAAAAGACATATACATATACATTACATATACATGAGAGAAATTGGGAGTAGGAAAAGTGAGTTATATATATATATAATTAATTGTAATAATGATGATAAGGACAAAAAGGAAAAGAGTAGAAGAAAGTCAAAGGAAATTTATGAGGTGGAGATTATTTGAGAAATTATTATTATTATTATTGTTATCATTATTATTATTATTATTATTATTATTATTATTATTATTATTATTATTATTATATGGTGGAGATAAGAACGAAGAAGAGGAAAAAAATTGATTTTCCTTTCTTCTTCTTCGTCTGTTCTTCTTCGTGAGAGAGAGAGAGAGAGATGGAGAGAGAGAGAGAAGCTAGAGAGAGAAAGATGATTTTTGCTCCTAATTACACCAAAGATTAAGGATATCAAGAGATTTGCAAGTGGAGTTTGAAGATTTGGCAAGCTATACATGTAAGTACTCATTCTTTGAATTGAGTTTATTGATTATATATATATGATTTTTTATCTTCTTGTCTTGATTTCTTTTAATTGAAGTTAGTTTTGATATGGTTGGTGTGGAAGATGATGATAAGTTGGGGTATTTGTGAGAATGATGATGAATTGTGGAGTTAGAGTTTAGTATAAATGAATTTGGTACTTTTAGTAATTGATTATAGTGATGTATATATATTGGTTATTATGATGATATAATGAAGTTATATAAATGTTAAAGTGATAGGAAATTGTTAAATATTAACAAAGATGATGATTAAGAAGGTTGTGGTGTGAATTTTAAAGGGTTTGGATGAGTTTTGAAATATTTGGTCTTTAAATCATTGAAGAACACGGCCAAGTTGTGAGAGACACGGCCAAGTTAGGGCAAATTTGGCCGTGTTGGATATTTTTGGACAGACACGGCCGTGTCCCTTGCCCGTGTCTGCTACTGGATTTTTGTGTTGAGAGACACGGCCACTGGCTTGGCCGTGTCCATTGCCCGTGCTTGCTACTGTCTGCATTGGTGTTGAGAGACACGGCCACAAGCTTGGCCGTGTCCCTTGAGTGTGTTGGCTAATGATATTTATTCTTGATTATTCTTACATGGTTGGATCTTCAAAGGTCTTTTGTACCTAAACACACTTAAAACAATAATGATTCAATCAAATGTATATGGAAGATTCTAAATCTATGAATAATGTAAATTGTTATGTGTATATTAATGATGATATAGGAAATGTGGAAGATATAATGATCATTGAAAAAGTATGTGCAATGCCATTGATTATGTATACTTGAATGATGAATTGATCAATATAATTTGATGATGCATATGATACTATTATGCATTGTAAATCTTGTGAATTGCAATGGTGATATATATATATTGTGAAGGATATGATGAAGTAATTAATTATGTACAATTGAATAATGAAATATTATAATATGAGTTGAGACATGATATGATGTGAAGCCATTGTGATTGGCTATAGTGATTCAAATGAGATGTGAAGCCATTGTTATTGGCTATGATAATTCAATTGAGTATGAAATGAAAATGTTGATTCAATTGTGTTCTGTCTAATATGTTGATTCAATCTTCAGAGTTCTGGATTTGGCAGCATGCCTAGAAAATGTGAAAATGTAACAGTCTTGCCGGGTTGAGGATCTCTTCAATTTGAGTGAATTGAGATCCAAGAGACTGGGTTTGTTACACTATGTGAATTATTGATACGAAATATATGAAAAGTAACAGTCTTGCCGGGTTGAGGATCTCTTTGAATTGAGATCCAAGAGACTGGGTCTGTTACTTGATAAAATGTGAAATGTGAATTGTAGTAACAGTCTAGCCGGGTTGAGGATCTCCTCGAGTTTAGCAGAGTTGATGATCCAAGAGACTGGGTCTGTTACGCTATCCATGGATAGAGATATGAGATATATTGCCTACGGGCTTGATCATTGTGATTATGGACCAATGCAGTAACTCTGAACTTTGAATAACATATTAGTGTCTTTTGGGCCCGAGTCTGTCTTTGTTGTCAATGTGATATTTAAATGTTGAAATAAATGAGTAATGAGATCTATGGCTGCCTTTATTAGAAGTGTGATTCATGATTGATGAATTGTGAATAAAATGATGTTGTGAAGTATGATTTTGTAATACGTGTATTGATATATTGAGGAGCTTTGTTGAGATATGAGTTTATGAAAATGTGGGATGATGTGTAAAATGTATATGAATGTGGAATTTGTGAGATTAGTTTTCATAAAGGGTTGAATAAATCATTGAATGGTGATTTGTTAAAAGGATGTATATGTATATGTATATGAGATAGAAATGGTAAGTATCGTGTTGTGAATGTTCTATGTAAATATGTATATAATGTATGAGACGAGTGGGGAACATATGAAGAATGCATTGAGAAAGGAAAACGTGGTAAGAGAACAATAAAACATGATGCTAAAAATATAAGGTATGATTCTTTTGTAAAGTATACTTTAATATTTATTTGTACTACTAAGCTCTCGGGCTTAGCGCGGATTTGTAATCGCGCAGGTGGTTATGCGGTTGATCTGGAAGTCCAGCTGTTATGCCACGAGAAGGGTAAGAGTGTCTCGAGACCAACTAGAAGGTGATGCATACATTTTGTGATTTTAATTATGTTGTATAATTATAAGAATAATGTTTTTCATAAATGTTTCTTTAAATTAATGCAATACTTCTTGAACTCAGATAAAGGTTTTTAAATTGAAACTATAAGTGACATTCTTATACTTTATATACGTATTGTATATATACTAGGTATATGTATAGTACTTATATAGAGTATGGGGGTGTTACAATACCTAATAGATATTTATTATACATGTTGGATACATGATGGACACTTAATATATGCAAAGAATACACATAATGTATACTTGATAGATATATAAAATAACTATATTACATATACATATGCATAAAATATATACAACATATAAATGGGATATAAGCATATATATTTATTGGTGGGAGATGATGATAGTATTAATAAAAATAAATAAATAATAAAAGAAAAAAAGAAAGTCAAAAGAATAAGAAAAAGGTATGGCTAGAAAAAAAAAGAAAATAATTATATTAATATATATGGATAGAAAATGATGAAAGAAATAACAAAAAGTCATCTTCTTCCCCCATTTTCCTCCATGGTTAAATTTCTTGCCTATAGAGAGTGTGTGTGTTGTTTCTAAATACTCCAAATTTCATAAGAAAATCAAAGTTTTCATGTGAATTTTAAAGTGGAAGCAAGAATTCAAGCAAGTTCTCTTTCTTTAAAGCTCTAATTGCTTGGTTTCATGATTAAGTTGGAACTAGTTAGAGAGTGAAAGTTGTATTTAATTGCTAAAATAGGTAGTAATGAAGTTTAAATGATGAGTATATGATGAATTGATGGTTGGTTGGTTGAAATGGACATAGTTGATAATTTTAGGATTATGGGATGATTATGTAAATTTTAGGATTTAGATGTAGATAGTTATAATTCTTGTAATTGGTGGATTTAATGTTGTTTTGATATATATGCTATGATTATAAGGTTAGTTGTTGAATATGAGTGAGTTTGAATGAAGTTAGGTTTATGGATAAGTTATATGAAAATTAAGATTTTTGAAAGAGGTTTTAATAATTGTGGAAATGAGTTTTTTGCTGTTATTTTGGTATATAAGTAATTTTTTTTATTGTTAAATGCTGGAAATGAGTTGTGTTAGTTAAAGTTTAGATAAAGTAGAAAGTTGGGAATTTAGAGTTTTTATGGGATTTTGATGAAAGTTGTATAAATAATGGTAGTTTAATATACATTGGTTATAGAAATGATTTTAAATGAATAGTAATGTTTATTGTTGGATTTATATGTGTATAGATCAAATTGGTGGAGTTTAGGATTTTTACTTTAAAAGAGTTTTAGAGGGAATTTTGGAAGCAAACATGTAATGTTTAAAATTTTAGATACTAAACTTTTAAATTAATAGTGATAATTAATAGTGAATTGTGATATAAGAGATATGGATAAGTGATGTAAATAGTGGATCTCAAAAATTTACAGAAGTAAATATTTATTTTTACTGTTTTACGAGATTTAAAATTGAATTAGAATCAAAGGATAAGAAAGATGGTACACCATAACTAAGATGAGATTGGCTACACTAGATTAATATATATATATATATATAAGTGTGTGTAGGTGTGTGGACAGGTGTTATGCTTAGAGGCATTTCTTTCTTTCTTTCCTCTTCTTCTTCCCACGTTCACCACCATTCTCACCATCAAAACTCCTCCTTTCTTCCTTCCTTCCAAGATTTTGATCAAAACCAAAGAGAAAATAATGTTTAGTTATAAGTTTTGAGAAGATTAAGATAGAAAGTTGAGATTATTAACAAGTAATTAGAGAAAAAGAAGAGCTTGAAGAGGTATGTGCTTTTGTATTATAATTTGCAAATATATGAATTTTTAAGAGTTTTCATGTATGAATTGATTGATTGAGTTATTTATAATGAAATATTTCTTGAAAGTATTGATTAAATAGATTGATGAGTGAAAAGTAACTTTTATGTGATGAATTTGATTCTTAATTCAATCTTTATAAGAAATGAGTGGTTTGATGTTGTTTTTAGCTATAAGTGATGGTTAAAGATTGATTAATTGATGTTTGAGTAGAGTACTTGATATAGACTCCTTTTATGTTAAAAAATTAGTTTTTGATTTATTTTTATCATAGATCTTGAATATGTTTATGTTTATATGGTTGAGTGTGTAAAAATACGTAATTTTTGCTAATGACATGGCCAAGTCAGTAGGTGTGTCTAGTGACATGGCCAAGTCAGTGGGTGTGTCTAGTGACATGGGCAGTGACACGGCAAAGTCAGTGGGTGTGTCACATGCTATCAAAAATTTCTATTTTCTTTAATGAGAGACACGGCCAAGTCAGTGGGTGTGTCTAGTGACACGGGTAGTGACACGGCCAAGTCAGTTGGTGTGTCACATGCTGTCAAAAATTTCTATTTTCTTTGATGAGAGACACAGCCAGTGACATGGCCAAGTCAGTGGGTGTGTCTAGTGACACGGGCAGTGACACGACCAAGTCAGTGGGTGTGTCACATGTCAAAAATTTCTATTTTCTTTAATGAGAGACATGGCCAGTGACATGGCCAAGTCAGTGGGTGTGTCTAGTGACACGAGCAGTGGCACGGCCAAGTCAGTGGGTGTGTCACATGCTGTCAAAATTTTTCATTTTTCATTGATGAGAGATATGGCCAAGTCATTGAACATAACTTGGCTGTGTCATGGAAAAGAGTGATAAACTTTGAATATGTGACATATATATATATATAATATTAAATGTTAATGAAAGTATTGTTTCATTAAAATGATATATACAATTCAGTGTTATCTACAAACTAATGAATTGCCCTAATCATACTGATTTTAGATCTAGCTTGGGATTGAATGGCTAGCCAAAAGGGAGGATATCTAAAGTGTTAGCGGGCACTCTGTGCCATCAAAAGACACTTTGTGTCATCATACTCAGTGGGCATTCATGCCATAGTGGACCATTGGCCAAAATTCTATACAGTGGCATTAAATTGCCATCAGTGACCCGCTATCCAAATCTAGAATCTGAGTTCATTGCGTTTGGGTATAATTAAAATAGTTATCTATAATGAAATTAATGTGTTATTCAGTTGTCATTAAATTACTCAATTCTGAATCTAATTGTACTTAGTATTCCAATTTACAATGAATTTAGTTAATTTCTTTATTTAACATTTGGAAAGTAATGCAATTTGATGTTTCTAAATTATTTAATAGCTATACCTCTTTTTATCAAATTTTCTTGCACATTATAAATACATAAGCACCGCTAAGCTTTGCTTAGCGTGTTAGAATTATTTTCTGACGCGCAGATCAAACAAGGAGAGTTGAGACCGTAGAGTTAGAGACTTGCGTTCTTGATCAACTGCATCATCAAGGTTCAATGAACAATATTGTAAATACTGTAATGTTTATGGTTCACATAGCAAAACTAATGTTGTATGACAGTTGTACTAGTTTGAGAGTAGTTTGAAAATTTTATCATAATGTAAGTTTTCATTAAGAGTGCTTTATAAATATATGGATATATGTGTGTAATATAGAAAACTTAACAATTGCATTATTGCTTAAAGGTTTTATGACTTTATTTCTTTGGTACATATATAGAATAATTGTAAATGTTAGGTGACATCTCCTATGTATGTAAGTGTATGGTCTATGTAGGGGGTGTTACAAAACAAGGTTAGTATAAGTTTATAATAATTATTGTTTAAATAGTATTGTAGATGGTATAATACATTGTGAATTTGAGAATATATTATGCCTCTTTTATTTTTAGATTGGATATGGGATTGTGTAGTGTACAATTAAAAGAGTGATTATTTCATGTGATATGAAAGATAAGCCATTGTAGAATGGCGATTGAAATGTTTGTGTGTAAAATGTATAAATGCAAGATATGCATAAAGATAAGTAAAAAGATAAGAAATGAACAATGTGACAAGAAAAGAGAAAGAAAATGTGGGAAATAGCTTAAAGTGTACAATAATCTATGATGATAATGAAAATGTTGATCACCTAGAAAATGTGAAAGTGTGATGTGATATTGTGTGTTTGTGACCTATAAAATTACTTGTATAGATAGTTAAGATTGATAATGCATATGTTTTTAGACCTGAGCAAAGTTAGGTCTTGACCTAAGCACAGCTAGGTCATGAAATTGAAATGGAAAATGGACCCGAGCAGAGCTAGGTCATGAAATTTATGTGGTAAATGGACTTGGTAATTATATAAGGGTTATTGGGCCCAAAGTATGTGTGTGGATGTGTTGTGTTTATGTGTATAGATTATGAGGTAATAAAAGTATTTAAATGTATATATGTATATATATATATATGTTACTCTTAAACTTGTACCACTAAGCTATAATCTTAGGGCAGTTATGTGAATTATGCAGGTGAGATAGTTACTGATCAGAGGGATCCAGATTGTGGATGATACTTGGTGAACTAGGGTGCTGCAACATCAACTATGCCATTTGCATACATGTATAGTTTTGGTTTTAATATTTTGGTTTATGTATATTAAATTTACGTTACTTATATATTTAATGAAAATTTAGGATTATGGTGTATATATGTAAATATGAATTTAACTAAAATAAATACTTTGAATATGTTCTGAATGTGTTTTGGAGATGTGAGGAATTTTGTAAAAGATGTGAAATATTGGGAGTGTTCATTCTTGTGCAGGCTATAATGTTTGAATTTGGCTTTAACTGAATATACAAACAAAACTCTGGTAAATTTTTCGCAGAGATTTTCTTTCAAAAGTTTGTATTTTTTATAATTAATTACTATTTTTTATGTTTATTTACTTAATAAAATATCTTTTATGGATTAAAATATTTCTCTTTAAATTATGGAATATTTTTAAATGATAAGGATATTAACATGCTTATATTTGGTATACATATTTTACATATACTAGTGTATGTACTATACATATATAGGGTATAAGGATATTATATTTATTTTGGTATCAAAGCCTAGGTTTGATATTGTCGACCTAGGTGAGTTTTGAAAGAAGGAAAGGGGAATTTTAAAATATGATTTGAGTTTTAATACATACATATGTATTGGCACCTAAGTTGATCTCTGATGTTGAGTTATCTATTTTTTTGTGACAGATATAAGTTGTGATATAGTCCTAAGGTCACATCTCAGAGCATAGTGTGGGAAGTATGGCTCCAGGTGGGGATAGAGTTGGAGGTAGAGTTAATGCTGGAGAGACTTCAAGGGTAGCCAGACCTCATAAGGTACAAGGTCCCCCTGTATGGGTTCAATAGATGGTGAGATTGCTCCTTTAGACAGCAATGCAGCATCAGCAACAGACTAGAAAATATGACAAGTTGAGAAAGTATGGGGCTACTGACTTCATAGGCACCATAGATCTAGCTGAGGTAGAGCAATGGCTGGATAATGTTGAGAGAGTATTTATTCAGTTGGAGGCTACTGTAGCAGGAAAATTTAATTATGTGGTGTCACTTCTTCAAAGGGATGCCTATAACTAGTGGAAGATAGATCCACATGCATTAGCTCAACCATCAGTATTGAGTTATGAGGTTTTTCTTAGGGAATTTAGGAAAAAGTATATGCCTAGAGATTATAGAGATAGGAAGAAGAGAGAGTTTTTCTATTTGAAATAGGGGGAGAAGAGTGTAACAGAGTATGGAAAAGAGTTTTTGAGGATAAGTAATTGTGCAGGAGGGATTTTGACTGATGAAATGGGTAGATGTAGGAGATTTGAAGAGGGATTGAAGCCATAAATTATGTGTCAGGTGGCTGCAGTGGAGTATGAGGATTTCTCTAGGCTATTATCAGCTGCTCGGAGTGTGTAGAAAGCTCAGGAGATTGAAGCTGCAATAGCATTAGAAGAGAGTAAGGGTAAGAGACCCCAATTGGAGGTAGAGACATCTCACAAGAAGGGTGAAAGGGTTTGTCATAGGATGTTAGTGAGAGTTGAGGGCAGTCTGGTAGACCTGCTCAGTAGAGGCAGACGCTAGTAGTATCGATGGCTAGTGCTCCTACCCCTATTTCTCAGAGACCTACTCCACTCACTTGCACTCAGTGTGGTAGAGAACATAGGGGTATTTGTTAGGGAGTTAAGTCCAGAGGTTGCTACAACTGTGGGTCTTAGGACATTATTTGAGAGATTATCTAGAGCTATCAGAGGATAGGTAGATGGAGACTAGTGGATTTAGGTCGAGTGCTAGAGGAGACAGGAGTAACAGAGGTGGTAGGGGTGGCAGGACAAGATAGAGATAGGGACAGGGAGAGGAGTATGTGACTATGGATAAGCTGAAGGGAGCATCACAGAGAGTTTATGGGATGCAAAGGAGACAAAGGGACTCAGATGTAGATGAAGGTAAAATCTTTATTACTGGATATTAAAGCTTATTTTTTGATTTATTATGCATTCTTTGTTGATATCATAAGTTGAGAAATCTTTTTGTTAGTTATGGATTTATGGTGTTAGTTGATGATATTTAAGGGGGAGAACTGTAATTATTAGGTTGAGAATAGTAGTGGAAATTTATAGTTGTATTGGATGGGTTAAGTTATTAAGGTAGGTAATTTCGAGGACGAAATTATTTAAGAATGATAGAATTGTAATATCTGTGGTTTTAGATAAATTAAATAAGTATATGAAGGTTAATTAAGATATTAAGAGATGTATTTGTATTGTATATTGTAACATCCTTATATCTTATATACGTATAGTACATATATATTTTATTAGTTTTTGTTATAGATTTGTGTCTTGTTTATTATGATAATTATTGTTTTATTTAGGTATTTTGTTAGTTTTTATTGGTTTGTTTAGTGTTTTCATTAATTTTGGTAGTTTTAGTTTATTTCAATGTTTTTGTCGTTTTTGATCTAGTTTTTAGTATGGTGTTTATATTTTGTTGGTTATTGTTTATTTACTTCTTGTTTATAGTTTGTTTGAGTTTTGTTTTAGGTTAAAAAAAGGCAAGGAAGCAAATTGAAGGAAAAAAGGGACAGTAGCTGACACAGGCAGAGGACACGGCCAAGTCACTGGCCGTGTCCCATACCAAGTTAAAAAGGAAGTTCAAGATACAGAGAGGGACACACTCAAGGGACACGGCCAAGTCACTGGCCGTGTCCCTCCAAAGAAGCCCAGACACGGCCAAGTTGCTCCAACTTGGCCGTGTCTCACTTACATCCAAGGCAAAGAAGATCAATTCTCACAAAAGCAGACACAGGCAAGGGACACGGCCAAGTCACTGGCCGTGTCCCTCCAAAAAGCTCCAACACGGCCAAGTCTCATTCAAGACCTGGCCGTGTCACTTAACCAAAGAAGAAAAAGAAGAGAAGCAAGCAGTAGCGAACACAAGCCGTGTCCCTCCAAAGACCTGCAACACGACCAAGTCTCTTCTAACTTGGCTGTGTCTCTCATGAACCAAAGACGAAGCAGAATTTTAAAGCGGACGTTTCATATAAAAGGAAAAAGAGAGTTAGGGTTGAAGGGTGTTGCAATTTTAAGCTGAGATTGAGCCGTCAAAGAGAAGAACTTAGGGTTTTTACAATTGTTTTCTTTGATTTTGATTACACTTTGGATCAACTAGCTAGATTAGATTGTTCTTGCCAT
The DNA here is from genome assembly GCA_947685225.1 of Garcia nutans. Lineage (NCBI taxonomy): Eukaryota > Viridiplantae > Streptophyta > Magnoliopsida > Malpighiales > Euphorbiaceae > Garcia > Garcia nutans. Next base: position 37,957,234 of record CANTUV010000045.1, read on the forward strand.
TGATACATCCTTCTTGCAAGATTTGAACAAGAGATTCTTCGGAAGCTTCAAGGAGTTTGTAACTTGGTTTTATTCTCGAACTTATTCTCTTTATTTACATTGAAATTGTATTAATGGATATTATCATGTCTAATTTGATTTCTTTGAACATTAATGAGATGAGTATGTTTGATAGCATGATGAACTAATTTGATCTAGTCTAGGGTTAGTATGGATCTGCTATGATTGTATGAATTGGTTATTACTCTTGACTTAATAATTTCTTTAGCCTTTATTGAATGAATTATTGCTAATATATAATTGATTGGCCACCAATTATGTGTTTTAGGTATTAGATGATGGATTGAGAGATGAAGTCTAATACTGGAACAAATCAATTAAGGACTTAGGTGAATTAGAGATATAACCTAGGAAAAGATTATTTTAATTGGAACAAGATTATTTGAGAGAGGTTTGAATGCGAGAGTTTATTTCTTTTTTTCAATTAATTATGTTTCTTGAGATTTAATCTTTGAAATTAAATTAGTTAAGAGGAATAACCGTTCATACATATAAGTAGTAGAGAAGTGCAAACCCTAGACCATTCTATCAAGTGAATCAAAACATCAGCTTAATTTACTTTTATTCGTTTTAAACTTCAATCAATCTTTTTCATTAGTTGTTAGCAATTTCAATTTCTTCATTACTTTTTATTTATAATATGATAATCAATTAGTCACTTTAGCTTCCTTGTGAGACGACCTTGGGGCAATCACCTTTGCTACAGCTACCTCGTATACTTGCGAGTGACGCTTTGTGGTAGAGTTAATTCAAGCGCAATAAGTTTTTAGCGCCGCTGCCGGGGAGGCTAATTGGCGTAATTGTTTATTAGTTTTAGAAATTTTAGATTATTTTTCATTGTTTACTTTTGATTTTATTTTTCTTTTGTTTTTAATAATTTCTTTTTCTAGAAATTTTTGTTTATGCAAGGCAGGAGATCACTTGGTGGAGAGCTATACCCCGTCATTCCAGAAATTCAGAGAGTGAAAAGGAGCAGGGAAGAGTTTGAACTGTACACAGGATTTGATACTACAGAGGAGGACACTTCTGATTTTGAGTCAAAATCTGCACAATCTGTTAAAATGGCTGAAGAAAAAAAAAGGACTATGAGAGACTTTGCTAGACCTATCATTGGAACTTCCACCTCTTGCATAAGACTGACAGATGCAGCAAGAAATTATGAGTTGAAGAACATTCACTACAACATGCTGCCATCATTCTATGGAGTTCCAAATGAAGATCCACTGAACTTTATTCGGGATTTTAATTCTACCCTCAACACTTTTCCTTTGGGAGGACTAACAGAAGATCAGTTGAGGATGAGATGTTTCCCTTATACTTTGAAGGATAGGGCAAAAAGCTGGCTTATGATGTTGCCCAAAAACTCACTGACAACTTGGGAGCAAGTTTATAACAAGTTCATGGGCAAGTTCTATTCACATCAAAAGACAGCTGAGTTGAGAGGGAAGATTGCTACATTCTCTCAATTTGAAGGAGAACCATTTCATGAGGCTTGGGACAGATTTAAGATGCTATTGATCCAGTGTCCACATCATCACTACCCACTTCAACTTCTTAATCAATTTTTCTATGATGGTCTAACCCAGCAATTTCAGAACACTGTTGATAATGCAGCTGGGGGAGCTATGGGAGAAAAGACAGCTGATGAAACTTATGAGATCTTTGAGATGTTGGGAGCTAATTCTCAACAGAAAAGTGTAAGGGGAAGAAGTAAAGGGGTGAATCAATTGGAAGCCAATAGTGAGATGGTCAGTCAAATAGCTGAATTGACGAGGCAGGTTCAGATGCTAAACATGAAGAACAATATTTCTTCATCTACTCAAGAAGTGTGTGGAATCTGTGGGACATTCGGGCATGGAGCAAATATATGCCCCTCTGCATATGAGTCTTTTGGGAATGAAGCTGAGCAAGTTAATGCTATGGGGGGATTTCAACCAAGAGCCAGGAATGATCCTTACTCCAATACTTACAATCCTGGTTGGAGGAGTCACCCAAATTTTTCCTGGACAACAAATAATGCTCAACAGCCTTTCCATTTGCTCCAGAGATAGAACCAACAGCAGGGCCAATCCTCAAATCAAGGTCAGACTAAGAGAGAGAGTTTGGAGGAAAGTTTACAGGCTTTTATCCAAGTCAGTGCTAAAAATCAAGAGATGAACAACAAGAGGCTGGATTCACTAGAAGCATCTTTTAAGAAGGTGGAGACCCAAGTGGGGCAACTTGCACAACAGATGCAAATTCAACAAAAGGGGAAGTTCCCAAGTCAACCTGAGCAGGCATAATCAGTGACTGTTCTTAGAAGTGGCAAGGTAATTAACAATAATGTTGAAAATAATTCTGTGAATGTAGGTGAGCAAGAGAATAAAAAGGAAGGAGAACCAGAGAACAAAGGTGCTGGAGATAGATCAATGGAGAAGTCCCCTACAGCAAATTTGCACAAGGCAAGCAATCCATACCGGCCACCTATACCATTCCCCAGCAGGTTGAAGGATGATAAAAAAGATAAGTAATTTTCAGATATCTTCAACATGCTGTCTAAGGTAAGTATTAACTTACCTTACTTGAAGCAATTAAGAACATGCCGGCTTATGCTAAATTCTTCAAAGAACTGAATACCAAGAAAAAAAGGTATGAGCCGAATGAAAAGGTGATAGTTTCAGAGGTAACTAGTGCTATTTTGCAGCATAAACTACCTCCCAAGCTAAAGGATCCTGGAAGTTTTATCATTCAAATTACTATGGGGAATGGAAAGGGTACTGATGGCATGTGTGACTTGGGAGCCAGTGTGAATTTAATGCCTTATTCTGTGTACCTTGATTTAGAACTAAGGGAACTTAAACCAACAAAAATGGTGTTACAATTAGCTGATAGATCTCTTAGATTCCCGAAAGGGGTTATAGAAGATGTGTTAGTTAAAGTTGGTGGTTTGATAGTACCTGTGGATTTCATTATTCTTGACATGGAAGTAAGTAATTCTTCACCATCTACACACACCATTCTGCTGGGTAGGCCTTTTATGGCGACTACCAACACTTTGATAGATGTTAAAAATGGTAAATTATCAATGACTGTCTTGGGACAAACTGTAGAATTTTCTATTTTTAACACTTGTCCTATTCCTACAACTGCTTTATATGAGGATTGTTCTTTCATTGATTGTGTTGATGCAGTTGTTTCAGATGTTTTCTTGCAGACAGGTTCCCCAGATAAATTGGAGCTCACATTGACCTTAGATAGTGATTCGGAAATTTTTGATGCAGAAATAGCCAGTTGTCTTGAGACCTTAGAAAGTGCTGAAATAGAGGAGCTTAAGGAGGACCCAAATTGTGAGCTTCCCTCCATTCAAAAAGAAGAAAAGAACCCTTCACTAGAGTTAGAGCTGAAAGAGTTACCTAAGAATATGAAATATGTGTTTTTAGGAGATCATAACACTTTACCTGTGATAATATCTAGTGAATTTAGTGAAGGGGAGGAGATGAGGTTGGTGAGTGAGCTTAAAAGATTGAAGAGAGCAATAGGATGGGGATTGAGTGACATCAAGAGTATTAGCCCTTCAATGTGCGTGCATAGAATAACTTTAGAAGAGGGAGCTAAACCTGTGAGGGAGACCCAAAGGCGACTTAACCCAAATATGAGTGAAGTGGTTAAGAAGGAAGTGCTCAAATTGCTGGATGAAGGAGTAATTTACCCAATAGCTAATAGTGAGTGGGTGAGCCCAGTACATGTAGTTCCTAAGAAATCTGGAATCACTGTGGTGAGAAATGAGAATAATGAATTGGTTCCTACTAGGACTACTACTGGGTGGAGAATGTGCATCGATTATAGGAAGTTGAACAATGCTACAAAGAAAGATCATTTCCCTCTTCCTTTTATTGATCAGATGTTAGATAAACTTTCTGGACACTCACATTATTGTTTTCTGGATGGCCTTTCAGTTTACTATCAGGTGCCAATATCTCCAGAGGATCAGTCCAAGACAACCTTTACTTGCCCTTTTGGGACTTATGCATTTCGACGTATACCCTTTGGCTTGTGCAATGCACCTGCAACTTTTTAGAGATGCATGATGTCTGTCTTCTCTGACATGATAGATGATTTTATTGAGGTATTTATGGATGACTTTTCTGTTTTTGGTAATTCTTTTGATAATTGCCTCAATAAACTTGTTCGTGTGCTTGAGAGATGCATTGAATGTAACCTCACTTTAAGTTGGGAAAAGAGTCATTTTATGGTTACTCAGGGCATTGTCTTAGGTCATGTGGTGTCAAGTAAAGGGATTGAGGTGGATAAGGCTAAAGTTTAATTGATTGCTAAGTTACCCCCACCTACCTCTGTTAAGGGAATAAGAAGTTTCTTAGGGCATGCAGGTTTTTACAGGAGGTTTATTAAGGATTTTTCCAAAATAAGCCAACCATTGTGCCATTTGTTAGGGAAAGATGTTCCATTTGAATTTACAGCACAATGCATGCAAGCTTTTAATTCCCTTAAAGAAAAATTGACTAGTGCACCAGTGATTGTAGCTCCTGTTTGGTCTTTACCTTTTGAAATCATGTGTGATGCCTCTAATCATGCAGTAGGAGCTGTTCTTGGGCAAAGGGTTGATAAATACTTGAGAGTAATATATTATGCCAGTTTGACCCTGAATAGTGCACAAATGAACTACACTACAACTGAAAAGGAAATGTTAGCTGTTGTTTTTGCTTTAGATAAATTTAGAGCATATTTAATTGGGTCAAAAATTATTGTGCATTCTGATCATGCAGCTCTTAAATATCTGTTAACAAAACAACATGCTAAACCGCGCTTAATTAGATGGGTGTTGTTATTGCAAGAATTTGATTTCCAAATCAAGGATACTAAGGGTAGTGAGAATGTTGTTGCTGATCATTTATCCAGATTACCCTTTTTTAGTGAAAATCTTGCACCTGATAGCATTCATAAAAATTTAGAAGCATTTCCTGATGAGCAGCTGTTTGTGGTATTTGATGCACCTTGGTTTGCAGATATTGCTAACTATCTTGCTTGTGGTATATTGCGTACTGACATGTCATTTCAGGAAAAGAAAAGGTTTTTACACTTGAGTAAGTTTTATTTTTGGGATGAACCTTATCTATTCCGGATATGCAAAGATGAGATAGTTCGCAGGTGTGTATCTGAGGAAGAACAACTGAGTGTTCTTCAATTTTGTCATGACCTTCACTGTGGGGGTCATTTTGGAGGAAGAAAGACTGCAAAAAAGGTGCTACAAAGTGGTTTTTACTGGCCTACCTTATTTAAAGATGCTCAAGAGTATTGTAAGCACTGTGATCGTTGCAAAGAGTAGGTAACATTGGGAGGAGGAATGAAATGCCCCTTTAATCATATATTGTTGTTAAACTGTTTGATGTGTGGGGAATAGACTTCATGGGTCCTTTCCCCAAGTCCTTTGGATATGAATATATTTTAGTTGTTGTTAATTATGTTTCCAAATGGGTGGAGGTAATCCCCACCCGTACTAATGATGCTAATGTGGTTGTTAAATTTGTGAAGGAAAACATTCTTAGCAGATTTGGCACACCAAGAGTGATAGTCAGTGATGGAGGAAGCCATTTTTGCAACAGGCTTTTTGAGAAGTTAATGCACAAATCTGGTGTGAAGCACAAGGTGGTGACCCCATATCATCCACAGACTTCTGGACAAGTGGAAATATCCAACAAGCAGATTAAAGGAATTCTGGAGAAAACAGTCAACTTATCAAGAAAGGATTGGGCAAGTAGATTGCATGATGTACTATGGGCATATAGGACTGCTTTAAAAAATCCTCTTGTTATGAGTCCCTACCGATTGGTTTTTCGAAAAGCTTGTCACTTACCAGTGGAGTTGGAGCACAGAGCGTATTGGGCAATCAAGACTCTGAATTTGGACTTGGACAATGCGAAGAGAGAACGATTCCTGCAAATTTCAGAGTTAGATGAGCTAAGAAATGAGGCGTATGAGAGCTCGAGAATTTACAAGGATCGCACTAAAGCACTTCATGACAGAATTATAGTGCGAAAGACATTGAGTCCAGGTATGAAAGTTTTACTTTTAACTCTCGACTCCGTCTTTTTCTAGGTAAACTCAAGTCTCGATGGAGTGGTCCTTTCGAGATAACTCAGGTCTATCCTTCTGGTGCCATTGAATTGCTTAACTCTCGAACAAGTGAGACTTTTAAAGTGAATGGACAGAGAGTTAAACCATACAATGAAGGATTTCAATAAGTGAGGATCATTGACAGCACTTTGATCGATGATCCCTAGGCCTTGCATGATGTCCAGCTATATGACATTAAAGAAGCGCTAAATGGGAGGCAACCCATCGGTTTGCATTTCTTTTTCATGATTGTAATTTTAAATTTAGCAAATTTTGATTTTATGTTCGGTTTAAATAAATGGAATGGGTGCTTTGATCGATTTTTATTTCGTGTTTCAGGGTGTTTAAAGAAGAAGGTTTGCAAAATCTTTAAGAATTGAATAAAAAAAATTAAAAAAAAAAAGAAAAAAAAGAGTTGAAAGTGGCAGAAGGAGACACGGCCAAAGGACTTGGCCGTGTCACTTGGACACGGCCAAGCCTTAAAATTTTTTTTATGTGCACTTAGTCACAGTGAGTGACACGGCCAAAGGACTTGGCCGTGTCCCTTGGCCATGTCACTTGGACACGGCCAAGCTTCACCAGCAACTCAACTTTCTTTCGTTTTTGCAAATTTTTGTACAGAAGAGGACACACCCATGGGACACAGCCAAGTCACTGGCCGTGTCCCTCCAAGAGCATCAGACACGGCCGTGTCACTTAGACTTGGCCGTGTCTCTTCACTTTCACACACTAGACACGGCCGTGTTCACCCTAACTTGGCCGTGTCTCTCACTTTTTCACTTTAAAAAACACGATTCTTTCACCTTTTTCCCCATTCAGTACCCATCTCTCTCATTCTCTCTCTCGCAAACTCCATTCTTTTTTATTCCAAGCTCCAAATCCTCCATTAAACCTCAAATCTCTTCACCAAAACTAAAAATAATCCATTAAAACTTTTTCTTTTCTCATAAAAGTTTGATTTGATCAAGTTTTGGTTTGAATTTTTCAGATTTCTCAAGATGCCAAGAACAAAGATTGTTTCACATCACAAGAAGAAGAGGCCTACAACCAAAGGAGCTTCTTCCTCTTCATCAATTTCATCTTTGAAGAGAGCAAATCTTTTGGCTCGGGGTTTTTTTTCGACAAGGTATGTTAATGATGAGTCCCTTGATGCTCTGCAAATTAGGACTAATTTTTATCGATATGTGCAAATTCTTGGGTGGGAGAATCTAGTCTCCTTGCGACCTTTGCAGTTTGAGGAGCTTACTTTAGAATTTTTGACATCTCTTAAGGTTGAAAGAGATGATAAGAAAATCTGCACTAGAATGAGTTTTAAATTGCTGGGTAAATCATTTGTGCTTACTATTGAACAATTAAATGCTATATATGGTTTTCATCATCATGGGGAAAGGTCGGTACCAAAAGAATTTAAACAGCAATTTGCTTGGGGAGCATTAGGTTCGGGGACCTATGTGGCCAAATCGGCCAAGGCATCTAAATTAAGAAATTCCGCTTTGAGGTATTTACATCGTTTCATGTCTTGCGGTTTCTTTGCTCGGAAAGAGAGCCCGGGTGTGGTTGAATTGAGTGAACTATTTTTCCTAGATTGTGCTTGTAATGCTATGCATGTTAGTGCCGGCTATTGGTTAGCCGATATTTTTAATACTGTGGCTAATAAAAGGAAGGGGACAATTTGTGTTGGAGGATTGATTACCACATTAGCAGTAGCCCTTGTTGAAGATTTTGACCCGAGTACCAGTTGCATGACTAGAATTTCGGGTAATGACTCTTTGGATTTAGCTACACTTGAGAAGATGCACTTGGTGGTGCATAGGAGAGGGACTTATATGATGCCTTCAGATGAGCCTGAAGCACCGGGGGACAGGCAGAAGAGAGCACGGGTCCAAGAGGAGTCCGACTCGAATTCTCTTGACCTAGATGAGGATGCTCCGGTCTCGGAAAGTCAAGAGGTACTTCTTAGGATTAAGGCCCTGGAGGGCAAAGTGGATCGACTGGATGGCAAGGTGGACCGTAATCATGTTGAGGTCTTGCAGCAGTTGGAACAGATTAATAGCAACCTTGCGAAGATCTTGAGTCTCCATCCCTCGGCTGCATCATCTTCACGCCCGCCTTTTCCATAGATTTTGAGTTCCTTGCTTTATTTTGTTTAGTGTATTTTTGTTTTTATTTTTCGTTTTTGTTTTCATGTTAACATTTTATATTTGGATATTTTATTTTCATATATTGTACTTTTGTTTTTGAACTTTTGTTTGTGATGGAAAGTTAGGGTTTTGCCTCACCAGGGTACGATGGAAGACATGTTGTCCTTTAACTCTTTTTTTTTTCTTTATTATTCTTGTTTTCCATTGAGGACAATAAATTCTAAAGTGTGGGGTAATCTTTAAGCTTTTCTTTAATTTTTGTTTTGTTTTGTTTATTGTGTTTGTTGTGCATGGCATAATTGTTGAAAATCTTATTGATCTTTTCTGTGATTCTAGCATTATAGTTGAGACTTTAGTATCAGCATAGAAATTAGCATTTGAGTTCATTCAGGATCAATTTTCACATTCTGCAATCTATGACATATAAATCTTTGAGAACCCACCTGTGTGAGTTTTGAGCCTCATAATTTGATTTTATTATCAGTTGATTTTCTTTTCTTAAGTGTGCACCTTCATGATGTTGCATCTCTAGAGCTTGCTTTTGCATACTGATTGAACTCACATTATGATTTAATCTCAAGTTTTAAAATGATGAAGGCAAAGTAGGTTAGCCCTTTAGCTTAAAAAGACCTCCCTTAATATTAAATTCCTTAGTGAGCCAAGTTGAGCCTTTGACCTTTTTATTGTTTGATCAACACAATTCTCAACTTAACATGTTCTTATTATCATCATACCTGCATTAAGGAATGGAGTTTTATGATATGACAATAGGGTGGTTTATTTCAAAGTGTGGGGTAAGCAAGTAAAAAAAAAGATATATATATATACAAAATCCTCTAGCATTGGAGGAATGTTGACTCATTATTTTTCTTGAAGTATGCAAGTATGTGAAGTGTTAATGGATTGTGAGTATGCCATTTGAGGGAGTTATGAATTTCTTAGCAAGAGTATTGTCTAATTTAGATACTCCATTTCTTGATGCTCCAGCTTAAATGTCTTTTCTCACACCTTTACCTTAGCCCCATTACATCCAAATGAAAGACCTTCGGATTATTTCTTGAGAAAATCAGTGAGGGAGATTGGATAATTAAGCGAGTTTATGGTAGTATGCAGTCATGAGTGGTTTGAGTGATTAACCTTTGAAATCGAGTGAAACACTTAGATGAGAGATAAGAATTGTATGTCTAGATTAATGAATGAGTTAAGAAAATCTTGATTGAAGGAAATTGCAATTATTTATGTCTGACTCTTAAAGGATTTCATCTAATATGCTGGAATTATAGTTAAGGTTGTTTGAGTTTTTAATTTATGCCATGTGAATTTGCTTGAGGACAAGCAAAGTTTTAAGTGTGGGGTAGTTGTTTTATTAGTTTTTATTATAGATTTGTGTCTTGTTTATTATGATAATTATTGTTTTATTTAGGTATTTTGTTAGTTTTTATCAGTTTGTTTAGTGTTTTCATTAATTTTGGTAGTTTTAGTTTATTTCAGTGTTTTATTGTTTATTTACTTCTTATTTATAGTTTGTTTGAGTTTTGTTTTAGGTTAAAAAAGGCAAGGAAGCAAATTGAAGGAAAAAAGGGACAGTAGCTGACACAGGCAGAGGACACAGCCAAGTCACTGGCCGTGTCCCGTACCAAGTTAAAAAGGAAGTTCAAGACACAGAGAGGGACACACTCAAGGGACACGGCCAAGTCACTGGCCGTGTCCCTCCAAAGAAGCCCAGACACGGCCAAGTTGCTCCAACTTGGCCGTGTCTCACTTAGATCCAAGGCAAAGAAGATCAATTCTCACAGAAGCAGACACAGGCAAGGGGCACTGCCAAGTCACTGGCTGTGTCCCTCCAAAAAGCTACAACACGGCCAAGTCTCATTCAAGACCTGGCCGTGTCACTTAACCAAAGAAGAAAAAGAAGAGAAGCAAGCAGTAGCGAACACAAGCAAGGGACACGGCCAAGTCACTGGCTGTGTCCCTCCAAAGACCTGCAACACGGCCAAGTCTCTTCTAACTTGGCCGTGTCTCTCATGAACCAAAGACGAAGTGGAATTTTAAAGCGGACATTTCATATAAAAGGAAAAAGAGAGTTAGGGTTGAAGGGTGTTGCGATTTTAAGCTGAGATTGAGCCGTCAAAGAGAAGAACTTAGGGTTTTTACAATTGTTTTCTTTGATTTTGATTACACTTTGGATCAACTAGCTAGATTAGATTGTTCTTGCCATTGATACATCCTTCTTGCAAGATTTGAACAAGAGATTCTTCGGAAGCTTCAAGGAGTTTGTAATTTTGTTTTGTTCTCGAACTTATTCTCTTTATTTTCATTGAAATTGTATTAATGGATATTATCATGTCTAATTTGATTTCTTTGAACATTAATGAGATGAGTATGTTTGATAGCATGATGAACTAATTTGATCTAGTCTAGGGTTAGTATGGATCTACTATGATTGTATGAATTGGTTATTACTCTTGACTTAATAATTTCTTTAGCCTTTATTGAATGAATTATTGCTAATATATAATTGATTGGCCACCAATTATGTGTTTTAGGTATTAGATGATGGATTGAGAGATGAAGTCTAATACTAGAACAAATCAATTAAGGACTTAGGTGAATTAGAGATATAACCTAGGAAAAGATTATTTTAATTGGAACAAGATTATTTGAGAGAGGTTTGAATGCGAGAGCTTATTTCTTTTTTTCAATTAATTATGTTTCTTGAGATTTAATCTTTGAAATTAAATTAGTTAAGAGGAATAACCGTTCATACATATAAGTAGTAGAGAAGTGCAAACCCTAGACCTTTCTATCAAGTGAATCAAAACATCAGCTTAATTTACTTTTATTCGTTTTAAACTTCAATCAATCTTTTTCATTAGTTGTTAGCAATTTCAATTTCTTCATTACTTTTTATTTATAATCTGATAATCAATTAGTCACTTTAGCTTCCTTGTGAGACGACCTTGAGGCGATCACCTTTGCTTAAGCTACCTCGTATACTTGCGAGTGACGCTTTGTGGTAGAGTTAATTCGGGCGCAACAATATACCACTTATATGTAAAGTAGATATATAAAATATAAAAGTGTCAACACAACTGGCTTTGAGAATCTCTCATTCTCAATTATTAAAATAACTACACTTTTAGAAACTAATTTATTAAAGAAATATATTTATATTTAGCATTTTAGGAAAAATCTTTATAAGAAAATTTATGGAAAAACTCCGCTAGAGTTTTATCTGTAATTCCAATAAATCCCAATTGTCAAAAATGCAACCTGCATTAGAAAATACACTCCCAAAATAATCCACATTTATTCAAACTTCAACAACCCTTCATTTGTCTCGAGCAAATAACCCAAAATTCAAAATCTTGCCAATGTACATATTCTATAAACATAGTTAATATTCATAAAACCTTTCCAAATATACTTATACAAACTCTACATACCGTGTATAATACATGCAAACCCAAAATGCATTGCAACATCCTTATATCCTATATACATACAACTCGTACATGTATAATACGTATATAGAATTAAAAAATATCATCATCTTTGACATTTATAAAATTTTTCATAATTACAAGAAAATATTTAAAACCCTTAAACATACTTTGAAAAGTATATACGTATAAATATAGATTATTTAATTAATGTAAATACTAATTTTAAAGAAAAATTTTTGAAAAAAATTGGTCAGAATTTTCTCTATATTTTAGAGAGTTAGCAAAAACACAACTCAACCTGCATTAAAAATTTGCACTCCCAAAATGTCCACATACACTCAATTCTCCATTATTCTTCAAAATTACTCCAAATACTCAAACATTTAAATACATATATATATCAATATGTATGAAAAAATAATAAATTTATATATTTAGTCCACATATTTTAGAGTTTACATCTTTCTTATATATATACAAAACAATGTACATATTTATGACAAGTTTTTCAAAGTAAACATTTACATATATGCAGTTGGCTCTAGTTCGTTGCAGCTTAACAAAACTTTGAGTGCAAACAACCAAAACTCCAAGGAAATTTGGAAACCTTAGACTTACTCAAGTCTAATAGGGCCCTCGGTCTCAATACTGTCACTTGCGTGATAAACAAATCACGCTAAGCTTTCTGCTAGCAGTACATACTTTGATAATAATAATAAGAAAATTTTAAGGAAGACAATGCATAATGATTTTCCTTTGAAACCAATAATGTAGCACGCAAGTTCATATAACATCTTAGGAAGTTTTCACTTTAAACCAACACATATCACAATCACATGTATTGAGCCCAAATAACCTAAATAATATTCAAGTTCCTGATATATTTCTTTGGACCATTTTTGACACCCAACGTATAGCCCGAAGACAATTAAAAGTGATGCCCGATATGTAGCCCAAAGGCAAATCATATAATGGTGACGCCTAGTGTCTAGCCTGAAGGTAAATCATAAGCATACTATATCATATCACCAAACACAATACTCTGAAAAATGATATTACATAAGATAACACACAAATCATATACATATTCATACTTTTCTTATACTTTGGCAGTTATACCACTTTTCATTCTTTTTACACTTTTTCCATCTTTTTATCACATTTCTATCACAAACTTTATATTCCATTCCATTTTCATAATGTAGCCAGCATAAAATTATAACACCTTTTCATACAAACACATTCCACAATGCCATTAGCCATCCTAAAATGGCTTAAATATCCATACATTATGCAATTCATGCCTTTAAACATGTAGTTAAGCACTTTACATGTGATTTCACACATCAAAGCGGCAAAGCATCAAAGCCAACATACAATGTGATATGCTATTTACAATGCATTATGATACAATTCTATCAAAGTATGTACTAACCTTGGTTTAAGCTATTTCCAAGCTAAGAATCACCACTTTCCCTTCACTCCCCTCAAGTGTCCTTCACCACTTGGTGTGGACAACTACAATCTACTCAATGCCTATTCAAAATGTGAAGGTTTACAATTATTTAGAATTATATTTTAAAGCATTTTAACCATTAAACACTAATTAAATAACATTCCCACCAATTTTCAAACTTTGGCCCTAAGTCTCTTTGATTTTGGAACTTCATTATAACCCAATTCAAATTACATTTTAAGTTTATTTATATCTTTGAAATCATATTATAACAAATTTTAAACATTTAAATTCAATCAAAACTAATTCTTTATATAAAACCCTTGGAAACCCTAGTTTTCATTACTATCCCTTTCAACTTTCACCTAATCTCCATCCTTTCTTCAATCTAACCTTAAAATCATTGTTTAGTCATCAAACTAATATCATCCAACGCCATTTAAGTAATTATTAAACACTCCAACAAAAACTCATATCTTACATAATAAAAAAAAATCAAAGAAACTTCATAATTCTAAAAGAATACTTACAAATTTATTGAAAAAATCACCAAAGCTCTTTTTAATTCTTGAAAATCTTTCTTAACATTAGTGTTTGAATGAAGCATTTTATCCTTTGGTTATGGTGAAATTTCGGGTAAAGGGAGAAGAGGAAGAAGAAGAAGAAGAAGAAAGAAAGAGATAAAGATAAAATTTTGACTTTTTTTCCTTCTTCCATCCAATTATATATTTAATTATTTAATTAAATATTAATTATATTATTGTTTATTTTTTATTTTTTACTCTTCCAACCAAAATTAAACTTTAACTTTAATTTTTGTTTAGTTTAATTTTTAATTTTTAACCTTTTACCCTACTTACCATTTGACTTTCACCTTTTACCCTTTAATTTTATATGTTATGTATATTTTCTTTATATCTTACATATATATTTTACATTTTCATACTTCAAACACTTTATTTAACCTTCTAAATTATTTGTTTAATTAATTAATTAATTAATTTTTTTATTTTAGCAAAAACACAAATGTTACATTCACAATACAAACACGACTATACATGAATACAGTTGGCCCAGTTGGTCTCGTGACACCCTCGAACTCTAAAAATACCCACAACCAGGATCCCTTTGATTAGCAAATTTCTCACCTGCGCGATTCATATAATCGCGCTAAGCAATACAACTTAGTGGCATATATCTCAACAATAATATATATACATTTAAAAACTTATGCTTGTAATGTAATTTGCAATATCATGACAATTATCATTTGTTTTACAATTCATTCATCATATATACATATATATTCAGTCTCACTAATACACACTCATTCACACATACATAGATTGGGCCCAAAAACCCTATACAATTCCTAAGTCTAGTTATCACAACATTATTTGCTCTATCAAGCTCTACTCGGGTTCGTTATCATTCTAATTCCCATGACCTAGCTCTGCTCAGGTTTGTCAACACATACATAATCAATCTCAATAGTACTGAACAAATAATTGTATAGATTACATACATATAATAACATATTTTCTTTTCACATTCTCATCTCAATATCACAATTCTCAAGTGATCAACCTTATCATGATCACTTCCACATCACATTATTCATCTCTTATCAATTTTCATCATATTCATTCATTTTCCCCAATTTTCCAGATTTTCCACATTATATAATTATTTTCCACACCTTTCAAGTGATCACCACTTTTCATGATCACTTAACATTTAACCATGTTTTAGTTATTTTTTATATATTCTCTCTATCACATTACATATTAATGAGATACACTCACAATGTGACTCATTTCACACACATTTTGTCACATCTTCCAATATACCCAATTTAGACATTTGCTACATAGAGGTTTCTTTCATAATTTTTACATATTCTTTCTTATTTCTTGTTACATTATTTATTTATCATGTTTCTCAATCATTTTTAGCATTATTCATATTTAATACATTATACATAAAACCATTACAATAGCCATTCTATACTGGCTCATCTTATAAATTTTATACATTTTATGTATAAATATTATTCTACATTGAGAAAGTGTCCAATGTGACACTATCACATCACTATGCCATATTACATAGATTATGTGATTCCCCACATACCAAGTAACTGTATATATATAATGCCAATTCACATTTGACATTAAAACACAAGTTTTAGGTTTTAGGATATGAACTAACCTTGTTTGCTTTTCAAAACAACTCCACACCTCCTTTCAAGCCAAGCGATAAACTTCACCACTTTCACTAATTTGATCTACATACATATAAATCCAACAATAACCATTATTATTCATTTAAAATCACTTTTATGACCAATGTATGTTAAACTACCATTATCTAAACAATTTTCATCAAAATCCCATTAAAAACCATAAATTTCCAACTTACTACTTCATCCAAATTTCAACTAACATAACTCATTTCCAATATTTAACCATAAAAATATTACTTACATACCAAAATAACAATAAAACAACTCATTTCTATAATTTTCTCAACCTCCATATAAACCTTTAATTTCACATTACAAGTCCATAAACCCTAACTTCATCCATGCTTATCCATATTCAATTTCTAACCATAGAATCATCATATGTATATATATATATATATATATATTAAAACAACATTAAATCACTTTATTACAACAATCAAATGCACCCATACCAAAACCCTAGTTTAGGTGTAATCTACCCATAACCCTACTTTCATCTTTTATGCTCATTTCAAATAACTAACCAATAATTCAATATATACTCATCACTTTAACATCATTTCTATCTATTATAACAATTCACATACTTTCTCTCTCTTGCCAATTCAAACATATTCATAAAACCAATGAAATAAAGCTTTAAAGAGAGAGGACTTACTTGAATCCTTGCCAATTCTTCAAAACTACCTTAAATCCTTTAGAAATCTTGTAAATTTTAATGGGTTTAAAACAATTTCTCTCTCTCTCTCTCTCTCTCTCTCTCTACTCTTGAAATTTGGCCATGGAAGGTAACAAGTAAGAAGATGACTACTTTTTGCATCTTCTTAATTTTCTATCCATAAATTTTAACTTATTTAATTTTTTTTTAATTAACTATTTCCCTTTTTTCCTATCTATTCATTTCTTTCTTCCTTTGACTTTCTTTTTTTATTTTAATTATTATCTTCCCAACACCATATTTATATCTCACATATATGTTAAGTATATTTCATATATATGTATGTGTCATATATATTTTACTTACACGTTATGTATATTTTTACGTACATTTATATGTAATGTGTTTTTATATGTATATCATGTATACATTATACGTATATTATGTAAATATTATGAATTCAACATGTTTAATAAGTATATGCTAGGCATATACTATGTATACATTAGGTACATACTACACATATACCTCTCCCAACACTTTAATTAACCTCCAAATCTTACCTAATTTATCTAAAACCATATATATATATATATATTATATATATCTAATATATTTACAAGATATATATAGTGTATATATGGTACATACTTAATAGATATTTATTATACATGTTCGATATGTAATAGAAACTTAATATATACAAGAAATACACATAATATATACTTGATAGATATACAAAATATATATTACATATACATATACATAAAATATATACAACATATATATGAGATATAAGCATATATATATTTATTGGTGGGAGATGATGATAATATTAATAAAAATAAATAAATAATAAAAGAAAAAAGAAAGTCAAAAAAAAAAAAGAAAAATGTACGGCCAAAATAAATTAAGAAAATAATTAAATAAATAATCATATTAATATATATGGATAGAAAATGATGAAAGAAATAACAAAAGGTCATCTTCTTCCCCCATTTTCCTCCATGACCGAATTTCTTACCTAGAGAGAGAATGATTGTTGTTTCTAAATACTCCAAATTTCATAAGAAAAATCAAAGGTTTCAAGTGAATTTCAAAGAAGAAGCAAGAATTTAAGTAAGGCCTCTTTCTTTAAAGCTTTAATTCCTTAGTTTTATGATTATGTTGGAACTAGTTATAGACAGAAAGTTGTGTTTAATTGCTAAAATAGATAGTAATGAAGTTTAAATAATGAGTATATGATGAATTAATGGTTGGTTGGTTGAAATGAACATAGTTGATAAATTTAAGGGTATGGGATGATTATGTAAAACTTAGGATTTTGATGTGGATGGTTATCATTATTGTAAAGGGTGGATTTAATGTTGTTTTGATATATATGTTAAGATTATAAGGTTAATCGTTGAATATTAGTGAGTTTGAATGAAGTTAGGTGTGAGCGGGGATTTTTGCCCCCACTCCCATGTGAAATGGTTCTTGCGACTTCGGCACTGTTAGGCTCAGGGCCACAGAGAACACAGACCTTAACCTAGAGAAAATGAAGTCGCCACCCAAACATACCAAGAAAATAGAAAGGGGTGGATGACTCGGTTCCTAAGGAATTCACAATCCCCTGTTGGGTTCGAAAAGTTGAGTACGCATGGGGAATGTGAGAAATAGCCCATCACCCCATAATGCCTGGTTTATTGGAACCGGCCTCCTTTTCAAGTCTAAATATTATTAAATTATTAAGCATTATAATATTATCCATACTACATGTAATGAAAATAAAAAAATATTCATTAAAATTAAGAAAGTCCAAACCAACAAAATGAGAACCCATACAAAACAAAAATATGCTCTTAAAATAATGTCCAATGTCCATAAAGAAAGTAAAATAAATAAAATAGGACACCCACCATAGGTGAAAACATGTCCCTTACAATAGTCCCAAAAACCTTAAAATAAATTAAATTACATAAACTAAATAAACAAGGCACTCACGCTAGATGAAAATATGCCTTTTACAATTTTCTTTCAAAATACATATAAATCTAAGGAAAAGAATTGAGCAAGGAAAAAATAATGCAACAAATATGAAAATAATTGAATAATTAAAAAAGAAAATAAATAAACATATCATAATATTATCTATTAAGGAAATATAGTGCGCAACGACACGAGTCGTGCCTACGACAGTCCCGCTAGCCAGTTAGAGAGTAGGGGTCAAGGAGGCAATGCCCCTTGTGGGGGATCAGGGGCAGCACTCCCGAAAGATAAACGATTTACAAAATAAGTTTTGATATGGAATTAAGGTTTATTTATGAAATTAGGTTTTAATTCTAAATTAATGTCTAAATATGCAAATTAGTGTTTTGAAATAAAACTAGGGTTTTTGAATACAAATTAGGGTTTGGTATCAAAGTATGCAAGATTAGGGTTTTAGAAATAAAAATAACTTGGACTAAATCACATCGTTAAAGTTTGTACCAAATTAAAATCAAGATTAAACCTATTGTATGAATGTTTAACAATTAATCAAGATTAAACCTACTATATGAATCTTTAACAATTAAATAACTAACCTCAAATAACAATTATTTAGTATAATTGAAGAATAAAAATTGCCAATGATAATTAAATCAAATTGAGTGTGAAAAACTAAACCTGCATTATTGGCTCCACCAAATTGAATGTGTTGAACCAAGATCTTCATTTTGTTTACTGCCTAGACCAACTTTGAATTGGTTGAGCAAAGCAATTTCAAGGCAATTGCTACTGCCTCCCTGTGTATTTTGGTTACTGGTTGCTTTTGTGAATTCTCATTTTCTTTCTTTTCTAATGATTGTGGCTGCTAAACCCTCAAGTTTCTATCTCTATTTATTTTTGTTTCTTAATTGCCTAATTGATGATTCCCCCCCCCCCCCCCCCCCAATTATCACTGAATGTAACCTTGTATTTATAAGGCACAATTAGGGCAACCTTCGTTTGGCAATTCGCATCCCACTTAGACTCTCCCTTGCTTATCCGAAGTTTATTTGAATTTAAACCCAATTAAAACTCAATTTGGTTTGGATAAAAGGTTGACTTAAGGTTCATTTCTATTTGGAGCGTCCAAATCGACATGATTTGGACCCCAAAATTGACATGAGCAAGGCTTATATCGATTTTGAGTTGCCAAATCGATATGAGCCTTAGTTCATGTCGATTTGGGTCTAGTCCAACTCAAACCAAATCCACTTTTATAATTTTTGGACCGAATATGTTTTTAATTTTGGGCTTGATAAATTGAACCAGCTTGATTAAACAAGGTTTAAGCTATTTAAAATTTTAACGGACTTGATTTAAGCTTATTGAATTGAATCTGTGCCAAAATTAAGGGTCTACAGTTTTTCTCCCTATTTGAACGATCTTGAATTTATTTAGAGAGTGAAAAGCAGCATGACTTTGAGCTAATTTTGGATAAGGATGAGTTCTGGACTCGAGATTAGTTTCGTTGGG
This sequence comes from Garcia nutans, assembly GCA_947685225.1. Taxonomy (NCBI): domain Eukaryota; kingdom Viridiplantae; phylum Streptophyta; class Magnoliopsida; order Malpighiales; family Euphorbiaceae; genus Garcia; species Garcia nutans. Next base: position 37,976,837 of record CANTUV010000045.1, read on the forward strand.
TGGGTTATGGACCCAAGACTAGATTGGTTGGGTTCTGGACTCGAGACTGAATTGAGTTTTGGAAAGGAGACTAGATTAGGTTTTGGACCCAAGGTTAGTTTAGGTTTTAGACCTGAGATTGGATTGGTTGGGTTTTGGACCTAAAATTGGATTGGTTGGGTTCTGAACCCAAGACTGGATTGGGTTCTGGACCCGAGACTAGTTTGGTTAGATTTTGGACCCGAGACTGGATTGGGCTCTGGATAAGAGACTAGTTTGGTTGGGTTCTAGACTTGAGACTGGATTTAGGTTTCGGACCTGAGACTTGAGATTAGTTTGGGTTATGAACCAGGGACTAGATTTGATTTGGGTACTCGACCCCTGACTTAAGCTCTTCTAGCTTGATCATCCTTTTTTTTGTTGTTTTAGAAATTTGGCTTTCTCTAGCCACTTAGTTTTAATGGATCGACTTTAACTCTTCTAATTAAATTGACCTTCTATCATTTGAGAGTGCAGGCTTTCTTCTAGCCACTTATTCCATGCTTTAATGGATTCTACTGACCTTTTGTTATTTGAGAGTTTTGGCTTTCTTCTAGCCGATTGTTCTATTCTTCAATGGATTGTGGGTCTTGCCCTTCAAAATGAATCTTCATCCTTCAGACATTAGGTCTTCACCCTTCAAAAATGGATTTTCATCCTTTGGACATCGGGTCTTCGCCCTTCAAAAATGGATTTTCATCCTTTGGACATCGGGTCTTCACCCTTCAAAATGGATCTTCATCCTTGGACATTGGGTTTTCACCTTTCAAATTGGATCTTCATCCTTTAGACATCTACCTGCATTAGCTTCAGCTCTTTTAGCTGGACTGATCTTTAGTCTTTTGCATCTTTATTCATTTTGGGAGTTCTTGCTTTCTTCTTGTCCCATTCTTATTCTTTCTTTTGCAAAAAATTCAGTTATTTTTTAGCTAGCTAGCCCTCGCATCCTCTTTTTGCCCCTGAGTAGAAAAATATTAAAAGTGATTCTAAAAATATTTTGTACATGCATAAACTCAAAAATTGAAAAGGAGAGGTTTTGCCCCATGTATAGGCTTGATCCAATGATTTTGTTCCCCCACAGGCTCTAATTGATATTTGCATTTTGTTTGGTTCCTTGCACAAGCATGCATCTCCATTTCTGCAAAGTGACTAGATCTTTCTCAAGCAATGGGCCTTCCAAGCCACTGATTCCATATCTGTTTTGGTTGTTTACTTCACTGGGTGTCTGCTTTTCAAAGAATAGGCAACACAAGACAACAAAATGCAATATAATATGCTCATGTATATGTGTATGCATGATATGTATGAGTGATACTTATAGTGGTTTCACTGACTCACAGACTGAGGTGATAAGCCGAAATGCTCTTATTAGTTCCTTCCAGATGCTCAATTAAGTTTTAAATTGGAATAACAGAAGACTTCATATCTATGGCTTTTATCTTTAAAATGAAAACATGGGTATTAGGGACCAATAGACATCATTTCAACACATTTGGTTGGCAACTTTGTCATGACATGACCTTGCAAGTGATCCTTTCATTAGCCCACTTTTGCCCAATATATCCTTTGAGGTTAGATAGTGCAACACACTTTTCTAAGCTTGAAGGCTCATGCTACAAGAAATCTTTTTTTTTATTTAATTAAAATCACTTTTTGGCCTTATCAAATTAGTGTCATTATACGTCAGGGCTTGATTTTTCCAAATTAACATATCTATAATATGATAACCCTAGTTACCGTTCTAAACTTGGGAATCATTTCCATTTAAGCAAAATTATTGCACTTCAAGAACTATTGCACTTCAGATACATGGCCAAAGGTCTCGTTGAGTTTAAATATTGTCTATATCATATGCATGCTTATTTGAACAATCTCCACTAATAGACTCTACATACCAAGAGAGATGCGTCATGCACATGTCGATTTGGGTCCAATTCAACTTAAAATGAATCCATTTATATAATTTTCGGACATAACATGTTTTATGAATTTAATTTGGGCCTGTATAAATTGAGCCAACTTGATTAAACTAGATTTAAGTTCTTTAAAATTGTAATGGACAAGGTTTAAATTTCTTGAATTTAATTTGTGCCAAAATTAAGGGTCTACATTAGGGTTATAAACATGTTATGTGAAAATTATGGCTTTTGAAGGGGGTTTTAATAATTGTGGAAATAAGTTATTTTGTTGTTATTTTGGTATATAAGTAATGTTTTTATGGTTAAATGTTGGAAATGAGTTGTATTAGTTGAAGTTTGGATAAAGTAGTAAGTTGGGAATTTGGGTTTTAATGGGATTTTGATGAAAGTTGTATAGATAATGGTAGTTCAATATATGTGCATCGGTCATGTAAGACATTTTAAATGAATAATATTGTTTGTTGTTGGATTTATATGTGTGTAGATCGAATTGGTGGAGTTCAGAATTTTTATTTGGAAAGAGTTTTGGTGGGAATTTAGGAAGCAAACAAGGTTAGTAAAAGTTTATAATAATTATTGTTTAAATAATATTGTAGATGGCATAACATATTGTGAATTTGAGAATGTGTTATGTCTCTTTCATCTTTAGATTGGATATGGGTATATGTAGTATGCAATTAAAAGAGTGATTATTACATGTGATATGGAAGATGAGCCGTTGTAGAATGGGTATTGAAATGTTTATGTGTAAAATATATACAATGTAAGATATGTTTAAAGATGAGTAAAAAGATAAGAAATTAAAAAAGTGACAAGTAAAGACAAAGAAAATATAGGAAATAGCTTAAAGTGTACAAAATGTATGGTGATCATGAAAAGTGTTAGCCACGTGGAAAATGTGAAAAAGTGATGTGATTTTGTGTATTTGTGACCTATACAATCATTTGTCTAGACAATTAAGATTGATAATGCATATATTGTTAGACCTGAGCAGAGAGCTCGGGTCTTGACCTAAGCAGAGCTAGGTCATAATATTGAAATAGAAAATGGACCCAAGTAGAGTTAGGTCATCAAATTGATGTGGTAACTGAACTTGGTAATTGTACAGGGGTTATCCGGCCCAAAGTATGTGTGCGGATGTGTTGTGTTTGTCTGTATGGATTATGAGGTAATAAAAGTATTTAAATGTGTGTATATATATATGTTGTTTTTAAACTTGTACCACTAAGATATAGGCTTAGTGTGGCTGTGTGAATCACACAGGTGAGAGAGTTGCCGATCAGAGGGATCCCGATCGTGGATGATACTTGGTGACCTAGAATTCTGCAATATCAACTATGCCATTTGCATATATGTATAGTTTTGGTTTTAAATATTTTTTTATGTATATTAAATTTACATTACTTATGTATTTAATAAAAATTTGGGATTATGGTGTAAATATGTAAATATGAATTTAACTAAAATAAATAATTTGGATATGTTATGAGTGTGTTCTGGAGATGTGAGGAAATTTGTAAAAGTTGTGGAATATTGGAAGTATTCAATCTTATGCAAGTTGTGATGTTTGAATTTGGGTTTTACTGAATTTATAAATAAAACTCTGGCAAATTTTTTCAGAGATTTTCTTTTAATAGTTTGTATTTTAATTACTAATTTATACATTTATTTACTTAATAAAATATCTTTAATGGATTAAAATATTTCTCTTTAAATTATAGAATATTTTTAAATGATAAGGATATTAACATCGTTATATTCAATATACGTATCTTACATATACATGGTATATATACTATACGTATTTAGGGTATAAGGGTATTACAAAACTCTCCTTTAATAAGTTATCTTTCTATCCTTTGACAAATTGTTACAATTTGTTTGATCATATAATCATTAAAGCAATTTGATTAGTCTTCCCCATTTGAATTTGAATTACACACCCCTTTGACAATGCATTAGGCATTTTATTTTCCAATTCAATTATATTATCAAAGAAAAATAATGTATATAAGAAATCAATGAATCACAAGTGCAAACAATGAATATAAAAATAGCAACTTTATTAAAATAAAAAAACAATATGAGAATGTATATGTAGACCCTTAATTTTGGCTCCTAAATAAACCTAATATCAATTAAAAAGAGACCAGAAACCCAAATCCATGTACTGGTACAAAGTCATGGCGAATTGGCCATAACTCATGGCCATTGGCCATGACTCATGGTGTATTCGCCATGAGTCATGACTCATGGCCAATCTGTCAAGCCTAAAAAATTTTAATTTTTCCTAAATCTTGGGCTTATTTAGATTAAAAGGGTTTCCTAACAAAAACTAAAGTTTTAACCCTAATCAAACTCCAGTTTTTAAGATAATGATTGAATTTCCTAGCCAAATTTGATGATTCACCTTAATTAATTATTATAAAAGGAGGATTAATTAGAATGGGAGGGGTAGTAATGAAAAAAGAGAAGAAAACAAAAGAGAGGTAAAGAGTAAAAGTAGGACAACTGCTAAAATACAAGAAATACAGTAAGCAATCTGATGATTAATCATACTAAAGCAGAACCCTAATTGATCCAAACTAATTATAGCATCCAAACAAAAGGAACTGTGGGGTTCAACTAGCAAGGCTTGGTTCAATATTTAACATCTAGGGGAGTCAACAACGCAAGTATGAATTCACAAACTTATTAGATTCTTTTATATTAATCTATGGGTTTTTTTTTTCTTCATGTTTGATTAGTTCCTTTGAAACTTTATTTTGACATTAATTGATGTAGATATTAAGGCATGTTGTTAGTACTATGATAAATATGGTGTTTGTTAATTTTGTGTTTAGATTGTATTTTACTTATAGTTTTTTCAATAAGTAACCAAAAAGGGGGTTTTATTTTAATATTTTGAAAATTGATAAAACTATATCATAAAAGGGCACTAAGATTTGTGTTGCCTTGTTTGATGCTTTTTTATATTTAGTGTTTGTGTATTATTTCTTATTTATCTTTTGTGAACCTTTTTTATAATTGAGATATTGATTTTTGGTGTTTAGTGTTTATTTATTTTATTTTAAAAGATGATGTAAAATGCATATTTTCATTTGTGGGTGTCTTGTTTATTTAAATTGCTTATTTTATTTTTGGGATAATTGAAAGGGACATATTTCCACTTTTATTTAGGTGTCCTATTTTATTTATATTATGGACTATCAGACATTATAATGACATATTGTCATACTATATAGGTGTACATTTTATTTTTTTGATGTATACATATGATTGTTTTCATTTACGTTAATTGCTTGTAATATGAGTAGTATCATAAAGATATAAAAATTTAATAATATTTAGACCTAAAAAGGAGGTCGGTTTCAATGAAATGGGCATTATAGGGGTGCTAGGTTATTTTTTACATTCCCTATACGTATCCAACTTTCCGCACCCAGTAGTGATTGAGGATTCTTTAAGAATCGAGTCATCTATCCCTTCTATCTTCTTCCTAGCCCATCTGAATGGCGACTCCTATTCTTTGGATCTGGGCCATTATTCTCAAAGGCCTAAAGCCTAACAGTGTCGAAGTCGCAAGAGTCATTCCACTGGAAGTGGGGATGAAAATCCCTGCTCACACTATGCCCGCTTAACACGAGGAGGGTTCAAGGAAGGAATTCACCATTCACTATCTTAGCAAGAGGCTACTAGCCTATGAGCTTAAACATAACCATATTGAGAAATTATATTTGGCTTTGGTATTGGTATGCCAGAAACTATATCACTACTTGGCCTCTTATACCACATAAGTAATAGCTTATCAGAGCCCCTTGAAATTCCTTATGAAGAGGCCGATTATGTAAGATGTTACTCAATAACTAAACAATTCTAAAACAACCCAATATCCATTTTTCATGTAATCTTTAATAACAAAACGATTAAAAATTTCGGCATAGTTTCTTCTGCAATATTCATTGTCCAAAAATCAGCATTTTTAATACAAGTTGCAGAAAAACACTTTCAAATATCATTCAATCACTTTCAACTCCAATAACTCCAATAAAACCAATATCAATCACAAACCAAAATAAATATTATTTACATATCAATCCTTAAATATAAATAAAATACATTATTGAAATTAAAAATCATTCACTAAAATTTATAATTCCGATCTCAATATACAAATATTTCATCCTATTTACAATTAATAAAATTCTCAAATTCAACAAAAATAAATTATACAATATATGCATTCCTCATTATTGACCAAAATTATACATATATTATTTAAATCACAATATGGTTGTGTGAACTGTAATTAAAAATATTTAATACAAAATCATTATGTTTTCAGTTTTTTTTTCTTTTCTACGATATTAACAAAGCATTTTAATTTTTTTCCTATTTTATTTTTTCTTGTTTTAATTAAACTAGGGGTGGCCATTTTCGGTTCGGTTCGCCGAACCGAACCGATTTTTAAAAACCGAACAAAAACCGACCAAATATATTAGTAACCGAAACCGAACCGACCAGTCGATTAATCGAAAAAAACCGAACCGAAAATTTTCGGTCGGTTTCGGTTCAGACCGAAAAATTGATTTAGACCAAAAAAATTCGGTCTGTTTCGGTTTAGACCAAAAAAAATTGGTTTAAACCAAAAAAATTCGGTCGGTTTCATTATAAACCAGCGGTTTTACAGCAAACCAAAAAAATTCAGTCGGTTTTCGGTCCGTTCGGTTTTCTAAGCAATGAAACCGCTGGCCGACCGAATATTTTCGGTTTGATATACTTTAGAACCGAAAACCGAACCGACCAGTCGATTAACCGATTTTTCTGTCGGTTTTCGGTCGGTTTCTCGGTCGGTTCGGTTTTCTCGGTATTTTTGTCCACCCCTAAATTAAACGGCTAATTGTGTATAAATTAGTAAAATAATATTGATAATTCCATTTTTCTTCATGTAATACTTTTATATTAATTGGATGTGTACCTTTACCTTTTCCATAAATTTTCTAGCCCTGGCAAAGTCAGTCAAAATCTAAACATAAAAAACAACAACTATTTATAAGAAGAAGAATAAGAAATGAAGTCAGGAGAATCTAAACATGGCAATAACCTTGTAACGCAGCAATTGTGGTCCATCACTTGCCACCCTTAGCTTCATTAAAATATCCATGGAAATTTCGTCCATAAACATTATTACTCGGAACTCGTGCCTGTCTCTATCTTGTTCAACCTGTGAATCCTCTTCTGGTCTTATAACACCAATATTATCATTAACACATTTATTACTATAAATACTAGTAGCAATAGAATTCACCATTAATTTAACTATAGCAGATAGCATAGCCACAATAAGGAAACTTATGCCATCGATTTTCTTTTAAGCAACTAGACCATAACATATCAAAAGAATGAGGCAAAACGCGCATAAAACCAGTAGCAAGGATTATTCCAGCTGCAAATGCCTTAACAATTACAAAAAGGTTTCTTTTCTGGATATAGAGCTGGAATTAAACGTGAGAAAAGAGGAGCACTTACCCCTATAACGCTTGTTACTAAAATAGAAACAATGGCTATTATTTTTAGAGGTAAAGCTTTTTTCTTTGTTGTTGCAACTTTTATTTATTTATGTGTTGCATTCGTGGGATTTGATAGAGAATTTGGTGTAAAGATGGAAAGGATAATGAAGATTATCGAGAAGAGCTTTATAGCTATAGAAGTAGCCATTCACTGTTTAAAATCTAGTTAGTTTCTATGGCGATTACTGTGAATTAATTAATTATAATATTTAGCCATGTTCTTTTTACATAATATATCTAGTTACAATAACCAGGTACTAGAAACAAATTTATTCAATTATATTTTACATTTATATGAAAGAAAAAAAAAAAAAAAACTAGAGACATTGCACATCAAAGAAAAACTTACACAAGAAAATGCTTAACATATGTATGGTATTTAAAACAGCATTGAAAGTAATTTCATACTCAAGTACATTTATATTTTTTAGATGTTATTTTCATATGAGTTTAGCATTATATATATTTTTTTCCATTTGTAATTTTTATGCATAGAATGTAAGTCTGTTTATTTTTTTGAAGAATGATTAAGCCCATTTAGCCATTACAGACATGCCACCAGCACCGAGAAGAACTGCGATGTAAGATTTAATTTGAAGTTTAATACTTCCTTGCAGCCTTTGACCCATAAAATCAGCAGAAAGAAGGTCAACCAATGCCATGTAGATCAAAAGGCCAGCTGATGATGCATTAAGTAATCCAACGGTAATCAAAGCATTTGGACTATTTTCTTTGTATGTTTTGGACAATGCAATCCCAAGTGCTATTCCAAATGGTGTTGTTACTGAGAAGAAAAATGCCATCATCACTTTCTTCATAAGCTTGTATTTTGCCTGTTTAATCACCCACATATATTACCATTTATCATCATACAATTAAAACTTTCATTAATTCTCTTGTTTATTTTTTTTTTTGAATTATTCTTAACTAATTAAAATGAAATTTTATTTTTAGACGACATCTCAAACCAATTCAAAAACATTTTTTTAGCTATATATTTCAACGAAATTAATTTTTAAAAGAATATACAATAGCTTTCATTAACTTTAATTCAGTTGAATTAGTCAAACTCATACAATAGATTTTATGTATAGAAACTTTTACGGTAAATGATTTTTAATGTATAGATTAGACAGTTTATTTAATTAGATATTTTTTAAAAAAAATTCATTTTTTACCCTTATTATTTATTTTATTATGTTATATTTTACCTGGAGAATGCAACCACCAAGACCCATTCCTTCAAACATTTGATGGAAGCAAAGAGCAGCAATGAGACCTTTTATACTGCAAGTGTTGTTGGAGGCTCCCATAGATAGGCCGATCACTACTGAATGAACAATTATGCCCAATTCCAGTACCTGCATGCCCACCTCTGATTTTATTATTATTCATTGTCAAAATTAAGAAAATTTCTATATATTTCCAAAAACTTATTCCTAACGTATGGTTATTAAAAAAATAATGATAAATACATATTTGATTCAATGGTATTTTCACACAGATGATGTGATATTTTGAATTCCACCTCGAAAAAAATAAAAATAAAAAATAAAAACCCGAAAAAAATTTGATCGACAAGGTTATTTCAAATTATTATTATTTAATAGTAATTAAGTGCATGCATATATTGAAATATAATTTTCAGTATTTTCTCCTATAAAATTTAGGAAAATCTTTAAATTTCTTCCAGATATATACATCAATATAATGACTAATGAGATTTAAAAAAAATTGAACTAAAAAAATTATATAATAAGACGTTTTAAGAATTTGCTCTATAAAAAATATTTATATAATTTCACGAGAGTAATTACTTCTTTTATTTAATAAAAATATAATTGGCTATTCTTGAAATAGCACAACCATTAATTTGGTTATTTTTCTAGCCATGGCAAAGTCAGAAAAAATTTAATCATAAAAAGTAATTATTATACAAGAAGAAGAAGAATAAGTAATAAAGTCAGGAGAATCTAACCATGGCAATGACCCTGTATCGCAGCAGTTGTTGCCCATCACCTGCAGCCTTAGCTTCGCTGAAGTGTCCATGAAAATGTCCTGCATTAATATTATTAGTCGTGCCCATCTCTCTATCCTCTTGAACCTGTGAATCCTCTTCTGGGTTTATAATACCAATAGAATTATTAACATATTTCTTACTATAAACACTAGTAGCCATAGAATCCACCATTAATGTAACGATAGCAGATAACATAGCCACAAAACCAGTAAAAGGAAACTTATGCCATGGATTTTCTTTCAAGCAACTAGACCATAGCATATCAAAAGAATCAGGCAAGACGTGCATAAAACCAGTGGCAAGAATTATTCCAGCTGCAAATGACTTTACAATTACAAACAAGTTTTTTTCTGGATTTAGAGCTGGAATTAAACGTGAAAAAAGAGGAGCGCTTACACCTATCATGCTTGTTACTGAAATACAAACAATGGCTATTATTTTTAGAGGTAAAGCTTTTTCTTTGTCATTGCAACTGTTGTTTATTTCTGTGTTGCATTTGTCGGAAAGGGATAGAGAATTTGGTGTAAAGATGGAAAGGATTATGAAAATTATAGAGAAGAGTTTGGGAATAGCAACGGAAGTAGCCATTAACTATTTACACTTTAGTTAGTTTTTTCAGAAGTACCGTGTGAACTAATTAAGTGTAGCTTCGAGACAAGATATATAATTATGTTATGTGAAGGATATCAGGTTATGCAGTTGCATTTATATAGAAAGGACAATGAGTTTTTGGGTTAGTTGAATGAGGTAAATTTGGTTCTGGACTTAAATTTGAGATTTGTCATTTCATAAATCAACTCAAGTATCACTTAGTTAATATAAATTTATTACTTTTTTATTATAATGGATTAAAGTTTTATTTGTACATCCAATATTTTAAAAGTAATTGTTTTGTAAATAAATATTATGTAAAAGAAAAAATCTACTTTAAAATTGCATAAAATTATGTGAGATATTCCAAAGAAAAAGAAGAAGGCATTGCAATTATTATTTGATTCTCAAAAATAATCATTGGATTAGATCATAGGATAAGATGTTGCAAAACTACTCTTCACATTACTATTCTGATATATTAATTCATATGTCAAATTAAGGAATCAGGGTGAGTTTGTTAACTCATATCCATCCCCTACAATTTATATATTTTATTTTTATTTTGAATATATATTTTTAATCCGTGAAAAATCCAATAAGTGAAAATAGTGTTATCCATTATACAATAAAAAATAATTTTATTTCTAAATTTTCACTAAACTCATAAAACTTTCTATTATTTCTCGCCATAATGATGAATAGAAAATTGCAAATTAGAAAACGTCAACTCTTTAATTTGCATATTTTTTTTAATATTAAAAGAATAATATTGGTGAGATAATATCTATTCTTAAAATAATTTCATCTTAGCGCTTTATATTTTTTTTAGCATTAAAATATGGAGGAGTGAAAAATTAAACCTGAATCTATCCAAATGAAATGTATTTATTATTAGACTATATCTCGGTATGAGCGAAAATTTTCATTCCACTCCCACGTAGAATAGTTCTTGTAACTTTGACACTGTTAGGTTCGGGACCTTAGAGAATACATGTCTAAATCTGGAGAAAATAGAGTCGTCATCTGGACATACCAGAAAAATAGAAAAGGGGTGGATGACTCGATTCCTAAGGAATCTCCAATCCCCCTATTGGGTTCGAAAAAGTTAGGTACACGTGGAGAATGTGAGAAATGACACAGCACCCCACAGCGTCCGGTTCATTGACGCCGACCTCTTTTTCAGGTCTTAATATTATAAAATTCTTAATTAACACAATATTATCCATAATAACATGTAATGATTAAAATAAAAGCATAATTGTATTAAAAATTATATTAATATCCAAATAAAAGAAATAAATTGACATTTATCCGATGATGAAAATATGTATTTACATCGTCCAATATCCAAAACTAAATAGGACACCCATCAAAAGGTGAAAATGTGTCCTTTACATTAATCTCAAAATATAAAAATAATTTAAATTACATAAAAATTAATTAATAAAGTACCCACAAAGTGAAAACATATCTTTTACATTATTAATATCAAGATAAACAAATAATAATAATAATAATAATAATAATAATAATAATAATAATAATAATAATAATAAAGAAAACATTCATCCATGATAAATTAAACAAATCAAACATCGAAATCAAATAAATCAATCATCAAAACATATAATAAACATGCATCTAACTTACATAAAGTAATAAATAAATAAATTTAGGTTTACATCTTGAATTAGAGTTTCTTAAATAAAATTACAGTTTAGAGTGTTTTAGGGTTTAGATTTAAAAACTAGGGTTTAGGGTTTAAGAAAAGATTATGATTTTAAATAAAGAAAGTTAAACATAAAGACTTATAATACACAAATAAATATTGACCCATTCGACGAGCCTATACGGCGATCCCGCTAGCCGGTTAGTGGCCTGGGGTCAAGGGGCAGCGCCCCAGAAAATTTTAAAAACTGATCTTTAGGGTTACAGGTTTTGGTATTAAAAATTAAGATTTTAAGGTTTTAAAAATATATTTTGTTACTTTGATATTTAAGGGTTTAAAGAATAGTTGAAAAAATTTAAATAAAATAATGAAACAAAAACAATGAAACAAAAACGAAAATAAAAAACAATGACAAGTAATATTTGAAATGTTGTAATCTTAAAAATAATTTAAATGAAAATTTGCAAACTTGGTTGTAGGTTCCACCAATATTTAAGCTTATAAATCTTGGTTGAAACAAGTTGAAGATAGCTACGCATAACATTGCCTTCTGATTGGTTGTTATTTTCTTTTAATCTCTTTCTTGCTCTTTATCTCTATTTTTACTCCAAATTCCTAATAGTTGTTGCCTCTTCAAGTTTTAAAAGTGAAGTCCAAAATCTCAGCCAAAAGTTGTTAAAACGTTCTCTGCCGTCCCAAAAGTCTTTTTAAAAAATCAAAGTCCGTAAGGAAAAATTGCCAAAGTCCAAGAATTCCTCCACCGAAAAAAGTTTCTCAATACAATTTTTTTAAAAGTTCTCACTTCTGTGTTTTAATATGTTATTTATAGGAAAATAAAAAACCTAATATTATTTGGTTAAGGAAAATTAAAACTGTATAGGAAATAAAATTTTTAAAACTGAGTAAAACAAGGTTTTGGCTAAATTGGCAGGGCGCGGGCTGCTGGGATTGCTGGCACAAGCTACCGCGGGCTGCTAGACTGCTAAGGCGTTGGGGAGCTGGGCTGTTGCAGGCTGTTGGGCTGGACACGAGAATTTGCTATGCTGGACAACGAGGATCGGGGCAAGCTAGTGAGCGTTGCTCGCAATTCGCCACAGGCATGGGCCTGCGATAAATTGTTGAGCAGTAATTTTGCCGTAGGCCTTTTGACCTGTAGTGAATTGCTTGTTAGCCGCTGTCGATGCGTGCTACCGCAATGCGCATTACCGCAATTCGCCGATTCATCCGATTTTTTATTTTTTATATATATTATTATTATTATTATTAATTATAAATAAATATTTATAATTTTTTTATTTTTCTTTAAACAAATAATAAATATATTAAAAAGATTATTTTATACTGTTTTAAAATATTATACTGGACTTAGTTAAAAATTAAGAGTCTACACTCGGCAAACCATCTTAACGTTGTATTAAGAAACCATTTTACTATAGTTGAATTTATAAACTGTTAATTCCTCAATTTTATTGTTAGTAAAATCTGATCCGCAACTATCCTAGCCGTTCTCTTTTTTCTCTGAGTTCTTATATATATATATATATATATTAATTTGAGAGTTGTAATATCCCTAATTATGCCCTAGTAGTCTTGGTGTTATTGTTGTTGCACTTGATTTATGTGTATATGATAAGTTGATAAGAAATTGGAAGAGAATGTGTATGTGTTGTTAGAAAGAAATATTTGTGTAGAGAAAGATGTATATGTTGTGTATATGGTAATATATATAGCATATATGTTGGTCAAAGGGAGAGTCAAAGTGTTGGATATAGTGGAAGAAGATATTTCTTTTGTTATTGTGAATTACCCAAATGGGCATATAAGAGACAAAAGGTTAGTTATATAGTTAAGGGTGTTTTGGTAATTTTTCTTGTAGAATTGCATGGTGGAGATTAAAAGAAGAAAAGAAAGGTTGACTTATCATTTTCTTCTCTTTTCTATCATGTGTGGCCGGCTCAACAAAGGGACAAGAGAGCAAGAGAATAATTAAAGGTTTTGGATGATTTCAAGCTCAAAGTGAAGGAAGTTTTCAAATTTACAAGTTGGAATTTCAAGGAATTTCAATATTTAGTAAGTTTTCTCTTGTTTGATCTTATTATTTTTGAAGTATTGTTTAATTGAGTTGTGATTTGATGATGGAATGATTAAGGTTGTTTATGGGTGAAGTTAAGTGTTGAGATTGCTTGCTAGATGAGGAGTTAAGTTGGTGTTGGTGTTGAATGTGGTTATGTTGAGTTGTGATAGGGTTTGAGTTGGTAAGTGTGGTTTATGTTATGTTTGATTGATTATTCTTGTTGATTTTTGAGTTGTGTGTGTGTTGTTGGTTTTAAGAAGTGAAGAATACATGTTTTTAGAAAGGGGCAGTAGCGTTTTTTATGCCACGCCCGTGGCCTCTTGTTTGCCTTGGCCGTGGGGTTTAGTGCTATAGGAGGCAGAATTGTTTCTTAAGCCACGACCGTGGGGGTGTTGGTGGCCACGTCCGTGGGCTTTTCTTAGTGATGTTGAGTTTGGTTTAGTGTTCTAAAGGTCTAAGATAAGGTTAATAAATGATTAATGTTATAGAAATTGATGTGTTGCATCATCGTTTTGGGTTAGGTTTTGGAAGAAGTGAATTGCCCTAATTGTGAAGTGAAGAATCTTTGGAAGAAAGGATTGCTTAGAGTTGTGTGAGTGTTTATAAGGTAAGTACAACTACACCATTGCATTCATTTATAAGATATGTAATTTAACACACAAATGTGAGTGTTAAGATGTTAAGAGCATTAAGGCATTATTGGTGCATATTATAAATGTTATATTGACATATAGTGAATGTAGTGATAAACATGTAAAGTAAATGTTAAGACTATTAATTGTGTACATTGGAGTAATGAAATGTGAAACCATTATGATTAATTATTAATGATATAAATAGAATGGTTAAAGTATGTTATTGATATAACAATGAAATGTAACATGTTATGTAAAAGTGAATGAGGTAAAATGATATGTGAAAGTGGTAATAAGTTGCTTTAATGTGGTTTGAGGTATGATGCAAAACCATTGTGATTGGTTATGATGATCAAGAAGAAATGTGAGGCCAACATGATGGGCCAAGATGATTCAATTGAAATTGTTGAGGCATGATTGCCTAATGTATTGTGAATTGTGAAATGAGAAATAAAAGGAAATAATGTGTGCTTAATATGTTGATTCAATTTTCAGAGTTCTGTATTTGGCGGCATGCCTTAAAATTTTGCCTACGGGGCTAGACACTTGGTGTCATTTGATTATTTTGCCTACGGGGCTAGACACTTGGTGTCATTTGATTATATTGCCTACGGGGCTAGACACTTGGTGTCATTTGATTATATTGCCTACGGGGCTAGACACATGGTGTCACTATTGACCAAAACAGTAACTCTGAACTTTGAATAACATATTAGGGTGTCTTGGGCCCAGGTCTGTCTTGGTTTTTAATGTAATTCATGAAATGTGAATTGGATGAGTAATAATAAGATATAAGATATGAAATATATTTATGGCATGAGAAACTATGAAGAGTAAGGTGAGACTTGAAATGTATTAATTCATTGCATTATGCACAAAACTTGATTGTATGACATGAACATTTCATCAAAACATATAGATATTGTAGTTGTATTACTGAGCTAGTGGCTCAGCGCGAGTATGATTTATCGCGCAGGTAACAGAGAGGATCCTGAGAGTTCCACTAGACCGAGTGAGTATAGACATTGAAGATTTGAGGGGGGACTTAAAGATCAGAGAAGAGCTGCCAATAATGTATATATTTTATATTTTGTATATTTCGATTTTGGTATATAAATATTTGTAAATATTTGATCTACTTTCCGCTGTGTTTTAAATAAATTTCGTATCTATTTTGTTTTATAAAATACTTTAAAAGTTTGAGATTTATTTATGGTTTTGAGAATGGACGTTTTGACTGTTTTATCAGTAGTGACAACCTATACTTAGTATACGTATATTACGATCGTATTAGCATGCTATGTATGTATACGGATTATAGGGGTGTTACAATTATTTTGGTATCAGAGCCTAGGTTTGAGATTCTCAACCTAGGGAATTTGTAAGAAAAAGGATATTTTGATTTAAAAGTTGGTTTTTGAATAAAATATATACTTAGTATTGGCAGTCTCTGATCTTTAATAGGGAATATTCTGCTGTGTTTGCAGATATAGGTTGTAATGGATTCCCAATCACGGCAGTCTGTTGAAGGAAGTGCAGAGAGTATAGGTCCTATTGAGAATAGGGAGGGAGCCAGAGTTGAGGTAGCTAGTGAGGTGCCTGCTTCAGTGTCTGGGAGACCAGCAGGTGATGAGGTTCCACCAGCCTGGTTTAGACATATGATGGAAGTTATGAGGCAAGCACCATTGCAGCCACCACCACCTTAACATCAGGTACCAGTGAGACAATATGATAAACTGAGGAAGTTTGGGGCAGAGGATTTTCTGGGTACGATAGATCCAGCTGTGTAACACCCCTTCCTAACCTACATATGTAAGCTGAGTAGAGGCACCACACTAACCTAATGTTGCTACCAATTTTACTTAGTCAAATTTTAGTTCCGATTTTTACAAAATTTTTGCCATAGTTTCGCCTAAAAATTGAGTCCCAAGTGTCGACAAAACCGGTTTTTTTCTTATTTTCAAAAATATTTTACACAAACCAATGCAAACAAAATCATTCTCAGTACACTCCCAATAAATCCCCCTTGTAACCTCAACTACAACCTGCAAAAAGGATTTACACTTCTAGTACAACATAAAATAAAGGTTTTGTGACAACCCCCATATTTAAATATTACACAGCGGAAGTTATAAAATATTTACATATTTACAAATTCATATACATCAAAACTCAAGTTTTACAACACATAAAATTTATACATGATTGGCAAGTCTGCTCTGATCTTTAAGCTCCCAAAATGGATTCTTCAAGGTCTACTCTCGCTAGGTCTTGATGAACTCTCGGGTTCAACTCTATCCACTCTACTACCTGCGCGATTAAACACTATCGCGCTAAGCCAACGGCTTAGTAAGATAAAACTTGCTAACGGTATGCTTTAATGAAATGCAATGCCACATATGTTATTGATAAGATCAACATCATAAATATAAAGTTAACCACACAATTATGCATTTCACAAATCATAGTCATATGAGCATACCACATTTCAACATCTTTTCACATTCAACATTAATCAATCATACTCCATAACCAACATCTCATTTCATTAAACTCATAACATTATTTAGGACATTCATATAACCTTGACACCTATGGTCCCAACAAGTATTTAATACGATATTCAGAGTTCAGAGTTACTGCTTTGGTTCATAGTCACAATAATCACGCCCGTAGGCAATGTATATACATGTATCTCTATCCATGGATAGTGTAACAGACCCAGTCTCTTGGATCATCAACTCAACACATATGAGGAGATCCTCAACCCGGCAAGACTGTTACAAATCATATATCTCATAGTGTAACAGACCCAGTCTCTTGGACCATCAACTCAACACCTATGAGGAGGTCCTCAACCCGGCAAGACTGTTACCTTTCATCATTTCTTAGGCATGCCACCCAAATCCAGAACTCTGAAACTGAATAACATATTAAACAAACAATTCATTTCCATTCTCAATTCTCATCACATTTAGGCAAACATGCCTTCTTTCTTTCAATTACATCATCTTAGCCAATAACAATGGCTTCACATTTCATTTCACAATATAACATCTCATTATTCAAGTATATATATATATATATATATCTCATCCATGATCACATTATATTTCACATAGCATCATTCATAAATATCAACATTTCATTCCACATTACTCATGAAACACATTACCATTCACAATGCACAACATAACATTGTTCAATCTCAACAATGCAATTAGGGCAAAGAACAATTGATTATAACATTCATTGATTCAAGTGTGTTTAAAGTGTTTAGGGTTAGGTTTAAGGACCAACCTACCTTTGGAGAACCAAAGCAATGCAAGAAGAACAAAGAATTAAAACCCTAACCATAAATAGTACATTCTGGTTTTTAAACTCCATTTTATCCTTATTTTGAAAAATTGTATAAAATAATCTACTTGACTAAAAATTCTAAACTTTTTACAGAATTTAGTTTTGTATCTTAAAATCATCCCTTTAAATTTTCAGATCAAACTGAACACAAAATCTTGGTCAAATAGTTCACCTAACCAGACTGCCCCAATTGCCCTGCATCCTGGCAGCAGTTCTGAACTTTGTGAATTCCATAAATCAAATTCAATCAACGTGATTCCAAATTATTTTTCTCAAATACTAAACTCACTAAGAAACAACATATCCAAAATTCGATTGGATATGATTTTTCTACATTTTATTAAAAATCCCGAAATATAGCTGTCCCAGTTAAGGTACTTGCTGGAACAGGTCTAATGAAAATAATCTTTCTAAACTCATAACCATTCCAAAATCGAATCAACATATTTTTCAGTCATTCTAAACTCATATAGGCACAACATATCAAAAATTTACTTCAAGAACATTTTTCTAAAATTAATTAAAAATCATACAAGTCACAGCCTTTACTAATCCTAAAACAGAAACAATTTCACTAAACACCAATCTTACTCTTCCATCACCAACACCAACCCAACTTCTCATCTATCAAGCAAAATCAATACTTACAATCATACCATAAGCAACTTAATCATACCACTTCAAAAGAATTGAAGAAATTAGAGAAAAGATCTTACCTTAGTTAAAAACTTCTTAAATCAACACTTGAACACTTAATCTTTCTTCAATTTAAGCTTGAAATCATCAAAACCATCACTTGTCTCTTTCTTTCTCTTTGGCTATGGAGGGCCGGCCATCAACAACAAGAAGAAGAAGAAATGATGAAGAAAACATAAGTCAAACCTTCTTTAAATATCCACCATGTGATTTTATCCAAGCAATTACCAAAGTGCCCTTATTCACATAATTATCTTTTTGTCTTATATGTGCCCAATTAAGTAATTTACCAATCTCAAATAAATATCTTCTCTTGCATTGACCAAGCCTTTTGACCACTTTATATGTCATATATATTAACATATACACAACATATAAATTTGTCTCTAAACCCTATTTCTTCCCAAAATACATATACATATACTTTCTCTTCTCAATTTCTTTTCTCTTACAATTTAACACATATATTCAATCCAATATATAACAATAACAACAACAACAATATGCAAAACTTCTAGGGCATAAATGAGGATATTACAATTCTCCCCCTCTAAAAAAAAATTTTCGTCCTCGAAATTACCTGATATCAAGTCTGAAACAACAGAGGATATTGCTCTCGCATAGTTTGCTCACTTTCCTAAGTTGCTTCTTCTTTTGCATGATTCTTCCAAAGAATCTTCACCAATGGCACTTTCTTGTTCCTCAATTCTTTCACATCACGTGCCAAGATAGCAACTGGTTCTTCTTCAAATGTCAAATCTGGGCTCACTTCGATAGACTCAAATGGCAACACATGAGATGGATCTGACCTGTACCTCCTCAACATAGAAACATGGAATACATTATGAATACGATCCAACTCAGGTGGCAAAGCAAGTCGATATGCAACTGGCCCAACTCTTTCTAACACTTCATACGGCCCAATGAAACGAGGACTCAATTTTCCTTTCCGACCGAACCTCAAAATCTTCTTCCAAGGAGATACTTTCAAAAACACCTTATCTCCAACATCAAACTGAATGTCTCTCCTCTTCAGATCTGCATAAGACTTCTGTCGGTCTGAAGCTGCTTTTAACCTACCTCGAATCAACTTTACTTTTTCCTCAGTTTCTTGAATCAAATCAGGACCAACCAACTTATCATCTCCAAGCTCATTCCAACAAAGAGGTGTCCTACACCGTCTGCCATACAATGCTTCAAACGGTGCCATACCAATGCTGGATTGGTGACTGTTGTTGTAAGCAAACTCCACAAGAGGTAAAAACCTATCCCAACTTCCAGAGAAATCGATGACACAGCTTCTCAACATGTCCTCAATAATCTGTATCACCCTCTCTGACTGTCCATCCGTCTGTGGATGAAAAGCAGTGCTGAAGTGCAGTCGAGAACCCAAAGCACTATGCAAACTCTTCCAAAATCTAGAAGTAAACCTGGGATCTCGATTAGACACTAAAGAAGTTGGAACACCATGCAGTTTCACAATCTCATGGATATACAGCTCAGCCAATCTCTCCAAAGAGTAATCCATTCGAACCGGAAGGAAATGAGCTGTTTTAGTCAATCTATCCACAATCACCCATATAGCATCATGCTTCTTTTGTGTCAATGGCAAACCAGACACAAAATCCATTGTCACTCTTTCCCACTTCCATTCTGGCACTGACAATGGTTGAAGCAACCCGGTTGGGACTTGATGCTCTGCTTTAACCTTCTGACAAGTGAGACATTTCGATATAAACTCAGCAATGTCTCTCTTCAAACCAATCCACCAATAATGTTGTCTCAAATCATGATACATCTTCGTATTACCCGGATGCATAGCAAACATTGACTGATGAGCTTCTTCTAAAATGACTCTTTTTAAATCAGCATCATCGGGTACACACAATCGGTTCTTAAACCAGAGACTCCCATCATCTTTCACAACAAAATCTCTAGTCTTCCCATTCTTGCAATCTGAAATAATCTTCTGAATCTTCATATCAATCAACTGAGCCTCTTTGATATGATCTAACAAAACTGGTTTCAAAAGCAACTGTGCCAACAATGCACCATCGTCACAAGCTACAAAACTGGCATGCAAAGCTCTCAACTCAACAAGCAACGAGAGCGAGTAAACAGTTAAACCAGCTAAAGACTTCCAACTCAAGGCATCAGCAACAACATTTGCTTTACCTGGATGATAGTCAATCAAGCAGTCGTAGTCTTTAATCAATTCTAACCATCTCCTCTGACGAAGATTGAGTTCTTTCTGGACACCCAAATACTTCAAACTCTTGTGATCAGTGTAGATAAAACATTTCTCCCCAAACAGATAGTGGCGCCAAATCTTCAATGCAAACACAATGGCAGCCAATTCCAAATCATGGGTCGGATAGTTAAGCTCATGCGGTTTCAACTGTCGAGATGCATAAGCTATAACTTTCCCTTCCTGCATCAATACACACCCCAAACCTCTATGTGAAGCATCACTGTAGATCACATAAGGTTTACCTTCAACAGGTAAAGTAAGAACAGGCGCTTGAGTTAACAATTCTCTCAACTGCTCAAAACTCGCCTGACACTGATCCGTCCACATAAATCTCACTCCCTTACGAAGCAATCTGGTGAGTGGAGTAGCTATCAAAGAAAACCCTTTCACAAACCGCCTGTAATAGCCTGCCAAACCCAGAAAACTTCTAATCTCAGTCACAGACTTGGGTGGACTCCAATTCAATATAGCTTCAACTTTGCTCGGATCAACTCTAATACCCTCTGCTGAAACTATATGTCCGAGAAAAGCTACTTGATCCAACCAGAACTCACATTTCGACAATTTGGCAAATAACTGCTTTTCTCTCAAAATCTGCAACACAATCCGCAGATGCATATCATGTTCCTCTTCATTCCGCGAATACACCAGAATGTCATCGATGAAGACCACTACAAACTGATCTAGATAGGGCCTGAACACCCTATTCATCAAATCCATAAAAGCTGCAGGTGCATTCGTCAGACCAAAAGGCATAACTAGAAACTCATAATGCCCATACCTGGTCCGAAAAGCAGTCTTAGGAACATCTTCACTTCTTACCCTCAGCTGATGGTACCCAGATCTCAAATCAATTTTGGAGAACACTGACGCTCCCTTCAACTGATCAAAGAGATCATCGATTCTAGGCAAAGGATATTTATTCTTAATGGTCACCTTGTTCAATTGCCTATAATCGATACACAACCTCATAGTACCATCTTTCTTCTTCACAAAAAGCACAGGAGCTCCCCAAGGAGAAACACTGGGGCGAATAAATCCTTTGTCCAACAACTCCTGTAATTGCACTTTCAACTCCCTCAATTATGCTGGTGCCATTCTATAAGGAGTAATAGAGATAGGAGTGGTACCAGGCAACAATTCAATACCGAACTCCACCTCTCTCTCAGGAGGTAACCCTGGCAACTCCTCTGGAAACACATCTGGGAACTCTGCAACTGTGGCAATGCTATCAATGGGAGAACTTCTTACTCTAGTATCTACCACATGAGCAAGATAGGCTTCACACCCCTTTCTAATCAACCTCCTGGCTGCAACAGCTGAAACAAATAAGGAGGCTAGTTGTTCCTGCTCATTAGATACTATCACCTCTCTACCATCACCCGTTCTCAAAGAAACAATTTTCTTTTTACAATCCACCACAGCTCCATGTCGAGATAGCCAATCCATACCTAAGATCACATCATAATCCTTAAATGGCATCTCAATCAAATCCCCAAGGAACTCCTCACCCTGCACCACTACTGCACTATCTCTATGCACCTTACTCACAACCACACTATGCCCTAACAGATTTGTTACCAACACATCAAATCCTAGGGACTCAGCATGCAAATCAGATACAGGCAAAACAGATGCACTAATATATGAATGCGTGGAACCCGGATCAATCAAAGCAAGTACTGGAGTATTAAATAAAGAAAAAGTACCAGCTATGACTGCTGATGCATCTGGCTGCCTCTGCATAACATACATCCTCTGGGAAGATCCAACCTCCTCTGGTCTACCCTCCCTGGATGTAGCACCTCCTCTAGAACTGAATCCTGGTCTACCTCCCCGACTGGCACCTCTGCCTCCTCTGCCTCCCCTCACATTAGCTCGAGAAGCAGCAGAATCAACTGGCATCTGCTCCTGCCTCTCAGGACAGTCTCTCACAAAGTGGTCAGGTGATCCACACCTGAAGCATACCCCTGATCTACTATGCCTCCAACAAACGCCCCCATGTCTTCCACCACACTGGTTACACATAGGTAAGGTGGATCTCTGAACTCCAAGAGTAGGAGCACTCGCTACTGAAGCTGCAGGTCTAAATCTCTGCCTCTGGAACTGCACTGACCTACCCGCTGGTCTCTGGCTCCTACTACTCCGAGGAACAAAACTTCCTCTACCCCTCTTCGCAGAAGAAGACCCTGCCTCAAACTGGGGCCTCCTAACCCTAACCTCTTCCTCTGAAGCAGCTGCAATAACTTGAGCTCGCTCTACACTTCGAGCTGCTGCCACAAGCTGTGAAAAATCCTGATATCTGGATCCAGCCACTAAGCACATGATCAAGGGCCTCAATCCCTCCTCAAATCGCCGACATCTATCAATCTCATCAGCAATGATGCCCCCAGCATACTGACTCAGTCGAATAAACTCAACCTCATACTCAGTTACGGTCCGATGATCTTGCTTCAAATCTAGAAACTCTCTTTTCTTCCCATCTTTATACTCCCTAGGAGTATACTTCAACTCAAATTCCCTCAGAAAATCAGTGTAAGACAGTGTTGGAGGATCATCCATAGAATGGGGCACTGTCTTCCACCAGTCGTAGGCATCCTTCTGTAGCAAAGATCTTGCATAGTCAAACTTCTCCTCTGAAGTGGCTTGCAACTGCACAAATACCCTCTGAACTCTATCAAGCCACTGTTCTGCTACAGCCGGATCAACTGTACCAAAGAAATCCTCTGCTCCATATTTTCTTAGCTTATCATAGTGCCTTACTGGTACTGAAGGCTGAGGGGGTACTGGCGGTGGCTGTGGTTGCACAGGTGCTTGTCTCATAGCTTCCATCATAGGCCTAAACTAGGCTGGCGGAACCTCCTCCCCAGCTGGTCTACCCGACACCGAAGCAGGTGCCTCCTCAACACTATCAACCCTAGCTCCCTCAGCAGGAGCAATACTCTCGGCACTACCCTCAATCGACTGACGTGAGTGAGAATCCATCACAACCTAAGTCTGCAAACACAACAGAATACCTCTTATTAAAGATCAGAGACTGCCAATCCCAAACAGGTATTTTTGTTCAAAAACTCACTTTTTAAGTAAAAATAGTCTTTTTCTTACATTTTACCTAGGTTGAGAATCTCAAACCTAGGCTCTGATACCAAAACAATTGTAACACCCCTTCCTAACCTACATATGTAAGCTGAGTAGAGGCGCCACACTAACCTAATGTTGCTACCAATTTTACTTAGTCAAATTTTAGTTCCGATTTTTACAAAATTTTTGCCATAGTTTCGCCTAAAAATTGAGTCCCAAGTGTCGACAAAACCGGTTTTTTTCTTATTTTCAAAAACATTTTACACAAACCAATGCAAACAAAATCATTCTCAGTACACTCCCAATAAATCCCCCTTGTAACATCAACTACAACCTGCAAAAAGGATTTACACTTCTAGTACAACATAAAATAAAGGTTTTGTGACAACCCCCATATTTAAATATTACACAGCGGAAGTTATAAAATATTTACAAATTTACAAATTCATATACATCAAAACTCAAGTTTTACAACACATAAAATTTATACATGATTGGCAAGTCTGCTCTGATCTTTAAGCTCCCAAAATGGATTCTTCAAGGTCTACTCTCGCTAGGTCTTGATGAACTCTCAGGTTCAACTCTATCCACTCTACTACCTGCGCGATTAAACACTATCGCGCTAAGCCAACGGCTTAGTAAGATAAAACATGCTAACGGTATGCTTTAATGAAATGCAATGCCACATATGTTATTGATAAGATCAACATCATAAATATAAAGTTAACCACACAATTATGCATTTCACAAATCATAGTCATATGAGCATACCACATTTCAACATCTTTTCACATTCAACATTAATCAATCATACTCCATAACCAACATCTCATTTCATTAAACTCATAACATTATTTAGGACATTCATATAACCTTGACACCTATGGGCCCAACAAGTATTTAATACGATATTCAGAGTTCAGAGTTACTGCTTTGGTTCATAGTCACAATAATCACGCCCGTAGGCAATGTATATACATGTATCTCTATCCATGGATAGTGTAACAGACCCAGTCTCTTGGATCATCAACTCAACACATATGAGGAGATCCTCAACCCGGCAAGACTGTTACAAATCATATATCTCATAGTGTAACAGACCCAGTCTCTTGGACCATCAACTCAACACCTATGAGGAGGTCCTCAACCCGGCAAGACTGTTACCTTTCATCATTTCTTAGGCATGCCACCCAAATCCAGAACTCTGAAACTGAATAACATATTAAACAAACAATTCATTTTCATTCTCAATTCTCATCACATTTAGGCAAACATGCCTTCTTTCTTTCAATTACATCATCTTAGCCAATAACAATGGCTTCACATTTCATTTCACAATATAACATCTCATTATTCAAGTATATATATATATATATATATCTCATCCATGATCACATTATATTTCACATAGCATCATTCATAAATATCAACATTTCATTCCACATTACTCATGAAACACATTACCATTCACAATGCACAACATAACATTGTTCAATCTCAACAATGCAATTAGGGCAAAGAACAATTGATTATAACATTCATTGATTCAAGTGTGTTTAAAGTGTTTAGGGTTAGGTTTAAGGACCAACCTACCTTTGGAGAACCAAAGCAATGCAAGAAGAACAAAGAATTAAAACCCTAACCATAAATAGTACATTCTGGTTTTTAAACTCCATATTATCCTTATTTTGAAAAATTGTATAAAATAATCTACTTGACTAAAAATTCTAAAATTTTTACAGAATTTAGTTTTGTATCTTAAAATCATCCCTTTAAAATTTCAGATCAAACTGAACACAAAATCTTGGTCAAATAGTTCACCTAACCAGACTGCCCCAATTGCCCTGCATCCTGGCAGCAGTTCTGAACTTTGTGAATTCCATAAATCAAATTCAATCAACGTGATTCCAAATTATTTTTCTAAAATACTAAACTCACTAAGCAACAACATATCAAAAATTCGATTGGATATGATTTTTCTATATTTTATTAAAAATCCCAAAATATAGATGTCTCAGTTAAGGTACTTGCTGGAACAGGTCTAATGAAAATAATCTTTCTAAACTCATAACCATTCCAAAATCGAATCAACATATTTTTCAGTCATTCTAGACTCATAGAGGCACAACATATCAAAAATTCACTTCAAGAACATTTTTCTAAAATTAATTAAAAATCATACAAGTCACAGCCTTTACTAATCCTAAAACAGAAACAATTTCACTAAACACCAATCTTACTCTTCCATCACCAACACCAACCCAACTTCTCATCTATCAAGCAAAATCAATACTTACAATCATACCATAAGCAACTTAATCATACCACTTCAAAAGAATTGAAGAAATTAGAGAAAAGATCTTACCTTAGTTAAAAACTTCTTAAATCAACACTTGAACACTTAATCTTTCTTCAATTTAAGCTTGAAATCATCAAAACCATCACTTGTCTCTTTCTTTCTCTTTGGCTATGGAGGGCCGGCCATCAACAACAAGAAGAAGAAGAAATGATGAAGAAAACATAAGTCAAACCTTCTTTAAATATCCACCATGTGATTTTATCCAAGCAATTACCAAAGTGCCCTTATTCACATAATTATCTTTTTGTCTTATATGTGCCCAATTAAGTAATTTACCAATCTCAAATAAATATCTTCTCTTGCATTGACCAAGCCTTTTGACCACTTTATATGTCATATATATTAACATATACACAACATATAAATTTGTCTCTAAACCCTATTTCTTCCCAAAATACATATACATATACTTTCTCTTCTCAATTTCTTTTCTCTTACAATTTAACACATATATTCAATCCAATATATAACAATAACAACAACAACAATATGCAAAACTTCCAGGGCATAAATGAGGATATTACAAGCTGTGGCAGAACAGTGGCTTGATAAAGTTCAGAGAATTTTTATTCAGTTGCAAGCCACGTCCGAGGAGAAATTTGATTATGCTAGGTCATTATTACAGAAGGACGCTTATGACTGGTGGAAGACCGTACCACATGCCATGGATGATCCACCCACATTGACCTATGCTGATTTCCTTAGGGAATTTGAATTGAAGTATACTCCTAGAGAGTATAAGGATGTGAAGAAAATGGAGTTTATGAGTCTGAGGCAAGATCACCGGACAGTTACAGAGTACGAGGTTGAGTTTATCCAGTTGAGCCATTATGCTGGTGGCATTATATCTGATGAGATTGACAGATGTAGAAGATTTGAGGAGGGATTGAAGCCCTCTATCATATGTCATGTGGCCGGTTCCAGGTATCAGGATTTCTCCCAGCTTGTTTCTGCAGCTAGGAGTGTAGAGAGAGCCCAGGGCATAGCAGCATCTGCTTCTGAGGAGGAGGTTAGAGTCAGAAAGCCCCAGTTTGAAGCAGGGTCTTCATCTGTTAAGAGAGGCCGAGTTTGTTCCCAGGGTTGGGAGGAGTCAGATGCCAGCTGGTAGGTCAATGCAGTATCAGAGGCAGAGACCGCGATCTACAGCTTCTGTGGCGAGTGCTCCGACTCCGGTGACTCAGAGACCCACCCCACCTATTTGTGAGTATTGTACTAAGGCCCATTGGGGTAATTGTCGGAGGATTGGTGGTTCGGGTGTGTGTTTTCGATGTGGATCGCCTGACCATTTTATTAGAGAGTGTCCTGAGATGCAGGACCAGAGGTCAGTGGAATCTACAGCTTCTCGGCAGAGTTTTAGCAGAGGAGGTCGAGGAAGCAGGGGTTTCAGCCGAGGGGGTAGATCTGGGTATAGTCAGAGAGGAGGATCTATACTCAGGGATGGCAGACCAGATGAAGCTGGGCCTTCTCAGCGGGTTTATGTGATGCAAAGACAGCCTGATGCTTCTGCAGTCATAGCTGGTACTTTTTCTTTATTTGGCATTTCTGTACTTGCTTTGATTGACCCTGGATCCACACATTCATACATTAGTGCATCTGTATTACCTGTGTCTGAAATGCATGCTGAGTCCCTAGGATTTGATGTGTTGGTGACAAATCCTTTAGGGCATAGCGTGATTGTTAGTAAGGTGCATAGAGATTGTGCAGTGGTGGTACAGGGTGAGAAGTTTTGTGGTGATTTGATTGAGATGCCATTTAAAGAATTTGATTTGATTCTAGGCATGGATTGGTTGTCTAGGCATGGAGCTGTGGTAGATTGTAAGAAGAAGTGTGTTACTTTGAGAACTAGTGATGATAGAGTAGTGTTGGTATCTAGTGAGCAGAGACAGCTTGCATCTTTGTTTGTTTCAGCTGTTGCAGCTAGGAAGATGATCAGAAAAGGGTGTGAAGCTTACCTTGCTCATGTGTTGGATACCAGAGTGGTAGGTTCCCAATTGGATAACATTCCCACAATTTCAGATTTCTCAGATGTTTTTCCAGAGGAGTTGCCAGGATTGCCTCCTGAGAGAGATGTGGAGTTTGGTATTGAGTTGTTACCAGGTACCACTCCTATCTCTATGACTCCTTATAGAATGGCACCGGTCGAATTGAGAGAATTGAAGGTGCAGTTGCAGGAGTTGTTGGATAAGGGTTTTATCCGCCCTAGTGTGTCGCCATGGGGAGCTCCTGTTTTGTTTGTTAAGAAGAAGGATGGTACTATGAGATTGTGTATCGATTATAGGCAATTGAACAAGATAACTATCAAGAATAAATATCCTTTGCCTAGAATTGATGATCTCTTTGATCAATTGAAGGGAGCAGCTGTGTTTTCTAAAATTGATTTGAGATCAGGGTACCATCAGTTGCGGGTTAGAGCTGAGGATGTGACAAAGACAGCTTTTCGAACCAGGTATGGGCATTATGAGTTTTTGGTAATGCCATTTGGTTTGACGAATGCACCTGCCGCTTTTATGGATTTGATGAATAGGGTGTTTAAGCCCTATTTAGATCAGTTTGTGGTGGTGTTTATAGATGATATTTTGGTGTATTCCCGAAATAAGGAAGAGCATGGCAAGCATTTGAGAATTGTGTTACAAATCTTGAGAGAGAAGAAATTGTATGCTAAGCTGTCGAAGTGCGAGTTCTGGCTTGATCAAGTAGTTTTTCTTGGTCATATAGTTTCAGCGGATGGCATTAGAGTTGACCCGAGTAAAGTTGAAGCTATTCTGAATTGGAGTCCACCGAAGTCTGTGACTGAGGTTAGAAGTTTTCTGGGTTTGGCAGGCTATTATCGACGCTTTGTGAAAGAATTTTCTTTGATAGCTACTCCACTCACCAGATTACTTCGGAAGGGAGTAAGATTTGTGTGGACGGATCAGTGTCAAGCCAGTTTTGAGCAGTTGAAAGAGATGTTGACTCAAGCACCTGTTCTCACTTTACCTGTGGAAGATAAACCGTATGTGATCTACAGTGATGCTTCACATAATGGTTTGGGTTGTGTGTTGATGCAAGAGGGTAAAGTGATAGTTTATGCTTCTCAGCAGTTGAAGCCGCATGAGCTCAACTATCCGACTCATGATTTGGAGTTAGCAGCTATTGTGTTTGCTTTGAAGATTTGGCGACATTATCTATATGGAGAGAAATGTTTCATCTATACAGATCACAAAAGTTTGAAATATTTGGGTGTTCAGAAGGAGCTAAATCTTCGACAGAGGCGATGGTTGGAATTGATTAAAGACTACGACTGTTTGATTGATTATCATCCAGGTAAAGCAAATGTGGTTGCTGATGCCTTAAGTCGAAAGTCTTTAGCAGGTATGACTGCTTATTCTCTCTTGTTGCTTGTTGAGTTGAGAGCTCTTTGTGCTAGCTTTATAGTTTGTGATGATGGTGCATTGATGGCACAATTGCATTTGAGGCCAATTTTACTAGATCATATTAAAGAGGCTCAATTGCATGATGATAAAGTTCAAAAGATTGTTTCGGGTTGCCAAAGTGGGAAGAGCCGAGATTTTCTTGTGAGAGATGATGGTAGCCTGTGGTTCAAGAATAAACTGTGTGTGCCTGATGATGATAGTTTGAGGAAGACTATTTTAGAAGAAGCACACCAATCAGCTTTTGCTATGCATCAGGGCAGTACCAAGATGTACCATGATTTGAGACAGCATTATTGGTGGTCCGGTATGAAGAGAGACATTGCAGAGTTTGTGTCTAAATGTCTTACATGTCAGAGGGTGAAAGCTGAGCATCAAGTTCCAACTGGGTTGCTTCAACCTTTGTCAGTGCCTGAATGGAAGTGGGATAGAGTAACTATGGACTTTGTGTCTGGTTTGCCTTTAACACAAAGGAAGCATGATGCCATATGGGTCATGGTTGATAGATTGACCAAATCAGCTCATTTCCTTCCGGTTCGGATGGATTATTCTCTCGAGAGATTGGCTGAGCTATATATCCACGAGATTGTAAGATTGCATGGTGTCCCAATTTCTTTAGTGTCTGATCGAGATCCTAGGTTCACTTTAAGATTTTGGAAGAGTTTGCATGGAGCTTTAGGTTCTCGATTACACTTTAGTACTGCTTTCCATCCTCAGACAGATGGACAGTCAGAGAGAGTGATACAGATCATCGAGGATATGTTGAGAAGCTGTGTCATTGATTTCTCTGGAAGTTGGGACGGATTTTTGCCACTTGTGGAATTTGCCTATAATAACAGTCATCAATCGAGCATTGGTATGGCACCATTTGAGGCACTGTATGGGAGAAGGTGTAGGACACCTTTGTGTTGGAGTGAAACTGGTGAAGGTAAGATAATTGGTCCTGATTTGGTCAAAGAGACTGAAGAGAAAGTAAGAACGATTCGAGATAGATTGAAGGCAGCTTCAGACCGACAGAAATCTTATGCAGATTTGAAGAGGAGAGACATTGAGTATAATGTGGGAGATAAAGTATTTCTGAAAGTTTCTCCTTGGAAAAAGATTTTGAGATTTGGTCGGAAAGAAAAACTAAGTCCTCGTTTTATTGGACCATATGAGGTGTTGGAAAGAATTGGACCAGTTGCTTATCGACTTGCGTTGCCACCTGAGTTAGACAGGATTCATAATGTCTTCCATGTTTCTATGTTGAGGAGATATAGATCGGACCCATCTCATGTGTTAACAGTTGAATCTATCGAGGTGAGTCCGGATTTGACATTTGAAGAAGAGCCAGTTGCTATTTTGGCACATGAAGTGAAAGAGTTGAGAAACAAGAGAGTGCCACTTTTGAAAGTGTTATGGAAGAACCATGGGAGAGAAGAGGCGACTTGGGAGAGTGAGCAAGCTATGCGAGACCAGTATCCTCAGTTGTTTCAGAGTTAATTTCAGGTAATTTCGAGGATGAAATTTCTTTTTAGAGGGGGAGAATTGTAATATCCCTAATTATGCCCTAGTAGTCTTGGTGTTATTGTTGTTGCACTTGATTTATGTGTATATGATAAGTTGATAAGAAATTGGAAGAGAATGTGTATGTGTTGTTAGAAAGAAATATTTGTGTAGAGAAAGATGTATATGTTGTGTATATGGTAATATATATAGCATATATGTTGGTCAAAGGGAGAGTCAAGGTGTTGGATATAGTGGAAGAAGATATTTCTTTTGTTATTGTGAATTACCCAAATGGGCATATAAGAGACAAAAGGTTAGTTATATAGTTAAGGGTGTTTTGGTAATTTTTCTTGTAGAATTGCATGGTGGAGATTAAAAGAAGAAAAGAAAGGTTGACTTATCATTTTCTTCTCTTTTCTATCATGTGTGGCCGGCTCAACAAAGGGACAAGAGAGCAAGAGAATAATTGAAGGTTTTGGATGATTTCAAGCTCAAAGTGAAGGAAGTTTTCAAATTTACAAGTTGGAATTTCAAGGAATTTCAATATTTAGTAAGTTTTCTCTTGTTTGATCTTATTATTTTTGAAGTATTGTTTAATTGAGTTGTGATTTGATGATGGAATGATTAAGGTTGTTTATGGGGTGAAGTTAAGTGTTGAGATTGCTTGCTAGATGAGGAGTTAAGTTGGTGTTGGTGTTGAATGTGGTTATGTTGAGTTGTGATAGGGTTTGAGTTGGTAAGTGTGGTTTATGTTATGTTTGATTGATTATTCTTGTTGATTTTTGAGTTGTGTGTGTGTTGTTGGTTTTAAGAAGTGAAGAATACATGTTTTTAGAAAGGGGCAGTAGCGTTTTTGATGCCACGCCCGTGGCCTCTTGTTTGCCTTGGCCGTGGGGTTTAGTGCTATAGGAGGCAGAATTGTTTCTTAAGCCACGACCGTGGGGGTGTTGGTGGCCACGGCCGTGGGCTTTTCTTAGTGATGTTGAGTTTGGTTTAGTGTTCTAAAGGTCTAAGATAAGGTTAATAAATGATTAATGTTATAGAAATTGATGTGTTGCATCATCGTTTTGGGTTAGGTTTTGGAAGAAGTGAATTGCCCTAATTGTGAAGTGAAGAATCTTTGGAAGAAAGGATTGCTTAGAGTTGTGTGAGTGTTTATAAGGTAAGTACAACTACACCATTGCATTCATTTATAAGATATGTAATTTAACACACAAATGTGAGTGTTAAGATGTTAAGAGCATTAAGGCATTATTGGTGCATATTATAAATGTTATATTGACATATAGTGAATGTAGTGATAAACATGTAAAGTAAATGTTAAGACTATTAATTGTGTACATTGGAGTAATGAAATGTGAAACCATTATGATTAATTATTAATGATATAAATAGAATGGTTAAAGTATGTTATTGATATAACAATGAAATGTAACATGTTATGTAAAAGTGAATGAGGTAAAATGATATGTGAAAGTGGTAATAAGTTGCTTTAATGTGGTTTGAGGTATGATGCAAAACCATTGTGATTGGTTATGATGATCAAGAAGAAATGTGAGGCCAACATGATGGGCCAAGATGATTCAATTGAAATTGTTGAGGCATGATTGCCTAATGTATTGTGAATTGTGAAATGAGAAATAAAAGGAAATAATGTGTGCTTAATATGTTGATTCAATTTTCAGAGTTCTGTATTTGGCGGCATGCCTTAAAATTTTGCCTACGGGGCTAGACACTTGGTGTCATTTGATTATTTTGCCTACGGGGCTAGACACTTGGTGTCATTTGATTATATTGCCTACGGGGCTAGACACATGGTGTCACTATTGACCAAAACAGTAACTCTGAACTTTGAATAACATATTAGGGTGTCTTGGGCCCAGGTCTGTCTTGGTTTTTAATGTAATTCATGAAATGTGAATTGGATGAGTAATAATAAGATATAAGATATGAAATATATTTATGGCATGAGAAACTATGAAGAGTAAGGTGAGACTTGAAATGTATTAATTCATTGCATTATGCACAAAACTTGATTGTATGACATGAACATTTCATCAAAACATATAGATATTGTAGTTGTATTACTGAGCTAGTGGCTCAGCGCGAGTATGATTTATCGCGCAGGTAACAGAGAGGATCCTGAGAGTTCCACTAGACCGAGTGAGTATAAACATTGAAGATTTGAGGGGGGACTTAAAGATCAGAGAAGAGCTGCCAATAATGTATATATTTTGTATTTTGTATATTTCGATTTTGGTATATAAATATTTGTAAATATTTGATCTACTTTCCGCTGTGTTTTAAATAAATTTCGTATCTATTTTGTTTTATAAAATACTTTAAAAGTTTGAGATTTATTTATGGTTTTGAGAATGGACGTTTTGACTGTTTTATCAGTAGTGACAACCTATACTTAGTATACGTATATTACGATCGTATTAGCATGCTATGTACGTATACGGATTATAGGGGTGTTACAAGAGTGGAGTTACCGTAAATTCATTAATAGGCGGCAATCTCATTTATTTTTTTCGCTTTTCTTTCTAATCTAGTATTTGATTATTTTGTTATTCTTTTTTAATTTTGTGTATTTTTGTTATTATTTATCTTCAAAATAAATTTCAGATTAATATAGAATTAAAATTTAACATTTGTTCTTTTTTTATCTTTTAGAATAAAACTGGATGCAATTTAAATTTTTATATAAAGTTTTGTGTTTTGTCGGTCGAAGGTTATGCGTCTTCTTCAAATATAGATTTGTCTTTTTCTAATAGAAGTTATTTTATCATTCTTAAATAGAAATATCCTTCTTATATAAAAGGTGATTCAATGTATTTTTACAGATGATAAATTGAATGAATATAATACTAAAAGCTAGATTGATTTTAATGGGTTACTATTATCCGCTATTTGCATCAAAAAATTTTAAAAAATATAATAACTTCATTAATTATATACATATTACATATTTTAAAATTATATAATTTTATGTGAATTTTATATAAATTATTTTTGATTTATTATAAAAATGCATTGGCATTAAAAAAATAATTTTACTCTTTCAAATTGTTAAATGAAGTGAATAATGAACAAAATTGCATTGGCTAGGCTACTCTGAATAGAAAATATGTTAAATTTATATAATTAACCAATAATATTGTATTCAGAAAATTTTTGTTCATCTGTTTGATGTTAGACTTCCTTATTGATTGAATTCTCTAATTAACTAGTCAAATTAAAATTTCACTTGTTAATTCTAAATTAATTAACCTTCCTTTACTTAATTCAAATTAATTAGATCAATTAATTAATTATATGAGAACATTCTTTTATGCTTCAAGGATTATATTAATTGTGAGAGCGTGAAGAATAATGATCAGATCACAACCTATCCCTAAACCATATATGATAACATAATTTATGCCAAATGGTAATTATAAAATATTGTTTGACTTTTGGAGGTATGTGCTGTACCTGCTGGGAAATTATTTATTGTAATATTGTCCTGTAATTTCAAATAGGACAAAGTTCGTGAATGAAACAGGAATCTTATATGCTATAAATAATATTTTTAACCTAAATTATATATAAAAAGAAATTATATAAAACATTTCAAGAACAAATTACTTATTAAATATTTCCAGTTCAGTTGAAAACATTAAATATTCATGCTTAATCTCATGTCTAAACGACGTGTATATAATATATATTGCTTAATACATATATTGCTTAGTGAACTTAATATATTTGGTCATTTTATTCTTCGTACTGTTTGACTAATTATTTTTGCCACTCAAATTTAGCTTTTTCATAATAAATTAACTCTCAAATTTAATTTTTTTAATAAGTTGACAATATATTTATATCTGACTCGTAGGAGGCGTAAAACTAATTAAAACAGTATATTAATTAAAATAGTATATTTATATTGTAAAATGTCAAATATAAACTCCAATAACTTAATTTTTTTTTGATATATACAGTAAAATTACAACAATGCCCTTAAACCATTAATAAAATTTTTTGCCGAAATTTCAGTGACCGGTGTTAAAAAATAACGATTTTTTTTTCTAGAATCTCATTCAAAATATGTATTTTGAATATAAATTTTTATCTAAAAATCTAAGAAGAAGAAGACGGCGACGAAGAAGAAGAAGAAGAATGGATAGATCTGAAATTTCTTCAATAATATGAAGTTTTTATCAAATATTTCTGTTTGTTTATTAAGAAAATAGACAGATTTAAGAAGAAGAAAAAGAAGAAGAAGAAAATAAAATTTTTGTTGGAATCTTCAACGATCGAATTTCTTTTTTTACTTTAACTTTCTATTTATTTCTTAAGTAAATGGATAGATTTGAGAAGAAGAAGAAAAAAAGAAAGAAAAAAGAAGAAGAAGATTTTTTTTTGTAAAATCTTCAATGATCGGAAATTTCTATATTTTACCGAAAATTTTCATTCGTTGAACGAAATTAATGAGGTAAAAATTGAAATTCATGTTTTCAAGGCGATTGTAATTTTACGCACCATTAAAAATATGGGTATATTAAAATAATGATCAATTTATTATGAAAAAATTAAATTTATGGGATAAAATTATTACTCGAACAGTATGAGAAGTAAAATGACTAGATGTGTCAAGTTCGAGGAACAATATATGTATTAAGTCAATATTATAATATATGGTGAAACCAAGATTTTAGTGAAAGAAGAATATAATTTTAAAAAAAATTATATTCAATATATAAATTTATTGCAAAAAAATTTAAAATAGAATTGCACAAACGTAATTCTTTTAACACTATAATAATTCAACAATTAATTTTTTTCTCTTATTTTGATAATAATTAAGATGTGATAATTGTATTCACTTATTTATATCAAATTTTTAGTATTTTTATATTATGATTGATCCGTTAATAAATTTTATGTTCATAGTTTAAAATGATATTATATAAATTTAATTTTAGTAAATCTAACTATACAAAATTAATATCATATTCTTCTTCTTTTTTAATATGCATTATTCCAATAAAAAATATCATTCATGCTAGAATTAAAACATTTATGAATAAAAATTTTATTTATTTAGTTATAATGAGATTATGAGAAAAATAATAATATTTTAATTAATCAAGTTAATTTTTTATAATTATTTTAAACTTTTTTATTTATTATTATTTATGAATATATTAAAATATTTTATGACATCCTCTAAAAATTAAAAAAAAAAGTCACACTTAAGTGGTGAAATTGTATGGTTTATAAAATATATTTTTAATTTTTTTTAATATAAACATATACAATATTGCTAAATCTATGATCATTAATATTAATTTTAGGATACAAATTAGAAATAATTGAAGATCATAAATATGTAGAGTAGATTTATTAATTTAATATATATTATATATATTATAAAGAACTTATTATATTATAATATATTTATATTTGTATATTCTTAATTTGATATTCTATAACTTAAATTTTTATTTGAAATTCTTTATCATAAGATAATTAAGTAGAAAGAGAAATTTTAAAGATAATTTAATGCAAATTTTTTAATTAAACTATTTTAATTTACTGTAGATTAAACAAATTATAAGACAGCACTTGATTTTTTTTAATTTGAAATATCTTTTTTATATAATTTTAATGAACTATTGTGTTTTTTTTTTCAAAATAAAAAAAAACTTGTAAAAAAAAGATGTTTTTCAAAATAGTATTAAAGAGAAATGCAAAATAGAAGAATATATTTAATTTTGATCAATGTAAACATTTTTTTTCATATAAATTTGCTTATTAGTAAACTTGAAATTTAAGATGTCACATATTTCCAAACAATTTTAATATTATTCTATACACAATTTAAAAGGGTAGAGATGTATTAGCTAATTTAATCATCATAAGGTCTATAAGTCACTGCTTTGGCTCTTTAATATTTATTCTCTCTCTTTTTTTTTTTCCTTTTATGAAGGCAATAATGAAAAGATAAATAATTGTCTCTAGTAACTCAAGTTTAGCACATTCAACTCTATTTTTTATATATAAATTATAATTTTGGAGTCAAGTCGAATAGAATCATAAGGACAGTAAAGCTCTTCATATAGAGTTTTAGCTCCAAATTTTGATGATAGGTGTCATCAAGAATCATGACCCGTAAAAAAGTTAGAGATTGGTACAATATGTGGGAATAGAATTTTTGGAAACAAAAAAATATATCTATGTCCAAGAGCCATATATTCCCAACTTAACTACATTGGCTAAAGTCAGTAAGAAGAACAAAGAAAAACAAGCAACTTCTCGAGATTGACTCTTTGGAAGCCTTGAAGAGGCTAAGTACTTGCAAAATGTCTATTCTCCATGACTTATTTACCCATTTTCGTCATGTATTGCATGCATGTCAATGCCACAGTAGCAAAGGGAAGAGGCCTAATAATATAGGCCAAGAATCCATGCCAAGTCCAAAAAGTAAAACCTAGGAACACCAAAACCCCAGAAATCATCGATGTGTTATTGGCAGTAGAAGTTTAGCCTAATTAAGTCCTCACTTTTTGAGAAAGGAGACAATAAGCTAGAGAATCTCATAAATCTTCATCAAAGGGGTTCTCTAAGCTAAGAAAGCACCATTTGATATATATAAAGACCTAGTGAACTTTAAATAAAAGTTCACAAGGTATTAAGACCTTCTTATGGAGCACCGTAAGACCTAGGCCAACTAGGTGAAAGACTGCAAGGCACAAGGAACTCTAATAAAAAAAACAAATAAAACAAAGACAACTATGGGAAGGAGTGCTATAGGAGGCATGACAAGACATAATGTGCTTGAAGTGGAAGTCCACAAGGTAAACAAGTGATGTATATTAAAAGCAAAATGAATAGCCATAGCATTCATAGAGTAGTTTGATAGAAAATTGCATTAGTAGCAGTTTGGTAGTTCTTTTAAATGTGACATTCATAAGACATAAATAATGCATATTTCATTAAATTTGTTCAAATTAATCAAATATAAAATAATCCAAGTGTAACATGCTTTAATTTGTTAAAATTAAATTAATAAATATTTTGAGGGAAAATGATGAGTTGGTAGTGTGCATAATGAAGCATAGATGTAATTTTTAATTTTTATAAAGTATATTTACCATTACTATTTACTTTGACTTTTATATGTTTTATATTTTTAACATATATGTAATATCTATACTTCATTATTCACCTACAAGCTCTTCATTTGCCCTCAAAGTATTTATTAATTTAATTTTAACAAATTAACGGATGTTACACTAAGATCTAGTGGATGCAAAAAAAAAAGTATAAAAGTCTTATAGTCTCGATGTTATAGCTAAGTGAAAGGGATGCACCGCTTGTTGACTACCTCTTAAGGGACCTCCTTATATAGGGGGGATTCTTTTGAGGGATGAATTTGCCTCCCATGTGTTGCACCAAAGATAGCAATATGATACATGTTAGAACAAAACTACTCCTGATTTAAAATACTAACCATATTGAGAATAACATTCAACTAGAAGCATTCAAGACCAAAAGGTAAGGCACTAGCAATAGACTTCTGAATTGAACCTTACACGTAATAATGACACTCATCATCCCCGCATCTCCTTCAATTATTAACTAGCATTGTAATTAGATAACTTATAAGGAATATCTCCGCCCATAACTCCTGTCAAGCTTAACTAACACGCAACCCCTACCACCTTTGGAAAATAGGCTTCTATCACTTTAACACAAAGGGTCTATAACCTAAAAAATAAGTACATAATTATCTCTATCTAGCTACAAAATGATGCAACCATGCATGGCACCTTACTACTCTAGACTCTTATAATGGCTAGAGTTCACTTATTCATAGGAGTGGCTTTCTCAGCTTTTTTTTTCCTTTTTAGCAATAAAGACTCTAGCTGGAATAAAGAATAAGAACTTGTTCTCTCTAAGGATGCTTCCTCTCTAATCTAGAAGACAACCTTCCTTAAGGTAACTTTTTATAATTCTTAAGCTGCTCGGCTTCTAAAAGCACCCTCTATATTATCTTACCTAAAAGGTAGTGAGAAGGGTGTTATGTTTATTTCTTTTTGTAGAAATAAAATAAAGCTTACCTCCATAAATTCGATCCATGATACATAAGTGTGGGAATCCACCAACAGCTCTCCAATAGTCAGCACTTCAGCAACATTTGGAGAAGAAGAAGTAGATTGAGACATCTTAAAAATTTTGCGTAGTTGGAAGTAAAAGCAAGAGAGGGAGAGAAGGGAAGAATTAGGCACCAAATGCCTCTACCCTACCCCTATTTATAGATTTCAAGCCTGGAATACAGTCTAACCAGCTCAGTACCAAACATGCTCAGATGCACACCAAAAATCAAAATATGACATCCCAATCAAGTTCATTCTTTCTATTCTTCCCTGGTTCATGCCATTATATCAATTTTAAATACTAAGTTAATGCAATAGGAGACAGCTGTGAATCTCTAATTTTGTATCTGATTCAGAAAATTAGAAAAACTAAAATTAAAAAATTATTGAAAAAGATACTTTGCATTAAAAAATATTGCCCGGTCGTGACAAGTTGTGCCTCTTTGACAGGTTCTGACTAGCATGGCCTTGCTGCACCTTCGCAGGCCATTGTCATGCCAAGAGAGGCCGTTACACATGTTCAGCCGAATCGCCATGTCCAACTTCTATGAATAGGTGTCACCTCCTCTTGTTAAAGGATCCCTATTTATGACATCCAAACTCTGCGAAAATTGCCTTCTAACTAAAACTTAATTAAAATATTTATTCTTTTATTCATTGCAATTGATTCTCATTACTATAATACTTTTAATTTCACTTAATTTCATAATCAAGTGGAGTTATAAAGCGATAGAGCTCTTTAACCTTTTGTCAAAAGCAAACGATCTCCCAAGTTATTATTTTATTCACTATTTCTATTTCTATTCGGTAATTAATTAACTAAAATTTGTTAATTCAAGCCCCTTGCAACTAAATGCGCAAACTATTTACGATTCTAATTTTCATTCAAATGGGATAAGTATGCATATTCAGAATATTACTCTGAGTGGCGAGCCATCACCTAAATAATCCCAATCAGTTCTTTCTTTTAAATTTTTTGTTATTATTTCATTATTTCTCCTTTTTTTTTCTATCTTGAGATTTGGTGCCACATTGCAAATTTGATGTGTAATACCCTTATTCCCCATATACTTATAATACATATACCTTGTATACGTAAAATAAGCATATAAAATATAAGAATGTCATCTTAATGGCCTATAACAACCTCTTATTTCAATATTAAAAACATAAATTTAAATTTTATAAAAGAAATCTCTGAAAAAAATGTTCAGAGTTTTATCTATATTTTCATAAAATCCCAAAGTCATCAAAATCACAACCTTCTTTTAAAAATTCACATTCCCAAAATAATATTATATGTAAAACCCATTAAAAATTCAGCACTTCTCCAAAATCATTAATTAATTAACTTACATCAAAATGTTTCATTATCTAATAAAAATCTTACCATCATAAGCTCTTGTATATACATAACATTTTTTTTCCAAATCATATCCAATATACATATAATATTTATACTATACAAAACTCACATTACACAGTATACAAATAATAAATGAATGCAACACCATCAGGGTTGGTCTCATGGCACTCACATCTTCAAGTCTCAATCACACGCCGGTTCACCCTAGTCCACACTTTTAATATTTGCACAATACACACTATTGCACTAAGCTCAACAGCTTAGCAGTACCTTCTTGGTAACATAACTCATATTTACACATACATTAATTTGTAAATTATTTAATATCATTATATTATATTATATATTCACTTAATATTCATCTATTCATTCTCAGACTCATATAGTTATTCAGTAATATTTTCATATAATAATTATTAACTCATCATGTATATTTACAAATATCAAATCTCACAATACACACATATTGGGACATTGCATCACACATATCATCACAAAATTTTCATAAACCTAACATAACAATACACGTTGGGCCCCAACAATTTCCTACATAATTATCAAGTTCTAGAATAATTGATTTGGACTATCACAATGTCAGTCTCATGAGCCAGCTCTGCACGTGTCAAGGTCTAGCTCTGTTCAGGCTTATATTCAATCTCAAACTCATAATCTAACTCTGCTCATGTCAAACTCATTCTCAAGTTCTAGCTCTGCTAAGGTCTATCAACATACATAATACCAACATCGATTTTTTGAAACTAGTAAATGTGTAGAGCAAACACACAATTCAAATCACATTTCTATATTCTCATTTCGTTTCCATTATTTTCAACATTTCTCAAGTGTCAACTCACTTTTAGGCACTTTAACATTTCATCTCCATTATCAATTTCTCACATTTTCATACGATTACCATATTTCATATTTTACAATAACTTTATATAACTATGAGTCATATTCACAATGTGACTCATTTTCACATTTTACTACTTTTCACAAACATATATATATATATATATTACACATCACTTTACATTTTACATTTCTTCTCATTATCATATTGTCTTCACATTTTCTCATTTCTCACAATTTTCATATATTTAGTTATTTCTCATATTTTCTTTCTCATGACTTATCATATTGTTCATTCTCATTTTTTTCAAATCATTTGTGATATATTTCACACTTTTAATCATATTTTTACTTTTTCTATTTTTAATCATATTTTATCTTTTTCCATATTTTTTTTTATTTTGCACACAACAATGTTATTTCTTACATTAATTTTAATTACATACTCAATTCTACATGAAGTCACTTTAAAGAATATCTTCATTCTTTAAAGAATACCCATATGTATAATGCCATACATAATCAATTAAATTAAATGTTATAAAAGTATGTACTAGCCTCAATTACACCAAGTTTCAAGCTCTAATCACCTTCCAACTTTAACTTCACCATTTGCCCATCAATACTTTGATTTCACAAATTCACCATACTTAATCCTAAATCAAATTGTAAGTAAAAATAATCCATTATCAACACATTCCAAGCCATTTAAATTAATCAAACACCAATTATACTCATTCTTCTCAAATTTCACCAAAAATCGCAATGCAACACTGCTATTTCTTTCAAACTACTACTCAACCTATCCATTTCCATCATCTAACCATAAGTTCATTACATTTATATCAAAACAATATTAAAACAATTCATATTAGCAACAATAAACACTTCCTTCAAAAACCCAAAATTCACATATTCCACCTCAAAACCCTAACTTCACCAAACTCATTTATATCCAAATTCCAACCATAAAATCACAACATATACATTCAAAAAACATTAAATCCACCCATTACAAGAATTATAACCATCCATATTAAAATACTAATTTCTACATAATCACCCTATAATTCTAAATTCATTTATGCTCACTTTAACAATTTTAACCTCAAATCCATATGAACACCTCATACCCTCCCTCTATTTCATTTAAAACCCAATTCCCTCTACCTATATATAATGACATAATCTAAAAATCCATGAAAAGCAAGCTTTAAAGAAAAAGAACTTACTTTAAAGCCTTAATTGTCTTTAAAATCTACTTGAAATTCTTGAATTTTTAATAAACTTTGGAGTATTTGATGAAGTTATAATTTCCTCCCTTCTCCTCATAAAAATCGGCTATGGTGGGTTAAAGAAGATGAAGACTTTGATTTTCTTTTCTCTTCTTTCCCATCCATATATATATATATATATATGTATTACTCAATTACTTATTTACTTTTAATATCCATCGTATATTTATTTCTTTCTTCTTTTGACTTCCCTTTACTATTATTATTATCATCATCATCTTCCATCAATATATATATATATATATATATATCATATACCTTACATATACGTTATGTATATTTATGTATACATCAAGTATACAATATATATATATCTTATTTATATCATGTGTATATCTTGTATATCTCTCTTCCAACATACTAACTACTCTGCAAATTAATTATTTAACAGTATTTAAAATTCAAGGATGTTATGTGATGAGTTTTGAAATTATCGCCATTATTATTATTATTTCTCTCTTGAATTAATTAGTTAATTGGGGATTTGTACTCGACTTAGAATACATAAGGATTAGAGTCAAAGCTCCTCTAAAATTATTATTCTGGTGCAGATGTAATAATTGACTTAAAACCTTAATTTTTGGCCTAGTTACCATTAAACATATTTTGGCCATTAATAATTATTAATATTATTTATATAATATTCATCGGTCTCTAAACAGGGTATTACATATGTGTAAGTGAAAATTTTTGCCTTCGCTCCCGACGAAATAATTTTTATGATTTCGATACTGTTAGGCTCTGGGCCTTGAAAAACACGGGCTAAATCTGGAGAATTTGAGTCATCACCCGAATGGGCCGGGAAGAAAATAGAATGAGTGGATGACTCA
Organism: Garcia nutans; assembly: GCA_947685225.1. NCBI lineage: Eukaryota > Viridiplantae > Streptophyta > Magnoliopsida > Malpighiales > Euphorbiaceae > Garcia > Garcia nutans. The sequence goes on from CANTUV010000045.1 coordinate 38,020,471, forward strand.
ATTCCTAAGAAATCTCCAATCCTTACTGGGTTTGAAAAATTGAATATGTGTGAAAAATGTGAAAAATAACACAGCACCCCCATGGCGCCTGGTTCATTGGAGCTGACCTCATTTTTAGGTCTAAATATTATTAAATTATTACATTATTATAATATTATTCATATTACATGCAATTACTGAAATAAACATCATATTATAAATCAAACACATCAAACAAAATGGGCACTTATACAAGATAAAAATATGTCCTTATAAAAGTTTAAATATCCTCAATACAAATAAAGTAAAATGGGACATCCATTAAAAGGTAGAAGCATGCCCCTTACATTAATTTTCAAATATAAATTAAATAAAAAAAGCAAAATAAATAAGGCACCTACAAAATAAAAAAATATGTCTTTTACAAGTCTCTTAAAAATACAATCAATAAATAAATATTAACATGGTTTCATAATTCATAATAAAATAAGTAATCCAAATATATAGTTCATTATAAAAAATATAATTTACAAACATATCTTAATATTAACCCGTTAATAAAATATAAGGTGCACCACACATGGTGGTCCAGCTTAAGTAACCAATTCATCATGTTTTGGCTTTTAAGGTTAAACTAGGCATGATTCAAACTTTTAAAGTTGGATCATCCTTAGTTTGTGCTTTTAAAATTGGACCGGACTTAGTTCAATCTTTTTAAAATTTGATTGGATTTTATTTGGGTCTTTTAATTGGGATTAAACTTTTTAAAATTGAATTTGATTTGATTCATACTTTTAAAATTGGACCAAACTCATTAAGGGCCAAAATTAAGAGTCTATAATATGGCAATAAATTTTTCGGTAAGATAGAAAGTGAATGGGTTGTTGATATTGGGCCGACAAATCATATAACTTATGATGTGACTCCTTGCCAAATGTTGAAACAAGGCATGATATACAACCTATACAAATACCCGATGGAAAAAAAACAATACCACTTCATGCCTTTGGAAAAGTTGCTTGGGAAATGATTGATTCTTGAACAAGTTCTTGGAGTTCAAGATTTTTGTTTTAATTTATTTTCAGCCAGTAAATTGACATATGATTTTAGCTGTACATTAAACTTTCAGCTAAAATTGTTTATGATACAAGACATATACTCGAGGAAGCTGATTGGAGTGGGTAGAGAATGAGGTAGACTTTATTACTTGGAGCCAATTATAGGGGGAAGGCATTGACGACAAGTAACATGGTTTATTTAAACAGGTGGCATGTGTGATTAGGTCATCTATCAGTCAGTCGTATTTCTTTAGTTTCAAATTTGTTAGTTAATTTTAATTGTAAGAAAACGTTTTTTTTTGTGATTCTTGTTATAGAAAAAAAAAAACAAGAACACGTTTTTCTATTAGTACAAATAAAGCTTAACATCCTTTTGATTAAATCTGTTGTGACAATTTGGGCTTATACAAAATAACATCTTTTTTTTGTTGTCATTTTTTCTTAACACTATTATATGATTTTAGTCGAACAACTTGGGTCTTTCTTATGAAACATAAATCAAAAACCAAAGATTATTTGCTGAAATACTTTAATTAGGTTTGCACACAGTTCAATATGGATGTTAAGACATTACAGATTGACAATGACTTAGAATTCATTCACCATAATTTGAAGACTTATTATTTTGGTCATGGCATGGAACACCAAACTAGTTGCACAAACACTCCACGACAAAATGAGGTTGTTGAGAGTAAACATTAACATCTTTTAGAAGTGGCTCGGAAGCTACGATTTTAGGCAAATCTCCTTATTTCTTTTTAGGGTGAGTGTGTTCTTACTATAACATATTTGATCAATCATATGCCTTTTCAATCCTTCAAAGTAAAATAACATTTGAAGTTTTACTTGAAAAAGTTCCAACATATGATCATCTAAGGAGTTTTGGTTTTCTCTACTATGGACATGTGAACAACAAACCACCACTTGATAAGTTTACTGCACGTGCTAAATCAAGAATTTTTGTTGGATATCTTAATGGGCAGAAAGGTTATAGGATCTTGAAAGTAAGAAAATTTATGTTTCATGAGATGTTCAATTTTTGGAGGAAATTTATCCTTATGCAAGATTCATAGTGGAGAAATCAAGTCAGATGATTAATCCAAATGCATAAGCTAGCAATATTGAATATGAATATGGAGAGATACCTCTATACACCAATTTGGGTGATAGTCTAATTGAACATGAAGATCAACTACAAGAGTCGGCAGTAATTAAACAAGCCTCTATAATAGTTGAGCCTAGTTATTCTTAATCAATTAAGCTAGATTCATCAACAATTAAGAATCAATCCATAACTCTTGAAAACACTTATAAATTGTTTTCAGTTTTTGAACAAAAGACAATGACAAGTGTCTCAACTTCTATTTGGTTATCAATATACTTTGCCCCTCTCTCGCTCTTAAAGAAAATTGAACAACACCGTCCACTCCATCGGTTAACTCGATGATATATCCTTTATCTCATTCTATTTCATATTCTAAGTTTTCTCCAACTCATATTGCTTTTTTTATGACCACCTTATCTAATGATGAGTCAGGATCTTTCTTTCAAGTAGTCAAACATGCGCACTAGAGGGATGTAATGGCAAAAGGGAATTCATCTTTGGAAACAAATTAGACTTGGACTTTAGATTTCTACCCTTGGCAAATAAGTTATCGATTCCAAATGGGTTTATAAAATTAAAATTGATCAAATGGGAGCATTGAGCTCTATAAGGCACTTCTTGTCATAAAAGGTTATACTCGGATTGAAGGAGTTGATTTCCATGACACATTTACTCTTGTTGCAAAATTAGTCATTGCTCTTTGTTCGTTGGTTGTCGCTTCTATTCAAAATTGGGAATTACATTAACTAGATGTAAATAATGTATTTTTGCATGGTGATTTGGAGGAAGAAGTCTACACGAAGATTCCATAAGGGTTTGCCAAAAAGGGGGAGTAATGAGTTTGCAGATTATGGAAATCTCTATATGGACTTCATCAAGCATCTAGAAATTGGTATCACAAGTTTAATACCTCCCTTTTTACCATTGGTTTCTACCAGTTTGCTGCAGATCATCCCTTGTTCACTTTCACACATGAAGGATCTTTTACTATAGTCCTTGTTTATGTTGATGATGTCATCATCCCAGGGATGAATTCAGATTGCATTTCCAAATTGAAAAGCTACTTGGATGAAAAATCGCACATTAAAGATCTTGGGAGACCAAAGTACTTCCTTGGGATTAAGGTGGCATGTTCTCTGGTAGGGATTGTTTTCAGCCAGTGCAAGTATGTTCTTGACATCTTATCTGAAAGTTTCCTAACAAGATGCAAGCCGGCTTCTTTTCCAATGGAACAACAACACAAACTTTCAATTGACTATGGGAAAATTTGCACAGACCTTGGACAATATCGTCGTTTAGTGGGATGATTATTGTACCTGACCATTACCCGTCTTAACATTAGCTATGCAATGCATATTCTTAGTCAATTCATGCATAAGCTGTGACAACCACTTCTTAATGCTGCTTATAGGATACTGCGATACTTGAAAGGTTCACCTAGACAAGCCATTTTACTTCCTTTAGATAACATATTTTCTTTAAGAGAATATTGCAATGCAGATTGGGTAGGATGTCAGATGACACGTAATTCCACAAATGGCTACATTATTTTTCTTGGTTCATCACCAATTTCATGGCGGGCTAAGAAGCAAATAGTAGTTTCTCGTTCCTCTATAAAGGCCAAGTACGGAGCCATGGCAACTACTAGCAGCGAGATTCTTTAGCTAAGACAACTCTTATGCAATCTTCAAGTATCACATTCCTCTCCAATTCCCTTATTTTGTGATAATCAAGCTACTATTCGCATTGCAGCTAATCCGGTGTTCCATTAACAAACAAAACATATCGTGATAGATTGCTACTTTATTAGAAAACACATATAGTTGTGAGTTATTGCTATTCAATCGATTTTTTCACAAAATCATCTACTGGATTTGTTCATAAAGGCATTTGGACATGATCGTTTTCATCTGCTTGGCAAGTTGGGCATTTAAACAATTGATTTTATTTAATTTTTATTGATGGGATATATTTTGGAGCATGTAAAGTTTAAATCATTAATTGTATAATCACTTAAACTCCCAAAATCTTAACTAATAGTGCATAAATGTAGTAAAAAAAAAGGAAAACGCTATTGCAGACTAAGTTTATATATATCCCATCAATAAAAATTAAATAAAATCAATTGTTTTTTTATTATCATTTTATTAATAGTTTATTATTGATTGAGTGTACCTATACCAAGTCTATATTAGAATATATATAAAAAAAAAACCAAATAGTTTTAAACCCTAATTGTCTCTCACTCTTTTTTTTTTGTCTTTTTCTTTTAAGGTTTTTCCTTTGACTCGTCACTACTTTCTATTATGATAGGTAGTATTTTTTTTATAAAAGTATTTCTATATATAAAATATATATTCTTATAGATGCATCAATCTATATTTTTTTACATAAATTTATTATTCTTGGTATTCTTTTTTATTTTTTTAGGATTTTCATTTTTTTAATGAGATTTACTTGTATTTTTTCATAGAAATAATATGTGTATTTTTTCATAGAAATAATATGTTCTTTTAATATAGAAATATCTATGTTATTTTACACTATTTATAATCTTTGAGTTTATTTCTATAATTTTTAATATGTTATTGATATTTAAATAATCTTCAAGATATAAATAAGTCCTTAAAATTAAATTAAAGGGTCAATTAAATAGTTAAAGTCATTTTAAATCAAACTCAGCTCTTCAAACTTAAAAAATCACCCAATTAAACCCATTCTTACTAAATCAAGCTCCTCCTTTTTAACTCTATTTATTATTTTTGCAACCTATTATTTGCAACCTCTTAAATTGCTTTTGACTTCAGTTTTATATGGTTTTAAGTTTAATCTCATTAATTAGTAACTCTTTCATACACTATAATCTACTCATTGATGAGAAGCAAACTTTTTCTCATGTTGCAGAGGAAAGAATAAAGAATTATACTAAAATCTGCAAAATGACTTATGCATAAAAATTAGATTTTTTTTACAAAATATATATATATATATATATATAAATTGAATGTATTAAAAATTGGAGTAAATAAAATAATAGTCGCTTCATAAAATTTATTTTTAAGAAAGACAGATTGTCTTTATATAACACATTTTATAATTAGATAAAAATTTACTGTTTTACATCCTGATAAAATTCTACAATATCAGAAAGAGTTTGCCTCTCAACAACCATTTTACTGTGTGTAAATGGATTGCCAATTAATAAAATTAGGGTTAAAACCACATAAAATTGGGTTAAAAACAATATAAGAGGTCACAAACGGTATATTGCAAACATAATTAATGGAGATATAAGGAAAGCTTAATTGGGCGAGTTTTTGAAATTGAAAGTTGCATTCAAATTAACTTTAAAGATTTAATTGATCCTTTAATCTAATTTTAAAAGTTTATTTGTATCTTTTGACCTTTAAAATAATCAAACTCATTTAAAAACATAACATTGATAAATTTATAACTTAATAATTATTAAAATGAACATGTTTTCGTTGTATTATCAATTCTAATATTCTATTAATATGATTAGAGAATATGAAAAGGAGTTCAAGTTATTTTATGATACTACTTAATATGATTATTGTTTGAATTGTTCTAACATGTGTTATGGCAATGTATTAGTTTGTATTAAATGTGTGCCATTTTTATTATAAATTGTAACTAATAAAAATTACACACATTATAAAGTTATAGCAAATTTTTTTAATAAAAATGATAAATATTCTAATAAAAAGTAGAACATGCATTCCAATAAAAAGTAGAACATTTAATGCTATTTAATATATGTCTTGAGAAAAATTCCTTATTATTTCATATCAAAATATATTATTTTAAATTATGAATTAAGATTTATAATTGTTATATTTTCTAAATTATTACAACGCATAATTGCTCAGTAAAGGCACATGTCACCGGGTGTGTAAATTATTAAAGCTCGTGCAATCCTTGTGGTTGCATATGTTCTGCATCAGTTTTGATTCCCATGTGGCAATATAGGCTTGTAAAGAAGTCATCGCCTTTAACAGATTAAAAAAAATGAAAGAAACCTTAAGGGCTGATATGATAAGGGCGTTTTCTTTTTTAAATAGAGATTTTGAATTTCAGCCACGAGAATATAGCACTTTTAATATTTGGGAGAGAATATTTAATTCTCTTTGTAGGTATGCTCAACACGAAATTAGATTAATCTATAATTTTTATATTGTAGGTTATTAGATGACTGTAAAAAAATTAAAAATATAAAATATTAAAATAAATTATTATTTTTGAAATTGAAATTTATAATGACACTGATTAAGAAATAATATTAATTTATAAAAAATAATTTAGTTAAAATAAATAAATACTAATTCATTGAAAAAATGACTCCACTATATGCAAAGCATTTTTTTATTTCTGGTTGACCTAAACATAAAAAATTAAAAAAAAAATGCAGTTTTGTGATTTAAAAAAAATGGAAATGAAACTTTCTTAAAGAGAATAGACGGTACACTTGTAGCAGTAAGAGTTAGGGTCTATTTCATATATATATATATATATAAACTTTATTATTTAATGATCCTATAATTTGGGGCTAAAATTTTGTTATATATATATATATATATTCAAAAACTGGGTTTAGGTTCTTTATTTATATGTTTGTTTGTTTATTATTTTTAATAAATGATAAATTAAAAAATTAAAGAAAAAAATACAAATATAATGCTCATAGATATATATACACCTTATTTTTTTAGACTTAAATACATAAAAATATATGATCTTTAGTGTGTTTTAACATGATTTTTTTTTTACTTTTGACAAGGAAATACTGGATATTTGAATTGTTGATAATTTGATATATTCTTACCTATACTATTATGCTAATGTGAAAGATGATTCATTAGTACTGAGTCATCAAAATAAAAAATATTGCATGCTGTGTCAAAATGATCTTTAGCATTTTTTGTATATTTAAAATGATCTTTTTTAATTTTTAGCAAATAAATATATAATCTTTTTATTTTTTGACAAATAAATATATAATTTTTTTTATTTTTAGTTTAAAAAATTGTGATGTAAGAAAAGTTACTTTTTTAATTTTTCTTAAGCTATTATTTAAAAATAATTAAAAATTTGTAAAAATTAATGAAAACATTAAGATCAATAAAATTAGCAAATTTTTAATTTTTCTCAAACTATAACTTAAATAAATTCTTTAATTAGTTATATATGTTTACCTTATTTTCATTTAGATGAAAATTATTTACTAATTAAATTAGTAAATTTTCTTCTAAATTAAATTGATATAATATATTATATATATATATATTTTTATCAAATGTCATATTTTTAGTACTATGACAATATTATAATTATTGAATTTTATATATCACTTTTGAAATAGAGTAAGCATTAAAAACTAAGGATAAATGAGAGAGTAAAATTATAAAGTATTAAAAACTAAGAATAAATGAGAAAGTAAAATTATATAAAAAACAAAGTGTAAAATCTGATAATCATAATTAAATTTACGCTTTTTTCATATATAGATTTGTAATTGCTTGAGAAAAATTTTCATATATATATATATATTAATATCTTCTTTAATTTTTAAAAATATTTAATTATTTTTACGTCATAGTTTAAGAAAATTAAAAAGTAACTTTTCTAAAATCATAATTTTTTAACTCAAAATAAAATAAAATTTTTTTGATAAAAATAAAAAAATCATGTATTTATTTGCCAATACTTCAAGGTCATGTATTTATTTATCAAATTAATAAAAAGGTACGTTAAATATACAAAATACACTAAAGATTGGTTTGACCTAGAATTCAACATTTTTTTTGCAGGCGACCCATAACAATGAGATGTTTCCGTATCAATATCTGTTATATTGTAGTTAATGGACATATTAAATTGACAGTAATTTAAAGGTCAAGTACTTATTTATTAAAAATAAAAAATTATGTCAAATATGTAAACGCACTAAAAATTATGTTTTTTTTTATGTATTTAAGTTTTTTTTTTCTAAAAAATATATAGCAAGTTGGGAAAAAAAATATAAATATGGTTAGGTTTAAGGACACACATACGCCTTATTTTTTTATTTCAAAAATATATAGTAAGTTTGCAAAACAAAGCACATATGCACAAAAATGAAGAAAAAAATATATAAACTACTTTTTTTATTTAAAATTTCATTTTTACTATTTTTAATTAAAAAAATACTTTTTTTTATTTTTTTTTACATTTTTAAGATATATACCAAAAATATACTAAAAATATATGAAAAATATATTCATCATATATAAAAAATATATCATATTTTTGTAAATTTTTAATATATGCACAATATTTTTATAATTTTTTCGTTACATAATATTTTTATAATATTTTTATTTTTTGTTGCATATGTATTGTTACATGGAATTTTGTTAAATTTTGAGAAATTTATAAAAATAACTTGAAAATAAAAAATTACAAAAATATTATGCAACTACAAAAAATTGTGTATATACCAAAAATTTACAAAAAAAAAAAGAAATTGGTATATTTATTATTATATGTTGAGTATATTTTTGGTAAATATCTTAAAAATGTATAAAATTAAAAAAATATATTTTTTATAAATTCAAAAAAAATACATAGTAAAAATGATATTTAAAAAAAGTAATATTTTATGTAATATTTTCTTAATTTTTGTTATATTTTACAAATTTATTATATATTTTTGAGATAAAAAAATAAGATACATATGTACTTCTGAATTTAAATATTGTAGTCATATTTGTACAATTTCTAAAATTAAATAATATAAATCTTTCATATCATAATTCACTGCTTTATATTAAAAACTATTTAACTAGGATGGGAGTTGAAAAATATATATAAAAAATCGCATTATTCATGCTGTTTGTTGGAATGTCTATTTCCTTTAATAAGCAAACTTCCTTATTTTTAATCACATAATAAAATTAAATTAAAAATGAATTGGGCAGTGTCATGCCTTGGAATTTCTTGACACCAATCTATTGTCTATGGGCTGTACTTTCTAGAGTACATTGATTGGTACGGTTTAATTAATATTACTATGCAAGTACGGTCTTAAATATTAATTTATTAAAAGTTGAAAAACACAAATTCCAAATTTTTTAAATCTTGTTTTGACATAGCAAGAAGCCAGTTGTTCTCTAATGATTAACAATTCTTTTTTTTTTTTTTAAAGCTAAGGACGCGTACAAAAAGGTATGAAACATATATACATATATATATATATATCATAAAATAAGCTAACTAAAATACTTTTACTACCAAATTGTACCTTTGTGACAAGTAGTGTTATTATTTTTTCTTAAATTTAAATTTTAGTCCTAAGTATCCCACATATAATTAATAAAAAAATAATATAATTAAAAAATAACTTTCAAATAAAATTTATGAAAATTCACAAAAAAAAAAAAATTTAAGTGTGAATTTAACCTTATTTGGATCTCATTTATCCTAAATAAACCCTAATAGAGTTTCGCTAAACTAAAGAAGAATGCTTATTATTGAAGAAACAAACTCAACATACAAAGAAGCAGAGTTATCTACATAATGAAAGAAAGAAATCAACTAAAGAAAAGTTACAAACGAAGAATTGAATCAAAACTAAATGAATTGAACTAACTAATCTAGAGAATTTCTCTTCCCTTTTACACTGAAAGAAAGCAAAGTCAATAGTAGTAACCAATTTACTTACCAGTAACTAATTCCCTAACTAAATAATGGTCTTTAATCACTTCAATAACAAACTCAGAAGGATCAGCATCTAGTACAATTCATCTACATGATATGTAATACCCTTATATCCTTTATATATAAAATACATATATATCATATATGTATAATATATATATATATATAATACAAGGGGGCTACTGTAGTTCATAGTAGAACTGCTCTTATTTAATACTTAAAATTAAAGTTTTTCAAAGATTTTAAATATTATAAGCATACTAATATAAGTTTATATAACAATTAAACAAATCAATTTGAAATGTAATTTGATTAATCTATAAAGGAAAATCTCCAAAAAAAATTTATCAGAATTTCATCTGTAATTTCATAAAATTTCAAATTACAAAATACTCAACTTGCATTAAAAATATACTCTCAAAATCACAATTTCTCAAAATCCACCATTTCTTAATTATCTTCCAAACTTATAATACATACAAATAATTTATGTTTCAAGTATTTTTTAAGACATTATAAAATTTTGTTTACTAAAACATATTTATAAAATGTTTATAATTTACATAACCAAAATGCATTAGAACTAAATTATACATGCCATGCAGTGCAACATCGACAAGATGAGTCTCATGGCAAGCCAATCTAACTTCAATCTAGGCCTGCTAAGATTTATCAAGATTTTCATGTTTATGAAATTCTACTATCTGCGTGATAAAATTTAACCGCGTTAAGCTAAAAGCTTAGTGGTATATACTTTAATAACATTAAAACGTAATTTAGAAACAAAGTATTTCCTTTATGGCATAATAACATTTCCCTCAACTTAAATGCAATGCCCAATTAAATAATTTATTATCTCATAAATTATATAAACACATCACATCAATACACACTGGGTCCAATAAATTTCTACACAATATTCAGGTTCCAGAAAGATTGACTTGGCCTATCGTGACTCAAAAGTCTGACACCAAAAATTAAGTGTCATATGATACCGGTGTATCTCATTCAAAGGTCATCTCCTCGACACCGAAGTGTCCGATACTAGTATATCTCACCCGAAGACATATAAATGTCATAATATATTGTTGATATGCCAACTCAACAGTACCAAATTCAATATTATGGAACAAGTAATTGCGCAGGGCAACTAATCATACAATGTCATATCACATTTCACATTCTCATTTCATTCCATCCTTTTTTCCACATTTTTCACATATTCACCACTTTCCATAATCATTCTCACAATGCACATTATACTTATAACAATAATCTACCCCATTAGAATATTTACAATCACCATAACATATTGGTTTAAAGTTCAAAGATATATTCAAATTGCATTTTTGAAACAATACTTAGGATTTATAAATAATTCATTTAAAAGTAAAACAATAATCATTTAAAAATTCCAATGTAATTATGCCAAAAATGAACATTTAAAATATATGTTATCAAAGTAAGTATAAACCTTATTTAGCCTATAGTTCAAACCAAAAGCACTTTCCAAGCCTCAATTTCAAAAAGCCCTACACTTCACCACTTGCTTCAACTTGGCCTAACCTCTCCTAAACCAACAAGAAGTTCAATTCTTCAATTAAAATCATATTCTCATTTAAATTATTCATAATAACCCTTAATTATATTAATTTCAACAAATCCCCCATCAAAACCCTAATTTTAATATTTCCATAAACCCTAATTTCATGTTTTAAGCTTACTTCTATCAATTAACCACTAAATCAACATAAATACATTTCACTAGCTTCATAACTAACTATTTTTTCAATTAAACCTACTATCTTTCTAACCCAAGTTATCACATAATTTAAAAATTAAGAAAAACTAAGCTTAATAGGAGAAAACTTACTTGAATCATTGGTATTTCTTCAAAATCCCCTTGATTTGCTTTGATTTTTAGTAAAATTTAGTGTGTTGGATGAAGAAAATCTCTCCCATTTAGCTCTTGTAAAAACCAGCCATGATGGTTAGAAGAAGAAAAATATGACTTTTTAATTAATTTTCCATCTTTATCCCATCTTATACTTTAAATAATTAAATATATTATATATTTTATTTCTTTTAATTACTATCCATAAATAGTTCTTTCCTATTTTGACTTATTATTATTGTTATTATATATATATATTATTTTTTCTTTTAACTTTTCCAACTTAATTATGTATATATATGTGTATATATCATGTATATCTTATGTTTATATTATGTATCACTCTGCCAACATATCTAGTTATTCCCTCACATTTTAATCTTCTTATGTATTTTAAAAGTATGGATGCTACATGATAAGCTCTTGAGTATGCACTCTATTAGCCCCCTAAAGATGGAGAATATACATTGTGTATGCCTAGCTTGCTAATAGAGTGATGAAACTACGTTGGAGCTAAAGGCTTTGCTAAAAAGTCAGCTAGCTAATTTGATGGAGAAATAGGTAGAAGATGAAGGACATCATCTTTTGATTTTTTTTGAACCACATGATAATCAATCTCAGTATGCTTTGTGCATTCATGGAACATATCTATGCTTGCACTTTGGTTGTCATAATAAAGCATAGTTGGAGAAGGATGATGCATTACAAGGTCATGTAACAAAAACAATAGCCATTGTAATTCACAAGTAGCAGCAACTAAAGCTTTATATTCAACCTCTGAAGAAGATTTGGATATTGTTAATTGCCTTTTGGATTTCAAGGAAACTAATGAATTTCCTAGAAACACACAATAACCTACGATGGATCTTTTATAATCAACGCCAGCAACCCAATGAATCTAAAAAACTCTTAATTGCAAGGATGAATTTGAAGTAAAAAAATCCTTGGCCTAGTGTCTTTTTAGTATATCCTAAGACACGATGAGCTGTAGTGAGACATAAATTTGTTGGCTTATCCAAGAACTATGAAAGGTTCTGAACTACATAAGACAAATTTGGCCTTGTAGGGGCAAAGGTAAAAGAGCTTGTCAGTCAATCTTCTATAATGTGTAATTTCTACCAAGAACTGACCTGACTGACCATTAAGCTTTGTTAAAGGAACCACTGGAGTTGATATAGGTTTAAAATTAAGAAATCTAGTGTTAGTAAGCAAGTCAATGGCATACTTTCTTTAGTAAAGATTGATACTAGATGAAGTTCTTACAACTTCAAGGCCCATAAAATATTACAGTTTACCAAGATCCTTAATCTTGAAAGTTTCATGCTAATGTCTATTAATATAATCAATGGCAAACATATCATCACTAGCCAAGATCGCTTCATCCACATAAATCAGTAAGGCTATAAATGACTTGGAAGTCTGGTTTGAGAATAAAGAAGAAACTGCATGGGCTTGATAAAGCCTTGACTAATCAACGAGTCATTTAGCTTAGGGTTCCACTGCCCACTAGCCAGCCTCAGTCCATATAATGATTTTCTTAACCTGCAAACTTAATTTGGTTTGGTAGCTTGAAATCCAAGGGGAAGTTCCATATAAACCTCTCCATGGAGGTCCCTATGTAAGAATACATTATTTATATCAAGTTGATATAAATGCCAATTCTTCATAGCTGTAATGGCAAGTAAAGTATGCATGGTTGACACCTTATCCATAGGGGAAAAAGTGTCTATGAAATCCATACCATGCTGCTACGTATATCCCTTAGTTGCCAATCGAGCTTTAAACCTTACAATAGAGCTATCTGAGTTGTATTTCACCCTGAAAACCCACTTGTAACCAATTGGTTGCTTATTCAAAGATAAATAAGTGATTTCCTATGTTTTATTTGCCTCTAATGCTTTTGTTTTTGCCTCCATAGCCTATTGCCACTTTTGATCCTTTATTGCTTCATTGTAGGATTTTGGTTCTACAATTTTGGTAATTTGGGTAGCAAAAGCTTTATACTATTGGGAGAAGTTGGCATATGTAATGGTGTTTTGAAATGGATATACAGAGGTCTGTGGAATTTTAGAAGTTGAGATATGGCATGATAAGCTTTGAGGTATTGGGGAGGGTGTTTACTTCTAGTTGTTTTCTATGATGGTTAGGTTCTTGGGTAAGTGATTGATTGTTTATAGTTGGTTGGTGTATGTCAGAGTTATGTTGATATACACATTGGGAAATATTATTTGTGGTGAAAGGATTGTCAAAAGGATGATTTACTATGAAATTATCAATTATGAAATTTTCAAAAGGATTATTAGAAAGACTTGTGAATGGATTGATATCATTGAAATCCTCGGGATTAGTTGATAAAGGCATGGGAAGCACACTGTTAATAGTATGTTTATTCATGCAAAAATTGATATTTTTGAAAGGAAAAATATTTTCGTACAAGAAGACATCACTACAAGAAAAACTGAATCAGACAACGGTTAAGGAAAAAACCATTGTCTGAAAAAAACAGACAACGGTTTTTTTTTTCCAAAAAGCGTTGTCTGATTAGTTTTCAGACAACTGTTTTTGGTATTTTTTTTAAGCGTTGTCTATTAGCTGTCATTTTGGTCACACCAGACAACGGTTTTTTAGGGACCGTTGTGTAATATATGTTCAGACAACTGTTTTTCTGGTAATACAAAATCGTTGTCTGATAAGATATTTCAAACAACGGTTTTTTCGAATGTGTTGTATAATTCAGCGTTTCAGACAACGGTTTTAAAAAACCGTTGTCTGAATTAAGCATACAGACAACGGTTTTAAAACCGTTGTGTGATATATGTTCAGACAAGTGTTTTTTGGGTAAAAAAAAACCGTTGTCTGATAAGATGTTTTAGACAACGGTTATTTAAAAAGTTGTTTGATTAACTGTTCATACCATTGTATAATATATGTTCAGACAACGGTTTTTCGTAAGAAACCGTTGTCTGATTAACTGAGTGTGAAAAAAAAATTTCTTAAATGAAAGTAATCCCTATACACAAATGAAACCAAAAACACAAATCAAATGAAATCCTCCACTGACAAGTGTTAAACCAAATCCACCAGCATGGTGTCAGAGCAAAAACCACATGATTCAATAAATTATATAACCAAATCTTTGAACAAAGTGTCAAATAAAGATACAAATCGAATGATAGGTACAAATAAAACTTTCAACAAATTTAAATAAGAAACACAAAACTTTCAACAAAGCGTCCAATCAATCTTTCATTAAATTGTGAATGATATAAACAATTTATTCTACAGGCAGCAGGGAGTTGTGACAGGCATTAAGGATGTTGGACCTGCAAGTATAAACGATGGAAAAATTAATGGCTGGACATAATTTCAAAATAGAACTTAAAACAAATGAAATTATTACCATCATGACAGCTGAATCAATTTTTCTTCCTCCCGCATGTAACTACTGTTTTCTTCATCGAGTTCATCAACATATGGGAACATTGGCAAATGTAGCTCATTCTCAAGTTCTATTTCTATAGATCCCTCATTTTCATCATCACTTTCATCATAGTACTTGTCAGGTAATTTTAAGACAACTGACCATAATTTTTCAAGAGGGTCATCTATGTAACAAACTTGCTTGACATGTTTTCCTAACACAAAAGGATCATTTAGAAAACCTAATTTGTTCAAATTAACCAATGTATATCCCAAGTCATCTACTTTAACCCCTTTGTTCATATCTACCCAATTACAACGAAAGATAGGAACCCTAAAGTGGTTATAGTCCAACTCCCAAATACTTGTAATAACTCCATAAAATGTATGTGAAGTATGCTCGATATTTTTATCCTTACCCTTCACAAGCATTGTATCGGCATCTACACAAACACCGCTGCACTGAACTTGCCGAGTATCATCACGTTCTTTGGTGCTGAAGGTAACACCGTTGATTCTATAGCCACTGAATGTAGCTACATCCTTGTTAGGCCCTGCTGCAATCCACATTATATCCTTAGTTACTGTATTCTTCTCATCAAGTAATTCTGATGCAATCTGTCCAAAAAATTAAATTGGCCATAAGTATGATATAGCCTTTGAGAGAAGATAAATATTGTAGTATTTCAAAAGAATTCACAAGTACAGGGCATTCATTATTTTTCAGTAAAATATATAAAGAAACAGGCCTATTTTTGCTGCAAATTGTAGCAAAATACTTGGGCTATAAGATTTAACCTTTTTATGAAACCACTTAGGGAATGTTTCATTTTGCATGTTCTTTAGCCACTCTTCATCATTTTCATGTTGTGGATATCTTTTCACCAAAGAAGTCATATGTTCACTGCAAGTAAAATCAACTTTATTAATTTTTGAAACAAAATGCAGAAAATAAGGAAATAACAAAAACAAATTGAAGTAACTTACTCAAAATATGGTCGAACGTCATTACAATTTTGGAGAAGACACAAATGTGCTAGGTGCAAGTCCTTCTTACTTGGCGTTATCACTGTTGCACCCGATAAGGGTCTGTATTTTGCGTCGTTCTTATCCCTACTATTTTTCGGCAATCCAACAGTTGCTTCTTCAAAGTTGACCAAACACTCAACGGCCTCTTCTGCAACATAGGCCTCAGTAATGCACCCTTCCGGACGAGCCCGATTCCGTACATAACCCTTGAAAGTCTTCATATATCTCTCGAAAGGGTACATCCAGCGAAGGAAGATTGGCCCACAGAGCTCAACCTCTCTCACAAGATGAATTGAGAGATGGATCATTATATCAAAGAAGGAAGGGGGGAAGTACTTTTCTAGCAAGCATATGGTCTCCACCAACTGAGCTTGCATTTTTTTCAGTTTATCCACCTCGATGACTTTACTGCAAATTGCCTTGAAGAAGAGGCAAAACCTAATAATAGTGCACCTAACCTATTTTTGTAGTACTGACCGAATTGCGATGGGGAGTAAGTGATGCAACATTGTATGGCAGTCATGAGATTTCATTCCAACAAGTCGCAGATTTTCCATTGATACTAGACCCTTAATGTTTGAAAAAAAACCATCAGGTAACTTCATGCCAACCAAGGAGGAGCAGACAATCTTCTTTTCTTTATGCAATAAGTTCCAAGATGCCGTCGGCAACTTCTCTTTTTTTTCCGGGAGTTTTTGGCCTCAGCTCCGTTCTTATTCCCATTTCAGCCATATCAAGACGGACAGATTCCTTATCTTTTGACTTCCCTGGTATATTTAGCAAGGTATCAGTCAAAGCTTCACATATATTTTTCTCGATATGCATCACATCAAGGACATGCCTAACCGGCAAAAATTTCCAATACTCAAGTTGGAAAAATATTGACATCTTCTTCCAAATAGGTCGAGGTTCACATTTATTCAATCGAGGTTGGCGTTGTGTCTTACCATAGACATGGCCCCTTAGTGGTTGTACCCTTTCAAAGACCTCCTCTCCAGTTAATGGAATAGGAGCCGACAACTTCTCCACGGTGTTATCAAAGGCTAATTTTTGCCTTCGATATGGATGATAACGGGGCAACCACCTACGATGCCTCATAACCACCATCTTACGATAATTTGCCAACCTGGTAGCTTTTGTTTTATCAACACAGATAGTACAAGCATTATACCCTTTAATGATGTTGCCCGACAAGTTGCCTAAGGCTGGATAATCACTAATTGTCCACAACAAAATTCCCCTTAGTATGAAGAACTCTTTCTTATATGCATCATACACTTGTTTCCCATTCCATAACACTTGAAGATCTTCTATAAGTGGCTGAAGGAACACATCAATATCATTTCCGGGCTGATTCGGTCCGGATATCAACAAACTTAACATAATATACTTTCTCTTCATACAAAGCCAAGGTGGTAAGTTGTAAATACATAGCAAAACAGGCCAACATGAGTAATCAGTTGATAATCCATGGAAGGGATTGAATCCATCGGTAGATAAAGCTAACCGAAGGTTTCTTGTCTCCGAAGCGAACTCAGGCCACTTTTGGTCGACAACCTTCCATGTTTGTGAGTCTGCCGGATGTCTAATTTTACCATCCTTTTGTCGCCCGGTGTCATGCCAAGTCATTTCCTTTGCAATTTGAGTTGTATTGAACAAATTCCTCAACCTTGGTATTAATGGAAAATACCATAGAACCTTAGCAGGGACCCCTTCCAATTCTTTTCCTTTCTTGTCCAACTTCCATCTAGAGGCTCCACATATGCGGCAAATTGTCTCATCTTCATCTCTCTCACCATGATATAAGAGACAATCATTCGGGCACACGTGTATTTTTTCATACTCCATACCCATAGCACATAAGGTTTTCTTGGCTTCACTGAAGGAAGAAGGGATACTATTGCCTTCTGGAAGCATTGACCCAAGCAAAAGAAGAATATCAGAGAAGCATGTATCAGAAATGCCATGCTTTGCTTTCAAGTTATATAACTTGACTAAAGCTTTCATCTTAGTATAACCCTTGCATCCCAGATAAAGGGTTCATGTTCACCTTCAACATGGTTAATGAAATCAGAGGAATCTAATGAAATATCATCATCGTCGACATTATCATGCCCCGTTCTTATGTTAGTTTGATCAACTGATTCCGAGAAACAATCGGTTTCAGCAACTAAAGGACTCCCTTCTGGATTTGACTCTCCGTGCCATATCCAACAAGTATAGGTTTGATCAATACCATATTGGAAAAGATGATCCCTAACAGTTTGAGCCTTCCACGATTTACTGTGAGCGCATCTTAAGCATGGACAACTAATTTTTGTTTCATCAAATGCAAACATTAACAACTCTTCCACACCTATTTGAAACTCTCTTGTTCTTCTATCAGCCTTCAACCAAGATCTATCCATCTTTGAGTTGGACCAGTTCTGCAATTTGAGCAATAATTCAGTTAGTTGGACCACTG
The DNA here is from genome assembly GCA_947685225.1 of Garcia nutans. Classification (NCBI taxonomy): domain Eukaryota; kingdom Viridiplantae; phylum Streptophyta; class Magnoliopsida; order Malpighiales; family Euphorbiaceae; genus Garcia; species Garcia nutans. The sequence goes on from CANTUV010000045.1 coordinate 38,039,136, forward strand.
AATTATGCCCAAAAGTCAAATAGAACCTGGAAGGGAAGTATAATCACCTCAGATGAAAGAGCAGATGTTGCAGCTAACTTCTATGAAGGTTTCTCGAGGACAGCTATCATATGGTTGTTGTGGTTTGAATAAAGTTGCATGAGGAAGCTTGGACTGTTATGTAATTGTTCAACCTGAAGGAGAAAGAAAAAGGGTTCACATATATAACTTAAAAGTTGTCATTGAAAAGAAAAGCTAGCACCAAGAGCAAGGAAAGGGGTATTTCTTGGTTACAAGTCAGGAGTGAAAGGTTTTCTGTTTATAGATCTCACAACAAAATAAATTTTAGTCAGCATTTATTTACAGTTTCATGAGCAGTACTTTACCTGTAAAACTAAACAAATACCAGTTCACACAACAGACGTTTTAACAGACATTCAACTTCATTCAGAACAACCTGAATCCACAAATAATCCTCAATTCACTGACACAACTCAACATACCATTTCAACTGATAGGCATCAAATTTTAGCCAAAGACTTATAAACAAGCAGAGAAATCAGAAGCATGGACACATACTGTAGATCTTGAAATTTAAGCAGAAAATTGAAGGGACAGAACAACATTATAGTAACCTGAAAATATCAATGCAACATTATAGTAATATGAAAATACAATGCAATAATTCAATTAGATTAAACAGAGGAATGAATTCTATGGGATGATCTCTATGGGACGATTACTTACGGCTCATAAGTAAAAAAATAATCTTCTTTCGACTTAATTGGGACAATGCAGTTACTGACAAAGGAGACGGCCAGCAGCAAGGAGACGGCCAGCATTAATGAAGACCGCAGCAAGGAGAGTGGTGCTTAGGAGAGTGGTGCTTAGGGTTTGGCAGCGAGAGAACCACGACTAATGAAGCTGAAAGAGGAATGAGAGATGAAGCAGAAACAGAAGCTTGGACGTTTTATGGAAGTTAGATTTTCTTATAATAGTAACTTGCTAAGGATCCAGTGGCTATTTGCAATGTATGGAAGTTAGGCTTTCTTAAGCCAAATAAACTTGAGTAAGTATTAAAAGCTAAGGTTTGGATTTATAAATATTTCATAAACCCATTAGAAATTTTAAAGTCCACCGTTAAATAATGATTTAGATATAATATGATATTATATAAGTAGGAATATAAGTATTTATTAGTATATATATATAAGTATATACATGTATATAGAAGTATATATATAAATATATATAAGTATATATTAGTATATATACAAGTATATATATTAGTATATGTTAGTATATATACAAGTATATACAATTATATATTAGTATATACAAGTATATATATTAGTATATACAAATATATACAAGTATATATTAGTATATATACTTGTATATATAAGTATATATTTGTATATACAAGTGTATATATTAGTATATGCAAGTATATATTAGTAAATATACAAGTATATATATTAGTATATATAAGTATATATATATATAGTATATACAAATATACAAGTATATATTAGTAAATATACAAGTATATACAATTATATATTAGTATATACAAGTATATATATTAGTATATACAAATATATATACTAGTAAATATAGAAGTATATATATTAGTATATACAAATATATACAAGTATATATATAAGTATTTATTAGTATATATACAAGTATATATAAGTAAATATACAAGTATATATATTAGTATATACAAGTATATATATAAGTATATATTAGTATATATACAAGTATAAATTAGTATATATTTGTATATACAAGTATATATATTAGTATATACAAGTTGTGCATAATTAAAAAAAATAAAATAAAATTTCCAAATGAACCATATAGATCTCCATATTGTATAATCTGCATTTCAAAATTTATAAATTAATTAGTAATTAGTTAACATGCACTTAACATTTTAACATAATTTAATTATAAAAAATAAATTACCCTAAATGTACTCTGTCTCACAATCACCCTGTGAAACCTACTGCCCTTGCACTCAAGTTTTCCAATTTTCATAACCCCCCTGTGAAACCTACTGCGCTTGCACTCAAATTTTCCAATTTTCACAACCCCCCTGGGAAGAAGAAGGCGACTGAAGATGATCAGTTGAGCATGAAAGTGAAAGAACGGCAGTGGCAAGGCGGCTCAAAAGAGAGAATGAAAGGAGTTAAGCGGCTGTGCAAGAGAGAGGAATAGAGGAGTAGCAATTGGAAAATATTTTTGACCTAAAAGTTTAGTTGTTTAATGTTTATAAGTGGTTTTGTTTTTTTAGATAAACCGGTTCCTTTTTCCAGTTCCGGTTAGGTACCGGTTCGAAAATAACCGGTTCTTTTTCAGGTCCAGTACCGATTTCGGTCCGGAATCCCGGTTCTGGGGCGGTTCCAGGAGTAACCATGCACAACCCTATATATTAGTATATGTTAGTATATATACAAGTATTCTTGTGAACTTGCTTATTCATATATACAAGTATATATAAGTATATACAAGTATTCGTTAAAATTTTTCAATGTTAGACTTATTTAGTTTTTGCTCAATATAATTTACATCAACACTAAATTTTACAATTATATAGGGTTCCATAGAAATTTATCACTACTAATTATTTAAATTGTATTGCCTTAAGCACTTATGGATGAATTATAAATTGAATTTTATGAGTCATCTATATAAGTGAATTTATAAAGTTAATTTAACAAAAATTTGAAAAATTCATTTTGTTTCAAAAGAGGGATGTCAAAACTTGCTTTATTTTGAACACTTAAATTCCCCCCTTTTATTTCCCAAAAAAATTTTCATTTGCCCCCATTTTGCCCAAAACACGGACGTTTTGAAATTTAACAATAAACCTAAACAGACCCTCTTTCGATTTCTCTCTCTTATCTCCTCCTTCCCTCTTTCGATTTCTCTGTGTATACCAAATTTGTTGCCATTTTCACGGGTAGAAAGCTTCAGAAACTAAACCCAACTTTGTTCTCCTCCTTCCCTCTTTCCATTGCTCGACCTAACTTTGTTCTCTTCCTTCCCTCTTTCAAAATCTTCAGTCTTGACCTAAAAACGCACGGCACATCCATATTTCTTCTTCCTCTTATACCTTTCTCTCTAACCCGCCCGCCACTCACTGCAGCTCTGCATTCACTCCCTCAGTTCCAGCCTTTGAGGTTCGTTATATACTTTTGTCGCTCTGCAATTTTTTTTTTTAATTTTATCTGTTATTATGTTATTGTATAATTTTTTTCTTCCTCTTCTTAGTTCTTAGAAGTTTGTTTTATAAACCATTTTCATGAGACTTTGTTGCTGTTGTATATGCTGCTTCTTTTTGTTTCCGGCTGCAATGAGTAGAATACTGCAAATGCCGTTGTTAATATTTTTTCCTGCTCCGAAATACAGCCCATGTCCTGTTTGTTAATCTTTGACTAAATTTTAGCCATGTGAATATTTTTTTACTGGAAGAGATAGATAAGCCTTTCACTGGTTTGGACAGAGGAATTTGAAATATTGAGATTTGACTTAAATAATGCATAGGTTTTCTTTGATTTGATACAGTTCAGGTTCATTGTTGTGGACACAGGTCTTGTTGAATGTGGCTTTAGAATAGGTGTCATTTCAAATGCACCTGAAATAAGTCCTTAACCACTTTCATTAATCTAATCGACTAAAGAACTTGTAGCTATCTTGTCTGTTGTGCAAGCTATAGTTTATTTTTTACTAATTCTGTTTTGTTTTAGTCTCTTAGTAGGATTTTAGTTTAGCCGTGTCCCAATTAAATTATGAGTTAGATTTTCTTAGCAACGTGATAAAATGCAGGCTTACATCAACATTCTACAAAAATGCATTTTCACATATAATTCTTACCTGTTGACTAATGCTTATCAAACCTGCAGCTGTTTCCTGTGATTTCCAATGTTTAAGCTGGATGATTTCATACAAAATGTAACTTTAATTTGTGAATGCAGGTGCTGATTATGGCTCCTTCGAAGAAGAAACAATCGTATCAACTACCCACCCGTTCTTCTCCCCGTGTATGTAAACAACAAGCCCGGTCTTCACCAAATCCAGCCACAATGAGAGTGGTGAAGGCTATCTCCAGGACACGGACAATGCACCCAGAAAAGCCGTCGACTTCTTCCCCCGTATCTTTGAAGAGGAAGTCGATCTCTGAAAACTTGGAAAAAAAACTGTCCAAGAAAAGAAAGCGAGTGGATAAGGTTAAGCCAAAATCAAACGAGGATGATGTTGTAGGATTAAAACTGCTGAAACGAGGGTGCGTCTCCATGCACCGAATTGTTAGACGGAAGATCAGTAGCCAAAAGCCTACAGTTTCATTTAATGCAAAGGGAGCACCATTTGGTAGGGCTGCTTCAGAGATGCAATCATATATCGGAGTTTTAGCAAGGTCTAAAGCCCCGATATGGCATGATTCCTGGAAGGAAGTTGCTGAAGACGTCAAAACAAAGATTTGGGATTGTGTCCAGGTTATGCAAAATCCTTCCCACATAATTAATTTATATACATTAGTTTTTCAATTGCTTTATACACGTTGGGTTTTCAGTAACTTATTCATCTAATTTTATTTTTGTGGTTTATGTATGTAGATGGCTTTCGTTGTACCACCGACTTCCAAGAAAATGGTACTGCAGTCTGCTGGTCAAAAATGGAGGGAATTCAAATGTCGGTTGATGAGACTCTATGTTCTTCCACACCGTGATGAACCAGAGAAGCTGCGGTTTCCTCTAGCTGACTTCACATTTATTGAGCAGTCGCACTGGGACATTTTCGTTGTTGATCGTCTGGGAGTCGAGTTTAGCGTAAGGAAATCTTCAATTTTCTTGTTTCTTAATTTAGTTCCAAATGGTAATCTGGATTCCTTTTTCATACTTATGATGTTTTGTTCCTTTTTGTCTTAGAAAATTCATGAAGAACAACACAAGAGAAGTATGCAGAATGAGTATCCTCATCGTTTGTCTCGAAAAGGATACGCGAACTTGGAAAGTGAATGGGTTAGTGTTGACTTGTGTATTTAATTGTGCTTTCTATGACTTGTGTATCGTCAATATCGATTTATAATGCTTCTTAAAACATGTTTATATTACTAATAAGGTCATCCTCTATATATACATGCAGACTGAATCTCATCCTGAAGGGATTTCAGACATCGATCGATCGAAGGCTTGGATCCTTGCAAGGCAGGACAGACAAGGAAAGTTTAAAGATGAGAGAGTGAAGCACAAAGCTGAGGAAATCGTAAGTTCTGATTTTCGATTCAAGTTTCAACTCAATTCATCAGCTTTTATTGTTTCCTAATTTATTAACTACATCCATTTTGGGTCTATTTTTTAGGAGTCATTAAAGGAGCAAGTTAGTTCAGGTGAAGTAGTTGAACAAGGCGCTGATGATGTGTTATCGAAGGCGCTTGGTAAACCGGAGCATTCTGGAAGAGTACGTGGCCAGGGAAGGCACGTGAAGCAATCTGTCTATTTTGGTCTCCCAAGACAGAGAAAAGCAAAGAATTTTGATGAAAAGATACGGGAAGGGGTTCAAATGGTCATGGAGGAGGAGACCAAGAAAATTATAGCGCAGAGAGATGCATTTTGGGCTGCTGAAATTGCCAAGATTAGAGCAGAATTTTTGTCAAAGCCTGTGTCTAGTCCAAACATGCCTTCCCAACAAGCAAGTTGCTCCTATTCCATTCCTATTGTGAAGGATCAAGAGGCGCAAGTGCCGGTTGTGAGGAAGAATTTGAGTCCTCAATTTGATGCAAATTCTGTTGAAGCAAAAAGGAGTCTCAATTCGGATGAAGCAAAAAGGAGCCCCAATTCTGTTGATGATGAGAAGGTCCTTGCTTTGGAGAAACTGGAGGTGCTTGATAAGGATGATGTTCATGAGGTTGTTGCTGAGATTGTTGCAGATGTTGATGAGGTTGCTGCTACTGAGGAGGCAGAACGTATCGAGGTCGTTGCTACGGTTGCTGATGCTGAGGAGGCAGAAGGTATTGAGGTTTCTGCTGATGTCAAAGGTCCCAATAATGAGGAGGTTGAAATAAAAAATGATGACATTGTTAAAAAAAATGATGATGATGGGTTTGATAATCAAGTGAAATTGGCGAAGCTGGCCATAGGATCACCGAGCAATATTGTTGCTTATGCAAAGGTTGTTGAAGTCCCGGTTGTTGAAGGACATGAGCCATCTCTCCATGGAGTTAAGATTGCACAAGAGAATGCAAGAGTGTCGATCACTCGTACAATTCAAGGTTTGAGGATACTACTTAATATTTATTCAAACTTATAATGATTATATTCAAACATATAAATAAATGTAATTTTTCCATGTTTTTTATATTTACAGACGTCAATATCCCATTCCCAGTCGGCGATGAAATTGTTACTGTGGACCAAGCCGTGGGTACTTTTATAGCATGGCCGAGAAATTTGATTGTGCTGGATGGGGTGTCTAATCCAAAGGTTAAGTTTTGAGAAATGAAACTTTGCATAATTGCTTTTTTTTTTGCTATTTACTGTGTTCACGTGCCCCCCTTTATTTTCAGAGTTTTTAAAAAGCTTGTGTGAAGAAAAAAGCCTCCAAGAAATTAAAGAAGCCTGTTGTTCTAGAAGCTGATATGTTTGAGGAGGATCTGCATGTTCAGATGGGTGCTGATTATCCAGCGTCTTTGAAACGTTTGTGGCTGTGGGCGAAGGATGCCTTAAGCGATGATCGAACAGTTAGTTTTGCCCTAAGTGAAGAAGCATTTGGTGTGAGCAAAAAGCAAGTTGTGTTCTTACAAGATCTACATGCTGTGTGCGCCGAAGGTGAAATGTCCGGATCCATACTTACCATATTTATTCAGTAAGTTTCCAAGTACAATAGCTTTTTATTTTCTTTGTTAATTGTGCTGGAATTAAACTGATAATATGTACAAACTATTACTTCATTTTGTATGCAGCTACTTGTATGAATATGTCAAAAGGCATAAAATGGTTGATATGATTGGCTTTGTGGATCCCAGCATGATTGGTGCCATTGGATGTGGTAATTCAGGGGGGAGGTCACGTATACTTGCGAGTCGATTTAAGGGGGCTAAAGAAGGGCAATACTTTCTCTTGCCTTTCAACGATGTGTGAGTATTTCTTTACCTTTCTTTTTTATCTGCTATTGTAGCTAATGAGAGTTAGTAGCTAAATAATGCTGCTTCTGTATGTGATTGTGATTGATGTTATGAATTGAGCCTTTGTGATTGCTATTTTGGTGATTGAAATCACTGTTTTATTGTCGGTTCTGTATTTATTCAGATCTTTTTATTCAATGAATTGTTTGCCGTTATGTTCTTCCAAATATGAAGAATTGCTTGTATTTTATTTTGTTATTTCGTAGGAATCACTGGGTATTGACTGTTGTAAATCCGACGGGAGAGGTAGTCTACCACATGGACCCTCTTAAACGTCGCATTGCTAGCCAGGAATGGATAGAGGTTGTTGACAAGTAAGTTGCGAGTCTGCCTATTTAGTCTTAAGTTGTTAAATTTGGGGAAAATGCAATTTTGTTAACTTATATTGTGTTTCTTGTAGTGCCATAAAGTTATACAAAGAGAGTGTCAACAAGAATGTGAGGAGGAAAATTTTATGGGAGAACATGGCGGTATTGTTTTTCTCATCATTTCTGATTTATACAATTTATACAATATGTTAATTGCTTGTTCTATGAAAGAAATATTGCAAAATTTGGACTGCATTTTTTCATTTGAGTACAAACTTGGAGTCCACAAAGCATTTTCAGTTGGTCTGCATTTTTTCATTTCCAATTGCAGCACTGCTGGCATTACTTGTATACTTGCTCGTATATATTTGGATTGCATTTTTTCAGGTTAGATTGTGTGATTAGGTTGATGTGTTGGTTTGCATATGGGTTTACATATGGATGTAACATGTGGTACTTCATTTTTGTTTTCATTTGCTATTTCAGGGGGTTCCTGTGCAAAAAGAGGCCACGGACTGCGGCCTCTTTGTCATGAGGTACATGAAGGAAATCTGTTATGACAAGGAGCTTCAGTTTGCAGCTAAGGTGAGAATTTTAATTATTTTCATTTTTTATATAATAGTTTTGTATTTACCACATGTGGCTAACCAAAATTTGATTCATTTTTCAGTGGCTACGCAGAGGCAACTTGGAGTATAGTGATGCCGACATCAACGAGATTAGGATTGACTTCGCCAAATATTTCATGAAGCGTCATTCAAGTTGAAGTTAATAGTATAATTCCGTGATATATGTATAGTGTTGATTTTTTTTTAGTTTTTTAATATGTTGAATGGTTGAATTTGTGGAGGTTTTTTTATTCCCAAATTTGCAATCCTCCTTTGTAAAGTGTTGTCTTATATGTATAATGTACAGTTTAACAGACAATGGTGGTGAAATGAAAATGAACATTGAAACTATTGTCTAATATTCAGTGTGCACATTAATTAACCGTTGTATTTAGCATCCTTCTACAACGGTTTTAGATTATTTAACCATTGTCTGAAAAATTAAAAAGCGTTGTGTAAACCTTCATTATATAACGGTATTTAATAAGAAAGCGTTGTGTAAACCTTAATCAGACAACGATTTTTAATAAGAAAAGCGTTGTATAAACTTTCATCAGACAACGATTTTTAATAAGAAAGCGTTATGTAAACCTTATTCAGACAACGGTTTATAATAAGAAAGTATTGTATAAACCTTAATCAGACATCGCCTCAATAGACAACGGTCAAAAAGCGTTGTCTAAACCTTCATCAAACAATGGTTAAAAATCGTTGTTTGAAATGCTATCAGACATCGTCTCAATAGACAACGATTTTTGTCTTCATTAGACAACGGTCAAAAAGCGTCGTCTAAACCTTCATCACACAACGGTTAAAAACCGTTGTCTAAAAATTTAGAAACCGTTGTCTGATAATTTCAAAAACATTGTGGAAACCTTCAGACAACAGTTAAAAACCGTTGTCTTATAAATTAGACACCGTTGTCGGAACGATCATCAGACAATGGCCAAAAATCATTGTCTAATAAAATTAAAAACTGTTGTGCAAACCTACATCAGACAACAGTTTAAAACCGCTGTCTGAAATGCTATCAGACATTGCTTCAATAGACAACGGTGTTTGTCTTCATCAGACAACGGCCAGAAAGCGTTGTCTGATTCAGTTTTCCTTGTAGTGCATCTCTAGACATAAAGATGAGTTTGGTTTTAGGATTAAACAACTTAATTCCTTTTTTAGTTTGGGGAAAACCAATTAAAATCCATTATACAACTCTAGGATCAAATTAGATCCGAGTTTTGCTATGGTGGAAGCATAAGCTACACAACTAAAAATTTTATATTTATGAAGACTCGATGTTGGTTGTGGAGAAGATAGAAGGCGAGTGATTATTAATTAAAGGTGACAATGTTCTATTAATAAGGAATGTTACATGTAATATGAAATCTGAGAAAAGACAAAGGTATAATAGATTGGAATTTTAATGCCCTCGCTACATTTAAAATTTGCTGATGTTTTATCTCAACCACACTATTTTGTTGGGGTGTGTATATGCAAGTTGTTTGTTGAATTATTCCATGGTTTTGAAAGAAGGTAGGCATATGAAACTCAAGACCATTATTTGTTCTTATGGTATTGATGGTTGTATTAAATTTCTTTTTTTTACAAAGTCAACAAAGTTTTAAACAATTTACTAACTTCTGACTTTAGTTTCATCATAGAAACCTAGATACATCTGCTCTTATCATACACCATAGTTAAAAAAAAAATACTTGTGACCATAATGAGAAGAACTTTGTAAGGACCCTAGATATCCAAGTGAAATAAATAAAATTTTTTATTGACTGAAGAAGTAATTACTGGGAATGACATTTTCTTTTATTTAGACAAATGATAAAAATGATAGTATGTATTAGTAGGAAGTACAATAGAGGAATTTATTGATTTTAAAAATTATAATTTAGGATTAGAGAGGTGCCCAAGCCTGTAGTGCCAAAGTTGAGAATTTCAAATGGAATTGGACATGGATACTAATATGGCAGAGTGCTTGAATGAAGATTAACTTGAGGTTGAATCAAATAGTAAAGACCATTGATCTTTGTAGCTAATCTAATCTTCTTCAAATTATGAATATCCTGAATAAGGTAAGAATCATTGTGAATGATTAGACAATAATTTTTGTTTTTGGTGAATTGATTAGCTGTGTAATGTCTTGAAATTTTAAGCAATGAATTTCTGAATTATATAGATATTGGACTATGTATAGTATTGAGAGTGACCAAAATATTTGAAATTGATGGAAAAATGGTGTTACCCAAGTCTTAAAAGATTGAAAGTTAAATCCATATATGGACAAAATTGGTATTTTTGAAAAAAAACTTTTTAAGAGGTAAAAATTATAAAAATGCTCCTATGATGTTAGAGTTGAATTTTATCAAAATTGGGAATAGAAATATGAGTAGTAGAGCTTTAAATTAATTAAAGAAATTATTTTTACAATTTTACAAAATTAAAAGTTGGATTTAAAAATAAATTAAGAAAGAGAGTGCACAAAATTATGGTAAATACACTTTATAGGATTAAAACTCAAAGATATTTATAAAAAAAACCCAAATTTGACTTTCATTTTCTTTTTCCTTATCCCAAACCTATAGCCACCATCACCTCCATTTATATATCTTATTTCTTCTTCTTTTTCCAAATTTAACTTAAAAACCATAAAATCTTTTCAAACAATTTAGGTTTTTGATGAGAAATAATTAATTTATGAGTGGAATTACAAGAAAATCATCATCAAAGTAAGGGATTGAATGGAAAAGTGATGGAAAAGCCAATTTAATAAGGTTAATGCTTGTATTTTATATATTTAGCTATTGTTTTAGTTTATTTGAATTTTAATTGATTATGTCAACATTTGATTTGGTTAAAGAAAATTATTATAAAAGAAATTGTATATTAAATGTTTGGTGAAGAATATGAGTATGAAAATTTTCTTCTATAATAATAAAGTTATTTTTGTAATAAGTATGATAAATAAAGTATGTATTTGCTTGTTATTAATTGAAATAATGTTTAAAACATCCATTTAACCATTTATGTGTTAATTTAGGGTTATGGAAAAATTAAAATTTTTGCAAGTCTAGAGTTATGAGATGTTTAGGGCTATGGAACCTTATATTTTGGAAGTATGACCATATTGTAGACCCTTAATTTTTAACCCAGTCTGGTCCGATATTTTTTATAGTCCAAAATAATTTTTATGGTATTTTAATTAAATAATATCTATTTTAGTATTTGTTATTTATTATTTTAAATTTTAAATAAAAATAAAAAGTAATATTAGTAAAGTTAATAATAATAATAATAATAAATAATAAATAAAAATAAATAAATAAAAATCGGCTACGGAAAAATTGGTGACGAAAATGAATTGGCCTGAGCCAATTCGCCGCAGGAATTTCTTGCGGGCGAATTGGTGCCCGCCCCAGCAATTTTCTCGCTCGCAAATTTTTGCCCACAACACTTTTTTTGCAAGCGCAATTTTCCAGCGCAGTTTTTTCCGAAATCAAATTCTATTTAGTTTTAGTTTTTTTTCCTAATTGGTTTTAATTTCCTTAGACAATTAGAAGTAGGTTTATGATTTTTTCTATAAATACCACATTAAAACACAGAATTAAGGAGGATGAAACTTTGGACTTCTGACTTGAGGAGGAAAAAGTGACAGAAAACTTTAAAACTCTAAATTATTTTTTCTCCGAACTATTTTTTTAATCATCTAAACCCTAACTTATTTGTCTGAAACTTTAAAATATCTTCTTAATTCTCCAAAACTCTAATCTTCTTTACAGTTTCTAAAAACTTTAATCTTAATTATTTCTATAAAACCCTAAATTGTTTTCTTAAATCCTAAGATCAAATATGTTTTCCAAAATGTCAAAAACCCTAATCCAGTAAACCTTAGCTTTCCTAAACCCTAATTCTTAAAACATCAAAACTTTATAAAAAGTTCATCAACACCTAAAACCATAATCCAGTGAACCTAAAACCCAATCTTTTAAACTTATAAACCCTAATATCTTAAGGTTTCAAAACCCTAATTTCATAATGTTTGCTCAAAACCCTGACTAAACCTACTTTTTAAAAATCATAGTAACATTATTTTCATAAAAACATCCAAAACCTTAAATCTTTTAAACATCCAGTAGCTATGTTATTACTTTAAAATATTTCTCAACAAATTAAACTAGTATATGTAAAACCCTAGTTATTGAACATAAAACCCTAGAAACCCTACTTAATGTATGAACACCTAAAGTTAATATATTACCTGTTTTATTTAAATTGGATGAATGTTTATTATATAGTTTGATTGATGTTTGATATCTTTGATGAATGATTTATTTATTATGAATGGTTATTTACTTTTATTGATTTATTTTGATTTCCAAATATTGTAAGAGGTATGTTTCCACTTTGTGGGTACCTCAATAATTAATTTCTAAGTAATTTAAATTGCTTTTATATTTTGGACCAATGTAAAGGACATGTTTTCACCTTTTGGTGGGTGTCCTATTTAGTTTAGACATGAACGATGTAAGGACATGTTTCCATCCTCGGATGTGTGTCCATTTATTTACTTTATTTGGACATTGCTTTGATTTTAATATAATGATGCTTTATTTTAATTACTGCAAAGGAGGCTGGTTCTATTGAACCGGGCATTGTGGGGGTGCTAGGTCATTTCTCACCTTCCCCACACGTACCCAACTATTCGAACCCATTAGGGGGTTGAGGATTCCTTAGGAATCGAGTCATCCACCCCTTTCTTTTTCCTAGCCCATCCGGGTGGCGACTCCTTTTTTTTTGGGTTTAGGCCCGTGTTCTCTAAGGCTCTGAGCCTAAACAGTGCCGAAGTCGCAAGAACCATTCCACCGGGAGTGGGGGCAAAAATCCCCACTCACAGTGGCGACTCCACTGGGGATAAGAGAAGTTGATTTTGTTGGTCTTTATATTATTCTATTCTTTCTTATAATGTCATATTAGATTGCATCATATTAGATTGCATCGTGTGTGTGAGTTAGGACTCCCGTATTATCCGTGTTGTGTTATATAAGGGATACCATACTTTCACTCAAGGTATGGAGATCGAGCATGGCATAACCACTCATAGCCTTGTACCATTTGGTATATACTTGCTATGAGAACCTAAGCCTTTTAACCCAAAGACTAAAACTCATGTAATTGGCCTAGTTACTTTCCTTAGGTTTTACCCCAAATGCTTATTGTTTGACTATGGTTAATTTATTTTGGTTTAAATCATGGCTTATTTGGTTTGTTCTTTTTATAATATGACCTAAGTACATAGTAAGCTCAAAATAAATTTTTCTTTAAAGTCCAAAAGACCAAAACTATTTTTAAAACTTTTCAAGATTATCTTTGGACATAAAACTTTTCTAAAAACAAATCAAAAATACTTTTCTCATGATCCAAATATAAAGGCCAAAATATGTTTTTTCTAAAATTGTTTTTACAATGGGCTTAGAAACAAAATTATTTCATCCAAAGGAGCTTACAAATTATTTAGGTCAATTACGAAATACCAAAAATCAATTGTGAGCCTAGTTTATACTAAGAGTTATTAATCATGGGCTTATTTTTTGCATAAATCATTAGTTACTTTTTCAAGTGAGAAATCTATTTATAATAAACCTCTTAATTTAGTTTTAATCCAATATAGCATAAAAGCTACTTTAGTTGGTTAAATGGATTAAAACCTAATTAATAGGAATTATCATGAACTGATTTTTATTTTCGAAAATATAACTATTGGTTGAAACGTCTGAGGGAATTATTTAAAAAATAAGATACCCCATGTTGGTATTCTATTAACCATATTACCTAAGAAAAGAGACTCATCATTTGTGTGTGGATGTTATAAGGTTGGAACGGACGTTCTACTTATCTTTATTGATTGTTTATGCATACATGCATACATTTGCATCTCATATCATTGATCCTCTCTGGCTCACAGCCCTGGATTATGACAGTTCAAAAGCTTATGACAATTCGACCTACGTCGGAGATGAAGAATCTAGTAGCAACTCAATCACTTGCTCACCAAAAGCAATGGAGCCCGAACAAATTCAAAGAATGATGGACGACGCCCTCAATGCCAAGATGGAAGAAATAAAATAGGCCTTGGCTGAGACCATGAAGAACCAATTGGCTGTAATTTTAGGAAATAATGCTGAAGCATCTGCCAGCACTAAGAAGCCAAAGGACAAGGGGAAGACTAAAGTTGGTGAAGTGGTTTTTGATGATGATAAGGTGATCATGGATGAGGATGATGATTGAGCTCAATATTTCCAAGATCCTCAAGACAAGAAGAAAGAATCGAAGATTATTGAAAGATCAGTTATGGAAAAAACTGAAACTTTTGATGTTGAAAAGATGATTGCGGATTTGGAAAAGAAATTTAAAAAGAAACTGAAAACCGAAAAAATGTCCAAAGTTGACAAATTATTTGAGCTAGACGAAGAAGTTTCGTACAAATTCAAGATGCCATCCTTTGGAAAGTTTGATGGAACCGAAATCCTCACCTCCATGTGAAGCTGTATATCACTGCTATGCAGTCTGCCCGAGCTACTAAGGCTCAAACTCTAAGGTACTTTATGCTCTCATTGGATCCGATTATCCAAAATTGGATCAATACCTTAGAAGAAGGAACACAAAAGAGTTGGGATCTGCTATACAAGGCCTTCATCCAACAATATGGATACAATGTCGAAATGAAAGTAACCTTGATGGAGGTGGAAGCCATTAGGTAATGACTAAATGAGAATTTTGTGAACTATGTGAAAAGATGGAGAAATAAGGCTGTTTTGCTTAAGAAGAGGCCCGATGAATCTGATAAAAAAAGAATGATTGTGAGAGGGGTGTTGCCTAGTCTTTGTGAAAGGATGTCTCATACACTCATCCGTGATTTCAAATATCTCCTCCAAGCTGGTCTGCAAATTGAAGAATGGGAAAGAGAGAAGAATCACTTTTCAATAAGAAGGAATGAGAAAGGAAACTATCAGTCTGGTAACCAAGGTATGCAAAAGGCAGTTGGTGTTAATGCTACTAGCCAAGGAACAAGAAGACAATTTTCAGAATTAGGAAAACCGCTGTCTTGGGTTCTTAATAAGCTACAAAAGAAGGGATTGTTACAACCCTTAAATCCTCGTCCTTTGCCTAACCCCTTCCACCTAATTTTGACACTAAAGCATTTTGTCAATTTCATCAAATGCAAGGACAAGATACGGATATATGTGTGAGGTTGAGGCATGAGATCCAAAATTTGATTGATAGTGGGAAGCTGCCCGAGCCCGACAAGCCCAATACCAAGAACAATCCTTTGCCTAAGTTTGGAAGAGTACCTCTACTGACAACCTTCATGGTGGGAAAAGGATTGGAAGAAGATTTTGTTTTATCATCCTTTCAAGATGGAAAAAATAAAGATGTGAAAGGAAAAGAAGCTTAACTCAACAAACTTTCCTTAGCTTGAATGTTGCTTTTTCAACTTTGCTTTCTTTAATATTTAATTGGAACAATCGTGTTTTTCAAATTTAAATTTATTTGAATAAATTACTTTCATCAAAATTTTTGTTGGTCTTTATTCATTTTGGTGCTCAAACAAAGAGGAATCTAGCTTGATAATTCATGAATTAATATATTTATGCATCATGAATTGAATGACTTTGCTAGGTGAGGGTATTTCTCTATAGCATCGAGTTGTGTATGCTTACTTAGAGAGGGCTCCAACATAATTACCTTTGTCTAGATTCTAGTCAGTCTTAGAACATGCGTAGATAAACTTTTGAGGTGAAATGGAACTCTACTTATTTAGGGGAGAAATGATCTAGGCATTGTTTGGTTAGCCAACAACTAGTATCCACCCAATTAGATATCAATCCCCAGTTGTCCCTTTGAGCCTTCATAAAATTTTAGCTTTCTTTTCATTGGCATATAACCCCAATAACCTACCCTGAGCTGTTGTGATACTTTTGACAAGTCTTATGATCACTAAGATGAAGAGGCAAGAAGTTCAAAGAAAGGAATGAATAGTCAATATCATAAGGATAGTTGGTGTTCTCAAGATCATAAGGGTAGTTGAAGTTCACCTAATATCTCCAATATATCAAGATAACATCAGAATAACAAATGATTTATCCCTATTAAAGGAGATTTATACCACTCCATTTATCCATTATTGGAAACCCAAGTTGGTACAAACAAGACAACTCTGTTTGAGCTAGAACCAAAAAAAAAGAAGAAAGAAAAGAAAAAAGAAGAAAAGAAAAGAAGAAAAGAAAAAGAAAAAGAAAAAAGAAAAAAGAAAAAAAAAGAAAAAAAAAGAGAAAAAATAAAACCCAAAACGGTTTAGAAAGCCAACTGAGTTCTCTTTTACCTAAAGTAGCAAAAGGCTTCCATTTAGTTTATAAGGATAGTTTGACTTGAATTGGTCCAACCCAACCAAAGATTCGATCAAAATCAAAGAAAAAGGAGAAAGGTCACCCAGTTTTTGAAAGTTCTGTGCTTGAGAATCCTATGAGGAAGAAGGACAAAATAATAAAATGCTTAAAGAAAGGGGAGAAGAAGAAAAGAAATGAATTTAGGTAGCAAACTTTTTGCAAAGGCAAAGACTGTCCTAATCAAGATCCAGATTAATGCCAAGAAGATAGAAGGAATTTGGAGTCTAGCAAGATTGCTCCCAGTTGCCCAAAGTTCAAACAAGAAATTTGTAGTGTGAGGGTTTGTCCATAGTGTCAAAACGGCTCAAACTTACAAATGGCCTTCATTTAGCCCATGTCCCTTGTAGACCCCATTTCAAGCCTATCAAAGACCTGTTGATCTCTCTTGATAGGTAGAGTCTATTAGTGGAGATAGTTTGAATAAGCATGCATATGAGATAGACAATATTTAAACTCAATGAGACCTTTGGCCAAGTAATGTGTATGTGCCTATCTAAAGTGCAACAGTTCTTGCTTAAATAGAAATAATTCCCGAGTTTAGTACGGTAACTAGGGTTGTCATGTTATAGATATGTTAATTTGAAAAAATCAAGTCCTGAGGTACATTGGCATTGATTTGGCAAAGCCAACATTTGATTTTAAAATCAAAATTCAAAATAATAATAATAATAATAATAAAATATTTTTGTCATACAAAGCCTTCAAGTTAAGGGGAGTATGTTGAACTATCGAATCTCGAAGGACATATTGAGCAAAGGAAATGATTAATGGCAAGGTTATGAAGAAGCTACTTGGTGCGCGTCGCGCTGTGCTATAGCAATACCGCAAGCGCACGGGTCGCCCAAGTAATATAGTAGTGAGTGAGTTATCGTTCCACTGGGGACAAGGCCAAGCACTAGTGCAAATCTTAACTGTTGTTTAGCAAATTAATATTTTTATGATGTTTTATAATTAAAGACAATTAACTTAAATAAATGAACATAAAGATAAATTGTGTGTTGTGTAAAAAGGATTGATGAAAATGATACTATCCAGATATTGAATCACCCTAGCCTCAATTACATTACATGATAGAGTTGAATTGGCATTCCTCTAACTTAGACTAAAACCTCTCTCGAGTGAATTAATCCCTAATCACTAAATAGAGTGCCAGAATCTCTTCTCAAAACACAATTAAATAGATCTTGCATTAAGAGCAAGGAACTATAAACCAAAGGATCTTGTAGGTCTATCTCTAGCACCCTAATCAATTCTCAACCCTTATGAGTAATCAATTCATATCAAGCTTTCTCAAGTCAATAATATGAAAATGGCAACCAATCAATAAGCATGCTATCATCAATTGGCAATAATCATTAAGCATAATAAGAATAACACAACTCAATCACTTAAAGTCATTCAATCATACAAATAAGCTAGGGTTCTTCAATATCTAGATAGAGAATGATTTAGTTCATGTTCAATACACTTAATACAACAACAACAACAACAATAACATTAAAATACATAAAAGGAGAAAATAGAAAAACCCCTTTCAATGTGGCTTCTTGAATCTTCAGGAGCTGCCAATGGAAGATGCAGATGTTGGAGAGGATGGAAATGGAGGATAAAGATGAAGAGTCAAGGAAAGTGTCACTCCCTCCTTGCCCAAAACGTGTATGCCCAGCCTCCTCCTCTCAAACCTCTCTTCTCTGCCTCTATTCACTGTTTTCTGCACAAACCTCCAGCCCTCTGCAGAAGCTCTTTCCTTCTTCCTCTTCTTCTCTTTTTATTTCCCTCCAAAGCTCAAGCTCATGCTTCCAACTCATACCACTCTCCATTTTCTCCCATATTCTCTTTGTTTAATCTTTCTTTCCATCAATTAGGCAGGTTTTTCCTTTCTTTTTTCTTTCTTTTGACAAAAGCAATTGGTTTGTCTCCCACTTGTTCCTCAATCCGTGCAAAAGAATCAAGGTTTTTATAGGTGACACGACCAAGCTTTGAGTGGCTTGGTCGTGTCTCCCATTTTCCTTTGGGACATGGCCAAGCCACTTGGCCATGTCCATCACTACCTCTTCTTTCTTTCTTTCTTTTATTTTGTTCTCAAGGAGTGACAAGGCCACTGGCTTGGCCGTGTCACTTGGGTGTGTCACCTTATGCTTGTTTCTTTTCTTCTTGTGTTCTTTGGTTAGGCATGGGACACGGCCAAGCTTGTGGCCGTGTCATGTGACACGGCCACTGGCTTGGGCGTGTCACCTGCCAGTGTCAGCTTCTGTTCTTCATTTTTTCTTCTTTGCTTGGTTCTTTGGTTTCTATTCTTTGGGTGAGACACGGCCAATGACTTGAAGAAATTTTGAGGGACACGGCCAAGCTTGCTTTGGCTTGGCCTTGTCTTGCTTGATTCATGCTCTTTCTTGATTGTTTTGATCATCCAAGGGAATTTTTCCACTTTAACCTAAAACAAACACTTAAAACAAACTTTAAACAAAAATCAAATGAAACATTAACTAAAAACACATTAAAATCATACTAAAAACTAGTATAAAAATACTCTTATCAAATACCCCACACTTAAATCCTTGCTTGTCCCCAAGCAAGGCTAAAATCAAAACAAACTAAACACAAAAATTTTGTCAAGTTCAAGAGTTATAAAAATGCATCAAGACTTCCCTATCCTTGAATCTGTAATCAATATCAAATCAAACAAAATCGATACCAATGCAATTAAGTGGCTTTCCATGCATAACCTATATTGTCACTCCCTCACCAACTCTTAAAAGTATTTGATCAAGGTGGTGTTTGCACTCATAACAATCAATGAAAGATTATTGCCATAGGCTTGCTTATCTATCAAATCTCCACTACTTAATTACAATCAAGCATCAATCAAAAGGTCTTTTATTGGGTTGTAATGGGGCTAAGGTAGAGGCATGGCATTTAGGAAATGTGAGCTTAATCATTAAGTTCAAGAGCACTTCAAGAATGAAGTAACCGATCATATGTATAACCCAACGATCCCAAAACACCTTCCTCTTATCTACCCCTTGACATTGAAAGAACTTTTCAAGGGAACTCACTTATTACATCTTGCAATGATTATTTCCACACATATTCCAACCCTTTCAACAATAACAACAATTATTCTTATTTTTCTTCTTTTTATTTGATTTGATTTTTTTTCTGCAATCTTAAACCTACTAACTTTAACCCCATACTTAATTCAACACAACACTTGGTCATAAATGCTCTTAAAATGCTCTTGACCTAATGAAAGGGTAAGAGTTAAAACAACAAGGTTCAAGCTAATGGTGTTGTGAAAAAGAAATAAAGGGAAAATAAAATAGGCTCAAAATTGGCTAACTAAGGTTGAATGTAGGGTTGGTCCTTTTAAGCCAAAGTGGGTTCACCTAATTGCCTTAATCATCTTGATGCCAAATTGAAATTTTTATATAGTCTTAAAATGTATGTCAAAGCAAGTTCTAGCAAGTAATCAATCAAAGATGTCCACACACAACAAGAATAGTCAGTTGATGGCTCAATTCCTCACTAGGTTGATGGTAATGCAAAGGAAAACCAACAAAATTGACAATAAGCACCAATTCTACTCAATTCTAAAATTTATGCTTCAAAAATTCAAAGGTCATCAATCAACAATTTATAACAATTGAACTTTCCAAAATTGATTTATTCAAAGAAAAACAAGAAAAACATTAACTAAACTTAAACTAAAACAAGTAAAAATAAAAACACAAAATACAATATGCACCCCACACTTAAAATTTCACATTGTCCTCAATGTGAGGATGCATAAACTAGAAGAGAGTTTAGATAAGACCTGATTTCCATCGCTCCCATATGTGATATGTAGGGCTCCTTCCCCCCATAATGCAATTGTAGCCCGGGATTGAGAGGATGATCAACATGCAACATTGAAGTGTGCCCAATGTATGACAACCCCTATATATTATTCCTTGAAGAAAAATTGTCCTAAAGGGACATATGAAGGTTGCCTCGGGGTGATCCTCCAGTACTATAGGAACTTGGTAACTAGTTTTGTCTTTATGCAACATGGGCATATCAGATTTCTACTCTTCCTTACCACCAAAAGTAGAAGGGATGACTTTTCGGGACTCTTGAAATTCAACCAAGGTTGGTTGAATCACTTTTTCATCTATTTTAACAGTGTCAAGTCCCCTCTCAACAACCTCAGCATCTAAAATTAGTTTACACTTCTCAAGTTCTAAATTGGGCATTTCATGTTTTTCTTCTAAGGGCATACCCATCTCAAAATTGTTTTCAATATCTCCTTGGGAGTGCATGTCATAGATGTCAGAAAGTTGCATACCTTGCTTCTCATCCTTCAGGTTACCTGTTGATGGACTTGATGGCCTATAAGGATCCGAGGTTTCATGCAACTTGGTTGAGGTTAATGCCTCCAAAACCTCCTCCGTTGATTGGCTTGGCTCATCCGTGTTGGATTGTATCTTCTCGCCATTGTCTTCCTGATTAGTCTCTGCATCAAAGAAATCACAAAAATTGTTATATATTACCTGTTCATTTCTCAAATTTGTGATTACCTCAATTTGCTCCAATTGGCTAGGAGACTCCTCTTTTTGGTATTCTTGGGGTTGATGTGCCAGCTGCCTAGTTAGAGCGTCCAACCTCTTCTGTGTTTCTTACAAAGATTCAAACCTCAACTTATCTTCCACTATGTATTGATCGCATTAAAATTTCTCGGTATCTTGACTGAAGGCATTCACTCTCTCCTCCAAAGTAAGTTTCTTAGGTTGATCTACATTTTGTGGGCTATTTTGAATGAATGCATTCAATCTTTCCTCCAAAGTGGGTTCCTTAAGGTGATCTTGATTCAGCGTGTGTCTTTGAATATAGGCATTTAACTTATCCTCCAATGTAGGTTCCTTAAGGTGGTCTTGGTTTGAAAATTATTCTTGAAAGTAAGAACTTCTTTGGCAAGGCTGAAAAAATTATTGAGGTGGAATGTACTGTTGATTTTCCCAAGAAATATTTTGGTGGCTTTCCCAGCTCGGATTATAAGAATTGGAATATGTGTCATTACCACCCATTTGCTGGAAACTTTGGTAGCCATATTCTTCCTCGTGCCAATCTTGGTATCGTTCGAAACCAAATGAACATGTATTGGCACTATGTCCTGCATTGCCACATGCTGCACATACCATGCTAGAATTATAGTCCCTATCATAAACTCCCCCGTGCCTTGAAAATTGCATATTTATAAAAGGCACTCAGCAATTTAAAGAAAACAAACAAATAAACAAATTCAAACACAACAAACAAACAAATTTACAGAAAACAAACAAACAATTCAAAGAAAAACACACAAACATTTTACAGAAAATAAACAAACATTCTTGATAAAAATAAAACTAAATCAACAGTCGTAATTATATTACTAGTATTGAAACCATTGTCCCCGGCAGCGGCGCCAAAAACTTGGTGTACGTCGCACTGCGCTATAGCAATACCGCAAGTGCACGGGTCGCCCAAGTAATATAGTAGTGAGTGAGTTATCGTTTCACTGGGGACAGGGCCAAGCACTAGTGCAAATCTTAACTGTTGTTTAGCAAATTAATATTTTTGTGATGTTTTATAATTAAAGACAATTTACTTAAATAAATGAACATAAAGATAAATTGTGTGTTGTGTAAAAAGGATTGATGAAAATGATACTATCCAGATATTGAATCCCCCTAGCCTCAATTACATTACATGATAGAGTTGAATTGGCATTCCTCTAACTTAGAATAAAACCTCTCTTGAGTGAATTAATCCCTAATCACTAAGTAGAGTGCCGAAATCTCTTCTCAAAACACAATTAAATAGATCTTGCATTAAGAGAAAGGAACTATAAACCAAAGGATCCTGTAGGTCTATCTCTAGCACCCCAATCAATCCTCAACCCTTATGAGTAATCAATTCATATCAAGCTTTCTCAAGTCAATAATATTAAAATGGCAACCAATCAATAAGCATGCTATCATCAATTGGCAATAATCATTAAGCATCATAAAAATAAAACAACTCAATCAATTAAAATCATTCAATTATACAAATAAGCTAGGGTTTTTCAATATCTAGATAGAGAATGATTTAGTTCATGTTCAATACACTTAATACAACAACAACAATAATAACATTAAAATACATAAAAGGAGAAAATAGAAAAACCCCTTTCAATGTAGCTTCTTGAATCTTCAGGAGCTGCCAATGGAAGATGCAGATGTTGGAGAGGATGGAAATGGAGGATAAAGATGAAGAGTCAAGGAAGGTGTCACTCCCTCCTTGCCTAAAACGTGTATACCCAGCCTCCTCCTCTCAAACCTCTCTTCTCTGCCTCTATTCTCTGTTTTTTGCACAAACCTCCAGCCCTCTGTAGAAGCTCTTTCCTTCTTCCTCTTCTTCTCTTTTTATTTCCCTCCAAAGCTCAAGCTCATGCTTCCAACTCACACTACTCTCCATTGTCTCCCATATTCTCTTTGTTTAATCTTTCTTTCCATCAATTAGGCAGGTTTTTCCTTTCTTTTTTCTTTCTTTTGACAAAAGCAATTGGTTTGTCTCCCACTTGTTCCTCAATCCGTGCAAAAGAATCAAGGTTTTTATAGGTGACATGGCCAAGCTTTGAGTGGCTTGGCCGTGTCTCTCATTTTCCTTTGGGACACGGCCAAGCCACTTGGCCGTGTCCATCACTGCCTCTTCTTTCTTTCTTTCTTTTCTTTTGTTCTCAAGGAGTGACACGACTAAGCTTGTGGCCGTGTCATGTGACACGGCCACTGGCTTGGCCGTGTCACTTGGGTGTGTCACCTTCTGCTTGTTTCTTTTCTTCTTTTGTTCTTTGGTTAGGCATGGGACACGGCCAAGCTTGTGGCCGTGTCATGTGACACGGCCACTGGCTTGGGCATGTCACCTGCCAGTGTCAGCTTCTATTCTTCATTTTTCCTTCTTTGCCTTGTTCTTTGGTTTCTGTTCTTTGGGTGAGACACGGCCAATGACTTGGGCATGTCACCTGGCTGTGTCATCTATTGCCTTGAAGAAATTTTGAGGGACACGACCAAGCTTGCTTTGGCTTGGCTTTGTCTTGCTTGATTCATGCTCTTTCTTGATTGTTTTGATCATCCAAGGGAATTTTTCCACTTTAACCAAAAACAAACACTTAAAACAAACTTTAAACAAAAATCAAATGAAACATTAACTAAAAACACATTAAAATCATACTAAAAACTAGTATAAAAACACTCTTATCACTACTGAATCATAATTTGAAATGGATGCATCTTTTCTGCTTGGGGCCTCTATTATTCATGTTTTCAACTTCTTGAAGATAAAAGCCATAAATGTGAAGCATCCTGTCATTCCAAAGCAAGAACTGAACAAGCATCTGGAAGGAGTCAATGAAAACACTTTAGCTGATCACCTCGGTCTGTGAGTCGATGAAGCCACTATATTGAATCAGGGGGGGGGGGGCATAGAAGACCCATTACTTGAGGAGACTCCAGTCATTTTGCAAAAGAAAGGAAGAAATGCATGCTTTTTCGATGGGCTAGACAATATACAAACATCAACCAAAGCCGCATAGAAAAAATCATGGGTTTGAGCCAACACAGGGGGCAAGGAGAAGATATGAAAAGAAGAAGAAAAAAAATTTAAAAAAAAAGAGTTGCAGTAAAAATAAAAATTATATATCATCATTATTATTATTTTATTATACTTATTATACAATATTTCCTTAATTGATACAATGGGGTGGATCATGATCAAACAAAACCCTAAAAAAATCATCGCCTATTGAAGAAGGAGGCATATCACCCATCCCGAGTCTGCCCGAAGTAGGAGCACCTGAATCTCTATTACCTTGAAATTCAGATCTATAATGGTCCTCATCTGAAGTAGATGAAAGAATCTCATGGTCATCAGCTTGGGGGCCTCTAGATGAAGAAGCACCAGGATCTCTCATCCCCTGAAACCGAAAGTCTCAAAAATCTTCCTCTGACTGATGATATAATTTTTCAAAATGAGAAACCTGTTGACGACTAGCGGCCAACTCCTCTTAAAGTTTCTGTTTTTGTTCTTCAAGCATACACTGTGAGCCAGAAAAGAAAAGAGTAAGAGCATACATAATCATGCATACATATAGCATAAATTATCATGAAATAAGAAAACCTACTAGGTAATTCATATCAATGCCCTGTGGATGAGATGGCATCTCCGGTTGATTAGAATAAGCAAACAGAGGAGCAATAAAAGAAGGTCCCGCCTCATGACTAAATGAGCCAGCAGCCTATAACAATCATTAAAGAAGTCAAAACAAGTTAAGAAAAAGTGATTGCAATGGAAAAATGGTAAAAGTTTACCTAAGAAGTGCTAACCCCGAGATGTGAGACAAGCTCTCCTCCCTCTCCATGATATTCCTCTTCATTTCTATCCTCATTTTCCACGAAAATCTCCCGTACACCAACAGGAGATACGTCAAAGTTCAAAAGCCCTATTTGAATAAACTGGGTATAAGATGCACCCAGTGGATAGAGAAAGGTTTCAACATCATAACCGTGCCGAGCCAACCACCATGCATTCTCTGGCATTGACGTGATATTTAAAGTATATTTCGGGAAGCGCATCGGGATCCTTCGCTTCTTGGGACCAAGAAACCACTCATATACTCTCTCTCCGAGAAACCAGCCACTAGACACAGGGCCGACAATGACTCGGCGGGTATGTTGAAAAGGCAGTGCGACATTCATGGAGGAAGTCCAGTTCGTCCGCTCTTCTGTGTTCCACCAGGGCAAATTGACCTACAAAAAGACATAAGGTAAGCGAACTTTTATATAAATTTTAAAGTATACTAATGCTATTACCTAGCTCCAGGTTAAGCAGCTCAAGACAAAGCTTTGCGTATGCACATGGTGAGAGCCGGGAACTTCTACACGATCTGACAACCAAAAATTTAATCTCGAATACCCAACTCTCTCTCGGGAAATACCAGGCACCCTCACAAGATTGTGCTCATATGCCCATGCCTACAACAATAATAAAAATCAAATTCATGCAAGAATAAGAATGGAATTGACATTGGTGGAAGAAGAGTACCTCGACAACTGCCATAAAGCCAACAAAAGACTTCTTATTTCTGCAAATTTTGTCAAGTCCATGGTAAAGACAGGCAAGACCAGCTTCACCCCAGCCTTAAAGCGGTACCATACTCATATCAGTAAGGACCCTCAACGCCGACAAATGGATGGCGGATTCGGTGCTACCTAAAATGGTTGACCCGAGCAAATACAACAAAAATCCTCGAGCATATTGTTTGGCTGTTTCTCTATGAACCCGTCCTTCGTAGTTCATCCAATAACTCCGAATTGGCTCAATTTTTATCTTGAAAGGCCCTTTAAATGATGGTTTCATACCAATTAGCTGTTGAATTTCTTTGAATGTCAGAATATCATTGGTAAGAGGGACCGGAAGGCCATAGTACTAGATACCAGTTATGGCTGTATAATCGACCGGGCCAATGGTCATTTCTTTTATAGGTAGGTGAAAAGTATGGGTCGTGTCCATCCACCGTTCTGACAATGCTTGAACTACACTCATGTCTATCGGATACTCCTCAGATGATAATTACAAGATAAAGCTTTCAAAATCGCAATCTCAGATAATTCGTCTTACCCGAGAAGGTGCTAGATCATACCATTGTCGGGCTTTGTAGACATACCCTCTGCCTCGAATAACGCAATGATCATGCTAATATGGAACCAGGTAAGTCAACACAAGGTAAGTATATCATCATATCAATACCACTAATTTTAGGCTAAATTTATTTTTAGTCTATCTTTTTACTTAAATTCTTAAATATATTCATCTAATTAATTTATTTTTCCTAAATCTTAAAAAAGAAAAAAAAAAGAAAAATAAAACAACAAAAAACAAACAAAAAATAAAAAGAAGACAAAAAAATAAAGAAAAAGAAAAAAAAAGAAACAGAAAAGGAAAATGAAAAAACAAACACACAAAAAAAGAAAAAATAATAAAAACACACAAAAAAGGAAAAAATGAAAAATAACTTGCTGTTAAAATAAATAATTACCTTGCTCTTTTGATTCGAACTGCGATGAAGCGGTATCCCGGCTAGTAGACTTATATTTTCATCTTCATGCTGCCGAATAAATTCCAATAACTCAGCATTAGATCGAGTTCCTGATCTTGAAGCATGCATTTTTTTTTCAAAACTCTATGCTAAACTCTCTAAAATAAAAGATGTATAGCTATGAATGAAATGAAGAAATAAGCTGCTGTGAATGAAATGAAGAAATGAGCTGCAACGTTTATGTAGAGAAATGGTAAAGGAAAAAGACAATAAAAAAACAGTATTCTCGTGAAAAAAAAGAGAAAAAGTAAATTTTACTATTGATAAATAGTAAATTACTATTTATAAATAGTAAATGAATAGTGGTAAATAGTGTATAAACAGTAACTACACAATAAATAAATAGGAAACTCAATTATTCAATTCAATCATTTAGATACTTGCATGTATATAAATATTTTTGTACTTTTAAAATATTTTTACACGCAGGAGGCAAGAAGATATGTGCATGATAAAAATCAGCTAAATTTTTTTTGCAGACAATTAAATCAGCTAAGTATCCTACCGACTATAATTTTTTTTGCAAACAATTAAATCAACTAAGTATCCTACCGACTACAATTATTTTTTGCAGATAATTAAATCTCTCTTAGCTTAGGTCCAGAACCTAAATTACCTTTAAGTCCAGAACTTAGCTCGGGTCTAGAACTCAAATTATCCTTAAGTCTAGAATTTAGCTTAGGTCAAGAACCTAAATTCCCTCTTAAGTCCAAAACTTAGCTTGGGTTTAGAACCCAAACCATCCAGGGTCCAGAACCCAAGTCTTTTTTGAGTCCAGAACTCGAACCGGGTCTAGAACCCAAACCATCCCGGGTCCAGAACCCAAGTCTTTTCTAAGTCCAGAACTCAAACCGGGTCCATAACCCAAATCATCCCAGGTCCAGAACCCAAGTCTTTTCCAAGTCTAAAACTCGAATCAGGTCCAGAACCCAAACCATCCGGGTCCAGAACCCAAGTCTTTTCCAAGTCCTGAACTCGAATCGGGTCCAGAACCCAAACCATCTTGGGTCCAGAACCCAAGTCTTTTCCTAGTCCAGAACTCGAACCGGGTTCAGAACCCAAAACCTAAACCATCTCAGAAAAATTAAGTATATTTTGTCAAAATTAAGTCTTATTGCTTTTCACTCTCTTTTGTCGTAGTCTCAGATCGTTCAAGCAGGGGGCAAACTGTAGACCCTTAATTTTTGACCCAGTTTGGTCCGATATTTTTTATAGTCAAGAATAATTTTTGTGGTATTTTAATTAATAATATATATTTTAGTATTTATTATTTATAATTTTTAATAAAAATAAAAAGTAATATTAGTAAAGTTAATAATAATAATAATAAATAAATAATATAAATAAATAAATAAATAAAAATGGGCAACGAAAAAATCGGCTGGGCCAATTCGCCGCAGGAAATTCCTGCAGCGAATTGGTGCCAGCCCCAGCAATTTTTGCTCGCTCTCAAATTTTTGCCAGCAGCAGTGTGAACCTCGGATTCCGCCCGAAAAGGATTCGGATGGACGTTCACTTGTTGTCAGGAGTCGTCACTCAGTTTTTTCTGTTCCAAGGGAAAAACTAAGAAAACCCTTGTTTGACTCCAATTAATGCTTCCAATGTAAAGGCTTCTAGTCTGCGAACCCAAGGAGGATTCGGGGACTATGTCATGCATTTGACTAACTTGACAATAAAAAGAAGTAAATATAAAAGGGATGAAGAAAAGAAAAAGGACTGATTGTTGGTAAATTGTGGACTTGCTATTTGGGGTGAATCCCAAATATGCCTACATACTCCCGTTTTTATGAGAGATCAAAGCCCATGTAGTTCGGGAAAGCCTATTTAAAGGCGATGAAAATTATGTTTCATGCATGTGTGTGTGTATGCTTCGTGCATTTGTCGGGCTTTTTGCCAAATTGGTGAGATTTAGCACTTAGTGCTAAATGGTGAAATTTAGGTACTTTGTACCAAAAAGATGCAAATTTTAGGCCTTTGGTCTGCATTGTCGGGCTTTTTGCCAAATTTGTGAGATTTAGCACTTAGTGCTAAATGGTGAAATTTAGGTACTTTGTACCAAAAGAGTGAAATATGACTTCATGCCAAAAGATTGATTGATTGTGAAATTTAGGTACTTCGTACCAAAGTGAGCAATTTAGGCTTCGTGCCAAAAGGTTGATTTTAACTGTGAAATTTAGGTACTTTGTACCAAAAGGATGCGATTTAGGCTCCATGCCAAAAAGATTGATTGATTCACGGCTTAATGCCGAAATGTTGATTGATTTGTCCATTAGCCCATTAGACCTAAAAGGATTAGGTCTTTGACCGAAAGAAATTAAGAAGAAGATGGAATGCTTATGACATGCTTAAATTGACAAATGATGAATTAGGATATTACCTTGCTTAGGATTTTTCCACTTCGAAGTTCCAGATCTCGTTTTCTTGGACCTTGGATTATGATTCTTGATTACGGATTAAATTCGTCAGCATGAGGCCCGGAGTCTCCAAAAGCCAACCTCTTTTTCTAAACACTTGAAGGCAATTTATAGGCAAAATCGGGCTGAGCCGAGCCGTGGATGTGACAAGCCGAAAAGACGGAAGAAGTTTTGGCGGCTCGGCCGCCGGAGTCACGGCGGCTGAGCCGCCTGGGTCACGGTGGCTGGGCCGCCGGTTTCGTCCGATTTTCGCTCAAACTGATTTTTCGGGAGCTAGAGACCTCCAAAAATTATTCCGGGACCATATCCGCGATCCTCACATCGTCCCGGACATTTCAAGTACCATATCGATATACTTCCGGTGAACTTTTACAGTGGACTCCCGGTCCGGCTCGGTTGTCCGTAGTTTGAGAAAATTGGCTTCCCGAGCCTCAAAATTCGAGTGTTCACAATTGCCTCCCACTGGGGTCCATAAAAATGATTTATGGAGCCCAGTGGTCTTCTGAAGAGCGAATTTTGAGCGAGGGGTAAAAGACCTGCCTTTTGGTATTTCTGGATTGTTTGCAACACTTCTGATTGCATTCTGATCGCATTCCAACTTTTCTGTACCTGCACTTTCATTTAGCACAAACAGTACATATGTATGCATGATGTCACCTTTTATTTTCATAAAGGCATTTATTTGCTTCTTTGCACCCATTGTATGCACAACTGGACCAAGAGCCTTCAAAAGATGGAAATGATCAATATGGGTAGATATGGGTTGCTTTCTGTCACCATTCTTAGGTGGATATTGATGGATTGGGATTTTATTTATTTCCAGTAAAGAACTTAGAAATAAATTCTAGGAATCTTTCCTTTACATGTACTTGAAATAGCTTTAGTAATGAACCAGAAGTAATACCAGGCTTTGCTGTGTTCTGTTATCAGTAATTATTTCTAATAAAGAACTTAGAAATAATCCTATAGGAAGTCAATCCGGCTGGGGAAGGAACTCAAATTTTTCTGAAGTTGCCCCCAAATTATTCCAAATAATGAAGTTGTTGAATTTTGGCCAATTGAGAAGCCAAGGAGACGTGCATTGCTGCAGGAGCTGGAGGGTGAGGATGTGGTTCCTCTTAATGAGGAGAATACAGATGCTGCAGAGAGTTCCGGAGCTAAGATACCGAAGACTCTGCCCCACGTAGGAGGCGTAGGATTTAGATCCCAGGGTGACTCCATTGTCTTTTTTTTTTTTTTACCTTTTTGGTTTTTCTTTCTTTTTGACATTTTGGAGTTATGACTTGACTCTTTTTTTTTTTTTGGACTTGTGGTTTGACTCTTTTTGATTGGTTTTTAGTACTTTATGAAAGGAATGACTTTTTTTGAATGAATGAATCCCTTGGGAATGAATGACTCTTCTTGGCATGACTCTTTCCTTTGCTTTCCAAGCATTATCTACTTTATTTACTTGCTCTAACTTTTGCCTAAGCTGTCCTTTCGGATTTTCAACTCAGCGAGCTCTTACCCATTCTTGCCTAAGCCGCCCTTTGCGGGTTTTTGACTTAGCGGGCCCCACTATTGCCTAAGCCGCCCTTTGTGGGTTTTCGGCTTAGCGGGATTTTTTGTTTGTTTTGTTTTGTTTTGTTTGTTTGTTTTTTTTTTATGTTGGCACAAGAAAAATGAATCAATGATTTTATTAAAATTTAGACCGTGCTCAAGGAGAGCTGCCTACATATCTCGAATTAATTTGCGAGAATCAGGTCTAATGTAGTTCCTTTCAATGCATGATCATACATAATATTTCTTTTGTTGGTCCAAATTGCATGGATTTGTGAATTCTAACCCATCCAAATCAGACAAGATAACGGCTCCGCCGAAAAGCATTTTCTTTTATAACGTAGGGTCCAGCCCAATGAGGACGAAACTTCCCACAAGGATCTGTAACGGGTGTTCTGATCTCTTTCAGAACCAAACAACCTTCTTCCAACTTTCGATCTTTGACCTTTTTGTTGAAACGTCTGGCCATTCGCCTCTGATACCCTTGAATCTGATGCAGAGCTTGAAGTCTCTTTTTTTTTTATCCAAACCCAACAACTGATGATGATAATTGCTGATCCATTCAGCTTCATTTATCTGACTTTCTTGAATTATCCTCGCCGATTGAACTTCCAGTTCAATGGGGAGTATTGCTTCCATTTCGTACACCAGTGAATACGGGGTTGCCCCAGCTTCATTTATGTTTTGTATGATCACCTTTATAGACTTATTTGCTGCTTCTACAGCTCCATTTGTTCGAGGTCTATAAGGAGAGGACTTATGATGCTGGACCTTCTTATCCTTCAAGAGTTTAGCAAATTCTGCTTGGAAATGAGTTCCATTATCAGTGATAATCTCGAATGGTGTTCCGTACCGACAAAGGATGTTGGTTCGGACAAACTGTGCTGCCCTTTTGGCGTCTAATTCTGCATAGGAAGCTGCTTCAACCCACTTCGTGAAGTAATCCACTGCTACCGAGATAAACTAATGTCCAATCGAGGCTTGTGGATGTATTTTGCCAATTATATCTATTCCCCAAGTAGCGAAGGGCCATGGAGAAGTGATTGGATTCAGGGCAACGGGAGGTTGCTTCTGCAGCTTAGCAAATATCTGACACTGATGACATCCTTGCACAAATGCCACACAGTCTGCGTTCATGGTGGACCAATAATATCCCAAATTGGCCTGATGTTACACCAAAGAGTCACTTTGCAGGATTTAAGCTTCAAATTGTACTTGCGAAGTCTAAGGAAGAACTTCTCAAGTGCTTAGACGTGCTCTTCTGGAGATTTTGACTTGACAATCATATCATCAACATACACTTTTACTTCTTTGTAAATCATGTCATGAAAGATTGTCGTTGCCATCCCGTCTATTAGCAATTCGATGTGTGGTAGCGGGAAATCGTCCTTGGGACAAGCTTTATTCAGATCTCTATAGTCAACACACATCCTGACTTTTCCGTCTTTCTTCGGGACTGGTACAATGTTTGCTAACCAGGAAGGGTAGGCAATTGGTTCTATAAACTTATTGTCCAGTTGTTTGGCAACCTCCTTTTTAATCTTCAAAGACCATTCTGGCTTCATTCTTCTCAGTTTCTGCTTAACCGGCTTTGCATCGGGATATAGCGGAATCTTGTGAACTGCTATGGCTGGGTCTATTCCCGTGACATCACTTGTCTTCTACATGAAGCAGTTGGCATACTTTCTGATGCACTCAAGAACCTGTTCCTTATTCATACAATCACATGCAATGTATGTATGGTCATTTTCTTTGCCAATTATTATCTTTTCATTTATTTCTTTTATTTCATTTATATCATTTTTGCTAGATAATACTTGGAAAGTAAAAGACACAGGGTAACCAAGAATTTGAAGAGTTTCATTGATAATGGTGGAGTCATTCTCCAAGATTACATTAAATGTGACATTTGGGGTTCTCTAAATCTGAAGCTATAGAGGACTCAGAACTAGACTCTGACTCGGTGTTTGACTCAGGATTTGACTCGGTACAAGACTCGGGTTCAAGGTGTGACACTGGACTAGTTTTGTCTACAGCAGCTTGTCCCTCCTTGGCATACCAGTTCATCAGTGGTCCATCTGTTGTCTTGATCAACTTTGTGAAGTCCCTTTTGCCTTCGACATTGGTTATCACAGCAACCTCATCAAAGAGACTAGGCCGCATGAAATCTTCCATTTGGGGGTCAGTTTCAGGTTCTGGCTCTTCTTCTTTTATGGCCACAACATCAGCAAACATTTCAAAACCCGGTAGCTTCTTTCCGGTCATAGGAGAATAGAATGGTTCCTGAAAACCACGGTGATGAACTGCCTTTCCAGGTTTGCAAAAGTGACCATTCAGAGTTCTAAAGTAAGGGCGCATTTTGAGGCTTCTTGCCCCCCAATTTCCCTTTTTCTTCCTTCCACGCTCAAACTCTTCTATTTCATTGTCTGTAGGTTTATACCCCAAGCCAAAAGTTCCCTTATTCTCAGGCTCTTCCCATGGCCGTACTACGGGTGTTTTTCTCCCAGACTTCATCATTTCCATTCCGGGCAATAGACCTACCCTCAACATCATTCCCACTAGGCAATTGATTTGGACTTCCCCAAAGTCATATGAGACAAATGGCCCTTTTGGTTTTTCACCTTCAATGCATTGAACTGTGTCGTAATGAAACCCAGTCAAGGTCATGGCGGTTTCACCAGGAACAACCTCAAAGAGAGACTAATCCATGGTTTTCTTGTTGATTTCACAGGTATCCCCTTTGATAGTGATGATTTTTCCTTCAAAAGGGAATTTAAGTTTTTGGTGTAATGAAGAAGGTACAGCATTAATTTGATGAATCCACGGCCTTCCAAGGAGGAGATTAAAGCTCGCGGGTACATCAATGACCTGGAAGGGCACTTTCATTTCCACCGGCCCAATAGCAATTTCTAGAGTGGCAACACCCAAAATTTCTCTTCGAGTGTTATCATATGCTCTCACAATCTGATCAGAAGGTGTAAGATCTGTAGTCTCCAACCCCAAACAGCTTGCTACTTTCAAAGGACACACGTTTAAGGCTGACCCATTATCAATGAGAACCATGGGCACAGTCTTTCCCCCAGTCTGTATGGTGATGTATAGAGCATCATTGTGTTTCTTACCATCTTCTGGTAAATCTACATCAGAAAATCTGATACTCAATGCCTTAGTTGATTGGGTCAAAGTGGCCACCAAAGCTTCTGGGCTTGTGTCCACTGGTGTATCAAGTTGACTCAAAGCTTCGCTGAGAGCCTGGCGGTGTGGGAATGAGGAAGCAAGGAGCTCCCAAATTGACACCTTAGCTTGGGTTTGCTTAAGTTGAGTAAGGACAGGGTCTTCTTTTGGCTCTGGAGTCTTCTTATGGGGGTGATTTGAGGTTGTAGGGGTTTTTCCCAAGTCAAGTGGCTAATATTGTCTTCCACTTCTTGTCAGAGCACTGACCTCTTCAGCAAGGTCGTTCAAATCTAACACACACACTTCATTCATTTCTGAGAGAAGTTCGAAAGGATCAAACAGCTCTTCTTCCACAGTAATGGCATGGATGGAGTGATTGGGCAAAGGATTAGTGTTAATGTTTGGTTGCCTCCTGAGAGGAATGATGTCACCACTATCCACCAGATCCTGGATGCGGTTTTTCAGTGTCCAGCAAGCATCTGTTCTGTGCCCATTTCCTTGGTGGTACTCACAGTACTCATTGGCCCTGTAATTGGAGGGTAATGGGTTTGGAGGAGGCCTTGGGTCCAAAGGCTTCAAATATTTTCCTTCCACGGCCTTTTTAAACACTAGATGAAGGGGCATTCCAATGTCGGTATATTGCCTTCTTGACTGATTTCTTTGCCCAAGATTGCCCACACGTAAAGGATTCGCAGGGGCAATATTGGCCACTTCATTAGCCTTACTTGAGGAAGCAGCTTGGCCTTGTTTTTTATACTTCGAGATAGCTTCTTCATCTACTATCTTACCCAATTGTATCAGATCTTCTACCTTGGTTGCAGTCGCAATGAGCGATTTGAAAGTAGGTAGGTATTGGGTTTGCAGTTGGGCTTGATATGTAGGCCTTAAATTTCTGATTATGATATCAATCTGCTCCTGTTCTGAAGGGCGATTGATCATCTGGGCGGCTTTTGCCCTCCACCTCGTAAGGAACGAGGAGAAGGGTTCATTGTTGTTTTGTTTGGTGGTCTCAAGTTCTCTTCTAGTGACATCCACCTCAATATTGTAGTGGTATTGAGAGTTAAATGCATTGCAGATGTCTTCCCATGTCTTAATCTTGGAACGGTCTAGACTCACAAACCATTTAAGGGCAGCACCAGTCAGGGATTGTTGGAATAACTGAGCAAAGAGCTCATCATTTAAACCCCAAGGGCTTAATGCCCCCACATACATTTTCAGGTGAGTTTTAGGGCAAGTAGTCCCATCAAATCTGTCCATCCCAGGCATCTTGAATTTTGGAGGCAATCTAGCTTGGGGAAACAAGGATAAGGAATCCATGTCTACCACCTCTTTGTGAGTTTTCATGGCAGTGATTGACCTCTCAAGCGATTCAAGTTTCTTTTTTAGCTCATCAGTTTCATTCTTAGAGGGTGGATCCTCTAAATTGATGACAGAGGTATTATTCTGAATAGTCATGGGGGTACTAGTTTGCCCCACAATAGGTTCCTTCCCTAAATTTCCAGGAGTAGGGACTGTCTTTGGTGCTCCTCCTAATTCAGCCAGGATGGCTACCCTTTGGGCGGCTAAAGCTTCATCAATTCTTTCTTGCATTCTAGCTTCAATTTCCTTAGCCTGTCCATCTAGCAAAGCCTTAATTTGTTCAATTGTAGCCATTTCAGGAATTGGAGTGGTTGGTGAAGTTGGAGTGGTAGGGCTTGTGGGTGATTGCCCAGTTGGAGTTGGTGTAGTCTGTGTAGGTGACGGCACACGGATGGTGGATACCTGAAAAGGTCAAGGGTAAAGGATCAGGGTAGTGTGTAGGGTAGGAAAACTCTTGGTCCACTTGCACATATCAAAAGATTTTCCCTAAAACCGTGTTGTTATGTTGCATGAATGCACCTCATCACATCACAATTCATTTTAATGGTATGTGGCACTATCATTGGGTACATACAACCTAAGGGAAGGTTCTATTGGCACATGAAAAATAGAGAATCGGCTTATAATAGGGACCCTTGAGTCTTGAGTAAGATATACCTAACCACATGTGAAACAAGGAGTTTCGCGTGGGTCCAACAGTACGATTACTCATGGGCCACTCCAAAAGGATTGGAATGGTTTGCAACAACAGGGAGGACGCTTTGGCTGTCCGCCGGCATAATCAAGGAGACCTGCCGGTCAGCGCTACTTGCTATCCAGACTCAGAACTTTGAACAAAAAGAGAAGAAATTCATTTGAAAACAATTTTTTATGCAATGGAGGAAAATGATTCCCCCATATATGCAAGAGAAAAAGATTCTCTGAATGACAAAATAAATGCACAAGTAGTCAAACAATAGATCCATCAAAGGAAAAAGATTCCTTTCTTAAATCTTCAGTCCAATATTCTTAAAGGAAGGATATATATTGCTAAGGTACCCTGCAAAATAAACAAAAATACCCTAAAGAAGGGCAAATCGGTTAAACAAATAATAACAATCTACTAGGATCCCATAAATCGTTTTTATGGTCCCTAGTGTCAAATTAATCAAATAAGCAATAGTAGTCCACTTAGAATCCCATAAATCATGGTCCCCAGTGGAGTCGCCAGATTGTGAACCTCGGATTCCGCCCGAAAAGGATTCGGATGGACGTTCACTTGTTGTCGGGAGTCGCCACTCAGTTTTTTCTGTTCTAAGGGAAAAACTAAGAAAACCCTTGTTTGACTCCAATTAATGCTTCCAATGTAAAGGCTTCTAGTCTGCGAACCCAAGGAGGATTCGGGGACTATGTCATGCATTTGACTAACTTGACAATAAAAAGAAGTAAATATAAAAGGGATGAAGAAAAGAAAAAGGACTGATTGTTGGTAAATTGTGGACTTGCTATTTGGGGTGAATCCCAAATATGCCTACATACTCCCATTTTTATGAGAGATCAAAGCCCATGTAGTTCGGGAAAGCCTATTTAAAGGCGATGAAAATTATGCTTCATGCATGTGTGTGTGTATGCTTCGTGCATTTGTCGGGCTTTTTGCCAAATTGGTGAGATTTAGCACTTAGTGCTAAATGGTGAAATTTAGGTACTTTGTACCAAAAAGATGCAAATTTTAGGCCTTTGGCCTGCATTGTCGGGCTTTTTGCCAAATTTGTGAGATTTAGCACTTAGTGCTAAATGGTGAAATTTAGGTACTTTGTACCAAAAGAGTGCAATATGGCTTCATGCCAAAAGATTGATTGATTGTGAAATTTAGGTACTTCGTACCAAAGTGAGACAATTTAGGCTTCGTGCCAAAAGGTTGATTTTAACTGTGAAATTTAGGTACTTTGTACCAAAAGGATGCGATTTAGGCTCCATGCCAAAAAGATTGATTGATTCACGGCTTAATGCCGAAATGTTGATTGATTTGTCCATTAGGCCATTAGACCTAAAAGGATTAGGTCTTTGACCAAAAGAAATTAAGAAGAAGATGGAATGCTTATGACATGCTTAAATTGACAAATGATGAATTAGGATATTACCTTGCTTAGGATTTTTCCACTTCGAAGTTCCAGATCTCGTTTTCTTGGACCTTGGATTATGATTCTTGATTACGGATTAAATTCGTCAGCATGAGGCCCGGAGTCTCCAAAAGCCAACCTCTTTTTCTGAACACTTGAAGGCAATTTATAGGCAAAATCGGGCTGGACGGCGGCTGAACCGCCGGTCACAGCGGCCGAGCCGCCGGTTTCGGCGGCTAAGCCGCCGTGGATGTGACAAGCCGAAAAGACGGAAGAAGTTTTGGCGGCTCGGCCGCCGGGGTCACGGTCGCTGGGCCGCCGGTTTCGTCCGGTTTTTGCTCAAACTGATTTTTCGGGAGCTAGAGACCTCCAAAAATTATTCCGGGACCATATCCGCGATCCTCAAGTCGTCCCGGACATTTCAAGTACCATATCGATATACTTCCGGTGAACTTTTACTGTGGACCCCCGGTCCGACTCGGTTGTCCGCAGTCTGAGAAAATTGGCTTCCCGAGCCTCAAAATTCGAGTGTTCACAAGCAGTTTTTTCGCCAGTGTAATTTTCCAGCGCAGTTTTTTCAAAAACAAAATTCTATTTGGTTTTGGTTTCTTTTCCTAATTGGTTTTAATTTCCTTAGACAATTAGAAGTAGGTTTATGATTTTTCAGATAAATAGTACATTAAAACACAGAATTAAGGAGGATGAAACTTTGGACTTCTGACTTGGGGAGGAAAAAAGAGACAGAAAACCCTAGGAACAAGAGACATTAGCAACAAGAAGCAATCATCAACTCATCAAAGGTAGCAACATTGCCTTTGTTATTGTTCATCCAGAAGCTAATTGTGGAGGAACCAAAGAATGGAGGTTTGATTATAAATCTTTGATATGATTATATTTACAATGTTATTGCCATATTTTCTTTTAAATATTTTTATCATTTGTTTTGATATTGAGTCAGTAACTTAAATTATTAAACTTAGTAATATGTTTTACAGATTAAATTGTCCATTCATCCAGTAGACTAAGTCATTGATCAAAACTTCAAAAAACACTAAATCATCCTTATGTTTCCAAAACTTCAAAAACCCTAAAACTGTTCTTTTATTTCCAAAACTTCAAAACCTTAAAATTGTCCTTTTGTTTCCAAAACTTTAAAACTCTAAATTATTTTTTTCCCGAACTATTTTTTTAATCATCTAAACCCTAACTTATTTGTCTGAAACTTCAAAATGTCTTCTTAATTCTCCAAAACCCTAATCTTCTTTACAGTTTCTAAAAACTTTAATCTTAATTATTTCTATAAAACCCTAAATTGCTTTCTTAAATCCTAAGATCAAATATGTTTTTCAAAATATCAAAAACCCTAATCCAATAAACCCTAGCTTTCCTAAACCCTAATTCTTAAAACATCAAAACTTTATGACAAGTTCATCAACACCTTAAACTATAATCCAGTGAACCTAAAACCCAACCTAATATCTTAAGGTTCCAAAATCCTAATTTCATAATGTTTGCTCAAAACCCTAACTAAACCTACTTTTTAAAAATCACAGTAACATTATTTTCATAAAAACATCAAAAACCTTAAATCTTTTAAACATCTAGTAGCTATGTTATTACTTTAAAATATTTCTCGACAAATTAAACTAGTATATGCAAAACCCTAGTTATTGAATATAAAACCCTAGAAACCCACTTAATGCATGAACCCCTAAAGTTAATATATTACATGTTTTATTTAAATTGGATGAATGTTTATTATATATTTTGATTGATGTTTGATATCTTTGATGAATGATTTATTTATTATGAATGGTTATTTACTTTTATTGATTTATTTTGATTTCCAAATATTGTAAGAGGTATGTTTCCACTTTGTGGGTACCTCATTAATTAATTTCTATGTAATTTTAATTGCTTTTATATTTTGGACCAATGTAAAGGACATGTTTCCACCTTTTGGTGGGTGTCCTATTTAGTTTAGACATGAACGATGTAAGGACATGTTTCCATCCTCGGATGGGTATCCATTTATTTGCTTTGTTTGGACATTGCTTTGATTTTAATATAATGATGCTTTATTTTAATCATTGCATATAATATGGATAATATTGTTATACTTAAGAATTTTATAATATTAAGACATGCAAAGGAGGCCGGTTCCAATGAACCAGGCATTGTGGGGGTACTGGGCCATTTCTCACCTTCTCCACACGTACCCAACTTTTTGAACCCATTAGGGGGTTGGGGATTCCTTAGGAATCGAGTCATCCACCCCTTTCTTTTTCCTAGTCCGTCCGGGTGGCGACTCCATTTTCTCCGGGCTTAGGCCCATGTTCTCTAAGACTCCGAGCCTAAACAGTGCCAAAGTCGCAAGAACTATTCTACTGGGAGTGGGGGCAAAAATCCCCTCTCACACATATGTAAAATAATTAAAAGTGTACTTGCTAGATAATTAAATTGAAACTAAACTTGGGAAGAATTATGAGGTTATGGCAGATTTGATAATTAGGAAACAAAAATCTTTTATCTTGATAAATATGGTTTAAATGATATTTGAAGTTATTAGAATATTAAATTAATTGATTTTGAAGTGAATTGTGTAGATGAAACTAAATGGTTATTTGAAGTATATGATTTGGAGAATTGAAATGTTAAATTATTAATTATGGATAGAAATATATTCGGTGCTAAATGGCAATTATATATGTAGATAACTTTGGTTAAACTGAGCATGTTTTAAATTAAATATAATAGCATTTATAGAAATTATATGATTAAGCTATGTATAGGCAAGAGTATGTGAAGA
Source organism: Garcia nutans (assembly GCA_947685225.1). Classification (NCBI taxonomy): domain Eukaryota; kingdom Viridiplantae; phylum Streptophyta; class Magnoliopsida; order Malpighiales; family Euphorbiaceae; genus Garcia; species Garcia nutans. Next base: position 38,079,220 of record CANTUV010000045.1, read on the forward strand.
AAGGAAAAGGAAAGTGCTATTGAATGAAAATTGAAGCGGATAAATTAACTTGAGTAAGAAAGACAAGTACATAACTTTAGATCCTTAATTTTGGCCCTAAGCTAGTTTGATCCCAATTGATAGAGGTCATTCCTATTTTAAAATCATTAAACCTAATTTGAAGCTTTTAATTAGGTCTGCCCAATTTTATAAGGTCTAAAATAAGCCGGTTCATTAATTTAAAGCCCTATATAGGTCTGATCCGATATCGAATTGTGGAAGGCCCTATAGACCCTTATCTTTTGACCAACTCCAATTTAAAATAGTCTGAAATAATTTTATAATTTTCATTATTTATTTTAATATAATATTTATTATTTAATATATTAAAAAAAGAAGAAAAGAAAAAATTAATTTTAAATATTTAGTTTTAATAATAAAAATAAAAATAAAAATAAAATAAAAAATAAAAATTGGACTAATCGGCGAACGACGCACTGCAGCACTACTGCTCATCAACCAATTCGCCTCACCGCCCATTGCCAGCGCCCAGTGCCCAGCGTCCTCGCAGCCTGGGCCTGCGTGCAGTTTTTGACGAATCCTATTTAGTTCAGTTTTTAATATTTTCCTTAAGAGTTTAATTTTGCTTAACCAACTAATATTAGGTTTTTAGATTTCTTATAAATAAGATGTAAAAATAATTGAACAGGGGGATGGCCAAAAAAGAGGGCAGCAACTATTATGGACTTTTGGCAATTATTCAAATTAGGAGAGCAGCCATTAAAAACTTTGGTAAATTATTCATGGACTTTTCTTTTGAAACTTAGAACGGCAGGGACTTTCTTTTGAAATTGGAAAAAGCAACAGAAAAGAGAAACAATCCATAATTAAGGCAGCAACTAGTGTTGTCTTGGTGTTAGCTCATTCAGAATTTCATTTAATAAATTATGGAGGAACCAACAATGAAGGTACATTCTGAATTGAATAAATATAACATGCTTTGATTATTTTAAATGTTGAATATGTTCTTTCTTCACCTAAATTAATACATAGTAGGTTCATTTAAATTTTTATTATCACCACTGTAGCTCGTTTAATTAAATTAACATTAAACCTTAATATCCCAGTAACTTGTTTATTAAAATTCTAAAAATTAGTTTTATTCAATAAATTATGGAGGGACCACTGTATAGGCTCGTCGAAGGGGTCAATGTTTATTTGTGTATTATAAGTCTTTATGTTTAACTTTCTTTATTTAAAACATAATCTTTTCTTAAATCCTAAACCCTAGTTTTTAAATCTAAACCCTAAAACCATCTAAACCCTAATTTTATTCAAGAAACCCTAATTCAAGAAGTAAACCTAAATTTATTTTTTTATTGCTTTATTTAAGTTAGATGCATGTTTATTTTATGTTTTGATGATTGATTTATTTGATTTCGATGTTTGATTTGTTTAATTTATCATGGATGAATATTTTTTTTATTATATTTTCACTATGTGGGTACCTCATTAATTAAGCTTTATGTAGTTTAAATTGTTTCCATATTTTGGGATTAATGTAAAGGATATGTTTCCACCCTTCGGTAGGTGTCCTATTTAGTTTTAGACATGGACGATGTAAGGACATATTTTCATTCTCGGATGGGTGTCGATTTATTTATTTTGTTTGAACATTGCTATGATTATTAATAAAGTATTTCTTTATTCTTATGATTGCATGTAGTATGGATAATATCATTATATTTAAGAATTTTATAATGTTAAGACCTGAAAAGGAGGCTGGTTCCAATGAACCGGGCACTATGGTGGTGCCGGGCCATTTCTCACCTTCCCCACGCATACCCAACTTTTCGAACCCAATAGGGGGCTAGGGATTCCTTAGGAATCGAGTCATTTACCCCTTTCTTTTTCTATACCCATCCAGGTGGCAACTCCATTTTCTTTGAGTTTAGGCTTGTGTTCTCTAAGGCCCTGAGCCTAACAGTGCCGAAGTCGCAAGAAGCATTCCACCGGGAGTGGGGGGCAAAAATCTTCTCTCACAGGCCCAATTTGACATGGTCACAACCATATCGAATTGGGGTTCCCCAATTTGATATGAGTTGATTTATATTGTTTTAATTCGATATGATTTCAATTTTAAGACCTACTTTGAGCCAAATACAAATTGAGTTTGGTTAAAATCCCAATTAAACTCGGATAAGTTAGGGTTAATGACCAAGGATTTGTCCTAATTATTTCTTATAAATACAGGTTTAAAGGGACCAATGAAAAAGTTCGCAATAAAGAAAAAGCAACAATTAAAGAGTGAAATAACAATTGATAGCAAGAAGGATTAACCTAGTAATTATCAAAAGAAAAACAAAAGATACAGAAACAAAAATCATAGCAATCGTCTCCAGGATTGTTTCATTCAACCAATATCAATGTGGGCTTAGGCAGTAGCATAAGTAAGCTTGATTCAGTACATTCAAATTGGTGGAACTGACAATGAAGGTTTGGTTTTTATGATTTCATTCATCTAATACTTGCAATAGCCATATTGATGATCTAATTATTTTTATAGTAGCCATATTTATGATTTCATTTGTTTAAAATTTACAGCAGCTATTATATTTCTTTGAGTAATATTAAACAATTTTATTTAAGACTTTAATATTAACCTTTAGCCTCATCCAGTAGCATATTTAAGGTTGGTTTAACTTTTATTATGTAGTTTAACCCAAGGAATTTTAATTCAAAACCTTAATCCATTAGACCAAATCTGAGTTTGCATGTTTGCATATTAGATTTTAAAATCAATTTAAAAAAAGCCTAATTCTGCAATAGTTCATCATCGTCCCAAAACCCTAATTTTTGCACCAAAACCCTAATTTCTAAAGCCCTAATTCTCAAAACCCTAATTATAAAATCCTAATTTCTAAAACCCTAATTCTTAAAACCCAAATTCTAAAACCCTAATTTCTAAAACCCTAATTCTCGAAAACCTAATTTCTAAAACCCAAATTCCTAAAATCCCTAATCTATAAATGCTAATCCAAGTCTCTAATTCCACATATTCTAAAACCCTAATCCAAGACCTCAATCCTTTAGGTTTAACCCCAGTTTGCATGTTTTATCCCTTAATTGCACTTTTAACCCAACTCTGCATGTTTTAATCTTAGTTTGTATCTTCATACCTTGATCTTGATTATTTGATTTATAATGGATGATGCACTTTGATTATTTTATTGCTTACTTTATTCAATCAAATTATGTTTATTGGTCGTTTGAAATTTTTTAGACTTATAAAAGGCATGTTTTCACTTTATGGGTGCTTTGTTTACTTAATTTGTTTCTTCTATATTATTTGGGATTGATGTAAGGGAAATATTTCCACCAATTAGTGGTGTTCTATTTTATTTACTTATATTTTGGACATTAAAAATTATAAATGCATGTTTTCATCCTTGGATGGGTGCCTATTTTGTTTGTTTTATTTCAATAATATGATAGATACTTATTTCTTTTAATTGTATGTAATATGGATGATATTATAATAATCAAGAATTTAATAACATTTAGACTTGAAAAGGAGGCAGGTTCCAATGAACCGGACACTATAGGGGTGCTGGGTCATTCTTTCCTTCCCCATGCGTACCCAACTTTATAAACCCAATAGGGGGTTGGGGATTCCTTAGAAATCTAGTCATCCATCTCTTTCTTTTCTTTCTCTAGATTTAGGCCCATTTTCTCTAAGGCCTAGAGTCTAATAGTGTTGAAGTCATAAGAACCATTCCATTAGGAATAGGGGCAAAAATCCCCGCTCACAGTAGCGACTCCACTGGGGATAAGAGAAGTTGATTCCATTGGTCTTTATATTATTTTATTCTTTCTTATTATGATATTATCCATTACATCACTTAGATTGCATTGTGTGTGTGAGTTAGGATGCCCGTGTAACTTGTGCTATGTTGTGTAAGGGATACCATACTTTCACTCAAGGTATGAAGATTGAGCATGGTATAACCACTCATAGCCTCATACCATTTGGTATATACTTGCTATAGGGACCCAAGCCTTTTGCAATCCAAAGACTAAAGCCCATATAGTTGGCCTAGTAACTTTTCTTAGGTTTACCCTAAAATGCTTGTTGTTTGACTATGGTTGACATGTTTTGGTTTGAGTTATGGCCCATTTGATTTGCCTTTTTCCTAATATGTCCTATTTATGGTGTAAGCCCAAAATAATTCTTTCAAGGCCCAAAGGACCCAAATTATTTTCAAACTTTCTTTTCAAAATGGTCTTTTGACATAAAACCTTTTTAAGATGGGTCAAAAATATTTTTTCCTCATGGCCCAAGCTCAAAGCCCAAAATTCATTTTTTAAACACTTATTAAAACCTTTTCTTAAATGGGCTTACAACTAGTTAGGTCAATTATGGAATATTAAAATCAAATGTGGGCCTAATTTATATCAAGACTTGTTAATTGTGGGGTTGTTTGTGGCATGAATCATTAATTGCGCATTTTCAAATAAGAAATCTATTATGATAACTTTAATTTAGCTTTAATCCATCTTTTAGTTGACCCAATGGATTAAGGCTTAATTAGTGGGAGTTATTATGGACTAGTTTCTCTATTTGAAAAGACAATTATTGGTTAATCCATTTGAGTGCATCTATCAAAAGCATGATATCCCATATTGATATTTTGTTGACCATATACCTAGGAAAAGAGACTCCCCATACGTGTGTGGAAGATATAAGTTTGGAAGGAACGTATTGACTTTGTTTATGAGCTTATATGCTCATGCATACATGCATTGCATCACATAAGCATTGGTTCTTTTTGGCTCACAGACCTAGAGTACAGTAGTTCAAGAGCTTATGAAAAACTCACCTACAGTTCAGATTCCAGTGAGAATTCAGTCAATTTCACATCAAAAGCAATGAAACCTGAGCAAGTTTAGAAGATGGTGAATGATACCCTCAACTCCAAGATGGAAGAATTGAAGGAGGCCCTGGCTGAGACTATAAGGAGTCAACTACTTTCACTACTAGAGGATAACAATGTTGAAGCATCTGCTAGTAACAAGAAGTAAAAGAACAAGGGAAAGGCCAAGGTATCGGAGGTGGTCTCTGATGATGACAAGGTAGTAGTGGATGATGCTAATTGGGATGCGTACTTGTAAGACTAATAAGAAAAGCTCAAAGAGAAGAAAGTTATAGAGAAGACTGAGTCTGCTGGTTTTGAAAAGATGATTGCTAATTTGGAGGATAAGTTTGAAAAGAAGTTGAAGGCTGAGGATGTGTCAGAGGTGGACAAGTTATTTGAGCAAGATGAAGAGGTTCCTTATAAGTTCAAGATGCCTTCCTTTGATAAGTTTGATAGAACTGGCAATCCCCATCTACATGTCAAGTAGCATATCACTGCCATGGAATCTACTAGGGCTACTAGGGCTCAAACTTTGAGGCACTTCATGCTCTCATTAGACCCTATTGTATAAAACTGGTTTAATATCTTAGAGGAGAACACTCAAAAGGACTGGAATTTGCTATACACCGCCTTCATCCAACAATATGGGTATAATGGAAGTGACTCTAATGGAGGTAGAATCTATAAGGCAAAAGCAAAATGAGAACTTTATTTACTATGTCAAGAGATGGAGAAATAAGGTTGCACTTCTTAAGAAGAGGCATGATGAGTTTGATTAGATCTGAATGATACTATGAGGTATATTACCTAATCTTCGTGAGTTGATGTCTCCCACTCTTATCAAGGACTTCAAGGACCTTCTCCATCTAGATTGCAAATAGAAGAATGGGAAAGGGAGAAGAACTATTTTGCTGGGAGAAGGAATGAAAAGGGGAGTTATCAATCTAGAAATTAAGATACATAGAAGGTAGTAGATGTCAATGCAACTGATCAAAGAAATAGAAGATATTTTTCAGAGTTAGGGAAGCCTTTGTCTTGGGTTTTCTATAAACTGCAAAAGAAAGGGTTGTTACAGCCATTGGCTCTTCTACCTTTACAAATCCTTTACCACTAAACTTTAATGCCAAAGCTTTATGTCAGTTCCATCAAATACAAAGGCATGAGACAGAGCAATGCATACGGTTGAGGCATAAGATTCAAAATCTAATTGATAGTGGAAGTTGCCTGAACCTAATAAGCCTAGTACAAAAGACAACCTTTTACCTAGGTTTAACAGAATGCTACCACCAGCAACCTTTATGATTAGAGGGAGACTGAATGAGAAGATTATCTTGTCATCATTTCAAGACATAGGGTGAGAAGCTACAAAAGAGGAGGATTTACTTGATGAATCAGTTGTGGAAGAAAAGGCAATGATCATTTGTGTTGTGAATGAGTTTTGGGATTCCATTGACAGTGAAGAGGAAAAAGATGCCAAGTAAGAGGAATGGGATTGGTCCGAAACTCAAGAAGAAGTGCTGAATACCCATTCTAGCAAACCTTATGCAAGAGCTCCACCAAAAGAAGTAGAGGCTTACATGGGAAAGGATGTTGAGAAAGAAATGAAAGAAGATGACGATGATGTTGTCCTTAAGCAATTGAAAAAGACCCAAGCCAGCATTAGCATTTGGGATTTGCTGGAAACATCCAAAAAGCATCATGAGACTATGGCTAAAGCTATGGCAGTGTGCAGATTTAAACTTCTGCAACACTAGAGATCTAGTTAGTTTCATAGGGATAAAAAGGACCGAAGAAGTGATAAAGTGCAAGGAGATTCAAGAGAGAAAAAAGATTAAAGTTAGAATGGTTTCTTTTTCAATTTTTGATTTACCAGAAGATGGAAAAAGAACCACTTTTGTCCACCCACTTTTCATTAAGGTGGAGGTCAAAGGAAAAAGAACCACTTATGTATTGGTTGATGATGGCTCTGCTATAAATGTTTGCCCACTGAAGATTCTGCCAAAGATTGCTATGTCTACTTGTGATCTGAGTTTATCAGATGTAATGATGTGAGGCTATGACAACACTAAGAGTCAAGCTAAAGGAACCTTCAAGACCTTGGTGAAGGCAAGTCCTATTTGTGGACCCTCGATTTTGATCCTAAGTTGGTACGGTCCTGATTAAAGAATGCCAAAATAAATTTGATATGAATTTTAAAGATTTAAACCTAGTTTACAACTTTTAAATAAGTTGGTTTGATTTTGAAAGGCTTAAATTCCATTGATTAAAGCCCTAAAATTAAATTTGTTCTGCCCAAATTGAAACTATATGTTCCATTAACTAAAAATACAATACTAATTTGAGTCTGGGCGGCCCCAGGTGACTTGAGCCAGTGCTCATATCAACCTGGAGGGCCCAAGTCAACATAAGCATAGCTCATGTCGATCTGGTAGCCCAGGTTGACATGAGCCAAGGCTCATGTCGATATGGTGGTCCAGGTCGATATGAGCCAAGGCTCATGTCGATATGGTTGCCCAGGTCAACATGGCCTTGGCCCATGTCTATCTGTCACACCAAATAGACATGACACTAATTTATTTTGTGTTTTGGGCAGCCATTTGTTTTCCTAAGAAAATTGGAATTTATTTAGAAGATGAATTTGGCAAATTAGGTTTAGGGTTTTTAATTATTGTTTACCTATAAATAAAAAAGTTTAATGCTAATAAAGGGGGGGGGGGGGGAGAAAGAAAGCAACAACGATCAAGAAGAATAATCAATCAGTAGGCAAGGAAAGAGAGGCAACATTGATCAATAATTAATAAGAAAAAATAACCCTAGCAGCAAGTGAGGACGAAAGACAGAGAGCTGAGCAACAACCATTAACAAACACAAACCAAAACACTACACCAAAAGGCAATAACATATTATCTTTACTCTACTCAACCAAGATTCAACACTAGTGTGAGTATACAATTTGGATCAACGTGGACTATTGGTGGAGCCAACAAATGGAAGTTTGGTTTTGTCACTCAACTCATTTAAGGTCACAATAGCCATTCTTGTCATTATTTCATATTAAGTGCTGCAATTGTTTAATATCCAGTAATCCATATTAATTAAAAATAATATTACCATACACAACTCCTTCACCTAGTAGCCATCCTCATGCCCAATATGCTTATTTACTTTGTTTCAAAATCACCGTAGCTTGCTTAGTTAAATTTTGCTCGTACAGTAATTTACTTATTTTGTATTTATTTGTTTCAGTTTCATAATAGCTTAGGATTTAATTCAAGTCTCTAGTTTTCAAATTTCTAATCCCTAAACTATTTTCTAAATATCTAGTAATCCTAAATGCTAAAAACTCTAGTTTTCAATATTTAAAACCCTAATTCTAAACCGAAACCCTAATTTCCCTATAATACCATATCATGTAAACCATCTACCTTTCGGGTGCGCTACCCCCTTGACCTCGCCTCGCTAATCAGCTAGTGGGAGGACCATAAGCTCGATCTTTATTGTCACGCCCTATATTTCATTAATGGGTTGATGTTAAGATCTATTTGTAAATTATAATTTTTATAATTAACTTTAACTTCATTAGTTTAGCCCTAATTTATAATTTTTTATGCAATGATTGATTATTTATTTGATTACTTACTTTACCATGGATGATTCATTTTATTTAGTTTATAATGGATGTTTTATTTTAATTTTTATGTTTGAATGGTTTAATTTATTCGGTTAATTGTTTATTTAGATTTTAAGATTGTAAAAGGCATATTTTCACTTTGTGGGTGCCTCAGTTTTTATCATGTAATTTAATTTATCGTTTAAGGATTTTGGGACTATTATAAAGGACACGTTTTCACCTATGGTGGGTGTCCTAATTTGTTTATTTTACTTTCCTTTTAGACTTTAAACTTTGTAAAGGCACATTTCCATCATTGGATGGGTGCCTATTTTATTTGTTATATTTTAATAATATGATGAATGCTTATTTCTTTTCATTGCATGTAGTATGGATGATATGATAATACTTAAGAATTTAATAATATATAGATCTGAAAAGGAGGTCGGTTCCAATGAACTAGGTGTTATGGGGGTGCTGACTTTCCTTAAATATACCCAACTTTCCGAACCCATTAGGGGGCTAGGGATTCCTTAGGAATCGAGTCATCTACTCCTTTTTTTTTCTTGGCCTGTCCGGGGTGGCGACTTTATTTTCTTCGGGTTTAGACCCGTGTTCTCTAAGGCCCTGAGCCTAACAGTGTCAAAGTCGCATGAATCATTCCACTGGGAGTGAGGGCAAAAATCCCCACTCACACTATTCAGTCTATGGTGGAGTTTGTGGTTTTGGATATGACAATCACCTTTGCATTGCCGTTGAGACGCCCATGGTTTCACCCACTTAGTGGAGTCCTCTCTACACTCTATTAAAAGATCAAATTTCTAAGTGATAATGGAATGATAATAATTAAGGCAGAAATAGTGAAGCTGTTAATGCTCTTATGGTAAAGAGGCCCCTCAACAATTTCCAAGTAGCTGGTATTTCTGAAGACATGGTAATAGGTTCTAAGGTTATGACCATGAAGAAGCAGATGAACTACTTGCCAGGAACTGGACTTGGGAAAGGGAAAGCATGTGTGATAGAGTTTCCAAATTTTAAGACTCAAGTATCAAGGAAGGGGTTAGGATATCAAGGCATAAATGGTAATACTCTGCTTAACGGAGACAAGATGATTGAATTCCCTCCAATTGAGATGATATTTGTCAAAGATCTAGAGTTGGGACCACTACAAGGGAAACCAGAGCCTATCATGTTCATGGGAAAGATGATCATTGGGTTTGAGATCTTTGCTGATGTTGCTAAGCTTGCTAAACAGGTAAAGAAGGAGACCGTCATATAAACTAACAAAGAGAAGAAGAAGGAAGCTACCCCAAAAGTCCTAAAGACTCTAGAAGAGATTGTTGCACTTATTGAAGATCAATTTGTTAATAATCAATTTGTTAAGAGATTGTTGATACCCTCATTGATTGGGAAATATGGCCGATGGTTAATAATCTTAAAAGAATTTGAGATTGAATATGTAACTAGGAAGACCATTAAAGGCAGAGCAGTAGCAAAATTCCTAGCTCAACAACCGCTACCTGACTGCGAGGAAGTAACTTGTGAATTTTTAGATGAACATTTGGAGGCCATAGAAGTGCAAGAATGGAAGATGAATTTTGATGGCACAATTAATAGAAGAGGATCTGGACTAGGAGTAATATTGGAATTTCCTAATGGAGAACTCATTCCTTATTTAAAAAATTAAAATTCAGTGCAACAAACAATATGGTGGAGTATGAAGCATATATCTTTGGTTTGAAAACCTTGATAACGATGAGGGTCGATAGAGTGCAGGTTTTCAGTGACTCATTGCTAGTGGTATCCCAAGTGAATGGAGAATGGGAACTAAAGGAAGAAAAACTGAAGCCATACCATGACTACTTAATTGTGATGAGAAAGAACATCAAGGATTGTAAGTTCTTACACCTACCAAGGGAAGAAAACCAGATGGCTGATGCCCTAGCCATACTGGCTTCGGTATGGGAGGATTCTGTAAAATTATTCCTTAAACCTCTGGTTTTGACTAGTTCAACGACTTCTTGTTATGAGTATGAAATGGCCATGGAAACTGATACAGACCATGATGCATGGTATGATACTATAAGACAATTTTTGAAAAATATGGAGTACTCATTGGGGGAAACAAGAGAAGAAAAAAGAGTAATAAGGCGATGGTCTTTGCAATACATCACCTTCTAAGGAGAATTGTATCAAAGATGACCTGATGGAGGTGCATTTAAGATGTTTGAGGAAGTCTGAAGTTAGGCAGATAATGTCAAAAATACATGTAGAAACTTGTGGTCCCCACATGAATGGCTTAGCCCTAGTTAAGAAGATAATTTGGTAAGGCTATTATTGGTTGACCATGGAAAAAGATTGTATTGATTTTGTGTGAAAATATCAACAATGCCATCCATATGAGAATTTGAACCATCTGCCTCCCAAAAAACTGCATTCTATATATTTACCTTGGCCTTTCTTAGCTTGGAGAATAGACATTATTGGGGAGATACATCCAACGGCTTTAAATGGCCATTGGTGTATAATTGTAGCAGTAGACTACTTTTCAAAATGGGTTAAAGCTGAATCTTTCAATAAGCTAGTAGCTAGGCAAATGGCTCAGTTCATTGAGAGAAATCTCATATGTAGATATGGGATTCCATACAGTATAGTGTCAGATAATGGGGTACAATTCTAAGGAGTTGTAAAGGGATTTGTTTGCATAACATCAAATTAGTCATTATTGATCCTCCCCATACAGACTAAAAGCTAATGGTGCACTAGAAGTGGCCAATAAGATGATTAAGTAAATTCTTGCCAAAATGACCATGGCGTACAGGGATTGGTCGGAGATGCTCCTGTTCACTTTATAGGGCTATAAAACAAGTGTGTGAACTCTGGTCGGAATGACACTGTTCTCTTTGGTCTATGGAATGAAAGTAGTGCTGCCTATTGAGATTGAGATCAAATCGCTAAGGGTAGTCTTGGAAGCAGAATTGCTTGAGATATGATGGGAATTAAGCAAATACACACAGTTGGCTTTGTTGGAGGAAAGAAGGTTGAAGGCACTGTATCATTATTAGCTTTACTGAAAAAAGATAGCTCGACCTTATAATAAGAGAGTCCATGTTAGAAGACTTAAGGCTGGTGACCTAGTTCTAAAGCAATGTAAAGCAAATGTTCCTGATCTAAGGAAAAAGTTTAGGCCAAGTTGGGTAAGGCCCTATGTTATGAAGGAGGTAATGAAGAAAGGCATGGTCAAGTTGTTAGACATGGATAGAAATGAGTTCAGCGAGCCAGTAAACATTGACAAGCTAAAAAAGTTCTATGTTTAACAAAAACAAAATTGTGTAAGCTCGCTAGGTTGAAAACTCGAAAGGTTAGCTTAGGCAAAAATTAGAGCAGCTATCTAGTTTTGAAAACCTGAGAGGGCGGGCTAGGCAATAATTAGGGCTAAAAAAGAGAAAATTATCAATTAGATAATCTGAAAGGGCTAGTTAGTAACATGAGTGATCTTATGTGTGATGGCTTCATATTTTTAGTTGTTCCCAATTTAATGAGACAGAGTTAATAATAAAATTATTCTATGTGCATCATTTCGAATATCTGACCAACATGGTAAATAATAGCAAAAAGTGATGACAAATCATAATAAAAAGAAAATATCTATCATCCTAACATCATTTTATCTAAATATTAACAATTGCAGATTCATGGAAGAAGGTGAGTGTAACGTGCAGGCCAGCTTTGCCTCAGACAGTCTAAGAAAGCTTATGTCAGTAAAGGCATGTCCAGATCAGCAGTAAAATCATAATTTTGAGGCTGAGCTCCATGCTGGCGACCAAGGGGCATGGATCATAGCAAGTACCTTGGCGAAGGGCAGTAAGTGGAATGCACATCAAATATATTCGGGTGGTAATATGGTTGATTTTTCACTAAGGCACTAACCAACGGACATTGATAACAACTCTCAAACTGATCCACTAGATCCATTCGACATATGATGAAGCAGCTCGAAGAACCTTTCTCGAAGAATGGTGTCGGGGAAAGTATCTCCCATAATCCACAGTTGTGGTATCGAATAAGCAAAAGTGTTCCTCCAATCAAATTTGAAGAAAAGAAGGTATTTAAAAAAAAAGAGAAGAGAGTCCACTTGCAATATCCGTGATCTTGGAGAAATTAAATAAGTATTTAGAGGTATAGGAGTTATGTATGCCTAGTGTATACATAGTATATACGTATTATAGATAATGTATGTTGGTTATATGTATATATACTATATACTTGATACATATAATATATATGTATATGGCATACTTGAAGTGTACATAGGGTACACATGATATATATACATATGAGTAAATGTATATATTAAATATACATTACATATACATTGCTGATAAGTGTATAATTAATGATATTTCTGCCCCTATTTCTTAATATATTTATTGTCAAATTGAGTTTAATTTGTTTGTTCAAGTGTTTATTAGGGTTGATTCCAAGAAATTTTGACACGTTGGGACCTTAAGGTTATTTAGGCCAGAATAATGGACAAAAGACAAGGAAAGGAGCTATTTTGGGTAAATTCTTTAATTGACACACCCAGTGACATGGACGTGTCAGTGGTCATGTCATTCAACTACTTTACAGAAGCTTTGACACCCCCGAAGACATGGGCGTGTCACTGAACATGCCATTACTCCTTCCTTACAGAAGTTGTGAAATGCCCACTGACACATGCGTGTCCCTGACCGTGTCCCTAACTCAACATTGCAGTAGCAATGACATGCCCAAAGACATGGGCGTATCACTGCCCATGTCATTAAAGTTTGAAGCAGCACCGTTGACACGCCCACTGACATGGGCATGTCAGGCAAAAATCTCTGGGTTATAAAATATGAGCTAAAGAGAGAATTAGGGATCCAATTTTATTTTAAGAGCCGACCTCCTGAGAAAAAAAAGAGTTTTTGGTAGCTAAGAGTGAAGGTGAAGTCCAATTCATGCGAGTTTTAATCCAAGATTCGAGGATTGAAGTGAAGAAACACAAATTGTTCATTATGGATTGTTTGAATTCTTTTACTTATTTCCTCTGTTTTGGTTTTCTGGTTATGAACATGAGCCAAAATTTATCTATATAGATATTGATGAACCCTAGCTTTATTGTATAGATTGAATAGTTCTTATTAATTTAAATCATTTGATTGAGTTGTTTTATCCTTTTGATTCTTAATTTCTTATTTTCAATTGATAATAGCATGCTTATTGATTGGTTGCAATTTTTATATTATTGACTTGAGAAAGCTTGATATGAACAAAATTTTCATTAGGATTGAGTGTTGATTGGAGTGATAGAGATAGACTTACAAGACCCTTTGGTTCAAAGTTCCTTGTTCTTATTGCAAGATCTATTTAATTATGTTTGAGAAGAGATTCCTAGCATTCTACTTAGTGATTAAGGATTAATCTAATTTAGGGGAATGCTAATTCATCTCTATTATTTGATTTAATTGAATTGATATGCATAAATGCTTTTTATGGCTAGGGGGATTCAATATTTGGATAGTATTTTCATCATCAACTTTTGTTGCACAATATTCAATTTTTCTTTACTTTAATTTATTAAGTAATTCATCTTTTATTTTAATCATCACAAAAACTATTGATTCGCTAAACAACAGTTGAAATTTGCACTAATATTTGACCTTGTCCCCAGTGGAACAATATCTTACTCACTACTTTATTACTTGCGCGACCCGTGTACTTGTGGTAACACTGTGATATCACTGATTTGCCATCAAGTTTTTGGCGCCATTGTCGTGGACAACGGTTTTCAATATTAGTAATAAAATTAAGACTGTTGATTTAGTTTCTATTTTTATATGTTTTAGCATTAGTTCTTGCTTGTTGATTGTCATTTTAGGTACTTCTTTCCATTTATGGCCAAGCTAGCTCTTCCCAATTACTTGAATTAGATCCAGAGCTAGAGAGAACATTGAGGGGAAAGCGAAAGGAAGAAAGGGAAGCAGTTCTTGCAGAAATGGAACCAAACTTTGAAGATCTCAACTCAGAAGTAGAACTTGAAGTGATGGTAGGAAATGAGCCAAGGACAATGCAAGAATTTGCTAGTCCCACTCTTAATGGGGATGATTTGAGCATACAGAGACCGGCATTTGCTACAAACAAATTTGAGATAAAGGCAAATGTAATTCAAATGGTGCAGCAGACTTGCCAGTTTGATGGGTTCCCAGATGAAGATCCTAATACACATATTGAGACTTTTCTAGAAATATGTGACACATTCAAGATACAGAATGTCTCCGAAGATGCAATTAGGCTGAGGTTGTTCCCATTCATACTTAGAGATCGACCAAAGAAATGGCTGAAATCTTTCCCCCCAAACACTTTCATCATATGGGATCAATTGGCAGAAAAGTTCTTAGAAAAATATTTCCCACCGTCCAAGACTGCCAAGTTGAGGAATGATATTTCATCTTTTCTCCAGCTGGATGGTTAGACTCTTTATGATGCTTGGGAGAGGTTCAAAGATTTATTGAGAAGGTGTCCTCATCATGGGCTTCCACTGTGGCTCTAGATTCAAACTTTCTACAATGGATTGAATTATGCAAGTAAGCAATCCATCAATACAGCTGGCGGAGGTACCATAAATAATAAGACACCTGAACAAGCAAGGGATTTGATTGAAGATATGACCCTTACCAATTATTAGTGGAAAACTCCAAGGGAACAAGGAAAACTGAGGGTCACTGGTTCACATCAATTGGATCTCGTGGTGGCATTGAGAGCACAGTTGAAAGCAATGAATAAAAAGATTGATTCTTTAGCTTCATCTTTGGAAAAATCAATGCAAGTGATGTCTTATGAATGGTGTAGGGGTGGACATCAAAGTCAATATTTCTAAAGTGGCAATATGTTTGCTAGATAGGAGTAGGTGGATTAAGTTGGAAATATGCCTAGGCAATAGTAGAACAACCCCTATAGCAACACATATAATCTAGGGTGGAGAAATCATCCTAATTTCTCCTAGAATAATCAAAATAATCCAAGGCCTCCCCCTGGATTTCAATAGCCTCAACATCAATAAGATGCCCCTTCAAGAAAGAGTAATTTGGAGGACATGATGGAGAAGTTTATAGCAGCTTCAGAAACCAGATTTCAATCAACAGAAACTACCCTTAGAAATTAGCAAGCCTCCATTCACAATTTGGAAAATCAGGCGGGGCAAATTTCCAAGTTACTCAGTGAATGGCCATAAGGGAGCTTACCTAGCAATACTGAGGCAGACCCAAAGGAGCAGTTGAAGGCAATTACTCTAAGGAGTAGAAAGGAAATTAAGGGTTGTGTGGTTGAAAAAAGAGGCTGAGTCACGAGCGGAAGAGGTTGAGACACAGAAAGAAGAAGATAACCCTACTATCACTTCGAGTGAGAAGGCTGCAGTGGAAAATGAGATAGGAAATCAACCTTAAGAACCCAGTCCAGTAGCGAAGCAATACCAACCTCGAGTGCCATATCTAGCAAGGTAGAACAAAGATAAGATGGATGCTCAGTTCAGTAAGTTCCTTGAACTCTTTAAACAGCTGCACATTAATATTCCATTTACTGAAGCTTTATCGCAGATGCCCTAATATGCTAAATTTTTGAAAGATATCCTTTCTAACAAAAGGAAACTTAAGGAAGTATCTTTGGTGCAATTGTCGGAAAACAGTTCAACAATTTTACAGAAGAGGTTGCCTAAGAAATTAAAAGATCATAGTAGTTTTACTATTTCATGTTTGATAGGTAATCTTGAAGTTCAAAGTGCATTGGCTGACTTGGGGCTAGCATAAGTGTTATGCCCAACAAGATGTTTAAAGCGTTAGGTCTCAGAGAACCTAAACCAACACTCATGACCATTCAACTTGCTGATGAGTCAGTAATTAACCCTCGTGGTATTATAGATGATGTGTTGGTAAAAGTCAGGGATTTCATTTTTCCCAATGATTTTATTATCATTGATGTAGATGAGGATGCAGATGTTTCGCTTATCCTTGGTAGGCCATTTTTGAATACAGCCCGTGCCCCTATTGATGTCCATGATGGCATATTGACCTTAAGAGTGGGAAGCGAGAAAGTTGTTTTTAATATACATTATTCTATGAAGCACCCACTTACACTCAATGAGGTGGATTCATGCAATGATATCATTGAGCATGAAACCTTAAATTGTGTTACTAACATTGTTTCCAAGAATCCCCTTGAGTTGTGTTTATTACAGGGTAATGTTGAGGATTAGGAAACACTAGAGAAGCTTGCTTATCTTAAAGCAAGCAAATCATTTAAGAGTCGGGCATACGAAACCATTGAAATGCCAAAAGAATAGAAGCCGCAACCATCTGTGATTGATCCACCCAACTTAGAACTTAAGATCCTTTCGGATCATCTTGAGTATGGATTCCTGGGAGAGGAGAATAAATTGCCAATTATTTTGAGTTCCCACCTATCTTCTGAGCAGAAGGTAAAACTCATCGAGTTGTTACAAAAGCATAAGCAAGTTATAGCTTGGAAGATAGAAGACATCAAGGGTTTTAGTCCATCCTATTGCACTCACAAAATACTGATGGAGGATGAATTCAAGCCAGTGGTGCAACCACAATGGAGACTAAACCCTAAGATGAAAGAAGTAGTTAAAGCTGAAGTAATCAAGCTACTTGATGCAGGAATTATATATCCAAATTTGGATAGCTTTTGGGTGAGCCCAATTCAGGTAGTACCAAAGAAAGGAGGGACAACAGTGGTTCCCAATGAAAATAATGAGCTAATTCCAACAAGAACAGTTACCGGCTGGAGGGTTTGCATCGACTACCGAAAGTTAAATGATGCAACTAGGAAGGGCCATTTTCCTTTTCCCTTCATTGATCAGATGTTGGAGAGATTGTCCGGGCATGAGTAATACTACTTTTTGGATGCCCTTTCAGGCTACTTCCAAATTCCTATTACCCCGGAAGACCAAGAGAAAACTACATTCACCTGTCCATATGGGACATTTGCATATCGAAGGATTCCATTTGGATTATGCAACGCACCTGTAACTTTTCAATGGTGCATGGTGGCAATATTCAATCAGCTTATTGAGGATATTATGGAGGTGTTCATGGATGATTCCTCGGTTTATGGCAGCTCATTCAAAGGTTGTTTGAAAAACTTTGAGAGGTTCTTGATAAGATGTGAGGAAACAAACTTGGTACTTAATTGAGAAAAATGTCATTTCATGGTTGAAGAAGGAATCGTGTTGGGACACAAGATTTCAAGAAAGGGTATTGAGGTGGATTAGGCTAAGGTGGAAACCATTAAAAAACTACCACCCCCCATATCAGTCAAGGCCATTGGAAGCTTTTTGGGACATGCAGGCTTTTATCAGAGGTTTATACACAACTTTTCTATGATAGCTCATCCTTTAACAAGACTCCTTGAGAAGGATGTTGATTTTGTATTTGACGAATCTTTCATAACTCTTAAGGGGAAATTGACCCATGCTCCAATCATGGTAGCTCCCAATTGGAATTTCCCATTTGAACTGATGTGTGATGCAAGTAATATTGCAGTGGGGGCAGTTTTGGGACAATGCAAAGAGAAGCATTTTCAGCCCATTTATTATGCAAGCAAGACGCTGAATGCAACCCAGGCCAATTACACAACTACAGAGAAAGAACTTCTAGCTGTGGTTTTTGCTTTTGACAAGTTTAGATCATATCTGATCTTGTCCAAAGTGATTATGTATACGGACCACGGACCACTCATCTTTGAGGTATTTATTTTTCAAAACAGATGTAAAGCCTAGGCTAATTTGTTGGGTTTTGTTATTGCAGGAATTTGATTTGAAGATTCAAGACAAAAAGGGAGCTAAAAATCTAGTAGCAGATCACCTTTCTCGCTTGGAGAACCCAACCTTGGAGAAGTTCGAAGAAGGAAACATTGATGATCATTTCCCTGATGAGCAGCTTTACGCCATGGTAAGTGAGGTAAGTGTTTCAACTTTTAAAGTGCCTTGGTTTGCAAATTTTGCTAATTACTTGGGTGCTAGGAAACTCCCTAAAGATATGACTTATCAAGAGAAGAAGAAATTCTTTTCTGACTTGAAATATTACTTTTGGGAGGATCCTTTCTTGTTTAGGTTATGTAAAGACCACATGATCCGGTATTGTGTGGCATGGTCTGAAACAATGAATATTCTTCATCATTGTCATGCTGGACCAGCTGGTGGTCATATGGGAGCCAATAAGACTGCTCAAAAGGTGCTAAAATCAGGATTTTATTGGCCCACACTGTTTAGGGATAGTTATGATTTTGTAAATGTTGTGATCGTTGTCAAAGAACTGGAAATATCTCATCTCGTGATGAGATGCCCCAAAATGGAATTCTAGTGTGTGAAGTCTTTGATGTATGGGGGATCGACTTTATGGGACCGTTTCCTATTATTTTGGTAACAAATATATTCTTGTAGCTATAGACTAAGTCTCTAAATGACCTGAAGCCCAAGCTTTAGCAACGAATGATTCTAGGGTAGTGATGAGGTTTTGGAAAAAGTTATTTTCTCGATTTGGTATACCAAAAGCGATCATAAGTGATAGGGGTACTCACTTTTGTAATGCTCAGCTTGAGAAAGTTTTCAAAAGGCTAGGTGTTGCACATAGGTTTTCTACTCCTTACCATCCCTAAAATAGTGGCCAAGTTGAGAACATAAATAGAGAAATAAAAAGGATCCTTGAAAAAACTGTAGAGCGATCCCGAAAGGATTGGCCTGAGAAATTAGACAATGCTCTATAGGCCTTTAAGACTGCATTCAAAGCTCCATTGGGTACTACGCCATTTAGGTTAGTATATGAAAAAGCTTGTCATTTACCTATGGAAATTGAACATAATGCTTATTGGGCTATAAAATAGATTAACCTTGATCTAGCTAGTGCAGGTGACAGGAGGAAATTGCAAATCAATAAGCTGGATGAATGGAGATTACAAGCTTATGAAAATGCAAGGTTGTATAAGGAGCGGACTAAGAGATGGCATGATGCTCACATTAAGGAACGGAAAGAGTTTCAAGTTGGAGATCAAGTATTATTATATAATTCAAGGCTTCAACTTTTTCCAGGTTGGTTAAAATCAAGATGGTCTGGTCCGTTTATAGTCAAAGAAGTTTTTCCCTATGGGACAATCGAAATTACTCACCCAGAAAAAGGGAATGTTAAGGTTAAAGGGCAAAGACTTAAACTGTATTTAGGGGAGGACTTGAGTGAGTTGAAGGAGGTTTTATACCTCTAAGACTAAAGATGAACTAATCTCGAATGTCCAACTAATACGCCATTAAAGAAGTGCTGGGTGGGAGACAACCCACTATTTTATTTGTTTGTGATATTTGTTTCTTTAATTTTCATGTTTTTAGCTTGTTTCATTGGTTTTTAATTCTTCTATCATTGGTTGGTAGTGTGTTTCTTTGAGTTCACTTGAATTTATAGAGGAAATTTTACTTTTGAGGGGGTAATTTGAGCTTGATTTATAGACACGCCCGTGTCATTTATTTTTAGAGACAATAGCTATGACACGACTAGTGACACGCCTATGTCACTGGACGTGTCATTTAGATGGCACCACAGTAGCTACAACATGCTGTCATTCTAGTTCAAAAGCAGTATGACACACCATAGACACGGCCGTGTCCATGGGTTTTTAAGTGGTACTTGAATTTGAATTAAACATAATTTCTTCTCTCCTCTTCCCCTCTTTTTTTTTTTTATTTTCTCTCAAATCTTAACACTCCCACACTCGAAATCACATACCCATGCATCCTAGAGGGGATTTCGACTACCATTTCGTGATTTATAGGGGATTTAATAATTTTTCCTTCAATTTTATCGTAGTCTTCACGCTATTCAGGTACACACTCTTAACTTTTGAAATTTTATTTTGCTTGTAATTTTTTTTGCAATTTCAACACTCGATTTCTTGCAATTTGATTAGAGATTCTTTGAGATTTGTTGATTATTGTATTTGCTTTATTTTCTTAGATTCTTAGAGACTCTATTTTATTTTGTTTTGGATTTATTTATTTGCCATAGCCAGTTTCTAGGGATTTTGAGTTTTTGACTATGGGATTTTGAGTTTTATTCGAGTTTTGTGGATTTGTTGTGATTTACTCATTGTGTTTTTGAAGATTCTATGGCCAGAATTAAGTTGCATACATTGGCACACTATTATTGATTGTTTATGCATAATGAGTTGAAATCTTTTTTTTTTATTGTGTTGGGCTATGGTGATATTGAATTGGAGCAATGCCTGGTATGGAGATAGACTATTGTGCGGTTTTAAAAAAATTGCCCATGTTGAGAATTGGTTCGTCACTTTTGTTGGTTTAGTTTCATTGTTTTTGTTATTTGATAATGCATTGCTATTGTTGGTTTCGTTGGGTTGGTCTATTGTGTTGCTCTTCTTGGATTGTATGGTGTACTTTGTTTTTGAGGCTATTATTGTTTATTTTGCAGATCATGGGTCCTCACAAACAAGTGCTGTCCAAATTACCAACTAAACGGGCTAGAGGTGAAGGTATTTGTTGCTCTCGACTAATTACTATTATAAGCGACACTCGCAAGTATACAAGGTAATTGTAGCAATGGTGATCCCCCCAAAGTTGTCTCACAAGAAAGAAATTATTTTGCAATAGTTTGATTGACAGGTAAATTTAAAAGTAAGAGTGTGATATGTTGGAATGGTGAAAATCAATTTAAATTTAAAAGTAAAACGAGTGGTAGTTGTGTAAGATCAATTAAATTCTAGGAATGACACTGTCACGACCGGCCATAGCAGGTATGTACAGTAATTACGTGTATAGTATTCACACGTGCTGACAAAGTAGGCATGCTAAAGAGATCCGGCTAACCCTAGACCGTTAAGCTATAATTCATTAAAGGACCAGGGTTAAACGTGCGTAACTAACGGCGATGGGTGACCAGTCTGGGAAGTCTTAATAATGTATGTGATAGTGTAATGAAATGGAAACTAGAGAAAAATCGGGTAAAAACTGTGAACTGTGACTTTCTTCGGAAACGCCCCGTTAGAGAGAAACGAAGACACGTAGACTAGGGGCATTTTGGTCATTATTAATTAAAATTTATACATGAATCCAAAGTAGGAAATATACACACGAGTGCGTAGAGAACGTCGAGGGGTTGAATATGAAATGATCATCAGTAGAAACAGAGCTCGGGCAAATCCGAGCAAAGAAAGGACCTAAAGGGAATTTTGTAAAAAGTCGAGGGCTTATTGGTAATTTTTCAAAATGACTTGGAAACCTAAAATAGACCTTAAAAATGGAAAGTAGAGGCCGAGAGGGTCAAAACCATATGTGGTTCACTTCGTGGAACCACACGGTTTAAAAGTTACAGACAGTCAATCGCCGGAGGGTATTTTGGTCTTTTCACATTCTAAATCATAAAATTACAGCAAAGGGAAGAAGAGGGGCCAAAATATGATTAAAAGAAAGCCCAATGTCTTGGGCCTTAAATAAATAAAAGAGAGAGACAATTGTACCAATGAAAAATGGCCATTTTGCCTTAAAGTAGACCAATTGGAATTAAGCATTTGTCTTAACACATTATTAGCCAAATTGGGCAGCCATTTGGACCAAAAACACATGAAAGAAGAAAGCAAAAACTCCCTCTTGAGAAGGAGGGTCGTCCAAGCCATAGGAGAAGGAAGAAAGGTGGTGATTTTAAAGTTTTAAGGTTTATTATCAAAGGTTTTGGTGGAATCCAATGTCCTAAACTAAGGCAAGGGTGGAAATAAGGAGAAGGAAGAGCTTGAAAGAGAAGGGAAAGCAAAAGGAAACTAAAATACAAGGTTTGATACTTTACCTTGGAAGAATTAATTTTTCTTTCATTTTCTTGCCAAAAATTTATCTATGGAACTTTTGCTATGGATGCCTAAATGTGTTGTTTGAATTTGAATTCAATTGTTGAGTGGTATTTTTGAATCCATGTGGTGATTGGGTTGTTTAAATTCAAATGAAATTTAATGTTTTCAATGATTTTGGTAAAAGAGTTTATGAACTCCATTTAGTCCAAATTGAATTAAACAATAAGTTATTTTGAAAGGGAAGTGTCTAAGTCTTCATTACATTATTAGGGAAGCTTTGAAATGGGTCTAGAAAAAAAAATAATAATAAACAATTTTGCACCAAATGCAAGTGGGGGCCGAATTGGTGCCCTTTGGGAGCCAATTATGGACCCAACTTTGGGCAGCCGGTTGAGGCAGCAAACGATGGAATTTTTCGACGAATGTTTACATGCAATTAGTCAACATATGAAATAAGTTTCCTGTAAAATTTCAGCCAAAAATAAGATCATTTACCTGGTCAAATGCATGACTGAAATTTAGACGAAAACTAGATTTTACTATTTATATGGTCATGCCATTTGCGTTGCCGATTTTACGCACCATGTTACTATTCTTTTGGTCATTTTTGGGAATTATTCTAATGTGATTTGAAGTGTGTGGAAATGACTGGGAATGGTGGTAAACACTTGGAAATGAAATGGCCTTTAGCCACAGAGTTTGTACACGGCGAAATTGCATGACTTGGTAAAAATGAAAAGGGATGTGCAAATCATTTGAAAATTTGTGGAAATCTTGGATTTGAATTTTAAACCCTTAAGCTCTACTTTGGTAGATAAGGGTATAGTGCACTATAATAACTTATGCAGTACTGCTTGATATTGAATTGTTATGATCTGAACTCAATGGTGGTGAGGGCCATTGGTTATAACTAGGATGGTAAGGACCATTTCTGTGATTTGATATCGGTGGTGAGGGCTACCCGTGTTACAGTGGTGAGGGCCACTGCCTTATCGCTGTGGTTCTGCTTTTACCAGTAGAGAAAAAATTTACAAACTATGACACGACTATTTTATGGCATAAGTTGAATTGTGAATATTTTACAATTTTAGTTGAAATCTTTTGAAAAACTTGAAATTCTTTTTCGGGAAGTACGTTTTTATTTCATTGAAGTGAGCTTTATATTTTATTGCTTATAGTATTTAACATTCATATATTTTATTGCTTTGCTTGTACAAATACTCTTTACTTTTATTTCCATTGGTAAAGTACCCACTGAGCGACATTGCTCAGCGAGTTAAGTTTTTCTTGACTCGTAGGTTCGGAGCAGTAGCTAACTCTTGGGAAGCGACGGCCAGACCCACAGCATCTCAGGGTAGATCTCTTAGTTTCCATTTTGAGTTAACTAGTTGTGACATGTATATATATATAATATTGAGAATTACTATGTTATAATGTACGTTAGTAGTATGTCATAATAATAAACCTCTACTTTATTTTGTACTAGAAGTGTGAATTCTTCTTGCAGGTTTGTAGTTGAGATTATAAGGGGGATTCATTGGGAGTGTATTGAGACTGATTGTGTTCGCATTGGTTTGTGTAAAAAAAAAAAGTTTTCAAAAATCAGAAAAACCAGTTTTGTCGACACTTGGGACCCAATTTCTAGGCGAACCTCTAGCCAAATTTCTAAAAAAAAACCGGAACAAAAATTTGACTAAGTAAAATTGGTAGCAACATTAGGTTAGTGTGGCGCCTCTACTCGGCTTACACACGTAGGCCGGGAAGGGGTGTTACAGACGCATAGGGTTGTAGTTCAATTTAATCAAAGCTTAATTTTTAAATTATCTATTAATATAACCTTGTATTTTAATTTGTTCCTTGAGTTAAATTAGTAATTACCTATTCATTAGTTTTCACATTCATGAATTAACAACAACCAATTATTTTGAATTTTCAAATTAATAAACCCTAGAACTTATATTTCTAATTCATTATTAGGGAGGTTGATTACATAGTTTCAATATCGAATTTCTCCTCTCGGTCCATCGTTCAATATTAAGTGATTAATAGGTGGCCAATCTATCAACCTAGCATTCAATCCAATGCAATCAACCAACAACAAGGTATACTAATGGAATTATAAAATCAAGTCATCTAATTAAATCTACTAAAACCCAAGGCATGTGTGAATTAGCTCATCATATACTTAAAATGGATATACATCTAAATATTCATCAAATCAAAATTATACATTGTAATATTAATATTCATAATAAAACAACAACAATATAGAAATGAATCAAAAGAGAGAATATGAAAAACCCCTTGTAGATGCCAAAAGTTGGACTACTTGTCTTGATGTGTGATGAACAACTTCCAAGCTCCCTAAATCAATGGCTCTCCTCTTGAAAGATGGAATGTAACTTTCTCAAGCTTCAACTCCAATCAAGCTTTCTTCAAACCCTAATTGTCTGAGGAACTTGCTTACTCAATTTTATCCCCTATCTTGATTGGCTTTTGTCTATGGAAGAAATGAAGGATGAATGGGAATGAAGATGAAGAGAGAATGGTCTCTCTCCTCTTGAAAAATCAAGAACAAAAACTAAGTACTCCCTCTTTCAAAAATAGCCAACGTGTATATACTCCCCCACATTCATCTTCTTTCAATTTTTTAAGAAACCATCCATCTCTTGCCAACTCACACACCACACTTTGTCTCCTACCTTTTTTTGTTTTATCATTATTATTTTTTCATAAATTAGACAACCTTTTTAATCTTTTACTTTTTCTTTTTAAAAGATATCACCTATTGTCCCCCATTTTATCTCCCAATTAGTGCAAAATGATTGAAAGAATGTTTATAAGAGACGGCCAAGTCATGAGTGACTTGGCCGTGTCACTCATTTTCTTATGAATAGGCCAAGTCATGTGACTGTGTCCATGGCTGCCTCAAAACCTCCTTTCTTTTCCATGTGAGACATGGCCAAGGCCATGGTCATGTCATAGAACACGACCAGTGGCTTAGCCATGTCTCTTGAGTGTGTTCTCCACAACTTCCTTCCTTGCTTTGTTCTTTAGATGGGACACGGCCAAGCCCTTGGCCGTGTCATATGACATGGCCAATGCCTTGGTCGTGTCATGTGGGTATGTTCACTTATGCCTTTGCTTCTTTGGTTTCACTCTTTGGCTTCATCAAGTGAGACACGGCCAGTGGCTTGGCCGTGTCTTCTCCCAGTGTCTGCTTCTGCCAATTTGTTCTAAAGGACATGACCAATGGCTCGTTAACTCAGGCCAAGTCAGGTGAGTGTTGCCTTGGATGAGGGACATGGCCAATGGCTTAGTCGTGTCTCTTAGGTGTGTCTCATGCTTTTCCACCTTTTTGATCCTTCAATTCATTCTTTTGAGCTTCCATCTAAATCAAACACTTCAAGTAAACTTTAAACATAAATTAAAAGAAAAATTAACTTAAATCCAATTAAAATTAACCTAAAAAATATGTACATAAATGATCAAAACAACTACCCCACACTTAATCCTTTTCTTGTCCCGAAGCAAAGTTAGAATCAAAACAAGTAAACAAGAAAATTTAGTCAAATTCAATAGTTATAAGAATATATCAAGACTTCCAATTTCTTAAATTCGCAATCTATTTCAAACCAAATAAAACCAATACTCATGCAATTCAGTGGTTCTCCATGCATAACTAATATTGACACTCCCTCACCAACTCTTTGAAGTGTTTAAATAGGTAGTGTTTACACTCATAACATTCAATGATAGATTATCACCATAAGCTTGCTTATCAATCAAACTTTCACCACTAAATTTCAATCAATCATCAATCAAAAGGTCTTTCATTTGGTTGTAATGGGGCTAAGGTAAAGGCATGCCATTTAGGAAATGTGAGCTGATTCATTAAGTTCAAGAGCACTTCAAGAATGAAGTAAATGATGTGATACAACCAAACAATCCTAACGTATCACCCAGTCACTTATCAATAGACATTAAAGAACTTTTTAGAAACTCCTCTTATTAAATTTCACAGATCATTCCCAACTCAATTCAACCTTTCCAACAAGAACAATTATTATTATTATTATTATTATTATTATTATTATTATTATTTATTATTTATTATTTTATTATTTTTACTTTTTTTTTGAGTGAATTATGATTTGCAACTAAAGAACATAATGGTTTGCAATCTTAAACCTACTAAATTTAACCCCACACTTTAGTCAACACAACACTAAATCATAAATGCTCTTGACCTAAGGAAAGGGTAAGAGACAAAATAGCATGGTCCAAAGCTAGCCGTGTTGTGAAAAAGAAAGAAAAGGAGAAACGAAATAGGCTCAAAATTGGCTAAGGTTGAGTATAGGGTTGGTCGTTTCAAGCCAAAATGGGTTCACCTAATTGCTTTAATCATATTGATGCCTAATTGAAATTTTTATGTAGTCTCAATACACATGTCAAAGCAAGTTCTAGCAATTCATCAATCAAAGATGTTCACACATAATAAAGAATAATAAGTTGATATTCAACTTAATAGGCTCAATTCCTCACTAGTTTAAAAGGCAATGCAAGGAATATCCACCAAATCAACAATAAGCACAAATTTTATTCAACTCTCCAATTCATGCTTCAAAAATTAAAAGGTCATCTATCAACAATCTTATAACAATTGAACTTAAACAATATGTAAGGTAAGGCAAAACACTTAAAAAAAATGACTAAAACAAAGACTTTACAACAATAACAAAATTATGAAAAATAAAAACTTATATTTATGAACAAAAAACTTAGTACTTCACACTTAAGATTGACATTGTCCTCAATAGATACTAGGATAATTTAAAAGAGGTAAGAGTTAAAGTACAACCTGATTTCCATCATTTTCGTTGTGAGGCAAGTGCTACCTTTCATCCACAAACATTAATTGTTCAAGATTAAAAAGCAATAAATATAAAATAACCAAAATAAAACATAAAGTTTTAATAACCAACAACGGTATGAAAACCAACAACTAAAATATTCAACAAATGAAAATAAGAAACATAAGAAGTGTTCTCAAAAGGCAGAAGCTGATATGATCGACAGTGGTGGAGGATATGATGATAAGGCTACTGAAGGATGGAGGCTAAGAATCTTTGCAAGGTTGCTATTGATTTTTTCTAACTGGGAGAGGACTTCAGCATGATTATGATCTACCTTGCTTTCCAATGCTTCAATCCTACTAATAATCTCCTGATTATTCGGCGCTGGAGCATCTTCATCCAAACCAAGTGAATCCAAGTCGGACTCCTCATCAACTCGTGGCCTCTTTTGCCGGTCCCCTGGTGCAACCTGCTCATTTCAATGCATAACATAATCCCCTCTCCTTTTTGCAGCCATGTGCATCTTTTCAAGAGTAGCAAGATCCAATGAATCACTCCCAAAAATTTTAGTCATTTGGCAAGTGCTCGAATCAAATCCATCAATAAGTGCCATAGCTAAGGTGGCCACCAATCCACCTATGGAATTTGCCGCTCTTTCCTATTTGCTATGCTATTAAACACATCAGCCAACTAATACCCGGCACTTATGGGTATAGCATTGCTAGCACAATCTAAGAAAAACAGCTTGCTTAGTTTCATTACACCCGTGCTTTCTTTCCTTGCAAAGAACCCACAAGACATAAATCGATGTAGATACCTCAAGGCGAGATTTATCAATTTGGTTACTTTGGCCAATTTGGCCACATATATACCCCCGAGCCTATTGCTCCCCATGCGAATTGTTGTCTAAAACCTTTAGGAATGCATTTTCCCCCTTCTTGGTGAAAACCAAAAATAGCATTTAATTGCTCAATATCAAGAACTTATGGTTTTCCAAGTAATTTAAAGCTAAACCTAGTGCAAATCTTCATTTCATTTCTTTCAACCTTAAGAGAGGTTAAAAATTCTATGGTGAATTCTTGGAATTTCAAAGGTTTAAGAGAAACTAATTTTTCCCATCCAAGGTTTTGAACATATTTAGCAAAATTTTCCCTAATTTGGAGAGTATCAAAGGAATCATCGCTCACATACCTCATCGGAAAGAAACCCCATGCTATAAGAGTTGATCTCTTTGAAGATGATGGAGTGGATGATGGAGGTTGCCTCCTCTTGTGGTGGGACACCATTTTTATTCTAGGCATCTTGATCTTTTTGGTGAAAATCAAACTTTGATGGATTTTATGGAGCTTTGAGTTGAAAGTTGGAAGATTGAGTGGGTTTAATTGAGTTTTGAGTAAGAGGAGTGGAAGATTTGGTGAGATTTTTAAGTTTTTAGAGATGGGGATGGAGGTTTAAGAGAGAGAGAGGTGAGAGAAAGAAGAAGGAAAAACCAAGGTTAGAGATGAATAAAAGGACGCGATCGGGTTTTTAAAAAGGGTGATACAACCAAGCTTGAAATGGCTTGGCCGTGTTTGGGCTTTTAGGAGGGACACAACCAGTGGCTTGGCTGTGTTCTGTGGGCATGTCCGAGTCTGTGTGTTTTAGTGTCGGGTAAGGGATTGAGGACATGGGCTAGCGCTTGGGCATGTCTGGGTGATAAGACCAAGGGCACGACTAAGCCTTCTGGCAGTGTCCACGCCTAGAAATTCTGGGTTTGCTTGACATGGCCAGTGGCTTGGCCGTGTCCTTTATTGCCAAAATTTTTGATTTTGCTTTTTTTTTAAAAGTTTGTCACCCAAGTCTAAGATATGCACTTATCTTCCGGGCTTTACCCTGAAACTCCATCAAAACAAAAACTGACCAACGCATCCATTCTATTCTCTTAAAACAAAATGAAATTTAAATGGCAAAACACAGAGATTAAACTATGAAAAGAAATACAAACCAATGGGTCGCCTCCCACTAATCACTTCTTTAATGTCGTGTAGCTAGACATTGTTATGTCATTTTTCAATAAACACCAAACTCTCAGTAGTTTTTGCCACATCAATTTCTTCAAGGTAGGGCTTCACCCTTTGTCCATTTACCTTAAATGTCTCGTTGGTTTTTAAATTGAGTAACTCAACATCCCCATATGGGAATGTTCAAATTACTTGAAATGGTCCGCTCTAACGGGACTTCAATTTCCCTGGGAATAATCGCATTCTGGAATTGAAAAGGAGGACTTTCATTCCAGTTCAAAAGTTCTTCGAAGGATCATCCTGTCATGCATAACTTTTGTCCTTTCCTTATAAATTCTTGAACTCTCATTGGCCTCATTCCTAAGCTCATCAAGCTTAAAAATTTGCAACATTCTTTGCTCCCTTGCTCCTTCTATGTCCATATTTGTGGTCTTTATTGCCCAATAAGCTTTATGATCCAATTCCACCGGTAAGTAGCAAGCCTTGCTAAAAACCAACCTATATGGACTCATTCCCAATGGTGTTTTGAAAGCACTTCTATAAGCCCATAATGCTTCTGGAAGTTGGATTGACCAATCCTTCCTCGTTGTGCTCACCATCTTTTCCAAGATCCCTTTAATTTGCTTGTTGGAGATCTCGGCTTGTCTGGATGTTTGAGGGTGGTATGGAGTTGCCACTTTGTGTCGGATGCCCATCTTGGACATCAACTTCTTGAACCATTTGTTGCAAAAGTGGCTTCCTTCATCACTTACTATTGCCTTTGGGGTTCCGAACCTACTCAAAATATTCTCCTTCAAAAATTTCAAAACAACATTAGCATCATTAGTCCTAATGGGAATAGCCTCCACTCACTTAGACACATAATCCACTGCGAGAAGAATATATTAAAAACCAAATGACTTGGGAAATGGCCCCATGAAGTCTATTCCCCATACATCAAAAATTTCAACCATAATAAACATATTGAGGGGCATTTTCATTCCTTTTGCACTCTTTGACATTTATCACATTTTGTATAGAAATTATGAGCATCTTTAAAAAGTGTAGGCCAATACAAACCACTTTGAAGAATTTTCTCGGAGTTCTTCTTTCCTCCAAAGTGCCCCTTGCAATACATGTTGTGGCAAAATTGCAACACTTGTTTTTGTTCTTCCTTCAGTACACATCTTCTTATGACCTCAGCCTTGCAAATTCTAAACAAATATGGCTCATCCCAAAAATAGTACTTACATGAATGCATGAACCTCTTCTTTGCCTGAAAATTCAAATCCTTTCTCACAACACCACAAGAGAGATAGTTAGCAATATCTGCATACCAAGGTGCTTGAGTTAAAGCAAACAAGTGTTCATCTGGGAATTTTTCAAAAGCATTTTCACAAACAATTTCTGCATCACTATCGTGAGAGTTCAATCTAGAGAGATGGTCGGCTACTCCATTCTCACTTCCCTTCTGATCTTTGATTTCAACATCAAATTCTTACAGCATCAATACCCACCTAATGAGCCTGGGTTTAGCTTGTGGTTTGGTTAATAGGAATTTCAAGGCCGTATGATCCAAAAATACTATGACTTTAGAACCTATCAAGTAAGATCTGAATTTGTCTAGTGCAAACAGCACAACTAACATTTCCCTTTCAGTGGTTGTGTAATTCACTTGTGCATAATTTAAAGATAAACTTGCATAATAAATTACACATCAATTTATTCACTCTTTGGCCTAAAACAACTCTAATGGCATAATTCGATGCATCACACATGATTTCAAATGGCAAATCCCAATTTGGGGCAACAATTATAGGAGTGAAAGTTAATTTTTCTTTCAAAATTTCAAAAGCCTCTAAGCACTTCTCATAAAAAACAAATGGAACATCTTTTCCTAGCAAATAACACAAAGGACATGAAATTTTTGAAAAATCTTTTATAAACCTCCTATAAAATCCAGCATGTCCCAAAAAGCTTCTAATCCCCTTAACAGTTGTGGGTGGAGGTAGATTCATGATTAATTCAACCTTAGCATTTTCTACCTCAATCCCTTTGTGAGAAACGACATGACCCAAAACAATCCCATGATCAACCATGAAATGACTCTTTTCCCAACTCAAGGTAAGATTACATTCAATACATCTTTTAAGCACAAGAGTCAATTTTTGCAAGCAATCATCGAAAAAATTACCAAAAATAGAGAAATCATCCATAAATACTCAATGTATTTGTCCAGCATATTAGAAAAAATTGAATGCATACATCTTTGAGATGTACCTGGTGCGTTGAAAAGTCTGAATGGCATCCTCCGAAAGGCAAATGTCCCAAAGGGACAAGTAAAGGTTGTCTTTGGTTGATCTTCTGGTGCTATTGGGACTTGATAGTAACCTGAAAGACCATCAAGAAAATAGTAAAAAGCGTGTCCAGATAACCTATCAAGCATTTGATCAATAAATGGTAAAGGAAAGTGATCTTTCCTGGTGACATTATTTAATTTCATATAATCTATGCACATTCGCCACCCAATTTGTGTTCGAGTAGGTACCACCTCTCCTTTCTCATTCTGGACCACAGTCAAACCTACTTTCTTTGGCATGACGTGAACGGGACTAACCCATTCACTATCAACAATGGGGTAGATTACCCATTCATTAAGTAATTTAAGAACCTCCTTCTTCACTACTTCGCTCATATTAGGGCTAAGTCTCCTTTGAGCCTCTCTCACCGCTTTAGCCCCTTCCTCTAGGACTATCTTGTGCATGCATAAAGAGGGACTAATACCCTTGATTCCACTAAACCCCCAACCAATAGCTCTCTTGAATTATTTTAACATCTTCACAAGTTTATCTTCCTTCTCAATACCAAGAGTAGCAGAAATGATCACTAGTTGTAAGTTGTTTTCCTTAAGAAAAACATGCTTTAAGTGTTTTGGAAGTTCTTTAAGTTCAACCCCCTTTGGTTGAATCTCCTTATTTGAACCCTCAACTTCTTCCTCCAAATTTATGGCCCTTTCTAGTTTGTCTTCACCATTCTCCTAGAAGAAAACTTCTTCAACAACATTATAAGTAAAATCAATGAAAGAACAGTCCTCATATAAAGCAGTAGTGGGAATAGGAAAAGTGTTAAAAATTAAAAATTCTATAGTTTGACCTAAGATAGTCATGGTCAATTTTTCATTTTAACATCAATTAATATGTTAGTTGTGGCCATAAAAGGTCTCTCTAACAAAATTGTATATTCAGAATCTCTAGAAATTTCTTCCGCCATATATAAGATAATGAAATCAATGGGTACAATTAAACCACCTACCTTAACTAGGACATCTTCTACAATTCCCTTAGGGTATTGAAGAGTTCTATCCGCAAGTTGTAAAACCATTTTAGTTGGTTTTGTAACACCCTTATACCCTATAAACGTACAATACATATTTTCAGCATATGTAAAATATGCATATACGGTATAAAAATATCGCAGATAGATTTAATAAAATTTTTTACATTTCTGTTTTAAAATTTCAAATAATAATATATAAAATAA
Organism: Garcia nutans; assembly: GCA_947685225.1. Taxonomy (NCBI): domain Eukaryota; kingdom Viridiplantae; phylum Streptophyta; class Magnoliopsida; order Malpighiales; family Euphorbiaceae; genus Garcia; species Garcia nutans. The sequence continues at coordinate 38,111,981 of CANTUV010000045.1, forward strand.
ATAGTATATAAATATTCTTTTCTTGTTATAGGAATCCAAAATAAATATTTTATGTAAAAATCTCTGGGAAAAATTCGCCAGAGTTTTGTTTGTAATTTGAACGTTTCCAAAATTCAGCAAAACACAACCTGCATAAAGCAAACACTCCCAATAATCAATTCACCATTTCACCAATACTTCTCAATTTCTCCATATTTTCTCAAAAATACTTATATATAGATATATAAATGAACAATACATATATAATTCCATCTGAACAAATTATTCAAAACATTCTTTACCATTTACATTATATACTTCCAAAAACATATCATAACATATATAATATCAAAATACATTGTAATATCAAATATCTACATGCTAGCAAGTGGCTCTGATCTTGATGTATCCAAAAATAACTCTTCAAGATTAATAAACACAAACCTAGACCCGACCAGGTCTAGTAGAACTCTCCGGTTCTACCAAATCATCCATGACACATGCGCGACGAATTACAATCGCGCTAAGCCGAAGCCTAGTGGTACAAACTTTGATAATAACAATAAAACTCAACGCAATGCCAATGCATAATACATATAAATGTCACATCATTCTACTTTGTTATATTTTTCACATATTTCATAATCACAACTCATAGCATTATATTGCTCAATTGTATCACAATTCATAATTCACATTAAAGCAAAGACAAGCTGGGCCCAAAAAGGATCTAATATGCTATTCAAATTTCAAAGTTATTGCTTTGGTCCATAATGGCACCATGTGTCTAGCCCCGTAGGCAATATATCTATGGATAATATAATAGCCCCAGTCTCTTGGACCTCAACCTGGCTAGACCCTTGGGCCCCAGTATCTTGGTCCTCAACCCGGCTAGACTGCTTCAATTTTTGAGGCTTACGACCCAGTCTTTTCACCCCAAAAACATCATATTTATCAGCTGGCCTGGCTTACGACCCAGTCTTTTCACCATTCCAATGTTTAGCCCATAGGCAATAATAGGCATGCCGCCAAACCTAGAACTCTGAAAATTGAATAACATACTAGGCACACAATTTATTAACATTTCTCATTATCAAATTCTTTCATAATTCCTTTATCAAAACTTTTCTCATTTTCTCATAATCAAACTAGGCACATTGCCTTATTATGTCATCTTTTTCTCACTTTTTTTTCATTTATTCATTTTTCTCATTATTAATCTCTTTCTCATTGTCACATATTCAATCTAGGCACATTGCCTTGTTTTCACATTTTTTTCTCATTTTTCACATCTTTCTCATTTTTCTCACTTTTCTCACTTTTCTCATTTTTATTAATATCAATTCATTTCATTATTCAACATATCTCATTTTTGCATTCACAACACATTACCCAATTACATTGGGTATTTTCACATAATATACATATTTCACATTCTACACAATTTAACCATTATCAATGGCTTTTCACAATACATTTAACACATATATGACATTACAAATGTCATAGCACATTATTCATACTCAATCAATGAACCAAGTAACTTAACTCATTTTCAACCAAAATGTGTTAAGCCCAAATGTCATGCAAATATAAACAATATATTCAAAGTTTGAACATACCTCCACTAACAACCCAAAGCAAGCTTAACACAACCTCCAATCCTATCCTTCCAACTTGCCCTTCACCACTTGGATGAAGCAAATCAACCTCCCTCAATGCCTATACCAAATGTGATCATACATAATCATTTAATATCACATTATAAGGTATTCTCAACATCAAACCATAATTAAACATCACTCTAAACCAAATCCCAAAATTAAGCTTCACCTCACTTTAACTTTGAAAAACCATATCAAGCCATTTAAATTGGTGTTTTAAGTTTATTAATATCATTAGAAACATGTTTTAGCATGTTTAAACCAATTACATTAATTAACCACGTGCTTATGCTCAAAAACCTAAAATGGCATAACCTTCACCATTGAAGGATCTCCATTCCAACTCAATCCAATTATCATTTTAATCTTGTTTCCACCACTTATATCATTAAATGACATGATTTAAGCATTAAAATCAAACAATTAATCATTCTTTGAAAATTCACTTTTGCAAAATCCTAAATCAATACTACCATCTTCAAACTTTAGCCAAACTTAACTAAATCCATCATTTGATTTTAAAATCCTTATTTATGCATCAAAACAACACATTTGGAACCAATTTACACAATTAAAACTCATGATTTCAAAAACTCAAATGTTCCATAACCCTAAATTCTCTCTCTTCTCCAAACTCAACTTAAATTCAACCATTTCTTTAATCCAACCTTAAAATCATTGTTAACTACCCAAAATAACATCATACACACCCATTCCAATAATTATAACATACTACATCAAAATCCCAAACTCAACATAATCCAATTTTCTATAGAATTCAAAGAAAAGAGTTGAAAACTTACTAATTTTGGTGGAAATCACCAAAAATCCACTTTGAATACTTGAAATCCTTCAATTTTTTGAGTATGGAAGAAGCAAATCCATCTCTTGAAGCCATGAAAGTCGGCCTTGAAGGAAAGAAGAAGAAGAATATGAAAAAAAAAATAATTTTCTCTTTCCTCCCACTCACATTTTCAACCTTATATATATTATTATTTTAATATATTTTAATTAATTAATTAATTAATTAATTAATTAAAACCCCAAAATATTATCTTCCATCCAAAATTATTTATTTTTGAATTATTTTATTAATTTTAAACTTCTAAGATTTAATTACCAAAATACCCTTTTACTTTCACTTTTCTTTTAAAAAGTGTTGACTTTTATATGTTGTATATATTTTACATATATATCACATATATATTCCACTTTTTCATTTAAAATCCCTTCATTTTTTTATATAAAACCATTAATTTAATTTATCCATTTAAATTATAATTTATTTTATCAAATTTCCAAAATTTAGAACTTTTCAAAAATTTAGAATATTACACATATGCACAAGTAATGTGTATCTTATATACACATCAAATCTACCTTATATGTGTATCAAATATTAAGTATGAAATGTATTAATCCAACATATACAATTAATATACCATATGTATATGTTATATATACTCTAGATATATATATTGACTATATATAAAATTTTATATCTCTAAAATCACGGATGTGACAGGTTTAAGTTCCCCTATCTCTAATTTCAAGTAAACAGAGTATGACATCAAATTTATATTTGCTCCTAAGTCACACATACCAATAGTTTCTTTCCCATTCCCATAGAGATACTAACTATAAAGCTTCTAGGATCCTTTAGTTTTGGAGGTAACCTTTGTTGTAAAACAACACTTGTTACTTTCGAGACTATCACCTTCTCATTCAACTCATATTTTTCTTTTTGTGTTAAGCTCCTTAAAAAATTTGGCATATGATGGCATATTTTTAATCACCTCAAGTAAGGGAAGGTTAATACTTACCTTTGAGAGCATATTATAAATTTCAGCAAATTGCTTATCATGCTTCTCATTTTTTAACCTGTTTGGAAAAGGAATTGGTAGTTTGTACGAATTTGGAGATTTATCAGCTTTGGTGCCACTGATGCCTCCTCACTAACTTCCTTAGGCTCAATTGGTTGAGCTTTGCCTTCTTGTATTTCCTCGCCATCTTCTTCCATTGTTCCTGCATCCAAAGAATCATTAATGTTATTATTACAGATTTTGTTATCAAGTACCTTACCACATCTTAGGACTGTGATTGCTTTGGCTTGCTACGGTTGGCTTGAAAATTTTCCTTTTTGATTAGCTTGTAATTGATTAGCCAATTGAGCCACTTGCATCTCAACCTTCTTGAGTGAGGCTTCCAAAGGGTCGAATCATTTATTGTTCTCCTCTTGATTTTGAGTGCTTATTTGAATGAAAGCATTCAAATTGTCTTCAAGTGAAGGTTTCTTGACTTGCTCATGATTTGAACCTTAAACTTGAATTTGGGGTCCCCTTTGATAAGGTTGGAATGAATGTTGAGGTGGAATTTGTTGTTGGTTCTTCCATGCAAAATTAGGGCGATTTCTCCAACCGGGGTTATAAGAATTCGAGTATGGGTCATTTCTTCTCCTTTGTTGGAATACTTCAAATGCAAAAGTTTGTTCTTTCCCTTCTTGAAATTGGTCAAAGTTTGAAGGACGTACATTTGCATTGTGACCTACCACACCACATGATGCACATGATTCTTAGCTTAGCCCCGGCAAGTTTCCTCTAGCATTCAACAACTTAACTTGCTTGTCAACTCGACAATTTGCCTTTCCATTTTTGAGTTTGCATTCATCTCATACGCTCCTTTTCTCCTTTCCCCAATGCTCTTTTGTTGAGAATTTGCTCCCAACATTTCAAATAATACAACCGTTTTAGCTGCTATTTTCTCACCCATTGCCTCTCCTGCAACATTATCCACTGTATTTTGATATTGTTGAGTTAGCCCATCATAGAAGAACTGATTGAGCTATTATTATGGATAATAATGAGGAGGGCATTGAAACAATAGAGATTTGAAGTGATCCCAAGCCTCATGAAATGGCTCCCCATCAAATTGGGTGAAAGTTGCAATACTCCCCCTAAACACCTTTGTCTTTTGGTGTGAATAAAATTTTCCCATAAATTTGTTGTACACTTTGGTCCAAGTGGTCAAAGAATTTTTTGGTAAGGTCATTAACCACACTTTTGCCCTATCTTTCAAACTATATGGGAAACATCTCATTTTAAGTTCATCCTCTGTTAGTGCTTGCAAAGGAAAAGTATGTAATGTTGTGTAAAAATCTCAAATGAAGTTGAGAGGATCTTCATTCGGTAATCCATGGAAGGATAGCAACATACTATAATGAGTGTTTTTAAGTTCATAGCTCCTTGCTGTGTTGCTCAACCGGATACATGATGTGGTTACTCCAATGATCGGTCGGGCAAACTCCTTCATAGGTGGTTCCTCTATGTCACCCATTTCTACTTCAGTGTCCTCCTCAAATTGCTCGTCAGTTTCTTCTCCTTCCTGTCTCAAGGGATGTACTCCTTCGGCTCTTGGTAGTCTATGAATATCATCTATATAAGGAACAAGTTCAGTTTCTTGAGACCTTCGTCCTTGTATAAATCACCTAGGAAATTTAAAAATAAGCACATTAAATAATAAAATAATTAAAATAAAAGAATCAAACTATAAATAACAATTGCCTTCCTCGGCAGCAATGCCAAAAAACTTATTGCGCTCGACTAATTACTACTATAAGTGATACTCACAAGTATACGAGGCAATTATAGCAACAGTGATCGCCCCAAGGTCATCTCACAAGGAAGGAATTATTTTGCAATAGTTTTATTGACAAGTAAATTTAAAAGCAAGAGTGTGATATGTTGGAATGGTGAAAAGCAATTTAAATTTAAAAGTAAAACGAGTGGTAGTTGTGTAAGATCAATTCAATTTTAGGAATGATGCCTAGGGTTGTAGTTCAATTTAATCAAAGCTTAATTCTCAAATTATCCATTAATATAACCTTGTATTTTAATTTTTTCCTTGAGTTAAATTAGAATTACCAATTCATTAGTTTTCACATTCATGAATTAACAACAACCAATTATTTTGAATTTACAAATTAATAAACCCTAGAACTTATATTTGTAATTCATTCTTAGGGAGGTTGATTACATAGTTTCAATATTGAATTTCTCCTCTCGGTCCATCGTTCAATATTAAATGATTAATAGGTGGCCAATCTATCAACCTAACATTCAATCTAATGCAATCAACCAACAACAAGGTATACTAATGGAATTATCAAACCAAGTCATCTAATTAAATCTACTTCAACCCGAGGCATGAGTGAATCATATCATCATCAATTTAAAACAAATATCCATTTCAATATTCATGAAATCAAAATTATACATTGTAATATTAATGTTTATAATAAAACAACAACAATATAGAAATGAATCAAAAGAGAGAATATGAAAAACCCCTTGTAGATGCCAAAAGTTGGACTACTTGTCTTCCTTCTAGCTTCCACCTTGATATGTGATGAACAACTTCCAAGCTCCCTAAATCAATGGCTCTCCTCTTGAAAGATGGAATGTAACTTTCTCAAGCTTCAACTCCAATCAAGCTTTCTTCAAACCCTAATTGTTTGAGGAACTTGCTTACTCAATTTAATCCCCTATCTTGATTGGCTCTTGTCTATGGAAGAAATGAGAGATGAATGGCAATGAAGATGAAGAGAGAATGGTGTCTCTCCTCTTGAAAAATCAAAAAAAAAAAAACTAAGAACTCCCTCTTTCAAAAATAGCCAACGTGTATGTACTCCCCTACTTTCATCTTCTTTCAATTGCTTAAGAAACCATCCATCTCTTGCCAACTCACACACCACACTTTGTCTCCCACCTTTTTCTTTGTTTTATCTTTTTTTCATAAATTAGACAACCTTTTTGATCTTTTATTATTTCTTTTTAAAAGAAATCACCTATTGTCCCCCATTTTGTCTCCCAATTCGTGCAAAATGATCACAAGACATGGCCAAGTCATGAGTGACTTGGCCGTGTCACTCATTTTCTTATGGACATGGCCAAGTCATGTGGCCATGTCCATGGCTGCCTGAAAACCTCCTTTCTTTTCCATTGAGACAAGGCCAAGGCCCTGGCTGTGTCATAGAACACGACCAGTGGCTTGGTTGTGTCTCTTGAGTGTGTTCTCCACTGCCTCCTTCCTTGCTTTGTTCTTTAGATGGGACATGACCAAGTTTTTGACCGTGTCATGTGACATGGCCAAGGCCTTGGCCATGTCATGTGGGTGTGTTCACTTCTACCTTTGCTTCTTTGGTTTCACTCTTTGGCTTCATTAAGTGAGACACGGCCAGTGGCTTGGCCGTGTCTTCTGCTAGTGTCTGCTTCTACCAATTTATTCTGAAGGACACGACTAGTGGCTTGTTAACTCAGGCCATGTCATGTGAGTGTTGCCTTGGATGAGGGACACGACCAATGGCTTGGCCATGTCTCTTGGGTGTGTCTCATGCTTTCCCACCTTTTTGATCTTTCAATTCATTCTTTTGAGCTTCCATCTAAATCAAACAATTTAAGCAAACTTTAAACATAAATTAAAAGAAAATTTAACTTAAAGCCAATAAAATTCACCTAAAAAATATGTACATAAATTATCAAAATAGCATCTCAAGCCGACCCACTACACATCCAATCTCAAAATTTATGGTTGGCCATAAGTGCCTTGGATTCTCAACTTCGGAGGAGCGAAAATGGTTTGAATTGTTAGGGAATGAGGATTGGTCGCCACCTAGGGTTTTGGATTAAGGTGCCATGGAGCGAGCCAACATAGTGACCAAGGTCTGAGATTTGATAAACCAGCAGGGATGGGAACAACTCTTCTCCATCAATGAGCCTTCATACAGAGAGTTAACTCTGGAGTTCTTCTGCACTTTTCAGTTCGATAAAAATAAGATCTCCATCATCAAACTGATGATGAAGTTTTGAGGTCAGAGATTCCACATGAGTATCAATAAACTTGGTGTGCGTTTGGGTCTATTTACTGCGGAGGAGGTACAGACCAAAGAGTATCTTAACTCCGTGGTAGATTTTGCATAGTTTTATGTCTTCCCTCCCAGGGTTTGGAGCACGTTTGCACTGAATGCCACCAAGTATCAGTTGAAGGTATCCAAGGCATCAAATTTTGCGTCCTTCCCTTGTCGAGTGGTGCATAATCTATTGGTTCACACCATTGCGGCATGACTTAGCAGTATGGGAGTTGTTGATGATATTAGTGGTGATGCTATTTTAGTTGTTAATGATGCTCAATCAACATCGTAATGCTTTTGAAACCATATTCCTATATGTCAATTCAGGTCATGTCAGGGCAGTTCTCTCTCTCTTTTGTTCTTTTTATTATTTTACACACATTGGGGACAATGTGCATCTTAAGTGTGGGGGAGAGGTATATTTTATAGATTGAGCTTTTATTTTCATTCTTGCCATTTGATGCATTTGTCTCATTTAGTTTCTTTGATTTTATTTTCCGGTTTAAGTAAACTAGATTGCTATTATAATATGAAGTGAAATGGTTCCTATTTTTATTAAAATAATGATTGATTTAACGAATGACAATTTCTTGTTGAGGTTGACTCGGTTTTCTTAATTAATTACTAAAGACTAAATGTGATAGTTTGAATTAGGTAGTTGATTGATGAGAGTTGCACATCTGAAGTTTAAAACCTTAGTTACATTTTTTAGCATATCCCAATTCTTTAGATACTTGAGTCAAACTTAGTATGACATCTTTATTATCTTAAGTTCCTAACCACTTTACAAAAAAACATAAAAAATGAATAAATAAATAAATTAAAATAAATTTTCAGAAGCTTTAAAAATTTATCCCCGTTCTGCTGATTTTAACTCTTGAATTGAAATAAATGAGTTGGAATCATGAATAGTGCTAGTAGCCATTTGAATGGTGATTCTAACTAAGTAACCATGGGTTGACATCATAAATATTAACTTTCGCGAAAAAAAGTTAGTATCAGTTTAAACAAGTCGGGCTCCTTTTGAAAAAAATAATGTTTCACGCAATGCATTTGTCAAAGAACTTAAGAGAAAACTTACACTTTCTTACATCGTTCATGACTTTTGAGTTCATGGAATTTTATGCTCAATCTTTTAACTCTGAATTTTTAGATTTTAGATCTATTAGATTTTTGTTTGGAAACTTCTTAATTCGGCTATCATGTTTGAGATATAGTTTTTGGTTGAGAATGTTGGATTTTCTAATTCAAGTATTGTAAAAACTTTTATTTTCTTTGGATATAGAGGGGTCCTTCATTTCTACCTATTATAGTGATTTGGTTTGATTGAGGACAAGCAAAAACTTAAGTGTGGGGGAATTTGATAAGTGTATAATTGATGATATTTTTGCCCCTAATTCTTAATATATTTATTGTCAAATTGAGTTTAATTTGTTTGTTCAAGTGTTTATTAGGGTTGATTCCAGGAAATTTTGACACATTGTGACCTTAAGATTATTTAGACTGGAATCATGGATGAAAGACAAGAAAAGGAGCTATTTTGGGCAAATTCTTCAATTGACACACCCAGTGACATGGGCGTGTCAGTGGTCGTGTCATTCAACTACTTTACAAAAGCTTTGCCACGCCCGGAGACATGGGCGTGTAACTGAATGTGCCATTACTCCTGCCTTACAGAAGTTGTGACATGCCTATTGACACGGGCGTGTCCCTAACTGTGTCCCTAACTCAGCATTATAGTAGCAACAATATGCCCAAGGACATAGGCGTGTCACTACCCATATCATTAAAGTTCAGAGCAGCACTGTTGACATGCCCACATATACAGGCGTGTCCATGGGCGTGTCAGACAAAAATCTCTAGGCTATAAAATCTGAGCTAAAGAGCGAATTAGGGATCCAGTTTTATTTTCAGAGCCGACCTCCTGAGAAAAAAATAGTTTTTGGCAGCTAAGAGTGAAGGTGAAAATCTAATTCATGTGAGATTTAATCCAAGATTCGAGGATTGAAGTGAAGAAACACAAATTGTTCATTATGGATTATTTGAATTCTTTTACTTATTTCCTCTATTTTGGTTTTCTGGTTATGAACATGAGCTAAATTTTATCTATCTAGATATTGATGAACCCTAGCTTTATTGTATGGATTGAGTAGTTCTTATTAATTTAAATCATTTGATTGAGCTGTTTTATCCTTTTGATTCTTAATTTCTTATTTCCAATTGATAATAGCATGCTTATTGATTAGTTGAAATTGTTATATTATTGACTTGAGAAAGCTTGATATGAACAGAATTTTTATTAGGATTGAGGGTTGATTGGAGTGCTAGAGATAGACTTACAAGACCCTTTGGTTCAAAGTTCTTTGTTCTTATTGCAAGATCTATTTAATTATGCTTGAGAAGAGATTTCTAGCATTCTACTTAGTGATTAGGGATTAATTCACTTGAGAAAGGTTTTAATCTAATTTAGGGAAATGCCAATTCGGCTCTATTATTTGATTTAATTGAATTGATATTCATAAATGCTTTTTATGGCTAAAGGGATTCAATATATGGATAGTATTTTCATCATTAACTTTTGTTGCACAATATTCAATTTTTCTTTACTTTAATTTATTAAGTAATTCATCTTTTATTTTAATCATCACAAAAACTATAGACTCGCTAAATAATAGTTGAAATTTGCACTAATATTTGACCTTGTCTCCATTGAAACAATATCTTACTCACTATTTTATTACTTGTGTGACCTGTGAACTTGCAGTAACACTGCAATAGCACAAATTCGCCATCAATAGCATATATATTTCATAAACATGTATGTAAAAGTATATGTAATAGATAAGTAACATATATAAGACATATACATATACATAAAATATACACTACATATATATGAGGTATAATTTGGTGGTGGATAAGTTAATGTTGATAATAATGATGATGATGATGATGATAATAATAATAATAATAGTAATAGTAATAATAATAATTATAATAATAATAATAATATAATAATAATAATAATTAAAGAGAAAGAAAAGTCAAAGGAAGAGATAAATATCAAATATTTAATAAAATTTTATTTAAGTATTTTTGTGAATATGTATGTTTATAAGGGGCAAAGTTAAAACTTATTGTAAATAAAAGTTATTTTCTTCTTCATCATCATCAGACCCGTACCTCATCTTCACCATCACCATCTCTGTTCTTTCTTTTTCTTCTTCCATTTATTTACTTAAAAATCAAATAACCTTAAGTAAATAATCCATAATTTTGATAGAATTTGATGATTTTATTTGAGATTCTTAAATAAAATCATTACAAAATCGAGGAAAATATAGAAAGGGAGTGGAAAAGCTAATTGAAGAGGTATCTATTTGTATATTGTATAATTTACTATTTAATGAGTCTTTTCTTAGTTTAAATTGCTTATGGATGATTAGCAATTGATTTAATGGATTAATTTGTGAAAATAGTTGATAATGAATTTGGTGGAAATAAGTGATTAAGGACTAATTGGTGAAAATAAGTAATTATGGTTATAATAATAATTAATTATAGATTAAATTGTGATAATAACTTAATTATAGATTAATTTGTGAAAATAATGGATTGTAGATTGATTTCTAATAATAAGTGATTATGGATTAAATTGAAATGATATTTGATTATGGATAATTTATGATAATAATTGATTATTGATTATTATAATGTTATTAGGATGAGAATATATTAATTTAAAGGTTAATTGTTGAAAGTGAGCTTGTATGGTGGAATTAGGGTTATCTAAGAATTTGAATTTTCAATATGGGTGCTTATAATTATGATTATGGGTTGATTTAGTGTTGTTTTAATATATATATATATTAGGATTATGTGGTTGGAAATTTAATATGAGTGGGTTTTGATGAAGTTGAGATTTAGGGTTAGGTTATATGATAATAGGATTTTGGAAGGATGATAATATAATTATTGAAATGAGTTGATTTATTATTATTTTGGTATGTAATTGATGATTTTATAGTTGAATGATGGAAATGAGATTGGTAGAATGAAGTTTAAATAAAGTAGTGAATGGTGAAATTAGAATATTAATAAGGTTTTGATGAAAAATGAATAGATAAAGGTAATTTGATAATCAATAAGTATGTAAATGACTTTAAATGAGAAATGTTGCTTAATATTGAATTATGTATATGTAGGTTAAAGTGATAAAGAGGTGGAATTTAAAATTTGACTTGGAAAAATGAAAAGAGGCTAGTACATATTTCATTAATATTTGATTTGAATGTTTATGCTTGACATATTCCATTTTGGGCATACTTTAAAGGATATTAATAATCCTTTAAAATAGCATTAAATGTGAATGTGTGTGCATGACATTGTTTGAAGTAACAATGCTTGATTTGCATTGATTATGGCATGATAAGCCATTGGAGGATGTCTAAATGTGATGTTTGTGAAAAATGTGAAAAGTGCAAGTTGTGCACTAATGTGAAAGTGAGCCACATTATTTTAAGATGTGTTGATGATATGGTTTATGATTTAAAAATATGACAAATATTAAGAAATATGGAATATGAGATAATGTGGTTGCATGTCACCTTATGTATAGTCTAGTTCTGGATTGTTGTTGTTGGATTTTTATGCCTTCAGGTGAGACACACTGATGCCATAGATGAATGAAATAGCCCAAGATAATATTTCTGTATCTAGATCATTATATAAGTAATTTAGGCCCAATGCATGTGGTTGCTTATGGTTTGTGTATAAGTAAAATTATTTTGTGTAATACTTGGATATAGTGTATGCTTGAAATATAATTTTGTTATGTTATTGTTGTATTCTATGTACCATTAAGCTGTATGACTTACCACAGTTTAATGAATCACGTAGGTGGGAGAGCTGATGATCTACGAGATCTAGATCGTGGTAATATCTAGAATTTTTTATTGCTGTAAGACCAACTGTGCTAGAAGTGTATACATGTATAATTTTTAAATTGATGCATTTTGGATTATTGTATATATTGTATACATTACATTAAGTTTGTGTAAGTATGCTTTGAAAGGTTTTGTAAATAAAAATCATGTTTATTATGTATGTACATTTATAAATAATGAGTTTTGGATGATATGTTTGAGATGATTAGAGATTTGTTGGTATGCGAATAAATATGGATTTGGAAGTGGAAAAATTTTCATGCAGGTTGTGTTTGTTAAACTTTGGATTTTATTGTAGTTACAGATAAAACTCTAGCGAATTTTTTCTAAAGAATTTTTCTATAAAGTTTTCCAATAATACTGAAAACATTTGCTAATAACACATAAATTAAATTTCTAAAAGTGTAATTATTTAGATAAATGAAAGTATAAAGTTTTCTCATACAATTCTAGTAATACTCTTATGTTCTATATATGTACTTTACGTATATAGGGTATATGTATATTTTACGTATATAAGATATAGGGATATTATATTTATTTTGGTATCAGAGCCCAGGTTTAAGATTCTCGACCTACGTGGTTTTGAAAATGATGAAGGAGAAATTTTAAAATAATGATTTAAATTTTAATATATACATATGTATTGACACCTGTGCTGGTTTCTGATATGGCAATGTTAGTATGATGTATCGGATATAGGTTAAGGTGGTGTCTGGAATGCGTAGATTATAATGGCACAGCGGAAGCATCATTATAGAGATTTTAGATTAAGGATCTTTCGAGCATGTACTTGAAAATTAAGATTTGTGGTTGATTCAATTAATGAATAAGTGAAATTAAAGAAATAATTTAAAATGTGGAATAAAAACATGAGAGATGAGTATTATAGTTGCTGGAAATTCTACATATGTGCTGCGAAGTGGTTTTTTTCTGAATTTTTAAACTAATATGGAGATGTTAAATGAGCTTGAAAATATAATTCAACGTTTTTCTATGTGTTACTATTTGATATATGAAATCTCATAATTTTTAAAGATGATTTACTATTTAAAAAATAGAAGAACCCAAACTATTAGAGCAATTTCAGCAACTCAGAATCTGTAGAAGTTGAGAAACATATTTAAAAACTATAGCAAACTAATCCAAAAATATATGAAACTTTATATACAATATCATATGACATTTCATAACATATGGTTAAAATTTCACAAAATTTTATTAAGATTTGATACCTGAAACAAATGGCTAAATAAGTATTGCCAGATGAATTATCAAAGAATTAGATTCTGTGAGTTTGGATGAGTAAATTTTTAAATACAGCAAATCAACTTGAAAAATTATAAAATTTTAAATATAAGTCCATATATATGTCAAGTACACATGGTTAAAATTTTATAATATTTAGTGAAGGTTTGGTTATGAATGAAAAGTTGAAAAATGAGATTGACATGAAAATTAGGAAGTCATGCAGATTTGTGAGATTGAGTAATGAATTAATTTTATCTGACAAATGATTGAAGAAAATTATGAAAATTTACATATGTATTGGTATATGTATTAAGAAGGGATGTGGAGTTTTTAATAATTTAAAAGCAAAGAGTTCATAATTAAATTAATGGGAGAATTAATATAAGTCTATTTATTATGAAAGTGTATTGAGGATTTATTAAAGTGACATATAGTATTGGTTAAGTTAAGATTTATTATGAGTGAATAAAAATTTAAATGTTGTTCCTTATTATGAGCAATCAAAATGTAAATTTATATAAACATTTTACTAAGTTAAAGTAAGTTGAGTTTATATATGCAATCTATATTTGGTTGCATGACTGAGATGTGTTCATTAATATGTTACGTGAAAGTGGATGTTGTTAACAAAGTATTAAATATATTTTTGGATATTTAAGGTGGATGTAAAAATTTAATAATGGATATATAATGATGCCACAATAAATGGATTTTAATTTATTTTATGAATGATATTTGGTTGATTAATCAAGACATTATTTGACTTAAGTGGATGGAATTAATCAAAACATAATGAGTAAATTTTGGGAATACCTGCAATTGATATCAGATTATCAAAGATAGTAATGAGATCAATTCATTGGATGAGTTTGAAAATTAAGATTTATATGAGAAAACATTGATATATGTATATTGATAATTAAATAAGTGCATAGTTGAAGAATGAATAAAAGATAATTGTATTTGGTAAGAGGATTTTACATTAATTTTAAGAGAATTGTACAATTAAGAAACGATATAAAAAGAATGATAGGTTAAGAAATCATTGATGATTTTAGATAGCAGAGAGAGTAAGGTAAAGAAGCAAACATGTGAATAAAAGAATTTGAAAGCTAATGCCATAAATGATTTAAACAGCATGGGTGTGATATTATATTGACATGGCTAAGTTTTTGAATGGAATTATGAATTGGTTTGTACAATATAAATAGTTAGTTTAATGCTATTTAAATACTTGATGATAGGTAATGACTTGTAATTGATTAATGAATGGAAATATGGATTTGAAATTTAATTGTATATTTGGAGAACTAGAACCTATATATACATTGGATATAAGTAAGTGAAGAGCTAATATTTATTATTGATATTTACAATGTTAATTGTAAAAATGATTAAGAGTCATATAAAGGGGAGAGAAAAGATTATGTGGTTAGTAATGATTAAAAGTGGTGACATTAAATTTGGAAGTTAATTATATGGTAAGTGAAGATTGATAGTTAATTTTAGTGGAATTTGATTACCACAGTGAGTAATTTCGAGGACGAAATTATTTAAGGAGAAGAGAATTGTAATATCCGTGATCTTGGAGAAATTAAATAAGTATTTAGAGGTATAGGAGTTGTGTATACCTACTGTATATATAGTATATACATATTATATATGATAACATATGTTGGTTATATGTATATATACTATAAACTTGATATATATGTAATATATATATATATATATGGTATACTTGAAGTGTAAATAGGGTACACATGATATATAAACATGTGGGTAAATATATATGTTAAATAAACATTACATATACATAATATATTACATAAACATGTGCATAAAACTATATGTAATATATAAGTAATATAAATAAGACATATACATATACATAAAATATACACTATATATGAGGTATAATTTGGTGTTGAAACAATCGATGTTAATAATAATAATAATAAAAATAATAATAATTAAAGAGAATGGAAAGTCAAAAGAAGAGATAAATATCAAATATTTAATTATATTTTATTTAAGTATTTTTTGTAAATATGTATGTTTATAAGGGGAAAAATTGGAAATTATTGTAAATAAAAGTTAATTTCTTCATCATCATCATCAAACCCATACCTCATCTTCACCATCACCATCTCTTATCTTTCTTCTTCTTCTTCTTCTTCCATTTCTTTACTTAAAAATCAAATAACCTTAAGGAAATACTCCATAATTTTGATAGAATTTGATGATTTTATTTGAGATTCTGAAATAAAATCATTACAAAACCAAGGAAAATTTAGAAAGAGAGTGGAAAAGCTAATTGAAGAGGTATGTGTTTGTATATTGCATAATTTATTATTTAATGAGTCTTTCCTTAATTTAAATTGCTTATGGAAGATTAGGAATTAATTTAATGGATTAATTTATGAAAATAGTTGATAATGAATTAATTGGTGGTAATAAGTGATTAAGGACTAATTGCTAAAAATAAGTAATTATGATTATAATAATAATTAATTATAGATTAAATTATGAAAATAACTTAATTATAGATTAATTTGTGAAAACATTGGATTATGGATTGATTTGTAATGATAAGTGATTATGGATTAAATTGAAATGATATTTGATTATGGATAATTTATTATAATAATTGATTATTGATTATTATGAAGTTATTAGGAAGAGAATATATTGATATAAAGGTTAATTGTTGAAAATGAACTTGTATGTTGGAATTAGGGTTATGTGAAAATTTAGGTTTTCAATATGCATGCTTATGATTATGATTATGGGATGATTTAGTGTTGTTTTAATGTATATGTTAGGATTATGTGGTTGGAAATTGAATATGAGTGGGTTTTGATGAAGTTGAGATTTAGGGTTAGGTTTTGTGAAATTAGAGTTGAAAGGAGGATCATATAATTATTGAAATGAGTTGATTTATTATTATTTTGGTATGTAATTGATGGTTTTATAGTTGAATGATGGAAATGAGATTGGTAGAATGAAGTTTAAATCAAGTAGTGAATGGTGAAATTAGAATATTAATAAGGTTTTGATGAAAAATGAATAGATGATGGTAATTTGATAATCAAAATGCATGTAAATAACTTTAAATGAGAAATGTTGCTTAATATTGTGTGAGCGGGGATTTTCGCCCCCACTCCCGGTGGAATGGTTCTTTAGACTTTGACACTATTAGGCTCAGGGCCTTAGAGAACACGGACCTAAATCCGGAGGAAATAGAGTCGCCACCTGGACGGTCCGGGAAAAAGAATGGGGTGGATGACTCGATTCCTAAGGAATCCCCAACCCTCTTATAGGTTCAAAAAGTTAGGTACGTATGGGGAAGGTGAGAATGACGCAACACATTCATAACGCCCGGTTCATTGGAATCGGCCTCCTTTTCAAGTCTAAATATTATAAAATTCTTAGTTACTACGATATTATCTATACTACATGTGAATTAACAAAATAAAACATCATTGTATTAAAATTAAAAATAATGTTCAAAACAAAACAATAAATGGGTGCCCATACAAGATGAAAACATGCCCTTACAACCATGTCCAATGTCTAAAATAAATAGGACACCCAATAAAAGATGGAAATGTATCCTTACATTAGTTCAAAATTCAAAATAACTTAAATTACATGATATTTAAATAATGAGGTGCCCACAAAGTGGAAACATACCTCTTATAATTCAAATGAATGATTAATCAAATAAATTAAATCATTCAAACAATAAAATAGAACATCCATCAATAAAACATCCATCAAGATATGAACGTATGTTAATAATTAATTTTACATTCAAACATCATATTAAACAATAAATGTACGAACTAGGTTTTAACTTATGAATTAGGGTTTTAAGAAGATGTCATTAATGTTTTAGGGTTTCATGGAAATACAATTAGGATTTTTATAAAATTGGGATATTAAGGAAACAAAGCTAGGGTTTAGGGTTTTAGAGAATTAGAATTAGTGTTTAGGCTTTTAGAAAATGGGATTTGGTTTTCAAAGTTTTAAAACTGGTTTTTTGGCTATTGGGATTGAAAACCATTTTAGGGTTTTTAGGGTTTAAAAACTATTTTAAGGTTTAAAGATATTGAAAATTGATTTTAGGGTTTTGATATTGAAAATAAGTTATCAGGCCATTAGGGTTTTAAAAGTTATTTTGGCTATTGGGATATTAAGGTTTTAGAAATTTTTAACTATTGTGACCAATTATTTTGGAATTCAATTGTGTAGTTTAATGAATAATTAATATATCATCACAGAAATCAATTAAAATTAGTATGAAACTGTTGCGCTCGAATTAAGTACTACTACAAAGCGTCACTCGTAAGTATACGAGGTAGCAGTAGCAAAGGTGATCGCCCAAGGTCGTTTCCCCAAGAAGGTGTGGTTCGTAATAGCTTGATTGACAATTATTTAAATGCGAGAGTTTGTTGTTTGGGATGGTGCAAGAATAATTTAAACCTAAAATTAATGTACGTAGGGATTAATGTGTGTGATGAAAGTACAAGATCAAATCGATTCTTGGGAAGGTGCCTAGGGTTATAGGTCAATTCAATCAAAGCTCAATTCTCAATTATCCATTAATATATCCTTGTAATTAATTTGTTCCTTAAGGTTAATTAGTCAATTACTCATCCATTAGTTCTCACATTCATGAATTAGCAATAACCAATTATTTGACATTATCAAATTATAGAAACCCTAGAACTTATATTTCTAATTCATTCATAGTGTGGTCGATTATATAGTTCCGATATCGGATTTCACCTCTCGTTCCGTCATCCAATATTCAAAGATTAATAGGTAGCTAATCTATCAACCTAGCATTTAATACAATATAATCAACCAATCAATAAGGAACATCAATGGAAATATCAAATCAAGACATTCAACTAAATATACTACAAACCCTAAGCATGGGTATTTAGCTCAACATCATCAATTTAAAACAACCATCCAACTCAATATAAATCAAATACAAATTATTCATTGCAATATCAATTCTCTCAATACAACAACAACAATAGAAATGAATTAAAAGAGAGAATAGAAAAACCCCTTGTGAAGATGCCAAGAGTAGGATTACTAGTCTTCCTCCTAGCTCCACTTGATGTATGATGAAGAACTCAAGCCCTCTTCAATGGTTGATTCCCTTTGCAATATGGAATGGAGCTTTCTCAAGTCACCAAACCTTTGGATAGAGCTTTCTCAAGTCACCAACCCTTCAATTGATTTTTGTAATATCCCAAAGTATACCCTAAAAGTTTTGGAGTTGTTGTTGTATTTGGATTTAATGTATATGTTTTATGGAAAGAGAAAGGAAGATAAATTAATTAAAAGGAAATATTATAAGAGATAGATGTATATGAGGGATGAGATGTATATTTGGTATTTGGAAAATATGGGAAATATAAATGTAATATAAAAGAGATATACATATACCAACATATACATTACATATATATATGATGTATAAAGTGGTGTAGGAAAAGTAAGTTTATATAATTAATTAATAATAATAATAATAAAAGAAAAAGAAGAAAGAAAAGTCAAAGGAGGAAAGTAGTGGTGGAGGATATTTTAGAAATAATTAATTATATTATTATATATATATATATATGATAAGTATGAGAAAAAGAAGAAAAGATCTTCTTTCCTTCTTCTTCTTCTTGAACGAGAGAGAGAGAGAGAGAGAGAGAGAGAGAGAGAGGAATATGTGATTTTATCTATATACACATCAAATTCTTAAGGGCTTTAAGAGAATTGAAGGTGGAGATTGAAGATTTGTCAAAATATTCAAGTAAGTGTTCATTTCTTTGAGTTAATTTCTATTGATTTTGTTTATATTTGATTTGGTTAGTGTGTGAAGATGATGATAGTGAAAGATTAAAGTTTATAGATATGTTAAATTGGTAGTTAGATGATGATAATATGGTTATTTGTGAGGATGATGATGGATTATTGAAATTGTTTAATAAGGGTTTAATATAAATGAGTTGGAGAATTGAGTAATTGATATATGATTGATATATGTTTGTGTTTAAGGAAGTTGAAAACATAGAATACATGAGTTTGGTACGGAAACAGAGGCATTTTGGATGCCACGCCCGTGGCCTTTGGTTGCCACGACCGTGGCCATTGGAAGCCATGGTCGTGGGGGTGGCGAGCAAGGGAGACAGATTCATTTGCTATGCCACGGCCGTGGGGGTTGGAAGGCCACGACTGTGGGGATTTTAGAAAGATTGAGCAGAATTGTTTGCTATGCCATGCCCGTGGGGGTTCGTAGGCCACGACCGTGGGGTCCTAGAGAGAGATGTTGGTTTGTAATTTGTGATCTAAGGGTTTAGTATGAGATTGATAAATGAATAATTGTATTGAATTCATGTGTATCTTTGAGTAAGTGTGTGTTATTCCTTGTGGATTAGGTTGTGAAGAAGTTGTTTTTCCCTAATCCAAGTGTTGAGGATTATTGGAAGATGAGATTGGTGTTGTGTGATGGCTCATGAGGTAAGTACAAACTACATTATTGCATACATTCATATGAGGTTGAGACTTATCACACATTTGATTGTAAATGTATTAAGAAATCTAATGCATTGTTGATGCATATTAATAATGTGAATGTTGTGATGAGCATGTAAAATGTATGTTAATGCAATTAGTTGTGTATACTTGAATAATGAATTGAGGTATAATGAAATGTAAAACCAATGTGGTTGGTTATAATGATGTAAATAAGATGATTGAAGCATGTTTGCCTAAATGATGATGAAATGAAATATGAAATATGAAATGTGAAAGATGTGATGTTATGATAAAATATAAAATATGAAAGATGTGATGTTATAATGAAATATGAAATGTGAATTGAGATATGATGAAATGTGAAGCCATAGTTGTTGGCTATGACAATGCAAATGAAATAATTGAGGCATAGTTGCCTAGTTGATTGTGGAATATGAAATGAGAAATGAAATGAAAAGAGTTTGATAAAGAAATAAATGAAATGATTGTGTGCCTAAAATGTTAATTCAATTTTCAGAGTTCTGTGTTTGGCGGCATGCCTATGAATCACTGGATAGGTGAAATGACCGGGTCATAAGCCGATTCCAATTGGAAAATGTGAAATGTGATGTTTTTGGGGTGAAATGACCGGGTCGTAAACCTCAAAAACAAATTATTGAAACTAGATTGAGTGAAATGACTGGGTCGTAAGCTCAAATCTAGTTGATATCCATGGATATATGTATTGATGATTATGATTATGGACCAAAGCAGTAACTCTGAACTTTGAATAACATATTAGATTCTTTTTAGGCCCATGCTTGTCTTTGTTTTCAATGTGATTGATGAAATGTGAAATGAATGAATAATGAGACCCATACTTGTCTTTGTTTTCAATATGAATGATGAAATGTGATTCATGAAAGGTGAATTGTGAATAATGAATTAATTGAATAATATAAGGACATGTAATGTTATGAAGTATGATATGATTACAATACATAAGTAAACTATTGAATAGAAATATAGTTTGAGAAGCTAAGTTGAAAGATGAGATTCTGAAAATATAATATGACATGTAAAATGTGTATGGATGTGGATATTGTGAGTATTAGTTATGAATGTTCTTATAAGTTATGGAATGGTAGGTTGTGTTAATGATACATGTATTTGTATATAATTATGAGATTAGTAAATATATTTGAATGGTGTAATTGAAATGGGAAAACATGATAAAAAGATAATGATATATGGATTTAACATATGAGTATGATTTTCTGTAATGTATGTTTATAATATTTATTTGTACTACTAAGCTCTCAGGCTTAGCACCATTGTGTAATCGCGCAGGTGAGTAGGTAGCATATCTGAAGTCAATCGTTATGCCATGAGAAGGGGTATGGGTGTTTCGAGACCAACTAGAAGGTGGTGCATACATGTACAAGTTAAATATGTTGTATTTTATTAAAAATGTATTCATATGTATAAGTGAATTTTGATAAGGACAAGATTATTATTTATATGTAATGTTGTCCCAAGATGGCAACCAAGAGGGGGGGGGGGGGGTGAATTGGTTTCCTCAAGAAATTATGACAATTTAAAAAACTCAACAAACGAGAAATGCGGAATAGAGAATTGGTTGAGTAATGGAAGAAGAAAAGAACACACAAGATTTATAGTGGTTTGGATTTACTTCAATCCTACATCCACTTCCTTAACAACTTGTTAAGGTTCCACTAGACTTTGAAGTTTTCACAAGCTCACTTCCAACTTTACAAGTGTTTTTCTTAGGCTCACACTTACAACCCAAACAAGATTTTTACAAGGCTCACTCTCTCAACCTAACAAGAGTTTTACAAGGCTTACTCTCACAACCCAAGTGTTTCCCAAGCTTACACTCAAACTTATACAATGGTGTTTTCAATGCTAACACCTAACATTCATAACAATTCAAATACAAGTTTAAGTAAAAGGAAATTTGTTGCTTGGCTATGAAAATCTTTTCTTAATAATGTTGTCTCTTCTTGTTTTCTCATGGAAACATTGTATTTATAGCCAATGTGGTCTTACTAGCCGTTATTGCTGTTTAGAATAACGTCTTGGCAGATTAGACCTTCTTTACTTAAACTGTCCGAAGCACTTAGCGGTCGCCCTTCATACAAGGATGGTCGCGCTCATGCTTCACGCGGTCGTCCTTTTAACCAGGGACGGTCGCTACTTTTGAAAAAGCTTCAACGGTCGAATTATAGTGCTCTACAGCTGGAATCTTGCCCATGATGTGTTTGTCCGACTGTTTTTTGCCCATGCTGTCTTTGTCGGGACGGTCGCGCCAAGCAAAGGTGCGGTCGCCCTTTTTGAATATTGAAGTGGGTTTACAATGGTCATGTCACGTGTCACTTTCTGACAGAGCAAAAGAGATGTCCGCCACAATTTGAATCTCGCGTTCGCCCTTCGTAGCTTTTCGCGGTCGAACTCACATTCTCGCGTCGAACTTCTGGACGCATCTGAGGACGCGAACACTACTGTCTCTTTGAGCGATTTCTTCTTGAATTGTGGGGCGGTCGCGACTCTGAATGGGGCGGTCGCTAAAGTGATAAGCGAGGTCAAGTTATTCACCGTTCTTGTTACTGCGAACCTTACTGTGATTGTAATGATTTAAGTTCCTTGAGTAGCGGTCGGGCAAATATTATGACGGTCGCTATTATGTAGGAGCCGTCGCGACTATGGTCGAACTTTTGACCGCGAAACCTACTGTGACAAGGTTTCATTTTGTAATTGCATGGAGCGGTCGTATTCAGGTGAGGTGCGACCGCTATACTTGTTCTGTTCACCTTTAATTGAAGCAACCTAATCCTGCAACAAGCTTTCTCAAACACAAGTTAAAATAGATCATCCATTTGAGTTGTCAAGGATCAAAATTAAGATCATTTGTCTAACAATCTCCCCCATTTTGACTTTGACAATTCAAATGGAATGATGAGAGAAATAATAAATCTAAAATGCTCCCCCTTAACATATGCAACAATCATGGTTAAGAGCATTGTGAATGTATTATGAGATGTATCTTTCAACATATGTTATTGTTTGATGCAAACATTTCTCCCCCATAAACATTTTTCACTTATTTGCAAATGTTCAACAAATTTTCATAGAGTTGTTCAAATGTTCAATAAATTGTAACAAATTGTTCTTGTTTTCCCATTATGTTTTCCCATTATTGTATTTTCATTCCATTTTGATATTTTCTCCCCCATTGTCATAGGCAAAATGAAACAAATGTTAAAAACAAATGAAACAATGAAAGGGAATATAAACATTATATATATTAAAGTGAAGGAAAGTACAAGACATGAAACATAAGCAGCATACATATGAAAATGCAAACAAAAACAAATTAAAGCTAAGCTATTCTGAGTCTACATCTAACTCTTCTTCAACTAAAGGAGCTTTCCCTTTATCTTGAGGTGCAACAGAGGCAGAGCTAGTGCTAAGGGATTCTTCTCCTTCAGCAACGCTTTGGGTGTGATCACTTATATCCCAATCTTCAAGATTGCATTGAGGCAAGTCCAATTTGCCTTGCATGTCATAAAGATCATGGTGCATGTGGGATATAAGGTCTATCCTCTTGTTTAAGTGCTGGAATCTCTTGGAAACACTTTTCTTGAACTTAGTGAGTTTCCTGGAGAGAGTTTTGATAGCTTGGAGGATGAGTTGTGTGGAGGATGAAGCAGTTTCATGAGCAGCTTTTGATGAAGCAGCTTTTGAAGGTAGTTCTACTGCAACTTCTACAGAATCTCCCTCTTCCTAAATTGTATACCTTGGCCTTTTCTTTTGTTTATCCATAACTCCTTTCTTGCCATAGCAGTATACATATGATCCTTCTATCTTCCTTACACAACCAGCATGCTCTAAGTAATCCATTGTGATAGCATTGGAGGCTAGAGTGAAAGGGTTCCTCAAAGTAGCTAAGTTCAAGTCATTCAGAAGGTTTAGGTGCCTAGCTATTTGAGTAACTTGAGAGGATAGGAAGAAGGTACCAGTTCTTGTAACAGCATGATGGTAAAGGGTGTCAATCAAGAACTTGGTTGTGTTCATTTTGATGTTGTGGGTGAAAGCATAGAGAAAGATAAGGTCTCTCTTGGTTACTTTCTCATTCCCATCTGCTCTTTGATGAATGGTATAGGTGATAATCCTATGGAGCATCCAGTGGGTGAGAGATTTGATGTGCCTGGCTTTAGATTCCTTTTCAAAGGAAGTTTCAATGGAAATTTCTCGCCAGAAATTAGAAAGGGTTGGGTTTGAGAAGATTTGGTCATTGTAGGAGGTTATACCTTCAGAAGGGAAGTTCCAAATGTTGCCAAATCCTTCTAGGGTTAAGAATTGATACTGATCAAAGAGTTTGAACCTAACCCCATACCACCCTAGTGCAGAGTTTGCATTTTTCTCAATTTGGAAAGACATGAGAAACTCCTTACTTAGACTAGAGTAGCCTACCTCTTCTGGAAAGATAAAATTTCTCCATCCAAGTACATCCAACAATTCTTCAATTTCGTCCTTGATGTTCAAGGCAGACAGCATCCCACCAAAAGGTGATTTGGTGCCTTCAACCTTCTTCTTCTTTAGCATGGCATACCTAATGTCTTCCTCAGTGGTTTGGTGATGAGGTTTGTGAATTTTCTCACCCCTTTTTGACTGTGGAGGAGATGGAGGTTCAACAACAGGTTCTCTAATGGTGATTCCTGGAACTCTCTTAGCTTGACCCTTAATTTTGGAAGTGGTTTTTCTTTTGGGAGCCATTAGAAAAGAGAGTAGAAGTAAATTGGAAAACAGAGGGTGATTGAGAAGTAGAAGTTTTTAGGGTTTCAGAAGGAAGTTTGTGTGCTTTGATAGGCAAAATATCAGATAAACTGATGCAAAACACTCTTAAATAGATGAAGTAAAGAAAATAGCCGTTTATGACTATTGAGAGTTAAGAGTTGCGACCTGTCACACAGCCAACGGTTATAAATTTTCGAGCAGAGTGTACAGGGTGCGGTCGCAGATTTAACAAGGTGCGATCGTGAAATGGTGTACAGCGACCATTATTATGATCAGTACGCTCGCGAGTGAAGAAAACAACTGTAACGGTCGAAACTATTCAAATTGGTGCGATCGCGCACAAATTTTCTCGACCGCGCGCAGAGATTTTTATTGAATGAAACTAGCAGACGAAGTAGCGAGCGCGAAAGAACACTGGAGCGACCGCGACATTCTTAAAAATGAAAGATTCAAGGAAAGATGGAAGATATTCTAAGTGTGTTAAGAAAAATTAATTTCATGCACATAGAAACTTTATTTTAAGGCAAAAATTCTAATTAACTCAAAGTGATTCCATCAATCATTCCTAAATTGAGTTTGATGAAGTTAAGTATTTCTTCATTCAAGGGTTTTGTAAAGACATCAGCAAGTTGATTTTCTGTATCTATGAATTCTAAGGTTATATTCTGATTTTGTACATTTTCTCTTAAGAAATGATGTCTAATATCTATGTGTTTGGATCTAGAATGTTGGATAGGATTCTTAGACAAATTGATAGCACTAGTGTTGTCACATTTAATGGAGATATTGTTAAACATTTTACCATAGTCAAGAAATTGTTGTTTCATCCATAATACTTGTGTGCAACAAAAACATGCTGCAACATATTCAGCTTCCGTTGTGGATAAAGCAACTGATGCTTGTTTCTTACTATGCCAAGAAACTAGACAATTACCAAGAAAGTGACATGCTCCTGTTGTGCTTTTCCTATCTAATATACTACCAGCATAATCTGCATCTGAAAATCCTATAATATGAAATGATGTGTTTTTAGGATACCAAAGTCCTAAATGTATTATACCACTCAAATATTTCAAGATTCTCTTAGTGGCATTCAAGTGTGATTCTTTAGGACTAGTTTGAAATCTAGCACAAAGACATATACTATACATTATATCAGGCCTAGAAGCAGTTAAGTAAAGTAGTGATCCGATGATACCTCGATATTTCTTCTCATCTACTGCTTTACCATTATCATCTTTACCTAATTTCAATGATGTGCTCATAGGAGTTTTGCTAGTTTTGCAGCCATCCATTCCAAATTTCTTGATGAGTTCTTTTGTATATTTGGATTGGTTGATGAAGATCCCATCTTTACATTGCTTGACTTGCAGTCCAAGGAAAAACTTGAGTTCACCCATCATGCTCATTTCAAATTCCCTAGTCATACAAGAAGCAAATTCTTTGCACAAGGCTTCATTAGTAGCTCCAAATATTATGTCATCCACATAAATTTGTACAATCAAAATGTTATGCTTATCCTTTTTAACAAAAAGAGTTGTGTCTACTTTTCCTTTTGAAAAACCATTTTCAAGCAAATATGCACTAAGTTTATCACACCAAGCTCTAGGTGCTTGCTTTAATCCATATAAAGCTTTGGTAAGTTTGAAAACATGATCAGGAAATTTGTAGTTTTCAAAACCTGGAGGTTGTTCAACATAAACTTCTTCATTTATGAGTCCGTTTAGAAATGCACTTTTAACATCCATTTGATAAAGCTTAAAATTCATATGACATGCAAAGGCAAGTAATATTCTAATAGCTTCTAATCTAGCTACGGGGGCAAAGGTTTCATCATAGTCAATACCTTCTTCTTGATTATAACCTTTGGCTACCAATCTTGCTTTATTTCTAATGATGTGACCATTTTCATCAAGCTTATTCCTATAAACCCATTTGCATCCTATTATAGAATGATCTATAGGTCTAGGAGTAAGTTGCCAAACATTATTTCTTTCAAATTGATTAAGTTCATCTTGCATTGCAGTTATCCAATTTTCATCATTTAAAGCTTCCTCAATAGTTTTTGGTTCAATTTGAGAAACAAAAGCAACATTAACATCAATATGATTAATTTTAGATCTAGTAGTTACTCCCTTTGATGTTTCTCCAATGATGAGTTCCTTTGGATGATCTTTCTTGTATTGCCAATCCTTAGGTAGATCTTGAGCCTTTTCTTCAAGTTGATTGATCTTTGGAGCATCAATAGATTCAAGAGGTTCAAGAGTGCCTGCAGGGTCATTGAAAGTAATACCTTTCTTTTGATCAAGTTTAGATGATTCATCAAATACAACATGCATTGATTCTTCTATAACTAGAGTTTTCATATTAAATACTCTATATGCTTTGCTATATGATGAATATCCTAAGAATATGCCTTCATCTGATTTGGATGAGAATTTTCCAAGATTATCCTTGGTATTCAATATGAAGCATTTGCATCCAAATACTCTAAAATATCCAATTCTGTGTATTCTTCCATTCCATAGCTCATAAGAAGTTTTATTAGTTAAATGCCTTTTATAAACACGATTTGCAATGTAACAGGCTGTATTAACGGCTTCCGCCCAAAAATAAGATGGTAAATCATATTCATTGAGCATTGTCCTAGCCATTTCGATTAAAGTTCTATTTTTCCTTTCAACTACACCATTTTGCTGTGGAGTTCTAGGAGCAGAAAAATTGTGTGAAATGCCAAGTTCATTGCAAAAGTTTTCAAAGCTTTCATTTTCAAATTCTTTGCCATGATCACTTCTAATAGATGTGATCACATATCCTTTTTCATTTTGAACTCTTTTTGCAAAGGTTTTGAAGTAATTAAAGGCTTCATTCTTTTGAGCTAAGAAATTAACCCATGTGAATCTAGAGTAGTCATCAACAAGAACAAATGCATATGATTTGCCTCCTAAGCTTGTAACTCTATTTGGTCCAAACAAGTCTAAATGAATGAGCTCTAAAGGTCTAGAGGTGCTTATAACACACTTTGATTTAAATGAGCTTTTATGTTGCTTACCATGTTGACAAGGTTCACAAATTCTGTCTTTATCATATTTTATCTTAGGTAAGCCATCAACTAAATTCTCATTACAAATATATTTCAATTGATCCATACCAGCATGTCCTAGTCTTCTATGCCATAACCATGCATCATTATTAGTGGACATTAAACATGTATGATTAGAATGTATGCTTACATTGTAAGTGTTGTTTGTTCTAGTACCCTTAAATATGATAACATCATTTGAGTTTGTGATTTTGCATTCCTTGGAATCAAACTTAACAAAGTATGCTTTATCACAAAGTTGACTAACACTTAGCAAGTTATGTTTCAAACCATCAACAAGCCATACATCTTCAATTAAATCCTTACCAATAGAACCAATGGAGCCAACACCAAGAATTTTACCTTTAGCATTGTTTCCAAAAGTTACGTTACCTCCATGTTTATAGGTAATACTTGTAAAGAGCTTTGCATTTCCAGTCATATGCCTTGAGCATCCACTATCCACAAGCCATGTGCTTTCATTGGTAGTAGATTTTAGGCATACCTGCAAGCCAATTGTGATCATCCTTTTTTAGGTACCCACATATAGTTGGGTCCTTGATGGTTAGTAGAAAGAGTGCCTTCTAAATTGAGATGAGCTTTTCTTATATAACAATAGAAATTTTTGTGACCAAATTTCATGCAATATGTGCATTGCCATGGTATCCTATGCTTCTGCATTTTTCTTTTTGCATTATACATACAACTACAAGTATGTGATTTCTTTTGTACAAGTTTAGTAAACAACAATGCATAATTGTTTTTGGCTTTATCTCCTAGTGAACCGTAAGAAGTTCTTTTAGACTTGGTGCAAGCATCTTTGATATGAACATCAGAAATTTTAGTTGTAGATGCTTTCACAAAAGTTGGTTTACTAGGTGCAATGTTGGTTGAGCCATTGAATCCTAATCCATATTTCAAGGAAGGTGATCTTTGATTATTAATTAATGTGTTCAATGCTTCCTTTCCTTTATGAAATCTGGAAATTGATTCTTTTAGTTCTTTTAGTTCATGCTTCAATGTCTCATTCTCTTTAATCACCTTTTCTAAGTCATGTGAGCTTTTATTTAATTCTCCTATTGTATTCATTAAGTGTTCATTTGAGGTTTTCAATTCTAAGGTAGAGTTCTTTAAGTATACAAAATCCTTTTCTAACTTAGAGTTTTTCTCTTTATAGAGCATCATTTTAGAGAAATATTTTTCTATTTTAGAATTCATGTGCTCAATCAAATCACTATCATCTATATCACTTATATTATCATGTGCTACAAGATCAAAGGATTGAGTACTTACCTCATTGGAGTCATCTTCAATAGCCATGAGACAAAGATTTGCAATTCCTTCCTCTTCTTCTTCTTCACTTGAGGAAGAGTCATCCCATGTGGCTTTGAGAGACTTTTTCTTTTCTTTATCCCATTTCCTTTTGTTCTTTAATTTGTAGCAATCCGACTTGATGTGACCGGTTTTTCCACATTCATAGCATTTTACCTCAATTTTCTTTTCTTTATCTTTGAAGGAGAATTTAGGAGGTGTACCTTTGTTTGCTTGTAATCTTTTCTTCCTTTTCCATTCATTCATTCTTTTTGAGAACATTGCCATTTCATCTTCATCATCAGTACCTTCATTGCTTGAGCTCTCAACTTCTTTGATTGCTTTGAGTGCAATTGGTTTTTTCTTTTCTTTCTCACCTTGATCTTCTTCTTTTTCACTGTGCAGCTCAAAAGTGAGTAATTTACCAACTAGCTCGTCGGTTCTTAATGTGCTGAGATCATGAGCTTCTTCTATGGATGATACTTTGGATTCAAAGTTCTTTCTAGCTCTTAGGGCTCTCAAGATTTTACTGTTTACATCACCTTGATCATATACCTTGCCATACTTCTTCAGTTCATTGACAATAGCAAGCAAGCGATTTGTCATGTCGGTGACATTTTCATTTGGTTTCATCTTGAATAGCTCATACTCATGAACATGCATTTGTTTCTTGGTAAATCTTACTTGAGTTGTACCTTCATGGTAGTTTTCAAGTGTTTTCCAAATACAATGTGCACAAGTTAAATGTTGAACTCTTCCACCTTCTTCTCTTCAAATGGAGTTCATCAAGATGGAAGCAGCTCTATTGTTCTTGAATCGATCTCTGATATTGCTAGTTGACCATTAAGCTTTGGGAAGTGGAACTTGAATACCGTCAACTTCATGAGTAGGAGATTTCCACTCATTTTCCACGAAATCCCATAGTTCAATCCCTTCACTGTCTAGAAACAAATACATTTTGTGTTTCCAGTATGAGTAATCCGTTCCATCAAAGTAGGGTCTAAGAATAGAGTTAAGATTTCCATGAGAGCTTGATGAAGAAGAAGTTGCCATTGTGGATCAGATTTCACAATTAAGTTTAAGAAATCTCAGGGCTCTGATACCAATTGTTGTCCCAAGATGGCAACCAAGAGGGGGGGGGGGGGTGAATTGGTTTCCTCAAGAAATTATGACAATTTAAAAAACTCAACAAACGAGAAATGCGGAATAGAGAATTGGTTGAGTAATGGAAGAAGAAAAGAACACACAAGATTTATAGTGGTTCAGATTTACTTCAATCCTACATCCACTTCCTTAACAACTTGTTAAGGTTCCACTAGTCTTTGAAGTTTTCACAAGCTCACTTCCAACTTTACAAGTGTTTTTTTAGGCTCACACTTACAACCCAAACAAGAGTTTTACAAGGCTCACTCTCTCAACCTAACAAGAGTTTTACAAGGCTTACTCTCATAACCCAAGTGTTTCCCAAGCTTACACTCAAACTTATACAATGGTGTTTTCAATGCTAACACCTAACATTCATAACAATTCAAATACAAGTTTAAGTAAAAGGAAATTTGTTGCTTGGCTATGAAAATCTTTTCTTAATAATGTTGTCTCTTCTTGTTTTCTCATGGAAACATTGTATTTATAGCCAATGTGGTCTTACTAGCCGTTATTGCTGTTTAGAATAAAGTCTTGGCAGATTAGACCTTCTTTACTTAAACTGTCCGAAGCACTTAGCGGTCGCCCTTCATACAAGGATGGTCGCGCTCATGCTTCACGCAGTCGTCCTTTTAACCAGGGACGGTCGCTACTTTTGAAAAAGCTTCAACGGTCGAATTATAGTGCTCTACAGCTGGAATCTTGCCCATGATGTGTTTGTCCGACCGTTTTTTGCCCATACTGTCTTTGTTGGGACGGTCGCGCCAAGCAAAGGTGCGGTCGCCCTTTTTGAATATTGAAGTGGGTTTACAACGGTCATGTCACGTGTCACTTTCTGACAGAGCAAAAGAGATGTCCGCCACAATTTGAATCTCGCGGTCGCCCTTCGTAGCTTTTCGCGGTCGAACTCACATTCTCGCGTCGAACTTCTGGACGCATCTGAGGACGCGAACACTACTGTCTCTTTGAGCGATTTCTTCTTGAATTGTGGGGCGGTCGCGACTCTGAATGGGGCGGTCGCTAAAGTGATAAGCGAGGTCAAGTTATTCACCGTTCTTGTTACCGCGAACCTTACTGTGATTGTAATGATTTAAGTTCCTTGAGTAGCGGTCGGGCAAATATTATGACGGTCGCTATTATGTAGGAGCCGTCGCGACTATGGTCGAACTTTTGACCGCGAAACCTACTGTGACAAGGTTTCATTTTGTAATTGCATGGAGCGGTCGTATTCATGTGAGGTGCGACCGCTATACTTGTTCTGTTCACCTTTAATTGAAGCAACCTAATCCTGCAACAAGCTTTCTCAAACACAAGTTAAAATAGATCATCCATTTGAGTTGTCAAGGATCAAAATTAAGATCATTTGTCTAACATGTAAGATTATCGAAAGTATAATGATTTTGTAAATGTTCTTTGAATAAAATGTATTATTGTTTGAACTCAGATAAAAGTTTTTAAACTGTAACGACTAGTGACATTCTTATACTTTATATGTGTACTGTATGTCTACCAGGTATATGTATAGTACTTATATAGAGTATGGGGGTGTTACAATTATTTTGGTATCAGAGCTTAGGTTCGAGATTCTCGGCCTAAGTGGAATTAAAATTTTTTTTTTGAAAAGCCTAAATAGACTTATAAAGAAAAGTTTTGAAATGAAATTTGTAATACATGCATATGCATTAACACCTAGGTTGGTCTCGAATGTGGCATTATGTGAATTGTAATGTATTTGAATTAGATGAGATGAATGATAGTATGTGGATGAAGTTCTACATGAAAGGAAAATTAGAGAAAGAAATGATATGGAAAAAAAATTAATATAAGTTTAATTGATAAAATAAAGAATGGGAGTTTACTTAAGGAAAGCAAATATTGAAATGTTGATTATTGAGATGTGGTTGTAATATAAAGAAATGAATAGGAAAATAAAGTTGAAAATGAGTTGAAAACATAATCAAGATTAAAGTATGTACTTTTTCCTCTACACTTTGAATCTCTTTATAATAAAGCTTATGTTTGGTTTGTTAGAAAGAGGAAATATTGTCAGATTGTTAAAATGGATAGATATGCTATTAAAATGAAGAGAGTATGGTGGTAATATGTGACCTTTGGATTTTTGAAATGAGCTTTAATAATTGTGAAAATTATATGTTTCGATGTTGCTTTGTGGTATATATATATATAAGACGTTTTTAAAGTTGATATTAAGAAAAGATGAGATTTGTAAATTGAAGTTTAGGTGAGGTAATAATTTGAGAATTTAAAATTTTAATGGAATATTGATAAAGATTATTTAGATATCGATAGTTTAATGTACATTAAACATATGAGCTATTTGCAATGAATATTATTGCATATGAGAATACTACGAATTGAGTAATGAGATTGATAGTATGAGAATTTGTTTTGAAGTAAAACGAAAGTGATTGAGCGAGTGAAAATGAGTTACTTTAAGTCATTTGATTTGAAAGGGTAAAAAAAATGGATATGGAGGTATATTAAATACTTGTAAAAACAAATGTGAGAGAAATGTCACATTGGAAATGTGACTAAGATTTTGTGAAATATCATTATGATTAGAGTAAATACATATGTTGAGTTGATAAATAATTTAAGTCATGTCAAAAGAATGAGAATGATAATGTTCAAAGAAAAGTAATAAATGTTAAATTTGTATGGATTGTATGTAAAAGAAAAATTAAATATACATGTATAGGATATGTGAAATGAGTTTTTCAATATGACTGTAAATAAAGTATGTAAGAAATGTGAAAAGTAAATCACATTATAAATGTGCTCTATGAATGTGTATGTGGTATAACTACTGGTTTAATGATATTGCATGTATTAGTGGATCTAAGAGAGATTAGGTCTTGAACTGTGTAAAGCTAGATGGATTATGTGACGGAATTGAGAGTGGAAATGGACTTGAGTAATACTGGACAGTGAAAATTGTTATGGTGTCACTGAACTTGATGATCATATAATATTTTGAGTTCCAAAGTATTTACATGTGGAAAGGTTCTATGTATATGTGTATAATAAGAAATTGTAAGGAAAAAGGGAAGTATAATATATACAAATTTTAAAAGAGATAGATTAGAAATGGAGTAACAAATGGAAATTGTGTTAGATTT
This sequence comes from Garcia nutans, assembly GCA_947685225.1. Lineage (NCBI taxonomy): Eukaryota > Viridiplantae > Streptophyta > Magnoliopsida > Malpighiales > Euphorbiaceae > Garcia > Garcia nutans. Next base: position 38,145,751 of record CANTUV010000045.1, read on the forward strand.
GCATATGATTGAATATGTCTATGTAAGAAATGTTAATAGTAATATTGTTGAACATGAGCTAAGTTAATGATGATCATATAATCGAGTGCAAATTGTTTTGAGATGGAGTTGATATGTGTTAACTCTTGGTATAGCAAAAGTTTAGAGAATGATTTGTAGACTTAACATTGTAATTGGAAATATTTGGAAAAAAGAATAATAGAGAGACAATATTTATTCATAAGTTGCAGGCATGATCCTTAATATACCATGGCCATATGAGCTGTTTAGCATATTTGGTTGTTTAGTTTTGTTATCCACAAATTTGAGCCTAAGATAACATAACCATAGTATAGTGTTGATGAGATTGATGAATTATGTTTCTAGAAACATGGTTAAAAGATATGACTGGTGAAGTTGTATCTTATAATTTCTATGTTAGAAATTTAAATATAATTATGAAAAGTAAAGAAAGAGAAGAGAATTGTGAAAGTATTTTGAGTTATGAATAATGTGATAGAAAGGTAAATATGTAAATATAGTAATGGTATGAAAGGTGAGGAAATGTTAAATGAGAGAAATTACGAAATATGATTGAAAGTTATACTGAATATGTTTATGGTATAAAGTGAACAAGTGAATGGGCTTAGGGTTTAAGTGAATGAACTATGGGTAGTAAATATGGTATGAGATAATCATGAGAATTTTGTGGAAATTGTACTAAGATAATTTGAAGTTATTTGTTATTAATGATCATAGTTTTAAAAAGCTGAATATGGATCCGAAGATATTAGAATTTGAATATAAGTTTGACCTAATGGAATTAGATCATATATATTGTGAAATATGAGGATAAATTTAAATAAGTTAATTGATGGTTTGATTTGAACAAGATTGAGATATTAGTATATGGTGACAGATGAATCAATTGATCTAGATTCTATTAAGATTGCGAATCATTATTAATATTTAATTTGTACAATTGTACTAGAAGTATATGATTTAAATGATAATGTATATGATGTAATATTTTAATATGTGAATGGACAGGAATGAATTGAGTTATATCGGTTATAAATGAGGGTAATAAGGAAAAGGTTAATTACCTATAAAGTAAGTTTAAAGGTATTGTACTAATATTTATGTTAAGTGAGAAGCAGGTTTAAAAAAGGAATTAAGTGTATGAAAAATAAGGATATTGTTATCAATTAAGGTGTGATAAATGTATATTCTGAAAGTGATTGTAATTACGGAATAAGCAATATTAAGATGTAAATAAATGATTTTTAAAGTTAAAGTTAAGAGAGTAATTATAAAGAAATGAAGTAATAAAATATTTTGAATGTAATAATTGGACGAAGTATAAGTATATTATAAGATGATCTGATTCTTGTATAAAGATAAATTAATTGGGAATGTAATGAGTTATTTTGAATGTTTGGTTAAGAAAGTAATAAGAATTATAAAGATATATATATTATGACAAGTTATGGAACTAGAAATTGACTCTAAGGGGGAGAGTAAAAGTTATGTGATTTGATGAAATTATAACATAAGAATATGATTAATTTCATATGAAAATTAAGATGGTGCTTTGTTAAGAATGGGTTATTACTGTACTGGATAATTTTGAGGACGAAATTATTTAAGGGGGAAAGAATTGTAATATCCCAAAGTATACCCTAAAAGTTTTGGAGTTGTTGTTGTATTTGGATTTAATGTATATGTTTTATGGAATGAGAAAGGAAGATAAATTAATTAAAAGGAAATATTATAAGAGATAGATGTACATGAGGGATGAGATGTATATTTGGTATTTGGAAAATATGGAAAATATAAATGTAATATAAAAGAGATATACATATACCAACATATACATTACATATATATATAATGTATAAAGTGGTGTAGGAAAAGTAAGTTTATATAATTAATTAATTAATAATAATAATAATAATAATAATAAAAGAAAAAGAAGAAAGAAAAGTCAAAGGAGGAAAGTAGTGGTGGAGGATATTTTAGAAATAATTAATTATATATATATATATATGATAAGTATGAGAAAAAGAAGAAAAGATCTTCTTTCCTTCTTCTTCTTCTTGAATGAGAGAGAGAGAGAGAGAGAGAGAGAGAGAGAGAGAGAGAGAGAAAGGGATATGTGATTTTATCTATATACACATCAAATTCTTAAGGGCTTTAAGAGAATTGAAGGTGGAGATTGAAGATTTGTCAAAATATTCAAGTAAGTGTTCATTTCTTTGAGTTGATTTCTATTGATTTTGTTTATATTTGATTTGGTTAGTGTGTGAAGATGATGATAGTGAAAGATTAAAGTTTATAGATATGTTAAATTGGTAGTTAGATGATGATAATATGGTTATTTGTGAGGATGATGATGGATTATTGAAATTGTTTAATAAGGGTTTAATATAAATGAGTTGGAGAATTGAGTAATTGATATATGATTGATATATGTTTGTGTTTAAGGAAGTTGAAAACATAGAATACATGAGTTTGGTCCGAAAACAGAGGCATTTTGGATGCCACGCCCATGGCCTTTGGTTGCCACGACCGTGGCCATTGGAAGCCATGGTCGTGGGGGTGGTGAGCAAGGAAGACAGATTCATTTGCTATGCCACGGCCGTGGGGGTTGGAAGGCCACGACCGTAGGGATTTTAGAAAGATTGAGCAAAATTGTTTGCTATGCCACGCCCGTGGGGGTTGGTAGGCCACAACCGTGGGGTCCTAGAGAGAGATGTTGGTTTGTAATTTGTGATCTAAGGGTTTAGTATGAGATTGATAAATGAATAATTGTATTGAATTCATGTTTATCTTTGAGTAAGTGTGTGTTATTCCTTGTGGATTAGGTTGTGAAGAAGTTGTTTTGCCCTAATCCAAGTGTTGAGGATTATTGGAAGATGAGTTTGGTGTAGTGTGATGGCTCATGAGGTAAGTACAAACTACATTATTGCATACATTCATATGAGGTTGAGACTTATCACACATTTGATTGTAAATGTATTAAGAAATCTAATGCATTGTTGATGCATATTAATAATGTGAATGTTGTGATGAGCATGTAAAATGTATGTTAATGCAATTAGTTGTGTATACTTGAATAATGAATTGAGGTATAATGAAATGTAAAACCAATGTGGTTGGTTATAATGATGTAAATAAGATGATTGAAGCATGTTTGCCTAAATGATGATGAAATGAAATATGAAATATGAAATGTGAAAGATGTGATGTTATGATAAAATATAAAATATGAAAGATGTGATGTTATAATGAAATATGAAATGTGAATTGAGATATGATGAAATGTGAAGCCATAGTTGTTGGCTATGACAATGCAAATGAAATAATTGAGGCATAGTTGCCTAATTGATTGTGGAATATGAAATGAGAAATGAAATGAAAAGAGTTTGATAAAGAAATAAATGAAATGATTGTGTGCCTAATATGTTAATTCAATTTTCAGAGTTCTGTGTTTGGCGGCATGCCTATGAATCACTGGATAGGTGAAATGACCGGGTCGTAAGCCGATTCCAGTTGGAAAATGTGAAATGTGATATTTTTGGGGTGAAATGACCGGGTCGTAAACCTCAAAAACAAATTATTGAAACTAGATTGAGTGAAATGACTGGGTCGTAAGCTCAAATCTAGTTGATATCCATGGAAATATGTATTGATGATTATGATTATGGACCAAAGCAGTAACTCTGAACTTTGAATAACATATTAGATTCTTTTTGGGCCCATGCTTGTCTTTGTTTTCAATGTGATTGATGAAATGTGAAATGAATGAATAATGAGACCCATACTTGTCTTTGTTTTCAATATAAATGATGAAATGTGATTCATGAAAGGTGAATTGTGAATAATAAATTAATTGAATAATATAAGGACATGTAATGTTATGAAGTATGATATGATTACAATACATAAGTAAACTATTGAATAGAAATATAGTTTGAGAAGCTAAGTTGAAAGATGAGATTCTAAAAATATAATATGACATGTAAAATGTGTATGGATGTGGATATTGTGAGTATTAGTTATGAATGTTCTTATAAGTTATGGAATGGTAGGTTGTGTTAATGATACATGTATTTGTATATAATTATGAGATTAGTAAATATATTTGAATGGTGTAATTGAAATGGGAAAACATGATAAAAAGATAATGATATATGAATTTAACATATGAGTATGATTTTCTGTAATGTATGTTTATAATATTTATTTGTACTACTAAGCTCTCGGGCTTAGCGCCGTTGTGTTATCGTGCAGGTGAGTAGGTAGCAGATCTGAAGTCAATCGTTATGCCACGAGAAGGGTATGGGTGTTTCGAGACCAACTAGAAGGTGGTGCATACATGTACAAGTTAAATATGTTGTATTTTATTAAAAATGTATTCATATGTATAAGTGAATTTTGATAAGGACAAGATTATTATTTATATTTAAGATTATCGAAAGTATAATGATTTTGTAAATGTTCTTTGAATAAAATGTATTATTGTTTGAACTCAGATAAAAGTTTTTAAACTGTAACGACTAGTGACATTCTTATACTTTTTATATGTACTGTATGTCTACCAGGTATATGTATAGTACTTATATAGAGTATGGGGGTGTTACAATTTTGCCTATGGAAGATGGAATGGAGCTTTCTCAAGTCACCAAACCTTTGGATGAAGCTTCTTCAACCTTCAAGAGCTTCTTTAACCCAATTTATCCCAAAGAACCTCAAAGATCTTATCAATGGAAGATGGAGAAGGCGGAGAGGATAGAAATGGAGGTTCAAGATGAGGGGACAAGGGAGAGTGTCACTCTCTCCCTCTCCCATTTTTTTGCAGAAATTGTTCAAGAACAACCAAGAACTCCACCAATTTCCTCTTCCTCTCCTTTTAATTCATTCAAAAATCAACACCCATGCCTTCCAACTCACACCATTTCACTTTGTTCCCCACTATTTCTTTGTTTAATATTTCTTTTAGGAAGCACAAGGTCTTGTTCCCCACTTTGTCCCCCACTTCGTACAAAGAAATTCAAATTTTTTAGGTGTGACACGGCCAAGCCAAGAGTAGCTTGGCCGTGTCTCTTGTTCTTTGTTTTACTTTCCATGAAGTGACACGGCCAAGCCAAGAGTGGCTTGGCCGTGTCTCTTGATTTCCCTTCTCTTTCTTCCTTTCTTTCTTTTCTTTCTTTTCTTTGGCCAAAAGGGGAGACATGGCCAAGCCAAGAGTGGCTTGGCCGTGTCTCATGCGACACGGCCACAAGCTTGGCCGTGTCACATGAGTGTGTTTGCTTCTGCTTCTTTTCTTTCCTTCTTTGCTTGCTCCACTTGGCTTTGGCATGAAATGGGACACGGCCAAGCTTGCTGGCCGTGTCATGTGACACGGCCAGTGGCTTGGCCGTGTCACTGAGTGTGTCTGCTTCTGTTTGCTTCTTTTCCTTCTCTTCTTTGGCTCAAAATGGGACACGGCCAAGCCTATTCATGTGACACGGCCACAAGCTTGGCCGTGTCTCTGAGTGTGTCTCTTTCTGTTTCTTCATTTTTGCTCTTTTCTTGGATTGTTCTTTGGTTTTGCTCCTTGGATGAGACACGGCCAGAGGCTTGGCCTTGTCTCTTGGCCCTGTCATGCTCTGCCCTCTTCATTCTTTGAGGGACACGGCCAAGCCTGATTTGGTTTAGCCATATCTTGCTTGGTTCATTCTTTTCTTGCACTGTTTTGATCTTCCAAGGGTGTTTTTGCACCTAAACCTAAAAACAACACTTTAAACACACTTAAAACAAAAATTAATCAAAGCATTAACTAAAACACACATAAAATCAAACTAAAAACCAGTACAAAAATAACCTAAACAAATACCCCTCACTTAACTCCTTGGTTGTCCCCAAGCAAGGCTAAAATCAAAACACAATAAACAAGATGAATTTTGTTAAGTTCAAGAGTTATAAAGATGCATCAAGACTTCCCTATCCCTAAATCCAATCAATATCGAATCAAACAAAATTGACACTAATGCAATCAAGTGGCTTTCCATGCATAACCAATGTTGTCACTCCCTCACCAACTCTTATAAGTGTTTGATCATGGTGGTGTTTACACTCATAACAATCAATTAAAGATTATTGCCATAGGCTTACTTATCAATCAAATCTCCACCACAAAATAACAATCAAGCATCAATCAAAAGGTCTTTATTGGGTTGTAATGGGGCTAAGGTAAATGCATGGCATTTAGGAAATGTGAGCTTAATCATTAAGTTCAAGAGCACTTTAAGAATGAAGTAACCATTCATATATATATACCCATCAATCCCGAAACACCTTCCTCTCATCTACCCCTTGACATTAAAGAGCTTTTCAAGGGAACTCACTTATTAAATATTGCAATGATATTTTCAACTTATTCCAACCCTTCCAACAAGAACAACAATTATTCTTATTATTATATATATATATTTTTTATTTTTTTATTTTTTTATTTTTATTTATTTTTTTATTTATTTTTTTGCAATCTTAAACCTACTAAATTTAACCCCACACTTAATTCAACACAACACTCGGTCATAAACGCTCTTAAAATTCTCTTGACCTAATGAAAGGATAAGAGTTAAACAACAAGGTTCAAGCTAATGGTGTTGTGAAAAAGAAAGAAAAGGAAAAATAAAATAGGCTCAAAATTGGCTAACTAAGGTTAAAGATAGGGTTAGTCTTTTTAAGCCAAAGTGGATTCACCTAATTGCCTTCATCATTTTGATGCCTAATTGAAATTTTTATGCAATCTTAAAATGCATTTCAAAGCAAGTTCTAGCAAATCATTAATCAAAGATGTTTACCCACAAAAAGAATAATAAGTTGATGGCTCAATTCCTCACTAGGTTAATGGCAATGCAAGGGAAAAACCGACAAAATTGACAATAAGCACCAATTCTACTCAATTCTCCAATTCATGCTTCAAAAATTCAAAGGTCATCTATCAACAATTTTTATAACAATTGAACTTTCTAAAATTCATTTATTAAAAACATTAACTAAACTTAAACAAAAATAACTTAAAAGTAAAAACACAAAAACAGAAGTAAAAACACAAAACATAAAATGCACCCCACACTTAAAGATTCACATTGTCCTCAATGTGAGCATGCATACTACAAAGAGGGTTTAGATGAAACCTGATTTCCATCGTTCCCATATGCGATGTATAGGGCTCCTTCCACCCATAATGCAATTGGAGCCCATGACTGAGAGGATGAACAACATGTAACTTTGAAATGTACCCGATGTACGTCAACCCCTAAATAGTATTCCTTGAAGGGAACATGTCTCAAAGGGACATGTGAAGGTCGCCTCGGGGTGATCCTCCCCTGCTATAGGAACATTGTAAAATCCTATTTCATTGTGCAGCATGGTTCTATCCATTGTATGCTCTTCTTCACCACCAAGAGTAGAGGAGATAATTTTTGGGAACTCTTTAAGTTCAACCAAGTTTGGTTGAATCACTTCTTCATCTACTTTAACAATGTCAAGTCCCCTTTCAACAACCTCAGCATCTAAAACTAGCTTACACTCCTCAAGTTCTAAATTGGGCATTTCATGTTCTTCTTCTAAAGACATACCCATCTCAAGCTTATTTCCACTTTTTTCTTGGGAGTGCATAATATAGATGTTAGAAAGTTTCTTACCTTGCTCCTCTTCTTTTAGCCTACTTGGGAATGGAATTAGTTGCAAAGGATTCGGAGGTTCATACAAATGTGATGAAGTTGATGAGTCTAAATTCTCCTCCTCCTTTGATTGACTTTGTTTCTCCATGTTGGGCAGCATTTCCTCTTCATTGTCTTCTTGATTTGTCCCTGCATCAAAGGAATCACAAAAATTGTTATATATCACCTGTTCACTCGTCAAATTTGTGATTACCTTGACTTGCTCCAATTGGCTAGGAAATTCCTCCTTTTGCTGTGCTTGGAGTTGATGTGCCAGTTGCCCAACCTGCATTTCCACCCTCTTCAATGATTCCTCCAAAGAATCAAACCTCTCATTGCTCCCTTCCTGATTTTGTGTGCTAATTTGAAGGTAAGCATTCAAATCATCGTCCACTATGGATTTCTCGAATTGATCATGGTTTTGTGAGTTAGTTTGAATGAAGGCATTCAAACTATCTTCCAAAGTGAGGTGATTTTGATTTCGTATGCTAGTTTGAATGAAGGCATTCAAACTATCTTCTAATGTGGGTGGCTTAAGGTACTCTTGATTTGAATATTGTGCTTGAGGGTAAGAGTCTCTTTGGTAAGGTCAAAAAAAATTTTGAGGTAGAATTTGGTGCTAGTTTTCCCAAGAAAAATTTGGTTGGCTTCCCTAGCTGGGATTATAAGGATTGGAATATGTGTCATTTCTACCCATTTGCTGGAAACCTTGGTAGTCATATTCTTCCTCTAGCCATTCTTGGTATCGTCCAAAATCCATTGAACACGTGTTTTCCCTATGGCCTACATTGCCACATGCTGCACATATCTCTTGGCGTGGCATAGGTGCTCTTCCTCTTGAATTTAGCACCTTAAGTTTATTCGTCAATTTTGCTAATTGCCATGCCATTTCAGAATCATCGTTCCTATCATAAACTCCTCCGTGCCTTGAAAACTGTATCTTTACACAAGGCACTTAGAAACTTAAAGAAAACAAACAACAAAAATTCAAACAAAACAAATAAACAATTTAAAAGAAAATAAACAAACAATTAAATAAAGAAATATCAAACTATTACTACTACGACAACCCTCCCCGGCAGCGGCGCCAAAAACTTATTGCGCTCGAATTAAGTACTACTACAAAGCGTCACTCGCAAGTATACGAGGTAGCTGTAGTAAAGGTGATCGCCCCAAGGTCGTTTCCCCAAGAAGGTGTGGTTCGTAATAGCTTGATTGACAATTATTTAAATGCGAGAGTTTGTTGTTTAGGATGGTGCGAGAATAATTTAAACCTAAAATTAATGTACTTAGGGATTAATGTGTGTGATAAATGTACAAGATCAAATCGATTCTTGGGAAGGTGCCTAGGGTTATAGGTTCATTCAATCAAAGCTCAATTCTCAATTATCTATTAATATATCCTTGTAATTAATTTGTTCCTTAAGGTTAATTAGTCAATTACTCATCCATTAGTTCTCACATTCATGAATTAGCAATAACCAATTATTTCACATTATCAAATTAATGAAACCCTAGAACTTATATTTCTAATTCATTTATAGGGTGGTCGATTATATAGTTCCGATATCAGATTTCACCTCTCGGTCCATCATCCAATATTCTAATATTAATAGGTAGCTAATCTATCAACCTAACATTTAATACAATATAATCAACCAATCAACAAGGAACATCAATGGAAATATCAAATCAAGACATTCAACCAAATATACTACAAACCCTAGGCATGGGTATTTAGCTCAACATCATCAATTTAAAACAACCATTTAACTCAATATAAATCAAATACAAATTGTTCATTGCTAAATCAATTCTCTTAATACAACAACAACAATAGAAATGAATTAAAAGAGAGAAAAGAAAAACCCCTTGTGAAGATGCCAATAGTAGGATTACTAGTCTTCCTCCTAGCTCCACTTGATGTATGATGAAGAACTCAAGCCCTCTTCAATGGTTGATTCCCCTTGCAATATGGAATGGAGCTTTCTCAAGTCACCAAACCTTTGGATGGAGCTTTCTCAAGTCACCAACCCATCAATTGATTTTGCCTATGGAAAATGGAATGGAGCTTTCTCAAGTCACCAAACCTTTGGATGAAGCTTCTTCAACCTTCAAGAGCTTGTTTAACCCAATTTATCCAAAAGAACCTCAAAGATCTTATCAATGGAAGATGGAGAAGGTGGAGAGGATAGAAATGGAGGTTGAAGATGAAGGGACAAGGGAGAGTGTCACTCTCTCCCTCTCCCACGTTTTTGCAGAAATTGTTCAAGAACAACCAAGAATTCCTCCAATTTCCTCTTCCTCTCCTTTTAATTCATTCAAAAATCAACACCCATGCCTTCCAACTCACACCATTTCACTTTGTTCCCCACTATTTCTTTGTTTAATATTTCTTTTAGCAAGCACAAGGTCTTGTTCCCCACTTTGTCCCCCACTTCATACAAAGAAATTCAAAATTTTCAGGTGTGACACGGCCAAGCCAAGAGTAGCTTGGCCGTGTCTCTTGTTCTTTGTTTTGCTTTCCATGAGGTGAGACGGCCAAGCCAAGAGTCGCTTGGCCGTGTCTCTTGATTTCCCTTGGGACACGGCCATGCTTACTGGCCGTGTCCCTCACTGGCTCTTTCTTCCTTTCTTTCTTTTCTTTCTTTTCTTTGGCCAAAAGGGGAGACACAGCCAAGCCAAGAGTGGCTTGGCCATGTCTCATGTGACACGGCCACAAACTTGGCCGTGTCACATGAGTGTGTTTGCTTCTGCTTCCTTTCTTTCCTTCTTTGCTTGCTCCACTTGGCTTTGGCATGAAATGGGACACGGCCAAGCTTGTTGGCCTTGTCATGTGACACGGCCAGTGGCTTGGCCATGTCACTGAGTGTGTCTACTTCTATTTACTTCTTTTCCTTCTCTTCTTTGGCTCAAAATGGGACACGGCCAAGCCTATTCATGTGATACGGCCACAAGCTTGGCCGTGTCTCTGAGTGTGTCTGTTTCTATTTCTTCATTTTTGCTCTTTTCTTGGATTGTTCTTTGGTTTTACTCCTTGGATGAGACACGGCTAGAGGCTTGGCCATGTCTCTTGGCCGTGTCATGCTCTGCCCTCTTCATTCTTTGAGGGACACGGCCAAGCCTGATTTGGCTTGGCCATGTCTTGCTTGGTTCATTCTTTTCTTGCACTGTTTTGATCTTCCAAGGGTGTTTTTGCACCTAAACCTAAAAAAAACACTTTAAACACACTTAAAACAAAAATTAATCAAAACATTAACTAAAACACACATAAAATCATACTAAAAACTAGTACAAAAATAACCTAAACAGAAACATGCTTAGTTAATTGGGTATTCAAGTCATGCTTCAAGTAAAGCTACTGGATATTTTTATCAAAGTGTAGGAATAGAAAATAATTCAATGAAACAATTATGGATGAGTTACAATAAATGTTAAAACAAATTGAATAAATGATTGCAAACCTCTGTCGTTGGTTCCACTAATATTTCACGTTTATCAAGCCTTATACTCATGCCAGTAGTAAAATATTAGTTAAACAAGATGAAGATAGCACTACCTTCTTGGTTTGATGGTTTGTTGTTTCTTCTCACTCAATGTTTGATACTACTAGGGTTTTGATGCTTGCCATTTCGGTTATTGCTGCTTGATAACTGCTCCTCTCCCTTCACAATGGTTTTTTTAACCTATATTTATAAGATAAGATTAGGTTAAACTTCATAAACCAGTATCAGTTATCTAATAAAGCATGATTTTTCTGAGGCATATCGAATTAAAATAATTTAAATTTGAAGCAAAATCTGACCCAGTTCGATATGGATATGCTCATGTTGAACTGGGCAAAAGCTCATATCGAACTGGGACTTGCCCAGTTCAACATGGATGCCCATATCTAATTGGATAGACCCAAATCGACATGCATGATCCATTATCAAACCAAAATGTCTTTCAGACTATTTCTAGGTTTAAAAACTCTCTTTTAGACTGTTTTAAAGTTTTAAAAACTAAACCTGACTCATTTGGGCCTTTATAAAAATTGGACCAATTTAGATAAAAGCTTAAAATATATTTAAGCCATTAAGAATTGACCGATAAGTACTTAGGCCATCTTTAATTTGGATCGAACTAGCTTAGGGCCAAAATCAAGGGTCTACAGTTTTTCCTCTGCTTGAACGATCTTAAATTTATTGAAAGAGTGACAAGCAACATGAGTTTGAGCTAATTTTTGACATGGATGGGTTCTAGACCCGAGGTTGGATTGGTTTGGGTTCTTGGAGCCGAGATTGGATTGATTTTGGTTCTCGACCCTAATTTTTTTGAGTTCTGAACACGAATTGAGTTCTGGACTAAAAAATAATTTGGGTTATGGATCGAAATTGAGTTCTGGACTCGAAGATGATTTGGGTTCAGGACCTGAGCTGGTTTGGGTTTTGGACCCGAGCTAAATTTTGGATTCTCGACCATATATTAAATTTGGGTTTGGGTACTCGAACTGATACTGGATTAGGGTACTCGACCCAAAACTGGATTAGGATACTCTACCTAAGATTGGATTAGGGTGCTCAACCCGAAACTAGACTAGGGTGCTCGACCAATAACTGGATTAGGTTGCTCGACCCAAAATTAGATTAGGGTTTTTGATCCAAAACTGGATTAGGGTGCTCAACCAAAAACTAGATTAGGGTGCTCGACCCAAGACTGGATTAGGGTGCTCGAACCAAAATTGGATTAGGGTGCTCGTGCCGAAATTGGATTAGGGTTCTTGACCCAAAACTAGATTAGGGTGCTTGACCCGAAACTGGATTAGGGTTCTCAATCCAAAACTTAAGCTCTTCTAGCTTGAACGTCCCTTTGCCATTTGAGAATTTTGACTTTCTTATAGCCAATTGGTTCCATTCTTTAATAGACTCTGCTGACATTCTATCATATGAGAGTTTTGGCTTTCTTCTAGCCAGTTGTTCCATTCTTCAATGGATTGACTTCAACTCTTCTAGTTGGACTGACCTTTCATCATTTGTACCTCCCTTCTTTTAGGTTCTTGCATTCTTCTTTTGTTCTTCCTTTTGCAAAATATTTACTTATTGGAAAAAATTTAGCTATTTTTTAGCTACTAGCTCTCATATCCTCTCTTTGCCCCCTGTGTGGTAAAATATTGAAAGCGAGTATGAAAATATTTTGTACACGCATAAAATCAAGAATTAAAAAGAGGAAGTTTTGCTTCCCCCCTCCCCGTGTAGGCTCAAACCAATGATTTTATTCCCACATAGGCACTGATTGATGTTTGCATTTTGTTTGGTTCTTTGCACAAGTATGCATCTCCATTTTTTCAAAGTGGCTGGATCTTTCTCAAGCGATGGGCCTTCCATGTCCCCTGATTCCACATATGCTTCTTATTGTTTACTTCCCTTTTGCATTTTGTCTACTGTTCCCACACAGGCATTTTTGCATTTTGTCTGTTGTTCACTTTGATAGAGGAATAGACAACAACAGTGTAATGTGACATGCTTATGTATGCATGATATGCATATGTGATACTTACAGTGGTTCTACTAACTCACAGACTAATGTGGTCAACTGAAGTGCCTTCACAGATTCCTTTTAGATGGTCATTCAAGTCTTGTCTTAAAATGATAGAAGACTTTACATTTATGGCTTTTAAGATGTTGAAAACATGAGTGGTGGGGCCCAAGTAGCATAGAGATACAATCATTTCAAACTATGTTTTAACATATCAGTTGGTAGATTCTTCATGACATGACCTTTGCAAGTGATCCTTTCATTAGCCCTCTTTTGCCTATTACGTCCTTTGAAATTTGATAATGCAACATACTTCCTTTAACTTGAAAGTTTATATAACAAGAAAACATATTTTCTAAAAATCAAATGTTGACTTTGTCAAATCAGTGTTAATTTATCTCAGGACTTGACTTTTCCAAATCAATATATCTATAACATAACAACCCTAGTTACCATATTAAACTCGAGAATCAATTCTATTTGAGCAAGAACTATTGCACTTCATATATGCATATACACATTACTTGGCCAATGGTCTCATTGAGTTTTAAATTTTGTCTATCTCATATGCATGCTTATCCAAACAATTTGCACTAATAGACTCTACCTATCAAAAGAGATCAATGGGTCTTTAATAGGCATGAAATGGGGTCTACAAAGGTAAGTGAATGCTATTTTCAAATTGGAGCTAATGTGATACTACTAACAAACCCTCACACTACAAACTTCCTTTTTGGAATTATACACTGTTGGAAGCATTCTTAAATTTTGGGTACCATTTCTTTCTTATAGGCATTTCGCTATGAAAGGATAAAGTTTGAATGTTCTTCTATCATTTAGCATAATTTTTTATTTTTTCCTTTTGCAAAAACTCAGGACCATTATCATGTATCAAGATTTTCAAGATTGCAGATTTGGAGCGGTGTTGGATAAGATGGTCTTTCCCTTATTTCTCTAATTTTCTTTAATTGGACTCGTAACCTAAGTTGAAGTCTTCTGATGCTTCAGGTAAGAAGAACTCTATTGGCTTTCTAAATCACTCTTTTGGGATTTTATTTTCTTTTTCTCTTTTCTCTTTTCATTTTCTTTTTTCTTATTCTTTTTTTTTCTTCTTTTTTTTCATCTTTTTTTTTCTCTTTCTTTTTTCTTTTTATTAATTTGTTCTTGTCCTAGTTCTAAGAAAGTTGTCCTGTTTGTACCATTCTGTGGTTCTGACTATGGATGAGTGGAGTAGAGTGGATCTACTTAGAGTGAGTCTACTTCAGTGAGAACGGATCCTTCAACACCTTGATAGACCTGAGATATTATGTCCAATTCTGGCAAACTTCAACCATCATTGTGGTATTGACTATGCATCCTCTTCTTAGATCTTCTTTATTCCTTAGTACCTTAGTGATCATTAGACTTGCCATAAGTATCACAACAGTTCAGGGTAGGTTGTTAGGGTTTACAAGTCAATAAAAAGCAAGCTAAAATTTCATGAAGGTTCAAGGGGATAAACTAGAGTCTGATGTTTAATAAGGTGGATACTAGTTATTAGCTAACCAAACAATGCCCAGATCATTTCTCTCTCAAATAAGCAAAGTTTAATTTTGTCGCAAAAGTTCATCAAAGCATGTTCTAAGATTGACTAGAACCTAGACACTCATAATTATGCAGGAGCACTCTCTAAGTAAGCATACACAGCTCAATGCTATAGAACAACTCCCTTACATAGTAAAGTCACTCAGATCATGATGCATATATATATACTAATTTATGAATATCAAGGTAGATTCATCATTGGTTCAAAACCAAAATGAACAAAGACCAACAAAAATTTAATAAAAAATAATTTATTCAAACAATTTTAATTTGAAAAACATAATTATTCCAAAAATATTAAAGAAAGCAGAAGTAAAATAAGTAGCACTCAAGTCGAAGGAAGTTTGTTGAATTATAATCAATGGTGCTTCATCTAGTTGGACATGTCAGGGGCAATGGTCATCACATTCTCATCCACAATTCTTTCATTGACATCTTGAAAGGAAGGCAAGATAGAACTTTCCATCAATCCTCCTTCTATCATGAAGGTTGTTGGTGGTGGCACTCTTCCAAACTTAGGCAATGGATTGCTTTTAGTGTTGGGTTTAGCGAGCTCGGGTAGCTTGCCACTGTCGATCAAATCTTGGATCTCGTGTCTTAATTGAGCACATTTATCTGTATCATGCCTTGCATTTGATGGAATTGATAAAAGGCCTTGGCATTAAAGTTTGGTGGTAGCCGTCAAGGAGCCAATGGTTGCAATAGTCCTTTCTTCTATAACTTGTTGCCCGAGATAGAGGTTTCTCCAACTCTAAAAACTATCTTCTATTTGCTTGGCTAGTAGTTGCATTAACATCCATTTCTTTTTGTGCACTCTGACTGCCAGATTGGTAGTTCACTCTCTCATTTCTCCTTTTGAAAAAGTGATTCTTCTCCCGTTCCCACTCTTCTATTTGCAAGACAGCATGGAGAAGATCTTTGAAATATCTGATAAGGGTATGAGATAGTCTCTCATGAAGGTTAGGCATGATGCCTCTCACTGTCATTCTGATTTGGTTAGACTCATCGAGCCTCTTTTTAAGAAGAGCAGCCTTACTTCTCCACCTCTTCATATAATCAACAAAATTTTCATTCTGCTTTTGCCTTATTGATTCTACCTCCATCAAAGTAACTTCCAATTGCACATTATACCCATACTACTAGATGAAGGCTTTGTACAACAAATCCCAGTTCTTTTGAGTACTTTCTTCTAAGATGTTGAACCAATTTTGCACAACAGGATCCAGTGAAAGCATGAAGTACCTTAGAGTTTGAGCTTTAGTAGCTTGGGCAGACTGCATTGCAGTGATGCACAACTCAACATGAAAGTGAGGATTTCCTATGCCATTGTACTTAGCAAAAGCAGGAATTTTGAACTTATAAGGGACATCCTCATCTTTTTCAAACATCTTGTCTACCTATGACATCTCATCAACCTTCAGCTTCTTTTCAAACTTCTCTAAATCAACAATTATTTTCTACACTTCTACAGTTTTAGTTTTCTCCATATCCTTCTTTTCTTCCTTCTTATCTTGAGGATCTTGGAAATACTGAGCCCAATTATCATCATCATCGATAACTACCCTGTCATCATTAAAAGCTACCTTACTAACCTTAGCCTTTCCCTTGTCCTTTAGCTTCTTGGTACTAGTAGATGCCTCAACATTGTTATCCTCTAATTGTGAAAGTAGTTGGCTTTTCACAATTTCAGCTAGGGTCTCCTTCAATTCTTCCATCTTGGAGTTTAGGGCATCATTCACCAATTTCTGAACTTGCTCAAGATCCATTGCTTTTCTTGTTAAATTGACTGAATTCTCACTAAACTTTGAGTTACTGACATAGATCAGATTGTTTTAAGCTCTTGAACTTTTGTATTCTAGGGTCGTGAGCCAGAAAGGATCAATGATATGAGATGCAAATACATGTATGCATGTATGCATGGATGCACAAATAACAAACAAATCAATTTCAACATAGTAGGAACGAACCTTCCAACCTTATAACTTCCACACATGGATAACGAGTCTCTTTTCCTAGGTATATAGCCAACAAAATACCAATAAGGAGTATCTTGTTTTCGAAAGAATTTGCTCGAATAGTTTAACCAATAGTTGTGTTTTCAAACATAGAAGTCAGTCCATGTTAATTCTCATTGATTAAGTTTTAATCCATTGGGTCAACTAAAAATAGCTTTTATACTATATTGGGATTAAAACCAAATTAAAATATTTATCATAAATAGATTTCCCATTTTGGAAAAACAACTAGATATTCATGCCACAAATAAGCCTATGATTAATAAGTCTTAGTGTAAACTAGGCCCACAATTGATTTTTAATATTCCATAATTGACCCAACTAGTTGTAAGCCCATTAAAGAAAAAGTTGTTTAAAAGCCTATTAAAATGGTTTTGTTTCAAAGACGATTGTAAAAGATTTACAAAAAATAAATTTTTGGGCTTTGAATTTGGGCCATGAAATAGAAAGAATTTTTGACCCATCTTGGAAAAAGATTTAATGTCCAAAGACCATTTTAAAAATTTTTGAAAATAGTTTTGGTCTTTTGGGCTTTTAAAAATTATTTTATTTTTGGACTTACAATATAATTAGGTCATATTAGGAATGAAACAAACCAAATATGTCATGATTCAAACTAAGATATATCAATCATTAGTCAAAGAGCAAACAGTTGGGTATAATCCTAAGGGAAGTAACTAGGCCAACTATATGGGCTTTAGTCTTTGGGTTGAAAAGTTTAGGCTTCCATAGCAAGTATATACTCAAAAGGTATGAGGCTATGAGTAGTTATGCCATGCTCAATCTCCATACCTTAAGTGAAAGTATGGTATCCCTTATATAACACAACACGGGTTACACGGACATCCTAACTCACGCACATAAATGTAATCTAATATGATGCAATGGATAATATCATAATAAGAAAGAATAAAATAATGTAAAAACCAACAAAATCAACTACTCTTATCTCCAGTGGAGTCAACATCGTGAGCAGGGATTTTCGCCCCCACTCCTTGTGAAATAGTTCTTGCGACTTCGATACTATTAGGCTAAAGACCTTAGCGAATACGGGTCTAGACCCTGAAAATATAGAGTCGCCACCTGGATGGGCCGAGAAAAAGAAATGGATAAATGACTCAATTCCTAAGGAATCCCTAACCCCCTAATGGGTTTGGAAAGTTGGGTACGTATGGGGAAGGTGAGAATGACTCGGTACCCCTATAACTCCCGGTTTATTGGAACCAGCCTCCTTTTCAAGTCTAAATATTATAATATTCTTAGTTACTATAATTGTAATATCCCTAATTATGCCCTAGTAGTCTTGGTGTTATTGTTGTTGCACTTGATTTATGTGTATATGATAAGTTGATAAGAAATTGGAAGAGAATGTGTATGTGTTGTTAGAAAGAAATATTTGTGTAGAGAAAGATGTATATGTTGTGTATATGGTAATATATATAGCATATATGTTGGTCAAAGGGAGAGTCAAGGTGTTGGATATAGTGGAAGAAGATATTTCTTTTGTTATTGTGAATTACCCAAATGGGCATATAAGAGACAAAAGGTTAGTTATATAGTTAAGGGTGTTTTGGTAATTTTTCTTATAGAATTGCATGGTGGAGATTAAAAGAAGAAAAGAAAGGTTGACTTATCATTTTCTTCTCTTTTCTATCATGTGTGGCCGGCTCAACAAAGGGACAAGAGAGCAAGAGAATAATTGAAGGTTTTGGATGATTTCAAGCTCAAAGTGAAGGAAGTTTTCAAATTTACAAGTTGGAATTTCAATATTTAGTAAGTTTTCTCTTGTTTGATCTTATTATTTTTGAAGTATTGTTTAATTGAGTTGTGATTTGATGATGGAATGATTAAGGTTGTTTATGGGGTGAAGTTAAGTGTTGAGATTGCTTGCTAGATGAGGAGTTAAGTTGGTGTTGGTGTTGAATGTGGTTATGTTGAGTTGTGATAGGGTTTGAGTTGGTAAGTGTGGTTTATGTTATGTTTGATTGATTATTCTTGTTGATTTTTGAGTTGTGTGTGTGTTGTTGGTTTTAAGAAGTGAAGAATACATGTTTTTAGAAAGGGGCAGTAGCGTTTTTGATGCCACGCCCGTGGCCTCTTGTTTGCCTTGGCCGTGGGGTTTAGTGCTATAGGAGGCAGAATTGTTTCTTAAGCCACGACCGTGGGGGTGTTGGTGGCCACGGCCGTGGGCTTTTCTTAGTGATGTTGAGTTTGGTTTAGTGTTCTAAAGGTCTAAGATAAGGTTAATAAATGATTAATGTTATAGAAATTGATGTGTTGCATCATCGTTTTGGGTTAGGTTTTGGAAGAAGTGAATTGCCCTAATTGTGAAGTGAAGAATCTTTGGAAGAAAGGATTGCTTAGAGTTGTGTGAGTGTTTATAAGGTAAGTACAACTACACCATTGCATTCATTTATAAGATATGTAATTTAACACACAAATGTGAGTGTTAAGATGTTAAGAGCATTAAGGCATTATTGGTGCATATTATAAATGTTATATTGACATATAGTGAATGTAGTGATAAACATGTAAAGTAAATGTTAAGACTATTAATTGTGTACATTGGAGTAATGAAATGTGAAACCATTATGATTAATTATTAATGATATAAATAGAATGGTTAAAGTATGTTATTGATATAACAATGAAATGTAACATGTTATGTAAAAGTGAATGAGGTAAAATGATATGTGAAAGTGGTAATAAGTTGCTTTAATGTGGTTTGAGGTATGATGCAAAACCATTGTGATTGGTTATGATGATCAAGAAGAAATGTGAGGCCAACATGATGGGCCAAGATGATTCAATTGAAATTGTTGAGGCATGATTGCCTAATGTATTGTGAATTGTGAAATGAGAAATAAAAGGAAATAATGTGTGCTTAATATGTTGATTCAATTTTCAGAGTTCTGTATTTGGCGGCATGCCTTAAAATTTTGCCTACGGGGCTAGACACTTGGTGTCATTTGATTATTTTGCCTACGGGGCTAGACACTTGATGTCATTTGATTATTTTGCCTACGGGGCTAGACACTTGGTGTCATTTGATTATTTTGCCTACGGGGCTAGACACTTGATGTCATTTGATTATATTGCCTACGGGGCTAGACACATGGTGTCACTATTGACCAAAACAGTAACTCTGAACTTTGAATAACATATTAGGGTGTCTTGGGCCCAGGTCTGTCTTGGTTTTTAATGTAATTCATGAAATGTGAATTGGATGAGTAATAATAAGATATAAGATATGAAATATATTTATGGCATGAGAAACTATGAAGAGTAAGGTGAGACTTGAAATGTATTAATTCATTGCATTATGCACAAAACTTGATTGTATGACATGAACATTTCATCAAAACATATAGATATTGTAGTTGTATTACTGAGCTAGTGGCTCAGCGCAAGTATGATTTATCGCGCAGGTAACAGAGAGGATCCTGAGAGTTCCACTAGACCGAGTGAGTATAGACATTGAAGATTTGAGGGGGGACTTAAAGATCAGAGAAGAGCTGCCAATAATGTATATATTTTGTATTTTGTATATTTTGATTTTGGTATATAAATATTTGTAAATATTTGATCTACTTTCCGCTGTGTTTTAAATAAATTTCATATCTATTTTGTTTTATAAAATACTTTAAAAGTTTGAGATTTATTTATGGTTTTGAGAATGGACGTTTTGACTGTTTTATCAGTAGTGACAACCTATACTTAATATACGTATATTACGATCG
This sequence comes from Garcia nutans, assembly GCA_947685225.1. Classification (NCBI taxonomy): domain Eukaryota; kingdom Viridiplantae; phylum Streptophyta; class Magnoliopsida; order Malpighiales; family Euphorbiaceae; genus Garcia; species Garcia nutans. The sequence goes on from CANTUV010000045.1 coordinate 38,166,304, forward strand.
TATTAGCATGCTATGTATGTATACGGATTATAGGGGTGTTACAATAATATTATCCATACTACATGAGAATTAATAAAATAAAATATCATTATATTAAAATTAAAAATAATTTTCAAAACAAACAATAAATGGGCACCCATACAAGATGGAAACATGCCCTTACAACCATGTCCAACGTCTAAAATAAATAGGACACCCACCAAAAGGTAGAAATATGTCCTTTACATTAGTCCAAAACTCAAAATAACTTAAATTACATGAAAATTAAATAATGAGGTACCTACAAAGTGGAAACATACCTCTTACAATTCAATTGAACAATTTATTAAATAAATTAAATCATTCAAACATTAAAATAGAACATCCATCAATAAAACATATCATATTAAACAATAGATGTACGAACTAGGGTTTTAACTTATGAATTAGGGTCTTAAGAAGGTGTGATTAATGTTTTAGAGTTCCATGGAAATACAATTAAGATTTTTATAAAATTGGGATATTAAGGAAACAAAGCTAGGGTTTAGGGTTTTTAGAAAAATAGAATTAAGGTTTAGGGTTTTTAGAAAATAAGATTTGGTTTTCAAAGTTTTAAAACTATTTTTTTTGGGTTTTGGGATTGAAAACTGTTTTAGGGCTTTTAGGATTTAAAAATTGTTTTAAGGTTTAAAGATGTTGAAAACAGATTTTAGGGTTTTGATATTGAAAATAGGTTATCGGGCCATTAGGGTCTTAAAAGTTATTTTGGCTACTGGGATATTAAGGTTTTAGTAGAAAATTTTAACTATTGTGACAAATTATTTTGGAATTCAATTGAGTAGTTTAATGAACAATTAATACATCATCACAAAAATCAATTAAAATCAGTATGAAACATGCTTAGTTAATTGGGTTGTCAAGTCATGCTTCAAGTAAAGCTACTGGACATTTTTATCAAAGTGTAGGAACAAAAATTATTCAATGAAATAATTATGGATGAGTTACTGTAAATGTTAAAACAAATTGAATAAAGGATTGCAAACCTACATCATTGGTTCCACCAATATTTCATGTTGACCAAGCCTTATACTTGTGCTAGTAATAAAATATTAGTTGAACAAGATGAAGGCAGATGTCCATTGCCTTCTTGGTTTGATGGTTTGGTGTTTCTACTCACTCAATGTTTTATACTTCTAGGGTTTGATGCTTGCCATTTTGGTTATTGCTACTTGATAATTGCTCCTCTCCCTTTCTAATGGTCTTTTTTACCCAATAATTATAAGACAAGATTATGTTGAACTTCATAAAACAATATCTGATCAAACACGATTTTTTTGAGGCATATCGAATTAAAATAATTTAAATTTGAAGCAAAATCTGACCATATCAAACTAAAAACACAATAATCCATCATGGACTAGTTAAAACACACAGAAAGGGGGACTGGAAATTTTGGAATTTTATTGGGACAGAAAAACAAAATGAGAGGCAGAGATTGTCTTTAGACTTTTTATACAATTAATTGAGATCTTTGGACTTTGGAACTTTGGTTGGCTGCTGGAACTTTGGAGAATTCAGTATTCATCAAACAAACCTTAGCAAGATTGATAAACAAAAAAAGAAACAGTAAGTTTAGACAAGGAAGATCAACAACACAAAAAATCTTACAAAGGCAGTGAACTCACTGTCTTGGACAAGCTCACCCAGAGTTCTCATTCAAGTAATTTTGGTGGAGCCAACAAATAACGGTATGCTTTAAATTAAATAAATACTATATGTTTTGATTGTTTTAAATATTGGATGAATTCATCATTCATTTAATTACAATCATAGTAGGTTAATTCTTTTAAAATTAATTCATATATTATTTTACATGAAGTGCATAATTTTGTTATTATTTTTCTAAATCATATAAACTAGAACCAATAAATATATTGGCTATTGGCTCAGGGTATTTATTTATTTTCTATTGCATGGTTATTTAATCAATGTACTATACAAATTTGCTTAAGGATTTTCCATATAAAACTTAACAGTAGCTTCATTAAGCTCTTAAAAATATTATCACAGTGACTTCATTTAGTTTCTTGAAAAATCATCACAGTAGCTTAATAATAAAAATAATAACAATATTAGTTTCTCAAAATCAAAAAACCCTAGTTTTTAAATCTAAATCTTTTAAACCCTAAAGTATTAATTTTATTTAAAACCCTAATTTAAGATTGTAAATCCTAAATTTATATACGTATTGCTTTATTTAATTATAAATTTGATTATGTAGTTTATTATATATCTTGATGATTGATTTATTTAATTGTGATGTTTGGTTTATTTAATTTATCATGGATGAATATTTTTTAATTATTATTTATTTATTAAAATTGTAAGAGGTATGTTTCCATGATTGGGTACCTCATTAATTAATTTTTATGTGATTTAAATTATTTTTATATTTTGGGATTAATGTAAAGGACATATTTTCACCTTTTGGTAGGTGTCCTAATTAGTTTTAGACATTGGATGATGTAAGAACGCGTTTCCATCCTCGGATGAGTATCCATTTATTTATTTTGTTTGAACATTGCTTTGATTTTAATATAATGATGCTTTATTTTAATTATTGTATGTAGTATGGATAATATCATTATATTTAAGAATTTTATAATATTAAGACCTGAAAAGGAGGCTGGTTCCAATAAACCAGCTATTGTGAGTGTGCTGGGTCATTTCTCACCTTCCCACACGTACCCAACTTTTTGAACTCATTAGAGGGTTGGGGATTCTTTAGGAATCGAGTCATCTACCCCTTTCTTTTTCCCGGCCCATCCAGGTGGCGGCTCCATTTTCTCTGAGTTTAGGCCCATGTTCTCTAAGGACCTGAGCCTAACAGTGCCAAAGTTGCAAAAACCATTCCATCGAGAGTGGGGGGGGGTGAAAATCCCTGCTCATAGTGGCAACTCCACTGGGGATAAGAGAAGTTGATTTCATTGGTCTTTATTCATTCTTATCATGATATTGTCCATTGCATCATTTAGATTGCATCGTGTGTGTGAGTTAGAACGCTCGTGTTACCCATGTTGTGTTGTGTAAGGGATACCATACTTTCACTCAAGGTATGGAGATCGAGCATGGCATAACCACTCATAACCTTGTACCATTTGGTATATACTTGCTATGGGAACCTAAGCCTTTTAACCCAAAGACTAAAGCTTATGCAATTGGCCTAGTTACTTTCCTTAGGTTTTTACCCCAAATGCTTGTTGTTTGACTACGATTAATTTATCTTGGTTTAAATCATGACTTATATGATTTGTTGATAAGTGCACAATTGATGATATTTTTCCCCTATTTCTTAATATGATTATTATCCAATTGAGTTTAATTTGTTTGTTCAAGTGCTTTTTAGGGTTAATTTCAGGAATTCTCTGTATGTTGATGTGTATGGTCATTTCGGAGGAATTATGGATGAAAGTAGAAGAAAAGAGAAAAATTCATCAATGGACACACCCAGTGACATGGGCGTGTCAATGGACATGCCCTTAATGCTGCATACAGAAGCATTGGCATGCCCAATGACATGGGCGTGTCACCGAGTGTACCTTTTGCAATGATTCACAGTAGCTGTGACACGTCCAGTGACATGGGCGTGTCACTGGACGTGCCTTATGTTCAAAATCTCAGTGGCAATGACACGCCCAGTGACATGGGCATGTCAGTCTACACTATAAAAGCTGAGTTGAAGCACGAATTAGGGATTCGATTTTCATATTTTATAACCTAGAGCCGACTTCTAAAGAAAAGAGGAGAGTTTTGGAGCGGAGATTGAAGGTGAAGACATATTCTAAACAAGATCTAAACCAAGATTCAAGGATTCAAGAGAAGATATACAAATTATTCGCAATGGATTATTTGGATTCTTTTTCTTATTTCTCTTGTTCTGGTTTTCTGATTTTAAACATGAACTAACTTATTCTCTATCTAGATATTGATGAACCCTAGCTTTATTGTATGGATTGAATAATTTTATTTAATTAAATCATTTGATTGAGTTGTATTATTCTTATGATGCTTAATGATTTATTACCAATTGATAATAGCATGCTTATTGATTGGTTGTAATTTTCATATTATTGACTTGAGAAAGCTTGATATGAATTGAATACTCATAAGGATTGATGATTGATTGGGGTACTAGAGATAGACTTACAAGATCATTTGGTTTATAATTCCTTATTCTTAATGCAAGATCTATTTAATTATGTTTGAGAAGAGATTCCAACATTATACTTAATGATTAGGGATTAATTCACTTGAGAAAGGTTTTAGTCTAATTTAGAGGAATACCAATTCAACTCTATTATTTGGTTTAATTGAATTGATTTTCATAAATATAATTGTGGCTAGGGGGATTCAATATCTGGATAGTATCATCATCATCAATCAATTTATTCAACTCTCAATCTCTCTCTATTTTCATTTATTAAGTAAATTATCTTTAATTACAAAACTTCACAAAACTATTGATTCGCTAAACAACGGTTAAAATTTATATTAGTACTTGGCCTTTTCCTCAGTGGAACGATAACTCACTCACTACTTTATTACTTTAGTGACCCGTGCACTTGCGGTATTGCAATAGCATAGGTTCTTGCCATCATTTGTTCTTTTTATAATATGACCTAATTACATTGTGAAATCAAATAATTCTTTCCTCTAAATCCAAAAGACCAAAAGTATTTTTAAAATTTTTGAAATGGTCTTCAGATATAAAAATTTTCTAAAAACAAGTCAAAAATTCTTTTCTCATGACCCAAATACAAAGCTCAAAATCCATTTTTTCTAAAATCTTTTTACAATAATGGGCTTAGAAACAAAATTATTTTCACAACCTTTTCAAAAGAGCTTACGGATATTTAGGTCAATTATGAAAGTACCAAAAATTAATTGTGAGCCTATTCTATGCTGAGAATTATTAATCATGGGCTTATTTGTGGCATGAATCAATAGTTACTTTTTCAAGTGAGAAATCTATTTATAATAAATCTCTTAATTTAGTTTTAACCCAATATAACATAAAAGCTACTTTAGTTGATTGGATGTATTAAAACCTAATTAACGAGATTTATCATGAACTGATTTCCATGTTCAAAAGTATAACTATTGGTTGAAACGTTCGGGGAAATTATTCAAAAATAAGATATCCCATGTTGGTATTTTGTTAACCATATACCTAGGAAAAAGAGACTCGCCATTCATGTGTGGAAGTTATAAGGTTGGAAGGAACATCCTAATTATCTTTGTTTGTTAGTTATCTGTGCATACATGCATACATGCATATATATATATTTGCATCACATATCATTAATCCTTTCTGGCTCACAGTCCTCGATTACAGTAGTTCAAAAGCCTATGATAATCCGACCTACGCTGGAGATGAAGAATCCAGCAACAACTAAATTACTTTCTCACCAAAAGCAATGGAGCCTAAAAAATTCAAAGAATGGTGGACGACGCCCTCAATGCTAAAATAGAAGAACTGAAGGAGACCCTGGCTGAGACCATGAAGAACCAATTGGCTGCAATTTTAGGGAACAATGCCAAAGCATCTGCTATCACCAAGAAGCCAAAGGAAAAAGGGAAGGCTAATATTGGTGAAGTGGCTTTTGATGATGACAAGGTAGTCATCGATGATGATGATGACTGGACTCAATACTTTCAAGATCCTCAAGACAAGAAGAAGGAGCCAAAGGATGTTGAAAGATCAGCTATGGAGAAAACTGAAACTTCAGATGTTGAGAAGATGATTGCTGACCTAGAAAAGAAGATTGAAAAGAAGTTGAAAACCGAAGAAATGTCCGAGGTTGACAAATTGTTTGAGCTAGATGAAGAAGTTCCATATAAGTTCAAGATGCCATCCTTTACAAAGTTTTATGGAACTAAAAATCCTTGCCTCCATGTGAAGTAGTATATCACTGCTATGCGGTACTTCATGCTCTCATTGGAACCTATTATCTAAAATTGCTTCAATACCTTAGATGATGGCACACAAAAGAGTTGGGATCTGCTATACAAGGCCTTCATCCAACAATATGGATACAATGTTGAATTGGAAGTTACTCTAATAGAGGTGCAGTCCATTAGACAAAGGCCGAATGAGAACTTCGTGGACTATATGAAGAGGTGGAGGAATAAGGCTGCATTGCTCAAGAGAAGGCCTGATGAATCCGATCAAATTAGAATGATTATGATAGGAGTGTTACCTAGCCTTCGCGAAAGAATGTCTCATACACTCATTAGGGATTTCAAGGATCTTTTGCAAGCTGGTCTACAAATTAAAGAGTGGGAAAGAGATAAGAATCACTTTTCAATGAGAAGGAATGAGAAACGAAACTACTAGTCTAGTAACCAAAGTACATAAAAGAAAGATGATGTTAATGCCATTGGTCAAGGAGGAATGAGGCAGTTTTCGAAATTGGGGAAGCGTTGTCTTAGATTCTCAATAAGCTACAAAAGAAGGGATTGTTACAACCCTTGACTCCTCATCCTTTGCCTAATCCTCTTCCACCTACTTTGATACTAAGGTATTTTGCCAATTCCATCAAAGGCCTAGACACAAAACAGACAACTGCATAAAGTTGAGGCATGAGATCCAGAATTTAATTGATAGTGGAAAGTTGCCTGAGCCTGATAAGCCCAATACCAAGAGTAATTCTTTGCCTAAATTTGAAAGAGTATCTCTGCCAACAACCTTCATGGTAGGAGGAGGAGTGGAGGAAAGTTCTGTCTTTCAAGACTGGAATGTCAAAGATACAGAATGAGGAGAAATTTTATTCAACAAACTTCTCTTAACTTGGAGTGTTGCTCTATTTATTTTGCTTTCTTTAATATTTAATTGGAACAATTATGTTTTTCAAATTATGTTTGTTTGAATAAATTATTTTCATCAAATTTTTCATGGTCTTTGTTCATTATGGTGCTCAACCGATGATGAATTTAACTTGATATTTATAAATTAGCATATCTATGCATCATGATTCGAATGACTTTGCTGGGTGAGAGAATTGCTCCATAGCATTGAGCTGTGTATGCTTACTTAGAGAGGGCTCCTGTATAATGACCTTTGTCTAGATCCTAGTCAGTCTTAGAACATACTTTAACTGACTTTCGAGGCAAAATTGAACTCTGCTTATTTTAGGGAGAGATGATCTAGGCATTGTTTGGTAAGCCAACAACTAGTATCCACCTAATTAAATATCAATCCCTAGTTGTTCCTTTGAGCCTTTATAAGATTTTAGCTTTCTCTTTATTGACTTATAAGCCCAATGACCTACCTTGAGCTATTGTTACACTTTTGAGAAATCTAATGATCACTAAGGTGAAGAGGCAAGAAGACAAAAGAAAGGAATACATAGTCAAGACCATATGGATAGTTGAAGTTTTTAAGATCATAAGGGTAGTTGAAGTTCACCTAATGTTAGACATGATATCTCCGACTCATTAAAATAATGACAAATGATTTATCCTTGTCCCACTTTACTCCACTCATCCATAAATAGAAGTATAGAATGGTGCAAGCGAGATAATTCTTTTGGAGCTAGGACCCAACACCAAGGAAAAAAGGAAGAAAGAAAATAAAAAGGAGAAAAGAGAAAAGATAAGAAAAAAGAAGAAAAAAGAAGAAGGAAAAAAAAAGATGAAAAGAAGATAAAATAAAAAACGCAGTTCAGAAAAGCCAACTGAGTTTTTCCTTTACCTAAAACAGTAGAAGTCAAAGATAGTTTGACTTAAATTGGTCCAACCCAACCAGAAATTTAACCAAATTTTCAATAATAGAAGAAAGGCTATCTAGTTCTTAAGAGTCTTGTATTTGACAGTCCTACAGGGAAGAAGGACAAAATGATAAAATGCCAAAACAAAAAAAAGAGAAAGAAAAGGGAAAAGAAGAAGCGGAAAGGAATATGGGTACCAAACTTTTTACAAAGGCAAAGACTGTCCTAATCAAGATCAAGATTCATGTAAGGAATAAAGAAGAATGTTGAAGCTCTACCTTTTCATGCTTTCCACTCTCTAAATAATAAATTTTTAGTGTGAGGGTTTGCCCATGGTGTCACAACAGCTCCAACTTACAAATGGCCTTCATTTAACTCATGTCCCTTATAGACCCTGTTTCAAGCCTATTAATGACCTGTTGATCTCTCTTGGTAGGTAGAGTCTATTAGTGGAAATAGTTTGGATAAGCATGCATGTGAGATAGACAATATTCAAAATTAATGAGACCTTTGGCTAAGTGATGTGTATGTGCCTATCTGAAGTGCAACAGTTCTTACTCAAATAGAAATGATTCCTGAGTTTAGTACGGTAACTAAGATTGCTATGTTATAGATATGTTAATTTGGAAAGTTGAGTCCTGAGGTACAATGACACTGATTTGACAAAAGTCAACATTTGATTTTTAAAAAAAAAGAAAGAAAAAAAAAGGAAAAAAGTGTTTTTATCATACCAAACCTTCAAGTTAAGGGAAGTATGCTGCATGGTCAAACCTCGAAAGTGTAATATCCCAATGTATGCCTTAGAAGTTTTGAATATTGTTGTTGTTTTAAATTGGATTGAATGTATATGTTAAGTTGATAAGAAAAGAAAATTTAAAAGAGAATGTTTATGTATTGTTTAAAGGGAAAGTAATGTGTAGAGAGGAAGTGTATATGTAGTGTATATAGCAATATAAATAACATATACATAAGTCAAAATGAGTGGTCAAGGGAAGAAGATATTTTATTTTGTTGATTGTGTGAAATTACTTTAAAGGGCATGAAAGTGAAAGGAAGGTAAAACAAATGGTAAGAGGGTGTTTAGGTAATTGTCTTTTTGGAATACTTGGTGGAGATTTAAAGAGAAGTTGACTTTGTTTTCTCATCTTCTTTTCTTCTTCTCCTTTGTGTGTGGCCGGCTCTGTAACACCCCGATACCCTATATAAGTACTATGCGTATACCTAGTATACATACATTAAATATATAAAGTATAAGGATGTCACTTTTCGTTACCTTTTAAAAACCTGTAACAGAGTTCAAACCATAATACCTTAATTTAAATAACATTTACAAAATCATTATCTTTATTAAAACTTCATTTATACATATAAATACTCTCTCGTCAGAAATACATCATAATTAAAATTTATACATGTATGCATTACCCTCTAGTTGGTCTCGACAAACTTTACTCTTCTTGTGGCATAACAAAAGACTTCATATCTTCCATCTATATACCTGCGCGAATAAACACCCGCGCTAAGCCCGAGAGCTTAGTAGTCCAAATATAAAATATAAACATATAGTATAGAAGTATTGATATATAATGATACATCGATTCAATATATAATTAGTTCTTATCATATCTTCTTTTCTTTTTAATTTTATCTTTAATATATCCTAGCTAATTTCATATATGATGTATATATATACATAATATTATCACCAACCCCAATGCATCACCAATACTCAAAACCAATATATTAATACCCCTACATTATATATATACCACACCAACCATTATTGCAATACACACTTTACATATCATACCAATTATTATTGCAATACACACATTACATATCATACACTCATTATTGCAATACACACATTACACATCATATCACTCATTATTGCAATACACAATTTACATATCATACAAATCATAAATCATATTTCCAATAAAGACAACCTTTATCATCAACCACAATTCATTTACATATTACACTTAATAACATTATATTATTCACAATTCACCAAGCATAATTCATTATTAATACTCACAATCAATATTTCAATACTTGCATTTCACATTGACAATAAAGACAGACTCGGGCCCAAAACACTAATATGTTATTCAAAGTTCAGAGTTACTGCTTTGGTTCATAGTCACAATCATCACGCCCGTAGGCAATGTATATACATGTATCTCTATCCATGGATAGTGTAACAGACCCAGTCTCTTGGACCATCAACTCAACACATATGAGGAGATCCTCAACCCGGCAAGACTGTTACAAATCATATATCTCATATTCACAATTCTCATAGTGTAACAGACCCAGTCTCTTGGACCATCAACTCAACACATTTGAGGAGATCCTCAACCCGGCAAGACTGTTACCTTTCATCATTTCTTAGGCATGCCACCCAAATCCAGAACTCTGAAACTGAATAACATATTAAACAAACAATTCATTTATTATTTCATTATCAATCTCATCATCAATTAGGCCAACATGCCTTATCTCTTTCAATTGACTTATCATAGCCAATCACAATGGCTTCATATCATATCATATCTCAATCCATATGATACATATAGCATCATTGATATCACATTTCAAAGTATATTATTCATATAATACATTGCCATACACAAGATTCACAATGCATATAACATAACATTTTCTCACTTCTCAAAACACATTAACATCATTCATTACTAGAGCATTTATCATAACAAATTGCACATACCTTAAGAATGATCCTCATTTCTTCCTACCTTTCCCATTTCATATTTCATCCTTTATATATATTCTTCATTTACATTCACAATATAATAGCTTATTTAACATTTTCATCCCAATGTGTTAATGTTCAAAGACATATAAGGATATACAATCAAATAGGGTTTATGCTTACCTTGTTAATGATCTTCACATCCTTCACATCATTCAATCATCACCTTAGTCCAATTATGTTAACAATATAATAGATCACTTAACACATTTGCAAACAAATGTGTTAAGCCTCAAATTATGTAATTAAATACAATCATATGTATTGGTACTTACCTCAAGAACTAGTCCCATCAATCTATACATTTCTTTTCTTTCCAAGAATTCTCCACATTTAGGTTAATGCAACCCAATCTCTTCAAAACCTAATCCAAAGGAATATTAGCAAAATGACCATATGAATAGTACATTCTGGTTTAAGACTCCATTTTATCCTTATTTTGAAAAATTGTATAAAATAATCTACTTGACTAAAAATTCTAAAATTTTTACAGAATTTAGTTTTGTATCTTAAAATCATTCCTTTAAAATTTCAGATCAAACTGAACACAAAATCTTGGTCAAATAGTTCACCTAACCAGACTGCCCCAATTGCCCTGCATCCTGGCAGCAGTTCTGAACTTTGTGAATTCCATAAATCAAATTCAATCAACGTGGTTCCAAATTGTTTTTCTCAAATACTAGACTCACTAAGCAACAACAGATACAAAATTCAATTGGATATGATTTTTCTACATTTTATTAAAAATCCCGAAATATAGCTGTCTCAGTTAAGGTACCTGCTGGAACAGGTCTAATAAAAATAATCTTTCTAAACTCATAACCATTCCAAAATCGAATCAACATATTTTTCAGTCATTCTAGACTCATAGAGGCACAACATATCAAAAATTCACTTCAAGAACATTTTTCTATAATTAATTAAAAATCATACAAGTCACAGCCTTTACTAATTGTAAAACAGAAAAAAAATTCACTAAACACAACTCTTACTCTTCCATCACCAACACCAACCTAGCTTCTTATCTTTAATTCCATTTCAACACTTTTACACACACCATACACAAACACACTCCATCAAACTCAAACAAAATTCCAAATAGAACAAGAGAAATCAAGAGAAAACTTACCTTAAATGAAGAAATTCCACAAATCTCTAACCAAAACCCTTGATTCCTTCTTCAATTTGATTATAGAACTTCAAACACCTCCCTAGCTCTTTTTCTTCTTCAATGGCCGGCCTCTTCAAGAAAGAAAGAAGAAAATACCAACAAGTCAACCACTTTTCTTCTTTTAATCTCCACCATGCAACTTAACCAAAGAAAATTACCTCCATGCCCTTCATCCATTTAATTAATCTTTTGTCTCATATATACCCATATATATAATTTCACATGCCACAAATAAATATCATCTTGTATTGACCAACAATTTTGACCAATGTATATGTTAGTTATACAACCATATAAACAACATATACACTTCTCTCTACACCCTCTTTTCTTCTCAAAACACAAATACCTATACATTCTTTTCCCAACTTCTTTTCTCTTGTAATTTAACACATATATTCAATCCAATATATAACAATAACATAATCAAAACTTTTAAGATATACATGAGGATATTACAGGCTCATTCAAAGACAAAAGAAAACAAGAGAGCAAGAGAGGATCTTGATGTTCTAAGCTCAAATTGAAGGAAGATCTAAGTGATCAAGTTGGTGATTCAAGAAGTTTCATTACTTTGGTAAGTCCTCTTTTGATTTCTTGGCTTATTTGAAGTTATATTTGGGTTTGATGGGGTGTTGTGTTGTTAGTAATAGTGTGTTGTTTGATTGTGATATGTTTAAGAGTGTTTGATTAAATTGATTATGGATTTTGGGAATGGATTGAAGAAAAGAGTAAGTGTGTTGAAAGAGATGGTGTTGTATTTGTGTTTGGGGTTTGTGATGAGATTTGTAATTTTTGTTTGATGTATGTGTGGAGTTGTTGTGATGTTTTTGTAAGTTTGAGATGATTTTTAGGTGTGTGTTGGTAAGTTTGTTTGAAGTGGATGTTGGTGAAAGAAGTGTTTTGTTGGGTATTTTGTTGTTTTGGCCGGAATCTGGATTTTTGGCCTGACACACCCATGAGCACGTCCAGGGTCTTTAGACGTGTCAATTGTGTTGGAGACAGTAGGATTGACACGATCAGTAACACGCTCGTGTTAGTGAGCGTGTCATAGCTACTGTGAGTTTAGAGAATTGACACGGCCATGAGCACGCTCACGTTGTTGGACGTGTCGTTGTTTCTGAGAGACAGAATGTATTACACACCCAGCGACACGCCCGTGGTTATGAGCGTGTAATAGCTTATGTGTTGTGGAGTTTGGGCATGGTCAGGGACACCCCCGTGTGGTTGAGCGTGTCATGTTTAGAGTTTGCCGTAGTTAACTCTTAACTTGATTATCTATTGTGTATCCCTAAGCTAGTGTATATTATTATTATTTTTGGATTAGGTCTTGAAGAAAGTGATTTGTCATTGATCTAAGAAGTAAAAGAATCTTGGAAAAGGAAGTGTTTAGAGTTGTGTGAATTGTTATTGAGGTAAGTACAAATCTTGCATTATTGCATTGTTAATTCATATGAATAATGTTATGTTGTGTATAATGTGAACTTTGTGAAATGTATGTTGAAAATGTGAATTGAGATAATTGAAGCATGTTTGCTTAAATGTTGATGCTCAATGTAATTGATTATGTATATTTGAGTGATGAAGTATTATAATGTGAATTGAGACATGATGTTTAAAATGATATGTGAAGCCATTGAGATTGGCTATGATGATTCAATTGAAATAAGGGAGGCATGTTTGCCTTGATGATGATGAGAATTGAGAATGAAATTGATATTGAAATAATAAATGAATTGTGTGGCTAACGTGTTATTCCATTTTCAGAGTTTGTTGTTGGTGGCATGCCTATTAGTACCAATCTCTTGAAGTTAGGTTGGAATTGATCCTTGAAGCCTAATTGAGATGTTACAACCCTTGAAGCTAGGCTGGGTTGGTTCTTGAAGCCAAGTTGGGTTGATGCTTAGCATGCTTTGCTCCCCTTGAAGCTTGGTTGAGCCTAATCCTTGAAGCCTAGTTGGGATTATGATATTGATGAATGTGATAATTGAACCAAAACATTAACTCTGAAAACGGAATGGCATATTAGTGTCTTTTGGACCCAATGCTTGTCTTTGTTTAAAATGTGATTCATTAATGGTAAAATAATTGAATAATGAGATCCATGAAAGGACTTTGAAATGTGATATGTTTATATGTGTATGGCTTATGAAATGTAAAGGTGTGATATTAGCTTTCTACCTATGATGTTGTCTTTATTATTAAAATGTGTGACTAAGCCATACATTAAAGCATACTTTGTATTACTAAGCCGTTGGCTTAGCGCGATAGTGGTTGATCGCGCAGGTAACAGAGTTGAACCCGAGCGTTCCTCGAGACCAAGTGAGTCTAGGCATTGAAGAGTTATTTTGGGACTTAAAGATCAGAGAAGAGCTACCAATCATGTATAACTCTTTTATATTTTGTAAAGTATTGATTTTAATGTAAATACATGTATAATTATAAATATGGATTTGAAAGTGTTCATATATGTAAATATTTTATAAATTCCGTTGCGTATTAAGCAAATGTATATATATATCTATTTTGTTTTATATTACAAGTTAATTACTTATTATCTATAATGTATATTGAGAAAGAATGTCTTATGTTTTAAAATGATGTAAGTGATAGAGAAAACCGTAGCATCTCTATATTCAGTGTACATATACTACATTGTGGTGTTATGTAGTGTACGTGTACTGGATATAGGGGTGTTACAGAAGGACACATTGGGCAAAATAAAAGATTATTTGCAAGGTTGTGAAGAAGTTACCAACTTGCGTGCTAAATCTTAATAGATGTATCTCTGCTGCTTGGGGTCTTCACCAGTCATGTCCTCGACATCTTGAAGATAAAAGCTATAAATGCAAAGCCTTTTGTCATTCCAATGTAAGATCTGAACAGGCATCTGGAAAGAGTCAATGAGAACACTTCAGTTGATCACCTCGGCTTGTAAGTCAATGGAACCACTGTAAGCATTACTCATGCATATCATGCATATATGAGCATATTATACTGCATTTTTCTTTATCAAAAGGAAACAGTAATACTTTATGAAGCAAACATGAAGAAGAAATGCATGCTTATGCAAGGAGCTAAACAACATAAACATCAATCAGTGCCTGCATGGGAATAAAATCATTGGCTTGAGCCTACACAGGGGGAAAAGTCTCGCCTTTTCAATTTTTGAGTTTTTGAGTGTACAAAATATTTTCAGACTCACCTTCAATATTTTGCCACGCAGGGGGCAAGAAGAAGATATAAGGGTGAAATAAAAAATAGCTAAATTAGCCAGCTAAAAATAGCTGAATTTTTTGTAAACGGAAGAACAAAAAGAATGGAACATTAAAACTATCAAAAGAATGAAGATGCAAAAGAAAAAAGATCAGTCCAGCTAGAAGAGCTGAAGTCAATATAAGACAAAGTCCAATGGATAAAGACCCATGTTTCAAGGGTAAAAACCCGACATCCAATGGATAAAGATCCATATTTCAAAGGTAAACACCCAATCTCCAATGGATAAAGATCCATGTTTCAAGGGTAAAGACCCAATCTCCAATGGATAAAGATCCATGTTTTAAGGGTAAAGACCTGATCTCCAATGGATAAAGATCCATTTTTGTTGGGTAAAGACATACAATTCATTATAGAATTGAACAACCAAAATTCTTAACTAATAAAAGGTCAGTCAAATCCAGTTTCGAGTCAAGCACCCAAAATATAATCACATGTCCAAGTACCCAATTCAGTCTCGGGTCCTAGTACCCAATTCAAATTTAGTCTCGGGTCCAAGTACCCAAATCAAATCTAGTCTTGGGTTCAAGTACACAAATCAAATTCAATCGCGGGTCCAAGTACCTAAACTCACTTCAGTCACGGGTCCAAGTATCCAATCTCGGGCCCAAGTACCCAATCTCGGGTCTAAGTACCCAATTAAGTCACGGGTCCAAGTATCCAATCTCGTGTCCAAGTACCCAGTCTCGGGTCTAAGTACTCAGTCTCGAGTCTAAGTACCCAATTCAGTCACGGGTCCAAGTACCCAATCTCGGGTCCACGTACCTAATCTCGGGTCTAAGTATCCAATCTCGGGTCCAAGTATCCAATCTTGGGTTTAAGTACCCAATTTTGGGTCCAAGTACCCAAATCCAATTCAGTCTCGGGTCCAAATACCTTGTCTCGAGTCTAAATTCCCAAATCTAATTCAATCTTAGGTCCAAGTACCCAAATCTAATTCAGTCCCAGGTCCAAGTACCCAAATCTTTTTAAAACCTATCCTAACTCAAATCTGCTCAAAGTCATGTTGCTTTTCAATCTCTTCAACTAAAAGTCTCAGATCGTTCAAGCAGGGGTGTAGACCCTTATTTTTTGACTCAGTTCGATCCGTTATTTTTTATAGTCCAAAATAATTTTTGTTGTATTTTAATCTTTATTTTAGTTAAAAATGGTGAAGTGAATAAAATAAAAATAATAAAAAAATAAAAAATAATAATAATAAACAAATAAATAAAAATAAAAATCGGCGACGAAAAAATTCATCGCAGAAAGCTCGGGCGAAATAGCATGCAGCCCGCCTGGCGCGCCCGACGCTCGCACCTCGCCTCATAGCTTTCGTAGCTCTCGCAGCCTGTCGCAGTTTTTGCCAGTGAAATTTTTTCGACGCAATTTTTTTCAAAACCAAATTCTATTTGGTTTTAGTTTTCTTTTCCTAAGTAAATACAATTTCCTTAAAGAATTAAAATTAATCATCTAAATTTCCTATAAATAAGACCAAAAATCATAGAAAAAAGGGGGAAAAACTTTAGGGGAGAACAATCGGAGGAACTTTTGAGGAAGAAACTTTGGACGATCAGACTGGATTTTGAACTTTGGATTTAGACTTGAACCGTGGAACTTCAGATATTGAGAGGGATAAGCAAGCAAGCAATCAAGCCATTAAAGGCAGCAATCCTGCCCTTGTTCATCCAAGAAGCAATTTTTGGTGGAACCAACGAACGAAGGTTTGAATCTTTAATTTCTTTTTATTTCTTACAGTAGCTTCATTCTTTCTTTGATTTATAGTAATATACATACAAAACTTTGATCTTTGAATATGTAATTCACTCCTTTTGTTTTCAAAAACCCTAAATGATTTTTCTGTTTCCAAATACCTTAAAAACCTAATTCGTTTCTTTATTTTCCAAAAATCTTAAAACGTTCCTTTTGTTTCTTTTAAAAACTCAAGAACCCTAATTCTGTTTCTTCTAAAATTTAAGAACCCTAATTCTATTTTTTCTAAACCTCAAGAACCCTAAAAAAATACTCTTTTGTTTCTAAAAACCTTAAATCATTTTGTTTATTTCCAAAAGCTTTTAAAAACCCTAAATTATTTTCCTTTCACTTTTTTCCAAAATTTCCAAATGTTTTGTTAAATATCCAAACTCAAAGCCCACTTTACAGTTTCTAAAATCACAATTACTTTATAAAACTCTACACTATTTTCTTCAAATCCAAAACCAAAATAGTAAACCCCAAACAAGTTAATATAAACCTTAAGTTTTCTTAAACCCTAAATCCCCCTAAAACCGTAAACCCTAATTTTCCTAAACCTTAATCCTTAAAACCTTAAAATCTTATAAACCTAAAACATTAAAACCCAATATAGTAAATCCAAAATAATAATCCAGTAGCATTATTTTCTTAAAATATCCAAAATCCTAAATCTTTAAAACGTCCAGTAGCATTATTCATTTAAAAAAATAATATTAGTTACTCAAAATTCCAAAACCCTATTTTCTAAATTCTAAACCCTAAAATCTGAATTTTCAACACCAAAACCTACAATCCTAGAAGCCAATTTCTAAAATTTTTTGAGGTGTTGCCCCCTTGACCCCCGCCCGCTAACCGGCTAGCGGAACCGTCGTATGGGCTCGTCTAAGGGGTCAATATTCATTTGTGTATTATGCATCTGTGTATTTAACTTTCCTCTTTCTAAAGCCCTAATTTAGTAATTAAAATTCTAAAATCCTATTTTAAGATGCGAACCCTAAATATTAATTAAAGAACTTTAAATAAGAAACAGTAAACCTCAATTTGTATCTTTACTTGCTTTATTTTTAGATTTAATCATGTAATTCATTATATACTTTGATTTATTTAATTTCAATGCCTGATTTATTTAATTTATCATGGCTGAATGCTTATTATATATTTTGATTGATGTTTAATATCTTTTATGAATGATTTATTTATGATGAATGGTTATTTACTTTTATCGATTTATTTTGATTTCTAAGTGTTGTAAGAGGTATGTCTCTACTTTGTGGGTACCTCATTAATTAATTTCTATGTAATTTAAATTGCATTTATATTTTAGACCAATATAAAGGACATGTTTCTACCTCATGGTGGGTGTCCTATTGAGCTTAGACATGGATGATGTAAGGGCATGTTTCCATCTTCGGATGGGTGTTCATTTATTTATTTTGCTTGGACATTATTTTGATTTTTAATATATCGATGTTTATTTTAATTGTTGCATGTAATATGGATAATATTGTTATATTTAAGAATTTTATAATATTAAGACCTGTAAAGGAGGCCAGTTCCAATGAACCGGGCGTTGTGGGGGGTACTGGGCCATTTCTCACCTTCCCCACACGTACCCAACTTTTCGAACCCATTAGGGGGTTGGGGATTCCTTAGGAATTGAGTCATCCACCCCTTTCTTTTTCCTGGCCTGTCCGGGTGGCGACTCCATTTTCTCTGGACCTAGGACCATGTTCTCTAAGGCCTCGAGCCTAAACAGTACAGAAGTCGCAAGAACCATTCCACCGGGAGTTGGGGCAAAAATCCCCGCTCACAGTGGCGACTCCACTGGGGATAAGAGAAGTTGATTCCATTGGTCTTTATATTATTCTATTCTTTTTTATAATGATATTGTTAGACAAAAGATCTCAATTTTGATCATTGACAACTCAAATTGAACGATCCATTTAACATGTGTTTGAAGAATCTTGTTGCAGGATTAGGTTGCTTCAAAAAGACTGAACAGAACACTTCTAGCGGTTGCACTATACATGCATACGACCGCACCATGCAATTGAAAGATGAAACCTTATCACAGTAGGTTTCGCGGTCAGAAGTCCGACCTCAGTAGCGACCGCGCCTAAAGAAGAGCGACCGTCCCAATTTATGGATGACCTCTAACCAAGGAATTCAAATCATTCTTATCATAGTAAGGTTCGCGGTGACAAGAATGGTGAATGACACGGTCTCACTTGCTGATGTAGCGACCGCCCATTAAGAGTCGCGACCGCTCTACCAATTCAAGAAGAATTTGCTTAAAAAGACAATAGTGTTCGCGTCCTCAGGTGCATCCAGAAGTTCGACGCGAGAACCTCAATTCGACCGCGAGATGCTACCTAGGGCGACCGCGATATTCAAATTTTAGCGGACATCTCTTCTGCCCTGTCAGAGAATGCCACGTGACATGACCATTAAAAATCCACTTCAACATTCAAAAAGAGAGACCGCACCTTGATGATACGCGACCATCCCGACAATCGCAACATGGGCAAGATTCCAGCTGCAGAGCACTCAAATTCGACCGTTGAAGCTTGTTTTAAATTCAGCGACCTTGCCTTGTCCAAGGACGACCGCGTGAGATATGAGCGCGACCATCCTTGTATGAAGGACGACCGCGAAACGCTTCGGGCAGTTTAAGTAAAGAAGGTCTAAGCTGCCAAGACTTTAATCTCACTATCAATAACGGCTAGTAAGACCACATTGGCTATAAATACAATGTCTCTATAAGAAAACAAAAGAAGTGTGTGAAGCAAAACAGAATTTGATAGCCAAGCAACAATTTTTCTTTTACTTAAACTTACATTTTGAATTGTAATGAATGTTAGGTGTTAGCATTAAAAACACCATTGTATAAGTTTGAGTGTGAGCTTGGGAAACACTTGGGTTGTTAGAGTAAGCCTTGTAAAACTCTTGTTTGGGTTGTGAGAGTAAGCCTTAAAAACTCCTTTAAAGGTTCTTGAGTGTTAGCCTTAGAAAACACTTGTGAAGTTAGGTGTGAACTTGTGAAAACACCAAAGTTGGAAGTGAGCTTGTAAAAACTTCAAAGATTAGTGGAACATTAACAAGTTGTTAAGGAAGTGGATGTAGGATTGAAGTAAATCCGAACCACTATAAATCTTGTGTGTTCTTTCTTTCTTCCATTACTCAACGATCTCTTAATTCCGCACTTCTATTTTGTTGAGTTTTTTAATTGTCATTATTTCTTGAAGAAACCAATTCACCCCCCCCCCCTCTTGGTTGCCATCTTGGGACAACAATTGGTATCAGAGCCTGAAATTTCTTAAACTTAATTGTGAAATTTGATCCACTATGGCAACTTCCTCTTCATCAAGCTCTCATGGAAATCTTAACACTATTCTTAGACCCTACTTTGATGGAACTGACTATTCATACTGGAAACACAAAATGTATTTGTTTCTAGACAGTGAAGGCATTGAACTATGGGATTTCGTGGAAAGTGAGTGGAAATCTCCCACTTATGAAGTTGATGGTATTCAAGTTCCACTTCCCAAAGCTCAATGGTCAACTAGCAATATCAGAGATCGATTCAAGAACAATAGAGTTGCTTCCATCTTGATGAATTCCATTTCAAGAGAAGAAGGTGGAAGAGTTCAACATTTAACTTGTGCACATTGCATTTGGAAAACACTTGAAAACTACCATGAAGGTACAACTCAAGTGAGATTCACCAAGAAACAAATGCATGTCCATGAGTATGAGCTATTCAAGATGAAACCAAATGAAAATGTCACCGACATGACCAATCACTTGCTTGCTATTGTCAATAAACTAAAGAAGTATGGCAAGGCATATGATCAAGGTGATGTAAACAGTAAAATCTTGAGAGCCCTAAGAGCTAGAAAGAACTTTGAATCCAAAGTATCATTCATAGAAGAAGCTCATGATCTCAGCACATTAAGAATCGACGAGCTAGATGGAAAATTACTCACATTTGAGCTACACAGTGAGAAAGAAGAAGATCAAGGTGAGAAAGAAAAGAGAAAACCAATTGCACTCAAAGCAATAAAAGAAGTTGAGAACTCAAGCAATGAAGGTACTGCTGATGAAGATGAAATGGCAATGTTCTCAAAAAGAATCAATGAATGGAAAAGGAAGAAAAGATTACAAGCAAACAAAGGCACACCTCCAAAATTCTCCTTCAAAGATAAAGAAAAGAAAAATGAGGTAAAATGCTATGAATGTGGAAAAACTGGTCACATTAAATCAGATTGCTTCAAATTAAAGAACAAAAAGAAATGGGATAAAGAAAAGAAAAAGTCTCTCAAAGCCACATGGGATGACTCTTCCTCAAGTGAAGAAGAAGAAGAAGAAGAAGGAATTGCAAATCTTTGTCTCATGGCTATTGAAGATGACTCCAACGAGGTAAGTACTCAATCCTTTGATCAAATAGCACATAATGATACAAATGATATAGATGATAGTGATTTGATTGAGCACATGAATTTTAAAATAGAAAAATATTTTTCTAAAATGATGCTTTATAAAGAGAAAAACTCTAAGTTAGAAAAAGATTTTATATGCTTAAAGAACTCTACCTTAGAATTGAAAACCTCAAATGAACACTTGATGAATACGATAGGAGAGTTAAATAAAAACTCACATGACTTGGAAAAAGTGATTAAAGAGAATGAAACATTGAAGCATGAGCTAAAAGAATCAATTTCCAAATTTCATAAAGGAAAGGAAGCATTAAATACATTAATTAATAACCAAAGATCACCTTCCTTAAAGTATGGATTAGGATTCAATGGCTCAACCAACATTGCACCAAGTAAACCAACATTTGTAAAAGCATCTACAATTGAAATTTCTAATGATCATATCAAAGATGCTTGCACCAAGTCTAAAAGTACCAAAAGTACTTCTTATGGTTTGCTAGGAGAAAAAGCTAAAAATAATTATGCATTGTTGTTCACTAAACTTGCACAAAAGAAATCACATACTTGTAGCTGCATGCATAATACGTTAAATACAAAAAGAAAAATGCAGAAGTATAGAATGCCATGGCAATGCACATATTGCATGAAATTCGGACACAAAAATTTCTATTGTTATATAAGAAAAGCTCATCTCAAGTTAGAAGGCACTTTTACTACTAATCATCAAGGACCCAACTTCATGTGGGTACCTAAAAGAAGATGATCACTATTGCCTTACAGGTATGCCTAAAATCTACTATCAACGAAAGCACATGGCTTGTGGATAGTGGATGCTCAAGGCATATGACTGGAAATGCAAAGCTTTTTACAAATATTACCTATAAACATGGAGGTAATGTGACTTTTGGAAACAACGCTAAAGGTAAAATTCTTGGTGTTGGCTCCATTGGTTCTATTGGTAAGGATTTAATAGAAGATGTATGGCTTGTTGATGGTTTGAAACATAACTTGCTAAGTGTTAGTCAACTTTGTGATAAAGCATACTTTGTTAATTTTGATTCCAAAGAATGCAAGATCACGAATTCAAATGATGTTATCATATTTAAGGGTACTAGAACAAACAACACTTATAATATCAATATTCATTCAAATCATACATGTTTAATGTCCACTAATAATGATGCATGGTTATGGCATAGAAGACTAGGTCATGCTGGTATGGATCAATTGAAATATATCTGCAATGAAAACTTAGTTGATGGCTTACCTAAGATAAAATATGATAAAGATAGGATTTGTGAACCTTGTCAACATGGTAAGCAACACAAAAGCTCATTTAAAACGAAGAATGTTATAAGCACCTCTAGACCTTTAGAGCTCATTCATTTGGATTTGTTTGGACCAAATAGAGTCACAAGCTTAGGAGGCAAATCATATGCATTTGTTCTTGTTGATGACTACTCTAGATTCACATGGGTTAATTTCTTAGCTCAAAAGAATGAAGCCTTTAATTACTTCAAAACATTTGCAAAAAGAGTTCAAAATGAAAAGGGATATGTGATCACATCTATTAGAAGTGATCATGGCAAAGAGTTTGAGAATGAAAATTTTGAAGATTTTTGTAATGAACTTGGCATTTCACATAATTTTTCTGCTCCTAGAACTCCACAGCAAAATGGTGTAGTTGAAAGGAAAAATAGAACTTTAATTGAAATGGCTAGGACAATGCTCAATGAATATGATTTACCATCTTATTTTTGGGCGGAAGCCGTTAATACAGCTTGCTACATTGCAAATCGTGTTTACAAAAGGCATTTAACTAATAAAACTTCTTATGAGCTATTGAATGGAAGAATTCCCAGAATTGGATATTTTAGAGTATTTGGATGCAAATGCTTCATATTGAATACCAAGGATAATCTTGGAAAATTTTCATCAAAATCAGATGAAGGCATATTCCTAGGATATTCATCATATAGCAAAGCATATAGAGTATTTAACATGAAAACTCTAGTTATAGAAGAATCAATGCATGTTGTATTTGATGAATCATCTAAACTTGATCAAAAGAAAGGTATTACTTTCAATGACCCTGCAGGTACTCTTGAACCTCTTGAATCTATTGATGCTCCAAAGATCAATCAACTTGAAGAAAAGACTCAGGATCTACCTAAGGATTGGCAATACAAGAAAGATCATCCAAAGGAACTCATCATTGGAGAAACATCTAAGGGAGTAATCACTAGATCTAAAATTAATCATGTTGATGTTAATTTTGCTTTTGTTTCTCAAATTGAACCAAAAACTATTGTGGAAGCTTTGAATGATGAAAATTGGATAACTGCAATGCAAGATGAACTTAATCAATTTGAAAGAAATAATGTTTGGCAACTTACTCCTAGACCTACAGATCATTCTATAATAGGATGCAAATGGGTCTATAGGAATAAGCTTGATGAAATGGTCACATCATTAGAAATAAAGCAAGATTGGTAGCCAAAGGCTATAATCAAGAAGAAGGCATTGACTATGATGAAACCTTTGCCCCCGTAGCCAGATTAGAAGCTATTAGAATATTACTTGCTTTTGCATGTCATATGAACTTTAAGCTTTTTCAAATGGATGTCAAAAGTGCATTTCTAAACGGACTTATAAACGAAGAAGTTTATGTAGAACAACCTCCTGGTTTTGAAAACTACAAATTTCCTAATCATGTTTTCAAACTTACCAAAGCTTTATATGGATTGAAACAAGCACCTAGAGCTTGGTATGATAAACTTAGTGCATATTTGCTTGAAAAATGTTTTTCAAAAGGAAAAGTAGACACAACTCTCTTTGTTAAAAAGGATAAGCATAACATTTTGATTGTACAAATTTATGTGGATGACATAATATTTGGAGCTACTAATGAAGCCTTGTTCAAAGAATTTGCTTCTTGTATGACTAGGGAATTTGAAATGAGCATGATGGGTGAACTCAAGTTCTTCCTTGGACTGCAAGTCAAGCAATGTGAAGATGGGATCTTCATCAACCAATCCAAATATACAAAAGAACTCATCAAGAAATTTGGAATGGATGGCTGCAAAACTAGCAAAACTCCTATGAGCACACCATTGAAATTAGGTAAAGATGAAAATGGTAAAGCAGTAGATGAGAAGAAATATCGAGGTATCATCGGATCACTACTTTACTTAACCGCTTCTAGGCCTGATATCATGTATAGTGTATGTCTTTGTGCTAGATTTCAAACTAGTCCTAAAGAATCACACTTGAATGCCACTAAGAGAATCTTGAAATATTTGAGTGGTACAATGCATTTAGGACTTTGGTATCCTAAAAATAAATCATTTCATATCATAGGCTTTTCAGATGCAGATTATGTTGGTAGTATCTTAGATAGGAAAAGCACTACAGGAGCATGTCACTTTCTTGGTAATTGTCTAGTTTCTTGGCATAGTAAGAAACAAGCATCGGTTGCTTTATCCACAACGGAAGCCGAATATGTTGCAGCATGTTTTTGTTGCACACAAGTATTATGGATGAAACAACAATTGCTTGACTATGGTAAAGTGTTTAACAATATCTCCATTAAATGTGACAACACTAGTGCTATCAATTTGTCTAAGAATCCTATCCAACACTCTAGATCCAAACATATAGATATTCGACATCATTTCTTAAGAGAAAATGTGCAAAATCAGAATATAATCCTAGAATTTATAGATACACAAAATCAACTTGCTGATATCTTTACAAAACCTTTGAATGAAGATAGACTTAACTTCATTAAACTCAATTTAGGAATGATTGATGGAATCACTTTGAATTAATTAAAAGTTTTACATATTAATAAAGTTTCTTTGTGCATATATGTATATTTTTGCCTAAACACTAGAAATATCTTCCATCTTTCCTTGAATCTTTCATTTTTAAGTCTTTCGCGGTCACGCCAGTATCCTTTTGCGATCGCTATCGTGTCTGCCAGATTCATTCAAACAAATAACTCTGTGCGCGGTCGAGAAAATTTATGCGCGGACGCACTAATTTGAATAGTTTCGACCATTACAGACAGTTTCTTCCCTCGCGAGCGTACCTATCCTGCTAATGGTCGCTAGACTGATTGTCGCGATCGCACCCTGTTGAATATGCGACCGCACTCTGTACACTCTGCTCGAAATTTTATAACCGTTGGCTGTGTGACAGGTCGCAACTCAAAACTTTCAACAGTCATAAACGGCTATTTTCTTAATTTCATCTATTTAAGTGTATGTTACATCAGTTTCTTTGATATTTTGCTTATTAAAACACACAAACTTCCCTCTGAATCTCTAAAAACTTCTCAAAATCATCTGTTTCTCCATCACCCTCTGTTTTTCAAGTTCTTTTCTGTTCTGTCTTTCTGATGGCTCCCAAAAAGAAAACCACTTCCAAAATCAAAGGACAAGCAAAGAGAGTTCCAGGAATCACAATTAGAGAACCCATAGTTGATCCTCCATCTCCTCCACAATCTAGAAGAGGTGAGAAAATTCACAAACCTCACCACCAAACTTCTGAAGAAGATGTTAGGTATGCTATGTTGAAGAGGAAGAAGGTTGAAGGAACCAAGTCTCCTTTTGGTGGGATGCTCTCTGCCCTAAATATCAAGGACGAGATTGAGAGATTGCTAGATGTCCTTGGATGGAGAAAGTTTGTATTTCCAGAAGAGGTAGGTTATTCCAGTCTGAGCAAAGAGTTTCTAATGTCTCTCCAAATAGAAAAGAGTGCTAACTCTGCACTAGGATGGTATGGGGTTAGGTTTAAACTCTTTGATCAATACCAATCCTTAACCCTAGAAGATTTTGGCAGCATTTGGAACTTCCCTACTGATGGTATAACCTCATACAATGACCAAATCTTCTCAAACCAAACTCTTTCTGATTTCTGGCAAGAAATTTCTATTGAAACTTCTTTTGAAAAAGAATCTAAAGCCAGACACATCAAAACTCTCACCCATTGGATGCTCCATAGGATTATCACCTACACCATCCATCAAAGAGCAGATGGGAATGAGAAAGTAACCAAGAGAGACCTCATCTTTTTATATGCTTTCACCCACAACATTCAAATGAACACAACCAAGTTCTTGATTGACACCCTCTATCATCATGCTGTTACAAGAACTGGCACTTTTTTCTATCCTCACAAATTACTCAAATAGTTAGGCACCTAAACCTACTGAATGATTTGAACTTAGCTACTTTGAGAAACCCTTTCAATCTTGCCTCTAGTGCCATTACTATTGACTACTTAGAGCATGCTAGATGTGTAAGAAAGATTGAAGGATCATATGTGTATTACTTTGGCAAGAAAGGAGTTGTGGATAGACAAAAGAAAAGGCCAAGGTATACAATTGAGGAAGAGGGAGACTCTGTGGAAGTTGCAGTGGAATTACCTCCAAAAGCTGCTTCATCCAAAGCTACTCAAGAAACTACCTCATCCTCTAATCAACTCATCCTCCATGCTATCAATTCTCTCTCCAGGAAACTCTCTAAGTTCAAGAAGAGTGTCTCCAAAAGATTCCAGCACTTGAACAAGAGAATTGGCCTTATATCTCACATGCATCATGATCTATATGATATGCAAGGCAAACTGGACTTGCCTCAATGCAACCTTGAAGATTGGGATATAAGTGATCATACCCAAAGCTTACCTGAAGAAGAAGAGTCCATTAGCACTAGCTCTGCCTCTATTGCTCCTCTTGATAAAGGAAAAGCTCCTTTAGTAGAAGAAGAGATAGATGAGGATGATGAATCTGATTAGATAGTTTTATACTTACATTTTGTGTTCTGTCTTGCTTTGTTTTGTTGCTGTTTTTGTTTACTATCTCATTGTATCTTTCTCTATATTTTAATAAACATAATGTTCATCAATGTTTAATCATCAAACAATATTTAAACTAAAAAATATTTTGCCTATGACAATGGGGGAGAAATGGTATCAAAAATGAAATAACTTGGAATGATTGTTGAACATTTGCACCAAGGTATGTTTATTGACAATGGGGGAGAAATGTTTGCATCAAACAATAACATTTGCACCAAGATAATCTAATAATCACAATGCATTCATGCATATGTTAAGGGGGAGTATTTTAAACTTATTATTTTTCTCATCATTCCATTTGAATTGTCAAAGTCAAAATGGGGGAGATTGTTAGATAAAAGATCTCAATTTTGATCCTTGACAACTCAAATTGAATGATCCATTTAACATGTGTTTGAAGAATCTTGTTGCAGGATTAGGTTGCTTCAATAAGACTGAACAGAACACTTCTAGCGGTCGCACTATACATGCATACGACCGCACCATGCAATTGAAAGATGAAACCTTATCACAGTAGGTTTCACGGTCAGAAGTCCGACCTCAGTAGCGACCGCGCCTAAAGAAGAGCGACCGTCCCAAGTAAGGTTCGCGGTGACAAGAACGGTGAATGATACGGTCTCACTTGCTGATGTAGCGACCGCCCATTAAGAGTCGCGACCGCTCTACCAATTCAAGAAGAATTTGCTTAAAGAGACAGTAGTGTTCGCGTCCTCAGGTGCGTCCAAAAGTTCGACGCGAGAACCTCAATTCGACCGCGAGATGCTACCTAGGGCGACCGCGATATTCAAATTTTAGCGGACATCTCTTCTGCCCTGTCAGAGAATGCCACGTGACATGACCGTTAAAAATCCACTTCAACATTCAAAAAGGGCGACCGCACCTTGATGATGCGCGACCGTCCCGACAATCGCAGCATGGGCAAGATTCCAGCTGCAGAGCACTCAAATTCGACCATTGAAGCTTGTTTTAAATTCAGCGACCGTGCCTTGTCCAAGGACGACCGCTTGAGATATGAGCGCGACCATCCTTGTATGAAGGACGACCGCGAAACGCTTCGGACAGTTTAAGTAAAGAAGGTCTAAGCTGCCAAGACTTTAATCTCACTATCAATAACGGCTAGTAAGACCACATTGGCTATAAATACAATGTCTCTATGAGAAAACAAAAGAAGTGTGTGAAGCAAAACAGAATTTGATAGCCAAGCAACAATTTTTCTTTTACTTAAACTTACATTTTGAATTGTAATGAATGTTAGGTGTTAGAATTAAAAACACCATTGTATAAGTTTGAGTGTGAGCTTGGGAAACACTTGGGTTGTTAGAGTAAGCCTTGTAAAACTCTTGTTTGGGTTGTGAGAGTAAGCCTTAAAAACTCCTTTAAAGGTTCTTGAGTGTTAGCCTTAGAAAACACTTGTGAAGTTAGGTGTGAACTTGTGAAAACACCAAAGTTGGAAGTGAGCTTGTAAAAACTTCAAAGATTAGTGGAACCTTAACAAGTTGTTAAGGAAGTGGATGTAGGATTGAAGTAAATCCGAACCACTATAAATCTTGTGTGTTCTTTCTTTCTTCCATTACTCAACGATCTCTTAATTCCGCACTTCTATTTTGTTGAGTTTTTTAATTGTCATTATTTCTTGAAGAAACCAATTCACCCCCCCCCCTCTTGGTTGCCATCTTGGGACAACAGATATTATCCATTGTATCATATTAGATTGCATCGTGTGCATGAGTTATGACTCCCGTGTTACCCGTGTTGTGTTATGTAAGGGATAGCATACTTTCACTCAAGGTATGGAGATCAAGCAAGACATAACCACTCATAGCCTTGTACCATTTGGTATATACTTGCTATGGGAACCTAAGCCTTTTAACCCAAAGACTAAAGCTCATGTAATTGGCCTAGTTACTTTCTTTAGGTTTTACCCCAAATGCATGTTGTTTGACTATGGTTAATTTATCTTGGATTAAATCATGGCTCATTTTGTTTGTTCTTTTTCTAATATGACCTACGTATATTGTAAGCTCAAAATAAATTTTTCTTTAAAGTCCAAAAGACCAAAGCTATCTTCAAAACTTTTCAAAATTGTCTTTAGACATAAAACTTTTCTAAAAACAAATAAAAAATTCTTTGCTCATGGCCCAAATACTAAGCCCAAAATCCATTTTTTCTAAATTCTTTTTACAGTGGGCTTAGAAATAAAATTATGTTTATCCAACCTTTTCTTACAAAGAGCTTGCAAATTATTTAGGTCAATTATGAAATACTAAAAATCAATTGTGAGCCTAGTTTATACTAAGAATAATTAATCATGGGCTTGTGTTTGGCATGAATCATTAGTTACTTTTTTCAAGTGAGAAATCTATTTATAATAAACCTCTTAATTTTGTTTTAATCCAACATAGAATAAAAGCTATATTAGTTGGTTGAATGGATTAAAACATAATTAATGGGAATTATCATGGATTGATTTCAATTTTTGAAAATATAACTATTGGTTGAAACGTCCGAGGGAAATATTCGAAAACAAGATACCCCATGTTGGTATTTTGTTAACCATGTACCTAGGAAAAGAGACTCGCCATTCGTATGCGAATGTTATAAGGTTGGAACTAATGTCCTACTTATCTTTGTTGATTGTTTGTACATACATGGATACATTTGCATCTCATATCATTAATCCTTCCTGGCTCAAAGCCCTGGATTACGACAGTTCAAAAGCTTACGACAATTTGACCTACGCCGGATGCTAAGATGCTAGCAATGACTCAATCACCTGCTCACTAAAAGCAATGGAGCTCGAACAAATTCAAAGAATGGTGGATGATGCCCTCAATGCCAAGAAGGAAGAAATAAAAGAGGCCATGGCCGAGACCATAAAGAATCAACTAGCTGCAATTTTAGGAAACAATGCCGAAGCAACTGCTAGCACCAAGAAAGACAAGGGGAAAGCTAAAGTGGGTTTTGATAAGGTGATCATTGATGATGATGATGATTGGGCTCAATACTACCAAGATCCTCAAGACAAAAAGGAGCCAAAGGCTGTTGAGAAGGAAACTATTGAAAAGACTGAGACGTCTGATGTTGAGAAGATGATTGCTGATTTATAAAAGAAATTTGAGAAGAAACTGAAAACTGAAGAGATGTCAAAGATCGATAAACTATTTGAACAAGATGAGGAGGTCCCTTATAAGTTCAAGATGCCATCTTTTGCAAATTTCAATGGTACTGGAAACCCCCATCTCCATGTGAAGCAGTACATCACTGCTATGCAGTCTATCCGAGCTACTAATGCTCAAACTCTAAGGTACTTTATGCTCTTATTAGACCCTATTGTCCAAAATTGGTTCAATACCTTAGATGATGGAACACAAAAGAGTTGGGATTTGCTATACAAGGCCTTCATCTAGCAATATGGATAAATGTCAAGTTGGAAGTTACCTTAATGGAAGTGGAGTCCATTAGACAAAGGCCAAATGAGAATTTTGTGGACTATGTGAAGAGATGGAGAAACAATCCTGCTTTGCTCAAGAAAAGACCCGATGAGTCTGATCAAATAAGGATGATCGTGAGAGGCATCCTACCCAACCTCCGTGAAAGGCTATCTCACACCCTTATAAGGGACTTCAAAGATCTTCTCCAAGTTGGTCTACAAATTAAAGAGTGGGAAAGGGAGAAGAATCGCTTTTCAATAAAAAGGAATGAGAGAGGGAACTACCAGTCGGGCAATTAAAGCACACAAAAAGAATTTGATGTTAATGCCACTAGTCAAGGAGGAATGAGACAGTTTTTAGAATTAGGAAAGCCACTGTCTTGGGTTCTCAATAAGCTACAAAAGAAGGGATTGTTACAACCCTTGACTCCTCGTCGTTTGCCTAATCCTCTTCCACCTAACTTTGATACTAATGCATTTTGCCAATTCCATCAAAGGCCTAGACACAAAATGGAAAATTGTATGAAGTTGAGGCATGAGATCCAAAATTTAATTGATAATGGCAAGTTGCTTAAGCCGGATAAGCCCAATACCAAAGGTAATCCATTTCCAAGGATCAATAGGGTGCCACCACCAGCAACCTTCATGGTGGGAAAATGATTGGAATAAGATTTTGTTTTATCATCCTTTCAAGATGGAAATATTGAAGATGTGAAAGGAGAAGAAGCTTAACTCAACAAACTTTCCTTAGCTTGAATGTTGCTTTTCAATTTTACTTTCTTTAATTTGAACAATTATGTTTTTCAAGTTTAAATTTTTTTGAATGAATCACATTCATCAAAATTTTTGTTGGTCTTTGTTCATTTTCGTGCGCAACCAATGAGGAATCTAGCTTGATGATTCGTGAATTAATATATTTATGCATCATGACTTGAATGACTTTACTAGGTGAGGGAATCACTCTATAGCATTGAGTTGTGTATGCTTACTTAGAGAGGGCTCATGCATAATTACCTTTGTCTAGGTCCTAGTCAATCTTAGAACATGCTTTGACAAATTTTAGAGGCGAAATTGAACTCTGCTTATTTAAGAGAGAAATGATCTAGGCATTGTTTGGTTAGCCAACAACTAGTATCCACCCTTTAAATATCAATCCCTAGTTGTCCCTTTGAGCCTTCATAAAATTTTAGCTTGCTTTTCATTGGCATACAAACCCCAATAACCTACCCTGAGCTGTCGTGATACTTTTGACAAGTCTTATGATCACTAAGATAAAGAGACAAGAAGATTAAAGAAAGCAATTATTAGTCAAGATCATAAGGGTAGTTGATGTTTTCAAGACCATAAGTGTAGTTGATGTTCTCAAGACCATAAGGATGGTTGAAGTTCACTAGTATCTCCAATATATCAAAACAACATCAGAGTAACAAATGATTTATCCCTGTTAAAGAAGATTTATGTCACTCCACTCAACCATTATTAGAAACCCAAGTTGGTACAAACAAGACAACTCTGTTAGAGCTAAAACGCAAAAAAAAAAAAAGAAAAAAAGGAAAGAAAAAAAAGAAAAGAAAAAAAAAGGAAGAAAAAAAGGACAAAACAAAAAAAAGGAAAAAAAGAAAAAAAAAAGAGAAGAAAGATAAAACCTAAAAGGGCGGTTCAGAAAGCCAACTGAGTTCTCTTTTACCTAAAGTAGCAAAAGGCTTCCATTTGGTTTATAAGGACATTTTGACTTGAATTGGTCCAACCCAACCAAAGATTCAATCAAAATCAGAGAAAAAAGAAGAAAGGTCACCCAATTTTTGAAAGTCCTATACTTAACCATCCTACAAAGAAGAAGGACAAAATGATAAAATGCTCAAAGAAAGGGAAGAGTAAGAAAAATAACAAAAAAGAAAAGGGAAAAGAAGAAAAGAAACGAATTTGGGTCTCAAACTTTTTGCAAGGGCAAAGACTGTCCTAATCAAGATCCAGATTAATGCCAAGAAGATAGAAGGAATTTTGAGTCTAGCAAGATTGCTCCCAGCTGCCTAAAGTTCGAATAAGGAATTTGTAGTGTGAAGATTTGTCCATTGTGTCACACTAGCTCCAATCGTAAAATGGCCTTCACTTAAACCTATGTCCCTTATAGACCCCATTTCAAGCCTATCAAAGACCTGTTGATCTCTCTTGGTAGGTAGAGTCTATTAGTGGAGATAGTTTGAATAAGCATGCATATGAGATAGAAGATATTTAAATTCAATGAGACCTTTGGCCAAGTAATGTGTATTTGCCTATCTGAAGTGCAACAATTCTTGCTTAAATAGAAATGATTCCCGAGTTTAGTATGGTAACTAGAGTTGTCATGTTATAGATATGTTAATTTGGAAAAATCAAGTCCTGAGGTATATTGACATTGATTTGGCAAAGCCAACATTTGATTTCAAAATCAAAATTCAAAAATAAAAAATGTTTTTGTCACACAAAGCCTTAAAGTTAAGAGAAGTTTGTTGCATCATCGAAACTCGAAGGACACATTGGGCAAAGGATGATTACTAACAAGGTTATGAAGAAGCTACCAATTGACATATTGAATCATAATTTAAAATGGATGTATCGCTACTTTTTGGGGCCTCCATTATTCATATTTTCAACATCTTAAAGATAAAAGCCATAAATGTGAAACATCATATCATTCTAAAGTAAGACCTAAATGGGCATCTCAAAGGAATCAACGAGAATGCTTCTGCTGATTCCCTCGGTATGTGAGTCGATGGAACGAATGTAAGTATCATTCATGCACATCATGCATACATGAGCATATCACATCGCACTTTCTTGTCTTGTATTGTCTATTCATTATTAAGGTAAACAACAAACATCATATGAAGTAAACAATCAAAAGAAGATATCCAATCAGGGGGGCATAGAAGGCCCATTGCTTGAGAAAGTTCCAGTAATTTTGCAAAGAGAAGAAATGCGTGCTTGTGCGAAGAACTAGACAACAAAAACATCAATCAGAGCCCGCATAGAAAAATTGTAACGACCCTCCCCAACCAGGTCGGTATCCCAAGGTCGGTTGCCCAGCCCACTGGGTCCGCATGGTCCGCAGGAGGCAAGCGATCGCTACAGTACTGGACAGCCCTCGCGGCCCACCCAGCAGGAATTTGTTTATTTGGCCCCAAGGGGTCGCCTCCCTGGATCGAACCCCTGACCTCCCACTTAAGAGAGCCAGCGAGAACCATCCAGTACCATTTCTGCTACTAGCAGAAATGGTACTGGATGGTTCTCGCTGGCTCTCTTAAGTGGGAGGTCAGGGGTTCGATCCAGGGAGGCGACTTAATTCCAAGGAATTAAGCCAAATTAACAAATCCTGCTGGGTGGGCCGCGAGGGCTGTCCAGTACTGTAGCGATCGCTTGCCTCCTGCGGACCATGCGGACCCAGTGGGCTGGGCAACCGACCTTGGAATACCGACCTGGTTGGGGTCGTTACAGTTAAAAAGGCGCCTTTTTAACTGTAACGACCCTCCCCAACCAGGTCGGTATCCCAAGGTCGGTTGCCCAGCCCACTGGGTCCGCATGGTCCGCAGGAGGCAAGCGATCGCTACAGTACTGGACAGCCCTCGTGGCCCACCCAGCAGGAATTTGTTTATTTGGCTCCCAAAGGAGTCGCCTCCCTGGATCGAACCCCTGACCTCCCACTTAAGAGAGCCAGCGAGAACCATCCAGTACCTACTGGATGGTTCTCGCTGGCTCTCTTAAGTGGGAGGTCAGGGGTTCGATCCAGGGAGGCGACTCCTTTGGGAGCCAAATAAACAAATTCCTGCTGGGTGGGCCGCGAGGGCTGTCCAGTACTGTAGCGATCGCTTGCCTCCTGCGGACCATGCGGACCCAGTGGGCTGGGCAACCGACCTTGGGATACCGACCTGGTTGGGGAGGGTCGTTACAAAAATAATAGGTTTCAGCCCACACATGGGGGCAAGGAGAGGATATGAAGGCTAGCTAAAAAGGGCTGAATTTTTTGTAAAAGTGCAAAGGAAGAACAAAAAAATAATGAAAAAAAAGAAGAAAATTAGAATTCTCAAAAGAATGAAGGTGAAAAAGAAAAAAGATCAATCCAGCTAAAAGAGTTGAAGCCAGGTGTAGACCATTAATTTTTAACCCAGTTCGGTCCAATATATTTTATTAAGTCCAAAATAATTTTTGTGTTGTCCAAAATATTTTAATTGGTCCAAAATAATTTTTGTTATCTTAATTAAATAATTTTTGCTTTAGTATCTAATTTTTATTAATAAAAATAAAAATAAACAAATAAAAATAAAAAAATCAGCAATGGAAAAATCGGCGACGAAAAAATCGTTGCCGAAAACCAGCGCGCGGGGCATGGCCATGGGCCATTTCACCGCCCGCAGGCCAGCTCGCGGCTGCGGCAGTTTTTTTGCCACCACATTTTTTTTGCAGCAGTTTTTTTTGCCAGCGAAATTTTTTCGACGCAAATTTTCTGAAACCTAATGCAATTAGGTTTCCGCTTCCTTTTCTTAATGAATAATAGATGTCGTGAATAACTAGAATTAGTCATATAAAACTTCTATAAATAAGATAAAAAACAACTCAAAAATCAATCAAAAAAAAAGGAAAAAAGGAAGAAATAAGGAGGAAATCGGACAGAAACTTGAACAAAAATTGGATCCGAAACTAAGTAGGAAGGAGGTGAATCAATTTGATTTTTGGAGAGAGCAGAAAAACAATTCAAGCAATTCAAAGGCAGCAAATCTTGTCTTTATTTTTGTTCATCCAAGAAGAAATTTTTGGTGGAACCAACAAACGAAGGTATGCATCAATTGTTTAAATTTTATTCTTCACAGTAGCTAAATCATCCCATTATTTCTTTTAATTCAAAAACCTAAGAACCCTAACTCACCTTTTTTGAAGTTTGAAAACCTTAATTCATTGCTTTGTTTTCCAAAAAGTTTAAAGTTATTAGTTTTGTTTCTTCAAAACCCCAAAACCAAAATTTGCATTCCAAATATTCAAAACTCTAAATTGAGTTCTGTTTCTTTCCACAATCCCTAAAAACATCTTTTTTGTTTTATAAACTTTAAATAGTTTTTTTAATTTCATAAAACTTCATAAAATTATCAATTGTTTTTCCAAATTCTAAAAATTAACCCATTACCCGAAACCCTAATTCAAAAATCCTAAAATCCTAATTCAATTTCAAAAACCAAAACAATGAACCCTAACCACTTTAAAACCTTAAACCCTAATTTTTTCTAAACCCTAATCCTTTAAAACCTTAAAAACCATTAAACATAAATATTATAATTTTACATAGTAAGCTTGAAACCATAATTCAATGAGAAACCGTAAACCATAAATCTAAGTATTTTAAAGTGTCCAAACCCTAGTTTCATGATTTCACCATTCAAACACTAAATTGGTTAATCAAAAAATTTTACCAACTTTTAAAACATAAAACCTTAATCTATTTTAATTCCTTTAAAAACTCACAGTAGCCTAATTCCACAAATTCCAAAACCCTAAACACATGAAATAAAGAACCCTAAATGGAAACAATAACCATAATTTCGATTTTTATTTGCCTTATTCAATTCTACATTTGATTATGCTTTGATTTATTTTATATGCTTTAATTTATTTAAGTTCAATGCTTGGTTTATTTAATTTATCATGGATGGATGTTTATTTTCTATTGATGTTTAATACCTTTGATGAATGATTTACTTATGATGAATGGTTATTTACTTTTGTCAATTTATTTAGATTTCCAAATGTTGTAAGAGGTATGTTTCCACTTGGTGGGTACCTCATTAGTTAAATATCATGTAATTTAATTTGCTTTTCTATTTTAGAACCAATGTAAAGGACATGTTTCTACCTTTCGGTGGGTGTTCTTGGATGGGTGTCCATTTATTTGTTTTGTTTGGACATTGTTTTGATTTTTAATATATTCGATGCTTTATTTTAATTATTGTGTGTAATATGGATAATGTTGTTATATTTAAGAATTTTATAATACTAAGACCTGTAAAGGAGGCCGGTTCCAATGAACCAGGCGTTCTCTGTAACACCCCTTCCCAACCTACATGTGTAAGCTGAGTAGAGGTGCCACACTATCCTAATTGTTGCTACCAATTTACTTAGTCAAATTTTAGTTCTGATTTTTACAAAAATTTTGCCATAGTTCCGCCTAGAAATTTGGATCCCAAGTGTCGTCAAAACTTGTTTTTCTGATTTTTGAAAACATTTTACACATACCAATGTGAATAAGAATACCATCAAATTTAATGCACTCCCAATGAATCCACCTTATACCCTCAACTACAAACCTGCACGAAGAGTTCACACTTCTAATATAACATAAAGTAAAGATTTATGATTATTACATACTACTAACATACAATTATAACATAGAAAATCTCTTTTATATTTATTCATATACATGCCACAACTATCAACTCATAATGGAACTAAAAGATCTACCCCTGAGATTTGCTGTGGTCTGGTCGTTGCTTCCCCAAGATTTATCTACTGCTCCGAACCTACGAGTCAAGGAAAACTTAACTCGCTGAGCGTTGTCGCTCAGTGGGTACTTTACCAATAAAAATAAAAGTAGTATATGAAAGTATTCAAAATCAAAGGAAATAATGAAATCATAATTTAACCAACCTTAAACCAATAGAAATTATTGTACATTCAGGGTAATATGCTTTCAATAATGTAAAATCATAATTCAAACTCATTGGCATTATATAGTTTAACAAAAAAATAATATGTCTTTGATTCAGGCTCTACTGGTATATAGGGAACCATAGTGATAAGGCAGTGGCCCTCACCACTGTAACATAGGTGGCCCTCACCACCGATATCAGATCACAGGAATGGCCCTCACCATCCTGGTTATAACCAATGGCCCTCACCATTGGCCCCCAATGGCCCTCACCATTGAGTTCAGATCATATCAATTCAATCACAATATCAAGCAGTACTGCATAAGTTAGTATAGTGCACCATACCCTTATCTACCACTCCCACTATCCAGTAGAGCAAAAAGGTTAAAATGATTCAATTTAAGTCTCAAACCTCATTTTAGGATGACTCGCGAAATCATTTTAAATTCCCATCGCACTTTGCCATTTATGCCGCGCAACACATTTTTTAGTCAAACCATTCCCCTTTTTCGCATATTTAACATCCACAATAAACACATCAAACATTTCAAAGCATTTCTCAAAATATCACAAATTGACCAAATGAATAGTGTTGCGGCGAGACAAATCGGCAACGCAAAATGGCATGACCAAATGAATAGTAAAATCTGGGTTTTCGTCAAAATTTCAGTCCACTTCAGTCATGCATTTGACCAAGTAAATGATCTTATTTTTAGCTGAAATTTTACAGAAAACTTATTTCATATGTTGACTAATTGCATGTAAAATTTCGTTGAAAAATTCCTTCGTTTGCTGCCTCAAACAATTTCCACAAAAAGGTCCAGAAAGCTGTCTTTTTGGGACCATTTCGGACCAAACACATAAGATGCATAGGATAGTTTATTTTTCTTTTGCAAATCAATATTAAGGCTTCTTTAATGGTAAAGTGAAGATTCAAACACTTCCCTTTGACAACTTTTGCATGTTTAACTCAAATCAATATATTTAAGCATCAACAACAAAACTTCCATAAACCAAAGTTTGTAAAGCATCAAACCAAAATTAATTATTCAAAGGTAAAGTACCAAACTAATTATTCAAAGGTAGAGTACCAAACCTTATTTCTTTAATTCCTCTTAGCTTTTCCTTCTTCTCCTTCCTTAATTCTTTATTTCTCCTTCAATAAATTCAAGATACAATATAAACCTTAGAAATTCAAAATAATAAGTTATCCTCCATTTCTTTTCCAACCGAAACCCCTAATCCAACCTTATTAATCTTTCTACATCTTGATTCTTCCATTTAATCAATTAATCTCATCACTTACTTAATATTATTATTATGTTTTTTCAATTCCATATAAGACTCTAATTCCCAATCTTCCAATAAATATATAACTACCTAAAACTAATACTAAAATTAAAGTCTACTTACTAGAAAACCTTAAAAACTTACCTTAAAAATCAAATTTGGAGAAACTTGGAAGTCCTTTGGTAATTTCCTATTGTGGCCGAAATTTGCAAGTGGAAAAGAGAGAAATTTGCTCTTCATATCACCTATATTTATATACAAAGGAAGTGATGATCACCTTGCCCACTTGTCCACTTTTTCTCTTTCTTCATTTATTACACATTTATTACACATGCTAAATGTTTTCTTTTGATTGGCCAACCTTTGATTTTTATAACTTCCTTTTTCCTTTACTTCTTTCCACTTGTCTCTCTTCCCATTGGATCTCATAAAGTTGTCCCGGGTTACCCATCCGGTCCCGACACGAAACCGAGCCACATTACGTTCCGGCGATTAATCGATCATATCTTTTAAACCGTATAGTTCCATGAGTCAAACTATATATAGTTTTGATCCTCTCGACCTCTACTTTCTATTTATAAGGTCTATTTTAGGTTTCCAAGTCATTTTGAAAAATTACCGATAAGCCCTCAACTTTTTACAAAATTCCCTTTAGGTCCTATTTTTGCTCGGGTTTTCTCCGGCTTCGTTTCCACTGACGATCGTTTCATATTTAACCTCTCGCCATTCTCTACGTACTCACGTCTTTATTTCCTACCCTAAATTCATGTATAACTTTAATTGATAATGACCAAAATGCCCTTAGTCAACATTTCTTCATTTTTCTTTAACGGGACATTTCCTGGAAAAACCGTTACACGTCGTTGCGATCCGGTTTTTCTCTACATTCCATTTTTGAAATCTATTATATGCACTAATAAGAACATCCGGTGCAACTTTCTTTGAAATTACATCTACGTCCCCAACTTTATTAAAAATTACAATTATGTCCCTTTTTGTCATACAACCTTATCTAGGGCTGTTATCAAGAATTATCTTCTCCTTTTCCCTACTCTCGCTATGCACGTGTCTACGCTGCATAAATGCAGTAGGCGGATGTGACAGTTCCTTCCTCGTTAATTTAAGCTTCGTCCCGAAGCTCATCAAGTGAAAACAAATATGGGTATTGCTTCTTCATAGTTTCTTCGCGTTCCCATGTAGCTTCTTCTACTTTGTGATTC
This sequence comes from Garcia nutans, assembly GCA_947685225.1. NCBI lineage: Eukaryota > Viridiplantae > Streptophyta > Magnoliopsida > Malpighiales > Euphorbiaceae > Garcia > Garcia nutans. The sequence continues at coordinate 38,205,921 of CANTUV010000045.1, forward strand.
CTCCAAAGCACTTTGACCAATGGAATCTTCTTATTTCGCAACTCTTTGATTTCACGTGCTAGGATCTCTACCGGCTCTTCCTCATATGTCATTTCAGGCTGAATCTCAATATCTTGAACTTGTATGACGTGGGTTGGATCTGAACGATACCTCCTTAGCATCGAAACATGGAAAACATCATGTATTTTATTTAATTCAGGTGGTAACGCCAACTGGTAAGCTACCGGACCTACCCGTTTAATAATTTCATATGGTCCGATGAATCTAGGGCTTAGCTTGCCTTTTTGATTAAATCGTAACACTTTCTTCCAAGGAGAGACTTTGAGGAACACTCTGTCACCTACCTCAAACTGTATGTCTTTCCTTTTTAGATCCGCGTATGATTTTTGCCTGTCCGCTGCTGCTTTTAATCGGTCTCGAATGATTTCTACCTTCTCTTCAGTTTCCTTAACTATGTCTGGCCCCAACATCTTTTCCTCACTCAATTCTGTCCAGCAAACTGGAGTTCTGCATTTTCGACCATACAGTGCTTCGTAAGGTGCCATTTGTATGCTGGATTGATAACTGTTGTTGTACGCGAATTCCATTAAGTTTAGGTGTTTGTCCCAACTACCTTTAAATTCTAAAACGCACGCCCTCAGCATATCTTCTAAAATTTGAATCACTCTTTCCGACTGTCCGTCTGTCTGGGGATGAAATGCTGTGCTGTGGTAAGTTCGAGTTCCAAGGGCTGTTTGTAACTTCTGCCAAAAATTTGACGTAAAACGTGGGTCTCGATCAGATATGATCGAAGTTGGAACTCCGTGGAGACGTATAATCTCTTTGATATACAAGTCTGCCAACTTGTCTAGCGAGTAAACCACACGTACTGGTATGAAATGAGCGGACTTAGTAAGCCGGTCTACGATTACCCAAATCGCGTCATGTTTGTCTCTTGTTATAGGCAATCCTGTGACAAAATCCATAGTAATACGATCCCATTTCCAGGTTGGAATCGTAATAGGTTGTAGTAGCCCTGAGGGTAGTTGATGTTCCACCTTCACTTGCTGATAGGTTAGACACTTCGTTACATGATCAACGATATCCCTTTTCATTCCTGGCCACCAATAATACTCCTTCAAGTCCCGATACATTTTCGTTACTCCTGGATGCATTGTATAAGAACTGTTATGAGCTTCTTGCAAAATCTGTTTCTTCAGCTCCTTGGACTTAGATACCACCATTCTCTTCTTGTAGTAGAGAATACCATCAGGACGAATTTGATAGTCTCCTGAACAGTTCTCCTGCGCCTGTTGACTCCACTTCTTCACTTGTTCATCTTCCTTCTGAGCCTCACGTATTTGTTGATGTAAATTAGGTCGCACGTGCATTTCTGCAAAGATAGCTCCATCTTCTGTAGGTTTTAACGTTACCCTCATAGCACTTAGCGCTTGCATTGACTTCCTACTAAGTGCATCTACTACGACATTCGCTTTGCCCGGGTGATAATTAATCGTATAGTCGTAGTTGGCTAACCATTGCATCCATTTTCGCTGTCGCAGGTTTAAATCTTTCTGCGTGGGCAAATATTTCAGGCTTTGATGATCCGTAAAGATGTAACATTTTTCCCCGTATAAGTAGTGCCTCCACGTCTTGAAAGCCAAAACAATCGCTGCTAGCTCTAAGTCATGCGTAGGATAATTCTTTTCATGTGGCTTGAGCTGTCGAGAGACATACGCAATGACTTTGCCTTCCTGCATCAATACACAACCTAACCCGATATGGGATGCATCGCTATAAATCACAAAATCTTTTCCTGATTCTGGTTGTGTAAGAATAGGTGCTTCAGTAAGTTTTTGTTTCAGCTTTTCAAAGCTCCTTTGACAAGCGTCGGTCCACTGGAATTTGGCATTCTTCTGAAGTAGCTTGGTCATAGGTACAGCGATCATGGAAAACCCTTTAACGAATCTCCGATAATATCCTGCTAATCCCAAGAAACTACGGACTTTCGTTACTGTCTTAGGTGACTTCCATTCCAATACTGCTTCTATTTTCTTGGGATCGACCCTTATTCCTTCTGCCGATACAATATGTCCCAAGAAAGCTACTTCTTCCAACCAAAATTCGCATTTGCTGAACTTAGCGTATAACTGCTTCTCACGCAGGGTTTGCAAAACAATTCTAAGGTGACGATCATGATCCTCTCGATTCTTTGAATACACCAATATGTCGTCAAAAAATACCACCACGAACTGATCCAAATACGGGTGGAAGATTCTATTCATCAGATCCATGAATACTGCAGGTGCGTTCGTTAATCCGAAAGGCATAACAATGAATTCATAATGTCCATAGCGAGTTATGAATGCGGTTTTTGATATGTCTTCATCTTTAATTCTCAATTGATGATAACCCGATCGTAGATCAATTTTTGAAAAGACTCCAGCACCTTTGAGTTGATCAAACATATCATCTATGCGAGGTAACGGATACTTGTTTTTGATGGTCAGCTTATTAAGTTGACGGTAATCTACACACAACCTTAAGGATCCGTCTTTCTTTTTCACGAACAATACTGGTGCTCCCCATGGTGACACACTTGGCCTTATGAACCCCTTGTCTAAAAGTTCTTGTAGTTGTACCTTTAATTCTTTTAGCTCCGCTGGCGCCATTCGGTAAGGTGCGATGGATACTGGTGCAGCTCCCGGGTACACGTCTATGATGAATTCCACCTCTCGTTTAGGTGGTAATCCGGGTAAATCATCAGGAAATACGTCGGGAAAATCGCATACAGTAGGTATATCTTGTAACTTTGATGCCTCTTCTTTCGCTACTAATGCACATACCAGGTATGCCTCGCAACCTTTTTGCACTAACCTCTTAGCCGTCATGGCAGAAATAATGTTAGTTAGATAGTCCTTCCTTTTTCCTACTAGGGTCACTTCGTCACCGTCTGCAGTATACAAGGTAACTCTCTTCCGTTTACAGTCAACTAGTGCATCGTGCTTGGCCAACCAATCCATCCCAAGAATAGCATCGAATTCTTGAAATGGTAGTTCAAATAAATCTCCCCAAAAGATATGTCCGTGTATCTCTACGGGGCAATCTTTCACTACCTTCCTAGTAATCACCTCATTTCCTAATGGGTTAGTAACTAATATTCCCTCTTTCTCTAGTTCTACCTTTAGGTCCTCAAGTTTTTCATTTTTCGTGCATATATATGAGTGTGAAGAACCTGGATCTATTAAAACGTAAAGCGGAACCCCAAACATAGACAACTGACCTGCAATCACGTCTAGCGCTTCTTCGTCTTCTCGCCCCCTCATAGCATACATTCTAGCAGGAGCCCTTGCTTCTGGTCGATTCACCGTTTCAGATTGCACACGCGACGGATTTTCGCTCCTTCCTCTGCCTCGGCCTCGACCTGCTGCCGCTTGCGATCTCTCAGTATCCCTGGATAGATTCTGTATTCGTTGGGGACACTCTCGCATAAGGTGGTCTAAAGATCCACATATATAACATGCAAATGTCCGACCCCAACATTCTCCCGTGTGACGGCGTCCGCATTGATCACAGCGTGGATTATTATTTTCGCCTTCATTACCTCTCGGACCGATAAAGAAGTTACCTCCGCTTCGGCTGAATTCTCTTCCTTGTCCTCTTCCGGATCGTCCCGTACTAGCAACTGAGGTAGTTTGACTTAAGCCACCGCGAATTGATCCCTGACTATAACCTCGACGTTGACCGCCTCCCGTGGAACCACTGCCTCGGAATCGTTTCCCTGATGATTGGTAGGTTCCCGAATAGTTCTGGGTACCTCTCTTCTGTTTCATCTTCTGTCGTCTATTCTGCTCGTCAGACTGACATTGCTCTACTTCTAGAGCCCTATTGACCAACTCAGAAAATTCTTTGATATTAGCAGCAATTAGCTGCATCCTAATCTCATTATTCAACCCATCCTGGAACTGCTTACATCTATCATGTTCGTCTTCAATTGTCTTCTTGGCATACCTACTCAGCCTAGTAAATTCCCTCTCGTACTCAGCAACGGTCAGTCGACCTTGCTTTAAGTGTAGAAACTCCTTTTTCTTGGCATCTAGGTATGCCTCCGATATAAACTTTCTTTTGAACTCATTCACAAAGAAATCTCATGTTCTCTGTTCCGGTGGAACTCGTTGGTGAACTGTGTCCCACCATATATATGCTTCTTCCACTAATAAGGAAGTAGCACATATCACTCGCTCTTCTGGCGTACACTGTAACTGATCTAAGGCTCGTATTGTTCCTTCCAGCCAATACTCGGCTGTTGAAGAATCATCGTCCCTTCGAGCCTTAAACTCCTTCGCACCATACTTTCTTATCTTTTCTATTGGGGGTTTCCTTTCCCCTCCTACAGCAGGTACTGGTATGGGTGCTGGCGCTGGGGGTGGGGCTGGGGCAACGCCGGCTATCTGCCGAAATACGGCAGCCATTTGTTGCAACATATCATTAGGAATAGGAGCATCAGCGGGTGGTTGCTCCGACGCTGATGTCTCAGATACACGCATTTCTACAACTCGGGAGGCCTGAGACTCGACCTCCTCCTCTATATCACGCTGCGCTGCTTGCGACATCTAAAGAGTAAACATATACCATCCCATCATTATTAACGACCCAGACCAACAGCATTATCTTACCCTAGGTGGCATGTATATAAATATAAAATTCTTAATTAACACATATACAACACAACTTTTATTTATTTTCAAACACAAAGTTTTACAATATTAAGAAGCCCTTATATACATTGCAAAATTTAGGCCTCCATGAAATCGTACAATCTCTTATTTACTACAGGATATCTCGTTTTACGTCGGTAATGGCCACTCCCGACATAAAACGTACATCCTCCTATGTTGGATTACCCAGAAGCGGCTAAACCTTAGCTCTGATACCATTAATTGTAACACCCCTTCCCAACCTACATGTGTAAGCTGAGTAGAGGTGCCACACTATCCTAATTGTTGCTACCAATTTACTTAGTCAAATTTTAGTTCTGATTTTTACAGAAATTTTGCCATAGTTCCGCCTAGAAATTTGGATCCCAAGTGTCGTCAAAACTTGTTTTTCTGATTTTTGAAAACATTTTACACATACCAATGTGAATAAGAATACCATCAAATTTAATGCACTCCCAATGAATCCGCCTTATACCCTCAATTACAAACCTGCACGAAGAGTTCACACTTCTAATATAACATAAAGTAAAGATTTATGATTATTACATACTACTAACATACAATTATAACATAGAAAATCTCTTTTATATTTATTCATATACATGCCACAACTATCAACTCATAATGGAACTAAAAGATCTACCCCTGAGATTTGCTGTGGTCTGGTCGTTGCTTCCCCAAGATTTATCTACTGCTCCGAACCTACGAGTCAAGGAAAACTTAACTCGCTGAGTGTTGTCGCTCAGTGGGTACTTTACCAATAAAAATAAAAGTAGTATATGAAAGTATTCAAAATCAAAGGAAATAATGAAATCATAATTTAACCAACCTTAAACCAATAGAAATTATTGTACATTCAGGGTAATATGCTTTCAATAATGTAAAATCATAATTCAAACTCATTGGCATTATATAGTTTAACAAAAAAATAATATGTCTTTGATTCAGGCTCTACTGGTATATAGGGAACCATAGTGATAAGGCAGTGGCCCTCACCACTGTAACATAGGTGGCCCTCACCACCGATATCAGATCACAGGAATGGCCCTCACCATCCTGGTTATAACCAATGGCCTCCACCATTGGCCCCCAATGGCCCTCACCATTGAGTTCAGATCATATCAATTCAATCACAATATCAAGCAGTACTGCATAAGTTAGTATAGTGCACCATACCCTTATCTACCACTCCCACTATCCAGTAGAGCAAAAAGGTTAAAATGATTCAATTTAAGTCTCAAACCTCATTTTAGGATGACTCGCGAAATCATTTTAAATTCCCATCGCACTTTGCCATTTATGCCGCGCAACACATTCTTTAGTCAAACCATTCCCCTTTTTCGCATATTTAACATCCACAATAAACACATCAAACATTTCAAAGCATTTCTCAAAATATCACAAATTGACCAAATGAATAGTGTTGCGGCGAGACAAATCGGCAACGCAAAATGGCATGACCAAATGAATAGTAAAATCTGGGTTTTCGTCAAAATTTCAGTCCACTTCAGTCATGCATTTGACCAAGTAAATGATCTTATTTTTAGCTGAAATTTTACAGAAAACTTATTTCATATGTTGACTAATTGCATGTAAAATTTCGTTGAAAAATTCCTTCGTTTGCTGCCTCAAACAATTTCCACAAAAAGGTCCAGAAAGCTGTCTTTTTGGGACCATTTCGGCCCAAACACATAAAATGCATAGGATAGTTTATTTTTCTTTTGCAAATCAATATTAAGGCTTCTTTAATGGTAAAGTGAAGATTCAAACACTTCCCTTTGACAACTTTTGCATGTTTAACTCAAATCAATATATTTAAGCATCAACAACAAAACTTCCATAAACCAAAGTTTGTAAAGCATCAAACCAAAATTAATTATTCAAAGGTAAAGTACCAAACTAATTATTCAAAGGTAGAGTACCAAACCTTATTTCTTTAATTCCTCTTAGCTTTTCCTTCTTCTCCTTCCTTAATTCTTTATTTCTCCTTCAATAAATTCAAGATACAATATAAACCTTAGAAATTCAAAATAATAAGTTATCCTCCATTTCTTTTCCAACCGAAACCCCTAATCCAACCTTATTAATCTTTCTACATCTTGATTCTTCCATTTAATCAATTAATCTCATCACTTACTTAATATTATTATTATGTTTTTTCAATTCCATATAAGACTCTAATTCCCAATCTTCCAATAAATATATAACTACCTAAAACTAATACTAAAATTAAAGTCTACTTACTAGAAAACCTTAAAAACTTACCTTAAAAATCAAATTTGGAGAAACTTGGAAGTCCTTTGGTAATTTCCTATTGTGGCCGAAATTTGCAAGTGGAAAAGAGAGAAATTTGCTCTTCATATCACCTATATTTATATACAAAGGAAGTGATGATCACCTTGCCCACTTGTCCACTTTTTCTCTTTCTTCATTTATTACACATGCTAAATGTTTTCTTTTGATTGGCCAACCTTTGATTTTTATAACTTCCTTTTTCCTTTACTTCTTCCCACTTGTCTCTCTTCCCATTGGATCTCATAAAGTTGTCCCGGGTTACCCATCCGGTCCCGACACGAAACCGAGCCACATTACGTTCCGGCGATTAATCGATCATATCTTTTAAACCGTATAGTTCCATGAGTCAAACTATATATAGTTTTGATCCTCTCGACCTCTACTTTCTATTTATAAGGTCTATTTTAGGTTTCCAAGTCATTTTGAAAAATTACCGATAAGCCCTCAACTTTTTACAAAATTCCCTTTAGGTCCTATTTTTGCTCGGGTTTTCTCCGGCTTCGTTTCCACTGACGATCGTTTCATATTTAACCTCTCGCCATTCTCTACGTACTCACGTCTTTATTTCCTACCCTAAATTCATGTATAACTTTAATTGATAATGACCAAAATGCCCTTAGTCAACATTTCTTCATTTTTCTTTAACGGGACATTTCCTGGAAAAACCGTTACACGTCGTTGCGATCCGATTTTTCTCTACATTCCATTTTTGAAATCTGTTATATGCACTAATAAGAACATCCGGTGCAACTTTCTTTGAAATTACATCTACGTCCCCAACTTTATTAAAAATTACAATTATGTCCCTTTTTGTCATACAACCTTATCTAGGGCTGTTATCAAGAATTATCTTCTCCTTTTCCCTACTCTCGCTATGCACGTGTCTACGCTGCATAAATGCAGTAGGCGGATGTGACATTCTCACCTTCCCCACACGTACCCAACTTTTCGAACCCATTAAGGGGTTGGGGATTCCTTAGGAATCGAGTCATCCACCCCTTTCTTTTTTCATAACTCACACACACGATGCAATCTAATATAATGCAATGGATAATATCGTTATAAGAAAGAATAGAATAATATAAAGACCAACGGAATCAACTTCTCTTATCCCCAGTGGAGTCACCACTGTGAGCGGGGATTTTTGCCCCCACTCCCGGTGAAATGGTTCTTGTGACTTCGGCACTGTTTAGGCTCGGGGCCTTAGAGAACACGGACCTAAGTCTAGAGAAAATGGAGTCGCCACCCTGACGGGACGGGAAAAAAAGGGGTGGATGACTCGATTCCTAAGGAATCCCCAACCCCCTAATGGGTTTGGAAAGTTGGGTACGTGTGGGGAAGGTGAGAAATGGCCCAGCACCCCCACAACGCCCGGTTCATTGGAACTGGCCTCCTTTACAGGTCTTAATATTATAAAATTCTTAAATATAACAACATTATCCATATTACACACAATAATTAAAAGAAAGCATCAATATATTAAAAATCAAAATAATGTCCAAGCAAAACAAATAAATGGACACCCATCCGAAGATGGAAACGTACCCTTACATCCCTGCCTAAATAGGACACCCACCGAAAGGTAGAAACATGTCCTTTACATTGGTTCTAAAATAGAAAAGCAATTTAAATTACATGATATTTAACTAATGAGGTACCCACTGTGATCGGGGATTTTCGCCTCCACTCCCGGTGGAATGGTTCTTACGACTTCGGCACTGTTTAGGCTCGGGGTCTTAGAGAACATGGACCTAAGTCTGGAGAAAATGGAGTCGCCACCCGGACGGGCTGGGAAAAAGAAAGGGGTGGATGACTCGATTCCTAAGGAATCCCCAACCCCTTGATTGGTTCGGAAAGTTGGGTACGTGTGGGGAAGGTGAGAAATGGCCCTGCACCCCCACAATGCCCGGTTCATTGGAACTGGCCTCCTTTACAGGTCTTAATATTATAAAATTCTTAAATATAACAATATTATCTATATTACACACAATAATTAAAAGAAAGCATCATTATATTAAAATCAAAGCAATGTCCAAACAAAGCAAATAAATGGATACCCATCCAAGGATGGAAACATGTCCTTACATCACATGCCTAAATAGGACACCCACCAAAAGGTAGAAACATGCCCTTTACATAGGTTCTAAAATAGAAAAGCAAATTAAATTACGTGATGTTTAACTAATGAGGTACCCACCAAGTGGAAACATACCTCTTACAACTTTTGGAAATCTAAATTAATTGATAAAAGTAATTAATCATTCATCATAAATAAATCATTCATCAAAGCTATTAATCAAAATATAAAATAAACATCCATCCATGATAAACTAAATAAATCAAGTATTGAAATTAAATTAAAGCATAAGAGATAAATCAAAGCATAATCAAGTATAGAATTGAATAAAGCAAATAAAAGTTCAATTATAGCTATTGTGGCTTTTTATGGAATTAAAATAGATTAGGGTTTTATGTTTTAAAAGGTTGGTAAGACTCTTTGATTAACTAAATTAATATTTGAATGATGAAATCATGAAACTAGGGTTTTAGACACTTTAAAATACTTTGATTTGTGATTTTTGGTTATTGGGTTTCTAAGTTACTTTGTAAAATTTATGTTTTTATGGTTTTATGTTTTTTAATGTTTTAAAAGGATTAGGGTTCATAAAAATTCAGATTTAAGGTTTTAAAAGGGTTAGTGTTCATTATTTTGAATTTTGGAAATTGAATTTGTATTTGATATTTTGGAATTTAGGGTCTCGGATGGTAATTTTAATCTTAGGGTTTGGAAGACAATTTAATATTTTATGGAATTTTATGAGTTTAAACAAGTGAATTAAAATTTTTATAAGTAGAAAAGATGTTTTAGAAGACTTTTTGAAGGAAAAAGTACCAAGTTTAAAGTTTTGAAAGAAATAGAATTTGATTTTGGTTTTGTTGAAGAATATGTTCAATTAGAGTTTTAAGGTTTTTAAGAAGAAAAAATAACAATTTTAAGTCTTTTTGGAAAATAAAGTAACGTTTTAGTGTTTTTAACTTTGGAAAACTAAATTAAAGTTCTAAGATTTTAATTTTTGAAAAACACAAAAATCCTAGTTTTAGCTACTGTGTAAAAAAAAATTAAAGAAAATCAATTGACACATACCTTCTTTTGATGATTCCTCCAAAAACAATTCTTCTTGGATGAACTAGCTCCAAAGAAAAACTTTTTTTTGCCTTTGAATTGCTTAAATCGTGATGCTGCTGCTCCAGAAAAAAGTTGAATTGAATTGCTTCTTTCCTTCCTTGATTTGGTTTCAAATTTTCCAAGCTACTGTTGGATTTTTGCCTCCCCAATTTAATTGCCTTTGGTCCTTATTTATAGTGGTTTGATGTAGTTTCTTCCTAATTAGTTAATGCAAGTAATATTAAGAAAAAAAAGAAACCAAAACCTAGTTGAATTAGGTTTCGAAAAATTTGCGTCGGAAAAATTGCGCTGCCGAAAAAAATTGCCGCAGGAAAAAATACGCTGGCGAAAAAATTCTGCCGCAGGAAACTGCGGCAGGGGCGGGCTGTGGGCATCGTCCATAGGAAAATCCTGCAGGCAAAATAGAAAAGCTATTTCGCCTGCAGGAAATTCCTGCGGGCGAAATGCCCACGGGCCCTCGCGACGATTTTTTTTGTCGCCGATTTTTTCGACTCCGATTTTTATTTTTATTTTTATTTTTTGATTTTGATTTGTTTATTTTTATTTTTTATTAATAAAAATTAGATAATAAAGTAAAAATTATTTAATTAAAATTATTTTGGACCAATTAGACAACAAAAATCATTATGGACTAAATAAAATATATTGGACCGGATTGGATAAAAAATTAAGGGTCTACAGTTTGCCCCCTGCTTGAATGATCTGAAACCTTAGTGAATGAGAGTGAAAAGCAATAAGACTTAATTTTTAAGATGGTTGAGGTTTTGGGTTCTGGACCCGGTTCGAGTTCTGGACTCAAAGATAAATTCTAGGTTCTCGACCTAAGGAAAATTTGGGTTCTGGACCCGGTTCGAGTTTCTGGACTCAATGGATGATTCCAGGTTCTGGACCTAAGAAAAATTTGGGTTCTAGACCAGTTCAAGTTCTTGACTCAATGGATGATTCTAGGTTCTGGACCTAAGGAAAATTTGGGTTCTGGACCCGGTTCAAGTTCTAGATTCAAGGATAATTCTAGGTTCTCGACCTAAGGAAAATTTGGATTCTGGACCCGGTTCAAGTTCTGGACTCAAGGATAATTCTAGGTTCTCGACCTAAGAAAAATTTGGGTTCTGGACCCGGTTCGAGTTCTGGAATCAAGGATGATTCTAGGTTCTGTACCTAAGGAAAATTTAGGTTTTGGACCCGAGAGATTTGGATACCTGATCCTAAACTAGACTCGGATACTCAATCGTATCTAGATTTGGATACTCGATCCTAAACTAGATTCGGATACTCGATCCTAACTGGATTTGGATACTCGATCCTAAACTAGATTGGGACACTCGATCCTAAATTGGATTGGGATTGGCTTCGGAAGCTTGATCCTAACTGAATTTGGATACTCGATCCTAATTGGATTTGGATACTCGATCCTAAATTGGCTTTGGATACTCGATCCTAAACTAGATTGGGATACTCGATCTTAAATTGGGTTCGGATGCTTGATCCTAAACTTGATTTGGATACTCGATCCTAAATTGGCTTTGGATACTCGATCCTAATTGGATTTTGGATACTCGATCCTAAATTGACTTGATTTGGGTACTTGGACTAGAGATTGGGTACTTGGACCCGAGATTGGGCACTTGGACCCGAGCTTGAATTGATTTGGGTACTTGGACCCGAGATTGGGTTCTTGGACCCGAGCCTGAATTGATTTGGGTACTTGGACCCGAGATTGGGTGCTTGGACCCGAGATTGGTTGCTTGGACCCGAGATTGATTTGATTTGGCTACTTGGACCCGAAATTGAGTTTGACTGACCTTTTATCATTTGAGAAATATGACTGCTCCGGTTATTCTATGCATTGTGGTTTTTCACCCTCAAAATGGATCTTCTTCCTTTGAGATCGGGTCTTCATCCTTGAAAATGAATCTTCATCTTTTGACATCGGGTCTTCACCCTTGCAAATGGATCTTCATCCTTTGAGATTGGGTCTTTACCCTTGAAACAGGGGTCTTTATCCATTGGAGGTCGGGTCTTTACCCTGGCTTTAGCTCTTTTAGCTGGATTGGTCTTTTGTCTTTTACATCTTCATTCTTTTGAGAGTTCTAATGTTCCATTCTTTTGTTCTTCTTTTTTTTTTTTGCAAAGATTTAGCTATTTTTAATTGGACCTTATACTCTCTCTTTGCCCCCCTGCATGGTGAAATATTTGCAAAGTAAGTTTGAAAATATTTGGTACATTGACTCAAAAAATTGAAAAGGAGAAACTTTGCCCCCTGTGTAGGCTCAAGCCCATGATTTTTCTATGCGAACTCTGATTGATGTTGTTGTTGTCTAGCTCTTTGCACAAGCACACATTTCTTCTCTTTGCAAAATTACTGAAGCTTTCTCAAGTAATGGGTTTTCTATGCCCCCTTGATTCAATATCTATAACATGACAACCCTAGTTACCATACTAAACTCGGGAATCATTTCTATTTAAGCAAGAACTGTTGCACTTCAGATAGGCACATACACATTACTTGGACAAAGGTCTCATTTGAGTTTAAATATTGTCTATCTCATATGCATGCTTATCCAAACTATCTCCACTAATAGACTCTACCTACCAAGAGAGATCAACAGGTCTTTGATAGGCTTGAAATGGGGTCTATGAGGGACATGGGTTAAATGAAGGCCATTTTGAGATAGGAGCTGATGTTACACAATGGACAAACCCTCACACTATAAATTTCTTGTTTGAATTTTAGGCAGCTTGGAGGCAATCTTGCTAGACTCCAAATTCTTGGCATTAATCTGGATCTTGATTAGGACAGTTTTCGCCCTTGCAAAAAGTTTAAGACCCAAATCTGTTTCTTTTCTTCTTTTCCCTTTTCTTTCCACTTTATTTTTCTTACTCTTCCCTCTTCTTTCTCTTTATTTTCCTTACTCTTCCCTTTCTTTGAGCATTTTATCCTTCTTTCTTATAGGACTATTAAGTACAAAACTTTCAAGAACTGAATGGTTTTTTCTCCTTTTTCTTTGGTTTTGATCAAATCTTTGGTTGGGTTGGTCCACTTCAAGTCAAACCGTCCTTATAAACCAAATGGAAGCCTTTTGTTGTCTTAGGTAAAAGAGAACTCAGTTGGCTTTTTGAACCATTTTGGATTCTCTTTTTTTTTTCTCTTTTTCTTTTCTTTTTCTTTTCTTTTGTCTTTTTTGTTTTCTTTTCTTCTTCTTCTTTTTTTTTGTTCTAGCTCTAAAAGAGTTGTCTTGTTTGTACCAACTTGGGCTTCCAATATTGGATAAGTGGAGTAACATAAATCTTCTTTAATAGGGATAAATCATTTGTTACTCCGATGTTGATGTTAATATATTGGAGATATTAGGAAAACTTCAACTACCCTTATGGTCTTGAAAACTTCAACTACCCTTATGGTCCTGAAAACTTCAACTACCCTTATGGTCTTGAAAACATCAACTACCCTTATGGTCTTGGCTTTGCATTCCCTTTTTTTATCTTCTTGCCTCTTCACCTTAGTGATCATAAGATTTGTCAAAAATATCACAACAGCTCAGGGTAGGTTATTGGGGCTTGTAAACCAATGAAAAGAAAGCTAAAATTTTATGAAGGCTCAAAGGGACAACTAGGGATTGATATTTAATAAGGTGGATACTAGTTGTTGGCTCGTCAAACAATGCCTAGATCATCTCTCCCTTAAATAAGTAGAGCTCAATTTCGCCTTGAAAGTTTGTCAAAGCATGTTCTAAGACTGACTAGGACCTAGACAAAGGTAATTATGCAGGAGCCCTCTCTAAGTAAGCATACACAACTCAATGCTATAGAGCAATTCCCTCACCTAGTAAAGTCATTCAAGTTATGATGCCTAGACACATTAATTTATGAACATCAAGCTAAATTCCTCATTGGTTGAGCATCAAAATGAATAAAGACCAACAAAAATTTTGATGAAAGTAATTTATTTAAGCAACTTTAAATTTGAAAAACAAGATTATTCCAATTTAAATATTAAAGAGAGTAAAATTGAAAAGCAACATTCAAGCTAAGGAAAGTTCATTGAATTAGGCTTCTTTTCCTTTCACATCTTCAATATCCCCATCTTGAAAGGATGATAAAACAAAATCTTCTTCCAATCCTTTTCCCACCATGAAGGTTGCCGGTGGAGGTACTCTATTGAACCTTGGTAATGGATTGTCTTTGGTGTTGGGCTTATCCGGTTCGGGTAGCTTGCCACTATCAATTAGGTCTTGGATCTCATGCCTTAGACGAGCACATTTATCTGTTTCATGTCCTCGCATTTGATGAAATTGACAGAAGGCCTCAGCATTGAAGTTTGGTGGCAATGGATTATGTAACGGTCGAGGAGCTAACGGTTGTAACAACCCTTTCTTTTGCAGCTTGCTAAAAACCCAAGATAGAGGCTTCCCCATATCTGAAAATTGTCTTTTATTTCCTTGACCAGTTACATTAATATCAACTTCTTTTTGTGTGCTTTGATTTCCGGACTGGTAATTCCCTTTCTCAGTCTTTTTTTATTGAAAAGCGATTCTTCTCCCTTTCCCATTCTTCAATTTACAAACCAGCTTAGAGAAGATCTTTGAAATCCCTTATAAGGGTGTGAGACATCCTTTCACGGAGATTGGGCAAGACACCTCTCACTATCATCCTTATTTGATCAGATTCATCGGGCCTTTTCTTGAGCAAAGAGGCCTTGTTTCTCCATCGTTTCACATAGTCCACAAAATTCTCATTTGGCCTTTGTCTAATGGACTCCACTTCCATTAAGGTAACTTCCAACTCAACATTATATCCATATTGTTGGATGAAGGCTTTGTAAAGTAGATCCCAACTCTTTTGAGTTCCATCATCTAAGGTATTGAACCAATTTTGGATTTGCTATACAAGACCTTCATCCAGCAATATGGGTATAATGTCGAGTTGGAAGTTACCTTAATGGAAGTGGAGTCCATTAGGCAAAGGTCGAATGAGAATTTTGTGGATTATGTGAAGAGATGGAGAAACAAGGCTGCTTTGCTCAAGAAGAGGCCTGATCAATCCGATCAAATAAGGATGATTGTGAGAGGGGATGATTGTGAGAGGGGTGTTGCCTAGTCTTCATGAGAGGATGTCTCATATATTCATTCGTGATTTCAAAGACCTTCTCCAAGCAAGTTTGCAAATTGAAGAATGGGAAAGAGAGAAGAACTGTTTCTCAACAAAATGGAACGAGAAAGGGAACTATTAGTATGGCAGCCAAAGCATGCAAAAGGCAGTCGATGTTAATGCTACTAACCAAGGAACAAGGAGACAATCTTCGAAATTGGGGAAACTGATGTCTTGGGTTCTCAATAAACTTCAAAGAAAGGGATTGCTACAACCCTTAAATCCTCGTCCTTTGCGTAACCCTCTCCCACCTAATTTTGACACTAAAGCATTTTGTCAATTTCATCAAATGCAAGGGCATGACACAGATAGATGTGTGAGGTTGAGACATGAGATCCAAAATCTAATTGATAATGGGAAGCTACCCGAGCCCAACAAGCCAAACACCAAAGACAACCCATTACCAAAGTTCAATAGAGTGCCACCACCGGCAACCTTCATGATTGGAGGAGGTTTGCATGAGGATTTTGTCATGTCTTCTTTTAAAGATGTGGATAAAGAAGCAACCAAAGAAGAATATGTATTTGATGAAATTAAACAAGTTGTGGGGGATAAAGAAGTAGCAATTTGTGTCGTCAATGGGTTTTGGGATTCAAGTGATAGTGATGATGATCTTATATCCAAAAAGGAGGAGTGGACTTGGTCCGAGCTCGAAGAAGATGAAGTAATGAACACTAGATCCGGTAAGCCTTATGCAAGGCCATCACCTAAGGAGGTAGAAACTAATAAGGGTAAGGAAGTTGAAGTAGAAGAAAATGATGCTGTGCTCAAGCAATTGAAAAGAACCCAAGCAAGTGTTAGCATTTAGGACTTATTAGCTACTTCTAAAAAGCATAGAGAAACTGTAGCCAAAGCCTTGGCTAGCATGCCAATCTCTACCTCCACGACACCGGAGGAGCTGATAAACTTCATAAAAATTGGAAGGGTAATGAAATGTGAAGAGGTTCGAGAGAAGAGCAAAGTTGATATGGGAGTTGTTTCTTTTTTCAGATGCGGACTTATCGGAGGAGGGGAGAGACCACATCCGCCCTCTCTTTATCAAAGTAGAAGTCAAGGGGAAGAGAACTCCTTGTGTAATAATCAATGATGGGTCTACCATAAATGTTTGTCCACTTAAGATATTGCCAAAGCTAGCTATGTCAACAAGAGATCTAAACCCGACTGAGGCAACTATTCATGCTTATGACAACACTAAGAGGCATGCCGAAGGTACTTTCAAAGTGGCTGTCAAGGTTGGTCCAATTGAATCTATTGTTGAGTTTGTTGTTTTAGACATACCAGTTACCTTCACTTTACTCTTGGGGTAACCATGGTTTCATCCTCTTGGTGGAGTTCCTTCCACCCTTCATCAAAAGATCAAGTTCCCCAACGGAGATGAGACAGTGGTCATTGAAGCTGAAGATAATGAGATTGTTAACACTCTAATGATTGAGAGGCCTCTCAATGGTTTCCAAGTAGCTGCAATTTCTGATGATGAAGTAGTGGACTCCAAAGTCTTGAATATGATGAAGAACATGAACTACCTTTCCGGAGCTGGTCTTGGAAAGGGTAAGGCCGGTTTGACAAAGTTGCCAGATTTTAGAACTCAAACTTCCAAGAAGGGGTTTGGATATGATGAAGACAACGATGTCCAGCCAAACAAGAGTGAGAAGATGGGCTTCCCACCACTTGAAGAGATCTTTGTCAAAGCTCCAGATATGGGACCACTCCAAGGAAAGCCCGAGCCAATCATGTTCATGGGAAAGTTGATCCCGGGTTTTAAAATTTTTACAGATGTGGCTGAGCTAGTGGACCAAGTGAAGAAAGAGCTCACCCTGCCAGCCAACAAAGAATCCAATCCAAAAGAGAAGAATGAAGCTGTCCTGAAAGCCAAGAAGACTCCGGAGGAGATTGCTGCCCTGGTTGAAGAAAAGTTTGAAGGCATCCTATCTTATGATTTTAATAACAATGATTTTGATTTTGATTTTAATTTGTCTGCTTTGTATGAGGATGATGATGTTTTCTTTTCCAAAATGAATGCAATAAAGTGTGATTTTGCTTACTTGTGTGATGTTTCTCCTGATGGTTGCATATATTCAAATAGCAGTTACATAAGCATCTTTAATATTAATTCTATTAACACACAATCATTAAATTTGGGAACAACCAAAAATCCTAAAAACATTAGCATAGCATTCGACCTTACTCCTGATGAGAGAGAGAGAGATTTGAAAAAATATTCAAAAAATATGAAGAAGTGTTTACTTGGTCTTATGAGGATATGCCTGGAATAGATCGAGACATAGCGGAGCATCATATTCCTACTTACACTCACATAAAACCTGTCAAACAAAAGCTTAGGCGATTAAGACCTGAGTGGGCTGAATTGGTTAAAGAAGAGGTCACTAAGCAAATACAAGTGAAGTTCCTTGAAGTGATAGAATATCCAGATTGGCTAGCCAACATAGTACCCGTGCCAAAAAAAGATGGAAGAATAAGGGTCTGTGTGGATTATAGAGATTTAAATAAGGCTTCCCCTAAAGATGATTTCCCTTTACCTCATATAGATGTTCTAATTGATAGTGCAGCCTCTAGTGTGCTACACTCATTTGTAGATGGATTTTCTGGATACAATCAAGTATTAATGGCCCAAGAGGATAAAGCCAAAACTGCCTTCATTACCACATGGGGTATATTTTGTTATAGGGTGATGCCGTTCGGCTTAAAGAATGCTGGAGCAACCTACCAAAGGATGGCCACCACATTATTTCATGACATGATGCACAAAGAAGTTGAAGTATATGTTGATGATATGATGGTTAAATCGGACACAAGGGAATAACACTTCCAAAACTTAGAATTATTCTTCGATAGAGCTTTGAAATATAAGCTAAGACTAAACCCGAATAAGTGTGTGTTCAGTGTTACCTCAGGTAAATTATTGGGACATGTGATTGGTCCGAATGGCATTGAGATTGATCATGACAAAGTTAAAGCAATCAGGGATATACCAGCCCCAAAAATGGAGAGAGAAGTTCGGGGATTTATTGGTAAATTACAATACATTAGCAGATTTATAGCAAAGCTCACAACAGTCTATGAGCCTATCTTCAAATTGCTTAGAAAGAATCAGCCGATCATATGGAATGAAGAGTGTCAAAAGGATTTTGAGCAAATAAAAGAGTATTTGTTAAATCCACCTATTTTAAAACCACCTAAACTTGGCAAACCTCTATTACTATACTTAGCAGTAGAAGAAGAGTCAATAGGAGCCATGCTACCCCAAGCAGATGAGTCAGGGATTTAGCATGCCGTTTACTATTTGAGTAGAAAGCTCCTACCTTATGAAATTAAGTATAGTATCATTGAAAAGACATGTATAGCTGTAGTTTAGTCTTTTAAGAAGTTACGGCATTACTTTCAATCGTATAGTGTGCAAGTAATTTCCAGGTTGGATCCAATGAAGTACTTAAGGGAAACACCCTCTTTGATTGGAAAATATGGTCGATGGCTGATAATATTAGAAGAATTTGAGATTGAGTATGTAACCAGGAAAACAATCAAAGGTAGAGCGGTGGCAGAATTCTTGGCCCAACAACCATTACCAGAAAGCGAAGAGGTAATCTTGGAATTTCTGAATGAACATTTAGAAGCAATTGAAGTACAAGGGTGGAAAATGTATTTTGATAGAGCAGTAAACAGGAAAGGAGCAGGTTTGGAAGTTATACTAGAATCGCCCGAAGGGGAACTCATCCCTTTAGCCAAAAAGTTGAAATTTAGGGTAACCAATAATATGGTGGAGTACGAAGCTTGTATTTTTGGTTTGGAAACCCTAATGATTATGAAGGTGGATAAGGTGGAAGTTTATGGCAATTCATTGCTAGTAGTATCCTAAGTAAATGGAGAATGGGAGTTGAAAGAAGAAAAATTAAAACCATACCACCATTACTTGACCATGATGAAGAAGAACTTTAAGGAGTGTAGGTTTATACACCTATCGAGAGAAGAAAATTAGATGGCTGATGCCCTAGCCACATTGGCTTCGATATGGGAAAACCCTGTCAGCTTATTCCTTAAGCCTCTGATCTTGACCAGTTTATCAACTCCTTGCTATGAATATGAAACAATCATGGAAATTGATACAGACCATGATGCGTGGTATGATACTATAAGGTGATTTTTGGAGGAAAGAGAATACCCGCCGGGGGCAACAAAGAAAGAGAGAAGAGCCATAAGGCGGTGGTCATTGCAATACATCACATTCCATGGAGAGTTATTGTTTAGGTCATTTTTGTACTAGTTTTTAGTATGATTTTATGTGTGTTTTAGTTAATGTTTTGATTAATTTTTGTTCTAAGTGTGTTTAAAGTGTTTATTTTAGGTTTAGGTGCAAAAAGACCCTTGGAGGATCAAAACAGTGCAAGAAAAGCATGAACCAAGCCAGACATGGCCAAGCCAACCCTGGCTTGGCCGTGTCCCTCAAGATTGAAGAGAACAGAAGCAGACACACCCAGAGACACGACCAAGCCTCTGGCCGTGTCTCACCCAGGGAGCAAACCAAAGACAAGAGCACAGAAGTGGACACACTCAAGGGACACGGCCAAGCTTGTGGCCGTGTCCCTCTAAACATGTCAAACACGACCAAGCCAACCCTGGCTTGGCCGTGTCACACTCCAAAGAAGAAGAAAGGAAAATCAAGCAGGAGAGGACACACCCAGGGGACACTGCCGTGTCCCTCCAAGCATGTCAAACACGGCCAAGCCACTCATGGCTTGGCCGTGTCACTCACCTCTCACCAAAGAAAAGAAAGAAAGAAAGGAAGAGTCACAGTGAGGGACACGGCCAGTTGGCTTGGCCGTGTCCCATGGAAATTAAGGGACACGGCCAAGCCAACCAAAGCTTGGCCTTGTCACCTAAAGGAAAGCAAGGAAAAGGCTAAGAGACACAGCCAAGCTCACCCAAGCTTGGCTGTGTCACCTCAATTTCTATAAGTTCTTTCGCACGGACAAAGAAAAGGAGACGGCTAGGGTTTGGGGTTTGAGAAAAGAAAAGAGAAGGAGGGAGCAAAACACCAATTGGGATGAGGAGAGAGTGACACTCTCCTTGTCCCTTCATCTTCATCCTCCATCTTCATCTTCTCCATCTTCCATTAATAAGATCTTTGAGGTTCTTTGGGAAAAATTGGTTTACAAGCTTCATTGAAAGGTTTGGTGACTTGAGAAAGCTCCATTCCATCTACCAAAGGTAAGATCCATTCCAAGGTTTGGAGACTTGAGAAAGCTCCATTCCACATTGCAAAAGGGGAATCAACCATTGAAGAGGGCTTGAGTTCTTCATCAAACATCAAAGTGGAGCTAGGAGGAAGACTAGCAATCCTACTCTTGGCATCTTCACAAGGGGTTTTTCTATTCTCTCTTTTAATTCATTTCAATATTGTTTTTGTTGTATTAAGAGCATTGATATTGACTTATATTTGACTTATATTGAGTTGAATGAATGTTTTAAATTGATGATGTTGAACTAAATACCCATACCTAGGGTTTGTAGTATATTTGATTGAATGCTTTGATTTGATATTTCCATTGATGTATCTTGTGTTGGTTGATTGCATTGGATTGCATTCTAGGTTGATAGATTAGCTACCTATTGATCTCTAGATATTGAATGAAGGATCGAGAGGTGAAATTCGATATCGGAATTATGCAATCGACTACCCTATGAATGAATTAGAAATATAAGTTCTAGGGTTTCATTAATTTGCGAATGAAAAATAATTGGTTATTGCTATTTCATGAATGTGAGAACTAATGGATTGGTAATTGACTAATTAAACTTAAGGAACAAATTAATTACAAGATTATGTTAATGGATAATTGAGAATTGAGTTTTGATTGAATAGACCTATAACCCTAGGCACATTCCCAAGAACCGATTTGATCTTGAACAATCATCACACACCAACCCTACTCGTTAATCTTAGGTTTAAATTGTTACTTTGCATTCCAAACAATAAACTTTCACTTTTAATTTAATTGCTTTAATCAAGCTATTACGAACCACACCTTCTTGGGGAAACGACTTTGGGGCGATCACCATTGCTACAACTACCTCGTATACTTGCGAGAGACGCTTTGTAGTAGTACTTAATTTGAGCGCAACAGTTATATCAAAGATAGCCTGATGGGGTGCATTTGAGATGTTTAAGAAAGCCTAAGGTGGAGCGCATCATGTCAGAAATACATGCGGGAAGTTGTGGTCTGCACATGAGTGGTTTGGCTCTAGTTAAGAAGATTATTTGACAAGGTTATTACTGGTTGACCATGGAGAAAGATTGTATTGAGTTTGTAAAGAAGTGCCAATAATGTCTAATGTATGGTAGTTTTAATCACATGCCTCCTGAAGAATTGCATTCTATGTCTTCACTTTGGCCATTTGCCACCTGGGGTATCGACATTATAGGAGAGATACATCTGAGAGCTTCAAACGGTCACCATTTCATTGTGGTAGCAGTAGATTATTTTTCAAAATGGATTGAAGCCGAATCCTTCAACAAATTGGGTGCAAGCCAAATGGCTAGATTTATTGAAAAGAACCTCATCTGTAGATACGGGGTCCCACACAGTGTGATATTAGACAATGGGGTACAGTTTCAAGGACCAGTTAAGGATTTGTTCTCAAAGTACCAAATCCACCATCATCGATCCTCTCCTTATAGACCAAAGGCTAATGGTGCAGTAGAAGCAACAAACAAAACAATTAAGCAAATTTTGTCTAAGATGACCAAGACTTGCAGGGATTGGTCAGAGATGCTTCCCTTTTCTTTATGGGGATATAGGACAAGTGTGCGAACACCTACTGGAATGACACCGTTCTCTTTGGTTTACGGGATGGAAGCAGTGTTGCCAATTGAAATAGAAATCAAGTCATTAAGAGTAGTCTTGGAAGCCGAACTGCCTGAAACGGAATGGGTAGCTAGCAGATGCACACAGTTAGCTTTACTAGAAGAGAGAAGGTTAAAAGCACTGTATCATCACCAACTGTATCAAAAGAAGATAGCTCGGGCCTACAATAGAAGGGTTAAAATAAGAAAATTCAGAGTTGGGGATTTGGTGTTGAAGCAATGTAAGCCTAATGTATCTGATCCAAGAGGGAAGTTCAGGCCTAGCTGGGAAGGGCCATATGTCGTGAAAAAAGTCATGAACAAAGGTGCGGTGAAGTTATCAGACATGGACGGGAATGAATTTAATGAACCAGTAAACATTGATAGGTTGAAGAAGTTTTATGTATGAAATAAAAAAAAAAAAGAGAGAGCTCGCTAGGTTGAAAACCTAAAAAGGGCGGCCTAGGTAAAAGTTAGAGCAGTCCGCTAGTTTTGAAAACCCGAAAGGGCGGGCTAGGCAACAATTAGGGCTAAAAGAGAGAAAATCGTCAATTAGAAAACCCGAAAGGGCTGGTTGGCAACAAGAGTGATCTTGTATATGTTGGCTTTATGTTTGGTTGTTCCCTAATTTAATAAAATAGAATTAATGTTAAAATTGTTCTATGTGCACTGTTATAAGTATTTGATCAGGTATGGAGGAAATAAATAAACACAATAGCAAAAGGTGATGACAAATTATAAATGGAAAAGAAGCATCTTTTATTACTTTAATTATTTTTCATCCTAACGATACACTTTTTGAATTTGTTGCGCTCTAATTAATACTACTAGAACTACACTCGCAAGTATACGAGGCTGCTGTAGTATCTTAGTGAACACCTCAAGGTCGTCTCACAAGGAAGCTAGATAAGCTAATTGATTATCAGATTATAAATAACATATTTTCAGTAAATTAAAATTGCTAAAAACTAATGAAGACAGATCGATTGGAGTTTAAAACAATAATAGAAAGGTCTAGGGTTTGCACTTCTCTACTAATAGAAAGGTCTAGGGTTTGCTAAAAACTGAGTTGATATATTGATTCACTTAATAGAAAGGTCTAGGGTTTGCACTTCTCTACTAACTGATATGTATGAATAGTTATTCCTCTTAACCAATTTAATTTCAAAGATAGATTTCAGGCAACTTAATTAATTGAATCAAGGAAATAAGCTCTCGCATTCAAACCTCTCTCAAATAATCTTGTTATAATTGAAATTATCCTTTTCTTATGTTATATCTCTAATTCACCTAAGTCCCTAATTAAATTGTTCCAGCATTAGACTTCATCTCTCAATCCTTCATCTAATACCTCAAACACATAATTGGTGACCAATCAATTATATATTAACAGTAGTCCATTCAATCAAGGCTAAAGAAATAATTCAAGTAAGAGCAATAACCAATTCATACAATCATAGTAGATCCATACAAACCCTAGACTAGATCAAATTAGTTCATGATAATGCTATCAAACATATTCATCTCATTAAAATTCAAAGAAATCAATTTAGACATAATAGAATTCATGAATACAATTCCAATGAAACTTAAGAGATAAAGTTCGAGAACAAAACCAAATTACAAACTCCCTTAGCTTCCTGAAGAATCTCTTGTTCAGATCTTTGCTAGAAGAATGTTGCAATGGCAAAAACAAATTTAATCTAATCAGTTTGAATCAAAGTGTAATCAATAATCTCAAAGAAAACAAATGGAAACCCTAAGTTAATTCTCTGACGGCTAATCAAAAAAACTCTCCTCTTCAAAACCCTAATCGTATTATTTATACGAAACCTCGCTTAAAAATCCGCTCCTTTAGTCCATGGAGTGACACGGCTAAGCTCCTAGCCGTGTCATGTGACACAGCCAGTGGCTTGGCCGTGTCACCTGAATGTGTCCGCTTCTGTGTGATTGTCATCTCTTCTTCTTTGGAATGGTGAGTGACACGGCCAAGCTTTGATGAGTTTGGCTGTGTTTGGTGTGTTTGGAGGGACACGGCCAGTGACTTGGCCATGTCCCTTGAGTATGTCACCTTTTGATCTTTTGGCCTTCTTCCTTAGCTTGGCATGGGACATGGCCAGGTCTCCTGGCCGTGTCATGTGACACGGCCAGTGGCTTGGTCGTGTCCTCTGAGTGTGTCAGTCACTGCCCAAATTTTCCTTCTCTCTTGGTTCCTTGGTTTTGCCCTTAAGGTGAGACATGCTTCATGCTATTCTTTCTTCCAAGGAAATGTTTGCATATTAACCTAAAAATAAACACTTAAACAAACTTTAACCAAAAATAAAATAAACATTAACCAACAACACATAAACACCACACTAAAAACTAGATCAAAAATGACATAAACACTGAAATAAATTAAAACTACCAAAATTAATGAAAACACTAAATAAACAGATTAAAGCTACCAAAATACCTAAATAAAACAATAATCATCATAATAAATAAGATACAATTCTATGACAAAAACTAATAAAACAGAATTGACAAATGTAAAATCTATGACAGTCGATAAATGTAACGTGCAGGCCAGTTTTGTCTCAGCCGATCCAAGTAGGCTTCAGTCAAGCAAGGCATGTCTAAATCAGGGGTAAAGTCAGAATCACGAGGCTTAGCTCCGTACTGACGGCCAAGTCGGTGAGGATCATAGCATGTACCTTGACAAAGAGCGGCAAGGGGAACATACATCAAGTATGTCCGCATGGTGATACGAGAAATCTTCCACCAAGGTACCAACCAACGGATATTGACTTCATAACGTGAGTGGATCCAGTCAACCCAGTCAGCATATGAAGAAGCAGGATGGAGTAGCTTCCTAGCAGAATGATGATGTGGCAGTTACCTCGCAAAGTCCATGGATGGAGTATCAAGTAAACAAAGACACTCCTGAAGCCAAATCTGTGAAGAAAAAGTTAAAAAAAAAGTCCACTAAGTTGAAAACCTGCAAGGGAAGCTTAGGCAAAAATTAGGACGGCTCGCTAGTTCCGAAAACTCATACGGGCGGACTAGGCAAAAATTAGAGCAATAAAGAAAAAAAGAAAAGAGAAAACCAAAATTGAAAAACCAAAAGGGCTGTTTAGGTAATTACCTAAAGCAGCAACGGGCTCCCAGTCAGTCTCTTTGACAATCCTAATTTAAATCGGTCTAATCCAACTAAGGTCTCGGCTAAGATCACAGGTACCGATGACAAGCCTCCTTCCATTTGGTCCATAATATCCAATGCTTATGGATCAATATCGCCGTCGAAAGAAACAAGCAAGAATTGGCCAAGCAAACAAAAACAAAGCATGCGTCCCCATGCCTTAGTAGGGGCCAAATGAGAGAGACAAAAGTCAATCAAAGGAGCAAGTAGAATTTTTTCACCTCTCATCAACCGAAGAACTTTGAATTTTGGAATTTGAAATAACATCTGCATCTTCTGTCGAGTCTTGGAAATCAATGTGGGTAACGCCATTTGTTGATTATTTGGATATCCAAGGATGGCCTCAAATTCTTCAATCAAGGGACATATTTCAAAGCCATTTTGTAATATCCCTATGCATGCCCTAAAAGTTTTGTTGTTGTTGTTGTTGTTGTTGTTGTTGGTTTAAATTGAGAAAAGAAAAGTATATGTATATGTGTTTTGGGAAGAAAAAGGGTTTAGAGACAAGTTTATATGTTGTGTATATGATGATATATATAACATATAAATTGGTCAAATGAAGAGTCAAGGTGATGGTTAAGTGGAAGAAGATATTTTTGGTTGTTATTGAAATTACTATAAAGGGCATGCATAATGAAAAGAAGTTTAACTATGTTAAAGAGGGCATTTTGGTAATTCTTCTTTTGAAATTGTGTGGTGGAGATTAATAGAGAGTTTGACTTTTATTTTGATCAATTTCCTTTCTTCTTTTCACGTGTGGCCGGCCAACCTAAAGAATAAGAGAGAAAGTAAAGGTTTGATGATATTTTGAGCTCAAATTGAAGAAGTTCTAAGTGGTTAAGTGGAAATCCAAGAAGATTCACTATATTTGGTAAGTTTCTCTTGATTCTTTTAAGTTATTTAAGTTGTTTAAGAGTTGATTGTGGATTTTAAAGTGGGGTTGTGTTGATTGTTATATGTTGGATTTAATTGGTTGTGGTGTTGGTTTTGGATTTGAAGATGATAAGTTAAGAGTGATGTTGGTTTAGGGTTTTGGAAATGGTAAGTGATAAATTATATTGTGTTATTTTGGATTAGGTTTTGGAAGAAAGTGATTTGCTCTAATTTGAGAAGTGAAGAATTCTTGGAGAAAAGAAAGTGTTTAGAGATGTATAATTGGTGCTAAAGGTAAGTACAAACTATATGGTTACAAACATGCATATATTGTTTAATCTTAAAACACTTTTGTTTGTAAATGTGATAAGGTATCAAATGTATTGTTAATGAATGTTGGTGATGAAAATATTGTGATGAGCATGTAAAATAATTGCTAATGATGTTGATTATGTCCATTTGAATGAGGTTAGGTTGTGTACAATGTGTTTTAAGTTAACCAAAAGAGATTTGGCTACATTTAGGGTTTATGCATGAGAGACTCGTAATTTGGGACGGTCGCTATTATTCATGTGCGGTCGCGACTTAGGTCGGGCTTCTGGCCGCGAAACCTACTGTAATAAGGTTTCATCTTGTAATTGTATGGCGCGGTCGTATTCAGGTGAGGTGCGACCGCTAGAAAGGTTCTGTTCACCTTATTGGAAGCAATCTAATCCTACAACAAGATTCTCAAATACATGTTAAATAGATCATCCATTTGAGTTGTCAAGGATTAAAATAGAGATCATTTGTCTAACATCATTGTTGAATCATGAAATGTGAGATGATATGGAATTGATAATGCATATGATATTACATGAAAAAGGTTATGTATTGTGTATTGTGAGGCTTGTGAATGGTGATGTGTATTATGAATAATGTACTTTGAAATGTGATACCAATAATGCTTTATGCACAATATGAATTGAGATATGAAATGCTATAAAGCCATTGTGATTGGCTATGATGGTTCAATTGTAAGAAATGAGGCATGTTTGCCTAGTTGATAATGAGATTTGAAAATGAAAATGATAATTGAATAATAAATGAATTGTGTGGCTAATGTGTTATTCCATTTTCAGAGTTGGTTGTTGGTGGCATGCCTAATAAGTGTAACAATCTCTTGAAGTTAGGTTGGATTGAATCCTTGAAGCCTAATTGAGATGTTACCACCCTTGAAGCTAGGTTGGGTTAGTTCTTGAAGCCAAGTTGAGTAAAAGCTTAGCATGCTTTTGTCCCCTTGAAGCTTGGTTGAACTTAATCCTTGAAGCCTAGTTGGGTATATGATATTGATAAATGTGATAACAAAACCAAAGCATTAACTCTGAAAATTGAATGGCATATTAGTGTGTCTTGGGCCCATGCTTGTCTTTGTTTAGTGTTGATTATGAATGGTTAAATGAATACTAATGAGGTATATGAAAAGATATTGAAATGTGATATGTAATGTGAAAGTATGTGGTTAGTTTGCATATATGGTGTTATATGTATAATATGGATTGAGAAATGACATTGCATTGCACTAAGTCATATCATTAGCATGATTATGTTACTAAGCCGTAGGCTTAGCGCGATAGTGTTTAATCGCGCAGGTAATAGAGTTGATAGAGTTGAACCCGAGAGTTCATCAAGACCAAGTGAGAGTAGACCTTGAAGAATTCATTTTGGGAGCTTAAAGATCAGAGCAGACTTGCCAATCATGTATACTTCTTTATATTTTGTAAAGAAATGTTTAATATGTAAATATGTACATATTTTATAACTTCCGCTGTGTAATATTTAAATGTATATATATAACTAATATGTTTTGTTTTATAAGTAAATGATCTACTTTTCTATAATTTATAATATTAAGGCTATTGTATCAAGTTTTAAAGTGTTTTGAATGATAAGAAAACCGTAGCATCCTTATGTTTGGTGCACTTATGCTACATTGTGGTGGTTGTAGTATGTGTGCATTGGATATGGGGGTGTTACAATTGTTTTGGTATCAGAGCCTAGGTTTGAGATTCTCAACCTAGGTAAAATGTAACAAAAAGAATATTTTACTTAAAAAGTGGGTTTTGAATAAAAATACATGTTTGGGATTGGCAACCTCTGATCTTTAATAAGGTGTGTCCTTTTTTGTGTTTGCAGTGTTAGGTGTTGATGGATCCTCATTTGAGACAGTCAGTTGAGGGTAGTGAGGAGAGCGTTGCTCCTGATGATGGAGCTAGGGTTGATAGTGTTGAGGAGGCACCTGCTTCGGTGTCGGGTAGACCAGCTGGAGAGGAGGTTCCGCCAGCCTGGTTTAGACATATGATGGAAGTTATAAGGCAAGCACCAGTGCAACCAGTGCCACCACCCCCTCAGCCTTTGGTATCTGTGAGGCATTATGACAAACTAAGGAAGTATGGAGCGGAGGATTTCCTTGGTACTACTGATCCAGCAGTGGCTGAGCAGTGGTTAGACAAAGTACAGAGAATATTTGTTCAGTTGCAAGCCACTCCAGAGGAAAAGTTTGATTATACAAGATCCTTGTTGCAGAAGGATGCATATAGTTGGTGGAAGACAGTGCCCCATTCTATGGATGATCCACCTACCTTATCCTATACAGATTTTCTGAGGGAGTTTGAATTGAAGTATACTCCAAGGGAGTATAAAGATGGGAAGAAAAGAGAGTTTCTAGATTTGAAGCAAGATCACCGGACCGTAACTGAATATGAGATTGAGTTTATTCGACTGAGTCAGTATTCTGGGGGTATCATTGCTGATGAGATTGATAGATGTCGGCGATTTCAGGAGGGATTGAGGCCCTCGATCATGTGCTTAGTGGCTGGATCCAGATATCAGGATTTTTCACAGCTTGTGGCAGCAGCTCAAAGTGTAGAGCGAGCTCAGGGTATTGCGGTTGCTTCAGAAGAAGAGGTTAGGGTTAGAAGGCCCCAGTTCGAGGCAGGGTCTTCTTCTGCGAAGAGGGGTAGAGGAAGTTTTATTCCTCGGAGTAGTAGAAGTCAGAAGTCAGCTGGTAGGTCAGTGCAGTTACAGAGGCAGAGATTTAGACCTGCGGCTTCAGTGGCGAGTGCTCCGACCCCTATGGTTCAGAGATCCACCTTACCCATCTGTATCCATTGTGGTAGGCCGCATGGTGGTCCTTGTTGGAAGGCTGGTGTTGCAGGGGTATGTTTCAGGTGTGGGTCACCTGATCACTTTGTGAGAGATTGCCCTGAGAGGCAAGAGCAGATGTCAGTTGATACAGCAACTTCTCGACCTAGTGCGAGGGGAGGCCGAGGAGGCAGAGGTGTCAGCCGAGGAGGTAGACCGGGGTACAGTTCTAGAGGAGGTGCTACCTCCAGGGAGAGTAGACCAAAGGAGGTTGGTTCTTCCCAGAGGATGTATGTTATGCAGAGGCAGCCTGATGCATCGGCAGTCATAGCTGGTACTTTTTCTTTATTTAATACTCCAGTACTTGCTTTGATTGATCCGGGTTCCACACATTCATATATTAGTGCATCTATTTTGCCTGTATTTGATGTGCATGCTGAGTCCCTAGGATTTGATGTGTTGGTGACAAATCCATTAGGGCATAGTGTGATTGTTAGTAAAGTGCACCGGGATAGTGCAGTGAGGGTGCAGGGTGAGGAGTTCCTTGGAGATTTGATTGAGATGCCATTTAAGGAATATGATGTGATCTTAGGTATGGATTGGCTATCTCGACATGGAGCTGTGGTGGATTGTAAAAAGAAAATTGTTTCTTTGAGAACTGTTGATGGTAGAGAGGTGATAGTATCTAATGAGCAGGAACAGCTAGCCTCCTTATTTGTTTCAGCTATTGCAGCTAGGAGATTGATTAGAAAGGGGTGTGAAGCCTATCTTGCTCATGTGGTGGATACTAGAGTGAAGGGTTCCCCTATTGATAGCATTGCCACAGTTGCTGAGTTCCCGGATGTGTTTCCAGAGGAGTTGCCAGGGTTGCCTCCTGAGAGAGAGGTGGAGTTCGGTATTGAATTGTTGCCTGGTACCACTCCTATCTCTATTACTC
This sequence comes from Garcia nutans, assembly GCA_947685225.1. Taxonomy (NCBI): domain Eukaryota; kingdom Viridiplantae; phylum Streptophyta; class Magnoliopsida; order Malpighiales; family Euphorbiaceae; genus Garcia; species Garcia nutans. The sequence continues at coordinate 38,236,221 of CANTUV010000045.1, forward strand.
CTTATAGAATGGCACCAGCAGAATTGAGGGAATTAAAAGTGCAATTACAGGAGTTGTTGGACAAAGGATTTATTCACCCCAGTGTTTCTCCTTGGGGAGCTCCTGTGCTATTTGTGAAGAAGAAAGATGGTACTATGAGATTGTGTATCGATTATAGGCAATTGAACAAGGTGACTATTAAGAATAAATATCCTTTGCCTAGAATTGACGACCTCTTTGATCAATTGAAGGGTGCAGCTGTGTTTTCTAAAATTGATTTGAGATCTGGGTACCATCAATTGAGAGTCAGAGCTAAAGACATTTCCAAAACCGCCTTTCGGACCAGGTATGGGCATTATGAATTTCTAGTTATGCCTTTTGGTCTGACGAATGCACCGGCAGCTTTTATGGACTTGATGAATAGGGTGTTTAGGCCCTATTTGGATCAGTTTGTAGTGGTCTTCATTGATGATATTCTGGTGTATTCAAGGAATGAAGAGGAACATGATATGCATCTGCGGATTGTGTTGCAGATTTTAAGAGAAAAGCAGTTATTTGCCAAATTGTCGAAGTGTGAGTTCTGGTTGGATCAAGTAGCTTTTCTCGGACATATTGTTTCTGTAGAAGGCATCAGAGTTGATCCGAGCAAAGTTGAAGCAATTTTGAATTGGAGTCCACCCAAGTCGGTGACAGATGTTAGAAGTTTTCTGGGTTTGGCAGGCTATTACCGGCGGTTTGTGAAAGGGTTTTCTTTGATAGCTACTCCACTCACCAGATTGCTTCGCAAGGGAGTGAGGTTTTTGTGGACAGATCAGTGTCAGGCTAGTTTTGAACAGTTGAGAGATATGTTGACTCAAGCGCCTGTTCTTACTTTACCTGTTGAAGGCAAACCATATGTGATATACAGTGATGCTTCACATAGAGGTTTGGGGTGTGTATTAATGCAGGAAGGGAAAGTTATAGCTTATGCATCTCGACAGTTGAAATCGCATGAGCTTAACTATCCGATCCATGATTTGGAATTGGCTACCATTGTATTTGCATTGAAGATTTGGCATCACTATCTGTTTGGGGAGAAATGTTTCATCTACACTGATCACAAGAGTTTGAAGTATTTGGGTGTCCAGAAATAACTTAATCTTCGTCAGAGGAGATGGTTAGAATTGATTAAAGACTACGACTGCTTGATTGACTATCATCCAGGTAAAGCAAATGTTGTTGCTGATGCCTTGAGTCGGAAGTCTTTAGCTGGTTTAACAGTTTACTCGCTCTCATTGCTTGTTGAGTTGAGAGCATTGCATGCCAGTTTTGTACCTTGTGTTGATGGTGCATTATTGGCACAGTTGCAATTGAAGCCGGTTTTGTTAGATCAGATTAAAGAAGCTCAGTTGGCCGATAAGAAGATACAGAAGATTGTTTCGGATTGTCTGAGTGGAAAGGGTAGAGATTTTATTGTGAAGAGTGATGGAAGTCTCTGGTTCAAGAGCAGATTGTGTGTACCCGATGATGCTGATTTGAAAAGGGTCATTTTGGAAGAAGCTCATCAGTCGATGTTTGCCATGCATCCGGGTAATACGAAGATGTATCATGATTTGAGACAGCATTATTGGTGGATGGGGTTGAAGAGAGACATTGCTGAGTTTGTATCGAAATGTCTCACTTGTCAGAAGGTTAAAGCATAGCATCAAGTTCCAACCGGGTTGCTTCAGCCTTTGTCAGTGCCAGAATGGAAGTGGGAAAGAGTGACAATGGACTTTGTGTCTGGATTGCCATTGACACAAAGGAAACATGATGCCATATGGGTGATTGTGGATAGATTGACTAAGACAGCTCATTTCCTTCCGGTGCGGATGGATTACTCTTTGGAGAGGTTGGCTGAGCTGTATATCCATGAGATTGTGAAACTGCATGGTGTTCCAACTTCTTTAGTGTCTGATCGAGATCCCAGGTTTACTTCAAGATTTTGGAAGAGTTTGCATAGTGCTTTGGGTTCTCGACTGCACTTCAGCACTGCTTTTCATCCGCAGACAGATGGGCAGTCTGAGAGAGTGATACAGATTATTGAGGATATGTTGAGAAGCTGTGTCATTGATTTCTCTGGAAGTTGGGATAGATTTTTACCTCTTGTGGAGTTTGCTTACAATAACAGTCATCAATCTAGCATTGGTATGGCACCATTCGAAGCACTGTATGGTAGACGGTGTCGGACACCTTTGTGTTGGAATGAGATTGGTGAAGGTAAGTTAATTGGGCCTGATTTGATTCAAGAAACTGAAGAGAAAGTGAAGTTGATTCGAGTCAGGTTAAAAGCAGCTTCAGACCGACAGAAGTCTTATGCAGATCTGAAAAGGAGAGACATAGAGTTTGATGTTGGAGATAAGGTATTTCTGAAAGTGTCTCCTTGGAAGAAGATTTTGAGGTTCGGTCGAAAAGGAAAATTGAGTCCTCGTTTCATTGGGCCGTATGAAGTGTTAGAAAGAGTTGGGCCAGTGGTGTATCGACTTGCTTTGCCACCTGAGTTGGATCGTATTCACAATGTATTCCATGTTTCTATGTTGAGGAGATACAGATCGGATCCATCTCATGTGTTGCCGATTGAATCTATCGAGGTGAATCAAGATTTGACGTTTGAAGAGGAACCAGTTGCTATCTTGGCACGAGAAGTGAAAGAGTTAAGGAACAAGAGAGTGCCATTGGTGAAGATTCTTTGGAAGAATCATGAAAGGAAGAGGCAACTTGGGAAAGTGAGCAATCTATGCGAGAACAATATCCTCAGTTGTTTCAGAGTTGATATCAGGTAATTTCGAGGACGAAATTTTCTTTTTAGAGGGGGAGAATTGTAATATCCCTATGCATGCCCTAGAAGTTTTGTTGTTGTTGTTGTTGTTGTTGGTTTAAATTGAGAAAAAGAAAAGTATATGTATATGTGTTTTGGGAAGAAATAGGGTTTAGAGACAAGTTTATATGTTGTGTATATGATGATATATATAACATATAAATTGGTCAAATGAAGAGTCAAGGTGATGGTTAAGTGGAAGAAGATATTTTTGGTTGTTATTGAAATTACTATAAAGGGCATGCATAATGAAAAGAAGTTTAACTATGTTAAAGAGGGCATTTTGGTAATTCTTCTTTTGAAATTGTGTGGTGGAGATTAATAGAGAGTTTGACTTTTATTTTGATCAATTTCCTTTCTTCTTTTCACGTGTGGCCGGCCAACCTAAAGAATAAGAGAGAAAGTAAAGGTTTGATGATATTTTGAGCTCAAATTGAAGAAGTTCTAAGTGGTTAAGTGGAAATCCAAGAAGATTCACTATATTTGGTAAGTTTCTCTTGATTCTTTTAAGTTATTTAAGTTGTTTGTGAGTTGATTGTGGATTTTAAAGTGGGGTTGTGTTGATTGTTATATGTTGGATTTAATTGGTTGTGGTGTTGGTTTTGGATTTGAAGATGATAAGTTAAGAGTGATGTTGGTTTAGGGTTTTGGAAATGGTAAGTGATAAATTATATTGTGTTATTTTGGATTAGGTTTTGGAAGAAAGTGATTTGCTCTAATTTGAGAAGTGAAGAATTCTTGGAGAAAAGAAAGTGTTTAGAGATGTATAATTGGTGCTAAAGGTAAGTACAAACTATATGGTTACAAACATGCATATATTGTTTAATCTTAAAACACTTTTGTTTGTAAATGTGATAAGGTATCAAATGTATTGTTAATGAATGTTGGTGATGAAAATATTGTGATGAGCATGTAAAATAATTGCTAATGATGTTGATTATGTCCATTTGAATGAGGTTAGGTTGTGTACAATGTGTTTTAAGTTAACCAAAAGAGATTTGGCTACAATTAGGGTTTATGCATGAGAGACACGTAATTTGGGACGGTCGCTATTATTCATGTGCGGTCGCGACTTAGGTCGGGCTTCTGGCCGCGAAACCTACTGTAATAAGGTTTCATCTTGTAATTGTATGGCGCGGTCATATTCAGGTGAGGTGCGACCGCTAGAAAGGTTCTGTTCACCTTATTGGAAGCAATCTAATCCTACAACAAGATTCTCAAATACATGTTAAATAGATCATCCATTTGAGTTGTCAAGGATCAAAATAGAGATCATTTGTCTAACATCATTGTTGAATCATGAAATGTGAGATGATATGGAATTGATAATGCATATGATATTACATGAAAAAGGTTATGTATTGTGTATTGTGAGGCTTGTGAATGGTGATGTGTATTATGAATAATGTACTTTGAAATGTGATACCAATAATGCTTTATGCACAATATGAATTGAGATATGAAATGCTATAAAGCCATTGTGATTGGCTATGATGGTTCAATTGTAAGAAATGAGGCATGTTTGCCTAGTTGATAATGAGATTTGAAAATGAAAATGATAATTGAATAATAAATGAATTGTGTGGCTAATGTGTTATTCCATTTTCAGAGTTGGTTGTTGGTGGCATGCCTAATAAGTGTAACAATCTCTTGAAGTTAGGTTGGATTGAATCCTTGAAGCCTAATTGAGATGTTACCACCCTTGAAGCTAGGTTGGGTTAGTTCTTGAAGCCAAGTTGGGTAGAAGCTTAGCATGCTTTGCTCCCCTTGAAGCTTGGTTGAACTTAATCCTTGAAGCCTAGTTGGGTATATGATATTGATAAATGTGATAACAAAACCAAAGCATTAACTCTGAAAATTGAATGGCATATTAGTGTGTCTTGGGCCCATGCTTGTCTTTGTTTAGTGTTGATTATGAATGGTTAAATGAATACTAATGAGGTATATGAAAAGATATTGAAATGTGATATGTAATGTGAAAGTATGTGGTTAGTTTGCATATATGGTGTTATATGTATAATATGGATTGAGAAATGACATTGCATTGCACTAAGTCATATCATTAGCATGATTATCTTACTAAGCCGTAGGCTTAGCGCGATAGTGTTTAATCGCGCAGGTAATAGAGTTGATAGAGTTGAACCCGAGAGTTCATCAAGACCAAGTGAGAGTAGACCTTGAAGAATTCATTTTGGGAGCTTAAAGATCGGAGCAGACTTGCCAATCATGTATACTTCTTTATATTTTGTAAAGAAATGTTTAATATGTAAATATGTACATATTTTATAACTTCCGCTGTGTAATATTTAAATGTATATATATATAACTAATATGTTTTGTTTTATAAGTAAATGATCTACTTTTCTATAATGTATAATGATAAGGCTATTGTATCAAGTTTTAAAGTGTTTTGAATGATAAGAAAACCGTAGCATCCTTATGTTTGGTGCACTTATGCTACATTGTGGTGGTTGTAGTATGTGTGCATTGGATATGGGGGTGTTACACATTTATTTTAAATGCCCTAGAATCCGTATTCCAAAAGGAAGCCACGACATGTAAGAAGGAGTGGTCCAATTTAACATTTTGAAAACATTTTAAAACATAAAGTTTTGACCATGAAATTTGCTTCCAATGAATGGCATCCATATTCTTAAATAGAATTTTTACCTTCTTTAAATGATGTTCAGTCATGGCTAATGAATGAAGGAAAATCAAAATTGTTAAAAGGAGTCTTCACGTTGAGAGGGAAAAGTTTTTTTGGTTTTTGTATGAAGTATGGCATAAAAGGTGATATATATAGAAAGAATAACCTTTTCCAAAAGGGAAGAGGAAAAGGTGATTGGAAAGAATAAGACAATATGGCATAGGGAAAGGAATTGGTGACAATTTTCTTTACCACGTTGAATTTGGTTTAGCAAAATGATGTGGATGTGAATTATGGAATTATGAGGTACTGTGATAAAAAAAAGAGTTTAATAATTGTGATGCAGTAACGAAAAAAAAAGTTACAGTAAAGAGGAAAATTGTATTTTTTTTTCATTATTGTACAATATTTTAAAATTCTACAATATTTACATATCACTAAGAGGGTGGTGGTAGGTCATCAAATAAAGCCTTGAAAAAGTCGTCGCCTGTTGGAGGAGGGGGCAAATCACTTGTCCCGAGTTCGCCCGAAGCTGAAGTGCCAAAACCCGGCAAATTACTTGTCCTGGGATCACCCGAAGCGGGAATACCAAAATCCCTATTACCTTGAGGTTTCGATCCATCATGGTCCTCATCAGAAGCAGACGAAAGGATCTCATGGTCATCAGTCTGGGGGCCTCTTGATGAAGAAGTGCCGGGATCCCTTATCCCCTGAAAGCGGAAGTCTCGAAAGTGTTATTCGGATTGATGATATAAATTTTCAAAATGAGAAGCCTGCTGACGACTTGCAGCCAACTCTTCTTGAAGTTTCCTATTTTGTTCTTCGAGCATTCGCTGTGAACCAAAAAGGAAAAAGGTAAGAGCATACATAATCATGCATACATATAGCATAAATTACTATGAAATAAGAAACGTACCAGGTAGTTCATATCAATGCCCTGCGGATGAGATGGCATATCTGGCAGGCTAGAATGAGCAAACGAAGGGGCAGTAAAAGAAGGTCCATCCTCATGATCAGATAAACCAATAGCCTACAACAATCATTAAAGAATCAAAGAAAGAAAAAAAGCAGTTGCAAGGGAAAAGTGGTAAAAGTTTTACCTGAGAAGTACTGGCCCCGAGATGTGGAACAGACTCTCCTACATCTCCGTGATGTTCCTCTTCATCTCTACCATCATTTTCATCGAAAATCTCCCGCACACCAACAGGAGGCACATCAAAGTTTAAGAGCCTTCTTTGAGTAAAATGGGCACATGATGCACCCGGCGGATGGAGAAATGACTCAGCACCATAACTGTACTGAGCCGGCCACCATGCATCCTCTGGCATTGACATAATATTTAAAGTGTATTCCGGGATATGCATCGGGACCCTCCGCTGCTCTAGACCGAGAAACCACTTATAAACTCTTTCCCCGAGAAACCAGCCACTAGACACTGGGCCAGCGATGACTCGGCGAGAATGTTGGAAAGATAGTGCAGCCCTCATCAAAGGAGACCAGTTTGCTCTTTCTTCTGGGTTCCACCAGGCCAAATTCACCTGCAGAATAACATAAGATAAGTAAAACTTACACATAAAATTTAAAGCATACTAATGTTATTTTACCTGATCCCAAGTTAAGCGGCTCAACACAAAATGGTGAGTATGCACATGGCGAGAGCCAGAAGCGTCCACACGATCAGACAACTAGAAATTTAATCTCGGATACCCGACCCTATCTCGAGAAATACCGGGTACCCTCACGAGGTTATGCTCATATGCCCATACCTACAATAACAATAAAGATCACATTCATGCAAGAAAAGAGCAGAAATGACATTGGTAAAAGAAGAATACCTCGACAACCACCATTAAACTGACAAAAGACTTCTTGTTTCGGCAAAGTTTATCAAGACTATGGTAAAGACACGTGAGACCAGCTCCACCCCAGCCAGAAGATGGTACCATTCTGAAATAAGAAAGGGCACCCAACACTGAAAAGTGGATGGAGGATTCAGTGCTGCCTAAGATGGTTGACTCGAGCAGATATAATAAAAATCCTCGAGCATACTGTTCGGCCCTGTCTCTGCCAACCCGTCCTTCGTAGTTCATCCAATAACTACAAATTGGCTCGATTTTTATCTTAAAAGGCCCTTTATATGATGGTTCCATACCAATTAATTCTTGAATTTCTTCAAATGTTAAAATATCGTTGGTCAGAGGAACCGGAACACTATCATATCGAAGGCCGGTTATAGCAGTAAAATCGACCGGACCAATTGTCATCTCTCCAATGGGCAAGTGAAAAGTATGCGTTGTGTCCAACCATCGCTCTGCAAGTGCCTGGATTACGCTCCGGTCTATCTGATATTCCTCGGATGGCAATTGTAAGATGAACTGCTCAAAGCCACAATCTCGTATAATCCGCCTTACCCGAGAAGGCACTACATCATACCATTGTCGGGCTTTGTAAATACATCCTCCAGCCCGAACAATGCAACGATCATGCTAACACAGACCCAGGTAAGTTAATACCAGGTAAGTACATATTATTCCATCTACTTAAATTAATTTATTTTTTCAAAAAAAGAATAATAATATAAAATATAAAAAAAATAAAGGCAAACACAATAAAAATAAATAAAAATAAAAAAATAACAATAATAATAAAAAAACACAGAGTCAAAAAATCAAGAGAAAAGAAAAAGAAAAAATAATTACCGCGCTCTTTTCGTTGGAACTGCGGTGAAGCGGCATCCCAGCTAGTATATCTATATTTCCATCTTCATGATGCCGAATAAACTCCAATAACTCGGCATTAGAATGAGTCCTTGACCTCGAAGCATGCATTATTTTTGAAAAATATGTGCTAAAATTTAAAGAAATTTGAGAGAATTATACAACTTAAGAAATCTTGCTGTGAAATGAAATGAAGAATAAGCTCCTTTATATAGAGAAACGGCAAGCAAAAAACAAAATTCAAAACTGCTCATGAATAGTAAATTTTACTATTTTATAAATAGTATTACTATTGATAAATAGTAAATTTTACTATTTATAAATAGTATTACTATTGATAAATAGTAAAATTACTATTTCAAATAGTAAATACTATTTGCTACTATTTTTAAATAGTAAATTTACTATTTTTAAATAGTAAATAGTACATGAACAGTGACTACACAGTAAATAAATAGTAAATTCAATTATTCCTTTAATCATTCAAATAATTGCGGGTATATAAATATTTTTACACGCTTGGGGCAAGAAGAAGACATATGCATAAAAATTAGCCAAACTTTTTGAATTCAAAAATTATTAGCTCAGGTCCAGAACTCAAATTTTTTTTAGGTCCAGAACCTAAAATATCTTTTAAGTCCAGAACTTAACTCGGGTCTAGAACCCAAATTATCCTTAGGTCCAGAACCTAGAATCTTTTTTAAGTCCAGAACTTAGCTCGGGTCCAGAACCCAAATTTTCCTTAGGTCCAGAACCTAAAATCTCTTTTAAGTCCAGAACTTAACTCGGTTCCAGCGCCCAAATTATCCTTAGGTCCAGAACCTATAATATTTTCTATGTCCAGAACTTAGCTCGAGTTCAGAACCCAAATTATCCTTAGGTCCAGAACCTAGAATCTTTTCTAAGTCGAGAACTTAGCTCGGGTCCAGAACCCAAATTTTCCTTAGGTCCAGAATCTAGAAATCTCTTTTAAGTCCAGAACTTAACTCGGGTCCAGAATCCAAATTATCCTTAGGTCCAGAACCTAGAATCTTTTCTAAGTCCAGAACTTAGCTCGGGTCCAGAACCCAAATTATCCTTAGGTCTAGAACCTAGAATCTTTTCTAAGTCCAGAACTTAGCTTGGGTCTAGAACACAAATTTTCCTTAGGTCCAGAACCTAGAATTTATTTCTAAGTCCAAAATCTTAGCTCGGGTCCAGAACCGAAATTTTTCTTAGGTCCAGAACCGAAATTTTTCTTAGGTCCAGAACTCGAACCGGGTCTAGAACCCAAAACCTCAACCATCTCAAAATGAAGTTTTATTGCTTTTCACTCTCTTTCACTAAAAAGTTTCAGATCATTCAAGCAGGGGGCAAACTGCATACCCTTAATTTTTGATCCAGTTCGGTCCAATATATTTTATTTAGTCCAAAATAATTTTTGTGTTGTCCAAAATATTTTAATTGGTCCAAAATAATTTTTGTTATCTTAATTAAATAATTTTTGCTTTAGTATCTAATTTTAATTAATAAAAAATAAAAATAAAAAATCGGCGACAGAAAAATCGGCGAAGATTTTTTCGTCGCCAAAAACCATCGCGTAGGGCATGGCCGTGGGCCATTTTTACAGCTGCGGCAACTTTTTCGCTAGCGCATTTTTTTCGCAGCAGTTTTTTTTTCGCCAGTGAAATTTTTTCGATGCAAAATTTTCGAAACCTAATGCGATTAGGTTTCAGATTCCTTTTCTTAATGAATAATAGATGTCGTGAATAACTAGAATTAGTCATATAAAACTTCTATAAATAAGATCAAAAACAACACAAAAATCAATCAAAAAAAGGAAAAAAGGAAGAAATAAGGAGGAAATTGGACATAAACTTGAACAAAAATTGGATCCGAAACTAAATAGGAAGGAGGTGAATCAATCTGATTTTTGGAGAGAGAAGAAAAACAATTCAAGCAATTCAAAGGCAGCAAAGCTTGTCTTTGTTTTTGTTCATCCAAGAAGAAATTTTTGGTGGAACCAATAAACGAAGGTATGCATCAATTGTTTAAATTTTATTCTTCACAGTAGCTAAATCATCCCATTATTTCTTTTAATTCAAAAACCTAAGAACCCTAACTCATCTTTTCTGAAGTTTGAAAATCTTAATTCGTTGCTTTGTTTTCCAAAAAGTTTAAAGTTATTAGTTTTGTTTCTTCAAAACCCCAAAACCAAAATTTGCATTCCAAATATTCAAAACACTAAATTGAGTTCTGTTTCTTTCCAAAAGCCCTAAAAATATCTTTTTTGCTTTTATAAACTTTAAATCGTTTTGTTTAATTTCATAAAACTTTATAAAATTATTAATTATTTTTCCAAATTCTAAAAATTAACCCATTACTCGAAATCCTAATTCAAAAATCCTAAAATCCTAATTCAACTTCAAAAACTAAAATAATGAACCCTAACCCCTTTAAAACCTTAAACCCTAATTTTTTCTAAACCCTAATCCTTTAAAACCTTAAAAACCATATAAACATAAATATTATAATTTTACGTAGTAAGCTTGAAATCATAATTCAATGAGTAACCGTAAACCATAAATCTAAGTATTTTAAACTGTCCAAACCCTAGTTTCATGATTTCACCATTCAAACACTAAATTGGTTAATTAAAGAATTTTGCCAACTTTTAAAACATAAAACCTTAATCTATTTTAATTCCTTTAAAAACTCACAGTAGCCTAATTCCACAAATTCCAAAACCCTAAACATATGAAATAAAGAACCCTAAATGGAAACAGTAACCATCAGTGACTCCATTGTCTGAACTTAGAATTTAAAACTCAGTATACAATGGCAAAATTGTAAAGATAGAAAAACTTACTGCATTATATATATGTTAATGATTGTTTATATTAAATTATTAGATTATAAGAAATTATATGCAGACATGTACTGTAAGTATATAGCAGTCATAACGAAAATGAGATTTAATAAAGTTTTATTGAATTGAACATTACTTAATCAAACATAATGAAGATGTCCAAAGTGTTAAATTGTATATTGACTAAAAATATCCTGGAATTTTATCTTAAATCATAGTGCTTAAAGTGTTAAGTAGAGCAAAAGTGTTCATGGTGTTAACTGAATGAAAGTTTTTATTATAATAATAAAATAAAATTTATTAAAATATAAGATATAAATTCTATTAGTAAAATATTTACAATTGTAGTGAATTTATGAAACTTATTAAAGTAAATTACAAATAAAAAAAATATAAAATGTAAATATAAAATATTGATGTTACAAATGCAATTGTTTATTATAAAATAAATGCTAGACAATTGCTATATAATTATATATTATTTATTTATTTATTTATTTATTTTAATTGAGATAGATCTTATTGAAAACAATATTATTTTGAAAAATAACCGCAAAGAGGTTTTATTGTTATTAATATAAACTGAAATTGTATTTATTTTTATGGTAAAATAAGTTTTACTGAAAATATTTGTTTTATTAATTTATTTTCAAAAATTGTGATTTACTATTTTATCATTACAATTACTTATACTGAAATTAAATAGCAAAGTATGTGTATACAAGTACCACTAAGCTATAAACTTAGCATGTTAGAATTTTCTAACACGTATGTAAGATGGACCAGAGCGGAGTTATTAATTGGTGGATAAGAGTTTCAATAATTAGTTGCAGAGAACGGACGAAAGATTTTATAAATAATGAGAATTATGGATTATTAACATTGTATTATTTATTTGGATAAATTTGAGGATTATATTAAATGTAAATGGGACGAAATATTTGTATACATATTTTTAGTTGGAGTTATAAGATTTAGTGATAGAGTATTAATTCGGATAATATATTAAATATGGTTATATTTATAGATTTTTATGTATGTTTAAATTATTTTAAATTGAAATGGACATTGGGTTTATTGAAGCTATTAGTTGAGATCTATTGAAAGCAAATTGGAAGTGTATTTTTGCAGGTTGTATAACTTGATGAAAATTTTTAAATAGTGATTATTGCATATGAGACTGTACTGAAATTTTTAGTAGGATTTTTTCTTAAATATGTTCTAAATTGGATATTATATTATAATAAGATTATCTAGTGTATTGAATAGCATCTTCTGACAATTTTCTAAGAGGATAGTTAGGAGGTGCTACAAGCTGAGATGAGATTAAAAGAAAACTAAGGAATTAGAAAGACATTGGTTAAAAGAAAGGATGAAGATAAGGCTACTATCCCTATGTGTGTGATTGGCATTTTGGTTCCATTAGGCAAATTAACAAACACATTATATAAGGTTTGTAGTATATAAAGGTTGTGATTAAGCATACTATTTGATCAGTAGCTCCAGTGTCTATAATCCAAGTTTACTATTCAAGAGGGTTGTAAAGTCACAAAATGTAAAGTGGTAATGGTTTATACTTGAATAAATTGCATGAGGTTGAAATTTTACAAAAACATTGTTTACCATTGGCTCATTGGCTTTGACAAAGGTTTAAAGCAACCTGATCAACTATTGGCATTGGTATGCTGTGAATGGTGGATTTAATATTAAAGCTACCTTGTGGCTTATAAAATTTTGGCTCATTGCACACTAGTCCCATGTTAATTGAGTCACCATTCAAGTCTTGTGACCCATTATAGGCATTCTTAACTTGATTAGCATTACTGACATTCTATCTCCACTTTGGCTTGTAACTTAGTGGATAACCAAGTTTTTTTTAACAAACATCTACTGTGTGTCCATTTTACGTACAATATGTTCATATTGGTTTATTAGTGGAACCAGTGTTGGGACCAAAATTTCTTCTTAAAAGTGGGTTTCTTGACAACATTATTATGATTACTAGCATTACTTCTATTTTGATGTGCCTGACCACTGTTAATCTTACTATAGAAAACACCATGTTCAACCATTTTTTGTACCAGGTTCCCTAATTATCGTTCATGTTGTATAGCATGTGAGAAAACCTTCTTGATAATCGGTAAAGTATCCATCATCATCATTTGGGATCTGATAGTGCTATAATTGTAACACTCGAATTTTATTAAAACATAACTAAATAAATAATTTTGGAGGGTTAAATGAGTTGTTGGAAGAACAAGTATGCTAATGTATATGTTGAGTACAAAGAAAAATGCCTAAAGTATAAAGTCAAATAGTAAAAAGAAAGAGTCAAAAGTTGAATAGTAAAAGGGGCAAAATGGTAAAAACCCAAAAGTTAAAAGTTAAAAATAAAATAATAATAATAATAGTAAAATAATTCAAACTTTAATTAATTTTGAATGGAAAAACAAAATAAGAATTTTTAAATAAATAAATAATTAAATAAATTATTATTATTATATATATATATATACTTGGTTAAGAATAAAAGAAGAAATAAAATTTAAAAATCCATTTTCATCTTCTTCCTTTCCTCTTCCTCCAGGCCGAACCCACCATTGATGTGAAAAGGAAGATTTTATTTCTTCCATACACCAAATTCCAACAAGATTTCAAGTGACTAAAGATAATTTTGGAGGTTTTATAAGAGGTAAGTAGGGTTTCTTTCAAATTTAATAAGTTTCTTTGAATTTTTGAATTATGTGATATTATGACTTTTGAAGGAGGTTGTTTTAATTGTCTAAATGAGTATGGATGATGTTATTTTGATGTGAAGACAAGGATTTTGTGGTTAAATAGTTGAAACAATCAGGGTTGGCATTAGTAAATTTAGGGTTTTGTATGGAGAGTTGTAAAGAGATGATGTTTATTGAATTTAATTGTTTAAATTATGTTACAATATGAGTCTAATGATAGAAATGAACTTAGAACACAATTTGGAATTACTTGGAATGATTTTCCAAAGATAAAGTATATTAAGGAAAAATAATGAAAACTTGAAGGAATTATGCTAAATTATAATTTTATTAGTTAAAATGCATAGAAATGTGATTCTAATTAATTATGTACACTCACATTTTGATTAAGAAGTGAGTGAAGTCAAATTCCCATAACCAATAGGTGAAGGACAATAAGAGAACTTGGTGTTGGGTGGAGTTTTGGCTCACATTGTATCATTTGTGAGGTTAGTATATACTTTGGAACTTATTTTAATTAGTTGATTTGATTGAAACTTGGCACATTGCATGGGAATGTATGTGTTATGATACTTGAACATGAGTACATGTATGTGTTAAGCATTGTTTATAATAACAATGCATGGTTTGATTTAATTGTGTCATGTTAAGCCATTCAAGAATAGCTAATAGTGATGATATGTGTAAATTATGAAAAGTGCTATTTATGCACTAAAATATGTAATTGGCCACATTTGTAAAATAAATAATAATGATGTTAAATATGTATGGAAAATTGGGAAAAGAATATAAAATGTGGAAAACATGGGAAAAATGGACTATAAGAAACGTGAATTGCATGTTGCCTTATATAATGTCTAGTTCCAAGAAATTGTTTTTGGATTGGTTTGGCATTGTTATATGCCTTCAAGCTAGACACAATTTTGTAAAAATTATAATTACACCTTCAGGCAAGGCACGCTGGTGTCATGGATATTGGATAGGCCAAAATAATATTTTTGGGACTAGACCTAGCATTATATTTAAAATTTTATTTTTAGTACCAAAGTATGTACTGCTAGGCTTTTAGCTTAACGCGATTGTATTTCATCGCACATGTGACAGAGTAGATTTGGAGGATCCATAGAGGTCTGTTAGACCTCCTTAGGTCTAGATTTTGGATAGTGTAGTTGAAATATAATGATATATTTCTACTTTGTAATTAATTATGTGCATATAACATAATAACTTGCTTAATGTTGTAAAGTTTAAAGTTTGTTAATGTAAATTAAGTATTTGGATATTTTGAATATAAATACATATATATATATATATGGCAGTGTGGAAGGTTGTTGAGCCATTGGACACTTTTGAAGAAATGGACGCGTCAATAAATTTTTGAAAGTGTGTTTTTTATGTAGGTTATGGTTGTTTAAATTTTGGAAACGTCTGAAATACAGATAAAACTCTGGTGAATTCTTTTCAGAGATTTTCCCTTTAAAATTTGTATTTTTAGTAATTAAAGTACTTATGTATATATTTATTTATCTATTAAAGTTTATTTTAAGGATTTAAAAATTTCTTATAATTATGAAAAATTTTAAAATAATTGGGATTGTGTTATTTTTGTATTCTGTATACGTATTTTACATATACTAGGTGTATATATTGTATGTATATAGGATATAAGGGTGGTACATTTATTTTAGTATCAGAGCCTAAGTTTGAGGTTCTCGACCTAGATGGGTTTTAAGAGAGAAAAGGGAATTTTAAATGTGACATTAAATTGTCATATATGCATATACATTGACATTTAATCTGGTATCTGATGTGGCAATTTTTACTATTGTAACAGATATAAGTTTATATGGCGTCTAGGATCCTCCAGTCTAGTGAGGGAAGTGTTGAGAGTGTTGTGCCTGAAGAGGGTGTTGTTGGAGTTAGTGCTGAAGTTGCTAGGGAGACATCAGTATCAGCAAGACCAACAACTCAGGAGGCTCTACCGGTTTGGCTACAATAGATGGCAGAGTTACTTTAATAGGCCTTAGTAAAGCAGCAGCAACAAACTAGGAAATATGATCAGCTGAGGAAATATGGGGCTACGGACTTTGTGGGCACTGTTGACCTAGACGAGTCGGAGCAGTAGCTGGATAAAGTTCATAGGATATTTATCTAATTGCAGGCCGTTGCATAACAGAAGTTTGATTATGCCTTGTTTCTTTTATAGGGGGATGCCTATGACTGGTGGAAGGTAGTTCCTCATGGGTTGGTTGATCCACCAGTTCTGACGTATGCTGATTCCTACGAAAATTTGAAAAGAATTACACCCCCATGTAACACCCATATACACTATATATATAATACATACATCCCATATTTATAGAATACATATGCAGAAGATAAGAATGTTAACATCTTTTATCATTTGAATGATTTTCCATAATTATATGAAAATGGTTTAATCCTTAAAATATACTTTAATAAATATATAATTATATGTATAAGTAATTTAAATACCAAAAATACTGATTTTAAAGAAAAATCTTTGGAAAACATTTACTAAAGTTTTATCTGCATTTCAGACATTCCCAAAATTCAACCATCACAACCTGCAAAAGATTTTACATTCCCAAATAAACGTAAACAACCATTTCTCCATCACTTCTCAAATTATACAACCATGTATCAATATATAATATTTATAAAATTGACAATGTTTAGCCCTAAAACCATTATAATTTATAACATTTACATGTATATAAACATAATGCACATAATTATATAACGACCCATAAAAGAAATGTTTACATGCTAGCAACTAGATCTGGTCCTGAAGCAACCTATCCAAAAACTTCTAGAAAAACCTAAAAATCCTAGACCTACTATGGTCTAACAGGGCTCTAGGTCTCAACCCTGTCACTTACATGATAAATAAATTGCGCTAAGCATTTTATCTAGTGGTACATACTTTGTTACTAAAAATAAGATTATATATAATGCTATAAAATGCACTATGCTCCAATGTCAAGCAACATACACACAATTTTATCAGCATATCAATCATCCACGCATATTGGGCCCAAAAGTCCTTATATATTGGTATAGTTCCAAAAATATTATTTTAGTCCATCTCAATTATCATGATATCAGTGTGTCTCACCCATATGCATAATAATATTTGTGACACCAGTGTGTCTCACCCGAAAGCATAATACTATCTGTGACATCAGTGTGTCTCACTTATAGGCATAATAATAACCGACAATAATTCCCCGGAACAAGACTCTATATAAGGTAAACACGCAATCACATTTCTCACATTTTATTTTTTTCTCTTGTTTTTTTCCACATTACATATTCTTTTTCCAGTTTTCCACTCATTACCAACATCATTATCACATCTATCACAAATGTGGCTAACTTCCAAATTTTAGTGCATAACTTGCACTTTCCACAATTTACACATATCATCATTTTAGCCATTCTTAAATGGCTTATCATGCCATATTCTAATCATATTAAGCATTGTTACTTCAAATAATGCCTAGCACACACATTCATCAAAACTCAAGTAACATAAAACATTCATCCTATGCAATGTGTTATGCTTTAAACAATGCAATCAAATAAAATAAGTGCCAAAGTATGTATTAACCTTATTTAAGCAATTTTCAAGCTAAGTATTACACCTTTCTCACCACTTTCACAATTTCCTTGACCACTTGGTTTAGAAAATTATTATCTACTCAACATCTAATCAAAATGTGAATATATATAATGCATTAGAATCACATTTTTAGGTGTTTTAACCATTAAAAATCAATTAAATATATTTCCTTCAAACTTCCAAATATTTGTCCTAACTCTCTTTAATTTTGAAACACCATTCCAAATTGCATTCTAAGTTCATTTCCACTATTAGAATCATATTGTAACATGATTTAGACAATTAAACATATTTTACATCAATTCTTTACAAGATTCATCCAAAATCTTAAATTCATCATTACTTTATCCAAACCTAACCAAACCTAAGCCAATCAACTATTTAACTTTAAAATCATTGTCGCCTCATCAAATTAACATCATTCAATATCATTTGAACAATTTTATCATAATCTAATAAAAACCCATTTATCACAAATAGATAATTTCAAAGAAATTCCATAAATACAAAAAGAAAACTTACTAGTCAGTAGAAAATCCACCATAACTTCCTTTAATTCTTGAAAATCCTACCAACGATTAGTGTTTGGATGAACCTAAAACCTCCCTTGGTTCTTCAAAGGTGGCCAAACTCTATGGAGGAAGAAGAAGATAGATTTTGTTTTAATTTTCCTTCTTCATTTTCTAACCACTTATATATATATATATTTAATTATTTAATTATTTTTTCAAAATTTCTAATTTCCTTCCTTCACTCATTATTAATTTATTTTAATATTTAATAAATATCCAAATTTTTCCATCATCTTCCACTATCCAAAAAAGCATTTTAATTTTGAATTATTTTATTATAATTATTATATATATTTTGACTTTTACTTTTATTTTACCATTTACCTTTGTTACTATTTAACTTTTGTCTTTTAATAGAATTTTATACTTTAAGTATATTTTTCATATACCCAACATATACATCTTATATGTATCCTTCTTCCAACACTTTAATTGCCCTTCCAAGGTATTTATTCATTTAATTATTGTAGACCCTTTTAAGGTAATTATTTAGTTCCAATTAAAAAGGGGGCAAGTTAAGTCCAGTGCAATTTTACAAGCTTAAACCTTTAAATGCTTGAATTAAGTTTGGTTTCAATTTAAAAGCCCCCTATCTAACCTGATTCCAATTAGAAGGGCCCCAATTAAATTTAAATCAAATTAAAAGGTCCAAATTAACTCGAGTTCAACCCCAAAAGCTAAAATGGTTGGACCGGCATTAAATTCTTGTCAAATTAGCAAAGCTATTCGAGCTTCATATCGAATTGGCTTGTGCCAATTTGACATGAGCAAAGACTCATGTTAAAATGGCAAGCCAAATACTTGCCAATTTGACATGAAGCTTAGGTCATGTCGAACTGACAAACCAAATTCAACATAAGCAAAGGCCCATGTAGAATTGGCTTGTGCCAATTCAACATGAGCAAAGGCTCATGTCAAACTAGCCTTTATAGCTGGCCCTAACTTAAAGAATTTCAATTTTACTTGGACTCGGATGGTTTGGGGCTTTCCTTAGTTGATTAGAAGTGTTTGTACCTATTACCCTAGTGATTGTCTATAAAAAGGGAACAAACAAGAAACCAAGGAGGAGCCATCTTTAGAGATCAAAAGCCATAATCGTCAACCACAATTAGTAAATTAAAAGCGATAGACAAAGAGTAAAGAAAAAAGGAAGAAATAGTAGGCAATAAAACAAAAAGAGACAGAGAGCAATCAAGCAGTTAGGCAGTAGCGAAAACTTGTGAACTCAGTAGATAATCTCTTGATTATTTAGCTGAGCCAAAACCTACTTTGATCCAAACAAACCATGGCATCATCATATATTAGCTTTTGTGAACAGATTGTGGTGCTTGGGTAAGACTTGGTTCAATGATATTCTTTTGGTAGAGCCAAAAGCGTAGGTATGTTCCCCAAGACTTGTTCAGTTTTATGAAGTTATCGTCTTTACTTTTTTCATATTGATTTATGGTTCTAATCTTGTCTGAATCATATATTAAAACCTTGAATGCATGTTGCAGACCCTTAATTTTGGCCTTAGGCTAGTCCGATCTCAATTAAGAAGGTCAAGTCAAATCCAAAAAATTTTAAACCTAGTCTAGTCTAGTTTTAAAAGCTTAAAATAAGTCTAGACCAATTTTAAAAGACCAAAATTAGTCTGACCCAATCTTAAAATCCCAAAACAAGCTTGTTCGAGTCCAAAGCATAAAATCATGATGAATTGGCCTAACCAATTTGCCACTAGGCTAGCCTATTCCAATTCACCCTAGGGCCAGCCCATGGCTAATTAGCATGGTCAATACACCATGGACAAAGGCCCACAGCGAATTGGCTATCCCAATTAGCCATGGGTCTTGAATCTAGGTTTTAATTTTGAGTTCTTAGCTTAATTATGTCCGAATTAGCTTCAAATTCTAATTGTAATTGGATTAGCAAGAAGAGTTTTTGAAAATTAAGAATAGTTGAGTAAGATTCACCTAATTGTGGGATATAAATATAGGACCAAAAAGATCAATAGGGGGAATTGACTTAGAATTATCAAAAAGAGCCAGAATCACTAGGGGAAAGTAAAAACATGTAAACCAACACAGAGTACACTACTAAGGAAGGCATTAGAAATTGTCTTTGGCTTGTATTCACCCAACCAAATTTCCCTCAATCCATGCAGTAAGCAAGACAAAGCTTGGTTCAATATAAAAAATTGGTGGAGCCTTCAACGCATGTATCATCTTCTTAATTTTGTTTAAAATTAACCATCT
The DNA here is from genome assembly GCA_947685225.1 of Garcia nutans. NCBI lineage: Eukaryota > Viridiplantae > Streptophyta > Magnoliopsida > Malpighiales > Euphorbiaceae > Garcia > Garcia nutans. The sequence continues at coordinate 38,256,438 of CANTUV010000045.1, forward strand.
TCATTTAATGAATCATAATCGTAGTTTCAATTCCATCTGAGACCCAAACTAATAATATTGAATTCCAATCTTATACTGTCTCAAGCATAATTTACATTATCAACTTTTAATCCATCTTCCAAAACCTTAAATTGCATGTGTTAGCTTTAGATTATCTTTCAAAACCCTAAAGTGCATGTGTTAGCTTTAGATTCTTTTTCAAAGCCCTGAATTGCATGTTTTTAATCTTAGTTAAACCTTAGAATCGCACAACAAAATCCTAATTTGCATGATTAAAACCCAAAAATCCTAATTTCTATGTTAAAACACCAATTAGTATTTGAAGCCCTCAAAAACCATAAGTTTATATTAAAAGACTATGATTAGTCATTTTAAATCCTAAAACCCTAATTTATGTCTTGAAACCCAAATTTACACGCTTAAAACCCTAAAACCATAATTTATACCAATGAACCCTAATTATGTATGATTAATGCCCAACTTAAGATTGAACCTTGGATTTCATTATCTAATTTATTATCGTATGCTTATTTCTTGATGAATGGTTGAATGATTTAATTATATTTTGTTATTTTGAGTTCAAAGGTAGTAAAAGGCATGTTTCCACCTTGTGGGCACCTTAGTTATTTTTAATTATTTATGCTTATTTTAAGAATTTTTTAATTATTGTAAGGGCACGTTTCCACCTATGGTGGATGCCCTATTTTATTTAATTGTAAGGACATTTGAACATTGTAAGGGCATGTTTACATCCTTGGATGGGTACCCATTTTGTTTGATTTATTTTCATAATATGATGATTGTTTATTTCCTTTAATTGCATGTAATATGGATGATGTTATAATATGATTAAGAATTTAATAATATATAGACCTAAAAGGAGGACGGTTCCAATGAACTAGGTGCTATGGGGGTGCTAGGTCATTCTTACCTTTCCCATGAATACCTAACTTTTTGAACCCAATAGGTGGGTTAGGGATTCCTTAGGAATTGAGTCATCCACAACTTTCTTTTCTTTTTCGGCCAGTCCGGATGGCGACTATATTTCTTTGGGTTTAGACCCGTGTTCTCTAAGCCCCTGAGCCTAATAGTGCTGAAGTCATAAGAATCATTCCACCGGGAGTGGGGGCAAAAATTTCCGCTAACAGTAGCAACTCCACTAGGGATAAGAGAAGTTGATTATGTTGGTCTTTATATTATTTTATTCTTTTTTATTATGATATTATCTATTGCATCACTTAGAATTATATTGTGTGTGTGAGTTAGGATGCCCTGTGTAACTCGTGTTATGTGTATGTAAGTGATACCATATTTTCACTTGAGGTATGGAGATCGAGTATTGCATAACCACTCATAGCCTTATACCTTTTGGTATATACTTGCTATGAGAACCTAGGCCTTTTACCTAAAAGACTAAAGCCTATGTAGTTGGCCCACTAACTTTCTTTAGGTTTACCCTCAATGCTTGTTGTTTGGCTGTGATTGACATGTCTTATCTAAGTTATGTCCCATTTGGTTTGCCTTTTTCTTAATATGACATAATTATGGTGTACGCCAAAAATAATTTTTTTTAAGGCCCAAAAGATAAAAATTATTTTAAACTCCTCTTTAAGATGGATCAAAAATCCTTTTTCCTCATGGCCCAAGCCAAAGCCTAAAATTAATTTTTAAATAAACCTTTTTCAAGGGGCTTTTAAACATTTATTAAATGGGCTTTTAGTCATTCATTAAAACCTTTTTTAAACTGGCTGACAACTAGTTAGTTCAATTATGAAATATTAAAATCAATTGTGGGCCTAATTTATATCAAGACTTATTAATTGTGGGTTTGTTTGAGGCATGAATCATTAGTTGCCTATTTTCAAATGAGAAATCTATTTATGATAAACCCTTTAATCCATAATATAAGCTATCTTTCAGTTGACCTAATAGATTAAGACTTAATTAGTGGGAGTTATCATGGACTGATTTCTCTACCTAAAAAGATAATTATTGGTTAATTCATCTGATTTCATCTATCAAAAATAAGATATCCCATATTGATATTTTGTTGACCATATACCTAGAAAAAGAGACTAACCACTCATGTCTAGGGAGACATAAGGTTGGAAGGAATATCTTGGCCCTGTTTACTTGGTAATCTGCTCATGCATACATGCATTGCATTTCATAAACATTGATCATTTCTAGCTCACAGACATGGAGTATAGCAGTTGAAGAGCTTATGACAACCCCACCTATGGGTCAGAATCCAATGAGTATTCAGTCAATTTCACATCAAAAGCAATGAAACTTGAGCAAGTTTAGAAGATGGTAAATGATGCCCTTAACTCCAAGATGGAAGAACTAAAGGGGACCCTAGCTGAGACTATGAGAAGCCAACAACTTTCACTGTTGGAGGACAACAATGTTGAAGCATCTGATAGTAACATGAAGCAAAAGGATAAGGGAAAGTCCAAGGTAATAGTGGCAGCCTCTGATGAAGACAAGGTAGTAATGGATGATACTGATTGGGATGTATAATTCCAAGACAAACAAGAAAAGCTAAAAGAGAAGAAGGTCATAGAGAAGACTGAGTCTGGTGGTTTTGAACAAATGAATGCTGATTTGGAGAAGAAGTTTGAAAAGAAGTTGAATACTTAAGAAGTATCAGAGGTGGACAAGCTATTTAAGCAAGATGAAGAAGTTCCTTACAAGTTCAAGATGCATTCTTTTGCCAAGTTAAATGGAACTGGGAATCCCCATCTGCATGTCAAGCAGTCCCCATCTGCATGCCAAGCAGTACATTATTGTCATACAGTATGCTATGGACACTAAGGTTTAAACTCTGAGGTACTTCATGCTATCATTAGACCCTATTATGCAAAACTTGTTTAATATCTTAGAGGATAACACTCAAAAAGATTGGAATTTATTGTACAAAGCCTTCATCCAGCAGTGTAGGTACAATACTAAATTTGAAGTAGCTCTAATGGAGGTAGAATCAATAAGACAAAAGCAAAATAAGAATATTGTTGATTATGTGAAAGGTGGAGGAATGAGGATGCTCTTATCAAAAAGAGGTCTGATGAATCTGACTAGATAAGAATGATAGTGAGAGGTTCTTTGCCAACATCCATGAGAGGTTATCTCACACTCTTATAAGAGATTTTAAAGATCTTCTCCAAGATGGCTTGCAAATAGAAGAATGGAAAAGAGAGAAGAAACATTTTTCTAGAAGAAGGAATGAGAGGGGAAATTATCAAGCTCGCAGTCAAGGTTTATAGAAATCAATGAATGTCAATTCAACAACTGGTCAAGCAAATAGAAGATAATTTTTAGAATTGGGAAAACCTCTATCTTGGATTTTCAACAAGTTATAAGAAAAAGGGATTATTATAGCCATTAGCTTCTCGACCGCTACATGATCCTTTGCCATCAAACTTTGATGCCAAGGCCATCTATCAATTTCATCAAATGCAAGGGCATGAGATAGATAAATGTACTTGATTAAGGCACAAGGTCCAAGATTTGATTAACAATGGAAAGTTTCCTGAGCCCGATAATCCTAACACCAAAAGCAATCCTTTGCCTAAATTTGAAAGAGTGTCACCACTAGCAGCCTTCACAATAGGAGAAGGACTGAAGGAAGATTTTGCTTTTTCCTCTTTTTAGGATATGAAGAAGGGGGACTCAATTGATGGTGATGATGAAGGAAGATAGGCCTGTGCACCTGAAGTGGAAGAGCTACAGAATGATAAAATCTTCACCCTTAGTGTATCCGAATAGATGAAGTATCTTCAACTCCAACTCAACAAAACCTCCTTTAGCTTGAGTGTTACTCATTTTATTTTGCTTTATTTGATATTTTATTAAAACAATTGTGTTTTTCAAATTAAAACTATTTGAATAAATTGCTTTTGTTACATTTATAAATTGTTGGCTTTTGACATTGTAGTGTTCAACCAATGACGAAACTAGCTTGATGTTCATAAATTATTATATTTATGCATCATGAATTGAATGACTTTACTAGGTGAGGGTGTAATATCCAAAATTTTTAAAATTTCTAATTTTTAAAAAATTTAAAAAAATAAATTATAAGTTAATTGGACAAATTAAATAAATAATTTTAAATAAAAAATGAAAATATTTTAAGTAAAAAAAAGTAAAATGTATGTGTGATATAATTGTAAATATTTATAACATATACAAATAAATTTTAAAAAACTCAAAGTTTATTTTAATAATTCAAAAGTAAATTATATTGTTAGTGGAAGATAATATTTGATATTATAATTAAATAATAATATATATACTTGGCTAAGAATAGAAGTGGGAAATATATGGTTAAGAGTGAAAGTGGGTGGAGAGAGAGATTTGTACTTAGTCGTCTTCTTCTTCTTCTTTCTCCTTAAGTCGGTTTCCATGGATTGTGTAAGAGAGGATTTTTGCTTCTTCTAAGCTTCCTAAAGTAAAGGATTTTCAAGGTTTCAAGGGAAGATTTGGTGGTTTCTATTTGAGTTGGTAAGTTTCTAACTTATTTTTCTTGGATTTTCTTAAAGATGTGAAGTTTGACTTGTTATGGCTGTATGTTTTAAAGGTTGAAATTGGTATGTATAAAGTTGTTTTGAGTAGTTAACCATGATTTTAAGGTTGGATTGAAGAAATGATTCAGTTTGAGTTGAGTTTGGTGTAGAAATAAAGTTTAGGGTCATGTAACTTTTGAGTTATGAATTCATGGTTTTAAATTGTGTAATTTGATTTTAATTGAGTTGCTTTGATGCATAAACAAGTATTTTAAAGTTAATTAATGGATTTGATTGTGCTGGATAGAGTTTAAGAATTGAAGTGCTGATTTAGAGGCTTAAAAGGAAAAAGAAAGATTGTTCAAAGTATGGAAAAGAATGATAACTTTGGATATGTGACTATTTTATGTTGATATCAGGATTTTGGCCTAACACGCCCAGTGACACGGGCATGTCATTGGGTGTGTCGACGATACTATTTTTCTATGTTAGTGGCACGTGCAGTAACACACCCATGTCACTGAGAGTGTCAAAGCTTCTGTAATGCAATAGTAGTAACACGTGCAGTGACATGCCCATGTCACTGAGTGTGTCATAGCTACTGTGATGCTTTGTGTTTGGCATGGGAAGTGACACGTCCATGTCAGCGAGCGTGTCAAAGCTTCTATGTAGTGGGTATAGGGCATGGTCATTAACACGCCTATGTTGCATTTGTAGATTTTGCCCAAGATAGATCTTTTCATTGTTTTTCCTCTGTGGTTCTTATCTTTGTGTTGAGAGATCACGTATTTGTATTAAAAGTGATACTAAGTGATTAATTATAATCACATTTAGTTTAAGCAATGAGGAGATTTTATTTGCCCAATCCAAGTGTTAAAGGATATCACGGAAGAGAAGGTTGAAGGTGGTGTTTGAGCTTGTTTTGTTGCTTTTAGATGTAAGTATAAACTTTGAATAAATTGGTTATGTTTGCATGACATTTGGGCTTAACACATTTTGGTTAGAAAATGTGTTAAGTTACTTGATGCATTGATTATGCATGAATAATATGCTATGACTTGTGTAATGTCATATATGTATTAAATGCATTGTCAAAAAACATTAATAATGGCTAATTTGAGTAAAAAGTGAAATATGTGCAATATGTGAAAATGACTCAAAGTGTTTGAGTAATGTTGTTTATTGTGTATGCATTAAAGATATTGTGGAAAGCCATTGGTGATGGCAAGATTGCATAAAATGTGATACAATGTAATGATATATTGGGATATGAGAAATGATGAGTTGAAATAATGTGACATTGATATAAATGGGAAAAATGAGAAAAGAGGGAATGTGCCTAATGAATTATGAGGAAATGAGAAAGAGATTGATAATGAGAAATATGAGATAAATGTGTGCCTAGTATGTTATTCAATTTTTAGAGTTCTATGTTGTGCGGCATGCCTATGAGGATATCCTCATTATTTGCCTTCGGGGCTAGCTTTTGAATAATTATTGATTTGCCTTTGGGCTAGACGTTGGACGTCACTTGCCTTCCGGCTAGATGATGGGCATCACTATGATTTACCTTCGGGCTAGACACTAGGCATCACTTGCCTTCAGGCTAGACACTGGGTGTCAATATGGATAAAAATAAGAATTCTGAGATTTGAATAGCATATTACACCCTTTGGGCCCATGCTTGTATTTGTTTTTATGTGAATTGTGAATCATGGAGCAATTGAGATATATGTTAAGATGAAATGATATGAGATATGATATACATAAGCATTATGCATTGGCATTGCATTTGAATTTTATTGTTATCAAAGTTTGTACTGCTAAGTGTAGACCCTTAATTTTTGACCTAGTCCAATCCAATATATTTTAATTAGTCCAAAATAATTTTTGTGTTGTCCAATATAATTTAGTTAGTCCAAAATAATTTTTATGGTATCTTGATTAATTTTAATATTTATTTTAGTAAAAAATGGTGAAGTGAATAAAAATTCATAAAAAATAAAAAATAACAAAAAAATTCGGCGACGGAAAAATCTGCGATGAAAAAATCATCTCTGAAAGTCAGCGTGGGCCCGTGGGAATTTAGCCCGCAGGAAAATCCTGCAGGTGAAATGGCCCGCGGGCCAATTCGCCCGCCACTGCCACAGCCAGCTACGGCAACTTTTTTGCTAGAGCAATTTTTCCGCAGCAGTTTTTTTTCGCCAGCACATTTTTTTTTCGCCAGCAAAATTTTTTCGACGCAATTTTTTCGAAACCTAATGCAATTAGGTTTTGGTTTCCTTTTGTAACACCCCTTAACCCGACTATTTCCAGCCGAGCCAAGTGTGCTACAGTATATGCAACATGGTATACAGAACATGCACTAAATAAAATTTTTTTCCTTTTTATTACAAATAATAATAATTTACACATTTCTTTAATTGTTATAATTACATTTTGAAAGTACTTAATAGTACATGCCAAGCTAAACTTTTCTTTGCTCCTCAGTTCGCCTACTGTTACGCACTCTGGTAATCCGAATGTAAAAATTCTTATTTTCACTCGAAATAGACTCATATGAGTCCTTATGGTTAAATTTCTAGATTTAAATTTGTTACACACAATTCTTGATGACTCCTTGAACTCTTCCCTTTGCTTCCCTTTGATTTAAATTTCCAAATTTGTTTCCCCTTTGCTTTCCTTAACTCGTCTTTGATCTTTTTCTTCTTTTTCCTTTAACTTTTCTTGATTTCCTACAAGAATTCCAGCATACACACTTTAAACATACATCCTATGGTTTGAAAACATAAGCTACCAATTCATTTCTTGCAAATTTTTCCTCAATCTAATCTCCTCTAACCTTAAAACCATTATTTCTTTCATCAAATCCTTCAAATAATTATTTCTTGAATTTTCTCCAAATCTAGCTACATGAACCCTAATTTCAATCTCTTAAATTAACCATTAATCCATGAAATTAAAACTAGAGATAGGTTTCTCTTACCTTATAATCTTGTTTGTCACCAAAATCTTCAACCAAAAGCCTTAAACTTTGGAAAAATCACCTCCTTCTTCCTTCTCTTATGGTTTGGACGAGTTCACCATGTAAGAGAGGGCTTTTATTTTCTTTCCTTAGCTTATTTTGATCCAAATGGCAGCCATAAGTGGTGAAAATATGTTGGTATAGATGTTCACTTCCAATTGGTACACCTTATAGCAAAAATGGCCACTTTTAATTGGTCCACTTGCCTTCTTCTTTTATCTATTTATTTGGCAAGCCATTAGGCTTCCTTTTATGCATATTTTGACCCCCTCAACTTTCTTGTGCTGTAATTTTATAGTCTAGGGTGTGAAAATATCAAAATACCCTTCAACGATTAATCGATTGTAACTTTTAAATCGTGCGTTTTTGGAAAAAATTGAAACCCATGGTTATGACCCGATTAATCTCGAGAATATTCTTCCGGGGTCGGATATGGGTACTATTTATTTCATTACGTGTCTCGCTCTATGTTGGTTACGGCCGATCCCAACATAAGGTGAGAACATCTTTCTTTTTTTTTATTACATTTCAAACTCTTTCTTTCCTTTCTTTTTCGAATATGTTTCAATTCACTTTCTGTTTATTTTCATATATACTTTTTTTTCATCTGTATATTATCACATATTTTTCTTACTTAGCTCCTCAAGGTAATAACAGTAGAATCAAAGTGGGATGAGGCAATACCATATGGAACCAGCATGGCACGGGTGGCCCTCACCACCGTTTCATTTCCATGGCACAGGTGGCCCTCACCACCATTTTCATATCACAGGAGTGGCCCTCACCACTCTATAATCAACCAATGGCCCTCACCATTGGCCCCAGTGGCCCTCACCACTGAGTTCATATCAATGCCATCATATCACAGGAGTGGCCCTCACCACTTTTTTTTCATCAAACCAATGGCCCTCACCATTGGCCCCAGTGACCCTCACCACTGAGTATAAATATCGGTGCCAGATAAATATCAAACCAGTGGCCCTCACCACTGGCCCCAATGGCCCTCACCATTGAGTATAAATGTTAATGCCATATAAATACACTCATCCCAACTCTGATTCAATCTGAATTACCAAGGTAAGCATATCTTTCTAATATTTTATTCTCTTTCATTCTTTCCTGCTTTCTATATGCATGGATTGCCATATGTTTCATATGTATTCACATCTGCATGGATGTCACCATATCATATCTCGAGCCATTTCTTGGCTCATTCACAATGCTCAGTGGCATATACGGGCTCATTGGCATTTTTATTCACTCATACTGTCATATTATTTATTTCCCAGTGCTATACTTTATGAGCCTTATATTTTTCAAGTATAAGGCTTTCCACTGTTTCATCTCTTTATTCTCTCTCTGCATATGTATTATTTAGCACGTCTTTATGTATGTATGGTATGCCTTTCTGTTTGTACAGTATATATTACGTTCTATGTGAAGACATTTAAATATTGTATGTATAGTACTCAGTATGTCTCACATAAGTATAGATATTATATGCACCGTGTTCGGTATGTCTCACATGGATTTGATTTGCACAATTTATGATATATCACATGTACATTGATTTGCGGGTCCAATCATTCATAGCTTTATTTTCAATTCAGCAACCATAACATTCCCATAATAAGTCAATCACATAATATTGGCATAGTAATCAAACTCATTTAACATGATTGAATCACATTCATATCAATGCACACATAGGCACAAAAAAAAAAATCTCAAGTTGTCAGAACACATTACCAAACATTTCCAACACAAGTTCAAATAGTTCATTATATAAGGAACACATGATTTCAACCAGGTAAAGCATTAATCCTTGAGAATCTAACTAGTTTTGCTTCCTTTTCTTAGTTCTCAATTTTATTTTCTATGATATTTTTTTCCCGTACAATTATTCTTCACTCTTTCAATTTTAGACTCTTGTATTATGGTCGGTATTCTATTCGTTATTATTCTTTCGGTTCTTTTACTACTTACCTCTCATAATTGCCTTAATCTTTATTGCATATATTTCGGTCTTTAAAATACTTGTTTTTGCCCTTATCTTTCTCATATAAATTTTTGGTTTCTATTCTTAACTTACTGTTCATTCCTTTTAACCTTCTGAATGTCTACCACTATCTAATTTCTTTCTATCATACTATGTATCTGTATATATATGCACCTTTCGGTCTATTTTCTATCATTTCTTACTGACCGTCTATTCCAATTGTCATATATTTCTCAATTTCTAACTAGTACAGGACTTACTGTTTCGTGTTAATCATATTAACTCATTGCATTAACCTCTTTCTACCTGATATCTTTCTATCTCACTCCGTTTACCTTTCCTCCGTATCCTAATTGGCACGTACTTTCCTATGGTTAACCGCCCAGGAATGGCTAAACCAATGCTCTGATACCAAAAATTGTAACACCCCTTAACCCGACTATTTCCAGTCGAGCCAAGTGTGCTACAGTATATGCAACATGGTATACAGAACATGCACTAAATAATTTTTTTTCCTTTTTATTACAAATAATAATAATTTACACATTTCTTTAATTGTTATAATTACATTTTGAAAGTACTTAACAGTACATGCCAAGCTTAATTTTGCTTTGCTCCTCAGTTCACCTCCTGTTGCGCACTCTGGTGCTCCTTTGTAGCTTCCCATTTGTCAGCTTGGACTCCATAACCTACGAGTTTAGAAAACTAAACTCGCTAAGCATATAGCTTAGTGGGTACTTTAACCGTTAAATAGAAATTAGATGCAAACCACACAATGTTACAGATATGGCACAGCCAACCCAATCATCAATATAACATTCTCAGGTTCTTATTATATTTCTCCTATTATTTGTTAAGCTTTTATGACAGTATGCTATTCATTTCTATTGATTTACTGCCACTGGATGGTACCTCATCCTATGTCTGTTAGTTGCCTAACATTGATGTTGATTACCGATCTGATGGTTTTGTATTTGTATTTCATGGCATTATAATTTCTTTATCATTGTAGGCCCAATACTCTCTTGTTTTGAGTTCCGTTTGTTAAATAACTTATGCATGAATTAAAGGTGTGTATTTACTATCTTTGTCCTATGCTTTCCATCGGCAGTTTGGCATGAATGGTTATTCGTGTGTTCATATGCTCCTTTCATTAAGTTCACATATATTTGTTAAGGTTTGGATAAGTCATATAAGAAATTAACCAATTGAATAATGTTTATTACCATTTGCCGAGTTTAATATTTTGACGGTTCGAAATTTATTTTATTAAAAATTCATAGGGCACCAGTGATTAGGAATTTGTCTATTTTTATCCTAAATCAGCTCAATAGAACTAATTTGTAGTTCAAAGTTTTTATTCTGGGCCTTTGGGCCGGACTGCACTTTTTAGGCCACACCGGGTTTTACAACACTGCAAAAATCCCTCGGTGGGCTTTAAAATCTAAATAAAACACAATTGGGATGTGATTTTCAAAAAACGAAAAATTCTATCTTGTTCTTAATTGGTCAAGCTTTCAAGAGCATATTTTTGATAATTTATTTCATTCCAAACAAATATTTTATCTCAATTATACCTCATTTATTTCTTACCAAATGAACAGTGAATTCTAGCATTTAGTTTCTTATGTACCTTGTTATCTTATTTTCCCATTAAATTTTGTTCTACTAATCCGAATGTAAAAATTCTTATTTTCACTCGAACTAGACTCATATGAGTCCTTATGGTTAAATTTCTAGATTTAAATTTGTTACACACAATTCTTGATGACTCCTTGATATCTTCCCTGGCCAATTAGTTACTCAAGTCTGCGCAATGCGTACTATTTCATTTATAACTTTACCTACGCAACTCGGATTGAGACGATTCTTATCTTAAATTAAACTAGACACATAATTATATACTCAGTAAAATTTCAGCTTAAAAAAGGCAACAAGTAATATTTGGCACAATTTCTAATTCAGCCCTGCAGTCTGCTAGGGTCTGCCTGCGCATGGTTCGCTCATTCATGTGTAACTTCTACATTTTAAGTCCAATCGAGATGAATCCAACTCCTATGATTCACCAACATACAAGGGTTAATTTATATCTTCTATCACAACATCTAATTCCTGAGGTAAATGGACCAAAACCTGGACTCAAGGCACAAATCTCAGTCTGTCCGGTTTCACAATTCCAGTGTGCATGAGTTATACTCTTTTGATCATATCTTTTTATCTACAAGTGGAATTTAGGAAATTCCAAATTCTATGGTTTCCTACACATAAGGGTGCATTTAAGTCTTCTTTCACAGCTTCTAAATGTTTCATTAAGGTCACCTAAACGTAGTCCCAAGTCACAGGTTACTGACTGAGGAATCTCAGTTTTTCAGTTTGCACGCCTGGTATCAGTTTGATCATAACTTTCATTCCACACATGAAAATGAGTTGGTTCCAAAGCATATGGTTTACTGACTTAATGGAGAACAATTAAGTCTTCTTTGTCAAGTTCTAGTTCTATCATTTTGCTTGTCTAAATTTCGGTTGAATTTCCAGAAAAATGCAGGACACATGGCTGGCTGCAAACAAAACAACACAACATAGCAATCCCATATTTACCTCCCTTATAACCTGAACCCCAAAATCAATCAATACACAACAAACACTTCTATATCATCATCAATCTCAACCACATAACCACCACAACTCAAGCACATGAACAATTGTAGCAATTACACATCCAAATGCAAAGGCAATAGAGATCACTAATTCAAGAAGGTTAAAGTACCAAACATTTTTCCCCTTTGCTTTCCTTAACTCGTCTTTGATCTTTTTCTTCTTTTTCCTTTAACTTTTCTTGATTTCCTACAAGAATTCCAGCATACACTCTTTAAACATACATCCTATGGTTTGAAAACATAAGCTACCAATTCATTTCTTGCCAAATTTTCCTCAATCTAATCTAATCTAACCTTAAAACCATTATTTCTTTCATCAAATCCTTCAAATAATTATTTCTTGAATTTTCTCCAAATCTAGCTACATGAACCCTAATTTCAATCTCTTAAATTAACCATTAATCAATGAAATTAAAACTAGAGATAGGTTTCTCTTACCTTATAATCTTGTTTGTCACCAAAATCTTCAACCAAAAGCCTTAAACTTTGGAAAAATCACCTCCTTCTTCCTTCTCTTATGGTTTGGACGAGTTTCTTAGCTTATTTTGATCCAAATGGCAGCCATAAGTGGTGAAAATATGTTGGTATAGATGTTCACTTCCAATTGGTACACCTTATAGCAAAAATTGGCCACTTTTAATTGGTCAACTTGCCTTCTTCTTTTATCTATTTATTTGGCAACCCATTAGGCTTCCTTTTATTCATATTTTGACCCCCTCAACTTTCTTGTGCTGTAATTTTATAGTCTAGGGTGTGAAAATATCAAAATACCCTCCAACGATTAATCGATTGTAACTTTTAAATCGTTCGTTTTCGGAAAAAATTGAAACCCAACGTTATGACCCGATTAATCTCAAGAATATTCTTCCGGGGTCAGATATGGGTACTATTAAGAACTTTCGACACTTAATTTTTAAGTTTACATAGTTGCTCCTAACTTTTGAGAAATTTTCACTTAGGTCCTTTTGATATCCTTTCCTGACCTTGCTGTCTTTCTTTTTTAATATCTTTTTACTCACAACTCCAAATTGAGTAATTTCAAGTTATACATCTAGCTAAGACACAAATAAACAATTAAGTCTCTTTGAGATTCTCTAATTCTGTCATTAACTTGGATGAAATTCGAGCTCAAGTTATAGGTCATGTTCTAAACTCCTTTGTTCTAAGCCTAAATCATATCCACTATGTCTGTTTCTTACCAATCTGGGATTCAGGATGTTACAATTCTATCCCCCTTAATTTAAGCTTCGTCCCAAAGCTTACTCATTCTATATACTTGATGTTCTTTAACTACTGTCTATTGCTTTTGCCACTCTTTCACCTTATTCACTTGATTGCTCTCTGTCATCTCTCTATATTGTTTACGCATTGCCTTATTTTGACACTTATTCATTTATTGGGATTAACTATTTTAAGATTCAACATGTTTTACCTTTTGTATTCTATTTTCTTCCCATCTCTGCTCACTTGCTGTTTATTATTCTACAAGATTGTCCAATAGACTATTATGTGGTTCAACATGCTTTGACTTTTGTTACGATTTCTCATTTGAAGCATCACTATTACTCTCTTGTATTTCCTTCAACTTTGATTCATGTTTGTTCTTTCTCATTCCTTCTTGTACGTTTTTCACTTTCTAAAGTATTCATTTCTAAGCTTCCTTCTTTTTGCATTGTGGTAATTCTTTGTTTACTTCTTATTGAATTTGTATGTCCTATGTATATTCGTGCAATGTGGTGGCATTCCTTAAGTATCGGCTCATCTGACTTTTCCTTGTGTTGTCATATATACATCTCGAATAATAGCTCATGGGTGATCAGTCCATGATACCATTATTCTCGAAGTACTATTTATTTCATTACGTGTCTCGCTCTATGTTGGTTACGGCCGATCCCAACATAAGGTGAGAACATCTTTCTTTTTTTTTATTACATTTCAAACTCTTTCTTTCCTTTCTTTTTCGAATATGTTTCAATTCACTTTCTGTTTATTTTCATTTATACTTTTTTTTTTCATCTGTATATTATCACATATTTTTCTTACTTAGCTCCTCAAGGTAATAATAGTAGAATCAAAGTGGGATGAGGCAATACCATATGGAACCAGCATGACACGGGTGGTCCTCACCACCGATTCATTTCCATGGCACAGGTGGCCCTCACCACCATTTTCATATCACAGGAGTGGCCCTCACCACTCTATAATCAACCAATGGCCCTCACCATTGGCCCCAGTGGCCCTCACCACTGAGTTCATATCAATGCCATCATATCACAGGAGTGGCCCTCACCACTTTTTTTTCATCAAACCAATGGCCCTCACCATTGGCCCCAGTGACCCTCACCACTGAGTATATATATCGGTGCCAGATAAATATCAAACCAGTGGCCCTCACCACTGGCCCCAATGGCCCTCACCATTGAGTATAAATGTTAATGCCATATAAATACACTCATCCCAACTCTGATTCAATCTGAATTACCAAGGTAAACATATCTTTCTAATATTTTATTCTCTTTCATTCTTTCCTGCTTTCTATATGCACGGATTGCCATATGTTTCATATGTATTCACATCTGCATGGATGTCACCATATCATATCTCGAGCCATTTCTTGGCTCATTCACAATGCTCAGTGGCATATATGGGCTCATTGGCATTTTTATTCACTCATACTGTCATATTATTTATTTCCCAGTGCTATACTTTATGAGCCTTATATTTTTCAAGTATCAGGCTTTCCACTGTTTCATCTCTTTATTCTCTCTCTGCATATGTATTATTTAGCACGTCTTTATGTATGTATGTTATATCTTTCTGTTTGTACAGTATATGTTACTTTTTATGTGAAGACATTTAAATATTGTATGTATAGTACTCAGTATGTCTCACATAAGTATAGATATTATATGCACCGTGTTCGGTATGTCTCACATGGATTTGATTTGCATAATTTATGATATATCACATGTACATTGATTTGCGGGTCCAATCATTCATAGCTTTATTTTCAATTCAGCAACCATAACATTCCCATAATAAGTCAATCACATAATATTGGCATAGTAATCAAACTCATTTAACATGATTGAATCACATTCATAGCAATGCACACATAGGCACAAAAAAAATTCTCAAGTTGTCAGAACACATTACCAAACATTTCCAACACAAGTTTAAATAGTTCATTATATAAGGAACACATGATTTCAACCAGGTAAAGCATTAATCCTTGAGAATCTAACTAGTTTTGCTTCCTTTTCTTAGTTCTCAATTTTATTTTCTATGATATTTTTTCCCGTACTATTATTCTTCACTCTTTCAATTTTAGACTCTTGTATTATGGTCGGTATTCTATTCGTTAATATTCTTTCGGTGCTTTTACTACTTACCTCTCATAATTGCCTTAATCTTTATTGCATATATTTCAGTCTTTAACATACTTGTTTTTGCCCTTATCTTTCTCATATAAATTTTTGGTTTCTATTCTTAACTTACTGTTCATTCTTTTAACCTTCTGAATGTCTGCCACTATCTAATTTCTTTCTATCATACTATGTATCTGTATATATATGCACCTTTTGGTCTATTTTCTATCAGTTCTTACTGACCGTCTATTCCAATTGTCATATATTTCTCAATTTCTAACTAGTACAGGGCTTACTGTTTCGTGTTAATCATATTCACTCATTGCATTAACCTCTTTCTACCTGATATCTTTCTATCTCACTCCGTTTACCTTTCCTCCGTATCCTAATTGGCACGTACTTTCCTATGGTTAACCGCCCAGGAATGGCTAAACCAATGCTCTGATACCAAAAATTGTAACACCCCTTAACCCGACTATTTCCAGTCGAGCCAAGTGTGCTACAGTATATGCAACATGGTATACAGAACATGCACTAAATAAAATTTTTTTCCTTTTTATTACAAATAATAATAATTTACACATTTCTTTAATTGTTATAATTACATTTTGAAAGTACTTAACAGTACATGCCAAGCTAAATTTTGCTTTGCTCCTCAGTTCGCCTCCTATTGCGCACTCTGGTGCTCCTTTGTAGCTTCCCATTTGTCAGCTTGGACTCCATAACCTACGAGTTTAGAAAACTAAACTCGCTAAGCATATAGCTTAGTGGGTACTTTAACCATTAAATAGAAATTAGATGCAAACCACACAATGTTACAGATATGGCACAGCCAACCCAATCATCAATATAATATTCTCAGGTTCTTATTATATTTCTCTTATTATTTGTTAAGCTTTTATGACAGTATGCTATTCATTTCTATTGATTTACTGCAACTGGATGGTACCTCATCCTATGTCTGTTTGTTGCCTAACATTGATGTTGATTACCGATCTGATGGTTTTGTATTTGTATTTCATGGCATTATAATTTCTTTATCATTGTAGGCCCAATACTCTCTTGTTTTGAGTTCCGTTTGTTAAATAACTTATGCATGAATTAAAGGTGTGTATTTACTATCTTTGTCCTATGCTTTCCTTCAGTAGTTTGGCATGGATGGTTATTCGTGTGTTCATATGCTCCTTTCATTAAGTTCACATATATTTGTTAAGGTTTGGATAAGTCATATAAGAAATTAACCAGCTGAATAATGTTTATTACCCTTTACCGAGTTTAATATTTTGACGGTTCGAAATTTATTTTATTAAAAATTCATAGGGCACCAGCGATTAGGAATCTGTCTATTTTTATCCTAAATCGGCTCAATAGAACTAATTTGTAGTTCAAAGTTTTCATTCTGGGTCGGACTGCACTTTTTAGGCCACACCAGGTTTTACAACACTGCAAAAATCCCTCTGTGGGCTTTAAAATCTAAATAAAACACAATTGGGATGTGATTTTCAAAAAACGAAAAATGCTATCTTGTTCTTAATTGGTCAATCTTTCAAGAGCATATTTTTGATAATTTATTTCATTCCAAACGAATATTTTATCTCAATTATACCTCATTTATTTCTTACCAAATGAATAGTGAATTCTAGCATTTAGTTTCTTATGTACCTTGTTATCTTATTTTCCCAATAACTTTTGTTCTACTAATCCGAATGTAAAAATTCTTGTTTTCACTCGAACTAGACTCATATGAGTCCTTATGGTTAAATTTCTAGATTTAAATTTGTTACACACAATTCTTGATGACTCCTTGAACTCTTCCCTGGCCAATTAGTTACTCAAGTCTGTGCAATGCGTACTATTTCATTTATAACTTTACCTACGCAACTCGGATTGAGACGATTCTTATCTTAAATTAAACTAGACACATAACTATATATTAAGTAAAAATTTCAGCTTAAAAAAGGCAACAAGTGATATTTGGAACAATTTCTAATTCAGCCCTGCAGTCTGCTAGGGTCTGCCTGCGCATGGTTCGCTCTATCATGTGTAACTTCTACATTTTAAGTCCAATCGAGATGAATCCAACTCCTATGATTCACTAACATACAAGGGTTAATTTATATCTTCTATCACAACATCTAATTCCTGAGGTAAATGGACCAAAACCTGGACTCAAGGCACAAATCTCAGTCTGTCCGGTTTCACAATTCCAGTGTGCATGAGTTATACTCTTTTGATCATATCTTTTTATCTACAAGTGGAATTTAGGAAATTCCAAATTCTATGGTTTCCTACACATAAGGGTGCATTTAAGTCTTCTTTCACAGCTTCTAAATGTTTCATTAAGGTCACCTAAACTTAGTCCCAAGTCACAGGTTACTGACTGATGAATCTCAGTTTTTCAGTTTGCACGCCTGGTATCAGTTTGATCATAACTTTCATTCCACACATGAAAATGAGTTGGTTCCAAAGCATATGGTTTACTGACTTAATGGAGAACAATTAAGTCTTCTTTTTCAAGTTCTATTTCTATCATTTTGCTTGTCTAAATTTCGGTTGAATTTCCAGAAAAATGCAGGACACATGGCTGGCTGCAAACAAAACAACACAACATAGCAATCCCATATTTACCTCCCTTATAACCTGAACCCCAAAATCAATCAATACACAACAAACACTTCTATATCATCATCAATCTCAACCACATAACCACCACAACTCAAGCACATGAACAATTGTAGCAATTACACATCCAAATGCAAAGGCAATAGAGATCACTAATTCAAGAAGGTTAAAGTACCAAACATTTTTCCCCTTTGCTTTCCTTAACTCGTCTTTGATCTTTTTCTTCTTTTTCCTTTAACTTTTCTTGATTTCCTACAAGAATTCCAGCATACACACTTTAAACATACATCCTATGGTTTGAAAACATAAGCTACCAATTCATTTCTTGCCAAATTTTCCTCAATCTAATCTCCTCTAACCTTAAAACCATTATTTCTTTCATCAAATCCTTCAAATAATTATTTCTTGAATTTTCTCCAAATCTAGCTACATGAACCCTAATTTCAATCTCTTAAATTAACCATTAATCCATGAAATTAAAACTAGAGATAGGTTTCTCTTACCTTATAATCTTGTTTGTCACCAAAATCTTCAACCAAAAGCCTTAAACTTTGGAAAAATCACCTCCTTCTTCCTTCTCTTATGGTTTGGACGAGTTCACCATGTAAGAGAGGGCTTTTATTTTCTTTCCTTAGCTTATTTTGATCCAAATGGCAGCCATAAGTGGTGAAAATATGTTGGTATAGATGTTCACTTCCAATTGGTACACCTTATAGCAAAAATTGGCCACTTTTAATTGGTCCACTTGCCTTCTTCTTTTATCTATTTATTTTGCTAGCCATTAGGCTTCCTTTTATTCATATTTTGACCCCCTCAACTTTCTTGTGCTGTAATTTTATAGTCTAGGGTGTGAGAATATCAAAATACCCTCCAACGATTAATCAATTGTAACTTTTAAACCGTGCATTTTCGGGAAAAATTGAAACCCACGGTTATGACCCGATTAATCTCAAGAATATTCTTTTGGGGTCGGATATGGGCACTATTAAGAACTCCCGACACTTAATTTTTAAGTTTACATAGTTGCCCCTAACTTTTGAGAAATTTTCACCTTGGTCCTTTTGATATCCCTTCCTGACCTTGCTTTTTTTTTTATTAATATCTTTTTACTCACAACTCCAAATTGAGTAATTTCAAGTTATACATCTAGATAAGACACAAATAAACAATTAAGTCTTCTTTGAGACTCTCTAATTCTGTCATTAACTTGGATGAAATTTGAGCTCAAATTATAGGTCATGTTCTAAACTCCTTTGTTCTAAGCCTAAATCATATCCTCTATGTCTGTTTCTTACCAATCTGGGATTCGAGATGTTACACCTTTTCTTAATCAATATTAGCTTCCATAAATAACTAGAATTATACATCAAATTCTTCTATAAATAAGGACTAAACAACACAAAAAAAGGGGGATCGGATAGAAGAAATCAAGAAATCGGAGGAGAAAGTGGAGACCGAAACCGTAAAGGAAAACCTTGAATCAAGCTAATTTTTTGAGAGAGCAGAAAAACAATTCAAGCAGTTCAAAGGCAAAAAAAAAAAGCTTATCTTTGACCTTGTTCATCCAAGAAGCAATTTTTGGTGTAACCTACGAAAGAAGGTTTGAATTCTTAATTTCTTTTATTTTTTCATAGTAGCTAAATCATCCCATTCTTTCTTTTAATTCAAAAACTTTAGAACCTCAATTCACCTTTGTCTAAGGTTTAAAAATCTTAATTCGTTTCTAAAAAGTTTAAAGTTATTAGTTTTGTTTCTTCAAAACCCCAAAACCAAAATTTGCATTCCAAATATTCAAAACCCTAAATTAAGTTCTGTTTCTTTCCAAAAGCCCTAAAAACATCTTTTTTTATTTTTATAAACTTTAAATCGTTTGGTTTATTTTCATAAAAATTCATAAAATTGTCAATTGTTTTTCTAAATTCTAAAAACTAACTCATTACCCAAAACCCTAATTCAAAAATCCTAAACCCTAATTCAACTCCAAAAACCAAAACAGTGAACCCTAACCCCTTTAAAACCTTAAACCCTAATTTTTCTAAACCCTAGTCCTTTAAAACTTTAAAAACCATAAAAACACTAATATTATAATTTTACACAGTAAACTTGAAACCATAATTCAATGAATAACCGTAAACCATAAATCTAAGTATTTTAAAGTGTCCAAACCCTAGTTTCATGATTTCACCATTCAAACACTAATTTGGTTAATCAAAGAATTTTATCAACCTTTTAAAACATAAAACCTTAATCTATTTTAATTCCTTTAAAAACTCACAGTAGCCTAATTCCATAAATTCCAAACCCTAAACACATGGAATCTTAAATAGAAACAGTAGCCCTAATTTGAATCTTTACTTGCCTTATTCAATTCTATGTTTGATTATGCTTTGATTTATATGCTTTAATTTATCTAAGTTCAATGTTTGGTTTATTTAATTTATCATGGATGGATGTTTACTTTCTATTGATATTTAATACCTTTGATGAATGATTTATTTATGATGAATGGTTATTTACTTTTATCGATTTATTTAGATTTTCAAATGTTGTAAGAGGTATGTTTCCACTTGGTGGGTACCTCACTAGTTAAATATCATGTAATTTAAATTGCTTTTCTATTTTAGAACCAATGTAGATGACATGTTTCTACCTTTCGGTGGATGTCCTATTTAGGCATGTGATGTAAGGACATGTTTCCATCCTTGGATGGGTGTCCATTTATTTATTTTTTTTGGACATTGTTTTGATTTTAAATATATTGATGCTTTATTTTAATTATTGTGCGTAATATGGATAATATTGTTATATTTAAGAATTTTATAATATTAAGACCTGTAAAGGAGGCCAGTTCTAATGAACCGGGTGTTGTGGGGGTGCTGGGCCATTTGTTACCTTCCCCACATGTATCCAACTTTTTGAACCCATTAGGGGGTTCGGGATTCCTTAGGAATCGAGTCATCCACCCCTTTCTTTTTTCCTGGCCCATCCTGGTGGCGACTCCATTTTCTCCGGACTTAGGTCCGTGTTCTCTAAAGCCCCAAGCTTAAACAGTGCCGAAGTCACAAGAACCATTCCACCAGGAGTGGGGGCAAAAATCCCCGCTCGCACTAGGCTTTTGGCTTTGCGCGATTATAATTCATCACGCAGGTGACAAAGGAGATCCTGTCGAGCCAAAGAGTTCTTCTAGATAGAGTCAGGTCTAGATTTGAGATCTTGAGTGTAGAGTTAATTGTTGGACATCAAGATCAGAGACACACTTCCAGCATGTACATATCTTATATTATCATACATTTTGACATTATGTATGTTATATTATATTTTGATGTGTATATATATATTGTAAACTATAAAGAATGTTTTGGATAAAATTTTATAATGTGTGATTTGTATGTGTTTTTGATAAGCAATATTTTATTTGCTATTTATACATATCTTAAAGTATTTAAGATTTAAAAATTGGAAAAGTAAGGGTTTTTTTTTATAGAAAATGGGTTATGACATTTTTGTACCATATATGTATATATTACATATATTGGGTGTATGTATTGTACATATATGGGGTATAAGGGTGTTACATTTATTTTGGTATCAGAGCCTAGGTTTGATGTTCTTGACCTAGGTGGGTTGTTAGAGAGAGAAAATGGGATTTTAAATATGGTTTTCAATTAGGATGCATGCATTGGTACTGGCAGTTTTTTTTTATCTTTGATGTGGTAATTTCTACTATGTTTGTAGATATAGGTAATTATGGCGTCTCAGACGCATCAGTCTGTAGAGAGTAGTATAAAGAGTGTAGCTCCTGGTGAGAGTAGAGATGAAGCTAGAGCTGAGATTACTAGTGAGGCATTTGCTTCTGTGCCTGTGAGAGCAGCAGCTGATGAGGTTCCACCAGGCTGGGTACGACATATAGTGAAGTTGTTGAGGCAAGCTCTAGTTCAGCAGCCGCAACTGCCACCACAGTCTCAGCCATAGCTGCAGTTGCCGACGTGGAAGTATGATAAACTGAAGACTTTGTTGGTACTACAGACCCTACTATAGTAGAGCAGTGACTAGACAGGGTCTAGAGAGTGTTTTTCCAGCTGCAGGCTACTCCATAGGAGAAGTTTGATTATGCCAGATCTCTTCTACAAAGGGATGCCTATGAGTGGTGGAAGATGGTTTCACATTCTACAACTGATCCACCAGTCTTGACCTATGATGATTTCTTACGAGAATTTGAGAAAAATTATACTCTGAGGGAGTATAAAAATGAGAAGAAGATGGAGTTCCTGATTTTGAGGTAGGATACCAGGATAATGATAGAGTATGAGATAGAGTTTACACAGCTGAGTCAGTATGCTGGTGGGATCATTTCTAATAAGATCGATAGATGTCAGAGATTTGAGGAGGGGCTGTGACCCTTTGTTATGTGTATTGTGTTAAGCTCTTGGTATTAGAACTTTTCTCTGCTGGTTTCAACTGCCAGGAGTGTTGAGAGAGCAAATGGTTTGTAGCAGCTGCTAGGGTTGAGGAGACCAGAGCTAGGAGACCCCAAAGTGAGTCAGGGTCTTCATCAATGAAGAGACGCCGAGGAGGATATCCTCAGAGGTTTAGCAGGAGCCAGGGGCATTTTGGCAAGTCAGTACAGTAGCAGAGATAGAGACAGAGACCTATTATTTCAGTGGCTAGTGCTCCGACCCTAATGGCTCAAAGGCCTATTCCACCTACTTGTGTTCATTGTGGTTGAGTACACGGAGGTGTCTGCTAGAGGAGAGGTGCATCAGCAGTGTGTTTTAGATGTGGATTACTAGACATTTTATTAGAGATTATCCAGAGCCATCTGAGGATAGATAGACAAATACTGTAGCTTCTCGACCCAGTGTTAGTGGGGGTCATGGTGGCAGAGGTTTTGGTATATGTGGTTGATTTAGGACTTGTCAGAGAGACTGTTCTACAGCTAAGAGTAGACCAGATGAGGTAGGGCCATCACAGCGGTAGCCAGATGCTTCAGTCGTTATTGCTAGTACTTTTACTTTATTTGGTACTTCAGTTCTTGCATTGATAGACCCTAGGTCGATTCATTTATACATCAGTGCATCCATCATTCTTGTGAGTGATTTTGCATTCTGAGTCCCTAGGATTTGATGTTTTGGTGATAAATCCTTTAGGGCATGGTGTTGTGGTTAACAGGATGCACCGAGATAATTTGATTGTGGTTCAAGATGAGGAGTTTCTCGATGACCTGATTGAGATGCCTTTCATGAAGTATGATCTGATTTTAGGCATGGATTGGTTATCCAGGCATGCGGCTATGATAGACTATTAGTGAAAATGTGTTACCCTGAGAACACGTGATGGAAGGGATGTGATGGTATCTAGTGAGCAGAGTCATCTTTCATCCATGTTTGTTTCAGCTGTTTTAGATAGAAGATGATTTGGAAGGGATGTGAGGCTTATCTTGTTCATGTTGTAGATACCAGAGCAGTTAGGTCCCAGCTTGACAGTATACCTACAGTTGCCGATTTTCTAGATATTTTTCTGATGAGTTGCCAGGGGTACCTCCTGAGAGAGAGGTTGAGTTTGGTATTGATATGTTACCTGGTACCACTCTCATCTCTATTACTGCTTATCAGATGGCACTTGCTGAGTTAAGGGAGTTGAAAGTGCAGTCATAGGAGTTGCTGGTTAAAGGGTCATCCGCCCTAGTGTGTCCCCACGGGGAGTGCCTATTTTATTTGTGAAGAAGAATGATGGAAACTTGAGATTGTGTATTGATTATAGATAGTTGAATAAGGTGACCATTAAGAACAAGTATCTATTGCCTCGAATAGATGATCTCTTTGATTAGTTGAAGGGAGCAATAGTATTCTCTAAGATTGATCTGAGATTAGGGTACCATCAATTGAGAGTCAGAGATGTGGATGTACTTAAAATAGCTTTACGCACTAGGTATGGACATTATGAGTTTCTAGTGTTGCCCTTTGGATTGAAGAATGCACCAACAGGTTTTATGGATTTGATGAATAGGGTGTTTAGATTCTACTTAGATTAGTTTATGGTGGTCTTCATAGGTGATATTATGGTGTATTCGTGTAACGAGAATGATCATGATAGGCATTTGTGGATTATATTGGAGACTCTGAGAGAGAAGCAGTTGTATGCTAAGTTGTCTAAGTGTGAGCTTTGGCTAGATCAGGCAACTTTTCTCTGTCATGTGGTTTCAGCAAAGGGTATTAGAGTTGATCCGAGTAAAGTTGAGGCTATCTTAAATTGGAGTCCACTGAAGACTGTGACAGAGGTTAGAAGTTTTTTGGGATTGGCAGGCTATTATCATCGATTTGTGAAGGGTTTTTCTATGATAGCTACACCACTCACCAGATTACTTTAGAAGGGAGTTAGATTTGTGTGGATAGATCAGTGTTAGGTGAGTTTTAAGCAGCTGAGGGAGATGTTGACTCAGGCTCCTGTCCTTACCTTGCCTGCGGAAGGTAAACCTTATGTAATTTACAGTGATGCTTCACATAGTGGTTTAGGTCGTGTTCTGATGCAGGAGGGTAGTTTTTGCATCGAAGATTTGGCAACAATACTTGTATGGGGATAAGTGTTTCATTTATACAGATCACAAGAGTTTAAAGTACCTGGGTGTTCAGAGAGAGTTGAATCTTCAGTAGAGACAGTGATTAGAGTTGATTAAAGACTACGACTGTCTAATTGAATATCATCCTGGCAAGGCAAATATTGTTGTTGATACCTTGAGTTGGAAGTCTTTGGTAGGTTTGACTGCTTATTTGCTCTCGTTGCTTATTGAGTTGAGAGCGTTGCATGCCAGATTTTAGTCTTGTGATGATGGTGCTTTGATGGCTCAATTTAAGTTGAGGCCAGTGTTGTTGAATCAGATTAGGAAGGCTCAGTTGGCAGATGAGAAAATTCAGAAGATTGTGTTGGATTGTCAAAAGGGGGAGAGTCGAGACTTTCATGTGAGAGACGATGGTTTTTTATGGTATAGAGATAGGTTGTGTATTCTTGATGATGCGGGATTGAAGAGGATGATTTTGGAGGAAGCACATCAGTCACACTATGTTATGCACCCTTATAGTACCAAGATGTATCAGGACTTGAAGCAACATTATTAGTGGTTAGGTATGAAGAGGGACATAATAGAGTTTGTATCCAGATATCTCACTTGCCAGAGAGTGAAGGTTGAGCACCAAGTTCCTTCAGGGTTGCTCCAGCCATTATCAGTGCCAGAGTGGAAATGAGAACAAGTGACAATGAATTTTGTGATTGGACTGCCTTTGACATAGAAGAAGCATGATGCAATCTGGGTGATTATTAACTGAATGAAGAAGATAACACATTTCCTTCCAATTCTGATGGATTATTCTTTAGAGAGGTTGGCTGAGCTGTATCTCAGCGAGATAGTGAGGTTGCATGGAGTTCCAGTTTCTTTAGTGTAAGATCGAGATCCCCAGTTTACATCGAGGTTTTTGAGGAGTGTACAGAATGCTTTAGGTTCTAGGTTGCATTTTAGCACTGCTTTCCATCCTGAAACAGATGGGAAGTCAAAGAAAGTGATACAGATTTTAGAGGATATGTTGAGTTGTATCATTGGTTTTGCTTGGAGTTGGGACAAATTCTTACCACTGATTGAGTTTGCATATAACAACAGTCATCAGTCCAGTATTGGGATGGCACCTTATGAGGCATTGTATGACAGGAGGTGCATGGCACCTTTGTGTTGGGATGAGGTTGGAGAAGGTAAATTGGTTGGTCCCGATTTGATTAAGGAAATAGAAGAGAAAGTTAAAGTGATTCGGGGTCACCTGAAAGCAACCTTATACCGACAAAAATCCTATACAGAGTTGAAGAGGAAGGACATAGAGTTCAGTGCGGGAGATAAAGTGTTCTTGAAGGTCTCCCCATTGAAGAAGATTTTGAGATTCACCCGCAAAGGAAAGTTGAGTTCTCGTTTCATAGGACCATATGAGATACTGGAGAGAGTTGGGCAAATGGCTTATAGACTACCTTTGCCACCTGAATTAGATCGGATTCATAATGTCTTCCATGTCTCTATGCTTCAGAGGTGCAAGTCAGGCCCATCTCATATATTATTAGTGAAGTCCATTGAGATGAGTCTGAATCTGACTTATGAGGAAGAACCAGTGGCGATCTTGGCACGAGAAGTGAAAGAGTTGAGGAATAAGAATGTGCCACTTGTGAAAGTACTTTGGAGGAATCATGCCATTAAGGAGGCAACATGGGAGAGTGAGCAGACGATATGGAGTAAATATTCCCAATTGTTCCAGAATTGATAGCATATAATTTTGGGGATGAAATTTATTTTTTAGGGGGGAGAGAATTGTAATATTCTAAATTTTTAAAATTTTTAATTTTTAAAAATTTAAATAAAATAAATTATAATTTAATTGGATAAATTAAATAAATAATTTTAAATGAAAAATGAAAATATTTTAAGTAAAAAAAGTAAAATGTATATGAGATATATATGTAAATATATATAACATATACAAATCAATTTTAAAAAGTAAAAGTGTATTTTAATAATTCAAAAGTAAATTATATTGTTAGTGAAAGATGATATTTGATGTAATAATTAAATAATAATATATATACTAGGCTAAGATTAAAAGTGGAAAATATATGGTTAAGAGTGAAAGTGGGTGGAGAGAGAGATTTGTACTCAGTCTTCTTCTTCTTCTTCTTCCTCTTTCTCCCTTAGCCGTTTTCCATGGATTGTGCAAGAAAGGATTTTTGCTTCTTCTAAGCTTCCTAAAGTGAAGGATTTTCAAGGTTTCAAGAGAAGATTTGGTGGTTTCTACTTAAGTTGGTAAGTTTCTAACTTGTTTTTCTTGGATTTTCTTAAAGATGTGAAGTTTGACTTGTTATGTTTGTATGTTTTAATAGTTGGAATTGGTATGTATGAAGTTGTTTTGAGTAGTTAACCATGATTTTAAGGTTGGATTGAAGAAATGGTTAAGTTTGAGTTGAGTTTGGTGTAGAAAGAGAGTTTAGGGTCATGCAACTTTTGAGTTGTGAATTCATGGTTTTAAATTGTGTAATTTGATTTTAATTGAGTTGCTTTGATGCATAAACAAGTATTTTAAAGTTAACTGATGGATTTGATTGTGCTGGATAGAGTTTGAAAATGGAAGTGGTGATTTAGAGGCTTAAAAGGAAAAAGAAAGATTGTTAAAAGTATGGAAACGAATGATAACTTTGGATATGTGATGATTTTATGTTGATATCAGGATTTTAGCCTGACATGCCCAGTGACACGGCCATGTCTTTGGTGTGTCGACGATGTTGTTTTTCTATTTTAGTGACATATGCATTGACATGCCCATGTCACTGAGCGTGTTAAAGCTTCTGTAATGCAATAGCAGTGACACGTGCAGTGACACGCCCATGTCACTGAGTGTGTCACAGCTACTGTGATGCTTTATGTTTGGCACAGGCAGTGACACGCCCATGTCACTGAGCGCGTCAAAGCTTCTGTGTAGTGAGCATAGGGCACGGTCATTGACATGCCCATGTTGTTGAGTATGTCATTTGTAGATTTTGCCCAAGATAGATATTTTCCTTGTTTTTCCTTTATGGTTCTTATCTTTGTGTTGAGAGATTATGTAATTATATTAAAAGTGATACTAAGTGATTAATTATAATCACATTTGGTTTAGGCATTGAGGAGATTTGTTTTGCCTAATCCAAGTGTTGAATGATATATTGGAAGAGAAGGTTAAAGGTGGTGTTTGAGCTTGTTTTGTTGCTTTTAAAGGTAGGTATAAACTTTGAATAAATTGGTTATGTTTGCATGGCATTTGGGCTTAACACATTTTGGTTAGAAAATATGTTAAGTTACTTGATACATTGATTATGCGTGAATAATATGCTACGACTTGTGTAATGTCATTTATGTATTAAATGTATTGTGAAAAACCATTGATAATGGCTAAATTGAGTAAAAAGTGAAATATGTGCAATATTTGAAAATGACCCAAAGTGTTTGGGTAATGTGGTTTGTTGTGTATGCATTAAAGATATAATGGAAAGTCTTTGGTGATGGCTAGATTGCATAAAATGTGATGCAATGAAATGATATATTGGGATATGAGAAATGATGAGTTGAAATAATATGACATTGATATAAATGGAAAAAATGTGAAAAGAGGCAATGTGTGTAGACCCTTAATTTTTGACCCACTCCGGTCCAATATATTTTATTTAGTCCAAAATAATTTTTGTGTTGTCCAATATATTTTAGTTACTCCAAAATAATTTTTATGGTATCTTGATTAATTTTAATAATATTTTAACTACTAATATTATTTCATAGTTATTTTTAATAAAAATAAAAAATTTATAAAAATATAAAAAATATATAAAAATAAAAAATTGGACGGGTCGGCGAGCGTCGCACGGCAGCGTTGCCGCTCGCCCAATTCGCAGCCAGTTGCCACTGGGACACCAATTTCGCAGCCATATGCCACTGGCTGCGAATTGGCCTGCTGCGCCCATTTTCACTAGCGCAATTGCTGCCAGCATAGCCCACGGGCCCGACAGCTCGTGTGCTGCCGATGTGTTATCTTAATTAAATAATTTTTTCTTTAGTATTTAATTTTTATTAATAAAAATAAAAATAATAATAATAAATAAATAAATAAATCAAAGAAAAAAAAATCTGCGACCAAAAAATCGTCGCTGAAAGTCAGCGCCCGTAGCTAAGTTCTGGACTTAGGAAAGATTCTAGGTTCTGGACCTAAGGAAAATTTGGGTTATGGACCCGAGCTAAGTTATTGAATTTAGAAGAGATTCTAGAGTATGGCCCTAAGAAAAATTTGGGCTCTGGACCCGAGCTAAGTTCTGGACTTAGAAGAGATTCTAGGTTCTGGACCTAAGAAAAATTTGGGTTCTGGACTCGAGCTAAGTTCTGGACTTAGAAGAGATTCTAGGTTCTGGACCTAAGGAAAATTTGGGTTTTGGACCCGAGCTAAGTTCTGGACTTAGGAAAGATTCTAGGTTCTGGACCTAAGGGTAATTTGGATTCTGGACCCGAGCTAAGTTCTGGACTTAGAAATGATTTTAGGTTCTGGACCTAAGGAAAATTTGGGTTCTAGACCCGAGCTAAGTTCTGGACTTAGGAAAGATTTTAGGTTTTGGACCTAAGAAAAATTTGGGTTCTGGACCCGAGCTAAGTTCTGGACATAGAAGAGATTCTAGGTTCTGGACCTAAGGAAAATTTGGGTTCTGGACCCGAGCTAATAATAATTTTTTTATTTTAAAAAGTTTGGCTAATTTTTATGCACGTCTTCCTTTTGCCCCCTGCGTGTAAAAATATTTTATACACGCAAGCAATTAAATGATTAATTAAATTTACTGTGCAATTACTATTGATACACTATTCATAAAAAGTAACTTATTATTTGCAAATAGTAATACACTATTCATTAATAGTAAAAGTTTACTATTCATCAATAGTAAAAATTACTATTCATGAACAGTAAACTTACTTTTGACTTTTTTTTCCTTGTCGTTTCTCTATATAAACGAAGGAATTCATTCATTTCATTCACAGATAAATCCTCAATTTCTATACTTCTCTCAAATTCTTTCAATTTTAGCATATAATTTTTTTTAAAAAAATGCATGCTTCAAGGTCAGGAACTCATTCCTTTCTTGGAGGTTTGAGTTTTGAAATCTGGAAGCTTTGTCAAACCGGCCTTGCCCTTTCCAAGGCCATCTCCAGAAAGGTAGTTCATGCTTTTCATCATGATCAAGACTTTAGAGTCCACTACTTCATCATCAAAAATTACAGCTACTTGGAAACCATTGAGAGGCCTCTCAATCATTAGAGCGTTAACAACCTCATTATCTTCAGCCTCGATGACCACTGTCTCATCTCCATTAGGGAACTTGATCTTTTGATGAAGGGTGGAAGGAACTCCACCAAGAGGATGAAACCATGGTTATCCCAAGAGTAAGGCAAATGTAACAGGTATATCCAAAACAACAAATTCAACAATAGATTCAATTGGACCAACCTTAACAACAGCTTTGAAAGTTCCTTCAGCATGACTCTTAGTGTTGTCATAAGCCCGAATTGTTACCTCGGTCAGATTTAGATCCATTGTTGAAATGGCTAGCTTTGGCAATATTTTAAGTGGACAAACATTTATGGTGGACCCATCATCAACCATTACACATGGAGTCCTTTTCCCTTTGATTTCTATTTTGATAAAGAGAGGGCGGATGTGATCTCTCCCCTCTTCCGGTAAATCCGCATCTGAGAAAGAAACCGCTCCCATATTAACTTCGCTCTTCTCTTGAATATCTTTACATTTCATTACTCCCTCAATTTTTATGATGTTGATTATCTCCTCCAGGTGGAAATTGGCATGCTAGATAAGGCCTTGACCATAGTTCCTTGGTGCTTTTTAAAAGTAGCCAATAAATCCCAAATGCTAACACTTGCTTGGGTTCTTTTTAGTTGCTTGAGCACGATATCATCTTCCTCTTCTTTATTCCCTACTTCAACTTCCTTTCCTTTATTAATTTCTACCTCCTTAGGCGGTGGCCTTGCATAAGGCTTACCGGATCTAGTGTTCATTACTTCATCTTCTTCAGGCTCGGACCAGGTCCATTCCTCCTTCTTAGATACAAGATCGTCATCACTGTCGCTTGAATCCCAAAACCCATTAACAACACAAATTGCTACTTCTTTACCCACCATAGCTTGTTTAATTTCGTCAAATATCTCTTCTTCTTTGGTTGCTTCTCCACCCACATCTTGGAAAGAGGACATAACAAAACTTTCATACAAACCTACTCCAATCATGAAGTTTGCCAGTGGTGGTACTCTATTGAACCTTGGTAATGGATTGTCTTTGATGTTCGGCTTGTTGGGCTCTTGCAGCTTTCCACTATTAATTAAATTTTGGATCTCATGCCTCAACCTCACACATCTATCCGTGTCATGCCCTTGCATTTGATGAAATTGACAAAATGCTTTAGTGTCAAAATTAGGTGGGAGAGGGTTAGGCAAAGGATGAGGATTTAAGGGTTGTAACAATCCCTTTCTTTGAAGCTTATTGAGAACCCAAGACATCAGTTTCCCCAATTCTGAAAACTACCTTCTTGTTCCTTGGTTAGTAGCATTAACACCGACTGCCTATTGCATGCTTTGGCTACCAGACTGGTAGTTTCTTTTCTCATTCCTTCTTGTTGAAAAATGGTTCTTCTCTCTTTCCCATTCTTCAATTTGCAGACCAGCTTGGAGGAGATCTTTGAAATCATGGATGAGTGTATGAGGCATCCTTTCATGAAGACTAGGCAACACCCCTCTTACAATTATCCTTATTTGATCATATTCATCGGGCCTTTTCTTAATCAAAGCGGCCTTATTTCTCCATCTTTTCACATAGTCCACAAAATTTTCATTTGGTCGTTGCCATTAAGGCAACTTCCATTAAGGTAACTTCCATTTCAATATTGTATCCATATTATTGGATGAAGGCCTTGTATAGCAGATCCCAACTCTTTTGTGTTCCTTCTTCTAAGGTATTGAACAAATATTTGATAACATGATCCAATGAGAGTATGAAGTACCTTAGAGTTTGAGCCTTAGTACCTCGGGCATAGATTTATTGCTTCACATGGAGATGAGGATTTCCGAATCCATCAAACTTCATAAAAGAAGGCATCTTGAACTTGTATGGAACTTCTTCTTCTAGCTCAAATAATTTGTCAACTTCGAACATTTCTTCAATTTTTAGCTTCTTCTCAAATTTCTTTTCTAAATCTTCAGTCTTCTTTTCAACATTAGAAGTTTCAATTTTCTCCACAGCTGATCTTTCAACAATCTTTGGTTCTTTCTTCTTGTCTTGAGGATCTTGGAAGTATTGAGCCCAATCATCATCATCATCAATGATCACCTTATCATCATCAAAAACCACTTCACTAACTTTAGTCTTCCCTTTGTCCTTTGGCTTCGTAGTGCTAGCAGATGCTTCGGCGTGATTTCTTAAAATCGTAGCCAATTGATTCTTCAGGGTCTCAGCTAGGGTCTCTTTTATTTCTTCCATATTGGCATTGAAGGCATCATCCATCATTCTTTGAATTTGTTCGGGCTCCATTGCTTTTGGTGAAAATGAGATTAAGTCGTTACTAAATTCTTCGTCTCCGGCGTAGGTCGGATTATCGTAAGCTTTTGAACTATCGTAATCCAGGGCTGTGAGCCAGAAAGGATCAATGAAATGAGATGCAAATGTATGTATGTATGCATGTATGCATAAATAATTAACAAAATAAGGACAAATAGGACGTTCCTTCCAACCTTATAACATCCATACATGAATGGCGAGTCTCTTTTCCTAGGTATATGGTTAACAAAATACCAATAGGAGGTATCTTATTTTTGAATATTTCCCTTGAACGTTTCAACCAATAGTTATATTTTTGAAAATGGACATTAGTTCATGATAATTCCCATTAATTAGGTTTTAATCCATTCAACCAACTAAAGTAACCTTTATGCTATATTGGATTAAAACTAAATTAAGAGGTTTATTATAAATAGATTTCTCACTTGAAAATGTAACTAATGATTCATGACAAAAACAAGCCCATGGTTAATTACTCTTAGTATAAACTAGGCTCACAATTAATTTTTGGTATTTCATAATTGACCTAAATAATTTGCAAGCTTTTTGTAAAAAGGTTGGATAAAACAATTTTGTTTTTAAGCCCATTGTAAAAAGATTTTAGAAAAAATGGATTTTGGGCTTTGCACTTGAGTCATTAGCAAAAGAATTTTTGATTTTTTTTTTAAAAGTTTATGTCCAAAGACCATCTTGAAAAGTTTTAAAAATAGCTTTGGTCTTTTGTATTCTAGAGAAAAATTTTATTTTGAGCTTACAATGTACTTAGGTCATATTAGAAAAAGAACAAACAGAATAAGTCATGATTTAAGCCAAGATAAATTAACCATAGTGTGAGCAGGAATTTTTGTCTCCAATCCCGGTGGAATGGTTCTTGCGACTTCAGCACTGTTTAGGCTTGGGGCCTTAGAGAACATGGATCTAAGTCCGAAGAAAATGGAGTCACCACCCGGACGGGCCGAAAAAAAGAAAGGGGTGGATGACTTGATTCCTAAAGAATCCCTAACTCCCTAATGGGTTCAGAAAGTTGGGTACGTGTGGGGAAGGTGAGAAATGGCCCAGCACCCCCACAATGCCCGGTTCATTGGAACCGGCCTCCTTTGCATGTCTTAATATTATAAAATTCTTAAGTATAACAATATTATCCATATTACACACAACAATTGAAATAAAGCATCATTATATTAAAATCAAAGCAATGTCCAAGCAAAGCAAATAAATCGACACCCATCCGATGATGGAAACATGTGCTTACATCGATCATGTCTAAACTAAATAGGACACCCACCGAAAGGTAGAAACATGTCCTTTACATTGGTCCAAAATATAAAAGCAATTTAAATTACATGATATTTAACTAATAAGGTACCCACAAAGTGAAAACATACCTCTTACAATTTTAATACTAAAACAAACAAATAACAATCATAATAATAAAAAGAATATCCATCCATGATAAATTAAATAAATCAAGCATTGAAATTAAATAAATCAACCATCAAAGCATATAATAGACTACATAATCAAATCTAAAAATAAAGCAAGTAAAGATACAAATTAGGGTTTACTGTTTCTATTTAAAGTTCTTTAATTAATATTTAGGGTTTTGGGATTTTAGTATTATTATTGTTATTTGTTTAGGCTACTATAAAGGTTTAAGAAAATTGGAATGGATTAGGGTTTTATGAATTTAAGAAAGTAGTAAGGTTTTTTAGTTAATCAAATTAGGGTTTAAGGGTGACATCATAAAATTAAAGTTTTAGAATCTTAAGATATTAGGTTTATAATTCATGTTTACTGGATTGTGATTTTAGTTTTATTAGATTATGGCTTTAGGGTTTAGATTTGTATTTTGAATAAAGCTACTGTATTTTGAATAATCATAATGATGGAAGTAAAATATAAAGATTTATAATACATAAATAAATAGTGACCCGAGCCTATAAGGCGGTCCTGCTAGCCGGTTAGTGGGCGGAGGTCAAAGGGGCAGCGCCCTTTGCTGGGTTTTGGTGTTGAAAATTAAGATTTTAGGGTTTAAGATTTAGAAAATAGGGTTTCGAGATTAGAAGAAACTAATATTATTTTTAAAAGAATAATGCTTACCGTGTGATTTTGGAAAGAAGAATTAATTAGGGTTAAAGCTTTTGATACTTGAAAAAATCAAGGCTACTGGATTTTTAAAATAGAGATTAGGTTAGGGTTTTAAAGTTTTGGAAGCAGAAGAGTAATTTAAGGTTTTTGAAGTTTTAGAAATAGAATAAACACTTTTAGGGTTCTTAAGGTTTAGAAGAAACATTTTAGGCTTTTTAAGGTTTTGATCAATTTGTATGATGAAACAATTAATTCAATTTGAATGATGAAGCTACTGTAAAGAAATAAATAAAGAAAATAGAGATTCAAACCTCCGTTCGTTGGTTCCACCAAAAATTGCTTTCTGGATGTACAATAACAAAGGCAAGGTTGTTGCCTTTGATGAATTGTTGATTGCTTACTTGTTGGTAATGTTCTTGCTAGGGTTTTTTGCCTTTTCTTTACTCCGATCCAATCTAAGTTCAAAAGTCCAATTTTTGATCACATTAATTTTTTCCCATCCATCCCCCAATTTTGAGTTTTAAAAGTGTTATTCATAGGAAAAATTATATGCATACTTCTAATTGTTTAAGGAAACTAAAATTAATTAGGAAAAGAAACCAAAACCAAATAGAATTTGGTTTCGAAAAAAATTGCGTTAGAAATTTTGCTGGCGAAAACTACGAGCATTGGCCAGGACTGCAAGAGCTGGTGCAAAATTGGCTGGGTGGCTAGCCAATTCGCCACAGGAATTTCCTGCGGCAAAATGGCCCAAGGACATTTCACCTGCAAGAAATTCCTTCGGGCGAATTGGCCTTAGCCAATTCCATTTTCGGCGATGAATTTTTCATCGCCGATTTTTCCATCTCCGATTTTTATTTTTATTTTTTATTTTTATTTATTTATTTATTATTATTATTATTTATTTATTATTATTTATTTTATTTTTATTAACTTCACCATTTTTATTTTTATTAAAAATTATAAATAATAAATACTAAAATAAACATTATTTAATTAAAATACCACAAAAATTATTTTGGACTATATAAAAAAATAACGGACCGGACTGGTAAAAAATTAAGGGTCTACACATAGTCAAACAACATGCATTTGGGGCAAAAACCTAAGGAATGTAACTAGGTCAATTACATGAGCTTTAGTCTTTGGGTTAAAAGGCTTAGGTTCCCATAGCAAGTATATACCCAATGGTACGAGGCTATGAATGGTTATGCCATGCTCAATCTCCATACCTTGAGTGAAAGTATGGTATCCCTTACATAACACAACACGGGTAACATGGGCATCCTAACTCACGCACACGATGCAATCTAATATGATACAATGAATAATATCATTATAAGAAAGAATAGAATAATATAAAAACCAACGGAATCAACTTCTCTTATCCCCAGTGGAGTCGCCACTGTGAGCGGGGATTTTTGCCCCCACTCCCGGTGGAATGGTTCTTGCGACTTCGGCACTGTTTAGGCTCAGGGCCTTAGAGAACACGGACCTCACCACCTGGACGGGCTGGGAAAAAGAAAGGGGTGAATGACTCAATTCCTAAGGAATCCCCAAGCCCTAATGGGTTTGGAAAGTTGGGTACGTGTGGGGAAGGTGAGAAATGGCCCAACACCCCCACAACGCCTGGGTCATTGGAACCGGCCTCCTTTGCAGGTCTTAATATTATAAAATTCTTAAATATAACAATATTATATATATTACATGCAACAATTAAAATAAAGCATCATTATATTAAAATCAAAGTAATGTCCAAACAAAGCAAATAAATGGACACCCATCTGAAGATGAAAACATGTCCTTACATCATCTATGTTTAAACTAAATAGGACACCCACCAAAAGGTGGAAACATGTCCTTTATATTGGTCCAAAATATAAAAAAAATTTAAATTACATGATACTTAACTAATGAGGTACCCACAAAGTGGAAACATACATCTTACAATTTTAATAAAACAAACAAATAATAATCATAACAATAAAGAAAATATTCATCCATGATGAGTTAAATAAATCAAGCATTGAAATTAAACAAATCAACTATCAAAATAAATAATAAGCTGCATAATCAAATCTAAAATTAAATGAAGCAAGTAAAGATATAAATTAGGGTTTACTGTTTAAATTTAGAGTTCTTTAATTAACATTTAGGGTTTTGGAATTTTAGAATTATTATTGTTATTATTTATGGCTACTGTAAAGATTTTGGAAAATTAGAATGAATTAGGGTTTTATACATTTAAGGAGTAGTAAGGTTTTTTGGTTAATCAAATTAGGGTTTAAGGGTAACATCATGAAATTAGGGTTTTGG
The DNA here is from genome assembly GCA_947685225.1 of Garcia nutans. Taxonomy (NCBI): domain Eukaryota; kingdom Viridiplantae; phylum Streptophyta; class Magnoliopsida; order Malpighiales; family Euphorbiaceae; genus Garcia; species Garcia nutans. Next base: position 38,293,177 of record CANTUV010000045.1, read on the forward strand.
AAAACTAGGGTTTACTGTATTTGGTTTTGAGAGAATTAGGTTTTTTGGTATTTTGGAAAGCATATTTGATTTTAGGATTTAAAAAAACAATTTAGAGTTTTATAAAAATAATTATGATTTTTAGAAAACCTAAAGAAGATTAGGGTTTGAAGATTTCAGAAAATATTTGAAAATTTTGGACATAAAGTTATGGTTTAGATGAAAATAGTTTAGGGAAAAATAATTTAGGGTTTTAAAGCTTTTGGAAGCAGAAGAATAGTTTTAAGGTCTTTAAGGTTTCTGAAAAAAAGAAAAACATTTTAGGGTTTTAAGGTTTTTGGAAACAGAAGAAACAATTTAGGGTTTTTAAGGTTTTTGGAAATGGGAGAGAAATACTTTAGAGTTTTAAGGTTTCTAAAATGAGAAGAATAGTTTTAGGGTTTTAAAGTTTTTGATCACTGATATAGGTTACTAGAACAAAAATCAATGATAGATGTATTTAAAAGAAAACATGGCGATAACATTGCAAATATAATCGAAGCAAAGATTTATAATCAAACCTCCACTCGTTGGTTCCACCAAAATTGATTCCTGGATGAACAATGACAAAGGCAGTGTTACTACCTTTGATGGATTGTTGATTGCTTCTTGTTGTTGATGTCTCTTGTGCTATGGTTTTTCTATCTCTTTTTTCCTTTAGTAAAAACCAATTTTCGATCAAGTAAAAACTAAATTTTTTCCTCCCCTTAATTCTGAGTTTTAATGTGTTATTTATAGGAAAAATCATAAACCTACTTCTAATTGTTTAAGGAAATTAAAACCAATTAGGAAAAGAAACCAAAACCGAATAGAATTTGGTCTCGAAAAAACTGCGTTAGAAAATTACGCTGGCAAAAAAATTACTGACGAAAACTGCGAGGATTGGAGAGAATCGTTGCGGGCGGGTGCTGGGCAGCCAGCCAATTCACCGCAGGAATTTCCTGCTTCCTGCGGCGAATTGGCCCAAGACCAATTGGCCTGGCCAATTCAACCTTCGGCGACGAAAAAAATTTGTCACCGATTTTTCCATCGCCGATTTTTATTTTTATTTTTATTTATTATTTTTATTTTTTTATTAACTTTACCATTTTTATTTTTATTAAAATTTATAAATAATAAATACTAAAATAAATATTATTTAATTAAAATATCACAAATTATTTTGGACTATATAAAAAATAACGGACCAGACTCGGTAAAAAATTAAGGGTCTACAACTGTCAAGTACAAAACTTTCAAGAACTGGATGGTCTTTCTACTTTTTCTCTGATTTTGATTGAATCTTTGGTTGGGTTGAACCAATTGAAGTCAAACTGTCCTTATAAACCAAATGGAAGCCTTTTGCTGCTTTAGGTAAAAGAGAACTCGGTTGGCTTTCTGAACTGCCTTTTAGGTTTTATCTTTCTTTTTTTTATCTCTTTTTTCCTTCTTTTTCTTTTGTCCTTTTTTCTTTTTCCTTTTTTCCTCTCTTTTTTTTCTCTTTTTTTTTCTCTTTTTTCTCTCTTTTTTCTTTTTTTTCTTATTATTATTTTTTTATTTTCTCTTTTTTTTTTGTTCTAGCTCTAAAAGAGTTGTCTTGTTTGTACCAACTTGGATTTCTAATAATGGATGAGTGGAGTGACATAAATCTCCTTTAACAAGGATAAATCATTTGTTACTTTGATGTTATCTTGATAGATTGGAGATAATAGGAAAACTTCAACTACCCTTATGATCTTGAGAACTTTAACTACCCTTATGGTCTTGAGAACTTCAACTATCTTCATGGTCTTGACGATTCATTTCTTTCTTTGATCTTCTTGCCTCTTCATCTTAGAGATCATAAGACTTATCAAAAGTATCAAACAGCTCAGGGTAGGTTGTTGGGGTTATATGCCAATGAAAAGAAAGCTAAAATTTTATGAAGGCTCAAAGGGATAACTAGGGATTGATATTTAATAGGGTGGATACTAGTTGTTGGCTAACCAAACAATGCCTAGATCATCTCTCCCTTAAATAAGTAGAGTTCAATTTTGCCTCGAAAGTTTTTCAAAGCATATTCTAAGACTGACTAGGACCTAGACGTTGTGCTTAAATTAACACTATCAGGAACTCGCAAGTATACGAGGCTATTGCAGTGACGGTGATCGCCCCAAGGTCGTCTCACAAGGAAGGAATTGCGTGTAATAGTTTGATTAACATGAAATAATAAACTTGAGTGTGTGATTGGATTGGTGAATTGTAATTAACCTTAGAAATGAAAATGAGTGATTTTATGCAAGATAAATTCAATTATGGAAATGATGCCTAGGTTTGTAGGTCCATTTAATCAAATGTTTAATTATCAAATTATCCATTAATATAACCTTGTACCTTAATTTGTTCCTTTAGGTTAATTAGTCAATTATCAATTCACTAGTTTCCACATTTATGAATTAACAACAACCAATTATTTTACATTAGCAAATTAACAAACCCTAGAACTTATATTTCTAATTCATTCTTAGGGTAGTCAATTGCATAGTTCCAATATTAAACTTCTCCTCTCGGTTCATCATTCAATATTAAGTAATCAATAGGTGGCCAATCTATCAATTTACCTTTAATTTCAATGCAATCAACCAATAACAAGGTATATCAATGGAATCATCAAATCAAATCATTTAATCAAATATACTACAACCCAAAGCATGAGTAAATTAGCTCATCATATTCTTTAAACAAATGCTCATTTCAATAATAACCAAATCAAAGTCATTCATTGCAATAGTAATGTTCTTAATACAACAACAACAAATAAGAAATGGATTAAAAGAAAGAGTTGGAAAAACCCCTTTTTGAGATGCTAAAAATCGGACCCCTTGTCTCTTTCGTAGCTCCCTCTTTGATGTGTGATGATGAACTTCTAAGCTCTCTTGAACAAATGGCTCTCTTCTTGAAGGATGGATGCTAGCTCTCTCTTAAGTTCACAACTCTCCAATCAAGCCTCCTAAAACCCTAATCCTCAAGAACTAGCTACTCACTCACTTCCAAGAATTGTCTTTGCTCTTGATGTGTGCAAGGGAATGGTGAATGAATATGGTGAGAATGGTGTTTTGCTCCCTCAAGCAAAAACCAAGGAAGAAGATGATTATGGTGTAGAGAATGTCCACTCAATATATTCAATCTATTTTCTATTCCCTCCATGCTCTTCCACTTTGAATTTTATAAGACAACCATCACTCTTTGTCTCCCACTTTCCAATTTCTTTATATATTTCTTCCATAAATCCTTCCACCTTTCACTCCTTTTTATCCTTTTTTTCACCCACTAATACACAACAATTCACACCTCGTGCAAGCCAGCTAAGAGATCCAGGGTGACACGGCCAAGCTTTTTGGCCGTGTCTCTTGGTTTATCTTTTCTTTCTTGGGACACGGCCAAGCTTCTGGCCGTGTCCCTTGCTGCTTATTGTTCCTTTGGTGAGACACGGCCAAGGACACGGCCTTGTCATGTGACACGGCCAGTGGCTTGGCCGTGTCTCTTGATGGTGTCAGTCTCTGCTTCTTTCTTTTCTTTCTTTGCCTTTTGTTCCTTTGGTGAGACACGGCCACTGGCTTGGCCGTGTCTCATTCTATCCAAGTTTGCTTGAGGGACATGGCCAAGCTTGGTTTATCCTGGCCATGTCATGCCTTGTTCTTGGTCTCTTCTTCCTTTGATGAGAGACACGGCCAAGCCATGTGGAGCTTGGCCGTGTCACTTGCTTTCCTCCAACAAGTACACCAAATTTTTGTTAAAAAGCTCCATCAAATGCACTTCAACCTAAATCAACAACTTCAAACAAACTTAAGTACAAATTAACATGAAAATTAACTTAAAATCAACAAAAACATCATAAAAAAATATATACAAAATTGATCTAAACAATTACCCCACACTTAATCCTTTGCTTGTCCCTAAGCAAAGTTAAAATGAAAACAAATAAAACAAGATAAATATTGTCAAGTTCAAGAGTTATAAGGATGCATTAAGACTCCCATCTTATTAAATCCGCAATCATAATCAAATCAAGAATAATCGATACTCAAGCAACTTAATGGTCAATCTATGCATACCAAAAATTGTCACTCCCTCACAAATCCTCTTAAGTGTTTAATTGGGTAGTGTTTAAGCTCTCAACATTCAATGAAAGATTAGGATTATAGGCTTGCTTATTAATCAAATTTTCACCACCTAATCACAATCAAGCATCAATCATAAGGTCTTTTATTTGGTTGTAACGGGCTAAGGAAAAGGCATGACATTTGGGAGAGTGAGTTAGTTCATTTAGGTCAAGAGTACTCCAAGAGTGAAGCAAGCAATGTAGCATGATCAACAATCCCACAATTCATCTCAATCACTTAGCACTAAGCATTTAAGTGCTTTTAAGGAACTCCATTTGTTTAATTAGCAAAGATAATTTCCAAACTCATTACAACCCTTCCGACAAGAACATCAACTTCTATTATTTTGATTTTCATTATTTATTTCATTTTTTTAATAGGGTATCCAACTAAAGAATACAATAATTTGTAATTTAAAGCCCATTGAATTCAACCCCACACTTTATGTAACACCCCATCTTAGCCTACGTTTATAGACCAAGATGGACTGTTATCTCATGGTGGTTGTGTCTTAACCTTTTACTTAGCCAATTTTAAGTACAGATTTTAAAAAATTTTTGCCATAACCTCCCCTAAAAATGGAGGTCCCAAGTGTCGCCAAAACTGATTTTTCTTATTGTTGAAAAACATTTTGTTTCACAATTCAACTCAAGCACACTCCCAATAATCCACCCTTATAACCTCAACTACAATCCTGCAAGAAGAATTCACACTTCTATACTTGCATACATAAATGCTAAACCCAAATAAGATTTATTAGATTTCTAGCAGTGTACGTGTTCTAGCTTTTCAGCATAATACATTTATTTGCTAGATCATACAAGCTTATGTACATGCCATATTGCTACAATCAATCATATCCAAACTCCTACCCAAAGTAGCAGTCAAGGCCAGCTGCGTAGGACATGCTGCAATCTCGTCTCCTCGTTTAACCTACGAGTTTAGAGGGAAACTAACTCGCTAAGCTATTGCTTAGTGGGTACTTAAATCATTGCAATAAATAAATAAAATGAAAGAATGAGTTGAACATACATTTATATACTTTAAATAATTGAAAGGAATAAATACAAAACACAGAAGGTAAAAAGGCTTGACTGAATAATTTGAATTTAAATCATTTTTCTTGCTTTTATCATTTTGGTTGCTCTACTGGTTTAACAGAACATCAGTGGATAAGGAAGGGTCATGATAAACATATCTCGTCATGATCATATTTCATTATCTTTCATCATAATTCTTGCACATGTGCCAATGGCCATTATCATTGCATCATTGATCATGTCATTGTAATCATCGGCCTTCAGCCGGAATATCATATCATGTCATAAGCAGTACTGCAGTAATAGTATGATGCATCATACCCTTATCTCAAGGGTTCTGATATACCAAGTAGAGCATAAATAATTTATTAAATTACTTTGGTCATGATATTCAATAGGTCATGATTTTTCCATAATGCATATATTACTAGGATAACTTCTCATGATGCCTTTCTGATTATTCCAAACCCCTTTCGTGTCATTTTAAATGATATAACATCAATCTATATCATAATATTCAAAATTTAACACATTTAGAAAAATGACCAAATGAATAGTAGCGCGGTGCATAAAATCGGCAACGCAATGGCGCGCGACAACTAAATAGTAAAATCTGTTTTTACTGCTGAAAATCAGTCAACTTTGGCAACAGTTTTGACCAAGTAAACAACCTTATTTTTGGATGAATTTTTGCAGGAAAATACTTTCATAAGTTAACTAAATGCATGTAAAATTTCGTCGAAAAATTCTTTCGTTTGCCCCTTCAACGGACTGCCCAAAATGAAAGCTGTAGAATGGTGCCCAAAAGGGACCATCGGCCCAAATTTTCAAAACTCGAGGGAAATTCATTTTTTTCTTGTAAAATTGATTTTTAGACTCCTTTTATGATACCCTTGAAGGACTAAGGGTCCCTCTTTCAAAAATCAAACCAAAGGAGTGATTAAAAGTTCATCAAAGTTTATGAATAATTGAACAAATTTAGCTAGTTTGTTTTGTTTTCAATCTTTTCACAATCAATTGATTACAAATTGTTCAAGAGCACTTTCCCACATATTTACCACACATAATAACATCATTTCAAAACCATTTCAAAAGTCCAATAATGCAAAATATGTGAATTAATTGAAAAGGGCAATGATTTAAGTACCAAACCTTGTTTATTTGCTTTGTTCCTTGCTTGTCCTATTCTTTCTTCCCTTCTTGTTCTTTATCCCTTTGATTTCCTATAATTTTCATAACTTCCATAATAAGAACATTATAAAAACCATATGTTCAAGCCTTGATTCTTGCTATCTAAGGCTACTAATCACCATTAATTCATCAATTCTACATGTATGGATCATTTACTCTAATTTCTCTTCACTTTCTTAACTTTTCTGTAACACCCCTATATACCGTATACGTACATAGCATGCTAATACGATCGTAATATACGTATACTGAATATAGGTTGCCACTGTTTATAAAATACACAAGAAATATCTTTAAAAACAAATAAAACAATTTACAAATCCATAAGAGAATTTACAAGACATGATAGATAAACACGTTTAATTATTCCGCAGCGGAAATAGTAAACTTATCTTTTACAATGACATATACATTGAAATCAAAGTTTACAAATATAAAATATATACATAAATGGCAGCTGTTCTCTGATCTTTAAGCTCTAGAGCAACCCCTCAACGTCTAGACTCGCTCGGTCTAATGGAACTCTCAGGTTCTTCTCTAACACCTGCGCGATGAATCACAATCGCGCTAAGCCAACGGCTTAGTAAAACAAGCTACAATATCACTATGCTTTGATGCAATGTTCGTGTCATACAATCAAGTTTTATGCACAATTTCAATAAATAGTACATGTCAATTCATACCTTATTAAGTCATAATCATTATTTCATAACATTATCTCTTATCATTACTCATTAATTTCATCAAGTAATAGTCACATTTAAACAAACACTAGCATTGGGCCCAAAACAAAACTAATATGTTATTCAAAGTTCAGAGTTACTGTTTTGGTCAATAGTGACACCATGTGTCTAGCCCCGTAGGCAATATATAATCAAATGACATCAAGTGTCTAGCCCCGTAGGCAAAATATATAATCAAATGACACCAAGTGTCTAGCCCCGTAGGCAAAATATATAATCAAATGACACCAAGTGTCTAGCCCCGTAGGCAAAATATATCCATGGATTTTTCAACTGGAATCGGTTTACGGGCCATCCCATTTCACCTATCCAGTGAATCATAGGCATGCCGCCAAATACAGAACTCTGAAAGTTGAATCAACATATTAATTACACCATTATATCATTAATCTCTTTAGCAATCTTTTTCTCAATTCATTTCATCTTTCACAATCAACTAGGCAACCATGCCTCAATTTTCTCATTTGAATTATCTTAGCTCATCACAATAGCCTCATAACTCATACCTTTCACATTTCCAATTCCATATCTCATTTCATCATCATATAAGTAAACATACTTTAATTATTCTATTTACATCATGATAATCAATTATATTGATTTCACATTGCATTATACCAAACATAACATTATTAATATGTACCAACAATGCATTAGAGTTCTTAACACATTTATAATCAATTGTGTTTTAAGTCTCCACATTATGTGAATGTATGCAATAATGTAGTTTGTACTTACCTTAGGAACACTCACACAACTCTAAGCAATCCTTTCTTCCTAAGATTCTTCACTTCACAAATTAGGGCAATTCACCTCCTCCAAAACCTAATCCAAAACAATGATACAACACATCAATCTCTATATCATTTATCACTTATTAACCCTATCTTAAACCTTTAGATCACTAATTAAAACTCAACATCACTAAGCAAAGCCCACGGCCGTGGCCACCTCAACCCCCACGGTCGTGGCTTTAGAAACGCTTCTGCCCAAAATGGCCAACACCCCCCACGGCCATGGCTCCAAAAGGACACGGGCGTGGCATCCAAAATGCTACTGCCCCTTTTCCAAAATCATGTATTCTTCACTTCTAATTCCAACAAACACAAACAACTTGAAGATCAACAAAGACAATTAACCAAACTAAACATAAACAACAATTATCAACTCAAAACCCTAACACAAATTCAACACAACCACTTCCAACCTCATCACCAACTTAACTTCTCATCTATCAAACAATTTCAACACTGAAAATCACACCAAAAACAACTTAATCCTACCATCATCAAACCACAATCCAACTCAAACATAACTTCAAATATAACAAGAGCAAACAAGAGAAAACTTACCAAAATGATGAAATTTCTTGAAATTCCAACTTGTATACTTAAGACCTTCCTTCAATTTGAGCTTGGAATCATCAAAACCCTTACTTGCTCTCTTGCTCTCTTGTCTCTTTAATGAGCCGGCCACCATGGAAAGAAAAGAAAAGAAAAATCACAAATGAAGAGGAAAAGTCAAATTTCACTTCTTCTTTAAATCTCCACCAAGCAAATTAACTAGGAAATTACTAACATACCCTCTTCTCATAAGCTTTCACTTCCTATCACTTACATGCCCTTTAAGTAATTTCACAATCAACAACATAAATATCCTCTTCCCTTGACTTTCCATTTTGACCAACATATATGTTATATATATTGCCATATACACTACATATACATTTCTCTCCACACATTACTTTCCTTTCAAAACAACACATAAACATTCTCTTTTTCAATTTTTCTTATCAACTTAACATATATACATAATCTACTAACACAAAAATATCAAAACTTCTAGGGCATAATTAGGGATATTACATTTTCCATATTCTTCCCAACTTTTCTTTCATTGATAACTTGAAAACTATTAATCAAATGAATAAACTAAAGCTAGAATTGGAATCCTTACCTTAAAATTAAGCTTTTCCTTCCAAAAATCCACTTGAACACTTGAAAAATTCCTTCCCTTTTTTGGTGGAGAGAATTCGGCCATGCCTCTCAAAAATGGGGAGAAAAATATGTGTCCTTAGTTCTTTAATCATCCTTCTCTCCCTTTTTATATTTTTCCCTTTTCCATTTATTTAATTAATTTCATTTTGGAGGGTTAAGATGTAACCACCACAAAAGTATCTTTAACTAGGATGGTGCCATATGGAGGGTTAAGATTAATCCAACCCAAAAGTGTCTTTAAACAAGATTTTGCCATGTGTCCTTTTCTAGAAAATTACTATGCCATGTGTCCCTTTTCTAGAAAATGGGTGGAAGTGAAAAGACCAAAATACCCTTCAATGGAAGGTTTTGCCTTTTCTTCGTAACCGGGTGGTTTTACGACACGTAAAATGTACCGTTCTCCTCCTTTCAACCTCTCGTTTCCATTTCCGACATTCATTCTTGATTTTGAACTAATTTATAAAAATTACGCTCATGCCCTTGACTTTTGTAAAAATTCCCTTTAGGTCCTTACATGATTCGAGTCTCCACTTAGGTTCGTTCTTCAACATCGATCACTGCGGAGTCCTTCCGTTTACTTCAGATACCTTTACGTGTCTTGTTTTCCAGTGTATAAATTATTATCACAAGAATGATGAAAATACCCTTGGTCGAGAATCCACTATATCTCTCAAACTGTGCGTTTTCGGGAAAAACCGTGGTGTTCCGTTTCGACCCGATTTTTCTCTACTTTCCATTTTTGGAGTCTGTTATGTGCACTATTAAGAACATCCAGTACAACTTTTGAAAATTACAGTCACCTCCCCAAAACTTTTTAAAATTATAGTCACCTCCACAAAACTTTACAATCTTTTCAGTTAGGTCCTTTTTGTCCTATAGAGCTTTCTTTCACTTCGTGTTCTTTGGTGGTTACTCGGGATGACTCCTCTTACTGTACGTGGATGTACTGTACATAGATGTACTGTACATATGTACAAATTGGGTCATGACACTTTATTCAGCACAACACTCCATTAATGCTCTTGAAATGCTCTTGATCTAATGAATGGGTAGAGTTAAAATGCAATGGTTCAAGCTGATGGTGTTGTGAAAAAGAAAGAAGGGAAAAATGAAATAAGCTCAAAGTTGGCGAACTAAGGTCGGATGTAAGGTTGGTCTTTTTAAGCTAAAATGGGTTACCCTAAATTGCCTTATTCATATTGATGCCTAATTGAAATCTTTATTTAGTCTCAAAATGCATGTCAAAGCAAGTTTTAGTAATTCATCAATCAAAGATGTTCACACATAAAAAGAATGATAAGTTGATGGCTCAATTCCTCACTAGTTTAATGGCAATGCAAATAATAACCATCAAAATTGACAATAAGTACTAATTCTAATCAATTCTCAAATTCATGCTTCAAAAATTTAAAAGTCGTCTATCAACAATCTTATAACAATTGAACTTATCAATATCCATCAAAATCAAATATAAAACAAAACACAAAACTTAACAAAACAACTATAACAAAACACTTACGAAAATAGACAAATTATATTCATGAACAAAAGGCTAGCACACACCCCACACTTTAAGTTTTACATTGTCCTCAATGGAAACAAGGATAATAAAGAAAAAAGTTAGGTACAACCTGTTTTCCATCGTTCCCTTGTGACGCAAGTGCTACCTTTTAATCTACAAACAACAATTGTTCAAGAACAAAATACAATATATAAAATAAACATAATGTAGACCCTTAATTTTTGACCCAATCTGATCCAGTATGCTTTATTTAGTCCAAAATGATTTTTGTTGTTTAATTGGTCCAAAATAATTTTAATTAAATAATTTTTACCTTAGTATCTAATTTTTATTAATAAAAAATAAAAATAAACAAATAAAAATTAAAAATAAAAAAATCGGAGTCGGAAAAAAATTCGGCAGCGAAAAGTGGTCGCGCGGGCCCGTCGGGCTGCGGGCGAAATAACTTCCCGCAGGAATTTCCTGCCAGCTGGCACGCCCACGGGCCCGACAGCACAGTTTTCGCCAGCACAAAATTTTCAACGCAATTTTTTGAATCCTAATCCAATTAAGTTTTAATTTCTTTTTTTATTAATATTACTTACCTTAATTAATTAGGAATAAACAAACTAAAAACCACTATAAATAAGGACCAATTAAACCAAATCAAAGGAGGAAAAAATACATGGTGACTTTAGGATTTGAAACCAAATCAAGGAAGGAAAAGGAAAAACTCAATTCAATTGATGTTAATAGCAGCAGTAGCACGGAAGAAACAGGGGAGGAGGCAATCAAAGCTTGTCGTTGGAGCTAGTTCATCCAAGAAGAGTTATTTTTGGAGAATCAACAAAAGAAGATATGTTTCAATTTTTTTTTATTTATGTTTTACAATAGCAAAATCCACAAAATTTATGTTTTTTAAATAAAAAATCTTAGAGCTTTAACTTATTTTTTCCAAGATTAGAACATTAAAAACGTGACTTTCTTTTCTAAAAGGACTCAAAATTGTTATTTTTTTCTTCTTAAAAACCTTAAAACACTCATTTAACATATTTTTCTACAAAACCAAAATAAAATTCTGTTTCTATTAAAATTTTAAATTAGGTTCTTTTTCACTCAAAAAACCTTAAAAAACATCTTTTCTACTTATAAAAACTTCAATCCATGTGTTTAAGTTCATAAAACCTCATAAAATATCAAATTGCTATTTAAAACCCTAAAAATTATACTTTAGCCGAGACCCCAATTTCAAAGCCTAAAATCCAAAAATCAACTTTTAAACCTAAAATAATGAACCCTAACCCTTTAAAACCTTAAACTCTAACTTTTTCTCAACTTTCAACCCTTTAAAAATAAAAAACATAAAAACTCAAAAAATCACAGTAGCTCAATTTACTATTTTAAAATCATGAATTAAAAAATATTTCAAAAGTGTCTAAAACTCTAGTTTTATTATTTCATCATTCAAATCTTAATTTGTTTAACCAAAGTGTCTTGCCAACCTTTAAAAAAACATAAAACCTAATCTATTTTAATTACCTAAAAAGTCACAGTAGCTTAAACTTTAGAATTTCCAAAGCCTTAACACATGAGATAAATAACCCTAAATAGAAATAGTAGCTATACTTGAACTTTTATTTGCTTTTCTTCAATTCCATATTTATTTATGCTTTGATCTATTTCTTATACTTTAATTTATTTATTTTTAGTACTTGATTTATTTAATTTATCATGGATGGATGTTTATATTATTGATATTTAAATATTTTTGATGAATGATTCATGTATTATGGATGATTATTTACCTTTATTAATTAATTTAGACTTCCAAAAGATGTACGAGGTATGTTTCCACTTGGTGGGTACCTCATTAGTTAAACATCATGTAATTTAATTTGCTTTTCTATTTTAGAACTTATGTAAAGGGCATGTTTCTACCTTTTGGTGGGTGTCCTATCTAGGCATGTGATGTAAGGACATGTTTCCATCCTTGGATGGGTGTCCATTTATTTGTTTTGTTTTGTTTGGACATTGCTTTGATTTCAATATAATGATGCTTTCTTTTTATTGTGTGTAGTATGGATAATATTGTTATATTTAAGAATTTTATAATATTAAGACCTGTAAAGGAGGCCGGTTCCAATGAACCAGGCGTTGTGGGGGTGCTGGGGCATTTCTCACATTCCCCACACATACCCAACTTTTCTAACCCATTAAGGGGTTGGGGATTCCTTAGGAATCGAGTCATCCACCCCTTTCTTTTTCCCGGCCCATCCGGGTGGCGACTCCATTTTCTCCGGACTTAGGTCCGTGTTCTCTAAGGCCCCTAGCCTAAACGGTGTCGAAGTCGCAAGAACCATTCCACCGGGATTGGGGGCGAAAATCCCCGCTCACAGTGGCGACTCCACTGGGGATAAGAGAAGTTGATTCCGTTGGTCTTTATATTATTCTATTCTTTCTTATAATGATATTATCAATTGTATCATCTTCGATTGCATTGTGTGCGTGAGTTAGGACGCCCGTGTTATGTTATGTAAGGGATACCATACTTTCACTCAAGGTATGGAGATCGAGCATGGCATAACCACTCATAGCCTCGTACCATTTGGTATATACTTGCTATAGGAACCTAAGCCTTTTAACCAAAGACTAAAGCTCATGTAATTAGCCTAGTTACTTTCCTTAGGTTTTGCCCCAAATGCATGTTGTTTGACTATGGTTAATTTATCTTGGTTTAAATCATGGCTTATTTGGTTTGTTCTTTTTCTAATATGACCCCAAGTACATTTGCAAGCTCAAAATAAATTTTTTTCTTTCTTTAAAATCCAAAAGACCAAAACTATTTTCAAAACTTTTTAAGATGGTCTTTGGACATAAAAGTTTTCTAAAAACAAATCAAAAATTCTTTGGCTCATGGCCCAAATACTAAGCCCAAAATCCATTTTTCTAAAATCTTTTACAATGGGCTTAGAAACAAAACTATTTTCACCCAACCATTTTTTACAAAGAGCTTGCAAAAATATTTAGGTGAATTATGAAATACCAAAAATCAATTGTGGGCCTAGTTTACACTAAGAACAAATTAACCATGGGCTTGTTTTTGGCATGAATCATTAGTTACTTTTTCAAGTGAGAAATCTATTTATAATAAACCTCTTAATTTCGTTTTAATCCAACATAGCATAAAAGCTACTTTAGTTGGTTGAATGGATTAAAACCTAATTAATGGGAATTATCATGAATTGATTTCCATTTTTAAAAATATAACTATTGGTTGAATCGTCCGAGGGAATTATTCGAAAGCAAGATACCCCATGTTCGTATTTTGTTAACCATATACCTAGGAAAAGAGACTCGCCATTCATGTGTGGATGTTATAAGGTTGGAAGGAACGTCCTAATTTGTTCTTATTTGTTAATTGTTTGTGCATACATGCATACATTTGCATATCATATCATTGATCTTTTCTGGCTCATAGACCTGAGGTACAACAATTCAAGAGCATACAACGATATCACCTACAGCATTGATTCAAGTGCTTCATTCGAAGGATGGATGCAAACCAGCTAAGGGATATAATCAATGAAGTTGTCAAAGCTAGGATGGCCGAGCTACAAGATCAATTGGTTAAAATTATGAAGACCCAGTTGATTCAAATTCTAGAGATCATCAACAATGCTCATGAGGCATCTCCCATTGACATAAGAAAGAAGGAAAAGACAGCATTAACAAGGAACATGTCTACTGATAGAGATCGAATGAAAAATGAGAGATCAATCCCTATTCTACAAGACCAACCGAACCATGTGCTATCTAAGTGGAGCAATAAGAGCGGCTATCACCCTAATGGGAAAAGTCAAAGGGAAAGAGGAGGTGTTGAGAAAGATGCAACAACTAAGCCAACAAAGAAGCGTAAATTTTTAGATTTAAGGGAGCCTTTGTCAAAGATGTTAGAAAATCTAATTAAAATGGATTTGCAACAACCATTGGCACCTCGGCCTCTACATAAGCCTCTACCACCAAATTTTGAAGTCAAGGTCTTATGTGAATTCCATCAAATGCAAGGGCATGAGACAGATAAATGTGTTCACTTAAGGCAAAAAATCCAAGATTTGATTGACAGTGGAAAGCTGCCTGAGCCTGATAAGCCCAATACTAAGAATAAGCCTCTGCCTAAAATTGGAAGGGTGCCACCACTTGCAACCCTCATGAAGAGTTTTATCTTGTCATCTCATCATGATATGGATAGAGAAGCTGCTAAAGATGATGTACTACTAGACAAGTTTGGATTAACTATGGATGATGAAGCCATGATCCTTAATGATGAAAAAAATCCTTGCCCTTGATGGATGGAGCATCTTTGACTCCAACTCAATAAACTTTCCTTAGCTTGAATGTTGCTTTTCAATTTTACTTTCTTTAATTGGAACTATCATGTTTTTCAAATTTAAATTTGTTTGAATAAATTACTTTCATCATAAATTTCTGTTGGCCTTTGTTCATTTTGGTGCTCAACCAATGAGGAATTTAGCTTGATGTTTATAAATTAATGTGTCTAGGCATCATGACTCGAATGACTTTACTAGATGAGGGAATTACTCTATAGCATTGAGTTATGTATGCTTACTTAGAGAGGGCTCCTGCATAATTATCTTAGTCTAGGTCTTAGTCAGTCTTAGAACATGCTTTGACAAACTTTCGAGGCGAAATTGAACTCTGCTTATTTAAGGGAGAAATGATCTAGGCATTGTTTGATAAGCCAACAACTAGTATCCACCCTATTAAATATCAATCCCTAGTTGTCCCTTTGAGCCTTCATAAAATTTTAGCTTTCTTTTCATTGGCATATAACCTCAACAACCTATCTTGAGCTGTTGTGATACTTTTGACAAGTCTTATGATCACTAAGATGAATAGGCAAGAAGATCAAAGAAAGCAATGATTAATCAAGATCATGTGGATAGTTGAAGTTCTCAAGACCATAAGGGTAGTTGAAGTTCTCCTAATATCTCCAATATATCAAGACAATATCAGAGTAACAAATGATTTATCCCTATTAAAGAAGATTTATGTTACTCCACTCATCCATTATTGGAAGCCCAAGTTGGTACAAATAAGACAACTCTGTTTGAGCTAGAACCAAAAAAAAAAGGAGAGAAAGAAAGAAAAACAAGAAAAAAAATCAATAGAAAAAGAAAGGAAAAAGAAAAAGAGGAAAAAAAAACCCAAAATGGTTCAAAAAGCCAACTGAGTTCTCTTTTACCTAAAGCAGCAAAAGGCTTCTATTTGATTCATAAAGACTTTTTTTTGAGTTGGTCCAACCCAACCAAAGATTCAATTAAAATTGGAGAAAAGGAGGAAGACCACCCAGTTCTTGAAAGTTCTGTAGTCCAACAAGAAAGAAGGACAAAAAGAGAAAGAAAAGGGAAGAGTAAGAGAAATAAAGAAAAGGGAGAAGAAGAAAAGAAATGAATTTGGGAACCAAACATTTTGCAAGGGCAAAAACTGTCCTAGTAAGATCCAAATTAATGATAAGAAGATAGAAGAAATTTGGAGTCTAGCAAGGTTGCCTCTAAGCTGCCTAAAATTCCAACAAGAAATTTGTAGTGTGAAGGTTTGTCCATTGTGTCACACGAGCTCCAATCTCAAAATGGCCTTCACTTAAGCCTGTTTCCCTCATAGACCCCATTTTAAGCCTATCAAAGACCTATTGATCTCTCTTGGTAGGTAGAGTCTATTAGTGGAGATAGTTTGTATAAGCATGCATATGAGATAGACAGTATTTAAACTCAATGAGACCTTTGGCCAAGTAATGTGTATGTGCCTATCTGAAGTGCAACAGTTCTTGCTTAAATAGAAATGATTCCTGAGTTTAAGTACGGTAACTAGGGTTGTCATGTTATAGATATGTTAGTTTGGAAAATCAAGTCCTGAGGTATATTGACATTGATTTGGCAAAGCCAACATTTGATTTCAAAATTAAAATTCAAAAAATCAAATAAAAAATGTTTTGTCATACAAAGCCTTCAAGTTAAGGGAAGTATGTTGAACCTCCAAAGGACACATTGGGCAAAGGAAATGATTATTAGCAAAGTTATGAAGAAACTACCAACCGACATATAGTTTGATATGGATGTATCCCTAACTCTGTTGCTTGGGGTCTCCACCACTCATGTTTTCATCATCTTGAAGATAAAAGCCACAAATGCAAAGCTTTCGATCATTCCAATGCAAGACTTGAACAAGCATCAAAACGGAACCAATGAGAACACTTCTGCTGATCACCTCAGTCTGTGAGTCGATGGAACGACTGTAAGTATTATTCATGCATATCATGCATACATGAGCATGCCACATCGCACTTTCTTGTCTTGTGTTGTCTATTCTTTGGCAAAATGAACAGTAAACACCTTGTGAAGTAAAGAATCAAAAGAAGATATCGAATCAGGGGGGCATAGAAAGCCCATTGCTTGAGAAAGCTCCAGTAATTTGCAAAGAGAAGAAATACGTGCTTGTGTGAAGAACTAGACAACAACAACATCAATCAGAGTCCGCATAGAAAAATCATGAGTTTGAGCCTACACAGGGGGCAAAGTTTCTCCTTTTCAATTTTTTGGGTTTATAAACCAAATATTTTTAAACTCACTTACAAATATTTTGCCACACAGGGGGGCAAGGAGAGGATATAAGGTCCAATTAAAAATAGCTAAATCTTTGCAAAAAGGAAGAACAAAAGAATGGAACAATTAGAACTCTCAAAAGGATGAAGATCCATTTTCAAGGGTGAAGACCTGATCTCAAAGGATGAAAATCCATTTTCAAGGGCGAAGACCCGATCTCAAAGGATGAAGATCCATTTTCAAGGGCGAAGACCCGATCTCAAAGGATGAAGATCCATTTTCAAGGGTGAGGACCCGATCTCAAAGAATAAAGATCCACTTTCAAGGGTGAAGACCCGATCTCAAAGGATGAAGATCCACTTTTCAAGGGCGAAGACCCAATCTCAAAGGATGAAGATCCATTTTCAAGGGCGAAGACCCAATCTCAAAGGATGAATATCCATTTTCAAGGGCGAAGACCTGATCTCAAAGGATGAAGATCCACTTTTCAAGGGCGAAGACCCGATCTCAAAGGATGAAGATCCATTTTCAAGGGCGAAGACCCGATCTCAAAGGATGAAGATCCATTTTCAAGGGTGAAAATCCCCGCTCACACATAATATAAAGAGTTAACATTAAAAACAATAACAACAAAAATATGCAATAACTAAAAAAATAAGAAAGTAACAAGCGTTTTCAAAAGGTTGGAGTTGATTGGATCTATGGTGATGGAGGATGGGACGATGATACAGCTGACGGGTGGAGGCTCAGATTCTTAGCAAGGTTGTTGTTGATTTGGTCCAATTGTTCCATGACCGTGGCATGGTTATGATCAACCTTGCTTTCCAATGCTTTAATCCTATTAAGGATCTCCTGATTGTCCGGGATTGAAGCATCTTCATCCAAATCTAGAGAATCCGAGTCAGACTCCTCCTCGACTCGTGTTCTCTTTTGACGGCCCTCCGGTACCTCTAGCTCAGCTGAAGCCATAAAATAGGCCCATCCTTTTCTTGAAACCATACGCATCTTCTCGAGTGTGGCAAGATCTAATGAATCACTACCCGAGATCTTAGCCATACGGCAGTTGCTCGGGTCAAAATCATCAAGGAGTGTCATTGCTAGAGTTGTAACTAATCCTCCGATGCAAATGGCACCCCTATTTTTATTTGCCACACTGTCAAACACATCAGCTAACCAATAGCCGATACAAATGGGTTTGGCATTGCTAGCACAGTCTAAGAAAAATAGTTCGCTAAGTTCTACAACCTCTGTGCTCTCTTTTCATGCAAAGAATCCACATGACATAAAGCGATGTAAGTACCTTAGGGCGAGATTTGCCAATTTTGTTGCCTTGGCCAATTTGGCCACAAAGGTTCCTAAGCCCAGTGCTCCCCATGCAAATTATTGTCTAAAACTCTTAGGTACACATTGTTCCCCTTGTTGATGGAAACCAAATATATCGCTCAATTGCTCAATACTAATGACAAATGGTCTCCCAAGCAGTTTAAAATGTAACCTAATGCAAATCTTTTTGTCATTTCTTTCAACCTTAAGAGAGGTTAAAAATTCCAATGTAAGCTCTTGAAATTGCAAAGGATTAAGGGAAACGAATCTCTCCCATCCAAGGTTTTGAACAAATCTATAAAAATTATCCCTAATATGAAGAGCATTAAGGGATTCTTCGCTAACATACCTCGTCGGAAAGAAACCCCTAGCGAGAAGAGTCGCTCTCCTTGAAGATGATGATGATGAAGATGGAGCTGAAGGTGGAGGTTGCCTCCTCTTGTGGTGAGACACCATCTTTGTTCTTGGCATGTTGATGATTTGGTGAAAATGAAGCTTTAACAGTTTTAATTACCTTTTAATGAGAAAAGAAGAAGATTGAGTGAGTTTAAATTAGTTTTGGTTAAGAAAAATGGGGGATTTAGTATGATTTTTTAGCTTTAAGAAAGTGGTTATGGAGATTTTGAGAGAGAGAGTCGAGAGAGAGAGAGGAGAGAAATGAGAGTTAGGGATTTAAAATGAAGGAAATGGGCTGAATACGTGATTTAAACCTTGAAAATTGATGTGACACGGCTAAGCTTGTTGAAGCTTGGCCGTGTTTGATGGGTTTTGAGGGACACGGCCAGTGGCTTGGCCGTGTTCCTTGAATGTGTTTGATGGGTTTGAGAGACATGGCCAGTGGCTTGGCCTTGTCCCTTGAACGTGTTTGATACTGGAACAAAAGATTGCAAGTCAAATGAGAGGGACACTGGGAGAAGCTTGGTCGTGTCTATGTGACACGGCCAAGGACACGGCCAAGCCCTTTGGCCGTGTCTGCCTCTATGTGATTTTGGGTTTGCTTGACATGGCTAGTGGCTTGGCCATGTCAAGTGTCCATGTCTTACACTGCCAATTTGGTTTTGAAATATATATTTTTTTGGTTTATTTGTGTCACCAAATCACAAAAATGCAATCTTATTCCTTTCTTAACCCTGAAACATATTCAAGAAAAATGAAAACTGATCAAAGTCCCATTCCATTTTATTTAACTCAACATGAAATTAAAATTGCAAAAAAAAAAAATGAAATTGTAACTATGAAAAGAAATGCAAACCGATGGGTTGCCTCCCATTTAGCGCTTCTTTAATGTCGTATAGCTGGACATTGTTGCATTATTCATCAATAAAAACCAAGCTTTCCACCATTTTTGCAACTTCGATTTCTTCAAAGTAGGGCTTGACCCTTTGTCCATTGACCTTGAACTTCTCATTGGTTTTTAAATTAAGCAACTCAACAACCCCATATGAGAATGTTTGAGTAACTTGAAAGGGTCCACTCCAACGTGACTTCAATTTTCCGGGAAACAACCGCATTCTTGAATTGAAGAGAAGGACTTTCATTCCCAATTCAAAAGTTCTTCGAAGAATCATCCTGTCATGAATAGCTTTTGTCTTTTCCTTGAAGATCCTCGAACTCTCATAGGCTTCATTTTGAAGCTCATCAAGCTCGAAAATATGAAGCATTCTTTGCTCCCTTGCTTCACCTAAGTCCATATTCATGGTCTTTATTGCCCAATAAGCCTTGTGCTCCAATTCCACCAGGAGGTGGCAAGCTTTGCCAAAGACCAACCTATAGGGACTCATTCCCAATGGGGTTTTTAAAAGCAGTCCTATAAGCCCACAATGCTTCCGAGAGTCAGATTGACCAATCCTTCCGAGTTGTGCTCACTGTCTTTTCCAAAATCCCCTTAATCTGCTTGTTTGAGATCTCAGCTTGCCCGGATGTTTGGGGATGGTATGGAGTTGCCACTTTGTGTCGGATGCCCATTTTGGTCATCAACTTTTCAAACCATTTGTTGCAAAAATGGCTTCCTCCATCACTCACTATTGCCTTGGGGGTTCCAAACCTGCTCAAAATATTCTCCTTCATGAATTTTAACACAATGTTAGCATCATTAGTCCTAGTGGGGATAGCCTCAACCTACTTGGACACATAATCCACCACTAGAAGGATATATTCAAAACCAAAGGATTTGGGAAATGGCCCCATGAAATAATTTCCCCATACATCAAAAATGTCAACCACAATAAAAATATTAAGGGGCATTTCATTCCGTTTGCTAATGTTTCCTACTTTTTGGCATTTATCACATCTTATACAAAAATGATAAGCATCCTTAAAAAGAGTACGCCAATACAAACCGCTTTGAAGAACTTTCTCGGTGGTCTTTTTTCCTCCAAAATGTCCCCCGCAATACATATTGTGGCAAAATTGTAGCACTTGCTTTTGTTCCTCTTCCGGCACACATCTTCTTATCACTTCATCCCTGTAAATTTTAAACAAGTAAGGCTCATCCCAAAAATAATACTTACATGTATGCAGGAACCTCTTCTTTGCCTGGAAGCTCAAATCCTTTCTCACTACAACACAAGAAAGATAATTAGCAATATCAGCATACCATGGTGCTTGAGTTAAAGAAAACAAGTGTTCATCCGGAAATTCTTCGAAAGCATTTTCACAAGCAATTTCAGCATCATTGTCATAAGAGTTAAGTCTAGAAAGATGGTCAGCCACTACATTCTCGCTTCCTTTCCTATCTTTAATTTCAACATTGAATTCTTGTAACATCAACACCCACCTAATGAGCCTAGGTTTAGCTTGTGGTTTGGTCAATAGGTATTTCAAGGCTGTATGATCAGAAAATACTATGACCTTAGAACCTATCAAGTAAGATCTAAATTTGTCTAGTGCAAACACCACAGCTAACATTTCTCTCTCAGTGGTCGTGTAATTTACTTGTGAATCATTTAAAGATAAACTTGCATAATAAATTATACACATCAACTTATTCACTCTTTGGCCCAACATAGCTCCAATGGCAAAATTCGATGCATCGCACATGATTTCAAATGGCAAATCCCAATTTGGGGCAACAATTATAGGGGCAGAAGTTAGTTTTTCTTTCAAAATTTTAAAAGCTTCTAAGCACTTTTCATCAAAAACAAATGGGACATCTTTTCCTAACAAATGACACAAAGGGCGTGAAATTTTGGAAAAATCTTTTATAAACCTCCTATAAAATCCTGCGTGTCCCAAAAAACTTCTAATTCCCTTAACTGATGTGGGTGGAGGTAGGTTCACAATTAATTCAACCTTAGCCTTGTCTACCTCAATTCCTTCATGGGAAATAACATGCCCTAAAACAATTCCATGATCAACCATAAAGTGACTCTTTTCCCAACTCAATGTAAGATTACATTCAATACACCTTTCAAGTACTAGAGTCAACTTTTCCAAACAATCATCAAAGGAATTACCAAAAACAGAAAAGTCATCCATTAATACCTCAATGCACTTGTCTAACATATCAGAAAATATGGAAAGCATACACCTTTGAAATGTTCCCGGTGCATTGCAAAGTCCGAACGGCATCCTTCGAAATGCAAATGTCCCAAAGGGACAAGTAAATGTAGTCTTTGGTTGATCTTCCGGTGCTATCGGGACTTGGTAGTAACCTGAAAGACCATCAAGAAAACAATAAAAAGCATGTCCAGATAATCTATCAAGCATTTGATCAATAAATGTCAAAGGAAAGTGATCTTTCTTGGTGACATTATTTAATTTCCTATAATCTATGCACATTCGCCACCCAGTTTGTGTTCATGTTAGTACCAACTCTCCTTTATCATTCTGGACCACTGTCAACCCTGTTTTCTTAGGCACAACATGAACAGGACTAACCCATTCACTATCAGCAATAGGGTAAATTACCCCTTCATCCAGTAATTTAAGGACCTCCTTCTTAACAACCTCGCTCATGTTAGGGTTTAGCCTCCTTTGAGACTCTCTCAACTGTTTAGCCCCTTCCTCTAAGATGATCTTATGCATGCACATAGAGGGACTAATACCCTTAATGTCACTCAACCCCCATCCTATAGCTTTCTTGAATTTTTTCAACATCGTTACAAGCTTATTTTCTTCCTCACTGGTAAGCGTAGTAGAAATTATCACTGGTTGAGAGTTATTCTCCCCAAGAAAAATGTATTTTAAATGCTTGGGGAGTTCTTTAAGTTCAACCCCTTGTAGTTGAATTTGCACTTCTTCAACTTTAAATTCCTCCTCAACACTCTCATCGTCCAAAATGGAATTGTCTTCTTTATTCTCCTCATTGGAAATCTCTGCTTCTTCTTGCAATTTTAGAGCCCTTTCTAGCTTCTGTTCACCATTATCCTGCAGGAAAACTTCTTTAACAGCACTATCAGTAAAATCAATGAAAGAGCAATCTTCATATAAAGCACTAGTGGGAATGGGGGAAGTGTTAAAAATTGAAAATTCTACAGTTTGTCCCAAAATGGTCATAGTCAGTTTTCCATTTTTAACATCAATTAAAGTGTTAGTTGTGGCCATAAAAGGCCTCCCTAACAAAATTGCATGATCAACATCCCTTGGGATTTCTCCCCCCATGTCTAAGACAATGAAATCAATGGGTACAATCAAATCTCCTACCTTAACTAGAACATCTTCTATGATTCCCTTAGGGTATCTAAGAGTTCTATCTGCTAGTTACAAAACCATTTTAGTCGGTTTGAGTTCTCCAAGCTCTAGATTCAAATAAATTGAGTATGGCATCAAATTAATACTAGCTCCGAGATCACACATGCCAATGGTCTCTTTCCCATTCCCCATAGAGATTCTCACTATAAAGCTCCCAGGATCTTTTAGTTTAGGAGGTAACTTATGTTGTAAAATAGCACTTGTTACTTTCAAAACTATCACCTTCTTATCCAACTCATACCTTATTTTCTTAGTGTTTAACTCTTTTAAGAATTTGGGATAAGATGGCATATTCTTTATTACCTCTAGTAAGGGTAGGTTGATACTTACCTTCGAAAGCATGTTATAAATTTCAGAAAATTGCTTATCATGCTATTCATTTTTTAACCTGCTGGGAAACGGAATTGGTGGTCTATATGGATTTGGAGATTTGTGCAGCTTTGGTGCAGCGGATACCTCCTCTCTATCCTCTTTAAGCTCATTTGGTTCAGTTTTTTCTTCTTGCATTTCCTCACCATTCTCTTGCCTTGTACCTGCATCAAAGGAATTATCAATGTTATTATCACCGATTTTATTATCAAGTACCTTACCACTTCTCAAAATGGTGATTGCTTTGGCCTGCTCCGGTTGGCTTGGAAATTTTCCTTTTTGATTGGCTTGAAGTTGATTAGCCAATTGACCCACTTGAGTTTCAACCTTCTTAAGCGATGCTTCTAAAGAGTCAAACCGTTTATTGTTCAATTCTTGATTTTGAGTGCTTACTTGAATAAAAGCATTCAAATTGTCTTCAAATGAAGGTTTCTTGACTTGCTCTTGATTTGAGGGTTGCCCTTGAAATTGGGGACCTCTTTGATATGGTTGGAAAGGTTGTTGAGGTGGAGCATGTCGTTGATTTTTCCATGAAAAATTGGGGTGATTCCTCCAACCGGGGTTATAAGAATTTGAATATGGGTCATTCCTACCCCTTTGTTGGAACCCTTCAAAAGCAAAAGCTTGTTCTTGCTCCTCTTGAAATGTATCAAAATTTGAGGGGCACACATTTGCTTGATGGCCTACAAGACCGCATGATGTGCATGACTCTTGGCTTGGTCCCGACCAATTTCCTTTGGCATTCAACAATTTTACTTGTTTTGTCAGTTCTGCAATTTGCCTAGCCATTTTCGAGTTTGCACTTATCTCATGTGCTGCTCTTCTTCTTTCTCCAATACTCTTTTATTGGGAATTTGCTCCCAAAATTTTGAATAATGCAACTGTTTCTGCAGCTGTTCTTTCACCCATTGCTCCCCCTGCTGCATTATCCACTGTGTTTTGACATTGTTGAGTTAGCCCATCATAGAAGAATTGATTGAGCAACTGTTGTGGATAGTAATGGTGAGGGCACTTAAATAATAAAGATTTGAAGTGATCCCACGCCTAATGAAACGGTTCTCCATCAAATTGGGTGAAAGTTGCAATACTCCCCCTAAGCTCCTTGGTCTTTTGGTGTGAATAAAACTTTCCCATAAATTTGTTGTAAACCTCTGTCCGTGTGGTTAAAGAATTCTCTTGTAGGGTCATCAACCACGCTTTTGCTCTGTCCTTCAAACTATATGGGAAACATCTCAACTTGAGTTCATCTTCTGTTAGTGTTTGCAAAGGGAATGTATGCAATGTTGAGTAAAAATCCTGAATGAAGTTGAGAGGATATTCATTCGGCAGTCCATGGAAGGATGGCAGCATACTATAGTGAGTATTTCTGAGCTCATAATTTCTCGCTGCGTTGCTCAACCGGATACAAGATGTGGTCACTCCGATGATCGGTCGGGCAAACTCCTTCATAGGTGGTTCTTGTGCATCACCCATCTCTGTTTCTATGTTCTCCTCAAACTGCTCGTCTGTATTTTCCCTTTCTTGCTCAATAGGATTTGGTCCCTCGGGTCATAGAAGTCTATGGATGTTGTCTATAAATGGAACAAGTTCTTTTCCTTGAGACCTTTGTCCGTGCATAAAGTACCTAAGCAATTCAAAAAGAACACTTTAAACGATTTAACAAATAAATTAAAAGAATCAAACTATTAACAAAAATTGCCTTCCTCGGCAACGGCGCCAAAAACTTGTTGCTCTTAAATTAACACTATCACAAAGCGGCACTCGCAAGTATACGAGGCTATTGCAGTGACGGTGATCGCCCCAAGGTCGTCTCACAAAGAAGGAATTGCGTGTAATAGTTCGATTAACATGAAATAATAAACTTGAGTGTGTGATTGGATTGGTGAATTGTAATTAACCTTAGAAATGAAAATGAATGATTTTATGCAAGATAAATTCAATTATGGAAATGATGCCTAGGTTTGTAGGTCCACTTAATCAAATGTTTAATTATCAAATTATCCATTAATATAACCTTGTACCTTAATTTGTTCCTTTAGGTTAATTAGTCAATTATCAATTCACTAGTTTCCACATTTATGAATTAACAACAACCAATTATTTTACATTAGCAAATTAATAAACCCTAGAACTTATATTTCTAATTCATTCTTAGGGTAGTCAATTGCATAGTTCCGATATTAAACTTCTCCTCTCGGTTCATCATTCAATATTAAGTAATCAATAGGTGGCCAATCTATCAATTTACCTTTAATTTCAATGCAATCAACCAATAACAAGGTATATCAATGGAATCATCAAATCAAATCATTTAATCAAATATACTACAACCCAAAGCATGAGTAAATTAGCTCATCATATTCTTTAAACAAATGCTCATTTCAATAATAGCCAAATCAAAGTCATTCATTGCAATATTAATGTTCTTAATACAACAACAACAAATAAGAAATGGATTAAAAGAAAGAGTTGGAAAAACCCCTTTTTGAGATGCTAAAAATTGGACTCCTTGTCTCTTTCGTAGCTCCCTCTTTGATATGTGATGATGAACTTCCAAGCTCTCTTGAACAAATGGCTCTCTTCTTGAAGGATGGATGCTAGCTCTCTCAAGTTCACAACTCTCCAATCAAGCCTCCTAAAACCCTAATCCTCAAGAACTAGCTACTCACTCACTTCCAACAATTGTCTTTGCTCTTGATGTGTGAAAGGAAATGGTGAATGAATATGGTGAGAATGGTGTCTTGCTCCCTCAAGCAAGAACCAAGGAAGAAGATGATTATGGTGTAGATAATGTCCACTCAATATATTCAATCTATTTTCTATTCCCTCCATGCTCTTCCACTTTGAATTTTTTAAGACAACCATCACTCTTTGTCTCCCACTTTCCAATTTCTTTATATATTTCTTCCATAAATCCTTCCACCTTTCACTCCTTTTTATCCTTTTTGTCATCCATTAATACACAACAATTCACACCTCGTGCAAGCCAGCTAAGAGATCCAGGGTGACACGGCCAAGCTTGTTGGCCGTGTCTCTTGGTTTATCTTTTCTTTCTTGGGACACGGCCAAGCTTCTGGCCGTGTCCCTTGCTACTTGTTGTTCCTTTGGTGAGACACGGCCAAGGACACGGCCGTGTCATGTGACACGACCAGTGGCTTGGCCGTGTCTCTTGATGGTGTTAGTCTCTACTTCTTTCTTTTCTTTCTTTGCCTTTTATTCCTTTGGTGAGACACGACCACTGGCTTGGCCGTGTCTCATGGTCGTGTCTCATTCTGTCCAAGTTTGCTTGAGGGACACGGCCAAGCTTGGTTTATCCTGGCCGTGTCATGCCTTGTTCTTGGTCTCTTCTTCCTTTGATGAGAGACACGGCCAAGCCATGTGGAGCTTGGTCGTGTCACTTGCTTTCCTCCAACAAGTACACCAAATTTTTGTTAAAAAGCTCCATCAAATGCACTTCAACCTAAATCAATAGCTTCAAACAAACTTAAGTACAAATTAACATGAAAATTAACTTAAAATCAACAAAAACATCATAGAAAAATATATACAAAATTGATCTAAACACTAGACAAAGGTAATTATGCAGGAGCCCTCTCTAAGTAAGCATACACAACTCAATGCTATAGAATAATTCCCTCACCTAGTAAAGTCATTCAAATCATGATGCCTAGATACATTAATTTATGAACATCAAGCTAGATTCCTCATTGGTTGAGCACCAAAATGAACAAAGACCCACAAAAATTTTATGAAAGGAATTTATTCAAACAACTTTAAATTTGAAAAATACGATTGTTCCAATTAAATATTAAAGAAAGCAAAATAAATAGAGTAATATTCAAGCTAAGGAAAGTTTGTTGAGTTGGAGGCAAGGATTTCTTCATCATCCACGATTAGTCCAAGCTTGCTTAGTAGCACATCATCTTTAGCAGCTTCTCTATCCATGTCATCATAGGATGACAAGATAAAACTCTTCATGAAGGTCGTAAGCGGTGGCGCCCTTCCAAATTTAGGTGGAGGATTATTCTTAGTGTTGTGCTTATCAAGCTCAGGAAGCTTACCATTGTCGATTAGATCTTGGATCTCATGCTTCAATCGAGTACATCTATCAGTCTCATGTCCTTGCATTTGATGGAATTGACAGAAGACCTTGTAGAGACTGAGGTGCCAATGGTTGTAGCAAATCCATCTTTATTAGATTTTCTAACATTTTTGACAAAGGTTCCTCCAAGTTTGAAAATTTACGCTTCTTTGCTGGTTCAGCTGTTACATTTTTCTCAACTCTTCTTTTCCTTTGATTTTGCTCATTGGGGTGGTAACTACCCTTATTGCCCCACTTATATAGCACATGGTTTGGTTGGTCTTGTAAAATAGGGATTGATCCCTCATTTTTGCCATTCGATCTCTATTAGTGAACATGTTCTCCATGGATGCTGCCTTTCCCTTCTTTCTTATGTCAATGTGAGATGCCTCAATAGCATTGTTGATGAGCTCCAGAATTTCAATCAACTGGGTCTTCATAATTTCAAACAATTGATCTCATAGCTCGGCCATCCTAGCTTTGACAACTTCATCGATTATATCCCTTAGCTGGTTTGCATCCATCCTCCCAATGAACCACTTGAATCAAAATCAATGTTGTAGGTGGTATTATTGCATGCTCTTGAATCATCGTACTTCAGGGCTATGAGCCAGAAAGGATTAATGATATGAGATGCAAATGTATGCATGTATGCACAAACAATAAACAAAGATAAGTAGAACATCCCTTCCAACCTTATAACTTCCACACACGAATGGCTAGTCTATTTTCCTAGGTATATGGTTAACAAAATACCAACATGGGGTATCTTATTTTTGAATATTTACCTCAGACGTTTCAACCAATAGTTATATTTTTGAAAATGGAAATCAATTCATGATAATTCCCATTAATTAGTTTTTAATCCATTTAACCAACTAAAGTAGCTTTTATGCTATATTAGATTAAAAATAAATTAAGAGGTTTATTATAAATAGATTTCTCACTTGAAAAAGTAACTAATGATTCATTGCAAAAACAAGCCCATGATTAATAACTTTTAGTATAAACTAGGCTCACAATTGATTTTTGGTGTTTCGTAATTGACCTAAATAATTTGCAAGCTCTTTGTAAAAATAACTTTGTTTCTAAGCCCATCGTAAAATATTTTTAGAAAAAATGGATTTTGGGCTTTGTATTTGGATCATTAGAAAAGTATTTTTTGATTTGCTTTTTAGAAAAGTTTTATGTCCAATGACCATCTTGAAAAGTTTTGAAAATAGCTTTGGTCTTTTGGACTTTAGAGAAAAATTTATTTTGAGCTTACAAATGTACTTGGGTCATATTAGAAAAAGAACAAACCAAATAAGCCATGATTTAAGCTAAGATAAATTAACCATAGTCAAACAATAAGCATTTGGGGTAGAACCTAAGGAAAGTAACTAGGCCAATTACATGAGCTTTAGTCTTTGAGTTAAATGGCTTAGGTTCCCATAGCAAGTATATACCAAATGGTACGAGGCTATGAGTGGTTATGTCATGCTCGATCTCCATACCTTGAGTGAAAGTATGGTATCCCTTACATAACACAACATAGGTAACACGAGCATCCTAACTCATGCACACGATGCAATCTAGTTTGATGCAATGGATAATATCATTATAAGAAAGAATATAATAATAAAAAGACCAACGGAATCAACTTCTCAACTTCTCTTATCCCCAGTGGAGTCGCCACTGTGAGCAGGGATTTTTGTCCCCCACTCTCGGTGGAATGGTTCTTGTGACTTCGGTACTGTTTAGGCTCGGGGCCTTAGAGAACACGAGCCTAAGCCCGGAGAAAATGGGGTCCCCACACGGACGGACCGGGAAAAAGAAAGGGATGGATGACTCAATTTCTAAGGAATCCCCAACCCCCTAATGGGTTTGGAAAGTTGGGTATGTGTGGGGAAGGTGAGAAATGGCTGGGCACCCTCACAACGCCCGGTTCATTAGAACCGGCCTCCTTTGCAAGTCTTAATATTATAAAATAAGTATAACAATATTATCCATATTACATGCAACAATTAAAATAAAACATCATTATATTAAAATCAAAGCAATGTTCAAACAAAGCAAATAAATGGACACCCATCCGAGGATAAAAACATGTCCTTGCATCGTTCATGTCTAAACTAAATAGGACACCCACCGAAAGGTGGAAACATGCCCTTTACATTAGTCCAAAAACTTTAAAATAAAATAAATTAATTGATGCTCATGACATGAGGTACCCAAAAATATGGAAACATACCTCTTACAATATTTGGAAAACAAAATAAATCAATAAAAGTAAATAACCATTCATCATAAATAAATCATTCATCAAAGATATCAAACATTAATCTAAACATTCATCCAATTTAAATAAAAAAAAAGTAAACATATTAACTTTAGGGATTCATGCATTAATTATAGTTTCTAGGGTTTTATGTTCAACAACTAGGGTTTTGCATATACTAGTTTAATTAGTTGATAAATATTTTAAGGTAATAACATAGCTACTGGATGTTTTAAAGATTTAGGGTTTTGAATGTTTAGGTTTACTGGATGAGGGTTTAAAAAATTAAGGTTTTTGATTTATCATTTTAGAAGAAATATTGATTCGAGAAATAAATTAAGATTTTGGAAAACAATTAGGGCTTCGAGACTTTAATGGAATAATTTAGGGTTTAGAGTTTTGGGAAAAATAGTTTAGGGTTTAAAAGTTTAATCAATGACTTAGGCTATTGGATTTTTAGAACAACAAATTAGGATTCAATAAAGCAACTTTGAATTTTAGAATTTAAGAAAATAATTTAGGGTTTTGATAATTGAAAAGCTATTTCGGGGTTTTAGGAGATATAAGGCAAATTAGGGTTTGGTTCTTAGAGTTTACTAGAGTTAGAGTTTAGAAATTCGACTTATTGGATCAATTTTAATAATTAAACTATTTGTAAACTCAGTTTATAGTTTCTGGAATTGAGGTTTGGGAATTAGGGTTTTGAGGAAGCTAGGGTTTTGGATAGTTAGGGTTTTAAAATTAGATTTGTGTTGAACGATTATATTATTTACTTTAATTAAGATCTTAAGTACTGTATGAATTAATTCATGCTACTGCCTAAATTAAATTGAAGGAAGAATTAAATAACTAGGCAGTGTGATGATGGTTTAAAAGATGAAGACGATTGATGATTGAATAAACTAAAGTTAGAATAATTTACCTACGTTTGAAGGCTCCACCAAAAAATTGATTTCTGGATGAGCAATAACAAAGGCAATGTTGCTGCCTTTGATGGATTGATGATTGATGAATGCTTCTCGTTGCTAATTTCTTTTTGCCATCTCTTGCTCCTAGGGTTTTCTGTTTCCTTTTTCCTCCCAAGTCAGAAGTCCCTAGTCTCAATCAAGTAAAATAATTCCCCCCCCCCCCAATCAAATAAAAAACCTACTTCTAATTGTCTAAGGAAATTAAAACCATTTAGGAAAATAAATCAAAACCAAATAGAATTCGATTTCGGAAAAAACTGTGCTAAAAAATTACTTTGGTGAAAAATTACGAGCGAGGGTAAGCCAGCCAATTCGCCTCAGGAATTTCCTACGGCGAATTGGCCCAAGCCAATTCACTTTCGGCGACGAAATTTTTCGTTGCCGATTTTTCATCGCCGATTTTTATTTATTATATATATTTTTTAACTTTACTAATATTACCTTTTTTTATTTTTGTTAAAAATTATAAATAATAAATACTAAAATAAATATTATTTAATTAAAATACCACAAAAAATATTTTAAACTATATAAAAAATATCGGACCAGACTGGGTCAAAAATTAATGGTCTACACTGCCCGCACTTCTTTGTTCTGCACATCTATCACCTTTGCGATTCACACAACTGCTAAGCCATACGGACTAGTGGTACATATAATACAACATTGACATAATAGCTTTATAATTACAACATGCACCATATTTAAGTAATACACAAATTAAATTTACTTTTCTTTAAAACATAAACAACCATATACATTGGCCCATCCTTCTTATATAATTATCTAGTCCAAGGCTCGGTGCCTTGGCCTATCTCATCTCACTAGTAGATGTAGCTATCATATGTGACACTCAATGTCTCATCTACAACATATGGCATTGCCAACATCCAAGCGCAATATTCTGGCAACTAGATAATGTATAAGGAACACACAATACATATTCATCTTTCAACATATTTTCACATCTCAACTCATATCATGGTTTCCATAAACCATCATCATATATATTGCAAATGGGGCTCACTTCCACATTTTAGTACACAACTTGCACTTTTCACATTTTACACAACATCACATTTAGCCATTTTTTAATGGCATGTCATGCTATAATCAATACAAATTGAGCATTTCATACAATTTTACATCTAATACCTTGGTAGATGTTCTACATTAGCCCATTATTCACATCACATGCATTAAACACACTTTTTTTATACAATACACGTGCCCTTTATCAACTCTAATAATGTAAGTAACATAACACATTCTCCAATTCATAATGTGTTATGCCAACTTCATTATTATTCTCATAATAATGATTATAATAACTTGTATTAACCTTGTTTCCTCTTTTCAAGCCTTAACTTGATAAAATTCTATACTCTTTCACTTCTTTTAATATAGCCTACACACAAATAATCCAATATTAATTGCATTACTCATTTAAATTCACATTACAACCCATTGTATATCAAATCACCTTTATTCAAACCATTTTCCTTAAAAATCCATTAAAAGCATAAATTCACCACTTACTACTTTATCCAAACTTTAACTAACTCAACTCATATCCAACATTTAACCCAAAAATCATAATTTACAAATCAAGATAACATTAAAACAACTCATTACAAAAATTCTAAATACCATTTTCAAAAATCCTAATTTCATATAACATGGCTATAAATACTAATCTTCCCAGAACTTACTCATATCATACTTTCAACCTTAAATTCATAGTATTTATGTTAAAACAATATCATTTCATTTCATTTCAATTATTAGAACCACCCTTAGATGAAACCCTAATTGCCCATAATCTTCCATAACCCTAAACTCATCACTTTTTGGTTCATTTCAACCAACCAACTAACAAATCATCATCTACTCATCATTTTTACTTTACTATCAATTTTAAGTATTAAAATCAATTCTCTCATACAAACCAAAAGTATCACATAATCAAAACTAAGGAAAAATCAAGCTTAAATTGAAGAAACTTACTTGAATCCTTGCTACTACTTCAAGACTCACTTGATTTGCTTAAGTTTTTTTAGTGAATTAGGAGTATTTAAAGAAAAGAACCCTTTCCCCTTTTAGCTTAAGAAAATTGTCCAAGAAAGAAAGCAAAAAAGAAGATGAAAGTTTGTTTTTAATTTCTTTCATCCTTACCCTTTTTTATAATAATAAATTAATTTATCATTATTATTTAAATAATTAAATATTATCTTACTTTAATTCCCAACTATAATTAATTTTTAAATTCTTTTACTTTTATTATTATTATATATTATTTAATTAAGTATTTAATTATTATACAATTATTATTTATTTAATTATCTTTAATTATCATCCATACATATATTTGTCTTACTTTGACTTTTCATTTTCTTTCTCTTTCTTATTTTTTTAATTATTATAATTAGCTCTTTCCCATCCATAATTATCCACTATCTATTTATACTTTATTTATATGTTATGCATATTTAATATATATGAATATGTAATATATATGTAATGTATATGTCAAATATACATAATGCATACATAATAAATATATATCATTTATTTATTATGTATATAATATAAATCCAACACATTATATATTTGATATAAAATATGCATACCTTAGCTATACGTTAGGTCTATACCACTTTTATATCTCCAAATACTTATTTAATTTCTCCAAAATCACGGATAAGACAATTCTCTTCCCCTTAAATAATTTTGTCCTCGAAATTACTTATCGTAGTAATTAACTCCACTATAATTAAACACTAATCTTTACTTCCTACAAAATTAACTATCAAATTATTGTCACTATTTATCATCACTACTAGCCTTATAATCTATTACTCTCCTCCCTTACAAATACTCTTAATCATTTTTATAATGACCATCATAAAGATCATTAATAAATATAAATTCTTCACTTATTTATATCCAATGTACATGTTAACTCAGAATTCTAACCACAAACTCAGCTATTCAATATAACAATACATCCATGCATTTTAGATCATTTCTATCATTAACTTCCAAATTCTTTAATTCCAACTATGCATTTTTTTTACACATACAAATGTCAAATTCTCTTTATATAAATCATACTTTCA
This sequence comes from Garcia nutans, assembly GCA_947685225.1. Lineage (NCBI taxonomy): Eukaryota > Viridiplantae > Streptophyta > Magnoliopsida > Malpighiales > Euphorbiaceae > Garcia > Garcia nutans. The sequence goes on from CANTUV010000045.1 coordinate 38,327,220, forward strand.
AACTCCTCTGATGAATTGATCTTATTACTATCTTTGATAATCTAATATCAATTACAAATACTCCCACAATTTACTCATTATGTTTTAATTTATTCCATCCACTTAAATCAATTGGATCATGTCTTGATTAATCAATCAACTACCATTCATGAAATAAATTAAAAATCCATTTATTATACAATCATCTTATATCCATCATTAAATTTTTACATATATCTTAAATATTCCCAAAAACAATTTTATTACCCTTTCTCATAATATCCATTTTCCACATAGCACATCAATGAGCACATCTCAATAGTGCGCCCAAATATGGATTGCATACTTAACATTAACTCGCTTTAACTTAGTAATTTGTTTGTATAGATTTACATTTTAATTGCTCAATATAATGAACAACATTTAAATTCTTACTTACTCATAGTTAATCTTGACTTAACCAATACTATGCATCATATTAATAAATCATCAATATACTTTCATTATAAACAATTTGTTGTCGTATACTAGTTCTCTCTTCAATTTTAATTTTGAACTCTTTTTTCTAATTTATTAAAAATTTCATATCCCGTCTTCATACCTCTTCCCATCCATATATAAATTTTCATAATTTCCTTCATTCATTTGTCATATGAAATTAATTTATTACTCACTTATACAAATCTGCATGACTTCCTCACTTTTATGTCAATTTCAATTTTTCATTTTTCATTCCTCAACAAATCTTCATAGAAGATTTTAAACTTTTAACCATGTGCAATTGATACATATATGAACTTATATTTAAAATTTTATATTTTTACAAGCAGATTTACTATATTTAAAAATTAAGTCTTCCAAACCCACAGAATCTGTCTCTTTAATAATTCCTCTGGCAGAACCTGGTTATCCATTTGTTTCAGGTAACAAAACTTAATAAAAATTCATGAAATTTTAACCATATGTTCTTGGAATATATATGATATCTTTGTAAAATTTCAGATTTTTATGAGTTGGTTTGCTATATTTTTTAAATATATTTCTAAACTTTTACAAATTCTGAGTTGCTGGAATTGCTCCAAAAATTTGTGTTCCTCTTTTTTTTTTTAAATAGTAATTCATCTTTAAAAATTTTGAAAGTTTGTAAATTAAATTCTAACATATAGAAAAACTTCCCATTAAATTTGGAAGCTTATCTAAAATTCCTAGTGTTGTCCAAAAATTCAGACAATATCACTTTGTAGCACACATGCAGAATTTCCAGCAACTATAATACTCATCTCTCATACTTTTTATATTATTTTCTTACTGTCCCTTATTCATCAATTAAATAGACACAAATCTTAATTTCAAATAAAATTTTTAAAATTCTTAATTTATAATCTCCAAAATGATGTTTTCCCTACACTACTCTGATATACACGTCCCAGATGTTATATCAATTTATATTTGTTATATCGAACGGACATTGCCACATCAGAGACCAACTTATGTGCCAAGCATATGCATTTATTAAAATATAAATCACATTTTAAAATTATCCTTCCTCATTTTCAAAACTCCACCTAGGTCGAGAATTTCAAACCTAAGCTCTGATACTAAAATAAATATAATACCTTTATACCTTATATACGAACAGTACATATATCTCGTATATGTAAAATACGCATACAGAATATAAAAGTTTCATAATAAATTTGATATTAAAGATTCACTTTTTAATTAATAAAAATAATTACTAAAAAATATAATTAAGTATTAAATTGTTAAAATACAAATTTATAAAAAAAATCTCTGAAAAAAAATTTTGCCAAGAGTTTTGTTTGTAATTTCATAAAATCCCAAATAAAAAATTTTCTCAACCTGCAAGAAAGTTAACACTCCCAAATCACATATCATTCCAAAACCATCATCTCTTCATTTCATATTCGAATATTACAAATACGATTAATATATATTACACAAATATACAAAATTGTACAGAACATCATATGTTTAAAACATGTTTGCATTTCCATTATACACTACACTCAAATGCCCTATTAAAATAATACATGTATGCAGCACAATCGACTTAGTCAAAACCCTATCTTCAAGGTATATTCCAACACTTAGACCTGCCCAGGTCTATCAGCACTTCTTTGCTCTACACTTCTATCACCTGTGCGATTCACACAACTGTGCTAAGCCATACGACCTAGTGGTACATATGATACAACATTGACATAATAGCTTTATAATTACAACATGAACCATATTTAAGTAATACACAAATTAATTTTACTTTTCTTTAAAATATAAACAACCATATACATTTGGCCCAACCTTCTTATATAATTATCTAGTCCCAGGCTCGTTGCCTTAGCCTATCTCATCTCGGTAGTGGATGTAGCTATCATCTATGACACTCAGTGTCTCATCCACAGCGTATGGCATTACTAATATCCAAGAACAATCTTCTGGCAACTAGATAATGCATAAGGTACACACAATACACATTCATCTTTCAATATGTTTTCACATATCAACTCATATCATGGTTTCCACAAAACCATCATCATATATAATGCAAATGTGGCTGTACAACTTGCACTTTTCACATTTCACACATCACATTTAGCCATTTTTAATGGCTTATTATGCCATAACAAATATAAATCAAACATTTCATGAAATTTTACAAATAATACCTTGGTAGCCGTTCTACATTGGCCTATTATTCACATCACATGCATTAAACACTCTTTTTCTTATACAATACACATGCTCTTTATCAACTCCAATAATGTAAGTAACATAACACATTCTCCAATTCACAATATGTTATGCCAACTACATTATTGTTCTCAAAATAATTATTATAATAACATGTACTAACTGTGTTTCCCCTTTTCAAGCCTTAACTTGATAAAATTTTACACTATTCCACTTCTTTCAATATAGCCTATACACATATAATCCAACATTAATTGCATTACTCATTTAAATTCACTTTACAACCATTTGTATATAAAACCACCATTATTCAAAACATTTCATTAAAATTCCATTAAAAGCATAAATTCACCACTTTCTACTTTATCCAAACTTCAACTAACTCAACTCATATCCAACATTAGCCCAAAAATCATAATTTACAAATCAAGATAACATTAAAATAGCTCATTACAATAATTCCAAGCACCATTTCCAAAAACCCTAATTTCACGTAATATGGCTATAAATACCTTCTCAAAACTTACTCATATCACACTTTCAACCATAAATTCATAGTATTTACATTAAATCAATTCATCTTATTTCAACAATTGGAACCACCCTTAGATGAAACCCTAATTGCCTATAATCTTCCATAACCCTAAACTCATCACTTTTTGGTTCATTTCAACCAACCAACTAACAAATCATCATCTACTCATCATTTTAACTTTATTACTATCAATTTTAACAATTAAATTCAATTCACCCACACAAGCCAAATTATCACATAATCAAAACTAAGGAAAAATCAAGCTTAAATTGAACAAACTTACTTGAATCATTACTACTCCTTCAAGACCCACATGATTTACTTAAGTTTTTTAGTGAATTATGGAGTATTTGACTTCCCCTTTTAGCTCTAGAAAATCATCCAAGAAAGAAACGAAAGAAGAAGATGAAAGTTTGCTTTTAATTTCTTTCATCCTTATCCATTTTTATAATAATAAATTAATTGATTATTATTATTTAAATAATTAAGTATTATCTTACTTTAATTCCCAACCATAATTAATTTGTAACTTCTTTTACTATTATTATTATTATTATTATTATTATTATTATTATCATTTAATTAATTATTTAATTATTATACAATTATTATTTATTTAATTCTCTTTAATTACCATCGATACATATATTTGTCTTACTTTGACTTTTCATTTTCTTTCTCTTTCTTATTTTTTAATTAATATAATTATCTCTTTCCCATCCATAATTATCCACTATCTATTCATACTTTCTTTATATGTTACATATATTTAATGTATATGTACATGTAATATATATGTAATGTATATGTCAAATATACATAATGCATACATAATAAATATATATCATGTATATAATTTAAATCCAACACATTATAAGTTTGGTATAAACTATGCATGCCCTAGCTATACATTAGGCATATACCAATTTTATACCTCCAAATGCTTATTTAATTTCTCCAAAATCATGTATATGACAAATCTTATATTGTCTCAAGCATAATTTAGATTATCAACTTTTAATCCATCTTTCAAAACCCTAAATTGCTTGTGTTAGCTTTAGATTATTTTTCAAAAACCTAAATTGCATGTTTTTAATCTTAGTTTACATATTAAACCCTAGAATCGCATACCAAAACCCTGATTTTCATTATTAAAACCCAAAAATCCTAATTTCCATGTTAAAACCCTAATTAGTATTTTATGCCCTAAAAACCCTTAAGTTTATATTAAAAGACTCTAATTTTGCATTTTAAATCCTAAAATCCCGATTTATGCCTTGAAACCCTAATTTACACACTCAAAACCCTAAAACCCAAATTTATACCAATAAACCCCAATTTCATATGTGAAACCCTAATTTTGTATGATTAATGCCCAACTTAAGATTGAACCTTGGATTTCATTATCTGATTTATTGTCATAAACTTATTTCTTGATGAATGGTTGAATGATTTAATTATATTTAGTTATTTTGAGTTCAAAGGTTGTAAAAGGTATGTTTTCACCTTGTGGGTGCCTTAGTTATTTTTAATTATATATGCTTATTTTAAGGATTTTGGGATTATTGTAAGGGCAGCTTCCACTTATGGTGGATGCCCTATTTTATTTAAATATAAGCACATTTGAACATTATAAGGGCATATTTCCATCCTTGGATAGGTGCCCATTTTGTTTCATTTATTTTTATAGTACGATGAGTGTTTATTTCCTTTAATTGCATGTAATATGGATAATGTTATAATATGATTAAGAATTTAATAATATATAGACCTGAAAAGGAGGCCGGTTCCAATGAACCAGGCACTATAGGGGTGCTGGGTCATTCTTACCTTCTCCAAGTGTACCCAACTTTTCGAACCTAATAGGGGGGTTGGGGATTCCTTAGTAATCGAGTCATCAACCCCTTTATTTTTCTTTTGGCCCTTCCAGGTGGCAACTCTATTTCTCTGGATTTAGGCTAGTGTTCTCTAAGGCCCCAAACCTAACAATGCCGAAGTTGCAAGAACCATTTACCGGGAGTGAGGGCTAAAATCTCCGCTCACACAAGTTAAACTCTATTTTACAAATATAAAACCCTAATTGTACATTAATACTCTTACTTGATAATCAAAACTCTATTTTGCAAATCTAAAACCCTAATTGTACAATAATACTATCACTTGATAATAAAAGCCCTAATCTTGCATATTGAACACTAGTTTTAGGATTTAAACCTTAATTTTTAATATTAAACCCTAGTTTTAGGATTAAACCCTAAATTATGAATTAAAGCCCTAATTTATAGGTAATAACTCATTCAACGAGTATGCTAGTGGGACTATCGTGTGCATTGTGCCCTATATTTTATTAATGGGTTAATATTTAGATTTGCTTGTGGATAGCAATTTTTGTAATTAATTTAATTTCATTTTATTTAAGCCCTAATTTATTATTTTTTAATGACTATGTGTATGATTATTATTTATATGTTTATGAATTGTAATTTCTTATTGTTTGTGATTTTGAGATTGTAAAAGCCATGTTTTAATTATTTATTTTAATTTTAAGGATTTTGTACTATTGTAAGGGATATATTTTCACCAATTGGTGGGTGTCCTATTTTATTTATTTGTATGGATATCGGGACATTGTAAGCGCATGTTTTCATTTTTGTATGGGTGTCCATCTTGTTTGTTTGTTTGTTTTGATTTATAATATGGTAAATATTTATTTATATTAATTGCATGTAATATGAATAATATTATAATAATATAAGAATTTAATAATATTTAGACCTGAAAAAAGGAGATCGGTTACAATGAACTGGGCATTATGAGGGTGTTAGGTCATTCTCATATTCCACATGCATACCTAACTTTCTAAACCCAATAGGGTTGGAGATTCCTTGGGAATCAAGTCATCCACCCCTTTCTATTTATTTTCTTGCCCGTCTGGGTGGCAACTCCTATTCTCTGGGTGTAGGCATGAGTTCTCTAATGCCAAATCCTAATAGTGTTGAAGCCATAAGAACTATTCCATTGGGAGTGGGGATAAAAATCTCCGCTTAAAGTGGTGACTCCACTGGGGATAAGAGAAGTTGATTTTGTTAGTCTTTATATTATTTTATTCTTTATTATTATGGTATTATTTATTGCATCACTTAGATATGCATTGTGTGTGTGAGTTAGGATGCCTTGTGGAACCTATGTTATATGTATAAAGGGGATACCATACTTTCATTCAAGGTATGAAGATCGAGCATTGCATAACCATTTATAGCCTTGTACCTTTTAGTAATACTTGCTATGGGGACCTAAGCATTTTACCCTAAAGACTAAAGCCCTTGTGGTTGGCCTAGTAATTTTTCTTAGATTTATCTTATGCGCTTAATGTTTGACAATGATTAACATATCTTAGTTTGAATTATGGCCCATTTGGTTTGTCTTTTCTTAATATGACCTAATTATGATATAAGCCCAAAATTGTTTTATGGTCCAAAAATTTTTTTAAGCCCGAAGCACAAATCATTTTCAAAAACTTTTCAAAGTAAGCTTCAAACATTTTTAAGATAGGTCTCCTCTTCTAATCTCAAAGCCCAAAATTAATTTTTGAAATAAATGTTTCAAGGAAGGGCTCAAAACCATTCTTTACCTTATAGCCCATTAGGCTTTTATGGACCATAATTCCTGAAATGGGCTTTCAATTAGTTAGGTCAATTATGAAATATTAAAATCAATTGCGGGCCTTAATTTTACCAAGACTTGTTAGTTGTGGATTTATTTGTGGCATGAATCATTAGTTGCTTTTATGAATGAGAAGTCTATTTATAATAAACCTATTAATTCAGTTTTAATCTAAGATATGACAGAAATGCTGCTTGAATTTTTCAGTGGACCCAAAGGATTAAGGCTTAATTAATGGAAATTATCATAGAATAACTTCTTTATTTGAAAATACAATTAATGACCAATTCATCTGAGAGATTATCAAAAATAAAGTATCCCCTGTTGATATCTTTGTTGGCCATAATACCTAGGAAAAGAGACTGGCTACTATGTGTGGAAGATATAAGGTTGGAAGGAATATCCTGACTCTATTTGTTTGTTTGGTACACAATCATACAAGCATACATGCATTGCAATACATTTCATTGATCCTTCCAAGCTCACAAATCTAGAGTACAGTAATTCAAAGGCTTAAGACAGTCTGACCTACGTCAGTGATTCATAGTTCAGTGAGAATTTAGTCAACTTCATACCAAAACCAATGGATCGTGATCAAGTTCAAAACCTAGTGAATGAGGCTATTACATCCAAAATGGAAGAACTAAAGGGAGAGACCTTGGTTGATATTGTGAGAAGTCAATTAGCTACACTATTGGAAAGTAACACTGCTGAAGCATCTGCTAGTACCAAGGACAAAGGAAAGACTAAGGTAGGAGAGGCAGCCTTTGATGATGATAAGGTGATAATTGATTATGATGACTGGGAGCCCTATTTCCAAGACCAACAAGAGAAGAAGAAAAAAAACTAAATATGTTGATGTTGAGAAGTTGATTACTGACTTGGAAAAGAAGTTTGAAAAGAAGCTAAAGGCTGAATAAGTGTTAGAGGTGGACAAGCTATTTGAGTAAGATGAAGGAATTCCCTACAAGTTTAAGATGCCTCCTTTTGTTAAGTTTGATGGAACTGAAATCCTCAAATATATGTCAAGCAGTACATTACTATCATGCAGTCTGCCAGAGCTACTAAGGCTAACACTCTAAGGTATTTCATACTTTTGTTAGATCCTATAGTGTAAAATTGGTTCAATACCTTAGAGAAAAATACCCAAAAAGATTGGAATTTGTTGTACAAAGCCTTCATTTAGCAATACAGGTACAATGTTGAGCTGAAAGTTACCCTGATTGAAGTAGAGACTATAAAATAGAAGCAGAATAAGAATTTTGTCCATTATGTGAAAAGGTGGAGGAACAAGGCTACTCTTCTCAAAAAGAGGCCTAATAAATCTAACTAGATTAGAATGATAGTGAGAGGTGTCATGCCCAACCTCCATAAAAGGTTGTCCCATACTCTTATAAGAGATTTCAAAGATATTCTCCAAGCCAGTTTACGGATAGAAGAGTGGCAACGGAAGAAGAATCTTTTTGCTGGAAGAAGGAATGAGAAGGGAAACTATTAATCCAGTGGTAAAAGCATAGTGGATGTCAATACAACTACTAGTCAAGGGAATAAAAGACAATGTTTAGATCTAAGGAGACCTTTGTCTTGGGTTTTCAATAAGTTGCAAAAAGAAGGGTTGTTATGACCAATGACTCCTCGACTTCTGCCAAATCCACTTCCACCAAACTTTGACGCCGAGGCATTTTGTCAATTTCATAAAATACAAAGGCATGAAACAGATAAGTGTATTAGGTTAAGACATGAGATTCAAGATCTGATAGACAGTGGTAAGCTGCCCGAGCCCAACAAACCTAGCATAAAGAATAATCCTTTACCTAGTTTAACAGAGTATCCCCACCAACAACTTTTCTAATAGGAGGAGGATTGAATGAGAAGTTTGTCTTATTGTACTTTCAAGAGATAGGTGAAAAACTATAAAAGAGGAGGTTTCGCTTGATAAGACTGAATCAGCTATGAATGAAAAAGTATTGACTGTTTGCATTGTGAATAAACTCGGGGACTCAACAGACAGTGATAATGAATCAGAAGCTAAGGATGAAGAATGGGCTCGGTCTAAACCCAAAGAGGAAATACAAAATACTCGCTCTGGCAAACCTTATGGCAGGGCTCCTCCAAAAGAAGCAGAGGCTGACAAGGGGAAAGATACTGAGATAGAAAGAAATGGAGAAGAAGATGATGTTGTCCTTAAGCAATTGGAAAGGACCCAAGCTAGCGTCAGTATCTAGGCCTTACTAGCTACATCTAAAAAGCATAAAATATAGAACCTCATAGATGATGGAAAGATCCTCGCCCTTGACATGCCCAAATATATGAATCATCTTCGACTCCAACTCAAAAAACTTCTCTTGGCTTGAGTGTTGCTCATTTTATTTCGCTTTCTTTGGTATTTCATTGGAACATGTGTGTTTTTCAAATTAAAATTGTTTCAATAAATTACTTTGGTTAAATTTATTATTTTGTTAGTTTTTGCTCATTTTAGTGCTCAACGGATGATGAATCTAGCTTGATATTCATAAATTAGTATATCTATGCATCATGATCCAAATGACTTTACTAGGTGAGGGAATTGTTCTATAGCATTGAGTTGTGCATGCTTACTTAGAGAGAGTTCTTGCATATTTACTTGTGTATAGGTCCTAGTTGATCTTAGAATATGCTTTGACAAACTTTCGAGGTAAAATTAAACTCTGCTTATTTATAAGAGAGATGATCTAGGCATTATTTGGCAAGCCAAAAGCTAATATCTACCTTATTAATATCAACCCTTAGTTTTTCCCTTTAAGCTTTCTTGAGATTTTAGCTTGCTTTTTTATTGCTTGTAAACGTGATAAACTACCCTGAGATAGTGTAACACTTATGGCAAGTCTAATGATCACTGAGCTACTAAGAAGCAAGAAAATTGAAGAAAGGGATGCTTAGTCAAGACACTAAAGATAGTTAAAATTTAATTAATATTTCATATCTATTTCATCATTAAGATGGCATCAGGATAACAAAAAAATCCATCATCATTTAAGTAGAATCGTGATACTCCATAGTCAGAATCATAGGACAATATGAATAATATGACTTTTTTAGAGTTAGGACCCAAAAAAAATTAAGGAAAAAATCAAAATCAAAATAAAAAATGAAAGAAAAGGGAAAGCTTGCTTTGTTGAAAACTCGAAAGGGCGACCTAGGAAAATAGTGCTAGTTTCTAAAACTCAAAAGGGTGGGCTAGGCAAAATTAGAGATAAAAAAATATGAAAGTTTGAATTGAAAACCCAAAAGAGCGGTTTAGAAAGCCAATAAAGTTTTTTACTTGAAGTAGCATGTAACACCCCCATACTCTATATAAGTACTATACATATACCTGGTAGACATACAGTACATATATAAAGTATAAGAATGTCACTAGTCGTTACAGTTTAAAAACTTTTATCTGAGTTCAAACAATAATACATTTTATTCAAAGAACATTTACAAAACCATTATACTTTCGATAATCTTACATATAAATAATAATCTTGTCCTTATCAAAATTCACTTATACATATGAATACATTTTTAATAAAATACAACATATTTAACTTGTACATGTATGCACCACCTTCTAGTTGGTCTCGAAACACTCATACCCTTCTCGTGGCATAACGATTGACTTCAGATCTGCTACCTACTCACCTGCGCGATTACACAATCGCGCTAAGCCCGAGAGCTTAGTAGTACAAATAAATATTATAAACATACATTACAGAAAATCATACTCATATGTTAAATTCATATATCATTATCTTTTTATCATGTTTTCCCATTTCAATTACACCATTCAAATATATTTACTAATCTCATAATTATATACAAATACACATATCATTAACACAACCTACCATTCCATAACTTATAAGAACATTCATAACTAATACTCACAATATCCACATCCATACACATTTTACATGTCATATTATATTTTTAGAATCTCATCTTTCAACTTAGCTTCTCAAACTATATTTCTATTCAATAGTTTACTTATGTATTGTAATCATATCATACTTCATAACATTACATGTCCTTATATTATTCAATTAATTCATTATTCACAATTCACCTTTCATGAATCATATTTCATCATTCATATTGAAAACAAAGACAAGTATGGGTCTCATTATTCAGTCATTTCACATTTCATCAATCACATTGAAAACAAAGACAAGCATGGGCCCAAAAAGAATCTAATATGTTATTCAAAGTTCAGAGTTACTGCTTTGGTCCATAATCATAATCATCAATACATATATCCATGGACATCAACTAGATTTGAGCTTACGGCCCAGTCATTTCACTCAATCTAGTTTCAATAATTTGTTTTTGAGGTTTACGACCCGGTCATTTCACCCCAAAAACATCACATTTCACATTTTTCAACTGGAATCGGCTTACGACCCGGTCATTTCACCTATCCAGTGATTCATAGGCATGCCGCCAAACACAGAACTCTGAAAATTGAATTAACATATTAGGCACACAATAATTTCATTTATTTCTTTATCAAACTCTTTTCATTTCATTTCTCTTTTCATATTCCACAATCAACTAGGCAACTATGCCTCAATTATTTCATTTGCATTGTCATAGCCAACAACTATGGCTTCACATTTCATCATATCTCAATTCACATTTCATATTTCATTATAACATCACATCTTTCATATTTTATATTTTATCATAACATCACATCTTTCACATTTCATATTTCATATTTCATTTCATCATCATTTAGGCAAACATGCTTCAATTATCTTATTTACATCATTATAACAACCCACATTGGTTTTACATTTCATTATACCTCAATTCATTATTCAAGTATACACAACTAATTGCATTAACATACATTTTACATGCTCATCACAACATTCACATTATTAATATGCATCAACAATGCATTAGATTTCTTAATACATTTACAATCAAATGTGTGATAAGTCTCAACCTCATATGAATGTATGCAATAATGTAGTTTGTACTTACCTCATGAGCCATCACACAACACCAAACTCATCTTCCAATAATCCTCAACACTTGGATTAGGGCAAAACAACTTCTTCACAACCTAATCCACAAGGAATAACACACACTTACTCAAAGATACACATGAATTCAATACAATTATTCATTTATCAATCTCATACTAAACCCTTAGATCACAAATTACAAACCAACATCTCTCTCTAGGACCCCACGGTCGTGGCCTACCAACCCCCACGGGCGTGGCATAGCAAACAATTCTGCTCAATCTTTCTAAAATCCCCACGGTCGTGGCCTTCCAACCCCCACGGCCGTGGCATAGCAAATGAATCTGTCTCCCTTGCTCACCACCCCCACGACCATGGCTTCCAATGGCCACGGTCGTGGCAACCAAAGGCCACGGGCGTGGCATCCAAAATGCCTCTGTTTTCAGACCAAACTCATGTATTCTATGTTTTCAACTTCCTTAAACACAAACATATATCAATCATATATCAATTACTCAATTCTCTAACTCATTTATATTAAACCCTTATTAAACAATTTCAATAATCCATCATCATCCTCACAAATAACCATATTATCATCATCTAACTACCAATTTAACATATCTATAAACTTTAATCTTTCACTATCATCATCTTCACATACTAACCAAATCAAATATAAACAAAATCAATAGAAATCAACTCAAAGAAATGAACACTTACTTGAATATTTTGACAAATCTTCAATCTCCACCTTCAATTCTCTTAAAGCCCTTAAGAATTTGATGTGTATATAGATAAAATCACATATCCCTTTCTCTCTCTCTCTCTCTCTCTCTCTCTCTCTCTCTCTCTCTCTCTCTCTCTCTCTCTTGTTCAAGAAGAAGAAGAAGGAAAGAAGATCTTTTCTTCTTTTTCTCATACTTATCACATATATATATAATAATAATATAATTAATTATTTCTAAAATATCCTCCACCACTACTTTCCTCCTTTGACTTTTCTTTCTTCTTTTTCTTTTATTATTATTATTATTATTATTATTAATTAATTAATTAATTATATAAACTTACTTTTCCTACACCACTTTATACATTATATATATATGTAATGTATATGTTGGTATATATATCTCTTTTATATTACATTTATATTTTCCATATTTTCCAAATACCAAATATACATCTCATCCCTCATATACATCTATCTCTTATAATATTTCCTTTTAATTAATTTATCTTCCTTTCTCTTTCCATAAAACATATACATTAAATCCAAATACAACAACAACTCCAAAACTTTTAGGGTATACTTTGGGATATTACACAGCAGAAGACTTCCACTCAACATACGAGAAGAGTTTGACTTAAATTGGTCCTGCTCAACTAGAGCTTAGCTAAAATTAGAGAAATTGAGGGAAAACGATCTTTAATTTTATCTGACATGACTCCAAGTCAGCAATCTTGAAAGTCCTAGACTTGATATTCCAAAAAGGGAAAGGGGCGGAATGATGAAATGCCATGTACACAAAAAGGAAAAAAAACCAACAAAAAGATAGTAAAAAAAAGAAAGAAAGAAGAAGGTCCTAAGTTCTTGCTATAGAAAAAGAAAAAAGAGTGGGCTTTTCCTAGTCAGATCAAATCCAGATTTCTGCCAAGAAGAAGGAAGAATATTCAAGCTTTATCTTTTTATGAAGCAAAATAACAAGATACCTAGAAGGTGTAAATGATGCCAAGAGTTTAAGGATGCTTCCAACAACATACAGTTCTAACAAAAAGTTTGTAGTGTGAAGATTTATCCATAATGTCACATAAGCTCTAATTTAAAAATGGCATTACTCAACCCATGTCCTTTATAGACCCTATTTCAAGCCTATTAAAGACCCTTTTGATCTCTTTTGGTAGGTGGAGGCTATTAGTGGAGATTGTTTGAAAAAGCATGCTTATGAGATAGAGTAACTAGGGTTTTGAGTTACTCAATGAAACTTTTGGCCAAGTAATGTGTATGTGCCTATCTGAAGTGCAACAATTCTTGCTCAAATGGAAATGATTCCCAAGGTTAGTACAGTAACTAGGGTTTTGATGTTATAGATGTGTTAATTTGGAAAAATCGAGTCCTGAAGTGTATTGACATTGATTTGACAAAGCCAACATGTGGTTTTAAAATCCAAAATGTTTTTTTTACATGAGCCCTCAAATTTAGGAAAGTGTGTTGCACTATCGAACTTTAAAGTACATATTGGGAAAAAGTGGGCTGATAAAAGAATCATTCATATGGTTATGAAGAAGCTATCAACTCATGTGCTGAATCATTATTTGAAATGGATGTCTCATGTATCTTTTACTACCTTGCTTGGGCTCCCACTACTCATGTTTTCCATATCTTGAAGAATGAAGTTGTGGATGTGACATCTCATGATGATCCAATGCAAGACCTACACAAACATCCTAAAAGTACCAATGGGAGTGCTTCGGCCTATCACCTAAGTCTGTGAGTCAGTATAACCACGATAAGTATCACTCATACATATCATGTATACATGAGCATGTCACACTACACTTTTGTTGTCTATTATTTAAGCAGCCAATATTCTTGAAGTAAATGATGAGAAGTAGACAAAGCATTAGGGGACATGAAAGGCATATTGCCTGAGAAAGATCCAATCACTTTGCAAAAATGGAGATCGGATGAGACAAAGAAAAAACCATCGGATGGATCCTACATGGGAACAAAATCATTGGTTTGAGCATACACAGAGGGGCAAAACTTCTCCTTTCAATTTTTTATTTTATGCATGTACAAAATATTTTTAGACTCTCTTTTAATGTTCTACCATGTATGGGGCAAAGAGAGGATATAAGGGCTAAAGGGCTAAAAAATAGTTGAATTTTTTACAAAGCTGAATCCATTAAAGAATGGAATAAGTAAATGAAGATACAAATGATGGCTAGAAGAAAGCCATAACTCTCAAATGACAAAAGGTCAATCAAGCTAGAAGAGTTGAAGTTGAGCCAGAGCTCTTAAATGATAGAAGGTCAATCAAGCTAGAAGATTTGAAGTTGATGTAGGATGAAGGTCCATCCTCAAGCAAGGACATTGTGGGTTCAAAACCCAAATAAGAATATTACGAGTCCAGAACCCAAAATAGGATATTGCAGGTCTAGAACCTAAACTATGATATTGCAGGTCCATAACCCAAACCAGTTCAAGTCCATCAAACTAATTCAGATTTGTTAAAGTATCCAACTTTCAGATTGAATTTGTTAAAGTATACTGACGGTGGCATTTTATGAATTTGGTAAAACATCCAAACCTTCAGCCTATATTGAAGTACCTACGTTTGTTCCAAGTGAGATATTAGAGTTGCTCGCTACTCTACCAAGATATTAGAGTTGCTTAGTGGTTTCATTGAAATATTAGTCATTTGATGGTTGTTGTTTCATCAAGATATTAAAGTCGCTTGATGGTTTTCATCGAAATATTAGAATCGCCCGATTATTATTTTGTTTTACCAAGATATCAGAGTCCCTTGGTGATTTTCATCAAGATATTAAAGTCGCTTGATGGCTTTCAACATGATATTAGAATCACCCGATGATTATTTTGTTTCCCCAAGATATTAAAGTCACTTGGTGGTTTCATCAAGATATTAGAGTTGCTTGATGGTTTTATCAGGATATTAGAATCGCTCTATGATTATTTTGTTTTACCAAGATATTAGAGTTGTTTGGTGGTCTCATCAGGATATTAGAGTTGCTTGATGATTTTTATCGGGTTATTAGAATAATCCAATGATTATTTTATTTTACCAAGATATTAGAGTTGCTTGGTGATTTTCATTGGGATATCAGACTTGCCTAATAGCCCGTTGAGATATTAGAGATGTTCAACGGTCAGGTGTCAACACTCAATGGTTTCTCACCATAGGGTTACATCCATTGGATTTTTGTTTGTTTGTCTCTATATTTTGTTTTGCAAATACTTAGTGTAAAATTTAAAAGGTATATGGTTGCTTTTCACTCTTTTCTAATGAAGTCTCATATCGTTCAAGTAGAGGACAAAACTGTAGACTTTTAATTTTGACCCTGAATAATTTTAGTTCCAATTAAAGGGGACAAGTTAAGTCCGATCCAATTTTAGAAGCTTAAACCTAGTCTAGTCCAATTTTAAAAGTTTAAATTAAGTTTGGTTTCAATTAAAAGCCTCTATCAAACCTGATTCCAATTAGAATGACCCCAATTAAATTCACTGCAAGATTTTTACAGATTAGCGACTAAAAAATTCATCGTTATTTCGTCGCTAATATGACTTGTAATGATTTTGTAACAAAAAGATTTCCGTCGCTAAAATGTCAGTCGCTAATATTTATGACGCATTAATAGTTACCGCCGTTAATTTAAGGACTATTGTAATGGAGTTTCGTTACGAATAAAGACGAAAAAATAGGTTTGTTACAACGTAAAAGAACAGAGAAAGGTAAATCGTTGTTAATACTGACATTTTGTAATGGATTTTCGTTGCATATAGAGACGGATAAATAATTTTGTTACAACGTAAATAGACAAAAAAAATGAAACCATCATTAATAACGACATATTTGTAACAAAATGTCTGTTACAAATAACGACAAACTATTGTTTCTGTTACAAATATGTAATAATTTGAAATGATTTTATAATGAATATTTAGTTGTTAATGGAATCATATTTGTAATTGTTTATTTTTCGCCACAAAAAACAATCAAACCCGTGACAAAGTGGTGAAATAAAATTTATTTAAATTTTTTATAATTATTATTTTATAACTAAAATTCATTCATTTCAAATATTCTGACAACAAAAATTTCAATATTTTAAAATTTAATGTAAAATTATATAAAATTCAAAATAAATACTAATAAGTACCAATCCTTACTACCACATTATATAATATTAAGATTTACCAAAAAATTCCAAGTGTTTAGTATTTCAACAAAAAAAAAAGTCAATCCTTAGTAAGATTTACCTAAAATTCCTTAGTAAAAAATATTAAGATTTAATTAAAAATCCTATAAAGATAATCTAACCAATAGAATCAGCTGGTCTTAAAGATGATCCATCAAATTGTCTCGCCATTTGTTTCTCCATCATCCGGCGCCACTCATGTGCTCTACGAAAGTCCTCGCACTCTTGATCAAATAATCTGCGATCCTCCTCATTCTGTCAAAGACATTCAAGAGCAAAAGACAGCAACGTCATCTCAAGCTGCTATAGTATGCAGCTTATGCTGTGTGTTAAAAATAATCACAGCAAGGAACAAGAGACATTTATGGAAAATGGAGAGGATAAAAAATAAAATGAAGCATCAGCTAAATTGACTCCAATAGCAGCTAACTTGAATATCAAATTAAAATAGAATAGATATTTGTGCTTTACTCCATAGAAGATATTTATTTAAATATATGTGCTGGATTATAATTTTTCAGGTAATATAAAACGATAATATTGATTTTTTTAGATGAAAAGTCAATATTATCAAGAACACGAAAACTAACAAGTCAACAGAATTTGAAGCTCTGTAAATAATTAAAAATATTTAAGCTCAAGACAACTAAGGAATAATGAGAGCAATGATATGTTTGAATAAGGTAGAGTAAAATAAAGTAGAGTATTTTTCATATTTTTTATTTAAAAGAAAATGAACTATAGTTCAAAACAATGTATTCTAGCAAAAAGAATGAATAAAATTCTACAAAATGAGAGAGATAGGACACCAAATACTCAGTGCAAACTAATGTATTCAGTGAAAACTTTGGATTTTATGCAATAAATTCAGCAATAAATATAGACCAAACCTCCTCATAACAAATTCACACAACATTTTTTATTGCTATTGTTACTGCTACTGCATATGCAATTGTATCCAATTCCATGTCGCATGCCTAATAGTAAATATCAATCAACATTACTTTTTAAATAGTATTACAATATAACTTTACTGATATCCAATTCCTAGTATAACTTCGCTTGTATCCAATTCCTATTTACCAGCCCATGTTATTCTTTTCTCTCACTTTCAAGAATATTCTTCTACTGAAAAATGCATTTTTTTTCCAGGTATGAGGAACTTAATGCTATAATAGTTTCCTGAGAAAACAATAAGAATGCAAAATATAGACACTAATTGGACAACGCAAAGGTATGAATCAATTTGTAGCTCAAAGCTTATGAACAATTTCAATTTGTAGCTGAAAGCCTATGAACAATTTCACTGCAGGAGCATGATCAGATGCAAAGGAAAGGCAAAGAAAAGAAAAAGTTAAAAGCAAAAGATAAGGCAAATCAAATTAGATAAAACCAAAAATCTAAATTAGTGAATTACAATTCCATTTCAATCTTGGGAATTTCAACAATAATTAGTCCTATTAAATCAAGAATTAAGATATAAAATTGAAATTGAAAGTCTAGTCTAGGAAACAAGGGATCATTATATAATTAATTATTCTTGGACATAAACTGAAATTAGCTCCATACATTAGTTAAACAAAACATATTTGGCAAGAATAAGAAAGATCCAATCCACTAGTCACAACTACATCAAGTAACATTTTATTGCAAACACATTAATCAATAATTAATGAACAAGTCACAACATCAAGTCACAATTCATCACATAAAACACTCCCAATAATTCCACCTTATACCCTCAACTCCTTCAATCAACAATATATCCCAAACACTTCAAGTAAATATATAAGAATATCTTATTCTAAAATAAAATGAATATTTAAAAGATACGAATTGGTTAAGAAAATTTACTAATGGATATAAAATACTTGGAAATGGTAGATTTTGTTTTGTTGCATTTTTTTTTTTGGACGGTCTGATTGGATTTGGATTTATGACAAATCCCCGACACCATATGTTAACTCTAGAAAATGAAATAGAGGACCATAATTCAATAATGCAGTATTTTTTAAGCATATCAGACAATTGAATTTTGCTTTTTTACTCATTCTTTGTCCAAAAAAGTGCAGGTTACTGAGAAAAGAAAAACAGAGGTAGGATTTCTAATTCTTTTTTAGCAGGAATTTTGTGCATTATAAAATTATCAAGTATAAAGTTACAAACTTGATGAGGATGAGCTCCACAAAAATGACAAATTCTGGTGAGCTCTTGTGCTCATGTTGCGACTTGTAAATAATTTTATATAATGAAAATAAGGTTTATAGTTGCCTCTCATTCATGCAGATTGTGGTGCTCTTAGCAATCTGTTGTGCAAGCCACTCACTAGCCATTGGGTCAGAGTTTTAACTTTCCAGCAGACATTTGCTAAATTAACTTGGATGTCTAATTTTTGGAGTTTAGGTGCTGAATGTTTCCTTTTATTTATTTATTTATTTATTTTTGATATATGTGTTTCAGTATTAAATGGTTTAAATTTTTACCAATACATGTATTAGATAGACATCATTTTGAACTGTATTCATGGTTTAATATCTCAATTTCATTACATGAATAAAATAGTAAAAAAATAGTTATAATTTATTCAAAATTTAAAGTACAAAATCCAAAATTTTCATGATTGTGACATTAAAATTCTAAAAAGCTTTTACTAGATATTTCTTTCACATAGTTTCAATAAATTTATGAAGCATCAGTTTTATATAGACCACCTCAGTAACCTCCTAAATAGAACAGCTATCATCCACCACACAAGCAAAAAACTAAAAAAGCAATAGAACAGCTCTAGTCGTAAATAGACCACCTCAGTAACCTTCTAAATAGCAGGTAAAAGAAAAAATCCAACTGACCTTATGTATTTAGTTGTTGGTGCAACCAATCCTCTTTTCTCCAAGCTTTTATACCGATCTTTTAGTAGGGTGCAGCAGCCCTTTACATGATTGAAATGCAAAGGATAAGAAGAACAATATTCAGTTTCTAAACTCTAAAAAAGAAGAATTTGATGACAATTAAAAAGGTAGCTTTAAGAATTAAAAAAATAGTTAAGCACCTTCAGCTTGCAGAGAAAACCAGTAATTTCTTTAGATAATGGTACTTGAGGAGAATATGGAATCTGTCATCCAACTTGGAAGAGTGAGCATATTAACAACAAATAAAGATGCCACATTTCATAAATCCCAAACAAAAACGTAACAATGACAAAATTAATATTAATGTCTCATGTAACGTTCTTAATTACTCAGATTTTCCCCTTATCCCGAATAATCTCACATAACTTCCACAAGAAGAATATGCCAGAACAGCGAAAATGGAATGGACCAATATTTTACTAGAACAATTACAGTTCTTAGGAATGCAGATGGCTTTACGCAGAATTTTTAAAGAACTATTCATTTTAAAATATAGTCTCAGCTTATGAATTGATAAGCAGCTTTCTATAAAAGTAGCACCTATTTTTTGATAGACAACAAATAATAACATAAAAAGGAATGCCCAATTGAAATTGTCAATCAAATATGAAGAATTATACAAAATGGGGATTATCTTATAGGGCTGATAAACAATTTCAAATAAATGTTTTAACAATAAAGATCCCCTTCATGCATTGTTTCATGACTTTCATTCATTGTTTTTCATAAGATGAGGAGAGCAGTGAATGGTTCAAAACTTGCAAAATAATGAATTTAATTCAACAAAAATGAAGCTATCAGGAACCATGCTACCTTATTAACTTAAAATCATTAATACAAAAGACTATTAACTTAATCTAGCTACATGATTTTCTTTTCTCTAAACCATGATTAAGTCTAGAATTAAAAGCTCTAGCTCCTTCAATTCTATTCTGCAACTCAATAGAACAAGCAATATCTTCCGCAATTGTCGAAATAAACATTTTTAAAACCGCAAAACTGACTGATTCTAAAATACAAACCCACAAAACCACTCCATCAAAAAACTCAAATTACACGAAATCGTGACAAACCCTAAAACCCAACAGTATAAACCCCAAATCTTGACAAATCCTAAAACCCCATAACTTAAGAAAACCTAAAAACTAATAAGAAATAATCCATGCTTAATACATATAAAAAACAAATAAACTAATTGATGATACAGAGTGAGAAAATACTTACAAAAACCTATATAATGAATGCAGCTGTCTCTAAGGCATAACCCCAAAAAGATAAAGGAAGATCCGCTTGACTCATCATTGATCGAACCATATCTAATAGAGTTCGATTTCTCCTTTCAGAAACTCCATTCCATTGTGGAGTTCCTGGAGGAGTCAGTTGTGAAACAATTCCACAATCCCTTAGATGATCATCAAACTCTTGGCTCAAATATTCACCACCTCGATCTGATCAAAGTAGTTTAATTGTTTTACCAAGTTGATTTTGTACTTCATTTTGAAAAGTTCTAAACATTTCAAAAGACTCATGCTTATGTTTCATTAGGTAGACATAGCCATACCTACTGAAATCATCAGTAAAAGTAATGAAGTATTGAAATCCTCCTCTGGCACTAATGCTAAAAGGACCACATACATCTGTATGTATCAAGCCCAATAAATCATTAGCCCTTTCACTATGACCAGTAAAAGGATCCTTTGTCATCTTACCAAGCAAACAAGACTCACATGTTTCAAATGATTCAAAATCAAATGAATCTAATAATCCATCTTGATGGAGCTTAGAAATGCGTTTCTCATTTATATGGCTAAGGCGACAATGCCATAAATAAGTAGGGTTTAACTCATTTGGCTTAGTTCTCTTAGAAGTTATGTTATAGATATAATTACCATTAGAATCATCAAGATTAAGGATATAAAGGTCATTATAAGAATTTGCAATACCATAAAGCAGATCATTTTTATCAAAAATAGAACATTTCTTATTCTTAATAAAAAATGAATAACCTTCATCATCCAAAACAGATACTGAAATAAGATTCCTACTCATAGTAGGAACATAAAAGCAATTGTTCAAAATTAACAAAAACCCATTGGGCATAACAAGCTCATAAGTTCCTACAGCTATAGCAGCAACTCTTGCTCTATTGCCAACACGTAGGTCCACTTCGCCCTTCTTCAGCATCCTACTCCTTTTGAGTCCCTGCATATTTGTACAAATATGAGATCCACATCCGGTATCTAATACCCAAGAAGAAGGAATAGATAAATTAATTTCTATAACATAAATACCTGAAGATGTAGTCGCACTACCCTTCAACTTCTTTAACTCATCCAAATAGAGTTGACAATTTCTCTTCCAATGCCCAGGCTTGTTGCAATGGAAACAAGTCCCTTCCTTAGGAACTTTAGCCTTAGGTACAGGTTTTGGTTTAGCTTGTCCCTTGGACCCTTTAGCACCTTTTGCCTTACCCTTGCCTTTAGTATCTTTGGCTTTCTTTTTCATTTGTTTAATATTGACATTCAATATTTGGGTAGGCTTTTTGATATTCCCCTCAGCAGTTTTGAGCATACCATGTAGCTCAGGAATGGATTTCTCCATGTCATTCATGTTATAGTTCATGACAAACTGTGAGAAACTGCTAGGCAATGAATGTAGGATCAAATCCGTGGAGAGTTCTAAACTCAGGGGATATCCAAGTCTAGCAAGGTGATCTAGATAGCCTTTCATCTTCAAAACATGAGCACTAACAGATTCACCTTCAGACATTTTGCAGTCAAATAATGCAACAGCGGTGTTAAACCTATCTTGCCTAGCCTGTTGTTGGAAAGCTTGTTTGAGATGCACACTCATCTCATAAGCCTCTAAGTGTTCCAGATCCTTCTGAAGTCCTGGACACATAGTCGCCAACATAAGACATCCTATGTCATTGGAATCATCCACATGCTTCTTATGCTTACTCTTAGCAGCATTAGAAGCATCAGCAGGAGGTGGGTTAGGGATAGCTTCATCAAGCACGTAGGACTTTTTCTCTTGTTTGGGAACAATTCTCAGGTTCCTAAACCAGTCAACAAAATTAGTCCCGCATTCTTTCAGTTTTTCCTTCTCAAGGATAGATCGCAGTGATAAGGTGGAATTGTTATTAGCAGCCATCTGTTGATAAATATGCAAAGTCAAATTTTAATTAATAATGAGGTTAAAATTATTTAAACTCCTACTAAAAAATATAACCCTCTAAAGAAATATTTTAGTAGGCTAAGATCCGTATTTCACTTAATTCTAAACTCAGCTTTGGCGTGACGCTTAAAATCAAGTTATTTAGGTAGGTAACATCTTTACCAATTATATCTCATGTAACTCTTAGTAATTATGGAATATTGACATCATATGTCATAGCATGTTGAATTCCATCTAATGCCTTAGGCCCAAAACCATTTTGATAGCCTAATTAAGTCTAACCAATTTTAAAACATATGAGTAGCACTATTACTCATCCTACTTAGCTAGGAATGTTTAAAGCATATTGCTTTGGCAATACCTACTTTAATACAATCTTAGTTTTGATAGGTGTTCAAAACGTGGATGGCATTTAGACTTAAATTATTAATGAGGGTTCAACTAAATTATTATCATGTCTTGCATTACATATCATTATATTTTAGCATCCTATATGCATATATATAATTTATCACATAAGCATCATATACCAAATGACAAAATATGTAAACGTGACATAGCATGGCCAAACTAAATATGATCTTCAAGAGACCAAATGAAGATCATAAAGGCAACCCTAGGTGAAAAACCTATCTATTACAACACTTGCAATATTACATATCTTCAAAACTTGAGCTTGTGCTTCCATCACCATGGAACCATCTTCTCCTTGGTATGAATCTCCATCACAAACATTGTAGCTTGAATCTTTATATATTACAATAAAAGAAAATCTAACTACTAGTAAAATAAATTACAACAAAATAAACGACACGCAGGCCGTATTTACCCAAAATAAAGATATGAATAAACCAATCACATAGGTCATAAGGCCATGCTATGCACCATGCCAAGACATCAAACAAACATAACATATTCATCACCAACATGTTAAATAGAAACAAATATATTGACATTCTTAATGTCGCGGTAACGAACTATAGGGCGCGAACATACGGCGGTCCCGCTAGCCGGTTAGTCAAACAGAAACGTTAACATTTTTCTTTGGCGAAACCCTAAAACAGAACCGTTAATCTCATTAACCTTCTTACTGTTTTATTTCGAATATGTACAACCCATTACAGAATCATTACCAAATGTTTATATCACATATAAACTTAATCGTTTTCATCATATGAAAATCATTTTAATCAACCAATCATATATACGTGATCATCTCATGAAAACGAAATTAAAAACACCAATCCTTTCTCATCATATGAAAAACGAATTAGGGTTTTACAGAAACGAAACCAAAAACCAATCCTTTCTCATCATATGAAAAACGAATTAGAGTTTTATAGTTAACATGCCATACGTAAACAATATATATCACCATAATCATATCAACATGGCATTTTCGACTTAAACGAAAACAACAACCTGGCTCTGATACCACTGTTAGGTAATCATAGAGATCACTTCAAACAAAAACACGCAGCGGAAAAATATTTGATCTCTGATTTCCCACCAGGATCCATGCTGTTCGTTTAATTCGACAAAAGTGTTCAAAGAACTAACCTGTTGATGATTCGAAATCACAGTTTGGAAGAGATGCCTCGATCGCGAAACACCCTCTATCGCGTATCCACACGAATGCTACCGTTTGGAGTGCTAGCTCTCTACAACGGCGAAGGCTGGAAAAACGTTTTCTCTAAAAACGTATTAGGGTTACCTTTTTCGTTCCTCTTTGTTTTATTGTTACCTCTGAGAAGACTTAACGTCTAGAGTGAATATAATCACTCCAGAATCCAATTCAAAATTGGATACGGAAAGTCAAATTCAGAATCCAAGTCTAATTAGGATTCTGAATACATTATCTAATAATATATATAATTGGATAAGGTAAGTCAAATTCAGAATCCAAATCTAATTAGGATTCTGAATATATTATCTAATAATATATATATATAAAAACGAAAATAATAATAATAATAAATATTAATATCTAATATTAATATTATTAATATTATATCCAGCCCAAAACGCATTCTTGTGTGTGACCCGATAGGCCCATATTAATTGGCAGTCAATTTAATCTCTATTAAATCAACAAGTCATAATTGGCCTCTAGCAAGGCGTTACAACTACCCAATTAATATAAGGAATGTCCAATTTGCCTAATAATAGTATATGCATTAATCCCTTTGTCACACGATATCTAGCTTGAACATAAGTCATGGTCAACGTCATACTTATATTGTCCAAACTTATGATTACTCGATCTCTAAGTAGACTGATAAAAACAAATGAAATTGATCACACTATCAATTCATTTGAGCACGGCCATGCATTTCACAGTCTCACTTATCGAGGGGCCCAAAAGATATCTCTCTCAAAGAGAGGGACAAATTCTATCTTGATTGTTCATTATCCTCTACATAATTTCTATCATATATGAACATAACCTTTATTACTATCCAGTTACGGATAATGTTTGATCATGTCAAAATATAATAGTCCTTATATTGGAAACTATGACAATCTCAAGTCAAAGAATTAATACATAACTATCATGAGATTTACTTATGACACTAACCCATGTAGTAATCTCATGATGGGTCTATCCAATACATTGTTCTCTAACAAGTATCTATGAAATTGATTTGTATCACTATACACATAACCATCTAATGATTATCAAATCAATGTTCATACTGGTTAAGAATTATTTTTTTTATCTCTATAACAATAATAAACCAGGGACAAATATCAAAATTGTGTAACATGCAAACAAACAATAATGATAATAAAACCTCATTTATTAATAATGAATGTATAACATAAAGATCCAAATAAATGGCCTAGGGCACATACACTAACACTTATTTCCAAGATGTAGATGGAGAGACAACCAAAGAAGAAGTGGTGTTTAACAAGTTGGAGCCAGTTATAGTTGGAAAAGAAGTAGCAATTTGTATGGTGAGTGAGTTTTGGGACCGATAGTGATGATGACTCTGAGCCAAAGAAGGAAAATTGGACCTAGTCTGAGCCTGATGAAGATGAAGTTACGAACACCCAATCTGATAAGCCTTATGTAAGAACATCAATAAAGGAAGTAGAAGTTAATAAGGGAAAGGAAGTTGAAGCAGGGAATAAAGTAGAAGAAGATGATGCCATCCTTAAGCAGTTGAAGAGATCATAAGCAAGTATCAGCATATGGGATCTGCTAGCTACATCAAAGAAGCATCGGGAAATAATGGCCAAGGCTATGGCTGGCATGCCAATTTCCACTTCTATAACACCATAGGAGCTAGTTAATTTTGTGAAAGTTGAAGAAGTGATGAAATGTGACGATGCTCAGATGAAGAACAAAGTTGATGTGGGCATGGTGTCATTTTTAGATGTTGATCTACTAGAGGAAGGGAGAGACCACATCTGTCCACTTTTTATTAAGGTAGAGGTCAAAGGAAAAAGGACTATATATGTGAAGTTAGATGTTGGGTCTGCCATAAATGTCTACCCACTCAAGATCTTGCCAAAGCTCGCTATGTCAACAAGGGATCTAAGCCTAACTGAAGTGGCAATTAGGGCATATGATAATACCAAGAGGCATGCTGAGAGAACCTTTAAAGCTAATATAAAGGCTGGTCCTATTGAATCCATGGTGGAATTCATGGTCTTGGATATTCCTGTCACCTTTCCACTATTATTGGGATGACCCTGGTTTCAACCTCTTGGTGGAGTTCCTTCCACACTCCATCAAAAGATTAAGTTCCCAAATGGGACGGTGGTCATCGAGGTTGAGGATAATGAAGTGTTGAATACATTGATGGTTGAAAGGCCTCTCAATGGCTTCCAAGTAGTTGTAATTTGTAATACCCCTATACCCCATATACGCACACTACATACAACCACATCTGTAATATACGTATACCAGATGTAATGGTTTATATTAAACAAACCAATCTTTCCTTTAGCAATAATATGAGAAAACTTAAAACATTTAATTTATATTATAAAACATAATAGATAAATATTTATTTATTAAGCAGCGGAAAATGTAGCGGTATTTACATATATATACATCAAAATCAATATTTACAAAAACATAAAGTTTATACAAGTTTGGCAGTTCGTCTCTAATCTTGAAGTCCACTATCAACACTTCACAAGCCTAGACTCGACTCGGTCTAGCTAAACTCTCCAGTTCAATCGGATCTACCCTGTCACCTGTGCGATGAACCACAATCGCGCTAAGCCAACGACTTAGTGGTACAAACTATGATGACAATATGCCTCAATGTCATGCCAATGTCATACTTTCAAGCAATAGAAACAATATTAAAAAATGCCATATTTCATAACATTACATTTCATTATATTATTCAATTATTTACATTTATGATTCACATTTAAGCAAAGACAAGCATGGGCCCAAAAGAAACTAATATGTGATTCAACTTCCAGAGTTAATGTTTTGGTTCAATTATCACATTTATCATCCCAACTAGGCTCCAAGGACTAGGCCCAACCAAGCTTCAAGGGGAGCGAAGCATGCTAAGCATCAACCCAACTTGGCTTCAAGGACCAAGCCCAACCCAGCTTCAAGGGTTTGTAACATCCCAACTAGGCTTCAAGGACTAGGCCTAACCAAGCTTCAAGGGGAGTTAAGCATGCTAAACTTCAACCCAACTTGGCTTTAAGGACCAAGCCCAACCCAGCTTCAAGGGACTGTTACTATTAGGCATGCCCCCAACAACAAAACTTTGAAAATTGAATAACACATTAGGCACACAATTCTTTTTATTATTTCAGTATCAATTCCATTCTCATTTTCTCATAATCATCTAGGCAACCATGCCCCAATTATTTCAGTTGCATCATTATAGCCAACAACAATGGCTTCACATCTCATCATTAGAGTATACATAACCAATTGCATTGGACATATATTTTGAATAATCATCATCTCTTTCACATTATGCAAATCATAACATTAATCAAATGTATCAACAATGTAATAGATTACTTAACACATTTACAACCAAATGTGTTAAGTTCCAAAGTCATGTAAATGTATGCAACCATGTAAGGTTTGTACTTACCTCAAGAGCAACTCACACAACACCAAACTCCTCTTCCAAGAATCCTTCAACACTTGGATTAGGGCAACTCAATATCTTCAAAACCTAATCCAAAAGGGATGATACACACTTACTTAGAGATACACATAAGATAATATGGATAAGAACCAACTAGAGCAAACTCTACACATGACACGCTCAACAACACGGGCGTGTCCCTGACCGTGCCCTAAACCCTCAACACAGAAGCTTTGACATGCTCAGTGACATGGGCGTGTCACTGGCCGTGTCAATCCTCCCTCAACACAGTGGCTATGACACACTCAGTGACATGGGCGTGTCACTGGCCATGTCAATCCGCCCTCAACACAGTGGCTATGACATGCTCAATGACATGGGCGTGTCACTGGACGTGTCAATACTACTACAACACAGAAGCTGTGACATGCTCAGTGACATGGGCGTATCAATACTACTACAACACAAAAGTTGTGACACGCTCAGTGACATGGGCGTGTCACTGGTCGTGTCACCCATCTAGAAAACAGAACCATTGACACGCCTAAAGACTTGGCTGTGTTCATGGACGTGTCAGGCCAAAAATCCTAATTCCAAAACCAACAACAACACATCCAACAAACCTCTTACTTTCACCATCTCCCACTCCAAACAAACTTAACCAAACAAACCAATAAACCATAATAAACTTGCAAAACACCAAAATAACTCAATATATACATCAGACACAAATCACAACCATCATCACAACTCATCACATACACAAAACACAACACTTGCTTTTTATCACCAAACTTAACCTTTCCTTCAAACCAACCCCAAAATCAAAGTCAATAAGACCAAACACTCTCAAATACCCCCCCACAATCAAACATACACATATCAACAACAACCATACACCAAGCTCAATTCACAAACTCAAAAGAAAACCAAAGAATCAAGTGGAAAACTTACCAAAAGTGATGAAAACCCTTAGATTTCCAACTTGATCACTTGAAACACCTTCCAATCTTGAGTTTGGATGAGCAAAATCTCTCTTTCTCTCTTGCTATGGAGATAGCCGGCCAAAGAGAAAAGAAAAGAAGAAGATGAAGAAAGAAGAGCAAAGTCAACTTTAATAACCACTCTTAACCACCCAATTTCCTCTTTAAATCTCAACCAAGCAATTTTAATAATATAATATTACAAATATCATCTTCCACTTAACTAAATTTCCATTTCAATTAATTCAAATAAATTAAATATTTCTTTTGACCAACTCATGAGTTGACTTATATATGTTATATATATCTCTATATATACAACATATACACACTTCTCTTTCCTTTCTTATCTTCCCACTTAAACATACATATATACTTTATATCATTTAATCCAATTTCAACAATATGCATTCCAAAAATTTTAGGGTATAGTTTGGGATATTACAATTCTCCCCCTCTAAAAATAAATTTCGTCCTCGAAATTACCTGATCTCAAGTCTAAAATAGTTGGGAATACTGATCTCGCATCACTTGCTCACTCTCCCAAGTTGCCTCTTCTCTTGCATGATTCTTCCAAAGAATCTTCACAAGTGGCACTTTCTTATTTCTCAACTCTTTCATTTCATGTGCTAAAATAGCCACAGGTTCTTCTTCAAAAGTCAAATTCGGACTCACCTCAATAGATTCAACTGACAAAACATGAGATGGGTCTGAACTGTACTTTCGCATCATAGAGACATGAAAGACATTATGAATTATATCCAATTCAGGCGGCAAAGCAAGTCGATAATCTCAAAATTTTCTTCCAAGGGCATACTTTCAGAAATACTTTATCTCTAATATTGAACTCTATATCTCTCCTCTTCAAATCTGTATAGGATTTCTGTCGGTTTGAAGCTGCTTTCAACCGATCCCTAATTATCTTCACTTTCTCTTCCGTTTCTTTAATCAAATCGAGACCAAACAACTTGCCTTCTCCAACTTCATTCCATCATAGAGGCGTCCTGCATCTTCTACCATACAATACCTCATAAGGTGCTATTTTAATACTAGACCGATGACTATTGTTGTAAGCAAATTCCATCAATGGCAAAAATTTGTCCCAACTTCCAGAGAAATCAATGACACAGCTTCTCAACATGTCCTCTATAATCTGTATCACTCTCTCTGACTGCCCATCTGTTTGAGGATGAAAAGCAGTGCTAAAATGCAACCGAGAACCCAAAGCATCATATAAACTCTTCCAAAACCTTGACGTAAATCGGGGATCTTGATCAGACACCAACGAAATTGGAACTCCATGCAACTTCACTATCTCACTGATATACAGCTCAACCAACTTTTCCAGAGAATAGTCCATCTGAACTGGAAGAAAATGAGCTATTTTCGTCAACTGATCAACAATCACCCAAATGGCATCATGCTTCTTCTGAGTCAATGGCAAACCAGTCACAAAATCCATTGTCACTCTCTCCCATTTCCATTCGGGCACTAATAAAGGTTGGAGCAACCCTATAGGAACTTGAT
This sequence comes from Garcia nutans, assembly GCA_947685225.1. Classification (NCBI taxonomy): domain Eukaryota; kingdom Viridiplantae; phylum Streptophyta; class Magnoliopsida; order Malpighiales; family Euphorbiaceae; genus Garcia; species Garcia nutans. The sequence continues at coordinate 38,357,730 of CANTUV010000045.1, forward strand.
GCTCAGCTTTCACTCTCTGACAAGTGAGACACTTGGATACAAACTCTGCTATGTCTCTCTTCATACCTGACCACCAATAGTGTTGCTTCAAATCATGATACATCTTGGTATTTTCAGGGTGCATAGCAAAAATCGATTGATGTGCTTCCTCCAAAATAATCTTTCTCAATCTTACATTATCAGGAATACACAATCTATCCTTGTACCAAAGGCTGCCATCATCCCTCACAAGAAAATCTCGGCTCTCCCCCTTTTGGCAATTTGACACAACTTTCTGAATTTTCTCATCAGCCAACTGAGCCTCTTTAATCTGATCCAACAACACCGGTCTCAATTGCAAATGAGCAAACAAAGCACCATCATCACATGATTCAAAACTAGCATGCAACGCTCTCAATTCAACAAGCAACGAGAGCAAATAAGCTGTCAAACATGCCAAAGACTTCCGACTCAAGGTATCAGCAACAACATTTGCCTTACCAGGATGATAATCAATCAAACAGTCATAGTCTTTAATCAGCTCTAACCACCTTCTCTGCCTTAGATTCAGCTCTCTCTGAACACCCAAGTATTTCAAACTCTTGTGATCTGTATAGATGAAACATTTCTCCCCATAAAGATAATGTTGCCAAATTTTCAAAGCAAACACTATAGCTGCCAGCTCCAAATCATACGTTGGATAATTAAGCTCATCAACTACCAAGAAGCATAAGCTATGACTCTACCCTCCTGCATTAAAACACATCCTAAACCACTATGTGAAGCATCACTATAAATCACATATGGTTTATCTTCCACAAGCAAGGTAAGAACAGGAGCTTGAGTCAACATCTCTTTCAACTGCTCAAAACTAGCTTGACACTGATCTATCCACACAAATCTAACTCACTTCCGAAGTAATCTGGTGAGTGGAGTAGCTATCAAAGAAAAACTCTTCACAAACCGTCGATAATAGCCTGCCAAACCCAGAAAACTTCTAACTTCAGTCACAGACTTCGGTGGACTCAAATTCAAAATGGCCTCAACTTTACTCAAATCAACTCTTATACCATCAGCTGAAATTACATAACCCAGAAAAGTCACTTGACCAAGTCAAAACTCACACTTAGACAGCTTTGCATACAATTGCTTCTCCCTCAAGGTCTGTAATACAATCCGCAGATGCTTGTCATGATCCACTTCATTACGCAAATACACCAAAATATCATCAATAAAGACCACCACAAACTGATCTAAATATGGTCTAAACACCTTGTTCATTAAATCCATAAAAGCTGCTGGTGCATTCGTCAATCCAAAAGGCATCACCAAAAACTCATAATGCCCATACCTTGTGCGGAAAGCTATCTTAGGAACATCTTCCTCTCTGACTCTCAACTGATGGTACCCTGATCTCAAATCAATCTTGGAAAACACTGCTGCTCCCTTCAACTAATCGAAGAGATCATCTATCTTAGGCAAAGGATACTTATTTTTGATGGCCACCTTGTTCAACTGCCTATAATCGATGCACAATCTCAAAGTACCATCCTTCTTCTTTACAAACAAAATAGGTTCTCCCCACGGAGAAACACTAGGGAAAACAAACCCTTTATCCAACAACTCCTGCAACTGCACCTTCAACTCTCTCAACTCAGCAGGTGCCATTCGATCAGGAGTAATAGAGATAGGAGTGGTACCAGGCAACAAATCGATACTAAACTCAACCTCTCTCTCAGGGGGTATCCTTGGCAACTCTTCAGGAAAAACATCTGGGAATTCTACAACTGTGGGTATACTATCAAGTTAAGAAACCACTACTCTGGTATCTATAACATGAGCAAGATAAGCCTCACACCCTTTCCGAATCAACTTCTTAGCTGCAACAACTGAAACAAACAAGGATGCAATATGTCTCTGCTCACTAGATACCATCAAACTTCTACCATAATTGGTTCTCAGGGTAGCACACTTCTTTTGACAATCTACCATAGCTCCATGCTTAGACAACCAATCCATGCCTAAGATCAAATCATACTCCTTGAAAGGCATTTCAATCAAATCACCAAGAAACTCCTCATTTTGCACCACAACTGAACTATCTCGGTGCACCTTGCTAACTACCATACTATGCCCTAAAGGATTTGTCACCAAAACATCAAATCCTAGGGACTCGAGATGCAATTCAATCACAGGCAAGATAGATGCATTTATGTATGAATGAGTAGATCCTAGATCAATTAGAGCAAGAACTGAAATGCCAAATAAAGAAAATGTACCCGCAATGACTGTTGAAGCATCCGGTTGCCTCTGCATCACATACACTTGCTGAGATGACCCAGCCTCATCTGGCCTACTGCCTTCGGATGTAGAGCCTCCTCTCTGACTGATCCCAGGTTGACCACCTCTACTGAAACCTCTGCCCCCTAGACCTCCTCTGCTAACACTAGGTCGAGAAGCTGCAGTATCAGTCTGTCTATCCTCCTGTAGCTCAGGGCAATCTTTGATGAAATGAGCTGGTGACCCACATCTAAAACATACTCCTGGTCCACCCGTTTTCTAGCAAGCACCCCCATGTGCCCTACCACAATGAGCACATGTAGATGGAATGGATCTCTAAACCACTGGAGTTGCTACAGAAACTGTAGGTCTCGGTCTCTGCCTCTGATACTAAACTGACCTACCAGACTGCCTCTGGTTCCTACTGACTCTCGGAACAAAAATTCCTCGGCCTCTCTTCATAGATGAAGACCCTGCTCAAACTGGGGTCTCTTAAATCAAGTCTCCTCTTCAGTAGAAGCTGCTGCAATACCCTGTGCTCTCTCAACACTTCTACCTGCTGCAACCAATTGAGAAAAGTCTTGGTACCGAGAACCAGCAACAATACACATAATAGAGGGCCTCAATCTCTCCTCAAATCTCCTATACCGGTCAATCTCATCTGAAATAATCCCACCGGCATAATGGCTCAACTAGATGAACTCTATCTCATACTCTGTCACTATCCGGTTATCTTGTCTCAAATTGAGAAATTTCATCTTCTTAGCATCCTTATACTCCCTCGGAATATATTTCTGCTCAAACTCTCACAGAAAATCACTATAAGACAAGGTCGGTGGATCATCCATGGCATGGGGAACTATTTGGAAATGAATATTATCACTCTATTTCCCTTAAACCAGATTAGTAGGAAAGCGAAAAATAAATGCGGAATAGTAACACGCAATTTGATAACGGAGTTCAGCCAATTATGCCTACGTCTCCGGAGCTGCTGCAGACTTCTATTAAGGAGAAAAATACACCATGTTTATAAACACTCACACCTCACACCCAATTATCCCCAAGAATTTTAACAGAAATTCTTTTAAATAAATTCCCTAATAGACGTGATCAAGAGCACAAAAATTACTTGACTTAATTTTTGCTAGACCCGCTCTGATCTTCCTCTCTATTAATTTTCTTTCTATTCTCTCTAATTTTCTCTCATTACATAACAATGGCCAAAGGGCCATTTATATAGGAAAATTATAACATGTGAACATAATGGTTGGTGAGATTTGTCAAAGGTTAGGCATCTCTTTTACCTAAGTTAGGCACCTCCATTTTTTACCACCATCACTTAAGTTAGGCACCTCCATTTTTGACCACCATCACTTAAGTTAGGCATCTCCATTTTTGACCAAAAAATACCTAAGTTAGAAACCTCTTTTTTTAACTCAAAAAGTTACAGCTCCATTTTATGGTTAGTAACATTTTATTAACAATCTCCCACTTGAAGACTGATTTCAATCTGTCTTCACACCTTGATCTATGCAACAGCTCTTATATGATCTACTTCTACTGCAGGCCAACTGAAGCTGAACACAGCTTCAGTTTGTCAGTCGACACTATCTTCGTTAAGATGTCTGCTGGATTTTGAGTTCCACTGATCTTCTCAAGTTTCAAAATTCCATCTTCCAGAAGTGACCGGATAAAGTGATATCGCAACTATTCTGGCATGAAAAGATGGATTCTTCTCTAGATGTATGGCACTTTGACTATCGCAATGCAAAACATTATTTTCTTATTTCTTGCCTAGTTCTTCCAAGAAACTTTGGAGCTAGATCATCTCCTTGCTGGCTTTCGTGATAGCAACATATTCTGCTTCAGTTGTGGAGAGAGCAACTATCTTCTATAGTTGAGAGACCCAGCTCACTGTAGTACCTCCTAGAGTATAGACATGTGTAGTGCTCTTTCTGACGTCAACATTTCTGGCTAAGTCAACATCCACATAGCCTGCTAGTGTCGCATCTCCACCTTGAAAATAAAGTGCCTTATCTGTGGTACCCCGAAGATATCTGAGGATCCACTTGACTGCTTCCCAGTGTACATTGCCTAGATTATTCATGTACCTGCTAACAGCTCCCACTGCTTGAGCAATATCTGGCCTGGTACAAACAATGGCATACATCAAACTCCCAATTGCTGAGGCATACGACACCTTTGCCATGTGTGCACGTTCCTACTCCATCTTCGGTGACTGTTCTTTGGAGAGTTTGAAATCAACACCTAAAAGTGTGCTCACTGGTTTAGCATCTTGCATGTTGAATGTGGCTAGTACTTTGGTGATGTACTCAGCCTATGACAACATCAAAGTCCCCGACTTCGTGTCTCTCTTGATCCTCATTCCAAGAATCTGCTTTACAGCACCCAGATCTTTCATTGCAAACTGCTTTGACAATTTCTGCTTTAAATTTTTAATCTCTTGCATGTTTGAACCTGCAACGAGCATGTCATTAATGTATAACAATAAAATAATAAAGCTACTGTCAAGCTTCTTAATGTAGCAACAATGATCTGTTTGGCATCTTATGAAACCGCTGCTGCCCATAAAGGTATCAAACTTCCTGTACCACTGTCTAGGAGCTTGTTTCAAACCATATAAACTTTTCTTCAACCTGCACACCAGATTTTTCTTGCCTGCCTTAATGAAGCCTTCTGGCTACTTCATGTAGATCTCTTCCTCCAAATCTCCATGAAAAAATGCTGTCTTTACATCTAACTGTTCAAGATGTAAATTCTCTGCAGCTACTATTTTCAACATCAGTCTGATTGTCGTAAGCTTCACGACTGGAGAAAAAATTTCAGTATAGTCAACACCTTCCTTTTGCTGAAAACCTTTTACAACCAATCTTGCTTTGTAGTGTCTACTCCCATCATGCTTTTCTTTGATCCTGTAAATCCATTTGTTGTGGAGTGCTTTCTTGCCTTGTGGTAGTTCAGCTAATTCCCATGTCTGATTTGACATGAGTGAGTCCATCTCATCTTTCATGGCAGACTCCCACTTGACTGAATCCTTCACTTGCATTGCTTCATCGTAGCACTCTGGTTCACCATTGTCTGTTAGCAATAAGTAATGCAAAGAAGGCGAGTAATGTTGGGTTTGTCTAGGAATTCTGGAGGAGCGTCTCAATTCCGGCATGCTTGGCTCCTCTGCTTCAGGACTATTCTGAACATCATTTCCAGAAATCTCCTCGAACTCAGCAAATTCCTTATTTTCAGTATCTATCTTGGAGCTGCTTGATTCTGCTATTAGCCTATCTTTGTACATCACATTCTCATTGAATATGACATCTCGGTTTCTTACGATCATCCAATTTTTATAATCCCAAAACCGGTAACCGAACTCATCACCACCATATCCAACAAAGACACATTTTTTAGACTTGGCATCAAGTTTACTTCTTCCAGCAGAATCTATATGTATGTAAGAGATACAACCAAACACTCTTAAGTGTGAAAGGTTTACCTCTTTTTTGCGCAAAATTCTCTGAACCTTCTATCTCTGTACTCCCCTCCATTGTCAGACCTTAATCGCTTGACTTTCAAGCTAGTTTCATTTTACACCCATACCTTTCTCGTTGAATCATCAATGAAGGTGACTTAATACAATGAGCCTGCAAGAGATGGAACTGGAGATGGTCCCCATACATCGGTATGTACCAACTCGAGCTTTTCTAACTAGGCTGTCTTGCTAGTTTTCGTGAAACCGACCTTCTTTTGTTTCCCAAAGATGCAGTCTTCACATAGACTGACATCTACACTTTTAAGCTCTGGCAACTTTCCCTTTAATAGAAGTGCCTTCATCCCTTTCTCGCTCATATGGCCAAGCCTCTGGTGCCATAGATTTGAATTAGCATTCGCTATTGCGATGATGTTCTCTATGTTTGAGGTTACATAGAGAGTATCGGTCTTCTTACCACAAGCAATGACAAGTGCTCCTTTGGTAATTTTCCATTCACAATCTGTGAAGGTCGTACAATAACCTTCTCCATCAAGTTGTCCCACAGAGATCAAATTCCTTTTGAGACCAGGAATATGTCTCACTCCTTGCAGCTTCCAGGTAGTTCCATTTGGCAACTTTAATTTGACATCTCCTTTTCCCATGATCTTCAAGGTTTCATCATCGGCTAGATGAACCTTCCCAAAATTACCACTGACATAGTTCTTCATGATTTTTTGGCATGGAGTGGAGTGAAAAGATGTCCCTGAATCCAAGATCCATGATTCAATTGGACTGTTAATGCTTAGAATCATAGCATCGCCTGCATCCTTGGTCATGTTTACAGATTCTTGTGTGCCGGTATCTTTCTTCGGAGCTTGGCAATCCTTCTTAAAGTGACCCTTCTAGCCACAATTATAACACTTGAAATCTTTCTTCCCTGATCTAGATTTGCCCCTTCTAGATCTTGATCTACCAGAGTCTGAGTTTCTGTCTAAAGTTCTTCCTCTAGACTCTGTGTGTAGAGCTGAAGAGATTGATGCTTCTCCTGATTCTCTTCGCCGAATTCCTTCACTCAATACCAGATCTCATACATCGTCAAATTTTAATTTGGTATTTCCCGATGAACTGCTGACCACTATAACGGTAGCACTCCAACTATCTGGTAGAAATGATAAGAGAATTAAAGCCCGAACTTCATCATCGAATTCAATTTCCACTGAACTCAACTGGGTTGTGACTGTGTTGAGTTCATTCAGATGTTAGGCCACCGATGCCCCTTCTTCCATTCATAAATTAAATAACCGCCTTATCAATTGAACTTTATTTGCGGCCGATGGCTTTTCATACATGGTAGAGAGAGCCACCATAAGACCCGCCGTGGTCTTTTCCTTGGCTATGTTGAAAGCATCATTATGGGATAATGTTAATTTAATAACTCCAAGGGCTTGTCTATCGAGAAGGTTCCAATCTTCTTCTTTCATGCCTTCTGGTTTCATTTGTGAAAGAGGTTGATATAGCTTTTTCTGATATAGATAATCTTCAATCTGCATCTTCCAAAAGCTAAAGTCCGTACCATCGACCTTTTCAATTCTCACTTTTCCTTCGTCTGCGGCCATCGCTCCCACTCGAATCTGGATTCCCAAAAAAAATTCTGACAGTGAATAGTATCCCCATACAGATGAATAGTACTTTTGTCGTATTCCAAACCTTGGCTTTGATACCAGTTGTTTGGAAATGAATATTATCACTCTATTTCCCTTAAACCAGATTAGTAGGAAAGCGAAAAATAAATGCAGAATAGTAACACACAATTTGATAACGGAGTTCGGCCAATTATGCCTACGTCTCTGGAGCTGCTGCAGACTTCTATTAAGGAGAAAAATACACCATGTTTATAAACACTCACACCTCACACCCAATTATTCCCAAGAATTTTAACAGAAATTCTTTTAAAGAAATTTCCTAATAGACATGATCAAAAGCACAAAAATTACTTGACTTAATTTTTGCTAGACCAGCTCTGATCTTCCTCTCTATTAATTTTCTTTCTATTCTCTCTAATTTTCTCTCATTACATAACAATGGCCAAAGGGCCATTTATATAAGAAAATTATAACATGTGAACATAATGGTTGGTGAGATTTGTCAAAGGTTAGGCATCTCTTTTACCTAAGTTAGGCACCACCATTTTTGACCACCATCACTTAAGTTAGGCACCTCCATTTTTGACCACCATCACTTAAGTTTGGCATCTCCATTTTTGACCAAGAAATACCTAAGTTAGGCACCTCTATTTTTGACTCAAAAAGTTACAACTCCATTTTATGGTTAGTAACATTTTATTAACAGGAACCGTCTTCCACCAATCATAAGCATCTTTCTGCAGAAGGGATCTAGCATAATCAAACTTCTCTTCAGGAGTGGCTTGCAACTGGATGAATACCCTCTGAACTCTATCCAACCATTGCTCAGCTACTGCAGGATCTGTAGTGCCAAAGAAATCCTCAGCCCCAAACTTTCTCAATTTATCATAATGCCTCACCGACACTTGTGGCTGTGGTTGCGGTGGCGGCTGCTGTACTGGAGCTTGCCTCAACAATTCTACCACATGTCTTAGCCAAACCGGCAGAATCTCATTAGCAGCTGGTCACTCTGGTAAAGGAACAGGTGCCTCTCCAGCTCTCTCAACCCTAGCTCCATCTCTACACTCTTTACGAGCTACACTTTCAGCACTACCATCTATAGACTGACGTGACTGAGATGCTATCACTATCTATATCTGTAAACACTGCAGAAAATGCCTCATCAAAGATTAGAAACTGCCAGTGCCAATGCATGTATCTTATTTAAAAATCATATTTTAAAATCAAAATTTTCTTTTTCTTACAATTCACCTAGGTTGAGAATCTCAAACCTAGGCTCTGATACCAAAATAGCTGTAACACCCCTATACCCCTTATATGCATACTACATACAACCACATCTGTAATATACGTATACCATATACAGGAGTATCATGGTTTATATTAAACAAACCAATCTTTCCTTTTAGCAACAATATGAGAAAAATTAAAACATTTAAGTTATATTATAAAACATAATAGATAAAACATTTATTTATTAAGCAGAAAAAATGTAGTCGTATTTACATATATATACATCAAAATCAATATTTACAAAAACATAAAGTTTATACATATTTGGCAGTTCGTCTCTGATCTTGAAGTCCACTATCAACACTTCACAATCCTAGACTCGACTCGGTCTAGCTGAACTCTCCGGTTCAACCAAATCTACCCTGTCACCTACGCGATGAACCACAATTGCGCTAAGCCAACGGCTTAGTGGTACAAACTATGATGACAATATGCCTCAATGTAATGCTAATGCCATACTTTTAAGCAATAGAATCAATATTCAAAAATGCCATATTTCATAACATTACATTTCATTATATTATTCAATTATTTACATTTATGATTCACATTTAAGCAAAGACAAGCATGGGCCAAAAGAAACTAATATGTCATTCAACTTCCAGAGTTAATGTTTTGGTTCAATTATCACATTTATCATCCCAACTAGGCTTCAAGGATTAGGCCCAACCAAGCTTCAAGGGGAGCGAAGCATGCTAAGCATCAACCCAACTTGGCTTCAAGGACCAAGCCCAACCCAGCTTCAAGGGTTTGTAACATCCCAACTAGGCTTCAAGGACTAGGCCTAACCAAGCTTCAAGGGGAGTTAAGCATGCTAAACTTCAACCCAACTTGGCTTTAAGGACCAAGCCCAACCCAGCTTCAAGGGACTGCTACTATTAGGGACGCTCATTGACATGGGCTTGTCACTGGTCATGTCACCCATCTAGAAAATAGAACCATTGACATACCCAAAGACTTGGCCGTGTTCATGGATGTGTCAGGCCAAAAATCCTGATTCCAACACCAACAACACCACATCCAACAAACCTCTTACTTTCACCATCTTTCACTCCAAACAAACTTAACCAAACAAACCAATAAACCATAATAAACTTGCAAAACACCAAAACAACTCAATACATACATCAAACACAAATCACAACCATCATCACAACTCATCACATACATAAAACACAACACTTGCTTTTTATCACCAAACTTAACCTTTCCTTCAAACCAACCCCAAAATCAAAGATAATAAGACCAAACACTCTCAAATACCCCCACAATCAAACATACACATATCAACAACAACCATACACCAAGCTCAATTCACAAACTCAAAAGAAAACCAAAGAATTAAGTTGAAAACTTACCAAAAGTGATGAAAACCCTTAGATTTCCAACTTGATCACTTGAAACACCTTCCAATCTTGAGTTTGGATGAGCAAAATCTCTCTTTCTCTCTTGCTATGGAGATAGCCTGCCAAAGAGAAAAGAAAAGAAGAAGATGAAGAAAGAAGAGCAAAGTCAACTTTAATAACCACTCTTAACCACCCAATTTCCTCTTTAAATCTCAACCAAGCAATTTTAATAATATAATATTATAAATATCATCTTTCACTTAACTAAATTTCCATTTCAATTAAATAAAATTAAATATTTCTTTTGACCATCTCATGATTTGACTTGTATATGTTGTATATATCTCTATATATACAACATATACACACATCTCTTTCCTTTCTTATCTTCTCACTTAAACATACATATATACTTTATATCATGTAATCCAATTTCAACAATATGCATTCCAAAAATTTTAGGATATAGTTTGGAATATTACATAATTTCTGATGATGAAGTGGTAGATCCCAAGGTCCTCTCTATGATGAAGAATATGAACTACTTGCCTGGCGTTGGCCTTGGAAAGGGAAAGACAGGTGTTGCAGAGATTTCAGATTTCATGACTCAAACATCCAAGAAAGGGTTGGGATATGATGAAGCTAACAAAGATGTTCAACCTAAGAAGAATGAGAAGATGAGTCTCTCATCACTCGAAGAGATTTTTGTCAAAGCTCTAGACATGAGACCACTCCAAGGGAAGCCCGAGCCAATATTGTTCATGGGAAAAATGATTTCGGGCTTTGAAATTTTTGCTAATGTTGCTGAACTGGTGGAACAGATGAAGAAAGAGCTTGTCCTGCCAGCTGACATGGAGCCTAATTCAGAAGAGAAGAAGGAAGCTGTCCTAAAAGTCTAGAAGACTCCAGAGGAAATTACTGCTTTAGTTGAAGAAAAGTTTGAAGACATTTTAGTTTATGATTATGAGAATAATGATTTTAATTTTGATTTTAATTTGTCTGCTTTGTATGAGGATGATGATGTTTTCTTTTCTAAGATGAATGTAATTAAGTATAATTTTGCTTACTTGTGTGATGTTTTTCCTTTTGGTTGCTAACATTTAAGTAATGATTACATGAGAATTTTTAATATTAACTCCATTGACACACAATCATTAAATTTAGGAACAACCAACAATCCTAAAAATTGTAGCATAGCATCCGACCTCACTCCTGAAGAGAGAGAGAGAGAGAGAGAGAGAGAGAGAGAGAGAGATTTGAAAAAATATTTAAGAAATATGAATAAGTCTTCGCTTGGTCTTATGAGGATATGCCTAGGATTGATCGAGACATAGCCGATCACCCGATTCCTACATACACTCACATAAAACCTATGAAACAAAAGCTTAAGTGGTTAAGGCCAGAACGAGTAGAGCTAGTCAAAGAAGAAGTCATTAAGAAAATACATGAAAGTTGTTAGGACATGTGATTGGACCAAATGACATTGAAATTGACCCTGACAAGGTTAAGGCAATCCAGGATATGCCAGCCCCTAAGATGGAGAAGGAAGTTCGGGGGTTTATTGGCAGGTTACAATACATTAGTAGGTTCATAGCAAAACTTACCACAATCAGTGAACCCATCTTCAAATAGCTTAAGAAAAACCAGCCAGTCAAGTGGAATGATGAGTGTCAAAAGGCCTTTGAGCGTATAGAGGAATATTTGCTGAATCCACCTATTTTAAAGCCACATAAATCTGGTAGGCCTTTATTACTATATTTAGCAGTAGAAGAAGAGTCAATAGGAGCAATGCTTGCACAAGTTGATAAATCAGAGTTGAGTATGCAATTTACTACTTATGTCGAAAGCTCCTACCTTAAGAGATTAAGTATAGTATCATTGAAAAGATATGCATAGCCATGGTTTGGTCGTCTAAGAAGTTGCGGCATTGCTTTCAATCTTATAGTGTGCAAGCAATTTCCAGGATGGATTCAGTAAAGTATTTAAGGGAGACACCTTCATTGATTGGGAAATATGGCAGATGGTTGATCATTTTAGAAGAGTTTGATATTGAGTATATAACCAAAAAAAACATCAAAGGTAGAGTAGTAGCAGAATTTCTGGCCCAATAACCATTGCCAGACAGTGAGGAAGTAGTTTTAGAATTTTCTGATGAACATTTAGATGGCATAGAGGTACAAGGATGAAAGATGTACTTTGACAGAGAGATAAACAGAAAAGGTGATAGTTTGGGGGTAATTTTAGAATCACCTGAAGGGGAGCTCCCTCTAGCTAAGAAGTTGAAGTTTAGGATAACCAATAACATGGTCGAGTATGAAGCATACATTTTTGGCATGGAAACTCTGATGATCATGGATAAGGTGCAGGTCTTTGGTGATTCATTATTATTGGTATCCCAAGTAAATGGTGAATGGGAGTTGAAGGAAGAAAAGCTAAAATCGTACCATGATTATTTGACCATGATGAAGAAGAATTTCAATGAGTGCAAATTTATACATCTACTAAGAGGAGAAAACCCGATGGTCGATGCCCTAGCCACATTGGCTTTAGTACGAGAAGATCCTGTTAAGTTATTTCTTAAAGCTCTGGTTCTGACCAGTTCATTGACTCCTTGTTATGAGTATGAAACAGTTATAAAACTGATACAGTCCATAGTGCATAGTACAACACTATAAGACGGTTCTTGGAAAGTAGGGAATACCTGTAAGATGCGACAAAGGAAGAGAGAAGAGCCATAAGATGATGGTCTTTACAGTACATAACCTTTCATGGGGAGTAATATCGAAGATGGCCTAATGGAGTGCATTTAAGATGCTTAAGGAAGTTCAAAGTTGAACAGATCATGTTTGAAATACATGCTAGAAGTTGTGGAGCCCATATGAATGGGTTGTCCCTAGTTAAGAAGATAATCTGATAAGGCTACTATTGGTTGACTATGGAAAAGGACTATATTGATTTTGTGAGAAAATACCAGCAAAGCCAAATGCAAGGAAACTTGAACCACATGCCTCCTGAAGAATTACATTCCATATCTTCTCCCTGGCCTTTTACAACTTAGGGAATAGACATTATTGGGGAGATACATTCGATGGCTTCAAACAGCCACCAGTTCATCGTAGTAGCGGTTGATTATTTTTCAAAATGGGTTGAAGCCGAGTCTTTTAACAATCTGGGGGCAAGGCAAATGCTAGATTTATTAAGAATAATCTTATCTGTAGTTATGGGGTCCTGCACAATGTGATATCCGATAATGTGGTGCAGTTTCAGGGAGCGATTAAAGATTTATTCTCAAAATACCAAATCCATCACCATCGGTCTTTCCCTTATAGACCAAAGGCTAATGGTGCAGTAGAAGCAACAAACAAGACAATTAAGCAAATTCTATCTAAGATGACCAAAACGTATAGAGATTGGTCAGAAATGCTACCTTTTGCTTTATGGGGGTATAGGACTAGTGTGCGAACCCTGACTGGAATGATGCCATTTTTCTTAGTTTATGGGATGAAGGTAGTATTGCCAATTGAAAGAGAGATCAAATTGCTAAGGGTGGCCCTAGAAGCAGAATTGCCTAAAATGGAATAGCTAGCAAGTAGATATGCACAGCTGGCTTTATTAGAAGAAAGAAGGCTGAAGGCACTATATCATCACCAGCCGTATCAAAGAAAAATAGCTCGGGCTTACAATAGATGGGTTAAGGTTAGAAGGCTTAAGGTTGGTGATTTAGTAATGAAGCAGTGCAAGCCTAATACCTCCAAAGAGAGAGAGAAATTTAGACCTAGTTGGGAAGGACAATACATCATGAAGCAAGTCATGAATAAGGGTGTAGTCAAGTTGTCAGATATGGATGGAAACAAATTTAGTGAGCCAGTGAACATTGACAGATTGAAGAGATTTTATGTTTGAAAAAAAAAGAGAGGAAAAGAGCTTGTTAGATTGAAAACCAGAAAGAGCAGCCTAGGTAAAAGTTACAGCAATCCGCTAGTTTTGAAAATCCAAAAGGGCTGGCTAGGCAACAATTAAGACTAAATGAGTGAAAATTATCAATTAGAATACCCGAAAGGGTTGGTTGGCAACAAGCGTGATCTTGTGTATATTGGCTTTATGTTTTTGGATTGTTTCCCAATTTAATAAATAGAGTTGATTTTAAATTTATTCTATGACCACTATTTTGAATTATTTAACCATTTGGGTAAGATAAATACCATAATAGCAAAAGGTGATGACAAATTATAAAAGGAAAGAAAATATCTTTTATTAATTATTATTGTTCATCCTAACATTATTGTTTCTAAGAGATTGACAAGTGTAAAATTAATGGAAGACGATAAGTGTAACCTGTAGGACAGCTTTGGTTCAGTCGATCCAAGTAGGCTTCAGTCAAATGAGGCATATCCAAATTGGGTGTGAATTTAGAACCTCGAGGCTTAGCTCCTTACTAGCAGTCAAGTAGATGAGGATCATAGCAAGTACCTCGACGAAGAGCAGCAAGAGAAACATACATCAAATACATCCAAATGGCGACATGGGACATCCTCTACCAAGGTACCAACCAACGGATGTTAATCACAGCTCGTGAGTGAATCCAGCCAATCTAGTCAGCATATGAAGAAGCATGATAGAGTAATTTTTTGGTAGAATGATGTCGTGGCAGATATTTGGAGAAGTACATAGACAGATTGTCAAATAAGTAAAGGCACTCTTGTAGCTAGATCTGTAAAAGGATAGCCATACTCATGATATAAAAAAAAGAAGGGGCCCATTAGTTTGAAAACCCACAAGGGTAGCCTAAGCAAAAATCAGGGCGGTTTGCTAGTTCTGAAAATATGCAAGGGCAGTCTAGGCAAAAGTCAAAATAAAAAAAATTAAAAAGTCAAAGTAACATAAAATTATTATTATTATAATTATTATTATTGTTACAAGTTTTTATTTGATACAAGTTTTTACAAGTCGATTATTATGAAGGAGGCGGCAATCCATGATCGAATAAAGCCCTGAAAAAATCATCGCCTGATGGAGGAGAAGGTATGTCTAAATCCCTGTTATCTTGAAAGTCAGGTCTGTAATAGTCATCACTTGAAAAAGAAGGAACCTCATAGTCATTGGTTTAGGGTCTCCTAGAAGTCAAAGCGCCAGGATCCCTGATGCTACAGAACCAAAAGTCTTGAAAATTTTATTTCGAGTGTTGATACAGTCCTTCAAGATGGGCAATCTGCTGGCGGCTAACAGTTAGTTCTTCTTGTAGTTTCTTATTTTTCTCCTAAAGCATCCGCTGTGAGACAGGCGAGAAGAAAGGTCAGTACATACATAATCATGCATACATACAACATAAATCAACATAAAAATGTGTGTACCAAGTAGTTTAAATCGAAGCCTTGAGGATGAGGCAGCATATCCGGACAAGAAGCATGAGCAAGGGGAGAAGATTGGCCAGTGGCCTAAAAAAAATTAAAAGAAAGTCAGCACCAAATTAATAATAAATTAGTCCTAATGGACAACATGTTTGAAGAATTACCTGAGAAATACCAGCCCAGGAGTGATCACCAGGATGAGAAATAGTTCCTCTTCCCTCTCCCTTATATTCTTCATCATCACTATTTTCTTTTTCTCCTTGTTCTTCTTCTTCTTCCCTTCCCCCTCCTCAAGAACTCCTCAGACCCCAACGGGAGACACATCAAAGTTCAAGAGTTGTTCCCAAATAAATCAAACATATGGCACAACAAGTGGAAAGAGATAAGTTTTAGCATCATAACCATTATGAGCCTGCCGCCACCAATTCTCTGGCATTGATGGCATCGATGTAATGTTCAAAGTATATGCCGAGCTATTCGTTGGAACCCTCCATTGTTTGGGACCAAGAAACCAATCTATCATCCTCTCCCCAAGAAGCCAATCGCTAGACACGGGACCGGTAATGACTAGATGGGAGTACTGGTAAAGCAGTGCGGCATTCATGAAAGGAGTCCAATTTCCCCACTCTTCCGATTTCTACCAAGCCAACCTACAAGATTCCAAAAAGTAAGTGGACTTTTACTTTAAAATTTCAAAGTATACTAATTCCTTTTACCTATCCCAAGGTTAATTGACTCAAACGATAGCGATGGGAGTGCATATGATGAGAGTTGAGAACTGCTGTCTAATCAGACAACCAAAAGTTTAACCTTGAATACCTAACTCTCTCTCGAGAAATACCAGACACTCTCATGAGATTATTTTCATAAGCCCAAACCTGCAAAAGATGATGGCAATCAAATTCATGCAAGTGTCTAGATTGAATTGACAATGGTGAAAGATAATACCTCAGCAATAACCATAAAGCCAACAAAAGACTTTTTATTCCTGCAAATCTCATAAAACCATAATACAGGCAAGCTAGGCCAGCTTCACCCGAGCCATAAAAGTTGTAGGATATCCATATTAGCAAGGGCTCGAAACACTAATAAGTGAATGGCAGATTCTGTAGTGCATAAAATGGTCAACCTCAGTAAGTATATCAAAAACCCTCGAGTGTATTGCTCGGCCATTTCTCCATGGAATTATTTGGAATAACTCATCCAATAACTCCAAATTAGTTCAATTTTTTATCTTGAATGGCTCTTTTAATAATGGTTGCATACTTATTAATTATTGAGTTTCATCATGTGTCAGGATATCATTGGTAAGCAGAACCAAATTACCATAGTACCGAGACCAGTGATAGCAACAAAATCAATTGGCGCAATGGTCATTTCACCCACGAGAAGGTGAAAAGTATGGGTCCTGCCCATCCATCATTCTGATAATGCTTGAGATGGTAGTTATAGAATAAAATCCTCAAAACCACACCTTTTTATAATTTGCTTTACCCGAGATGACATTACATCATACCACTACCGGGCCTTGTAAAAACACCCCCACCTCGAACAACACAGCGATCACACTAATACTCAACCAGGTAAGTCAATACGAGGTAAGTAAAGCATCTCACAAATGCTAATATGTTTAAAATTTCATATTATCATAATTTACTCATTACTTTCTGTTTCAATTTATTAATATCAAGTTACTCATTCAATTTTTATCGTAATTCATTAGTTTCTATATATACTGCTTAAACCTTTATAATAATTCATTACCTAAAATACTTTTCAATAACTAAATCACAGTAATGGAAAAAAACCTAATGATCACTTTCTAGTTTTTGTTATTTTCTCTTTACTTTTTCTTATATATAAATAATTTAGTGCTAATGAAATTTTAAATTGCAGTGTGTTCAATCATACCTTAGTTTTTTTTTATCGAACTGCGATGAAGTTGCATCCTAGCTAAAAGCTCGACATTTCCATGTTCGTGTTGTCGGATGTAGTCTAGCAACTTGTCGTTGGGACGAGGCCCCAATCTTGCAGGGTGTTCTGTATTTGCCATTTTCAAATATGACTGGTGTCTCATGATGTAAATGTAAAATGAAAAAGGAGCATGTCACTTAAATAGAAAAAAAAAACAAAAAAAAAAGCCCCGAAACAAGTAAATAATGCACAAAGTATTATACATTAATAGTTAGCGCCAATTATTTTCAAAAGGCTAAGACAACTATTAATCGTCTATTTCAATTATTACCTTTTTAATGTTACAAGGAACTGCTATATGAATTATTTCATCACATGCATACAGTAAATATTTGCGTGTCTAAAAATATTTTTAGTCTTTTAAAATATTTTTCCATGCAGGGGGCAAGAGTATATAGATATCCACATATAGTAAAAAATAGCTAAATTGTTTTGCAAAATGCTTCACTGAGTACAATTAATTTTTACAGGTACCTTGGGTCCAGAACCCAAATTAGTTTTGAGTTCAGAACTCAAACCAAGTCCAGAACCCAAATCACCTCGGATATAGAACCCAAGTCTTTTCTGAGTCCAGAACTCAAATTGAGTCCAAAACCCAAACCACCTAGGGTTTAGAACCCAAGTCTTTTCTGAGTCTAGAACTCAAATCGGATCCAGAACCCAAACTATCACGGTTCCAGAACACAAATCATTTTTGAGTCCATAACTCAAACTGAGTCCAGAACCCAAACCATCTTGGGTCCAAAACCTAAGTCTTTTCCTAGTCTAGAACTCAAACCGGGTCCAGAACCCAAATCAACGTAGGTCAAGAACCCAAGTCTTTTCTGAGTCTAGAATCCTAAACATCTCGAGTTCAGAACCCATTTTTGCCAAAATTAATTCAAAAGTCATGTTGCTTTTCACTCTCTGAATAAATTCAAGATCGTTCAAGCAGGGAGCAAATTGTAAATCCTTAATTTTAACTCTAACCTAGTCAAGCCTAATTAAAAAGGTCAAAACATAGGTCGGTCCAATTCTAAATAGACTTAAAATAAGATGGTTAAATTTTAAATGGTAAAAAAAGTATGATAAAAAATTTTTCAAGGCGAGTCAGTCAAATCATATGGTTTTGTTTTTTTTGGAAATTATGAATTTACCCCTACATGTAAGCCCACAGGCCTGGCTGTGGCGAATTAGAAGCCCTAATTTGCTACAAGCCTTGGCTAAGCCCTGGCCATGGAGAATTGAGGCTCCCAATTCGCCGCAGCCTGGCAGCTCTAATTCACCATAGGCCCTTTGGCCTGGCCAACTACGGTGAATTAGCAGCACCAATTCACTGCAGGCTCATAAGCCTGGCCAGCCTAGGTGAATTGGCATGCCTAATTCACAGCAGACCCAAATTGGCAAGTAATGAGTGTTGAGTTTTAACGTTATTTTTGAACTTGGATTTGATTACATCCAGATTCAATTGAAATCAGTTTCCATTTTTAATTATGATCCTATAAGCTTTGGGAGTCTTCATATTTAACCTAATACACCTTATATAAATAGAGGATTTAATAAATGATAGGGGGTGGCAATAACGATCAAGAAGCAACATACAAAGCACTTTGCACAGATTAACAAATCATCCACACACCAAAGGCAGTAACTAATTACTGCCTTTCTCTTTGCTCGACCAGAAGTAGCAATTGGTACATGCAGTAGCTTGGATCAATCTATTCAATTTGATGGAGCCTTCAACACATGTTTCATTTCCTAAATTCAACTTGTTTAAGGCATACAGTAACCATATTATCTTTTCTTTTAAATATTTTGTTTTTATCTTTGATTATTATTTTAGTTCAGTAGTTTACCTTGTTAAACCCTAATTCTATATTTTATACAATCAAAACTAAATATGTGTTGTTTCATCCAGTAAATCAAAGTCTCAATCAATGGTGTAATTTTTAAAACCCTAAGCTGTAGTCTATCTTTCTAAAACCCTATCCATATTTCTTGACTTCCAAAATCCTAAACTATTTTTCTAAATTCCAAATCCTCATTTATAAAGCCCATTTTCCAAAATCAAAACACTAAAACCCTCATCTATTTCTCCAAGACCTAAAACCCTATTCTAAGAGCCCTAACTTCTAATAACCCTAATCTAAACCCTAAATAACTAAACCTAAATTCCAGAAGTCCTAAACCTAAATACCCAATAGCTTAAATTCCTAAACCTAATACAAATCATAATTTCTAAACCCTAGCTCTAGAGACCTCAAGTTTCCTAAAAAACCTAACTTAAACCCATTTGCCATAAGCTACCAAAATCTCAAATAAATTTCAATCAATAGCTTTAAAATCCTAATCCTTAAACTGTAAAACCAATCTTTAAATCAAAAACCCTAATTTTGTTTATTTAATAGTTTAAACTTTAGTTTCATTTACTTATTTGATCTGTTTATATGGTGGATGGTTTATTTGATGATGGATATTTTATTTTAAATATCATGTTTGAATGATTTAATTTATTTGATTAATTTGAATTTTAAAAGGCATGTTACCACTTTGTGGGTACCTCAGTTTTTATTATATAATTTAGTTTATCATTTAAAGTTCTAAATTAATATAAAAAGATACGTTTCCATCTTTTGGTGGGTATCCTATCTATATTATTTTTGACATCGGACATGGTTGTAAGGGCATGTTTCCATCTTGTATGGGTGCCCATTTATTGTTTTATTTTAAATGTCATTTTGATTTTAATATAATGATGTTTTATTTTAATATTTGCATGTACTTTGGATATTATCATAATAACTAAGAATTTTATAATATTTAGATATGAAAAGGAGACCAGTTCTAATGAACCAAGTGCTTGGGGGTGTTGGGTCATTCTCACCTTTCCCACGCATAACCAACTTTTTAAACCCTTTAGGGGTTAGGAATTCCTTAGGAATTGAGTCATCCATCCCTTTCTTTTTTTCGGCTCGTTCTGTTGGCAACTCCATTTTTTCTGGGTTTAGACCCGTGTTCTCTAAGGCCTTGAGCCTAATAGTACCGAAGTCACAAGAACCATTTCACATGGGAGTGGGGGCAAAAATTCCTGCTCACACATCCACTTTAGGTTATAATATGCACATTATCATTCATTTATATATTAATGAATTAAGGCATCCTTTATTATTCAACACTCATGTGATGCATGTAGTTGATTACATATATTATACTATTTAATAAAGTCCCTAATATAAAACACAGTGTAAGGAAAATCATGATGAGATTCTTATTACATGCAAATGTGTTTATACTAAAATTATCCCTAGGTTCAAATGTGGTTTTAATTTTAAAAAGACTAGGTTAAGTCTCGCTTCAATAAAAAAAAAGTCCAAATTAAATCAAGCCTAATTTTTAAAGTGTGGATTAGGTCCAGTTCAAATTAATTTGGGCCAATACAGTCAAATTTTGGTTAGGCTAGGTGTCCAATTCAATATGAGGCCTCTCATATCAAATTTGGCTAGCCAAATTTGACATGAGGCTAGCCCATGTCGAATTTGGCTTGGCTAAATTTGACATGAGTTCAGTTTCTACCCTGATTTAAGAGTCCTAATCATATTTAAATTAGGAAAATCTGGGATTGCATTTAAGAGTTGGAACTGGATTAGGATTAATGATTAGAGTAAACCCTAATTTAAATATTATAAATATGAATCAATGAGATGAAAAAGAGATGACTTTTAGTAATTAAAAAGCAACCAGCATCCAAAAGAACTCGGGACCATTCAAATTAATAAAAAACATAGAGGCAGAAGCAAAATAGAGGCAGTAGCTTATCCTCGTAGCACCAACCAAGACTTAACTAACCTAGGCTATCCAGAAGGCAAACGACCATGCTTGATTTAATAAATTCAAATTCGTGGAGCTAACAATGCAAGTTTGATTTTCTAAACTAAATTTGATTAAGCTCTAATTTGTTGTTTTCATTCTTTAATAGCATTAAGCAATTATTATTTAATGTTATTAATTTAATTCGTAGAAACTTCATCCAGTAAGAAATAATTTTGATTTTAATTTGGTATAAACCTTAACAACATGATTTAATCCATGCTATTTTGATCCAAAACCCTAACCCATTAGGTTTAACCCTAGATATCTTGTATGCTTTAAATCCTAGTTTGCATGATTAATGCTTAGATTAATTTCTAAAACCCTAATTTGTATGTTCTATATTTAGTTTAATTTTTTTATGTGTTTAATACTTAGTTTAATTTTTAAAATCCTATCCGGCATGTTGTAGTCTTAGTTTGCATAAAAAACCTAGAATTGCATATTAAACCCAAATTCTACAATCAGACCCTAATTCCACAACCAAACTCTAATTCCACAATAAAACTATTGTTAGTGTATGTGCCCTAGGCCATTTATTTGGATCTTTATGTTATACATTCATTATTAATAAATGAGGTTTTATTATCATTATTGTTTGTTTGCATGTTACACAATTTTGATATTTGTCCCTGGTTTATTATTGTTATAGAGATAAAAAAAATAATCCTTAACTAGTATGAACATTGATTTGATAATCATTAGATGGTTATGTGTATAGTGATACAAATCAATTTCATAGATACTTGTTAGAGAACAATGTATTGGATAGATCCATCATGAGATTACTACATGGGTTAGTGTCATAAGTAAATCTCATGATAATTATGTATTAATTCTTTGACTTGAGATTGCCATAGTTTCCAATATAAGGACTATTATATTTTGACATGATCAAACATTATCCATAACTGGATAGTAATAAAGGTTATGATAATATATGATAGAAATTATGTAGAGGATAATGAACAATGAAGATAGAATTTGTCCCTCTCTTTGAGAGAGATATCTTTTGGGCCCCTCGATAAGTGAGACTGTGAAATGCATGGCCATGCTCAAATGAATTGATAGTGTGATCAATTTCATTTGTTTTTTTATCAGTCTACTTGGAGATCGAGTAATCATAAGTTTGGACAATATAAGTATGACGTTGACCATGACTTATGTTCAAGCTAGATATCGTGTGACAAAGGGATTAATGCATGTACTATTATTAGGAAAATTGGACATTCCTTATATTAATTGGGTAGTTGTAACGCCTTGCTAGAGGCCAATTATGACTTGTTGGTTTAATAGAGATTAAATTGACTGCCAATTAATATGGGCCTATCGGGTCACACACAAGAATGCGCTTTGGGCTGGATATAATATTAATAATATTAATATTAGATATTAATATTTATTATTATTATTATTTTGTTTTTTTATATATATTATTAGATAATATATTCAGAATATTTATTCGATTTGGATTCTGATTTTGACTTACCTTATCCAATTTCAAATTAGATTCTGGTGTGATTATATTCACTCCAGACGTTAAGTCTTCTCAGATGTAACATTAGAAAATGAAAGAGAACGAAAAAAAGAACCCTGATATATTTTAGAGAAAACGTTTTTCCAGCCTTCGCCGTTGTAGAGAGCTAGCACTCCAAACGGTAGCATTCGTGTGGATACGCGATAGAGGGTGTTTCGCGATCGAGGCATCTCTTCCAAACTGTGATTTTGAATCATCAACAGGCTAGTTCTTTGAACACTTTCGTCGAATTAAATGAACAACATGGATCCTAGTGGGAAATCAGAGATCAAAAATTTTTCCGCTGCGTGTTTTTGGTTTGCAGTGATCTCCTCTATTTCCTAACAGTGGTATCAGAGCCACTTGTTGTTTTCGTTTAAGTAAAAAATGCCATGTTGATATGATTACATGAGATATATTAATTTCGTATGGCATGTTAACTATAAAACCCTAATTCGTTTTTCATATGATGAGAAAGGATTGGTTTTTTGGTTTCATTTCTGTAAAACCCTAATTCATTTTTCATATGATGAGAAAGGATTGGTGTTTTTAATTTCGTTTTCATGAGATGATCACGTATATATGATTGGTTGATTAAAATGATTTTCATATGATGAAAACGATTAAGTTTATATGTGATATAAACATTTGGTAATGATTCTGTTTTAGGGTTTCGCCAAAGAAAAATGTTAATGAGATTAACATTTGGAGCCCCGCCCGCTAACCGGCTAGCGGGACCGCCGTATGTTCGCGCCCTATAGTTCGTTACCGCGACATTAAGAATGTTAATATATTTGTTTCTATTTAACATGTTGGTGATGAATATGTTATGTTTGTTTGATGTCTTGGCATGGTGCATAGCATGGCCTTATGACCTATGTGATTGGTTTATTCATATCTTAATTTTGGGTAAATACGGCCTGCGTGTCGTTTATTTTGTTGTAATTTATTTTACTAGTAGTTCGATTTTCTTTTATTGTAATAAATGAAGATTCAAGCTACAATGTTTGTGATGGAGATTCATACCAAGGAGAAGATGGTTCCATGGTGATGGAAGCACAAGCTAAAGTTTTGAAGATATGTAATATTGAAAGTGTTGTAATAGATAGGTTTTTCACCTAGGGTTGCCTTTATGATCTTCATTTGGTCTCTTGAAGATCATATTTAGTTTGGCCATGCTATGTCACGTTTACATATTTTGTCATTTGGTATATGATGCTTATGTGATAAATTATATATATGCATATAAGATGCTAAAATATAATGATATGCAATGCAAGACATGATAATAATTTAGTTGAACCCTCATTAATAATTTAAGTCTAAATGCCATCCACGTTTTGAACACCTATCAAAACTAAGATTGTATTAAAGTAGGTATTGCCAAAGTAATATGCTTTAAACATTCCTAGCTAATTAGGATGTGTGAATATTCGAATTTTGAGGCTCGGAAAGCCGACTGCAAAAGACCAAGCCAGACCGGTCGACTGCGGCAGAGTTCACCAAAAATATACCTTCATGGTACTTGAAATGTCCGGAGCGACGCAAGGATCACAAGTATGGTCTCGGAATAATTTTTGGAGGTCCGCAGCTCCCAGAAAATCAGTTTGAACGAAAAAATGCAGATTTCGGTGCGGTTTTGGGGTGAACCGCTGGGACCGGCGGTCGGACCGCCGTCCGTGTCCTATCCCATTTTTCTGACGATCGCCCGGTCCGACCGCTGACCACGGCGGTCCAACCGCCGGATCGGCAGTCCGACCGCCGTCCAGCCCGAATTTCACCTATAAAATGCTGCTAAACTTTCAGAAAAGAGGTTGGACTTTTTCCGGTGGGCCTCATGCTGTCGAATTCTTTTCACGCTTAAAAACTCTTATTTGACTTTTATTTGCAAGAATCTAACCTTGTGTGGCAGGGATTAAGAATCATATTTTAAGATCTAAGAAAACAAGACCTGGAACTTCGAAGTGGAAGGACCCTAAACAAGGTAGTATGATAATTCATCATTTGTCAATTCAAGCATATCATAAAGCATCCTATCTTCTTCTTAATTTCTTTTCGGTCAAAGACCTAATCCTTTTAGGTCTAAGGCCTAATTAACTAATCAATCAACACTTCGGCATGAAGCCGCGAATCAATCAACTTTTTGGCACGGAGCCTAAATTGTATCTTTTTGGTACAAAGTACCTAAATTTCACAATTAAAATCAATCTTTTGGCCAAAGGCCTAAATTGCACTATTTTGGTACAAAGTACCTAAATTTCACAAATTTGCACTAAGTGCTAAAATTAACAACTTTGGCAAAAAGCCCGACAAATGCACGAAGCATACACACACATGCATGAAGCATAATTTTCATCGCCTTTAAATAGGCTTTTTCGAACTACATGGGCTTTGATCTCTCATAAAAAATGAGAGTATGTAGGCATATTTGAGATTCACCTCAAATAACAAGTCCGCAATTTACTAACAATCTATTCTTCTTCCTTTCTGTGTTCCTTTTGGATTCATTTCTAAATTGGCAAATTAATCAAATACATGACATAGTCCCCGAATCCTCCTTGCGTTCGTAGATTAGAAACCTTTACATTGGATGCATTAATTGGAGTCAAACAAGGGTTTTCTTAGTTTTTCCCTTTGAACAAAATAAACTGAGTGGCGACTCCCGACAACGAGTGAACTTTCATCCGAATCCTTTTCGGGTGGAAAATCGAGGTTCACAGGATGAGTAATAGTGCTACTCATAAGTTTTAAAATTGGTTAGACTTAATTAGGCTATCAAAATGGTTTTGGGCCTAAGGCATTAGATGGAATTCAACATGCTATGACATATGATGTCAATATTCCATAATTACTAAGAGTTACATGAGATGTAATTGGTAAAGATGTTACCTACCTAAATAACTTGATTTTAAGCGTCACGCCAAAGCTGAGTTTAGAATTAAGTGAAATACGGATCTTAGCCTACTAAAATATTTCTTTAGAGGGTTATATTTTTAGTAGGAGTTTAAATAATTTTAACCTCATTATTAATTAAAATTTGACTTTGCATATTTATTTTGTAGATGGCTGCTAATAACAATTCCACCTTATCACTGCGACCTATCCTTGAGAAGGAAAAACTGAAAGAATGTGGGACTAATTTTGTTGACTGGTTTAGGAACCTGAGAATTGTTCTCAAACAAGAGAAAAAGTCCTACGTGCTTGATGAAGTTGTCCTTGACCCACCTCCTGTTGATGCTTCTAATGCTGCTAAGAGTAAGCATAAGAAGCATGTGGATGATTCCAACGACATAGGATGTCTTATGTTGGCTACTATATGTCCAGGACTTCAGAAGGATCTGGAACACTTAGAGGCTTATGAGATGAGTGTGCATCTCAAACAAGCTTTCCAACAACAGGCTATGCAAGATAGGTTTGACACCGCTGTTGCATTATTTGACAGCAAAATGTCTGAAGGTGAATCTGTTAGTGCTCATGTTTTGAAGATGAAAGGCTATCTAGATCACCTTGCTAGACTTGGATATCCCCTGAGTTTAGAACTCTCCATGGATTTGATCCTACATTCATTACCTAGCAGTTTCTCACAGTTTGTCATGAACTATACATGAATGACATGGAGAAATCCATTCCTGAGCTACATGGTATGCTCAAAACTGCTGAGGGGAATATCAAAAAGCCTACCCAAATATTGAATGTCAATATTAAACTAATGAAAAAGAAAGCCAAAGATACTAAAGGCAAGGGTAAGGCAAAAGGTGCTAAAGGGTCCAAGGGACAAGATAAACCAAAACCTGAACCTAAGGCTAAAGTTCCTAAGGAAGGGACTTGTTTCCATTGTATCAAGCCTGGGCATTGGAAGAGAAATTGTCAACTCTATTTGGATGAGTTAAAGAAGTTGAAGGGTAGTGCGACTACATCTTCAGGTATTTATGTTATAGAAATTAATTTATCTATTCCTTCTTCCTGGGTATTAGATACAGAATGTGGATCTCATATTTGTACAAATATGCAGGAACTCAAAAGGAGTAGGATGCTGAAGAAGGGCGAAGTGGACCTACGTGTTGGCAATAGAGCAAGAGTTGCTGCTATAGCTGTAGGAACTTATGAACTTGTTATGCCCAATGGGTTTTTGTTAATTTTGAACAATTGCTTTTATGTTCCTACTATGAGTAGGAATCTTATTTCAGTATCTGTTTTGGATGATGAAGGTTATCCATTTTTTATTAAGAATAAGAAATGTTCTATTTTTGATAAAAAATGATTTGCTTTATGGTATTGCAAATTCTTATAATGGCCTTTATATCCTTAATCTTGATGATTCTAATGGTAATGATATCTATAACATAACTTCTAAGAGAACTAAGCCAAATGAATTAAACCCTACTTATTTATGGCATTGTCGCCTTAGCCATATAAATGAGAAACACATTTCTAAGCTCCATCAAGATGGATTATTAGATTCATTTGATTTTGAATCATTTGAAACATGTTAGTCTTGTTTGCTTGGTAAGATGACAAAGGATCCTTTTACTGGGCATAGTGAAAGGGCTAATGATTTATTGGGCTTGATACATACAGATGTATGTGGTCCTTTTAGCATTAGTGCCAGAGGAGGATTTCAATACTTCATTACTTTTACTGATGATTTTAGTAGGTATGGCTATGTCTACCTAATGAAACATAAGCATGAGTCTTTTGAAATGTTTAGAACTTTTCAAAATGAAGTACAAAATCAACTTGGTAAAACAATTAAACTACTTCGATCAGATCGAGGTGGTGAATATTTGAGCCAAGAGTATGATGATCATCTAAGGGATTGTGGAATTGTTTCACAACTGACTCCTTGAGGAACTCCACAGTGGAATGGAGTTTCTGAAAGGAGAAATTGAACTCTATTACATATGGTTCGATCAATGATGAGTCAAGTGGATCTTCCTTTATCTTTTTGGGGTTATGCCTTGAAGACAGCTGCATTCATTCTGAACCGTGTACCATCTAAGGTAGTTGAAAAGACACCATATGAGATATGGATAGGTAAGACACCTAGTTTGTCTTTTCTTAAGATTTGGGGTTGTGAAGCTTATGTGAAAAGACCAGTTTCAAATAAGTTAGCTCCAAATTCTATCAAATGTAATTTTGTGGGGTATCCTAAGGAAACTAAAGGATACTATTTCTATACTTCTTTAGAGAACAAAGAGTTTGTTGCTCGAAATGGGATCTTTTTGGAAAAGAAATTTCTTTCTAAGAGAACTAGTGGGAGTATAGTAGAACTTGAGGAAACTCAAGTACCACAAGAAATCATTGAGCCGTCTATAGAACCTATTTCAGAACCACAAATAGTTGTGGAGTCTGAAGATGTAACACAAATCCCTCGCAGGTTTGATAGGACACGTCGTCAGCCAGAGAGATATGGATTTCTTATGACTGATGATAGTGAAGTAATGCTCATAGATCAAGATGAGCCTACTACCTATCAAGAAGCTGTGTTAGGTCCAGATTCAGACAAATGGCTTGGAGCCATGAAATCTGAGATGCAATCTATGTTTGACAACCAAGTTTGGTCTTTAATTGATCCTCCAGAGGGTATTAAGACTATTGGTTGCAAATGGGTTTTCAAGAAGAAAACTGACATGGATGGGAATGTGCAGACCTATAAAGCAAGGCTTGTTGCAAAAGGTTTCAAGCAAACTCATGGTATAGACTATGATGAAACCTTTGCACCAGTTGCTATGCTTAAGTCTGTTAGAATTCTCATTGCCATTGCAGCATACTATGATTATGAGATATGACAAATGGATGTCAAAATAGCTTTCCTTAATGGAAACTTGCTTGAGGATGTGTATATGACACAACCTGAGGGTTTTGTAAATCCTGAGAATTCTACAAAGGTTTACAAGCTTCAAAGATCCATTTATGGATTGAAGCAAGCATCTCGAAGCTGGAATCTTCGTTTTAATGAAATAGTTAGGAACTTTGGTTTCATCAAGAATGAAGATGAACCTTGTGTTTACAAGATGGTTAGTGGGAGTGCAGTAGTGTTTTTAGTCTTATATGTGGATGACATATTACTCATTGGGAATGATATCCCTACCTTGCAAAAGGTTAAGACTTGGTTAGGGAATTCTTTCTCAATGAAAGACTTAGGTGAGGCTGCCTATATCCTTGGTATAAAGATCCATAGAGATAGATCTAGAAGGATAATTGGCCTGAGTCAAAGTACATACATAGATAAAGTGTTGAAGAGGTTCAACATGCAAGATTCCAAAAAGGGATTCTTGCCTATGTCTCATGGCATTCATCTCAGCAAGAGTCAATGTCCTATGACATCTGATGAGCGAGATCGAATGAATAAGATTCCTTATGCTTCTGCTATAGGATCTATTATGTATGCCATGTTATGTACTAGACCAGATGTCTCATATCCATTAAGCGCAACTAGTAGATTTCAAGCTGATCCTGGTGAAGGTCACTGGACAGCTGTCAAGAATATTCTTAAGTACCTTCGAAGGACTAAAGATGTATTCTTGGTTTATGAAGGTTTGGAAGATGAGCTAGTTGTAAATGGTTACACGATGCTAGTTTCCAAACTGACATAGATGATTTTAGATCGCAGTCAGATTTTGTATTCACATTGAATGGTGGAGCTGTTAGTTGGAAGAGTTTAAAACAAAGCACTGTGGCTGATTCTACAACAGAAGCTGAGTATATAGCAGCATCAGATGCAGCTAAGGAAGCATTCTGGTTAAAGAAATTCATCACTGAGCTAGGTGTGGTGCCTAGCATTGCAAATCCTGTGGACATTTATTGTGACAACAATGGTGCCATAGCACAGGCAAAAGAGCCTAGATCTCATCAAAGGTCTAAGCATATACTCAGGCGTTTTCACCTCATTCGAGACATTATCGATAGAGGAGATATCAAGATATGCAAAGTTGACACAAATGATAACATAGCAGATCCATTAGCAAAGCCTCTCTCACAGGTCAAGCATGATCGGCACACTAGATCTATGGGTCTTAGAAATTTGTAGGCCTAGTGCAAGTGGGAGATTGTTAGTGTATGTGCCCTAGGCCATTTATTTGGATCTTTATGTTATACATTCATTATTAATAAATGAGGTTTTATTATCATTATTGTTTGTTTGCATGTTACACAATTTTGATATTTGTCCCTGGTTTATTATTGTTATAGAGATAAAAAAAATATTTCTTAACCAGTATGAACATTGATTTGATAATCATCAGATGGTTATGTGTATAGTGATACAAATCAATTTCATAGATACTTGTTAGAGAACAATGTATTGGATAGACCCATCATGAGATTACTGCATGGGTTAGTGTCATAAGTAAATCTCATGATAGTTATGTATTAATTCTTTGACTTGAGATTGTTATAGTTTCCAATATAAGAACTATTATATTTTGACATGATCAAACATTATCTATAACTGGATAGTAATAAAGGTTATGATCATATATGATAGAAATTACGTAGAGGATAATGAACAATGAAGATAGAATTTGTCCCTCTCTTTGAGAGAGATATCTTTTGGGCCCCTCGATAAGTGAGACTGTGAAATGCATGGCCGTG
Source organism: Garcia nutans (assembly GCA_947685225.1). NCBI lineage: Eukaryota > Viridiplantae > Streptophyta > Magnoliopsida > Malpighiales > Euphorbiaceae > Garcia > Garcia nutans. The sequence goes on from CANTUV010000045.1 coordinate 38,388,032, forward strand.
CTCAAATGAATTGATAGTGTGATCAATTTCATTTGTTTTTTTATCAGTCTACTTGGAGATCGAGTAATCATAAGTTTGGACAATATAAGTATGACGTTGAACATGACTTATGTTCAAGCTAGATATCGTGTGACAAAGGGATTAATGCATGTACTATTATTAGGAAAATTGGACATTCCTTATATTAATTGGGTAGTTGTAACGCCTTGCTAGAGGCCAATTATGACTTGTTGGTTTAATAGAGATTAAATTGACTGCCAATTAATATGGGCCTATCAGGTCACACACAAGAATGCGCTTTGGGCTGGATATAATATTAATAATATTAATATTAGATATTAATATTTATTATTATTATTTTTGTTTTTTATATATATTATTAGATAATATATTCAGAATATTTATTAGATTTGGATTCTGATTTTGACTTACCTTATCCAATTTCAAATTGGATTCTGGTGTGATTATATTCACTCCAGACGTTAAGTCTTCTCAGATGTAACATTAGAAAATGAAAGAGAACGAAAAAAGGAATCCTAATACGTTTTAGAGAAAATGTTTTTCCAGCCTTCGCCGTTGTAGAGAGCTAGCACTCCAGACGGTAGCCTTCGTATGGATACACGATAGAGGGTGTTTCGCAATCGAGGCATCTCTTCCAAATTGTGATTTTGAATCATCAACAGGTTAGTTCTTTGAACACTTTCGTTGAATTAAACGAACAACATGGATCTTGGTGGGAAATCAGAGATCAAAAATTTTTTCGCTGCGTGTTTTTGGTTTGCAGTGATCTCCTCTATTTCCTAACAACTATATCTTGTCAATCGTTCGCTGTGTGCATCGCGCCCTATATTTCATTAATGGGATAATATTAAAATAAGCAATCCAAACATATAGTTAATCATAAAAATTGCAATAAGGCACGATGCACACGGTAAATAATTTACAATATATAGTTTTATTGTGGAATTAGGGTTTGGTTATGGTATTAGGTTTTGATTATAGAATTAGGGTTTAATATGCAATTCCAGATTTTTTATGCAAACTAAGACTACAACATGCAAGCTAGGGCTTTGGAAATTAAACTAAGTATTAAACACCCAAACTAGGGTTTTAAATATTAAACCAAATATAAAATATGAAAATTAGGGTTTTAGAAATTAATCTAAGCACTAATCATGAAAACTAGGTGCGAGTAGGGATTTTTGCCCCCACTCCCATATGGAATGATTTTTATGACTTTGGCACTATTAGGCTCAAGGCCTTAGAGAAAACGGGTCTAAACCCGGAGAAAATGGAGTCACCACTCAGACAAGCTGGGAAAAAGAAAGGGGTGGATGACTCAATTCCTAAGGAATCCCCAACCCCCTAATGGGTTTAGAAAGTTAGGTATGCGCAGGGAAGGTAAGAATGTCCCAGTACCCTCACAGTGCCTATTTCATTTGAACTATCCTCCTTTTTAGGTCTATATATTATTAAATTCTTAAGTATTATAAAATTATCCATACTACACACAATTTAAAAGAAACAAACATTCATCATCTTATTAAAATAAACAAATAATACAAGCTCCCATTGAAGGCTAAAAACATACCTTTACAATGTCCAATGTCCAACTTATAAATATAACCAAAATAAGGCACCCACCGATTGATGGAGACACGCCCCTTACATTAATCCTCAAAAATAACATAAAATAAAACAAATTAAATAAACAAGGCACCCATAAAGTGGAAACATGCCTTTTTACAATTTTAGAATCCAAATAAACAAATAACTAAATAAATTAAACCATTCGGGTATGATAATTAAAATTAAATCATCCATTATAAACAAAATAAAATAAAACATCCGTCATAAACCAAATTAAAAAAATCATACATTCATAGGAGCATGTAATTAATTAAGAAATCAAAACTTGGGTTTAAAGTATTAAATATATATAATTAGGGTTTACATATTAAATTAGGGCTTATAGGATGACAATTAGGGTTTTGGGATTTTATTTTGGAAATTATGGTTTTAGTTTGGAAATCAAGGTTTTAGGTTAAAAATTAGGATTTTGGGCCTACTGGATGAAATTGGTTTTGGGTTATAAGATTAAGGTTAGCAAATTTGGAAAATAGGTTATTGGATTAAAGGTTTTGAGGTTTTGGTGGTTTACAAAATTAGGGTTTAGGTTAGGGTTAAAGAAATTTAGGATTTATGGAGCTAGGGTTTAGGAAGTTAGGTTTGGATTAGGGTTACTGGAAATTAGGGTTTTTTTTATTAGGGTTTAGGTTATGGCTTAGGAAATTTGGGTTTAGGGTTTGGTTTTTATGTTTTGGATATTGGATATTGGATATTAGGGTTTAGGTCTCGGAAATAGATTAGGGTTTTGGCTATTTTGAAAAACAAATTGGGGTTAAGGTTTTTGGAAAACAGGTTATGGTTTCGACTATTGGATTTATTTAAATGATCATATAGTAAATATAACTTGATGGCATTATTATACAAAGCTCACTGGACATTATCCAAACAAAACTACAAGTGTGACATTCATGATATTAATAAACTAGACTTTGTTATGATTTAAAGAATTTAGAAAATAAAACCTGCATTGTTAGCTCCTCCCAATGTGATGTATTGAACCAAAATCCTATCTTTGAAAGCCTAGATCAATGAAGGTATTGGTTGGTGCCCTTTGTTAAGTTGCTACCTTCGTGTTAATTGCTCTAGTTATTGCTTGATGAATTATTGATTGTTGATGATTGCTCCTCCCTAATATTAGCATTAAACGTTGTTATTTATGGGCAAACAAAAGCTTAACCCTAAACCTAATCTACCTAATTCGAGACTTAAAAGGATTCTAGCTTGATTAGGAAATTAAATTGCCGGCCGAAATTGCTTTGGAATTAAGGTTCATGCCAAATTAACATGGAGCCAACCCATGTCGATTTGGTGTGCCAAATCGACATGAGCCTTGGCTCATGTCCATTTGTGCATCCAAATCGACATGAGCTTTGACTTAGACCTTCCAGGTCGACATGAGCAATGGCTCAAGTCGCCTAAACCCGTATCGACTTAGACCATTTTAAATTTTTGGTCCGAACAAGATAAATGATGGTTAATTTGGGCTTTTTAATTTAATTTGGGCCCTTTCATAAGTTAATCAAATTGAATTTATGCCTTTCAAAATCAAACAAACCTATTTAAAAGTTATAAACTAGGTTTAAGGCTTTTAAAGTCAGATCAAATTTATTTTGGCATTCTTTAATTAGGACCAGATCAACATAGGGCCAAAATTAAGGGTCTACACTAGGATTTAAAGCAAAATAAGATATCTAGGGTTAAACCAAATGGATTAGGGTTTGGATCAAAATAGCATGGATTAAATAATGTTGTTAAGGTTTGTACCAAATTAAAACCAAAATTATTTCCTATTGGATGGAGTTTCTAATAATTAAATTAATAAATTTAAACAACAATTGCTTAATGTTATTAAAGAATGAAAACAACTAATAAAAGTTTAATCAAACTGAGTTTAGAAAATCAAACCTGCATTGTTAGCTCCATCAAGTTGAATTTACTAAATCAAGCTCAATTGTTTACCTTCTAGATAGCCTGGGTCAGTTAAGTCTTGGCTGGTGCTATGAGGATAAGCTGCTGCCTCTATTTTGCTTTCTACTTTTGTGTTGTTTTTATTAATTTGAATGGTCCCTAGTTCTTTTAGCTACTGGTTTCTTTTTAATTACTAAAAGTCATCTTGTTTTCATCTCATTGATTCATATAATGTTTAAATTAGAGTTTACTCTAACCATTAATCGTAATCCAATTCTAACTCTTAATTGCAATCTCAAATTTTCTTATTTTAAACACTATTAGGACTCTTAAATTATGTGGGAAACTAAACTCACGTCAAATTCGACCAAGCCAAATTTGACATGGGTTAGCCACTTTTTAAATTTAGCTAGCCAAATTTGATATGAGAGGGCCTTATATCGAGTAGCCTCATATCGAATTGGACACCCAACCTAATTGAAATCTGACTGTATTGGCCCAATTTAATTTGAATTGGACCTAATCTAAACTTTAAAACTTAGACTTGATTTAATTTTGACCTTATTATTAAAACCATACTTAACCCATCCTTTTTTAAATTAAAACCATATTTGAGCCATTGCCAAAATAAGGGCCAATAGTCATTAAATTAACCCAATCTTTTTCTGATGGTTGCATATAATTGTTCGGTGATTGCATGAGTATTTTTAATATTAACTCTGTTGATACACAATCATTAAATTTGGAAACAACTGAAAATCCTAAAAAATATTAGCATAGCATTCAATTTTACTCTTGAAGAGAGAGAGAGAGAGAGAGATTTAAAAAAATATTCAAAAAAATATGAAGAAGTCTTTACTTGGTCCTATGAGGATATGCCCATAATTAATTGGGATATTACTGAACACATGATTCCAACCTACACTCATATGTAGCCCATCAAGCAGAAGCTGAGGTGCATAAGACTGGAATGGGCAAAGTTGATAAAGGAAGAAGACTAAACATATACAGGTAAAGTTCTTAGAAGTAATAGATTACCTGGATTGGTTGGCCAATATTGTCCCTATATCGAAGAAAGATAGGAGAATTAGAGTTTGTGTGGATTGCAGAGACTTCAATAAGGCTTCCCCTAAGGATGACTTCCCTTTACCCTATATAGATATTCTAATCGATAGCACAACGTCTATTGTGCTACATTCATTTGTAGATGAATTTTCTACATAAAATCAAGTGTTAATGGCCCAAGAGGATAAAACCAAAACTGCTTTTATAATTACATGGGTTATATTCTGCTACAGGGTGTAAAGAACGCTTGGGCAACTTACCAGAGAATGGCCACTACCTTGTTCCATGATATGATGCATAAGGAGGTTGAAGTGTATGTCGATGATATGATGGTAAAGTTAGAAACAAGATAGCAACATTTCTAGAATTGGGAAGTTTTCTTTGAAAGAGTAGTCAAATATAACCTTAGGTTAAACCTAAAGAAGTATGTGTTTAGAGTTACCTCAGGTAAGATGTTGAGGCATGTCATTAGCCCAAATGGCATTGAGATTGATCCAAATTTGATCCAGTGAAATATTTGGGAGAGACACCCTCGATGATTGGGAAATATAGCCAATGATTGATAATCCTAGAAGGATTTGAGATTGAATATATAATCGGGAAAACCAATAATGGCAAAATAGTAGTAGAATTTTTGGCTTAACAATCACTATTTGACAGTGATGAAGTAACTTTTGAATTCCCAGATGAACATTTGGAGGCCATGGAAGTGCAAGATTGGAAGATGTATTTTAATGGGGCAGTGAATAGAAAAGGAGCTAGATTGGAGTGATACTGGAATCACCTGAAGGAGAACTCATCCTCTTGTCAAAGAAATAAAAATTCAGGGTAATCAACAATATGGTGGAGTAAAAAACATGCATCTTTGGATTAGAAACCTTGATAATGATGAGGGTCGACAGAGTGCAGGTTTTTGGTGACTCATTGGTGGTGATATCCCAAATGAATGGAGAATGGGAATTAACACAAGAAAAGCTAGAGCCATAATGACTACTTGAGTATGATGAGAAAGAACTTTAAGGATTGTAGGTCCATACACTTACCAAGGGAAGAAAACCAAATGGCCAATGCCCTAGCCACATTAGCTTCAGTGTGGGAGGATCCTGTCAAATTGTTCCTTAAACCTCTAGTTTTCACTAGTTCAACAACTCTTTGCTATGAGTATGAAATGGTCATGGAAAGTGATACAGACCATGATGCATGATATGATACTATAATGCATTTTTTAGATAATATAGAATACCCACTGGGGGCAACAAGAGAAGAAAGAAGAATAATAAGGCGATGGTCTTTGCAATACATCACCTTCCAAGGAGAATTGTATCAAAGATGGCATTTATGTTGTTTGAGAAAGTTTGAAGTTGGGCATATTATGTCAAAAATATATGCATGAACTATGGACCCCATATGAACGACTTAGCCTTAGTCAAGAAATCAATCCAGCAAGGCTACTATTAGTTAACCATGGAAAAAGATCGTATTGATTTTGTGTGAAAATATCAATAATGCGAGCTGTATGGAAACTTAAATCATTTACCTCCCGAGAAATTATATTCTATGTCTTTACCCTGGTCGTTCAAGACTTGAGGAATAAACATTATTGGGGAGATACATCCAATAGCTTCAAATTGCCACTGATACATAGTTGAAGTAGTCGACTACTTTTCAAAGTGGGTTGAAAAGGAATCTTTCAATAAATTAGGGGCAAGACAAATGGCTCAATTTATTAAAAGAAACCGCATCTGTAGGTATGGAGTTCTGCACAATGCAATGTCAGATAATGAGGTACAATTCCAAGGAGTTGTTAGGGATTTATATGCCAAATATTGGATCAGTCATCATCGATCATCCCATACAGACCAAAAGCTAATGGTGCAGTAGAAGCAGCCAACAAGATGATTAAGTAGATTCTTTCTAAAATGACCAAGACATATAGGGATTGGATATAAATGTTCTCGTTCGCTTTATAGGGGTATAAAACAAGTGTTCAAACACCGGCCAGGATGGGACCATTTTCTTTGGTTTATGGGATGAAAGATGTACTACCTAATGAAATCAAGATCAAATCCCTGAGGGTAGTCATAGAAGCTGAGTTGCCAGAGGCAGAATAGGTGCTAAGCATACACTCACAGCTAGCCTTATTGGATGAGAAGAGATTGAAAGCTTTGTACTACCATCAGCTATACCAGAGAAAGATAGCTCGGCCTTGTGTTAAAAGGGTCCATATCAGAAGACTTAAGGTAGGTGATCTAGTATTAAAATAGTGCAAAGCAAATGTTCTTGATCCAAGGGGGAAGTTCAAGCTAAGCTAGGAAGGGCCCTATGTTGTAAAAGAAGTGATGAAGAAAGGTGCAGTTACATTGTCAGACATGGATGGGGATGAGTTCAGTGAACTATTAAACATTAACTAGCTTAAGAGGTTCTATGTCTAATTAAAATAAAATGTAAGCTCGCTAGGTTGAAAACATTAAAGGGTAGTCTTGAAAAGGCAGCGCCACATTCATAAGAGGAGTCCAGTTGGCCTACTCGCCAGCCCTCCAACTGCAAAATCACAAAGACAAGGTAAGTTAACTTTTTCGTAAATTTAATAAATACTAATTTTCTTTTCTTTTTACGTGCTCCTAAGTCAAGCTACTTAAGTGATAGTGACTAAAATGCACATAATGATTGCTGGGCACCAGTGTACGACTAGATAACCAAAGGCTCAACATCAGATACCTAATCCTTTAAAGGAAATACTAGGTACTTGCACCAAATTGTGCTCATAAGCCCAAGCCTAAAAAAAATGAAAGTCATGTTTATGTTAGTCCTTTATTTGAATCAACAAAAGGTGAGAATTAATATATTGACAACAACCATGAAGCCGGTAAATGATCTTTTTTTTTTCGACAAAGCTTGTCAAACCCATGGTACAGGCAAGAAAGACTAGCCTCTCCCCAGCCGTATAGCGATACAAGGTTCAAATCAGTAAATGCCCATAACACTGACAAGTGGATGACAAACTCGGTACTACACAAAATGGTCGATCCCAGCAAGTATATCAAGAATCCTCAAGCTTATTGAATGACCATTTCCCCATGAATCGGTTGTACATAGCTCATCTAGTATTCCTGAATTGATTTGTATTTTATCTTGAATGGTTCTTTCAAAGAGGGTTCCATTCCTATTAGTTGTTAAATTTCATTGTGTGTCAAGATGTTATCAGTAAAAGGGACTGGGATCCCGTGATTTTGAATGCCCATTATATTAGTAAAGTTGACTAGGCCGATAGTCATTTCTCCAATCAGCAATTGATAGGTATGGGTGGTGTCTATCCACCATTCGAAAAATGTTTAAATCATGCTTCCGTTGATCTAGAATCCTCGTGACAGCAGTTGCAAAATGAAATCTTCAAAGCCAAAAGTCTAGATCTTTCATTTCACTCAAGAAGGCACTCAATCACACCATTGTGGACCTTATAAACATAACCACCACCATGAACAACACAGTCCTCATGTTGTCACAAAGAAGGTGAGTTAGTACTAGAACTATGGTGTAACGACATCCTAGCTAAAACAGAAACTCATCCTTCTTTCTGAACCTGAATGTGTTTGAGAAGCTCGACATTTGAATGGGGTCCAGCCCTAGCAGAATGCTGATTACTTGCCATTTTATGTAAAGGGTGCTAATGTTTTCAAGGTTTTAAAATGATTGAAGAATTATGAAGATGAAGGAAATTTTCAAGGCTCTATATCAAAGTGATAATTCAGTTTCATTATGTTGATTTACATAGAAAACTGGCGTGTTGAATGGTCATGGATAAGCACAAAATAATAAAAGTAAAGTGACAAAAAATAAAGGTAAAATGAAAGAAAAGAAAAGAAAAAACTACATACAGAGTAAAGAAAGGAATAAGTTCTAAAGAAAGTAATTTGTCACACTGCACAAATAATTTTTCTGAAATACACAGATCACATGCACATAGTAAATTGGTTGTTGGTATAATTTTATGTGCCTAAAAATATTTTTCGTAAAAATATTTTTCCATGTAGGAGGCCAGGGTATATAATTCAGGCAACTAAAAAATAGCCAAAATTTTTGTTGAAGTAATATGGGTCCAGAACCCAAACCAATCTAATTCAAGAACCCAAACCAATCTCGGTCCAGAACCCACACCAATCTGGCTTCAGAACCCAAACTAAGTCACGAGTTTAGAACCTAAACTAAGTTACGGGTCTAAAACTCAAACCAAATCACAAGTCTAGAACCTAAACCAGCCATGAGTTGAGAACCCAAACCAATATGGGTCCAAAACTCAAACCAATTTATAAGTCTAGAGCCTAAACCAGCATATGTCAAGAACCTAACATGCCTAGGTAATCTGATTTTATTTTTCTAAATCAAATTGGAATGTCCGAGATTAACTTTGAGCCTATTAATACAAATTTCTTTTCACTCTCTAAAAACAATTCTTGATCATTCAAGCAGGGGGCAAGAATATGTATCATCAATTTTGACATTGGTTCAAATGTGGTTTTAATTTAAAGGCTCAATCAAGTTTGGTTCCAATAAAAAGGTCCAAATTAAATCAAGTCTAATTATTTAAATTTTGGATTAGGTTTAGTTCAAATTAAATTGGGCCAATACAGTCAGATTTTGGTTAGGTTAGGTGTCCAATTTGGCATGAGGCTATCTCATAATTAATTTGCTAAGCCAAATTCAATATGAGACAACCTTATATCTAATTGGCTATAGCCAATTTGATTTGAGGTAGCTCATACCAAATTTGGCTAGCAAATTCAATATGAGGCTAGCCCATGTTGATTTGGCTTGGATAAATTCAACTTGAGGCTAGCCTATGTCGAATTTGGCTTGGCCAAATTTGACATGGGTTCAATTTTTAGCTTGATTTAAGAGTCCTAATCATGATTAAATTAGGAAAATCTAGGATTGCAATTAAGAGTTGGAACTAGATTAGGATTAATGATTAGAGTAAACCCTAAGTTAAACATTATAAATACGAATCAATGAGATGAAAAGAAGATGACTTTTAGTAATTAAAAAGCAACAGTAGCCAAAAGAACTAGTGTCATATTCGTAATTTTGAAAAAATTAAATACATATTTGGAGGTATAAAGTGTTGTATATATTTAATGTATACTTAGTGTATACATAATATATACATATCATATAATAATTATTATATATGTTGGATATATATATATATATATTATATTTAATATATATATATATAATGTACATATAAGGTATAGCTGATGTATACATAGGATATATATTATATACATATGAGTAAAATATATATTAAATATTATGAGCGGGGATTTTCGCCCCCACTCTCGGTGGAATGGTTCTTGCGACTTCGGTAATGTTTAGGCTGAGGGCCTTAGAAAATACGGGCCTAAGCCAGGAGAAAATGGAGTCGCCACTCGGACAGGCCAAAAAAAAGAAAGGGGTGGATGACTCGATTCCTAAGGAATCCCTAACCCTCTAATGGGTTTGAAAAGTTGGGTACGTGTAGGGAAGGTGAGAAATGACCCAGTACCCCCACAACGCCCGCTTCATTGGAACCGGCCTCCTTTTCAGGTCTTAATATTATAAAATTCTTAAATATAATGATATTATCCATACTACATGCAATAATTAAAAGAAAGCATCATTATATTAAAATCAAAGCAATGTCCAAATAAAACAAATAAATGGACACCCATCCAAGGATGGAAACATGTCCTTACATCATCCATACCTAAAACTAAATAGGACACCCACTGAAAGGTGGAAATATGTCCTTTACATTAATCCCAAAATATAAAAACTATTTAAATTACATGAAATTAATTAATGAGGTACCCAATCATGGAAACATACCTCTTACAATTTTAATAAACAAATAATAATTGAAAAAATATTCATCCATGATAAATTAAATAAATCAAGCATTGAAATTAAATAAATCAACCATCAAAACATATAATAAACTACATAATCAAATCTAAAATTAAATAAAGCAATAAATATATAAATTTAGGTTTACATCTTGAATTAGGGATTTAAGGTTTTTAGATAGGAAATTAGGATTTCAAACATGAAATATGATTTTATGGATATTTGGAATCAAACTGAAGTTTTGACTTGCAAAACAAATATTATCATCATTATTTTAAAAATATTAAACTACTGTGAAGGTATGGAAGATAGAATTAATTATGATTTTATGTTTTAAGAAAACAAAATTTAGGATTGGAAGTTTTAAGAAGTGATTAGGGTTTGAGAAAATAGATTATGGTTTTGAGGTATTAAAAAATACAATTAGGGTTTTAGATGAAGGCTAGGGTTTTGATTAATTAAATTAGGGTTGGATTATTTGGAAAAATAAGTTTAGAGTTTGGAAGAGATTAGGTTACTGTAAAATAGGATCATGGTTTATGAAAATAGGGTTTTGTAGTTTGAAGAGAATAATAGGGTTTAGGTTAATTAATTAGGGTTTCAGATGTAATATCCCAAAGTGAGCCTAGAAGTTTGATACAATTGTTGTTTTGATTTGAATTAAATGTATATATGTTTTTGCAAAGGGAATAAGTGTGTTAAGAGAATGTATATGTTGTGTATATTGTAATATATATAACATATAAAGTGGTCAAATGGAGAGTCAAGGTAAGAAGATATTATTGTTTGTGATTTGTGCAATTACCAAAATGGGCATATATAAGACAAGAGTTAAGTTAAATGGATGATGGCATTTAGGTAATTGTTGTGTAAGAAATGCATGGTGGAGATTTAAAGAGATAATCCTTTGTCTTTTCTTCATTTCTTCTTCTTTTCTTCTCCATGGTTGGCCGGCTATCTAAAACAAAGAGAGAGCAAGAGTGAGTTATTATTTTAAACATCAAATTGAAGGGTGAATCAAAGGTTTGAGTTGGAGATTTGTGAAATCTCTTCAATTCAAGTAAGTACTTTCTTGTTTTCCTTTGTTATTTTTGAAGTTGTGTATGAAATGAGTTTTGATTTATTGAGATTATGATTTGGTGTGTTTAAGATGTGTTTATGATTGTTGAAATTGATTGTAAGTTAAAAGGTTGAATTGGTGTTGGTGATGGAAGAGTAAGAGTGTGTTAAGTGAATTCTTTTTCTGTTTTACAATTAGTAAAGGCTGTAACTTGTATGATTTTTAATTAATTATAGAAAAATGTTCTTGAAGTGAATTTTTGATATGTTGTGCCTCTATGAGTCTAGAATGACTGAAAAATATGTTGATTCGATTTTGGAATGGTTATGAGTTTAGAAAGATTATTGTTATTAGAACTGTTCCAGCAGGTACCTTAACTGAGACAGCTATATTTCGGGATTTTTAATAAAATGTAGAAAAATCATATTCAATTGAATTTTGGATATGTTGTTGCTTAGTGAGTCTAGTATTTGAGAAAAATAATTTGGAACCACGTTGATTGAATTTGATTTATGGAATTCACAAAGTTCAGAACTGCTGCCAGGATGCAGGGCAATTGGGGCAGTCTGGTTAGGTGAACTATTTGACCAAGATTTTGTGTTCAGTTTATCTGAAATTTTAAAGGAATGATTTTAAGATACAAAACTAAATTCTGTAAAAATTTTAGAATTTTTAGTCAAGTAGATTATTTTATACAATTTTTCAAAATAAGGATAAAATGGAGTCTAAAACCAAAATGTACTATTCATATGGTCATTTTGCTAATATTCCTTTTGGATTAGGGTTTGAAGAAGGTGATTTGCCCTAGTTTGAGAAGTGAGAAATCTTATGAAGAAAGGATTGCTTAGAGTTGTGTGAGTGTTCATAAGGTAAGTACCAATACATATGATTGTATTTAATTACATAATTTGAGGCTTAACACATTTGTTTGCAAATGTGTTAAGTGATCTATTATATTGTTAACATAATTGGACTAAGGTGATGATTGAATGATGTGAAGGATGTGAAGATCCTTAACAAGGTAATCATAAACCCTATTTGATTGTATATCCTTATATGTCTTTGAACATTAACACATCGGGATGAAAGTGTTAAATAAGCTATTATATTGTGAATGTAAATGAAGAATATATATAAAGGATGAAATATGAAATGGGAAAGGTAGGAAGAAATGAGGATCATTCTTAAGGTATGTGCAATTTGTTATGATAAATGCTCTAGTAATGAATGATGTTAATGTGTTTTGAGAAATGAGAAAATGTTATGTTATATGCATTGTGAATCTTGTGTATGGCAATGTATTATATGAATAATATATTTTGAAATGTGATATCAATGACGCTATATGTATCATATGGATTGAGATATGATATGATATGAAGCCATTGTGATTGGCTATGACAATTCAATTGAGATATGTGAGGCATGTTTGCCTATTTGATAATGATGGAAATGAATTGAGAAAGTAATGTTAAAGGATATAAATGAGCGAACCTATCTGCCTCCTGCGGAATCATGCGGACCCAGAGAGCTGGGCAACTGAGCTTGGACTACCAACCTGGTTGGGGAAAGGTTCGATACAGTGAATATTATATGAACCTATCTGCCTCCTGCAGAACCATGCGGACCCATTGGATGGGCAACCGAACTTGGACAACCGACCTGGATGGGGAAAGGTATGTTACTGATAATGTTATACGTGCCTTTTTGCCTCCTGCGGACCCTTGGGATTGGAGGGCAACCGACCTGGTTGGGAAAGGGTACGTATATAAAGTCATGGTTGTTGGCTATAGCGATGAACTTGAAGGAGTATAATGAATGATGATATAATTATTGAAAGTCGAATGGCATATTAGTGTTTTGGGCCTGAGTCTGTCTTTATTGTCAATGTGAAATGCAAGTATTGAAATATTGATTGTGAGTATTAATAATGAATTATGCTTGGTGAATTGTGAATAATATAATGTTATTAAGTGTAATATGTAAATGAATTGTGGTTGATGATAAAGGTTGTCTTTATTGGAAATATGATTTATGATTTATATGATATGTAAATTGTGTATTGCAATAATGAGTGATATGATGTGTAATGTGTGTATTGCAATAATGAGTGTATGATATGTAATGTGTGTATTGCAATAATAATTGGTATGATATGTAAAGTGTGTATTGCAATAATGGTTGGTGTGGTATATATATAATGTAGGGGTATTAATATATTGGTTTTGAGTATTGGTGATGCATTGGGGTTGGTGATAATATTATGTATATATATATACATCATATATGAAATTAGCTAGGATATATTAAAGATAAAATTAAAAAGAAAAGAAGATATGATAAGAACTAATTATATATTGAATCGATGTATCATTATATATCAATACTTCTATACTATATGTTTATATTTTATATTTGGACTACTAAGCTCTCGGGCTTAGCGCGGGTGTTTATTCGTGCAGGTATATAGATGGAAGATATGAAGTCTTTTGTTATGCCACAAGAAGAGTAAAGTTTGTCGAGACCAACTAGAGGGTTATGCATACATGCATAATTTTTTTTATTATGATGTATTTCTGACAAGAGTATATTTATATGTATAAATGAAATTTTGATAAAGATAATATCATTAAAGGTATGATGATATTGTAAATGTTCCTTAAATTTATGTATTATGGTTTGAACCCTATTAAAGGATTTTGAAAATGTAACGAAAAGTGACATCCTTATACTTTATATACTTACTGTACGTATACCAGGTGTATGTATAGTACTTATATGGAATATCGGGGTGTTACATCAGATGATTGGATAATGAGTCTATAAGTAATTACAAAATTATTGCAAAATCCTATCCATGAATTATTAAAACAGTAAGTTAAATGATTTAGTAAATTAATGAAGATGTACCTGCGTCGTAGGCTCCCCCAATTTGAATGTGTTGAATCAAACTCAATATTTATCAACTGCCTGAATCAGCTTGTAATTGGAGGAGGGAAACAATTGCATGGGACAATTGTTATGTTCTTGAATTTACTCAATTGTTTTTTGAGGATCTAATCAAACTGTTCTCGTATCTGCCAATTTATTAATCAAAGTTGCTCCTTATGTTCCTCTCCGTCTTTTACTACCAATTAATTCCAGTCCCGCCGATATGTTCCTCCTAGTTTGCCTCTTCAGTCCATGTGTTTAATACTCTTATTTATAGGAAAAGAAAAAGACCTAATCCCATTTTAATAAGGAAATACCAACCATTTAGGAAAAAATCACAAAACCATGTGAAACAAGGTTTGGTAAAAAATAGACAGCACGAGGGCTGCTGGGCCTGTAGGCTGGGTGAACTAGGTAAGCCAATTCACTGCAGGTAGCACCAGCGGTGAACTGGGAAGTGCCCAGTTTTGTTGCTACAGCGAATTGGGCAGTGCCCAATTCGCCACAGACATTTGATGCAGCGAAACCCTTGGTTATCCGTTCAATTTTTTATTTTTTTTATTTTTATTATTAAAAATAACTATTAAATATTTTAAATATAAATATTATAAATAGTAAATAAAATAGATACCATAAAAATTATTTTTGAACTGTTTAAAAATATCGGACTGGACTGGGTAAAAACTTAAGGGTCTACAATTTGCCCCCTGCTTGAATGATCTGAGACTTTGAGTAGAAGAGAGTGAAAAGCTATTTGAGTTTGAGCAGATTTTGGATGAGGATGGGTACTTGAATTTGATTTGGGTACTTAGACCCGAGACTGGGTTGAGCTTAGGTACTTGGACCCGTGACTGAATTGGATTTTGGGTACTTGCACCTGAGATTGGGTACTTGGACCCGAGATTGGGTACTTGGACCTGAGATTAGGTACCTAGACCCGAGATTAGGTACTTGGACTCGATATTGGGTACTTGGACCCGAGACTGGATTTGATTTGGGTACTTGGACCCGTGACTAAATTTTATTAGGGTACTTAGATCCAAGACTGGATACTTGGGCCTGAGGCTGAATTTTATTTAGGTACTTGGACTCGAGACTGGGTACTTAGACCTGAGATTTGATATTTGGACCCAAGATTGGGTACTTAGACCCAAGATTGAATTGGATTGGGTACTTGGACCCGAAATTGGGTACTTGGACCCGAGACTGAATTTGATATGGGTACTTAGACCTGAGACTGGGTACTTAGATATGAGACTGGGTACTTGGACCCGAGATTGGATACTTGGGCCCGAGATTGAATTGGATTTAGGTACTTAGACCCGAGATTGGGTACTTGGACCTGTGGCTGAATTGGATTTAGGTACTTGGACCCGAGATTGGGTACTTGGACCCAAGATTGAATTGGATTTGGATACTTGGGCCTGAGACTAGGTACTTGGACCCGAGACTAGGTACTTGGACCCGAGACTAAATTTGATTTGGGTACTTAAACCCAATCATCCTTACTTGGAATGAGAATTTTTGTAGATTATGTCAAGAGATGGAGAAACAAGGCTGCTTTACTCAAGAAGAGGCCCGATGAATCCAATCAAATAAGGATGATTGTGAGAGGGGTGTTGCCTAGTCTTTGTGAGAGGATGTCTCATACACTCATCTGCGATTTCAAAGACCTTCTTCAAGCTGGTTTGCAAATTGAAGAATGGGAAAGGGAGAAGAGCCGTTTTGCAATAAAAAGGAATGAGAAAGGGAACTATCAATCTGGTAGCCAAAGCATGCAAAAGGCCGTCGGTGTTAACGCTACTAACCAAGGAACGAGGAGACAATTTTTGGAATTGGGAAAACCGATGTCTTGGGTTCTCAATAAGCTTCAAAGGAAGGGATTGCTATAACCCTTAAATCCTCGTCCTTTGCCTAACCCTCTCCCACCAAATTTTGACACCAAAGCATTTTGTTAGTTTCACCAAATGCAAGGGCATGACACGGATAGATGTGTAAGGTTGAGGCATGAAATCCAAAATCTAATTGATAATGGGAAGCTACCCGAGCCCAATAAGCCAAACACCAAAGACAACCAATTACCAAAATTCAATAGGGTTCCACTACCAGCAACGTTCATGATTGGAGGAGGTTTGCATAAGGATTTTGTCATGTCTTCTTTTCAAGATATGGGTGAAGAAGCAACCAAAGAAGAAAAGGCATTTGTCAAAATTGAACAAGCTATGATGGGTGGGGTAGCAATTTATGTTGTCAACGGGTTTTGGGATTCAAGTGATAGTGATGATGATATTGTATCCAAGAAGGAGGAGTGGACTTGGTCTGAGCTAGAAGAAGATGAAGTAATGAACACTAGATCCGGAAAGCCTTATGCAAGGCCACCACCTAAGGAGGTAGAAACTAATAAGGGGAAGGAAGTTGAAATAGAAGAAGATGATGCTGTGCTCAAGCAATTAAAAAGAACCCAAGCAAGTGTTAGTATTTGGGACTTATTAGCTACCTCTAAAAAGCACCGAGAAACTATGGCCAAAGCCTTGGCTAGCATGCCAATTTCTACCTCCACAACACCGGAGGAGTTGATCAACTTCATAAAAATTGGGGAAGTAATGAAATGTGAAGAGGTTCAAGAAAAGAGTGAGGTTAATATGGGAGCAGTTTCTTTTTCGGATGTAGACTTACCGGAGAAAGGGAGAGACCACATTCGCCCTCTCTTTATCAAAATAGAAGTCAAGGGGAAGAGGACTCCATGTGTAATGGTCGATGATGGGTCTGCCATAAATGTTTGTCCACTTAAGATATTACCAAAGCAAGCTATGTCAACAAGAGATCTAAACCCGACTAAGGTAACGATTCGTGCTTATGACAACACTAAGAGTCATGTCGAAGGGACTTTCAAAGCCGCTGTCAAGGTTGGTCCAATTGAATCTATTGTTGAGTTTGTTGTTTTAGACATACCAGTTACCTTTGCCTTACTCTTGGGACGACCATGGTTTCATCCTCTTGGTGGAGTTCCTTCCACCCTTCATCAAAAGATCAAGTTCCCCAACGGAGATGAGACAGTGGTCATTGAAGCTGAAGATAATGAGATTGTTAACACTCTAATGATTGAGAGGCCTCTCAATGGCTTTCAGGTAGCTGCAATTTCTGATGATGAAGTAATGGATTCCAAAGTCTTGAATATGATGAAGAATATGAACTACCTTCCTGGAGCTGGTCTTGGAAAAGGTAAGGCCGGTTTGACAAAGTTACCAGATTTTAGAACTCAAACTTCTAAGAAATGGTTAGGATATGATGAAGACAATGATGTCCAGCCAAAGAAGAGTGAGAAGATGAGCTTCCCACCACTTGAAGAGATCTTTGTCAAAGCTCCAGATATGGGACCACTCCAAGGAAGGCCTGAGCCAATCATGTTCATGGGTATGTTAATCCCAGGTTTTGAAATTTTTACAGATGTTGCCGAGCTAGTGGAGCAAGTGAAGAAAGAGCTCACCCTGTCAACCAACAAAGAATCCAATCCAAAAGAGAAGAATGAAGCTACCCTGAAAGCCAAGAAGACTCCGGAAGAGATTGCTGCCCTGGTTGAAGAGAAGTTTGAAGACATCCTGCTTTATGATTCTGAGAACAATGGTTTTGATTTTGATTTTAATTTTTCTACTTTGTATGAGGATGATGATGTTTTCTTTTCCAAAATGAATGCAATAAAGTCTAATTTTGCTTACTTGTGTGATGTTTCTCCTGATGGTTGCATACATTCAAATAGCAGTTACATGAGCATCTTTAATATTAATTCTGTTAACACACAATCATTAAATTTGGGAATAGCTGAACATCCTAAAAACATTAGCATAGCATCCGACCTTACTCCTAGTGAAAGAGAGAGATTTGAAAAATATTCAAAAAATATGAAGAAGTGTTTGCTTGGTCTTATGAAGATATGTCGGGGATAGATCGAGACATAGCCGAGCATCATATTCCTACTTACACCCACATTAAACATGTCAAACAAAAGCTTAGACGATTAAGACCTGAGTGGGCTGAATTGGTTAAAGAAGAGGTCACTAAGCAAATACAAGTGAAGTTCCTTAAAGTAATAGAATATCCAGATTGGTTAGCCAACATAGCACCCGTGCCAAAGAAAGATGGAAGAATAAGGGTTTGCGTGGACTATAGAGATTTAAACAAGGCTTCCCCTAAAGATGATTTTCCTTTACCTCATATAGATGTTCTCATTGATAGTGCAGCCTCTAGCGTGCTACACTCGTTTGTAGATGGATTTTCCGGATACAATCAAGTGTTAATGGCCCAGGAGGATAAAACCAAAACTGCTTTCATTACTACATGGGGTATATTTTGTTATAGGGTGATGCCATTTGGCTTAAAGAATGCTGGAGCAACCTACCAAAGGATGGCCACCACACTATTTCATGACATGATGCACAAAGAGGTTGAAGTATATGTTGATGATATGATGGTCAAATCAGATACAAGGGAGCAACACTTCCAAAACTTAGAATTATTTTTCGATAGAGCTTTGAAATATAAGCTAAGATTGAACCCGAAGAAGTGTGTATTCGGTGTTACTTCAGGCAAATTATTGGGACATGTGATTGGTATGAATAGTATTGAGATAGATCCTGACAAAGTCAAAGTAATCAGGGATATGCCAGCCCCGAATACGGAGAGAGAAGTTCGGGGATTCATTGGTAAATTGCAGTACATTAGCAGATTTATAGCAAAGCTCATAACAATTTGTGAGCCTATATTCAAATTGCTTAGAAAGAATCAGCCGGTCGTATGGAATGAAGAATGTCAAAAGGCCTTTGAGTGAATAAAAGAGTATTTGTTGAATCCACCTATTTTGAAACCACCTAAACCCGGCAAACCTTTATTACTATACTTAGCAGTAGAAGAAGAGTCAATAGGAGCCATGCTAGCCCAAGCAGATGAGTCGGGGATTGAGCATGCTATTTACTATTTGAGTAGAAAGCTCCTACCTTATGAAATTAAGTATAGTATCATCGAAAAGACCTGTGTAGTCATGGTTTGGTCTTCTAAGAAGTTGCGGCATTACTTTTAATCGTATAGTGTGCAAGCAATTTCCAGGTTGGACCCAATGAAGTACTTAAGGGAGACACCCTCTTTGATTGGGAAATATGGTCGATGGTTGATAATATTGGAAGAATTTGAGATCGAGTATGTAACCAGGAAAACAATCAAAGGTAGAGCGGTGGCAGAATTCCTGGCCCAACAACCATTACCCGAAAGCGAAGAGGTACTCTTGGAATTTTCGGATGAACATTTAGAAGCAATTGAAGTAAAAGGGTGGAAAATGTACTTTGATGGAGCAGTGAACAGGAAAGGAGTAGGTTTGGGAGTTATACTAGAATCACCCGAAGGGGAACTTATCCCTTTAGCCAAAAAGTTGAAATTTAGGGCAACCAATAATATGGTGGAATACGAAGCTTTTATTTTTGGTTTGGAAACCCTAATGATTATGAAGGTGGATAAGGTGGAAGTTTATGGTGATTCATTACTAGTTGTATCCCAAGTAAATGGAGAATGGGAGTTGAAAGAAGAAAAATTGAAACCATACCACCATTACTTGACCATGATGAAGAAGAACTTTAAGGAGTGCAGGTTTATACACCTATCAAGGGAAGAAAATCAGAAGATGGCTGATGCTCTGGCCACATTGGCTTCGGTATGGGAGAACCCTGTTAGCCTATTCCTTAAGCCTCTAATCTTGACCAGTTCATCAACTCCTTGCTATGAATATGATACAATCATGGAAGTTGATACAGACCATGATGCGTGGTATGATACTATAAGACAATTTTTAGAGGAAAGAGAATACCCGTCGAAGGCAACAAAGAAAGAGAGAAGAGCCATAAGGCGGTGGTCATTGCAATACATCACCTTCCATGGAGAGTTATATCAAAGATGGCCTGATGGAGTGCATTTGAGATGTTTAAGAAAACCTGAAGTGGAGCGCATCATGTTAGAAATACATGCGGGAAGTTGCGGTTCGCACATGAGTGGTTTGGCCTAGTTAAGAAGGTTATTCGACAAGGTTACTATTGGTTGACCATGGAGAGAGACTGTATTGAGTTTGTCAAGAAGTGCCAACAATGTCAGAGGAATGGTAACGTGAATCACATGCCTCCTGAAGAACTGCATTCAATGTCTTCACCCTGGCCATTTGCCACCTGGGGTATCGACATTATGGGAGAGATACATCCTACAGTTTCAAACGGTCACCGATTCATTATAGTAGTAGTAGATTATTTTTCAAAATGGGTCGAAGTCGAATTTTTCAACAAGCTGGGTGCAAGCCAAATGGCTAGGTTTATTGAAAAGAACCTCATCTGCAGATATGGGGTCCCACATAGTGTGATATCAGACAATGGGGTACAATTTCAAGGAGCAGTTAAGGATTTATTCTCCAAGTACCACATCCATCATCATCGATCCTCTCCTTATAGACCAAAGGCTAATGGTGCAGTAGAAGCAACAAACAAGACAATTAAGCAAATTCTATCCAAGATGACCAAGACTTATAGGGATTGGTCAGAGATGCTTCCCTTTGCTTTGTGGGGATATAGGACAAGTGTGCGAACACCTATTGGAATGACACCGTTCTCTTTGGTTTATGGGATGGAAGCAGTGTTGCCTATTGAAATTGTGATCAAGTTGTTAAGAGCAGTCTTGGAAGCTGAACTGCCTGAAACGGAATGGGTAGCAAGCAGTTACACATAGTTAGCTCTACTAGAAGAGAGAAGGTTAAAAGTGCTATACCATCACCAACTGTATCAAAAGAAGATAGCTCGAGCCTATAATAGAAGGGTTAAGATCAGAAAATTTAGAGTTGGGGATTTGGTGTTGAAGCAGTGTAAGCCTATGTATCTGATCCAAGAGGGAAGTTCAGACCTAGCTGAGAAGGGCCATATGCCGTGAAATAAGTCATGAGCAAAGGTGCGGTGAAGTTGTCAGACATGGACGAGAACGAATTTAGTGAGCCAGTAAACATTGACAGGTTGAAGAGTCCGCTAGTTTTGAAAACCCGAAAGTGTGGGATAGGCAACAATTAGGGCTAAATGAGAGAAAATCATCAATTAGAAAACCCGAAAGGGCTAATTGGCAACAAGAGTAATCTTGTGTATGCTGGCTTTATTTTTGGTTGTTCCCCAATTTAATAAAACAGAATTAATGTTAAAATTGTTCTATGTGCACTGTTATAAGTATTTGACTAGATATGGATGAAATAAATAAACACAATAGCGAAAGGTGATGACAAATTATAAATGGAAAAGAAGCATCTTTTATTACTTTAATTATTTTTTCATCCTAACAATACACTTTCTAAATTGATAAATGTAAAATCTATGGCAGTCGATAAGTGTAACGCGCAGGCCAGCTTTGCCTCATCCGATCCAAGTAGGCTTCAGTCAAGCAAGGCATGTGTAAGTCAGGAGTAAAGTTAGAATCACGAGGCTCAGCTCCATACTGACGGCCAAGTCGGCGAGGATCATAGCATGTACCTTGACGAAGAGCAGTAAGGGGAACATACATCAAGTATGTCCGCATGGTGATACGAGAAATCTCCCACCAAGGTACCAACCAATGGATATTGACTTCAGAGCGTGAGTGGATCGAGTCAACCCAGTCAGCATATGAAGAAGCAGGATAGAGTAGCTTCCTAGCAGAATGATGACGTGGCAGGTATCTGGCAAAGTCCATGGATGGAGTATCAAGCAAACAAAGATGCTCCTGAAGCCAAATCTGTGAAGAAAAAATTAAATTAAATTAAAAAAAAAGTCCGCTAAGTTGAAAACCGGCAAGGGCAGCTTAGGCAAAAATTAGGACAGCTCGCTAGTTCCGAAAACCTACATGGGCGGACTAGGCAAAAGTTAGAGCAATAAAAAAAAGAGAAAAAGAAGAAGGTTTACAGTAAAGAGGAAAATTGTATATTTTTCCTTATTGTACAATGTTTTACAATTACTGCAATATTTACATATCACTAAGAGGGTGGTGGTAGGTCACCGAATAAAGACTTGAAAAAATTGTCGCCTGTTGGAGGAGGGGGCAAATCACTCATCCCGGGATCACCCGAAGCAGGGGCCCAAAATCCCTATTACCTTGAAGTTCTGATCCGTCATGGTCCTCATCAGAAGCAGACGAAAGGATCTCATGGTCATCGGTCTGGGGGCCTCTTGATGAAGAAGCACCGGGATCCCTCATTCCTTAAAATCGGAAATCTCGAAAATGTTGTTCGGATTGATGATATAAACTCTCAAAATGAGAAGCCTACTGATGACATGCAGCTAACTCTTCTTGAAGTTTCTTATTTTGTTCTTCGAGCCTCCGCTGTAAGTCAAGAAGGAAAAAGGTAAGAGCATACATAATCATGCATACATATTGCATAAACTATTATGAAATAAGAAATGTACCAGTTGGTTCAAATCAAAACCCTGCGGATGAGATGGCATATCTAGCGGGCTAGAGCGAGTAGATGAAGGGGCAGTAAAGGAAGGTCCAGCCTCATGATCAAATGAGCCGACAGCCTGCAATAATCATTAAAAAAATCAAAGAAAGAAAAAGTTGCAAGGGAAAAGTGGTTAAAATGCAAAAATTCCTTTGGAAGATCAAAATAAGGAAAGAAGAGCATGAATCAAGCAAGACATGGCCAAGCCAAATCAAGCTTGGCCGTGTCACTTCAAATGAAATCTTAACATAACATGACATGGGCAAGAGACACGATCAAGCCACTGGCCATGTCTCACCTAAAGGGCAAAGCCAAGAAGGACCAAGCAAAGAAAGAAAAGAAACAATAGGTGACACTGGCAGTCAACACGGCCAAGTCACTGGCCGTGTCACATGACACGACCACAAGCTTGGCCGTGTCCAGTCCTAAGTCAAGAACAAAGAAGAATCAAAGAAAGAAACACAGAAGCTGACACACCTAGGAGACATGGCCAAGCCACTGGCCGTGTCACTCTCATCTTCAAAGAACAAAGAAGAACTAAGGAAAAAATACAGAAGCTGACACACCCAGGAGACACGCCCAAGCCACTGGCTGTGTCACTCTCATCTTCAAAGAACAAAAGACCGGAGGAGAAATAGAAGCTAACACACTCAGGTGACACGGTCATTTACCTGAGAAGTACTGGCCCCGAGATGAGGAACAGACTCTCCTACAGTGTCGGGATGTTCTTCTTCATCTCTACCTTCATTTTTGTTAGAAATCTCCTGCACACCAACAGGAGATACATCAAAGTTCAAGAGTCTTCTTTGAATGAAATAGGCATAAAATGGACCCGATAAATGGAGAAATGACTTGGCATCATAACCATACCGGGTCGACCACCATGCATCCTCCGGCATTGACATAATATTTAAAGTATATTCCAGGATTTGCATCGGAAACCTCCACTGCTCTGGACCGAGAAACCATTCATAAACTCTCTCCCCGAAGAACCAGCCACTAGACACTGGGCCAGCAATAATTTGGCGAGAATGTTGGAAAGACAGTGCAGCCCTCATCAAAGGAGACCAATTTGCTCGCTCTTCTGGGCTCCACCAGGGCAAATTCACTTGCAAAATAACATAAGGTAAGTAAAACTTTCACATAAAATCTAAAGCATACTAATATTATTTTGCCTGGTCCCAAGTTAAGCGGCTCAACACATAGCGGTGAGTATGCACATGATGAGAGCTGGGAACGTCCACACGATCGGACAACCAGAAATTTAATCTCGGATACCCGACTCTCTCTCAGGAAATACCGGGTACCCTAACGAGGTTATGTTCATATGCCCATACCTACAACAATGCTAATAAAGATCACATTCATGCAAGAAAAAAGTGGAAATGACATTGATGGAAGAAAGAATACCTCGACAACTGCCATCAAGCCGACAAAAGACTTCTTATTTCGGCAAAGCTTATCAAGACCATGATAAAGACACGCGAGACCAGCTTCACCCCAACCAGAAGATGGTACCATTCTGAGATAAGAAAGGGTACTCAACACTGACAAGTGAATGGAGGATTCAGTGCTGCCTAAGATGGTCGATCCGAGCAGATATAATAAAAATCCTCGAGCAAATTGTTTGGCCTTGTCTCTGCCAACCCGTCCTTCGTAGTTCATCCAATAACTACGAATTGGCTCGATTTTTATCTTAAAAGGCCCTTTATATGATGGTTCCATACCAATTAATTCCTGAATTTCTTCAAATGTTAAAATTTCATTGGTCAGAGGAACCGGAGCACCATCATATCGAAGGCCGGTTATGGCAGTAAAATCGACCGAACCAACTGTCATCTCCCCAATGGGCAAGTGAAAAGTGTGAGTTGTATCCAGCCATCACTCTGCAAGCACCTGGACTACGCTCCGATCTATCTGATATTCTTTGGATGGCAATTATAAGATGAACTGCTCAAACCCGCAATCTCGAATAATCCGCCTTACCCGAGAAGGCACTACATCATACCATTGTCGGGCTTTGTAAATACACCCTCCAGCCCGAACAACGCAACGATCATGCTAACACAAACCCAGGTAAGTTAATACCAGGTAAGTACATATTATTCTATCTACTTAAATTAATTTATGTTTCACAATAACAAATAATAACAAAAAAATACAAAAAATATATCAAAAAAATCAAAATCAAGAGAAAAAGAAAGAAAAATAATTACAGTGCTCTTTTCGTTGGAACTGCGGTGAAGCGGCATCCCGGCCAGTATATCTAGATTTTCATCTTCATGATGCCGAATGAACTCCAATAACTCGGCATTAGAATGAGTCCCTGACCTCGAAGCATGCATTGTTTTTGAAAAATATGTGCTAAAATTGAAAGAAATTTGAGAGAATTAGAATGTGAAAATTTTTGCTATGAATTGAAATGAAGAATCAGCTCCTTTATATAGAGGAACAGCAAGCAAAAAAAAAAATTCAAAACTGCTCATGAATAGTAAATTTTACTATTTATAAATAGTAAGAATATTAAATTTTACTATTTATAAATAGTATTACTATTGATGAATAGTAAATTTTACTATTTATAAATAGTATTACTATTGATGTATAGTTAATTTTACTATTTATAAATAGTAAAATTTTACTTTTGATGCATAGTAAATTTTACTATTTATGAATAGAGTTACTATTTATAAATAGTAAATTTTATTATTTATAAATAGTATTACTATTGATGAATGGCGAGTACTATTTCTAATAGTAAATGCTATTTAATACTATTTGTGAATAGTAAATTTACTATTTATGAATAGTAAATATTGCATGAACAGTGATTACACAGTAAATAAATGATAAATTCATATATTCACTTTAATCATTTCAAATAATTGCAGGTCTATAAATATTTTTACACCCAGGGGCAATAAGAAGACATATGCATAAAAATTAGTCAAACCTTTTTGAAATAAAAAATTATTAGCCCGGGTCCAGAACTCAAATCTTCATTAGGTCCTGAACCTAGAATTATCCTTGAGTTCAGAACTCGAACCGGGTCCAGACCTAAATCTTCCTTAGGTCTAGAACCTAGAATTATCCTTGAGTCCAGAACTCGAATCGGGTCCAGAACCCAAATTTTCCTTAGGTCTGGAACCTAGAATTTATTTCTAAGTCCAGAACTTAGCTCGGGTCCAGAACCCAAATTTTCCTTAGGTCTAGAACCTAGAATTTGTTTCTAAGTCCAGAACTTAGCTTGGGTTCAGAACCTAAATTTTTCTTAGGTCCAGAACCTAGAATTTGTTTCTAAGTCCAGAACTTAGCTCAAGTCCAGAACCCAAATTTCCCTTAGGTCCAGAACCTAGAATTATTTCTAAGTCCAGAACATAGCTTGGGTTCAAAACCCAAATTTCCCTTAGGTTTAGAACTTAGAATTATCCTTGAGTCCAGAACTCGAACCGGGTCCAGAACCCAAATTTTTCTTAGGTCCAGAACCTAGAATTATCCCTGAGTCCAGAACTCAAACCGGGTGCAGAACCCAAAACCTATACCATAACAAAAATTAAGTCTTGTTGTTTTTCACTCTCTTTCACTAAAGTTTCAGATCATTCAAGCAGGGGGCAAACTGTAGACCCTTAATTTTTGACCTAGTCCAGTCCAATATATTTTGTTTAGCCCAAAATAATTTTTGTGTTGTCTAATATATTTTAATTGGTCCAAAATAATTTTTGTTATCTTAATTAAATAATTTTTTCTTTATTATCTAATTTTTATTAATAAAAAATAAAAATAAACAAATCAAAAATCAAAAATCAAAAAATAAAAAAAGTTGGATTGCGGCGAAATGGCCTTCGGCCATTTCGCCCACAGATGGCCCGCAGGCCTTCACGCGCCCGCAAGTCAGCTTGCGTGCCCGCAGCTTCCGCAGCTGGTTGCAACAGCTTTTTGCCAGCGCAATTTTTCCTGCGGCAAATTTTTTTTGCCAGCAAACTTTTCCGAAAACTAATACAATTAGGTTTCGGTTTCCTTTTCTTATTTAATATTGTATGTCGTGTGTAACTAGGAAAAAACCAAAAAAAAAACTTCTATAAATAACTATAATTACAACACAAAAAAGGGGCGGGGGGAGAAATTAGGAAGGAAAATTGAGAGAGTTTGTAAACCAAATATGGGAAGGAAAACTTTAATCAAGCTGATTTTTTGAGGGCAGAAAAGCAAGGCCAGAAACGATAAAAGGCAACAATTGTCTTTGTTTTAAGTCATCCAAGAAGAATTATTTTTTGGAGGAACCATCAAAAGGAGGTATGGATTAAATTCTTGTTTTGTTTTATTTTTCACAGTAACATAAACTATATAATTGTGGCTTTCAAAATCAAAATCCCAGAACTTTAATTTAGCTTTTCAAAAGTTAAAAACACTAATTCATTGCTTTATTTTCTAAAGAATTTAAAGTTATTAATTTAGTTTATTCAAAACCCCTAAATCCTAATTTACTTTCCAAATCATTAAAACCCTTAAATAATATGTTGTCTCTTTCCAAAAGCCTTAAAAACTACATATTTTTGCTTTATAAATTTTAAATCGTTGGTGTATTTTCATAAAACTCCCTAAAAATATTCAATTGCTTTTTCCAAATTCTAAAATTCTAAGATCACCCGAAACCCTAATTTAAAACTTCTAAAACCATAATTCAATTCCTAAACTCAAAATAGTAAACCCTAACCCCTTAAAACCTTAAACCTTAATTTTTTTCTAAACTTTAATCTTTTAAAACTTAAAAAACCATAAAACCACAAATATTTTAAATTTACACATTAAGCTTGAAATCATCATTTAAAACTATGAATGAAAAGTATTTTAAAGTGTCCAAAACCCTAGTTTCATGATTTCACCATTCAAACCTTAATTTGTTTAATCAAAGAGTCTTACCAACCTTTCAAAACATAAAACCTTAATCTATTTTAATTCCATAAAAAGGTCACAGTAGCCTAATTCTATGAATTCCAAAACCTTAACACATGAGATAAAGAGCTCTAAATGGAAACAGTAGCTATAATTGGAATTTTATTTACTTTATTTAATTCTATATTTGATTATGCTTTGATTTATTTCTTATGCTTTAATTTATTTAAATTCAATGCTTGGTTCATTTAATTTATCATGGATGAATGTTTACTTTCTATTGATATTTAATATCTTTGATGAATGATTTATTTATGATGAATGATTATTTACTTTTATCAATTTATTTTAGGTTTGCAAATGTTGTAAGAGGTATGTTTCCACTTTGTGGGTACCTCATTAGTTAAATATCATGTAATTTAAATTGCTTTTCTATTTTAGAACCAATGTAAAGGGCATATTTCTACCTTTGGGTGAGTGTCCTATTTAGGCATGTGGTGTAAGGACATGTTTCCATCCTTGGATGGGTGTCCATTTATTTGTTTTGCTTAGACTTTGCTACATTGCATTGATTTTAATATAATGATGCTTTCTTTTAATTATTGTGTGTAATATGGATAATGTTGTTATACTTAAGAATTTTATAATATTAAGACTTGTAAAGGAGGCTGGTTCCAATGAACCGGGCGTTGTGGGGGTGCTGGGCCATTTCTCACCTTCCCCACACGTACCCAACTTTCCGAACCCATTAGGGGGTTGGGAATTCCTTAGGAATCGAGTCATCCACCCCTTTCTTTTTTCCCGGCCCGTCCGGGTGGCGACTCTATTTTCTCTAGACCTAGGTCCGTGTTCTCTAAGGCCCCGAGCCTAAACAGTGCCGAAGTCGCAAGAACCATTCCACCGGGAGTGGGGGAAAAAATCCTCGAAAAGTTTAATTTGGGCCGATTCAACCTGATTTTAGGATTTTACAATTGAATTTATGCGTCTTTAATCCGAATCGACTTCTTTAAAAATTATAAATTAGGTTTAAATTTTTTAAAGTCGAATCAAATTTATTTTGATATCCTTTAATTAGGACCATATCAAATTGTAGTCAAAATTAAGGGTCTACAGTTTGCCTCCTGCTTGAACGATCTGAGACTACGGCAAAAGAGAGTGAAAAGCAATAAGACTTTAATTTTTTTGAGATGGTTTAGGTTTTGGGTTATGGACTCAGTTTGAGTTCTAGGCTCGAAAAAGACTTGGGTTCTGGACCCGAGATAGTTTGGGTTCTGAACCCGGTTTGAGTTTTGGACTCAAAAAAGATTTGGGTTCTAGACCCAAGATGGTTTGGATTCTGGACCCGGTTTGAGTTGTAGACTCAAAAAAGATTTGGGTTTTGGACCCGAGATAGTTTGTGTTCTAGACTTGGTTTGAGTTCTGGACTCAGAGAATACTTGGGTTCTGGACCCATATGGTAAGGGTTATGGACCCGGTTTGAGTTCTGGACTAAAAAAAGATTTGGATTTTAGACCCGAGATAGTTTGGGTTCTGAACTTGGCTCCAGTTCTGGACTCGGAAAAGACTTGGGTTCTGGACCCGGGATGATTTGGGTTCTGGACCTGGTTTGAGTTCTGGACTTGAAAAACACTTGGGTTCTGGACCCGAGATGGTTTGGGTTCTGGACCCAATTTGAGTTCTAGACTCGGAAAAGATTTGGATTCTGGACCGGAGATGGTTTAGGTTCTAGACCCAGTTCAAGTTCTGGACTCAGAAAAGACTTGGGTTTTAGACCCGAGATGGTTTGGATTCTGAACCCAGTTTGAGTTCTGGACTCAGAAAAGACTTGGGTTCTGGACCCGATTTGAGTTCTGGACTAGAAATAGATTTGGGTTCTTGACCGAAGCTAAGTTCTGGACTTAAGGGTAATTTTAGATTCTGGACCCGAGCTAAGTTCTAGACTTAAGAGAGAATTTAGGTTTTGGACCTAAGCTAAGTTCTAGACTTAAGGATAATTTTAGGTTTTGGACCCAAGCTAAGTTCTGGACTTAAGAAAGAATATAGGTTATGGACCTAAGCTAAGTTTTGGACTTAAGGATAATTTGGGTTCTGTACCCAAGCTAAGTTCTGGACTTAAGGGTAATTTTAGGTTCTGGACCCAAGCTAAGTTTTGGACTTAAGAGAGATTTTAGGTTCTGGACCTAAGCTAAGAGAGATTAAATTATCTGTAAAAAATAATTATAGTCAGTAGTATACTAAAGGAATTTGCAAAAAATGCACATATCTTCTTGACCCCTGCGTGTAAAAATATTTTAAAAGTGCAAAAATATTTATATATATACGCAAATATCTAAATGATTGAATTAAATAATTGAGTTTTCTATTTATTTACTGTGTAGTTACTGTTTATGCACTATTCACCACTATTCATTTACTATTTGTAAATAATAATTTCCTATTTATCAATAGTAATATTCATCAATAGTAACATTTGCTTGCTCTTTCTTTTTTTTTCACGAGAATACTGTTTTTCTCTTTTTGATTTTTCATCTTTTTCCTTTGCCATTTCTCTATATAAACCTTACAGCTCACTTCTTCATTTCTCTATTTAGATTCTTAAAGCTCAAGCACTTACCATGACAGGCGTCCAACACTCTTCAAGGCATAGGACTCGATCAAATAATGAATTGATTTCTTACCTTCGTGACAATGAAATTGTGCAAATTTTGATATTACCTAGCATGCATTTCCATCGGAGTTCCAAAAATAAAACACCGATAAGTGATATTTTTTTGTATATATAAGTAATTTATTGCAAGATTTATTAGTATAACTATATTCATGAAAATTGATATACAAAAATATCTATGTAGCATAATTTTATTTGTATAACAAAATCCATAAATTTATGCACAAAACTTATGATGTACTAAAATGATTATATAAGAATGAAACACATATAATTATTGTATGCGAAATTATTTGTCTATCTTTTTTATTTTTATTTTTTTTTATTTTTTTATTTTTTTATTTATTATTATTATTATTATTGCTTCATATATTTATACAAAACTATTTTATTTTTTTATCATTTCATATATAGACCGGAGATTGATCCAGGCGCTTGCAGAACGATGGTTGGACACAACTCATACTTTTCATTTGCCCATTGGAGAGATGACAATTGGTCCGGTTGACTTTGCTCATATAACCGGCCTCTGATGTGATGGAACCCCCGTCCCTTTAACCAGCAATATTTTGAAAGAAGAAGAAATCTGACAGTTGATCGGTGTCAAGCCCCGATATAGGAGGTCGTATAAGATCCTATATGAGCCCATCTGAGAGTATTGGGTAAAGTACACTAGACCCATATAGGGTGAGAGGGCAAAACAATATACTTGGAAATTTTTGTTATATTTGTTGGGGGCAACCATTTTAGGTAGCACCGAGTCTGCCATTCACTTATCTGTGTTGCGCGCTCTTTCTGACTTGGATCACGTATCTTCTTAAGCATGGGGGGAAGCTGGTCTAGCTTGTCTTTATCACGGTTTTTATGTGCTCTGTAGGAAGAAAAGATCCTTTATTGGTTTTACAGCCATTGTTAAGGTGCTACTTCCTTTAAAATTATTAATCCACACAATGCATGTGCATAGGCTTAATTTTCTCTTTCATGTACAGGTCTGGGCATACGAGCATAACATGTGAGGGTTCTAAACATTACATAGCCACAAGTCAATTTTCCAAGGTTGGGAGTTTTGTTTTCAGGTCGCAGGAAAGTGTCCGGGAGTCACCATGTGCACTCTTACCATTACCACTTGAGTTGTCTAACCTGGGATCATGTAAGAAAAATGTTAATATTAATATCAAACCTATGATAAAAGATAAATTACCGGTTTGCTTTTCTGCAGGTGGATACAGCCTGGTGGAGAGCTAAAGAGAAAAATGGCTAGATTAGATGCATGACTAATGCAATGCCTTTGCACAACTCTCGTCGAATTATTGTTGGCCCGGTCTCTAGTGGGTAGTTTCTAGGCGAGAGAGTACATGACTGGTTCCTTAGACCTGACCGGCGCAGAGTACCCGTTGATATTCCATCATTTGTTCTAAACATTATAGCAATGCCGGAGCCCTTTTGGAGTCATTCCCATAATGGTTTCAATATTCATGACTTCCTACTCTTACTGGACGTGTCATATGCTTAATTTATCCAGGATCATCTGCTAAGTTTTGAAGTGTCACCTGCTGGTGTTTGTGGGCTGTCTGGAGGTGAAGAAGAAATAGAAGCGGAGCAAGGAGAAGATGAAGAAGATGAGGGAGAGGATGAGGATGAGAAAGAAGATGAGGAGGAGTCTTCTTCTCAATCCCATGGCAATTCCGAGGCTGGCACTTTCCAGGTAGCTATCACTTTTTCATTACAACTGTCTCTTCATTTATCTATTATGAGTATTTATATAATCATTATAGGCTACTGGTTCCCTTGACTATGGGGTTGTCCCTCTGTATGATACCCCAATACAGTGATGGTTTTCTCCATTTGCCCCTTCTCATTTGGATGTGCCATCTGATTCGCAGAGCTTTGATCTGAGTTACCTAGTCGGTCATTCTTATCCCATAATGATGTATGCTTGCATGTATGCATGAAAATGTATGGATTTACACTTTCCTTTTCTGGCTCACAGCGGATGCTTGAGGAGCAAAATAGGAAACCTCAGGAGGAATTAGCTATAAGTTGTCGACATGCGGCCTATTTGGAGGAAATGTATCAACAAGAGGCATGGGACTTCCGATACTTTCGATTTCAGGGCATGAGGGAACCAAATGCCTCTTCATCAAGAGGATCCCGAATTGTTATCCATGATATACCACCTTCCAATTTAGGCGATGATAAAACTGATTTTTGAAGTCCTGGAGGTTTAGATATTCCTTCTTCGAGCGGATATTGGACGGATAATATGCCCCCTCCTCCAACGGGTGATGATTGTTTTAGGGCTTTATCTGATTATGAACCGCCTCCTTCCTCGCAGTGACAAAAATATAAAACTTGTAATAAAAACTTGTAATAAATTTGTAAAAAATAGTAATGATAATAATAATTTTTTGTTTTGTACACTTATTTTTTTGAATTTTGCTCTTTTTTTATATATATACAGTGGCTTTGTCAAATTAGTGCCATAGTACCTCAGGACTTGACTTTCCAAATTAACATATCTATAACATCACAGCCCTAGTTACTATACTAAACTCGGGAATTATTTCTATTTAAGCAAGAACTGTTGCACTTCAGATAGGCACATACACATTACATGTCCAAAGATCTCATTTAAGTTTGAATATTGTCTATCTCATATGCATGCTTATACGAACTATCTCCACTAATAGACTCTAACTACCAAGAGAGATCAACAAGTCTTTAATAGCCCTGAATGGGGTCTATAAGGGACATGGATTTAAGTGAAGGCCATTTTGAGATAGGAGCTGATGTGACACAATGGACAAACCCTCACACTACAAATTTCTTATTTGAACTTTAGCCAGCTGGGAGCAATCTTGCTAGACTCGAAATTCCTTCTATCTTCTTGGCATTAATCTGGATCTTGATTAGGACAATCTTTGCCCTTGTAAAAAATTTTGGTACCCAAATTCATTTCTTTTCTTCTTCTCCCTTTCTATTTTTCTTACTCTTCCCTTTCTTTGAGCATTTTATCATTTTGTCCTTCTTTCTTATAGGACTACCAAGTACAGAACTTTCAAGAACTAGATGGTCTTTCTCCTTTTTCTCAGATTTTGATTGAATCTTTGGTTGAGTTGGACCAATTCAAGTCAAACTATCCTTATAAACCAAATGAGAGCCTTTTGCCGCCTTAGGTAAAAGAGAACTCAGTTGGCTTTCTGAACCGCCTTTTTAGGTTTTATCTTTCTTTTTTTTTCCTTTTCTTTTTTCCTTTTTTCCTTTTGTCCTTTTTTCTTTTCTTTTTCTTCTTCTTTTTCTTCTTTTTTTTTCTTCTTCTTTTGTCCTTTTTTTCCTTTTCTTTTTCTTCTTCTTTTTTCTTCTTCTTTTTTTTTTTAGTTCTAGCACTAAAAGAGTTGTATTGTTTATACCAACTTGTATTTCCAATAATGGATGAGTGGAGTGGTATTAATCTGCTTCAGTCCTAACTTTATTTGTGATATTTAGTCTAATTCTGGTGAACTTCAACTACCTTTATGGTCTTTAGAACTTCAACTATCTTCATGGCCTTGACTATTCATTTCTTTCTTTGATCTTCTTGCCTCTTCACCTTAGTGATCATAAGACTTGTCAAAAGTATCACAACAGCTCAGGGTAGGTTATCGGAGTTTGTAAGCCAATGAAAAGAAAGCTAAAATTTTATGAAGGCTCAAAGGGACAACTATGGATTGATATTTAATAGGTGGATACTATTTATTGGCTAACCAAACAATGCCTAGATCATCTCTCCCTTAAATAAGCAGAGTTCAATTTTGCCTCAAAAATTTGTCAAGGCATGTTCTAAGACTGACTAAGACCTAGACAAAGGTAATTATGCAGGAGTCCTCTCTAAGTAAGCATACACAATTCAATGCTATAGAGTAATTCCCTCACCTAGTAAAATCATTCGAGTCATGATGCATAAATATATTAATTCATGAATCATCAAGCTAGAATCATCATTGGTTTAGCACCAAAATGAACAAAGACCCACAAAAATTTTATAAAAGGAATTTATTCAAACAACTTTAAATTTGAAAAATACAGCTGTTCCAATTAAATATTAAAGAAAGCAAAATAAAGAGAGTAATATAGTTAGTCCAAGCTTGCTAATAACACATCATCTTTAGCTAGTCCAAGCTTGCTTAGTAGCACATCATCTTTAGCAGCTTCTCTATCCATATCATCACAGGATGACAAGATAAAACTCTTCATGAAGGTCGTAAGCGGTGGCGCCCTTCCAAATTTAGGTAGAGGATTATTCTTAGTGTTGTGCTTATTAGGCTCAGGCAATTTACCATTGTCGATTAGATCTTGAATCTCATGCCTCAATCGAGTGCATCTATCAGTCTCATGTCCTTGAGTATGAAGAAATTGACAAAAAGCCTTAGCATTGAAGTTTGGTGGCAGGGGATTATGTAACGGTCGAGGAGCCAACGGTTGTAATAATCCCTTCTTTTGTAGCTTATTGAGAACCCAAGATAGCGGCTTTCCTAATTCTAAAAACTGCCTCATTCCTCCTTGACCGGTGGCATTAACATCAGCTTCCTTTTGTGTATTTTGATTGTTAGGCTAACAATCATGATTCGACTGGTCTCGTAGAATAGGGATTGGTCCCTCATCTATCATTCGATCTCTATTAGTGAACATGTTCTCCATGGATGCTGCCTTAGCATTGTTGATGAGCTTCAGGATTTCAATCAACTATGTCTTCATAATTTCAACCAATTGATCTTGTCGCTTGGCCATCCTAGCTTTGACAACTTCATCGATTATATCCCTTACCTGATTTGCATCCATTCTTCCAATGAAGCGCTTGAATTAAAAATCAAAGTTGTAGATGATATCATTGTATGCTCTTGAATTGTCGTACTTCAGGTCTATGAGCCAGAAAGGATTAATGATATGAGATGCAAATGTATGTATGCAAAGTAGGTTTATGATTTTCCCTATAAATACCCCAACTACGTAGGTTTGAATCTCTATTTTCTTTGTTTATATTTACAGTAGCTTCATCAAATTGGATTAATTATTTCATCATACAATTTAATCAATTATTCTACAAACCATCCAAACTTTATTTGAAATTCTAAAAACTATTTTTCAAAACCCTAATTCCTTAATACCCGTAAAACATATTTTTGAAATCTGAAACCCTAATTACACTTTTCTAAAGCCATAAAATAATAAACTATTTTCTTAAAACCTTAACCTAATCTCTAATTCAAAATCTAGTAACCTTATTTTTCAAATATCATTAACCCTAATTAATTCTTCTTTCCAAAATCACACAGTAAGCATTATTCTTTTAAAAAGTAACATTAGCTTCTTCCAATTTTGAAACCCTATTTTCTAGATCTTAAACCCTAAAATCTTAATTTTCAACACCAAAACCTACAACCCTAAAAACCAATTTCCAAAATTTTATGGGGCACTGCCCCCTTGACCCTTGTCTACTAACCGGTTAGCGTGCCCGCCGATGGGCTCATCAAAGGGGTCAATATTCAATTGTGAATTATGAGTTTGTGTATTTAACTTTCCTTTTTCCAAAGCCCTAATTGTTAAACATAAAACCCTAGAAACCCTATTTCATGATGTTAGTCCCAAACCCTAATTAAATTAATTTTTTCAAAATCTTCACAATAGCCTAAATAATAATAATAATAATTCCAAAATCCCCAAAACCCTAAATGTTAACTAAAGAATCCTAAATTGAGACATAAACCTAATTTTGTATTGCTACTTGCTTTATTTTATTTTTAGATTTGATTATGTAGTTTATTATATGTTTTGATGGTTGATTTATTTTCAATACTTGATTTATTTAATTTATCATGGATGATTATTTTCTTTATTGTTATGATTATTATATGTTTGTTTTAGTATTAAAATTGTAAGAGGTATGTTTCCACCTTGTGGGTACCTCATTAGTTAAGTATTATGTAATTTAAATCGCTTTTATATTTTGGACCAATGTAAAAGACATGTTTCTACCTTTCGGTGGGTGTCCAATTTAGTTTAGACATGGATGATGTAAGGACATGTTTCTGTAATATCCCTAATTATGCCCTAGTAGTCTTGGTGTTATTGTTGTTGCACTTGAATTATGTATATATGATAAGTTGATAAGAAATTGGAAGAGAATGTTTTTGTTTGGTGGTTGGGAAAGAAAAGAGGGTTTAGAGATAATTGTATATGTTGCTTATATGGTGATATATATAACATATAAAGTGGTCAAAATGGAAAGTCAAGGAAAGAGGATATTTTTGTGTTGGTTGTGAAATTACTTAAATGGGTATAGATATGACAAAAGCTTAGTTAAATGGATGAGGGTATTATAGTAATTTTCTTTTGGATGGGTATTTAATGCCTATTGACTTTGTGTTTCTTCATCATTTCTTCTTCTTCTTCTTGTGTGGCCGGCTCACCAAAGAGACAAGAGAGCAAGAGAACAAGTGATGGTTTTGATGATTTCAAGCTCAAAGTGAAGGAAGTTTTCAAAGTTACAAGTTGGAGTTTCAAGGAATTTCATTATTTGGTAAGTTTTCTCTTGTTTACCCTTGTTATTTTTGAAGTTATGCTTGAGTTGAGTTGTGATTTGATGAAGGTATGATTAAGTTGCTTAGGGTGTGATTTTAAGTATTGATTTTGCTTGATAGATGAGAAGTTGAGTTGGTGAAGGTGTTGGAAGTGATTGTGTTGAGTAAGAGTTGTGTTTAGTGAAATTTCTTTCTGTTTTACAATTAGTAAAGGCTGTGACTTGTATGATTTTTAATTAATTATAGAAAAATGTTCTTGAAGTGAATTTTTGATATGTTGTGCCTCTATGAGTTTAGAATGACTGAAAAATATGTTGATTCGATTTTGGAATGGTTATGAGTTTAGAAAGATTATTTTTATTAGACCTGTTCCAGCAGGTACCTTAACTGAGACAGCTATATTTCGGGATTTTTAATAAAATGTAGAAAAATCATATCCAATTGAATTTTGGATATGTTGTTGCTTAGTGAGTCTAGTATTTGATAAAAATAATTTGGAACCACGTTGATTGAATTTGATTTATGGAATTCACAAAGTTCAGAACTGCTGCCAGGATGCAGGGCAATTGGGGCAGTCTGGTTAGGTGAACTATTTGACCAAGATTTTGTGTTTAGTTTGATCTGAAATTTTAAAGGAATGATTTTAAGATACAAAACTAAATTCTGTAAAAATTTTAGAATTTTTAGTCAAGTAGATTATTTTATACAATTTTTCAAAATAAGGATAAAATGGAGTCTAAAACCAGAATGTACTATTCATATGGTCATTTTGCTAATATTCCTTTTGGATTAGGTTGTGAATGATATAATCAAATGCATGTGTAAGGTCCTAAAACTATGAATCATATCAATTGTTCTTTGCCCTAATTGCATTGTTGAGATTGAACAATGTTATGTTATGCATTGTGAATGGTAATGTGTTTCATGAGTAATATACCTTGAAATTGAAATGTATATCAAAGATGCAATGATAATTCAAATAAGATATGATATGAGACAATGCCATTGTGATTGGCTATGATGATGAGAATTTGAGAATGGAAATGGTAACTATATAATAAATGTATTGTTTGTTTAATATGTTATTTAGTTTCAGAGTTCTGGATTTGGGTGGCATGCCTAAGAAATGATGAAAGGTAACAGTCTTGCCGGGTTGAGGATCTCCTCATATGTGTTGAGTTGATGGTCCAAGAGACTAGGTCTGTTACACTATGAGAATTGTGAATATAAGATATATGATTTGTAACAGTCTTGTCGGGTTGAGGATCTCCTCATATGTGTTGAGTGATGGTCCAAGAGACTGGGTCTGTTACACTATCCATGGATAGAGATACATGTATATACATTGCCTACGGGCGTGATTAGTGTGACTATGAACCAAATCAGTAACTCTGAACTCTGAATATCGTATTAAATACTTGTTGGGCCCATAGGTGTCAAGGTTATATGAATGTCCTAAATAATGTTATGAGTTAATGAAATGAGATGTTGGTTATTGAGTATGATTGATTAATGTTGAATGTGGAAAGATGTTGAAATGTGGTATGCTCATATGACTATGATTTGTGAAATGCATAATTATGTGGTTACCTT
The DNA here is from genome assembly GCA_947685225.1 of Garcia nutans. NCBI lineage: Eukaryota > Viridiplantae > Streptophyta > Magnoliopsida > Malpighiales > Euphorbiaceae > Garcia > Garcia nutans. The sequence goes on from CANTUV010000045.1 coordinate 38,426,698, forward strand.
TATATTTATAATGTTGATCTTATCAATAACATATGTGACATTGCATTACATTAAAGCATACCATTAGCATGTTTTATCTTACTAAGCCGTTGGCTTAGCGCGATAGTGTTTAATCGCGCAGGTAATAGAGTTGATAGAGTTGAACCCGAGAGTTCATCAAGACCAAGTGAGAGTAGACCTTGAAGAGTTGATTTTGGGAACTTAAAGATCAGAAGAGAATTGCCAATCATGTATACTTCTGTATATTTTGTAAAGAAATGTTTAATGTGTAAATATGTACATATTTTATAACTTCCGCTGTGTAATATTTAAATGTATATATATATATATATATAACTAATATGTTTTGTTTTATCAGTAAATGATTTACTTTTCTATAATGTATAATGATAAAGGTATTGTAGCAAGTTTAAAGTGTTTTGAATATTAAGAAAACCGTAGCATCCCTATGTTTGGTGCACTTATGCTACATTGTTGTGGTTGTAGTGTGTGTGCATTGGATATGGGGGTGTTACAATTATTTTGGTATCAGAGCCTAGGTTTGAGATTCTCAGCCTAGGTAAAATGTAATAAAAAGAATATTTTACTTAAAAAGTTGGTTTTGAAATAATATACATGTAATATCCTCATTTATGCCCTAGAAGTTTTGTATGTTGTTGTTATTGTGGTTGTTTCAAATTGCAAGATAAAGAATTGGGAAAAGAAAAGTATATGTGTTTTGGGAAGGATTTAGGGTTTAGAGAGAATGGTATATGTTGTGTATATGTTAATATATATAACATATAAATGGGTCAAAGAAGAGTCAAGGTGTTGGTTAGTGGAAGAAGATATTTTATTGTTGAGTGTGTAATTGCATATATGGGCTTATATAAGACAAAAAGTTAGTTATATGATTGAGGGCATTTTGGTAATTGCTTGGATAAAATCTCTTGGTGGAGATTTAAAGAAGAAAAGTCATTTGACTTTGTTGAATTTTCTTTTCTTCTCATGTTTGTGCCGGCCATTGAAGAAGACAAAGGGAAAGAGAAGTGTTCTTGATGCTATACTCAAATTGATGAAGGAATTGAGAGATTTGGTGAAAGATTTGTGGAATTTCTTCATATAAGGTAAGTATTCTTTTGTTTCCTTTACTTATTTTGGTAGTAGTGTTGAAGTTATGATTAGGGTGATTTGTGATTTGTTGGTTTGATGATTAGATGTGTTTGTGTTGTGTTCTCAAGTGTTGAATTGGTTTTAAGTTAAGAGTTTAAATAGGTGTTGTTGTTGGAAGTGGTGGATGTTGATTTTGAAAGATGGTGATTTTAGGGTTTTGAGATAATTTGTGTTTAAGTGTAATATTAATGTGTTATGAGGTGATTTTTATGATGAATATGTGTTTAGAACATTGTTTATGTTCATTTGAAACATGTGGTATGATGTATATTAAGTTTAAATGCAATTGGGAAAGTGTTGGCTTTGGTTAGGGTTTTGGTTATGGGTGACACGGCCAAAAAGCTATGGGAAACACGGCCAAGACATGAAATTTTAAAGGTGTTGGATTGATTTTTGAGAGACACGGCCGTGTCCCCAAGCCATGTTTGCTACTGCCAAAGTTTGGTTGAAAGACACGGCCACAAGCTTGGCCGTGTCCTTTGCCCGTGTCTCTTACTGTCCAATTGGGTTGAGTGACACGGCCACAAGCTTGGCCGTGTCCCTCAAGTGGCTGCCCGTGTCCCTCAATTGTGTAGGTTAAGGTTTTACTTCCTTGTTCTTTTTGCATTGCTTTGGTTCTCAAAGGGTAGGTTGGTCCCTAAACCTAACCCTAAACATTTTAAATACACTTGAATCAATGAATGATATAATCAATTACATGTGTAAGGTTCTAAAGCTATGAATCATATCAATTGTTCTTTACCCTAATTGCATTGTTGAGATGGAATAATGTTATGTTATGTATTGTAAATGGTAATGTGTTTCATGAGTAATGAATATTGAAATGTATATCAAAGATGCAATGATAATTCAAATAAGACATGATATGAGACAATGCCATTGTGGTTGGCTATGATGTGATGCAATTGAAAGAAATAAGGCATGTTTGCCTAAATGTTGTTGAGAATTGAGATTTGAAAATGATAATTGAATAATAAATGAATTGTGTGGCTAATGTGTTATTCCATTTTCAGAGTTGGTTGTTGGTGGCATGCCTAATAAGTGTAACAATCTCTTGAAGTTAGGTTGGATTGAATCCTTGAAGCCTAATTGAGATGTTACCACCCTTGAAGCTAGGTTGGGTTGGTTCTTGAAGCCAAGTTGGGTTGAAGCTTAGCATGCTTTGCTCCCCTTGAAGCTTGGTTGAACCTAATCCTTGAAGCCTAGTTGGGTTTATGATATTGATAAATGTGATGATAGAACCAAAACATTAACTCTGAAAATTGAATGGCATATTAGTGTGTCTTGGGCCCATGCTTGTCTTTGCTTAATGTTGATTATGAATGATTAAATGAATACTAATGAGGTATATGATAAGATGTTGAAATATGATATGTCTATTTATGTTGAGTTATGAAATGTAAAGGCATGTTGTTAGTTTTGCATATATGATGTTACATGTATAATATGGATTGAGAATTGGCATTGCATTACATCAAAGCAAAACATTAACATGTTTTATCTTACTAAGCCGTTGGCTTAGCGCGATAGTGTTTGATCGCGCAGGTAATAGAGTTGGTAGAGTTGAACCCGAGAGTTCATCAAGACCGAGTGAGAGTAGACAGTGAAGAGTTGATTTTTGAGGACTTAAAGATCAGAGCAGACTTGCCAATCATGTATACTTCTTTTATATTTTGTAAAGTAATGTTTATAATATAAATATGTACCTAATTTATAACTTCCGCTGTGTAATATTTAAATGTATATATGTATATCTAACATGTTTATATTTTAAGTCAATGACTTAATTTCTATAATGTATAATGATTAGGGTATTGTATCAAGTTTAAAATGTTTTGAATGTTGAAGAAAACCGTAGCATCCCTATGTTTGGTGCACTTATGCTACATTGTTGTGATTGTAGTGTGTGTGCATTGGATGTGGGGGTGTTACAATTGTTTTGGTATCAGAGCCTAGGTTTGAGATTCTCAACCTAGGTAAAATGTAATAAAAAGAATATTTTTACTTAAAAAGTGGTTTTAAATAACACATATGTTTGGGATTGGCAACCTCTGATCTTTAATAAGGTGTGTCCTTTTTTGTGTTTGCAGTGTAGGTGTTGATGGATCCTCATTTGAGACAATCGGTTGAGGGTAGTGAGGAGAGCGTTGCTCCTGAGGATGGAGCTAGGGTTGATAGTGCTGGTGAGGCACCTGTTTCTGGGTCGGGTAGACCAGTAGGTGATGAGGTTCCGCCAGCCTGGTTTAGGAATATGATGGAAGCTATGAGACAAGCACCTGTGCAACCACAGCCACCACCCCCTCAGCCTTCAGTACCAGTAAGGCATTATGATAAACTGAGGAAATATGGAGCGGAGGATTTCTTAGGCACAGTTGATCCAGCTGTGGCAGAACAGTGGCTTGACAGAGTTCAGAGAGTATTTGTTCAGTTGCAAGCCACCTCAGAGGAAAAGTTTGACTATGCAAGATCTTTGCTACAGAAGGATGCCTATGATTGGTGGAAGACGGTGCCTCATTCTATGGATGATCCTCCAACACTGTCTTACACTGATTTCTTGAGAGAATTTGAGTTGAAGTATACTCCAAGGGAGTATAAGGATATGAAGAAGATGGAGTTCTTGAGCTTGAAGCAAGATAGCAAGACTGTAACTGAATATGAGGTTGAGTTTATTAGATTGAGTCATTACGCTGGTGGCATTATTGCTGATGAGATAGATAGATGCCGGAGGTTTCAGGAGGGATTGAGACCCTCTATCATGTGCTTAGTGGCCGGGTCTAGATATCACGATTTCTCCCAGCTAGTGGCAGCAGCTCGAGATGTAGAAAGGGCTCAAGTGATTGCAGCTGCATCAGAGGAAGAGGTCAGAGTGAGAAGGCCTCAGTTCGAGGCAGGGTCTTCTTCAGCAAAGAGGGGTAGAGGAAGCTTTGTTCCTCGGAGTAGTAGGAGCCAGAGACCAGCAGGTAGATCAGTGCAGTTCCAGAGGCAAAGATATAGACCTGCAGCTTTAGTGGCAAGTGCTCCGACCCCTATGGTTCAGAGATCCACCTTACCTATCTGCATCCATTGTGGGAGGCCACATGGTGGTCCTTGTTGGAAGGCTGGTGTTGCAGGGGTTTGTTTCAGGTGTGGGTCACCGGATCACTTTGTGAGAGACTGTCCGGAGAGACAGGAGTTTATGCCAGTTGATTCTGCCGCTTCTCGAGCCAGTGTGAGGGGAGGTAGAGGAGGCAGAGGTGCCAGCCGAGGTGGTAGAGCAGGGTTCAGTTCTAGAGGTGGTGCTACATCCAGGGAAACTAGACCGGAGGAGGTTGGTTCTTCCCAGAGGATGTATGTTATGCAGAGACAGCCGGATGCATCGGCGGTCATAGCTGGTACTTTTTCTTTATTTGATACTGCAGTACTTGCTTTGATTGATCCGGGTTCCACCCATTCTTATATTAGTGCATCTGTATTGCCTGTGTTTGATGTGCATGCTGAGTCCCTAGGATTTGATGTTTTGGTGACAAATCCGTTAGGGCATAGTGTGATTGTGAGTAAAGTGCATCGAGATAGTGCAGTAGTGGTGCAGGGTGAGGAGTTCCTTGGGGATTTGATTGAGATGCCATTTAAGGAATATGATGTTATTTTGGGCATGGACTGGCTATCTCGACATGGAGCTGTGGTGGATTGTAAAAAGAAGATTGTTTCTTTGAGAACTAGTGATGGTAGAGAGGTGATAGTATCTAATGAGCAGGAACAGTTAGCCTCCTTATTTGTTTCAGCTGTTGCAGCCAGGAGGTTGATTAGAAAGGGATGTGAAGCTTATCTTGCTCATGTGATAGATACTAGAGTAAGAAGTTCTCCTATTGATAGCATTGCCACAGTTGCAGAGTTCCCTGATGTTTTTCCTGAGGAGTTGCCAGGATTGCCGCCTGAGAGAGAGGTGGAGTTTGGTATTGAATTGTTGCCTGGTACCACTCCTATCTCGATTACTCCTTACAGAATGGCACCAGCAGAACTAAGAGAGTTAAAAGTGCAATTACAGGAGCTGTTGGATAAGGGATTCATTCGCCCCAGTGTTTCTCCTTGGGGAGCTCCTGTGCTGTTTGTGAAGAAGAAAGATGGTACCATGAGGTTATGTATCGACTATAGGCAATTGAACAAGGTGACAATTAAGAATAAATATCCTTTGCCTAGAATCGATGATCTCTTTGATCAATTGAAGGATGCAGCTGTGTTTTCTAAAATTGATCTGAGATCTGGGTACCATCAGCTGAGAGTCAGAGCTGAAGATGTTCCGAAGACAGCTTTCAGGACCAGGTATGGGCACTATGAATTTTTAGTTATGCCTTTTGGTCTGACGAATGCACCTGCAGCTTTTATGGATTTGATGAATAGGGTGTTTAGGCCCTATTTGGATCAGTTTGTTGTGGTCTTCATCGATGATATTCTGGTGTATTCGAGGAATGAAGAGGAACATGATATGCATCTGCGGATTGTGTTGCAGATCTTGAGAGAGAAGCAGTTATTTGCCAAATTGTCGAAGTGTGAGTTCTGGTTGGATCAAGTAGCTTTTCTTGGACATATTGTTTCAGCAGAAGGCATCAGAGTTGATCCGAGTAAAGTTGAAGCAATTTTGAATTGGAGTCCACCCAAGTCAGTGACAGAGGTTAGAAGTTTTCTGGGTTTGGCAGGCTATTACCGACGGTTTGTGAAAGGGTTTTCTTTGATAGCTACTCCACTCACCAGATTGCTTCGTAAGGGAGTGAGATTTGTGTGGACGGATCAGTGTCAGGCTAGCTTTGAGCAGTTGAGAGATATGTTGACTCAAGCGCCTGTTCTTACTTTACCTGTAGAAGGCAAACCATATGTGATCTACAGTGATGCGTCACATAGTGGTTTGGGATGTGTGCTGATGCAAGAAGGGAAAGTTATAGCTTATGCATCTCGTCAGTTGAAACCGCATGAGCTTAACTACCCCACCCATGATTTGGAATTGGCAGCCATTGTGTTTGCATTAAAGATTTGGCGCCATTATCTGTTTGGGGAGAAATGTTTCATTTACACTGATCACAAAAGTTTGAAGTATTTGGGTGTTCAGAAAGAGCTCAACCTTCGGCAGAGGAGATGGTTGGAATTGATTAAAGACTACGACTGCTTGATTGATTATCATCCAGGTAAAGCAAATGTAGTTGCTGATGCCTTAAGTCGGAAGTCTTTAGCTGGTTTAACAGTTTACTCGCTCTCGTTGCTTGTTGAGTTGAGAGCTTTGCGTGCCAGTTTTGTACTTTGTGATGATGGTGCATTATTGACACAGTTGCAATTGAAGCCGGTTTTGTTGGATCAGATCAAAGAGGCTCAGTTGACTGATAAGAAGATTCAGAAGATTATTGCAGATTGTCAGAGTAGAGAGAGTAGAGATTTTGTTGTGAGGAATGATGGGAGCCTATGGTTCAAGAACAGATTGTGTGTACCCAATAATGCTGATTTGAAGAGGGTCATTTTGGAAGAGGCACACCAGTCGATGTTTTCTATGCATCCGGGCAACACCAAGATGTATCATGATTTGAGACAGCATTACTGGTGGATTGGGTTGAAAAGAGACATTGCTGAGTTTGTATCGAAATGTCTCACTTGTCAGAAGGTTAAAGCAGAGCATCAAGTTCCAACTGGGTTGCTTCAACCGTTGTCAGTGCCAGAATGGAAGTGGGATAGAGTGACCATGGACTTTGTGTCTGGTTTGCCATTGACACAAAAGAAACATGATGCCATATGGGTGATTGTGGATAGATTGACTAAGACAGCTCATTTCCTTCCGATTCGGATGGATTACTCTTTGGAAAGGTTAGCTGAGTTGTATATCCATGAGATTGTGAAATTGCATGGTGTTCCAACTTCTTTGGTGTCTGATCGAGATCCCAGGTTTACTTCAAGATTTTGGAAGAGTTTGCACAGAGCTTTGGGTTCTCGACTACACTTCAGTACTGCTTTTCATCCACAGACGGATGGACAGTCTGAGAGGGTGATACAGATTGTTGAGGATATGTTGAGAAGCTGTGTCATCGATTTCTCGGGAAGTTGGGATAGATTCTTACCTCTTGTGGAGTTTGCTTACAACAACAGTCACCAATCCAGCATCGGAATGGCTCCATTTGAGGCATTGTATGGCAGACGGTGCAGAACACCTCTTTGTTGGAGTGAACTTGGTGATAGCAAGTTGATTGGGCCTGATTTGATTCAAGAAACTGAAGAGAAAGTGAAGTTGATTCGAGGCAGATTGAAAGCAGCTTCGGATCGACAGAAGTCTTATGCAGATCTGAAGAGGAGAGACATTCAGTTTGATGTTGGGGATAAGGTATTTTTGAAGGTATCTCCTTGGAAGAAGATTTTGAGGTTCGGTCGGAAAGGGAAATTGAGTCCTCGTTTCATCGGACCGTATGAAGTGTTAGAAAGAGTTGGGCCAGTGGCGTATAGACTTGCTTTGCCACCTGAGTTGGATCGTATTCATAATGTGTTTCATGTTTCTATGTTGAGAAAGTACAGGTCGGATCCATCTCATGTGTTGCCATTTGAATCTATTGAAGTGAGCCCAGACTTGACATTTGAAGAGGAACCAGTTGCTATCTTGGCACGGGAAGTGAAAGAATTGAGGAACAAGAGAGTGCCATTAGTGAAAATTCTTTGGAAGAATCATGCAAAAGAAGAAGCAACTTGGGAGAATGAGCAAACCATGCGAGAGCAATATCCTCAGCTGTTTCGGCCTTGATATCAGGTAATTTCGAGGACGAAATTTCTTTTTAGAGGGGGAGAATTGTAATATCCTCATTTATGCCCTAGAAGTTTTGTATGTTGTTGTTATTGTGGTTGTTTCAAATTGCAAGATAAAGAATTGGGAAAAGAAAAGTATATATGTTTTGGGAAGGATTTAGGGTTTAGAGAGAATGGTATATGTTGTGTATATGTTAATATATATAACATATAAATGGGTCAAAGAAGAGTCAAGGTGTTGGTTAGTGGAAGAAGATATTTTATTGTTGAGTGTGTAATTGCATATATGGGCTTATATAAGACAAAAAGTTAGTTATATGATTGAGGGCATTTTGGTAATTGCTTGGATAAAATCTCTTGGTGGAGATTTAAAGAAGAAAAGTCATTTGACTTTGTTGAATTTTCTTTTCTTCTCATGTTTGTGCCGGCCATTGAAGAAGACAAAGGGAAAGAGAAGTGTTCTTGATGCTATACTCAAATTGATGAAGGAATTGAGAGATTTGGTGAAAGATTTGTGGAATTTCTTCATATAAGGTAAGTATTCTTTTGTTTCCTTTACTTATTTTGGTAGTAGTGTTGAAGTTATGATTAGGGTGATTTGTGATTTGTTGGTTTGATGATTAGATGTGTTTGTGTTGTGTTCTCAAGTGTTGAATTGGTTTTAAGTTAAGAGTTTAAATAGGTGTTGTTGTTGGAAGTGGTGGATGTTGATTTTGAAAGATGGTGATTTTAGGGTTTTGAGATAATTTGTGTTTAAGTGTAATATTAATGTGTTATGAGGTGATTTTTATGATGAATATGTGTTTAGAACATTGTTTATGTTCATTTGAAACATGTGGTATGATGTATATTAAGTTTAAATGCAATTGGGAAAGTGTTGGCTTTGGTTAGGGTTTTGGTTATGGGTGACACGGCCAAAAAGCTATGGGAAACACGGCCAAGACATGAAATTTTAAAGGTGTTGGATTGATTTTTGAGAGACACGGCCGTGTCCCCAAGCCATGTTTGCTACTGCCAAAGTTTGGTTGAAAGACACGGCCACAAGCTTGGCCGTGTCCTTTGCCCGTGTCTCTTACTGTCCAATTGGGTTGAGTGACACGGCCACAAGCTTGGCCGTGTCCCTCAAGTGGCTGCCCGTGTCCCTCAATTGTGTAGGTTAAGGTTTTACTTCCTTGTTCTTTTTGCATTGCTTTGGTTCTCAAAGGGTAGGTTGGTCCCTAAACCTAACCCTAAACATTTTAAATACACTTGAATCAATGAATGATATAATCAATTACATGTGTAAGGTTCTAAAGCTATGAATCATATCAATTGTTCTTTACCCTAATTGCATTGTTGAGATGGAATAATGTTATGTTATGTATTGTAAATGGTAATGTGTTTCATGAGTAATGAATATTGAAATGTATATCAAAGATGCAATGATAATTCAAATAAGACATGATATGAGACAATGCCATTGTGGTTGGCTATGATGTGATGCAATTGAAAGAAATAAGGCATGTTTGCCTAAATGTTGTTGAGAATTGAGATTTGAAAATGATAATTGAATAATAAATGAATTGTGTGGCTAATGTGTTATTCCATTTTCAGAGTTGGTTGTTGGTGGCATGCCTAATAAGTGTAACAATCTCTTGAAGTTAGGTTGGATTGAATCCTTGAAGCCTAATTGAGATGTTACCACCCTTGAAGCTAGGTTGGGTTGGTTCTTGAAGCCAAGTTGGGTTGAAGCTTAGCATGCTTTGCTCCCCTTGAAGCTTGGTTGAACCTAATCCTTGAAGCCTAGTTGGGTTTATGATATTGATAAATGTGATGATAGAACCAAAACATTAACTCTGAAAATTGAATGGCATATTAGTGTGTCTTGGGCCCATGCTTGTCTTTGCTTAATGTTGATTATGAATGATTAAATGAATACTAATGAGGTATATGATAAGATGTTGAAATATGATATGTCTATTTATGTTGAGTTATGAAATGTAAAGGCATGTTGTTAGTTTTGCATATATGATGTTACATGTATAATATGGATTGAGAATTGGCATTGCATTGCATCAAAGCAAAACATTAGCATGTTTTATCTTACTAAGCCGTTGGCTTAGCGCGATAGTGTTTGATCGCGCAGGTAATAGAGTTGGTAGAGTTGAACCCGAGAGTTCATCAAGACCGAGTGAGAGTAGACAGTGAAGAGTTGATTTTTGAGGACTTAAAGATCAAAGCAGACTTGCCAATCATGTATACTTCTTTTATATTTTGTAAAGTAATGTTTATAATATAAATATGTACCTAATTTATAACTTCCGCTGTGTAATATTTAAATGTATATATGTATATCTAACATGTTTATATTTTAAGTCAATGACTTAATTTCTATAATGTATAATGATTAGGGTATTGTATCAAGTTTAAAATGTTTTGAATGTTGAAGAAAATCGTAGCATCCCTATGTTTGGTGCACTTATGCTACATTGTTGTGATTGTAGTGTGTGTGCATTGGATGTGGGGGTGTTACAATACATGTTTGGGATTGGCAACCTCTGATCTTTAATAAGATGTAGTATGTTGTGTTTGCAGACTTAGGTTGTGATGGATTCTCACTCACGTCAGTCGATTGAGGGTAGTGCCGAGAGTATTGCTCCTGCTGAGGGAGCTAGAGTTGATAGTGTTGAGGAGGCACCTGCTCTGTGTCAGGGAGACCAGTTGGTGATGAGGTTCCATCAGCTTGGTTCAGGCATATGATGGAAGTAATGAGACAAGCACCAGTGCAGCCACCTCCACCACCACCTCAGCCTCAGGTACAGATGAGGCATTATGACAAATTAAGGAAGTATGGAGCGGAGGATTTCATTGGTACTACTGACCCAGCTGTAGCAGAGCAGTGGCTTGACAAAGTTCAGAGGATCTTTATTCAGTTACAAGCCACCCCTGAGGAAAAATTTGACTATGCAAGATCTTTGCTGCAGAAAGATGCCTACGATTGGTGGAAGACGGTGCCCCATTCTATGGATGATCCTCCAACACTGTCTTACACTGATTTTCTGAGGGAATTTGAGTTGAAGTATACTCCTAGGGAGTATAAAGACATGAAGAAGATGGAGTTCTTAAGCTTGAAGCAAGATAGCAAGACTGTAACTGAGTATGAAGTTGAGTTTATTCGGCTGAGTCAGTATGCTGGGGGTATCATTGCTGATGAGATTGATAGATGTCGGCGTTTTGAGGAGGGATTGAGGCCCTCGATCATGTGCTTAGTGGCTGGATCCAGATATCAGGATTTCCCACAGCTGGTGGCAGCAGCTCGAAGTGTAGAGCGAGCTCAAGTTATTGCAGCTGATTCAGAGGAAGAGGTTAGGGTTAGGAGGCCCCAGTTTGAGGCAGGGTCTTCTTCTGCAAAAAGAGGTAAAGGAAGCTTTGTTCCTAGAGTTAGTAGGAGTCAGAGGTTAGCTGGTAGGTCAGTGCAGTTCCAGAGACAGAGATTTAGACCTGCAGCTTCAGTAGCGAGTGCTCCTACTCCTGGAGTTCAGAGATCCACCTTACCTGTGTGTAACCAATGTGGTGGAAGACATGGGGGCGTTTGTTGGAGGCATAGTAGATCAGGGGTATGCTTCAGGTGTGGATCACCTGACCACTTTGTGAGAGACTGTCCTGAGAGGCAGGAGCAGATGCCAGTTGATTCTGCTGCTTCTCGAGCTAGTGTGAGGGGAGGCAGAGGAGGCAGAGGTGCCAGCCGGGGAGGTAGACCAGGATTCAGTTCTAGAGGAGGTGCTACATCCAGGGAGGGTAGACCAGAGGAGGTTGGATCTTCCCAGAGGATGTATGTTATGCAGAGGCAGCCAGATTCATCGGCAGTCATAGCTGGTACTTTTTCTTTATTTAATACTCCAGTACTTGCTTTGATTGATCCGGGTTCCACGCATTCATATATTAGTGCATTTGTTTTGCCTGTATTTGATGTGCATGCTGAGTCCCTAGGATTTGATGTGTTGGTGACAAATCCGTTAGGGCATAGTGTGGTTGTGAGTAAGGTGCACCGAGATAGTGTTGTGAGGGTGCAAGGTGAGGAGTTTCTTGGAGATTTGATTGAGATGCCATTTAAAGAATATGATGTGATCTTAGGCATGGACTGGCTATCTCGACATGGAGCTGTGGTAGATTGTAAAAAGAAAATTGTTTCTTTGAGAACGGGTGATGGTAGAGAGGTGATAGTATCTAATGAGCAGTAACAGCTAGCCTCCTTATTTGTTTCAGCTGTTGCAGCCAGGAGGTTGATTAGAAAGGGGTGTGAAGCCTATCTTGCTCATGTGGTGGATACTAGAGTGAAGGGTTCCCCTATTGATAGCATTGCCACAGTTGCTGAGTTCCCGGATGTATTTCCAGAGGAGTTGCCAGGGTTACCTCCTGAGAGAGAGGTGGAGTTCGGTATTGAATTGTTGCCTAGTACCACTCCTATCTCCATTACTCCTTATAGAATGGCACCAGCAGAATTGAGGGAGTTGAAAGTGCAATTACAGGAGTTGTTGGACAAAGAATTTATTCGCCCCAGTGTTTCTCCTTGGGGAGCTCCTGTGCTATTTGTGAAAAAGAAAGATGGTACTATGAGGTTGTGTATCGATTATAGGCAATTGAACAAGGTGACCATTAAAAATAAATATCCTTTGCCTAGAATCGATGATCTCTTTGATCAATTGAAGGGTGCAGCTGTGTTTTCTAAAATTGATTTGAGATCTGGGTACCATCAGTTGAGAGTCAAAGCTGAAGATGTTCCTAAGACCGCTTTTCGGACCAGGTATGGGCATTATGAATTTTTAGTTATGCCTTTTGGTCTGACGAATGCACCTGCAGCTTTTATGGATTTGATGAATAGGGTGTTTAGGCCCTATCTGGATCAGTTTGTAGTGGTCTTCATCGATGATATATTGGTGTATTCGCGGAATGAGGAGGAGCATGACATGCATCTGCGGATTGTGTTGCAGATTTTGAGAGAGAATCAGTTATTTGCCAAATTGTCGAAGTGTGAGTTCTGGTTGGATCAAGTAGCTTTTCTCGGACATATTGTTTCTGCAGAAGGCATCAGAGTTGATCCGAGCAAAGTTGAAGCTATTTTAAATTGGAGTCCACCCAAGACTGTGACAGAGATTAGAAGTTTTCTGGGTTTGGCAGGCTATTACCGGCGGTTTGTGAAAGGGTTTTCTTTGATAGCTACTCCACTCACCAGATTGCTTTGTAAGGGAGTGAGGTTTTTGTGGACAGATCAGTGTCAGGCGAGCTTTGAACAGTTGAGAGATATGTTGACTCAAGCGCCTGTTCTTACTTTACCTGTTGAAGGCAAACCATATGTGATCTACAGTGATGCTTCACATAGAGGTTTGGGGTGTGTATTGATGCAGGAAGGGAAAGTTATAGCTTATGCATCTCGACAGTTGAAACCGCATGAGCTTAACTATCCGACCCATGATTTGGAATTGGCTGCCATTGTGTTTGCATTAAAGATTTGGCGCCACTATCTGTTTGGGGAGAAATGTTTCATCTACACTGATCACAAGAGTTTGAAGTATTTGGGTGTCCAGAAAGAACTCAATCTTCGTCAGAGGAGATGGTTAGAATTGATTAAAGACTACGACTGCTTGATTGACTATCATCCAGGTAAAGCAAATGTTGTTGCTGATGCCTTGAGTCGGAAGTCTTTAGCTGGTTTAACAGTCTACTCGCTCTCGTTGCTTGTTGAGTTGAGAGCATTGCATGCCAGTTTTGTAGTTTGTGACGATGGTGCATTGTTGGCACAGTTGCTTTTGAAACCAGTTTTGTTAGATCAGATCAAAGAGGCTCAGTTGATTGATATGAAGATTCAGAAGATTATTTCAGATTGCAAGAATGGGAAGACTAGAGATTTTGTTGTGAAAGATGATGGGAGTCTCTGGTTTAAGAACCGATTGTGTGTACCCGATGATGCTGATTTGAAAAAAGTCATTTTAGAAGAAGCTCATCAGTCAATGTTTGCTATGCATCCGGGTAATACGAAGATGTATCATGATTTGAGACAGCATTATTGGTGGATGGGGTTGAAGAGAGACATTGCTGAGTTTGTATCGAAATGTCTCACTTGTCAGAAGGTTAAAGCAGAGCATCAAGTTCCAACCGGGTTGCTTCAACCATTGTCAGTGCCAGAATGGAAGTGGGAAAGAGTGACAATGGATTTTGTGTCTGGTTTGCCATTGACACAAAAGAAGCATGATGCTATATGGGTGATTGTGGATAGATTGACTAAGACAGCTCATTTCCTTCCGGTTCGAATGGATTATTCTTTGGAAAGGTTGGCTGAGCTGTATATCCATGAGATTGTGAAACTGCATGGTGTTCCAACTTCTTTAGTGTCTGATCGAGATCCTAGGTTTACTTCCAGATTTTGGAAGAGTTTGCATAGTGCTTTAGGTTCTCGACTGCATTTCAGCACTGCTTTTCATCCACAGACGGATGGACAGTCAGAGAGGGTGATACAGATTATTGAGGTCATGTTGAGAAGTTGTGTCATCGATTTCTCTGGAAGTTGGGATAGGTTTTTACCTCTTGTGGAGTTTGCTTACAACAACAGTCACCAATCCAGCATTGGTATGGCACCGTTTGAAGCATTGTATGGCAGACGGTGTAGGACACCTCTTTGTTGGAATGAGCTTGGAGATAATAAGTTGGTTGGTCCTGATTTGATTCAAGAAACTGAAGAAAAAGTGAAGTTGATTCGAGGCAGGTTAAAAGCAGCTTCAGACCGACAGAAGTCTTATGCAGATCTGAAAAGGAGAGATATAGAGTTTGATGTTGGAGATAAGGTATTTCTGAAAGTGTCTCCTTGGAAGAAGATTTTGAGGTTTGGTCGGAAAGGAAAATTGAGTCCTCGTTTCATTGGGCCGTATGAAGTGTTAGAAAGAGTTGGGCCAGTGGCGTATCGACTTGCTTTGCCACCTGAGTTGGATCGTATTCATAATGTATTCCATGTTTCTATGTTGAGGAGATATAGGTCGGATCCATCTCATGTGTTGCCATTTGAATCTATTGAAGTGAGCCCAGACTTGACATTTGAAGAGGAACCAGTTGCTATCTTGGCACATGATGTAAAAGAGTTAAGAAATAAGAATGTGCCTTTGGTAAAAGTTCTGTGGAAGAATCATGCAAGAGAGGAAGCAACTTGGGAAAGTGAGCATACCATGCGAGACCAGTATCCTCAGTTATTTCAGAGTTAATTTAAGGTAATTTCGAGGACGAAATTTCTTTCTAGAGGGGAAGAATTGTAATATCCCTAATTATGCCCTAGTAGTCTTGGTGTTATTGTTGTTGCACTTGAATTATGTATATATGATAAGTTGATAAGAAATTGGAAGAGAATGTTTTTGTTTGGTGGTTGGGAAAGAAAAGAGGGTTTAGAGATAATTGTATATGTTGCTTATATGGTGATATATATAACATATAAAGTGGTCAAAATGGAAAGTCAAGGAAAGAGGATATTTTTGTGTTGGTTGTGAAATTACTTAAATGGGTATAGATATGACAAAAGCTTAGTTAAATGGATGAGGGTATTATAGTAATTTTCTTTTGGATGGGTATTTAATGCCTATTGACTTTGTGTTTCTTCATCATTTCTTCTTCTTCTTCTTGTGTGGCCGGCTCACCAAAGAGACAAGAGAGCAAGAGAACAAGTGATGGTTTTGATGATTTCAAGCTCAAAGTGAAGGAAGTTTTCAAAGTTACAAGTTGGAGTTTCAAGGAATTTCATTATTTGGTAAGTTTTCTCTTGTTTACCCTTGTTATTTTTGAAGTTATGCTTGAGTTGAGTTGTGATTTGATGATGGTATGATTAAGTTGCTTAGGGTGTGATTTTAAGTATTGATTTTGCTTGATAGATGAGAAGTTGAGTTGGTGAAGGTGTTGGAAGTGATTGTGTTGAGTAAGAGTTGTGTTTAGTGAAATTTCTTTCTGTTTTACAATTAGTAAAGGCTGTGACTTGTATGATTTTTAATTAATTATAGAAAAATGTTCTTGAAGTGAATTTTTGATATGTTGTGCCTCTATGAGTCTAGAATGACTGAAAAATATGTTGATTCGATTTTGGAATGGTTATGAGTTTAGAAAGATTATTTTTATTAGACCTGTTCCAGCAGGTACCTTAACTGAGACAGCTATATTTCGGGATTTTTAATAAAATGTAGAAAAATCATATCCAATTGAATTTTGGATATGTTGTTGCTTAGTGAGTCTAGTATTTGAGAAAAATAATTTGGAACCACGTTGATTGAATTTGATTTATGGAATTCACAAAGTTCAGAACTGCTGCCAGGATGCAGGGCAATTGGGGCAGTCTGGTTAGGTGAACTATTTGACCAAGATTTTGTGTTCATTTTGATCTGAAATTTTAAAGGAATGATTTTAAGATACAAAACTAAATTCTGTAAAAATTTTAGAATTTTTAGTCAAGTAGATTATTTTATACAATTTTTCAAAATAAGGATAAAATGGAGTCTAAAACCAGAATGTACTATTCATATGGTCATTTTGCTAATATTCCTTTTGGATTAGGTTGTGAATGATATAATCAAATGCATGTGTAAGGTCCTAAAACTATGAATCATATCAATTGTTCTTTGCCCTAATTGCAATGTTGAGATTGAACAATGTTATGTTATGCATTGTGAATGGTAATGTGTTTCATGAGTAATATACCTTGAAATTGAAATGTATATCAAAGATGCAATGATAATTCAAATAAGATATGATATGAGACAATGCCATTGTGATTGGCTATGATGATGAGAATTTGAGAATGGAAATGGTAACTATATAATAAATGTATTGTTTGTTTAATATGTTATTCAGTTTCAGAGTTCTGGATTTGGGTGGCATGCCTAAGAAATGATGAAAGGTAACAGTCTTGCCGGGTTGAGGATCTCCTCATATGTGTTGAGTTGATGGTCCAAGAGACTGGGTCTGTTACACTATGAGAATTGTGAATATAAGATATATGATTTGTAACAGTCTTGCCGGGTTGAGGATCTCCTCATATGTGTTGAGTGATGGTCCAAGAGACTGGGTCTGTTACACTATCCATGGATAGAGATACATGTATATACATTGCCTACGGGCGTGATTATTGTGACTATGAACCAAATCAGTAACTCTGAACTCTGAATATCGTATTAAATACTTGTTGGGCCCATAGGTGTCAAGGTTATATGAATGTCCTAAATAATGTTATGAGTTAATGAAATGAGATGTTGGTTATTGAGTATGATTGATTAATGTTGAATGTGGAAAGATGTTGAAATGTGGTATGCTCATATGACTATGATTTGTGAAATGCATAATTATGTGGTTACCTTTATATTTATAATGTTGATCTTATCAATAACATATGTGACATTGCATTACATTAAAGCATACCATTAGCATGTTTTATCTTACTAAGTCGTTGGCTTAGCGCGATAGTGTTTAATCGCGCAGGTAATAGAGTTGATAGAGTTGAACCCGAGAGTTCATCAAGACCAAGTGAGAGTAGACCTTGAAGAGTTGATTTTGGGAACTTAAAGATCAGAAGAGAATTGCCAATCATGTATACTTCTGTATATTTTGTAAAGAAATGTTTAATGTGTAAATATGTACATATTTTATAACTTCCGCTGTGTAATATTTAAATGTATATATATATATAACTAATATGTTTTGTTTTATCAGTAAATGATTTACTTTTCTATAATGTATAATGATAAAGGTATTGTAGCAAGTTTAAAGTGTTTTGAATATTAAGAAAACCGTAGCATCCCTATGTTTGGTGCACTTATGCTACATTGTTGTGGTTGTAGTGTGTGTGCATTGGATATGGGGGTGTTACAGTTTCCATCTTCAAATGGGTGTCCATTTATTTGCTTTGTTTGGACATTGCTTTGATTTTAATATAATGATGCAATATTTTAATTGTTGCATGTAATATGGATAATATTATTATATTTAAGAATTTTATAATATTAAGATCTGCAAAGGAGGCCGGTTCCAATGAACCGGGTATTGTGGGGGTGCTGGGCCATTTCTCACCTTCCCCACACGTACCCAAATTTCTAAACACATTAGGGGTTGGGGATTCTTTAGGAATCAAGTCATCTACTCCATTCTTTTTCTCGACCCGTCCGGGTGACAACTCATTTTCTTCGGGCTTAGGCCCGTGTTCTCTAAGGCCCCGAGTCTAAACAGTGTCAAAGTTACAAGAACCATTCCACCGGGAGTGGGGGTGAAAATCCCCGCTCACAATGGCGACTCCACTAAGGATAAGAGATGTTGATTCCATTGGTCTCTATATTATTCTATTATTTATTATAATGATATTATCCATTGCATCATATTATATTGCATCGTGTGCATGAGTTAGGATGCCAGTATTACTCGTGTTATGTTATATAAGGGATACCATACTTTCACTCAAGGTATAGAGATCGAGCATGGCATAACCACTCATAGCCTTGTACCATTTGGTATATACTTGCTATAGGAACCTAAGCTTTTTTACCTAAAGACTAAAGCTCATGTAATTGGCCTAGTTATTTTCCTTAGATTTTACCTCAAATACTTGCTGTTTGACTATGGTTAATTTATCTTGGCTTAAATCATGGCTTATTTGGTTTGTTCTTTTTCTAATATGACCTAAATACATTGTAAGCTCAAAATAAATTTTTCTTTAAAATCTAAAAGACCAAAGCTATTTTCAAAACTTTTTCAAAATGGTCTTCGAACATAAACTTTTCTAAAAACAAATCAAAAATTATTTTACTCAAGGCTCAAATATAATGCCCAAATCAATTTTTTTTTCTAAACTCTTTTTTTGCAATGGGCTTAGAAATAAAATTATTTTCATCCAACCTTTACTTACAAAGAGCTTGCAAATTATTTAGGTCAATTATGAAATACTAAAAATCAATTATGAGCCTAGTTTATACTAAGAATAATTAACCATGGACCTATTTTTGGCATGAATCATTAGTTACTTTTTCAAGTGAGAAATCTATTTATAATAAACCTCTTAATTTAGTTTTAATCCAATGTAGCATAAAAGCTACTTTAGTTGGTTGAATGGATTAAAACCTAATTAATGGGAATTATCATGAACTGATTTTCATTTTAAAAATATAACTATTGGTTGAAACGTCAGAGGGAATTATACAAAAATAAGATACCCCATGTTGGTATTTTGTTAACCATATATCTACGAAAAGAGACTTGCCATTCGTGTGTGGATGTTATAAGGTTGGAAGGGACGTTCTACTTATCTTTATTGATTGTTTGTGCATACATGCATACATACATTTGCATCTCATATCATTGATCCTTTCTGGCTCACAGCCCTGGATTACGACAGTTTCAAAGCTTACGACAATCCGACCTACACCGGAGATAAAGAATCTAGTAGCAACTCAATCACTTGCTCACCAAAAGCAATGGAGCCCGAACAAATTCAAAGAATGGTGGATGACGCCCTCAATGCCAAGATGGAAGAAATAAAAGAGAACCTAGCTGAGACCATGAAGAATCAATTAGCTGTAATTTTAGGGAACAATGCCGAAGTATCTGCTAGCACCAAGAAGCCAAAGGACAAGGGGAAGGCTAAAGTTGGTGAAGTGGCTTTTGATGATGATAAGGTGATCATTGACGATGATGATGATTGGGCTCAATACTTCCAAGATCCTCAAGATAAAAATAAGGAGCCAAAGGTTGTTGACAAGACAACTTTTGAAAAGACTGAAAATTCTGATGTTGAGAAGATGATTACTGATTTAGAAAAGAAATTTGAAAAGAAACTGAAAACCAAAGAGATGTCCGAGATCGACAAACTATTTGAACAAGATGAGGAGGTCCCTTATAAGTTCAAGATGCCATCCTTTGCAAAGTTCAATGGTACTAGAAACCCCCATCTCCATGTGAAGCAGTACATCACTGCCATGTAGTCTGCTTGAGCTACTAAAGCTCAAACTCTGAGATATTTCATGCTCTCATTGGACCCTGTTGTCCAAAATTGGTCAACACCTTGGAGGAAAGTACTCAAAAAGATTGGGACATGTTATACAAGGCTTTCATTCAGCAATATGGGTATAATGTCGAGTTAGAAGTTACCTTAATGAAAGTTAAGTCCATTAGACAAAGGCCGAATGAGAATTTTGTGGACTATATGAAAAGGTGGAGAAATAAGGCTGCTTTGCTAAAAAAAAGGCCCAATGAATCTGATCAAATAAGGATGATTGTGAGAGGGGTGTTGCCTAGTCTTCGTGAAAGGATGTCTCATACACTCATCTGTGATTTCAAAGATCTACTCCAAGCTGGTCTGCAAATTGAATAATAGGAAAGAGCGAAGAACCATTTTTCAATAAGAAGGAATGAGAAAGGAAACTATCAGTCTGGTAATCAAAGTATGCAAAAGGAAGTTGATGTTAATACAACTAGTCAAGCAAATAGAAGGTAGTTTTCATATCTAGGGAAGCCTTTGTCTTGGGTCTTCAACAAGCTACAAAATAAGGGACTATTACAGCCATTGGTCCCCCCCGACCTTTGCCGAATCCTTTACCCCTAAAATTTGATACTAAAACCTTTTATGAGTTTCATCAGACACAAGGACATGAGAAAGACAAATGCTTGAGACTAAAACTTGAGATCCAAAATTTGATTGATAGTGGTACGCTACCTGAGCTGGATAAGCCCAATACCAAAAGCAATCATTTGCCAAAATTCAACTGAGTGCCACTACCAGCAACCTTCATGGTAGGAAAAGGATTGGAAGAAGATTTTTTTTTATCATCCTTTCAAGATGGGGATATTGAAGATGTGAAAGGAAAAGAAGCTTAACTCAACAAACTTTCTTTAGCTTGAATGTTGCTTTTCAAATTTTGCTTCAATATTTAATTAGAACAATCGTGTTTTTCAAATTTAAATTTGTTTGAATAAATTACTTTTATCAAAAATTTTGTTGGTCTTTGTTCATTTTGGTGCTCAACCAATGAGGAATCTAGCTTGATAATTCATGAATTAATATATTTATGCATCATGACTTGAATCACTTTACTAGGTGAGGAAATTACTCTATAGCATTGAGCTGTGTATGCTTACTTAGAGAGGGCTCCTGCATAATTACCTTTGTCTAGGTCCTAGTCAGTCTTAGAACATGCTTTAACAAATTTTTGAGGTGAAATTGAACTCTACTTATTTAAGGGAGAAATGATCTAGGCATTGTTTGGTTTGCCAACAACTAGTATCCACCCAATTAAATATCAATCCCTAATTGTTCCTTTGAGCCTTCATAAAATTTTAGCTTTCTTTTCATTGGCTTACAAACCCTGATAACCTACCCTGAGCTGTTGTGACACTTTTGACAAGTCTTATGATCACTAAGAAGAAGAGGCAAGAAGATCAAAGAATGGAATGCATAGCCAAAACTGTAAGGATAGTTGATGTTTTCAAGACCATAAGGGTAGTTGAAGTTCACCTAATATCTCCAATCTATCAAGACAACATCAGAGTAACAAATGATTTATCCTTATTAAAGAAGATTTATGTCACTCCACTTATCCATTATTGGAAACCCAAGTTGGTATAAACAAGACAACTCTTTTAGAGCTAGAACCAAAAGAGAGAAGAAAACAAAACAAAAAAAAAAGAAGAAGAAAAAAGAAAAAAAAAAGAGAGGAAAAAGTCAAAAAGACAAAAGAAGAAAGAAAAATAAAACCTAAAAAAATGGTTCAGAAAGCCAACTGAGTTCTCTTTTACCTAAAGCAGCAAAAGGCTTTCATTTGGTTTATAAGGACAGATTGACTTGAATTGGTCCAACCCAACTAAAGATTTAATCAAAATAGGAGGAAAAAAGGAGAAAGACCATCCAGTTCTTGAAAGTTCTGTACTTGACAATCCTACAAGAAAGAAGGACAAAATGATAAAATGCTCAAAGAAAGGAAAGAGTAAGAAAAATAAAAAAAAAGAAAAGTGAAAAGAAGAAAAGAAACAAATTTGGGTACCGAACTTTTTGCAAAAACAAAGACTATCCCAATCAAGATTCAGGTTAACGCCAAAAAGAAAGAAGAATGTTCAAGGCTCTATCTTTTTATGCTCCCAACTCTCTAAAGTTCCAACAAGCAGTTTGTAGTGTGAAGGTTTGTCCTTTGTGTCACACCAACTCCACTCTCAAAATGGCTTTCATTTAACCCGTGTCCCTTATAGTCCCCATTTCAAGCCTATCAAAGACCTGTTGATCTCTCTTGATAGGTAGAATCTATTAGTAGAGATAGTTTGAATAAGCATGTATATGAGATAGACAATATTTAAACTCAATGAGACCTTTGGCCAAGTAATGTGTATGTGCCTATCTGAAATGCAACAATTCTTGCTTAAATAGAAATAATTTCCAAGTTTGGTACGGTAACTAGGGTTATCATGTTATAGATATGTTAATTTGAAAAATCCAGTCCTGAGGTACATTGACATTGATTTGGCAAAGCCAACATTTGATTTTTAAAAAAATTATTATTACAAAGCCTTCAAGTTAAGGGTAATATGTTGAACTATCAAACCTCGAAGGACACATTGGGCGAAAGAAATGATTACTTGCAAGGTTATGAAGAAGCTACCAATTGACATACTGATCATAATTTGAAATGGATGTATCTCTGCTGCTTGGAGTCTCCATTATTCATGTTTTCAATATCTCAAAGATAAAAGCCATAAATGTGAAGCATTATGTCATTCCAATGCAAGACCTGAACGAGCATCTGAAAGGAACCAATGAGAACACTTATGCTAATCACCTCGGTCTATGAGTCAATAAAACCGCTGTGGGTATAATTTCATTGCCAAAGGTGAATCGACTGGGCCAATTTCCCACAGGAATTTCCTGCGGATGAATTGCCACCCGCCCCAACCAGCGCTAGTAATTCTCGCAGTTTCTGCGGCAGTTTTTTCGCTAGCGCAATTTTCCAACGCAGTTTTTTCTGAAACCAAATTCTTTTTGGTTTTGGTTTCTTTTCCTAATTAGTTGTAGTTTTCTTAGACAATTAGAAGTAGGTTTATGATTTTTCCTATAAATACCACATTAAAACACATAATTAGAGGTCAAAAAATTTGTTTTACCGAGCAAAACTTGGGACTTTGATCAGGGGAAGAGAAATTTGGGACTTTTGATCGGGGAGAAATTTTAGACTTGACCTTGGACTTTTGAATTTCTTCAGCCAACCTCAAGCTTGAAAGAACAGGAAGCATTCATCAATCCATCAAAGGCAGCAACATTGCCTTTATTATTGTTCATCCAAAAATTAGTTTTTGGTAGAATCAACTACGCAGGTTTTAATCTCTATTTTCTTTGTTTATATTTACAGTAGCTTCATCAAATTTGATTAATTATTTCATCATACAATTTGATCAATTATTTTACAAACTATCCAAACTTTATTTGAAACTCTAAAAACTATTTTTCAAAACCCTAATTCCTTAATACGCATAAAACATATTTTTGAAATCTGAAACCCTAATTACACTTTTCTAAAACCATAAAATAATAAATTGTTTTCTTAAAACCTTAACCTAATCTCTAATTCAAACATCCAGTAACATTATTTTTCAAATATCAAAATCTTTAACCTTAATTAATTCTTCTTTCCAAAATCACGCGGTAAGTATTATTCTTTGAAAAAGTAACATTAGCTTCTTCCAATTTTGAAACCCTATTTTCTAAATCTTAAACCCTAAAATCTTAATTTTCAACACAAAAACCTACAACTCTAAAAACCAATCTCAAAAATTTTATAGGGCGCTGCCCCCTTGACCCCCACCCGCTTCCACTAATCGGCTAGCGGGCCCGTCGTATGGGCTCGTTCAAGGGGTCAATATTCATTTGTGAATTATGAGTCCGTGTATTTAACTTTCCTTTTTCCAAAGTCCTAATTGTTAAACATAAAACCCTAGAAACCCTATTTCATGATATTAGTCGCAAACCCTAATTAAATTAATTTTTTTCAAAATCTTCACAGTAGCCTAAATAATAATAATAATAATTCCAAAATCCCAAAAACCCTAAATGCTAACTAAAGAACCCTAAATTGAGACATAAACCTAAATTTGTATTTTTACTTACTTTATTTTATTTCTAGATTTGATTGTGTAGTTTATTATATGTTTTGATGATTGATTTATTTTCAATGCTTGATTTATTTAATTTATCATGGATGATCATTTTCTTTATTGTTATGATTATTATTTGTTTGTTTTAGTATTAAAATTGAAAGAGGTATGTTTCCACCTTATGGGTACCTCATTAGTTAAGTATTATGTAATTTAAATCGCTTTTAAATTTTGGACCAATGTAAAGGACATGTTTCTACCTTTTGGTGGGTGTCCTATTTAGTTAAGACATGGATGATGTAAGGACATGTTTCCATCTTCGGCTGGGTGTCCATTTATTTACTTTGTTTGGACATTGCTTTGATTTTAATCTAATGATGCTTTATTTTAAGTGTTGCATGTAATATGGACAATATTATTATATTTAAGAATTTTATAATATTAAGACCTGCAAAGGAGGCCGGTTCCAATGAACCGGGCGTTGTGGGGGTGCTAGGCCATTTCTCACCTTCCCCACATGTACCCAACTTTCCAAACCCATTAAGGGGTTATGGATTCCTTAGGAATCTAGTCATCCACCCCTTTCTTTTTCCCGGCCCATCCGGGTGGCGACTCCATTTTCTTCGGGCTTAGGCCCGTGTTCTTTAAGGCCCTGAGTCTAAACAGTGCCGAAGTCACAAGAACCATTCCACCGGGAGTGGGGGTGAAAATCTCCGCTCACAGTGGTGACTCCACTAAGGATAAGAGAAGTTGATTCCATTGGTCTCTATATTATTCTATTCTTTCTTATAATGATTTTATCCATTGCATCATATTATATTACATCGTGTGCGTGAGTTAGGACGCCCGTGTTACCCGTGTTATGTTATGTAAGGGATACCATACTTTCACTCAAGGTATGGAGATCAAGCATGGCATAACCACTCATAGCCTTATACCATTTGGTATATACTTGCTATGGGAACCTAAGCTTTTTAACCCAAAGACTAAAGCTCATGTAATTGGCCTAGTTACTTTCCTTAGGTTTTACCACAAATGCTTATTGTTTGAATATGGTTAATTTATCTTGGCTTAAATCATGGCTTATTTGGTTTGTTCTTTTTCTAATATGACCTAAATACATTGTAAGCTCAAAATAAATTTTTCTTTAAAATCTAAATGACCAAAGCTATTTTCAAAACTTTTTCAAGATGGTCTTTGGACATAAAACTTTTCTAAAAACAAATCAAAAATTCTTTTGCTCAAGACTCAAATACAAAGCCCAAAATCCATTTTTTTTTTCTAAAATCATTTTTTGCAATGGGCTTAGAAATAAAATTATTTTCATCCATCCTTTTCTTACAAAGAGCTTGTAAATTATTTAGGTCAATTATGAAATACTAAAAATCAATTGTGAGCCTATTTTATACTAAGAATAATTAACCATGGGCCTGCTTTTGGCATGAATCATTAGTTACTTTTTCAAGTGAGAAATCTATTTATAATAAACCTCTTAATTTAGTTTTAATCTAATGTAGCATAAAAGCTACTTTAGTTGGTTGAATGGATTAAAACCTAATTAATGGGAATTATCATGAACTGATTTCCATTTTGAAAATATAACTATTGGTTGAAACATCCGAGGGAATTATTCAAAAACAAGATACCCCATGTTGGTATTTTGTTAACCATATACCTAGGAAAAGAGCATTTTGGTATTAGAGCCTAGGTTTGAGATTTTTGACCTAGGTAGGTTTTGGAAAGAAAGGAAGATAAATTTTTTGAAATGGTGATTTGATTTTAATATATGTATATGCATTGGCACTTGTGTTGGTCTCTGATGTTGCACTATTTAGTTATTATGACAGATATAGGTTGTGATGATATCTGACGGACGTGGCTCCAGTATAGGTTGGGAAGTATGGCTCCAGGTTGGGGTAGGGTTAGAGGTAGAGTTGAGGATACTGGAAGGCTTTAGGGGTAGCCAGACTTGAGGTACAGAGCCCTCGAGTATGAGTTTAGCAGATGGCTGAGTTGGTCTGTCAGGCCCCTATACAGTCATCGCAGTAGCTGCAGACCAGAAAGTATGGCAAGTTAAGGAAATATGGGGCTATAGACTTCTTCGGCACTGTTGATTCAGATGAGGGAGAACAGTCGTTGGATAGGGTGTAACACCCTTATACCCTATATACATATAATACATACACCTAGTATATGTAAAATATGCATATACCGTATAAAAATGTCACATTTTGGTTTAATAAAATTTTCACTTCTTAATTTTAAAATCATAAATACTTTAAAATGTATATTTAAATAATAAATAAAATATTATTATAAATCATAGGTACTAAAATAAGCATTTTTCATAAAAATCTCTAGGAAAAATTCGCCAGAATTTTGTCTGTAATTTGGATATTCCTAAAATCAATAAAACCACAACATGCATAAGATAACACTCCCAAAAAATATCAAATCATCATTTCACCCATACTCCTCAATTCCTCCAAATTTCACAAAACATTTATACATGTATATATGTTTATCCAAAAATGCATATAAAATCCATAATATAACATTTATCCAAAACGTCCTTTATAATTTACAACATATATACCAAAAACATAATATAATATATGTAATATCAAAATGTAATGAAAACATATAAATGATGGTAGTCGGCAATGATATCGAAGAAGCAGCCAAATTAACTCAAGCAAACTCAAGGCTAGACCCGACCCTATCTAGACGAACTCTCTAGCTCTACTAGATCTCCTCTGTCACCTGCGAGATGAATTTTAATCATGCTAAGCCAAAAGCCTAGCAGTACAAACTTTGATAACAATAAAGCTTAAATGCAATGCCAATGCACAATGCATATGGATATCATATCTCATATCATTTCATTAAAACATAATTTTCAATTATTTCACAATTCATAATTCATATAAAAGCAAATACAAGCATGGGCCCAAAGGATCAAATATGCAATTCAAATTTCAGAGTTACTATTTTGGTCAATATTGACACCCAGTATCTAGCCCGAAGGTAAGTGATGCCCAGCGTCTAGCCTGAAGGTAAATCATAGTGATGCCCAGCATCTAGGCCGAAGGCAAGTGACGTCCAACGTCTAGCCAGAAGAAAAATCAAATAGTTGCTCAAAAGATAGCCCCGAAGGTAAATAATGTGGATAACCTCATAGGCATGCAACCAAACACAGAACTCTAGAAATTGAATAACATTCTAGGCACACAATTATTTCATATTTATCATAATCAATCTCTTTCTCATTTTCTCATAATTCATTAGTCACATTGCTTCTTTTCTTACTATCAATTAGGAACATTACCTTATTTCTCATTTTTCCTCATTCATATCAATGTCACCTCATTTCATATCATCATATCTCAACATGTACCCATAATGTACCACATTTTACATTTACAACACATTACCCAATTATTTTGGGTATTTTCACATAGTTCACATATGAAACACATTTTATGCACGTTAGCCATTAACAATGGCTTTTCAACAATGCCCTTAATGCATACATAATAAATGGCATTACCCAAATACTTTGTGTCATTTTTACATAATACCCATATTTCACATTTTACATAATTTAGCCATTAACAATAGCTTTTCACAATACATCTAACACATAGATGACATTACACATGTCATAGCGCATTATTCATACATAATCAATGCATCATGTAGCTTAATAAACTTTCCAACCAAAATGTATTAAGCCCAAATGTAATGTAAACATACCCAATTTATTTAAAGTTTGTACTTACCTCTAAAAACAACCCAAAAGCAAGCTTAAAACAACCACCAACTTTCTCTTCCAACTTAGCCTTCAATCCTTGGATTGGGCAAATCAATGCTCTTAAATGCCTAAAAGTCCATAACACAAAATTCTCTCTCTTCACCAATCTTTACCCAATCACAAATATTTCTTTAATCCAACTTTAAAATCATTGTTAATCACTTAAAATAACTTCATTCAACCCAAAATAGATAATTAAATCATACCACTTCACATACCCAAAATACACAAATTCAAACTTTCACGAAATCCAATAAAAAAGTTGGAAACTTACCAAAGTTAGTGGAAATCACCAAAAATCCACTTTGAACACTTGAAATCTCTCAATTTGTGGAGTATGGAAGAAGCAAAACCTTGAGCTTGGCATCCATGGTGACTCGGCTTGGAGAGAAGAAGAAGAAGACCAAAATCAATTTTCTCTTTCTTTCCAATTTTAATTTCAACCTTATATATATATGTTATTTTAATAATTTAATAATTAATATTTATTTATTTAATTAATTAATTAAAAGTCCAAAAATCCATCTTCCATTTAAAATAAATTATTTTTGAATAATTTGAATAATTTTATATTTCCAAAGTTTATTTATAAAAATGCCATTGGACTTTGACTTTGACTTTTAAAATTTTGACTTTTGTATATGTTATATATATTTTGCATATATATCACATATACATTCCATTTTTCCATTTAAAAACCCTTCCTTTTTCATTTAAAATTATTTATTTAATTTATCCAAATAAATTATAATTTATTTTATAAATTTCCAAAAATTAAGAATTTTCAAAAATTTGTGATATTACACAGGGTTCAGAAGGTGTTCATCCAGTTGCAGACCACTGCAGAAGAGAAGTTTAAATATGCTTTCTCTCTTCTGTAGGGGGATTCCTATGACTGGTGGAAGACAGTTCCTCATGGGTTGGTTGATCCACCAATATTGACATATGATGACTTTTTTATGAGTTTGAGAAGAAATATACACCTAGGGATTATAATGATGCAAAGAAGAAGGAATTTCTTAATTTGAAGCAGGGAAAAAAGATAGTGACAAAGTATGAAAAGGAGTTTTTGAGGTTAAATAAGTATGCAAATGACATTATAATAGATGAGATAGAGTGGTGTCAGAGGTTTAAGGAGGGGTTGAGTCCATCCATTATGTGTTAGGTGGTTACGATATAGTATACGGATTTCTCTAGGCTAGTCTCAACTGCACATAGAATGGAGAAGGCCTGGGGGCTTGTAGCTACAGCTAGGATAGAGCATAGTAGAGCTAGGAGACCAAGAAAGAGGTAGAGTCATTATCCCTTAAGAGGGGGCAGAAAGGTTTTTCACAGAGTGATAGAGAGAGTTAGGAGCATACTAGTACGCTTGTTTGGCAGAGGCATGGGCCTACAATATCTGTAGCTAGTGCCTCTATTCCTTCTTCCCAGAGATCCATTCTACCTACTTGCACTCAGTGTGATAGAGTGCATAAAGGTATTTGTTGGGAGCTGATTTTATGGAATGTTGTAGGTGTGGATCTTAGGATCATTATGTGAAAGAGTGCCCAGAGCCATTAGGGGCTAGACAAGCAGGGATTATCATGTCCAGGCCTAGTGATGGTGGGGATAGGAGTAGTAGAGGAGGCAGCAAGGGGTGGTAGTGGTAGCAGAATATAATATGGATAGGGGGAGGTGTCTATATCTGTAAATAGGTCGGAGGGAGCTGGATCATCATAAAGGATCTATGGAATGCATAGGCAGCATGATGATCTAGATGTAGATGGAGGTTAATTTTGTTTACTTGATAACATTATTAATTATGCCTTGGTAAAGTTCTCATTATTTTATGATGTGGTTAGAAATTGTGTGCTCTTTACATTAGTATAGGGATTTGTGAAGATGCTAGAAAATATCCTTAAGGGGGAGAATAGAGAACATTAGTTAATGATGGTGATAAATGATGATGATAAGTATGTGGTCACTTATATTGAAGGAGGAGATTATTGTTTGATTTTGGTGGGGTTAGTTTATTATAGTGAATAATTTCAAGGATGAAATTATCTAAGGGGAGAAAATTGTAACACCCATAATCTCATTAAAATTAATTTAACAAAGTGTGTGAAGGGTAAATAGAGTATTGTATGAAGGATATATATAGTGTATACATGATATATACCTGATTTCATTAAAATAAAATTTTAATAAATAATGTAAAAGGTTAATTAAGGTGATGGAAGATGGAATATATAAAATATATATGTAAAATATATGTTGAATATACATAATGTATAAAGTCAAATGATAAATAGTAAAAGTCAAAGAGTAAATAGTAAAATATTAAAAGTTGAAAAATAAAAAATAAATTCAAAATTAAAATAATTTTGAATGGAAAATAGAAAATTGAATTTTTAAAATAAATAAATAAATAAAATAATAAAATAATATATATATATGGTTAAAATGAGAAAAGAAAAAGAAAAGTCAACATTTAAAACTTCTTCTTCTTCCTCTCTTCTCTCCATGGTTGATTTTTTCCATGAGCAATCGGTAGATTTTGCTTCATCCAAACACTAATTTTTGGAAGGATTTTTAAGAATTAAAGGGAGTTTTGGTGGCTTTTTACTAACTATTAAGTTTCTTTCTTAAATTTATGGAATTTCTTTGAAATTAAGAATTTGTGAGAAATGGGTTTTTGATGAAATGTGATATAATTGTTCAAATGATATAAGAATGATGTTAATTTAATGAGGAGACAATGATTTTATAGTTAAATGGTTGATTTGTTTAGGTTTGGATTGGGTTTGGATGAAGTATTTTTAATAATTGATGTAAATTGTGTTAAATTGTTCAAATCATGTTAAAATATGATTTTAATGGTGGAAATGAACTTAAAACTCACTTTGGAATTGATTGAAATTGTAACACCCCGATACCCTATATAAATACTATACATATACCTAGTATACATACAGTAAGTATATAAAGTATAAGGATGCCACTTGTTGTTACTTTTTAAAAAAAAAACTGTAACAGAGTTCAAACCATAATATGTTAATTAAATAACATTTACAAAATCATTCTCTTTATCAAAACTTCACTTATACATATAAATACTCTCTCGTCTGAAATATATCATAATTAAAATTAAACATGTATGCATTACCCACTAGGTAGTCTCGACAAACTTTTACTCTTCTCGTGGCATAACGAAAGATTTCATATCCTCCACCAAGCTACCTGCGTGATTACACATCCGCGCTAAGCCCAAGAGCTTAGTAGTACAAATAAATAATAAAATATACATTACAAAAGAATCATACCTCATATTTTTAGCACTATGTTTTATTGTTCTCTTACCACGTTTTCCTTTCTCAATGCATTCATCATATACTCCCACTAATCTCATACATTAAATACATAATTACTTAGAACATTCACAACACAATACTTACCCTTTTCTATCTCATATACATATACATATACATTATTTTAACAAAACACCATTCCATGACCTATCCAAACCTTCATGAAAACAATTCTCACAAATCCCACATTCATATACATTTTACACATCATACAACATTTTCATAAACTCATATCTCAACAAAGCTCCTTAAACCATATTCACTTTCAATATATCAATACACATATTACAAAATCATACTTCATAACATCATTTTATTCACAATTCATTAATCATGAATTACACTTCCAATAAAGGCAGCCATAGATCTCATTATTCATTTATTTCTACATTTGAATATCATATTAACAACAAAGACAGACTCGGGCCCAAACAACACACTAATATGCCATTCAATTTTCAGAGTAAATGCTTTGGTTTTATTATCACATTTATCAATATTATAGACCCAACTAGGCTTCAAGGATTAGGTTCAACCAAGCTTCAAGGGGAGCAAAGCATGCTAAGCTTCAACCCAACTTGGCTTCAAGAACCAACCCAACCTAGCTTCAAGGGTGGTAACATCTCAATTAGGCTTCAAGG
This sequence comes from Garcia nutans, assembly GCA_947685225.1. Lineage (NCBI taxonomy): Eukaryota > Viridiplantae > Streptophyta > Magnoliopsida > Malpighiales > Euphorbiaceae > Garcia > Garcia nutans. Next base: position 38,458,518 of record CANTUV010000045.1, read on the forward strand.
ATTCAATCCAACCTAACTTCAAGAGATTGTTACACTTATTAGGCATGCCACCAACAACAAACTCTGAAAATGGAATAACACATTAGTCACACAATTCATTTATCAATTTTATTCTCAATTGAATTATCATAACCAATAATAATGGCTCACATCTCATTTGAATCATCATAGCCAATCACAATGGCTTCATCACTTTTGAGTTATCATAGCCAATCACAATGGCTTCATAATCCATTTGAATCACCATTATAATATGCAACATCCATTATTCAATCATATCATCTAAGCATGTTTCAACTAACATTATACTCTTCATTATTTGAGCATACATAATCAATTTCATTGCACATGTATCTTTAAAACATTTCAATCACTATTATCAACCATGATGATATCACATTTCATCTTTTCTCAAAACACATTGACACCATTCATTATTAAAGCATTTATCATAATAAATTGCATTGCACATACCTTGTTGGATGATCCTCATCTCTTCCACACTATACAAGTCATAATATTAGTTACATTGTTCATATAACATACTACCATTCACATGATTCACAATGCATAACATAACATTGTTCATACTTAATCATATGCATCATCAAATGTATGTTCATTCTCCACAAAACAAGAATAGCAAATTACAATCACAGTAGCCAACACACCCAAGGGACACGGCCAAGCTTGTGGCCGTGTCTCTCAACACCAATTCAAGCAGAGGCAAACACGGGCAAGGGACACGGCCAAGATTGTGGCCGTGTCTCCCCAAAATCCATCCAACACGGCCAAACTTTCCTCCACTTGGCCGTGTCTCTCAAAAACATTAAGTCTTGGCCGTGTTCCTTTCATACTTTGGCCGTGTCTCACAAGAACAAAAACCCTAAAATAGCCAAAACTCTTTCAATTGCATTCAAACACATTATACACAACATAATCTCATCCAAATGGACATAATCAATATTATTAACACTTATTCATCACAATATTTATATTAACACTATATCAATCATACATTCAATCACTTACCACATCAAACCCTAGAACCAACATCAATCTTCTTCTTTCAAAGACAACCTCCACTTAATTTACCATTTTCAAACAAAACCACCACCAATTTAACCTTTTTAACTCACAATCAATTTTACTACTTATAAACACATCTCAAACACTCTAAATCATGATATCAACCAAGCACAACTCATCTCAAACACCACTTCAAAAATTAACAAGGGGAAACAAGAGAGTACTTACCTAATTTGATGAAATTCCACAAATCTTCAACCAAAACCTTTGATTCTTCCTTTAATTTGCTTCTAGCATCAAGAACACCTCTCTTGTTCTCTCCTCTCTTAGATGGCCTGCACTCAAAGGATGAAGAAAATAAAATTAATCACAAGTCAACCACTTCTTCTTCTTTAAATTTCCACCATGCAATCCAACAAGGAAAAATTACTTAATTACCCTTTATTCATTTAACTTAACCTTTGTCTCTTATATGCCCCTTTAGGTAAATTCACAAATCACAATTAAAATATCTTCTAGCATTGACCATCCCTTTGACTATTACAATATACACAACATATACATTCTCTTAACACACTCATTTCCTTTGCAAATACATATATACATTTAATTCAAATCAAAACAACAATTGTATCCAACTTCTAGGGCACACATTGGGATATTACAGAAATGGTTTTTCAAAATTTAAAAAGGTTAGGGCAAAATTTAAAAGTTTAAAGGAAATGCATTTAATTGATGTTTAATAGTTAAAACACCTAAAAATGTGATACTAATGCATTATATACATTCACATTTTGATTAGGTGTTAAGTAGATAGTAATTGTCCCAGCCAAATGGTAAAAGGACATTGTAGTAAAGTGGTGATAAAGGTGTGATTTCCAGCTTCAAAGTTGTGCTTGAACAAAGGTTAGTACATACTTTGACAGAAATACATTGAAATGCATTAGAATGGCATGTTACATTGTATAACGACATTGATACTATGCTACTTCGATGTGTGGGTTCACATGTAAAGTACATAGTTATGTGTTTAAAGGCATGAATTGCATAATGTATGAATAATTAAGCCATTTTAAGATGATTAATGGCACTGTTTTATGTGTTTGTGAAGAGAAACTATTTATGCCAATTTAAGGGCATGATTTGGCCACATTGTATTAGTGGCAAAGCATTTGATGTTTGTGATAAGAAAGTATGAAAATGTGATGAAATGATGGAAAAAGTGTTGGAAAGTAAACAATGATGGTATCGGTTATGTTAAGGTAAAAATGTATATGGAATGTGTGTTTTCCTTGTATAGTATCTGGTTCCAAAGTACTATTTTTGGTGCTATAGATATGTTTTGCCTTCAGACTAGATGTTGGGCGTCAATTATGATATAATATGCATTCAGGCTAGACACTAGGTCTCAATTATGATTGTTATTTACCTTCGGGTCTAGACACATAGATGTCAACAAGGGACAAATACGACACTTAGATCACCGGTGTCATGATACCATAACATTATCTCCAGAACTTGAATACTGTATAGGGATATTTGGGCCCAGCGCATGTGAAGTTGAATTTCATAAAGCTTTATGTGATTTTGGTACAAGTGTAAGTTTGATGCTTGATACAATTTGTAAGAAACTTGGCTTCATGAACCTCAAACTAAAAAGGATGTCTCTTCAGCTAGTAGATCACTCAATCAAATATCCAATAGGAATAGTTGATGTTCTTGTAAAAGTGGATAAGGTCTATATTCCTATGGATTTGGTGATGCTTGATATGGATGTAGACTTAGAGATTCCACATATTCTTGGAAGGACATTTTTGGCTATAACTAGGGCAATGATTGATGTTCGTGGAGACAAGCTCACCCTTCAAGTGGGAGATGAAAGAATATAATTCAGCTTTAACAAAGTTGTAAAGAGTCTTGCTTTTATGGATGATTGGTTCAGAGTTGACATCATTGATGAATGTGTGCAAGAGGTATTTAAAAATAAGTTCATCAAAGACCCTTAAGAAGCATACCTTGCATGTAGTTCAACTCCAGAAGATGAAGATAAGGAAGTTACTCCCTTTACTTTAGCCTTAGAAGCAACTCAAAAGGTACCTCTTCGACAATTTGAAGAGCTTGGAAAAGGTAACCTACTTACCATCCTTCTATTAAACAAACTCCTAACTTGGAATTAAAACCTCTTTCTAATCATCTAAGGTATGCTTTTCTTAGTCCTAATAATTCTTTGCCCGTAATTGTGAATGCTAATTTAAATGAAAGTCAATTAAGTCAAACCATAGAATTAATTGGCAAATATAAAAATGCAATAGGTTGGACTTTATTTGATATTAAATGAATTATGTATGTATAGAATTTTATTGGAGGATAATTCTAAACCCGTAATAGATCAACAAAAAATGTTGAACCAAACATGAAGGAGGTAGTTAAAGCCGAGGTGACTAAGCTTTTAGATGCAAGAATTATCTGCCTATTTTTTGATTGTTCATGGGTTAGTCCTGTACATGTTGTACCTAAAAAAGGAAGGATGACTGTAATAACCAATTATCATAATGAATGAATTCCTTCACGAACAGTCACTAGTTAGCGTGTGTGTATTGACTATAGGAAGTTGAATAAAGCCCCTCACAAGGATCACTTCCCTTTACCTTTAATTGATCACATTCTTGAAAGACTTGCGAGTAATGCTTATTTTTGTTTATTAGATGGATACTCTGGCTATCTTTAAATTCCTTTATCACCTGATGATCAGGAGAAGACCATATTCACTTGTTCATATGGAATATTTGCTTATAGAAGAATGCCTTTTGGATTATGTAATGCACCAATCAATTTTCAAAAATGCATGATGGCTATATTTTTTGACATAGTAGAATACATAGTAGAAATTTTTATGGATGATTTTATTGTATATGGTTCTACTTTTGATAGTTGTCTATAGAATTTTGAATAAGTTCTCAAAAGATGTGAAAAAACAAACCTTGTGTTAAAATGGGAAAAGGGTCACTTCAAGATACAAGAAGGCATCATACTTGGACACTAGGTCTCTCAAGATGGAATTGAAGTAGATAGAATTAAGGTAGAGATAATTTAAAAGCTACCACCACCTACCAATGTCAAGGGAGTTTGAAGTTTCTTGGGTCATGCAGGATTTTACAGATGCTTCATAAAGGATTTTTCTAAAACTGCTAAACCTTTGTGTGAATTATTAACTAAAGATGTTTTTAATTTTACTAATGTTTATTTAATTGCTTTCAATAGATTAAAGACAACATTAACATCAACTACCATTATTTCACCACCGAATTGGTCCTTCCCTTTGAGCTCATGTGTGATACAAGTGACTATGCAATTGGAGTTGTCTTAAGTCAAAGGATAGAGAAGAAAAGCCATGTGATCTGATATGCAAGTCATACCCTTCATGAAGCTCAAATCAATAATGCAACAACGGAAAAATTGTTTTTGCATTGGATAAATTCATATCATACCTTTTCGACTATGAAATTATTATTTACACTGACCACACAGCTGTCAAGTGTCTTATGAGAAAGAATGAGGCTAAACAAAGGTTGATTTGATGGATCCTACTCTTTCAAGAGTTTAATTTAGAGATCAAAGATAAGAAGGGAGCTGAAAATCTAGGTGTTGACCATCTTTCAAGGTTAGAAAGATAAGAGAATGAATAAGATAAGTTGCCAATCAACGAATCATTCCCTGATGAATAATTGTACACTTAAAAAATATTACACCCCATGGTATGCAAACCTTGTCAATTACTTAGCAAAGGGTATTCTTTCTCATGAAATTTCCCAGATCAAAGGAAGAAATTCCTTACAGATGTCAAGCACTATGTATGGGAGGAATCCTTACTATTCAAGTATTGTAGGGATGGGATGATTGATGTGTACCTGAATAGGAGTTCAAAAGCATCTTGGAGTTTTGTCACTCAGGAGAATATGGAGGTCATTTAATGTCACATCCGCCTACCGCATTTACGCATAGTAGTCACGTGCACTGTGAGAGAAGGGGAAAGGAGAAGATAATTCCTGACAGTGGCCCCAGATAAGGCTATAGGACCACTGGGACCTAATTGAAAAAAAATGCAAAGTGTTAGGGAGGTGATTGTAATTTCAAAAAGTTTTGGGGAGGTGATTGTAATTTTTAAAAGTTTTGGGGAGGTAAATGTAATTTCCAAAAGTCGTACTGGATGTTCTTAATAGTGCACATAACAGATTCCAAAAATGAAAAATAGAGAAAAATCGGGTCACAACGACGCGTAACGGTTTTTTCAGAAAACGCACGGTTTGAAAGATATAGGGGATTTTGACTAGGGACATTTTGGTCATTATACATGAATCCGAAGTAGGAAATAAACACAAGAGTGAGTAGAGGACGTTAAGGGGGGTAAATATGAAATGATCGTCAGTAGAGACGGGGCCCGGGCAACACCCGAGCAAAGAAAGGACCTAAAGGGAATTTTGTAAAAAGTCGAGGGCTTATTGGTAATTTTTCAAAACTACTTGGAAACCTAAAATAGACCTTAAAAATAGAAAGTAGAGGTCGAGACGATCAAAACTATACGTAGTTTGCCTCGTGGAATTGTACGGGTTAAAAGTTACGAACAAATAATCGCTAGAGGGTATTTTGGTCTTTTCACACCTTAGACCATAGATATTTCAACACAAGATGGTGGAGAGGCCAAAATATAATTAAAAGAAAGTTTAAGGACTTGGGTTTTTAAATAAATAAAAGGAGGAGACATTTGGGCTAATGAAAAGTAGACATTTAAAAGCTATAATAAAGAAGAAAGAGAAAAGTGTGGACATTTGGTTTGAAAAAACTCATTCATTCAAAAGTGATCATCATTTTCCTTATATATATATATATATATATAATGAGATGAAGAAAAAACTCTCTCTCTCTCTCCCACTTCCAAATTCGGCCACCATAGGAAAATATCAAAAGATTTTCAAGTTTTGTCAAGTTTGATTTTCAAGGTAAGTTTTAAGGTTTTCAAGTATGTAGAATTCAATTCTAGTATCAATTTTAGGTATTTATATAACTATTGGAAGATTGGAGATTAGGGTTCTTATGGTGGATTTGGGAAAATTTTAAGTAGTTATGATATTAATCAATTAAATAAAAGAATCAAGGTTTCTAAGGTTTAATAAGGTTAGATTAGGGTTTCGTTTGAAAAGAAATGGAGGATAGCTTATTATTCTAAATTGTTAAGGTTTATGTTTAAGGGTGTGTTCTTGAATTTCTTGAAGGAAAAACAAAGATTAAGGAAGGAGAAGGAGGAAAAGCAAAAGGGGAAGTAAAAGAATAAGGTTTGGTGCTTTACCATAAAAGAAATTCTATTTTTCTTACAAACTTTGGTTTATGGAAGTTTTGATGTTGATGCTTAAATATATTGATTGAGTTTAAATTAAATATTTGAGTTATGTTCTTGATTTCTTATGGCAATTGGGTTGTTTAAATTTAATTGAAACTAAATGTTTTGAGGAAATTTGGCAAGTGGATTTGGTAAGTTGTTTGGACTTTAATTAGTTTGATTTGAGTTAAACATGCAAAAGTTGTCAAAAGGAAGTGTTTGAATCTTCACTTTACCATTAAAGAAGCCTTAATATTGATTTGCAAAAAAAAAAATAAACTATCCTATGTATTTCATATGTTTGGGCCGAAATGGTCCCAAAAAGACAGCTTTCTGGATCTTTTTGTGGCAATTGTTTGAGGTAGCTAATGAATGAATTTTTCAACGAAATTTTACATGAAATTAGTCAACATATGAAATAAGTTTTCTGTAAAATTGCATCCAAAAATAAGATCATTTACCTGGTCAAATGCATGACTGAAGTGGACTGAAATTTTGACTAAAACCCAGATTTTACTATTCATTTGGTCATGCCATTTTGTGTTGCCGATTTTTCTTGCCGCAACACTATTCATTTGGTCAATTTGTAATCTTTTGAGGAATGCTTTGAAATGTTTGATATGTTTATTGTGGATGTTAAATATGTGAAAAAGAATAACGGTTTGACGAAAGAATGTGGTGCGCGGCGTAAATGGCAAAGCACGATGAGAATTTAAAATGATTTCTTGAATCATTCTAAAATGAAGTTTGAGCCTTAAATTGAATCATTTTAATCTTTATGCTCTACTGGATAGTGGGAGTGGTAGATAAGGGTATGGTGCACTATACTAACGCATGCAGTACTGCTCATTATTGTGATATGATATTTTATTCAGTGGTGAGGCCACTGAAGCCAATGGGGAGGCCCATTGGTTATAACCAGGATGGTGAGGGCCATTACTGTGATCTGATATCGGTGGTGAGGGCCACCTATGTTACAGTGGTGAGGGCCACTGCCTTATCACTATGGTTCCCTATATACCAGTATAGCCTCAGCCAAAGCCATATTTTTCGTTAAACTACGTAATGCAAAATGAGTTGATTTATGGTTTTTACATTTGTTAAAAGCATATCACACTGAATGTACAATAATTTCTATTGGTTCAAGGTTGGTTAAATTATGATTTAATTATTTCCCTTTATTTCAAATACTTTCATATGTTAGTTTTTATTTTTATTGGTAAAGTACCCACTGAGCGACAACGCTCAGCGAGTTAAGTTTTCCTTGACTAGTAGGTTTGAAGCAGTAGCAAATTCTTGGAAAGCGACGACCAGACCCACAGCATATCTCAGGGTAGATCTTTTAGATTCCATTATGAGTTAGCTGGTTGTGGAATTTATATGTATATATAAGATTGAGAATCAGTATATGATACTGTATGTTATTGGTATGTAATAATAATAGATCTCTACTTTATTTTGGATTAGAAGTGTTAATTTTTCTTGCAGGATGTAGTTGAGGGTATAAGGTGGAATCATTGGGTGCGTATTGAATTTGTTTGTATTCGCATTGGTTTGTGTAAAAAAAAATATTTTCAAAAATCAGAAAAACCAGTTTTGTCGACACTCGGGACCCAGATTTCTAGGCAAAACTCTGGCAAAATTTCTGTAAAATCGGAACTAAAATTTGACTAAGTAAAATTGGTAGCAACATTAGGATAGTGTGGCGCCTCTACTCGACTTACACAAGTAGGCCGGGAAGGGGTGTTACAATTTGTGGTATCAGAGCGCTGGTTTAGCCGGTTCTGGGTAGTTAGTTGAACTAAATCTTAAATGTATGACACATAGGGTTAGGATAGGGGTTTTAATTATGTAACCATACATGTGTGGAGTATTGTTAGTTATGTTATTCTAATTATAACAGGAGTAATTTTGGGTGATCAAAACGATGAGATGAGGGAGCTGAGAATGGAAGTAGAGAGGCTAAAGCAAATAGTGCAGGAGCAAGATGAAACCATAGAAATTCTGGCAGATCGAAGTATACAGGATCGTGAAGACCTGAGAGAAAAAAATGAGATGATTACCACATTGATGAGAGATGTGTAGATGTTAAAGGAGGACAGGCTTAGTCATAGAGTGGAGTTTGATAGTGCCTGTAGGAGCCTCGGAGTAGCACATAGAGAGATCCATGCTTTACAGGAGAGGGTCCACGAGCTAGGCCAGCACTTACCTAGTGAAGCATCACATGACCCAGACTTTGATCCCGAGATAGAAGAGTATTTTTCTTATAGTGCCACCTCACCTAGGGCACCTACTCACTGAGCTTCGAGATGTGTTGCTTTTTGAAGGATCTTTTGGTTATGTATATATGTGATATCGAGTAGACATTGTATGGTAGTATGACATGATAATATAGTAGTAAGGAGTCCTAAATTTTGGAATGTACCTAAGGGCTTCCTAGTAATGTAAAAACTTTTGCTTGGAAATAAATAAAAGTTGTGTTGTATATGTGTTATTTAAGAATTTTATATTTATATACATGCCACCTAGGGTAATATAATGCTATTGGGCTGGGTTGTTACTGATGATGGGATTGTATGCGTATTGGTCTATTTTTTTTTAGATGTTGCGAATAGCATAGCGTGATATAGAGGTGGAGGTCGAGTCTCAGGCCTCCCGAACTATAGAAACGCATGTATCAGAGATACCTGCGTCGGAGCAACCACTAGCTGATGCTCCTATTCCTAACGAAATGTTGCAACAAATAGCTACCGTATTACGGCAGATAGCCGGTGCCGCCCCAGCACCACCACCAGTGCCAGCACCCGTACCAGTACCTGCTGTAGGAGGGGAAAGAAAACCTCCGATCGAAAAAATAAGAAAGTACGAGGCGAAGGAGTTTAGGGCCCGAAGGGACGATGATTCTTCTACAGTCGAGTATTGGCTAGAAGGGACGGTACGAGCCTTAGATCAGTTACGGTGTACGCTAGAAGAGCGAGTGATATGTGCTACTTCCCTATTAGTGGAAGAAGCATATATATGGTGGGACACAGTTCAACAACGAGTTCCACTGGAACAGAGGACATGGGATTTCTTTGTAAATGAGTTCAAGAGGAAGTTTATATCGGAGGCATACCTAGATGCCAAGAAAAAGGAATTTCTACATTTAAAGCAAGGTCGACTAACTATTGCCGAATACGAGAGGGAATTTACTAGGCTGAGTAGGTATGCCAAGAAGACAATTGAAGACGGACATGATAGGTGTAAGCAGTTCCAGGATGGTTTGAATAATGAGATTAGGATGCAGCTAATTGCTGCTAATATTAAGGAATTTTCCGAGTTGGTCACTAGGGCTCTGGAAGTAGAGCAATGTCAATATGATGAGCAGAATAGAAGACAGAAGATGAAGCAGAAGAGAGGTACCCAAAACTATTCAGGAAATTACCAATCATCAAGGAAGTGATTTCGAGGCAGTGCTTCCACGGGAGGCGGTCAACGCCGAGTTTACAGTAAGGGATTGAATCGCAATGGCCCAAGCCAAGCCACCTCAGTCGCTAGTACCGGACGATCCGGAAGAGGATTCAACCGAAGCAGAGGTAAATTTTTGACTGGTCCGAGAGGTAATGAAGGCGAAAATACTAATCCACGCTATGATCAATGCGGATGCCGTCACCCGGGAGAATGTTGGGGTCGGACATTTGCATGCTATATATGTGGATCTTTAGACCACCTTATGCGAGAGTGTCCCCAGCGAATGCAGAATCGGCTTAGGGATACTGAGGGATCGCAAGCGATAGCAGGGCGAGGCCGAGGTAGAGGTAGGAATGAAGATCCGTCACGTATGCAGTCTGAGACAGTGAATCGACTAGAAGCGAGGGCTCCTGCTAGAATGTATGCCATGAGGGGGCGAGAAGATGAAGAAGTGTTAGACGTGATTGCAGGTCAGTTGTCTATGTTTGGAGTTTCACTTTACATTTTAATAGATCCAGGTTCTTCCCATTCATATATGTGCACGAAAAATGAAAAACTTGGGAACCTAAAGGTAGAACTAGAGGAAGAGGGAATATTAGTTACTAGCCCATTAGGGAGTGAGGTGATTACGAGGAAGGTAGTGAAAGATTGCCTCGTGGAGATACACGGACATATCTTTCGGGGAGACTTATTTGAACTACCATTTCAAGAATTTTAAGCTATTCTTGGGATGGATTGGTTGGCCAAACACGATGCACTAGTTGACTGTAAACGTAAGAGAGTTACTCTACATACGTCAGATGGCGATGAAGTGACCTTAGTGGGAAAGCGGAAGGATTATCTAACTAATATCATTTTCGCTATGACGGCTAAGAGGTTAGTGCAAAAAGGCTGCGAGGCATACCTGGTATGCGCGTTAGGAGCGAAAGAAGAGGCACCAAAGTTACAAGATATACCTACTGTGCGTGATTTCCCCGACGTATTTCCTGATGATTTACCCAGATTACCACCTAAACGAGAGGTGGAATTCACCATAGACGTGTACCCGGGAGCTGCACCAGTATCCATCGCACCTTATCGAATGGCGCCAGCAGAACTAAAAGAACTAAAGGTACAGCTAAAGGAACTTTTAGATAAGGGATTCATTAGACCAAGCGTGTCACCATGGGGAGCGCCAAAATTGTTCGTTAAAAAGAAAGACGGATCCTTAAGGTTGTGTGTAGATTACCGTCAACTCAATAAGCTGACCATCAAGAACAAGTATCCGCTACCTCGCATAGACGATCTGTTTGATCAACTCAAAGGTGCTGGAGTCTTTTCAAAAATTGATCTACGATCAGGTTATCATCAATTAGGGATCAAAGACGAAGACATACCAAAAACCGCATTCAGAACTCGCTATGGACATTATGAATTCATCGTTATGCCTTTCGGATTAACGAACGCACCTGCAGTATTCATGGATTTGATGAACAGAATTTTCCACCCGTATTTGGATCAGTTCGTGGTTGTATTCATTGACGACATATTGGTGTATTCAAAGAATCGAGAGGACCATGATTGTCACCTTAGGATTATTTTGCAAACCCTACGAGAAAAGCAGTTATACTCTAAATTCAGCAAATGCGAATTTTGGTTGGAAGAAGTAGCCTTCTTGGGACATATTGTATCAGCAGAAGGAATAAGGGTCGATCCCAAGAAAATAGAAGCAGTATTGGAATGGAAGCCACCTAAGACAGTAACGGAAGTCCGTAGTTTCTTGGGGTTAGCAGGATATTATCGGAGATTCATCAAAGGGTTTTCCATGATCGCCGCACCTATGACCAAGCTACTTCAGAAGAATGCCAAATTCCAGTGGACCGACGCTTGCCAACGGAGCTTTGAAAGGCTGAAGCAAAAACTTACTGAAGCGCCTATTCTTACACAACCCGTATCAGGAAAAGATTTTGTGATCTATAGCGATGCATCCCATATCGGGTTAGGTTGCGTATTGATGCAGGAGGGCAAAGTCATTGCGTATGTCTCTCGACAGCTCAAGCCACACGAAAAGAATTATCCCATGCATGACTTAGAACTAGCAGCGATTATTTTGGCTTTCAAGACGTGGAGACACTACTTATATGGGGAAAAGTGTTACATTTATACGGATCATCAAAGCCTGAAGTATTTGCCCACGCAGAAAGATTTAAACATGCGACAGCGAAAATGGATGCAATTGCTAGCCAACTACGACTATATGATTAACTATCACCCGGGCAAAGCAAATGTCATAGCAGATGCACTTAGTAGGAAATCAATGCAAGCGCTACATGCTATGAGGGTAGAATTAAAGCCCACAGAAGATGGAGCTATCTTTGCAGAAATGCACGTGCGACCTAACTTACATCAACAAATACGTGAGGCTCAGAGGGAAGATGAACAAGTGAAGAAGTGGAGTCAACAGGCGCAGGAGAACTCTTCAGGAGACTATCAAATTCGTCCTGATGGTATCCTATACTATAAAAACAGAATGGTGGTACCTAAGTCCAAGGAACTGAAGAAACAGATTTTGCAAGAAGCTCATAACAGTCCTTACACAATGCATCCGGGAGTAACGAAAATGTATCGGGACTTGAAGGAGTATTATTGGTGGCCAGGAATGAAAAGAGATATCGTTGATCATGTAACAAAGTGTCTGACCTGTCAGCAAGTGAAAGCAGAACATCAACTACCCTCAGGACTACTACAACCTATCAGGATTCCAACCTGGAAATGGGATCGTATTACTATGGATTTTGTCACAGGATTGCCTATGACTAGGAACAAACATGACGCGATCTGGGTAATCGTGGATCGACTTACTAAGTCTGCTCATTTCTTACCAGTACGTGTGGATTACTCGCTAGACAAGTTGGCAGACTTGTACATCAAAGAGATCGTACGTCTCCATGGAGTTCCAACTTCAATCATATCAGATCGAAATCCACGCTTTACGTCAAAATTTTGGCAAAAATTCCAAACAGTCCTTGGGACTCGAACATACCACAGTACAACATTCCATCCCCAGACAGATGGACAGTCGGAAAGAGTAATTCAAGTTTTGGAAGATATGCTGAGGGCGTGCATTTTAGAATTTAAAGGTAGCTGGGACAAAAACCTGAGCTTAATGGAATTCGCGTATAACAATAGCTATCAATCCAGCATACAAATGGCTCCTTACGAAGCACTGTACGGTCGAAAATGCAGAACTCCAGTTTGTTGGACAGAATTGAGCGAGGAAAAGATGTTGGGGCCAGATATAGTTAAGGAAACTGAGGAAAAGGTAGAGATCATTCGAGACCGATTAAAAGCAGCGGCGGATAGGCAAAAATCATACGCGGATCTAAAGAGGAAAGATATACAATTCGAGGTCAGTGACAGGGTATTCCTCAAAATCTCTCCTTGGAAGAAAGTGTTACGATTTAAACAAAAAGGCAAGTTAAGCCTTAGATTCATCGGACCATATGAGATTATTAAACGGGTAGGTCTGGTAGCTTACCAGTTGGCGTTACCACCCAAATTAAATAAAATACATGATGTTTTCCATGTTTCAATGCTAAGAAGGTATCGTTCAGATCCAACCCACATCATACCAGCTCATGACATCGAGATTCAGCCTGACCTGACATACGAGGAAGAGCCGGTAGAAATCCTAGCACGGGAAATCAAAGAGTTACGAAATAAGAAGATTCCATTGGTTAAAGTGCTTTGGAGGAATCACAAAGTAGAAGAAGCTACATGGGAACGTGAAGAAACTATGAGGAGGCAGTACCCATATTTATTTCAATCTGATGGGCTTCGGGACGAAGCCTAAATTAATGAGGGAGGAACTGTCACATCCGCCTACCGCATTTACGCATAGTAGTCACGTGCACAGTGAGAGAAGGGGAAAGGAGAAGATAATTCCTGACAGTGGCCCTAGATAAGGCTATAGGACCACTGGGACCTAATTGAAGAAAAATGCAAAGTGTTAGGGAGGTGATTGTAATTTCAAAAATTTTTGGGGAGGTGATTGTAATTTTCAAAAGTTTTGGGGAGGTAAATGTACTTTCCAAAAGTCATACTGGATGTTCATAATAGTGCACATAACAAATTCCAAAAATGAAAAATAGAGAAAAATCGGGTCACAACAACGTGTAACGGTTTTTCTAGAAAACGCACGGTTTGGAAGATATAGGGGATTTTGACTAGGGATATTTTGGTCATTATACATGAATCCGAAGTAGGAAATAAACACAAGAGTGAGTAGAGGACGTTAAGGGGGTAAATATGAAATGATCGTCAGTAGAGACGGGGCCCGGGCAACACCCGAGCAAAGAAAGGACCTAAAGGGAATTTTGTAAAAAGTCGAGGGCTTATTGGTAATTTTTCAAAACTACTTGGAAACCTAAAATAGACCTTAAAAATAGAAAGTAGAGGTCGAGACTATCAAAACTATACATAGTTTGCCTCGTGGAATTGTACGGGTTAAAAGTTACGAACAAATAATCGCCAGAGGGTATTTTGGTCTTTCCACACCTTAGACCATAGATATTTCAACACAAGATGGTGGAGGGGCCAAAATATAATTAAAAAAAAGTTTAAGGACTTGGGTTTTTAAATAAATAAAAGGAGGAGACATTTGGGCTAATGAAAAGTGGACATTTAAAAGCTATAATAAAGAAGAAAGAGAAAAGTGTGGACATTTGTTTTGAAAACACTCATTCATTCAAAAGTGATCATCATTTTCCTTATATATATATATATATATATAATGAGATGAAGAACAAACTCTCTCTCTCTCTCCCACTTCCAAATTCGGCCACCATAGGAAAATATCAAAAGATTTTCAAGTTTTGTCAAGTTTGATTTTCAAGGTAAGTTTTAAGGTTTTCAAGTATGTAGAATTCAATTCTAGTATCAATTTTAGGTATTTATATAACTATTGGAAGATTGGAGATTAGGGTTCTTATGGTGGATTTGGGAAAATTTTAAGTAGTTATGATATTAATCAATTAAATGAAAGAATCAAAGTTTCTAAGGTTTAATAAGGTTAGATTAGGGTTTCGTTTGAAAAGAAATGGAGGATAGCTTATTATTATAAATTGTTAAGGTTTATGTTTAAGGGTGTGTTCTTGAATTTCTTGAAGGAAAAACAAAGATTAAGGAAGGAGAAGGAGGAAAAGCAAAAGGGGAAGTAAAAGAATAAGGTTTGGTGCTTTACCATAAAAGAATTCTATTTTTCTTACAAACTTTGGTTTATGGAAGTTTTGATGTTGATGCTTAAATATATTGATTGAGTTTAAATTAAATATTTGAGTTATGTTCTTGATTTCTTATGGCAATTGGGTTGTTTAAATTTAATTGAAACTAAATGTTTTGAGGAAATTTGGCAAGTGGATTTGGTAAGTTGTTTGGACTTTAATTAGTTTGATTTGAGTTAAACATGCAAAAGTTGTCAAAAGGAAGTGTTTGAATCTTCACTTTACCATTAAAGAAGCCTTAATATTGATTTGCAAAAGAAAAATAAACTATCCTATGTATTTCATATGTTTGGGCCGAAATGGTCCCAAAAAGACAGCTTTCTGGATCTTTTTGTGGCAATTGTTTGAGGTAGCTAATGAATGAATTTTTCAACGAAATTTTAAATGCAATTATTCAACATATGAAATAAGTTTTCTGTAAAATTTCATCCAAAAATAAGATCATTTACCTGGTCAAATGCATGACTGAAGTGGACTGAAATTTTGACGAAAACCCAGATTTTACTATTCATTTGGTCATGCCATTTTGCGTTACCGATTTTTCTCGCAGCAACACTATTTATTTGGTCAATTTTGGATCTTTTGAGGAATGCTTTGAAATGTTTGATATGTTTATTGTGGATGTTAAATATGTGAAAAAGAATAACGGTTTGACGAAAGAATGTGGTGCGCGGCGTAAATGGCAAAGCGTGATGAGAATTTAAAATGATTTCTTGAATCATTCTAAAATGAAGTTTGAGCCTTAAATTGAATCATTTTAATCTTTATGCTCTACTGGATAGTGGGAGTGGTAGATAAGGGTATGGTGCACTATACTAACGCATGCAGTACTGCTCATTATTGTGATATGATATTTTATTCAGTGGTGAGGCCACTGAAGCCAATGGGGAGGCCCATTGGTTATAAGCAGGATGGTGAGGGCCATTCCTGTGATCTGATATCGGTGGTGAGGGCCACCTATGTTACAGTGGTGAGGGCCACTGCCTTATCACTATGGTTCCCTATATACCAGTAGAGCCTGAGCCAAAGTCATATTTTTCGTTAAACTACGTAATGCAAAATGAGTTGATTTATGGTTTTTACATTTGTTAAAAGCATATCACACTGAATGTACAATAATTTCTATTGGTTCAAGGTTGGTTAAATTATGATTTAATTATTTCCTTTTATTTCAAATACTTTCAAATGTTACTTTTTATTTTTATTGGTAAAGTACCCACTGAGCGACAACGCTCAGCGAGTTAAGTTTTCCTTGACTCGTAGGTTTGAAGCAGTAGCAAATTCTTGGAAAGTGACGACCAGACCCACAACATATCTCAGGGTAGATCTTTTAGATTCCATTATGTGTTAGCTGGTTGTGGCATGTATATGTATATATAAGATTGAGAATCAGTATATGTTATTGTATGTTATTGGTATGTAATAATAATAGATCTCTACTTTATTTTGGATTAGAAGTGTGAATTTTTCTTGCAGGATGTAGTTGAGGGTATAAGGTGGAATCATTGGGAGTGTATTGAATTTGTTTGTATTCTCATTGGTTTGTGTAAAAAAAAATGTTTTCAAAAATCAGAAAAACCAGTTTTGTCGACACTTGGGACCCAGATTTCTAGGCGAAACTCTGGCAAAATTTCTGTAAAATCGGAACTAAAATTTGACTAAGTAAAATTGGTAGCAACATTAGGATAGTGTGGCGCCTCTACTCGACTTACACAAGTAGGCCGGGAAGGGGTGTTGCATTTAAGCACTTCAAAGATAATTGCTAAAATTTTTCAATCCAGATTCTTTTGGCCTACCATGTACAAGGATGAAAGAGCTTTTGTTTAAGCATGTGATCATTGTCAACAAACAGGAAACATCTTAAGGAAGCAAGAGATGCCACTCAACTCCATTTTTAAAGTTGAACTATTTGATGTTTGGGGAATTGACTTCATGGGCCCTTTTCCATCTTCATTCAACAATCAATACATTTTGGCAGTGGTAGATTATGTATCAAAGTGGATGGAAGCAATAGCTAGTCTAATAAACGATTCAAGGGTAGTGATAAAGTTTATCAAGAAGAACATCTTTATAAGGTTTGGAGTTCTAAGGGAAATAATAGTGATAGTGGTACCCATTTTTGCAATAGAAGCTTTGATTTTCTAATAAAGAAGTATGGAGTACACCACAAATTAGCCACACCTTATCACTCTCAAACTAGTGGCCAAGTTGAAATTTCAAATAGGGAACTCAAGTGGATCTTGGAGAAGACAGTTAGCACTTCAAGGAAAGATTTGTCACTTAAGCTTGATGTTGCATTATAGGCTTAACGCATATCTTTTAAAACCCCTATTGGCATGTCACCTTATTGCCTAGTTTTTGGGAAGGCATGTCATTTACCAATGGAACTTGAACATAAAGCTTAGTAGGAAATCAAGCAATTGAACATGGATTTGGAAATCCTGAGATAAAGAAGGTTGTTGTAACTTAGTGAGTTAGATGATATTATACTTCAAGCACATGAGAATGCCTAGATCTACAAGGAAAGAACAAAAGCATGGAATGATAGATAATCCTACCAAAGTAATTCCATGAAGGTCAACTACTTGTATTGTATAATTCAAGATTGAAGCTCTTCCCAGGAAAGCTTAAGTCTCGATGGATTGGTCTGTTTAAGGCTGTGAAAGTATACCCCTATGGAGCTATTGAAATTCAAAACAAATCAAGGGAGACGTTTGAGGTTAATGGCCACCGTTTAAAGCCCTACTATATTGGCAATCTAGTAGACAATGGAAGTGTCTACCACTTCCGCAACTATCACTCAAACTGAGCAAGTCAAGCTATAAACTATAAATTAGCGCTTATTGAAAGGTAATCCAATTTTTCATTCTAATTTTATTTTATTTTATTTTTGGGTTTTTGTGCTTTTATTTTTGTTTTAGGTCATACTTGGATTGATATGAGCTATTGAAGAGATTCATCTTGCAAAGGGGCAAAATCATGGGGCATGCACAATGACTCCACCACCCACTACCTAAACCACTAAGGAAGTGGCAAGCTTCATGTTTATGGGGAGTTTAACCCCCAAAATTAACATATTCTATTCCCTTTTGAACTTATTTAGTTTTTCTTAAATTTTGGGATATGGGATACTTAATAAAAAATTTTATGCCATGGTGGAGAATTTTAAAATTTCTCTTATTTGAAATCTTGCACTTGAATAGTTTAATTCATGATAGGCCAATATTTATTTGTAACTCAATGATGCTAATTATGTTGATATACTTACATTTATAATTTAAAATTTTAAAATTTGAGATGAAGATTTGGTAAAGTGCTGTGTTTTATGGATTTCAAACTAAATGAGTTCTTAATTTTAGTTGGAAGTGGTCAATTATGCATGCTTACTTAGTGAGGGATACTACTCTTATGTCATTTGGTTTAGATTTATTTTTACCTAAAGCTAGAACATTTTTAAAAGAACTTTTGAGGTGAAATTGAACCTTGCTAAGTAGGGGGAAAGAAGATTTAGCCATTGTTTGTTTAGCCAAGCTCTTATATCCACCTTATTTAAACATTGCCTATAGTTGTCCCTTTGAGCCAAATTTAATATTTTTAAGCTTTCGATTTTTTTTTTCAAAAAAGTAGCCATAATAACCACCTTTTGATATTGATTATCTTTTGATAAATTTTCTTGTTGTAAATATATTTATGCTCAATTGGATTTAAAGAGTAAATTAAATATATCATAGCTCCTACAAATAAGCTGTGAACTGAGATTTTTGCCCCCACTCCCCGTGGAATGGTTCTTACGACTTCGACTCTCGGTGGGGGGCGAAAGGACCTAAACCCAGAGAATATGAGTCACCACTCAAATAGGCTAAGAAAGAAAGAAAGGGATGGATGACTCGATTTCTAAGGAATCCTCAACCCCCTATTGGGTTTGAAAAGTTATGTACGCATGGGCAAGGTGAGAATAACCCAGCACCACCATAACCCCTGATTCATTAGAACCGGCCTCCTTTTCAGGTCTAAATGTTATTAAATTCTTAATTTATTATAATGTTATTGATAATACATGCAATTAAAAGAATTAAATATTCATTGTATTAAAAGCAACCAAATAAAATGGGCACCCATACTAGATGAAAACGTGCCCTTACAATGTCTAATATCCACAAAGAAAGTAAAATAAATAAAATAGGACACCCGATAGAAACATATTCCTTATAATAGTCCCAAAATCCTTAAAATAAATTAAGCGATGCAAACTAAATAAATAAGGCACCCACATGTGTGGACACATGCCTTTTACAATTCCCTTTAAAAATACATATGAATCTAAAGAAATGAGTAAAGCAAAAAAAAATAATACAACATATATGAAAATAATTGAATAATTAAAAAGAAAAATAAACAAATACATCTTAATATTAACCCATTAAGAAAATACAAGGCGTCGCGCATACGATGGTCCCGCTAGCCGGTTAGCGGGTAGGGGGTCAAAAATGCAGCGACCCTTGTGGGAGATCAGAGGCAGCGCCCCTGAAAGGTAAATGATTTACCAAATAGGATTTTGTTGTGGAATTAGGGTTTAATATGTAGATCCAAGGTTCAATATGTAATTTATAATAAAATATGTAAGATTAGGATTTGGTCATGCAATAGTAAGGTTTGATCCTAAAACTAAGATACCATATGATAAGATGGGTTTTGGATTTATGAAATGCAAAACCCTAGTCCGAAAAGTTAATTGGTAAGTTAGTTGCGGTTTTTTATAAGCCAAAGATAAAAAAAAAACCTTAATTTCACCATAAACTCTAATTTAGGATAAAACCCTAATCTTATTTTTAAAATAATAAAAAACCTAGTTTTCACCTAAATTTCAAATTCTCAAAACTAATTCCAAAGCCCTAATTTCTAAAATCCTAACCCTAATTTCTAAAACCCTAATTGTCAAAACCCTAATTCCATAAACCTTAATTCTCAAAATCTTAATTCCATAAACCCTAATCCAAAACCTTAATTTTGAATTTCCAAAAACCCTAATTGCATAAACTCTAATCCAAAACCCTAATTCCAAATTCCCAAAAAGCCTAACCTATAAACCTAATCCAAGACCTTGATTCAATAGATTCCAAAACCCTAATCCAAGACCTCAATTTAACCCCTAGTTTGCATGTGTTAATCCTTAATTGCACTTTTAACCTAACTTTGAATATTTCAATCTTAGTTTGCATCTTAATCTCGATTATTTGATTTATGATGAATGATGGAATGGTTTAATTTGATTATTTGGATTTCAAAGATGTAAAGGGCATGCTTTCACTATGTGGGTGTCTTCTTTATTTAGTTTGTCATTTAATTAATTTTAAGGATTTTGCATCATTGTAAGGGCATGTTTCCATCAATTGGTGGGTGTCCTATTTTTATTTGTATTATGTATAATGGGCTTTGTAAGGGCATGTTTCCATCTTGTATGGGTGCCCATTGTGTTCGCTTGTTTAGACTTGTTTGACCTTTATAAATGTGATTATTTATTTTAAATAATTGTATGTATTATGGATAATATTACAAAAAGTTAAGAATTTAATAATGTTTAGGCCTAAAAAGCAGGTCAGTTTCAATGAACTGGGAGCTATTGGGGTGCTGGGCCATTCTCACCTTCTCCATGCGTACCCAACTTTTTGAACCTAGTTGGGGTTGGGGATTTCTTAAGAATTGAGTCATCCGCCCCTTTCTATCTTCCCAGCCCTGTAACACCCCTATATTCCGTATACGTACACAGCATGCTTAAACGATCATAATATACGTATACTGAATATAGAAAGGTCACAGTTTACAAAATACACAAGACACATCTTTAATAAAATAAAAAAAAAAACAAATATAAAAATGTATAATAGAATTTATAAGTCCTAATAGATAAAAACAAAACGTTTAATGACTCCGCAGCGGAAATTTTAGAAATATTTATAATTTCATATACATTAAGATCAAAGATTACAAAACATAAAATATATACATGATTGGCAGCTTGACTCTTTGATCTTTAAGCTCTAAAGCAACTCCTCAATGTCTAGACTCACTCGGTCTAGCTGAACTCTCGGGTTCTCCTCAGTCACCTGCGCGATGAATCACAATCGCGCTAAGCCAACGGCTTAGTAATACAAGCTATAGTATCATTAAGCTATGATGCAATGTCCATGTCATACAATCAAGTTTTATGCATTGTTCAAAGGAATATTGCATTTCAAGTTATATCTTGTTCATCATAGCTTATCAAGCTATATTCATATTTCATATGGTTGCTTATATATTATAATCATTTCATGACATTATATGTATTATCATTACTCATTACTTCCTCATACAATAACCACATTGAAAACCAAGACAGACAGGGCCCACAACACACTAATATGTTATTCAAAGTTCAGAGTTACTGCTTTGGTCCATAATCACAATAATCAAGCCTGTAGGCAACATATATCATATCTCTATCCATGGATAGTGTAACAGACCCAGTCTCTTGGACCATCAACCCGACTAATCGAGGAGATCCTCAACCCGGCTAGACTGTTACTTTAATTCATATTTCACATTTATCATTTCACATTTTTCAACTGGAATCGGCTTACGGGCCATCCCATTTCACCTATCCAGTGATTCATATTCACATTTTTCAACTAGAATCGGCTTACGGGCCATCCCATTTCACCTATCTAGTGATTTATAGGCATGCCGCCAAATACAAAACTCTGAAAGTTGAATCAACATATTAGACATATAATTATTCTATTTTAAACTTTATTTCACAATCCACAATCCATTAGGCAATCATGCCTCAACAATCATGATCTCATAACTCATACTTTTCACATTTCCAATTCCATATCATTATAATCAACCACATTAGTTTCACATCTCATATTTCATCATTCAAGTGTATATATATATGTATGCGTAGCAATTCACAATATACACAACATAACATTTACAATCACATATGATAAGCCTCTAGATCATATAAATATATGCATAAATGAAGAACTTGTACTTACCTTAACAACAATCCTCACAACTCTAAACACTTCTTCCTTTAAGAATCTAACACCTCTTGAATTAGGGTAATTCACTTTCTTCACAACCTATTCCAAAAGAATGAAGAAACCCTCATAAGATCATAAGGCTAAGAATCAATTAGGGCAAACCTTAAACTGGACACGCTCACCCACACGGGCGTGTCACTGGGCGTGTAATACATTCTGTCCCTCAGAAGTATTGACACGTCCAACCACATGAACGTGTTCACGGCCGTGTCAATTCTCCAAAATCACAGTAGCTATGACACGCTCACTAACACGGGCATGTTAATGGCCGTGTCACACCTACTGCCTCACAATCAATTGACACGCCTAAAGACCTGGACGTGCTCTTGGGAGTGTCAGGCCAAAAACTCAAATTCCGGCCAAAACAACACCACAACCAACAAAACACTTCCTTCCATCAACATCTACTTCAAACAAACTTAACCAAACTTACCCAAAAACCATCTTAAACTTGCAACAACACCAAAACAAACCAAAACACACACATCAAACACAAATCACAATTCATACTCATCACTCCAAACCCTTAACATCAACACATCTCTACCTTACCAACAAAATTACTCTTTTCTTCAATCAAACCCCAAAATCCAAAACCAAAAGACTTAAACATTCAAAAACACATCTCAATCAAGCAACACACTCCTAACATCAACTATCAACAACCAAACTTAATCACAACTTCAAAAACAACAAAGGAAATTAGGAGAACACTTACCAAAGTTGATGAAATTCCTCAATCTTCAATTTGATCACTTCAAATCTCCTTAGATTTTGATCTTAGAACCATTAATCTCTCTCTTGTTCTCTTCTCTCTTGGGTGTCCGGCCAACAAAGAAAACAAAGAAGAAAATGAAGAAAAAGAAACAAAGTCAACTCTTAATCTCCACACAAAATTCCTTTAAACCTCCTCCAAGTATTTTAACTATTAAAATAATCCCATTTCTTCTCTTCCACTCATTATTTAAATTTCCATTTCCTTTAATTAATTAATTACTTAAAAACACATAAATATCTTCTTCCACTAACCTTCTTTGACCATCACATTTTAACTTATGTATATGTTATATATATTCCATATATACAACATATACACTTCTATCTTAATTTCTTTTCTCTTTCAATTTAACTTATACACATAATCCAATTAAAACAATAATTATAACAAAACTTCTAGGGCACATTTTGGGATATTACAATTCTCCCTCTCTAAAAAGAAATTTCATCCTCGAAATTACCTGATATCAAGTCTGAAACAATTGAGGATACTGGTCTCGCATTGCTTGCTCACTCTCCCAAGTTGCCTCTTCCTTTGTATGATTCTTCCAAAGAACCTTTATCAATGGCACTTTCTTATTTCTTAATTCTTTCACTTCTCGGGCCAAAATAGCAACGGGTTCTTCTTCAAATGTCAAATCCGGACTCACCTCGATAGATTCCACTGGTAAAACATGAGATGAGTCTGATCTGTATCTCCTCAACATAGAAACATGGAAGACATTATGGATTCTATCCAACTCAGGTGGCAACGCAAGTCGATAAGCAACTGGTCCCACTCTTTCCAATATCTCATACGGTCCAATGAACCGAGGACTCAACTTCCCTCTTCGACCAAATCTCAAGATCTTTTTCCAAGGAGACACTTTCAAAAATACTTTATCTCCCACATTATACTCAATGTCTCTCCTCTTCAAATCCGAATAAGATTTTTGCCGATCCGAAGCTGCTTTCAATCAATCTCGAATTATCTTTACTTTCTCTTCTGTTTCTTTAACCAAATCAGGACCAATTAACTTACCTTCACCAGTTTCATTCCAACACAAAGGCGTCCTACACCTTCTCCCATACAATGCTTCAAATGGTGCCATACCAATACTAGATTGATAACCGTTGTTGTAGGCAAATTCCACAAGTGGCAAAAATCTGTCCCAACTTCCAGAGAAATCAATGACACAGCTTCTTAACATATCCTCGATAATCTGTATCACTCTCTCTGACTGTCCATCTATCTGCGGGTGGAAAGCAGTACTAAAGTGTAATCGAGAACCCAAAGCACCATGCAAACTCTTCCAAAACCTCGAAGTGAATCTAGGATCTCGATCAGACACTAAAGAAATTGGGACTCCATGTAACTTCACAATCTCATGGATGTACAGTTCAGCCAACCTCTCAAGAGAATAATCCATCCGAACCGAAGAAAATGAGCTGTCTTTGTCAATCTGTCAACAATCACCCAAATGGCATCATGCTTCCTCTGTGTCAATGGCAATCCAGACACAAAATCCATGGTGACTCTTTCCCACTTCCATTCAGGCACTGACAAAGGTTGAAGTAACACTGTTTGAACTTGATGCTCAGCTTTAACTCTTTGACATGTAAGACATTTGGACACAAACTCCGCTATGTCTTTCTTCATACCAGTCCACCAATAATACTGCTTCAGATCAAGATACATCTTCGTATTACCTGGATGCATAGCAAAAACTGATTGGTGTGCTTCTTCTAAAATAATCCTTCTCAAGTTAGCATCATCAGGAACACACAATCTATTCTTAAACCACAAGCTACCATCATTTCTCACAATAAAATCTTGGCTCTTTTCTATATGGCATTCAGAAACAATCTTTTGAGTTTTCTCATCAACCAACTGAGCCTCTTTAATTTGATCCAACAACACTGGCCTCACATTTAACTGTGCCAACAATGCACCATCATCACAGGATACAAAGCTAACATGTAATGCTCTCAACTCAACAAGCAACAAGAGCGAATAAGCAGTTAAACCTGCTAAAGACTTCCGACTCAAGGCATCTGCAACAATATTTGCCTTACCAGGATGATAATCAATTAAGCAGTCGTAGTCTTTAATCAATTCTAACCATCGCCTCTGCCGAAGATTCAACTCTCTTTGAACCCCCAAATATTTCAAACTTTTATGATCAGTATAAATAAAACACTTTTCTCCATACAGATAATGTCGCCAAATCTTCAATGCAAACACAATAGCTGCTAATTCCAGATCATGGGTCGGATAGTTAAGTTCATGCGGCTTCAACTGTCGAGAAGCATAAGCTATCACTTTACGCTCTTGCATCAACACACAACCCAACCCACTATGTGAAGCATCACTGTAGATCACATATGGTTTATCTTCCAAGGGTAAAGTAAGAACTGGCGCTTGAGTCAACATTTCTTTCAACTGCTCAAAACTAGATTGACACTGATCAGTCCATACAAATCTAATTCCCTTTCGAAGTAGTCTGGTAAGTGGAGTAGCTATTAGGGAAAAACCTTTTACAAACCGTCGGTAATAGCCTGCCAAATCCAGAAAACTTCTAACTTCAGTCACAGACTTTGGTGGACTCCAATTCAAAATAGCTTCAACTTTACTCGGATCAACTTTAATACCATCTGCTGAAATTATATGACCGAGAAAAGCTACTTGATCAAGCCAGAACTCACATTTCGACAGCTTAGCATACAATTGCTTCTCTCTCAAGATTTGCAACACAATCTGCAGATGCTTAATATGCTCCTCTTCATTCCGCGAATACACCAATATATCATCAATGAAAACTACCACAAACTGATCCAAATAGGGCCTAAACACCCTATTCATCAAATCCATAAAAGCAGCAGGTGCATTCGTCAATCCAAAAGGCATTACTAAAAACTCATAATGGCCATACCTTGTACGAAAAGCTGTCTTAGAAACATCTTCAGCTCTAACCCTCAACTGATGGTACCCTGATCTCAAATCAATCTTGGAAAACACAGCTGCTCCCTTCAATTGATCAACGATATCATCAATTCTAGGCAAAGGATATCTATTCTTGATAGTCACTTTATTCAATTGCCTATAATCGATACACAATCTCATAGTACCATCCTTCTTCTTAACAAACAAAACAGGAGCTCCCCATGGCGAAACACTAGGGCGAATGAATCCTTTATCCAGCAACTCCTGCAACTGCACTTTCAACTCTCTCAATTCAGCAGGTGCCATTCTATAAGGAGTGATAGAGATAGGAGTGGTACCTGGCAACAAATCGATACCAAACTCCACCTCTCTCTCAGGAGGCAACCCTGGCAACTCCTCTGGAAAAACATCTGGAAACTCTGAAACTGTAGGAAGACTGTCAAGTGGAGAACCCACCACTCTAGTATCTAAGACATGAGCAAGATAGGCATCACACCCTTTTCTGATCAACTTCCTAGCTGAAATAGCTGAAATCAACAAGGATGCAAGTTGCCTCTGCTCACTTGATACCATCACAATTCTATCATCACTAGTTCTCAATGTAACACTCTTCTTCTTACAATCTACTACAGCTCCATGTCTAGACAGCCAATCCATGCCTAAAATCAAATCATACTCTTTAAATGGCATTTCAATCAAATCACCACGGAACTCCTCACCTTGCACCACAATTGCACAATCTCGGTGCACCTTACTAACAATCACACTATGCCCTAAAGGATTTGTCACCAACACATCAAATCCTAAAGACTCAGAATGCAATTCAGACACAGGCAATACAGATGCACTAAGATATGAATGAGTAGATCATGGATCAATCAAAGCAAGTACTGAAATGCCAAATAAAGAGAAAATACCAGCAATGACAGCTGAAGCATCTGGCTGCCTCTGCATCACATAAACTCTCTGGGAAGATCCTGCCTCATCCGTTCTACTGTCTCTAAATGAAGATCCTCCTCTCTGAATGAACCCAGATCTAACTCCTCGACCAAAACTTCTACCTCCTTTACCTCCTCTGCTAAAACTCTGCCGTGAAGCTGCAGAATCCACTGACCTCTGTTCCTGCATCTCAGGACACTCTTTAATAAAATGGTCAGGCGATCCACAATGAAAGCACACACCTGATCCACCAATCCTCCGACAAGCACCCACATGAATCTTACCACAAAGCTCACATACCAGTGGAGTGGATCTCTGAATCACTGGGGTCGGAGCACTCGCTATAGAAGCTGTAGGTCGCTGTCTCTGCCTCTGATACTGTACTAACCTACCAGCTGGCCTCTGACTCCTCCCAACTCTGGAAACAAAATTGCCTCTACCTCTCTTCACAAATGAGGACCCTACCTCAAACTGGGGTCTCCTAACCCTGGTCTCTTCCTCTGAAGCAGCTGCTGCAATACCCTGAGCTCTCTCCACACTCCTAGCTGCTGCAACAAGCTGGGGAAAATCTTGGTATCTAGAACCAGCCACATGACACATAAGAGAAGGCCTCAGTCCCTCCTCAAACCTTCTGCATCTATCAATCTCATCAGATATAATACCTCCAGCATAATGGCTTAACCGGATGAAATCAACCTCGTACTCTGTTACTGTCCGGTGATCTTGCCTCAAACTCAAAAACTCCATCTTCTTCATATCTTTATACTCCCTCGGAGTATACTTCAACTCAAACTCTCTAAGAAAATCAGCATAAGACAAAGTAGGTGGATCGTCCATGGCATGGGGAACTGTCTTCCACCAGTCATAAGCGTCTTTCTATAACAATGACCTGGCATAATCAAATTTTTCCTCTGGAGTGGCTTGCAATTGGATAAATATCCTCTGTACTTTGTCTAGCCACTGTTCAGCCACTGCTGGATCTATAGTACCCAGAAAATCCTCTGCTCCAAACTTCCTCAACTTATCATACTGTCTCACCGGTACCTGAGGCTGAGGTGGTGGTGGCGGTGGTTGCACTGGTGCTTGTCTCATCATTTCCATCATATGTCTGAACCAAACTGGTGGAACCTCATCTCCAACTGGTCTCCCTGACCCAGAAGCAGGTGCCTCACCGGCTCTATCAAGTCTAGCCTCATCTCTACCCTCATCTGGAGCCACACTCTCCGCACTTCCCTCAACAAACTGATGTGAATGAGGATCCATCACAACCTATATCTGCAATCATAGCAGAATACACCTTATTAAAGATCAGAGTCTGCCAATACCAAACATGTATTATATTCAAAATCTGACTTTTTTTTAAAACCAAAAGATTCTTTTCCTTATAGTTAACCTAGGTTGAGAATCTCAAACCTAGGCTCTGATACCAAAATAATTGTAACACCCCTATATTCCATATACGTACACAGCATGCTTAAACGATCATAATATACGTATACTGAATATAGAAAGGTCACAGTTTACAAAATACACAAGACACATCTTTAATAAAATAAAAAAAAACAAATATAAAAATGTATAATAGAATTTATAAGTCCTAATAGATAAAAACAAAACGTTTAATGACTCCGCAGCGGAAATTTTAGAAATATTTATAATTTCATATACATTAAGATCAAAGATTACAAAACATAAAATATATACATGATTGGCAGCTTGACTCTTTGATCTTTAAGCTCTAAAGCAACTCCTCAATGTCTAGACTCACTCGGTCTAGCTGAACTCTCGGGTTCTCCTCAGTCACCTGCGCGATGAATCACAATCGCGCTAAGCCAACGGCTTAGTAATACAAGCTATAGTATCATTAAGCTATGATGCAATGTCCATGTCATACAATCAAGTTTTATGCATTGTTCAAAGGAATATTGCATTTCAAGTTATATCTTGTTCATCATAGCTTATCAAGCTATATTCATATTTCATATGGTTGCTTATATATTATAATCATTTCATGACATTATATGTATTATCATTACTCATTACTTCCTCATACAATAACCACATTGAAAACCAAGACAGACAGGGCCCACAACACACTAATATGTTATTCAAAGTTCAGAGTTACTGCTTTGGTCCATAATCACAATAATCAAGCCTGTAGGCAACATATATCATATCTCTATCCATGGATAGTGTAACAGACCCAGTCTCTTGGACCATCAACCCGACTAATCGAGGAGATCCTCAACCCGGCTAGACTGTTACTTTAATTCATATTTCACATTTATCATTTCACATTTTTCAACTGGAATCGGCTTACGGGCCATCCCATTTCACCTATCCAGTGATTCATATTCACATTTTTCAACTAGAATCGGCTTACGGGCCATCCCATTTCACCTATCTAGTGATTTATAGGCATGCCGCCAAATACAAAACTCTGAAAGTTGAATCAACATATTAGACATATAATTATTCTATTTTAAACTTTATTTCACAATCCACAATCCATTAGGCAATCATGCCTCAACAATCATGATCTCATAACTCATACTTTTCACATTTCCAATTCCATATCATTATAATCAACCACATTAGTTTCACATCTCATATTTCATCATTCAAGTGTATATATATATGTATGCGTAGCAATTCACAATATACACAACATAACATTTACAATCACATATGATAAGCCTCTAGATCATATAAATATATGCATAAATGAAGAACTTGTACTTACCTTAACAACAATCCTCACAACTCTAAACACTTCTTCCTTTAAGAATCTAACACCTCTTGAATTAGGGTAATTCACTTTCTTCACAACCTATTCCAAAAGAATGAAGAAACCCTCATAAGATCATAAGGCTAAGAATCAATTAGGGCAAACCTTAAACTGGACACGCTCACCCACACGGGCGTGTCACTGGGCGTGTAATACATTCTGTCCCTCAGAAGTATTGACACGTCCAACCACATGAACGTGTTCACGGCCGTGTCAATTCTCCAAAATCACAGTAGCTATGACACGCTCACTAACACGGGCATGTTAATGGC
Organism: Garcia nutans; assembly: GCA_947685225.1. Classification (NCBI taxonomy): domain Eukaryota; kingdom Viridiplantae; phylum Streptophyta; class Magnoliopsida; order Malpighiales; family Euphorbiaceae; genus Garcia; species Garcia nutans. Next base: position 38,488,422 of record CANTUV010000045.1, read on the forward strand.
CGTGTCACACCTACTGCCTCACAATCAATTGACACGCCTAAAGACCTGGACGTGCTCTTGGGAGTGTCAGGCCAAAAACTCAAATTCCGGCCAAAACAACACCACAACCAACAAAACACTTCCTTCCATCAACATCTACTTCAAACAAACTTAACCAAACTTACCCAAAAACCATCTTAAACTTGCAACAACACCAAAACAAACCAAAACACACACATCAAACACAAATCACAATTCATACTCATCACTCCAAACCCTTAACATCAACACATCTCTACCTTACCAACAAAATTACTCTTTTCTTCAATCAAACCCCAAAATCCAAAACCAAAAGACTTAAACATTCAAAAACACATCTCAATCAAGCAACACACTCCTAACATCAACTATCAACAACCAAACTTAATCACAACTTCAAAAACAACAAAGGAAATTAGGAGAACACTTACCAAAGTTGATGAAATTCCTCAATCTTCAATTTGATCACTTCAAATCTCCTTAGATTTTGATCTTAGAACCATTAATCTCTCTCTTGTTCTCTTCTCTCTTGGGTGTCCGGCCAACAAAGAAAACAAAGAAGAAAATGAAGAAAAAGAAACAAAGTCAACTCTTAATCTCCACACAAAATTCCTTTAAACCTCCTCCAAGTATTTTAACTATTAAAATAATCCCATTTCTTCTCTTCCACTCATTATTTAAATTTCCATTTCCTTTAATTAATTAATTACTTAAAAACACATAAATATCTTCTTCCACTAACCTTCTTTGACCATCACATTTTAACTTATGTATATGTTATATATATTCCATATATACAACATATACACTTCTATCTTAATTTCTTTTCTCTTTCAATTTAACTTATACACATAATCCAATTAAAACAATAATTATAACAAAACTTCTAGGGCACATTTTGGGATATTACAATTCTCCCTCTCTAAAAAGAAATTTCATCCTCGAAATTACCTGATATCAAGTCTGAAACAATTGAGGATACTGGTCTCGCATTGCTTGCTCACTCTCCCAAGTTGCCTCTTCCTTTGTATGATTCTTCCAAAGAACCTTTATCAATGGCACTTTCTTATTTCTTAATTCTTTCACTTCTCGGGCCAAAATAGCAACGGGTTCTTCTTCAAATGTCAAATCCGGACTCACCTCGATAGATTCCACTGGTAAAACATGAGATGAGTCTGATCTGTATCTCCTCAACATAGAAACATGGAAGACATTATGGATTCTATCCAACTCAGGTGGCAACGCAAGTCGATAAGCAACTGGTCCCACTCTTTCCAATATCTCATACGGTCCAATGAACCGAGGACTCAACTTCCCTCTTCGACCAAATCTCAAGATCTTTTTCCAAGGAGACACTTTCAAAAATACTTTATCTCCCACATTATACTCAATGTCTCTCCTCTTCAAATCCGAATAAGATTTTTGCCGATCCGAAGCTGCTTTCAATCAATCTCGAATTATCTTTACTTTCTCTTCTGTTTCTTTAACCAAATCAGGACCAATTAACTTACCTTCACCAGTTTCATTCCAACACAAAGGCGTCCTACACCTTCTCCCATACAATGCTTCAAATGGTGCCATACCAATACTAGATTGATAACCGTTGTTGTAGGCAAATTCCACAAGTGGCAAAAATCTGTCCCAACTTCCAGAGAAATCAATGACACAGCTTCTTAACATATCCTCGATAATCTGTATCACTCTCTCTGACTGTCCATCTATCTGCGGGTGGAAAGCAGTACTAAAGTGTAATCGAGAACCCAAAGCACCATGCAAACTCTTCCAAAACCTCGAAGTGAATCTAGGATCTCGATCAGACACTAAAGAAATTAGGACTCCATGTAACTTCACAATCTCATGGATGTACAGTTCAGCCAACCTCTCAAGAGAATAATCCATCCGAACCGAAGAAAATGAGCTGTCTTTGTCAATCTGTCAACAATCACCCAAATGGCATCATGCTTCCTCTGTGTCAATGGCAATCCAGACACAAAATCCATGGTGACTCTTTCCCACTTCCATTCAGGCACTGACAAAGGTTGAAGTAACACTGTTTGAACTTGATGCTCAGCTTTAACTCTTTGACATGTAAGACATTTGGACACAAACTCCGCTATGTCTTTCTTCATACCAGTCCACCAATAATACTGCTTCAGATCAAGATACATCTTCGTATTACCTGGATGCATAGCAAAAACTGATTGGTGTGCTTCTTCTAAAATAATCCTTCTCAAGTTAGCATCATCAGGAACACACAATCTATTCTTAAACCACAAGCTACCATCATTTCTCACAATAAAATCTTGGCTCTTTTCTATATGGCATTCAGAAACAATCTTTTGAGTTTTCTCATCAACCAACTGAGCCTCTTTAATTTGATCCAACAACACTGGCCTCACATTTAACTGTGCCAACAATGCACCATCATCACAGGATACAAAGCTAACATGTAATGCTCTCAACTCAACAAGCAACAAGAGCGAATAAGCAGTTAAACCTGCTAAAGACTTCCGACTCAAGGCATCTGCAACAATATTTGCCTTACCAGGATGATAATCAATTAAGCAGTCGTAGTCTTTAATCAATTCTAACCATCGCCTCTGCCGAAGATTCAACTCTCTTTGAACCCCCAAATATTTCAAACTTTTATGATCAGTATAAATAAAACACTTTTCTCCATACAGATAATGTCGCCAAATCTTCAATGCAAACACAATAGCTGCTAATTCCAGATCATGGGTCGGATAGTTAAGTTCATGCGGCTTCAACTGTCGAGAAGCATAAGCTATCACTTTACGCTCTTGCATCAACACACAACCCAACCCACTATGTGAAGCATCACTGTAGATCACATATGGTTTATCTTCCAAGGGTAAAGTAAGAACTGGCGCTTGAGTCAACATTTCTTTCAACTGCTCAAAACTAGATTGACACTGATCAGTCCATACAAATCTAATTCCCTTTCGAAGTAGTCTGGTAAGTGGAGTAGCTATTAGGGAAAAACCTTTTACAAACCGTCGGTAATAGCCTGCCAAATCCAGAAAACTTCTAACTTCAGTCACAGACTTTGGTGGACTCCAATTCAAAATAGCTTCAACTTTACTCGGATCAACTTTAATACCATCTGCTGAAATTATATGACCGAGAAAAGCTACTTGATCAAGCCAGAACTCACATTTCGACAGCTTAGCATACAATTGCTTCTCTCTCAAGATTTGCAACACAATCTGCAGATGCTTAATATGCTCCTCTTCATTCCGCGAATACACCAATATATCATCAATGAAAACTACCACAAACTGATCCAAATAGGGCCTAAACACCCTATTCATCAAATCCATAAAAGCAGCAGGTGCATTCGTCAATCCAAAAGGCATTACTAAAAACTCATAATGGCCATACCTTGTACGAAAAGCTGTCTTAGAAACATCTTCAGCTCTAACCCTCAACTGATGGTACCCTGATCTCAAATCAATCTTGGAAAACACAGCTGCTCCCTTCAATTGATCAACGATATCATCAATTCTAGGCAAAGGATATCTATTCTTGATAGTCACTTTATTCAATTGCCTATAATCGATACACAATCTCATAGTACCATCCTTCTTCTTAACAAACAAAACAGGAGCTCCCCATGGCGAAACACTAGGGCGAATGAATCCTTTATCCAGCAACTCCTGCAACTGCACTTTCAACTCTCTCAATTCAGCAGGTGCCATTCTATAAGGAGTGATAGAGATAGGAGTGGTACCTGGCAACAAATCGATACCAAACTCCACCTCTCTCTCAGGAGGCAACCCTGGCAACTCCTCTGGAAAAACATCTGGAAACTCTGAAACTGTAGGAAGACTGTCAAGTGGAGAACCCACCACTCTAGTATCTAAGACATGAGCAAGATAGGCATCACACCCTTTTCTGATCAACTTCCTAGCTGAAATAGCTGAAATCAACAAGGATGCAAGTTGCCTCTGCTCACTTGATACCATCACAATTCTATCATCACTAGTTCTCAATGTAACACTCTTCTTCTTACAATCTACTACAGCTCCATGTCTAGACAGCCAATCCATGCCTAAAATCAAATCATACTCTTTAAATGGCATTTCAATCAAATCACCACGGAACTCCTCACCTTGCACCACAATTGCACAATCTCGGTGCACCTTACTAACAATCACACTATGCCCTAAAGGATTTGTCACCAACACATCAAATCCTAAAGACTCAGAATGCAATTCAGACACAGGCAATACAGATGCACTAAGATATGAATGAGTAGATCATGGATCAATCAAAGCAAGTACTGAAATGCCAAATAAAGAGAAAATACCAGCAATGACAGCTGAAGCATCTGGCTGCCTCTGCATCACATAAACTCTCTGGGAAGATCCTGCCTCATCCGTTCTACTGTCTCTAAATGAAGATCCTCCTCTCTGAATGAACCCAGATCTAACTCCTCGACCAAAACTTCTACCTCCTTTACCTCCTCTGCTAAAACTCTGCCGTGAAGCTGCAGAATCCACTGACCTCTGTTCCTGCATCTCAGGACACTCTTTAATAAAATGGTCAGGCGATCCACAATGAAAGCACACACCTGATCCACCAATCCTCCGACAAGCACCCACATGAATCTTACCACAAAGCTCACATACCAGTGGAGTGGATCTCTGAATCACTGGGGTCGGAGCACTCGCTATAGAAGCTGTAGGTCGCTGTCTCTGCCTCTGATACTGTACTAACCTACCAGCTGGCCTCTGACTCCTCCCAACTCTGGAAACAAAATTGCCTCTACCTCTCTTCACAAATGAGGACCCTACCTCAAACTGGGGTCTCCTAACCCTGGTCTCTTCCTCTGAAGCAGCTGCTGCAATACCCTGAGCTCTCTCCACACTCCTAGCTGCTGCAACAAGCTGGGGAAAATCTTGGTATCTAGAACCAGCCACATGACACATAAGAGAAGGCCTCAGTCCCTCCTCAAACCTTCTGCATCTATCAATCTCATCAGATATAATACCTCCAGCATAATGGCTTAACCGGATGAAATCAACCTCGTACTCTGTTACTGTCCGGTGATCTTGCCTCAAACTCAAAAACTCCATCTTCTTCATATCTTTATACTCCCTCGGAGTATACTTCAACTCAAACTCTCTAAGAAAATCAGCATAAGACAAAGTAGGTGGATCGTCCATGGCATGGGGAACTGTCTTCCACCAGTCATAAGCGTCTTTCTATAACAATGACCTGGCATAATCAAATTTTTCCTCTGGAGTGGCTTGCAATTGGATAAATATCCTCTGTACTTTGTCTAGCCACTGTTCAGCCACTGCTGGATCTATAGTACCCAGAAAATCCTCTGCTCCAAACTTCCTCAACTTATCATACTGTCTCACCGGTACCTGAGGCTGAGGTGGTGGTGGCGGTGGTTGCACTGGTGCTTGTCTCATCATTTCCATCATATGTCTGAACCAAACTGGTGGAACCTCATCTCCAACTGGTCTCCCTGACCCAGAAGCAGGTGCCTCACCGGCTCTATCAAGTCTAGCCTCATCTCTACCCTCATCTGGAGCCACACTCTCCGCACTTCCCTCAACAAACTGATGTGAATGAGGATCCATCACAACCTATATCTGCAATCATAGCAGAATACACCTTATTAAAGATCAGAGTCTGCCAATACCAAACATGTATTATATTCAAAATCCGACTTTTTTTTAAAACCAAAAGATTCTTTTCCTTATAGTTAACCTAGGTTGAGAATCTCAAACCTAGGCTCTGATACCAAAATAATTGTAACACCCCTATATTCCATATACGTACACAGCATGCTTAAACGATCATAATATACGTATACTGAATATAGAAAGGTCACAGTTTACAAAATACACAAGACACATCTTTAATAAAATAAAAAAAAACAAATATAAAAATGTATAATAGAATTTATAAGTCCTAATAGATAAAAACAAAACGTTTAATGACTCCGCAGCGGAAATTTTAGAAATATTTATAATTTCATATACATTAAGATCAAAGATTACAAAACATAAAATATATACATGATTGGCAGCTTGACTCTTTGATCTTTAAGCTCTAAAGCAACTCCTCAATGTCTAGACTCACTCGGTCTAGCTGAACTCTCGGGTTCTCCTCAGTCACCTGCGCGATGAATCACAATCGCGCTAAGCCAACGGCTTAGTAATACAAGCTATAGTATCATTAAGCTATGATGCAATGTCCATGTCATACAATCAAGTTTTATGCATTGTTCAAAGGAATATTGCATTTCAAGTTATATCTTGTTCATCATAGCTTATCAAGCTATATTCATATTTCATATGGTTGCTTATATATTATAATCATTTCATGACATTATATGTATTATCATTACTCATTACTTCCTCATACAATAACCACATTGAAAACCAAGACAGACAGGGCCCACAACACACTAATATGTTATTCAAAGTTCAGAGTTACTGCTTTGGTCCATAATCACAATAATCAAGCCTGTAGGCAACATATATCATATCTCTATCCATGGATAGTGTAACAGACCCAGTCTCTTGGACCATCAACCCGACTAATCGAGGAGATCCTCAACCCGGCTAGACTGTTACTTTAATTCATATTTCACATTTATCATTTCACATTTTTCAACTGGAATCGGCTTACGGGCCATCCCATTTCACCTATCCAGTGATTCATATTCACATTTTTCAACTAGAATCGGCTTACGGGCCATCCCATTTCACCTATCTAGTGATTTATAGGCATGCCGCCAAATACAAAACTCTGAAAGTTGAATCAACATATTAGACATATAATTATTCTATTTTAAACTTTATTTCACAATCCACAATCCATTAGGCAATCATGCCTCAACAATCATGATCTCATAACTCATACTTTTCACATTTCCAATTCCATATCATTATAATCAACCACATTAGTTTCACATCTCATATTTCATCATTCAAGTGTATATATATATGTATGCGTAGCAATTCACAATATACACAACATAACATTTACAATCACATATGATAAGCCTCTAGATCATATAAATATATGCATAAATGAAGAACTTGTACTTACCTTAACAACAATCCTCACAACTCTAAACACTTCTTCCTTTAAGAATCTAACACCTCTTGAATTAGGGTAATTCACTTTCTTCACAACCTATTCCAAAAGAATGAAGAAACCCTCATAAGATCATAAGGCTAAGAATCAATTAGGGCAAACCTTAAACTGGACACGCTCACCCACACGGGCGTGTCACTGGGCGTGTAATACATTCTGTCCCTCAGAAGTATTGACACGTCCAACCACATGAACGTGTTCACGGCCGTGTCAATTCTCCAAAATCACAGTAGCTATGACACGCTCACTAACACGGGCATGTTAATGGCCGTGTCACACCTACTGCCTCACAATCAATTGACACGCCTAAAGACCTGGACGTGCTCTTGTGAGTGTCAGGCCAAAAACTCAAATTCCGGCCAAAACAACACCACAACCAACAAAACACTTCCTTCCATCAACATCTACTTCAAACAAACTTAACCAAACTTACACAAAAACCATCTTAAACTTGCAACAACACCAAAACAAACCAAAACACACACATCAAACACAAATCACAATTCATACTCATCACTCCAAACCCTTAACATCAACACATCTCTACCTTACCAACAAAATTACTCTTTTCTTCAATCAAACCCCAAAATCCAAAACCAAAAGACTTAAACATTCAAAAACACATCTCAATCAAGCAACACACTCCTAACATCAACTATCAACAACCAAACTTAATCACAACTTCAAAAACAACAAAGGAAATTAGGAGAACACTTACCAAAGTTGATGAAATTCCTCAATCTTCAATTTGATCACTTCAAATCTCCTTAGATTTTGATCTTAGAACCATTAATCTCTCTCTTGTTCTCTTCTCTCTTGGGTGTCCGGCCAACAAAGAAAACAAAGAAGAAAATGAAGAAAAAGAAACAAAGTCAACTCTTAATCTCCACACAAAATTCCTTTAAACCTCCTCCAAGTATTTTAACTATTAAAATAATCCCATTTCTTCTCTTCCACTCATTATTTAAATTTCCATTTCCTTTAATTAATTAATTACTTAAAAACACATAAATATCTTCTTCCACTAACCTTCTTTGACCATCACATTTTAACTTATGTATATGTTATATATATTCCATATATACAACATATACACTTCTATCTTAATTTCTTTTCTCTTTCAATTTAACTTATACACATAATCCAATTAAAACAATAATTATAACAAAACTTCTAGGGCTCATTTTGGGATATTACAAGCCCGTTCAGATGGGGACTCCAAATTCTCTTAGTTTAGGCCCATGCTCTCTAAGGCCTAGAACCTAACAGTGCCAAAGTCGCAAGAACCATTCAACCAGGAGTGGGGGCAAAATTCCTCACTCACAATGGCGACTCCATTGGGAATAAGAGAAGTTGATTTCATTGGTCTTTATATTATTTTATTCTTTCTTATTATGATATTATCCATTGCATAACTTAGATTGCATTGTGTGCGTCAGTTAAGATACCTTGTGCAACCCTTTTTATGTATATGTGAGTGATACCATACTTTCATTTAAGGTGTGGAGATTGAGCATTGCATAACCACTCATAGCCTTGTACCTTTTGGTATATACTTGTTGTGGGGACCTAAGCCCTTTTACCCTAAAGACTAAAGCCCATGTAGTTGGTCTAGTAATTTTTCTTAGTTTAAGTTATAGCCCATTTGGTTTGTCTTTTCCTAATATGACCTAATTATAGTAGAAAGCCCGAAATTATCTCATGGTCCAAAATTATTTCTTTTAAGCCCAAAAGCCCAAACTATTTTCAAACTTTTTCAATCTGGGCTTTGGACATAAAACCTATTTCCAACAAAGATGGGTCAAAAATCATTTTCTACCTATGGCCCAAGTATGAAGCCCAAAATTAATTTTGGAAACAAACTTTTTACAATGGATTTTGAAATATTTTCAAGGATGAGCCCAAAAACTATCTTTTTCTTTATGGCCTATTTTACTAAATCAAGTTTTCATTAGGTCTTAGCATTAAAACTCTTTTTATGGACCAAACCTTTTCTTAAAATGGGCTTTCAATTAGTTAGGTCAATTATGAAATATTAAAATCAATTGTGGGCCTAATTTGTACTAAGATTTGTTAACTGTGGGCTTGTTTGTGACATAGATCATTAATTGCCTATTTTCAAATAAGAAATCTATTCATGATAAATCTTTTAATTTAGTTTTAATCCATAATTAGAATCTTTCAGTTGACCTAATGGATTAAGGCTTAATTAGTGGGAGTTATCATGGACTCGTTTTCTTTATTTGAAAAGATAATTATTGGTTAATCTATCTGAGTGCACCTATCGAAAGAAAGATATCCCATGTTGATATTTTTGACCATATACCTAAGAAAAGAGACTTGCCACATGTGTGTGGAAGATATAAGATTGGAAGAAACGCCCTAACTCTGTTTACTTACTTATCAGCTCATGCATACATGCATATATTCATTGCATCACATAAGCATTAATCCTTTCTGGCTCACAGGTCTAGAGTACAGCAGTTCAAGAGCTTATAATAACCCCACCTATGGCTCAGAATCCAGTGAGAATTCAATCAATTTCACATCAAAAGTAATGGAACATGAGCAAGTTCAGAAGATGGTGAATGATGCCCTCGAATCCAAGATGGAAGAACTGAATGGGGCCTTGGCTAAGACTGTGAGAAGCCAACTATTATCACTATTGGAGGACATCAATGTTGAAACATCTACAAGTAACTAGAAGCAAAAGGACAAAGGAAAGGCCAAGGTAGCAAAGGTGGCCTCTGATGATGACAAGGTAGTAATGGATGATGCTGATTGGGATGCGTACTTCCAAGACCATCAAGAAAAGCTAAAAGAGAAGAAGATCATAGAGAAGACTGAGTCTTCTTGTTTTGAAAAAATGGTTGCTAATTTAGAGAAGAAGTTTAAAAAGAAGTTGAAGGCTGAGGAGGTGTCAGAAATTGATAAACTATTTGAACAAGATGAAGAAGTTCCTTACAAATTTAAGATGCCTTCTTTTGCCAAATTTGATGGAACCAGAAATCCCCATCTACATGTCAAGCAGTCTTCTAGAACTACTAAGGCTCAAACTTTGAGGTACTTCATGCTCTTACTCGACCCTATTGTGCTAAACTAGTTTAATACCTTAGAAGAGAACACTTAAAAAGACTTGGATTTCCTATACAAGGCTTTCATCCAGTAGTATGGGTACAATGCTGAATTGGAAGTGACTCTGATGGAGGTAGAATCAATAAGGCAAAAGGAGAATGAGAACTTTGTTGACTATGTCAAGAAATGGAGAAATAAGGTTGCTCTTCTTAAAAAGAGGCCAGATGAGTATGATCATATCTGGATGATAGTACGAGGTGTATTACCTAACCTTCGTGAGCGGATTCCCAATACTCTTATCAAGGACTTCAAGGACCTTCTCCAAGCTGGATTACAAATAGAAGAATGGGAAAGGGAGAACAATTATTTTGCTGGGAGAAAATTGAAAAGGGGAGTTATTAGTCTGGTAATCAAGGTACATATAAGGATGTAGATGTCAATGCAACTAGTCAAGGAAATAGAAGACAGTACTCAAAATTAGGAAAAACTCTACCTTGGGTTCTCAATAAATTGCAAAAGAAAGGGTTGTTACAGCCAAATGCTCCTAGACCTTAGCCAAATCCTTTAGCACCAAACTTTGATGCCTAAGCTTTCTGTCAATTCCATCAAATGCAAGGGCATGAGATAGAAACATGCATGTGGTTAAGGAATGAGATTCAAAATCTGATTGATAGTGGAAAGTTGTTTGAACCCAATAAGCCTAGCACAAAAGGCAACCCTTTGCCTAGGTTCAACAGAGTGCCACCACCAGCAACTTTCATGATAGGAGGGGGACTAAATGAGAAGTTCATCTTGCCATCATTTCAAGACATAGGAGGAGAAGCTATTAAAGAAGAAGCTTTACTTGACAAATTAATTGTGGAAGAAAAAGCATTGATCATTTATGTTGTGAATGAGTTATGGGATTCCACCGACAGTGAGGAGGAACAAGAAGCCAAGAAAGAGGAATGGGATTGGTCCAAACCCAACGAAGAAGTGTTGAATACCCATTTTGGTAAACCTTATGCCAGAGCTCCACCAAAAGAAGCAGAGGCTAAAAAAGGGAAGGAAGTTGAGATAGAAATGAAAGAAGATGAAGATGATGTTGTCCTTAAGCAATTGAAAATGACCTAAGCCAGCATCAACATCTGGGATTTGCTGGTGTAGACCCTTAATTTTTGACCCAATCCGATCCAACATGCTTTATTTAGTCCAAAATGATTTTTGTTGTCTAATTGGTCCAAAATAATTTTAATTAAATAGTTTTTGCTTTATTATCTAATTTTTATTAATAAAAAATAAAAATAAACAAATAAAAATCAAAAAATAAAAATAAAAATCGAAGTCGAAAAAAAATCGACAGCGAAAAACAATCCCGCAGGCCCAGCCGTTCGCTCACAGGAATTTCCTGCGGGCGAACTATTTCACCCGCATGAATTTCCTGCGGGCAAAATAGCCGCCTGCAGGAATTTCCTGCGGGCTGGCCCGCCCACTGGCCCCAGCCACGGGCCCGGCTGCCGCAGTTTTCGCCAGCGCAAAATTTTTTGACGTAAATTTTTCGAAATCTAATCCAATTAGGTTTTAATTTCTTTTTTTTTATTAATATTACTTGCCGTGTATAATTAGGAATAAACAACCTAAAACCATTATAAATAAGGACCAATAGAACCAAATTAAGGGGGAAGAAAAAGAGGCAGTAGCTTGATTTTTTGAAACCAAATCAGTGAAGGAAAAGGGAAACTCAATTCAAGTTATTTTTTAAAGCAGCAGCAGCACGAATTAAGCAATTCAAAGGCAACAAAGGCTTGTCTTTTAAGCTAGTTCATCCAAGAAGAATTGTTTTTGGAGGAATCAACAAAAGAAGGTATGTTAAATTCTTTTTGATTTATGTTTTCACAGTAGCAAACCTATGTAATTAGGGTTTTTTTTAAATCAAAAACTTTAGAACTTTAATTTAACTTTTCCAAGATTAAAACACTAATACATTACTTTATTTTCCAAAAAGATTTAAAATTATTATTTTTTGCTTCTTCAAAAGTCTCAAAACCCTAATTGAACAAATTCTTTAACAAAACCAAAACTTGATTCTGTTTCTTTCAAATTTTTAAATTAGGTTCTAGTTCATTCAAAAAGCCTTCAAAAACATATTTTCTACTTATAAAATCTTTAATCCGTGTGTTTAAATTCATAAAACCTCATGAAATCATCAAATTGTCTTTTTAAACCTTAATTCAACAAATCACCCGAGAACTCTAATTTTAAAGCCTAAAACCCTAATTCAACTTTTAAACCTAAAATAGTAAACCCTAAACCCTTTAAAACATTAAACCTTAACTTTTTCTAAAATTTAATCCTTTAAAATATTAAAAACCATAAAAACTCAAAAATTACACAGTAGCTTAAAATTCAATAACCAAAAATACAAACCAAAGTACTTTAAAGTGTCTAAAACCCTAGTTTCATGATTTCACCATTCAAACCTTAATTTGGTTAATCAAAGAGTCTTACCAACCTTTTAAAATATAAAACCCTAATCTATTTTAATTCCATAAAAAGTCACAGTAGCTATAATTGAACTTTTATTTGCTTTATTCAATTCCATATTTATTTATACCTTGATTTATCTCTTATGCTTTAATCTATTTAATTTCAATACTTGATTTATTTAATTTATCATGGATGGATGTTTATTTTATTTAAATACTTTTGATGAATGATTTATTTATGATGAATGATTATTTACTTTTACTAATCAATTTAGATTTCCAAAAGTTGTAAGAGGTATGTTTCCACTTGGTGGGTACCTCATTATTTAAACATCATGTAATTTAATTTGCTTTTCTATTTTAGAACTTATGTAAAAGGCATGTTTCTACCTTTTGGTGGGTGTCCTATCTAGACATGTGATGTAAGGACATGTTTCCATCCTTGGATGGGTGTCCATTTATTTGTTTTGTTTTGTTTGGACATTGCTTTGATTTTAATATAATGATGCTTTCTTTTTATTGTGTGTAGTATGGATAATATTGTTATATTTAAGAATTTTATAATATTAAGACTTGTAAAGGAGGCCGGTTCCAATGAACCGAGCGTTGTGGGGGTGCTGGGCCATTTCTCACCTTCCCTACATGTACCTAACTTTCCGAACCCATTAAGGGGTTGGGAATTCCTTAGGAATCGAGTCATCCACCCCTTTCTTTTTTCCGGACCGTCCGGGTGGCGACTCCATTTTCTCCGGACTTAGGTCCGTGTTCTCTAAGGCCCCGAGCCTAAACAGTGCCGAAGTCGCAAGAACCATTCCACCGGGAGTGGGGGTGAAAATCCCCACTCACAGTGGCGACTCCACTAAGGATAAGAGAAGTTGATTCCGTTGGTCTTTATATTATTCTATTCTTTCTTATAATGATTTTATCCATTGCATCATATTAGTTTGCATCGTGTGTGTGAGTTAGGATGCCCGTGTTACCCGTGTTGTGTTATGTAAGGGATACCATACTTTCACTCAAGGTATGGAGATCGAGCATGGCATAACCACTCATAGCCTCGTACCATTTGGTATATACTTGCTATGGGAACCTAAGCCTTTTTACCCAAAGACTAAAGCTCATGTAATTGGCCTAGTTACTTTCCTTAGGTTTTACCCCAAATGCATGTTGTTTGACTATGGTTAGTTTATCTTAGTCTAAATCATGGCTTATTTGGTTTGTTCTTTTTCTAATATGATCTAAGTATATTGTAAGCTCAAAATAAATTTTTCCTTAAAATCGAAAAAGACCAAAACTATTTTCAAAATTTTTCAAGATGGTCTTTGGACATAAGACTTTTCTAAAAAATAAATAAATTCTTTGACTCATGGCCCAAATATTAAGCCCAAAATCTATTTTTCTAAAATCTTTTTATAATGGGCTTAGAAACAAAATTATTTTTATCCAACCTTTTCTTACAAAGAGCTTGCAAAATATTTAGGTCAATTATGAAATACCAAAAATCAATTGTGGGCCTAGTTTACACTAAGAATAAATTAACTATGGGCTTGTTTTTGGCATGAATCATTAGTAACCTTTTTTAAGTGAGAAATCTATCTATGATAAACCTCTTAATTTTGTTTTAATCCAATATAGCATAAAAGCTACTTTGGTTGGTTGAATGGATTAAAACCTAATTAATGGCAATTATCATGGATTGATTTCCATTTTCAAGGATATAACTATTGGTTGAAACGTCCGAGGGAATTATTCAAAAGCAAGGTACCCCATGTTGGTATTTTGGTTAACCGTATACTTAGGAAAAGAGACTCGCCATTCGTGTGTGGATGTTATAAGGTTGGAAGGAACGTCCTAATCTGTCCTTATTTGTCTATTGTTTGTGCATACATGCATACATTTGCATCTCATATCATTAATCATCTCTGGCTCACAGCCCTGGATTACGATAGTTCAAAAGCTTACAATCCGACCTACGCCGGAGATGAGATATCTAGCAATGACTCAATCACTTGCTCACTAAGAACAATGGAGCCCGAACAAATTCAAAGAATGGTGGATGAAGCCCTCAATGCCAAGATGGAAGAAATAAAAGAGGCCCTAGCTGAGACCATAAGGAACCAATTGACTGCAATCTTAGAGAATCATGCTGAGGCTTCTGCTAGCACTAAGAAGCCAAAGGACAAAGGGAAGACGAAAGTTAATGAAGTGGCTTGTGATGATGAGAAGGTGATCATTGATGATGATGATTGGGCTCAATACTACCAAGATCTTCAAGATAAAAAGGAGCCAAAGGTTGTTGAGAAGGCAACTATTGAAAATACCGAGACATCTGATATTGAAAAGATGATTGCTGATTTAGAAAAGAAATTTGAGAAGAAATTGAAAACCGAAGAGGTGTCTAAGATAGACAAACTATTTGAACAAGATGATGAGGTCCCTTATAAATTCAAGATTCCATCATTTGCTAAGTACAATGGCACTGGAAATCCTCATCTCTATATATCACTGCCATGCAGTCTGCCTGAGCTACTAAGGCTCAAACTCTAAGGTACTTCATGCTCTCATTGGATCCTGCTGTCCAAAATTGGTTCAATACCTTAGATGATGGAACACAAAAGAGTTGGGATCTACTTTACAAAGCCTTCATCCAACAATATGGATACAATGTTGAAATGGAAGTTACCTTAATGGAAATTGAGTCCATTATGCAACGACCAGATGAAAATTTTGTAGATTATGTCAAGAGATGGAGAAACAAGGCTGCTTTACTCAAGAAGAGGCCCGATGAATCCGATCAAATAAGGATGATTGTGAGAGGTGTGTTGGCTAATCTTCGTGAGAGGATGTCTCATACACTCATACATGATTTCAACTCCAAGCTGGTCTACAAATTGAAGAGTGGGAAAGGGAGAAGAATCGCTTTTTAATAAAAAGGAATGAGAAAGGGAACTACCAGTCGGGCAATCAAAGCACACAAAAAGAAGCTGATGTTAATGCTGCTAGTGAAAGAGGAATGAGGCAGTTTTCAGATCTAGGGAAGCCACTGTCTTAGGTTCTCAATAAGCTACAAAAGAAGGGATTGTTACAACTCTTGACTCCTCGTCCTTTGCTTAATCCTCTTCCGCCTAACTTTGATACTAATGCATTTTGCCAATTCCATCAAAGGCCTGGACACGAAAAGGACAATTGCATGAAGTTGAGGCATGAGATCCAGAATTTAATTGATAATGGCAAGTTGCCTGAGCCGGACAAGCCCAACAACAAAGATAATCCATTTCCAAGTTTCAACAGAGTGCCACCACCAGCAACCTTCATGGTGGGAAAAGGATTGGAATAAGACTTTGTTTTATCATCCTTTCAAGATGGAAATATTGAAGATGTGAAAGGAAAAGAAGCCTAACTCAATGAACTTTCCTTAGGTTGAATGTTGCTTTTCAATCTTACTTTCTTTAATATTTTAGAACTATTGTGTTTTTCAAATTTAAATTTGTTTGAATAAATTATTTTTATCATAAATTTTTGTTGGTCTTTGTTCATTTTGATGCTCAACCAATGAGGAATTTAGCTTGATGTTTATAAATTAATGTGTCTAGGCATCATGACTCGAATGACTTTACTAGATGAGGGAATTGCTCTATAGCATTGAGTTGTGTA
Source organism: Garcia nutans (assembly GCA_947685225.1). Classification (NCBI taxonomy): domain Eukaryota; kingdom Viridiplantae; phylum Streptophyta; class Magnoliopsida; order Malpighiales; family Euphorbiaceae; genus Garcia; species Garcia nutans. The sequence continues at coordinate 38,504,777 of CANTUV010000045.1, forward strand.
TGCTTACTTAGAGAGGGCTCCTGCACAATTATCTTTGTCTAGGTCTTAGTCAGTCTTAGAACATGCTTTGACAAATTTTCAAGGCGAAATTGAACTCTGCTTATTTAAGGGAGAAATGATCTAGGCATTGTTTGATAAACCAACAACTAGTATCCACCCTATTAAATGTCAATCCCTAGTTGTCCCTTTAAGCCTTCATAAAATTTTAGCTTTCTTTTCATTGGCATACAAACCTCAATAACCTACCCTGAGCTATTGTGATACTTTTGACAAGTCTTATGATCACAAAGGTGAAAAGGCAAGAAGATCAAAGAAAGAAATGACTAGTCAAGATCTTAAGGATAGTTGAAGCTCTCAAGACCATGAAGATAGTTGATTTTTTAAGACCATAAGGATAGTTGATGTTCTCAAAACCTTAAGGGTAGTTGAAGTTCCCTTAATATATCAAGACAACATCAACATCAGAGTAACAAATGATTTATCCCTATTAAGGAAGATTTATGTTACTCCACTCATCCATTATTGGAAGCCCAAGTTAGTACAAACAAGACAACTCTTTTAGAGCTAGAACTTAAAAAAAAAAAGAAAAGAAAAGAAAAAAAGATAAAGATAAAACCTAAAAAGGTGGTTCAAAAAGCCAACTGAGTTCTCTTTTACCTAAATCAACAAAAGGCTTCCATTTGGTTTATAAGGACATTTTGACTTGAATTGGTCCAACCCAACCAAAGATTCAATTAAAATTGGAGAAAAAGGAGAAAGACCATTCAGTGCTTAAAAGTTCTGTACTTGACAGTCCTACAAGAAAGAAGGACAAAATGATAAAATGCTCAAAGAAAGGGAAGAGTAAGGAAAACAAAGAGAAAGAAAAGGGAAGAGTAAGAGAAATAAAGAAAAGAAGAAAAGAAATGAATTTGGGAACCAAACTTTTTGCAAGGGCTATCCTAATCAAGATCCATATTAGTGCCAAGAAGATATAGAAAGAATTTGGAGTCTAGCAAGATTGCTCCAAGCTGCCTAAAATTCAAACAAGAAATTTATAGTGTGAGGGTTTGTCCATTGTGTCACACCAGCTCCTATCTCAAAATGGCCTTCATTTAACCCATGTCCCTTATAGACCCCATTTCAAGCCTATCAAAGACCTGTTGATCTCTCTTGGTAGGTAGAGTCTATTAGTGGAGATAGTTTGAATAAGCATGCATATGAGATAGACAGTATTTAAACTCAATGAGACCAGTGGCCAAGTAGTGTGTATGTGCCTATCTGAAGTGCAACAATTCTTGCTTAAATAGAAATGATTCCCGAGTTTAGTACGATAACTAGGGTTGTCATGTTATAGATATATTAATTTGGAAAAATCAAGTCCTGAGGTGCATTAACATTAATTTGGCAAAGCCAACATTTGATTTCAAAATTAAAATTCAAAAAAAAATGTTTTGTCATACAAAGCCTTTGAGCTAAGGGAAGTCTGTTGAAATTATTATTAGCAAGGTTATAAAGAAGCTATCAACTGACAGGCTAAAACATAGCATAAAATGGATGTATCCCTTACTCTGCAACTTAGGGTCTCCACCACTCATATTTTCAACATCTCGGAGATAGAAGCCACAAATGCAAAGCTTTAGATCATTCCAATGCAAGACTTGAACAAGCGTCAAAAGGGAACCAATGAGAACACTTCTACTGATCACCTCAGTCCGTGAGTCAATAAAACCATTGTAAGTGTTATTCATGCATATCATGCATACATGAGCATATCACATCGCACTTTCTTGTCTTGTATTGTCTATTCCTTGTCAAAATGAACAGCAAACACTCTGTGAAGTAAAGAATCAAAAGAAGATGTCAAATCAGGAGGGCATGGAAAGCTCATTGCTTGAGAAAGCTCCAGTAATTTTGCAAAGAGAAGAAATGCATGCTTGTGTGAAGAACTAGACAAGAAAAATATCAATCAAAGCTTGCATGAAAAAAATCTTTGGTTTGAGCCTACACAGGGGGCAAAGTTTCTCCTTTTCAATTTTTTGGGTTTATATACCAAATATTTTTAAACTCACTTACAAATATTTTGCCACAGAAGGGGGGCAAGGAGAGGATGTAACACCCCTATACCCCGTATACGTACACAGTATGCTTATACGATCATAATATACGTATACTGAATATAGAAATGCCACCGTTTATAAAATACACAAGTCATATCTTTCAAAATAAGTGAAGCAAATCTCAAACATTTAAAAGAAATTCAAAAGACACCATAGATAAAAAAAAATGTTTATTAATCCGCAGCGGACATTATTACAAATATTTAAAAGTGCAAATACATTATAAATCAAATTTTACAAAACATAAAATATATACATGATTGGCAGCTTGACTCTCTGATCTTTAAGCTCTAGGCCAACTCTTCAAGCAAAAACTCAACTAGGTCTAGAGGAATCCTCCGTCTCAATCCTATCACCTGCGCGATGAATCACAATCGCGCTGAGCTAACAACTCAGTAGTACAAACCATAATGATATTATGCAATGTCTATATCAATGTCATACATTCCAACAATAGAGATCATATTCATGACTGTTACATCTCATTATTTCAATAATTATATCATCATCCATGAAACACATTTAACATAGACTCACTTGGGCCCAACAAGTATTTAATATGATATTCAAAGTTCAGAGTTACTGCTTTGGTCTACAATCACAATGATCAAGCCCGTAAGCAATATATCTCATATCTCTATCCATGGATAGTGTAACAGACCCAGTCTCTTGGACCATCAACTCAATAACTTGAGGAGATCCTCAACCCGGCAAGACTGTTACTAGTAACAGACCCAGTCTATTGGACCATCAACCCGACTAAATCGAGGAGATCCTCAACCCGGCAAGACTGTTACTTTTCATAGATTTCATATCAATAATTCACATAGTGTAACAAACCCAGTCTCTTAGACCTCAATTCAACTCAATTTGAAGAGATCCTCAACCCGGCAAGACTGTTACCCTTTTCATTTTATAGGCATGCCTCCAAACCAGAACTCTGAAATTGAATAACATATTAAACATACAATCAATTTATTCACTTATTTACCATTCTCTTTCTCAATTCATATCTCATAAACACATAGGCAATCATGCCTTAACAATTTCATTTTGCATAATCATAGCCAACAATCATGGCTTCTCATCACATCAATATACATATATTACATTACATTTCGCAAGATTAACATGATTCATATATATATATATCAACAATGCAATAAGATTTCTTAATACATTCATATCCAATTGTATAAGTTCCAAAATCACATGAATGTATGCAATAATGCAAGGTTTGTACTTACTTCAAAAGCAACCCACACAACACTAAAAACTTCTTCTTCCAAGAATCTTTCACCGCTTGAATTAAGGCAATTCACCTTCTTCACAACCTATTCCAAAAGAAAGATGAAACCCACATAAGATCATAAGGCTAAGAATCAATTAGGGTAAACTCTACACATGACACGCTCAACAACACGGGCGTGTCCCTGACCGTGCCCTAACTCCACAACACAGAAGCTTTTACACGCTCATATGTCACTGGGCGTGTAATACATTCTACCTCTCAGAAGTATTGACACGTCCAACAACATGAGCGTGCTCATGGCCATGTCAATTCCCCAAAAACACAGTGGCTATGACACGTTCAATAACACGAGCGTGTTACTGGTCATGTCAAACCTACTGCCACACAGAACAATTGACACGCCTAAAGACCTGGACGTGCTCGTGGGCGTGTCAGGCCAACAACCCAGATTCCGGCCAAAACAACAAAACACCCAACAAATCACTACTTCCATCAACATCCACTTCAAACAAACTAAACTCCATACATCCAAAAACCATCTTAAACTTGCAAAAACACCAAAACAAGACAAAATATACATTAACCACAAATCATCAATATCATCACAAACTCTAAACACACCTTCAACACTATCTCTTTCAACACACTTACTCTTTCCTTTAATCCATCCTCAAAATCCACAATCAATTCAATCAAACACTTTTAGACATATTACAATCAAACAACACACTCCTACTATCACAATAATCTATCAAACTCAAACACAACTTCAATAATAACAAGAGAAATCAAGAGAAAACTTACCAACAAGGATGAACTTCTTGAATTTCAACTCATCTTCTTGAAATCTCCTTCAATTTGGTCTTAAAACTCAAAACCTCTCTTGCTCTCCTTTGTCTTCTTGATAGCCGGCCAAGAAAGGAAAAGAAAAGAAATGAAAATGAAATTAGAGACAAAGTCAAACTTTGCATCTCTTTAAACCTCCACCAAGTATTTCTAAAAAGACAATTACCTAAACACCCTCTTCTTATTTGTTTTATCTTCCTTTCACATACATGCCCTTTTTAGTAATTTCATAATCAACAAAATAAATATCTTCTTCCCTTGACCCTCTATTTTGACTTGCATATATGTTATATATATTGCTATATACACAACATATACATTATCTCTATACATTTCTTTCCTTTCCAATTACACATACACATTTGATTCAAATAAAATAACAATTATCTCAAAACTTCTAGGCACACTTTTGGGATATTACAATTCTCCCCCTCTAAAAAGGAAATTTCGTCCTCGAAATTACCTGATATTATCTCTGAAACAGTTGCGGATACTGATCTTGCATTGCTTGCTCGTTCTCCCAAGTTGCCTCTTCTCTCCCATGATTCTTCCATAGAACCTTCACCAATGGCACTTTCTTATGTCTTAATTCTTTTACTTCATGTGCCAAAATAGCAACTGGTTCTTCTTCAAATGTCAGATCCGAATTCACTTCGATGGATTCAACTGGCAAGATATGAGATGAATCCGATCTATACCTTCTCAACATAGAAACATGGAAGACATTATGGATTCTATCCAACTCAGGCGGCAAAGCAAGACGATAAGCAACTGGTCCAACTCTTTCTAAAACTTCATATGGTCCAATAAAATGAGGACTCAGCTTCCCTTTCCGACCAAATCTCAATATCTTCTTCCAAGGAGACACTTTCAAAAATACTTTATCTCCCACATTATACTCAATGTCTCTCCTCTTCAAATCTGAATAAGATTTCTGTCGGTCTGAAGCTGCTTTCAATCTATTCCGAATCATCTTCACTTTCTCTTCAGTCTCTTTAACCAAATCAGGACCAATTAACTTACCTTTACCAGCTTCATTCCAACAAAGAGGTGTTCTACACCGTCTACCATATAATGCCTCAAATGGTGCCATACCAATACTGAATTGATGACTGTTGTTATAAGCAAATTCCACAAGTGGTAAAAATCTATCTCAACCTCCAGAAAAATCAATGACACAGCTTCTCAACATATCCTCTATAATCTGTATCACTCTTTCTGACTACCTATCTGTCTGTGGATGAAAAGCAGTGCTAAAATGCAATCGAGAACCCAAAGCTCTATGTAAACTCTTCCAGAACCTTGAAGTGAACCGGGGATCTCGATCCGACACTAACGAAATTGGGACTCCATGCAACTTCACAATCTCATGGATATACAGCTCAGCTAACTTCTCAAGAGAATAATCCATCCGAACCGGAAGAAAATGAGCTGTCTTTGTCAATCTATCAACAATCACCCAAATAGCATCATGTTTCCTCTGAGTTAATGGCAAACCAGATACAAAATCCATTGTCACCCTCTCCCATTTCCATTCAGGCACTGTTAAAGGTTGAAGCAATCCTGTTGGAACTTGATGCTCCGCTTTTACCTTCTGACAAGTGAGACATTTGGACACAAATTCAGCTATGTCTCTCTTCATACCAGACCACCAATAATGCTGTCTTAAATCATGATACATCTTTGTACTGCCCGGATGCATAGCAAAAACTGACTGGTGTGCTTCTTCCAAAATGATCCTTCTCAAATTATCATCATCAGAAACACACAACCTATCCTTGAACCAAAGACTACCATCACTTTTCAAATGAAAATCTCGGCTCTCTCCTTTTTGACAATCTGATATAATCTTCTGAATTTTCTCATCCGCCAATTGAGCCTCCTTTATCTGATCCAACAATATTGGTCTCAACTGCAGTTGAACCAATAATGCACCATCATTACATGCTTCAAAACTAGCATGCAACGCTCTCAACTCAACAAGCAACGAGAGCGAGTAAACAGCCAAACCTGCCAAAGACTTCCGACTTAAGGCATCAGCAACAACATTTGCCTTACCCGGATGATAATCAATCAAATGGTCGTAGTCTTTGATTAACTCCAACCATCGTCTCTGTCGAAGGTTAAGCTCTCTCTGAACCCCCAAATATTTCAAAATTTTATGATCAGTGTAAATAAAACATTTCTCCTCATATAAATAATGTCGCCAAATCTTCAAAGCGAACACTATAGCCGCCAACTCCAAATCATGAGTCGGATAGTTAAGCTCATGCGGCTTCAACTGTCAAGAAGCATAAGCTATGACTTTACCCTCTTGCATCAAAACACATCCTAAACCATTATGTGAAGCATCACTATAAATCACATATGGTTTATCTTCTACGGGTAAAGTAAGAACAGGTGCTTGTGTCAACATTTCTTTCAACTGTTCAAAGCTAGCTTGACACTGATCCGTCCACACAAATCTAACTCCCTTCCGAAGCAATCTGATGAGTGGAGTAGCTATCAAAGAAAAACCTTTCACAAATCGTCGATGGTAGCCTGCCAAACCCAGAAAACTTCTAACTTTAGTCACTGACTTCGGTGGATTCCAATTCAAAATAGCTTCAACTTTACTTGGGTCGACTCTAATACCATCTGCTGCAACTATATGACCCAGAAAAGTCACTTGGTCAAGCCAAAACTCACACTTTGACAGCTTAGCATACAATTGCTTTTCTCTCAAGATCTGCAACACAATCCGCAAATGCTTGTCATGCTCCTCTTCATTACGCGAATACACCAAAATATCATCGATGAAAACCACCACAAACTGATCCAAATAGGGCCTAAACACCCTATTCATTAAATCCATGAAAACTGCAGGTGCATTCGTCAACCCAAAAGGCATTACTAAAAACTCATAATGCCCATACCTGGTGCGGAAAGTTGTTTTAGAAACATCTTCAGTTCTAACCCTCAACTGATGGTACCCTGATCTCAAATCAATCTTGGAAAACACTGCTGCTCCCTTCAATTGATCAAAGAGATCATCAATTCTAGGCAAAGGATATTTATTCTTAATAGTCACTTTGTTCAATTGCCTATAATCAATGCATAACCTCATGGTACCATCCTTCTTCTTCACAAATAACACAGGAGCTCCCCAAGGAGAAACGCTGGGGCGAATGAACCCTTTATCCAACAATTCCTGTAACTGCACTTTCAACTCTCTCAATTCAGCAGGTGCCATGCGATAAGGAGTGATAGAGATGGAAGTGGTACCAGGCAATAAATCGATACCAAACTCAACCTCTCTCTCAGGAGGCAACCCTGGCAACTCCTCTGGAAACACATCTGGAAAATCTGCAACTGTGGTTATATCATCAAGTTGAGAACCCCCTACTCTAGTATCCACAACATGAGCAAGATAAGCATCACACCCTTTTCTAATCAACCTTCTAGCTGTTCCGGCTGATACAAACAAGGATGCAAGCTGTCTCTGCTCACTAGACACCACTACACTTCTACCATCAATAGTTCTCAAAGTAACACACTTTTGTTGACAATCTACCACAGCTCCATGTTTAGACAACCAGTCCATGCCCAAAATCAAATCATATTCTTTAAAAGGAATTTCAATCAAATCTCCACGAAACTCCTCACCTTGCACTCCAACTGCACTATCTCGGTGCACCTTGCTAACAATCACACTATGCCCTAAAGGATTTGTCACTAAGACATCAAATCCTAGGGACTCAGAATGCAATTCAGACACAGGCAAAATGGATGCACTAATATATGAATGAGTAGATCCTGGATCAATTAAAGCAAGAACTGGAATGACAAATAAAAAGAAAGTACCCGCAATGACTGCAGAAGCATCTAGTTGTCTTTGCATCACATATACTCGTTGAGAAGGCCCAGCCTCATCTGGCCTGTTATCCCTGGATGAAGATCCTCCTCTCTGACTAAATCCAGGTCTACCCCCTCTGCTAAAACCTCTGCCCCCTCGACCACCTCTGACACTAGGTCGAGAAACTGCAGAATCTGCCAGCCTCTGCTCCTGCATCTCAGGACACTCTCTAATAAAATGATCAGGAGATCCACATCTGAAGCATACAGCTGGTCCACTACTCTTCCAACAAACGCCTCTATGTGACCCCCACACTGAGCACAAATAGATGGAGTGGATCTCTGAACTACTGAAGTCGGAGCACTCGCTACAGAAACTGTAGGTCTCGATCTCTGTCTCTGAAACTGAACTGACCTACCAGCCTGCCTCTGACTCCTACTAATCCTAGGAGCAAAACTGCCTCTACCTCTCTTCACAGATGAGGACCCTGCCTCAAACTGGGGTCTTCTAACCCTGGTCTCCTCTTCAAAAGCAGCTACTGCTATACCCTGGGCTCTCTCCACACTCCTAGCAGCTGCAACAAGCTGGGAAAAATCTTGGTATCTAGAACCAGCCACAAGACACATAATTGAGGGTCTCAATCCCTCCTCAAACCTTCTGCACCGGTCAATCTCATCAGAGATAATCCCCCTAGCATAATGGCTCAACCGAATAAACTCTAACTCATATTCTGACACAGTCCGGTGATCTTGCCTCAAAGTTAGAAATTCCATCTTCTTCACATCCTTATACTCCCTCGGAGTATATTTCAGCTCAAACTCTCGTAGAAAATCACTGTAGGACAATGTAGGTGGATCGTCCATAACATGAGGAACTGTTTTTCACCAATCATATGCATCCTTCTGCAACAGTGATCTAGCATAATCAAATTTTTCTTCTGGAGTGGCTTGCAACTGAATAAAGATCCTCTGTACCTTATCCAGCCACTGCTCAGCTACTGCTGGATCAATAGTACCCAGAAAATCTTCTGCTCCATATTTTCTTAATTTATCGTAATGTCTCACTGGTACCATTGGCTGTGGTGGTGGTGGCGGTGGTTGCACTGGTGCTTGCCTTAATAACTCTACCACATGCCTAAACCAAACTGGCGGAACCTCCTCACCAGCTGGTCTCCCCGACACAGAAGCAGGTACCTCTCCAGCTATATCCACTCTAGCTCCATCTCTAACCTCATCTGGAGCTACACTCTCAGCACTACCCTCAATAGACTGACGTGAATGAGAATCCATTACAACCTATATCTGCAAACACAGCAGAATACATCTCATTAAAGATCAAAGACTACCAATACCAAACATGTATATTATTCAAAAATTCACTTTTAAAATCAAAATATTCTTTTTCTTACAATTGACCTAGGTTGAGAATCTCAAACCTAGGCTCTGATACCAAAATAATTGTAACACCCCTATACCCCGTATACGTACACAGCATGCTTATACGATCGTAATATACGTATACTGAATATAGAAATGCCACCGTTAATAAAATACACAAGTCATATCTTTCAAAATAAGTGAAGCAAATCTCAAACATTTAAAAGAAATTCAAAAGACACCATAGATAAAAAAACGTTTATTAATCTGCAGCGGACATTATTACAAATATTTACAAGTGCAAATACATTATAAATCAAAATTTACAAAACATAAAATATATACATGATTGGCAGCTTGACTCTCTGATCTTTAAGCTCTAGGCCAACTCTTCAAGCAAAAACTCAACTAGGTCTAGAGGAATCCTCCATCTCAATCCTATCACCTGCGCGATGAATCACAATGGCGCTGAGCCAACAACTCAGTAGTACAAACCATAATGATATTATGCAATGTCTATATCAATGTCATACATTCCAACAATAGAGATCATATTCATGACTGTTACATCTCATTATTTCAATAATTATATCATCATCCATGAAACACATTTAACATAGACTCACTTGGGCCAGACAAGTATTTAATATGATATTCAAAGTTTAGAGTTACTGCTTTGGTCTAGAATCACAATGATCAAGCCCGTAAGCAATATATCTCATATCTCTATCCATGGATAGTGTAACAGACCCAGTCTCTTGGACCATCAACTCAATAACTTGAGGAGATCCTCAACCCGGCAAGACTGTTACTAGTAACAGACCCAGTCTCTTGGACCATCAACCCGACTAAATCGAGGAGATCCTCAACCCGGCAAGACAGTTACTTTTCATAGATTTCATATCAATAATTCACATAGTGTAACAAACCCAGTCTCTTGGACCTCAATTCAACTCAATTTGAAGAGATCCTCAACCCGGCAAGACTGTTACCCTTTTCATTTTATAGGCATGCCTCCAAACCCATAACTCTGAAATTGAATAACATATTAAACATACAATCAATTTATTCACTTCTTTACCATTCTCTTTCTCAATTCATATCTCATAAACACATAGGCAATCATGCCTTAACAATTTCATTTTCATAATCATAGCCAACAATCATGGCTTCTCATCACATCAATATACATATATTACATTACATTTCGCAAGATTAACATTATTCATATATATATATCGACAATGCAATAAGATTTCTTAATACATTCATATCCAATTGTATAAGTTCCAAAATCACATGAATGTATGCAATAATGCAAGGTTTGTACTTACTTCAAAAGCAACCCACACAACACTAAAAACTTCTTCTTCCAAGAATCTTTCACCGCTTGAATTAAGGCAATTCACCTTCTTCACAACCTATTCCAAAAGAAAGATGAAACCCACATAAGATCATAAGGCTAAGAATCAATTAGGGTAAACTCTACACATGACACGCTCAACAACACGGGCGTGTCCCTGACCGTGCCCTAACTCCACAACACAGAAGCTTTTACACGCTCATATGTCACTGGGCGTGTAATACATTCTACCTCTCAGAAGTATTGACACGTCCAACAACATGAGCGTGCTCATGGCCATGTCAATTCCCCAAAAACACAGTGGCTATGACACGTTCAATAACACGGGCGTGTTACTGGTCATGTCAAACCTACTGCCACACAGAACAATTGACACGCCTAAAGACCTGGACGTGCTCGTGGGCGTGTCAGGCCAACAACCCAGATTCCGGCCAAAACAACAAAACACCCAACAAATCACTACTTCCATCAACATCCACTTCAAACAAACTAAACTCAATTCAATTCCAGGTCCAAGTACCCAAGCTCGGGTCCAAGTACCCAATTTCGGGTCCAAGTACCCAAATTAAATCAATCTCAGGTCCAAGTACCCAATCCTGGGTCCAAGTACCCAAAATCAATTCAAGCTAGGGTCCAAGTACCCAATCTCAGGTCCAAGTACCCAATCCCTGGTCCAAGTACCCAATCCTGGGTCCAAGTACCCAATCTCGGGTCCAAGTACCCAATCCAGGGTCCAAGCACCCAATCCTGGGTCCAAGTACCCAAATCAAATAAATTCCAGGTCCAAGTACCCAAATTATTTCAATCTCGGGGTCAAGTACCCAATCCTAGGTCCAAGTACCCAATCTCGGGTCCAAGTACCCAATCCAGGGTCCAAGCACCCAACCCCGGGTCCAAGTACCCAAATCAAATCAATCCCGAGTCCAAGCACCCAATCTCAGGTCCAAGTACCAAAATCAAATCAATCCCGGGTCCAAGTACCCATTCTCGGGTCCAAGTACCCAGAATAAATTTAAATCACCATCTCAAAAATTAAGTCTTATTGCTTTTCACTCTCTTTCACTAAGGTTTCAGATCATTCAAGCAGGGGGCAAACTGTAGACCCTTAATTTTTTACCCAACCCGATCCAATATGCTTTATTTAGTCCAAAATGATTTTTGTTGTCTAATTGGTCCAAAATAATTTTAATTAAATAGTTTTTACTTTATTATCTAATTTTTATTAATAAAAAATAAAAATAAATAAATAAAAATAAAAAAATAAAAATAAAAATAAAAATCAGAGTCGGAAAAAAATCGGCAGCGAAAAATAGTCGCGCGGGCCCGAGGAAGTTTTGCCCTGCAGGAAAATCCTACGGGCAAAACCTTCGCCCGCAGGAAACTCCTGTAGGAGAAATTTTCGCCAGCAGAAAATTCCTACGGGCGACGCGCCCGCAGGCCCAGCCGTTCGCTCACAGGAATTTCCTGCGGGCTGGCACGCCCACTGGCCCCAGCCACGGGCCCGGCTGCCGCAGTTTTTGCCAACACAAAATTTTTCGGCGCAAATTTTTTGAAACCTAATCCAATTAGGTTTTAATTTCTTTTTTTATTAATATTACTTGCCGTGTATAATTAGGAATAAACAACCTAAAACCATTATAAATAAGGACCAATAGAACCAAATTAAGGGGGAAGAAAAAGAGGCAGTAGCTTGATTTTTTGAAACCAAATCAGTGAAGGAAAATGGAAACTCAATTCAAGTGATTTTTTTAAAGCAGCAGCAGCACGAATTAAGCAATTCAAAGGCAACAAAGGCTTGTCTTTGGAGCTAGTTCATCCAAGAAGAATTGTTTTTGGAGGAATCAACAAAAGAAGGTATGTTAAATTCTTTTTGATTTATGTTTTCACAGTAGCAAATCTATGAAATTAGGGTTTTTTTTAAATCAAAAACTTTAGAACTTTAATTTAACTTTTCCAAGATTAAAACACTAATACATTACTTTATTTTCCAAAAAGATTTAAAATTATTATTTTTTGCTTCTTCAAAAGTCTCAAAACCCTAATTGAACAAATTCTTTAACAAAACCAAAACTTGATTCTGTTTCTTTCAAATTTTTAAATTAGGCTCTAGTTCATTCAAAAAGCCTTCAAAAACATATTTTCTACTTATAAAATCTTTAATCCGTGTGTTTAAATTCATAAAACCTCATGAAATCATCAAATTGTCTTTTTAAACCCTAATTCAACATATCACCCGAGAACTCTAATTTCAAAGCCTAAAACCCTAATTCAACTTTTAAACCTAAAATAGTAAACCCTAAACCCTTTAAAACATTAAACCTTAACTTTTTCTAAACTTTAATCCTTTAAAACATTAAAAACCATAAAAACTCAAAAATTACAAAGTAGCTTAAAATTCAATAACCAAAAATCACAAATCAAAGTACTTTAAAGTGTCTAAAACCCTAGTTTCATGATTTCACCATTCAAACCTTAATTTGGTTAATCAAAGAGTCTTACCAACCTTTTAAAACATAAAACCCTAATCTATTTTAATTCCATAAAAAGTCACAGTAGCTATAATTGAACTTTTATTTGCGTTATTCAATTCCATATTTATTTATACCTTGATTTATCTCTTATGCTTTAATCTATTTAATTTCAATACTTGATTTATTTAATTTATAATGGATGGATGTTTATTTTATTTAAATACTTTTGATGAATGATTTATTTATGATGAATGATTATTTACTTTTATCAATCAATTTAGATTTCCAAAAGTTGTAAGAGGTATGTTTCCACTTGGTGGGTACCTCATTATTTAAACATCATGTAATTTAATTTGCTTTTCTATTTTAGAACTTATGTGAAGGGCATGTTTCTACCTTTTGGTAGGTGTCCTATCTAGGCATGTGATGTAAGGACATGTTTCCATCCTTTGATGGGTGTCCATTTATTTGTTTTGTTTTGTTTGGACATTGCTTTGATTTTAATATAATGATGCTTTCTTTTTATTGTGTGTAGTATGGATAATATTGTTATATTTAAGAATTTTATAATATTAAGACTTGTAAAGGAGGCCAGTTCCAATGAACCGAGCGTTGTGGGGGTGCTGGGCCATTTCTCACCTTCCCCACACGTACCCAACTTTTCGAACCCATTAAGGGGTTGGGGATTTCTTAGGAATCGAGTCATCCACCCCTTTCTTTTTCCCGGCCCGTCCGGGTGGCAACTCCATTTTCTCCGGACTTAGGTCCGTGTTCTCTAAGGCCCCGAGCCTAAACAGTGCCGAAGTAGCAATAACCATTCCACCGGGAGTGGGGGCAAAAATCCCCGCTCACAGCTGGCAACCTCCAAGAAGCATATTGAGGCTATAGCCAAAGCTATTGCAAGCATGCAGATTTCCACTTTTTCAACAATGGAGGAATTAATTAGTTTCATGGGAAAAAAAAGGACTGAAGAAGTGATCAAGTGCGAAGAGATTTAAGGGGGCAACAAGATTGAAGTCAGGATGGTTTCTTTTAAATGCTGATTTACCAAAGGATGGAAGAGATCATGTCCGCTCACTTTTCATTAAGGTGGAGGTCAAAGGGAAAAAAAACCCCCTTGTGTCATGATTGATGATGGCTTTGCTATAAATTTTTGCCCACTGAAGATTTTGACAAAGCTTGCTATGTCTACTCATGATATGAGTTTGTCGGATGTAAGGATCCAAGCGTATTTCAACACTAACATGCAAGCTGAAGGAACCTTCAAGACCCTGGTGAATGTAGTCCTATTGAGTCCATGGTGGAATTTATGGTTTTGGATAAACCAGTCTCCTTTACATTGCTATTAGGATGCCCATGGTTTCACCCTGTTTGTGGAGTCCCCTCTACACTCCATCAAAAGATCATATTTCCAAGTGATAATGGAATGATAATAATTGAGATAGAAAGTAGTGAAGTTGTTAACCCTCTTATGGTATAGAGGCCCCTCAACGCTTTCCATGTAGCTGGTATTTCTGAAGATATGGTAATAGGTTCTAAGGTTTTGACCATGATGAAGCATATGAACTACTTGCCAGGAACTGGACTTGGGAAAGGGAAAGGATGTGTGATAGAGCTTCCAAATTTCAAGTGTAACATGCCTAAACCATATATACGTATAATACATACACTTCATAAATGTAAAATACTAATATATAATACAAGAATGTCACAAATATAATCATTAGAAATTCTACCAAAATTACTAAAAAAATAATATATTTCTTAAATCATAATTTTATTGAGTAAACCAATGTATATATTAATAATTAAATATTTAAAATAATAATTATTAATGAAAATCTCAAAAACAAATTTTGCTAGAGTTCTGTCTGTAATTTTAGTATTTCCCGAATATCAAATACTCAACCTGCAATTTGAAAAACACTCCCAAAAATATTATTAATCCATTTTTATTCTTCCAACCAATAACATTAAGAAATTTCACAATCATATATACAAAGTATTTTAAATACTTATATAATACTTTTACAAAAACACAGTTACAAAATATACTTATAACATCTTACAATGTACATTTGTATATATAACATTATTTTCAAACATGATTTTTATACAAAATCCAAACTCTACAGTTTGCAAATAAATACAAGAATGCAATACCATTAATGTTGGTCTCATGGCACCTACATCTACAAGTCTTAATTACTCACCGACTCACCCTAGCCTGCACCTCTAATACCTGCGCGATACACACTACCACACTAAGCTCAAAAGCTTAGTGGTACATATATATGTATATTCTTTTATAAGATAACAATACAAATTACACCCACATTTATTATTCATTTTCTCAAATTATAGCTTTATGATATTTCTATAAAACTTTTGTTAACTTTTATTCCATATCTAATATATATATCATATAATTAATTCGTCAAATACAACACTTTCACATACTCATTTTGTAATATCCTCATTTATGCCCTAGAAGTTTTGAGTATGTTGTTGTTATTGTGGTTGTTGATATATATATTGGAAAGTGAATGTTTGTGCATATATGTGTTAAATTGTAAGAGAAAAGAAATGGGAAGAGAATGTATATGTATATGTGTTTTGGAGAAGAAATTTAGGGTTTAGAGACAAATGTATATGTTGTTTATATGATGATATAATTAACATATACATTGGTCAAATGAAGAGTCAAGGTGATGGTTAAGTGGAAGAAGATATTTTTGGTTGTTAATGAAATTACTATAAAGGGCTTATATGAGACAAAGAGTTAGTTATATGGTTAAGGGTGTTTTGGTAATTTTCCTTGTAAGATGCATGGTGGAGATTAAAAGAAGAAAAGGTGTTTGACTTGTGCATTTTCTTCTTTCTTTCTTGAAGTGGCCGGATTCTCCATAGACAAAGAGAGAAAGAGAGGTGATCTTGAGGTTTGAAGCATTTTGAAGAAAGAAACAAGGGTTTTGGTTAAAGATTTGTGGATTTCTTCATTTGAGGTAAGATCTTTTCTTTAATTTCTTCAATTCTTTTGAAGTGGTGTGAGAAAGGAATTAGGGTTTGTTGGTTTGATGATGAGAAGTTGAGTTGGTGAAGGTGTTGGAAGTGATTGTGTTGAGTAAGAGTTGTGTTTAGTGAAATTGTTTCTGTTTTACAATTAGTAAAGGCTGTGATTTGTATGATTTTTAATTAATTATAGAAAAATGTTCTTGAAGTAAATTTTTGATATGTTGTGCCTCTATGAGTCTAGAATGACTGAAAAATATGTTGATTCGATTTTGGAATGGTTATGAGTTTAGAAAAATTATTTTCATTAGACCTGTTCCAGCAGGTACCTTAACTGGGACAGCTATATTTCGTGATTTTTAATAAAATGTAGAAAAATCATATTCAATTGAATTTTGGATATGTTGTTGCTTAGTGAGTCTAGTATTTGAGAAAAATAATTTGGAATCACATTGATTGAATTTGATTTATGGAATTCACAAAGTTCAGAACTGCTGCCAGGATGCAGGGCAATTGGGGCAGTCTGGTTAGGTGAACTATTTGACCAAGATTTTGTGTTCAGTTTGATCTGAAATTTTAAAGGGATGATTTTAAGATACAAAAATAAATTCTGTAAAAATTTTAGAATTTTTAGTCAAGTAGATTATTTTATACAATTTTTCAAAATAAGGATAAAATGGAGTTTAAAACCAGAATGTACTATTTATGGTTAGGGTTTTAATTCTTTGTTCTTTTTGCATTGCTTTGGTTCTCCAAAGGTAGGTTGGTCCTTAAACCTAACCCTAAACACTTTAAACACACTTGAATCAATGAATGTTATAATCAATTGTTCTTTGCCCTAATTGCATTGTTGAGATTGAACAATGTTATGTTGTGCATTGTGAATGGTAATGTGTTTCATGAGTAATGTGGAATGAAATGTTAATATTTATGAATGATGCTATGTGAGATATAATGTGATCATGGATGAGATATATATATATATATATACTTGAATAATGAGATGTTATATTGTGAAATGAAATGTGAAGCCATTGTTATTGGCTAAGATGATGTAATTGAAAGAAAGAAGGCATGTTGGCCTAAATGTGATGAGAATTGAGAATGGAAATGAATTGTTTGTTTAATATGCTATTCAGTTTCAGAGTTCTGGATTTGGGTGGCATGCCTAAGAAATGATAAAAGGTAACAGTCTTGCCGGGTTGAGGATCTCCTCATATGTGTTGAGTTGATGATCCAAGAGACTGGGTCTGTTACACTATGAGATATATGATTTGTAACAGTCTTGCCGGGTTGAGGATCTCCTCATATGTGTTGAGTTGATGATCCAAGAGACTGGGTCTGTTACACTATCCATGGATAGAGATACATGTATATACATTGCCTACGGGCGTGATTATTGTGACTATGAACCAAAGCAGTAACTCTGAACTCTGAATATCATATTAAATACTTGTTGGGCCCATAGGTGTCAGGGTTATATGAATGTCCTAAATAATGTTATGAGTTAATGAAATGAGATGTTGGTTATTGAGTATGATTGATTAATGTTGAATGTGGCATTGCATTACATTAAAGCATACCATTAGCATGTTTTATCTTACTAAGCCGTTGGCTTAGCGCGAATGTGATTCTTCGCGCAGGTGACAAGGAAGAACCAGAGAGTTCCTCTAGGCCGAGTCGAGCCTAGATTTTGAAGATTGAATAGTGGGCTTTAAGATCGAAGACTGACTGCCAAACATGTATAAATTTTATGTGTTGTAAAACTTGAGTTTTGATGTATATGAATTTGTAAATATTGTTACTTTCCGTTGCATAGTGAACAAAGATTTTATCTGCTGTATTTCATAATAAACCTTTACTTTATTTTGTACTAGAAGTGTAAATCCTTTTTGCAGGTTGTAGTTGAGGTTATAAGGGGGATTTATTGGAAGTGTACTGAGAATGATTTTGTTTGCATTGGTTTGTGTAAAAATGTTTTCAAAAATTAGAAAAAAAAACCAGTTTTGTCGACACTTGGGATTGAATTTTTAGGCAAAACTATGGCAAAATTTCTATAAAAATCGGAACAAAAATTTGACTAAGTAAAAGTGGTAGCAACATTAGGATAGGGTGGCGCCTCTACTCAGCTTACACACGTAGGTTGGGAAGGGGTGTTACACATTTGCTCAATTCCTATTATCACCAAGTCTAGTGCACAAATGATCAATTTCATGACCCAACTCTGCTTAGCTCATCTTAGATTTTAGATCTAGCTCTGCTCAGGCCTATCAGCATGGGCATTATTATTGTCATAACTTAGTCATAATATATTACCATGCATTATTCATTAATTTATCTCGCTTACTTTATCTTATCACAACCAAATCATCATATAGCATTATTTATAGTACATTGCATATATGTACACATAAACAAATCACAAAATCACCCATTGAGCCCAAACAACCTTGTACAATATTCCAGTTCCAGAGATATTGTTATGGTCTATTGTGACGCCGAGGATCTAAGTGTCACATCTGTCCCCTATTGACACATCTGTGTCTAGCCCTAAAGGCAAATAACAATTACACCCAGTATCTAACCTGAACGCAAATAATATTGATGCACAGTATCTAGCTCGAAGGCAACTAATAGTAACGCCCAGTGTCTAGCCCGAAGACAATTCATATTAATAGCACCAAAAATAATTCTCTAAAACAAGATACTATATAAGGTAACCACACATTCCATTACATTCTCATTTTACATAACCATTTTCATCATTTCTCATTTCTATTATGTCATATTATCTCATTTCAATATATTCAATCATACTTTCATAATGCAATACTCACTTAATCTAAATATTTTTTCCACAGTTTCCAAGTGATCAATCTTATCATGATCACTTTCACATTTCCACATTCTCAATGATCATTCCCACATTCTTTTCACAATTCATAATCATATACATAATTCACATTATATTACATATTACTTAAACGCCATTGCAATATGAATATTTATTTCATTACTACTAGTTATCTCATAATTTCCCAATTTATACACAACATTAATACTAGCCATAATTCCATGAGTTAACATTACATTTTCCATAATATGCATAATTCCCTTAATTTAAAATAATTCACTATATTATTAATGATGTATGTCACATTTACAATGTGATTACATTACCTAAACACTTTAGGCATTTTTTACATATTTCTTATTTGGCACATATTAGTTATTTTAGACATTTATAATGGCTTAACATAATGTAATTAATACTTTATGCACATTTTTATACAACATCAATGCACTTACATACAAGACTCAATATTAAAGTAGCTTAGCATGTTCTTAACATCATAATGTACTATGCCAAATCAAATGTAAATGAGTTATACAAAACCAAAGTATGTACTTACCTTGTTTCCCCTTTTCAAGCCTTAACTTGATAAAACTTTATACTTGTGAGCGGAGATTTTTACTCCCACTCCCGGTGGAATGGTTCTTGCGACATTGACACTGTTAGGCTCAGGGCCTTAGAGAACACGGGCCTAAATCGGGAGAAAATGGATTCGCCACCCAGATGGGCTTGGAAAAAGAAAAGGATGGATGACTTGATTCCTAAGGAATTCCCAACTCCCCTTATTGGGTTCAAAAAGTTGGATACGCATAGGGAAGGTGAGAAATGGCCCAACACCCCCATAACACTTGGTTTATTGGAATCGGTCTCCTTTTCTGGTCTAAATATTATTGAATTCTAAATTATTATGACATTATCCATATTGCATGCATTTATAAAAATAAAGAATGCTAAATTATAAATCAAACAAATTAAACAAAATGGGCACCCACTAATTGATGGAAACATGCCCTTACAAATGTCCAAATGTCCACAAAGAAAATAAATAAAATAAGACACCCACTAAAGGGTGGAAACACATCCCTTACAATTGTCCCAAAATCTATAAAATAAACTAAACTATATAAGCAAAACAAATAAGGCACCCACAAGTGGAAACATGCCTTTTACATCCTTAAAAATACAACCAATAAATAAATTTATTACAATCATTCATAATAAAATATGTAATCCAAGCATATAGTTTAATCATCACAAAAATAATAATAAATTAGAATTTAATGAAAGAAAATTAAGATTAATCACAAAGAATTATAATCCTTAAATAAATATTGACCACATTGATGAGGAATCACGTCCGATAGTCTCACTACCCAGTTAGCGGGTGGGGATCAAGGGGGCAACGCCCCCAAATGGTAGATGGTTTATAAGATACGGTTTGTTAGGGAATTAGGGTTTTGGTTTAAACTAGGGTTTTATATTTATACTAATTAGAGTTTACCTAAAATAGGGTTTTAAGGTAAAAAATTAGGGTTTTAGTATAAAAATTAGGGTTTAGGGTTTTAGAAATATGCAAGATAGGGTTTGATATGCCAACTAAGATTTTAGAATGTAAATTAGGGTTTTAGAATATAAACTATGGTGTTAAAATGTAAACTAGGGTTTTTGTATAAACTGTCATCGAGGTTTTGCTTATGCTGAAAACTAACAACTTTAATACTTCAATAGCTTGGCTTCTGAGTGTTTTAACAAGTTATTGAGCAATATAATGATGATTTAAAGAATTGGAATAGTCACAGTAAACTAGAACCAATTTATCGAGAGATGATATTTAAAAGCAATTGGCTCCTGTAAGTTTAGAAATAATTTTAATGAAGCAATCTATAAGTTTAAAACAAGTTAAACAATAAACTCAAACCTTTGTTTGTTGTCTCCACCTATATTTAACGTTGATCCAAGCTTTATGTTTACACTAGTGTTGAATCTCGATTGAGTAAAGTGAAGGCAATGTGTCACTGCCTTTTGGTTTGTTGATGTTCAACTCTTTGTCTTTGGTCCACACTGGCTGCTAGGGTTTCTGATTAAGTGTTGCCTACTGTTTGATTGTTGCTTCCCCGTTATTAGCATTAAAACTTGTTATTTATAGGCAAGCATTCAATAAAACCCTAAACCTAATTTGCTAATCCAACTTTTAAATGAATTCTAAGCTAATTAGGAAACCGACCAAGAATCATGTCGATCTACCAGGTCGACATGAGCAATGGCTCAAGTCACTTGGGCAGCCCCAACTCGAATTAATCTCATATATTTTTTTAATTTCTTGACCGAACAGTTTTAATTTGGGCCAAAAAAACCTAATTTAGGGTTTTATAATTGAATTTATGCCTTATAAAATCAAGCCGACTTATTTAAAAGTTGTAAACTAGGTTTAAATCTTTTAAAGTCAGATAAAATTTATTTCGGCATTCTTTAAGCAAGACTGTACCAATTTAGGGCCAAAATTAAGGGTCTACAATACTCTTCCACTTCTTTAAATATAGCCTACACACATATAATCCAACATTAATTGCATTACCCATTTAAATTGACATTACAACCCATTGTATATCAAATCACCGTTATCCAACCCATTCTCATTAAAATTCCATTAAAAGCATAAATTCACCACTTACTACTTTATCCAAACTTCAACTAACTCAACTCATATCCCACATTTAACCCAAAAATCATAATTTACATATCAAAATAACATTAAAACAATTTATTACAACAATTCCAAACACCATTTCCAAAAACTCAAATTTCACAAAATATGGCTATAAATACTAACCTTCCCAAAACTTACTCATATAACATTTTTTAACCATAATTCATAGTATTTACATTAAAACAACATCAACTCATCTCATTTCAATAATTAGAACCACCCTTAGATGAAACCCTAATTGCCTATAATCTTTCATAACCCTAAACTCATCCAATCTTACCCATATCCAATTTCTTATTATAAAATCATCACATAAATATGAAAATCACACTAAATTCATCCATTAAAAGAATTATATCCACCCATAGTAAAATCCCTATTGACACATATTTACTACAAAACAACACTTCCCTTATATGATCTCATTTCAAACAACCAACCAATATTTCATCATATACTCATCATTTATACATCATTCCTATCCATTTTATCAATTAACACTACTTCTTCTCTCTAACTATAGCAAACATATTCATAAAACTAAAGAATTAAAGCCTTAAAGAGAGAAAACTTACTTGTTTTCTAAATTTTTCTTCAAAATCCTCCTAATTCTATTTAATTTCTCATAAAATTTGATGGTTCCAATAGGAAATTTCTCTCTCTTTCTCTCTCTCTCTCTCTCCCCCTATTCGGCCATGGCTATCAATAAGGAAGAAGAAAGCTTTGATTTTTTATTCCTGCTTATTTGCCATCCATAAATATAAATTAATTAATTTTACTTTAATTCTCAACCACTAATCCCCTTCTTCCTTTGACTTTTCTTTTTCTTTCTTCTTTTTTTAATTATTATAATTATCTCTTTCCAATCCATAATTATCCACTACCTGCTTATACTTTCTTTATAAGTTATATATATTTAATATATATGTATATATCTTATATATGTTACTTATATTTTACATATACCATTATGTACATATTTATGTAATGTATATACTATGTATATGGTGAATATAAATACTCATATACAAAATCAATGTGTATCCGTTGTGCTCTAATTAACACTACTACAAGGCGACACTCGTAAGTATACGAGGTAGTTATAGCAATGGTGAGTGCCCCAAGGTCGTCTCACAAGGAAGGAATTATTTTGCAATAGTTTGATTTAAAGCAAGTATTAAATATTCAAGTGTATGTTGATGAAATGGTGGAACGTATTAAATTTTAAAAGTAAACAAGTAGTGGTTATGCAAGATTAATTCAATTCTAGGAATGGTGCCTAGGATCGTAGATCAATTTAATCAAAGCTTAATTCTCAATAACCTTGTATTTTAATTTGTTCATTGAGTTTAATTAGTAATTACTAATTTATTAGTTTTCACATTCATGAATTAACAACAACCAACTGTTTTGAAATTACAAATTAATAAAACCCTAGGACTTATATTTCTAATTCATTCTTAGGGTGGTTAATTACATAGTTCCAATATTGAATTTTGCCTCTCGGTCCGTCGTTCAATATTAAGTGATCAATAGGTGGCCAATATATCAATCTAACTTTAAGTCCAATGCAATCAACAAATAACAAGGTATATTAATGAAATTGTCAAATCAAGTCATTCAATCAAATCAACTACAAACCCTAGGAATGAGTAATTTAGCTCATCATCATCAATTTAAAATAAATATTCATTTTAATATAAATCAAATCACAATTGTCCATTGAAATATTAATGTTCTTAACAAACAACAACAATCTAGAAATAAATCAAAAGAGAGAATATAAAAACCCCCTAGTAGATTCCAAGAGTTGAACTTCTTGTGTTCCTCCTAACTCCACTTTGATTATGATGAAGAACTTCCAAGCCCTCTTCAATTAATGGCTCTCTTTTTGAAAGGTGGAGTGGTAACTCTCTCAAGCTTGCACTCTTCAATCAAGTCTTCTTCAAACCCTAACCTTCTCGAAAGCTTGTTCACTCACTTTAATCCCTAGAATTGTCTTTACTCTTATCTATGGAAGAAATGGAAGAAGAATGGAAATGAAGATGAAGAGAGAATGATGTCTTCTCTCCCCAAAAAAATAAGAGCCAAAACTAAGAACTAGATGATAAGATAAAAAATGATGGAGTGTATGGAGAGTATGGTCCCTTGTTCTAATGTGTACCCACTTCTTCTATCCTTCTCTCCCTTATTTTTTTAATTCTCCTAAGCCAAAAAGAATGTTTTCAACTCCACTCACACCTCTTTGTCCCCTTCTTTTTCTTATTTAATATTTCATCCCATAAATCCATCCCTCGTATTCATTTTTATCATTTCTTTTTAAAAGATATTGCATGTTGTCTCCCACTTGTCTCTCAACTAATCGTGAAAATAATTCAAGGAATCACTCAGGACACGTCCAAGTCATGAGTAACTTGGCCGTATCACTCAAACTTTTACTAGACAAGGCCAAGTCATTAGGTTGTCTCCATGGCTACATTCTTTTCCTTCTTTTCTTTTCCAAGTGTTACAAGGCCAAGACCCTGGCTGTGTCATGTGACAAGGCCAGTGACTTGGTAGTGTGTAGACCCTTAATTTTTTACCCAGTCCAACTTGATATTTTTAAACAGTTCAAAATAATTTTTGTAGTATTTATTTTATTTACTATTTATAATATTATCTTTATAATATTTAATAGTTATTTTAATAATAAAAATAATAAAAAAATAAAAAATAAAAATCAGAAGGATCGGCGAGAGAAGCGTGGCAGCATTGTCGCGCTGCAGCAGCAAGGGGGTTTCGCCGCAGTAAGTATATGTGGTGAACTGGGCATTGTCCAATTCACCGCAGCAACAAAATGGGCATTGCCTAGCTCGCCCAACCCACAGGCCCAACAACCTTTGCACTGCCAATTTTTGACCAAACCTTGTTTCACATGATTTTGTGATTTTTTCCTAAATAGCTGATATTTCCTTATTAAAATAGGATTAAGTCTTTTTATTTTTCTATAAATAATAGGATTAAACAGATGGACTGGGGGTGGAAATTATTAAGAAACTTGGACTGGAGTAGTTTGATAATAACATGAATCATAAAAAATAATTGAGCAACATCAAGCAAGGAAGAAAACAATTTGAAAACAATGAAGAAAGCAAAGCAAAGTGGCAGTGGCTAATCTTTGGATGACAAAGTCTTCAACCAAGAATCAATTATTCTAGGCAGAAAAGGAAAAGATAGCTTGGATCAACACGTCAATTTGGTAGAGCCTACAACACAAGTAACGTTCTTATTAACCCATCCAGTTAAATACATTGATTAATTTCAACACTTAATTCATTTAACTTACTGTGTTAATAATTCATTGATAGGATTTTGCAACAATTTTTATAATTACTTATAGACTCATCATCCAATCATCCGAAACCCTAATTTAATTAACCTAAACTCTATTATTCTCTTTAAACTACAAAACCCTATTTTCATAAACCATGATCCTTTTTTACAGTAACGTAATCTCTTCCAAACCCTAAACTTATTTTCCAAATAATCCAAACCCTAATTTAATTAATCAAAACCCTAGACTTTATTTAAAACCCTAATTGTATTTTTTTTAATACCTCAAAACCATAATCTGTTTTCTCAAACCGTAATCACTTCTTAAAACTTCCAACCCTAAATTTTGTTTTCTCAAAACCATAATCAATTCTATTTTTCTAAGATTTACAGTAGCTTATTTCTTCCAATTATGAAATCCTATTTTCTAAATCTTAAACCCTAAAATCTTAATTTTCAACACCAAAACCTACAATCCTAAAAGTCAGTTTTTCAAAATTTTTAGGGGCACTGCCCCCAACCTCGCAAGGGGCGCTAACCCTTGACCCCGCCCGCTGACCAGCTAGCAGGACTGCCGTATGGCCTCATCGAAGGGGTAAATATTTATTTGTGTATTATAAGCCTTTGTGTTTAACTCTCTTTATTTAACTCCCTTTATAATATCTAAATTTATACATTTATTACTTTATTTAATTTTAAATTTGGTTATGTAGTTTATTATATGTTTTGATGTTTGATTTATTTAATTTTGATATTTGATTTGTTTATCATGGATGGATGATTTCTTTATTATTTTTATTTTGGGCATTAAAAATTGTAAGAGGTATGTTTCCATGATTGGGTACCACAGTATTTAATCTTTATGTAATTTAGATTATTTTCATATTTTGGAATTAATGTAAAGACACGTTTTCACCTTTTGGTGGGTGTCCTATTTAGTTTTAGATATGGATGATGTAAGGACATGTTTCCATCCTTGGATGGGTGTCCATTTATTTGTTTTGTTTGGGCATTGTTGTGATTTTAATAAAGTATTTATTTATTCTTATGATCACATGTAGTATGGATAATATCGCTATATTTAAGAATTTATAATATTAAGACCTACAAAAGAGGCCGGTTCTAATGAACTGGGCATTGTGGGGGTGCTGGGCTGTTTCTCACCTTCCCCACACGTACCCAACTTTTTGAATCCATTAGGGGGTTAGGGATTCCTTAGGAATCGAGTCATCCACCCCTTTCTTTTTCCCGGTCTGTCTGGGTGGTGACTCCATTTTCTCTGGGCTTAGGTCTGTATTCTCTAAGGCCCCGAGCCTAAACAGTACCGAAGTCGCAAGAACCATTCCACTGGGAGTGGAGGCAAAAATCTCCGCTTACAGTGGCGACTCCACTGGGGATAAGAGAAGTTGATTTTGTTGGTCTTTATATTATGTTATTCTTTCTTATCATGATATTATCCATTGCATCATACTAGATTGCATCGTGTGCGTGAGTTAGGATGCCAGTGTTACCCGTGTTATGTTATGTGAGGGATACCGTACTTTCACTCAAGGTATGGAGATCGAGCTTGGCATAACCACTCATAGCCTTGTACCTTTTGGTATATACTTGCTATGGGAACCTAAGCCTTTTAACCCAAAGACTAAATCCCATGTAATTGGCCTAGTTACTTTC
The DNA here is from genome assembly GCA_947685225.1 of Garcia nutans. Lineage (NCBI taxonomy): Eukaryota > Viridiplantae > Streptophyta > Magnoliopsida > Malpighiales > Euphorbiaceae > Garcia > Garcia nutans. The sequence continues at coordinate 38,531,578 of CANTUV010000045.1, forward strand.
CTTAGATTTTTACCCCAAATGCTTGTTGTTCGACTATGGTTAATTTATCTTGGCTTAAATCATGGCTTATTTGGTTTGTTCTTTTTCTAATATGACCTAATTACATTGTGAGCTCAAATATTTTTTTTCCTCCAAATCCAAAAGACCAAAGCTATTTTCAAAACTTTTCAAGATGGTCTTTGGACATAAAACTTTTCTAAAAATAAATCAAAAATTCTTTTCTCATGACTCAAATACAAAGTTAAAAATCCATTTTTTCTAAATATATTTTTACAATGGGTTTTCAAACAAAACTATTTTTGCATTTCATCCAACTTTTTCTTACAAAGAGCTTACAAATTATTTAAGTCAATTAAGAAATACCAAAAATCAATTGTGAGCCTAGTTTATACTAAGAATTTTTAATCATGGGATTGTTTTTGGCATCAATCATTAGTTACTTTTTCAAGTGAGAAATCTATTTATAATAAACCTCTTAATTTAGTTTTAATCCAATATAGCATAAAAGCTGCTTTAGTTGGTTGAATGGATAAAAACCTGATTAATGGGAAATATTATGAACTGATTTCCATTTTTAAAATATAACTATTGGTTAAAACATCCGAGAGAATTTTTTGAAAACAAGATACCCAATGTTGGTATTTTGTTAACCATATAACTAGAAAAAGAGACTCGTCCTTTGTGTGTGGAAGTTATAAGGTTGGAAGAAATATCCTAATTATCTTTATTTGTTTATGATTTGTGCATACATACATACATGCATACATGCATCTCATGACATATCATTAATCCCTTCTGGCTTACAGACCTGGAGTATAGTAGCTCAAGAGCGTATGACAACCCCACATACGCCAGTGATGAAGAATCCAGCAACAACTCAATTACTTTCTCACCAAAAGCAATGGAGCCCGAACAAATTCAAAGAATGGTGGACGATACCCTCAATACTAAACTAGAAGAATTAAAGGAGGCCCTGACTGAGACCATGAAGAAGCAATTGGCTCCAATTTTAGGAAACATTGCCAAAGAATCTCCTAGCACCAAGAAGCCAAAGGACAAAGGGAAGGCTAAGGTTGATGAAGTGGTTTTTGATGATGACAAGGTAGTCATCGATGATGATGACGATTGGGCTCAATACTTCCAAGATCCTCAAGACAAGAAGGAGTCCAAGATTGTTGAAAGATCAGCTGTGGAGAAAATTGAAACTTCAAATGTTGAAAAGATGATTGCTGACCTAGAAAAGACGTTTGAAAAGAAGCTGAAAATCGAAGAGATGTCTGAGATCGACAAAATGTTTGAACAAGATGAGGAGGTCCTTTATAAGTTTAAGATGCTTTCCTTCGCTGGGTACAATGGTACTAGAAACCCCCATCTCTATGTGAAGCAGTACATCACTGCTATGCAGTCTGCCCGAGCCACTAAGGCTCAAACTCTAAGATATTTCATGTTCTCATTGGACCCCTATTGTCCAAAATTGGTTCAACACCTTAGAGGAAAGTACTCAAAAAGATTGGGATATGTTGTACAAGGCTTTCATTTAGCAATATAGGTACAATGTCGAGCTGAAAATTACCTTAATAGAAATTGAGTCCATTAGACAAAGACCAAATGAGAATTTTGTGGACTATGTGAAAAGGCGGAGGAATAAGGCTGCATTGCTCAGGAAGAGGCCCAATGAATCTAATCAAATAAGAATCATTGTGAGAGGGGTGTTGCCTAGTCTTCTTGAAAGGATGTCTCGTACACTCATCCGAGATTTTAAAGATCTTCTCTAAGCTGGTCTGCAAGTTGAAGAATGGGAAACGGAGAAGAATCGATTTTCAGTAAGAAGGAATGAGAAAGGGAACTACCAGTCGGGCAATCATAGCACGCAAAAGGAAGTTGATGTTAATGCAACTAGTCAAGGAAATAAAAGACAGTTCTCAAAATTGGGGAAACCTCTATCTTGGGCTTTCAACAAGCTACAGAAGAAGGGGTTATTAAAACTGGTGGCTCCTCGACCGCTACATAATGCTTTGCCACCAAACTTCAATGTCGAGGCCTTCTATTAATTTCATCAAATGCAAGGGCATGAGATGGATAAATGTGCTCATCTAAGATACGAGATCCAAGATTTGATTTACAGTGGTAAGCTACCCAAGCCGGATAAGCCCAATACCAAAAGCAATCCTCTGCCTACATTCAACAGAGTGCCACCACCAGCAACATTCATGGTAGGAGGAGGATTGGAGGAAGATCTTGTCTTATCCTCCTTTCAAGATAGGAATATTGAATATGTGAAAAGAGAAGAAGCTTAACTCAACAAACTTTCCTTAGCTTGTTTTTTTTTTGTTTTCTTTATTTGGTGTTTTATAGAACAATCATTTTTTTCAAATTTAAAGTTGTTTGAATAAATTTCTTTCATCAAAATTTTTGTTTTTTTTTTGTTCATTTTGGTGCTCAAACAATGAGGAATCTAGCTTGATAATTCATGAATTAATATATTTATGCATCATGACTTGAATGACTTTTCTAGGTGAGGGAATTGCTCTATAGCATTGAGTTGTATATGCTTACATAGAGAGGGCTCCTACATAATGACCTTTGTCTAGGTCCTAGTCAATCTTAGAACATGCTTTGACAGACTTTCGATGTGAAATTGAACTTTGCTTATTTAAGGGAGATATGATCTAGGCATTATTTGGTTAGCCAACAACTAGTATCCACCCAATTAAATATCAATCCCTAGTTGTCCCTTTGAGCCTTCATAAAATTTTAGCTTTCTTTTCATTGGCTTGCAAACCCCAACAACCTATCCTGAGCAGTTGTGATGCTTTTGACAAGTATTATTATCAGTAAGGTGAAGAGGCAAGAAGATCAAAAAGAAAGGAATGCATAGCCAAGACTATAAGGATAGTTGATGTTCTCAAGACCATAGGAGTAGTTGAAGTTCACCTGAATTAGACCAAATATCTCATATAAAGTCAGGACTAAAGCAGATTAATACCACTCAACTCATCCATTACCAAAAGTACAAGTTGGTACAAAAAGGACTACTCTTTTGGAGCTAGGACCAAAAAAAAAAGGAAAGAAAAGAAAAAGAAGAAAGAAAAAGAAAGAGAAAGAGAAAATAAAATAATATCCAAAATGGTTCAGAAAGCCAACCGAGTTCTCTTTTACCTAAAGTAGTAAAAGACTTCCATAAGGACAATTTGACTTGAATTAGTTCAACCCAATCAAAGATTCAATCAAAATCATAGAAAAAGGACAAAGACCGTCTAGTTTTTGAAAGTTCTATACTTGACAGTCCTACAGGGAAGAAGGACAAAACAATAAAACGCTGAAAGAAGGGAAGGGTAAGAAAAAGAAAAAGAAAGAAAAGGGAAAAGAAGAAAAGAAGTGAATATGGCTACCAAACTTTTTACAAAGGCAAAGATTGTCCTAATCAAGATCCAGATTAACGTCAAAAAGAAAGAAGAATGTTCAAAGCTCTATCTTTTCATGCTCCCAACTGTCTAAAGTTCCAACAAGCAGTTTGTAGTGTGAAGGTTTGTCCATTGTGTCACAACAGCTCCAATCTCAAAATGGCTTTCATTTAACCCGTGTCCCTTATAGACCCCATTTCAAGCCTATTGAAGACATGTTGATCTCTCTTGGTACGTAGAGTCTATTGGTGGAGATAGTTTGGATAAACATACAAATGAGATAGACAATATTCTAACTCAAATGAGATCTTTGACCAAGTAATGTGTATGTGCCTATCTGAAGTGTAACAATTCTTGCTTAAATAGAAATGATTCCCGAGTTTAGTATGGTAACTAGGGTTGTCATGTTATAGATATATTAAATTTGAAAATCGAGTTCTGAGGTACAATGATATTGATTTGGCAAAGTCAACATTTGATTAAAAAAAAAATTTCTTGTTATAAAAACATTTAAGTTAAGGAAAATATGTTGAACAATCGAACCTTGAAAGACACATAGGGCAAAGTAAATGATTATTGGCAAGGTTGTGGATGTATCTATGTTGCTTGGGCCTCAACTCTCATGTTCTCAGCATCTTAAAGATAAAAGCCATAAATATGAAGTATTATGTCATTCCAATACAAGACCTGAACAAGCATCTGGAAGGAGTCAATGAGAACACTTCAGCTGATCACCTCGATCTGTGAGTCGACGGAACCACTGTAAGTGTTATTCATGCATATCATGCATACATGAGCATATCACATTGCATTTTCTTGTATTGTATTGTCTATTCTTTGTCAAAGTGAACAACAAATACTCTATGAAGTAAAAATAAAGCGGGTATAGAATCAGGGGGCATAGAGTGCCCTGTAGACCCTTAATTTTTAACCCAATCCAATCCAATATTTTTAAACAGTCCAAAACAATTTTTGCGGTGTTTTAATTAAATAATATTTATTTTTAATAAAAATAAAATAAATAAGTAATAATAAAAAGGATAAATAAATAATAAATAAATAAAAATTGGTGACAGAAGAATCGACGACGAAAAATTTTCATCGCGGGCGACGAATTGGTTTGGGCCAATTTGCCGCAGGAAAATCCTGCGGTGAACTGGCCTATGGCTCGCACCTAAGCCAGCAGTACCTGCAGTAATTTTTTTGCCAGCGCACTTTTGCACGCCTGACCCGTGCACGATTTTGCTAAAACCCTATTCTACTTGGTTTTTAATTTTATTTCCTAAAAGGTTTTTATTTCCTTAGCCAATTAGTATTAGGATTTTATTTTTTCCTATAAATACCACATTAAAACACAGAAAGGGACTTTGGACTTTTGATCTTAAAAGAGGATCTAGACCTTTGGAGCTCAGAATTATTTTTTGCAGTCTATTCATAATCTCAAGCTTGAAGAATCAAGAGGCAGCAAACAATATACAATCCATCAAAGGCATCCCACACTATCTTTGGTATTGTTCAACCAGAATTCAAGTTGTGGTGGAACTAACAATGGAGGTTTGATTTTCTATTGACTTATTTATATTCACAGTAGCTTCATCATTCAAATTGATCAAATTTTTAAACAAACAATAAATGATGTTTTTTAATCAATTATTCTTTTTACCATCTAAACTCTATTTAAAATCCTAAAAAGTGTTTTTTCAAAACCCTAAAAATCTTAATACCCATAAAACTAACTTTTGAAATTTAAAACCCTAAATACACTATTCTAAAACCACAAAACAATAATGTATGTTCTTAAAACCCTAACCAAATCTATTTTTCTAAGAATTACAGTAGCTTGTTTCTTCCAATTCTGAAACCCTATTTTCTAAATCTCAAACCCTAAAATCTTAATTTTCAACACCAAAACCTACAATCCTAAAAGCCAATTTTCAAAATCTTCGGGGGCGCTACCCCCGACCCTGCAAGGGGCACTGCCCCCCTTGACCCCCGCTGTATGGGCTCGTCGAAGGGGTTAATATTTATTTGTGTATTATAAGTCTTTATGTTTAACTTCCTTTATTATGATTATTTAAAATATAGTAGCTTTATTCAAAATACAAACCTAAACCCTAATTTATTCAAACCATTAATCATCACAGTAGCTTGTTCCTTTCAAATATCTAAAGATTCTATTTTATTTTCATAAGCTTCAATCTTATTTACTTAAACCCTAAAGTTATATACTTACTATTTTATTTAAATTAGATGAATGATTTATTTATGATAAATGGTTGTTTACTTTTATTGATTTGCTTTGGTTTCAAAACATTGTAAGAGGTATGTTTCCATTATTGGATACCTCATTAATTAATTTTCATGTAATTTAAATTGTTCTTATATTTTGGGATTAATTTAAAGGGCACTTTTTCACCTTTTGGTGGGTGTCTTATTTAGTTTTAGACCTTGAACGATGTAAGAACATGTTTTCATTCTCGGATGGGTGTCTATTTATTTATTTTATTTGGACACTGTTGAGATTTTAATAAAGTATTTATTTATTCTTATGATCACATGTAGTATGGATAATATTGTTATATTTAAGAATTTTATAATATTAAGACTTGAAAAGAAGGTCGGTTGAAATAAAACGGGCGTTGTGGGGGTGCTGGGCGATTTCTCACCTTCCCCACACATACCCAACTTTCCAAACCCATTAGGGGGTTGGGGATTCCTTAGGAATCGAGTCATCCACCCCTTTCATTTTCCCAACCCATCCGGGTGGAAACTCTATTTTCTTCAGGCTTAGGCCCGTGTTCTCTAAGGTCCCAAGCCTAAACAGTGCAGAAGTCGCAAGAACCATTTCGCCGGAAGTGGGGGCAAAATTCCCCGCTCACAGTGGCGACTCCACTGGGGATAAGAGAAGTTGATTTCGTTAGTCTTTATATTATTCTATTCTTTCTTATCATTATATTATCCATTGCATCATATAGATTGCATCATGTGCATGTGTTAGGATTCTCATGTTACCCATGTTGTGTTATGTAAGGGATACCATACTTTCACTCAAGGTATGGAGATCGAGCATGGCATAAGCACTCATAGCCTTGTACCATTTGGTATATACTTGCTATGGGAACCTAAGCCTTTCAACCCAAAGACTAAAGCTCATGTAATTGGCCTAGTTACTTTCCTTAAGTTTTTCCCCAAATGCTTGTTGTCTGACTATAGTTAGTTTATCTTGGTTTAAATCATGGCTTATTTGATTTGTACTTTTTCTAATATGACCTAAGTACATTATAAGCTCAAAATAAATTTTTGTTTTTTAAAGTCCAAAAGACCAAAGCTATTTTTAAAACTTTTCAAAGATGATCTTTGGACATAAAACTTTTCTAAAAATAAATCAAAAATTCTTTTCTCACGATCCAAATACAAAGCCCAAAATCCATTTTCTCTAAAATCTTTTACAATAGGCTTAGAGCCAAAACTATTTCCATAATCTTTTAAAAGAGCTTATGAATATTTAGGTCAATTATGAAATATCAAAAATCAATTATGAACCTAGTTTATACTAAGAATTATTAATCATGGGCTTGTTTTTGGCATGAATCATTAGTTACTTTTTCAAGAAATCTATTTATATTAAACTCTTAATTTAGTTTTAATTTGATATGGCATAAAAGCTACTTTAATTGGTTGAATGGATTAAAACCTAATTAATGGGAATTATCATAAACTGATTTCCATTTTTGGAAAATATAACTATTGGTTGAACCGTCCGTGGGAATTATTCAAAAACAAGATACCCCATGTTGGTATTTTGTTAACCATATACCTAGGAAAAGAGACTCGCCCTCCGTGTGTGAAAGTTATAAGGTTGGAAGGAACGTCCTTATTATCTTTCTTTGATTATTGTTTGAACATACATGCATACATACATTTGCATCTCATATCATTGATCCTTTTTTGCTCATAGCCCTAGATTATGACAATTCAAAAGCTTACGATAATCCAACCTACGCCGGAGACAAAGAATCTAGCAATGACTCAATCACTTTCTCACCAAAAGTAATGGAGCCTGAACAAATTCAAAGAATGGTGGATGACACCCTCAATACCAAGATGGAAGAAATAAAAGAGGCCCTAGCTGAGACCATGAAGAATCAATTGGCTGTAATTTTTGGAAACAATGCCGAAGCATCTGCTAGCACCAAGAAGCCAAAGGACAAAGGGGAGGCTAAGATTGGTGAAGTGGCTTTTGATGATGACAAGGTAGTCATTGATGATGATGACGACTGGGCTCAATACTTCCAAGATCCTCAAGACAAGAAGAAAGAGCCAAAGGTGGTTGAGAAGACAATTGTTAAAAAAAAAAACTGAGACGTCTGATGTTGAGAAGATGATTGCTGATTTAGAAAAGAAATTTGAAAAGAAGCTGAAAATTTAAGAGATGTCCGTGATCGACAAATTGTTTGAACAAGATGAGGAGGTTCCTTATAAGTTCAAGATGCCTTCCTTCGCTAGGTACAATGGTATTGGAAACCCTTATCTCCATGTGAAGCAGTACATCACTGCTATGTAGTCTGCCCGAGCCACTACGACTCAAACTCTAAGATATTTCATGCTCTCATTGGGCCCTGTTGTCCAAATTTGGTTCAACACCTTAGAGGAAAGTACTCAAAAAGATTGGGACATGTTGTACAAGGCTTTCATTCAGTAATATGGGTACAATGTCGAGCTGAAAATTACCTTAATAGAAATTGAGTCCATTAGACAAAGGCCAAATGAGAATTTCGTGGACTATGTGAAAAGGTGGAGGAATAAGGCTACATTACTCAGGAAGAGGCCTAATGAATCTGATCAAATAAGGATGATTGTGAGAGGAGTGTTGCCTAGTCTTCATGAATGGATGTCTCACACACTCATCCGGGATTTCAAAGATCTTCTCTAAGTTGGTCTGCAAATTGAAGAATTGGAAAGGGAAAAGAATAGCTTTTCACTAAGAAGGAATGAGAAAGGGAACTACCAGTCGGGTAATCAAAGCAAGCAAAAAGAAGTTGAGATTAATGTGATTGGTCAAGGAAATAAAAAATAGTTCTCAGAGTTGAGGAAACCTTTATCTTGGGTCTTTAACAAGCTACAAAAGAAGGGACTATCACAGCCATTGGCCCCTCGACCTTTGCCAAATCCTTTACCCCTAAAATTTGATACTAAAGCCTTTTGTGAATTTCATCAGACACATGGACATGAGACAGACAAATGCTTGCGACTGAAACATGAGATCCAAAATTTAATTGACAGTGGTAAGATGCCTGATCCTGATATGCCCAGCACAAAAGACAATCCTTTGCCAAGGTTCAATAGAGTGCCACCACCAGCAACCTTCATGGTAGGAAAAGGATTGAAAGAAGATTTTGTTTTATCTTCTTTTCAAGATGAGAATATTGAAGATGTGGAATGAGAAGAAATTTTGTTCAACAAACTTCCATTAGCTTGGAGTGTTGCTCTATTTATTTTTCTTTCTTTAATATTTAATTGGAACAATTATGTTTTTCAAATTTAAAAGTTGCTTGAATAAATTATTTTCATTAAAATTTATGTTGTTCTTTGCTCATTTTGGTGCTCAACAAATGAGGAATCTAGCTTGATGATTCATGAATTAATATATCTAGCCATCATGATTCGAATGACTTTACTAGGTAAGAAAATTGCTCTATAGCATTGAGTTGTGTATGCTTACTTAGAGAGGGCTCCTGCATAATGACCTTTGTCTAGGTCCTACTCAGTCTTAGAACATGCTTTGACAAACTTTTGAGGTGAAATTGAACTCTGCTTATTTAAAAAAGTGATGATCTCGGCATTGTTTAGTTAGCCAACAACTAATATCTACCCAATTAAATATCAATTCCCAGTTGTCCCTTTGAGCCTTCATAAAATTTTAGCTTTCTTTTCATTGGCTTACAAACTCAACAACCTACCTTGAGCTATTGTTACACTTTTGACAAGTCTGATGATAACTAAGGTGAAGAGGCAAGAAGATCAAAGAATGGAATGCATAGCCAAAATTGTAAGGATAATTGATGTTCTCAAGACCATAAGGGTATTTGAAGTTCACCTAATATCTCTAATCTATCAAGACAACATCAGAGTAACAAATGATTTATCACTGTTAAAGAAGATTTGTGTCACTCCACTCATCCATTATTAGAAACCCAAGTTGTACAAATAATACAACTCTTTTAGAGCTAGAACCAAAAAAAGAGAAAAGAAAAAAAAAGAAAGAAACGAAAAAGGAAAGAAAACAAAAAGAAGAAAAGAAAAAAGAAAAGAAAACCCAAAACGATTCAGAAAGCCAACTGAGTTCTCATTTACCTAAAGCAACAAAAGACTTCCATTTGACAGTTTGACTTGAATTGGTCTAAACCAAACAAAGATTCAATCAAAATCAGAGAAAAAGGAGAAAATTCATGATAAAATGCTCAAAGAAAGGGAAGAGTAAGAAAAGAAAGATAAAGAAAAGAAAAAAAAAGAAATGAATATGGGTACCAAACTTTTTGCAAAGGCAAAGACTATCCCAATCAAGATCAAGATTAATGCCAAGAAAATGGGGGAACTTTCAAAGCTCTATCTTTTCATGCTCCCAACTGTCTAAAGTTCCAATAGAAAATCATAGTGTGAGGGTTTGCCCATAGTGTCACAATGGATCCAACTTACAAATGGCCTTCATTTAACCCGTGTCCCTTATAGACCCCGTTTCAAGCTTATTAAAGACCTGTTGATCTCTCTTGGTAGGTAGAGTCTATTAGTGGAGATAGTTTGAATAAGCATGCATATGAGATAAACAATATTCAAACTCAGTAAGACCTTTGACCAAGTAATGTGTATGTGCCTATCTAAAGTGCAACAATTCTTGTTTAAATGGAAATGATTCCCGAGTTTAGTATGGTAATAAGGGTTGTCATGTTATAGATATGTTATTTCTAAAAATCGAGTCCTGAGGTACAATGACATTAATTTGACAAATTCAGAATTTGATTTAAAAAAAAAGATATATTTTCTTGTTATAAAAACCTTCAAGTTAAGGGAAATATGTTGAACAGTCGAACCTCAAAGGACACGTTGGACAAAGTAAATGATTGTTGGTGAGGTTATGAAGAAGCTACCAATTGACATACTAAATCATAATTTGAAATGCATGTATCTCTGCTGCTTGGGGCCTCCATTATTCATGTTTTCAATATCTCAAAGATAAAAGCCATAAAAGCGAAGCCTTCTGTAAAACTTGAACAAGCATCTAGAAGGAGTCAATGAGAACACTTCAGCTGAGCATCTCAGTCTGTGAGTCAATGGAACCACTATAAGTATTATTCATGCATATCATTCATACATGAGCATATCACACTCCATTTTTCTTGTCAAAAGTAAACAGTAATATTTTATGAAGCATCCATAAAGCGGATATAGAATCAGGAGGCATGGAAAGCCCATTGCGTGAGGAAGCTCCAGTAATTTTGCAAAAGAAGAAATACATGCTTGTGTGAAGAGCTAGACAAGACAAACATCAATCAGAGCCTGCATGAGAAAAATCATTGGGGGCAAGGAGAAGATATAAGGGGCCAGCTAAAATTAGCTGAATTTTTTGAAAAAGTGCAAAAGAATGGAATATTAAAAAATATCAAAAGAATGAAGATACAAAAGACAAAAGATCAATCCAGCTAAAAGAGCTGAAGCTAGGGTAAGGACCAGATCTCCAATGGATAAAGATACACTTTCAAGGGTGAAGACCCAATTTCCAAGAATGAAGATCTAGCTTAAAGGATGAAGATCCACTTTCAAGGGTGAAGACCCAATCTCCAAGGATGAAGATTCATTTTTAAGGGTGAAGACCAGATGCCATGTATGAAGATCCAGCTTAAAAGATGAAGATCAAATTTCAAGGGTGAAGACCCAACATCCAAAGGATGAAGATCCATTTTCAAGGGTGAAGACCCAATCTCCAAGGATGAAGATCCATTTTCAAGGGTAAAGACCCAATGCCAAGGATGAAGATCTAGCTTAAAGGATGAAGATCCAATTTCAAGGGTGAAGACCTGACATCCAAAGGATGAAGATCCATTTTCAAGGGTAAAGACCCGATCTCTAAGGATGAAGATCCATTTATATGTGTAAAGACCCAATCTCCAAGGATGAAGATCCATTTTCAAAGGTGAAGATCCGATGCTCAGGATATCCAAGGTCCAACGATGAAGATCCATTTTGAGGGTGAAGACCCACAATCCATTAAAGAATAAAATAGCCGGAGCAGCCAGAATTCTCAACTGATAAAAGGTCAGTCAAACTCAGTCTCGGGTCCATAACCCAAATCCTAAATTCACCTTGGGTCCAAAACCCAAATTATTTTTGAGTCTAGAACTCAAATCAACCTTGGGTAAGGAGTCCAGAATGGCTCTAAACCCAGTCAAAAATTACATTGCTTTTTGCTCTCTTTTGTTGTAGTCTCAGATTGCTCAAGCAGGGGGTACCCTGTAGACCCTTAATTTTTGACCAAGTCCAATTCGATATTTTTAAACAGTCCAAAATAATTTTTATGGTATTTTAATTAAATAATATTTATTTTTAATAAAAATAAAAAAAAATTAATAATAAAAAGGATAAATAAATAATAAAAAAAATAAAAATCGGCGACAGAAGAATCGGCGAAGAAAAATTTTCATCGCGGGCGACGAATTGGCTTGGGTCAATTCGCCGCAGGATTTAGCCTATGGCCCGCGCCCAAGCCAGTAGCACCCGCAGCAATTTTTTTGCCAATGCACTTTCGCACGCCCGACCCGTGCACGATTTTTTCCAAGACCCTATTCTACTTGGTTTTTAATTTTATTTCCTAAATGGTTTTTATTTTCTTTAGCCAATTAGTATTAGGATATTATTTTTTCCTATAAATACCACATTAAAACACACATAAAGGGACTTTGGACTTTTGATCCTAAAAGAGGATCTGGACCTTTAGAGCTCGAAATTATTTTTGGCAGTCTATTCATAATCTCAAGATTGAAGAATTAAGAAGCAGCAAACAATATACAACCCATCAAAGGCAGTCCACATTGTCTTTGGTATTGTTCAACCATAATTCAAGTTGTGGTGGAACCAACAACGGAGGTTTGATTTTCTATTGACTTATTTATATTCACAGTAGCTTCATCATTCAAATTGATCAAATTTTTAAACATACAATAGATGATGTTTTTTTTATCAATTATTCTGTTTACCATCTAAACTCTATTTAAAACCCTAAAAATTGTTTTTTTTTAACCCTAAAAACCTTAATACCCGTAAAACTGACTTTTAAAATTTAAAACCCTAATTAATCTTTTCTAAAACCACAAAACAATAATCTATTTTCTTAAATCCCTAACCAAATCTATTTTTCTAAGATTTACAGTAGCTTGTTTCTTCCAATTTTGAAACCCTATTTTCTAAATCTCAAACCCTAAAATCTTAATTTTCAACACCAAAACCTAAAACCCTAAAAGCCAGTTTTCAAAATCTTCCGGGACGTTACACCCGACCCCGCAAGGGGCACTGCCCCCTTAACCTCCGCCCGCTAATCGGCTAGTGGGACCACCGTATGGGCTCGTCAAAGGGGTTAATATTTATTTGTGTATTATAAGTCTTTGTGTTTAACTTCCTTTATTATGATTATTCAAAATACAGTAGCTTTATTCAAAATACAAACCTAAACTCTAATTTATTCAAACCATAAATCTCAATTAATTCTATTTTTAAAATAATCACAGTAGCTTGTTCCTTTCAAATATCTAAAGATTTTATTTTATTTTCATAAGCTTCAATTTTATTTACTTAAACCCTAAAGTTATATACTTACTGTTTTATTTAAATTAGATGAATGATTTATTTAGGATGAATGGTTGTTTACTTTTATTGATTTGCTTTGGTTTCAAAACATTGTAAGAGGTATCTTTCCATTATTAGATACCTCATTAATTAATTTTCATGTAATTTAAATTGTTCTTATATTTTGGGATTAATGTAAAGGACACATTTCTACCTTTTGGTGGGTGTCCTATTTAGTTTTAGACCTTGAATGATGTAAGGACATGATTCCATTCTCGGATGGGTGTCCATTTATTTATTTTGTTTGGACATTATTACGATTTTAATAAAGTTTTTATTTATTCTTATGATCGCATGTAGTTTGGATAATATCATTATATTTAACAATTTTATAATATTAAGACTTGAAAAGGAGGCCGGTTCCAACAAACTGGGCGTTGTGGGGGGTGTTGGGCCATTTTTCACCTTCCCCACACGTACCCAACTTTCTGAACCTATTACGGGGTTGGGGATTCCTTAGGAATCGAGTCATCCACCCCCTTTTTTTTTACCCGTCCGGGTGGCGACTCCATTTTCTCTGGGCTTAAGCCCGTGTTCTCTAAGGCCCTGAGCCTAAATAATGCCGAAGTCTTAAGAACCATTCCATCGGGAGTGGGGGCGAAAATCCCCGCTCAAAAGCCCATTGCTTGAGGAAGCTCTAGCCATTTTGAAAAAGAAAGAAGAAATGCATGCTTATGTAAGGAGCCAGACAAAATACAAACATCAATTAGAGCCTGCATGAGAAAAATCATTGGTTTGAGCCTACATAAGGGGCAAAGTTTCTCCTTTTTAATTTTTGAGTTTATAAATGTATAAAAATCCAGTATTGGGTCGAGCATACAAAATTCAGTTTTAGGCTGAGAACGCAAATCCAGTTTAGGATCGAGAATCCAATTTTGGATCGAGCACCCAAATTCAGTTTCAGGTCGAGCAACCAAAAATCTATTATTGGGTCGAGCACCCAAAATTCAGTTTTGGGTCGAGAACCCAAATCTAGTTTAGGATCGAGAATCTAATTTTTGGTCGAGAACCCAAATCCAGTTTAGGATCAAGAATCCAATTTCAGGTCGAGAACTCAAATCCAGTATAGGATCGAGAATCTAGTTTTGGGTCGAGCAAATCCAGTTTAGGATCGAGAATCCAATTTCGGGTCAAGAACCCAAATCCAGTTTAGGATCGAGAATCTAGTTTCGAGTGGAGAACTCAAATCAAGTTTAGGATTGAGAATCCAGATTCAAGTCGAGCACCCAAATTCAGTTTTGGATCGAGCACCCAAAAATCTATTATTGGGTCGAGCACCTAAAATTTAGTTTTGGGTCCAGAACCCAAATCCAATTTAGGATCGAGAATTTAATTTTTTGGATACCTGGCAAAATCTATATTAGGGTCGAGAATCCAGTTTTGGGTCGAGAACCCAAATCCAATTTAGGATTGGGAATCTACTTTTGGGTCGAGAACCCAAATCCAGTTTAGGATTAAGAATCCAGATTTGGGTCGAGCACCCAAATTCAGTTTCGGGTCGAGCACCAGAAAATCTATTATTGTGTCGAGCACCTGAAATTCAGTTTTGGATCGAGAACCCAAATTCAGTTTAGGATCGAGAATCCAGTTTTGAGTTGAGCACTCAAATTCAGTTTCGGGTCCAGCACCCAAAAATTCACTATTGGGTCGAGCACCCAAAAATTCAGTATTGGGTCGAGAACCCAAATTCGGTTTAGGATCAAAAATCTAATTTCAGGAAGAGCACCCAAAATCCAGTCTCGAGTCCAAGTACCTAAATCAAATTCAATTTTGGGTCGAGCACCTAAAATCCAATTTCTAGTCAAAAATTCAAATCCAAATTTAGTTTCAGGTAGAGCGCCCAAAATCTAGTTTAGGGTCGAGAACCTAAATCTAAATCTAGTATCGTGTCGAGTACACAAAATTCAATCTCGGGTTGAGAGCCCAATCAAATCTAGTCTTGGGTTGAGAACCCAAGTTATTTCGGGTTCAGAGCCTAAACGAACTTAAATCTCGGGTCCAGAACTATCCTCATCCAAAATCTTCTCAAGATTATATTGCTTTTCACTCTCTTCTACTCAAAGTCTCAGATCGTTCAAGCAGGGGGCAAACTGTAGACCCTTAATTTTTGAACCAGTCCAACCCGATATTTTTAAACAATCCAAAATAATTTTTATAGTATTTATTTTATTTACTATTTATAATATTTATCTTTATAATATTTAATAGTTATTATTAATAATAAAAATTGAAAATTAAAAAATTGGATAGATTCACCGCAGGGGGTTTCGCAGCAATAATTATCTGCTGCGAATTGGGCACTGCCCAATTCACCGCAGCAATAAAACTTGGACTGGAGTAGTTTGATAAAAACATGAATCATAAAAAAGTAATTGAGCAACATCAAGCAAGGAAGAAAATAATCTGAAAACAAAGAAGAAAGCAAAGTAAAGTGGCAGTGGCTGATCTTTGGATCACAAAGTCTTCAACCAAGAATCAATTGTTCTAGGCAGAAAAGGAGAAGATAGCTTGGATCAATACATCAATTTGGTGGAGCCTACAACACAAGTAACGTTCTTATTAACCCATCCAGTTAAATACATTGATTAATTTCAACACTTAATTCATTTAACTTACTGTGTTAATAATTCATGGATAGGATTTTGCAACAATTTTTATAATTACTTATAGACTCATCATCCAATCATCCGAAACCCTAATTTAATTAACATAAATCTTATTATTCTTTTCGAACTATAAAACCCTATTTTCATAAACCATGATCCTTTTTTACAGTAATCTAATCTCTTCCAAACCCTAAACTTATTTTCCAAATAATCCAAACCCCAATTTAATTAATCAAAACCCTAGCCTTTATCTAAAACCGTAATTGTATTTTTTTAATACCTCAAAATCATAATCTATTTTCTCAAACCGTAATGACTTCTTAAAACTTCCAACCCTAAATTTTGTTTTCTCAAAACCATAATCAATTTTATTTTTCTAAGATTTACAGTATCTTATTTCTTCCAATTCTGAAACCCTATTTTCTAAATCTTAAACCCTAAAATCTTAATTTTCAACACCAAAACCTACAATCCTAAAAGCCAATTTTTTAAAATTTTCAGAGGCACCGCCCCCGACCCCGCAAGGGGCACTACCCCTTGACCCCGCCCGCTAACCAACTAGCGGGACTGTCGTATGGGCTCATCGAAGGGGTCAATATTTATTTGTGTATTATAAGCCTTTGTGTTTAACTCCCTTTATTTAAAAACCCTAATTTGGTTATTAAAATTCTAAAACCCTAAATTTATATATTTATTACTTTATTTAATTTTAAATTTGATTATGTAGTTTATTATATGTTTTGATGTTTGATTTATTTAATTTTGATATTTAATTTGTTTATCATGGATGGATGATTTCTTTATTATTTTTATTTTGGGTATTAAAAAGTGTAAGAGGTATGTTTCCATGATTGGGTACCTCATTATTTAATGTTTATGTAATTTAGATTATTTTTATATTTTGGAAATAATGTAAAGGACACGTTTTCACCTTTTGGTTGGTTTCCTATTTAGTTTTAGATATGGATGATGTAAGGATATGTTTCCATCCTTAGATGGGTATTCATTTATTTATTTTGTTTGGACATTGTTGTAATTTTATTAAAGTATTTATTTATTCTTATGATCGCATGTAGTATGGATAATATCATTATATTTAAGAATTTTGTAATATTAAGACCTACAAAGGAGGCTGGTTCTAATGAACCGGGCGTTGTGGGGGTGTTGGGTTGTTTCTCACCTTACCCACACATACCCAACTTTTCAAACCCATTAGGTGGTTGGAGATTCCTTAGGAATCGAGTCATCCACCCCTTTCTTTTTTCCAGTCCGTCCAGGTGGCGACTTCATTTTCTCTGAGCTTAGATTCATGTTCTCTAAGGCCTTGAGCCTAAATAGTGGGAGTGGGGGTGAAAATCCTCACTCACACCGTGTCTTTTGAAAGTGTCCTCTTCTGTATGTTTCTTTCCTTTCTTTCTTGTTTGTTCCTCATGTGACACAGCCAGTGGCTTGGCTATGTCACATTGGATTGGCCATGTCTCTTGCTTGTGTTCTCTACTGCCTAAACTACTTGATGGACACGACCAAGCAAAGTTGTCCTGGTTGTGTCTTGCTTGTTCCTTGTCTTTCTTGCCCTTGATGAGCAACACAACCAAGCCATGAAGTGTCTTGGTCATGTCATATGCTTTTCTCCAAACTTCATCCATCTAATTTAATTGAATATCCATTGTTTTGCACTTCAACCTAAAGATAGCACTTCAAGCAATCTTTAAACACAAATTAAAAGAAAAATTAACTTAAAACCAATAAAATTACTCTAAAAATATATACATAATTTATCAAAACAACTAACCCACACTTAATCCTTTGCTTGTCCCCAAGCAAAGTTAAAATCAAAACAAACTAAAAATAAGAAAAATTTAGTTAAGTTCAAGAGTCATAAGGATGTATCAAGACTCCCATTTTATTAAATCCACAATCATTGTCAAATCAAACAAAACCAACACTCATGTAATTTAGTGGCTTTTCATGCATAACCAATGTTGTCACTCCCTCACTAACCCTTTAATGTGTTTAATAAGGTAGTGTTAATGCTCATAAAATTCAATGAAAGATTAACACCATAAGCTTGCTTATCAATCAAATCTCCACCACTAAATTCCAATTAATCATCAATTATAAGGTCTTTCATTTGGTTGTAATGGGGCCAAGGTAAGGGCATGACATTTGGGAGAGTGAGTTTATCCACTTAGTTCAAGAACACTTCGAGAATGAAGTGAGTAATGTAATGCAACCGAACAATCCCAAAACATCTTCCACTCACCTACCACTAGACATTAAAGAACTTTTTAGGGACTCCACTTATTAAATTTGCAAAGATCATTCCCAAACTTATTTCAACCATTCCAACAAGAACAACAACTTTTATTATTTTGATTTTCATCATTCATTTTTTTTCTTTTTATTATATTATATTTTTTTGAGAATCAAAATATGGTTTAGAACTAAATAATACAATAGTTCGCAATTTTAAACCCACTAAATAAAACCCCGCACTTATTTAACACAACACTCAATCTGTGAGCGGGGATTTTTGCCCCCACTCCCGGTGGAATGGTTCTTACGACTTTGGCACTATTAGGCTCATGGCCTTAGAGAACACAATCTTAAACCAGGAGAAAATGAAGTCGCCACCCGGACGGGCTAGAAAAAAAAGAAAGGGGTGGATGACTCAATTCCTAAGAAATTTCCAACCCCCTAATTAGTTTATAATGTTGGGTACGTGTGGGGAAGGTGAGAATGACCCAGCATCCCCACAAGGCCCGGTTCATTAGAACCGACCTCCTTTTCAGGTCTAACTATTATAAAATTCTTAATTATTATGATAAAATCCATTCTACATGTGATAATTAAAATAAAAGCATCATTGTATTAATAATTAAAATAATGTTCAAACAAAGCAAATAAATGGACACCCATTCAAGGATGAAAACATGTCCTTACATCATCCAATATCTAAAACTAAATAAGACGCCCACCAAAAGGTGGAAACATGTCTTTTACATTGGTCCCAAATTTTGAAATAAATTAAATTACATGATTAAAAAAATGAGGCACCCACAAAGTGGAAACGTAGCTTTTACAATTCAAGAAATACAATAAATAATTAAGCAAAATTAAATCATTCAAGTGTTATAATTAAAATAAAACATCCATCATAAGTAAAATAAATCATTCAACATATAACAAATAGCAAACCAAATAAACAATTAAAACTGGAATTTAATTCACTAAGTAAATAAAATTAGGGTTTGAGATTTGGAATTTAAGATTTTAGGTTCAAAGGATTATGGTTACTGAGTTAGGAATTGGGATTTTAAATTTACTATATTAGGGTTTTAGGTTCACTGGATTAGGGCATTAGGATGTTGATGAACTAGTCTTAAGGTTTTGATGTTTTAAGAATTAGGGTTTAGGAAAACTAGGGTTTACTGGATTGGGTTTTAGGAATTAAGGTTTAGGAAAATTAGGATTTACAGGATTAGAGTTTACTAGATTTTAAGAAACAATTAGGTTTTTTGGGACTTTAGAAAATAATTAGGGTTTCTGGGATTGAGCCAGTGGTTTAAATCAAACCTTAAGCTATTGGTGAATGAATTTAACTTTGGTTTATAAAACATATAATTCAGATTTAACAATTTTATGCTACTGGAAAAATTAATGTCAAAACACATCAACGAAACATTTAAAAGAAAGCATGTTATGACTACTGTGCTTATAAAAAAATTATTGGTTAAGACCAAACCTTCATTTTTGGTTCCACCAAAACTGAGATTTGATTCTGGCTGAACAAAAGCCAAAGACAATGTGGCTGCCTTTGATGAATTTGATGGTCTCACGTTGTTTGTTGTCTGAATCGACAATCGACATGGGCCAAGGCCATGTCGACAGGTCACCTGGGGCCCTGCTGACTTAAAATCGGCCTTAAAATACTTTAACTAGATCGAATAATTAAATTTAAACCCAATAAATTAAGCTTGGACATTCAAAATATTAATCATTTTAATCTATGTCGAACCGAGCCATTTAAAAGTTATAACTTTGGTTTAAATATTTTAAAGTATGTCCGAATTTAGTTTTCTCATCCTTTAATCAAGGTCGTACCAAATTAGGGTCAAAATTAAGGGTTTATAGTTTGCTCCCTGCTTGAACGATCTTGAATTGACTTCAAAGAGTGAAAAACAACATGACTTTTAAATTAATTTTGACCAAAATGGGTTATGGTCTCAAAAAAAGATTTGGGATCTAGATCCGAGGTGGTTTGGATTCTGGAATCGGTTTGAGTTTTGGACTCAAAACAAATTTGGGTTCTGGAATAGGTTTAAGTTCTGGATTGAGATGGTTTGGGTTCCAGACCCGGTTTGAGTTTTAGGCTTGAAAAAGATTTAGGTTTTGGACTCAAGGTGGTTTGGGTTCTGGACCCAATTTGAGTTCTAGACTTGAAAAAGATTTATGTTTTGGACCCGAGGTGATTTGGATTCTGGACCCAGTTTGAGTTCTGAACTTGAAAAAGATTTGGGTTCTAGAACCGGTTTGAGTTTTAGAATCAAAAAAGATTTGGGTTCTGGATCCGAGATGGTTTGGGTTATGGACTCGGTTTGAGTTCTAGACTCGAGGTGGTTTGGGTTCTGGACTCAAAAAAGATTTGGGTTCTAGACCCAAGGTGGTTCTGGACTCAAAATTAATTTGAATTCTAGACCCGGTGTAAGTTCTGTACTTAAAAATAATTTGGGTTCTATACCTGGGGTGAGTTCTTGGACCCGAGACTGAATTAGATTTGATTACTTGGTCCCGAGACTGGGTACTTTGACCTGAGACTAAATTTTATTTGGGTAATTAGACTCGAGACTAGGTATTTGGACCCGAGATTGAATTTAATTTTTCCTAAGATTGGAGTTTTGGTTCTCGACCTAAGATTGAATTTTGAGTTCTCGACCTAAAACTGGATTTGGGTTCTCAATCCGAAACTGGATTTGACTGACCTTTTATCAGTTGAGAATTATGGCTTCCTTCTAACCGGCTGTTCCATTCTTTAATGGATTGTGGGTCTTTGCCAACCAAAAATGGATTTTTATCCATTAGAGATCAGGTCTTTACCCTTCACAATGGATCTTTATCCATTAAAAATCGAGTCTTTACCCTTAAAATATGGATCTTTATCCATTGGAGATCAGGTCTTTACCCTTAAAAAGTGGATCTTTATCCTTTGGAGATTGGGTCTTTACCCTTAAAACATGGATCTTTATCCATTGGAGATCGGGTCTTTACCCTTAAAAAGTGGATCTTTATCCTATGGAAATCAGGTCTTTACCCTTAAAACATGGATCTTTATCTATTGGAGATCAGGTCTTTGCCCTTAAAACATGGATCTTTATCCATTGGAGATCGGGTCTTTACTCTTAAAACATGGATCTTTATCCTTGGACATTTGTCCTATATTTGCTTGAGCTCTTCTAGCTAGACTGATCTTTTGCATCTTCATTCTTTTGAGATTCTTACTTTCTTCATGTTTTGTTCTTTTTTTTCTTCCTTTTGCAAAAAATTTATCTATTTTTTAGTTGGCTCTTATATCATCTCCTTGCCCCCTGCGTTGTAAAATATTGAAAGTGAGTCTGAAAATATTTTGTACATGTATAAACTCAAAAAATTGAAAGGAGAAACTTTGCCCCTGCGTAGGCTCACCAATGATTTTTCCCATGCAGGCTCATATTGATGTTTGTGTTGTCTAGTTTCTTGCACAAGCATGCATTTCTTCTTTTGCAAATTGACTAGAGCTTCCTCAAGTAATGGGCTTTCCATGCCTCTTGATTCCATATCCTCTTTATCTTCGCTTCATAGAGTGTTTGTTGTTTACTTTGACAAAGAATAGATAATACAATACAACAAATTGCAGTGTGATATGTTCATGTATGCATAATATGCATGGATGATACTTACAGTGGTTACATCAACTCACAGACTGAGGTGATCAGCTGAAGTGTTTTCATTGGTTCCCTCCAGATGCTCATTTAGGTCTTGCATTAAAATGACAAAGGCTTCACATTTATGGCTTTTATCTTCAAGATATTGAAAACATGAGTTGTGGAGGCCCCAAGTAGTAGAGATACATCCATTTCAAATTATGATTCAGCATGCCAGTTGGTAAGTTCTTCACAACCTTGCAAATAATCCTTTATTTTGCCCAATGTGTCCTTCAAGGTTCGACGGTTCAACATACTTCCTTTAACTTGAAGGCTTTGTATGACCAAAACACATTTTTTCAAAATCATAAAATCATATTTTGGCTTTGTCAAATCAGTGTCATTATACCTCAGGACTCGATTTTCCAAATTAACATATCTATAACATGACAACCATAGTTACCATACTAAACTCGAGAATCATTTTCATTTAAACAAGAACCGTTGCACTTCAGATAGGCACATACACATTACTTAGCCAAAGGTCTCATCGAGTTTGAATATTGTCTATCTCATATGCATGCTTATTCAAACTATCTCTACTAATAGACTCTACCTATTAAGAGAGATCAACATGTCTTTAATAGGCTTAAAATGGGGTCTATAAGAGACATAGTTTAAGCAAAGGCCATTTTGAGATTGGAGCTCATGTAACACTGCTGACAAACCTTCACACCAAAATCTTTTGTTGTAGCCATAGGCAGCTGGAAGCAATCTTGTTAGACTCCAATTTCCTTCTATCTCCTTGGAAGAAATATAAAAGTAATTAAAATGATCTTCATCTTTTGCTTTTGCTTTTGACCATATTTTTTGTTCTTTTTTTATTTTTTTTCTCTCTTTCTCTTTTTGTTTTTTCCTTTCTTTTCTTCTTCTTCTTCTTCTTTTTTTTTATTTTGTTATTTTTTTGTTGGGTCCTAACTCCAAAAGAATTGTCTTGACTATGGATGAGTGGAGTAGAGTGAGTCTTATTTCAACAAGGATAAATCATTTATTGTCCTGATGTCATCTTAATGAATTGGAGATATCAGGTCTAATATCATGTGAACTTGAACTACCTTTATGGTCTTGACTATGCATTCCTTTCTTTGATTTTCTTACCTCTCCACCTTAGTGATCATAAGACTTGTCAAAAGTATAATAATAGCTCAGGGTAGGTTATTGGGGTTTACAATCCAATAAAGAGCAACCTAAAATATCATGAAGGCTCAAGGGGATAAACTATGGATTAATGTTAACATGGGTGGATACTAGTTCTTGGCTTATCAAACAATGCCTAGATCATCTCTCCCTAAAATAAGCAGAGTTCAATTTCACCTCGAAAGTTTGTCAAAGCATGTTCTAAGATTGACTAGGACCTAGACAAAGGTCATTATGCAGGAGCCCTCTCTAAGTAAGCATACATAACTCAATCCTATAGAACAATTCTCTCACCTAGTAAAGTCATTCAAATCATGATGCATATATACGTTAATTTATAAACATCAAACTAGATTCATCATCGGTTGAGCGCCAAAATGATCAAAGACCAAAATAAATTTAATGAAAGCAATTTATTCAAACAAACATAATCGTTCCAGAAAATATCAAAGAAAATAAATAACCAAATAAGCTAAGAGAAGTTTGTTGAATTGGAGTCGAAATATGCTTCATTCACTTAAACATGTCAAAACTAGAAACTCCTTCCTCGAAAGTTTCTCTATCTATATCTTGAAAAGATGACAAGACATAACTTTCCATCAATCCTCCCTCTATCATGAAGGTTGTTGGCGGTGGCACTCTTCTAAATTCAAGCAAAGGATTGCTTTTGGGGTTGGATTTGTTAGGTTCAGGCAACTCACCACTGTCAATCAAATTTTGGATCTCGTGCCTCAATCAGGTATATCTATCTGTCTCATGTCCTTGAGTCTGATGAAATTGACAAAAAGCTTTGGTATCAAAGTTTGGAGGCAAAGGATTCGACAAAGGTCATAGGGCCAATGACTATAATAGTCCCTTCTTTTGTAACTTGTTGAAAACCCAAGACAAAGGTTTCCCCATATCTAAAAACTATCTTCTTATTCCCTTATCTAGTAATTGCATTGACATCCATTTCTTTTTGTGTACTCTAATTGCCAGATTAGTAGTTTCCCTTCTCATTCCTTCTCCTATGAAAATGATTCTTCTCCCTTTCCCATTCTTCTATTTGCAAGCCAGCTTGGAGAAGATCCTTGAAATGTCTAATAAGAGTGTGAGACATCCTTTCATGAAGATTAGGTTGCATCCCCTCTTACGATCATCCTAATTTGATTAGATTCATCAAGCCTCTTCTTGAGTAACGCAGCCTTATTTCTCCACCTCTTCACATAGTCAACAAAGTTTTCATTCGATTTCTACCTTATCGACTCAACTTTCAACAAAGAGACCTCCAATTCAATATTGTGCCCATAATTTTTAAATGAAGGCCTTGTACAACATATCCCAATCTTTTTGGGTACTTTCATCCAAAGTATTAAACCAATTATGCACAACAAGGTCCAAAGAAAGCATAAAATACCTTAGAGTTTGGGCTTTAGTAGCTCGAGCGGACTGCATGATAGTGATGTACTGCTTAACATGCAAGTGAGGATTTTCTGTACCATTGTACTTAGTGAAGGAAGGCATCTTGAACTTGTAAGGGACTTTCTCATCTTGTTCAAACAGCTTGTCCACCTCAAACATCTCCTCAATTTTTAGCTTCTTCTAAAACTTCTTCTCCAGATCAGCAATCATCTTCTCAATATCAAAAGTCTCAATCTTTTCAACAGTTGATTTCTCCACAGTCTTTGACTCCTTCTTCTTATATTGAGGATCTTGAAGGTATTAAGCCTAGTAGTCATCATCGTCCATAACCATCTTGTCATCATCGAAGGCTACTTCACCAACCTTAGCCTTTCCCTTGTCATTCTGCTTTTTGGTGCTAACAGATGCTTTTGCAGCATTCCCAAACATTGCAACCATTTGGCTTTTCATGGTCTCAGCCAGGACCTCCTTTAGTTCTTCCATCTTGGAGTTGATTGCATCATCCACCATCTTTCGAATATGTTCAAGTTCCATTGCTTTTGATATGAAATTGATCGAATTCTCACTGAACTCTAAGTCACTGACATAGGTTGGACTGCTGTAAGTTTTTAACTGTTGCACTCCAGAGCTGTGAGCCAGAAAGGAACAATGACATGAGATGCAATGCATGTATGCATGGATGTACAAATGATAATCAAACAAAGAAACAAACCAAAAGAGTAGGAACAACCTTTCCAACCTTATAACTTTCATACATGAATGGCAAGTCTCTGTACCTAGGTATACGGTCAACAAAATATCAACATGGGATATCTTATTTTCAAAAAATTTACTCAGACGATTAACCAGTAGTTGTATTTTCAAATTAGAAGTCATTTTATAATAACTCCCATTAATTAAGTCTTAATCCATTAGTCTGGCAAAAGATAGCTTTTATGCTAGATTGGATTAAAACTAAATTAAAAGGTCTATCATAAATAGATTTTCCATTTTTGGAAAAGCAACTGTTGATGCATGCTGTAGACAAGCCCATGATTAACAAAGCTTGGTATGAACTAGGCCCGCAATTGATTTTAAGTATTCCATAATTGACCTAACTAGTTGTAAGCTCATTTGAAAAAAAGGTTTTGAAGTATAAAAATAGTTTTGTTTCAAAGCCCATAGTAAAAAGATTTATTTAAAAATGAATTTAGGGCTTTGTATTTGGGCCACGGGGTGAAAGAATTTTTGACCCATCTTGAAAAAAAGGTTTTATGTCCAAAGACCATTTTGAAAAATTTTTAAAATAGTTTTGGTATTTTGGGCTTTTGAGAATTATTTTGGGCTTACAATGTTATTAGGTCATATTAGAAAAAAAGGACAAACCAAATAGGTCATGGTTCAAACCAAGTTATATCAATCATAGTTAAACAACAAGCATTTGGTTATAAACCTAAAGAAAGTAACTAGGCCAACTACATGGGCTTTAGTCTTTGTGTTGAAAAGTTTAGGCTCCCATAGCAAGTATATACCCAAAGGTACAAGGCTATGAGTGGTTATGCCATGCTCAATCTCCATACCTTGAGTGAAAAGTATGGTATCCCTTACATAACACAACACGGGTAACACATGTGTCCTAACTCATGCACATAAATGCAATCTAAATGACACAATGGATAATATCATAATAAAAAAAGAATAAAATAATATAAAGACCAATGGAATCAACTTCTCTTAACCCCAGTGGAGTCGCCACTGTGAGCTGTGATTTTTGCCCCCACTCCCGGTGAAATGGTTCTTGCAATTTTGGCACTGTTAAGCTAAGGGCCTTAGAGAATACGAGACTAAATCTGGAGAAAATGGAGTCGTCACCCAGATGGGCCAAGAACAAATAAAGGGGTGGATGACTTGATTCCTAAGGAATCCCTAACCCTCTAATGAGTTCGAAAAGTTGGGTATGTATGGGGAAGGTAAGAATGACCCAGCACCCCTACAATGTCCGGTTCATTGGAACCTACCTCCTTTTTAAGTCTAAATATTATAGAATTCTTAATTATTATGATAAAATCCATACTGCATGCGATAATTAAAATAAAAGCATCATTGTATTAATAATCAAAATAATGTTCAAACAAAGAAAATAAATGGACACCCATCCGAGGATGAAAACATGTCCTTACATCATCCAATATCTAAAACTAAATAAGACACCCACAAAAAGGTCGAAACGTGTCTTTTACATTGGTCCCCAAACTTGAAATAAATTAAATTACATGATTAAAAAAGTAAGGCACCCACAAAGTGAAAACGTGCCTTTTACAATTCAAGAAATCAAATAAATAATTAAACAAAATTAAATCATTCAAGTGCTATAATTAAAATAAAACATCCGTCATAAGTAAAATAAATCATTCATCATATAACAAATAGCAAACCAAATAAATAATTAAAACTAAAATTTAATTCACTAAGTAAACAAAATTAGGGTTTGAGATTTGAAATTTAAGATTTTAGGTTCTAAGGATTATGGTTACTGAGTTAGGAATTAAGATTTTGAATTTACTAGATTAGGGTTTTAGGTTCACTGGATTAGGGCTTTAGGATGTTGATGAACTGGTCTTAAGGTTTTGATGTTTTAAGAATTAGGATTTAGGAAAACTAGGGTTTACTGGATTGGGTTTTAGGAATTAACATTTAGGAAAATAAGGGTTTACAGGATTAGGGTTTATTGGATTTTATGAAACAATTAGGGCTTTTGGGACTTTAGAAAACAATTAGGGTTTTTGGGATTGAGCCAGTGGTTTAAATCAAACCTTAAGCAATTGGTGAATGAATTGAACCTTGGTTTATAAAACATATAATTCATATTTAACAATTTTATGCTACTCGAAAAATTAATGTCAAAAAACATCAATAAAACATTTAAAATAAAGCATGTTATGGCTACCGTGAATATAAAAAAATTATTGGTTAAGGCCAAACCTTCATTGTTGGTTCCACCAAAATTGATTTTTGATTCTAGCTAAACAAAAGCCAAAGACAGTGTGGCTGCCTTTGATGAACTTGATGGTTGATGAACGTTGTTGGTTGCTTACTCCTTGATTGTTGATTATTTTTTCAATTTTTTCGATCCCTATTAAAGTATTAAAGCTTATTATTTATAGGCAAAATCAGGCTTAACCTAAATGTAATATGCCTAATCCAAGACATAAAAGGATTTTAATTTAATTAGAAAACCAAAAAATGCTTTAGAATCAAATTCCTTGTTGATTTGGCTGTCTGAATCGACATGGGTCAAGGCCATGTTGATTTGGTATGCCAAATTGACATGGAACCTAGGCCATGTTGATTTGGTAAGCCAAATCGACATGAGCCTTGGCTCATGTCGATTTTGGCTACCAAATCGACATGAGCCATGGCTCATGTTGATTTTTTCCTCTAGGTCGCCTAGGGCCCTGCTAACTTAAAATCGATCTAAAAATACTTTAATTAGACCGAATAATTGAATTTGAACCCAATAAATTAAGCTTGGATATTAAAAATATTAATCATTTGAATGTATGCCCTTTGAAATCTAACCGAGCCATTTAAAAGTTATAACTTAGGTTTAAATTTTTTTAAAGTTGGTCCAAATTTAGTTTGGCGTTCTTTAATTAGGACCATACCAAATTAGGGTCAAAATTAAGGGTTAACATAATCATTAACACTCTTAAAATGTTCTTGACGTAATGAAAGGTTCAGAGACAAAACAAAATGGTTCAAGGCTATTTATGTTGTGAAAAAGAAAGAAATGGAGAAACGAAATAGGCTCAAAATTGGCTAACTGAGGTTGAATATAAGGTTGGTCTTTTTAAGCTAAAATTGGTACACCTAATTGCCTTAATCTTATTGATGCCCAATAGAAATTTTAATATATCCTCAAAATGCATGTGAAAGCAAGTTCTAGCAATTAATCAATCAAGGATGTTCGCACACAAAAAGAATAACAAGTTTGTATCAACAATAAGCACAAATTTTATCCAATTCTCAATTCATGCTTCAAAAATTAAAAGGTCATCTATTAATAAACTTATAACAACTGAACTTACCAATATTCATCAAAAGAAAATATAAAATAAGGCATAACACTTATCAAAACAACTATAACAAAAACTTAAGAAAAACAAAAACTTTACATAAAATAATTAAATCAAGAAAAATAATAGCTTTGCATTTATGAACAAAAACTTAGCAACCCACACTTTAAGATTTACATTGTCCTCAATGGAAACAAGGATAATTAAAAAAAAGAAGAGTTAAGGTACAACATTTTTTCCATCATTTTCTTTGTGAGGCAAGTGCTACCTTTTCATCCATAAAATATTAATTGTACAAGAATAAAAAGCAATAAATATACAATAACCAAAAATATAGAGTTTTAATAACAAAAAGCGGTAAATAAAAATAATAATTAAAATATCCAACAACTGAAAATATGAAAATAAGATGTGTTCTCAAAAAGTTGAAGTAGGCAAAATCTACAGAGGTGGAGGGTATGACGATAATGTTGCCGATGGATGGAGACTAAGAATTTTGGCTAGATTGGTATTAATGAGCTACAATTGGTTAAGGACTTCCACATGATTGCGATCCACCTTGTTTTCTAGGGCTTCTATCCGACTGATAATCTCCTGATTTTTCGAAACTGGAGCATCTTCATCCAAATTGAGTGAATTCAAGTCAGACTCTTCATCAACTCTTGGTCTCTTTTGTGGTCCCCTTATGCAAATTGCTCTTTAGAAGCCATAACATAAGCCCCGGCCCTCTTGGTCACCATGCGCATTTTTTCCAAAGTAGCAAGGTCAAATGAATCACTGCCTAAAATTCTAGTCATATTGCATGTGCTCGGGTCAAAACCATCAACAAGTGCCATAGCTAAGGTGGTCACCAATCCACCTATACAAATTGCGCCCCTTTTTCTATTTGCCACACTATCAAAAACATCGGCTAACCAATAGTCGGTACTCACGGGTATGGCATTATTCGCACAATCTAAGAAAAATAGCTCGCTTAATTCAACCACACTCGGGCTTTCTTTCTGTGCAAAGAACCCACAAGACATAAACCTATGTAAATATCTCAAGGCGGGATTTACCAATTTTGTTGCCTTGGCCAATTTGGCCACAAACATTCCACCCGAGCCTATTGCTCCCCATGCAAATTATTGTTTAAAATGTTTAGGCACACATTTTTTCCCTTCATGGTGGAAACCAAAAATAGCATTTAATTGAGCAATATCAGTAACATATGTCTTCACAAGCAATTTAAAGCCTAACCTAGTGCAAATATTTTGTTCATCTCTTTCAACCTTAAGAGAGGTTAAAAATTCAATAGTAAGTTCTTGAAATTGCAAAGGTTTAAGGAAAACTAATCTCTCCTACCCTAGGTTTTGCAAATATCTATGAAAATTTTCCCTAATTTGAAGAGCGTCAAGGGATTCTTCACTTACATACCTCATTGGAAAGAAAATGTAATATCCCAAATGATATCCTAAAATTTTGGAAAATGCCAATTGTTGAAATTGAATTAAATGATTTTAAGTGTATATATGATTAAGTGGATAGAAAGGAAAAAGGGAAGTGTGTATATGTTGTATATATGAAGATATATACAACATATACAAGTCAACATCTTAATAATAAGGTCAAAAGATATTTTAATTAATTATATATTAAATATAGATAGTGGAAGATGATTTTTGTTTATTATATTATAATAATATATTTTTTGCTTGGTGGTGATTAAAAGAGGGGATTTAAGTGGTTAAGAGTAGTGGTTGGTTTGTCTTGTTGATAACCATCTGCATCTTCTTCTTTCTTCTCCAAGAGGGCCGACCATCATCATTGTCAAAGGGAAAAGAGGTTTTGTTTCTTGCTAACTCAAGCAATTGAAAGATTTCAAGTGATCAAGTTGGAGTTTTAAGGATTTTTCCTCATATTTGGTAAGTTTCCAACTTGTTTCTTTGATTTCCTTTGAGTTTATGCTTATGAGCTTGTTGGATGTTTGGTGTAGTTGTGTTTATGGTTGATTTTGGTATGTTTGAGGTTGTTTTGTTTAGTTAACTTTGATTTCTGGGTTGGATTGAAGAAAAGGTGAAGTTTGTTGAAGAAAATAAGAGTTGTGGATTGTGTAAGTTTTGAGTTGTGAAATATAGTTGTGATTGTGTTTTGATGCTTGCAATTGAGTTGTTTTGATCTTATGCAAGTTTATTGTGGTATTATGATGGTTTTGGTTGAGTTGTGTGGATTTGAAAAGGGGTGATGAAAGATGTTTGTTGGATGTGGCATTTTTGTGTCGATGGTTTTGTTTTCAGGGCTGGTGACCCATGTCACTAAACGTGTCACAGCTACTATGATGTTAGAGAATTGACACGTCCAGTCACAAGCCCATGTTACTAACCGTGTCATAACTTCTGTGTTAGAGGAGGATTGACACATACAGTGACATGCCCATGTCACTGAGCATGTCAAAGCTTCTGTGTTATGGGTTTAGGGCACAGTCAGGGACACGCCCGTGTTTTTGAGCATGTCATGTGTAGAGTTTGCCCTAGATAGTTCTCTTCCTTATTTTCTTATGTGTATCACTAAGTGAGTATGTGTAATCACATTTGGATTAGGTTTTGAAGAGATTTGAGTTACCCCAATCCAAGTGTTGAAGGATATCTTGGAAGAGGAGATTGGAATTGGTGTTTGTTGCTCTTAGAGGTAAGTACAAACCTTAAATGATTGCATTCATTTACATGACTTTAGGACTTAACACATTTGGTTGGAAAATGTGTTAAGTTACCTACTATATTGTTGGTGTATGAGAATAGTGCTATGATTTGCATAATATGAACTATGTGAAATATATAATGATGATTCAAAATGTATGGATAATGCAATTTGTTATGTATACACTAATGATAGTGTGTGAAGCCATTGGTGATGGCTATATTGATATAAATGGGATATTTGAGGCATTGTGCTTATAGTGATCATGAGAAAATGAAAAAGGATTTGATAATGAAATTATGAAAGAATTGTGTGCCTAGTATGTTATTCAATTTTCAGAGTTTTGCATTTGGTGGCATGCCTATGAAGTAACAGTCCCTTGAAGCTAGGTTAGGCTTGGTCCTTAAAGCCTAGTTGGGTGTTACATGTTGTACCAGACCCTTGAAGCTGGGTTGGGCCTATTCCTTGAAGCCTAGTTAGGATGATACATATGAGGTAATCCTCATTGTGATTATGATTCACCTTTGGGCTAGATAAACGTGATTATTGGACCAAAGCAGTAACTCTAGAATTTGAATGGCATATTAGATCTCTTTGGGCCCATGTTTGTCTT
The DNA here is from genome assembly GCA_947685225.1 of Garcia nutans. Classification (NCBI taxonomy): domain Eukaryota; kingdom Viridiplantae; phylum Streptophyta; class Magnoliopsida; order Malpighiales; family Euphorbiaceae; genus Garcia; species Garcia nutans. The sequence goes on from CANTUV010000045.1 coordinate 38,563,324, forward strand.
TACTTTAATGTGAAATATGAATTATAAAATAATTGAGTAATATAATGAGATACAATGTTATAAGTTGTGGTATCCATTTGTGTTGTGCATTAACATTGCAATTGAATAATATTGTTATCAAGGTTTGTACCACTAAGCTTCTGGCTTAGCGAGATTGTGATTTATCGCGCAGGTGACAGGGTAGATCCGGTTGAGCCGGAGGGTTCAGCTAGACCAAGTCGAGTCTAGGCTTGAGATTGTGGGAGCAGTGTTGATTTGGACATCAAGATCAGAGATGAACTGTCAGCATGTATAAATTCTATATTTTTGTAAATAATGATTTTGATGTATACATATGTATATTCCGCTGCTTATTAAACAAATATTTTAGATAAACTTTTGGGTAAAGAAGATATATATATATATGTATTTTAACAAGGAATGTTTTATCTATTACTTTCTATAATATAAGTTAAATGTTTTAATTTTACTCAGATTGTAGAAATGATGATATGATGTTAAAGTTAAAGATTGGTTTGTTAAAGAAAAAATGGATTGTGACATCCTTATATCCAGTATACGTATATTACATATGGTTGTATGTGGTGTATGTATATGGGGTACAAGGGTGTTACAGAAACCCCTAGTTAGAAGAGCCATTCTCTTTGAAGATGATGAAGAGGATGATGGAGGTTGCCTCCTCTTGTGATGGGACACCATTTTGGTTCTTGGCATCTTAATTCTTGGTGAAAATTGAAGATTTAATGGATTTTATTGATTTCTGATTAAGAAAATTAGAAGATTTGATGGATTTTTGAGGTTTTAAGGGATGGACATGGCGACTTGAGAGAGAGAAATGGAGATTAGGTTTTGAAATTGGGGAAGAAGATGAAAGATTAGGCTTTTAATTGAGTTTTAAAAGGGGTGACACGGCCAAGCATGAAATGGCTTGGTCATGCTTGGCCGTGTCAAGTCATTTTGGATGGACACGACCAGTGGTTTGGCCGTGTCCAGTGAAGGTGTTTGTTTCTGTAAAATTGGCTGCAGGGTGAAATGATGGGGACATAGGCTGGCATCTAGGTCATGTCCAAGTGACATGGCCATGGACACGGCCAAGTTGCCAGGCCATGTCCACGCCTGCCATTTTTTTGAATTATTTATTTATTTATTTAATAAATAAAAATAAAGGTTTTAGACTGTGTCACCCAAATCAATGTTATTTCTCTTCGTATCTTTTAAATGAAACACCATCAAAATAAAAATTGATCAAAGCACCCATTCCATGCTCTTTATTAAAAACCAAAAGCAAAATTTAAATTTAAATTGCATGACACAAAAATTTTAACTATGAAAATAAATACAAACCGATGGGTTGCCTCCTATAGAGTGCTTCTTTAATGTCATATAACTAGACATTGTGGCATCACTTGTCAATAAACACCATACCTTTAACTATTTTGCAACATCGATTTCTTCAAAATAAGGCTTCACCCTTTGTCCATTTACCTTAAATATCTCGTTGGTTTTCAAATTGAGCAACTTAACTACCCCATATGGAAATATTTGAATTACTTGAAATGGTCCGCTCCAACAGGACTTCAATTTTTTGGGAAACAATCGCATTCTTGAATTGAATAGGAGGACTTTCATTTCTGGTTCAAAAGTCCTTCTAAGGATCATCCTGTCATGTATAGCTTTTGTCTTTTCCTTATAAATCCTTGAACTCTCATAGGCTTCATTCCTAAGCTCATCAAGCTCAAAATTTTATAACATTCTTTGTTCTCTTGCTCCTTCTAAGTCCATATTTGTGGTCTTTGTTGCCCAATAAGCCTTCTGCTCCAATTCCACCGGTAGGTGGCAAGCCTTGCCAAAGACCAACCTATATGGAGTCATTCCCAATGGCATTTTGAAAGTAATCCTATAAGCCCACAATGCTTTCGAAAGTCAGATTGACCAATCCTTTCTCGTTGTGCTCACCGTCTTTTCCAAGATCCCATTAATTTGCTTGTTGGAGATCTCGGCTTATCCAGATGTTTGGGGGTGGTATGGGCTTGCCACTTTGTGTCGGATGCCCATCTTGGCCATCAACTTTTCGAACTATTTGTTGCAAATGGCTTCCTCCATCACTCACTATTTCCTTTGGGGTTTTGAACCTGCTCAAAATATTCTCCTTCAAGAATTTTAAAACAACATTAGCATCATTAGTCCTAGTGGGGATAACCTCAACCCACTTAGACACATAATCCACTGCAAGAAGGATATATTCTAAACCAAATGATTTGGGAAATGGCCCCATGAAGTCTATTCCCCATGCATCAAAAATTTCAACCACAATAAAAATATTAAGAGGCATTTCATTCCTTTTGCTAATGTTCCCTAATCTTTGGCATTTATCACATCTTATACAAAATTATAAGCATCCTTAAAAAGAGTAGGCCAATACAAACTGCTTTGAAGAACTTTCTCGGTGGTCTTCTTTCCTCTAAAATGTCCCCCACAATACATGTTGTGGCAAAATTGTAGCACTTGTATTTGTTCTTCTCCCGGCATACATCTTTTTATGATTTCATCCCTGCAAATTCTAAAAAAATATGGCTCATCCAAAAAATAATACTTACATATATGCAGGAACCTCTTCTTTGCTTGAAAATTCAAATCTTTTCTCACAGTACCACAAGAAAGATAGTTAGTAATATATGCATACCATGGTGCTTGAGTTAAAGCAAACAAGTGTTCATCCAAAAATTTTTCAAAAGCATTTTCACAAGCAATTTCTGCATGATTATCATGAGAGTTCAATCTAGAAATATGGTCAGGTACTACATTCTCTCTTCCTTTCCTATCTTTGATTTCAACATCGAATTCTTGCAACATCATCACCCACCTAATGAGCCTAGGTTTAGCTTGTGCTTTGGTCAATAAGTATTTCAAGGCCATATGGTTAGAAAATACTATGACTTTAGAACCTATCAAGTAAGATCTAAATTTTTTCAGTGCAAATACCACATCTAACATTTCTCTTTCAGTGGTTGTGTAATTCATTTGTGCATCATTTAAAGATAAACTTGCATAATAAATTACACACATCAATTTTTTCACTCTTTGGCCCAAAACAACTCTAATAGCATAATTCGATGCATCAAACATGATTTCAAATGGCAAATCCCAATTTGGGGCAACAATTATAGGGGCAAAAGTTAATTTTTCTTTCTAAATTTCAAAAGCTTATACGCACTTATCTTAAAAAATAAATGGGACATCTTTTCCAAGCAAATGACACAAAGGGCGTGAAATTTTGGAAAAAAATTTATGAATCTTCTATAGAATCTAGCATGTCCCAAAAAACTTCTAACCCCTTAACAGATGTGGGTGGTGGTAGATTCATGATTAAATCAACCTGTGAGCGGGATTTTTCCCCCACTCTCGGTGGAATGGTTCTTGTGACTTCAGCACTGTTTAGGCTCGGGGCCTTAGAGAACACAGACCTAAGTCCGGAGAAAATGGAGTCACCACCCGGACGGGCTGGGAAAAAGAAAGGGGTGGATGACTCGATTCCTAAGGAATTCCCAGCCCCCTAATGGGTTCGGAAAGTTGGGTACGTGTGGGGAAGGTGAGAAATGGCCTAGCACCCCCACAACGCCAGGTTCTTTGGAACCGGCCTCCTTTACAGGTCTTAATATTATAAAACTCTTAAATATAATAATATCATCCATATTATACACAATAATTAAAATAAAGCATCGATATATTGAAAATCAAAATAATGTCCAAGAAAAATAAATAAATGGACACCCATCCGAAGATGGAAACATGCCCTTACATAATCCATGCCTAAATAGGACACCCACCGAAAGGTAGAAACATGTCCTTTACATTGGTTCTAAAATAGAAAAGCAATTTAAATTACATGATATTTGACTAATTAATGAGGTACACACCAAGCGGAAACATACCTCTTACAACATTTGAAAATCTAAATAAATCGATAAAAGTAAATAACCATTCATCATAAATAAATCATTCATCAAAGATATCAAACATCAATAGAATGTAAACATCCATCCATGATAAACTAAATAAATCAAGCATTAAACTTAAATAAATCAACAAAGCATTGAAAATAAATTAAAGCATATAATAGACTACATAATCAAATATAAAATTAAATAAAGCAAGTAAAGATTCAAATTAGGGTTACTGTTTCTATTTAAAATTTTTTAATTAATACTTTAGGGTTTTGGAATTTTAGTATTATTTAGGGTTTGTAATTCTTAGCTACTGTAAACTTTAAAGGAATTAAAATGGATTAAAGTTTTATAATTTAAGAAGTTGGTAAAGTTCTTTTGTAACATCCTAAAATTTTTGAATGTTACATCTTTGATTAACCAAATTAGGGTTTGAGATGTAAAATCATGAGATTAGGGTTTGGACACTTTAAAACATTTAGATTTATGATTTACAGTTACTGGATCATTATTTTGTATTCACCATATTGAATTTTAATATTTAAATTTATAAGGTTTTAAGATTTTAAAGATTAGGATATAGAAAAATTAGGGTTTAAGGTTTTAAGGGAATTAGGGTTTAAGAAAACTAAGGTTTAAAATAATTGGTTTGAGGTTACTGTCTTGATTCTAAAGTTGAATTGAGGTTTTTAGTGTTTTCGGAGAATGTATTAGATTTTAGAATTTGGCAAAACAACTTATGATTTTATGAAGCTTTATAAAAATAAACAAAACGATTTAAGGTTTATAGAAACAAAAAAAAAGATATTTTTTAGGGCTTTTGGAAAGAAACAGATTCAATTTAGGGTTTTGAAAAATTGGAAAGAAAATTAGGGTTTTGGTAAATTTTGAAATGATTCAAGGTTCTGAAAAGTTAAAAAGCATATTCGGGTTTTAATATTTTAGAAAAGGTAAATTAAGGTTCTAGGGTTTTTTGAATCAAAAGAGACAATTGGATGATTCAAGCTACTGTGAAGAAATTAGACATTCATACCTCCGTTTGTTGGTTCCACCAAAAATTACTTCTTGGATGAACAAGAACAAAGGCAAGATGGTTGCCTTTGATGGATTGAATTGCTTGTTTGCTTCTCTCAAAAGTCCGATCGTTAATATCTGCCAAAAAGTTTTAAAGTCCGATCACTTTTTCTAAGTTTTCCCTTCACTCGATTCCCTCCTAAATTTTCCCCTGTGTTGTTTTTTAGTCCTTATTTATAGAAGATTTTGACGATTAATTTCACTTGTTCATGGAATCTAATATTAATTAAGACAAGGAAACTGAATCCGAATTGAATTTGGTTTCGCAAAAAATTACGTCGAAAAAATTCACTGGCGAAAAAAACTGCTGCGGAAAAATTGCGTTGGCGAAAAAGCTGCCGCAGGGGGTTGCGGGCTGCGGCGGGCGAAATTGCCTGTGGCCCATTTCGCCCGCAGGATGGCTTTGGCCATTTCGACGCCCCCCTCTTCATCGATGAAATTTTTCATCGCCAATTTTTCGTCGCTGATTTTTATTTTTATTTTTATTTTTTTGTTTATTATTATTTTTTAAATTTTTTATTAATAAAAATTAGATACTAAAGCAAATATTATTTAATTAAGATAACAAAAATCATTTTGGGCTAATTAAATATATTGGACAACACAAAAATTATTTTTAACTAATTAAAATATATTGGACCGGACTGGGTCAAAAATTAAGGGTCTACAGTTTGCCCTTGCTTGAACGATCTGAGACTTTAGTAAAAGAGAGTACAGATCGTTCAAGCAATAAGACTTAATTTTTGAAATGGTTGAGGTTTTGGATTTTGGACCCAAGAGATTTGGCTACTCGATCCTAAACTAGTCTTGGATACTTGATCCTAACTGGATTTGTATACTCGATCCTAAACTGGATTTGGATACTCGATCCTAACTGAATTTTGATACTCGATCCTAATTTGGATTGGGATACTCGACCCTAACTGGATTTGGATACTTGATCCTAGACTGGATTTGGATACTCGATCCTAACTGGATTGGGATACTCGATCCTAACTGGATTTGGATACTTGATCGTAAACTGAATTTGGATACTTGAACCTAACTGGATTTTGAAACTCGATCCTAATTTGGATTGAGATACTTGATCCTAACTGGATTTGGATACTCAATCCTAGCTGGATTTGGATACTCAATCCTAAATTGGGTTTGGATACTCGATCCTAAATTGGGTTTGGATACTCGATCCTAAACTGGATTTGGATTCTCGATCCTACCAGGATTTGGATACTCGATCCTAAATTGGATTTGGATTCTCGATCCTAACAGGATTTGGATACACGATCTTAAATTGGATTTAGATACTTGATTCTAACTGGATTTAGATTGGGATACTTAATCCTAACTGGATTTGGATACTCGGTCCTAAATTGGATTTGGTACTTGATCCTAAGTAGATTTGGATTGGGATACTTTGACTCGAGATTGAATTTGATTTGATTGACCCTTTATCAGTTGTGGATTCTGGCTTAACTTGTTGTTCCATTCTTTTGTTCTTCTTTTCGCAAAAATTCAGCTATTTTTTAGTTGGCCCTCATATCTTCTCCTTGCCCCAGCGTGGAAAAATACAAGTGAGTTTGAAAATATTTGGTATATAAACTCAAAAAATTGTAAAGGAGAAACTTTGCCCCCTGTGTAGGCTCAAACCAAAGATTTTTTCCCTGCAAGCTTTGATTGATGTTTTTACCGTGTAGTTCTATGAACAAGCATGTATTTCTTCTCTTTGCAAAACGATTGGAGCTTCCACAAGCGAATAGGCTTTCCATGCCCCCCTTGATTCAATATCTTCTTTTGATTCTTTACTTCGCAGGGTGTTTGTTGTTCATTTTGACACAATACAAGACAATAAAGTGTGATTTGATATGCTCATGTATGCATGATATGCATGAATAATACTTATGATCGTTCCATCGACTCACAGAACGAGGTGATCAGTAGAAGTGTTCTCATTGGTTCCTTTTTTACTCTTGTTCAAGTCTTGTCACATCCGCCCACCGCATTTATGCATAGTAGTCACGTGCACAGTGAGAGAAGAGGAAAGGAGAAGATAATTCCTGACAACGGGCCTAGATAAGGCTATAGGACCAAAGGGACCTAATTGAAGAAATCCAAAAGTTTTGGGGAGGTGATTGTAATTTCCAAAAATTTTGGGGAGGTAACTATAATTTTCAAAAGTCATACTGGATGTTCTTAATAGTGCACATAACATACTCCAAAAATGGAGAGTAGAGAAAAATCGGGTCACAACGACGCGTAATGGTTTTTCCAGAAAACGCACGGTTTGGAAGATATAGGGGATTTTGACTAGGGACATGTTGGTTATTATTAATTAAAATTTATACATGAATCTAAAGTAAGAAATAAACATAAGAGTGAGTAGAGGATGTCGAGGGGTTGAATATGAAACGATCATTAGTAGAAACGGAGCTCGGGCAAAACCTGAGCAAAGAAAGGACCTAAAGGGAATTTTGTAAAAAGTCAAGGGCTTATTGGTAATTTTTCAAAATGACTTGAAAACTTAAAATAGACCTAAAAAATAGAAAGTAGAGGTCGAGAGGATCAAAACCATATGTAGTTTGCCTCGTGGAACTGTACGGTTTAAAAGTTACGATCGATTAATCGCCGGAGCGTAAAATGGGCCCGGTTCCATGTGGGTACCATATGGGTGATATGGAACAAGTTAGGGTATCCAATGGGAAGAGGGACAAGTTGGAGGACTTAATTGGAAAGGAAAATATAAAAATCTTTTAATGGCCAATCATATTTAGCCATTTAAAAGTTAAAAAAAGAAGAAAGAAAAAGGTGTGGACAAATGGCCATAAACCATTCATCCAACCCAAAAGTGGACATCATTTCCACTATATATATCATAATAAGAGGAGCAAAATCTCTCTTCCACAAAACTCTCTCAAAAATTCGGCCACCATAGGAAGAACACCAAAGAGTTTCAAATTTTTGTCAAGTTTGATTTTCAAGGTAAGTTTTAAGGTTTTCAAGTATGTAGAATTCAATTCTAGTATCAATTTTAAGTATTTATATATCTATTGGAAGATTGGAAATTAGGGTTCTTATGGTGGATTTGGGAAAATTTTAAGTAGTGATGATATTAATTAATTAAATGAAAGAATCAAGGTTTCTAAGGTTTAATAAGGTTAGATTAGGGTTTAGATTGAAAAGAAATGGAGGATAGCTTATTGTTCTAAATTGCTAAGGTTTATGTTTAAGGGTGTGTTCTTGAATTTCTTGAAGGAGAAACAAAGATTAAGGAAGGAGAAGAAGGAAAAGCAAAGGGGAAGTAAAAGAACAAGGTTTGGTGCTTTACCATAAAAGAAATTTTATTTTTCTTACAAACTTTGGTTTATGGAATTTTTGATGTTGATGAACTTTAATTAGTTGATTTAAGTTAAACATGCAAAATTTGTCAAAGGGAAGTGTTTGAATCTTCACTTTATCATTAAAGAAGACTTCATATTGATTTGAAAAAGAAAAATAAACTATTCCATGTATTTCATATGTTTGGGCCGAAATGGTCCCAAAATGACAGCTTTCTGGATCTTTTTGTGGCAATTGTTTGAGGCAGCAAATGAATGAATTTTTCAACGAAATTTTACGTGTAATTAGTCAACATATGAAATAAGTTTTCTGTTAAATTTCAGCCAAAAATAAGATCATTTACCTGGTCAAAAGCATGACTGAAGTGGATTGAAATTTTGACGAAAACCCAGATTTTACTATTCATTTGGCGCTTGCCTTTTTGCGTTGCCGATTTTTCGTGCCGCGATACTATTCATTTGGTCAATTTGTGATATTTTGAGGAATGCTTTGAAATGTTTGATATGTTTATTGTGGATGTTAAAAATGTGAAAAAGGGTAATGGTTTGACTAAAGAATGTGGTGCGCGGTGTAAATGGCAAAGCGCGACGGGAATAAAAATGATTTCTCGAGTTATTCTAAAATGAAGTTTGAGACTTAAATTGAATCATTTTAATCTTTATGCTCTACTGGGTAGTTGGGAGTGGTAGATAAGGGTATGGTGCACTATACTAACTTATGCAGTACTGCCACTTATTGTGTTTGATACACCCCGGCGGTTACCTTCGGGTATAGGCCGTGGAGCGGAGATGTTGTGAAATTGTGATTGGAATGCCCTGGCGGTTACCTTCGGGTATAGACCATAGAGCAGAATTGGTTATAACCACGGTGGTGAGGGCCACCTATGTTACAATGGTGAGGGCCACTGCCTTATCGCTATGGTTCCCTATATGCCAGTAGAGCCAGAGCCAAAGTCCTGTGTTTCTTTTAAACTACGTAATGCAAATTTGGTTTTTACATTTGTTGGAAGCATATTTACACTGAATGTACAGTAACTTCCATTGGTTTAAGGTTGGTTGATTTATGATTTAATTATTTCCTTTTAGTTCAAATGCTTTCATGTTTTACTTTTATTTCCATTGGTAAAGTACCCACTGAGCGTCATTGCTCAGTGAGTTAAGTTTTCTTGACTCGTAGGTTCGGAGCAGTAGATTTTGGTGATTAGCATCAAGCAGCACAACACAGCGCAGCACCTCAGAGTAGCATTTCATTTCCTATATTATGAGTTAGCTAGTTGTGGCATGTATATGTATATATTTATATATAAGATTGGGAAGTACTATGGTATACTGTACGTTAGTAATATGTAATAATAATAAACCTCTACTTTATTTTGTATTAGAAGTGTGAATTCTTCTTGCAGATTATAGTTGAGGGTATAAGGGGGATTCATTAGGAGTGTATTGAAACTGATTGTATTCGCATTGGTTTGTGTAAAAATATTTTCAAAAATCAGAAAAACCAGTTTTGTCGACACTTGGGACCTAATTTCTAGGCAAAACTCTGGCAAAATTTCTGTAAAAATCGGAACTAAAATTTGACTAAGTAAAATTGGTAGTAACATTAGGGTAGTGTGGCGCCTCTACTCGGCTTACACATGTAGGCCGGGAAGGGGTGTTATAAGTCTTGCATTGGAATGATCGAAAGCTTTGCATTTGTGGCTTTTATCTTCAAGATGTTGAAAACATTAGTGGTGGAGACCCTAAGCAGCAGAGTCAGGGATTCATCTATTTCAAACTATGTTTCAGCATGTCAGTTGATAGCTTGTTCATGACCTTGCCAATAATCATTTCCTTTGCCCAATATGTCCTTTGGAGGTTCAACATACTTCCCTTAACTTGAAGGCTTTGTATGACAAAACATTTTTTTTATTTTTTGAATTTTGATTTTGAAATCAAATGTTGGCTTTGCCAAATTAATGTCAATATACCTCAGGACTTGATTTTCCAAATTAACATATCTGTAACATGACAACCCTAGTTACCATTCTAAACTCGAGAATCATTTCTATTTAAGCAAGAATTATTGCACCTCAGATAGGCACATACACATTGCTTAGCCAAAGGTCTCATTGAGTTTAAATATTGTCTATCTCATATGCATGCTCATCCAAACTATCTCTGCTAATAGACTCTACCTACCAAGAGAGATCAACAGGTCTTCGATAGGCTTGAAATGGGGTCTATAAGGGACACAGGTTTAAGTGAAGGCCATTTTGAGATTAGAGCTAGTGTGACACAATGGACAAACTCTCACACTACAAAATTTCTTGTTGAAACTTTAAACAGTTGGGAGCAATCCTTCTAGACTCCAAATTCCTTCTGTCTTCTTGGCATTAATCTGGATCTTGATTGGAACAGTCTTTGCCCTTGCATAAAGTTTGGTACCCAAATTCATTTCTTTTCTTCTTCTCCCTTTTCTTTCTTTTTATTTTTCTTACTCTTACCTTTCTTTGGCCATTTTATCATTTCATCCTTCTTCCTTGTAAGACTATCAAATACAAAACTTTTAAGAACTGGATGTTCTTCCTCCTTTTTCTCCAATTTTGATTGAATCTTTGGTTGGGTTGGACCAATTCAAGTCAAAATGTCTTTATAAACTAAATGGAAACCTTTTGCTGCTTTAGGTAAAAGAGAACTCAGTTGGCTTTCTGAACCGCCTTTTTGGGTTTTATTTTTTTTTCTTTTTTTCTTTTTTTCTTTTCTCTCTTTTTTTTTTCTTCTTTTTTTTGTTTTTTTTTTGTTGTTTTTTTTGTTTAGTTCTAGCTCTAAAAGAGTTGTCTTGTTGTACCAACTTGGGCTTCCAATAATGGATGAGTGGAGTGACATAAATCTTCTTTAACAGGGATGAATCATTTGTTACTCTGATGTTGTCTTGATATATTGGAGATATTAGAAAAACTTCAACTACCCTTATGGTCTTAAAAACATCAACTACCCTTATGGTCTTGAGAACTTCAACTATCTTCATGATCTAGACTAATCATTGCTTTCTTTGATCTTCTTTCCTCTTCACCTTAGTGATCATAAGACTTGTCAAAAGTATTATAACAGCTTAGGGTAGGTTGTTGGGGTTATATGCCAATGAAAAGAAAGCTAAAACCTTATGAAGGCTCAAAGGGACAACTAGGGATTGATATTTAATAGGGTGGATACTAGTTCTTGGCTAACCAAACAATGCCTAGATCATCTCTCCCTTAAATAAGCAGAGTTCAATTTCGCCTCGAAAGTATGTCAAAGCATGTTCTAAGACTGACTAGGACCTAGACAAAGGTAATTATGCAGGAGCCCTCTCTAAGTAATCATACATAACTCAATACTATAGAGTAATTCCCTCACCTAGTAAAGTCATTCGAGTTATGATGCATAAATATATTAATTCATGAATTATCAAGCTAGATTCCTCATTGGTTGAGCACCAAAATGAACAAAGACCAATAAAATTTTTTATAAAAGTAATTTATTTAAACAACTTTAAATTTGAAAACAAGATTGTTCCAATTTAGATATTAAAGAAAGTAAAATTGAAAAGCAACATTCAAGCTAAGGAAAGTTTGTTGAGTTTAAGCTTCTTTTCCTTTCATATCTTCAATATTTCCATCTTGAAAGGATGATAAAACAAAATCTTCTTCCAATCCTTTGCCCACCATGAAGGTTTCCTGTGGAGGTACTCTATTGATAATGGATTATCTTTGGTGTTGGGCTTATCCGGCTCGGGTAGCTTACCACTGTCAATTAAATCTTGGATCTCATGCCTTAGACGAGCACATTTATCTATTTCATGCCCTTGTATTTGATGAAATTGATAGAAGGCCTCGGCATTGAAGTTTGGTGGAAGTAGATTATGTAATGGTCGAGGAGCTAACGGTTGTAACAACCCTTTCTTTTGCAGCTTGCTAAAAACCCAAGATAGAGGTTTCTCTAATTCTGAGAATTGTCTTTTATTTCCTTCATCAGACGCATTAACATCAACTTCTTTTTGCGTGCTTTGATTGCTAGGCTGATAATTCTCTTTCTCATTCCTTTTTATTGAAAAATGGTTCTTCTCTTTTTCCCACTCTTCAATCTGCAGACCAGCTTAGAGAAGATCTTTGAAATCCCTTATAAGGGTGTGAGACATCCTTTCACGGAGATTGGGTAGGACACCTCTCATGATCATCCTTATTTGATCAGATTCATCGGCCTCTTCTTGAGCAAAGCAGCCTTATTTCTCCACCTTTTCACATAGTCCACAAAATTCTCATTTGGCCTTTGTCTAAAGGACTCCAGTTCCATTAAGGTAACTTCCATTTCAACATTATATCCATATTGCTGGATGAAGGCCTTGTATAGCAAATCCCAACTCTTTTGTGTTCCATCATCTAAGGTATTGAACCAATTTTGGACAACAGGGTCCAATGAGAGCATGAAGTACCTTAGAGTTTGAGTTTTAGTAGCTCGGGCAGACTGCATGGCAGTGATATACTGCATCACATGGAGATGAGGAATTTCCTGGTTCCATCAAACTTCACAAAAGATGGAATCTTGAACTTGTACGTAACTTCTTCATCTAGCTCAAATAATTTGTCAATCTCGGACATCTCTTCGGTTTTTAGTTTCTTCTCAAATTTCTTTTCTAAATCAGCAATCATCTTTTCAACATCGGATGTCTCAGTCTTTTCAATAGTTGCCTTCTCAACGACCTTTGGCTCCTTTTTGTCTTGAAGAACTTAGTAGTATTAAGCCCAATCATCATCATCAATGATCACCTTATCATCATCAAAAACTACTTCACCAACTTTAGTCTTCCCTTTGTCCTTTGGCTTCTTAGTGCTAGCAGATGCTTCGGCATGATTTTCTAAAATTGCAGTCAATTGGTTCTTCATGGTCTTAGCTAGGGCCTCTTTTATTTCTTCCATTTTGGCATTGAGGGCTTCATCCACCATTCTTTGAATTTGTTCGGCCTCCATTGTTTTTGGTGAGCAAGTGATTGAGTCGTTGCTGGATACTTCATCTTCGGCATAGGTCAAATTTTTGTAAGCTTTTAAACTGTTGTAATCTAGGGCTGTGAGCCAGAAAGGATCAATGAGATGAAAATGTATGTATGTATGCACAAACAATAGACAAACAAGGACAAATAAGACGTTCCTTCCAACCTTATAACATCCACACACGAATGGTGAGTCTCTTTTCCTAGGTATACCAACATGGGGTATCTTGTTTTCGAATATTTTCCTTAGACGTTTCAACCAATAGTTATATTTTCAAAAATGGAAATCCATTCATAGTAATTCCCATTAATTAGGTTTTAATCCATTCAACCAACTATAGTAGCATTTATGCTATATTGGATTAAAACTAAATTAAGAGGTTTATTATAGATAGATTTCTCACTTGAAAAGAGTAACTAATGGTTCATGCCAAAAACAAGCCCATGATTAATTATTCTTAGTATAAACTAGGCTTACAATTGATTTTTGGTATTTCTTAATTGACCTAAATAATTTGCAAGCTCTTTGTAAGAAAAGGTTGGATAAAAACAATTTTGTTTTTAAGCCCATTATAAAAAGATCTTAGAAAAAATGGATTTTGGGCTTAGTGTTTGGGCCATGAGCAAAAGAATTTTTGATTTGTTTTTAGAAAAGTTTTATCTCCAAAGACCATCTTAAAAAGTTTTGAAAATAGTTTTGGTCTTTTGGACTTTAAAGAAAAATTTATTTTGAGATTAGAATATACTTAGGTCATATTACAAAAGAACAAACCAAATAAGCCATGATTTAAGCCAAGATAAATTAACCATAGGCAAACAACATGCATTTGGGGCAAAAACCTAAGGAAAGTAACTAGGCCAATTACATGAGCTTTAGTCTTTGGGTAAAAAGGCTTAGGTTCTCACAGCAAGTATATACCAAACGGTATGAGGCTATGAGTGGTTATGCCATGCTCGATCTCCATACCTTGAGTGAAAGTATGGTATCCCTTACATAATATAACACGGGTAACACGGGCGTCCTAACTCACGCACACGATGCAATCTAATATGATGCAATGGATAATATCATTACAAGAAAGAATAGAATAATATAAAGACCAACGGAATCAACTTCTCTTATCCCCAGTGTAGTCGCCACTGTGAGCGAGAATATTTGCCCCCACTCCTAGTGGAATGGTTCTTGCGACTTCAGCACTGTTTAGGCTCGGGGCCTTAGAGAACACAGACCTAAGTCCGGAGAAAATGGAGTCGCCATCCGGACGGGCCGGGAAAAAGAAAGGGGTGGATGACTCGATTCCTAAGGAATCCCCAACCCCCTAATAGGTTCAGAAAGTTGGGTACGTGTGGGGAAGGTAAGAAATGGCCCAGCACCCCCACAATGCCCGGTTCATTGGAACCGGCCTCCTTTACAGGTCTTAATATTATAAAATTCTTAAATATAATAATATCATCCATATTACACAAAATAATTAAAATAAAGCATCGATATATTGAAAATCAAAACAATGTCCAAGAAAAACAAATAAATGGACACCCATCCGAAGATGGAAACATGCCCTTACATAATCCATGCCTAAATAGGACAACCACCGAAAGGTAGAAACATGTCCTTTACATTGGTTCTAAAATAGAAAAAGCAATTTAAATTACATGATATTTGACTAATGAGGTACCCACCAAGCGAAAACATACCTCTTACAACATTTGAAAATCTAAATAAATCGATAAAAGTAAATAACCATTCATCATAAATAAATCATTCATCAAAGATATCAAACATCAATAGAATGTAAACATCCATCCATGATAAACTAAATAAATCAAGCATTAAACTTAAATAAATCAACAAAGCATTAAAAATAAATTAAAGCATATAATAGACTACATAATCAAATATAAAATTAAATAAAGTAAGTAAAGATTCAAATTAGGGTTATTGTTTCTATTTAAAATTCTTTAATTAATACTTTAGGGTTTTGGAATTTTAGTATTATTTAAGGTTTGTAATTCTTAGCTACTGTAAACTTTAAAGGAATTAAAATGGATTAAAGTTTTATAATTTAAGAAGTTGGTAAAGTTCTTTTGTAACATCCTAAAATTTTTGAATTTTACATCTTTGATTAACCAAATTAGGGTTTGAGAAGTAAAATCATGAAATTAGGGTTTGGACACTTTAAAACATTTAGATTTATGATTTACGGTTACTGGATCATTATTTTGTATTCACCATATTGAATTTTAATATTTAAATTTATAAGGTTTTAAGATTTTAAAGATTAGTATATAGAAAAATTAGGGTTTAAGGTTTTAAGGGAATTAGGGTTTAAGAAAACTAGGATTTAGAATAATTGGTTTGAGGTACTGTCTTGATTCTAAAATTGAATTGAGGTTTTTAGTGTTTTCGAAGAATGTATTAGATTTTAGAATTTGGCAAAACAATTTATGATTTTATGAAGCTTTATGAAAATAAACAAAATGATTTAAGGTTTATAGAAACAGAAAAGATATTTTTTAGGGTTTTTGGAAAGAAACGGATTCAATTTAGGGTTTTAAAAAATTGGAAAGAAAATTAGGGTTTTGGTAAATTTTGAAACGATTTAAGGTTTTGAAAAGTTAAAAAGTAGATTAGGGTTTTAAGATTTTAGATAAGGTAAATTAAGGTTCTAGGGTTTTTTGAATCAAAAGAGACAATTGGATGATTCAAGCTACTGTGAAGAAATTAGACATTCATACCTCCGTTTGTTGGTTCCACCAAAAATTACTTCTTGGATGAACAAGAACAAAGGCAAGACGGTTGCCTTTGATGAATTTAATTGCTTATTTGCTTCTCTCAAAAGTCCGATCGTTAATCTCTGCCAAAAAGTTTTAAAGTCCGATCACTTTTTCTAAGTTTTTCCTTCACTCGATTCCCTCCTAAATTTTCCCCTGTATTGTTTTTTAGTCCTTATTTATAGAAGATTTTGATGATTAATTTCACTTGTTCACAGAATCTAATATTAATTAAGAAAAGAAAACCGAAACTGGATTGAATTTGGTTTCGAAAAAATTTGCATCGGAAAAATTTTGCTGGCGAAAAAAACTGCTGCGGAAAAATTGCGCTGGCGAAAAAGCTGTCGCAGGGGGTAGTGGGCTTTCGTCTCCGATTTTTATTTTTATTTTTATTTATTTGTTTATTTTTATTATTTTTTATAATAAAAATTAGATATTAAAGCAAATATTATTTAATTAAGATAACAAAAATTATTTTGGAATAATTAAAATATATTGGACAACACAAAAATTATTTTGGACAAATTAAAATATATTGGACAGGACTGGGTCAAAAATTAAGGGTCTACAGTTTGCCCCCTGCTTGAATGATCTGAGACTTTAGTAAAAGAGAGTGAAAAGCAATAAGACTTAATTTTTAAAATGGTTGAGGTTTTGGGTTCTGGACCCGAGAGATTTGGATACTCGATCCTAAATTAGTCTTGGATACTTGATCCTAATTGGATTCCAATACTCGATCCTAAACTGGATAAGGCATTGTATGGTAGAAGATGTAGAACGCCTATATGTTGCGATGAAGTTGGAGAAGGTAAATTGGTTGGTCCCGATTTGATTAAGGAAACGGAAGAGAAAGTGAAGATAATTCGGGATCGGTTGAAAGCAGCTTCAGATCGACAGAAATCATACTCAGATTTGAAGAAGAGAGACATAGAGTTTAATGTTGGAGATAAAGTATTTTTGAAAGTGTTTCCTTGGAAGAAAATTTTGAGATTTGGCCACAAAGGGAAGTTGAGACCTCGTTTTATTGGACCTTATGAGGTATTGGAGAGAATTGGACCAGTTGCTTATCGACTTGCTTTGCCGCCTGGATTGGATAGAATCCATAATGTCTTTCATGTCTCTATGCTAAGGAGGTACAGATCAGACCCATCTCATGTTTTGTTTGTAGAATCTATTGAGGTTAGTCTAGATCTGACTTTTGAAGAAGAACCTATGGTTATTTTGGCACATGAAGTGAAAGAGTTGAGAAATAAGAAAGTGCCACTTGTGAAGGTTCTTTGGAAGAATCATGCTAGAGAAGAGACAACTTGGGAGAGTGAGCAAGTGATGCGAAATCAGTATCCCCAACTATTTCAGACCTGAGATCAGGTAATTTCGAGGACGAAATTTATTTTTAAAGGGGGAGAATTGTAATATCCCAAATTATACCCTAAAATTTTTGGAATAATTATTGTTGAAATGGGATTTAATGATATAAAGTATAAATGTTTAAGTGGGAAGATAAGAGAGGAGAAGAGAAGTGTGTATATATTGTATATATAGAGATATATACAACATATACAAGTCAACTTATTAGTTGGTCAAATGAGAAGTTATTGGTTATTTTATAAAATAGAAATTTAATTAAATTAAGTGGAAGTGGATATTTATATATTTTATTATTTAAATTGCTTGTTTGAGATTTAAAGAGGAAATTGGGTGGTTAAGAGTGGTTATTAAAGTTGACTTTGCTCTTCTTTCTTCATCTTCTTCTTTTCTTTTCTCTTTGGCCGGCTATCTCCATAGCAAGAGAGGAAAGAGAGACTTTGCTCATCCAAACTCAAGATTGAAGGGTGTTTCAAGTGATCAAGTTGGAAATCTAAAGGTTTTCATCACTTTTGGTAAGTTTTCCACTTGATTCTTTGGTTTTCTTTTGAGTTTGTGAATTGAGGTTGTTGATTGATTGTTGATGACATGTGTATGTTTGATTTTGATGTGTTTGAGTTGGTGTTGTTTATTTCACTTTGATTTTGCGGTTGGTTTAAAGGAAAGGTTAAGTTTGGTGTTGGAAAGTAAGTGTTGTGTTTTGTGTATGTGCTGAGTTGTGATGATGGTTTTGATTGGTGTTTGATGTATGTTTTGAGTTGTTTTGGTGTTTTTGCAAGTTTATTATGGTTTATTGATGTGTTTGGTTAAGTTTGTTTGGAGTGGAAGATGGTAAAAGAAAGAGATTTGTTGGATGTGGTGTTATTGTTGCCGGAATCAAGATTTTTGTCCTGACACGCCCATGACCACGGCCAAGTCTTTGGGCATGTCAATGGTTCTATTTTCTAGATGGGTAACACGACCAGTGACATGCCCATGTCACTGAGCATGTCACAGCTTCTGTGTTGTTGGTTGATTAACACGTCCAGTGACACACCCATGTCACTGAGCGTGTCATAGCTACTGTGATGTTGGTGGATTGACACGTCCAATGACACGCCCATGTCATTGAACGTGTCATAACTACTGTGTTGGAGGAGGATTGACACGGCTAGTGACACGCCCATGTCACTGAGCATGTCAAAGCTTCTATGTTGTGGGTTTAGGGCACGGTCAGGGACACACCCGTGTTGTTGAGCGTGTTAAGTGTAGAGATTACCCTAGTTGGTTCTTATCCATATTATCTCATGTGTATCTCTAAGTGAGTGTGTATGATCACCTTTAGATTAGGTTTTGAAGAGATTTGAGCTACCTTAATTCAAGTGTTGAGAGTTATCTTGGAAGAGGAGTTGATAGAGTGGTGTTGTTGCTCTTAGAGGTAAGTACAAACTTTGAATGATTGCATACATTTATATGACATTGGGACTTAACACCTTTAGTTGAGAAATGTGTTCAGTTACTTGATATATTATTGATGAATGAGTTGTATGTTATGATATGCATAATGTGAATTATGTTGATGTATCAATGCAATTGAGTAATGTATTGTATATGAAAAGAAATGTGGAAAAGAAAAATGTGATATGAAATATGAAAACATAATGTAACCAATCGATATTGAGATAAAATAGAAGAATGAGAAAAGATGATATACTAAGGCAATGAGCCTAGTTTGGTTATGAGAAATGAAATGAGAAATGAATTGTGAAAGAGATTGATAATGAGATAAATGAATTAATTGTGTGCCTAGTATGTTATTCAATTTTCAGAGTTCTAGGTTTGGCGGCATGCCTATGAATCGCTGGGCAGGTGAAAAGACCGGGTCGTAAGCCGAGCCCAGCTGAAAAATGTGAAATATGATGTTTTTGAGGTGAAAAGACCGGGTAGTAAGCTTCAAAAATTGTAATAGTCTAGCCGAGTTGAGGACCAAGATACCGGAGCCCTAAGGTCTAGCTGGGTTGAGGTCCAAGAGACTGGGTCTGTTACACTATCCATGGATATATATATATATATATATATCCTACGGGCTTGATGAATGTGATTATGGACCAAAGCAGTAACTCTGAACTTTGAATAGCATATTAGATCCTTTTTGGGCCCATGCTTGTCTTTGCTTAAATGAGAATCATAAATGTTGAAACAATTGAATAATATAATGAAATGTAATGTTATGAAATATGATATTCTTGTATATTGTTTATAACATTTGAAAGTATGACATTGGCATTACATTGAAGCATATCATCATCATAGTTTGTATGACTAAGCTGTTGGCTTAGCGTGATTGTGGTTCATCACGCAGGCGTCCAGGGTAGATCCGGTTAAACCGGAGAGTTCAACTAGACCGAGTTGAGTCTAGGCTTGTGAAGTGTTGATTGTGGACTTCAAGATTAGAGACGAACTGCCAAGCATGTATAAACTTTATATTTTGTAAATATTGATTTTGATGTATATATGTAAATACCGCTACATTTTCCGCTGCATAATAAATAAATGATTTACGTATTATGTTTTATAATAAGATTTAAATGTTTTCAGTTTTCTCATATTATTGCTAAAAGGAAAGATTGGTTTGGTTAATATAAACCGTGACACTCCTGTATTCGGTATACGTATATTGCAGATGTGGTTGTATGTAGTGTGCGTATATGGGGTATAGGGGTGTTACAATCAACAATAAAGTGACTCTTTTCCCAACTCAAAGTAGAATTACATTCAATACATCTTTCAAGTACAAGAGTCAATTTATGCAAACAATCATCAAAAGAATTACCAAAGACAGAGAAATCATCCATAAATACCTCAATGCACTTATCCAACATCTCGGAGAAAATGGAAAGCATACATCATTGAAATGTTCCTGGTGTATTGCATAGTCTGAATGGCATCCTCCAAAAGGCAAATGTCCTAAAGGGACAAGTCAAAGTTGTCTTTAGTTGATCTTTTGGTGCTATAAGGACTTGGTAGTAACCCAAAAGACCATCAAGAAAATAGTAAAAAGCATGTCCAGATAATCTATCAAGCATTTGATCAATAAATGGTAAAGGAAAGTGATCTTTCTTGGTGACATTATTTAATTTCCTATAATCTATGCACATTGGCCACTCGGTTTGTGTTTGTGTAGATACCAACTCTCCTTTATCATTCTGAAACATAGTCAAACCTGCTTTCTTAGGCATAACATGAATGGGACTAACCCATTCACTGTCAGCAATAGGGTAAATCACCCCTTCATCAAGCAATTTAAGAACTTCCTTTTTTACTACTTTGCTCATGTTAGGGTTAAGCCTCATTTGAGTCTCTCTCATCAATTTGGCCCTTTCCTCTAAAACAATCTTGTGCATGCACATAGAGGGACTAATACCCTTAATATCACTCAACCCCCAACCTATAGCTTTCTTCATTTTTTTCAACATTTTTACATGCTTGTCTTCTTCATCACTCTTAAGAGCAGTGGAGACTATCACTAGTTGAGAGTTATTCTCCCCAAGAAAGATATACTTCAAATGCTTTGGGAGCTCCTTAAGTTCAACCCCTTTTGGTTGAATTTCCTCTTCTTCAAGATCAAATTCCTCCTCAAAACTCTCATTGTCCAACATAGACTTGCATTCCTTACTCTCCTCATTTGAACTCTTAACTTCTTCCTCCAAATTTAGAGCCCTTTCTAATTTGTCTTCACCACTCTCCTGCAAGAAAAATTCTCAAACAACATTATCAATAAAATTAATGAAAGAGCAGTCTTCATACAAAGCAATAGTGGGAATAGGGGAAGTGTTAAAAATTGAAATTTCTATAGTTTGACCTAAAACAGTCATGGTCAATTTTCCATTTTTAACGCCAATTAATGTGTTAGTTGTGGCCATAAAAGGTCTCCCTAACAAAATTGTATGATCAAAATCCCTAGAAATTTCCTCCCCCATATCTAAGACAATGAAATCAATGGGTACAATCAAACCACCTACCTTAACTAGAACATCTTCGATTTTCTTAGGGTATCTAAGAGTTCTATCCGCAAGTTACAAAACCATTTTAGTTGGTTTGAGTTCCCCTGGCTCTAATTTCAAATAAATAAAGTATGGCATTAAATTAATCCTTGCTCCTAAATCACACATACCAATAGTTTCTTTCACATTCCCCATAGAGATGCTAACTATAAACCTTCCAGGATCCTTTAGATTTGGCGGTAACTTATATTGTAAAACAACACTTGTTACTTCCGAGATTTTCACCTTCTCATTCAACTCATACCTTTTCTTTTTAGTGTTAAGCTTCTTAAAGAATTTAGCATAAGATGGTATGTTTTTAATCACCTCAAGCAAGGGGAGGTTAATACTTACCTTTGAGAGCATATTATAAATTTCAGAAAATTTTTTATCATGCTTCTCATTTTTAACCTGCTTGGAAAAGGAATTGGTGGTCCATACGGACTTGGAGATTTGTATAACTTTGGTGCAACTGATACCTCCTCACTAACTTCCTTCGGCTCACTTGGTTGAGCTTTGCCTTCTTGCATTTCCTCTCCATTCTCTTTCATTGTACCTGCATCCAAAGAATCATCAATTTTATTATCACCAATTTTATTATCAAGTACCTTACCACTTCTTATTATCACCAAGTTGGCTTGGAAATTTTCTTTTTTGATTAGCTTGTAGTTGATTAGCCAATTGACCCACTTGAGTTTCTACCTTCTTAAGTGAGGCTTCCAAACAGTTAAATCATTTATTATTCACCTCTTGATTTTGAGTGCTTATTTGAATGAAAGCATTCAAATTGTCTTCAAGTGAAGGTTTCTTGACTTGCTTATGATTTGAACTTTGCCCTTGAAATTGGGGTCCCCTTTGATAAGGTTGGTAGGAATGTTGAGGTGGAGCTTGTTGTTGGTTCTTCTATGAAAAATTAGGGTGATTTCTCCAACCGGGGTTATAAGAATTTGAGTACGGGTGATTCCTTCCCCTTTGTTGGAACCCTTTAAAAGCAAAAGCTTGCTCTTTCTCTTCTTGGAATTGGTCAAAGTTTGAAGGATATACATTTGCAGTGGCCTACCACACCACATGATGCACATGATTCTTGGCTTGGCACCGGAAAGTTTCCTCTAGCATTCAACAATTTAACTTGCCTTGTTAACTCAGCAATTTTAGTTGCCATTTCTGAGTTTGTATTCAACTCATATGCTCCTCTTCTCCTTTCCCCAATATTTTTTTGCTGCAAATTTGCTCCCAACATTTCAAACAATGCAACTGTTTCAGCAGCTATTTTTTCATCCATTGCCCCTCTTGCAGCATTATCCACTGTGTTTTGACATTGTTGAGTTAGTCTTTCATAAAAGAACTGATTGAGCAATTGTTATGGATAATAGTGATGAGGGAATTGAAACAATAAAGATTTTAAGTGATCCCACGCCCTATGAAATAGTACTCCATCAAAATGGGTGAAAGTTGCAATACTCCCCCTAAGCTCCTTTGTCTTTTGGTGTGAATAAAATTTTCCCATGAATTTGTTATACACTTTGATCCAAGTGGTCAAGGAATTCTCTGGTAAGGTCATCAACTATGCTTTTTCCCTATCTTTCAAACTATGTGGGAAACATCTCATTTTGAGTTCATTCTCCATTAATTCTTGCAAAGGGAAGGAATGCAATGTTGTGTAAAAATCTCGAATGAAGTTGAGAGGATCTTCATTCGACAATCCATGGAAGGATGGCAGCATACTATAATGAGTGTTTTTGAGTTCATAATTTCTTGCTGCGTTGCTCAACCGGATACATGATGTGGTTACTCCAATGATCGGTAGGGCAAACTCCTTCATAGATGGCTCCTCTACATTACCCATTTCTACCTCCGTGTTCTCCTCAAATTGCTCTTCAATTTATTCTCCTTCTTATCCCAAAGGATCCACTCCCTCAGTTCTTAGAAGTCTATGAATATCTTCTATTTATGGAACAAGTTCATTTTCCCGGGACCTTCATCCTTGCATAAATCACCTAGGCAATTCAAAAAGAAACACTTTAAACAATTAAACAATTAAAATAAAAGAATCAAACTGCTAATAAAAATTGCCTTCCTTGGCAATGGCACTAAAAACTTATTGAGCTCTAATTAACACTACTAAAAAGCGACATTCACAAGTATACGAGGTAGTTGTAGCAATGGTGATTGCCCCAAGGTCATCTTACAAGGAAGAAATTATTTTGCAATAATTCTATTTAAAGCAAGTGTAGACCCTTAATTTTTGACCCAGTCCTGTCTGATATTTTTAAACACTCCAAAATAATTTTGTGATATTTTAATATTTCTTATTTATTTTAAACTAAATAATATTTATTTTAATAATATTTATTACTTATTTTTAATAATGAAAATAAAAAATAAAAAAGATAAAAAAATATATAATAATAAAAAATCGACGACGGCAGAATCGGCTTAGGCCAATTAGCCGCAGGTTTTGCCTGCGGCGAATTAGCGCCCCTCGCAGTTAGCACTCATAGATCCTCAGCGCCCAGGCCAATCCTTGCTAGCCCGATCCTCGTGCAGTAGTGCCCAGCGCCAGTCTCGCCAGGGCCCATGCGTAGTTTTCGCCAAAACCATATTTTACTTGGTTTTTAATATTTTCCTAAACAGCTTTTATTTTCTTTACCAATTAGTATTAGGTTTTTATTTTTTCTTATAAACACCACATTAAAAGACACAGAGAAAGAGGATTTTGGATTTTTTTTTATTGGGAATTTGACTCAAGGATTATTCGGACTCTTTTCTTAGTAATTTACCCAGAACCTTTGATATGTGAAAGAGCAAGAGCAAGCAACAAACAAACAATCCATAAAAGGCAGCTCACACTGTCTTTGTTATTGTTCAACCAGAATTAAAATTATGGTAAAACCAACAATGGAGGTTTGAGTTTCTTTTAACTTTTTTATATTTACAGTAGCCTCATTATTCAACTTGATCAATTATTTTAGCATACAATAGATGGGTTTGAATTTAATTACATTGATCAATTGTTTTATTTATCATCTAGTTTCTATCTAAAACCCTAAAAATTATTTTTCAAAACCCTAATATCTTAATACCCATTAAACTAATTTTTGAAAACTAAAACCCTAATTACACTTTTCTAATACCACAAAACCATAATCTATTTTCTCAAAACCATAATCAATTCTATTTTTCTAAAATTCACAGTAACCTATTCTTTCAAAATACCTAACTTTTAATCCTATTTTCATGATCTCCAATTTTATTTACTTAAACCCTAAACCTTAATATTTTTTATACAACTTCTAAAACCCTAAATCCAAAATATCCATTCTTTATATTCAAACCCTAATTTATTTCAAAATCTAATCTTTAATTCAACCTATTTGTACATCCAGTAGCCATGTTATTTCTTTTATATTAAATATTTCATAGTTAACTA
The DNA here is from genome assembly GCA_947685225.1 of Garcia nutans. Classification (NCBI taxonomy): domain Eukaryota; kingdom Viridiplantae; phylum Streptophyta; class Magnoliopsida; order Malpighiales; family Euphorbiaceae; genus Garcia; species Garcia nutans. Next base: position 38,588,271 of record CANTUV010000045.1, read on the forward strand.
ATCCAGTAATTAAAAAACCCTAATTATTAAATATAAAACCTACAAACTCTAATTTTATTCAAGAAACCCTAATTGATGCATAAACCCTAAATTCATATATTTACTGCTTTATTTAAATTAGATGTATGTTTATTATATATTTTGATTCATATTTCATGTCCTCGATGAATAATTTACTTATGATGAATGGTTGGTTACTTTTATTGATTTGCTTTGGTTTCAAAACATTGTAAGAGGTATTTTCCATGTTTTGGGTACCTCATATCGTGAGCATCATGTAATTTAATTTATTTTAAAGTTTTTAATCAATGTAAAGGACACGTTTTCACCTTTCGGTGGGTGTCCTATTTAGTTTTGGATATTAGACGATGTAAGGATATGTTTCCATCCTCGGATGGGTGTCCATTTATTTGTTTTGTTTAAACATTGCTTTGATTTTAATATAATGATGCTTTATTTTAATTATTACATATAGTATAGATAATATCATTATATTTAAGAATTTTATAATATTAAGACCTGAAAAGGAGGCTGATTTCAATGAATTGGGCGTTGTGGCCCATTAAGGGGTTGGGAATTCCATAGGAATTGAGTCATCCACCCCTTTCTTTTTCCCGGTCCATCCGAGTGGCGACTCCATTTTCTTCGAGCTTAGGTTTGTGTTCTCTAAGGCTCCAAGCCTAACAGTGCCGAAGTCGCAAGAACCATTCCACCGGGGGTGGGGACAAAAATCTCCACTCACAGTGCAACTCCACTGGGGATAAGAGAAGTTGATTCTGTTGGTCTTTATATTATTCTATTCTTTCTTATCGTGATATTATCCATTGCATCATTTAGATTGCATCGTGTGCATGAGTTAGGATGCTCGTGTTACCCGTGTTGTGTTATGTGAGAGATACCATACTTTCACTCAAGGTATGGAGATCGAGCATGGCATAACCACTCATAGCCTTGTACCTTTTGGTATATATTTGCTATTGGAACCTAAGCCTTTTATCCCAAAGACTAAAGCTCATATAATTGGCCTAGTTACTTTCCTTAGGTTTTTACCCCAAATGCTTGTTGTTTGACTATGGTTAATTTATCTTGGCTTAAATCATGGCTTATTTGGTTTGTTCTTTTTCTAATATGACCTAATTACATTGTGAGCTCAAATAATTTTTTCCTCTAAATCCAAAAGACCAAAGCTATTTTCAAAACTTTTTAAGATGGTCTTTGGACATAAAACTTTTCTAAAAATAAATCAAAAAAATTCTTTTCTCATAACTCAAATACAAAGTCAAAAATCCATTTTTTTTAAAATCTTTTTTACAATGGGTTTTTCAAGAAAAATTATTTTTGCATTTCATCCAACCTTTTCTGACAAAGAGTTTGCAAATTATTTAGGTTAATTAGGAAATACCAAAAATCAATTGTGAGCCTAGTTTATACTAAGAATTATTAACCGTGGGCTTATTTTTGGCATGAATCATTAGTTGCTTTTTCAAGTGAGAAATCTATTTATAATAAACCTCTTAATTTAGTTTTAATCCCATATATCATAAAAGCTACTTTAGTTGATTAGATGGATTAAAACCTAATTAATAAAAATTATCATGAACTGATTTTCATTTTCAAAAATATAATTATTGATTGAATCATCCGAGGAAATTATTCAAAAATAAAATACCCCATGTTGGTATTTTGTTAACCATATACCTAGGAAAAGAGACTCTCCATTCGTGTGTGAAAGTTATAAGGTTGGAAAGAACATCCTAATTATCTTTGTTTGTTAGTTATCTGTGCATATATGCATACATGCATTTTCATCTCATTAATCCTCTCTGGCTCACAGACCTGGAGTACAGTAGCTCAAGAGCGTACGACAACCCCACCTACGCCAGTGACATTGAATCCAGCAGTGACTCAATTACTTTCTCACTAAAAGCAATGGAGCCCGAACAAATTCAAAGAATGGTGGACAACCCCCTCAATGCTAAAATGGAAGAAGTAAAGGAGGCCCTGGCTGAGACCATGAAGAACCAATTGGCTGCAATTTTAGGGAGCAATGCCGAAGTATTTGCTAGCACCAAGAAGCCAAAGGAAAAAGGGAAGGCTATGGTTGGTGAAGTGGCTTTTAATGATGACAAGGTAGTCGTCGATGATGATGACGACTGGGCTCAATACTTTCAAGATCCTCAAGATAAAAAGATGGAGTCAAAAGTTGTTGAGAAGACAACTTTTGAAAAGACCAAAACTTCTGATGTTGAGAAGATGATTGCTGATTTATAAAAGAAATTTTAGAAGAAACTGAAACCGAAGAGATGTCCGAGATTAACAAACTGTTTGAACAAGATGAGGAGGTCCCTTGTAAGTTTAAGATGCCTTTCTTCTCTAGGTACAATGGTTCTAGAAACCCTCATCTCCATGTGAAGCAGTACATCACTGCTATGCAGTCTGCCCGAGCTACTAAGGCTCAAACTCTAAGGTATTTTATGCTCTCATTAGACCCTGTTGTCTAAAATTGGTTCAACACCTTGGAGGATGACACTCAAAAGAACTGGGATTTGCCATACAAGGCTTTCATTCAATAGTATGGGTACAATGTCTAGCTGGAAGTTACCTTGATGGAGGTGGAAACCATTAGGCAAAGACCAAATGAGAATTTTGTGGACCATGTGAAAAGATGGAGAAATAAGGTTGCACTTCTCAAAAGGAGGTCTAATGAGTCAAACCAAATCAGAATGATAGTCAGAGGTGTCCTGCCCAATCTCCGTGAGAGGCTGTCTCACACCCTGATAAGGGATTTCAGAGATCTTCTCCAAGCGGGATTGCAAATAGAAGAGTGGAAAAGAGAGAAGAACCATTTTTCTGCAAAATAAAATTATCAGCCTAGCAATCAAAGTACATAAAAGGAAGTTGATGTTAATGCCACTAGTCAAGGAAGAATGAGGCAGTTTTCAGAATTAGGAAAACTGCTGTCTTGGATTCTCAATAAGCTACAAAAGAAGGGATTGTTACAACCCTACACTCCTCATCCTTTGCCTAATCCTCCTCCACCTAACTTTGATACTAAGGCATTATGCCAATTCCATCAAAGGCCTGGACACAAAACGAACAACTGTATGAAGTTAAGGCATGAGATCCAGAATTTAATTGATAATGGAAAGTTGCCTGAGCCAGATAAGCCCAATACCAAGAGCAATCATTTGCCTAAATTTAGAAGGGTACCTCTGCCAGCAACCTTCATGGTAGGAGGAGGAGCGGAGGAAGATTCTATCTTTCAAGACTGGAATGTCGAAGATGTGGAATAAGGAGAAATTTTATTTAACAAACTTCCCTTAGCTTGAAGTGTTGTTCTATTTATTTTTCTTTCTTTAATATATAATTGGAACAATTATTTTTTAAATTTAAAGTTGTTTGAATAAATTGTTTTCATCAAATTTTTCATGAGAGGATTAATGAGATTTATGCCATTCCTCTCATGCATTGTCAGAAACAAAAGTTGGTACAAACAAGACAACTCTTTTAGAGCTAGAACAAAAAAAAATAAAAAGAAGAAGAAAAAAGAAAGTAAAGAAAAAAGAAGAAAAATAAAATAAAATAAAATAAAACCCAAAACGGTTCAGAAAGCTAGCTGTAGACCCTTAATTTTTGACCCAATCCGGTCCAATATGTTTTATTTAGTCCAAAATGATTTTTGTTGTCTAATTGGTCCAAAATATTTTTAATTAAATATTTTTTGCTTTATTATCTAATTTTTATTAATAAAAAAATAAAAATAAACAAATAAAAATAAAAATAAAAATTGGAGTCGAAAAAATCGACGACGAAAAAATCATCGCTCGGGCCCGTGGGCATTTCGCCCGCAGGATTTTCCTGCGAGGGAAATAGATTTTCTATTTCACCAGCAGGAATTTCCTACGGGCGACGCTCGCAGCCCGCCCCTGCCATAGATTTCTGCGGCAGAATTTTTTTGCCAGTGCATTTTTTCCTGAGGCAATTTTTTTCGGCAGCGCAATTTTTCCGACGCAAATTTTTTGAAACCTAATTCAATTAGGTTTCGGTTTCTTTTTTTTTATTAATATTACTTACCTTAACTAATTAGGAATAAACCACATTAAACCACTATAAATAAGGACCAAATGCAACCAAATTGAGGGAGGAAAAATTTCACAGTAGCTTTGAGAATTTGAATCCGAAAGTGAAGTGGAAAAGCAATAATTGAATTCAATTGATTTTTAAGGAGCAGAAACACGATTTAAGCAATTCAAAGGCAAAAAAGGCTTGTCTTTGGAGCCTGTTCATCCAAGAAGAATTATTTTTGGAGGAATCATCAAAAAAAAAAGGTATGTATTAAATTCTTTATTTTTTTTATACAGTAGCTAAATTTTCCTTTGTTCTTTTAATTCAAAAATCCCAGAACCTAATCCCTTTTGTTCAAAGTTAAAAACATTAATCCGTTGCTTTATTTCCCAAAGAATTTAAAGTTATTAATTTTATTTCTTCAAAACCTCAAAATTCCAATTTACTTTCCAAATTATGTAAACTCTTAAAACATATTCTGTTTCTTATAAAAACACCCTAAAATACTTTTTCCAATTATATAAATCTTTTTTATTTATAAAAACTTTAATTTGTTTGGTTTAAACTTATAAAATCTTATGAAATCATCAAATTATTTTTCTAAACCCTAATTCAAATTCATCACCCGAGACCCAAATTCTAAAATACTAAAACCCTAATTCAATTTCTAAACCTAAAATAATATACTCTAACTCCTTTAAAACCTTAAATCTTAATTTTTTTTCTAAGCCCTAATCCTTTAAAACATTAAAAAATCATAAAAATATAAATATTTTAAATTTTACACAGTAGCTTGAAATCATCATTTAAAACCATGAATCAAAAGTCTTTTAAAGTATCTAAAACCCTAGTTCATGATTTCACCATTCAAACCTTAATTTGTTTAATCAAAGAGTCTTACCAGCCTTTTAAAACATAAAACCCTAATCTATTTTAATTCCATAAAAAGTCACAGTAGCTATAATTGGACTTTTATTTGCTTTATTTAATTTTTATATTTGATTATACTTTGATTTATTTCTTATGTTTTAATCTATTTAATTTCAATGCTTGATTTATTTAATTTGTCATGGATGGATGTTTACTTTCTATTGATATTTAATACCTTTGATGAATGATTTATTTATGATGAATGATTATTTACTTTTATTAATTAATTTAGATTTCCAAAAGTTGTAAGAGGTATGTTTCCACTTGGTGGGTACCTCGTTAGTTAAACATCATGTAATCTAATTTGCTTTTCTATTTTAGAACCTATGTAAAGGGCATGTTTCTACCTTCTGGTGGGTGTCCTATCTAGGCATGTGATGTAAGGACATGTTTCCATCCTTGGATGGGTGTCCATTTATTTGCTTTGTTTGGACTTTGCTTTGATTTTAATATAATGATGCTTTCTTTTAATTATTGTGTGTAATATGGATAATATTGTTATATTTAAGAATTTTATAATATTAAGACCTGTAAAGGAGGCCGGTTCCAATGAACCGGGCATTGTGGGGGTGCTGGGCCATTTCTCACATTCCCCACACGTACCTAACTTTCCGAACCCATTAGGGGGTTGGGGATTCCTTAGGAATCGAGTCATCCACCCCTTTCTTTTTCCTGGCCCGTCCGGGTGGCGACTCCATTTTCTCCGGGCTTAGGTTCGTGTTCTCTAAGGCCCCGAGCCTAAATAGTGCCGAAGTCGCAAGAACCATTCCACCAGGAGTGGGGGCAAAAATCCCCGCTCACAGTGACGACTCCACTGGGGACAAGAGAAGTTGATTCCGTTGGTCTTTTTATTATTTTTTTTTCTTATAATGATATTATCCATTGCATCATCTTAGATTGCATCGTGTGCGTGAGTTAGGACACCCGTGTTACCCGTGTTATGTTATGTAAGAGATACCATAGTTTCACTCAAGGTATGGAGATCGAGCATGGCATAACAACTCATAGCCTCGTACCATTTGGTATATACTTGCTATGGGAACCTAAGCCTTTTAACCCAAAGACTAAAGCTCATGAAATTGGCCTAGTTACTTTCCTTAGGTTTTACCCCAAATGCATGTTGTTTGACTATGGTTAGTTTATCTTAGTCTAAATCATGGCTTATTTGGTTTGTTCTTTTTCTAATATGACCTAAGTATATTGTAAGCTCAAAATAAATTTTTCTTTAAAATTCAAAAGACCAAAATTATTTTCAAAATTTTTCAAGATGGTCTTTGGACATAAGACTTTTCTAAAAAAATAAATAAATTCTTTGGCCCATGGCCCAAATACTAAGCCCAAAATCCATTTTTCTAAAATCTTTTACAATGGGCTTAGAAACAAAACTATTTTCACCCAACCATTTTTTACAAAGAGCTTGCAAAAATATTTAGGTCAATTATGAAATACCAAAAATCAATTGTGGGCCTAGTTTACACTAAGAATAAATTAACCATTGGCTTGTTTTTGGTATGAACCATTAGTTACTCTTTTCAAGTAAGAAATCTATTCGTAATAAACCTCTTAATTTTGTTTTAATCCAACATAGCATAAAAGCTACTTTAGTTGGTTGAATGGATTAAAACCTAATTAATGGGAATTATCATGGATTGATTTCCATTTTCGAAAATATAACTATTGGTTGAAACGTCCGAGGGAATTATTTGAAAGCAAGATACCCCATGTTGGTATTTTGTTAACCATATACCTAGGAAAAGGGACTCGCCATTGGTGTGTGGATGTTATAAGGTTGGAAGGAACATCCTATTTATCCTTATCTGTTGATCGTTTGTGCATACATGCATACATTTGCATCTCATATCATTGATCCTCTATGGCTCACAGCCCTAGATTACGATAGTTCTAAAGCTTACAACAATCCGACCTACGTCGGAGACGAAGTATCTAGCAATGACTCGATCACTTGCCCACCTAAAATAATGGAGCCTGAACAAATTCAAAGGATGGTGGATGGGCCCTCAATGCCAAGATGGAAGAAATCAAAGAGGCCCTAGCTGAGACCATGAAGAACCAATTGACTGCAATCTTAGAAAACCATGCCGAGGCATCTGCTAGCACTAAGAAACCAAAGGAAAAAGGGAAGACCAAAGTTAGTGAAGTGGTTTTTGATGATGAAAAGGTGATCATTTATGATGATGATGATTGGGCTCAATACTACCAAGAGGTTCAAGAAAAGAAGAAAGAACCAAAGGCTGTTGAGAAGGCAACTATTGAAAAGACCGAGACATCTGATGTTGAAAAGATGATTGCTGATTTAGAAAAGAAATTTGAGAAGAAGCTAAAAACCGAAGAGATGTCTGAGATCGACAAACTATTTGAACAAGATAAAGAGGTCCCTTATAAATTCAAGATGCCTTCCTTTGCTAAGTACAATCTCATCGGAAATCCTCATCTGTATGTGAAGCAGTATATCACTGCCATGCAATCTGCCCGAGCTACTAAGGCTCAAACCCTAAGGTACTTTATGCTCTCATTGGACCCTGTTGTCCAAAATTGGTTCAATACCTTAGATGATGGAACACAAAAGAGTTGGAATCTACTTTACAAAGCCTTCATCCAACAATATGGATATAATGTTGAGTTAGAAGTTACCTTAATGGAAGTGGAGTCCATTAGGCAAAGGCCAAATGAGAATTTTGTGGACTATGTGAAAAGGTGGAGAAACAAGGTCGCTTTACTTAAGAAGAGGCCCGATGAATCCGATCAAATAAGGATGATTGTGAGAGGGGTGTTGCCTAATCTTCGTGAGAGGATGTCTCATACACTCATCCGTGATTTCAATGACCTTCTCCAAGCTGGTTTGCAAATTGAAGAATGGGAAAGGGAGAAGAGCCGCTTTTCAATAAAAAGGAATGAGAAAGGGAACTACCATTCGGGCAATCAAAACACACAAAAAGAAGTTGATGTTAATATAACCGGTCAAGGAAATAAGAGACAATTTTTAGATCTGGGGAAACCTCTATCTTGGGTTTTTAGCAAGCTGCAAAAGAAAAGGTTGTTACAACTGTTAGCTCCTCGACCTTTACATAATCCATTGCCACCAAACTTCAATGCCAAGGCCTTCTGTCAATTTCATCAAATGCGAGGATATGAAGCAGATAAATGTGTTAGTCTAAGGCATAAGATCCAAGATTTGATTGACAGTGGTAAGCTATCCGAGCCGGATAAGCCCAACACCAAAGATAATCCATTACCAAGGTTCAATAGAGTACCTCCACCGGCAACCTTCATGGTGGGAAAAGGATTGGAAGAAGATTTTGTTTTATCATCCTTTCAAGATGGGGGTATTGAAGATGTGAAAGAAAAAGAAGCCTAACTCAATGAACTTTCCTTAGCTTGAATGTTGCTTTTTAATTTTACTTTCTTTAATTGGAACTATCGTGTTTTTTAAATTTAAAGTTGCTTGAATAAATTACTTTCATCAAAATTTTTGTTGGTCTTTATTCATTTTGGTGCTCAACCAATGAGGAATCTAGCTTGATAATTCATGAATTAATATATTTATGCATCATGACTCGAATGACTTTACTAGATAAGGGAATTTCTCTATAGCATTGAGTTGTGTATGCTTACTTAGAGAGGGCTCCTGCATAATTACCTTTGTCTAGGTCCAAGTCAGTCTTAGAACATGCTTTAACAAACTTTCGAGGTGAAATTGAACTCTGCTTATTTAAGAGAGAAATAATCTAGGCATTGTTTGGTTAGCCAACAACTAGCATCCACCTTATTAAATATCAACCCTTAGTTGTCCCTTTGAGCCTTCATAAAATTTTAGCTTTCTTTTCATTGGCTTACAAACCCCAATAACCTACCCTGAGCTGTTGTGATTGTCACATCCCAAAGTTTATGTAGTCGAGTATTAGGCAAGAAGGACATAAATAAGTGGTCAAATAGAGGCTCGAGATAGTCAAAAATAAAATTGGTGTGCAAAGGAGGCCCGTGAAGTCAACGGGACCTAAAGGTAATTTTTCGAAAGGCCGAGGACCTAAGAGTAATTTTTTGAAAAGTTGTGTCGGTTCTTAATAGTGATCCTAACGGATGCCATAAATGTGTTCTCGGGATTAATCGGGTCGTAACAGTGGCGCACGATTTTTCCCGAAAATGCACGGTTTGTAAGTTACGGGCGATTTTCCGACAAGGGCATTTTGGACATTTCATCAGAAGGACGATTTTGTAATTAAATATAACTTTGGGGGAAAAATTTAAAAGAACAAAAAACCACTTTCAAGTGGCCAAATCCTAGCCATTAAGTCCAAATGGGTTGGACAAATCATGGCCATTGAAAATAAACAAATTAATTAAATGGAAATTAAATTATAAACAACTAATTTTGGTCTTCCAAACACAAGTAAGGATCAAAAAACACCACCATCACCACTTTTCTTCTTCCTTAGGTCGTGCTCCCCCTCCCTTCCATTTTCAAGGAGAAAATTTTCAAGTCTAAGCCATTTTTCAAGTGAAATTCAATAGGAAATAAGGTAAGATATCATCCTAAGTCTTATTCTTTCATTAGAATTAGGTATTAGGCTATGATTAGGAAGATTTGATATTATGTTCATGTTGGGAAAGTATTAGTAAGTTGATGATTATGGTGAAAAATGATAAACTACTTAAAGGAAATGATGAAAATGGTGATTATTAGTAAGAATAAGTAAAGGATTGTTAGAAAATCATAAGGTAGCATCATGTTCATATCTAGGGTTTGTTCTTACATATATGACATGTTAAATTCATAGGAAATCAAGGATATTAGAGAGGAAAGGTAGTGAAATAGACAAGAAGAGCAAGGAAAAGCAAGGTTTGGTACTTTAACTAATTGTTTGTTCATTTTCTTGAAATTTTTTCTGTTTTAGAATTAGTGAAATGCTGTGATTTGTATGATTTTTAATTAAATATAGAAAAATGTTATTCAATTGAATTTTGGATATGTTGTTGTTTAGTGAGTCTAGTATTTGAGAAAAATAATTTGGAACCACATTGATTGAATTTAATTTACGGAATTCACAAAATTCAGAACTGCTGCCAGGATGCAGGGCAACTGGAGCAGTCTGGTTGGGTGAACTACTTGATCAAGATTTTGTGTCCAGTTTGATCAGAAATTTTAAAAGGAATAATTTTAAGATGTAAAACTAAATTCTGTAAAAAAATTTTAGAGTTTTTAGTCAAGTAGATTATTTTATACAATTTTTCAAAATAAGGATCAAGTTGAGTCCAAAACCAGAATTTACTATTTATATGGTCATTTTGCTAATATTCATTTGGTCATTTTTCAAAAGTAATCCAATTGATTCCTTATGCATATAAATGAGCATAATATGTTATTAAAATGAAAAATATGATATTTCACGTTGAAATAATATAAGAACCATAAGTCGATAATTGTATAATGCATATTCGATTAAGAAATGGCATGAGAATTTTGGCTCCACTGGGTATCTGGGATAGTACTGAGTAGGGTAAGGGTATGATATATCATACTATATGCAGTGCTGCTTTAATATAGGACTTCGGTCCGAGTTATATAGGGTGACGACCCGAGCTATATAGGACTTCGGTCCGAGTTATATAGGGCAATCACCCGAGTTATATAGGACTCCGGTCCGAGAGCTTCGGCCACAGATTCCACAGGGCTTGGTCCGAAATTATTTTTAGGGCCACAGCCACAGAATATATATACAATTGTTTTAGTTAGTTCCTTACCATACGTTAGTCTACCAAATTACCTTGTGGAGAGAACTGATAAAATGATAATAACTGAATATATGACATGTATGGATTGTTTTTACTGTGATATTATTTTTCAATATGACTCATTGCTTTTAAAAGTGCATTATGCTTTTATTATTTATTTTCCGTAATTAGTTAAAGTACCCACTAAGCAATGCTTAGCGAGTTTAGTTTCTTCTAAACTCGTAGGTTATTAGCAAGGAGCCAGTAGTGAGCAGAGGAGTCCTGCGAACTGCCAGTCATCAACAAACTTAGGTGGTGCTCTTCATTTTTTATTTTGGTATTAGAAACTGGCATGTACTTATTTGAACAATACAAAGAGATAACTTGATGTAGCATGTAAATCTAGTAATGTATAATAATTGTATGGTTTTGAATTGAGTTGGGTTGTAAATATAGAAGTGTGAATTCTTCTTGCAGGATTGTAGTTGAGGTTATAAGGGTGGATTATTGGGAGTGTGCTTGAGTTGAATTGTGAAATAAAATATTTTTCAAAAATAAGAAAAATCAGTTTTGTCGGCACTTGGGACCTAGAATTTTAAGGGAGACTCCGTCAAAATTTTTGGAAAATTTTTATAAGGAACATTAAGTAAGCTGACATAACCAGAGCTTGTATCCCGATGTAGCATTCCTCTTTGGCTTATTCATAGGTCGGGAAGGGGTGTTACAATTTGTGGTATCAGAGCATTAGTTTAGTCGATTCTGGAAGATAGGTAGTAAGTAAATAACTATGTGTACCATGTAAGATAAAGTAAGGAGAAAGTTATATGATGAATAGGTAGATGTACATGCCAGATAGGAATTGATAATCGAGTTATATGTTGATGAACTAAGCAGATAGCTAATTATGTCAATGTAGGATGTCTCTAGATTCGTGGCAAGCTATGGAACGCAACGTAGAATCGCAAGCATCTGGGCCTGCAGATGCCGGGGAAGCTCATAGACCAGGGCCAGCAGCAGCTGAAATACCCGGTCCGGAGATTTATCTTAGGCAGATTGCAACAGCTTTTCAGCAAATGGCCGGAAGGGGCCCTGCTGCTGAGGGAGATAGGAAACCCCCGATCGAGAAGTTAAGAAAGTATGGTGCAAAGGAATTTAAGGCTGGTCGTGAAGAGGGATCTGAGGAAGCAGAATATTGGTTAGATAGTATCATTAGAGTTCTTGACCAGCTCCAATGCACTATGGAGGAAAGAGTGGTTGTGCTACCTCGCTCCTGACAGAGGAGGCGTACATATGGTGGGATACCACGCTGCAACGGGTTCCACCAGAACAGCGAACTTGGGAATTCTTCAAGAGTGAGTTTAAAAAGAGGTATATCACTGATGCATATTTGACTGCAAGGCGCAATGAGTTCATTCATTTGAAACAAGGCAGATTGACGGTATCAGAATATGAGAAGGACTTTACGCGCCTTAGTATGGAAAGAAGTTAATAGAAATTGAAGCTAAGCGATGCGAGAAATTTTTAGAAGGACGTAATGATGAAATTAAGATACAGCTAGTGGCATTGGATAATACAGAGTTTTCAAAGTTGGTGGCTAAAGCATTGGATGTTGAAAAGGTGCAAGTAAATCTGAGGAATCGTCAACAGAGAATTCAACAGAAAAGAGAGCAAGCACAGAGTGCCCCAGGTAATCATCAGTCTGCTAGCAAGAGAGCTAAGGGTGAAGGATCCTTTATGAGTGTAAAGCATAATTTAAGACCATCTAAAGGACCTAATTTTCAAGCTACTTCAGTAGCCAGCATGGGAGGAATAAGCAGAGGATCAAGTAAAGGTTCTGGAAGGACTGAATATACACCATACCCCTCGTGTGAGCATTGTGGATGAAAGCATAGGGGAGAATGTTGGTTAGTTACTGGAGCTTGTATACTTTGTGGTGCCACTGATCACCTTAAGAAGGATTGTCCTAGAAATGTGGCAGAGATTTCAAAAGTTCCTGAAAGAACACAAGTAGCAAGTAGCAGCGGTAAAGGTCGAGAAAGAGGAAGAGGCAGAGAAAATGGTAGTAATCAAATAGGAACAAGATCGGAGACAGTAGATCACCCTGAATCGAGAGCGCCAGCCAGGATATATTACATGAGGGCAAAAGAGAATAAAGCAGAAGAAGGAAATGAAGGTACGTAAGTTTAAAAAGTAATTACACGTAAGAATCATGCATGAATAAGTAAGTTTCGGGGCGAAACTTAAATTAAGGGAGGTAGAACTGTCACATCCCAAAGTTTAGGTAGTCGAGTATTAGGCAAGAAGGACATAAATAAGTGGTCAAATAGAGGCTCGAGATAGTCAAAAATAAAATCGATGTGCAAAGGAGGCTCGTGAAGTCAACGGGACCTAAAGGTAATTTTTCGAAAGGCCGAGGACCTAAGAGTAATTTTCTGAAAAGTTGTGTCGGTTCTTAATAGTGACCCTAACGGATGCCATAAATGTGTTCTCGGGATTAATCGGGTCGTAACGGTGGTGCACGATTTTTCCCAAAAATGCACGGTTTGTAAGTTACGGGCGATTTTCCTACAAGGGCATTTTGGACATTTTCATCGGAAGGGCGACTTTGTAATTAAATATAACTTTGGGGGAAAAATTTAAAAGAACAAAAAGCCACTTTCAAGTGGCCAAATCCTAGCCATTAAGTCCAAATGGGTTGGACAAATCATGGCCATTGAAAATAAACAAATTAATTAAATGGAAATTAAATTATAAACAACTAATTTTGGTCTTCCAAACACAAGTAAGGATCAAAAAACACCACCATCACCACTTTTCTTCTTCTTTAGGTCGTGCTCCCCCTCCCTTCCATTTTCAAGGAGAAAATTTTCAAGTCTAAGCCATTTTTCAAGTGAAATTCAATAGGAAATAAAGTAAGATACCATCCTAAGTCTTATTCTTTCATTAGAATTAGGTATTAGGCTATGATTAGGAAGATTTGATATTATGTTCATGTTGGGAAAGTATTATTAAGTTGATGATTATGGTGAAAAATGATAAACTACTTAAAGGAAATGATGAAAATGGTGATTATTAGTAAGAATAAGTAAAGGATTGTTAGAAAATCATAAGGTAGCATCATGTTCATATCTAGGGTTTGTTCTTACATATATGACATGTTAAATTCATAGGAAATCAAGGATATTAGAGAGGAAAGGAAGTGAAATAGACAAGAAGAGCAAGGAAAAGCAAGGTTTGGTACTTTAACTAATTGTTTGTTCATTTTCTTGAAATTTTTTCTGTTTTAGAATTAGTGAAATGCTGTGACTTGTATGATTTTTAATTAAATATAGAAAAATGTTCTTCAATTGAATTTTGGATATGTTGTTGTTTAGTGAGTCTAGTATTTGAGAAAAATAATTTGGAACCACATTGATTGAATTTAATTTACGGAATTCACAAAATTCAGAACTGCTGCCAGGATGCAGGGCAACTGGAGCAGTCTGGTTGGGTGAACTACTTGACCAAGATTTTGTGTCCAGTTTGATCTGAAATTTTAAAGAAATGATTTTAAGATGTAAAACTAAATTCTGTAAAAAAAATTTAGAGTTTTTAGTCAAGTAGATTATTTTATACAATTTTTCAAAATAAGGATCAAGTTGAGTCCAAAACCAGAATTTACTATTCATATGGTCATTTTGCTAATATTCATTTGGTCATTTTTCAAAAGTAATCCAATTGATTCCTTATGCATATAAATGAGCATAATATGTTATTAAAATGACAAAATATGATATTTCACATTGAAATAATATAAGAACCATAAGTCGATAATTGTATAATGCATATTCGATTAAAAAATGGCATGAGAATTTTGGCTCCACTGGGTATCTGGGATAGTACTGAGTAGGGTAAGGGTATGATATATCATACTATATGCAGTGCTGCTTTAATATAGGACTTCAGTCCGAGTTATATAGGATGACGACCCGAGCTATATAGGACTTTGGTCCGAGTTATATAGGGCAATCGCCCGAGTTATATAGGACTCCGGTCCGAGGGCTTCAGCCACAGATTCCACAGGGCTTGGTCCGAAATTATTTTTAGGGCCACAGCCACAGAATATATATACAGTTGTTTCAGTTAGTTTCTTACCATACATTAGTCTACCAAATTACCTTATGGAGAGAACTGATAAAATGATAATAACTGAATATATGACATGTATGGATTGTTTTTACTGTGATATTATTTTTCAATACGACTCATTGCTTTTAAAAGTGCATTATGCTTTTATTATTTATTTTTCGTAATTAGTTAAAGTACCCACTAAGCAATGCTTAGCGTTAGTTTCTTCTAAACTCGTAGGTTATTAGCAAGGAGCCAGTAGTGAGCAGAGGAGTCCTGCGATCTGCCGGTCATCAACAAACTTAGGTGGTGCTCTTCATTTTTTATTTTGGTATTAGAAACTGGCATGTACTTATTTGAACAATACAAAGAGATAACTTGATGTAGCATGTAAATCTAGTAATGTATAATAATTGTATGGTTTTGAATTGAGTTGGGTTGTGAATATAGAAGTGTGAATTCTTCTTGCAGGATTGTAGTTGAGGTTATAAGGGTGGATTATTGGGAGTGTGCTTGAGTTGAATTGTGAAACAAAATGTTTTTAAAAATAAGAAAAATCAGTTTTGTCAACACTTGGGACCTAGAATTTTAAGGGAGACTCCGTCAAAATTTTTGAAAAATTTTTATAAGGAACATTAAGTAAGCTGACATAACCAGAGCTCGTATCCCGATGTAGCATTCCTCCTCGGCTTATTCATAGGTCAGGGATGGGTGTTACAGTGATACTTTTGACAAGTCTTATGATCACTAAGATGAATAGGCAAGAAGATCAAAGAAAGTAATGATTAATCAAGACCATGAGGATAGTTAAAGTTTCAAGACCATGAAGATAGTTGAAGTTTCAAGACCATGAAGATAGTTGAAGTTTCAAGACCATGAAGATAGTTGAAGTTCTCAAGACAATAAGGGTAGTTGATGTTCTCAAGACCATAAGGGTAGTTGATTTTTTCAAGATCATAAGAGTAGTTGAATTTTTCAAGACCAAAAGGGTAGTTGAAGTTCACTTAATATCTCTAATATATCAAGACAGCATTAGAGTAACAAATGGTTTTATCCCTGTTAATGAATATTTATGTTACTCCCCTCATCCATTATTGGAAGCCCAAGTTGGTACAAATAAGACAACTCAGTTTGAGCTAAAAAAAAAGACAAAAGAAAAGAAAAAGAAAAGAAAAAAGATTAAACCTAAAAAGGCAGTTCGGAAAGCCAACTGAGTTCTCTTTTACCTAAGCAGCAAAAGGTTTCCATTTGGTTCATAAAGACATTGTGACTTGAATTGGTCCAACCCAAGCAAAGATTCAATTAAAATCAAAGGAAAAGGAGAAAGACCATTCAGTTCTTGAAAGTTCTGTACTTGATAGTCCTACAAGGAAGAAGGACAAAATGATAAAGTGCTCTAAGAAATGAAAGAGTAAGAAAAATAAAAGGAAAGAAAAGGGAGAAGAGGAAAAGAAACGAATTTGGGTACCAAACTTTTTGCAAGGGCAAAGATTGTCCTAATCAAGATCCAAATTAATGCCAAGAAGATAGAAAGAACTTGGAAGTCTAGCAAGATTGCTCCCAGATGCCTAAACTTCAAACAAGAAATTTATAGTGTGAAGGTTTGTCCATTGTGTCACAATAGCTCCCACTTACAAATGGCTTTCATTCAACCCATGTCCCTTATAGACCCCATTTCAAACCTATCAAAGACCTGTTGATATCTCTTGATAGGTAGAGTCTATTAGTGGAGATAGTTTGGATAAGCATGCATATGAGATAGACAATATTTAAAATGAGACCTTTGGCCAAGTAATGTGTATGTGCCTATCTGAAGTGCAACAATTCTTGCTTAAATAGAAATGTTTTCCAAGTTTAGTACGGTAACTAGGGTTGTCATGTTATAGATATGTTAATTTGGAAAAATCAAGTCCTGAGGTACATTGACATTGATTTGGCAAAGCCAACATTTGATTTCAAAATTCAAAAATTCAAAAAAAGAAAAAAAAATGTTTTGTCATACAAAGCCTTCAAGTTAAGGGAAGTACGTTGAACCTCCAAAGGACACATTGGGCAAAGGAAATTATTATTGGCAAAGTTATGAAGAAACTACCAACTGACATTCTGAAACATAGCTGGAAATGGATGTATCTCTGACTCTGCTGCTTAGGGTCTTCACCACTCATGTTCTCAACATCTTGAAGATAAAAGCCACAAATGCAAAGCTTTCGATCATTCCAATGCAAGACTTGAACAAGCGTCAAAAGGGAACCAATGAGAACACTTCTGTTGATCACCTCAGTTTGTGAGTCGATAGAACAATTGTAAGTATCATTCATGCATATCATGCATACATGAGCATATCACATCGCACTGTCTTGTCTTGTCTATTCTTTATCAAGGTGAACAGCAAACGCTCTGTGAAGTGAAGAATCAAAAGAAGATGTCAAATCAGGGGGGCATGGAAAGCCCATTGCTTGAGAAAGCTCCGATAAATTTGCAAAGAGAAGAAATACGTGCTTGTAAGAAGAACTAGATGGCAAAAACATCAATCAAAGCTTGCATGGATAAAATCTTTGGTTTGAGCCTACACAGGGGGCAAAGTTTCTCTTTTTCAATTTTTTGAGTTTATATACAAATATTTTTAAACTCGCTTACAAATATTTTGCCACACAGGGGGGCAAAGAGAGGATATAAGGTCCAATTAAAAATAGCTAAATCTTTGCAAAAAGGAAGAACAAAAGAATGGAACATTAGAACTCTCAAAAGAATGAAGATGCAAAAGACAAAAGACCAATCTAGCTAAAAGAGCTAAAGCCAGGGTAAAGACCCGACCTCCAATGGATAAAGACCCATGTTTCAAGGGTAAAGACCCAATCTCAAAGGATGAAGATGTATTTTCAAGGGTGAAGACCCGATCTCAAAGGATGAAGATCCATTTGCAAGGGTAAAGACTCGATCTCAAAGGATGAAGATCCATTTGCAAGGGTGAAGACCCGATGTCAAAAGATGAAGATTCATGTTCAAGGGTGAAGACCCGATCTCAAAGGATGAAGATCCATTTTGAGGGTGAAAAATCACAATGCATAAAACAGCCGGAGCAGTCAGACTCCTCAAATGATAAAAGGTCAGTCAAACTCAATCTCGGGTCCAAGCACCCATTCTCGGGTCCAAGTACCCAAATCAATTCAAGCTCGGGTCCAAGTACCCAAATCAATTCAAGCTCGGGTCCAAGTGCCCAATCTCGGGTCCAAGTACTCAAATCAAATCAATCTCGGGTCCAAGTACCCAATCCTGGGTCCAAGTACCCAAATCAATTCAATCTCGGGTCCAAGTACCCAAATTAAAATCAAAATCAATTCAAGCTTAGGTCCAAGTACCCAAATCAATCCAATTTAGGATCGAGTATCCGAATCCAGTTAGAATCGAGTATCCAAAGCCAATTTAGGATCGAGTATCCAAATCCAGTTAGAATCGAGTGTCAGAATCCAGTTAGGATCGAGTATCCCAATCCAGTTTAGGATTGAGTATCCAAAGCTAATTTAGGATTGAGTATCCGAGTCTAGTTTAGGATCGAGTATCCGAATCTCTCTGGTCCAGAACCCAAATTTTTCTTAGGTCCAGAACCTAGAATCATCCTTGAGTCCAGAACTCGAATCGGGTCCAGAACCCAAATTTTTCTTAGGTCGAGAACCTAGAATTATCCTTGAGTCCAGAACTCGAACCGGGCCCAGAATCCAAATTTTTCTTAGGTCGAGAACCTAGAATTATCTTTGAGTCTAGAACTCGAACCGGGTCCAGAACCCAAATTTTTCTTAGGTCGAGAACCTAGAATTATCCTTGAGTCCAGAACTTAAACCGGGTCCAGAACCCAAAACCTCAACCATCTCAAAAATTAAGTCTTATTGCTTTTCACTCTCTTTCACTAAAGTTTCAGATCATTCAAGCAGGGAGCAAACTGTAGACCCTTAATTTTTGACCCAATCTGGTCCAATATGTTTTATTTAGTCCAAAATGATTTTTGTTGTCTAATTAGTCTAAAATAATTTTAATTAAATAGTTTTTACTTTATTATCTAATTTTTATTAATAAAAAAATAAAAATAAACAAATAAAAATAAAAATCAAAGATGAATGAGCTAATCAAATGCATATGAAAGATCCTAAAGCTATGAATCATATAAATTGTTCTTTGCCCTAATTGCATTGTTGAGATTTAAATAAGGTTATGTTATGCATTGTGAAAGGTAATGTGTTTTATGAGTAATGTACTTTGAAATGTTATATCAAAGATGTGATATCAATGATGCTTTATGCATAATATGAATTGAAATGTGAAATGTGATACAAAGCCATTGTTATTGGCTATGATGATGATATTGAGAGAAAGAAGGCATGTATGCCTAAATGTTGATGATAATTGGAAATGGAAATGATAATTGAATAATAAATGAATTGTGTGGCTAATGTGTTATTCTATTTTCAGAGTTTGTTGTTGGTGGCATGCCTAGTAAGTGTAACAATCTCTTGAAGTTAGGTTGGATTGAATCCTTGAAGCCTAATTGAGATGTTACCACCCTTGAAGCTAGGTTGGGTTGGTTCTTGAAGCCAAGTTGGGTTGAAGCTTAGCATGCTTTGCTCCCCTTGAAGCTTGGTTGAACCTAATCCTTGAAGCCTAGTTGGGTATATGATATTGATAAATGTGATGATAGAACCAAAACATTAACTCTGAAAATTGAATGGCATATTAGTGTGTCTTGGGCCCATGCTTGTCTATGGTTAATGTGAGTCATGAATGATGCTTGCCTTTGCTTATTGTTGATGATGAATGATTAAATGAATATAAATGAGGTCTATGATAAGATGTGAAGTATGATATGCCTATATATATATATATGTTGAGTTATAAAATGGAAAGCTATGTTATCAACTTGGCATATATGATGTTACATGCATAATATGGATTGAGAATTGGTACTGCATTGCATTAAAGCATAACATTAGCATGATTATCTTACTAAGCCGTTGGCTTAGCGCGATAGTGTTTAATCGCGCAGGTAATAGAGTTGATAGAGTTGATCCCGAAAGCTCTTCGAAACCGACCGAGGGTAGACAGTGAAGAGTTGATTTTGGAGACTTAAAGATCAAAGAAAACTTGCCAATCATGTATAACTCTTTTATATTTTGTAAAGTATTGATTAAATGTACATATATGTATATTTGTAAATATGGAATTAAGTGTTTTCAAATATGTAAATATGTAAATATTTTATGACTTCCGCTGTGTAATAACTATATGTATGTATATATATATCTAATGTGTTTTATTTTAAAAGTAAATGATCTACTTTTCTATAATATATAATGATAATAGTATTGTATCTATTTAAATGTTTTGAATTTTGAAGAAAATCGTAGCATCCCTATGTTTGGTGCACTTATGCTACATTGTTGTGGTTGTAGTGTGTGTGCATTGGATGTGGGGGTGTTACAGTTTCGGTTTCTTTTTTTTATTAATATTACTTACCTTAATTAATTAGGAATAAACCACATTAAACCACTATAAATAAGGACCAAAGGCAACCAAATTGAGGGAGGAAAATTTTCACAGTAGCTTTGAGAATTTGAATCCGAAAGTGAAGTGGAAAAGCAATAATTGAATTCAATTGATTTTTAAGGAGCAGAAACACGATTTAAGCAATTCAAAGGCAAAAAAGGCTTGTCTTTGGAGCTTGTTCATCCAAGAAGAATTATTTTTGGAGGAATCATCAAAAAAAAAGTATGTATTAAATTCTTTATTTTTTTTATACAGTAGCTAAATTTTCCTTTGTTCTTTTAATTCAAAAATCCCAGAACCTAATCCCTTTTGTTCAAAGTTAAAAACATTAATCCGTTGCTTTATTTTCCAAAGAATTTAAAGTTATTAATTTTATTTCTTCAAAACCCTAAAATTCCAATTTACTTTCCAAATTATGTAAACTCTTAAAACATATTCTGTTTCTTATAAAAAAAACCCTAAAATACTTTTTCCAATTATATAAATCTTTTTTATTTATAAAAACTTTAATTTGTTTGGTTTAAACTTATAAAATCTCATGAAATCATCAAATTGTTTTTCTAAACCCTAATTCAAATTCATCACCATAGACCCAAATTCTAAAATGCTAAAACCCTAATTCAATTTCTAAACCTAAAATAATATACTCTAACTCCTTTAAAACCTTAAATCTTAATTTTTTCTAAGCCCTAATCTTTTAAAACATTTAAAAACCATAAAAATATAAATATTTTAAATTTTACACTGTAGCTTGAAATCATCATTTAAAACCATGAATCAAAAGTCTTTTAAAGTATCTAAAACCCTAGTTTCATAATTTTACCATTAAAACCTTAATTTGTTTAATCAAAGAGTCTTACCAACCATTTAAAACATAAAACCCTAATCTATTTTAATTCCATAAAAAGTCACAGTAGCTATAATTGGACTTTTATTTGCTTTATTTAATTTTTATATTTGATTATACTTTGATTTATTTCTTATGCTTTAATCTATTTAATTTCAATGCTTGATTTATTTAATTTGTCATGGATGGATGTTTACTTTCTATTGATATTTAATACCTTTGATGAATGATTTATTTATGATGAATGATTATTTACTTTTATCAATTAATTTAGATTTCCAAAAGTTATAAGAGGTATGTTTCCACTTGGTGGGTACCTCATTAGTTAAACATCATGTAATCTAATTTGTTTTTCTATTTTAGAACCTATGTAAAGGGCATGTTTCTACCTTCTGGTGGGTGTCCTATCTAGGCATGTGATCTAAGGACATGTTTTCATCCTTGGATGGGTGTCCATTTATTTGCTTTGTTTGGATCTTGCTTTGATTTTAATATAATGATGCTTTCTTTTAATTATTGTGTGTAATATGGATAATATTGTTATATTTAAAAATTTTATAATATTAAGACCTGTAAAGGAGGCCGGTTCTAATGAACCGGGCGTTGTGGGGGTGCTGGGCCATTTCTCACCTTCCCCACACGTATCCAACTTTTCGAACCCATTAGGGGGTTGGGGATTCCTTAGAAATCGAGTCATCCACCCCTTTCTTTTTCCCGGCCCTTCCGGGTGGCGACTCCATTTTCTTCGGACTTAGGTCAATGTTCTCTAAGGCCCCGAGCCTAAACAGTGCCGAAGTCACAAGAATCATTCCACCGGGAGTGAGGGCAAAAATCCCCGCTCACACCAGCCGAATTCCCTTTTACCTAAAGCAGCAAAAGATTTTCATTTGATTTATAAGGATAGTTTGACTTGAATTGGTCCAATCCAACCAAAGATTCAATCAAAATCGGAGAAAAGGGAGAAAATTCATTCAATTCTTGAAAGTCTTGTACTTGACAGTCCTACAGGGGAGAAGGACTAAATGATAAAATGCTCAAAGAAAAGGAGTAAGAAAAAGAAAGAGAAAGAAAAGGGAAAATAAGAAAGAAAAGGAATGTGGGTATCAACCTTTTTATAAGGGAAAAGACAGTCCCAATCAAGATCCAGATTCATGTCAAAAAGAAAGAAGAATGTTCAAAGCTCTATCTTTCACACTCCCAACTGCCTAAAAGTTAAACAAGAAATTTGTAGTGGGAGGATTTGCCCATAGTGTCACAACAGCTCCAATCTCAAAATGGCTTTCATTTAACCCGTGTCCCTTATAGACCCCATTTCAAGCCTATCAAAAACCTATTGATCTCTCTTGGTAGGTAGTCAATTAGTGGAGATAGTTTGGATAAGCATGCATATGAGATAGACAATATTCAAACTTAAATGAGATCTTTAACCAAATAATGTGTATGTGCCTTGTAATATCCTAAATTTTTTTTGAAAATTTTTATTTTTTGGAAATTTGATAAAATATATTATAATTAAATTAGATAAATTAAATTAATAATTTAAATAGAAAATAAAAGGATTTTAAGTGAAAAAGTAGAATGTATATGTGAAATATACCTAACATATACTTAACATATACATTAGTCAACTCTTTTATATACTTGTTTTACATATGATGAAAATATGTATTGTACATATATAGGGTATAAGGGTGTTACATTAATTTTGGTATCAGAGCCTAGGTTTGAGGTTCTCGACTTAGGAAGGTTGATAGAGAGAGAAAATGAGAGATTTGAAAATAGTTTTCAATTGTAATATATGCATTGGCACTAACAGTTTCTGATCTTTGATATAGTAATTTCTGTTGTGTTTACAAATATAGGTAGTTATGGCATCTCGGATGCATCAATCTACAGATGGTAGTATAGAGAGTGTGGCTGCTGATGAGGGAATTAGAGTTAATTCGAGTAAGGTCGAGGCTATCTTGAATTGGAGTCCACCGAAGACTGTGACAGAGGTTAGAAGTTTTCTGGGATTGGTAGGCTATTATCGTCGGTTTGTGAAGGATTTTTCTATGATAGCTACACCACTCACCAGATTGCTTCAGAAAGGAGTTAGATTTGTGTGGACAGATCGGTGTCAGGTGAGTTTTGAATAGCTGAGGGAGATGTTGACTCAGCCTCCTGTCCTTACCCTGCCTGTGGAAGGTAAACCATATGTGATATACAGTGATGGTTCACAAAGTGGTTTAGGTTGTGTTCTAATGCAGGAGGGTAGAGTCATTGCGTATGCCTCTCGACAGTTGAAGCCACATGAGTAGAATTACTCGACACATGATTTGAAATTAGCAGCTATAGTTTTTGCCTTGAAGATTTTGCGACATTACTTGTATAGGGAAAAGTGTTTCATTTATATGGATCATAAGAGTTTGAAATACCTGGGTGTTCAAAGAGAGCTAAATCTTTGGCAGAGACGGTGGTTAGAGTTGATTAAAGACTATGACTGTTTGATTGATTATCATCCCGGTAAGGTAAATGTTATTGTTGATGCCTTGAGTCGAAAGTCATTAGCAGGTTTGAATGCTTATTCACTCTCGTTGCTTGTTGAGTTGAGAGCATTGCATGCTAGATTTGAGTCTTGTGATGATGGTGTTTGATGGCTCAGTTACAGTTGAGGCCAGTCTTGTTGGATCATATTAGAGAGGCTTAGTTAGCAAATGAGAGAATTCAGAAAATTGTGTTGGTTTGTCAGAAGGGGAGAGTCGAGACTTTTTTATGAGGGATGATGGCAGTCTATGGTATAGATATAGGTTGTATATTCCTGATTATGCAGAATTGAAAAGGATGATATTAGAGGAAGCACATCAGTCACTTTATGCTATGCACCCTGGAAGAACCAAGATGTATCAGGACTTGAAGTGATATTATTGGTGGTCAGGTATGAAGGGGGACATAGCAAAGTTTGTATAAAGATGTCTCACTTTTCAGAGAGTAAAGGCTGAGCACCAGGTTCCTTCAAGGTTGCTCCAACCTTTATCAGTGCCCGAGTGAAAATGGGAGCGAGTGACAATGAATTTTGTGACTGGACTGCCTTTGACCCAGAAGAAGCATGATGCAATCTGGGTGATAGTTGATCGGATGACAAAGACAGCTCATTTTCTTTTAGTTTTGATGGATTATTCTCTTGAGAGGTTGGCTGAGCTGTATATCAATGAGATATTGAGGTTGCATGGAGTCCCAATTTTTTTGTGTCGAATCAAGATCCCCGGTTTACTTCGAGGTTTTGGAAGAGTTTGCATGATGCTTTGGGTGCTCAGTTGTATTTTAGTACTGCTTTCCATTCTCAGACAGATGGGCAGTCAGAGAGAGTGATACAAATTTTAGAGGATATGTTGAGGAGCTGTATCATTGATTTTACCAGGAATTGGGACAAATTTTTGCCACTAATTGAGTTTGCTTATAACAACAATCATCAGTCCAATATTGGGATGGCTCCTTATGAGGCCTTATATGGAAGGAGATGCAGGACATCTTTATGTTGGGATGACGTTGAAGGTAAACTGGTCGGTCTCGATTTGATTAAGAAAACAGAAGAGAAAGTGAAGCTGATTCGAGGTCGTTTGAAAGCAGCTTTAGCCCGACAGAAATTCTATTTAGATTTGAAGAGAAGAGACATAGAGTTCAGTGTAGGAGATAAAGTGTTTCTGAATGTGTCTCCATGGAAGAAGATTCTGAGGTTCGATCAAAAAGAGAAGTTGAGTCCTCGTTTCATAGGACCATATGAGGTGTTGGAGAGAGTTGGTCCAGTGGCTTATAGACTAGCTTTGCCACCTGAGTTGGATCAAATTCATAATGTCTTCCATGTCTCGATGCTTCAAAGATACAGGTCTAACCCATCTCATATCCTATCAGTGGAGTCTATTGAGATGAGTCTAGATCTGACTTACGAAGAAGAACTAGTGGCGATTTTGGCACGAGAGGTTAAAGAATTGAGGAATAAGAGGCGTGAAAGTACTTTGGAGAAATCATGCCACTGAGGAGGCGACATAGGAGAGTGAGCAGACGATGCAGAGTCAGTTTCCCTAATTGTTTCAGACTTAAGAGCAGGTAATTTCGAGGACGAAGTTTGTTTTAAGAGGAGAGAATTGTAATATCCTATTTTTTTTTTTTGAAAATTTTTAATTTTTGGAAATTTGATAAAATATATTATAATTAAATTAGATAAATTAAATTAATGATTTAAATAGAAAATGAAATGATTTTAAGTGAAAAAGTAGAATGTATATGTAAAATATACCTAACATATACTTAACATATACATTAGTCAACTCTTTTAAAAGAAAAGTTAAAAGTCTAAGGGCAAAATAATAATTATACTTTATAAACTTAAAACTATTTAAATAAATTATTTTTTTGTTGGAAGAGGTAATTTGGGGTTTTAAAATAATTAAATAATTAATTTTTTTAACTGTAACATCCCAACGGCCCTGGGCTTACGACTCGGTCTTTTCACCCAGCCCGCTTTAAAGGACTGCTACAGTACTGCTTCCCCTCACGGTTCCCCGGCAGAAATTTGTTTATTTGGCCCAAGTCAAGGGTCGCCTCTCTCGTTTCGATCCTAAGACCTCCTTAGGAGAGTCTTTATGACCAAGCGAGTACCATTTCTAGAATTATATGTATATAGGGTATAAGGGCGTTACAAGTTATAGATAAATTAAGGGAATTATGCACGACTATGGAAAAAGAAAAGAGTAAATGGAATTATAAAATGGAAAATTTATTATAGAACGTATATGATTTGTGTGTTGCCTTGTATAATATCATATTCCAGAGTGTTGTGTTTAGTGGTTTGGTTATGGCATGCCTATGATTGCCTTCGGGCTAGACGTTGGACGTCATCATTATGTATTTTGCCTTCGAGCTAGACACTGGGCATTATTATTATTTGCCTTCGAGCTAAATATTGGGTGTCAAAATTCTTCAAAATAATATCTCTAGAATATGAATATTATATAGGGTCACTTAGGCCCAATGCATGTGAATGTAATGTGTGATGGTTTAAAGTAAAAAATGTATAAGTTTTAATATGTACTTACATGTTCATATTATAAGATTTACTGGAAAAAGCATTTTACATTATTCTTTAAGTTTATGTTATTATCAAAGTATGTATCACTAGGCGAAAAGCTTAGCGCGATTTGTTTATTGCGCAGGTGACAAGGTTGACACAGAGAGCCTTGCTAGACTTGAGCAGGTTTAGGATTTCATATTCACTCGAAGTTTTGTTAGACTGCCACGGACCATAGCCAACTGCATACATGTAAATATTTAATTTTGTGAAATTTGTTATTATAGTGTATATTATGTTTACATACTTGTAAATGATGTAAATTATAAAGGTTTTTGAGCCATATGATATCACTTGGCAAATATGATACATATATTGATATATATGTGTGTGAGTGTGTGTGTGTTGGGGTATATTTGGAGATTTTGGGGAGAAGTGGTTGAATGAAACTATTTGGGAGTGTAAATTTTGTGCAAGTTAAGTTAATTGATTTTTGAGAAATGTCCAAAATATAGATAAAACTATAGTAAATTTTTGTCTAGAGATTTGTTTTCTTTAAAATTTGTATTTTTGGTAACTAAAAGACTAATATATACTTTTATTTATATATCAAAGTAAATTTTAAGAATTAAATTAGAATTAAATTATTTTCTTA
The DNA here is from genome assembly GCA_947685225.1 of Garcia nutans. Classification (NCBI taxonomy): domain Eukaryota; kingdom Viridiplantae; phylum Streptophyta; class Magnoliopsida; order Malpighiales; family Euphorbiaceae; genus Garcia; species Garcia nutans. The sequence goes on from CANTUV010000045.1 coordinate 38,615,187, forward strand.
TAATTATGGGAAATTTTTCAAATAGCTAAAGTGGTGACATTCTTGTACTCCATATGCGTATTTTACATATACAAGTTGTATGTACTATATGTATATTAGCTATAAGGGTGTTACATGACCTACATCTTTCAACTTAATTATCATATTTTACATGTGCCTTAAATGTTGTTTCATTGTATGATCAGGCCTCTTCTCGTAAGTGTCAAACTTAATAGTAAAATATCAAAGTTTGGTTAAGGACGTACCTCCAAATCTCTCTATAAGTGCATACTACATGTCCTTTGCTATCTCATACTTTCTGAACTCTCTCATTATTTCATTGTCCATACCATACTGCTCGACAAAACAATATGAGCAACAGAGTTCTTTTTCTTCCAAGCCTCATAAGCCACACGGTCTCTCCTATGTTGAGTTGTGTTTCCATCCTCAGGCTTGGTCATGGATTTATTAAAAGCCTCAAGAGCCTCTTGCTCATCCAATACTCATTAAATTTCAATACTCCAAATCTCATAATTATCGTTATTTAATTTCTCACTTTTATTGAGTTTAGCAACAATATTTTTAGAAGCAGATGTCATTTCTAAATATATTTACAAAGGCATGGCATAAGGCATTTAATTCTCATAACATACATGTATTTTTTTATACTAATTAATTATATTAATAATAGCCTCATATTAGTTTTAGAGTCAAAAGCTCACTTATTGTCAATAACCGTCATCTAAAAAATACTTAATTATTATTAACATGATTAATTAAATAAGAAAAATTAATTTGTACTCAACGAATATACAAATACATTCATATAGTAATCATAAATGCAATAAAGCATATATTTAAGAAAATAATAATAATACAAATTTTCATTGCATAAAATAAAATGCATTTATAAGAAATCAACTAGTTCAAATATTCAAAATAAATTTTTTTAAAAAAATAGTATCTAGTTATAGTACTCAAAATAGGGAATGAGCAATATAGTTTATATCGAAGTTCATCATTTAGTTTATAAGAAACTTTAGATAAGGATTTTCTATTATCTTATAGTGTCATTTACGAGTAAATACTCCAATCGAGGCTCCAATTTTTTTCTTAGTAACCCAACTTACATATTCAATTATAAAATTCTTTTGCAGTATCCTATAGCCTTTGTTTCCTATTTTGTTCCAAACTAAATCAAAAAGACCTTCCAAATTCAAGCTATTAAGAGTTGATCTCATAGTCATGTATCTTTCATATTCATACAATAAACCTCCTTTCCAAGTAATTTTTTTATATCTGTTTATTAATCTCAACAAAATATTTTACTAGAAGATCTAACTCATTTAATTTCGCAATGGGTTAAATTTAATATATTCTAGATCATTTTTTATCATATTAACCATTTCTTGTTTGATTTGAGTTCCGATGAGTATATGAGTTCTTATAATTGTAGGCATACTTTCTTGTAACAAATACAGAAGAAGAAAAAAAATATTATTATTTTTTATTCACAAATAAATAAATATATAAATATATGTGACAAAAATATATTATTTAATAAATAAATAAATAAACTCAATATTAATATATATTTGTATATTATGTAACGTATACATAAATAAAAAATATTTATTTGAATTAAAAAAAAATCCAAACTTGATACTATGAAATAACAATAATAAATAAAGTATGAGTACAATGCATCAATTAATGAGAATTAGCCTAGGCGGTAAAGGGACTTTTTCTTTTCTAATGGGCCGTGCGTTCAAACCCCAACAATAACCCAAATCAGAATCTCATTTTTTTTCCCTTAAACTCTTAAATGTAAGTGAACAAAAGACAACTTCAGTGACAAAACTACAAGTCGTTTGCAGGAGGTCATTTCTACACCTAAACTACGTTCAGTTTCAACCTTCTTCAACTTCTAATGACAAAAACCATAAAAAAAAATTCAGATTTCTATAATTTTGTAGCCCAACTTCAAAAACTCATAATTTACTCATTTTAAATCCAAATTTTACGTACAAGCTTGTAATCTCTATTTTCTAATGCAAAAAAATACTCAATTTTAACTTATATACAAAAAATTATTTATTTACAAAATAAGTCATATAAAATAAAGAATAAAACATGATTAATTTTCATAAAACATGAAAAAATACAAATGAAATATACCTTACAAAACCAAAATCTTTGATTCCAATTGTGGATAATTTAAACAAGAAATTACAAAGATTTTATTCATTTAATTTTCATGATTATATATATATGCATATTCAAAATTATAATAATATCATATAAACTAATGAATTACAATTATAAAATTACAGTATAAATATCTCTTGTATATTTTCAAGTTCTCCTTTAAAACCACTTAAAATTGAAGAGATATCTTTTTCTTTTCTCAATAGTAAGAAAAATTTTCTTCTGACTTTTCTTTTTGCGTTAAAAATCAGAGAATCATATCTCTGTATTTTTTTTTATCTTTTAATACAAACAGTTATCACTCTTGGAAACTATCTCTAATGGGATTGTGGTAACTGCTAAGACCGTTGTCACTTTCTCTCTTTTTTTAATTAATTTAAATTAATTGAGTATACCCATTATGATGCTTACCAATCTATTAGAAAAATCATAAAATTTTGAAAATCTAAAACCACATATTACACATCCTAGCTTTTGGCCTAGTAATAAATTTATTAAAAAGATAATCCAAACAACTATATTAAAAAAAAGGATTATTGCATTTATCAATTACGATTTACAAACATATCTCCATTTTTTCGGTTATTATGTAGTTAGATTATAAAGAAACAAAAATAAAGTATATTAATAAAATACTGAAAACCATAAAACATATAAACAATAAAACTAATTTCATATGCTATATTCTCAACACCTTTACTTTACACCATGAATCTGATCATTATTTTCAGCATCCATTGTCATTAAGATTAATACCTTCGCACATAACAGGAAAAAAAAAAAAGATAAAGCTAAAGGTTTCCTTGGCGAAGCCTCCTTTCATGGTAGACTACTAGGTGGTGTTTGATATGAAGTGGGAATCAATATAGGAATGGGTTATTTTTATTCTTATTGCTTAGTAGGAAGAGTAATTGAAATTTAATTATCAATCTTATTATAAATCAAACAATTTTAAAGAAATCTAATTTCAATTTTAATTTAAACCAAATAAAAAAGAATATATAATTTCAACTCTAATTTCGATTCTATTTTATTTTATTTTAATTTTGGAATTGGAACCAAACGGCACATTCAATGCTTAATTTGGATTAGCAAGAATTATATGAAATTATAGATTACACATTTTAGGAACCTACTCTCAATTTGAAAATAGCATGAAATAAAATAAAATCTCGATTTGGGTAATAAAGCATGGGTTATTATTATGATCCACGTCATTGTACATTTTCTAGATCCTAAACAAGCTTAAATATCCAAAATAGGTTTTTGGTAATTGTACCAAATATTTTTTTTCTTTTTCTTGCATCATTTTTGTTGGTCCACAGCTGTGAAGCTTATTTCATGTCATCTAGAAATAACCCATTTCTAATTTAAAACAGGGATTTGCTATCCTGGAGGGGGGAAAAGTCAAAGTCCAACAAGAATAAAAAGACAATGAGTTTGTTCCTAAGTTTTGATCTATAATTCTATATATTATTATTAATATAACTTTTGCACTATTCTTTGAATTGAAACCTTGAAACTATTCTTATGGCAGTATCTCTCACATACACATTACTTTATATGATATATATATATATATATATCCTCTTCTCCCCTAAGAAATGTCAAATTCTAATCCATGTCATGGTCACCCACTAGATCCTTCTCTCTCTCTCTCTCTCTCTCTCTCTCTCTCTCTCTCTCTCTCTCTCTCTCTCAATGAGAAAAAAAAGGCATCTACTAAATTTATTATTAATGTTGGGTAGTTGTATTGTATTGATTATGAAAACTTTAAGGTTTTAAAAACTCCAAAAAGCAAGACATAATCATTATACCCAAGATAGATGCTTGGTTTAATTAATTTCCTGTATAATATGTAACTTTGATGTTGCAATCTCCACAAACCCAATCAATCGGATAACTAATAGTAATTATATATAAAGGCTAGTGGGAGAATATCATTATTATCATATATGCACCATCTTCTTCACAAGGCAGGTCGAATTAGTGGTTGCATTGCAAATGGTCCCCTCTTCTTCCTTTTTCTTTAATTCTACTTTCTATTTCCAATTGCAATACTTGAGCTTTTAATATCTTCTGGTTCAACTATGGAATAACAATTACAAATAGTATGTTTAATCTAAAAAATTAAATTTAAATTTTAGTTAAAATTTAATTTATTAAGTAATAATAAAATAATATTATGAATTTCATCAATCTCTCACTTATCAAAATTTAAAAATATATATATTAAATAAAATGATATAAAAAAAAAAGAAGCATACTACTTTTATATAAATTAAACAAAATAATAATAGTAGTTCTTGCTAGCTTTGGTTCTACTCCACCACCTATAAATCCCTACCAAATCCATCTTCCCAAAAAGTAAACAAAAGGTCGTCATCAAAGTTCCCAAAGAAAAACAAATACCCTTTGCGAGTGGCAATGATTCCAATTTCTCTTTCCCTCTCTTATCTTTATTAAGCGACAAACAAGTTGTCATTTGATTGTGGGGGTCCATTTCTTAAAGTGGGTAATAAGAGAACACAGGTAAGCAACATTAATTAATTATATCTAATATTTTCTTGATCAAATTAAGGTACCCAACTCACATTTTTTTTACTTAAATATTTATATATAAAAAAAAGAGTTAGAAATACAAAATTAAAATAATGGGTCCCATCAATATGAATTTGAGTCCATAATTTAAGCTTGAAAGTTTCAAACTGAGTTAGCCAGCCAAGTGCAAGGAATATGGATAAATATAGGAAGTTTCATGACATTGACATAACTTTTCACAAAATGGGGTCCAAAACCTAATCAAAGATTCAGAGATTTTAAGGACAAAGGGATGGGTGTAGATACTGTGATCCTATATTTTCTATGAGCTATTGGGGTCCATATATTTAATTATCTCAAATATATATATATATATTATTTTATTTAAATGGGGTTTGATGTAATTTACTATGTACTTATTTGATATTTTGCCAATACCCATGTGGTGTGAAGCAATGAGTTGTCTTTGATGGCCTGTGTTTGATATGCTATTGCCTAGTCCTTTTGATATGGTCTTTGTTGTTGTCAAAAGAATATGATGATGAAATATGTTATCAAAATTCACTATTCTTTTCTCTTTTTTTTTTAGTGGAAATGGGAACAAAACTCCAATCTATCTCTTATGTGTTTCCAAAAGAGTGAACCTTTTTCACATGATAATAAAGTCTTGTGTATTCTTTTTCAAAAAAATATGGTTGTACAATTTATCCTTTTTCACATGGTAAATTGATGCATCAACACAATTATTTTTTGCTTCAATAAAATTAGAAGTATCTTAAGTTTTGAAGTTAGTAGTTCAAATTTTAGCCAAAACTTAATTAATAAAAAATTAAAACTATACATATAATTAGCATAATAGAAATTCAAAACTAAAATAATTTTAAAAAAAAATAACAAGTAATATTAAGGAAGTTTTAGAATCTAAAACATCTTTATTTAAATTAGAAATTTAGCCATCTATCGTTCATAAGATATACAAAGATCATGTATTTGAAACAAAATAGAGATTGTCTTAAAAAATAAAAATAAAAAACTTATCTAGAAAATTAATTGCTATGAATTTTCACCCCTAAAGAACATGATGCTTAAAGATTGAGTCAATAATTTTCCATCTTATTGCTTGTCCTAATTGGGTTATAAAAAGAAGGAAGGATCCAAAATTGCAAATGATAGAATTAAAAATAATATCATGACTTCAAAAAAAAAGTATATAATTAAAAAGAATATGATTCAATGACTATTCTCTTTCTTGGTTAAGTAAATGACATGAATCCATTTAATAATTTACATTTCGTACCTATTTCAAGTGACGGAGACATGAGAGTGGTTGGCTTCCTTTCTTTAAAATCTAAAATTAAAAAAATTAGTCATTGAGATGATGTTTAATTAGATTTATAACTAAAGTATCGAAATTGAGATCAATTAATTAAGACTCTCTCTCAATTTATTATTATTTTAATTATTATTCTATCTTTGCATAAAGCAACCAAAACATGAGAGGTGTATCTATTTAAATACTAATTTAATTAAAAAATAAAGTATTTTTCACAATTTCAAATATTTTTTTTAGGGACAAGCATGAATATACAAAACAAAGGACAAAAGAACAGAAATTTCTTTTTTAAAAAATTAGAATATTCGCCATTATTTTTTTATATTTTGTCAGCCAGAAAATGATTTGTAATAAGTTTCATAAGGGTGGCAGCTGGCAAGTGCTGCAGTTGCCAAATCACCATTGTTTAATCACACATGCATACACTTAGGATTTTTTCGTTCTCTTAACATAAAATAATTTTAAAAAGAAAAATTAATCAGAGGTAATGCTAATTAAGTGCTAGATCCATCTATATTACAATTGAAAATGAGCCATAAACCATATGATTAATTACTTGGTGTGTGTGATATTCAAGTTAAACTGCTTTTAGCAAATTAATTTTAGATTTTCTTTAAGGTCTATTAAATTATAGTTTAAAAATATTTTTAAAATTTATGATTTAATACAAAATTAAAAAAAATATTTAGAAACTGAAATAAAGAAAAATTTTGAAGTGTAAATTAAGTCTGCACTTATTTTATATAGCAGTTAGACAGCTATAGCTTAAAAAATAATTAAAATTTTCAAAAAATGAAATTATAATATAATTTTTAAGCTTAAAATATAATTAAGTTGAATCCACAAAAAAAAAAAAAAAAAAGCAAGCCTAAGACCAACTGCAAACACAATACAGAAATCGGTGGATTTAATTTTATAATTTTTAAAATTAAATTATAAAATTTTTCAAAAAAAAAAATTAGAGGTTAAAATATTTTTTGAAAAAAATTAAAATATTTTTCAATACATTTGAAAATTTTTAAAAATTTTGATATGTACACAGTGGGTCTATATTCATATCATCTATATTGCATAAACTACGTCATTTCTCACAAATTCTCACACACAATAGTAAAAGAGTTCATTGCTCCACTATTTTACAAATTCTTTTTTATTATTATTATTTTTATTGTTTTATTTTATTTTTTGTGGTCTATTTCCAAGGAATAGATCAATGGATCTTATCTCACATCTTCACCATCGTAAAGAAAACAGTGATATTTTCACTTTATTGAGACATTCTTTTTTTTGTAAATATTTTATTTTGAAAATGGAAATAAAACACAAATATTCAAATATAATTCTATTTTTATATGGAGTTTAATTTTTATTGATATTATTACTATTAAATAATTTAAAAGTTCAAATTAAAATAACATTTAGTGCTTTATAATGTAAATTTAAAATAAGAATTTAAAATAGAAATAAGTTTATTTTCATTTGTAAAGCCAACTGCCATGCTCTGATGATATAAGAAAAATGAAATAAAAAAAATTAATTTGAAATGTAATGGGTCAAAGTTTATGTTAGTATTATTTTTTAACTAGCTAGGAATCAAATAATGCATGTATATACTTCAATGGTAGATGTATAGAGACCAAATTAATCATCTTGTCGACAAGAGGTGAATTCTTAATCAATACTAATTTGCAATCAAATAATTATTATTTGAGAGAATAATTAATTTGAAGTTCCGATTTAACAACTATATAAGATATGTAATTATCTTAATCTGTCTCTATCTTTTTTTTTTCAAACTCTATCTTTATATAAGGTATGCCATCATAATAACTTTAAAATTCAATTAAAAAAATTTTACAATTAGGAGTTAATTTTTTCTTTTTAATAATCTTTTTAGAATTGAGCTATGACTATAAAAATAATACATTTCTCTTCATTAAATTTTAACACAGCTACTTGCCAAAGACTTAAACACCAAAACGTATTTTGTGAAAGCATTATGTTGAAATACTATTCTTCCAAAAATAGTAATTATATATATATAATAGAAAAAGCTTAGAAAAAAACAAAAGGAGCTCGAGGATAAAAGAGGTGTCATTTTCAAAATATGGGTAAGTTCGAATCGATCATCAATTATATATTATGATGATCTTTCAAAAAAAATATATATATATATATATTATGATGAAGAAATGCACTCCACGTTCTCTCATTCTGTTTGGTTAATTAGATTAAGTTTTTTAATTAATTTATTTTTCAAAAAAAAAGGTGCATGTATTTATTCCCAAAATTGGATGAATTATTATTATTTTTTTAGTTTAATGAATATTGAAATTCTGCTGGTCACAAATTGGTGGTGCCATAAACAATGTACTTTTTATGAGGATGGTCAAAATATAAAAATCAATAAAATCTTATTTTACTTAAATTTTTTTATAAAATCATCAGTAAATATTTTTATTAGAATAAAAAAATTATATATAAATATTTTTATTAGAATAAAAAATTATATATTTAAATTTAGTTTTATGTCATAAAATCTTTTGGCCGCTTTTACTCTTTGTCAATATTTTTTAAAAATTATTATTATATTTCAACTTGGACCGCAAGGATGGGAACTTTGATTGAAACAAAGTAACTAACTAGGAGTGCTAATTAAAATAATAATCCATAATTAAGTATCATAATCAGGTCATTATAGGTCATTTTTACCGAATAGTTTTTTTTTAAAAAAAAATTCAAAGTTTAGGTTTTAATTTTTGTGATTATTCTTTTCGTTCTAAACAGGATGTCATTTTTGTTTTTTTTATAAATTTAAAAATGTAATTAATACATTAATAATTTATATATTTATTTTTATTTATATATTTATTTTATTTTAAAAATAGTTTAAACTATTATTAATTTTTTATTTAAAGTATAAATTTATTAAAAAATAAAATAAAAATATTAAATATATTTTATAAATAAAATAAATAATTATTTTAAAATATTTTAATATAAAATAATAAATAATCTTTTGGAGTATTTTTTTTAGGATTCTAATACGAGCAATGCCAAAGCTACTTAATTCCTATTTTATGGTTTAGAGATTGCTGCAGACAATCTCAAAAGTTGACGCAGACATTGTTAAACGATATATGTATCCCCCATAAGTAATATAACGATACTATGCCTTATTTGTTTCCCATCAATTTACATATATATCACATTCAATTTATTTAAATCAATTACTTAAAAATATATTTTTAATCAGCTTTTTAAAATATAATACGATTTTTAAAACATAAATTAAAAAGAAAAGACTTATCAAGAAAAAAAGGAGAAAAGATCTCGTAAGTTGTAATATAAATCTATACGATTTGCTAAAAAAAATATAAATCTATAAATCTATGATTTCAATAACATCAATTTCAAAGGAAAATCTAGCTTCTAATTGAAAATAATTATATTCCTGATATTTTTTAAAAAGCAATAAATTCAATTAGTTTGAAATCTCAATAAAAAATTATTATTATTATTAATTTAAGAATATGACATGACTAGGACAGTGATTAAACGTGTCAAAAACAGAAGGCCCACAAGGGAAAACATGTATAGCACGTGGACCCATTTAGTTTTGTCATTTTTTACAAGACTAAAATAATAATAATAAGGAAAACTAAAAATAAAAAATGGCAGCAATCATGATGTATGGATTGGAAAAGTATTAATGGTGTTTTGTGCGTTACCGAGATGGCCAGATTTGTCGGCTTTGCCCCCTCCATCTTTTGCATTTTCCCTATTTTTTTAATAAATCAATCTCTTTTTTATTATTAATATTTTAAAATTTACATAACGTAAGCATTATAGTAATACTACGTGTTAATTCTTTTAATATTTTTTCACAAGGCCATCAATATTAGAATCTTCAACTCATTAATATTAATTTTATAATTTTCTCTTCAAACTGAAAGTTTGAGTTTAACTCTTAATTATTATGAAATTAATTAAAATATTTTTTTATTATCTTAAACATATTCTTCAATTATTATTGTCTTTTATTTTTATAGATGAACATAAATATTTACTAACTAATTTAAAATAATACAGAAATTATAAATATTTATAATACTACCATTTCTAAAATAATATAAAAATTAAAATAAATTAAAAATATAAATAACGCTAGTTACATAATCTCTACGATGGAAAATAATAATCACTACCTAATTTTGTAAATAAATATATGAAAAAGGAAAAAAATATTCTTATTAATTTTTCATTTTATATTTTGAAAAAAATATTAGATTTATTTTATAATTTTGATCTTTCATGTGTCTTTTTTCATTTCAATTTAAGTTTAATATATTTTTTATAGTTTAGATTAATTATAGTTCATGTTAATAAAAATTACGTACGACTTTTTCTTTTGATTATTTTAAATTGAAATTTTAGATATTGATTGTCCTAAAGATATCTATAATTATCTAACAACTATAGCTATATATTTTATTCAATTTTTACATTTCATTTTTAATCTTATATTATATTATATTTTATATTATTATTGATAGTTTTCAGTAACCTTGGCTGTTGGTTTTGTATCAATGTATTATCACTAAATCATGCATGCGAATTTAGAATTGAATTGGCTAAATTAAAGGATATGACTTTTCACACTGTTATTATTATTATTATTATTATTATTATTATTATTTTAGATAAATTTGGCATATTATTAGATTATAAAAAAATAAAAGAAAGTGGAAAAAAAAGAAAAAAAAAAAAAGAAAAAAGGTAAGCATCCATCTGCTAATTGATTTTCATGTGTTGTAAGATTCGTCGTACCAAGTTTTGTTTTCACGCTGTTTACTTTTTTCAATGAATAATACGCCAAGCAAGGCGCGTGTACACGTGGTGGGCCCTTTTAATAATCAGTTTTGGTATTATCTGACGTGTCATGTTTTTCTTTGCCACTTGGCATCTTTAACTTAATACACCCTAACTATATTTTATTATTTATTATTACTCCGAAAGCAAAATTGTCTTTTTTTTTTTAACCCAAAAGTAAATTATGAAAAAGATCAAAAGAAAAAAATTAAAGGAAATTGGTGGGCATGTTCAACTTATTTGAGAAAAAGAACGGAAAAAAAAGTTTGGCTAAAATGTCACTTTTATGTTTATGTTCTTTTCGTGACTGAAATAATATTTTAAAATAAAAAACTCTGTTTAAAAAATATATTATCTGCTTAATTTTTATTTTTTTAAATATAAGTGCATTATTTTTTTTTATTTTGAATGAGATTTTCAAGAATTCAGTTTCGATGAACATGCACCTTTAATTCCTTTACGGTTGTAATTGTAACTGAGTTAAAAAAAAAACAGAGTTTTTAATTAATAATTATTATATTCAATAATTGAGTTTCCAATTTATGTCATTATTAAAATGTTGTGGTTTAGATTTAATTGTAACTCTAGATAAAATCATGTGAAAAAAATAACAAAAAGATTTATATAAATCTAATTTTTGAGAAATTATTTCACGGAAAATGAAATTTTATTTTTTTACTTAATTTATATAGAATTCATTCAATTTTAAATAAAATTAAATCGTATTATGTGGTGTCATTTACATACAGCTTTTTCATGAGCAGTAAAAGTTTTTATCCTAAAGCTTAAAATGAAAATTAATTATCAAAAAATAAAGTTATAGCATAATTGATAACAATTGGAGCCAAAAACACATTTTATTAAATTAATTAATTACTCTTTAAAGACAAACAGATAAATCACTTTGCGCTAAAACTTCAATCAACGGTCTCCCATATGGCATCTCTACTTGAAGTTTATTCGAATTTTTCTTCACTAAAGTTTTAAATTATTGGTTTCGCTTTTCACTAATATGTTAAATTATTGGATTAGAGTTAGAGATTGCAAATTGACTTTCAGTTTATTATTACTTCAAAATTTCCTCTTTTTTTTTTTATCTTACATAAAAATTATTTTATTTTTGTAACATTTAATACTAACAAATGAAATTCTTATTTTTAAATAAAGATAATCTCAATATTATGAAAGAAAATAAATTCTAAAAAATAGAAAAGAACAAGTTGCTCTCAGGCTTTATCAATTTTGAAAAAAAAAAAAAACGATTGCTTGAATAAAAAAATCGATATATTATTAAATCAAATGCGCAATTAACTATTACGTTTAATTTATTAAAAATTAAAAATTAAAAATATATTTTTTAAATTATTTAAATTTTAAAAATTTGAATTCAAAATCAAATCTTGAAATCACGCAAGTTATGCATTAAAATTCTGATGATTTAATATGTTATAATAATCTCTAATACCAAGATATGCAAAACATATTAATAGAAAAAAAATCAAATTGAGAAATAATAAGACATGACGGATTAATTAAACAGGTAAGGATTATTTTTTAAAAAAAATTAAGTAAAAAAAATGATGATTCAGATTGATAAAACTACAAAAAGACCTTTAAAATTAAACAAACAAAAATGGAAGGGCAATATGTGAAAAGAAAGCGGTTGGGAAGGGAAGATCTAATTGCAGAAACCTACCCCACTCACCTATTTTGGCATCAACTTCCTTTTCTTTTTGGGTCATATTCTTTTTTCTTTGCATCAATAAGCCAAATAATTATCAATCAAATCAATCTTACTCTCTCTCCCTCCCGCTCTATATATTAAGTACATTTTATCACTCCCAAGTAAAATCAAATTTTCACAAATCTTCTTTTTATAATCTTTATTTTTTGTTATTTCACTTAAATTTTTAATAAAAAAATAATGACTGTAACACTAAGAGTAATTTCCGGAGTTAAAATTCTTTTTAAATTTTACTATAAATTAATAAAAATTGAAAAATAAAAAAGAATCAAATATGCCACAAACAATGCTTAAGAAAGAAATTAACGGAAGCCAAGAAATAATGAAAAATTTTCTATTTAGCTTTTTTTTTTTCCAAGAAGTATTTTTCTTCTTTTTTGTTTACCAAAATTTCAAGACAAGTTAACATGTACACTACCAGTCGTGCCAGAATCACAGACAGGGCAAGTGCCAAGCAGAGTGGACCCACACAATGTACACAGGCATAGATGCCTGCATGGCAGCAACAGCACACTAGACTCAATCTCCCCACACTTTTTGCATATCCTGCACTTATCCTTCACCCCCACCGCTCCCTTATCCTTCACCCCCATTTCTTCCCCTGCTAACTTGCACCTCCGCCGGTGATCACTGCTTCCACAGCTAGACTCCGCATCATCTTCCAAGTTAGCCGCCCCGCCACCGCCACTCGCGTGGCGGTCCTCGCTAACGTGAGCCAAGACTTGTTCAAGATTACTCCGCAGAGAATTTGCTGTGGCTTCATTGGTCTGAGCTAAATCTCTCCATATTCGATTCTCCGCGTATAAGCTTTTCACTTTTTCTTGAAGAACCCAGTTCAATTTTCCCATTCTTTGAATCTCATCATCTTTTTCCTTGAGTTTCTTTATCATTGCTTCTTGGATTGCTGACACCAACATTCTTGATTGCTTCTTTCTTCTCTCTTCAAGCTCCATTCTTACTTTCTGAGTCTGGAATTATAACAAACGCAATCAACACCAAAATCAGCAAAAATGAAAAAAAAATAATTTTGCGTTCTAGGAATTTCAAACAAAATTAATTAACAGAACATACATGTTCAGCAACGAAGCGATCAATTTCAGATTGTTGATGTTGGATCTGGTAGAGAATATCTTCATCAACAAAAGATGATAAACCAGAGAATTTGCTCTTCTGATTGACTGTAGCATCCAATTCATTGGTGGGATCTCTAAGACGCTTTCTTGGAGCAGCAACATTGTATGTGAGTCCACTATCATCTTTATTCGTGGATGATTTAGCCAAAATTGGATCGTATACAAGAGATTGATAAAATGGAAAAAGCGCTGTAGTTGGCATTGTTTCATTGAAACCCAGGCCATAATCCATCTGGATATCGTAGCATAAATCGGCGTCCACTTGGTTGGTTTTCAAGAAATCTCTGGAAGCAAAAAAAAATTCAAGAAATACCCATGTCAAGAAAATGAAAAAGAAAAAAGCTTTCACAGTACCTATTTGTGATCAGCTGTGAAGAAGGAAAAAGGTTTATATGCCGAGCTTCAACTGCCATGAAAAGTTGTTACGTTCTTTGCTTTGTGTTATCTATTTGCTATACTTATGCTTAGTGAGAATAAGAAAGAGATGAGCCAGAATAAAGAGAGAACATGCAAAAGAGATGGCAATTAGGAAAAACAAAAGAGATTTTTTTGATTTATTAAGGTTTGGTTGCGAGAAGGGAAGGATAGAAAATGAAAGTCAAAGACTGATTTATAAAGAGAGAAAATATATATAATAATATTTATATTATTTTTAATTTGTTTAGTTTGCATAAATCTCTCTACAGCAAAGCTCGAGATAGGAAAAAAAAAAAAGGCGTGGTGGATTGTCTTTTTGGTTTTATGTTTCAAGTAATAACAGCACCAAACCGGTACGGGTAATATTTTTTTATCAAGCCTGTAGGGGTAATTAAGGAATTTCAGATTTTGTTACCTATTTTAGGGGTAAACAGAACTAAACAAAACAAAAAAAAACGCGCGATTTACCATCCGCAATTTTTTACGCGGTTGTGATTTTATTAATTAATAAATTAAATTAAATTTATCGGACGGAATCAGAATTTAAAAAAAGAGAAAGACAAAATTAATAAAAAAAATTTATAAATTTTTTTTTATATTAATATAATTAATTAACATTAATATTTATATTTATTTATATTTTTATATTAAATAATTAAATATTAAAATTTTATTTTAATATTAAAATTTAACTTTAAAAAATTACAAGTAAAATTATATAATATAAATTATTTTTTAAATAATATTTATATATTTTTAAATATTTAAAAAAATATTTAAATAAATTATTTTTTAAATAAATTTACATAATAAAATATATTTTATAAAATAATTAAACTAATCATAAAACTATAAATTTAAATTTTAAAATAATTAACTTAATCATAAAATCTTAAATTTTTAATTCATATCATAATTAAATTTTAAACAATTTATCTAATAACAAAAATTTTAAATTTTAATTTATAATTAAATTTTAAAATAATAATTTAATAATTAAAATAATAAATTAAAATTTATAAATTAAATTTAAAATTAATCAATAATTTAAATAATTATAATATTTAATAAAATTATCAAAATAATAAATTAAAAATTAATTTTAAATTTAAACGTTATTTTTAAAATATATATATATATATGTATTGGAAAAAAAGGGGGAGGAAATGACCTCCTGTGGTTCCGCCAATGCTGACTGGGTGGTATGTTTGCTACGTATTGAATGCATGCTGTTTTGCCACGTTATCAGCTGAGAGAGAAAAAAAAAGAAGAAAAAATTAAGATCCGTTGAGAACGTGACTTGTAGAACGGGACCCGTCTATCATGCGTGTCACGCATGTGAAGGAGTGAGTGTTGAAAGGCTTGAGAAATATGGGCAACAGCAAAACTATAAGTAACGAAGGCGATGACGTCGGAGAGGTTAAAATGTTCGTGTGGGACAGTCCTCTTTTTTTTTTTTAAAGTGGGCCCCATTGACAGAAGAGGGATGTGTGAGGGTCCCACAACTGATACATTTCGGTTTCCTTCTTTAGCTAACCTTGTCCCCTTCTTTAACTAGTGTCCCTGTACGGACAACTAAGGTAAGGTAGAGTAGGACAGGGCAATTACATTATACATAGCATAGGGTTAAGGGAGGGGGTTAATAATTTGGTGTGGGATAGGCACATGATGCTGATATATCTTATGAATTGCTTTGTTGAATATCAAATTCGCATGATTTCCAAGATATGCTGGAGTCAAGTCACTGTTTACTATTATTATTATTATTATTGCTGCTGCTTAGGTTTGATGTGTTATTTATTTATTTAACCAAATAAAATGCATGAAAAAGAATGATAAGTACAATGAATCAAATTAATTAAAGCCAAATCACATGCTTGCCCATTCATAATTTTCCTTTTTTTAAGTGCAGGAAGAACATTTTCTACTTCCTCATGCAAATAAAAAAAATTATTCTTTTGATATCACACTTAGAACATTAGATTAGTGGATTCATTTTCATTATTCAACTAAAACAAAACGTAAAATTTTCATTCACTAAATGAAAAAAATTATATAAATTGAAAGCTATTCATAAATTAAATAAGAATTAAAAAAAAAACTGACTTTATTTGCAATTTCAATATGGTTTATAAATACAATTTATTAAAACCAACCCATAAGCATATTTACTTCCTAATTGGATTATTAATTATGGAGGGTGACTTGCATGAACGTATTGTTGAATAATTCAGATTTCATTTTACTTTCAAAAAATCTTAGGCAAAAGTTAAAACTAGCTAGGGCGGCTTTTTGACTTTGGAATAGATATATATATCTTAATAATTAAAGGGTAAGGTCTTATTCTTCTACCTATCACATTATTATAAATCAATTCTTGTAAAATCAAATAATAAAATCTATATATATATTATTTTCAACCATACAAATCATTTCTATTTTGTTTTATTTTTCTCTGAAGAGGGGGCAGCTGAGCCAAGTATTTATAAATTTCTTCCAAGTGAACAACTTCATGCTTATACATACATACATACATACATACATATATATATATATATATATATATATTTGTTCTCACGGAATTTTGTGTTCATTGAATCTGTCACTAAAAAAGTCTTCAATTGTCTACAAATTGAAGTTGAATTGTAATAGTATAGTAACTGATTAATAATTAATTACTTTATAAAAACATAGGAGCTCCTCTATTTAAAATGAAAAATTTTCTTTTGATGAATTTGAGAATGTGAATCAAAGATTCCTTAGTAAAAAAATGTGAAATAATCATTAAAAAAAAATTACATTTATTTCACTCACTCACTCACACACATATATAGTCCTACTAATTCTAATGCATTATGATAACAAAAATTATTATTTTAAAAAATTAAATAAAAATTACAGTTAGACGTTATTTTTAAATTTAAATATTATAATTAATATTTAAATAATTATTTGCTATTTTTGAAGAATCATAATAAAGATACCATATAAAAATTAATTCAAAAAATTTCAATATTTTTCTGTAGACATAAAAATATAGTCTAAATACAACATTTTATAAAAATGAAATATTTGGAATCAATAATTAAAGGATATCTAACAATTAATATTTATTATTATTTTTAAACAAGTTGTGTTAGCTGTTATAAAAAAAGAAACTGATGAATTCATTCCTAATAATTTATGTTTAAGCGGTAAATGCATGAATTTATATTTCGAATATGATTATTACAACCTTTGAAACTTAATTCCTTGTACATGCATATATATCTTTGAATTCTCTTCCATGGCATGTGATGCACGTTTTAAAGAAGGTCAAAGATTAAATTCATATTTAAACTATTTAATTTAAATCTTATATTTATAGACATTATTAATTTTTTTTAACTAATTAATAAGTTAGTTTATAGAATTCCACTCCCTTCATTGAAAATAAATACAAAAGTTACAACATTATAAAATAATAATAATAATCATAATAATAAACATAATTATCAATAAGACAAATCATCAATAGATGTTTGCCTTGTGAAGCAAATTAAAAATTTCCATCTTATTTAAAAATATTGGTAATAAAGCTAACATTATATAAGATAGAACATTATGACAAAAACCTAATTTATTGGTCTGCGTACATAAGATAGTAAGATTAATTAGGGCGAGTACTCTTTCCCAAACACTAAACAAATTTCATAAATGCTGAAAATTACATCTCTCTCTCTCTCTCTCTCTCTCTCTCTCTCTCTCTCTCTCTCTATATATATATATATATATATCTGTCTATGTCTATATACTGAGAAAAACTCTTGCTATGCTTCGGGATATTTTTTATTAATTAAATAATAATATTTTTTTTATTATATATTTAAAATTATTAATTTTTGTAAAATTAATATCGATAATGAACTAAAAATATATAATATCATCTATTCTTTTTTGCTATTTATTTAAGATTATGTAAAATTTTTTAAAAATTAATGCTAATAATTAATTAGAAATTTATTATTAAAAAGTTGCAGACTACATTAAATTGTGATAATTCTTCACATTAAGTAATGAATATAAAAAATTAAATTAAAATGAAAATTTCACTTTATACAGAGGTAGACTATGAAAATAAAAGAAAATAAATATTGAAAATGAAATCAATTTATTATGAATAAAGTGAAAGAGTTCATATGTAATCAGAGTTCATACTACATATATTTTTATTGATATCACTAAATAATTTTATTGATAGATACGACACATAATATTCATAATAATAAATACATACTTAAATTTACCTAAATTGTCACGACCCAACTGGGAAGCCGTGACCGGCGTATAGCTGTACCTAAGTACAACAATACAAGCCTGGATACCCAAAAATTAAAACAATACATAATCCTTTTACAAGTTCAATACACTCAATTTCATGTGTCCAAAAGTTCTAGTGATAATGCAAGATATCTAAATGTTCCACTCTTAAATGCAATCACAAACGAGAAAAAAAATATTTCACTCTTATTACAAGCAAAGGGTTCGGACTCGGTCCGCCCATAATTATTCCAGAAATCTCTATTTAGAAATGGAAAAATGTCAACCAAGATTGATGACAAGAAACTCAAAAGAACGACTGCAGAGAAATACCGACATATGCTAACAATCGCTCTGAACCTGCAAAATCAATTTATAGGGGTGTGAGCGTTATATAGACGCCCAGTAAGCTCATGAGAGGCAGAGAAATTTTTCTATAACAATAAACAATATATATATAACAAGAACTTCAATCACAATCAATTCATACAAGATGGTGTGTCGGGGTCTACCAATATCATAATACCTCCTCCTTCAATCAATATCAATGTACAATCAGGCTTATAGCCCCAATGAGCAATCAGGCTTATAGCCTCAATGAACAATCAATAGCAATAGTCAATGAACAATCTCAATCAATAACCTCCGTCCCCATATGACACACCATCACACAACACAAAGAATTTCAAGTTCATTTAATACAATTAATAAATCAAACACATACGTTTCTCTGTCTTTTATTCACATGCAAAGCTTGGGTAGAAAGAATAGTCTAGCAAAATAGAAAAGAATAATTATATATTGAGAAGGGCTGTAATATATATATAGTATTTGGTTAGCAAATAGCACATCACAAGTAATCACATACACCCATTAAACTTACTTGGTATCCAAAGAAAGCTTAGCCAAATCCTCACAACCTATTGACCTCGAGCTTCAGCCGGATTATTGCCTAAAGAAAGATAATTACATAATCCAATAGTCAAACCCACTATCTCATCTATCATGAGGGATGCAATGCATGTTATGAACGCAAAAAGACCAATACTCAACCAACAATTAACCAAGATAATCCAAAATCAAAAATCAATCCGACTCAACTCAAAATTATGGTTCAATCCAATGGTTAAATCGATCGCACCACAAAAATATAAAATCAATCAATTAATTAAAATTTATTAGAACTAGAACCTCAACTCAATTTTTATAACTCATTTATCAAATAATATCATATCATTCCCTATGCAAAAATCATAATTCATACCAACACCCAAAACCGATAAAATTCTTAAGTCGCCCCTATAATTCAAATATTTTCAGAAAATAATTCCATCATTCAAAAACTCTGGAAAAATTCCAGTAGCTTCACCAACATCAAAATAACGTGTGTGTAAAATTTCAGATTAATCCAAATTTATTTGGTCCCCCAAAAATATTTTACAACATTCTGGTTCTGTTTGAACCACTAAAAATCAGTACAGCAAAAATCATCATAAATCTCTCACATTTCGTTACCACAAAATTATCCAAATAATTTTCTCATATTATAGACATCAGTATGGACAACATATAAAAATTTCATAATTTTTCAAGACATCTAAGACCTTCAAAATAATTTTCAAATCAGACATCATCAGAAAACCCTTAACCAACAGCAGTGCCAATTCTTAATTTATTTTGGAACCTAAACATTATAAACAGACTCAAAATTATTTTTCCCAGATTCAAAACATCCAAATAAACAACATATCAAAATTTCATAATTTTTAGAAACCTCTAAGTCCCTCAATTAAATTTTTAAAACGGATTCACACAACCAGTTACCATTCTGGCAGCAGTTGAGAAATAAATTTATTTCGAAATACAAACATTTGAACCAGACCTCAAAATATTTGCTAGTGCAACCATGCGTGAATTTCAGCATTAGTCAAATTAAGGTTGGAGGTGTGGGTTCGTTTCCCTAAGTTTCCCTCTACATTATTATCCATCTACAATCATTAGAGCTATTACGGAGGCTATAGGGCCAGTGGTCAAGATAGATTATAATACTATGGATTTCCAAGGAGCTAGGTTTACTCGGGTGGCAGTCTCTGTTAATCTTAGTAAGCCTTTTATTTTTAGAATTGAGATTGATGGAGAATTGCAAAGGGTGGAATATGAGAATCTTCCTAAAGTTTGCTTTCACTGTGAAAGATGTGGACATGTTAAAGGCATTTGCCAGCATAAGTTCACTTGCCAGTCATCGGCGAACAATAGGTTGTGCATCAAAGATTTTTGGTCCATGGATGATTATTGATCGTAAAAAGTGAAATTCTAATGAGGAGACTCCTTATTTAGCAAAAGGGCAGGATAATCACCAGGGATCCAGATTTGCTATTCTATTTGATAAGGATGGGATGATGGATAATCCTCTTGTAGTTAGTAGTGTTCAGACTCTTGCTAACAATAGGAAAAATTCAAATCATATTAATGAGGCTTCCATAGTTATTAATAGTAGGGGGAAGGCTATTGTTTAGGCTATTGAGACATGTGGGAAGAGTATAACTAAGAATCAATATAAAGGAGAATCTTTTAAAAGGGTTCAGCCACGTAAGCCAATTGTGGGGGATTTTTTTGAGTATCAAAATAGGCAAAGTGTAGAGGTTTCTCGTGTCACGTAATACTACGTTAGATTCCCAAAAACATCAAGTGGTGGGTGTGCTTCTACAACAACCTACGTGTATGGATAAGGTAGGCGACATTTCCATGGAACTTGAGGAAGCTAATAGCACAACTCAATTAGAGCTGCTTGGGAAGCCCCCTGACAACATGTCTGGTAGGAGGGAGAATTCCCATTCTTTGTAGATAATGGAAGGTATTCCAATTGAGGTATGGGTTGATGAAGATATTGACATGCAAGATGGTGCAGAGGATGTGTGCTTGGATCCCTATATGAAGGAATGAAGTTTGTATTTTACCTTACTTTTATTCTTTCTTTTTTAATGTCAGTCGTCTGTTGGAATTGTCAGGGGGCTAGGGGTCCCTCCTTTATTTGTGCTTTGAAGCTTTTGTTGCAGATGCATAAACCTCTTATTTTGGTGCTCTTGGAAACAAGAATAAGCGAGGCTCAGGCAGATATGTGTATTGCTCAGTTGGGGTTTGAGTTTTCACTTGGCGTAAAAGTTGTTGGTGGCAGATTGAGGTTCTAGAGTTTCATACTCAATTTATCCACATGAAGGTATCTAAAGATATTGAATTTCTTTTCCTATTTACTGCTGTTTATGGTTCTTTCAATCCTTCTTAAAGGAAGATTCTTTGGTCTCATCTCTAAATATTGAACCATTCTATCCTCAGTGAGTGGTGCCTTTTGGGTGATTTTAATGCAATTCTGAAGAGCTCAAAAAGGCAAGGTGGCTCATCTCGTAGATTAGGGGTTTGTAAGCTCTATCAATTATGGTTTAATACCTATGATTTTATTGATATGGGTTTCTTAAGCTCGAAGTTTACTTGGAGGAGTGGCCTCTTGTTTGAGAGACTGGATCGTGGTCTTTGTAATAATGCCTGGAGGGTGAAGTATCTAGAGGCTTCAATTTCCCATTTGCATAGACTTCATTCAGACAATCGTCCCCTTCTTCTACGTCTCTATAGTTTTACACCTACAAATATTAATAGGCAATTTCGATTTTTGCAAGCTTGGCTTCTCTATGAAAGTTTTAGTTAGTTTATAGCTGATAACTGGGAATGCTCCTCTGACTTTATGATTTCACCTGGCACTTTTGCTAACAAGTTGAAGATTTGGAATGTTGAGGTCTTCAGTAATTTGTTCAAACAAAAACGTTTATTATTAGCAAGGATAGCTAGTATGCAAAGGTCCTTATTGAGAGGATATAATGATATGCTATCAAAGCTTGAGGAGGACCTTAAAAAGGAGTTAGATAAAGTTTTACTGAGGGAGGAAGTTATATGGTTTCAGAAGTCCTAGAGTGAAAACATTTCGTGGGGGTGATAAGAATACTAATTTCTTTCACCTTTGTACCATTAGGCGAAGGAAGAGGAACCGTATTGGGATGTTGCAAGATGATTCGGGCAATTGGCTAACTAATATGAGTGCCATGGCTGATTTCTCTAGGCCGTTGGTGGATGATGATATTAAAAATGCTTTGTTCCAGATGAAGCCATGGAAGGCTCCAGGGGTAGATGGGTTATAGGCTGGGTTTTATCAGCTTTAGTGGCATATTGTTGGAGAGGATTTGTGTTAAGAGGTTCGAAGAATTTTACAAGGTGGTGCTTTAGATCCAAATGTGAATAGAACTATAATTTGTCTTATTCCTAAAATAGATGGACCAAAGTTTACTTCTCAGTTTCGCCTAATCTCTCTTTGTATTGTTAGCTATAAAATTGTTACAAAAATTTTAGCTAATGGATTGAAGTTCATGCCTTCTCTAGTTGGGCCAGCGTAAGCTAGATTTGTACCTAGGTAACACATAACTAATAATATTGTCCTTGCTCAGGAGGTTAACCATACCATGCGCTCCAAGTCAGGAAGGTTATGGTTTATGGCAATCAAAGTGGATCTAGAAAAAGCATATAATAAGGTGAGTTTGTTTTTCCTTCGTGATACCCTGATTGATGTTGGCTTGCCTGTGCCTCTCATTAATGTTACTATACACTGCGTATCCTCTGTTTCTATGCAATTGTTATAGAATTGGGAGCTAACAGATTCCTTTTGCCCTACTAGAGGATAGAAGCAGGGATGCCCCTTATCTCGTTATTTGTTTGTGTTGTGTATGGAGAGGCATGCTCATGCAATTTAAAAGGCAGTGGAAAATAGTTTGTGGAAAACGATTCGTTTGTCTAAAAATGGATCAGGGCTTACCCATTTGTTTTTGGCTAATGATCTAGTTCTTTTTGCTAAGGTTGATTTGTACTAGGCTAATGTTACCAAGGGTGTGTTGGATGATTTTTGTGCTTGTTCAGACCAAAAAATTAAGTTCCAATAAGACCTTTGTTTACTTTTCTAAAATGTTACAAAGGAGGTAAGGATTGCTATTTGTTTTTGGTTGGGCTTTAAAGGAACATTTGATTTGGGTAGATATTTGGGGTCCCGCTATTGCATTCAAGGGTAACCCAACGCACTTGTCTCTATCTTATTGAGAGAGCGCAACAGAAGATAGCTACGTGGAATTCTTCTAATATATCCTTAGCGGGCAGGTTCACCCTAACAAAGTCAGTTCTTGAGCCTATAAATTTATATGAGATGCAAACGACAATGTTTCCTATTTCTACATGTCGTATGATAGAGAGTTCCATGAGAAGTTTTGTTTGGGGTGGTCAGAGTGATAGTAGGATATTTCCTTCGTGTCATTGGATACAATTTCCAAATCTACTTCATTTGGAGGGCTTGGATTCAAAAGGCTTGATAGTTTCAACATAGCCTTTTGCCTCAAGTTGATTTTAAATTTCATGGTTGATTTTAATAGTCTTTGGGTGCAAGTGATGAGGGGCAAATATAGATGCGATAATTTTATGTATCAATCTCCTACAACTCCATCTAAATGCTCAGCGTTGTGGAGATCTATATGTGCCAATATGGTGCTGGTCTTGGATAACCTATGTTGGTCTATTAGTGATGGTCGTTCTGCTAAGTTTCGGTTTGATTATTGGTTTCCAGGGTTAAATGTTGATTTATTTTCTCTTGCTGTTCTCCCTGTTCCAAAGTATCTTAGTTTGCAGATGGGTCTCCTGGTTTGTTAAGGAAGATAGGAGTTGGGATTGGGAGCTTTTGGCTGGTTTCTTGCTTAAAGAGGTTTTTTCAAGAATCATGGTTATTTTACCGCCATCAAAGGATGATGGGGCAAATGCTTTTTTTCTGGGGCTTATCCTCTTCTAGTAATTTCACATTGAAATCAGCTTCTGGCCTAATTGCTCAAGAAGATAGCCTTCGTTCTTTTCCCTGAAAACTTATTTGGAAATGGTCTAGGCCTTAGAAGGCCAAGTTATTCTTGTTGCTTCTTCTTAATAAGGGGGTAATGACGAATTCGGAAAGGTTGAGACGTCATTTTTCTTCTTTTGATGTTTGTCATATTTGTCAATCGGTGTCGAAATCTATCTTTCATCTTCCTCGTGATTGTGCTTCTATTTCCTAGTTTTCGGTTTTCATCCTTTCTAATTCCTTGCATGCTTGGTTCTTTGATCGTTCTATATGCTTGAATAGTTGGTTAATGCTTAATTTGCGGTGCATATCTGTTATGAGTCATGGAATTCCTTGATTACTTTATTTGGTATGAGTTGTTGATTGATTTGGAAGAGAAGGAATGGTTTAATCTTTCATGGGGAGTTGGATTCCGTAACTTCTTTGTTAATTAAGCTGCTGCATTAGTCGAAGCGGGTGATTCAACTTTTAAAAGAGCTCAACAAATGGTAAGTGACCAGCCTGGGGTTATTTCAATTTCACGGAGCATTCCTCATGCTAGTTTCATGAAATGAAACACAGATGCCTCGGTTCATGGTAATCAGTTAACTGCTTTTGGTGGGGGGCTTATCGGGAATGCAGTTGGTGTGTGGCAATGTGGGTTTGTCGTTGACATTGCGCGTTATCCCATCCTTCAAGCTGAACTATTTGCAATTTTCCATGGCACGAAGTTAGCCCGTCATAAAGGTTTTCCCCATCTCTTAATTGAAGCAGAAAGCAAAATTGCAGTGGATATGATTTTGGGTAACACATCAACTAGTGCAAATTGTAGGGCTATTGTATTGCGAATCAGACATTTGCTTTTCCTCTTTTAGCAGGCTTCCATTGCTCATATTTACAGAGAATGCAATTTTGCACCTGACTTCTTATCCCATTATGTTGTTGATTTTGATCTTGGAGTTTTTTTTTTTCTTTTTATCCTGATAATCCTCCTGAAGGTTTACGTTATTGGCTTCTTCATGATAATATTTGAGTTTCCTATTTGTGTTAGTTTCTTGGGCTTTCTCTTCTGTACAATAAATAAATAAATAAATAAATAAATAAATAAATAAATAAATATTTTAAAATTGTAATTGTAATTTTTATTATTAAATTTTGAAATATTATATGTATGAAATTTACTTTCGTACAAACAAATTTATTATGATTTGGCACGACCAGAAAATTTATTTAAAAAGCTAAATTTAAAAGTGGCCTACAATCCCTTATAATAATTAATTCAATTATTCACTCGAAATTTGAACTCAACTCACAGTGACTCGATTTGAATGATTTTCATTTATATGAATGCTTTATTTAAAAGGGTTCTCTACTTAAAAATTCGAAATAGACGAGAAATTTTTTGTTAATATTTAATAAATAAAGTTACTATAAAAATAAAATAGTGAATTTGCGAAAGAAAAAATTGAGTAATCTATTTATTAGAGTTGATGAGATATAGTGAATAAATTTCATGTGTTTTATTCAATTTTAATTTAATTAAAAAAATTACATTTCAAACAATATTTATGATATAAACTCGGACAAAAAAAGACTCTTAAGAAAAAAAAAAGAGAAAAATAAATAATTTAAAAAAAAGGGAAGATTGGAAAAGGGGTCTACAAAATATGGTGAAGTTGAAACAATAATGAAATATGAAAAAAGAATAATTAAAGATAAGTCAAATAATTCACACATGATATAAACCAAACTTTGGTCCCCTCCCCCACACTAAATTAAAAAAAAAAAAAGGGAATAGAAAGGCAAATCTTGCAAACACATGATAGGTTTTATTGACTAAATTGATGAATAGTTACCTCCACAAATGTCCGAAGCCTATCTAACATCCTCTTATTAAATTCTTCCACACAAACCCACAATGAATTGAATGAAAGAAACCAAAAAAGAGAACAATCCAAATAAATGCATACAGATGGATTCCCATATCTTCTTCTATTATTGTTGCTTTCTTCCCTCGTCTCCATTAATTTCTGCTTTTCTTTCATTCTTTTCAATGCTTATTGTGCACTTCCTTTTTCACCTTTTACCTACTTAACACTTAACAAACTATACAATCTTGTATAAACACATCATCTAGTGCTATACCTATCCACCTACATGTTAACCTCATCTGCCCTATATATTCATTTCACTAAGATAAATGCATTTTGAAATCTTATTTATAATGAAGGCTTTTTTTTTTCTTTACAACTCTAATAATTTTGATAAACTTTTGATTTATTTTTTTTATCTCAAATTATTAATGTAAATTAAATTATTGATATCACTTTGTATACAATAAAAATAATGAAAAATTAAGTGAAATAATTCAAGTCATTACTTCACTTTCTGCCACTTGTCTTTTCTTTAAAATTGAAAATTTTTATTTGTGAATGGAATGGCCATTGTGGCCCATTGAAATAGAGACCTAAAGAAAAAGATATCCAAGAAGTTTCGAATGAAATTCCTAGCAAGAATTGCAAATGTCCTTTTGAAAAAAAAATTTAAAAATAATAATAATAATAAAAAGAAAGAAATAAAGAAAAAGTTAGTGTTTAAAGCATCTAAAGCCACTAGCAAGGCAGCCACCCCAATTATATCACTTCATAATTTTATCTCAAAAAATAATATCTCTCAAAGGCATAGGCATATGCCAACTACTACAGGAAGATCCTATGATGATTCAAAAAAGCTCTCAAATGTGGGAGCCACCCAATGCAAGAAAATTTTGGGAATTTTTTTCCCATTAATTTTCATTTTCTCTTTCTTTTTTTCACACTTGTGAATTTTCTAATGAAAATGTAATATTGTAAACATGAAATGAGATCACTTTTCTACAAGAGTTTGAATATTGGGGCTATATATCTTTATTTAAAGTTGGTTTGATACATTTTTTTTAATAGTTAAATTCAAAGTCATTGCTAAAGTGCTCGTGCTTTTTATACTAAAAGGCATAAAAAAAGCATTTGGTCCCTTCCAAATTGTCTTTAAGATAAGAAAACTATGTGCTTAAGATGTGATTATAGACCTAATTTGAAAAGAAAAACATACCCAATTTGAGATCAAATCATATGACACAACTAGATAAGTATGTTCAGAGAAGGTGCCACCTCAATATATTATATATTTATATTTATACACACTTTCACTTTACGTGTAAACTTTGCACCAACCTGGCTGAGTTTTTGGAGTAGGTTTTATTCATCACATGAGCATGTGCTTGCTTAATAGACAATGCACCTAATTAGTGATATAATTAATTAATTTGTTGAATGTGGCTTTCTTTCTTTCCAACTTCTTATCATTATATACCATGTAGAATTTGTTTCTAGCTAAGAAATGAAAGTTAAAACCTACTCATGCATTTTTAAACACAAAATTCTTTCCATCTATTTATATTGTCTTTATTATCAAATTTGATATATGATATGATTTTATTAGTCATAATAGATATTTTTATAGTTAGTTAAAATTGAGTCACTAATATGTATATGACCTACATGAAGCAATATGAGTTGGTAGAAATATACAAGAGAGGTAAACAATTTAATTCCTTCTATCCGAAAATTATAATTCATTTTTATTTTGACATATTAAGAATGGGCAGTTCTTTGCTATTAATTTCATGTTTATTATAATCGCTAGCATTAATTATTTTAAAATGACGTGATTAATTATAATTATATTGATAGACATATTCAGAATCATATAAATTTAAAAATGAAAGTGAACTAATGTTTTTGGACATCAGAAAAAAAGAAATATAGACTCTAATTTGTGAATAAAGGGAATATATTTTTTTAAAAAAATAAAATATCAAATTTTTTCCAACTCTTATATAAGCTTTGAATTGTTTATATATTTAGGATATGAAAACTGTAATCAGTTTCAATAACACGGGGTGCATACATCAATTAAAAAAGATAAAAATACTAAGTATAAAACAATATAATATATTTTCATTAGAAAAGATAAAAAATAATATATTTTAATTAAAATATTTATCACTTAATAAGTTAGTGTACGAGATAAAATTATAAATTGATGTAAATAAGCATTTTCCTGAGCATTGTCCTAACCCCATTCGTAGAAAATTAGGTAATGCAACATCTCGTAGTAAATGGTAATCGGTAGCACACTAAATTCATATATGTTTATAATATATAAGTGTGAGTGCATGGAAAGAAGTAGAATTTATTAGATAATATTATTCACAATCTTATGGTGAGAAATAATTCAACTTGAATTAGTTATCGGAGTTACATAAGATGGTCTTGAGATAATATAAAAAATAGAATAACTAATGTTGGAGAAAATTGGTGAAGTAAAAATTCAATAATAGGTTTTGATAATATATTTATTATCCTTAAGGAATTATTGTTCCCACTATATGTTACTGTTGGGGTTTCAATGGCAGTATTTCTCTAGGATTTTATGAAGTTAAAATAGAAATTTAACACAACAATTCTTAAATTTCACAACAGAACACATATAATTTTTATTATTAGAGAATTTGGAGAGAAAGTAAAAAACCATTTGATTATAAAGGGAGCTAGATATTTATTATTATTGAATGGGTGTCAACAATTCAAGAATATTTATCTCCCGCCATGAATAGATATAATTTTTCATCAATAGACAACTATTCTTGAATATTCACAAAGCTTCTTAGATAGTCATAATTATTCATGAATAAATGCAACTATTCATGAATGTACAACTTTTCATACATAAATATATACATTGTTTGCGGATCTAAAACATTGTTTGCGGATCATTAGGCTTCTTCGGGGTTCTCGGGTTCAGGATGATATTGTAAAGTTCCAACAAGCTCATAATCGTGTGTTTGAAATTTACCAGCAGCGTGAAATTTTTTGGAAGCAAAGGGCTAAAGAACGATGGTTGAAGGAGGGTGATTCTAATACTCGTTTCTTCCATACTGTTGCTTCGGTTCGGAAGAGCAAGAATAAGATTTTGCAGCTGAAGGATAACAATGGGGTTTGGCAGACGTGGGATTCAGGGCTTGAGGCTGTGATGACTGATTATTTTAGCTCCATTTTTGGTACACAATTTTCGGGTTTGGCTGGTACTCTGGATTATATGCCTTGTGTGATTATTGAGCTTCAGAATGATATGTTGCTAGCTCCATATGGTGTGGATGAGGTGCGAAAGCCATTTTTAGTATGAAGCCTGATAAATCTCCTGGGGTGGATGGGTTTAATCCGGGTTTTTTCCAGGCTCATTGGGATATTGTAGGGGGAGATATTGCTAAGGCATGCATCCAGTATTTGGCGGATGGTTGTTTCTTAGAGGAGCTGAACTTTACGGCCATAGTGATGTAAACCAGCATGACAAGGATCTTTTGGTGCTACAACAAGGACCATTGACAAGGAATAAAGCAAGGAAGTATGGCGTCACTCTTGGATTGCATGTTCAAGACTTTGTTACAAGGGAGGTGACTGAATTAGCAATAAACAAGTGCAGTATGGAGCTGGAAGACCAACAAAGGCTGATTGTGATGCTGAATGTCTATATGGAAGATAAGGCTTTAAAAATGGGATAGAGGAGCAGGAAAGGAGTAAGGAAGGCAGGCCACATGCAAGCACATGGGCCTTGGACGAAATTAGGTTTTTGGGACCACTTTTGTCACATGAGCAGCCTATTCTTTCATGCACATGGGCTGTGTTCACACCCATGCACATGGGATGTGGTTCCCTTCTTTCCTTAGTTGGTTAGGATGATATTTTCCTTATTTGACAAGGATTTTGACTTTGTAATTTTCCTTTTTCCACTAGGGTTAGGATGTGGTTCCCTTCTTTCCTTAGTTGGTTAGGATGATATTTTCCTTATTTGACAAGGATTTTGACTTTGTAATTTTCCTTTTTCCACTAGGGTTAGGATAGTTATGAATTTTTAATTTATTTTTCTATAAATAGGGTCTTATTTTCTTGTAAGAGGACCTTTTTGACAATTATATTCAGATTGCTCTTTATGCAAATTTCGGCCATCTTTGAGAGAGTGAGAGATTTTGCTTCTTTCATTGATTGCATCACGAATCATACTAACTTATCAATTTCGATTGTGGCGTTATTCTGATCCGTCCTTCCAAATCCTTCTGTCATTAGTGTTCTTGCTTCGCTAAGCATTGGGTGCTATAGAGGGTGGTTTATCCTTGTTCTTGGATTCCTATATCGAAGCGTGCGTTGGGGTTTGAGGCCTTCATTGCCATAGGGTTCCGCGTCATTTGGTATCAGAGCCAATTACAGGTAAATCTTTCTCTATCTGTCTTTCTAGGGCTTGTTTTTATTTTCGTTAGAGTCTTCATTTGTTCAATTCGTTTTTTAGGGTTCTTTTATTTTATTCGAAATTTCTTTTTTCCCCATACACCAATTCGTTTGTGTTCCCTTTTCATCATAGTCCAAATCGTTTTCACCTACTTCACCATAGTCAATTCGTTTTCAATTTTTAAAGTATACGGATCTTTCCGTCTGAGCTTGCAATAATTCGTTTGCTGTTTAAGCTTCTATTTATTGATATTCGTTTAGTTTTTTTTTTTTTTGGGGGGGGGGGGGGGGGGTGATTTGGAGATAGTGATCTATCCCTAAAAAAAAAAGAGTACAAAAGTGCTCCAACAAAAATTTTTCTGTTTCTTAGTAATTAAAGGTTCCGTGGTTGGTTTGAAGTGGGTTAGAAGCAATCAAAATTTTTAGGCCACAAAATTTACTTTTTTTTGGGGCTGTTCTGTTCGAATTGTGGGGGCTGCCATTGCAAAGGGGAATTCGAAATTCTCTTTAGTTTAGGAAGACTTGACACTAGCTTTCTTGGGTAGAATCAATAGGTCCATAAATCAGCTTGCTAAAGGTGGGTTGGTTTTGATACATCTTGGCCAGAATTGTCATATTTTTTACCTCTTTGTTTCTAATTCTTGATTGAGCTACCATTTTTTTTTTGGATTCCGTTACGTTGCTGGAGTGTTATTTGCTTGTTCCAACACTCTGGTTTATGATAATCGTGTGACACAAATTTCCTTGTGTCGCCTCCAAATCGTCGAGTTTCTTTTCTAGGTGTCTAGGAATTAGGTTTCTAGCTTCCTTGAACGTGCTTGGCAGATTGATTTGTGAGCCTCGATTCTGAAGTGCAATCGAAGAATCAGCAAAGGTGAGGTAAGAGCGAAACACTTTGAGTGAATTTTGTTTATTACTAATCTTTTCTTTGTGAGTTTGTGTTTGTGATCATGAGTAGTGGAAGAAACCAAAACGTGCAAGATGGGGAGGAAAATGTCTAAGAAGGTTCTAGCAATTTTGAGACATATATGCAGCAAAGTAATGAGAGGATGAATGAGATGGCAAGAATGATGGCTACTCTACAAGAGAGCATGAATCTAATGATGAGAGAAAGAGCGCAGCAACCAACAGCTCAAGTGAGGTTACCACAAAGGGTCCTACTAAGAATCAGTGAAGGAGATCGTAGAGCACCTAGAGGTAATGAAGAGGTTGGTGAAAATAACCCAACAAATGACAATGACCTTACTTCCATAAAGATGAAGGTACCTTCCTTTGAAGGAAGAAACCATGCTGAAGAGTACATTAAATGGGAGAGAAAGGTGGAGCAGATTTTTGAATGCCATAATTATTCAGAAGAGAAGAAGTCCCACATTGCAGCCATGGAATTTAAGGGATATGCTACATTCTGATGGGATCAACTCAAATCTAATAGAAGAGGAAAGGGATTGAGACCCGTACCTAATTGGGAGACTTTGAAAGACTTAATGAGAACAAGGTTTGTCCCTTCTCATTACTATAGGGATTTGTATAATAGGTTGGCAAGGCTGATCCAAGGTGGTAAGAGTGTTGAAGAATACCACAAGGAAATGGAGATGATCATGGCAAGAGCTGATATTGAAGAGGATGAGCAGAGGTTGATGTCTAGATTCCTTGGGGGTCTAAATTCAAACATAGCAAGTGAGCTGGAAATGTATGATTACAATTCCATGGGAGAGTTGGTTGAAAAGGCCATGAAGATAGAAAAGAGACTAAAGAGCAAGAATTACACCAAGTCCGGTTCTAGCAATTTTCAGAATATGGGTGGAAGTAGTTCGACCTATAGAGGACCTCAAAACACTAGTAGCAATTCGTCCTCAAGAAGTGGAGATTTCAAGAATTCCTTCCAAAGGAACAATCCTCCACCTACAAGTGGAAAAGGGACGAATGGTGGTCCAAATAGGCAGCAATCAGGTACTTCTAATACTACTCTTAGTAGAGATATTAAATGTTTCAAATGTTTAGGGAATGGGCATATTGCTTCTGAATGTCCAAATAGGAGAGTTATGATTGCTACTGATGATGGGGGTATAATTTCTGATTCTGATCATAGTGATGTTGATAATGATGTGAATGACATGTATGATGATGATGATGAGTGTAGTGAGCAAGTTGAAAATGTGTTGATGGCTGAACATGGTGAAATGTTAGTTGCTAGGCGTGCTTTGAATATGCAGGTGAAGGAAGAGGGCCTTGAGCAACGAGATAACATATTTTATTCTAGATGTTTAGTTGATGGTAAGGTTTGTTTGCTCATCATTGACAGCGGTAGTTGTACTAATGCCGCAAGTGAGACCATGGTGGAGAAGCTGAAATTGACTTGTTTAAAACATCCCAATCCATATAGACTACAATGGTTTAATGATAGTGGAGAGGTGAAGGTTACTAAACAAGTGAGAATACCATTCTCTATAGGCTGGTATAAAGATGAAGTGTTGTGTGATGTAGTTCCTATGCAAGCAGGCCATATGTTATTGGGAAGACCTTGGCAATTTGATAGGAAAGCACAGCATGATGGGCATTCAAATAGGTACATGTTTACCTATGAGGGAAAGCTGGTTACTCTTGTTCCATTATCACCCTTGGAGGTTTATGAAGATCATCGAAAGATGCTTGAGAAAGCAAAGCAAGATTTGGCCAAAGTAGTGGTTGGGGCTGTTTCTTCCAAAAACCAGGGGAGTGCGAGAGAACATGATAAGGTGAGTGAAAGTGAGAAGAAAATGGGAAAAGAGGCCAGAAAAGAAACTAATCAAATTAATGGCCCATTGGTGAGAGAAAATAAGAAAGAAAGGAAGGCAAAACAAACTTTTTATGTAAGAGCGAGATAATTAAATGTTGGGCAGCCTGTGTTACTCATTAGATACAAGGAAACTTTGTTTGCTAACATTGATGTTTCACTTGAACATTTGCCTTCTAGCTTTGTGTCTTTATTGCAGGATTTCCAAGATGTGTTTCCGGAGGAGTTGCCTAGTGGTTTGCCACCATTAAGAGGGATCGAACATCAAATTGACTTCATACATGGTTCTACCATTCCAAATAGACCAGCATATCGAAGTAATCCGATGGAGACCAAGGAGATGCAGAGACAAGTGGAAGAGTTGTTGGAGAAAGGGTTGATTCGAGAGAGTTTAAGTCCGTGTGCCGTTCTTGTTTTGTTGGTTCCAAAGAAAGATGGCACATGGAGAATGTGTGTTGATTGTAGGGCTGTAAATAAGATCACCGTGAAGTATAGGCATCCTATACCGCGTCTTGATGACATGTTGGACGAATTACATGGTGCAAGGTATTTTACTAAAATTGATCTTATGAGTGGATATCATCAAATTTGTATGAAACCTGGGGATGAATGGAAAACAGCTTTTAAAACAAAATATGGGTTGTATGAGTGGTTGGTAATGCCTTTTGGGTTGTCTAATGCACCTAGTACTTTTATGAGGTTGATGAACCATGTTTTGAGGGCTTATTTGGGCAGATTTGTAGTTGTTTATTTTGATGATATTTTGATCTATAGTAAGACTGAGGAAGAGCATATAGAACATGTTAGGTTGGTTTTAGAAGCTTTGAGAAAAGAGAACTTATGTGCAAAGCTTAAGAAGTGCACATTTTGTAACACCCCATCTTAGCCTATGTTTATAAACCAAGATGGACTGTTATCTCATGGTGGTTGTGTCTTAATATTTTACTTAGCCAATTTTAAGTACAGATTTTAAAATTTTTTTTCCATAACCTCCCCTAAAAATGGAGGTCCCAGGTATCGACAAAACTGATTTTTCTTATTTTTGAAAAATATTTTATTTCACAATTCAATACAAGCACACTCCCAATAATCCACCCTTATAACCTCAACTACAAATCCTACAAGAAGAATTCACACTTCTATATTCACAACCCAACTCAATTCAAAACCATACGATTATTATACATTACTAGATTTACATGCTACATCAAGTTATCTCTTTGTATTGTTCAAATAAGTACATGCCAGTTTCTAATGCTAAAATACAAAATGAAGAGCACCACTTAAATTTGTTGATGACCGGCAGATCGCAGGACTCTTCTGCTCGCTACTGGTTCCTTGCTAATAACCTACGAGTTTAGAAGAAACTAAACTCGCTAAGCATTGCTTAGTGGGTACTTTAACTAATTACGGAAAATAAATAATAAAACATAATGCACTTTTAAAAGCAATGAGCCGTATTGAAAAATAATATCACAGTAAAACACAATCCATACAAGTCATATATTCAGTTATTATCATTTTATCATTTTGCTCCACAAGGTAATTATGAATACACCGATCTCAAAATGAGGCCTCGTATATTTACGCGTGGTCTTGACCTCACATGACTAATTGCCATGGTCTTGGTCTCACACGATATAACTGCGTGGTCTTGACCTCACACGACTAATTGCCATGGTCTTGGTCTCACACGATATAACTGCGTGGTCTTGACCTCACACGACTAATTGCCATGATCTTGGTCTCACACGATATAACTGCGTGGTCTTGGTCTCACACGACTAGTTGCCATGATCTTGACTTCACACGATATAATCCCCATTCCAGATCGGTTTTACTCATTTACCGAGTAGAGCATATATAACATTTCTTATATACCCATTCACTTCGTATATATACCACATATTCTCCATGTATATACAATATATATTTACACAAATATCACATATACTCACATATGTATCATATGTATTCACATATTTTCCATCTTAATTTATTCTTCATATCATAATTAAACTCAATACCAAAAATAAAATGATAAAACACCCATACCAAGTTTTTGACCAAGTTAATAATGAAAAATTACCATATGAACAATAAACTCTGGTTCTTGACCCAACTTGATCCTTGTTTTAGAAAATTTGTATAAAATAATCCACTTGTCTAAAATCACTAAAATTTTTACAGAATTTAGTTTTGCATCTGAAAATGATTCGTTTAAAATTTTATATCAAACTGGACATAAAATCTTGGTCAACTAGTTCACCCAACCAGACTGCTCCAGTTGCCCTGCATCCTGGCAGCAGTTCTGAATTTTGTGAATTTCGTAAATTAAATTTAATCAATGTGGTTCCAAATTATTTTTCTCAAATACTAGACTTACTAAACAACAACATAACCAAAATTCAACTCAATATAAATTTTCTATATTTAATTAAAAATCATACAAGTCACAACATTTTACTAATTATAAAACAGAAAAATTTCAAAAGGAGTTCAATGGTTAAAGTACCAAACCTTGCTTTTCCTTAGTCCTTATTCTATATCACTTCCTTTCCTTCCTTGTCTCCTTGATTTCCTTATAATCTTGTTTGTCACCAAACTCTTTAAATCAAAAGCCTTAAACTTAGGAAAAATACCTCCTTCTTCCTTCTCTTATGGTTTGGACGAATTCACCATGCAAGAGAGGGCTTTTATACTTTCTTTCCTTAGCTTATTTTGATCCAAATGGCAGCCATAAGTGGTGAATAGATGTTGACTTCCAATTGGTACACCTTATAGCAAAAATGGCCACTTTTAATTGGTCCATTTGCCTTCTTCCAATTGGTACACCTTATAGCAAAAATGACCACTTTTAATTGGTCCATTTGCCTTCTTCCAATTGGTACACCTTATAGCAAAAATGGTCACTTTTAACTGGTCCATTTGCCTTCTTCTAATTGGTACACCTTATAACAAAAATGGCCACTTTTAATTGGTCCATTTGTCTCTTTATTTTATTTATTTAAAACCCAAGCCCTTGAACTTTCTTTTAATCATATTTTGGCCCCCTCAACTTTCTTATGTTGTAATTTTATAGTCTAGGGTGTGAAAATATCAAAATACCCTCCAGCGATTAATCGATTGTAACTGTTAAACCGTGCGTTTTCGGAAAAAATTGAAATCCATGATTATGACCCGATTAATCTCAAGAATATTCTTTTGGGGTCGGATATGGGCACTATTAAGAACTTTCGACACTTAATTTTTAAGTTTACATAGTTGCCCCTAACTTTTGAGAAATTTCCACTTAGGTCCTTTTGATATCCATTCCTGACCTTGCTATCTTTCTTTATTAATATCGTTTTACTCACAACTCCAAATTAAGTAATTCTTATTCCCACTGAAACTAGACATCCGGGGCTATATTGTGTCAAAATTTCAGGTCGATTCAAGCTATATATGATTTTTGACGGTCCTTTGAATTCAAGCCTACTATGCTGTCCTGAGGCAGCTTGCACATTGTCTACTAAATCCATCATATCTTATTCTGTACAACTCCAAATTGAGTAATTTCAAGTTATAAATCTAAATAAGACACAAATAAACAATTAAGTCTTCTTTGAGACTCTCTAATTCTGTCATTAACTTGGATGAAATTCGAGCTCAAGTTATAGGTCATGTTCTAAACTCCTTTGTTCTAAGCCTAAATCATATCCTCTATGTCTGTTTCTTACCAATCTGGAATTCGGGATGTTACACATTTTGCATGGATAGGCTTGTTTTTCTTGGTTTTGTTGTTAGTGCGCAGGGATTGAAAGTTGATGAAGAGAAAGTGAAAGCTGTAAGGGAATGGCCTGTTCCTAAGAGTGTGACGGAAGTGAGGAGCTTCCATGGGCTGATGAGTTTTTATAGGAGATTCGTGAAGGATTTTTCTACCATCGTTGCACCACTCACAAGTATTGTCAAGAAGGAAGTTGGATTTCAATGGGGTGAACAGCAACAACGATCGTTTGAAAGTTTGAAAGAAAAACTCACTACTGCGCCTGTTTTAGCTTTACCTAACTTTGATTCTATTTTTGAGATTGAATGTGATGCTTCAGGTATAGGTATTGGGGTTGTTTTGATGCAAGAAAAGAAGCCAATAGCATATTTTAGTGAGAAGCTCAATGGTGCGCAACTGAATTATTCTACCTATGACAAGGAGTTGCATGCTTTGGTAAGGGCATTGAATGTATGGGAGCATTATTTGCTGCCAAAGGAGTTCATTATTCACACTGACCATGAATCCCTCAAGCATTTGAAGGGCCAAGGTAAGTTGAACAAAAGACATGGTAAGTGGATTGAACAAATTGAGAAATTTTCTTATGTCATTAAGTATAAGCAAGGTAAAGATAATGTTGTTGCTGATGCGTTGTCTAGGAGATATACATTGCTGTCTGTTTTGAGTTCTAAATTGCTTGGTTTTGAGTATATTAAGGACTTATATATTGGTGATATTGATTTTGGCAATGTTTATGTCGCATGTGAACAAGGAGCTTTTAATTCATTTTTTAGGCAGGATGGTTATTTGTTTAAGGGAAGTAAACTATGTATGCCTAGATGTTCCATGCACAATTTGCTTGTTTTGGAATCTCATTGTGGTGGTTTGATGGGGCATTTTGGTGTGTCTAAGACTTATGATATTCTGTTTGAGCATTTTTATTGGCCATCTATGCGTAAAGATGTTGGGAGATTATGTTCTGCTTGTATTGCATGTAGACAGGCGAAATCTAAGTCTATGCCTCATGGTCTTTATATGCCATTACCTGTACCTAGTTCACCTTGGGTTGATATTAGTATGGATTTTATGCTTGGTTTGCCTAGGACTAGGAAAGGTAGAGATAACATTTTTGTGGTTGTTGATAGGTTTAGTAAGATGGCACATTTTATTCCATGTCACAAAGCTGAAGATGCAAAAGTTGTGGCTGATTTGTTCTTTAGAGATGTTGTTCGTTTACATGGGGTGCCTAGGACAATTGTTTCTGATAGAGATACTAAGTTTTTGTCCCATTTTTGGCGTGTTTTATGGAGTAGATTAGGAACTAAGCTTTTGTTTTCTACTACTTGTCATCCACAAACAGATGGGCAAACTGAAGTAGTGAATCGTACACTTGGTACGTTGTTGAGAGCTTTAGTGGGGAAGAACTTGGTCACTTGGGAAGATTGTTTACCTTTCATTGAATTTGCTTATAATCGTTCAATTCATTCTTCTACAGGTTATTCACCATTTGAGATTGTTTATGGTTTTAATCCACTAATTGTACTTGATCTTATTCCTTTGCCTTTACATGAGCTTGCTAGTTTAGATGGTGAGAAGAAGGCTGATTTGGTAAAGTCTTTGCATGAAAAGGTTCGAACAAATATAGAGAAAAAGAACAAGTCATATGCTGATAGGGCAAATAAGGGACGAAAGAAAATGGCATTTGCTCATGGCGATTGGGTTTGGGTACACTTCCGAAAGGAGAGGTTTCCAAATCAAAGGAAGAGTAAGCTTGATGCACATGGTGATGGTCCATTCCAAGTATTGGAGAAAATCAATGACAATGCATACAAGATTGACTTGCCTGGTGAGTATGGTGTTAGTGCTACTTTTAATGTGACTGATTTATCTCCTTATGATGATGCAGATTTGAGGACAAATCTTTTTAAAGAAGGGGAGAATGATGTAAACCAGCATGGCAAGGATCCTTTGGTGCTACAACAAGGACCATTGACAAGGAATAAAGCAAGGAAGTATGGCGTCACTGTAACACCCCTTCCCGACCTACGTGTGTAAGCTGAGTAGAGGCGCCACCCTATCCTAATGTTGCTACCACTTTTACTTAGTCAAATTTTTGTTCCGATTTTTATAGAAATTTTGCCATAGTTTTGCCTAAAAATTCAATCCCAAGTGTCGACAAAACTGGTTTTTTTCTAATTTTTGAAAACATTTTTACACAAACCAATGCAAACAAAATCATTCTCAATACACTTCCAATAAATCCCCCTTATAACCTCAACTACAACCTGCAAAAAGGATTTACACTTCTAGTACAAAATAAAGTAAAGGTTTATTATGAAATACAGCAGATAAAATCTTTGTTCACTATGCAACGGAAAGTAACAATATTTACAAATTCATATACATCAAAACTCAAGTTTTACAACACATAAAATTTATACATGTTTGGCAGTCAGTCTTCGATCTTAAAGCCCACTATTAAATCTTCAAAATCTAGGCTCGACTCGGCCTAGAGGAACTCTCTGGTTCTTCCTTGTCACCTGCGCGAAGAATCACATTCGCGCTAAGCCAACGGCTTAGTAAGATAAAACATGCTAATGGTATGCTTTAATGTAATGCAATGCCACATATGTTATTGATAAGATCAATATCATAAATATAAAGTTAACCACATAATTATGCATTTCACAAAT
Source organism: Garcia nutans (assembly GCA_947685225.1). Taxonomy (NCBI): domain Eukaryota; kingdom Viridiplantae; phylum Streptophyta; class Magnoliopsida; order Malpighiales; family Euphorbiaceae; genus Garcia; species Garcia nutans. The sequence goes on from CANTUV010000045.1 coordinate 38,655,137, forward strand.
CATAGTCATATGAGCATACCACATTCAACATTAATCAATCATACTCAATAACCAACATCTCATTTCATTAACTCATAACATTATTTAGGACATTCATATAACCCTGACACCTATGGGCCCAACAAGTATTTAATACGATATTCAGAGTTCAGAGTTACTGCTTTGGTTCATAGTCACAATAATCACGCCCGTAGGCAATGTATATACATGTATCTCTATCCATGGATAGTGTAACAGACCCAGTCTCTTGGATCATCAACTCAATACATATGAGGAGATCCTCAACCCGGCAAGACTGTTACAAATCATGTATCTCATAGTGTAACAGACCCAGTCTCTTGGACCATCAACTCAACACCTATGAGGAGGTCCTCAACCCGGCAAGACTGTTACCTTTCATCATTTCTTAGGCATGCCACCCAAATCCAGAACTCTGAAACTGAATAACATATTAAACAAACAATTCATTTCCATTCTCAATTCTCATCACATTTAGGCAAACATGCCTTCTTTCTTTCAATTACATCATCTTAGCCAATAACAATGGCTTCACATTTCATTTCATAATATAACATCTCATTATTCAAGTATATATATATATATATATCTCATCCATGATCACATTATATCTCACATAGCATCATTCATAAATATCAACATTTCATTCCACATTACTCATGAAACACATTACCATTCACAATGCACAACATAACATTGTTCAATCTCAACAATGCAATTAGGGCAAAGAACAATTGATTATAACATTCATTGATTCAAGTGTGTTTAAAGTGTTTAGGGTTAGGTTTAAGGACCAACCTACCTTTGGAGAACCAAAGCAATGCAAGAAGAACAAAGAATTAAAACCCTAACCATAAATAGTACATTCTGGTTTTAAACTCCATTTTATCCTTATTTTGAAACATTGTATAAAATAATCTACTTGACTAAAAATTCTAAAATTTTTACAGAATTTAGTTTTATATCTTAAAATCATCCCTTTAAAATTTCAGATCAAACTGAACACAAAATCTTGGTCAAATAGTTCACCTAACCAGACTGCCCCAATTGCCCTGCATCCTGGCAGCAGTTCTGAACTTTGTGAATTCCATAAATCAAATTCAATCAACGTGGTTCCAAATTATTTTTCTCAAATACTAGACTCACTAAGAAACAACATATCCAAAATTCAATTGAATATGATTTTTCTACATTTTATTAAAAATCCCGAAATATAGCTGTCCCAGTTAAGGTACCTGCTGGAACAGGTCTAATGAAAATAATTTTTCTAAACTCATAACCATTCCAAAATCGAATCAACATATTTTTCAGTCATTCTAGACTTATAGAGGCACAACATATCAAAAATTCACTTCAAGAACATTTTTCTAAAATTAATTAAAAATCATACAAGTCACAGCCTTTACTAATCCTAAAACAGAAACAATTTCACTAAACACCAATCTTACTCTTCCATCACCAACACCAACCCAACTTCTCATCTATCAAGCAAAATCAATACTTACAATCATACCATAAGCAACTTAATCATACCACTTCAAAAGAATTGAAGAAATTAGAGAAAAGATCTTACCTCAAATGAAGAAATCCACAAATCTTTAACCAAAACCCTTGTTTCTTTCTTCAAAATGCTTCAAACCTCAAGATCACCTCTCTTTCTCTCTTTGTCTATGGAGAATCCGGCCACTTCAAGAAAGAAAGAAGAAAATGCACAAGTCAAACACCTTTTCTTCTTTTAATCTCCACCATGCATCTTACAAGGAAAATTACCAAAACACCCTTAACCATATAACTAACTCTTTGTCTCATATAAGCCCTTTATAGTAATTTCATTAACAACCAAAAATATCTTCTTCCACTTAACCATCACCTTGACTCTTCATTTGACCAATGTATATGTTAATTATATCATCATATAAACAACATATACATTTGTCTCTAAACCCTAAATTTCTTCTCCAAAACACATATACATATACATTCTCTTCCCATTTCTTTTCTCTTACAATTTAACACATATATGCACAAACATTCACTTCCCAATATATATATCAACAACCACAATAACAACAACATACTCAAAACTTCTAGGGCATAAATGAGGATATTACAATTCTCCCCCTCTAAAAAGAAAATTTCGTCCTCGAAATTACCTGATATCAAAGCTGAAACAATTGCGGATACTGCTCTCGCATGGTATGCTCACTTTCCCAAGTCGCTTCTTCTTTTGCATGATTCTTCCAAAGAATCTTCACCAATGGCACTCTCTTGTTCCTTAACTCTTTCACTTCTCATGCCAAGATAGCAACTGGTTCCTCTTCAAATGTCAAATCTGGGCTCACTTCAATAGACTCAAATGGCAACACATGAGATGGATCCGACCTATATCTCCTCAACATAGAAACATGGAATACATTATGAATACGATCCAACTCAGGTGGCAAAGCAAGTCGATACGCCACTGGCCCAACTCTTTCTAACACTTCATACGGCCCAATGAAACGAGGACTCAATTTTCCTTTCCGACCGAACCTCAAAATTTTCTTCCAAGGAGACACTTTCAGAAATACCTTATCTCCAACATCAAACTCTATATCTCTCCTTTTTAGATCTGCATAAGACTTCTGTCGGTCTGAAGCTGCTTTTAACCTGCCTCGAATCAACTTTACTTTATCTTCAGTTTCTTGAATCAAATCAGGACCAACCAACTTATTATCTCCAAGCTCATTCCAACAAAGAGGTGTCCTACACCGTCTGCCATACAATGCTTCAAACGGTGCCATACCAATGCTGGATTGGTGACTGTTGTTGTAAGCAAACTCCACAAGAGGTAAAAACCTATCCCAACTTCCAGAGAAATCGATAACACAGCTTCTCAACATGTCCTCAATAATCTGTATCACCCTCTCTGACTGTCCATCCGTCTGTGGATGAAAAGCAGTGCTGAAGTGCAGTCGAGAACCTAAAGCACTATGCAAACTCTTCCAAAATCTGGAAGTAAACCTGGGATCTCGATCAGACACTAAAGAAGTTGGAACACCATGTAGTTTCACAATCTCATGGATATACAGCTCAGCCAATCTCTCCAAAGAGTAATCCATTCGAACCGGAAGGAAATGAGCTGTCTTAGTCAATCTATCCACAATCACCCATATAGCATCATGCTTCTTTTGTGTCAATGGCAAACCAGACACAAAATCCATTGTCACTCTTTCCCACTTCCATTCTGGCACTGACAATGGTTGAAGCAACCCGGTTGGAACTTGATGCTCTGCTTTAACCTTCTGACAAGTGAGACATTTCGATACAAACTCAGCAATGTCTCTCTTCAAACCAATCCACCAATAATGCTGTCTCAAATCATGATACATCTTCGTATTACCCGGATGCATAGCAAACATTGACTGATGAGCTTCTTCTAAAATGACTCTTTTCAAATCAGCATCATCGGGTACACACAATCGGTTCTTAAACCAGAGACTCCCATCATCTTTCACAACAAAATCTCTAGTCTTCCCATTCTTGCAATCTGAAAAAATCTTCTGAATCTTCTTATCGGCCAACTGAGCTTCTTTGATCTGATCTAACAAAATCGGCTTTAATTGCAACTGTGCCAATAATGCACCATCAACACAAGGTACAAAACTGGCATGCAATGCTCTCAACTCAACAAGCAACGAGAGCGAGTAAACAGTTAAACCAGCTAAAGACTTCCGACTCAAGGCATCAGCAACAACATTTGCTTTACCTGGATGATAGTCAATCAAGCAGTCGTAGTCTTTAATCAATTCTAACCATCTCCTCTGACGAAGATTGAGTTCTTTCTGGACACCCAAATACTTCAAACTCTTGTGATCAGTGTAGATGAAACATTTCTCCCCAAACAGATAGTGGCGCCAAATCTTTAATGCAAACACAATGGCAGCCAATTCTAAATCATGGGTCGGATAGTTAAGCTCATGCGGTTTCAACTGTCGAGATGCATAAGCTATAACTTTCCCTTCCTGCATCAATACACACCCCAAACCTCTATGTGAAGCATCACTGTAGATCACATATGGTTTGCCTTCAACAGGTAAAGTAAGAACAGGCGCTTGAGTCAACAACTCTCTCAACTGCTCAAAACTAGCCTGACACTGATCTGTCCACACAAATCTCACTCCCTTTCGAAGTAATCTGGTGAGTGGAGTAGCTATCAAAGAAAACCCTTTCACAAACCGTCGGTAATAGCCTGCCAAACCCAGAAAACTTCTAATCTCTGTCACAGACTTGGGTGGACTCCAATTTAAAATGGCTTCAACTTTGCTCGGATCAACTCTGATGCCTTCTGCAGAAACAATATGTCCGAGAAAAGCAACTTGATCCAACCAGAACTCACACTTCGACAATTTGGCAAATAACTGATTCTCTCTCAAAATCTGCAACACAATCCGCAGATGCATATCATGCTCCTCTTCATTCCGCGAATACACCAGTATATCATCAATGAAGACCACTACAAACTGATCCAAATAGGGCCTAAACACCCTATTCATCAAATCCATAAAAGCTGCAGGTGCATTCGTTAGACCAAAAGGCATAACTAAAAACTCATAATGCCCATACCTGGTCCGAAAAGCAGTCTTAGGAACATCTTCACTTCTTACCCTCAGCTGATGGTACCCAGATCTCAAATCAATTTTGGAGAACACTGACGCTCCCTTCAACTGATCAAAGAGATCATCGATTCTAGGCAAAGGATATTTATTTTTAATAGTCACCTTGTTCAATTGCCTATAATCGATACACAACCTCATAGTACCATCTTTCTTCTTCACAAATAGCACAGGAGCTCCCCAAGGAGAAACACTGGGGCGAATGAATCCTTTGTCCAACAACTCCTGTAATTGCACTTTCAACTCCCTCAATTCTGCTGGTGCCATTCTATAAGGAGTAATAGAGATAGGAGTGGTACCAGGCAACAATTCAATACCGAACTCCACCTCTCTCTCAGGAGGCAACCCTGGCAACTCCTCTGGAAACACATCCGGGAACTCAGCAACTGTGGCAATGCTATCAATAGGGGAACCCTTCACTCTAGTATCCACCACATGAGCAAGATAGGCTTCACACCCCTTTCTAATCAACCTCCTGGCTGCAACAGCTGAAACAAATAAGGAGGCTAGCTGTTCCTGCTCATTAGATACTATCACCTCTCTACCATCACCCGTTCTCAAAGAAACAATTTTCTTTTTACAATCCACCACAGCTTCATGTCGAGATAGCCAATCCATACCTAAGATCACGTCATATTCCTTAAATGGCATCTCAATCAAATCCCCAAGGAACTCCTCACCCTGCACCACTACTGCACTATCTCTATGCACCTTACTCACAACCACACTATGCCCTAACGGATTTGTTACCAACACATCAAATCCTAGGGACTCAGCATGCAAATCAGATACAGGCAAAACAGATGCACTAATATATGAATGTGTGGAACCCGGATCAATCAAAGCAAGTACTGGAGTATTAAATAAAGAAAAAGTACCAGCTATGACTGCCGATGTATCTGGCTGTCTCTGCATAACATACATCCTCTGGGAAGATCCAACCTCCTCTGGTCTACCCTCCCTGGATGTAGCACCTCTTCTAGAACTGAATCCTGGTCTACCTCCCCGGCTGGCACCTCTGCCTCCTCTGCCTCCCCTCACACTAGCTCGAGAAGCAGCAGAATCAACTGGCATCTGATCCTGCCTCTCAGGACAGTCTCTCACAAAGTGGTCAGGTGATCCACACCTGAAGCATACCCCTGATCTACTATGCCTCCAACAAACGCCCCCATGTCTTCCACCACACTGGTTACACACAGGTAAGGTGGATCTCTGAACTCCAGGAGTAGGAGCACTCGCTACTGAAGCTGCAGGTCTAAATCTCTGCCTCTGGAACTGCACTGACCTACCCACTGGTCTCTGGCTCCTACTACTCCGAGGAACAAAACTTCCTCTACCCCTCTTCGCAGAAGAAGACCCTGCCTCGAACTGGGGCCTTCTAATCCTAACCTCTTCCTCTGAAGCAGCTGCAATAACTTGAGCTCGCTCTACACTTCGAGCTGCTGCCACAAGCTGTGAGAAATCCTGATATCTGGATCCAGCCACTAAGCACATGATCGAGGGCCTCAATCCCTCCTCAAATCGCCGACATCTATCAATCTCATCAGTAATGATACCCCCAGCATACTGACTCAGTCGAATAAACTCAACTTCATACTCAGTTACGGTCCGATGATCTTGCTTCAAATCTAGAAACTCTCTTTTCTTCCCATCTTTATACTCCCTAGGAGTATACTTCAACTCAAATTCTCTCAGAAAATCCGCATAAGACAAGGTTGGTGGATCATCCATAGAATGGGGCACTGTCTTCCACCAGTCGTAGGCATCCTTCTGTAGCAAAGATCTTGCATAGTCAAACTTCTCCTCTGAAGTGGCTTGCAACTGCACAAATACCCTCTGAACTCTATCAAGCCACTGTTCTGCTACAGCCGGATCAACTGTACCAAAGAAATCCTCTGCTCCATATTTCCTTAGCTTATCATAGTGCCTTACTGGTACTGAAGGCTGAGGGGGTGGTGGCGGTGGCTGTGGTTGCACAGGTGCTTGTCTCATAGCTTCCAACATAGGCCTAAACCAGGCTGGCGGAACCTCCTCCCCAGCTGGTCTACCCGACACCGAAGCAGGTGCCTCCTCAACACTATCAACCCTAGCTCCCTCAGCAGGAGCAATACTCTCGGCACTACCCTCAACAGATTGTCGCGAATGAGATGCCATCTCTACCTATATCTGCAAACACAGCAGAATATTCCTCATTAAAGATCAAAGACTGCCATACCAAAACATGTATTTTACTCAAAAACCCACTTTAAAAATCAAAATATTCTTTTTCTTACAATTGATCTAGGTTGAGAATCTCAAACCTAGGCTCTGATACCAAAAATTGTAACACCCCTTCCCGACCTACGTGTGTAAGCTGAGTAGAGGCGCCACCCTATCCTAATGTTGCTACCACTTTTACTTAGTCAAATTTTTGTTCCGATTTTTATAGAAATTTTGCCATAGTTTTGCCTAAAAATTCAATCCCAAGTGTCGACAAAACTGGTTTTTTTCTAATTTTTGAAAACATTTTTACACAAACCAATGCAAACAAAATCATTCTCAATACACTTCCAATAAATCCCCCTTATAACCTCAACTACAACCTGCAAAAAGGATTTACACTTCTAGTACAAAATAAAGTAAAGGTTTATTATGAAATACAGCAGATAAAATCTTTGTTCACTATGCAACGGAAAGTAACAATATTTACAAATTCATATACATCAAAACTCAAGTTTTACAACACATAAAATTTATACATGTTTGGCAGTCAGTCTTCGATCTTAAAGCCCACTATTCAATCTTCAAAATCTAGGCTCGACTCGGCCTAGAGGAACTCTCTGGTTCTTCCTTGTCACCTGCGCGAAGAATCACATTCGCGCTAAGCCAACGGCTTAGTAAGATAAAACATGCTAATGGTATGCTTTAATGTAATGCAATGCCACATATGTTATTGATAAGATCAATATCATAAATATAAAGTTAACCACATAATTATGCATTTCACAAATCATAGTCATATGAGCATACCACATTCAACATTAATCAATCATACTCAATAACCAACATCTCATTTCATTAACTCATAACATTATTTAGGACATTCATATAACCCTGACACCTATGGGCCCAACAAGTATTTAATACGATATTCAGAGTTCAGAGTTACTGCTTTGGTTCATAGTCACAATAATCACGCCCGTAGGTAATGTATATACATGTATCTCTATCCATGGATAGTGTAACAGACCCAGTCTCTTGGATCATCAACTCAATACATATGAGGAGATCCTCAACCCGGCAAGACTGTTACAAATCATGTATCTCATAGTGTAACAGACCCAGTCTCTTGGACCATCAACTCAACACCTATGAGGAGGTCCTCAACCCGGCAAGACTGTTACCTTTCATCATTTCTTAGGCATGCCACCCAAATCCAGAACTCTGAAACTGAATAACATATTAAACAAACAATTCATTTCCATTCTCAATTCTCATCACATTTAGGCAAACATGCCTTCTTTCTTTCAATTACATCATCTTAGCCAATAACAATGGCTTCACATTTCATTTCATAATATAACATCTCATTATTCAAGTATATATATATATATATCTCATCCATGATCACATTATATCTCACATAGCATCATTCATAAATATCAACATTTCATTCCACATTACTCATGAAACACATTACCATTCACAATGCACAACATAACATTGTTCAATCTCAACAATGCAATTAGGGCAAAGAACAATTGATTATAACATTCATTGATTCAAGTGTGTTTAAAGTGTTTAGGGTTAGGTTTAAGGACCAACCTACCTTTGGAGAACCAAAGCAATGCAAGAAGAACAAAGAATTAAAACCCTAACCATAAATAGTACATTCTGGTTTTAAACTCCATTTTATCCTTATTTTGAAAAATTGTATAAAATAATCTACTTGACTAAAAATTCTAAAATTTTTACAGAATTTAGTTTTATATCTTAAAATCATCCCTTTAAAATTTCAGATCAAACTGAACACAAAATCTTGGTCAAATAGTTCACCTAACCAGACTGCCCCAATTGCCCTGCATCCTGGCAGCAGTTCTGAACTTTGTGAATTCCATAAATCAAATTCAATCAACGTGGTTCCAAATTATTTTTCTCAAATACTAGACTCACTAAGAAACAACATATCCAAAATTCAATTGAATATGATTTTTCTACATTTTATTAAAAATCCCGAAATATAGCTGTCCCAGTTAAGGTACCTGCTGGAACAGGTCTAATGAAAATAATTTTTCTAAACTCATAACCATTCCAAAATCGAATCAACATATTTTTCAGTCATTCTAGACTCATAGAGGCACAACATATCAAAAATTCACTTCAAGAACATTTTTCTAAAATTAATTAAAAATCATACAAGTCACAGCCTTTTCTAATCCTAAAACAGAAACAATTTCACTAAACACCAATCTTACTCTTCCATCACCAACACCAACCCAACTTCTCATCTATCAAGCAAAATCAATACTTACAATCATACCATAAGCAACTTAATCATACCACTTCAAAAGAATTGAAGAAATTAGAGAAAAGATCTTACCTCAAATGAAGAAATCCACAAATCTTTAACCAAAACCCTTGTTTCTTTCTTCAAAATGCTTCAAACCTCAAGATCACCTCTCTTTCTCTCTTTGTCTATGGAGAATCCGGCCACTTCAAGAAAGAAAGAAGAAAATGCACAAGTCAAACACCTTTTCTTCTTTTAATCTCCACCATGCATCTTACAAGGAAAATTACCAAAACACCCTTAACCATATAACTAACTCTTTGTCTCATATAAGCCCTTTATAGTAATTTCATTAACAACCAAAAATATCTTCTTCCACTTAACCATCACCTTGACTCTTCATTTGACCAATGTATATGTTAATTATATCATCATATAAACAACATATACATTTGTCTCTAAACCCTAAATTTCTTCTCCAAAACACATATACATATACATTCTCTTCCCATTTCTTTTCTCTTACAATTTAACACATATATGCACAAACATTCACTTCCCAATATATATATCAACAACCACAATAACAACAACATACTCAAAACTTCTAGGGCATAAATGAGGATATTACAGTCACTCTTGGATTGCATGTTCAAGACTTTGTTGCAAGGGAGGTGACTGAATTAGCAATAAACAAGTGCAGTATGGAGCTGGAAGACCAACAAAGGCTGATTGTGATGCTGAATGTCTATATGGAAGATAAGGCTTTAAAAATGGGCTAGAGGAGCAAGAAAGGAGTAAGGAAGGCAGGCCACATGCAAGCACATGGGCCTTGGACGAAATTAGGTTTTTGGGACCACTTTTGTCACATGGGAAGCCTATTCTTTCATGCATATGGGCTGTGTTCACACCCATGCACATGGGATGTGGTTCCCTTCTTTCCTTAGTTGGTTAGGATGATATTTTCCTTATTTGACAAGGATTTTGACTTTGTAATTTTCCTTTTTCCACTAGGGTTAGGATGTGGTTCCCTTCTTTCCTTAGTTGGTTAGGATGATATTTTCCTTATTTTACAAGGATTTTGACTTTGTAATTTTCCTTTTTCCACTAGGGTTAGGATAGTTACGAATTTTTAATTTGTTTTTCTATAAATAGGGCCTTATTTTCTTGTAAGAGGACCTTTTTGACAATTATATTCAGATTGCTCTTTATGCAAATTTCGGCCATCTTTGAGAGAGTGAGAGATTTTGCTTCTTTCATTGATTGCATCATGAATCAGACTAACTTATCAATTTCGATTGTGGCGTTCTTCTGATCCGTCCTTCCAAATCCTTCCGTCATTAGTGTTCTTGCTTCGCTAAGCATTGGGTGCTATAGAGGGTGGATTATCCTTGTTCTTGGATTCCTATATCGAAGCGTGCGTTGGGGTTTGAGGCCTTCATTGCGATAGGGTTCCGCGTCACATAGTTTTGATACCTAAAAAGAAATCTCCTAAGACTATGGGTGATCTTCGGCCAATTGCTTTATGTTTGGTTTTTTACAAAATCATGGCCAAGATGGTTGCCAATAGATTGAAGCTGCTTTTACCAGAAGTTATTTCGGAAAGTCAGAGTGCGTTTGTGGCTGATTGGTGTATCCATGATAATTGTATCTTAGCTTTTGAGGCTATGCATTTTTTGCATAGGAAAACTACTGGGAAGGATAGTTTTGGTGCGTTAAAAATAGATATTAGCAAAGCATACGACCGAATGGAATGGCGTTTTCTGGAGGCTGTGTTATTGAAATTGGGTTTTGCGGAGAAGTTTGTCTCTTTAATTATGTTTTGTGTGACCACTGTGCAATATTGCATTTTACAGGATGGGAGACAGATTGGCCCAATTGTACCATCTAGAGGATTACGCCAGGGGGATCCTTTGTCACCTTATCTTTTTATTTTGTGCACTGAGGCTCTTTCTTGCCTCGTTCAGAAGAAATTAGTGAGAGGTGATTTGCATGGTCTGGCTGTTTCTAAAGGAGGTCCTGTTATTTCCCATCTCTTTTTTGCGGATGACATTGTTTTCTTCTTTAAAGCAACAGATAGTGAAGCTCAAGTGTTACGAAGGATTCTGGAGGAGAATGATTCTGCCTCAGGTCAGATTATTAACTTAGAAAAGTCAGCTATTTCCTTTAGTCGTAATACAGGTAGGACTGCCCGAGGTAACATTTGTGGTATTCTTGGAGTTCAGGAGCATGAAGGTTTGGGAACTTATTTAGGTCTCCCCTCCAAGGTTGGTCGAAATAAACATGAAGTATTTGCATTTGTAAAGGAGAAAGTCTGGCAGCGTTTGAATGCTTGGAAAAGGCGAGCTCTGTCACAAGCTGGTAAGGAAGTTCTATTAAAAACAGTTCTACAAGCTATTCCTATGTATGTGATGAGCTTATTTTTACTTCCTTAAGGAGTTTGTTCTGATATTGAGAAATCTATGAATGCTTTTTGGTGGAGTAAAGGTGCTAGTCAAGGGAGGGGCATTCATTGGCTTGCATGGGAGCGTTTAAGCCTTCCTAAATGTCTAGGAGGATTGGGGTTTAGGCGGCTTCGTGCTTTTAACCTTGCTATGTTGGGAAGGCATGTCTGGAATTTTAAGCAGAATCCTTATTCACTTGTTGCCAGAGTTCTAAAGGCACGTTATTTTCCAAGGACTGATTTTTTTGAGGCTTTATTTGGAAATAATCCGAGTTATGTGTGGCGGAGTATATGGGAGGCTAAGAATGCCCTTAGACTTGGGTTTATTTGGCGCATTGGGGACGACACAAAGGTGAATATTTGGAAGGATCCTTGGTTACCTGCAGCTGATAATCCATATGTGTCATCTACAAAACCCATAGGCTGTGATTGTGAGATGGTTGTTGATTTGATTTCTGATGGGTATTGGAATGAGACTAAGATGAATGAAATTTTTGCTGCAGATGATATAAGGTGGATTAAGTCTATTCCTTTGGTTTCTTTACGGGCAGATGATAAGTTGGTTTGGGGGAATGATAGGCGAGGTCATTACACGATCAAGTCTGGGTATAGGTTCTTGCATACTGTGGATGCTCCAGTTGAAGGATCTTTGGTTCAAATATGGAAACGTTTGTGGAATGTGCAGGTACCACCGAGAGTTTTGAATCTAGTTTGGAGATTAATCCGTGGAGTGCTTCTGAACTGTCAGAACCTTTTCTCCCGTAGGGTTGATATTTCTGTGACTTGTCTGGTTTGTCACGGGGTGGTGGAATCGAATTTTCATATGTTTATTGACTGTAACTTTGCTAGGCAATGCTGGGCTGCCTCTCCTTTAGGGTGGCTTTCTGTTATATCTGGGAATCTTCTTGATTGGCTTGAGCAGTTCTTTTTGAAAGCTAGTAGTAATGATGCAGCTTTGATCTTGATGCTTTTCTGGGAAATTTGGATTCACAGGAATGAAGTTGTTTGGAAACATAGTTGGAAATCTCCACTTGCTGTTGTTCATTCAGCTCGGCAATTTTTGGAGGGTTGGGAGGCAGTTAGGCTAGTAGAGCAGAAGGTGGTTGAGGGATCCAGTAGGTCAGTTGTTTGGCAGCCTCCTCCTGTGGGAGTTTTGAAAATAAATGTTGATGCCTCTCTAGATAATGTGACCAACTCTGTTGGCCTTGGATTAGTGGCTCGTGATGCGGGAGGTTTGTTCATAGGGGCTACTAGTGTCAGTTGTTCGAGTTGCATGGATGTGCGAGTTGCGGAAGCTTTGGGTATTCGTGAAGCTTTGAGTTGGATTAAGCGCCATGGATGGAGCAATGTCATTGTCGAGTCTGACGCCAAATTAGTGGTGGATGCTATTAATGGAAATATTATCAATGATTTCTCCTCCTTTGGTTTACTTGTTGAGGAGTTGAAGTCTCTTAGTTTGGAGACAAACTCTGTGAAATTTGATTTTATTCCTCGTTCTGTGAATGTGATTGCTGATAAGTTGGCACGGGCATCACATTTAGAGTCAGATTTTAAGGAGTGGTTTGTAGACCCTCCTACCAGTATTGCTTCTTATTTTGAGTTTTAATGAAATTTTCCTTTCTTCAAAAAAAAAAAAAAAACAGAATCACTTTTCTACAAGAGTTTGAATATTGGGGCTATATATCTTTATTTAAAGTTGGTTTGATACATTTTTTTTAATAGTTAAATTCAAAGTCATTGCTAAAGTGCTCGTGCTTTTTATACTAAAAAGCATAAAAAAAGCATTTGGTCCCTTCCAAATTGTCTTTAAGATAAGAAAACTATGTGCTTAAGATGTGATTATAGACCTAATTTGAAAAGAAAAACATAACCAATTTGAGATCAAATCATATGACACAACTAGATAAGTATGTTCAGAGAAGGTGCCGCCTCAATATATTATATATTTATATTTATACACACTTTCACTTTACGTGTAAACTTTGCACCAACCTGGCTGAGTTTTTGGAGTAGGTTTTATTCATCACATGAGCATGTGCTTGCTTAATAGACAATGCACCTAATTAGTGATATAATTAATTAATTTGTTGAATGTGGCTTTCTTTCTTTCCAACTTCTTATCATTATATACCATGTAGAATTTGTTTCTAGCTAAGAAATGAAAGTTAAAACCTACTCATGCATTTTTAAACACAAAATTCTTTCCATCTATTTATATTGTCTTTATTATCAAATTTGATATATGATATGATTTTATTAGTCATAATAGATATTTTTATAGTTAGTTAAAATTGAGTCACTAATATGTATATGACCTACATGAAGCAATATGAGTTGGTAGAAATATACAAGAGAGGTAAACAATTTAATTCCTTCTATCCGAAAATTATAATTCATTTTTATTTTGACATATTAAGAATGGGCAGTTCTTTGCTATTAATTTCATGTTTATTATAATCGCTAGCATTAATTATTTTAAAATGACGTGATTAATTATAATTATATTGATAGACATATTCAGAATCATATAAATTTAAAAATGAAAGTGAACTAATGTTTTTGGACATCAGAAAAAAAGAAATATAGACTCTAATTTGTGAATAAAGGGAATATATTTTTTTTAAAAAATAAAATATCAAATTTTTTCCAACTCTTATATAAGCTTTGAATTGTTTATATATTTAGGATATGAAAACTGTAATCAGTTTCAATAACACGGGGTGCATACATCAATTAAAAAAGATAAAAATACTAAGTATAAAACAATATAATATATTTTCATTAGAAAAGATAAAAAATAATATATTTTAATTAAAATATTTATCACTTAATAAGTTAGTGTACGAGATAAAATTATAAATTGATGTAAATAAGCATTTTCCTGAGCATTGTCCTAACCCCATTCGTAGAAAATTAGGTAATGCAACATCTCGTAGTAAATGGTAATCGGTAGCACACTAAATTCATATATGTTTATAATATATAAGTGTGAGTGCATGGAAAGAAGTAGAATTTATTAGATAATATTATTCACAATCTTATGGTGAGAAATAATTCAACTTGAATTAGTTATCGGAGTTACATAAGATGGTCTTGAGATAATATAAAAAATAGAATAACTAATGTTGGAGAAAATTGGTGAAGTAAAAATTCAATAATAGGTTTTGATAATATATTTATTATCCTTAAGGAATTATTGTTCCCACTATATGTTACTGTTGGGGTTTCAATGGCAGTATTTCTCTAGGATTTTATGAAGTTAAAATAGAAATTTAACACAACAATTCTTAAATTTCACAACAGAACACATATAATTTTTATTATTAGAGAATTTGGAGAGAAAGTAAAAAACCATTTGATTATAAAGGGAGCTAGATATTTATTATTATTGAATGGGTGTCAACAATTCAAGAATATTTATCTCCCGCCATGAATAGATATAATTTTTCATCAATAGACAACTATTCTTGAATATTCACAAAGCTTCTTAGATAGTCATAATTATTCATGAATAAATGCAACTATTCATGAATGTACAACTTTTCATACATAAATATATACAACTCTTCATAAATAGATACTTCAACATTTATTATTTTGAATTATCACAATTATCAAGTGCACCTTATACACCACAACAATTATTAGGCTTTCTTCCTTTTCATATCTGTTGTGGGGTATAAGGTGCACTTGATTGGTGAATAAAACTATTTTCTTCACAAAATATAGAAATTTTTTTGAGAAAAATATTCATCTCCTCTATCTCTTCTTAGGATTTTTTTTATTCTCTTTTTCCAATTGATTTTGGACTAATGCTTTGTAACTCTTAAATATGTTAAAAGTTTGATATTTTGTTTTCATTAAATAAACATATGTGTATCTAGAGTGTGTAAGAAAAAAAGTCATGTTCTCCGTTATAAAATAATCAACATGATCAAAGCAAATAAACATTACCATGCCATATAAATATAAACATACATAATAGAGATTCTTATAGTTTATGTAGCGAAAAATAAAACGTGTACCTCCAGCTATGGTAGAAATTGAAACAGATGAAGCCTGTGAAATAAGAATAATGAGGAGATTTTTTGGCAATTGATTTCTTTACTATGATGGAAAAAAGCTATGAAGAACAATGACTAGGAATCCACTCCTTTATTTGTGCAATCTCATAAAACTATACCTATTATTAAGGTGTAGTTAGAAAACGTGTACAACAAAACCAAATAAGAGACTCTACTATGTAACTATCTATAAGGATATATTGATAAATTCACAATGAAAAGGATGAGGACCACTCAAGATTAAAATATAAAATATCTTATCTTAATATTATCTAGATAATTAAAATAATTATGTAAGATAATTATTTTAAATTTTAAAATAAAAATCCAGTATTCTCCCATTTGGTCTGAATACGAATTTACCATAAAATGTACATCGAATAATTAAATACATATCATAAGAATCATGATAATATGTTATCTAAATAATGAGTATTACCTTTCATGCATCACTTATAATTTTGTATTTAAACTTAATGGGCATAAACTTTGTGAATAAACCTTTAATGTTTATTCGTTCAATCTAAAATGTTTGTCAATCTCACACAATGTATATACCAAATTTCAGAGATAACAAACTATAATATAAAATTTCATTATTTACATACATATAATTGACTAAGTATGGTCTAGGACCCATCTGAGGCACATATTTTGTAATATCTGTGATTTTGGATAAATTAAATAAGTATTTGGAGAGATAAATTGTATATACTCAATATATATATCTAGAATATACATAACATATACATATGGTATATTAATTGTATATGTTGGATTAATACATTACATATTTAATATTTAATACACACATAAGGTACATTTGATGTGTATATAAGATACACATTACTTGTGCATATGTGTAATATCCTAAATTTTTGAAAAGTTCTAATTTTTGAAAATTTGATAAAATAAATTATAATTTAAGTGGATAAATTAAATTAATGGTTTTAAATGAAAAATGAAGGGGTTTTAAATGAAAAAGTGGATAATATATGTGATATATATGTAAAATATACATAACATATAAAAGTCAACACATTTTAAAAGAAAAGTCAAAGTAAAAAAGGGTATTTTAGTAATTAAATCTTAGAAATTCAAAATTAATAAAATAATTTAAAAATAAATTATTTTTGAATGGAAGAGGAAATTTATGACTTTTAATTTATTAAAAAAATAATTAAATAATTAATTATTAAATTATTTTAATATATATATATGGTTAAAAATAAAAGATGAAAAGAAAAAGAAAATTTAAAAGTTTTTCATCATCTTCTTCTTCTCCATCAAGGGCCGGCCACCATGGCTATTAACCTCAAGAATTTTGATCTTCCATACTCCACAAATTGAAGGATTCAACAAGTTTAAAGTAGATTTTTGGTGATTTCCACAAAAATTAGTAAGTTTCTAACTTTTTTCTTTGGATTTCATAGGAATTGTGATTATGTTTGTTTTGGGTTTTTAAAGTTCTAAGATTTAATTGTCTATTTGGGTATATATGAAGTTATTTTAAGTGATTAACAATGATTTTAAGGTTGGATTAAAGAAATGGTTGAGTTTGGGTAAGATTGGTGAAGAGAGAGAATTTAGGGTTATGTAATTTTTGGGGTTTTGAAATCATGGTTTTTAATTGCGTAAATTGATTCCAAATGAGTTGTTTTGATACATAAACAAGTATTTTAAAGTCAAATATTGGATTTGGTTGTGTTTGGTTGGAGTTTGAGAATGGAAGTGGAGATTTAGGGTTTTGGAAAAGTGATTTTTCAAAGTGGTTGAATTGTGTGATTTTATTTGTTTAAGCATGTTGTTTAGTATTAAAAGTGATGAGTATAAGCTTGAAATGAGTAATGGATTGTGTTGGAATGGAAAACCTTCAATGGGGGAAGGTTATGCCATTTTATGGTTTTGTATATTAGAGTGTATTTTTATAATGTAAATGGTTCAAATGTATTAAAATATGCTTCTAATGATATTAATAAACTTAAAACACTAATTTAAATGGCTTGATATGGTTTTTCAAAGTTAAAGTGAGGTGAAGCTTAATTTTGGGATTTGGTTTAGAGTGATGTTTAATTATGGTTTGATGTTGAGAATACCTTAGAATATGATATTAAATGATTATGTATGATCACATTTGGCATAGGCATTGAGGGAGGTTGATTTGCTTCATCCAAGTGGTGAAGGGTAAGTTGGAAGGATAGGATTAGAGGTTGTATTAAGCTTGCTTTGGGTTGCTAGTAGAGGTATGTACAAACTTTGAATATAATGTTTATATTTGCATGACATTTGGACTTAACACATTTTGGTTGAAAAATGTGTTAAGCTACTTGGTTCATTGATTGAGTATGAATAATGTGCTATGACATTTGTAATGTCATATATGTGTTAAATGCATTGTGAAAAGCCATTGATAATGGCTAAATTGTGTAAAGTGTGAAATATGCATATTATGTGAAAATACCCAAAGTAATTGGGTAATGTGTTGTGAATGCAAAAAATGAGATATGTGGAATAATGAAATGAATTGATATTGATAAAAATGAGAAAAAAAAATGAGAGAAGTGAGAAAAATGAGAAAGGTGTGAAAAATGAGAAAAAAAAAATGTGAAAATAAGGCAATGAGCCTAATTTGATTATGAGAAATAAAATGAGAAATGAATTGTAAAAGTATTTGATAATGAGATAAATGAATTAATTGTGTGCCTAGTATGTTATTCAATTTTCAGAGTTCTAGGTTTGGTGGCATGCCTATGAATTGCTGGGCAGGTGAAAAGACTGGATCATAAGCCTTAAAAACCGTATCAGTCTAGCCGGGTTGAGGACCAACATACTGGGGCCTAAGGGTCTAGCCGGGTTGAGGTTTAAGAGACTGGGTCTCTATGGATATATATATTGCCTACGGGCTAGACACATGGTGTAATTATGGACCAAAGCAGTAACTCTGAAATTTGAATAGCATATTAGATCTTTTTTGGGCCCATGCTTGTCTTTGCTTTAATGTGAATTATGAATTGTGATACAATTGAGCAATATAATGTTATGAGTTGTAAGTATGAAATATTTGAAAAATATAAGAAAGTGAAATGATGTGACCTCTATATGCATTGTGCATTGGCATTACTTTATATTTTTATTATTATCAAAGTTTGTACCACTAGGCTTCGGCTTAGCGCGATTGTAATTTGTCGTGCAGGTGTGATGGACGTTTTGGTAGAGCTGGAGAGTTTTACTAAACCTGGTCGGGTCTAGGTTTATATTTATTGAGCTTGAAGAGTTGTTTTGGGTACATCAAGATCAGAGCCAGTTGCTAGCATGTACATTTTTGATATTATGTATGTTATGATATGTTTTTGAAGCATATATTGTAAATTGTAAAGAATGATTTGAATAATTTTGTTTAAGATGGGATTTTATATATAATGTTGATATATATATACCTATATATAAGTATTTTGAGAAAATATGGAGAAATTGAGAAGTATTGGTGAATTGATTTTATTTGGAGTGTTTGTTTTATGCAGGTTGTGTTTTGTTGAATTTTGGAAACGTTCAAATTACAAACAAAAATCTGGCAAATTTTTCCCAGAGATTTTCATGTAAAATATTTATTTTGGATTCCTATAACAAGCAAAGAATATTTATATACTATTTATTTTATATATTAGTATTTGAAATCTTAAAACAGAAATGTAAAATTTTTTATTAAATCGGTCTGTGACATTTTTATACAGTATAGACGTATTTTACATATGCTGAAAATATGTATTGTATGTATATAGGGTATAAGGATGTTACATATTTCTTAAACTCATTTGGATACATACTTTTTGTCAATGGATCAACTGACATTTTTTTTTGTCCGAATATGTTCTATGATTACTTGACTAGCTTTAACATGTTTTACTAATGCCAAGCACTTTATGTCGATATATTTACTTCAACTCCTATTTATGTTATTCTTGGCAAAGAAAACAACAACTACATTATCATAATGTAATCTCATAGGCCTGGAGAATGAATCGACAATCTTGAGTCCAACAATTAATATTGTCTAGATAATTAAAATAACTATGTAAAATAATTATTTTAAATTTTAAAATAAAAATCCAACATTCTCCCATTTGGTCTGAATATGAATTTACCATAAAATGTACATGTGATAATTAAATACATATCATAAGAATCATGACAAGAGGCTCTCAAAATAATGAGTATTACCTTTCATGCATCACTTATAATTTTGTATTTCAACTTAATGGGCATAAAGTTTATGAATAAACCTTTAATGTTTATTTGTTCAATTTAAAATGTTTGTTAATCTCACATAATGTATATACCAAATTTCAGAGATAACAAACTATAATACAAAATTTTATTATTCACATACCTCTAATTGACCAAGTATGGTCTAGGACCCATATGAGGCTCATGTTTCTTAAACTCATTTGGATGCATCATTTTTGTCAATGGATCAACTAACATTTTTTTCGTCCGAATATGTTCTATGATTACTTGACCAGCTTTAACCTGTTATCCTAATGCCAAGTACTTTATGTGAATATATTTACTTCGACTCGTACTTATGTTATTCTTGGCAAAGAAAACAACAATTGTATTATCACAATACAATCAATTACATTATCACAATGCAATCTCATAGGCCTAGAGAATGAATCCATAATCTTGAGTCCAACAATGAAATTATTTATCCATATGCTCTGTTAACTAGCCTCAAAATAGGAAACGAACTCTGCCTCCATGGTGGAAGTGGCAACCGGTGATTGCTTTATACTCCTTCATGAAATGGCCCCTTTAGCTAACAAAAATATGTATCCAAATGTTGACTTCTTGGTATCAACACATCCTGTTAGATCCAAGTCCTGATACCCAATGACTTCCAAGTTATCAGTTTTTCTATATGTAAGTATATATCCTTTGGTTCCTTGAAGATACTGTTAGGGCTTAGCCTAGGTATCTGCAAGTGTACAGGTCGCAATCAAGTAATAAAGTAGTGAGTAGAATATCGTTCCCATGAGGAAGAGTATCTAAGTACTAAATAATTAAACTATTTATTATTTGAATGGTAAATTGGTGTGAAAATTAAAAACTAAATTAACTAAATTAACTAAATCAAAGCTAAATTGAATTGAAATTAAATCTAATATTTTTGGGGCATTAGGGTTAAACCTATTCTTATTGATTAACTATGGATTTCCTAAGGTCTTGTCTTATTTTCAATCTACTCTTGATTATTGGTTAGGTTCTCCTAAATTAAAGCTTAGTCTCTCTCAAGTATTAAACCTAATATTGACTTAATGTTGTGTCTACTTTCATGATTACAAGCAAATTAAGCCAACTAATAAAGATTTTTGAGTAACCTCTGTATCAACCTCCTAAGTGTTTACCCTATCTATAGGTGAAAACTTTAACCTAAGATTGTTACCTCTTTAAACTAATATTGTACTTCCGCTCTCGCTCCATCACACAATACCTTAGAACAATCAATTATTGGCCAAATAATCAATGCATTAAGATCAAAGATAACAAAATAATCAAGAGCAAACTTTAATTGAATCAAATTAAAAATAACTACTCCATAGATTAATCAATTAAGAATACTTTAACCCTAATAGGGTTTTTAGTTTTTCATAATTGAAAAGTCAAACACAAAGAAATAATAGAAGATTGAAGACATAATTATTATTGAAATTAAAAGAAAACTAAAGAGAACAAATTGAAAAGATCAAACTTGGAAAGAAGAAAGTTCTTGGACTTGAATGGCTCTTGAACAAAACTCTTCCTTCTCTTCAAGTTAATTCTAACCTAAAATATGAAATTTTTAACCTAAAATCTAATGTATCAATTGTGAGAGAGGTCTAGGGTATTTATAGGGGCTTAGGGAACTTCTTTTACAAGTAGGAAAAGGTTAGGATAGGTTTAGAAGAGTCCCTATTGAAAAAGAAGTTAAATTTAATTAAAGGAAAATATATTCTAGTAAGATAAGGAAGCTGTAAAATTTGAATAGAAACTTTGAAGCATCTTTTTTATCTGATAAATTTCGAATCTGGGCTTGAACTCTTCTTATGAATTGTATATCTCTAAGTTTATATGAATTTAGGCTTTTGAATCACTCAATTTGGGCTTTAAAATCTCATGTTATGGCCTTTAAAGTAAACTGATCTGGATAGAAATTCTATTCCAATTTGAATTCGCGGTTTTGCTTTTTCATAGCTGTTTGGAAGCCCAAACGAACTTGGATTTGTACAAATAAGACCATTCTGAAAATATTGAGATGTCTTATAAAACCTTCATGGGTAACACTTTCTCATTATAGAGCTCTAAGATTGCCAAAATTGTAAGTAAAACTTCAAAGGTCAATTTTGTCAAAGTTTGAAAATCACATATTGTGCCCGAACAATAGCTATTTGGATCCCATGAGCATGGAAATGGAAAGCCACGACTGTGGGATTAATAATGCTTCTGGATCTTCCTCGTTTTATTCCAATTAAATTCCATGGGTGTGACATTGAGTGCCACAGGCGTGGGTCTTGACTTCCCTTTGCCTTTTGTACTTTTTTCTTCAATTTTCTTCAACTTTTAATGAAAAACTTGTATTTTGACATTTCCAAGCTAAAATATGATAAATTATAACTTTATCAAAGAAATACATAAAATTAATTAAAAATAATTAAAAACATGGTTAGCATTATCTAAAATAATAGTCAAAATATGATTCTATCAGATACCTCAAAACCTTCTTTGCAGCTCTCCAGCTATTGATTCCTAGATTATTTTGATATCTTTTCAACATATCCACAACAAATGCTATATCAGGCCTTGTATAGACCTATACATACATCAAGCTTCCTACTTCTAAGGCATAGGGAGTATTCTCTATCTATTTCTTTTTAATCTCATTATCAGGACACTAGAACAAACCAAATTTGTCTCCTTTTTCTATAAGTGCTACACTGGATGAACAATCTTTCATTTTAAATCATTTAAGAACCTTATTAATATAGGTTTCTTGTGATAGCTCCAAGATGCCTTGGGACCTATCTCTATGTATCCTAATACCAGTGACATAGGATGCCTCGTCCATATCCTTCATTTCAAATTCTCAGACAATAACTATTTCACTTCATGTAGCAACCCCAAGTCTCTTGAAGTAAATAATATATCATCCACATACAAGATTGAGAATATGATCTTTCTCCTAACCTTGTGCTATGTACATTGATCTATGACATTTTCAATAAAACCAAAAGATGTGATCATGTTATGGAATTTAAGGCACCACACTATCATGACGCTTGCTTAAGTCCATAAATAGATTTCTTTGGCTTACAGACTAGATTATTTTCGGTATCTGAGATGAACCCTTAAGGTTGTTTCATATATATCTAGTGCTATGATGATATGGAAGGAATCCTTCTTTAATATAGGAAAGAAGGTTTCTTTATAATAAATTCCTTCCTTTTGAGTGAAACCCTTAGCAACCAATCTTGCCTTGTATCTATCAATGCTACCTAGTGAGTCTCTTTTGGTTTTAAAAACCCATTTATAGCCAATGGCTTAGCTTCACTACGTAACTCTATAATGCCCCGAATATGATTATTTACCATGGATTCCATCTCAACAACCATTGCATCATGCCACAAACTAGAATTAGTGCTTGACATAGCCTGAAAAAAACATTATAATGTCATCCTCAATATTTATGTCATAATAAGACTCAATAAGGTCCACCATGTAATCATTGGAAATTGTCGGTCTATTGACTCTACTTGATCTCCTTAATTCAACATGTTGTATAGGTTGAGATTGTTCTATAGGAGCATCCTCTACGATTATTTGAGGTATCTCTTCCTTAATATGAGGTGCCTCATCATTAATGGTATGTTCTTCAGGATAAGGATTCTCCTAATTTCTACAATGATCAACATTGACTTTAGAAACTCTGTTATGCTCTACATTCACCCCACCTGGATAGGCATAATGTAGAATCAATGTTCCACCTTGACTAGTAGAGGGTGTATCTTTAAAATGATCATATTTAGTGATTAAGTCACTAATGTGATCATTCCCACTAATTATACCATTTTCAAGAAATTTGGCATTCCTAGATTTCACAAATCTCATTGAATGTGATGGACAATAAAATTTATATCCTTTGGACTTTTTCGCATAGCCAACAAAATATGTAGTAATTGTCCTAGATCTAACTTTCTTTCATATGGGTTATACACTCTTACCTCAACAGGACAACCCCAAATATGTTTATGATTTAAGCTAGGTTTCTAACCTTTTCAGATTTAAATGGGTGTTTTTGACATTGCCTTTGTTGGAACTCTATTTAAAATATACATAACTGTCTTAAGTGCATCTCTCCATAAAGAAACAAGAAGTTTAGTATCACTAAGCATACTTCTTACCATATCCAATAATGTCTTATCTCTTCTTTCAGCTACACCATTCATATCCGGTGAACCAAGAATGGTGTATTAAACAACTATATTATGCTCATGAAGAAACTTAGCAAATGGACCAGGTGCTTATCCATCATTAGTATGCCTTCGAAAATATTCTCCTCCCTTATTAGATCTCACAATCTTGATATGTTTGCCAGTATGTTTTTCTACTTCTACTTTATATGCCTTGAATGCATCTAATACTTCACTTTTATTATAAAGCAAGTAGATATACATACACTATTATCTATATTTTTCTTAAAATTAGGGTATAGGATTAATTATATTTTACTTTTATTTTTTTAATTTAATTATTTATAAGAGATGTCAAACTATAGTTTGTATTTGCTTAAAGTTGTCAAATTAAACAATTATGTTTATTATTATTTTATGAATTATGATCACTCACTGTTAATTGTTTACCATTCTAAAAAAAAAAGTTTTAAAGAAAAATATTTTGACTATTTGTCTTAGCTGATTGGCTCCCCCTAATACTTTATTCTGGCTCTGTTCCAGCTTGTTTTGGCATATATGTATGTATGTATGTTCCTATATAAACTGTTATTAGACTTGCATAATAAAAAGTGGTGTAGACCCTTAATTTTGGCCCTAAGCTAGCTCGATCCTAATTAGAGAAGGCCTAATCATGATCGGTCCATTCTTAATAAGCCTAAACTTATTTTGAGCTTTTGGTTAGAACAGTCCAATTTTACAAAGCCTAAAATAAGTCTGGTTTGATTTTTAAAACCCGAAAATAATCCGAAAGCAATTTTGGTCGAATATGGATCATGCCATATCAAATTGGGCCTAGTTCGATATGGACTAAGTCCAATATCAAATTAGGGCAACCCTAATTTGATATGGATGTCCATATTGAATTAGGCATCGCCCAATTCGATATGGACATGGTCCATATCGAATTAGGGAAATCCTAATTCAATATGGACCTTGTCCATGTTGAATTAGGCAACAGTAATTTGATATGGACTTCGGTCCATGTCAGATTAAAGCCGTTTTAGTTCGACATGGTCACGTTTTATCTTGAATTCAAATTGTTTTAATTTGAAATTCCTTAGAGAAACCGTGCTTAAATAAGAAACTAATACTCGTTTATAAGTTCTAACCTAAGGTTTTCTTATAAATGCAAGATGAAAAGCAAGCAGCTGGGGGAGCAACAACTATCAAACAGCAGGCAACACTCAATCAGAAACCCTAGCAATACTGAGCATTTAGGGAGGAGAGACATGGAAACATCAAACCATCAACAAACCATAAGGCAGTAGCATACTGTCTTCACTTTGTTCAGCTGAGATTTTACTATTGGTGCAAATATAAAGCTTGGATCAACATAAAATATCGGTGGAACCAACAACGAAGGTTTGCAATCCCTTATCCAGTTTGTTTTAAGTTTATAGTAATTCATTCATTCTTATTTCATGGTTTTTATTTTATCCCTACCCTTTAAAAAACATCCAATAGTCTTGCCTGAAGCATGACTCAATAACCTACTTATTTAAGTATGATTCATATTAGCATTAGTCTATTTTAATTCATGATTCGTATTGGTTTTAATTGATTTCTGTGATAATTTGTTTAGATGTCCATTAAACTATTTAATTGAAATTTAAAATAGCTTGTTTAAATCAAAGGTTAAATATCCTAATAGTTAAATAATTCTTTAAACCCTAGCCCAGTAACCTATTTCTTAAAATCTCAAAACCCTAAAACCAGTTTTCAATATTAAAAATCCTAAAACTAACCTTCAATCCTAAAATCCCAAAACTAGTTTTAATCTTAAAACCCTAAAACCAATTTTCAATCCTAAAACCCTAAAAAATAATTTTCAAAACATGGAAACTCTAATCCCATTTTTTCTAAAACCCTAAATCCTAGATTTGCGTTTTCTAAAACCCTAAACCCTAGTTTTGTTTTTCCAAAACCCTAATTTTGTAAAAATCCTAATTGTATTTTTATGAAACCCTAAACATTAATCATATCTTCTTAAACCCTAATTCATAAAAATGTAACCCCAGTTTGTACATCTATTGTTTAATATGGTATTTAAATGTAGAGTTGATTATTAATGCTTGTTTATTTATTTTGATGGATGATTTATTTTTGATTTATGATGGATGGTTTAATTTTATAGTGAATGGTTGAATGTTTATCTATTGATTTATTTTAATTTCAAGAGTTGTAAGAGGTATGTTTTCAGTTTGTGGGTACCTCAATTAATTAGGTTAAATGTAATTTATTTTATATTTTGGGACTATTATAAGGGACATGTTTTCATCTATGATAGGTGTCCTATTTTATTTATTATGTTTTTCGTTTTGAAATTGAACATTGTAAGGGCATATTTCCATCTTGTATGGGTTCCCATTTTTATTTTTTTTGTTTAAACTTGTTTTGATTTTAATACAATAATTCTTTATTTTAATATTCATATGTAGTATGAATAATTTATAATATTTAAGAATTTAATAATATTTAGACCTGAAAAGGAGGTTAGTTCCAATGAACCGGGAGTTATGGGGGTGCTGGGTCATTCTCACCTTCCCCGTGTATACCCTACTTTTCGAACCCATTAGGGGGTTGGGGATTCCTTAGGAATCGAGTCATCCACCCTTTCTTTTTCCAGGCTTATCCGGGTGGCGACTCTATTTTTTCTGGGTTTAGGCCTATGTTCTCTAAGGCCCTAAGCCTAATAGTGCCGAAGTTGCAAGAACCATTCCACGTGAAAGTGGAGGCAAAAATCCCCGCTTACAGTGGCGACTCCACTGGGGATAAGAGAAGTTGATTTCGTTAGTCTTTATACTATCTTATTCTTTCTTATTATGATATTGTCCATTGCATCATTTAATTTGCATTGTGTATATGAGTTAAGACACCTGTGTAACCCGTGTTGTATTATGTAAGGGATACCATACTTTCACTCAAGGTATGGAGATCGAGCATGGCATAACCACTCATAGCCTCATACCATTTGGTATATACTTGCTATGAGAATCTAAGCTTTTCAACTTAAAGACTAAGAGCCCATGTAGTTGACCTAGTTACTTTTTTTAGGTTTTTACCCAAATGTTTGTTGTTTGACTATGATTGATATATCTTGGTTTGAACCATAGCCTATTTATTTTATTCTTTTTCTAATATGACCTAATTACATTATAAGGCCAAAATAATTTTATTCTTTTAACCCCAAAAGACCAAAATTATTTTTAAAACTTTTCAAGATGGTCTTTAAACCTTTTTGGGTCAAAAATTCTTTTTACCTCATGGCCCAAGTCCAAAGCCCAAAATCTATTTTCAAACAAATCTTTTTACAATGGGTTTTGAAACAAAACCATTTTTCACCTCATAACCCTAATACAATGCCCAAGATTCATTTTTAAACAAACCTTTTTTACAATGGGCTTTGAAATAAAATCAATTTTCATTTCATTACAAACCTTTTTTGGGCTTATAACTATTTAGGTCAATTATGGAATATTAAAATGAATTATAGGCCTAATTTGTACCAAGACTTATCAATCATGGGCTTGTCTGTGGCATGAACCATTAGTTGTTTTTCCAAATGGGGAAATTGATTTATTATAAACGTTTTAATTTAGTTTTAATCCAATATAGCATAAAAGTTATCTTTTATTGGACCAATGGATTAAGACCTAATTAATGGGAATTATCATGGACTGATTTTCAAATTTGAAAATACAACTATTTATTAAACCGTCCAAGTAAATTATTCAAAAATGAGATACCCCATGTTGGTATTTTTTTAGCTATATACCTAGAAAAAGAGACTCGCCATTCGTGTGTGTAAGTTATGAGATTGGAAGGTTTGTTCCTACTATGTTATTTGTTTTGATTTATTGTGCATCCATGCATACATGTATACATGCATACATTGCCTTTCATATGATTGATCCTTTCTGGCTCACACCTCTGGAGTACAGTAGTTCAAGAGCCTACAACAATCTGACCTACACTGGTGACATAGAATCCAACAAGGATTCAATCAGCTTCTCACCAAAAGCAACGGATCCTGAGCAAGTTTAGAAGATGGTAGATGATGTAATCAACTCTAAAAAGGAAGAACTAAAGGGGGCCATAGTTGAGATTATGAAAAGCCAACTAGTTGCACTTTTGGGAAACACTACCAAAGCATCTGCTAGTACTAAAAAGCCAAAAGATAAGGAAAGGCTAAGGCTGGTGAAGTAGTCTTTGATGAAGATAGGGTAATAGTTGATGATGATGATGACTGGGCTCAGTATTTTCAAGAACCTTAAGATAAGATGAGGAGCAAAAGGTTGTGGGGAAATTAGCTATTGAGAAGACTAAAACTTATGATGTGGAGAAAATGATTGCAAATTTATAGAAAAAGTTTGAAAAGAAGATGAAAACTGAAGAGATGCCGGAGGTGGACAAACTATTTGAGAAAGATGAGAAAGTCCCGTACAAGTTTAAGATGCCTTCCTTTGCCAAATTTGATGGAACTGAGAATCCCCATCTCTATGTAAAGTAATATATCATAGCCATGCAGTCTGCCTGAGCTATTAAGGCTTAAACTCTAAGGTACTTCATGCTTTCATTGGATCCGGTTGTGCAAAATTGGTTCAACACCTTAGAGGATAGTATATAGAAGACCTAGGATTCTTTGTACAAAGTCTTCATCCAACAATATGGGTACAATGTTGAGTTGGAAGTCACTCTGATGAAAGTTGAGTCAATAAGGCAGAAACAGAATGAAAACTTTATTGACTACGTGAAAAGATGGAGAACTAAGGTGCATTGCTTAAGAAGAGGCCCGACGAGTCAGATCATATTAGGATGATTGTGAGAGGGGTGCTATCTAATCTTAGTGAGAGGATGTCCCGCACTCTCATAAGGGATTTCAAAGATCTTCCCCGAGCTGGTTTGCAAATTAAAGAGTAGGAAAGGGAGAAAAATTATTTTTTTGCTAGAAGGAATGAAAAAGGGAGCTATCAGTATGGTAATCAATGCACGCAAAAAGCAGTTGATGTTAATACAATCGACCAAAGGGGTAAAAGGAAATTTTTAGAGTTGAAATACCAATTGTCCTAGGTTTTCAATAAGCTACAGAAGAGAGGGCTGTTGCAGCCACTGATCCCTCGCCCATTGCCAAATCCTCTACCACCTAATTTTAATGCCAAGGAATTTTGCTAATTCCACCAGATGCAAGGGCATGAAATGGACAAATGTTTGAGGTTGAGACATGAGATCCAGAATTTGATTGATAGTGAAAAGTTGCCCTAACCTGACAAGCCTTGCATGAAGGATAACCCATTACCAAGGTTCAATAGGGTACCACCACCGGCAACTTTCATGATCGGGGGAGGTTTAAATGAAAAGTTTGTTCTGTCTTCTTCCCAAGATGTGGGTGGTAAAACAACTGAAGAAGAAGTGGTGTTTAGTAAGATGAAGCAAGTTGTAGTTGAAACAAAAGTAGTTATTTGTGTTGTGAGCGAATTTTGGGACTCAACTGATTGTTATGATGATTTTGAGCCAAAAGAAGAAAGAGTGGACCTGGTACGAGCCTGAAGAAGATGAAGTAATGACCACTCATTCTGGTAAGCCTTATGTAAGACCACCACCAAAGGAAGTGGAAATTGATAAGGGAAAAGAAGTTGAAATAGGGAATAAAGAAGAAGAGGATGATGTTGTTCTGAAATAGATTAAGAGAACTCAAGCTAGTATCAGCATATGGGATCTGCTAGCTACATCCAAGAAGCACTGAGAAACTATGACCAAAGCTATGGCTAGTATGCCAATTTCTACTTTAATAATTCCAGAGGAGCTGGTTAATTTTGTGAAAGTTAAAGGAATAATGAAGTGCGAGGATGATCAGAAGAAGAAAAAGATTGATGTAGGAATGCTGTCATTTTCAGATACTGATTTTCCAAAAGAGAAGGGATCACATCAGCCCACTTTTCATCAAGGTAGAGGTTAAGGGGAAAAGGACTCCATATATGATGGTTGATGATGGATCTGCCATAAATGTCTACCCACTCAAAATCTTGCCAAAGCTTGCTATGTCAACAAGAGATCTAAGCCTAACCGAATTGACAATTAGGGCTTATGATAATACTAAGAGGCATGCTGAGGGAACCTTCAAAGCTATTGTTAAGGCTGGTCCTATTGAATCCATGGTAGAGTTCATAGTCTTGGATATCCCCATCGCTTTTGCACTATTGTTAGGACGACCCTGGTTTCATCCTCTTGGTTGAGTTCCTTCTACACTCCATCAAAAGATCAATTTCCCAAAGGGGGATGAGACAATGGTTATCAAGGCTGAGGATAATGAAGTGGTAAATACCCTGAGGATTGAAAGGCCTCTTAATGGGTTCCAAGTAGCTATTGTTTCTGATGGTGAGATGGTGGATCCCAAGGTCCTGACTATGATGAAGAATATGAACTACCTACCGGGTGTTGGCCTCAAAAAGGGTAAGGCGAGTGTGAAAAAGCTTCCAGATTTCAAGACTCAAACTTTCAAGAAAGGATTAGGATATGATGAAGCTAATAAAGATGCTCTGCCAAAGAAGAATGAGAATATGAGCTTTCCTCCACTTGAAGAGATTTTTGTCAAAGATCCAAACATGTGACCACTCCAAGGCAAGCCTGAACCAATCATGTTCATGGAGAAGTTGATTCTGGATTTTAAGATCTTTGTTGATGTTGCTGAACTGGTGGTACGGATGGAGAAAGAGCTTGTCCTACCAGTTGCCAAGAAGCCTAGCCTAGACAAGAAGAAGGAAGCTATCCTGAAAATTCAAAAGATTCCAGAGGAGATTGCTACCCTTATTTAAGAACAATTTAAAGATCTTTTAGTTTCTGATCTTAAGAACAATGACTTTGATTTTGATTTTGATTTGTTTGCTTTGTATGAGGATGATGATGTTTTCTTTTCTAAGATGAATGTAATAAAGTCTGATTTTGCTTACTTGTGTGATATTTTTTCTGATGATTGCATACATTCAAGTAGTGATTACATAAGCATTTTTAATATTAACTTTGTTAACACACGATCATTGAATTTGGGAGCAACCGACAACTCTAAAAATATTAGCATAACATTCGACCTTACTCTTGAAGAGGGAGAGAGAGAGATTTGAAATTTTTTTTAAGAAATATGAAGAAGTATTTGCTTGGTCTTATGAGGATATACCCGGAATTGATCGAGATATAGCCGGGCACATGATTCCTACTTACACTCACATGAAACTAATCAAACAAAAGCTTAGATGGTTAAGGCCGAAATGGGTAGAATTGATTAAAGAAGAAGTCACTAAGCAGATACAATTGAAATTTCTTGAAGTAGTAGATTACCCTGGCTGGTTAGCAAACATAGTTCTTGTACCAAAGAAAGATGAAAGAATTAGGTTTGTATGGATTACAGAGACTTGAACAAGGCTTTCCCTAAGGATAATTTTTCTTTACCCCATATAGATGTCCTTATTGACAATGCAACCTCTAGTGTGCTGCACTCATTCGTAGATGAATTTTCGTGTATAACTAGGTACTAATGGCCTAAGAGGATAAAGCTAAAATTGCCTTCATCACTACGTAGGGTATATTTTATTATAGGGTGATGCCATTTGGTTTAAATAATGTCGGGGCAACCTACCAAAGGATGTCCACCACCTTGTTCCATGCATAAGGAAGTCGAGGTCTATATTGATGACATGATGGTGAAGTCGAATACAAGAGAACATCATTTTCAAAACTTAGAGTTATTCTTTGAGAGAGCAGTAAAGTATAAGCTAAGGTTGAACCCAAAGAAGTGTGTGCTTAGGGTAACTTCAAGCAAATTGTTGGGACATGTGATTAGTCCAAATGACATTGAGATTAACCCTAACAAAGTTAAGGCAATCAGGGACATGTCAGCTGTAACACCTTTATACCCTATATACGTACAATGCATATTTTCAACATATGTAAAATACGCATATACGATACAAAAATGTCACAGATCGATTTAATAAATTTTTTTCACTTTTCCAATTTAAAATTTCAAATTCTAAATATATAAAATTAAATAGCATATAAATATTCTTTACTTGTTATAGGAACCCAAAATAAATATTATATATGAAAATCTATGGAAAAAATTCTCCAAAGTTTTGTTTGTAATTTGACATCCCAAAATTTAGCAAAACACAGCTGGCAAAAAGAAAACATTCCCAAATAATTTCAAATCACCATCTCAACCATACTCCTCAATTTCACCAAGTTTCTCAAACATTTTTATATATAGATATATATAATTTTAAAACACATTTACTCCCATTTCAAATACATTGACCCAAACTTTCTTCATAATGTACAATAACATAAAAATATATACATGCTGCTGACAGTGTTTCTGATCTCGATAACAACTCAATAAGTTCAACTACAAGTCTGGACCTAACATGGTCCAGAAGAACTCTCTGGCTCAACTGAATCTACCCTGTCACCTGCGCGATGAAAATAATCACTTTAAGTCGAAGCCTAGTGGTACAAACATTGATAACAATATAGTCCAAATGTAATGTCAATGCACAATACATATATATACATCACAACTCATAATATTATATTGCTCAATTGTGTCACAATTCATAATTCACATTAAAGCAAAGACAAGCATGGGCCCAAAAAGGATCTAATATGCTATTCAAATTTCAGAGTTACTGCTTTGGTCCATAATGACACCTTGTGTCTAGCCCCGTAGGCAATATATCCATGAATAATCCAACTAGATCTGAGCTTACGACCCAGTCTTTTTACTCAGTCTAGCTTCAAAGATTGTTTTTGAGGCTTACGACTCAGTTTTTTCGCCCCAAAAATATCATATTTATCAGCTGGACCTGGCTTATGACCCGGTCTTTTCACCAGCCCAGCTTTTAGCCCGTAGGCAATCATAGGCATGCCGCCAAACACAAAACTCTAAAAATTGAATAACATACTAGACACACAATTTATTCATTTTTCTCATTATTAATCTCTTTCTCATTGTCACATATTCAATCTAGGCACATTGCCTTATTTTCACATTTTTTTCTCACTTTTCTCATTTTTCACATCTTTCTCATTTTTCTCACTTTTCTCACTTTTCTCATTTTTATCAATATCAATTCATTTCATTATACCTCATATCTCATTTTTGCATTCACAACACATTACCCAATTACTTTGGGTATTTTCACATAATATACATATTTCACATTTACACAATTTAGCCATTATCAATGGCTTTTCATAATGCACTTAACACATATATGACATTATAAATGTCATAGCACATTATTCATATACAATCAATGAACTAAGTAGCTTAACACATTTTCCAACCAAAATGTGTTAAGCCCAAATGTCATGCAAATATAAACAATATATTCAAAGTTTGTACATACCTCCACTAGCAACCCAATGCAACCCTAAAACAACCTCCAATCCTATCTTTTCAACTTGCCCTTCACCACTTGGATGAAGCAAATCAACCCCCCTCAATGCCTAAACCTAACATGATAGCAAATAATCATTTAGTATCACATTTAATGGCATTTTCAATATTTAACCATAATTAAATATCACTCCTATAACTTTCCAAAAATTTAACCTTTCCTTACTTTAACATTAGAATTCCATTCTACTACAATTAAATTAGTGTTTTAAGTTTATTTATATTATTAAAAATATATTTTAATACATTTAAATCATTTACATTATAACAATACACTCTTATACACAAAATCTAAAAAATGGCATAACCTTCCCCCATTGAAGGTTTTCCATTCCAACACAATCCATTACTCATTTCAATCTTATATTCATCACTTTTAACATTAAACAACATGCTTAAACAAATAAAATCACACAACTCAACAATTTTGGAAAATTACTTTTCCAAAATCCTAAATCTCCACTTCCATTCTCAAACTCCAACCCAACACCACCAAATCCAATATTTAACTTCAAAATACTTGTTTATGAATCAAAACAACACATTTAGAACCAATTTGCACAATTAAAGCTCATATTTTCAAAAACCCAAAAATCTATAACCCTAAATTCTCTCTCTTCACCATTTTTTATCCGAACTCCGTCATCTCTTCAATCTAACCTTAAAATCATTGTTAACTACCCAAAATAACATCATACACACCAATTCCAACAATTATAACATACTACTTCAAAAATTCAAATCTCACATAAATCAAACTTCCATGGAATTCAAAGAAAAGAGTTGAAAACTTACTAAATTTGGTGGAAATTACCAAAAATCCACTTGAAACTTGTTAAATCCTTCACTTTGTGGATTATGGAAGAATCAAATTCTTGCTTCAAGCTCCCATGGAAATCGGCCTAAAGGAAGAAGAAGAAGAAGAAGAAGAAGAAGACATTTTTTAAATTTTCTTTTTCTTTTCATCTTTTTTTAAACCATATATATATATATTAAAATAATTTAATAATTAATTAATTAATTATTTATTTATTTAATAAATTAAAAGTCCTAATTTTCCTCTTTCATTCAAAAATAATTTATTTTTGAATTATTTTATTAATTTTAAATTTCTTAAAATTTATTTATAAAAATGCCATTGGACTTTGACTTTTCTTTTAAAAAGTGTTGACTTTTATATGTTATGTATATTTTGCATATATTTCACATATATATTCCACTTTTTCATTTAAAATCCCTTCATTTTTCATTTAAAACCATTAATTTAATTTATCCTTTTAAATTATAATTTATTTTATCAAATTTTCTAAAAATTAGAAATTTTCAAAAATTTTAGGATGTTACATCAGCCCCTAAGATAGAGAAAGAAGTTTGGGGATTCATTGGCAGGTTACAGTATATTAGCAGGTTCAAACCAAAACTTACCACAATCTGTGAACCTATCTATAAACTGCTTAAAAAGAACCAACTAGTTAAGTGGAATGATGAGTGTCAAAAGGCCTTTGAGCATATAAAAGAATATTTATTAAATCCATCCATTTTAAAGCCATCTAAACCCGGCAGACCTTATTACTATACTTAGTAG
This sequence comes from Garcia nutans, assembly GCA_947685225.1. NCBI lineage: Eukaryota > Viridiplantae > Streptophyta > Magnoliopsida > Malpighiales > Euphorbiaceae > Garcia > Garcia nutans. The sequence goes on from CANTUV010000045.1 coordinate 38,690,325, forward strand.
TAGAAAAAGAGTCAATTGGAGAGATCCTAGCCTAGGCAGATGAGTCAGGGGTTGAATATGTAATTTACTTTTTGAGTAGAAAGCTCTTACATTATGAAATTAAATATAGTATCATTGAAAAGACTTATATAGCCGTGGTTTGATCGTCTAAGAAGTTGCAGCATTACTTTCAGTCTTATAGTGTGCAAGCAATTTCCAGGATGTATCTAGTGAAGTATTTAAGGGAGACACCTTCGTTGATTGGGAAGTATGGCAAGTGGTTGATTATTTTGGAAGAATTTAAAATTGTGTATATAATCAGAAAAACCATCAAAGGAAGAGCAGTAGCAGAATTCCTGGCTCAACAGCCATTGCCAGACAGTGAAGAGGTGATTTTAGAGTTTCTCGATGAGCATATGAGGGCCATAGAAGTACAAGGATAGAAGATGTACTTTGACGGAGCAGTGAATAGAAAGGGAGTAGGTTTAGGAGTAGTTTTGGAATCCCCAGAAGGAGAGCACATCCCCTTAGCTAAGAAGTTGAAATTTAGGATGACTAATAACATGGTGGAGTATGAAGCTTGTATTTTTGGCCTAGAAACCTTGATGATCATGAGAGTGGATAGAGTCCAAGTTTTTGGTGACCTGTTGTTAGTAGTATTCCAAGTGAATGGAGAGTGGGAGTTGAAAGAAGAGAAGCTGAAACCATATAATGATTATTTGACCATAATAAAGAAAAACTTCAAGAAGTGCAGATTTATACACTTGACAAGGGAAGCAAACCAAATGGCCAATGCCTTAGCCACCCTGGCTTCAGTATGGAAAGATCCTGTTAAGTTATTTCTTAAGCCTTTGGTTTCAAGTAGCTCATGGACTCCTTGTTATGAGTATGAAACAGTCATGGAAACCAACACGGACCATGATGCTTGGTATGACACTATAAGGCAATTTTTAGAAAGCAGAGAATACCCACTGGACGTAACAAAGGAAGACAGAAGAGCTATAAGGCGATAATCCTTACAATATATCACCTTTCATGGAGAGTTGTATCAAAGATGGCCCGATGGAGTGCACTTAAGGTGTTTAAGGAAGTTGAAGGTTGAGCAGATCATGTTAGAAATACATGCTGGAAGTTATGGACCCCATATTAATGGATTAGCCCTAGTTAAAAAGATAATTTGATAAGGCTACTATTGGTTAACCATGAAAAGAGACTGTCTTGAATTTGTAAGAAGATACCAGTAATACCAAATGCACGAAAACTTGAACCACTTGCCTCATGAAGAACTACATTCTATGTCTTCTTCTTGGCATTTTGCGACTTGGGGATTTGACATTATTGGGGAGATACATTCGATAGCTTCAAATGGTCACCGATTTATTACAGTAGTAATGGATTATTTTTTAGAATGGGTTGAAGTTGAGTCTTTCAAACAAGTTGGGGGTAAGGCAAATGGCTAGGTTTATTGAAAAGAATCTTATATGCAGATATGAGGTCCCACACATTATGATATCGGACAATGGAGTGTAGTTTCAAGAAGCAGTTAGGGATTTATTCTCGAAGTACTAGATCTACCACCACCAGTCATCCCCTTATAGACCAAAAGCTAATGGTGCAGTGGAAGCAATAAACAAAATGATTAAGCAAATTTTGTCCAAGATGACCAAAATGTATAGGGATTGGTCAGAAATACTTCTTTTTGCTTTATGGGGGTATAGGACCAGTGTGCGAACCGCAACTAGAACAATGCCATTTTCCTTGGTTTGTGAGATGGAAGCAGTACTACCGATTGAAATTGAGATTAAATTACTAAGGGTGGTCCTGGAAGTTAAATTGCCTGAAATAGAATTGGTAGCAAGTAGATATGCATAGTTAGCCTTATTGGAAGAAAGAAGGCTAAGGCCATTGTATCATCACCAGCTCTATAAAAAAAAATAACTTGGGCCTACAATAGAAGGGTTAAGATAAGAAAGCTTAAGGTTGGTGACTTAGTGTTGAAGTAGTGAAAGCCTAATGTCCTCAATCTAAGAGGGAAGTTTAGACCTATTTAAGAAGGACCATACATCATGAAGCAAATCATGAGCAAGCTTACAGTCAAGTTGACAGACATGGACAAGAATGAGTTTTGTGAGCCAGTGAACATTCATGATCGAAGAGATTTTATGTTTAATAAAAGAGGTAGAGAAGAGCTCGCTAGGTTGAAAACCCAGAAGGGCAGCCTAGGCAAAAGTTAGAGCAGCTTACTAGTTTTAAAAATCTGAAAGGGCGGATTAGGCAATAATTAGGGCTAAATGAGAGAAAATTGTCAATTAGAAAATCTAAAAGGGCTAGTTGGTGACATGAGTAATCTTGTGTATGCTAGCTTTATGTTTTTTGTTGTTCCCTATTTTAATAAAATAGAGTTCATGTTAAAATTATTCTATGTGTACAATTTTGAATGACCAAACCATTAGGTCAAATAAATACCATAACAGCAAAAAGTGATGATAAATTATAAAAAAAGAAAGAAAACATCTTTTATTGTCATTATTGTTCATCATAACATTACTTTTTTTTTTTCTAAAAATTGACAAATGTAAAATCTATGGCAGACGATAAGTGTAGCGTGTAGGCCAACTTTGCTTCAGTTGATCCAATAAGGCTTTAGTCAAATGGGGCATGTCCAAATCAGGAGTGAACTCAGAACCTTAAGGGTCAGCTCCATAATTGCGATTAAGCTGATGAGAATCATAACTTGTATCCTGATGGATAGCAGCAAGAGGATCATACATCAGATATGTCCAAATGGTGACATGGGTAATCTTCCACCAAGGTACCAACCAATGGATGTTGACCACAGCTTGCGAACGGATCCAGTCAGCATAAGAAGAAGCAGGGTGAAGAAGTTTTCTGGCAGAATGATGTCGGGGAAAATATTTGGTGAAATCCATAGACGGGGGTGTCGAGCAAGCGGAGACTCTCCTATAGAAGACATACAACAAGTTATATACAGAAAAGAAGAGCCTGTTAGGTTGAAAACCTATAAGGACTGCCTAAGCAAAAATTAGGGCGGTTCGTTAGTTTTAAAAACTTGCAAGGGCAATCTAGGTAAAAATTAGAACCAATAATAATAATAATAATAATAATAATAATAATAATAATAATAATAATAATAATAATAATAATAATAATAATAATAAAGAGAGTTCGCTAGGTTAAAAACTAGCAAGGGCTGCCTAGGCAAAAATTAAGACAGTTTGCTAGTCCCGAAACCTGCAAGGGCAGGCTAGGAAAAAAATTAGAGCAATGAAAATAAAAGTCTAGACCTGAAAGGGCAATTTAGGTAAATGACCTAAAGCAGTAGGGGACTCTGAGCTAATCTCCTTGAAGATTCTATTTTAAATTAGTCTAGTCCAATTAGGGTTTCAGCCATGATCATGGGTGCTGATGACTATCCTCCTTCCATTTGGTCCATGATATCCATAACCCGTGGATCAATGTCACCGTCAGTAGAAGCAAAAAAGAATTGACCATGCAAATATAGGCAAAACATGTGTCCCCACGCCTTGGTTGGAGCTAAATAGGAAGTGGAAAAGTCAATCAAGGAACTGAGCAAGAGTTTCTCACCTCTGGTTAATTGCAGAACTTCATGTTTCAAGAGTTAAAGCAGCATCTACATCTTTTATTGAGTTTTGGAAGTCAATATAGGTAATGCCATTGGTAGATTGCTTGGATAACTAAGAATGGCCTTAAATTCCATGATCATAGGACATAATTCAAAGTTATTTATGTTGAAAGTCCTAGTTTTCACATTCCAAAAAGAAGCCATGGCATGTAAGAAAGGTTGATCCAACTTCACATTTTGAAAGCACTTTAAGACATTGAATTGTGACCATGATACTTGTTCCTAATGTGTAGCCTTGATATTTTTAAATAAATTCTTCACCTTTTCAAAATTAGCCTTAGTCATCGTGGGAGCATGACAATTGCAATTTATTTTATGAAGAAGAATTAATGATGACAGGAGCTAAATTAAAGACTTAAGGTTGTATGGGATGTAGTTATCTTAGATTTCTTAGAGCATTACTGTTTTAAATGTTGAAGAAAAAAAGGTGGCTTATATAACCACTGACCGAAATCCAAGCTGCTTAAGGTAAGGAAAATCCATGTCAAATTAGGTTAAGAAGTTTTAATCCGTGATGAAGTAAGTTTGAGATGCGCTGAATTCGTTACGAAGTGGCAAATTTGTTAAACCTAATCCATTGGGTATTAGTTTTATTAATTAGTCCATGCAATGAATTCGACATGGTATTAATATGCACACATGTATTTATGTAAAAAAGAAAAGAAAAGTCAAAGTGTCATTCCAAAAAAAAAAAGAAAAAAGAAAGAAAAACAAAAAAAAAATAAAATAAAAAGGGTTTGAAAAGTCAAAATATTATATTTTGGTATGTATTTTTATTACAACCACTATTTAATACAAGTTGTTCAATTTAGTACAAGCCTTTATTTATTTATTTATTTATTTTTGTACAATGAGTTTCATATAAAGTTTTAATATAAACTAATCACTGTGAGGGAGGTGGCGGCCTGTAGCTGAATAAAACCCTAAGGAAATTATCGCCTGTAGAAGGCGGAGGTACATTGTCTGCCCAGTTTCCCCCTGAAGTTTGGGTTCTGACTATCTAGCAAGTCAGCCCTATCATAGTTAAATCCTGAGATGGGAGGTGACACATCATTGTCATCAGTCCAGGGCCCTTTGATGAAGATGCATCGGGATCCCTATAGCCCTGGAATATGAAGTCTCAAAAATTTCATTCAAGATGATCAACGTACTAATGGCTGACAACCAATTATTCCTGCAGTTTTTAGTTATGCTCTTAATCATTCGCTGTGAGCCAAAAAATGAAAAGTTAGGTTCATACATTCATATATTTTCATGCATACATACAACATACATATAAATGCGGAAGAGAGATTACAAACCAGATAGCTCAGGTCAAAGCCCTGGGACCTGGAAGATGGCTTATCATAATAAAATGGTCAAGGTGGACCAACACTAGTCAGACTAGTTTCATCATGGCCAAAACCAACTGGATGTTCGACCGCCTACAAAAATTCATAAAATTAATCACATGCAAGCCCAGAATTAGTAAAGGAGCATGTTCGATCAACTTGAGAGGATACAACCGTAACATCATCATGGGCAGCAAGATCTCCCGTACCATCATCCTCTTCATCCTCCTCTTCTTCTTCTTCATCCTTATTATCAACTTCCCCGTCATCATTCTCCACCTTATTCTCATCACCTTCTTCATTCATGTCCTCATCATCATCCTCTTCTCTTTCTTCCTCTTCATCCCCTTTCTCCTCCAAACCTTCAACACCATCAGAGGATATTTCAGAGTGCAAAAGCTGATCCCACACAAACTCATTATATAACAAGTTTGGTGGAAGGAAAAATAAATTAATATTGAATCCATTTCGAGCGTGCCTCCAAGAGTTCTCATGCATAAATCTACAAGACATCACAGATGTTGGAACATTGGCTGACACTTGCCTCTGATCAGGACCAAGGAACCAATTTTGTACCCTCTCACCTAGAAACTAACCACTTAAAATTGGCCCAACAATGATTCGATGGGAGTTCTGTAGGGGCAATGCATTGTTCATATTCGTGGTCCAGTTCACCCTTTCATCTGCTCTCCACAAAGCAATGTTCATCTGCAACACAATAATATTAGAAAGTCATTTTTCTCATTAAATCCCATGATATTACTAATTTTTTCTTTTACCTGATCCCAAGTCAGCTGGCCCAACTGATAACGTCAAGAATGCACATGATGATCGCCAGCCACTTCTTGTGGCCAAACAACCAAAGGCTCATTCTTGGGTATCCCATCCGTCTCCCAGATATACCAGGTACTTTCACGAGGTTATATTCGTAGGCCTACACCTGCCATGGTCAAAAAGGGGTTTCAGTTTGATCATAAACTATCATTTGAATTGATAAAGGGAAGAACTCATACCTCGGTAATGACCATCAAGCCTGTAAATGATATCATGTTCCTGGTAATCTTATCAAAACCATGATAGAGAAAAGTAAGGCCAGCCTCTTCCTAAGCATAAAAAGGAAAAAGATCAAAATCCACATGAGCATGCAAAATTGACAGGTGAATTGCCGCCTCAGTGCTGCATAAGATGGTCGTAGCTAACAGGTATAGCAAAAATCTGCATGTGTATCTTTCTGCCCATAAGCCGTGCACTGGTATGGTCGGCCTCATCTAATACTCTTCAATGTACTCATACTTTATTTTGCACACTCCCTTATATCTAAGGTGCAGACCAATTAAATTTCAAATTTTACCCTCAGTCAGTATGTTGTTGGTAAAAGGGATGGGGATCCTATTGCATTTCAAGCCTGTTATTGCAGTAAAATCTACCAGGCCAATAGTCATTTCCCCAATCGGCAAATGGAAGGTGTGGGTGGTATCCATCGATCGCTTGGTAAGTGCTTGAATTATGCTTCTATCAATCTGATATCCCTTGTTTGGCAATTATAGCACAAATTCTTCAAAACCACACTCACGGATCATCCTCCGGACTGCAGGAGGTGCTCACTCATACCACTGGCGAGCCTTGTGGACATTTCCATCACGATAAATCACATAACTATCAAACTGCCACAATAAAGGTGAGTCCAGCCAGGTAAGTATATCACTCCTAATAATTCTCAAAAATTCTAAAATAAAGAAAAGATATAAAATGTCACATTAAAATTATTTTCAGCAACATAATAATTTTATTATCTCACTCCATTTACTCTCTTTTTGTTTTGGTATTTTTCACATCATGCCTACTATTTTGCTTCATTTATTTTATTCATGTATAAAATTTTTATATTAATATTCCATTGCAACCTTTATATTTTCTATTAGTATTATTGTTTATATATGCATTTTTAAATAATTCTCCATTTAATTTTTTTTTCACATGATAATTTATGTATTTTTTCTTTCACCAATGTTAAAAATCAAACTCTTCATGCATAAGCACATTATTTTTAGAATTAATCAACTTGTTTTTCTACTACAAATAATAAATTAGCAACAAAAATAAATTAAAAATCACACTTTAAGAAAAATATACTTTGTAGAAAATAAAAAAAATAAAAATAACTATGTTTTTTCTTGTGAACTTCTATGTAGTTGCATTCCAGCTAAAATTAGAATCTGGCCTAATCTTCTATCTCTAAGGTAACCCTATAGTTCAGGATCCATGCAATCTAGTCCTAGATGCATGTTGGTTCACTACCTTTTCCCTGTTCTTTCGAAAGATTGAAAAAATGTTGAAAACAAAAATGAGCAGCTTGAAAAGAATTTTGAGATTTGGTAAATTTTGAAGGTTTGGATGAAATGAGTGCATGATACGTCTTAGTTATAGACAAATGAGTTTTGACAGAGAAGTCTCACTTTTTCAATACCTAAAGAAAAGTTGAAAACATGATCACGTGATTCCAAGTCAAAGAAAGCAACATGTCTCATGTCTCTTTTTTAATTATTCATGTCTCATGTTTCCTATCAATAGTTCATGTTCTAATAACTTACTTTTTCAATAATTTCTATTTTCAGACACAACACATGAGCACATAGTAATAGATATTTATTGTGGGTTTTTATTTTTTGCATATCTAAAAAATATTTTTTTACTTATAAAATATTTTTTGCACATAGGGGTAAGAGTACATAGATACCCATAAAATAGCCAAAGTTTTTGCAAAATACTTTACTGACTATAATTATTTTTGTAGATAGCTCGGGTCTAGAACCCAAATATTTCTCAAGTCCAGAACTCAATTCGGATCCAGAACCTAAACTAATCCAAGTTCAGAACCCAAACCAGCTTGGGTCTAGAATCTAGAACCCAAACCAATCCAGGTCCAGAATCCAAACCAAAATCCAAATTATTTTTTTAAGTCTAGAACTCAATCTAGGTCCAGAACCCAAACCAATATGGGTCCAAAACTCAAATCATCTTGGGTTTAGAACCCAAATTATTTCTCAAGTCCTGAACTCAATCCGGGTCCAAAACCCAAACCAGCTTGGGTCCAGAACCCAAATCAATCTGGGTCCAGAATCCAAGTCAATCCAATCTCAGGTCCAAGCAACTAAACCAATCCAGTCTTGGGTATAGAACCCATTCGTGTCCAAAATTGGCTCAGACTCATGTTGCTTTTTACTCTCTGAATAAATTCAAGATTGTTCAAATAAGGGGCAAACTGTAGACCCTTAATTTTGTCCTTAAGCTAGTTCGGTCTAATTAGAGAAGGCCTATGTAATGATTGGTCCATTCTTAATGAGCTTAAACTTATTTTGAGCTATTAGTTAGAATGGTCCAATTTTACAAGGCATAAAATTAGTTTGGTTTGATTTTTAAAAATTGGAAATAATTAAAAAAAAAATTTTGGTCGAATATGGATCATGCCATATCGAATTGGGCCTACTCGATTCGATATAGATGGTCCATATCAAATTAGGCATGGCCTAATTCGATATGGACTAAGTCCAATATCAAATTAGAGCAACCCTAATTCGATAAGGATGTTCATATTGAATTAGGCACCATCAATTCGATATGGACCTCGATTCATGTCGAATTAAAGCCGTTTTAGTTCGACATGGTCAGATTTTGCCTCGAATTCAAATTGTTTTAGTTTGATATGGTCATGATTTATCTCGAATTCAAATTGTTTTAATTTGACATACCTCAGAGAAACCGTGCTTAAATAAGAAACTAATACACATTTATAAGTTCTAACCTAAGGTTTTCTTATAAATAAAAGATGAAAAGCAAGCAGCTAGGGGGAGCAACAACTATCAAACCGTAGGCAACACTCAATCAGAAACCCTAGCAATACTGAGCATTTAGGGAGGAGAGACATAAAAATATCAAACCATCAACAAACCAGAAGGCAGTAACATACTGTCTTTACTTTGTTCAGCCAAGATTTTACTAATGGTGTAAATATAAAGTTTGGATCAACATAAAATATCGGTGGAACCAACAATGAAGGTTTGCAATCCCTTATCTAGTTTGTTTTTAGTTTATAGTAATTCATTCATTCTTATTTCTTGGTTTTTATTTTGTTTGTGCCCCTTAAAAAAACATCCAATAGTCTAAAAACATCCAATAATCTTACCTGAAGCATGATTCAATAACCTACTTATTTAAGGATGATTCGTATTAGCATTAGTTTATTTTAATTTTTGATTCGTATTGGTTTTAATTTATTTCTATGATGATTTGTTTAGATGTCCTTTAAACTATTTAATTGAACTTGAAAATAGCTTATTTAAATCAAAGGTTAAATATACCAGTAGTTAAATAATTCTTTAAACCCTAGCCCAGTAACCTATTTCTTAAAATCTCAAAACCCTAAAAACAGTTTTCAATATTAAAATCCTAAAACCAATCTTCAATCCTAAAATCCCAAAACTAGTTTTAATCTTAAAACCTAAAACCAATTTTCAATCCTAAAACCCTAAAAAACAGTTTTCAAAACTTGCAAACTTTAATACCGTTTTTTTAAAAACCCTAAATCCTAGATTTACTTTTCTAAAACCCTAAATTCTAGTTCTGTTTTTTCCAAAACCCTAATTTTGTAAAAACCATAATTGTATTTTTATGAAACCCTAAACATTAATCATATCTTCTTAAACCTTAATTCATATAAATGTAACCCTAGTTTGTACATCTATTATTTAATATGGTATTTAAACGTAGAATTGATTATTAATTCATGTTAATTTATTTTGATTGATGATTTATTTTTTATTTATGATGGATGGTTTAATTTTTATTATGAATGGTTGAATGTTTATCTATTGATTTATTTTAATTTCAAGAGTTGTAAGAGGTATGTTTTCACTTTGTGGGTACCTCAATTAATTAAGTTAAATGTAATTTATTTTATATTTTGAGACTATTGTAAGGGACACGTTTCCACCTATGGTGGGTGTCCCATTTTATTTATCTTGTTTTTCGTTTAGACATTGTACATTGTAAGGCATGTTTGCATCTTGTATGGGTGCCCATTTTTATTGTTTTGTTTGAACTTATTTTGATTTTAATACAATAATTCTTTATTTTAATATTCATATGTAGTATGGATAATTTTATAATATTTAAGAATTTAACAATATTTAGACCAGAAAAGAAGGCCAGTTCCAATGAACCAGGTGTTATAGTGGTGCTAAGTCATTCTCACCTTTTCTATGCGTACCTAACTTTCCAAACCCATTAAGGGGTTAGGAATTCCTTAGGAATTGAGTCATTCGCCCCTTTCTTTTTTCCCAGCCCATCCTAGAAGCGACTCCATTTTCTCTGTATTTAGGCTCGTGTTCTCTAAGCCCTGAGTCTAACAGTGTCGAAGTCGCAAGAATCATTTCACGTGGGAGTGGGTGCGAAAATCCCTGCCCACAGTGGTCCATATAGATGTACTTGGTATAGTTCCATCATCAAACTCAATATAGAGAATTGGGCTGTCACTCTTCATCGAGGATCATCTGTTAAGTCATCAAACCTTTCTAAGATATGTATTCTCGATCTACACTGAGTGAAGACTCCGTTTGGCCAGCTCACAGACAATCTTATAGAGTCTCAATGGACTCCCTTCATTAAACACGATTTAGTGCTTGATAGATCACCATCATCCTTGTCACACTCCAAAATAGGGCATGACCATCCTAAAGCTAAGGTTAGTTTAAGGCTATCGAACCATGTAGAACACAGTGATATTGTTAAAACATTTAGAAGCTCCTTAATTTATCATTACACTTTATCTTAATGCAATGTCTTAATATGTAATTTGAAGGTCAACTTCCTATTGCAAAGGTTGTTATTCCGGTAGCCTTATGTTCTTGTCTCGGATACTATAAAGCTGCTACTGCTAGGGTTATAGTACCTACAAAAGAACATTGGAAAAATAAAGGTGAGGGGTGAGTGCCAAACTCAGTAAGCATATAACATAATGCGTTGCTGGGTGGGATAAATAAGAAAACAAATCCATATCAATGCACAAGCATAGTGAGTGAATGAATTCCAACAACAGTAGACACTAAGACAGATATCACAAATATAATCAAATCAGAATCATATGTCTTGTAAGAAAATGGACAGGTTCTGGAACCATGAATAAAAATCAATAAACTGTTAGAAGCAGTAGAGAGAGTAGCAAGGTAATAAATAATAGTTAGTAAATAGAAGGCATAAACAATGTGACATTCAAAACAAACAAGCCATATGCCAGTAAATAGGAAGGTAACTGTCCCCTTTCTGAATATCAGAACTCAGTGTACACCGTTCAGTGGTTTTTCCCTACTAAAGTTGGCCATGTCCCAAAGTCAGAGTCCAATAATAATTATTCAATAATTAATTTCAGGCAGAATATATAATAAATGGCTATGCAACCAAACATATTTCAAAATCAGTACAATGGCAATTTGGCAATATCCTATATGAAGCAAAAGGGTTATCAATAAACAATAGCACAAATAGGGTAAGCAATATTCAGTGTGTCAAATAAAATTTAGACATTGTTTAACAATAGTTAAACAGTACAATTTGAACAAAAATAAGTATGGGATCACATTGAGTCATCACTTACCTATAACTTCTAATAATGTGCGGTATTCTTCTTGACCAGAGGGTTCATCCACCTCTTGCTTAACCTACATTGCATATTAACAAATATTTATTACTTATAAACTATCTTATTATTAATCCTAACCCTGTGATTAATCGCTTTATTTGAGTCATATTTTATAGTTGCTATTTAATTAATCTTATCCCATTAGCTCAAATTTTAGATCTCCACTTAGTATAGTGTTTATTAACCATGGCAATTTATTTTTTCCATGTTTGTACATGTTTCCCTCGGTTTGTATTTAGCAATCAATCAATCAACATTTCTCTTGCACTATTTTAAGTCATCCTTTGCATTCATGCATGGTTGTCTCTCCATGCACATCATCCTTAACACATTATATATGTATATTATTCTCCATTGGGCCACTTCTGCATTTATATTTAAACATAGTTCCTAACTTCTTTGAAATCACAAATTCAAATTTATATGTTAATTTCGCAATTCCTCAACATGTATTAAGGTCTTGGTCTGTATATGTGTAATGGTCAAGATTTTAATCAAGGACATTTTAACAAATATTGAAAAATGCATAGTGTATAGTGACAAAAGTGTGATGGATCAATGCTACATGTAAAGAATAGTAAATTGTGTATCTTAAAACTTTACTGAAAAGAGTATTTTTACTGTCTTACGAGATTAAAACTCGATTTAAAATCGACGGTTAAGAATGAGGGTGCACCATAGTTATTATGAGCCTACCCTCACTAGATTAAATATATATATATATATGTGCATATGTGTGTGTGTGTGTGGAGAAGTTTCTGATTTCTTCTTCTCTCCAAGCCATCACCACCATCTTCACTTCTTTCTTCTTCCTTCTTTCCATGAGTTGAATCAAAACTGAAAAATAGGTTGGAAAAGTGGTGATTATCAACAAGGTATGTGCTTTTGATTTATATTTTATAAAAATATGACTTTTTACAAGTTTAAATGATTTAATTGATTGATTAAGTTATGTATAAAGATATATTGATGAGAAGTGAAGGATTTGATTATGTTTTTATCCATATGAAATGGTTAAAAGTTTAATCAAGTGAAGGTATTTGATATGAACACTTTTTATGTCAAAATATTGAGTTTGATCAATTATTATCTTAGATCTTCAATATGATTGTGTTTAATGAAGTTAAAAGTGCAGAATACATGATTTTACTCCGAAAATAGTCCCGAAATCAATGCCACGACCGTGGCCCTTGAGTGCCACGACCGTGGGATTGAAAGTGATGATGTTTCTTCAAAGAAATTCGAGAGAACAGAAGAGTTTTAGATGCCACGACCGTGGCCCTTGAGGCCACAACCGTGGGGTCTTCAAACTTATTTTACAGCTTCATTTTGGATCCCACGAGTGTGGGGTTGAGATGCCACGGCCGTGGGGTACCTAAATAATGTTTTTGGCTTGTAATTGGTGATCTACGGGCCTAGTATGAGACTAATATGTGAATAATTGTATTGAGACTTCATGTGTATGTGTTAAATACATGAAAAAGAGTGAGAAACTTTAGATAAGTGACAAATATTTATCATACTAAATGTTGCTAAGAGTAATGTACCAAGATCATGGTATAAACAAGTGAATTGATATAAACAAGTGAAATGATATAAACAAGTGCTTATATAAACAAGTGAGTGTTTATATAAACAAGTGTTAATCAATAACATGAGACTAATATGTGTATAGTCCATAATTTTGTGTTAATGTGTTAAACGTATGAAAACGAGTGATAAACTTTAGACACGTGACACATATATATATCCTATCAAATGTTGATAAGAGTATAGTACCAATGAAATGAAATAAACAATGTAGTGTTCATCAAAAATTAATGAATTGCCCAAATCATACTAAATTTATATCTAGCTTTGGATTGAATGGCTAACCAGAGGATGGATAGCCACAGTGATAGTGGGCACCTCATGCCATTAATGGACTCATTGTGTTATCAGTGATAGTGGGCATAATTGCCATTATAATTCTTGAGATTGCTACACTAACATGTTATCCAAAATTATGATCTAAGTTTAGTATGTATGGGCATAATTAATGAAAATATATGTGAACATGGTAGTGTGACTAATGATTCCAGTGTAAAATTGATTGGTAATAAATATATTAATGCTTACACGTGAAAGTTCTAATGAACGTAATGGAAATGTTATGCTCAATGTATTGAGTTAATCAAATGATTGAAAGTGTATAACATGATGTGAGATACAAAGTGCTCTAAAGTATAGTAATAGATGTAAGTGCTGAAAAGCATAGATTGAATGAAATGACCCTATATGTGAACTTGAAAAGGAAGAATTATTGAAAAATAAAATAATGTATTGTGAACAATGTTATTAAATGAGAAAGCAAGTATTGAATAAAATGATTCTTAATGAGACAGGCTGCAATACTGGAAATAGTGTATTATATGATAACTTTCATGCAGGGATAGTTATTATTTTGTATAATCAGCATGGTATGTTGATTTATTACTGAAATGAGTTAATATATTGAAATACTCCTTAAAACTAAGTGTTATTACTATATTTTCATAAATATATTTCTTTAATATTAAGTGATAAAATATGTATATACAAGCACCACTAAGCTTTGCTTAGCGTGTTAGAATTTTTTTTTTGACACGCAGGTATCAGGACATCAGAGCAAGTTAAGAACAGATGAAGATCTTGTGTATATTGTATTCATAAGTGATAAATGTATATAGATACTTCAGTTTGGCCATTTGAGAGATTGTATAAATGTGTAAACATAAGAGGATATATGTATTTAGAGAATGAAGTTTGAGAATTCTAGTGAATGATTATAAAAGAAAGGAATGTATTATTCAATCATTTGATTTGACAAATGTATGATAGTTATCTGATTTGTAGTGGACTATTGAAAATTGGTTTAAATGTTGGACCTATAAGTGTTGTGATATGCAGATTGTATCATTATTTAAAAATTTTAATTATGAAGAGAGTTTTCTAAGTATTGATTGGAGCGCGAACAATGTATAACATAACATTCTCTGATAGTTTTTATATAAGAATTGTCAGAGGATGTTACAATATGTTTGATATTTCTTAAATTATTTCATTTTCGATTATATCAGTTCATTTTATTCTGAGTGCTTGATCGTAGCTGTGTTTATACACACTCACATTTCTCTTCCTATTCTTACAACTTATTCAGTTTGTCTTATTAAAACAACTAAAATCATAACTTGTCTAAGAATAATTTAAATTTAAACTAATTATTTCATATGCTATACTTCACTAAATTAGTGTATATTCATTCCTGCCTCCTTCCCGAGCTCTCTCTGATTTTCTTTTTTTTTTCCCAAGTTGACAAACATTCCGAAATTCTCCACATTTCAAATGCGTCCCTACTAAAGTGTACGTCTCTATTGCACATTAATTTCATGCACACCTGTTGGTTGGAAGTACCTATATTCAGAAACCATAGTCCTTTCATTCAAGTTTACTATTTAATCCAATTCCCAGCACTAAGTTTCTTTGTTACTTGTTTAATCCATAGTTTAAATTAGCTTTTACTTAGATTTCCAGTTTATTCCATTTAAACAACCTAACATTCAATGTTTAATCCTGCTCATAAACATACAGCCCCCTGTTTCGATTACTTCCTGCAAGTTTCCAACGACAAAGAAGATTATAGCTCACTTAAAGAAGATTATGGCTCACTTTAGTCCAAGTTTTACTTCGGGTTTCCATTTTTAAGCTGTAAAGAACATATTTAAATCTTCTTTACCATTTATTAATCACAACAGATCTGAAAAATTGATGTAACCACTGAATATCGAGATTATACTGACCTTTTTGTTTCCTTCTCTTAAGTTGATTATTCAGGTTCCTCTTTGCTCCATTCAAACCAGCTTCTATATTTATATTTCCTCAATTTCATTTAATAAATTTGAATGACAGTGGATGGGTTTGGTTTTTTTTTTCTTTGTTGATTCACGAAGGAAAATGATCTTCTTCTTTAAAGTACTTTGGTTTACATATTTGTCCCCACCTCATAAGACACATGTTGATCTAAAACTTATTCAATTGCCACCATTCAATATGTGTACTTGTAATTTAAATTAACTAGTTTGTAATTCAGCTCTTGTCCCCCACTAACCGGTTACAATACACAATTCCATAAGATGGTGTACTCATGTATAGCTAGGTGTCTTCCATTGGTTGGTTAGTTTGAATTCTCAAATCCATTCTATAATTTTCCTTCCATACACATTGTATGTTGCACATTGAAACAATATATGGTATTCACACACCTTCTGTAGAGTACATATATCTATATATATACAGGTTGCCCTATATATTCCGTTAGTAACAAACCTAATCAAGATACATGTAGATAAGTCTTATAAGTTGACATCCTTATCTCTATCATGCCCCCTCAATTCATGCTGCTGTAAAGCTTGAATTGTTAACCACTTGGTGAGTAATTGATGACGAACTCGTGACAAAGGCTTTGTTAAGATATCAGCAAGCTGATCCTTGGAGGAAACTAATTGAACCTTTAACTCTTTATTTTGTACCTTGTCCCAAACAAAATGGAAATCTACCTCAAGATGTTTTGTTCGAGCATGAAAGATCGGATTAGCAGAGAGATAAGTAGCTCCTATGTTGTCACACCACAGAATTGGCATTTGTTTTGAAAAATAACCAATATCTCTTGTAGTAGCGATTGAATCCAAGAAGCAACGGTTTTGTCACCTTTTGTAACCTTGTTGAGTAGATCATGTAATGTGAAGATTCTGGTTTGAGACTTATTAGCATAAGTCATATGAAGATGATCCCAAGCTTGTTTGGAGGTGAGAGCATTAGCAATTGAGGGAGCAATTGTGGGTTCAACAGAAGCCATTAGAGCATTTCGTATGAGATTGTCTTGGCGAAACCAGATCTTGTACTTAGGGTTTATTACCTCTTGATCATCAATTTTGATAATTTTTGGAGGTGCTGGTTCTGACCCATCAAGATATGAAAGAAGATCATAACCACACATTAGTGTAAATACTTGTGCCTTCCAGGTAGAAAAGTTGGAGCTGCCAGTAAGCTTGATTTGTAATTGAGAGGCAGGATTGAATGAAATGATTTGCGAAAGAGGAGAATTAGCAGGCATCATGCCTATAGTATTTGATTGCAGAACAGCAAGACCGGACGTTGCCGTGTCTGACTCTGTGGTTGACATACTGATAGGATTTAACAAAGAGGAAACAGATTTGGATCGTGAAACTCGATTAGAGCAGAAGCTCTGATACTATAAACAATAATTGTGAAATGGTGTTCTATTAAGTTTCAATGAATACAACATATACGTTTATACAACAGTTAGGAGAGTTATACTAGAACTAAAATACATGCTTTGAATATAACATATTAGGTTAGTTAGAGGAATTATCTATTTCGGTATTAAGCCATCCTTACTCTGGCCTCTGTATAACACCTGTCTCGTGGGGATATCCTTCACAAGATAATAGTCAGGAAAAAAATTCAAGAGAAGTGTTATTTTGAGTAGTAAAAGCTCAAACAGACATTAAATTTTGATTAACAGATGGAGAATATAGAATATCATGAAAAACAAATGAATTATTATTGACTACAGCAGTAGAAGAGCCAGAAGAGAGAATCAAAAGTTTATTACCATCTGCAATTGTGAGATCAGGTGGGACAGTAGTAGGCACGGGCTGAGTAATGTGTTTCTGATCAGCAACAATATGACAATTAGCACCAGAGTCGACTTTCCAAGAATTCAAATCAATATCAAATGATATAGAATGAGCCTGAGGATTATTAGATTAATGATCTTGACGAGGAGATGGACATTGTCTAGCTATATGACGAGATCCTTTACAATTATGATAAATAATCGGAGAAGAAGAAGAATACCCTCGTCCAGAATTTCCTCGGCCAGTACCTGACACATACCGACCACCACCACGACCAAGGCCACGATTAGATAGACCACCACCTCGCCCACCAGTAGTAGAAACACTATAATGAGCAGTTGGCACAATAGGAGCAACAGTTAAAGAATCCATTTTCAACTGCAATTCTTCACTCAACAACAAAGCATGTAATTCATCAAAAGATATGGAACTGTTTCGTGCTTCCAGTGCACGAGTAAAGGGACGATAATCGGACCCCAAGCCCTCAAGAACATCACAAACCAATGATTCCTCAGAAACTGGATGTTGCAAAATAGCAAGCGTATCAGAAATATGCTTTGCCTTTTTCATATAGGCATCAATTGAATCATCACCTCGAACCAACCTTTTCAGCTGTTTATGCAACTGCATAACCGTTGTTTTAGAACCAGAAGCATAAACTTGACGTAGCTTCTTCCAAGCAGCAGTCCGAATACCTATCAAATGATGACCAACAGATTCAGAAGCAGAACTGATAAGCCACCCCAAAACAATTTGATTCTGACTGAACCAGGTAATATAAGCAGGATTAGGAGTATTGTCAGCAAGAGTTTTAGAAGGAATCTCATAATCATCTTTAATATGATGTGCCAAATTATACCCATTAATCAAGGGCAAAATCTGCGCCTCCCAGAGTAAATAATTAGAGGACGTTAATTTGATAGACAAAAATGGAGCAACATTAGGCGTAGAAAAGGGAAACAGAGCCTGTGACTCTTGCACAGGAGAAGAAGAGGGAAGAACAAGGTTTGGAGAAGAAGTAGAACTCTGATATGAAGGATTAGACATTGCCGTTTAGGCCTTGGGCTTTGATACCATGAAACAGTATATGGTATTCACACACCTTCTGTAGAGTACATATATCTATATATATACAGGTTCCCCTATATATTCTGTTAGATAAGTCTTATAAGTTGACATCCTTATCTCTATCACTCATGCTTCTATTTTTTTTTAATGTTTCCTCCTCATTCTTGTAGTTCTACAAAACTCCAAACTACATTTTCTTTCAACTCCCTTAGCTCAATATCACAGCATATCTAAGAAGAACTAAGAATGTTTTCTTAGTTTATGGAGGTTTGGAAGATGAACTAGTTGTAAATGGTTACACAGATGCTAGTTTCCAAACTGATATAGATGATTACAAATCGCAGTCAGGTTTTGTATTCACATTGAATGGTGGAGCCATTACTTGGAAAAGTTCCAAGCAAAGCACAGTAGCAGATTCTACAACAGAAGCTGAGTATATAGCAGCATCAGATGCTGCTAAGGAAGCAGTTTGGCTGAAGAAATTCATCACTGAGCTTGGAGTGGTGCCTAGCATTGCTAATCCTATGGCTATCTATTGTGACAACAATGGTGCCATAGCGCAAGCAAAAGAGCCAAGGTCCCATCAAAAATCTAAGCACATACTCAGGTGATTTCACCTCATTCGAGACATCATTGATAGAGGTGATATCAAGATATGCAAAGTTGACACAAATGACAACATAGCAGATCCATTGACAAAGCCTCTCTCGCGGGTCAAGCATGATCAGCACACTAGGTCTATGGGCATGAGATATTTGTTAGACTAGGCCTAGTGCAAGTGGGAGACTGTTAGTGTATATGCCCTAGGCCATTGATTTGGACCTTAATGTTATTCATTTTGTTATTAATAAAGAAGTTTTTATTATCATTGTTATGTTTGCATGTTATATATAATAATGATTATATCCCTGGTTTATTATTGTTATGGAGATAATAATAAATATAACTAGTGTAATATTAATTTGATAATCATAAGATGATTATAGGTATGAAGATACAAATCAATATTATGGATACATGTTAGAGAACAGTGTATTGGATAGACCCACATAGATATCACTTCATAGTTTAATGTCATAAGTGTATCTCATAATAGTTTTCATTTAATCCTTTGACTTGAGATTGTCATAGTTTCCAACATAAGGAATATTATGTTTTGACATGATCAAACGTTATCTGTAACTAGATAATTATAAAGGTTATGCTTGAACATGATATAAATTATGTAGAGGAAAATGAACAATCAAGATGGAATTTGTCCCTCTCTATGAGAGAGATATCTTCTGGGCCCCTCGATAAGTGTAACTGAGAAATGCATGGCCATGCTCAAATAAGTTGATATAAGATCAATCTTATTTGTTTATCAGTTAACTTGGAGATCGAGTAATCATAAGTTTGGACAATATAAGTATGACATTTACTATGACTTATGTTCAAACTAGATATCGTGTGACAAAGGGATTAATGCATGTACTATTTCAGGTTTTTCATTTATGATGATTCTCATGATTAATTGGGTAGTCGTAATGTCTTGCTAGAGGCCAATTATGATTTGTGCATTTCAATAGAGATTGAAATACACTACCAATTAATATGAGCCTATCGGGTCACACACATAGAACGTAGGCTGTACTTAAATAATAATAATTATATTTAATTATTGTTGTTAGTATTATTATTATTATTAGATATTAATAATAATATTGTTATAATAATTATTATTAGATAATAATTATTAAAACGTGGGTCCATATGGGATATGGACAGTTAGGGTTTTGATAAAAAGAAGTCTTTTAAAACGGTTATAAAAAGGACTGGAGGTTTAATGATCTTATAATTTCGTTTTGCAAAAGAAAACGTAAGAAGAGAAAAAAAACCTAAAAAACCCTAGTTTCGTTTTGAAAAGGTTCAGCCACTGCCGTTGGTGAGCTAGCACTCAGACCGGTGTACGTTTGTGTGGATTTCGTTAGAGGGTGTTCGTCTTCAGAAGGCAGTATCTGTTAATCGTTTTGAAGCTACACAAAAAGGTTAGTTTCGAATCTCTTTTATCGAATTGAATGGATCACATGGATCCTGTGAGTAAATCGAAAGAATTTTTTTTGTTTTCCGCTGCGGCAAGGGTTGCAGATTCTTCACGATTTACTAACAGTGCTCTGATACCACTGTTAGTAAATCGTGAAGAATCTGCAACCCTTGCCGCAGCGGAAAACAAAAAAAATTCTTTCGATTTACTCACAGGATCCATGTGATCCATTCAATTCGATAAAAGAGATTCGAAACTAACCTTTTTGTGTAGCTTCAAAACGATTAACAGATGCTGCCTTTTGAAGACGAACACCCTCTAACGAAATCCACACAAACGTACGCCGGTCTGAGTGCTAGCTCACCAACGGCAGTGGCTGAACCTTTTCAAAACGAAACTAGGGTTTTTTAGGTTTTTTTTCTCTTCTTACGTTTTCTTTTGCAAAACGAAATTATAAGATATCTTTTAAAACGGTTTTAAAAAGGACTGGAGGTTTTTTTTCTCTTCTTACGTTTTCTTTTGCAAAACCCTAACTGTCCATATCCCATATGGACCCACGTTTTAATAATTATTATCTAATAATAATTATTATAACAATATTATTATTAATATCTAATAATAATAATAATACTAACAACAATAATTAAATATAATTATTATTATTTAAGTACAGCCTACGTTCTATGTGTGTGACCCGATAGGCTCATATTAATTGGTAGTGTATTTCAATCTCTATTGAAATGCACAAATCATAATTGGCCTCTAGCAAGACATTACGACTACCCAATTAATCATGAGAATCATCATAAATGAAAAACCTGAAATAGTACATGCATTAATCCCTTTGTCACACGATATCTAGTTTGAACATAAGTCATAGTAAATGTCATACTTATATTGTCTAAACTTATGATTACTCGATCTCCAAGTTAACTGATAAACAAATAAGATTGATCTTATATCAACTTATTTGAGCATGGCCATGCATTTCTCAGTTACACTTATCGAGGGGCCCAGAAGATATCTCTCTCATAGAGAGGGACAAATTCCATCTTGATTGTTCATTTTCCTCTACATAATTTATATCATGTTCAAGCATAACCTTTATAATTATCTAGTTACAGATAACGTTTGATCATGTCAAAACATAATATTCCTTATGTTGGAAACTATGACAATCTCAAGTCAAAGGATTAAATGAAAACTATTATGAGATACACTTATGACATTAAACCATGAAGTGATATCTATGTGGGTCTATCCAATACACTGTTCTCTAACATGTATCCATAATATTGATTTGTATCTTCATACCTATAATCATCTTATGATTATCAAATTAATATTACACTAGTTATATTTATTATTATCTCCATAACAATAATAAACCAGGGATATAATCATTATTATATATAACATGCAAACATAACAATGATAATAAAAACTTCTTTATTAATAACAAAATGAATAACATTAAGGTCCAAATCAATGGCCTAGGGCATATACACTAACAGTCTGTTAGTAAATCGTGAAGAATCTGCAACCCTTGCCGCAGCGGAAAACAAAAAAAAATTCTTTCGATTTACTCACAGGATCCATGTGATCCATTCAATTCGATAAAAGAGATTCGAAACTAACCTTTTTGTGTAGCTTCAAAACGATTAACAGATGCTGCCTTCTGAAGACGAACACCCTCTAACGAAATCCACACAAACGTACGCCGGTCTGAGTGCTAGCTCACCAACGGCAGTGGCTGAACCTTTTCAAAACAAAACTAGGGTTTTTTAGGTTTTTTTTCTCTTCTTACGTTTTCTTTTGCAAAACGAAATTATAAGATCATTAAACCTCCAGTCCTTTTTAAAACCGTTTTAAAAGACTTCTTTTTATCAAAACCCTAACTGTCCATATCCCATATGGACCCACGTTTTAATAATTATTATCTAATAATAATTATTATAACAATATTATTATTAATATCTAATAATAATAATAATACTAACAACAATAATTAAATATAATTATTATTATTTAAGTACAGCCTACGTTCTATGTGTGTGACCCGATAGGCTCATATTAATTGGTAGTGTATTTCAATCTTTATTGAAATGCACAAATCATAATTGGCCTCTAGCAAGACATTACGACTACCCAATTAATCATGAGAATCATCATAAATGAAAAACCTGAAATAGTACATGCATTAATCCCTTTGTCACACGATATCTAGTTTGAACATAAGTCATAGTAAATGTCATACTTATATTGTCCAAACTTATGATTACTCGATCTCCAAGTTAACTGATAAACAAATAAGATTGATCTTATATCAACTTATTTGAGCATGGCCATGCATTTCTCAGTTACACTTATCGAGGGGCCCAGAAGATATCTCTCTCATAGAGAGGGACAAATTCCATCTTGATTGTTCATTTTCCTCTACATAATTTATATCATGTTCAAGCATAACCTTTATAATTATCTAGTTACAGATAACGTTTGATCATGTCAAAACATAATATTCCTTATGTTGGAAACTATGACAATCTCAAGTCAAAGGATTAAATGAAAACTATTATGAGATACACTTATGACATTAAACCATGAAGTGATATCTATGTGGGTCTATCCAATACACTGTTCTCTAACATGTATCCATAATATTGATTTGTATCTTCATACCTATAATCATCTTATGATTATCAAATTAATATTACACTAGTTATATTTATTATTATCTCCATAACAATAATAAACCAGGGATATAATCATTATTATATATAACATGCAAACATAACAATGATAATAAAAACTTCTTTATTAATAACAAAATGAATAACATTAAGGTCCAAATCAATGGCCTAGGGCATATACACTAACAGTCTCCCACTTGCACTAGGCCTAGTCTAACAAATATCTCATGCCCATAGACCTAGTGTGCTGATCATGCTTGACCCGCGAGAGAGGCTTTGTCAATGGATCTGCTATGTTGTCATTTGTGTCAACTTTGCATATCTTGATATCACCTCTATCAATGATGTCTCGAATGAGGTGAAATCGCCTGAGTATGTGCTTAGATTTTTGATGGGACCTTGGCTCTTTTGCTTGCGCTATGGCACCATTGTTGTCACAATAGATAGCCATAGGATTAGCAATGCTAGGCACCACTCCAAGCTCAGTGATGAATTTCTTCAGCCAAACTGCTTCCTTAGCAGCATCTGATGCTGCTATATACTCAGCTTCTGTTGTAGAATCTGCTACTGTGCTTTGCTTGGAACTTTTCCAAGTAATGGCTCCACCATTCAATGTGAATACAAAACCTGACTGCGATTTGTAATCATCTATATCAGTTTGGAAACTAGCATCTGTGTAACCATTTACAACTAGTTCATCTTCCAAACCTCCATAAACTAAGAAAACATTCTTAGTTCTTCTTAGATACTTAAGAATGTTCTTAACAGCTGTCCAGTGACCCTCACCAGGATCAGCTTGATATCTACTTGTTGTGCTTAAAGAATATGAGACATCAGGTCTAGTACATAGCATGGCATACATAATAGATCCAATAGCAGAAGCATAAGGGATCTTATTCATTCTATCTCGCTCCTCAGATGTCTTAGGACATTGATTCTTGCCAAGATGAATACCATGTGACATAGGCAAGAATCCTTTCTTGGAATCTTGCATACTGAACCTCTTCAACACTTTGTCAATGTATGTACTTTGACTTAAGCCAATTATCCTTCTAGATCTATCTCTATAGATCCTTATACCAAGGATATATGCAGCCTCTCCCAAGTCCTTCATTGAAAAAGAATTCCCTAACCAATCTTTAACCTTTTGTAAAGTGGGGACATCATTTCCAATGATCAATATGTCATCTACATATAGGACTAAGAACACGATAGCACTCCCACTAACCATCTTGTAAACACATGGTTCATCTTCATTTTGAATGAAACCAAAGTTCTTAACTGTTTCATCAAAACAAAGATTCCAGCTTCGAGATGCTTGCTTCAATCCATAAATGGACCTTTGAAGCTTGCAAACCTTCCCAGAATTCTCAGGATTTACAAAACCCTCAGGTTGTGTCATGTACACATCCTCGAGTAAATTTCCATTAAGGAAAGCGGTTTTGACATCCATTTGCCATATCACATAATCATAGTATGCAGCAATGGCAAGGAGAATCCTAATAGATTTAATCATAGCAACTGGAGAAAAAGTTTCATCATAGTCTATACCATGTGTTTGTTTGAAACCTTTAGCAACCAACCTTGCTTTATAGGTTTGCACATTTCCATTAATGTCAATTTTCTTCTTGAAAACCCATTTGCAACCAATAGTCTTAATACCTTCGGGAGGATCAATTAAGGCCCAAACTTGGTTGTCAAACATGGACTGCATCTCAGAGTTCATGGCTCCAAGCCATTTCTCTGAATCTGGACCTGACACAGCTTCAAGATAGGTAGTTGGCTCATCTTGATCTATGAGTAAAACTTCACGACTTTCAGTCATGAGAAATCCATATCTCTCAGGCTGATGACGTGGTCTATCAGATCTGCGCAGAACTTGTGTAACATTTTCAGTTTCCACAATGACTTGTGGTTCTGAAACTGTTTCTACAGGCGGTTCAATATCTTCTTGTGGTTCTATAAATTCATCTAATTGAACTGTGCTCCCACTAGTTCTTTTAGAAATGAATTCCTTTTCCAAGAAGGTTCCATTTCGAGCAACAAACACTTTGTTCTCAGATGGAATATAGAAATAATATCCTTTAGTTTCCTTAGGATATCCCACAAAGATACATTTAGCAGATTTTGGAGCTAACTTATCTGAAACTGGTCTTTTCACATAAGCCTCACAACCCCAAATCTTAAGAAAAGACAAACTAGGTGTTTTGCCAGTCCATATCTCATATGGTGTCTTTTCAACCGCTTTAGATGGTACACGGTTTAAAACAAAAGCAGCTGTCTCCAAGGCATAACCCCAAAACGATAATGGAAGATCTGCTTGACTCATCATAGATCGAACCATATCTAATAAAGTTCGATTTCTTCTTTCAGAAACACCATTCCACTGTGGAGTTCCTGGAGGAGTTAATTGTGAAACAATTCCATAATTTCTTAGATGTTCGTCAAACTCTTGGCTCAAAAATTCACCACCTCGATCAGATCGAAGTGCCTTAATAGTTTTACCAAGTTGATTTTGTACTTCATTTTGAAAAGTTTTGAACATTTCAAAAGCCTCATGCTTATGTTTCATTAGGTAGACATAGCCATACCTACTGAAATCATCAGTAAAAGTAATGAAGTAATTATATCCTCCTCTGGCACTAATGCTTAACGGGCCACATACATCTGTATGTACTAGTCCTAGCAAGTCATTAGCCCTTTCACCTTGTCCGGTGAAAGGATTCTTTGTCATTTTGCCAAGTAAACAAGATTCACATTTATCAAATGATTCAAAATCAAATGAATCTAATAATCCATCTTGATGGAGTTTAGAAATGCGTCTCTCATTTATATGGCTAAGACGACAATGCCATAAAAATGTAGGGTTTAGGTCATTTGGCTTAATTCTCTTAGAGTTTATGTTATAAATATGATTCTCCCTAGAATCATCTAAGTCAAGGACATAAAGGCCATTAAAAGACCTTGCAATACCATAAAGCAAATCATCTTTATCAAAAATAGAACAGGTCTTATTTTTAATTAAAAATGAAAAACCTTCATCATCCAAAACTGAAACTGAAATAAGATTCCTACTCAGAGTAGGAACATAATAGCAATTGTTCAAATTTAACAAAAAGCCATTAGGCATATGAAGTTCATAAGATCCTACAGCTAGTGCAGCAACTCTTGCTTTATTCCCAACTCGTAGGTCAACTTCGCCCCTTTTCAGTGATCTACTCCTTTTGAGTCCCTGCACATTTGTACAAATGTGAGAACCACATGCAGTATCCAATACCCATGAAGTAGAAGCAGATAAGTTAATTTCTATAACATATATACCTGAAGACGTAGTCGCACTACCCTTCGATTTCTTCAATTCAGCCAAATAAAGTGGGCAATTTCTTTTCCAATGCCCAGGCTCCTTGCAATGGTGACAAGTTCCTTCCTTAGGAACAGGTGCCTTGCGTTCTTTTGGCTTGGGCTGTCCCTTAGGCTTTGTAGCAACTGTTGCTTTACCCTTTGCCTTGCCTTTTTTCTTCATAGGCTTACCCTTATTGACATTCAATACATGGGTAGCCTTAGTGGGCCTTTTGATATTCCCTTCAGCAGTTTTGAGCATACCATGTAGCTCAGGAATGGACTTTTCCATGTTGTTCATATTATAGTTCATAACAAAATGTGAAAAACTGCTGGGCAAAGAATGAAGGATCAAATCCGTGGAGAGTTCTAAACTCAAGGGATATCCAAGTCGGGCAAGGTGATCAATGTAGCCCTTCATTTTCAAAACATGAGCGCTAACCGATTCGCCCTCTGACATCTTGCAGTCAAATAATGCAACAGCAGTGTCGAATCTATCCTGCCTAGCTTGCTGTTGGAAAGCTTGTTTGAGATGGACACTCATCTCATAAGCCTCCAAGTGTTCCAGATCCTTCTGAAGTTCTGGACACATAGTAGCAAGCATAAGACATCCAATGTCATTGGAATCATCCATATGCTTCTTATGCTTGTTCTTATCAGCATTAGAAGCATTAGCAGGAGGTGGCTCAGGGACAGCTTCATCAAGCACATAGGACTTCTTTTCTTGTTTGAGAACAATTCTCAGGTTCCTAAACCAATCAACAAAATTAGTCCCATTCTCTTTCAGTTTTTCCTTCTCAAGGATGGATCGCAGTGATAAAGTGGAGTTATTGTTGGTAGCCATTTCAATCTACAAAATATGCAAATTTTAATTAATAAAAGGTGATAAGTAATTAAACTCCCACTAAAATATAACCCTCAATCATCACAATGACATTTTAGTGGGCTAAGATCCAATTTTACTTAATATTAAGTCAGCTTTGGCATGACACTTAAAATCAAGTTATTATGGTAGGTAACCCATTACCAATTACATCAGATGTAACTCTTAGATAATATAGGATCATGACATCATATGTCATAGCATGTTATACCCCATCTAATGCCTTAGGCCCAAAACCATTTTGATAGCCTAATTAAGTCTAACCAATTTTAAACGCATGAGCAGCACCATTACTCATCATATCTTGCTAGGATAACCTAAAGTACTTTGCTTTGGCAAAATCTACATTTAGGTGATCTTAGCCTTGATAAGTGTTTAAGACATGGATGGCATTAAAACTTAGATTAATAGTGAGGGTTCATTCCATTTAATTTTTTTTTTTTGAAAACATGTTAAAATTGACATTTATATATCATATCCTATATGCATACATAAACTATCAAACATGGCATCTCATACATATTTGATAAAAATAAACGTGACATAGCATGGCCAAACTAGATATGATCTTCATGAGACCAAATGAAGATCATATAGGCAACCCTAGGTGAAAAGAAAACCTATCTATTACAACATTTGCAATAGTACATTTCTTCATATCTTGAAAGGCAACTTCATCTCCATGGAATTTTCATCTTCTTCTCCAAGCTTGAGTCTTCATTATTACATTAATAATAAAATCTAACTACTAAACTAGTAATTATAAAGTTACAAAAATAAACGACACGCAGGCCGTATATATATAAAAATTAAGATATAAATAAACCATTCACATAGGTCATAAGGCCATGCTATGCACCATGCCAAGACATCAAACAAACATAACATATTCATCACTAACATGTTAAATAGAAATAAATATATAGACATTCTTAATGTCGCGGTAACAAACTATAGGGCGCGAACATACGGCGGTCCCGCTAGCCGGTTAGCGGGCGGGGCTCCCGCTGGCCGGTCAGCGGGCGGGGTTCCGAAGGGGCAGCGCCCCTGGGCGGGGTCGAGGGGCAGCGCCCCTCGAAGCTAAACAGAATCATTAATCCAATTAATTATTTTCTGTCAAAACCCTTATTCTGTTAATCATATTAAACATAATATAATAGTAATCTATTAATCATATTAACAGAGAACTATTACCAGAAACCTTAGAAACGATTTACTCAATAATCATATTAATCAAAATCGAAATCTATGTATACATTCAATATTAATAAACGAATTGAATTAATCATATTAACCCTAATTCGAAACCATAACAGATCGTATACCAACCCCAATTTGATTTCACAGAATTGTATCTTATACAATTGGTCATCTTTGACATCATATATCAACAACAATTTATGTTATATCTCATATAACAGATTCGAATCATCATCAAATGATAAAACGAATCCAATCATGCCATTCGAAAAACAATAGATCATATCAACACATCAACATGGTATATTTCGAAATAAATGGAATCAACAAGAGGCTCTGATACCACTGTTAGTAAATCGTGAAGAATCTGCAACCCTTGCCGCAGCGGAAAACAAAAAAAAATTCTTTCGATTTACTCACAGGATCCATGTGATCCATTCAATTCGATAAAAGAGATTCGAAACTAACCTTTTTGTGTAGCTTCAAAATGATTAACAGATGCTGCCTTCTGAAGACGAACACCCTCTAACGAAATCCACACAAACGTACGCCGGTCTGAGTGCTAGCTCACCAACGGCAGTGGCTGAACCTTTTCAAAACGAAACTAGGGTTTTTTAGGTTTTTTTTCTCTTCTTACGTTTTCTTTTGCAAAACGAAATTATAAGATCATTAAACCTCCAGTCCTTTTTAAAACCGTTTTAAAAGACTTCTTTTTATCAAAACCCTAACTGTCCATATCCCATATGGACCCACGTTTTAATAATTATTATCTAATAATAATTATTATAACAATATTATTATTAATATCTAATAATAATAATAATACTAACAACAATAATTAAATATAATTATTATTATTTAAGTACAGCCTACGTTCTATGTGTGTGACCCGATAGGCTCATATTAATTGGTAGTGTATTTCAATCTCTATTGAAATGCACAAATCATAATTGGCCTCTAGCAAGACATTATGACTACCCAATTAATCATGAGAATCATCATAAATGAAAAACCTGAAATAGTACATGCATTAATCCCTTTGTCACACGATATCTAGTTTGAACATAAGTCATAGTAAATGTCATACTTATATTGTCCAAACTTATGATTACTCGATCTCCAAGTTAACTGATAAACAAATAAGATTGATCTTATATCAACTTATTTGAGCATGGCCATGCATTTCTCAGTTACACTTATCGAGGGGCCCAGAAGATATCTCTCTCATAGAGAGGGACAAATTCCATCTTGATTGTTCATTTTCCTCTACATAATTTATATCATGTTCAAGCATAACCTTTATAATTATCTAGTTACAGATAACGTTTGATCATGTCAAAACATAATATTCCTTATGTTGGAAACTATGACAATCTCAAGTCAAAGGATTAAATGAAAACTATTATGAGATACACTTATGACATTAAACCATGAAGTGATATCTATGTGGGTCTATCCAATACACTGTTCTCTAACATGTATCCATAATATTGATTTGTATCTTCATACCTATAATCATCTTATGATTATCAAATTAATATTACACTAGTTATATTTATTATTATCTCCATAACAATAATAAACCAGGGATATAATCATTATTATATATAACATGCAAACATAACAATGATAATAAAAACTTCTTTATTAATAACAAAATGAATAACATTAAGGTCCAAATCAATGGCCTAGGGCATATACACTAACACATATATCTATATATATACAGGTTCCCCTATATATTCTGTTAGATAAGTCTTATAAGTTGACATCCTTATCTCTATCACACATGCTTCTATTTTTTTTTTTAATGTTTCCTCCTCATTCTTGTAGTTCTACAAAACTCCAAACTACATTTTCTTTCAACTCCCTTAGCTCAATATCACAGCATATATCGGGTTAGTAACCGTAAATCCCACTTTAGCTATTAAATTTTCACTTATTTAAATTATAATTCCAATTTAGCAAACAAATTTTACTTGTAATTTGAAAGTTTCATTTATTCAAAATTTTTTAGTTACTATAGATTTTAATTCATTTTATTGCTTGTTAAATCCCCAAAATTTTTTTTGTATATTATTTTCCGTAATCCCTAAAAGAGTGATATTTCCCTTTCAACCTTGCAAACCTATATATATGTACTTTATGGGTTTTTCTCTAACTCTTAACTCTATTGGAGACTATAATACTTTTAAATAGAATCAAGCCTGTTGGGTCGGGGTATTACAATCCTTTACATCAAAAGCTCCCACATTCATAAAAGCATCAATCCCTCAAACCTATAGTATTGAGATGAAGAAAGACAAAGTAGCACACACCAAGCCTAATAGTCCTAAGAGGACCAATCAAGACTCACAAAAAGCTCTAGAGCTAGCTGAAAGAGCTAACTATGCATTCATGTACACCAATAATACACAAAGGCACAAGCATCTACAAACACACGCATGTGCATGTAAACACAAGCAATATCATCAGTAAAGACATCCAAAGAGAAGGATGCAAAGACCTATACCTCTATATTAATATCTCTATTGTATGCATTATGGTTTTATAGTTGTGCGTCAAATCATTTCAAAGAAGAGTATATAGATGGTAGGTAGTGGATGCTGAAGGCATATGATGCGGGATACTAGCTTGTTTACTTCACTAAGGACCAAAAGAGGCGGAAGTGTCACCTTTGAGAACAATGCCTGTAACATCCGTGAATTTTAAATGCTACTAAATAATTAATTTGAAGGGTGGTTAATATGTTGGAAGACAGAGATATAAGGTATAATAAAAATATCTACCAAATATATATACATTGTATACATGATGTATACCTAAAATACACATGATATATATACGCATAAAACATACTTGACATATGCATGAAATGTATATATGATATATATATTTATGGGTGGAAGATGATGATGATGATGATGATGATGATGATGATAATAATAATAATAATAATAATAATAATAATAATAATAATAATAATAATAAATGAATAAAGAAAAGAAAAGTCAAAAGAAGAAACAAAATATATGGAAGGTAATTTAAGAGAGAAATAATTAAATAATTAAATATTTAATTAAATAAAAAATTAATTAATATATATGTATGGGAAAGGAAGTAGAAAATAAAAAGAAACCATCATCTTCTTCTTTCATCGTGGGAGGCTGAAATTTTTAAAGAGAGAGATGTGAGTTTTGCTTCTTCAAACACTCAAAGTTTTACAAGAATTTCAAGGAAATCAAGTTGGTTTTGAAGAAAAATCAAGTTGGTTTTGAAGAAAAATCAAGAATTCAAGTAAGTGTTTTTCCATCTTAAGCTTGTTTTTTTTAGTTTTAAGGTTATGTATGATTTGAGTAGAGAGAGAGAGAAATTGATATTAATTGTTATAATAGATAAATATAAAGCTAGTATGATGAATAAAAGATGAATTGACAGTTAATTGATTAAGGTGATGAGTTTGTATATGGTGAAGTTAGGGTCTTAGGATTGGCATGTGAAAATTAAAATTTTGATGGCGGTTTCAATAATTGTTAATATGGATTGTTTTGAAGTTGTATGGATATATATGTAATGATTTTATAGTTGGTTGGTTGAAATGATTAGGTTTGGTAGTAGTTTAGATGAAGTAGTGAGTGAATTAAAGTTTTCGGTAGAATTTGGGTAGTACGGGTATAATTGATGTTTGGTTGATTAAAATGATTTGGAATGTGATGCTAATGAAATATTTTTACTAAAATGTGGCTTAGGATTGGGTAAGGTGGATTTGCCAAATCAAAGTAAGGACGGCCATTTAAAGAAGTACAGGTTAGAGAGCGAGTTTGGACTTGGAATTGACATTTTTAGAGGTTAGTACAAACTTTGATAGTTTATATTTTAATTATATTTGTTTTGGCATAACACATTGTGGCTTGGTGAATGTTATGCTACTTTGTTATTGGTTTTTATATGTTAAATGCATTACACTAAGTAAAAGTGTGTGAATTGTATGTAATGTGAAATGTTAAGCCATTATAGAATGGCTAATGACAATGTTATGTTTAAATTGTGATAATTGTGCATTATGTATTAGAAATGAGGAAATAGGCCATGTTGTGAATGTGGCTAAAATGTATGTTTTATAAGTTTGGAAACTATCTAAAAGACATATATAATGTAATAAGAAAGAGAAATGATAATGTTTTATGAAAATGTGATGTGAAAGTGATCATGGTACAGGATAATAAGTGGAAATGGGTCGCATTGTGAATGTGGCCCATGGTTATGTAGTGTGATGGCATAATGTGTATGTGAAGTGATCATGGGTGAGGTGATCACTAGAAATATGTGGAAAATATATGGAAATATGGAAAGTATGAAATGGTGGAAAAGACATGAATAATAGTGGTGATAAAGAGGAAAGAAAATGAAAATATGACATGATGTGATGTGTATGTTGTGTGTTGGCCTCACATGATTACTTGTTCCAAAAAGTTGATGTTGGTGCTATCAGTTGGTATGCCAATGATACATTATGACGTGTAATGTGCCTTCAGGCTAGACACATCGATGTCACTGTTATTATTGTGCTTTCGGGCTAGACACACTGGTATTATTGTTATTACTGTGCCTTCGGAGCTAGACACACTAGTGTCAATAGGGATGCACGTACAGGCGGTATGATATGACACTTAGATCCTCGGTGTTATGATAGGCCAAATTAATTGTTCTGGAACTTAGATATTGTGTAGGGGCTTGTTGGGCCCATGTGTATGTTTGTGAGATATTGGCATGTACATGATGAATTGTGCAACATGAAAGTGTACAAATGAATGTTATATTGTGATGATAGTATGATTGGCTATGTGATAGGGTATATGATGTGTAAATGGGTGTTAAGTGAATATTATTGTGTAATGGTATTAAAAAATTATAAGACGATGAATGTGTAAATATGTTTAATGGTTATAATGTGGCAATAGTATTAGATGTCATTATAAGACAAAGAATATGTAATGAACATTGTGTTCATGGTTAGTATGTTGTTATATGAATCATGGTAGTATGCATTAATTTCCAATTGTTTATATTATCAAAGTATGTACCACTATGCTCTCGGACTTAGCGTGGTAGTGTGCATCATGCAGGTGATAAAAGTACCGAGCAGGGAAGTACTAATGGATTTGGGTAGGTCTAAGATTTGAGACCGACCTGGATGGTAGAGTTTTGCCATGAGACTAACTTGAGCGATGATGCATACATGCATAACTCTATTTAAGACACTTTGGTTTTGTAAGTTATAAGTATCAAATGTAACCATATTTGTATTGAATGAAGTTTTATAAAGTTTTGTTTATGTGAATATTGTACATTAATTACTTTTGTAAATATTTGGATCTGAAATGAAGAAATAAAAGATTTTAGAGTATTTATACATTGGAGTGTATGTTTATTGCAGGTTGAGATTTAATGATTTTTGGGGATTTATTAAAATTACAAACAAAACTCTAGAGAATTTCTTTTCCCATAGATTTTCTCATGAAAATTTATAATTATTTTTAATATTAATGGGGGGTTTCTGTGGGTATTTATTGTGGCACTTTTATATTCTATATATGTATTCTAAGTATACAGAGTATATGTATTATACGTATATAGAGTATAAGGGTGTTACAATGCCAATTGTAGGATTATTGACGTTGGGTCCATTGGTGTTGATGGCAAGTGATGCAAGCAAAGGTGGCACTGTGAGTACGGTTGGCAGTGAGAGCAAGGCTGGCAGTGCGAGTACAGCTGGCACCACTAGCAAGGCTGGCAAAGTGAGCAAAGGTAGCTAGCATGGCATGGAGCTCATTTTATAAAGTGGGCCAATTATAAGATCTCAGGCAAAAAGATTAAATCTACATTCCAAATCTTTATAAGTTGGTTTATGGAGGAAAGACTCGGTGGACAGGCCTGTAATGCCAAGGATGGCCTAACTATAAAGAATATGAATGAGAAGCAACCCATAAATTTAATTCAGGCATGTGGACCTATTATTTAATATGTATTAAGGCCCAATAGTTATACTTTTTTTAAAAATTAAGGGCCTTGTTTGTTTTTTTTGTTTAGTTTTAATTTGATTATTTTAATAGCCTTTAAAGCTGTAATGAGCCAACCAAATGCTACCTTATAACCCTAACTAGGGTTTACAACTATTTAGGGTTTTTTAGTTTTAATAAATTTCCTTTTGTGCGTACACTATATCTTATCTTCCTAATTGACATAAGTTGGTCTGAAAGATAGAGGTCTTGGTTTGTTTTGGCTCCCACTTGGGGAAAACTAAAATTCTTTATTTTAGCCTTTTGTTTTGTCCATGTTCTTGCATTAATTCATAGTTCAATTTATTTTTATCTAATTATTTTACTTATACCATGCATATAAGAGTGACTTTTACATTATAGTTACTCTTAGGACTTAAATTCACAAACATACAATTCTCATTTGTGTGTTTTAATTTATTGCAAATGATTATAAATTGCTTCTAGAACTTAGTGCTCTTAATTTTTTATTAGGCTTTTCATTGTAATTTCTACAGACTGTTGCTTTTGACTAACCTAACTAGTTGTTTTTTGAGTGAAACATGTGAGGGAGTGTGTGAGGACTTTTTTTTAACATTTTTCTTGCATTTTTACATCATGACTAAAGAGGCAAGTAAGAGTGGTAAAATATGTATGAAAGATGTAGTTTTCACATTGAAGGCTATGCATAAGCTGTTTGAGAAGTCTAGCATTGATGTTATGAATTTGAGGGATGAAGTAAAGTTGGTTAAGTAATCCCAACAATCAGGAGCTACATCAATTAGGTAGAGGGAAATTAGGAAACAAGCATATGATGAAGAAAGCATAGAGTCGCATGATGAACTTGATGAAGATGACACCTAATATTCAAGGGTTAGACTTGGAAGAGATAGAAGGCTAGAAGGAGATAGAAGGTAAAAAAAAAAAAGAGACAACAACATCAATTCCATGAAGATGAAAATTCCAACATTTTTAGGAAGAATGATGCTAAAACTTACTTAGAGTGGGAAAGGAAGGTGGAGCTTATCTTTGAAAGAAGGTGAAGTTAGCAGTAGTTGAATTCATAGATTATGGATCGATACGGTAGGGCCAACTAAAAATTACAAGCAGAAAGAATGGAGAGAGGCCTATTGAGGCTTGAGTGGACATGAAGGCTATTATGAGGAGGAGATTCATGCCATCCTATTACTACCGTAAGCTACACTAGAAATAGCAGAAACTCACACAAGGGCCTATGTCAGTAGAAGATTGTCACAAAGTAAAGTAGATGGAAATGTTTCAAGCAAATATTCAAGAGCATAGAGAAGCTACCATGGCTCAATTCTTAGGAGGTTTAAATATAGATACTGCAAATAGTAGAGCTGCATTACTATATAGAGCTGAAGGAGATGGTGAGCATGGCTATGAAGGTGGAGAGATAACTAAAGCAAAAGGGGAAGCCAAGGGTTACTCCAATTACACCTATAACTTAGACCTCAAAGTGGCTAAAGAAAGATGAGAAGACTAAAGATGAGGGGTCTAAGGATAGAGACTCAAGTACCAAGGTGAAAGGTGCAAGTTTGAGAAGAGTAAAGGTGCCACTTCCATAAATAAAGGTACCACTAATTCCCTTAATTATTCTAATAGGCAAAGAAATATTAAATTCTTTAAATGTCTGGGTAATAGACATATTGCTTCACAACATCCCAATAAAAAGACTATGTTTATAAGGGATGATAAAGCCATGTTTTATTTATTATTTACTTATTATTCTAGGTGTATTTTTATTGTTATGAATTGAATTTGATATGTCTATGTTGTAAAAGCTAGAATAATTATATTTATATATTTTGAAGTTTGGCTTTATAAAAAATGAATTTGAAGTGCAAATTGATCAAAATATGATGAAATATAAAGAAAATGGAGGTGCAAAACGAAAAGGAAGAAAAACAGTTAAAAATAGAAGAAGAATCATCTCCATGACCATGGAAAGTAATCCCCATGCCCATGGAAGCCAAAATGCTTCTATCCAAGAGAGAGGAAAATAAGTAAAAGAAGACAAAAGTAAAACAGAGTACACAGTTGTGCAGATGGAAAGCACACAGTTGTGTGAATGAAAACTCTACTACCTAAAGAAGATTTTTATGTAGCTCAACGTGGTATAATTATGCATACCCTTGGGACCTAAAACGCATGCCATGGACTTTTTGTGGTGGTTATTTGAGCGAGATTCTCTACGATTATGTCCAAATTATATTCCTAATTAAATTAAGAGTCTTCAGATTTGCACTAGTTTAATTCATAATCAATTTAGAAGTGTCCTAAATCTATTCCTAATCAGTTTAAAAATCTCCAAATTCTTTTCCTACTCAAGACAGAAGACATCCTAGTCTCTATTTAAGCAAGCCTATAGCCCTCTCCTTGATTATGTAATTTTCTTTACAATTTTCTATTTATTACTTATGAATTCTTTGAAGAGAGGAAGGAGGCTTGGTTTAATAAGATATTCAAGATCAAGAGTTCCATTCAATCCAATGAGTTCATGAATTTGATCTTTCTTAATTTTCTTAATTTTTAGTGTCTTCTTTTACTTTATTTAAATCCATCTTGTTTATTTCTTTAGTTATATGTAAGTAAAACCCTAGTTAGGGTTAGACCCTTAAATTAATTACTATATAGAGTAATTCATTATATTTGATTCAATTATATTATTCTTTAGTTATTTTGTTATCTTTAAGCTTCATGCTAATATTTATCTGACCAATAATTATTTGATTTGAGATATTATATAATGGAGCAAGAGTAGAAGCATAACATTAGTCCAAAGAGATAACAATCTTAAGTCATTTACTTAGAGATAAGAAAAAAAATTATGAGGTTGATTTAAAAGATTCTCATAAAACATAATAAATTAATTTAATTACTTATGATCACGAAAGTAGACAAAAGGATAAAAATTTAATATTAGCTCTAAATTTTGAGAGAGTCTAAAACTTAACTGAGGAGAATCCACCCAATCATCAAGGAAGAATAAAATTGAATCAAAACCTTAGAAAATCCATAGTTAATCAATTAAGGTAGTCTAACCCTAAGCTTTAAAATATAAGAGTTAGTTTATTTATCTTACAATTTAATTTAGTTAATTAGTTTAATTTTAAATCAAAATTGCTTTCCAAATAATGAAAATAATTTGATTGTTGGGTACATAGGATATTCCTTCCTTATAGAAATTATACTCATTCACTACTATATTACTTGTGCATGACCTATGCACTTGTGGTTAGCTAGGCTAGACCTAACAAGGGATAATGGGGGAATTGAATATGAATTAGAAATTGATGCCTAGTTTGGAGGATTGCAGTAATGTTGAGGTTGAGTATGCTATTTGTCATGAATCTTTGGTAGTTAGGCCTGCACTTAATGCTCAGGTTAATGAAGAGACTATAAAACAAAGGGAAAATATCCTTCACACTAGGTGTTTGATAGAAGGGAAAGACAACTAATGTGGCTAGTACAACCATAGTGGATAAGTTAGGGCCAAAGTGTGAAAACACCCTAAACCATATTGGCTACAGTTGTTGAATGATAGTGGTGAAGTTAAGGCAACAAAACTAGTTACGGTGACATTTTTTGTTGGGAAACATGTTAATGAAGTGTTGTTGATGTATTACCCATGCAAGCTAGACATTTACACATGATAGGTACAAAAATAGATATTCTTTTAGTTTAAATGGGAAGATTTTCACTTTTGCACATTTATCTCCAAAGGAAGTATATCAAGAACAAATTAAGATGATAAAAACTTGAAATAAGGATTTAGGTAGTGAGATAATTAAAAGAATAGAGGGACAAGCAGCCAAAAGAAAAAAGAAATAATTATATGGCACAATAAGGAGTGGCTGCACAAGTGAGGAAAAGAAAGAGAGATGTGCAAGAGAGAACAATGAGGAGAGAAATTAAGAGTGAAAAAAAGCAGAGTTTCTTTACAAAAGAGAGAGATCTTGAGAGTGTTTATATAGGCAAAAAATCACTCATAGCAATAATGTAGTATCCGTAGTTTTGGATAAGTTAAATAAATATTTGGAGGTTAATTAAAGAATAGGGTAAGGTTTATGTGTTGTATATACCTAATGTATACCTAATATATACATACTATATACATCACATATACTTGAATCCATAATATATACATGATATACCCATAATATATACATAATATATGCATGAAATACACATTACATATATATATATATATAAGTAAAAATACACAAAACATATATCGAAGGTATAAATGACATATACATATATATGACATATAAAAGGCATATACCCATATATTTATGGATGGAAGATGGGGAATAAATAAATAACAAAAAATAAAAGAAAAAGAGAAAGAAGTCAAAAGCAGAGACAAAGTAGTGGTGGATATTAAAAGAAATTTAATATATAATTAAATAATTAAATAAATTAATATTTAAGGATAGTAAAAGAGAAAACAGATGAAAAAATACTATTCACCTTCTTCCTTCAATAGCTTGGCCAAAATTTTGGAGGTTTAGAGAGAGAGAGAGAGAGAGAGAGAGAGAGAATTTTTCTTAAGCACATCAAATTTCACCAAAATTTCCAAAGAATCAAGTTGATTTTGAAGAGAAAGCTAGAATTCAAATAAGTCATCTTTATTTAAAGCTTTAATTTCTTGGTTTTATGATTATGTTGGAAGTAGCTAGAGAGAGAAAGTGGTCTTAAATTGCTAAATAGATAGTAATGAAGTTAAAATGTTGAGAATGTGATGAATTGATGGTTGATTATTTGAAATAAACAAAGTTGATGAATCTAGGGTTGTGGGATAAATATGTGCAAGTAATGTTTCTAATATTGATGATTGTAATTATAGTAGTGGATGAATTTAGTGTTGTTTTATGTATATATATGGTGATTTTATGGTTGAAAAATTTAATATAGATAAGTTGGGATGAAGTTAGGGTTATGGATATATTATGTGAAATTTGAGTTTTTGTAGGAGATTTTAATAATTGCTAAAATGGTTTGTAATGAAGTTATATTGTATGTACACCTTACACAATGTTATGTTACAAAATATTGAGATTGGTATTGTATTAAGGAGGGCCTTCGGGTGAATTATGTGACACTTGCCTTTGCTATCGAGAGAGGGCGGCCTACGGGTGATTTATATGACACTTGCACTCGGTGTTGACAGAGACGGCCTATGGGTGATTATACACTAGCCTCGGTGTCCATAGGGCAGCCTTCGGGTAGTTTATGTGACAATTTCCCTAGTGTCGAGATGGAGTAAGTTGATAATTTTGAAACTTGGGTATTGTGCAGGGACTTGTTGGGCCTAATGTGGGTATATGTAAGTGTGCATGTCTATGAGATATTGACATGTATATATTGAGTATTTGCATGAGTAGTATATAAACTAAAAGATAATGAACAATTAAATGAAAAGTACATTATGTGGAGCATGCCATGGAACAATGGCATAAACATTTTTGTGTCTTGATATTGTGTATTATTTTTTAATTAATAAATATTATTATAGTATGTACCACTAAGCTCTTGAGGTTAGCATGGTAGTATATATCACGCAGGTATTAGCAGTACAGACCATGGTGAACTAGAGTGTGTGTGAGAATTGAAGATATGGGTTCCATATGACCAACTGGGATTATATAGCATAAATGTATATTTTTGTTAATATGTATTTTGGATTTTGTACAATTCAATCATATCATATGTATATAATTGATTTTGAATATGTTATGTATATATATGCAATTACTTATGATGGGAAATATTTTGGATATAAAGTCTTGTCATTGTGAATTGGTAAATGGTGATTTGGAGGTTTGATTATAAACATTATTTTGGGAGTGTAAATTTTCCTGTAGATTGAGTGCTTGATGATTTGGAATTTTACGGAATTACAGACAAAACTCTAAAGAAATGTTTTCAGAGATTTTCTACTATAAACTTATAATTATTTTTAATATTGAAAGGTGGGGCTAGTACTAATTATTTAAAGTGGTACTCTTATATTCTATATGCATATTTTATATATACGGGATATATATTATATATATATAGGGTATAAAGGTGTTACAAATAAGGTTTAAAGACAGTTTATTGGTTATGACTGACCTTGACCCAAATCTGCCTAGTAGTTTTATTTCTTTATTGCAGGAAATTGGTGATGTCTTTCCTAAAGAGATGCCAAAGGGACTCCCATCCTTGAGAGGTATTGAGCATCAGATAGATTTTGCACTTGAAGCAGTAATTCCAAATAGGCCAGCCTATAGAAATAACATGAAAGAGGCAAAGGGACTTTAAAGGTAAAGGAGCACGTGAGATAGAGCCTTAGCCTATATGTTATACCAGTATTGTTGGTACTCGAGAAAGATGGAACATGGAGGATGTGCTTAGATTATCGTTGTAACACCCTTATATGCTATACACATACAATACATATACCCTGTATATGTAAAGTAATATATAGAATACAAAAGTGTTATAATAATTAGCTGTAGAAGTACTCTCATTTGATAATATAAAAATACTACATTATAAATGTATATAATGCAATTAAATAAATATAGTTAAAATATAATTTGATTAATTTATAAAAGAAAATTTTTAGAAAAAATTTACTAGAGTTTTGTATGTAACTTCAATAAATCCCCAAATTAATAAATTACACAACTTGCAGTAAAAAACACACTCCCAAAATATATATTCATCCAAACTTCATCAATTTCCCCAAACTTTTCAAGAGTTTACAAAATTCATCATTTTCTTTATAAATTTAAGTACTTAACAAAAATAGTTAATGTAGATTATATATATATATATATATTTTCACATCATTCTTCAAAACCTCACTTAACTTAAAAATTTAACATAAAGTGTCTAATATGTACAAAAAAAAAAAGCAAAGTGCATTAAAAACAAATTATATATGTATTCAGCACCGACTGACTTGGTCTCATGGCACAACTCTACCTTTATTGTAAATCTCTAATCTAGTCCCTCTCAGGTCTATTGGGACTTTTTTGCTTTGCACTTCTATTACCTGCGTGATACAATCAACTGTGCTAAGCTCATAAGCTTAGTGGTATATACTTTGTTAACATTAAACATTTAAAAATTAATGCATCCCTTCATGATATACTACACATCGTGCTACTAGCACAAATAACACTTATTATCACTTTCTTTACCTTATAAAATATCTAAACCCCATTATTACCATGTAAAGTTCATTTCTCATTCAATAACTCATAATATATGTATGCCAACATCTCACAAATGCATACATTGGGCCCAACAAGTCCCTACAAAATATCCAAGATCTAGAACAATTGATTTGGCTTATCATGACACCGTGGATCTAAGTGTTATATTATACAACCCAAAGGTGCATCCCCTATCGATACTGGGGGATCTAAGTATCATATAATACAGCCAGAAGGCTCCTCCCCTATCAACACTAGCTTGTCTCGCCCGAAGGCATAATAATAAAGGTGATACCAGTGTATCTAGCCCAAAGTCATAATAAATGCCATGACGTATCATTGGCATACCAACTCGACAGTACCAACATCAACCTTCTGGAACAATTGATTATGCAAGGCAAACATACACATCAACATTATACATTTTCCTCATTTTTATCTCTTTTATCATTTCTTTTTCACAATCTCCATATGTTTCACGTGATCATCTCATTCCATGATCACCTTCACCTTTCATATTATTCATAACCATTTTTCACATTTTTCAATCACATTTGAAGTGACCCATGACCATATTCACAACATGATTCATTTCCACAATTTTCACATCACATTGCATAAAGCATTATCATTTATCTTATCAAATTCAACCAACATATCACAGTTACAATCACACACACATTTATACATAATGCCACTTTAAAGGGACAATAACCTCCTTTAAGGTATGCAAAAATGAATGATGCCAAACATGAATATTCAAATTAAATGTTAACAGTATGTATAAACCTTAAAAAACTCCAAAACCAACTCAAATTCTCTCTCAAAGCCCAACTTTCACCA
Source organism: Garcia nutans (assembly GCA_947685225.1). Lineage (NCBI taxonomy): Eukaryota > Viridiplantae > Streptophyta > Magnoliopsida > Malpighiales > Euphorbiaceae > Garcia > Garcia nutans. The sequence goes on from CANTUV010000045.1 coordinate 38,732,987, forward strand.
AACCCTAAGTACCTCCTTTCGGGCAACTTTGGCCTAAATACACATAAACCAAGCAACATGCAAAATTATTCAATTAGAATAATTTCCATGCTTAATTTATATCAAACCATCATTAATTACTCAAATTCTATCAAACTTAAATAATTTTCCCTTTACTACCTTTCTCAAACTTTACCCAACCAATGTCATTTCCATTATCCAACTATACAATGATAACATATGCATTAAAACAATCCATTACAATAATTGTAGTCATCCCTATAAAAAGCCTGAAATTCATAAATTCTACCATAAACCCTAACTTCACTAATCAAGGTCATCTCAACCAATTAATCACTAAATCATCACATATCCATCATATTAGTTTTATACCTATATATTCTAACAATTAAAATGAATTTTCCCTCACTAACCAAATTATACATACTCTTAAAAATCAAAGAAAACAAACTTGAAAGATAAAATTCTTACTTGATTTCTTGCTTACTCTTCAAAATCCGCTTGATTCTTTAAGTTTTTTTTTATGAAATTTGGTGTCTTTAATAAGATCAATTCCCTCCCATTTCTCTCTCTAAGGTTCGGCGATGGAGGTGGAGACGACGATGAAGACTTTTCTTTTTATTTTATTTCTTCTTTTCCCATCCATAAATATATTAATTTTAATTAATTGTTATTTATTTAATTTTCTTTAATTACCATCCATACATATATTTGTCTTACCTTTTGAATTTATTATTATTATTATTATTATTATTATTATTATTATTATTATTATTATTATTATTATTATTATTATTATTAACTTCATACAAAAATTTGTATTTATGTATATGTGTATACATCATGTATATCCTTATATATTGTGTATACATTATGCATGCAATGTATATATTTTGTATATATTATGTTTAAAACTTATATCTCTCTCTTCCAATATATTAACTAGCCCTCCATATTAATTATTTAATTGATTTAAAATTGTGGATATTACAATCATGTAGTCAACAAAATCACAATAAAGTATTGCCATGCCATTCCTAGATTAAATGATATGTTAGCTAAGTTATATGGTGCATGTTTTTTCACTAAAATAGATTTGAAAAGTGGATATCATCATATTAGGATAAACCAGGTGATGAGTGGAAAACAACATTCAAAATAAAATATGGTTTATATGAATGGATGGTTACACCTTTTGGTTTGACTAATGCACCTAACACGTTTATGAGGTTAAAGAACTATATTTTATGCAATTTCCTATAAAAAATTTTTGTTGTGTATTTTGTTAACATTTGCATATACAAAAAATCTCTAAATGAGTATATAATGCAAGTTAGGTTAGTTTTAGAGGTTCTAAGGAAAGAGTAGTTGCGTGCTAATTTGAAGAAGTGTACTTTTTGTATTGATAGACTTGTGGAGATTATTGATTGATGGACAATCAAAATCTATTTTGATCATTGACAATAAAATTGATAATGACCTAATAATTTCAAACAAGTTTGTCAAGTTTTTTTTGCAGAAACTGAGAGCCTTTGTGCGACAGCTAGAAAGAATGACCGAGCGACCTCACAAATGCAGCAGAACAGTACATGTATATGACATAGAAACTTATTGAGCAGAAAGCGTAGAACCGAATGGACATATAGTGTGCTGAGCCAAATATAGAACTATTGAGCTAAGAAGAACTGAATTGTAGAGCCAAAAGCATCCTGATGGAACAATCGCGCTAAGCAAGTAGTGCAACTCTATACTGAGCTAGACGAGCCAGCTACGATCAACTGAGTTAAGTCTACAATTTTCACAGAAGTTTGTGTTGTCTATGAGTGGTGAAGTTAGGATGCCTGGTAGGCGTGCGACCGTATGCGAGCACCGAGCAACCACACCAAATCATGGTAAGAATTCATAAACTCATAGAAGGGATAGCGGTCTCAATAAGTGGTGAAGTTAGGATGCTAGAACTTAGTGCAATCATCCCGACACCCAGGTGACTACATATAACAAAGAGCTAAAATACTAAAAAGAACAGAAGAGATAGTGGTCAGCTCTCAAGGTGCTTTCTTGATACTCAAAACCTTGTGCAACTGCCTAGAAGAATTGAGCAACTGTGCAAGACCTACAAATTTGAATCTTAGTGCCAAATACCTCAAACCAATGATAACCAAACACGTGGATGAAAAAATTTAAATTCAACGATAACCTTGTGCTGAGCGACTGCACACCGAGTTGGAATTCATATGACATAAGGCAGCAAGATTCTGTCAGACAATAAAATACAACCATTAGAACTAGCCGTTACATGGAGCTTCTAAACCGAGTGACTGCACGCCTAGCTCCAGCCACAAATTTAGTGGAAGACAAGCATTAAACATGTGGGAACCACCTTAAATAGGTACGTTAACCAAAATGGCTATAAATACCACATTAAACTTCATTTTTGTTGTTAGAGAATACTTTAATTGTTATTGTAATTTCATTGAACAATATTTTTCATTATCTTATATAAAGATCAAACCTAGAATCTTGCAGTGTTGGGTGTGAGCATTAAATACCATACGAAGTTTAAGTGTGAGCTTAGAAACACTTAGGTTGTGAGAGTGAGCCTGGAAAAACTCTTGTAAGGGTTGTGAGGATTGATCTCAAACCATTCCAAACGAACAATTTCAACGAAATCTTTCAATTTCTTATTTTACTATGTTCAACTCTATATATTCCTCTATCCCTAGAGTACATTGAATGTACAGAAATGGCTATAACAGAGTTTCTCTTATTCGTATTAATAGCTACTCTAGGAGGAATATTTTTATGCGGTGCTAACGATTTAATAACTATCTTTGTAGCGCGAGTAGGCTAGTGAGCACAATTCTAAGAGAGGTTTGTCTCCTGAGGCCGACTCGTAGCACCACTGTTTGTAAAGTTTGGTATGAGCTTGTGAAAACACCAAGTTAGAGTTTAGCTTGTAAAAACTCAAAACTAGTGGAACCTTAATAAGTTGTTAAGGAAGTGGATGTATGATTGAGTTAAATTCAAACCACTATAACTCTTGTGTTCTTTCTTCTATACTCTACTTCATCTTCATCTTCATCTACATCTTCCTCATCTCTTGCTTTTGAAATTTTAAATTTACTACCACTCTTCATTTCAACCAATTCACCCTCACTTGGTTGCTAGTTTGTGACAACAATTGGTATTAGAGCTAGTAAATTTCCTCAAACTTAATTGTGAAATTTGATCCAAAATGGCAGTCATTCCACCAACAAACAATTTTACACATGGAAACCACAATTCATTCCTTAGACCCTATTTCGATGGAATGGATTATTCTTTTTGGAAACACAAGATGTTCTTGTTCCTAGATAGTGAAGGAATTAAGCTTTGGGGTTTTGTTGAAAATGAGTGGAAACCTCCTACTCATGAAGTTAATGGTATCCAAGTTCCTTTTCCTAAATCACAATGGTCAAGTGCCAATGTGAGAAATTAGTTTAAGAATAATAGGGCGGCCTCCATCTTGATGAATTCAATATCAACATAAGAAGGTGAAAGAGTCTAACATCTCACTTGTGCACATTGAATTTGGAAAACTCTTGAGAACTATCGTGAGGGTACTACCCAAGTGAGGCTTACTAAGAAGAAAATGTATGTGCATGGGTGTGAGTTATTCAAGATGAAGCCCAACAAAACTGTCACCAACATGAAAAATCGCTTACTTGCCATTGTCAACGAATTAAAGAAATATGGAAAGATATATGATCAAGATGATGTCAATAACAAAATCTTAAGGGAAGAAGAACTTTGAGTTTGAAGTTTCTTCAATTGAAGAAGCATATGACCTTAGCTCCTTGAGAACCGATGAACTTGTCAGAAAACTACTCACCTTTGAATTGCACATAGAAAGAGAAAAAGAACAAGGTAAAAAGGATCTAAGGAAAGCAATAGCTCTCAAAGCCATCAATAGCTCTCAAAGCCATCAAAGAAGCTAAGAGCTCAAATGATGAAGATAGTGATGATGAAGAAGAATTGGCTATGCTATCCAAAAGGATAAGTGATTGGAATAGAAAGAGAAGACTACAAGCTAACAAATGTACATTTCCTAATCCTCCTTCAAAGATAAAAATAAATAGAATGAAGTGAAATGCTATGAATGTGGCAAATATAGTCATATCAAGTCGGATTACTTCAAATTGAAAAACAAAAAGAAGTGGGATATGGAAAAGAAGAGATCAGTCAAAGCCACATGAGATGATGATTCCTCAAGTGAAGAATAAGAGGAAGAAATTACAAATCTATGTCTCATGGCTATTGAAGATGATAATAACTCCAATGAGGTAAGTACTTCATCTTTAAACTTGATTGCATACAATGATAATATTAATGATGCTCTAGAATAGAAAAGTATTATCTAACATGAAAATGGGTTGATTGAACTTATGAACCTTAGAATAGAAAAATATTTCTCTAAGATGAAATTTTATAAAGACAAATGTTCCAAGTTAGAAAAGGATTTTGTGTCTTTAAAAAACTCTACATTAGAATTGAAAACCTCAAATGAAAATTTGTTGAAATTAATTAATGAAATGACTAAAAATTCACATAGCCAACAAAATGTGATAAAGGCAAATGAAATTTTCAAGGATGAACTAAAAGAGCTAAAAAAATCAAATTTAAAATTTCATAAAGGAAAATAGGCATTAGACACATTGATAGATAATCAAAGGTCACCCTCTTTAAAACATGGTTTAGGATTCAATGGCTCATCCATCTCTACACCTAATGCACCAACATTTGTAAAAGCATATACAATTCAAACCTCTAGTGTTATAAAGAACACTAATGCACAAACTAAACCTAAAAATCCTAAAAGGATTGCATTGGGTTCACAATGCTCTAGAACTAAAATTTCAAGAGCAAAACATGCATTCATGTATACAAGGCATATACATAAACACAAAAATGCACAAAAATAATCTCATTCAACAAACACTTGCAATTGTGTGCATGATTCATTAAATTTCAATAAGAAAAGCATAAGTATAGATCCTTGTATCAATGCATATATTGTATGAAATTTGGACATAAGAGCACATTTTTTTTTGTATTAGGAAGGTTCATCTCAAGTTAGAAAATCCTTCTATTACTAACCCCTAAGGACCCAACTGCAACTTCATTTGGGTACCTAAGAGAAGATGAACATTGTTGTCTTGTAGGTATGCCTAAAATCCACTATAAATCAAAATTTTTGGCTTGTGGATAGTGGATACTCAAGACATATGATGGGTAATGCAAAGCTTTTTACAACACTCACTTACAAGCATGTAGGTAATGTTACTTTTGGAAATAATCCTAAAGGTAAAATAATTGGAATTGGTTCCATTGGCATGCTTGGTAAGAATATGATTGAAAATGTATGGCTTGTTGATGGATTAAAACATAATTTGCTTAGTGTGGGTCAATTGTGTGATAAATGATATGATGTAAGTTTTGACTCTAAAGGATGCAAAGTTAGCAACTCAAATGGTGGACTTGCATTCAAAAGAGTTAGAATTGGTAATACATATAAAATTGACATACATTCCAATACTGCATTTGAATGTTTGATTACCATTAGTAATGATGCTTGGTTATGGCATAGAAGCCTTGGACATGCTAGTATGGATCACTTACAATGCATTAGCAAAGAAGACCTAGTTGATGGTCTCCCTAAAGTAAAAATTTGATAAAGATAGACTTATGAGCCTTGTCAAGTTGGTAAGTAACACAAAAGCTCATTCAAATCTAAAAATATTGTAAATACTTCTAGACCCTTAGAACACATTCACTTGGATTTGTTTAGACTAAATAGAGTTGCTAGCTTAGGTGCGAAGTTATATGCATTTGTACTTGTCGATGATTACTCAAGGTTTACACAGGTTAATTTCTTAGTTCAAAAGAATGAAGCTTTCAATAATTTTAAAATATTTGCAAAAAGAGTTGAAAATGAAAAAGGCTATGTAATAACATATATTAGAAGTGATCATGGTAAGGAATTTGAAAATGAAAACTTTAAAAACTTTTGCAATGAATTTGGTATTTCACACAACTTTTTGGCTCCTAGAACACCATAACAAAATGGTGTGGTTGAAAGAAAAAATAGAAAATTGATTGAAATGGCTAGGACAATACTCAATGAGTATGATCTACCATCTTACTTTTGGGCAGAAGCCATTAATACCACATGTTATATTTCAAATCATGTTTATAAAAGGCTTTTGATAAATACAGCTTCTTATGAGCTATGGAATGGAAGAATACCCAAAATTTCATACCTTAGAGTGTTTGGATACAAATACTTTATATTGAACACCAAGGACAATCTTGGAAAATTCTCATCCAAATCGGATGAAGGCATATTTTTAGGATATTCATCATCTAGCAAATCATATAGAGTATTTAATAAGTGAACACTAGTAGTTGAAGAATCAATACATGTTGTTTTTGATGAATCTTCTAAACTTTATCGAAGGAAAGGTAGTATTCTTAATGATCTTGTAGGTATATTTGAATAACAAGAAACAATCAATGTTTTGAAGAACAATCATGATGAATAAGAAGAAGAGTCTCATGAGCTACCCAAAGATTGACATTACAAGAAGGATCATTAAAAAGAACTAATCACTGGTGACACCTCAAAGGGAGTAACCACTGGATCTCAATTTAAATACTTAGATTCTAATATTACTTTTGTTTCCTAAATTAAGCTAAGGACCATTGAGGAGGCTCTTAGTGATAAGTGTTGGATGATTGCTATGAAGGATGAACTCAACCAATTTGAGAGAAACAAAGTTTGAGAACTTGTTTCTAAATCTAAAGATCACCCAATTATAGGATGTAAATGGGTATATAGGAATAAACATGATGAAAATGGTCTCTTTACTAGAAACAAAGCTAGATTAATAACCAAAGGATATAACCAAGAGGTAGGCATTGACTATGATGATACATTTGCTTCCGTTGCCAGATTAGAAGAAATTAGAATATTGCTTGCATTTGTATGTTATATGAATTTTAAACTTTTTCAAATAGATATTAAAAGTGCATTTTTAAATGGATTTATAAATTAGGAAGTTTATGTTGAACAACCTCCCAGTTTTGAAGATTATGAATTTTCAAATCATGTTTTTAAACTAACCAAAGCACTATATGGGTTAAAACAAGCTCTAAGAGCTTGGCATGATAGACTTAGTTCATATTTACTTAAAAATGGTTTTTCAAAAGGCAAGGTTGAAATAATTTTTTTTATTAAAAAGAAAATGTATAACTTTTTGATTGTGAAAATTTATGTTGATGACATTATATTTGGTGCTAATAATGAATCTTTGTGCAAGAAATTTGCTTCATGTATGACTAAAAAATTTGAAATGAGCATGATGGGTGAACTCAAATTCTTCCTTGGACTACAAATCAAGCAATACAAGGATAGGATCTTCATCAACCAATCCAAGTACACAAAGGAACTTCTCAAGAAGTTTGGAATGGATGGATGTAAGATTATCAAGACTCCAATGAGCACATCCTTGAAACTTGTCAAAGATAAAAGTGGTAAGGTAGTAGATGAGAAGAAATATCGAGATATTTTCAGCTCATTACTTTACTTAACCACCTCTTGAACAGATATAATATATAGTGTATGTTTGTATGCTAGATTTCAATATTTCCCTAAGGAATCATATTTGAATGCAACTAAAAAATTTTAAAATACTTGAGTAGCACATTGCATTTAGGCCTATGGTATCCTAGAAACACATTGTTTAACATATTAGGCTTTCTTTCTATGTGGATTTTGCTGGTAGCCTACTAGATAGGAAAAACATCACTGGAGCATGTCGTTTTCTTGGTGAATGCTTAGTTTCTTAGTTTAGCAAGAAACAAATGTTGATTACTTTATCTACCATGGAAGCCGAATATGTTGATGCATGTTTTTGTTGTACACAAATTCTTTGAATGAAACAATAATTGCTTGATTATGGAAAAATATTTGATCACATTCCTATTAAATGTGATAATACTAGCGCAATTCATTTGTCCAAGAACCCCATTCAACATTCAAGGTCTAAGTATATAGACAACAAACATCATTTCTTAAAGGATAAAATCACAACATAGTTTTAGAATTTGTTGAAACTCAAAATCAACTTGCGAACATTTTTACAAAATCCTTAAATAAGGAAAGATTAAATTTTATAAAACAAAATATTGTCATAATTGATGGAAAATCTCTTGCATAATCTTTCTCTATTTCCCCCAAAATCTATTTTGATCATATACACTTAAAAATTTTTCAAAACCTAAAATGGCTCATTTTGGGCAAGCACTCCAGTATACCGAGTGGTTGCACATCACTTGCTCTTTCCCGAGACCAAACTTTAAAGCGTTTCTCTTTAGTGAGTGCACAATAGCTCGTATGATCTGTCAAATTCAAAAATTTCAAAATTTTCTCGACTAATACACTCCTCTCAAGCTTGTGCGAGCATGCATTTCCAAGAGAGCTTGCCAGCCCGAGCTGGTGGTTGCATGGTAGTTCAGATGACTGCACAACCTGTATGACTAACATTTTTTTATTGGAATTTTCAAAAATTCAAAATTTTCTACCCCATACAAGATAAAATGGCTAGTTTTCTGAATTTTATCTATAAATATCACTGCAAGAAAAATACAAAATAGCAACAGAAATTAGCGACGGACTTTTATCCGTATCTAAATAGTGATGGATTAGCGACAAAAAATTATTAGCGATGATTTAGTGAATGATTAACGACAGATTTAGCGACAGAATAAATTCGTCGCTAAATAGATCGCTAAATCTAGCCCCAACTATTGGCGCCTTGCATTTAGCGATTATGTTAAATTTTTGTCTCTAAATCTCGTTGCTAATAAATACAAATAGCGATAGAATTTATTTTCGATGCTTGTTTAATTAGCGATGAAATTTTTTTCTGTCGCTGATTAGCGATGAAAAACCCAATATGTGGCTAATTTTATCTAAATTATTGACGAAAATATTCCGTCATTAATTTTAAATTATTTAAAAGTATGGATGAGATTTTTATACAGGATTTTAGCGACAGAATTTGTAACATTCTAAAATTTTTGAAAATTTCTAATTTTTGAAAAATTTGATAAAATAAATTATAATTTAAAAGGATAAATTAAATTAATGATTTTAAATAAAAAATGAAGGGATTTTAAATGAAAAAGTGGAATATATATGTGATATATATGCAAAATATACATAACATATAAAAGTCAACACTTTTTAAAAGAAAAGTCAAAGTCCAAAGGCATTTTTATAAATAAATTTTTAAAACTTTAAAATTAATAAAATAATTTAAAATAAATTATTTTTGAATGGAAGAGGGAAATTAGGACTTTTAATTTATTAAATAAATAATTCAATAAATAATTGTTAAATTATTTTAATATATATATATATGGTTAAAAAAAGATGAAAAGAAAAAGAAAATTTAAAAAGTCTTCATCTTCTTCTTCATGGCCGAATATCCATGGGAGCTAGACGAAGGATTTTACTTCTTCTATACTCCACAAATTGAAGGATTTAACAAGTTTCAAGTGGATTTTTGGTGATTTCCACCAAATTTAGTAAGTTTTCAACTCTTTTCTTTGAATTCCATGGAAGATTGATTTATGTGAGAATTTGAATTTTTAAGTAGCATGTTATAATTGTTGGAATTGGTGTGTATGATGTTATTTTGGGTAGTTAACAATGATTTTAAGGTTAGATTGAAGAGATGATGGAGTTTGGATAAAGAATGGTGAAGAGAGAGAATTTAGGGTTATGGATTTTTGGGATTTTGGAAACATGAGCTTTAATTGTGAAAGTTGGTTCTAAATGAGTTGTTTTAATTCATAAACAAGTATTTTAAAGTCAAATATTAGATTTGGTTGTGTTTGGTTGGAGTTTGAGAATGGAAGTGGAGATTTAGGGTTTTGGAAAAGTGATTTTCCAAAGTGGTTGAATTGTGTGATTTTATTTGTTTAAGCATGTTGTTTAGTATTAAAAGTAATGAATATAAGCTTGAAATGAGTAATGGATTGTGTTGGAATGGAAAACCTTCAATGGGGGAAGGTTATGCCATTTTTGAGATTTTGTGTATAAGAGTGTATTTTTATAATGTAAATGATTTAAATATATTAAAAAATATTTTTAATAATATAAATAAACTTAAAACACTAATTTAATTTTAGTTGAATGGAATTCTAATGTTAAAGTAAGGAAAGGCTAAATTTTTGAAAATTTGTAGGAGTGATGTTTAATTATGGTTAAATCTTAAAAATGCCATTAAATGTGATACTAAATAATTATTTGCTATCACATTTGGTTTAGGCATTGAGGGAGGTTGATTTGTTTCATCCAAGTGGTGAATGGCAAGTTGGAAAGATAGGGTTGGAGGTTGTTTAAGCTTGCTTTGGGTTGCTAGTGGAGGTAAGTACAAACTTTGAATATATATTGGTTATGTTTGCATGACATTTGGGTTTAACACATTTTGGTTGAAAAATATGTTAAGCTACTTGGTACATTGATTGTGTATGAATAATGTGTTATGGCATTTGTAATGTCATATATGTGTTAAATGCATTGTGAAAAGCCGTTGATAATGGCTAAATTGTGTAAATGTGAAATATGTATATTATATGAAAATACACAAAGTAATTGGGTAATGTGTTATGAATGCAAAAATGAGATATGAGGTATAATGAAATGAATTGATATTGATAAAAATGAGAAAAGTGAGAAAAGTGAGAAAAATGAGAAAGATGTGAAAAATGAGAAAAGTAAGAACAAAAAAAATGTGAAAATAAGGCAATGTGCCTAGATTGAATATGTGACAATGAAAAAGAGATTAATAAAGAGAAAAAAGAATAAATTGTGTGTCTAGTATGTTATTCAATTTTCAGAGTTCTGGGTTTGACGCATGCCTATGATTGCCTATGGGCTAAAAGCTGGGCTAGTGAAAAGATTGGGTCGTAAGCTAGGTTCAGCTGATAAATATGATATTTTTGGGGTGAAAAGACTGGGTCAGAAGCCTTAAAAACAAATCCTTGAAGCTAGACTAAGTGAAAATATTGGGTCATAAGCTCAGATATAGTTGGATTATCCATGGATATATTACCTACGGGGCTAGACACATGGTGTCATTATGGACCAAAGCAGTAACTCTAAAATTTGAATAGCATATTAGATCCTTTTGGGCCCATGCTTGTCTTTGCTTTAATGTGAATTACGAATTGTAATACAATTGAGTATTATAATGAGATATAATCTTATGAGTTGTGATATATATATGTGTTGTGCATTGACATTACATTTGGATTATATTGTTATCAAAGTTTGTACCACTAGGCTTCGACTTAGCGTGATTATTTCCATCGCGCAGGTGACAGGGTAGACTCAGTTGAGCCAGAGAGTTCTTCTAGACCAGGTCGGGTCTAGGCTTATTGTTGAGTTGTTATCGAGATCAGAAACACTGTCAGCGGCATGTATATATTTTTATGTTATTGTACATTTTGATTAGTATGCATAATATGTTATGTTTTAGATTTTATGTATTGTATATTATAAAGAATGTTTGGGCTAATGTATTTGAAATGGGAGAGTAAATGTATTTTAAATTATATATATCTATATATAAATGTTTAAGAAACTTGGTGAAATTGAGGAGTGTGGTTGAGATGGTGATTTGAAATTATTTGAGAGTGTTTTCTTTTTGCAGGTTGTGTTTTGATAAATTTTGGGATGTCCAAATTACAGACAAAATTCTGGCAAATTTTTTTTAGAGATTTTCATATATAATATTTATTTTGGGTTCCTATAACAAGTAAAGAATATTTATACGCTATTTAATTTTATATATTTAGAATTTGAAATTTTAAACTTCTCATGATGTATGAAGGTGTCTATGAGAAACCTAGCACTTTGGATTGGCTCATTATGCACAATAGAATACAAGAAATCTTGAACTACCTTGAACATATCCTACATCCATCCATTTCACATCACATGTGTGAACTACCTCAAACTGCTACTTTAAGCCAAATGGCTATAAATACCACATTAAACTTTATTTTTTTTTTGTTATAGAATACTTTGATTGTTATTATAATTTCATTGACCAACATTTTTCAATATCTTGTCTAAAGATAAAAAACCTAGAATATTGGAGTATTGGGTCTAAGCATTAAACACCATAAGAAGTTTGAGTATGAGCTTAGAAATACTTAGATTGTGAGAGTGAGCCTAGGAAAACTCTTTTAAGGGTTGTGAGGATTGATTTCAAATCATTGTAAAGTTTGGTGTGAGCTTGTGAAAACACCAAGTTAGAGTTAAGCTTGTAAAAACTCAAAACTAGTGAAACCTTAACAAGTTTTTAAGGAAGTGGTTGTAGGATTGAGATAAATCCGAACCATTATAACTTTTGTGTTCTTTCTTCTCATCTCTACTTCTTCTTCATCTACATCTTCCTCATCTTGCTTTTCAAATTTTAAATTTACCATCACTCTTCATTTAAACTAATTCACCCCCCCCCCCCCCTCCTCTTGGTTGCTAGTTTGGACAACATTATTTTCTTAAGCTTTTTCATGAGTGATAAGGGGGTTAAGTTAGATGTTGAAAAGATGAAAGCTATTCAAGAATGGCCAACACCTAAAAGTGTGTCCGAAGTGAGGAGTTTTCAAGGATTAGCTAGATTTTATAGTAGGTTAGTGAAAGATTTCTCATATATTGCAGCTCCTTTGATTGAAATAGTAAAAAAAAGATGTTGGGTTTAAGTGGGAAGAGGAACAAAATAGAGCTTTTAATACTTTATAAGATAAGTGATGTTATGTTCCAATATTATGTTTACCAGATTTCAGTAAAACTTTTGAACTTGAATTTGATGCTTTTGAGATTGATATAAGTGTTGTCTTAATGCAGGAAAAATATTTAATAAAATATATGTTATTAAATATATGTTACATACACATTACATATACATATGTATAAAATATACATAACATATAAATAAAATATAAAGAATATATATATGTACAATTGTGGATAGGAAGTGAATAATTAATAAATAAATAAATAAGAAAAAGAAAGTCAAAAGAAGAAATAAATTTTGTGGTGGGAATTAAAAGAAAATAATTAAATAATTAATATTTTGTAATTTCATATAAAAGTGAGGGGCATAATAGGAAGTCAAAATATATAAAGACTATCTTCTTCTTCTTCACCCTTTTAGGCCGAATTAGAGAGAGAGAAACAGAGAGAGAGAGAGAGAGAGAGAGAGAGTTCTTTTAAACACTAATTTTATAAGATTTTCAAAGGGTTTAGTGGTGATTTTGAAGAAAAAAAACAAGAATCAAGTTTTCTATTATTTAAGTTTTGTTTGGTTATATTCTAAGGTTATGTTTGATATAGTTAGAGAGAAAAAGCATGTTTAATGGTTGAAATTGATGGTAAATGAATTGAAATAATGAATATATGATTATTTGTTGGGATGAATATAATTGATGGAATTAGGGTTATGGGAAGGTTATGTGAAAATTAGAGTTTTGGTATGAGTGATTTTAATTATTGAATTGAGATGACTTAATGCTGTTATAGTATATATTTGGTGATTTTATGGTTGAAAATTTAATATGGTTGAGTTTGGATAAAGTTAGGGTTTATGGCAAGATTATGTGAAATTAAAGTTTTTGTAGGAAATGTTTATAATTGTTAAATTGAATTATTTTAATAATATTTTGGTATATGAGTAATTATTTTATGGCAAAATGCTGAAAATGAATTTGATATGTTGAAGTTTAAACAATGTAGTAAAGGGTGACAATAGGGCTTTATTGAGAATTTGGTAGAAGTTGTGTAAATAATGAAAGTTTGATGGTAATTTAGCATGGAAATGAATTTAGATGAATAATGTTATTTATAGTATGGTTTATATATGTTTATGTCAAGATAGCCCTAAAGGAGATATTTAGGGTTTGGCGGTGAAAAGTGGAACTAGGTGATTTTTAAAACCAAGAAAGGTATGTACATATTTTAGTATCTTTTTAAATAAATCTGCTTGTATGGCATTGTTCATTTTGGTATACTTTGAGAAACTTGGTGCTCCTTTAAAGTGGCATTATGTATGAAAGTGTGTGAAATGCATGAGTTATGAAATGATAAGCCAACATAGGGTGGCTAATGTCAATGGCATGAGTTAATAATGAGGAATGTGACGAGAAAGAGGAAAGGAAATGGGAATAAGAAAATATGATATAATATGAAGTGTGTGTGTGTTGGGTTGGTATTGAGTATATGGTTACTTTATGTGGATATTCACATAACCTATGCAATGTGGCATAGTTATGTGATGGATATGACATTGGGCATTTATCCAATATAAAATTAATATTTATAAATGAAATGTGTAAAGTATATAAGTGATAATGTACTATATGGAAATACATTGTGAAATATGTTAATGAGTCACAAAGAGAATGTGACTCATGGGTATGTAATATGAGTATAATTAGTAATGGAAATATTTTTAAGTGAGTAATGTGTAAATAGTATGTCATGTTGATTGTTATGCCTATCAGCGAGATATTATGCTTTTGGGTGAGAAACATTAGTGTTGAGCATATTTGTGTTGAGGAGATAGCCTTTGGGTGATAATAGATAATTTGTCTCTAGTGTCAAGAGAGGGCGGCCTTCAGGTAAAAATTGACACTTTGCCCTTGGTGTGAAGAGGAGGCGACCTTCAGATGATATATTTAACACTTGCCTTTGATGTCGATAGGGGACTATCTATGGGTGAGATGTGACATTATATCCCCAGTGTCGGACCTTTTGGTCACTTTAAATAAAGTGTTGGGCCTAATGTATGTGAATATGTGTGTATATGTGGGTTGTGGATGTATTATGTTTTTATGGTTTATGAACCATTGGTATTTTGGAGTAAATATATGGTGTATTATGGTGGCATAATGTATTATATTCCATCAAAATATATTTGAGACCAACATTGTGACGGTGATATGTTGGTGAGTATTAAGGGTTTAAGAAGGTTCATTTAAATAATGTGTATTATATTATGAAATTGAGAATTGATATTAATGTTCATTGTTGTTTTTAAATATGTACAGCTAAGCAATATACTTAGCGTGGTTAGTTGTATCGTACATGTAATATCCCAAAGTATACCCTAAAAGTTTTGGCATTATTGTTGTATTTGGATTTAATGTATATGTTTAAGTGGGAAGATTAAAGATGAGAAGAGAGATGTGTATATGTTGTATATATAGAGATATATACAACATATACAAGTCAAATTATTAATTGGTCAAAAGAAGAAATAATTGATTTTAATTAATTAGTGGAAAATGGAAAATTAAGTTAGTGGAAGATGATTTTATAATATTTTAATATTATTTTTGCTTGGTGGAGGTTTAAAGAGAAAGAGTTGACTTGGTTATTTGCCATTCATTTTGTTCTTTGGTTTCTTTTCTCTTTGGGTTGGTCAGCCATCAAAGAAGCAAGAGAGAAAGAGAATTTTGTTTTCCAAGCTCAAGATTGAAGGATAAAACAAGTGATTAAGTTGGAAATCTAAGAAGTTTCATCAATTTTGGTACGTTTTCACTTGATTTCCTTGTTTTATTTTAAGTTGTATTTGAGTTTGATGATTGATTGTGGATAGTATGAGTATGTTTGATTGTGGTGTGTTTGAGAGTGTTGGGTTTAATTGATTGTGATTTTTGGAGTTGAATGGAAGAGTAAGAGTTGTGTTTATGTTATGGTTGTGAATTGGTAATTAATGTATGTTGTGAGTTTGAGAAATTAATTTTGTAGATCTTCAAGATGTTTGTGTTTAATAAAGTTTAAACACATGAGTTTAAACTTTGTATTTTGTAGAATACATGAGTTTGGTCCGAAACAGAAGCATAATGGATGCCATGACCGTGGGGTTGTGAGGCCACGACCGTGGGGCCTTATAAAGTGGTTTTGGTTTGTAATTTGTGATCTATGGGTCTAGTATGAGACTAATAGGTGAATAATTGTATTGGAATTCATGTGTATTTGTAAATAAGTGTGTGTTATTCCCTTTGAATTAGGTTGTGAAGAGGTTGAGTTGCCCTAACCTAAGTGTTGAGAATTCTTGGAAGAGGAAGTGTATAGATTGGTGTGAGTTGCTCTTGAGGTAAGTACAAACTTACATGGTTGCATACATTTACATGATTTTGAGACTTAACACATTTGGTTGTAAATGTGTTAAGTAATTTACTATATTGTTAATACAATTTGATTAATGTTATGATTTGTATAATGTGAAAGATATGATGATCATTCAAATGTATGTGCAATGCAATTGGATATGATGAATACTTTAATGATGAATTGCTTTAATGTGAATTGAGATATGATGAGATATGATGCCATTGTGGTTGGCTATAATAATTCAAATGAAATAAGTGGGGCAAGTTTTCCTAGATGATGATGAATTTAAAATATATGTGCAATGTAATTGATTATGTATACTCTATTGATGAGATGTGAAGCCATTGTTGTTGGCTATAATGATGCAAATGAGATAATTAAGGCATGGTTGCCCAAATGATGATGAGAAAATGAGAATGAAATTGATAATGAAATAATGAATGAATTGTGTGTCTAATGTGTTATTCCATTTTCAGAGTTTTGTTGTTGGTGGCATGCCTAATGGTAACAATCTCTTGAAGCTAGGTTGGATTTGATCCTTGAAGCCAAGTTGGGTTGAAGTTTAGCATGCTTAACTCCCCTTGAAGCTTGGTTGGGTCTAGTCCTTGAAGCCTAGTTGAGATGTTACAACCCTTGAAGCTAGGTTGGATTTGGTTCTTGAAGCCAAGTTGGGTTGATACTTAGCATGCTTTGTTCCCCTTGAAGCTTGGTTGAGCCTAATCCTTGAAGCCTAGTTGGGATAATGATAATGATAAATGTGATAATTAAACCAAAACATTAACTCTGAAAGTTGAATGGCATATTAGTGTCTTTTGGGCCCATGGTTGTCTTTGTTTCAATGTGATTCATGAATGGTGAAACAATTGAATAAAATAATGGAATGTAGTGTTATGAAAAATATTAATATATCATTTATGAATATTGTCTTTTATTGTTGAAATGTGTGACATTGGCATTGCATTGAAGCATATTGTTATTGTGGTTTATACCACTAAGCCGTTGGCTTAGCGTGATTGTGATTCATCGCGCAGGTGACAGGGTAGAACCAGAGAGTTCATCTAGACCTAGTTGAGTCTAGATTCTGAAGTGTTGAGTGTGGGCTTAAAGATCAGAGACGAACTGCCAAACATGTATAAATGTTATGTTTTGTAAAATTTGATTTTGATGTTTATGTATTTGTAAATACAGCTATATTTTCCGCTGCGTATTAAATGAACATTTTTATCTATTGTGTTTTATGATATAACTTAAATGTTTAAATTTGCTCATATTATTGTATAAAGGAATAATTTGTTTGTTTAGTAAACTGTGACATTCCTATATTCAGTATACGTATATTACGATTGTGGTAGTGTACGTATACGGGGTATAGGGGTGTTACAGTACATACGTGAGGACTGCAGAGCATAGCAGTCTAGAGTAAGGTGGAGATTGGATTATCCGTTTTGCCACAAGACCAACTGTACCAGGATTGCATCCATGTATAATTCTTACTATAATGAACTTTGGTTTTGTATATTAAAACATGTTATGTGAATATTAAATAAATTATGGGAAATGTTTTATATGTTGAACATTATGTATGTGTTTTTAATATTTGAGTATTTAATGGAAAAATGAGGAAGTTTGAGAAATATTTTTTGGGAGTGATATTATGTGCAAGTTGAGTGATCGTTGGTTTGGGATTTATTGAAATAATAGACAAAACTCTAGCGATTTTTTTTAAAAAATTCTTATAAATATGTATTTTAACAATTAATTAATTATTTATATATTTATTCACTCATTAAATTATCTCTTAAAGAATAATATATTTTCCTAAAATTGAATGGAGAATTTTCTAATGTCAAGGGTGATGGCACTCTTGTATGCTGTATATATATATATATGTGTGTGTGTGTGTGTGTGTGTGTGTAGGGTGTATGTATTACATATATGTCGGGTATAAGGGTGTTATAATAATGTTGTTGTTGATGTATTATCTAGGAGGTATGCCATAATCCCTACTCTTAGTTTTATGTAATACCCCGATCGAAAACTAACTTTGAGTAGTAGTATTAGAATTATTGAAGCTAGAATATATATATATATATAAATCAATTTTAGAATACTAATTTTTATTTTTTAATATGAAATAAATTGATACCTAAATTAATAACTAATAATAATCAAGTTGGGAATTTAATTTTAAGGGTAATTAAGTATTAAAAATTGTTATCCAAACATTTAAATACAACATCATGTAGATGTGTAAAATTTAAAACATTTATTATGTAAAGACTACAAACAAATCAAGTTGGGATTGTATAAAAGTAAGCAAAGTGCAAATGTCAAGCTTGTAAACTTGTAAGAAGAAGTAAATGAGGGAATCCTAGGTAATTATGATCTTGGTTTAGCAATAATAATGTTGGGTATGTAATGATGATGTTCAAAGCATAATGATGTAAAGATAATACATGTCCTATAATTAGGTAAGAGTTGAACAATTGCTGGGAAGAAGAATGGAATGTTGACAAGTATTGTAACAGGTGTTAAGTATAAATTATACAAAAGTGAGTAGAATAACAAATGTCAAGTTGATATCCTCCTATTTGTAATGTGGAAATGAAGAAGATAATATTGGCTAAGGTGATTTAACACTTGTCGCATGATTAAGTTAAAGAATTGACAAATGTTGGATGGAAATGTTGGGAAATTAACAAGTGTAACAACACTTG
Source organism: Garcia nutans (assembly GCA_947685225.1). Classification (NCBI taxonomy): domain Eukaryota; kingdom Viridiplantae; phylum Streptophyta; class Magnoliopsida; order Malpighiales; family Euphorbiaceae; genus Garcia; species Garcia nutans. The sequence goes on from CANTUV010000045.1 coordinate 38,751,935, forward strand.
TTAAAGAATGGAAAGCCAACTCTATTCTTCCTTTTCTTTAAAATGTGAAAAAGAAATGGAAACATCTTAAGGAAAGCTAAAGTTCCTAACTAATTATAACTATAACAAAAATATTTGAGTTTAGCAAATTCAAATTTGTGATACAAAGAAAGAAGATATGGATAGGAACTTAAGAAGCTAAAATTCCTTGGCTAAACAAGGTGAGTGTTCCAAACATCATTTCTTAAAAGCTTTACAAAGATAATATTAAAAAGAAACACACTTGTAACTTATGATTTATATTCAATTTGATTGATAAATAAGTTATATTAAAGAACTAATTTAAGGTAAAATAAAAACATGAAATGTGAATATGATGGTTGCTGAAATTTCTGTTTCTAATATGTGAAGTAACTTGACTCTGAAAATAAAATTCTAAAAGGTTATTTAAGTACTCTGAAATATAATTTTGAAAGATTATTTTAATACTTTGAGAATATAATTTTGATAGTTTATTTAAGTACTCTTAGGGTATAAGTATTTTGCATTAATATAATAATGAAAGAATTCTTAAAACATGCTAGGAATCTTAAATGAATATTTATAATATCAACTCCAAAAATACAAGAAGCCATTTTAAACTGTAATAAGCTACTAAGCACTTAAAGTGGAAATTAAAGCAAATATAGCAAGCTTGAACACTCATTGGGTTGCAGCTCACCCTTTGCTTTGTTGTTGTTTTATTATTATTTTACAGGTAGATCAACTTTGGTGATGGGATTTCAATGTTTCAATGTTTGTTATGTTTTGAGACTAGGTTTTTGTGGTTACGGTGTATTATACCAACCCAAACACTAGGACCGTCGTGCCTTTGAATCGGTGGTTTGACATTCTACGTTGATAGGATTTGAGCAACTTATGGATATGTATGTAATAGAATATGATTTTGGTACTATATATGTGTAGACCCTTAATTTTGGCCCTAAGTTAATACAGTCTTAATTAAAGAATGCCAAAATAAATTCAATCTGATCTATAAATTCTAATAAGTCAGTCCGATTTTAAAAGGCATAAACTCAGCTACAAAACCCTAAACCAAGTCTTTTTTAGATGGTCCGGTCCAAAAAATTAGAAAATGCGAAATTAGTTCAAGTTGGGAGGGCCCAGGTTATGAGCCTTGGCTCATGTCAACCTGGATGCCCCAGGTCGACATGACTTTGGTCCATGTCGACCTAGTTGCCCAGATCGATATGGTTTCAATTGTTTCTTTTAAATTTAGTTTCTGAATTGAATTAAAATTGGTTTTAAGGACGAATTAATATTAGGGTTAAGGATTCTGAGTGAGGTTTTGACCTATAAATAATAAAGTTTTAGACTTTAACAAGGGTCGGCAATTAACATTTAGAGGATAAACAACAAAGCAAGAGACGGCAAGAAGGAATTGGCAGCAAGTAAGCATTCATCAATCATCAATCCATCAAAGGCAGCAACATTGCCTTTGTTATTGTTCATCCAGAAATCAATTTTTTGGTGGAACCGACTACGCAGGTATGATCTTTAATCATAAATTATATGTTCACAGTAGCTTCGTTTTCTTTGATTAATAAGAATATGCAGTAACTTGATCTTTGTTTTAATAACTTTAATTAATTACTTTAGTTAATACATTAATCAGTTGGTTTTCAAAACTTCACTTGCATGTTTTATAAAACTAAAACCTTAAAACCATCCAGTAGCCTAAGTCATTGATTAAATTATCAAAAACCCTAAATTATTCTTCTGTTTTCAAAACTTTAAAACCCTAAAATGTTCTTCTGTTTCCAAAACTTTAAACCCTAAATTATTCCATTAAAGTCTCAAAATTCTAATTGTTTTCCAAAATCTTAATTTATTTCCAGAATCAATGTTTCTTCTAAAATGATAAATCAAAACCTTAATTTATTTTAAAGCTTGTCACCCAATAACCCTAATCCAAATTATTCTGCCCAAAACACCCAAAACCCTAATTCGAGAAAACCCTAATTTATTCCCAAAATACCAAAACCTAACAAACCCTTAAGCCCAAATCCAATAAATCTCATAAATCTTTCTCTCTATTAAACCTAAAAAATATTAAACCCTAATCCCAATCTTTTAAAATTATAAACCCTAATGTCTTAAGGTTCCAAAACCCTAATTTCATGATGTTAGCCTTAAACCCTAATTTGATTAACCAAAAACCTTACTACTTTCTCAAATTTATAAAACCCTAATCCATCCCATTCTTCCAAAATTCTCACAGTAGCCTAAATAATAATAATAATAATAATCCCAAAATCCCAAAACCATAAATATTAATTAAAGAACCCTAAATTGAGACATAAACCTAAATTTGTGTCTTTATTTGCTTTATTAAATTTTAGATTTGGTTATTTAGTTTATTATATGTTTTGATTTATTTAATTTCAATACTTGATTTATTTAACTTATCATGGATGGATATTATCTTTATTATTATGATTATTATTTGTTTGTTTTGACGTTAAAATTGAAAGAGTTATGTTTCCACTTTGTGGGTACCTTATTAGTTAAATTTTATGTAATTTAAATTACTTTTATATTTTAGACCAATGTAAAGGACATATTTCCACCTTTCGGTGGGTGTCCTATTTAATTTTAGACATGGATGATGTAAGGACATGTTTTCATTCTCGGATGGGTGTCCATTTATTTGTTTTATTTGGACATTGCTTTGATTTTAATATAATGATGCTTTATTTTAATTGTTGCATGTAGTATGGATAATATTGTTATATTTAAGAATTTTATAATATTAAGACCTGCAAAGGAGGTCGGTTCCAATGAACCGAGCGTTGTGGGGGTGCTGAGTCATTTCTCACCTTCCCCACAAATACCCAACTTTTCAAACCCATTAAGGGGTTGGAGATTCCTTAGGAATCGAGTCATCCACCCCTTTCTTTTTCCCGGCCCATCCTGGTGGCGACTCCATTTTCTCTGGGCTTAGGCTCGTATTCTCTAAGGCCCCGAGCCTAAACAGTGCTGAAGTCGCAAGAACCATTCCATCGGGAGTGGGGGCAAAAATCCCTGCTCACAATATGTTGCTTGAGAACATGCTACTTTTCATAAATTTTATAGGCATGATAGATTTTATTTCATGGAAATTGATTATGTGTACCTGCATGTTCATTAAAAGAATTGCTTGTGTGTGAGTCACATAGTGGGGGATTGATGAGTCATTTTAGTGCACATAAGACTTTAGACATACTCTTTGAGCATTTTTGTTGGCCACACTTATGTAAGGATGTTGAGAGAATTTGTTCTAATTTATACCTCAAGGATTGTATCCACCTCTGCCTGTTCCTAATGATCCTTGGGTTGAAATTTCTATGGATTTTGTGATAAGCTTGCCTTGCCTAGGACAAAGAAAGGTAGAGATAGCATATTTGTTGTTGTAGATAGATTTAATAGAATGACACATTTCATAGCTTGTCATAGAATTGATGATGTAACAAATATAGCTAATTTATTCTTTAAAGATATTGTGTGTTTGAATGGTATACTAGGATAATAGTCTTTATATGTGATGTTAAATTCTTGAGCCACTTTTGGGGAGTTTTGTGGGGAAAATTGCATATTAAGTTATTATTTTCTACAACTTTTCATCCACAAATTGATGGAAAAGCCAAACTGGTGAATAGAACTTTGAAGACTTTATTGTGTACTTTGGTAGGTAAGAATTTAAGAACATTGGAAGATTGCCATTAGTTAAATTTACATATAATACATAATAAGGCTAGATAGCACATTGTAAAGAAGAATAAGCATTATGCATGTCAATTCAATAGAGGGCGCAACGTAGTATTACTTTTAAACCTGGTGATTGGGTATGCTGCATTTAAGGAAGGAAAAGTTTCCCAATCTAAGGAAATCAAAGCTAGATCTAAGAGTGATGGTCCTTTCCAAGTGTTAGGGAAGATAAATGACAATGCCTAAAAAATTGACTTGCCAGGTGAGTATTAAGTGTCTGCAACCTTTAATGTATTCGATTTTTCTCCTTTTAATGGATGTAGATTTGAGGATGTCTCTTTTTCAGGTGGGAGAGATTAATGTGAACAAAGGTGGTGATGCAAGTAAATGCTGGCGGTGTGAGTAAGGTTGGCAAAGTGAGTAAAGGTGGCCAACATGGCATGGAGCTTATTTTACCAAGTTTGCCAATTGCAATATCACAAGCCAAGAAGCTTAAATCCACCTTCCAAAGCATTGTAAGTCTATTTATAGAGAAAAGGCTCGATGGCAGGCCTTTGGAGCCAAGGATGGGCCAACTATAAAGAATATGGATGAGAAACAGCCCATAATTTTAATCTAAGCATGTGGCCAATTATTAAATATGTATTGAGGCCCAATAGTCATACTTATTTTAAAAGTAAGGGTCTTATTTATTTTTGTATTTAATTTGAACTTTGTTTATTTTAATAGTTCTTAAAATTGTAATGAAACAACCATACGTTACCTTGTAACCCTAATTAGTTACCTATTTATATATCATTTAGGATTGTAAGATGACAGTTTTTCTCATTTTATTAAATTACCTTTGGCTTTGCCGAATTGACTTCAAGAGAGGGATTCTTCTTCTTCTTATTGCATCAAGAATTAGAATCGACTTATCAAGATAAAACTTATGGCGTTATTCTAGTTCTTCTTTATTTTTATCTAGTTATCTATATTTCTAATTACATGTTAGTTAGGGTTTAGTAGGACAAACAATCATTTAGGATTCTTAGTATAGTGACTTTGTGTGCTAAGGTTTTGGATTCATTACAATCTTGAGGTTCCACATTAGTAAGGACTTAATTGAAAATGTTTGACTTGTTGGAAAATACAACATAATAAAATAGATAGAAAAATAAAAAGAGTGAATAAAAAGAATGGTTACCAAGTTTATTAACTTGTTGGGCAAATTTATATATGATGGAAATAGGAACACAAAGGTTAGGAACATATTTATTAAAGTATGAATAAAAACATGTATATAAAATACATAAAGATAACATAGTAGGTTACTTATAACACCCTTAAACCTTGTATTCATACAATACATGTACTTCGAATATGTAGGATACGAATATAGAATATAAAAGTGCCAAAATAAATACTCATAGAAACCCTCAATTCAGTATTAAAATTAATTATAAAATTTATAATTGAAAATCTCTGGAAAAATTTTACTAGTGTTTTGTCTGTAATTTTAATAAATTCCAAAATCAATGAACACACAACATGCACAAAATAACACTCCTAAAATCATATTTACAACCAATACTCCAATTTACTCTTTATTAATTTGCATATAAATGTTTATATCCAACACAATTCTCATCATAAGTATTTATAAATATACATATATAACATTTCCAAAATAATTTAATAGACATATGATTTGTCTAAGATTTACAAAACCAAAGTTCATAATGTGAAAACTATACATGTATGCAGCACCATCAGTGTTGGTCTCATGGCAAAACTCAACCTTTTAATCTCACCTCAATGTGAACTAGCTCGGCCTGCAACCCTAACACTTGTGCGATACATATAATTGCACTAAGCTTATAGCTTAGTGGTACATATTTTAATAATAATAAACAATTAAATCAAATTTCTCAATTATATAATATGTATTATTTTAACGCAAACCTTCATTTACTCATACTACTTACCAATATGTCATAATCACACATATACACACACTAGTCTTGGTATTACATTTAAAATAACCTAAAAATCCAACATTGGGGACATAGTATCACATATCACACGTAGGCTGTCCCTTATCGACACCGGAGGCAAGTGTCAGATATCATCTTAAGGTTACCCCCTATCAAAACCAAGGGCAAAGTGTCAAACACATCACCCAAAGGCTATCCTCTATCGACAGTGGAGACAAAGTGTCTATCATTGCCTGAAGGTCATCTCGACACTATTATCTCTTGTCCAAAGGCATAACAATCAACATGACATACTATTGGCAACCTGACTCGACAGAGTCAACCCCAACTTTTTATAACTATTTATACATTACACATTTAAACACATTTCCATTACCAATTTGTATTCACATTACATACCCATGAGTCACATTCACATTGTGACTCTTTCTACACATTTTTTCACATTTCACAACTTATCTTTATAGTACATCTTGATATACAAGATTAGTAAACCTTGCTCATTTCATGTTTAAATATTAATTTTAAATTGGATAAATGCCCAATGTGACACTCATCACATAACTATACCACATTGCATAGATTTTGTGAATATCAACTTTACAAAGAAACCATATACATTATGCCTAATCATATTTAATAAAATCTCAAGTCATTTAAATATGTACTAACTTTATTTGCTTCCAAATCTACTTCAAAACCCCTTTCCAAGCCAAAACCTTAAACTCCACCACTTCTATCAATTTGACCTACACACACATAAACCCAACAATAAGCAACAATGTTTAATTTAAATCCATTTCCATAGTCAATTTTATATCAAACCATATACAATTTCCATCAAAATCCCAATAAAACTCTAATATCACCCTTTTTACTTTATTCAAACTTCATCATACCCAATTTATTTCCATCATTTAACTATAAATTTATTACTTACATATCAAATAACAATAAATAACTCATTTCAATAAATATATCAACCTCCATGCAAAACTCTAATTTCACATAACTTACTACAAAATCCTAACTTCATCCAAACCTACTCATATTCACTTTCCAAACATAAAATCACATATACATTAAAACAACATTAAATTATTCCATTACAACAATTATATCCCCCCATACCAAAACCCTAATTTTTATATATCCATTCCATAACCCTAATTCTATCATTTATGCCCATCTCAATAAATTGATCAATAAATCATAACATATCCATTATGATAACTCAATTACTATCAATTTTAATCATTTACACATACTTTCTCCCTTTAGACATTTCAAACATAACCTTAAAAACTCAAAACAACACGCTTTAGAAGAAATACTTACTTGATTTCTTGATTTTCCTTTAAAATCAACTTGTTTTCTTGAAAATTCTTGTAAAAATTTAAAGATTAAGGAATAAAAAATCTCCTCTCTCTCACTTAAGGAATTCGGCCTCAAGAAGGAAGGAAGAATATAAAGTCTTCTTTTCTATTCTCTTCTTCTTTTACTATCCAAATATATTAATTTAATTAATTAATTAATTAATTTTCTTTTTAATTTCATCCACATACTTTCCTTCTCCTTTTTACTTTACTTTTTAATTAATTAATTAATTAATAATAATTATTATTATTATCACCTACCCATCCGAAATTATATATATTTCCTTTAAACCTTATTTATATATTATTTATATCTTTATGTATATGTATATGTAATGTGTAATTATGTATACATCAAGTATATATTATGTGTATATTTTGTATATATTGAGTGTATAATACATATTCAACATTTACAATAAGTATATATTAGGTATATACCTTGTGTACACTATGTATATCTTGTATATATGTTATGTATTTACTATATATATATACCTCTTTCAATACTTTAATTAACCTCCATATACTTATTTAATTTGTTTAAAACCATGGATATTACATTACTATAAAGAAATATCAATTAAATAAATGAGTTACTTATAAGAAAAATGAATAAAAATAGGATATTTATGAAAAATGAAATTTGTTGAAAAGTACTATGTAATAAAGTAAATATGAAATAACATATTTAGAAATATGGAATTTAAACTTAGACTGATACTACCCTCCTGCTAGAAGAAAATTTAAATGTTGAATATATATATATATATACACACACACTTATGAAAAATAATAATAATAGAAGGAGCCTATGAAAAATATAACATATAATTAAATTATAAATCTATCATTTAAGTATTTTCCTTCTAAATAAATAAACCTAATGATATTGGTTAAACCTATTTATTTGAAGCTTGAGCTAATTTATTGTGATGACTAATTCTAGGTTGAGCCTTTTTAGACCAACTTGATGACCATTAATTTTCAGGTTGATCCTTGTAAGAGTGACCCGATGACCATAGAATCCTTTGTTTCATTATGACAAAGTCCAACTCTAGTGAGGGTTATAATATTAGGTTGTGTGTACACAAAGTTATGTTATGAAAGGGAAAAGTTACTACCCTAAAGCCCGATATGTTATGTTAATATTAATATTGTTACATGGTTTATATGACACTTTAATATCATATGTTATGTCTATCATATATGATTTTTTCTGTGATTTCACCATAAACTAATTGAAACTCTATTATGAAGTAGTATTTGCTTTATATTGCATAGGAGATGCCCAAAATATTTATGATTCTATCAACCTTAAGCCTAATGAATAATGATAATAATGATAAGACTGTTATTGAAACTCCAATATGTGAAAATGAACCCTCCTAAAAGCATTAAATAAGACAAAGAAAACATAGATAAAGCTACTATAATTTAAATAATGATGGTTGAAGTTATGAACCCCAAGTGAGATACGAATTTGAATAATAATGGATTATAAGGCTACAATAAGTAAGCACTTAGAACTTAATAAATATGAATTTATTCTGCTAGAATAAATAGCAGGAGAATATGTTAAAAAATAATAGCAATAGTAACTATAAAGGAGAAACTAAAAATTTGGTCCTAAAGATATTGGGACAAATATACAAATATTTTTATGAAGATTTGAGAACTACTAGGTACAGAGAAATCTGTAAAGGAATCCCAAAATCTAAGTCCTGAGATTATTAGGACACAATTAGATAAATGTAGACAATGAAATTATTGGAGGTTAAAATAATGATAAATAACGAAAAATTTAATAAGCTACTTAATGCACCTTAAAGACTAAAATTAAATTACACTATAAAATTGAATACTCACTGAGTTGATGACTGACAACATCTGTGATTTAGTGTTTTTTGCAAGTACATCATGTGTGGTATTAGAAGCTCTCCGGTATCCGTATCCCAACTAGATGGGATGCGTGTAAAAAAGAATATAGGTTGTTATCATCAGTTTATTCCTTATTGTGTTCTTAATTAATTGTTTACTATAAAAAGGAATTTTATTTGAACTCATTTATTCATTAATTAGTTACCTATCTTTTAATAAGTTTAATGCATCCATAGCAAGGGTTATAGTTTTCTACCAACCACCAGATGAATTTCACAATCGCAACAAAGGACGTCACTGTCGCGATATTTAAAAGATGAAAATCTTCGTTTAGCTGGCTACCATATATCCACTTGTCATTAGTGTTTTGAATTTTGCCAATTTTGCTTTGACCAAAATGAATGGCGTGCCTATAAGGCATTTCCTCACGGTTACGATCTATTTAGATCCTGGATGCTATGCTCACCATGTATGCTAATGCCATTTTTCACCTTAAGTGATGGAAATTCTTCGCAGTCACTCTCTTGTCTTTGTAGTTGCGAGCTGGTCATCACAGTGAAAATTGAGAACATGAAGTTTACCATGATCTCTACTATGATCAATTGAATTGTTGTTTCACTAGTCTTATGCAGTAATCTGAATGGCACGGTCATGATCTGCCTGATTCTCCAAGGTGCAATTCACCAGCTTTACCATAATCATCACTGTGTCTTTTGGTCTAAGTGTACAACTAGTGCAGCCAGGATGAGGCTATAATTAGTGCAAATTACAAGTCCTCAAAGCAATTTCAACTTTTACCTAAGGCTTGCCATTATTTATTCACATGATATAACATATATTAGTGACATTCAATTTGATTGTTTAAGATTAAAATAAAGTCATGTGACCAAGGATATGGTCAATAATTTATATTAAAATGTGCACAAGAGCAAAAGTGATGTTGTGATTATGGTGCTTTTGAATACGCCTCTTATTATACATGAATGCACGAGTGGCTTTTTGAGGCTTAGCTCTTGATGAGCCTTGTACACCCTTTGTCGTCCTTTTAGGAATAGAGAGTTTGGCTTTCTTATTTACCACCCAAATGCTAAATGTTTAATGAGTATAAGCTTTAATAAATGATGGAGGGAAATATGTGGATGTACATGCACCATTAAAACGAAGGCCATATCTCACAAGAGGTGGTCTTTGAGATACAATGAGTGTATCCAAAACTTCCTTCTCTTTACGAAATTTAGAAAAGGCATGCTCTTATGAAAAGACTTTTATAGAAACTTTATTCAATGAATTTTTGAGATTAATATTGAATGTTTTCAAATGCAAGAGAAGTTTTCAAAACCTTTAAAGTTCTTTTCAAGTTTTGAATATTTTTCTTCTTAAAATTTCATTTTAGAAAAATATTTTTTTATATTCACATCCTAATCTTATGATGTCAATAACATTGATGTTGTTGATCTTGACTTGGTAAATGATATTTGAATATTTTTCTTCTTAAAATTTCATTTTAGAAAAATATTTTTTATATTTCAAGACCATGGCTTCTACAAGTTTATCATTTACCAAGTCAAGATCAACAACATCAATGTTATTGACATCATAAGATTAGGATGTGAAATATATCTCATTTATAGGATCCTTCAAAGCCATTAAAAATATATATTGGTAGTTTCCTCTTCTTCCTCGTCATTGGAGGCTTCCCTTAAACTTCTTTTTTGTCAATTGTCATCTCATGAATAAGTAGCTTTCTAATGAGGATATTTGTTGAAAGCTTGCTAAGATAATTTATTTCCTCAATGGAAGCCACCCTAGCCTCAAAGTTTGGAAAGACTAAGGATTTTGTTGTTTACATCTTTCAAAGAGTAGACCTTTCCAAATTTCTTCAAAATTGTGACAATTGCTAGAAGCCAATTGGTCATATCTATTAGATTCTCATTAGGCTTGATTTGGAAGAGTCAATACTCACTCAAACCAAATAAGGGCTTATGGCTAATACATAAGTATTCAAAATTCAAAAAATAATATAAAACCAAGCCTCAAAAAATAAAATATAAGAGTTTAGTCGCTTACGCTTTGTATGGGAGCATTTCTATTGTGGTTTTCGATGGGTAACTATACTATGGTTTAAAGCCATGTTTGGGAGTATTTCCAATTTGTTTTCATAGTTTCGGGATGTTTATGATGGTTTAAGAATGTCAATTTTATGCCATTTTATCGAACAACCGATTTGGTGGGTTAGGATGGTTTTATAATTTTATTACCAAAATAGCCCTCAATTAAAGTTAAAAAACCCAACCCTATTCTAATATACTTTCTTTACTAACCAATATACCGAAATTGCCCTCATATTATGGATTTTATGTTTTTTTTTTAATTTTATTTTAGATGACATTATAAAATTTAATTATTCTTTTGAATAAAATATGTATTTACTAAAAATCTTATTAGTTTTTTAGATGGAGTTAATTAGTTTTAGAATTACAACTTAAATAAATTTATTTTAATATGAATTATAAAAAATATTAGACAAGAAGATATTCTGGTCATTTTATTTATTTAAGACAAACCAAACTATTAAATAACTCAACAATACTATAACATCTTCTCCAATATAGTACACTATTAATATTTTACCATACCATACTGAATTTATTATACCATATATTATTAAACCATGCTCCAAAATATATTATTAGACAAGTTGTTAGTTAACATTCAATGCCTTTAGAAGGAGTATTTGTAAACTCCTATCGGTTTATGGCCATTACAAACAGAGAGGAGCTAAGGGTGCATTCACTTATAAGAAATTGGACTTATTTCTAGAAAATTTTTCTGTGCAAAATAGAAAATAAAAGATGATGTTTACATAACATAATTTTCTAAAATTAAAAATAGAAAACAAGTTTTCAATTTTGTAAAATTAAAGAAGAAAATAGAAAACATGTTTTACATGCTTTGTATGGAAAACATGGAATTTTCTAAAAATCCATGTCAAAAACTTTTCAATGTTTTTATTATGCCATCGAGCTATCTGGGATCAAAATCCCAAGATAAAACTTTTTGTAATAAAAATTTTATAATAAACATCAGTTACATGGTTTTTATTTATCTTCTAATGAAAATTTTTCATTTTTTATTGTCATCAACTTCCACGTGTCCTATCAACTATTTGTATTTAATTTTGCTTTTTTCATTTTTTTCATGTTTTATTTTTCAAGTAATTTTCCATTTATTTTAATTTTGCTTCTTTTATTTTTTTATTTTTTATTAATTCTCAATTTATTTTTATTTATTCTTTTATTCTTTATTTTTTATTACTCCTTGATTTATTTTATTCTCTTCTAATTTTATACGCAGACATGATATATATATATATATATAATTATTTTAAAAGTTTGAGAAATAATTTCTCATTTTTATAATTTTCTATGAAAAATTATTTTCAATTGCTATGTATCAGAAGGAGTGTTCAAGCCTGTTGAAAGATCTTGAGCCACATGAAGGTGATGATGAGAATCATGACAAATCTGACCGAACACCTATGCTTAAGTGGTACAAGGTAATGAATTTGCACTCTAATGGCACCTTGGTTATGCTTCTGCATAATTAAACTTGCTTGTTAAGCCCAAGAATGGAGATATTAGGATTTGAAGGATCTAAAGCCCAGGAATGGTGCTCTTTGTAGGTACTTTGGGCAATTCAGGACTTGGATATAAAGTGATTGTTCTTCAAAAATGAAAGACTGCCTTTTATTCTTACTATAATAGACGATTTGAAGAAGAATCAAAAGGCATATATGATGAGACAACACTCAATTTAAATCAACATCTCTTTGATTCAATTCTCAAGTCATTCTAGGCTGTGGAATCAGAAAGAGAGGTTGATGATGTGTGTAACACTCCTATACCCCATATACGCACACTACATACAACCACATCTGTAATATACGTATATCGGATACATGAGTGTTACGGTTTATATTAAACAAACTCATCTTTCCTTTTAGCAATAATATGAGAAAACTTAAAACATTTAATATATATTATAAAACATAGTAGATAAAATATTTATTTATTAAGCAGCGAAAAATGTAGCAGTATTTACATATATATATATACATCAAAATCACTATTTACAAAACATAAAGTTTATACATGTTTGGCAGTTCGTCTCTGATCTTTAAGTCCACAATCAACACTTCACAAGTCTAGACTCAACTCGATCTAGCTGAACTCTCCGGTCCTACCCTGTCATTTGCGCGATGAACCACAATCTCGCTAAGCCAACGGCTTAGTGGTACAAACCACAATAATAATATGCTTTAATGTAATGCCAATGTCATACATTCAAATATTATAAACAATACATAAGAATATCATATTTCAAAACTTTACATTAAATCTTATTATTTATTTGTTTCACCATTCATGATTCACATTTAAACAAAGACAAGCATGGGCCCAAAAGAAACTAATATGACATTCAACTTTCAGAGTTAATGTTTTGGTTCAATTATCACATTTATCATCATCCCAACTATGCTTCAAGGATTAGGCCCAACCAAGCTTCAAGGGGAGTGAAGCATGCTAAGCATCAACCCAACATGGCTTCAAGGACCAAACCCAACCCAGCTTCAAGGGTTTGTAACATCCCAACTAGGCTTCAAGGACTATACCCAACCAAGCTTCAAGGGGAGTTAAGCATGCTAAACTTCAACCCAACTTGGCTTCAAGGATCAAGCCCAACCCAGCTTCAAGGGATTGTTACTATTAGGCATGCCACCAACAACAAAACTCTTAAAATGGAATAACACATTAGGCACACAATTCATTCATTATTTCATTATCAATTCCATTCTCATTTCCTCATAATCATCTAGGCAACAATGCCCCAATTATTTCATTTGCATCATTATAGCCAACAAAAATGGCTTCACATCTCATCATTAGAGTATACATAACCAATTGCATTGGACATACATTTTGAATGATCATCATATCTTTCACATTATGAAAATCATAACATTAATCAAATGTATCAATAATGTAATAGATTACTTAACACGTTTACAACTAAATGTGTTAAGTTCCAAAGTCATGTAAATGTATGCAACCATGTAGGTTTGTACTTACCTCAAGAGCAACTCACACAACACAAAACTCCTCTTCCAAGAATCCTTCAACACTTGGATTAGGGCAACCCAATCTCTTCAAAACCTAATCTAAAAGGGATGATACACACTTACTTAGAGATACACATGAGATAATATGGATAAGAACCAACTAGGGCAAACTCTACACATGACATGCTCAACAACACGGGCGTGTCCCTGACCGTGCCCTAAACTCACAACACAGAAGCTTTGACACGCTTAGTGACATGGACGTGTCACTGGCCGTGTCAATCCTCCCTCAACACAGTAGCTATGACACGCTTAGTGACATGGGCGTGTCACTGGACGTGTCAATCCACCAACATCACAGTAGCTATGACACGCTCAGTGACATGGGCGTGTCACCCATCCAGAAAATAGAACTATTGACACGCCCAAAGACTTGGCCATGTTTATGGGCGTGTCAAGCCAAAAATCCTGATTCTGGCAACATCAACACCACATCCAACAAACCACTTTCTTTTACCATCTTCTACTCCAAACAAACTTAACCAAACATCAATAAACCATAATAAACTTGCAAAAACACCAAAACAACTCAATACATACATCAAACACAAATCACAACCATCACAACTCATCACATACCCAAAACACAACACTTGCCTTCCAACACCAAACTTAATCTTTCCTTCAAACCCATCCCAAAATCAAAGCCAAATGGACAACATAATCTCAAACACATCAAAATAACCATACACATATCAACAACAACCAATCAACAACCTCAATTCACAAACTCAAAAGAAAATCAAAGAATCAAGTGGAGAACTTACCAAAAGTGATGAAAACTCTTAGATTTCCAACTTGATTACTTGAAACACCCTTCAATCTTGAGTTTGGATGAGCAAAATCTCTCTTTCCTCTCTTGCTATGGTGATAGTCGGCCAAACAAAGGAAGAAGAAGAAGAAGATGATAGAAAATGAAAGTCAACCACTCACTTGTTTCTTAACCACAAGATACCTACCTTTAATTTTCCACCACTCACTCAACTAATTTCCATTTTAAAAAAATCAATAAATCTCCTTTGACCTTATAGTAATATGTTGACTTATATATGTTGCATATATCTCTATATATACAACATATACACACTCCTCTATCTTTTCTTATCTTCCCATTTAAACATATCTACACTTTAAAATTATTCAATCCAATTTCAACAATAAGCATTCCAAAAATTTTAGGGTATAGTTTGGGATGTTACAATGTGGATACAAAGTTTAGCTCACTTTTCCCTCCAAATGAGGTGGGTGTAGATGAGGGACTGTATAAGAGGCCCAAAATGAAATTGGCTTATAGTATCTACAGTAGAATGGTTCTTGCAACTTTGACACTGTTTAGGCTCGGGGCCTTAGAGAACATGAATCTAAGTTCGGAAAAAATGGAGTAGCCACCCGGACGGGCCGGGAAAAAAGAAAGGGGTGGATGGCTCGATTCCTAAGGAATCTCTAACCCCCTAATGGGTTCGGAAAGTTGGGTACGTGTGGGGAAGGTGAGAAATGGCCCAACACCCCCACAACGCCCGGTTCATTGGAACCGGCCTCCTTTACAGGTCTTAATATTATAAAATTCTTAAGTATAATAACATTATCCATATTACACACAATAATTATCATATTACGCACAATAATTAAAAAGCATCATTATATTAAATCAAAATAATGTCCAAGGAAAACAAAACGAATAAATGGACACACATCCGAAGATGGAAACATGTCCTTACATCATATGCCTAAATAGGACACCCACCGAAAGGTAGAAATATGCCCTTTACATAAGTTCTAAAATAGAAAAGCAAATTAAATTACATAATATTTAACTAATGGGGTAGCCACCAAGTGGAAACATACCTCTTACAACATTTGGAAGTCTAAATAAATTGATAAAAGTAAATAACCATTCATCATAAATAAATCATTCATCAAATATATTAAATATCAATAGAAAGTAAACATCCATCCATGATAAATTAAATAAATCAAGCATTGAACTTAAATAAATTAAAGCATGTAAAATAAATCAAAAGCATAATCAAATATGGAATTGAATAAGGCAAATAAAAAATCTAAGTTATAGCTACTGTTTCCATTTAGGATCCTTTATTTCATATGTTTAGGGTTTTGGATTTTCATGGGTTTAAGCTACTGTGACTTTTTAAAGAATTAAAATAGATTAAGGATTTTATGTTTTAAATGGTTGGTAAGACACTTTGATTAACCAGATTAAGGTTTGAATGGTGACATCATGAAACTAGGGTTTTGGACACATTAAAATACTTTTGATTTGTGATTTTAAATGATGGTTTCAAACTTATTGTGTAAAATTAAAATATTTGTGTTTATATGATTTTTAAGGTTTTAAAGGATTAGGGTTTATAAAAAAATTAGGGTTTAAGGTTTTAAAGGGCTAGGGTTTTACTATTGGAGTTGAGTTAGGGTTTAGTGTTTTAAAATTAGGGTTTTGGTGGATGCATGAAGTTTTTAGGGTTTGAAAATCAATTTGATACTTTTATGAGGTTTTATAAAAATAAACAAACGATTTAAAGTTTATAAAAGTAAAAAAAAAGTTTTTAAAGCTTTTGGAAAGAAACATAATATAATTTAAGGGTTTTGATAATTTGGAAAACAAATTTTGGTTTTAGGGTTTTGAAGAAACAAAATTAATAACTTTAAATTCTTTGGAAAATAAAGCAACGAAATAAGATTTTTAAATTATGAATAAAGGAAATTAAGGTTCTGGGATTTTTGATTTTGAAAGACCAAATTGTATAATCTAAGCTACTGTGAAAAAGCAAAAAAGAATTTAATACATACCTCCTTTTGATGGTTCCTCCAAAAATTATTTTTCTTGGAAGAACAAAAACAAAGGCAAGCTTTGCTGCCTTTGAATTGCCTTGAATTATTTTTCAGCTCCCTCAAAAATTGAATTGAATTACTGCCTTTCCTACTCAGTTTTGAATCGAAATTTGTTCCTCTTTCCTATCGGATTTCTTTTCCTCTTTTCTGCCTCCGCTTCTTGTGTTGTAATTATACTTATTTATAGAAGTTTTTTGTGATTTTTTCCTAGTTGCTCACGGCATACATTATTTATTAAGAAAAAAAAACCGAAACCTAATTGCATTAGGTTTCAAAAAATTTGCATTGAAAAAATTTTGCTGGCGAAAAAAAACTGCTGCGGAAAAATTGCGTTGGCAAAAAAAATTTGCTGCGGAAAAATGAGCTGGCGAAAAAGCTGCCGCAGCTGCTGGCGAGACAGGCCTGCAGGCCATTTCGCCCTCATATATTATCTGCAGGCGAAATGCCTTCGGCCATTTCGCCGCATTCCAACTTTTTTTTTTGATTTTTGATTTGTTTATTTTTATTTTTTATTAATAAAAATTAGACACTAAACAAATATTATTTAATTAAGATAACAAAAATTATTTTAGACTAATTAAAATATATTAGACAACACAAAAATTATTTTGGACTAAATAAAATATATTGGACCGAACTGGGTTAAAAATTAAGGGTCTACAGTTTGCCTCCTGCTTGAATGATCTGAAACTTTAGTGAAAGAGAGTGAAAAGCAATAAGACTTAATTTTTGAGTAGGTTGAGGTTTTGGGTTTTGGACCCGATTCGAGTTTTGGACTTAAGGATAATTCTAGGTTCTGGACCTAAAAAAAATTTGGGTTCTGGACCCGATTCGAGTTCTGGACTCAAGGATAATTCTAGATTCTGGACCTAAGGAAAATTTGGGTTCTGGACCCGATTCGAGTTTTGGACTCAAGGATATTTCTAGGTTCTGGACCTAAGAAAAATTTGGATTCTGGACCCGATTCGAGTTCTGGACTCAAGTATATTTTTAGGTTCTGGACCTAAGAAAAATTTGGGTTCTAGACCCGATTCGAGTTCAAGACTTAAGGATATTTCTAGGTTCTGGACCTAAGGAAAATTTGGGTTCTAGACCCGAGCTAAGTTTTGGACCTAAGGAAAATTTGGGTTCTGGACCCGATTCGAGTTCTGGACTCAAGGATATTTCTAGGTTCTAGACCTAAGGAAAATTTAGGTTTTGGACCCGAGCTAAATTCTGGACTTATAAGAGATTCTAGGTTCTAGACCTAAGGGTATTTTGGGTTCTGGACCCGAGAGATTTGGATAATCGATCCTAAACTAGACTCGGATACTCGATTCTAACTGGATTCAGATACTTAATCCTGACTGGATTTGGATTGGGATACTCGATCCTAAATTGGGTTCGGATACTTGATCCTAACTGGATTTGGACACTCGATCCTAAACTGGATTTGGATACTTAATCCTAAATAGGGTTTGGATACTAGATCCTAAACTGGATTTGGATACTCGATCCTAAACTGGATTTGGATACTCGTTCCTAAATTGGATTGGGATACTCGATCCTAACTAGATTTGGGTACTTGGACCTAGGATTGGGAATTTGGACCCAAAATTGATTTGATTGGACCCGAGATTGGGTACTTGGAGGACCTGAGATTGGATTTGATTTGGGTACTTGGACCCGAGATTGGATTGAATTTGATTTGGGTACTTGGACCCGAGATTGGGTACTTGGACCCTAGCTTGAATTGATTTAGGTACTTGGACCCGAGAATGGGTGCTTAGACCCGAGATTGGGTACTTGGACCTGAGCTTGAATTGATTTGGGTACTTGGACCAGAGATTGGGTGCTTGGACCCGAGATTGGGTGCTTGGACCTGAGATTGGGTACTTGGACCCAAGATTGGATTTAATTTGATTTGGGTACTTGAACTCAAGATTGGATTGAATTTGGGTACTTGGACCCAGGATTGGGTACTTGAACCTGAGATTGATTTAATTTTGGTACTTGGACCGGATATTGGGTGCTTGGACTCGAGATTGATTTGAATTTGGGTGCTTGGACCCGAGAATGGGTGCTTGGACCCGATATTAAATTGGAATTAGGTACTTGGACCCGAGATTGAATTGAATTTGGGTGCTTGGACTCGAGATTGAATTGAATTCGGGTGCTTGGACCTGAGATTGAATTGATTTTGGGTGCTTGGACCCGAGATTAGGTTTGACTGACCTTTTATCATTTGAGAAATCTGACTGCTCCGGTTATTCTATGCATTGTGGTTTTTCACCCTCAAAATGGATCTTCATCCTTTGAGATTGGGTCTTCATCCTTGAAAATGGATCTTCATCCTTTGAGATCGGGTCTTTACCCTTGCAAATGGATCTTCATCCTTTGAAATTGGGTCTTCACCCTTGTAAGTGGATCTTCATCCTTTGAGATCAGGTCTTTACCCTGGAGATCGGGTCTTTACCCTTGAAACATGGATCTTTACCCATTGGAGGTTGGGTCTTTACCCTGGCTTCAGCTCTTTTAGATGGATTGATCTTTTGTCTTTTGCATCTTCATTCTTTTGAGAATTCTAATTTTCTTTTTTTATTCCATTCTTTTTTGTTCTTCCTTTGCACTTTTGCAAAAAAATTCAGCCCCTTTTAGCTAGCCTTCATATCCTCTCCTTTTCCCCCTGCGTGGCGAGATATTTGCAAGTGAGTTTGAAAATGTTTTATATATAAACTCAAAAAATTGAAAAGGAGAAACTTTGCCCCTGTGTAGGCTCAAACCCATGATTTTTCTATGTGAACTCTGATTGATGTTGTTGTTGTCTAGTTCTTCGTACAAGCACGTATTTCTTCTCTTTGCAAGATTATTGGAGCTTTCTCAAGTAATGGGCTTTCTATGCCCCCTGATTTGATATCTTCTTTTGATTCTTTACTTCGCAGGGTGTTTGTTGTTCATTTTTCCAAGGAATAGACAACACAAGATAAGAATGTGCGATGTGATATGCTCATGTTCCATTGACTCACAGACTGGAGTGATTAGCAGAAGTGTTCTCATTGGTTCCTTTTTGACACTTGTTCAAGTCTTGCATTGGAATGATCGAAAGCTTTGCATTTGTGGCTTTTTATCTTCAAGATGTTGAAAACATGAGTGGTGAAGACTCTAAGAAGTAGAGTTAGGGATTCATCTATTTCAAACTATGTTTCAATATGTCGGTTGATAGCTTCTTCATGACCTTGCCAATAATCATTTTCTTTGCCCAATGTGTCCTTTGGAGACTCGACAGTTCAACATACCCCCTTAGCTTGAAGGCTTTGTATGACAAAACACTTTTTTTTGTTTGAAATTTTTGAATTTTAATTTTGAAATCAAATGTTGGCTTTACCAAATTAATGTCAATGTACCTCAGAACTTGATTTTCCAAATTAACATATCTATAACATGACAACCCTAGTTATTGTAATAAAATCAGAAATCATTTCTATTTAAGCAAGAATTGTTGCACTTCAGATAGGCACATACACATTACTTGGCCAAAGGTCTCATTGAGTTTAAATATTGTCTATCTCATATGCATGCTTATCCAAACTATCTCCACTAATAGACTCTACCTACCAAGAGAGATCAACATGTCTTTGATAGGCTTGAAATGGGGTCTATAAGGGACACAGGTTTAAGTGAAGGCCATTTTGAGATTGGAGCTAGTGTGACACAATGGAAAAACCTTCACACTATAAATTTCTTGTTGGAACTTTAGACAGTTGGGAGCAATCTTTCTAGACTCCAAATTCATTCTATCTTCTTGGCATTAATCTGGATCTTGATTAGGACAATCTTTGTTTCTTTGTATATAGTTTGGTACCCAAATTCATTTCTTTCCTTCTTCTCCCTTTTCTTTATTTTTCTTACCCTTCCCTTTCCTTGAGCATTTTATCATTTTTGTTCTTCTTCCTTGTAGGACTGTCAAGTACAGAACTTTTAAGCACTGGATGATCTTTCTCCTTTTCCTCTGATTTTGATCAAATCTTTGGTTGGGTTGGACCAATTCAAGTCAAAATGTCCTTATAAACCAAATGGAAGCCTTTTGTTGTCTTAGGTAAAAGAGAACTCAGTTGACTTTTTGAACTATTTTAGGTTTTCTTTTCTTTTTTTCTCTTTTTTTTTCTTTTCTTTTTCTTTTCTTTTGTCTTTTTTGTTTTCTTTTCTTCTCTTTTTTTTGGTTCTAGCTCTAAAAGAGTTGTCTTGTTTGTACCAACTTGGGCTTCCAATAATGGATAAGTGGAATAACATAAATCTTCTTTAATAGGGATAAATCATTTGTTACTCTGATGTTGATGTTGATATATTGGAGATATTAGGAAGACTTCAACTACCCTTATGGTATTGAGAACATTAACTATCCTTATGATCTTGAGAACTTCAACTATCTTCGTGGTCTTGAGAACTTCAACTATCCTCATAATCTTGACTAATCATTGCTTTCTTTGATCTTCTTGTCTCTCCACCTTAGTGATCATAAGACTTATCAAAAGTATCACAACAGCTCAGGGTAGGTTATTTGGGTTTGTAAACCAATGAAAAGAAAGCTAAAATTTTATGAAGGCTCAAAGGGACAACTAGGGATTGATATTTAATTGGGTGGATACTAGTTGTTGGCTAACCAAACAATGCCTAGATCATTTCTCTCTTAAATAAGTAGAGTTCAATTTCGCCTTGAAAGTTTGTCAAAGCATGTTCTAAGACTGACTAGGACCTAGACCAAGGTAATTATGGAGGAGCCCTCTCTAAGTAAGCATACACAACTCAATGCTATAGAGCAATTCCCCCATCTAGTAAAGTCGTTCAAGTCATAATGCCTAGACATATTAATTTATAAATATCAAGCTAGATTCCTCATCGGTTGAGCACCAAAATGAACAAAGACCAACAAAATTTTTTGATAAAAGTAATTTATTCAAACAAATTTAAATTTAAAAAACAAGATTGTTCCAATTAAATATTAAAGAAAGCAACATTCAAGCTAAGGAAAGTTTGCTGAGTTTAAGCTTCTTTCCCTTTCACATCTTCAACATTCCCATCTTGAAAAGAGGATAAAACAAAATCTTCTTCCAAACCTTTTCCCACCATGAAGGTTGCTGGTGGTGGCTCTCTTCCAAATTTAGGCAAAGGGTTGTTCTTGGTATTGGGCTTATCCGGCTCGGGTAGTTTGCCACTATCGATTAGGTCTTGGATCTCATGCCTTAGACAAGCACATTTATCTGTTTCATGCCCTTGCATTTGATGAAATTGACAGAAGGCCTCGGCATTGAAGTTTGGTGGCAATGGTTTATGTAGTGGTCGAGGAGCTAATGGTTGCAACAACCCTTTCTTTTGCAGCTTGCTAAAAACCTAAGATAGAGGCTTCCCCAGATCTGAAAACTGCCTTCTATTTGCTTGACCGGTTACATTAATATCAACTTCTTTTTGCGTGCTTTGATTACTAGGCTGGTAATTCCCTTTCTCATTCCTTCTTATTGAAAAGCGATTCTTCTCTCTTTCCCACTCTTCAATTTGCAGACCAGCTTGGAGAAGATCTTTGAAATCCCTTATAAGGGTGTGAGACATCCTTTCACGAAGATTGGGCAGGACACCTCTCACGATCATTCTTATTTGATCAGATTCATCGGGCCTCTTCTTGAGCAAAGCAGCCTTATTTCTCCACCTTTTCACATAGTCCACAAAATTTTCATTTGGCCTTTGCCTAATGGACTCAACTTCCATTAAGGTAACTTCTAGCTTGACATTGTACCCATATTGTTGAATGAAAGCCTTGTACAACATGTCCCAATCTTTTTGTGTACCTTCCTCTAAGGTATTGAACCAATTTTGGATAACAGGGTCCAATGAGAGTATGAAGTACCTCAGGGTTTGAGCCTTAGTAGCTCGAGCAGACTGCATGGTAGTGATATACTGCTTTACATGGAGGTAAGGATTTTCGGTTCGATCAAACTTCGCAAAGGATGGCATCTTGAACTTGTATGGGACTTCTTCATCTAGCTCAAATAATTTGTCAACTTCAGACATTTCTTCAGTTTTCAGCTTCTTCTCAAATTTCTTTTCTATGTCAGCAATCATTTTTTTCAACATCGGATGTCTTGGTCTTTTTAATAGTTGCCTTCTTAACAACCTTAGGTTCCTTTTTCTTCTCTTGAGCATCTTGGTAGTATTGAGCCCAATCATCATCATCATCAATGATCATTTTTTCATTATCAAAAACCACTTCACCAACTTTAGTCTTCCCTTTGTCCTTTGGTTTCTTAGTGCTAGCAGATGTCTCGACATGATTCTATAAGATTGCAGTCAACTGGATCTTCATGGTCTCAGCTAGGGCCTCTTTGATTTCTTCCATCTTGGCGTTGAGGGCCTCATCCACCATCCTTTGAATTTGTTCGGGCTCCATTATTTTTGGTGAGTAAGTGATTGAGTCATTACTAGATACTTCATCTCCGGCATAGGTCGGATTGTTGTAAGCTTTTGAACTCTCATAATCCAGGGCTGTGAGCCAGAGATGACCAATGATATGAGATGCAAATGTATGCATGTATGCACAAAACAATCAACAAACAAAGATAATTAGGACGTTCCTTCCAACCTTATATCATTCACACACGAATGGCGAGTCTCTTTTCCTAGGTATATGATTAACAGAATACCAACATGGGGTACCTCGCTTTCAAATAATTCCCTTGGACGTTTCAACCAATAGTTATATTTTTGAAAATGAAAATCAATCCATGATAATTCCTATTAATTAGGTTTTAATCCATCCAACCAACTAAAGTAGCTTTTATGCTATATTGGATTAAAACTAAATTAAGAGGTTTATTATAGATAGATTTCTCACTTGAAAAGAGTAACTAATGGTTCATACCAAAAACAAGCTCATGATTAATTATTCTTAGTATAAACTAGGCTCACAATTGATTTTTTGTATTTCTTAATTGACCTAAATAATTTGCAAGCTCTTTGTAAGAAAAGGTTGGATAAAAATAATTTTATTTCTAAGCCCATTGTAAAAAGATCTTAGAAAAATGGATTTTGGACTTAGTATTTGGGCCATGAGCAAAAGAATTTTTGATTTTATTTTTAGAGAAGTCTTATATCCAAAGACCATTTTGAAATATTTTGAAAATAGCTTTGGTCTTTTGGATTTTAAAGAAAATATTTATTTTGAGCTTACAATGTACTTAGGTCATATTAGAAAAGGAGCAAACCAAATAAGCCATGATTGAAGCCAAGATAAATTAACCATAGTCAAACAACATGCAATTGGGGTAAAACCTAAGGAAAGTAACTAGGCCAATTACATGAGCTTTAGTCTTTGGGTTAAAAAGGCTTAGGTTCCCATAGCAAGTATATACCAAATGGTACGAGGGTATGAGTGATTATGCCATGCTCGATCTCCATTCCTTGAGTGAAAGCATGGTATCCCTTACATAACACAACACGGGTAACACGGCCATCCTAACTCGCGCACACGATGTAATCTAATATGATGCAATGGATAATATCATTATAAGAAAGAATAGAATAATAAAAATACCAATGGAATCAACTTCTCTTATCCCAGTGGAGTCGCCACTGTGAGCGGGGATTTTTGCCCCCACTCCCGGTGGAATGGTTCTTGCGACTTCTACACTGTTTAGGCTCGGGGCCTTAGAGAACACGGACCTAAGTCCGAAGAAAATGGAGTCGCCACCCGGAAGGGCCGGGAAGAAAGAAAAGGGTGGATGACTCGATTCCTAAGGAATCCTCAACCCCCTAATGGGTTCAGAAAGTTGGGTACGTGTGGGGAAGGTGAGAAATGGCCCAGCACCCCCACAACGCCCGGTTCATTGGAACCGGCCTCCTTTACAGGTCTTAATATTATAAAATTCTTAAGTATAATAATATTATCCATATTACACACAATAATTAAAAAGCATCATTATATTAAAATCAAAGCAATGTCCAAGGAAAACAAAACGAATAAATGGACACCCATCCGAAGATGGAAACATATCCTTACATCATATGCCTAAATAGGACACCCACCGAAAGGTAGAAACATGCCCTTTACATAAGTTCTAAAATAGAAAAGCAAATTAAATTACATGATATTTAACTAATGAGGTACCCACCAAGTTGAAACATACCTCATATAACATTTGGAAGACTAAATAAATTGATAAAAGTAAATAACCATTCATCATAAATAAATCATTCATCAAATATATTAAATATCAATAGAAAGTAAACATCCATCCATGATAAATTAAATAAACCAATAATTGAACTTAAATAAATTAAAGCAAGTAAAATAAATCAAAGCATAATCAAATATGGAATTGAATAAGGCAAATAAAAAATCTAAGTTATAGCTACTGTTTCCATT
Organism: Garcia nutans; assembly: GCA_947685225.1. Taxonomy (NCBI): domain Eukaryota; kingdom Viridiplantae; phylum Streptophyta; class Magnoliopsida; order Malpighiales; family Euphorbiaceae; genus Garcia; species Garcia nutans. Next base: position 38,777,315 of record CANTUV010000045.1, read on the forward strand.
TAGGATCCTTTATTTCATGTGTTTAGGGTTTTGGATTTTCATGGGTTTAAGCTACTGTGAATTTTTAAAGAATTAAAATAGATTAAGGATTTTATGTTTTAAAAGGTTGGTAAGACACTTTGATTAACCAAATTAAGGTTTGAATGGTGAAATCATGAAACTAGGGTTTTGGACACTTTAAAATATTTTTGATTTGTGGTTTTAAATGATGGTTTCAAGCTTATTGTGTAAAATTAAAATATTTGTGTTTATATGATTTGTAAGGTTTTAAAGGATTAGGGTTTATAAAAAAATTAGGGTTTAAGATTTTAAAGGGCTAGGGTTTTACTATTGGAGTTGAGTTAGGGTTTAGTGTTTTAAAATTAGGGTTTCGGTGGATGCATGAAGTTTTTAGGGTTTGAAAATCAATTTGATACTTTTATGAGGTTTTATAAAAATAAACAAACGATTTAAAGTTTATAAAAGCAAAAAAGAAGTTTTTAAAGCTTTTAGAAAGAAACATAATATAATTTAAGGGTTTTGATAATTTGGAAAACAAATTTTGGTTTTGGGGTTTTGAAGAAACAAAATTAATAACTTTAAATTCTTTGGAAAATAAAGCAACGAAATAAGGTTTTTAAACTTTGAACAAAGGGGATTAAGGTTCTGGGATTTTTGATTTTGAAAGACCCAATTGTATAATCTAAGCTACTGTGAAATGCAAAAAAGAATTTAATACTTACCTCCTTTTGATGGTTCCTCCAAAAATCATTTTTCTTGGATGAACAAAAACAAAGGCAAACTTTGCTGCCTTTGAATTGCCTTGAATTGTTTTTCGGCTCCCTAAAAAATTGAATTGAATTACTGCCTTTCCTACTTAGTTTTGAATCGAAATTTGTTCCTCTTTCCTCTCGGATTTCTTTCCTCTTTTCTGCCTCCCCTTCTTGTGTTGTAATTATACTTATTTATAGAAGTTTTTTATGGTTTTTTCCTAGTTGCTCACGACATACATTATTTATTAAGAAAAGAAAACCAAAACCTAATTGCATTAGGTTTCAGAAAATTTGCATCGGAAAAATTTTGCTGGCGAAAAAAAACTGCTGCGGAAAAATCGCGCTGGAGAAAAAAATTTGCTGCGGAAAAAATACGCTGGCGAAAAAGCTGCCGCAGGGCGAGATAGGCCTGTGGGCCATTTCGCCGCAATCCAACTTTTTTTTTTGGTTTTTTATTTGTTTATTTTTATTTTTTATTAATATAAATTAGACACTAAACCAAATATTATTTAATTAAGATAACAAAAATTATTTTGGACTAATTAAAATAAATTAGACAACACAAAAATTATTTTGGACTAAATAAAATATATTGGACCGGACTGGGTCAAAAATTAAGGGTCTACAGCTAGACAATGGGAAGTTGCAAGCATGTTTGGGTGCATTGATGAGCAACTTGGAATGTGTTTGTCCTTGGTAAAGATGGTAAGTTTGCATAGATTGTGGTTAATATTGTGCTTTATGGAGATGTAATCTCTTGTTGCTTGTAACTCTAGGGATACATATGGGAAAATACTAAGGAAACACTAGAGGCAATGGCATTAAACTTTACATGTGCAATGTTTGAAAGTCCCCAAGAAGTTCCTAAAGGGGCTAGGCACATGGTATGACTTGATTCTCTTGTTTCCCATATCCGCAATAGCTAAAAGTTATCCTCCATGATTCTTATTTTCTAGGTCAAATTATGATGCTTTTCCTTTGTTTATATGTTCTTATTATTTTTTTTTTTGGATTCTCTTAGGTTGCAGTTGAGATAATTTGTTAACCAAGTATCAAGAAATATGTTTGTGGAATCCATATGGATAATGCAACGGTATCCACAAGTCTAAACCCAGATGGAATTGTTACAATTATTCTTTTCATCAATTTGTGGGTGTAATGTGGTTGCTTGAAAAGCCAATCAATAAATTTAAGGATTCTTAATGGTTTCTTATCCAAATGCTGAAAAGGAGAAGCTTCTTCAAGTTACATTTAAGCTTCTAGAAAAATATGTAAAGAAAATAATTGCTGATTGCAGCATTATCTTAGTGATGGTTAGTAAATCACCTAAACTTTGGGATGAGTAGAGGAATTTGATACTTAAGGATGTTGTGAGCACCTGGCCCATTCTAGCTTTAATGCTTTAAAGTCTCAACACTGCCAAGTTATTGATCTTAGGGATTCGATAGGTAAGACTTGTGTGAAATGGAATCGCCACCCAATAGGACTGAAAAATGATAGGGGTTAGCATTTTCTTGATTTCTTTTTTGAGGAATCCCTAACCCCCCATTTGAACATGGGTTTGTGAAGTTAGGTACATATGGGAATAACTTAGATGAGAATCCTTGTTATTTGCATATGCTCGATTCAAAGAACTGGCCTCCTCTATGATTCATGCATTAATAAGGATTATTTAGGGCATCAAACGAGGATCAACATATATAAAATAAATAGTAAATAGAATGAACATATGCATATCATGATGCACGTGATGCATGATTGTATAGAAAATTCCTATAAGCACCCACCTAGGTGGAAACATGCTCTTTACAACAATGAATCTATAAAGAGAAATAATCATATTACATAGCTTTACAAATCCTATACATTATTCTAAAGAGAAAATTACATTATTTCTTGTATATAATGAATCTATAAGAGAAAAAGTTCGAATATGTGCTTAATGAATGCTTGATGTTATGGATTGAGCAAGCTCAACAATAATAATGAAGCAACGGAAGACAAAAGTAAAGGAAAGAAATAAATAAAGAAAATGAGTTTTGGTAATGCCAAACTCGATAATTATTGAATTACTAAATTCGAGAATGACCTGCAAGATCAGGCAACTGAATAAAACCAATATATACAAAACTAAGTGAGAATGTTAAATTTGTTATTTGTTAGATTATCGAGTATGAGAATCTCCTCATACAAGAACATCCTGCAAGATTTGTTGGCTGAAAAAAATGGATATACACATGATTAAATGAGAATGCCAAATTCGATATTCAAGAAACATCAAATTCGATAATATTTATAAGGTAGAATCATAAAGAAATCAGAAGTAGCAGATATATATATGTATAGGAGCATTATAATCGAATTCGATATTTACTGAATTAATGAATTTGGGAGTACCTTGCATAAAAGATTAGTTGATAATAACACAATAAATATACTAAGAGTTGATTCAAAATATTGAATTCCATACTCGTAGGAAATTCAAATTTGACAATCATCTGCAATTTGTGGCATAAGTGACATGTATCTACAGATTTGGCTTACAACCTGTGGCCGCACATGTGATAGGATCATAAATAAATCAATAATGGCAGATGACCAGACCATATTTTGCATATAATTTTATGATTATTCTAGTTATATTTTTATTATTATCAATTGAATTTGATCAATTTTTGTTGTGAACGGTAGAATATCCATCATTTCAAGTATAAAGTTACAAGTATGAAGAAATAGCTTATTTTGGCTAAAAACCATAGAAAATGGAAGAAGAATAAAAAGGATGTCAAAACAAGCTTAAAAATGGAAGAAAATGAATTTGCATGGTCTTATAAATCATGATACATGATTTTGAACTTGAAAATGGAATTAAAGATGAGAAATCAAGAGGTCCAGATTTGTTTTAAATCCCAGGGCCATGGCTATAATATCCCAAACTATACCCTAAAATTTTTGGAATGATTATTGTTGAAATTGGATTAAATAATTTTAAAGTGTGTGTAGAGGATTAAGAGAAAAGAGAAGTGTATATGTTATATATATTAAATGTTATATATATTGAGATATATATAACATATACAAGTCAATTATTGAGTTGGTCAAAAGAAATATTTAATTTTATTTGAATTAATTGAAATGGAAATTATTAAGTGGAAGATGATATTTATGATTATTTTAATATTTAAATTGCTTGGTTGAGATTTAAAGAAGACTTTAGTGGTTAAGAGAAGAGTTGAGTGGGTTGACTTTCATCTTCTTCTTCTTTTCTCTTCTCTTTGGCCTGCTATCTCCATAGCAAGAAGGAAAGAGAGATTTTGTTCTTCCTAACTCAAGATTGAAGGGTGTTTCAAGTGATTAAGTTGGAATTCTAAGGGTTTTTATCACTTTTGGTAAGTCTTCCACTTGATTCTTTGGTTTTCTTTTGAGTTTGTGAAGTAAGGTTATTGTTGATATGTGTATGTTTGATTGTGGTGTGTTTTAGAGTGTTTGGTCTTATTGGCTTTGATTTTGGGGTTGGTTTAAAGAAAAAGAGTTAAGTTTGGTGATGAAAAGCAAGTGTTGTGATTTGTGTTTGTGATGAGTTGTGATTATGATTGTGATTTGTGTTGTGATGTATGTATTGAGTTGTTTTGGTGTTTATGCAAGTCTAGTATAGTTTATTGATGTGTTTGGTTAAGTTTGTTTGGAGTGGAAGATGGTAAAAGAAAGAGGTTTGTTGGATGTGGTGTTGTTGTTGCAGGAATCAAGATTTTTGGCCTGACATGCCTATGAGCACGGCCAAGTCTATGGGCGTGTCAATGGTTCTATTTTCTGGATAGGTGACACGACTAGTGACACACCCATGTCACTGAGCGTGTCACAGCTTTTGTGTTGGAGTAGTATTGACACGTCCAGTGACACGCCCATGTCACTGAGCGTGTCATAGCTACTGTGATGTTAGTGGATTAACACGTCCAGTGACACGCCCATATCACTGAGCGTGTCATAGCTACTGTGTTGAGGGAGGATTGACATGGCCAGTGACACACCCATGTCACTGAGCATGTCAAAGCTTCTGTATTGTGAGTTTAGGGCACGGTCTGGGACATGCCTGTGTTATTGAGCGTGTCATGTGTAGAGTTGCCCTAGTTGGTTCTTACCCTTATTATCTCTTGTGTATCATCACTTTTGGATTATGTTTTGAAGAGATTGAGTTGCCCTAATCCAAGTGTTGAAGGTTTCTTGGAAGAGGAGTTTGGTGTTGTGTGAGTTGCTTTTGAGGTAAGTACAAACCCTATATGATTGCATACATTTACATGACCTTGGGACTTAACACATTTAGTTGTAAATGTGTTAACTAATCAATTACATTGTTGATACATGTGATTAATGCTATGATTTGCATAATGTGAAAGATATGATGATCATTCAAAATATATGTATAATGCAATTGGTTATGTATACTCTAATGATGAGATGTGAAGCCATTGTTATTGGCTATAATGATGCAAATGAAATAATTGGGGCATGGTTGCCTAGATGATTATCAGAAAATGAGAATGGAATTGATAATGAAATAATAAAAGAATTGTGTGCCTAGTATGTTATTCATTTTTCAGAGTTTTGTTGTTGGTGGCATGCCTAAAAGTAACAATCCTTTGAAGCTGGGTTGGGCTTGGTCCTTGAAGCCAAGTTGGGTTGAAGTTTAGCATGCTTAACTCCCCTTGAAGCTTGGTTGGGCCTAGTCCTTGAAGCCTAGTTGGGATGTTACATATGAGATGTTTCTCATTGTGATAATAAATCGCCTAAGGGCTTGATAAATGTGATTATTGAACCAAAACATTAACTCTGGAAGTTGAATGGAATATTAGTTTCTTTTGGGCCCATGCTTGTCTTTGTTTAAATGTGAATCATGAATGATGAAACAAATGAATAATATAATTTAATGTAAGGTTTTGAAATATGATATTCTTGTGGATTGTTTATAATATTTGAAAGTATGACATTTGCATTACATTAAAGCATATTGTTATTATGGTTTGTACCACTAAGTCGTTGGCTTAGCGTGATTATGATTCATCGTGTAGGTGACAGGGTAGATCCGGTTGAACCGGAGAGTTTAGCTAGACCGAGTCGAGTCTAGGCATGTGAAGTGTTGATTTTGGACTTCAAGATCAGAGATGAACTGCCAAACATGTATAACTCTATATTTTTGTAATTATGGATTTTGATGTATATATATGTATATATCGCTATTTTTTCCGCTGCTTAATAAACAAATGTTTTATCTATTATGTTCTATAATAAGACTTAAATGTTTTAAGTTTTCTCATATTGAAAATATGAAAGATTAATTTGTTTAATAAACCGTGACACTCCTGTATCCGGTATACATATATTACAAATGTGGTTGTATGGAGTGTGCGTATATGGGGTACCGGGGTGTTACAACTGTTTTGGTATCAGAGCCTAGATTTGAGATTCTCAACATAGGTGAATTGTAAGAAAAAGAAAATTTTGATTTTAAAATATGGTTTTTGAATAAGATACATGTTTTGGCACTGGCAGTTTCTAATCTTTGATGAGGTATATTCTGCTGTGTTTGCATATATAGGTAGTGATGGCGTCTCAGTCACGTCAGTCCATAGAAGGTAGTGCTGAGAGTGTAGCTTCTGAAGAGGGTAGAGATGGAGCTAGGGTTGAGAGAGCTGGAAAGGCACCTGCTCCTGTGCTAGAGAGACCAGCTGCTGTTGAGATTCCGCCGATTTGGTTACAGCAGGTAGAATTGTTGAGGCAAGCTTCAATGCAGCAGCCGCCACCGCAACCACAACCACAAGTATCGGTGAGGCAGTATGATAAATTGAGAAAATTTGGGGCTGAGGATTTCTTTGGCACTATAGATCCTACAGTAGCTGAGCAGTGGTTAGATAGAGTTCAGAGAATATTTATTCAACTACAGGCTACTTCTGAAGAGAAATTTGATTATGCTAGATCCCTTCTGCAAAGAGATGCTTATGATTGGTGGAAGACGGTTCCACATGCAATGGATGATCCACCAACCTTGTCTTATAGTGATTTTCTGAGGGAGTTTGAGCAGAAATATACTCCGAGGGAGTATAAAGATGCTAAGAAGATGGAATTTTTAAATTTGAGACAAGATAATCGGACAGTGACAGAGTATGAGATATAATTCATCCGTTTGAGTCATTATGCCGGTGGAATTATTTCAGATGAAATTGATCGGCGTAGGAGATTTGAGGAGGGATTAAGGCCCTCTATTATGTGTATTGTTGTTGGTTCTCGGTACCAAGACTTTTCTCAGTTGGTTGCAGCAGCCAAATGTGTTGAGAGAGCACATGGTATTGCAGCAGCTGCTACCAAAGAGGAGACTAGAGTTAGGAGACCCCAGTTTGAGGCAGGGTCTTCATCTATGAAGAGAAGCAGGGGAAGTTTTGTTTCGAGAATCAGTAGGAGCCAGAGGCAGTCTGGTAGGTCAGTTCAGTATCAGAGGCAGAGACAGAGACCTATAGTTTCTGTAGCTAGTGCTCCGACTCCAATGGTTCAGAGATCCATTTCACCTACATGTGTTCATTGTGGTAGGGCATATGGGGGTGTTTGCTGGAAGATGGGTGGACCAGGAGTATGTTTTAGATGTGGGTCACTGAATCATTTCATCAAAGATTACCCTGAGCTACTAGAAGATAGACAGACTGATACTGCAGCTTCTCAACCTAGTGTGAATAGAGGAGGTCGAGGGGGCAGAGGTTTTAGTAGAGGTGGTCGACCCGGGATTAGTCAGAGAGGAGGCTCTACATCCGGAGGCAGTAGGCCAAATGAGATTGGGTCATCTCAGCGAGTGTATGTGATGCAGAGATAGCTGGATGCTTCAGCAGTTATTGCGGGTACATTTTCTTTATTTGGCATTTCAGTTCTTGCTCTTATTGATCCAGGATCTACGCATTCATATATAAGTGCATCTATTTTGCCTATGACTGAATTGCATACTGAGTCCCTAGGATTTTATGTCTTATTGACAAATCCTTTAGGGCATAGTGTGGTAGTTAGCAAGGTGCACCGAGATAGTTCAGTTGTGGTGCAAGGTGAGGAGTTCTTGGGTGATTTGATTGAAATACCTTTTAAGGAGTATGATTTTATCTTAGGCATGGATTGGTTGTCTAAGCATGGGGTTATGGTAGACTGTCAAAAGAAGTGTGTTACCCTGAGAACCGGTGATGGTAGAAGTGTGATGGTATCTAGTGAGCAGAGACATCTTGCATCCTTCTTTGTTTCATCTGTTACAGCTAGGAAGTTGATTCGAAAAAAGGGTGTGATGCTTATCTTGCTCATGTTGTAGATACCAGAGTAGTGGGTTCTCAACTTGATAGTATACCCACAGTTGCTGAATTTCCAGATGTGTTTCTCGGGGAGTTGCCAGGGATACCCCTGAGAGAGAGGTTGAGTTTGGTATTGATTTGTTGCCTGGTACCACTCCTATCTCTATTACTCCCTATCGAATGGCACCTGCTGAGTTGAGAAAGTTGAAGGTGCAATTGCAGGAGTTGTTGGATAAAGGGTTTGTTCGCCCTCGTGTGTCTCCATGGGGAGTGCCTGTTTTATTTGTAAAGAAGAAGGATGGTACTTTAAGATTGTGCATCAATTATAGGCAGTTGAATAAAGTGACTATGAAGAATAAGTATCCTTTGCCTAGGATAGATGATCTCTTCGATCAGTTGAAGGGAGCAGCAGTGTTTTCCAAGATTGATTTGAGATCAGGGTACCATCAGTTGAGAGTCAGAACCGAAGATGTATCTAAGACAGCTTTCCGCACAAGGTATGGGCATTATGAGTTTTTGGTCATGCCTTTTGGATTGACGAATGCACCAGCAACTTTCATGGATTTGATGAATAAAGTGTTTGACCCTATTTAGATCAGTTTATAGTAGTTTTTATCGAAGACTTTTTGGTGTATTCGCATAATAAGGAGGATCATGATAAGCATTTGCGGATTGTATTGCAGACTTTGAGAGAGAAATAATTGTATGCTAAGCTGTCTAAGTGTGAATTTTGGCTTGATCAAGTGACTTTTCTCTGTCATGTGGTTTTAGCGGATGGTATAAGAGTTGGTCCAAGTAAAGTTGAGGCCATTTTAAATTGGAGTCCACCGAAAGTCTGTGACTGAAGTTAGAAGTTTTTTGGGTTTGGCAGGCTATTATCGACGGTTTGTGAAAGGTTTTTCTTTGATAGCTACTCCACTCACCATATTACTTTGAAAGGGAGTTAGATTCGTGTGGACAGATCAGTATCAAGCTAGCTTTGAGCAGTTGAAGGAGATGTTGACTCATGCTCCTGTTCTTACCTTGCCTGTGGAAGATAAACCATATGTGATTTACAGTGATGCTTCACAATATAGTTTAGGTTGTGTTTTAATGCAAGAGGGTAGAGTCATAGCTTATGCTTCTCGACAGTTGAAGCCGCATGAACTTAATTATTCGACGCATGATTTGGAATTGGCAGCCATAGTGTTTGCTTTGAAGATTTGGCGACACTACTTGTATGGGGAGAAGTGTTTCATTTATACGGATCACAAAAGTTTGAAATATTTGGGGGTTTAGAGAGAACTGAATCTTCGACAAAGACGGTGGTTGGAGTCGATTAAAGACTACAACTGTTTGATTGATTATCATCCTGGTAAGGCAAATGTTGTTGCTGATGCCTTGAGTCGAAAGTCTTTGGCTAGTTTGACTGCTTATTCGCTCTCATCGCTTGTTGAGTTGAGAGCGTTACATCTTAGTTTTGAATCATGTGATGATGGTGCTTTATTAGCTCATTTGCAATTGAGACCGGTGTTGTTGGATCATATTAAAGAGGCTCAATTGGTTGATGAGAAAATTTTGAAAGTTGTGTCAGATTGCAAAAAGGGGGAGAGCCGAGATTTTCTTATAAGAGATGATGGTAGCCTTTGGTATATAGATAGATTGTGTGTTCCTAATGATGCAAGATTGAGAAAGACTATTTTTGAGGAAGCACATCAGTCGGATTTTGCTATGCACTCTGGGAATACTAAGATGTATCATGATTTGAAGCAACACTATTGGTGGTCAGGTATGAAGAGAGACATAGCAGAGTTTGTATCTAAATGTCTCACTTGTCAGAGAGTGAAGGCCGAGCACCAAGTTCCAACAGGATTGCTCCAACCTTTATCGGTGCTTGAGTGGAAGTGGGAGCATGTAACAATGGATTTTGTGACTGGTTTGCCAAAGACTCAAAAGAAGCATGATGCCATTTGGGTGATTGTTGATCGGTTGATGAAGACAGCTCATTTTCTTCCAGTTAGAATGGACTATTCTCTGGAGAAGTTGGCTGAGCTGTATATTAGTGAGATAGTGAGATTGCATGGAGTCCCAATTTATTTGGTGTCTGATTGAGATCCCTGGTTCACTTCAAGGTTTTGGAAGAGTTTACATGGTGCTTTGGGTTCTCGATTGTATTTTAGCACTGCTTTTCATCCGCAGACAGATTGGCAGTCAAAGAGAGTGATACAGATTTTGGAGGATATGTTGAGAAGTTGTGTCATTGATTTCTCTGGAAGTTGGGACAGATTTTTGCCATTGATGGAATTTTCTTACAACAACAGTCATTAGTCTAGTATTAAAATGGCACCTTTTGAGGCATTATATGGTAGAAGATGTAGAATGCCTATATATTGGGATGAAGTTAGAGAATGTAAATTGGTTGGTCCCGATTTGATTAAAGAAACGAAAGAGAAAGTGAAGATAATTCGGGATCGGTTGAAAGCATCTTCGGATCGACAAAAATCTTATTCAGATTTGAAGAGGAGAGACATAGAGTTCAATGTTGGAGATAAAGTTTTTCTGAAAGTATCTCCTTGGAAGAAGATTTTAAGATTTGGCCACAAAGGGAAGCTGAGTCCTCATTTTATTGGACCCTATGAGATATTGGAGAGAGTTGGACCAGTTGCTTATCGACTCGCTTTGCCGCTTGAGTTGGATAGAATTCACAATGTCTTTCATGTTTCTATGCTGCAGAGGTACAGATAAGATCCATCTCACGTTTTGTCAGTTGAATTCATTAAGGTGAGTCCAGATCTGACTTTTGAAGAAGAACCAGTTTTGATTTTGGCACATGAATTAAAAGAGTTGAGAAATAAGAAAGTGCCACTTGTGAAGGTTCTTTGGAAGAATCATGCTAAAGAAAAGGTAACTTGGGAGAGTGAGCAAGTGATGCGAGACCAGTATCCCCAGCTATTTCAGACTTGAGATCATGTAATTTCGAGGACAAAATTTATTTTTAGAGGGGGAGAATTGTAATATCCCAAACTATACCCTAAAATTTTTGGAATGATTATTGTTGAAATTGGATTAAATAATTTTAAAGTGTGTGTAGAGGATTAAGAGAAAAGAGAAGTGTATATGTTATATATATATTGAGATATATATAACATATACAAGTCAATTATTGAGTTGGTCAAAAGAAATATTTAATTTTATTTGAATTAATTGAAATGAAAATTATTAAGTGGAAGATGATATTTATGATTATTTTAATATTTAAATTGCTTGGTTGAGATTTAAAGAAGACTTTAGTGGTTAAGAGAAGAGTTGAGTGGGTTGACTTTCATCTTCTTCTTCTTTTCTCTTCTCTTTGGCCGGCCATCTCCATAGCAAGAAGGAAAGAGAGATTTTGTTCTTCCTAACTCAAGATTGAAGGATGTTTCAAGTGATCAAGTTGGAATTCTAAGGGTTTTTATCACTTTTGGTAAGTTTTCCACTTGATTCTTTGGTTTTTTTTTTAGTTTGTGAAGTGAGGTTGTTGTTGATATGTGTATGTTTGATTGTAGTGTGTTTGAGAGTGTTTGGTCTTATTGGCTTTGATTTTGGGGTTGGTTTGAAGAAAAAGAGTTAAGTTTAGTGATGAAAAGTAAGTGTTGTGTTTTGTGTATGTGATGAGTTGTGATTATGTTTGTGATTTGTGTTGTGATGTATGTATTGAGTTGTTTTGGTGTTTATGCAAGTCTAGTATGGTTTATTGATGTGTTTGGTTAAGTTTGTTTGGAGCGGAAGATGGTAAAAAAAATAGGTTTGTTGGATGTGGTGTTGTTGTTGCCGGAATCAAGATTTTTAGCCTGACACGCCCATGAGCACGGCCAAGTCTTTGGGCATGTCAATGGTTCTATTTTCTGGATGGGTGACACGACCAGTGACACGTCCATGTCACTGAGCATGTCACAGCTTCTGTGTTGGAGTAGTATTGACACATCCAATGACACGCTCATGTCACTGAGTGTGTCATAGCTACTGTGATGTTGGTGGATTGACACGTCCAGTGACACGCCCATGTCACTGAGCGTGTCATAGCTACTGTGTTGAGGGAGGATTGACACATCCAATGACATGACCATGTCACTGAACGTGTCAAAGCTTCTATTTTGTGAGTTTAGGGCACGGTCAGGGACACGACCGTGTTATTGAGCATGTCATGTGTAGAGTTTGCCCTAGTTGGTTCTTACCCTTATTATCTCATGTGTATCATCACTTATGGATTAGGTTTTGAAGAGACTGAGTTGCCCTAATCCAAGTGTTGAAGGATTCTTGGAAGAGCAGTTTGGTGTTGTGTGAGTTGCTTTTGAGGCAAGTACAAACCCTACATGATTGCATACATTTACATGACCTTGGGACTTAACACATTTAGTTGTAAATGTGTTAAGTAATCTATTACATTGTTGATACATTTGATTAATGTTATGATTTGCATAATGTGAAAGATATGATGATCATTCAAAATATATGTACAATGAAATTGGTTATGTATACTCTAATGATGAGATGTGAAGCCATTGTTGTTGGCTATAATGATGCAAATGAAATAATTGGGGCATGGTTGCCTAGATGATTATGAGAAAATGAGAATGGAATTGATAATGAAATAATAAAAGAATTATGTGCCTAGTATGTTATTCAATTTTCAGAGTTTTGTTGTTGGTGGCATGCCTAAAAGTAACAATCCCTTGAAGCTGGGTTGCGCTTGGTCCTTGAAGCCAAGTTGGGTTGAAGTTTAGCATGCTTAACTCCCCTTGAAGCTTGGTTGGGCCTAGTCCTTGAAGCCTAGTTGGGATGTTACATATGAGATGTTTCTCATTGTGATAATGAATCGCCTAAGGGCTTGATAAATGTGATTATTGAACCAAAACATTAACTCTGGAAGTTGAATGACATATTAGTTTCTTTTGGGCCCATGTTTGTCTTTGTTTAAATGTGAATCATGAATGATGAAACAAATGAATAATATAATTTAATGTAAGGTTTTGAAATATGATATTCTTGTGGATTGTTTATAATATTTGAAAGTATGCCATTTGCATTACATTAAAGCATATTGTTATTATGGTTTGTACAACTAAGCCGTTGGCTTAGCGCAATTGTGATTCCTCGCGCAGGTGACAGGGTAGATCCTGTTGAACCGGAGAGTTCAGCTAGACCGAATCGAGTCTAGGCTTGTGAAGTATTAATTTTGATCTTCAAGATCAGAGACGAACTGCCAAATATGTATAACTCTCTATTTTTGTAATTATGGATTTTGATGTATATATATGTATATACCGCTAAATTTCCACTGCTTAATAAACAAATGTTTTATCTATTTTGTTCTACAATAAGACTTAAATGTTTTAAGTTTTCTCATATTGAAATTATGAAAGATTGGTTTGTTTAATAAACCGTGACACTCCTGCATCCGGTATACGTATATTACAAATGTGGTTGTATGTAGTGTGCGTATATGGGGTACTGGGGTGTTACAATGGCTGTTAAAAAGCCATGGCCATGGGATTTGATTTGAAGCTGTCCAAATTTTTCAATGAGAGAAATTGCGAGGGCAGAAGCATATTAAAAGCCACGACTGTGAGGCTCAAAAGTCACGACCGTGGGATTGATTTTGGCTCTGTTTTGAAGAGATTTTGCATATTTTAGAAGCAAATCAAAAGCCACGACCGTGGCACTCAAAAGACACAACCATGGGATTGATTTCTCTACTGCCTAAACCAAGAAAGAGAAGAAAATTCAAAGTTGGCAGCCTCCACTTACATGCCACAACCGTGACATTGAAAAGCCATGACCGTAGCCTACCTTGCCAATCATTTATAGCTCTAAAGTACTCAAACCATCCAATCCAACTCAAAAAGCCATGACCATGGGGCCAAAATTCATGACCTTGAGCAGAAAATTGGGTAGATGGTGAACCAAACAAGATGTGGCCAAATCTTTTTCAGTTTTTCCCCACTAATGAAGCTTCCAAACACTCTATTTAAACACACTTCCTCTAAGGTTTCAAATATGAAAGATTTATAAGAATTATATTAGATTCATTCAAGAAATAAATGTTTTCAATGTTTTCTTAAGATGGAGAGTGAAATTCTGGTTCAAGAAGAAATTCAAGTTCCAAGTCAAGTTCTTCTTCAAAAAAATAGAGTTTGATATTTCTTGTTCTTTAAATTATGTTTTTAATGTCTTTCTTTAATATTTTCAATGTTTTTATTTCAATAATAAAGAACTAATCCTCTTTAGGGTTGGTCCCTTTCATTGAATTTATCATGGAGTTATAAATGCCTATTTGAATTAATTTAGTTTATCCTTAAATTATTTTGTTATCTTTACTCTTAATGCTTTAATTATCTAGCCAATAATTAATTGAATTGAGGTGTTGTGTGATGGAGCGAGAGTGGAAGCATAACATTAGTCCATAGAGGTAACAATCTTAAGGAAGTTTTTCACTTAGAGATAAGGTTAAACACTTAAGAGGTTAATTCAAAAATTCTCACAAAACCTAATGAATTGGTTTAATTACTTGTGATCACAAGAGTAGACATAAGGATTAAATTGATATTCGTTCTAGTACTTGAGAAAGACTTGAGCTTAATTTAGGAGAATTTAACCATTAATGAAAGGAAAACTAAATTAAATCAATACTTTAGAAAACCCATGATAAATCAATAAAGGTGACTTAACCCTAAGTTTCATAACATTAGATTTAATTCAAAGTAATTAATTTTGCTTAATCATAAATCGAATTTTATCATCCAAATAATACTTAGTTTTAATTGATCATTACTTAGAAGAAAACTTCCTCGTGGGAACGATACTCTACTTATCATTATATTACTTGTTAATATGCACTTGCAGATAGCTAGGCTGAGTCCACAATAAGTTTTTGGTGCAGTTGCCGGGAAAAGTGATCATTCTAATATTGATAATATTAAGACTAGTGTTACTTTGGATATTTTTACTTTTTTGCATTAATTTCTTAATTTTTGGTTTATATGAGAAGAAATCCTAACTCGAAGCTTGAACCATATAATCCAAAAATTGAATGATTTTCAGGAAGAAGAAGAAAGAACAAAAAGTGGAAGGAACCTCAGCAGCAATTGACAATCCACTAGATTTTTCTAACAAAGTACCAGATTTTTCGAACAAAGGAGATCTATAAAATATGACACTTAAGCAATATATTATGCCATCTGCTTAGCCAAGATCTAGCATAGTTAAACCACCTGTGCAAGCCAATACTTTCGATCTTAAACCAACACTTATCAATTTAATTCAACAATCTGCTTTTCATGGCTTACCACATGAGGATGCTTATGCTCATATTTCAAATTTCTTAGAAATGTGTGATACTTTAAAAATTAATGGTGTATCTGATGATGCTATTTGTTTGCGACTTTTTCCAGTTTCTTTAAAGGATCAAGCAAAGGATTGGCTCACTTTAAAACCTCCAGGAACATTCAAAACATGGGATCAACTAGCCGTAACGTTTCTTGCAAAATATTTCCCACCTGTGAAAACTGCTAAATTGAGAAATGATATCACAAGCTTTGCTCAACAAGATGGTGAAAGTTTATATGAAGCTTGGGAACGTTTCAAGAATTTACAAAGAAAATGTCCTCACCATGGAGTCCCTGAATAGCTTTTGATTCAAACTTTTTATAATGGCCTTCATCCAAGTATCAAGGGCACAATAGATGCAGCAGCGGGTAGTGCCATTATGAACAAAGTTCCTTCAGAAGCCAACGATTTGATTGAAGAAATGGCAGCAAATAATTATCATTGGACTTCCGAACGGGGATTGCATAAAAGATTTGCAAGTTTACATGAAATTGATAATTTTTCTTTGCTTGCAGCTAAAGTAGATATGATTGCCAAAAAGCTGGAGTATGTCAACCTATCATCATCTTCTCCAGCTTGTAAAGGATGTGGAGGAAGTCACGATATAGTAGATTGCAGAATAATGGAGCAAGTCCAATTAATGGGAAATCAAAATAAGGGTCCAAATTTTCAAGGAAACACACACAATCAAACATGGAGAAATCATCCCAACCTGTCATGGGGAACCCAAAACAACCAAAATGCACCTTATCAACCTCCATACATGAGAAATCAAAACCAAGTTCTCCCTCCTTTTGAAAAACCATCATATGAGTCTGCCCTTGAAAAATTCATTGAAACAACATCAGAAAGGTTTGATAAGATGGAAAAACAATATGATGTGCTTGAATTGAGGATGGACCAACTTGCGGTCCAAAATAGAAATCTTGAAATTCAAGTTGGTCAAATAGCAAGTTCTCTTAATACTCGACCACAAGCAGCTCTTCCAAGCCAACCAGAAATTAATCCAAGAGAACATTGTAATGCTATTTTTTTTAATAGCATACAGGTTGAAAATTCTTCACAAGAGCCCCAAATTGACAAATTTCTTCTTCTAAAATGAAAGAAAGTGAAGTTAAACAAGAGGAGGCACTATTGAAGCAAGAGGTTAAACCTTATATGCCACCTATTCCTCTCCCTCCTCTCCCTCAAAGGCTAAAGAAAAAGATGGAGGAAAATGCAAAGATTGCACTTATTGAGGAGTGCAGCAATCATCTTCAAGATAAGATCCCTTCAAAACTTAAAGATCCAAGGAGTTTTTCTATTCCTTGTAAAATTGGTGAAATTAATTTTTAAAATACTTTATGTGATTTAGGTTCTAACATTAATCTAATGCCTTTTTCAATTTTTAGAAAATTAAGATTCACACAAATGAAGCCTACAAAGATGTCATTGCAACTTACAGATCGCTCAATTAAATATCCGATGGGAATTGTGGAGAACATACGAGTTAAAGTGGATAAGTTTTATATTCCTACTGATTTTGTTATCTTGGATGTAGAAGAGGATGTAGACATTCCACTAATTTTGGGGAGATCTTTCTTAGCTACTATAAGAGCTATAATTAATGTGGAAAGTGGCAATCTTATTTTAAAAGTAGGGGATGAATACGTAGAATTCAACATGACAACATCAAAAGACCTTTCTTTTGTAATTCAAGGCCCTACTAATGAAGCTGATACCAAGGAAGTAGATAATTCTCCTATTACTTTTGAGGCAACTCCGCAACCAGCACTTGAAGGATATCAAGAGTTTGAAAAAAATTACATAGCAAGCAATAGCTTGGGTGAAAAGTTATTTGTGATCTTTCACCTTGAGGATTAACAATTATAGTCAAGCTAAAGACTATAAATTAGCGCTTATTGGGAGGCAACCCAATATTTTATTTAAATTTTTGCTTTTATTTTTATTTTTGTGTTATGGTTTTGTGTTTTTTATTTTAGGATAAACTTGGATGAAAATGAGATTTTGGATGGATTCTTCTTGCAAAGGAAAAACAATCAAGAATGGAAATGTACACCCCCCTCTCCACCTAATATCTAAACTATTGAGGACAGTGGCAAGCTTCAAGCTTGGGGGAGACTTCAGCTTAAGAAATTTAGTAAAGTATTCTATTCCTTTTTGAATTCATTTACTCTTTCATAAATGATTGGGATATAGGATACCTATTATTTTTTTTTTAGCATGGTAAAAACTTTTGCTTGGAATCTTACACTTGAACAATTGAGTTCATGAGAGGCCAATACTTATTTGTAATTCATTGATGTTATTAAAAAAATAAAAAAAATTGAGATAAAGATTTTGTGAAGTACTGTACTTTATGGATTTTGACCTGAATACATTCTTGATTTTAGTTGAAAGTAATCGATTTTGTATGCTTACTTAGAGAGGGCTCCTACTTTATTGTCATTTATTTTTTATTATCTTATGCCTAAGCCTAGAACATGTTTAAAAGAACTTTTGATGCAAAATTGAACCTTGCTAAGTAGAGGAAAAGATGATTTAGGTATTGTTTGTGTAATTGAATTCTTATATCCACCATATTTAAACATTGCCTTTAGATGTCCCTTTTGAGCCAAAATTGAATATTTTTAAGCTTTCAATTCTTTTCATACATGTAGCTCTAATAACTACCCTTTTGAGGTTGATTATCTTTTAATATATTTTTTTTTGTAAAAGTATTTAAGCTCAAATTCATAATATCATTGATCTTACAAATAGACCTTCTAATCAAAGCTCAAGTTTGGGGAAAAATATAAAATAAAAAAAAGAAATATGTCTATCCCCATAAGTAAAGTATGTGAAAATAAGGGAGGATAATTTAAATTAAGAAAAGGAACAAACCAAATGTAACTTACAGTTGGAAGATATTCAAAAGATGAAAGACCAAGTTATTAAACATCACTGTAGCCTTTTAGATCACATTACAAGCTTAAAAAGACCTTTTGATTTTTCTTGAGTTAGTGAGGTCTATTAGTGGAGAAAGGTTGATTAAACATGCATATGAGATGGGAAAGTTTCTATGAACTCTATAAAAATCTTTAATGATTGCAGAGAGTATGTGTCTATCTGAAGTGCAATAATTGGTTGCAATTGGCTAAAATTTCTTGAATACATAAGGGAAAAATGATGTAAGTACAATTATGGACCTTTGATTTAGAATTGAATTTTGAAACTTTATTTGTTTAAACTTTTGTATATCAAAATCCTAAGAATTCTTAACATAAAATGAGGCCTACTGTGAATGAGATTGTTCTTGTCGCTTGAGGACAAGCAACGATCTAAGCTTGGGGAAGTTGATAAGACCATATTTTGCATATAATTTTATGATTATTCTAGTTATATTTTTATTATTATTAATTGAATTTGATCAATTTTTATTGTGAATACTAGAATATTCATCATTTCAAGTATAAAGTTACAAGCATGAAGAAATAACTTATTTTGGCTAAAAAATCATAAAAAATGGAAAAGGAATAAAAAGAATGTCAAAACAAGCTCAAAAATGGAAGACAATGAATTTACATGGTCTTATAAATCATGAAACATGATTTTAAACTTAAAAATGGAATTAAAGATGAGAAATCAAGAGGTCCAGATTCATTTTAAATCCTAGGGCCATGGCTGTCAAAAAGCCATGGCCATGGGATTTGATTTGAAGTTGTCCAAATTTTTCAATGACAGAAATTGCAAGGGCAGAAGCATATTAAAAGCCACGACCGTGGGGCTCAAACGCCACGATCGTGGCATTGATTTTGGCTCTGTTTTGAAGAGATTTTGCATAGTTTAGAAGCAAATCAAAAGCCACGACCGTGGCACTCAAAAAGACACGACTGTCGGATTGATTTCTCTATTGCCCGAACCAAGAAAGAGAAGAAAATTCAAAGTTGGCAACCTCCACTTACATGCCACGACCGTGGCATTGAAAAGCCTCAACCGTGGCCTATTTGCCGACTATTTACAGCTATAAAGTGCTCAAATCGTCCAATCCAACTCAGGCCACGATCGTGGCACTCAAAAGCCACGACCATGGGGCCGAAATTCATGACCTTGAGCAAAAAATTGGGTAGGTGGTGAACCAAACAAGACGTGGCCTAACCTTTTTCAGTTTTTCCCCACTAATGAAGCTTCCAAACACTCTATTTAAACACACTTCCTCTAAGGTTTCAAATATGAAAGATTTACAAGAATTAGATTAGATTCATTCTAGAAATAAATGTAGTTTAGTGTTTTCTTAAGAAGGAGAGTGAAATTCTGGTTCAAGAAGAAATTCAAGTTCCATGTCAAGTTCTTCTTCAAAGAAATAGAGTTTTATATTTCTTATTCTTTAAATTATGTTTTTAATATCTTTCTATAATATTTTCAATGTTTTTATTTCAATAATGAAGAACTAATCCTCTTTAGGGTTGGTCCCTTTCATTGAATTTATCATGGAGTTATAAATGCCTATTTGAATTAATTTAGTTTATCCTTAAATTATTTTGTTATCTTTACTCTTAATGCTTTAATTATCTAGCCAATAATTAATTGAATTGAGATGTTGTGTGATGGAGCGAGAGTGGAAGCATAACATTAGTCCATAAAGGTAATAATCTTAAGGAAGTTTTTCACTTAGAGATAAGGTTAAACACTTAAGAGGTTATTTCAAAAATTCTCACAAAACCTAATGAATTGGTTTAATTACTTGGGATCACAAGAGTAGACATAAGGATTAAATTGATATTAGTTCTAGTACTTGAGAAAGACTTGAGCTTAATTTAGGAGAATTTAACTATTAATGAAAGGAAAACTAAATTAAATCAATACTTTAGAAAACCTATGATAAATCAATAAAGGTGACTTAACCCTATGTTTCATAACATTAGATTTAATTCAAAGTAATTTATTTGCTTAATCATAAATCAAATTTTATCATCCAAATAATACTTAGTTTTAATTGATCAGTACTTAGAAGAAAACTTCCTCGTGGGAACAATGCTCTACTTATCATTATATTACTTGTTAACGATTTGTGCACTTGCAGATAGCTAGGCTGAGTCCACAACAGCAAACATATAATATGTGTGGGAGTATGATAGTTGAATTCAATAATTGTGAAATAATAACCTATGGAAAAAATGTAGTGGAGGACAACATAGCATATATATTGAGCTTTGAATCAATGTATCGAATTTGATATTAATGTGAATATCATATTTGATAATCATTTGCCATTTCTGGTAAAAGCAATTTGTATCTGCAGATTTTCCATACAAAATATTTTAAGGGTCCCAGTCCACAGTTGGGGAAGTTAAATATAGTCCGTTTAAACCTATTTCATTGTTTATAGGTCTTATATTCAAAGATTTAACTTGGAGTTGGTAGATCTTAGTTCTTGAATGAGAGTTTTTTGGTTCTTTAAAGTTTAATGATTATGGTTCTCAATAAGCCATGAATGAAGGATGAAATGATGCAATATAAACATAAATCATGACATTAAATGGTGTATATTTGAGGATAAACACTAAAAAATTAAGAGACTTACTGCCAATGGATGAAAATCATAGCCAACTTCCTAGAGTTGCAGAGTGTTATTTGAGTTTTACTTTGAATGATTTGAGTTTGCTGGAATAAACTTTCTTTTACAAATGGAATACAAGAAAAAAAAAAGTTTGATCTAACTCTCTCTCTCTCTCTCTTTTGTCTACTTAAAAGGAAAACATTGCATCTAACAAAAAATGGAATCCCCCTTTTCTCTTAGACTACCCTCAAAATGGAGCTAGAAGCTCATTTTTATAGGTGAGAAGTAATGTCTGTATAGTGAAATTATCGAGTTCGGAGGTATATAATTGTCGAATTCGATAATTTTAATAATCAATAAATTTATTCTTTATCTATCTACTCGACATTCCTAGATAATTGGTGAGTTAGCTACTACAAATATCAAACATGACAATAATTCTCAAAGTAGTAAATTTCAGTGTCTACAGATGCACTGCAAGATTTTCTACTTCCTCCAATGAAGAAAGAAGCAAGATCTTTTTTTTTTCTTATTGACAGGGGCAAGATGACAAGTATAGCCAAAAACTGGTACTTTGGTTATATGGGAAAGTTTTATTGGTATAAATTTTTTGTGAGTCCATATCAATGGGAAGAAATTGATGTTTCCTCAAATTGTGAAGCTGCATCAAGGGTCATGACCTAATGTTGGGGCTCAGGAAGCCAACCACCATTTTTATGATGTTAGATTCATCAGGGGAGGTAGTGTTAGTTATTTGCCATGTAGATAATTATTGGTTATATATATGGACATTATATTTTTCATGTATTTATATATTTCATAAATTAATAAAAGCATTTATTTATCTTCAATATTCAATTAAAGGAATATAGAGTAAAGAAAAAGTCCACAAGACTATATTATTTTGCAAGGAAATTATAATTTGCTTATAATTATGAGATTCTTATTTGCATTAAAAACAATGTCTCTAAATGTTCTCGGTTGATGTTTTCCCCATTATAGACGATGATTAAAGCTGTTGAGACCGGTACATCTTATGTTCTTTCCTTTACGAAAGGAAGCAGCTGTTCTCATAAGCTGAGATATATTAGATATCTGGAACTAACATGTCGGTGTTTGTAATACAAACAAGTTCATTGAACTGACCCACCTGAGAATTCCATATGGAGAGTTACTTGTGTCTATGGAATACTCAAGTAATGGTTGTGTAAATGATCCTTTGACTTGAAGTCACTAAGCTATCTTATATAAGGGCTAATATGTTTTGATTAATCTTATACATTGCTCAATTTATGAGTAATAAATGAGGATAAATTGGATATGGTAGAAACTATATGAAGATGCTTGTATGGTTGAGATGAGATTCATCACCCTTGGTAAATTAGGAAAAATGTTCCAATTATTTTCGTTAGTATTGAACATAAAATCCTTTCACAAGGTGGAGTGAAATTAGCAAATTGGATTTGAAATTTGATTCAAGCAATCAATAGTTAATGGTAAGAAAACTAATATGATTTAATATAACAGACACACTCCATGCTTAAATTATTAAATCGGAACATTATTGATGAAGGGATATTAGTTACACTGAGAAACCACACGTTGATGCAACACCTGTGATTTTAAATACAATAGAATAATTATGTGAAGGCTAGTTAAAGTGTTGGGAGTGGTATATGTATGTTATATATCTAATGTATATACAAGATATACATATTATATACATAATATATACCTAATATATATACTTTTTCACAAAAAGATAAAAGTCAAAAAGTAAAATTCAAAATACAAATAGTAAAAGTTAAAAAAGTTAAATATATAATTATAAGAAAAAAAAATAAAAACAAAATAAAAATAAAAATTATTTATGGTTAGGAAGAAGGAAAAATATCTAATATTATATTAATTAAAAATTATGTAATTACATAAATTGGTAAAGGGTAAGATTGGAAATTAAAGTGTATAAAAGTTATCATCTTCTTCATTCTCCATGGATGTGGCCAAATTTTTCTTTAAGGAAAGGAGAGGAGTTCTTCCATTATATACTTCAAATCTCACAAGATTTCCAAGAGTTTTAAGTGATTTTGAAGATTTAGTAAAAATCAAGTTTTTCTTACTTTAAACTTATTTTCCTTTAGTTTTAATATTATGTTACTATATGGGTAGAGAGAGGTAATTGAGTTAAACTTTTAAATTGATAGGAATGAAGTTAATATGATGGATATGCAATGATTTAGTAGTTAATTAGTTAAAGAAAACTTGATTGGTAAAGTTAGGGTTTTAGGTTGATTATGTGAATTTTCAAATCTTGATGGAATTATGGATTGTTTTGATGTAGTTTTAATATATATGTAATGATTTTAAGGTTGATTGTTGGATATGAGTGGGTTTTAGTGAAGTTTGGATTATGACAAGGTTATGTGAAATTATAGTTTTAGATGGATGTGAGTATAATTAGTGAATTAAATTATTTTAATGTTAATTTGATACGTTGGTAATGATTTTATAGTTGGATGTTGGAAGTAAGTTGAGTTGGTTGAAATTTGAGTAAAGTAGTACATGGTGAGAAATAGGGTTTTGTTGAGATTTTGATTGAAATTGTGCAAATAATATTAGTTTGATAATAATTAAGAAAAATATTTTAAATGAATAATATTATTAATAGATTGGTTTATATGTGTCTAGGTCAAGATAGCCCTAAAGGTGACATTTAGGGTTTGGAGGTGAAAAAAGGAGCTAGGTGGTTTTTGGAGCTAAGAAAAGTTAGTACATACTTTGGCAATTATGCATTTAAATTGAATCAAATTGACATGCTACATTGAATGTTGATGTTTTTGTTATGCTACTTTAATGTGAATATTCACATGTAATGTGCATAGTTATGTGTTAAAAAGCGTGATATACATAATTTATGAATTGTTAAGCCATTGAAAAATAGAAAATGGCATTGTTGTGTGTGAATGTGATAAAATAGGCCTTATGCCATATAATATGTATAATATGGCCACATTATGGAAGTGGCAAAGAATGTGTTGTTTATGATGAAAATATGTGAAAATGTAGAAAAATGATGAAAAGGTGTTAAAAAATGAAGGACTGATGAAATTGGCTAAATTAAGTGATAATGTGATATAATGTATGTTTACCACATATAATATCATGTTTCAGAGTTTTATATTTGGTATTGTTTTTCATGACATATGCTTTTGGGTAAGATATGCTGGTGTCACAGTTATGATTACACCTCTATGCGAGACACACTAGTATCACAGTTATGATTGTGTCTTCGGGTGAGACACACTAGTGTCATCATTGTTGAGATATGCCAAAGCAATATCTCTAGAACTTGAAAATTGCATAGGGTTATACAGGCCCAATATATATGATTGTAGTGTTTTGATGAACTTTGTGAGAGTGTTTATACATAAGAGCATTAATCATGATATGTGTACACCCTTAATTTTGTCCTTGAATGAGTTTAGTCCTAAATTAAAATGGGCTAAATCAAGTTCAGTCCAATTTTAAAAGACCAAACCAAGGAATGTCCAATTTTAAGTGCCCAAACTGAGTCCAGTCCGATTTTACAAGCCAAAGCAACTCAGAAATCATGACAATTGGCCATTTACATTTTTTTTATGAGAATGCTCATAATGAATTAGCCATTGCCTATTCATTATGATCCATGCTAATAATGAATTAAGCATGGCCAATTCGTTATAAGGCATGCTCATAACTAATTGGCCATGATTTTGGCCAAAATTTGCTATTTAAGTGTCTTAATTTTACTAAAACTGGGAATTGATTTAGATAAAAGGAGACTTTCTTAATACAATTAGGACTAGGGATGACCAAGATGAGGCAGAGATGTTGCCCTAATATGGTCTATAAAAAGCCAATTAACTGACGAACATAGGGAGCCAAAAACCATTAATAAATCAAACAGCAACAAAAAAATCCTAAGCCACCTGGAGACATCAAAGAGCCACAAAAATAAACATAGAGAGAGACACAAAAATAGTGAACAATTGGGCAATCAAAATAAAAGAGAGACAAAGAGCAATTGAGGAAAGAAACAAAGAGCAAATAGCAACCAAAAAGAGAGCAGAAAGCAAACACAACAACCTTTGAACCACATTGTTCAACCCAAATCTCAGTTGACCAAACCTACTGAACTCGTGCAAGGTAGAAACAATTGTATGATTACAAGGCTTGTTTCAACATCCAGAATTATGATAGAATCAACAACGTCAGTATGGTTTTCTATACTCTTCTTCACTTAATTTAATACGTTAGCATTCTTATTTGTTATATAATTTTGCATGGTTAGTTTTATCATGTATTAAAACTCATGATTGTATACGCAAAACCTTAAATTGATTGTCTGAAGCATTAATTTTCATTAAAACTCTAGTTGCATATTCAAAACCCTAGTTGCATAAGAAACCCAAAACCCTAATTTATCACCAAAACCCTAATTGCATGTTAAACCCTAGTTTTACAACCAAATCCTAATTCCACAACTAAATCTTAATACCACAATAAAATTCTATCTTGTAAATTATTTACCTTTCGGGGCGCTGTCCTAGATTCCCCGCAAGGGGCTCAGCCCCCTTTAACCCGCGTGCTAATATTTAGATTTGCTTATGAACTATAATTTTTATGTTGAAATATATGTTTGGATTACTTATTTTGTTATGAATGATGGAACTATGTTAATATTTATCTATTGGTTGTATTTTTAAGAGAGTTGTGAAAGACATATTTTCACTTTATGGGCTCCTTATTTATTTATTTTTATTTAATTTATATTTGGGGATAATTGTAAGGGACATATTTTCACCTTTTTATGGGTGTCTCATTTTGTTTTTCTTGTATTTTGGACATTGGGCATTGTAAGGGCATATTTTCATCTTATATGGGTGCCCATTTTGTTTGATTTGCTTGATTTATAATATGATGATGTTTTTTTTTAATAATTGCATATAATATGAATGGTATTATAATAATTTAAGAATTTAATAATATTTAGATTTGAAAATGAGGCCAGTTTCAATGAGCCAGGCGTTATGGAGGTGTTGGGTCATTCTCACCTTCTCCGTGCGTACCCAATAAGGGACTGGGGATTCCTTAGGAATTGATTAATCCACCCATTTCTATCTTCCCAGCCTGTTCAGATAATGACTCCTATTCTCTGAATTTAGGTTCGTATTCTCTAAGGCTCTGAGCCTAATAGTGCCGAAGTCACAAGAACCATTCTACTAAGGAGTGGGGGCAAAAATCTCAGCTCACATTATGTTAAAAGAAGTTTGCATTGAATTATTTTTAAACTAGCTTGTTTATTAAAGTATGTACAACTAAGCTAGTAGCTTAGCGCGATTGAATTTCATAGCATAGGTGACAGAGTAGATATGGAGAGTTTTGCTATACCAGACCAGGCCTAGGACTTGTGGATATTCTTAGAAGTTTAATAGTTTGCCACCAGACCAGAGTGACTGCATAACATGTAAAAATTTATTGTTAGTTAATCGCATTATGTTTCTATAAATTATGGTTTATATAAAAATGTTGAAAACTTAGTGTTGGATTAGGTGTTGTAAATATCAAAAGTACTTATATATATAAAGTTTGTTTAACTTATTTAAATATTGAATTACTTTTTGGATATATAAAAGAGCCTATGATTTTAATGAATTTGGGATGTGTGAATGTTGTTGGAGGTTTGGATAAATTTAAATGCTTATTGGAAGTGCATTATTTTTGTGCAGGTTGAGTTTGTTGGATTTTAGGAATGCCTGATTTACAAACAAAACTCTTGCAAATTTTTACCAAAGATTTTCATTAATAAATGCTATCTAAAATTTTAAGTTACGTATAATTATTTTTGTTTATCTAATAAACTATCCTTAATAAATTATTTTATTGGAAAATTTTGGTAAATTTTCTAATGATTAGAACAATGACATTCTTATATTCAATATACATATTATATATATATATATATAGTGTATATATTGTATGTATATAGGGTATAAGGGCGTTCTAGTTAAAAAGTCAAGTCAAACCACAATTGACATTTCAAATATTTGGGTAGTCTTGATATGTTGCCAGACAATGTTCTTGACCATCAAATATAGATTAATAAATTAATCATATTGGTTTCCAACATATTTGAAACCTAATGGGTCATCTACATAAGAATTTATATGAGAAAATAAAATGAGAAGTTTAATCAAGTATGACTTGATTATAAATAAGTTTTATGACATAAGCGTAAAATTGTAATTTACATGGGCTACAATTTTAACATAAAATATTAAGTAAGAACTTAATTGAAAATTGCCTAATGTTTGTTGGGTTTAATTATATTTTATTTATTTTAAGGGGGTTAAATAAATAAATATAATTAATTAATTATTAACCTAGGTTTTTTCCATTATTAGGCTTCCAAAAAGAGCCTAATAATAAGGTAGCCACCAAAAGGTTTGCTGAAAGGTTTTAAGAGCTAGCACTCAAAGATTTCTCTTACTTCTCAATTCTCTAAATTTAGTTTTAGAGTTTCTCAATTATCAATTTGTTTGGATACTGTTAGAGATTAGACAATTGGACGGTTGGTGGTTTACGATAACCCAACCACAAAGAGCAGTTTTTGATCTATTCTTGAAGAATTACCACAACAGTATTATTCTTGTCTATTAATTATCACCTTAATTGTTTGAACAAGATCCATGTCCGATGAAATTTATTTAATTTCATATTTTCGCTATATTTATATTTTGAATAAAATCCAACAGTAGTATCAGAGCCTCCGTTCAAACATTTGTGGTATAAATACATATTATTGTATTCATTATTGGGTTTAATCTTGAATTAAATTTATATGTTAAACTTATCTTGATGTTTTAAATATTTTTCCACAATCTGATTTTATAAATTAAATTATTTATAAAATTTTGATAAATTTTGATTTTATAAAATATTGATGGCGTAAATCTTGATGTTTTAAAATATTTTATAGAATCTGATTTTATAAATTAAATTGTTTATAAAATATTAATAAAATCTGATTTTATAAAATATTGATGGCGTAAGTATGATGTTCTAAACATCTAGAATTGAATTGCCAAATACGACTATCAGCCTATAAATTGAATAACATGATTATTTATAAATCAAAATATATTTTAATGGCTAATTAGATATAAATGACTTCAATCTGGTTAAGTCCATCAAAAATTATTTGACAAAAAATTTTAAAATTAATTTAGAATTTATTCTAATCAAGTTAGAAAATAAATTAAAATGGTTTAATTTATTGTAAATTACCTTGTAAATTGATTCCTATATGAATTAGAAAATAAATTAAAATAGTTTAACTTATTATTATTAATCCTAATATGATTAGGATAAGTGGAATTAATTTATAAAATAATTTTAATAAATTATGAAGTTGATTTTAAAATGAAACATCTAATATGATTAGATATATGAATAAAAGTGTCTTATTCATAAGTTTAAATTTTAAACATCAAATTACAATTTTAAATTGTCAAAATTTTATTTTAGCATAGAAAACCAATAATGAATACAATGGTGGCCTATAATACATATTATATGCTTTTAACATGATTATTATGCATGACGAATGGTTATGGACATTAGAAAACCAATGTGATTGTGTTTTTCATGGTTAAATGTAATTTAATAAATAGACATGCGTGTCCTACCTTTCCTCTTTTTATTCTAGTTTGTAAAATTTTGTTCGCATCTAATTCCCCATGAATATAACTCAAGGTTTCTTATTCAAATTATATAATAGTTATGTAGTTAGAACATTTAGATAGGATTTATTTTGTAACTTAAGAACAAAAGAAGAGAGTGGAGAAATTACATGAAGCTTTGAAGATTGTGTTCAAAGAAGCTGCTATCTAGGATTTGACCATCTAATTCCCTTTATGGCTCAAGGGAATTAGTTTAGATATGTCCATAATAAACCAATTAGAATTACATGCTCAGGATGTATGTTATGTATGAATTACATATGATATAATCATTGTGTAAATAATGATACCTAAAATTAAATTTTAAAAAAAAAACCTTACTAAATTTTTAACTACATGTTGAGAACATGATAAGTGGCCACCCATTGTTATAGCAAAACCAGAGTTTTATTTTAATTAACTTGTTAGACAAACCCAAGATTAATTTCACCTGAATATGTTTAATGCTATGTAATATGTGATATTTCTAAACAATTGTTCTACTTAAACTAATTTACTTGATTTGTATGGGTAAACCCATGATCATGTATGATTAGGGAAAGGGTCAAGGGAAACATATATGATATGTTTAGAAAAAGAGATGTCATCTAACTTATCTAGGAGTCACATAGAAATGTGATTGATAAACTATATTATCTACCCAATTTAATTTATTATAATTTGTTGGGCAAACCCAAGGTTATATAAATTAAATGGGATCCTAGCCTACTAGGAAATCTATCGAATTTTCCAAATTAATGAAAGGGTTATTAATTTGAATAAAATAGTGGGAGACCAAATTAAAATATAACCTTACCTTAAATTTGGTAATGCATGAAACTAATAATTGATATCTCCATTTTGTAGATCATTCACCACCATGAGTAATAACCTACCCTTACATTGCATCCTTGATGCTAATAAACTGACTAGACCAAACTTTCTAGATTGGTATCACAATTTGAGAATTTTTCTCAAATAAGAAAGGTGGTTATATGTTCTAGACCAAGATATGCCTGGTATTCCTGATGATAATGCTAGTAATGGGGACAAGGAAAAATACATCCGTCATATTGATGATGATAAGCATGCTACATGTGTGATGTTAGCTATTATGGTTCCTAAACTCCAAAACCAACATGAGAATATGGATTCTCACACTATTATCTTACATCTCAAGGGGTTTTTTGACTCCCAAGGTAGACAGAGAGGTATGAGACATCTAAGGAATTGTTCTGCTGTAAGATGGCAGAAGGAACTTCAGTACATGTTCATGCCCTGAATATGATTGGATACATTGAGAAATCAGGCCAATTGGGTTTTTTCATGGACCATGAGTTAAGTGTAGACTTGGTCTTGCAGTCATTACCATCCAATTTTTTGCAGTTCATTTTAAATTTTCATATGAACAAACTGGATGTTACACTACCTACATTGCTGAATATGCTCACTACTGTTGAGGGAGCCCTTAAGAAGGAAAAAGATATTGTTCTTCTAGTTCAATCTTCTAAGACAAAGGTTAAAAATTGAAATAAGAAACATAATAAGAAGAAGGCTCATGGAGCATTTAAGTCCACTAGAGGTGTTAAGAAAGATAAGGGTACTTGCCACCACTATCGGGAAGCCAGCCACCATGTTTGTGATGTTAGATTCATTAGGGGAGGTAGTGTTAGTTATTTTCCCTATAGCCAATTATTGGTTATATATATGGACATTATATTTTTTATGTATTTATATATTTCATAAATTAATAAAGGCATTTATTTATCTTTAATATTCTATTGAAGAAATCTAGAGTAAAGATAAAGTCCATAAGACTATATTGTTTTGCAAACGGAAATTATAATGTGGTTATAATTATAAGATTCTTGTTTGCATCAAAAAAAATGTTTCTAAATGTTCTTGGTTGATGATTCCTCATTATAGACGATGATTAGAACTATTGAGACTGATACATATTATGTTCTTTCCTTTGTAAAAGGAAGCAACTATTCTCATGAGCTGAGATATATTGAATATCTAGAACTAATATGTAGTTGCCTATCACATAAACAAGTGCATTGAACTGACACGCCTGAGAATTCCATATGGAGAGTTACCTATGTCTATGGAATACTCAAGTGATGGTTGTGAAATTGATCATTTGACTTGAAGTTACTAAGTTATCTTATATAGGGGATGCTATGTTTTGATTCATCTTACACGTTGCTCAGTTCATGGGTAATAAATGAGGATAAATTTGATATAGTAGAAACTATATAAAAATGCTTCTGTGGTTGAGATGGGATTCAACACTCTTGGTACATTAGGAAAAATGTTCCGATTGTTTTCGTTAGTATTGATTATGAAATCCTTGTGCAAGGTGTAACACCCCTTCCCGACCTATAATAAGCCGAGGAGGAATGCTAGATCAAGATACGAGCTCTGGTTATGTCAGCTTACTTAATGTTCCTTATAAAAATTTTTCAAAAAAAAAAAAATTTGACGGAGTCTCCCTTAAAATTCTAGGTCCCAAGTGTCGACAAAACTGATTTTTCTTATATTTGAAAAACATTTTGTTTCACAATTCAACTCAAGTACACTCCCAATAATCCACCCTTATAACCTCAACTACAATCCTGCAAGAAGAATTCACACTTCTATATTCACAATCCAACTCAATTTAAAACCATACAGTTATTATACATTACTAGATTTATATGCTACATCAAGTTATCTGTAACACCCTGATACCCTATATAAGTATTATGCGTATACCTAGTATACATACAGTAAATATATAAAGTATAAGGATGTCACTTTTCGTTACCTTTTAAAATATTTATAATAGAGTTCAAACCATAATACATTAATTTAAATAACATTTACAAAGTCATTATCTTTATTAAAACTTCATTTATACATATAAATACTCTCTCGTCAGAAATACATCATAATTAAAATTTATACATGTATGCATAACCCTCTAGTTGGTCTCGACAAACTTTACTCTTCTTGTGGCATAACAAAAGACTTCATATCTTCCATCTAAATACCTGCGCGAATAAACACCCGCGCTAAGCCCGAGAGCTTAGTAGTCCAAATATAAAATATAAACAGATAGTATAGAAGTATTGATATGTAATGATACATCGATTCAATATATAATTAGTTCTTATCATATCTTCTTTTCTTTTTAACTTTATCTTTAATATATCCTAGCTAATTTCATATAAGATGTATATATATATATAATATTATCACCAACCCCAATGCATCACCAATACTCAAAACCAATATATTAATACCCCTACATTAAATATATACCACACCAACCATTATTGCAATACACACATTACACATCATATCACTCATTATTGCAATACACAATTTACATATCATATAAATCATAAATCATATTTCCAATAAAGACAACCTTTATCATCAACCACAATTCATTTTCCTATTACACTTAATAACATTATATTATTCACAATCCACCAAGCATAATTCATTATTAATACTCACAATCAATATTTCAATACTTGCATTTCACATTGACAATAAAGATAGACTCGGGCCCAAAACACTAATATGTTATTCAAAGTTCAGAGTTACTGCTTTGATCCATAATCACAATAATCAAGCCCGTAGGCAACATATATCATATCTCTATCCATAGATAGTGTAACAGACCCAGTCTCTTGGACCATCCACCCGACTAATCGAGAAGATCCTCAACCCGGCAAGACTGTTACTTTTCATATATTTCACGTTTATAATTCATATAGTGTAACAGACCCAGTCTCTTGGACCATCAACTCAACAACTTGAGGAGATCCTCAACCCGGCTAGACTGTTACATTTCATATGTTATAGGCATGCCGTCAAATCCAGAACTTTGAAAGTTGAATTAACATATTAGACACAACTCTTTTCATTTATATCTTTGTACATTTCTTTCTCAATTCATTTCATTTTCAAAACATGCAACCATGCCTCAATTATAATTCATTTACATTCTCGTAGCCAACACAATGGCTTCACATCTCATTTGATTCATCATAGCCAATCTCAATGGCTTCACCTCTTATCATATTTCAATTCACGTTATAGCACTTCATCATTCAAGTATACATAAACAATTATATTGAGCATATATCTTAAATTCATCATCATATAATCAACATGTCTATTTATTTCATTTCAATCATTATTACCAACCACAATTACAATACATTTCATCATTTCTCAAAACACATTAGCACAATTCATCATTACAATATTTATCATAACAAATTGCATTGTACTTACCTATTTGAATGATCTTCATATCTTTCACATCATCCAATCATAACCTTAATCAAATTATATTGACAATATAGTAATTCACTTAACACATTTACAAACAAATGTGTTAAGTCTTAATTCATGTAAATAAGTGCAATCATATAAACTTTGTACTTACCTTAAAACCAACTTACACCACTCTATACACCTACTCTTCCAAGAATCCTCAACACTTAGATTAGGGCAATTCAACCTCTTCACAACCTAATCCAAAAGGAATATTAGCAAAATGACCATATGAATAGTAAATTCTGGTTTTAGACTAAATTTTATCCTTAATTTGAAAATTTGTATAAAATAATATACTTGACTAAAAACTCTAAAATTTTTACAGAACTTAATTTTACATCTTAAAATCATTCCTTTAAAATTTCAGATCAAACTGAACACAAAATCTTGGTCAAATAGTTCACCCAAACAGACTGCCCCAATTGCCCTGCATCCTGGCAGCAGTTCTAAACTTTGTGAATTCCATAAATTAAATTCAATCAACTTGGTTCCAAATTATTTTTCTAAAATACTAGACTCATTAAGCAACAACATATCCAAAATTCAATTGAATATAAGTTTTCTACATTTTATTAAAAATCCCGAAATATAGTTGTCTCAGTTAAGGTACCTGCTGGAACAGGTCTAATAAAAATAATCTTTCCAAAATCATAACCATTCCAAAATCGAATCAACATATTTTTCAGTCATTCTAGACTCATAGAGTCACAACATATCAAAAATTCACTTCAAGAACATTTTTCTATAATTAATTAAAAATCGTACAAGTCACAGCCTTTACTAATTGTAAAACAGAAAAGAAATTCCACTAAACACAACTCTTGCTCTTCAATCACCAACACCAACCTAATTAAATCAAACATACTCCAACATACTACAATAATACAACCCTAATTTCAATTATCAACAATCAAACCTTCATACAACTTCAAATAAACCAAAGAAATCAAGAAAGAGAACTTACTTGGATTTTAGCCAAATCTTTACTATCCACTTGAAATCCTTAAGTATTTGGTGTAAATAAAAGCAAAATCACCTCCTTCTCTCTCTAGCTTCTCTCTCTCTCTCTCTCTCTCTCTCTCTCGGCCAAAAAGAAGAAGAAGAAGAAGAACACGTTTTTTTTTTCCTTTTCTTCTCTTCTTATTCTTATTTCAAATATATATATAATAATAATAATAATAATAATAACAATAATAATAAAAACAATAAATCTCCACCACACACTCTCTTCCAACCTTTGACTTTCTTTTCTCTTTTTCTTTTTGTCCTTATCACCATAATTATTAATTAATTAATTATAAAAATATATACATAACTCACTTTCCCTACACCACTTTATATCCCATGTATATGTGATGTATATGTATATATCTTTTATATGGTATTTATATTCCCATATTTCCTTATATATATATCATCTTATAATATTTCCCCTTTTTACTTCCATTAAACATATACATTAACTCCAAATATAACAATAATTCCAAAACTTTTAGGGTATAGTTTGGGATATTACAATTCTCTCCCCCTTAAATAATTTCGTCCTCGAAATTATCCAGCACAATAACAATTCATTTATAATAAAACACCATCTTAATTCATATGAAGGTAATCGTATTCTTATATTATGATTTCATCAAATTACATAACTTTTACTCTTCCACCTTTAGTCAATCATCTTTTCCCAATTCACAACTCATCATTATATAGCTATATTTATCTTATTACTTTTTCAACAAAACACCCAAAATAACTCATTACATTTCAAAGAAATTTTCTTTTATACAATAATCAAATCATCTTATAATCTATAAATATACCATTCATCTATTACATTCAAGATATTTATCACTTCATCTTTTTATAGGCCATCTCTTAACTTTAATCTTGGAAATTATTGAATTAAATCTTACTATAGATTATCCTGTTATTACAATCACTTTTGAAAATAACCACTTATCAAACCTTGATTGATAACAATATTTTCATTTCTTATACTTAAATCCCTCTTTACCATGTTTTTCACTTAATATTAATATCGATACAATCTTTATAAATTTACTTTACAGATAATCAACCTTTTTCCTTTCATTATCTTTAATAACTGATATATCATAATTCATTCATGTATCAGCATATCACTTCATATATACATTATCATATATATCTTATACTCTTAGCATAACTATACATATTAAATCTCGATAATAATTCACAATCTTAATGAATTCTAGATCAATTGATCTAGCTGTCATAAAATAACAACATTTCAATCTTATTCCATTCAAACCAACCATTAACTTATTTAAGTTTATCATCACATATCAATATACATAACACAATTCTATTAGGTCAAACTCATTCTCAACTTCTAATCCCTTAGGATCCATCTGTTCGACTCCTTACTAACAAATTACTTCAAATTATCTTTCAATATTCATATATATCTTCTGCTTTCAATAATAGCAGTGCAATCTCCCATAATTCTCATAATTTTTCTCATACTATAATTATTACCCATAGTTCATTCACTTAACATTGTTTCCATCAATTAATTCATCTTATAACAAAAATATATTCAGTATCATTTTCAATCACATTTCATAAATTTCTCCCATTTATTATATTCTCACATTATCATACCATTACTATGATTACATAATCACTTTTTATTCATTCTTCACAATTCAAGACATTTACACGGTTCTCTTCTCTATTCATATTTTTCATAATTATAAACAAATTTCTAACATAGAATTGATAAGATACCACTTTACCAATCACAACTCCTAACCATATTTCTTGAAACAAAATTATCAATCTCACCCACATAATACTACAATCATATCACCTTAGGCCCAAATCTGCTGATAACAAACTTAACCAGCCAATTACACTAAACAAATTATATAGCCAGAGTATATTAATAGTCACATATGTAGTTTATAAATCAATATTGTTCCTCTATTATTCTTCTTCAAACATTTCCAACTATCTCAAAAGTTGACATAATTCAACTTTGTCTCCAAAACAATTTTTTCTTGATCATATGATTATCATTAGCCTAACTCACATCAACAATATTACTTATAACACTTATGTGTACAACATTCAATCATATACAAACTTTATACAACTTCCATTTCTAACCTATCTCTTATAAAACTTTTCATACATTATACTTTCCATCTTTATTAAACACATATACATATAATATATTTCCACAAGCATAATCCTTCAACCAGAAAGCATTATATGATAGTCTAGCTCAGTTATTATCATAACAATTTCATCGTCCATTGTTACTCGAGTCCTTTTTCACTTTCCATTACAATCCATAGTCTAACTCTTCATAAATCAAAACTTAATTTCTCATAGATCCACTAATACATGCCATATCATTCTTCATACCACTATACAAATAATTATACCACATTCACATACATAGGTCACGTTCACAATGTGACTTGCTTTCATATTTCTTACACTTTACAATTATATTTAATTCCTCTTTTTCATACCATCAATACACATTTAACATTTATTATTTTTCATTGAACAACACCATTTTCATCTTTTTTTTTTACATGACTTAAATTATTTATATATATCTCACATATTTATACATATGTCCCTTACATCCAATCATATACACATCGCCCATTAATCCCTATAAAATTTCCAAATTTCGTTATCACAAATCTCAATTTCTTGAACTAACATTGCTCAATCCAATTCTCACTATTAATATTATCACATGACCTAACTTTGCACAAGTTTATCAATGCAAGAGTACTCATTCTCAACACTAATAGATATGTAGTTGTATAGGTTACAAACACGCAATACTATGCGTACATTACACTTTCAAGTGATCAACTCAATCCTTGATCACTAGCATCTTACATCCCATTATCACCTTCCAAGTAGTCAACCTTATCATGATTACTTCATCACTTGCCAACTTTTAGTTCATCAAATTACATATCTGTAAGTCATTCTTAATATGCAAAAATTTTCATTCCACTTAACTCATATACGTACTATACATTAAATTTTCGATATTTAAATAATCTTTATCCAAATTCCGTTAACATTATAAATTCTCCTCTTACTACTTTGCTTAAACTTCAATTTACTCATCTCGTTTTATTAATATAAACTTAAGTAAACATCTTATATATACATACTACAAAGCAACATCAAAATATATCCTTTTTACAATCATTAAAGCTCATTTCAAAAATCCAAATATTACACATTATCACCATTAACATGAGCTTTAACAATACTCAAGCATATTATATTCCTACCATTCAAACCACAATGTTTACATTAAATTAACAATACTAACAACACCATTTTATCTCCTTGCTTAACCCCTATCATTTTTTTTTAATCTTAACTTTACATATTCAAACCTTAAGTTATCACACTTTGTCTATATCAATCAACTCATTCAATATTCCACCATATTCTCTTCATTATAATTACATATCCATCCATATTATCCATCAACAATATTTCCTCTCCCTTGCAATCCAAACATAAGCTTTATTAGAAAGAGATTCAAATAGTAGAGGAAAGATTACATACTTTGATTTTGATTTTGTTTTTAATTCATTTTTTTTAACTTTATTTTCCTGATCATTTCTTTATATTATAATCATATTTCACATTTTCTTTCCTCAAGGAAACTACCATTCTTTAATTTATCACTTAAACTTACATAAATTTTTCCATCTCATTGCTTTCTTTAAATTTCCATTCATATAGAACTTCATCCACACATTATTATCCATTTCATACAATTCAATACATTTCAATTCATATAATACCACATTCGAGACCAACCTAGATGTTAATGCATATGCATGTATCAAAAATTTCATTCTTTTCATTTTCATTCATCATCATTTTTCTTTTTAAAACATTTCCTTTTTAAATTTACTTAGGCCGAGAATCTCGAACCTAAGCTCTGATACCAAAACAATTGTAACACCCCTTCCCGACCTATAATAAGCCGAGGAGGAATGCTACATCAAGATACGAGCTCTGGTTATGTCAGCTTACTTAATGTTCCTTATAAAAATTTTTCAAAAAAAAAAATTTTTTTTGACGGAGTCTTCCTTAAAATTCTAGGTCCCAAGTGTCGACAAAACTGATTTTTCTTATATTTGAAAAACATTTTGTTTCACAATTCAACTCAAGTACACTCCCAATAATCCACCCTTATAACCTCAACTACAATCCTGCAAGAAGAATTCACACTTCTATATTCACAATCCAACTCAATTTAAAACCATACAGTTATTATACATTACTAGATTTATATGCTACATCAAGTTATCTGTAACACCCTGATACCCTATATAAGTACTATGCGTATACCTAGTATACATACAGTAAATATATAAAGTATAAGGATGTCACTTTTCGTTACCTTTTAAAATATTTATAATAGAGTTCAAACCATAATACATTAATTTAAATAACATTTACAAAGTCATTATCTTTATTAAAACTTCATTTATACATATAAATACTCTCTCGTCAGAAATACATCATAATTAAAATTTATACATGTATGCATAACCCTCTAGTTGGTCTCGACAAACTTTACTCTTCTTGTGGCATAACAAAAGACTTCATATCTTCCATCTAAATACCTGCGCGAATAAACACCCGCGCTAAGCCCGAGAGCTTAGTAGTCCAAATATAAAATATAAACAGATAGTATAGAAGTATTGATATGTAATGATACATCGATTCAATATATAATTAGTTCTTATCATATCTTCTTTTCTTTTTAACTTTATCTTTAATATATCCTAGCTAATTTCATATAAGATGTATATATATATATAATATTATCACCAACCCCAATGCATCACCAATACTCAAAACCAATATATTAATACCCCTACATTAAATATATACCACACCAACCATTATTGCAATACACACATTACACATCATATCACTCATTATTGCAATACACAATTTACATATCATATAAATCATAAATCATATTTCCAATAAAGACAACCTTTATCATCAACCACAATTCATTTTCCTATTACACTTAATAACATTATATTATTCACAATCCACCAAGCATAATTCATTATTAATACTCACAATCAATATTTCAATACTTGCATTTCACATTGACAATAAAGACAGACTCGGGCCCAAAACACTAATATGTTATTCAAAGTTCAGAGTTACTGCTTTGATCCATAATCACAATAATCAAGCCCGTAGGCAACATATATCATATCTCTATCCATAGATAGTGTAACAGACCCAGTCTCTTGGACCATCCACCCGACTAATCGAGAAGATCCTCAACCCGGCAAGACTGTTACTTTTCATATATTTCACGTTTATAATTCATATAGTGTAACAGACCCAGTCTCTTGGACCATCAACTCAACAACTTGAGGAGATCCTCAACCCGGCTAGACTGTTACATTTCATATGTTATAGGCATGCCGTCAAATCCAGAACTTTGAAAGTTGAATTAACATATTAGACACAACTCTTTTCATTTATATCTTTGTACATTTCTTTCTCAATTCATTTCATTTTCAAAACATGCAACCATGCCTCAATTATAATTCATTTACATTCTCGTAGCCAACACAATGGCTTCACATCTCATTTGATTCATCATAGCCAATCTCAATGGCTTCACCTCTTATCATATTTCAATTCACGTTATAGCACTTCATCATTCAAGTATACATAAACAATTATATTGAGCATATATCTTAAATTCATCATCATATAATCAACATGTCTATTTATTTCATTTCAGTCATTATTACCAACCACAATTACAATACATTTCATCATTTCTCAAAACACATTAGCACAATTCATCATTACAATATTTATCATAACAAATTGCATTGTACTTACCTATTTGAATGATCTTCATATCTTTCACATCATCCAATCATAACCTTAATCAAATTATATTGACAATATAGTAATTCACTTAACACATTTACAAACAAATGTGTTAAGTCTTAATTCATGTAAATAAGTGCAATCATATAAACTTTGTACTTACCTTAAAACCAACTTACACCACTCTATACACCTACTCTTCCAAGAATCCTCAACACTTAGATTAGGGCAATTCAACCTCTTCACAACCTAATCCAAAAGGAATATTAGCAAAATGACCATATGAATAGTAAATTCTGGTTTTAGACTAAATTTTATCCTTAATTTGAAAATTTGTATAAAATAATATACTTGACTAAAAACTCTAAAATTTTTACAGAACTTAATTTTACATCTTAAAATCATTCCTTTAAAATTTCAGATCAAACTGAACACAAAATCTTGGTCAAATAGTTCACCCAAACAGACTGCCCCAATTGCCCTGCATCCTGGCAGCAGTTCTAAACTTTGTGAATTCCATAAATTAAATTCAATCAACTTGGTTCCAAATTATTTTTCTAAAATACTAGACTCATTAAGCAACAACATATCCAAAATTCAATTGAATATAAGTTTTCTACATTTTATTAAAAATCCCGAAATATAGTTGTCTCAGTTAAGGTACCTGCTGGAACAGGTCTAATAAAAATAATCTTTCCAAAATCATAACCATTCCAAAATCGAATCAACATATTTTTCAGTCATTCTAGACTCATAGAGTCACAACATATCAAAAATTCACTTCAAGAACATTTTTCTATAATTAATTAAAAATCGTACAAGTCACAGCCTTTACTAATTGTAAAACAGAAAAGAAATTCCACTAAACACAACTCTTGCTCTTCAATCACCAACACCAACCTAATTAAATCAAACATACTCCAACATACTACAATAATACAACCCTAATTTCAATTATCAACAATCAAACCTTCATACAACTTCAAATAAACCAAAGAAATCAAGAAAGAGAACTTACTTGGATTTTAGCCAAATCTTTACTATCCACTTGAAATCCTTAAGTATTTGGTGTAAATAAAAGCAAAATCACCTCCTTCTCTCTCTAGCTTCTCTCTCTCTCTCTCTCTCTCTCTCTCGGCCAAAAAGAAGAAGAAGAAGAAGAACACGTTTTTTTTTTCCTTTTCTTCTCTTCTTATTCTTATTTCAAATATATATATAATAATAATAATAATAATAATAACAATAATAATAAAAACAATAAATCTCCACCACACACTCTCTTCCAACCTTTGACTTTCTTTTCTCTTTTTCTTTTTGTCCTTATCACCATAATTATTAATTAATTAATTATAAAAATATATACATAACTCACTTTCCCTACACCACTTTATATCCCATGTATATGTGATGTATATGTATATATCTTTTATATGGTATTTATATTCCCATATTTCCT
The DNA here is from genome assembly GCA_947685225.1 of Garcia nutans. NCBI lineage: Eukaryota > Viridiplantae > Streptophyta > Magnoliopsida > Malpighiales > Euphorbiaceae > Garcia > Garcia nutans. The sequence continues at coordinate 38,818,735 of CANTUV010000045.1, forward strand.
TATATATATATCATCTTATAATATTTCCCCTTTTTACTTCCATTAAACATATACATTAACTCCAAATATAACAATAATTCCAAAACTTTTAGGGTATAGTTTGGGATATTACAATTCTCTCCCCCTTAAATAATTTCGTCCTCGAAATTATCCAGCACAATAACAATTCATTTATAATAAAACACCATCTTAATTCATATGAAGGTAATCGTATTCTTATATTATGATTTCATCAAATTACATAACTTTTACTCTTCCACCTTTAGTCAATCATCTTTTCCCAATTCACAACTCATCATTATATAGCTATATTTATCTTATTACTTTTTCAACAAAACACCCAAAATAACTCATTACATTTCAAAGAAATTTTCTTTTATACAATAATCAAATCATCTTATAATCTATAAATATACCATTCATCTATTACATTCAAGATATTTATCACTTCATCTTTTTATAGGCCATCTCTTAACTTTAATCTTGGAAATTATTGAATTAAATCTTACTATAGATTATCCTGTTATTACAATCACTTTTGAAAATAACCACTTATCAAACCTTGATTGATAACAATATTTTCATTTCTTATACTTAAATCCCTCTTTACCATGTTTTTCACTTAATATTAATATCGATACAATCTTTATAAATTTACTTTACAGATAATCAACCTTTTTCCTTTCATTATCTTTAATAACTGATATATCATAATTCATTCATGTATCAGCATATCACTTCATATATACATTATCATATATATCTTATACTCTTAGCATAACTATACATATTAAATCTCGATAATAATTCACAATCTTAATGAATTCTAGATCAATTGATCTAGCTGTCATAAAATAACAACATTTCAATCTTATTCCATTCAAACCAACCATTAACTTATTTAAGTTTATCATCACATATCAATATACATAACACAATTCTATTAGGTCAAACTCATTCTCAACTTCTAATCCCTTAGGATCCATCTGTTCGACTCCTTACTAACAAATTACTTCAAATTATCTTTCAATATTCATATATATCTTCTGCTTTCAATAATAGCAGTGCAATCTCCCATAATTCTCATAATTTTTCTCATACTATAATTATTACCCATAGTTCATTCACTTAACATTGTTTCCATCACCTCAACCCTCTTAAAACTCTCTTATTTATTTTCACTCTCTCAACTTAAACTTCTTAAATCTTCATATTCAATTTATTTGAAGTTCTCACAAATTTTAAAACAAATTATCATATATATAAGGTAAGGAAATTATTTATTTTTAATTTTTTTTGATAATTATTGTATCTATATAAGTAATCATGTGTAATCTTTTTATGCAAAAAATTATTATATTGGAAGCAAAAAAAAAAAAAGGTATTTATCCTATCTCAAATATTTTTATGAATTAATTTATTTTAGTATATATTTTACTTGCATGAAATGCTTTATTTTTTTTTGTTAGTTTTAACCTTAATTTTCTTTATTTATTTTTTTTTGCAAATTTAAGTATAATTTTGTTAAAAAAATTTAATTCATCTATTTTTTTCTTTTTTTTGCAAATTTAAGTATAATTTTTTTAAAAAATTTAATTTATATTTCCAATTTTCTAAAACAAGAAAAATAATGAAATCAAAATAAAATAAAAATGAAAATAATATGCATGCTAACTATAACAAATTAAAAAAAATTCCCCTTTCTACTTTCTATAAAACTCATACTAATTTTTTTAAGATGTTATAGTTAAATTTTAGAACTTAAAAATGTCAATTTTTTAATTTTTTATAGTATACATTTTTTTTTTCATATCTTTTTTATTTTAGTTAAAATATTTTTTTTTCAAAACTACTAAGGCAAAGCTTGGTGATCATAAGCATGTGTTATTGTCACCTAGATCTCGGATTCGAATTTCCTGGACATTTTCCCTCCCCATATGTGCAATTTATCAAAAAAAATATATTTTTTCAGTTTAGAAAATTTAGATTATTCATTAAATTTAATAATTTATATGTGTAATTTATATTTTAATGATTTAATTTTTTTTCATAAGCTTATATAATTATTTTATGATTAAATTAATAGGATTATTATGATTAAATTAATTTTCTTAGTTTAGGAAATTAGAAATATGAAATACTTTTTCTTAAACACAATATCATTAAATTTGAAAAAAGAAATGAGGTTAAAACTTAAAAAAAATTATTTATTTTTTTAATTTTTGTAGTCTAGTATTAAATATTCTTTACAACATTTATTTTTTTATTGTTTATATATAATGTATTATTTTTATGTGTATATTTTTTATATGTTGTAATTATTGTATTATTTTGTGTATTTTTTCATAAATTATAATTAATGTGTTTAGAGCTTAGGGAGGAATGTTAAATTTTTTTGAATTATTTCATAAATTTATAATTAGTACTTATGATTTAGGAGTAACATTAAAATCAATTATTTTAAAATTTTCATAAACTTATAATAAATTTATTTAGGTGTAATGGATAACATTGAACATAAGTTTTTAATTTTTTTGCTAAGCTTATAATTATTTTACGGTTTTTCTATTTTTTTTTTCATAAACTTGTAGTTAATTTTTTTTAGGGTTTAGGGAGAACATAAAAATGAATTATTAATTTTTCTATAAGTTAGAATTAGAATTTTTTTAGAGTTTAGGAATAACATTAAATTTTATTTTATTGTTCATAAAACTTTAATTAATTTATTGAAACAATTATAATTTGAAAATTCTAATTTCTTAAATTAAAACATAAACTTATAATTAATTTTTTATTTCAATTTTTTCAACAAACTATTAAATAATTTTTTAAGGGTTATATGATGAATGTTAAAAATTTGAAATTAATTTTTTAGTTTTTAAACTTTTCATGAACCTATAATTATTTTGTAGCATTTGGGGATGATATTAAAAAATATTTTAAAATTTTAACAGCTTAATTTTTTCTTAAATTATTATATTAATTTGTATATGTTTTTCATAAAATTATAATTAATTTGTTTAGAGCCTAGGGATGAATGTTGAAATTTATCTTTTTACCGTTAATTAATTCATAAATTTATAATTATTAATTAGGATTTAGGGATGATATTAAAATTAATTATTTTTAAATTTTTCATTAAACTTATAATAAATTTATTTATATTTAATGGATAACAATGAAAATACGTTTTTAATTTTTTGCTAAACTTATAATTATTTTTAAATTTTTTTTTTATAAATTTGAAGTTAATTTAGGGAGAACATTATAATTAATTACTAATTTTTCCATAAGATATAATTAATTTTTTAATGGTTTAGAGATATCATTTATTTTTTTTATTTTTTCATTAATTTATAATTAATTTATTGGACAACAATAATTTGAGAGCTCTAATTTCTCATATTAAAACATAAAGTGTTATAATTAAATTTTTTTTTCATTTTCATAAATCATTAAATATTTTTTTTAGGGTTATGAGATGAATGTTAAAATTTTGAAATTAATTTTTTAGTTTTTAATTTTTTCTAAAACTTATAATTATTTTTTAGTGTTTGGAGATAACATTAAAAAATATTTTTAAATGTTAATGACTTAAATTTTTCTTGAAATATTGTATTATTTTGTGTATTTTTCATAAAATTATAATTTATTTGTTTAGAGCCTAGGGATAAATGTTGAAATTAATCTTTTTTATTTTTAATTATTTCATAAATTTATAATTATTACTCAGGATTTAGAGATGACATTAAAATTAATTATTTTAAAATTTTCAAAAAATATAATCAAGTTATTTATGTTTTATGGAAAACATTGAATATAAGTTTGTAATATTTTATTTTTTTTGCTAAACATATAATAATGTTTTTAAAACAAATTTCATAAACTTGTAGTTAATTTTTTTTATGGTTTAGAGAGAACATTAAAATTAATTATTAATTTTTATATAAGTTATAATTAATTTTTATGGGTTTAAGATAACATTAAAATTTTTATTTTTATTTTTCATAAAGTTATAATTAATTTATTGGGGCAACAATAATTTGAGAGTTCTAATTTTAAATTAAAACATAAACTTATAATTATTTTTTAGGGTATAGGAATAACACATCAATTGATTTTTATTAATTGATTTTCATGAATATTTAATTAAATTTTTTAGGGCTTAGGGATAACGCTAAAATTATTTATTTCAATTTAATCATAAACTATTAAATAATATTTTTAGGGTTATGCATGTATGTTAAAAATTTTAAAATTAATTTTTTAAAATTTTTAATTTTTTCATAATCTTTTAATTATTTTTTAGGTTTTAGTGATAACATTATAAATTTTTTTTTGTTATATGTGTACTTTGTAATATCCCAAACTATACCCTAAAATTTTGAAAATGATTATTGATGAAATTGGATTAGATGATATAAAGTATATATTTATGATTAAGTGGTAAGAGAGGGAAGGAAAAGTGTGTATATGTTGTATATATAGAGATATATACAACATATACAAGTCAACTTTTATTTAATGGTCAAATGAGATATTTTGGTTATTTTAAAATGGAAATTAAATAAGCGGAAGATGATATTTTGGTTAATTAATATATTATATTAATTGCTTGGTGGAGATTTATTGGAGAATTGAGTGGTTATTAAAAGTTAACTTTGTTCTTCTTTGTTCTTCTTCTTCTTCTTATTCTTCTTTCTTCTCTTTGGCCGGCCACCACTGTCAACTAAAGGAAAGGGATTTTTGTTGCTTAGTAACCCAAGATTTGAAGGTGTTTCAAGAGATCAAGTTGGAGTTTGAAGGATTTTCTTTACTTTTGATAAGTTTCCAACTTGTTTCTTTGGTTTTCTTTTGAGTTTGTGAATTGAGGTTGGTGATGGTTGTTATTGATGTGTGTGTGGTTAACTTTGATGTGTTTGAGAGTGTGTTGTCTATTTGACTTTGATTTTGGGGTTGGATTGAAGAAAATGTTAAGTTTGGTGAAGAAAGTAAGAGTTGTGGATTGTGTATGGGTTGAGTTGTGATAATGGTTGTGATTTGTGTTTGATGTATGTATTGTGTTGTTTTTATGTTATGCAAGTCTTGTAATATCCCAAACTATACCCTAAAATTTTTGGAATGATTATTGTTGAAATTGGATTAAATGATATAAAGTATAATTATGTTTAAGTGGTAAGTGAGGAAAAGAGAAGAGTGTATATGTTGTATATATAGAGATATATAAAATATATACAAGTCAACTTATTAATGGTCAAAGGGGATATTTTGGTTATTTTGAAATGGAAATTAAAGTAAGTGGAAGATGATATTTATGAATATTATATTTTATTATTTTAAATTGCTTGGTTGAGATTTAAAGATAAAATTGGGTGGTTAAGAGTGGGTATTAAAGTTGACTTTGCTCTTCTTTCTTCATCATCTTCTTCTTTCTTTGTTTTGGCCGGCCATCTCCATAGCAAGAAGGAAAGAGAGATTTTGCTCATCCAAACTCAAGAGTGAAGGATGTTTCAAGTGATCAAGTTGGAAATCTAAGGGTTTTCATCACTTTTGGTAAGTTTTCCACTTGATTCTTTGGTTTTCTTTTGAGTTTGTGAAGTGAGGTTGTTATTGATATGTGTATGTTTGATTGTGGGGTATTTGAGAGTGTTTAGGCTTATTGATTTTGATTTTGGGGTTGGTTTGAAGGAAATGTGAAGTTTGGTGATGGAAAGCAAGAGTTGTGGATTGTGTTTGGGTTGAGTTGTGATTATGATTGTGATTTGTGTTTGATGCTTGTTTTGAGTTGTTTTGATGTTTATGCAAGTTTATGATGGTTTATTAGTTTGTTTGGTTAAGTTTGTTTGGAGTGGAAGGTGGTGAAAGTAAGAGGTTTGTTAGATGTGGTGTTGTTGGTGTCGGAATTAGGATTTTTGGCCTGACACGCCCAAGTCTTTAGGCGTGTCAATGGTTCTATTTTCTGCATGGGTGACACGACCATTGACACGCCTATGTCACTGAGCGTGTCACATCTTCTGTGATGTTGGTGGATTGACATGTCCAGTGACAAGCCCATGTCACTAAGCGTGTCATAGCTACTGTGTTGAGGGAGGATTGACACGGCCAGTGACATGCCCATGTCACTGAGCATGTCAAAGCTTCTGTGTTGTGAGTTTAGGGCACGGTCAGGGACACGCCCGTGTTGTTGAGCGTGTCATGTGTAGAGTTTTCCCTAGTTGGTTCTTATCCATATTATCTCATGTGTATCTCTAAGTGAGTGTGTATGATCACCTTTGGATTAGGTTTTGAAGAGATTTGAGCTACCTTAATTCAAGTGTTGAGAGTTATCTTGGAAGAGGAGTTGATAGAGTGGTGTTGTTGCTCGTAGAGGTAAGTACAAAGTTTGAATGATTGCATGCATTTATATGACATTAGGACTTAATACATTTAGTTGAAAAATGTGTTAAGTTACTTGATATATTGTTGATGAATGAATTATATGTTATGGTATGCATAATGTGAATTATGTTGATGTATCAATGCAATTGAGTAATGTATTGTATAAGAAAAGAAATGTGGAAAAATGTGATATTGAGATGAAATAGAAGAATGAGAAAAATGAGAAAAGATTATAAACTAAGGCAATGAGCCTAGTTTGATTATGAGAAATGAATTGTGAAAGAGACTGATAATGAGATAAATGAATTAATTGTGTGCCTAGTATGTTATTCAATTTCCAGAGTTCTGGGTTTGACGACATGCCTATGAATTGTTGGGCAGGTGAAAAGACAGGGCCGTAAGCCGAGCCTAGCTGAAAAATGTGAAATATGATGTTTTTGGGGGTGAAAAGACCATGTCATAAGCCTTAAAAACTGTAATAGTCTAGCCGGGTTGAGGACTAAGATACTGGGGCCCTAGGGTCTAGCCGGGTTAAGGTCCAAGAGACTGGGTCTGTTACATTATCCATGGATATATATATCGCCTACGGGCTTGATGAATGTGATTATGGACCAAAGTAGTAACTCTAAACTTTGAATAGCATATTTGATCCTTTTTGGGCCCATGCTTGTCATTGCTTAAATGTGAATCATAAATGTTAAAACAATTGAATAATATAATGAAATGTAATGTTATGAAATATGATATTCTTGTATATTGTTTATAACATTTGAAAGTATGACATTGGCATTACATTGAAGCATATTGTCATCATAGTCCGTACCACTAAACCGTTGGCATAGCGCGATTGTTGTTCATCGCGCAGGTGACAGGGTAGATCAGGTTGAACCGGAGAGTTCAGCTAGACCGAGTCGAGTCTAGGCTTGTGAAGTGTTGATTGTGGACTTCAAGATTAGAGACAAACTGCCAAACATGTATAATCTTTATACTTTGTACATATTGATATGTATGTATATAGATGTATATACCGCTACATTTTCCACTGCATAATAAATAAATGATTTACCTATTATGTTTTATAATAAGATTTAAATGTTTTTAGTTTTCTCATATTATTTCTAAAAGAAAAGATTGGTTTGGATAATATAAACTGTGACACTCTTGTATCCGGTATACGTATATTACAGATGTTGTTGTATATAGTATGCGTATATGGGGTATAGGGGTGTTACAAGTCTAGTATGGTTTATTGATGGTTTTGGGTAAGATTGTTTGGAGTGGAAAAATGTTAAGTATGATGTTTGTTGGATGTGGTGTTGTTGGTGTCGGAATAAGAATTTTTGGCCTGACACGTCCATGAGCACGACCAAGCCTTTGGGCGTGTCAATGGTTCTATTTTTTGGATGGGTGACACGACCAGTGACACGCTGATGAATAGGGTTTTTAGACACTATCTATATCAGTTTGTGGTGGTCTTTATCGATGATATTTTGGTGTATTCGCATAATAAGGAGGAGCATGACTAGCATATGCAGATTGTATTGCAGACCTTGAGGGAGAAGCAGTTGTATGCTAAGCTGTCTAAGTGTGAGTTTTGGCTTGATCAAGTGAACTTTCTCGGTCATGTGGTTTCAGCGGATGGTATAAGTGCATCTATCTTGCTTGTATTTGAATTGCATTCAGAGTCCCTAGGATTTGATGTCTTGGTGACAACTCCTTTAGGGGATAGTGTGGTAGTTAGCAAGGTGCATCGTGATAGTTTAGTTGTGGTGCAAGATGAGGAGTTTTTGGGTGATTTGATTGAATTGCCTTTTAAGGAGTATGATCTGATTTTAGGCATGGATTGATTATCAAAGCATGGGGCTATGGTAGACTGTCAAAATAAGTGTGTTACCTTGAGAACCATTGATGGTAGAAGTGTGATGGTATCTAGTGAGCAGAGACATATTGCATCCTTGTTTGTTTCAGCTGTTGCATGTAGGATGTTGATTCAAAAAGGGTGTGATGCTTATCTTGCTCATGTTGTAGATACCAGAGTAGTGGGTTCTCAACTTGATAGTATACCCACAGTTGCTGAATTTCCAGATGTGTTTCTCGGGGAGTTGCCAGGGATACCCCTGAGAGAGAGGTTGAGTTTTGTATCGATTTGTTGCCTGGTACCACTCCCATCTCTATTACTCCCTATCAAATGGTACCTGCTGAGTTGAGAGAGTTAAAGGTGCAGTTGCAGGATTTATTGAATAAAGGGTTTGTTCGCCCTAGTGTGTCTCCATTGGGAGCGCCTGTTTTGTTTGTAAAGAAGAAGGATGGTACTTTGAGATTGCGCATTGATTATAGGCAGTTGAATAAAGTGACTATCAAGAATAAGTATCATTTGCCTAGGATAGATGATCTCTTCGATCATTTGAAGGGAATAGCAGTGTTTTCCAAGATTGATCTGAGATCAGGGTACCATCAGTTGAGAGTCAGAGCTGAAGAAGTATCTAAGATAGCTTTCCGCAAAAGGTATGGGCATTATGAGTTTTTGGTGATGCCTTTTGGATTGACGACGGCACCATCAGCTTTTATGGATTTGATGAATAGGGTGTTTAGACCCTATCTAGATCAGTTTGTGGTGGTCTTTATCAAAGATATTTTGGTGTATTCGCATAATAAGGAGGAGCATGACGAGCATCTATGGATTGTATTGCAGACCTTGAGGGAGAAGCAGTTGTATGCTAAGCTGTCTAAGTGTGAGTTTTGGCTTGATGAAGTGACTTTCCTCGATCATGAGGTTTCAGCGGATGGTATAAGAGTTTATCTGCGTAAAGTTGAGGCCATTTTGAATTGGAGTCCACCAAAGTTAGTGACTGAAGTTAGGAGTTTTCTGGGTTTGGCAGGCTATTATCGACAGTTTGTGAAGGGTTTTTCTTTGATAGCTACTCCACTCTCCAGATTACTTCAGAAGGGAGTTATATTTGTGTGGACAGATCAATGTCAAGCAAGCTTTAAGCAGTTGAAGGAGATGTTGACTCAAGCTTCTATTCTTACCTTGCCTGTGTGATTTACAGTAATGCTTCACATAGTGGCTTAGGTTATGTTTTGATGCAGGAGGGTAGAGTCATAGCTTATGCTTCAAGGCAGTTGAAGCCGCATGAGTTGAATTATCCTACTCATGATTTAGTGTTCGCAGCAATAGTTTTTGCATTGAAGATTTGGCGACATTATCTTTATGGGTAGAAATGTTTAATTTATACAGATCACAAGAGTTTGAAATATTTAGGGGTTCAGAGAGAGCTGAATCTTCGACAGAGATGGTGGTTGGAGTTGATTAAAGACTATGACTGTTTTATTGATTATCATCCTGGTAAAGCGAATGTTGTTGCTGATGCCTTGAGTCAGAAGTCTTTGGCAGGTTTGACTGCTTATTCGCTCTTTTTTCTTGTTGAATTGAGAGCGTTGCATGCTAGTTTCGAGCCTTGTGATGATGGTGCTTTGTTAACTCAGTTGCAATTGAGACCGGTGTTGTTGGATCAGATTAAAAAGGCTCAGTTGGCTGATGAGAAAATTTAGAAAGTTATTTCAGATTGCCAAAATGGGGAGAGCCAAGATTTTCTTGTGAGAGATGATGGCAACCTTTGGTACAAAGATAGATTGTGTGTTTCTGATGATGCAAGATTGAGAAAGATAATTTTGGAGGAAGCACATCAGTCGGTTTTTGCTATGCACCCTGGGAGTACCAAGATGTATCATAATTTGACGCAACATTATTGGTGGTCAGGTGTGAAGAGAGACATAACGGAGTTTGTATCTAAATGTCCCACTTGTCAGAGAGTGAAGGCCGAGCACCATGTTCCTTCAGGGTTGCACCAATCCTTAACAGTGCTTGAATGGAAATGGGAGCGTGTAACTATAGATTTTGTGATTGGTTTGCCATTGACTCAAAAGAAGCATGATGCAATCTGGGTGATTGTTGATCGGTTGATGAAGACAGCTCATTTCCTTCCAGTTTGGATGGACTATTCTCTTGAGAAGTTGGCTGAGCTGTATATTAGTGAGATTGTAAGATTACATGGAGTCACAATTTCTTTGGTATCTGATCGAGATCCTCGGTTCACTTCAAGGTTTTGGAAGAGTTTGCATGGTGATTTGGGTTCTTGGTTACATTTCAACACTGCTTTCCATCCTCAGACAGAATGGCAGTCAGTGAGAGTGATACAAATTTTAGAGGATATGTTGAGAAGCTGTGTCATTGATTTCTCTAGAAGTTGGGACAGATTTTTGCCATTGATGGAATTTGCTTATAACAACAGTCATCAATCTAGTATTAAAATGGCACCTTATGAGGCATTGTATGGTAGAAGATGCAGAATGCCTCTATGTTGGAATAAAGTTAGAGAAGGTAAATTGGTTGGTCCCGATTTGATTAAGGAAATGGAAGAGAAAGTGAAAATAATTCAGGATGGGTTGAAAGTAGCTTCAGACCGACAGAAATCATATTCAGATTTGAAGAGGAGAGACATAGAGTTTAGAGTTGGAGATAAAGTATGTTTGAAAGTGTCTCCTTGGAAGAGAATTTTGAGATTTGGTCACAAAGGGAAGATGAGTCCTCATTTTATTGGACCTTATGAGGTATTGGAAAGAGTTGGACCAGTTGCTTATCAACTTGCTTTGCCTCCTGAATTGGATAGAATTCACAATGTCTTCCAAGTCTCTATGCTAAGGAGGTACAGATCAAACCCATCTCATATTCTGTCAGTTGAATCTATTGAGGTGAGTCCGGATCTATCTTTTGAGGAATAACCATTGGCTATTTTAGCACATGAAGTGAGAGAGGTGAGAAATAAGAAAGTGCCACTTGTGAAGGTTCTTTGGAATAATCATGCAAAGGAAGAGGCAACTTGGGAGAGTGAACAAATGATGCGAGACTAGTATCCCTAGTTGTTGCAGATTTGAGATCAAGTAATTTCGAGGATGAAATTTATTTGTAGAGGGGGAGAATTGTAATATCCCAAACTATACCCTAAAATTTTGGAAATGATTATTGATGAAATTGGATTAGATGATATAAAGTATATATTTATGATTAAGTGGTAAGAGAGGGAAGGAGAAGTGTGTATATGTTGTATATATAGAGATATATACAACATATACAAGTCAACTTTTATTTAATGGTCAAATGAGATATTTTGGTTATTTTAAAATGGAAATTAAATAAGTGGAAGATGATATTTTGGTTAATTAATATATTATATTAATTTCTTGCTGGAGATTTATTGGAGAATTAAGTGGTTATTAAAGGTTGACTTTGTTCTTCTTTCTTCTTCTTCTTCATCTTTCTTCTCTTTGGCTGGCCACCACTATCAACTAAAGGAAAGGGATTTTCGTTGCCTCCTAACTCAAGATTTGAAGGTGTTTCAAGAGATCAAGTTGGAGTTTGAAGGATTTTCTTTACTTTTGATAAGTTACCAACTTGTTTCTTTGGTTTTCTTTTGAGTTTGTGAATTGAGGTTGGTGATGGTTGTTGTTGATGTGTGTGTGGTTAACTTTGATGTGTTTGAGATTGTGTTGTCTATTTGACTTTGATTTTGGGGTTGGATTGAAGAAAATGTTGAGTTTGGTGAAGAAAGTAAGAGTTGTGGATTGTGTATGGGTTGAGCTGTGATTATGGTTGTGATTTGTGTTTGATGTATGTATTCTGCTGTTTTGATGTTATGCAAGTCTAGTATCATTTATTGATGGTTTTGGGTAAGATTGTTTGGAGTGGAAAAGGGTTAAGTATGATGTTTGTTAGATGTGGTGTTGTTGGTGTCGAAATTAGGCTTTTTGGCCTGACACGCCCATGACCACGACCAAGTCTTTGGGCGTGTCAATGGTTCTTTTTTCTGGATGGGTGACACGCCCATGTCACTGAGCGTGTCACATCTTCTGTGTTGGAGTAGTATTGACACGAGCAGTGACATGCCTGTGTCACTGAGCGTGTCATAGTTTCTATGTTGTTGGTGGATTGACACGTCCAGTGACACGCCCATGTCACTGAGTGTGTCAGAGCCATTGTGTTGGGGGAGAATTGACACGTGCAGTGACACGCCCATGTCACTGAGCGTGTCAAAACTTCTGTGTTGTGGGTTTAGGGCACAGTCAGGGACACACCCATGTTATTGAGCGTGTCATGTGTAGGGGTTGCCCTAGTTAGTTCTTATCCTTATTTTCTTATGTGTATCACTAACTGAGTGTGTATAATCACCTTTGGATTAGGTTTTGAAGAGATTTGAGGTAACAATCCAAGTGTTGAAGGATTCTTGGAAGAGGAAGTGGTTAGATTGATGTGAGTTGCTCTTGAGGTAAGTACAAACCTTACATGGTTGCATACATTTATATGACTTTGGGACTTAACACATTTGGTTGTAAATATGTTAAGTAATTGTAGACCCTTAATTTTTGACCTAGTTTGGTCCAATATTTTTTATAGTCCAAAATAATTTTTGTGATATTTTAATTAAATAATATTTATTTTAGTATTTATTATTTATAATTTTTAATAAAAATAAAAAAGGGATTGGACTTAATCTTTCCGAGGCAAAATAAGAGATCAAGAGGCGACTAGATTTCTAAAAGGAGCAACAGGAGACAGAGAGAAAAATACCAAGAAGTGACAATCTAACTTACAAAATCAAGGCAATAAAAGCAGTGTTGTCTTGATCTAGCTCAACCCAAAAAATAAACTTTGATTCAGGCAGCAACACATATCCAAACAAGCTTGATTCAAACACTTTAAATTTGGTGGAGCCTTCAAACGTAGGTAAGTTCTCTAAATTCAGTTTATTGAATAAATAACTATCTTCTCCTTTCAAATTTTCATCACACTGTTTGTATAATCAAATTCTTTTTTTTTAATTCAAACAGTAGCTAAATTTCTACTTAAAGTAAATATGATCATTAAAATATTAGTCCAACTCTAAAAACCCTAACTATCTAAAACCCTAGCTTCCTAAAACTCTAATTTCCAAACCTCAATTCCAGAAACCATAAACCTGAGTTTGCAAATAGTTTAATTATTAAAATTGATCCAATAAGCCGAATTTCTAAACTCTAACTCTAGTAAACTCTAAGAACCAAACCCTAATTTGCCTTATATTTCCTAAAACCCCAAAATAGCTTTTCAATTATCAAAACCTTAAATTATTTTCTTAAATTCTAAAATTCAAAGTTGCTTTATTGAATCCTAATTTGTTTTCCAAATATCCAGTAGCCCTAAAAATTAACTTTCAAACCTTAGATCTCAAATACTTAAGTTCTTCTTCTAGAATCATAAATTATTTTTCAAACAAACTCTAAAGTGCTTTATTTATCAAAAAATCCTAAAACCTTAATTCATCAAACCGTGAATCCTAAACCCTAATGTCTTAAGGTTCCAAAACCTTAATTTCTTGATATTAGCCTTAAACCCTAATTTGATTAACAAAAGACCTAAATGTTAATTAAAGAACCCTAAATTGAGACATAAACCTAAATTTTTATCTTTATTTGCTTTATTTAATTTTAGATTTAATTACTTAGTTTATTATATGTTTTGATGGTTGATTTATTTAATTTCAATGCTTGATTTATTTAATTTATCATGGATGATAATTTTCTTTATTATTATGATTATTATTTGTTTGTTTTAGTGTTAAAATTATAAGAGGTATGTTTCCACTTTGTGGGCACCTCATTAATTAATTTCTATGTAATTTAAATTGCTTTTATATTTTGGACCAATGTAAAGGACATGTTTCCACCTTTTGGTGGGTGTCCTATTTAGTTTAGACATGAACAATGTAAGGACATGTTCCCATCTTCGGATGGATGTCCATTTATTTGCTTTGTTTGGACATTGCTTGGATTTTAATATAATGATGCTTTATTTTAATTGTTGCATGTAATATGGATAATATTGTTATACTTAAGAATTTTATAATATTAAGACCTGCAAAGGAGGCCGGTTCTAATGAACCGGGCGTTGTGGGGGTTCTGGGTCATTTCTCACCTTCCCCACACGTACCCAACTTTTTAAACCCATTAGGGGGTTGGGGATTCCTTAGGAATCGAGTCATCCACCCCTTTTTTTCCCGGCCCGTCTGGGTGGAGACTCCATTTTCTTCAGACTTAGGTCCGTGTTCTCTAAGGCCCCGAGCCTAAACAGTGCCGAAGTCGCAAGAACCATTCCACCGGGAGTGGGGGCGAAAATCCCCACTCACAGTGCCAACTCCACTGGGGATAAGAGAAGTTGATTCCGTTGGTCTTTATATTATTCTATTCTTTCTTATAATGATATTATCCATTACATCATATTAGATTGCATCATGTGCGTGAGTTAGGATGCCCGTGTTACCCATGTTGTGTAAGGGATACTACCCGTGTTGTGTAAGGGATACCACCCGTGTTGTGTAAGGGATACCATATTTTCACTCAAGGTATGGAGATCGAGCATGTAATAACCACTCATAGTCTCGTACCATTTGGTATATACTTGCTATGAGAACTTAAGCCTTTTAACCCAAAGACTAAAGCTCATGTAATTGGCCTAGTTACTTTCCTCGGGATTTTACCCTAAATGCTTGTTGTTTGACTATGGTTAATTTATCTTAGCTTAAATCATGGCTTATTTAGTTTGTTCTTTTTCTAATATGAACCAAGTACGTTCTAAGCTCAAATAAATTTTCTTTAAAGTCCAAAAGACCAAAACAATTTTCAAAACTTTTTAAGATGGTCTTTAGATATAAAACTTTTCTCAAAATTTTTCAAAAATTCTTTTGCTCATGACCCAAATACTAAGCTCGAAATCTATTTTTTTTCTAAAATCTTTTTTACAATGGGCTTAGAAACAAAATTATTATCATCCAACCTTTTCTTACAAAGAGCTTACAAATATTTAGGTCAATTATGAAATACCAAAAATCAATTGTGAGCCTAGTTTATACTAAGAATAATTAACCATGGGCTTATTTTTGGCATTAATCATTAGTTACTTTTTCAAGTGAAAAATCTATTTATAATAAACCTCTTAATTTAGTTTTAATCCAATATAGCATAAAAGCTACTTTAGTTGGTTAAATAGATTAAAACCTAATTAAAGGGAATTATCATGAACTGATTTCCATTTTTGAAAAAATAACTATTGGTTGAAACGTCCGAGGGAATTATTCAAAAATAAGATACCCCATGTTAGTATTTTGTTAACCATATACCTAGGAAAAGAGACTTGCCATTCGTGTGTGGATGTTACAAGGTTGGAAGGAACGTCCTAATTTTTCTTTGTCTATTGTTTGTGCATATATGCATACATACATTCACATCTCATATCATTGATCCTCTCTGGCTCACAGCCCTGGATTACGACAGTTCAAAAGCTTACGATAATCCGACCTACGTCAGAGACGAAGAATCTAGTAGCAACTCAATCACTTCCTCGCCAAAAGCAATGGAGCCCAAACAAATTCAAAGAATGGTGGACGATGCCCTCAATGCTAAGATGGAAGAAATAAAAGAGGCCCTGGCTGAGACCGTGAAGAACCAATTGGCTACAATTTTAGGAAATAATGTCGAAGCGTTTGCTAGCTCCAAGAAGCCAAAGGACAAAGGGAAGGCTAAAGTTAGTAAGTTGCTTTTGATGATGATAAGGTGATCATTGATGATGATGACGACTGGGCTCAATACTTTCAAGATCCTCACACAAAAAGGAGCCAAAGGTTTTTGAGAAGACAACTTTTGAAAAGACTAAAAATTCTAATGTTGAGAAGATGATTGCTGATTTAGAAAAGAAATTTGAGAAGAACCTGAAAACCGAAGAGATGTCCGAGATTGACAAACTATTTGAAAAAGATGAGGAGGTGCCTTATAAGTTCAAGATGCCTTCCTTTGCTAGATACAATGGTACTGGAAACCCTCATCTCCATGTGAAGCAGTACATCACTGCTATGCAGTCTGCCCGAGCTACTAAAGCTCAAACTCTAAGATATTTCATGCTCTCATTGGACCCTGTTGTCTAAAATTGGTTCAATACCTTAGAGGAAAGTACTCAAAAAGATTGGGACATGTTGTACAAGGCTTTCATTCAGTAATATGGGTACAATGTCGAGCTAGAAGTTACCTTAATGGAAGTTGAGTCCATTAGACAAAGGCCAAATGAGAAATTTGTGGACTATGTGGAAAGATGGAGAAATAAGGCTGCTTTGCTCAGGAAGAGGCCCGATGAGTCTGATCAAATAAGGATGATCATCAGAGGCATCCTGCCCAACCTCCGTGAAAGGCTGTCTCACACCCTTATAAGGGACTTCAAAGATCTTCTCCAAGCTGGTCTACAAATTAAAGAGTGGGAAAGGGAGAAGAACCGCTTTTCGGCAAGAAGGAATGAGAAAGGAAATTATCAGCTTAGCAATCAAAGTACACAAAAGGAAGCTGATGTTAATGTCATTAGTCAAGGAGGAATGAGGCAGTTTTTAGAATTAGGGAAGCCGCTATCTTGGGTTCTCAATAAGCTACAAAAGAAGGGATTGTTACAACCCTTGACTCCTCATCTTGTGCCTAATCCTCTTCCACCTAACTTTGATACTAATGCATTTTGCCAATTCCACCAAAGGCCTAGACATGAAACAAACAATTGTATGAAGTTGAGGCATGAGATCCAGAATTTAATTGATAATGGCAAGTTGCCTGAGACGGATAAGCCCAATACCAAAAGTAATCATTTTCCAAGGTTCAACAGAGTACCACCACCAGCAACCTTCATGGTAGGAAAAGGATTTGAAGAAAATTTTGTTTTATCATCCTTTCAAGATGGAATTATTGAAGATGTGAAAGGAAAAGAAGCTTAACTCAACAAACTTTCCTTAGCTTGAATATTGCTTTTCAATTTTGCTTTCTTTAATATTTAATTGGAACAATCTTGTTTTTCAAATTTAAATTTATTTGAATAAATTACTTTCATAAAAATTTTTATTGGTCTTTGTTCATTTTGGTGCTCAACCGATGAGGAATCTAGCTTGATATTCATGAATTAATATATCTAGGCATCATAACTTGAATGACTTTACTAGGTGAGGAAATTGCTCTATAGCATTGAATTGTGTATGCTTACTTAGAGAGGGCTCTTGCATAATTACCTTTTTCTATATCCTAGTCAGTCTTAGAACATGCTTTGACAAACTTTCGAGGCGAAATCGAACTCTTCTTATTTAAGGGAGAGATGATCTAGGCATTGTTTGGTTAGCCAATAACTAGTATCCACCCTATTAAATACCAACAACTAGTTGTCCCTTTGAGCCTTCATAAAATTTTAGCTTTCTTTTCATTGGCATATAACCCCAACAGCCTACCCTGGCTGTTGTGATACTTTTGACAAGTCTTATGATCACTAAGGTGAAAAGGCAAGAAGATCAAAGAAAGAAATGAATAATAAAGACCA
Source organism: Garcia nutans (assembly GCA_947685225.1). Taxonomy (NCBI): domain Eukaryota; kingdom Viridiplantae; phylum Streptophyta; class Magnoliopsida; order Malpighiales; family Euphorbiaceae; genus Garcia; species Garcia nutans. The sequence continues at coordinate 38,836,538 of CANTUV010000045.1, forward strand.
CGAAGATAGTTGAAGTTCTCAAGACCATAAGGGGAGTTGAAGTTCTCAAGACCATAAGCGTAGTTGAAGTTTTTCTAATATCTCCAATATATCAAGACAACATCAAAGTAACAAATGATTTATCCTTGTTAAAGAAGATTTATGTCACTCCACTCTTCCATTATTGGAAACCCAAGTTGGTACAAACAAGACAACACTTTTAGAGCTAGAACCAAAAAAAAAAAGAAGAAGAAAGAAGAAAAGAAAAGAAGAAGAAAAAAGAAGAAGAGAAAAAAGAAAAGAAAAAAAAAGAGAAAAGAAAAAAAAAGAAAGAGAAAAAAAAAAGAGAAAGATAAAACCTAAAAAGGCTGTTCAGAAAGCCAACTGAGTTCTCTTTTACCTAAAGTAGCAAAAGGCTTCCATTTGGTTTATAAGGATATTTTGACTTGAATTGGTCCAACCCAACTAAAGATTCAATCAAAATTGGAGGAAAAAAAGGAGAAAGGCCATTTAGTTCTTGAAAGTTCTGTACTTAACAGTCCTACAAGGAAGAAGGACAAAATGATAAAATGTTCAAAGAAAGGGAAGAGTAAGAAAAATAAAAAGAAAGAAGAGGGAGAAGAAGAAAAGAAACAAATTTGGGTACCAAACATTTTGCAAAGGCAAAGACTATCCCAATCAAGATTTAGGTTAACGCCAAAAAGAAAGAAGAATGTTCAAAGCTCTGTCTTTTCATGCTCCCAAAAGTTTCAACAAGCAATTTGTGTGTGAAGGTTTGTCCATTGTGTCACATCACCTCCTATCTCAAAATGGCCTTCATTTCAACACGTGTCCCTTATAGACCCCATTTTAAGCCTATTAAAGACTTGTTGATCTCTCTTGGTAGGTAGAGTCTATTAGTGGAGATAGTTTGAATAAGCATGCATATGAGATAGACAATATTTAAACTCAATGAGACCTTTGGCCAAGTAATGTGTATGTGCCTATCTAAAGTGAAACAGTTCTTACTTAAATAGAAATAATTTCCGAGTTTAGTACGGTAACTAGGGTTGTCATGTTATAGATATGTTAATTTGAAAAAATCAAGTGCTGAGGTATATTGGCATCGATTTGGCAAAGCCAACATTTTATTTCAAAATCAAAATTCAAAAAATAAAAAAATGATTTTGTCACACGAAGCCTTCAAGTTAAGAGAAGTTTGTTGCACCATCAAAACTAGAAGGACACATTGGGCAATGGAAATGATTACTGACAAGGTCATGAAGAAGCTACCGATTGATATACTGAGTCATAATTTGAAATGGATGTATCTCTGCTATTTGGGGCCTCCATTATTCATGTTTTCAACATCTTGAAGATAAAAGTCATAAATGGGAAGGATTCTTTTATTCCAATACAAGACCTGAACGAGCATCTGAAAGGAACCAATGAGAACACTTCTGCTGATCACCTCGGTCTGTGAGTTGATGGAATAACTGTAAGTATTATTCATGCATATCATGCATACATGAGCATATCACATCGCACTTTCTTGTCTTGTATTGTCTATTCTTTATCAAAGTAAACAACAAACACTCTGTGAAGTAAAGAATCAAAAGAAGATATCAAATCAGGGGGGCATGGAAAGCCTATTGCTTGAGGAAGCTCTAGTCATTTTGCAAAAGAAGAAATACATGTTTATGAAAGGAACAAGACAAAATACAAACGTCAATCAAAGCTTGCATGGAAAAAATCTTTGGTTTGAGCCTACACAGGGGGCAAGGTTTCTCCTTTTCAATTTTTTTAGTTTATATACTAAACATTTTCAAACTCACTTGCAAATATTTTGCCACGAAGGGGGAAAGGAGGAGATATGAGGGCCAACTAAAAATAGCTAAATTTTTATGAAAGGAAGAACAAAAGAATGGAAGAACCAGTTAAACTAGAATCCTCAACAAATAAATGGTCAGTCAACTCAAATTCAATCTCGGGTCCAAGTACCCAATCTTGGGTCCAAATACCCAAATCAAATTTAATCTCGGGTCTAAGTACCAAATCTAGGGTCCAAGTACCCAAATCAAATTTAATCTCGGGTCCAAGTATCCAATCTCATGTCTAAGTACCCAAATCAAATTCAATCTCGGGGACAAGTACCCAATCTCGGGTCCAAGTATCCAAATCAAATTCAGTCTTGGGTCCAAGTACCCAAATTAAATTTAATCTCGGGTCCAAGTACCCAATCTCGGGTCCAAGTACCCAAATCAAATTAAGTTTTGGGCCCAAGTACCCAATCTCGGGTCCAAGTATCCAATCTCGGGTCAAAGTACTCAAATCAAATTCAATCTAGGGTCCAAGTACCCAAATCAAATTCAACCTCGGGTCCAAGTACCCAAATCAAATTCAATCTCGGGTTCAAGTTGTAATATCCCCATATATGCCCTAGAAGTTTTGAATGTTGTTGTTGTTGTAAAATTGGATTGAATATATATATATATATGTTATGTGATAAGAAAAGAAATTGGAAAGAGAATGCTTGTGTATTTGTGTTTTGGGAAATAAAAGAGGGTTTAGAGTAAAGTGTATATGTTGTTTATATGATGATATAATTAACATATACATAAGTCAAATAGAGAGTCAATGCTAGAAGATATTTATTTGAGAATTGTGAAATTACATAATTGGGTTTATAAGAGACAAGAGGTTAGTTAAATGATTGAGGGGTGTTTTGGTAATTGCTTGAATTGGATTGCATGGTGGAAATTTAAAGAAGAAAAGCTATTTGATTTGTGTTGAATTTCATTTCTTCTCATGTGTGTGCCGGCCATCCAAGAAGAGAAAGAGCAAGAGAGGTGTTCTTGATGCTTGAAGCAAATTGAAGAAGCAATCAAAGGACTTGGTTAAAGATTTATGAAATTTCTTCATTTGAGGTAAGATTTTTTCCTTGATTTCTTCTTTTCTTTTGAAGGGGTGTTTGAAGTGAATTAAGGTTGGTAGGATTTGATGATGAGATGTGTTTATGATGTGTTTTCAAGTGTTAAAGTGATTTTAAGTTAAGAGGTTACATAGGTGTTGTTGTGGAAAGTGGTGGATGTTGATTTTGAAAGATTAGGAATGATGTTGGATTTTAGGGTTTTGAGATGGTATTTGTTTAAATGTAATATTAATGTATTGTGAAGTGGTATTTGTGATGAATATGTGTTTAGAACATTGATTATATTCATTTGAAACATGTTATAAGGTGTTAGAATGCATTTAGAAGAGTGTTGGCTTTGGTTAGGGTTTGTTCATGAGTGACACAGCCAAAGGCATTGAGAGACACGGCCAAGTCATGGAAATTTTGGCCGTGTTGGGTTGATTTTTAAGAGACACGGCCGTGTCTCATGCCAGTGTCTGCCACTGCCAATTTGTTTTGGGAGACACGGCCACAAGCTTGACCGTGTCCCTTGGGTGTGTTGGTTACTGTGTTTGGTTTTTGTTCTTCATACATGATTGAGTTTGAACTTTCAATTGATAATGCATATGATACTACATGAACTAGGGTTTGTACTATGCAATGTGAATTTTGTAAATGATAATGTGTGATATGGATAATGTATTTTGAAATGCTATATCAATGATGCTATATACATAACATGAATTGAGATGTGAAATGTGATGCAAAGCCATTGTGATTGGCTATGATGATGCAATTGAAAGAAATAAGGCATGTTTGCCTAAATGTTGATGAGAATTGAGAATGGAAATGATGACTAAATAATAAATGAATTGTGTGGCTAATGTGTTATTCCATTTTCAGAGTTTGTTGTTGGTGGCATGCCTAATATGAGTAACAATCTCTTGAAGTTAGGTTGGATTGAATCCTTGAAGCCTAATTGAGATGTTACAACCCTTGAAGCTAGGTTGGGTTGGTTCTTGAAGCCAAGTTGGGTTGAAGCTTAGCATGCTTTGCTCCCCTTGAAGCTTGGTTGAACCTAATCCTTGAAGCCTAGTTGGGTATATGATATTGATAAATGTGATAATAAAACCAAAACATTAACTCTGAAAATTGAATGGCATATTAGTGTGTCTTGGGCCCAATGCTTGTCTTTGTTTAGTGTTGTTCATGAATGGTTTAATGAGTAACTAATGAGGTATATGAAAAGATGTTGAAATGTGATATGTCTACTTATATTAAATTATGAAATGTAATGGTGTGTTGTTTGCTTTGCATATATGATGTTACATGTATAATATGGATTGATAATTAACATTGCATTGCACTAAAGCATAACATTAGCATGAATTGTCTTACTAAGCCCTTGGCTTAGCGCGATAGTGTTTAATCGCGCAGGTGATAGAGTTGATAGAGTTGAACCCGAGAGCTCTTCGAGACCGAGTGAGAGTAGACGTTGAAGAGTTGATTTTGGGAATTTAAAGATCAGAGAAGATTTGCCAATCATGTATAACTCTTTCATATTTTGTAAATATTGTTTATAATGTCAATATATGTATATTTGTAAATATGGATTTAAATGCTTTCATATATGTAACGATTTTATAAATTCCGCTGCGTATTAACTAAATGTATATATATATATCTATTTGTTTTATTTTACAAGTTAATTACTTATTTTTCTCTAATGTATAATGAGAAAGCTTATAGTATCATTTAAAACGTTTTGAATGTTAATAAAAATCCGTAGCATTCCTATATCCAATACATGTATACTACATTGTGGTGTGTGTAGTGTGTATGTATTGGGTGTGGGGGTGTTACAGTTGTTTTGGTATCAGAGCCTAGGTTTGAGATTCTCAACCTAGGTAAAATGTAATAAAAAGAATACTTTTACTTAAAAAGTGAATTTTTGAATAACATACATGTTTGGGATTGGCAGTCTCTGATCTTTAATAAGATGTATTCTGCTGTGTTTGCAGACATAGGTTGTGATGGACTCTCACTTACGTCAGTCTGTTGAGGGTAGTGAGGAGAGTGTAGCTCCGGAGGATAGAGCTAGAGTTGATAGTGCTGAGGAGGCACCTGCTTCGGTGTCGGGGAGACCAGCTGGTGAGGAGGTTCCACCAGTTTGGCTTAGGCATGTGGTAGAGGCTTTGAGGCAAGCACCAGTGCAACCACTGCCACCACCCCCTCAGCCTGTGGTATCAGTGAGGCACTATGATAAACTAAGGAAATATGGAGCAGAGGATTTCTTTGGTACGGTTGATCCAGCTGTAGCGGAACAGTGGCTTGACAGAGTACAGAGAGTATTTGTTCAGTTGCAAGCCACTTCAGAGGAAAAATTTGATTATGCAAGATCTTTGCTACAGAAGGATGCATACGACCGGTGGAGGACAGTGCCCCATTCTATGGATGATCCACCAACCTTGTCCTATGCTGACTTTCTGAGAGAGTTTGAATTGAAGTATACTCCTAGGGAGTACAAGGACATGAAGAAGATGGAGTTTTTGAGCTTGAAGCAAGACAGCAGGACTGTAACTGAATATGAGGTTGAGTTTATTAGATTGAGTCATTATGCTGGGGGCATTATATCTGATGAGATAGATAGATGCAGGAGATTTGAGGAGGGATTGAGGCCCTCTATCATGTGCTTAGTGGCTGGATCTAGATATCACGATTTTTCCCAGCTTGTGGCAGCAGCTCGGAGTGTGGAGCGAGCTCAAGTTATTGCAGCTGCTTCAGAGGAAGAGGTTAGGGTTAGGAGGCCCCAGTCTGAGGCAGGGTCTTCTTCTGCGAAGAGAGGTAAAGGAAGTTTTGTTCCAAGGGTCAGTAGGAGTCAGAGGCCAGCTGGTAGGTCAGTGCAGTTTCAGAGGCAGAGATTTAGACCTGCAGCTTCAGTGGCTAGTGCTCCGACCCCGGTGACTCAGAGATCCACTCTTCCCATCTGCATTCATTGTGGTAGGCCACATGGTGGTCCTTGTTGGAAGATTAGTGTAGCAGGGGTATGCTTCAGATGTGGATCGCCTGATCACTTTGTGAGAGATTGTCCTGAGAGGCAGGAGCGGATGTCAGTTGATACTGCAGCTTCTCGACCTAGTGTGAGGGGAGGTCGAGGAGGCAGAGGTGTCAGCAGAGGAGGAAGATCTGGGTTCAGTGCTAGAGGAGGTTCTACATCCAGGGAGAGTAGACCAGAGGAGGTTGGATCTTCTCAGAGGGTATATGTTATGCAGAGGCAGCCAGATGCTTCGGCAGTCATAGCTGGTACTGTTTCTTTATTTGATATTTCAGTACTTGCTTTGATTGATCCGGGTCCCCACACATTCATATATTAGTGCATCTGTTTTGCCTGTGTCTGATAGGCATGCTGATTCCTTAGGATTTGATGTGTTGGTGACAAATCCTTTAGGGCATAGTGTGATTGTGAGCAGGGTGCACCGAGATAGTGCAGTAAGGGTGCAAGGTGAGGAGTTCCTTGGAGATTTGATTGAGATGCCATTTAAGGAATATGATGTGATTCTAGGCATGGATTGGCTATCTAGACATGGAGCTGTGGTAGACTGTAAAAGGAAAATTGTTTCTTTGAGAACTGCTAATGGTAGAGAGGTGATAGTATCTAATGAGCAGGAACAACTAGCATCTTTGTTTGTTTCAGCTGTTGCAGCTAGGAGATTGATTAGAAAGGGGTGTGAAGCCTATCTTGCTCATGTGATAGATATTAGAGTGAAGGGTTCCCCTATTGATAGTATTGCCACAGTTGCAGAGTTCCCAGATGTATTTCCAGAGGAGTTGCCAGGGTTACCTCCTGAGAGAGAGGTGGAGTTCGGTATTGAATTGTTGCCTGGTACCACTCCTATCTCTATTACTCCTTATAGAATGGCACCAGCAGAATTGAGGGAGTTGAAAGTGCAATTACAGGAGTTGTTGGACAAAGGATTTATTCGCCCCAGTGTTTCTCCTTGGGGAGCTCCTGTGCTATTTGTGAAGAAGAAAGATGGTACTATGAGGTTGTGTATCGATTATAGGCAATTGAATAAGGTGACTATTAAAAATAAATATCCTTTGCCTAGAATCGATGATCTCTTTGATCAATTGAAGGGTGCAGCTGTGTTTTCTAAAATTTATTTGAGATCAGGGTACCATCAGCTGAGAGTCAGAGCTGAAGATGTTCCTAAGACCGCATTTCGGACCAGGTATGGGCATTATGAGTTTCTAGTTATGCCTTTTGGTCTGACGAATGCACCGGCAGCTTTTATGGATTTGATGAATAGGGTGTTTAGGCCCTATCTGGATCAGTTTGTGGTAGTGTTTATTGATGATATTCTGGTGTATTCGCGTAATAAGGAGGAACATGACAAGCATCTGCGGATTGTGTTGCAAATTTTGAGAGAGAAGCAGTTGTTTGCTAAACTGTCGAAGTGTGAGTTTTGGTTGGACCAAGTAACTTTTCTCGGTCATATAGTTTCAGCAGAAGGTATTAGAGTTGATCCAAGTAAAGTTGAAGCTATTTTGAATTGGAGTCCACCAAAGTCAGTAACTGAAGTTAGAAGTTTTCTGGGTTTGGCAGGCTATTACCGACGGTTTGTGAAAGGATTTTCTTTGATAGCTACTCCACTCACCAGATTGCTTCGAAAGGGAGTTAGATTTGTGTGGACAGATCAGTGTCAGGCTAGCTTTGAGCAGTTGAGAGAAATGTTGACTCAAGCGCCTGTTCTTACTTTACCTGTAGAAGGCAAACCATATGTGATCTACAGTGATGCTTCACATAGGGGTTTGGGGTGTGTGCTAATGCAAGAAGGTAAAGTTATAGCTTATGCTTCTCGACAGTTGAAACCGCATGAGCTTAATTATCCGACCCATGATTTAGAGTTAGCAGCAATTGTGTTTGCATTAAAGATTTGGCGACACTATCTGTTTGGGGAGAAATGTTTCATCTACACTGATCACAAAAGCTTGAAATATTTGGGTGTCCAGAAAGAGCTTAACCTTCGGCAGAGAAGATGGTTGGAATTAATTAAAGACTACGACTGTTTGATTGATTATCATCCAGGTAAAGCAAATGTGGTTGCTGATGCCTTGAGTCGGAAGTCTTTAGCTGGTTTAAATGTTTATTCGCTCTCGTTGCTTGTTGAGTTGAGAGCTTTGCATGCCAGTTTTGTATCTTGTGATGATGGTGCATTGTTGGCACAGTTGCATTTGAAACCAGTTTTGTTGGATCAGATTAAAGAGGCTCAGTTGACTGATGAGAAGATTCGAAAGATTGTTTCAGGTTGCCAGAATGGGAAGAGTAGAGATTTTATTATGAGGGATGATGGGAGTCTCTGGTTTAAGAACAGATTGTGTGTACCTGATGATGTTAATTTGAAAAGAATCATTTTGGAAGAAGCACATCAGTCAGTGTTTGCTATGCATCCGGGCAATACCAAGATGTATCATGATTTGAGACAACATTACTGGTGGTCCGGTATGAAGAGAGACAATGCAGATTTTGTGTCCAAATGTCTCACTTGTCAGAAGGTAAAAGCAGAGCATCAAGTTCCAACTGGATTACTTCAGCCTTTGTCAGTGCCTGAATGGAAATGGGAAAGAGTGACAATGGATTTTGTGTCTGGGTTGCCATTGACACAAAGGAAGCATGATGCCATATGGGTGATTGTTGATAGGTTGACTAAGACAGCTCATTTTCTTCCGGTTCGGATGGATTACTCTATGGAGAGGTTAGCTGAGCTGTATATCCATGAGATTGTAAAGTTGCATGGTGCTCCAACTTCTATAGTGTCTGATCGAGATCCCCGGTTTACTTCAAGATTTTGGAAGAGTTTGCATAGTGCTTTGGGTTCTCGACTGCACTTCAGCACTTCTTTTCATCCACAGACGGATGGACAGTCAGAGAGGGTGATTCAGATTATTGAGGATATGTTAAGAAGCTGTGTCATCGATTTCTCTGGAAGTTGGGACAAATTTCTACCTCTTGTGGAGTTTGCTTATAACAACAGTCACCAATCTAGCATTGGTATGGCACCATTCGAAGCACTGTATGGTAGACGGTGTAGGACACCTCTTTGTTGGAGTAAACTTGGGGAAAGTAAATTAATTGGGCCTGATCTGATTCAAGAGACTGAAGAGAAAGTGAAATTGATTCGAGGCAGGTTGAAAGCAGCTTCAGACCGACAGAGGTCTTATGCAGATCTGAAGAGGAGAGACATAGAGTTTGATGTTGGAGATAAGGTATTTTTGAAAGTATCTCCTTGGAAGAAAATTTTGAGGTTCGGTCGGAAAGGGAAATTAAGTCCTCGTTTCATTGGACCGTATGAAGTTTTGGAAAGAGTTGGGCCAGTTGCTTATCGGCTTGCTTTGCCACCTGAGTTGGATCGTATCCATAATGTATTCCATGTTTCTATTTTGAGGAGATACAGATCGGATCCATCTCATGTGTTGCCGATGGAATCTATTGAGGTGAATCAAGATATGATGTTTTAAGAGGAACCAGTTGCTATCTTGGCACGTGATGTGAAAGAGTTGAGAAACAAGAGAGTGCCACTTGTGAAGATTTTGTGGAAGAATCATGGAAAAGAAGAAGCAACTTGAGAAAGTGAACAAATCATACGAGAGCAATATCCTCAGTTATTCCGGACTTAATATCAGGTAATTTCGAGGACGAAATTTCTTTTTAGAGGGGGAGAATTGTAATATCCCCATATATGCCCTAGAAGTTTTGAATGTTGTTGTTGTTGTTGTTGTTGTAAAATTGGATTGAATATATATATATATATGTTATGTGATAAGAAAAGAAATTGGAAAGAGAATGCTTGTGTATTTGTGTTTTGGGAAAGAAAAGAGGGTTTAGAGTAAAGTGTATATGTTGTTTATATGATGATATAATTAACATATACATAAGTCAAATAGAGAGTCAATGCTAGAAGATATTTATTTGAGAATTGTGAAATTACATAATTGGGTTTATAAGAGACAAGAGGTTAGTTAAATGATTGAGGGGTGTTTTGGTAATTGCTTGAATTGGATTGCATGGTGGAAATTTAAAGAAGAAAAGCTATTTGATTTGTGTTGAATTTCATTTCTTCTCATGTGTGTGCCGGCCATCCAAGAAGAGAAAGAGCAAGAGAGGTGTTCTTGATGCTTGAAGCAAATTGAAGAAGCAATCAAAGGACTTGGTTAAAGATTTATGAAATTTCTTCATTTGAGGTAAGATTTTTTCCTTGATTTCTTCTTTTCTTTTGAAGGGGTGTTTGAAGTGAATTAGGGTTGGTAGGATTTGATGATGAGATGTGTTTATGATGTGTTTTCAAGTGTTAAAGTGATTTTAAGTTAAGAGGTTACATAGGTGTTGTTGTGGAAAGTGGTGGATGTTGATTTTGAAAGATTAGGAATGATGTTGGATTTTAGGGTTTTGAGATGGTATTTGTTTAAATGTAATATTAATGTATTGTGAAGTGGTATTTGTGATGAATATGTGTTTAGAACATTGATTATATTCATTTGAAACATGTTATAAGGTGTTAGAATGCATTTAGAAGAGTGTTGGCTTTGGTTAGGGTTTGTTCATGAGTGACACGGCCAAAGGCATTGAGAGACACGGCCAAGTCATGGAAATTTTGGCCGTGTTGGGTTGATTTTTAAGAGACACGGCCGTGTCTCATGCCAGTGTCTGCCACTGCCAATTTGTTTTGGGAGACACGGCCACAAGCTTGACCGTGTCCCTTGGGTGTGTTGGTTACTGTGTTTGGTTTTTGTTCTTCATACATGATTGAGTTTGAACTTTCAATTGATAATGCATATGATACTACATGAACTAGGGTTTGTACTATGCAATGTGAATTTTGTAAATGATAATGTGTGATATGGATAATGTATTTTGAAATGCTATATCAATGATGCTATATACATAACATGAATTGAGATGTGAAATGTGATGCAAAGCCATTGTGATTGGCTATGATGATGCAATTGAAAGAAATAAGGCATGTTTGCCTAAATGTTGATGAGAGTTGAGAATGGAAATGATGACTAAATAATAAATGAATTGTGTGGCTAATGTGTTATTCCATTTTCAGAGTTTGTTGTTGGTGGCATGCCTAATATGAGTAACAATCTCTTGAAGTTAGGTTGGATTGAATCCTTGAAGCCTAATTGAGATGTTACAACCCTTGAAGCTAGGTTGGGTTGGTTCTTGAAGCCAAGTTGAGTTGAAGCTTAGCATGCTTTGCTCCCCTTGAAGCTTGGTTGAACCTAATCCTTGAAGCCTAGTTGGGTATATGATATTGATAAATGTGATAACAAAACCAAAACATTAACTCTGAAAATTGAATGGCATATTAGTGTGTCTTGGGCCCAATGCTTGTCTTTGTTTAGTGTTGTTCATGAATGGTTTAATGAGTAACTAATGAGGTATATGAAAAGATGTTGAAATGTGATATGTCTACTTATATTAAATTATGAAATGTAATGGTGTGTTGTTTGCTTTGCATATATGATGTTACATGTATAATATGGATTGATAATTAACATTGCATTGCACTAAAGCATAACATTAGCATGAATTGTCTTACTAAGCCCTTGGCTTAGCGCGATAGTGTTTAATCGCGCAGGTGATAGAGTTGATAGAGTTGAACCCGAGAGCTCTTCGAGACCGAGTGAGAGTAGACGTTGAAGAGTTGATTTTGGGAATTTAAAGATCAGAGAAGATTTGCCAATCATGTATAACTCTTTCATATTTTGTAAATATTGTTTATAATGTGAATATATGTATATTTGTAAATATGGATTTAAATGCTTTCATATATGTAACGATTTTATAAATTTCGTTGCGTATTAACTAAATGTATATATATATCTATTTGTTTTATTTTACAAGTTAATTACTTATTTTTCTCTAATGTATAATGAGAAAGCTTATAGTATCATTTAAAATGTTTTGAATGTTAATAAAAATCCGTAGCATTCCTATATCCAATACATGTATACTACATTGTGGTGTGTGTAGTGTGTATGTATTGGGTGTGGGGGTGTTACACAAGTACCCAGTCTCGGTCCAAGTACCCAAATCTAATTCAATCTTTGGTCCAAGTACCCAATCTCAGGTCCAAGTACTCAAATCAAAATCAATCCGGGTCCAAGTACCCAAATCAAATTCAGCCTCTGGTCCTAGTACCTAAATCAAATTCAATCTTTGTCTCGGGTCCAAGTACCCAAATCAAATCTAGTCTCGGGTCCAAATATCCAAATTATATTTAATCTCGGGTCCAAGTACCCAAATCAAACCCAATCTCGGGTCCAAGTATCCAAATTCAATCCAGTCTCGGGTCCAAGTACCTAAATCAAGTTCATTCTCGGGTCCAAGTACCTGAATAAAATTCAAGTAACCATATCATCAAAATTAAGTCTTATTACTTTTCACTCTTTTTTGCCATAGTCTCAGATCATTCAAGCAGGGGGCAAACTGTAGACCCTTAATTTTTTACCCAGTCTGGTCCAATATTTTTTATAGTCCAAAACAATTTTTGTGGTATTTTAATTAAATAATATTTATTTTAGTATTTATAATTTATAATTTTTAATAAAAATAAAAAAAGGATTGGACTTAATCTTTCCGAGGCAAAATAAGAGATCAAGAGGCGACTAGATTTCTAAAAGGAGCAACAGGAGACAGAGAGAAAAACAGCAAGAAGTGACGATCTAACTTACAAAATCAAGGCAATAAAAGCAGTGTTGTCTTGATCTAGCTCAACCCAAAAAATAAACTTTGATTCAGGCCATAACACATATCCAAACAAGCTTGATTCAAACACTTTAAATTCGATGGAGCCTTCAAACGTATGTAAGTTCTTTAAATGTAAGTTCTTTAAATTCAGTTTATTGAATAAATAACTATCTTCTCCTTTCAAATTTTCATCACACTGTTTGTATAATCAAATTCTTTTTTTTAATTCAAATAGTAGCTAAGATTCTACTTAAAGTAAATATGATCATTACAATATTAGTCCAACTCTAAAAACCCTAACTATCTAAAACCCTAGCTTCCTAAAACCCTAATTCCCAAACCTCAACTCCAGAAACCATAAACCTGAGTTTGCAAATAGTTTAATTATTAAAATTGATCCAATAAGCCAAATTTCTAAACTCTAACTCTAGTAAACTCTAAGAACCAAACCCTAATTTGTCTTATATTTCCTAAAACCCCAAAATAGCTTTTCAATTATCAAAACCCTAAATTATTTTCTTAAATTCTAAAATTCAAAGTTTCTTTATTGAATCCTAATTTGTTTTCCAAATATCCAGTAACCCTAAAAATTAACTTTCAAACCTTATATCTCAAATTCTTAAGTTCTTCTTCCAGAATCTTCAATTATTTTTCAAACAAACTCTAATCTACTTTATTTTTCAAAAAACCCTAAAACCTTAATTCATCAAACCGTGAATCCTAAACCCTAGTGTCTTAAGATTCCAAAACCCTAATTTCATGATATTAGTCTTAAACCCTAATTTGGTTAACCAAAAACCTAAATGTTAATTAAAGAACCCTAAATTGAGACATAACCTAAATTTGTATCTTTATTTGCTTTATTTAATTTTAGATTTAATTACGTAGTTTATTATATGTTTTGATGGTTGATTTATTTAATTTCAATGCTTGATTTCTTTAATTTATCATGGACTATTATTTTCTTTATTATTATGATTATTATTTTTTTGTTTTAGTATTAAATTGTAAGAGGTATGTTTCCACTTCGTAGGTACCTCATTAATTAATTTCTATTTAATTTAAATTGCTTTTATATTTTGGACCAATGTAAAGGATATGTTTCCACCTTTTGGTGGGTGTCCTATTTAGTTTAGACATGAACGATGTAAGGACATGTTTCTATCTTCGGACGGGTGTCCATTTATTTGCTTTGTTTGGACATTGTTTGGATTTTAATATAATGATGCTTTATTTTAATTGTTGCATGTAATATGGTCAATATTGTTATACTTAAGAATTTTATAATATTAAGACCTGCAAAGGAGGCCGGTTCCAATGAACCAGGCGTTGTGGGGGTGCTGGGCCATTTCTCACCTTCCACACACGTACCCAACTTTTCGAACCCATTAGGGGGTTAGGGATTCCTTAGGAATCGAGTCATCCACCCCTTTCTTTTTCCCAGCCCGTCCCGATGGTGACTCCATTTTCTCTGGACTTAGGTTCGTGTTCTCTAAGACCCCGAGCCTAAACAGTGCCGAAGTCGCAAGAACCATTCCACCGGGAGTGGGGGCGAAAATCCCCGCTCATAGTAATCTATTACATTGTTGATACAATTGATTAATGCTATTAATTGCATAATGTGAAAGATAAAATAATCATTCAAAATGTATGTACAATGCAATTGGTTATGTATACCCTAATGACGAGATGTGAAGCTATTGTTGTTGGCTATAATGATGCAAATGAAATAATGGGGGCATGGTTGCCTAGATGATTATGAGAAAATGAGAATGGAATTGATAATGAAATAATAAAAGAATTGTGTGCCTAATATGTTATTCAATTTTCAGAGTTTATTGTTGGTGCCATGCCTAAAAGTAACACTCCTTTGAAGCTACGTTGGGCTTGGTCATTGAAGTCAAGTTGGGTTGATGCTATGCTCCCCTTGAAGTTTGGATGGGCCTAGTCCTTGAAGCCTAGTTGGGATGTTACATATGAGATGTTTCTCATTGTGATAATGATTCGCCTACGGGCTTGATAAATGTGATTATTGGACCAAAACAGTAACTCTGGAATTTGAATGACTTATTAGTTTCTTTTGGGCCCATTCTTGTCTTTACTTAAATATGAATCATGAATGATGAAACAATTGAATATATAACGAAATGTAATGTTATGAAATATGATATCTTTGTGTATTGTTTATAATTCTTGAAAGTTTGACATTTGCATTACATTTGAATCATATTATTATCGTGGTTTGTACCACTAAGCCTATGGCTTAGCGCAATTGTGATTTATCGCACAGGTGACAGGGTAGATTCGGTTGAACCGGAGAGTTCAGCTAGACCGAGTCGAGTCTAGGCTTGTGATTCCTTGTGAAGTGTTGATTATTGGACTTCAAGATAAGAGATGAACATTCAAGCATGTATAAACTCTATATTTTTGTAAATAATATTTTTGTTATATATATATATGTATATTCCGCTGCTTATTAAACAAATATTTTGGACAAACTTTTGGGATAATGAAGATATATGTATATGCATTTTAACAAGAAATGTTTTATCTATTACTAATTATAATAATGATTTGATGTTAAAGTTATAAAGATTGGTTTGCTTCAAATAGACTGTGACTTCCTTGTATCCGGTATACATATATTACATATTGAGAGTATATGTGGTGTAAATATATGGGGTATAGGGGTGTTACAACTGTTTTGGTATCAGAGCCTAGGCTTGAGATTTTCAACCTAGGTGAATTGTAAGAAAAAGAAAATTTTGATTTTAAAATATAGTTTTTGAATAAGATACATGCTTTGGCACTGGCAATTTCTGATCTTTGATGAGGCATATTATGTTGTTTTTGCAGATATAGGTAGTGATGGCGTCTCAGTCACATCAGTCCATAGAGGGTAGTACTGAGAGTGTAGCTCCTGAAGAGGGTAGAGATGGAACTAGGGTTGAGAGAGCTGGAGAAGCACCTGCTCCTATGCCAGAGAGACCAGCTGCTAATTAGATTTTGTCGATTTGGTTACGGTATATGGTAGAATTGTTGAGGCAGGCTCCAGTGCAGCAGCCGCCTCCACAACCACAACCGCAAGTGCCGGTGAGGCAGTATGATAAATTGAGGAAGTTCAGAGCTGAAGATTTCTTTGGTACTATAAATCCTGCAGTAGCTGAGCAGTGGTTGGATAGAGTTCAAAGGGTATTCATTCAGCTGCATGCTACTTCTAAAGAGAAATTTAATTATGATAGATCCCTTCTGCAGAGAGATGCTTATGATTGGTGGAAGATAGTTCCACATGCGATGGATGATCCACTGACCTTGTCATATGGTGATTTTTTGCGGGAGTTTGAGCAGAAGTATACTCCGAGGGAGTATAAGAATGCTAAGAAGATGGAGTTTCTGAATCTGAGACAGGGAAATCGGACGGTGACAGAGTATGAGATTGAGTATATCTGGTTGAGTCACTATGCCGGTGGGATTATTTCATATGAGGTTGACCGGTGCCTGAGATTTGAGGAGGGGTTGAGGCCCTCTATTATGTTTATTGTTGCTGGTTCTCGGTACTAAGATTTTTCTCAGATGGTTGTAGCTGCCAGAAGTGTTGAGAGAGCACAGGGTATTGCAGCAGCTGCTACTGAAGAGGAGACCAAAGTTAGGAGACCCTAATTTGAGGCAGGGTCTTCATCTATGAAGAGAGACAGAGGACGCTTTGTTCTGAGGGTCAGTAAGAGTCAGAGGCAGTCTGGTAGGTCAGTATAGTATCAGAGGCAGAGATCGAGACCTACAGTTTCTGTAGCTAGTGCTCCGACCCTAGTGGCTTAGAGATCTATTCCACCTACATGTGTCCATTGTGGTAGGGCACATGGGGGTGCTTTCTGGAAGATGGATGGACCAGGAGTGTGTTTAAATGTTGGTCACCAGCTCATTTCATCAAAGATTGCCCTGAGCTATTGGAAGATAGACAGACTGATAATGTAGCTTCTCGACCCAGTGCTAGAGGAGGTTGAGGGGGCAGAGGTTTTAGTAGAGGTAGTCTACCCGAGATTAGTCAGAGAGGAGGCTTTACATCTAGAGGCAGTAGGCCAGATGATGCTGGGTCATCTCAACGAGTGTATGTGATGCAGAGGCAGCCAGATGCTTCAGCAGTTATTGTGGGTGCATTTTCTTTATTTGGCATTTTAGTTCTTGCTCTTATTGATCCAGGATCTACGCATTCATATATAAGTGCATCTATCTTACCTGTATTTGAATTGCATTTAGAGTCCCTAGGATTTGATGTCTTGGTGACAAATCCTTTAGGGTATGGTGTGGTAGTTAGTGCATCGTGATAGTTCAGTTGTGGTGCAAGATGAGGAGTTTTTGGGTGATTTGATTGAAATGCCTTTTAAGGAGTATGATTTGATCTTAGGCATGGATTGTTTGTCTAAGCATGGAGCTGTGGTAGACTGTCAGAAGAAGTATGTTACCCTGAGAACCAGTGATGGTATCTAGTGAGCAGAGATAATTTGCATCCATGTTTGTTTCAGCTGTTGCAGCTAGGAAGTTGATTCGAAAAGGGTGTGATGCTTATCTTGCTCATATTGTAGATACCAGAGTAGTGGGTTCTCAACTTGATAGTATACACACAATTGCTAAATTTTCAGATGTTTTTCCTAAGGATTTACTAGGGTTACCCCCTGAGAGAGAGGTTGAGTTTGGTATCGATTTATTGCCTGGTACCACTCCCATCTCTATTACTCCCTATCGAATGGCACCTGCTGAGTTGAGAGAGTTGAAGGTGCAGTTGCAGGAGTTGTTGAGTAAAGGGTTTGTTTGCCCTAGTGTGTCTCCATGGGGAGCGCCTGTT
Source organism: Garcia nutans (assembly GCA_947685225.1). Lineage (NCBI taxonomy): Eukaryota > Viridiplantae > Streptophyta > Magnoliopsida > Malpighiales > Euphorbiaceae > Garcia > Garcia nutans. Next base: position 38,853,986 of record CANTUV010000045.1, read on the forward strand.
TTGTTTGTAAAGAAGAAGGATGGTACTTTGAGATTGTGCATTGATTATAGGCAGTTGAATAAAGTGACTATCAAGAATAAGTATCCTTTGCCTAGGATAGATGATCTCTTTGATCAGTTGAAGGAAGCAGCAGTGTTTTCCAAGATTAATCTGAGATCAGGGTACCATCAGTTGAGAGTCAGAGCTAAAGATGTATCTAAGACAGCTTATCGCACAAGGTATGGGCATTATGAGTTTTTCGTGATGCCTTTTGGATTAATGAAAGCACCAGCAGCTTTTATGGATTTGATGAATAGGGTGTTTAGACCCTATCTAGATCAGTTTGTGGTGGTCTTTATCGATGATATTTTGGTGTATTCGTATAATAAGGAGGAGCATGATGAGCATCTATGATTGTATTGTAGACCTTGAGGGAGAAGTAGTTGTATGCTAAGCTGTCTAAGTGTGAGTTTTGGCTTGATCAAGTGACTTTTCTCAGTCATGTGGTTTCAGCGGATGGTATAAGAGTTGATTCGAGTAAAGTTGAGGCCATTTTGAATTGGAGTCCACCGAAGTCAGTGACTGAAGTTAGGAGTTTTCTGGGTTTGACAGGTTATTATCGAAGGGTTGTGAACATTTTTTCTTTGATAGCTACTCCACTCACCAGATTACTTCTTAAGGGAGTTAGATTTGTATGGACAGATCAGTGTCAAGCAAGTTTTGAGCAGTTGAAGGAGATGTTGACTCAAGCTCCTATTCTTACCTTGCTTGTGGAAGATAAACCATATGTGATTTACAGTGATGCTTCACATAATGGTTTAGGTTGTGTTTTGATGCAAAAGGATAGAGTCATAGCCTATGCTTCTTGGCAGTTGAAGCCGAATGAGTTGAATTATCCAACTCATGATTTAGAGTTGGCAGCCATAGTTTTTGCATTAAAGATTTACCGACATTATCTTTATGGGGAGAAATGTTTCATTTATACATATCACAAGAGTTTGAAATATTTGGGGGTTTAGAGAGAGCTGAATCTTCGGCAGAGACGATGGTTGGAGTTGATTAAAGACTACGACTATTTGATTGATCATCATCCTGGTAAGGAAAATGTTGTTGTTGATGCCTTGAGTCGAAAGTCTTTGGCAGGTTTGACTGCTTATTCCCTCTTGTTGCTTGTTGAATTGAGAGTGTTGCATGCTAGTTTCGAGCCTTGTGATGATGGTGCTTTGTTAGCTCAGTTGCAATTGAGATTGGTGTTGTTGGATCAGATTAAAGAGGCTCAATTGGCTGATGAGAAAATTCAGAAAGTTATTTCAGATTGCCAAAATGGGGAGAGCCAAGGTTTTCTTGTGAGAGATGATGGCAGCCTTTGGTACAAAGGTAGATTGTGTGTTTCTGATGATGCAAGATTGAAAAAGATAATTTTGGAGGAAGCACATCAGTTGGTTTTTGCTATGCACCCTGGGAGTACCAGGATGTATAATGATTTGAAGCAACATTATTGGTGGTCAGGTATGAAGAGAGACATAATGGAATTTGTATCTAAATGTCTCACTTGTCAGAGAGTGAAGGCCGAGCACCAAGTTCGTTCAAGGTTGCTCCAACCCTTAACAGTGCCTGAATGGAAATGGGAGCGTGTAACGATGGATTTTGTGACTGGTTTTCCATTGACTCAAAAGAACCATGATGCAATCTAGGTGATTGTTGATCCGTTGATGAAGACAACTCATTTCCTTCTAGTTTGGATGGACTATTCTCTTGAGAAGTTGGCTGAGCTGTATATTAGTGAGATTGTAAGATTGCATGGAGTCCCAATTTCTTTGGTATCTGATCGAGATCCTCGATTCACTTCAAGATTTTGGAAGAGTTTGCATGGTGCTTTCTGTTCTCGGTTGCATTTCAGCACTGCTTTCCATCCTCAGATAGATGGGCAGTCAGAGAGAGTGATACAGATTTTAGAGGATATGTTGAGAAGCTGTGTCATTGATTTCTCTGGAAGTTGGGACAGATTTTTGCCATTGATGGAATTTGCTTATAACAATAGTCATCAATCTAGTATTAAAATGGCACCTTATGAGGCATTGTATGGTAGAAGATGCAGGATGCCTCTATGTTGGAATGAAGTTGGAGAAGGTAAATTGGTTGGTCCCGATTTGATTAAGGAAACGGAAGAGAAAGTGAAAATAATTAGGAATTGATTGAAAGCAGCTTCAAACCGACAAAAATCATATTCAGATTTAAAGAGGAGAGACATAGAGTATAGTGTTGGAGATAAAGTATTTTTGAAAGTGTCTCCTTGGAAGAGAATTTTGAGATTTGGCATCAAAGAGAAGCTGAGTCCTCATTTTATTGGACCTTATGAGGTATTGGAGAGATTTGGACTAGTTGCTTATCAACTTGCTTTGTCGTCTGAATTGGATAGAATTCACAATGTCTTCCATGTCTCTATGCTAAGGAGGTACAGATTAGACCCATCTTATGTTCTGTCAGTTGAATCTAGTGAGGTGAGTTCGGATCTATCTTTTGAGGAAGAACCAGTGGCTATTTTCGCACATGAAGTGAGAGAGTTAATAAATAAGAAAGTGCCACTTGTGAAGGTTCTTTGGTAGAATCATGCAAAGGAAGAAGCAGCTTGGGAGAGTGAGCAAATAATGCGAGACCAGTATCCCCAGCTGTTTCAGATTTGAGATCAGGTAATTTCGAGGACAAAATTTATTTGTAGAGGGGGAGAATTGTAATATCCTAAACTATACCCTAAAATTTTTGAAATGATTATTGATGAAATTGGATTAGATGATATAAAGTATATATTTATGATTAAGTGGTAAGAGAGGGAAGGAGAAGTGTGTATATGTAGTATATATAGAGATATATACAACATATACAAGTCAACTTTTTTTAATGGTCAAATGAGATATTTTGGTTATTTTAAAATGGAAATTAAATAAGCGGAAGATGATATTTTGGTTAATTAATATATTATATTAATTGCTTGGTGGAGATTTATTGGAGAATTGAGTGGTTATTAAAGGTTGACTTTGTTCTTCTTTCTTCTTCTTCTTCTTCTTCTTTCTTCTCTTTGGTCGGCCACCACTATCAACTAAAGGAAAGGGATTTTTGTTTCTTCCTAACTCAAGATTTGAAGGTGTTTCAAGAGATCAAGTTGGAGTTTGAAGGATTTTCTTTACTTTTTCTAAGTTTCCAACTTGTTTCTTTGGTTTTCTTTTGAGTTTGTGAATTGAGGTTGGTGATAGTTGTTGTTAATGTGTGTGTGGTTAACTTTGATGTGTTTGAGAGTGTGTTGTCTATTTGACTTTGATTTTGGGGTTGGATTGAAGAAAATGTTAAGTTTGGTGAAGAAAATAAGAGTTGTGGATTGTGTATGGGTTGAGTTGTGATTTGTGTTTGATGTATGTATTTTGTTCTTTTGATGTTATGCAAGTCTAGTATGGTTTATTGATTATTTTGGGTAAGATTGTTTGGAGTGGAAAAGGGTTAAGTATGATGTTTGTTGGATGTGGTGTTGTTGGTGTCGGAATCAGGATTTTTGGCCTGACACGCCCAAGAGCACGGCCAAGTCTTTAGGTGTGTCAATGGTTCTATTTTCTAGATGGGTGACATGACCAGTGACACGCCCATGTCACTGAGCGTGTCCCAGCTTCTGTGTTGGAGTAGTATTGACACGAGCAGTGACACGCCCATGTCACTGAGTGTGTCATAGTTTCTGTGTTGTTGGTGGATTGATACGTCCAGTGACTTGCCCACGGCACTGAGCATGTCATAGCCATTGTGTTGGGGGAGAATTTACACGTACAATGACATGCCCATGTCACTGAGCTTGTCAAACCTTCTGTGTTGTGGGTTTAGGGCATGGTCAGGGACATGCTCATGTTGTTGATCGTGTCATGTGTAGAGGTTGCTCTAGTTAGTTCTTATCCTTATTTTCTTATGTGTATCACTAAGTGAGTGTGTATAATCACCTTTGGATTAGATTTTGAAGAGATTTGAGGTAACAATCCAAGTGTTGAAGGATTCTTGGAAGAGGAAGTTGTTAGATTGGTGTGAGTTGCTCTTAAGGTAAGTACAAACCTTACATGGTTGCATACATTTATATGACTTTGGGACTTAACACATTTGGTTGTAAATGTGTTAAGTAATCTATTACATTGTTGATACAATTGATTAATGCTATGATTTGCATAATGTGAAAGATAAAATGATCATTCAAAATGTATGTACAATGCAATTGGTTATGTATACCCTAATGATGAGATGTGAAGCCATTGTTGTTGCTTATAATGATGCAAATGAAATAATTGGGGTATGGTTGCCTATATGATTATGAGAAAATGAGAATGGAATTGATAATGAAATAATAAAAGAATTGTGTGCCTAATATGTTATTCAATTTTCAGAGTTTTATTGTTGGTGGCATGCCTAAAAGTAACTCCCTTGAAGCTGGGTTGGGCTTGGTCCTTGAAGCCAAGTTGGGTTGATGCTATGCTCCCTTTGAAGTTTGGTTGGGCCTAGTCCTTGAAGCCTAGTTGGGATGTTACATATGAGATGTTTCTCATTGTGATAATGATTCGCCTACGGGCTTGATAAATGTGATTATTGGAACAAAACAGTAACTTTGGAATTTGAATGGCATATTAGTTTCTTTTGGGCCCATGCTTGTCTTTGCTTAAATGTGAATCATGAATGATGAAACAATTGAATAATATAACGAAATGTAATGTTATGAAATATGATATCTTTGTGTGTTGTTTATAATTCTTGAAAGTTTGCCATTTGCATTACATTTGAATCATATTGTTATAGTGGTTTGTACCACTAAGACTATGGCTTAGCGCAATTGTGATTTATCGTGCAAGTGACAGGGTAGTTTTGAATCATTATACTAATAATGGAGACCAATAATTTTAATTCTACATAAATTTTCAAATTATACATTTAATTTAATAAGATAATATTATGCATAATTAAATATATATAGTTTTGAATGTAGATATCAACGATACGATTCAAATTTTTGTTAGTAAGCATGATGGTACCTGACATAATAATTATACACTAGAGTGGGTGAGTAGTTGAAATTGCAAATGGGGTTGATTATGAATTTGGATACAACAATTGGATACAAATACCTAATAACATTTATTTGGATTTCAACTCGCTAATGTTAAATATGAGGCTTGCCATGGGGTTGAATGAAAATCAAATAATTAGTAAATTATAATTCTGGAATCCATTTCCACTGTATGGAGGATTAAGATTCAGGTGTATAGAAATTACAGATGGCGTTGATTAGAGTATGGTGCTTAACCTAGCTAGTCAAGTACAAGAATTGGAAAAGATTTGAATTGTATATTGAGTATATTGAGGACTTTACCACCAACAATTCCCTTAATAATGTTAGTCTACCAAATCATTTGGGTTCTGAACTAGTTAATAATGATTTATGTGGAGATGATGATGCAATAATGGGTGGACAACATGACCATGATGGGTTGGAAGGGATTGATGATGACAATGTCCAAGGAGATGATCTAGAATTAGGGGATGATGATGAGGACAACAAGTCCATATCTAAAGATTATAATGATGATGATGATGATGATGATGATGATTACAAAGTTGCTTTTAATTCAGATGATGATGAGGATACAAATATAGGTCAATTGTTACCTATTGATTTGATGTCACCCACATTATCAAATCAACATTTTATTCCCAGTTTGTTTCCTCAAACATTTGAGTATATGAATGTTGATATTGATTCATTACGGGTGAATTTTGATGATTATAATGATCATATCATGTTATGGGATATTTCAAAATAGTTTTGTAAAGGTATGATTTTTTATTCAAAGAATGAAGTAAAGACAACTGTTAAGGAGTACTCCATTAGACATAACTGTCAATTCCAAATAGAGGAGTCAAGAAGTAATTCATTTGAATTGATATGCATGAATAATGAGGGTGGATGAAAATGGAGATTATGTGCAACTAGAAAAAAGGATAAGCAGTATTGGGAAATAACGGTATACAATGGCCGCCACTGTAATATCCCAAATGATACACGAAAATTTTGGAATGCTTATTGTTGTAATGGAATTAAATGTTAAGTGTATTTTTTGATTAAGTGAGAAGATAAAAGAAGGAGTGTGTATATGTTGTATATATAGGGATATATACAACATATATAAGTCAATGTTTTAATTATGGTTAAATGAGATAATTAATTATTTTAAATAGAAATTAAATATAAGTGGAAGATGATATTTTGTTTATTATATTATTATAATAAATAATTTACTTGGTAGAGAGTGATTTGAGGAAAGAGGTTTGGTTAAAAGAGAAGAGGGTGTGGTTGACTTTCATCTTCTTCTTCCTTCTGCAAGAGCCAGCCATCACCATTACCAAAGGGAAAGAGAGGTTTTGTTGATTCCTAACTCAAGCAATTGAAGGATTTCAAGAGATCAAGTTGGAATTTTAAGGATTTTCTTCACTTTTGGTAAGTTTCCAACTTATTTCTTTGATTTCTTTTGGAGTTTGTGTATTTGAGTTTGGTGGATGGTTGGTGTAGTTGTGTGTATGGTTGATTTTGTTGTGTTCGAGGTTGTTTGATCTAATCAACTTTGATTTTGGGGTTGGTTTGGAGAAAATGTTAAGTTTGGTGAACAAAACAAGAGTTGTGGATTGTGTATGTGTTGAGTTGTAAAATATGGTTGTGATTGTGTATTGATGAATGTAATTGAGTTGTATTGATGTTATGCAAGTTTATTATGGTATGTTGATGGTTTTGGTTAAGTTTGTTTGAAGTGGAAAAGGGTAAAAGAAAGATGTTTGTTGGATGTGGCGTTTTGGTGTCGATTTTAGGTTTTTGGCTTGACATGCCCAGTAACACGACCATGTCTTTGGGCATGTCGTTGGTTCTATTTTCAGTGTGGGTGACACGATCAGTGACACACCCATGTCACTGAGCGTGTCACAGCTTCTGTGTTGGAGTAGTATTGACAAGCCCATGTCACTGAGCGTGTCAGCTACTGTGTTGTTGGTGGATTGACACGTCCAGTGACACGCCCATGTCACTGAGCGTGTCATAGCTTCTGTGTTGGAGGAGAATTGACACGTGCAATGACACACCCATGTCACTGAGCGTGTCGTGTCACTGCACGTGTCAAAGCTTCTGTTTTGTGGGTTTAGGGCACGGCCAGGGACATGCCCGTGTTGTTGAGTTAGTTCTTATCCTTATTTTCTTATGTGTATCACTAAGTGAGTATGTATTATTGCATTTGAATTAGGTTTTGAAGAGATTTGAGTGCCCTAATCCAAGTGTTGAAGATATCTTGGAAGAGGAGGTTTTTAGATTGATGTGTGTTGCTCTTAGAGGTAAGTACAAACCTTACATGATTGCATACATTTACATGACTTTGGGACTTAACACATTTGGTTGGAAAATGTGTTAAGTTACCTATTATATTGTTGATATATGAGAATGGTGTAATGATTTGTATTATGTGAATTTTATGTTGAGGATTCAAAATGTATGAACAATGTAATTTGTGATGTGCACTCTAATGATGAAATGTGAACCCATTGTTGATAGCTATAATGATGTAAATGAAATAGTTGGGGATTTGTGCCTAGATGATCATGAGAAAATGATAATGGATTTGATAATGAAATAATGAAAAAATTGTGTGCCTAGTATATTATTCAATTTTCAGAGTTTTATTGTTGGTGGCATGCATAAAAGTAACAATCCCTTGAAGCTAGGTTGGGCTTGGTCATTGAAGCCAGGTTGGGTTGATGCTGAGCTCCCCTTGAAGCTTGGTTGGGCCTAGTCCTTGAAACCTAGTTGGGATGTTACATATAAGGTAATCCTCATTGTGATAATGATGCGCCTTCGGGCTTGATAAATGTGATTATTGGACCAAAACAGTAACTCTGGAATTTGAATGGCATATTAGTTTCTTGTGGGCCCATGCTTGTCTTTGCTTTAATGTAGACTATGTATAATAAAACAATTAGAAGATATAATGGGAATTAATGTTATGATGTATGATATCTTTGTATATTGTTTTTAATTCTTGAAAGTTTGACATTGGCATTACATTGAATCATTTTGTTATCAAGGTTTGTACCACTAAGCCTATGGCTTAGCACGATTGTGATTTATCGCGCAGGTGACAAGGTAGATCTGGTTTAACCGGAGAGTTCAACTAGACCGAGTTGAGTCTAGGCTTGTGATCCCTTGCGAAGTGTTGATTATTGGACTTCAAGATCAGAGACGAACTGCCAAGTGTGTATAAACTCTATATTTTTGTAAATATTTATTTTGATGTATACATATGTATATTTCACTGCTTAATAAATAAATGTTTTGGATAAACTGTTGAGGGTAATGAAGAGATATGTAAATGTAGTTTAACAAGGAATGTTTTATCTATTATTTTCTATAATATATGATTAAATGTTTTAAGTTTCCTCTTATTGTTAAATTGAATGATTGGTTTGTTTAAAATAAACTGTGACATTCTTGTATCCGGTATACGTATATTACATATGTGGGTGTATGTGGTGTACTTATATTGGGCATAGGGGTGTTACACCCACACTTGTAGTTTTTCAATGGTGTTGCACGATCTCAGAAATTTGGACTATGACTTCATCTCTAATTGCATAGAAGAGCTAGTTAAATCAGATTCCGGTGTAAAGGTTGTGATTATCATTGCATTCATAAAGGAAATATTTCACACCAATGTGTCTTATAGAAAAGCATGGATTGCAAAATAAAAGGCAGATGAATCTATTAAGTTGCTCAGACAATGGTGTTAGTTGCACATCAGTCTAACCTAGGTTTTAGGTATGAAATTTAAGATGTTGAAGTAGTAAAGAATAAAAGACTTATTTTGGGTGTCAGGCAATTTGAAAGTGTCTTTTGGGCATTCAGGCCATGTATAGTAGTTTTTCGACATTCCATACCAGTATTAATTGTTGATGGGACTTTCTTACATGGAAAATATCAGTGTGTGCTTCTTATTACACAATCCTTTGATGGTGATGGGAGTATATTTCCTATTGCATATTCAATTATTGAAAAGGAAAGTAAGAGCAACTGGTTATTTTTCATGCAATGCATACGACAATATGTCTATCCAAAAATGCCCAACATTTGTGTTATATATGATAGGCATATTAGAATTAAGCATGCAATGGCTGATCTAATGTGGAGAAAATCAAATCACAAGTATTGCATTCATAATGTTGTCAGTAACTATAACACAAACTTCAAGAATACAACCATGAAACAAGTAATAGAAAAAGCAGGTATAATTTATAAACTGATGTGTCCCTAATATTCAATAATGATTATGCTTGTGTTTTTAAAGTATGTGTCAATATTATTTCATTGTATCTTAGGAAAATAAAGTATGCAAATTTAAGGAGCATCTGCAACAAATCGATGATATACATCCGAAAATACTTGCATGGTTGGAAAAAATTCCTGAAAAAAAAAGTAGGCGTTATCCCACGATGGTAGGCATCTATATGGGCATTTGACAACTAATATGGTAGAATCTATGAATGCATTGTACCTAACAATAAGAAGGATGCTAATTACAACCCTAGTCGAAATGCTTTTTTCAAATTGGTCACTATGTTTGATCAGCACCGCCCGCAATATGCAGCAGAAATTAGTGATGGCTACAATTTACTAAGAAATGAATGTTTGTGTTGTAAAAATGAATCAGAAAGGCAAATCGACTTGAGGTTACCAAATTTGATAGTGATAAAGGCATATTCTCAATTAAGACGGCTCACAATAACTCAAGGAAAAAAGAGGGTAAGGTGCATACTGTTAAACTATATGAGAAATCTTGCTCATGTGGCAAGTTTCAAAATACTAAGATTCCATGCTCCCAAGCCATTGCTGGTTGTTTATCAAATGCATTAGATCACACAAGTTATATTTCACCCATTTATACTCTTGCTGAGACATATAAATGTTGGGCAACTCACTTCCATCCTCTTTTAGATCCTGATTATTGGCCAATTACAACTGAAAATCCTTTAATCCCTAATCCAGAATGGATGCATAAAAATAGGCGACCGAGAACAACTAAAAAAATGAGATGGATTGGGAAAATTCCCAAACAAGAAATGTATTTTGTAAGAAATGTGGTCAAATAAGACATAACACTAGCCAATGTGAAACATAAGTTATACTAAATGTTGTCACATGTAGCATTGTGAAAAAAATGCATTGCGTGGAAATTTTGTACATAATTATATAATTTATTAATGTTTATTATCAATTCATATGTTTCAGGTAAAAATAGAGATAAAGCTATCACAACTTAAAATTAAACTATATATGCAACATGGTTGACAGTTATGAAGATCCTAGTGGTAATATTTGGTATGGCCATAAAAGACCGTTTAAAATGGTTCCTATATTTTCTTTCCTTGACTAAGGGCATCCAAATCATATTTTCATTAGCAAGTATTCGAGAAACATTAATGAGGTAATTGGCAATGAATTTATTAACAAGAAGCTGGAGTGGGATAGATTATGGGAAGTAAGATGTGAAATGGAAGCATATTGTAGATACCATGATCTACCAATTCCAAAGTCTCGTTCAACTAATTTACTAAGGAGTTCAGTTGAAGATGTGCAAACATTGATACAATGCTTAAAGGTAGAGATCAATGTAATGCGTTGTTGACTAGATAGATTTCAAGCAATGGAAGACCCAGATACATCATCTCTAGGCATGGAGTCAGAAGTTGTGGAATATTTGAGGATGACTTATCTAATTACAGTTACACAGATGATAATGATTTTGTTAAATATTTGCCTTTTTGCTTGCCAAAATGTTGTTAACTAAAAATGTCATGAAATGTAACCATTTACATTTGTAATCAAATGTTATTAAACATTATAGTATAAATAACATTTTTTAAATGTTTTATTATATTAATAAATGTCAGGAAGATACACTCCTGGCAATATTTTCGGGTTACTGGACATCATTGGGCATTGGATGATGAATTTGTGTATCCCTTAGATCCCAACTTACATGATGCTGAAGTTGTTTACATTCAGCTAAGGAATGAGTGGTCTTCTCAATTGCATCAATCACGAGTACTTTGAAAAGAAGCTTGTGAAGTTGGAATTCAAGTTCCCCATACACATGCAATTAATATGCCATGTTCTAATATTAATGAGTTATGGATAGCATTATATCATGTTCGCGAGGAGAACAATCGTATTAAGATCAGACTCAACTGTGAATTCTTTGAAACTCATGCGAAAGAATTCCATTATGTCGGTGAAAAATATCAATTTGTACTTTTTATTAATATATCTAATTCACATGAATGTCTGTCAGATATTAACTTAAGTGATGAAGAATAAGCATGATTAAAGTTTATAAGGTATGACTATCATACAATTATTTGTATAAAAATAATTATTAGTTTTGAGAACGTAATTGTCCTCATCAAGTTTTGAGTCATTCATACATCTATGTTGATTATGTTTCAAGCCATGTATTGTACTAAAATACTTGATAGATATATTTGACGTGTTATACCTATTATATGTCCTAAAGTTTAAAGTCAATGATGTATCATTTATATGGTGACAAAGCATGATAAATATTTTTACTATTAATTACTGGTTTAAAATGAGTATATAATAATAACAGATTAATTTTAAAATTTGATATTATAAGCAAGGATTTTTGCCTCATCTCCAAGTGGAATGGTTCTTACGACTACGGCACTATTAAGCTCTGAGCCTTAGAGAACACAAGCCTAAATCTAGATAAAATGGAGTCTCTACCCAAACGGGCTAGGAAAGAAAAGAAAGGGGTGGATGACTCGATTCATAAGGAATTCCCAATCTCCTATTTGGTTCAAAAAGTTGCGTACACATGGGAAAGGTGAGAATGACTCAACACCCCCACACACCCGGTTCATTGGAACCGGCCTTCTTTTTAGGTCTAAATATTATAAAATTATTAAATTATTATAGTATTATCCATATTACATGCAATTAAAGGAAGAAGACATCATATTATTAATTAAAACAAATCAATCAAAGGTGGGCACCCATCCAAAGATGCAAACATGCCCTTACAATGCCCAACGTTCATATTACATGTAAATAAAAATAGGACACCCACTAATTGATGGAAACATGTCCCTTACATTAATCTCCAAATACAAACAAGATAAAAAAGAAACAAGTTAAATAAACAAGGCACCCACAAAGTGAAAACATGCCTTTTATATGTCTTTTAAAAATACAATCTATAAAAACTTAATAATCATCCATGGTAAAATAAGTAATCAAATAAATAATCAATCATTGCACAAATAATTATAAATTATGGCTAAACTAATGAAGTTAAAGTTAATCATAAAAATTGCAATTTACAAATGGATCTTAATATTAATTCATTAATGAAATATAGAGCACGGCGACGAGGGTCGCCCCTATGAAAGGTAAACGATTTACAAAATAGATTTTGTCATGGAATTAGGGTTTTGCTAATGAAACTAAAGTTAAAAATACAAATTAGGTTTTTGAAAATAGGAGTAGGGTTTTGAATATAGGATTTAGGGTTTTAGAAATAAGGCTAGGGTTTTAATATATAGATTAGGGATAAATCATATAATGAAAGTTTAAACCGAATCATGCTCTATAGAATGAAATAAATGCCAAGCTACTGGAGATTTAAAACAAACAATTTCTTAATGGTGTTTGAATGAGTTACTGGATGAAATAATTTTGTTTAAAGAATAAAAGCAGTTGATGAATTAAATATCAAAATCAAACCTTCCTTTATAGGTTCCACAAAGTTAAATGTGTCGAATCAAGCCTTCTTTCTTGCTTACTGCCTGAGTGAATCTTTATCTTAGCTGAGCGAGGCAATTTGAAGATAATTGCTACTGTCTATGTGCATTGATTGTATGCTTTTGTTTAATTTTGCCTTCTGCCTTCTTAATTTTTGGTTCATTGATTGCTTTTCCAATTCTATGTGTTTTCTCTAATGTTAAAGATGGCTCTCCCATCCCTGTTCTTTTTTTATCCCTATTTATAATGTTTGATTGGGGTTTAATATTGATCATGTCCCTAATTAGGTTCCAATTTGTCAAAGTTATTCGAGATTTCCATAATTAATCATAATTAGGACTTCTAAAAATAAACCAAACTCATGTCGAATTGTCTAAGCATAGGGTTAATTGACATAGGTTGAGCTCAGGTCGATTTGGAGTGTCCAAATATACATGAGCCAAATCAACATGAGCTGGCCCATTTCGACTCAAACGTAATCCAAACTTTTAATTTTTCAGACCAAACCTTTTTCACAAATTTAATTTGGGCTTTTATGAATTGGACCAATTTAATTTCAAGCTTTTAAATAGGTTTAGGCTCTTTAAAATTTTAACAGACCAAGTTAAGCTTATTGTATTTAATTTAGGCCAAAATTAAGAGTCTATAGATATCTTGATAATTAAAAAATTACTTTAAAAAATCTTAGATAGAATATAAATTATTTTAGTCCATGGTTAATAATTTTAAAATTAAGCATCTGAAGAATTATTTGCATAGAACATAATAAATGATTGTTCAAAAATATATAATAATAATATGCATATATTCAACTGTCATATCCTCAGGGTGGGCATCTGTTGTGCTTTGGTTGTTTGTTTCTAAATGTAGTACCTTGTTATAGAGGTTGCGGAGGCTTGGGAGGTTGTAGAGGCTCAAGAGATTTCTAAGGCTTGGGAGGTTTCTAAGGCTCAGATTCTTCATCATCTTCAGAATCAGGAGTGTAGACCCTTAATTTTTTACCTATTCAAATCCGATAGTTCAAAATAATTTTTGTAGTATTTTATTTATTTTAATAATATTTTAATTACTAATAATATTTAATAGTTATTTTTAATAAAAATAAAAAATAAAAAATTGGACTGATCTGCGAGCGTCGCTCGGCAGCCCATTTCGCCGCAGAAATTATCTACGGCGAATTGGGGTCTGGCAGTCCCCAATTCGCCGTAGATGGCAATATGGGGCGAATTGGGCACAACCCAATTCACTGCAGCCAGTTCCTGCACGAATTGGCCTGCTGCACCCGTTTTTGCCAGTGCATTTTTTGCCGACACAACCCACGGGTCCGACAGCCCGCGCGCTGTCAATTTTTTGACCAAACCTTATTTTGCCCAATTTTCTAATTTTTCCTAAAAAATTGGTATTTCCTTATTAAAATAGGATTAGGACTCTTTATTTTCCTAAAAATACCACATTAAAACAAGAACAAAGAGAGGATGGAAAAAGGGAGGAAAAAACCCTAGAAAAGAAAAACGGACAGAACACAAATCAAAAAACCTTAAGGAAGAAGGAGAGAAAACCCTAGAAAAGGAACGGAGAAATCCTAAGGATTGGACTTAATCTTTTTGAGCCAAACTAAGAGGGAGAAACATTAACAAGGGAGAATTAACAGGAACAAGGGTCGGCAATTGAGATTAACAGAGGATTAAACCACAAAGCAGAAGAGACGGCAACAAGGAGAGAAGAACAACATCAGTTTTTTGGAGGACGAAGGAAACCACAAACAGAAATATCAAGACAACCAAAGAAGAAGGCAAATTACATATTGTCTTCACATTGTTCATCCAGAAATCAATTTGGAGGAACCAATGAACGGAGGTTTGATCTTTAATTATAAATTACTCATGATCACAGTAGCTTCGTTTCTTTCATTAATAAAAACATGCATGCAGTAACTTTATCTTTGAACACACAGTACCTTGATCTTTGAATGCACAGTAAATTAATTTTTGTTCCAATAACTTTAATCATTTTCTTTAATTAACACATGGATCAGTTGATATTTGTAACCCCACTTGCATGTTTCATAAAAAACATATAACTATCCAGTAGCCATCAAGGTTTTAAATTAATTGTTAGAATTTATTTTGTTTACTTTAACTTCAAGAACCGTAGGTTCTTTTATTAAAACTCAAAACCTCAAACTATTTTTATCCAAAAGCCTAAACCATTTCATTATTAAACTCCAAAATACTTATTATTTTTCCAAAACCTTAATTTATTTTTCCAAATCCAAAATTATATTTTTTTAGGTAGTAAGTCAAATTCAAAAACCCTAACTATCCAAAACCTTAATTCCGAAAAACCTTACTATCCAAAACCCTAATTCCAAAATCCTAGTTTCAAAAACCCTAAAAATTCTAATTTCAAAACCCTAATTATAAAACTTTAGTTTCTAAAACCCTAAGTTCTGAAACCCTAAATTCAATTGATAATTCTTTAAAACCCTAAATTTATATATTTATTACTTTATTTAATTTTAGATTTGATTATATAGTTTATTATATTTTTTTGATGGTTGATTTATTTAATTTCAATGTTTGATTTATTTAGTTTATCATGGATGGATATTTTCTTTATTATTATGATTATTATTTGTTTGTTTTCATTGTAAGAGGTATGTTTCCACTTTGTGGGTACCTCATTAGCTAAATATTATGTAATTTAAATTGCTTTTATATTTTGGACCAATGTAAAGGACATGTTTCCACCTTTTGGTGAGTGTTCTATTTAGTTTAGACATGAATGATGTAAGGACATGTTTTCATCCTCGGATGGGTGTCTCTGAGCGGGGATTTTTGCCCCCACTCCCAGTGGAATGGTTCTTGCGACTTCGACATTTTTAGGCTCGAGGCCTTAGAGAAAATGGAGTCGCCACTCGAATTGGCCGGGAAAAAGAAAGGGGTGGATGACTCTATTCCTGAGAAATCCCCAATCCTCTAATAGGTTCAGAAAATTGGGTACATGTGGGGAATGTGAGAAATGGCCCAGTACCCCCATAACGCCCGGTTCATTGGAACCGGCCTTCTTTATAGGTCTTAATATTATAAAATTCTTAAGTATAACAATATTATCCATATTACACACAATAATTAAAATAAAGCATTGATATATTAAAGATCAAAACAATGTCCAAACAAAACAAATAAATGGATACCCATCCAAGGATGAAAACATGTCCTTACATCTCATGCCTAAATAGGACACCCACCGAAAGGTAGAAACATGTCCTTTACATAGGTTCTAAAATAGAAAAGCAAATTAAATTACATGATATTTAACTAATGAGGTACCCACCAAGTGGAAACATATCTCTTACAACATTTGGCAATCTAAATAAATTGATAAAAGTAAATAACCATTCATAATAAATAAATCACTCATCAAAGGTATTAAATATTAATAAAAAATAAACATCCATCCATGATAAATTAAATTAACCAAGCATTGAACTTAAATAAATTAAAGCATATAAAATAAATCAAAACATAATCAAATATAGAATTGAATAAAGCAAATAAAAGTCTAAATTATAACTACTATTTCCATTTAGGGTTCTTTATTTCATGTGTTTAGGGTTTTGAAATTTATGGAATTTGGCTACTGTGAGTTTTTTTTAAGGAATTAAAATAGATTAAGGTTTTATGTTTTAAAAGGATGGTAAAAACTCTTTGATTAACCAAATTAATGTTTGTGATGTAAAATCATGAAATTAGGGTTTGAACACTTTAAAATACTTTTGATTTGTTGTTTACGGTTACTCATCAAATTATGGTTTCAAGCTTACTGTGTAAAATTAAATATTTGAGTTTATATGGTTTTTTAAAGTTTTAAAGGATTATGGTTTAGAAAAAATTAGGGTTTAAGGTTTTAAGGGAGTTAGGGTTTATTATTTTGAGTTTTGGAACTAAATTGTGGTTTA
The DNA here is from genome assembly GCA_947685225.1 of Garcia nutans. Taxonomy (NCBI): domain Eukaryota; kingdom Viridiplantae; phylum Streptophyta; class Magnoliopsida; order Malpighiales; family Euphorbiaceae; genus Garcia; species Garcia nutans. The sequence continues at coordinate 38,870,797 of CANTUV010000045.1, forward strand.
GTGCTTTAGAATTAGGGTTTCGGTGCTTAGGTTTTTTAGAATTTGGAAAAAAGCAATTGATAATTTTATGGAAGTAAACAAACGATTTAAGGTTTATATAAATAGAAAAGATATTTTTAGGGCTTTTTGAAAGAAACAGAACTCAATTTTGGGTTTTGAAAATTTATTCAATTAGGGTTTTAAGATTTTGAAGAAGTAAAAATAACAATTTTAAGCCTTTTTGGAAAATAAAGCAACGAATTAGTGTTTTAACTTTAGAAAAACTAAATTAAAGTTCTAGGGTTTTTTATTTTGAAAGACACAATTTCATAATCTTAGCTACTGTGAAAAAATATAACAATTAATACATACCTCCTTTTGATGATTCCTCCAAAAATAATTCTTCTTGGATGAACAAAAACAAAGGCAGTTGCTGCCTTTGATCGTTTGTTAATGGCTTTTGCTTCTTCTCCTCTCAAAAGGTCAGATTGATTTCACTACTTTCCCACTCAATTTTGGTTTCAAACTGTAACATCCCGAATTCTAGATTGGTAAGAAACAGACATAGAGGATATGATTTAGGCTTAGAACAAAGGAGTTTAGAACATGACCTATAACTTGAGCTCGAATTTCATCCAAGTTAATGACAGAATTAGAGAGTCTCAAAGAAGACTTAATTGTTTATTTATGTCTTATCTAGAGTTATAACTTTAAATCACTCAATTTTGAGAATAATATATGATCGATTAAGTAGACAGTGTGCAAGCTGCCTCAGGACAGCATAGTAGGCTTGACTTCAAAGGACCGTCAAAAATAAGATATAGCTCTGATTGACCTAAAATTTTGATACAATGTAGCCCTGGATGTCTAGTTTCATTGGGAATAAGAATTACTTAATTTTGAGTTTTGAGTAAAAAGATATTAATAAAGAAAGACAGCAAGGTCAGGAAGGGATATCAAAAGGACCTAAGTGGAAATTTCTCAAAAGTTAGGGGCAACTATGTAAACTTAAAAATTAAGTGTCGGAAGTTCTTAATAGTGCCCATATCCGACCCTGGAAGAATATTCTCTAGATTAATCGGGTCATAACCATGGATTTCAATTTTTTCCGAAAACGCACGGTTTAAAAGTTACAATCGATTAAATCGCTGGAAGATATTTTGATATTTTCACACCCTAGACTATAAAATTACAACACAAGAAAGTTGAGGGGGTCAAAATATGAATAAAAGGAAGCCTAAGGGCTTGCCAAATAAATAGATAAAAGAAGGAGGCAAGTGGGCCAATCATAAGTAGCCATTTAGCAATTATTAAAAGAAGAAAAGAAAAAGGGATGGACAAATGGCCCTAAGGAATTCATCCACCCCAAAAGTGGAACATAATTAGCCATATAGCATTTATTAAAAGAAGAAAAGAAAAAGGGATGGACAAATGGCCCTAAGGCATTCATCCACCCCAAAAGTGGATCATAATTAGCCATATAGCATTTATTAAAAGAAGAAGGCAAGTGGACCAATTAAAAGTGGCCATTTTTGCTATAAGGTGTACCAATTGGAAGTCAACATCTATTCACCACTTATGGCTGCCATTTGTATCAAAATAAGCTAAGGAAAGAAAGTATAAAAGCCCCCTCTTGCATGATGAATTCGTCCAAACCATAAGAGAAGGAAGAAGGAGGTGATTTTTCCTAAGTTTAAGGCTTTTGATTTAAAGAGTTTGGTGACAAAGAAGATTATAAGGAAATCAAGGAGACAAGGAAGGAAAGGAAGTGAAATAGAATAAGGACTAAGGAAAAGCAAGGTTTGGTACTTTAACATAAAAGAAATTTTATTTTCTTACAAACTTTTGTTCATATGGTATATATATGCGTGTATATGATATATATGTGAATACATATGATACATATGTGAGTATATGTGGTATTTGTGTAAGTATATATTGTATATACATGGAGAATATGTGGTATATATATACGAAGTGAATGTGTATATATGAAATGTTATATATGCTCTACTCGGTAAATGAGTAAAACAGGTCTGGAATGGGGATTATATCGTGTGAGGTCAAGATCATGGCAACTAGTCGTGTGAGACCAAGACCACGCAGTTATATCGTGTGAGACCAAGACCATGGCAATTAGTCGTGTGAGGTCAAGACCACGCAGTTATATCGTGTAAGACCAAGACCATGGCAATTAGTCGTGTGAGGTCAAGACCACGCAGTTATATCGTGTGAGACCAAGACCATGGCAATTAGTCGTGTGAGGTCAAGACCATGCAGTTATATCGTGTGAGACCAAGACCATGGCAATTAGTCGTGTGAGGTCAAGACCACGCATAATTCTATACGAGGCCTCATTTCGAGATCGATGTATTCATAATTACCTTGTGGAGCAAAATGATAAAATGATAATAACTGAATATATGATATGTATGGATTGTGTTTTACTGTGATATTATTTTTCAATACAATTCATTGCTTTTAAAAGTGCATTATGCTTTTATTATTCATTTTCCGTAATTAGTTAAAGTACCCACTAAGCAATGCTTAGCGAGTTTAGTTTCTTCTAAACTCATAGGTTATTAGCAAGGAGCCAGTAGCGAGCAGAGGAGTCCTGCGATTTGTCGGTCATCAACAAACTTAGATGGTGCTCTTTATTTTGTATTTTGGTATTAGAAACTGGCATGTACTTATTTGAACAATACAAAGAGATAACTTGATGTAGCATGTAAATCTAGTAATGTATAATAACTGTATGGTTTTGAATTGAGTTGGGTTATGAATATAGAAGTGTGAATTCTTCTTGCAGGATTTGTAGTTGAGGTTATAAGGGTGGATTATTGGGAGTGTGCTTGTATTGAATTGTGAAATAAAATGTTTTTCAAAAATAAGAAAAATCAGTTTTGTCGACACCTGGGACCTCCATTTTTAAGGGAGGTTATGGCAAAAAATTTTTAAAATTTGTACTTAAAATTGGCTAAGTAAAATATTAAGACACAACCACCATGAGATAACAGTCCATCTTGGTCTATAAACGTAGGCTAAGATGGGGTGTTACACAAACTCTCTCAATTTTCATCCCAATTTCTGATCCCCCTTTTTCTCTCTTTTCTCCTCCTTATTTATAGAAGAATTCTATTATTAATCCTAGTTATTCACGGCATACAATATTGAATAAGAAAAGGAAACCGAAATCTAATTGTATTAGGTTTCAAAAAATTTGTGTCGAAAAATTTTGCTGGCGAAAAAAAACTGCTGCGGAAAATTTGAGCTAGCGAAAAAAAATTACCGCAGGAAAAACCACCTGCGAGCAAAATGGCCCAAGGCCAAACCCGCGCTGGTTTTCGGCGATATTTTTTCGTCGCCGATTTTTATTTTTATTTTTTGATTTTTATTTGTTTATTTTTATTTTTTATTAATAAAAATTAGATAATAAAGCAAAAATTATTTAATTAAGATAACAAAAATTATTTTGGACCAATTAGACAACAAAAAAAATTATTTTGGACTAAACAACATATATTGGACCGGACTGGGTCAAAAATTAAGAGTCTACAGTTTTCCCCATGCTTGAATGATCTGAAACTTTAGTGAAAAAGAGTGAAAAGCAACAAGACTTAATTTTTGAGATGGTGGAGGTTTTGGGTTCTAGACCCGGTTCGAGTTCTGGACTCAAGGATAATTCTAGGTTCTGGACCTAATAAAAATTTGGGTTCTGGACCCGATCTAAGTTCTGGGACTTAGAAATAAATTCTAGGTTCTGAACCTAAGGGTAATTTGGGTTCTGGATTCGAGCTAAGTTCTTGGATTTAGAAATAAATTCTAGGTTCTGGACCTAAGGGTAATTTGGATTTTGGACCCGAGCTAAGTTCTGGACTTAGAAAAAATTCTAGGTTTTGGACCTAAAGAAAATTTGGGTTATGGACCCGAGATAAGATTTGGACTTAGAAAAGATTCTAGGTTCTGGACCTAAGGATAATTTGGGTTCTGGACCCGAGCTAAGTTCTGGACTTAGAAGAGATTCTAGGTTCTAGACTTAAGGATAATTTGGGTTCTGGACCAGAGCTAAGTTCTCGACTTAAAAGAAATTCTAGGTTATAGACCTAAGGATAATTTGGGTTCTAAACCCGAGCTAATAATTTTTTATTCAAAAAATTTGGCTAATTTTTACGCATATGTCTTCTTATTGCCCCTGGGTGTAAAAATATTTATATACCCGCAATTATTTGAATGATTAAAGTGAATAATTGAATTTATTGTTTATTTACTGTGTAGTCACTGTTCATGTACTATTTACTATTTATAAATAGTAATTTTACTATTTATAAATAGTAGCAAATAGTATTTACTATTGGAAATAATACTTTTACTATTCATCAATAGTAATACTATTCATAAATTGTAAAATTTACTATTTATCAATAGTAATACTATTTATGAATAGTCAAGTAACACTATTTATGAATAGTGAAATCTACTATTAATGAATAGTTTTGATTTTTTTTTTTGCTTGCCATTTCTCTATATAAAGGAGCTGATTCTTCATTTCATTTCACAGCATGATTTCAATTTCATAACTCTCTCAAATTTCTTTCAATTTTAGCACATATTTTTCAAAAATAATACATGCTTCGAGGTCAGGGACTCATTCTAATGCCGAATTATTGGAGTTTATTCGGCATCATGAAGACAAAAATTTAGGTATACTGGCCGGGATGCCGCTCCATCGTAGTTCCAATCAAAAGGGCGAGGTAATTATTTTTTCCTTTTTTATTTCTGTTGATTTTTCTTTTTTTTTGTTTTGTGCTCTTTTTTTATTGTTATATATATATTTTTGATTATTTTTTATTTTTTTATATTATGCTCTTTTATTATTATTGTGTTTGTCTTTATTATTATTTTGTATGTTTATTTTGTATTATTTTTTTAGAAAAATAAATTAAATTAAGCAGATATAATAATATGTACTTACCTAGTATTAACTTACCTGGGTCTGTGTTAGCATGATCGTTGCGTTGTTCGGGCTGGAGGGTGTATTTACAAAGCCTGACAATGGTACAATGTAGTGCCTTCTCGAGTAAGGCGGATTATTCGAGATTGCGACTTTGAACAGTTAGTCTTACAATTGCCATACGAGGAATATCAGATAGACCGGAGCGTAGTCCAGGCACTTGCAGAGCGATGGTTGGACACAACCCACACTTTTCACTTGCCATTGGAGAGATGACAATTGGTCTGGTTGATTTTACTGTCATAACCGGCCTTCGATATGATGGTGTTCTGGTTCCCCTAACCAATGATATTTTAACATTTGAAGAAATTCAGGAATTAATTGGTATGGAACCATCATATAAAGGGACTTTTAAGATAAAAATCGAGCCAATTCGTAATTATTGGATAAACTACGAAGGACGGGTTGGCAGAGACACGCCGAACAATATGCTCGAAGATTTTTGTTATATCTGCTCGGGTCGACCATCTTAGGCAGCACTGAATCCTCCATCCACTTGTCAGTGTTGAGTGCCCTTTCTTATCTCATATGGTACCATCTTCTGGCTGGGGTGAAGCTGGTCTCGCGTGTCTTTACCATGGTCTTGATAAGCTTTGCCGAAACAAGATGTCTTTTGTCGGCTTGATGGCGGTTGTCGAGGTATTCTTTCCTTCACCAATGTTATTCCCACTCTTTTCTTGTGTGAATTTGATCTTTACTATTATTGTAGGTATGGGCATATGAACACAACCTCGTGAGGGTACCCGGTATTTCCCGAGAGAGAGTCAAGTATCCGAGATTAAATTTCTGGTTGTCTGATCGTGTGGACGTTCCCGGCTCTCATCATGTGCATACTCACCGCTATGTGTTGAGCCGCTTAACCTGGGACCAGGTAAAATAACATTAGTATGCTTTAAATTTTATGTGAGAGTTTACTTACCTTGTGTTATTTAGCAGGTGAATTTGGCCTGGTGGAGCCCAGAAGAGCAAGCAAACTACTCTCCTTTGATGAGGGCTGCACTGTCTTTCCAACATTCTCGCCGAGTTATTGCTGGCACAGTGTCTAGTGGCCGGTTTCTCAGGGAGAGAGTTTATGAATGGTTTCTTGGTCCAGAGCAGCGGAGGGTTCAGATGCAAATCTTGAAATATACTTTAAATATTATGTCAATGTCGGAGGATGCATGGTGGCCGACCCGATATGGTTATGGTGTCGAGTCATTTCTCCATTTACCGGGTCCATTTTATGCCCATTTTATTCAAAGAAGACTCTTAAACTTTGATGTATCTCCTGTTGGTGTGCAGAAGATTTTTGACGAAAATGAGGGTAGAGATGAAGAAGAACATCACGAAGCTGCTGGAGAGTCTGTTCCACATCTCGGGGCTAGTACTTCTCAGGTAAAACTTTTACCACTTTCCCCTTGCAACTGCTTTTTTCTTTCCTTGATTCTTTAATGATTGTTGCAGGCTGTTGGCTCATTTGATTATGAGGTTGGACCTTCTTTTATTGCCCCTTCATTTGCTCGTTCTAGCCCGCCAGATATGTCATCTCATCCGCAGGGTATTGATATGAACTACCTGGTAAGTTCCTTATTTCATGGTAATTTATGCTATATGTATGCATGATTATATATGCTATTATCTCTTCCTTTTTGGCTCACAGCGGATGCTTGAAGAACAAAATAGGAAACTTCAAGAAGAGTTGGCTGCAAGTCGTCAACAGGCTTCTCATTTTGAAAGTTTATATCATCAATCCGAACAACATTTCCGAGACTTCCAATTTCAGGGGATGAGAGATCCCGGTGCTTTTTCATCAAGAGGCCCCCAGACTGATGAACATGAGATCATTTCGGTTGCTTCTAATGAGGACCATGACAGATCGGAACCTCAAGGTAATAGGGATTTTGGTGCTCCCGCTTCGGGTGATCCCAGAACGAGTAATTTGCCGAGTTTTGGTGCTCCCGCTTTGGACGGACTCGGGACGAGTGATTTGCCCCCTCCTCCAACAGGCGATGACTTTTTCAAGGCTTTATTTGATGACCTACCACCACCCTCTTAATGATATATAAATATTGTAGCAATTGTAAAATATTAAAAAAAATACAATTTTCCTCTTTACTGTAACTTTTTTTTTCTTTGCTGCACCACTTTTTTTTTTTATTACAGTACATCATAATTTTATAATACACATCATTTGTTAAACCCAATCCAACGTGGTAAAGGAAATTGCCACTAATTCCTTTCCTTATGGCATATGGTCTTATTCTTTCCCATCACCTTTTCCTTTTCACTTTTGGAAAAGGTTTGTTTCTTCTATATAAATCACCCTTCATGCCATATTTCATACAGAAACCAAAAAAAAAATTTCCATTTCAACGTGAAGACTCATTTAACAATTCTGATTTTCCTTCATTCACCCACCATGACCGAACATCATTTAAAGAAGATAAAAATTCTATTTAAGAATATGGATGTCATTCATTGGAAGCAAATTTCATGGTCAAAACTTGATGTTTTAAAATGTTTTCAAAATGTCAAATTGGACCGCTCCTTCTTACATGCCATGGCTTCCTTTTGGAATACGGATTCTAGAGTATTTAGGATTAATGGCTTTGAAATATGTCCCTTGATTGAATAATTTGAGGCCATCCTAGGATATCCAAATAATCAACAAATGGCGTTACCCACATTGATTTCCAAGACTCAACAGAAGATGCAGATGTTATTTCAAATTCCAAAACCCGAAGTTCTTCGGTTGATGAGAGGTGAAAAAATTCTTATTGCTCCTTTGATTGACTTTTGTCTCTCTAATTTGACTCCTACTAAGGCATGGGGATGCATGCTCTGTCTATGCTTGCTCGGCCAATTCTTGTTTGTTTCTTCTGATGGCGATATTGATCCACGAGTATTGGATATTATGGACCAGATGGAAGGAGGCTTGTCATCGGTGCCTGTGATCTTAGCCGAGACTTTAATTGGATTAGACCGATTTAAATTAGGATTGTCAAACAGACTGACTGGGAGTCCGTTGCTGCTTCAGGTAATTACCTAAACTGCCCTTTCGGGTTTTCAATTTAGGTTTTCTTTTTTCTTCTCTTTTTTTTATTGCTCTAATTTTTGCCTAGTCTGCCCATATGGGTTTTCAGAACTAGCGAGTTGTCCCAATTTTTGCCTAAGCTGCCCTTGCGGGTTTTCAACTTAGCGGACCTTTTTATTTTTTTTAATTAATTTGTTTTTTCTTCATAGTTTTCGCTTCAGGAGCGTCTTTGTTTGCTTGATACTCCATCCATGGATTTTGCAAGATACCTACCACGTCATCATTCTGCTAGGAAGCTACTCCATCCTGCTTCTTCATATGTTGACTGGGTTGACTGGATCCACTCACGCTCTAAAGTCAATATCCGTTGGTTGGTACCTTGGTGGAAAATTTCTCGTATCACCATGCGGACATACTTGATGTATGTTCCCCTTGTCGCTCTTCATCAAGGTACATGCTATCATCCTCGCCGACTTGGTCATCAATACGGAGCCGAGCCTAGCGATTCTGACTTTACTCCCGACTTAGACATGTCTTGTTTGACTGAAGCCTACTTGGATCGGCTGAGGCAAAGCTGGCCTGCACGTTACACTTATCGACTGCCATAGATTTTACTTTTGTTAATTCAGAAAGTTTATTGTTAGGATGAAAAATAATTAAAGTAATAAAAGATTCTTCATTTATAATTTGTCATCACTTTTTGCTATTGTGTTTATTTATTTCATCCATATCTGGTTAAATACTTATAACAGTGCACATAGAACAATTTTAACATTAATTCTATTTTATTACATTGGAGAACAACCAAACATAAATCCAGCATACACAAGATCACTCCTGTTGCCAATTAGCCCTTTCGGGTTTTCTAATTGACAATTTTCTCTCATTTAGCCCTAATTGTTGCCTAGCCCGCCCTTTCGAGTTTTCGGAACTAGCGGACTGCTCTAACTTTTCCCTAGGCCACCCTTTTTGGGCTTTCAACCTAGCGAGCTCTTTCTTTTTTATTTTTCATACATAAAACTTCTTCAACCTGTCAATGTTTACTGACTCACTAAACTCGTTCCCATCCATGTCTGATAGCTTCACCGCACCTTTGTTCATGACTTGTTTCACGATATATGGCCCTTCCCAGCTAGGCCTGAACTTTCCTCCTGGATCAGATACATTAGGCTTACATTGTTTCAACACCAAATCCCCAACTCTGAATTTTCTGACCTTAACCCTTCTATTGTAGGCCCGAGCTATCTTTTTTTGATACAGTTGATGATGATACAGTTGGTGATGATACAACGCTTTTAACCTTCTCTCTTCTAGTAGAGCTAACTGTGTGTATCTGCTTGCTACCCATTTCATTTCAGGCAGTTCAGCTTCCAAGACTACTCTTAACGACTTGATCTCAATTTCGATTGGCAATACTACTTCCATCTCGTAAACCAAAGAGAATGGTGTCATTCCAGTAGGTGTTCGCACACTTGTCTTGTATCCCTATAAAGCAAAGGGAAGCATTTCCGACTAGTCCCGGTAAGTCTTGGTCATCTTGGACAGAATTTGCTTAATTGTCTTGTTTGTTGCTTCTACTGCACCATTAGCCTTTGGTCTATAAGGAGAGGATCTATGATGATGGATCTGGTACATTGAGAATAAATCCTTAACTGCCCCTTGAAACTGAATCTCATTGTCTGATATCACACTGTGTGGGACCCTGTATCTGCAGATGAGGTTCTTTTCAATAAATCTAGCCATTTGGCTTGCACCCAGCTTGTTGAAGGATTCATCTTCGACCCATTTTGAAAAATAATCTACTGCTACCACAATGAAATGGTGACCGTTTGAAGCTGTCGGATGTATCTCTCCTATAATGTCGATACCCCAGGTGGCAAATGGCCAGGGTGAAGATATTGAATGCAGTTCTTCAGGAGGCATGTGATTCAAGTTACCATGCATCTGACATTGTTGGCACTTCTTAACAAACTCAATACAATCTCTCTCCATGGTCAACCAATAATAACCTTGTCGAATAATCTTCTTAACTAGAGCCAAACCACTCATGTGCAGACTGCAACTTCCTGCATGTATTTCTGACATGATACGCTCCACTTCAGGCTTTCTTAAACATCTTAAATGTACCTCCATCAGGCCATCTTCGATATAACTCCCTATGGAATGTGATGTATTGCAAAGACTACCATCTTATGGCTCTTCTTTCTTTCTTTGTTGCCCCCGGCGGGTATTCCCTTTCTTCCAAAAATCGCCTTATAGTATCATACCACGCATCATGGTCTGTATCAATTTCCATGATTGTCTCATATTCATAGCAAGGAGTTGATGAACTGGTCAAGATCAGAGGCTTAAGAAATAAACTGACAGAATTTTCCCATACCGAAGCCAATGTGGCTAGGGCATCAGCCATCTGATTTTCTTCTCTCGATAGGTGTATAAACCTACACTCCTTAAAGTTCTTCTTCATCATGGTCAAGTAATGGTGGTATGGTTTTAATTTTTCTTCTTTCAACTCCCACTCTCCGTTTACTTGGGATACTACTAGCAATGAATTGCCAAAAACTTACACCTTATCCACCTTCATAATCATTAGGGTTTCCAAACCGAAAATAAAGGCTTCATACTCCATCATATTATTGGTTGCCCTAAACTTCAAGTTTTTGGCTAAAGGGATGAGTTCCCCTTCGGGCGATTCTAGTATAACTCCCAAACCTGTTCCTTTCCTATTTACTGCTCCATCAAAATACATTTTCCACCCTTGTACTTCAATTTCTTCTAAATGTTCATCCGAAAAATCCAAGATTACTTCTTCGCTATCTAGTAATGGTTGCTGGGCTAGGAATTCTATCACCGCTCTACCTTTGATTGTTTTCCTGGTTACATACTCAATCTCAAATTCTTCTAATATTATCAACCATCGACCATATTTCCCAATTAAAGAGGGTGTCTCCCTTAAGTACTTCATTGGATCCAACCTGGAAATTGCTTGCGCACTATACGATTGAAAGTAATGCCGCCACTTCTTAGAAGACCAAACCATGGCTATACAGGTCTTTTCGATGATACTATACTTAATTTCATAAGGTAGGAGCTTTCTACTCAAATAGTAAACTGCATGCTCAATCCCTGACTCATCTGCTTGGGCTAGCATGGCTCCTATCAACTCTTCTTCTACTGCTAAGTATAGTAATAGAGGTTTGTCGGGTTTAGGTGGTTTTAAAACAGGTGGATTCAATAAATACTCTTTTATTCGCTCAAAGGCCTTTTGACATTCTTCATTCCATATGACCGGCTGATTCTTTTTAAGCAATTTGAAGATAGGCTAATAAATTGTTGTGAGTTTTGCTCTGAATCTGCTAATATATTGTAATTTGCCAATAAATCCCGAAACTTCTTTCTCTGTCTTAGGGGTTGGCATATCCCTGATCGCTTTAACTTTGTCAGGATCAATCTCAATGCCATTCGAACCAATTACATGTCCCAATAATTTACCTGAGGTAACATCGAATACACACTTCTTCGGGTTTAATCTTAGCTTATATTTCAAAGCTCTATCGAAGAATAATTCTAAATTTTGAAAGTGTTGTTCCCTTGTATCTGATTTAACCATCATATCATCAACATATACTTCAACTTCTTTGTGCATCATGTCATGAAATAAAGTGGTGGCCATCCTTTGATAGGTTGCTCCAGCATTCTTTTAATCCGAACGGCATCACTCTATAACAAAATATACCCCATGTAGTAACGAAAGCAGTTTTGGCTTTATCCTCTTAGGCCATTAACACTTGATTGTATCCGGAAAATCCATCTACAAACGAGTGTAGCACGCTAGAGGCTGCACTATCAATGAGGACATCTATATGAGGTAAAGGAAAATCATCCTTAGGGGAAGCCTTGTTCAAATCTCTATAGTCCACACAGACCCTTATTCTTCCATCTTTCTTTGGCACGGGCACTATGTTGGCTAGCCAATCTTTATATTCTATCTCTTCAAGGAACTTCACTTGTATTTGCTTAATGACCTCTTCTTTAACCAATTCAGCCCACTCAGGTCTTAATCACCTAAGCTTTTGTTTGATGGGTTTCATGTGAGTGTAAGTAGGAATATGATGCTCGACTATGTCTCGATCTATTCCACGCATATCCTCATAAGACCAAGCAAACACTTCTTCATATTTTTTGAATATTTTTTCAAATCTCTCTCTCTCATCAGGAGTAAGGTCGAATGCTATGCTAATGTTTTTAGGATTTTCAGTTGTTCCCAAATTTAATGATTGTGTGTTAATATAATTAATATTAAAGATGCTCATGTAACTGTTATTTGAATGTATGCAACCATTAAGAGAAACATCACAAAAGTAAACAAAATCAGACTTTATTGCATTCATTTTGGAAAAGAAAACATCATCATCCTCATACAAAGCAGACAAATTAAAATCAAAATCAAAATTATTGTTCTCAAAATCAAAAGGCAGGATGTCTTTAAACTTTTCTTCAACCAAGGCAGCAATCTCCTCCGGAGTCTTCTCGGCTTTCAGGACAGCTTCATTCTTCTCTCTTGGATTGGGTTCTTTGTTGGTTGATAAGGTGAGCTCTTTCTTCACTTGGTCGACTAGCTCGGCCACATCTGCAAAAATTTCAAAACCTGGGATTAGCTTACCCATGAACATGATCGGCTCAAGCTTTCCTTGGAGTGGTCCCATATCTGGAGCTTTGAAAAAGATCTGTTCAAGTGGTGGGAAGCTCATCTTCTCACTCTTCTTTGGCTGGACATCGTTGTCTTCATCATATCCCAACCCCTTCTTGGAAGTTTGAGTTCTAAAGTCTAGCAGTTTTGTCAAACCGGCCTTACCCTTTCCAAGACTAGCTCCAGGAAGGTAGTTCATGTTCTTCATCATATTCAAGACTTTGGAGTCCACTACTTCATCATCATAAATTGTAGCTACTTGGAAACCATTGAGAGATCTCTCAATCATTAGAGCATTAACAATCTCATTATCTTCAGCTTCAATGACCACTGTCTCATCTCCGTTGGGGAACTTGATCTTTTGATGAAGGGTGGAAGGAACTCCACCCAGAGGATGAAACCATGGGTGCCCCAAGAGTAAGGCGAAGGTAACCGGTATATCTAAAACAACAAACTCAACAATAGATTCAATAGGACCAACCTTGATAGCCACTTTGAAAATCCCTTCGGCATGCCTCTTAGTGTTGTCATAAGCCCGAATTGTTACTTCGGTCGGGTTTAGATCTCTTGTTGACATGGCAATCTTTGGAAATATCTTAAGTGGACAAACATTTATGGCGGACCCATCATCGACCATTACACATGGAGTCTTCTTCCCTTTGACTTCTATTTTGATAAAGAGAGGCCGGATGTGGTCTCTCCCCTCCTCCAGTAAATCTGCATCTGAAAAAGAAACTGCTTCCATATTAACTTCGCTCTTCTCTTGAACCTCTTCACATTTCATTACCCCTCCAATTTTTATGAAGTTGATCAGCTCCTCCGGTGTCGTGGAGGTAGAGATTGGCATGCAAGCCAAGGCTTTGGCCATAGTTTCTCGGTGCTTTTTAGAAGTAGCTAATAAGTCCCAAATGCTAACACTTGCTTGGGTTCTTTTCAATTGCTTGAGCACAGCATCATCTTCTTCTACTTCAACTTCCTTTCCCTTATTAGTTTCTACCTCCTTAGGTGATGGCCTTGCGTAAGGCTTACCGGATCTAGTGTTCATCACCTCATCTTCTTCGGGCTTGGACCAAGTCCACTCCTCCTTCTTGGATACAATATCATCATCGCTATCACTTGAATCCCAAAACCCGTTGACAACATAAATTGCTACTTCTCCACCCATCATAGCTTGTTTAATTTCACCAAATACCTCTTCTTCAATGGTTGCTTCTCCATCCACATCTTGAAAAGAAGACATGACAAAATCCTCATGCAAACCTCCTCCAATCATGAAAGTTGCTGGTGGTGGTACCCTATTGAATTTTGGTAATGGGTTGTCTTTGGTGTTTGGCTTATTGGGCTCGAGTAGCTTCCCATTATCAATTAGATTTTGGATGTAATATCCCAAAGTATACCCTAAAAGTTTTGGAATATTTATTGTTGTATTTGGATTAAGTGTATATGTTAAGTGAGAAGAGAAAAGAAGTAAAGAGAGAGAGTGTATATGTTGTATATATAGAAATATATACAACATATACAAGTCAAGGTGATGAAAGTCAAAAGAAGATATTTATTGATTTTAAATTAGTGAAATTAATTAAAAGGAAAATAAATGAGTGGAATAGAATATATAAGAATATTTTAATGATTTATTGCTTGGTGGAGGTTTAAGTGGGGAATAGATATTTGACTTTGTCTCTTTTTCTTCTTCATTTTCTTCTTCTTTCTTTGGTTGGCCAGGCATCAAAGCTAAAGAGAGAAAGAGAGGTTTTGATTTCCAAGCTCAAAATTGAAGGAAGTTTCAAGTGATTAAGTTGGAAATTTAAGAAGTTTCATCAACTTTGGTAAGTTTCCTATTGGTTTCCTTGTTTATTTTGAGTTGTAATTGTGTTTGATGGTTGATATTTGATAGTATGATTATGTTTGATTGTGGTGTGTTTGAAAGTTTTGAAATTGAATTAAAGATAAGAAGTTAGGTTGATGTTGGTGTTGGAAGTGTATGAGTTGTGGTTGTGTAAGGGTTGTGAATTGGTGATTATTGTTGTAGATGTTGAGTTTGGTTAATTATTCTTGTAGATCTTCATCATATTGGTGTTAATGAAGTTAGAAGCATAGAATACATGAGTTTGGTCCGAAACAGAAGCATTTTGGATGCCACGCCAGTGGCCTTTGGCTGCCACGACCGTGGCCATTGGAAGCCATGGCCGTGGGGGTTTTGAGCAAGGGAGGCAGATCCATTTGCTAACCCACGCCCGTGGGGGTTGGGATGCCACGACCGTGAGGTCTTGGAGAGAGATTTTGGCTTGTAGTTTATGATCTATGGGTCTAGTATGATACTAATAACTGAATAATTGTATTGGAATTCATGTGAATTTTTAATTAAGTGTGTATTATTCCTTTTGGATTAGGTTGTGAAGAGGTTGAATTGCCCTAACTTAAGTGTTGAGGATTCTTGGAAGAGGAAGTGTATATATTGGTGTAAGTTGTTCTTGAGGTAAGTACAAACTTACATGGTTGCATTCATTTACATGATTTTGAGACTTAACACATTTGGTTACAAATGTGTAAAGTAATCTACTATATTGTTATTACTATTTGATTAATGTTATGATTTGTATAATGTGAAAGATATGATGATCATTCAAAAGGTATGTGCAATGCAATTGGTTATGATGAATACTTTAATGATGAATTGCTTAAATGTGAATTGTGATATGATGAGATGTGATGCCATTGTGGTTGGCTATAATGATTCAAATGAAATAAATGGGCATGTTTGCCTAGATGATGATGAATTCAAAACATATGTCCAATGTAATTGGTTATGTATACTCTATTGATGAGATGTGAAGCCATTGTTGTTGGCTATAATGATGCAAATGAGATGATTGAGGCATGGATGCCTAAATGATGATGAGAAAATGAGAATGAAATTGATAATGAAATAAATGAATTGTGTGTCTAATATGTTATTCCATTTTCAGAGTTTTGTTGTTGGTGGCATGCCTAATAGTAACAATCTCTTGAAGCCAGGTTGGGCTTGATCCTTGAAACCAAATTGGGTTGAAGTTGAGCATGCTTTACTTCCCTTGAAGTTTGGTTGGGTCTAGTCCTTGAAGCCTAGTTGAGATGTTACAACCCTTGAAGCTAGGTTGGGTTTGGTTCTTGAAGCCAAGTTGGGTTGATACTTAGCATGCTTTGTTCCCCTTGAAGCTTGGTTGAACCTAATCCTTGAAGCCTAGTTGGGATAATGATAATGATAAATGTGATAATTGAACCAAAACATTAACTCTGAAAGTTGAATGGCATATTAGTGTCTTTTGGGCCCATGCTTGTCTTTGTTTAAATGTGATTCATGAATGGTGAAACAAATGAATAATGAGATTCAATGTAAGACTTTGAAATGTGATATTCTTATGTATGGTTTATAATGTTTGAACATATGACATGTATTGTTTATAATGTTTGAACATATGATATTGGAATTGCATTGAAACATATTATCATTGGGGTTTGTACCACTAAGCCGTTGGCTTAGCGCGATTGTGATTTATCGCGCAGGTGACAGGGTTGAGCCAGAGACTTCATCTAGACCGAGTCGAGTCTAGATTTTGAAGTGTTGATTGTGAGCTTAAAGATCAAAGACTGACTGCCAAACATGTATAAATTTTATATTTTGTAAAATTTGATTTTTATATTTATGTATTTGTAAATACCTCTACATTTTCCGCTGTGTATTGAATGAACGTTTTACTTACTGTATTTTATGATATAACTTAAATGTTTTAAGTTTGCTCATGTTATTGTATAAAGGAATGATTGGTTTGGTTAGTAAACTGTAGCATTCCTATATTCGGTATACGTATATTACAGTTGTGGTAGTATGTAGTGTGTGTATACGGGATATAGGGGTGTTACATTGGATCTCATGTCTCAACCTTACACATCTATTCGTGTCATGCCCTTGCATTTGGTGAAATTAACAAAATGCTTTGGTGTCAAAATTAAGTGGCAGAGGGTTAGGCAAAGGATGAGAATTTAGGGGTTGTAGCAATCCCTTTCTTTGAAGCTTATTGAGAACCCAAGACATCAGTTTTCCCAATTTAAAAAATTGTCTCCTCATTCTTTGGTTAGTAGCATTAACACCGACGGCCTTTTGCATGCTTTGGCTACCAGATTGATAGCTCCCTTTCTCGTTCCTTTTTGTTGCAAAATGGTTCTTCTCTCTATCCCATTCTTTAATTTGCAAACCAGCTTGAAGAAGGTCTTTGAAATCACGGATGAGTGTATGAGACATCCTCTCATGTAGACTAGGCAACACCCCTCTCACAATCATCATTATTTGATCGGATTCATCGGGCCTCTTCTTGAGTAAAGCGGCCTTGTTTCTCCATCTCTTGACATAATCTACAAAATTCTCATTCGGACTTTGCCTAATGGACTCCACTTCCATTAAGGTAACTTCCAACTCGACATTATACCCATATTGTTGGATGAAGGCCTTGTATAGCAAATTTCAATTCTTTTGCGTTCCATCATCTAAGGGATTGAACCAATTTTGGACAATAGGGTCCAATGAGAGCATAAAGTACCTTAGGGTTTGAGCCTTAGTAGCTCGGGTAGACTGCATGACAGTGATATACTGCTTCACATGGAGATGAGGATTTTTGGTGCCATTGTACTTGGCAAAGGATGGCATCTTGAACTTGTACGGGACTTCTTCATTTTGTTCAAATAGTTTATCGATCTCGGACATCTCTTCAGTTTGCAGCTTCTTCTCAAATTTCTTTTCTAAATCAGCAATCATCTTTTTAACATCGGATGTCTCGGTCTTTTTAATAGTTGCCTTCTCAACAACCTTCGGTTCTTTCTTCTTCTCTTGAACATCTTGGTAGTATTGAGCCCAATCATCATCATCATCAATGATCACCTTTTCATCATCAAAAGACACTTCACCAACTTTAGACTTCCCTTTGTCCTTTGGCTTCTTAGTGCTAGCAGATGCCTCGGCATGATTCTCTAAGATTGCAGTCAATTGGTTCTTCATGGTCTCAGCTAGGGCCTCCTTTATTTCTTCCATCTTGGCAGTGAGGGCCTCATTCACCATCCTTTGAATTTGTTCGGGCTCCATTGTTTTAGGTGAGCAAGTGATTGAGTCATTGCTAGATACTTCATCTCTGGCGTAAGTCAGATTGTTGTAAGCTTTAGAACTATCGTAATCCAGGGTTGTGAGCCAGAAAGGATCAATGACATGAGATGCAAATGTATGTATGCATGTATGCACAAATAATTAACAAACAAGGATAAATAGGACGTTCCTTCCAACCTTATAATATCCACACATGAATGGCGAGTCTCTTTCCCTAGGTATATGGTTGACAAAAAACCAACATGGGGTACCTTGCTTTCGAATATTTTCCTCGGACGTTTCAACCAATAGTTATATTTTTAAAAATGGAAATCCATTCATGGTAATTTCCATTAATTAGTTTTTAATCCATTCAACCAACTAAAGTAGCTTTTATGCTATATTGGATTAAAATGAAATTAAGAGGTTTATTATAAATAGATTTCTCACTTGAAAAAGGTAACTAATGGTTCATGCCAAAAACAAGCCCATGATTAACTACTCTTAGTATAAACTAGGCTCACAATTGGTTTTTAGTATTTTATAATTGACCTAAATATTTTTGCAAGGTCTTTGAAAATAATTCTATTTCTAAGCCCATTGTAAAAAGATTTTAGAAAATATGGATTTTGGGCTTAGTATTTGGGCCATGAGCAAAAGAGTTTTTAAAAAAGTCTTATGTTCGAAGACCATCTTGAAAAGTTTTGAAAATAGCTTTGGTCTTTTGGATTTAGAGAAAAGTTTATTTTGAGCTTACAATGTACTTAGGTCATATTAGAAAAAGAGCAAACCAAATAAGCCATGATTTAAGCCAAGACATTAATCATAATCAAACAATATACATTTGGGGTAAAACCTAAGGAAAATACAAGGCCAATTACATGAGCTTTAGTCTTTAGGTAAAAAGGCTTAGGTTCCCATAGCAAGTATATACCAAAAGGTACGAGGCTATGAGTGGTTATGCCATGCTCGATCTCCATACCTTGAGTGAAAGTATGGTATCCCTTACATAACATAACACGGGTAATACCGGCATCCTAACTCACACACACAATGCAATTTAATATGATGCAATGGATAATATTATTATAATAAAGAATAGAATAATATAAAGACCAATATAATCAACTTCTCTTATCCCCAGTGGAGTCGACACTGTGAGCGGAGATTTTTTCCCCCACTCCCGATGGAATGGTTCTTGCGACTTCGGCACTGTTTAGGCTCGGGGCCTTAGAGAACACGAACCTAAGTCCGGAGAAAATGGAATCGCCACCCGGACGGGCCGGGAAAAAGAAAGGGGTGGATGACTCGATTCCTGAGGAATCCCCAACCCCCTAATGGGTTCGGAAAGTTGGGTACATGTGGGGAAGGTGAGAAATGGCCCAACACCCCCGCAACGCCTAGTTCATTGGAACTGGCCTCCTTTACAGGTCTTAATATTATAAAATTCTTAAGTATAACAATATTATCCATATTACACACAATAATTAAAATAAAGCATCGATATATTAAAGATCAAAACAATGTCCTAACAAAGCAAATAAATGGACACCCATCCAAGGATGGAAACATGTCCTTACATCTTATGCCTAAATAGGACACCCACCGAAAGGTAGAAACATGTCCTTTACATAGGTTCTAAAATAGAAAAGCAAATTAAATTACATGATATTTAACTAATGAGGTACCCACCAAGTGAAAACATACCTCTTACAACATTTGGCATTCTAAATAAATTGATAAAAGTAAATAACCATTCATAATAAATAAATCACTCATCAAAGGTATTAAATATTAATAAAAAATAAACATCCATCCATGATAAATTAAATTAACCAAGCATTGAACTTAAATAAATTAAAGCATATAAAATAAATCAAAGCATAATCAAATATAGAATTGAATAAAGCAAATAAAAGTCTAAATTATAACTACTATTTCCATTTAGGGTTCTTTATTTCATGTGTTTAGGGTTTTGAAATTTATGGAATTTAGCTACTGTGAGTTTTTTTAAGGAATTAAAATAGATTAAGGTTTTATGTTTTAAAAAGTTGGTAAAAACTCGTTGATTAACCAAATTAATATTTGTGATGTAAAATCATGAAATTAGTGTTTGAACACTTTAAAATACTTTTGATTTGTGGTTTACAGTTACTCATCAAATTATGATTTCAAGCTTACTGTGTAAAATTAAATATTTGTGTTTATATGGTTTTTTAAAGTTTTAAAGGATTATAGTTTAGAAAAAATTAGGGTTTAAGGTTTTAAGGGAGTTAGGGTTTACTATTTTGAGTTTTGGAACTAAATTAGGGTTTAGTATTTTAGAATTAGGGTTTCGGTGCTTAGGTTTTTTAGAATTTGGAAAAAAGCAATTGATAATTTTATGGAAGTAAACAAACAATTTAAGGTTAATATAAATAGAAAAGATGTTTTTAGGGCTTTTTGAAAGAAACAGAACTCAATTTTGGGTTTTGAAAATTTGTTCAATTAGGGTTTTAAGATTTTGAAGAAGTAAAAATAACAATTTTAAGCCTTTTTAGAAAATAAAGCAAGGAATTAGTGTTTTTAACTTTAAAAAACTAAATTAAAGTTCTAGGGTTTTTTATTTTAAAAGACACAATTTCATAATCTTAGCTACTGTGAAAAAATATAACAATTAATACATACCTTCTTTTGATGGTTCCTCCAAAAATAATTCTTCTTGGATGAACAAAAACAAAGACAGTTGCTACCTTTGATCGTTTGTTAATGGCTTTTGCTTCTTCTCCTCTCAAAAGGTCAGATTGATTTCACTGCTTTCCCACTCAATTTTAGTTTCAAACTCTCTCAATTTTCATCCTAATTTCTAATCCCCTTTTTCTCTCTTTTCTCCTCCTTATTTATAGAAGAATTCTATTATTAATCCTAGTTATTCACGGCATACAATATTGAATAAGAAAAGGAAACCAAAACCTAATTGTATTAGGTTTCAAAAAATTTGCGTCGAAAATTTCACTGGTGAAAAAAAACTGCTGCGGAAAAATTACACTAGAGAAAAAAATTATCGCAAGAAAAATTGCGCTAGCAAAAAAATTTGCTGTAGTTGGCTGCGGCAGGGGGCGGGGAACGGCCTGCGGGTCATTTCGCCCACAAGATTTTCCTGCGAGCGAAAATTATTTTGCGTGTAATAAAGAAAAAATTATTTAATTAAGATAACAAAAATTATTTTGGACCAATTAGACAGCAAAAAAATTATTTTGGACTAAACAAAATATATTGGACCGGACTGGATCAAAAATTAAGGGTCTACAGTGTCCATTTATTTGCTTTTGTTTGGACATTGCTTTGATTTTAATATAATAATGCTTTATTTCAATTATTGCGTATAATATGGATAATATTGTTATACTTAAGAATTTTATAATATTAAGACCTGCAAAGGAGGTCGGTTCCAATGAATCGGGCGTTGTGGGGGTATTGGGCCATTTCTCACCTTTCCTAATATATTAGGGGGTTGGGGATTCCTTAGGAGTTGAGTCATCCACCCCTTTCTTTTTTCAGGCCCGTCTGGGTGGTGACTCCATTTTCTCAGGACTTAGGTCCATGTTCTCTAAGGCCTCGAGCCTAAATAGTGTCGAAGTCGCAAGAACCATTCCACCGGAAGTGGGGGCAAAAATCCTCGCTCACAGTGACGACTCCACTGGGGATAAGAGAAGTTGATTCCGTTGGTCTTTATATTATTCTATTCTTTCTTATAATGACATTATCCATTGCATCATATTAGATTGCATTGTGTGCGTGAGTTAAGACGCCCGTGTTGTGTTATGTAAGGGATACCATACTTTCACTCAAGGTATGGAGATAGAGCATGGCATAACCACTCATAGCCTTGTACCATGTGGTATATACTTGCTATGGGAACCTAAGCCTTTTAACCCAAAGCCTAAGCTCATGTAATTGGCCTAGTTACTTTCCTTAGGTTTTACCCCAAATGCATGTTGTTTGACTATGGTTAATTTATCTTGGCTTAAATCATGGCTTATTTGGTTTGTTCTTTTTCTAATATGACCTAAATACATTGTGAGCTCAAAATAAATGAGTGATTTTATGCAAGAGAATTTCAATTATGGAAATGATGCCAAGGGTTGTAGGTCTATTTATTCAAATGTTCAATTATCCGATTATCCATTAATATAACCTTGAATCTTAATTTGTTTCTTAAGATTAATTAGCCAATTATCAATTCACTAGTTCTCACATTTATGAATTAACAACAACCAATTGTTTAACATTATCAAATTAATAAACCCTAGAACTTATATTTCTAATTCATTCTTAGGGTAGTCAATTGCATAGTTCCGATATTAAACTTCTCCTCTCGGTTCGTCATTCAATATTAAGTAATCAATAGGTGGCCATTCTATCAATTTACCTTTAATTCAATGCAATCAACAAATAACAAGGTATATCAATGGAATCATCAAATCAAATCATTTAATCAAATATACTACAACCCCAAGCATGAGTAATTTAGCTCATCATATGTTTTAAATAAATACTCAATTCAATATAAACCAAATCAAAATTATACATTGCAATATTAATGTTCTTAATACACAATAACAAATAAGAAATGGAATACAAGGAAGAGTCAGGAAAACCCCTTTTTGAAGATGCTAAAAATCGGACTCTCGTCTCTTTCGTGGCTCCTTCTTGGTGTGTGATGATGAACTTCCAGCTCTCTTGAACAAATGGTTCTCTTCTTGAAGGAGTAGATGATAGCTTTCTCAAATCCTCAACTCTCCAATCAATCCTCTTAAACCCTAATTCTCAAGAACTAATAACTCACTTCAAAACCAACAATTAATTTTGCTCTTGGTGTGTGTGAAGAAATGGTGAATGGAAATGGTGAATGGTCTTGCTCTCTCAAGCCAAGAACCAAGGAAGAGGATGATGAAGATGAAGAAGTAGGAGTAGTGGGAAGTGTAGAGAATGTCCACTAAATTAATTCAAAATCCCCTTTTCTAATCCCCATGCTCTTCCACTTTCAATTGTTTAAGACACCCATAATGCCTTGTCTCCCACTTACTAATTTCTTTATACCTTTCTTCCATAAAATCCTCCCACTTTTCACTCTTTTTTTGTTCTTTTGTCTCCCACTAAAAACACACCAGCTCATTTCTCATGCAAATCAGCTAAGGACCCAGGGTGACACGGCCAAGCCAAATGGAGGTTGGCCGTGTCTAGTGACTTTCTTACTTGGGGACACGGCCAAGCTCCTGGCCGTGTCCCATTCTGTGTGCTTGTCCTTGTGAGACACGGCCAAGGACACGGCCGTGTCATGTGACACGGCCAGTGTCCTGGCCGTGTTCAGTGATGGTGTCTGTTTCTGTGTCTTTCTTTTCTTCTTTGCTCTTTTGTTCCCATGGAGAGACACGGCCAATGGCTTGGCCGTGTCTCCTGGCCGTGTTCGCTACTGGTCTTGTTTCCTTGAGGGACACGGCCAAGCCATGTTAGTCCTGGCCGTGTCTCATGTTTTTCCTTGATTCTTCTTCTTTTGATGAGGGACACGGCCAAGCTTCACCAAGCTTGGCCGTGTCACTTGTTTTCTTCAACAAGTTCACCCATTTTTTATTCCTTAGCTCCATCAAGTGTGCTTCAACCTAAATCAACAACTTCAAACATATTTAAGTACAATTAAATATGAAAATTAACTTAAAACCAACAAAAATATCATAGAAAATGTATACAAAATTGATCTAAACAATTACCCCACACTTAATCCTTTGCTTGTCCCCAAGCAAAGTTAGAATCAAAACAAATAAAACAAGATGATATTGTCAAGTTCAAGAGTTATAAGGATGCATTAAGACTCCCATCTTATTAAATCCGCAATCATAATCGAATCGAGAATAATCGGTACTCAAGTAACTTAATGGTCAATCAATGCATACCAAAATTGTCACTCCCTTACAAAACCTCTCAAGTGTTTAATTGGGTAGTGTTTAACCTCTCAACATTCAATGAAAGATTAGGACTATAGGCTTGCTTATCAATCAATTCTCCACCACCTAATCACAATCAAGCATCAATCATAAGGTCTTTTATTTGGTTGTAATGGGGCTAAGGAAAAGGTATGACATTTGGGAGAGTGATTTAGTTCATTTAGGTCAAGAGTACTTCAAGAGTGAAGTAAGCAATGTTGCATGATCAACAATCCCAATTGTTTAATTTGCAAAGATGATTTCCAAACTCAATACAACCCTTCCCACAAGAACAACAACTATTATTTTGATTTTCTTTATTTATTTCATCAATTATTTTTTTTTATTTTTTTTATATAGGGTATCCAACTAAAGAGTACAATAATTTGTAATTTAGAGCACACTTTATTAAGCACAACACTCCATTAATGCTCTTGAAATGCTCTTGATCTAATGAACGGGTAAAGTTAAAATATAATGGTTCAAGCCGACGGTGTTGTGAAAAAGAAAGAAGGGAAAATGAAATAAGCTCAAAGTTGGTGAACTAAGGTCGGATGTAAGGTTGGTCTTTTTAAGCCAAAATGGGTTGCCCTAAATTGCCTGAATCATGTTGATGCTTAATTGAAATTTTTATGTAGTCTCAAAATGCATGTCAAAGCAAGTTCTAGTAATTCATCAATCAAAGATGTTCACACATAAAGAGAATGATAAGTTGATGGCTCAATTCCTCACTAGTTTAATGGCAATACATAGAATAACCATCAAAATTGACAATAAGTACTAACTCTAATCAATCCTCAAATTCATGCTTCAAAAATTTAAAAGTCATCTATCAACATTCTTATAACAATTGAACTTATTAATATACATCAAAATCAATTATAAAACAAAAGAAGAAACTTAACAAAACAAGAACACTTACGAAAATAACAAAACAAAAACATTTACGAAAATAGACAATTAATATTCATGAACAAAAGGCTTAGCACACACCCCACACTTAAGTTTTACATTGTCCTCAATGGAAACAACGATATGTAAAGTAAAAAGTTAAGGTACAACCTGTTTTTCCATCGATCCTTTGTGACGCAAGTGCTACCTTTTCATCCACAAACAACCATTGTTCAAGAGCAAAATACAATATATAAAATAAACATAATATAAAGAGTTAACATTAAAATCCGAAACAACAAAAACATGAAATAACTACAAATAAGAAAATAACAAGTGATGTCAAAAGGTTGGAGCTGGTAGGATCTACGGTGGTGGAGGATAGGACGATGATGCCGCTGATGGGTGAAGGCTCAGAATTTTAGCGAGGTTGCTGTTGATTAGGTCCATTTGTTCCATGACTGCAGTATGATTACGGTCAATTTGTTCCATGGCTGCAGCATGGTTTCGGTCAACCCTGCTTTCCAATGCTTCAATCCTATGAAGGAGCTCCTGATTGTTCGGGATTGGAGCATCTTCATCTAAATTTAGAGAATCCGAGTCGGAATCCTCCTCGACTCGTGCTCTCTTTTGGCGGCCCTCTAGGACCTCAGTCTCAACTGAACCCATAACATACGCTCCTCCTTTTCTTGAAACCATGCGCATTTTCTCTAGGGTGGCAAGATCTAATGAATCATTCCCCGATATCTTAGTCAGTCGGCAATTGCTCGGGTCAAAATCATCAAGGAGTGCCATTGCTAAAATTGTAACTAATCCTCCGATACAAATGGCACCCCGCTTTTTATGTCCCACACTGTCAAACACATCGGCTAACCAATAGCCGGTACAAACGGGT
The DNA here is from genome assembly GCA_947685225.1 of Garcia nutans. Classification (NCBI taxonomy): domain Eukaryota; kingdom Viridiplantae; phylum Streptophyta; class Magnoliopsida; order Malpighiales; family Euphorbiaceae; genus Garcia; species Garcia nutans. The sequence goes on from CANTUV010000045.1 coordinate 38,896,349, forward strand.
ACGTTATTGCTAGCACAGCCTAAAAAGTATAGTTCACTTAGTTCTACAACCCCTGTGCTTTCTTTTCTTGCAAAAAATCCACACGACATAAACCGGTGTAAGTACCTTAGGGCTGGATTTTTCAATTTCGTAGCCTTGGCCGATTTGGCCACATAGGTACCCGAGCCCAAAGCTCCCCATGCGAATTGTTGTTGAAAACTCTTAGGCACACATTGTTCCCCTTGTTGGTGAAAACCAAAAATATCGCTCAATTGATCGATTTTAAGCACAAATTGTCTCCCAAGCAATTTAAAGTGTATCCTAATGCAAATCCTTTGGTCATTTTTTTCAACCTTAAGTGTGGTTAAAAATTCTAATGTAAGTTCCTCAAATTGCAAAGGCTTAAGGGAAACAAATCTATCCCACCCAAGATTATGAACAAATCCATAAAAATTATTTCGAATATTAAGCGCATCGAGGGATTCTTCGTTAACATACCTCGTCGAAAAGAAACCCCGAGCGAGAAGAGTTGCTCTCCTTGGTGCTAACGATGATGAAGATGGAGCTGAAGGTGGAAGTCGCGTCCTTTTGTGGTGAGAGACCGTTTTTGTTCTTGTCATTCTGATGATTTGGTGAAAAATGAAAATTTCTCAAATTTAATTGATTTTAATGAGAAAAGAAAAGAAGTGGATGGGTTAAAATCAGTTTTGGTGAAGAAAAGTGAAAGATTTACTTTGATTTTGAAGCTTGAAGATGGTGGCTATGGAGGTTTTTAGAGAGAGATCGAGAGAGGGAGCGAGAGAGAACGAGAGAGGAGAGAGAGAGATTTAGGGATTTAGAATGAACAGCTGGGCAAAAATCGTGATTTTAAAACTAAAAGTTTAGGTGACACGGCCAAGCTTGGTGAAGCTTGGCCGTGTCTGATGGTTTTTTGAGGGACACGGCCATGGACACGGCCGTGTCCCTTGAATGTGTCTGTTTCTGGAAAAAAAAATTGAAAGGCAATATGAGTGACACGGGGAGAGGCTTGGCCGTGTCTGTGTGACACGGCCAAGGACACGGCCAGGACCTCTGGCCGTGTCTACTTCTGTGACTTTGATGTTTGTTGGACACGGGCAAAGACACGGCCAGGACCTCTGGCCGTGTCTGCTTCTGCCAAAATGGTTTTAATTTAATTTTATATATATATATATATATATTTGGTTTATTTGTGTCACCAAATCACCAAAGATGCAGTCTTCTTCTTGATTTAACCCTGGAACACATTCAAGAAAAATAAAAACTGATCAAAGTACCTATTCCGTTTTATTTAACTCAACATGAAATTAAAATTGCAAAATATAAGATTATCACAGCGAAAAGAAATGCAAACCGATGGGTTGCCTCCCATTCAGCGCTTCTTTAATGTCGTATAGCTGGACACTGTTGCATCATTCGTCAATGAACACCATGCTTTCTACCATTTTTGCAACTTCGATGTCTTCCAAGTAGGGCTTCACCCTTTGTCCATTGACCTTGAACGTCTCGTTGGTCTTCAAATTAAGTAACTCAACAACCCCATAGGGAAATGTTTGAGTAACTTGAAAGGGTCCACTCCAACGCGACTTCAATTTTCCGGGAAACAACCGCATTCTTGAATTGAAGAGAAGGACTTTCATTCCCGGTTCAAAGGTCCTTCGAAGAATCATCCTGTCATGAATAGCTTTGGTCTTTTCCTTGAAGATCCTTGAACTCTCATAGGCTTCATTCCGAAGCTCATCAAGCTCGGAAATTTGTAGCATTCTCTGGTCCCTTGCTTCACCTAAGTCCATATTTGTGGTCTTTATTGCCCAATAAGCCTTGTGCTCCAATTCCACCGGGAGGTGGCATGCCTTGCCAAAGACCAACCTATAGGGACTCATTCCCAATGGAGTTTTATAAGCAGTCCTATAAGCCCACAATGCTTCCGAGAGTCGGATTGACCAGTCCTTCCGAGTTGTGCTCACTGTCTTTTCTAAAATCCCCTTGATCTGCTTGTTTGAAATCTCAGCTTGCCCGGATGTTTGGGGATGATATGGAGTTGCCACCTTGTGTCGGATGCCCATCTTGGTCATCAACTTTTCAAACCATTTGTTGCAAAAATGGCTTCCTCCATCACTCACTATCGCCTTGGGGGTTCCAAACATGCTCAAAATATTCTCCTTCACAAATTTTAACACAATGTTAGCATCATTTGTCCTAGTGGGGATTGCCTCAACCCACTTAGACACATAATCCACTGCTAGAAGAATATATTCAAAACCAAATGATTTGGGAAATGGCCCCATGAAATCAATTCCCCACACATCGAAAATATCAACCACAATAAAAATATTAAGGGGCATTTCGTTCCGTTTGCTAATGTTCCCTACTCTTTGGCATTCATCACATCTTATACAAAAATGATAAGCATCTTTAAAAAGAGTAGGCCAATACAAACCGCTTTGAAGAATTTTCTCGGCTGTCTTCTTTCCTCCAAAATGTCCCCCGCAATACAAATTGTGGCAATATTGTAGCACTTGTTTTTGTTCCTCTTCCGGCACACATCTTCTTATCACTTCATCCCTGCAAATTCTAAACAAGTAAGGTTCATCCCAAAAATAATACTTACATGTATGCAGGAATCTCTTCTTTGCTTGGAAGCTCAAATCCTTTCTCACTACACCACAAGAAAGGTAATTAGCAATATCAGCATACCATGGTGCTTGAGTTAAGGAAAACAAGTGTTCATCCGGGAATTTCTCAAAAGCATTTTCACAAGCGATTTTAGCATTATTTTCACAAGAGTTAAGTCTAGAAAGATGGTCGGCCACTACATTTTCGCTTCCCTTCCTATCTTTGATTTCTACATCGAATTCTTGTAACATCAACACCCATCTAATGAGCCTAGGTTTAGCTTGTGGTTTGGTCAATAGGTATTTCAAGGCTGTATGATCAGAGAATACTATGACCTTAGAACCTATCAAGTAAGATCTAAATTTGTCTAGTGCAAATACCACAGCTAACATTTCTCTCTCAGTGGTTGTGTAATTTACTTGTGCATCATTTAAAGATAAACTTGCATAATAGATTACACACATCAACTTATTCACTCTTTGGCCCAAAACAGCTCCAATGGCAAAATTCGATGCATCGCACATAATTTCAAATGGCAAATCCCAATTTGGGGCAACAATTATAGGGGCAGAAGTTAGTTTTTCTTTCAAAATTTTAAAAGCCTCTAAGCACTTTTCATCAAAAACAAATGGGACATCTTTTCCTAACAAATGACACAAAGGACGTGAAATTTTGGAAAAATCTTTTATGAACCTCCTATAAAATCCTGCATGTCCCAAAAAACTTCTAATTCCCTTAACTGATGTGGGTGGAGGTAGGTTCACAATTAATTCAACTTTAGCCTTGTCTACCTCAATCCCTTCATGGGAAATAACATTCCCTAAAACAATTCCATGATCAACCATAAAGTGACTCTTTTCCCAACTCAATGTAAGATTACATTCAATACACCTTTTAAGTACTAGAGTCAACTTTTCCAAACAATCATCAAAGGAATTACCAAAGACAGAAAAGTCATCCATGAATACCTCAATGCACTTGTCTAACATATCAGAAAATATGGAAAGCATACACCTTTGAAATGTGCCTGGTGCATTGCAAAGTCCGAATGGCATCCTTCGAAATGCAAACGTCCCAAAGGGACAAGTAAATGTAGTCTTTGGTTGATCTTCTGGTGCTATCGGGACTTGGTAGTAACCTGAAAGACCATCAAGAAAACAGTAAAAAGAATGTCCAGATAATCTATCAAGCATTTGATCAATAAATGGCAAAGGGAAATGATCTTTCTTGGTGACTTTATTTAATTTCCTATAATCTATGCACATCCGCCACCCAGTTTGTGTTCATGTTGGTACCAACTCTCCTTTTTCATTCTGGACCACTGTCAACCCTGTTTTCTTAGGCACAACATGAACGGGACTAACCCATTCACTATCAGCAATAGGGTAAATTACCCCTTCATCCAGTAATTTAAGGACCTCCTTCTTAACAACCTCGCTCATGTTAGGGTTTAGTCTCCTTTGGGACTCTCTCACCAGTTTAGCCCCTTCCTCTAAAATGATCTTATGCATGCACATAGAGGGACTAATACCCTTAATGTCACTCAACCCCCAACCTATAGCCTTCTTGAATTTTTTCAACATAGTTACAAGCTTATTCTCTTCCTCACTGGTAAGGGTAGCAGAAATTATCACTGGTTGAGAATTATTTTCCCCAAGAAAAATATATTTCAAATGCTTGGGGAGTTCCTTAAGCTCAACCCCTTGTAGTTGAACTTGCCCTTCTTCAACTTCAATTTCCTCCTCAACACTCTCATCGTCCAAAATGGATTTGTCTTCTTCATTCTCCTCATTGGAAGTCTCTGCTTCTTCTTGCAATTTTAGAGCCTTTTCTAGCTTGTGTTCACCATTTTCCTGCAAGAAAACTTCTTGGACAACACTATCAGTAATATCAATGAAAGAGCAATCTTCATATAAAGCACTAGTGGGAATGGGGGAAGTGTTAAAAATTGAAAATTCTACAGTTTGTCCCAAAACGGTCATGGTTAATTTTCCATTTTTAACATCAATTAAAGTGTTAGTTGTGGCCATAAAAGGCCTCCCTAACAAAATTGCATGCTCGGCATCCCATGGGATTTCTCCCCCCGTGTCTAAGACAATGAAATCGACGGGTACAATCAAACCTCCTACTTTCACTAGAACATCTTCTATGATTCCCTTAGGGTATCTAAGAGTTCTATCTGCTAATTGTAAAACCATTTTGGTCGGTTTGAGTTCCCCTAGCTCTAGATTCAGATAAATTGAGTATGGCATCAAATTAATACTAGCTCCAAGATCACACATGCCAATGATCTCTTTCCCATTCCCCATAGAGATTTTAACAATAAAGCTTCCAGGATCTTTTAGTTTAGGAGGTAACTTATGTTGTAAAACAGCACTTGTTACTTCCGAAACTATCACCTTCTCATCCAACTCATACCTTATCTTCTTAGTGTTAAGCTCTTTTAAGAATTTGGCATAAGATGGCATATTCTTTATCACCTCTAGTAAGGGTAGGTTGATACTTACCTTCGAAAGCATGTTGTAAATTTCAGAAAATTGCTTATCATGCTTTTCATTTTTTAACCTGCTGGGAAATGGAATTGGTGGTCTATACGGATTTGGAGATTTGTGCAGTTTTGGTGCAACTGATGCCTCCTCTTTGTCCTCCTCAAGCTCATTTGGTTCAGCTTCTTCTTCTTGTATTTCCTTGCCATTATCCTGTGTTATACCTGCATCAAAAGAATTATCAATGTTATTATCACCAATTTTATTATCAAGTACCTTACCGCTTCTCAAAACGGTGATTGCTTTGGCTTGCTCCGATTGGCTTGGAAATTTCCCTTTTTGATTGGCTTGAAGTTGATTAGCCAATTGGCCCACTTGAGTTTCAACCTTCTTAAGCGATGCTTCTAAAGAGTCAAACCGCTTATTGTTCAATTCTTGATTTTGAGTGCTTACTTGAATGAAAGCATTCAAGTTGTCTTCAAATGAAGGTTTCTTGACTTGCTCTTGATTTGAGGTTTGCCCTTGAAATTGGGGACCTCTTTGATATGGTTGGAAGGGTTGTTGAGGTGGAGCATGTTGTTGATTTTTCCATGAAAAATTGGGGTGATTCCTCCAGCTGGGGTTATAAGAATTTGAATATGGGTCATTCCTACCCCTTTGTTGGAACCCTTCAAAAGCAAAGGCTTGCTCTTGCTCCTCTTGAAATGAGTCAAAATTTGAGGGGCACACATTTGCTTGATGGCCTACAAGACCGCATGATGCGCATGACTCTTGGCTTGGTCCCGACAAGTTCCCTTTTGCATTCAACAATTTCACTTGCCTTGTCAGTTCTGCAATTTGCCTAGCCATTTCTGAGTTTGCACTTATCTCATGTGCTCCTCTTCTTCTTTCTCCAATGCTCTTTTGTTGGGAATTTGCCCCCAACATTTCGAACAATGCAACTGTTTCTGTAGCTGTTCTTTCACCCATTGCACCCCCTGCTGCATTATCCACTGTATTTTGAGATTGTTGAGTTAGCCCATCATAGAAAAATTGATTGAGCAACTGTTATGGATAGTAGTGGTGAGGGCACTGAAATAGTAATGATTTGAAGCGATCCCACACCTCGTGAAATGGTTCTCCGTCAAACTGGGTGAAAGTTGCAATACTCCCCCTAAGCTCCTTGGTCTTTTGATGAGAATAGAACTTTCCCATAAATTTGTTGTAGACTTCAGTCCATGTGGTTAACGAATTCTCTGGTAGGGTCATTAACCACGCTTTTGCCCTGTCCTTTAAACTGTATGGGAAACATCTCAGCTTCAGTTCATCTTCCGTTAATGTTTGCAAAGGGAACGTATGCAATGTTGAATAAAAATCTCGAATGAAGTTGAGAGGATCTTCATTCGGCAGTCCGTGGAAGGATGGCAGCATACTATAATGAGTATTTCTGAGTTCATAGTTTCTTGCTGCGTTGCTCAACCGGATACAAGATGTGGTCACTCCGATGATCGGTCGAGCAAACTCCTTCATGGGTGGCTCTTGTGCATCACCCATCTCTGTTTCTGTGTTCTCCTCAAATTGCTCTTCGGTATTTTCTTCTTCTTGCTCAAAAGGATTTGGTCTCTCGGATCTTGGACGTCTATGGATGTTGTCAATAAATGGAACAAGTTCGTTTCCTTGAGACCGTCGTCCGTGCATAAAGTACCTAAGCAATTCAAAAAGAACACTTTAAACAATTTAAAAAAATAAAATAAAATAAAAAAATCAAACTATCACAAAATTGCCTTCCCCGGCAGCGGCACCAAAAACTTGTTGCGCTTAAATTAACACTATCACAAAGCGGCACTCGCAAGTATACGAGGCTATTGTAGTGACGGTGATCGCCCCAAGGTCGTTTCCCAAGGAAGGACTTGCAAGTAATAGTTCGATTAGCATGGAATAATAAATTCGATTTTGTGATTGAATTGGTAGACCGTAATTATCCTTAGAAATTAAAACGAGTGATTTTATGCAAGAGAATTTCAATTATGGAAATGATGCCAAGGGTTGTAGGTCTATTTATTCAAATGTTCAATTATCTGATTATCCATTAATATAACCTTGAATATTAATTTGTTTCTTAAGATTAATTAGCCAATTATCAATTCACTAGTTCTCACATTTATGAATTAACAACAACCAATTGTTTAACATTATCAAATTAATAAACCCTAGAACTTATATTTCTAATTCATTCTTAGGGTAGTCAATTGCATAGTTCCGATATTAAACTTCTCCTCTCGGTTCGTCATTCAATATTAAGTAATCAATAGGTGGCCATTCTATCAATTTACCTTTAATTCAATGCAATCAACAAATAACAAGGTATATCAATGGAATCATCAAATCAAATCATTTAATCAAATATACTACAACCCCAAGCATGAGTAATTTAGCTCATCATATGTTTTAAATAAATACTCAATTCAATATAAACCAAATCAAAATTATACATTGCAATATTAATGTTCTTAATACACAATAACAAATAAGAAATGGAATACAAGGAAGAGTCAGGAAAACCCCTTTTTGAAGATGCTAAAAATCGGACTCTCGTCTCTTTCGTGGCTCCTTCTTGGTGTGTGATGATGAACTTCCAGCTCTCTTGAACAAATGGTTCTCTTCTTGAAGGAGTAGATGATAGCTTTCTCAAATCCTCAACTCTCCAATCAAGCCTCTTAAACCCTAATTCTCAAGAACTAATAACTCACTTCAAAACCAACAATTAATTTTGCTCTTGGTGTGTGTGAAGAAATGGTGAATGGAAATGGTGAATGGTCTTGCTCTCTCAAGCCAAGAACCAAGGAAGAGGATGATGAAGATGAAGAAGTAGGAGTAGTATGAAGTGTAGAGAATGTCCACTAAATTAATTCAAAATCCCCTTTTCTAATCCCCATGCTCTTCCACTTTCAATTGTTTAAGACACCCATAATGCCTTGTCTCCCACTTACTAATTTCTTTATACCTTTCTTCCATAAAATCCTCCCACTTTTCACTCTTTTTTTGTTCTTTTGTCTCCCACTAAAAACACACCAGCTCATTTCTCGTGCAAATCAGCTAAGGACCCAGGGTGACACGGCCAAGCCAAATGGAGGTTGGCCATGTCTAGTGACTTTCTTACTTGGGGACACGGCCAAGTTCCTGGCCGTGTCCCATTCTGTGTGCTTGTCCTTGTGAGACACGGCCAAGGACACGGCCGTGTCATGTGACACGGCCAGTGTCCTGGCCGTGTTCAGTGATGGTGTCTGTTTCTGTGTCTTTCTTTTCTTCTTTGCTCTTTTGTTCCCATGGAGAGACACGGCCAATGGCTTGGCCGTGTCTCCTGGCCGTGTTCGCTACTGGTCTTGTTTCCTTGAGGGACACGGCCAAGCCATGTTAGTCCTGGCCGTGTCTCATGTTTGTCCTTGATTCTTCTTCTTTTGATGAGGGACACGGCCAAGCTTCACCAAGCTTGGCCTTGTCACTTGTTTTCTTCAACAAGTTCACCCATTTTTGATTCCTTAGCTCCATCAAGTGTGCTTCAACCTAAATCAACGACTTCAAACATATTTAAGTACAATTAAATATGAAAATTAACTTAAAACCAACAAAAATATCATAGAAAATGTATACAAAATTGATCTAAACAAATGACACCACCTACAATATTGATTTTGATTCAAGTACTTCATTGGAAGGATGGATGCAAACCAGCTAAGGGACATAGTCGATGAAGTTGTCAAAGCTAGGATGGTTGAGCTACGAGATCAATTGGTTGAAATTAGAGGACCCAGTTGATTCAAATTCTGGAGATTATTGACAATGCTAATGAGGCATCTCCTATTGACATAAGAAGGAAGGGAAAGGTAGCATCAACAGGGAACATGCTCACTAATAGAGATCGAATGAAAAATGAGAGATCAATCCCTATTCTACAAGACCAACCGAACCATGCACTACCTAAGTGGAGTAATAAGGGCAGCTATCACCCTAGTGGTCAAAGTCAAAGGGAAAAAGGAGGTGTTGAGAAAAATGTAGCAACTGAACTAGCAAAGAAGCATAAATTTTCAAACTTGGGGGAGCCTTTGTCAAAGATGTTAGAAAATCTAATAAAGATGGATTTGCTACAACCATTGATACCTCGGCCTCTACATAAGCCTCTAACACCAAATTTTGATGCCAAGGTCTTCTATCAATTCCATCAAATGCAAGGGCATGAGACAGATAAATGTGTTCACTTAAGGCACAAAATCCAAGATTTGATTGGCAATGGAAAGTTGCCTGAGCCTGATAAGCCCAACACTAAGAAGAATCCTTTGCCTAAGTTTGGAAGAGTACCTCCACCGACAACCCTCATGGTGGGAAAAGGATTGGAAGAATATTTTATTTTATCATCCTTTCAAGATGGGGATATTGAAGATGTGAAAGAAGCTTAACTCAACAAACTTTCTTTAGCTTGAATGTTGCTTTTCAAATTTTGCTTTAATATTTAATTGGAACTATCGTGTTTTTCAAATTTAAATTTATTTGAATAAATTACTTTCATCAAAATTTTTGTTGGTCTTTGTTTATTTTGGTGCTCAACCAATGAGGAATCTAGCTTGATGTTCATGAATTAATATATTTATGCATCATGACTTGAATAAATTTACTAGGTGAGGGAATTGCTCTATAGCATTGAGTTGTGTATGCTTACTTAGAGAGGGCTCCTGCATAATTACCTTTGTCTAGGTCCTAGTCAGTCTTAGAACATGCTTTGACAAACTTTTGAGGCGAAATTGAACTCTGCTTATTTTAATGGAGAGATGATCTAGGCATTGTTTGCTTAGCCAACAACTAATATCCACCCTATTAAATATCAATCCCTAGTTGTCCTTTTGAGCCTTCATGAAATTTTAGCTTTCTTTTCATTGGCTTACAAACCCCAACAACCTACCCTGAGTTGTTGTGATACTTTTGACAAGTCTTATAATCACTAAGGTGAAAAGGTAAGAAGATCAAAGAATGGAATGCATAGCCAAAGTAGTAAGGGTAGTTGATGCTTTCAAGACCATAAGGGTAGTTGAAGTTCACCTAATATCTCCAATCTATCAAGATAACATCAGAGTAACAAATGATTTATCTCTGTTAAAGAAGATTTATGTCACTCCACTCATACATTATTAGAAATACAAGTTGGTACAAACAAGACAACTCTGTTTGAGCTAGAACCAAAAAGAAGAAGATGAAGAAGAAGAACAAAAAATAATAAGAAAAAGAAAAGAAGAAAAGGAAAAAAGGAAAACAAAAAAAGGAAAAAAAAAGAAGAAAAGGAGAAGAAAGATAAAACCTAAAAAGGCGGTTCAAAAAGCCAACTGAGTTCTCTTTTACCTAAAATCAGCAAAAGGCTTCCATTTGGTTTATAAAGATAGTTTGACTTGAATTGGTCCAACCCCACCAAAGATACCACAAAATCAAAGAAAAAGGAGAAAGACCATCCAGTTCTTGAAAGTTTTGTACTTGAAAGTCCTATAATGAAGAAGGACAAAATGATAAAATGCTTAAAGAAAGGGAAGAGTAAGAAAAATAAAAAGAAAGAAAAGGGAGAAGAAGAAAAGAAACAAAATTGGGTACCAAACTTTTTGCAAAGGCAAAGACTATCCCAATCAAGATTCAGGTTAAAGCCAAAAAGAAAGAAGAATGTTCAAAGCTCTATCTTTTCATGCTCCCAACTCTCTAAAGTTCCAACAAGCAGTTTGTAGTGTGAAGGTTTGTCTATTGTGTCACATTAGCTCCTATCTCAAAATAGCCTTCATTTAAACCCGTGTCCCTTATAGACCCCATTTAAAGCCTATTAAAGACCTGTTGATCTCTCTTGGTAGGTAGAGTCTATTAGTGGAAATAATTTGGATAAGTATGCATATGAGATAGACAATATTCAAACTCAAATGAGACTTTTGGCCAAGTAATGTGTATGTGCCTATCTGAAGTGCAACAATTCTTGCTTAAATAGAAATAATTCCCGAGTTTAGTACGGTAACTAGGGTTGTCATGATATAGATATGTTAATTTGGAAAAATCAAGTCCTGAGGTACATTGACATTGATTTGGCAAAGCCAACATTTAATTTCAAAATCAAAAATCAAAAAATAAAAAATGTTTTTGTCATACAAGGCCTTCAAGTTAAGAGAAGTTTGTTGCATCATCAAAACTTAAAGGACACATTGGGCAAAGGAAATGATTACTGACAAGGTTATGAAAAAGCTACCAATTGACATACTGAATCATAATTTGAAATGGATGTATCTCTACTGTTTTGGGACCTCCATTATTCATATTTTCAACATCTTGAAGATAAAAGACATAAATATGAAGCATTGTGTCATTCCAATGCAAGTCATGAACGAGCATCTGAAAGGAACCAATGAGAACACTTATGCTGATCACCTCGGCCTGTGAGTCGATGGAATCACTGTAAGTATTATTCATGCATACATGAGCATATCACATTGCACTTTCTTGTCTTGTATTGTCTATTCTTTATCAAAATGAACAGCAAACACCCTGTGAAGTAAACAATCAAAAGAAGATGTCAAATCAGGGGGGCATGAAAAGCCCATTGCTTGAGAAAGTTCCAGTAATTTTACAAAGAGAAGAAATGTGTGCTTGTGCGAAGAACTAGACAACAAAAAAATCAATCAGAGCCCGCATAGAAAAAATCATGGGTTTGAGCCTACACAGGGCAAAGTTTCTCCTTTTCAATTTTTGAGTTTATGCATGAACAAAATATTTTGAGACTCACTTCTAATATTTTACCACGCAGGGGGGGCAAGGAGAGGATATGAAGGCTAGCTAAAAAGGGCTAAATTTTTTGCAAAAGTGCAAAGGAAGAACAAAAAAAATGAAAAAAAAAGAAGAAAATTAGAATTCTCAAAAGAATGAAGATGCAAAAGACAAAAGATCAATCCAGCTAAAAGAGCGGAAGCCAGGGTAAAGACCCGATTTCCAATGGATAAAGATCCATGTTTCAAGGGTAAAGACTCGACCTCCAGTGGATAAAGATCTATATTTCAAGGGTAAAGACCCAATTTCCAATGGATAAAGATCCATGTTTCAAGGGTAAAGACCAGACCTCCAGTGGATAAAGATCCATGTTTCAAGGGTAAAGACCCAGCCTCCAATGGATAAAGATCCATGTTTTAAGGGTAAAGACCCGATTTCTAATGGATAAAGATCCATGTATCAAGGGTAAAGACCCGATTTCTAATGCATAAAGATCCATATTTCAAAGGGTGAAGACCCAAAGTCCAAAGGATGAAGATCATTTTCAAGGGTAAAGACCCGATCTCCAAGGATGAAGATCCGTTTTCAAAGGATGAAGATCCATTTTCAAGGGTGAAGACCCAATTTCAAAGGATGAAGATCCATGTTTCAAGGGTAAAGACCCAATTTCCAAAGGATGAAGATCCATTTTCAAGTGTAAGGACCCAATGTCCAAAGGATGAAGATCCATTTTCAAGGGTGAAGACCCAATCTCAAAGGATGAAGATCCATTTTCAAGGGTGAAGACCTGATCTCCAAGGATAAAGATGGGTGAAAACTCAATCTCCAAGGATGAAGATCCATTTACAAGGGTGAAGACTCGATCTCCAAGGATGAAGATCCATTTTCAAAGGTGAATATCCATTTTGAGGGTGAAGAACCACAATGCATTAAAGAATAGAACAGCCAGAGCAGTCAGACTTCTCAACTGATAAAAGGTCAGTCAAACCCAATCTCGAGTCCAAGTACCCAAATCAAATTCAGTCTCGGGTCCAAGTACCCAAATCAAGTTCAATCTCGAGTCCAAGTACTTAAATCAAATTCAATCTCGGGTCCAAGTACCCAATCTCGGGTCTAAGTACCCAAATCAAATTTATTCTCGGTTCCAAGTACCCAATCTCGGGTCCAAGTACCCAAATCAAGTTCAATCTCGGGCCCAAGTACCCAAATCAAATTCAATCTCGGGTCCAAGTACCCAATCTCAGGTCTAAGTACCCAAATCAAATTCAGTCTCGGATCCAAGTGACCAATCTCGGGTCCAAGTACCCAAATGAAATTCAATCTCGGATCCAAGTACCCAATCTCGGGTCCAAGTACCCAAATTCAATCCAGTCTTGGGTCCAAGTACCCAAATCAAGTTCAGTCTTGAGTCCAAGTACCCAAATCAAATTCAAGTAACCATCTCATCAAAATTATGTCTTATTACTTTTCACTCTCTTTTGCCGTAGTCTCAGATTGTTCAAGTAGGGGGCAAACTGTAGACCCTTAATTTTTGACCCATTCAAATCCGATAGTTCAAAATAGTTTTTGTGGTATTTTATTTATTTTAATAATATTTTAATTACTAATAATATTTAAAGTTATTTTTAATAAAAATAAAAAATAAAAAAATCGGACGGATAGGCGAGCTTCGCGCGGCAGCCCATTTCGCCGCAGATGGCAATCTGGGGCGAATTGGGCACTGCCCAATTCACCGCAGCCAGTTCTTGCACGAATTGGCCCGCTATGCCCATTTTTGCCAGCGCAGCCCACGGGCCCGACAGCCCGCGCGCTGCCGATTTTTTTACCAAACCTTGTTTTACCTAGTTTTCTAATTTTTCCTAAACAATTGGTATTTCCTTATTAAAATAGGATTAGGACTCTTTATTTTCCTATAAATGCCACATTAAAACAAGAACAAAGAGAGGATAGAAAAAAGCCAAAAAAAACCCTAGAAAAGAAAAACGGACAGAACACAAAAAAAAAACCTTAAAGAAGAAGGGGAGAAAACCCTAGAAAAGGAACGGAGAAATCCTAAGGATTGGACTTAATCTTTCAGAGGCAAACTAAGGGGAGGAAACATTAACAAGGGAGAATTAATAGGAACAAGGGTCGGCAATTGAGATTAACAGAGGATTAAACCACAAAGCAGAAGAGACGGCAACAAGGAGAGAAGAACAGCAGCAGCATTTTAGAGGACGAAGGAAACCATAAACAGAAATATCAAGACAACCAAAGAAGAAGGCAGATTACATATTGTCTTCACATTGTTCATCCAGAAATCAATTTGGAGGAACCAACGAACAGAGGTTTGATCTTTAATTATAAATTACTCATGCTCACAGTAGCTTCATTTCTTTGATCAATAAAAACATGCATGCAGTAACTTTATCTTTAAACACACAGTATCTTGATCTTTGAATACGCAGTTAATTGATTTTTGTTCCAATAACTTTAATCGTTTGCTTTAATTAACACATGGATCAGTTGAAATTCGTAACCCCACTTGCATGTTTCATAAAAAACATATAACTATCCAGTAGCCTTCCAGGATTTAAATTAATTGTTAGAATTTATTTTGTTTACTTTAACTTCAAGAACCGTAGGTTATTTTATTAAAACTCAAAACCTCAAACTATTTTTATCTAAAAGCCTAAACCATTTCATTATTAAACTCCAAAATATTAATTATTTTTTCCAAAACCTTAATTTATTTTTCCAAATCCAAAATTATATATTTTTTAGGCAGTAAGTCAAATCAAAAAGCCCTAACTATCCAAAACCCTAATTCCAAAAACCCTAACTATCCAAAACCCTAATTCCAAAACCCTAGTTTTAAAAATACTAATTGCAAAACCCTAGTTTCCAAAACCCTGTTAGTGTATATGCCCTAGGCCATTGATTTGGACCTTAATGTTATTCATTTTGTTATTAATAAAGAAGTTTTTATTATCATTGTTATGTTTGCATGTTATATATAATAATGATTATATCCCTGGTTTATTATTGTTATGGATATAATAATAAATATAACTAGTGTAATATTGATTTGATAATCATAAGATGATTATGGGTATGAAGATACAAATCAATATTATGGATACATGTTAGAGTACAGTGTATTGGATAGACCCACATAGATATCACTTCATGGTTTAATGTCATAAGTGTATCTCATAATAGTTTTCATTTAATCCTTTGACTTGAGATTGTCATAGTTTCCAACATAAGGAATATTATGTTTTGACATGATCAAACGTTATCTATAACTAGATAATTATAAAGGTTATGCTTGAACATGGTATAAATTATGTAGAGGAAAATGAACAATCAAGATGGAATTTGTCCCTCTCTATGAGAGAGATATCTTCTGGGCCCCTCGATAAGTGTAACTGAGAAATGCATGGCCGTGCTCAAATAAGTTGATATAAGATCAATCTTATTTGTTTATCAGTTAACTTGGAGATCGAGTAATCATAAGTTTGGACAATATAAGTATGACATTTACTATGACTTATGTTCAAACTAGATATCGTGTGACAAAGGGATTAATGCATGTACTATTTCAGGTTTTCATTTATAATGATTCTCATGATTAATTGGGTAGTCATAATGTCTTTCTAGAGACCAATTATGATTTGTGCATTTCAATAGAGATTGAAATACACTACCAGTTAATATGAGCCTATCGGGTCACACACATAGAACGTAGGCTGTACTTAAACAATAATAATTATATTTTTATTATTGTTGTTAGTATTATTATTATTATTATTATTAGATATTAATAATAATATTGTTATAATAATTATTATTAGATAATAATTATTAAAAACATGGGTCCATATAGGATATGGATAGTTAGGGTTTTGACAAGGAAAGGTCTTTTAAAACAGTTTTAAAAGGACTAGAGGCCTTGATGATTATTATTATATTCGTTTTGAAAAAACAGAAGAAGAGAAAAACCTAAAAAAACCCTAGTTTCATTTCTGAAAAGGTTCAGCCACTGCCGTTGGTGAGCTAGCACTCAGACCGGCGTACGTTCGTGTGGACTTCGCTAGAGGGTGTTCGTCTTCAGAAGGCAGCATCTGTTAATCGATTTGAAGCTACACAAAAGGTTAGTTTCGAATCTCTTTTATCGAACTGAATGGATCACATGGATCCTGTGAGTAAATCGAAAGAAATTTTTGTTTTCCGCTGCGGCAAGGGTTGCAAATTCTTCACGATTTACTAACAGTGGTATCAGAGCCCCTTGTTGATTCCATTTAATTCGAAATATGCCATGTTGATGTGTTGATGTGATCTATTGTTTTTCGAATGGCATGATTGGATTCGTTTTATCATTTGATGATGATTCGAATCTGTTATATGAGATATAACCTAAATCGTTGTTGATATATGATGTCAAAGATGACCAATTGTATAAGATACAATTCTGTGAAGTCGAACTAGGGTTGGTATACAATCTGTTATGGTTTCGAATTAGGGTTAATATGATTAATTCAATTCGTTTATTCATATTGAATGTATACATAGATTTCGATTTTGATTAATATGATTATTGAGTAAATCGTTTTCTAAGGTTTCTTGTAATAGTTCTCTGTTAATATGATTAATAGATTGCTATTATATTCTGTTTAATATGATTGACAGAATAAGGGTTTTGACAGAAAATATTTAATTGGATTAATGATTCTGTTTAGCTTCGAGGGGCGCTGCCCCTCGACCCCACCCAGGGGTGCTGCCCCTTCGGAACCCCGCCCGCTGACCGGCCAGCGGGAGCCCCGCCCGCTAACCGGCTAGCGGGACAGCCGTATGTTTGCGCCCTATAGTTCGTTACCGTGACATTAAGAATGTCAATATATTTGTTTCTATTTAACATGTTGGTGATGAATATGCTATGATTATTTGATGTCTTGGCATGGTGCATAGTATGGCTTTATGACCTATGTGTTTGTTTATTCATATCTTTGGATTGTATATACGGCCTGCGTGTCGTTTATTTTTGTAACTTTATAATTACTAGTTTAGTAGTTAGTTTTATTATTAATGTAATAATGAAGACTCAAGCTTGGAGAAGAAGATGAAAATTCCATGGAGATGAAGTTGCCTTTCAAGATATGAAGAAATGTACTATTGCAAATGTTGTAATAGATAGGTTTTCTTTTCACCTAGGGTTGCCTATATGATCTTCATTTGGTCTCATGAAGATCATATCTAGTTTGGCCATACTATGTCACGTTTATTTTTATCGAATATGTATGAGATGCCATGTTTGATAGTTTATGTATGCATATGGGATATGATATATAAATGTTAATTTTAACATGTTTTCAAAATTAAATGGAATGAACCCTCACTATTAATCTAAGTTTTAATGCCATCCATATCTTAAACACTTATCAAGGCTAAGATCACCTAAATGTAGATTTTGCCAAAGCAAAGTACTTTAGGTTATCCTAGTAAGATATGATGAGTAATGGTGCTGCTCATGCGTTTAAAATTGGTTAGACTTAATTAGGCTATCAAAATGGTTTTGGGCCTAAGGCATTAGATGGGGTATAACATGCAATGACATATGATGTCATGATCCCATATTATCTAAGAGTTACATGTGATGTAATTGGTAAGGGGTTACCTACCATAATAACTTGATTTTAAGTGTCATGCCAAAGCTGACTTAATATTAAGTAAAAATTGGATCTTAGCCCACTAAAATGTCATTGTGATGATTGAGGGTTATATTTTAGTGGGATTTTAATTACTTATCACCTTTTATTAATTAAAATTTGCATATTTTGTAGATTGAAATGGCTACCAACAATAACTCCACTTTATCACTGCGATCCATCCTTGAGAAGGAAAAACTGAAAGAGAATGGGACTAATTTTGTTGATTGGTTTAGGAACCTGAGAATTGTTCTCAAACAAGAAAAGAAGTCCTATGTGCTTGATGAAGTTGTCCCTAAGCCACCTCCTGCTAATGCTTCTAATGCTGATAAGAACAAGCATAAGAAGCATATGGATGATTCCAATGACATTGGATGTCTTATGCTTGCTACTATGTGTCCAGAACTTCAGAAGGATCTGGAACACTTGGAGGCTTATGAGATGAGTGTCCATCTCAAACAAGCTTTCCAACAGCAAGCTAGGCAGGATAGATTCGACACTGCTGTTGCATTATTTGACTGCAAGATGTCAGAGGGCGAATCGGTTAGCGCTCATGTTTTGAAAATGAAGGGCTACATAGATCACCTTGCCCGACTTGGATATCCCTTGAGTTTAGAACTCTCCATGGATTTGATCCTTCATTCTTTGCCCAGCAGTTTTTCACATTTTGTTATGAACTATAATATGAATAACATGGAAAAGTCCATTCCTGAGCTACATGGTATGCTCAAAACTGCTGAAGGGAATATCAAAAAGCCCACTAAGGCTACCCATGTATTGAATGTCAATAAGGGTAAGCCTATGAAGAAGAAAGGCAAGGCAAAGGGTAAAGCAACAGTTGCTACAAAGCCTAAGGGACAGCCCAAGCCAAAAGAACCCAAGGCACCTGTTCCTAAGGAAGGAACTTGTTTCCATTGCAAGGAGCCTGGGCATTGGAAAAGAAATTGCCCACTTTATTTGGCTGAATTGAAGAAATCGAAGGGTAGTGCGACTACATCTTCAGGTATATATGTTATAGAAATTAACTTATCTGCTTCTACTTCATGGGTATTGGATACTGCATGTGGTTCTCACATTTGTACAAATGTGCAGGGACTCAAAAGGAGTAGATCACTGAAAAGGGGCGAAGTTGACCTACGAGTTGGGAATAAAGCAAGAGTTGCTGCACTAGTTGTAGGATCTTATGAACTTCATATGCCTAATGGCTTTTTGTTAAATTTGAACAATTGCTATTATGTTCCTACTCTGAGTAGGAATCTTATTTCAGTTTCAGTTTTGGATGATGAAGGTTTTTCATTTTTAATTAAAAATAAGACATGTTCTATTTTTGATAAAGATGATTTGCTTTATGGTATTGCAAGATCTTTTAATGGCCTTTATGTCCTTGACTTAGATGATTCTAGGGAGAATCATATTTATAACATAAACTCTAAAAGAATTAAGCCAAATGACCTAAACCCTACATTTTTATGGCATTGTCGTCTTAGCCATATAAATGAGAAACGCATTTCTAAACTCCATCAAGATGGATTATTAGATTCATTTGATTTTGAATCATTTGATAAATGTGAATCTTGTTTACTTGGCAAAATGACAAGGAATCCTTTCATCGGACAAGGTGAAAGGGCTAATGACTTGCTTGGACTAGTACATACAGATGTATGTGGCCCGTTAAGCATTAGTGCCAGAGGAGGATATAATTACTTCATTACTTTTACTGATGATTTCAGTAGGTATGGCTATGTCTACCTAATGAAACATAAGCATGAGGCTTTTGAAATGTTCAAAACTTTTCAAAATGAAGTACAAAATAAACTTGGTAAAACTATTAAGGCACTTCGATCTGATCGAGGTGGTGAATTTTTGAGCCAAGAGTTTGACGAACATCTAAGAAATTATGGAATTATTTCACAATTAACTCCTCCAGGAACTCCACAGTGGAATGGTGTTTCTGAAAGAAGAAATCGAACTTTATTAGATATGGTTCGATCTATGATGAGTCAAGCAGATCTTCCATTATCGTTTTGGGGTTATGCCTTGGAGACAGCTGCTTTTGTTTTAAACCGTGTACCATCTAAAGCGGTTGAAAAGACGCCATATGAGATATGGACTGGCAAAACACCTAGTTTGTCTTTTCTTAAGATTTGGGGTTGTGAAGCTTATGTGAAAAGACCAGTTTCAGATAAGTTAGCTCCAAAATCTGCTAAATGTATCTTTGTGGGATATCCTAAGGAAACTAAAGGATATTATTTCTATATTCCATCTGAGAACAAAGTGTTTGTTGCTCGAAATGGAACCTTTTTGGAAAAAGAATTCATTTCTAAAAGAACTAGTGGGAGTACAGTTCAATTAGATGAATTTATAGAACCACAAGAAGATATTGAACCGCCTGTAGAAACAGTTTCAGAACCATAAGTCATTGTGGAAACTGAAAATGTTACACAAGTTCTGCGCAGATCTGATAGACCACATCATCAGCCTGAGAGATATGGATTTCTCATGACTGAAAGTCGTGAAGTTTTGCTCATAGATCAAGATGAGCCAACTACCTATCTTGAAGCTGTGTCAGGTCCAGATTCAGAGAAATGGCTTGGAGCCATGAACTCTGAGATGCAGTCCATGTTTGACAACCAAGTTTGGGCCTTAATTGATCCTCCCGAAGGTATTAAGACTATTGGTTGCAAATGGGTTTTCAAGAAGAAAATTGACATGGATGGAAATGTGCAAACCTATAAAGCAAGGTTGGTTGCTAAAGGTTTCAAACAAACTCATGGTATAGACTATGATGAAACCTTTTCTCCAGTTGCTATGATTAAATCTATTAGGATTCTCCTTGCCATTGCTGCATACTATGATTATGTGATATGGCAAATGGATGTCAAAACTGCTTTCCTTAATGGAAATTTACTCGAGGATGTGTACATGACACAACCTGAGGGTTTTGTAAATCCTGAGAATTCTGGGAAGGTTTGCAAGCTTCAAAGGTCCATTTATGGATTGAAGCAAGCATCTCGAAGCTGGAATCTTTGTTTTGATGAAACAGTTAAGAACTTTGGTTTCATTCAAAATGAAGATGAACCATGTGTTTACAAGATGGTTAGTGGGAGTGCTATCGTGTTCTTAGTCCTATATGTAGATGACATATTGATCATTGGAAATGATGTCCCCACTTTACAAAAGGTTAAAGATTGGTTAGGGAATTCTTTTTCAATGAAGGACTTGGGTGAGGCTGCATATATCCTTGGTATAAGGATCTATAGAGATAGATCTAGAAGGATAATTGGTTTAAGTCAAAGTACATACATTGACAAAGTGTTGAAGAGGTTCAGCATGCAAGATTCCAAGAAGGGATTTTTGCCTATGTCACATGGTATTCATCTTAGCAAGAATCAATGTCCTAAGACATCTGATGAGCGAGATAGAATGAATAAGATCCCTTATGCTTCTGCTATTGGATCTATTATGTATGCCATGCTATGTACTAGACCTGATGTCTCATAATCTTTGAGCACAACAAGTAGATATCAAGCTGATCCTGGTGAGGGTCACTGGACAGCTGTTAAGAACATTCTTAAGTATCTAAGAAGAACTAAGGATGCTTTCTTGGTTTATGGAGGTTTGGAAGATGAGCTAGTTGTAAATGGTTACACAGATGCTAGTTTCCAAACTGATATAGATGATTACAAATCGCAGTCAGGTTTTGTATTCACATTGAATGGTGGAGCCATTACTTGGAAAAGTTCCAAGCAGAGTACAGTAGCAGATTCTACAACAGAAGCTGAGTATATAGCAACATCAGATGCAGCTAAGGAAGCAGTTTGGCTGAAGAAATTCATCACTGAGCTTGGAGTGGTGCCTAGCATTGCTAATCCTATGGCTATCTATTGTGACAACAATGGTGCCATAGCGCAAGCAAAAGAGCCAAGGTCCCATCAAAAATCTAAGCACATACTCAGGCGATTTCACCTCATTCGAGACATCATTGATAGAGGTGATATCAAGATATGCAAAGTTGACACAAATGACAACATAGCAGATCCATTGACAAAGCCTCTCTCGCGAGTCAAACATGATCAGCACACTAGGTCTATGGGCATGAGATATTTGTTAGACTAGGCCTAGTGCAAGTGGGAGACTGTTAGTGTATATGCCCTAGGTCATTGATTTGGACCTTAATGTTATTCATTTTGTTATTAATAAAGAAGTTTTTATTATCATTGTTATGTTTGCATGTTATATATAATAATGATTATATCCCTGGTTTATTATTGTTATGGATATAATAATAAATATAACTAGTGTAATATTGATTTGATAATCATAAGATGATTATGGGTATGAAGATACAAATCAATATTATGGATACATGTTAGAGAACAGTGTATTGGATAGACCCACATAGATATCACTTCATGGTTTAATGTCATAAGTGTATCTCATAATAGTTTTCATTTAATCCTTTGACTTGAGATTGTCATAGTTTCCAACATAAGGAATATTATGTTTTGACATGATCAAACGTTATCTATAACTAGATAATTATAAAGGTTATGCTTGAACATGGTATAAATTATGTAGAGGAAAATGAACAATCAAGATGGAATTTGTCCCTCTCTATGAGAGAGATATCTTCTGGGCCCCTCGATAAGTGTAACTGAGAAATGCATGGCCGTGCTCAAATAAGTTGATATAAGATCAATCTTATTTGTTTATCAGTTAACTTGGAGATCGAGTAATCATAAGTTTGGACAATATAAGTATGACATTTACTATGACTTATGTTCAAACTAGATATCGTGTGACAAAGGGATTAATGCATGTACTATTTCAGGTTTTCATTTATAATGATTCTCATGATTAATTGGGTAGTCATAATGTCTTGCTAGAGACCAATTATGATTTGTGCATTTCAATAGAGATTGAAATACACTACCAGTTAATATGAGCCTATCGGGTCACACACATAGAACGTAGGCTGTACTTAAACAATAATAATTATATTTTTATTATTGTTGTTAGTATTATTATTATTATTATTATTATTAGATATTAATAATAATATTGTTATAATAATTATTATTAGATAATAATTATTAAAAACGTGGGTCCATATAGGATATGGATAGTTAGGGTTTTGACAAGGAAAGGTCTTTTAAAACAGTTTTAAAAGGACTAGAGGCCTTGATGATTATTATTATTTTCGTTTTGAAAAAACAGAAGAAGAGAAAAACCTAAAAAAACCCTAGTTTCGTTTCTGAAAAGGTTCAGCCACTGCCGTTGGTGAGCTAGCACTCAGACCGGCGTACGTTCGTGTGGACTTCGCTAGAGGGTGTTCGTCTTCAGAAGGCAGCATCTGTTAATCGATTTGAAGCTACACAAAAGGTTAGTTTCGAATCTCTTTTATCGAACTGAATGGATCACATGGATCCTGTGAGTAAATCGAAAGAAATTTTTGTTTTCCGCTGCGGCAAGGGTTGCAAATTCTTCACGATTTACTAACAAACCCTAGTTTCAAAAACCCTAAAAATCCTAATTTCAAAACCCTAATTATAAAACTTTAGTTTCTAAAACTCTAAGTTCTGAAACCTTAAATTCAATTGATAATTCTTTAAAATCCTAAATTTATATATTTATTGCTTTATTTAATTTTAGATTTGATTATATAGTTTATTATATTTTTTGATGGTTGATTTATTTAGTTTATCATGGATGGATATTTTCTTTATTATTATGATTATTATTTGTTTGTTTTAGTTGTAAGAGGTATGAAAAAGTTTCCACTTTGTGGGCACCTCATTAGCTAAATATTATGTAATTTAAATTGCTTTTATATTTTGGACCAATGTAAAGGACATGTTTCCACCTTTTGGTGAGTGTCTTATTTAGTTTAGACATGAACGATGTAAGGGGATGTTTCCATCCTCGAATGGGTGTCCATTTATTTGCTTTTGTTTGGACATTGCTTTGATTTTAATATAATTAATAAAAATATTTGAGACATGATAAATAACTTTTTTTCCTTCCAATATAACAATTTTCTTTATAAAAAAATTATGCATGATTACTTATATGGATACAATAATTAGCAAAAAATTAAAAATAAATAATTTCCTTCCCTTAAATATATGATAATATGTTTTAAATAAATTGAATATGAAGATTTAGGAAGTTTAAGTTGAGAGAAAGAAAATAAATAAGAGAGTTTTAAGAGGGTTGAGGTGGTGGGTGAAATGAAAAAATTTTCAAGATGGGGCGAAATGAATAGAGTTTTAAATTGTCAAAAGAAAATTTAAAAAAAATTAATTTTTTTAAACCTTTGGATAGGCTGCTTAAAAAAGAAATTGGGCTGAACATATTGTCATCTTTCAGAGACATCAATCCTATCTGCAGATTCCCACGCCTACTTGCGGTGAAACCAAAACTCCAAGTTTCAATTTCACTGAACAATTAAAACAAATTATCCTTGAAAAAAATTTTCACTCAAACTGAAACTTGAGTGAAACTGAATGTCTAAGTTTCAATTTGACTCAAACAAAAACTTATAATTTCAGTTTGAGAGTGGCTACAATTTTAAAAAATTACCAGCCATCAAATTGAAATTGAGACTTTCAGTTTGATGGCTTACTTCTATACATTAGTAATTATGGGAGCAAGTCCCACATTTTTGTAAAATGTGGGATTTGCTCCCATATTTTGGTAAAAGTCCTAGACTTTGTGACAATCCATGGACTAGGTAAAAAGGTGTTTGTAAATGCAACTGGCTTTTTGTGTGTCCATTGTACTGGGCTGGTTGCTAGCCGCAGTCAATTTAATGATTTGTTGGATGATACTAGAGTACATCCAGAATCCAATGGCCTGGCAAAGAGATGGCTAAACATGTTTAATAAATGGATAATGGTGATGCAAATGATGATGATGAAGCATTGGAAATGGCAATAGAACTGGTTAGATACTGGCCTAATTTATTGAAAAAGCTTAACATCAATAGGTATCTCGCTGATAAGGAGCTTGAGAATAAAAAGACTATTAAGGGTATAAAAGGGATTTCAAGACTGGCGTAAACAGTATGAGGAACCAAGATGAGGAGTTTGATATGATTTCTGGTTAAACTAAGGATACCCTTGATGAAGCTAGAATTATACAGGCCATTGTTTTTTGGAGGAGAGAAGCTAAGATCACTAATAATCAGTTATTAGTGCAGTAAAGGTTTGAAACAAAGAAAAAAGTAATAAAATTATTCTTAGAGGAATTTTTTCAAATGAGTAGAGAGCACATGAGAATGCTGAAATTATAAAGAAAAAGTCATCTATTCATAAACCAGACCATGCCTTTAAATAGGCTTACAAAGCTAGAAAATAATATTTGAAACTAAAAGATAGAAAATCGTGGCACTATTGATATTGTGCTTTTAACAACAACCAAAAACTTAGGACCATTAATAACAAAATAAGACTTAGTCAAATAATAGTAAAAAATAAGACATGATTTTGAATCAATTACTCAACACTCTCTTGATTCAAAATTACAAACTCCAAGTTGATTCCTAAAATAGATATGCTTGTCACGTGGCAAAGACTTTGTAAAAATATCAGCTACTTGTTCATTTGTATTGCAATACCACAATTTGAATAATCCATCTGCCACAAGATCACTAATGAAATAAACTCGAATATTAATATGTTTTGTTCTCCCATGTTAAGTTGGATTCTTAGACATAGCAATTGTTGCTTTGTTGTCACAATAAATATCAGTTACTTCATTTTGCTCTTGAGAAAGATTTGCCAAAATTCTTCTTAACCATATTCCTTGACAAGTTGATGTTGTTGCTGCTACAGTTATATCATAATAAACCTTACCTTCGGCCAAGAGGTTTGTCATCATGAATATGCAGATTAATTTTTTTCTAGTACAATCACTGGAAATATATCCCATCCCCACAGCTGCAGTAGAAATAAAGGGCCAAAATCTTCCTTGTAGTTGGATTAGTCGCATTACATAATTCTCTATACAAAAATGATAAACTCGTGGCCCCCCAACTAGATAATATAAAAAGGATAAGTTAACTCGACATGTATTCTTATCACTAAATAAGTCACCGCCTATAATGCGTAAGATAAGGGCATGAGTGTGAAACGCAATTATATAATCATCCACACCATCAGGCATATTCACAAAATTATCTTTCAGCTAAAAGTCAATTTTAGGTATGACTGCCTCCTTGCATCATCTAGAGGATGATCCCAAGAAGTCTCCCGCAAAGCTCATCCCAGTTACCTTGAGGGGGGCCAATAAGTGCATGAATTTTAATCAGTAACCCTGTTTGGATTGCCACATCCTATAATGTTATTGTGCACTCCCTTACTGGTAGGTGAAAAGTATGTGTCTCGGGTCTCCACCTCTCGACTTAGGCTATAATTAAATGCCAATCAATCTAAAAGAATCATATACGAATCATATCATAAAACCCACTTTGTCGTAGTAATGGAATCATACGCTGGTCTACTTCATTTATGTGCTTTGATGATGAGCCACATCTACAATTCAATGTCTCATTGCCAATTTGTGAAATAAAAATTTACACTGTAATTATTTAACCTTGTTTGATTGTCATTTGAAGACACATAAGTTAAAAGAATGAGTTTTTATTCAATACCTGTTTATGCCATATTACCTCAAATATATGACTATTTTACAAATGCAATACGGATGGATCATGTGGTCAGGTGAATGAAATCCTTCTGTGAATGAGAACTCGCTATGTCTACAAAGTAGTTACACGACTATAATTATTATTATAAAACTATTTATTTCAATACTTAAACATACATTAAAAAACTATTAAACATATAGTCAATGATATATTACTAACAAAACATGGGATAACTATAAAGTAACAATCTAATGTTTAATCAGTTATGCCTTCAAGAATTGATGGAATGAGCTAGAGACTGAATTTGGATACTACCACGTTTTCATAATGACTATGTGTTAGAAAAACATAACGATAGAAAAGAGTATTATGCAAGACTACATCGTGAATGGCATTTTTGGGTGTAGGAGTCTGACGCATTAGTTGTAGGTGGTAAAATCATTAGACGGAGATCATTATTAATGACACACACAAATATTTATACATATGAAGTTGCACTGAGAAGAATCAAAATAGAAAATAATCAAATGTTTATTTGCAAGTTAAGATATTTTATGCTAAAATTAGCTAAAGATCAAGCAGCTACAATTGGAAGACAACTCACCGAGGCAGAGACAACTAATGTCCTTAATGACAATCACTATGCATCTTAGTTTGAAATGTCTGATGAAGATACATGAATATTAATATGTACTCGATGTGTTTTATGATTCAATAATTAATGTAATATACTATATTATTTTTAACATTGTGTGATTATAAATCGAGTTAAATTTTTTAATCATAAAAATGATTTATATGATCTAATTATACTACGATATTAATCATTAAACAAATTTAATTAAATACATAAACACATTACATATAAATAAGATTTTAATTACATATATCATGATGCAAATAACCATAACATGAACAAGAATAGACTTATCTAATTATCATAAAATGAATAGGAATAGACTTATCTAATATATCATAAAGCTCTTTTGGTAGCTTATAACTAATTTTCTGCAACATATAATACCCTTTCAATTTTTTCTTTCCCTTAATTCCCATCAGCATCCCTAATGCAACACTCAAAGTTTTTTTAGCAACCCATGTGGCATACTCCTTAATAAATCCTCTCACAAGCATTTTATAAGACCCTCTAGGTCGCCACCATTTTTATCCCATAAGAAATCAAGGATGCCTTGTTCGATTGGGATGGCCATCACATGCCTTAGCGCTTCATACTTCTAAAACTCTTTAAGCAAACCACTTTCCCAAATAATATCTTATAGTTTTTCATTAAAATATATCAAGTGATTCACTAGACGAACCAAATCACCATTATTGTTGTTCTTTAGAATTCATTATTAATGTAATTTACTGATCACTAGATCCATCTTTTCACATTGTTTTGTGCTCCTAATGACTTTATTAGTTATAATTCTCATATTTTTTGTATAAATAACAATACTTTATGTGTCGGTGGACATTATTTAATTATTACTTTTATATTGGGGTTTTAAAAATATATAACAAAATCATTTCAATATATATATACATATCAAAAATTAAAAATTATGCTTATTCAAGTACTTTTTTCATTCAAATAATTTTAATATTGTCCCTAAACCCTTAAAATAATAATTATATATTTATGCAGTATTAATTAATAAAAATTAATTTTAAAGTTTTTCCTAGACCCTGAAAATTAATTATAAGTTTATGTTTTAATTTAATAAATTTAAACAAAAATTTATTGTTGTCCCAATGAATTAATTACACTTTATGAAAAATAAAAAAAATAAAATTAAAGTTTTCCCTAAACCATAAAAAAATTAATTACAACTTCTAGAAAAATTAATATTTGAGTTTAATATTCTCCCTAAACCCTTAAAAAATAACTACAATTTTATGCAAAATTAAATTTTTAAAAAAATTAAATTTAAAATTTTTAACATTTGTCTCATAATCCTAAAAAGTAATTAAAAGTTTATGAAAAAATTGCAAAGAATAAATTTAATATTATCCCTAAATAGTAAACAAATTAAATATATATTCATGAAAAATTAATTTTAATGTTATTCCTAAATCAAAAAAAATTAATTATAATTTATAGACAATTTTTCAAATTAATTTTAATGTTCTCCCTAAATTTAGGGGTCTCATATTACATTATAAATATTATTTAATATTTATAATATATATAGTTATATTGAAAAAAAAATTAGCAAAAAGAAAATCTCATTTTTTTTTCAATCAATCCACTTAGTTAAGTCCACTCATATTGTCTTATGATATAGACAATGATACATAGACAATATACGTACAATAATATATTTAATATAAACAAATATATATTTTTACTCATACCAAAAAAAAATGTAAAAAATTATTATGTTTTAATTTAAGAAATTAGAGCTCTCAAATTATTGTTGTTCAATAAATTAATTATAATTTTATCAACAATAAAAAAAAATTAATGTTATTCCTAAACCCTAAATAATTCTAATTCTAACTTTAGAAAAATTAACAATTCATTTTTATGATCTCCCTAAACCCTAAAAAATTAACTACAAGTTTATAAAAAAAATTAGAAAAACCATAAAATAATTATAAACTTAGCAAAAAAAATTAAAACCTATTTTCAACGTTATCCATTAAGACTAAATAAATTTTTTATAAGTTTATGAAAAAATTAAAATAATTAATTTTAATGTTATTCCTAAATCTTAAGTACTAATTATAAATTTATGAAATAATTTAAAAAAATTCAACATTTCTCTCTAATCTCTAAACACATTAATTATAATTTATGAAAAAATACACAAAATAATATAATAATTGCAATATATAAAAATAAACATATACACGCAAAAATAATACATTATATATAAACAATAAAAAATAAATATTGTAAAGAATATTTATTACTAGACTAAAAATTAAATAAATAAATAAAATTTTTAAGTTTTAACCTCTTTTTTTGTTTTGCAAATTTAATGATATTTTATTTTAAAAAATTTTATTTCATATTTCTAATTTCCTAAACTAAGAAAATTAATTTAATCATAATAATCCTATTAATTTAATCATAAAATAATTATATAGGCTTATGAAAAAAATTAAATCATTAAAACGTAAATTTTAATGAATAATCCTATTTTTCTTAACTAAAAAAAAATTATTTTAACTAAAATGAAAAATATGAAAATAATATATATACTATAAAAAATTAAAAAACTGACATATTTAAGTTCTAAAATTTAAATATAACATCTTTTAAAAAAATTAGTATGATATTTTATAGAAAGTAGAAATGGGATTTTTTTTTAAATTTGTTATAGTTAGTATGCATATTATTTTCATTTTTATTTTATTTTGATTACATTATTTTTCTTGTTTTAGAAAATTAGAAATACAAATTAAATTTTTCTAAAAAATTATACTTAAATTTGAAAAAAAAGAAAAAAATATATGAATTAAATTTTTTAACAAAATTATACTTAAAGTTGCAAAACAAAAATAAAAAAAATGAGGTTAAAACTAATAAAAATAATAAAACATTTCATAGAGGTAAAATATATACTAAAATAAATAAATTAATAAAAATATTTGAGATATGATAAATAACTTCTTTTCCTTCCAATATAACAATTTTCTTCATAAAAAAATTATGCATGATTACTTATATAGATACAATAATTAGCAAAAAATTAAAAATAAATAATTTCCTTCCCTTATATATCTGATAATATGTTTTAAATAAATTGAATACGAAGATTTAGGAAGTTTAAGTTGAGAGAAAGAAAATAAATAAGAGAGTTTTAAGAGGGTTGAGGTGGTGGGTGAAATGAAAAAATTTTCAAGATGGGGCGAAATGAATAGAGTTTTAAATTGTCAAAAGAAAATTTAAAAAAAAATTAATTTTTTTAAACCTTTGGATAGGCTGCTTAAAAAAGAAATTGGGCTGAAAATATTATCATCTTTCAGGGACATCAATCCTATCTGCAGATTCCCACGCCTACTTGCGGTGAAACCAAAACTCCAAGTTTCGATTTCACTGAACAATTAAAACAAATTATCCTTGAAAAAAAATTTCACTCAAACTGAAACTTGAGTGAAACCGAATGTCTAAGTTTCAGTTTGACTCAAACAAAAACTTATAATTTCAGTTTGAGAGTGGCTACAATTTTAAAAAAATTACCAGCCATCAAATTGAAATTGAGACTTTCAGTTTGATGGCTTACTCCTATACATTAGTAATTATGGGAGCAAGTCCCACATTTTTGTAAAATGTGGGATTTGCTCCCATATTTTGGTAAAAGTCCTAGACTTTGTGACAATCCATGGACTAGGTAAAAAGGTGTTTGTAAATGCAACTGGCTTTTTGTGTGCCCATTGTACTGGGCTGGCTGCTAGCCGTAGTCAATTTAATGATTTGTTGGATGATACTAGAGTACATCCAGAATCCAATGGCCTGGCAAAGAGATGGCTAAACATGTTTAATAAATGGATAATGGTGATGCAAATGATGATGATGAAGCATTGGAAATGGCAATAGAACTGATTAGATACTGGCCTAATTTATTGAAAAAGCTTAACATCAATAGGCATCTCGCTGATAAGGAGCTTGAGAATAAAAGGACTATTAAGGGTATAAAAGGGATTTCAGGACTGGCGTAAATAGTATGAGGAACCAAGATGAGGAGTTTGATATGATTTTTGGTTAAACTAAGGATACCCTTGATGAAGCTAGAATTATACAGGCCATTGTTTTTTGGAGGAGAGAAGCTAAGATCACTAATAATCAGTTATTAGTGCAGTAAAGGTTTGAAACAAAGAAAAAAGTAATAAAATTATTCTTAGAGGAATTTTTTCAAATGAGTAGAGAGCACATGAGAATGCTGAAATTATAAAGAAAAAGTCATCTATTCATAAACCAGACCATGCCTTTAAATAGGCTTACAAAGCTAGAAAATAATATTTGAAACTAAAAGATAGAAAATCGTGGCACTATTGATATTGTGCTTTCAACAACAACCAAAAACTTAGGACCATTAATAACAAAATAAGACTTAGTCAAATAACAGTAAAAAATAAGACATGATTTTGAATCAATTACTCAACACTCTCTCTTGATTCAAAATTGCAAACTCCAAGTTGATTCCTAAAATAGATATGCTTGTCACGTGGCAAAGACTTTGTAAAAATATCAGCAACTTGTTCATTTGTATTGCAATACCACAATTTGAATAATCCATCTGCCACAAGATCACTAATGAAATAAACTCGAATATTAATATGTTTTGTTCTCCCATGTTAAGTTGGATTCTTAGACATAGCAATTGTTGCTTTGTTGTCACAATAAATATCAGTTACTTCATTTTGCTCTTGAGAAAGATTTGCCAAAATTCTTCTTAACCATATTCCTTGACAAGTTGATGTTGTTGCTACTACATATTCAGCTTTTGATGAACACAAAGCTGTTGTAGCTTGATTTTTTGAACTCCAGGAAATAGTAGTTTATCTAAGATTGAATATGTAACATGAAGTGCTTTTTCTATCCTCCAAGAAACCAGCCCAATCACTATCACTGAACCAAACTAATCTGAAATATGAAACTTTCTCATACCATGGTCCATAATCAAGTGTTCCAGCCACATAACAAAGAACTCATTTAGTTTCCCCTAAATGATGCTTTGAAGGGTTGTGCATAACCTGGAAATTACTCCAACTGAAAAGGCTATATATGGCCTTGTATGAGTCAAGTAAATTAAGCCACCAACCAAGCTTCTAAAGTGACTCACATTAGCTTCACCTCTAACACAATAAAATAATGTAACAAACCCAAAGCTGACATCTCAAACTTTCTTTTCATGCACAAATTGAACTGATTAATGAGAGAAGAAGATGAACCCATATATATCATTTCATCAATGTAAAGGCAAACAATGAGAATATCATTTTTACCTTGTTTTTTTTTTTAAGTATAGAGTCGGGTCATTCTTACTTTTTTCAAAGCCATTCTCCAAAAAATATAAGTCAATTTTGTTGTGCCATGGAGCCTGCATTAAGTCGTAAAGAGCCTTATTTAACTTGTACACTTGCTCTTCTTTACCACGAACAACAAAACCTTCAGGTTGAGAGACATATACTTCCTCATCCAACTCTCCATTCAAGAATGCAGACTTGACATCAAACTAGTAGATGAGCCAATTTAATTGAGTAGCTAAGGATATTATAATTCTCACCATCTCAAATCAAGCAACGGGAGAAAATGTGTTGTCATAATCGACACCTTGTTGTGTACAACCTTTCACCACAAGGCGTGTCTTATGTTTTTTTATGTTGCCATCTATATGAAATTTTGTTCTAAACTCCCACTTCACTCCAATGGCTTTCTTATCTTTTTGTTAGGTCCACCAAATCCCATGTTTCATTCTTCCGGATTGGTTCAAGTTCTTCCATCATTGCATGACACCATTCTTCTTTCTCTGTTACTTCTTCAAATGTTATTGGGTCAACTACAAATAAGGCTTGTGTAGCCTCATAAATTTCAGCCAATGGCTTAAATTTTTCTTGGAGGAGTTTCATCATCTGATGAACTTTTACTGTTGGAACTTGAAGAAGTGGAGCTTGGTGGAGTTAAAGAGGATACATCAAGAGTATTTGGAGGAGTTTATTGTTGTTCATTTATTGATGGAGCTTCATTTTCTGTTAGAACCTCTAATTGAATGCCATCTGATTTCTTTTCCCAAGTCTAGCTTGCATCTTCATCAAACATAACATTCTTGCTTATAATCATCTTGTCACTCAAAGGGTTATAAAAGCCTATATGCTTTGGATTGAGAGCAATAACCAACAAAGATACATTTCACAGATTTTTCATCAAGTTTACTGCAATTTTGTGATTCTACCAAAAGAATAGGCAATACAACCAAATATTTTCAAGTGGCATATCTAAGGTCTCCTACCACTCCAAGCTTCATATGGTGTTTTGTTGAGAACAACCATTGCAGGAGATAAATTCAACAATAGACATTAGTAGTAACACATTCAGCCCAAAATTGATTAGGCGATTCCTTGGCATTCAGCAAGCTTCTTGCCATTTCAACAACCATTTGGTTCTTACATTCGGCCACTCTGTTTTGCTCTGGAATATGCGGTGTTGTTAATTCTCTATGCAAGCCTTGTTCTTCATAAAATTTTTTGAATTCATTAGATAAAAACTCCTTTCCTCTGTCAATGTGCAATGCCTTTATGCTTCTTCCACTTTGCTTCTCGACAAGCGCCTTAAACTTCTTAAAGGTCTCAAATGTTTTAGATTTGAATTGAAGGAAGAAGACCCAACTCATGCGACTATAGTCATCTATAAACAACAAGAAATACCGACTTCCACCCAATGATTGTGTTTTTATAGGGCCACATAAATCAGTATGTATAACCTCAAGGTATTCAGATGCCCTTTTGGACTTCCAGATAGGAAATGGTCTTTTACATTGTTTCCCATAAATACACCCCTCACACAAATCTAAAGACTCAATTTTTGATAACCCAAGCACCATTTCCTTTTGACTCAACAATTTTAGACCTTTTACATTCAAATGCCCATATCGTAAATGCCATAATTTAGACTCACTATTTTCTTTGACAACGAGAGTTTCAACACTAGAAACTTCAAGTGGGAAGAGCTTGTTAGGTGCCATTTAAACATTAGCAATAATCTTATCAGATTTTTTTTTATCTCTAATCACATAAGACATATCATCAAACATGATAGAATACCTACAAGCCATAAGTTGCCCAATACTCAACAAATTTGTGATAAAGTGTGAATAAAATAGAAATTGTAAAGGATTTTTGTTTTACTGTGACCATTGCTTAATGCCACAGTGCCTTTACCTTCAACTTACATTTTCTTGTCATCACCAAGTCTTACTTTCTCCCTATATGACTCATCCAGCTCCATAAATAAAGATATTATCCTTGTCATATGATTGGAACAATCACTGTCCAAAAACCAGATGTCACTTGAAGCTTTAGTGCCATCTTGATAGGCCATGAATAACTTGATCTCCTCCTCATCTTCAGCATAATTTGCTTGCTTTTCTCTTTTCCAACAATCTGCCATTACATACCCATACCACTTGCAATAATAACATTGAACATTGCTCTTATAATTTTTTTTGTTTCTCAGTCATCTCCCTTGGCTCATATTGACCAGCTCTGCCTCTCCCTCGACTACCTCTACCACGGTAACCTCCTCTACCATGTCTTCTACTTACTGCCTTCCTTAAATCATCTTGCTATTTAGAAGACTCTGCCATCACTTGAAAAGCCTTTTCTTCATTCTTTTCATTCATCTGATTCAGCCTTTGCCTCATGGGATTGCATGGAGTTAAACTCCTTAATACTTTTACAACAATAGTTTGATCAGAAATTTCTTCCCCATAAGATCTCATTTGATTAACGACTGCTACTACTCTTAAAAGAAAATTTTGCATTGATTCCTCACTCTTCATTTGCAATGTTTCAAAATCACGACGAAGAGATTGAAGCTTTACCATAATTACTTTTGACGAGCCTTGAAATGTCATTTGCAAAGTCATCCAAGCTTCTTTATTAGTAGTTGATGCTGCAATTTTGGAGAAATTTGACTCTGAATAGCTTGTTGAATGAAGAATAAAGCTTTAGAGTCCTTTTTCTTGTTTTCTCTCAGCCTAGCTTCTTCTTCTATATCAGAATACCCATTCTCAACTAAGTCCCACAAATCTTGAGACTTAAATAATGTTTTCATTTTAATGCTCCAAAATTCATAGTTCTCACCATGAAAAGATAGGAATCCCTGGTTGAGAAATATTTACGATAGTGCCGTTAGTCGCCATGAGACTGTACACCCAATTACAATCAAACCAGGCTTTGATACTATGAGCAGAAATTTTTTTCCCCACTCCTGGTGGAATGTTTATTGCGACTTTAGTACTATTAGGCTCAGGGCCTCAGAGAACACGGGCCTAAACTGGGAGAAAATGGAGTCACCACCCAGACGGGCTGAAAAAAAAAAGAAGAGGTGGATGACTCTATTCCTCAGGAATTTCCAACCCCCTATTAGGTTCAGAAAGTTAGGTATGCATGGAAAATGTGATAAGTAGCCTAGTACCCCCATAACGCCTTGTTCATTGAAATCGGCCTACTTTTTAGGTCTAAATATTATTGAATTCTTAAGGATTAAAATATTATCCATACTACATACAAATTAAAATAAGTAAATATTCATTGTATTAAAACTAAAATAAATTCAAACAAAACAATAAATAGACACTCATATAAGATGAAAACATACCCTTACAAATGTCCAAATGTCCACAAAGAAAATAAACTTGGACACCCACCCAAAAGTGGAAACGTGTCCCTTACAATTATCTCAAAGTCTTTAAAAAAAACTACGTAAAATAAATAAATTAAACAAATAAGGCATCCATGAGTGAAAACATACCTTTTACATTCTTAAAATCTAAATAAACAAACATAGTTCAATTAAATAAAATGAGCAATAAAATAATCAAAATATATCATCCATCATAAAGTATGTAAGAATAAATCAAATAATCCGATTTAGGTTTTAATCTTAAATAAAGCATTTGATATACAATATTAAAGTTTAATAAAAGAAAATTAAGTTTAATCACAAAGACTTACAATTCACAAATAAATATTAACCCCAACGACGAGGGATCACATACGGCAGTCCCACTAGTTAGTTAGCGGGCGGGAGTCAAGAAGGCAGCGTCCCCGAAAGGTAGACAGTTTACACGATATAGTATTGTTGGGGAATTAGAGTTTGTTCTAAACTAGGGTTTTATATTTATACAAATCAGGGTTTTAGGTATTTATGGTTTCTAGATATTAAGGGCTCTAGAATTAGGGTTTTAGTTTCTAGATATCAAGGGTTCTAGAATTTAAGGTTTAAAGAATTAGATTTCTAGTTATCAAGGGTTTTGGATCCTTAGGGTTTTCTTAAGACCAAGGTTTGGAGATTAAGATTTTAAGGGTGCTTACAGATTAGGGTTTGAAGGTGTAAGGCTACTATGATTATATTAATAAACTTGGGCCACTGGATTTTTAATTCAGACAGATATTGCATGAGATAATATTACTACTTGACGTATTTAAATGGAGATATAGTATATGTAAATTGATGGTATTATCAAACAAAGCTTACTAGACACATTTAAATAATTGCAAATCAATGGATGAAGCTTACTGTTAATTTAAATGAGTTAAATAATAAAAGTCAGACCTTCGTTTGTTGATTCTTCCAAATTAAAAGTGTTAAAACAAACTATTTGTCTCTCTTTGTTGCTTGGATCAATCTTACTTTGGGTGGAATAAAGTAAGTTTGAGGTAGTGGTCACTGCCTCCTCAGTTGTCGTCTATATGTGTTGTTTTCCTTCCTCTGATAGTTGTTGGCTGCTAGATTATTCTTAATTACTAATTGCCAATCGGTTGTTGATCCCCCTTAAAATCTTTAAAACCTTATTATTTTATAAGCGAATCAGGTTTAAACTCAGCCCTAATACATTTCATCCGACGATTAAAAAAAGTCTAAACTAAATTAGAAAATTAATAAAATGTTGGATTAATAGCCTGTGGCGAATTGGCCATGCCAATTCGCCATAGGTATGCACCTGTGGTGAATTGGCATGGCCATGCCAATTCACCACAAGCAAGGGCATGTTGCGCATTGGGCATGCAAGGCATGCTGATTCATGGGCTGGGCTGACCTATCTTAGAATTTTAATATTGTACGGCTTGTAAAATTATTCTAGACTGGTTTAAATTTTCTTGAATTCATTTTGGCCTTTTAATTAGATTTAAATTTAATTCAGATCAAAATTAAGGATCTACAGATACCACAATTGTTGGAGGAGAGAAGTTAAGATAACTAATAATTAGTTATTAGTGCATTAAATGTCTGAAACAAAGAAAAAAGTAACAAAATTATTCTTAGAGGAATATTATCAAATGAGTAGAGAGCACATGAGAATGCTGGAATTATATAAGCAAAAGTCATATATTCATGACCCAGACCATGCCTTTAAATAGGTTTACAAAGCTAGAAAATAATATCTGAAAACTAAAAGATAGAAAATCAAGGCACTATTGATATTGTGCTTTCAAGAACAACCAAAAACTTAAGACCATTAATAACAAAATAAGACTTAGTCAAATAATAGTAAAAAATAAGACATGATTTTGAATCAATTACTTAACATTGCTTGCACGGTGCGGGGTCAAAGGGCAATATGTGAACTGAAATCTGAATTGACTGGGAAGCTTTTGAAGGAAGACATGCGGATGATTGGAGGGACATAATTCAGCTGTCTGATAGTCTGCATGACTTGTGAGATCAAATCAATCCAAAAAAATAGATATCAGGTGTTCCTAGTCCGTAGGGACAGTGAGATGATGAACAAACGATATCAGCAAATCCAAAAAATTAATCCACATCTATTATATAATTTAAAATTGATGCAAAAACCACTGTTTATACTACAGTGAAATAACAAATATATCCATTATTTTTATTTTTTTATTTTTTGAATTAAATTTTGTTTGGAATTTTTTTTTTTTTTTGAAAGTAAGACCAAATTCATTTCTTTTAAAGTAAGACCAAATTCATTACTATAAATCATTGGCTAATATATCAATCAGACAACGGGAAGTAAAATCACATGTAGGTATATCAGTACAAAACATAGAACACCTAGCTAAAATATGAGCAGCCACGTTATTATCTGTACGGATCTAAGTAATCAATGCATGTAAAGAGTCCAAGAGCTCCACAATTTTGATAAAAACCTACAACTGAAGTGCAATAATAATTCAAGAAATGAAAATAATATTAAAATAATAAAAAATAATTAATTATAATTAATAAATTATAATAAATTTAAAAATAAAAATAGTTTTTTAAAGGAAGAATAAAATAAATTAAAAATGAAGAATAAAATATTATTAATTAAATACAAATAAGTAAATGATTGATATAATTTTTATAAGATATTATTAATTGAGTTTAAATAAGTAAATTGTGTAATTATTTTATAATTTTTCAAACATTATTTTTATTTCTTGCAAGTTTTATTTGCTCTTCAATTTCAATTTTAACTATTGTAATATATTTTAAATATTTTTCTGTATAATTAAATGGCTAAGATTATTTTATAAAAAAACTAAACTATATATGTCTCCGAAGCAACGCAATGGCGTCGTTCTAGGTATCATTAATATTGAAGTAGTTTTTGGAGTTAGCAAGAAAAAGCTCACACAGAGAAGGAGCATGGTAAGAAACACTTTCAGCCTAGGATGATTGTTTATCCTGGTCTAGAATGTAACAGCTGGTGAAGCAATTATCTTGTTAAGTGTTCATGATTTTTAATAATGATTTAGTTGTGTGTTTGGTAGAATGAGTCCAAATTGAAGATTTTTCTGGGTAATGGTTATTCGAGAATTTTTCATACAGGCCATATGGCCATATATAGTTAAGTCCCTAGGATATTGACTTTCTATTTAGTGGTTGATTCTCAAGCTTTATTAAGATACCCTATTATTGTCTACACAATACAAGATAGTTTTGCATCCAATGTAAACTTCCTTGCTGAATAAAAGATAAGGCCACTGAAAAAAAAGAAAAAAAAAAGACATTGTGGACTTCTAGTTGCAAGTAATACAACTAATCTGGCTTGAGCATGTAGATTTCTGCTTTATATATGAAGGCCCGGTACTGCATGTTGACAATTAAAAAGTAAAATCTTTATTGTTTATGTTTATCACATTGCCATGTAACTCTTTGAAAACCTTTTTGCTCGCTAGTAAGGATGATTGTGGGAAAACATGCAGTGTTGTTGAATTGATTGTTCACTGCTGGTTCAATTAGCTATTCTCCTTTTTTTTTTTTTTGTATTTTCTTTTCTAATTTGTTCATGTCTTTATCAAGTAATTCACTGTGTTGGCACATTTTTTGCTTAGTACTTGTTCTGCAAGTGTACATGGAAATGAAGCCATTTGTAGCTTTATATAATAAGTTACAGCATTACTTTTGGAGTGTGATTTAGAGATTTCTTTGGTGCATTATGTTCATATTTCTGAAGATAAAGATTTTGAAAATAGAGTTCATTTGTTCATGAGTTCATGTAAAACCCATTTATGACAAATTTGTTAATGAATTGAAGATCGTATATTTGATCATGATGAATTGTTTATAAAAATTGACGTGATAGAATTAGAAAGAAATGATGTGCTGTTTTTGCTCAACTTTCAATTGCTTATATTTTAAATCAAATAACTTCATTGATAAACCACTTTCTTCGCCTTGTTGACACTGTGCCTTGATTCCAATGGTAAGGTTGCTTCACTATGACTTGGAGGTCACTGGTTCAAACCACATTAATAGCCTACTTGCTCGCAAATCCATCAATGGAGTGAACTAAGGAATGTCTTTATGCAAGAGGCCTCTCCTTTAAAGGCTTTCAAATTACAGTAACCACCGAGTTGCTCACATGGGGGAAGTAGTTCATAATTGACAGCCTTCAATAGGGAGGCATTGTGCATTAAGCATTCCTTAGTTTACTTCATTAATGAATTGCCAAATTACATATATGATTTAGGTAAATTATTAAATGCTGAGGATGTAATACCTCTAATGTGGATTTTACCTGAATTTTTGGATATGAATTGCGATATTTACTTTTTGTTGTTGTAATACTTGCTTCCAGGGTGATAGAAATGGTTTGCTTTTTTTTTTTTTTTTTTTGCTTATATTTTGTAGTAATGATTATTTAGTTTATACAAAATTTCTTAATTGCATATAAATGCAATTGATTGCTTAGTGTTAATGTTTTTCTAACTAAAATTACCGTTGACAGATCTTATCTGATAAGGATCTTGGGAAAGTATCATTCGTCCTAGTTCTCATGGGTGATCATTTTTAACTCAACTCTTCAAGTTTATGATTGAATTTATGCACAAGGCAAGGACACTAGTTTCTTAGAATTGGGAAGACAATAAAAATTGGTAGTGTGAAAATTAGGAGAGGAAGCTTTCAAGGATTTGGATGAGGTTAGTGTCTATAGTCATTTTATCACACATTCTTAAGCCTTTTCATATTAAGTTTATTTGAAATGATCACAAAACTAAAGATAGATATTGTTAGACAAGAGCTGGAACTTCTCTAAAAAACAGAGAAAAACAGAGTCAAAGAAAGATAAACTAGACAACGTACGGGAATATAATTTTCTTTACTGATCTTTTACATATTTATAAAAGCAAAAGTGAACTAAAGTTTGGTAACCAAACTTCCATAATTTAAGTAAGTTTGTCTTCCAAACTTAAACTCCTCCGCACATTTACAACAACTACACATAAACTAAGCTATGAATGATCACAAATATCAGAAATAAACTAAAAAATCTAAACAAAAGTAACTAAACATTTTGGCAGCACTTGCATTATCTCTAACTGAACAAAACAATAACAGTAGCTCTTTCAACACTCCTCCTTGATGCGAGTGTTGAGACACACACCAAGGCCTGATCTCAGAAACTCAAACCATTGCTTTTGAAGTGCCTTAGTGAAAATATCAGCAATTTGGTCTTCAGCTTTGCAGTATTCAATCTCGACTTCATTTTCTTTCTCTGCTTCATGAAGGGCACGATACTTTATCTTGGTATGCTTTGTTTTGCCATGGAAAACAAGATTTTTCACCATCGCCGCTGCTGATCTGTTATCACAGAGGATCTTTGTTGGATTAAACTGTTGAAATCCCAAATCAATTAGTACTTTTCTCAACCAGATTGCTTGATTAACAGCAGCAGACACAACCACATATTCTGCTTCTGCAGTTGATTGTGCAACTATAGATTGTTTCTTCATTCCCCAACAAATTACAGCAGTACCAAGAAAGAAACAATTGTGCTCTTCATATCTTCAACAGAGCCAGCCCAATCAGAATCTGAAAATCCTAACAACTTGACAGATGAGGATTTTCTATAGAAAGGCCAAAATTAGTTGTGCCATGTATATACCTCAATACTTTCTTTGCTGCTTTGAAGTGGATTTCAGAAGGTTCATTCATAAATCTTGATAATAAACTTGTTGCAAACAAGATATATGGCCTGGAAATTGAGAGATAAAGCAATGAACCAACCATGCTTCTATATAAAGAGGCATCAGCAGGTTGAGAATTATCACCCTTCTGCAACTTTACTCCATGAACTGTTGGTGTGCTTACAGGCTTGGATTTAGTAAGATTGAACCTTTTGAGAAGCTCCCAAGCATACTTCTTCTAAGAAACAAAGATACCCTGCTTGTTCTAAATAATTTCCATACCGAGAATATAATACATTTTACCCAAATCATTCATCTCAAGTACTTGCTGCATCTTTGATCTGAAATCTTTAATTGAATTTAAATTGCTGCCAGTGACAAGGAGATCATCTACATATATTGAGACAATAAGAACTTCATCATTTAGGTGTTTAACATAGAGAGTTGCTTCATTGAAACTCCTTTTTAAACCAAGATTCAGCAGATAGCCATCAATTCTAGTATACCAAGCCCTCGGTGCCTGTTTTAAGCCATATAGCGCCTTTCTTAAAAGACATGCATTGTTACTTCCATCACTAAATCCTTCTGGTTGCTCGATATAAACTTATTCTTCCAAAAATCCATTAAGGAATGCAGACTTCACATCAAGCTGAAAAACATCCCATCTTTCACTAGCTGCAAGTGCTAAAATTAATCTAATAGTATCAAACCATACAACTGGTGCAAAGGTTTCGGTGAAGTCAATTCCTTGTTGTTGAGCACACCCTTTCACAACAATTCTAGCTTTATACTTGTTGATGGAGCCATCCGGATTAAGTTTTAGCTTAAAAACCCACTTTGTTCCGATTACTAACTTATTTGCTGGTCTTGGAACTAAAGTCCATGTCTCATTCTTTATAATCATCTTTAACTCCTCCTCCATTGCAGCTCTCCACTCAGGAATCTCCAAAGCTTCATTGATCTGAGTTGGTTCAAGTGAAGCAATGTTGCATCTACTAAAAAATTTCATCAAGTGACCTTGTTCCTCTAACTGCAAATTCATCAGAATCTTTATTATTTGCAGCTAGAACTTCATATTGCTGGATGTTATCTTCAAATATAGTATGTTGTTTTTGAACTGGTCCCATCTTACTACAGTCCCATTCACTTCCTTCATCAAACATAACACTCCTACTCACATACACTTGTTGATTTATGGGATTTAGAATTTGATAGCCTTTAGATTCACTACTATAGCCAACAAACACACTTTTTCTGCTCTTTGATCCAGCTTGACCCTTTTTGCTTCTGGAATAAAAGAATGGCATATACTTCCAAAAATCTTAAGATGAACAACTGAAGGTTTGGCACCAAACCAAGCCTCAAATGGAGTTTTATCATCAATAGCCTTGGTTGGCAACCTATTCTGCAAATATACAGCTGTATTCACAGCTTCTGCCCACAAGTTTTTTGGCAAATTCTTTTCAACAAGAGATATCTGACCATATTTAACATTGATCTATGTTTTCTCTCACTCACACCATTTTGTTAAGGTGTGTAAGTGATAGTGAGTTGATGGTGAATACCAGCCTTTTGCAAATACTCCTTGAACTGAGTGGAAGTGTACTCTGCTCCATTATCAGACCATAGAGTCTTGATTAAGGAACCGGAATGAGTCTCAACTAAAGCTTTAAACTTCTGGAACATGCTGAAAACTTCAGATTTCTGTTTGAGAAAATAAACCCAGCAATATCTACTAAAATCATCAATAAATAATATAAAATATTTTCTCCCATTATAAGGAGTGGTCATTTGTCCACACACATATGTGTGAACTAATTCCAGATTGGTAGAGGCTCTCCAAGCTTGCCCAATCGAAAATGGTGCCTCACTAAACTTCCCAAACTGACACGCTTCACATATCTCATTGTCTTTAGTCACATGTGGCATATTAACAACCAAACTCTTACTTTCAAGCAATTTTAATGTTTTGAGATTGGTGTGAACAAATCTCTTATGCCACAAAGATGGTTCTACACTATGACTGAAACAAGATTCAATTTTCATATTTTTTTTAAATTTAAAGGAAAACTCCTTCTCTTCATTTTCACAGAAAATAACTTCACACCAGTAGGATCACTAATTTCATGTCTTATCTTTAAAAGCTAGTATATAATCCTTTTCAAGCAGCTGACCAACTGAAAGCAAGTTTTGATTTATATCAGGTACATAGAGAACATCAGAAATTAGCTTTTTACCTGCTAAAGTTTGCACCATAACAACTCCTTTGCCCTTGATATCAACCAACCTTCCATCTCCAACTCTAACTTGTGAAGAATAGCTGGTATCCAAGCCCTTAAAACTCTTCAAATTTGCTGACATATGATGGGTGCAGCCACTATCAACAAGCCTGTGAGTTCACTTGATTTGCATGTCATACTAATTTTTGCCTCTGTTTTGATTTGAACATACTCTTAAAACTTAGATATGATGATTTATGATTAATTGTGATGAATTTAAGAGTTTTGATTGGAAACAGCTCTCACTCTTACATCTGCTATAAACATCACATTGGAGTATCCATTCCATGAATGATTTCATCATACTTGGCCAATAAAAATGTTGCTTCAATCTCTGATATGTGGCTTGTACTCTAGAATGTCCAGCCTATGCTAAATCATGAAATTGAGCCAAAAGTTTGGCTCTTAACTCAGTATGTTTTTCAATAT
This sequence comes from Garcia nutans, assembly GCA_947685225.1. NCBI lineage: Eukaryota > Viridiplantae > Streptophyta > Magnoliopsida > Malpighiales > Euphorbiaceae > Garcia > Garcia nutans. The sequence goes on from CANTUV010000045.1 coordinate 38,940,348, forward strand.
ATTTCTCCCATTGTATTTGAGAATCCCACTTTGAAGATAATAATTGGAATTAGTTGTACTCTAAATTGCCAAAGAGGAAATCAACTATCGAACTTCAAGATCATTCTCATAAGATTCCTCTACTTCTATTATCTATAAAGGACTAATTAAAGATGCAAAAACTTGCATCAAGTCTCCAGAATTAAATTTTCAAGAAAGTGCATCGGTTGCTTTGTTTTTAAATCCATTTTTGTAGAGAATTTTGCAATCAAAGCCTAATAATTTTGTTCTTCCTTTTTGTTGCACATTGGAGTGTAACATATGCTCTAACAAATATTTGACACTCTTGTGATCAGTCTTTATTATAAACTGATTCTGCTCATAACAGTGCTTCCACTTTGTAACTATATAATAGCAAGCAATTCCCTTTCATAAGCAAAGAGTAGTTGATTGCAAGGGCTAAGTGGTTTGCATCAACACACTTATTCCACTGCCAATAGCATCACACTCTAAAACAAAGGTTATGAAAATTTTGGTATTGCTAATACTGGATTTGTGACATTACCTCTTTTAGTTTTTTTTTTTTGAAGGCTTCTTAGGCAATAGGATTCCATTTGAAAACATCATTTTTCAACAATTCTGTCAATGGTCTGATAATTATACCATAATCCTTGATAAACCTCTTATATTAGCCCATTAATCCCAAAAACCCTTTTAGTTCCTTAAGATTTGCAAGAGTTGGCCAATTGAGCATGTCTGCAATTTTAGAATTTTCAGTGGCTACTCCTTCAATAGATATCGCATACCCTAAATACTCCACAGAACTACTCACAAACATGCATTTTCCCATTTTGCAAATAATTGCTACTCCATCAAGATTTGAAATACCAACTTCAAGTGATGCAAATGAAATTCATGTGATTTGTTAAAGATAAGTATATTGTCAAAAAAGACCAATACAAAAAATTGCTAAGATGAGATTGAAATATCTGGTTCATTAAGGCTTGAAATGTTGCAGGAGCATTTATTTGCCCAAAGGGCATCATTTTGAATTCAAAATGCCATGAGTGAGTCTTAAAGGCAGTCTTATAGATATCAGTTCCATATGTATTTGGTGATAGCTAGCCCTTAAATCAACCTTAATGAATATTAATGCTTTATTCAACTCATCTAACAATTCTTCAATTATAGGTATTAGAAACTTTGTCCTTCACCGTTGATTCATTTAATAGCCGATAATCATACAAAATCTCTGTAATATCCCAATGTATGCCCTAGAAGTTTTGAATATTATTGTTGTTTGATTTGTATTAAATGTACATATGTTTTAGCAAAGGAAATGATTGTGTTAATGGAATGTATATGTTGTATATATGTTAATATATATAACATATATGTTGGTCAAGTGTAAAGTCAAGGGAAGAAGATATTTTTATTTGGGATGAGTGAAATTACTTAAGAGGGCAAGAGTTTTAAAGGAAGTGTGAACAAATAATAAAAGGGCATTTAAGTAATTGTGTTGATGGAATTGCTTGGTGGATATTTAAAGAAGAAAAGAAGGTTGAATTGTCTTCATTTCTTTTCTTTTCTTGGTATAGCCGGCCATTTCAAAGGAAGAGAGCAAAAGTGAGATTTGCTTATTCAAGTTTCAAATTGAAGGAGAAATCAAAGGTTTTGGTTGGAGATTTGTGAAATTTCTTCATCTAAGGTAAGTACTCTCTTGTTTTCCTTTGGTATTTTGAAGATATGTTTTGAAGTGTGTTGTGATTTGATAATATTATGATTTGGTATGTTTGAGATGAGTTTCTAAATGTTGAAATTGATTGTGAGTTAATTTAGTGTTGGTTTGGTTTTGGTTGAAGATGGTAGGTTAAAAGTGATGTTGTTTTTTTTAGGGTTTTGAAGTGGAAGGTGATTAAATGTGTTGATGATGGGTTGTTAAGGTGAATATTGTGGTAAACATGTGAAATATGTGTTTAGAACATGGATTACATTCATTGAAATTATGCTATATTGTGTATAATGTAATTGAGTGCAACCAAAGGGGACTTGAACATGTTAGGGTTTCAATTCATGAGAGACACGGCCAAAAGCAAGGAGAGACACGGCCAATTCATGAGAGACACGGCCAAGTCCATGTAAATTTGGCCGTGTTGGGTGATTTTTGGAGGAGACACGGCCGTGTCCCTTGCCCATGTCTGCCACTGCCAAATTGTTTTGAGAGACACGGCCACAAGCTTGGCCGTGTCCCTTGAGTGTGTTGGTTACTGTGTTTGGCTTTTGTTCTTCTTACATGGTTGAGATTGAACTTACACTTGATAATGCATATGATATTATATGAACAAGGTTGGGTATTGTGCATTGTGAAACTTGTGAATGGCAATGTGTTATATGGATAATGTATCTTGAAATGTTATACCAATGATGCTATGTGAATAATATGAATTGAGATATAATATGATGATGCTAGGTGAATAATATGAATTGAGATACAACATGATATGAGGCCATTGTGATTGGCTATGATAACTCAAATGTGATGTGAAGCCATTGTGTTTGGCTATGATGATTCAATTGAAAGAACATAAGGCATGTTTGCCTAATTGATGATGAGAATTGAGAATGAAACAATAAATGAATTGTGTGTCTAATGTGTTATTCATTTTCAGAGTTTTGTTGTTGGTGGCATGCCTATTGGTAACATTCTCTTGAAGTTAGGTTGGATTGGATCCTTGAAGCCTAATTGAGATGTTAGAACCCTTGAAGCTAGGTTGGATTGGTTCTTGAAGCCAAGTTGGGTTGATACTTAGCATGCTTTGTTCCCCTTGAAGCTTGGTTGAACCTAAATCCTTGAAGCCTAGTTGGGTTTGTGATAATGATAAATGTGATAACAAAACCAAAGCATTAACTCTGAAAGTTGAATGGCATATTAGTGTGTCTTGGGCCCATGCTTGTCTTTGTTTAATGTGATTCATGTATGGTAAAATGATTAACTAATGAGATATATGGAAGGATATTGAAATGTGATATGTTTATATATGTGGTTTATGAAAAATAAAGGTATGTTGTTAACCTTTCATCTATGATACTGATTTGAGTAATCAAATGTGTGACATTGCATTGCATTATAGTATAGTGTTAGTATATTTTGTACTACTAAGCTGTTGGCTTAGCGCGATATTGTTTGATCGCGCAGGTAACAGAGTTGAACCTGAGAGCTCCTCAAGACCGAGTGAGAGTAGACATTGAAGTGTTATTTTGGGATCTGAAGATCAGAGAAGAGTTGCCAATCATGTATATATTCTATGTTTTGTAAACTTTGATTTGTAATATACTTGTAATAACTTCCGCTGTGAATTAATAAATATTTTTATATGGTGTCTTTTGGATTTCTTTTAAATGTTTGAGATTGGTTTCACTTATTTACAAAGATATTTGTTGTGTTTCTTTTTAAACTGTGGCATTTTCTATATTCAGTATACGTATGTTACGATCGTTTCAGCATGCTTGGTACGTATACGGTATATAGGGGTGTTACAATCTCTAACTACCATCCTTCTTTTTCACTAACAAAGCTAAGGAAGCATACATGCTTTGGCTAGGTTGAAATATGGAGGAATCAAGCATTTCTTGGACCAATTTCTCAATTTCTTCCTTTTGGAAGTAAGGGTATTAGTAGGGCCTTCAATTAATAGGGTTGGAATTTGGTTTGAGGGGGTATGGTATGGTTTAGTATCTGAAATGGATGGAAAATGGTAAGCTGCTAGAAGAGAGATTGGTATTTGGTCAGTATGGATTAAAAGGAGCTCTAGAATGATTCTTCTATGCAGGTTGTCTTGGCTAGGTTCAGGATTGTAATACCCATGGAAAATAACCTTGCCATTATTCCATTATAGTGGCTTTGTATTAATTTGCTTAATTCCTTGTTGCATATCATCTTCAATGAGGCTTATTTTTTTTACCCCTTTATCTATCTTGTTTTTCCATCCTTCTTGAATAATAACTTGTAGCCCTCAAAATCAAAAGTCAGAGAGTGTAGGACTTCACCCAATCCACCCATAAGACCATATCATAATCTTCAATATCTCACACCCAAATATCAAATTGAAATACAACCAAAACATTTAGCCCTCACTAATATTTTCTAGCCATCAACTCCTTTCACAGTTACTGGGTTGACTTGAATTGTAGCAAGCTTAAACTCTTTGGCCACCATGGAATCAATGAAGCTATAGGTGCTTTCACTGTCAATAAAAATCGCTAAGGTTTTGTTCTTTATCTGACCCTTCAATTTAACTGTGTTATCAAAAATAGTCCCATCAATGGCATGCAAGGATAACTCAACCCTCTCAGTGCCTTCTTCTTCTTCATTATTGATGGCTTGCCAATCTTCTTTAGCTTCTTCTTCTTCTTCTTCTTAATGGTCTAGCACTGCCATCATGGAGGGGTTGACATTGATGACTAGGGAAACACTTTTCCACACATTGAAAGCATACATTGGAAATTTTTTTTTCTGATTTTCAGATGGAATTAGGGTAATTTTTTAAGTATTTGATGAGATTTTGGAGGAAAGGAGTTTAGGGGTTTCGGATTTAAGGTGTTTGAGTTTTCTGTGTTGGAATTGGGCTTGGATAATCCGGTATTATTTAAGTTTAAATTTCGGGTCAATTTTATTGCTTTGGTATGCTTTTTGGTTTGCTTCCATATAAAGCTCTTGCAACCAAGCCTTTTCAAATGCTTGGTAGAGTGAATCGAGTCAAAACGTCCTCACTACTGTTTCAATTTCCTCTTCAATCTCCCTAAAAAACTCATTATGTAATAAGCCTCTGATAGATAGGGATTTAATCATTTCATCTTTGCCTTCTTCTCCTCAAATACTTCTTAGAATTTCAATACAGTACCCACTTGTTTAAGCTTGTTATACTCGGCCACAACATCTTCTATGGGGAAATCGTTGAATCTTTGAATTAAAGCATCTAAAAATCCCTCTTGACTTCCATGCTCGTTTGTTTTAATACAACTCAACAAAGTCATAATCCAAATTAATTAAAATCAGCTATATGAATCATTTTTTTCACTCAAGACGATTATGGATTATATCTTCAGAGAGGTGTAGAGCTGTAAGATAATTTTAAACCGCTTTTATTTAAATTAGTTTAAACCTATTTCTACCTCTTTTAGTTATATCTACCTTAACTTGCTATAGGAACTTATGGTTTTAATCCATCCCCAAAATGATATCTCGGCCTTCCTTATGAGATATATACTTCCTAACTCTAGCTTACGTTATTCAGGAACTTCATAGATGTAAAAGTATTTGTTACACCATGATTGGGGTTACTTGCCTTTAAAAAATGGCAAATCGATTTTAGATAGAAGCTTATTCAAATACCCTCTATTAGCTCCTTTGATAATTCTTTCTCCTATTTCCTCTGTTTCAAAAACTCTCGAAGTGGTAAGATTCCCCTTCCCACTAGTGGTGTCTCTTCCTGCATGGGCACCTTCCCTTTGTTCAAATTTTGCAATAGGTGCATCATTTTATAGAACTGGGCTCCAAGCTTAAGTTGTTCCAATTGCAATTGATCATAGGTGCTTTGTTGCTCTGCCCTTGCTGCCTGCTGATCCTTTTGAACAGTTTCCCTGAGTTCACATCACTCTACAATATGGTGAGTTTTTCTTGTTCCTCTAAATCTTTTGATTCTATTTTTCCCACTAGCTAGGTTTCTATTTTTCTTAGCAGTCCTGGTCATTTTCTATGAAAATTTCCCAATCGTTACTGCTCTAATATCAAATTGTAGCGTAACAGTAATATTTAGAAAAATAAGATAGATACCAATTGAAGAATAAGGAAAGAATAATAAGAGATATAGCAAGAATATAGGCAGAAGAGAATCAAAGGAAGAATAGACAGAGGGAACAGATAGAAAAAAAAAAAAAAAAAAAAAAAAAAAAAAAAAAAAGGAGAATAATCAGTGTATTGCAGAGTCATCATTCAACGGTACAATTTTCATACAGACTACTACAGTAAAAAGAATAATTCCCATTCATTCTCTCCCTATCAGCCATTATTCACCGCATTCTCCTTTCATTCCTCCTCTTTTACTCATATGTAACATTTATGTACTAATTATGTTTTATATAAATTTATAAATATATATATATACATAATTATAATGATTAACTGACATTTACGCCTCCAATTACTCCAGCGCTCTGTAAAATTTCCAGGAATTGGAATATTCTTTTTGAGCGTTGGGAGACTGCGCTAGAGAGACATTATCACTAGATTATGCCTGCTATGAGTGCTACTAAAGATACTTATCTTCATTTCATTTAAAATGTAAGTTAATACAGAACTACAATCATAATTTCCAGGACTTACTGCTACAAATTGTCATAACAGAGAAGTTCTACCATTACACCATCAGCAATTACTATGAGAAGGGTTGTAGATGATCAGCAACTACAACATTTCTAAGCAAACTTGTATGGCACTGTATAATCCTAAACATAATGACCCGAATCTGCACCTTCTAAATTTTGATGAGAAAGGATCAATGATCTAACATAAATAAATCCCTGCCTACTTTGCCCAAGGTCACAACCATAGCTCAGAAGTTTTAACCTTCAGGATCAGTGAGGTATACAGGACTATCAAGTTCGCCCATACTAGCAGAGACGAAAGATTCTATGGATTCTACAGTTGAGAGAGAGGAAGTTGTGTCATCAGAATCTGAGACAATCTTGTCATTCAGAATTATATGGTCCTCGTCAATCTCAGATGTGTCTGATCCAGATGTTCCTAAAAGAAGTTTATTTATGGCTGACTTTGCAGTTTCAACAAACCATTCATCCTCCGGTAATGCACTGTATAACAAGTTAAAGAAAGTTTAGTTTCCAGCTGCACACAGATAACAATTAAAACAATAATAATTAAAAAAATGAACAAGTACCTCTGCGGGTCAATGCCTCTAGCTGAAAAGGTCCTGATTGCTCGAGCAATTATCGCTGATGCAATCTGGTGCACATGTCGAGATGGGTAACCCGCAAAACGTGCAATTTCAACAGTGAAATGCATATCAAGAATTAACTGCAAAAACAAAGTCAATGATCAATCATTATAAAAACAAACACAGACAGAGAAGCAAAAGGAACTAGGCCATATTCCAGCAATGTGAAAAGTGAACCAACTTAGACGTAATATTAAAAGCTTACCTATCAATCACCACATTGAAAAAAAGGTACAAACTAAGCCCAACCAAGGAAGGAAAACATATGCAGTAAATGCATTGCAGGATCTATGCCTATCAATTTTCAGTTCTCCGCAACATAAATAGATTCACTATTCTGTCTAGTTCAATCATATACAAGCATGAATTAGGTCCCCCCTAACCCAAAACGAGCTTCATGAGATTAGATAATATTTTCTTGACTGAAATCTTTGGTAATTAACTATCAGTTCAAAATAAGACCTGCAGCTATTTGTCTTCGTTAACTTAAGCATCATCAATTAAACATTTTTCTTTAACAAAACAATATCATCTACCACGTGGGACCAGTGGCTAGTAATTTTAAGGTTTCCAACTCATTTGCTTCTATTTTTATGAAACCACTATCAAATATCAGCTACTATTTTATCCTTCTACAATTGTCATTTAAGATTCTTAATCCACCTCTTTCTAAATTGCGTTGCTTACTATATCTTTTGTTTTAATTAATTAACTATTAATTCATTTAACATATCAATATAAAGCTAAAAGGTGTACTGATGCATCAAAGGAATATACAAAAATAATTCAATTTACAAGACGGTGAATTTACAAAATGCAAAATATTATGTGCATCTTAAAAGTAAAATCCAAAAGAAAGAAAATATAGAAGTTGGAAGAAGCCATCCCAATGCATCACAGACAAGTCCCCTCTCTATATCCATAAAACCCAAAACCTGGAGATAGGGAGAAGAGACAAAATACTCTTCTGATTGCAAGCATATGTACCTTCCAGGCTAATAAAACTTTTTGTATAAAACAACTATGCTTTAAAAAGTATGTTTATGTGAAGTTAATTTTACTACCATCAAACTTTCCACCCATAAACGATTCTGTTTATGTTGACAGAAAATTGGAGGGAGGAAAGGGGAGTGAATTGTCCATCCAAGAAAGAAAAGAACAAAGAGAAATTTTGATCTTTACTACATCTAATGCTGGCCAACTCACCATCAAAAGAGGCGGAGGGTCATCAGCTCCTATGGTGCATTTTTGACATTTGGCATTTCTCACAAAGTGACCCAGCACCGCTGTGTTTGACAACATCCATCAAACTTAGCATTATGGATAACATGCCAATTTCATCATTTTATTGGTCCATTATTACATATTGAATGAGGTGCTTACTTAGGTGCTTAATTGTATTCCAATTTTACCCCCACCTTGTTTTATATACACCAGCTTTAAACCCTTAAATGTATGCACAAGTCCTTTGCATTTTATGTTCAATTTAATAAATTGGAGCAAGGCAAATTAATAGAAATTTTAGATTTATTAGATACAATTTAATTCTCTACTAATTTTTTAATAGCCTTCCATATCATATATTTTAGAACAAGTTTCTTACTTACAACTTTGTTTTTTTATAAGAGTTCAAGGAAACAGAAACAAAATTAGTTATACGTCTACCAATTTCATTAATTAAGTATCGGCGCATGTCCAAATTCTGGGCCAGTAGGACACATGAAGAAAGACTGCCCTAATTTTACTAAGGGTACTTCCCCGACAAAACCTTCGGTTAATTAATTTGTGTATTTGTTCCATTTGAATTGATTATTTGCTGATGAATTGATTCTATTGATTATTTGATGAAATTTGTAGACGAATTTCTAATACAAGCAAGAGGATATAATACCCCCACATCTAACCCCATATGCATAACTTAATTTGTTAAAGAATATGAATGCACTTAAATTATTAGGATTGAATTTAGTGAGATACATTAGATTTTTGAATTGAACTCTTGCACAACTCAAGTCAGCTAAAATTTAAACCCAAATTAAGTGGGATCAACTATATGGATTCTCTTTTTCCACCTCTAAGTGATTATGGGTTGCATCATCGAAGAGATGTAGGACCATAAGATTATTTTTTCATCACTTTTTCTCAAGTTAGTTCAAGCATACCCCACTTCATCCTAACTACATTTACCTTAAAATGTTCAATCTTCAAATAGGTATATTATTAGATCTTTGTTTCGCCTAACCAAATCACCTCAATCTGTATTCATTTATTTTATTTTCAATAAGAGTTATCCTCACATTTTCTCTAATATATTCATTGTGACATCTATCCTAGTATTTCCACATATTCATCTTACCATTCTCATTTCAGCAATATTCATATTATCATCAATGTTATCATAGCAGGTTGTATTGCAGCATGGTAGAATTTACCTTTTAATTTAACTGGCATCTTATTGTCACATAAAACTCTTCTGCATTTCATCCAACCCGCTTTAATTCTATCGCAACATTCTCTTCACAACACCCACCTTCTTGAAAAATTAAACCAAGGTATTTGAAATGAACACTATGGGACGTTGACACTCCGTCCAATACAATTTCGCCCCTTTCTCCATTCATATTACTCTATAACGCAATATCTTCAGTCTTAGCTTGACTTAAAATCTTTAGATTCTAAAGTATTTATCCAGATTCAAAAGTAATTCACAACTCCCAACTTCCTATATACTCCAGCACTAAATAGAACTCTTATAAAAAAACTAAATTATTAGTCGGGAATTTGTACTAAAAAATATGAGTTGCAAAGTTATTGAAATCCTAGATTTGTTGAGACTTAAGTTGTATCTAATAAGTTTGAAATGTCTATTAAATTCATCTCAGTCCAATTTATTAAATGAAACAAAAAATGCAAAGAACTTTTGTAGGAATTTACAAGTTTAAAGTTAGGGTAATTTATAAAACAAGGTAGGAGTAGAACTAGAATTACAATTAAGCAACTCATTAAATTAATAATATTCGACCAATAGAATGGCAAAAACTAGCACATAATTAATAATGTAGTTTGGTGTTAGGTGTCAAACACATGGCAGCATTAGATGTCACTCTATGAGGGATATCAAATACCAAAAATGTACCAAAAGAAGTGATGACTCACCACCTCATTTGGTAGTGAGTTGGCCAGCTATTAGGTGTAGGAAAAATCAAACTTTCTCTTCCTTTTTTTTTCTTCCCTTTCCTTGGATGGCCAAACCACTGCATTCTTCTTCCTCCAATTTTCTTTCAACTTAAATACCAAATTAAGCTTGACTGAAGTGAAATAAGGTGATTAAAGCTAACGGAAAGCAAAAGAAATCAAAAGAGCAAATTAAGGTGAGAAAAAAGAAATCAAATTAGGGTTTATGAATCTTAGAATCTGAATTTTTAATATTCTATACTTAATTTATGTTTAATTAGGTCTAAATAGCAATTATTAGATGTAAAATTAAAGAGAAACAACACATGATGGGTTTCGTTCGTGAAAAAGAATAAGATTTTCCATTTTTTTTTTCCAAAAAATGACGTATAATCTATAACAACCACATTAGAGGGAAAGAAGTACCTGCTGCAGCCCAAGTGGCTTAAGCGGAACTGATTCATTCTCAAATACACCCCAGAATTCCTGTTCATCAGACAACCACATTACTACAGTCTCTGTTAGTCTAGCAAGCAAAATTTTTTGTATTTTCTCTTTCCCAAGCAACACATCACCAGCAACAGTTGCCAATTGTTGCAGCTTTGCAAATAATGCCTGCAATAAGAACAAAGTTCTTTTCATTAATACAAAAGTAAATTATGTCAGACTGCATGATGGCTGAAGGAAGGAAAGTGGTGACATTTAACATCCTCAGCCTTAATGTGTACTTCTTGAAGTATATTTCAAGTAAAATAGAACTCCAAGAAAAATATTAATGCACTACCTGATAATGACACAACAAAAAAGCAGTAAATAACAAGAGCCAAAAAGGGACATAAAAAGAATAATGGAGAAAGTTTAATGGGAAATATCCAATTCAAGATAAGAGAAAAAGAAAAGAATTATTCTAAAGTGTTTGAGAAAATATTTCCCAGGTGGCAAAAGTTACCACCCTGAAGTAAAAGGGAACATTTAATATGTAGATGTGCTTCTGGGCCCGCTCACTTTTTTCATTTTTTTAAATAAAGAATTTTTACAAAACTATCCTTACAAACAAAGTGGGGGGCGCATCGCTAGGTCTTCGTTTCACATGGTCAAACCATCTCAATCTATGCACTCTTATCTTATCCTCAATATGTGCTGCCCCCCACTTGTTCTTTAATGTACTCATTGCAGATTCTATCATCCTAGTATGACCACACATTCATCTTATCATTCTTATTTCCGCAACATGCATCTTACTCATGTGTTGTCCTTTTATTACCCAACACTCACTGTCATACATCATCACAGGCCGTATTGCAGTGCGATAGAACTTTTCTTTCAATTTAATTGGCATCTTTCAATCACATCGAACTCATGCAGCACCCCTCTACTTCATTCAATCAGCTTTAATCCTATGACTTACATCTTCTTTACAACCCTCATATACTTGAAGAATAGAGTCAAGGTACTTAAAATGAGAACTATGAGGTACTGTTATTCCGTCTAAAACAATTTTGCCTTTCTCTATTCTTATTACTAAATCTATAATGCATATAATAAGTCTAAATTCTAAAAAAATTAAACACAAATTGAAATACAAAATTAACTCAAACAAGCATTGAAAGAAAACAAATACAACTCATATATATATATATATATATATATATATAACAACAATATAAAAAATATATACTAAAAAGGAATAAATGAAAATATTCACAAAATAAAAAAAAAATTCTCTTTGAAGCATTTTATGAAATATGTATAGTGCATTACCATTAAAGAACAATAAAACTTTTAACATTACAATTGAAAAACAACAAAAACAAAAGAAAAATACATATATATTTACAAATTATAAATAATATAAAAGACCAAATCTATTTTCAGCAAATAAAAAAGAGAAAAAAAAAAGAAAGAAAGAAGAGAAACTATTTAGATAAAAAATTATAGTATAATTAAGGGAAAAAATGCAAATGTGACCTTACTATTTATTCCATGGAGCATATCGCCACCCCTCTCTCTCTCTCTCTCTACCCTTTTGTCTTCGTGTATATAGCCCCTAGCCTAAATTAATAATTAATTTAGTTAATTATATTTTCTTAATCACTTATTAATATTTTAATTATCCTTAAATTAATTTTGTAATATATTTTCTTCAAACTATTTTTATTTAATAAAATTTTAAATTTTAAATAATCAGATTTTAAATTTTTCAATATTTATGCAATTAAAAGAATAAATAATTAATTAATTTAAATATAGTTATATTAAGATTTATATCAACTAATTTTAGGTCACATTCTATACATTTTTTATATTTTTTAATTAATTTATAATTTTTAAATATTTAATATACAATTAAATTTATTTTAAAATATTTTAATTCACATTTTTATGCATGTATATATATAATATTGCCATACTTTATGCTAAAAAATATTATAATTGAATATAATTTCTACATTTAACAAATTTTATCGCTTAATTTTTTAGCAAATCTTGAAAAATATACAATTGTTAAAAAATATAATTAACTACATTAATAATTAACTTTGGCTTAGGGAACCAACCAAGAGAGAGAGAGAGACTATTAGTTAACAAAAAGAGGGGAGAAACAACCCATTTTGTCAATTCATTTTTGTACCTTAAAAGACATAAAGGGGCAATGTTCTTTATAGAGTAAACAGTGGGATTCCACTTTTCCCTACAATTAACCACATCATTCAATTACACAAAATCAAGATTGAAGGATGTGTTAGTTAAAAAAAAATTAAAGAAAAACCTGCGATTCACAAATAAAAAACCCTCTTGTATATATATATATATTATGTACGAGGGGGGAGAGGAGTATGGCCAAAAAGCCATTTGGGCCAGCAGACAATCTCATTGTTGACTAACAATTTTTTATTATTATATGGTTGGCATGCCAACAAGGCCTTACAGCCCGCATAAGTCAATACTAAGAGTGTCGACTTTATTTTTTGAAAAAGAAAATTAGTTACCTTTTGTAATGCAGCATAAAATGATCCTGCTTTTGGTAATAGCATTGCAAATGAAGTACCTCTAGTTCATTTACAAAGGTATATTTCCGAGCACTCATTAAGTTCGTAGGTAACTTCTTGAATACACTTGTAGACTGCCCAAAGTTATTCTAGCCTTCCACAAGTCTACTTGAAATGGTTTAGGGTTGTGTTTGAAGACCAAGTGTTTAGAGCATATTCTATTAATATGCATAGCAAACCTTTTGCTTTCAAGTTGGCATAAATCAAAGAAGAAGAAAAGAATGGAGAAAGAAAAAATATATTTTTCCTTCACTTTGTCTATTTCTCTCTAATTGGCTTAGCCAAACTTGAGAGAACTCCTTCGCTTTCTAACTTTCATCAAATGGAAAGAACTTAAAACATCATGAAGTCGAAGAAAAAAGAAGGTATTCTCAGGAGAACACTTTGACACAGCAGAAACGTTTAGGGCTATTAGGCTAGAGTAGGATAGTCATTATCGTTGGAACAAGAAAATAATTAGGGTTTGAATAAAATCTCTAATTGAAAATATGAATTGAATATAATAGGTATGAATTGAATATAATAGGAATGATAAAAAAAATTGAATAATGTTGTCCTATTTATGGTAGTTAGGAGAAATCCTAATTCTAGGAGGAAAAATAGCTAATAAAATATTCTTATCTACTTTACTAAATAGAAATCCAATAAGGAAACTAAAAACTTATGTTAAAATTCTTATTTGATTTCAAATTCCTAAATTAACTAATAATCCCAGATTGACCACGAATTTGACTAGGAATCTTATATTCTTTTTCCTTGGCTGCATCGAACTTTCTCTCTTTTCCTATCTCATACTGCAAAAGAAAAAAAGAGTGAATGAATTGTCTCCATTTCTCTATATTTCCACCAAGGAAACGAGCAAGAATTGTTTAGAGAAATGTCATCTTGCATGCTTCCACTAAGAAAAGATGTGAAGATTTTTTACATCCATACCATTAGCAGGTTTTTATATTAGCTTCCACCAAGGTTTAGATGTAAATTACTTGCATCCATGTCATAAGTAGTCCTCTTTTACATTTATGCCATTAGTAGCTTCTTATGTAAGAACCTACTAATGGCATGAATGTAAATATCTTTATAGATTCCATTAGCAGAGGCATGAAAATTGACACTAGCCTAGAGTTAATTTTGCTCATCCCATTGGTGAAGGTTGTAGGAAACAACCATGAAGCCATCTTCTTCCTTTCACTACATGATAGTGGAAAACGTAGAGAAAAATAACTTGGAGCTACTCATTATTCTTCTTCTTCTCAGACTAGAAAGAAAAAGTAAGAGCAAAAAAGAAGAGAATTTTCATAAAAAGTTGTCAGATAAAGAAAGAAAAAAACTGATCTTCTATGGCTTCCTTCTTCCATTACTTGCATGCCAAAGTTTTCATGAGATGAAGAACACCTTTACTTTGAAGAATCTGAAGTTTTGTAGAGAAATATTTCTTTTCATCTTCTTCTTATTCTCTATTCTTGGTAACTAGAACCAAAGTATTTGCTTGCTTGTTACCAGCACATGGACCAACTTTGTTCTTAAACACCAAATCTTAAATTATCTCATATGGAACTTGTGGAAGACTAGAACAACTTTAGGCAATTCAAAAGGGAGTTCAAGAAGCAACCCAACAACTCAATGAGAGCTTGGTTGGACGGTACCCATTTGAACGGATTAGAGCACTTCATTTGCACTGCTACAACCAAAAGCTGAATCAATTCATATTGCACCGCAAACAATAAAATGTTAAACCCCTATCCCTTTTTTACTTTTCACCAGATGTTTTGAGCCCATTTTGGTTGAACCCTCTTGAAAATTGTGGCCACGAATCAAAACTTTAAACACCTACCATTGACAATTCCCATCACCCAAAAAGAAAAAGAGTAGGACTAGATGCAAGTGGCTACTTTTGAGTGTCAATTTGCATATCTAACTCAGTGTCACACCCTGTTTCAAGAAGTTTGGTAGTCCTAAACTTGTAATTTCATTTCAAAAAAAATTTTCATTACTTTGTTCACTTAATTTGCATAGCATTTAGAACACTAAATTTGCACAGCATTTATGGTAATACACTCAGAGTGGCAAAATTTTCCACCCTTAGGAAATATTTTTCCCAAAAACAGTACATTTGTAATTTTTTTTACCATAAATTGGAAATTTTTATCTAGTTTAATATTAAAACAAATACCAACACAGAAATGGAATGAGAGAAATCCATGCATTTTCCCAAAGATACAAGGATCACCAAATCTTTAATCATTGGAGCACATAATAAATTAACAAATTCTAATGCAACAAAAACATACGCTAAGTAGGAGCCATGAGCGCATCCAACCAGCATAAAAAGACAACAGAAGAAAAATTCAGCAGCAGCAGAAGGACACTAACCTGGAATGGCAATGAAGGCAATGGGTCTTCCCACAATAAATCCTCCCCATCCCCATTTAAATAAATCTGTGCATTTAATCGTGTTTTGCCTTCTCTTGAATAGATGAAGCTCAAAACGTATTGCCTACAGAAGTGATCTCTAAGCTTGTCAAATGAATGCTGAAGATGGCGCCTCCAATCCTTTAATTCTGCTGCAATACTAGCATTAGGCACTGTATTTTCACCTGTTACTTCCTTGCTTTCATTCTTCAGGCTCCAAACATTTGTCACAGCAAGTGGTAGTAATTCATCCAGAATAGTGAATGCCATTCCCAAAAGTGCAAGCTGTTCAGAATCTGTTTCAGCTCTAAAATGTATAGCCTCCTTCAGCTCGGTAAGATTGTCATCATCAGAAGGGCCTGGTAGAGATTTAATCAGTGCATCCATGTACTTATCAAACAGCTGTGAGATTCTAGTTAACATATTTCCTCCAAAATGCACAACAGCCAGGGGAGTTAGCTGTGCCAGTATATCCTGTAAAAATAATTTGATTCCAGAATTACACTATGAATTGAATTGACTATCAGATCATCATGAACTACAAGAGTAAAATATCACTCAGTAAACTTTGAATCAAGATATTATGCAGAAAAAAGTTATCATCCATGGATACATTTCCACGTGTGCAGATACAATCACATGATGGAAGGACGCATGCAGAATTGCTGATGTTGATTTTACCAATATTAAAGGATACAAGTTTTAACCATGGTCAATGTACAAGAAATTGGCCTACAATCACCATACTTTTTAAGGTATGATCTGATGGATCAGTTCCTTGACAGTCATATAATTGATAAAAGTGCTCAATGGTTATGGCAATATAAAAACAGAGACCCAGGAATTTTTCCCGAAATAGTGAAAATTAACTTACTTCAATAATGTCCATAAATCTCATTCCACTATCAACAACCACGTTATCTGTTGTTGCAAACATAGATAATGGAGACGCTGAGTGCAGGGACAATAGCAAACTCTCATCAGTTTCTGCCATGTCAAGAAGTACCCTTCTGGCTCTTCTGAAATTTAGCTCTAAAACTTCTTCAATATATGGCCGTAAGAGTACCAACAACAACTTTGACAGTTTCAGACCCTGTGATTCCATCATTAAGCAATAGTTAAGACTAGCCTTGATGAAATTGCTAGCTGCGCCCAATGCAGAAACTGTTTCTGAAGCAGGCGCATTCTCCTTCACCAACCGAACAAAATATTCTATTTCCCATTCTGCCCATTGGACAACTCTATTAGTATATAATGGATTATCCCCAAATATGGAGCCCGATTCTTTGGTTGTCAATGAAATCATTGAAAACACAAGCCTAGATAGTGTGGCTGGAAACATTTTGGGGCAGAAACCACATGAAGGAAGCAAAACCTCAATACTTCTTTGGAGGCGGGACCCGTATGATTTTAGCAATAGTTGATGCGCCAAAGGGCCCTTTCCAAGCTTGATTAAACCAGATAAGGCCTTCTGCAGATCCAAATGGCTAACTGAAGGCTGCTCAGTGATCTCAATTATCTGATCCTCAAGCATTGATTTTCTCTTCAAAAATTCAGATTTGAATGAGGATGACTCAGTTGATGAAGCATCTCCTGAGCTCTTCAGCTCTAAAGAGTTCCTCTCTTCAGCATCCAATGCCTCTACTGCTTCTTCTATTTTATGTTCCGCCAAGAGAATATCAATATTTTCAAAGAAAGTTGCCTGCAGATCATTTGTATCACTTGGCAGAGGATTTTGAAGTTCACTGACTTCAGAATCTTGCTGAGAATCATTAGTATCCCCATTAGCATGGTTCCAATCCTCCAACTCACAGCAAACCCCTGTCATTAAATCCTGCACAAGAATCCCTTGAGTGGAGATATGCTTTCGTAGTTCAACCAACTCATGCTCCATTTCAATAACTTCTTCTGACATTCTACAAATACATTGATTGATATTATGCCCATGACAATACAAAATTAATAATCGATATTAAGCCCATAACAATCAGGTTTATTTGAAAAAAAAAAAAAAGGAATTTACACCAGGACAGAGTACTGAAAGGAACAGCCAAATTCTATTTGACTTCAGAAAACTTCGGTCAAAGCAATCAATTTTTCTAAGAGAAATGGAGTTCTCAATTGTCTTGCAAATCTTTTCCCAAAAGAGCATCTAGCAACTTAAGAGGAATTCTTTTGTTGCTAGTTTTTATTATTTTAGTTTCTGAACTTTCTTATGTTGCTAGTTTTTATTGCCAGTATTCAAAGAAAAACTCGATGTAGATGTCCTGCAGACAAAAACAGTAGGACCTAGGAAATATTAATCAAGAAGTTAGTTTGTGAATTTCTTTTCTCGATGCAACTAATAATAAGCATTACTTGATTGCAAGTAGATATAGCCTCTTGAATAAAATCTCAAGCCAATAAAGACCAATGGTGAAAATTATATCATCGCAAGCTTAATCAAATACATCGCATTTATTACCTCAAAAAGGCCAAATATTTTATTTGCATATTCCCACATAGATTTTCCACTGAATCCTTCAAATCCAATAGCTCACAACAAATTTTTCTGATTCCCTGCAGGAAAGAACTTGTTTAACTTCAACACCATAAAAATTATAGTGTGCGATCATCAAATAGAATATGATCATCATACACTAAATTACACGTGCATTAGTACAAACAACTGTAGACTTAATACTTCATGGTAATCCCTTTCAGTATTTCTCTCTAAAAAGCCTGCAGTCCAATTTTATGATAAATGTTACATTCATTTCAGCTTTTTATTTTTTTTATTTTCTCACCAATTGGACTTGAAATTTTCTGCATCAAAAAATTATCAGGGCATAATGTTTCACATTAATCTTCTTTCTTCTTTTTTTCTTTGTGCAAGGTTTCATTCAGTGAACTAAAATAGGCATAGAAGTTCAAATGAGAAACAAGGATGTTTCAGATAGACACAATGGAAGGCAAGAACGTGACGGGAAATGGGAGGAAAAAAGAAACAAAAATCAGGCAGATATTAAGAATCATAAACCCATTTAAAATCGATCCATAACAGCCCAATAAATTAACTTTCTGCTCGAATTTCTATAAATTGAATATCACCGGAACGATGATCCAATCATCCAAAAGGACTAGCATATCGCAAGTACAAAAATTGAAAAGTTCTATCAACCATACATAGACCACTGAAAGCTGCTTTTTACACCACTCTTGCTTGGAACCAAGAAAATGGAGATGAATTGAAATTAATGCACCATAAATCCGTACATGGACAGTATGAGCTCAAGATAGAGGAACCCAGATAGCAAAAGGAACTTTTTTTTATAAATTAAGCTTGAAACAAGAAAACCCAGATCTCAGTATTCCATAGGAACAACCATATATAAAAATTGGGTTGAAATTGAGCAATTTGATACAGAAGCATAATTAGCTATGAAGAAGATGATACTAGTGAGGCGAGAAAAGGCATATGATACAAATAAAGCAGGAAAAGGCATACCTTTTCAGTGTGGGATTGATAGAGAGAATCGACCTTCGACTGAGGAGTAATGCTTTCAATTGATGGAAAGTCATCGTCTTCTTCACTGCTCTCCATTACTTACAGTGTCTCTTCTATCGTATTCACAGAAGATTTTGTAATCTTGAATCACTGAAATTGTCACAAAGAGGGTTTATACTCCAAGAGGGAGATTTCAAATTCTAGAGACTAAGGAGAGGATCGATGTATACAGGCAAGCAATAGCATGTTGTAAGCAAAGCAACAAAAGAGTTAAAAAAAAAAAAGAACATGCATCGAAACTTGTGTACTACTGCTGCGGTGTTAATGCTTTTTTAAAAGGGAAGAAAAAAAAACAAAACAAAAGGTTTGCTTACCATTCAACTTGTTACACATAAAATTATATTAATTTATATTTATAATATAATAAATTAATTAAAATTAAATATATTATATAATAATTTATATTAATTTATATTTAAAATATCATTATTAATTAAAATTAAATTTATTATATAATAAATTATATTAAATTATATTTATAATTATAATAAATCACTCAAAATTAAATGTATTATAAAATAAATTATATTAATTTATATTTATAGTATAGTTCATTAATTAATATTAGATTTATTATTTAATAAATTATATTAATTTATTTTTATAGCATAATTGATCACTTAAAATTAAATATATTATATATTAAATTTTATTAATTTATATTTAAATATATTATATAATTAATTATATTAATTATACTTATAACATATTCAATTACTATAGTATAGTTAATTAATTAATATTAAATGTATTATTTAATAAATTATATTAATTTATTTTTATAGTATAATCGGTCACTTAAAATTAAATATTTATATATTAAATTTTATTAATTTATATTTATAATTTAGTCAATCGCTCAAAATTAAATATATTATATAGTTAATTATATTAATTATACTTATAACATAGTCAATCATTTAAAATTCAATATATTATATATTAAATTATATTAATTTATACTTATAATATGATCAATTACTCAAAATTAAATATATTATATAGTGAATTATATTAATTTATATTTATAATATATAATTAATTACTCTAAATACATTAATTTATACTTGTATATAATTGATATTTTTTTTATTTTTCACATTATTTGACCGAATTCTAGTCAATCTAGTATGGCCGATGAGATTTTTCTTATTTAAATTATAGTTATATTATAAATTAACTATTGTACCTCTATTTAAATACTTTATAATCAATAACATTATATTTAATTATTTATATTTTTTAAATTATAATTATTTTTAACACAATCAATAACTATTTTTATTTTTTTATTTTTTATAATAATCAATGAATATGTAGTATAGATGAATGGTAAAATGAGTTGTTTATAGGAAAATTTTATTTATTAACTAAATAACTAAATTTTTCTTAATATATATGAGATAAAAAGTGTGTAACACTCTTATATTATGTATGTGTATAGTACACATTTTCTTGGATATGTACAATATGTATATAGAATATAAGAGTATCATTGACTTTGTCATATATAAAAGATAATGTTAATTTCTATTAAAAAAAAATAGTTTAGTCTTTAGTTTTAAAATGTGCATATACAAGAAAATCTCATGGCTGTATAACTATATATATAGTAACTTAAATAAATACATCACTAAAACCAAATATTGTTTCATTACTCATTTGTATTATGGCATAAGGTACATATTAACAAAATGATTTGCAAAATGAATATTTACATACAATACCAAAGGCTCTGGTATGGTGGTAAAGTTGAGCTTCTAGTACCAATCCAACAAACTAGACATGCCCTGGTCTAAGAGGACTCTCAGCCTCTGCCATGTCACCTGTGCAATGAACCAATCGCGCTAAGCTTCTAGCTCAGCGGTACATACTTTGATAAAAAAAATGAACAATACTGTAATAACATAAATTAAGAACGAATTATGCTTTAATGTCATACAAGATATCAATACTTCATTAACAAAACATAACATCAATACATGCATTGGGCCTAAATATCCTTATATGATATTCTAGTCCTAGAAATGTTGCATTAGCCTAGCTCAACAATAGTAACACCCATGTGTCTCGTTGATGGGTGTAACTATATTTGACACCTTGTGTGTAATATCCCTAATGATACCCTAAAATTTTGGAATGCTTATTTGTGAGGATTGGATTAAATAATTTAAAGTGTATATTTGATTAAGTGAAAAGATAAGAGGAAGAAGAAGTGTATATGTTATGTATATGGAGATAAAAATAATATATACAAGATTATGTCTTTTTGGTTAAAAGATATTTTGTATTTAAATGGATTTATTTTATGTTAGTGGAAGATGATGTTAGTGGGTGATTATTATATTGTTTAAATGTATGGTGGAGAGTGATTTGGGGAAAAGAGGTTTGGTTAAAAGAGAAGAGTGGTTGACTTTCTTTCTTTCTTTCTTCTTCTTCTTTCATCTTCATCTTCTTCTTTCCTTCTAGTGAGCTGGCCACCCTTATCAACCAAAGAAAAAGAGATTTTGTTGCTTCCAAGCTCAAGAGATTGAAGGACTTCAAGAAACCAAGTTGGAGTTTTAAGGATTTTCTTCACTTTTGGTAAGTTTCCAACTTGTTTCTTTGTTTTCTTTTGAGTTGTGTTTATGGGTTTGTTGAAATGGTTATTGTAGATGTGTTTTTGGTGTGTTTGAAGTGTTTTGTCTTGGTAACTTTGATTTTTGGGTTTGGATTGTAGAGAAAAGGGTTAAGTTTGATGAAAGAGACAAGAGTTGTGGGTGTTGTGAGTTTGAGTTATGAGATATGGTTGATATTGTATTTTGATATTTGTAATTGAGTTGTTTTAAGATTTACTCAAATATTATATGGGTTGTTGATGGTTTTGGTTGAGTTTGTGTGTTGTTGAAATGGTTTTTGGAAGATGTTTGTTGGATGTGGTGTTTTAGGTGTCGATTTCAGGATTTTTGGCCTGACACGCCCAGTAGCATGGCCATGTTCTTGGGCGTGTCGTTGGTTCTATTTTCTGGGTTGGTGACATGAGCAGTGACACGCCCATGTCACTGAGCGTGTCACAGCTTCTGTGTTGTAGTAGCATTGACACGACCAGTGACACGCCCATGTCACTGAGCATGTCATAGCTACTGTGTTGTTGGTTGATTGACACGTCCAGTGACATGCCCATGTCACTGAGCTTGTCATAGCTTCTGTGTTGAAGGAGAATTGACACGTGCAATGACACACCCATGTCACTGAGCATGTCAAAGCTTCTGTGTTGTGGGTTTAGGGCACGGTTAGGGACACGCCCGTGTTGTTGAGCGTGTCAAGTGTAGAGTTTGCCCTAAATAGTTCTCTTCTTTATTCTCTTATGTGTATCACTAAGTGAGTGTGTATGATCACCTCTGGATTAGGTTTTGAAGAGATTTGAGCTATCTTAACTCAAGTGTTGAGGGATATCTTGGAAAAAGGAGATGATAGAGTGGTGTTGTTGCTTTAAGAGGTAAGTACAAACTTTGAATGATTGCATACATTTACATGACATTGAGACTTAACACATTTAGTGGAGAAATGTGTTAAGTTAATTGATATATTGTTGTTGAATGAGTTATATATTATGATATGCATGATGTGAATTATGTTGATGCATCAATGCAATTGAGTAATGTGTTGTGCATGAAAAGAAATGTTGAATAAAGTGATATGATATGTGAAAACATAATGTAACAAATTGATATTGATACAAAAGAGAAGAAAGAGAAAAGATGAGAAAATTGAGGATATAATAAGGCAATGAGCCTAGTTGATTATGAGAAATGAAATGAGAAATGAATTGTGAAAGAAAATGATAATGAGATAAATGAATTAATTGTGTGCCTAGTATGTTATTCAATTTTCAGAGTTCTGGGTTTGACGGCATGCCTATGAATTGCTAGGCAGGTGAAAAGACCGGGTCGTAAGCTGAGCCCAGCCGATAAATGTGAAATATGATGTTTTTAAGGTGAAAAGACCTGGTCATAAGCCTCAAAAACAGTAACAGTATAGCCGGGTTGAGGACCAAGATATTGGGGCCCTAGGGTCTAGCCGGGTTGAGGTCCAAGAGACTGGGTCTGTTACATTATCCATAGATATATATATCGCCTATGGGCTTGATAAATGTGATTATGGACCAAAGTAGTAACTCTGAACTTTGAATAGCATATTAGATTCTTTTGGGCCCATGCTTGTCTTTGTTTTAATGTAAATTATGAAATGTGATGCAAATGATTAATATGTTGGGATATAATGTAATGACTTGATATATATTCATATGTATTGTGTATGAGCATTGCATTGATCTTTATTGAATCAAAGTTTGTACCACTAAGCTTTCTACTTAGTGCGATTGTGGTTCATCGCGCAAGTGACAGGGTAGATCCGATTGTATCGAAGAGCTCGTCTTGACTGAGTCGAGTCTAGGCTTGAGTTTGTGAGAGCAGTGTTGAGTTGTGGACATCAAGATCAGAGACGAACTGCCAGCATGTATAAATTCTGTAATTTTGTAAACATTGATTTTGATATATATATATATATATGTATTTTCCGCTGCATATTAAACTAATGTTTTGGATAAACTTTTGGGTACTAATGTTTTATATATGTATTTTAACAAGGGATGTTTCATCTATTACTTTCTAGATAATAACTTAAATGTTTTAAGTTTACTCGGACTGACTTATGATGACTATATGTTAAAGATTAAAGTTCTATTTATTTTAAAATGAACCGTGACACCCTTATATCCTCTATACGTATATTGCATATAGTGTGTGTGTATGCGGTGTGCGTATATTGGGTGTGCGGTTGTTACATTGTGTCTCGCCCAACATATTAATCATACCTATGACACCAATAAGTCTCGTCCACAGGCATAATCATCTCTGTGACACTCTATGTCTCACCCCAACTGTGTATGGCATGCTAAAACTACTAAACACAATCTTCTGAAACTAGTTAAGGTATAAGGTACATGCAATACATATTTACCATCTTATCATTTTTCCCCATTTGACATTCTTATCATACTTTTCACATATCATTATCATTTATAACATATTTTCACGGTTATGAACATCATAAACATCTTTCTATCACAAACCAAGTGCCGCAGCCATGCATATCCAAAGGCTACACCCGTGTACTAAAAAAAACTTCTGTCATGCTAATGTTACAAGCCCACGACCGTGGCATTCTAAAGCCACACCCATGGCTTGTAAAACGCTACTACCAATCTTAGGTAAACAACCCCATGACTGTGGCATCTTAATGTCATGCTCGTGGTTTTCAATTCAGCATTGCCTCTTCACAGATTTCACATAAATAGACCCAATTCAAAAACCACGATCATGCCTCCTTATAAGGCTATGCCCGTGGCTTACCAAATCCACATAAAACACATAGTTTTACTCAAAACAATGCAAATCATAATAAAAGAAACATCAAAGTATGTACTAACCTTTTTGGAGCCCAAAATGAAGAAAAAACCTCCTATCCAAGCCTAATCCCACCAAGCCTAATCCCACCAAGCCTTTCCACTTCTTCAAAGTGGTTTTCTCATCTTTGGTTACACAACACCAACTCACTCAACTCCTAATCAAACCATAAATTATAATAATCATTAGAACATAATTTACTCTTGTCAATCCACTAAATTTCAATTATACACTCTCTCTCTCTCTCACCAAAATCCTATCAAAACCATAATTTCAATATTATTTCTCCAAATCTCAACCAAACTCATTCAACCAATATTCCAAGCTTAAAATCATCATTTTTATATCCAATTAATCTCATTCTATTCCATTTAAACAATTGGCCAACACTTCGTTAAAATCATACTAAAAAAACCTCTTTAAAACCAAGAAAAACTTACTTAGCACTTCAATTACCACCAAAGCTGTCTTCAATTCTTGATAAATCCTGTGAAATTTGGTGTAGAGAAGAATCAAAATTCTTCCTTGTTCACTTATGGAAATCAGCCAAAAAGGAGAAAGAAAAGAAGAAGACGATAACTCTAGAAATTTTTTAATTCCTTCATTTTCCACCCAATGATACATAAGTAATTATATATTCAATTAATTATTATTTTATATTTTTAACTTTTCTACTTTAACTTTTAACCTCTTTTATTTTTTATTTTGTAGCATTTATATGTTATATATATTTCATTTATATTTTAGGCATCTTTCTCATCCAAACCTCACTTAACCCTTCCAATTAATGTATTTAATTATGCTTAGCAAAGTTATAGGATGTTGCAAAGTGTCCCTATCAATTTTGGATGGAGAGAGTATTAAGTAGTAAGTGTATGAAAACACATAATTAATATATAGTGCAATTATAGGAAATGGAATATATGCCCTACTAAAACTTGTATGAGACTTTCCATTTGGCAAGATAAACTTTTCATTAATCATTTCTCGAACTAAATTTTATACTACTCTTATTAAAATTCATACAAATTTTAATTCATTTATAAATAAATTTAGGGCCAAGATTGGATAGCCAATAGTTAAAACAAACAAAATAAGAGCACATAGCATCAGTTATATCTTAATTTGAATGTTAAATTCATAAAACACTCATGGCAGTAATTGAAAGCTCAATAACACAATACTTGTTCTTAATCACTAATCCAGATAGACATCTAATCTAAATCGATTCAACTCTTTTTGCTTATGGATATTTTTTCTCCTTTTCTAGCCTTCTTATTCTCTGAAAAAGGTATCTTTTTTTCTTCTTTCATGTTTATTTTTATGTCATTATTTAGTTTGAGGTCGTAGTGTGATTGGGGTCATTCATCTACACAAATTGAGGCCCAAAAAGTTAAACCCTTATGTAGACACTGAAATTTACCACCCTAAGATTAATTGTCAAATACGATAATAAGATTATCGAAGTCAACAATTATCAAGGAATGTCGAAGGAATAGCTAAGGAGCTAATTCGGTTATTTTTAACATTATGGAATTCGATAATTTTTTACTCTCGAACTCGATAATGTCTATGTATAGACCTCACCTCTCGCCTATAAAAGGGAGCTTCCAGCTCCATTTTAAGGGGACTTTTTTTAGGACGCTCCACTTAAAAAAAAGAATATTCTACTTTTTTTGAGGGAGACAAAAAAAAAAAAAGAGGCTTAGGAAACATTATCATCTCTTTTATCTTGCATTCCATTTGTAAAAGGAGCATTAGTCAACAAAATTCAAACTAAAAAGGAAATTCTGCATCCACAGGAGGTTCATTGTGATCTTCATCCTTTGGCAATAAGCTCTTCACGTCTTATATCCATTTCATTCAGCTAACAGATCTTATAGTTTGTCCCTGACCAAGGAGATTACCGAACTTGATAATCTAGCAAATGTCGAATTTGACATTATCTCTTAATTATGTACATATTAGTTTTGTTCAAATTGTTTGATCTTGTAGATTATTCTCGAGTTTAATAATCTCATAAATATCTAGTTTGATAGTATTATCAGAATTCATATTCCTCTTTTTATTTTTATCCTTTGTCATATAATTATTATTATTGCATCTAATACGTTTATCAAGCACCCATCCATCATACATTTTACCCGTTTCTTTTAGATTTGTTGTATATAGGAAACGATGTAATTTTCTTTTAGAAATAATGTATAGGATTTGTAAACCTATGTAATATAAATATTTCTTTTTATAAACTCATTGTTGTAAAGAGCATGTTTCCATCTCGGTGGGTGCTCGTAGGGATTTTATGTACAATCATTGATCACGTGAACCATGATAAGCATATATTTATTTCATTAGTTATTTATTTTATGAATGTTTATTCTCGTCTGATATCCTAAATAATCCTTACTAATACATTAATCATAGAGGAGGCCGGCTATTTGAATTGGGCATATGTAAATAATAATAATTTTCATTTATGTTATTCTTATGTGTGCCTAACTTTTTGAAGTCAGTTTCAAATAGGGGGTTAGGGATTCCTCAAAAAAGAAATCAAGAGAATGCTACTCCCTACTATTTTTCGGTCTTACCGAGTGGCGACTCCATTCCACATAAGTCTTGCCTGTCGGATTCCTAAGATCAATAACCTGGCAGTGTTGAGTCTTTTAAAATATTTTGGCGCAGACGAGCCAAGCTCTCACAGTGGTGACTCCACTGGGGATTATGTGAGAAGTTGATTCTGTTGATTCATGTATTAGTAATTTTTATTCAGATAATCAAAAAATAGTTGCATTTGCAGTAGTTACATTATGTATGTGTGTGAGTTAGGATGCCTAAATTACCTGGGATACCATATACTTCATTCAAGATATGGAGAATGGACACCACATAAACACTTGCATGCCTAGTACCTTTGGGCATATTTCTGTTGTGGGAGCCCAAGACTTGTTGACCCTGGACTAAAGCACATGTAAAAAGCTTAGAAATTTTCCTTTAGGAGTGCCACACGTTTATGGTTAACAAATTTTTAGCTTATCTTAATAAAATCCTTGTCTTTTGTCACTACGAACAAAACAACAAATATATCATTAAAAACTTAAAACTTGTTTCCCATAAGAGAACTTCTTCACTGGTGAAACTTTTCTTTAGTATGGTTGAAATAAAGATTTTATAGAAAATTACATTTCTGGTAATTTCCTAAAAAACACATATATAGAAAAGTGAAAGTTTCAATGAGAGCCTGAAAGTTTCAATGAGAGCCTTAGGATTTTTCATCATAGGAATTACCCCCTATTAGTAATTACTGTAAACCAAAAAACCTAGGAAAGAGACTCACCATTAAACATGTGTGTAGTGTGAGTTTATGCTAGATACTACGAAGGAAGCTTCATTGAACAAACCAGGTATGTGCTCTAAAGTATTTTCTTTGACATGTGCATTCATTCATTGTCTTATTTTTTTTAGACCTGAATCGAACAAGTGTAGAAGCTACTAACAATACCACATCCAAGGAAACTTCAACTTCAATAGAGTCAGTCACTAATACCCACAGAAACATGGATGAGGAAAAAATCAAGGCTTTGATAGGCTGAGGTAGCTAAAATTAAAAATCAAATGGCCTTGGTCTTGAAAATTCTTAGAAACATTGGTGGACATGTTGAACCTACAGAAGGATCTGCCCGTAATACAAAGAAGAAAGGGAAGATGGCAACCAAAGAGGATGATGATGACATGCTTAATGACTTGGAATAAGAGCATGACAAGGCTAAATCAAAAACCAAGAAAGCTTCATCAAAGTTTGAAAGGGTGATATTTGAAAAAATGGAGAGTCTAGATAAAAAATATCAAGCAACTAGAAAAGAGATGACTGAGCTAGACAAGATAATCTTAGAAGAAGAAATCCTACCACCAAGATTCAAAATGCCAGATATCCTAAAGTTTGACGGCATAGGGGACCCAGAGATTTACCTGATTCAGTATGTTACCATAATGGAAACCACTCCAACCACTAATGAACAAATCTTGAAGTGGGTTCACCTGTCTCTAATCGAAAATGCAACACAATGGTATAAATCAATTGATCTGGCCACCAAAAATAACTGGAAGTTGATCTGAACATTCTTCATAAAACAATATGGATACAATGCTAATATGGACGTATCCTTGATTGAATTAGAAGTAATAAGGCAAAAATAAGATGAAAGCTTCACGGATTACATTAAGAGATGGAGAAGCAAAGCAACCCTTGTTCAGGATAGGCCTTCTGAAAGGGACCAAATTAGATTGATTATCAAAGGGTAAAAATTGGAAAAGAAGATGAACTATGCTTTAGTTAGGAGTTTTTAATACCTGTTTAATTTGGGGATTCAAATTGAAGAAGCTAAAAAGTAGGAAACCCAATGTACAAACCTAAGAAAGACCAACCACCCTTTTGTAACCTCTAATCCAAAAACCACTAAAATCAATAAAGTTGCCACCTGAAGATAATTTTTTGACCTGGGAAGACCCCAATTCCAAGTATTCAACTGCTTAAAAAGCCAAAATATCCTTATACCTTTAGAACCTAAGCCATTGCCAAAACAATTGCAACCTAATTGGGACCCAAATGCCTTCTGCCAATTTCACCAAATGCCTGGACATGACACCAACCGCTGCATGCATTTAAAGCATGAAATCCAAAACTTAATTGACAACAGAAAAAATCCCTTAACCAACTAAGCCAAACACTAAAAACAACCCCTACCTAGATACAACAATACTCCTCCACCTGCCATATACCTTATTAAAACTGGGTTAAGTAAGAAAATAGTGATTGCTTCATTCCAAGATGTAGGAATGGAAGTTTGCATGATGAACTTTTAGGATATGGTCGATGCACAAGGAACAGTGGCTTCAAATAAGGAGCCTTTTTGGGAGAAGATAGATAAAGAAGTACATGTCAATAACACAAGGTCAGGGAAGCCATATGCTAGATAAGAATCAGGAATGAAAGAGTCAGAGGCAAGTAAAGGGAAAATGAAGAAGTAAAAATACAAGATGATACCATCTTAAAATAAATAAAAAAGAAAACCGACATGTAAGTATATGGAACCTGTTGATTTCATCCTATAAACATCGAGAAGCATTAGCAAAAGCCTTATCACAAATGCAAACCTCATCTCTTACTATCCCAGAAGAATTAATTAAAGTTGTGGCCACAAAAGAATGCAAGAGGGTGTTATTTGGAGAAAAAACTAGCATCATCACCTACTCTGACGAGGATCTCCTAGAAGATGGTAGGAACCACACTCGTCCATTGTTCATCAAAGTGGAGATTCGAGGAAAAAGAATTACTTGTGTTATGGTAGATGATGGATCGACCATTAATGTCTGCCCAGCGAAGATTTTGCCAAAGTTATCTCTATCGGTAAATGATTTGGCTACAGCAGAAATAGTAATCAGAGCTTATGATAATTCTAGAAGGCAGGCAATCGAAACATTCTCTATGGTTGTTACAGTGGGACCAATTAAATCTGTAATTGAATTTGTAGTGCTTGATATACCATCCACCTTTGCCTTGCTATTGGGAAGACCTTGGTACCACCCATTGGAAGGAGTACCCTCTACACTTCTTTAAAAGATTTAATTTCCAGTAAAAGAAATAGTAATTACAACTGATATCAAGATTAATGAGGTAGTTAATTCCTTGATGAATACTCAACCCATGGTTGTGTTCAAAATTTGCATGGTATCATCTCCTGCTGTGAAGTCCATCATGAGAAAAATGGGATATTTACTCGAAATCGGTTTGGAAAAGCATCAAACTGGGATGTCATAATTCCCAGAGTTCAAAAGCCATCTTACTAAAGAAGGACTAGGGTACAAGGGAAAAAGTTCCATGAAGGAAGAGGAAAAAGAGAAGAAGACTCTACAACATTAGTTTATAAAGGTACCTGAGCCAGGGCCATTTGAAGGAAGACCAGAGCCTATCACAGTGATAGGAAAAGAACTGCCTAGATGGGAGATCTTCTCTGATGTAGTTCAATTGATTAAGAAGCAACCAGATGATGAGATGCCAGAATAGACCAAGGACCTGACTGCAGCACCCACAAATTTGGATATGATTGCAAATATGTTAGAAGATCAATTAGAGGATTTCCTTGATTTTCACCTAAATGATGATGATGTCTTTTTTCTTTCTAACTTATTTGCTGATGATGTTTTTGTTTCCAAAGTTGATTTAATAAAGTCTGATTTCACTTACTTGTGTGATGTTTTTGATATATTGGTTTATTCTTATGATATACCTATCCTATTTAATATTAAATTTGTACAAACTACATCATTAAACCTTGGAACAATAGAAGATCCACAAAGAATAAATATAACAACATAATTGACCTCCTCAGAAGTACAAGGGTTCAAAAAATTTTCTTAAGAAATTTGAGAATGTGTTCGTATGGTCCTATAAGGATATGTTGGGTATCGATTGGGATATAGCAGAGCATAAGATCCCCACCTATGCTCACATAGAAGCTGTTAAACAAAAGCTCAGGAGGTGGAGACTAGAATGGGCCACTCAGGTAAAAGAGGAAGTAGGGAAACATATTTAGGCCAAATTTTTAGAGGTAGTTAGCTACTTAACATGGATTGCCAATATAGTATCTGAACCTAGAAAAAGATGGGAAATTAAGAATGTGTGTCGATTATAGAGATTAAAATAAAGCATCTTCGAAGGATGATTTTTCTTAACCTAACATAGATGTCCTAGTCAATAGCACAGCTTCCAGTGTCATACACTCATTCATGGATACATTCTCATGATATAACCAGATCATGATGGCAAAGGAAGATTGGAATAAGACTGCCTTCATTATGGAATGGGAAGCATACCATTACAAAGTTATGCCATTCAGATTAAAGACTGTTAGGGCAACATATCAGTGAATGATGACTGCCTTGTCCCATGACATGATGCACAAAGAAGTAGAGGTTCATGTGGATGGCATGATGGTGAAATCTGAGACTTGGGAGTAACATATGTAGAACTTAGAGAAGTTTTTTGAGAGGGCCTTGAAGTACAATTTAAGACTAAATCCGATGAAATGTGTATTTGGGGTGACTTTAGGAAGGATGTTGGGGCATGTGATTAGCTCAAGACAAATAAAGATTGATCCAGACAAAGTGAAGGCTATTTGGGAAATGCACATTCCTAAGACTGAAAAAGAAGTGAGGGTTCATAAGGAAGATTTAGTATGTTAGCCGATTCATTGCTCAACTAACGTCAATGTGTGAACCCATATTCTGATTACTAAATTAGAACCAACCAATTGTCTAGACGGAGGCTTACCAAAAAGCTTTTGATAAGGTCAAACAATATTTGCTCAATCCACTGTCTTAAGATCCCTACAACTAAACAAAATGTTATTTTTATACTTAGCCATTAAAGAAGAGTCGGTTAGGCTATGCTAACACAAGTAGGAAAAGATGGGGTAGAATTTGCAATTTATTATTTGAGCCGCAAATTACTGCCATATGAAGTAAAGTATACTGTGGTTGAAAAGACTTGCTTGGTGGTTGTTTGGGTATCTAGGAAGTTGAGAAATTATTTTCAATCCTATAGGGTCCACATGATTTCCAAAATAGACCCGATCAAATATCTGCATGGTATTCCATTGTTAATTGGAAAATAAGGGAGGTGGCTCATACTATTGGAGGAATTTAATGTCAAATATGTAACTAGAAAAGCTATCAAAGGAAGAGTTGTGATTGAATTCTTTGTGCAAAATCCTTTATTAAGGGAAGATGACATTTGTGTAATGTTTCCATATGAAGATTTATAGGCATCGAAAATACAAGAATGGGTAATGCATTTTTATGGAGGTATGAACAAGAAGGGAGCATGTCTTGGTGTCATAGCTCATCCCTTTAGCAAAAAGTTAACTTTCAAGGCCACTAATAATGTGACTAAATATGAAGCTTGCATCTTTGGGTTGCAAACTTCGATCTCAATGGGGGTGAAAAGGGTGCAAGTCATCGGAGATTCTCTCTTAGTAGTACAACAAGCATTAGGGAAATGGGAGTTAAAGGAAGAAAATTTGAGGTCGTACCTGGAATACTTGAATTGTCTTATAGAGAGTTTCAACTATTGCATCTTCATTCATAAATTGAGAGAGGAGAATTTGCTGGTCGACACACTTTCAACTTTAGTATCAGTTTAGGATGACCCAGTCAATCTCTTTTCTAAAACTTTAATATTGATGAGTTCTTCCAAACCATATTATTCTTATAAGACAATTACAATAGTGGGAACTGATCAAGAAGGTTGGTATGAAACCCTCCTCCGGTTTCTTGAGGGACTGGTCTACCTTGAGGGATTAAATAAAGAAGGCAGGAGAGCAATAAGGAGATGGGCTATGTAGTATTTAATAGTCGGTGGAGTATTATATAGAAGATGACCAGATGGTGTGCACCTTAAATGTTTGAGGAAGGAAGAATCGGAGCAGGTCATGTCAAAAATTCACGCAGGAACATGTGGGCCTCACATAAATGGGAATATGTTGGCAAACAAGATAATAAGGCAGGGATGCTATTGGCTAACCATAGAAAAGATTGTGTGGACTTTGCAAAAGGTGTGAGAAATGTCAAGTTCATAGGAATTACAATCATCTCCCACTAGTTGAATTGCATGTTTTTGCATCACCTTGGCCATTTTCAGCATGGGGGATAGATATCATTGGTGAAATATATCCGACTATATCAAATGGGCACAAGTTTGTAGGAGTGGTAGTAGACTACTTCGCTAAATGGGTATAGGCGGAATCTTTCAACAAATTGGGTGCACAACAAATGGCTCACTTTATAGAGAAGAATATCTTTTATAGATACGACATGCCTCATCATTTGGTGTCCAATAATGGCGTGTAATTCTACAGAGAAGTTCGAATTCTCTTGAAAAAGTACAACGTGAAGCATCATAAATCCTCATCATACCAACCTCAGGCAATAGAGCGGTGGAAGTAGCAAACAAGACCATCAAAACCATCCTTGCTAAAATGGTAAGGATTTATCAAGATTGGGAGGAGGTATTGCCTTTTACATTGTAGGGTTATAGAACCGAAATCAGGAAACCTATTGGCATGACACCATATTCCCTAGTCTATGGGATGGAGGCTGTAACACCGCTATACCCCGTATACATACACAGCATGCTATTACGATCGTAATATACGTATACTGAATATAGGAATGCCACGGTTTACTAACAAATGACTCACTTATTTTAAATAATATAAGCAAACTCAAAACATTTAATTTATATTATAAACACAAAAGATAAAATGTTTATTCAAAACGCAGCGGAAAGTATAATAAATATTTACAAATACATATACATCAAAACTCAAGTTTTACAAAACATAAAATATATATACATGTTTGGCAGTATGTCTTTGATCTTTAAGCTCCACTATCAACACCTCAAAATCTAGACTCTACTCGGCCTAGAGGAACTCTCCGGTTCTTCCCTGTCACCTGCGCGACGAATCACACTCGTGCTAAGCCAATGGCTTAGTGGTACAAACTACAATAATACTATGCTTCAATGCAATGCCAATGTCACACAATCAATTTTCATACACCATTCAAAAGAATATTATATTTTAAAACCTTACATTGTTCAATATCATATCAAAACATTCATAAACATGTTATACATCATGTATCTCATTATTCATTGATTTCACAATTCAAGAATCACATTAAAAACAAAGACAAGCATGGGCCCAAAAGACACTAATATTCCATTCAACTTTCAAAGTTAATGTTTTGGTTCAATTATCACATTTATCCTTATCATTATCCCAACTAGGCTTCAAGGATTTAGGTTCAACCAAGCTTCAAGGGGAACGAAGCATGTTAAGTATTAACCCAACTTATCTTCAAGAACCAAACCCAACCTAGCTTCAAGGGTTGTAACATCTCAATTAGGCTTCAAGGACTAGACCCAACCAAGCTTCAAGGGGAGTTAAGCATGCTAAACTTCAACCCAACTTGGCTTCAAGGATCAAGCCCAACCTAACTTCAAGAGATTGTTACTATAGGCATGCCACCAACAACAAAACTCTAAAAATGGAATAACACATTAGACACACAATTCATTCATTATTTCATTATCAATTCCATTCTCATTTTCTCATTATCACTTAGGCAACCATGCCTCAATCATCTCATTTGCATCATTATCATTATAGCCAACAACCATGGCTTCACATCTCATCAATAGATTATACATAACCAATTGCATTGGACACACATTTTAAATTCATCATAATCTAGGCAAACATGCCTCACTTATTTTATTTGAATCATTATAGTCAACCACAATGGCATCACATCTTATCATATCACAATTCACATTAAAGCAATTCATCATTAAAGTATTCATCATAACCAATTGCATTGCACATACCTTTTTGAATGATCATCATATCTTTCACATTATACAAATCATACATTAATCAAATAGTAATAACAATATAGTAGATTACTTAACACATTTATAACTAAATGTGTTAAGTCTCAAAATCATGTAAATGAATGCAACCATGCAAGTTTGTACTTACCTTAAGATAACTCACACCAATCTACAACCTTCCTCTTCCAAGAATTCTTTACCACTTAGGTTAAGGCAATTCAACTTCTTCACAACCTAAACCAAAGGTAATCATACACACTCACTTAGAAATACATATAAGATAATAAAGCTAAGAATCAACTAGGGTAAACTCTAAACATGACACGCTCAACAACATGGGTGTGTCCCAGACCGTGCCCTAACTCCACAACATAGAAGCTTTAACACGCTCAGAACCACGGGCGTGTCACTGAACGTGTAGTACATTCTGTCTCACAGAAACATTGACACGTCCAACAACACGGGTGTGTTCATGGCCGTGTCAAACCTACACCAACACAGTAGCTATGACACGCTCAGTGACATGGGCGTGTCACTGGATGTGTAAATGCTACTGCAACACAGAACCATCGACACGCCCAAAGACTTGGCCGTGCTCATGGGCGTGTCAGGCAAAAAATACAGATTCCTGCAACAACAACCTCACCTCCAACAAATCACTTACTTCCATCATCTTCCACTTCAAACAAACTTAACTAAACACACCCAAAAACCATAATAAACTTGCAAAAATACCAAACACAACCCAAAACATACATCAAACACAAATTATAATCATCACCCCAAACCCAAAACACAACCACAACACTTTTCTTCCAACAAACTTAATCTTTCCTTCAATCCAACCCAAAAATCCAAAATCAACTGAATCAAACACTCTTAAACACACCATAATCAAACAAACACATAACAATCACAACCTCAACTCACAAACTCAAAGAAAATCAAAGAATCAAGTGGAAAACTTACCAAGGATGAAGAAACTCTTAAATATCCAACTTGATCACTTGAAAACTTCTTTCAATCTTGAGTTTGGAATATCAAATCTCTCTCTTGCTCTCTTGCTATAACGTGCCGGCCAAAACAAAGAAAAGAAAAGGAAAGGAAGGTGAACCACGAAGAAAAAGAAAGAAGGAAGAAAGCAAAGAAGACCAAGTCAAATTCTCACCCACTATCTCCTCAAAACCCTCTCCTCCAAGCATTTAATATTAAAATATTCTAAATATCTCCATCCACTTCCACTCACTCAAATTCCACTTAATTAACTTAATTAATTTAAAATCATTAACTAATCATCTTTTGACTTCACATATTGACTTGTATATGTTGTATATATTTCCATATATACAACATATACGCTATCTCTTTAATTCTTTTCTCTTTCCACTTTATCATATACCTTAAATCCAAATTCAACAATAATTACTTCAAAACTTCTAAGGCATATTTTGGGATGTTACAATTCTCCCCCTCTAAAAAGAAATTTCGTCCTCAAAATTACTTGATATCAAGTCTGAAACAGTTGAGGATACTGATTCCACATTGCTTGTTCACTTTCCCAAGTTGCCTCTTCCTTTGCATGATTCTTCCAAAGAACCTTCACTAGTGGCACTTTCTTATTTCTCAACTCTTTTACTTCATGTGCCAAAATAGCAACTGGTTCTTCTTCAAATGTCAGATCCGGATTCACTTCAATAGATTCAACTGGTAAAACATGAGATGGATCTGATCTGTACCTCCGCAACATAGAAACATGGAAAACATTATGGATTCTATCCAACTCAGGCGGCAAAGCAAGACGATAAGCAACTGCTCCAACTCTTTCTAAAACTTCATAAGGTCTAATAAAACGAGGACTCAGTTTCCCTCTTCGACCAAATCTTAAAATCTTTTTCCAATGAGATACTTTCAAAAATACTTTATCTCCAATATCAAACTCTATGTCTCTCCTCTTCAAATCTGAATAAGATTTCTGCCGATCTGAAGCTGCTTTTAACCGATCCCGAATTATCTTCACTTTCTCTTCAGTTTCTTTAACCAAATTAGGACCAATTAGTTTGCTTTCTCCAAGTTCATTCCAACATAAAGGCGTTCTACATCTTCTACCATACAATGCCTCAAATGGTGCCATACCAATGCTAGGTTGATGACTGTTGTTGTAAGCAAATTCCACAAGTGGCATAAATCTGTCCCAACTTCCTGAAAAATCAATGACATAACTTCTCAATATATCCTCAATAATCTGTATCACTCTTTCTGACTGCCCATCTGTCTATAGATGAAAAGCAATGCTAAAGTGCAATCGAGAGCCCAATGCACCATGTAAACTCTTCCAAAACCTTGAAGTGAATCGGGGATCTCGATCAGACAATAAAGAAATTGGGACTCCATGCAACTTCACTATCTCACTGATATATAGCTCAGCCAGTCTCTCAAGAGAATAATCCATCCGAATTGGAAGAAAATGAGCTGTCTTTGTCAACCGATCAACAATCACCCAGATAGCATCATACTTCTTTGGCGTCAATGGCAAACCAGACACAAAATCCATTGTCACTCTCTCCCATTTCCATTCAGGCACTGTTAAAGGTTGAAGTAACCCAGTTGGAACTTGATGCTCAGCTTTTACCCTCTGACACGTGAGACACTTGGATACAAACTCCTCTATGTCTCTCTTCATACCTGACCACCAATAATGTTGCTTCAAATCATGGTACATCTTTGTACTTCCTAGATGTATAGCAAAAACCAATTGATGTGCTTCCTCTAAAATAACTTTTCTCAAACTATCATCATAAGGAATACACAATCTATTCTTGAACCAAAGACTACCATCGCTTCTCACAAAGAAATCTTTGCTCTCCCCATTTTGGCAATCTGAAACAATCTTCTGAATTTTCTCATCAGCCAATTGAGCCTCTTTTATTTGATCCAACAATACCGGTCTCAACTACAACTGAGCCGACAATGCACCATCATCACATAATTTAAGATTAGCATGTAACGCTCTCAACTCAACAAGCAACGAGAGCGAATACACAGACAAACCTGCCAAAGACTTCCGACTCAAGGCATCAGCAACAACATTTGCCTTACCAGGATGATAATCAATCAAATAGTTGTAGTCTTTGATCAACTCCAACCATCG
This sequence comes from Garcia nutans, assembly GCA_947685225.1. Classification (NCBI taxonomy): domain Eukaryota; kingdom Viridiplantae; phylum Streptophyta; class Magnoliopsida; order Malpighiales; family Euphorbiaceae; genus Garcia; species Garcia nutans. Next base: position 38,978,565 of record CANTUV010000045.1, read on the forward strand.
CCTTTGCCGAAGATTCAACTCCCTCTAAACACCTTAATATTTCAAACTCTTATGATCCGTATAGATAAAACACTTCTCTCCATACAAGTAGTGTTGCCAAATCTTCAAAGCAAACATGATAGCTGCCAACTCCAAATCATGCGTCGGATAATTAAGCTCATGCGGCTTCAATTGCCGAGAAGCATAAGCTATAACTTTACCCTCTTGCATCAAAACACATCCTAAACCATTATGTGAAGCATTACTATAAATCACATATGGTTTATCTTCCACAGATAAAGTAAGAACAGGCGCTTGAGTCAACCTTTCTTTCAACTGCTCAAAACTAAATTGATACTGGTCCGTCCACACAAATCTAACTCCCTTCCGAAGTAATCTGATGAGTGGAGTAGCTATCAAAGAAAAACCTTTCACAAACCGTCGATAATAGCCTGCCAAACCCAGAAAACTTCTAACTTCAGTCACTGAATTCGGTGGATTCCAATTCAAAATAGCTTCAACTTTACTTGGATCAACTCTAATACCATCTGCTGAAACTATATGACCTAGAAAAGTAACTTGGTCAAGCCAAAACTCACACTTTGACAGCTTAGCATACAACTGCTTCTCTCTCAAGATCTGCAACACAATCCGCAAATGCTTGTCATGCTCCTCTTCATTACGCGAATACACCAGAATATCATCAATAAAAACCACCACAAACTGATCTAGGTAGGGCCTAATCACCCTATTCATCAAATCCATGAAAGCTACAGGTGCATTCGTCAATCCAAAAGGCATCACTAAGAACTCATAATGCCCATACCTTGTACGAAAAGCTGTCTTAGGAACATCTTTAGCTCTAACCCTCAACTGATGGTACCCTGATCTCAAATCAATCTTGGAAAACACTGCTGCTCCCTTCAATTGATCAAAGAGATCATCAATTCTAGGCAAAGGATACTTTTTCTTGATAGTCACTTTGTTCAATTGCTTATAATCAATGCACAACCTCATAGTACCATCCTTCTTCTTCACAAACAAAACAGGAGCTCCCCACGGAGAAACACTAGGGCGAATAAACCCTTTATCCAACAACTCCTACAACTGCACCTTCAACTCTCTCAACTCAGCAGGTGCCATTCTATAAGGAGTGATAGAGATGGGAGTGGTACCAGGCAACAAATCAATACCAAACTCAACCTCTCTCTCAGGGGGTAACCCTGGCAACTCCTCAGGAAACACATCTGGAAAATCTGCAACTGTGGTTATATTGTCAAGTTGAGAACCCACTACTCTGGTATCCACAACATGAGCAAGGTAAGCATCACACCCTTTTCTAATCAACTTTCTAGCTGCTACAGCTGATACAAACAAGGATGCAAGTTGTCTCTGCTCACTAGACACCATCACATATCTACCATCACCGGTTCTCAAAGAAACACATTTCTTTTGATAGTCTACCACAGCTCCATGCTTAGACAACCAATCGATGCCTAAGATCAAATCATATTCCTTAAAAGGCATTTCAATTAAATCACCATGAAACTCTTCACCTTGCACTACCACTGCACTATGACGATGTACCTTACTTACCACAACACTATGTCCTAAAGGATTTGTCACTAAGACATCAAATCCTAAGGACTCTGAATGCAATTCAGACACAGGCAATATGGATGCACTTATGTATGAATGAGTAGATCCTGGATCAATCAAAGCAAGAACTGGAATATCAAATAAAGAAAATGTACCCGCTATAACTGCTGAAGCATCCAGCTGCCTCTGCATCACATAAACTCTCTGAGAAGATCCGGCCTCAATTGGCCTACTGCCCCTGGATGAAGATCCTCCTCTCTGACTAAACCCAGGTCTACCACCTCTACTGAATCCTCTACCCCCTCGACCACCTCTACTGACACTGGGTCGAGAAGCTGCAGTATCAGTCTGTCTATCATCCTGCATCTCAGGGAAATCTTTAATAAAATGATTTGGTGATCCACATCTAAAACATACTCCTAATCCACCCGTCTTCCAACAAGCAACCCCATGGGTCCTACCACAATGAACACATACAGGTGGAGTAGATCTCTGAACCACTGGAGTCGGGGCACTAGCTACAGAAACTGTCGGTCTCGGCCTTTGCCTCTGATACTGAACTGATCTGCTCGACTGCCTCTGACTCCTACTAATCCTCGGAACAAAACTTCCTCTGCCCCTCTTCACAGATGAAGACCCTGCCTCAAACTGGGGTCTCCTTACTCTAGTCTCCTCCTCAGTAGCAGCTGCTGCAATGCCCTGTGCTCTCTCAACACTTCTAGCTGCTGCAACTAACTGAGAGAAATCCTGGTACCGAGAACCAGCAACAATGCACATAATAGAGGGCCTCAACCCCTCCTCAAACCTCCTGCATCGGTCGATCTCATCAGAGATAATTCTACCGGTATAGTGACTCAACCGGATGAACTCTATCTCATACTCTGTCACTGTCCGGTTGTCTTGCCTCAAATTCAGGAATTCCATCTTCTTAACATCTTTATACTCCCTCGGAGTATATTTCTGCTCGAACTCCCTCAGAAAATCACCATAAGATAGTGTAGGTGGATCATCCATGGCATGAGGAACCGTCTTCCACCAGTCATAAGCATCTTTCTGCAATAAGGATCTAGCATAATCAAATTTCTCATCTGGAGTAGCTTGCAACTAGATAAATATCCTCTGCACTTTATCCAACCACTGCTCAGCTACTGCAGGATCTGTAGTGCCCAAGAAATCCTTAGCCCTATACTTTCTCAACTTATCATAATGTCTCACTGGCACTTGAGGCTGTGGTGGTGGTGGTGGCTGCTGCACTGGAGTTCCCCTCAACAATTCTACCATATGCCTTAACCAACTCGGCGGAACCTCATCAGCAGCTGATCTCCCTGGCACAGAAGTAGGGGCCTCACTAACTCTCTCCACTCTAGCTCCATCTCTACTCTCTTCAAGAGCTATGCTCTCAGCACTACCTTCCATAGACTGGCGTGAATGAGATGCCATCACTACCTATATCTGCAAACACAGCAGAATATACCTCATTAAAGATCAAAGACTACCAATACCAAAACATGTATCTTAATTGAAAACCAACTTTTAAAATCAAAATATTCTTTTTCTTACAATTGACCTAGGTTGAGAATCTCAAACCTAGGCTCTGATACCAAAACAATTGTAACACCCCTATACCCCGTATACATACACAGCAAGCTATTACAATCGTAATATACGTATACTGAATATAGGAATGCCATGGTTTACTAACAAACGACTCACTTCTTTTAAATAATATAAGCAGACTCAAAACATTTAAGTTATATTATAAAACACAAAAGATAAAATGTTTATTCAAAACACAGCGGAAAGTATAACAAATATTTACAAATACATATACATCAAAACTCAAGTTTTACAAAACATAAAATATATATACATGTTTGGCAGTATGTCTTTGATCTTTAAGCTCCACTATCAACACCTCAAAATCTAGACTCTACTCGGCCTAGAGGAACTCTCCAGTTCTTCCCTGTCACCTGCGCGATGAATCACACTCGCGCTAAGCCAACGACTTAGTGGTACAAACTACAATAATACTATGCTTCAATGCAATGCCAATGTCACACAATCAATTTTCATACACCATTCAAAAGAATATTATATTTTAAAACCTTACATTGTTCAATATCATATCAAAACATTCATAAACATGTTATACATCATGTATCTCATTATTCATTAATTTCACAATTCAAGAATCACATTTAAAAAAAAGACAAGCATGGGCCCAAAAGACACTAATATGCCATTCAATTTTCAAAGTTAATGTTTTGGTTCAATTATCACATTTATCATTATCATTATCCCAACCAGGCTTCAAGGATTTAGGTTCAACCAAGCTTCAAGGGGAACGAAGCATGCTAAGTATCAACCCAACTTGGCTTCAAGAACCAAACCCAACCTAGCTTAAAGGGTTGTAACATCTCAATTAGGCTTCAAGGACTAGACCCAACCAAGCTTCAAGAGGAGTTAAGCGTGCTAAACTTCAACCCAACTTGGCTTCAAGGATCAAGCCCAACCTAACTTCAAGAGATTGTTACTATAGGCATGCCATCAACAACAAAACTCTAAAAATGGAATAACACATTAGACACACAATTCATTCATTATTTCATTATCAATTCCATTCTCATTTTCTCATCATCACTTAGGCAACCATGCCTCAATCATCTCATTTGTATCATTATCATTATAGCCAACAACCATGGCTTCACATCTCATCAATAGAGTATACATAACCAATTGCATTGCACACACATTTTAAATTCATCATCATCTAGGCAAACATGCCTCACTTATTTTATTTGAATCATTATAGTCAACCACAATGGCATCACATCTTATCATATCACAATTCACATTAAAGCAATTCATCATTAAAGTATTCATCATCACCAATTGCATTGCACATACCTTTTTGAATGATCATCATATCTTTCACATTATACAAATCATACATTAATCAAATAGTAATAACAATATAGTAGATTACTTAACACATTTATAACTAAATGTGTTAAGTCTCAAAATCATGTAAATGAATGCAACCATGCAAGTTTGTACTTACCTTAAGATAACTCACACCAATCTACAGCCTTCCTCTTCCAAGAATTCTTTACCACTTAGGTTAAGGCAATTCAACTTCTTCATAACCTAAACCAAAGGTAATCATACACACTCACTTAGAAATACATATAAGATAATAAAGCTAAGAATCAACTAGGGCAAACTCTAAACATGACACGCTCAACAACACGGGCGTGTCCCAGACCATGCCCTAACTCCACAACACAGAAGCTTTGACACGCTTAGAACTACGGGCGTGTCACTGAACGTGTAGTACATTCTGTCTCACAGAAACATTGACACGTCCAACAACACGGGTGTGTTCATGGCCGTGTCAAACCTACACCAACACAGTAGCTATGACACGCTTAGTGACATGGGCGTGTCACTGGACGTGTAAATGCTACTGCAACACAGAACCATCGACACGCCCAAAGACTTGGCCGTGCTCATGGGCGTGTCAGGCCAAAAATACAGATTCCGGCAACAACAACCTCACCTCCAACAAATCACTTACTTCCATCATCTTCCACTTCAAACAAACTTAACTAAACACACCCAAAAACCATAACAAACTTGCAAAAATACCAAAACAACCCAAAACATACATCAAACACAAATTATAATCATCACCCCAAACCCAAAACACAACCACAACACTTTTCTTCCAACAAACTTACTCTTTCCTTCAATCCAACCCAAAAATCCAAAATCAACCGAATCAAACACTCTTAAACACACCATAATCAAACAAACACATAACAATCACAACCTCAACTCACAAACTCAAAGAAAATCAAAGAATCAAGTGGAAAACTTACCAAGGATGAAGAAACTCTTAAATATCCAACTTGATCACTTGAAAACTTCTTTCAATCTTGAGTTTGGAATATCAAATCTCTCTCTTGCTCTCTTGCTATAACGTGCCGGCCAAAACAAAGAAAAGAAAAGGAAAGGAAGGTGAACCATGAAGAAAAAGAAAGAAGGAAGAAAGCAAAGAAGACCAAGTCAAATTCTCACCCACTATCTCCTCAAAACCCTCTCCTCCAAGCATTTAATATTAAAATATTCTAAATATCTCCATCCACTTCCACTCACTCAAATTCCACTTAATTAACTTAATTAATTTAAAATCATTAACTAATCATCTTTTGACTTCACATATTGACTTGTATATGTTGTATATATTTCCATATATACAACATATACGCTATCTCTTTAATTCTTTTCTCTTTCCACTTTATCATATACCTTAAATCCAAATTCAATAATAATTACTTCAAAACTTCTAAGGCATATTTTGGGATGTTACAGAGGCAATCTTGCCAGTAGAGATGGAGATGAAGTCATTAAGGATCATAGTGGAAGCAGAATTACCAGAAGCAGAATGAATAAAAGCAAGATATGAGCAGTTGGCCCAGCTTGAGGAAAAAAGATTACGGGCTCTGTATCATAATCAATTGTACTAGAGGTGGATTACGCGATCTTTTAATAAAAAGGTGAAGGAAATGACAATAAAAGTGGGGGACTTGGTATTAAAACAGTGCAGACCTAATGTTTCAGATCCAAGGGGGAAATTTAAGCCAAACTGGGATGGTTCGTATATGGTTAAAGAAATTTTAAAGAAAGGTGTAGTCAAGTTGTTAGACATGGATGGGAATGAATTTTCAAAATCGGTGAACCTTGAGAAGTTGAAGATTTTCTATGTTTAAAAACCCAGTAGTATCCTAATTATTCCAAGTGTTTAATCATGTTAGGTTGCATACGAAATAAATTACCATGCCAGTACACAAATAAACAACATCATTCTTGTCAAACATAAGTAGTAGAAAATGATGACCAATAAAAACATAAAAAACATCATAGTAAATAAATAGATAGACATGACATCATATAAGGTGAAATTCAATAGTTAGTGATTGGACAATCAAGCCTCTCTGACCACCTTGCTCGAAGCCGATCTAACATTTCTTCAGTCAATATTGGGAATTCAAAATCAAGAGCTAGCCTAAGATAAGTAACTTGCATGCCACACTGATGATCTAAGCGGTATGGGACGTAGCAAGTTCCTCTCTTGAGACCTAATAAGGCAATATAAGGAAGATGGGTTTGGACAACAACATGATTAATCCTCCACCAAGGTACCTGCCAATAGACGTCGTCCTCATGTCTATATTGAAACCACAAAATCCAATCCTTTTAAAGGTTAATAACTAGTGAAACTTGCTGAGAAGCATGGTGACATGGCAAGTATCTCGATGGGATGACTGAAGGGGGTGACAACAAATTTAACCTTTCCTAAAGAAAAATTTGGAAGAGAAGCGGGCTGCCTCAAAAACTTTGAGAAGCAGAACATAGCTCATCTAAGCCAATCAGAGTTTTGGCAAAAATCAAGGGAACAATCGAATGTCTAGCTTCTATTTCATCTACTACAGGTAGAACTCTGATATCTAAGTTCCATCGGTGATACCAACAAAAATTGACCTAGGAGACATAAACAAAATAGCTTGCTCCAGGATCTGGTTAAAGAAATATGGGCCGAACAATACTCAATGAGAGGAATCAATGGGATGTTATTACCCCTGATCAGTCGACAAGCTTCTTCTCTGGTCAAGTTAAAGAGTAACTGCATAAGCCTAATAGGAGAAATATGTATGGTAGAAAAGATGATGTGATTCGGAGTGTAATATCCTCATTTATGCCCTAGAAGTTTTGCATATTGTTGTGGTTGTTATTGTTATAAATTGGATTGAATGTATATGATGGGATAAGAAAAGAAATTGGGAGGAGAATGCTTGTGTATATGTGTATTGGGAAAGAATTAGGGTTTAGAGAGAATGGTATATATTGTGTATATGAGGATATATATAACATATAAATGGGTCAAAGGAAGAGTCAAAGGAAGAGAGAGATATTTTTATGTGATATGTGTAATTACTATCATGGGCATACATGAGACAAAAGTTAAATTAAATGATTAAGGGTAATTAAGTAATTGCTTGAATTGGAACTCTTGGTGGAGATTTAAAGAAGAGTTGACTTTGGTTTATTCATAATTTCTTCTTCTTCTTCATGTGTGTGGCCGGCTCCTCCATAGAGAAAGGAAAGCAAGTGGTGAAGAGAGGATCTTGATGTGTTGAGCTCAAATTGAAGGAAGATTAAGTGTTTAAGTGTTGATTCAAGAAGTTTTAACTAAGGTAAGATCTTTCCTTTGATTTCTTTCCTACTTTTGAAGTGGTATGGGAAGTTAATTAGGGTTTGATGATTTGATGATGAGATGTGTTTATGATTTATTCTCAAGTGTTGAAATGGAATTAAAGATAAGAAGCTAGGTTGGTGTTGGTGATGGAAGAGTAAGAGTGTGTTTAGTGAATTCTTTTTCTGTTTTACAATTAGTAAAGGCTGTAACTTGTATGATTTTTAATTAATTATAGAAAAATTTTATTGAAGTAAATTTTTGATATGTTGTGCCTCTATGAGTCTAGAATGACTGAAAAATATGTTGATTCGATTTTGGAATGGTTATGAGTTTAGAAAGATTATTTTTAGTAGAACTGTTCCAGCAGGTACCTTAACTGAGACAGCTATATTTCGGGATTTTTAATAAAATGTAGAAAAATCATATCCAATTGAATTTTGGATATGTTGTTTCTTAGTGAGTCTAGTATTTGAGAAAAATAATTTAGAACCACGTTGATTGAATTTGATTTATGGAATTCACAAAGTTCAGAACTGCTGCCAGGATGCAGGGCAATTGGGGCAGTCTGGTTAGGTGAACTATTTGACCAAGATTTTGTGTTCAGTTTGATCTGAAATTTTAAAGGAATGATTTTAAGATACAAAACTAAATTCTGTAAAAATTGTAGAATTTTTAATCAAGTAGATTATTTTATACAATTTTTCAAAATAAGGATAAAATGGAGTCTAAAACCAGAATGTATTATTCATATGAATCATATCAATTGTTCTTTGCCCTAATTGCATTGTTGAGATTGAACAATGTTATGTTATGCATTGTGAATGGTTATGTGTTTCATGAATAATATACATTGAAATTGAAATAATAAGACATGATATGAGACAATGCCATTGTGATTGGCTATGATGATGATATTGAAAGAAAGAAGGCATGTTTGCCTAAATGTGATGAGAATTTGAGAATGGAAATGGTAACTATATAATAAATGAATTGTTTGTTTAATATGTTATTCAGTTTCAGAGTTCTGGATTTGGGTGGCATGCCTAAGAAATGATGAAAGGTAACAGTCTTGCCGGGTTGAGGATCTCCTCATATGTGTTGAGTTGATGGTCCAAGAGACTGGGTCTGTTACACTATGAGAATTGTGAATATAAGATATATGATTTGTAACAGTCTTGCCGGGTTGAGGATCTCCTCATATGTGTTGAGTGATGGTCCAAGAGACTGGGTCTGTTACACTATCCATGGATAGAGATACATGTATATACATTGCCTACGGGCGTGATTATTGTGACTATGAACCAAATCAGTAACTCTGAACTCTGAATATCGTATTAAATACTTGTTGGGCCCATAGGTGTCAAGGTTATATGAATGTCCTAAATAATGTTATGAGTTAATGAAATGAGATGTTGGTTATTGAGTATGATTGAGTAGTGTTGAATGTGGAAAGATGTTGAAATGGGGTATACTCATATGACTATGATTTGTGAAATGCATAATTATGTGATTAACTTTATATTTATGATGTTGATCTTATCAATAACATATGTGGCATTGCATTACATTAAAGCATACCATTAGCATGTTTTATCTTACTAAGCCCTTGGCTTAGCGCGATAGTGTTTAATCGCGCAGGTAATAGAGTTGATAGAGTTGAACCCGAGAGTTCATCAAGACCAAGTGAGAGTAGACCTTGAAGAATCCATTTTGGGAGCTTAAAGATCAGAGTAGACTTGCCAATCATGTATATTTCTTTATATTTTGTAAAGAAATGTTTAGTATGTAAATATGTAAATATTTTATAACTTCCGCTGTGTAATATTTAAATATAGGGATTGTCACAAAACCTTTATGTTATGTTGCACTAGAAGTGTAAATTCTTTTTGCAGGTTGTAGTTGAGGTTACAAGGGGGATTTATTGGGAGTGTACTGAGAATGATTTTGTTTGCATTGGTTTGTGTAAAATGTTTTTAAAAATAAGAAAAAAACCGGTTTTGTCGACACTTGGGACTCAATTTTTAGGTGAAACTATGACAAAATTTTTGAAAAAAAAAAATTGGAACTAAAATTTGACTAAGTAAAATTGGTAGCAACATTAGGTTAGTGTGGCGCCTCTACTCAGCTTACACATGTAGGTCGGGAAGGGGTGTTACAATTGTTTTGGTATCAGAGCCAGGTTTGAGATTCTCAACCTAGGTAAAATGTGATAAAAAGACTATTTTGATTTTTTTTAAAAAAAAGTGGTTTTTGAATAACATATATGTTTGGGATTGACAACCTCTGATCTTTAATAAGATGTAGTATGTTGTGTTTGCAGACTTAGGTTGTGATGGATTCTCACTCACGACAGTCGGTTGAGGGTAGTGCCAAGAGTATTGCCCCTGATGATGGAGCTAGGGTTGTTAGTGTTGAGGAGGCACCTGCTTCGGTGTCAGGGAGATCAGCTGGGGAGGAGGTTCCGCCAGCTTGGGTTAGGCATGTGATAGAGGCTTTGAGGCCAGCATCAGTGCAACCACAGCCACCACCACCACCCCCACAGCCTTTGGTAGCAGTGAGGCAATATGATAAACTAAGGAAGTTTGGAGCAGAGGATTTTATAGGTACTACTGATCTAGTTGTGGCTGAGCAATGGTTAGACAAAGTTCAGAGAATATTTGTTCAGTTGCAAGCCACCCCTGAGGAAAAGTTTGACTATGCAAGATCTTTGCTGCAGAAGGATGCCTACGATTGGTGGAGGACAGTGCCCCATTCTATGGATGATCCACCAACTTTGTCATATGCTGATTTTCTGAGGGAATTTGAGTTGAAGTATACTCCTAGGGAGTATAAAGACATGAAGAAGATGGAGTTCTTGAGCTTGAAGCAAGACAGCAAGACTGTTACTGAGTATGAAGTTGAGTTTATTCGACTGAGTCAGTATGCTGGGGGTATCATTGCTGATGAGATAGATAGATGCAGGAGATTTGAAGAGGGGTTAAAGCCTTCTCTTATATGTCATGTGGCTGGTTCAAGATATAATGATTTTTCTCAGCTTGTGGCAGCAGCTCGCAGTGTGGAGAGAGCTCAAGTTATTGCAGCCGCTTCAGAGGAAGAGACTAGAGTTAGGAGGCCCCAGTTTGAGGCAGGGTCTTCTTCTGCAAAGAGAGGAAAAGGGAGTTTTGTTCCTCGGGGTGGTAGGAGCCAGAGACCAGTGGGTAGGTCAGTGCAGTTACAGAGACAGAGATTTAGACCTGCAGCTTCAGTAGCGAGTGCTCCTACTCCTGGAGTTCAGAGATCCACCTTACCTGTGTGTAACCAGTGTGGTGGAAGACATGGGGGCGTTTGTTGGAGGTATAGTAGATCAGGGGTATGCTTCAGGTGTGGATCACCTGATCACTTTGTGAGAGACTGTCCTGAGAGACAGGAACAGATGTCAGTTGATACAGCAGCTTCTCGACCTAGTGCGAGGGGAGGCCGAGGAGGCAGAGGTGCCAGCCGAGGAGGTAGACCTGGGTTCAGTTCTAGAGGAGGTGCTACATCCAGGGAGGGTAGACCAGAGGAGGTTGGATCTTCCCAGAGGATGTATGTTATGCAGAGGCAGCCAGATGCATCGGCAGTCATAGCTGGTACTTTTTCTTTATTTGATATTTCAGTACTTGCTTTGATTGATCCGGGTTCCACACATTCATATATTAGTGCATCCGTTTTGCCTGTGTTTGATGTGCATGCTGAGTCCCTAGGATTTGATGTGTTGGTGACAAATCCGTTAGGGCATAGTGTGATGGTTAGTAAAGTGCACCGGGATTGTGCAGTGAGGGTGCAGGGTGAGGAGTTCCTTGGAGATTTGATTGAGATGCCATTTAAGTAATATGATGTGATCCTAGGCATGGATTGGTTAGCTAGACATGGAGCTATAGTTGATTGTAAAAAGAAAATTGTTTCTTTGAGAACTGTTGATGGTAGAGATGTGATATTATCTAATGAGCAGGAACAGCTAGCCTCCTTATTTGTTTCAGCTGTTGCAGCTAGAAGATTGATTAGGAAGGGGTGTGAAGCCTATCTTGCTCATGTGGTGGATACTAGAGTGAAGGGTTCTCCTATTGATAGTATTGTCACAGTTGCAGAGTTCCCTGATGTTTTTCCAGAGGAGTTGCCAGGATTGCCTCCTGAGAGAGAGGTGGAGTTCGGTATCGAATTGTTGCCTGGTACCACTCCTATCTCGATTACTCCTTATAGAATGGCACCAGCAGAATTAAGGGAGTTGAAAGTGCAATTACAGGAGTTATTGGACAAAGGATTTATTCGCCCCAGTGTTTCTCCTTGGGGAGCTCCTGTGCTATTTGTGAAAAAGAAAGATGGTACTATGAGGTTGTGTATCGATTATAGGCAATTGAACAAGGTGACTATTAAAAATAAATATCCTTTGCCTAGAATTGATGACCTTTTTGATCAATTGAAGGGTGCAGCTGTATTTTCTAAAATTGATTTGAGATCTGGGTACCATCAGCTGAGAGTCAGAGCTGAGGATGTTCCGAAGACCGCCTTTCGGACCAGGTATGGGCATTATGAATTTCTAGTTATGCCTTTTGGTCTAACGAATGCACCTGCAGCTTTTATGGATTTGATGAATAGGGTGTTTAGGCCCTATTTGGATCAGTTTGTAGTGGTCTTCATTGATGACATTCTGGTGTATTTGCGGAATGAAGAGGAACATGATATGCATCTGCGGATTGTGTTGCAGATTTTGAGAAAGAAGCAGTTGTTTGCTAAATTGTCGAAGTGTGAGTTCTAGGTAAACCATATCATGTTTTCTAGGTTTGGCAGGCTATTACCGGCGGTTTGTGAAAGGGTTTTCTTTAATAGCTACTCCACTCACCAGATTGCTTCGTAAGGGAGTGAGGTTTTTGTGGACGGATCAGTGTCAGGCTAGCTTTGAGCAGTTGAGAGATATGTTGACTCAAGCGCCTGTTCTTACTTTACCTGTGGAAGGCAAACCATATGTGATCTACAGTGATGCTTCACATAGAGGTTTGGGGTGTGTATTGATGCAGGAAGGTAAAGTTATAGCTTATGCATCTAGGCAGTTGAAACCGTATGAGCTTAACTATCCGACCCATGATTTGGAATTGGCTGCCATTGTGTTTGCATTAAAGATTTGGCGCCACTATCTGTTTGGGGAGAAATGTTTCATCTACACTGATCACAAGAGTTTGAAGTATTTGGGTGTCCAGAAAGAACTCAATCTTCGTCAGAGGAGATGGTTAGAATTGATTAAAGACTACGACTGCTTGATTGACTATCATCCAGGTAAAGTAAATGTTGTTGCTGATGCCTTGAGTCGGAAGTCTTTAGCTGGTTTAACAGTTTACTCGCTCTCGTTGCTTGTTGAGTTGAGAGCATTGCATGCCAGTTTTGTACCTTGTGATGATGGTGCATTGTTGGCACAGTTGCAATTGAAGCCAGTTTTGTTAGATCAGATTAAAGAGGCTCAGATGAATGATATGAAGATTCAGAAGATTATTTCAGATTGTCAGAGTGGAAAGAGTAGAGATTTTGTTGTGAAGAGTGATGGGAGCCTATGGTTTAAAAACAGATTATGTGTACCCGATGATGCTGATTTGAAGAAGATTATTTTGGAAGAAGCTCATCAGTCGATGTTTGCTATGCATCCAGGCAATACCAAGATGTATCATGATTTGAGACAGCATTATTGGTGGATTGGGTTAAAGAGAGACATTGCTAAGTTTGTATCAAAATGTCTCACTTGTCAGAAGGTTAAAGCAGAGCATCAAGTTCCCACCGGGTTGCTTCAACCGTTGTCAGTGCCAGAATGGAAGTGGGAAAGAGTGACAATGGACTTTGTGTCTGGGTTGCCATTGACACAAAGGAAACATGATGCCATATGGGTGATTGTGGATAGATTGACTAAGACAGCTCATTTCCTTCCGGTGCGGATGGATTACTCTTTGGAGAAGTTGGCTGAGCTGTATATCCATGAGATTGTGAAGTTGCATGGTGTTCCAACTTCTTTAGTATCTGATCGAGATCCCAGGTTTACTTCAAGATTTTGGAAGAGTTTGCATAGTGCTTTGGGTTCTCGACTGCATTTCAGCACTGCTTTTCATCCACAGACGGATGGACAGTCAGAGAAGGTGATACAGATTATTGAGGACATGTTGAGAAGCTGTGTCATTGATTTCACTGGAAGTTGGGATAGATTTTTACCTCTTGTGGAGTTTGCATACAACAACAGTCACCAATCCAGCATTGGTATGGCACCGTTTGAAGCATTGTATGGCAGACGGTGTAGGACACCTCTTTGTTGGAATGAGCTTGAAGATAATAAGTTGATTGGTCCTGATATGATTCAAGAAACTAAAGAAAAAGTAAAGTTGATTCGAGACAGGTTAAAAGCAGCTTCAGACCGACAGAAATCTTATGCAGATCTGAAAAGGAGAGATATAGAGTTTGATGTTGGAGATAAGGTATTTCTGAAAGTGTCTCCTTGGAAGAAGATTTTGAGGTTCGGTCGAAAAGGAAAATTGAGTCCTCGTTTCATTGGGCCGTATGAAGTGTTAGAAAGAGTTGGGCCAGCGGCGTATCGACTTGCTCTGCCACTTGAGTTGGATTGTATTCATAACGTATTTCATGTTTCTATGTTGAGGAGGTATAGGTCGGATCCATCTCATGTGTTGCCGATTGAGTCAATTGAAGTAAATCCTGATTTGACATTTGAAGAGGAACCAGTTGCTATTTTGGCACGTGATGTGAAAGAGTTGAGAAACAAGAAAGTGCCACTTGTGAAGATTTTGTGGAAGAATCATGGAAAAGAAGAAGCAACTTGGGAAAGTGAACAATCCATGCAAGAGCAATATCCGCAATTGTTTCAGCTTTAATATCAGGTAATTTCGAGGACGAAATTTTCTTTTTAGAGGGGGAGAATTGTAATATCCTCATTTATGCCCTAGAAGTTTTGCATATTGTTGTGGTTGTTATTGTTATAAATTGGATTGAATGTATATGATGGGATAAGAAAAGAAATTGGGAGGAGAATGCTTGTGTATATGTGTATTGGGAAAGAATTAGGGTTTAGAGAGAATGGTATATATTGTGTATATGAGGATATATATAACATATAAATGGGTCAAAGGAAGAGTCAAAGGAAGAGAGAGATATTTTTATGTGATATGTGTAATTACTATCATGGGCATACATGAGACAAAAGTTAAATTAAATGATTAAGGGTAATTAAGTAATTGCTTGAATTGGAACTCTTGGTGGAGATTTAAAGAAGAGTTGACTTTGGTTTATTCATAATTTCTTCTTCTTCTTCATGTGTGTGGCCGGCTCCTCCATAGAGAAAGGAAAGCAAGTGGTGAAGAGAGGATCTTGATGTGTTGAGCTCAAATTGAAGGAAGATTAAGTGTTTAAGTGTTGATTCAAGAAGTTTTAACTAAGGTAAGATCTTTCCTTTGATTTCTTTCCTACTTTTGAAGTGGTATGGGAAGTTAATTAGGGTTTGATGATTTGATGATGAGATGTGTTTATGATTTATTCTCAAGTGTTGAAATGGAATTAAAGATAAGAAGCTAGGTTGGTGTTGGTGATGGAAGAGTAAGAGTGTGTTTAGTGAATTCTTTTTCTGTTTTACAATTAGTAAAGGTTGTAACTTGTATGATTTTTAATTAATTATAGAAAAATGTTCTTGAAGTGAATTTTTGATATGTTGTGCCTCTATGAGTCTAGAATGACTGAAAAATATGTTGATTCGATTTTGGAATGGTTATGAGTTTAGAAAGATTATTTTTAGTAGAACTGTTCCAGCAGGTACCTTAACTGAGACAGCTATATTTCGGGATTTTTAATAAAATGTAGAAAAATCATATCCAATTGAATTTTGGATATGTTGTTGCTTAGTGAGTCTAGTATTTGAGAAAAATAATTTAGAACCACGTTGATTGAATTTGATTTATGGAATTCACAAAGTTCAGAACTGCTGCCAGGATGCAGGGCAATTGGGGCAGTCTGGTTAGGTGAACTATTTGACCAAGATTTTGTGTTCAGTTTGATCTGAAATTTTAAAGGAATGATTTTAAGATACAAAACTAAATTCTGTAAAAATTGTAGAATTTTTAATCAAGTAGATTATTTTATACAATTTTTCAAAATAAGGATAAAATGGAGTCTAAAACCAGAATGTATTATTCATATGAATCATATCAATTGTTCTTTGCCCTAATTGCATTGTTGAGATTGAACAATGTTATGTTATGCATTGTGAATGGTTATGTGTTTCATGAATAATATACATTGAAATTGAAATAATAAGACATGATATGAGACAATGCCATTGTGATTGGCTATGATGATGATATTGAAAGAAAGAAGGCATGTTTGCCTAAATGTGATGAGAATTTGAGAATGGAAATGGTAACTATATAATAAATGAATTGTTTGTTTAATATGTTATTCAGTTTCAGAGTTCTGGATTTGGGTGGCATGCCTAAGAAATGATGAAAGGTAACAATCTTGCCGGGTTGAGGATCTCCTCATATGTGTTGAGTTGATGGTCCAAGAGACTAGGTCTGTTACACTATGAGAATTGTGAATATAAGATATATGATTTGTAACAGTCTTGCCGGGTTGAGGATCTCCTCATATGTGTTGAGTGATGGTCCAAGAGACTGGGTCTGTTACACTATCCATGGATAGAGATACATGTATATACATTGCCTACGGGCGTGATTATTGTGACTATGAACCAAATCAGTAACTCTGAACTCTGAATATCGTATTAAATACTTGTTGGGCCCATAGGTGTCAAGGTTATATGAATGTCCTAAATAATGTTATGAGTTAATGAAATGAGATGTTGGTTATTGAGTATGATTGAGTAATGTTGAATGTGGAAAGATGTTGAAATGGGGTATACTCATATGACTATGATTTGTGAAATGCATAATTATGTGATTAACTTTATATTTATGATGTTGATCTTATCAATAACATATGTGGCATTGCATTACATTAAAGCATACCATTAGCATGTTTTATCTTACTAAGCCCTTGGCTTAGCACGATAGTGTTTAATCGCGCAGGTAATAGAGTTGATAGAGTTGAACCCGAGAGTTCATCAAGACCAAATGAGAGTAGACCTTGAAGAATCCATTTTGGGAGCTTAAAGATCAGAGTAGACTTGCCAATCATGTATATTTCTTTATATTTTGTAAAGAAATGTTTAGTATGTAAATATGTAAATATTTTATAACTTCCGCTGTGTAATATTTAAATATAGGGATTGTCACAAAACCTTTATGTTATGTTGCACTAGAAGTGTAAATTCTTTTTGCAGGTTGTAGTTGAGGTTACAAGGGGGATTTATTGGGAGTGTACTGAGAATGATTTTGTTTGCATTGGTTTGTGTAAAATGTTTTTAAAAATAAGAAAAAAACCGGTTTTGTCGACACTTGGGACTCAATTTTTAGGCGAAACTATGGCAAAATTTTTGAAAAAAAAATTGGAACTAAAATTTGACTAAGTAAAATTGGTAGCAACATTAGGTTAGTGTGGCGCCTTTACTCAGCTTACACATGTAGGCCGGGAAGGGGTGTTACACGGAGAATCAAAAGGATAGTGAAGAATAGCTGCAAATTCCTCCATTCGGGGACTTATCTCGAATTGAGGAAAATCTAAAACTTGGTGGTGGCTATCCCAGAAATTAGCTACAACATAAAAGAATGAGAAATTTATGCAAATGTTTTGAAAACACCTTAAAGACCCTAGATGAGACCAAGAAAGTTGATCCCAGTATTGGCTTCTTAACCTGGAGAAGAGATCTAACATCCAACTCAGGGAAGTTTTAGCCATAATCTCAAGAAAATTAACAAAGGTGAGAAAGGGGTCGAGGCAGAATGACTGAAAGAGTATAAAGGGGGGGGGGGGGTGTTCTTATAGAAGTTACTGGACCAAAAACTGTTAAGCTCAACATTACGAGGCGGTTGCAAATAAAGAACTCATCAAAAACCCCTGGATTTCATTTCATCAGTCTGCTAGGATGTCAAATTTGATAATATGAATGACGAACTTGATATTTATGTAATCAAAGAATAATGAACTCACAAATCTTAGAGGAATCATAATTTCCACATTTTATGAAGGCTTTAAAAAAAGAAAGACTCTATAGGCTTTATTTGTCCAGGTGAAAGGGTCCTGAGTCATCTACTCTAGCTGTTGTTGCAGACTCTATTGGAATCGCTTGGGCAAAGGGAGTAGAGTTGGGATCAATCACAATAGTTTTGGAAGGAAAACCCTGAGTCTAGGGTGAAATTGGCAAGAATGCCCGTAATAAAATATTCAGTACCCTGAGTATGATGGTTAGATCAATCAATGCTTCCCTTTTGACTTGAGGAGGCTATTGCTCCTTCCTTCATGTCTTGGCCATAATCATTAGTATCACCATCTTCATGAGAGTCATCATTCACCTTGGACGGTGAGATGGGTACTACAACCGAAGAAGTCATCTTCCCCAAACGTCTTCAATGGTACTTTATGTCCTTCCTCAAATCTTTCATTGTCTCTTCCAACTCTGAAATCCTGTCATGAGACTTGAATCGATCGATCTTAGTTTCTCCCTCAATGATTTACTCTCGGTCTTTAAAACTAGAAAGCAAAACATTACATCAACAAGTGCATTTTTAATATATGTATGGCCAATTTGTATATTTCAAGAAATCAATTGAACCCCCAAGCGAGCAATTATAGTGTCACGAGCTGCAATGATCCCCTATGATATGGAACAAAGGTAAGCACAATGAATAAATCTCATAATATCTAAATATGAGATCTTTTATTTCAGGTACATACCAAAAGTTCATTGGAAAGAGTGGTTAATTGCCTAGCAACGCCCAAGAAAAGCTGATGGAGCTCTTGATAAATCTTCTAAGTGCCCTGAAATAAAAGAACAAGTAGTGGATTAAAAAACAAAACCTCACATGAGTAGTATTATGAGGGTTATGAGCTACAGAACCACCCATTGGTAGAACCCTCTCTATAGTGGGAATTTCCCTAGCTTAATAAATTGTGAAAAAAGGATGGCATGCAATCTCTAGAATGCCCTCTATTATATTAGTTGACCAAGAGGAAGAAAAAAGATGAGATGCGTTGGGCAATGCCACAAATGGAGACAGACTTTTCCTAATGGCACTTACACCAAACACCTCAAAAATTGGGTCAATTGTAACCCTCCTCTTTCGGGTATGATGGAAGGGAGACCGCAGAGGAGATCTAGTATGATGAGGAGGGCCACCATTATCACTGTCACCCATACCTCCCTCTTCATCAGGGATAAGATTTGCTAGGGGAACATCTGGACCTATATTCACTGGAAGTAAGTGAGTTCTGATATACTCAAAATAAGCATCCATACCTTGATCAGCTGATTGTAAATAGGACAAACAATCTTCACCAACACATATCTTAACCAATCGGCCTCAGAAATCATGTCGGCTGAAAACATGCTCCGGGAGATGTCAAAAGGAATGCCACGTGAACTCGGTCCTAGATACCATTCAAATACCCTCTCCCCTAAGTACCAACAAGAAAAGATAGGACTCACCAAGATCATCCTTCTCTGTAGCAAGGGCTCAGCCTCTATCATTACTCCAGTTTAAGGCCTACCATGCTTATTTTGCTTTCCCCACTAGGCGATGTCAATCTGAGAAGGGAAAGAATAAAAGTAATTAAAATAAATACCAAACCGATGAGACTAATTATTTCTATTTACCTATCCCCAAGTGAGTGATCGAAGGTGGTTTTGAGCTTTGTCAGACTATGGGCACCCTCCCCAATAATCCTATTCCTAAACCAGGAACCAAGACAAGAAAAATCACGGCTGTTATTATACCCCTCTTTGATGCCCAGATGAGGAACCAAATTGAGCTCATAGGCCCAAACCTATGGGGAGAAAAAGTAAATAAAGAAGGCCCAAGGGGATATACGCAAAAGAGGATGTATGTATATAAAAACAAGAAGAGAGAGAGAGGAGTTGAAAAGTAACCTCCACTAGAACAATGAGGCCAACGGGAGAATCCTTCCCTCGACAAATCATATCAAATCCATGATATAAGGTCGACAAGCCTGCTTTGCCCCAGTTATACGTAGGAACCTTGTTCAAGTCAAAAAGTGCCTGAAGTATCCTAAAATCAGTGGCAGAGTTAGAGTATGCAAAAATCATAGTGCCCAAAATATGGATAAGGAAACCTCTAGCACAATGCTTTTTCCCTTCTATATCATCTTCCAAGGTACTCAATCTTGACTAGCGATGAATATTTAATCTTCCTACTATTTAATCCCAATATGAAACCAAGCAAATCATAGTATTTTTCTTTAGTTATTTCAGTGGCATTAAAAGGGATCATTTCATTGAAGAAGCACAACCCCATACTAGTTGCAAAATCCAAGGGAGTGACAGTGAGCTCTCCAAACGGCAGGTGAAAGGTGTAGGTGGTGTTCATCCACCGCTCTCCCAAGGCTTGGATCACATAGCAATCCATCTTACCACCTTTCTCTGGCATAGTCTACAACAATGGGAACATGCTAGAAGAATAGATGATGTCTCTTACTGAGTTTGGAAGAGATTGGAACTAGGAAAGAGACAAATGCAAGACACTGGCAGCCCGGACTATGCTTGCATCAAACTGTCAAACAAAATCTTAGTACATAAAATATATAAAATAAAATAGGAGTGCTTTACTAATTTATTCAATTTTCTCATGTTTTAGGGATACAAATTGTAACACCCCTTCCCGACCTATGAATAAGCCGAGGAGGAATGCTACATCGGAATACGAGCTTTAGTTATGTCAGCTTACTTAATGTTCCTTATAAAACTTTTCCAAAAATTTTGACGGAGTCTCCCTTAAAATTCTAGGTCCCAAGTGTCGACAAAACTGATTTTTCTTATTTTTGAAAAATATTTTGTTTCACAATTCAACTCAAGCACACTCCCAATAATCCACCCTTATAACCTCAACTACAATCCTGCAAGAAGAATTCACACTTCTATATTCACAACCCAACTCAATTTAAAACCATACAGTTATTATACATTACTAGATTTACATGCTACATCAAGTTATCTCTTTGTATTGTTCAAATAAGTACATGCCAGTTTCTAATACCAAAATACAAAATGACAAGCACCACCTAAGTTTGTTGATGACCGACAGATCGTAGGACTCCTCTGCTCGCTACTGGCTTCTTGCTAATAGCCTACGAGTTTAGAAGAAACTAAACTCGCTAAACATTACTTAGTGGGTACTTTAACTAATTATGGAAAATAAATAATAAAAGCATAATGCACTATTAAAAGCAATGAGTCGTATTGAAAAATAATATCACAGTAAAAATAATCCATACATGTCATATATTCAGTTATTATCATTTTATCAGTTCGCTCCACAAGGTAATTTGGTAGACTAATGTATGGTAAGGAACTAATTGAAACAACTGTATATATATTCTGTGGCTGTGGCCCTAAAAAAAATTGTAGACCAAGCCCTGTGAAATCTGTGGCCGAAGCCCTCGGATCGGAGTCCTATATAACTCGGGCGATTGCCCTATATAACTCGGACCGAAGTCCTATATAGCTCAGATCGTCACCCTATATAACTCGGACCGAAGTCCTATATTAAAGCAGCACTGCATATAGTATGATATATCTTACCCTTACCTTACTCAGTACTATCCCAGATACCTAGTGGAGCCAAAATTTTCATGCCATTTCTTAATCGAATATGCATTATACAATTATCGACTTATGTTTCTTATATTATTTCCACGTGAAATATCATATTTTTTCATTTTAATAACATATTATGCTCATTTATATGCATAAGGAATCAATTGGATTACTTTTGAAAAATGACCAAATGAATATTAGCAAAATGACCATATGAATAGTAAATTCTGGTTTTGGACTCAACTTAATCCTTATTTTAGAAAAATTGTATAACATAATCTACTTGACTAAAAACTATAAAATTTTTAAAGAATTTAGTTTTACATCTTAAAATCATTCCTTTAAAATTTCAGATCAAACTGGACACAAAATCTTGGTCAAGTAGTTCACCCAACCAGACTGCTCCAGTTGCCCTGCATCCTGGCAGCAGTTCTGAATTTTGTAAATTCCGTAAATTAAATTCAATCAATGTGGTTCCAAATTATTTTTCTCAAATGATAGACTCACTAAAAAACATCATATCCAAAATTCAATTGAATATTATTTTTCTAAATTTTATTAAAAATCTAGAAAGATGGTTGTCTCAGTCAAGGTACCTCCTAGAGCAGGTCTAACAGAAATAATTTTTCCATAATCATAACCATTCCGAATTCAACTCAAAATATTTTTCAGTCATTCTAGCCGCATTGAGGCACAACATATCAAAAATTCAATTCAAGAACATTTTTCTATATTTAATTAAAAATCATACAAGTCACAACATTTCACTAATTCTAAAACAGAAAAATTTCAAGAAAATGAACAAACAATTAGTTAAAGTACCAAACCTTGCTTTTCCTTGCTCTTCTTGTCTATTTCACTTCCTTTCCTTTCTTGTATCCTTGATTTCCTATGAAATTTAACATCACATATACAAAGGTAAGAACCCTAGGTATAGACATAGTCTTATCTTATGATTTTTCTAATGGTTGCTAGCTTATTTTCACCATTAAACACCATTATTTATTTCATCAAATCCTTCAAATAATTATTTCTTGAATTTTCTCCAAATCTAGCTACATGAACCCTAATTTCAATCTCTTAAATTAACCATTAATCCATGAAATTAAAACTAGAGATAGGTTTCTCTTACCTTATAATTTTGTTTGTCACCAAAATCTTCAACCAAAAGCCTTAAAATTTGGCAAAATCACCTCCTTCTTCCTTCTCTTATGGTTTGGGCCGAGTTTACCATGTAAGAGAGGGCTTTTATATTCTTTCCTTAGCTTATTTTGATCCAAATGGCAGCCAAGAGAGGTTAAGATGTGTTGGTGTAAGTGTTGATTTCCCATTGGTACACCTTATGGCAAAAATGGCCACTTTTAATTGGTCCACTTGCCTTCTTCTTTTATCTTTTTATTTGGCAAGCCATTAGGCTTCCTTTTATTCATATTTTGACCCCCTCAACTTTCTTGTGCTGTAATTTTATAGTCTAGGGTGTGAAAATACCAAAATACCCTCCAGCGATTAATCGATTGTAACTTTTAAACCGTGCATTTTCGGGAAAAATTGAAATCCATGGTTATGACCCGATTAATCTCGAGAATATTCTTCCGGGGTCGGATATGGGCACTATTAAGAACTTTTGACACTTAATTTTTAAGTTTACATAGTTTCCCCTAACTTTTGAGAAATTTCCACTTAGGTCCTCGGCCTTTCAAAAAATTACCTTTAGGTCCCGTCGACTTCACGGGCCTCCTTTGCACACCGATTTTATTTTTGACTATCTCGAGCCTCTATTTGACCACTTATTTATGTCCTTCTTGCCTAATACTAGACTACCTAAACTTTAGGATGTGACAAATTATCGAGTGCGTTAATACATTATCGTCGCATTCGATAAAGATATTAAAGAACTCGATAATAACTGGAGACAGTGAATGTCGAAGGTGAGGTAATAATAAATGTCGAGTTTGATATTATAATTATCAAATGTGATAATTATAGTAAACTAGAAGGCTTCAGCCATGGCAAACCAGCATCACACAGAAAATTAAATGAATGTCAATCAAAAAAGCAGTGCAAAGTTACATGCAAATAAGCGAAAATGATCAGGAGTTACTTGAAAATGCCTAACTTTTTATCGATGCCCATTTAAAGGGAGAAGGGGTGGGTTTATCCTATAAGAAAGCATTATAGAAGACCAAATGCAATGAAACCATCCATGTCTGCTTGAGTGTAGGAAGCCTAGGAGGGCCCCATCCATCTTTTTATGTTCGACCATGCACAACCTAACTAGAGTTATCTAGACGCGATAAGTGAGGAAATAATGAAGAAGAAATTTCCAAACCCAAAGTCAAAAAGACATGCAACCATGTTCAAATGAAGAAGAAGGCCAAAAATGGCCCTAAACATTATTACTTGGGCTTTGCTATTGGATGAAGAAAATTATTGAACTAGATATTCAATAATGTCAAATTCGACAATTCATTGTGTTCCGTCTCCAGTTTTATTTAAGTTGATTATCAAGTTTTGATAAATTATCAAACTCGATAATCCTTATTATCGTATTTGATATAGAATTTATTTAGAAAGATGCTTACCTTTATCACTTTCCTTTTCCTCTATTATTTTTTGTTGTTGTTGTCTATCTAGAATTAATGTGAACTTGTTTTCTAGGGGTTTGGACATATCCTAGACACCATGCATAATAAAAGAACCATATGATTATGCAAAAGGACTTTCTACTAAAAAGAAATGAGGATTCTATAAAAAAAAGTGTGTTCATACAAATCCAGCAAATGAAAAGAATAGAAATATAAAGAGCTCTGAATATGTTAAGTGTCAGAAGTGTCCTCTGTGTTGCTCCTAACCTCATCTGAACTCTTGGCAAGTGGATCAAGAAGGCCACCTTGACCAGAGGAAGAAGCACCTAAAGTACCATCAAGACGTTGCTGTAAGATACACAACTCTACCTTCAAGGAAGTGATGTCATCCTCTAGTTGATCATTCCTATTATTGGCATTATTGAGCTCATTTTGGAGATGCTTGCTAGTCGTCCTTTCTACCTCCTGCTCTATTTGGAAATACAAAAACTAGAATTAAATAATAAAAAAATTGTGAGAGAGGAAAAGGAAAGAGAGAGTGTGTACTTACTGTAAGTGTAGCAATATGTATATCTCAAGCAATGATTTGGCCCTGAAAATAAAAAATACATCTAAATAAATTTCACATAATGAAAAGGTATTATTTTTGCAGGTATTTACCACTGTTTCATTGGAAAGAGTAGTGAGGTGAGCTATAGTAGCAGAGTATAAGGAATAGAGCTCCTTATATGCACTCCAGGGAACTTGTAGAGAAATAAATATAAGATGACTGCTTGCTCTATGTATGAGGAAAAATTTATGGAAACAAACTTATGTGAGTCGTGTTAGGAGTATTCCTCAGCAGGGCTCTAGTCATGGGATCAGCCTCTCTGAAATGGGCACTTCCCTGGCCCTGTATAAGAAGAATATGGGCTGAGGAGGCCACTCTAGCATTCCTGATATGAAAAACAGTTGATGTCAATCTTAAACCATGCTCAGAGGGAGCGAAAGAGTGTCGAGCTTGAATATCTTGATAGGCAAAAGGCTTAGCAAGCCTCTTCCTTCTCCGAACTTGTGTTGGCTCAGCTGTGGGATTAGGCTGAGATGTAGGGAGGTTAGTTGGAGTCGAAGGTGAAGCATCAGACTTAGAAGAGAGTAAACATCACCTTACAAATTCCAAATAATACGAGGGGGATATGTACTCCAAAATAGCGGTAGTTTTCTCCTTCCCTCCATTGAACCCAATCTCGCTTCCTAATTGACCTAGAAGTGAAAACAGTTTGAGGGATGTCAAAAGGAATAGATCGCCTCTCTGGCCCTAGATACCACTCAAAGACTCATTCCCCTAGAAACCATTAGGCTTCCTTTTATTCATATTTTGACCCCCTCAACTTTCTTGTGCTGTAATTTTATAGTCTAGGGTGTGAAAATACCAAAATACCCTCCAGCGATTAATCGATTGTAACTTTTAAACCGTGCATTTTCAGAAAAAATTGAAATCCACGGTTATGACCCGATTAATCTCGAGAATATTCTTCCAGGGTCGGATATGGGCACTATTAAGAACTTTCGACACTTAATTTTTAAGTTTACATAGTTGCCCCTAACTTTTGAGAAATTTCCACTTAGGTCCTCGGCCTTTCGAAAAATTACCTTTAGGTCCCGTCGACTTCACGGGCCTTCTTTGCACACCGATTTTGTTTTTGACTATCTCGAGCCTCTATTTGACCACTTATTTATGTCCTTCTTGCCTAATACTCGACTACCTAAACTTTGGGATGCGACAGTTCAACCTCCCTTAATTTAAGTTTCGCCCAGAAACTTGTAATATCCCAAAGTGTGCACTAAAAGTTTTGATATAATTGTTGTTTTATTTGGATTTAATGTCTATGTTAAATTGTGAAGAGAACAGAAGTGAAGAGAGTGTATATGTTGTATATATGGAAATATATACAACATATACACAAGTCAAAGTATAGATAGTCAAAGAAGATATTTATTTGTTTTAAAATAATTAAGTAATTAAAGGGAAATTAAATAACTGGATAAGAGAAATTGGATTATTTTATTATTATTTTTGCTTGGAGGAGGTTTAAAGAGAGGAGTATTTGACTTTTCTTCTTCATTTTCTTTTCCTTTTCTTTTCTTTTCCTTTCTTGGCCGGGCATCTCAAAGCAAGAGTGCAAGAGAGGGGTTTTGATTTCCAAGCTCTAAATTGAAGGAAGATTCAAGTGATTAAGTTGGAAATTCAAGAAGTTTCATCAACTTTGGTAAGTTCTCTCTTGATTTCCCTTGTTTTATTTGAGTTGTAATTGAGTTTTCTTGTTGATGTTTGATAGTATGATTAGGTTTGTTTGTGGTGTGTTTGAAAGTGTTGAAAATGAATTAAAGATAAGAAGTTAAGTTGGTGTTGGTGTTGGAAATGTATGAGATGTGTTATGTAGGGTTGTGTATTGGTGATTTTTGTTGTAGATGTTAAGTTTGGTTAATTATTTTTGTCAATCTTCATGGTAATTGTGTTTGATGGAGTTAGAAGCATAGAATATGTGAATTTGGTCTGAAACAGAAGCATCTTGGATGCCACGCCATGGTCCTTGGCTGCCACGACCGTGGCCATTGGAAACCATGGCCATGGGGGTTGAGCAAGGGAGGCAGAACCTTTTTCTAACCCACGCCCGTGGGGGTTGGGAGGCCACGACCGTGGGGTTCTAGAGAGAGATTTTGGTTTGTGAATTGTGATCTAAGGGTCTAGTATGAGGTTAATAAGTGAATAATTGTATTGGAATTGATGGATTTTATCATTTCTGGATTAGGTCTTGAAGAAGTTAAATTGCCCTAATCCAAGTTGTGAGGATTCTTGGAAGAGGAGTTGGTATTGTGTGTGAATTGCTTTTAAGGTAAGTACAAACTACATTATTGCATACCTTATATGATCTTAAGACTTAACACATTTGATTGTAAATGTGTTAAGTAATCAATTGCATTGTTGATGTATATTAATAATGTAATGTTTTGCATAATGTGAACTTTGTGGAATGTATATTGAAGATTCTAAAGATATGATGATGTAATGAAAAATGAAAAATGAAATGTGAAAGATATGATGATCATTCAAATGGTATGTGCAATGCAATTGGTAATGATGAATTGCTTTAATGTGAATTGAGCTAAATGAGATGTAATGCCATTGCGGTTG
Source organism: Garcia nutans (assembly GCA_947685225.1). NCBI lineage: Eukaryota > Viridiplantae > Streptophyta > Magnoliopsida > Malpighiales > Euphorbiaceae > Garcia > Garcia nutans. Next base: position 39,005,882 of record CANTUV010000045.1, read on the forward strand.
GCTATAATGATTCAAATGAAATAAGTGGGGCATGTTTGCTTAAATGATGAGATTAAATGCAATTGGTTATATATACTCTATTTATGAGATGTGAAGCCATTGTTGTTGGGTATAATGATGTCAATAAGATGATTGAGGCATGGTTGCCTAAATGATGATGAGAAAATGAGAATGAAATTGATAATGAAATAATAAATGAATTGTGTGTCTAATATGTTATTCATTTTAAGAGTTTTGTTGTTGGTGGCATGCCTATAGTAACAATCTCTTGAAGTTAGGTTGGGCTTGATCCTTGAAGCCAAGTTGGGTTGAAGTTTAGCATGCTTAACTCCCCTTGAAGCTTGGTTGGGTCTAGTCCTTGAAGCCTAATTGAGATGTTACAACCCTTGAAGCTAGGTTGGGTTTGGTTCTTGAAGCCAAGTTGGGTTGATACTTAGCATGCTTTGTTTCCCTTGAAGCTTGGTTGAACCTAAATCCTTGAAGCCTAGTTGGGATAATGATAATGATAAATGTGATAATTAAACCAAAACATTAACTCTGAAAGTTGAATGACATATTAGTGTCATTGGGCCCATGCTTGTCTTTGTTTAAATGAGATACATGTTTGTGAGATATAATGTTATGAGATGATTATTGTACATAAGTAATTTATGGAAAATGAATGTGGTATGGAAAGCTATGTTAAGTAATGAAACTATGAAGATACAATATGATGTGTAATATGTTTATGGATGGAGGAATTATGAGTGTTACTTCATGAATATTTTGATATGTTATTGAACAATGTAAGGTTTTAAAATATAATATTCTTTTGAATTGTGTATAAAACTTGATTGTGTGATATTGGCATTGCATTGAAGCATATTATCATTGTAGTTTGTACCACTAAGCTGTTGGCTTAGCGCGATTGTGGTTCATCGCACAGGGGACAGGGTAGAACCGGAGGTTTCTTCTAGACCGCGTTGAGTTTAGGTTTTGAATAGTTGATTTTGGACTTAAAGATCAGAGAAGAGCTGCCAACCATGTATAAATTTTATGTTTTTGTAAATTTTGCTTCTTAATGTATATATATATAATTATAAATATTTTTATATTTTCCGCTGCGTACTAAATGAATGTTTTATCTATTATACTCTATAATATAATTTGAAAGTTTCTCATGAAGTTATTACCGCTGCTTAATAAATGGATATTATATCTATTTTGTTCTATATTACAAGTTAAATGCTTTAACTTTTCTATATTGTATAATGAGAAAGATTGGCTTGGAGTTTAAAAGATTGGGTTGTTTAACATAAATCGTGGCACTCTTATATCTGGTATACGTATATTACAGAAGTAGTAGTGTGTAGTGTATGTATATTGGATATAGAGGTGTTACACATGTTTTGGTATCAGAGCCTAGGTTTGAGATTCTCAACCTAGGTAAAATGTAAGAACAAGAAATATTTTAATTTTAAAAGTTGGTTTTTAAATAAGATACATGTTTTGGTATGGCAGTCTCTGATCTTTAACGAGGTATATTCTGCTGTGTTTGCAGATATAGGTAGTGATGGCATCACAATCACGTCAGTCTGTAGAAGGTAGTGCTGAGAGCGTAGCTCCTGAAGAGAGTAGAGATGGAGCTAGAGTTGAGAGAGTTAGTGAGGCCCCTGCTTCTATGCCAGGGAGACCAGCTGTTGATGAGGTTCCGCCGGGTTGGTTACGGCATATGGTAGAATTGTTGAGGGGAGCTCCTGTACAGCAGCCACCACCACCATAGCCTCAAGTGCAGTGAGACATTATGATAAGTTGAGGAAGTATGGAGCCGAGAATTTCTTGGGCACTACAGATCCAGCAGTGGATGAGCAGTGGTTGGACAAAGTGCAGAGGATATTTATCCAGCTGCAAGCCACTTCTGAGGAGAAATTTGATTATGCTATATCCCTTCTGCAGAAATATGCTTATGATTGGCGGAAGACGGTTCCTCATGCTATGGATGATCCACCTACATTATCTTATAATGATTTTCTGAGGGTGTTTGAGCTGAAATATACTCCGAGGGAGTATAAAGATGTTAAGAAGATGAAATTCTTGAATTTGAGGCAAGACAACCGGACAGTGATAGAATATGAGATTGAATTCATCCGGTTGAGTCACTATGCCGGGGGGATAATCTCTGATGAAATTGACAGGTGCAGGAGATTTGAGGAGGGGTTGAGGCCCTCTATTATGTGCATTGTTGCTGGTTTTCAGTACCAGGATTTTTCTCAGCTAGTTGCAGCAACTAGAAGTGTTGAGAGAGCACAGAGTATTACAGCAACTGCTACTGAGGAGGGGACCAGAGTAAGGAGACCCCAGTTTGAGGCAGGGTCTTCGTCTATGAAGAGGGGCCGAGGAAGTTTTATTCCGAGAATCAGTAGGAGTCAGAGGCAGTCGGGCAGATCAGTTCAATATCAGAGGCAGAGACCGAGACCTACAGTTTCTGTAGCTAGTGCTCCAATTCCAGTGGTTCAGAGGTCTACTCCACCTATATGTGTTCATTGTGGTAGGACCCATGGGGGTGCTTGTTGGAAGATGGATGGATCAGGAGTATGCTTTAAATGTGGGTCACCAACTCATTTTATTAAAGATTGCCCTGAGATGCAAGAGGACAGGCAGACTGATACTGCAGCTTCTCGACCCAGTGTTGGCAGAGGTGGTCGAGGGGGCAGAGGTTTCATTAGAGGTGGTAGACCTGGGTTTAGTCAGAGAGGAGGATCTTTATCCAGAGGCAGTAGGCCAGATGAGGCCGGATCTTCTCAGAGAGTATATGTGATGCAGAGGCAGCCGGATGCTTCAGCAGTTATAGCGGGTACATTTTCTTTATTTGGCATTTCAGTTCTTGCTTTGATTGATCCAGGATCTACTCATTCATACATAAGTACATCCATATTGCCTATGTCTGAATTGCATTTAGAGTCCTTAGGATTTGATGTCTTGGTGACAAATCCTTTAGGGCATAGTGTGATTGTTAGCAAGGTGCATCGTGATAGTGCAGTTGTGGTGCAAGGTGAGGAGTTTCTTGGTGATTTAATTGAAATGCCTTTTAAGGAGTATGATTTGATCTTAGGCATGGATTGGTTGTCTAAGCATGGAGCTGTGGTAGATTGTCAAAAGAAATATGTTACTTTGAGAACCGGTGATGGTAGAACTGTGATAGTGTCTAGTGAGCAGAGACAACTTGCATCCTTGCTTGTTTCAGCTTTTGCAGCTAGAAGGTTGATTAGAAAAGGGTGTGATGCTTATCTTGCTCATGTTGTGGATACCAGAGTAGTAGGTTCTCGACTTGATAGTATACCCACAGTTATAGATTTTCCAGACGTGTTTCCTGAGGAGTTGCCAGGGTTACCTCCTGAGAGAGAGGTTGAGTTTGGTATAGATTTGTTGCCTGGTACCACTCCTATCTTTATCACTCCTTATCGAATGGCACCTACTGAGTTGAGAGAGTTAAAGGTACAGTTGCATGAGTTGTTGGATAAAGGATTTATTCGCCCTAGTGTTTCTCCATGGGGAGCTCCTGTTTTGTTTGTGAAGAAGAAGGATGGTACTTTGAGATTGTGTATCGACTATAGGCAATTGAACAAAGTGACTATCAAGAATAAGTATCCTTTGCCTAGAATTGATGATCTCTTTGATCAGTTAAAGGGAGCAGCAGTGTTTTCCAAAATTGATTTGAGATCAGGGTACCATCAGTTGAGGGTTAGAGCTGAAGATGTTCCTAAGACAGCTTTCCACACAAGATATGGGCATTATGAGTTCTTGGTGATGCCTTTTAGGTTGACGAATTGTAACACCCCGATACCCTATATAAGTACTATGCGTATACCTAGTATACATACAGTAAATATATAAAGTATAAGGATGTCACTTTTCGTTACCTTTTAAAAACCTATAACAGAGTTCAAACCATAATACCTTAATTTAAATAACATTTACAAAATCATTATCTTTATTAAAACTTCATTTATACATATAAATACTCTCTCGTCAGAAATACATCATAATTAAAATTTATACATGTATGCATTACCCTCTAGTTGGTCTCGACAAACTTTACTCTTCTTGTGGCATAACAAAAGACTTCATATCTTCCATCTATATACCTGCGCGAATAAACACCCGCGCTAAGCCCGAGAGCTTAGTAGTCCAAATATAAAATATAAACATATAGTATAGAAGTATTGATATATAATGATACATCGATTCAATATATAATTAGTTCTTATCATATCTTCTTTTCTTTTTAATTTTATCTTTAATATATCCTAGCTAATTTCATATATGATGTATATATATACATAATATTATCACCAACCCCAATGCATCACCAATACTCAAAACCAATATATTAATACCCCTACATTATATATATACCACACCAACCATTATTGCAATACACACTTTACATATCGTACCAATTATTATTGCAATACACACATTACATATCATACACTCATTATTGCAATACACACATTACACATCATATCACTCATTATTGCAATACACAATTTACATATCATACAAATCATAAATCATATTTCCAATAAAGACAACCTTTATCATCAACCACAATTCATTTACATATTACACTTAATAACATTATATTATTCACAATTCACCAAGCATAATTCATTATTAATACTCACAATCAATATTTCAATACTTGCATTTCACATTGACAATAAAGACAGACTCGGGCCCAAAATACTAATATGTTATTCAAAGTTCAGAGTTACTGCTTTGGTTCATAGCCACAATCATCACGCCCGTAGGCAATGTATATACATGTATCTCTATCCATGGATAGTGTAACAGACCCAGTCTCTTGGACCATCAACTCAACACATATGAGGAGATCCTCAACCCGGCAAGACTGTTACAAATCATATATCTCATATTCACAATTCTCATAGTGTAACAGACCCAGTCTCTTGGACCATCAACTCAACACATATGAGGAGATCCTCAACCCGGCAAGACTGTTACCTTTCATCATTTCTTAGGCATGCCACCCAAATCCAGAACTCTGAAACTGAATAACATATTAAACAAACAATTCATTTATTATTTCATTATCAATCTCATCATCAATTAGGCCAACATGCCTTATCTCTTTCAATTGAATTATCATAGCCAATCACAATGGCTTCATATCATATCATATCTCAATCCATATGATACATATAGCATCATTGATATCACATTTCAAAGTATATTATTCATATAATACATTGCCATACACAAGATTCACAATGCATATAACATAACATTTTCTCACTTCTCAAAACACATTAACATCATTCATTACTAGAGCATTTATCATAACAAATTGCACATACCTTAAGAATGATCCTCATTTCTTCCTACCTTTCCCATTTCATATTTCATCCTTTATATATATTCTTTATTTACATTCACAATATAATAGCTTATTTAACACTTTCATCCCAATGTGTTAATGTTCAAAGACATATAAGGATATACAATCAAATAGGGTTTATGCTTACCTTGTTAATGATCTTCACATCCTTCACATCATTCAATTATCACCTTAGTCCAATTATGTTAACAATATAATAGATCACTTAACACATTTGCAAACAAATGTGTTAAGCCTCAAATTATGTAATTAAATACAATCATATGTATTGGTACTTACCTCAAGAACTAGTCCCATCAATCTATACATTTCTTTTCTTTCCAAGAATTCTCCACATTTAGGTTAATGAAACCCAATCTCTTCAAAACCTAATCCAAAGGAATATTAGCAAAATGACCATATGAATAGTACATTCTGGTTTAAGACTCCATTTTATCCTTATTTTGAAAAATTGTATAAAATAATCTACTTGACTAAAAATTCTAAAATTTTTACAGAATTTAGTTTTGTATCTTAAAATCATTCCTTTAAAATTTCAGATCAAACTGAACACAAAATCTTGGTCAAATAGTTCACCTAACCAGACTGCCCCAATTGCCCTGCATCCTGGCAGCAGTTCTGAACTTTGTGAATTCCATAAATCAAATTCAATCAACGTAGTTCCAAATTATTTTTCTCAAATACTAGACTCACTAAGCAACAACATATACAAAATTCAATTGGATATGAGTTTTCTACATTTTATTAAAAATCCCGAAATATAGCTGTCTCAGTTAAGGTACCTGCTGGAACAGGTCTAATAAAAATAATCTTTCTAAACTCATAACCATTCCAAAATCGAATCAACATATTTTTCTGTCATTCTAGACTCATAGAGGCACAACATATCAAAAATTCACTTCAAGAACATTTTTCTATAATTAATTAAAAATCATACAAGTCACAGCCTTTACTAATTGTAAAACAGAAAAAATTCACTAAACACAACTCTTACTCTTCCATCACCAACACCAACCTAGCTTCTTATCTTTAATTCCATTTCAACACTTTTACACACACCATACACAAACACACTCCATCAAACTCAAACAAAATTCCAAATAGAACAAGAGAAATCAAGAAAAAACTTACCTTAAATGAAGAAATTCCACAAATCTCTAACCAAAACCCTTGATTCCTTCTTCAATTTGATTATAGAACTTCAAACACCTCCCTAGCTCTTTCTCTTCTTCAATGGCCGGCCTCTTCAAGAAAGAAAGAAGAAAATACCAACAAGCCAACCACTTTTCTTCTTTTAATCTCCACCATGCAACTTAACCAAAGAAAATTACCTCCATGCCCTTCATCCATTTAATTAATCTTTTGTCTCATATATACCCATATATATAATTTCACATGCCACAAATAAATATCATCTTGTATTGACCAACCCTTTTGACCAATGTATATGTTAGTTATACAACCATATAAACAACATATACACTTCTCTCTACACCCTCTTTTCTTCTCAAAACACAAATACCTATACATTCTTTTCCTAACTTCTTTTCTCTTGTAATTTAACACATATATTCAATCCAATATATAACAATAACATAATCAAAACTTTTAAGGTATACATGAGGATATTACAATTCTCTCCCCCTTAAATAATTTCGTCCTCGAAATTATCTAGCATAATTGTAATCCATTCATAATACTATACCATCTTAACTTCCATATGAAGTTAATTATACGCTTAAGTCATTATATCATCAAATTATATAGCTTCAACTCTCCTCTTTAGAATCAACCACCTTCTTTAAATTCCATAACTCATCATTCTATATGTTTATACATCTTGTTATTTCCTTAATCAAACATTCAAAAGAACTCATTACATTTCTTGTTAATGTCTTTATATAAGAATCAGATCATTCTATAGTACACTTATACTCCATCTAATCTTTATATTTAATATATTTTGTTATTTCACTTCTGTATAATTACTCTCTTAACTTTAACATTAAAAATCATTGACTTATATCTGAACATTAATTATCCCTTCATTACAATCACTGTCTAAATAGACATTTATCACCCTCAATAGATAACAAAATCCTGATTTTTCATAAATGGAGTTATTTCTTTAGCATGCTTTTCACTTAACTTACATATTAATACATTATCTTTCAACTTATTTTATAAATAACCAATCTTTTTCTCTTCTTATCATGATTAACAACTACTATACTCCACTCATTCATGTCCAATCATACTTTAAAATTTACATCATATACATTATCATGTAAATACCTATTTTCTTAATACAATTATACACATTAAATTTTATTAATGATCCATAATCTTAGCCAAATCCAGATCAATTAATCTATCTGTCACAATATACCCACGTTCCAATCTTGTTCAATTCCAACCAACGATTAAGTAATCTAACTTATCATGAAATTTCACAATTTTCATATAAGTATAAATATAACTTAATTCCATAAGAGCAAACTTATATTCAATCTCTGCTCTCTTTCAATCTATTTTCAGTCAAATCATCATGATAACAAATCACTTCTAATATCTTTTAATATACACATAGTTTATTCTTTATTATCTTAGTATAATTTCCACCAATTCTCATAAAAATGTTATATCATACTTAATATCTATAATTCATTCACTCAAACTTTGAGTTCATTCCCTTAAACCTCAAGTTACATACCATAAACATATTCAGTATAACTTTCATTCATATAATATAATTTCTCCCTTTTACTAACTCTTCACATTTCCTATCATTGGTATATTTATTTTGATTACCTTTTTGTCATATTATCCATAACTCAACACATTTCAAAATTTTTTAATTTTTTTTTCACAGTTATAACCAAATTCTTAACATAAAAAAAAATATTAAGGTACAACTTTAACCATCATAATTTTTAACTATACTTCTCAAACAAAATTGTCAACCTCACCAAATCCGTATTACAATCATTATATCTAAGATCCAAATCCATGGATAACAAATTAACCGATCCAAAATACTGAACAAAACACATGACTTTAAGAGATTAATATTCAAACCTAGAACTTTCAATTCAATACTGTTCTTTTATAATTCTATTCTCAATCTTAACATTTTTAGTATAACAGAAGTTAACACATTCTAACTTCGTTTCAACCAATTTGTATTCGCTTATATGATCCTTATCAACTTAACTCATGCTTTAACAATATTACTATATACATATTCAATCATATACAGTTCTTATACAATTTCTATTCATCACTTCATTTCTAATCCATCTACAATCTCTTATAATATAATTACATAGAACTTTTCATATGTGAATACTTTGAAACTCTAAATATAATATAATCATCAAGTTCAATACTCATTATAACAATTTCCACTGTCCAATATTACTCAAGTTCTTTCCATTCTCACTTCCATCACATAATCCATCTAGCTTTACACAGTTCAAGACCTAATCTCTCTTAGGTCCACTAATACATATAACATTGTTTTTCCATATCACTAATTCTATAATTATACCACATATATCTTCATAAGCCATCCTCATAATGTGATTCACAAATGTGTTTATATATCATAATTTCATTCATATTGGAAAACTCAATTCACATATCATATACATGTATACACTTAATTATATGCTCTTATAGTATTTTCCTTTTTCATACATTCAATACAAATTTAGTGTTTATCATTTTCTTTTAAACACTATCCTTCTCATTCTTCCAATATGATATAAAGTATTTATTCACACTACAAACATATATATTCCGACTATAGTAACACTTCATATTCATCTCAGTCACATTCCCAATGTGACATCTCTTTCACTTTCGTCTTTAAAAATATTTAATACACTCCCATATTCATTCTTACCCTGTTCAGTAAAATGACTTAAAATAACTCATTTCTATTTACTTATCCACTTCCTTGATTATTTCAAAACAAATTCTCATACTATCAATCACATTACTCAATTCATAATACTTCCATATGCAATACTAGTCATTTCACTTAGCTCATGCATTGCATATACAGTTAACTATCAATATCCCAATAATCTTTATCAAATTCCACTAAAACTTTAACTTCTCAATTTACTACTTCGTTTAAGCTTCAATTTGCCAAACTCATCTTTTCTATCATCACTTTAAAAACATCTTACAAATATATATCACAAAGCAATATTAAAACATATAATTTCCACAATCATAAAGCTCACTTCAAAAATCTCAAATATCACATATTATCACCATTACCATGAGCTTTCACAATATCCAAGCATCTCACATTTCTAACATTGAATTTACCATGTTCGCATTAAAATAACAATATCAACTTATTTTCTTACTTAACCAATATCATCTCTTTTTCCTTTAAACAAAACCTTAATTTTATATACATATATCCCAACTTTAAATAATCACACTTTGTCTATACTAACTAACTCATTCACTATTCCACCATTCTTTCCTCATTTTAGTAACATATCTTTCAATAATAACAATCCAGCAATATTTTCTCTGTCTAACAACCTCAACATAAACATTATTATAAAGAGGTTCAAAGTATAAAGGAAAGAATACATATTTTAATCTTGATTTTGATTGCTACTTATTTTCAACTTTATTCTCCTTTTTATTTCTTTATGTTTCAATTCACATTATGCCCTACATAATATTGCTCATAAATATCAATATTACATTTCATGTTGCACACGACATGACATTCTTCATATGCATCATTAATATACAAATATCACATTACATTTCACAATGCGTTTCTCATAATCAATTAGGCACTATGCCTCAATTATAATTCATTTCCAACATCATTGTCAACAATCATAATTTCTCATCACATCAAAATAGTATACACATATATCATCAACTATATTGAACATCTCATATAACACAAATATTCTACAATTTATATTATGCCACATCCGAGACCAACCTAGATGTCAATGCATATGCACGTATTACAAATTTCATTTCAAAACTTTTCCTTTTTATTTCTATTTAAACTTTTCAAAAAAAAAAAATTTTTTTTAAATCTCACTTAGGCCGAGAATCTCGAACCTAAGCTCTGATACCAAAACAATTGTAACACCCCGATACCCTATATAAGTACTATGCGTATACCTAGTATACATACAGTAAATATATAAAGTATAAGGATGTCACTTTTCGTTACCTTTTAAAAACCTATAACAGAGTTCAAACCATAATACCTTAATTTAAATAACATTTACAAAATCATTATCTTTATTAAAACTTCATTTATACATATAAATACTCTCTCGTCAGAAATACATCATAATTAAAATTTATACATGTATGCATTACCCTCTAGTTGGTCTCGACAAACTTTACTCTTCTTGTGGCATAACAAAAGACTTCATATCTTCCATCTATATACCTGCGCGAATAAACACCCGCGCTAAGCCCGAGAGCTTAGTAGTCCAAATATAAAATATAAACATATAGTATAGAAGTATTGATATATAATGATACATCGATTCAATATATAATTAGTTCTTATCATATCTTCTTTTCTTTTTAATTTTATCTTTAATATATCCTAGCTAATTTCATATATGATGTATATATATACATAATATTATCACCAACCCCAATGCATCACCAATACTCAAAACCAATATATTAATACCCCTACATTATATATATACCACACCAACCATTATTGCAATACACACTTTACATATCGTACCAATTATTATTGCAATACACACATTACATATCATACACTCATTATTGCAATACACACATTACACATCATATCACTCATTATTGCAATACACAATTTACATATCATACAAATCATAAATCATATTTCCAATAAAGACAACCTTTATCATCAACCACAATTCATTTACATATTACACTTAATAACATTATATTATTCACAATTCACCAAGCATAATTCATTATTAATACTCACAATCAATATTTCAATACTTGCATTTCACATTGACAATAAAGACAGACTCGGGCCCAAAACACTAATATGTTATTCAAAGTTCAGAGTTACTGCTTTGGTTCATAGTCACAATCATCACGCCCGTAGGCAATGTATATACATGTATCTCTATCCATGGATAGTGTAACAGACCCAGTCTCTTGGACCATCAACTCAACACATATGAGGAGATCCTCAACCCGGCAAGACTGTTACAAATCATATATCTCATATTCACAATTCTCATAGTGTAACAGACCCAGTCTCTTGGACCATCAACTCAACACATATGAGGAGATCCTCAACCCGGCAAGACTGTTACCTTTCATCATTTCTTAGGCATGCCACCCAAATCCAGAACTCTAAAACTGAATAACATATTAAACAAACAATTCATTTATTATTTCATTATCAATCTCATCATCAATTAGGCCAACATGCCTTATCTCTTTCAATTGAATTATCATAGCCAATCACAATGGCTTCATATCATATCATATCTCAATCCATATGATACATATAGCATCATTGATATCACATTTCAAAGTATATTATTCATATAATACATTGCCATACACAAGATTCACAATGCATATAACATAACATTTTCTCACTTCTCAAAACACATTAACATCATTCATTACTAGAGCATTTATCATAACAAATTGCACATACCTTAAGAATGATCCTCATTTCTTCCTACCTTTCCCATTTCATATTTCATCCTTTATATATATTCTTCATTTACATTCACAATATAATAGCTTATTTAACACTTTCATCCCAATGTGTTAATGTTCAAAGACATATAAGGATATACAATCAAATAGGGTTTATGCTTACCTTGTTAATGATCTTCACATCCTTCACATCATTCAATTATCACCTTAGTCCAATTATGTTAACAATATAATAGATCACTTAACACATTTGCAAACAAATGTGTTAAGCCTCAAATTATGTAATTAAATACAATCATATGTATTGGTACTTACCTCAAGAACTAGTCCCATCAATCTATACATTTCTTTTCTTTCCAAGAATTCTCCACATTTAGGTTAATGCAACCCAATCTCTTCAAAACCTAATCCAAAGGAATATTAGCAAAATGACCATATGAATAGTACATTCTGGTTTAAGACTCCATTTTATCCTTATTTTGAAAAATTGTATAAAATAATATAATTGACTAAAAATTCTAAAATTTTTACAGAATTTAGTTTTGTATCTTAAAATCATTCCTTTAAAATTTCAGATCAAACTGAACACAAAATCTTGGTCAAATAGTTCACCTAACCAGACTGCCCCAATTGCCCTGCATCCTGGCAGCAGTTCTGAACTTTGTGAATTCCATAAATCAAATTCAATCAACGTGGTTCCAAATTATTTTTCTCAAATACTAGACTCACTAAGAAACAACATATACAAAATTCAATTGGATATGAGTTTTCTACATTTTATTAAAAATCCCGAAATATAGTTGTCTCAGTTAAGGTACCTGCTGGAACAGGTCTAATAAAAATAATCTTTCTAAACTCATAACCATTCCAAAATCGAATCAACATATTTTTCAGTCATTCTAGACTCATAGAGGCACAACATATCAAAAATTCACTTCAAGACCATTTTTCTATAATTAATTAAAAATCATACAAGTCACAGCCTTTACTAATTGTAAAACAGAAAAAATTCACTAAACACAACTCTTACTCTTCCATCACCAACACCAACCTATCTTCTTATCTTTAATTCCATTTCAACACTTTTACACACACCATACACAAACACACTCCATCAAACTCAAACAAAATTCCAAATAGAACAAGAGAAATCAAGAAAAAACTTACCTTAAATGAAGAAATTCCACAAATCTCTAACCAAAACCCTTGATTCCTTCTTCAATTTGATTATAGAACTTCAAACACCTCCCTAGCTCTTTCTCTTCTTCAATGGCCAGCCTCTTCAAGAAAGAAAGAAGAAAATACCAACAAGTCAACCACTTTTCTTCTTTTAATCTCCACCATGCAACTTAACCAAAGAAAATTACCTCCATGCCCTTCATCCATTTAATTAATCTTTTGTCTCATATATACCCATATATATAATTTCACATGCCACAAATAAATATCATCTTGTATTGACCAACCCTTTTGACCAATGTATATGTTAGTTATACAACCATATAAACAACATATACACTTCTCTCTACACCCTCTTTTCTTCTCAAAACACAAATACCTATACATTCTTTTCCCAACTTCTTTTCTCTTGTAATTTAACACATATATTCAATCCAATATATAACAATAACATAATCAAAACTTTTAAGGTATACATGAGGATATTACACGAATGCACCTGCAGCTTTCATGGATTTGATGAATAGGGTGTTTAGGCCCTATCTGGATCAGTTTGTGATGGTTTTCATTGACGATATTTTGGTGTATTCACGTAATGAAGAGGAGCATGACAAACATTTGCGGATTGTGTTACAGATCTTGAGAGAGAAACAGTTGTATGTTAAGCTATCGAAGTGTGAGTTTTGGCTTGACCAAGTTACTTTTCTTGGTCATATAGTTTCATTAGAAGGTATAAGAGTTGATCCGAGTAAAGTTGAAGCTATTTTGAATTGGAGTCCACTGAAGTCAATGACTGAAGTTAGAAGTTTTCTGGGTTTGGCAGGCTATTATCGACGCTTTGTGAAAGGTTTTTCTTTGATAGCTACTCTACTCACCAGATTGCTTCGGAAGGGAGTTAGATTTGTGTGGACAGATCAGTGTCAAGCTAGTTTTGAGCAGTTGAAAGAGATGTTGACTCAAGCTCCTGTTCTTACTTTACCCGTGGAAGATAAACCATATGTGATTTATAGTGATGCTTCACATAATAGTTTAGGTTGTATTTTGATGCAAGAGGGTAAAGTTATAGCTTATGCTTCTCGGCAGTTGAAGCCGCATGAGCTTAATTATCCGACGCATGATTTGGAATTGGCAGCTATAGTATTTGCTTTGAAGATTTGGCGACACTACTTGTATGGGGAGAAGTGTTTTATCTACACAGATCATAAAAGTTTGAAATATTTGGGTGTTCAGAAGGAGCTAAATCTTTGACAGAGACGGTGGCTAGAGTTGATAAAAGATTACGACTATTTGATTGATTATCATCCTGGCAAAGCAAATGTTGTTGCTGATGCCTTGAGTGAGTCGGAAGTCTTTAGCAGGTTTGACTGCATATTCGCTCTTGTTGCTTGTTGAGTTGAGAGTGTTGCATGTAAATTTTAAATCATGTGATGATGGTGCATTGTTGGCTCAGTTGCAGTTGAGACCGATATTGTTGGATCAGATCAAAGAGGCTCAATTGGCTGATGAGAAAATTCAGAAGATTGTGTCAGAATGCCAAAAAGGAGAGAGTCGAGATTTTCTTATGAGAGATGATGGCAGCCTTTGGTTTAAAGATAGACTGTGTGTTCCTAATGATGTTAGTTTGAGAAAGATTATTTTAGAAGAAGCACATCAGTCGGTTTTTGCTATGCACCCGTGGAGTACAAAGATGTATTAGGATTTGAAGCAACATTATTGGTGGTCAGGTATGAAGAGGGACATAGCGGAGTTTGTATCCAAGTGTCTCACTTGTCAAAGAGTAAAAGCAGAGCACCAAGTTCCAACAGGGTTGCTTCAACCTTTAACAGTGCCTGAATGAAAATGGGAGAGAGTGACAATGGATTTTGTATCTGGGTTGCCATTGACTCAGAAGAAGCATGATGCTATTTGGGTGATTGTTGATCAGTTGACAAAGATAGCTCATTTCCTTCCAGTTAGAATGGATTATTCTCTTGAGAAGTTGGCTGAGCTGTATATCAGTGAGATAGTGAAGTTGCATGGTGTCCCAATTTCTTTAGTGTCTGATCGAGATCCTAGGTTCACTTCGAGGTTTTGGAAGAGTTTACATGGTGCATTGGGTTCTCGGTTGCACTTTAGTACTGCTTTTCATCCGCAGACAGATGGGCAGTCAGAGAGAGTGATACAAATTATAGAGGATATGTTAAGAAGCTGTGTCATTGATTTCTCTAGAAGTTGGGACAGATTTTTACCACTTGTGGAATTTGCTTACAACAACAGTCATCAATCCAGTATTGGTATGGCACCATTTGAGGCATTGTATGGTAGATGATGTAGGACGCCTCTGTGTTGGAATGAACTTGGAGAAGGCAAATTGGTTGGTCCTGATTTGGTTAGAGAGACTGAAGAGAAAGTGAAGATAATTCGGGATCGGTTGAAAGTGGCTTCAGACTGACAGAAATCTTATTCAGATTTGAAGAGGAGAGACATAGAGTTTGATGTTGGAGATAAAGTTTTTCTGAAAGTATCTCCTTGGAAAAAGATTTTAAGATTTGGTCGAATAGGGAAGCTGAGTCCTCGTTTTATTGGACCGTTTGAGATATTAGAAAGAGTTGGACCAGTTGCTTATCGTCTTGCTTTGCCGCTTGAGTTGGATAGAATCCACAATGTCTTCCATGTTTCTATGTTGCAGAGGTACAGATCAGATCCATCTCATATGTTGCCAGTTGAATCCATTGAAGTGAATTCGGATATGACATTTGAAGAAGAATCAGTTGCTATTTTGGCACATGAAGTAAAAGAGTTGAGAAATAAGAAAGTGCCACTGGTGAAGGTTCTTTGGAAGAATCATGGTAGAGAAGAGGTAACTTGGGAGAGTGAGCAAGCAATGCGAGAGCAACATCCTCAACTGTTTCAGACTTGATATCAGGTAATTTCGAGGATGAAATTTCTTTTTAGAGGGGGAGAATTGTAATATCCCAAAGTGTGCCCTAGAAGTTTTGATATAATTGTTGTTTTATTTGGATTTAATGTCTATGTTAAATTGAGAAGAGAAAAGAAGTGAAGAGAGTGTATATGTTGTATATATGGAAATATATACAACATATACACAAGTCAAAGTATAGATAGTCAAAGAAGATATTTATTTGTTTTAAAATAATTAAGTAATTAAAGGGAAATTAAATAAGTGGATGAGAGAAATTGGATTATTTTATTATTATTTTTGCTTGGAGGAGGTTTAAAGAGAGGAGTATTTGACTTTTCTTTTTCATTTTCTTTTCCTTTTCTTTTCTTTTCCTTTCTTGGCCGGGCATCTCAAAGCAAGAGAGCAAGAGAGGGGTTTTGATTTCCAAGCTCTAAATTGAAGGAAGATTCAAGTGATTAAGTTGGAAATTCAAGAAGTTTCATCAACTTTGGTAAGTTCTCTCTTCATTTCCCTTGTTTTATTTGAGTTGTAATTGAGTTTGCTTGTTAATGTTTGATAGTATGATTAGGTTTGTTTGTGGTGTGTTTGAAAGTGTTGAAAATGAATTAAAGATAAGAAGTTAAGTTGGTGTTGGTGTTGGAAATGTATGAGATGTGTTGTGTAGGGTTGTGTATTGGTGATTTTTGTTGTAGATATTAAGTTTGGTTAATTGTTTTTGTCAATATTCATGGTAATTGTGTTTGATGGAGTTAGAAGCATAGAATATGTGAATTTGGTACGAAACAGAAGCAACTTGGATGCCACGCCCGTGGCCCTTGGCTGCCACGACCGTGGCCATTGGAAGCCATGGCCGTGTGGGGTTGAGCAAGGGAGGCAGAACCTTTTTCTAACCCACGCCCTTGGGGGTTGGGAGGCCACGATCGTGGGGGTCTAGAGAGAGATGTTGGTTTGTGAATTGTGATTTAAGGGTCTAGTATGAGGCTAATAAGTGAATAATTGTATTGGAATTGATGGATTTTATCATTTTTGGATTAGGTCTTGAAGAAGTTAAATTGCCCTAATCCAAGTTGTGAGGGTTCTTGGAAGAGGAGTTGGTATTGTGTGTGAATTGCTTTTAAGGTAAGTACAAACTACATTATTGCATACCTTATATGATCTTAAGACTTAACACATTTGATTGTAAATGTGTTAAGTAATCTATTGCATTGTTGATGTATATTAATAATGTTATGTTTTGCATAATGTGAACTTTGTGGAATGTATATTGAAGATTCTAAAGATATGATTATGTAATGAAAAATGAAAAATGAAATGTGAAAGATATGATGATCATTCAAATGGTATGTGCAATGCAATTGGTAATGATGAATTGCTTTAATGTGAATTGAGCTAAATGAGATGTAATGCCATTGTGGTTGGTTATAATGATTCAAATGAAATAAGTGGGGCATGTTTGCTTAAATGATGAGATTCAATGCAATTGGTTATATATACTCTATTTATGAGATGTGAAGCCATTGTTGTTGGCTATAATGATGTCAATGAGATGATTGAGGCATGGTTGCCTAAATGATGATGAGAAAATGAGAATGAAATTGACAATGAAATAATAAATGAATTGTGTGTCTAATATGTTATTCATTTTCAGAGTTTTGTTGTTGGTGGCATGCCTATAGTAACAATCTCTTGAAGTTAGGTTGGGCTTGATCCTTGAAGCCAAGTTGGGTTGAAGTTTAGCATGCTTAACTCCCCTTGAAGCTTGGTTGGGTCTAGTCCTTGAAGCCTAATTGAGATGTTACAACCCTTGAAGCTAGGTTGGGTTTGGTTCTTGAAGCCAAGTTGGGTTGATACTTAGCATGCTTTGTTCCCCTTGAAGCTTGGTTGAACCTAAATCCTTGAAGCCTAGTTGGGATAATGATAATGATAATGATAAATGAGATAATTAAACCAAAACATTAACTCTGAAAGTTAAATGACATATTAGTGTCTTTGGGCCCATGCTTGTCATTGTTTAAATGAGATACATGTTTGTGAGATATAATGTTATGAGATGATTATTGTACATAAGTAATTTATGGAAAATGAATGTGGTATGGAAAGCTATGTTGAGTAATGAAACTATGAAGATACAATATGATATGTAATATGTTTATGGATGGAGGAATTATGAGTGTTACTTCATGAATATTTTGATATGTTATTGAACAATGTAAGGTTTTGAAATATAATATTCTTTTGAATTGTGTATAAAACTTGATTGTGTTACATTGGCAATGCATTGAAGCATATTATCATTGTAGTTTGTACCACTAAGCTGTTGGCTTAGCGCGATTGTGGTTCATCGCGCAGGGGACAGGGTAGAACCGGAGGTTTCTTCTAGACCGCGTTGAGTTTAGGTTTTGAAGAGTTGATTTTGGACTTAAAGATCAGAGAAGAACTGCCAACCATGTATAAATTTTTTGTTTTTGTAATTTTTGCTTCTTAATGTATATATATATATAATTATAAATATTTTTATATTTTCCGCTGCGTACTAAATGAATGTTTTATCTATTATACTTTATAATATAATTTGAAAGTTTCTCATGAAGTTATTACCGCTGCTTAATAAATGGACATTATATCTATTTTGTTCTATATTACAAGTTAAATGCTTTAACTTTTCTATATTGTATAATGAGAAAGATTGGCTTGGAGTTTAAAAGATTGGGTTGTTTAACATAAATCGTGGCACTCTTATATCTGGTATACGTATATTACAGAAGTAGTAGTGTGTAGTGTACGTATATTGGATATAGGGGTGTTACAAAACTTGCTTGTTCATATATGTAAATACATTGCTCATATAATTAATAACAGTCATTTGTTGGAATGCTGCTGCTATCTGCCTAAGGTAAGTTTCCGGACCGGGTATTTCAGCTGCTGCTGACCCTGGTCTAGGAGCTTCCCCGGCATCTGCAGACCCAGATGCTTGCGATTCTACGTTTCGTTCCATAGCTTGCCATGAATCTAGAGACATCCTATATTGACATAAATAGCTATCTGCTTAATTCATCAACATATAACTCGATTATCAACTCCTATCTGGCATGTACATCTACCTATTCATCATATAACTTTCTCCTTACTTTATCTTACATGGCACACATAGTTACTTACTTACTACCTATCTTCCAGAATCGACTAAACCAATGCTCTGATACCACAAATTGTAACACCCCTTCCCGACCTATGAATAAGCCGAGGAGGAATGCTACATCGGAATACGAGCTCTGGTTATGTTAGCTTACTTAATGTTCCTTATAAAAATTTTCCAAAAATTTTGACGGAGTCTCCCTTAAAATTCTAGGTCCCAAGTGTCGACAAAACTGATTTTTCTTATTTTTGAAAAACATTTTGTTTCACAGTTCAACTCAAGCACACTCCCAATAATACACCCTTATAACCTCAACTACAATCCTGCAAGAAGAATTCACACTTCTATATTCACAACCCAACTCAATTTAAAACCATACAGTTATTATACATTACTAGATTTACATGCTACATCAAGTTATCTCTTTGTATTGTTCAAATAAGTACATGCCAGTTTCTAATACCAAAATACAAAATGATGAGCACCACCTAAGTTTGTTGATGACCGACAGATCGCAGGACTCCTCTGCTCGCTACTGGCTCCTTGCTAATAGCCTACGAGTTTAGAAGAAACTAAATTCACTAAGCATTACTTAGTGGGTACTTTAACTAATTACAAAAAAAAAATAATAAAAGCATAATACACTATTAAAAGCAATGAGTCGTATTGAAAAATAATATCACAGTAAAAATAATCCATACATGTCATATATTCAGTTGTTATCATTTTGTTATTATTAGACAAATGATCTCAATTTTGATCCTTGACAACTCAAATGAATGATCCATTTAACATGTGTTTGGAGAATCTTGTTGCAGGCTTAGGTTACTTCAAATAAAGCTGAACAGAACACTTCTAGCGGTCGCACCAAACCTGAATACGACCGCACCATTCAATTAAAGGATGAAACCTTATCACAGTAGGTTTTGCGGTCAGAAGCCCGACCTCCATAGCGACCGCGCATAAAGAAGAGAGACTGTCCCAATTTATGGACGACCGCTGCCTAAGGAACTCAAATCATTCTAATCATAGTAAGGTTCGCGGTGACAAGAACGGCGAATGACTCGGCCTCGCTTACCACTTTAGCGACCGCCCATTCAGAGTCGCGACCGCTCTACCAATTCAAGAAGAATTTTCTTAAAGAGACAGTAGTGTTCGCGTCCTCAGGTGCGTCCAGAAGTTCGACGCAAGAATCTCAACTCGACTGCGAGATGCTACCTAGGGCGACCGCGACATTCAAATTTTGGCGGACATCTCTTCTGCCCTGTCAGAGAATGACACGTGACATGACCGTTATAAACCCACTTCAATATTCAAAAAGGGCGACCGCACCTTTGCTAGGCGCGACCATCCCGACAATCACAGCATGGGCAAGATTCCTGCTGCAGAGCACTAAAATTCGACCGTTGAAGCTTTTTAAATGCAGTGACCGTCCCTTGTCCAAGGACGACCGCGTGAGGCATGAGCGTGACCATCCTTGTATGAAGGACGACCGCTAAATGCTTCGGACAGTTTAAGTAAAGAAGGTCTAAACTGCCAAGACTTTATTCTCACTATCAATAACGGCTAGTAAGACCACATTGGCTATAAATACAGTGCTTCTACAAGAAAAGCAAGGAGACAAGTGAAGCAAAATAGAATTTGATAACCAAGCAACAACTTTTCTTTTACTTAAACTTACATTTGAATTGTAATGAATGTTAGGTGTAAGCATTGAAAACACCATTGTATAAGTTTGAGTGTGAGCTTGGAAAAACACTTGGGTTGTGAGAGTAATCCTTGTAAAACTCTTGTTTGGGTTATGAGAGTGAGCCTTAAAAATTCCTTTAAAGGTTCTTGAGTGTAAGCCTTAGAAAACACTTGTGAAAGTTAGGTGTGAACTTGTGAAAACACCAAAGTTGGAAGTGAGCTTGTTAAAACTTCAAAGATTAGTGGAACCTTAACAAGTTGTTAAGGAAGTGGATGTAGGATTGAAGTAAATCCGAACCACTGTAAATCTTGTGTGTTCTTTCTTTCTTCCATTACTCAACCATCTCTTAATCCCGCACTTCTATTTTGTTGAATTTTTTAATTGTCATTATTTCTTGAGGAAACCAATTCAACCCCCCCCCTCTTGGTTGCCATCTTGGGACAACAATTGGTATCAGAGCCTGAGATTTCTTAAACTTAATTGTGAAATTTGATCCACTATGGCAACTTCTTCTTCATCAAACTCTCATGGAAATCTTAACACTATTCTTAGACCCTACTTTGATGGAACTGATTATTCATATTGGAAACTCAAAATGTATTTGTTTCTAGACAGTGAAGGGATTGAACTATGGGATTTCTTGGAAAGTGAGTGGAAACCTCCCACTTATGAAGTTGACGGTATTCAAGTTCCACTTCCCAAAGCACAATGGTCAGCTAGCAATGTCAAAGATCGATTCAAGAACAATAGAGCCGCTTCCATCTTGATGAATTCCATTTCAAGAGAAGAAGGTGGAAGAGTTCAACATTTAACTTGTGCACATTGCATTTGGAAAACACTCGAAAACTACCATGAAGGTACGACTCAAGTGAGATTTACCAAGAAACAAATGCATGTCCATGAGTATGAGCTATTCAAGATGAAACCAAATAAAAATGTCACCGACATGACAAATCGCTTGCTTGCTATTGTCAATGAACTAAAGAAGTATGGCAAGGTATATGATCAAGGTGATGTAAACAGTAAAATCTTGAGAGCCCTAAGAGCTAAAAAAAAACTTTGAATCAAAAGTATCATCCATAGAAGAAGCTCATGATCTCAGCACATTAAGAACCGACGAGCTAGTTGGTAAACTACTCACATTTGAGCTACACAGTGAGAAAGAAGAAGATCAAGGTGAAAAAGAAAAGAGAAAACCAATTACACTCAAAGCAATCAAAGAAGTTGAGAGCTCAAGCAATGAAGGTACTGATGATGAAGATGAAATGGCAATGTTCTCAAAAAGAATCAATGAATGGAAAAGGAAGAAAAGATTACAAGAAAACAAAGGTACACCTCCAAAATTCTCCTTCAAAGATAAAGAAAAGAAAAATGAGGTAAAATGCTATGAATGTGGAAAAACTGGTCACATTAAATCAGATTGCTTCAAATTAAAGAACAAAAAGAAATGAAAGAAATGGGATAAAGAAAAGAAAAAGTCTCTCAAAGCCACATGGGATGACTCTTCCTCAAGTGAAGAAGAAGAAGAAGAAGGAATTGCAAATCTGTGTCTCATGGCTATTGAAGATGACTCCAATGAGGTAAGTACTCAATCCTTTGATCTAGTAGCACATAATGATACAAATGATATAGATGATAGTGATTTGATTGAGCACATGAACTTTAAAATAGAAAAATATTTTTCTAAAATGATGCTTTATAAAGAGAAAAACTCTAAGTTAGAAAAAGATTTTATATGCTTAAAGAACTCTACCTTAGAATTGAAAACCTCAAATGAACACTTGATGAATACGATAGGAGAGTTAAATAAAAACTCATATGACTTAGAAAAGATTATTAAAGAAAATGAAACATTGAAGCATGAACTAAAAGAACTAAAAGAATCAATTTCCAGATTTCATAAAGGAAATGAAGCATTAAACACATTAATTAATAACCAAAGATCACCTTACTTAAAATATGGATTAGGATTCAATGGCTCAACCAACATTGCTCCAAGCAAACCAACATTTGTAAAAGCATCTACAATTGAAATTCCTGATGTTCATATCAAAGATGCTTGCACCAAGTCTAAAAGTACCACAAGAACTTCTTATGGTTTGCTAGGAAATAAAGCCAAAAATAATTATGCATTTTTATACACTAAACTTGCACAAAAGAAATCACATACTTGTAGTTGTATGCATGATACCTTAAGTACAAAAAGAAAAATGCAGAAGTATAGAATACCATGGCAATGCACATATTGCATGAAATTTGGACACAAAAATTTTTCTTGTTATATAAGAAAGGCTCATCTCAAGTTAGAAGGCACTTTTACTTCTAACCATCAAGGACCCAACTTCATGTGGGTACCTAAAAGAAGATGATCACTATTGCCTTATAGGTATGCCTAAAATCTACTATCAACGAAAGCACATGGCTTGTGGATAGTGGATGCTCAAGGCATATGACTGAAAATGCAAAGCTCTTTACAAGTATTACCTACAAACATGGAGGTAATGTAACTTTTGGAAACAATGCTAAAGGTAAAATTCTTGGTGTTGGCTCCATTGGTTCTATTGGTAAGGATTTAATAGAAGATGTATGGCTTGTTGATGGTTTGAAACATAACTTGTTAAGTGTTAGTCAACTTTGTGATAAAGCATACTTTGTCAATTTTGATTCCAAGGAATGCAAAATCACGAATTCAAATGATATTATCATATTTAAGGGTACTAGAACAAACAACACTTATAATATCAACATTCATTCAAATCATACATTTAAATGTTTAATGTCCACTAATAATGATGCATGGTTATGGCATAGAAGACTAGGACATGCTGGTATGGATCAATTGAAATATATCTGCAATGAAAACTTAGTTGATGGCTTACCTAAGATAAAATATGATAAAGATAGGATTTGTGAACCCTGTCAACATGGTAACCAACATAAAAGCTCATTTAAATCAAAGAGTGTTATAAGCACCTCTAGACCTTTAGAGCTCATTCATTTGGATTTGTTTGGACCAAATAGAGTTACAAGCTTAGGAGGCAAATCATATGCATTTGTTCTTGTTGATGATTACTCTAGATTCACATGGGTTAATTTCTTAGCTAAAAAATGAAGCCTTTAATTACTTCAAAACGTTTGCAAAAAGAGTTCAAAATGAAAAAGGATATGTGATCACATCTATTAGAAGTGATCATGGCAAAGAATTTGAGAATGAAAATTTTGAAGGCTTTTGCAATGAACTTGGCATTTCACATAATTTTTCTGCTCCTAGAACTCCATAGCAAAATGGTGTAGTTGAAAGGAAAAATAGAACTTTAATTGAAATGGCTAGAACAATGCACAATGAATATGATTTACCATCTTATTTTTGGGCAGAAGCCGTTAATACAGCTTGTTACATTGCAAATCGTGTTTACAAAAGGCATTTAACTAATAAAACCTCTTATGAGTTATGGAATGGAAGAATAACCAGAATTGGATATTTTAGAGTATTCGGATGCAAATGCTTCATATTGAATACCAAGGATAATCTTGGAAAATTTTCATCCAAATCAGATGAAGGCATATTCCTAGGATATTCATCATATAGCAAAACATATAGGGTATTTAACATGAAAACTCTAGTTATAGAAGAATCAATGCATGTTGTATTTGATGAATCATCTAATCATGATCAGAAGAAAGGTATTACTTTCAATGACCCTGCAGGTACTCTTGAACCTCTTGAATCTATTGATGCTCCAAAGATCAATCAGCATGAACTTGAAGAAAAGACTTAAGATCTACCTAAGGATTGGCAATACAAGAAAGACCATCCTAAGGAACTCATCATTGGAGAAACATCTAAGGGAGTAATTACTAGATCTAAAATTAATCATGTAAATGTTAATTTTGCTTTTGTTTCTCAAATTGAGCCAAAGACTGTTGAGGAGGCTTTAAATGATGAAAATTGGATAACTGCAATGCAAGATGAACTTAATCAATTTGAAAGAAATAATGTTTGGCAACTTACTCCTAGACCTACAGATCACTCTATAATAGGATGCAAATGGGTCTATAGGAATAAGCTTGATGAGAATGGTCACATTGTTAGAAATAAAGCAAGATTGGTAGCCAAAGGCTATAATCAAGAAGAAGGTATTGACTATGATGAAACCTTTGCCCCCGTAGCCAGATTAGAAGCTATTAGAATATTACTTGCTTTTGCATGTCACATGAACTTTAAGCTTTTTCAAATGGATGTTAAAAGTGCGTTTCTAAACGGACTTATAAGCGAAGAAGTTTATGTAGAACAACCTCCTGGTTTTGAAATCTACAAATTTCCTAATCATGTTTTCAAACTTACCAAAGCTTTATATGGATTGAAACAAGCACCAAGAGCTTGGTATGAGAAACTTAGTGCATATTTACTTGAAAATGGTTTTTCAAAAGGAAAAGTAGACACAACTCTCTTTGTTAAAAAGGACAAGCATAACATTTTAATTGTACAAGTTTATGTGGATGACATAATATTTAGAGCTACTAATGAAGCCTTGTGCAAAGAATTTGCTTCTTGTATGACTAGGGAATTTGAAATGAGCATGATGGGTGAACTCAAGTTCTTCCTTGGACTGCAAGTCAAGCAATGTGAAGATGGGATCTTTATCAACCAATCCAAATATACAAAAGAACTCATCAAGAAATTTGGAATGGATGGCTGCAAAACTAGCAAAACTCCTATGAGCACATCCTTGAAATTAGGTAAAGATGAAAATGGTAAAGCAGTAGATGAGAAGAAATATCGAGGTATCATCGGATCACTACTTTACTTAACCGCTTCTAGGCCTGATATAATGTATAGTGTATGTCTTTGTGCTAGATTTCAAACTAGTCCTAAAGAATCACACTTGAATGCCACTAAGAGAATTTTGAAATATTTGAATGGTACAATGCATTTAGGACTTTGGTATCCTAAAAACACATCATTTCATATCATAGGCTTTTCAGATACAAATTATGCTGGTAGTATCTTAGATAGGAAAAGCACTACAGGAGCATGTCACTTTCTTGGTAATTGTCTAGTTTCTTAGCATAGTAAGAAACAAGCATCGATTGCTTTATCCACAACGGAAGCCGAATATGTTGCAGCATGTTTTTGTTGCACACAAGTATTATGGATGAAACAACAATTGCTTGACTATGGTAAAGTATTTAACAATATCTCCATTAAATGTGACAACACTAGTGCTATCAATTTGTCTAAAAATCCTATCCAACACTCTAGATCCAAACATATAGATATTAGACATCATTTCTTGAGAGAAAATGTACAAAATCAGAATATAATCCTAGAATTTATAGATACACAAAATCAACTTGCTGATATCTTTACAAAACCCTTGAATGAAGATAGACTTAACTTCATTAAACTTAATTTAGGAATGATTGATGGAACCACTTTGAATTAATTGCCTATCAATGAAGTTTCTATGTGCATTTATTTATTTTATTTCTCTAAACATTAGAAAAGTCTTTCATCTTTCCTTGAATCTTTCATTTCTAAGTCAGTCGCGTTCACTCCAGTGTCCATAGCGATCGCTATCTCGTCTGCCAGATTCATTTAAACAAAAATCTCTGTGCGCGGTCGAGAAAATTTGTGCGTGGGCGCAATAGTTTGAACAGTTTCGACCGTTATAGATAGTTTCTTTCCCCGTGAGCGTACTGATCGTGCTAATGGTCGCTAGACCACATTTCGCGATCGCACCCTTCTAAATCTGCGACCGCACTCTGTACACTCTGCTCGAAATTTGTAACCGTTGGCTGTATGACAGGTCGCAACTCTTAACTTTCAACAGTAATAAACGGCTATTTTCTTAATTTCTTCTATTTAAGAGTATGTTACATCAGTTTCTTGGATATTTTGGTTATTAAAGCATATAAACTTCCCTCTGAATCTCAAAAATCTTCTCAAAATCATCTGTTTCTCATACACCCTCTGTTTTCCAGTTTTCTTCTTTTTCTTTCTATTCTAATGGCTCCCAAAAAGAAGACAACCTCCAAAATAAAAGGAAAAGCAAAGAGAGCTCCAGGAATCACAATAAGAGAACCTATAGTTGATCCTCCATCTCCTCCACAATCTAAAAGAGGTGAGAAAATTCACAAACCTCACCTCCAAACTTCTGAGGAAGATGTTAGATATGCTATGCTGAAAAGAAAGAAGGTTGAGGGAACCAAATCTCCTTTTGGTGGGATGCTTTCTGCCCTAAATATCAAGGACGAGATTGAGAGATTACTAGATGTCCTTGGATAGAGAAAGTTTGTATTTCCTGAAGAGGTAGGTTATTCTAGTCTAAGCAAGGAATTTCTTATGTCTTTCCAAATAGAAAAGAGTGCTAACTCTGCACTGGGATGGTATGGGGTTAGGTTTAAACTGTTTGATCAATACCAAGCCTTAACCTTAGAAGACTTCGGCAATATTTGGGACTTTCCTGCTGATGGTATAACCTCTTACAATGATCAAATCTTTTCAAACCAAACTCTCTCTGCATTCTGGCAAGAAATTTCTGTGGAAACTTCTTTTGAAAAAGAATCAAAAGCCAGAAACATCAAATCCCTCATCCATTGGATGCTCCATAGGATTATCACCTACACCATCCATCAAAGAGCAGATGGGAATGAAAAGGTAACCAAAAGAGACCTCATCTTTTTATATGCTTTCACCCACAACATCCAAATGAACACAACCAAGTTCTTGATTGACACCCTCTATCATCATGCAGTTACAAGAACTGGAACTTTCTTCTTATCCTCACAAATTACTCAAATAGCCAGGCACCTGAACCTTCTAAATGATCTAAACCTAGCTACATTGAGAAACCCTTTCAATCTTGCCTCTAGTGCCATCACAATTGATTATCTAGAACATGCTGGATGTGTAAGGAAGATTGAAGGCACATATGTATACTATTTTGGCAAGAAAGGAGTTGTGGATAGACAAAAGAAAAGGCCAAGGTATACAATTGAGGAAGAGGGAGACTCTATGGAAGTTGCTGTGGAATTACCTCCAAAAGCTACTTCATCAAAAGCTGCTCAAGAAACTACCTCATCCTCTACACAACTCATCCTTCATGCTATCAAATCTCTCTCCAGGAAACTCTCTAGGTTCAAGAAAAGTGTCTCCAAGAGATTCCAACACTTGAACAAGAGAATTGACCTTATATCTCACATGCATCATGATCTATATGATATGCAAGGCAAACTGGACTTGCCTCAATGCAATCTTGAAGATTGGGATATAAGTGATCATACCCAAAGCTTTCCTGAAGAAGAAGAGTCCATTAGTACTAGCTCTACCTCTTTTGCTCCTCAAGATAAAGGAAAAGCTCCTTTAGTAGAAGAAGAGATAGATGAGGATGATGACTCTGAATAGCTTAACTGTTTAGTCTTAATAGTTTGCATTTTCATTTTATGTCTTGATATGTTTGATGCTTTATTTGTTTTGTCTTTGTACTTCGTACTTTTCTCCATATTTTAAATAAACAAGATGTTTAGTTACTTTTCAATAAACTTCTTGCTTTCTGATTAATCATTTTGCCTATGACAATGGGGGAGAAATTGTAAACAACTTGAAACTTGGAATGATTGTTTAAACATAACTCAATGCACCAAGATACTCAAATAATATCAATGCACCAATGATTTCTTAACCATGATTCATGCATATGTTAAGGGGGAGCATTTTAGACTTATTCTTTTTCTTATCATTCCATTTGAATTGTCAAAGTCAAAATAATCTCAATTTTGATCCTTGACAACTCAAATGAATGATCCATTTAACATGTGTTTGGAGAATCTTGTTGCAGGCTTAGGTTACTTCAAATAAAGCTGAACAGAATACTTCTAGCGGTCGCACCAAACCTGAATACGACCGCACCATTCAATTAAAGGATGAAACCTTATCACAGTAGGTTTCGCGGTCAGAAGCCCGACCTCCGTCGTGACCACGCATAAAGAAGAGCGACCGTCCCAATTTATGGATGACCGCTACCTAAGGAACTCAAATCATTCTAATCACAGTAAGGTTCGCGGTGACAAGAACGGCGAATGACTCAGCCTCACTTACCACTTTAGCGACCGCCCATTCAGAGTCACGACCGCTCTACCAATTCAAGAAGAATTTTCTTAAAGAGACAGTAGTGTTCGCATCCTCAGGTGCGTCCAGAAGTTCAACGCGAGAATCTCAACTCGACCGCGAGATGCTACCTAGGGCGACCGCGACATTCAAATTTTGGCAGACATCTCTTCTTCCCTGTCAGAGAATGACACGTGACATGACCGTTATAAACCCACTTCAATATTCAAAAAGGGCGACCGCACCTTTGCTAGGCGCGATCGTCCCGACAATCACAACATGGGCAAGATTCCTGCTGCAGAGCACTAAAATTTGACCGTTGAAGCTTTTTAAATGCAGCGATCGTCCCTTGTCCAAGGCCGACCGTGTGAGGCATGAGCGCGACCATCCTTGTATGAAGGACGACCTCTAAATGCTTCAGACAGTTTAAGTAAAGAAGGTCTAAACTGCCAAGACTTTATTCTCACTATCAATAACGGCTAGTAAGACCACATTGGCTATAAATACAGTGCTTCTACAAGAAAAGCAAGGAGACAAGTAAAGCAAAATAGAATTTGATAGCCAAGCAACAACTTTTCTTTTACTTAAACTTACATTTGAATTGTAATGAATGTTAGGTGTAAGCATTGAAAACACCATTGTATAAGTTTGAGTGTGAGCTTGGAAAAACACTTGGGTTGTAAGAGTAATCCTTGTAAAACTCTTGTTTGGGTTGTGAGAGTGAGCCTTAAAAACTCCTTTAAAGGTTCTTGAGTGTAAGCCTTAGAAAATACTTGTGAAGTTAGGTGTGAACTTGTGAAAACACCAAAGTTGGAAGTGAGCTTGTTAAAACTTCAAAGATTAGTGGAACCTTAACAAGTTGTTAAGGAAGTGGATGTAGGATTGAAGTAAATCCGAACCACTATAAATCTTGTGTGTTCTTTCTTTCTTCTTACTCAACCATCTCTTAATTCCGCACTTCTATTTTGTTGAGTTTTTTAATTGTCATTATTTCTTGAGGAAACCAATTCACCCCCCCCCCTCTTGGTTGCCATCTTGGGACAACACATTTTATCAGTTCGCTCCACAAGGTAATTTGGTAGACTAACGTATGGTAAGGAACTAACTGAAACAACTGTATATATATTCTGTGGCTGTGGCCCTAAAAAAAATTGTGGACCAAGCCTTGTGAAATCTGTGGCCGAAGCCCTCGGACTGGAGTCCTATATAACTCGGGCGATTGCCCTATATAACTCGGACCGAAGTCCTATATAGCTCGGGTCGTCACCCTATATAACTCGGACCGAAGTCCTATATTAAAGCAGCACTGCATATAGTATGATATATCATACCCTTACCCTACTCAGTACTATCCCAGATACCCAGTGGAGCCAAAATTTTCATGCCATTTCTTAATCGAATATGCATTATACAATTATCGACTTATGTTTCTTATATTATTTCCACGTGAAATATCATATTTTGTCATTTTAATAACATATTATGCTCATTTATATGCATAAGGAATCAATTGGATTACTTTTGAAAAATGACCAAATGAATATTAGCAAAATGACCATATGAATAGTAAATTCTGGTTTTGGACTCAACTTAATCCTTATTTTAGAAAATTGTATAAAATAATCTACTTGACTAAAAACTCTAAAGTTTTATAGAATTTAGTTTTACATCTTAAAATCATTCCTTTAAAATTTCAGATCAAACTGGACACAAAATCTTGGTCAAGTAGTTCACCCAACCAGACTGCTCCAGTTGCCCTCTGGCAGCAGTTCTGAATTTTATGAATTCCGTAAATTAAATTCAATCAATGTGGTTCCAAATTATTTTTCTCAAATGATAGACTCACTAAAAAACATCATATCCAAAATTCAATTGAATATTATTTTTCTAAAATTTATTAAAAATCCAGAAAGATGGCTGTCTCAGTCAAGGTACCTCCTAGAGCAGGTCTAACAGAAATACTTTTTCCATAATCATAACCATTCCGAATTCAACTCAAAATATTTTTTAGTCATTATAGACGCATTGAGGCACAACATATCAAAAATTCACTTCAAGAAAATTTTTCTATATTTAATTAAAAATCATACAAGTCACAGCATTTCACTAATTCTAAAACAGAAAAATTTCAAGAAAATGAACAAACAATTAGTTAAAGTACCAAACCTTGCTTTTCCTTGCTCTTCTTGTCTATTTCACTTCCTTTCCTTCCTTGTATTCTTGATTTCCTATGAAATTTAACATCACATATACAAAGGTAAGAACCCTAGGTATAGACATAGTCTTATCTTATGATTTTTCTAATGGTTGCTAGCTTATTTTCACCATTAAACACCATTATTTCTTTCATCAAATCCTTCAAATAATTATTTCTTGAATTTTCTCCAAATCTAGCTACATGAACCCTAATTTCAATCTCTTAAATTAACCATTAATCCATGAAATTAAAACTAGAGATAGGTTTCTCTTACCTTATAATCTTGTTTGTCACCAAAATCTTCAACCAAAAGCCTTAAACTTTGGCAAAATCACCTCCTTCTTCCTTCTCTTATGGTTTGGGACGAGTTCACCATGTAAGATAGGGCTTTTATATTCTTTCCTTAGCTTATTTTGATCCAAATGGCAGCCAAGAGAGGTTAAGATGTGTTGGTGTAAGTGTTGATTTCCCAATGGTACACCTTATGGCAAAAATGGCCACTTTTAATTGGTCCACTTGCCTTCTTCTTTTATCTATTTATTTGGCAAGCCATTAGGCTTCCTTTTATTCATATTTTGACCCCCTCAACTTTCTTGTGCTGTAATTTTATAGTCTAGGGTGTGAAAATACCAAAATACCCTCCAGCGATTAATCGATTGTAACTTTTAAATCGTGCGTTTTCGGGAAAAATTGAAATCCATGGTTATGACCCGATTAATCTCGAGAATATTCTTCCGGGGTCGGATATGGGCACTATTAAGAACTTTCGACACTTAATTTTTAAGTTTACATAGTTGCCCCCTAACTTTTGAGAAATTTCCACTTAGGTCCTTGGCCTTTCGAAAAATTACCTTTAGGTCCCGTCGACTTCACAGGCCTCCTTTGCATACCGATTTTGTTTTTGACTATCTCGAGCCTCTATTTGACCACTTATTTATGTCCTTCTTGCCTAATACTAGACTACCTAAACTTTGGGATGTGACACAAATTATCGAGTGCGTTAATACATTATCGTCCCATTCGATAAAGATATTAAAGAACTCGATAATAACTGGAGACAGTGAATGTCGAAGGTGAGGTAATGATAAATGTCGAGTTTGATATTATAATTATCAAATGTGATAATTATAGTAAACTAGAACGCTTCAGCCATGGCAAACCAGCATCACACAGAAAATTAAATGAATGTCAATAAAAAAAGCAGTGCAAAGTTACATGCAAATAAGCAAAAATGATCAGGAGTTACTTGAGAATGCCTAACTTTGTATCGATGCCCATTTAAAGGGAGAAGGGGTGGGTTTATCCTACAAGAAAGCATTATAGAAGACCAAATGCAATGAAACCATCCATGTCTGCTTGAGTGTAGGAAGCCTAGGAGGCCCCCATCCATCTTTTTATGTTCGACCATGTACAACCTAACCAGAGTTATCTAGACGCGATAAGTGAGGAAATAATGAAGAAGGAATTTCCAAACCCAAAGTCAAAAAGACATGCAACCATGTTCAAATGAAGAAGAAGGCCAAAAATGACCCTAAACATTATTACTTGGGCTTTCCTATTGGATGAAGAAAATTATTGAACTCGATATTCAATAATGTCAAATTCAACAATTCATTGTGTTCCGT
The DNA here is from genome assembly GCA_947685225.1 of Garcia nutans. Taxonomy (NCBI): domain Eukaryota; kingdom Viridiplantae; phylum Streptophyta; class Magnoliopsida; order Malpighiales; family Euphorbiaceae; genus Garcia; species Garcia nutans. Next base: position 39,038,815 of record CANTUV010000045.1, read on the forward strand.
CTCCAGTTTTATTTAAGTTGATTATCAAGTTTTGATAAATTATCAAACTCGATAATCCTTATTATCGTATTTGATATAGAATTTATTTAGAAAGATGCTTACCTTTATCACTTTCCTTTTCCTCTATTATTTTTTTTGTTGTTGTCTATCTAGAATTAATGTGAACTTGTTTTCTAGGGGTTTGGACATATCCTAGACACCATGCATAATAGAAGAACCATATGATTATGCAAAAGGACTTTCTACTAAAAAGAAATGAGGATTCTATAAAAAAAAGTGTGTCCATACAAATCCAGCAAATAAAAAGAATAGAAATATAAAGAGCTCTGAATATGTTAAGTGTCAAAAGTGTCCTCTGTGTTGCTCCTAACCTCATCTGAGCTCTTGGCAAGTGGATCAAGAAGGCCACCTTGACCAGATGAAGAAAAACCTAAAGTACCATCAAGATGTTGCTGTAAGATACACAACTCTACCTTAAGGAAGTGATGTCATCCTCTAGTTGATCATTCCTATTATTGGCATTATTGAGCTCATTTTGGAGATGCTTGCTAGTCGTCCTCTCTACCTCCTGCTCTATTTGGAAATACAAAAACTAGAATTAAATAATAAAAAATTGTGAGAGAGGAAAAGGAAAGAGAGTGTGTACTTACTGTAAGTGTAGCAATATGTATATCTCAAGCAATGATTTGGCCCTGAAAATAAAAAATACATCTAAATAAATTTCACATAATGAAAAGGTATTATTTTTGCAGGTATTTACCACTGTTTCATTGGAAAGAGTAGTGAGGTGAGCTATAGTAGCAGAGTATAAGGAATAGAGCTCCTTATATGCACTCCAGGGAACTTGTAGAGAAATAAATATAAGATGACTGCTTGCTCTATGTATGAGGAAAAATTTATGGAAACAAACTTATGTGAGTCGTGTTAGGAGTATTCCTCGGCAGGGCTCTAGTCATGGGATCAGCCTCTCTGAAATGGGCACTTCCCTGGCCCTGTATAAGAAGAATATGGGCTGAGGAGGCCACTCTAGCATTCCTGATATGAAAACAATTGAGGTCAATCTTAAATGATGCTCAGAGGGAGCGGGAGAGTGTCGAGCTTGAATATCTTGATAGGCAAAAGGCTTAGCAAGCCTCTTCCTTCTCCGAACTTGTGTTGGCTCAGCTGTGGGATTAGGCTGAGATGTAGGGAGGTTAGTTGGAGTCGAAGGTGAAGCATCAGACTTAGAAGAGAGTAAACATCACCTTACAAATTCCAAATAATCGGAAGGGGATATGTACTCCAAAATAAACTAGCGGTAGATTTCTCCTTCCCTCCATTGAACCCAATCTCGCTTCCTAATTGACCTAGAAGTGAAAACAGTTTGAGGGATGTCAAAAGGAATAGATCGCCTCTCTGGCCCTAGATACCACTCGAAGACTCATTCCCCTAGAAACCATTTAGAAGATCCCAAGCCAGTCAAAACCATCTGTCGCTTAACCTATGGTTCTGCTGCTTAACCTATGGCGGGAGGTCAAGGATGCTCCAATTGATCTGCAGGATCCCACCATGTTGTTGACACCTAAAAATGAGAGACAAACATAAACAAAGAAAAGTACACAACCCATTTTTGAAAAATAAAAATTTTGAAAACTAACTATTTATCTTTGACCAGGGGAGCTGCTGAGGGGCGAACCTCTAAGTTTTGATATCATGAGAAATCTCTGAGGCCTTCCCAGCACCCATCCAAGCCTCAAGACAAGGATAGTCATGGTGAAAACCTGACTCTACATCGAGAGGAGGAAGGAGGTTAAGCTCATAGTCCTAAATTTGTATAGCCAAATTAAAGGAGTAAACAAACTAAAAAAGGGGCCAAAAAAACCCATACCTCATCCACTACCAACAAACCTACAGGGGTGTTGGTACATCTGCAGGCCTGGTCCAGAGCATGATATAAACAAGACAAGCTGGCTTCCCCTCAATTATAGTTAGGCACTACAGTTAGATCAGACAAGGCTCTCAAAACACTAGTGTGCACTACATAATTGGAATAAAAAAAATAGTGGTGTTAGGGAAGTACAAGAGGAAACCTCGAGTGCACTGAGATTTGAGCTCATTTGTGTCAATGGCAATCAACCTCTCTTATTTCCAGGAATCTCTAAGGCTAGTATACTAGATTTTTTGGCCATTAAACATAGGCACAAAACCCAAAAGATGGACCAATTTATCATCAAGGATAGTTTGGCATCAAAAGGAACAATCTCCCCATCAAAAAACTAATCCCAGTAATTGCTACAAAGTCCACAAGAGTAATAGTTAGCTCTTTAAAATTCAGGTGGAATGTATGGATGATATCCATCCATCTCTTAATCAAAACTTCTACCACATGTTGCGCTCGAATTAAAAACTACTACAAGCATTACTCGCAAGCATACGAGGTAGCTGCAGCAAAGGTGATCTCCTCAAGGTCGTTTCCCCAAGAAGGTGTGGTTTGTAATAGCTTGATTGACAATTTATTTAAGTGCGGAAATTTAATGTTTGGATGGTGCAAGAATAATTTAAACCTAAAATTAATGTGCGTAGGGTTGAAGTTTGTGATGAGTGTACAAGATCAAATCAATTCTTGGGAAGGTGCCTAGGGATATAGGTCCATTCAATCAAAGCTCAATTCTCAATTATCCATTAACATACCCTTGTAATTAATTTGTTCCTTAAGGTTAATTAGTCAATTACCAATCCATTAGTTCTCACATTCATGAATTAGCAATAACCAATTATTTCACATTATCAAATTAATGAAACCCTAGAACTTATATTTCTAATTCATTCATAGAGTGATCGATTATATAGTTTCGATATCGGATTTCACCTCTCGGTTCATCATCTAATATTCAAATATCAATAGGTAGCTAATCTATCAACCTAGCATTTAATGCAATACAATCAACCAATCAACAAGGAATATCAATGGAAATATCAAATCAAAACATTACATCAAATATACTACAAACCCTAGGCATGGGTATTTAGCTCAACATCATCAGTTTATAACATTCATTCAACTCAATATAAATCAAATACAAATTGTTCATTGTAATATCAATTCTTTTAATACGACAAAAACAATATTGGAATGAATTAAATGAGAGAATAGAAAAACCCCTTGTGAAGATGCCAAGAGTAGGATTACTAGTCTTCCTCCTAGGTCCACTTTGATGTTTGATGAAGAACTCAAGCCCTCTTCAATGGTTGATTCCCCTTTGTAATATGGTATGGAGCTTTCTCAAGTCACCAACCCTTCAATTGATTGTGCCTTTGGAAGATAGAATGGAGCTTTCTCAAGTCACCAATCCTTTCAATGAAGCTTCTTCAACCTTCAAGAGCTTGTTAACCCAACTTATCCCAAAGAACCTCAAAGATCTTATCAATGGAAGATGGAGAAGATGAAGATGGAGGATGAAGATGAAGGGACAGAGAGTGTCACTCTCTCCTCATCCCAAATAGTGTTTGCCCCCTCCTTCTCTTTTCTTTTCTCTCTTTCTAAAACCCTAGCCGTCCCTCTTTTCTTTCGTGCAAAAGAACTTAAATAGATATTAAGGGTGACACGGCCAAGCTTGATTTGGCATGGCCGTGTCTCTTGGTCTTTTCCTTGCTTTCCATTAGGTGACACGGCCAAGCCAAGGTTGGCTTGGCCGTGTCTCTTGATTTTCATGGGAAACGGCCAAGCCAGTTGGCCGTGTCCCTCACTGGATCTTCCTTTCTTTCTTTCTTTTCTTTCTTTTTCTTTAGTGGTGAGAGGTGACACGGCCAAGCCATGTGGAGCTTGGCCGTGTCTCTTATTTTTTCTTTCTTGGGACACGGCCAAGCTCCTGGCCGTGTCCCTCACTGTTTGTTTTCTCCTTCTCTTTTCTTTCCTTCTTTGCTTGCTCTCTTGTTCTTTGGTTTTCTCCTTGGGTGAGACACGGCCAGAGGCTTGGCCATGTCTCTGGGTGTGTCTTTCTCTGCCCTCTTCAATCTTTGAGGGACACGGCCAAGCCTGATTTGGCTTGGCCATGTCTTGCTTGGTTCATGCTTTTCTTGCACTGTTTTGATCTTCCAAGGGTCTTTTTGCACCTAAACCTAAAACAAACACTTTAAACACACTTAAAACAAAAATTAATCAAAACATTAACTAAAACACACATAAAATCATACTAAAAATAAGTACAAAAATGATCTAAACAACTACCCCACACTTAACTCCTTGCTTGTCCCCAAGCAAGGCTAAAATCAAAACACACTAAACAAGATAAATTTTGTCAAGTTCAAGAGTTATAAGTATGCATCAAGACTTCCCTATCCCTAAATCCACAATCAATATCGAATCAAATAAAATCAACACCAATGCAATTAAGTGGCTTTCCATGCATAACCAATGTTGTCACTCCCTCACCAACTCTTACAAGTGTTTGATCATGGTGGTGTTTACACTCATAACAATCAATGAAAGATTATTGCCATAGGCTTGCTTATCAATCAAATCTCCACCACAAAATAACAATTAAGCATCAATCAAAAGGTCTTTATTGGGTTGTAATGGGGCTAAGGTAAAGGCATGATATTTAGGAAATGTGAGCTTGATCATTAAGTTCAAGAGCACTTTAAGAATGAAGTACCCGATCATATACATAACCCAACAATCCCAAAATACCTTCCTCTCATCTACCCCTTGACATTAAAGAGTTTTTCAAGGGAACTCACTTGTTAAATCTTGTAATGATACATTCCAACCCTTTCAACAAGAACAACAATTATTCTTATTATTATATATATATATATATTTTTTTCTTTTTTTTTTCTTTTTTCTTTTTTTTTATTTTGCTTTGCAATCTTAAACCTACTAAATTTAACTCCACACTTAATTCAACACAACACTCGGTCATAAATGCTCTTAAAATGCTCTTGACCTAATGAAAGGGTAAGAGTTAAACAACAAGGTTCAAGCTAATTGTGTTGTGAAAAAGAAAGAACAGGAAAAATAAAATAAGCTCAAAATTGGCTAACTAAGGTTGAATATAGGGTTGGTCTTTTTAAGCCAAAGTGGGTTCACCTAATTGCCTTAATCATTTTAATGCCAAATTGAAATTTTTATGTAGTCTTAAAAAGCATTTCAAAGCAAGTTCTAGCAAATCATCAATCAAAGATGTTCACCCACAACAATAATGATAAGTTGATGGCTCAATTCCTCACTAGGTTAATGGAAATGCAAGGGAAAAACCAACAAAATTGACAATAAGCACCAATTCTACTCAATTCTCTAATTCATGCTTCAAAAATTCAAAGGTCATCTATCAACAATTTATAACAATTGAACTTTTCAAAATTCATTTATTCAAAGAAAAACTTTAAAAACATTAACTAAACTTGAACAAAAATAACTTAAAAGTAAAAACACAAAATCACATAATGCACCCCATACTTAAAAATTCACATTGTCCTCAATGTGAGCATGCATAAACTAAGAGAGAGTTTAGATGAAACCTGATTTCCATCGTTCCCATATGCGATGTACAATGCTCCTTCCACCCATAATGCAATTGTCACTCATGACTGCAGGGATGGATAGCATACAACTCCGAAGGTTACCTGATGTATTGCTACACCTAAGTAGCATTATTTGAAAACATGTGAAGGTCATCTTAGGGTAATCCTCTAGTGCAATAGGAACTTTGTGCAACATGGTTCTATCCGTTATATGCTCTTCTTCACCACCAAGAGTAGAAGAAATGATTTTTGGGGACTCTTTAAGTTTAACCAAGTTTGGTTGAATCACTTCTTCATCCAATTTAACAATGTCAAGTCCCATCTTAACAACCTCAGCATCTAAAATAAGCTTACACTCCTCAATTTCTAAATTGGGCATTTCATGCTCTTCTTCTAAGGTCATAGTCATCCCAATTTTATTTTCACTATCTCCTTGGGAGTGCATATTATAGATGTCAGAAAGTTGCTTACCTTGCTCCTCATCCTTCAAGCTACATGGAAATGTATTTGGTGGCCTATCAGGATTAAAAGATTCATGCAACTTTGGTGAGGTTGATGCCTCCAAATTCTCCTTCTCGTTTGATTGGCTCAACTCCTCAATGTTGTATTGTATTTCCTCGCCATTATCTTCTTGATTAGTGCCTGCATCCAAAGAAACATGTTTTATTAGTTTTTGTTATAAATTTGTGTCTTGTTTATTATGATAATTATTGTTTTATTTAGGTATTTTGTTAGTTTTTATCGGTTTGTTTAGTATTTCCATTAATTTTGGTAGTTTTAGTTGATTTCAGTGTTTATGTCGTTTTTGATCTAGTTTTTAGTATGTGTTTATATTTTGTTGGTTAATGTTTATTTACTTCTTGTTTTTAGTTTGTTGCAAGTTTTGTTTTAGGTTAAAAAGCCAAGGAACCAAGACTGAAGGAAAAATGGACAGTAGCTGACACAGGCAGAGGACACGGCCAAGTCACTGGCCGTGTCCATATCAAGCTAAAAGGAAGCCACAAGACACAGAGATGGACACACTCAAGGGACACGGCCAAGTCACTGGCCGTGTCCCTCCAAAGAAGCCCAAACACAGCCAAGTTGCTCCAACTTGGCCGTGTCTCACTTGAATCCAAAGCAAAAGGAAGAAAATCAATCAGTAGAAGACACAGGCAAGGGACACGGCCCAGTCACTGGTCGTGTCCCTCCAAAATGATCCAACACGGCCAAGTCACCTCAAACATGGCCGTGTCCCTCCAAAAATGCTCAAACACGGCCAAGTCACCATCAACTTGGCCGTGTCTCACCTAAATCCAAAGCAAAGAAGAGCAATTCTCACAGTAGGTGACACATGCAAGGGACATGGCCAAGTCACTGGCCGTGTCCCTCCAAAATGGTCCAACTTGGCCATGTCACCATCAACTTGGCCGTGTCTCTCCCTCTAATTCACCTCCAACACGGCCAAGTTCACTCTAACTTGGCCGTGTCACTCATGGATCAATGAAGACGCGCGGAGGTTTCGTATAAATAGTGAAGTTAGGGTTTTTCTTAAGACTGTTGACGATTTGGAGAGCAGATTGAGCTGTCAGAGAGTGAAGTTAGGGTTTTAACTTTGTTTTCTTTGATTTTTGATTACACTTTGGATCAAAACTAGCTTAGATTAGATTGTTCTAGCCATTGAGACATCCTTCTTGCAAGATTTGAACAAGAGATCCTTCAGAAGCTTCAAGGAGTTTGTAACTTGGTTTTGTTCTCGAACTTATTCTCTTTATTTTCATTGAAATTGTATTAATGGATATTATCATGTCTAATTTGATTTCTTTGAATATTAATGAGATGAGTATGTTTGATTGCATCATGAACTAATTTGATCTAGTCTAGGGTTTGTATGGATCTGCTATGATTGTATGAATTGGTTATTCTCTTAGCTAATAATTTCTTTAGCCTTGATTGAATGAAATATTGTTAATATATAATTGATTGGCCACCAATTATGTGTTTTAGGTATTAGATGATGGATTGAGAGATGAAGTCTAATGTAATATCCCAAGGTACACCCTAAAAGTTTTGGAATAATTATTGTGGTATTTGGATTTAAGGAGTATGTTTAATGGAAGGAGAAAAGAAGTGAAGGTATATATATATAACATATATAAGTTAAACTAATGAAAGTCAAAAGAAGATAAATGAATTAATTTAATACCCTATTTTGGTGTACATTGGAATGGTAGTTGTGAGAAGATATGTTGGTAAAATATGTAAGGAAAATATTATAAGAAATAGGTGTATATGAGGGATGATATATTTATGTGGTATTTGAAAAATATGGAAAATATAAAGGAAATATAAAAGAGATATACATATACCAACATATATATTACATATACATAATGTATAAAGTGGTGTAGGAAAAGTAAGTTTATATAATTAATTAATTAATAATAATAATAATAATAATAAAAGAAAAAGAAGAAAGAAAAGTCAAAGGGAGAAAGTGTGTGGTGGAGGTTGAAATAATTTATTATATTATATTATTATTATTATTATTATTATTATTATTATATATATGATAAACATGAAAAGAAGAAGGAAAAAGATATTTTTTCTTCTTCTTCTTCTTCTTACACGAGAGAGAGAGAGAGAGAGAGAGAGAGAGAGAGAGAGAGAGAGAGAGAGAGAGAGAGAGAGAGAGAGAGAGAGAGAGAGAGAGAGAGAGAGAGAGAGAGTTGTGATTTTGCTTATACACATCAAATCCATAGGGATTTTGAGAGAATTGAAGAGGGATGTTGAAGATTTGGCATAATATTCAAGTAAGTTTTCTCTTGATTTCTCTTATTCTATTTGGAATTTTGTTTGAGTTTGATGGAGTGTTGTTAATGGTTGGAGTGTGTTTGTGTATGGTGTGTGTAAAAGTGTTGAAATGGAATTAAAGATAAGAAGTTAGGTTGGTGTGGGTGATGGAAGAGTAAGAGTTGTGTTTAGTCAAATTTTTTTCTGTTTTACAATTAGTAAAGGCTGTGACTTGTATGATTTTTAATTAAATATAGAAAAATGTTCTTGAAGTGAATTTTTGATATGTTGTGCCTCTATGAGTCTAGAATGACTGAAAAATATGTGGATTCGATTTTGGAATGGTTATGATTTTGGAAAGATTATTTTTATTAGACCTGTTCCAGCAGGTACCTTAACTGAGACAACTATCTTTCGGGATTTTTAATAAAATGTAGAAAAATCATATTCAATTGAATTTTGGATATGTTGTTGCTTAGTGAGTCTAGTATTTGAGAAAAATAATTTGGAACCACGTTGATTGAATTTAATTTACAGAATTCACAAAGTTCAGAACTGCTGCCAGGATGCAGGGCAATTGGGGCAGTCCGGTTAGGTGAACTATTTGACCAAGATTTTGTGTTCAGTTTGATCTGAAATTTTAAAGGAATGATTTTAAGATGTAAAACTAAATTTTGTAAAAATTTTAGAATTTTTAGTCAAGTAGATTATTTTATACAATTTTTCAAAATAAGGATAAAGTGGAGTCTAAAACCAGAATTTACTATTCATATGGTCATTTTGCTAATATTCCTTTTGGATTAGGTTGTGAAGAGGTTGAATTACCCTAATCTAAGTGTTGAGGATTCTTGGAAGAGTAAGTGTATAGATTGGTGTGAGTTGGTTTTAAGGTAAGTACAAACTACATTATTGCATACATTCATATGATATTGAGACTTGTGACATATTTAGTTATAATGTGAATGTTGTGATGAGCATGTAAAATATGTGTTAATGCCATTGATTATATCCATTTGAATAATGAATTGATTAATGTGATTTGAAATATAATGAAATGTGAAATGTGCAAGATGTGATGATGAAATGTAATGTGAAAGATATGATGTTATGAAGAGTTGCTTCATTGCGATTTGAGATCATATGAGATATGAGGCCATGATTGTTGGCTATGATGATGCAAATGAGATGATTGAGACATGGTTGCCTAATTTGCTTATGAAATATAAAATGAATTGAGAAAGAGATTATGAAGAGATGAATGAAATGTTTGTGTGTTTAATATGTTATTCAGATTTCAGAGTTCTGGGTTTGGCGGCATGCCTATGAAATATATGAATAATAGTAACAGTCTTGTCGGGTTGAGGATCTCCTCGAGATTAGTCGGGTTGAGGTCCAAGAGACTGGGTCTGTTATACTTGTTTTGGTAACAGTCTTGCCGGGTTGAGGATCTCCTTGAGTCTAGCCAAGTAGAGGTCCAAGAGACTGGGTCTGTTACCCTATCCATGGATAGATATATATATGTGTATATCGCCTACGGGCTTGATGATTATGATTATGGACCAAAGCAGTAACTCTGAACTTTGAATAACATATTAGTGTCTTTTGGGCCCATGCTTGTCTTTGTTTAAATGTGATTCATGAAATGTGAAATGAATGAATAATGAGACCAATGATTGTTTTTGTTTAAATGTGAATTATGGAATAAGATGTAATGATATGAGATATATGATGATAATTATGAAATGAGATGATTACAATGTATAAATAAATTATTGAAGGTGAATGTAGATTGAAAAACTATGTTGAATGATGAGATCTGAAGGTACTACATGAAAATACAATATGATGAATAATATGGAGGTGGTTGTGGACATTGTGAGTATTATTTTATGAATGTTTTAATAAGTCATGGAATTGTGGGTTGTATTAATGAAATACGTGCATATGTATATAATTATGAGATTAGTAGAAATATAAATAAGGTGTAATTGAAATGGGAAAATATGATAAGAAAATAATAATATATGAAGTTAACATATAAGTATGATTGTCTGTTATGTATATTTATAATATTTATTTGTACTACTAAGCTTTCGGGCTTAGCGCGGTTGTATATATCGCGCAGGTGAGTAGGTGGTTGATCTGGAAGTCAAACTGTTATACCACGAGTAGGGTAAGAGTATTTCGAGACCAACTAGAAGGTGATGCATACATGTATAATTTCGTTATGTTGTATTTCTGACAAGAATGTATTCATATGTATAAATGAAATTTTGGTAAAGACAAGATTATCATATATATATAAGATTATTAAAAGTATGTGATAATAATAAACATCTACTTATTTTGTATTAGAAGTGTGAACTCTTCTTGCAGGTTTGTAGTTGAGGGTATAAGGTGGATTCATTGGGAGTGTATTGAAACTGGTTGCATTTGCATTGGTCTGTGTAAAAATATTTTCAAAAATTAAAAAAAAAATCAGTTTTGTCGACACTTGGGATCAAATTTCTAGGCGAACCTCTGGCAAAATTTCTGTAAAACCAGAACTAAAATTCGAATTAAGTAAAATTGGTAGCAATATTTGGATAGTGTGGCGCCTCTACTCGGCTTACACATGTAGGCTGGGAAGGGGTGTTACAATTTTTGGTATCAGAGCTTAGGTTCGAGATTCTCGGCCTAAATAGAATTAAAAAGAGAAAGTTTTGAAAAGCTTAAAGAGAATTAAAAAGAAAAGTTTTGAAATGAAATTTGTAATACATGCATATGCATTAACACCTAGGTTGGTCTCGGATGTGGCATTATGTGAATTGTAATGTATTTGAATTAGATGAGATGGATGATAGTGTGTGGATGAAGTTCTACATGAAAGGAAAAAAAAATTAGAAAAAAAATGATATGGAAACATTCATATAAGTTTAATTAATAAATTAAAGAATGGAAATTTATCCAAGTAAAGTAAATTGTTAAATTTTTGATTTTTGAAATGTGTCTGAAATATAAAGAAATGAATAAGAGAATAAAGTTGAAAATGATCTAAAAACAAAATCAAGATTTAAGTAAGTACTCTTTCCTCTACAATTTGAATCTCTTTCTAATAAAGCTTATGATTGGATTATTAGAGAGAAGAAATATTATTCGAATGTTAAAATGAATAAATATGTTATTAACTTGAAGGAAAATATGGTGGAACATTGAGTGAGTTGATTGGTATAGACAAAATGTGATCATTTAAGGTTTGGGTGTATAAAGTTAAAGTTTTGTTTAAAAGAAAAAGAGATGATGTTGGTTAAGTAAAAAGATATTGGTATTGTTTGCATTGTTATTTTAATGCAACATTGTGATTTCAATGTTAGAAATATGATATGTTTGAATATTGTGAAAGCTCATGTTAATGGTGGTTATATGTGACATTTGGATTTTTTTGAAATGAGCTTAATAATTGTGAAAACTATATGTTTGGATGTTGCTTTGTGGTATATATATAAGATGTTTTTAAAGTTGATATTAAGAAAAGATGAGAATTGTAAGTTGAAGTTTAGGTGAAATAGTGATTTGAGAATTTAGAATTTTAATGGAATGTTGATAAAGATTATTTAGATATTAAACATATGAGCTATTTGCAATGAATATTCTTTCATATGAGAATACTACGAATTGGGTAATGAGATTGATAGTATGAGAATTTGTTTTGAAATAAAAGAAAGTGATTGAGCGAGTGAAAATGAGTTACTTTAAGTCATTTGACTGGTAAGGTTGAAAATGGATATGAAGGTACATTAAATGCTTTAAAAAAATATATAAAAAAAAATGAGAGAGATGTCACATTAGAAATGTGACTTGAATATATGTGAAGTGTTATTATGGTTAGAATGTATATATGTAACACACCTTCCCAACCTACATATGTAAGCTGAGTAGAGGCGCCACACTAACCTAATGTTGCTACCAATTTTACTTAGTCAAATTTTAGTTCCGATTTTTACAAAATTTTTGCCATAGTTTCGCCTAAAAATTGAGTCCCAAGTGTCGACAAAACCGGTTTTTTTCTTATTTTTAAAAACATTTTACACAAACCAATGCAAACAAAATCATTCTCAGTACACTCCCAATAAATCCCCCTTGTAACCTCAACTACAACCTGCAAAAAGGATTTACACTTCTAGTACAACATAAAATAAAGGTTTTGTGACAATCCCCATATTTAAATATTACACAGCGGAAGTTATAAAATATTTACATATTTACAAATTCATATACATCAAAACTCAAGTTTTACAACACATAAAATTTATACATGATTGGCAAGTCTGCCATGATCTTTAAGCTCCCAAAATGGATTCTTCAAGGTCTACTCTCACTAGGTCTTGATGAACTCTCGGGTTCAACTCTATCCACTCTACTACCTGCGCGATTAAACACTATCGCGTTAAGCCAACGGCTTAGTAAGATAAAACATGCTAACGGTATGCTTTAATGAAATGCAATGCCACATATGTTATTGATAAGATCAACATCATAAATATAAAGTTAACCACACAATTATGCATTTCACAAATCATAGTCATATGAGCATACCACATTTCAACATCTTTTCACATTCAACATTAATCAATCATACTCCATAACCAACATCTCATTTCATTAAACTCATAACATTATTTAGGACATTCATATAACCTTTAACACCTATGGGCCCAACAAGTATTTAATACGATATTCAGAGTTCAGAGTTACTGCTTTGGTTCATAGTCACAATAATCACGCCCGTAGGCAATGTATATACATGTATCTCTATCCATGGATAGTGTAACAGATCCAGTCTCTTGGATCATCAACTCAACACATATGAGGAGATCCTCAACCCGGCAAGACTGTTACAAATCATATATCTCATAGTGTAACAGACCCAGTCTCTTGGACCATCAACTCAACACCTATGAGGAGGTCCTCAACCCGGCAAGACTGTTACCTTTCATCATTTCTTAGGCATGCCACCCAAATCCAGAACTCTGAAACTGAATAACATATTAAACAAACAATTCATTTCCATTCTCAATTCTCATCACATTTAGGCAAACATGCCTTCTTTCTTTCAATTACATCATCTTAGCCAATAACAATGGCTTCACATTTCATTTCACAATATAACATCATTATTCAAGTATATATATATCTCATCCATGATCACATTATATCTCACATAGCATCATTCATAAATATCAACATTTCATTCCACATTACTCATGAAACACATTACCATTCACAATGCACAACATAACATTGTTCAATCTCAACAATGCAATTAGGGCAAAGAACAATTGATTATAACATTCATTGATTCAAGTGTGTTTAAAGTGTTTAGGGTTAGGTTTAAGGACCAACCTACCTTTGGAAAACCAAAGCAATGCAAGAAGAACAAAGAATTAAAACCCTAACCATAAATAGTACATTCTGGTTTTAAACTCCATTTTATCCTTATTTTGAAAAATTGTATAAAATAATCTACTTGACTAAAAATTCTAAAATTTTTACAGAATTTAGTTTTGTATCTTAAAATCATCCCTTTAAAATTTCAGATCAAACTGAACACAAAATCTTGGTCAAATAGTTCACCTAACCAGACTGCCCCAATTGCCCTGCATCCTGGCAGCAGTTCTGAACTTTGTGAATTCCATAAATCAAATTCAATCAACGTGGTTCTAAATTATTTTTCTCAAATACTAGACTCACTAAGCAACAACATATCCAAAATTCAATTGGATATGATTTTTATACATTTTATTAAAAATCCCGAAATATAGCTGTCTCAGTTAAGGTACCTGCTGGAACAGTTCTACTAAAAATAATCTTTCTAAACTCATAACCATTCCAAAATCGAATCAACATATTTTTCAGTCATTATAGACTCATAGAGGCACAACATATCAAAAATTCACTTCAAGAACATTTTTCTAAAATTAATTAAAAATCATACAAGTCACAGCCTTTACTAATCCTAAAACAGAAACAATTTCACTAAACACCAATCTTATTCTTCCATCACCAACACCAACCCAACTTCTCATCTATCAAGCAAAATCAATACTTACAATCATACCATAAGCAACTTAATCATACCACTTCAAAAGAATTGAAGAAATTAGAGAAAAGATCTTACCTTAGTTAAAAACTTCTTAAATCAACACTTGAACACTTAATCTTTCTTCAATTTAAGCTTGAAATCATCAAAGCCATCACTTGTCTCTTTCTTTCTCTTTGGCTATGGAGGGCCGGCCATCAACAAGAAGAAGAAGAAGAAATGATGAAGAAAACACAAGTCAAACCTTCTTTAAATATCCACCATATGATTTTATCTAGGCAATTACCAAAGTGCCCTTATTCACATAATTATCTTTTTGTCTTATATGTGCCCAATTAAGTAATTTACCAATCTCAAATAAATATCTTCTCTTGCATTGACCAAGCCTTTTGACCACTTTATATGTCATATATATTAACATATACACAACATATAAATTTGTCTCTAAACCCTATTTCTTCCCAAAATACATATACATATACTTTCTCTTCTCAATTTCTTTTCTCTTACAATTTAACACATATATTCAATCCAATATATAACAATAACAGCAACAACAATATGCAAAACTTCTAGGGCATAAATGAGGATATTACAATATATTTGTTGTGTTTATGAATAATTTAAATCATGTCAAAAGAATGAGTATGATAATGTTCAAAGAAAAATGATAAACATTAAATTTGTACAGATTGTATGCAAAAGAGATATTAAATAAAATTACATGATTAAGTGTATACATGTATAGGATATGAGAGATGAGTTTTTCGATATGAATGTAATTGTATTATGTAAGAAATGTGGGAAGTGAGTCACATTATGGATGTGGCCTATGTATATGTAGGTGGTATAATTACTGGTATAATGATATTAAGAATGATATTGCATGTATTAGTGGACCTAAGAGAGATTAGGTCTTGAACTGTGCAAAAATAGATGGATTATGTAACAAAATTAAGAGTGAGAATGGACTCGAGTAATATTGGATGGTGAAATTGTTATGGTAATCACTGAACCTGATGATCATATAATATTTTGAGTCCCAAAGTATCCACATGTGGGAAGGTTTTATGTATATGTGTATAATAAGAGATTGTAAATGGATTAGAAGTAGATTCGAAATGGAGTAACAAAAGGGAAATTGTGTAAGAATTGCATATGATTGAATATGTATACATAAGAGATGATAATAATAATAATATTGTTGAGCAGGAGTTAGGCTAATGATGAACATAATCGAGTGCAAATTGTTTTGAGATAGAGTTGAAATGTGTTAACTCTTGGTGTAGCAAAAGTTTAGAGAATGAATATGTAATTCTTATGATATAATTTAGCATTGTAATTAGAAAGGTTGGAAGTTGAATAATAAAGGAACAGTATGGATTTATAAGCTTCAGGCATGACCATTAATCTATTATGATTTGTTTAGTATATTTTGGTCGATTAATTTTGTTATCCACAGATTTGGAACTGAGATAACATGACTGTAGTGCAGTTTTGGTGAGATTGATAATTATTTTTCTAGAAACATGATCAAGAATTATGACTGGTAAAGTTATACTTTATCATTTTATGTTAGAAATTTGGTTATAATTATGAAAAGTAAGGAAAGAAAAGAGAAATGTAAAATGTTTTGAGTTATGGCTAATGTGATAAAAAGCTGATTATGTAAAGATCGTAATGGTATGAAATGTGAGGAGATATTAAAAAGGGGAAATTACAAAATGTGACTGAAAGTTATACTAAATATGTTTATGGTATAAAGTGAATAAATGAATGGACTTAAGGTTTAAGTGAGTGAACTATGGATAGAAAGTATGGTATGAGATTATCATGAGAATTGGTGGAAATTATACTAAGATAGTAGGAAATAAACTATGTGTCTATTGAAAGATAATTTAAAGTGATTTGTAATTATGATAATTTTACTGAATATGGATCTGAAGAGATCAGGATTTGAATATAAGTTTGCTCTAATGGAATTAGGTTATATATATATATTGTGAAATTTCATGATAAGTTTAAATAAATTAATTGTTGATTTGAATTAAACAAGATTGAAACGTGGCTATATTGTGACAGATAGATCAATTGATCTAGATTATATGAAGATTATGAATCATTATTGAAATTTAATGTGTACAGTTGTACTAGGAGCATAAGATTTAAATGATAATGTATGTGATGTAATATTCTGACAAATGTATGGATGTGAATGTATTGAGTTAAATCAGTTGTAAATGAAGAAAAAAGGAAAAAAAAATTAAGTGTAGGAAAAATCAGGATATTGTTATCAATTAAGGTGTGATAAATGTCTATTCTGGAAGTGATTTTAATGATGGGATAATCAATGATTTTTTTTAGGTTGAAGTTAAGAGAGTAATTATAAAGAGATGAAGTAATAAAATATCTTGAATGTAATAATTAGACAAAGTACATGTATAATATAAGATGATCTGATTCTTGCATCAAGATAAATTAATTGGGAATGTAATGAGATATTTTGAATGTTTGGATAAGAAAGTAATAAGATATATAAATGGATCTAATGATGAGTTATGAAATTTAGAGAAGATGATTGACTCTAAGGGAGAGAGTAAAAGTTATATGATGTGATGACATAATAACTTAAGAATATAATTAACTTCATATGAAAGTTAAGATGGTATTATGTTAAGAGTGGATTGCTATTATACTAGATAATTTCGAGGACGAAATTATTTAAGGGAGAGAGAATTGTAATATCCCAAGGTACACCCTAAAAGTTTTGGAATAATTATTGTGGTATTTGGATTTAAGGAGTATGTTTAATGGAAGGAGAAAAGAAGTGAAGGTATATATATATAACATATATAAGTTAAACTAATGAAAGTCAAAAGAAGATAAATGAATTAATTTAATACCCTATTTTGGTGTACATTAGAATGGTAGTTGTGAGAAGATATGTTGGTAAAATATGTAAGGAAAATATTATAAGAAATAGGTGTATATGAGGGATGATATATTTATGTGGTATTTGAAAAATATGGAAAATATAAAGGAAATATAAAAGAGATATACATATACCAACATATATATTACATATACATAATGTATAAAGTGGTGTAGGAAAAGTAAGTTTATATAATTAATTAATTAATAATAATAATAATAATAAAAGAAAAAGAAGAAAGAAAAGTCAAAGGGAGAAAGTGTGTGGTGGAGGTTGAAATAATTTATTATATTATATTATTATTATTATTATTATATATATATATATATGATAAACATGAAAAGAAGAAGGAAAAAGATATTTTTTCTTCTTCTTCTTCTTCTTACACGAGAGAAAGAGAGAGAGAGAGAGAGAGAGAGAGAGAGAGAGAGAGAGTTGTGATTTTGCTTATACACATCAAATCCATAGGGATTTTGAGAGAATTGAAGAGGGATGTTGAAGATTTGGCATAATATTCAAGTAAGTTTTCTCTTGATTTCTCTTATTCTATTTGGAATTTTGTTTGAGTTTGATGGAGTGTTGTTAATGGTTGGAGTGTGTTTGTGTATGGTGTGTGTAAAAGTGTTGAAATGGAATTAAAGATAAGAAGTTAGGTTGGTGTGGGTGATGGAAGAGTAAGAGTTGTGTTTAGTGAAATTTTTTCTGTTTTACAATTAGTAAAGGCTGTGACTTGTATGATTTTTAATTAAATATAGAAAAATGTTCTTGAAGTGAATTTTTGATATGTTGTGCCTCTATGAGTCTAGAATGACTGAAAAATATGTGGATTCGATTTTGGAATGGTTATGATTTTGGAAAGATTATTTTTATTAGACCTGTTCCAGCAGGTACCTTAACTGAGACAACTATCTTTCGGGATTTTTAATAAAATGTAGAAAAATCATATTCAATTGAATTTTGGATATGTTGTTGCTTAGTGAGTCTAGTATTTGAGAAAAATAATTTGGAACCACGTTGATTGAATTTAATTTACAGAATTCACAAAGTTCAGAACTGCTGCCAGGATGCAGGGCAATTGGGGCAGTCTAGTTAGGTGAACTATTTGACCAAGATTTTGTGTTCAGTTTGATCTGAAATTTTAAAGGAATGATTTTAAGATGTAAAACTAAATTCTGTAAAAATTTTAGAATTTTTACTCAAGTAGATTATTTTATACAATTTTTCAAAATAAGGATAAAGTGGAGTCTAAAACCAGAATTTACTATTCATATGGTCATTTTGCTAATATTCCTTTTGGATTAGGTTGTGAAGAGGTTGAATTACCCTAATCTAAGTGTTGAGGATTCTTGGAAGAGTAAGTGTATAGATTGGTGTGAGTTGGTTTTAAGGTAAGTACAAACTACATTATTGCATACATTCATATGATATTGAGACTTGTGACATATTTAGTTATAATGTGAATGTTGTGATGAGCATGTAAAATATGTGTTAATGCCATTGATTATATCCATTTGAATAATGAATTGATTAATGTGATTTGAAATATAATGAAATGTGAAATGTGCAAGATGTGATGATGAAATGTAATGTGAAAGATATGATGTTATGAAGAGTTGCTTCATTGCGATTTGAGATCATATGAGATATGAGGCCATGATTGTTGGCTATGATGATGCAAATGAGATGATTGAGACATGGTTGCCTAATTTGCTTATGAAATATAAAATGAATTGAGAAAGAGATTATGAAGAGATGAATGAAATGTTTGTGTGTTTAATATGTTATTCAGATTTCAGAGTTCTGGGTTTGGCGGCATGCCTATGAAATATATGAATAATAGTAACAGTCTTGTCGGGTTGAGGATCTCCTCGAGATTAGTCGGGTTGAGGTCCAAGAGACTGGGTCTGTTATACTTGTTTTGGTAACAGTCTTGCCGGGTTGAGGATCTCCTTGAGTCTAGCCAAGTAGAGGTCCAAGAGACTGGGTCTGTTACCCTATCCATGGATAGATATATATATGTGTATATCGCCTACGGGCTTGATGATTATGATTATGGACCAAAGCAGTAACTCTGAACTTTGAATAACATATTAGTGTCTTTTGGGCCCATGCTTGTCTTTGTTTAAATGTGATTCATGAAATGTGAAATGAATGAATAATGAGACCAATGATTGTTTTTGTTTAAATGTGAATTATGGAATAAGATGTAATGATATGAGATATATGATGATAATTATGAAATGAGATGATTACAATGTATAAATAAATTATTGAAGGTGAATGTAGATTGAAAAACTATGTTGAATGATGAGATCTGAAGGTACTACATGAAAATACAATATGATGAATAATATGGAGGTGGTTGTGGACATTGTGAGTATTATTTTATGAATGTTTTAATAAGTCATGGAATTATGGGTTGTATTAATGAAATACGTGCATATGTATATAATTATGAGATTAGTAGAAATATAAATAAGGTGTAATTGAAATGGGAAAATATGATAAGAAAATAATAATATATGAAGTTAACATATAAGTATGATTGTCTGTTGTGTATGTTTATAATATTTATTTGTACTACTAAGCTTTCGGGCTTAGCGCGGTTGTATATATCGCGCAGGTGAGTAGGTGGTTGATCTGGAAGTCAAACTGTTATACCACGAGTAGGGTAAGAGTATTTCGAGACCAACTAGAAGGTGATGCATACATGTATAATTTCGTTATGTTGTATTTCTGACAAGAATGTATTCATATGTATAAATGAAATTTTGGTAAAGACAAGATTATCATATATATATAAGATTATTAAAAGTATGTGATAATAATAAACATCTACTTATTTTGTATTAGAAGTGTGAACTCTTCTTGCAGGTTTGTAGTTGAGGGTATAAGGTGGATTCATTGGGAGTGTATTGAAACTGGTTGCATTTGCATTGGTCTGTGTAAAAATATTTTCAAAAATTAAAAAAAAAAATCAGTTTTGTCGACACTTGGGATCAAATTTCTAGGCGAACCTCTGGCAAAATTTCTGTAAAACCAGAACTAAAATTCGAATTAAGTAAAATTGGTAGCAACATTTGGATAGTGTGGCGCCTCTACTCGGCTTACACATGTAGGCTGGGAAGGGGTGTTACATCTAATGCTGGAACAATTCAATTAGGGACTTAGGTGAATTAGAGATATAACCTATTAAAAAGATTGTTTCAATTATAACAAGATTAGTTGTAAGAGGTTTGAATGCGAGAGCTTATTTCCTTGACTTAATTAATTAAGTTGTTTGAGATTTAATCTTTGAAATTAAATTAGTTAAGAGGAATAACCGTTCATACATATAATAGTAGAGAAGTGCAAACCCTGGACCTTTATATCAAGTGAATCAAAACATCAGCTTAATTTACTTTTATTTGCTTTAAACTTCAAACATTCTTTTTCATTAGTTAACAATTTAAATTTTCTTCATTACTTGTTATTTATAATTTGATAATCAATTAGCCACTTTAGCTTCCTTGTGAGATGACCTTGGGGCGATCACCTTTGCTACAGCTACCTCATATACTTGCGAGTGACGCTTTGTGGTAGAGTTAATTCGAGCGCAACAAATCACAAAATTTATTATATATTACCTGTTCACTCCTCAAATTTGTGATTACCTTGACTTGCTCCAATTGGCTAGGAAATTCCTCTTCTTGGTGTGCTTGGAGTTGATGTGCTAGTTGCCCAACTTGCAATTCCATCCTCTTCAATGATTCCTCCAAATAATCTAACCTCTCATTGCTCCTTTTCTGATTTTGTGTGCTAATTTGAAGGTAAGCATTCAAATCATCTTCCACTGTGGATTTCACGAATTTATCTTGGTTCTGTGCACTAATTTGAATGAAGGCATTCAAACTATCTTCCAAAGTGGGTTCCTTAAGTTTTTCTTGATTTTGTGCGCTAATTTGAATGAAGGCATTCAAAATATCTTCAAGTGTAGGTGTCTTAAGGTAGTCTTGGTTTGAAAATTTTCCTTGATAGTAATGACCTCCTTGGTAAGGTTGAAAAAAATTTGAGGTGGAATGTGCTGCTGATTTTTCCATGAAAAATTTGGTTGGCTTCCTTAGCTCGGGTTGTAAGGATTGGAATATTGGTCATTTCTACCCATTTGCTGGAAACGGTAAAAGTTATCTTCTTTCTCTTGCCATTCTTGGTATTGTGCGAAACCAAACGAGCATATATTTGCACTGTGTCCTGCATTGCCACATGCTGCACATATCTCTTGGCGTGGCATAGGTGCTCTTCCTCTTGTATTTAGCACCTTAAGTTGATTCGTCAATTCTGCTAATTGCCATGCCATTTCAGAATCAGCGTTCCTATCATAAACTCCCCCGTGCCTTGAAAACTGCATCTTTACAAAAGGCACTCAGCAACTTAAAGAAAACAAACAAATAATTAAATTAAAAGAAAATTAAACAAAATAACAAACAATTCAAAGAAAACAAACAAACAATTAAATTGAAAAGAAAAATCAAACTATCACTACTTCGACAGCCTTCCCCGGCAATGGCGCCAAAAACTTGTTACGCTAGAATTAAATACTACTACAAGCGTTACTCGCAAGTATACGAGGTAGTTGTAGCAAAGGTGACCGCCCCAAGGTCGTTTCCCAAAGAAGGTGTGGTTCGTAATAGCTTGATTGACAATTTATTTAAGTGTGGATTTTTAATGTTTGGATGGTGCAAGAATAATTTAAACCTAAAATTAATGTGCGTAGGGTTGAAGTGTGTGATGAGTGTACAAGATCAAATCGATTCTTGGGAAGGTGCCTAGGGATATAGGTCCATTCAATCAAAGCTTAATTCTCAATTATCCATTAACATACCCTTGTAATTAATTTGTTCCTTAAGGTTAATTAGTCAATTACCAATCCATTAGTTCTCACATTCATGAATTAGCAATAACCAATTATTTCACATTATCAAATTAATGAAACCCTAGAACTTATATTTCTAATTCATTCATAGAGTGATTGATTATATAGTTCCGATATCGGATTTCACCTCTCGGTCCATCATCCAATATTCAAAGATCAATAGGTAGCTAATCTATCAACCTAGCATTTAATGCAATACAATCAACCAATCAACAAGGAATATCAATGGAAATATCAAATCAAAACATTCAATCAAATATACTACAAACCCTAGGCTTGGGTATGTAGCTCAACATCATTAGTTTATAACATTCATTCAACTCAATATAAATCAAATACAAATTGTTCATTGTAATATCAATTCTCTTAGTACGACAAAAACAATATTGGAATGAATTAAATGAGAGAATCGAAAAACCCCTTGTGAAGATGCCAAGAGTAGGATTACTAGTCTTCCTCCTAGCTCCACTTTGATGTTTGATGAAGAACTCAAGCCCTCTTCAATGGTTGATTCCCCTTTGAATTATGGTATGGAGCTTTCTCAAGTCACCAACCCTTCAATTGATTGTGCCTTTGGAAGATAGAATGGAGCTTTCTCAAGTCACCAATCCTTTCAATGAAGCTTCTTCAACCTTCAAGAGCTTGTTAACCCAACTTATCCCAAAGAACCTCAAAGATCTTATCAATGGAAGATGGAGAAGATGAAGATGGAGGATGAAGATGAAGGGACAAGGAGAGTGTCACTCTCTCCTCATCCCAAATAGTGTTTGCCCCCTCCTTCTCTTTTCTTTTCTCTCTTTCTAAAACCCTAGCCGTCCCTCTTTTCTGTCGTGCGAAAGAACTTAAATAGATATTAAGGGTGACACGGCCAAGCTTGATTTGGCATGGCCGTGTCTCTTGGTCTTTTCCTTGCTTTCCATTAGGTGACACGGCCAAGCCAAGATTGGCTTGGCCGTGTCTCTTGATTTTCATGGGACACGACCAAGCCAGTTGGCCGTGTCCCTCACTGGATCTTCCTTTCTTTCTTTCTTTTCTTTCTTTTCTTTAGTGGTGAGAGGTGACACGGCCAAGCCATGTGGAGCTTGGCCGTGTCTCTTATTTTTTCTTTCTTGGGACACGGCCAAGCTCCTGGCCGTGTCCCTCACTGTTTGTTTTCTCCTTCTCTTTTCTTTCCTTCTTTGCTTGCTCTCTTGTTCTTTGGTTTGCTCCTTGGGTGAGACACGGCCAGAGGCTTGGCCGTGTCTCTGGGTGTGTCTTTCTCTGCCCTCTTCAATCTTTGAGGGACACGGCCAAGCCTGATTTGGCTTGGCCATGTCTTGCTTGGTTCATGCTTTTCTTGCACTGTTTTGATCTCCCCAAGGTCGTTTCCCCAAGAAGGTGTGGTTCGTAATAGCTTGATTGACAATTTATTTAAGTGCGGAAATTTAATGTTTGGATGGTGCAAGAATAATTTAAACCTAAAATTAATGTGCGTAGGGTTGAAGTGTGTGATGAGTGTACAAGATCAAATCAATTCTTGGGAAGGTGCCTAGGGATATAGGTCCATTCAATCAAAGCTCAATTCTCAATTATCCATTAACATACCCTTGTAATTAATTTGTTCCTTAAGGTTAATTAGTTAATTACCAATCCATTAGTTCTCACATTCATGAATTAGCAACAACCAATTATTTCACATTATAAAATTAATGAAACCCTAGAACTTATATTTCTAATTCATTCATAGGGTGATCGATTATAAAGTTCCGATATCGAATTTCACCTCTCGGTCCATCATCCAATATTCAAAGATCAATAGGTAGCTAATCTATCAACCTAGCATTTAATGTAATACAATCAACCAATCAACAAGGAATATCAATGGAAATATCAAATCAAAACATTACATCAAATATACTACAAACCCTAGGCATGGGTATTTAGCTCAACATCATCAGTTTATAACATTCATTCAACTCAATATAAATCAAATACAAATTGTTCATTGTAATATCAATTCTTTTAATACGACAAAAACAATATTGGAATGAATTAAATGAGAGAATAGAAAAACCCCTTGTGAAGATGCCAAGAGTAGGATTACTAGTCTTCCTCCTAGGTCCACTTTGATGTTTGATGAAGAACTCAAGCCCTCTTCAATGGTTGATTCCCCTTTGTAATATGGTATGGAGCTTTCTCAAGTCACCAACCCTTCAATTGATTATGCCTTTGGAAGATAGAATGGAGCTTTCTCAAGTCACCAATCCTTTCAATGAAGCTTCTTCAACCTTCAAGAGCTTGTTAACCCAACTTATCCCAAAGAACCTCAAAGATCTTATCAATGGAAGATGGAGAAGATGAAGATGGAGGATGAAGATGAAGGGATAAGGAGAGTGTCACTCTCTCCTCATCCCAAATAGTGTTTGCCCCCTCCTTCTCTTTTCTTTTCTCTCTTTCTAAAACCCTAGCCATCCCTCTTTTCTGTCGTGCAAAAGAACTTAAATAGATATTAAGGGTGACACGACCAAGCTTGATTTGGCATGGCCGTGTCTCTTGGTCTTTTCCTTGCTTTCCATTAGGTGACACGGCCAAGCCAAGGTTGGCTTAGCCGTGTCTCTTGATTTCCATGGGACACGACCAAGCCAGTTGGCCGTGTCCCTCACTGGATCTTCCTTTCTTTCTTTCTTTTCTTTCTTTTCTTTAGTGGTGAGAGGTGACACGGCCAAGCCATGTGGAGCTTGGCCGTGTCTCTTATTTTTTCTTTCCTGGGACACGGCCAAGCTCCTAGTCATGTCCCTCACTGTTTGTTTTCTCCTTCTCTTTTCTTTCCTTCTTTCTTGCTCTCTTGTTCTTTGGTTTGCTCCTTGGGTGAGACACGGCCAAAGGCTTGGCCGTGTCTCTGGGTGTGTCTCTCTCTGCCCTCTTCAATCTTTGAGGGACACGGCCAAGCCTGATTTGGCTTAGCCATGTCTTGCTTGGTTCATGCTTTTCTTGCACTGTTTTGATCTTCCAAGGGACTTTTTGCACTTAAACCTAAAACAAACACTTTAAACACGCTTAAAACAAAAATTAATCAAAACATTAACTAAAACACACATAAAATCATACTAAAAACAAGTACAAAAATGATCTAAACACCACGCATAAATTCATTTTTTCCTCTATCTCAAGCAATATCTGGATGAAGGAACCAAAACCAAAGGCCTTGACAATATCCTACACTGCTTCAGGAAGAGTATTGTACCATTCCCGAGCCTGATAGAGGGAGATAGCAGCATGAATCAACCTATAATCAAACTGCAAAAAGGGAAGAACGAAACATAAGTTTCCTAACTATCATCCTATTCAAAAGACTACATATTTCTCATAACATGCCTCTTTCTTTTGATAGGAACAGGAAGCACAAAATTTAAAAAGAAACAAGAGCCCGGTTAGAGAAAGAACAAAGTCAGGGTGGGGCAGAACAACAAATATCACATTCGGCAATAATATCGACTTCGGTAATATGTATTACGAATTCAATATACATTCAGATGCAAGAAATGATAGCACCAATTGATGAATTCGATAATTATTTTGACAAATTCAATCAACTTACACAAAGAATACCTCATAAAGCAAGGAACATAGTTGAAACAAGACAAAAATATTATCAAAATTGACATTTTATGTTTCATTTGGTAGGAATATCAGATTTTGTCACTTTTGGGTTCATTTGACGTCCATTCATTCGAAATACCACAGCCCACTAGTAAGTTCCTCAATTAACCATTCAACTAAACCCACACAACCAGCTTTCTTAGGGGAAATCAAGAAAATAAGTGAAAATGGGAGACTGTCATTACTTTCAAAATCGATAAAATTACTATCAAAATCGACAATCAAACACCATCGACAAACGCAGTCACAACAGATGAATACCATGAACTTGACAAGGAGAAGAAGGGAAGGCAAACTTACTTGGGAGGTTTTCCTCTGACTATGATGGCCTTCCAATGGAATGAGAGGAGGGGCTGACGTGGATGAAAGTCTCAACACCGAATGAGAGGTGTGGAGCTTTGATAGCCTGCCTGAATGTGTAAATCTCACCATGGTTGAGGCAGTAGACGAGATCCAAAAGCAGCAAGAAGGAAGCAGGGGGCAAGCTGAAAGTAGAAATCGTGACTGATTGGGGAAGGAAATGAGGGAAGAAAAACACAAAAAAAGAGAAAGGCACGTTATCTATAGATTTTAAATACTATATGAACAATATCGAATGAGTTGAAAAATATCAAATTCAATGTTCTCTAGGGGCAATTTGATATTGAATAGAGAAAACATGTGCAATGTAAACTATCGTAATCAATAACTTTTAATATTGCATTCAACAGAAATAAATAAAAAAATTTCAAACTTAAATAAAAAAAGAAGAATAGAATTCTAATAAAATCGGGCAAGTAGTCTTATGTTTTGTGCAAGGCAATTAAAATATCCTTTATAGATACTGACTTAAGGCTCCTATAGCAATTGTATAAACAAGAAGTCTCAATGTAGAATAGTTCTTATGACTTCGACACTGTTAGACTTAGGGCCTTAGAGAACATGGGCCTAAACTAGGAGAAAATAGAGTTGTCACCCGGACGGGCTGGAAAAAAGAAAGGGGTGGATGACTTGATTCCTAAGAAATTCCAAACCTCCTAATGAGTTCAGAAAGTTGGGTACGTATGAGGAAGGTGAGAATGACTTAGCACTCCCATAATGCCCGGATTATTGGAGTTGACCTCCTTTTCAGGTCTGAATATTATTAAATTCTTGGTGTAGATCCTTAATTTTTGATACAGTCCAGTCTAAAATTTTAAAGCAGTCTAAAATAATTTTTTGTGGTATAAAGTATTTATTTTACTTAATATTTATTATTTATTTTGATTTATTTTACTTATTTATTATTTATTTATATTATTTATTTTATTTATCATTTATTTATTATTTATTATTTATTATTTATTTTACTTTTAAAAAATAATATATAAATAAAAAATAATAATAATAAAAAAATCGGCGACGAAAATTGCTGGCGACGAATTGGCTTGGGCCTGCGCTTAGATTTCCCCGAAACCCTATTTTACTTGGTTTTTGATTTTATTTTCAAAATAGTTTTTAATTTCCTTAACATACTAGGTTTTTTATTTTAATTACCTATAAATACCACATTAAAAACTCAAAAAAGAGATTGGGACTTTTGGATCAGAATTTTATTCAATAACTATTCAGACTCTTTCTCACAATTTATTTAGAACCTCGGACTTGAAGGAGCAAGAGGCAGCAAGGCTTAGCAAGCCTCTTCCTTCTCCGAACATGTGTTGGCTCAGCTGTGGGGTTAGGCTGAGATGTAGGGAGGTTAGTTGGAGTCGAAGGTCAAGCAATAGACTTAGAAGAGAGTAAACATCACCTTACAAATTCCAAATAATCGGAGGGGGATATGTACTCCAAAATAAACTAGCGGTAGTTTTCTCCTTCCCTCCATTGAACCCAATCTCGCTTCCTAATTGACCTAGAATTGAAGACAGCTTGAGGGATGTCAAAAGGAATAGATCACCTCTCTGTCCCTATATACCATTCAAAGACTCATTCCCCTAGAAACCATTTAGAAGATCCCAAGCCAGCCAATACCATCTGTCGCTTAACCTACGGTTCTGCTGCTTAACCTATGGCGGGAGGTCAAGGATGCTCCAATTGATCTACAGGATCCCACCATGTTGTTGATACCTAAAAATGAGAGACAAACATAAACAAAGAAAAGTACACAACCCATTTTTGAAAAATAAAAATGTTGAAAACTAACTATTTATCTGTGACCAGGGGAGCTGCTGGGGGGGCGAACCTCTGAGTTGTGATATCATGAGAAATCTCTGAGGCCTTCCCATCACCCATCCAAGCCTCAAGGCAAGGATAGTCATGGTGAAAACCTGACTCGACATCGAGAGGAGGAAGGAGGTTAAGCTCATAGTCGTAAATCTGTATAGCCAAATTAAAGGAGTAAACAAACTAAAAAAGGGGCCAAAAAAACCCATACCTCATCCACTACCAACAAACCTACAGGGGTGTTGGTACATCTGCAGGCCTGGTCCAGAGCATGATATAAACAAGATAAGCTGGCTTCCCCTCAATTATAGTTAGGCACTATAGTTAGATCAGACAAGGCTCTCAAAACACTAGTGTGCACCACATAATTGGAATTAAAAAAAATAGTGGTGCTAGGGAAGTACAAGAGGAAACCTCGAGTGCACTAAGATTTGAGCTCATTTGTGTCAATGGCACCCTACCTCTCTTATTTCTAGGAATCTCTAAGGCTAGTATACTAGATTTTTTGGCCATTAAACATAGGCACAAAACCCAAAAGATGGACCAATTTATCATCAAGGATAGTTTGGCATCGAAAGGAACCATCTCCCAATCAAAAAACTAATCCCAGTAATTGCTAAAAATGTCCACAAGAGTAATAGTTAGCTCTTTAAAATTATAGCCAAATTAAAGGAGTAAACAAACTAAAAAAGGGGCCAAAAAATCCCATACCTCATCCACTACCAACAAACCTACAGGGGTGTTGGTACATCTGCAGGCCTGGTCCAGAGCATGATATAAACAAGATAAGCTGGCTTCCCCTCAATTATAGTTAGGCACTATAGTTAGATCAGACAAGGCTCTCAAAACACTAGTGTGCACCACATAATTGGAATTAAAAAAAAATAGTGGTGCTAGGGAAGTACAAGAGGAAACCTCGAGTGCACTAAGATTTGAGCTCATTTGTGTCAATGGCACCCTACCTCTCTTATTTCTAGGAATCTCTGAGGCTAGTATACTAGATTTTTTGGCCATTAAACATAGGCACAAAACCCAAAAGATGGACCAATTTATCATCAAGGATAGTTTGGCATCGAAAGGAACCATCTCCCAATCAAAAAACTAATCCCAGTAATTGCTACAAAGTCCACAAGAGTAATAGTTAGCTCTTTAAAATTATAGCCAAATTAAAGGAGTAAACAAACTAAAAAAGGGGCCAAAAAAACCCATACCTCATCCACTACCAACAAACCTACAGGGGTGTTGGTACATCTGCAGGCCTGGTCCAGAGCATGATATAAACAAGATAAGCTGGCTTCCCCTCAATTATAGTTAGGCACTATAGTTAGATCAGACAAGGCTCTCAAAACACTAGTGTACACCACATAATTGGAATTAAAAAAAATAGTGGTGCTAGGGAAGTACAAGAGGAAACCTCGAGTGCACTAAGATTTGAGCTCATTTGTGTCAATGGCACCCTACCTCTCTTATTTCTAGGAATCTCTGAGGCTAGTATACTAGATTTTTTGGCCATTAAACATAGGCACAAAACCCAAAAGATGGACCAATTTATCATCAAGGATAGTTTGGCATCGAAAGGAACCATCTCCCAATCAAAAAACTAATCCCAGTAATTGCTACAAAGTCCACAAGAGTAATAGTTAGCTCTTTAAAATTATAGCCAAATTAAAGGAGTAAACAAACTAAAAAAGGGGCCAAAAAAACCCATACCTCATCCACTACCAACAAACCTACAGGGGTGTTGGTACATCTGTAGGCCTGGTCCAGAGCATGATATAAACAAGATAAGCTGGCTTCCCCTCAATTATAGTTAGGCACTATAGTTAGATCAGACAAGGCTCTCAAAACACTAGTGTGCACCACATAATTGGAATTAAAAAAAATAGTGGTGCTAGGGAAGTACAAGAGGAAACCTCGAGTGCACTAAGATTTGAGCTCATTTGTGTCAATGGCACCCTACCTCTCTTATTTCTAGGAATCTCTGAGGCTAGTATACTAGATTTTTTGGCCATTAAACATAGGCACAAAACCCAAAAGATGGACCAATTTATCATCAAGGATAGTTTGGCATCGAAAGGAACCATCTCCCAATCAAAAAACTAATCCCAGTAATTGCTACAAAGTCCACAAGAGTAATAGTTAGCTCTTTAAAATTATAGCCAAATTAAAGGAGTAAACAAACTAAAAAAGGGGCCAAAAAAACCCATACCTCATCCACTACCAACAAACCTACAGGGGTGTTGGTACATCTGCAGGCCTGGTCCAGAGCATGATATAAACAAGATAAGCTGGCTTCCCCTCAATTATAGTTAGGCACTATAGTTAGATCAGACAAGGCTCTCAAAACACTAGTGTGCACCACATAATTGGAATTAAAAAAAATAGTGGTGCTAGGGAAGTACAAGAGGAAACCTCGAGTGCACTAAGATTTGAGCTCATTTGTGTCAATGGCACCCTACCTCTCTTATTTCTAGGAATCTCTGAGGCTAGTATACTAGATTTTTTGGCCATTAAACATAGGCACAAAACCCAAAAGATGGACCAATTTATCATCAAGGATAGTTTGGCATCGAAAGGAACCATCTCCCAATCAAAAAACTAATCCCAGTAATTGCTACAAAGTCCACAAGAGTAATAGTTAGCTCTTTAAAATTATAGCCAAATTAAAGGAGTAAACAAACTAAAAAAGGGGCCAAAAAAACCCATACCTCATCCACTACCAACAAACCTACAGGGGTGTTGGTACATCTGTAGGCCTGGTCCAGAGCATGATATAAACAAGATAAGCTGGCTTCCCCTCAATTATAGTTAGGCACTATAGTTAGATCAGACAAGGCTCTCAAAACACTAGTGTGCACCACATAATTGGAATTAAAAAAAATAGTGGTGCTAGGGAAGTACAAGAGGAAACCTCGAGTGCACTAAGATTTGAGCTCATTTGTGTCAATGGCACCCTACCTCTCTTATTTCTAGGAATCTCTGAGGCTAGTATACTAGATTTTTTGGCCATTAAACATAGGCACAAAACCCAAAAGATGGACCAATTTATCATCAAGGATAGTTTGGCATCGAAAGGAACCATCTCCCAATCAAAAAACTAATCCCAGTAATTGCTACAAAGTCCACAAGAGTAATAGTTAGCTCTTTAAAATTAAGGTGGAATGTATGCATGGTATCCATCCATCTCTTAATCAAAACTTCTGCCACACATAAATTCATTTTTGCCCCTATCTCAAGCAATATCTGGATGAAGGAACCAAAACCAGAGGCCTTGACAATATCCTACACTGCTTCAGGAAGAGTATTGTACCATTCCCGAGCCTGATAGAGGGAGATAGCAGCATGAATCAACCTATAATAAAACCGCAAAAAGGGAAGTACAAAACATAAGTTTCCTAACTATCATTCTATTCAAAAGACTACATATTTCTTATAACATGCCTCTTTCTTTTGATAGGAACAGGAAGCACAAAATTAAAAAAGAAACAAGAGCTCGGTTAGAGAAAGAACAAAGTCAGGGTGGGGCAGAACAACAAATATAGCATTCGGCAATATTATCAACTTCGGTAATATGTATTACGAATTCAATATACATTCAGACGCAAGAAATGATAGCACCAATTGATGAATTCGATAATTATTTTGACAAATTGAATCAACTTACACAAAGAATACCTCATAAAGCAAGGAACATAGTTGAAACAAGACAAAAATATTATCAAAATTGACATTTTATGTTTCATTTGGTAGGAATATCAGATTTTGTCACTTTTGGGTTCATTTGACGTCCATTCATTCGAAATACCACAGCCCCTAAAACCCTAGTTCCATCTTTCTAATACCACAAAATAATAATCTGTTTTCTCAAAATCATAATCAATTCTATTTTTCTAAAATTCACATTAGCCTATTCTTTCCAAATACCTAACTTTTAATCCTATTTTCAGGAGCTTCAATTTTATTTACTTAAACCCTAAACCTTAATATTAGTTTCATGCAACTTCTGAAACCCTAAATCCAAAACATCCATTCTTTAGAATCGAACCCTAATTTATTTCAAACCTAATCTTTAATTCAAATATCCAGTAGCCATATTATTTATTTCATATTAAATATTTCTTAGTTTACTAGTCCAGTAAATACAAAACCCTAATTTCATTCAAGAAACCCTAAATGATGTATAAACCCTAAATTTATATCCTTACCATTTTATTTAAATTAGATGAATGTTTATTATGCATTTTGATTGATGTTTCATGTAATATCCTAAAGTATACCCTAAAAGTGTTGGGGTTATTGTTGTATTTGAATTCAATGTGTGTATTGAAGGGAAAGAGAAAAGAAGTAAAGAGAAGATTTGGGAAATATAAATGCAATATATATGACATATACATATACTTACATAAACATTACATATACATGATATATAATGGTGTAGGAAAAGTGAGTTATATATATATGTGTGTGTGATTAATAATAATGATAATAAGGACAAAAAGAAAAAGAAGAAGAAAGTCAAAAGAAATGGTGTGTGGTGGAGATTTAATGGTATTAATATTATTAATATTATTATTATTGTTATTATTATTATTATTGTTATTATTATTATTATTATATATATATATATATATGATAAGAATGAAAGAAAGAACGAGATCTTTCTTTCTTCTTCTTCTCCTTCGTCTTCTTTTCTTAGTGAATGAGAGAGAGAGAGAGAGAGAGAAGCTAGAGAGAGAAAGATGATTTTGCTTCTAATTACACCAAAGATTGAGGATATCAAGAGATTTGCAAGTGGAGTTGAAGATTTGGCAAGCTATTCATGTAAGTACTTACCTTTTTAGTTGATTTTATTGATTATGTATATATAAATCTTTCTCTTCTTGTTTTGGATTTCTTTTGGATTGAGGTTATGATTGGTGTATAAGATGATGGAAATGAAAGCTTGAAGTATGTAATTGTGTTGAATTGATAGTTAAGTGATGATATTGGGGTAATTGTGAAGATGGTGATGAATTGTTGAGTTAGGGTTTAGTATGAATAAATTGGTATTTGGAATAATTGATTATAGTGATGTATATATATATATTGATTATTATGATGATATAATGAAGATATATAAATGTTAAAGTGATAGGGAATTGATAAATATGATTAAAGATGATGATTAAAAGGGTTGTGGTATGAATTTTGAAGGGCTTGGTCTTTAAATACTTGAAGGACACGGCCAAGATATGAGAGACACGGCCAAGTTAGGGCAAACTTGGCCGTGTTGGATGATTTTTGGAGAGACACGGCCACTGGCTTGGCCATGTCCCTTGACTGTGTTTGCCACTGCCTATTTTATGTTGAGAGACACGGCCGTGTCCCTTGCCCGTGTCTACTACTGGATTTTTGGTGTTGAGAGACACGGCCACTGGCTTGGCCGTGTCCATTGCCCGTGTTTGCTACTGTTTGAATTGGTGTTGTGAGACACGGCCACAAGCTTGGCCGTGTCCCTTGAGTGTGTTGGCTAAGGATATTTATTCTTGATTATTCTTACATTGTTGAATCCTCCAAAGGTCTTTTTGTATCTACACTTTAAATATACTTGAACAAAGATGACCTAAACTAATGTATATTGAGGATTCCAAATCTATGAATAAGGTAAATTATATATGTGTATATCAATGATTGATCATACTTTTGATGGTAATGAAGATGCATATGATATTATATAAACAATGTTATGTTATATGCATTGTGAATCTAGTGAATTATAATGTGTTATATGAATGATGTACTTTATAATGTAAAGGATATGATGAGATAATTGATTATGTATAATTGAATAATGAAATATTATAGTATGACTTGAGACATGATATGATGTGAAGCCATTGTTATTGGCTATGATAATTCAAATGAGATATGAAGCCATTATGATTGGCTATAGTGATTCAAATGAGATGTCAAGCCATTGTTATTGGCTATGATAATTCAATTGAGAATGAAATGAAAATGAAAAGATTTTGTGTTTAATATGTTGATTCAATTTTCAGAGTTCTGGATTTGGCGGCATGCCTAGAAAATGTGAAAATGTAACAGTCTTGCCGGGTTGAGGATCTCTTCAATTTGAGTGAATTGAGGTCCAAGAGACTGGGTCTGTTACACTATGTGAGTTATTGATACGAAATACATGAAAGGTAACAGTCTTGCCGGGTTGAGGATCTCTTTGCATTGAGATGAATTGAGATCCAAGAGACTGGGTCTGTTACTTGATAAAATGTGAAATGTGAATTGTAGTAACAGTCTAGCCGGGTTGAGGATCTCCTCGAGTTTAGCTGAGTTGATGATCCAAGAGACTGGGTCTGTTACGCTATCCATGGATAGAGATATGAGATATATTGCCTACAGGCTTGATCATTGTGATTATGGACCAATGCAGAAACTCTGAACTTTGAATAACATATTAGTGTCTGTTGGGCCCGAGTCTGTCTTTGTTGTCAGTGTGATATTTAAATGTTGAAATAAATGAGAAATGAGATCTATGGTTGCCTTTATTGCAAATGTGATTCATGATTGGTATGATATATATAATATGATATGTAAATGTATATGAATGTGGAACTTGTAAGAATTGTTTTCATGAAGGTTTGGATAAATCATTGAATGGTGACTTGTTGAAATAACGTATATGGATATGTATATGAGATAGAAATGGTAAGTATTGCTTGGTGAATGTTCTGTGTAAATATGTGTATAATTTATGAGATTAGTAGGAATATGTGAAGAATGCATTGAGAAAGGAAAATAGGGTAAGAGAAAGAAAATAAAATATGATGCTAAAAATATGAGGTATGATTCTTTAGTAAGGTATATTTTATTATTATTTATATTACTAAGCTTTCGGGCTTAGCGCGGTTGTGTAATCGCGCAGGTGGTTGCGGTTGATCTGGAAGTCCAGCTTTTTGCCACGAGAAAGGTATGAATGTCTCGAGACCAACTAGAAGGTGATGCATACATGTATGATTTTAAATTATATTGTATTTTTGAGTTAATATATATTCATATGGATGAATGAAGTTTTGATAAATAAGAATACTGACTTTTGTAAATGTGTTTTAAATTAATGTTCAATTTTATGAATCTGGATAAAGGTTTTTAAATTGAAACTAAAAGTAACATTCTTATACTTTATATACGTATTGTATGTATACTAGGTATATGTATAGTACTTATATGGAGTATCAGGGTGTTACATTTCATGTCCTGGATGAATATTTTACTTATGATGAATAGTTAGTTACTTTTATTGATTTGCTTTGGTTTTAAAACATTGTACGAGGTATGTTTCCATGTTTTGGGTACCTCATATCGTAAGCATCATATAATTTAATTTATTTTAAAGTTTTTGGATAAATGTAAAGGATACGTTTCCACTTTTCGGTGGGTGTCCTATTTAGTTTTAGATATTAGATGATGTAAGGACATGTTTCCATTCTCGAATGAGTGTCAATTTATTTATTTTGTTTATACATTATTGTGATTTTAATAAAGTATTTATTTATTCTTATGATCACATGTAGTATGGATAATATCATTATATTTAAGAATTTTATAATATTAAGACCTGAAAATGAGGTTGGTTCCAATGAACCAGGCGTTGTGGAGGTGCTAGGCCATTTCTCACCTTCCCCATACGTACCCAACTTTTCAAACCCATTAAGGGGTTGGGGGTTCCTTAAGAATTGAGTTATCCACCCTTTTCTTTTTTCGGACCGTCCGGGTAGCTACTCCATTTTCTCTGTGTTTAGGCCCATGTTCTCTAAGACCCTGAGCCTAACAGTATCAAAGTCGCAAGAACCATTCCACCGGGAGTGGGAGCAAAAATCTCCGCTCACAATGGCAACTCCACTGGGGATAAGAGAAGTTGATTTCATTTGTCTTTATATTATTCTATTCTTTCTTATCATGATATTATCCATTGCATCATATTAGATTGCATTGTGTGCGTGAGTTAGAATACCCGTGTTACCTGTATTGTGTTATGTAAGGGATACCATACTTTCACTCAAGGTATGGATATCGAGAATGGCATAACCACTTATAGCCTTGTACCTTTTGATATATACTTGCTATGGGAACAGAAGCCTTTCAACCCAAAGACTAATGTTCATGTAATTGGTCTAGTTACTTTCTTTAGGTTTTTACCCCAAATACTTGTTGTTTGACTATGGTTAATTTATCTTAGCTTAAATCATGGCTTATTTGGTTTGTTCTTTTTCTAATATGACCTAAGTATATTATAAGCTCAAAATAATTTTTTTCTTTAAAATCTAAAAGACCAAAGATATTTTCAAAAATTTTTAAGATGGTCTTTAGACATAAAATTTTTCCAAAATAAGTCAAAAATTCTTTTCTCATGATCCAAATACAACAACAACAACAAAGCCTTAATCCTAAGTCAATTGGGGTCGGCTATATGGATTCTTCTTTTTCACTCAATACGATTTAAGATTATCTCTTCTGATAGATGTAACATCTCTTCTTTTCCACTTATGATCCAAATACAAAGCCCAAAATCCATTTTTTCTAAAATCTTTTTACAATGGGCTTAGAAACAAAACTATTTTCATAACCTTTTGAAAGAGCTTATGAATATTTAGGTCAATTATGGAAATGCTAAAAATTAATTTTGAGTCTAGTTTATACTAAGAATTATTAATCATGGGCTTCTTTTTGTCATGAATCATTAGTTACTTTTTCAAGTGAGAAATCTATTTATAATAAACCTCTTAATTAATTTTTAATCCAATATAGCATAAAAGCTACAATAGTTGGTTGAATGGATTAAAACCTAATTAATAGGAATTATCATGAACTGATTTTTATTTTTAAAATATAACTATTGATTGAAATATCTGAGAGAATTTTTTGAAAACAAGATACCACATGTTGGTATTTTGTTAACCATATACCTAGGAAAAGAGACTCTCCATTCGTGTGTGGAAGTTATAAGGTTCGAAGGGACGTTCAACTTACCTTTGTCTATTGTTTGTGCATACATGCATACATGTATACATACATTTGCATCTCATATCATTGATCCTCTCTGGCTCATAGCCCTAGATTACAATAGTTCAAAAGCCTACGACCACCCCACTTACGCCGGTGACGAAGAATCCAGCAGTGACTCAATCACTTTCTCACCAAAAGCAATGGAGCCCGAACAAATTCAAAGAATGGTGGATGACGCCTTCAATGTTAAAATGAAAGAACTAAAGGAGACCTGGCTGAGACCATGAAGAACTAATTTACTACAATTTTAGGCAACAATGCTGAAGCATCTGCTAGCACCAAGAAGCCGAAGGACAAAGGGAAGGCTAAGGTTGGAGATGTGGTTTTTGATGATGATAAGGTAGTTGTCAATGAAGATGATGACTGGGCTCAATACTTCCAAGATCCTCAAGACAAGAAGAAGGAACCAAAGGTTGTTGAAAAATCAACTGTAAAGAAAACTGAAACTTCTGATGTTGAGAAACTGATTGCTGATTTGGAAAAGAAGTTTGAAAAGAAGCTGAAAATCGAGGAGATGTCTGAGATCAACAAACTGTTCAAACAAGATGAGGATGTCCCTTACAATTTCAAGATGCCTTCCTTCGCTAGGTACAATGATACAAAAAATTCTCACTTGCATGTCAAACAATATATCACTGCCATGCAATCTGCCAGAGCTACTAAAGCTCAAACTCTGAGGTATTTTATGCTCTCATTGGATCATGTTGTGCAAAATTGGTTTAATACCTTGGAAGAAAGTACCAAAAAAGATTGGGACATGCTGTACAAAGCCTTCATTCAATAGTATGGTACAATGTCGAGCTGAAAGTTACCTTGATGGAGGTGGAGACCATTAGGCAAAGACCAAATGCGAACTTTGTTGATTATGCAAAGAGGTGGAGAAATAAGGCTGCTTTGCTCAAGAAGAGGCATGATGAGTCAGATCAGATTAGGATGATTGTGAGAGCGGTGTTGCCTAGTCTTCGTGAAAAGATGTCTCATACACTCATCCAAAATTTCAAAGATCTTCTCCAAGCCGGTCTACAAATTAAAGAGTGGGAAAGGGAGACCGCTTTTTGACAAGAAGAATGAGAAAGGGAACTACCAGTCGGGTAATCAAAGTACGCAAAAGGAAGTTGATGTTAATGCAACTGGTCAAGCAAATAGAAGACAATTCTCATAATTAGGGAAACCTCTATCTTGGGTTTTCAACAAGCTACAGAAGAGGGGGTTGTTACAACCGTTGGCTCCTCAACTGCTATGTAATCCTCTGCCACCAAACTTCAATGCCTAGGCCTTCTGCCAATTTCATCAAATGCAAGGGCATGAAATGGATAAATGTGCTCGTCTAAGGCATGAGATCCAAGATCTAATTGATAGTGGTAAGCTACCTAAGCCGGACAAGTCTAATACCAAGAACAATCCTTTGCCTAAATTTGGAAGAGTACCTCCACCAGCAACCTTCATGGTAGGAAGAGGATTGGAGGAAGATTTTGTCTTATCCTCCTTTCAAAATGGGAGTATTGAAGATATGGAATAAGGAGAAATTTTATTCAACAAACTTCCCTTAGCTTGGAGTGTTGCTCTATTTATTTTGCTTTCTTTAATATTTAATTGGAACAATTATGTTTTTTTAAATTAAGATTATTTGAATAAATTACTTTCATCAAAATTTTTGTTGGTCTTTGTTCATTTTGGTGCTCAACTGATGATGAATCTAGCTCGATGCTCATAAATTAATATGTCTAGGCTTCATGATTTGAATGACTTTAATAGGTGAGAGAATTGTTCTATAGCATTGAGTTGTGTATGCTTAGTTAGAGAGGGCTCCTATATAATTACCTTTGTCTAGGTCCTAGTCAGTCTTAGAATATGCTTTGACAAATTTTTGAGGCAAAATTGAACTCTGCTTATTTAAGAGAGAAATGATCTAGGCATTGTTTGATAAGCCAACAACTTATATTCACCCTATTAAATATCAATCCCTAGTTGTCCCTTTGAGCCTTTATGAGATTTTAACTTTCTCTTTATTGACTTATAAGCCCGATGACCTATCTTGAGCTGTTGTTACATTTTTGACAAGTCTTATGATCACTAAGGTGAATAGGCAAGAAGATTAAAGAAACAAATGAATAGTCAAGACCATGAGGATAGTTGAATTTCTCTAAGACTATAATGACAGTTGAAGTTCACCTAATATCTCCAATCTATCAAGATGACATCAGGGTAACAAATGATTTATCCTTGTTAAAGAAGATTTATGCCACTCCACTCATCCATTATTAGAAACATAAGTTGGTACAAACAAGATAACTCTTTTAGAGCTAGAACCAAAAAAAAAAGAAAAAAAAAGAAAAAAAAAGAAGAAAAGAAAAAAAAGGAAAAAAAGGAAAAAAAAATAAAACCCAAAACGTCAGAAAGCCAACCAAGTTCTCTTTTACCTAAAGCAGCAAAAGTCTTCCATAAGGACAGTTTAACTTGAATTGGTCCAACTACACCAAAGATTCAATCAAAATTAGAGAGATAGAAGAAAGGTCATCCAGTTCTTGAGAGTCCTACAGGGAAGAAGGACAAAATGATAAAATGCTCAAAGAAAGGGAAGAGTAAGAAAAAGAAAGAGAAAGAAAAGGGAAAAAATGATGATGAATATGGGTACCAAACTTTTTGTAAAGGCACAGAATGTCCCAATCAAGATCTAGATTAACCTCAAGAAGAAAGAAGAATGTTCAAAGCTCTATCTTATTCCTGCTTCCAACTGTCCAAACAAGAAATTTGTAGTGTGAGGGTTTACCCATAGTGTCATAATGGCTCCAACTTACAAATGGCCTTCATTTAACTCGTGTCCCTTATAGACCCCGTTTCAAGTCTATTAAAGACCTGTTGATCTCTCTTGGTAGGTAGAGTCTATTAGTGGAGATAGATTGAATAAGCATGCATATGAGATAGACCATATTTAAACTCAATGAGACCTTTGGCTAAGTAATGTGTATGTGCCTATCTGAAGTGCAATAGTTCTTGCTCAAATAGAAATGATTCTCGAGTTTAGTACGGTAACTAGTGTCATGTTATAGATATGTTAATTTGGGAAATCAAGTCCTGAGATACATTAAAATTGATTTGGCAAAGCCAACATTTGATTTCAAAATCAAAATTCAAAATTCAAAAAGGAAAAAAAATTTCATACAAAGCCTTCAAGTTAAGAGAAGTTTGTTGAACCGTCGAACCTCAAAGGAAACATTGGGCAAAGTTAATGATTATTAGCAAGACTATGAAGAAGCTACCAACTGACATGCTGAATCATAGTTTGAAATGGATGTATCCCTGACTCTGCTGCTTGGGTCTCACTACTAATATTTTCAACATCTTGATGATAGAAGCCATCAATGCGAAGCCTTTTGTCATTCTAATGCAAGACTTGAACGAGCATCTGGATGAAATCCATTAGAACACTTCAACTAATCACCTCAGTCTATGAGTCAATGGAACCATTGTAAGTATAATCCATGCATATCATGCATACATGAGCATATCACATTGCATATTGTTATCTTGTGTTACCTATCATTTGTCAAAGTAAATAGCAATACTCTATGCAGCGGACATGGAATCAGGTGGCATGGAAGGCTCATTGCTTGAGGAAGCTCCAGTCATTTTGCAAAAAGAAGAAATGCATGCTTGTGTGAAGAACTAGACAACAAAAATTTCAATCGAAGCCTACATGAAAAAAATATTTGGTTTGAGCCTACACAGGGGGCAAAGTTTCTCCTTTTCAATTTTTGAGTTTATGCATGTACAAAGAATTTTCAAACTCACTTTTAAATATTTTTCCACTCAGGGGGCAAGGAGAAGATATGAAGGCCAACTAAAAAAGAGCTGAATTTTTTGCAAAATTGCCAATTAAAAAATGGCTGAATTTTTTTGAAAAAGTGCAAAAGAATTAAACACTAAAACTATCAAAAGAATGAAGATGCAAAACTCAAAAGATCAGTCCAGCTAGAAGTGTTGAAGCCAATATAGGATAAACGTCCAAAGGAGGAAGATCCAGTTTAAAGGGTGAAGACCCGATTCCAAGGATGAAGATCCATCTTAAAGGATGAAGACCCAATTTCAGGGTGAAGACTCAATTTCCAAGGGTGAAGATTCATTTTCAAGGGTGAAGACCCAATGCCAAGGATGAAGATCCACTTTCAAGGGTGAAGACCCGATTTCCAATAATGAAAACCTATTTTTAAGGGTGAAGACCCGATGCCAAGGATGAAGATCCACTTTCAAGGGTGAAGGCCCGATCTCCAAGGATGAAGATCCATTTTCAAAGGCCCGATCTCCAATTGATTTATTTTATTTATTATTTATTTTATTTATTATTTATTTATATTATCATTTATTTATAAATATTTATTATTTATTTTACTTTTAAAAAATAATATATAAATAAAATAATAATAAAAAATCAGCGACGGCAGAATCGACGACGAAAGTCGCTGGGGACGAATTGGCTTGGGCCAATTCGCCGCAGGAACACCTACGAAAAATTGGCGGGCCAATTTGTTGCAGGTAAAACCTGGGACCCGCGTCCAGCCCGTAGCTCACCCCCAGCTCGCCCAGCGCCAGTCTCGCCCGGGCCCGTACGCAGATTTCGCCGAAATCCTATTTTACTTGGTTTTTGATTTTATTTCCAAAACAATTTTTAATTTTCTTAACATACTAGGTTTTTTAATTTTAATTACCTATAAATACGATATTAAAACTCAAAAAAGAGATTAGGACTTTTGGATCAGAATTTTATTCAAGAACTATTCACACTCTTTTACACAATTTATTCAAATCCTCGGACTTGAAAGAGCAAGAGGCAGCAACAAACAAACAATCCATAAAAGGCAGCACACACTGTCTTTGTTATTGCTCAACAAGAATTAAAATTGTGGTGGAGCCAACAACGGAGGTTTAAGTTTCTATTAACATTTTTTAGATTTCCAGTAGCCTCATTATTCAGTTTGATCAATTATTTAAACATCCAATAGATGGGTTTTTTAAGCACATTGATCAATTATTTTATTTATCATCTAGTCTCTATTTAAAACCCTAAAAATTATTTTTCAAAATCCTAATATCTTAATACCCATTAAACTAATTTTTGAAGCCTAAAACCCTAGTTGCATATTTCTAATACCACAAAGTAATAATCTGTTTTCTCAAAATCAAAATCAATTCTATTTTTCTAAAATTCACAGTAGCCTATTCTTTCCAAATACCTAACTTTTAATCTTGTTTTCATGAGCTTCAATTTTATTTACTTAAACCCTAAACCTTAATATTACTTTCATACAACTTCCGAAATCCTAATTCCGAAACATCCATTCTTTATATTCAAACCCTAAATTATTTCAAACCTAATCTTTAATTCAAACATCCAGCAACCATATTATTTCTTTCATATTAAATATTTCTTAGTTTACTAGTCCAGTAAATACAAAACCCTAATTGTTAAACATAAAACCTACAAAATCCTAATTTCATTCAAGAAACACTAAATGATGCATAAACCCTAAATTTATATACTTACCATTTTATTTAAATTAGATGAATATTTATTATGTATTTTGATTGATGTTTCATGCCCTGGATGAATATTTTACTTATGACGAATGGTTGGTTACTTTTATTGATTTGTTTTTGTTTCAAAACATTGTAAGAGGTATGTTTTCATGTTTTGGGTACCTCATATCGTGAGCATCATATAATTTAATTTATTTTAAAATTTTTGGATCAATGTAAAGGACACATTTCCACCTTTCGGTGGGTGTCCTATTTAGTTTTAGATATTAGATAATGTAAAGACATGTTTCCATCCTCGGATGGGTGTCCATTTATTTATTTTATTTGGACATTGTTGTGATTTTAATAAAGTATTTATTTATTCTTATGTTCGCATGTAGTATGGATAATATCATTATATTTTAGAATTTTATAATATTAAGACCTGAAAAGGAGGTTGGTTCTAATGAACATGGCGTAGTGGGAGTGCTGGGCCATTTCTCACATTCCCCACACGTACCCAACTTTCTGAACCCATTAAGAGGTTAGGGATTCGTTAGGAATCGAGTCATCCACCCCTTTCTTTTTTCCAACCCGTTCGAGTGGCGAATCTATTTTCTTCGGGTTAAGGCCCGTGTTCTCTAAGGCCCTGAGCCTAACAGTGCCAAAGTCGCAATAACCATTCCATCGAGAGTGGGGGCTAAAATCCCTTCTCACACTTGGTTATTATGATATCATCCATACTATACAAAATTTAAAAGAAATAAATATCCATCATCTTATTAAAATAAAATAATGAAAATAGACACCCATTTCAGGATGGATACATGCCCTTACAATGTCCATTGTCCTTACAATTGAATAAATAGGATACCCACCAAAAGGTGAAAATGTATCCCTTACAATTATCCCAAAATCTATAAAATAAATTAAATTATATAAGCAAAATATATAAGGTACCCACAAGTGAAAACATGCCTTTTATATCCTTAAAAATACAACCAGTAAATAAATACAGTTCAATCATTCATAAAATATGCAATCCAAGTATATAGATTAATCATCATAAAAAGAATAATAAATTAGAGTTTAATAAAAGAAAATTAAGGTTAATCACAAAGAATTATAATTCACAAATGAATATTGACCTCATTGATGAGGGATAGAGAATGACATTGTATTGGGGGCAGCGCCCTTGAAAGGTAAACAATTTAGATGATATGATTTTGTTGGGGAATTAGGATTTTTTCTAAACTATGATTTTATATTTATACCAATTAGAGTTATTCCTAAACTAGAGTTTTTGAATTAGGGTTTAGGGAATTAGGTTTCTGGATATTAAGGGTTTTGGAATTAGGGTTTTGGTTTCTGGATATTAAGGGTTTTGGAATTTAAGGTTTAAGGAATTAGGTTTTTGGACATCAGGGTTTGGGGTTTTAGAAATTAAGGCTTGGGTTTTACAGACTAGATTTTTGGCTTAATGATACACATTAAACATGCAATTCTAATGTTAACCAATAGACTAGGGCTTAAGATGTATAAAATTATGTTTTAAACAAATTAAATCATGCGACAAAGATCCAAACCACATCTACTAGATTAACTTAAATTATGAATGATTAATTTTAATTTACTTTTGTTGAATTGAATTATAATATGAAGACATCATGTAATTATTTAAAAAGATTGAATTTAAGAAT
The DNA here is from genome assembly GCA_947685225.1 of Garcia nutans. Lineage (NCBI taxonomy): Eukaryota > Viridiplantae > Streptophyta > Magnoliopsida > Malpighiales > Euphorbiaceae > Garcia > Garcia nutans. Next base: position 39,083,103 of record CANTUV010000045.1, read on the forward strand.
TCAAACCTGCGTTCGTTGGTTCCACCCAATGTGAAGTGTTGAACCAAGCTCGTGTCTTTGAAATTGAGTTGGAGTTAATTTGGTCCTTTAAAATTTAAATCAGACTGTGTTAGGGTTTTAAAAATTGAACCAATATAATTTAGGCCTTTCAAAATTGGACCGACCTATTTCAGAGCTATAAATTAGGTTTAAGCTTTTAAAATCAAACCAAATTTAGCTTGGCCTTTTTTAATTAAGATTGGATTAGCCTAGGGCCAAAATTAGGGTTCTACAATAGTGGAGGTAATACCAAATAGGTTCTCATATGAAAAGAAAATACCGACAAAGAAACCTTGGATTACATAGCAATGGTGTATCTCCCTAAAGAATGAGAAAGTACATGATGCCGAGTTTAAACAAAATCATTGTTATAGACTCCTCTAAGAGAAATGATTCTTGAATTACAAATTATGTTTTGTCAAAATAAGCTTGTTTAAAAAAACACACACACACGCATGCATATACATAACAAACATGTTGTAGAGCTCCCAACATCTTTGTACGTAGGGAGGCAAAAGGATGATCATTAACTAACAATACCATGAACAAAAAAATACTTAATTTTTTTCAAATATGTTAAATAATTAGCCAGAGAACAATCCCCTTATTCAAGAACTAAAACCTATTAACTCCTAGTTAAATCTACCAGTTAATGACTTATAAATGATGAAACAGATCCTAAAGGACTATATCTAACTTTCCTAGACTAAGGACTTGAACTCTTGGGCTAAAAATGACTTTTAATGTGATTCATATGAGAAATCTGCGATTTTAAGCTGTTAATGCCAGAATGGCGAATGATTATCGAATTCAATATCTACATTAATATCGAATTCGATAATTTGACTTAAATCTCAGTATATGTACTATGCTCTCTTCCACAAATCTCTTACACAGGTTATTATTTTGTAATTATCGTGCTCTCATATATATGTGTCTACCATTATTGATTTGCCTATTATACAATCACATAAATGAATACATGGTATGGATCTAAACTACAGATGTGGGTCAATTTTGCCAGAAATGGTAGATGATTGTCGAACTTGATACTGCTATGAGTATCAAATTTGATATTTCGAATCAACTTTCATTACATGTATATTGTGTTGTTACCAACTAATCTTTTCTGCAGGGTATGTTAGTACATTAATCATTGAATTCGAACATAGTTTATATATGTTATTGCTAATTTCTCAATGATTTTGCCTCGTGAATATTATCGCATTTAACATTTCTTGAATACCAAATTTGACATCTCCATCTGACAATGTATATATCCATTTCATTCAGCTAACAAATATTGCAGGTTGTCCCTGATCGAGGAGATTATCAAACTTGATAATCTAGCAAATGTTGAATTTGACATTATCTCTTAATTCTGTACATTTTGTTTTTATTCCAATTGTCTAATCTTATAGGTTATTCTTGAGTTTGATAATCTCATAATTATCGAGTTCAAAAGTATTATCAGAATTCATATTCCTCTTTATTTTTATCCTTTGTCATATAATTATTATTATTGCAGCTAATACATTCATCAAGCACTCATCCAACATATATTTTACCCCTTTCTTTTAGATTTGTTGTATATAGGAAATGATATAATTTTCTTTTAGAAATAATGTATAGGATTTGTAAAGCAATGTAATATAACTATTTCTCTTTATAGGCTCATTGTTGTAAGGAGCATGTTTCCACCTCGGTGGGTTCTCACAGGGATTTTATGTACAATTATGCATCATGTGCACCATGATATGCCTATATTTATTTTGTTAGTTATGTATTTTATGAATGTTTATTCTCATTTGATATCCTGAATAATCATTACTAATACATGCATCATAAAGGAGGCCGATTGTTTAAATTGGGCAAAAATGAATAATAAGGATTTTCATCTAAGTTATTCTCATGTGTACTTAACTTCCCAAACTCAGGTTCAAATAAAGGTTAGGGATTCCTCAAAAAAGAAATCAAGAGAATGATACCCCCTGCTATTTTTTGGTCCTACCATGTGGCGACTCCATTCCATATGAGTCTTGCCTGTTGGATCCCTAAGATCAATAATCTGGCATTGTTGAGACTTTTAAAACATTTTAGAAGCGAATGGGCTAGGGGCTCACACCTTGCCTGTAGGTAGGACCAAATTACAAGGCTTAGGTCCCAATTCATAGTTTTACTAAACCAAGTCTAGACTGGTGGTTCCAAATCTAAAATGGGGGAAAAAAGAGGCCTAATAATCACCTTTGTAGATGACCATTGGGCCAATGGCCCATGCTATGTGTATATAATGGTCACTTGTGCAGGTGACCATTACATACATTATTAATATCTTTTTAGTTTTAATATTTTTTTCAATTTTACCCCTACTGACAACTAAAAAAGATTATATTTAAGGATATTGTGTAAAAAAAATATTAAATCTACAAATACCCCAATCCATTTCACTATTTTCACAAAAACATTCAATCGTCTCTCTCAATCTCTAAATAGTCTTAACTTTCCATCTTTATTCTCTATGTAACTCCTCATGCCTTATTCCATTTACAAAATGATAATAAAGGTAAGCGAGAGTGATTTAGGAACCAAATTGATGGTATGAGTGTGGAGAAGAGCTTTTAATAGTACTTCATGAGTTATATGATATGATTATGAAATGTAAGTGTATGTTTAGTCCCAATTAAAGAGCCCAAATCAAATCCAATCCAATTTTAAAAGCTTAAATCAAATCCAATCCAATTTTAAAAGCTTGAATTGAGTTTGGTCAAATTTTAAACGCCTAAACCAAGGTCGGTCCAATTTTAAAAGCACGAACTAAGTTCGTTTAACTTTAAAAAACCAAAACCATGATGAATTAGCCAAGACCAATTCTCCATGAGCCTTTAATTCTAGCTTAATTCGGTTTTAATGTAATTTTAAGTGTCCTAATTGTTGTCAAATTCAAATAAACTAAGATAAATGTAAGCTTTTCAAAGAAAATTGGGATTCTTGAGACCAAAAGGAGCCAGTTTTATTGCCCTAATATTTCCTACAAATATAAACCAACCGATAGCAGAAAAGGGAGAGACAATAGAGCAATTAGTCAGCCACAGTCAGTAATTAAAAGAGACAATTAACAATCAAAAAGTAAACACACAGAAACCAAAAGAAAGGAGAGACATAGAGTAATAAACAGACAATAGTCAATTTGTGAGAATTTGCAAACAATCTCCGAATTATTTAAACCTCAGCCAAGAATCTATTGATCCAAACCAACAGTTTAACTTTGAGATAGAATCCAACATCAATATTTATAGAAGAATTGTGTTGAGGCTTGGTTCAACAAAATTATCTTAGTGGACCCAACAATGTAGGTGTGGTTTCAATTACCTAATTATATTTAGTTCAATTGATTATCTTTATATAGAGTTTACTGTTTCTTTGATTTATTAATTTGATTTTACTCAAAACCTTAATTTCATCAAGTAAACACTAATTGCATGATTAAACCCTATTTTTTAAAATTTAAATCCTAATCGCATGATTAAACCTGATCAAACCCTAATTTTACATGTTATTAAACCCTAAATTATGATTTAAAACCCTAATTTATATTTCGAAGCAACAACTCTGTAATATCCCGAAATGTGCCCTAGAAGTTTTGATATTTTGATATTAGTGTTGTTTTTCTTGGATTAAATGTATATGATTCTTTGGGAAGAGAAAAGCATTATAGAGAGAGTGTATATGTTGTGTATATGAAAATATATACAACATACACCTAAGTCAAAGTCAAAGAAAGTTAATGGAAGGAGATATTTATGTTATGATTTATGGAATTAATTAATAAGGAAATTATGAATGGATGAGATTAATTTGGATTATTTTAATATTAAAATGACTTGGTGGAGGTTTAAAGAGATAAGTGTTTGACTTGTTGTCTTTATTTCTTCTTCATTTCCTTTTCTTTTCCTTTGTTGGCCGGACATCATCAAGACAAGAGAGCAAAAGAGAGTTTTGTGTTTCAAGCTCAAAGTTGATAGGTGATTCAAGTAACCAAGTTGAAAATTCAAGAAGTTTCATTATTTTGGTAAGCTCTCTCTTGTTTTCCTTTGTTTTATTTGAAGTTGTGTTTGAGTTTGATGGATGTTTGTTGTTAATAGGAGGGTGTTTGATTCATTTGATTTTGAGTTTGGGGTTGAATTGAAGGAAAGAGTAAGTTTGTTGGAAGAGATAGTGTTGTGGTTATGTTTAGGGTTTGTGGTGATGATTATGATTTGGGTGTGATGTATGTGTTTGAATTATTTTGGTGTTTTTGCAAGGTTGTTATGGCTTTTGGGTATGTTGAGATAAGTTTGCTTGAAGTGGATTTTGATGAAAGAAAGTGATTTGTTGGATGTAGTGTTGTTGTGGCCGGAATCTGCATTTTTGGCCTGACACACCCATTAACATGACCAGGTTTCTAGGCGTGTCAATAGTTCTGTGTTTTGGATGGATGATAAGAACAGTGACACGCCCATGTCACTGAGCGTGTCATAGCTATTATGATGTTGGAGAATTGACACGGCCATGAGCACGCCCGTGTTGTTGGACGTGTCAATGATTATGTGAGACAGAATGTATTACACGTTCAGTGACACGCCCGTGGTTCTGAGCGTGTCAAAGCTTCTGTGTAGTGAGTTTAGGACACGGTCAGGGACACGCCCATGTTGTTGAGCATGTCATGTGTAGAGTTTGTATCTCATGTGTATTATTCCTTTGGATTAGGTTGTGAAGAGGTTGATTTGCCTTAACCTATGTGGTGAAGAATTTTTGGAAGAGAAAAGTTGTAGATTGGGATGAGTTGTTCCTAAGGTAAGTACAAGCTACATGGTTGCATGCATTTATATGATTTTGATACTTAACATGTTTGATTGTACATATGTTAAGTAATTGATTACATTGTTACTTCATGTGATAAATGTTATAATGTGGTTGGTTATAATGATGTAAATGACATAATTGAGGCATGTTTGCCTAGATGATGTTCAATGTAATTGATGATATATATATATATACTCTCTTGATGAGATATGGAGCCATGGTTGTTGGCTAGAATGATGATGAGAAAATGAGAATGGAATTGATAAAGAAATAATACAAGAATTGTGTGACTAATGTGTTATTCACTTTTCAGAGTTTTGTTGTTGGTGGCATGCCTAATGGTAACAATCTCTTGAAGTTAGGTTGGGCTTGATCCTTGAAGCCAAGTTGGGTAGAAGTTTAGCATGCTTAACTCCCCTTGAAGCTTGGTTGGGTCTAGTCCTTGAGGCCTAATTGAGATGTTACAACCCTTGAAGCTAGGTTGGGTTTAGTTCTTGAAGCCAAGTTGGATTGATACTTAGCATGCTTTGTTCCCCTTGAAGCTTGGTTGAACTTAAATCCTTGAAGCCTAGTTGGGATAATGATAATGATAAATGTGATAATTAAACCAAAACATTAACTCTGAAAGTTGAATGCATATTAGTGTCTTTGGGCCCATGCTTGTCTTTGTTTTTCAATGTGATTCTTGAATGGTGAAACCAATGAATAATGAAATTGATTATAATGCATAAGTATCTTATTGAGAATAAATGTTTGATATGACATTAAGCAAAGTAAGATGTTGAAGTATAACATTCTTTTGAATGGTGTATGGAATTGATTGTGTGACATTGGAATTGCATCAAAACATAATATTATTGTAGTTTGTACCACTAAGTCGTTGGCTTAGCGCGATTATGGTTTATCGCGCAGGTGACAGGGAAGAACCTGAGAATTCTTCTAGGCCAAGTAGAGTCTAGATCTTGAAGTGTTGATAGTGGAGCTTAAAGATCAAAGACATATTGCCAAACATGTATATATATATTTTATGTTTGTAAAACTTGAGTTTTGATGTATATGTATTTGTAAATATTGTTTTATTTTTCGCTGCGTTTTTAATAAACATATTATCTATGGTGTTTTATAAATTCCTTAAAATGTTTTAAATTTATTCTTATTATTAAAAAGGGTTTATTTGTATGTTTTATAAATAGTGGCATACCTATATTCAGTATACATATATTACGATCGTATTAGCATGCTGTGTATGTATACGGGGTATAGGGGTGTTACAATTGTTTTGGTATCAGAGCCTAGGTTTGAGATTCTCAACCTATGTCAATTGTAAGAAAAAGAATATTTTGATTTTTAAAAGTGGGTTTTTGAGTAAAATACATGTCTTGGTATGGCTGTCTTTGATCTTTAATGAGGAATATTCTACTGTGTTTGCAGATATAGGTAGTAATGGAGTCCCATTCACATCAGATTGTAGAAGGAAGTGCTGAGAGTGTAGCTCCAGGAGAGAGTAGAGATGGAGCTAGAGTTGATAGAGTTAGTGAGGCACCTGTTTCTATGCCAGAGAGATCAGCTGCAGAGGAGGCTCCACCGAGTTGGTTAAGGCATGTGATAGAACTATTGAGGCCAGCTCCAATGCAGCCACCACCACCACAGCCTCAGGTGCCAGTAAGACATTATGATAAGTTGAGAAAATATGGAGCTGAGGATTTCTTGGGCACTACTGATCCTGCAGTGGCTGAGCAGTGGTTGGATAAAGTGCAGAGGATATTCATCCAGTTGCAAGCTACTTCAGATGAGAAATTTGATTATGCCAGATCCCTCCTACAGAAAGATGCTTATGACTGGTGGAAGACGGTTCCTCATGCCATGGATGATCCACCTACACTATCTTATAGTGATTTTCTGAGGGAGTTCGAGCAGAAATATACTCCAAGGGAGTATAAAGATATAAAGAAGATGGAATTCTTGAATTTGAGGCAAGACAACCGGACAGTAATAGAGTATGAGATTGAGTACATCTGGTTGAGTCGATATGCCGGGGGAATCATTTCTTATGAAATAGATCGGTGCAGAAGATTTGAGGAGGGATTGAGGCCCTCTATCATGTGCATTGTGGCTGGTTCTCGGTACCAGGATTTCTCTCAGCTTGTTGCAGCAGCTAGAAGTGTGGAGAGAGCGCAGAACATTGCAGCAGCTGCTTTTGAGGAGGAGACTAGAGTAAGGAGACCCCAGTTTGAGGCAGGGTCTTCATCTGTGAAGAGGGGTAGAGGAAGTTTTGTTCCGAGGATCAGTAGGAGTCAGAGGCAGTCGGGCAGATCAGTGCAGTATCAGAGGCAGAGGCCGAGACCGACAGTCTCTGTAGTGAGTGCCCCGACTCCCGTGATGCAAAGGTCTACTCCACCTGTATGTATTCACTGTGGCAGGACCCATGGGGGTAGTTGTTGGAAGACTGGTGTATCCGGAGTATGTTTTAGGTGTGGGTCACCATATCATTTTATTAAAGATTGCCCCGAGATGCAGACAAATACTGCAGTTTCTTGACCCAGTGTCAGCGGAGGTGGTCGAGGGGGCAGAGGTTTCAGTAGAGGTGGTAGACCCGGGTTGAGTCAGAGAGGAGGATCTTCATCCAGAGGCAGTAGGCCAGATGAGTCCGGATCTTCTCAGAGGATATATGTGATGCAGAGGCAGCCAGATGCTTCAGCAGTTATAGCGGGTACATTTTCTTTATTTGGCATTTTAGTGCTTGCTTTGATTGATCCAGGATCTACTCATTCATACATTAGTGCATCTATCTTGCCTGTGTCTGAATTGCATTCAGAGTCCTTAGGATTTGATGTATTAGTGACAAATCCTTTAGGACATAGTGTTGTGGTGAGTAAGGTGCATCGTAATAGTGCAGTTGTGGTGCAAGGTGAAGAGTTTCTAGGTGATCTAATTGAAATGCCTTTTAAAGAATATGATTTGATCTTAGGCATGGATTGGTTGTCTAAGCATGGAGCTGTGGTAGATTGTCAAAGGAAGTGTGTCACCTTGAGAACCAGTGATGGTAGGAGTGTGATGGTATCTAGTGAGTAGAGACAACTTGCATCCTTGTTTGTATCAGCTGTAACAGCTAGAAAGTTGATTAGAAAAAGGTGTGATACTTATCTTGCTCATGTGGTGAATACTAGAGCAAAGGGTTCTCAACTTAATAATATAACCACAGTTGCAGATTTTCCGGATGTGTTTCCTGAGGAGTTGCCAGGGTTACCCCCTGAGAGAGATGTTGAGTTTGGTATCGATTTGTTACCTGGTACTACTCCCATCTCTATCACTCCTTATCGAATGGCACTTGCTGAATTGAGAGAGTTAAAGGTGCAGTTACATGAGTTGTTGGATAAAGGGTTTATTCGCCCCAGTGTTTCACCGTGGGGAGCTCCTGTGTTGTTTGTGAAGAAGAAGGATGGTACTATGAGGTTATGTATTGATTATAGGCAATTGAATAAAGTGACTATTAAGAATAAATATCCTTTGCCTAGGATTGATGATCTCTTTGATCAATTGAAGGGAGCAGCAGTGTTTTCCAAGATTGATTTGAGATTCGGGTACCATCAGTTGAGGGTTAGAGCTGAAGATGTTCCTAAGACAGCTTTCCGCACAAGGTATGGGCATTATGAGTTTTTAGTAATGCCTTTTGGGTTGATGAATGCACCTGCAGCTTTCATGAATTTGATGAATAGGGTGTTTAGGCCCTATCTGGATCAGTTTGTGGTAGTTTTCATCGATGATATTTTGGTGTACTCACGTAATAAGGAGGAGCATGACAAGAATCTTTGGATGGTATTAAAGATTTTGAGAGAGAAGCAGTTGTATGCTAAGCTGTCGAAGTGTGAGTTTTGGCTTGACCAAGTAACTTTTCTGGGTCATATAGTTTCAGCAGATGGTATAAGAGTCGATCCAAGTAAAGTTGAAGCTATTTTGAATTGGAGTCCACCAAAGTCTGTAACTGAAGTTAGAAGTTTTCTGGGTTTGGCAGGCTATTACCGACGGTTTGTGAAAGGTTTCTCTTTGATACTCCACTCACTAGATTGCTTCGAAAAGGAGTTAGATTTGTGTGGACGGATCAGTGTCAAGCTAGCTTTGAGCAGTTGAAAGAAATGTTGACTCAAGCACTTGTTCTTACTTTACCCGTGGAAGGTAAACCTTATGTGATTTACAGTGATGCTTCACATAATGGTTTAGGATGTGTTTTGATGCAAGAGGGTAAAGTCATAGCTTATGCTTCTCAGCAGTTGAAGCCGCATGAGTTTAATTATCCGACTCATGATTTGGAGTTGGCAGCTATAGTGTTTGCTTTGAAGATTTGGCGACACTACTTATATGGGGAGAAATGTTTTATCTTTACGGATCACAAAAGTCTGAAATATTTGGGTGTTCAGAAGGAGCTGAATCTCCAGAAAAGGCGATGGTTAGAACTGATTAAAGACTACGACTGTTTGATTGATTATCATCCTGGTAAGGCGAATGTAGTTGCTGATGCTTTGAGTCGGAAATCTTTGGCAGGTTTGGCTGTTTATTCGCTCTCGTTACTTGTTGAGTTGAGAGCGTTGCATGCTAGTTTTGAAGTATGTGATGATGGTGCATTATTGGCTCAGCTGCAGTTGAGACCAGTATTGTTGGATCAGATTAAGGAGGCTCAGTTGGCTGATGAGAAAATTCAGAAGATTGTTTCAGATTGCCAAAATGGGGAGAGTCGAGATTTCTTTGTGAAAAATGATGGTAGCCTGTGGTTTAAAGATAGGTTATATGTTCCTGATGATGCTAGTTTGAGAAGGATTATTTTAGAGGAAGCACACCAATCGGTTTTTGCTATGCATCCTGGAAGTACAAAGATGTATCAGGATTTGAAACAGCATTATTGGTGGTCAGGTATGAAAAGAGACATAGCGGAGTTTGTATCCAAGTGTCTCACGTGTCAGAGGGTAAAAGCTGAGCATCAAGTTCCAACAGGGTTGCTTCAACCTTTAACAGTGCCTGAATGGAAATGGGAAAGAGTAACAATGGATTTTGTATCTGGGTTGCCATTGACTCAGAAGATGCATGATGCTATCTGGGTGATTGTTGATCAATTGACTAAGACAGCTCATTTTCTTCTTGTTAGAATGGACTATTCTCTTGAGAGGTTGGCTGAGCTGTATATCAGTGAGATAGTGAAGTTGCATGGAGTCCCAATTTCTTTAATGTCTGATCGAGATCCTAGATTTACTTCAAGGTTTTGGAAGAGTTTGCATGGTGCTTTGGGTTCTCGATTGCACTTCAGTACTGCTTTTCATCCGCAGACAGATGGGCAGTCAGAGAGAGTGATACAGATTATTGAGGATATGTTGAGAAGCTGTGTCATTGATTTCTCTGGAAGTTGGGACAGACTTTTGCCACTTGTGGAATTTGCTTACAACAACAGTCATCAATCCAGTATTGGTATGGCACCATTTGAGGCATTGTATGGTAGAAGATGCGAAACACCATTATGTTGGAATGAAATTGGAGAGGGCAAGTTAATTGGTCCTGATTTGGTTAAAGAGACTGAAGAGAAAGTGAAGATTATTCGGGATCGGTTAAAAGCAGCTTCAGACCGACAGAAGTCTTATTCAGATTTGAAGAGGAGAGACATAGAGTTTGATGTTGGAGATAAAGTATTTTTGAAAGTGTCTCCTTAGAAAAAGATTTTAAGATTTGGTCAAAAAGGGAAGCTGAGTCCTCGTTTCATTGGACCGTATGAAGTTTTAGAACGAGTTGGGCCAGTTGCTTATCGTCTTGCTTTGCCTCCTGAATTGGAAAGGATCCATAATGTATTCCATGTTTCTATGTTGAGAAGGTATAGATCAGATCCATCTCATATCTTGCCAGTTGAATCTATTGAGGTGAGTTCGGATTTGACATTTGAAGAAGAACCAGTTGCTATTTTGGCACATGAAGTGAAAGAATTGAGATATAAGAAAGTGCCACTAGTGAAAGTTCTTTGGAAGAATCATGACAGAGAAGAAGAAACTTGGGAGAGTGAGCAAGCAATGCAAGATCAATATCCTCAATTGTTTCAGACTTAATATCAAGTAATTTCGAGGACGAAATTTCTTTTTAGAGGGGGAGAATTGTAATATCCCAAAATGTGCCCTAGAAGTTTTGATATTTTGATATTAGTGTTGTTTTTCTTGGATTAAATGTATATGATTCTTTGGGAAGAGAAAAGCATTATAGAGAGTGTGTATATGTTGTGTATATGAAAATATATACAACATATACCTAAGTCAAAGTCAAAGAAAGTTAATGGAAGGAGATATTTATGTTATAATTTATGGAATTAATTAATAAGGAAATTATGAATGGATGAGATTAATTTGGATTATTTTAATATTAAAATGACTTGGTGGAGGTTTAAAGAGATAAGTGTTTGACTTGTTGTCTTTATTTCTTCTTCATTTCCTTTTCTTTTCCTTTGTTGGCCGGACATCATCAAGACAAGAGAGCAAAAGAGAGTTTTGTGTTTCAAGCTCAAAGTTGATAGGTGATTCAAGTAACCAAGTTGAAAATTCAAGAAGTTTCATTATTGTTGGTAAGCTCTCTCTTATTTTCCTTTGTTTTATTTGAAGTTGTGTTTGAGTTTGATGGATGATTGTTGTTAATAGGAGGGTGTTTGATTCATTTGATTTTGAGTTTGGGGTTGAATTGAAGGAAAGAGTAAGTTTGTTGCAAGAGATAGTGTTGTGGTTGTGTTTAGGGTTTGTGGTGATGATTATGATTTGGGTGTGATGCATGTTTTGAATTGTTTTGGTGTTTTTGCAAGGTTGTTATGGCTTTTGGGTATGTTGAGATAAGTTTGCTTGAAGTGGATTTTGATGAAAGAAAGTGATTTGTTGGATGTAGTGTTGTTGTGGCCGGAATCTGCATTTTTGGCCTGACACGCCCATTAACACGACCAGGTTTCTAGGCGTGTTAATAGTTCTGTGTTTTGGATGGATGACACGAACAGTGACACGCCCATGTCACTGAGCGTGTCATAGCTACTGTGATGTTGGAGAATTGACACGGCCATGAGCACGCCCGTGTTGTTGGACGTGTCAATGATTCTGTGAGACAGAATGTATTACACGTTCAGTGACACGCCCGTGGCTCTGAGCATGTCAAAGCTTCTGTGTAGTGAGTTTAGGACACAGTCAGGGACACGCCCGTGTTGTTGAGCGTGTCATGTGTAGAGTTTGTATCTCATGTGTATTATTCCTTTGGATTAGGTTGTGAAGAGGTTGATTTGCCTTAACCTATGTGGTGAAGAATTTTGGAAGAGAAAAGTTGTAGATTGGGGTGAGTTGTTCCTAAGGTAAGTACAAGCTACATGGTTGCATGCATTTATATGATTTTGATACTTAACATGTTTGATTGTACATATGTTAAGTAATTGATTGCATTGTTACTTCATGTGATAAATGTTATAATGTGGTTGGTTATAATGATGTAAATGACATAATTGAGGCATGTTTGCCTAGATGATGTTCAATGTAATTGATGATATATATATATATACTCTCTTGATGAGATATGGAGCCATGGTTGTTGGCTAGAATGATGATGAGAAAATGAGAATGGAATTGATAATGAAATAATACAAGAATTGTGTGACTAATGTGTTATTCACTTTTCAGAGTTTTGTTGTTGGTGGCATGCCTAATGGTAACAATCTCTTGAAGTTAGGTTGGGCTTGATCCTTGAAGCCAAGTTGGGTAGAAGTTTAGCATGCTTAACTCCCCTTGAAGCTTGGTTGGGTCTAGTCCTTGAGGCCTAATTGAGATGTTAAAACCCTTGAAGCTAGGTTGGGTTTAGTTCTTGAAGCCAAGTTGGGTTGATACTTAGCATGCTTTGTTCCCCTTGAAGCTTGGTTGAACTTAAATCCTTGAAGCCTAGTTGGGATAATGATAATGATAAATGTGATAATTAAACCAAAACATTAACTCTGAAAGTTGAATGGCATATTAGTATCTTTGGGCCCATGCTTGTCTTTGTTTTTCAATGTGATTCTTGAATGGTGAAACCAATGAATAATGAAATTGATTATAATGCATAAGTATCTTATTGAGAATAAATGTTTGATATGACATCAAGCAAAGTAAGATGTTGATGTATAACATTCTTTTGAATGGTGTATGGAATTGATTGTGTGACATTGGAATTGCATCAAAACATAATATTATTGTAGTTTGTACCACTAAGTTGTTGGCTTAGCACGATTATGGTTTATCGCGCAGGTGACAGGGAAGAACCGGAGAATTCCTCTAGGCCAAGTAGAGTCTAGATCTTGAAGTGTTGATAGTGGAGCTTAAAGATCAAAGACATATTGCCAAACATGTATATATATATTTTATGTTTGTAAAACTTGAGTTTTGATGTATATGTATTTGTAAATATTGTTTTATTTTCCGCTGCGTTTTTAATAAACATATTATCTATGGTGTTTTATAAATTCCTTAAAATGTTTTAAATTTATTCTTATTATTAAAAAGGGTTTATTTGTATGTTTTATAAATAGTGGCATACCTATATTCAGTATACATATATTACGATCGTATTAGCATGTTGTGTACGTATACAGGGTATAGGGGTGTTACAAACTCACTCAACGAGCATGGTAAATTGTTTATCTTTCAGGAGGCGCTACCCCCTTGATGTGCATCAAGCCCTATATTTCGTTAATGGATTAATATTAAGATTTGCTTGTGGATTGCAATTTTTGTGATTAATCTTAATTTTCTTTTAATTAAGCCCTAATTTTACAATTATTTGTATGATGATTATTTGTATGTTTATGGTTTTATTTGAATTTTAAGGTTGCAAAAGACATGTTTTCACTTTTTGGGTGCCTTATTTAATTTGCTTTTTTTATTTAATTTATATTTGGAGATTAATGTAAGGGACATATTTTTACTCTTTTGTGGGTGTCCCATTTTATTTCATTTATATTATGAACATTTAGACATTGTAAGGGCATGTTTCCATCCTTGTATGGGAGCCCATTTTATTTGTTTGTTTGATTTATTTATGTTATGATTTATTTTGTTTTAATTGTCTGTAATATGAATGATATCGTAATGATTTAAGAACTGAATAATATTTAGACCTGAAAAGGAGGCTGGTTCTAATTAACAGAGCATTATGGGGGTGCTGGGTCATTTCTCACCTTCCTTATGCGTACCTAAATTTCCAAACCCAGTAAGGGTTAGGAATTCTTTAGGAATCAAGTCATCTACCCTTCTATTTCTTTCCCAACCCGTCTAATGGAGACTCCTATTCTCTAAGTTTAGGCCCGTATTCTCTAATGCCCAAAGCTTAACAGTGCCAAAGTCACAAGAACTATTTCACTGGGAGTGGGGATGAAAATCCCCACTCACAGCTGGTTTCGAAGAATGTTAGTTATGTGGAGTGTCGGTTCTTGAGAATGCAAGATCCATGGAAAGCTAGTTTCAGAGAATGCACATTCCATCCCTAAAACTAAAGTTAGACAATTTCTGGCTATAACGTATTGCATGCTCATCCAAAAGGAGGAATGCTCATTCCTAATGAAGTTAAAAGGTGCAAAATGGTAATTCCAACAGGGAAATGTACATTTTTTATTGAGTGAGAAGCATAAGACACCCCTTTTAGGTGGTGGAATGCCCATTCTGGTTGGAAGTCTATATATAGGACCCTTCAATTTTTCTCACACTCGCATGTTTTGCTTTATCTAACTCATACCTTAAAACCACTTATTTTTGTTTATTTTCTCTCTCTATCTTACTTAATATCCATAAAAAATTTTTGGAGAAGATTTTGGAGCGAAGCTTGGATTTAGGTGTAGATTTGAGATTGTTGCTATCACACCTCGAAGCCAAACAAATGTGATGATCCTAGGGCATGAGTTAGTTGAAGACCACCAAGCTCCTATAGAACCTCAAATCTAGAATGATCCTTGGATCAAAATCAATAATCTAGCACACAAAAACCCACATGTATCAAATTACACATATCCTTCAAGTTACCATTGATATATTCTCATCTATAATTTATACAAGATCAAATGAAGAACATTGCAATCCATATCATATAACCTTACATACATAAATATATACATGTATATATGTATATACACACACATATATATACACCAAAATAATGTTGTTGTACAACCATTATATCCCTTATTCCATAACCACAAAACTTTAGATTACTTACTCCATACATTACATAATACATCTTTAGTACAAAAACATAGCTTAAAAGTGGCTACATTACTTCCTCAAGCCTCTAACGAAAAAAGAAACCAAAAAGCTCTTTATTCTCTATCTTGTAGACTTGAAACCACAAACCAACTGATAATTTGTCACTCAATGAGAATATAGCTATAGCAATGGTTAATCAAATAAAGTTGTAAACATGATAATTGGTGAGAGATGCATAAGCTCAATGGCAAGTACATGAAGGGTACAAGATATGTATGTGCAAATCAATAATGAACATTTAGGCCATTGGTTAACGTTTTGTATTTATATATGTATATATACATATATTAGTTAAGAAAGGTTTGATGCTTATGTAACTATGTAAAGATGAGAACATGTCTGAAAATACAAATCCAAAATGATAGAATAGATACAAGTAGGCATTGAAGTCACATTTTCATAGGACAATAACTTTTTTCTTTTCATTCAAAACTCTATGTCCATATAGCCTAGTGGTCTTACCTCCACAAGGATTGGGCTTTGTCATAAAGCATTTGGAATCATGTAGATATAGACATAAATTTAGGATTCATATCCAAACCTGTAAGTGAATGAAAGGGAATACAAGTAATGTATACAATGCACATTAATGATCAATATTTAGTAATAGTTATCTTATGGCAGAAGATAAGTCATTGGAATATAAGAACTATACTAAAGAGGGCTTAACTCCATTGAAAAATAATCAAGTGACTATCACTTAGAAATTCAAGTTAAGAGTAATATCAAATGAAAGTTAGGAATTGAACCATTTCTATTTAGAACTCTTTGTGCACAAAGTTTGCTAGTTTTACCCCCCACTAGAGTTAGGAGTGCTCACGATTCGATTAATCAAACCATGAGTCAATTTAAAAGATTCAAGAATCGGTTTCGACTTGGAATAAACCATTAGTGAACGGTTAACCGTTTAAAATGGATGGTTAATCGATAATTTCAATTTTTAACTATTTTACTGTATATAAGGTAAAAAATATAAATTTTACCAAAAATTATAAATTTTACATAAATCAAAATACACAATACATAATTTAAATTTGAGTGTAATAAGAATAACTTCAAAAAAATCAAAATACATAGAATGTATTTAAAATTCAAGTACAAAAAGAAAAATAATAAACACAAAAACAAACTTGCTTCTCAATCATTAATATTACTTAAAGGATAATCTTCAGTTACACAAGAGGAGTCTACAAACACCCAAAAAAGAAAGAAAATATAAATTAGAATGAAGTATATAATACAAATTTAAATAAACTAAAAAAGTGAAGAAATAATTTTACCTAAATTGATCATCTCAAGTTCTTCTATGCAATGCTCAATATAAATTCTTTCATTTGGAGACCACAAACCAATCTTGAACATAATTGAGAGCTTCCAACAATGTAGGAGTTAAGCAACTTTGAAATGAATCAAGGATGTATCCTCCCATGCTAAAGGCTAATTCAGAAACAATAGTTGATATAAACATTGTCAATACATCTCGAGCCATAAAAGAAAGAACTTGAAATCTAGTTGAATTAATTTTCCACCAATTCAATATATCAAAAGAATCATTAGACTCCTCACAATCCTCACTCAAGTACTTATCTAATTCTGATTTCGATTCCCCACAACTTTGAACTTCTTTTTACTTCTTGTATAAAGATTGCAAAAAAGCAAAGGATTTTTTGAAGCGTCCACTTCTATATTGCTATCTTGTGAATAGCTCTCACATGGTCGTGCATGAAGTTGGGATTGAGACGAGTAATGAAAATTAAACATAGATTTCAAGACTTTCTCCACCATTTCTTTTAAAGTATTAGCATTTTTATCACCATATGAGGCTTTGATAATCCAATTACCATATTATAATTTATGTCGAGAATCAAGAAAAACTTGTGCCACTAGTAGAGGGATATGTAAGAGATTTACAATAATATTTGCATTTAGCTCTTTTTTCTTAAGGATTTTTAGCATTATTTGACTTAAAATGCTCTCAAACCCATGAATTTTTCTTTTACTACTCACCTTGGGTGACTTTGTACCATTTTTAGAAACACTTGCCTTCATGGAACTATCACCATTGCTTTGGGAAATAACACTTGCACTATCAGCTGTAGTGTTCGTATTATCTCCAGTACATGACATCTATTCAAGTAAAAAAAGGATAAATTTTCTCAAAGTATTGATTATATAAGAAAGTAATATAAAATATAATAACTAAGAAAAAGAAATAACATTAAAGATGGACAAGTTTTATACATTTAAATAAACCATAAAAAAAATATAAATTTTCACGAGAACAAAAATACGACGATTTAAATTCGTTCTTTCATTACATATTGCATCATTTTAAATTATCTATTGGCTTAATTTTGTTTAAATAGATGCAATATGCAGAGTAATTCTTGCATAGCCATGGTCCATAATGAATAGTGCAATTCAACATAAGCCACAATTTGAGGAAAAATTATTTTTTAATATAAACAGAAGAACTTTTTAACTTTCTAAGAAAATGGTTACTGAGAATATCACTTCTTTTAACAAATTTATTGACTTTCTCCAATTAAATGCCATGTCAAATCAAATAAAAAAACACTTAGTATTATAATGAAATTAAAAAACAAAAAATAAAGAACAAAAGATTGAGAATGGTTTAAAAACTCAGATCTGAAAATACAAAATCTTCAAAAAGAGCCATAAACAATCAAAATTTCATTTTCGACCATTCAATTATAAGAATGGTTTATAAATAGCCATTTGGTAAATGTTTGTTTATAAACAACCATTCATTTATAAGATTGGTTTATCCACAACCATTTGATAAATATCTATCTACACTGCATATGAGAAAAAATTATAAACAACCTTACACAATTTAAGAAAAAGCCATATAGAGTAAGTAAATGTGAAACAAATTAAGAGGAATATATCAATTAAATGATAAAGCAGGAAAATACATAAAAGAATGTTTGTCATCACAACATAGACATAAAAGAATAAGAAGCTATAGAAAATTTCATAGTATACAAACAAATCTCTATATAATTAATTGATTTTTCACATTAAAGGTAAACATAATCAAACAATATAAAAAATACAACAAAAGAGGAAAGAAATTGAAAACATTAAAGAAATTAAAAAATCATAGATGGAAGAATTATTGGTTGACCTCCTTAAGTGAACAATAAGGCTGGAATTGGGTGGTGAGGACAGATGAGGAGGCGATGTATGTGTGAGATTGGCTATTGAGGAGAAGAGTTTGAAGTAAAAACTAAAGTCTAAAACGAGTTAACCCTAGAAAGAGGGCTAAAATAGTAATTTAATGTGCTTAAAAGTTGGAAAAAAATGTTACTAGTCACAGGACATGATGCATTGACCAATTGATTCTTAGAAAAACACAAACACCATCTGAACTACAACTAATATGTTGTAGATGTTATCATTATATATATAACATAAAAATTTATATATTTCATAATTTTGGTTCGATGTTGATTTTTTATATATCAAAACTGAAATCGAAATTGAAAACTAAAAATTGAAAAATCTAAAATTTAAAAGCCTAAACTTAAATCATTGGTTTGGTTAATCATAATTTTCATTTTGATTTGAACAGGTTCGATTCAGTTTTTGGTTTAATCAATTTTTTTAGCATCCCTAATTAGAGTTAGGCTATGTTATAAAGCATTTGGAATAGTGTAGGTTTAGAAAGAAATTTAGTATTCAAACATTAGGTATCCATACATAAGGTAATTGAAAGGGAAGCAAGTAAGGCATATAATGCACATGAAGGAGCAATATTTAGTAATTGTTATCTCATGGTAGAAGATGAGTCATTAAAATATAAGAAACATACCAAAGAGATTTAACTCCATCAAAGTATTATCAAGTGACTACAACTTACAAATTCAAGTTAAGAATAATATCAAATGAAATTTAGGAAATGAACCAAAATACTTCTTCATACGAAACTCTATATGCATGTAGCATAGTGGTTTTACCTCCCACAGAGGTTGGGCCTTGTCATTAAGCATTTGGAATAATGTAGACTCAGACACAAATATGGTGTGCAAACAATAGGTATCCATACATATAAGTGAATGAAAGGGAAGACAATCAGTGTATACATGCACATTAAGAAGCAATATTCAGTAATAGTTATCTCATAGTATATTTAATTATGGCCATGATTTGGTTAACTGGAACCGTCAGTTTTGAACTACCAGTTTTGGTTAATCAAAACTGTGAACCTTAACCTTAACCACAAGAGCTGGTTCAGTTAGAATTCAGGCCCTTGAAAATCGGTCTAATTACAGTTTCAATGTCGGTTTGAACCATCTGTTCAAATCAATTTTCTTTTTTTTTAAATATATATTAAAAAAACCATTGTTAATACTTGATAATTTTTTTATGAGATTGAACACCACTTTTAAATTTGATAATATTATTTAAACATTATTTATAAATATTTAATATTACAATTAAAGTATAAGGAAACAATTAAAAAAATGTTTGAACATAATTACAAAAAATCAATTAACTAAATAAATTATATTTATAAATATTTAATATTACATTTGAAATATTCAATAATTACAAATAATTGAAATATTTAAAAACTACATAAAAAAAGTTTAAACCTAACTACAAAAAAGTACATAATTGTAAAATATTTAATATTATAATTTACAATTGAAAAAAAGGCTTAAACTTAATTACAAAGAATTAAGTTGTCTACGTATCCTCCTGGGGTCTAGAGGAATCAAAGCCAATATATAGTTCTCTTATCTTAAATTTGATAGTGTCCTCTTATTCACTTACACCATTTCCACTTCCACCACCGGTTGTACTTCTGTCGGTTGCATCATAATCTAAACCTTGATCATCATCATCATTATACTTTAAATTTTGTACACGCATTGCTCCCTTGGACCAATTATTGATGCACATTTAAGCTAAAAATAAGTGGGGTGTTAGTCTTGATCAACACTCATCTAACACACAACCTCTAGTGCTAAATATTTGCTCCATTGCCACTGTTAAGACTGGAGAACTAAAAATTTCCTTAGCCATAATGACAACACAAAAAAGTTTCTTGTATGTTGACTCCACCATTGCAAAATAGAAAACTTGTAGTGTAACACCCTTATACCCTATATACGTACAATATATATTTTCAACATATGTAAAATATGCATATACGGTACAAAAATATCACAGACCGGTTTACTAAATTTTTTTTTCACATTTCCAATTTAAAATTTCAAATTCTAAATATATAAAAATTAAATAGAATATAAATATTCTTTACTTATTATAAGAATCCAAAATAAATAATATATATAAAAATCTCTGGGAAAAATTCGCCAGAGTTTTATTTGTAATTTGGATATTCCAAAATTTAGCAATTACTCAACCTGCAAAAAGAAAACACTCCCAAATAATTTCCAAATCACCATCTCAACCATACTTCTCAATTTTACCAAGTTTCTCAAACATTTATATATATATATATAGATATATATATAATTTAAAACACACTTATTCTCCCATTTCAAATACATTGACCCAAACATTCTTTATAATATACAATACGTAAAATTCAAAATATAATATATTATGCATAATACTCAAAATGTACAATAATATAAAATATATACATGTTGCTAGTAGTGTTTCTGATCTCGATAGCAACTCAACATGCTCAACTACAAGTCTAGACCCTACCTGGTCTAGAAGAACTCTCTGGTTCAGCTGGGTCTACCCTGTCACCTGCACGATGGAAATAATCGCGCTAAGCCGAAGCCTAGTGGTACAAACTTTGATAATAACAATACAACTTAATGCAATACCAAATGCAAAATGCATATAGATGTCACATCAATCCACTTTCTTATATTTTTCAAATATTTCATAAGCACAACTCATAACATTATATTGCTCAATTGTATCATAATTCATAATTCACATTAAAACAAAGACAAGCATGGGCCCAAAAAGGATCTAATATGCTATTCAAATTTCAGAGTTACTGCTTTGGTCCATAATGACACCATATGTCTAGCCTCGTAGGTAATATATCCATGGATAATGTAACAGCCCCAGTCTCTTAGACCTCAACCCGGCTAGACCCTTGGGCCCCAGTATCTTGGTCCTCAACCTGGCTAGACTGCTATAGTTTTTGAGGCTTACGACCCAGTATTTTCACCCCAAAAACATCATATTTATTAGCTGGCCTGGCTTACGACCCAGTCTTTTCACCATTCCAGCGTTTAGCCCATAGGTAATCATAGGCATGCCACCAAACCCAGAAATCTGAAAATTGAATAACATACTAGGCACACAATTTATTTATATTCCTCATTATCAAATTCTTTCAAAATTCCTTTATCAAAACTTTTCTCATTTTCTCATGATCAAACTAGGCACATTGTCTTATTATATCATCTTTTACTCACTTTTTTTTCATTTATTCATTTTTCTCATTATTAATCTTTTTCTCATTGTCACATATTCAATCTAGGCACATTGCCTTATTTTCACATTTTTTTTTCTCATTTTTCTCATTTTTCACATCTTTCTCATTTTTCACACTTTTCTCATTTTTCTCATTTTTATCAATATCAATTCATTTCATTATTCCACATATCTCATTTTTTGCATTTACAATACATTATCCAAATACTTTGGGTATTTTCACATAATATACATATTTCACATTCTACACAATTTAGTCTTTATCAATGGCTTTTCACAATGCATTTAACACATATATGACATTACAAATGTCATAGCATATTATTCATACACAATCAATGAACCAAGTAACTTAACACATTTTCCAACCAAAATGTGTTAAGTCCAAATGTTATGCAAATATAAACATTATATTCAAAGTTTGTACATACCTCCACTAGCAACCCAAAGCAAGCTAAAAACAACTTTCAATCCAATCTTTCCAACTTTCCCTTCACCACTTGGATGAAGTAAATCAACCTCCCTCAAAGCCTAAACCAAATGTGATAACAAATAATCATTTAGTATCACATTTAATGGCATTTCCAACATTAAACCATAATTACACATCACTCCTACAAATTTTCAAAAATTTAGCATTTCCTTACTTTAACATTGGAATTCCATTCTACTACAATTAAATTAATGTTTTAAGTTTATTTATATTATTAAAAATATATTTTAATACATTTAAATCATTTACATTATAAAAATACACAAAATCTAAAAAATGGCATAACCTTCCCCCATTGAAGGTTTTCCATTCCAACACAATCCATTACTCATTCCAAGCTTATATTCATCACTTTTAACACTAAACAACATGCTTAAACAAATAAAATCACACAATTCAACCACTTTGAAAAATCACTTTTCCAAAACCCTAAATCTCCACTTCCATTCTCAAACTCCAACCCAACACCACCAAATCCAATATTTGACTTTAAAATACTTGTTTATGAATCAAAACAACTCATTTAGAACCAATATGCACAATTAAAGTTCATGTTTTCAAAACTCCAAAAATCCATAACCCTAAATTCTCTCTTCACCATTCTTTAACCAAACTCCATCATCTCTTCAATCTAACCTTAGAATCATTGTTAACTACCCAAAATAACATCATACACACCAATTCCAACAATTATAACACACTACATCAAAATTCAAACTTTCACATAATATCATCTTCCATGGAATTCAAAGAAAAGAGATGGAAACTTACTAATTTTGGTGGAGATCACCAAAAATCCACTTGAAACTTGTTAAGTCCTCCAATTTATGGAGTATGGAAGAAGTAAAATCCTTGGTCTAGCTCCCATGAAATTTTCGGCCAAAGGAAAGAGAAGAAGAAGAAGACTTTAATATTTCTTTTCCTTTCATCTTTTTTTAAACCACAATTATATATTAAAATAATTTAATATTTAATTATTTAATTATTTTTTAATAAATTAAAAGTCATAATTTTTCTCTTTCATTCAAAAATAATTTATTTTTGAATTATTTTATTAATTTTGAATTTATAAGATTTAATTACTAAAATACTCTTTTCTTTTAAAAAGTGTTGACTTTTATATATGTTATGTATATTTTACATATATATCACATATATATTCCACTTTTTTATTTAAAATCCCTTCATTTTTCATTTAAAA
Source organism: Garcia nutans (assembly GCA_947685225.1). NCBI lineage: Eukaryota > Viridiplantae > Streptophyta > Magnoliopsida > Malpighiales > Euphorbiaceae > Garcia > Garcia nutans. The sequence continues at coordinate 39,106,414 of CANTUV010000045.1, forward strand.
CCATTAATTTAATTTATCCTTTTAAATTATAATTTATTTTATCCAATTTTCCAAAAATTAGAAATTTTCAAAAATTTTAGGATGTTACAATTCTCTCCCCCTAAAACAAATTTCATCCTCGAAATTACCTGTCCTCAAGTCTAGAACAACTGGGGAAACTGACTCTGCATCGCCTACTCACTTTCCCAGGTTGCCTCCTCAGCGGTATGATTCCTCCAAAGGACTTTCACAAGTGGCACCCTCTTATTTCTCAATTCTTTAAGCTCTCGTGCCAAAATCGCCACCAATTCTTTCTCATAAGTCAAATCTGGACTCACCTCAATGGACTCCATTGACAAGATATGAGATGGGTTAGACCTATATCTCCAAAGCATCAAGACATGGAAAACATTATGTATTTGATCCAATTCAGGCGGCAAAGCTAGTCTATAAGCCACTGGACCAACTCTCTCCAACACCTCTTATGGTTCTATAAAACGAGGACTCAACTTTCCTTTACGGCCAAATCTCAAAATCTTCTTCCATGGAGACACCTTTAAAAACACTTTATCTCCCACACTGAACTCTATGTCTCTTCTCTTTAAATCTAAATAGGATTTCTGTCGGTCTGAAGCTGCTTTCAAATGACCACGAATCACCTTCACTTTCTCCTTTGTTTCCTTAATCAAATCGGGACCAACCGGTTTACCTTCTCCAACTTCATCCCAACACAAAGGTGTCCTGCATCTCCTGCCATATAAAGCCTCATAAGGAGTTATCCCAATACTGGACTGATGACTATTGTTATAAGCAAACTCAATTAATGGCAAAAATTTGTCCCAATTTCCAGTAAAATCAATGATATAGCTCCTCAACATATCCTCCAAAATCTGTATCACTCTCTCTGACTGTCCATCTGTCTGAGGATGGAAAGCAGTACTAAAATGCAATCGAAAACCCAAAGCATCATGCAAACTCTTCCAAAACCTCAAAATAAACCTGGGATCTCGATCCGACACCAAAGAAATTGGGACTCCATGCAACCTAACTATCTCATTGATATACAGCTCAGCCAACCTCTCAAGAGAATAATCCATCTGAACTGGAAGAAAATGAGTTGTCTTCGTCATCTGATCAACTATCACCCAGATTGCATCATACTTCTTCTGAGTCAAAGGTAGTCCAGTCACAAAATCCATTGCCACTCGCTCCCATTTCCACTCTGGCACTGATAAAGGTTAGAGCAACCCTGAAGGAACTTGGTGCTCAGCCTTCACTTTCTGGAAAGTGAGACATCTGAATACAAACTCTACTATGTCCCTCTTCATACCTAACCACCAATAGCATCGCTTCAAGTCTTGATACATCTTGGTACTCCCAGGGTGCATAGCAAAAAGTGACTGATGTGCTTCCTCTAATATCATTCTTTTCAATTCTGCATCATCAGGAATACACAATCTATCTCTATACCATAGACTGCCATCATCCCTCACTTAAAAGTCTCCAATCTCCCCCTTCTGACAAACCAACACAAATTTCTGAATTCTCTCATATGTCAACTGAGCCTCCCTAATATGATCCAACAAGACTGGCCTCAACTGTAACTGAGCCATCAGAGCACCATCGTCAAAAGATTCAAATCTAGCATGCAACGCTCTCAACTTAACAAGCAACGAGAGCGAATAAGCAGTCAAACCTACCAAAGATTTTTTACTCAAGGCATCAGCAACAACATTTACCTTACCAGGATGATAATCAATCAAACAGTCGTAGTCTTTAATCAACTCTAACTACCATCTCTGTCGAAGATTCAACTCCCTCTGAACACCCAGGTATTTCAAACTCTTGTGATCCGTATAAATGAAACACTTTTCCCCATACAAGTAATGCCGCCAAATCTTCAAGGCAAAAACTATTGCTGCTAATTTCAAATCATGCGTCGGATAATTCAGCTCATGCGGTTTCAACTGTCGAGAGGCATAAGCAATGACTCTACCCTCTTGCATCAGAACACAACCTAAGCCACTGTGTGAAGCATCACTGTATATCATATATGGTTTACCTTCCACAGGCAGGGTAAGGACAGGAGCCTGAGTCAACATCTCCCTCAGCTACTCAAAACTCGCCTGACACCGATCTGTCCACAAAAATTTAACTCCTTTTCGAAGTAATCTAGTGAGTGATGTATCTATTATAGAAAAACCCTTCACAAATCAACGATAATAGCCTGCCAATCCCAGAAAACTTCTAACCTCTATCACAGTCTTCGGTGGACTCTAATTCAAGATAGCCTTAACTTTACTCAGATCAACTCCAATACTGTAATATCCTCATGTTTGCCCTAGAAGTATTGGTTATGTTGTTGTTGTAAATTGGATTGAATGTATATGTTATGTGTTAAGAAAAGAAATTGAGAAGAGAATGCTTGTGTATATGTGTTTTGGGAAAGAAAATAGGGTTTAGAGAGAAATGTATATGTTGTTTATATGATGATATAACTAACATATACATAAGTCAAATAGAGAGTCAATGCAAGAAGATATTTTATTTGAGACTTGTGAAATTACATATTTGGGCATGCAAGGGACAAAAGCTAAATTAAGTGATGAGAGGTGTTTTGGTAATTATTTTGTTAAATTTTGTGGTGGAGATTTAAAGAAGAAGAAATGGTTGATTTGTATTTATTCTTCTTCTCTTCTCATGTGTGTGCCGGCCATTGAAGAAAAGAGAGAGCAAGAGAGGTGTGCTTGATGCTAGAACCAAATTGAAGAAGGAATCAAAGGATTTGGCTAGAGATTTGTGGAATTTCTTCATTTAAGGTAAGTATTTTCTTGTTGCTTTGGTTATTTTTGAAGTTATGTTTGATGTGAGGTTTGATTTGGTTGGAATCTTGATTTGGTGTGTTTGAGATGTATTCACAAGTGTTTAAATTGATTACAAGTTAAAAGATTTAATTGGTGTGGGTTTGGTTTTGAATATGGTAAGTTATGTAGAGGTTGATAGTGAAAGATTATGAAGGATGTTGGAATTAGGTTTTTGAGATGGCTTGTGTTTAAATGTGTTGTTTAAGTGATTATTGTGATGATTATGTAAGATATGTGTGTATGTCATTGATTGCATCCATTTGAATGAGTTTGTGTTGTTCATAAGGTGTTAGAATGCATTTAGAAGAGTGTTGGCTTTGGTTAGGGTTTGTTCATGAGTGACACGGCCAAAACCAAAGAAGAGACACGACCAAGACTTAATGTTTTGGAGAGACACGGCCAAGTCCATGGGAATTTGGCCGTGTGTGTGAGTTTTTGGAGAGGACACGGCCGTGTCTCATGCCAGTGTCTGCCACTGCCAATTTGTTTTGGGAGACACGGCCACAAGCTTGGCCATCTCCCTTGGGTGTGTTTGCTACTGTGATGGTTTTTGGTTCTTCATGCATTGTTTGATGTTTCAAAAGTCTTTTGTTCCTAAACATTTTATATACACTCTAAATACTTTATAATCAAAGAATGACCTAAACAAATGTATGTGGATGATTCTAAACCTATGAATAATGATCTTTGAATTAGGTTTTGAAGAGATTGTGTTGCATTAACCTAAATGTTGAGAATTCTTGGAAGAGAAAATGTGTAGATGGATGGGAATAGTTCTTGAGGTAAGTACCAATACATACGAGTGTATTTATTTATATGATTTGAGGCTTAACACGTTTGTTTGCAAATGTGTTAAGTGGTTTACTATATTGTTAATATAATTGGATTAAGGTGATGATTGAATGATGTGAAGGATGTGAAGATCATTAAAAAGGTAAGCATAAACCCTATTTGATTATATATCCTTATATGTCTTTGAACTTTAATACATTTGGATGAAAGTGTTAAATAAGTTATTATATTGTGAATGTAAATGATGAATGTAAATCGCTATATATATATATATATATAAAGGATGAAATATGAAATGGGAAAGGTAGGAAGAAAGGAGGATCATTCTTAAGGTATGTGCAATTTGTTATGATAAATACTCTAGTAATGAATGATGTTAATGTGTTTTGAGAAATGAGGAAATGTTATGTTATATGCATTGTGAATCCTGTGTATGGCAATGTATTATATGAATAATATACTTTGAAATGTTATGTCAATGATGCTATATGTATCATATGGATTGAGATATGATATGTGGTGAAGCCATTGTGATTGGCTAAGATAATTCAATTGAGATATGTAAGGCATGTTTGCCTAAATGATGATGAGAATTGAAAATGATATTGATGATGAAATAAACAATGAATTGTGTATCTAATGTGTTATTCATTTTCAGAGTTTTGTTGTTGGTGGCATGCCTAATGGTAACAATCTCTTGAAGTTAGGTTGGGCTTGATCCTTGAAGCCAAGTTGGGTTGAAGTTTAACATGTTTTACTCCCCTTGAAGCTTGGTTGGGTCTAGTCCTTGAAGCCTAATTGAGATGTTACAACCCTTGAAGCTAGGTTGGATTAGTTCTTGAAGCCAAGTTGGGTTGATACTTAGCATGCTTTGTTCCCCTTGAATCTTGGTTGAACTTAATCCTTGAAGCCTAGTTGGGATATTTATGAATGTGATAATTAAACCAAAGCATTAACTCTGAAAGTCGAATAACATATTAGTGTCTTTTGGGCCCGAGTCTGTCTTTGTTGTCAATGTGATATACAATTGTTGAAAAAGATGAGTAATGAGATCTATGGTTGACTTCATTGGAAGTGTGATTCATGATTTGTATGATATGTAATGTGTGTATTGAAATATTGATTGTAAGTATTAATGATGAATCAGGATTGGTGAATTGTGAATAAAGTAATGTTATGAAATATGATATGTATAATGTGTGTATTGATATATTGATTGTGGATACTATTAATGAATCATGATTGGTATTATGTATAATGTGTGTATTGATATATTGATTGTGGATACTATTAATGAATCATGATTGGTGATAATGATTGTCTTCATTGGAAATGTGATTCATGATTGGTATTATGTATAATGTGTGTATTGAATAGTTGATTGTGAGTATTAGTGACGGGTTGGAATTGGTGATAATGGTATGTATATATGTACATAATATATGAAATTAGTCGAGATATATGAAAGGTACAAATTAAAAAGAGAAAAACATGATAAAAACTAACGGTATATGTAATGGAAATAGTAAAATTATATGTTAGAATTACTATAACGTATGTTTATATTTTATATTGGACTACTAAGCTCTCGGGCTTAGCGCGGGTGTGTATTCGCGCAGGTAGCTTGGTGGAGGTTATGAAGTCTTTCGTTATGCCACGAGAAGAGTAAAAGTTTATCGAGACCAACTAGAGGGAAATGCATACATGTATAATTTTGATTATGATGTATTTCTGATGATAGAGTATTTATATGTATAAATGAAGATTTGATAAAGATAACGATTTTGTAAATGTTATTTAAATTAACGTATTATGGTTTTGAACTCTGTTACAGGTTTTTAAAAGATAACGAAAAGTGACATCCTTATACTTTGTATATTTACTGTATGTATACTAGGTATATGTATAGTACTTATATAGGGTATCGGAGTGTTACAATTGTTTTGGTATCAGAGCTTAGGTTCGAGATTCTCGGCCTAAGTGAAATAAAAAAAAATTTTTTGAAAAGTTTAAATAGAAGTAAAAAGGAAAAGTTTTGAAATGAAATTTGTAATACATGCGTATGCATTGACACCTAGGTTGGTCTCGGATGTGGCATAATATGACTTGTAGAATATTTGTGTGATATGAGATGCTCAATATAGTTGATGATATATGTGTATACTATGTTGATGTGATGAGAAACCATGATTGTTGGCAATGATGTTGGAAATGAATTATAATTGAGGCATAGTGCCTAATTAATTATGAGAAACGAATTGTGAAATGTAATGTGATATATGCATATTGATGATGCATATGAAAAATGTTATGTCGTGTGCATCATGGAATGTAGTGTTGATGTTTATCAGCAATATTATGTAGAACATAATATGAATTGAAACATAAAGAAATGAAAAGGAGAATAAAGTTGAAAATCAAATCAAGATAAGAATATGTACTTTTCTTCTATACTTTGAATCTCTTTATAATAAAGTTTATGTTGGGTTTGCTAATGTTGAGTTTGCTAGGCAGAGGAAATAATATCGAATTGTTAAAATTGAAAGTTATGTTATTTAAATGAGGAGAGTATGGTGGAATATTGAATGAATGATTAGTAGAGACAAAGTGTGATTATGTAAAGTTGGAATGTATATACAGTTAAGGTTTTGTTTAAAGGAAAAAGAGATGATATTGGTTAAGAATATAAATTGGTATTGTTATTTTAATGCAAATATTGTGAATTTAATGTTAGAAATGTGAGATGCTTGAATATGGTGAAAGCTCATGGTAATGGTGGTAATATACGATATTTGAGATTCTGAAATGAGCTTGGTAATTGTGAAAATTATATGTTTTGATATTGCTTTGTGATATATATATATATATATATACGTAAGATGTTTTTAAAGTGATATTAAGAAAAGATGAGTTTGGCAAAGTGAAGTTTAAGCAAAGTAGTAAGCTGAAAAGTTAAAGTTCTAGTGGAATTTGATAAAGATTATTTGGATATTGATAGTTTAATGTATATTCAATACATGAGCTAGGCGAAATAACTTATATTGTACATGAAAGTATTATGAAGTGAGTAATGTGATTGATAGTATGAGAATTTGTTTTGATGTAAAAAGGGTAGTGGAGGAGCAAATGAAAATGAGCTATTTTAAGCCACACTACTGGAAAGGGTAAAATGGATATGGAAGTGTATTAAATGCTTTTAAAGGCGAAAGTGAGAGAGATGTCACTTTGGGAATATGATCAAGATGAATGTGAAGTGTTAATATAGTCAGAATATATATATACATTGTAGTGTGAATAAATACTTTATATTATATTGGAAGAATGAGAATGATAGTGTTTAAAAGAAAGTGATGAACATTAAATTTGTATTGAATGTATGAAAAAGGAAAATTAAATAAGAGCATATAATTAAGTGTGTACATGTATATGACATGTGAATGAAATTATACATATATACATAAAGCTGTGAGTCATGTTTTGTAGATGACCTATGAATATGTATATGGTATAATTATAGAATTAATGATATGGAAATGATGTTGTATGTATAAGTGGATCTAAGAGAGAGTAGGTCTGGAACTGAGTAAAGCTAATTGGATTATGTGATAAAAGTAAGTATGAAATGGACTTGAGTAATAGTGGACAGTGGAAATTGTTGGTGAGCTTTAAATTTGATGATTATATGATATTTAGAGTCCCAAAGTATTCACATATAAAAAGTTCTATGTAATTATATTATAAGAGATTGTAAATGGATTAGAAATGAAGTGACGAATAGAAATTGTATAAAAACTGTATATGATTGAATATGTATATAATAATGTTGTTGAAACGTGACTTAAGTTGATAAAGATCATATAATCGAATGCAAATTTGGTTGAAACGGAGTTGGAATGTGTTAACTTCTGATATAGTAAAAATGTAAAGAAGAAATAGGTAATTCTTGAGATACACCTTAGCCTTGTATTTGTATAGATTGAGAATAAAATTATGAGAAGAATAGTATTGATTTGAAAGTCTCAGGCTTGAATATTAATCTCTTAAAGCCATGTGTTTTGTTCAGCGTATTTGATCGATTAATTTTGGTTATCCATGGATTTGGATCTTAGATAAAAGGATTGTAATACAGATTTGATGAGATTGAAATTATGGAAATGTGTTGAGTTGTGGATAATATAAAAAAATTATATATATATATATAGCAATGATATGGAATGTGAAGAGATATTAAAAAGGGAAAAATTATAGAATATGTTTAAGGTATGTAACTCGAGGTTTGAGTGAATGAATTGTAGATAGTAAATATGGTATAAATTTTTATGAGAATTGGTGGGTATTATAGTAAGATAATAGAGAATAAACTATGTGTATATTAAAAGATAATTTGAAGTGATTTGTTATCATGATGTTTTGACTGAAAATGGATCGGAAGAGATCAGGAATTGAATATAAGTTTGCCCTAATGGAATGAAGTTATATATATACATATATGAATATTATGAAATTTTATGATAAGTTAGGTAAATTAATCGTTGGTTGGAATTGAACAAGATTGGAATGTGGGTATATAGTGACAAATAGATCAATTGATCTAGATTCGATTAAGATTTTGAATCATTATTGAGATTTAATGTGTGTAGTTGTACCAATAGTGTAATTATTTACATGATAATGTATATGATGTAAAATATTAAAGTGTGAATGAACATGAACGAATGGAATTATAGTAGTTATAAATCATGATAAAAGGGGTAAAGATGGGATATTTATAAAATGAATAAAAAGGTAATGTATTAATTTGTAAGTTAAGTGAAATGCATGTTAAAGAAGTAACTTTATTTGTGGAAATAAGGATCTTGTTATCCATTGAGGGTTGATAAATGTCTATTTAGACAATGATTGTAATGAAGGGATAATTAATGCTCAGATATAAATCAATGGTTTTTAAGATTAAAGTTAAGAGAGTAATTACAAAGAAGTGAAAGAACAAAATATATTAAATATAAAGATTTGGTGGAGTATAAGTGTACTATAAAATGATCTGATTCTTATATAAAGACATTAACAAGAAATGTAATGAGCTCTTTTGAATGTTTGATTAAGGAAGTAACAAGATGTATAAACATATAGAATGATGGATTATGGAATTTAAAGAAGGTGGTTGATTCTAAAGAGGAGAGTTGAAGCTATATGATTTGATGATATAATGATTTAAACGTATAATTAACTTCATATGGAAGTTAAGATGGTATGGTATTATGAATGGATTACAATTATACTAGATAATTTCGAGGACGAAATTATTTAAGGGGGAGAGAATTGTAATATCCTCATGTTTGCCCTAGAAGTATTGGTTATGTTGTTGTTGTAAATTGGATTGAATGTATATGTTATGTGTTAAGAAAAGAAATTGAGAAGAGAATGCTTGTGTATATGTGTTTTGGGAAAGAAAATAGGGTTTAGAGAGAAATGTATATGTTGTTTATATGATGATATAACTAACATATACATAAGTCAAATAGAGAGTCAATGCAAGAAGATATTTTATTTGAGACTTGTGAAATTACATATTTGGGCATGCAAGGGACAAAAGCTAAATTAAGTGATGAGAGGTGTTTTGGTAATTGTTTTGTTAAATTTTGTGGTGGAGATTTAAAGAAGAAGAAATGGTTGATTTGTATTTATTCTTCTTCTCTTCTCAAGTGTGTGCCGGCCATTGAAGAAAAGAGAGAGCAAGAGAGGTGTGCTTGATGCTAGAACCAAATTGAAGAAGGAATCAAAGGATTTGGCTAGAGATTTGTGGAATTTCTTCATTTAAGGTAAGTATTTTCTTGTTGCTTTGGTTATTTTTGAAGTTATGTTTGATGTGAGGTTTGATTTGGTTGGAATCTTGATTTGGTGTGTTTGAGATGTATTCACAAGTGTTTAAATTGATTACAAGTTAAAAGATTTAATTGGTGTGGGTTTGGTTTTGAATATGGTAAGTTATGTAGAGGTTGATAGTGAAAGATTATGAAGGATGTTGGAATTAGGGTTTTGAGATGGCTTGTGTTTAAATGTGTTGTTTAAGTGATTATTGTGATGATTATGTAAGATATGTGTGTATGTCATTGATTGCATCCATTTGAATGAGTTTGTGTTGTGCATAAGGTGTTAGAATGCATTTAGAAGAGTGTTGGCTTTGGTTAGGGTTTGTTCATGAGTGACACGGCCAAAACCAAAGAAGAGACACGGCCAAGACTTAATGTTTTGGAGAGACACGGCCAAGTCCATGGGAATTTGGCCGTGTGTGTGAGTTTTTGGAGAGGACACGGCCGTGTCTCATGCCAGTGTCTGCCACTGCCAATTTGTTTTGGGAGACACGGCCACAAGCTTGGCCGTGTCCCTTGGGTGTGTTTGCTACTGTGATGGTTTTTGGTTCTTCATGCATTGTTTGATGTTTCAAAAGTCTTTTGTTCCTAAACATTTTATATACACTCTAAATACTTTATAATCAAAGAATGACCTAAACAAATGTATGTGGATGATTCTAAACCTATGAATAATGATCTTTGAATTAGGTTTTGAAGAGATTGTGTTGCATTAACCTAAATGTTGAGAATTCTTGGAAGAGAAAATGTGTAGATGGATGGGAATAGTTCTTGAGGTAAGTACCAATACATACGAGTGTATTTATTTATATGATTTGAGGCTTAACACGTTTGTTTGCAAATGTGTTAAGTGGTTTACTATATTGTTAATATAATTGGATTAAGGTGATGATTGAATGATGTGAAGGATGTGAAGATCATTAAAAAGGTAAGCATAAACCCTATTTGATTGTATATCCTTATATGTCTTTGAACTTTAACACATTTGGATGAAAGTGTTAAATAAGTTATTATATTGTGAATGTAAATGATGAATGTAAATCGCTATATATATATATATATATAAAGGATGAAATATGAAATGGGAAAGGTAGGAAGAAAGGAGGATCATTCTTAAGGTATGTGCAATTTGTTATGATAAATACTCTAGTAATGAATGATGTTAATGTGTTTTGAGAAATGAGGAAATGTTATGTTATATGCATTGTGAATCCTGTGTATGGAAATGTATTATATGAATAATATACTTTGAAATGTTATGTCAATGATGCTATATGTATCATATGGATTGAGATATGATATGTGGTGAAGCCATTGTGATTGGCTAAGATAATTCAATTGAGATATGTAAGGCATGTTTGCCTAAATGATGATGAGAATTGAAAATGATATTGATGATGAAATAAACAATGAATTGTGTATCTAATGTGTTATTCATTTTCAGAGTTTTGTTGTTGGTGGCATGCCTAATGGTAACAATCTCTTGAAGTTAGGTTGGGCTTGATCCTTGAAGCCAAGTTGGGTTGAAGTTTAACATGTTTTACTCCCCTTGAAGCTTGGTTGGGTCTAGTCCTTGAAGCCTAATTGAGATGTTACAACCCTTGAAGCTAGGTTGGATTAGTTCTTGAAGCCTAGTTGGGTTAATACTTAGCATGCTTTGTTCCCCTTGAATCTTGGTTGAACTTAATCCTTGAAGCCTAGTTGGGATATTTATGAATGTGATAATTAAACCAAAGCATTAACTCTGAAAGTTGAATAACATATTAGTGTCTTTTGGGCCCGAGTTTGTCTTTGTTGTCAATGTGATATACAATTGTTGAAAAAGATGAGTAATGAGATCTATGGTTGACTTCATTGGAAGTGTGATTCATGATTTGTATGATATGTAATGTGTGTATTGAAATATTGATTGTAAGTATTAATGATGAATCAGGATTGGTGAATTGTGAATAAAGTAATGTTATGAAATATGATATGTATAATGTGTGTATTGATATATTGATTGTGGATACTATTAATGAATCATGATTGGTATTATGTATAATGTGTGTATTGATATATTGATTGTGGATACTATTAATGAATCATGATTGGTGATAATGATTGTCTTCATTGGAAATGTGATTCATGATTGGTATTATGTATAATGTGTGTATTGAATAGTTGATTGTGAGTATTAGTGACGGGTTGGAATTGGTGATAATGGTATGTATATATGTACATAATATATGAAATTAGTCGAGATATATGAAAGGTACAAATTAAAAAGAGAAAAACATGATAAAAACTAACGGTATATGTAATGGAAATAGTAAAATTATATGTTAGAATTACTATAACGTATGTTTATATTTTATATTGGACTACTAAGCTCTCGGGCTTAGCGCGGGTGTGTATTCGCGCAGGTAGCTTGGTGGAGGTTATGAAGTCTTTCGTTATGCCACGAGAAGAGTAAAAGTTTATCGAGACCAACTAGAGGGAAATGCATACATGTATAATTTTGATTATGATGTATTTCTGATGATAGAGTATTTATATGTATAAATGAAGATTTGATAAAGATAACGATTTTGTAAATGTTATTTAAATTAACGTATTATGGTTTTGAACTCTGTTACAGGTTTTTAAAAGATAACGAAAAGTGACATCCTTATACTTTGTATATTTACTGTATGTATACTAGGTATATGTATAGTACTTATATAGGGTATCGGGGTGTTACAAATACCCTCTGCTGAAACCACATGACCAAGAAAAGCTACCTGATCGAGCCAGAACTCATACTTAGATAGCTTAGCATACAATTGCTTCTCCCTCAGAGTCTGCAATATGATCCGCAAATGCCTATCATGATCCTCCTCATTACACGAATACACCAAGATGCCATCAATGAAGACTACCACAAACTGATCCAAAAATGGTCTGAATACCCTGTTCATCAAATCCATAAAAGCTACTGGTGCATTCGTCAATCCAAAAGGCATCACCAGAAACTCATAATGCCCATACCTCGTGCGAAAAGTTGTCTTTGGGTACATCCACATCTCTGACTCTCAACTAATGGTACCCTAATCTTAGATCAATCTTAGAGAATATTGCTGCTCCCTTCAATTGATCAAAGAGATCATCTATCTGAGGTAAAGGATACTTGTTCTTGATGGTCACCTTATTCAACTGCCTATAATCAATACATAATCTCATGGTGCCATCTTTCTTCTCCACAAACAACATAGGCGCTCCCCACAGGGACACACTAGGGCAGACGAACCCTTTATCCAATAACTCCTGCAACTGTACCTTCAACTCTCTCAACTCAGTAGGTTCCATCCGATAAGGGGTAATAGAGATAGGAGTTGTACCAGGCAACAAATCGATTCCAAACTCCACTTCTCTCTCAGGAGATACCCCTGGCAACTCATCGGGGAAAACATCTGGAAACTCATCAACTATGGGTGTACTTTCAAGCAGGGATCCCACTACTCTAGTATCTACAACATGAGCAAGATAAGCCTCACATCCCTTTTGAATCATCCTCCCAGCTGAAATAGCTGAAATAAATATGGATGAAAGATACCTTTGTTCACCAGATACCATCACATCCTTACCATCACGTGTTCTCAAAGTAACATATTTCTTCTGACAGTCTACCATAGCCCCATGCTTGGATAACCAATCCATGCCCAAAATCAGATCTTATTCCCTGAAAGGCATCTCAATCAGGTCACCGAGATACTCCTCATCCTAAACAACAGCTGGACTATCTCGGTGCACCCTGCTCACCACAACACTATGTCCTAAAGGATTTGTCACCAAGACATCAAATCCTAGAGACTCAGAATGCAATTTAGTCACAAGCAAGATAGATGCACTTATGTTTGAATGCGTAGATCCAGGATCTAATAGAGCAAGGACTGAAATACCAAATAAAGAAAATGTACCCGCAATGACGGCTGAAGCATCCGGCTACCTCTGTATCACATAAACCTGCTGATATGGCCCAGCCTCATCTGGCCTACTGCCTCCGGATGTAGAGCCTCCTCTCTGACTAAACCCAGGTCGACCACCTCTACTAAAACCTCTGCCACCACGACCCCCTCTGACACTGAGTCGAGAAGCTGCAGTATCTGCCTGCCTAACTCTGGTGGCTCGAGATAATCTCTGATAAAATGCTCTGACGACCCACATCTAAAACACACTCCCGAAGCACCTCTCCACCAGCAGACACCTCCATGTACTCTACCACAATGAACGCAAGTAGGTGGAGTAGGTCTTTGAGCCACTGGAGTCGGAGCACTAGCCACTGAAACTGTAGGTCTCTGTCTCTGTCTCTGCTGCTGTACTGACCTGCCAAACTGCCCCTAACTCCTAGTAAACCTCTAAAAATGTCCCCCTCAGCCTCTCTTCACTAATGAAGACCCTGCCTCACTCTGGGGTCTCCTAACTCTGGTCTCCTCAACCCTGGCAGCTGCTGCAAGACTCTGTGCCCTCTCAACAGTCCTGGCAGCTGCAACTAACTGAAAAAAATCCTGATACCGAGAGCATGCGATGATGCACATGATAGAGGGTCTCAGTCCCTCCTCAAACCTTCTTCACCTGTCAAACTCATCAGAAATGATCCCACCAGTATAGTGACTCAACCGGATAAACTTGATCTCATACTCGGTCATTGTCCTGGTATCCTGTCTCAGACTCAGAAACTCCATCTTCTTTGCATCTTTATACTCTCTCGGAGTATACTTCTGCTCAAATTCTCGCAGGAAATCATCATAGGTCAGGACTGGTGGATCATCCAGAGCATGTGGAACCATCTTCCACCAATCATATGCATCTCTCTGCAGAAGAGATCTGGCATAATCAAACTTCTCTTCCGGACTAGCCTGTAACTGAATAAATATCCTCTGAACCCGATCTAGTCACTGCTCTGCTACAGCAGGGTCTGTAGTACCAACAAAGTCCTTAGCTCCATACTTTCTCAGTTTATCATATTACCTCACCGGCAACTGCGGCTGCGGCTGCGGCTGTGGCTGTGGCGGCTGCGAAACTGGAGCATGCCTCAACAACTCTACCATATGCCATACCTAACCAGGCAAAATCTCATCACCTGCTGGTCTCACGGGCATAGAAACTGATGCCTCACCAGCAGACACAACTCTAGCTCCATCTCTACTCTCATCTGGAGCAACACTCTCTGCACTACCCTCAGCAGCTTGATGCGGCCGAGACGCCATAACTACATATATCTGCAAACAAAGCAGAAAATACTATATCAGAGATCAGAAACTGCCAGTGCCAATGCATGTATTACAATTAAAAACTATTTTTCAAATCCCCCATTTTCTCTCTCTATCATCCCACTTAGGTCGAGAACCTCAAACCTAGGCTCTGATACCAAAATAAATGTAATACCCTTATACCCTATATACATACAATACATATTTTCAGCATATGTAAAATACGCATATACGGTACAAAAATATCACAGACCGGTTTACTAATTTTTTTTCACATTTTCAAGTTAAAATTTCAAATTCTAAATATATAAAAATTAAATAGAATATAAATATTCTTTACTTGTTATAAGAACCCAAAATAAATAATATATATATAAATCTCTGGGAAAAATTCGCCAGACTTTTGTCTGTAATTTGGATATCCCAAAATTTAGCAATTATTCAACCTGCAAAAAGAAAACACTCTCAAATAATTTTCAATCACCGTCTTAACCATACTTCTCAATTTCAACAAGTTTCTCAAACATTTATATATATATAGATATATATATAATTTAAAACACACTTACTCTCCTATTTCAAATACATTGACACAAATATTCTTTATAATATACAATACGTAAAATTCAAAACATAATATATGTAATATCCTTATGTATGCCCTAGAAGTTTTGATTATGTTGTTATTGTTGTTGTTGTTGTTGTTGTTGTTGTTGGTTTAAAATGTGATTGAATGTATATGTTAGGTGATAAGAAAAGGAATTGGTAAGAGAATGCTTATGTATATGTGTTTTGGGAAAGAAAGAGGGTTTAGAGAAAAGTGTATATGTTGTTTATATGATGATATATATAACATATACATAAGTCAAAGGGAGAGTCAATGGAAGAGAGATATTTTTATGGGATATGTGAAATTACTATAATGGGCTTATAAGAGACAAGAGGTTAGTTATATGGATAAGGGTGTTTTGGTAATTACTTGAATTGAAACTCATGGTGGAGATTTAAAGAAGGATTGACTTTGTTTCTTCATCATTTTCTCTTTTTCTTGGTTGTAGTGGCCGGCTCCTCCATAGACAAAGGAAAGCAAGAGGTGAAGAGAGGATCTTGATGTGTTGAGCTCAAATTGAAGGAAGATTAAGTGATCAAGTGTTGATTCAAGAAGTTTTTAACTAAGGTAAGATCTTTCCTTTGATTTCTTTTATTCTTTTGAAGTAGTATTTGAAATTCATTAGGGTTTGTTGAATTGATGATGGGATTTAGTTGTGTTGTGTATTCAAGTGTAAATTTGGTTTTAAGTTAAGAATTTAAATAGGTGTTATTGTTGGAAGTGAAGGATGTTGATTTTGGAAGATGGAGAAGGATGTTGGTTTTAGGGTTTTGAAGTGGTTGTGTTTAATTGTGATGTTAATGTGTTATTAAAGTGATTATTGTGATGATTGTGTAAGATATGTGTTTATGTTATTGAGTGTACCCATTTGAATGAATTTGTGTTGTGCATGATGTGTTAAAATGCATTTAGAAGATTGTTGGACACATTTAGGGTTTGGTTTTCAAATGACACGGCCAAAAGCAAGGAGAGACATGGCCAAGCCAAGAAAACTTGGGCGTGTTGGAAGGATTTTTGGGAGACACGGCCGTGTCTATTGCCTGTGTTCACTACTAGATGTTGGTGTTGGGAGACACGGCCACAAGCTTGGCTGTGTCCCTTGCCCATGTTGCCTACTGTCAAATTGAGGTTGAGTGACACGGCCACAAGCTTGGCCGTGTCCCTCAAGTGGGCTGCCCGTGTCCCTCAAATGTGTTGGTTAGGGTTTTTATTCTTTGCTCTAATTGCATTGTTATGATTCTTCAAAGGTATTTTGGTACCTAAACCTAAACATAAACACTTTAAATATACTTCAACCAAAGAATGCCCTAATCAAATGGATGTGGAAGATCCTAAAACTATGAATGATGTAGATTGTTCTTTGCCCTAATTGCATTGCTGAGATTGAACAATGTTGTGTTATGCATTGTGAATGGTAATGTGTTTCATGAGTAATGTATATTGAAATGTTATAAGATGCTATGATGATTCAATTGAATGAGATATGGCATGTTTGCCTAATTGATGAGAAGAATTGAGAAAGAGTTTGATAAAGAAAATAATGAAATAATTGTATGTTTAATATGTTATTCAGTTTCAGAGTTCTGGTTTTTGGAGGCATGCCTATTTAATGAAAGGTAACAGTCTTGCCGGGTTGAGGATCTCTTCAAATTGAGTTAAATTGAGGTCCAAGAGACTGGGTCTGTTACACTATGATAATTGATATTATGAGATATTTGATTTGTAACAGTCTTGCCGGGTTGAGGATCTCCTCGAGTTAGATGAGTTGATGATCCAAGAGACTGGGTCTGTTACGCTATCCATGGATAGAGATATATATGTATATGTTGCCTACGGGCTTGATAATGGTGTTTATGAACCAAAGCAGTAACTCTGAATTCTGAATATCGTATTAAGTACTTGATGGGCCAATAAGTGTCTAGGTTTTATGTATATCATAAGTGATGTTCTAATGTAATGAAGTGTTAACATTACTTAAATGATGAAACAAAATATTGTCTGTTGAGTATGATCTTTACTGATTGAGTGTGTATCATTGATGTTGATTTATTAATACAAATATGAAACATTGCATTGCACTAAAGCATAACATTAGCATAAATTATCTTACTAAGCCCTTGGCTTAGCGCGATAGTGTTTAATCGCGCAGGTGATAGAGTTGAACCCGAGAGTTCATCGAGACCGAGTGAGAGTAGACCTTGAAGAGTTGATTTTGGGAACTTAAAGATCAGAAGGGATTTGCCAATCATGTACTACTTCTTTATATTTTATAAAGTAATATTTATAATGTAAATATATGCACATTTGTAAATATGGAATTAAATGTTTCATATATGTAAATATTTTATACATTCCGCTGCGTATTAACTAAATGTATCTATATATCTATTTTTGTTTTATATTACAAGCTAATCATTTATTTTCTATAATGTATACAATTGAAAGATTATGGTATCGTTTAAAATGTTTTGAATTTTAAGAAAATCGGTAGCATCCCTATGTTTAGTGCATATATACTACATTGTGGTGTTTGTAGTGTGCATGTATTGAATGTAGGGGTGTTACAGTTGTTTTGGTATCAGAGCCTAGGTTTGAGATTCTCAACCTAGGTAAAATGTAAGAAAAAGAATATTTTTACTTAAAAAGTGAGTTTTTAAATAACATATATGTTTGGGATTGGCAATCTCTGATCTTTAATAAGATGTATTCTGCTGTGTTTGCAGAAATAGGTTGTGATGGATCCTCATTTGCATCAGTCAGTTGAGGGTAGTGAGGAGAGTGTAGCTCCGAAAGATAGAGCTAGAGTTGATAGTGCTGAGGAGGCACCTGCTTCGGTGTCGGGGAGACCAGTTGGTGAGGAGGTTCCGCCAGCTTGGCTTAGGCATGTGGTAGAGGCTTTGAGGCAAACACCAGTGCAACCACCGCCACCACCCCCTCAGCCTTTAGTATCAGTGAGGCACTATGATAAACTGAGGAAGTATGGAGCCGAAGATTTTATAGGTACTACTGATCCAGCAGTGGCTGAGCAGTGGTTGGACAAAGTACAAAGAATATTTGTTCAGTTGCAAGCTACTCCGGAGGAAAGGTTTGATTATGCTAGATCATTGCTACAGAAGGATGCATATAGTTGGTGGAAGACAGTGCCTCATTCCATGGAAGATCCACCAACATTGTCCTATGCTGATTTCTTGAGAGAGTTTGAATTGAAGTATACTCCGAGGGAGTATAAAGATGGGAAGAAAAGAGAGTTTCTGGATTTGAAACAAGACAATCGGACCGTAACGGAGTATGAGGTTGAATTTATCCGGTTGAGTCAGTATGCCGGGGGCATTATAGCTGATGAGATAGATAGATGCAGGAGATTTGAGGAGGGATTGAGGCCCTCTATCATGTGCTTAGTGGCTGGATCTCAATATCATGATTTTTCCCAGCTTGTGGCAGCAGCTCGAAGTGTGGAGCGAGCTCAAAGTATTGCAGCTGCTTCAGAGGAAGAGGTTAGGGTTAGAAGGCCCCAGTGGGAGGCAGGGTCTTCATCAGCAAAGAGAGGTAAAGGAAGCTTTGTTCCTAGAGTCAGTAGGAGTCAGAGGTCAGCTGGTAGGTCAGTGCAGTTACAGAGGCAGAGATTTAGACCTACAGCTTCAGTGGCGAGTGCTCCGACCCCAGTGACTCAAAGATCCGCTCTACCTGTGTGTGCTCAGTGTGGTGGATCACATAGGGGTGCTTGTTGGAGGTATAGTGGGTCAGCTGTATGCTTCAGGTGTGGATCGCCTGATCATGTTATTAGAGATTGTCCAGAGACGCGGGAACAGAGGTCAGTTGATTCCGCAGCTTCTCGACCTAATGTGAGGGGAGGTCGAGGAGGCAGAGGTGTTAGCAGAGGAGGCAGACCGGGGTTCAGTTCTAGAGGAGGTGCTGCATCCAGGGAGAGTAGACCAGAGGAGGTTGATTAGAAAAGGGTGTGAAGCCTATCTTGCTCATGTGGTAGATACTAGAGTAAGAGGTTCTCCTATTGATAGCATTGCTACAGTTGCTGAGTTCCCAGATGTATTTCCAGAGGAATTGCCAGGATTGCCTCCTGAGAGAGAAGTGGAGTTTGGTATTGAATTGTTGCCTGGTACCACTCCTATCTCTATTACTCCGTATAGAATGGCACCAGCAGAATTGAGAGAATTGAAAGTGCAATTACAGGAGTTGTTGGATAAGGGATTTATTCGCCCCAGTGTTTCTCCTTGGGGAGCTCCTATGTTATTTGTGAAGAAGAAGGATGGTACTATGAGATTGTGCATCGATTATAGGCAATTGAACAAGGTGACTATTAAAAATAAATATCCTTTGCCTAGAATTGATGATCTCTTTGATCAATTGAAGGGAGCGTCAGTGTTTTCTAAAATTGATCTGAGATCTGGGTACCATCAGCTGAGAGTCAGAGCTGAAGATGTTCCGAAGACAGCATTCCGGACCAGGTATGGGCATTATGAATTTCTAGTTATGCCTTTCGGTCTGACGAATGCACCTGCAGCTTTTATGGATTTGATGAATAGGGTGTTTAGGCCCTATCTGGATCAGTTTGTAGTGGTCTTCATTGATGATATTCTGGTGTATTCGCGAAATAAAGAGGAACATGACAAGCATTTGCGGATTGTGCTGCAGATTTTGAGAGAGAAGCAGTTGTTTGCCAAACTGTCGAAATGTGAGTTCTGGCTTGACCAAGTAGCTTTTCTTGGTCATATAGTTTCAGCAGAAGGTATTAGAGTTGATCCGAGTAAAGTTGAAGCTATTCTGAATTGGAGTCCACCAAAGTCAGTGACTGAAGTTAGAAGTTTTCTGGGTTTGGCAGGCTATTACCGACGGTTTGTGAAAGGATTTTCTTTGATAGCTACTCCACTCACCAGATTGCTTTGAAAGGGAATTAGATTTGTGTGGACAGATCAGTGCCAGGCTAGTTTTGAACAGTTGAGGGAATTGTTGACTCAAGCGCCTATTCTTACTTTACCTGTAGAAGGCAAACCATATGTGATCTACAGTGATGCTTCACATAGTGGTTTGGGTTGTGTTCTGATGCAAGAAGGTAAAGTGATAGCTTATGCTTCTCGACAGTTGAAACCGCATGAGCTCAATTATCCGACCCATGATTTGGAACTAGCAGCAATTGTGTTTGCATTGAAGATCTGGCGACATTATTTGTTTGGGGAGAAATGTTTCATCTACACTGACCACAAAAGCTTGAAATATTTGGGTGTCCAAAAAGAGCTCAATCTTCGACAGAGGAGGTGGTTGGAATTGATTAAAGACTACGACTGTTTGATTGATTATCATCCGGGTAAAGCAAATGTTGTTGCTGATGCTTTGAGTCGGAAGTCTTTGGCAGGTTTGACTGTTTATTCGCTCTCGTTGCTTGTTGAGTTGAGAGCATTGCATGCCAGTTTTGTATCTTGTGATGATGGTGCATTGTTGGCACAGTTGCATTTGAAGCCACTTTTGTTAGATCAGATTAAAGAGGCTCAGTTAGCTGATGAAAAGATTCAGAAGATTGTTTCAGATTGCCAGAATGGGAAGAGTAGAGATTTTATTGTGAAAAGTGATGGGAGTCTCTGGTTTAAGAACAGATTGTATGTACCTGATGATGCTAATTTGAAAAGGATCATTTTAGAAGAAGCACATCAGTCAGTGTTTGCTATGCATCCGGGCAATACCAAGATGTATCATGATTTGAGACAATATTACTGGTGGTCTGGTATGAAGAGAGACATTGCGGAGTTTGTATCCAAATGTCTCACTTGTCAGAAGGTAAAAGCAGAGCATCAAGTTCCAACCGGGTTGCTTCAACCGTTGTTAGTGCCTGAATGGAAGTGGGAAAGAGTGACAATGGATTTTGTGTCTGGTTTGCCATTGACACAAAGGAAGCATGATGCCATTTGGGTGATTGTGGATAGATTGACTAAAACAGCTCATTTCCTTCCAGTTCGGATGGATTACTCTTTGGAGAGGTTGGCTGAGCTGTATATTCATGAGATTGTGAAGTTGCATGGGGTTCCAACTTCTTTAGTATCTGATCGAGATCCCCGGTTTACTTCAAGGTTTTGGAAGAGTTTGCATGGTGCTTTGGGTTCTCGATTACACTTTAGTACTGCATTCCATCCGCAGACAGATGGGCAGTCAGAGAGAGTGATACAGATTATTGAGGACATGTTGAGAAGCTGTGTCATTGATTTCTCTGGAAGTTGGGACAGATTTTTACCGTTTGTAGAGTTTGCTTACAACAATAGTCACCAATCTAGCATTGGTATGGCGCCGTTTGAAGCATTGTATGGCAGACGGTGTAGGACACCTCTTTGTTGGAATGAACTTGGGGAAGGTAAGTTAATTGGGCCTGATTTGATTCAAGAAACTGAAGAGAAAGTGAAATTGATTCGAGGCAGGTTGAAAGCAGCTTCAGACCGACAGAAGTCTTATGCAGATCTGAAGAGGAGAGACATAGAGTTTGATGTTGGAGATAAGGTATTTTTGAAAGTGTCTCCTTGGAAGAAGATTTTGAGGTTCGGTCGGAAAGGGAAATTGAGTCCTCGATTCATTGGACCGTATGAAGTATTGGAAAGAGTTGGGCCAGTTGCTTATCGGCTTGCTTTGCCACCTGAGTTGGATCGTATCCATAATGTATTCCATGTTTCTATGTTGAGGAGATACAGATCGGATCTATCTCATGTGTTGCCGATTGAATCAATCGAGGTGAGTCCCGATTTGACGTTTGAAGAGGAACCAGTTGTTATCTTAGCACGTGATGTGAAAAAGTTGAGAAACAAGAGTGTGCCATTAGTGAAAGTTCTATGGAGGAATCATACAAAAGAAGAGGCAACTTGGGAAAGTGAGCAAACAATGCGAGATCAATATCCTCAGTTGTCTCGGGCTTGATATCAGGTAATTTCGAGGACGAAATTTCTTTTTAGAGGGGGAGAATTGTAATATCCTTATGTATGCCCTAGAAGTTTTGATTATGTTGTTATTGTTGTTGTTGTTGTTGGTTTAAAATGTGATTGAATGTATATGTTAGGTGATAAGAAAAGGAATTGGTAAGAGAATGCTTATGTATATGTGTTTTGGGAAAGAAAGAGGGTTTAGAGAAAAGTGTATATGTTGTTTATATGATGATATATATAACATATACATAAGTCAAAGGGAGAGTCAATGGAAGAGAGATATTTTTATGGGATATGTGAAATTACTATAATGGGCTTATAAGAGACAAGAGGTTAGTTATATGAATAAGGGTGTTTTGGTAATTACTTGAATTGAAACTCATGGTGGAGACTTAAAGAAGGATTGACTTTGTTTCTTCATCATTTTCTCTTTTTCTTGGTTGTAGTGGCCGGCTCCTCCATAGACAAAGGAAAGCAAGAGGTGAAGAGAGGATCTTGATGTGTTGAGCTCAAATTGAAGGAAGATTAAGTGATCAAGTGTTGATTCAAGAAGTTTTTAACTAAGGTAAGATCTTTCCTTTGATTTCTTTTATTCTTTTGAAGTAGTATTTGAAATTCATTAGGGTTTGTTGAATTGATGATGGGATGTAGTTGTGTTGTGTATTCAAGTGTAAATTTGGTTTTAAGTTAAGAATTTAAATAGGTGTTGTTGTTGGAAGTGAAGGATGTTGATTTTGGAAGATGGAGAAGGATGTTGGTTTTAGGGTTTTGAAGTGGTTGTGTTTAATTGTGATGTTAATGTGTTATTAAAGTGATTATTGTGATGATTGTGTAAGATATGTGTTTATGTTATTGAGTGTACCCATTTGAATGAATTTGTGTTGTGCATGATGTGTTAAAATGCATTTAGAAGATTGTTGGACACATTTAGGGTTTGGTTTTCAAATGACACGGCCAAAAGCAAGGAGAGACACGGCCAAGCCAAGAAAACTTGGGCGTGTTGGAAGGATTTTTGGGAGACACGGCCGTGTCTATTGCCTGTGTTCACTACTGGATGTTGGTGTTGGGAGACACGGCCACAAGCTTGGCCGTGTCCCTTGCCCGTGTTGCCTACTGTCAAATTGAGGTTGAGTGACACGGCCACAAGCTTGGCCGTGTCCCTCAAGTGGGCTGCCCGTGTCCCTCAAATGTGTTGGTTAGGGTTTTTATTCTTTGCTCTAATTGCATTGTTATGATTCTTCAAAGGTATTTTGGTACCTAAACCTAAACATAAACACTTTAAATATACTTCAACCAAAGAATGCCCTAATCAAATGGATGTGGAAGATCCTAAAACTATGAATGATGTAGATTGTTCTTTGCCCTAATTGCATTGCTGAGATTGAACAATGTTGTGTTATGCATTGTGAATGGTAATGTGTTTCATGAGTAATGTATATTGAAATGTTATAAGATGCTATGATGATTCAATTGAATGAGATATGGCATGTTTGCCTAATTGATGAGGAGAATTGAGAAAGAGTTTGATAAAGAAAATAATGAAATAATTGTATGTTTAATATGTTATTCAGTTTCAGAGTTCTGGTTTTTGGAGGCATGCCTATTTAATGAAAGGTAACAGTCTTGCCGGGTTGAGGATCTCTTCAAATTGAGTTGAATTGAGGTCCAAGAGACTGGGTCTGTTACACTATGATAATTGATATTATGAGATATTTGATTTGTAACAGTCTTGCCGGGTTGAGGATCTCCTCGAGTTAGATGAGTTGATGATCCAAGAGACTGGGTCTGTTACGCTATCCATGGATAGAGATATATATGTATATGTTGCCTACGGGCTTGATAATGGTGTTTATGAACCAAAGCAGTAACTCTGAATTCTGAATATCGTATTAAGTACTTGATGGGCCAATAAGTGTCTAGGTTTTATGTATATCATAAGTGATGTTCTAATGTAATGAAGTGTTAACATTACTTAAATGATGAAACGAAATATTGTCTGTTGAGTATGATCTTTACTGATTGAGTGTGTATCATTGATGTTGATTTATTAATACAAATATGAAACATTGCATTGCACTAAAGCAGAACATTAGCATAAATTATCTTACTAAGCCCTTGGCTTAGCGCGATAGTGTTTAATCGCGCAGGTGATAGAGTTGATAGAGTTGAACCCGAGAGTTCATCGAGACCGAGTGAGAGTAGACCTTGAAGAGTTGATTTTGGGAACTTAAAGATCAGAAGGGATTTGCCAATCATGTACTACTTCTTTATATTTTATAAAGTAATATTTATAATGTAAATATATGCACATTTGTAAATATGGAATTAAATGTTTCATATATGTAAATATTTTATACATTCCGCTGCGTATTAACTAAATGTATCTATATATCTATTTTTGTTTTATATTACAAGCTAATCATTTATTTTCTATAATGTATACAATTGAAAGATTATGGTATCGTTTAAAATGTTTTGAATGTTAAGAAAATCGGTAGCATCCCTATGTTTAGTGCATATATACTACATTGTGGTGTTTGTAGTGTGCATGTATTGAATGTAGGGGTGTTACAATATATTATGCATAATACTCAAAATATATAATAACATAAAAATATATACATGATGTTGGTAGTGTTTCTGATCTCGATAGAAACTCAACAAGCTCAACTATAAGTCTAGACCCGACCTGGTCTAAAAGAACTCTCTGGCTCAGCTAGGTCTATCCTGTCACCTACGCGATGAAAACAATCGTGCTAAGCCGAAGCCTAGTGGTGCAAACTTTGATAATAACAATATAACTCAATGCAATACTAAATGCACAATGCATATAGATGTCACATCAATCCACTTTCTTATATTTTTCTCATAAGCACAACTAATAACATTATATTGCTCAATTGTATCATAATTCATAATTCACATTAAAATAAAGACAAGCATGGGCCCAAAAAGGATCTAATATGCTATTCAAATTTCAGAGTTACTGCTTTGGTCCATAATGACACCATGTGTCTAGCCCCATAGGCAATATATCCATGGATAATGTAACAGCCCCAGTCTCTTGGACCTCAACTCGGCTAGACCCTTGGGCCCCAGTATCTTGGTCTTCAACCCAACTAGACTGCTACAGTTTTTGAGGCTTACGACCTAGTCTTTTTCATCCCAAAAATATCATATTTATCAGCTGGTCTGGCTTACGACCCAGTCTTTTCACCATTCCAGCGTTTAACCCGTAGGTAATCATAGGCATGCCGCCAAACCCAGAACTCTGAAAATTGAATAACGTATTAAGCTCACAATTTATTCATATTTCTCATTATCAAATTCTTTCATAATTCCTTTATCAAAACTTTTCTCATTTTCTCATGATCAAACTAAGCACATTGCCTTATTATATCATCTTTTACTCACTTTTTTTTTATTTATTCATTTTTCTCATTATTAATCTCTTTCTCATTGTCACATTTTTAATCTAGGCAAACCCCAAAAATTCATAACCCTAAATTCTCTCTCTTCACCATTCTTTAACCAAACTCTATCATCTCTTCAATCTAACTTTAGAATCATTGTTAACTACCCAAAATAACATCATACACACCAATTCCAACAATTATAACATACTACATCAAAATCCAAATTTTCACATAATACCATCTTCCATGGAATTCAAAGAAAAGAGATGAAAACTTACTAATTTTAGTGGAGATCACCAAAAATCCACTTGAAACTTGTTAATTCCTTCAATTTATGGAGTATGGAAGAAGTAAAATCCTTGGTCTAGCTCCCATGGAATTTTCGGCCAAAGGAAAGAGAAGAAGAAGAAG
Organism: Garcia nutans; assembly: GCA_947685225.1. Taxonomy (NCBI): domain Eukaryota; kingdom Viridiplantae; phylum Streptophyta; class Magnoliopsida; order Malpighiales; family Euphorbiaceae; genus Garcia; species Garcia nutans. Next base: position 39,132,501 of record CANTUV010000045.1, read on the forward strand.
AAGAAGAAGAAGACTTTAATATTTCTTTTCCTTTTATCTTTTTTTTAAACCACATATATATATATATTAAAATAATTTAATATTTAATTTGTTTAAAAAATTAGAAGTCCTAATTTTCCTCTTCCATTCAAAAATAATTTATTTTTGAATTATTTTATTAATTTTGAATTTATAAGATTTAATTTCCAAAATATCCTTTTCGTTTAAAAAGTGTTGACTTTTATATATGTTATGTATATTTTGCATATATATCACATATATATTCCACTTTTTCATTTAAAATCCCTTCATTTTTCATTTAAAACCATTAATTTAATTTATCCTTTTAAATTATAATTTATTTTATCCAATTTTTCAAAAATTAAAAATTTTCAAAAATTTTAAGATGTTACATGTAGTATGAAATTACACCATAAAACTCAAAGCTAGATGATAAATATGTATTAATTTCAATATTACTTATGGTAGTATTTTGAGGTCTCTTAAGTCTTTTCAGTAAAAATCTACCAACTTTGCTTACAATAGATAATGAATATGTATCCTCATTTTGACACCTATGTGATGCAGGGATCATTAATGTATATATTGATTCATATTCTCTATATAAGTCCAAAATATTTCTTTTAGCCCCATCAATTATTCTAGTAACATTAACATCTTTTATCTAAGAGAAGATAATAATTTCTTAAATAATCAGTTAAATTTTAATTCACACACGAGGATCCAATACATAAGTAACAAGATTAAGAACAGGAAAATCTTTAAAATAATTAAGCTATTTTTTCTTTATTGTAATAACAGTTTCTTTCTATTCAATATATTTGTATACTCATAAAAAATAATTGCAATATTCAAAGCTTCAAACACTACTAAATGAGATGTAGGATAACAAACACTAGATAAATGTTTAGTAGCATCATTAAAAACTTTTAAAAGATCAATAATTTTTTCTCAATAATTCCATTGAGTAGGATACAATGTAATAGGTGTAGAAAATTTAAGTTCAAAAAATCTACATAATAATTCATGATATGGAAAAAAAATCACAAAATAATTCATAAGTAGAATTCCAACAGGTTAGAACATCTCGTTTGAATCATTTAGAAGACATGCCGTATTGCTTATAAAATTTACACCAACTTTTATATAATTGAGGACGAGATCATAAATAGTTTAATGCAGTTTTAATTTGTTCATACAAAAAATTTAAAGTCTCACTTTGAACACACAAATTTATAACATGACATATACATCTAACATGAAAAAATTTGACTCCTAAATTTGGTCTACAAATTATTCTAAATCATTAATAGAAGCAGTATTTGCAGAAGCATTATCAAAAGAAATTGAAAAAATTCTTTGAACTAAATTATAATCTTCCAAAATATTTTTTATTATTTTATATGTATTATCGGCAGTATGCCCATCATCAAAAAGTCAAAAAACAAGCAATATTTTTTGTAAATTTTATTGATCATCAATCCAATAACATGTAACACCCTTATATGAATGTGTTTTTCAATGATCAATCCAAATATTACTACAAATTGAAAGATGAAAATGACAATTTGAAAATAATATGCATAAATCTTTTTTTTTCTTTTTCATAAAACTTGAGCAATGTACACGATAAAGTTGAGCGGGTAACATGTTGAAAATCATGATTCAGATATTTTTGAATAAAATTAGTAAATTCTATTTTTTACCAAAATTAAAAGTTAATTCATCAACACAAATGCACCTTGCTAATTCTTCTTTGACCACATCTTTGTCATAGTGAAAAAAAAACTTTGTTTTTTAGTAGGTTTAGATGATGAGCCCAGTTGTACAAAATTCGCCAATAGTGTTTGAGTATTGCCTATACCCGCTTGAATAGAATATTTTCTATTGAGATGTCTCCATAATGTTCCATAACTTCCTCCATCTATAAATTCGAATGAAGAGGAGCAATAATTGCACTGTACTCTTTTTTAACCTTCCACATTTACCTGTTTGGAAAACTATAAAAGAAAAAATATTAGATTTTAATTTTCTTATTTTACTATATTAATTTTGATCAGATGTGTCTTGCTTTTGATAATCCACTTCTTCCTTATCATTCAAAATATTAATATGTTGTTGTAGAATTTGCTCTTCATCACTTATATTATCAAAATAACTAAACTTGCTATTTTAATATAAATTGATAATAATAATAATAACAAAAATAATTAATAATATTTTTAACAATGATAACAATAATAGTTACTAATAATAATAATAATAACAAAATAATAATAATTAACAACAATAAATATTACTAACAATAATAATAAATAATAAACAATAAACAATAAATATTACTAATAATAAATAATAATAATAACAAAATAATAATAATTAACGATAAATAATAAATATGGCTAACAATAATAATTAATAAAAATAACAATAATAATAATAATAAATACCAATAATAATATTAATATTAATAATAAGAATTTGAGAGAGTAGAAATTAGTGAATTAAAAGTTAAATTAGAAATTAGTGAATTGAGAGTTAAATTAGAGAATTAAAATTTTATGATTTAATGATTGAGATAAATTATATAAAAATTAGAAAATGAATTAAAATGATGGCACATTTATAGATTTTTTTTAATTTTTATTTCCCTTAGACCTTTTTTTTGTTAGTGGAGGTACAATAGATATTAAATAAAAAATTTATTTTAATTAAAAAAAGGGGCCAATGGCACAAAGTTGTGTCGGTAGCATGCACATTGTTCACGGTAGTGTGCTACTAACGCTTAACGGCACATTGCCGTGAGTAGAGTTTGGCAGGTGGCCAGTGCAGCAACAAGGCCTACTATATGTGACAGGCATGAGTCATGCAAGCCTTAGCCTACATGCCACGATCAACATAGCAGGCTTATCCTACTATTTTTTTTTTAATTTGACAATTCTAAACTGGAACTAAATATTTTGGAACTAGAACCAAAATCTTAAAGGGCGTTCCTAATTTCGATTTTGAACAATTAATTATGGAATGAATCGAACCGAAACTGCTAGTCCAATTCAATAGTTTAGCTGAACCTTGGCTATAGTTAGGTACATCTAACATAGTTGAATAAAAAATTCATTATCTATCATATCTCCTATATAACTTGAAATAAATTAATAGTAAAACTGTAGTCTAAATAATTTTATAATTGTTATAACTTATCTATTACTATAGTTCAACCCTAAAACCTTATAATCTATAATTAAAATTTATAAATTGTCCATTATAAACTCATATATTCTTAAAATTTTATGTAATTTGTAACCTTAAACTTCTTACTAGATTGATACATAACTCATTTATCAACTTAATTTTGTCATCTTCCTTCTATAAGTGAACTAAGTAATCCCATCATCCATTATGGCCTTTGCATAACCCAAAGCCAACTCACAATATTACTAAAATTTAGCAAATTCATAATATATAAGCTCTAAATCTAAACAACCCGTAATTAATCGAGGCAAAAGAAGTTCCATCCATTTCCACACATATGCTAAAATTTAACTATTCTTATATCTATCATTTTTTTTATTTTCTAAATTGCAAGTCCTTTGGTTTCTTTCCAAGTCAAACAAGGCAAATTTCCACTTACTTAAAGCTTGATTCTTCTTCTTTTCTTAGTAACTTCTTCTCCTTACTTCACCAATCCCAAGCCCTTTAAAAAATCCCTTAACAATTTATTGGATATATTTCTCACATATGTCTACGATAATAGAGGTTCTTGTTTTTTGTTTGGTTTTGGTGGAGAAAATAAAAGATAAGAAGGTAGATAAGGAAGAAAGAAGGGATGAACAAGTAAATTGGACAAAATGAGAGCATGCGGTGTCATTTTTTATGGCCTGACTTTTGCATGGTGAAATATTAACATCCACCATTCTTTTTGGTTGCAGGATTTTTATCGGTTAAAGTAACTAATTTATTTAAGTTTGTAAAATTTTATTTTGACCATTAGTCCTTTAATATTTATCATTTCTACCTCTATTCTTTTCACTTTGTTTTAATTAAACTTTAATAAATTCTTCTTTTACCATTGTATTCATTTAAAATTTTAATTTAATCTTGCCTTTAAATTAGGTTCCATATTGTTAGAGTTTCTTGAATGCATGTTAACTACTATCTCTACTATATAATTTTAGGGTTTTAGGTACCATTAGGATTCCTAAAAATTATTTTTTTTATTATTTTTTTTCAACCTACTAATTCCCAATCACTGAACTAGAGTATTACACTTCAACCCAATTTTAATTCAACTTCACCAAAATTCATCCCAAACACCATTCCAATTATGAACTTGCCAAGACATCAAACTTCCATTCATAGCAATAAAAACATTTACTAAATTCAAGTATAGTTCACCCTCCATCAAAAGCATAGCAAGGGTTAGCAAGATTTGTTACAATACAAATGGTATTTCCAAATTCTTAGGTTTAATTCATTCAAAGGCCAAGCATCCATTTTATCTAGCAAGTTCATTCATATTTTCATCAATGTTTAGGTTTCCAAATTGTCCATGAAATTTAACTAGGCTAATTAATTTTTCATTCTCAATTTCCTACCTAATACAACATCCTTCCAAACTTTAAGCCAATTAACCCATTCATTCAAATTATCAAGGTTCCAATGACTCATGTTTCAAACTATTAACCAATAATCTATTTAGCATAAAATTTCAATCAAAGAGGATTTTTATAGCTTACCTTGTTAGAATTCAAGGTACAAGCTATCTTTTAAGATCTAATGTCTTGGTATGTTTTCTATTGGGTAAGCTCAACTTCAAAAACTTCCAAACACTTTCTTCATCCTTATTTGCAAGATGTTGGCAATGGAGTACAAAAGCTATCAAACATGTGATTATGGAAGTAGAAGAAACAAATTATGATTTTTAGTGAAGGCAGATGCTAATAATAGTGATTAACACCTTAATCTCACTTCTTTTTCATGTTAAATTACTTCATGGCATATATTCCTCTACCCTTGTCCTTTATCACTTTATGTCTTTCCTTTTTATTCATTGTGATTTATTCTTTACTTTTAACGAAATTTCCCTTTAATCACTCATCTCTTATTTATTGCTTCTCAAGTCTTAAGTTCCCACTTTCTCTTCATTTAAATTGTTAAACCAAAAACTTGAGTTTTCATGATTCTAAATTTCTGAAAGTTCTCAAACAACAAAAATAAATAAAATAGGATGGGTGCTATAGTTGCATCAAGGATCTTGATTTAGGAAACTTGAAGGTGTCATCAAGTTGAGGTAAGTCTAGATCTCTTGTCTTCTCTAGCTTGAGTTTGATTTTATTAGCATGGTTAGATTTATGTTTGGGTAAGTGAGATTTATGCATGGGTAGTTGATTTAAAGGTTCTGAATGCAACTTTAGAACCTTATATAAGATTTGTGAATGAATAGATATGGTTAACCTATGGACTTTGATAAATGCATGAGATTGGAGATTAGTACCTTTTAAACCCTTGATTAGGTTGAGGAATGAGTTAGAAGGAGCTTGTAGAAGTTGACTTGTTGAATTTGAGCCCTAATGTGCATTACAAGAGAGTGAATGAGCGTTCACTTTAGGAAAGTGTGGTCCAAGTTTCAGGTCAATAATGGTACTCACTATAATATGGTGCCTACCTTAAATGCTTCTATTATATTCTCGATATATATGTGCATCCTTTTAGAGATAAGGAACTAATTATATATTCTCTTGTTAAAAACATTACAGTTGAATCACTATCACTTTAGTGAGAGCATAAACTTAAATTGTGAACCTAAACATGATTATTTTAAAGGAGTTTTGGGATCTAATTTAAATTGTTGTTCATTAAACCACTAAGACTACCTAGCCTAAGCCTAAGATGTGATAGAGCACTTGTACCGAGAGTAAATTCATTATTTCATGGTTTTAAACTCGAGTTGCTCTTTCCTCCTTATAAATTAATAAATATTAAAAAGACTTGGTAATCATAATTTTTAATAATTTGTTCTATAATTAGAAAGCCAGGAAACATTATTTTATATTTATATCACAAAAGAGCAAACAAATTTACATTAAAAAAAATACAATTATAAATTGACTTACGAACTTAAAATACATTTATTAATCAATTTTTTTGTGTAACTCCAATTTTAAAAGAATAACAGTATAAAAATGATATATGTTTAGTAATATGTCGATATATGTTACATGTAAAAATATATATGTGTAAAACTTTAAAAGAATAAGAATATAAAAATAATATATATTGAGTTATATATCGATATATGGTACATATAATAATATATATGTGTTAAATTTTAAAATAATGAGAATATAAAAATATTATATATTTAGTTATATGTCGGTATATGTTATATATAACAACGCATAAATTTAAAAGAAAAATAATATAAAAGTGATATATTTTTAGTTATATATATGTATATATTACATATAATCATATATGTATAATTTTTTTTAAAAAATAAGAGTATAAAATTAATATATGTTTAGTTATATCTCGATATATAATACATATAACATATACGTGTTAAATTTTAAAAGAATAAGAGTATAAAACTATTACATATTTAGCTACATGTCGGTATATGTTATATATGATAATATATACTTGTTAAAATTTAAAAGAATAATAGTATAAAAATAATATATATTTGGATATATATATATCAATATATATTATATATAATAATATATACTTATTAAATTTTAAAATAATAAGAGTATAAAAGCGACATATATTTAGTTATATATTGGTATATATTGCATATAAAAATATATATTTGTTAAATTCAAAAAAATAAGAGTATAAAGTGATATATATTTAGTTATATATCATTATATGATATATATATATATAACAATATATAAGTATTAATTTTTTTAAAAATAACAATATAAAATTATCATATATTTAGCTATATATCAGTGTATATTATATATAATAATTGTAATATCCCAATGTATGCCCTAGAAGTTTTGAATATTATTGTTGTTTTAATTAGATTGAATGTATATGTTGATGTGTAAGAGAAAAGAAATTGGAAAGAGAATGTTTATGTATTGTTTTAAAAAGGAAAGAAATGTGTAGAGAGAAAGTGTATATGTTGGGTATATGGTTATATACATAACATATACATTAGTCAAAAGGGATGGTCAATGGAAGAGGATATTTATTTATGACATGTGAAATTACTTAAATGGGCATATAAGTGACAAAGGTTAAGTTAATTGGATGAGGGCATTTAGGTAATTGCTTTGTTAGAATTGCTTGGTGGATATTTAAAGAAGAAAAGAAGTTTGACTTGTGATTATTTTCTTTTCTTCTCCTTTGTGTTCAAGAGAGGAGAGAGCAAGAGAGGTGTTCTTGATGCTAGAATCAAATTGAAGGAGAAATCAAAGGAGTTGGTTGGAGATTTGTGAAATTTCTTCATTTAAGGTAAGTACTCTCTTGTTTATCTTTGTTATTTTTGAAGTTATGTTTGAGGAGGGTTGTGTTGTGTTGAGATTATGAATAGGTGTGTGTTTGAGATGAGTTTATAAGTGTTGAGATTGATTATAAGTTAAAAAGGTTGGATTGATGTTGGTTTTGGTTGGAAGATGATAAGTTAAGAGTGATGTTTGGTTTTAGGGTTTTGAAATGGTAGATGATTAAATGGATTGTTGATGTATGGTTAATGTGAATATTGTGTTAAACATGCAAAATAAGTGTTAATGACTTTGATTACATCCATTTGAATGAGTTTATGTTGTGTATATTGTGTTTTTATTCAATCAAAGAGAGTTGGCCATAGTTAGGGTTTGTATACATGAGAGACACGGCCAAACCAAGGAAGAGACACGGCCAACCTAAAATATTTTTGAGAGACACGGCCAAGTCCATGGAAATTTGGCCGTGTTTGGTGATTTTTGGAGAGGACACGGCCGTGTCCCTTGCCCATGTCTGCTTCTGTTGCTTTTGGTTGAGAGACACGGCCACAAGCTTGGCCGTGTCCCTTGAGGGTGTCCCTTACTGTGATTTGTTTCTTGCTTTTCTCACATTGTTGAATCCTTCCAAGGTCTTTTTGTATTTACACTTTGAATATACTTAAAACAAAGATGACCTAAACAAATGTGTATTGAGGATTCTAAATTTAAGAATAAGGTGAATTATATATGTGTATATATATCAATGATGATCATTTTTAATGGATGTTTAATGTGTTTGATTATGTACATTTCAATAATAATGTATTTTGAAATGTTGTATCAATGATGCTATATGAATAATATGATTTGAGATATAATATGATATGAGGCCATTGTAATTGGCTATGATAACTCAAATGTGATATGAAGCCATTGTGTTTGGCTATGATGATTCTATTGGAAGAACATAAGGCATGTTTGCCTAATTGATGATGAGATTTGAGAATGGAATAATAAATGAATTGTGTGTCTAATGTGTTATTCATTTTCAGAGTTTTGTTATTAGTGGCATGCCTATTGGTAACATTCTCTCGAAGTTAGGTTGGATTGGATCCTTGAAGCCTAATTGAGATGTTACAACCCTTGAAGCTAGGTTGGATTGGTTCTTGAAGCCAAGTTGGGTTGATACTTAGCATGCTTTGTTCCCCTTGAAGCTTGGTTGAACCTAAATCCTTGAAGCCTAGTTGGGTTTATGATAATGATAAATGTGATAACAAAACCAAAGCATTAACTCTGAAAATTGAATGGCATATTAGTGTGTTTTGGGCCCATGCTTGTCTTTGTATATAATGTGACTCTTGAATGGTAAAATCAATGGAACTATGAAGATGTAATATGAATATTGTTATGACATTGAATGTAGTATGATGTGGTAATGTGATGTGTTTCTATGTGTATGGTTTATGAAATATAAAGGTGTGATGTTAACTTTATGATTTAGATGTGTAACATTATTTTGCTTTAAAGTATAATGTTGGTATATTTTGTACTACTAAGCCGATGGCTTAGCACGATAGTGTTTGATCGCGCAGGTAACAGAGTTGAACCTGAGAGCTCCTCGAGACCGAGTGAGAGTAGACATTGAAGAGTTATTTTAGGACTTAAAGATCGGAGAAGAGCTGCCAATCATGTATATATATTCTATGTTTGTAAACTTTGATTTATAATATACTTGTAATAACTTCCGTTGTGAATTAACAAATATTTTTATATGGTGTCTTTTGGATTTCTTTTAAATGTTTGAAATTGGTTTCACTTATTTACAAAGATATTTGTTGTGTTTCTTTGTAAACCATGGCATTTTATATATTCAGTATACGTATATTACGATCGTTTAAGCGTGCTTGGTACGTATACAGGGTATAGAGGTGTTACAATTATTTTGGTATCAGAGCCTAGGTTTGAGATTCTCAACCTAGGTCAAGTGTAAGAAAAAGAGTGTTTTGATTTTAAAAAAGTGGATTTTTGAATAACATACATGTTTGGCATAAGCAGTCTCTGATCTTTAATGAGAGGTATTCTGCTGTGTTTGCAGATATAGGTTGTGATGGATTCTCACTCACGTCAGTCAGTCGAGGGTAGTGCTGAGAGTATAGCTCCTGATGAGATTAGAGAGGGAGCTAGAGTGGACAGTGCTGGAGAGGTACCTGCTTCTGTGTAGGGGAGACCGGCTGGTGAGGATGTTCCGCCAGTTTGGGTTAGGCATGTGGTAGAGGCTTTGAGGCAAGCACCAGTGCAACCACCGCCACCACCCCCACAGCCTTTGGTATCAGTGAGACAGTATGATAAATTAAGGAAATATGGAGCAGAAGACTTCTTGGGTACTATTGATCCAGCTGTAGCTGAGCAGTGGCTAGATAAAGTACAGAGAATATTTGTTCAGTTGCAAGCCACTTCAGAGGAAAAGTTTGAATATGCAAGATCATTGTTGCAAAAGGACGCATATGACTGGTGGAAGACAGTGCCCCATGCTATGGATGATCCACCAACATTGTCCTATGCTGATTTCCTAAGAGAGTTTGAATTGAAGTATACTCCTAGGGAGTACAAAGATGTGAAGAAGATGGAGTTTTTGAGCTTGAAGCAAGATCACCGGACTGTGACGGAATATGAGTTAGAGTTTATCCGGTTGAGCCAGTATGCTGGGGGTATTATATCTGATGAGATAGATAGATGTAGGAGATTTGAGGAGGGATTGAGGCCCTCTATCATGTGTCATGTGGCTGGATCTAGATATTGTGATTTTTCTCAGCTTGTTGCAGCAGCTCGAAGTGTGGAGAGAGCTCAGGTTATTGCAGCTGCTTCAGAGGAAGAGATCAGGGTTAGAATGCCCCAGATTGAGGCAGGGTCTTCATCTGTGAAAAGAGATAAAGGAAGTTTTGTTCCTCGGGTTAGTAGGAGTCAGAGGCCAGCGGGTAGGTCAGTACAGTTTCAGAGGCATAGATCTAGACCTACAGTTTCAGTGGCGAGTGCTCCAACCCCAGTGATGCAGAGATCCACCTTACCCATATGCATTCATTGTGGTAGACCACATGGTGGTCCTTGTTGGAGGACTGGTGTGACAGGGGTATGTTTCAGATGTGGGTCGCCTGATCACTTTGATAGAGATTGTCCTGAGAGACAGGAGCGGATGTCAGTGGATACTGCAGCTTCCCGACCTAGTGTGAGGGGAGGTCGTGGAGGCAGAGGTTTCAGCAGAGGAGGTAGATCTGGGTTCAGTTCTAGAGGAGGTTCTACATCCAGGGAGAGTAGACCAGAGGAGGCTGGATCTTCTCAGAGGATTTATGTGATGTAGAGGCAACCAGATGCTTCGGCAGTCATAGCTGGTACTTTTTCTTTATTTGGTATTTCAGTACTTGCTTTGATTGATCCGGGTTCCACACATTCATATATTAGTGCATCTGTTTTGCCTGTGTCTGATGTGCATGCTGAATCCCTAGGATTTGATGTATTGGTGACAAATCCTTTAGGGCATAGTGTGATTGTTAGTAAGGTGCACCGAGATAGTGCAGTAATGGTGCAAGGTGAGGAGTTCCTTGGAGATTTAATTGAGATGCCTTTTAAGGAATATGATGTGATCCTAGGCATGGACTGGTTATCTAGACATAGAGCTGTGGTTGACTGCCAAAAGAAAGTTGTTACCTTGAGAACCAGCGATGGTAGAGAGGTGTTAGTATCTAATGAGCAGGGACAGCTAGCATCCTTGTTTGTTTCAGTTGTTGCAGCTAGGAGATTGATTAGAAAAGGGTGTGATGCTTACCTTGCTTATGTTGTGGATACTAGAGTAAAGAGTTCTCAACTTGATGATATACCCACAGTTTCGGAGTTTCCAGATGTGTTTCCACAGGAGTTGCCAGGGTTGCCTCCTAAGAGAGAGGTGGAGTTTGGTATTGAATTATTGCCTGGTACCACTCCTATCTCTATTACTCCTTACAGAATGGCACCTGCTGAACTGAGAGAGCTGAAGGTGCAGTTACAGGAGTTGCTAGATAAAGGGTTTGTTCGCCCTAGTGTTTCACCGTGGGGAGCTCTTGTTTTGTTTGTGAAGAAGAAAGATGGTACTATGAGATTGTGTATCGATTATAGGCAATTGAACAAGGTGACTATTAAAAATAAATATCCTTTGCCTAGAATTGATGATCTCTTTGATCAATTGAAAGGTGCAGCAGTGTTTTCCAAAATTGATTTGAGATCAGGGTACCATCAGTTGAGAGTCAGAGCTGAGGATATTCCTAAGACAACCTTTCGTACGAGATATGGGCATTATGAGTTTCTAGTTATGCCTTTTGGTTTGACGAATGCACCTACTATTTTTATGGATTTGATGAATAGGGTGTTTAGGCCCTATCTTGATCAGTTTGTAGTGGTCTTTATTGATGATATATTGGTGTATTCGCGTAATGAGGAGGAGCATGACAAGCATCTACGAATTGTGTTGCAGATTTTGAGAGAGAAGCAATTGTTTGTTAAACTGTCGAAGTGTGAGTTTTGGCTTGACCAAGTAACTTTTCTCGGTCACATAGTTTCAGCAGAAGGCATTAGAGTTGATCCGAGCAAGGTTGAAGCTAATTTGAATTGGAGTCCACCAAAGTCTGTGACTGAAGTTAGAAGTTTTCTGGGTTTGGCAGGCTATTACCGACGGTTTGTGAAAGGATTTTCTTTGATAGCTACTCCACTTACCAGATTGCTTCGAAAGGGAGTTAGATTTGTGTGGACAGATCAGTGTTAGGCTAGCTTCGATCAGTTAAGAGAAATGTTGACTCAAGCGCCTGTTCTTACTTTACCTGTGGAAGATAAACCATATGTGATTTATAGTGATGCTTCACATAGTGGTTTGGGTTGTGTTCTGATGCAGGAAGGTAAAGTTATAGCTTATGCTTCTCGACAGTTGAAACCTCATGAGCTCAATTATCCGACCCATGATTTGGAATTAGCAGCCATTGTGTTTGCATTGAAGATTTGGCGACATTATCTATATGGGGAGAAGTGTTTTATCTATACTGATCATAAAAGTTTAAAATACTTGGGTGTCCAAAGAGAACTCAATCTTCGACAGAGAAGGTGGTTAGAGTTGATAAAAGACTATGACTGTTTGATTGATTATCATCCTGGTAAAGCAAATGTTGTTGTTGATGCTTTGAGTCGGAAGTCTTTAGCAGGTTTGACTGTTTATTCGCTCTCGTTGCTTGTTGAGTTGAGAGCGTTGCATGCTAGTTTTATATCTTATAATGATGGTGCATTGTTGCCACAATTGCAATTGAAACCAGTATTGTTGGATCAGATTAAAGAGGCTCAATTGGCTGATGAGAAGATTCAAAAGATTGTTTCAGATTGCCAGATTGGAAAGGGTCGAGATTTTATTGTGAGAGGTGATGGGAGTCTTTGGTTTAAGAACAGAATGTGTGTACCTGATGATGCTAATTTGAGAAGGATTATTTTAGAGGAAGCACATTAGTCAGTATTTGCTATGCATCCGGGCAATACAAAGATGTATCATGATTTGAGACAGCATTATTGGCGGTCCGGTATGAAGAGAGACATTGCAGCTTTTGTGTCCAAATGTCTCACATGTCAGAGGGTAAAAGCTGAGCATCAAGTTCCAACAGGGTTACTTCAACCTTTAGCAGTGCCTGAATGGAAATGGGATAGAGTAACCATGGATTTCGTATCTGGTCTGCCATTGACACAAAGAAAGCATGATGCTATTTGGGTGATTGTTGACAGGTTGACTAAGACAGCTCATTTTCTTCCGGTTCGGATGGATTACTCTTTGGAGAGGTTAGCTGAGCTGTATATCCATGAAATTGTGAAGCTACATGGTGTTCCAACTTCTATAGTGTCTGATCGAGATCCCCAATTTACTTCAAGGTTTTGGAAGAGTTTACATGGTGCTTTGGGTTCTCGATTACATTTCAGCACTGCTTTCCATCCTCAGACAGATGGGCAGTCTGAGAGGGTGATACAGATTATTGAGGATATGTTGAGAAGCTGTGTCATTGATTTCTCTAGAAGTTGGGATGGATTCTTACCACTTGTTGAATTTGCTTACAATAACAGTCATCAATCCAGCATTGGTATGGCCCCATTCGAAGCATTGTATGGTAGACGGTGCAGGACACCTCTATGTTAGAATGAACTTGGTGAAAGTAAGTTAATTGGTCCTGATTTGGTTAAAGAAACTGAAGAGAAAGTGAAAATGATTCGAGATAGGTTGAAAACAGCCTCGGACCGACAAAAATCTTATTCATATTTGAAGAGGAGAGACATTGAATATAATGTGGGAGATAAAGTATTTTTGAAGGTGTCTCCTTGGAAAAAGATTTTGAGGTTTGGTCGGAAAGGGAAATTGAGTCCTCGTTTCATTGGACCGTATGAAGTTTTGGAAAGAGTTGGGCCAGTTGCTTATCGGCTTGCTTTGCCACCTGAGTTGGAGAGGATCCATAATGTATTCCATGTTTCTATGTTGAGGAGATACAGATCGGATCCATCTCATGTGTTGCCAATTGAATCTATCGAAGTGAGTCCAGATCTGACATTTGAAGAAGAACCAGTTGCTATCTTTGTAATATCCCAAAATATACCCTAGAAGTTTGGTATATAATTGTTGTTTATTTGAATTAAGTGTATTTGTGTTTAATTGGAAAGAGATATGACGTAAGAGTAGAGTGCATATGTTATATATTGTGATATATATACAACATATACATAAGTCTATGGAAAGTCAAATGGAGATAGTGGAAGAAGATATTTGTTTGTGTTTGAATTAATAATTAGTTAATAAGAAAATTAATGAATGGAGGAGGTTTATTTGAATTGTTTAATATTTTTAATTGCTTGGTTGAGAGGATTTTAAGGAAAAGAGTAGTTGACTTTGGGTTTCTCTTTCTTCTTTCTTCTTTCTTCCTTCCTTGCCGTGATTCATTTTCTTCCTCTTCCTTTGCTTTTGTTTTGGCCGGCTAACAAAGAAACAAGAGAGCAAGATAGAGATTTGACCTTACAAGATCAAGATTGAAGAGAGTTTTCAAGAGATCAAGTTGAAGGTTTAAGAGTTCTTCATCCTTGGTAAGTTCTCTCTTGATTTCTTGTGTTGTTTTTGAAGTTATGTGGGTTTGTGAGTTGAAGTTGTGTTTGAGAATGTGTTTGGGTTGATTATGTTGTGTTTAAAAGTATTTGGTTTAAGTGGTTTTGGATTTTAGGGTTGGATTGAAGAAAAGAGTAAGTTGATTTGTATAGATTGAGTTGTGGTTGTGTTTAGAGTTTTGATGAAGTTTGTGATTTGTGTTTGAGGTGTGTTTTGGCTTGTTTTGGTGTTGTTGTAAGTTTGAGATGGTTTTTGGGTATGTTTTGTTAAGGTTGTTTGAAGTGGATGTTGATGGATAGAAGTGATTTGTTGGTTGTGGTGTTGTCTTGGCCGGAATCTGGGTTTTTGGCCTGACACGCCCAGGAGCACGCCCAGGTCCTTAGGCGTGTCAATTGTTCTGTGTGGCAGTAGGATTGACACGATCGGTAACACGCCCGTGTTATTGAGCGTGTCATAGCTACTGTGAGTTTTGAGAATTTGCACGGTCATGAGCACGCCCATGATGTTGAACGTGTCGATATTTCTGAGAGACAGAATGTATTACACGCCCAGTGACATGCCCGTGGTCATGAGCGTGTAAATGTTTCTGTGCTGAGGAGTTAGGGCACGGTCAGGAACACGCCCGTGTGGGTGAGCGTGTCCAGTTTAGAGTTTTGCCCTAGTTAATTCTTAACCTTAAGATCTTATGAGGGTTTCTTCATTCTGTTGGAATAGGTTGTGAAGAAAGTAAATTACCCTAATTCAAGAGGTGATAGATTCTTGAAGGAAGAAGTGTTTAGAGTTGTGAGGGTTGTTGTTAAGGTAAGTACAAGTTCTTCATTAATGCATACATTCATATGATATTGAGGCATGTTTGATTATAAATGAGGTAATAATAGTATTATATTGTTAATACATATGAATGATGTTATGTTGTATGGATAATATGATATGTGAAAGAAATGTGAGGCCATTGTGTTGGGCCAAAATGAATCAAATGAAATAATTGAGGCATGATTGCCTAGTCGATTGTGAAATGAGAAATGAATTGAGAAAGAGATAAATGAAATGATTGTGTGTTTAATATGTTGATTCAACTTTCAGAGTCCTGTATTTGGCGGCATGCCTATGAATCACTGGATAGGCGAAATGGGAGGCCCGTAAGCTGATTCCAGTTGAAATATATAAAATGGATAGGTGAAATGGGTGGCCCGTAAACCGATTCCATTTGAAAAATGTGAAATGATAAATATGAAATGTGAAGTTTTTGAGGTGAAATGGGTGGCCCGTAAACCTCAAAAACAAGTAACAGTCTAGCCGAGTTGAGGATCTCCTCGATTAGTCGGGTTGACGGTCCAAGAGACTGGGTCTGTTACGCTATCCATGGATAGAGATATGATATGTATTGCCTACGGGCTTGATGATTATGATATTGGACCAAAGCAGAGACTCTGAACTTTGAATAACATATTAGTGTCATTTTGGGCCCATGCTTGTGTTTGTTTAAATGTGGTTATGGAATGATGAAGCAGATGAATAAAGATATAATGTTATGATATATGAATATAATCTGATAAGCTACAATGAACAAAGTATGAATTGAAATGTAATATTTCTTTGGATTATGCATAAAACTTGATTGTATGACATAGACATTGCATCATGGCATATTGATATTATAGCTTGTATTACTAAGCCGTAGGCTTAGCGCGATTGTGGTTCATCGCGCAGGTGTCAGAGGAGAACCTGAGAGTTCCACTAGATCGAGTGAGTCTAGACGTTAAGGAGTCGATATTGGACTTAAAGATCAGAGAAGAGCTGCCACTCATGTATATATTTTATATTTGTAACTTTGATTTTGATGTAAATGTATTTGGAAACAATTGTTATATTTTCTGCTGCGTTTGAATAAACTTTCTATCTATTTTGTTTATTAAACTCCTTTAAAAGTTTTGAATTTGTTCATATTATATAAGAGTCATGTCATATGTGTTTGGAAAACCGTGGCATTTCTATATTCAGTATACGTATATTACGATCGTATAAGCATGTTGTGTACGTATACGGGGTATAGGGGTGTTACAATTGTTTTTAGCAGAAATGGTACTGGATAGTTCTCGCTGGCTCTCTTATGTGGGAGGTCAGGGGTTCGATCCAGGGAGGCGACTCCTTAGGGAGCCAAATAAACAAATTCCTGCTGGGTGGGCCGCGAGGGCTGTCCAGTACTGTAGCGATCGCTTGCCTCCTGCGGACTCCGTGCCCAGGTGGTGAAATGGCCGGGCCGTAAGCCACTAGTGGGCCGGGCAGCTGACCTGGTCGGGGAGGGTCGTTACAATCTTAGCACGTGATGTTAAAGAGTTGAGAAATAAGAAAGTGCCTTTGGTGAAGGTTCTGTGGAAGAATCATGCAAGAGAAGAAGCAACTTGGGAAAGTGAGCAAACCATGCGAGATCAATATCCTCAACTATTCCAGACTTGATATCAGGTAATTTCGAGGATGAAATTTCTTTTTAGAGGGGGAGAATTGTAATATCCCAATGTATGCCCTATAAGTTTTGAATATTATTGTTGTTTTAATTAGATTGAATGTATATGTTGATGTGTAAGAGAAAAGAAATTGGAAAGAGAATGTTTATGTATTGTTTTAAAAAGGAAAGAAATGTGTAGAGAGAAAGTGTATATGTTGGGTATATGGTTATATACATAACATATACATTAGTCAAAAGGGATGGTCAATGGAAGAGGATATTTATTTATGACATGTGAAATTACTTAAATGGGCATATAAGTGACAAAGGTTAAGTTAATTGGATGAGGGCATTTAGGTAATTGCTTTGTTAGAATTGCTTGGTGGATATTTAAAGAAAAAAAGAAGTTTGACTTGTGATTATTTTCTTTTCTTCTCCTTTGTGTTCAAGAGAGGAGAGAGCAAGAGAGGTGTTCTTGATGCTAGAATCAAATTGAAGGAGAAATCAAAGGAGTTGGTTGGAGATTTGTGAAATTTCTTCATTTAAGGTAAGTACTCTCTTGTTTATCTTTGTTATTTTTGAAGTTATGTTTGAGGAGGGTTGTGTTGTGTTGAGATTATGAATAGGTGTGTGTTTGAGATGAGTTTATAAGTGTTGAGATTGATTATAAGTTAAAAAGGTTGGATTGATGTTGGTTTTGGTTGGAAGATGATAAGTTAAGAGTGATGTTTGGTTTTAGGGTTTTGAAATGGTAGATGATTAAATGGATTGTTGATGTATGGTTAATGTGAATATTGTGTTAAACATGCAAAATAAGTGTTAATGACTTTGATTACATCCATTTGAATGAGTTTATGTTGTGTATATTGTGTTTTTATTCAATCAAAGAGAGTTGGCCATAGTTAGGGTTTGTATACATGAGAGACACGGCCAAACCAAGGAAGAGACACGGCCAACCTAAAATATTTTTGAGAGACACGGCCAAGTCCATGGAAATTTGGCCTTGTTTGGTGATTTTTGGAGAGGACACGGCTGTGTCCCTTGCCCATGTCTGCTTCTATTGCTTTTGGTTGAGAGACACGGCCACAAGCTTGGCCGTGTCCCTTGAGGGTGTCCCTTACTGTGATTTGTTTCTTGCTTTTCTCACATTGTTGAATCCTTCCAAGGTCTTTTTGTATTTACACTTTGAATATACTTAAAACAAAGATGACCTAAACAAATGTGTATTGAGGATTCTAAATTTAAGAATAAGGTGAATTATATATGTGTATATATATCAATGATGATCATTTTTAATGGATGTTTAATGTGTTTGATTATGTACATTTCAATAATAATGTATTTTGAAATGTTGTATCAATGATGCTATATGAATAATATGATTTGAGATATAATATGATATGAGGCCATTGTAATTGGCTATGATAACTCAAATGTGATATGAAGCCATTGTGTTTGGCTATGATGATTCTATTGGAAGAACATAAGGCATGTTTGCCTAATTGATGATGAGATTTGAGAATGAAATAAATGAATTGTGTGTCTAATGTGTTATTCATTTTCAGAGTTTTGTTATTGGTGGCATGCCTATTGGTAACATTCTCTCGAAGTTAGGTTGGATTGGATCCTTGAAGCCTAATTGAGATATTACAACCCTTGAAGCTAGGTTGGATTGGTTCTTGAAGCCAAGTTGGGTTGATACTTAGCATGCTTTGTTCCCCTTGAAGCTTGGTTGAACCTAAATCCTTGAAGCCTAGTTGGGTTTATGATAATGATAAATGTGATAACAAAACCAAAGCATTAACTCTGAAAATTGAATGGCATATTAGTGTGTTTTGGGCCCATGCTTGTCTTTGTATATAATGTGACTCTTGAATGGTAAAATCAATGGAACTATGAAGATGTAATATGAATATTGTTATGACATTGAATGTAGTATGATGTGGTAATGTGATGTGTTTCTATGTGTATGGTTTATGAAATATAAAGGTGTGATGTTAACTTTATGATTTAGATGTGTAACATTATTTTGCTTTAAAGTATAATGTTGGTATATTTTGTACTACTAAGCCGATGGCTTAGCGCGATAGTGTTTGATCGCGCAGGTAACAGAGTTGAACCTGAGAGCTCCTCGAGACCGAGTGAGAGTAGACATTGAAGAGTTATTTTAGGACTTAAAGATCGGAGAAGAGCTGCCAATCATGTATATATATTCTATGTTTGTAAACTTTGATTTATAATATACTTGTAATAACTTCCGTTGTGAATTAACAAATATTTTTATATGGTGTCTTTTGGATTTCTTTTAAATGTTTGAAATTGGTTTCACTTATTTACAAAGATATTTGTTGTGTTTCTTTTTAAACCGTGGCATTTTCTATATTCAGTATACGTATATTACGATCGTTTAAGCATGCTTGGTACGTATACAGGGTATAGAGGTGTTATAATAATATATACTTGTTAAATTTTAAAAGAAGAATAGTGTAAAAGTAATATATGTTTAATGTGCTAAATTTTTAAAAAATAAAAGTATAAAAAGATATATATTTAGTTATATGTCTATATATGTTACATATGCGTATATTAACATATATAGACATATGCGTATTAAATTTTAAAAGAATAGGAGTATAAAACTATTATATATTTAGTTATATGTGGGCATATATTATATATAATAATGTATACATGTTAAATTTTAAAAGAATAAGAGTATAAAACTATTATATATTTAGTTATATATGGATATATATTACATATAATAACTTATACATGTTAAATTTTAAAAGAATAAAAGTATAAAACTGTTATATATTTAGTTATATGTTGGTATATATTATATCTAACAATATATACTAGTTAAAATTTAAAAGAATAATAGTGTAAAAATGAGATATGTTTAGTTTTATATGTCGATATATGTTATATAACAACATATAAATATTAAATTTCAGAAGAATAAAAGTATAAAATTTTATATATTTAATTATATGTCGGTCTATGGTACATTTATAATATTACGTATTATATTTTACAAAAATAAAGCTATAAAACTATTATATGTTTGGTTATATATCGGTATATATTATATATAATAACATATACGTATTAAATATTTTCACTTAAAAAATGACAATTTATTTTTTGTTTTTTTTTGAATTTTTTTGAACTATAATGATTGAAGATTTCTTTTCTTCAATTTAAATGCACACAACATATTCAATAAAAATGTTTCAAAGAAATAGTTTTTCAATTTTTTAGTTTTCTATCAAATTTACAGATTAATTTAAATTATATGTAACATATATATCATAAAATTAAATATATAATATTAAAAAATTTAAATGAAAGAAAACTTATGCTATATATTGAAAGTGTTGCATATAAATAGATATATATATATATACATAAAAGTGTGAATTATTTTATATTTTAAACAATAGTTTTTAAATTATTTTTGTGGTATATGTTAAAATTATTTTAAAAATATAAATTAAATAAGACTTATAAAAGCATATGTATAAAAATGTAATTAAAAATTAATTAAGATAAATTATGTTTTAATTAATTAAATAAGACATATAAAAGCATATGTATAAAAATGTAATTAAAAATTAATTAAGATAAATTATGTTTTAATTAATTAATTAATTTTTAATTATATAAAATGTTTAAAATATTAATAAATGAGTAATAGTGTATAAAATAAAGAGAAATTTATATCATCTATCCCTATTTCATTTTCATTTTTTCATTTTTAGTTTTGCCGCATATTTTTTCTTTTACTATATATGCTAACTTTGTTAACAACTCTTTAACGTCAAAATGACTAATTTTTTTTACTTTTACTTTTTTATTTTTTATATTATTTTTTATATTATTTCATTTAAAAATATTTTTTAATATTATATTCTTACAAATATACAATATATACAAAAAATCTACAATACATCAAAAATATCTATCATATATCTACTATATATCAATAGTTTTATTTTGTATTCTTCTAATACATATAATATGTAATACATCAATAATTTTACTTAGACACAACATCCATACTATATCTAAAATACATCAAAACTTTTATTTTGTATTTTTTTATCATACAATAAATTTTTACCATGCATATGCTATACATCAATAATTTTATTTTGTATTATTCTAATATATGCAAAAATATATAATATATCAATAATATATCAATAATTTTATTCTTTATTATTCTAATATACATAAAACATCTATAATACATTAATAGCATTTCAACCAATTTATTATGTATTTTTCTAATATACACAAAGTATTTATAAATCATCAACACTTTTTTCTGTATTTTTCTAAACATCTACCATACATTAACATTTTTTATTTTGTATTTTTCTAACATAGATAACACATATAAACATAAAAATAAATTTGCTTATCATCTATTTTTTTTTTTTGAGTTTCGATTGATGATTTGAATATGTGTTTTTGAAGAAGGTGAATATTTATTGAAGAAAAAAATGAAGATGAAGATTTTATTGAAGAAGAAGATGAAGATGAATATTAAAGTGAATATGGAGATGGAAATTAACTTTTTTCGATTTGCTTCTTATATGATTTTTGTCGATTTTTTTTTGTTTGATTCTTCTTCGTTGAAGATTTTTGAATTTTGATTTTTGTTTTCGATTTGCATGCATAATTTCTCTTTTAATTTTTCTTCTATTTTTAAAATTTTTGAAGTGTGTGTGGAAAAGATGAAGATTTGTTGAAGAAAAAAGTGGAGATGAAAATTTTTGTTCGAAAAAAAAATGAAGATAATTATTTGTTAAAGAAAAAAATGAAGATGGAGTTTTTATTGATGAAGTTGAAGATGGAGATTTTTGGTGAAGAAGAATATGAGGAGAAGATGAACGAGATGATGTGATGAATGCCGTGAAAGTTGAAGTATTTTTGTGGATTTAGGAAATCTTTTTATAACTATGTAAATATTTTTTATAACTGCCTTAATTTTGTTATTAATGTTGTTTTTTTAAATTAGTTTTGCAAAAACCCTTAAAATATAATGAAAGTTTGCATTTTGTCCACATCCACGCTGTGGTCGATACCCATTCTATATTTTTTGTATGCAGTATTGTCAGTGGCGGAACCAGAGAATTGCTGGGGGGGAAACCTGTTGCTGCCGCCTGCCTGCTCGTGCTCGGTCGCCGTTGCCGTCGCCGTCGCCGTCCGTTCACTGTCTCTCTCGCCTGCTCGCCGTCGCCAGTCGTCTGCAAGTCTGCAACTCGTCTCACTTCTTTCTCTCTGTCTGTGCCTCTCTCGCTCTCGAAAAAGCCTTTAAATTTTTTTTTTTACTCTCTTAAGTAAAACGGCGCCGTTTCACTTAAGAGAATAAAAAAAAAATTTTAAAGAGGTTGTCTTCAATCTCTCTGCTGAACTGCGTGGGACTGGGACTGGGAGGGGGGGGGGGGAGGAAGGCAGCAGCAGGGGCAACGACGGAGGGGGGGGCGGAGCTCTCCCTATATATGTGTGCATTGCCGCCGGCGAGAGGGGGTCGTCCGCCCCCACACGACCCCCCCCCCCCCCCCCCCCCAGCTCCGCCCCTGAGTATTGTGGCCCACACTCATATTGTATTCTTGCAAACAAAAAATGATAAAAGTGTAAAAATAATTTTTTTAACCATTGTATAATTAAAAAGAGTTTTAATATTGAGGTTAGTTTTGTAAACATTTCTTTTTTTTTTTTAAATAAAAATAAAAAAATCAACTAGAAATTCCATTGCCCGGATATTTTTTAAAGATTTTTCACTTATTATTTGCTAGAAGAAAATGCAAAAATGCCTTTAAAATTTATATGAAGGTATTAATTGATTCTTAAATTTTTTTTTGTCTTATTTATATACTTAAATTTTTTTTAAAAAATGACAAATTAATTATTTTTTTAACGGAAAGCTAACTGACGTTAATTATTTAGTTAATTTTAAAGATTTATTAGAAGAAGCATTAAATAATAATGTAAAACAAAATATTAATTAATACTAAACAATTAACAACAATTAATTTTCATTAAAAAATAGTTAATTTATCATTTTTTAAACTTTAAATATATAAATAAATAAATAAGGAACATTTACAAACTACCTTAAAAATAAGTTTGATTTCAAAAATTCTACTATTTTTAAAAATTTTTAAAAATACTATATTTATATATTTTTTTTTTACAAAAATACATTGACCATCCTTCTGGCCATTGCTCATTTTCAAAATAACACGTGCTCCTTACAAATGACCATTATTTTTAAAAACACAGTAGCCATTTATATTTTTTTATCTTTTAATTTTAAAATAATTTTTTTAAAACATTAAATTAAAAATATTTATATTAAGTTTTTATTATATGTAATAAATAGTTATATATACCTACATTTAATGTTATTTTCAAAATAAATTTTTTATTTTTATTTTTATTAATATATTTTTTTTAATTTATATTTTTTAAAATAATTTAACATATACTATAAAGATTATTTAAAAATATATGCTTAATATAAAATTACAAAAATGTCATTTATATATAACACATATTGACATATTCAATATATATCGATATTTATTAATATATATCAATATATACCAATATATACTGTTAAAATATATATAATATATACCGATATATATTAACATATGTCGACATATATCAATATATGTCGATATATATCAATATATACTAACATATATTATTAAAATATATATAATATATATTAACATATATCAATATATACCAACATATACAGTTAAAATATATATAACATATACTGAAATATATAAACATATACTAATATACACAGACATATATCAACACATAACGATATATGATGCAAAACTTAAAAATTGCAAAAATTATTTCTTTGAAGCATTCTATTAAATATGCAGCGTTTATGTAGATTGGAAAAAAAAAAGCTCCAACCTTTATATTTAAAACCCAGAAATAATCAAGCAATAAAAAAATAAACAAAAATCTTTTCAAAATTAACATGTGTGTTAATAAATGAAACTGTTTAGTGTGCTAAGAAATGTAAAGCCATGTTTTAAATCTAGATGCTATAAAAATAATGATTTCTCAAGAGAATCATAGTTTCCTAAAAATTTAGTAGCCATCACGATATTTGTGTCATTTATACTTAATACTTGCAACACAATACAAAGTAGGGGTGTACACGGGCCGGGTTTGACCCCGGCCCGAAGCCCGGCCAGAGTTTTTTCAAGCTGCAGTTTGCAGCCCGTGGCCCGACCCTAAGCCCGGTCGGGCCGGGCCACTTCGGGCCTGACCGGGTTCGGGCCGGGTCGGGCCGGCCCGATTTTTTTAAAATTAAAAAAAAATATTTTTTAAAAAAAAATTTAATAAAATTTACTTATAAATATTATTTTAAAAATTTATTATACTAAATTATATCTAATAATATATAAATTATTATATATTTTTTATATATAATATTTAAAAAAAATAAATTATCAAAATATAAATTTAAAAAAAATTAAAAAATATAAAAAAATTAATATCTCGGGCCGGGTCGGGCCGGCCCGAGATTTTTTATTCCAACCCGAGGCCCGACCCGACCCGGGCTCGGGTTGGATTTTGAGGCCTGTGGCCCAACCCTAACATGGGTTCGGGCCGGCCCAACCCGGCCCAAAACCCTTCGGGCCGGGCCGGGTTGGTCGGGCCACGGGCCCAATGAACAGCCCTAATACAAAGTCCACAGTAATTGAAAAAATTCTCAATTAGAAAAGGGAAAAAATAATTGCATAGCCAAGATCGAGTGGCTGCTTTCCATTGATCTCACCACCATTGCAAAATATAAGGATGTAACAGTCGAAGTTAATTTCTCTTTCTTTTTCTTTAACATCTATAAAAGAAAAAAAAAAACCTTTTCTAAAAAAACCTTTTTCTAAATAGCTTATTTTTTGAGATATATAACAAAGACCAAATAAAAATAGTTATATCTATGATGTTGTGAGGCCTCAACTTGTGCACGCCTGTTTAGGTTCGGCCCGTAAAGATTACGAAATCAGAGTATTGGTAGGCTAAGTTTCACAAAAAAAAAGTGTCGAGATCACTCTGCCTTCGTTGGATATACTTGGATGGATAGCAAAATAATTTTGAAAATGAGTTGTCACTCAAATTTATTTTAAAAAAGAGAAAATTTAAGAAAAATCCTAAATCGACTCCAACATTATCCCCAAGGATAAAATTACTAGCCTCGACCCAAATGACGGATTCTGGAACTAGGTTTAGGCTTTTAAGTAAAAATAGTTAGGCCTTTGATTAAATAAGAACTTGCAAAATGAATTTGACAAATATAATATGAAATGATAATTAAATATGATCCATACATACATACATAACAAGATAATGGAAAGGAAAGCAAAAATTAAATTAAAGATTTTGTTCATAAATCAAAAAATAAGGGGATCCCAACTCTACCCGTATGGATTTCTAGGATGGATACACATTCTCCAAATATTGTTGCTGACTTGAGTTTAAAAACTATTTGTCTTAATTAGCTTTTTAGGCGTATCTTAACTATGAGAAACTTCAAGTGACTTAGGTTCCCAAAAGACAACTTTAATTAACAAAGCTTATGATTTAGGGGAAGGGTTATTTTAGAAAGTACACTTGTTACCTGAAGTAAAATTCAAAATAAGCCTGCATATCCATTTGAATTGAAATCAAAGTCCATATTGTTTTAACCACCGCGAGATGGTTGATTTAAGACTCAAAAATGTAGTTTTAACCTAAGCTAGGTGAGCCTAAGTTTATATTGATTTTAGGTCTAAGGACTTAATTCTAGATCCAGCTAGATTAAATCTAGTTTAGAAAAAGATAACCTAGATGGAACCTAATTTAGACTATGATATTAGAACCAACTATATGGAACCTAATTTAGAAAAATAACCTTAGGACCAATTGGATGGAACCTAATTTAGAAAATGATCTTAGGACCAACTGGATGGAATCTAATTTAGAAAATAACCTTAGGGCCAACTGAATGGAGCCTAATTTAGAAAATGGTTTTGGATGAAACCATAATTTGAAAAAAAAATAATTTTGAAAAACAACTGGATAAAACCCTAATTTAAAAATGGATTTGACTTGAAAAAGTTTGATTTGGTTTTGAGAAAAAGTTGATTTTAATTTATTAGATTAATTTCGAAGATCAAATAATAATATTCAAAATTAGGGCAAAATGATGAACTAAGATTTTAATTTTGAAAATCAAAGGATGATCTTCAAAATTAGGGTAGAGCAATGAAATTAAGTTGAGTTTTGAGAATTCTTACCTTCTTTCTTGACGGCTTGCTTGGTGGAGATTTTTTTCTCATCAATAGAACTCCTTCACCAATTATTCATAATAAACTCCTTTTGAGTTATTATACAATAAAAAAAAAACTCTTATGTCAGAATTTAAAAGTATTTTGTTATGCTTCAACTATTGAGCATCAACGAACAAAATTTGATCCTAGATAAGTTCCTTTTGTGTTTCCTGGCTACCCTTCAGCAACTAAAGGCTACAAATTGTATAATCTATAATCTAAACAAATATTTGTGTCAAGAGATGTCATTTTTAATGAAATTCACTTTCCTTCTCAATCACAAGCGAACTAAATAGTGTAGAAACATCCAGCTTTGTGCTACCAACATCTCTTTTAGATTTGACTTTGATATACCAATCCCACCTAACCCATAAGCAACAATAGATCAAAACAACCAAATTAATTCCCCGCCTGTACATTTAGCTGAACAAGAGGAATTACCTGTAACCTCTCCACTCAATCCTGAACCTAGAAGATCAACAAGAAGCACCAAGATCCCATCCAACCTTAAAGACTTCCATTGCCCAACCTTACCTATCAAGACAATACCACCTCACTCAAATGCCTTTATCATATCATACCATCACCTTTCACCACAACAACAACATTATACCCTTAACCTCCCTCGATAAACCCAAATCATACAATCAAGCAATACATCATGACTGCTGGAAGAAACCAATGGAGGATGAATTGAAAGCTTTGAATGACAGCCAGACCTGGATCATCATAGAACTTCCTGAAGGCAAGTAACCATTTGGCTGCAAATGGGCATATCGAATAAAATTCAAGGCTGATGGCACTATAGAAAGATGCAAGGCGTGTCTGGTTGCTAAAGGATAAACACAACATGCTAGACTTTATTTTCTAGATACTTTTTCACCAATAGAAAAGATGACTATTGTGAGGATTCTCTTGGATGCAGCTGCTGCAAAAGGTTGGTACTTGCTCAGTTGGATATAAATAATGCCTTCCTTCATGGTGATCACCATGAGAAAGTTTATATGATATTACCACCAGGCTTTCAGCATGTTGAAAAGGGCGATGTAAACTGCAAAAATCTTTGTATGGCCTTAAATAGGCTAGCAAGCAATGGCATGCAAAGTTAACTTCTACTCTTTTTCTCCAAGGATTTAAAGCTGCCAGGCTCATATCCATCCCTTTATACAAAGCATTCCTCAAGCACCTTCATTGCTTTACTCATTTGTGTGGATGATGTGATCCTAGCAAGTAATTATATTGAAGAGATCTAATCTGTAAAAGTCTTTCTTCATGACATGTTTAGAATCAAAGATCTTGGAGTGCTAAAATATTTCTTAGTTTTTGAGGAGAACAAAACAAAGGAAGGAATAAATTTGTGCCAAAGGAAGTACAACCTTGATTTACCTGATGAAATTGGTTTTAGTCAATCAAAGCCAACAAATTATCCTATGATAGCTTCCTCAAAGTTTTCATAGAACGATAGCCCTTTACTGCCTAATAATACTTCATACAAGAAACTGGTTGGGAAGCTCTTATAGTTGTGCACTACAAAGACCAGATATCTCCTTTGCCACTCAACAATTGTCCCAATTTCTTGATGAACCAACAGAGAATCACCCAAAGACAACATACAGAGTATTGTGCTACATCAAATCCTCTCCTAGAAAGGGACTCTTCTTTCCTTCAAATTCAAATCTTTAATTAAAAGGATTATCTGATTCAGATTGGACATGTTGTGTTGATTCCAGAAGATCAATTACTGGATTATGAGTGTTCCTAAGAGATTCTTCAATGTATTGGAAATTAAAGAACCAAACCATTGTTTTCAGATCGAGCTCAGAAGCAGAGTATACGAGCTCTTGCATGCTTGACTTGCGAAATCCTGTGGATTACTTTCTTACTTACTAATCTTCTTCTTCCACCATCAAAGCTTGCTATGTTGTATTGTGACAGTTAATAAGCAATTCAATTAGCTCATAATCTAGTATTCCATGAGAGCTCTAAACACATAGAAATTGATTGCCATATCATAAGGAAGAAGATAATTTTTGGGGTCATTCATCTTCTGCCAGTTGCTTTTTTAACCAGCTCACTAATTGCCTCACAAAACCCTTATTCACAGCTCAGTTTCAATTTGCGATTAGCAAGCTAGGCCTCCAAGATTTTTACGGTCTAGCTTGGGGGGGGGGGGGGGGGGGGGGTTTAATATAAGAGCGGGATCAACTAGTCCGTTATGTTGATGCTGCTGCTTCTGCTGCACTTGCTGTACACACAAAACCAGAGGAATAAATCCACAACCAAGTGGCTGGCTAACAATTGTAAATAAGTCAAAGCAGTTAGGATATTAGTTACTCTCTTGCAAACTCAGCTAACCACTTTTAGTTAGTTAGCTGGTAACTTCAGTTAATAAACAAACTGCATCTTAGCTTATAGTGACAAAAGAGATTTATTTTGTAATTTGGCCGAGTTTTTGTATTCTTAGTTTTCTCTCTGCTATCTCTTTGTAGCTTGGGTTTTCTGTTCAATAATACAAATGTCCCTTCCTGAGGCTCCTCTAATGTTTTTTCATCACAAGGGTCATCAATGGCAGCAAAATGGAGATTTTGATGACAGTGAATATTAATGGCTGTACACATCCATATATGCTTAATCTTGAAGCAATGTAAATATACAACGCTCTTTAGCCTATTTACATCTTCTTCACCTAATTTTTCATTTCACATACCAGTAAAGCCTTGACTATGTAAATACAGGTGAGGTCAGTTTAGTTATTCTTGTAGCTTCGGGAATATTAGTCCAATTAGCTTTGTTATCAAGAAGCAGTGCTTGAATCGAATGGATAATGTTATTGAATTTGGTTCTTGGTGGGCTGCTTCTCGTTACGCGAGAAAAGTGTGAAAAAATAGAGAAAAAAAGAAAGAGAAAGATGATCACGAATTTTAAAAAATATATATGAAAAAAATTAAAAAGTGAAAAAGAGAAAAGGTCAGAGTGAAAAAAAAAAATTTAAAATGAAAGTATAAATTAGTATATGATATAATTTCCTTAAAATTTTTTTTTATGTGCCAATCAACACCTTGGCCCTGGAGAGCGTATTCCCTTATTTATTTATTTATTTTTCAAATTACATGCCGGCACAAACGCTTTCAGTTCCACTGAACCGCGAAAAAGCAGATAAGACGATGGCGCTGAGGTACTTCGCTTCGGCGTTATCTATTCATGCAACCCATGATCCTACGGTCCGATTAGCATCAGTTTCATCTCCTGAATCTCTTCATTGTATTCAAACAAGAAGAAGAGTTTTATCTAGTGCAGCAATCACTTCAATATCCAGAAATTTCTCATTATCTACTGCAACTGCTGCTCCTTCTCCAAGCAATGAGTTCTTAGAGCTTCCAAATTCCGGCGGAGTTAAGTCCTTGGATCTTCGCATTGGCTCCGGCGAAGTCCCCGTAGAGGGGGACCAGGTATACTCTCTCTTGATTTTCTTATTATTTTTCTTAAATAGTTTATTGAGAACTAAAAAAATGGCTGACTGAATGGTTCTTGAAGGTTGCAATACATTACTATGGAAGATTAGCAGCAAAACAAGGATGGAGATTTGATTCAACATATGATCACAAAGATGAGACTGGCGAGCCGATTCCTTTCAATTTCGTCCTGGGCTCAGGGAAAGTAAGTTCTGCTGATAAATATGGAATTGATTTTCAATTCCATATTTAGCACATTATTCCTTAACATTGTGTAGCCTTGTTAGTTTAGAATTCAGTCGTAAATTATACTCATTTTAGTAAGGAATCAAATTATAGGTCAATGATAATTCAGCATCTGGCAATCAAATTTTGAAAATTAAGAAAATTTGAATAAACTTAAGTGTTTTTTTTAATCAATTACAGATTGCTTGGCCAATCAAATTCTGAAGAATATCAATTTAAAGAAATTGATAAACAAGTTAACTGAAAACAGGGAGAAATTTTGGAACCATGAAAAAATAAAGAAAATCAGGTTATTGTTCATTTGCTAATGATGTATCAAAACTACTTACAGGTCATTTCAGGGATTGAAGTAGCTGTAAAATCAATGAAAGTGGTGGCATTTGTAGAGTCATCATTCCACCATCGCAAGGATATCAGAACACGACGCAAGAACCTATACCACCTAATGTATGTAAATTCTGTTTAATTTATACATAAATTTTCTAATCCTTAGCTCATATTTCAACCTTCCTAAAGTACATTCTAGCTATAGACCATTGTTAATTCTTGTTACAACCTCAACCATTTTAGTTGCCATGGCTTGCATTTCACTGGTTATGTGGTAAATTATAGTAGTGGCAAATCTGAAGGCAAGCAAAATCAGTGATGGAGAAGGACAATACAAAACACAAATTTATATAGTTTAGCGATATGCAAATGTTCATGGAGGCTCCCGTGATCTTTCATAATTGAGATTACATGGTACACAGATGAGGAAATTCGTGAGACTACATGCCAGAGTCCAAAAGCATCCCATCCCAAATGTATAATTGCCTCAACTTAAAATGAAGCACTTCTTCTATTTACTAGATTTAGATAAGTAGCCATACCTGGATATGAGCCACGACTAATCCAGTTAATTATTTTGCAGTTCACAAATTTAAGATCTGTTTCTACTTCTAAGGCAGAGAAAGTCTGCACTCATGAAATTTAAGAGAGAGAGATACAGATATGATGCTTTATCTTATCTCTCCTCTTGCACAGTTAGTTGAACCAATGGGAGCCAATATAATTATCCATTCCCGGGAATTTCTGTAACTACCATCGTCTTCTCCTTCCAATAATCCTTTGTGGCTAGGCTTCCATCAAATGTTATTTAGCAACGAGCATAAAGACTTGAGATTATTTTGGGTGCAGTATATTACTCCAATTTTGGTGAATTTTTAAAATTATTGTTCAAATCCTCTCTTCTTCAGAACTTTGATCGTATTATAGAATTCTTGCTAAAATTTTCTTTGTTGCCTTGCTGTTTACTGAGAATAAGGCACTATTGCAGTTAAAATTGAGCTTCAAGATTATAGGTGTTAACACAGTCTTCATACAATTTGTTGAGCACTTGACCATAGGTTATTAGTTTGTAATCTATTCAAGGATATATGTTACTCTTTCTGAAAAGCTGCTACTTATAATATTGGGAGGTTGCTTGAAATGGAGCTATTTGAATGCAGTAAAGGGCAGAATATCTTGATCTTCTACTGTCATTAGTCACTGAGTTAGTTTAAAATTTCTACCATTGCAAGTACAATTCTGATATGAGTCTGGCTGTATATTGGTTGCTGTGCAACCAGTAGCTGGATATGAATTTTTAGTTTCATCTTTAGTTTGATTTTCATTTTTGTTATACACTGATGAAGGTCAGTTATTACCCTAGGCTAGTAGTAATTAGGTAGTTTTCTCTGCAATAATTGAGGGTTGCGATAATGCAACCAGTCTATATCCTCTTTGTATGATATATTATGCTAAGAAAGCTGTCTTGGATGCTAAGATAGGGCTTTTTCCTATTGTGAAGGCTTGTACATGTTCGACTAGCTCTCCCTGCTGAGGGCTAATCGGAAGACATGAAAATGAGATATCATGTGTGTACTTGATTACGAGTAATGAGTTACTACTATGCTTTCAATTAAACAAATGATATGCTGGAGTTTATCTGTTTAGGAGGACACCAGCTGGATTTATAGTTGCTACAAATCAAAGTTCTAGAGAAATATGATTTTACTTTCTTCAACAGTCAAGTTTCATTTCTTTGGCATAATGTTATTGCAAAGTGATGTATATTTTGGTTCTAAAAATAAGGTAGGATACAGAGCTATATCTATAAGCCATGTGGCTTTGGATCCAAATTTTATTGGTGTGAATCTCACAAAAGGATACATATACAATATTAAGGAATTGTACATTTTCAGCAAGTTTTATTTAATTATTGATATGTTTTCTTTGGATTTAATTGCATATCCTCACTAGCATTGTACTCTTTAGTAGTTTTTTGACAGGCAGAGGCTTTTTACAACTATTTTCAACCCAACACGTCTTGCCAATGGAGAAGGCTCAACATTGGGCACTCTCATATTTGATATTGAGCTTGTCAGCCTGAGGCATGAGTGATGTCAACTTTTGTGATTCTAAAGAAGGATTCAAATGCATGTTTCCAAGTAAGCTACTTGGTTTGAATTCATCTTATGGGAACCAAATGATTTTTTCTTATGCTTCATATGTGAAAATTGTTGTCGCATTCCTTTCCCTTTCCTAATTAGGCTGCTGTCCTAAAAACTACATGGATATAATATGTTGACCTCTTCGCTTGCTGCCTTTTGGACCTGATATCTTCATACTTTAGTTCATGATGTTGTGCTTTGATTAATTGTTTGTTATAACTTTGCTTGTAATGCAAAAGCTCATTAGAGAATAGCATACTTTGATTAATTGTTTTCCTTTTATACATGCGATTTTTGATAAACCTGTAATAGATATTTATTAATATTGTATGGAAGTGATCCTAGTTGCATTGTTTTTGACAAGGTAAAGCTTAATCAAGTAGCCTACTTAAACAAAAACAAAGTCATCTAAATCTAAGCCTTACAAAAACAAAGGCATCTAAACCTAAGCCTTTCTGATTTGTAGATAGCTAAATTCTGTTGTTAAAATAAAGTAATCCTGTAAGATATTGAGCACATGATTTTTTTCAAGTATTAAATACTTTTTTTTTATTTCATTATTTTGGGGGAAGACAAAGGGATATTATTATTAACAATATAAAAGTTTACTTGATGCTAATACCGCAAGTTTTTCTTTTTTCCTTAATTATGTCATTTTTTTAGAGGAAGACCAAATGCTTATTATTGTTAACAATATAAAAGACTACTTGTTGCTAAATACTGAAAGTTCTCTAAGAATTGTCAAGTCAAGTTTGATGCATCATGCATTTGATAAATGATGATGATGTGTGAATTTTTTATTCATATTAGATATTATTTAGAGGAGTTAATAAAATATAAAATTAATAACCTTAATATGATTAGTCCATTTTCTTCTCTATCCTATTTTGTGATGAGGCTTCTTAATGATAATTGCAAAAGAATAACTTTTTAATGCTACATTTATCATAAAACTAGTTTGTAGACTTGTGTTTCCGCAGTCTATTATTAAAAGAATATATATTTTTATTTAAGTTTCATGCATCATAAGAAGAAGGTAAGGATATATAAGCATAATTCTAACAAAAAGATATATAAACGTAAAATTATTGTGTATTTATATAAATAACAATTATTATTCTTATTATTGAAATATGTTTTTAAGTTGGTCTCTACGTTAATAATTTAATCTTTATATACTAATGCAAAAATTCAAATTATCAATCACAATATATTTAATGAAAGACAAAAAGGATGATGGGATCAAGTAACGAAAACAATTTTATATTATAATGTATTAATAATATTATATTATCTTATTTTTTAATTTTTATATTGTTACTTTTATTTTCTTTCTTCATTTAATTTGTACAAATAAGGTCATCATATGAAAATGGAAAAAAAAGAAAAAAAAAACCTCTTAAATACCCTATTAATTACTTAACAATTAACGTTGTTTTAAATACTTAAACTTATTCAAAAAATTGTGAGCAAGATAAATCAAATGGTGAGCATAGAGAGAGTTTCACTAAAGCACACACACTGACTATTTATTTGGTCAAAATTCTCAATCTTGTTAACAGTGATAACAGAAATAAAATTTCTCTTAGAATTTCAATTACATATATTCTTTTAGGTGGAAGAATAATTTTCTTTTCATACTTGTGGCCTAGATTGAAATCAAACAAGCATAGGAAGAATAGCATCTGCCTTAGTCATTTTGACATGACAGTCTAACATCATCAATCCTTAAATGTAATTAGTATGTGCTTGGCAGACTGTAATAGAATGTAATATAATGTACTTTTAGTGTAAATATTATATTATATATGAATTTGCACGCATTATATCATATTCTATTATGGCCTACCAGACATTCTTAGTTGCATACTATCTATTTGGCTGATACAAGAACATTTTGCATCATATATTTTCCAGTGACTTGAAAATGCATACAGCATTACTGGACAAAGATTTTTCTTTTTTAAAGTGGAAAAAAAAAAAAAGAAAATGGAAATGGAATTAAAACGTAAAAGACTGCCTTGAAAATGCATACAACATTACTGGACAAAGATTTTTCTTTTTTAAAGTGAAAAAAAAAAAGAAAATGGAAATGAAGTTAAAACGTAAAAGGCTGCCCCACCTAATTAAACACTTTTTTGTTTTATCTTGTCTTTTTAGACCTTCACTCTTTTAGATCAGCATTCTCATTATTTTGTTTTACCCTTTTAACAATCCTACATTTTATACTTGTGCTTTATATTCCCTTGTTCTTGTTAGTTTTTTCTTTTCTTATATTTTTCTTATTGATAGTTGTAAGTTTTATTTCACAAAGTTTTTAATCCTTTTAAAAAGATAATGCTCAAGAGAACTGCAATGAGGAAAAGGAACTCAAAACACTAACAGAAAACCAGAAACAAAAACAATATCAAATCGCCAGATGCTAATAAAAACAAACTTGCAAGTGGATTTGTTTAAAAAATAAACCTTTTATCTTATTATTTCCATTGTGCTAGTTACCAAATACAGTTGGATTTATGCATTTATGAGTACATAATTTTAAAGCAAAGTTTAGTTCATGCTTCTAATTTAAAAATAAGAAAAGTTAGATTCTAGCAGCAAGTACAAGAGCAATATCTCAAGGAAAAAATTATACAATTTTGTTTGGCAGGCAAGGCACATTTGGAGAAACAAAAGTGGAAACTCCGTAAGCATTATTACAGATGGCGTGTAATTGCTTTCCAGGAGTAAAAGGGCTTATCTGAATGTTATCCATGACAATATTGGTGCATCCTATTCTGTTTCCACAGTTCAAACTGATTGCTCTTTCATCTGCAGAAGATCCATGAACTCCACTGTATGTAATATCACTGATATGGACATCTGATGAATCTATGCTATCCAGAAAATGATTAGCGTAATTCTGGTCAATAATAATAGGGTTTTGCGATGCAATTATTGTGATATGCTTAAATGAGATCTTCCTTGCATATCCTGATCCACCCTATGAAAATTTAAGAATATGAAAATTTAAAATGATGTTTTCCCAGTAGTTTTAAACTCAATACCAAATATGCTCCAATAATTTTCTTATATATCATTTACATTGTTACTTGCCACGTCTTGATTCTGACACCATTTTGAGTTCCTCTTAAGGTACAATTTTTGACATGCACTTGTTCTACTGTTTCATAAGCTCCATTCTTTCCCAGGCTTCCAACACTGCACATAAAGATTTAATGTTCAGAATATATAAGTATCAGAATTTGAATGTGGTAAGAATTTAATGTCGTTTGTGCATTTATTATTCTTAGAGTGATTATTTTTATATAATTAGCTTTTTAAATGAAGCTAAGCTTTGTCTAGTTCAATGATTATAACAAGCTAGAAATTGCCTAAAAAAGAGCTCATGATTAGAGGAAAAATTATTACATTGGACAGGTTGGTCCAATTCTATCATAAAGCATTGATCCCATAATATATACCTAGTGATTTAATTATGCATAGAACAAACCTTATTCCATGGCCTGGTCCACATATGATACCAGAAATGGTGATAAGAGACGAGAAACCATTGATGGCAATACAGTCATCGCCTATTTGAAACAACAAAATAAATAGAGTAAATCTTAGTAAGGGCCAGTTTCGACGTTACTATTTGATTTACTTCACTGTTAAGAAAAATACTAATAAGGAGTTATTAAAGTTTATTTTTTAAGTTAAAAATAACATTATTTAATCATATAATTTTTCTTCCAAGAACATTTAAAATGGTTTTTTTTTCCCGATAAACAATTCAAATAGCAATGCAAAACCCGCTTTTAATAAAACTAAAATTATTTAGAGAAATGTACGGTAAACATCCACTCAGCCGCAACCATCAGATAAGAATATATTTCTACTAACATTTTGCATCTGATCGTAGAAATGTAAATTCTCATTAAATTTGCTATAATTAAAATAATTAAATTATGAAAAATATATATAAAAAAAATTAATTACCAGTACTAATCACAGAATTTTTAATGCGGATATAGCTTGATGCGGAGATGTCAATCCCATCAGTGTTAGGACTTTCTTCATGCGCTAATATATAGATATCAGAGATGATAAAACCATGGCATCCATTTATGCTCAAGTGATTTCTTTGGCTATTCATATGCTTATGTCTGCGAAATTTGACACCATTGCAGTTGTGGAAACTCAGAGCCTGCAAAAATTACACATTTATATTTACACACATATCTTTTAATTAGAAAGATTTAATTGTTAAATTCTGCATATCAATTTGTTCGATTGAAAATCATAAAACATGTATGAAGTTACAAGAAAAATATAATGGCCAATAATTAACAAAAATAATTAAACTCTGTTTTGATTAAGTTATAATCTTACGGTGGGTCTTGAGCAGCTTTGGTCCTCCTGAAAATAAAGCTAGTGTTAATTATAAATTCATATATTTTTTTCTAAAAATTTGAAAGAATTGAGGCTGAAAATAAGAAAACAAATGATATTTTATGTATTGAATTACTTTGCAAAATTTCCACCAAATATCTCCTCTGCCATCAATTAGACCTCCTCCATTAATGGTGAGACCACTAAGATACGAAAATTGAAGCCAGTGACTTTTGTCATCACCCCATGCACCAATATAATTGGGTGCAACAAGTTTCCCTTCCATCTGTAATCCATCAAAAATGAATATCAATAACCTAATTATGTTTTTTTTATTTATTTTTATGCTCCAATGTTCTAGTTTTGTTTGGTCTTACCCTTAAACATTCTGAATAGGAATAATTAGCTCTGATGATGTTAATATTACAAATATTTTTTTTAAACAAAAAGTAACATGGAATTTGATCTGAATATGAAGAGTTGTAGACTTGCAAGGACCTTCAAACTTGACGGGGTTCAGCAGGATTGTTCTACGAGCTGGTACTATTAGGGTTGAGATTCGACTACATGCTCAACACAGATCTCTCCATGCTTTTAGGAAAGCCTATTTAAACATTTCACAAATCAAATATCAAATATACCCAATACATTTCCTTTTTATATTGTATAACACATGAGATAAAAAAAAATTAAGTAATATAAAAATATCAAGGCGTACATAAAAATAATATATTCATTTTCGTAATCCATTTTTCTGTATTATACAAAATTAAGAAAACACAAATAGAAGCAATACTCATAAGGAAGAAGAAGATTAGGAAATGTGAACCTGTGAATCATCAGTTTTACCATCTCCAACCGCACCATAGTCAAGCACATTAAAACAATTTGATGAAACGATCCAAAATAAAAACAAGAATGTTCCAATGATAAGGACTTGCATGATATTATAACACCAAGAATAGTAATAATGTAAAATTTCTGAAGAGAGAGAGAGAGAGAGAGAGAGAGAGAGAGAGAGAGAGAGATATCAGCACAAAGAAATTTAATTATATATAGGTGAAAACTGAAGCTAGTGAATATATACATATGGTAACAAACTATACAGGCTATTAAATTTGCGATTCAACTCTCTAATTTCTTTCTTAAAGAAAATCTTCACAAAAAATATGGAAACTAATGATATTCTTGTTTTATTGCCTTTTCATTTTATCTTCCTAATGTTATCCCTTAATTTAATACATTAATTACTGATCTTACGGGTTTTTATACAACATGTTGATATTTAAAATTTCACTTTAATTAATTTAGATTTATTTATGCCTAAAAAATCAATGGTTTCTTGAGATTTCATTTTATTAATTTAAATTGGATATGTTTTTCTTGGAGATCTTCTCCTTTATATTTGGAGATTATAAAATATAATATATGATTGATTGATTTTTTCGCCTTTAGTCAATAATTAAACATATACAATGATTTGTGAACAAAATAATGATTTTTCCATTTCTTTTCTTTTTTAGAAATAATCACATTTACCACTAAAAATTTAAAATTAATATGAAGCTATGTGTCAAGCTGGAAATTTTTAAGACAGGAAATTATTATTTTTATTGTTCAATATAAAATATTCGTTCAATGCTGAAATTAATAATATAAAATTAAATTTAAATAATAAATATTATTCAACATTAAAGTTAATAATTTACTTATTAATATTAATAATATTGAATTATACATTATATATTATTGTCATATTTATTTCTAACATTTTTATATTGTAATTATTTTTATTGTTCAATTTAAAAAATTAGTATTTGTTCAATTTTAGAATTAATAACATATATTATATATGTTATTGTTATATTTATTTTTAACATTTTTATATTATAAGATCAATTTTTATTTTTTATTTTTAAATCTAACTCTGTACCAAATAAAATTAATTAACTGGTACTCTTACAACTTTTATTAATCTTTAACTTCCTACGCTCATAATTATTTATTCTTATAACATTTAACTCCCATACAATATATGAGGGTTTGCAATAATAATCAGTTAACCGACTCAATATTCAATTAACTGATTAAATATTTCAATTTGATTAAGTGATTGTATTTTATGCGGTTGATTTGGTTGGATAAATTAGGATATTTTAAGGTGTATTTGGGATCTTTTTTTTTTTTTTAATTTTAGCTTTTTTTTAAGGGAAAAAATAAAAACGTGTTTGATAATATCACCTAGTTTGAAATTTTTTTAATTAAATAAAAATGTTTTAAGCTGAATATATAATCCATAAAATATAATTTTGAGAGTTTTTCGATTCGGTTAATAGTTAAATAGTTCTGACCTACTGATTAACCGTTAACTAAATTTTTGTTTAACTCATTCCCTCGTATTTTAAAAAATTTTAAAAATTAATTATTTTTATTAAAAAATATAAATTTATATGTATGTTCTATTATACATTTATTTTAATATGAAATTAATTAAATTAATTTAAATTGCAATTCAATTAAAAGAGGAATTAGCCGAATTGATCAATTTAAATTGGTATATTAACCGAACTTATTGAAAACTAAAATTGCTCAGTTCGGTCAAAAAAATGTATTTAGAAAGGGTTGGTTAAGCATTGCTCGGTTAATTAACAAACTGACCGAATGCTTAACTCTAGTAAAGATATTTACACCCTATAAAAATACTAAATATACTCTTAAAATATTTTTTCTAAAATACTCTAAAGCAAAATATATTAAAGGATATATGAAATTAAAATATTTACAGACCGAAAGACCTCTCCTAGTAGAGATATTTACACCCTACAAAAATAATAAATACACTCTTAAAATATTTTTTCTAAAATACTCTCAAGAAAAATTTTATTAAAGGATATATAGAATTATAATATTTATGAGTTTACCATTTATATTTACACTCGCCCTCTCAATTTACTATACGCACCATATTTTAAATTCTAAAACTACTTCAATCTATTTCACTTCTTCCATTTTTTTTTTTTACCTTTTTAACTCTTAAATACTCTTCACCCTCCCAATCTAATTACTCTCACTTTTTTATTGTTTAAAACTAAAATATGAAAAAAGATATGTATTATGAGTCTCTTATAAAGTTTAAGGTAAGTATTTAGTTGTTGAAAAAAAAAAATGTAAATAAAGACAAATAATTTTGGAATTGGGCAAGTTCCGCCAACGCTGACTATAAAATTAAATATATTTAGTTGCATATTTTGAATACCTTACTCTGTTAATCAAATAGTGGCGGAACAAAAGTAAATGTTCGGCTATGGTTCAATGAATTATGACTAAATTTCAGCTCTAATTTATTGAACATATTTTATTGTTTAGCTGAGAATGATGTAATATTAGTTTTATACAATTTTGTCTTACTGAACAAAAATCATTTTTGATTACTATTCTTATTTCCTCAAGGCCTGAAAACACACCGTTGGCCTTTAAATGTCTATGGAACGGATGTGCCAGAGGTGGTGGCACCTCAATCTGAATAAGTTTAATGCTGGTTTTCGACCGAGCGACTGTAAATTTTCATAAAGGACCCAAAGAAAAATGATTCTCAAACTTTTTGCAAACAAATAGCTTGAATTCCATAACAACACCATTTAAATTTAATGAATTGAACTGTTTAGGTACCAACAATTGAAAGAAAAATAACTTTTGATGATTTTGAATAAACTATAATGAGATGAATTAAACAAACATTCATTGGAAGTTTCTAAAATCTAGGCTAGATCGGTTTAATTGAGTTTTTCTATGGAAATTTGTGTGTTGATGGCGAATCTGTGCTATTGCAGTGTTACCGAAAGTGTACGGGTCGCACAAGTAATAAAATAGTGAGTAAGATATCGTTCCACTGGAACAAGATAAAGTACTAGTGCAAATTTCAACTGTTGTTTAGTAAATCAATAGTTTTTGTGATGATTAAAATAAAAGATGAATTACTTAATAAATTAAAGTAAAGAAAAATTGAATATTGTGCAAAAAGAGTTGATGATGAAAATACTATTCAAATATTGAATCCTCTAGCCATAAAAATATTTATAAATATCAATTCAATTAAATCAAATAATAGAGCTGAATTAACATTCCTCTAAATTAGATCAAAACCTCTCTCGAGTGAATTAATCCCTAATCACTAAGTAGAATATTAGGAATCTCTTCTCAAGCATAATTAAATAAATCTTGCAATAAGAACAAGGAAATTTGAACCAAGGGCCTTGTAAGTCTATCTCTAGCACTCCAATCAACCCTCAATCCTAATGAAAATTTTGTTCATGTCAAGCTTTCTCAAGCCAATAATATGAAAATTGCAACCAATCAATAAGCGTACTATTTTCAATTAGAAATAAGAAATTAAGAATCAAAAGGATAAAACAACTCAATCAAATGATTTAATTTAATAAGAACTATTCAATCCATATAATAAGGCTAGGGTTCATCAATACTAGGTAGAAACAATTTAGCTCATGTTCATAACCAGAAAACCAAAACAAAAGAAATAAGTAAAAGAATTCAGACAACCCATAATGAATGATTTGTGTTTCTTCACTTCAATCTTTGAATCTTGATTTAAATCTTATATGAATTGGATCTCCATCTTGACTCTCAGCTGCAAAAACTCTCTTTTTCTCAGGAAGTCATATCTAATAATAAAAATTGGATCCCTAATTCGCACTTTAGCTCAGATTTTATAGCCTAGAAATTTTGCATGACACGCCTATTGACACGGGCGTGTCTGTGGGTGTGTCAATGGTGTTTGTGAGTGGGGATTTTCGCCCCCACTCTAGGTGGAATGGTTCTGCGACTTCGGCACTGTTTAGGCTCGGGGCCTTAGAGAACACGGACCTAAGTCCGGAGAAAATGGAGTCACCACCCGGAAGGGCTGGGAAAAAGAAAGGGGTGGATGACTCGATTCCTAAGGAATTTCCAACCCCCTAATGGGTTCAAAAAGTTGGGTACGTGTGGGGAAAATGAGAAATGACCTAGTACCCCCACAACGCTCGGTTCATTGGAATCGGCCTCCTTTACAGGTCTTAATATTATAGAATTCTTAAGTATAACAATATTATCCATATTACATGCAAAAATTGAAATAAAGCATCGCTATATTAAAATCAAAGCAATGTCCAAACAAAGTAAATAAATGAACACCCATTCGAGGATGGAAATATGTCCTTACATCATCCATGTCTAAGCTAAATAGGACACCCACCAAAAGGTAGAAACATGTCCTTTACATTGGTCTAAAATATAAAAGCAATTTAAATTACATAGAACTTGATTAATGAGGTACCCACAAAGTGGAAACATACCTCTTACAATATTTGGAAATCAAAACAAATCAATAGAAATAAATAACCATTCATCATAAATAAATCATTCATCAAAGATATTAAATATCAATCAAAATAGAAAATAAACATCCATCCATGATAAATTAAATAAATCAAGCATTGAATAAATAAATCAAAGCATATAATAAACTACATAATCAAATCTAAAATTAAATAAAGCAATAAATATATAATTTAGGGTTCGCATCTTAAAATAGGATTTTAGAATTTTAGTTACTAAATTAGGGCTTTGGAAAAAGGAAAGTTAAATACGCGGACTCATATTATACAAATGAATATTGACCCCTTCGACGAGCCCATACGGCGGTCCCGCTGGCCGTTAAGCGGGCGGGGGTCAAGGAAGCAGCGCCCCTTGTGAGGTCGGGGGCAGCGCCCTAGAAAATTTTGAAAATTAGCTTCTAGGATTATAGGTTTTGGTGTTAAAAATTAAAATTTTAGGGTTTAGAATTTAGAAAATAGGGTTTTGGATTTTTGAGTAACTAATATTATTTTTTAAGTGAATAATGCTACTGGACGTTTTAAAGATTTAGGATTTTGGATGTTTTATGAAAATAATGCTACTGTGACTTAAAATAAATAGGTTTGGCAACAGATTGTTATTTTGGTTTTACTATATTGGATTTGAATGTTTAGGTTTATAAGGTTTTAAGGATTAGGTTTAGGGTTTAGGAAAACTAGGGTTTATAGTTTTGGTTTTGAGGGAATTAGGATTTTTAGTGTTTCAAAAAATATATTTGGTTTTAGAATTGAAGAAAATAGTTTAGAGTTTTATAAAACTTTTTGTGATTTTTAGAACTGTAAGGTAAGTTTAAAGTTTGTTAATAGAGTTTGAATATTTAACAAAGCATTTAGAAACTTTGGAAGAGAATTAAAAGAAAACAGTTTAGGGTTTTTAAGAGCTTTTGGAAATAGGAAAAATGATTTAAGGTTTTTGGAAATAAAAGTATTTTTTTAGGGTTTTTGGAAATAGCAGTAACAATTTAGGGTTTTAAGGTTTTGAAGAAATAGGTTAGGGTTCTTAAGTTCTGGAAGAAACAGAATGAACGATTTAAGATTTTTTGGAAAACAAAGGAAACGAATTAGGGTTTTGAAGGTATTTAGAAACAAAAAAGTGTTTATGTTATTGAAACAAAAATCAATGCTACTATATGTTTATAAATCAAGGTTTTGTGTGTATAATCTTAAGAATCAAAGAAACAAAGCTACTGTAAGAAAATAAAAAGAAATTAGATATTCAAACCTCTGTTCGTTGGTTCCACCAAAAATTG
Organism: Garcia nutans; assembly: GCA_947685225.1. Lineage (NCBI taxonomy): Eukaryota > Viridiplantae > Streptophyta > Magnoliopsida > Malpighiales > Euphorbiaceae > Garcia > Garcia nutans. The sequence continues at coordinate 39,176,087 of CANTUV010000045.1, forward strand.
TTTCTTAGATGAACAAGGACAAAGGCAAGATGGTTGCCTTTGATGGATTGAATTGCTTGTTTGCTTCTCTTAAAAGTCCGATCGTTAATCTCTGCCAAAAAGTTTTAAAGTCCGATCACTTTTTCTAAGTTTTTCCTTCACTCGATTGTCCTCCTCTTCTTGTGTTGTTTTTTTAGTCTTATTTATAGAAAATTTCGATGATTAATTCAACTTGTTTATGGAAACTAACATTAATTAAGAAAAGAAAATCAAAACCAAAAGAAATTTGGTTTCGGAAAAAATTACGTCGGAAAAATTTTGCTGGCGAAAAAAACTGTTAATGAAAAATTTCACTGGCAAAAAAAGTGTTTATGTTATTGAAATGAAAATCAATGTTGCTATGTGTTTATAAATCAAGGTTTTGTGTGTATAATCTTAAGAATCAAAGAAACAAAGCTACTGTAAGAAAATAAAAAGAAATTAGAGATTCAAACCTCCGTTCGTTGGTTCCACCAAAAATTATTTCTTGGATGAACAAGGACAAAGGCAAGATGGTTGCCTTTGATGGATTGAATTGCTTGTTTGCTTCTCTCAAAAGTCCGATCATTAATCTCTGCCAAAAAGTTTTAAAGTACGATCACTTTTTCTAAGTTTTTCCTTCACTCGATTGTCCTCCTCTTCTTGTGTTTTTTTAGTCTTATTTATAGAAAATTTTGATGATTAATTCGACTTGTTTATGGAAACTAACATTAATTAAGAAAAGGAAACAGAAACCAAATGGAATTTGGTTTCGAAAAAAATTACGTCGGAAAAATTTTGCTGAAAAAAAAATTGCGGGGCGGGGCTGCGGGCCATTTTGTCCGCAGAAAATTCCTGCGGGCGAAATGGCCCAAGGCCATTTCGTCCAATAATGTTTTTTGGCGACGAATTTTTTCATCGCCGATTTTTCCGTAACCAATTTTTATTTTTATTTTTGTTTATTTATTATTATTATTTATTATTTATTTATTATTTATAAAAACTAAATACTAAAATAAATATTATTTAATTAAGATAACACAAAAATTATTTTGGACTAATTAAAATATATTGGACTGGACTGGGTCAAAAATTAAGGGTCTACAGTTTGTCCCCTGCTTGATCGATCTGAAACTTTAGTAAAAGAGAGTGAAAAGTAATAGGATTTAATTTTTGATGAGATGGTTACTTGAATTTGTTTTGGGTACTTGGACCCGAGACTGAACTTGATTTGGGTACTTGGACCAGAGACTAGATTGAATTTGGGTACTTGGATCCGGGATTGGGTACTTGGACCCGAGATTGATTTTGATTTGGGTACTTGGACCCGAGATTAGATTGATTTGGGTACTTGGACCTGAGATTGGGTACTTGGACCCGAGATTGGGTACTTGAACCCGAGATTGATTTGATTTGGGTACTTAGACCAGGGATTGGATAATTGGACCCCAGATTGAATTTGATTTGTGTACTTGGACCTGAGATTAGATTGATTTGGGTACTTGGACCCGAGCTTGAATTTGATTTAGGTAGTTGGCCCCGAGATTAGATTAATTTGGGTACTTGGACTCGAGATTTGGTACTTGGACCCGAGATTGAATTTGATTTGGGTACTTGGACCCGAGCTTAAATTTGATTTGGGTAGTTGGACCTTAGATTGAATTTGATTTGGATACTTGGACCCGAGAATGATTTGATTTGGGTACTTGGACCCGAGATTGATTTGATTTGGGTACTTAGACCCGAGATTGGGTACTTGGACCCGAGACTAATTTGATTTGGGTACTTGAATTCGAGATTAATTTGATTTGGGTACTTGGACCCAAGAATGGGTGCTTGGACCCGAGATTGGGCACTTGGACCTGAGACTGATTTGATTTGGGTGCTTGGACCCGAGAATGAATTAAATTTTTGGGTGCTTGGACCCGAGACTGAGTTTGATTAACCTTTTATTCAGTTGAGAAGTCTGACTGCTCCAGCTGTTCTATGCATTGTGGTTCTTCACCCTTAAATGGATCTTCATCCTTGGAGATCGTGTCTTTATCCTTGAAAATGGATCTTTATCCTTTAAGATTGGGTCTTCACCCTTGAAAATGGATCTTCATCCTTTGAGATCGGGTCTTCACCCTTGAAAATGGATCTTTATCCTTTGAGATTGGGTCTTCACCCTTGCAAATGGATCTTCATCCTTTGAGATTAGGTCTTCACCTTTGAAAATGGATCTTCATCCTTGGAGATCGGGTCTTCACCCTTGAAAATGGATCTTCATCCTTTGAGCTAGATCTTCATCCTTGTATTGGGTCTTCACCCTTTGAAAACGGATCTTCATCCTTTGGACTTCAGGTCTTCACCCTTGAAAATGATCTTCATCCTTTGAGATCGGGTCTTCACCCTTGAAAATGGATTTTCATCCTTTGAGATTAGGTCTTCACCTTTGAAAATGGATCTTCATCCTTGGAGATCGGGTCTTCACCCTTGAAAATGGATCTTCATCCTTTGAGATCAGGTCTTCACCCTTGAAAATGGATCTTCATCCTTTGAGATTAGGTCTTTACCCTTGAAAATGGATCTTCATCCTTTGGGATCGGGTCTTCACCCTTGAAAATGGATCTTCATCCTTTGAGATTAGGTCTTCACCTTTGAAAATGGATCTTCATCCTTGGAGATCGGGTCTTTACCCTTGAAAATGGATCTTCAACCTTTGAGATCAGGTCCTTACCCTTGAAACATGGATCTTTATCCATTGGAGGTCGGGTCTTTTACCCTTGCTTCGACTTTTTTAGCTGGACGGATCTTTTGTCTTTTGCATCTTCATTCTTTTGAGAATTCTAATGTTCCATTCTTTTGTTCTTCCTTTTTGCAAAAATTCAGCTATTTTTAATTGAACCTTATATCCTTTCCTTGCCCCCCTACGTGGCAAAATATTTGTAAGTGAGTTTGAAAATATTTTATATATAGACTCAAAAAATTGAAAAGGAGAAACTTTGCCCCCCCTTTGTAGGCTCAAACCCATGATTTTTCTGTGTGGGCTCTGATTGATGTTTTTGTCATCTAGTTCATCGCACAAGCACGTATTTCTTCTTTTGCAAAATGACTGGAGCTTCCACAAGCAAATAGGCTTTCCGTGCCCTCTTGATTCAATATCTTCTTTTGATTTTTTACTTCATAGGGTGTTTGCTGTTCATTTTGACAAGGAATAGACAACACAAGACAAGAAAGTGTGATGTGATATGCTCATGTATGCATGAATGATACTTACAGTCATTCCATCAACTCACAGACTGAGGTGTTCAGCAGAAGTGTTCTCATTGGTTCCTTTCATATACTCGTTCAGGTCTTGCATTGGAATAAAAGAATGCTTCCCATTTATGACTTTTATCTTTTAGATATTGAAAACATGAATAATGGAGCCCCAAGAAGCAGTGTCAGGGATTCATCTATTTTGAACAATGTTTCAGCATGTCAGTTGATAGCTTCTTCATGACCTTGCCAATAATCATTTCCTTTGCCCAATGTGTCCTTTGGAGGTTCAACATATTTCCCTTAACTTGAAGGCTTTATATGACAAAACTTTTTCTTTTTTTCTTTTTTGAATTTTGATTTTAAAATCAAATGTTGGCTTTGCCAAATTAATGTCAATGTACCTTAGGAATTGATTTTTCCAAATTAACATATCTATAACATGACAACCCTAGTTACAGTACTAAACTCGGGAATTATTTCTATTTAAATAAGAATTGTTGCACTTCAGATAGGCACATACACATTACTTGGCCAAAGGTCTCATTGAGTTTAAATATTGTCTATCTCATATGCATGCTTATTCAAACTATCTTCACTAATAGACTCTACCTACCAAGAGAGATCAACATGTCTTTGATAGGCTTGAAATGGGGTCTATAAGGGACATGGGTTTAAGTGAAGGCCATTTTGAGATTGGAGCTGGTGTGACACAATGGATAAACCCTCACACTACAAATTTCTTGTTGAAACTTTAGACAGTTGAGAGCAATCTTTCTAGACTCCAAATTCCTTCTATCTTCTTGGCATTAATCTGGTTCTTGATTGGGATAGTCTTTGCCTTTCCAAAAAGTTTGGTTCCCAAATTTGTTTCTTTTCTTCTTCTCCCTTTTCTTTATTTTTCTTACCCTTCCCTTTTCTTTCTCTTTATTTTCCTTACTCTTCCCTTTCTTTGAGCATTTTATCATTTTATCCTTCTTCCTTGTAGGACTATCAAGTACAAAACTTTTAAGCACTAGATGGTCTTTCTCCTTTTCCTCTGATTGTGATCAAATCTTTAGTTGAGTTGGACCAATTCAAGTCAAAATGTCCTTATAAACCAAATGGAAGCCTTTTGTTGTCTTAAGTAAAAGAGAACTCAGTTGGCTTTTTGAACCGCCTTTTTAGGTTTTATCTTTTTTCTTTTCTTTCTCTTTTTCTTTTCTTTCTCTTTTTCTTCTTTTCTTTTTTTCTTCTTCTTTTTTCTTCTTCTTTTTTCTTTTCTTCTTTTTTTTTCTAGCTCTAAAAAGAGTTGTCTTGGTTTGAACTAACTCGGCGTCCAATAATGGATGAGTGGAATGACATAAATCTTCTTTAACAGGGATAAATTGTTTGTTACTCTGATGTTGTCTTGATATATTGGAGATATTAGGTGAACTTCAACTACCCTTATGGTCTTGAGAACTTCAACTACCCTTGTGGTCTTAAGAACATCAACTACCCTTATGATCTTGAGAACTTCAACTATCTTCATGGTCTTTAGAACTTCAACTACCCTTATGGTCTTGAGAACTTCAACTATCTTCATGGTTTTGAGAACTTCAATTATCCTCATGATCTTGACTAATCGTTGCTTTCTTTGATCTTCTTGCCTCTTCATCTTAGTGATCATAAGACTTGTCAAAAGTATCACAACAGCTCAAGGTAGGTCGTTGAGGTTATATGTCAATGAAAAGAAAACTAAAATTTTATGAAGGCTCAAAGGAACAACTAGGGATTGATATTTAATAGGGTGGATACACGTTGTTGGCTAACCAAACAATGTCTAGATCATTTCTCTCTTAAATAAGTAGAGTTTAATTTCGCCTTGAAAGTTTTTCAAAGCATGTTCTAAGACTAACTAGGACCTAGACAAAGGTAATTATGCATGAGCCCTCTCTAAGTAAGCATACACAACTCAATGCTATAGAGCAATTCCCTCATCAGTAAAGTTATTCAAGTCATGATGCCTAGACACGTTAATTTATGAACATCAAGCTAGATTCCTCATAGGTTGAGCACCAAAATGAACAAAGACCAACAAAATTTTAATGAAAGTAATTTATTCAAACAATTTTAAATTTGAAAAACAAGATTGTTCCAATTAAATATTAAAGAAAGTAAAATTGAAAAGCAACATTCAAGCTAAGGCAAGTTTGTTGAGTTAAGCTTCTTTTCCGTTCACATCTTCAATATCCCCATCTTGAAAGGATGATAAAACAAAATCTTCTTCCAATCCTTTTCCCACCATGAAGGTTGCCGGTGGAGGTACTCTTCCAAACTTAGGCAAAGGATTGTCTTTTGTGCTGGTCTTATCAGGCTCAGGTAGCTTACCACTGTTAATTAAATTTTGGATCTCATGTTTTAATCGTAAGCATTTGTCTATCTCATGTCCTTGTGTTTGATGAAACTCACAAAAGGCTTTACTATTAAATATTGGGGGTAAAGGATTCGGCAAAGGTTGAGGGGTCAATGGCTGTAATAGTCCCTTCTTTTGTAGCTTGTTGAAGATCCAAGACAAAGGCTTCCCCAAATATGAAAACTGCCTTCTATTTGCTTGACCACTTGTATTAACATCAACTTCTTTTTGCGTGCTTTGATTTCCAAACTGGTAGTTCCCTTTCTCATTCCTTCTTACTGAAAAGCGATTTTTCTCCCTTTCCCACTCTTCAATTTGTAGACCAGCTTGGAGAAGATCTTTGAAATCACGGATGAGTGCATGAGACATCCTTTCACGAAGACTAGGCAACACCCCTCTCACAATCATCCTTATTTGATCAGAATCATCAGGCCTTTTCTTGAGTAAAGCAGCCTTATTTCTCTACCTTTTTACATAGTCCACAAAATTCTCATTTGGTCATTGTCTAATGGACTCCACTTCCATTAAGGTAACTTCCAACTCGACATTATACCCATATTGCTGGATGAAGGCCTTGTATAGCAAATCCCAACTCTTTTGTGTTCCTTCATCTAAGGTATTGAACCAATTTTGGACAACAGGGTCCAATGAGAGCATAAAGTACCTTAGAGTTTGAGCCTTAGTAGCTCGGGCAGACTGCATAGCAGTGATATACTGCTTCACATGGAGATGGTGATTTTCAGTACCATCAAACTTCGCAAAAGATGGCATCTTGAACTTGTATGGAACTTCTTCATCTAGCTCAAATAGTTTGTCGATCTCAGAAATTTCCTCGATTTTAAGTTTTTTCTCAAATTTCTTTTCTAAATCAGCAATCATCTTCTCAACATCAGATGTCTCAGTCTTTTCAATAGTTGCCTTCTCAACAACCTTTGGCTTCTTTTTGTCTTGAGGATCTTGGTAATATTGAGCCCAATCATCATCATTAATGATCACCTTATCATCATCAAAAGCTACTTCACCAGTTTTAGTCTTCCCTTTGTCCCTTGACTTCTTAGTGCTAGTAGATGCGTCGGCGTGATTTTCTAAAATTGCAGTCAATTGGTTCTTCATGGTCTCAGCTAGGGCCTCTTTTATTTCTTCCATTTTGGCATTGAGGGCTTCATCCACCATTCTTTGACTTTGTTCGGGATCCATTATTTTTGGTGAGCAAGTGATTGAGTTGTTGCTAGATTCTTCGCTACCAGCGTAGGTCGGATTGTCGTAAGCTTTTGAACTATCGTAATCCAAGGCTGTGAGCCAGAGAGGATCAATGATATGAGATGCAAATGTATGCATGTATATATGCACAAACAATCAACAAAAAAGGATAATTAGGATGCTCCTTCCAACCTTAAAACATCCACACACGAATGGTGAGTCTCTTTTCCTAGCTATATGGTGTGCAAAATACCAACATGGGGTACCTTGTTTTCGAATATTTTCCTCGGACGTTTCAATCAATAGTTATATTTTCAAAAATGGAAATCAACTTATGATAATTCCCATTAATTAGGTTTTAATCCATTTAACCAACTAATGTAGCTTTTATGCAATATTGGATTAAAACGAAATTAAGAGGTTTATTATAAATAGATTTCTCACTTGAAAAAAGTAACTAATGATTCATGCCAAAAACAAGCCCATGATTAATTATTCTTAGTATAAACTAGGCTCACTATTGATTTTTGGTATTTTCATAATTGACCTAAATAATTTATAAGCTCTTTGTAAGAAAAGGTTGGATGAAAATAATTTTGTTTCTAAACCCATTGTAAAAATATTTTAGAAAAATGGATTTTGGCTTAGTATTTGGGCCATGAGCAAAGGAATTTTTTGATTTTTTTTAAAAAAAAATCTTATTTCCAAAGACCATCTTGAAAAGTTTTGAAAATAGCTTTGGTCTTTTAGACTTTAAACAAAAAATTTATTTTGAGCTTACAATGTACTTAGGTCATATTAGAAAAAGAACAAACCAAATAATCTATGGTTTAAGCCAAGATAAATTAACCATAGTCAAACAACATGCATTTGGGGTAAAACCTAAGGAAAGTAACTATGCCAATTACATGAGCTTTAGTCTTTGGGTTAAAAGGCTTAGGTTCCCATAGCAAGTATATACCAAATGGTACGAGGCTATGAGTGGTTATGCCATGCTCGATCTCCATACCTTGAGTGAAAGTATGGTATCCCTTACATAATACAACACGGGTAACACGAGCGTCCTAACTCACGCACACAATGCAATCTAATATGATGCAATGGATAATATCATTATAAGAAAGAATAGAATAATATAAAGACCAACAGAATCAACTTCTCTTATCCCCAGTGGAGTCGCCATTGTGAGCGGGGATTTTCGCCCCCACTCACGGTGGAATGGTTCTTGCGACTTCGGCACTATTTAGGCTCGGGGCTTTAGAGAACATGGACCTAAGTCCGGAGAAAATGGAGTCGCCACCCAGACGGGCTGGGAAAAAGAAAGGGATGGATGACTCGATTCCTAAGGAATCCCCAACCCCCTAATGGGTTCGGAAAGTTGGGTACGTGTGGGGAAGGTGAGAAATGGCCCAGCACCCCCACAACGCCTGGTTCATTGGAACCGGCCTCTTTTACAGGTCTTAATATTATAGAATTCTTAAGTATAACAATATTATCCATATTACATGCAACAATTGAAATAAAGCATCGCTATATTAAAATCAAAGCAATGTCCAAACAAAGAAAATAAATGGACACCCATCCGAGGATGGAAACATGTCCTTATATCATCCATGTCTAAGCTAAATAGGACACCCACCAAAAGGTAGAAACATTTTCTTTACATTGGTCTAAAATATAAAAGCAATTTAAATTACATAGAACTTGATTAATGAGGTACCCACAAAGTGAAAACATACCTCTTACAACATTTGGAAATCAAAATAAATCGATAGAAATAAATAACCATTTATCATAAATAAATCATTCATCAAAGATATTAAACATCAATCAAAATAGAAAATAAACATCCATCCATGATAAATTAAATAAATCAAGCATTGAATAAATAAATCAAAGCATATAATAAACTACATAATCAAATCTAAAATTAAATAAAGCAATAAATATATAATTTAGGGTTCGCATCTTAAAATAGGATTTTAGAATTTAGTTACTAAATTAGGGCTTTGGAAAAAGGAAAGTTAAATACGTGGACTCATAATATACAAATGAATATTGACCCCATCGACGAGCTCATACGGCGGTCCCGCTAGCCGGTAAGCGGGCGGGGGTCAAGGGGGCAGTGCCCCAGAAAATTTTAAAAATTGGCTTCTAGGATTATAGGTTTTGGTATTGAAAATTAAGATTTTAGGGTTAGAATTTAGAAAATAGGGTTTTGGAATTTTGAGTAACTAATATTATTTTTTTAAGTGAATAATGCTACTGGACATTTTAAAGATTTAGGATTTTGAATGTTTTATGAAAATAATGCTACTGTGACTTAAAATAAATAGGTTTGGTAATAGATTATTATTTTGGTTTTACTATATTGGATTTGAATGTTTAGGTTTATAAGGTTTTAAGGATTAGGTTTAGGGTTTAGGAAAACCAGGGTTTATGGTTTTTGTTTTGAGGGAATTAGGGCTTTTAGTGTTTCGGAAAAAAATGTTTGGCTTTAGGATTGAAGAAAATAGTTTAGAGTTTTATAAAGCTTTTTGTGATTTTTAGAAACTGTAAGGTAAGTTTAGAGTTTGTAAGGTAAGTTTAGAGTTTGTTAATAGAGTTTGGATATTTAACAAAGCATTTAGAAACTTTGGAAGAGAATTAAAAGAAAACAGTTTAGGGTTTTTAAGAGCTTTTGGAAATAGGAAAAACGATTTAAGGTTTTTAGAAATATTAGAGTATTTTTTTTAGGGTTTTAACGCCCCAGCCCGCCCACTGACACAGTTTTTTTTTCGCCAGTGCATTTTTTCCTGCGGTAATTTTTTCGGCAGCGCTATTTTTTCTGACGCAAAATTTCTGAAACCTAATTTAATTTTCTGGTGGCGACTCCATTTTTCTCCGGACTTAGGTCCGTGTTCTCTAAGGCCCCGAGCCTAAACAGTGCCGAAGTCGTAAGAACCATTCCACCGGGAGTGGAGGCAAAAATCCTCGCTCACAGTGGCGACTCCATTGGGGATGAGAGAAGTTGATTCTGTTGGTCTTTATATTATTCTATTCTTTCTTATAATGATATTATCCATTGCATCATCTTAGATTGCATCGTGTGTGTGAGTTAGGATGCCCGTGTTACCCGTGTTATGTTATGTAAGGGATACCATACTTTCACTCAAGGTATGGAGATCGAGCATGCATAATCACTCATAGCCTCGTACCATTTGGTATATACTTGCTATGGGAACCTAAGCCTTTTTACCCAAAGACTAAAGCTCATGTAATTGGTTAGTTTATCTTAGTCTAAATCATGGCTTATTTGGTTTGTTCTTTTTCTAATATGACCTAAGTATATTGTAAGCTCAAAACAAACTTTTCTTTAAAATCCAAGAGACCAAATCTATTTTCAAAACTTTTCAAGATGGTCTTTGGACATAAAACTTTTCTAAAAACAAATCAAATATTCTTTGGCTCATGGCCCAAATACTAAGCCCAAAATCCATTTTTCTAAAATCTTTTACAATGGGCTTAGAAACAAAACTATTTTCACCCAACCATTTCTTACAAAGAGCTTACAAATTATTTGGGTCAATTAAGAAATACCAAAAATCAATTGTGGGCCTAGTTTACACTAAGAATAAATTAACCATGGGCTTGTTTTGGCATGAACCATTAGTTACTCTTTTCAAGTGAGAAATCTATTTATAATAAACATTTTAATTTAGTTTTAATCCAATATAGCATAAAAGCTACTTTAGTTGGTTGGATGGATTAAAACCTAATTAATGGGAATTATTATAAACTGATTTTCATTTTCGAAAGTATAACTATTGGTTGAAACGTTCAAGGGAATTATTCGAAAACAAGATACCCCATGATGGTATTTTGTTAACCATATACCTAGGAAAAGGGACTCGCCATTCATGTGTGGATGTTATAAGGTTGGAAGGAACGTCCTATTTATCCTTGTTTGTTGATTGTTTTGTGCATACATGCATACACGCATACATTTGCATCTCATATCATTGATCCTCTCTGGCTCACAGCCTTGGATTACGATAGTTCTAAAGCTTACAACAATCTGACCTACGCCGGAGACGAAGTATCTAGCAATGACTCAATCACTTGCTCACCTAAAACAATGGAGCCTGAACAAATTCAAAGGATGGTGGATGAAGCCCTCAATGCCAAGATGGAAGAAATCAAAGAGGCCCTAGCTGAGACCATGAAGAACCAGTTGACTGCAATCTTGGAAAACCATGCCGAGGCATTTGCTAGCACTAAGAAACCAAAGGACAAAGGAAAGACCAAAGTTAGTGAAGTGGTTTTTGATGATGAAAAGGTGATAATTGATGATGATGATGATTGGGCTCAATACTACCAAGATGTTCAAGAAAAGAAGAAAGAACCGAAGGCTGTCGAGAAGGCAACTATTGAAAAGACCAAGACATTCGACGTTGAAAAGATGATTACGGATTTAGAAAAGAAATTTGAGAAGAAGCTGAAAACCGAAGAGATGTTTGAGATCGATAAACTATTTGAACAAGATGATGAGGTCCCTTATAAGTTCAAGATGCCTTCCTTTGCTAAATACAATGGCACCAAAAATCCCCATCTTCATGTGAAGCAGTATATCACTGCCATGCAATCTGCCCGAGCTACTAAGGCTCAAACCCTAAGGTACTTTATGCTCTCATTGGACCCTGTTGTCCAAAATTGGTTCAATACCTTAGATGATGGAACACAAAAGAGTTGGGATCTACTTTACAAAGCCTTCATTCAACAATATGGATATAATGTTGAGTTGGAAGTTACCTTAATGGAAGTGGAGTCCATTAGGCAAAGGCCAAATGAGAATTTTGTGGACTATATGAAAAGGTGGAGAAACAAGGCCGCTTTACTCAAGAATAGGCCCGATGAATCCGATCAAATAAGGATGATTGTGAGAGGGGTGTTGCCTAGACTTCGTGAGAGGATGTCTCATACACTCATCCGTGATTTCAAAGACCTTCTCCAAGTTGGTTTGCAAATTGAAGAATGGGAAAGGGAGAAGAGCCTCTTTGCAACAAAAAGAAACGAGAAAGGGAGCTATCAACCTGGTAGCCAAAGCATGCAAAAGGCCGTTGGTGTTATGCTACTAACCAAGGAACAAGGAGACAATTTTCGGAATTGGGAAAATCGATGTCTTGGGTTCTCAACAAGCTTCAAAGAAAAGGATTGCTACAACCCTTAAATCCTCATCCTTTGCCTAACCCTCTCCCACCTAACTTTGATACCAAAGCATTTTGTCAATTTCACCAAATGCAAGGACATGACACGGATAGATGTGTGAGGTTGAGACATGGGATCCAAAATCTAATTGATAATGGGAATCTACCAGAGCCCAATAAGCCAAACACCAAAGACAACCCATTGCCTAAATTCAATAGGGTACCACCACCAGCAACCTTCATGATTGGAGGAGGTTTGCATGAGGATTTTGTCATGTCTTCTTTTCAAGATGTGGGTGGAGAAGTAACCAAAGAAGAAGAGGCATTCGAACAAGCTATGATGGGTGGAGAAGTAGTAATTTGTGTTGTCAATGGGTTTTGGGATTCAAGTGATAGTGATGATGATGTTATACCCAAGAAGGAGGAGTGGACTTGGTCCAAGCCCGAAGAAGATGAGGTGATGAATACTAGATCCGGTAAGCCTTATGCAAGGCCACCACCTAAGGAGATAGAAATGAATAAAGGGAAGGAAGTTGAAGTGGAAGAAGATGATGCTATGCTCAGGCAATTAAAAAGAACCCAAGCAAGTGTTAGCATTTGGGACTTGTTAGCTACTTCTAAAAAGCATCGAGAAACTATGGCCAAAGCCTTAGCTAGCATGCCAATTTCTACCTCCACAATGCCAGAGGAGTTGATCAACTTCATAAAAATTGGGGAAGTAATGAAATGTGAAGAGGTCCAAGAAAAGGGTGAAGTTAGTATGGGAGCAGTTTCTTTTTCAGATGCGGTTATCGAAGGAGGGGAGAGACCACATCTGTCCTCTCTTTATCAAAATAGAAGTCAAGGGGAAGAGGACTCCATGTGTCATGGTCGATAATGGGTTCACCATAAATATTTGTCCACTTAAGATACTGCCAAAGCTAGCCATGTCAACAAGAGATCTAAACCCAACCGAGGTGACAATTCGTGCTTATGACAACACTAAGAGGCATGCCGAAGGGACTTTCAAAGTGGCTGTCAAGGTTGGTCCAATTGAATCTATTGTTGAATTTATTGTTTTAGACATACCAGTTACCTTTGCCTTACTCTTGGGGCGACCATGGTTTCACCCTCTTAGTGGAGTTTCTTCCACCCTTCACCAAAAGATCAAATTTCCCAACGGAAATGAGACAGTGGTCATTGAAGCTGAAGATACTGAGATTGTTAATGCTCTAATGATTGAGAGGCCTCTCAATGGTTTTCAAGTGGCTGTAATTTCTGATGATGAAGTAGTGGACTCCAAAGTCTTGAATATGATGAAGAACATAAGCTACCTTCCCAGAGTTGGTCTTGGAAAGGGAAAGGTCGGTTTGACAAAGTTACCATATTTTAGAACTCAAACATCCAAGAAGGGGTTAGGATATGATGAAGACAATGATGTCCAACCAAAGAAGAATGAGAAGATGAGCTTCCCACCACTCGAAGAGATTTTTGTCAAAGCCCCAGATATGGGACCACTCCAAGGAAAGCCCGAGCCGATCATGTTCATGGGTAAGTTAATTCCATGTTTTGAAATTTTTGCAGATGTTGCCAAGCTAGTGGAGCAAGTGATGAAAGAGCTCACCTTATCAACCAACAAATAATCCAATCCAAAAGAGAAGAATGAAGCTACCCTGAAAGTCAAGAAGACTCCAGAGGAGATTGCTGCCCTGGTCGAGGAAAAGTTTGAAGATATCCTGCTTTATGATTCTGAGAACAATGATTTTGATTTTGATTTTAATTTGTCTGCTTTGTATGAGGATGATGATGTTTTCTTTTCCAAAATGAATGCAATAAAGTCTAATTTTGCTTACTTGTGTGATGTTTCTCCTGATGGTTGCATACATTTAAATAGCAGTTACATGAGCACCTTTAATATTAATTCTGTTAACACACAATCATTAAATTTGGGAACAACTGAAAATCCTAAAAACATTAGCATAGCATCCGACCTTACTCCTGATGAGAGAGAGAGATTTGAAAAAATATTCAACAAATATGAAGAAGTGTTTACTTGGTCTTATGAAGATATGTCGGGGATAGATCGAGACATAGCTGAACATCATATTCCTACTTACACTCACATAAAACCTGTCAAACAAAAGCTTAGACGATTAAGACCTGAGTGGGCTGAATTGGTTAAATAAGAGGTCACTAAGCAAATACAAGTGAAGTTCCTTGAAGTGATAGAATATCTAGATTGGTTAGCCAACATAGTACCTATGCCAAAAAAAAGATGGAAGGATAAGGGTTTGCATGGACTATAGAGATTTAAACAAAGCTTCCCCTAAGGATGATTTTCCTTTACCTCATATAGATGTTCTCATTGATAGTGCGGCCTCTAGCATGCTACACTCGTTTGTAGATGGATTTTCCGGATACAATCAAATGTTAATGGCCCAAGAGGATAAAGCCAAAACTGCCTTCATTACTACATGGGGTATATTTTGCTATAGAGTGATGCCTTTCGGCTTAAAGAATGCTGGAGCAACCTACCAAAGGATGGCCACCACACCATTTCATGACATGATGCACAAAGAAGTTGAAGTATATATTGATGATATGATGGTGAAGTCAGATACGAGGGAGCAGCACTTCTAGAATTTAGAATTATTCTTCGATAGAGCTTTGAAGTATAAGCTGAGATTAAACCCGAAGAAGTGTGTATTCGGTGTTACTTCAGGCAAATTATTGGGACATGTGATTGGTCTGAATGGTATTGAGATAGATCCTGACAAAGTCAAAGCAATCAGGGATATGCCAGCCCCGAAGACGGAGAGAGAAGTTCTGGGATTCATTGGTAAACTGCAGTACATTAGCAAATTTATAGCAAAGCTCACAACAATCAGTGAGCCTATCTTTAAGTTGCTTAGAAAGAATCAGCCGATCATATGGAATGAAGAATGTCAAAAGGCCTTTGATCAAATAAAAGAGTATTTGTTGAATCCACCTATTTTGAAACCACCTAAACTGGTAAACCTCTATTACTATACTTAGCAGTAGAAGAAGAGTCGATAGGAGCCATGCTAGCCCAAGCAGATGAGTCGGGGATTGAGCATGCCGTTTACTATTTGAGTAGAAAGCTCCTACCTTATGAAATTAAGTATAGTATCATTGAAAAGACATGTATAGCCATGGTTTGGTCTTCTAAGAAGTTGCGGCATTACTTTCAATCATATATTGTGCAAGCAATTTCCAGGCTGGATCCAATGAAGTACTTAAGGGAGACACCCTCTTTAATTGGGAAATATGGTCGATGGTTGATAATATTAGAAGAATTTGAGATTGAGTATGTAACCAGGAAAACAATCAAAGGTAGAGCGGTGGCAGAATTCCTGGCTCAATAACCATTACCGGAAAGTGAAGAGGTAATCTTGGAGTTTCCAGATGAACATTTAGAAGCAATTGAAGTACAAGGGTGGAAAATGTATTTTGATGGAGCGGTGAACAGGAAAGGAGCAGGTTTAGGAGTTACACTAGAGTGGCCCGAAGGGGAACTTATCCCTTTAGCCAAGAAGTTGAAATTTAGGGCAACCAATAATGTGGTGGAGTACGAAGCTTGTATTTTCGGTTTGGAAACCCTAATGATTATGAAGGTGGATAAGGTGAAAGTTTATGGCGATTCTTTGTTAGTTGTATCCCAAGTAAATGGAGAGTGGGAGTTGAAAGAAGAAAAATTGAAACCGTACCACTGTTATTTGACCATGATGAAGAAGAATTTTAAGGAGTGTAGGTTTATACACCTGTCAAGAGAAGAAAATCAGATGGCTGATGCCTTGGCCACATTGGCTTCGGTATGGGAAAATCCTGCCAGCCTATTCCTTAAGCCTCTAATCTTGACCAGTTCATCAACTCCTTGCTATGAATATGAGACAATCATGGAACTTGATACAGACCATGATGCGTGGTATGATACTATAAGGCAATTTTTGGAAGAAAGAGAATACCCGCCGGGGGCAACAAAGAAAGAGAGAAGAGCCATAAGGAGGTGGTCATTGCAATACATCACCTTCCATGGAGAGTTATATCGAAGATGGCCTGATGGAGTGCATTTGAGATGTTTAAGAAATCCTGAAGTGGAGCGCATCATGTCAGAAATACATGCGGGGAGTTGCGGTCCGCACATGAGTGGTTTGGTCCTAGTTAAGAAGATTATTCAACAAGGTTACTATTGGTTGACAATGGAGAGAGACTGTATTGAGTTTTTCAAGAAGTGCCAACAATGTCAGATGTATGGTAACTTGAATCACATGCCTCCTGAAGAACTGCATTCAATGTCTTCACCCTGGCCATTTGCCACCTAGGGTATCGACATTATAGGAGAAATAGATCCGACAGCCTCAAACGGTCACCGTTTCATTATAGTAGCAGTTGATTATTTTTCAAAATGGGTCGAAGCCGAATCCTTCAACAAGCTGGGTGCAAGTCAAATGGCTAGGTTTATCGAAAAGAATCTCATCTACAGATATGGGGTCGCGCACAGTGTGATATCAGACAATGGGGTACAATTTCAAGGAGCAGTTAATGATTTATTCTCCAAGTACCAAATCCATCATCATCGATCCTCTCCTTATAGACCAAAGGCTAATGGTGCCATGGAAACAACAAACAAGACAATTAAGCAAATTCTATCCAAGATGACTAAGACTTACAGGGACTGGTAAAAAATGCTTCCCTTTACTTTATGGGGATATAGGACAAGCGTACAAACACCTACTGGAATGACACCGTTCTCTTTGGTTTATGGGATGGAAGCGGTATTGCTAATTGAAATTGAGATCAAATCACTGAGAGTAGTCTTGGAAGCTGAACTACCTGAAATGGAATGGGTAGCGAGCAGATACACACAATTAGCTCTATTAGAAGAGAGAAGGTTAAAGACACTATATCATCACCAACTGTATCAAAATAAGATAGCTCGGGCCTATAATAGAAGGGTTAAAATTAGAAAATTCAGAGTTGGGGATTTGGTATTGAAGCAATGTAAGCCTAATGTATCTGATCCAAGAGGGAAGTTCAGACCTAGCTGGGAAGGGCCATATGTCTTGAAACAAGTCATGAGCAAAGGTGCGGTGAAGTTATCAGACATGGATGGGAATGAATTTAGTGAACCGGTAAACATTGACAGGTTGAAGAGGTTTTATGAATGATGGGAAGAAAAAGAAGAAAAAAGAGCTCGCTAGGTTGAAAACCCTAAAAGGGTAGCCTAGGCAAAAGTTAGAGCAATCCGCTAGTTCCGAAAACTCGAAAGGGCGGGCTAGGCAACAATTAGGGCTAAATGAGAGAAAATTGTCAATTAGAAAACCCGAAAGGGCTAATTGGCAACATGAGTGATCTTGTGTATGTTGGCTTTATGTTTGGTTGTTCCCTAATTCAATAAAACAAAATTAATATTAAAATTGTTCTATGTGCACTGTTATAAGTATTTGACCAGATATGGATGAAATAAATAAACACAATAGCAAAAGGTGATGACAAATTATAAATGGAAAAGAAGCATCTTTTATTACTTTAGTTATTTTTCATCCTAGCAATACATTTTCTGAATTGACAAATGTAAAAGCTATGGCAGTCGATAATTATAACGTGCAGGCCAGCTTTGCCTCAGCCGATCCAAGTAGGCTTCAGTCAAGCAAGGCATGTCTAGGTCAGGAGCAAAGTCAGAATCACGAGGCTCAGCTCCATACTGACGCCCAAGTCGGCGAGGATCATAGCATGTACCTTGACGAAGTGCAGCAAGAGGAACATACATCAAGTATGTCCACATGGTGATACGAGAAATCTTCCACCAAGGTACCAACCAACGGATATTGACTTCAGAGCGTGAGTGGATCCAGTCAACCTAGTCAGCATATGAAGAAGCAGGATGGAGTAGCTTCCTAGCAGAATGATGACATGGTAGATATCTGGCAAAATCCATGGAGGGAGTATCAAGCAAACAAAGATGCTCCTGAAGCCAAATCTGTGAAGAAAGAATTAAATTAATTAAAAAAAAAAGAGTCCGCTAAGTTGAAAACCCGCAAGGGCAGTTTAGGCAAAAATTAGGACAACTCGCTAGTTCCAAAAACCCGCATGGGCGGACTAGGCAAAAGTTAGAGCAATAATAATAATAATAATAATAATAATAATAATAATAATAATAATAATAATAATAATAATAATAATAATAATAATAATAATAATAAAACCTAAATTGAAAACCCGAAAGGGTAGTTTAGGTAATTACCTGAAGCAACAACGGACTCCCAGTCAGTCTCTTTGACAGTCCTGATTTAAATCGGTCTAATCCAACTAAGGTTTCGGCTAAAATCACAGGTACCGGCGACAAGCCTCCTTCCATTTGGTCCATAATATCCAATACTCGTGGATCAATATCGCTGTCAGAAGAAATAAGCAAGAATTGACCGAGCAAGCAAAGACAAAGCGTGCGTCCCCATGCCTTAGTAGGAGCCAAATGAGAAAAACAAAAGTCAATAAAAGGAGCAAGTAGAATTTTTTCACCTCTCATCAAGAATTTTTTCACCTCTCATCAACTGAAGAACTTCGGGTTTTGGAATTTGAAATAACAGCTGCATCTTCTGTTGAGTCTTGGAAATCAATGTGGGTAACGCCATTTGTTGATTATTGGGATGTCCATGGATGGCCTCAAATTCTTCAATCAAGGGACATATTTCAAGGCCATTAATTCTAAATACCCTAGAATCCGTATCCCAGAAGGAAGCCATGACATGTAAAAAGGAGTGGTCCAATTTGACATTTTGAAAACATTTTAAAACATCAAGCTTTGACCATGAAATTTGCTTCCAATGGATGGCATCCATATTCTTAAATAGAATTTTTATTTTCTTTAAATGGTGCTCGGTCATGGTTGATGAATAAAGGAGAATTAAAATTGCTAAAAGGAGTCTCCACGTTGAAAGAGAGAGATTTTTGGTTTATGAATTGAAAAGGGCATGCAAGGTGGTTTATATAAAAGAAAATAAACCTTTTCCAAAAGTGAAATGGAAAAGATGATGGAAAAGGATAAGATCATATGGCACAAGGAAAGGAAATGATAATTTCCTTTACCACCTTGGATTTGGTGTAGCAAATAAGATGGATATTAATTATGATGTACTATATATATATATATAAATTGGCAGTAACGAAAAAAAAAGAGGATTACAGTAAAGAGGAAAATTGTATATTTTTTTATTATTGTACAATGTTTTACAATTGCTACAATATTTACATATCACTAAGAGGGTGGTGGTAGGTCACCAAATAAAGACTTGAAAAAGTCATCGCCTGTTGGAGGAGGGGGCAAATTACTCGTCCCAGGATCATCCGAAGCAGAAGCACTAAAATTCCTATTGCCTTGGAGTTTCGATTTGTCATGGTCCTCATCAGAAGTAGACAAAAGGATCTCATGGTCATCAGTCTGGGGGCCTCTCGATGATGAAGCACCGGGATCCCTCATTCCTTGAAATCGAAAGTCATGAAAATTTTGTTCGGATTGATGATATAAACTTTCAAAATGAGAAGCTTGCTGATGACTTGTAGCCAATTCTTCTTGAAGTTTCTTATTTTGTTCTTCGAGCATCCGCTGTGAGCCAAGAAGGAAAAAGGTGAGAGCATACATAATCATGAATACATATAGCATAAACTATTATGAAATGAGGAATGTACCAGGTAGTTCATATCAATACCCTGCGGATGAGATAGCGTATCCGGCAGGCTAGAATAAGCAAATGAAGGGGCAGTGGAAGAGGTCCAACCTCATGATCAAACGAGCCAACAACCTGCAACAATCATTAAAGAATCAAAGAAAGGAAAAGCAGTTGCAAGGGAAAAGTGGTAAAAATTTTACTTGAGAAGTACTAGCCCCGAGGTGTGGAACAGACTCTCCTATATCTCCGTGATGCTCCTCCTCATCTCTACCCTCATTTCCATCAAAAATCTCCCGCAAACCGATAGTAGATACATCAAAGTGCAAGAGTCTCATTTGAATAAAACGAGCATAAAATGGACCCGGTAAATGGAGAAATGACTCGGCATCATAACCATACCGGGACGACCACCATGCATCCTCCGGCATCGATATAATATTTAAAGTATATTTTGAGATTTGCATCAGAAACCTCTGCTGCTCTGGACCGAGAAACCATTCGTAAACTCTCTCCCCGAGAAACCAACCACTGGACACGGGGCCAGCAATAATTCGGTGAGAATGTCGGAAAGATAGTGCAGCCCTCATCAAAGGAGACCAATTTGCTCGCTCCTCTGGATTCCACCAGGCCAAATTTACCTGCGAGATAACATAAGGTAAGTAAAACTTTCACATAAAATTTAAAGTATACTAATGTTATTTTACCTGATCCCAAGTTAAGCGGCTCAACATAAAGCGATGAGTATGTACATGATGAGAGCCAGAAACATCCACACGATCAGACAACCAGTAATTTAATCTCGGATACCCAATTCTCTCTCGGGAAATGCCGGGTACCCTCAAGAGATTGTGTTCATATGCCCATATCTACAATAACAATAAAGATCACATTCATGCAAGAGAAAAGGGGAAAAGACATTGATGGAAGAAAGAATACCTCGACAACTGCCATCAAGCCGACGAAAGAATTCTTGTTTCGGCAAAGCTTATCAAGGCCATGATAAAGACATGCGAGACCAGCTTCACCCCAGCTAGAAGATGGTGCCATTCTGAGATAAGAAAGGGCACTCAACACTGACAAGTGAATGGATGATTCAGTGCTGCCAAAGATGGTCGATCCGAGCAGATATAACAAAAATTCTCGAGCATACTGTTCGGCCCTGTTTCTGCCAATTCGACCTTCGTAGTTAATCCAATAACTGCGAATCGGGTTGATTTTTATCTTAAAAGGCCCTTTATATGACGGTTCCATACCAATAATTCCTGAATTTCTTCAAATGTTAAAATTTCATTGGTCAGAGGAACCAGAGCACCATCATATCGAAGGCCGGTTATGGCAGTAAAATCGACCGGACCAATTGTCATCTCCCCAATGGGCAAGTAAAAAGTGTGAGTTGTATCCAGCCATCGCTCTGCCAGCGCCTGGACTATGCTTCGGTCTATCTGATATTCTTCGGACAACAATTGTAAGACAAACTGCTCAAAACCGCAATCTCGGATAATCCGCCTTACCCGAAAAGGCACTACATCATACCATTGTTGGGCTTTATAAATACACCCTCCGGCCCGAACGACACAACGATCATGCTAACACAGACCCAGGTAAGTTAATACCAGGTAAGTACGTGTTATTCTATCTATTTAAATTAATTTATTTTTCACAATAACAAAAATAATAATAAAAATAATAATAATAAAAATAATAATAATAATAATAAAAAGATAAAAAATAAAAAATAAAAAATAAAATATATATATATATATAAAGAGAGAAAGGGAAAAGTAATTACCTCGCTCTTTTGGTTGGAACTGCGATGGAGTGGCATCCCGGCCAGTATATCTAGATTTTCGTCTTCATGATGCCGAATAAACTCCAATAACTCGGCATTAGAATGAGTCCATGACCTCGAAGCATACATTTTTTTTTGAAAAATATATGCTGAAATTGAAAAGAAATTTGAGAGAATTACAAAATTGAAATTGAAATTGTGAAATGAAGTGAAGAATTGATGGCCTTTTATAGAGGAATGGCAAGCAAAAGAAAACAAACTCAAAACTGTTCATGAATAGTAAATTTTACTATTCATAAATAGTATATTTTACTATTCATAAATAGTATTACTATTGATAAATAGTAAATGTCACTATTTATAAATAGTATTAATTAGGATTATACAAAGAAAGACCTCTATAAATAAGGATTTAAGGCAACCAAATTGAGGGAGAAAAATTTTTGGCAGTAGCTTGGAAATTGGAAAACCAAATCAGTGAAGGAAAAGTAATAAATTCAATTCAATTGATTTTTAAAGGAGCAACATCACGATTTAAGCAATTCAAAGGCAAAAAAGGTTTGTCTTTGGAGCTAGTTCATCGAAGAAGAATTGTTTTTGGAGGAATCATGAAAAGAAGGTATGTGTTAATTGATTTTCTTTAATTATTTTTTTACACGGTAGCTAAAATTAGGAAATTGTATTATTCAAAATTAAAAACCTTTGAACTTTAATTTAGTTTTTCTAAAGTTAAAAACATTAATCTGTTGCTTTATTTCCTAAAGAATTTAAAGTTATTAGTTTTATTTCTTCAAAACCCCAAAACCAAAATTTGTTTTCTAAATTTATAAAATCTTAAAACATGTTCTGTTTCTCCCCTTAAAAACACTTTTTCCAATTATATAAATCTTTTTTATTTATAAAAACTTTAATTTGTTTGGTTTATTTTCATAAAATCACATAGAAGTATCAAATTGATTTTTAATCGTAAAAGTTCCATGCATCACCCGTAACCATAAATTCTAAAAACACTAAATCCAAATTCAACTTCTAAACCTAAAATAATAAGCTCTAAACCCTTTAAAACCTTAAACCCTAACTTTTTCTAAACTTTAATCTTTTAAAACATTCAAAACCATAAAAATACAAATTTTACAACTTTACACAGTAGCTTAAAAACACAATGAATCACCATTTAAAACCACAAATCAAAATTATTTCAAATTGTCTAAAACCCTAGTATATATTTTAATTCAATAAAAAGTTACAGTAGCTAAAATTGAATTTTTATTTGCTTTATTCAATTCCATACTTGATTATACTTTGATTTATCTCTTATGCGTTAATTTATTTAATTTCAATACTTGATTTATTTAATTTATCATGGATGGATGTTTATTTTTATATTTTGATTAATAGCTTTGATGAATGATTTATTTATGATGAATGATTATTTACTTTTATCAATTAATTTAGATTTCCGAAAGTTGTAAGAGGTATGTTTCCACTTGGTGGGTACCTCATTAGTTAAACATCATGTAATTTAATTTTCTTTTCTATTTTAGAACCTATGTAAAGGGTATGTTTCTACCTTTTGGTGGGTGTCCTATTTAGGCATGTGATGTAAGGACATGTTTCCATCCTTGGATGGGTATCCATTTATTTGCTTTGTTTGGACATTGCTTTGATTTTAATATAATGATGCTTTCTTTTTATTGTGTGTAGTATGAATAATATTGTTATATTTAAGAATTTTATAATATTAAGACCTGTAAAGGAGGCCGGTTCCAATGAACCGGGCGTTGTGGAGGTGCTGGGCCATTTCTCACCTTTCCCACACGTACCCAACTTTCCGAACCCAATAGGGGGTTGGGGATTCCTTAGGAATCGAGTCATCCACCCCTTTCTTTTTCTCAGCCCGTCAAGGTGGTGACTCCATTTTTCTCTGGATTTAGGTCCATGTTCTCTAAGGCCTCGAGCCTAAACAGTGTCGAAGTCACAAGAACCATTCCACCGAGAGTGGGGGCAAAAATCCCCACTCACAGAAACAAATTAGGATTTTGAAGGTATTTAGAAATATAAAAGTGTTTATGTTATTGAAATGAAGATCAATGTTACTATGTGTTTATAAATCAAGGTTTTGTGAGTATAATCTTAAGAATCAAAGAAACAAAGCTATTGTAAGAAAATAAAAAGAAATTAGAGATTCAAACCTCCGTTCGTTGGTTCCACCAAAAATTGTTTCTTGGATGAACAAGGATAAAGGCAAGATGGTTGCCTTTGATGGATTGAATTGCTTGTTTGCTTCTCTCAAAATTTTGATCGTTAATCTCTGCCAAAAAGTTTTAAAGCCCGATAATTTTTTCTAAGTTTTTCCTTCACTCGATTGTCCTCCTCTTCTTGTGTTGTTTTTTTAGTCTTATTTATAGAAAATTTCGATGATTAATTCAACTTGTTTGCGGAAACTAACATTAATTAAGAAAATAAAAATGAAACGAAATGGAATTTGGTTTCAGAAAAATTGCGTCGGAAAAATTTCGTTGGCTAAAAAAACTGCTGCGGAAAAATTTCGGCAAAAAAACTGTTGCGGGCTACTGCGAACGCTGGCAAAAAAAAATTGCGGGGTGGGCCTGCGGGCCATTTCGCTCATAGGATTTTCCTGCTTTGTCATTTCGTATGCAGAAAAATTTTGCTGGTGAAAAGGCTTTCATGCGGGCGAAATGGCCCACGGCCATTTCGTCCAACAATGTTTTTCGGCGACGAATTTTTTCGTTGCTAATTTTTCCGTAATCGATTTTTATTTTTATTTATTTATTTATTATTATTAATATTTTTTTTGTTGTTTATAAAAACTAAATACTAAAATAAATATTATTTAATTAAGATAACACAAAAATTATTTTGGACTAATTAAAATATATTGGACCGGACTGGCTAAAAAATTAAGGGTCTACAGTGTTGTTTCCAACTTTAATGACATGGGCAGTGATACGCTCATGTCCTTGGGTGTGTTATTGTTACTGCAATGCTAAGTTAGGGACATGATCAGTGACACACCCATATTTCTAGGCATGTCACAGCTTCTGTAAGGCAGGATCAATGGCACGTTCAGTGACATGCCCATATTTCTGGGTGTGTCGAGGCTTATATAAAGTAGTTGAATGACACGACCATTGACACGCCCATGTCACTGGGCATGTCAATTGAATAATTTGTCCAAAATAGCTCTTTTCTTTGTCTTTCATCCGTAATTTCGGCCTAAATAACCTTAAGGTCCCAACGTGTCAAAGGTTCCTGGAATCAACCCTAATAAACACTTGAACAAACAAATTAAAGTCAATTTAACAATAAATATACTAAGAAATAGGGAAAAAATATCATCAACTATACACTTATCAAATTTTTCCATACTTGAGTTTTTGCTTGTCCTCAAGCAAACCAAATCACTAGAGTAAGTAGAAATGAAGGACCCCTCTATATCCAATGAAAATTAAAGTTTTATAATACTCGAATCAGAAAATCAAACATTCTCAACCAAAAACTAAATCTCAAACATGATAGATGAATTAAGAAGTTTTAAAATAGAAATCTCATAGATCTAAAATTTAAAAATTCAGAGTTAAAAGATTGAGCATAAAATTCTAAGAACTTAAAAATCATGAACAAAGTAAGAAAGTGTAAATTTTCTCTTAAGTTCTTTGACCCTTTCATAAAATGTATTACGTGAAACATTTTTATTAAAGGTGCCCGACTTTTGTGAACTGATACGAACTTTTTGACGCAAAGGCAAACATTTGTGATGCCGACTCCCGATCACTCAGTTAGAATCACCATTCAAATAGCTACTTGCACTATTCATTATTCCAACTCATTCATTTCAATTCAAGAGTTAAAATCAGAGGAACAAAGATAAATTTTCAAAGCTCCTGAAAAATTATTTTAATTTATTATATTTATTTATTTTTTCAAGGAAAGTGGCCAGGAACTTAAGATAATAAAGATGTCGTACTAAGTTCGACTCAAGTATCTAAAGAATTGGGACATGCTAAAAAATATAATTAAGGTTTTAAACTTCAGATGTGCTACTCTAATCAATCAACTACCTAATTCAAACTATCACATTTAGTCTTTAACAATCAATTAAGAAAATTGAGTCAACCTCAACAAGATATTGTCGTTCATTAAATCAACCATTAATTTAATAAAAAGAGGAACCATTTCACTTCATATTATTATAGCAATCTAGTTTACTTGAACCCAAAAATAAAGTCGAAGAAACTAAATGGGACAAATGCATCAAATGGCAAGAATGAAAACAAAAGCTCAATCTAAAAAATATACCTCTTCCCCACACTTATGACTCACATTGTCCCCAATGTGTGTAAAATAAGAAAAAGAACAAAAGAGAGAGAGAACTGCCCTGACATGCCCATAAATTGACATATATGAATATGGTTCCAAAAGCGTTGCGAAGTCAAATTAGCTACAGGATAAAAATGAACATACAAAATTATGAAAGTTCCAATATATATATAAAATAATAATAATAATAAAAAGAAAGACAGAAATACATAATTAAATGTACAGTCATCCAAAAGAAAACAAAAATAAAATAAAAAGAAAATAATGAAGTAAAGAAAAAGTGAGCTAGTCAGTCATGGGCTCAGCACTAGAATCATCACTAGCATTGTCATCCGAAAAATCATCACGGGGTATTGAGGCTAGTATGGTGGAGACAATGGCTGCGAAGGGCTAAACCCTTGAGACCTCTAAAACTCGAGCATGGACTACTCAAGCCAGTGCCTCCTCAGCATCTCATGATCTAGTTGCGCTTGGAAGGATGAGTAGTGCTGCTCCATGGAACACTGCCTCTTAAAATCAGTAGGTTTCCTATCATCATCCCACTCAACATCAACCGAATGGCGCCAGTCTCGAAAGGTAGGGGCTGAGGTAAAAAATGGGCCAGTCGAAAAAGAAGGTCCAGCAGTGGTGGATGGGCCAAGGATGTTTTTCGGTGGAGGTATGTCGAAAGTGGGAGCAGGAGGAACTGGCTCAGAATGAGTAGGAAGAATTGGCTCAGAATCCGTAGGTGGTGTCTGCAGGCCCATTACCTTCTCCCAGTATAATTTTTTTAGGTGTCCATACCCAAAAGCTTGGGGAACCCATCCACCATCATCGGTACGAACCCATCTAAGACACCCAAGATACGAGCCAACCTTGTGACATACATGCCGCCATGTAAATTACCTGGTACTCCATTCTTGGACTGCTCGTAGAAAAAATGTGTGATGTCATGAGCTACATTGCATCGAATCTTCTGAACCATGCAATTCAAGAAGAATAAATCCCGTAAGCTAACTACCCCTGTACTACTTTGCCGAGCTATAAGAGTGTGAACTAAAAGATTATGCACCACCAGATAAGGAAAAGAGTCAAAATTGGATGCCTTGGACACTTTAGGCCGATATTTATCTGAATTGGGTGCAAATGTCCTTTAAACCTGAGGAGGAATAACATCATACTCCTTGAAGTCCACCTTGGAGTTAAGGTACTCAACCATCTGCACATCCTCCGTAGTAAATAAACCTAAATGCACACCAAGGTCATTGATGCTCAAGTGGAATCACTGACCTCCCAACCGAAACTTCATCATTGGCTCGATAATAGAGATCTTGTTTTTATCAAACTGGAAAGTGCAGTAGAACTCTGGGGTTAACTCTTTGTATGAAGGCTCATTAATGGAAAAGAGTTGTTCCCATCCCAGTTGGTTTATTAAATTTTGAATCTCGACCGTGATATTGGCTTGTTCCATGGCACCCCAATCCAAAACCCTAGGTGGCGACCAACCCTTATTTTCTAATAGTTCAAACCATTTCTGTTCCTTCGAAGTCGAGAATCAAAGGCACTTGTGGCCTACCCTGAATTTAGAAGTCGGGTGCGTAGCGGGTTAGCTTGAGCTTCCTTCACCTCTAGCCCATTTGGTTGGTAATTTGGACCACACTTGTTTGCGAGGACCTAACATCTGCAAAATAAACAAGAACATCCTTAAAAATAAAAATAATGCCAAAACACTGACATTGGATAGGATTACTGAAACACCAACATTATAATAGTAGCACACACTAAATAATCCAAGAAAATAATACTAAGTACACCAACATAATTAAACCAACAATAGCGCAATGCATTCAAACAACAAAAGCAATGAAACTAAACCAATAAGAGCAATGAACCAATTCTCAATAACAGCAATTGTTTAAATCCATACAATTAACAGTGTCTCTATAACATGCATCACTCCAATTCTATATCTCCATAGCCCAACACATTAAAACAAAGAAATTTCAACTCATTATGCATAAATAATCAATAAACAATGTGCAAATATGTTCAACTCAATTCTAGCCATATAATCCTCAAAAGCATAATGAGTAAATCAAAACACATCCACAAAACTAGGGTCAAAACTCAAAATCCCTAGAAATTCCATAGATTTGCAAGAAATCCTGAAGTAATTGCAAGAAAACAAGATAAAAATTGCAAAAGTTGGGGACATACCTGAAATTTGGAGCGAAGGACGTGAGAAAATCGAACAAAATGTAATGAAATCCTCTCTAAATCTTGAAATGGAAATCAAAATCCCCTCTTAGACTGATTAGGTGTGTGATTTTGAGTATGAGAGTGTCAGAATTTTGAGAGAGAATCAACAAAGAGGGCAAGAGAAGATAGAAAAACTATTTAAAATGAACTTGGGAACGCCTTTAAAATACGTCAACATGCTCATTGACACATCAATGGGCATGTCACAGCTACTGCATCTGAGCAAGTATGACACGCTCACTGACACGAGCATGTCAGTGGATGTGTTATTGCTACTGTGACTCAAATAAATCAACATGTCCAGTGAAATGGGCATGTTACTGGCCGTGTGGTTGCTACTGTAAATTTCAAATTTAACCCAAATGACAAGACCAGTGACACGAGAGTGTCACTGGCATGTTATAGCTATTGTGATGACATTTAAATGACACGGGCATGTCACTGGGAGTGTTACAGCTATTGTGTCTGAAAATGAATGACACGCCTAGGGACATGGGCATGTCTCTCAATCAAACTCAAGTTGCCCCTCAAAAGAGAAATTCCCTTTACATATTCAAGTGAACTTAAAACATCACACAACCAACCAATGATAAAAGAATTAAAAATCAACGAAATAAACTAAAAACATGAAAATTAAAGAAACAAATATCAAAAACAAATGAAATGGTGGGTTTCTCCCACCCAACACTTCTTTAACATCATATTAGTTGGACGTTCAAGAGTATTTCATCCCTAGTTTTAGAGGTATAAAACCTCCTTTAGCTCATTCAAGTCTCCCCCTAAATACAGTTTAAGCCTTTGCCCATTAATCTTAAAATCCCCTTTTTCTGGATGAGTAATTTTGATCGTCCCATAGGGAAAAACTTTTTTGACTTTAAACGAACCAAACCATCTTGATTTTAACTTACCAGGAAAAAGTCGAAGCCTTGAATTGTACAATAATACCTGATCTCCAACTTGAAACTCTTTTCGTTCCTTAATGTGAGCATCATGCCATCTCTTAGTCTGCTCCTTATACATCCTTGCATTATCATAAGCTTGTAATCTCCATTAATACATCTCATTAATATGTAATTTTCTCCTTTCACCTGCACTAGTTAGATCAAGGTTATTCTATTTTATAGCCCAATAAGCATTATGTTCAATATCTACAGGTAAATGACAAGCCTTTCCATATACTAGCCTAGATGGCATAGTACCTAAAGGAGTTTTGAATGCAGTCCTAAAGGCCCATAGAGCATTGTCTAATTTCTCAGACCAATCCTTTCGGGATCGCTCTACATTTTTCTCAAGAATTCTTTTATTTCCCTATTTGTGTTCTCAACTTGGCCACTAGTTTGGGGATGGTAAGGAGTAGAAAACCTATGTGTAACATCTAGCCTTTTGAAAACTTTCTCAAGCTAAGATTTATAAAAGTGAGTACCCTATCACTTATGATCGCTTTCGGTGTACCAAATCAAGAAAACAACTTTTTCAAAAACTTCATCACTACCCTAGCATCATTCGTTGCTAAAGCTTAGGCTTTAGGCCATTTAGAGACATAGTCTATAGCTACGAGAATATATTTATTACCAAAGGAACTAGGAAACGGTCCCATAAAGTTGATCCCTCATACATTAAAGACTTCAATTACTAGAATTCCATTTTGGGGCATCTCATCATGAGATGAGATGTTTCTTGTTCTTTGACAACGATCACAATATTTCACAAAGTCATAGCCATCCCTAAACAGAGTGGGCCAATAAAATCCTGATTCTAGCACCTTTTTAGCAGTCTTATTAGCTCCCATATGACCACCAGCTAGTCCAACATGACAATGACGGAGAATATTCATCATTTCGGTCCATGCCACGCAGCGCAGGATCATGTGGTCTTTACATAGCCTAAACAAGAAAGGATCCTCCCAAAAGTAATATTTCAAGTCAAAAAATAATTTCTTCCTTTCTTGATAAGTCATATCTTTAGGGAGTTCCCTAGTAGCCAAGCAATTAGTAAAATATGCAAATCAAAGCATTTCAAAAGTTGAACCACTTACCTCACTTACCATGGCGTAAAGCTGCTCATCGGGGAAATGATCATCAATGTCCCCTTCTTCAAACTTCTCCAAGGTTAGGTTCTTCAAGCGAGAAAGGTGATCTGCCGCCAGATTTTCAGCTCCCTTTTTATCTTGAATCTTTAAATCAAATTCCTATAATAACAAAACCCAACAAATTAGCCTAGGCTTTTCATCAATTTTTTGCAAATAAATACCTCAAAGCCGAGTGGTTAGTATAAACAATCACTTTGGACAAGATTAGATATGATCTAAACTTGTCAAAAGCAAAAACCACAGCTAGAAGTTCTTTCTCTGTAGTTGTGTAATTGGCCTGCGCTGCATTCAGAGTCTTACTTGCATAATAGATGGGCTAAAAATGCTTCTTGACACGTCCTAGCAAACACTAGCAAGTGTACTAGTCAATCAAGTAGTATAGGACTTGGAGTCCCGATATCGTTTCCTAAGAGACCAAAGTTTGGAAACCAATCTCACTACTACTATTACTATTATTTGAGCAACAAAATTAAGTGATTGATTCGAAAATAAATAATTAAATTAAATAAAACACGCAATTGAACAACTTTTTGAGAAAGAAATCAATAATTAAAAGAATAGGATCCACACTCCTCCTTGACTTAATAGGATGCAAAGTTAATCGCAAAACATCAACATTGAGATTGGTAGGTTTTCTTAATTAAGCCCAATTTATCCTATCCGGAAATAAATTCTCAATTCATGCCTAACTCCTATCCGGAAAATTAGAGCATGAATCGCATAAATTAAAACCTAATTTAATAACTCTGCCATCAGGAAACAAGTTAAACCCACAATTCAACCTAGGCTTCTATCAGAAAACACCTAAATTAAATTGTTATGTTAGAATTATGAAATCAAGAATGAAATAAATTAAATTCCAAAACCTAATCTTCTATCAGAAAACAATCAAGTAATAAAATCAATTCATTCATCCAAGCATTAAGAAAATACCAATTCTGACATAAATCTCAAATTGAAAAGAAAATTCTAAAAATACTGCATCCTGTCAAATCAAGGGGTCATGTTTCCCCTAACAAAAAGAATTACTCCTCCATGGAGGAATCAAGAAACGACATATTTGAATAAGAATTCATTGTAAAATAACAAAAGGAAGAAGAAAATCAAACTCTAATGCAAGAAAATCCAAAGTTCTTCTTCAAGAATCCCAAATCTCCAAGGAAAAGCTTCAAAATTGTGTTTTTCTCTTCAGAAAGTCGCCAAACGTTCTCTCCCTTCAAAAAAAAAAAAACGTGAATCCCCCTTGTTTTGCCGTCCTTCACTCTATTTTAGGTTTATTTTTTGCCTCCAAAACATGTATTAATTCGTGGCCCTTGGATTAGAGTATTAGGTCTTTTTAAAATGTGAGCCATCCAGATCTCACAGGCTGCCAGCAATCTCACAGGGTCCTTGTGAAACATTCTGTCCTCCTAGCTCTCTCTTCCTTATGCTTCTACTTCCTTTCTCCACCAAAAACACTACAAAATAACCAAAATAACTAACATAAGGACTAAAACACATAACAATAAAAATAAAACAAATAACATAATAAAACATAATAAAAACACACTAAACAAAAGAAATACTAATACTAAAATATCTATAAAATGGACATATATCAACTACCCCAAACTTTAGATTTTACTCGCCCTCGAGTAAAAGCAACACAAAAACAAAACATAGACACAACACATAACACACAACGAATATGCTCAATCCATCGCTCGCAAGCCTCCCAAACAACTTAACCACTTTTATCACAGACTCAACCAATCCAAATCATTCAATCATTATAGAGATCAAATCAACAAGGTTACACTAAAAAGTCCACAAGCGTTCGGCGCTAGTCAAGTTTGAATCAATGCACGCTTCGTCAAGCAATAATCAAAGAGGTAAAAATTCATTTTTTAGCTTCTTTAAGATAAAACAAAAATATGAAGAATATCCATAAGCTCTCCTTTCAATTCCCTCTCCACTAATGTAAACAAATCAAAATGAAGGATCAACAGGTCTTTTATTATGGGTAGGTTCGGTAAGGTTACAAATGAGGGGTAAAGCATAAGGATAAAGAAACAAGAAAACAATTCATTCCATAATAAACCTCAAAATGAGCAATGCAATAAACTTTGTAATTCCCAAAATGCACTAACCAAAAGGCAACTTCCCAAAACTTACTAGCTCGAATCACAAACATGTTAACAAGATAATTATTTCACTCTACCCACCTATTTACTTGCATGCTTTCTTTCTTTTTTTTTCTTTTTCTTTTCTATTTTTTTAAGAATTACTAACACAATGAACTATTGACAATACGAACAAATTTAACCCAATAGATAATTAATGGAACACATGGGTTACAAACAAAACCTCAAACCACATTCTAGCTAGCTTTTATTTTTGCTCTCTAAATGCAATACTAATAAACCCAATATGACATGCATATGCTCAACAAACAAAAGGAACGACTCATTTTCTTGTAAATGGGGTGGTAGGCAAAGGGCTTTTGGGTTATATGGTTATAATGAGGTACACAAAAGAATTTTTAAAGTACGCATTTAGCATACTTTATAGGCTAGAAGGGGTTAAAGAACGGTAATGTAAAAGGTATGATAAATATATAAAAGGTGTTGCGCTCGAATTAACTCTACCACAAAGCGTCACTCGCAAGTATATGAGATAGCTGTAGCAAAGGTGATCGCCCCAAGGTCGTCTCACAAGGAAGCTCAAGTGGTTAATTGATTATCAGATTAAAAGTAACAAGTAATGAATAGATTTAAATTGCTAAATAATGAAGAAGATTGATTGAAATTTGAAAACAAATAAAAGTAAACTTGAGTTGATGATTTGATTCACTTAATAGAATGGTCTAGGGTTTGCACTTCTCTACTACTTATTTGTATGAACGGTTATTCCACTTAACTAATTTAATTTCAAAGATTAAATCTCAAACAACTTAATTAATTGAGTCAAGGAAATAAGCTCTCGCATTCAAACCTCTTAAAACTAATCTTGTTATAATTGAAACAATCTTTTTAATAGGTTATATCTCTAATTCACCTAAGTCCTTAATTGAATTGTTCCAGCATTAGACTTCATCTCTCAATCCATCATCTAATACCTAAAACACACAATTGGTGGCCAATCAATTATATATTAACAATATTCCATTCAATCAAGGCTAAAGAAATTATTAGCTAAGAGAATAACCAATTCATACAATCATAGCAGATCCATACAAAACCTAGACTATTTTAAATTAGTTCATAATGCAATCAAACATATTCATCTCATTAATATTCAAAGAAATCAACTTAGACATGATAATGTTCATAAATACAATTTCAATGAAAATAAAGAGAATAAAGTTCAAGAACAAAACCAAATTATAAACTCCTTGAAGCTTCTGAAGAATCTCTTGTTCAAATCTTGCAAGAAGGATGTATCAATGGCTAGAACAATCTAATCTAAGCTAGTTTAATCCAAAGTGAAATCAAAATCAAGAAAACAAAATGTTAAAACCCTAGCTCTTTTCTCTGACGGCTCAGATTCTGCTCAAAATCGTCAACCACCTTTAAACCCTAGCTCTCCTTTCCTTTTATACGAATGTCCGCTTTAAAAATTCGCTGCGTGTTTAGATCATGAGGGACACGGCAAAGTCAGAAGTGACTTGGCCGTGTGAGTGTTCTTTGGAGGGACACGGTCAGGTGACTTGGCCGTGTCCCTTGCCTGTGTCCATCACTGCTTGCCTCTCTTCTATTTCTTCTTTGTTGGGTGACACGGCCAAGTCAGAGGTGACTTGGCCGTGTTGCACCATTTTGGAGGGACACGGCCACAAGACTTGGTCGTGACCCGTGCTTGTGTTTGCCTCTGTGAGCTTTAGTCTTCTTTGCCTTTGGAATTGGTGAGACACGGCCAAGTGAAAGTGACTTGGCCGTGTTGAGCTTCTTTGGAGGGACACGGCCAGGTGACTTGGCCGTGTCCCTTGCTTGTGTCTACTACTGGACTTGCTCTTCCTTTTTAACTTGGTATGGGACACGGCCAGTGACTTGGCCGTGTCCTCTGCCTATGTCAGCCACTGCCCCTTTCTCCTTCAATTTGTTTCCTTGCCTGTTTTAACCTAACATAAAACTCAAAACAAACACTAAACAAGAAATAAATAGACAATAACCAACAAAACATACACACACACACTAAAAACTAGGATAAAAACAACATAAACACTGAAATAAACTGAAACTATCAAAATTAATGAAAACACTAAACAAACTGATAAAAACTAACAAAATACCTAAATGAAACAATAATTATCATAATAAACAAACTACAAATCTATGACAAAAACTAATAAAACAAAAGGTCCAATGTAATTCGTCCAAAAGATGGCCTAAATCATTTCCTCCATCCTAATTCATCTAGGATTTTGCCTCAAGGGAACATCAAAAGAGTTCTAGCATTCTTTAGAAGTTATTTCACATTTTAAGTTCAAAAACAATCTTTGACAACCGCCGAATAAAACATGCATTAAAAGAAACTCGACAAACAATAAACACCACATAGACTGTAAAGTGTAAAAGCGTTTATTCAATTCCTATGAGTGCAATAACAGTCAATATCGTGCTCAAATCTCATCTCTCAGCAGTTGCATCATCCAAGAATTTCGCAATTGACAAATTGAGTAATAACAATACTAGACAAAAACACGACAGTACTAAATATATACTGAACATAGTAGGAAATAAAGACAAAATCATAAAAGACTAAACATAGCAGAGTAACTCACATAACACAAAACATAACAAAAATCACATAAACAAAAACAATCCCCTACCCCAAACTTTAAAAATAGCAGTGTCCTCAATGCATAAAGATAGAAATAAAGAAAAGAAGGTAAAGAAAACCCCCTGTCAGCATGTGAGGACATGCTGTAAACATCAAACATCAGCTGGTGGAGAATTGCGATGCACATACGCGCGAAACTCAGCATGGTAAGCATCTACTCTCTCCTCTAGCCTCCTTAAACATTGCATAATCATCTCATTGGTCACCCTCTCAGAAGCAGACATTGGAACTAATGGCCCTTCAAGCTCCTCACTAGCACTGGCCTCAATCTCCTCAACTCCTACATCCTAACTGTTAGCATCATCTACACCCTGAACATCATTAGCAAGAAAGATTCCACATAATTTCAAGGATACACAAGCACACAAATCAACCAAGTTGTTGTTCCCTACCGGCCTACCAAAGTTGCTAAGATGCATGGACAATGCAATGGAAGTAACCAACCCACCAATCAAAATAGGTCCACTTTCTTTCACAACATGAGCAAAATTCCTCATAAGCCACACACCGGTATTAATACGCACACTATGCTCCATAGCCCATAAAATGTAAATTTCTTTTTCATTAACTTGACTAGAACTACTACGAGCAAAAAGTGTCCTAAAAAGCACACGATGCATGTACCGGTAAGCAGGGCATAAACTAGATGCCCTATGCAAGTTAGAAACCTGACCATCAGTTAACTCACGCCATGCATTCACAACTTTAAAACCAACGTCTTTAAATTTATTACCATCATTATCAAAATCAAAAATAGCATTCAACTCAGACAAAGATTTAGTGACGGTAACAATTTTCAAATGAAAAGTCATGAACCATTTCTCATCACTATATGGTTTATGCACACAAGAGTAAGAGCTCAAAAACTCCCTAGTGATGTCAACATATGTAGGATGTTTAAGACTCATGAATGTAGACCAACCAATATTATTAATCAACCTATGAACTTCAGTGGTCAAACCTATAGCATGCAATGCAGAGTCATCCACATACTTTGTAGATTCTAACTTTCTATGAGTTAAGGAAGCGTACCTGTGCTTTTGCTCATCATTCTCAAATATCAAATCAGCTGGAGCATCATAGACAAGTGTCTTCTTCTTACCTTTAGTCAAGACCGGTAGTTTCGATGGCCGTTTAGTAGCCTTCGAAGAGGAGGCAGCAGTGGCTGCCTTAGCACGCGACATTCTCAAACAAGCGTAACAATAATCAAGGAGAGGAAACAGCACAGCTCACAATATAAAGCAAAGCAACAACTTAACAACTTACTCACTAACCAAACAAACAGAGTTACTAGCCAATATGAGCTTAACAAGTTCTCAATCTCCATAAAAACCAACACCACTCACAGAATTAGAATAGCAACATGAATAATATCCAAGCAAAGAGGCTGGGTATCAATAGAAAGCAACACAATAATCAATAACCCAATCAAATGGATCCCAGCTAATAGGAAATTGTACACACTAGTCTTACTAATACTAGTAGAACCTATTTATATTCTCAAAATGCAATCGATTATACCGCAGAATTGAACTATTAGCTTGTTTGTTTTAGAATCTTGAATCGAGTTTCCTTTCCTCTGCTGCTAGTGTGAATGAGCGCGAAGACGAGAATTGAACCTGGTTTGATGTAACAAAATAAACAGCAAAAGGGAACCGAATTTGTACCTGAAAGCAGAGAAGCTTTCGACTGAAGTGAACGTGTGAAGTGCTGCTTCTGATTTCCTGGACGAACAGAAAAGAAAAACAAGCCTAGGGTCTGGTTTTGCAATGGAGGAACGGAGAAGAAACTGAATTGCTGGAGATGAACTGAGGTTCGGCTGACGAGGAACGGGCGGCGAATGGCTGAAAACCGAATCCCTGTGCTTCTAATCGGTGTGAACGAATGACGAAGAAAAGCGTAGGATTATTGCGAAGGGGGCAGAATCCGACTGAAGGACCTGATCGGCGACCGGTGAGAGACGAACGGTGGTGATGGTCGGGTTGCTGCACGAGAATGGGGCTAGGGTTTGGTTGTGAAGAACGAACACGTTAGACGGGAAAAAGAGAGAACCGAAATCGATTTTCAGTTTTTGTAGTTTTTTTTAATTTTAATTTTTTTAATAAATAAATAATAAATAAAAGAAAAGGAAAAAAAACAACACCAAATTGGTGTCCAATTTCACAAGAGTGACGTGAAACTCTCTGCCAAAATCATCAAAAAAGCCAAATTTCACACATAGGGCGTGAAACTTGCTGTCCAAAATGCCCACAATCACCAAAAATTAAATGTTTCACACCCCATCTCTCTTCTCACAACCCTACGACAACTATAAAAATATTTGCATCAAAAATATAAGTAAGACTGATTTGATTTTTCACTCTTCACCCCAAACTTGAAATTAGACACCCAAAAGAATAAAATTAATAAAATCAAACAAATAAATAAATAAATTAAATCAAGAAAAATAATATACAATTAGTTCTAGTTTATAGTCCTAGCTCGACTGTCATTGCCTTTATTCCACGAACGTCACAATAGCGAGATTCGGATCAAACCGATCCGCTACATAGGGTTTCAACCTATGACCATTTACCTTGAATGTCTCTCTCGACTTCACATGCTTTATCAAAATTGCTCCAAAATTTGAAACTTCTACTACCTCATACGAACCTTGCCATCTCGATTTCAACTTACCTGGAAACAATCGAAGCCTACTATTGTATAGTAGTACTTTTTGGCCCGGCATAAACTCTTTCTTCACAATATGCTTATCATGCCATTGCTTAGTCTTTTGCTTGTAAAGACTAGCACTCTCATATGTCCACCAACGGAATTCATCCAATTCATTTACCTGCAACAAACAAGTCTTTCCTGCACTATCCATATCAAAATTCAAAAATTTAGTTGCCCAAAATGCTTTATGCTCTAATTCAACAGGTAGATGACAAGCTTTCACAAAAACCAACCTAAATGGTGACATGCCTATCGGTGTTTTGTAAGCGGTCCTATATGCCCAAAGAGCATCATCTAACTTCATAGCCCAATCCGCATCATCTAACTTAATAGCCCAATCCTTCCTATATATTGGGTATGTACAACTTTTATATCTCCAAATACTTATTTAATTTATCCAAAATTACGGATATGACAGTACGACTATCTTCTTTTTTTTTGTGTCTTAGCCTCTTCCTCAACCACTTCTTCTCTTTTCTCAACCTCAACATCCTTAATTTCCTTTCCACTCCTTAGAAAAATTTCCTTCAGCTGCTCCTTCAGGTTTGCCTCAGTATTGCTAGGTAAACTCTCTTGTGGTCTTTCACTGAGTAACTTGGCAATTTGCCGCATTTGGTTTTCCATGTAACACCCTTATACCCTATATGCGTACAATATATA
This sequence comes from Garcia nutans, assembly GCA_947685225.1. Taxonomy (NCBI): domain Eukaryota; kingdom Viridiplantae; phylum Streptophyta; class Magnoliopsida; order Malpighiales; family Euphorbiaceae; genus Garcia; species Garcia nutans. The sequence continues at coordinate 39,214,404 of CANTUV010000045.1, forward strand.
TTTTCAACATATGTAAAATACGCATATACTGTATAAAAATATCACAGACCGGTTTACTAATTTTGTTTTTCACATTTCTAATTTAAAAATTCAAATTCTAAACATATAAAAATTAAATAGAACATAAATATTTTTTACTTGTTATAAGAACCCAAAATAAATAATATATATAAAAATCTCTAGGAAAAATTCGCCAGAGTTTTGTCTATAATTAGACATCCCAAAATTTAGGAGTTACTCAACCTATAAAAAAGAAAACACTCCCAAATAATTTTCAATCACCATCTCAACCATACTTCTTAATTTCACCAAGTTTCTCAAATATATATATATATATATATATAATTTAAAACACACTTACTCTCCCATTTCAAATACATTGACCCATACATTCTTTATAATATACAACACGTAAAATCCAAAACATAATATATTATGCATAATACTCAAAATATACAATAACATAAAAATATATACATGTTGCTGGTAGTGTTTCTGATCTCTATAGCAACTTAATAAGTTCAACTACAAGTCTAGACCCGACCTGGTTTAGAAGAACTCTCTGGCTCAGCTGGGTCTACCCTATCACCTGTGCGATGGAAACAATCGCGCTAAGCTGAAGCCTAGTGGTACAAACTTTGATAATAACAATATAACTCAATGCAATACCAATGCACAATGCATTTAGATATCACATCATTCCACTTTCTTATATTTTTCAAATATTTCATAATTCACTTCAAAACAAAGACAAGCATGGGCCCAAAAAGGATCTAATATGCTATTCAAATTTTAGAGTTACTGCTTTGGTCCATAATGACACCATGTGTCTAGCCCTGTAGGCAATATATCCATGGATAATGTAATAGCCCCAGTCTCTTGAACCTCAACCCGGCTGGACCCTTAGGCCCCAGTATCTTGGTCCTCAACCCGGCTAGACTGCTATAGTTTTTGAGGCTTACGACCCAGTCTTTTCACCATTCCAGCATGTAGCCTGTAGGCAAACATAGGCATGCCGCCAAACCCAGAACTCTGAAAATTGAATACCATACTAGGCACACAATTTATTCATATTCCTCATTATTAATCTTTCTCATTTTTACATATTCAATCTAGGCACATTATCTTATTTTCACTTTTTTTTCTCACTTTTCTCATTTATCACATCTTTCTTATCTTTCTCACTTTTCTCAATTTTATCAATATCAATTCATTTCATTATTCCACATATCTCATTTTTGCATTCACAACACATAACCCAATTACTTTGAGTATTTTCACATAATATGCTTATTTTACATTTTGCACAACTTAGCCATTATCAATGGCTTTTCACAATGCATTTAACACATATATGACATTACAAATGTCATAGCACATTATTCATACACAATCAATGAACCAAGTAGCTTAACACATTTTCCAACCAAAATGTGTTAAGTCCAAATGTTATGCAAATATAAACATTATATTCAAAGTTTGTACATACCTCTTCTAGAAACCCAAAGCAAGCTAAAAACATCCTTCAATCCAATCTTTCTAACTTGCCCTTCACCACTTGGATGAAGCAAGTCAACATCCCTCAAAGCCTAAACCAAATGTGATAACAAATAATCATTTAGTATCACATTTAATGGCATTTCCAACATTAAACCATAATTACACATCACTCCTACAAATTTCCAAAAGTTTAGCTTTTCCTTACTTCAACATTGGAATTCCATTCTACTACAATTAAATTAGTGTTTTAAGTTTATTTATATTATTACAAACATATTTTAATATATTTAAATCATTTACATTATAAAAATACACTCTTATACACAAAATCTCAAAAATGGCATAACCTTCCCCCATTGAAGGTTTTCCATTCCAACACAATCCATTACTCATTTGAAGCTTATATTCATCACTTTTAACACTAAACAAAATGCTTAAACAAATAAAATCACACAATTCAACCACTTTGGAAAATCACTTTTACAAGACCCTAAATCTCCACTTCCATTCTCAAACTCCAACCCAACACCACCAAATCCAATATTTGACTTTAAAATACTTGTTTATGAATCAAAATAACTCATTTAGAACCAATTTGCACAATTAAAGTTCATGTTTTCAAAACCACAAAAATCCATAACCCTAAATTCTCTCTCTTCACCATTCTTTAACCAAACTCCATCATCTCTTCAATCTAACCTTAGAATCATTGTTAACTATCCAAAATAACATTATACACACCAATTTCAACAATTATAACATGCTACATCAAAATCTCAAAACTCACATAATCCAAATTTCCAAGAAATTCAAAGAAAAGAGATGGAAACTTACTATTTTTGGTGGAGATCACCAAAAATCCACTTGCAACTTGTTAATTTCTTCAATTTATGGAGTATGGAAGAATCAAATTCTTGGTCTAACTCCCATGGAAAATTTGGCCAAAGGAAAGAGAAGAAGAAGAAGAAGAAAAAGACTTTTATATTTCTTTTCTTTTCATATTTTTTTAACCACACATATATATATTAAAATAATTTAATATTTAATATTTAATTATTTTTTTAATAAATTAAAAGTCCTAATTTCCCTCTTCCATTAAAAAATAATTTATTTTTGAATTATTTTATTAATTTTGAATTTATAATATTTAATTACCAAAATACCATTTTCTTTTAAAAAGTGTTGACTTTTATATGTTATGTATATTTTGCATATATACACACATATATTCCACTTTTTCATTTAAAACCATTAATTTACTTTATCCTTTTAAATTATAATTTATTTTATCAAATTTTCCAAAAATTAAAAATTTTCAAAAATTTTAGGATGTTACAATTCTCTCCCCCTAAAATAAATTTCGTCCTCGAAATTACCTGTCCTCAAGTCTGGAACAATTGGAAAAACTTACTCTGCATCGCCTGCTTACTTTTTTATGTCGCCTCCTCAGTGGCATGATTCCTCCAAAGGACTTTCACAAGTGGCACCTTCTTATTCCTCAATTCTTTAACCTCTCGTGCCAAACTCACCACTGGTTCTTCCTCGTAAGTCAGATCAAGACTCAGCTCAATGGACTCCACTAACAAGATATGAGATGGGTCAGACCTATATCTCTGAAGCATCGAGACATGAAAAATATTATATATTCAATCCAACTCAGGTGGCAAAGCTAGTCTATAAGCCACTAGACCAACTCTCTCCAACACCTTATATGGTCCTATGAAACAAGGACTCAACTTTCCTTTGCGGCCAAATCTCAAAATTTTCTTCTATAGAGACACCTTCAAAAACACTTTATCTCCCACACTGAACTCTATGTCTCTTCTCTTTAAATCTAATAGGATTTTTGTCGGTCTGAAGCTGCTTTCAAACGATCCCAAATCACCTTCACTTTCTCCTCTATTTCCTTAATCAAATCGGGACCAACCAGTTTAGCTTCTCCAACTTTATCCCAACACAAAGGTGTTCTGCATCTCCTGCCATATAAAGCCTCATAAGGAGTCATCCCAATACTCAACTGATGACTGTTGTTATAAGCAAATTCAATTAATGGCAAAAATCTATCCCAATTCCCTGTAAAATCAATGATACAGCTCCTCAACATATCCTCCAGAATTTGTATCACTCTCTCTGACTGTCTATTTGTCTGAGGATGGAAATCAGTACTAAAATGCAATCGAGAACCCAAAGTATTATACAAACTCTTCCAAAACCTCAAAATAAAGCGGGGATAATATCCCAAATTATACTCTAAAATTTTTTGGAATGATTATTGTTGAAATTGGATTAAATGATATAAGGTATAAATGTTTAAGTGGGAAGATAAGATAGGAGAAGAGAAGTGTGTATATGTTGTATATATAGAGATATATACAACATATACAAGTCAACTAATGAGTTGGTCAAAAGAAATATTTAATTTTAATTGAATTAATTGAAATGGAAATTTTTTAAGTAAGTGGAAGAGGATATATATATATATTATTAAAATTGCTTGGTTGAGATTTAAAGAAGGCTTTAGTGGTTAAGAAAGGTTGTGAGTGGTTGACTTTCATTCTTCATCTTCTTCTTCTTTCTTTGTTTTGGCTGGCTATCTCCATAGCAAGAAGGAAAGAGAGAGTTTGCTCTTCCTAACTCAAGATTGAAGGGTGTTTTAAGTGATCAAGTTGGAATTCTAAGGGTTTTCATCACTCTCGGTAAGTTTTCATCTTGATTCTTTAGTTTTTCTTTTAAGTTTGTGAATTGAGGTTGGTGTATGGTTGTTGTTGATATGTGTATGTAAAATTGTGGTGTATTTGAGAGTGTTTGGTCTTATTGGTGTTGATTTTGGGGTTGGTTTGAAGGAAAGGTTAAGTTTAGTGATGGAAAGAAAGTGTTGTGTTTTGTGTATGTGATGGTTGTAATTTGTGTTTGATGTATGTATTGAGTTGTTTTGGTGTTTTTGCAAGTTTATTATGGTTTATTGATGTGTTTGGTTAAGTTTTTTTGGATTGGAAGATGGTAAAAGAAAGAGGTTTGTTGGATGTGGTGTAGTTGTTACCGGAATCAAGATTTTTGGCCTGACACACCCATGAGCACGGCCAAGTCTTTGGGCGTGTCAATGGTTCTTTTTTTCTGGATGGGTGACATGACCAGTGACACGCCCATGTCACTGAGCATGTCACAGCTTTTGTGTTGGAGTAGTATTGACACAACTAGTGACACGCCCATGTCACCGAGCGTGTCATAGCTACTGTGATGTTGGTGGATTGACATGACCAGTGACACACCCATGTCACTGAGCGTGTCATAGCCACTGTGTTGAGAGAGGATTGACATGGCCAGTGAGCATGTCAAAGCTTCTGTGTTGTGAGTTTAGGGCACGGTCATGGACACGCCCGTGTTGTTGAGCGTGTCATGTGTAGAGTTTGCCCTAGTTGTTTCTTATCCTTATTATCCTATGTGTATCTCTAAGTAAGTGTGTATAATCACCTTTTGATTAGGTTTTGAAGAAATAGAGTTGCCTCAATCTAAGAGTTGAAGGATTCTTGGAAGAAGAAGTGGTTAGATCGGTGTGAGTTGCTCTTGAGGTAAGTACAAACCCTACATGATTGCATATATTTACATGAGCTTGGGACTTAACACATTTAGTTGTAAACGTGTTAAGTAATCTATTACATTGTTGATACATTTGATTAATGCTATGATTTGCATAATATGAAAGATATGTACAATGCAATTGGTTATGTATACTCTAATGATGAGATGTGAAGCCATTGGTGTTGGCTATAATGATATAAATGAAATAATTGGGGCATAGTTGCCTAGATGATTATGAGAAAATGAGAATAGAATTGATAATGAAATAATAATAGAATTGTGTGCCTGATGTGTTATTCAATTTTCAGAGTTTTGTTATTGGTGGCATGCCAAAAAGTAACAATCCCTTGAAGCTGGGTTGGGCTTGGTCCTTGAAGCCAAGTTGGGTTGAAGTTTAGCATGCTTAACTCCCCTTGAAGCTTGGTTGGGCCTAGTCATTGAAGCCTAGTTGGGATGTTACATATGAGATGTTTCTCATTGTGATAATGAATTGCCTAAGGGCTTGATAAATGTGATTATTGAACCAAAACATTAACTCCAGAAGTTGAATGATATATTAGTTTCTTTTGGGCCCATGCTTGTCTTTGTTTAAATGTGAATCATGAATGATGAAACAATTGAATAATATAATTTAATGTAAGGTTTTGAAATATGATACTCTTGTTTATTGTTTCTAATTTTAAAAGTATGACATTGGCATTACATTGAAGCATATTTTTATTGTGGTTTGTACCACTAAGTCGTTGGCTTAGAGCGATTGTGATTCATCACGCAGGTGACAGGGTAGATCCGGTTGAACCGGAGAGTTCAGCTAGACTGAGTTGAGTCTAGGCTTGTGAAGTATTGATTGTGGACTTCAAGATCAGAGATGAACTGTCAAACATGTATAAACTCTATATATTTTGTAAATATTGATTTTGATGTATATATATGTATATTACCGCTACATTTTCCGTTGCAAAATAAATAAATGTTTTATCTATTATGTTTTATAATAAGATTTAAATGTTTTTAGTTTTCTCATATTATTGTTAAAAGGAAAGATTGGCTTGTTTAATATAAATCGTGACACTCCTGTATCCGGTATATGTATATTATAGATGTGGTTATATGTAGTGTGCGTATATGAGGTATAGGGGTGTTACATTGGGACTCCATGCAACCTGACTATCTCGTTGATATACAGCTCAACCAACCTCTCAAGAGAAAAATCTATCCGAACTGGAAGAAAATGAGCTGTCTTCATCATCTGATCAACTATCACCCAGATTGCATCATGCTTCTTCTGGGTCAAAGGCAGTTCAGTCACAAAATCCATTGTCACTCGCTCCCATTTCCACTCTGGCACTGATAAAGGTTGGAGCAACCCTGAAGGAACTTGATGCTCAACCTTCACTTTCTGGCAAGTGAGACATCTGGATATAAACTCTGTTATATCCCTCTTCATACCTGACCACCAATAATGTCGCTTCAAGTCTTGATACATCTTGGTACTCCCAGGGTGCATAGTAAAAAGTGACTGATGTACTTCCTCTAATATCATTCTTTTCAATTCTGCATCATCAAGAATACACAATCTATCTCTATACCATAGACTGCCATCATCCCTCACATAAAAGTCTCTACTTTTCCCCTTCTGACAAACCAACACAATTTTCTGAATTCTCTCATTTGCCAACTGAGCCTCCCTAATATGATCCAATAAGATTGTCCTTAACTGCAACTGAGCCATCAGAGCACCATCATTAGAAGATTCAAATCTAGCATGCAATGCTCTGAACTCAACAAGCAACGAGAGCGAATAAGTAGTCAAACCCGCCAAAGACTTTCAACTCAAGGCATCAGCAACAACATTTGCCTTACCAGGATGATAATCAATCAAACAGTCGTAGTCTTTAATCAACTCTAACCATCGTCTCTGCCGAAGATTCAGCTCTCTCTGAACACCCAGGTATTTCAAACTTTTGTGATCTGTATAAATGAAACACTTCTCCCCATAAAGATAATGTCGCCAAATCTTCAAAGCAAAAACTATGGCTGCCAACTCCAAATCATGCGTTAGATAATTAAGCTCATGTGGCTTCAACTGCCCGAAGCATAAGCTCTGACTCTACCCTCCTACATCAAAACACAACCTAAACCATTTGTGTGAAACATCACTATATATCACATATGGTTTACCTTCCAAAGACAGGGTAAGGATAAGAGCCTAAGTCAACATCTCTCTCAACTGCTCAAAACTCGCCTGACACCGATCTGTCCACACAAATTTAACTCCTTTTCGAAGTAATCTGGTGAGTGGTGTAGCTGTTATAGAAAAACCCTTCACAAATTGATGATAATAGCCTGTCAATCCCATAAAACTTCTAACCTCTGTCACAATCTTCGGTGGACTCCAATTCAAGATAGCCTCAACTTTACTTGGATCAACTCTAATACCCTCTGCTGAAACCATATGACAAAGAAAAGCTACCTGATCGAGCCAGAACTCACACTTAGATAGCTTAGCATACAATTGCTTCTCTCTCAGAGTCTGCAATATTATCCGCAAATGCCTATCATGATCCTCCTCATTATGCGAATACACTAAGATGTCATCAATGAAGACTTACACAAACTGATCCAAAAATGGTCTGAATACCCTGTTCATCAAATCCATAAAAGCTGCTAGTGCATTCGTCAATCCAAAGGGCATCACCAGAAACTCATAATGCCCATACCTCGTACGAAAAGCTATCTTGGGTACATCCACATCTTTGACTCTCAACTGATGGTACCCTGATCTCAGATCAATCTTAGAGAATACTGTTGCTCCCTTCAACTGATCAAAGAGATCAACTATCCGAGGCAAAGGATACTTGTTCTTGATTGTCACCTTATTCAACTGCCTATAATCAATACACAATCTCATGGTGCCATCCTTCTTTTTCACAAACAACACAGGTGCTCCCCACGGGGACACACTAGGGCGGATAAACCCTTTATCCAATAACTCCTACAACTGCACCTTCAGCTCTCTCAACTCAGCAGGTGCCATCCGATAAGGGGTAATAGAGATAGGAGTGGTACCAGGCAACAAATCAATACCAAACTCCACTTCTCTCTCAGGAGGTACCCCTGGCAACTCATCAAGGAAAATATATGGAAACTTGGTAACTGTGGGTATACTTTCACGCAGGGATCCCACTACTCTAGTATCTATAACATGAGCAAGATAAGCCTCACATCCCTTCTAAATCATCCTCCCAGCTGAAACAACCAAAACAAACATAGATGAAAGATACCTTTGCTCACCAAATACCATCACATCCTTACCATCACGTGTTCTCAAAGTAACACATCTCTTCTGATAGTCTACCACAGCCCCATGCTTGGAAAACCAATCCATGCCCAAAATCATATCATATTCCCTAAAAGGCATCTCAATCAAGTCACCGAAAAACTCCTCATCCTAAACAACAACTGGACTATCTCGATGCACCTTAGTCACCACAACACTATGCCCTAAAGGATTTGTCACCAAGACATCAAATCCTAGGGACTCGGAATGCAATTCAGTCACAGGCAAGATAGATGCACTTATGTATGAATGCGTAGATCCAGGATCTAACAGAGCAAGGACTGGAATACCAAATAAAGAAAATGTACCCGCAATGATGGCTAAAGCATCCTGCTTTGCATCACATAAACCCGCTGAGATGGCCCAGCCTCATCTGGCCTACTGCCTCCGGATGTAGAGCCTCCTCTCAGACTAGACCCAGATCGACCACCTCTACCAAAACCTCTGCCACCACGACTCCCTCTGACACTGGGTTGAGAAGCTGCAGTATCTGCCTGCCTAACCTCTGGTGGCTCGGGACAATCTCTGATAAAATGTTTTGACAACCCACATCTAAAACACACTCCCAAACCATCTCTCCACTAGCAGACACCTCCGTGTACTCTACCACAATGAGCACAAGTAGGTGAAGTAGGTCTCTGAGCCACTGGAGTCGGAGCAGTAGCCACTGAAATTGCGGGTCTCTGTCTCTATCTCTGCTACTATATTGACCTGTCAAACTGCCCCTGACTCCTACTAAACCTCTGAAAATGTCCCCCTCCGCCTCTCTTCACTGATGAAGACCCTGCCTCACTCTGGGGTCTCCTAACTCTGGTCTCCTCAACCTTGGCAGCTGCTGCAAGACTTTGTGCCCTCTCAACACTCCTGGCAGTTGCAACTAACTGGGAAAAATTTTGATACCGAGAGCCTGCAATGATGCACATGATAGAGGGTCTTAGTCCCTCCTCAAACCTCCTACACCTGTCAAACTCATCAGAAATGATCCCACTAGCATAGTGACTCAATCGGATAAACTCGATCTCATACTCTGTCACTGTCCTGGTATCCTGTCTCAGACTTAGGAACTCCATCTTCTTTGCATCTTTATACTCTCTCGGAGTATACTTCTGCTCAAATTCCTATAGAAAATCATCATAAGTCAGGATTGGTGGATCATTCAGAGCATGTGGAACCGTCTTCCACCAATCATATGCATCTCTCTTCAGAAGAGATCTGGCATAATCAAACTTCTCTTCTGGACTAGCCTGTAACTGAATAAAAATCCTCTGAACTCAGTCTAGCCACTGCTCTGCTACAGCAGGGTCTGTAGTACCAACAAAGTCCTCAGCTCAATACTTTCTCAGTTTATCATACTGCCTCACCGGCAACTGCGGCTGTGGCTGTGGCGACTGCGAAACTGGAGCCTGCCTCAACAACTCTACCATATGCGATACCCAGCCAGGTGGAATCTCATCAGCTGCTAGTCTCACAGGCACAGAAATAGACGCCTCACCAGCAGATACAACTCTAGCTTCATCTCTACCCTCATCTAGAGCCACACTATCTGCACTAGCCTCAGCAGCCTGATGCGGCCAAGATGCCATAACAACCTATATCTGCAAACAAAGCAGAAAATACTATATCAGAGATCAGAAACTACTAGTGCCAATGCATGTATTACAATTAAAAACTATTTTAAAATCCCCCATTTTCTCTCTATATCATCCCACCTAGGTTGAGAACCTCAAACCTAGGCTCTGATACCAAAACAAATGTAACACCCTTATACCCTATATACGTACAATATATATTTCCAGCATATGTAAAATACGTATATACGGTACAAAAATGTCACATACCGGTTTACTAAAATTTTTTTTCACATTTCCAATTTAAAATTTCAAATTCTAAATATACAAAAATTAAATATAATATAAATATTCTTTACTTGTTATAAGAACCCAAAATAAATAATATATATAAATCTCTGGAAAAAATTCGCCAGAGTTTTGTCTGTAATTTGGACATCCCAAAATTTAGCAATTACTCAACCTGCAAAAATGAAAACACTCCTAAATAATTTTCAATCACCATCTCAACCATACTTATCAATTTCACCAAGTTTCTCAAACATATATATATATAGATATATATAATTTAAAACACACTTACTCTTCCATTTCAAATACATTGACCCAAACATTCTTTATAATATACAATACTTAAAATCCAAAACATAATATATTATGCATAATACTCAAAATGTACAATAACATAAAAATATATACATGCTACTAGTATTGTTTTTGATCTTGATAGCAACTTAAAAAGTTCAACTACAAGTCTAGACCTGACCTGGTCTAGAAGAACTCTCTGGCTCAGCTGGGTCTACCCTGTCACCTGCGTGATGGAAACAATCACGCTAAGCCGAAGCCTAGTGGTACAAACTTTGATAATAACAATATAACTCAATGCAATACCAATGCACAATGCATTTAGATGTCACATCATTTCACTTTCTTATATTTTTCAAATATTTCATAATTCACATTAAAACAAAGACAAACATGGGCCCAAAAAGGATCTAATATGCTATTCAAATTTCAGAGTTACTGCTTTAGTTCATAATGACACCATGTGTCTAGCCCCGTAGGCAATATATCCATGGATAATGTAACAGCCCCAGTCTCTTGGAGCTCAACCCGGCTAGACCCTTAGGCCTTAGTATCTTGGTTCTCAACTCGGCTAGACTACTACAGTTTTTGAAGCTTACGACCCAGTCTTTTCACCCTAAAAACATCATATTTATCCGCTGGCCTGTATTTCAACCCAGTCTTTTCACCATTCCAGTGTGTAGCCCGTAGGCAATCATAGGCATGTCGCCAAACCCAGAACTCTGAAAATTGAATAACATACTAGGCACACAATTTATTCATTTTTCTCATTATTAATCTTTCTCATTTTTACATATTCAATCTAGGCACATTGCCTTATTTTCACATTTTTTTTCTCACTTTTCTCATTTTTCACATCTTTCTCATTTTTCTCACTTTTCTCACTTTTCTCATTTTTATCAATATCAATTCATTTCATTATTCCACTTATCTCATTTTTGCATTCACAACACATTACCCAATTACTTTGGGTATTTTCACATAATATGCATATTTTAGCCATTATCAATGGCTTTTCACAATGCATTTAACACATATATGACATTACAAATGTCATAGCACATTATTTATATACAATCAATGAACCAAGTAGCTTAACACATTTTCCAACCAAGATGTGTTAAGTCCAAATGTTATGCAATTATAAACATTATATTCAAAGTTTGTACATACCTCCACTAGCAACCCAATGCAAGCTAAAAACAACCTTCAATCCATTCTTTCCAACTTGCCCTTCACCACTTGGATGAAGCAAGTCAGCCTCCCTCGAAGCCTAAACCAAATGTGATAACAAATAATCATTTAGTATCACATTTAATGGCATTTCCACCATTAAACCATAATTGCACATTACTCCTACAAATTTTCAAAACTTTAGCTTTTCCTTACTTCAACATTGGAATTTCATTCTACTACAATTAAATTAGTGTTTTAAGTTTATTTATATTATTACAAACATATTTTAATACATTTAAATCATTTACATTATAAAAATACACTCTTATGCACAAAATCTCAAAAATGGCATAACCTTCCCCCATTGAAGGTTTTCCATTCCAGCACAATCCATTAATCATTCTAAGCTTATATTCATCACTTTTAACACTAAACAACATGCTTAAACAAATAAAATCACACAATTCAACCACTTTAGAAAATCACTTTTCCAAGACCCTAAATCTCCACTTCCATTCTCAAACTCCAACCCAACACCACCATATTGAATTCATCTGGGTTCTTCTCTGTCGCAATCTATTTTGTCCTACTGGAGGCAAACCTAGTATGGAGTATCTAATTCTAGTGAAAGCTTTAGCTGCTGTCAATCATTTGGCCTTAAGTATAATTTTCCTCAGCTCTCTATATTTCAATATTCACAAATTCTTTACCTCTGAGAAGCTCACTGGTTGTAAGCAGGTCGTTCAACTATGGTTATAACTGTATTTTCCATCTGTTCACTCTTCCCTCCCTGAGAATCCCAACTATTTCTTAGGTGAGTAGCTCATTAATTATGAGGTCATCATATCTTCCTTTGAAATTCTAGAGCTTTTTCAATCTCCTGATTACATAATCCCCAAGACTTACCATGACACTATGGATGTGCCTTTATGGCTTAAGTCTTTTATCTTTGATTGCCCTATTTTTGAGGAAGTCAGAAAATATTTGGTTTATATCTTTACCACCCCTTGATTTCTATTTGTTGGAGTAGCTTATGCTTTCAAAGTTCATCCTATAGCCTACCCCATTTCCACAGAAACCTATGCTCCTATCCTGTGGAATACCCAATTTGGTTTTCTGCCTACCATTCTTGAGCATACTCTTAGACTTATAAGAATTTCTGAAACACTCTCTCAACAAGTTGTTGAACAACTTGTGGCCTAACAAACTCCCTTATCTTGTCATGTTACTTCTATTTCCAGAGCCCATCTTGCAGCATTTGATGATTGGTGGCATTCAAATGTCCAACCACTTCTGCCTTCTTCAGGAAAATAATTATTTCTTCCCATTGATTATGTACATATATTCTTACTAAGCTAAAGGTTTGCATCCAGGAATTCACATTTCTCAACTAAAAGGAAAATGGCTAGGACTCCCATTCAACCTAAAGAGTCAAAATCTAGCAGTAAAAAAGCCAAAACAAAACATAAAGCTCCTCTAATTCAAAAATCTAGGAAATCTAACCAAATTATCCTGAAGACCAAAATATCCAATAGAGTTGGTACTCCTTTTGAAGTTCCAGATGCTGATGATACCCATCCAGGTAAGCCCAAATTGAACTATTTCCCTTAACTCTTCATTTCACGCTTACCTCTGTACTGTTTTCCTCAAAAGCATCCACTAATCCAACACTTTCCAAAAGAAAAGGTTCTTTAGCTTCTTCTTCCTATGGAATTGAAGAAAGCATAGCCTCTGATGAACCAAAAGATGTTGCCACTAGTTTGGCCCTTTTATCTGTTGAAACTAATCCCTTGTCACTAATAAGAACTTTCACTCACCAAATTGCTAGTATATCGACTCCTAAGGTATTAATTATTCTCATACTGATATCCCCTGTGACTTTTATCAACAAAATTTTCTTTTAACCTCTTTTCCTCTTTTCCACATGGATTATCTTGGGAGAATACTATCGCTTCAATTCCCGATGAATAGGACAAAAAGGTAGACCTTACACCTTTAGTCCAGATGGTTAGCCCTCTTCCTACTGTTTTGTTAGTTTTTGTCATAGATTTGTAGTTTGTTTATTATGATAATTATTGTATTATTTAGGTATTTTGTTAGTTTTTATCGGTTTGTTTAGTGTTTTCATTAATTTTGATAGTTTTAGTTTATTTTAGTGTTTATCTTGTTTTTGATCTAGTTTTTAGTATAGTGTTTATGTTTTGTTGGTTATTGTTTATTTACTTTTTGTTTAAAGTTTGTTTGATGTTTTGTTTTAGGTTAAAAAGCCAAGGAACCAAGACTAAAGGAGGATTGCACAGTAGCTGACACAGGCAGAGGACACGGCCAAGTCACTGGCCGTGTCTTATATCCAGCTAAAGATGGAAATCAAGCACAGAAAGAGACACACTCAAGGGACACGGCCAAGTCTTGTGGCCGTGTCCCTCCAAAGAAGACCCACACGGCCAAGTCATCTTGACTTGGCCGTGTCTCACCAATTCCAAAGGCAAAAGAGAGTTAAACTTCACAGAGGCAAACACATGCAAGGGACACGGCCAAGTCACCTGGCCGTGTCCCTCCAACAAGCTCCAACACGGCCAAGTCAAGCTCCACTTGGCCGTGTCACTCAACCAAAGAAGAAAAAGGATCGAAAGCAACAGAAGTGGACACAGGCAAGGGACACGGCCAAGTCACCTGGCCGTGTCCCTCCAAAGCACTCCAACACGGCCAAGTCACTTCTGACTTGGCCGTGTCCCTCATGATCCAAGCCCGCAGCGATTTTTAAAGCGTACGATTCATATAAAAGGAAGAAGAAAAGGTAGGGTTGGGGACTGTTGATGATTTGGAGCAAAGTTTGAGCCGTCAGAAAGTAGAGCTAGGGTTTTAACTTTGTTTTCTTAATTTTGATTACACTTTTGGATTAATCTAGCTTAGATTAGATTGTTCTAGCCATTGAGACATCCTTCTTGCAAGATTTGAACAAGACATTCTTCAGAAGCTTCAAAGAGTTTGTAACTTGGTTTTGTTCTCGAACTTATTCTCTTTATTTTCATTGAATTTGTATTAATGGATATTATCATGTCTATTTTGATTTCTTTGAACATTAATGAGATGAATATGTTTGATTGCATGATGAACTAATTTGATCTAGTCTAGGGTTTGTATGGATCTGCTATGATTGTATGAATTGGTTATTCTCTTAGCTAATAATTTCTTTAGCCTTGATTGAATGGAATATTGTTAATATATAATTGATTGATCACCAATTATGTGTTTTAAGGTATTAGATGATGGATCGAGAGATGAAGTTTAATACTTGAACAATTCAATTAAGGACTTAGGTAAATTAGAGATATAACCTATTAAAAAGATTATTTCACTTATAACAAGATTAGTTGAAAGAGGTTTGAATGCGAGAGCTTATTTCCTTGACTCGATTAGTTGAGTTGTTTGAGATTTAATCTTTGAAATTGAATTAGTTAAGAGGAATAACCGTTCATACATATAAGTAGTAGAGAAGTGCAAACCCTAGACCATTCTATTAAGTGAATCAAAACACAGCTCAATTTACTTTTATTATTTTAAACTTTAATCAATCTTCTTCATTATTTAGCAATTTATAAATCTCTTTATTACTTGTTAAACATAATTTGATAAGCAATTAACCACTTTAGCTTCCATGAGAGAATGACCTTGGGGCGATCACCTTTGCTACAGCTACCTCGTATACTTGCGAGTGACGCTTTGTGGTAGAGTTAATTTGAGCGCAACAAGTTTTTGGCGCCGCTGCCGGGGAAACTAATTGGCCTAATTGTTTATTTAAAAAATAAATAAATAAATAAATAAAAATATTTCAGATTATTTTCATTGTTTTTCATTTTATTTTATTTGTCTTTTGCTTTTGATATTTCTTTTTCTAGAAATTTTTGTTTATGCAAGGCAGGAGATCACTCGAAGGAGAGCTACATCCATTCATTCAAGAAATTCAAAGAGTGAAAAGGAGCAGAGAAGAGTTTGAGCTCTACACCGGATTTGATACTACAGAGGAGGACACTTCTGATTGTGAGTCGGAATCTGCACAATCTGTTAAGATGGCTGAAGAAAGGCAAAGAACCATGAGAGATTTTGCTAGACCTGTCATTAGGACTTCCACATCTTGTATAAGATTGACAGACGCAGCATGGAACTATGAGTTGAAGAACATTCATTACAACATGCTGCCATCATTCTATGGAGTTCTAAATGAAGATCCTTTGAACTTTATTCGGGATTTCTACTCTACCCTCAACACTTTTCCATTGGGAGGACTAACAGAGGATCAGTTAAGGATGAGGTGTTTTCCATATACTTTGAAGGATAGGGCAAAGAGCTGGCTTATGATGTTGCCCGAAAACTCACTGACAACTTGGGAGCAAGTTTATAACAAGTTCATGGGCAAGTTCTATTCACATCAAAAGACAGCTGAGTTGAGAGGGAAGATTGCTACATTCTCTCAATTTGAAGGAGAGCCATTTCATGAGGCTTGGGACAGATTTAAAATGTTATTGATCCAGTGTCCACATCATCATTATCCACTTCAACTTCTGAACCAGTTTTTCTATGATGGTCTAACCCAGCAATTTCAGAACACTGTTGATAATGCAGCTGGGGGAGCCATGGGAGAAAAGACAGCAGCTGAAACTTATGATATTTTTGAGATGTTGGGAGCTAATTCTCAACAGAAAAGTGTCAGGGGAAGAAGTAAAGGGGTGAATCAACTAGAAGCAAATAGTGAGATGGTCAGTCAGATAGCTGAGTTGACAAAGCAAGTGCAGATGCTGAATATGAAGAACAATATTTCTTCATCCACTCAAGAAATTTGTGGAATTTGTGGAACTATCGGGCATGGAGCAAATATTTGCCCCTCTGCATATGAGTCTTTTGGTAATGCTGAGCAAGTCAATGCTATGGGAGGATTCCAACCAAGGGCCAGAAATGATCCTTACTCCAACACTTATAACCCTGGTTGGAGGAATCACCCAAATTTTTCTTGGGCAACGAATAATTCTCAGCAACCTTTCCATTTGCTTCAAGGACAGAATCAAGAGTTGGGCCAATCCTCAAATCAAGGGAAGTCTAGGATAGAGAGTTTGGAGGAAAGTTTACAAGCTTTTATCCAGGTCAGTGCTAAAAATCAAGAGGTGACCAACAAGAGGTTGGATTCCTTAGAAGCATCTTTTAAGAAGGTGGAAACTCAAGTAGGACAACTTGCACAACAGATGAAGATTCAACAAAAGGGAAAATTCCCAAGTCAAACTGAGCAGGCACAATCAGTGACTGTTCTTAGAAGTGGTAAGGAAATTAACAAAAATTTTGAAAATGATTCTGTGAATGCAGGTGACCAAGAGAACAAGGAGGAAGGAGAACCAAAGAATAAAGGTGCTGGAGAAAGATCAGTAGAGAAGTCCCCTACAACAGATCTACATAAGGCAAGCAATCCATACCGGCCACCTGTACCATTCCCCAGCAGGTTGAAGGATGATAAAACAGATAAGCAACTTTCTAACATCTTCAACATGCTGTCTAAGGTAAGTATTAACTTACCTTTACTTGAGGCAATAAAGAACATGCCGGCTTATACCAAGTTCTTCAAAGAGCTGATCACCAAGAAAAAAAGGTATGAGACGAATGAAAAGGTGATAGTTTCAGAGGTAGCGAGTGCTGTTCTGCAGCATAAACTACCTCCCAAACTAAAGGATCCTGGTAGCTTTACAATTCAAATTACTGTGGGGAATGGAAAGGGGACTGAAGGCATGTGTGATTTAGGAGCTAGTGTGAATTTAATGTCGTACTCTGTGTTTAAAGAATTAGGACTAGGGGAGCTTAAACCGACAAAAATGGTGTTGCAATTAGCTGATAGGTCTTTTAGATTCCCGAAAGGGGTTATAGAAGATGTGTTAGTTAAGGTTGGAGGGTTGATAGTACCTATGGATTTCATAGTACTTGACATGGAAGGAAGTAACCCTTCACCGTCTGCACACACTATTCTGCTGGGTAGGCCTTTCATGGCTACTACCAACACTTTGATAGATGTTAAAAATGGTAAGTTGTCAATGAATGTCTTAGGACAAACTGTGGATTTTTCTATTTTTAACACTTCTCCCATTCCTACAACTTCTTTATATGAGGAATGTTCTTTCATTGAATGTGTGGATGCAGTTGTTTCAGGTGATTTCTTGCAGACAGACTCCCCAGATAAATTGGAGCTGACACTGACTTTAGAAGAGGGAGTTAAACCAGTGGGGGAGACCCAAAGATGCCTTAACCCAAAGGCATATGAGAGCTCAAAGAATTATAAGGATCATACTAAAACGGTTCATGACAGATTTATTAGGCGACAGACATTTAGTCCAAGTATGAAAGTTTTACTTTTTAATTATCGACTCTGTCTGTTTCCAGGTAAATTTAAGTCAAGATGGAGTGGTCCTTTTGAGGTAACTAAAGTATGTCCTTATGGTGCCATTGAATTGCTAAACTCTAGAACCAAAAAGATTTTTAAAGTAAATAGACATAGAGTTAAACCATACAAAGAAGGATTTCATGAAGTGAGGATCAGTGACAGCACTTTGATCCATGATTCCTAGTCTTGCATGATGTCCAGCTTTATGACATTAAAGAAGCGCTAAATGGGAGGCAACCCATTAGTTTGAATTTCTTTTTCATTGTTATAATTTTATATTTTGCAATTTTGATTTTATGTTTAGTTTAAATAAATAGAACCCCTAAAGCTCTCTTGCATCTTGTTTTTGAACATCTGTGTTGGTAAGTTAGGTTTTGCCTCACCAGGATATGATGGAGGACAGGTTGTCCTTTAACTCTTTTTCTTTATTATTCTTGTTTTCCATTGAGGACAATATAAATTCTAAAGTGTGGGGTAATCTTTTGGCTTTTCTTTAATTTTTGTTTTGTTTGTCTTGTTTTGTTTATTGTTTTTGTTGTGCATGGTATAATTGTTGAAAATTTAGTGATCTTTTCTGTGTTTTAAGCATTATAGTTGAGACTTTAGTATCAGCATAGAAATGAGCATTTGAATTCATTCAGGATCAATTTCACATTATGCAATTCATGACATATAAATCTTTGAGAACCCACATTTGTGAGTTTTGAGCCTTATAGATTAAATGATTGATTTTCTTTTCTTAAGTGTGCACCTTCATGATTTTGCATCTCTAGAGCTTGCTTTTGCATACTAATTGAACTCACATTATGATTTAATTTCAAGTTTTAAAATGATGAAGGCAAATTAGGTTAACCTTTTAGCTTAAAAAGACCTCCCTTAATAGTGAATTCCTTAGTGAGCCAAGTTGAGCCTTTGACCTTTTCTTGTTTGATCAACACAATTCACAGCTCAACTTTCTCTTATTATCATCATACCTATGCATTAAGGAATGGAGTTTTATGATTGGACAATAGGGTAGTTTATTTCAAAGTGTGGGGTAAGTAAAAAAAAATGGTATTGCTATTTGGGGTTGAAATGCATACTTTGCACATTGTGTTGGATTAAGAGTTGATTATTCCTTTCTTCTACATTTTAAGCTAGATGTTCTATGCAAGTTTATATTTTGTATATATATATTAAAAAAAATGATAAAAGAAAAAGAAAAAGAGAAAATAAATAAAATAAAAAAGAGATATATATATATATATATATATACAAAAGTCAAATATGTTCTAGCATTGGTTATCAAAAGAGGAATGTCGACTCATGTATTTTTCTTTGAGTACGCAAGTATGTGAGGTATCAAGGGTTGGTGAGTATGCTATTTGAAGGAGTTATGAGTTTCTTAGCAAGAGTAGTGTCTAATTTAGATACTCTATTTCTTGATGCTCCAACTTAAATGTCTTTTCTCACACCCTTACCTTAGCCCCATTACATCCAAATGAAAGACCTTCGGATTATTTCTTGAGAAAATCAGTGAGGGAGATTGGATAATTAAGCAAGTTTATGGTAGTATGCAGTCATGAGTGGTTTGAGTGATTAACCTTTGAAATCGAGTGAAACACTTAGATGAGAGATAAGATTTGTATGTCTGAATTAATGAATGGGTTAAGAAATCTTGGATTGAAGTAAGATGCAATTATCTATGTCTGAGTCTTAAAGTATTTCATCTTATATGTTGGAATTATAGTTAAGGTTGTGTGAGTTTTTAATTTATGCCATGTGGGGTAGTTGTTTTGTTAGTTTTTGTCATAGATTTGTAGTTTGTTTATTATGATAATTATTGTATTATTTAGGTATTTTGTTAGTTTTTATCGGTTTGTTTAGTGTTTTCATTAATTTTGATAGTTTTAGTTTATTTTAGTGTTTATGTTGTTTTTGATCTAGTTTTTAGTATAGTGTTTATGTTTTGTTGGTTATTGTTTATTTACTTTTTGTTTAAAGTTTGTTTGATGTTTTGTTTTAGGTTAAAAAGCCAAGGAACCAAGACTGAAGGAGGATTGCACAGTAGCTGACACAGGCAGAGGACACGGCCAAGTCACTGGCCGTGTCTCATATCCAGCTAAAGATGGAAATCAAGCACAGAGAGAGACACACTCAAGGGACACGGCCAAGTCTTGTGGCCGTGTCCCTCCAAAGAAGACCCACACGGCCAAGTCATCTTTACTTGGCTGTGTCTCACCAATTCCAAAGGCAAAAGAGAGTTAAACTTCACAAAGGCAAACACATGCAAGGGACATGGCCAAGTCACCTGGCCATGTCCCTCCAACAAGCTCCAACACGGCCAAGTCAAGCTCCACTTGGCCGTGTCACTCAACCAAAGAAGAAAAAGGATCGAAAGCAACAGAAGTGGACACAGGCAAGGGACACGGCCAAGTCACCTGGCCGTGTCCCTCCAAAGCACTCCAACACGGCCAAGTCACTTCTGACTTGGCCGTGTCCCTCATGATCCAAGCCCGCAGTGATTTTTAAAGCGTATGATTCATATAAAAGGAAGAAGAAAAGGTAGGGTTGGGGACTGTTGACGATTTGGAGCAAAGTTTGAGCCGTCAGAAAGTAGAGCTAGGGTTTTAACTTTGTTTTCTTAATTTTGATTACACTTTTGGATTAATCTAGTTTAGATTAGATTGTTCTAGCCATTGAGACATCCTTCTTGCAAGATTTGAACAAGACATTCTTCAGAAGCTTCAAAGAGTTTGTAACTTGGTTTTGTTCTCGAACTTATTCTCTTTATTTTCATTGAATTTGTATTAATGGATATTATCATGTCTATTTTGATTTCTTTGAACATTAATGAGATGAATATGTTTGATTGCATGATGAACTAATTTGATCTAGTCTAGGGTTTGTATGGATCTGCTATGATTGTATGAATTGGTTATTCTCTTAGCTAATAATTTCTTTAGCCTTGATTGAATGGAATATTGTTAATATATAATTGATTGATCACCAATTATGTGTTTTAAGGTATTAGATGATGGATCGAGAGATGAAGTTTAATACTTGAACAATTCAATTAAGGACTTAGGTAAATTAGAGATATAACCTATTAAAAAGATTATTTCACTTATAACAAGATTAGTTGAAAGAGGTTTGAATGCGAGAGCTTATTTCCCTGACTCGATTAGTTGAGTTGTTTGAGATTTAATCTTTGAAATTGAATTAGTTAAGAGGAATAACCGTTCATACATATAAGTAGTAGAGAAGTGCAAACCCTAGACCATTCTATTAAGTGAATCAAAACACAGCTCAATTTACTTTTATTATTTTAAACTTTAATCAATCTTCTTCATTATTTAGCAATTTATAAATCTCTTTATTACTTGTTAAACATAATTTGATAAGCAATTAACCACTTTAGCTTCCTTGAGAGAACGACCTTGGGGCGATCACCTTTGCTACAGCTACCTCGTATACTTGCGAGTGACGCTTTGTGGTAGAGTTAATTTGAGCGCAACACCTACTGCCACCAATCTTGTTGCCTTGTTATAATTGAACTGGCAAAAAATACTGCCATGTTCTATCTTTCAAAAGAAATTATTTCAATGACTCCTCTAGAGAAGGATACTCTTCTTGCTTCTCTATCTAGTTTACTATCTTCTCAAACTAAAGAGGAGTCCAAACAAGTGATTTCCACTTTGATGAAAGAAGTTTAGTCAATGTTTATTGCTATGGTTGCTGCTACCAAAATTAGCACTTACTATGCTGAGAAGATCACTCAAATGCAATAAGATCAAGCTAACCATGAAGTAGAGATATAGAAGAAACATGATTGTACTATTCAAATCAACACTCTAAAAGCTAAATTCCACAACCATAATGATCAAATCCAAGAGCATTTGACTGCTATTGAAAAACTTAAGGTTGAACAAAAAGACATGCTAGTTGAAGGTAAAAAATTAGAAGCTCAATATCACTAATATAAGCAGAATGTTGATGCTTTTAAATATTCTCTAGAATCCCATAAGAAACATGTTGCTTCCTGGATGAGTGAAATATCCCATAAGAGGCTATCACCAATTGTCATGCCAAGTGGAGTGCTCTCCAATGTATTGATATTCACTCACTTTAATTGCCATTGTTTCTTATAAATTTTTTTATGGCTATGACTTGGCCTGTTCAAGTACTTGTAGAATTTTATTTAGCCATGAGTTGGCTTTATCTTTCTAGTCAAAATTAATTTCATGCTTTAATATTCTAAACCTCAGTGGCCATCAGGCCAACTTTAATTTTATTAAATGCTACTTAATTTCCAATAAATAGCTAGCCATAATTTGGCCTTATATTTTTTCCACAACATTAATCTGAAATCAACAGGGACTAATTTAATTCCATTAATTCCCACATGGAAGGATAATATTTTTTTTTAAATATTTACCATTAATTGCTCTCCTATGTAGTTCTCTTTCTAGACTTGCCAACCATTATGAATTTCCATCTAACACTTTGTAAACTTTAAAAGGACCTTCCCAATTCATTTTCCAAACTCTTTGTCCTTAGTGCCAATAGGTAAAATTACCTTCCAAACTAAATCTCCAACCTCAAAATTCTTATTTTTTACCCTTTTATCATATGACCTTGCTATCTTCTTTTCTGCACCAGCATATGGTTGAATGCCTACATTCTCACTTCTTCAAGATCTTCTAACTCTATGGCCATCACCTTTATATATTCATCAAGTACCAACTGATTCTATAATGCTACTCGAAGTGAGGGAAACATCACTTCCATTGGTTAAACAACATCATGCCAATAAACCAAAGAAAATGGAGAAACCCTTATGGCACTCCTTTTTGAAGTTTTGTAAGCCCACAGCATTTTTGATAAAATCCTATGTCAATCTCTAGGATTATCTTCCAACATTTTCTCCAGAATGTTTATAAGGATTTTGTTGGATGCCTCGGCTTGCCCATTAGCCTAAGGATAATGATGGGTAGACTTTATTAGTTTGATTCCATAATCCTCAGTAAAATCTTTCATTTCATCCCCTGTAAACATAGTTCCCTAATTAGTAGTTATGGTTTGAGGAATATCAAATTTGTGAATGATAAGCTCCTTGATGAACTGTGTAACATCCTGTTGTTCTACTTTTTTCATTGGTACAAACTGTGATTTTTTGAAGTAATTTAAGGCCATAATAAAAAAAATTATGCCCTTCGAAAGAAGCTGGATATATTTTCCCAATCAGATCAATGGCCCAACCATGAAATGGTCAAGGTTTAACTATTGCATGTACGTCATCTTCTGGTACTCTTTGAATGCTTCCATATTTTTGACACTGATGGAAACCCATAGCATAAGTAATACAATCTTTTAATATGGATGACAAAAAATAGCCATGCCTTCGGATTAACAATCTCAATTTCACTCCAACTTGATATGCTCCACAAACAACTTCATGCACTTGCTTCATCACTTCAAAAGCCTTAGGCTGAGCTAGACACCTTAGTAATAATCCATCTTGTCCTTTCATGTATAATTCACCATTAATTAAGACATAATTTAATATTTGAATCTTGATTCGGTGTGAAGTTTTCTTATCGAGACAATCTAAATACCTCCAAATTTCTTGTCTCTAATCTCCAGCGACATTAACATCCAATGAAAAGGACCTGTATTCCTCTTTTACTAATTGAAGGATGATTTTGCTTTTGTACCACAATTAATTTTTTTGTTAGTTCTTCCATCATCCTTAATCCTAATGCCACTTAAGCTAATTCATTTGCTTCCCGAGGAATATGCATGAAACCAACTTCTCCAAAATTATTTATTAACTAAACTGCAGCAGTGAAATATAGAGCTAGTAGCAAACTATTACAGTTATATTCCCCAGCCACTTGTTTTAAAACCATTTGAGAGTCTCCCATTATCATCATATTTTTAGCTTTCGAATCTTACAATATTTCCAATCCAATCACCAATCCTTCATACTCAGCTTGATTATTTGTACATTCAAATCCCAAGTGAAATGACAATATTATTTAGCCCTATTTTGTGTTGTAATTATAATCCTAGTACCATATGTTGTACCGATGCTAGATCCATCAAACTTTAGAATCCACATATTAGTTTCTACAGAGTGAACATGAAATTCATCACTATTACTTTGTTGTTGCATTAAAGAAGGATGATCTGCCAAGAAATCTGCTATTACTTGGCCTTTCACGGACTTCTGAGGAAAGTAATCTAAAGACAATTTTGCCAAAGCTATAGCCCACTTCCCAATTCTTTAAGTAATGAGAGGTCTATTCAGCATATATTTAATCAAGTCTGCAACTGACACTACATACACTCTACTTCTAATGATGTAGTGATGAAGCATGGAGCATGCAAAAAACAAAGCCAAGCATAACTTTTCACGGGGAGAATATTTTATTTTCATATTAATCAAGAGGCGGATGAGGTAATAAATATCCTCCTCTCTTCCTTGAGAATCATCTTGTGATAAACATCTAATGGAATGATCAACTACTGAAATATACATTTTTAAAGGATAACCTTCCCTTGGAGGCACTAATACATGAGTACTCATTACATATTCTTTTATCTTGTCAAAAGCTTTCTGATGCTAAAGACTCTGCACAAATTCTTTAAAAGCTTTCAATTTCAAAAGTTCTAAGAAAGCTAGATTAGAGGTAAATCTCCTTAAATAATTAATCTGGCCTAAAAATCTTTTTTATTCATTTTGTATTCTGTGGAGGTTGAACTTCAATAATTGCCTTCGTTTTATTTTTGTCCACCTCTACACCTCTATGATTCACCAGGAATCCTAAAAAATTTTCATCCCTTACCCCAAATGCACATTTTCAAGGGGTTTAATTTCAATTTATGGATTCTCATTCTTTCAAAGCTTTTTCTTAAATGATGAACATGATCTTTGGCTTTCTTAGATTTAACCACAATATCATCACTGTATACTTTTAAACTTTCCCTATCATATCATGGAATATGGCATTCATAGCTCTTTGATAAGTTGCACCAACATTTTTTAAATCAAATCGCATTACAAGCCATTCAACAGTTCCTATTGAACTAGGACATCTGAATGTTGTTTTAGAAATGTCATATTCTGAAATTGAAATTTGATTATAACTAGAATATCTATCCATAAAAGATAACAATTCATTCTTAGCAGCAGAATCTATTAACAAATCTGCCACATGCATAACATATACATCTTTTGGAGTAGCAACATTCAAATCTCTAAAATCTGCATAAACTCTCAATTTTTCATCAATACTGGTACAATATTTAAAAGCCAAGTCCCATACCTTGCAAGCCTGATGAATTTGGCTCTCAATAATTTCTCTATCTCTTCTTTCACTTTAGCCTCTACCTCTTTGGACATCCTCCTTGGTGGCTGTTGAAATGGCTTAAAACCTGATTTGATTGGAAGATGGTGCTCTACTAGTCTTCTATCCAAACTTGGCATATCTTTATAGCTTCAAGCAAAATAATCTTTATATTCATGCAGCAGGTTTACTAATTCTTGTTTCAAGTCTTTTGCAAGCAATGAACTAGCATATGTTACTTTGGGATCCTCTGGTGTTTCCAAATTAACCTCTTCCAATGCATCCTGAGTTTCAGGTTGAACATCTTCAAATTTTCTTGGGGCCTAAACCAAATCTTCAAATTGTATTTCTTCAGCTTTTGTTTCTTCTTGGTCATCTTCAAAAATGACTTTTGCTCTACTAACTTCCACCTCTTCTAACTCTTCACACATGCACTGCAAGTAACATTTCCACATGGTAGCTACAACTACTGCCTCTCTCTCTATCATTCTTTTAATCATTCCACTTCTTCAATAATTGGTAAACCTACTGGCCCGAAAGGCATTATTGCAGTAGGTTTGAGGAAAGCTTTGGATTGGTCTTGTATATGATGTTTGTCCACAGAAGACATATACGCCTCCTTGGGACTATCATTCTTCTTCTTTCCTTTAAAATCCTCAATACATTATGCAAATACAGAAAAAGGTTTTTCCTCAGCCCAAATAGTTTCTACTTCATTCCCTTTCCAACATAAAAGCACTTGATGCAAGGTGGAAGGAACACATGCATTTGCATGAATCCAATCCTTGCCCATTAAAGCATTGTAATTAGCTGAAGAATTAACAACAAAAAATGTTGTCACAGACGTTATACTTCCCATTGACAATCGTATTTGTAACATCCGTGATTTTGGAGATATAAAATTTTATATACTCAATATATATATATATATATCTAGAGTATATATAACATATATATATGGTATATTAATTGTATATGTTGGATTAATACATTACATACTTAATATTTAATACACACATAAGGTACATTTGATGTGTATATAAGATACGCATTACTTGTGCATATGTGTAATCACTACAAAAATATTCGGCATTTGCGACAGATATCTGCGACGGACTTGTTTCCGTCGCAAATTTGCTACGGATCTGCGACGGATTTGCAACGGAAGGACAAGTTAGAGGAATTTTGAGAAATTGGTCGCAAATCGGTTGCAAATCCGTAGTAAATCTGCGACAAAAATCGTTTCATCGCAAATAATCGTCGCAAAAGTTGGCGCGGATACTTGCCGGGAGAGAGACCCGCGTATATTTTTTCGCGAAAATTTTTTCTGTAACGGAAATCTGCTACCGTTTATTGCCATCGCAAATTTCACTATAAAAATATTCGGCATTTGCGACGGAAATCTGGAACGGATAATTTTCGTCACAAATTTGCGACGGATCTGCAACGCATTTGCCACAGAATAACAAGTTGAAGGAATTTTGAGAAAGCCGTCGCAAATCGGTTGCAGATCCGTAATAAATCTGCGACGGATTGTTGTTCGTCACAAAGTTTCGTCGCTAAAGTTGGCGGGGATTACTCCCGCCGAGGATTTTTGCGGAAAATTTTTACCGTTTCAGATTGGTCGCAGATTCGTTGCAAATTTGCTACCCATTTGCTACGGATTTGCGACAAAGATAAAATTTGACTATATATATATCCGTTGCAAAGCGGTGGCAAATCTGTAGCAAATTTGCGACAGAAAATAGCCGTCGCAAATTTTCGTCGTAAAACTGAAAGGAAATTTTTAAGAAGTATTTTTTTTTGTCATACATATTATATTTTAAAAAATATTTTCGTACTTATACGCTTATTATTATTATTATTATTATTATTATATCAAACTTAAGTTTCAGTTAATAATTACTAATATTTAATGAACTATTAAAAAATAAATATAAAAGATATTCATGAATATTATTTTGTATTTTATATTAAAAATTTATTAGATATTAATATTCTAAAAAAATATATTTTTTTATTTTTCTAAATTAGCGTATATGTGCAATTAAATTTTAAGTTTTTAATAAATTGAGAATAAAATTTTAAAAAATAAAAATATACAAAAAAATATATAAATAAAAAAATTGAAAGCACTTGTCCTTGCTTATTTTATTATATATTTGTTTAATTTATTTACATATTGATATTTTATATTATTTTTTTTATCATATTCATGAACTCCTAAAATCAATCTAACCTAAATCAAAAAGTACAGCAGCCGCTAGCAGCCTCTCAGGCTCTCACAATCTCCATCGCCGACTCATCCTCTCACCTCATCTTCATCTACCCAGCCTCTCAACAGTCACCACCATCATCTTCAAGCCATATTTGATCATGCTTTGTATTATTTATTATGCTTTAATTTATTTAAATTCAATGCTTGGTTTATTTTATTTATCATGGATGGATGTTTACTTTTTATTGATATTGTCCATTTATTTGTTTTGCTTGGACCTTGCTTTGATTTTAATATATTGATGCTTTCTTTTAATTTTTGTGTGTAATATGGATAATATTGTTATATTTAAGAATTTTATAATGTTAAGACCTGTAAAGGAGGCCGGTTCCAATGAACCGGGTGTTGTGGGGGTGCTGAGCCATTTCTCACATTCCCCACACGTACCCAACTTTCCAAACCCATTAGGGGGTTGGGGATTCCTTAGGAATTGAGTCATCCACCCCTTTCTTTTTTTTGGCCCATCCGGGTGGTGACTCCATTTTCTCTGGACTTAAGTTCGTGTTCTCTAAGGCCCCGAGCCTAAACAGTGCCAAAGTCGAAAGAACCATTCCACCAGGAGTGGGGGCAAAAATTCCCGCTCACAGTTAGCCTTAAATTTTGGATTTTTGCTTGGATGGGGTTTAATTATGGTTTAATATTGAAAATGCCATTAAATGTGATACTAAACGATTATTTGCTATCACATTTGGTTTAGGTATTGAGGGAGGTTGATTTGCTTCATCCAAGTGGTGAAGGGCTAGTTGGAAAGCTATGATTGGAGGTTGTTTTAAGCTTACTTTGGGTTGCTAGTGGAGGTATGTAAAAACCTTAAAATATATCGTTTATATTTGCATGACATTTGGGCTTAACACATTTTGGTTGAAAAATGTGTTAAGTTACTTAGTTCATTGATTGAGTATGAATAATGTGCTATGACATTTGTAATGTCATATATGTGTTAAATGCATTGTGAAAAGCCATTGATAATGGCTAAATTGTGTAGAATGTGAAATATGTATATTATGTGAAAATACCCAAAGTAATTGGGTAATGTGTTGTGAATGAAAAAATGAGATATGTGGAATAATAAAATGAATTGATATTGATAAAAATGAGAAAGATGTGAAAAATGAGAAAAATGAGAAAAAATGTGAAAATAAGGCAATGTGCCTAGATTGAATATGTGACAATGAGAAAGAGATTAATAATTAGAAAAATGAATAAATGAAAAAAATGAGAAAAAGATGAGATAATAAGACAATGTGCCTAGTTTGATCATGAGAAAATGAGAAAAGTTTTGATAAAGGAATTGTGAAAGTATTTGATAATGAGATAAATGAATTAATTGTGTGCCTAGTATGTTATTCAATTTTTAGAGTTCTGGGTTTGGTGGCATGCCTATGAATTACTGGTCAGGTGAAAAGACCGGGTCGTAAGCCGAGCCCAGCTGATAAATGATAAATATGATGTTTTTGGGGTGAAAAGACTGGGTCGTAAGCCTCAAAAACTATAGCAGTCTAGCCGGGTTGATGTAACACCCCGATACCCTATATAAGTACTATGCGTATACCTAGTATACATACAGTAAATATATAAAGTATAAGGATGTCACTTTTCGTTACCTTTTAAAAACCTGTAACAGAGTTCAAACCATAATACATTAATTTAAATAACATTTACAAAATCATTATCTTTATCAAAAACTTCATTTATACATATAAATACTCTCTCGTCAGAAATACATCATAATTAAAGTTTATACATGTATGCATTACCCTCTAGTTGGTCTCGACAAACTTTACTCTTCTTGTGGCATAACAAAAGACTTCATATCTTCCATCTATATACCTGCGCGAATAAACACCCGCGCTAAGCCCGAGAGCTTAGTAGTCCAACTATGAAATATAAACATATAGTATAGAAGTATTGACATATAATGATACATTTAATGATTTTGAATAAACTATAATGATAGGAATTAAACAAACATTCATTGGAAGTTTCTGAAATCTAGGCTAGATCGGTTTAATTGAATTTGTCTGTGGAAATTTGTGTTCTTGTTCTTTTTTCCTTCTCCTTTTCCCTTCCATAGCTAACGGTTACCAAAGCATCAATCTTTTCTTTTGTTTATGTAACTACTCTTTTGAATATTGACATCAAGGCTTGTGGGCCTTCTCTCTGTAGATGGACTTCCTCACTGATGGGCCAAGAAAATTAGGTCTGTAGCCAACAATTCTATTGAACAAGAGATTATATTCATTGAACATCTACTAAACAATTTTACATTAATTGTAATTAATGTTTGAAAATTTATATCAAACTATGCATACCATGTCAAATTAAATGAAGAAAGGTTAATGAATTTGAAGTTGAAAGGCATAAGAAGAAGGAGAAGAAGAGGATCCACCACACTCTTGTTACACCATCAGTTCTTCCTTTATTAAGAGAAAAGAGGGAAACTATGAGAAAAAAAAATGAGAAACTGATTTTTTGAGAGATAGATTTTGATGAGTGGAGTGTGTGAATAAAAAATTAGGAATAATAAAATAAAGTATATTAAGGCCTTTTGGTGGACTATAGTAATAAGAAAATTAAATTTAAATGTTATAATAAGGGTATATTAATAAATTATGTTGTGTTTATAATTTTTATGGGTTGTAAATATCCCCACCCTACTATTAATCTCGTGCCAAATGCATCTTCAAAGCAATAAAAATATATTGTAAATAACAATTTTGCCTTTAAAATTGCAAAGAAAATTGAACATATTGCAATAAATAACATTTTACATATTGTTTTTTATCTATAAAAATAAACTAAATATGTTGTATCAAAAATATATGTAAATAAGAATTTATTCAACCCAGTGAACAGTAGTAAATTTATCTACAATGCATTTCGCGTGCTGCTCTTTATCTATAAAAATAAATCTTTATTTGAAAATAAAATTTAAAATCATATATTAATAAATATTAAAATAATAAATTAATTTAAACTTTCTCTAAAATCCTAATCGTGGTAAATAAAAATATGACAACTAACAATTCAATAGAAAACAAGCTTTGTTTGATAACGCTAATTTTTTTTTATTGCATATTGTAGGGATGTGCATGGATTGAGTTTAGTCAAGTTTGAATTATTTTTCAAATAGACCAAAATTGATGTTAGGGGAAAAAATTCAATTTGAAGTTGACCATATATATATATATAATTTTGGTTGACTGGCGCAAAGTTCGGGTAAAATGGGTGAGCTAAAATTGAGCCTATCAAATGGGCCTTAATTTTGGGCTTTATTTTCCAATTATTAGATAATAAATTTTTTACTAGTTTTGGGATTAATATTTTTTCTAATATATTAACTAACTTAACTAATAATTTATCAAAGTTATTTTTCAAGTGACATTTCAAAAATAACTTAAAGTAAAATATATATGGCAATTTAATAAAAATTACAACCAAAATTACATTTGATTCAAGCCTTTGTATGTAGTATATCTAAAACTTTCTTAGTTTTATATTTATAGTTCATACTTTATAATTAGTTGTCAACAAAAATAATTACAAAAAATCAAATGTTACAACTTATAAAATAAGATCCAAAAGTTAGACATAAAGTCCTAAACTAAAAAATTTGCTGGCAACAAAAAAATATAGTATAAACATCAATGATTAAACAAATAGTTTTAATGTTTTTTGATTTAATAAAAAATAAAATAGTAAGCATTAAAACTATTTGCCTTCCAATGTACTATATCTATGGAAGCAAACAAATTATAGGCAAAAATAAGAATCATTATAGCAATTATCAGTGACCAGCATACAAAAATCAGCAGACCTACAATTAGAGAAATCACAAATCAGAACCTCAATTCAATACATTAAAACAACTCTAGCAATTCAAGCTGCGAACACAATCAGTGTCAAAGAAGTAGGCACCAACCATTTTTTAGTCAAAAATGGAGGTGCCTAATTTAGGACATTGTCAAAAGTGGAGGTGCCTAATTTGGGGAATTGTCAAAGTCAAAAATGGAGGTGCCTAATTTAGGTAATTGTTAAAATGGAGGTGCCTAATTTATTGACTAATTTCACCAACCCATGTTTTTAAAGCCTATATAAACCCATCTCCCTTATTTGGAGAATACACCTTAAAAATTGAAGTAAAGAGAAGAGAGTGTCTTTAAGAGAATTTTGTGAGGAAAAATTCTTGTTCATAATTGAGTGAGGGTTGTGAGTGTTTGTAAACACATTGTATTTTTCTCCTTAATATAAGTCTGCAGCAGCTCCGGAGACGTAGGCATAATTGGCCGAACTCCGTTATCAAATTCTGTGTTAATATTCCGCATTTATTTTCGCTCATCTACTAATCTGGTTTAAGGGAATAGAATGGTAATCACCTCAATTTCCCAACAACTGGTATCAGAGCTTTGGGTGATAAATTCTGTCAATTTTTTGCAAGATTACTATTCACATGAATAGTGAATTTCATGAATAGTGAAATTCTGTCGGAAGTTCTGATTTGTCGACAAAGGTGTCCTAGTACACAGTGGTTTGCAGAAGCAGTCAGAAACGATCCAAAGGAGTCCAGATTCGAGTGGGAGCGATGGCTGCAGATGAAGGAAAAGTGAGAATTGAAAAGTTCGACGGTGCGGACTTTGGCTTCTGGAAGATGCAAATTGAAGATTATCTGTACCAGAAAAAGTTATATCAACCTCTCTCAGGAATAAAGCCAGAAGGCATGAAAGATGAAGAATGGAATCTTCTCGACAGACAAGCCCTTGGAGTTATTCGATTGACATTATCACGAAATGTTGCTTTCAACATCGCCAAAGAAAAGACCACAGCAGGTCTAATGGCGGCTCTCTCCAACATGTATGAAAAGCCATCAGCTTCAAACAAAGTTCATTTGATGAAGCGGTTATTCAATTTGCAAATGGCAGAAGGGGCATCAGTGGCCCAACATCTGAATGAATTCAACACAATCACAACCCAGTTGAGTTCAGTAGAAATTGAATTTGATGCTGAAATTCGGGCTTTAATTCTCTTATCATCTCTACCAGATAGTTGGAATGCTACCGTTACAGCGGTCAGCAGCTCATCGGGAAAAACCAAATTAAAATTCGATGATGTTCGGGATCTGGTGTTGAGTGAAGAAATTCGACGAAGAGAATTGGGTGAAGCATCTACCTCTTCAGCTTTACACACAGAATCTAGAGGGAGAACTTTAGAAAAAAGTTCAAATCGTGGCAGATCAAAATCTAGAAGAGACAAATCTAGATCGGGGAAGAAAGATTTCAAGTGTTATAACTGCGGCAAGAAGGGTCATTTTAAGAAAGATTGTCGAGCACCAAAGAAAGATAGCGGTGCACAGGGATCTGCAAATGTGACCGAGGAAGCAGGTGATGACATGATTATAAGTCTCAATAGTCCAATTGAATCATGGATTTTAGATTCTGGGGCATCTTTTCACGCCACTCCATGCCAAGAAATCATGGACAACTATGTCAGTGGTGATTTCGGGAAGGTTCATCTAGCTGATGATGAAACCTTAAAGATCGTAGGAAAAGGGGATGTCCGATTAAAGTTGTCAAACGGGAATACCTGGAAGCTGCAAGGAGTAAGACATATTCCTGGTCTTAAAAGGAATTTGCTCTCTGTAGGACAACTTGATGAAGATGGTTATGGTACAACCTTCAAAAGCGGTGAATGGAAGATTACCAAAGGAGCACTCGTCATTGCTCGTGGTAAGAAAACTGGCACTCTCTATGTAACCTCAAACTTAGAGAATGTTATTTCAGTAGCAGATGCAGATGAAAAATCAAACCTATGGCCCCAAAGGCTTGGCCATATGAGCGAGAAAGGGATGAAGACGCTTTTGTCAAAAGGAAAGTTGCCGGAACTGAAAAGTATCAATGTCGGCCTATGTGAAGATTGTATCTTTGGAAAACAAAAGAAGGTCAGTTTTTCAAAGATTGGCAAGACACCGAAGGCAGAAAAATTAGAGTTGGTCCATACCGATGTATGGGGACCGTCTCCAATTCCATCTCTTGCAGGCTCATTGTATTACGTCACATTCATTGACGATTCAACAAGAAAGGTATGGGTGTATTTTCTGAAGAAGAAATCAGAAGTCTTTGATACATTCAGAAAATGGAAGGCCATGGTAGAAAATGAAACTGGTTTGAAAGTCAAACGATTGAGGTCTGACAATGGAGGAGAGTACAGAGATATAAGATTCAGAGAATTTTGCGCAAACAGCGGAAACAAGATGGAGAAAACAGTTCCCATGACACCGCAACAGAATGGCGTAGCTGAGCGCATGAACAGAACTCTGAATGAACGTGCCAGAAGCATGAGGATACATGCTGACTTGCCCAAGAATTTATGGGCTGAAGCTGTCAACACCGCTGCCTACCTAATCAACCGTGGGCCTTCAGTACCTCTGGATGGTGGAATACCAGAGGAAGCATGGAGCAAAAAAGAGGTAAACCTTTCACACTTAAGAGTGTTTGGTTGTATCTCTTACATACATATAGATTCTGCTGGAATAAGTAAATTAGATGCCAAGTCAAACAAATGTGTCTTTGTTGGATATGGTGGTGATGAGTTTGGTTATCGATTTTGGGATTATGAAAATCAAAAGATCATCAGAAGCCGAGATGTCATATTTAATGAGAATGTGATGTACAAAGACAGATTAAATGCAGAATCAAATAGCTCCAAGATAGATGTTGAAAATAAAGAATTCGCTGAGTTCGAGGAAATTTCTGGAAATGATGTTCAGAATAGTCCTGAAGTAGAGGAGACGAGCACGCCAGAATTGAGACGCTCCTCAAGAATTACAAGACCAATCCAACGTTACTCGCCTTCTTTGCATTACTTGTTGCTGACAGACAATGGTGAACCAAAGTGCTATGATGAAGCAATGCAAGTGGAGGATTCAATCAAGTGGGAGTCTGCCATGAAAGATGAGATGGACTCACTCATGTCAAATCATACATGGGAATTAGCTGAACTACCACAAGGCAAGAAAGCACTCCACAACAAGTGGATTTACAGGATCAAAGAAGAGCATGATGGAAGTAAACGCTACAAAGCAAGATTGGTTATAAAAGGTTTTCAACAAAAGGAAGGTGTTGACTATACTGAAATTTTCTCTCCAGTCGTGAAACTTACGACAATCAGACTGGTATTGAAAATTGTAGCAGCAGAAAATTTATTTCTTGAACAGTTAGATGTGAAGACAGCATTCCTTCATGGAGATTTGGAGGAAGAGATCTACATGAAGCAACCGGAAGACTTTATTAAGGAATACAACAAACACATGGTATGCAGGTTGAAGAAGAGTTTGTATGGTCTGAAACAAGCTCCTAGACAGTGGTACAGAAAGTTTGATAGTTTTATGGGTAGCAGCGGTTTCACAAGATGCCAAGCAGATCATTGTTGCTACATCAAGAAGTTTGACAATAGCTTTATTATTTTATTATTATACGTCGATGATATGCTCGTTGCAGGTTCAGACATGCAAGAGATTAAAAATTTAAAGCAAGAATTGTCAAAACAGTTTGCAATGAAAGATCTGGGTGCCGCAAAATAGATTCTTGGAATGAGGATCAAGAGAGACATGAAGTCGGGGACTTTGATGTTATCATAGGCTGAGTACATAACCAAAGTACTAGCCAGATTCAACATGCAAGATGCTAAATCAGTGAGCACACCTTTAGGTGTTCATTTCAGACTCTCCAAAGAACAGTCACCGAAGACGGAGGAGGAACGTACACACATGGCGAAGGTGCCATATGCCTCAGCAATTGGGAGTTTGATGTATGCCATGGTTTGTACCAGACCAGATATTACTCAAGCAGTGGGAGCTGTTAGCAGGTACATGAATAATCCAGGCAAGGCACACTGGGAAGCAGTCAAATAGATTCTCAGATATCTTCGAGGTACCACAGATAAGGCTCTTTGTTTTAAAAGTGGAGATACGACACTCGCAGGTTATGTGGATGCTGACTTAGCTGGAAATGTTGACGTTAGAAAGAGCACTACAGGGTATGTCTATACTCTAGGAGGTACCGCAGTGAGCTGGGTCTCTCAATTACAGAAGATAGTTGCTCTCTCCACAACTGAAGCAGAATATGTCGCTGTCACGGAAGCCAGCAAAGAAATGGTTTGGCTCCAAGGTTTCTTGGAGGAGTTGGGCAAGAAGCAAGAAAATAATGTCTTGTATTGTGACAGTCAAAGTGCCATACATCTAGCGAAGAATCCGTCTTTTCATGCCAGAACAAAGCACATACAGTTGCGGTATCACTTTATCAGGTCACTTCTGGAAGATGGGATTTTGAAACTTGAGAAGATTAGTGGAACTCAAAATCCGGCAGACATGTTGATAAAGACGGTGACTATTGATAAACTGAAGCTGTGCTCAGCTTCAGTTGGCCTACACTAGTATCAAGGTCGTAGAAGAGCTGTTGCATTGATCAAGATGTGAAGACAGATTGAAATCGGTCTTCAAGTGGGAGATTGTCAAAGAAGTAGGCACCAACCATTTTTTAGTCAAAAATGGAGGTGCCTAATTGTAAAAAATGGAGGTGCCTAATTTAGGACATTGTCAAAAGTGGAGGTGCCTAATTTGGGGAATTGTTAAAGTCAAAAATGGAGGTGCCTAATTTAGGTAATTGTCAAAATGGAGGTGCCTAATTTATTGACTAATTTCACCAACCCATGTTTTTAAAGCCTATATAAACCCATCTCCCTTATTTGGAGAATACACCTTAAAAATTGAAGAAGTAAAGAGAAGAGAGTGTCTTTGAGAGATTTTTGTGAGGAAAAATTCTTGTTCATAATTGAGTGAGGATTGTGAGTGTTTGTAAACACATTGTATTTTTCTCCTTAATATAAGTCTGCAGCAGCTCCGGAGACGTAGGCATAATTGGCCGAACTCCGTTATCAAATTCTGTGTTAATATTCCGCATTTATTTTCGCTCATCTACTAATCTGGTTTAAGGGAATAGAATGGTAATCACCTCAATTTCCCAACAATCAGAACCATCACAAATCAGAACCTTGATTCAACATACCAAAATCTCAATGCACCAAAACTTTAGTAGCTCAACAATGAACATAGAACCTCAATTCTAGCAACACACCCAACACACACACACACACACAAAGAAAAAAAACACTATTCTAGCAACATGATTTTTACTCATTTACTTAATTAATATCACATTTACCCAACTCACACAATTAAATCAACCCTATACTCAATAGAGAAATGGAGTAAGAAGCAAAAATAGGATGAGTGAGAGGCAGTAATAAAGAAGAAATTAAGAAGCAGAAGAATAAGAACAACTTATAAAAATCTCCATGTGCATTGTGCAGCAAAAACTTTGATTCCACAAACCTGCCATTACAAAAGAACTACAGGCAAATTAAATAAGATAATTTCAATAAGGCATTAAGGAAAAACTAGAGGCAAATTAAATATGATAATTCAAACAAGGCAAAATGAATAAAATGATTTAGTGAATAAAGCTTACGTTCCATCATAAAAGCCAATTTCATTACATGCAATACAACCTCATCAATAAAAATCCAATAAACTTGAAACAAAAATCTAACCAACACCACACAATTAAAAGATTATAAAACTCAACAACAACTCCAATTTTATTCAAACAAAACTCCAAACAAATTTCAAATCCTTAAACAAAACTCCAAACAAATTTCAAATGAAGAAACTAAGCTCCAACAACTCCTAGTCTCCAACCTTAACTCAAACAAAACTTTGAATAGAACTCCAACAATACCAACTCCAATTCAAACCAAACTCAAGCATGCATTAAATATAGCCAGCAGCAATTTTCATGAAAAATAATTAACTCGGATATTCACATTAGATATATATATATATCAATTCACAATTATATATATATATATCAATCTACAGTAATTCACAACAATATATATCAATGCACAACTAATTAAATAACTAAAAAAACATATGTAAATTACAATAGAATAAAAAATTAAATTTACAAAATATGTGTGGTTGCGTACATCCAATATCAAGACCAACAAACATTTAAGTTCTTTTAGTCAAAATTTACACTACAAAAAAAAAAGGATTACAATAAATTGGTCAAAATTCACATTTAAAAATTAAAAAGGAAAAATTAATAAAATTTGACAACTTACAATCCACAAGAAATAAAATTAGAAACTTCATTTTCAACTTCAAGAATCGATTCTTCAACAAAATCAAATCTGCCAAAGAAGAAAAAATTTAAAAGAGTTTTTAAAGACGAACTCCAAAAGAGAGTTACTTATCAATTATTGGAGAATTTCCATGTCAACATTAACCAAACCTAGGGCAGCCCTCCTTTGACCATATAGTGAGTTCTATAAATTAAAAAATAAAATCAATTAGTGTATACAGCTGAAAAATTACAAAATTAAAAGAAAATAAAGATTAATTAAATTTACATAACACCTCTTCAATTTTTTCGCATTCTCCAAGTCTTCAAGCATCTCTAGGTGTTGCAATCCAAAAAACATTGGCTTTAGCCAATTTTGTGTGCAAATAAGAGCTTCTGTCATGTTAGGAGATAGAGAATGCCTAAAAAATCCAATACTAGCCCACATGTGCTGAGAACACTCTCCAATGCTACCATAGAAATTGGGACAGTGCACATGACATGCTAAAATAGATAGCACAAGGAACGTAGCAGCATTTGACTTTCACCAACCTAGCACATCAAAATTTGACTCTTCCCTACACTCACAATATTCATTTAAATATTTTTATAAGTCATTTTGTGCATACACATTGTCTTACTACCTCTAATGACTTCAAAATGTAGTTGCCCTAGACTTTAAGGCTGGTTTTCCTACTCCCTCACTAGAGTTTGATGCAAGCTTATATTCATTGGAATACTATATATGCATACAACTTGGTTAGTTGGGTATTAATTCTTTCAACCATAATTTCGGCTAATTCCAAGCCACGAATATCTTCTAAAGACTACACATTGTATTCCATTTTGTTTCTAGGGTCAAGAATGGAAGAGATTAGGTTCCATTTTGATTAGGTTCTGGACCCGAGCTAAGTTCTGGACTTAGAAGAGATTATAGGTTTTGGACCTAAGGGTAATTTGGGTTCTGGACCCGAGCTAAGTTCTAGACTTAGAAGAGATTCTAGGTTCTGGACCTAATCAAAATTTGGGTTCTGGACCCGAGCTAAGTTCTGGACGTAGAAGAGATTCTAGGTTCTGGACCTAAGGAAAATTTGGGTTCTGGACCCGAGCTAAGTTCTGGACTTAGAAGAGATTCTAAGTTCTGGACCTAAGGGTAATTTGGGTTCTGGACCCGAGCTAATAGTAAATTTTTTTATTTCAAAAAGTTGAGCTAATTTTTATGCACATGTCTTCTTTTTGCCCCCTTGCGTGTAAAAATATTTATATACACGCAAACATTTGAATGATTAAAGTGAATAATTGAATTTACTATTTATATTACTGTGTAGTCACTGTTATTGCACTATTTACTATTTATAAATAGTAACTTACTATTTGTAAATATTAGTAAATAGTATTTTACTATTGGAAATAGTAATTTACTATTTATCAATAGTAATTTACTATTTATAAATAGTAAATTTACTATTTATCAATAGTAAAATTTTCTATTCATGAACAGTAAAACTTACTTTTAAATTTGTTTTTTTCCTTGCCGTTTCTCTATATAAACCAACGAATTCCTTCACTTGATTCACAGCGGAACTTCTCAATTTCAATAATGCTTCATGAGGGTTGCGCTATCTTTCCAACATTCTCGTTGAGTCATCGCTGGCCCAGTGTCTAGTGGCTGGTTTCTCGGAGAGAGAGTTTATGAGTGGTTTCTCGGTCAAGAGCAGCAGAGGATTCCGATGCCTTGCTTGGAATACACTTTAAATATTATGTCGATGCCGGAGGATGCATGGTGGCCGGCTCAGTACAGTTATGGTATTGAAGCATTTCTCTATCCGCCGAGTGCATCTTATGCCCATTTTATTCAAAGAAGGCTCTTGAACTTTGATATATCTCCTGTTGGCGTACGGGAGATTCCCGAAGAAAATGAGGGTAGAGATGAGGAGGAACATCATGGAGATGCAAGAGAGTTTGTTCCACATCTCGAGGCTAGTACTTCTCAAGTAAAACTTTTACCATTTTCACTTGCAACTGCTTCTTTCTTTTTTTTATTCTTTAATGATTATTGTAGGCTATAGGCTCATTTGATCATGAGGCTGGACCTTCTTTTACTACCCCTTCATTTGCTCATTCTAGCCCGCCAGATATGCCATCTCATCCGCAGGGCATTGATATGAATTACCTGGTGAGTTTCCTTACTTCATGGTAATCTATGCTATATGTATGCATGATTATGTATGCTCTTACCTTTTTTTTCTTTCTGGCTCACAGCAGATGCTCGAAGAACAAAATAGGAAACTTCAAGAAGAGTTGGCCGTAAGTCGTCAACAGGCTTCTCATTTTGAAAATTTGTATCATTAATCCGAACAAAATTTTCGAGACTT
This sequence comes from Garcia nutans, assembly GCA_947685225.1. NCBI lineage: Eukaryota > Viridiplantae > Streptophyta > Magnoliopsida > Malpighiales > Euphorbiaceae > Garcia > Garcia nutans. Next base: position 39,254,732 of record CANTUV010000045.1, read on the forward strand.
TCGATTTTCAGGGGATGAGGGATCTGGGCACTTCTTCATCAAGAGGCCCCAAGACTGATGACCATGAGATCCTTTCGTCTACTTCTGATGAGGACCATGACATATTGAAACTTCAAGGTAATAGGGATTTTGGTGCTCCCATTTCGAATGATCACGGGACGAGTAATTTGCCCCCTCCTCCAATAGGCGACGACTTTTTTAGGGCTTTATTTGATGACTTACCACCACCTTCTTAGTGATGTATAAATATTGTATAAAAAATATTGTAAAATAAGCATAATAATTACAATATATAATTTTCATCTTTACTGTAACTTTTTTTTATCATTACTGCATCACAATTATTAAATTTTCTTTTTCATATTTCAATACTTATACAATCACTATCACAAAAGCCAAATGCAACATGGTAAAGTAAATTCGTTGCCAATTCCTTTCCTTACACAATATGGTTTCGTCCTTTTCCATTACCTTTTCCTTATCACTTTTGGAAAGGCTTGTTTCTTCTATATAAATCACTTTTATGCCTAATTTAATACAGAAGCCAAAATATTTCAGTGCAAAAACTCCTTTAACAGTTTTGATTTTTCTTCATTCATCAACCATGACCGAACTTTATTTAAAGAAGATAAAAAATTCTATTTAAGAATAAGGATGTCATTCACTGGAAGCAAATTTCATGGTCAAAACTTGATGTTTTAAAGTGTTTTCAAAATGTTAAATTGGACCACTCCTTCTTACATACCATGGCTTCCTTTTGGAATGTGGATTCTAGGACATTTAAAATTAATGGCTTTGAAATATGTCCCTTGATCGAAGAATTTAAGGCTATCCTTGGATATCCAAATAATCAACAAATGGCTTTACCCACATTGATTTCCAAAACTCAACAGAAGATGCAGATGTTATTTCAATTTTCAAAACCCGAAGTTCTTCAGTTGATGAGAGGCGAAAAAATTCTACTTGCTCCCTTGATTGATTTTTGTCTCTCTCATTTGGCTCCTACTAAGGCATGGGGACGTATGCTCTGTCTTTGCTTGCTTGGCCAATTCTTGCTTGTCTCTTCTGACAGCGATATTGATCCACGGGTATTGGATATTATGGACCAAATGGAAGGAGGCTTGTTGTCGGTACCTGTGATCTTAGCCAAGACTTTAGTTGGATTAGACCGACTTAAATCAAGATTGTCAAAGAGACTGACCGGGAGTTCGTTGCTGCTTTAGGTAATTACCTAAACTGCCCTTTCAGGTTTTCAATTTAGGTTTTCTTTTTTCCTTCTTTTCTTTATTGCTTTAATTTTTTCCTAGTCCGCCCATGTGGGTTTTTGGAACTAGCGAGCTGTCCTAATTTTTGCCTAAGCTGCCCTTGTGGTTTTTCAACTTAGCGAACCTCTTTTATTATATATATTTTTATTGCTCTAATTTTTTCCTAGTCTGCCCATGTGGGTTTTCGAAACTAGCGAGCTGTCCTCATTTTTGCCTAAGCTGCCCTTGTGGGTTTTCAACTTAGCGGACTATTTTTTTTCTTCTTTTCTTCTTTTCTTTTTTTTAATTTAATTCTTGCTTCACATATTTGGCTTCAGGAGCATCTTTGTTTGCTTGATACTCCATCCATGGATTTTGCCAGATATCTGCCACATCATCATTCTGCTAGGAAACTACTCCATCCTGCTTCTTCATATGCTGACTGGGTTGACTGGATCCACTCATGCGCTGAAATCAATATCCGTTGGTTAGTAACTTGGTGGAAGATTTCTCATACCACCATGAGAACATACTTGATGTATGTTCCCCTTGCTGGTCTTCATCAAGGTACATGTTATGATCCTCGCCGACTTGGCCGTCAGTACGGAGCTGAGCTTCGTGATTCTGACTTTACTCCTGATTTAGACTTGCCTTGCTTGACTGAAGCCTACTTGGATTTGCTGAGGCAAAGCTAGCCTGCACGTTATATTTATCGACTGCCATAGATTTTACATTTGTCAATTCAGAAAGTGTATTGTTAGGATGAAAAATAATTAAAGTAATAAAAGATGCTTCTTTTCCATTTAAAATTTGTCATCACCTTTTGCTATTGTGTTTATTTATTTCATCCATATCTAGTCAAATACTTATAACAGTGCACATAGAACAATTTTAACATTAATTCTATTTTATTAAATTGGGGAACAACCAAACATAAAGCCAGCATACACAAGATCACTCCTCTTGCCAACTAGCCCTTTCGGGTTTTCTAATTGACGATTTTCTCTCATTTAGCCCTAATTGTTGCCTAGCCCTCCCTTTCAGGTTTTCGGGATTAGCAGACTGCTTTAACTTTTGCCTAGGCCGCCCTTTTTGGGTTTTCTACCTAGCGAACTCTTTTTTTTATATATATCATACATAAAACTTCTTCAACCTGTTAATGTTTACTGGCTCACTAAACTCGTTCCCGTCCATGTCTGATAACTTCACCGCACCTTTGTTCATGACTTGTTTCACCACATATGGCCCTTCCCAGCTAGGCCTGAACTTTCCTCTTGGATCAGACACATTAGGCTTACATTTCTTCAACACCAAATCCCTGACTCTGATTTTTCTAATTTTAACCCTTTTATTGTAGGCCTGAGCTATCTTCTCTTGATACAGTTGGTGATGATACAGTGCCTTTAACCTTCTCTCTTCTAGTAAAGCTAATTGTGTGTATCTGCTCGCTACCCACTCTATGAGCGGGGATTTTTGCCCCCACTCTCGATGGAATGGTTCTTGCGACTTCGGCACTGTTTAGATTCGGGGCCTTAGAGAACACGGACCTAAGTCCGGAGAAAATTGAGTCGCCACCCGGACGGGCCGGGAAAAAGAAAGGGGTGGATGACTCGAATCCTAAGGAATCCCCAATCCCCTAATGGGTTTGAAAAGTTGGGTACATGTGGGGAAGGTGAGAAATGGCCCAGCACCCCCACAACGCCCGGTTCATTGGAACCGGCCTCCTTTACAGGTCTTAATATTATAAAATTCTTAAATATAACAATATTATCCATACTCCACACAATAAAAATAAAGCATCATTATATTAAAATCAAAGTAATGTCCAAACAAAACAAAACAAATAAATGGACACCCATCCGAAGATGGAAACATGTCCTTACATCACATGCCTAAATAGGACACCCACCAAAAGGTAGAAACATGCCCTTTACATAGGTTCTAAAATAGAAAAGTAAATTAAATTACATGATGTTTAACTAATGAGGCACCCACCAAGTGGAATCAATACGCTGAAAAAAAATTGCGTCAGAAAAAATTGCGCTGCAGAAAAAAATTGCCACAGGAAAAAATACGCTGAAGAAAAAAAACTGCCGCAGAAAACTATGGCAGTGGGCGGGCCGGGGCGTCGCCCGCAAGAAATGCTATTTCGCCGGCAGGAAATTCCTGCGGGCAAAATGCCCACGGGCCGGAGCGACGATTTTTTCGTCGCCGATTTTTTCGACTCCGATTTTTATTTTTTGACTTTTATTTGTTTATTTTTATTTTTTATTAATAAAAATTAGACACTAAAGCAAAAAAATTTTAATAAAAATTATTTTGGACCAATTTGACAACAAAAATCATTTTAGACTAAATAAAATATATTGGACCGGATTGGGTAAAAAATTAAGGGTCTACAGTTTGCCCCCTGCTTGAATGATCTGAAACCTTAGTGAAAGAGAGTAAAAAGCAATAAGACTTAATTTTTGAGGTTTTGGGTTCTGGACCCCAGAGATTTGGACACTCGATCCTAAACTAGACTTGGATACTCGATCCTATATGGATTTGGATACTCGATCCTAAACTGGATTCGGATACTCGATCCTAAATTGGATTTGGATACTCGATCCTAAATTGAATTTGGATACTTGATCCTAAATTGGATTGGGATACTCGATCCTAACTTGATTTGGATACTCGATCCTAACTTGGATTCGGATACTCGATTGGGATACTCGATCCTAACTGGATTTGGATACTCAATCCTAAATTGGATTGGGATACTCGATCCTAACTTGATTTGGATACTCGATCCTAACTTGGATTCGGATACTCGATCCTAAACTTGACTGGGATACTCGATCTTAGCTGGATTGGATACTCAACCTAAATCAGATTTGGATACTCAATCCTAAACTGGATTTGGATACTCGATCCTAAATTGGATTGGGATACTCGATCCTAACTTGATTTAGATACTCGATCCTAACTTGGATTCGGATACTCGATCCTAAACTTGATTGGGATACTCAATCCTAACTGGACTTGGATACTCGATCCTAAACTGAATTTGGATACTCGATCCTAAATTGGATTGGGATACTAGATCCTAACTTGATTTGGATACTCGATCCTAACTTGGATTCAGATACTCGATCCTAAACTTGATTTGGATACTCGATCCTAAGACTGAATTGGATTGGGATACTCGATTCTAACTTTATTTTGATACTCGATCCTAACTTAGATTCAGATACTCGATCCTAAACTTGATTTGGATACTCGATCCTAACTGGATTTGGATACTCGATCCTTAGACTGAATTTGGATACTCGATCCTAACTTGGATTCGGATACTCAATCCTAAACTTGATTGGGATACTCGATCCTAACCTGGGTACTTTGACTTGAGATTTGAATTGATTTTGATTTAATTTAGGTACTTGGACCCGAGATTAGATTTGATTTGGGTACTTGGACCCGAGAATGAATTTGACTAACCTTTTATCAGTTGAAAAGTCTGACTGCTCCGGCTGTTCTATGCATTGTGATTCTTCACCCTCAGAATGGATCTTCATCCTTGGAGATTGGGTCTTCACCCTTGCAAATGGATCTTCATCCTTGTAAATGAATCTTCATCTTTTGACATCGGGTCTTTACCCTTGAAAAATGAATCTTCATCCTTTGAGATCAGGTCTTCACCTTTGCAAATGGATCTTCATCCTTTAAGATTAGGTCTTTACCCTTGAAACGTAGATCTTTATCCATTGGAGATCGTGTCTTTACCCTTGAAACATGGGTCTTTATCCATTGGAGGTCGGGTCTTTACCTTGGCTTCAGCTCTTTTAGCTGGATTGGTCTTTTGTCTTTTGCATCTTCATTCTTTTGAGAATTCTAATTTTCTTTTTTATTTCATTCTTCTTTGTTCTTCCTTTGCACTTTTGTAAAAAATTCAGCACTTTTAGCTAGCCTTCATATCCTCTTCTTTTCCCCCTGTGTGGCAAAATATTTGTAAGTGAGTTTAAAAATATTTGGTATATAAACTCAAAAAATTGAAAAGGAGAAACTTTGCCCCCTGTGTAGGCTCAAACCAAAGAATTTATCCATGCAAGCTTTGATTGATGTTTTCCTTGTCTAGTTCTTTGCATAAGCACGCATTTCTTCTTTTTGCAAAATTATTGGAGCTTTCTCAAGCAATGAGCATTCCATGCCCCCCTGATTTGACATCTTCTTTTGATTCTTCACTTCACAGAGTGTTTGCTGTTCACTTTGATAAAGAATAGACAATACAAGATAAGAAAGTGCGATGTGATATGCTCATGTATGCATGATATGCATGAATAATACTTACAATTGTTCCATCGACTCACAGACCGAGGCGATCAGCAGAAGTGTTCTCATTGGTTTCTTTTTGACGCTCGTGCAAGTCTTGCATTAGAATGATCTAAAGCTTTGTATTTGTGGCTTTTATCTTCAAGATGATGAAAACACGAGTGGTGGAGACCCTAAGCAACAGAGTTAGGGATACATCCTTTTCAAACTATTTTTCAGCATGTCGGTTGATAGCTTCTTCATGACCTTGCCAATAATCATTTCAACAGACTTCCCTTAGCTCGAAGGCTTTGTATGACAAAACATTTTTTGAAATTTTTGAATTTTCATTTTGAAGTCAAATGTTGACTTTGCCAAATCAATGTCAATGTACCTCAGGACTTGATTTTTCCAAATTAACATATCCATAACATGACAACCCTAGTTACCATACTAAACTCGGGAATCATTTCTATTTAAGTAAGAATTGTTTCACTTCATATAGGCACATACACATTACTTGGACAAAGGTCTCATTTGAGTTTAAATATTGTCTATCTCATATGCATGCTTATCCAAACTATCTCCACTAATAGACTCTACCTACCAAGAGAGATCAACAGGTCTTTGATGGGCTTGAAATGGGGTCAATAAGGGACAAGGGTTTAAATGAAGGCCATTTTGAGATAGGAGCTGATGTGACACAATGGACAAACCCTCAAACTAGAAATTTCTTATTTGAATTTTAGTCAATTGAGAGCAATCTTTCTAGACTCCAAATTCCTTCTATCTTCTTGGCATTAATTTGGATCTTGATTAGGATAGTTTTTGCCCTTGCATAAAGCTTAAGACCCAAATTCGTTTCTTTTCTTCTTTTCCCTTTTCCTTCCTCTTTATTTTTCTTACTCTTCCCTCTTCTTTCTCTTCCCTTACTCTTCCCTTTCTTTTATCATTTTTTCCTTCTTTCTTGTAGGACTATCAAGTGCAGAACTTTCAAGAACTGAATGGTCTTTCTCCTTTTTCTTTGATTTTGATTGAATCCTTAGTTGGGTTGGACTAATTTAAGTCAAACTGTCCAAATGGAAGCCTTTTGCTGCTTAGGCAAAAGAGAACTCAGTTGGCTTTCTGAACCACCTATTTAGGTTTTCTTTTCTTATTGTTTTTTCTTTTCTTTTTTTTCTTTTTTTTTTCTTTTTTTTTCTTTTGTCTTTTTTCTTTTCTTTTTCTTCTCTTTTCTCTTCTCTCTTTTTTTTGTTTATTTTTATATTTTTTTGTTTGGTTCTAGCTCTAAAAGAGTTGTCTCGTTTGTACTAGTTTGGGCTTCCAATAATGAATGAATGGAGTAACATAAATCTTCTTTAGCAGGGATAAATCATTTATTACTCTGATGTTGTCTTAATATATTGGAGATATTAGAAAACTTCAACTACGCTTATAGTCTTGAGAACTTCAACTACCCTTATGGTCTTGAAAACATCAACTACCCTTATGGTCTTGATGACTTCAACCATCTTTATGGTCTTGAGAACTTCAACTATCCTCATGATCTTGACTAATAATTATTTTCTTTTGTCTTCTTGCCTCTTCATCTTAGTGAACATAAGACTTGCCAAAAGTATCACAACAGCTTAAGGTAGGTTGTTGGGGTTATATGACAATGAAAAGAAAGCTAAAATTTTATGAAGGCTCAAAGGGACAACTAGGGATTGATATTTAATAGGGTGGATACTAGTTGTTGGCTAACCAAACAATGCCTAAATCATTTCTCTCTTAAATAAGCAGAGTTCAATTTCACCTCGAAAGTTTGTCAAAGCATGTTCTAAGACTGACTAGGACCTTGACAAAGGTAATTATGCAGGAGTCCTCTCTAAGTAAGCATACACAACTCAATGCTATAGAGCAATTCCCTCACCTAGTAAAGTCATTCAAGTCATGATGCATAAATATATTAATTCATGAATTATCAAGCTAGATTCCTCATTGGTTGAGCACCAAAATGAACAAAGACCAACAAAGATTTTGATGAAAGTAATTTATTCAAACAAATATAATTTGAAAAATAAGATTGTTCCAATTAAATATTAAAGAAAGCAAAATTGAAAAGCAACATTCAAGCTAAGGAAAGTTCATTGAGTTAGGCTTCTTTTCCTTTCACATCTTCAATATTCCCAACTTGAAAAGAGGATAAAACAAAATCTTCTTCCAATCCTTTTCCCACCATGAAGATTGCCGGTGGAGGTACTCTATTGAACCTTGGAAATGGATTATCTTTGGTGTTGGGCTTATCCGGCTCGGGCAACTTGCCACTATCAATCAAATCTTGGATCTCATGTCTTATACGAGCACATTTATCTGTTTCATGTCCTCGCATTTGATGAAATTCACAGAAGGCCTCGGCATTGAAGTTTGATGGCACTGGATTATGTAGTGGTCAAGGAGCTAACGGTTGCAACAACCCTTTCTTTTGCAGCTTGCTAAAAACCCAAGATAGAGGCTTCCCCAGATCTGAGAATTGTCTTTTATTCCCTTGACCGGTCACATTAACATCAACTTCTTTTTGTGTGCTTTGGCTACTAGGTTGATAGCTCCCTTTCTCGTTCTTTTTTGTTGCAAAGCGGCTCTTCTCCCTTTCCCATTCTTCAATTTGCAAACCAGCTTGGAGAAGATCTTTGAAATCCCTTATAAGGGTGTGAGACATCCTTTCATGGAGATTGGGTAGGACACCTCTCACGATCATCCTTATTTGATCAGATTCATCGAGCCTCTTCTTGAGCAAAGCGGCCTTGTTTCTCCACCTTTTCACATAGTCCATAAAATTTTCATTTGGCCTTTGCCTAATGGACTCCACTTCCATTAAGGTAACTTCCAACTCAACATTATATCCATATTGTTGGATGAAGGCTTTGTAAAGTAGATCCCAACTCCTTTGTGTTCCATCATCTAAGGTATTGAACCAATTTTGGACAACAGGGTCCAATGAGAGCATAAAGTACCTTAGGGTTTGAGCCTTAGTAGCTCAGGCAGACTGCATGGCAGTGATATACTGCTTCACATGGAGATGAGGATTTCCAGTGCCATTGTACTTTGCGAAGGAAGGCATTTTGAATTTATAAGGGACCTCTTCATCTTGTTCAAATAGTTTGTCGATCTCAAACATCTCTTCGGTTTTCAGCTTCTTCTCAAATTTCTTTTCTAAATCAGCAATCATCTTTTCAACATCAAAAGTCTCGGTCTTTTCAATAGTTGTTTTCTCAACAGCCTTCGGTTCTTTCTTCTTTTCTTGAACATCTTGGTAGTATTGAGCCCAATCAACATCATCATCAATGATCACCTTTTCATCGTCAAAAATGACTTCATTAACTTTGGTCTTCCCTTTGTCCTTTGGTTTCTTAGTGCTAGTAGATGCCTCGGCATGGTTCTATAAGATTGCAATCAACTAGTTCTTCATGGTCTCAGCTAGGGCCTCTTTGATTTCTTCCATCTTGGCATTGAGGGCCTCATCCACCATCCTTTGAATTTGTTCAGGCTCCATTATTTTTAGTGAGCAAGTGATTGAGTCGTTGCTAGATAGTTCATCTCCGGCGTAGGTCGAATTGTTGTAAGCTTTTGAACTATCGTAATCCAGGACTGTGAGCCAGAGAGGATCAATGATATGAGATGCAAATATATGCATGTATGCATGTATGCACAAACAATTAATGAACAAGGATAAATAGGACGTTCCTTCCAACCTTATAACATCCGCACACGAATGGCGAGTCTCTTTTCCTAGGTATATGGTTGACAAAATACCAACATGGGGTATCTTACTTTTGAATAATTCCCTCAGACGTTTCAACCAATAGTTATATTTTTGAAAATGGAAATCAATCCATGATAATTCCCATTAATTAGGTTTTAATCCATTCAACCAACTAAAGTAGCTTTTATGCTATGTTGGATTAAAACGAAATTAAGAGGTTTATTATAAATAGATTTCTCACTTGAAAAAGAATAACTAATGGTTCATGCCAAAAACAAGCCCATGGTTAATTTATTCTTAGTGTAAACTAGGCCAACAATTGATTTTTGGTATCTCATAATTGACCTAAATATTTTTGCAAGCTCTTTGTAAGAAAAGGTTGGGTGAAAATAGTTTTGTTTCTAAGCCCATTGTAAAAGATTTTAGAAAAATGGATTTTAGGCTTAGTATTTGGGCTATGGGCTAAAGAATTTTTAATTTGTTTTTAGAAAAGTCTTATGTCCAAAGACTATCTTGAAAAATTTTAAAAATAGCTTTGTTCTTTTGGACTTTAAAGAAAAGTTTATTTTGAGCTCACAATGTATTTAGGTCATATTAGAAAAAGGACAAACCAAATAAGCCATGATTTAGACTAAGATAAACTAACCATAGTCAAACAACATGCATTTGGGGTAAAACCTAAAGAAAGTAACTAGGCGAATTACATGAGCTTTAGTCTTTGGGTAAAAAGTCTTAGGTTCCCATAGCAAGTATATACCAAATGGTATGAGGCTATGAGTGGTTATGCTATGCTTGATCTCCATACCTTGAGTGAAAGTATGGTATCCCTTACACAACATAACACGGGTAACACGGGCGTCCTAACTCACGCACACAATGCAATCTAATATGATGCAATGGATAATATCATTATAAGAAAGAATAGAATAATATAAAGACCAACGGAATCAACTTCTTTTATCCCCAGTGGAGTCACCACTATGAGCGGGGATTTTTGCCCCCACTCTCAGTGGAATGGTTCTTGGGCACTGTTTAGGCTCCGGGCCTTAAAGAACACAGACCTAAGTCTTGAGAAAATGGAGTCGCCACCCGGACGGCCTGGGAAAAAGAAAGGGGTGGATGACTTGATTCCTAAGGAATCCCTAACCCCCTAATGGGTTTGAAAAGTTGGGTACATGTGGGGAAGGTGAGAAATGGCCCAGCACCCCCACAACGCTCGGTTCATTGGAACCGGACTCCTTTATAGGTCTTAATATTATAAAATTCTTAAACATAACAATATTATCCATACTCCACACAATAAAAAGAAAGCATCATTATATTAAAATCAAAGCAATGTCCAAACAAAACAAAACAAATAAATGGACACCCATCCGAAGATGGAAACATGTCCTTACATCACATGCCTAGATAGGACACCCACCAAAAGGTAGAAACATGCCCTTTACATAGGTTCTAAAATAGAAAAGTAAATTAAATTACATGATGTTTAACTAATGAGGCACCCACCAAGTGGAATCATACCTCTTACAACTTTTGAAAATCTAAATTAATTGATAAAAGTAAATAATCATTCATCATAAATAAATCATTCATCAAAGCTATTAATCAAAATATAAAATAAATATCCATCCATGATAAATTAAATAAATCAAGCATTAAACTTAAATAAATTAAAGCACAAAAGATAAATCAAAGCATAATCAAGTATAGAATTAAATAAAGCAAATAAAAGTCCAATTATAGCTACTGTGACTTTTTATGGAATTAAAATAGATTAGGGTTTTATGTTTTAAAAGGTTGGTAAGACTCTTGGATTAACTAAATTAATATTTGAATGGTGAAATCATGAAACTAGGGTTTTAGACACTTTGAAATTGTTTTGATTTGTGGTTTAAAATGATGATTTCAAGCTACTGTGTAATTTTAAAATATTTATATTTTTATGGTTTTTTTAATGTTTTAAAGGATTAGGGTTTAGAAAAAATAAAGGTTTAAGGTTTTAAAGGAGTTAGAGTTTAATATTTTAGGTTTAAAAGTTGAATTAGGGATTTAGTGTTTTAGAATTAGGGTCTCGGGTGATTTATTGATTTTAGGATTTGGAAAGACAATTTGATGATTTCATGAGGTTTTATGAATTTAAACAAACGGATTGAAGTTTTTATAAATAGAAAAGCTGCTTTTTATGGTTTTTTGGAAGAAACAATACCAAGTTTAAAATTTTAAAAGAAACAGAATTAAATTCTAGTTTTGTTGAAAAATATGTTCAATTAGAGTTTTAAGATTTTTAAGAAGAAAAAATAACAATTTTAAGTCTTTTTGGAAAATAAAGTAACATTTTAGTTCTTTTAACTTTGGAAAAACTAAATTAAAGTTCTAAGATTTTAACTTTTGAAAAACACAAAATCCTAGTTTAAGCTACTGTGAAAAAAAAAAAGAAATTAGAATCTCATACCTCCTTTTGTTGATTCTCCAAAAATAATTCTTCTTGGATGAATAAGAACAAAGACAATTGCTGCCTTTGAATTGCTTAAATTGTGTTTCTGCTCCTTAAAAATCAATTGAATTCAATTATTGCTTTTCCACTTCACGTTTGGATTCAAATTCTCAAAGCTACTGTGAAATTTTTCCTCCCCTCAATTTAATTGCCTTTGGTCCTTATTTATAGTGGTTTGATGTAGTTTATTCCTAATTAGTTAAACCAAGTAATATTAATAAAAAAGAAATCAAAACCTAACTGAATTAGGTTTCGAAAAATTTGCGTCGGAAAAAATTGCGCTGCCGAAAAAAATTGCGGCAGGAAAAAATACGTTGGCAAAAAAAAAACTGCCGCAGAAAACTGCAGCAGTGGGCGGGTTGGGGCGTCGCCCGCAGGATTTTCCTGTGAGTGAAATAGAAAAGCTATTTCGCCCCACGAGTTCGCACGACAATTTTTTCGACTCCGATTTTTATTTTTATTATTATTATTTTACTTTTATTTGTTTATTTTTATTTTTTATTAATAAAAATTAGATACTAAAGCAAAAAATATTTAATAAAAATTATTTTGGAACAATTAGACAACAAAAATCATTTTAGACTAAATAAAACATATTGGACCGGATTGAGTAAAAAATTAAGGTTCTACAAACTCCGTTTAAGGCAGTTCAGCTTCTAAGACTACTCTCAATGACTTGATCTCTATTTCAATTGGCAACACTGTTTCCATCCCGTAAACCAAAGAGAACGGTGTCATTCCAGTAGGTGTTCATGCACTTGTCCTATATCCCCATAAAGCAAAGGGAAGCATCTCTAATCAATCCCTGTAAGTCTTGGTCATTTTGGACAAAATTTGCTTAATTGTCTTATTTGTTGCTTCTAATGCACCATTAGCCTTTGGTCTATAAGGAGAGGATCTATGATGATGGATTCGATACTTTGAGAATAAATCCTTAACTGCTCCTTGAAACTGTACCCCATTGTCCGCTATCACACTGTGCGGGACCCCGTATCTGCAGATGAGGTTCTTTTCAATAAATCTAGCCATTTGAGTTGCACCCAGTTTGTTGAAGGACTCGGCTTTGACCCATTTTGAAAAATAATCTACTGCTACCACAATGAAATGTGGCCGTTTAAAGCTGTCGGATGTATCTCTCCTATAATGTCAATACCCCAGGTGGCAAATGGCCAGGGTGAAGACATAGAATGCAATTCTTCAGAAGGCATGTGATTCAAGTTACCATACATCTGACATTGTTGGCACTTCTTTACAAACTCAATACAATCTCTCTCCATGGTCAACTAGTAGTAACCTTGCCGAATAATCTTCTTAACTAGGGCCAAACCACTCATGTGCGGACCGCAACTTCCCGCATGTATTTCTAACATGATATGCTCGACTTTAGGCTTTCTTAAACATCTTAAATGCACCCCCATCAGGCCATCTTCGATATAACTCTCCATGGAATGTGATGTATTGCAAAGACCACCGCCTTATGGCTCTTCTTTCTTTCTTTGTTGCCCTCGGCGGGTATTCTCTTTCTTCCAAAAATCGCCTTATAGTATCATACCACGCATCATGGTCTGTATCAATTTCCATGATTGTCTCATATTCATAGCAAGGAGTTAATGAACTGGTCAAAATCAGAGGTTTAAGAAATAAACTAACAGGGTTTTCCCATACCGAAGTTAATGTGGCCAGGGCATTAGCCATCTGATTTTCTTCTCTTGATAGGTGTACAAACCTATACTCCTTAAAGTTCTTCTTCATCATGGTCAAGTAGTGGTGGTATGGTTTTAATTTTTCTTCTTTCAACTCCCACTCACCATTTACTTGGGATACTACTAGTAATGAATCGCCATAAACTTCCACCTTATCCACCTTCATAATCATTAGGGTTTTCAAAATGAAAATACAAGCTTCGTACTCCACCATATTATTGGTTGCCCTAAATTTTAACTTTTTGGCTAAAGAGATAAGTTCCCCTTCGTGCGATTCTAGTATAACTCCCAAATCTACTCCTTTCCTATTTGCTACTCTATCAAAATATATTTTCCACCCTTGTACTTCAATTGCTTCTAAATGTTCATCTAGAAATTCCAAGATCACCTCTTCGTTATCTGGTAATGGTTGTTGGGCCAGGAATTCAGGCACCGCTCTACCTTTGATTATTTTCCTGGTTACATACTCAATATCAAATTCTTCTAATATTATCAACCATCGACCATATTTCCCAATCAAAGAGGGTGTCTCCCTTAAGTACTTCATTGGATCCAACCTGGAAACTGCTTGCACAGTATACGATTGAAAGTAGTGCCCCAACTTCTTAGAAGACCAAACCACGGCTATACATGTCTTTTCAATGATATTATACTTAATTTCATAACGTAGGAGCTTTCTACTCAAATAGTAAATTGCATGCTCAATCCCTGACTCATCTGCTTGGGCTAGCATGTGTAACACCCCTATACCCCATATACACACACTACACACTACTACATCTGTAATATACGTATACTGGATACAAGAGTGCCACGGTTTATATTAAACAACCCAATTTTTAAAAATTTAAAATTAACCATATTATGAGAAAACTTGAAAACATTCAAATTATATTATAAAGTACAATAGATAAAATGTTCATTCAATACGCAGCGGAAAATATAGCTGTATTTACACATATATATACATCAAAAATCAAATTTTACAAAACATAACATTTATACATGTTTGGCAGTTCGTCTCTGATCTTTAAGCCCACAATCAACACTTCAGAGTCTAGACTCAACTCAGTCTAGCTGAACTCTCTGGTTCTACCCTATCACCTGCGCGATGAATCACAATCGCGCTAAGCCAATGGCTTAGTGGTACAAACCACAATAACAATATGCTTCAACGCAGTGTCAATGTCACATATTTCAACAATAAAGACAATATTCATAAATGATATATTAATATTTTTCATAACACTACATTCCATTATTTTATTCAATTGTTTCACCATTCATGAATCACATTGAAACAAAGACAAGCATGGGCCCAAAAGACACTAATATGCCATTCAACTTTCAGAGTTAATGTTTTGGTTCAATTATCACATTTATCATTATCCCAACTAGGCTTCAAGGATTAGGCTCAACCAAGCTTCAAGGGGAACAAAGCATGCTAAGTATCAACCCAACTTGGCTTCAAGAACCAAACCCAACCTAGCTTCAAGGGTTGTAACATCTCAACTAGGCTTCAAGGACTAGACCCAACTAAGCTTCAAGGGGAGTTAAGCATGCTAAACTTCAACCCAACTAGGCTTCAAGGATCAAGCCCAACCTAGCTTCAAGAGATTGTCACTATTAGGCATGCCACCAACAACAAAACTCTGAAAAGTGAATAACACATTAGACAAACAATTCATTCATTATTTCATTATTAATTCCATTATCATTTTCTCATAATCATTTAGGCAACCATGCCTCAATTATCTCATTTGCATCATTATAGCCAAAAACAATGGTTTCACATCTCATCAATAGAGTATACATAACCAATTGCATTGGACATATATTTTAAATTCATCATCATCTAGGCAAACATGCCCCACTTATTTCATTTGAATCATTATAGCCAACCACAATGGCTTCACATCTTATCATATCTCAATTCACATTATGCAAATCATAACATTAATCAAATGTATCAACAATGTAATAGATTACTTAACACATTTACAACCAAATGTGTTAAGTCCCAATGTCATGTAAATGTATGCAATAATGTAGGGTTTGTACTTACCTCAAGAACAACTCACACCAATCTATACACTTCCTCTTCCAAGAATTCTTCACTACTTGGATTAGGGCAACTCAACCTCTTCACAACCTAATTCAAAAGGAATAATACACACTTATTTAAAAAAACACATGAATTCCAATACAATTATTCACCTATTAGTCTCATACTAGACCCAAAGATCACAAATTATAAAGCCAACACAACTATCTAGGACCCCACAGTCGTGGCCTCACAACCCCACGGTCATGGCATAGCAAACGAGTCTGCCCATTCTGTTCTAAAACCCCCCACGGTCGTGGCATCCAAGGGCCACGGTCGTGGCATCCATTTTGCCACTGTTTCCAATCAAACTCATGTATTCTATGCTTTCAACTTCATTAAACACAAACACACAACATACATCAATTACCAATTCACAACCATAACATAAACACAACCCTTACTCTTCCAACACCAAACCTAACTCCATCTCTTTAATTCAACCCCAAAATCACAATCAATTAAACCCAACACTCTCAAACACACCACAATCAAACATACTCAAATACAACTTAAAAGAAAACAAGGAAATCAAGTGGAAAACTTACCAAAGTTGATGAAACTTCTTAGATTTCCAACTTGATCACTTGAAACATCCTTTAATTTTGATCTTAGAAAATAAAAAATTATCTTCCTCTCTTGCTTCTTTGATGGCCGACCAACCCAAAGAGAAAAGAAAACAAAGAACAAAATGAATGGCAAATAACCAAGTCAACTCTTTCTCTTTAAACCTCCACCAAGCAATTTTAAATTAAAATAATATTTGAAAATTTTCTCTTCCACTAACTTAATTTCCATTTAATTAATAATAAAAATAAACAATCTTCTTTTGACTTTCATTACTTTGACTTGTATATGTTATATACATCACTATATATATAACATATATATTCTTCCCTTACGTCCTTCTCTTTCCAATTAAACATATACATTTAATCCAAATACAACAATAAATATTCCAAAACTTTTAGGGTATACTTTGGGATATTACAATTCTCCCCCTCTAAAAAGAAATTTCGTCCTCGAAATTACCTGATTTCAAGTCGGAAACAGTTGAGGATACTGATCTCGCATCACTTGCTCACTCTCCCAAGTTGCCTCTACCTTTCCATGATTCTTTCAAAGAACTTTCACAAGTGGCACTTTCTTATTTCTCAACTCTTTCACTTCATGTGCCAAAATAGCAACTGGTTCTTCTTCAAATGTCATATCCGGACTCACCTCAATAGATTCAACGGACAGAACATGAGATGGATCTGATCTGTACCTCCGTAACATAGAAACATGGAAGACATTATGAATTCTATCCAACTCAGGCGGCAAAGCAAGTCAATAAGTAACTGGTCCAACTCTTTCTAATACTTCATAAGGTCCAATAAAACGAGGACTTAGCTTCCCTCTTCGACCAAATCTCAAAATCTTTTTCCAAGGAGACACTTTCAAAAATACTTTATCTCCAACATCAAACTCTATGTCTCTCCTCTTCAAATCTGAATAAGATTTCTACCGATCTAAAGCTGATATCAATCGATCCTGAATTATTCACTTTCTCTTCCGTTTCTTTAATCAAATCGGGACCAACCAACTTGCCTTCTCCAACTTCATTCCAACATAGAGGCGTCCTACATCTTCTACCATACAATGCCTCAAATGGTGCCATTCCAATACTGGATTGATGACTGTTATTGTAAGCAAATTTCACAAGTGGCAAAAATCTGTCCCAACTTCCAGAAAAATCAATGACACAGCTTCTCAACATATCCTCTATAATCTGTATCACTCTCTCTGACTGCCCATCTGTCTGCGGATGAAAAGCAGTACTAAAATGCAATCGAGAACCCAAAGCACCATGTAACTTCTTCCAAAACCTCAAAGTAAATCGGGGATCTCGATCAGACACTAAAGAAATTGGAACTCCATGCAACTTTACTATCTCACTGATATACAGCTCAGCTAACTTCTCAAGAGAATAGCCCATCCGAACTGGAAGAAAATGAGCTGTCTTTGTCAACCGATCAACAATCACCCAAATAGCATCAAGCTTCTTCTGAGTCAATGGCAAACCTGACACAAAATCCATTGTCACTCTCTCCCATTTCCATTCAGGAACTGATAAAGTTTGAAGCAACCCAGTTGGAACTTGATGCTCAGCTTTTACTCTCTGACAAGTGAGACACTTGGATACAAACTCCGCTATATCTCTCTTCATACCTGACCACCAATAATGTTGCTTCAAATCCTGATACATCTTTGTACTCCCAGGGTACATAGCAAAAACCGATTGATGTGCTTCTTCCAAAATAATCTTTCTCAATCTTGCATCATCAGGAACACACAATCTATCCTTAAACCAAAGGCTACCATCGTCTCTCACATGGAAATCTCGGCTCTCCCCATTTTGGCAATCTGACACAATCTTCTGAATTTTCTCATCAGCTAATTGAGCCTCTTTAATTTGATCCAACAACACCGGTCTCAACTGCAATTGAGCCAACAACGCACCATCATCACATGATTCAAAACTAGCATGCAATGCTCTCAACTCAACAAGCAACGAGAGCGAATAAGCAGTCAAACCTGCCAAAGACTTTCGACTCAAGGCATCAGCAACAACATTCACCTTACCAGGATGATAATCAATCAAACAGTCATAGTCTTTAATCACTTCCAACCACCATCTTTGCCGAAGATTAAGCTCTCTTTGAACCCCCCAAATATTTCAAACTCTTATGATCTATGTAGATGAAACACTTCTCTCCATACAAGTAGTGTCGCCAAATCTTCAAAGCAAAAACTATGGCTGCTAACTCCAAATCATGCGTCGGATAATTAAGCTCATGCGGCTTCAACTGCCGAGAAGCATAAGCTATGACTTTACCCTCTTGCATCAAAACACAACCTAAACCATTATGTGAAGCATCACTGTAAATCACATATGGTTTATCTTCCACAGGTAAAGCAAGAACAGGCGCTTGAGTCAATATCCCCTTCAACTGCTCAAAACTAGCTTGACACTGATCTATCCACACAAATCTAACTCCCTTTCAAAGTAATCTGATGAGTGGAGTAGCTATCAAAGAAAAACCTTTCACAAACCGTCGATAATAGCCTACCAAACCCAGAAAGCTTCTAACTTCACTTACAGACTTCGATGGACTCCAATTCAAAATAGCCTCAACTTTACTTGGATCAACTCTTATACCATCTGCTGAAACTATATGACCCAGAAAAGTCACTTGATCAAGCCAAAACTCACATTTCGACAGCTTAGCATACAATTGCTTCTCTCTCAAAGTCTGCAACACAATCCGCAAATGCATGTCATGATCCTCTTCATTACGCGAATACACCAAAATATCGTCAATAAAGACTACCACAAACTGATCCAGATAGGGCCTAAACACCCTATTCATCAAATCCATGAAAGCTGCAGGTGCATTCGTTAATCCAAAAGGCATCACTAAAAACTCATAATGCCCATACCTTGAGCGAAAAGCTGTCTTAAGAACATCTTCAGCTTTGACTCTCAACTGATGGTACCCTGATCTCAGATCAATCTTAGAAAACATTGATGCTCCCTTTAACTGATCAAAGAGATCATCTATCCTAGGCAAAGGATACTTATTCTTGATGGTTACCTTATTCAATTACCTCTAATCGATGCACAACCTCAAAGTACCTTCCTTCTTCTTCACAAACAAAACAGGAACAAGTATTCAAACCCCACGGAGAAACACTAGGGCGAACAAACCCTTTATCCAACAACTCCTGCAACTGCACCTTCAACTCTCTCAACTCAGCAGGTGCCATTCGATAGGGAGTAATAGAGATGGGAGTGGTACCAGGCAACAAATCGATACCAAACTCAACTTCTCTCTTAGGGGGTAACCCTGGCAACTCCTCCGGAAAAACATCTGAAAATTCAGCAACTGTGGGTATACTATCAAGTTGAGAACCCACTACTCTGGTATCCACAACATGAGTAAGATAAGCATCACACCCTTTTCTAATCAACTTTCTAGCTGCAAAAGCTGATACAAACAAGGATGCAAGTTGTCTCTGCTTACTAGATACCATCACACTTCTACCATCACCTGTTCTCAAGGTAACACACCTCTTTTGATAGTCTACCATAGCTCCATGCTTAGACAACCAATCCATGCCTAAGATCAAATCATATTCCTTAAAAGGCATTTCAATCAAATCCCCCAAAAATTCCTCACCTTGCACCACAACTAAACTATCACGATGCACCTTACTCACCACAACACTATGCCCTAAAGGATTTGTCACCAACACATCAAATCCTAAGGACTTTGAATGCAATTCAGACAAAGGCAAGATAGATGCACTTATGTATGAATGAGTAGATCCTGGATCAATCAAAGCAAGAATTGAAATGCCAAACAAAGAAAATGTACCCGCAATAACTATTGAAGCATCCGGCTACCTCTGCATCACATACACTCGCTGAGAAGACCCAGCCTCATCTGGCCTACTGCCACCGGATGTAGAGCCTCCTCTCTAACTGAACCCAGGTCGACCACCTCTACTGAAACCTCTGCCCCCTCAACCACCTTTGCTAACACTAGGTCGAGAAGCTGCAGTATCAGTCTGTCTATCATCATGTAGCTCAGGGCAATCTTTAATAAAATGAGCTGGTGACCCACATCTAAAACATACTCCTGATCCACCCGTCTTCCAACAAGTACCCCCATGTGTCCTACCACAATGAACACATATAGGTGGAGTGGATCTCTGAACCACTGGAGTCGGAGCACTCGCTATAGAAACTGTAGGTCTCGGTCTCTGCCTCTGATACTGAACCGACCTACCCGACTGTCTCTGGCTCCTACTGACTCTCGGAACAAAACTTCCTCTGCCTCTTTTAATAGATGAAGACCCTGCTTCAAATTGGGATCTCCTAACTCTAGTCTCCTCCTCAGTAGCAGCTGTTGCAATACCCTGCGCTCTTTCAACACTTCTAGCTGCGGCAACCAACTAAGAAAAATCCTGATACCGAGAACCAACAACAATGCACATAATAGAGGGCCTCAACCCCTCCTCAAATCTTCTACATCGGTCAATCTCATAAAAAATAATCCCCCCGGTATAGTGACTCAACCGGATATACTCAATCTCATACTCTGTCACTGTCCGGTTATCTTGTCTCAAATTCAGAAATTCCATCTTCTTGACATCCTTATACTCCCTCGGAGTATATTTCTGCCCAAACTCCCTCAGAAAATCACCATAAGACAAAGTTGGTGGATCATCCATAGCATGTGAAATTGTCTTCCACCAATCATAAGCATCTTTCTGCAATAAGGATCTAGCATAATCAAACTTCTCTTCAGGAGTGGCTTGCAACTGGATAAAGCTACTGCAGGATCTGTAGTGCCAAAGAAATCCTCAGCCCCATACTTCCTCAATTTATCATAATGTCTCACCGGCATTTGCGGCTGTGGTGGCGGTGGCGGCTGCTGCACTGGAGCTTGCCTCAACAATTCTACCACATGCCGTAACCAAACCGGCGGAACCTCATCAGCAGCTGATCTCTCTGGCTCAGGAACAGGTGCCTCTCCAGCTCTCTCACCTCTTCAGGAGCTACACTTTCAGCACTACCTTCTACGGACTAACATGACTGAGACGCCATCACTACCTATGTCTGCAGACACAGCAGAATATACCTCATTAAAGATCAGAGACTGCCAATACCAAAACATGTATTTTATTCAAAACCCAACTTTTAAAATCAAAATATTCTTTTTTTTTCTTACAATTTACCTAGGATGAGAATCCCAAACCTAGGCTCTGATACCAAAACAATTGTAACACACCTATATCCCATATACGCACACTACACACTACTACATCTGTAATATACGTATACCTGATACAAGAGTTCCACGGTTTATATTAAACAACCCAATTTTTAAAAATTTAAAATTAACCACATTATGAGAAAACTTGAAAACATTCAAATTATATTATATAGTACAATAGATAAAACGTTCATTCAATACGCAGTGGAAAATATAGCGGTATTTATATATATACATCAAAAATAAAAATTTTACAAAACATAACATTTATACATGTTTGGCAGTTCGTCTCTGATCTTTAAGCCCATAATCAACACTTCAGAGTCTAGACTCAACTCGGTCTAGCTGAACTCTCTAGTTCTACCCTGTCACCTGCTCGATGAATCACAATCGTGCTAAGCCAACGGCTTAATGGTACAAACCACAATAACAATATGCTTCAATGCAATGTCAATGTCACACATTTCAATAATAAACACAATATTCATAAATGATATATTAATATTTTTCATAACACTACATTCCATTATTTTATTCAATTATTTCACCATTCATGAATCACATTGAAACAAAGACAAGCATGGGCCCAAAAGACACTAATATGCCATTCAACTTTCAGAGTTAATGTTTTGGTTCAATTATCACATTTATCATTATCCCAACTAGGCTTCAAGGATTAGGCTCAACCAAGCTTCAAGGGGAACAAAGCATGCTAAGTATCGACCCAACTTGGCTTCAAGAACCAAACCCAACCTAGCTTCAAGGGTTGTAACATCTCAATTAGGCTTCAAGGATTCAATCCAACCTAACTTCAAGAGATTGTTACACTTATTAGGCATGCCACCAACAACAAACTCTGAAAATGGAATAACACATTAGCCACACAATTCATTTATATTTCATTCTCAATTCTCATCATCAATTAGGCAAACATGCCATATATCATTCAATTGAATCATCATAGCCAATCACAATGGCCTTGTCTCATATCATCTCTTATTTGAATCGTCATAGCATTTTTGATATAACATTTCAATATACATTACTCATGAAACACATTACCATTCACAATGCATAACATAACATTGTTCAATCTCAACAATGCAATTAGGCAAAGAACAATTTATATCATTCATAGCTTTATGATCTTCCACATCCATTTGATTAGGGCATTCTTTGTTTGAAGTATGTTTAAAGTGTTTATATTAGGGTTTAGGTACCAAAATACCTTTGAAGAATCATAACAATGCAATTAGAACAAAGAATAAAAACCCTAACCAACACATTTGAGGGACACGGGCAGCCCACTTGAGGGACACGGCCAAGCTTGTGGCCGTGTCTCTCAACCTCAATTTGACAGTAAGCAACACGGGCAAGGGACACGGCCAAGCTTGTGACCGTGTCTCTCAACCAAAAATCACAGTAGCTAACACGGCTAGGGGACACGACCGTGTCTCTCAAAAACCAATCCAACACGCCCAAAATCCCTTGGCTTGGCCGTGTCTCTCTTTCCCTTTGGCTGTGTCACCCATGAATTAAAACCCTAACATGCACAACTTTCCTCCAATTGCACTCCAACTCATCATACACAATATAGCATGGTTCAAATGAATGGAAACAATGTTCTAAACACAAATTCATCACAAGAATCACTTCACAAAACATTCATAATACATTTAAACACAAACCATCTCAAAACCCTAAAACCAATATCCTTCTCCATCTTCCAAAATCAACATCCACCACTTCCAACAACAACACCTATTTAAACTCTTAACTTAAAACCAATTTAACACTTGAAAACACATCACCACCACCTCTTATCATCAAATCAACAAACCCTAATTAACTTCCAATACCACTTCAAAAGAATAAAAGAAATCAAAGGAAAGATCTTACCTTAGTTAAAAACTTCTTGAATCAACACTTGATCACTTAATCTTCCTTCAATTTGAGTTCAACACATCAAGATCCTCTCTTCACCTCTTGCTTTCCTTTGTCTATGGAGGAGCCGGCCACTAAAACCAAGAAAAAGAGAAAAATGATGAAGAAACAAAGTCAATCCTTCTTTAAATCTCCACCATGTGATTCAATTCAAGCAATTACCAAAACACCCTTATCCATATAACTAACCTCTTGTCTCTTATAAGCCCATTATAGTAATTTCACATATCCCATAAAAATATCTCTCTTCCATTGACTCTCCCTTTGACTTATGTATATGTTATATATATCATCATATAAACAACATATACACTTTTCTCTAAACCCTCTTTCTTTCCCAAAACACATATACATAAGCATTCTCTTACCAATTCCTTTTCTTATCACCTAACATATACATTCAATCACATTTTAAACCAACAACAACAACAACAACAACAACAACAACAACATAATCAAAACTTCTAGGGCATACATGAGGATATTACAATTCTCCCCCTCTAAAAAGAAATTTCATCCTCGAAATTACCTGATATCAACTCTGAAACAATTGAGGATATTGCTCTCGCATGGTTTGCTCACTTTCCCAAGTTGCTTCTTCTTTTGCATGATTCTTCCACAAAATCTTTACAAGTGGCACTCTTTTGTTTCTTAACTCCTTCACATCACGAGCCAATATAGCAACTGGTTCCTCTTCAAATGTCAGATCTGGACTCACTTCGATAGATTCAATTGGCAACACATGAGATGGATCCGATCTGTACCTCCTTAACATAGAAACATGGAATACGTTATGAATACGATCCAACTCAGGTGGCAAAGCAAGTCGATAAGCAACTGGCCCAACTCTTTCCAAAACTTCATACGGTCCAATGAATCGAGGACTCAATTTCCCTTTCCGACCGAACCTCAAGATCTTCTTCCAAGGAGATACTTTTAAAAATACCTTATCTCCAACATCAAACTCTATGTCTCTCCTTTTCAGATCTGCATAAGACTTCTGTCAGTCTGAAGCTGCTTTTAACCTGCCTCGAATCAACTTCACTTTCTCTTCAGTTTTTTTTAACCAAATCAGGCCCAATTAACTTACTATCTCCAAGTTCATTCCAACACAGCGGTGTCCTACACTGTCTACCATACAGTGCTTCGAATGGTGCCATACCAATGCTGGATTGGTGACTGTTGTTATAAGCAAACTCCACAAGTGGTAGAAATCTGTCCCAACTTCCAGAGAAATCAATGACACAGCTTCTCAACATGTCCTCAATAATCTGTATTACTCTCTCTGACTGCCCATCTGTCTGTGGATGAAAAGCAGTACTGAAGTGCAGTCGAGAACCCAAAGCACTATGCAAACTCTTCCAAAACCTGGAAGTAAACCTGGGATCTCGATCAGACACTAAAGAAATTGGGACACCATGCAACTTCACAATCTCATGGATATACAGCTCAGCTAACCTCTCCAAAGAGTAATCCATCCGAACCGGAAGAAAATGAGCTGTCTTAGTCAATCTATCCACAATCACCCATATAGCATCATGCTTCCTTTGTGTCAATGGCAATCCAGACACAAAATCCATGGTCACTCTATCCCATTTCCATTCAGGCACTGACAAAGGTTGAAGCAACCCGGTTGGAACTTGATGCTCAGCTTTTACCCTCTGACAAGTGAGACACTTTGATACAAACTCCGCAATGTCTCTCTTCATACCAATCCACCAGTAATGCTGTCTCAAGTCATGATACATCTTTGTATTGCCCGGATGCATAGCAAATACTGACTGATGAGCTTCTTCTAAAATGATCCTTTTCAAATTAGCATCATCGGGTACACACAATCTATTCTTAAACCAGAGACTCCCATCATCTCTCACAACAAAATCTCCACTCTTCCCATTCTGGCAATCTGAAACAATCTTCTGAATCTTTTCATCAGCCAACTGAGCCTCTTTAATCTGATCTAACAAAACTGGTTTCACTTGCAACTGTGCTAACAATGCACCATCATCACAAGATACAAAACTAGCACACAATGCTCTCAACTCAACAAGCAATGAGAGTGAATAAACAGTCAAACCTGCTAAAGACTTCCGACTCAAGGCATCAGCAACAACATTTGCTTTACCTGGATGATAGTCAATCAAGCAGTCGTAGTCTTTAATCAATTCCAACCATCTTCTCTGTCGAAGATTGAGCTCTTTCTGGACACCCAAATATTTCAAACTTTTATGATCAGTGTAGATGAAACATTTCTCCCCAAACAGATAGTGGCGCCAAATCTTCAATGCAAACACAATGGCTGCCAATTCCAAATCATGGGTTGGATAATTAAGCTCATGCGGCTTCAACTGTCGAGAAGCATAAGCTATAACTTTACCTTCTTGCATCAGCACACAACCCAAACCACTATGTGAAGCATCACTGAAAATCACATATGGTTTGCCTTCCACAGGTAAAGTAAGAACAGGCGCTTGAGTCAACATTTCTCTCAACTGTTCAAAGCTAGCCTGACACTGATCTGTCCACACAAATCTAACTCCCTTTCAAAGCAATCTGGTGAGTGGAGTAGCTATCAAAGAAAATCCTTTCACAAACCGTCGGTAATAGCCTGCCAAACCCAGAAAACTTCTAACTTCAGTTACAGACTTGGGTGGACTCCAATTCAAAATTGCTTCAACTTTACTCGGATCAACTCTAATACCCTCTGCTGAAACTATATGTCCGAGAAAAGCTACTTGATCCAACCAAAACTCACACTTCGACAGTTTAGCAAACAATTGCTTCTCTCTCAAAATCTGCAGCACAATCCGCAAATGTTTATCATGTTCCTCTTCATTCCGCGAATACACCAGAATATCATCAATGAAGACCACTACAAACTGATCCAAATAGGGCCTAAACACCCTATTCATCAAATCCATAAAAGCTGCAGGTGCATTCGTCAGACCAAAAGGCATAACTAGAAACTCATAATGCCCATACCTGGTCCGAAATGCGGTCTTAGGAACATCTTTAGCTCTGACCCTTAGCTGATGGTACCCTGATCTCAAATCAATTTTGGAAAATACTGCTGCACCCTTCAATTGATCAAAGAGATCATCAATTCTAGGCAAAGGATATTTATTTTTGATAGTCACCTTGTTCAATTGCCTATAATCGATACACAATCTCATAGTACCATCCTTCTTCTTTACAAATAACACAGGAGCTCCCCAAGGAGAAACACTGGGGCGAATAAATCCTTTATCCAGCAACTCCTGCAACTGCACCTTCAGTTCTCTCAACTCAGCCGGTACCATTCTGTAAGGAGTAATAGAGATAGGAGTGGTACCAGGCAACAACTCAATACCAAACTCCACCTCTCTCTCAGGAGGCAACCCTGGCAACTCCTCTGGAAACACATCTGGAAACTCTGCCACTGTGGTTATATCCTCAAGTTGAGAACCCTTCACTCTAGTATCCACCACATGAGCAAGGTAAGCATCACACCCTTTTCTAATCAATCTCCTAGCTGCAACAGCTGAAACAAACAAGGATGCTAGCTGCTCCTGCTCATTAGATACTATCACTTCTCTACCATCAACTGTTCTCAAAGTAACAACTTTCTTTTTACAATCCACCACAGCTCCATGTCGAGATAGCCAGTCCATGCCTAAGATCACATCATATTCCTTAAAAGGCATCTCTATCAAGTCTCCAAGAAACTCCTCACCTTGCACCATTACTACACTATCTCGGTGCACTTTACTAACAATCACACTATGCCCTAACGGATTTGTCACCAATACATCAAATCCTAGGGACTCAGCATGCACATCAAATACAGACAAAACAAATGCACTAATATATGAATGCGTGGAACCCGGATCAATCAAAGCAAGTACTGAAGTATCAAATAAAGAAAAAGTACCAGCTCTGACTGCCAATGCATCTGGCTGCCTCTGCATAACATACATCCTCTGGGAAGATCCAACCTCCTCTGGTCTACTCTCCCTGGATGTAGCACCTCCTCTAGAACTGAACCCTGATCTACCTCCTCTGCTGACACCCCTGCCTCCTCGACCTCCCCTCACATTAGGTTGAGAAGCTGCAGTATCAACTGACATCTGCTCTTGCCTCTCAGGACAATCTCTCACAAAGTGATCAGGGGATCCACATATGAAGCAAACCCCTGCCACACCAGCCTTCCAACAAGGACCTCCATGTGGCCTACCACAATGAATGCAGATGGGTGGGGTGGATCTATGAGTCACCGGGGTCGGAGCACTCGCCACTGAAGCTGTAGATCTAAATCTCTGTCTCTGGAACTGCATTGACCTACCAGCTGATCTCTGACTCCTACTGACCCGAGGAGAAAAACTACCTTTACCTCTCTTTGTAGAAGAAGACCCTGCCTCAAACTGGGGCCTCCTCACCCTAACCTCTTCCTCTGAAGCAGCTGCAATACCCTGAGCTCGCTCCACACTCCGAGCTGCTGCCACTAGCTGGGAAAAATCATGATATCTGGATCCAGCTACCAGACACATGATAGAGGGCCTCAATCCCTCCTCAAATCTCCTACATCTATCTATTTCATCAGCTATAATGCCCCTAGCATACTGGCTCAATCGAATAAACTGAACCTCATACTCAGTTACAGTCTTGCTGTCTTGCTTCAAGCTTAAGAACTCCATCTTCTTCATGTCTTTATACTCCCTCGGAGTATACTTCAATTCAAACTCTCTCAAGAAATCAGCATAGGACAAGTTTGGTGGATCATCCATAGCATGTGGCACTGTCTTCCACCAATCGTATGCATCCTTCTGCAGCAAAGATCTTGCATAATCAAACTTTTCCTCTGGGGTGGCTTGCAACTGAATAAAAATCCTCTGTACTTTATCAAGCCATTGTTCCGCTACAGCTGGATCAACTGTACCAAGGAAATCCTCCGCTCCATATTTCCTTAGTTTGTCATAATGCCTCACTGATACCAAAGGCTGAGGGGGTGGTGGTTGTGGTTGTACTGGTGCTTGCCTCAAAGCCTCTACCACATGCCTAAGCCAGACTGGCGAAACCTCCTCACCAACTGGTCTCCCCGACACCGAAACAGGTGCCTCCTCAGCACTATCAACTCTAGCTCCCTCTCTAACCTCATCAGGAGCAACGCTTTCAGCACTACCCTCTACTGATTGCCGTAAATGAGAGTCCATCACAACTTATGTCTGCAAACACAGCAGATTATACCTTATTAAAGATTTGAGATTGCCAATCCCAAACATGTATTTTATTTCAAAACCAACTTTTTAAAATCAAAACATTTCTTTTTCTTAAATTTTACCTAGGTTGAGAATCTCAAACCTAGGCTCTGATACCAAAACAATTGTAACACCCCCACATCCAATACATGTACTCTACAACACCACAATGTAGCATACGTGCACCGAACATAGGAATGTTACGGTTTTTCATCGACATTCAAATGATTTTAAATGATACCATCACCTTTCTCATTATGCATTTTAGAAAATAAGTAATTAGCTTGTAATACAAAACAAAATAGATATATAAATACATTTAGTTAATACGCAGCGGAATTTGTAAAATAGATTTACATATATGAAAACATTTAAATCCATATTTACAAATATACATATATTCACATTATAAACAATACTTTACAAAATATTAAAAGAGTTATACATGATTGGCAAATCTTCTCTGATCTTTAAGTTCCAAAATCAACTCTTCAATGTCTACTCTCACTCGGTCTCGAGGAGCTCTCGGGTTCAACTCTATCACCTGCGCGATTAAACACTATCGCGCTAAGCCAACGGCTTAGTAAGATAAATCATGCTAATGATATGCTTTAGTGCAATGTAATGTCAATTCTCAATTCATATTATACATGTAACATCATATATGCAAAGCTAACAATATACCTTTATATTTCATAACCCAACACCTTTTTATATACCTCATTAGTTATTCATTTAACCATTCATGAACAACATTAAACAAAGACAAGCATGGGCCCAAAACACACTAATATGCCATTCAATTTTCAGAGTTAATGCTTTGGTTTTGTTATCACATTTATCAATATCATATAACCAACTAGGCTTCAAGGATTAGATTCAACCAAGCTTCAAGGGGAGCAAAGCATGCTAAGCATCAACCCAACTTGGCTTCAAGAACCAAACCCAACCTAGCTTCAAGGGTGGTAACATCTCAATTAGGCTTCAAGGATTCAATCCAACCTAACTTCAAGAGATTGTTACACTTATTAGGCATGCCACCAACAACAAACTCTGAAAATGGAATAACACATTAGCCACACAATTCATTTATATTTCATTCTCAATTCTCATCATCAATTAGGCAAACATGCCATATATCATTCAATTGAATCATCATAGCCAATCACAATGGCCTTGTCTCATATCATCTCTTATTTGAATCATCATAGCATTTTTGATATAACATTTCAATATACATTACTCATGAAACACATTACTATTCACAATGCATAACATAACATTGTTCAATCTCAACAATGCAATTAGGCAAAGAACAATTTATATCATTCATTGCTTTAGGATCTTCCACATCCATTTGATTAGGGCATTCTTTGTTTGAAGTATGTTTAAAGTGTTTATATTAGGGTTTAGGTACCAAAATACCTTTGAAGAATCATAACAATGCAATTAGAACAAAGAATAAAAACCCTAACCAACACATTTGAGGGACACGGGCAGCCCACTTGAGGGACACGGCCAAGCTTGTGGCCGTGTCTCTCAACCTCAATTTGACAGTAAGCAACACGGTCAATTTAGATTGTGACCGTGTCTCTCAACCAAAAATCACAGTAGCTAACACGGTTAGGGGACACGACCGTGTCTCTCAAAAACCAATCCAACACGCCCAAAATCCCTTGGCTTGGCCGTGTCTCTCTTTCCCTTTGGCCGTGTCACCCATGAATTAAAACCCTAACATGCACAACTTTCCTCCAATTGCACTCCAACTCATCATACACAATATAGCATGGTTCAAATGAATGGAAACAATGTTCTAAACACAAATTCATCACAAGAATCACTTCACAAAACATTCATAATACATTTAAACACAAACCATCTCAAAACCCTAAAACCAATATCCTTCTCCATCTTCCAAAATCAACATCCACCACTTCCAACAACAACACCTATTTAAACTCTTAACTTAAAACCAATTTAACACTTGAAAACACATCACCACCACCTCTTATCATCAAATCAACAAACCTTAATTAACTTCCAATACCACTTCAAAAGAATAAAAGAAATCAAAGGAAAGATCTTACCTTAGTTAAAAACTTCTTGAATCAACACTTGATCACTTAATCTTCCTTCAATTTGAGTTCAACACATCAAGATCCTCTCTTCACCTCTTGCTTTCCTTTGTCTATGGAGGAGCCGGCCACTAAAACCAAGAAAAAGAGAAAAATGATGAAGAAACAAAGTCAATCCTTCTTTAAATCTCCACCATGTGATTCAATTCAAGCAATTACCAAAACACCCTTATCCATATAACTAACCTCTTGTCTCTTATAAGCCCATTATAGTAATTTCACATATCCCATAAAAATATCTCTTCCATTGACTCTCCCTTTGACTTATGTATATGTTATATATATCATCATATAAACAACATATACACTTTTCTCTAAACCCTCTTTCTTTCCCAAAACACATATACATAAGCATTCTCTTACCAATTCCTTTTCTTATCACCTAACATATACATTCAATCACATTTTAAACCAACAACAACAACAACAACAACAACAACAACATAATCAAAACTTCTAGGGCATACATGAGGATATTACATTCAACTTCATTAAACACAAACACATTGAAAATCTAAGGTAATAATTGCTCAAACTCACAACATACATCAATTACCAATTCACAACCATAACATAAACACAACCCTTACTCTTCCAACACCAAACCTAACTCCATCTCTTCAATTCAACCCCAAAATCACAATCAATTAAACCCAACACTCTCAAACACACCACAATCAATCATACTCAAATACAACTTAAAAGAAAACAAGGAAATCAAGTGGAAAACTTACCAAAGTTGATGAAACTTCTTATATTTTCAACTTGATCACTTGAAACATCCTTTAATTTTGATCTTAGAAAATAAAAAATTCTCTTCCTCTCTTGCTTCTTTGATGGCCGGCCAACCCAATGAGAAAAGAAAATAAAGAACAAAATGAATGGCAAAGAACCAACTCAACTCTTTCTCTTTAAACCTCCACCAAGCAATTTTAAATTAAAATAATATTTGAAAATTTTCTCTTCCACTAACTTAATTTCCATTTAATTAATAATAAAAATAAACAATCTTCTTTTGACTTTCATTACTTTGACTTGTATATGTTATATATATCACTATATATATAACATATACATTCTTCCCTTACCTCCTTCTCTTTCCAATTAAACATATACATTAAATCCAAATACAACAATAAATATTCCAAAACTTTTAGGGTTATCGACTCTTCTTCTATCGACTCTTCTTCTATTGCTAAGTATAGTAATAGAGGTTTACCGAGTTTAGGTGGTTTTAAAACAGGTGGATTCAATAAATACTCTTTTATTCGCTCAAAGGCCTTTTGACATTCTTCATTCCATATGACCGGCTGTTTCTTTCTAAGCAATTTGAATATAGGCTCACAAATTGTTGTGAGCTTTGCTATAAATATGCTAATGTATTGTAATTTACCAATAAATCCCCGAACTTCTCTCTCCGTCTTAGGGGCTGGCATATCCCTGATTGCTTTAACTTTGTCAGGATCAATCTTAATGCCATTCGGACTAATTACATGTCCCAATAATTTACCTGAGGTAACATCGAACACACACTTCTTCGGGTTTAATCTTAGCTTATATTTCAAAGCTCTATCAAAGAATAATTCTAAGTTTTGGAAGTGTTGTTCCCTTGTATCTGATTTAACCATTATATCATCAACATATACTTTAACTTCTTTGTGTATCATGTCATGAAATAGTGTGGTGGCCATCCTTTGGTAGGTTGCTCCAGACCCTATAACAAAATATACCCCATGTAGTAATGAAAGTAGTTTTGGCTTTATCCTCTTGGTCCATTAACACTTGGTTGTATCCGGAAAATCCATCTACAAACGAGTGTAGCACGCTAGAGGCTATACTATCAATGAGAACATCTATATGAGGTAAAGGAAAATCATCTTTAGGGGAAGCCTTGTTTAAATCTCTATAGTCCACACAGACCCTTATTCTTCCATCTTTCTTTGGCATGGGTACTATGTTGGCTAGCCAATCAGGATATTCTATCACTTCAAGGAACTTCACTTGTATTTGCTTAGTGACCTCTTCTTGAACCAATTCAGCCCACTCAGGTCGTAATCGCCTAAGCTTTTGTTTGATAGATTTCATGTGAGTGTAAGTAGGAATATGATGCTCGGCTATGTCTTGATCTATTCTAGGCATATCCTCATAAGACCAAGCAAACACTTCTTCATACTTTTTGAATATTTTTTTAAATCTCTCTCTCTCATCAGGAGTAAGGTCGGTTGCTATGCTAATGTTTTTAGAATTTTTGGTTGTTCCCAAATTTAATGATTGTGTGTTAATAGAATTAATATTAAAGATGCTCATGTAACTGCTATTTGAATGTATGCAACCATCAGGAGAAACATCACACAAGTAAGTAAAATCAGACTTTATTGCATTCATTTTGGAAAAGAAAACATCATCATCCTCATACAAAGTAGACAAATTAAAATCAAAATCAAAATCATTGTTCTCAAAATCATAAGGCAGGATGTCTTCAAACTTTTCTTCAACCAGGGTAGCAATCTCCTTCGGAGTCTTCTCGGCTCTCAGGACAGCTTCATTCTTCTCTTTTGGATTGGATTCTTTGCTGGTTGGTAGGGTGAGCTCTTTCTTCACTTGCTCCACTAGCTCGGCCACATCTGTAAAAATTTCAAAACCTGAGATCAACCTTCCCATGAACATGATTGGCTCGGGCTTTCCATGGAGCGGTCCCATATCTGAAGCTTTGACAAAAATCTCTTCAAGTGGTGGGAAGCTCATCTTCTCACTCTTCTTTGACTAGACCTTGTTATTTTCATCATATCCCAACCCTTTCTTGGACGTTTGAGTTCTAAAGTCTGGCAGCTTTGTCAAACCGGCCTTACCCTTTCTAAGACCAGCTCCGGGAAGGTAGTTCATGGTCTTCATCATATTCAAGACTTTGGAGTCCACTACTTCATCATCAGAAATTGCAGCTACTTGAAAACCATTGAGAGGCCTCTCAATCATTAGAGTGTTAACAATCTCATTATCTTCAGCTTCGATGACCATTGTCTCATCTCCGTTAGGGAACTTGATCGTTTGGTGAAGGGTGGAAGGAACTCCACCAAGAGGATGAAACCATGGTCATCCCAAGAGTAAGGAGAAGGTAACCGGTATGTCTAAAACAATAAATTCAATAATAGATTCAATTGGACCAACCTTGACAGCAGCTTTGAAAGTCCCTTCGGCGTGTCTCTTAGTGTTGTCATAAGCCCGAATTGTTACCTCGGTCAGGTTTAGATCTCTTGTTGACATGGCTAGCTTTGGCAATATCTTAAGTGGACAAACATTTATGGTGGACCCATCATCGACCATTACACATGGAGTCCTCTTTCCCTTGACTTCTATTTTGATAAAGAGAGGGCGGATATGATCTCTCCCTTCCTTCGGTAAATCCGCATCTGAAAAAGAAACCGCTCCCATATTAACTTCGTTCTTCTCTTGAGCCTCTTCACATTTCATTACTTCTCCAATTTTCATGAAGTTGATCAGCTCCTCCAGTGTTGTGGAGGTAGAAATTGGCATGCTAGCTAAGGCTTTGGCCATAGTTTCTTGGTGCTTTTTAGAAGTAGCTAACAAGTCCCAAATGCTAACACTTGCATGGGTTCTTTTCAATTGCTTGAGCATAGCATCATCTTCTTCTTCTTTATTTCCTACTTCAACTACCTTACCCTTATTAGTTTCTACCTCCTTAGGTGGTGGCCTTGCATAAGGCTTACCGGATCTAGTGTTCATTACCTCATCTTCTTCGAGCTCGGACCAAGTCCACTCCTCCTTCTTAGATACAAGATCATCATCACTATCGCTTGAATCCCAAAACCCATTGAAAACGCAAATTGTCACTTCTTTAGCCACCAAAGCTTGTTTAATTCCACCAAATACCTCTTTTCTTTGGTTGCTTCTCCACCTACATCTTGAAAAGAAAACATGATAAAATCTTCATGCAAACCTCCTCCAATCATGAAGTTTGCCGCCGGCGGTACCCTATTGAACTTTGGTAATGGGTTGTCTTTGGTGTTTGGCTTATTGGGCTCGAGTAGCTTCCCATTATCAATTAGATTTTAGATCTCATGTCTCAACCTCACACATCTATCCATGCCATGCCCTTGCATTTGATGAAACTGACAAAATGCTTTAGTGTCGAAATTAGGTGGGAGAGGGTTAGGCAAAGGACGAGGATTTAAGGGTTGTAGCAATCCCTTTCTTTGAAGCTTATTGAGAACCCAAGACATTGGTTTCCCCAATTTCAAAAATTGTCTCCTTATTCCTTGGTTGGTAGCATTATCACCGACAGCCTTTTGCATGCTTTGGCTACCAGACTGATAGTTTCCTTTCTCGTTCCTTCTTGTTGAAAAATGGTTCTTCTCCCTTTCCCATTCTTCAATTTGCAAACCCGCTTGGAGAAGGTCTTTGAAATCACAGATGAGTGTATGAGACATCCTTTCACATAGACTAGGCAACACCCCTCTCACAATCATCCTTATTTGATTGGATTCATCGGGCCTCTTCTTGAGCAAAGCAGCCTTGTTTCTCCATCTCTTCACATAATCCATAAAATTCTCATTTGGCCTTTACCTAATGGACTCCACTTCTATTAGGGTTTGAGCCTTAGTAGCTCGGGCAGTCTGCATAGCAGTGAGATACTGCTTCACATGGAGATGAGGATTTTCGGTTCCATAAAACTTCGCGAAAGATGGCATCTTGAACTTGTAAGAGACTTCTTCATCTAACTCAAATAATTTGTCAACTTCAGACATTTTCTCGATTTTTAGTTTCTTCTCAAATTTCTTTTCTAGGTCAGCAATCATCTTTTCAACATCAGAAGTTTCGGTCTTCTCCATAGTTGATCTTTCAAAAATCTTCGGTTCTTTCTTCTTGTCTTGAGGATCTTGGTAGTATTGAGCCCAATCATCATCATCATCAATGATCACCTTTTCATCATCGAAAACCACTTCACTAACTTTGGTCTTTCCTTTGTCCTTTGGCTTCTTAGTGCTAGCAGATGCCTCGGCATGATTTTCTAAGATTGTAGTCAATTGGTTCTTCATGGTCTCAGCTAGGGCCTCTTTTATTTCTTCCATCTTGGCATTGAGGGCATCATCCACCATTCTTTGAATTTTTTTGAGATCCATTATTTTTGGTGAGCAAGTGATTGAGTTGTTGCTAGATACTTCATCTCCGGCATAGGTCAGATTGTCGTAAGCTTTTGAACTATCGTAATCCAGGGCTGTGAGCCAAAAAGGATCAATGATATGAGATGCAAATGTATGCATGTATGCATGTATGCACAAACAATCAACAAATAAGGATAATTAGGACGTTCCTTCCAACCTTATAACATCCACACACGAATAACGAGTCTCTTTTCTTAGGTATATGGTTAACAAAATACCAACATGGGGTACCTTGTTTTCGAAAATTTCCCTCGGACGTTTCAACCAATAGTTATATTTTCGAAAATGGAAATCCATTCATAGTAATTCCCATTAATTAGGTTTTAATCCATTCAACCAACTATAGTAGATTTTATGCTATATTGGATTAAAACTAAATTAAGAGGTTTATTATAGATAGATTTCTCACTTGAAAAGAGTAACTAATGGTTCATGCCAAAAACAAGCCCATGATTAATTATTCTTAGTATAAACTAGGCTCACAATTGATTTTTGGTATTTCGTAATTGACCTAAATATTTTTGCAAGCTCTTTGTAAGAAAAGGTTGGGTGAAAATAATTTTGTTTCTAAGGCCATTGTAAAAAGATTTTAGAAAAAACATATTTTGGGCTTAGTATTTGGGCCATGAGCAAAAGAATTTTTGATTTATTTTTAGAAAAATTTTATGTCCAAAGACCATTTTGAAAACATTTTGAAAATAGCTTTGGTCTTTTGGATTTAGAGAAAAGTTTATTTTGAGCTTACAATGTACTTAGGTCGTATTAGAAAAAGAACAAACCAAATAAGCCATGATTTAAGCCAAGATAAATTAACCATAGACAAACAACATGCATTTGGGGTAAAAACCTAAGGAAAGTAACTAGGCCAATTACATGAGCTTTAGTCTTTGGGTTAAAAGGCTTAGGTTCCCATAACAAGTATATACCAAATGGTACGAGGCTATGAGTGGTTATGCTATGCTCGATCTCCATACCTTGAGTGAAAGTATGGTATCCCTTACATAACACAACACGGGTAACACGAGCGTCCTAACTCACACATACAATGCAATCTAATATGATGCAATGGATAATATCATTATAAGAAAGAATAGAATAATATAAAGACCAACGGAATCAACTTCTCTTATTCCCCAGTGGAGTCGCCACTGTGAGTAGGGATTTTCGACCCACTCCCGGTGAATGGTTCTTGCCACTTCGACACTATTTAGGCTCGGGGCCTTAAAGAACACAGACTTAAGTCCGGAGAAAATGGAGTCGCCAACCGGACGGGCCGGGAAAAAGAAAGGGGTGGATGACTCGATTCCTAAGGAATCCCTAGCCCCCTAATGGGTTCGAAAAGTTTGGTACTTGTAGGGAAGGTTAGAAATGGCCCAGCACCCCCACAACGCCCGGTTCATTGGAACCGGCCTCCTTTACAGGTCTAAATATTATAAAATTCTTAAATATAATAATATTATCCATATTACACACAATAATTAAAATAAAGCATCGATATATTGAAAATCAAAACAATGTCCAAACAAAACAAATAAATAGACACCCATCCGAGGATGGAAACATGTCCTTACATCCCATGCCTAAATAGGACACCCACCAAAAGGTAGAAAAATATAAACATTACATGATATTTAACTAATGAGGTACCCACAAATTGGAAACATACCTCTTACAATACTTGAAAAATAAATAGATAAAAGTAAATAACTATTCATTATAAATAAATCATTCATCAAAGATATCAATTAAAATATAAAATAAACATCCATCCATGACAAACTAAATAAATCAAGCATTGGACTTAAATAAATCAACAAAGCATTGAAAATAAATTAAAGCATATAATAGACTATATAATCAAATATAAATTGAATAAAGCAAATGAAGATTCAAATAAGGGCTATTGTTTCTATTTAATATTCTTTATTTAATGTGTTTAGGGTTTTGGAATTTATGGGTTTAAGTTACTGTGAGTTTTAAAGGAATTGAAATGGATTAAGGTTTTATAATTTAAGAGGTTGATAAAATTTTTTGATTAACCAAATTAGTGTTTGAGGAGTGAAATCATGAAATTAGGGTTTGAACACTTTAAAATATTGGATTTATGATTATTAGCTACTGAATTATGGTTTTTAGGCTTACTGTGTTTGAATTTTAATATTTATGTTTATAAGGTTTTAAGGTTTAAAGGATTAGAGTTTAGAAAAATTAGGGTTTAAAGTTTTAAGGGAGTTAGGGTTTACTGTTTTGGGTTTTGGAGTTGAATTAGGGTTTTAGAATTTTAGAATTAGAGTTTCGAAGAATGCATTAGATTTTAGGATTTGAAAATCAATTGATAATTTTATGAAACTTTATGAAAATAAACAAAATGATTTAAGGTTTATAGAAACAAAAAAGATATTTTTTAGGGATTTTGGAAAGAAACAGATTCAATTTAAGGTTTTGAAAAATTGGAAAGCAAATTAGGGTTTTGAGATTTTGAAGAAACAAAAACAAATATTTTAAGATTTTTGGAAAACAAATAAACAAATTAAGGTTTTTAAGCTTTAAAAAAGGTAAATTAAAGTTCTAGAGTTTTTGAATCAAAAGAAATAATTGGATTATTTAAGTTACTATGAAAGAAGTTAGACATTCATACCTCCGTTCGTTGGTTCCACCAAAAATTTCTTCTTGGATGAACAAGAGCAAAGACAAGCTTTGCTGCCTTTGATGGATTGATTTGCTTGTTTGCTCTCTCAAAAATCCGATCGATTTTACTGCCAGAAGGAATTCTTAAAATTCAAAGTTTTCCTCCTCAATTTCGGTCTCAAATTTCACCTCTCCTTTCTGTGTTGTTTTAGTCCTTATTTATAGAAGATTTTTATGATTAATTCTAGTTATTCACGGAATCTAACATTAATTAAGAAAAGGAAACCAAAACCTAATTATATTTGGTTTCGGACAAATTTGAGTCGAAAAAATTTCGCTGGCAAAAAAAACTGCTGCGGAAAAATTCTGGCAAAAAAAACTGCTGCGGAAAAATTGCGCTGGCAAAAAAGCTGCCGCAGCCAGGCCTGTGGACTAAATGGCCTAAGGCCATTTTGCTGCAGTTCTTCGGCGACAAAAAAATTCCTTTGCCGATTTTTATTTTTATTTTTTTGTTTATTATTATTATTATTATTTATTTTTTATAAATAAAAATTGAATATTAAAGCAAATATTATTTAATTAAGATAACAAAAATTATTTTGGACTAATTAAAATATATTGGACAACACAAAAATTATTTTGGACTAATTAAAATATATTGGACCGGACTAGGTAAAAAATTAAGGGTCTACAACTGCCCTTGTTGGTTTTATTTTCTTTCCTTTTCCTCCTTGTTTTCTTCCTCTTTTCTCTTTTCTTTCCTTGTTTCTTTTTCTTCCTTTTTTGCTTTTTTTGTTGTTGCTTTTTTCCTATTTTTTAGTTCTAAGAAAGTTGTCTTGTCTACACCATTCTATGCTTCTGACTATGGATGAGTAGTGTAGAATGAGTTTGTTTCAATAAGGATAAATCATTTGTTGCCTTGATGTCATCTTAATAGATCGGAGATATTAGGTCTAGTATCATGTGGACTTCAACTATCCTTATGGTTTCGACTATTCCTTTCTTTGATCTTTTTGCTCCTTCACCTTAGTAATCATCAGACTTGTAATAAGTATCACAACAATATAGGGTAGTTTATCAGGCTTACAAGCTAATAAAGAGCAAGCTAAAATCCTCTGAAGGCTTAAAGGGGCAACTAGGGATTGATATTTAATTAGGTGGATTCTAGTTGATGGCTTACCAAACAATGCCTAAATCATTTCTCCTTTAAATAAGCAAAGTTCAATTTAGTCTCGAAAGTTCATCAAAGCATGTTCTGAGATTGAATAGGACCTAGACACTTATAATTATGTAAGAGCCCTCTCTAAGTAAGCATACACAGCTCAATGCTATAGAACAACTCCCTTACCTAGTAAAGTCATTCAGATCATGATGCATAGATACACTAAGTTATGAATATCAAGGTAGACTCATCATCGGTTGAGCACCAAAATGAAGACCAATAAAAATTTTATGAAAATAATTTATTCAAACAATCTTAATTTGAAAAACATAATTATTTTAGAAAGCACCCAAAAAATGAAATAAAAACCAAACAAGATAATTGAAGTTTTATTGATTTAAAGTCGAAAGAGCTTTCTCTACTTGGACATATCATGGGCAAGGATCATCAATGATAGTCATCGCTTCGTCATTCATAGTTGGTTCATGCTTGCTTAGTAGTACCTCCTCTTTAGCAAACTCTCTATCCATATCTTGAAAAGATGACAAGACATAACTTTTCATCAATCCTCCCTCTATCATGAAGTTTCCTGGCAGTGGCACTCTTCTAAATTTAGGGAAAAAATTATTCTTGGTGTTGGGCTTATCAAGCTCAAGCAACTTTCAATGTCAATCAGATCCTAGATCTCCTACCTTAAGCAAACACATCTATCTGTCTCATGCCCTTGCACTTGATGGAATTAACAAAAGGCCTTGGCATCAAAGCTTGATGGCAGAGGATTAAACAAAGGTCAGGGAGCAAATGGTTGTAATAGACCATTCTTATGTAACTTATTAAAAACCCAAGACAGAGGTTTCCCCAACTCTAAAAACTATCTTTTATTTGTTTGACCAGTTGTTGCATTGACATCCACTGACTTTTGTGTACCCTGATCTCCAGACTAATAACTTCCCCTATCACTTCTTCTTTTAAAAAAAAATGATTCTTCTCTATTTCCCATTCTTCTATTTGCAAGCCAACTTGAAGGAGATCTTTGAAATCCCTAATAAGAGTATGAGACATCCATTGATGCAGATTAGGTAGGACACCTCTCACAATCATCCTAATTTGGTCAGACTCGTCTGGCCTCTTCTTAAGTAGTGCAGCCTTATTCCTCCACCTCTTTGCATAGTCAACAAAATTCTCGTTATGCTTCTTCTTGATTGACTCTACCTTCATCAGGGTAACTTCCAATTCCACATTATACCCATACTGCTACATGAAGGCTTTGTATAGCATGTTCTAATCTTTTTGTGTACTTTCCTCCAAAGTATTAAACCAATTCTATACAACAGGGTCCAAAGAAAGCATAAAATATCTTAAAGTTTGGGCTTTAGTAGCTCGAGTGGACTGCATGGCAGTGATGTACTACTTAACATACAAGTGAGGATTTCATGTACCATTGTACTTAGAGAAAGAAGTCATTTTGAACTTGTAAGGGACTTCTTCATCTTATTCAAATAGCTTGTCTACCTCTGATACCTCTTTAGTCTTTATCTTCTTTTCAAGCTTCTTCTCTAAATTAGAAATCATTTTCTACACATCTGGAGTTTCAATTTTCTGTACTGTTGCTTTCTCCATAGCCTTCTTCTCTTCCTTTTTTCTTGAGAATCATAAAAATACTGAGCGCAGTCATCATCATCATCAATTATCACCTTATCATCATCAAAGGCTACCTCACCTACCTTAACCTTCCCCTTGTCCA
The DNA here is from genome assembly GCA_947685225.1 of Garcia nutans. Classification (NCBI taxonomy): domain Eukaryota; kingdom Viridiplantae; phylum Streptophyta; class Magnoliopsida; order Malpighiales; family Euphorbiaceae; genus Garcia; species Garcia nutans. The sequence continues at coordinate 39,296,167 of CANTUV010000045.1, forward strand.
TCTACATCTTGGTACTTGCAGAGGCTTCAGAGATATTTGGAAATAATGAAGCCAGTTGGCTTTTCATAGTTTCAGCTAAGGCCTCCTTCAGTTCTTCCATCTTGGAGTTGATTGTGTCATTCACCATCTTCTAAACTTGCTTAGGATCCATCACTTTTGATGTGAAATTGACTGAATTCTCACTGAACTTTGAGTCACTGATGTAGGTCGGGTTGTTGTAAGCTTCTGAACTATTATACTCTAGGTCTGTGAGCCAAAATGATCAATGGCATGTAACACAATGAGTGTATGCATGTATGTATAGGTAAACAAACAAACAATCAAACCAAAGGAGCAAGAATGACCTTTCCAACCTTATATCACCCACACACGAATGGTGAGTCTCTTTTCCTAGGTATATGGTGAAAATATCAACATGGAATATCCTAGATCTACTCAGATGGTTTTAACCAATAGTTGTATTTTCAAGCATAGAAGTCAGTCTATGATATTTCCCATTAATTAAGCCTTAGTCCATTGGATCAACTGAAAATAGCTTTTATGCTATATTACGAATTAAAACCCAAATTAAAGAGTTTATCATAAATAGATTTTCCATTTGAAAAAGCAACTAATGATTCATGCCATAAACAAGCCCATGATTTAATAATTCTTGGTATAAATCAGGCCCATAATTGATTTTTAGTACTTCAAAATTGACCTAAATAGTTGTAAGCTCAATTAAGAAAAAGGTTTTAGTAACAAAAATCCAAACTTGGGTCATGAACTAAAAACAGTAATGAGTCCATCTAAGAAAAGTTGTAATTTTGAATGAAATAGTTTTGTTTCAAATCTCATTGTAAAAGGTTTATTTAGAAATAGATTTTGGGCTTTGAGCTTGGGCTATGAGGTCAAAAAGAAATTTTTTTAACCCATCTTTAAAAAGGTTTTATATCCAAAGACCTTGAAAAGCTTTGAAAATAATTTTAGTCTTATGGGCTTAAAGGAATAAGACTATTTTGGGCTTGCAATATAGTTAGGTCATATTAGGAAAAGAACAAACCAAATAAGCCATGTTTCAAACTAAGATATATCAATTATAGTCAACCAACAAGCATTTGAGAAAAATCTAAGGAAAGTAACTAGGCCAATTATATGAGCTTTAGTCATTGAGTTGAAAAGCTTAGGTTCTCATAGCAAGTATATACCAAATGGTACAAGCCTATGAGTGGTTATGTCATGCTCGATCTCCATACCTTGAGTAAAGGTATGGTATCCCTTACACAACACAACACGGGTTACATAGGCATCCTAACTCACGCACACAATACAAACTAAATGATGCAATGAATAATATCATAATAAGAAAGAAAAAATAATATAAAGACTAGTGGAATCAACTTCTCTTATCCCCAGTAGAGTAGCCACTGTGAGCGAAAATTTTCACCCCACTCCTATGTGAAATGGTTCTTGTGACTTCGGCACTATTAGGCTCAGGGCCTTAGGGAACACGCATCTAAACCCAGAGAAAATGGAGTCGTCACCTGTACGGGCCTGAAAAATAAAAATGTAATACCCTTATACTCTATATACGTATAATACATATACTCAGTATATGTAAAATATGCATACACGATATAAAAATGTCACAATATGGTTTAATCAAAATTTTCAAATTTAAAATTTAAAATCTTAAATACTTTAAAATGTATATTTAAATAACAAATAAAATATTTATTATTAACTATATGTTCCAAAATAGTATTTTTCATAAAAATCTCTAGGAAAAATCTTCCAGAATTTTGTTTGTAATTTGAACATTTCCAAATTATCAACAAAAAATAACCTGCAAAGGAAAAACACTTCCAATAAAAATCATTCATACATTTCACTCGTACTCCTCTATTTCTCCAAGTTTCTCAAAATATTTATACATATGCATATATATTTTTATCAAACCACATATACATCCATATTATAAAATTTTTCAACCCATTTTTTATAATTTACAATATATATATATCAAAACATAATATAATATATATAACGTCAAAACATATGATAATATAAAATATATACATGCTGGCAGTGTCTCTGATCTTGATGTCCAAAAACCAACTCTACAATCAAGACCTCAAATCTAGACCTGACCCAGTCTAGAAGAACTCTCTGGCTCTACCAGATCTCTCATGTCATCTGCACGATAAGTTACAATCACGCTAAGCCAGAAGCCTAGCGGTACAAACTTCGATAACAGTAACACTTATATGCAATGTCAATGCACAATGCTTATGTATATCATGTCACCATGTGACATACCATTTCATTTCAATCATTTTACAATTCACATAACAACAAACACAAGCATGGGCCCAAAGGATCTAATATGCTATTCAAAGTCCAGAGTTACTATTTTGGTCCAAGTTGACACCATGTGTCTAGCCCTAAAGAAAAATCAAGTAATTGCTCAAAAGCTAACCTCGAAGGCAGATCGTATTACAGTGACGCCAAGTGTCTAACCACGAAGGTAAATCAAATAATTACACAAAAACCAGCCTTGAAGGAAAATAATGAGGATAACCTCATATGCATGCTGCCAAATACAGAACTCTAGAAATTGAAGAACATACTAGGCATACAATTATTTCATATTTTTTTATCATCAATTTCTTTCTTATTTTCCCAAAATCAAGCTAGGCACATTGCCTCATTTCTCATTATCAACTAGACACATTGCCTCTTTTCTCATTTTTCTCATTCATATCAATATCATTTCATTTCAATTTATCACATTTTATCATATCTCAATATATTATTACAATGTACCACATTTTACATTAAAGCACATTACCCAAATATTTTAGGTATTTTCACATAATTCACATATAAATCACATTTTATGCAATCTAGCCATTACCAATGGCTTTTCACAATGTCTTTAATGCATACACAACAAACTACATTACCCAAACACTTTGGGTCATTTTCACATATTGCACATATTTCACTTTTTACTCAATTTAGCCATTATAAATGGCTTTTTACAATGCATATAATGCATTCATAACAAATCACATAACATAGCACAATGTTCATGCATATTCAATGCATCAAGTAACTTAACACATTTTCCAACCAAAATGTATTAAGCCTAAATGTCATGCAAACATACTTAGTTTATCCAAAGTTTGTACTTACCTCTAAAAGCTTCCACAAGCAAGCCACAAAACTAACACCAACCTTCTCTTCCAACTTGCCTTTCAACACTTGGATTGGGAAAATCAATTCTCCTCAATGCCTGTACCGAATGTGATCATAGAAAATTATTTAGTATCACATTTAAAGGCATTTTCAAACTTGAACCATAATTAAACAGCACTCCCTAAAATAAAGCCTAACCTTACTTTAACTTTGAAAAACCATATTGAACCATTCAATTTGGTGTTTTAAGTTTATTTATATTATTAAAAACATATTATAACTTGTTTAAACCAACTACATTACATAAACACACACTTATGTCCAAAACCCTAAAATGGTATAACCTTCCCCATTGAATGTAATATCCTCATATATGGTCTAGAAGTTTTGATTATGTTATTGTTATTGTTGTTGTTGTTGTTATATTGGATTGTATATATATGTTAACTGCAAGAGAAAAGAAATTGGGAAAGAAAATAGGGTTTAGAGAGAATGGTATATGTTGTGTATATGATGATATATATAACATATAAATGGGTCAAAGGAAGAGTCAAAGGAAAAGAGATATTTTGTGTTGAGTGTGTAATTACTTAAATGGGCTTATATGAGACAAAAGGTGAGTTATATGGTTAAGGGCATTGAGGTAATTTACCTTTAGAAATCTCTTGGTGGAGATTAAAAGATGGAAAAGTGTTTGACTTGTGGCTATTTTGTTTTCTTTTCATTTTGGGTGCCGGTGATTGAAGGAGAGAAAGAGGAAGAGAAGTGTTCTTGATGCTAGAGTTCAATTGAAGAGGCAATCAAAGAGTTTGGTTAGAGATTTGTGAAATTTCTTCATCTAAGGTAAGAAATCTCTTGTTTTCCTTTGTAAATTTTGAAGTTATGTTTAAAGTGAAGTGTGATTTGTTGATGTAATGATTTGGTGTATTTGATATGTGTTTGCAAGTGTTAGAATTGATTTAAAGTTAAAAATTGGAATTGGTGTTGGTTTGGTTGTGATTATGGAAAAATAAGTGAAGATTGATAGTGGAAAATCAAGAGTAAAGTTTGAGTTAGGGTTTTGAGATGGTTTGTGTTCAAATGTGTTGTTTAAGTGGTTATTGTGATGAATATGTGTTATGACATGAGTTATATCCATTTGAGTGAGTTTGTGTTGGGAATTATATGTTAAAATGCATTTGGAAGAGGGTTGGTTACATATAGGGTTTATGCATGAGAGACACGTAATTTGGGGCGGTCGCTATTATTCAAGTGCGGTCGCGACTTAGGTAGGGCTTCTGGCCGCGAAACCTACTGTAATAAGGTTTCATCTTGTAATTGTATGGGGCGGTCGTATTCAGGTGAGGCGCGACCGCTAGAAAGGTTCTGTTCACCTTATTGGAAGCAATCTAATCCTACAACAAGATTCTCAAATACATGTTAAATAGATCATCCATTTGAGTTGTCAAGGATCAAAATAGATATCATTTGTTTAACATCATTGTTGAATCATGAAATGTGAGATGATATGGAATTGATAATGCATATGATATTACATGAATAAGGTTATGTATTGTGTATTGTGAGGCTTGTGAATGGTGATGTGTATTATGAATATCGTATTAAATACTTGATGGGCCCATAGGTTTCTAGGTTTTATGTATAACATAAATGTTGTTCTAATGTAATGAAATGTTAATATTACTTATATGATGAAGCGGACTATTCACGGAATATTGTTTGTTGAGTATGATCTTTACTAATTGTGTGTGTATCATTGATGTTGATTTATTAATACAAATGTGAAACATTGCATTGCACTAAAGCATAACATTAGCATGAATTGTCTTACTAAGCCCTTGGCTTAGCGCGATAGTGTTTAATCGCGCAGGTAATAGAGTTGAACCCGAGAGCTCTTCTAGACCGAGTGAGAGTAGACATTGAAGAGTTGATTTTGGGAACTTAAAGATCAGAGGAGATTTGCCAATCATGTATAACTCTTTTATACTTTGTAAAGATTTTGTTTATATTGTAAATATATATGTAATGATAAATATGTACTCAAATGTTTTCATATGTGTAAATATTTTATAACTTCCGCTGTGTACTACTTAAATATATTTATATATCTATAATATATATTGAGAAAGATGATGGTATTATATAAAAATGTTTTGAATTATGATGAAAAGCCGTAGCACTCCTATATTCGGTGCACATATACTACATTGTGGTGTTGTAGTGTGTGTGTACTGAATGTGGGGATGTTACAATTGTTTTGGTATCAGAGCCTAGGTTTGAGATTCTCAACCTAGGTAAAATGTAAGAAAAGACTATTTTGACTTTAAAAGTGGTTTTGAATAACATATACATGTTTGGGATTGGCAACCTCTGATCTTTAATAAGGTGTGTCCTTTTGTGTTTGCAGTGTTAGGTTGTGATGGATTCTCACTCACGTCAGTCGATTGAGGGTAGTGCCGAGAGTATTGCTCCTGCTGAGTGAGCTAGAGTTGATAGTGTTGAGGAGGCACCTGCTTCAGTGTCTGGTAGACCAGCTGGAGAGGAGGTTCCGCCAGCCTGGTTTAGACATATGATGGAAGTTATGAGGCAAGCACCAGTGCAACCAGTGCCACCACCCCCTCAGCCTGTGGTACCAGTGAGGCACTATGATAAACTAAGGAAGTATGGAGCGGAGGATTTCCTTGGTACTACTGATCCAGCTGTAGCAGAACAGTGGCTTGACAAAGTACAGAGGATCTTTATTCAGTTGCAAGCCACATCGGAGGAAAAGTTTGATTATGCAAGATCTTTGCTACAGAAGGATGCATACGACTGGTGGAGGACAGTGCCCCATTCTATGGATGATCCACCGACCTTGTCATATGCGGATTTTCTGAGAGAGTTTGAATTGAAGTATACTCCTAGGGAGTACAAAGACATGAAGAAGATGGAGTTCTTAAGCTTGAAGCAAGATAGCAAGACTGTAACTGAGTATGAGGTTGAGTTTATCCGATTGAGCCAGTATGCTGGGGGCATTATAGCTGATGAGATAGATAGATGCAGGAGATTTGAGGAGGGATTGAGGCCCTCTATCATGTGTCTAGTGGCTGGATCTAGATATCACGATTTCTCCCAGCTAGTGGCAGCAGCTCGAAGTGTAGAGCGAGCTCAAGTTATTGCAGCTGCTTCAGAGGAAGAGGTTAGGGTTAGGAGGCCCCAGTTTGAGGCAGGGTCTTCTTCTGTTAAGAGAGGAAAAGGAAGCTTTGTTCCTAGAGTTAGTAGGAGTCAGAGGTCAGCTGGTAGGTCAATGCAGTTCCAGAGGCAGAGATTTAGACCTGCAGCTTCAGCGGCGAGTGCTCCGATCCCAGTGACTCAGAGATCTGCTCTACCCGTGTGTACTCAGTGTGGTGGATCACATAGGGGTGATTGTTGGAGGTATAGTGGGTCAGCTGTGTGCTTCAGATGTGGATCTCCTGAGCATTTTATTAGAGATTGTCTAGAGAGACAGGAGCGGATGTCAGTTGATACTGCAGCTTCTCGACCTAGTGTGAGGGGAGGTCGAGCAGGCAGAGGTAGCAGCCGGGGAGGCAGATCTGGGTTCAGTGTTAGAGGAGGTGCTACATCCAGAGAGAGTAGACCAGAGGAGGTTGGGTCTTCCCAGAGGATGTATGTTATGCAAAGGCAGCCAGATGCTTCTGCAGTCATAGCTGGTACTTTTTCTTTATTTGATACTTCAGTACTTGCTTTGATTGATCCGGGTTCCACACATTCTTATATTAGTGCATCTGTTTTGCCTGTGTCTGATATGCATGCTGAGTCCCTAGGATTTGATGTGTTGGTGACAAATCCGTTAGGGCATAGTGTGGTTGTGAGTAAGGTGCACCGAGATAGTGCTGTGAGGGTGCAAGGTGAGGAGTTCCTTGGAGATTTGATTGAGATGCCATTTAAGGAATATGATGTGATCCTAGGTATGGATTGGCTATCTAGACATGGAGCTGTGGTAGACTGTAAAAGGAAAATTGTTTCTTTGAGAACTGCTGATGGTAGAGATGTGATAGTATCTAATGAGCAGGAACAGTTAGCATCTTTGTTTGTTTCAGCTGTTATAGCCAGGAGGTTGATTAGAAAGGGATGTGAAGCCTACCTTGCTCATGTGATAGATACTAGAGTGAAGGATTCTCCCATTGATAGTATTGCCACAGTTGCAGAGTTCCCAGATGTATTTCCAGAGGAGTTGCCAGGGTTACCTCCTGAGAGAGAGGTGGAGTTCGGTATTGAATTGTTGCCTGGTACCACTCCTATCTCTATTACTCCTTATAGAATGGCACCAGCAGAATTGAGGGAATTGAAAGTGCAATTACAGGAGTTGTTGGATAAAGGATTTATTCGCCCCAGTGTTTCTCCTTGGGGAGCTCCTGTGCTATTTGTGAAGAAGAAAGATGGTACTATGAGGTTGTGTATCAATTATAGGCAATTGAACAAGGTGACTATTAAAAATAAATATCCTTTGCCTATAATCGATGATCTCTTTGATCAATTGAAGGGTGCAACTGTGTTTTCTAAAATTGATTTGAGATCTGGGTACCATCAATTGAGAGTTAAAGCTGAAGACATTTCCAAGACCGCCTTTCGGACCAGGTATGGACATTATGAGTTTCTAGTTATGCCTTTTGGCTTGACGAATGCACCTGCAGCTTTTATGGATTTGATGAATAGGGTGTTCAGGCCCTATCTGGATCAGTTTGTAGTGATCTTCATCGATGACATTCTGGTGTATTCGCGGAATGAAGAGGAACATGACAAGCATTTGCGGATTGTGTTGCAGATTTTGAGAGAGAAGCAGTTATTTGCTAAATTGTCGAAGTGTGAGTTCTGGTTGGATCAAGTCGCTTTTCTCGGACATATTGTTTCAGCAGAAGGCATTAGAGTTGATCCGAGTAAAGTTGAAGCCATTTTAAATTGGAGTCCACCCAAGTCGGTGACAGAGGTTAGAAGTTTTCTGGGTTTGGCAGGCTATTACCGACGGTTTGTGAAAGGATTTTCTTTGATAGCTACTCCACTCACCAGATTGCTTCGTAAGGGAGTGAGATTTGTGTGGACAGATCAGTGTCAGGATAGCTTTGAGCAGTTGAGAGAAATGTTGACTCAAGCGCCTGTTCTTACTTTACCTGAGGAAGGCAAACCATATGTAATCTACAGTGATGCTTCACATAGTGGTTTGGGGTGTGTTCTGATGCAAGAAGGTAAAGTTATAGCTTATGCATCTCGACAGTTGAAACCGCATGAGCTTAACTATCCGACCCATGATTTGGAGCTAGCAGCCATTGTGTTTGCATTGAAGATTTGGCGACACTATCTGTTTGGGGAGAAATGTTTTATCTACACTGATCACAAAAGTTTGAAATATTTGGGTGTTCAAAAAGAGCTCAATCTTCGGCAGAGGAGATGGTTGGAATTGATTAAAGACTACGACTGTTTGATTGATTATCATCCAGGTAAAGCAAATGTTGTTGCTGATGCCTTGAGTCGGAAGTCTTTAGCTGGTTTAACTGTTTACTCGCTCTCGTTGCTTGTTGAGTTGAGAGCTTTGCATGCCAGTTTTGTACCTTGTGATGATGGTGCATTGTTGGCACAGTTGCTTTTGAAACCAGTTTTGTTAGATCAGATCAAAGAGGCTCAGTTGATTGATATGAAGATTCAGAAGATTATTTCAGATTGCAAGAATGGGAAGACTAGAGATTTTGTTGTGAAAGGTGATGGGAGTCTCTGGTTTAAGAACCGATTGTGTGTTCCCGATGATGCTGTTTTGAAAAGAGTCATTTTAGAAGAAGCACATCAGTCAGTGTTTGCTATGCATCCGGGTAATACAAAGATGTTTCATGATTTGAGACAACATTACTGGTGGATTGGTTTGAAGAGAGATATTGCAGATTTTGTGTCGAAATGTCTCACCTGTCAGAAGGTTAAAGCAGAGCATCAAGTTCCAACTGGATTGCTTCAACCATTATCAGTACCAGAATGGAAGTGGGATAGAGTGACGATGGATTTTGTGTCTGGGTTGCCATTGACACAAAGGAAACATGATGCCATATGGGTGATTGTGGATAGATTGACTAAGACAGCTCCTTTCCTTCCGGTTCGGATGGATTATTCTTTGGAAAGGTTAGCTGAGCTGTATATCCATGAGATTGTGAAGTTGCATGGGGTTCCAACTTCTTTAATGTCTGATCGAGATCCCAGGTTTACTTCAAGATTTTGGAAGAGTTTGCATAGTACTTTGGGTTCTCGATTACACTTCAGCACTGCTTTTCATCCACAGTCAGATGGACAGTCAGAGAGGGTGATACAGATTATTGAAGATACGTTGAGAAGCTGTGTCATTGATTTCTCTGGAAGTTGGGATAGATTCTTACCTCTTGTGGAGTTTGCATACAACAACAGTCACCAATCCAGCATTGGTATGGCACCGTTCGAAGCATTGTATGGCAGACGGTGTAGGACACCTCTTTGTTGGAATGAGCTTGGAGATAGTAAGTTAATTGGACCTGATTTGATTCAAGAAACTGAAGAGAAAGTGAAAGTGATACGAGGCAGGTTGAAAACAGCTTTAGACCAACAGAAGTCTTATGCAGATCTGAAAAGGAGAGACATAGAGTTTGATGTTGGGGATAAGGTATTTCTGAAAGTGTCTCCTTGGAAGAAGATTTTGAGGTTCGGTCGGAAAGGGAAATTGAGTCCTCGTTTCATTGGACCGTATGAAGTTTTGGAAAGAGTTGGGCCAGTTGCGTATCGACTTGCTTTGCCACCTGAGTTGGATCGTATTCATAATGTATTTCATGTTTCTATGTTGAGGAGGTACAGATCGGATCCATCTCATGTGTTGCAAATTGAATCAATCGAAGTGAGCCCAGATTTGACTTTTGAAGAGGAACCAGTTGCTATCTTGGCACATGATGTGAAAGAGCTGAGAAATAAGAGTGTGCCATTGGTGAAAGTTCTATGGAAGAACCATGCAAAAGAAGAAGCAACTTGGGAAAGTGAACAATCCATGCGAGAGCAATATCCTCAGTTGTTTCAAAGTTGATATCAGGTAATTTCGAGGACGAAATTTTCTTTTTAGAGGGGGAGAATTGTAATATCCTCATATATGGTCTAGAAGTTTTGATTATGTTATTGTTATTGTTGTTGTTGTTGTTATATTGGATTGTATATATATGTTAATTGCAAGAGAAAAGAAATTGGGAAAGAAAATAGGGTTTAGAGAGAATGGTATATGTTGTGTATATGATGATATATATAACATATAAATGGGTCAAAGGAAGAGTCAAAGGAAAAGAGATATTTTGTGTTGAGTGTGTAATTACTTAAATGGGCTTATATGAGACAAAAGGTGAGTTATATGGTTAAGGGCATTGAGGTAATTTACCTTTAGAAATCTCTTGGTGGAGATTAAAAGATGGAAAAGTGTTTGACTTGTGGCTATTTTGTTTTCTTTTCATTTTGGGTGCCGGTGATTGAAGGAGAGAAAGAGGAAGAGAAGTGTTCTTGATGCTAGAGTTCAATTGAAGAGGCAATCAAAGAGTTTGGTTAGAGATTTGTGAAATTTCTTCATCTAAGGTAAGAAATCTCTTGTTTTCCTTTGTAAATTTTGAAGTTATGTTTAAAGTGAAGTGTGATTTGTTGATGTAATGATTTGGTGTATTTGATATGTGTTTGCAAGTGTTAGAATTGATTTAAAGTTAAAAATTGGAATTGGTGTTGGTTTGGTTGTGATTATGGAAAAATAAGTGAAGATTGATAGTGGAAAATCAAGAGTAAAGTTTGAGTTAGGGTTTTGAGATGGTTTGTGTTCAAATGTGTTGTTTAAGTGGTTATTGTGATGAATATGTGTTATGACATGAGTTATATCCATTTGAGTGAGTTTGTGTTGGGAATTATATGTTAAAATGCATTTGGAAGAGGGTTGGTTACATATAGGGTTTATGCATGAGAGACACGTAATTTGGGGCGGTCGCTATTATTCAAGTGCGGTCGCGACTTAGGTAGGGCTTCTGGCCACGAAACCTACTGTAATAAGGTTTCATCTTGTAATTGTATGGGGCGGTCGTATTCAGGAGAGGCGCGACCGCTAGAAAGGTTCTGTTCACCTTATTGGAAGCAATCTAATCCTACAACAAGATTCTCAAATACATGTTAAATAGATCATCCATTTGAGTTGTCAAGGATCAAAATAGATATCATTTGTTTAACATCATTGTTGAATCATGAAATGTGAGATGATATGGAATTGATAATGCATATGATATTACATGAATAAGGTTATGTATTGTGTATTGTGAGGCTTGTGAATGGTGATGTGTATTATGAATATCGTATTAAATACTTGATGGGCCCATAGGTGTCTAGGTTTTATGTATAACATAAATGTTGTTCTAATGTAATGAAATGTTAATATTACTTATATGATGAAGCGGACTATTCACGGAATATTGTTTGTTGAATATGATCTTTACTAATTGTGTGTGTATCATTGATGTTGATTTATTAATACAAATGTGAAACATTGCATTGCACTAAAGCATAACATTAGCATGAATTGTCTTACTAAGCCCTTGGCTTAGCGCGATAGTGTTTAATCGCGCAGGTAATAGAGTTGAACCCGAGAGCTCTTCTAGACCGAGTGAGAGTAGACATTGAAGAGTTGATTTTGGGAACTTAAAGATCAGAGGAGATTTGCCAATCATGTATAACTCTTTTATACTTTGTAAAGATTTTGTTTATATTGTAAATATATATGTAATGATAAATATGTACTCAAATGTTTTCATATGTGTAAATATTTTATAACTTCCGCTGTGTACTACTTAAATATATTTATATATCTATAATATATATTGAGAAAGATGATGGTATTATATAAAAATGTTTTGAATGTTGATGAAAAGCCGTAGCACTCCTATATTCGGTGCACATATACTACATTGTGGTGTTGTAGTGTGTGTGTACTGAATGTGGGGGTGTTACATTGAAGGTTTTCCATTCCAACTGAATTCAATTATCATTCCAAGCTTATATTCATCACTTTTATTACTAAAGAATATGATTTAAATAATAAAACCAATCAATTCACCAACTTTAAAAATGCCCTTTTGCAAAATCTTAAATCAACACTTCCATTCCCAAACTCCAATCAAACTTAGCCAAATCCAACATTTGACTTTAAAATACTTGTTTATGCATTAAAACAACTCATTTAGAATCAATTTGCATAATTAAAATCCATGGTTTCACAAAGACTAAAATTCCATAACCCTAAATTCTCTCTCTTCACCAATCTTTACTCAAACTAAACTATTTCTTCAATCGAACTTTAAAATCATTGCTAACTACTTAAAATAACTTCATATATACTGAAATAGACAATTAAATCATACCACTTCAACAACCCAAAACACATATATTCCAAACTTTCATGAAAATCCAATGAAAAAGTGAGTAAACTTACTAATTCAAGTGGAAATCACCAAATCTTCTCTTGAAACCTTAAAAATGACTCAAATCATGGAGCTAAGAAGAAACAAATCCTTGAGCTCTTCTTCAATGGAGGTTTGCACACTAGGAAGAAGAAGAAGAAGACTAAATATAAATTTTCTCTTTCTTTCCACTTTCTTTTATAACCTTATATATATTATTATATTATGTTTTTAATTAATTATTTAATTAATTAAAATCCCAAAATATTATCTTCCATTAAAATAATTTAATTTTGAAAAATTTAAGTATTTTTGAATTTCTAAAGTTTAATTATAAAAATACCTTTGGACCTTTAACTTTTAAAAGCTGACTTTTGTTGACTTTGTATATATTATCTATATTTTGCATATATATCACACATACATTTCAATTTTTCATTTAAAATCATTTATTTAACTTATCCAATTAAATTATAATTTATTTTATTAATTTTTCAAAAATTAGAAATTTTCAAAAATTAGGATATTACAATTCTCTCCTCCTAAAGAAAATTTTGACCGCAAAATTACCTGATGTCAATTCTGAAACAACTGAGGATATTGACTTCGCATCGTCTGCTAACTCTTCCATGTCACCTCCTCAGTGGCATGTTTTCTCCAAAGGACTTTCACAAGTGGCACCTTCTTATTCCTCAACTCTTGCACTTCTCATGTCAAAATTGCCATTGGTTCTTCCTCATAAGTCAAATCCGGACTCACCTCAATAGACTCCACTGACAAGTTATGAGATGGGTCTAAACTGTATTTTCGAAGCATAGATACATGAAAGACATTGTGAATTTGATTCAACTGAGGCAGCAGAGCCAATCTGTAAGCCACTAGACCAAATCTTTCCAGTATCTCATATGGTCCTATGAAATGAAGACTCAACTTCTCCTTCCAACCAAATCTCAAAATTTTCTTCCATGGTGACACCTTTAGGAACACTTTATCTCCCACACTAAACTCTATATATTTCCTCTTAAAATCCATATAGGATTTCTGTCAGTCTAAAGCTGCTTTTAGACGACCCCAAATCACCTTCACTTTCTCTTCTGTTTTCTTAATCAAATTGGAATCGACCAATTTACCTTCTACAACCTCATCCCAACACAGAGGTGTCCTTCACTTCCTGCCATATAAGGCCTCATAAGGTGCCATCCCAATACTAGACTGATTAGTGTTGTTATAAGCAAACTTAATCAGTGAAAAAAAATCTATCCCAACTCCCAGTAAAATCAATGATACAACTCCTCAAATATCCTTTAGAATTTGCATCACTCTCTCTGACTACCCATCTATCTGAGGATGTAAAGTAGTACTAAAATACAACCGAGAACCTAATGTATCCTATAAACTCCTCTAAAATCTCGATGTAAATTGGGGATTTCGGTCTGACACTAAAGAAACTTGGACTCCATGCAACCTCACTATCTCACTGATATACAGCTCAGCCAAGCTTTCAAGAGAATAATCCATCCGAACTAGAAGAAAATGAGCTCTTTTCATCATTCAATCAACTATCTCCCAAATTATATCATGCTTCTTCTAGAACAAAGGCAGTCTATTCACAAAATCCATCGTCTCTTGCTACCATTTCCACTCTGGCACTGATAATGGCTAAAGCAACCCTAAAGAAACTTGGTGCTCGGCCTTCACTCTCTGGATAGTGAGACATCTGGATACAAACTCTGCTAAGTCCCTCTTTATACCTGACCACCAATAATATTGCTTCAAATCCTGATACTTCTTGGTACTACCAGTGTGCATAACATAGAGTGACTGATGTGCTTTCTCTAATATCATCCTCTTTAATTCTACTTCATTAGGAATACATAACCTATCTCTGTACCATAGACTGCCATCATCTCTCACATGAAAGTTTCGACTCTCCCCCTTTTGGCAATCCATCACAATCTTTTGGATTTTCTCATCTGCCAACTAAGCCTCCCTAACCTGATCCAACAAAATTGGCCTCAACTGCAACTAAGCCATCAATGCACCATCATCATAAGACTCAAATCTGCCATGCAACGCTCTCAACTCAACAAGAAACAAGAGTGAATAAGCAGTCAAACCTACTAAAGACTTCTGACTCAAGGCATCAGCAATAACATTTGCCTTACTAGGATGATAATCAATTAGACAGTTGTAGTCTTTAATCAACTCTAACCACCATCTCTGCCAAAGATGCAGCTCTCTCTAAACACCCAGGTACTTTAAACTTTTAAGATCAGTATAAATGAAACACTTCTCCCCATATAAATAATCCTGCCAAATCTTTAAGGTAAAAGCTATGGCTGCTAACTCCAGATCATGAGTCAGGCAATTCAGCTCATGTGGCTTCAACTGTCGAGAGGCATAAGCAATGACTCTAATATTTTGATCATCTATGTGTTTATGTGTAGTGTGATTTTATTGGCTTTTGATTGATTTTTCTTTTAATTTTTGTTTAAAGTTTGTTTAAAGTATTTTATTTAGGTTGAAGAACAAAATAATGGAGCTTTAATTCAAATTGATGGATTATTAAGTGGAAAAACATGAGACACTACCAAGACACTTCATGGCTTGGTTGTGTCCCTCATCCAAGGAAAGAGGCAGAAAATTTTGGCAGGGACAAACACACCGAAGAGACACGGCTAAGCCACCGGCTGTGTCATATGACGCGGCCAATGCCTTGGCTGTGTCTCACCAATTGAACAAAGCAAAGAAGAGTCAATGGGGAAATGCAAAAATGGACACGGCCAAGCCATTGGGCATCTTACATGACACGGCCAAGGCATTGGCCATGTCCCATCTAAAGATCAAAGCAAAGTTTTTGAAACAGTGGAGAACACACTCAGGGGACACAGCCAAGCCACTGGCCATGTCATATGACATGACCAAGGCCTTGGCCATTTCCCACTTGGAAAAGAAGGAAATTTTGGGCGGCCATGGACAAGGCCACATGGCTTGGCCGTGTCCACAAGAAAATGAGTGACACGGCCAAGTCACGCATGACTTGGCCATGTCTTGTGAAAATTCTTTCAATTATTTTACATGAAATGGGCGACAAAATGCGGGACAACAAGTGCCATCTTTTAAAAAAGAAATATTAAAAGAAGAAAAAGGTTGCCTAATTTATGGGATGAAGACTTAAATAATGAGAAAGTGGGAGACAAAGTGGAGTGTGTGAGTTGGCAAGGCATTGGTTGTGTCTTGGGAAATTAAAAATAATGGGAGAGCAGATATACATATACACATTGGGAGCATCTTGAAGAAGTTCTCTCTTGGTTCATCTTCTTGTTCTTGGTCTTGAGAGAGACCAAGAACATCACCTTCACCTTCATCTTCCATTTCTTCCATAGATAAGATTCTTAACATTTTTGGGGATAAAATTGGGTGAGCAAGCTCTTGTGAAGTTTAGGGTTTGAAGAAAGCTTGATTGAGGAGTTGGGGGCTTGAGAGAGTGACCATTCTATCTTTCAAGAGGAGAGCCATTGATTGAAGAAGGCTTGTTTGTTTGAAGATGCTAAGATTTGAACTTCTAGTCTTCCTCCTAGCTCCACTTTGAATGGTTTTTATATTCTCTCTTTTAATTCATTTCTAGATTGTTATTGCTTGTTAAGAACATTAATATTTCAATGTACAATTGTGATTTGATTTATAGTGAGATTAATATTTGTTTTAAATTGATGATGTTTAACTAAATTACTCATGCCTAGGGTTTGTAGTAGATTTGATTGAATGACTTGATTTGATATTTCCAATGATATACCTTGTTGTTGGTTGATTGCATTGGATTGAATGTTAGGTTGATAGATTAGCTACCTATTGATCTCTAGATATTGAATAAAGGACTCAGAGGTGAAATTTTATATTGGAATTATGCAATCAACTACCCTAAGAATGAATTAGAAATATAAGTTCTTGGGTCTATTAATTTGCAAATTCAAAATAATTGGTTGTTGCTAATTCATGAATGTGAAAACTAATGAATTGGTAATTACTAATTAAAATCAAGGAATAAATTAAAATACAAGGTCATGTTAATGGATAATTTGAGAATTAAGCTTTGATTAAATTGATCTACAACCCTAGGCACTATTTGTAGAATTGAATTGATCTTACCCAATTACTACTCACATTACTTTTAATTTTAATTGCTTTTCACCACTACTTCAAAAATCGCACTCTTGTTTTTAAATTTCTTGCTAATCAAACTATTACAAAACAATTCCTTCCTTGGGAGACAACCTTGCGGCGATCACCACTGCTATAATTATCTCGTATACTTGTGAGTGTCGCTTGTAGTAGTAATAAGTTGAGCACAACAAGTTTGGCACCGTTGCCGGGGAAGGCAATTGTTGTTAGTAGTTTGATTTTTTTTATTTATTTAAATTGTTTAATTATTTTAAGTGTTTCATTTTTGAATTACTACGTGTTTATTGTAAAGATGTAGTTTTCAAGGAACGAGGGAGTTTATGATGAGAATGCTAATTTTGAAATGGCATGGCAATTAGGAGAATTAACAAGTCAAATTAAGATGCTAAATGCAAGAGGAAGAGCACCTATGCCTACTCGTAAAGTATGTCCAGTATGTGGCATTGCAGGACATAGTGCAAACATGTATTCATTTGGTTTTGAACAATACCAAGATAGACAAGAGAAAGAATATGCCTTTGAAAGCTTCTAGCCAAGGGGTAGAAATGACCCATATTCCGATCCTTATAGTTCAAGTTGGAGAAACTACCCTACTTTTTCTTGGAAAAACCAATAGCAAATTCCACCTTAACAATTTTTTCAACCTTACCAAAGAAATTCTTGTGAAAGATAATTTGAATGCTTTCCTTTAAATTAGCACACAAAATCGGGAAGGGAGCAATAAGAGGTTTGATTCTTTGGAGGTATCATTGAAGAAGGTGGAAACTCAAGTTGGGCAACTGGCAAATCAACTCCAAGCACACCAAAAAGTGGAATCTCCTAGCCAAATAGAGCAAGACAATGCAATCACAATTTTGAGGAGTAAACAGGTGATATATAGAAAATTTTGTGATTCCCTTGATGCAGGTACTAATCAAGAAGAAAATGGCAAGGAGATACAACCCAACATAGAGGAGCCAAGTCAATCAAAGGAGGAGGAGAATTTGGAAGCATCAACTTCATCAAAATTGTATGAACCTCCAAATCCTTATATGCCACCACTTCCATTCCCAAGTAGATTGAAGGATGAGAAGTAAGGTATGCCACTATCTGAAATCTACGACATGCCCTTCAAGGAAAATAGTAAAGATAGTGTTGATAAATTTGAGATGGCCATGACCTTGGAAGTAGAGCCTAATATTTTCAATTCAGAAATTGAGGAGTGCAATTTAATCTTAAATACTGAGGTTGTTGAGAGGGGACTTTCGATTGCTAAAGAGGATGAGAAAGAGATTCAACCAAACTTGGTTGAACTTAAAAAGACGCCAAAAATTTTGAAATATGTTTTGGATGGGTAGAATAGTGTGCAACCAATGATCGTCTCTTCCACTCTCGGTGGTGAGAAAGAGCAAAAAATGAATATAACCATGTTGAAGACTGAAAAATATTTTTACCAAGTTCCTATAGCATTGGAGGATCACCCAAGACAGCTTTCACATGTTTTCTTTGGACACTTGCTCTTCCAAGGATGCTATTTCAACTTTGCAATACATTGGGTACCTTTTGGAGTTGCATGCTATTCATTTCTCAAACATGGGCAATAATTTCATTAAGGATGGAAGGAGCACTTCATGTCGAATATGGGAATGATGGAAATTAGGTTTCATTTGAACCTCTCTTTTAATTTATGCATACTCACACTGGGGACAATGTGAATCTTTAAGTGTGGGGTGCAGTTTGTGTTTTTACTTCCAATTTATCTTTGTTTAAGTTTAGTTAATGTTTTTCTTTGAATAAATGAATTTTGAAAAGTCCAATTGTTATAAGATTGTTGATAGATGACCTTTGAATTTTTGAAGCACGAATTTGAGAATTGATTAGAATTGGTACTTATTGTTAATTTTGATGGTCATTCTTTGCATCACTTTTAAACTAGTGAGGAATTGAGCCATCAATTTATTATTATTTACTGTGTGTAAACATCTTTGATTGATGAATTGCTAGAACTTGTTTTGATATGAATTTTGAGACTACATAAAAATTTCAATTAGGCATCAATATGATTAAGGCAATTAGGTAAACCCATTTTGGCTTAAAGAGACCAACCTTTTATCCGACCTTAGTTAGCCAATTTTGAGCTTATTTCATTTTTCCTTTTCTTTCTTTTTCACAACACCATTAGCTTGAACCTTATTGTTTTAACTATTACCTTGCATTAGGTTAAGAGCATTTTAAGAGCGTTTATGATTGAGTCTTGTGTTAAATAAAGTGTGGGGTTAAATTTAGTGGGTTCAAAATTACAAATTATTGTCTTCTTTAGTTGCAAACCCTAAAAAATAAAAATAAATAAATAAAAAGTAAAAAAAAAGAGAAAAATCAAAATAATAGAAGTTGTTCTTTTTCGTAGGGTTGGAATAAGTTTGGGAATGATCATTGCAAAATTTGATAAGTGATTTCCCTTGAAAAGCTCTTTAATGTCAATGGGTAAGTGAGAGGAAGGTGTTTCGGGATTGTTGGGTTATACATATGATCGGTTACTTCATTCTTGAAGTGCTCTTCAACTTAATAAATAAGCTCACATTTCCTAAATGTCATGCCTTTACCTCAGCCCCATTACAACCCAAAAGAAAGACCTTATGATTGATGCTTGATTGTAATTAGGTGGTGGAGATTTGATTGATAAGAAAGCTTATAGAGATAATCTTTCATTGAATGTTGAGAGCTTAAACACTACCTGATTAAACACTTAAGAGGTTTTGTAAGGGAGTGACAATTTTTGGTATGCATGGATTGATCATTAAATTGCTTGATTACTGATTGTTCTTGATTTGATAATGATTGTGGATTTAATAAAATGGGAGTCTTGATACAACCTTATAACTCTTGAACTTGACTAAATTTATCTTGTCTAGCTTGTTTTTATTTTGACTTTGCTTGGGGACAAGCAAAGAATTAAGTGTGGGGTAGTTGTTTGGATCATCTATGTGTTTATGTTCAGTGTGATTTTATTGGCTTTTGATTGATTTTTCTTTTAATTTGTGTTTAAAGTTTGTTTAAAGTATTTGATTTAGGTTGAAGAACAAAATAATGGAGCTTTAATTCAAATTAATTGATTATTAAGTGGAAAAACATAAGACACGACCTAGACACTTTATGGCTTGGCCGTGTCCCTCATCCTAGGGAAAAGGCAGGAATTTTTGGCAGGGACAGACACACCCAAGAGGCACGGCCAAGGCCTTGGCCATGTCTCACCAATTGAACAAAGCAAAGAAGAGACAATGAGGAAATGCAGAAATGGACACACCCAAGAGACACGGCCAAGGCCTTGGCCACGTCCCATCTAAAGATCAAAGCAAAGTTTTTGAAATAGTGGAGAACACACTCAGGGGACACGGCACGGCCAAGCCACTGGCCATGTCACATGGCATAGCCAAGGCCTTGGCCATGTCCAACTTGGAAAATAAGGAAAATTTGGGCAGCCATGGACACGACCACATGGCTTGGCCGTGTCCACAAGAAAATGAGTGACACGACCAAGTCACTCATGACTTGGCCATGTCTTATGAAAATTCTTTCAATTATTTTACATGAAATGGAGTACAAAATGCGGGACAACAAGTGCCATATATTAAAACAGAAATATTAAAAGAAGAAAAAGGTTGCCTAATTTATGGGATAAAGACTTAAATAATGAGAAAGTGGGAGACAAAGTGGAGTGTGTGAGTTGGCAAGGCATGGGTTGTGTCTTGGGAAATTAAAAAGAATGGGAGATGAGATATACATATACACGTTAGGAGCATCTTGAAGAAGTTCTCTCTTGGTTCATCTTCTTGTTCTTGGTCTTGAGAGAGACTAAAAACATCACCTTCAACTTTATCTTCCATTTCTTCCATAGATAAGATTCTTGACATTTTTGGGGATAACATTGGGTAAGCAAGCTCTTGTGAAGTTTAGGGTTTGAAGAAAGCTTGATTGAAGAGTTGGGGGCTTGAGAGAGTGACCATTTCATCTTTCTAGAGGAGAGCCATTGATTGAAGAAGGCTTGTTTTCTCTTCATCACATTCAAAGTGGAGCTAGGAAGAAGACTAGAAGTTCAACTCTTAGCATCTTCTAAGGGGTTTTTATATTCTCTCTTTTAATTCATTTCTAAATTGTTTTTGTTTGTTAAAAACATTAATATTTCAATGTAAATTTGTGTTTTGATTTATATTGAGATTAATATTTGTTTTAAATTGATTATGTTTAACTAAATTACTCATGCTAAGGGTTTGTAGTAGATTTGATTGAATGACTTGATTTGATATTTCCATTGATATACCTTGTTGTTGGTTGATTGCATTGGATTGAATGTTAGGTTGATATATTAGCTACCTATTGATCTCTAGATAATGAATAAAGGACCCAGAGGTGAAATTTGATATTGGAATTATGCAATCAACTACCCTAAGAATGAATTAGAAATATAAGTTCTAGGATTTATTAATTTGCAAATTCAAAACAATTGGTTATTGTTAATTCATGAATGTGAAAACTAATGAATTGGTAATTACTAATTAAACTCATGGAACAAATTAAAATACAAGGTCATGTTAATGGATAATTTGAGAATTAAGCTTTGATTAAAATGATCTACAACCCTAGGCACCATTCCTAAAATTGAATTGATCTTACCCAATTACTACTCACATTACTTTTAATTTTAATTATTTTTCACGACTACTTCAAACATCACACTCTTGTTTTTAAATTTCTTGCTAATCAAACTATTATAAAATAATTCCTTCCTTGTGAGACGACCTTGGGGTGATCACCGTTGCTGCAATTATCTCATATACTTGCAAGTATCTGTGAGCGGGGATTTTTGCCTCCACTCCCAGTGGAATGGTTCTTGTGACTTTGGCACTGTTTAGGCTCAGGGCCTCAGAGAGCACGAACCTGAGCCTGGAGAAAATATAGTCGCCACCCGGACGGGCCAAAAAAAAGAAAGGGGTGGATGACTCAATTCCTAAGGAATCCCCAACCCCCTAATGGGTTCGAAAAGTTGGGTACGTGTGGGGAAGGTGAGAAATTGCCCAGCACCCCCATAGCGCCCAGTTCATTGGAACCGGCCTCCTTTGCAGGTCTTAATATTATAAAATTTTTAAATATAACAATATTATCCATATTACATGCAGCAATTAAAATAAAGCATCAGTATATTAAAATCAAAGCAATGTCCAAACAAAGTAAATAAATGGACACCCATCCGAGGATGGAACATGTCCTTACATCGTTCATGTCTAAACTAAATAGGACACCACCGAAAGGTGGAAACATATCCTTTACATTGGTCCAAAATATAAAAGCAATTTAAATTATATGAAAATTAATTAATGAGGTACCCACAAAGTGAAAACATACCTCTTACAATTTTAATACCAAAACAAACAAATAATATTCATAATAATAAAGAAAATATCCATCCATGATAAATTAAATAAATCAAGAATTGAAATTAAATAAATCAACCATCAAAACATATAATAAACTACATAATCAAATCTAAAATTAAATAAAGTAATATATATATATATAAATAGGATTTGCATCTTAGAATAGGGTTTTTGGAATTAGGGTTTTTGAAATTAGGTTTTAAATTGAGGTTTCATAATTTATGGTTTAGGGGTTATTTTTTTGAGGTTACTGGGATTATGAAATTTAGGGTTTAAGAAATTTTAAGGTTTCTATGAAACAAGGGTTTAGGAATTAAGTTATTGCAATTAGGGTTTGGGTCTAGGTTTGGGAATTAAGCAACTGGAGTTAGGGTTTTAGGTTTTCTGGAATTAAAGGATTTTGACATTTTAGAATTTGATCAGGGCTTTGGTGTTTTTAATTTGGAAAATAGATTTTATAAATTTAGGTTTGGAATTTAGAAAAAATTTTAGGGTTTTGGAAAATTAAGAAAACAATTAGGGTTTTGGAAATTAATAAAATGATTTAAGGTTTTGGAAAATTATGAAAATAATTAAGGTTTTGGGAATTAATAAATTAATATAGGTTTTGAAAAATTAAGAAAATAATTAGGGTTTTGGGAATTAATAAAATGATTTAAGGTTTTGGAAAATTATGAAAACAATTAAGGTTTTGGGAATTAATAAATTAATATAGGTTTTGAAAAATTAAGAAAACAATCAGGTTTTAAGAATTAATAAAACAATTTAGAGTTTTTTAAATTGGAAAGCAGATTAGGGTTTTTAGCAACTGGGTAATTAGATTAGGGTTTTGATAATGTTTTGTGATTATATGAACATTAAACTCAAATCATGTTGTTTAAATCAAGCAATCAAGGCTACGAGGTTTAAGTTAACTATTGGACCTAAACAACTTCTTAAACTTCTAATGATATTTGTAGAAGGGAATGTATATACTAGACAGTCAAATAAGTTGTAACTCAAGGATGAAACTACTGTGAATTCAAATAAATTAAAGAATTAAATCAAACCTCCGTTCTTTGGTTCTTCCACAATTGACTTTTGGATGAACAATAAACAAAGACAGCGTTGCTATCTTTGATGGATTAATGACTGATGAATGTCTGCTGCTAATCTTCTCTATTTGTTGCCGTCTCTCTTTTATGTTCCTTCCTACTCTTATTAATGTTCCTCCTCTCCCATTCTGAATTTTGAAACATTAGTATTTATAGCCAAACCTTACTTAGAATCCTTAACCTAATATTAATCAGTCCCTAAAATGAATTCTAGTTGAATTAGGAAACTTATCCAAACTCATGTTGACCTGGTTGCCCTAGGTCAATATGAGTCCAACCTCATGTCGACCTGGGCTGCCCAGGTCGACATGAGGCATGCTCATGTCGATCTAGGCTACCAAGGTTGACACGAAGCATGCTCATGTCAACCTAGCCTACTAAGGTCGACATGAGTCCAACCTCATGTCGATTTGGGCTGCCAGATCGACATGAGGCATGCTCATGTCTCCCCCGCCGGCCTGACTCAAATTATTCTTGCCCTTTTTAACTTATGGACCAAAAAGTTTTAATTTGGGCCTATTCAACTTGATTTTAGGGTTTTACAATTGAATTTATGCCTCTTTAATCTGAATCGACTCCTTTAAAAATTATAAACTAGGTTTGAATATTTAAAGTCGGATCAAATTTATTTTGGCATCTTTTAATTGGGACCATATCAAATTGGGATCAAAATTAAGGGTCTACAGTTTGCCCCCAACTTGAACGATCTTGAATTGATTTAGAGAGTGAAAAGCAACAAGACTTTTAATTTTGGCAAAAATAGACTTTATTTTCTTGAGATGGCTTTGGTTTTGGTTTCTGGACCTGGTTTGAGTTCTGGACTCAGAAAAGACTTGGGTTCTAGACCCGAGATGGTATGAATTTTAGACCCGGTTTGAGTTCTGGACTTGGAAAAGACTTTGGTTCTGGACCCGAGATGGTTTGGGTTCTGGACCCGCTTTGAGTTATGGACTCAGAAGAGACTTGGGTTCTGGACCCGAGATGGTTTGGGTTCTGAACCCAGTTCGAGTTCTAGACTCAAAAAAGACTTGGGTTCTAGATATAGGGTGGTTTGGGTTCTGGACTTGGTTTGAGTTCTGGACTCCAAAAAGACTTGGGTTCTGGACCTGGTATGATTTGAGTTATGGACCCGGTTCGAGTTCTGGACTCGAAAAATACTTGGGTTCTAGACCAGAGATGGTTTGGGTTCTGGACCCAATTCTAGATTTGGACTTGGAAAAGACTTGGGTTCTGGACCCAGACCCATAACGGTTTGGGTTCTGGACCCGGTTCGAGTTCTGGACTTAAAAAAGACTTGGGTTCTAGACCCGAGCTAAGTTCTAGACTTAAGGGTTGTCACATCCGCCCACTGTATTTATGTCTAGCAGTCATGTGCACAGCAAGAGAAAGGATCTGGAGAGGTCATCTCTGATGGCGGTTCCTAGAGAAGGTCGCAAGATCAAAGGGACTTAATTGCAATAATGCAAAGTTTTGGGGAGGTGACTGTAATTTTCAAAACGTTTTGGGGAGGTAACTGTAATTTTCAAAAGTTGTACTCGAGGTTCTTAATAGTGCACATAACAGACTCCAAAAATGGAGAGTAGAGAAAAATCGGGTCGCAACGACGTGTAACGATTTTCCCAGGAAACGCCCCGTTAGAGAGAAACAAAAACATGTAGACTAGGGGCATTTTGGTCATTTTAATTAAAATTTTTACCTGTATCCAAAGTAGGAAATAAACACACAAGTGCATAAAGGACGTCAAGGGGTTGAATATGAAACTATCGTCAGTAGAAACGGAGTCCGGGCAAAACCCGAGCAAAGAAAGGACCTAAAGGGAATTTTGTAAAAAGTCAAGGGCTTATTGGTAATTTTTCAAAATGACTTGGAAACTTAAAATAGACCTTAAAAATAGAAAGTAGAGGTCAAGAGGATTAAAACCATATGTAGTTTTTCTCGTGGAACTGTACGGTTTAAAAGTTACGATCGATTAATCGCCGGAGGGTATTTTGGTCTTTTCACACCTTAAACCATAAAATTTCAGCACAAGGAGGTTGAGGGGCCAAAATATAATTAAAAGAAATTCCAAGGGCTTGGGTTTTAAATAAATAAAAGAAAGAGACAAATGGACTAATGGAAATTAGCCATTTAGAAGTCATAAAAAGAAGAAAAGAAAAAGGTGTGGACAAATGGTCATAAACCATTCATCCAACCCAAAAGTGAGCATCATTTCTCCTATATATATATATCATAGTAAGAAGAACAAAACCTCTCTTTCTCACCTCCAAACCGTCGGCCTCCATAGGAAGAACACCAAAGAATTT
Organism: Garcia nutans; assembly: GCA_947685225.1. NCBI lineage: Eukaryota > Viridiplantae > Streptophyta > Magnoliopsida > Malpighiales > Euphorbiaceae > Garcia > Garcia nutans. Next base: position 39,321,789 of record CANTUV010000045.1, read on the forward strand.
TCAATTTTTGTCAAGTTTGATTCAAACAAGGTGAGTTTTAAGGTTTTCAAGTATGTAGAATTCAATTCTAGTATTAATTTTAAGTATTTATATATCTATTGGAAGGTTGGAAATTAGGGTTCTTATGGTGGATTTGGGAAAATTTTAAGTAGTGATGATATTGATTAATTAAATGAAAGAATCAAGGTTTCTAAGGTTTAATAAGGTTAGATTAGGGTTTAGTTTGAAAAGAAATGGAAGGGTAGTGTATGTTCTAAATTTCTAAGGTTTATGTTTAAGGTTGTGTTCTTGAATTTCTTGAAGGGGAAACAAAGATTAAGGAAGGAGAAGAAGGAAAAGCAAAGGGCAATTAAAAGAACAAGGTTTGGTACTTTACCATAAAAGAAATTTTATTTTTCTTACAAACTTTGGTTTATGGAATTTTTGATGTTGATGCTTAAATGTATTGATTGAGTTTAAATTAAATGTTTGAGTTATGTTCTTGGTTTCTTATGGCAATTGAGTTGGTTAAATTTAATTTAAACCAAATGTTTTGAGAAAAATTTTGGCAAGTTGATTTGATGAACTTTAATTAGTTGATTTAAGTTAAACATGCAAAAGTTGTCAAAGGGAAGTGTTTGAATCTTCACTTTATCATTAAAGAAGCCTTTATATTGATTTGAAAAAGAAAAATAAACTATCCCATGTTGTGAACCTCGGTTTCCACCCCGAAAAGGATTCGGATGAACGTTCAGTTGTTGTTAGGAGTCGCCACTCAGTTTTTTCTGTTCAAAGGGAAAAACTAAGAAAACCCTTGTTTGACTCCAATAATGCATCCAATGTAAAGGTTTCTAATCTACGAACCCAAGGAGGATTTGGGGACTATGTCATGTATTTGATTAATTTGCCAAAAAGAAACAAACTTAAAAGGGACGAAGAAAAGAAGACAAACAGATTGTTAGTAAATTGTGGACTTGCTATTTGGGGTGAATCCCAAATATGCCTACATACTCTCATTTTTTATGAGAGATCAAAGCCCATGTAGTTCGGAAAAGCCTATTTAAAGGCAATTATGCATTATGCATGTGTGTGTGCATGCTTCGTGCATTGTCGGGCTTTTTGCCAAAATTGTGAGATTTTGAGCACTTAGTGCTAAATTTGATGAAATTCGGGTACTTGGTACCAAAAGAAAATGCAATTTAGGCTTCATGCCAAAAGGTTGATTTTAGTTGAGATCGGCTTCATGCCAAAGATTGATTTTAATTTGGATAGGCTTCATGCCAAAAGAGATTAGGTCTTTGACCCAAAAAGAAATTAAGAAGGAGATGTAGTGCTTATGATATGCCTGCATTGACAAAGGATAAATTAGGATATTACCTTGTTTAGGGTTCTCCCACTTCGTAGTTCCAGATCTCGTTTTCTCGGACCTTGGATCATGATTTTTGTTTTAGATTAATTCCTGCAGCACAAGGTTAGATTTATGCAAAGAAAAGTCCAAGAGAAGTTCTTAAGCATATGAAAACAGAGAATTCGTCCGCCCGAAGCCAAAAAAAACCCGAACCCTTTTTCTGAAAATTTGGAGGCTTTTATAGATAAAATTCAGACTGGACGGCGGTCGGACCGCCGTGGAAGTGACAGTCCGGGAAAATGTAAAAAGCAAAACCGTCGGCGGTCGGTGGCGGGCGGGCCGCTGCCCTCGGTTCTCGAGCCCCCAAAAAAGCACGCACGATTTTCGTTCAAACTGATTTTTCGGGAGCTACGGACCTCCAAAAATTATTCCGAGACCATATTCGTGATCCTTGCGTCGCTCCAGATATTTCAAGTACCATGAAGACATACTTTCGGTGAACTTTACTGTGGTCGTCCTGTCTGGCTTGGTCTTCTGCAGTATGAGAAAATCGGCTTTCCGAGCCTCAAAATTTGAGTATTCACAATTGCCCCCACTGGGGTCCATAAAAATGATTTATGGGGCTCAGTGGTCATCAGAAACGAGAGTTTTGAGCGAGGTGCAAAAGACCCGCGTTTTCACTCTTTTCCTTATAAATAGGCTCAATTCCATTCCATTTTCATTTGCTTTTATCCTTTCTTCTTCTTACCTTTCCTTTAAACTTTCTTTTGACGATGGATTTCACTGGCCTGGAAGACTTCAAAATCCCACTCCCTCCCTGCAATCGTTTACTTGAGGAGGAGAAGCACAGCTCCCGGACCGGCTGCTATGAGCTAAGTACCTTCCTCTTTACTCATCTAGTATGCATGTTTAGGAATTTTATTTATTTCCAGTAAGGAACTTAGAAACAAATTTTAGGAATCCTTCCTTCACATGTACTTGAATTAGCTCAAATAATGAATCAGGAGTAATACCAGGCTTCACCATGTTCTGTCATCAGTAATTATTTCTAGTAAAGAACTTAGAAATAATCCTCTAGGAGGTCACACCCGGCTAGGGAAAGAACTTAAATTTTTCTGGAGTTGCCCCCCAAATTATCCCTAATAATGAATCAGAAAATCCCTCTCTCTACTTTTTTAGGACTCTGTGATTAGGATATCCATCGCCGAGAGACCCATGAGCACTATTCCGGCTTACATCTTTGATGCCGGGCATCCGGTGGGGGATCTTATCAGACCTGCTTTCCTCCACCATTTGAGGACTATATATGTGGGCAGAGATATCCACAGGGAGTTGATCTGCGCGCTGGCAGAGCGATGGTGGCCCACTACTGATACCTTCCATTTTGCTTGGGGGGAGATGACGATGACGCCTACTGACTTTTCCGTCATTTCTGGGATTCCCTTCGGCGTTGAGATGGTGGAGTACTATGATGACTGGAGGCATGACATTTCTTCAGTTGACATGGTCACTTTGATCGGGGTTGACTATCCTCAACATCAGGCGCCTCGCTGCATTCAGCGGAGGTGGCTTGTAGAGCAGGCGCCAGCCATCTATACTGGCTACGAGGTAGGCAATCTTACTGCTGATCAGGTTGCTAGGTTTACCCTGATCCTCCTATTTGCTAGCTCCTTCTTAGCAAATAGGAAAGATGCAATGAGTCTCAATGTGTTGAAGAGCCTACTCGACCTGTCACGACTTCAGACATATGATTGGGCTAGCATGATGCTATGTAGATTGTATGACGACATGTCCGACCTCTGCTATACCCTCATTGCTCCATGTGGCCTATACTACTTCTGGGAGGTAATGTAAAGAACATTTCTTTTATCTTACATATGTTGACATACACCAACTCTGATATCTTCTTCATCTTTTCTAGACTTGGGCTTACGAGTACTTTCCTGGTATCGCCCCTTTTCTTTGTGAGCCACCTGCCCCTACAGATCCTCTTTCTCCCATTGCCTGGAGATGGTATAAAGAGAGGGTAGAAGCAGCAAAGAGGAAGCTTCCTATCAGAGAGCTGAGATCGTTCTTCGACAGCTTCTCCATGAACTCGGTAAATACTTTATTCTCATCCTTATTTATTATATTAGAGAAAATGATTCACTAACATAATAAATTTTTACAGGTTGTATTTACAGCGATGTCTAGCCGGCTGGTAGAGTGGATTGCTCAAGATCACAGCTTTCAGCGATCATAATTCCTGACTCACCGTCGATTCATACTTCCCCATCCAGAGTATCGACGGTATTATCTCGCTGAGAGAGTGACTTTCCAGATCGTCGGTTTCCGTGTAGCTCCCCTGGACCCCCTGATGATATGCTATCTCTGACGCTTCTGCCTGTTTCTGCGTCCCAGTATGAGGGTGACCCCTTTGAGTTGGCCTATGCCCCAGATGATGATTATGATTTCTACTGTCTTCAGCGACTGATGCCACGTATTGGGACACGGTTTGACCCTGCACCACCTTATCGGTCCTCCCATTCTTCGATTCCCAGTTCTAGCACTCCAGGAGACCATCCCTCTTCCAGCTAGCAAGGTGACAGACCTTCTACCTCTAGGGCCGAGGCTTCCGCTTTCAGGGCTGGACCACCACATACTGGGGCAAGCAGCAGTTCATCACATTTGAGGCCTCCCCCATCTATCCTTGCGGCTACCGGTCAATTGGACCCTGCTTTGGCGGACTTGAGGCTGCCTTATACTGTTCGTTATCATGCACCCGATGGTTGGGTGACCCGACCAATTAGTGTGGAGGGTGTACAATATCAGAGCCTTGCTCACATCACTCAGGTATATTCCTCTAGAACTTTTCATGAAAAGGATTCATAAAGTTCTCTTGAAATTGACTATGATTCTGTCTTTTTTACAGGTACCTGCAGGCCTAGTTGCTGACATGGCGGCACTGATCACTGCTTTCTCGGATGAGCTGATGGGTGCTTGGACTGATTGTGCTTATGAGAGGCAGAATAGGCCACAAAGACGGAGAGCCCGACGCTGATTTCTCATATTTGTCTGGGATTATATTTGTCGTATTTGAATTATTCTTGCTCTGTACCTTGTACTTTCCATGTTTTTTCACCTGTTATTTGAACTTAGATACAAACCTGCATTTATTTGTTAGTATTGATAGCAAATATGTATGTATGATGCTTGTTTTTTAGAAATCTATTTTCAAAATAAATCCCTGAAACAACCCCCAAAAATAGCACCTAACAGTGCCTAAACAGGGCCAAAACTCAAAAATTTCACAAAACATCAAAAACAGGAGTTGAAATTGGGTGGACGGCGGTCGGGCCGCCGTCTGGGCCAGGGCTGTATAAAAAACGAAGTTGAAGTGCATTTTCAGGCCAGAAAATAGGTTTTTCACTGCAGGATTCTATTTTTCTCTCAACCATGAACCCTCTTTTTAATCATGTGATGCATAGTTGGACCAAGAGCCTCCATAATGTTGAAAGGATCAACATGGGAAGATATGGATTGAAAGCTGTTGCCACCCTTAGAGGTGTAGCCGTGGATTGGGATTTTTTGCATGCTTGTATCAGATTTTGGGATCCCCAAGCCCACGTTTTCAGATTTGGTGCCCGGATGGAGGAGATGTGTCCTCTTTTTGAGGAATTTTGCTCAATTATTGGATGTGACCCAAATGCCCCTCTTGTAAGGCATGAGGTTCAAGTTGGCTATGTGGGGTCTTTTCAGAGGCTTTTCAACTTTACAAGGCCTCAAGCTCAAGATATGATCATAGATGGGAGTAAGGCGATGCTGCTTCCTTTGATTGATGAATTCCTGACCGCTAATTTTGAAGATGAGGTTCAACTGAAACATAGGATGCGAGCTTTTGTTTTCTGCCTGTTAGCCGGGTTTCTTTTCAACCGTGATCCTGGCTTTAGAGATTTGAAGCTTTGCCCCATGGTTAGGCAAGTGGAAGAACTTAACTGCATTGGTGGTATGATTCTGGCTGAGACTATTCAGAGTCTTGACAGAACTGCACTCGGATTTGAAAATTGGACTGTTACCCCGATTATTCTTCAGGTAATTTTGTTATACCTTTTGTTTCTTCTCATTTCGTCATCTCTCTTTTTTGTTTGTAAATAGAAAGGATCTATTTTCTCAGGTTTGGCTGAGAGACTATCTCCGAGCGGTTGCCGCTCCCCATGCCTTGACTTATAACCCTTCTCAGTACCGCACCAGAAGAATCCAGATTTCTTTTCCCTCTATGGCTAAGTGGATCATCTGGTTGTATGAGCTTGGACCAGAAGAATTGTTGTGGTTCATCCCTTGGTATAGAATTCCTCGCTTCATGGAGGCAAATGCAATGCATAACCATGTCTACCTTCTTGGTTTCACTCATAGTACATGGTATAGTGCTTCTCTCGTCCTCAGACAGATGGGGATTGATCAGAGGGTTCCTCTTCCTATTGGGCTTTCCATTGCTTCCCCCATTACTCCCGGAGTTACTCGAGCTATTCTACAAACTTGGGTTAGGAACCATCAGATGATCTGGCCTTTTGCAGAGCCTTCTCTTGTTCAGCCTACTCCAGAGTATAGAACTTGGTTTATAGCCGAAGTTTGGCCAATTGAAAAGCCAAGGAGGCATGCATTGCTGCAGGAGTTTGAGGGAGAGGATGTGGTTCCTCTTAACGAGGGGAAGATAGATGTTGCAGAAAGTTCCAGAACGAAGGAAGATACAGAAGACTTTTCCCCACGTAGGAGACGTAGGATTTAGATCCTAGGATTGACTCTATTGTCTGCTTTTTTGGGTTGCTTGTACCTTTTGGTTCATTGGATGTTTAGGACTTATGGTTTGACTCTTTTTGTAATGAATGATTCTTTTTTTTTTTGAATGAATGACTCTTTTTGGAATGAATGATTCTTTTTTGGAATGAATGACTCTTTTATTTGCTTTCCAATCATTATCTACTTCATTTACTTGCTCTAATTTTTGCCTAAGCCGTCCTTTCGGATTTTCAACTTAGCGAGCTCTTACCCATTCTTGCCTAAGCCGCCCTTTGCGGGTTTTCAACTTAGCGGAGTTTTTTTTATGTTGGCAAAAGAAAAATGAATCAATGGTTTTTCATTAAAATTTAGACCGTGCTCAAGGAGAGCTGCCTACATATCTCGAATTAGTTTGCAAGAATCAGGTCTAATGTAGTTCCTTACAATGCATGATTATACATAATATTTCTTTAATCGATCCAGATTGCATGGGTTTGTGAACTCTAGACCATCCAAATCAGATAAGATGACGGCTCCACCGGAAAGTATTTTCTTTACAATGTAGGGTCCAGCCCAAAGAGGACAAAACTTCCCACGAGGATCTGTAACAGGTGTTCTGATCTCTTTCAGAACCAAACAACCTTCTTCCAACTTTTGATCTTTGACCTTTTTGTTGAAATGTCTGGCCATTCGCCTCTGATACCCTTGAATCTGATGTAGAGCCTGAAGTCTTTTTTCATCCAAACCCAACAACTGATGGTGATAATTGCTAATCCATTCAGCTTCATTTATCTGACTTTCTTGAATTATCCTCGCCGATTAAACTTCCAGTTCAATGGGGAGTACTACTTCCATTCCGTACACTAGTGAATACGGGGTTTCCCCAGTAGGAGTTCTAATTGATGTTCTATATCCCCACAAGGCCAGTGGTAACTTCTCATGCCAACCCCTATGTTCCTTGATCATTTTTTGTATGATCACCTTTATAGATTTATTTGCTGCTTCTACAGCTCCATTTGTTTGAGGTCTATAAGGAGAGGACTTATGATGCTGGACCTTCTTATCCTTCAAGAGCTTAGCAAATTCTGCTTGGAAATGAGTTCCATTATCAGTGATAATCTCGAATGGCGTTCTGTACCGACAAAGGATGTTGGTTCGGACAAACTGTGCTGCCTTTTTGGCGTCTAATTCTGAATAGGAAGCTGCTTCAACCCACTTCGTGAAGTAATCCACCGCTACCAAGATAAACTGATGTCCATTCGAGGCTTTTGGATGTATTTTGCCAATTATATCTATTCCCCAAGTAGTGAAGGGCCATGGAGAGGTGATTGGATTCAGAGCAATAGGGGGTTGCTTCTGTAGCTTAGCAAATATCTGGCACTGATGGCATTCTTGCACAAACGCCACACAGTCTGTATTCATGGTGGACCAATAATATCCTAGATTGGCTATTTTTCAAGCCAAGCCGATCCCATACATATGCGATCCTGATTCGCCACCATGCACCATTTCCATTATCCGCTTAGCCTCTGCTTCATTCACACACCTTAGGTGCATTCCATTCCAACTTCTTTTGTAGAGGATGTCTCCATTAAGAATGTAACCTATGGCTAACTGCCTTATTGCTCTCTGATCAACCCTTGATGATCCCTCCGGATAACTTCCATCCTTGAGATAACTCTTGATATCCCAGAACCATGGTTTACCATCGGCCAAATGCATTACGTGGGCAGGTTGCTTCTAAAGTTGAACTTTCAATGGACGAATGGCTTTCCCCTCCTTGATATTGATCATGGAAGCTAAAGTAGCCAGGGCATCAGCAAACTAATTCTTTGCTCTTGGGAGATATTCGAAGGACAGATCATCGAATTATTGTGCCAAATGATCAAGGCGTTGTAGGTAAGGAACCAAATGCTCTTCTCTTATCTTCCATTTCCTTAAAGCTTGTGATACTATTAAAATAGAATCACCGTAGACCTTTAGGTTTTTAATCCCCAATTCCAGAGCGACTTCGAGCCCATTGATGCAAGCTTCATATTTCGCTTCATTGTTAGTGCAGCTAAAGTCAAGTTTAACTGCAAAGGGAATGTATTCTCCACAAGGAGTTTTGAACACAATCCCAATTCCATTTCCATGATAATTGGATGCCCCATCAAAATACATCTCCCAAATACTTCTTTCCACATTCAAGAGGTCTTCGTCAGGGAAATTCACTTCTCGCATCTCATCTTTTACGAGTAATTCTGCTAACTGGTCAGCTATTGCCCCACCTTTCACAGCTTTCCTCTGAATGAATTTTAAGTCAAAAGCTGCCAATGTTGACACCCACTATGCCATTTTACTGTCCAAAATAGGCCTCTCCATAAGGAATTTCAAGGGACTCTATTCTGCGATGACACAAGTAGTGTAAGAAGACAAGTAGTGTTGTAACTTCATGCAGGTCCAATACAACGCTAAACACAACTTCTCAATCTTGTTATACTTTAACTCATAGTCCAGCATCCTTTTGCTGAGGTAGTAAATTGCATTTTCTACCTTTGTACCTTCGGCCTCTTGAGCTAGCATTGCACCCATGGCTTCATCTGTTACAGACAAATACAAGAGCAGAGGTTTTCCCATTCTGGGAGGTTGCAGAATTGGCGGACTTAACAAGTATTCTTTGATCTTGTCGAAGGCCTTCTGGCAGTCTTCATTCCATTCTTGTAAAGCACCTTTCCTTAGTAGCTTAAAGATAGGACCACAAGTCTCTGCCAACTGCGATATGAATCGACTGATATACTGTAATCTACCTAGCAAGCCTCGAATCTCCTTTTCTGTTCTTGGTAGAGGCATTTTCAGAATAGCCTTTGACTTTGCTGGATCAACTTCTATTCCTTTCTTGCTGACCAAATATCCCAAAAATAAGTCTGATGTTGCTCCAAATAGGCATTTTGCAGGATTAAGCTTCAAATTGTACTTGCGAAGTCTAAGGAAGAACTTCTCAAGTGCTTCAACGTGCTCTTCTGGAGATTTTGACTTGACAATCATATCGTCAACATACACTTCTACTTCTTTGTGAATCATGTCATGAAAGATTGTTGTCGCCATCCTCTGGTAGGTAGCCCCTGCATTTATCAATCCAAAAGGCATAACCCTATAGCAGAAAGTGCCCCATTCTGTAATGAAAACTGTCTTTTCTTTGTCCGGTGGATGCACCATGATCTGATTGTACCCAACCGCAAGGTCAGTCATGGAAACCATCATATGCCCAGCCATCCTGTCTATTAGCAAATCGATGTGTGGTAGCGGGAAATCATCCTTGGGACAAGCCTTATTCAAATCTCTGTAGTCAACACACATCCTGACCTTTCCGTCTTTCTTCGGGACTGGCACAATGTTTGCTAACCAGGAAGGGTAGACAATTGGTTCTATGAACTTATTATCCAGTTGCTTGGCAATCTCATCTTTAATTTTCAAAGACCATTCTGGCTTCATTCTTCTCAACTTCTACTTAACCGGCTTTTAATCGGGGTACAGCAGAATCTTATGAACTGCTATTGCCGGGTCTATTCCCGTGACATCACTTGTCTTCCACATGAAGCAGTCGACATACCTTCTGATGCACTCAACAACTTGTTCCTTATTCACACAATCATATGCAATGTATGTATATTCATTTTCTTTGCCAATTATTATCTTTTCATTTATTTATTTTATTTCATTTATTTCATTTTTGCTAGATAATACTTGGAAAGCAAAAGACACAGGGTAACCAAGAACTTGAACAGTTTCATTAATAATGGCGGAGTCATCCTCCAGAGTTACATTATATTTGACATCAGGGTTTTCTATTCCTGAAGCTAAGGAAGACTCAGAACTGGACTCTGACTCCGTGTTTGACTCAAGATTTGACTCAGTACAAGACTCAGGTTCGGGGTGTGACACAGGACTAGGTTTGATTATAGTCACTTGTCCCTCCTCGGCATACCAGTTCATCAGTGGTCCATTTGTGGTCTTGATCAGCTTCGTGAAGTCCCTTTTGTCTTCAAAATTGGTTATCATAGCAACCTCATCAAAGAGACTAGGCCGCATGAAATCTTCCACTTGTGGATCAGTTATAGGTTTTGGCTCTTCTTCCTTTATGGCGAAAACATCAGTGAACATCTCAAAACCCAGTAACCTCTTCCTAGTCATAGGAGAATAGAATGGTTCCTGAAAACCACAGTAAGGAACTGCTTTTCCAGGTTTGCAAAAGTGACCATTCAGAGTTCTAAAGTAAGAGCGCATTTTGAGGCTTTTTGCCCCCCAAGTCTTCTTTTTCTTCCTCCCATGCTCAAACTCTTCTATCTCATCGTCTGTGGGTTTGTACCCCCAAGCCAAAAGTTCCCTTATTCTCAGGCTCTTCCCATGGCCGCACTATAGATGATTTACTCCCAGACCTTATCATTTCCATCCCGGGTAGCAGACCTACCCTTAGCATCATTCCCACCAGGCAATTGACTTGGACCTCCCCAAAGTCATATAGGACAAATGGCCCTTTGGGCCTTTCTCCTTCAATGCATTGAACAGTGTCATAATGGAACCCAGTCAAGGCAATGGCAGTTTCACCCGGAACAACCTCAAAGAGAGTCTGATCCGTGGTTTTCTTGTTGATTTCACATGTGTCTCCTTTAATAGTGATGATTTTTCCTTCAAAAGGGAACTTAAGTTTTTGATGTAATGAAGAAGGTACAGCATTATTCTGATGAATCCACGGCCTTCCAAGGAGGAGATTAAAGCTCGCGGGTACATCAATGACCTGGAACGACACTCCCATTTTCACCGGTCCAATAGCAACTTCCAGAGTAGCAACACCCAAAATTTCTCTTCGAGTGTTATCATATGCTCTAACAATTTGATCAGAAGGTGTAAGATCTGTAGCCTCCAATCCCAGACAGCTTGCTACTTTCAAGGGACATACATTTAAGGCTGACCCATTATCAATGAGAACCATGGGCACAGTCTTTCCTCTAGTTTGTATGGTGATGTATAGAGCATCATTGTGTTTCTTACCGTCTTCTGGTAAGTCTACATCAGAAAACTGGATACTCAATGCCTTGGTTGATTGGGTCAAAGTGGCCACCAAAGCTTCTAGGCTATGTCTACTGATGTATCAAGTTGACTCAAAGCTTTACTGAGAGCCTGACGGTGCGGGAATGAGGAAGCAAGGAGCTCCCAAATTGGCACCTTAGCTTGAGTTTGTTTAAGCTGAGTGAGGACAGGGTCTTCCTTTGGTTCTGGCATCTTCTTATATGGGTGATTTGGGGTTTTAGGGGCTTTCCCCAAGTCAAGTGGCTGATATTGCCTTCCACTTCTTGTCAAAGCATCGACCTCTTCAGCGAGGTCATTCAAATCCAGCACACATACTTCATTCATTTCCAAGAGAAGTTTGAAAGGATCAAACAACTCTTCTTCCACAGTGATGGCATGGATGGAATGATTGGGCAAAGGGTTAGTATTAATGTTTGGTTGACTCCTGAGAGGAATGATGTCACCACTATCCACCAGATCTTGGATGCGGTTTTTCAGAGTCCAGCAAGCATTTGTTCTATGCCCCTTTCCTTAGTGGTATTCACAGTACTCATTGGCCCTATAATTGGAGGGTAATGGGTTTGGAGGAGGCCTTGGGTCCAAAGGCTTCAAGTACTTTTCTTCCATGGCCTTTTTAAACACCAGATGAAGGGGCATCCCAAGGTCGGTATATTGCCTTCTTGGCTGATTTCTCTACCCAAGATTGCCCACACGTAAAGGATTCGCAGGGGCAATATTGGCCACTTCATTGACCTTGCTTGAGGAAGCAGCTTGGCCCTGTTTCTTATACTTTGAAGTAGCTCCCTCATCTACTATCTTTCCCAATTGTATCAAATCTTCTACCTTAGTTGCAGTCGCAATGAGCGATTTGAAAGTAGGTAGGTATTGGGTTTGCAGTTGAGCTTGATATGTAGGCCTTAAATTCTTGATTATAATATCAATCTGCTCCTGTTCTGAAGGGCGATTGATCATTTGGGCAGCCTTCGCCCTCCACCTCGTAAGGAATGAGGAGAAGGGTTCATTGTTGTTCTGCTTGGTTGTCTCAAGCTCCCTTCTAGTGACATCAACCTCAATATTGTAGTGGTATTGAGTGTTAAATGCATTGTAGATGTCTTCCCAGGTCTTAATCTTGGCACGATCCAGGCTTACAAACCATTTAAGGGCAGCACCAGTCAAGGATTGTTGGAAGAGTTAAGCAAAGAGCTCGTCATTTAAACCCCAAGGGCTTAAGGCCCCCACATACATCTTCAGGTGGGTTTTAGGGCAAGTAGTCCCATCAAATCTGTCCATCCCAGGCATCTTGAATTTTGGAGGCAACCTAGCTTGGGGAAACAAGGATAAGGAATCCATGTCTACCACCTCTTTATGAGTTTTCATGGCAGTGATTGACCTTTCAAGCAATTCAAGTTTCTTTTTTACTTCATCAGTTTCAGTAGCATTCTTAGAGGGTGGATCCTCCAAATTGATGACAGGGGTATTATTCTGAGCAGTCATGGGGGTACTAGTTTGTCCCACAATAGGTTCCTTCCCTAGATTTCCAGGAATAGTGGCTGTCTTTGGTGTCCCTCCCAATTCGGCCAAGATGGCTACCCTTTGGGCAGTCAAGGCTTCATCAATTCTTTCTTGCATCCTAGCTTTAATTTCCTTAACCTGTCCATCTAGCAAGGCCTTAATCTGTTCAATAGTAGCCATTTCAGTAATTGGAGGAGTTGGTGAAGTTGGGGTAGTAGGACTTGTGGGTGATTGCACAGTTGGAGTTGGTGTAGCTTGTGTAGGTGAAGGCACACGGATAGTGGGTACCTGCAAAGGTTAAGGGTAAAGGATCAGGGTAGTGTGTAGGGTATGAAGACTCTTGGTCCACTTGCATATGTCAAAAGGTTTTCCCTAAAACAATGTTGTTAAGTTGCATAAATGCACCTCATCACATCATAATTCATTTTAATGGAATGTGGCACTATCATTGGGTACATACAACCTAAGGGAGGGTTCTATTATTACAAGAAAAATAGAGAATAGGCTTATAATAGGGACCCTTGAGTCTTGAGTAAGATATACCTAGCCACATGTGAAACAAAGAGTTTCGCGTGGGTCCAACAGTACGTTTACTCATGGGCCACTCCAAAAGGATTGGAATGGTTTGCGACAACAGGGAGGACGCTTTGGCTGTCCGCCGGCATAATCAAGGAGACCTGCCGGTCAGCGCTACTTGCTATCCAGACTCAGAATTTTGAATAGAAAGAGAAGAAATTCATTTAAAAACAATTTTTTATGCAATGGAGGAAAAAGATTCCCCCATATAATGCAAGAGAAAAAGATTCTCTAAATGACAAAACAAATGCACAATTAATCAAACAAGGGGTCCATCAAAGGAAAAAGATTCCTTTTGTCAATTTTATTCCAATATCCTTAAGGAAAGGATATATATTGCTAAGGTACCCTGCAAAATAAATAGAAGTACCCTAAAGAAGGGCAAGTTAGTCAAATAAACAATTGTAGTCCACTAAGATCCCATAAATCATTTTTATGGTCCCCAGTGGAGTCGCCAAATTGTGAACCTCGGTTTCCACCCCGAAAAGGATTCAGATGAACGTTCACTTGTTGTTAGGAGTCGCCACTCAGTTTTTTCTGTTCAAAGGGAAAAACTAAGAAAACCCTTGTTTGACTCCAATAATGCATCCAATGTAAAGGTTTCTAATCTACGAACCCAAGGAGGATTCGGGGACTATGTCATGTATTTGATTAATTTTCCAAAAAGAAACAAACTTAAAAGGGACGAAGAAAAGAAGACAAACAGATTGTTAGTAAATTGTGGACTTGCTATTTGGGGTGAATCCCAAATATGCCTACATACTCTCATTTTTTATGAGAGATCAAAGCCCATGTAGTTCGGAAAAGCCTATTTAAAGGCAATTATGCATTATGCATGTGTGTGTATGCTTCGTGCATTGTCGGGCTTTTTGCCAAAATTGTGAGATTTTGAGCACTTAGTGCTAAATTTGATGAAATTCGGGTACTTGGTACCAAAAGAAAATGCAATTTAGGCTTCATGCAAAAAGGTTGATTTTAGTTGAGATCGGCTTCATGCCAAAGATTGATTTTAATTTGGATAGGCTTCATGCCAAAAGAGATTAGGTCTTTGACCTAAAAAGAAATTAAGAAGGAGATGTAGTGCTTATGATATGCCTGAATTGACAAAGGATAAATTAGGATATTACCTTGTTTAGGGTTCTCCCACTTCGTAGTTCCAGATCTCGTTTTCTCGGACCTTGGATTATGATTTTTTTTAGATTAATTCCTGCAGCACAAGGTTAGATTTATGCAAAGAAAAGTCCAAGAGAAGTTCTTAAGCATATGAAAATAGAGAATTCGTCCGCCCGAAGCCAAAAAAAACTCGAACCCTTTTTCTGAAAATTTGGAGGCTTTTATAGACAAAATTCGGACTGGACGGCGGTCGAACCGCCGTGGAAGTGATAGCCTGGGAAAATGGAAAAAGCAAAACGGTCGGCGGTCGGATCGCCGGTCCCGGCGGGAGGGCCGCTACCCTCAATTCTCGAGCCCCCAAAAAAGCACGCACGATTTTCGTTCAAACTGATTTTTCGGGAGCTACGGACCTCCAAAAATTATTCCGAGACCATATCCGTGATCCTTGCGTTGCTCCGGACATTTCAAGTACCATGAAGACATACTTTCGGTGAACTTTACTATGGTCGTCCGGTCTGGCTTGGTCTTCTGTAGTCTGAGAAAATCGACTTTCCGAGCTCAAAATTCGAGTATTCACACATGTATTTCATATGTTTGGGCCGAAATGGTTTCAAAATGGCAGATTTCTGGACTCTTTTGTGGCAGCTTTTTGAGGTAGCAAATGAATGTATTTTTCAACGAAATTTTACGTGTAAATAGTCAACATATGAAATAAGTTTTCTGTAAAATTTCAGCCAAAAATAAGATCATTTACCTGGTTAAATACATGACTGAAGTGGACTGAAATTTTGACGAAAACCCAGATTTTACTATTCATTTGGTCATGCCATTTTGCGTTGCCGATTTTACGTGCCGCGATACTATTCATTTGGTCAATTTGTGATCTTTTGAGGAATGCTTTGAAATGATTGATATGTTTATTGTGGATGTTAAATATGTGAAAAAGGGTAATAGTTTGACTAAAGAATGTGGTGCACGACGTAAATGGCAATGCGCGACGGGAATTAAAATGATTTCTCGAGTCATTCTAAAATAAAGTTTGAGACTTAAATTGAATCATTTTAACCTTTATGCTCTGCTGGGTAGTAGGGGGTGATAGATAAGGGTATGGTGCACTATACTAACTTATGCAGTATTGCTTGATATTGTGATTGAATTGTTATGATCTGAACTCAATGGTGAGGGCCATTGGTTATAACCAGGATGGTGAGGGCCATTCCTGTGATATGATATTGATGGTGAGGGCCACCTATGTTACAGTGGTGAGGGCCACTGCCTTATCGCTATGGTTCCCTATACCAGTAGAGCCAAAGTCCAGTTATTATTTTTTAAAACTACGTAATGCAAAATGAGTTTGAATTATGGTTTTTACATTTGTTGGAAGCATATTTACACTGAATGTACAATAATTTCCATTGGTTTAATTTGGTTCATTTATGATTTAATTATTTCCGTTTATTTCAAATGCTTTCATGTTTTACATATATTTTCATCGGTAAAGTACCCACTGAGCGACATTGCTTAGCGAGTTAAGTTTTCCTTGACTCGTAGGTTCGGAGCAGTAAGTAATTCTTGGGAAGCGATGACCAGACCCACAGTATCTCAGGGTAGATCTCTTAGTTTCCATTATGAGTT
Organism: Garcia nutans; assembly: GCA_947685225.1. Taxonomy (NCBI): domain Eukaryota; kingdom Viridiplantae; phylum Streptophyta; class Magnoliopsida; order Malpighiales; family Euphorbiaceae; genus Garcia; species Garcia nutans. The sequence continues at coordinate 39,337,756 of CANTUV010000045.1, forward strand.
AGCTAGTTGTGGCATGTATATGTATATATAAGATTGAGAATTACTATGTTATACTGTACGTTAGTAGTATGTAATAATAATAATAAACCTCTACTTTATTTTGTATTAGAAGTGTGAATTCTTCTTGCAGGTTGTAGTTGAGGGTATAAGGTGGAATCATTGGGAGTGTATTGAAACTGATTGTATTCGCATTGGTTTGTGTAAAAATAATGTTTTCAAAAATCAGAAAAACCAGTTTGTCGACACTTGGGACCCAATTTCTAGGCGAACCTCTGGCAAAATTTCTGTAAAAACTGGAACTAAAATTTGACTAAGTAAAATTGGTAGCAACATTAAGTTAGTGTGGCGCCTCTACTCGGCTTACACACGTTGTAATATCCTCATTTATGCCCTAGAAGTTTTGCATATTGTTGTTGTTGTTATTGTTGTTGTTATTGTTATATATTGGATTGAATGTATATGATGGGATAAGAAAAGAAATTGGGAGGAGAATGCTTGTGTATATGTGTATTGAGAAAGATTTAGGGTTTAGAGAGAATGGTATATGTTGTGTATATGATGATATATATAACATATAAATTGGTCAAATGAAGAGTCAAAGTGTTGGTTAAGTGGAAGAAGATATTTTTGTGTTAAGTGTGTAATTACATATAAGGGCTTAGATAAGACAAAAAGTTAGTAATATGATTGAGGGCATTTTGGTATTTGCTTGGATAAGAATACTTGGTGGAGATTAAAAGCAAAAATTGACTTTGTGTCTTCATCATTTTCTTCTTTCTTCATGAAGTGGCCGGCTCTCCATTTACAAAAGGGAAAGATAAGTGTTCTTGATGCTAGAAGTGAATTGAAGAAGCAATCCAAGGTTTTGACAAAGGATTGGTGGAATTTCTTCTTCTAAGGTAAGTATTCTCTTGTTTTCTTTGTTTATTTGGAAGTTTTGTTGGAAGTGAATAAGGGTTTGGTGATTTTGTGATTTGGTGGGTTTGAGATGTGTTGTGTTGTGTTTTCAAGTGTTTAATTGATTTTAAGTTATGAGTTTAATTAGAGGTTGTTGTTGGAAATGGTGGAGATGTTGATTTGGAAGGATGGAGAAGAGTGTTGATTTTAGGGTTTTGAGATGATATGTGTTTAATTGTTATATTATTGTGTTGTGAAGTAATTCTTGTGATGGAAATGTGTTAGAACATTGATTTTGTTCACTTGAAACATGTTATATGATGAATATTGTGTTTGAGTGAAATTGAGAAAGTGTTGGTTTTAGTTAAGGTTGTGTTGATGGGTGACACGGCCATATGCATTGGAGAGACACGGGCGTGTCCATCAAAGGTGATGGGCGTGTCAATTGTTTGAATTGGCTACTGCCTCTTTTGTTGTTAGTGACACGGGCGTGTTCCATCAAGTGGTTGGGCGTGTCCTACAAATGAATTACATATTGCTTTTTACTTTGTTTCTTTTTACATTGTTTTGATTCTTTAAAGGTTCCATTGTTTCTAAACTTACATATGAACATTATAAACATGTTTCAAACACAAGAATGATCTAATCAAATGAATGTGGAAGATCATAAAGCTATGAATCATATCAATTGTGTTTTGCCCTAATTGCATTATTGAGATTTAGCAATGTTGTTATGCACTTTGAATGGTAATGTGTTTCATGAGTAATGTATATTGAAATGTTGTATCAAAGATGAAATGATAATTCAAATAAGACATGATATGAGACAATGCCATTGTGTTTGGCTATGATGAATGATGCTTTATGAGATATAATGTGATCATGGATGAGATAAATATACACTTGAATAATGAAGTGTTATATTGTGAAATGAAATGTGAAGCCATTGTTATTGGCTAATGTGATTCAATGGAAATAAATGAGGCATGTTTGCCTAAATGATAATGAGAATTGAGAATGAAATCTAAATGAATTGTGTGGCTAATGTGTTATTCCATTTTCAGAGTTTGTTGTTGGTGGCATGCCTAATAAGTGTAACAATCTCTTGAAGTTAGGTTGGATTGGATCCTTGAAGCCTAATAGAGATGTTACCACCCTTGAAGCTAGGTTGGATTAGTTCTTGAAGCCAAGTTGGGTAGAAGCTTAGCATGCTTTGCTCCCCTTGAAGCTTGGTTGAACTTGATCCTTGAAGCCTAGTTGGGTATATGATATTGATAAATGTGATAACAAACCAAAGCATTAACTCTGAAAATTGAATGGCATATTAGTGTGTTTTGGGCCCATGTGTGTGTTTGTTTAGATGTAATTGTTGAATGGTGAAATGTTTGAATAATGAGACCATGCTTGTTTTTGTTTAGTGTTGATTATGAATGATTAAATGGATACAAATGAAGTATATGGAAAGATATTGAAATGTGATTTTGTAATGTGAAAGTATGTGGTTAGTTTTGTATATATGATGTTACATGTATAATATGGATTGAGAAATGATATTGCATTGCACTAAGTCATATCATTTGCATGATTATCTTACTAAGCCGTTGGCTTAGCGCGATAGTGTTTAATCGCGCAGGTAATAGAGTTGATAGAGTTGAACCTGAGAGCTCTACGAGACCGAGTGAGAGTAGACCTTGAAGATTTGATTTTTGAGAGCTTAAAGATCAGAGCAAACTTGCCAATCATGTATACTTCTTCATATTTTGTAAAGATATGTTTAATATGTAAATATGCACATATTTTATAACTTCCGCTGTGTAATACCTAAATGTATTTATATATCTATTTTGTTTATATTACCAATTGATTACTTACTATCTATAATGTATATTGATAAAGATGATAACATCATTTAAAGTATTTTAAATGTTAAGAAAACCGTAGCATCCCTATATTTGGTGCACTTATGCTACATAGTTGTGGTTGTAGTGTGTGTGCATTGGATATGGGGGTGTTACAATTGTTTTGGTATCAGAGCCTAGGTTTGAGATTCTCAACCTAGGTAAAATGTAATAAAAAATAAAAATAAAAATAAAATAAAATAAAATAAAATATTTTGATTTTAAAAAGTGGTTTTTGAATAAAAATACATATTTGGGATTGGCAATCTCTGATCTTTAATAAAGTGTGTCCTTTTGTGTTTGCAGTGTTAGGTGTTGATGGATCCTCATTTGAGACAGTCAGTTGAGGGTAGTGAGGAGAGCGTTGCTCCTGATGATGGAGCTAGGGTTGATAGTGTTGAGGAGGCACCTGCTTCGGTGTCGGGTAGACCAGTAGGTGATGAGGTTCCGCCAGCTTGGTTTAGGCATATGATGGAAGCTATGAGACAAGCACCTGTGCAACCACAGCCATCACCCCCTCAGCCTTCAGTATCAGTGAGGCACTATGATAAGCTAAGGAAATATGGAGCAGAGGATTTCTTTGGTACAGTTGATCCAGCTGTGGCAGAACAGTGGCTTGATAGAGTTCAGAGGGTATTTGTTCAGTTGCAAGCCACCCCTGAGGAAAAGTTTGACTATGCAAGATCTTTGCTACAAAAGGATGCATATAGTTGGTGGAAAACAGTGCCCCATTCTATGGATGATCCACCAACTTTGTCATATGCTGACTTTTTGAGAGAATTTGAATTGAAGTATACTCCAAGGGAGTATAAAGATGGGAAGAAAAGAGAGTTTTTAGATTTGAGGCAGAATCACCGGACCGTGACAGAGTATAAGGTTGAATTTATCCGGTTGAGTGAGTATGCTGGGGGAATTATAGTTGATGAGATTGATAGATGCAGGAGATTTGAGGAGGGATTGTGGCCTTCTCTTATGTGTCATGTGGCTGGTTCAAGATATACTGATTTTTCCCAGCTTGTGGCAGCAGCTCGCAGTGTGGAGAGAGCTCAAGTTATTGCAGCTGCTTCAGAGGAAGAGACTAGAGTTAGGAGGCCCCAGTTCGAGGCAGGGTCTTCTTCTACGAAGAGAGGAAAGGGGAGTTTTATTCCTCGGGTTGGTAGGAGTCAGAGGCCTACTGGTAGGTCAGTGCAGTCTCAGAGGCAGAGATTTAGACCTGCAGCTTCAGTGGCTAGTGCTCCAACTCCAATGACTCAGAGATCTACTTACCCCATCTGCATTCATTGTGGGAGGCCACATGGTGGTCCTTGTTGGAAAGCAGGGGTAGCGGGAGTTTGTTTCAGGTGTGGGTCACCTGATCACTTTGTGAGAGATTGCCCTGAGAGGCAAGAGCAGGTGTCAGTTGATACTGCAGCTTCTCGGCCCAGTGTGAGGGGAGGTCGAGGAAGCAGGGGCTTTGGCAGAGGAGGCAGAGTTGGGTTCAGTTCCAGAGGGGGTTCTGCATCCAGAGAGTATAGACCAGAGGAGGTGGGATCTTCTCAGAGGATTTATGTGATGCAGAGGCAGCCTGATGCATCGGCAGTCATAGCTGGTACTTTTTCTTTATTTGATACTCCAGTACTTGCTTTGATTGATCCGGGTTCCACCCATTCTTATATTAGTGCATCTATTTTGCCTGTTTTTGATGTGCATGCTGAGTCCCTAGGATTTGATGTGTTAGTGACAAATCCGTTAGGGCATAGTGTGGTTGTGAGTAAGGTGCACCGAGATAGTGCAGTAAGGGTGCAAGGTGAGGAGTTCCTTGGAGACTTGATTGAGATGCCATTTAAGGAATATGATGTGATCTTAGGAATGGATTGGCTATCTCGGCATGGAGCTGTGGTGGATTGTAAAAAGAAAATTGTTTCTTTGAGGACTGTTGATGGTAGAGAAGTGTTAGTATCTAATGAGCAGGAACAACTAGCCTCCCTATTTATTTCAGCTGTTGCAGCTAGGAGATTGATTAGGAAGGGGTGTGAAGCCTATCTTGCTCATGTGGTGGATACTAGAGTGAAGGGTTCTCCCATTGATAGCATTGCCACAGTTGCTGAGTTTCCAGATGTTTTTCCAGATGAGTTGCCAGGATTGCCTCCTGAGAGAGAGGTGGAGTTCGGTATCGAATTGTTGCCTGGTACCACTCCTATCTTGATTACTCCTTACAGAATGGCACCAGCAGAATTAAGGGAGTTGAAAGTACAATTACAGGAGTTATTGGACAAAGGATTTATTCGCCCCAGTGTTTCTCCTTGGGGAGCTCCTGTGCTATTTGTGAAGAAGAAAGATGGTACCATGAGGTTGTGTATCGATTATAGGCAATTGAATAAGGTGACTATTAAAAATAAATATCCTTTGCCTAGAATTGATGATCTCTTTGATCAGTTGAAGGGTGCAGCTGTGTTTTCTAAAATTGATCTGAGATCTGGGTACCATCAGCTAAGAGTCAGAGCTGAGGATGTTCCGAAGACAGCTTTTCGGACCAGGTATGGGCATTATGAGTTTTTAGTTATGCCTTTTGGTCTGACGAATGCACCTGCAGCTTTTATGGATTTGATGAATAGGGTGTTTAGGCCCTATTTGGATCAGTTTGTAGTGGTCTTCATCGATGACATTCTGGTGTATTCGCGGAATGAAGAGGAACATGATAAGCATCTGCGGATTGTGTTGCAGATTTTGAGAGAGAAGCAGTTGTTTGCCAAGTTGTCGAAGTGTGAGTTCTGGTTGGATCAAGTAGCTTTTCTCGGACATATAGTTTCAGCATAAGGCATTAGAGTTGATCCGAGAAAAGTTGAAGCCATTTTGAATTGGAGTCCACCCAAGTCAGTGACAGAGGTTAGAAGTTTTCTGGGTTTGGCAGGCTATTACCGGAGGTTTGTGAAAGGGTTTTCTTTGATAGCTACTCCACTCACCAGATTGCTTCGTAAGGGAGTGAGATTTGTGTGGACTGATCAGTGTCAGGCTAGCTTTGAGCAGTTGAGAGAAATGTTAACTCAAGCGCCTGTTCTTACTTTACCTATAGAAGGCAAACCATATGTGATTTTCAGTGATGCGTCACATAGTGGTTTGGGGTGTGTTCTTATGCAGGAAGGTAAAGTTATAGCTTATGCATCTCGTCAGTTGAAACCGCATGAGCTTAACTATCCTACCCATGATTTGGAGTTGGCAGCTATTGTGTTTGCATTGAAGATTTGGCGCCATTATCTGTTTGGGGAGAAATGTTTTATTTACACTGATCACAAAAGCTTGAAGTATTTGGGTGTCCAGAAAGAACTTAATCTTCGACAGAGGAGATGGTTGGAATTGATTAAAGACTACGACTGTTTGATTGATTATCATCCAGGTAAAGCAAATGTTGTTGTTGATGCCTTGAGTCGGAAGTCTTTAGCAGGTTTGACAGTTTACTCGCTCTCATTGCTTGTTGAGTTGAGAGCATTGTGTGCCAGTTTTGTATCTTGTGATGATGGTGCATTGTTGGCACAGTTGCATTTGAAACCGGTTTTGTTAGATCAGATCAAAGAAGCTCAGTTGGCTGATAAGAAGATACAGAAGATTGTTTCAGATTGTCAGAGTGGAAAAGGTAGAGATTTTATTGTGAAGAGTGATGGGAGTCTTTGGTTCAAGAGCAGATTGTGTGTACCCGATGATGCTGATTTAAAAAGGGTTATTTTGGAAGAAGCTCATCAGTCGATGTTTGCTATGCATCCGGGTAATACCAAGATGTATCATGATTTAAGACAACATTACTGGTGGATTGGGTTGAAGAGAGACATTGCTGGGTTTGTATCGAAATGTCTCACTTGTCAGAAGGTTAAAGCAGAGCATCAAGTTCCAACCGGGTTGCTTCAGCCGTTGTCAGTGCCTGAATGGAAGTGGGAAAGAGTGACAATGGACTTTGTGTCTGGATTGCCATTGACACAAAGGAAGCATGATGCCATATGGGTGATTGTGGATAGATTAACTAAGACAGCTCATTTCCTTCCGGTTCGGATGGATTACTCTTTGGAGAGGTTAGCTGAGCTGTATATCCATGAGATTGTGAAACTGCATGGTGTTCCAACTTCTTTAGTGTCTGATCGAGATCCCAGGTTTACTTCAAGATTTTGGAAGAGTTTACATGGTGCTTTGGGTTCTCGACTGCACTTCAGTACTGCTTTTCATCCACAGACAGATGGGCAGTCAGAGAGGGTGATACAGATTATTGAAGACATGTTAAGGAGCTGTGTCATCGATTTCTCTGGAAGTTGGGACAGATTTCTACCGCTTGTGGAGTTTGCTTGCAACAACAGTCACCAATCCAGCATTGGTATGGCACCATTTGAAGCATTGTATGGTAGACGGTGCAGGACACCTCTTTGTTGGAGTGAACTTGGTGAAGGTAAAATAATTGGCCCTGATTTGATTCAAGAAACGGAAGAGAAAGTAAAGTTGATTCGAGGCAGATTAAAAGCAGCTTCAGACCAACAGAAGTCTTATGCAGATCTGAAAAGGAGAGACATAGAGTTTAATGTTGGAGATAAGGTATTTTTGAAAGTATCTCCTTGGAAGAAGATTTTGAGGTTCGGTCGAAAAGGGAAATTGAGTCCTCGATTCATTGGGCCGTATGAAGTGTTAGAAAGAGTTGGGCCAGTGGCGTATCGACTTGCTTTGCCACCTGAGTTGGATCGTATTCATAATGTGTTTCATGTTTCTATGTTGAGGAGATATAGGTCGGATCCATCTCATGTGTTGCCATTTGAATCTATTGAAGTGAGCCCAGATTTGACTTTTGAAGAGGAACTAGTTGCTATCTTGGCACGAGAAGTGAAAGAGTTGAGGAACAAGAGTGTACCATTGGTGAAAGTGCTATGGAAGAATCATGGAAAAGAAGAAGCAACTTGGGAAAGTGAGCAATTTATGCAAGAGCAGTATCCGCAGTTGTTTCAGCTTTGATATCAGGTAATTTCGAGGACGAAATTTCTTTTTAGAGGGGGAGAATTGTAATATCCTCATTTATGCCCTAGAAGTTTTGCATATTGTTGTTGTTGTTATTGTTGTTGTTATTGTTATATATTGGATTGAATGTATATGATGGGATAAGAAAAGAAATTGGGAGGAGAATGCTTGTGTATATGTGTATTGAGAAAGATTTAGGGTTTAGAGAGAATGGTATATGTTGTGTATATGATGATATATATAACATATAAATTGGTCAAATGAAGAGTCAAAGTGTTGGTTAAGTGGAAGAAGATATTTTTGTGTTAAGTGTGTAATTACATATAAGGGCTTAGATAAGACAAAAAGTTAGTAATATGATTGAGGGCATTTTGGTATTTGCTTGGATAAGAATACTTGGTGGAGATTAAAAGCAAAAATTGACTTTGTGTCTTCATCATTTTCTTCTTTCTTCATGAAGTGGCCGGCTCTCCATTTACAAAAGGGAAAGATAAGTGTTCTTGATGCTAGAAGTGAATTGAAGAAGCAATCCAAGGTTTTGACAAAGGATTGGTGGAATTTCTTCTTCTAAGGTAAGTATTCTCTTGTTTTCTTTGTTTATTTGGAAGTTTTGTTGGAAGTGAATAAGGGTTTGGTGATTTTGTGATTTGGTGGGTTTGAGATGTGTTGTGTTGTGTTTTCAAGTGTTTAATTGATTTTAAGTTATGAGTTTAATTAGAGGTTGTTGTTGGAAATGGTGGAGATGTTGATTTGGAAGGATGGAGAAGAGTGTTGATTTTAGGGTTTTGAGATGATATGTGTTTAATTGTTATATTATTGTGTTGTGAAGTAATTCTTGTGATGGAAATGTGTTAGAACATTGATTTTGTTCACTTGAAACATGTTATATGATGAATATTGTGTTTGAGTGAAATTGAGAAAGTGTTGGTTTTAGTTAAGGTTGTGTTGATGGGTGACACGGCCATATGCATTGGAGAGACACGGGCGTGTCCATCAAAGGTGATGGGCGTGTCAATTGTTTGAATTGGCTACTGCCTCTTTTGTTGTTAGTGACACGGGCGTGTTCCATCAAGTGGTTGGGCGTGTCCTACAAATGAATTACATATTGCTTTTTACTTTGTTTCTTTTTACATTGTTTTGATTCTTTAAAGGTTCCATTGTTTCTAAACTTACATATGAACATTATAAACATGTTTCAAACACAAGAATGATCTAATCAAATGAATGTGGAAGATCATAAAGCTATGAATCATATCAATTGTGTTTTGCCCTAATTGCATTATTGAGATTTAGCAATGTTGTTATGCACTTTGAATGGTAATGTGTTTCATGAGTAATGTATATTGAAATGTTGTATCAAAGATGAAATGATAATTCAAATAAGACATGATATGAGACAATGCCATTGTGTTTGGCTATGATGAATGATGCTTTATGAGATATAATGTGATCATGGATGAGATAAATATACACTTGAATAATGAAGTGTTATATTGTGAAATGAAATGTGAAGCCATTGTTATTGGCTAATGTGATTCAATGGAAATAAATGAGGCATGTTTGCCTAAATGATAATGAGAATTGAGAATGAAATCTAAATGAATTGTGTGGCTAATGTGTTATTCCATTTTCAGAGTTTGTTGTTGGTGGCATGCCTAATAAGTGTAACAATCTCTTGAAGTTAGGTTGGATTGGATCCTTGAAGCCTAATAGAGATGTTACCACCCTTGAAGCTAGGTTGGATTAGTTCTTGAAGCCAAGTTGGGTAGAAGCTTAGCATGCTTTGCTCCCCTTGAAGCTTGGTTGAACTTGATCCTTGAAGCCTAGTTGGGTATATGATATTGATAAATGTGATAACAAACCAAAGCATTAACTCTGAAAATTGAATGGCATATTAGTGTGTTTTGGGCCCATGTGTGTGTTTGTTTAGATGTAATTGTTGAATGGTGAAATGTTTGAATAATGAGACCATGCTTGTTTTTGTTTAGTGTTGATTATGAATGATTAAATGGATACAAATGAAGTATATGGAAAGATATTGAAATGTGATTTTGTAATGTGAAAGTATGTGGTTAGTTTTGTATATATGATGTTACATGTATAATATGGATTGAGAAATGACATTGCATTGCACTAAGTCATATCATTTGCATGATTATCTTACTAAGCCGTTGGCTTAGCGCGATAGTGTTTAATCGCGCAGGTAATAGAGTTGATAGAGTTGAACCTGAGAGCTCTACGAGACCGAGTGAGAGTAGACCTTGAAGATTTGATTTTTGAGAGCTTAAAGATCAGAGCAAACTTGCCAATCATGTATACTTCTTCATATTTTGTAAAGATATGTTTAATATGTAAATATGCACATATTTTATAACTTCCGCTGTGTAATACCTAAATGTATTTATATATCTATTTTGTTTATATTACCAATTGATTACTTACTATCTATAATGTATATTGATAAAGATGATAACATCATTTAAAGTATTTTAAATGTTAAGAAAACCGTAGCATCCCTATATTTGGTGCACTTATGCTACATAGTTGTGGTTGTAGTGTGTGTGCATTGGATATGGGGGTGTTACACACGTAGGTCGGGAAGGGGTGTTACAATTTTTGGTATCAGAGCTCCGGTTTAGTCGGTTCTAGGTAGTTAGTTGAACTAAACCTTAAATGTATGACACATAGGGTTAGGTTAGGGGTTCTAATTATGTAACTATACATGTGTGTAGTATTGTTAGTTATGTTATTCTAATTATAACAGGAGTAATTATGGGTGATCGAAATGATGAGATGAGGGAGCTGAGGATGGAAGTAGAGAGGCTAAAGCAGATAGTGCAGAAGCAAGATGATACCCTAGAAATTTTGGCAGATCGAATTATACAGGATCGTGAAGACCTGAGATCAAAAGATGAGATGATTACCTCCTTGATAAGAGACGTGCAGATGTTAAAGGAGGACAGGCTCAGTCATAGAGTGGAGTTTGATAGTGCCTGTAGGAGCCTCGGGGTAGCACATAGAGAGATCCGTGCTTTGCAAGAGAGGGTCCAGGAGCTAGGCCAGCACTTACCTAGTGAAGCATCGCAAGGTCCCAGAGTTTGATCCTGAGATAGAAGAGTATTTGTCTGACAGTGCCACCTCACCTAGGGCACCTACTCACTGAGCTTTGAGATGTGTTGCTTTTTGGAGGTTCTTTGGGTTATGTACATAGGTGACATCGGGGTATCATGTAAATATTGTATGGTAGTATGACATGATGATATAGTAGTAAGGAGTCCTAAATTTTGGAATGTACATAAGGGCTTCCTAGTAATGTAAATACTTTTGCTAGGAAATAAATAAAAGTTGTGTTGTATATGTGTTATTTAGGAGTTTTATTTTTATATACATGCCACCTAAGGTAATATAATGTTGTTGGTCTGGGTCGTTACTGATGATGGGATTGTATACATTTTGCTTTATTCTTTAGATTTCGCGAGTAGCGCAGCGTGATATAGAGGAGGAGGTCAAGTCTCAGGCCTCCCGAACTGTAGAAACGCATGTATCAGAGATACCTTCATCTGAGCAACCACCAGCAGATGCTCCTATTCCCAACGAAATGTTGCAACAAATGGCTGCCGTATTACGGCAGATAGCCGGTGTTGCCCTAGCACCACCACCAGCGCTAGCACCCATACCAGTACCTGCTGTAGGAGGGGAAAGGAAACCCCCGATCGAAAAGATAAGAAAGTACGGGGCGAAGGAGTTTAGGGCCCGAAGGGACGATGATTCTTCTATAGCCGAATATTGGCTGGAAGGAATGGTACGAGCCTTAGATCAGTTACAGTGTACGCCAGAAGAGCGAGTGGTATGCGCTACTTCCTTATTAGTGGAAGAAGCATATATATGGTGGGACACAGTTCACCAACGAGTTCCACCGAAACAGAGGACATGGGATTTCTTTGTGAATGAGTTCAAGAGGAAGAGGGAATATTAGTTACTAGCCCATTAGGGAGTGAGGCGATTATGAGGAAGGTAGTGAAAGATTGCCCCGTGGAGATACACGGACGTATCTTTTGGGGAGACTTATTTGAACTACCATTTCAAGAATTTGACGCTATCCTTGGGATGGATTGGTTGGCCAAACACGATGCACTAGTTGACTGTAAACGGAAGAGAGTTACTCTGCATACATTAGACGGCGACGAAGTGACCTGTAACACCCCTAAATCCCATATACGTTCACTACATATCACCACCATGTAATGAACATACATAGAACCTAAGAATGCTACGGTTTTCCATAAACAATTCACAATATATATATATATATAATATAATGATATTTAATTATAAACTAAATCAAAATAGGTATAAACATTTTATTTGTTACGCAGCGGAATTTATCAAAATATTTATATATATATATATATATCCAAGTACCAGTTCACAAAGTTATATACGTATACATTAAATCCAATACTTTACAAAACATAAAGATTATATACATGATTGGCAGCTTTCTCTTTGATCTTTAAGTCGAGTACAACTCTTCAATTCCTAGACTCACTCGGTCTAGAGGATCTCTCGGGTTCTTCCCTAACACCTGCGCGATAAACACAATCGCGCTAAGCCAACGGCTTAGTAAAACAACTATAGTATCAATATGCTTTGATGCCATGCTCATGACCCTCAATCAAATAAATAATACATAGCAAATCATAACTTATTCATCATAAATTATCAACCCATAATTACATTATATCATTACTCATCAATTTCATTAAGCAATAGTCACAATTTAACAATCATAAATCACATTAAGCCTAAGACACACCTGGGCCCAAAACACCCTAATATGTTATTCAAAGTTCAGAGTCCCTGTGTTTGATTCAATATCATAATCATCAAGCCCGTAGGCAATATATATATATCATATCTCTATCCATGGATAGCGTAACAGACCCAGTCTCTTGGACCATCAACCCATTAACATGAGGAGATCCTCAACTCAGTTAGACTGTTACAAGTTTCAATTGGAATCATCAGCTTACGGGCCATCCCATTTCGCCTATCCAATGATTCATAAACATCACATTTCTCATATATCAACTGGAACCGGCTTACGGGCCATCCCATTTCGCCTATCCAGTGATTCAATTGGAATTGGTTTACGGGCCATCCCATTTCACCTATCCAATGATTCATAGGCATGCCATCAAAAACAGGACTCTGAAAGTTGAATCAACACATTAGGCATATTAACATTTCATTTATTCTTTCACAATTTATTCCCTTTACATCAACTTGGCCCAATCACAGTGGCCTCACATATCATTTAATTCATCTTAATCATTCACATTAGTTTTGCATCAATTCTCAAATCATATCAAAGCAACGCAATCATGTTAATTCCATACCCCATCACATAAGTATGCACAATTAATAACTTCCTCATACATTACACAAAACATTATAAATATGCCTTCACAATGCATTAGTGCTCTCAATGCTTTAACAAATACATGTGTGTTATGCTTTCACATCTTATAAATGTATGCAATGATGTAGTTGCACTTACCTCAATAACACTTCACTCAACTCTAATTACTTCCTCTATCAAGGGTCTCTTACTTTTCAAATAAATGATGGTTCACCCTCTTCAAGACCTAATCCCAAAAATAGCAATATACACTTACTTAGGGATACACAAGAGATAATCAAGTTAATAAATAACTAGGGCAAACCCTAAACTTAACACGCTCACCCACACGGGCGTGCTTCTGGGCGTGTAATACATACTGTCTCAACCACATAACAACACGTCCAACCTCCTGGACGTGCTCCTGGCCGTGCCAATTCTCCAATCTCACAGTAGCTATGACACGCTCAATAACACGGGCGTGTTAATGGTCGTGTCACACCTACTGCCTCCAACACAATTGACACGCCTAAAGACTCTGGACGTGCTCATGGGCGTGTCAGGCCAACAACTCAGATTCCGGCCACACCAACAAACAAACAACCAAACTCTTCTTATCACTTTCTTTCCTTTCAAACAAACTCATCCAAACTAACCCAAAAACCAACTCAAACATACAACAACACCAAAACAAGACAAGACACATACACAAACACAAATCACAAATCATCACTTCAAACCCTCAACACCAACATATCTCCATCTTTACCAAGAAACCCACTCTATCCATCAAACAAACCCCAAAATCCATAATCAAAGAATCAAACACCCATAAAAACATCTCAATCAAGCCAACATACTCTTAACATTATACCACTCCATCAAAACCCAAACATAACTCAAACAACACAAGAAAACAAGAGAGAACTTACCAAATTTGAGGAAACTTCACAAATCTCTAACTTGATGATTTGATTCTTCCTTCAAATTACTCTTAGCTCTTCAATCTCTCTCTTGCTCTCTTCCTTCTTGGATGTCCGGCCAACAAAAATGGAAAGAAGAAAAATGAAGAGTAAACAAATCAACTCTTATCTCTACACCAAAATCCACTCACTCTCATCCAAGCATTTTAATATTATTATAATCCAAATTAATCCCTTCCACTAATTAATTACTTCCATTTTCCTTAATTAATTAAATACTCAATAATATAAAAATATCTTCCTCCACTACTACTCTCTCTTTGACCATTATTTGACTCATATATATGTTATATATATTACCATATACACAACATATAAACTTGTCTCTAAACCCTATTTCTTCCCAAAACACATATACATATACTTTACTTCTCTCAACTTAAACCAACAACAACAACAACAACAACAACAACAACAACACATACAAAACTTCTAGGGCATGCATAGGGATATTACAATTCTCCCCCTTTAAAAAGAAATTTCGTCCTCGAAATTACCTGTTATTAAGTCTGAAACAACTGAGGATATTGACCTTGCATGGATTGTTCACTTTCCCAAGTTGCTTCCTCTTTTCCATGATTCTTCCATAGAACTTTCACCAATGGCACACTCTTGTTCCTCAACTCTTTCACTTCTCGTGCCAAGATAGCAACTGGTTCCTCTTCAAAAGTCAAATCTGGGCTCACTTCGATAGATTCAATTGACAACACATGAGATGGATCCGACCTATATCTCCTCAACATAGAAACATGAAACACATTATGAATACGATCCAACTGAGGTGGTAAAGCAAGTCGATACGCCACTGGCCCAACTCTTTCTAACACTTCATACGGCCCAATGAAACGAGGACTCAATTTACCTTTCCGACCAAACCTTAAAATCTTCTTCCAAGGAGATACTTTCAAAAATACCTTATCTCCAACATCAAACTCTATGTCTCTCCTTTTCAGATCTGCATAAGACTTCTGTCGGTCTGAAGCTGCTTTTAACCTGCCTCGTATCAACTTCACTTTCTCTTCCGTTTCTTGAATCAAATCAGGGCCAATTATTTTACCTTCCCCAAGTTCACTCCAACAGAGAGGTGTCCTACACCGTCTACCATATAATGCTTCAAATGGTGCCATACCAATGCTAGATTGGTGACTGTTGTTGTAAGCAAACTCCACAAGTGGTAAAAACCTATCCCAACTTCCAGATAAATCGATGACACAGCTTCTCAACATGTCCTCAATAAT
Organism: Garcia nutans; assembly: GCA_947685225.1. Lineage (NCBI taxonomy): Eukaryota > Viridiplantae > Streptophyta > Magnoliopsida > Malpighiales > Euphorbiaceae > Garcia > Garcia nutans. Next base: position 39,353,138 of record CANTUV010000045.1, read on the forward strand.
TTGTATCACCCTCTCTGACTGTCCATCCGTCTGTGGATGAAAAGCAGTACTGAAGTGTAATCGAGAACCCAAAGCACTATGCAAACTCTTCCAAAATCTTGAAGTAAACCTGGAATCTCGATCAGACACTAAAGAAGTTGGAACACCATGCAGTTTCACAATCTCATGGATATACAGCTCAGCCAACCTCTCCAAAGAGTAATCCATCCGCACCGGAAGGAAATGAGCTGTCTTAGTCAATCTATCCACAATCACCCATATGGCATCATGCTTCCTTTGTGTCAATGGTAAACCAGATACAAAATCCATGGTTACTCTATCCCACTTCCATTCTGGTACTGATAATGGTTGAAGCAATCCAGTTGGAACTTGATGCTCTGCTTTAACCTTCTGACAGGTGAGACACTTCGACACAAAATCTGCAATATCTCTCTTCAAACCAATCCACCAATAATGCTGTCTCAAATCATGATACATCTTGGTATTACCCGGATGCATAGCAAACACTGACTGATGTGCTTCTTCTAAAATAACTCTTTTCAAGTCAGCATCATCGGGTATACACAATCTATTCTTGAACCACAAGCTCCCATCATCTTTCACAATAAAATCTCTAGTCTTTCCATTCTTGCAATCTGAAATAATCTTTTGAATCTTCATATCAATCAATTGAGCTTCTCTGATCTGATCCAATAAAATTGGTTTCAAATGCAATTGTGCCATCAATGCACCATCATCACAAACTACAAAACTAGCATGCAACGCTCTCAACTCAACAAGCAACAAGAGCGAATAAGCAGTCAAACCTGCTAAAGACTTCCGACTTAAGGCATCAGCAACAACATTTGCTTTACCTGGATGATAATCAATCAAGCAGTCGTAATCTTTAATCAATTCCAACCATCTCCTCTGCCGAAGATTCAGCTCCTTCTGAACACCCAAATACTTCAAACTTTTGTGATCCGTATAGATGAAACATTTCTCTCCAAATAGATAATGTCGCCAAATCTTCAAAGCAAACACAATAGCTGCTAACTCCAAGTCATGAGTCGGATAATTGAGTTCATGCGGTTTCAACTGTCGAGAAGCATAAGCTATCACTTTACCCTCTTGCATCAGTACACAACCCAAACCACTATGTGAAGCATCACTGTAGATCACATATGGTTTGTCTTCTACAGGTAAAGTGAGAACAGGCGCTTGAGTTAACAACTCTTTAACTGCTCAAAACTAGTCCGACACTGATCAGTCCACACAAATCTCACTCCCTTCCGAAGTAGTCTGGTAAGTGGAGTAGCTATTAAAGAAAAACCTTTCACAAACCGTCGGTAATAGCCAGCCAATCCCAGAAAACTTCTAACTTCAGTCACAGTCTTCGGGGGACTCCAATTCAGAATAGCTTCAACTTTACTCGGGTCAACCCTAATACCATCTGCTGACACTATATGACCGAGAAAAGCTACTTGGTCAAGCCAGAATTCACACTTTGATAACTTAGCAAACAATTGCTTCTCTCTCAAAATTTGCAACACAATCCGAAGATGCTCACTATGCTCCTCCTCATTCCGCGAATACACTAAGATGTCATCTATAAACACTACCACAAATTGATCCAAATAGGGCCTAAACACCCTATTCATTAAATCCATAAAAGCAGCAGGTGCATTCGTCAACCCAAATGGCATTACCAAAAATTCATAATGCCCATACCTAGTTCGAAAAGCTGTCTTTGGCACATCCTCGGCTCTAACCCGCAACTGATGGTACCCTGATCTCAAATCAATCTTAGAAAACACAGCTGCTCCCTTCAATTGATCAAAGAGATCATCGATTCTAGGCAAAGGATACTTATTCTTAATAGTTATCTTATTCAATTGCCTATAATCGATACACAATCTCATAGTACCATCCTTTTTCTTAACAAACAAAACAGGAGCTCCCCATGGCGACACACTAGGGCGAATAAAACCCTTATCCAGCAACTCCTGCAACTGCACCTTCAATTCTCTCAATTCTACAGGTGCCATTCTAAAAGGAGTAATAGAGATAGGAGCGGTACCTGGTAACAACTCAATACCAAACTCCACCTCTCGCTCAGGAGGCAATCCTGGCAACTCCTCTGGGAAAACATCTGGAAATTCTGAAACTGTGGGAATGCTATCCAATTGAGAACCTACCACTCTAGTATCCAACACATGAGCAAGGTAAGCTTCACACCCTTTTCTAATCATCTTCCTTGCTGCAACAGCTGAAATAAACAAAGATGCAAGCTGTCTCTGCTCACTAGATACCAACACTACTTTATCCTCACTAGTTCTCAAAGTAACACACTTCTTCTTACAATCTACCACAGCTCCATGCCTAGACAGCCAATCCATGCCTAGAATCAAATCAAATTCTTTAAATGGCATCTCAATCAAATCACCACAAAACTTCTCATCCTGTACCACCACTGCACAATCTCTATGCACTTTACTAACAATCACGCTATGCCCTAAAGGATTTGTCACCAACACATCAAATCCTAGGGACTCAGCATGCATTTCAGACACAGGCAATACAGATGCACTAATGTATGAATGTGTGGATCCAGGGTCAATCAAAGCAAATACAGAAATGCCAAATAAAGAAAAAGTACCAGCTATGACTGCAGAAGCATCAGGCTGTCGTTGCATCACATAAACCCGCTGAGAAGGCCCAGCCTCATCTGGTCTGCCATCCCTGGGTGTAGATCCTCCTCTCTGACTAAACACAGACCTACCCCCTCGGCTGAAACCCCTGCTTCCTCGACCTCTACTAAAACTCTGCCGAGAAGCTGTAGATTCCACTGATCTCTGGTCCTGCATCTCAGGACACTCTCTAATGAAATGGTTAGGCGATCCACATCCAAAACACACACCTGTTCTACCAATCCTCTGACAATTACCCACATGAACCTTACCACAAAGCTCGCATGCCAGTGGAGTGGATCTCTGCATAAAGGGAGTCGGTGCACTAGCCACAGAAGCTGTAGGTCTAGGTCTCGGTCTCTGAAACTGTCCTGATCTACTCATCTGCCTCTGACTCCTTCCCACTCTAGGAACAAAGCTCCCTCTGCCCCTCTTCACTGATGAAGACCCTGTCTCAAACTGTGGTCTTCTCACTCTAGTCTCTTCCTCAGATGCAGCTGCAATGACTTGAACTCTCTCTACACTCCGTGCTGCTGCCACAAGCTGAGAGAAATCAGTATATCTGGATCCAGCCACATGACAAATAAGAGAAGGCCTCAACCCCTCTTCGAATCTCCTACATCTATCAATGTCATCGGATATAATGCCTCCCGCATAATGGCTTAATCGAATAAACTCTACTTCATATTCAGTTACTGTCCGATGATCTTGTTTCAAACTCAAGAATTCCATTTTCTTCACATCCTTATACTCCCTAGGAGTATACTTCAATTCAAATTCCCTAAGGAAATCAGCATAGGTCAATGTGGGTGGATCATCCATGGCATGTGGTACGGTCTTCCACCAGTCATATGCATCCTTCTGCAATAATGACCTAGCATAATAAAACTTCTCCTCTGATGTGGCTTGCAACTGAATAAAAATTCTCTGAACTTTATCAAGCCATTGTTCTGCCACAGCTGGATCTATCGTACCCAGAAAATCCTCTGCCCCAAACTTCCTCAGTTTATCATATTGTCTCACTGGTACCTGAGGCTGAGGTGGTGGTGGAGGTTGCGCTGGTGCTTGCCTCATAACTTCCATCATATGTCTAAACCAGGCTGGTGGAATCTCATCACCTGCTGGTCTCCCCGACACTGAAGCAGGTACCTCACTGGCTACCTCAACTCTAGCTCCCTCCCTACTCTCAACAGGAGCTATACTCTCTGCACTTCCTTCTACAAACTGTCGTGAATGGGGATCCATTACTACCTATATCTGCAAACACGACCAAATACACCTTATTAAAGATCAAAGGCTGCCAATACCAACATATATTTTATTCAAAATCAACTTTTAAAATCAAAATATTCTTTTTATAACATTTTTCCTAGGTTGAGAATCTCAAACCTAGGCTCTGATACCAAAACAATTGTAACACCCCTAAATCCCATATACGTTCACTACATATCACCACCATGTAATGAACATACATAGAACCTAAGAATGCTACGGTTTTCCATAAACAATTCACAATATATATATATATAATATAATGATATTTAATTGTAAACTAAATCAAAATAGGTATAAACATTTTATTTGTTACGCAGCGGAATTTATCAAAATATTTATATATATATATATATCCAAGTACCAGTTCACAAAGTTATACACGTATACATTAAATCCAATACTTTACAAAACATAAAGATTATATACATGATTGGCAGCTTTCTCTTTGATCTTTAAGTCCAGTACAACTCTTCAATTCCTAGACTCACTCGGTCTAGAGGATCTCTCGGGTTCTTCCCTAACACCTGCGCGATAAACACAATCGCGCTAAGCCAACGGCTTAGTAAAACAACTATAGTATCAATATGCTTTGATGCCATGCTCATGACCCTCAATCAAATAAATAATACATAGCAAATCATAACTTATTCATCATAAATTATCAACCCATAATTACATTATATCATTACTCATCAATTTCATTAAGCAATAGTCACAATTTAACAATCATAAATCACATTAAGCCTAAGACACACCTGGGCCCAAAACACCCTAATATGTTATTCAAAGTTCAGAGTCCCTGTGTTTGATTCAATATCATAATCATCAAGCCCGTAGGCAATATATATATATCATATCTCTATCCATGGATAGCGTAACAGACCCAGTCTCTTGGACCATCAACCCATTAACATGAGGAGATCCTCAACTCAGTTAGACTGTTACAAGTTTCAATTGGAATCATCAGCTTACGGGCCATCCCATTTCGCCTATCCAATGATTCATAAACATCACATTTCTCATATATCAACTGGAACCGGCTTACGGGCCATCCCATTTCGCCTATCCAGTGATTCAATTGGAATTGGTTTACGGGCCATCCCATTTCACCTATCCAATGATTCATAGGCATGCCATCAAAAACAGGACTCTGAAAGTTGAATCAACACATTAGGCATATTAACATTTCATTTATTCTTTCACAATTTATTCCCTTTACATCAACTTGGCCCAATCACAGTGGCCTCACATATCATTTAATTCATCTTAATCATTCACATTAGTTTTGCATCAATTCTCAAATCATATCAAAGCAACGCAATCATGTTAATTCCATACCCCATCACATAAGTATGCACAATTAATAACTTCCTCATACATTACACAAAACATTATAAATATGCCTTCACAATGCATTAGTGCTCTCAATGCTTTAACAAATACATGTGTGTTATGCTTTCACATCTTATAAATGTATGCAATGATGTAGTTGCACTTACCTCAATAACACTTCACTCAACTCTAATTACTTCCTCTATCAAGGGTCTCTTACTTTTCAAATAAATGATGGTTCACCCTCTTCAAGACCTAATCCCAAAAATAGCAATATACACTTACTTAGGGATACACAAGAGATAATCAAGTTAATAAATAACTAGGGCAAACCCTAAACTTAACACGCTCACCCACACGGGCGTGCTTCTGGGCGTGTAATACATACTGTCTCAACCACATAACAACACGTCCAACCTCCTGGACGTGCTCCTGGCCGTGCCAATTCTCCAATCTCACAGTAGCTATGACACGCTCAATAACACGGGCGTGTTAATGGTCGTGTCACACCTACTGCCTCCAACACAATTGACACGCCTAAAGACTCTGGACGTGCTCATGGGCGTGTCAGGCCAACAACTCAGATTCCGGCCACACCAACAAACAAACAACCAAACTCTTCTTATCACTTTCTTTCCTTTCAAACAAACTCATCCAAACTAACCCAAAAACCAACTCAAACATACAACAACACCAAAACAAGACAAGACACATACACAAACACAAATCACAAATCATCACTTCAAACCCTCAACACCAACATATCTCCATCTTTAATAAGAAACCCACTCTATCCATCAAACAAACCCCAAAATCCATAATCAAAGAATCAAACACCCATAAAAACATCTCAATCAAGCCAACATACTCTTAACATTATACCACTCCATCAAAACCCAAACATAACTCAAACAACACAAGAAAACAAGAGAGAACTTACCAAATTTGAGGAAACTTCACAAATCTCTAACTTGATGATTTGATTCTTCCTTCAAATTACTCTTAGCTCTTCAATCTCTCTCTTGCTCTCTTCCTTCTTGGATGTCCGGCCAACAAAAATGGAAAGAAGAAAAATGAAGAGTAAACAAATCAACTCTTATCTCTACACCAAAATCCACTCACTCTCATCCAAGCATTTTAATATTATTATAATCCAAATTAATCCCTTCCACTAATTAATTACTTCCATTTTCCTTAATTAATTAAATACTCAATAATATAAAAATATCTTCCTCCACTACTACTCTCTCTTTGACCATTATTTGACTCATATATATGTTATATATATTACCATATACACAACATATAAACTTGTCTCTAAACCCTATTTCTTCCCAAAACACATATACATATACTTTACTTCTCTCAACTTAAACCAACAACAACAACAACAACAACAACAACAACAACAACACATACAAAACTTCTAGGGCATGCATAGGGATATTACAATTCTCCCCCTTTAAAAAGAAATTTCGTCCTCGAAATTACCTGTTATTAAGTCTGAAACAACTGAGGATATTGACCTTGCATGGATTGTTCACTTTCCCAAGTTGCTTCCTCTTTTCCATGATTCTTCCATAGAACTTTCACCAATGGCACACTCTTGTTCCTCAACTCTTTCACTTCTCGTGCCAAGATAGCAACTGGTTCCTCTTCAAAAGTCAAATCTGGGCTCACTTCGATAGATTCAATTGACAACACATGAGATGGATCCGACCTATATCTCCTCAACATAGAAACATGAAACACATTATGAATACGATCCAACTGAGGTGGTAAAGCAAGTCGATACGCCACTGGCCCAACTCTTTCTAACACTTCATACGGCCCAATGAAACGAGGACTCAATTTACCTTTCCGACCAAACCTTAAAATCTTCTTCCAAGGAGATACTTTCAAAAATACCTTATCTCCAACATCAAACTCTATGTCTCTCCTTTTCAGATCTGCATAAGACTTCTGTCGGTCTGAAGCTGCTTTTAACCTGCCTCGTATCAACTTCACTTTCTCTTCCGTTTCTTGAATCAAATCAGGGCCAATTATTTTACCTTCCCCAAGTTCACTCCAACAGAGAGGTGTCCTACACCGTCTACCATATAATGCTTCAAATGGTGCCATACCAATGCTAGATTGGTGACTGTTGTTGTAAGCAAACTCCACAAGTGGTAAAAACCTATCCCAACTTCCAGATAAATCGATGACACAGCTTCTCAACATGTCCTCAATAATTTGTATCACCCTCTCTGACTGTCCATCCGTCTGTGGATGAAAAGCAGTACTGAAGTGTAATCGAGAACCCAAAGCACTATGCAAACTCTTCCAAAATCTTGAAGTAAACCTGGAATCTCGATCAGACACTAAAGAAGTTGGAACACCATGCAGTTTCACAATCTCATGGATATACAGCTCAGCCAACCTCTCCAAAGAGTAATCCATCCGCACCGGAAGGAAATGAGCTGTCTTAGTCAATCTATCCACAATCACCCATATGGCATCATGCTTCCTTTGTGTCAATGGTAAACCAGATACAAAATCCATGGTTACTCTATCCCACTTCCATTCTGGTACTGATAATGGTTGAAGCAATCCAGTTGGAACTTGATGCTCTGCTTTAACCTTCTGACAGGTGAGACACTTCGACACAAAATCTGCAATATCTCTCTTCAAACCAATCCACCAATAATGCTGTCTCAAATCATGATACATCTTGGTATTACCCGGATGCATAGCAAACACTGACTGATGTGCTTCTTCTAAAATAACTCTTTTCAAGTCAGCATCATCGGGTATACACAATCTATTCTTGAACCACAAGCTCCCATCATCTTTCACAATAAAATCTCTAGTCTTTCCATTCTTGCAATCTGAAATAATCTTTTGAATCTTCATATCAATCAATTGAGCTTCTCTGATCTGATCCAATAAAATTGGTTTCAAATGCAATTGTGCCATCAATGCACCATCATCACAAACTACAAAACTAGCATGCAACGCTCTCAACTCAACAAGCAACAAGAGCGAATAAGCAGTCAAACCTGCTAAAGACTTCCGACTTAAGGCATCAGCAACAACATTTGCTTTACCTGGATGATAATCAATCAAGCAGTCGTAATCTTTAATCAATTCCAACCATCTCCTCTGCCGAAGATTCAGCTCCTTCTGAACACCCAAATACTTCAAACTTTTGTGATCCGTATAGATGAAACATTTCTCTCCAAATAGATAATGTCGCCAAATCTTCAAAGCAAACACAATAGCTGCTAACTCCAAGTCATGAGTCGGATAATTGAGTTCATGCGGTTTCAACTGTCGAGAAGCATAAGCTATCACTTTACCCTCTTGCATCAGTACACAACCCAAACCACTATGTGAAGCATCACTGTAGATCACATATGGTTTGTCTTCTACAGGTAAAGTGAGAACAGGCGCTTGAGTTAACAACTCTTTTAACTGCTCAAAACTAGTCCGACACTGATCAGTCCACACAAATCTCACTCCCTTCCGAAGTAGTCTGGTAAGTGGAGTAGCTATTAAAGAAAAACCTTTCACAAACCGTCGGTAATAGCCAGCCAATCCCAGAAAACTTCTAACTTCAGTCACAGTCTTCGGGGGACTCCAATTCAGAATAGCTTCAACTTTACTCGGGTCAACCCTAATACCATCTGCTGACACTATATGACCGAGAAAAGCTACTTGGTCAAGCCAGAATTCACACTTTGATAACTTAGCAAACAATTGCTTCTCTCTCAAAATTTGCAACACAATCCGAAGATGCTCACTATGCTCCTCCTCATTCCGCGAATACACTAAGATGTCATCTATAAACACTACCACAAATTGATCCAAATAGGGCCTAAACACCCTATTCATTAAATCCATAAAAGCAGCAGGTGCATTCGTCAACCCAAATGGCATTACCAAAAATTCATAATGCCCATACCTAGTTCGAAAAGCTGTCTTTGGCACATCCTCGGCTCTAACCCGCAACTGATGGTACCCTGATCTCAAATCAATCTTAGAAAACACAGCTGCTCCCTTCAATTGATCAAAGAGATCATCGATTCTAGGCAAAGGATACTTATTCTTAATAGTTATCTTATTCAATTGCCTATAATCGATACACAATCTCATAGTACCATCCTTTTTCTTAACAAACAAAACAGGAGCTCCCCATGGCGACACACTAGGGCGAATAAAACCCTTATCCAGCAACTCCTGCAACTGCACCTTCAATTCTCTCAATTCTACAGGTGCCATTCTAAAAGGAGTAATAGAGATAGGAGCGGTACCTGGTAACAACTCAATACCAAACTCCACCTCTCGCTCAGGAGGCAATCCTGGCAACTCCTCTGGGAAAACATCTGGAAATTCTGAAACTGTGGGAATGCTATCCAATTGAGAACCTACCACTCTAGTATCCAACACATGAGCAAGGTAAGCTTCACACCCTTTTCTAATCATCTTCCTTGCTGCAACAGCTGAAATAAACAAAGATGCAAGCTGTCTCTGCTCACTAGATACCAACACTACTTTATCCTCACTAGTTCTCAAAGTAACACACTTCTTCTTACAATCTACCACAGCTCCATGCCTAGACAGCCAATCCATGCCTAGAATCAAATCAAATTCTTTAAATGGCATCTCAATCAAATCACCACAAAACTTCTCATCCTGTACCACCACTGCACAATCTCTATGCACTTTACTAACAATCACGCTATGCCCTAAAGGATTTGTCACCAACACATCAAATCCTAGGGACTCAGCATGCATTTCAGACACAGGCAATACAGATGCACTAATGTATGAATGTGTGGATCCAGGGTCAATCAAAGCAAATACAGAAATGCCAAATAAAGAAAAAGTACCAGCTATGACTGCAGAAGCATCAGGCTGTCGTTGCATCACATAAACCCGCTGAGAAGGCCCAGCCTCATCTGGTCTGCCATCCCTGGGTGTAGATCCTCCTCTCTGACTAAACACAGACCTACCCCCTCGGCTGAAACCCCTGCTTCCTCGACCTCTACTAAAACTCTGCCGAGAAGCTGTAGATTCCACTGATCTCTGGTCCTGCATCTCAGGACACTCTCTAATGAAATGGTTAGGCGATCCACATCCAAAACACACACCTGTTCTACCAATCCTCTGACAATTACCCACATGAACCTTACCACAAAGCTCGCATGCCAGTGGAGTGGATCTCTGCATAAAGGGAGTCGGTGCACTAGCCACAGAAGCTGTAGGTCTAGGTCTCGGTCTCTGAAACTGTCCTGATCTACTCATCTGCCTCTGACTCCTTCCCACTCTAGGAACAAAGCTCCCTCTGCCCCTCTTCACTGATGAAGACCCTGTCTCAAACTGTGGTCTTCTCACTCTAGTCTCTTCCTCAGATGCAGCTGCAATGACTTGAACTCTCTCTACACTCCGTGCTGCTGCCACAAGCTGAGAGAAATCAGTATATCTGGATCCAGCCACATGACAAATAAGAGAAGGCCTCAACCCCTCTTCGAATCTCCTACATCTATCAATGTCATCGGATATAATGCCTCCCGCATAATGGCTTAATCGAATAAACTCTACTTCATATTCAGTTACTGTCCGATGATCTTGTTTCAAACTCAAGAATTCCATTTTCTTCACATCCTTATACTCCCTAGGAGTATACTTCAATTCAAATTCCCTAAGGAAATCAGCATAGGTCAATGTGGGTGGATCATCCATGGCATGTGGTACGGTCTTCCACCAGTCATATGCATCCTTCTGCAATAATGACCTAGCATAATAAAACTTCTCCTCTGATGTGGCTTGCAACTGAATAAAAATTCTCTGAACTTTATCAAGCCATTGTTCTGCCACAGCTGGATCTATCGTACCCAGAAAATCCTCTGCCCCAAACTTCCTCAGTTTATCATATTGTCTCACTGGTACCTGAGGCTGAGGTGGTGGTGGAGGTTGCGCTGGTGCTTGCCTCATAACTTCCATCATATGTCTAAACCAGGCTGGTGGAATCTCATCACCTGCTGGTCTCCCCGACACTGAAGCAGGTACCTCACTGGCTACCTCAACTCTAGCTCCCTCCCTACTCTCAACAGGAGCTATACTCTCTGCACTTCCTTCTACAAACTGTCGTGAATGGGGATCCATTACTACCTATATCTGCAAACACGACCAAATACACCTTATTAAAGATCAAAGGCTGCCAATACCAACATATATTTTATTCAAAATCAACTTTTAAAATCAAAATATTCTTTTTATAACATTTTTCCTAGGTTGAGAATCTCAAACCTAGGCTCTGATACCAAAACAATTGTAACACCCCTAAATCCCATATACGTTCACTACATATCACCACCATGTAATGAACATACATAGAACCTAAGAATGCTACGGTTTTCCATAAACAATTCACAATATATATATATATATAATATAATGATATTTAATTGTAAACTAAATCAAAATAGGTATAAACATTTTATTTGTTACGCAGCGGAATTTATCAAAATATTTATATATATATATATCCAAGTACCAGTTCACAAAGTTATACACGTATACATTAAATCCAATACTTTACAAAACATAAAGATTATATACATGATTGGCAGCTTTCTCTTTGATCTTTAAGTCCAGTACAACTCTTCAATTCCTAGACTCACTCGGTCTAGAGGATCTCTCGGGTTCTTCCCTAACACCTGCGCGATAAACACAATCGCGCTAAGCCAACGGCTTAGTAAAACAACTATAGTATCAATATGCTTTGATGCCATGCTCATGACCCTCAATCAAATAAATAATACATAGCAAATCATAACTTATTCATCATAAATTATCAACCCATAATTACATTATATCATTACTCATCAATTTCATTAAGCAATAGTCACAATTTAACAATCATAAATCACATTAAGCCTAAGACACACCTGGGCCCAAAACACCCTAATATGTTATTCAAAGTTCAGAGTCCCTGTGTTTGATTCAATATCATAATCATCAAGCCCGTAGGCAATATATATATATCATATCTCTATCCATGGATAGCGTAACAGACCCAGTCTCTTGGACCATCAACCCATTAACATGAGGAGATCCTCAACTCAGTTAGACTGTTACAAGTTTCAATTGGAATCATCAGCTTACGGGCCATCCCATTTCGCCTATCCAATGATTCATAAACATCACATTTCTCATATATCAACTGGAACCGGCTTACGGGCCATCCCATTTCGCCTATCCAGTGATTCAATTGGAATTGGTTTACGGGCCATCCCATTTCACCTATCCAATGATTCATAGGCATGCCATCAAAAACAGGACTCTGAAAGTTGAATCAACACATTAGGCATATTAACATTTCATTTATTCTTTCACAATTTATTCCCTTTACATCAACTTGGCCCAATCACAGTGGCCTCACATATCATTTAATTCATCTTAATCATTCACATTAGTTTTGCATCAATTCTCAAATCATATCAAAGCAACGCAATCATGTTAATTCCATACCCCATCACATAAGTATGCACAATTAATAACTTCCTCATACATTACACAAAACATTATAAATATGCCTTCACAATGCATTAGTGCTCTCAATGCTTTAACAAATACATGTGTGTTATGCTTTCACATCTTATAAATGTATGCAATGATGTAGTTGCACTTACCTCAATAACACTTCACTCAACTCTAATTACTTCCTCTATCAAGGGTCTCTTACTTTTCAAATAAATGATGGTTCACCCTCTTCAAGACCTAATCCCAAAAATAGCAATATACACTTACTTAGGGATACACAAGAGATAATCAAGTTAATAAATAACTAGGGCAAACCCTAAACTTAACACGCTCACCCACACGGGCGTGCTTCTGGGCGTGTAATACATACTGTCTCAACCACATAACAACACGTCCAACCTCCTGGACGTGCTCCTGGCCGTGCCAATTCTCCAATCTCACAGTAGCTATGACACGCTCAATAACACGGGCGTGTTAATGGTCGTGTCACACCTACTGCCTCCAACACAATTGACACGCCTAAAGACTCTGGACGTGCTCATGGGCGTGTCAGGCCAACAACTCAGATTCCGGCCACACCAACAAACAAACAACCAAACTCTTCTTATCACTTTCTTTCCTTTCAAACAAACTCATCCAAACTAACCCAAAAACCAACTCAAACATACAACAACACCAAAACAAGACAAGACACATACACAAACACAAATCACAAATCATCACTTCAAACCCTCAACACCAACATATCTCCATCTTTACCAAGAAACCCACTCTATCCATCAAACAAACCCCAAAATCCATAATCAAAGAATCAAACACCCATAAAAACATCTCAATCAAGCCAACATACTCTTAACATTATACCACTCCATCAAAACCCAAACATAACTCAAACAACACAAGAAAACAAGAGAGAACTTACCAAATTTGAGGAAACTTCACAAATCTCTAACTTGATGATTTGATTCTTCCTTCAAATTACTCTTAGCTCTTCAATCTCTCTCTTGCTCTCTTCCTTCTTGGATGTCCGGCCAACAAAAATGGAAAGAAGAAAAATGAAGAGTAAACAAATCAACTCTTATCTCTACACCAAAATCCACTCACTCTCATCCAAGCATTTTAATATTATTATAATCCAAATTAATCCCTTCCACTAATTAATTACTTCCATTTTCCTTAATTAATTAAATACTCAATAATATAAAAATATCTTCCTCCACTACTACTCTCTCTTTGACCATTATTTGACTCATATATATGTTATATATATTACCATATACACAACATATAAACTTGTCTCTAAACCCTATTTCTTCCCAAAACACATATACATATACTTTACTTCTCTCAACTTAAACCAACAACAACAACAACAACAACAACAACAACAACACATACAAAACTTCTAGGGCATGCATAGGGATATTACATGACCTTAGTAGGAAAGAGGAAGGACTATCTAACTAACATCATTTTCACTATGATAGCTAAGAGGTTAGTGCAAAAAGGCTGCGAGGCATATCTGTTATGCGCGTTAGAAGTGAAAGAAGAGGCACCGAAGCTACAAGATATACCTACTGTTTGTAATTTCCCCAACGTATTTCCTGACGATTTACCCAGATTACCACCTAAATGAGAGGTGGAATTCACCATAGATGTGTACCCGGGAGCTGCACCAGTATCCATCTTACCTTACCGAATGGCGCCAGTGGAGCTAAAAGAACTAAAGGTACAGCTACAAGAACTTTTAGACAAGGGGTTTATTAGGCCAAGAGTGTCACCATGGGGAGCTCCAGTATTGTTTGTGAAAAAGAAAGACGGATCCCTAAGGTTGTGCGTGGATTACCGTCAACTCAATAAGCTGCCCATCAAGAACAAGTACCTGCTACCTCGCATAGATTATTTGTTTGATCAACTCAAAGGTGCTGGAGTCTTTTCAAAAATTGATATACGATCAGGTTATCATCAATTGGGGATCAAAGACGAAGACATACAAAAAACCTCATTCAGAACTCGCTATGGACATTATGAATTCATTGTTATGCCTTTCGGATTAACGAACGCACCTGCAGTATTCAGGGATCTGATGAACAGAATTTTCCACCCGTATTTGGATCAGTTCATGGTTGTATTCATTGATGACATATTGGTGTATTCAAAGAATTGAGAGGACCATGATCGCCACCTTAGGATTGTTTTGCAAACCCTGCGAGAGAAGCAGTTATACGCTAAATTCAGCAAATGCGAATTTTGGTTGGAAGAAGTAGCTTTCTTGGGACATATTGTATTGGCAGAAGGAATAAGGGTTGATCCCAATAAAATAGAAACAATATTGGAATGGAAGCCACCTAAGACAGTAACGGAAGTCTGTAGTTTCTTGGGGTTAGCAGGATATTATCGGAGATTCGTCAAAGGGTTTTCCATGATCGCCGCACCTATGACCAAGCTACTTCAGAAGAATGCCAAATTCCAGTTGACCAACGCTTGCCAACGAAGCTTTGAAAGGCTGAAGCAAAAAACTTACTGAAGCGCCCATTCTTACATAACCCGAATCAGGAAAAGATTTTGTGATTTATAGCGATGCATCCCACATCGGGTTAGGTTGTGTATTGATGCAGGAGGGCAAAGTCATTGTGTATGTCTCTCGACAGCTCAAGTCACACGAAAAGAATTATCCCACGCATGATTTAGAACTAGCAGCGATTGTTTTAGCTTTCAAGACATGGAGGCACTACCTATACGGGGAAAAGTGTTACGATTTAAATAGAAAGGCAAGCTAAGCCCTAGATTCATCGGACCATATGAGATCATTAAACGGGTAGGTCCGGTAGCTTACCAGTTGGCGTTACCACCCGAATTAAGTAAAATACATGATGTTTTCCATGTTTCAATGCTAAGGAGGTATCATTCAGATCTAACCCATGTTATACAAGCCCAGGACATCGAGATTCAGCCCGATCTGACATACGAGGAAGAGCCAATAGAAATCTTAGCACGGGAAATCAAGGAGTTGCGGAATAAGAAGATTCCATTGGTCAAAGTGCTTTGGAGGAATCACAAAGTAGAAGAAGCCACATGGGAATCGTGAAGAAACTATGAGGAAGCAGTACCCATATTTATTTCCGCTTGATACGCTTCGGGACGAAGCCTAAATTAACGAGGGAGGAATTGTCACATCCGCCCACTGTATTTATGTCTAGCAGTCATGTGCACAGCAAGAGAAAGGATCTGGAGAGGTCATCTCTGATGGTGGTTCCTAGAGAAGGTCGCAAGATCAAAGGGACTTAATTGCAATAATGCAAAGTTTTGGGGAGGTGACTGTAATTTCCAAAAAGTTTTAGGGAGGTAACTGTAATTTTCAAAAGTTGTACTGGAGGTTCTTAATAGTGCACATAACAGACTCCAAAAATGGAGAGTATAGAAAAATCGGGTCGCAATGACGTGTAACGGTTTTTCCAGAAAACGCCCCGTTAGAGGGAAACAAAAACATGTATACTAGGGGCATTTTGGTCATTTTAATTAAAATTTATACCTGAATCCAAAGTAGGAAATAAAAAAACGAGTGCGTAAAGGACGTCAAGGGGTTGAACATGAAATGATCGTCAGTAGAAATGGAGTCCGGGCAAAACCCGAGCAAAGAAAGGACCTAAAGGGAATTTTGTAAAAAGTCAAGGGCTTATTGGTAATTTTTCAAAATGACTTGGAAACTTAAAATAGACCTTAAAAATAGAAAGTAGAGATTGAGAGGATCAAAACCATATGTAGTTTGCCTTGTGGAACTGTACGGTTTAAAAGTTACGATCGATTAATCGCCGGAGGGTATTTTGGTCTTTTCACACCTTAGACCATAAATTTTCAGCACAAGGAGGTTGAGGGGCCAAAATATAATTAAAAGAAAGTCCAAAGGCTTGGGTTTTAAATAAATAAAAGAAAGAGACAAATGGACTAATGGAAATTAGCCATTTAGAAGTCATAAAAAGAAGAAAAGAAAAAGGTGTGGACAAATGGTCATAAACCATTCATCCAACCCAAAAGTGAGCATCATTTCTCCTATATATATATCATAGTAAGAAGAACAAAACCTCTCTTTCTCACCTCCAAACCGTCGGCCTCCATAGGAAGAACACCAAAGAATTTTTAATTTTTGTCAAGTTTGATTCAAGTTCAAGGTGAGTTTTAAGGTTTTCAAGTATGTAGAATTCAATTCTAGTATTAATTTTAAGTATTTATATATCTATTGGAAGGTTGGAAATTAGGGTTCTTATGGTGGATTTGGGAAAATTTTAAGTAGTGATGATATTGATTAATTAAATGAAAGAATCAAGGTTTCTAAGGTTTAATAAGGTTAGATTAGGGTTTAGTTTGAAAAGAAATGGAAGGGTAGTGTATGTTCTAAATTTCTAAGGTTTATGTTTAAGGTTGTGTTCTTGAATTTCTTGAAGGGGAAACAAAGATTAAGGAAGGAGAAGAAGGAAAAGCAAAGGGAAATTAAAAGAACAAGGTTTGGTACTTTACCATAAAAGAAATTTTATTTTTCTGACAAACTTTGGTTTATGAAATTTTTGATGTTGATGCTTAAATGTATTGATTGAGTTTAAATTAAATATTTGAGTTATGTTCTTGGTTTCTTATGGCAATTGAGTTGGTTAAATTTAATTTAAACCAAATGTTTTGAGAAAAATTTTGGCAAGTTGATTTGATGAACTTTAATTAGTTGATTTATGTTAAACATGCAAAAGTTGTCAAAGGGAAGTGTTTGAATCTTCACTTTATCATTAAAGAAGCCTTTATATTGATTTGAAAAAGAAAAATAAACTATTCAATGTATTTCATATGTTTGGGCGGAAATGGTTTCAAAATGGCAGATTTCTGGACTCTTTTTGTGGCAGCTGTTTGAGGTAGCAAATGAATGAATTTTTCAACGAAATTTTATGTGAAATTAGTCAACATATGAAATAAGTTTTCTGTAAAATTTCAGCCAAAAATAAGATCATTTACCTGGTTAAATGCATGACTGAAGTGGACTGAAATTTTGACAAAAACCCAGATTTTACTATTCATTTGGTCATGCCATTTTGCGTTGCCGATTTTACGTGCCGCGACACTATTCATTTGGTCAATTTGTGATCTTTTGAGGAATGCTTTGAAATGTTTGATATGTTTATTGTGGATGTTAAATATGTGAAAAAGGGTAATGGTTTGACTAAAGAATGTGGTGCGCGGCGTAAATGGCAAAGCGCGACAGGAATTAAAATGATTTCTCGAGTCATTCTAAAATGAAGTTTGAGACTTAAATTGAATCATTTTAACCTTTATGCTTTACTGGGTAGTAGGGGTGGTAGATAAGGGTATGGTGCACTATACTAACTTATGCAGTATTGCTTGATATTGTGATTGAATTGTTATGATCTGAACTCAATGGTGATGGCCATTGGGGGCCAATGGTGAGTGCCATTGGTTATAACCAGGATGGTGAGGGCCATTCCTGTGATATGATAATGGTGGTGAGGGCCACCTATGTTACAGTGGTGAGGGCCATTGCCTTATCGCTATGGTTTCCTATACCAGTAGAGCCAAAGTCCGATTATTATTTTTTAAAACTACGTAATGCAAAATGAGTTTGAATTATGGTTTTTACATTTGTTGGAAGCATATTTACATTGAATGTACAATAATTTCCACTGGTTTAATATTGGTTGATTTATGATTTAATTATTTCCATTTATTTCAAATGCTTTCATGTTTTACATATATTTTCATCGGTAAAGTACCCACTGAGCGACATTGCTTAGCGAGTTAAGTTTTCCTTGACTCGTAGGTTTGGAGCAGTAACTAATTCTTGGGAAGCGACGACTAGACCCACAGCATCTCAGGGTAGATCTCTTAGTTTCCATTATGAGTTAGCTAGTTGTGGCATGTATATGTATATATAAGATTGAGAATTACTATGTTATACTGTACGTTAGTATTATGTAATAATAATAAACCTCTACTTTATTTTGTATTAGAAGTGTGAATTCTTCTTGCAGGTTGTAGTTGAGGGTATAAGGTGGATTCATTGGGAGTGTATTGAAACTGATTGTATTCGCATTGGTTTGTGTAAAAAATATTTTCAAAAATCAGAAAAACCAGTTTGTCGACACTTGGGACCCAATTTCTAGGAGAACCTCTGGCAAAATTTCTGTAAAAACTGGAACTAAAATTTGACTAAGTAAAATTGTTAGCAATATTAAGTTAGTGTGGTGCCTCTACTCGGCTTACACACGTAGGTCGAGAAGGGGTGTTACAAGGGTAATTTAAGTTCTTAACATAAAACTAGATTTGATACTCGATCCTAAACTGAACTTGGATACTCGATCCTAAACTAGATTTGGATGCTCGATCCTAACTGGATTTGGATACTCGATCCTAAACTAGGTTTGGATACTCGATCCTAAACTGGATTTGAATACTCGATCCTAACTGGATTTGGATACCTAATCCTAAATTGGATTTGGATACTCGATCCTAACTAGATTTGGATACTCGATCCTAAACTAGATTTGGATTCTCGATCCTAAACTGGGTTTGGATACTTGATCCTAAACTATATTTGAAAGTGAGTTTGAAAATATTTTATATACGCATAAACTCAAAAATTAAAATGGAGAAACTTTGCCCCCTGTGTAGGCTCAAACCAATAATTTTTCTCATGCAGGCTCTGATTGATGTTTGTATTTTGTCTTGTTCTTTACATAAGCATGCATCTCTTCTTTCTTTTGTGAAATGACTAGAGCTTCCTTAAGCAATGGTTCTTCCATGCCCCCCTGATTCAATATCTTCTTTATGATTACTTCATAGAGTGTATGTTGTTCACTTTAACAAAGAAAAATGCAGTGTGATATGATCATGTATGCATGATATGCATGAGTAATACTTACAATGGTTCCATCAACTCACAGACCAAGATGATTAACTAAAGTGTTCTCATTGCCTCCTTCCAGATGCCCGTTCAGGTCTTGCTTTGGAATGACAAAATGCTTCACATTTATGGCTTTTATCTACAAGATGTTGAAAATAAGAGTGGTGGATACCCCAAGGTGTAGAGTCAGGGATACATCCATTTCAAACTATGTCATTTGGTAACTTCATCATGACCTTGCCAATAATCATTTCCTTTACCCAATTTGTCCTTCGAGTTTTGATGGTTCAACAAACTTCTCTTGACTTAAAGGCTTCGTGTGACAAAAATATTTTTTTTTTAAATCAAATGTTGGCTTTGCCAAATCAATGCCAATTTACCTCGGGACTTGATTTTTCAAATTAACATATCTATAACATCACAACCCTAGTTACCATACTAAACTCGGGAGATATTTCTATTTAAGCAAGAATTGTTGCACTTCAGATAGGCACATACACATTACTTGGTCAAAGATCTCATTTAGTTTAAATATTATCTATCTCATATGCATGCTTATTCAAACTATCTCCACTAATGGACTCTACCTACCAAGAGAGATCAACAAGTCTTTGATAGGCTTGAAATGGGGTCTATAAGGAACATAGGTTAAATGAAGGCCATTTGTAAGTTGGAGCCGATGTGACACAATGGACAAACTTTCACACTACAAATTTCTTATTTGAACTTTAGACAGCTGGAACCAATCTTGCTAGACTCCAAATTCCTTCTATCTTCTTAGCATTAATCTGGATCTTGATTGGGATAGTCTTTGCCTTTGCAAAAAGTTCGGTACCCAAATTTATTTCTTTTCTTCTTCTCCCTTTTCTTTCTTTTTATTTTTCTTACTCTTCCCTTTCTTTGAGCATTTTATCATTTTTTCCTTCTTCTTTGTAGGACTGTCAAGTAAAGAACTTTAAAAAACTGAATGGTCTTTCTCCTTTTTCTCTAATTTTGATTGAATCTTTGGTTGGGTTGGACTAATTTAAGTCAAATTGTCCTTATAAACCAAATGGAAGCCTTTTGCTGCTTTAGGTAAAAGAGAACTCAGTTGGCTTTCTGAACCGCCTTTTTAGGTTTTACCCTTTTTTCTTTTTTTTTCTTTTTTCCTTTTTTCCTTTTCTTTTTTTTTCTTTTCTTCTTTTTTTCTTCTTTTTTTCTTTTCTTTTTCTTTTATTTTTTTTTGTTCTAGCTCTAAAAGAGTTGTCTTGTTTGTACCAACTTGGGTTTCTTATAATGGATAAGTGGAGTGACATAAATCTCCTTTAACAGGGATAAATCATTTGTTACTCTGATGTTGTCTTGATAGATTGGAGATACTAGGTGAACTTTAACTACCTTTATGGTCTTGAGAACATCAACTATCCCCATGGTCTTGATAGCATCAACTATCCTTACAGTTTTGGCTATGCATTCCTTTCTTTGATCTTCTTGCCTCTTCACCTTAGTGATCATAAGACGTGTCAAAAGTATCACAATAGCTCAGGGTAGGTTGTTGGGGTTATATGCCAATGAAAAGAAAGCTAAAATTTCATGAAGGCTCAAAGGGATAACTAGGGATTGATATCTAATTGGGTGGATACTAGTTGTTGGCTAACCAAACAATGCCTAGATCATTTCTCTCTTAAATAAGCAGAGTTCAATTTCGCCTCAAAAATTTGTCAAAGCATGTTCTAAGACTGACTAGGACCTAGACAAACGTAATTATGCATGCTATAGAGTAATTCCCTCACCTAGTAAAGTCATTCGCGTCATGATGCATAAATATATTAATTCATTAATCATCAAGCTAGATTCCTCATTGGTTGAGCACCAAAATGAACAAAGACCAACAAAATTTTTGATGAAAGAAATTTATTCAAATAAATTTAAATTTGAAAAACAAGATTGTTCCAATTAAATATTTAAAGAAAGCAAAATTTAAAAGCAACATTCAAGCTAAGGAAAGTTTGTTGAGTTAAGCTTCTTTTCCTTTCACATCTTCAATTTTCCCATCTTGAAAGGACGATAAAGTAAAATCTTCTTCCAATCCTTTTCCTACCATGAAGGTTGCTGGTGGTGGCACTCTACCAAATTTAGGCAAAGGATTTTTCTTGGTATTGGGCTTGTCTGGCTTGGGTAGCTTACCACTGTCAATCAAATCTTGGATCTTGTGTCTTAGATGAGCACATTTATCCGTCTCATGCCCTTGCATTTGATGAAATTGACAAAAGGCCTCGGCATTGAAGTTTGGTGGTAGGGGATTATGTAGCGGTCGAGGAGCCAACGGTTGTAATAACCCTTTCTTTTGTAGCTTGTTGAAAACCCAAGATAGAGGTTTCCTTAATTCTGAGAATTGTCTTTTATTTCCTCGACCAGTCACATTAACATCAACTTCTTTTTGCGTGCTTTGATTGCTAGGCTGATAATTTCCTTTCTCATTCCTTCTTGCCGAAAAGCGGGTCTTCTCCCTTTCCCATTCTTCAATTTTCAGCCCAGCTTAGAGAAGATCTTTGAATCACTGATAAGTGTATGAGATATCCTTTCATGAAAACTAGGCAACACCCCTTTCACAATCACCCTTATTTGGTCAGATTCATCAGGCGTTTTCCTGAGCAAAGCAGCCTTATTTCTCCATCTTTTCACATAGTCCACAAAATTCTCATTTGGCCTTTGTCTAATGGACTCCACTTCCATTAAGGTAACTTCCATCTTGACATTGTATCCATATTGTTGGATGAAGGCCTTGTATAGCATATCCCAATCTTTTTGAGTACTTTCCTCTAAGGTGTTGAACCAATTTTGGACACTAGGATCCAATGAGAGCATAAAATACCTCAGAGTTTGAGCTTTAGTAGCTCAAGCAGACTGCATAGCAGTGATGTACTGCTTCACATGGAGATGAGGATTTTCAGTACCATTGTACCTAGAGAAGGAAGGCATCTTGAACTTATAAGGGACCTCCTCATCTTGTTCAAACAGTTTGTCAATCTCGGACATCTCTTCGGTTTTCAGCTTCTTCTTAAATTTCTTTTCTAGGTCAGCACTCATCTTCTCAACATTAGAATTTTCAGTCTTTTCAAAAGTTGTCTTCTCAACAACCTTTGGCTCCTTTTGATCTTGAGGATCTTGGAAGTATTAAGCCCAATCATCATCATCAATGATCACCTTATCATCATCAAAAGCCACTTCACCAATCTTAGCCTCCCCTTTGTCGTTTGGCTTCTTGGTGCTAGTAGATGCTTCGGCATTATTTCCTAAAATTATAGCCAATTGGTTCTTCATGGTCTCAGCTAGGGCCTCTTTTATTTCTTCCATCTTGGCATTGAGGGCATCATCCACCATTCCTTGAATTTGTTCGGGCTCCATTGCTTTTGGCGAGCAAGTGATTGAGTTGCTACTAGATTCTTCATCTCCGGCTTAGGTCGAATTGTCATAAGCTTTTGAACTATCATAATCCAGGGCTGTGAGCCAGAGAGGATCAATGATATATTTATTTTTAAGAAAAGTTTTATGTCCAAAGACCAACTTAAAAAGTCTTGAAAAAAACTTTGGTTTTTTGGATTTAGAGAAAAATTTATTTTGAGCTTACAAATTTACTTAGGTCATATTAGAAAAAGAACAATCCAAATAAGCTATGATTTAAGCCAAGATAAATTAACCATAGTCAAACAACAAGCATTTGGGGTAAAAACCTAAGGAAGGTAACTAGGCCAATTACATGAGCTTTAGTCTTTAGGTAAAAAGGCTTAGGTTCCCATAGCAAGTATATACCAAATGGTACCAGGCTATGAGTGGTTATGCCATGCTCAATCTCCATACCTTGAGTGAAAGTATGGTATCCCTTACATAACACAACACGGGTAACACGGGCGTCCTAACTCACACACACGATGCAATCTAAATGATGCAATGGATAATATCATGATAAGAAAGAATAGAATAATATAAAGACGAACGGAATCAACTTCTCTTATACCCAGTGGAGTCGCCACTGTGAGCGGAGATTTTTGCCCCCACTCCCGGTGAAATAATTCTTGCGACTTCGGCACTATTTAGGCTCTAGGCCTTAGAGAACATGGACCTAAGCCCAGAGAAAATGGAGTCGCGACCCGGACGGGCCGGGAAAAAGAAAGGGGTGGATGACTCAATTCCTTAGGAATCCCCAACCCCCTAATGGGTTTGGAAAGTTGGGTACGTGTGGGGAAGGTGAGAAATGGCCCAGCACTCCCCACATGCAATAATTAAAATAAAGAATCATTATATTAAAATCAAAGCAATGTTCAAACAAAGTAAATAAATGGACACCCATCCGAGGATGGAAACATGTCCTTACATCGTTCATGTCTAAACTAAATAGGACACCCACCGAAAGGTGGAAATATATCCTTTACATTGGTCCAAAATATAAAAGCAATTTAAATTACATGAAAATTAATTAATGAGGTACCCACAAAGTGAAAACATACCTCTTGCAATTTTAATACCAAAACAAACAAATAATAATCATAATAATAAAGAAAATATCCATCCATGATAAATTAAATAAATCAAGCATTAAAATTAAATAAATCAACCATCAAAACATATAATAAACTACATAATCAAATCTAAAATTAAATAAAGTAATAAATATATATATTTAGGATTTGCATCTTAGAATAAGGTTTTTGGAATTAGGGTTTTTGAAATTAGGATTTAAATTGAGGTTTCATCATTCAGGGTTTAGGGTTTTTTTTTTGAGGTTGCTGGGATTATGAAATTTAGGGATTATGAAATTTAGGGTTTAAGAAATTTTAAGGTTTCTATGAAACTAGGGTTTAGGAATTAAGTTATTGGAATTAGGGTTTGGGTCTAGGTTTGGGAATTAAGCAACTGGAGTTAGGGTTTTAGGCTTTTTGGAATTAAAGGATTTTGACATTTTAGAATTTGATTAGGGCTTTGGGGTTTTGAATTTGGAAAATAGATTTTATAAATTTAGGTTTGGAATTTGGAAAATATTTTAGGGTTTTGGAAAATTAAGAAAACAATTAGGGTTTTGGGAATTAATAAAACAATTAAAGGTTTTGGAAAATTATGAAAAAAATTAAGGTTTTGGGAATTAATAAAATAATATAGGTTTTGAAAAATTAAGAAAAGAATTAGGGTTTTAGGAATTAATAAAACAATTTAGAGTTTTTGAAATTGGAAAGCAGATTAGGGTTTTTAGCAACTGGGTAATTAGATTAGAGTTTTGATAATGTTTTGTGATTATATGAACATTAAACTCAAATCATGTTGTTTAAATCAAGTAATCAAGTCTACGAGGTTTAAGTTAACTACTGGACCTAAACAACTTCTTAAACTTCTAATGATATTTATAGAAGGGAATGTATATACTAGACAGTCAAATAAGTTGTAACTCAAGGATGAAACTACTGTGAATTCAAATAAATCAAAGAATTAAATCAAACCTCCGTTCGTTGGTTCTTCCACAATTGACTTTTGGATGAACAATAAACAAAGACAGCGTTGCTATCTTTGATGGATTAATGACTGATGAATGTCTGCTGCTAATCTTCTCTATTTGTTGCCGTCTCTCTTTTATGTTCCTTCCTACTCTTGTTAATGTTCCTCCTCTCCCATTCTGAATTCTGAAACATTAGTATTTATAGCCAAACCTTACTTAGAATCCTTAACCTAATATTAATCAGTCCCTAAAATGAATTCTAGTTGAATTAGGAAACTTATCCAACCTCATGTCGACCTGGTTGCCCTAGGTCGACATGAGTCCAACCTCATGTCGATCTGGGCTGCCCAGGTCGACATGAGGCTGCCAAGGTTGACATGAAGCATGCTCATGTCGACCTAGCCTGCCAAGGTCAACATGAAGAATGCTAATGTCAACTTAGCCTGCCTAGGTCGACATGAGTCTAACCTCATGTCGATTTGGGCTGCCAGATCGATATGAGGCATGCTCATGTCTCCCCAATCAGCCTGACTCAAATTATTCTTGCCCTTTTTAACTTATGGATAGAAAAGTTTAAATTTGGGCTGATTCAACTTGATTTTAGGGTTTTACAATTGAATTTATGCCTCTTTAATCGAAACCAACTCCTTTAAAAATTATAAGCTAGGTTTAAATATTTAAAGTCGGATCAAATTTATTTTGGCTTCCTTTAATTAGGACCATATCAAATTGGGATCAAAATTAAGGGTCTACAATGTCGCTTGTAGTAGTAATAAGTCGAGCGCAACATGTTTTTAGCGCCGTTGCCGGGGAAGGCAATTGTTGCTAGTAGTTTAAAATAACTATCGAGAGGAAAAAACTATGGCTGCTAACTCTAGATCATGAGTCGGGTAATTCAACTGATATGGCTTCAACTGTCGAGAGGCATAAGCAATGACTTTCGACTCAAGGCATCAGCAACAACATTTGCCTTACTAAGACGATAATTAATTAGACAGCTGTAGTCTTTAATCAACTCTAACCACCATCTCTATCGAAGATTCAGCTCTCTCTGAACACCCAGGTACTTCAAACTTTTATGATCAGTATAAATGAAACACTTCTCCCCATATAAATAATGCTGCCAAATCATTAAGGCAAAAGCTATGGCTGCTAACTTCAGATCATAAGTCAGGTAATTTAGCTCATGTGGCTTCAACTGTCGAGAGGCATAAGTAATGACTCTACCCTCCTGCATTAGACCACAACGTAAACCACTATGTGAAGCATCACTGTATATCACATATGGTTTACCTTCCACAGGCAGGGTAAGGATAGGAGCCTAAGTCAAAATCTTCCTCAACTACTCACACTTAGACAGCTTAGCATACAACCACTTCTCTCTCAGAGTCTGCAATAGAATCTGCTTATACCTATCCTAATCCTCCTCATTATGCGAATACACCAGAATATCATCAATAAAGACTACTACAAACTAATCTAAGTATGGTCTAAACACCCTGTTCATCAAATTCATAAATGTTACTGGTGAATTTGTCAATCCAAAAGGCATCACTAGAAACTCAAATGCCCATACCTCATGTGAAAAGTTGTCTTGGGTACATCCACATGTCTAACTCTCAACTGATGGTACCCTGATCTCAGATTAATCTTAGAGAATACCGCTGCTCCCTTCAACTGATCAAAGAGATCATTTATTCGAGGAAAAATATACTTGTTCTTGATGGTCACCTTATTCAACTGTCTGTAATCAATACATAATCTCAAGGTTCCATCCTTCTTCTTCACAAACAACACAGGTGCTCTCCATGCGGACATACTAGGGTAGATGAACCCTTTATCCAGCAACTCCTGCAACTGCACCTTTATCTCCTTCAATTCAGCATATGCCATCCGATAAGGGATAATAGAGATGGGAGTGGTACCAGGCATCAGATCAATACCATGCTCCACCTATCTCTCAGGAGGTACCCCTGGCAACTCATCAGGAAAAACATCTAGAAACTTGGCAACTGTGGGTATACAGTCAAGCTGGGACCCCACTAATTTGGTATCTACAACATAAGCAAGATAAGCCTCACATCCCTTCTGAATCATCCTCCTAGCTAAAATAGCTAAAATAAACATGGATGAAAGATGTCTCTGCTCACTAGATACCATCACATCTCTACCATCATGCATTCTTAGGGTAACACATTTTCGCTGACAGTCTACCATAGCCCCATGCCTGTATAACCAATCCATACCCAAAATCAGATTATACTCCCTGAAAGGCATCTCAATCAGGTCATCGAGAAACTCCTCATCCTGAACAACAACTGGACTGTCTTAGTGCACCCTGCTAACCACAACACTGTGCCCTAAAAGATTTATGACCAAAATATCAAATCCTAGGGACTCAAAATGTAAATCACTCACAGGCAAGATAGATGCAATAATGTATGAATGAGTCAACTCAAAGTCTATCAATACAAGAACTGAAGTATCGAATAAAGTAATAGTACCATCAATGATAGCTGAAGCATCTGGTTACCTCTGCATCATATAAAACCACTGCGATGGCCCTGCCCCATCTGGTCTACCCCTAGCTGTAGAACCTCCTCTCTAACTAGTCCCAGATCCACCACCTCTACCAAAACCTGTACCACCATGACACCCTCTAACACTAGGTCGAGAAGCTGCAGTATCTGTCAGTCTATTCTCTGGTGGCTCTGGATAATCTCTAAGAAAGCGGCCTGGTGACCCACATTTGTAACACAGTGCTAGTGCACCTGTCCTCCAGCGGACACCCCTATGTGCCCTACCATAATGAACACATGTAGGTGGAGCAGGCCTCTGAGCTATTGGGGTCGGAGCACTAGCCACTGAAACTACAGGTCTCTATCTCTGTCTCTGCTATTGTGCTAACTTGCCAGACTGTCCCTAGCTCCTACTAAACCTCTAAGGATATCCCCCTCTACCTTTCTTCATTAATGAAGACCCTGCCTCACCCTGGGATCTCCTAGCTCTGCTCTCCTCGGCTCTGGCAGCTGCTGTAAGACCTTGTGCTCTCTTAACATTCATGGCAGCTGCAACCAACTGAGAAAAATCATGATACGAAGAACCTACTATAATACACCCCTCCTCAAACCTCCTACACCGGTCAATCTCATCAGATATGATCCCTCCAGCATACTGACTCAGTTGGATAAACTTTATCTCATACTCTGTCACTGTCCTAGTGTCCTGCCTTAAACTTAGGAACTCCATCTTCTTCACATCTTTATACGCCCTTGAAGTATACATCTTCTCAAATTTCTGCAAGAAATCATCATAGGTCAGGACTGGCGGATTAGCTGTAGCATGTGAAACCGTCTTCCACTACTTATAGGCATCCCTCTGCAACAGAGATCTAGCACAATCAAACTTCTCCTCCGGAGTAGCCTGCAGCTAGATGAACACTCTCTGGACCCTGTCTAGCCACTGCTCTGCTACAGTAGGGCCTGTAGTACCAACAAAGTCCTCGGCTCCAAACTTCCTCAACTTATCATACTTCTTCATTGGAAATTGCGGCTACCGCTGTGATGGCGGCGGTGGCTGCTAAACCAGAGCCTGCCTCAACAACTCCACCATATGCCATACACAGCCCGGCGAAATATCCTCTACTGCTAGTTTAACAGGCATAGAAGCAAATGCCCTACCACTAGTCTCGGCTCTAGCTCCATCTCTACCCTCACTAGGAGCTACACTCTCTGCACTACCCTCTATAGACTGATGCGTCCGAGATGCCATAACTATCTATATCTGCAAACACAATAGAAATTGTCACATTAGAGATCAAAAACTATAAGTGCCAATGCATGTATCACAATTAAAAATAATATTTAAAATCTCCATTTTCTCACTCTAACAACCCACCTAGGTCGAGAATCTCAAACCTAGGCTCTGATACCAAAATAAATATAACACCCTTATATCCTATATACATATAATACATAAATCCAATATATGTAAAATATGCATACACGGTATAAAAATATCACAATCCAGTTTAATAAAAAATTTTAACTTTCAAATTGAAAATCATAAATACTTTAGAATGTATATTTCAATAGAAAATAAAATATTTATTATTAACTATATGTTTCAAAATAGTATTGTTCATAAAAATCTCTGGAAAAAAATTCCCAAAGTTTTGTCTGTATTTTGGACATTACCAAATTATCAACAATACACAACTTGTAAAGGAAAAACACTTCCAATAAAAATATTGATACATTTCACCCATACTCCTCAATTTCTCCAAGTTTCTCAAAACATTTATACATATGCATATATATTTTTATCAAACCACCTATACACCCACATTATAAAATTTTTCAACCCATTGTTTATAATTTACAATACATATACATCAAAACATAATATAAAATATATAATGTCAAAATATACGATAATATAAAATATATACATGCTGGCAGTGTCTCTGATCTTGATGCTCAAAAATCAAATCTACAATCAAGACCCCAAATCTAGACCCGGCCTGGTCTAGAAGAACTCTTCAGCTCTACTAGATCTCCCATGTCATCTGCGCGATGAGTGATAATCGTGCTAAGCCAAAATTCTAGTTGTACAAACTGTGATAACATTAACACTTATATGCAATGCCAATTGCACAATGTTTATGTATATCATGTCAATTTGTGACATACCATTTCATTTAAACATAATTTTGAATCATTTTACAATTCACATAACAAAAAAAACAAGCATGGGCCCAAAGGATCTAATATGCTATTCAAATTCCAGAGTTACTATTTTAGTCTAAGTTGACACCATGTGTCTAGCCTCGAAGGCAAATCAAGTAATTGCTCAGAAGCTATCCTCGAAGGTAGATCATAATAATTGCTCAAAAGCTAGCCCCGAAGGCATATCATATCACAGTGATGCCAAACGTCTAGCCCCAAAGGTAATTAAATAATTGCTCAAAAGCTAGCCCCTAAGACAAATAATGAGGATAACCTCATAGGCATGCTGCCAAACACCGAACTCTGGAAATTGAAGAACATACTAGGCACACAACTATTTCATTTTTTCCATCATCAATTTCTTTCTCATTTTCCCATAATCAAGCTAGGCAAATTGTCTCATTTCTCATTATCAACTAGACACATTACCTCTTTTCTCATTTTTCTCATTCATATCAATATCATTTCATTTCAATTTATCACATTTTATCATATCTCAATATATCATTACAATGCACCACATTTTAGATTAAAGCACATTACCTAAATATTTTGGGTATTTTAACATAATTCACATATAATCACATTTTATACAATCTAGCCATTACTAATAGCTTTTCACAATATTTTTAATGCAAACACAACAAACCACATTACCCAAACACTTTGGGTCATTTTCACATATTGCACATATTTCACTTTTTACTCAATTTAGGCATTATCAATGGCTTTTTACAATGCATATAATGCATTCATAACAAATCACATAACATAGCACAATGTTCATGCATATTCAATGCATTAACTTAACACATTTTTCAACCAAAATGTGTTAAGCCCAAATGTCATGTAAATATACCCAGTTTATCCAAAGTTTGTGCTTACCTCTAAAAGCTTCCACAAGCAAGCCACAAAACTAACACCAACCTTCTCTTCCAACTTGCCCTTCAACACTTGGATTGGGCAAATCAATTCTCCTCAATGCCTATATTGAATGTGACCATAAATAATCATTTAGTATCACATTTAAAGGCATTTCCAAACTTAAACCATAATTAAACATCACTTAAATCAAAACTCTAAAGTAAAGCCTAATCTTACTTTAAACTTGAAAAACCATATTGAACCATTCAATTTAGTGTTTTAAGTTTATTTATATTATTAAAAACATATTATAACTTGTTTAAACCAATTACATTGCATAAACACACACTTATGTCCAAAATCCTAAAAGGCATAATCTTCCCCATTGAAGGTTTTTCATTCCAGCTCAATCCAATTATCATTTCAAACTTATATTCATCACTTTTATCACTAAGGAACGTGCTTTAAATAATAAAACCAATCAATTCACCAACTTTGAAAATGCCCATTTCCAAAACCCTAAATCAACGCTTCCATTCCCAAACTCTAATCAAACTTAGCCAAATCTAACATTTGACTTTAAAATACTTGTTCATGCATCAAAACAACTCATTTAGAATAAATTTGCACAATTAAAATTCATGGTTTCACAAATCCTAAAATTCCATAACCCTAAATTATCTCTCTTCACCAATCTTTACTCAAACTTAATTATTTCTTCAATCCAACCTTAAAATCATTGCTAACTACTTAAAATAACTTCATACATACCAAAATATACAATTAAATCATACCACTTCAACAACCCAAAACACACATATTCCAAACTTTCATGAAAATCCAAAGAAAAAGTGAGTAAACTTACTAATTCAAGTAGAAATCACCAAATCTTCTCTTGAAACCTTGAAAATCACTCAAATCATGGAGCTAAGAAGAAGAAATCCTTGAGCTCTTCTTCAATGGAGGTTCAGCACACTAGGAAGAAGAAGAAGAAGACAAAATAAATTTTCTCTTTCTTTCCACTATCTTTTATAACCTTATATATATTATTATATTATATTTTTAATTAATTATTTAATTAATTAAAACCCTAAAATATTATCTTCCATTAAAAATAATTTATTTTTCAAATATTTAAATAATTTTGAATTTTCAAAGTTTAAGTACAAAAATACCCTTGGACCTTTGACTTTTGACTTTTAAAAGTTGACTTTTATTAACTTTGTATATATTATGTAAATTTTACATATATCACATATACATTTCACTTTTCATTTAAAATTCCTTCATTTTTCATTTAAAATTATTTATTTATTTTATCCAATTAAATTATAATTTATTTTATTAAATTTTTAAAAATTAGAAATTTTCAAAAATTAGGATATTACAAAAAAGAGGTGGATGACTCAATTTCTAAGAAATCTCCAACTCCCTATTGGGTTTGGAAAGTTAGGTACATATAGGGAAGGTGAGAATGCCATAACGTCCGGTTCATTGGAACCAGCCTCCTTTTAAGATCTAAATATTATTAAATTCTTAGTTATTATGACATTATCCATACTACATACAATTATTGAAATAAGTAATCATCATAATATAAATCAAACAAACAAATAAATGGACACCCATCAATTGATGCAAACATGCCCTTACAAATGTCCAAATGTCCATAAAGAAAATGAATAAAATAGGACACCCACCAAAAGGTGAAAACGTGTCCTTTACAAATGTCCCAAAGTCTTTAAATAGATTAAACTATATAAAATAAATAAATTAAACAAATAAGGCACCCATAAGTGGAAACATGCCTTTTACATCCTTAAAATCCAAATAATAAAATTAACACCATTCGCCATTCATAGAAAAATTAAATAATCCAAACATGTAGTTTAATCATCATAATATAATAATAAATTAGAGTTTAATAAAAGAAAATTAAGGTTAATCACAAAGACTTACAATCCATAAATAAATATTGACCCCATTGATGAAGGATTGAGTGCGGCGGTCTCGCTAGCTGGTTAGTGGGCGGGGGTCAAGGGAGCAGCTCCTCTGAAAGGTAAATGATTTATAGAATAATTTTCGTTGGGGAATTAAGGTTTCTGTGTAAGATAGGGTCTCATATTTATACAAGTTAGGGTTTTGGGGTTTTGGATTTAGAAATTTAGATTAGGGTTTTAGGAATCAGGGTTATGGCTATTGGATGAAGTTTAGGGTTTATGCAGGATTACAACATAGGTTATTTAGCTACTGTACTAAATAATACTTTTAATACTTAAGGAAAAAAAGCTACTAGATTAACATGAATCATCAAAACGTGTAATGCTTAAGGAAAAGATATAGCTGCTGGATGCTTTATGTGAATGAAATTTAGAAAACAAAACCTGCATTGCAGGCTCCACCAAATATTGATACATTGGAAGAAGCTTGCTACTGCCTCCCTTTGGTAAATTTTGGTTGGAGATTTTAATGCAATTCTAGGACATTTATTTAGCCTCTGCCCTTTTGATTGATATCTATTCCTTGCATTGTTCTTTTGATTCTGTGTTTATTGCTTTTTTGTTCCTGATAATTCTTTGCTACTATGTTTTTTTAATAAACCATTATTGCCAATCATTGGGGGTGAGCTTTTGTATTTATATCAACTAGGGCAACCTAGATAAGCCATCTGAATCCTAATCAAATGCACTTTGCCACTTATCCTAATAACCCTCAGATTTCACTACAACTGACGAATCCTTGGCTAAACTAAGCACTATATTGAATTGGCCTTGGCTAATTTAATATGGGGCATTCCATATAAGATTGGCCAAGGAACTTACCCATATCGAATTGGCCTAGGCCAATTCGATTTGAAGGCAAGCCAAATCGAATTGGCTTAGACCGAATCATTTTGTCCAAATTTAAAATTAATCGAACCAATTAAACTTTATTTAATTTTATCTTGTTATCAAATTTTATCCGATATTCAAATTAATCTCAAATTTAAATTGGACCAAAATTAAGTGTTTACAGTTGGAATAATGTGTTGAATAATATCCCAATCAATTCTTGGCATATCCTCATAAGACCAAGCAAAGACTTCTTCATTTTTTTTTAATATTTTTCCAAATCTCTCTCTCTCTCTCTTTAGGAGTAAGGTCAGAAGCTATGCTAATATTTTTAGGATTTTCACTTATTCCCAAATTTAATGATTATGTGTCAACAGAGTTAATATTAAAAATGATCATGTAATCACCACACAAATGTATGCAACCATCAAGAAAAATATCATACAAATAAGCAAAATCAGACTTTATTGAATTCAATTTAGAAAAGAGAACATCATCATTCTCATAAAGAGCAAACAAATCAAAATCAAAATCAACATCAATGTTCTCATTATCACATATTGCAAGATTCTCAAATTGATCTTCAATGAATACAACAATCTCTTTTGGAGTCTTCAAGACTTTTGGGTTAGCTTCCTTTTTCTTCTCTTTGTTAGTTGGTGGGATGGTCTCCTTCTTCGCCTGTTCAATAAGCTTAGGACCAACAGCAAAGATCTCAAACCCAGGGATCATTTTTCCCATGAATATGTCAGGCTCTGGTTTCCCTTGTAGTGGTCCCAACTCTAGAGCTTTGATAAATATCTTCTCAAGTGGAAGGAATTCCATCATCTTGTCTCCCTTAAGTAGAGTATTACGATCAATGCCTTGATATCCTAACCCCTTCCTTGATACTTGAGTCTTGAAATTTAAAAGCTCTGTCACACCTGCTTTTCCTTTCCTAAGTCTGGTTCCTGGCAAGTAGTTCATCTGCTTCATCATGGTTAGAACGTAAGAACCTGTTACCATGTCTTAAGAAATATAGCTACTTGGAAACCATTGAGGGGCCTCTCTACCATAGGAGCATTAACTGCTTCACTGCTTTCTGCCTCAATTATAGCTTCACTGCTTTCTGCCTTAATTATTATCATCCCATCATCACTTGGGAACTTAATCTTTTAATGGAGAGTGGAGAGGACTCCACCAAGAGGATGAAACTGTGGGCTTACCAATAGTAATTCGAAGATGATTGGTATATCTAGAACCATAAATTCTATAATAGATTCAATAGGAACTACCTTCACTAAGGTCTTGCAGGTTCCTTTAGCTTGTCTTTTAGTATTGTCATAAGCTCGGATCATCACATCAAATAAACACAAATCACAAGTAATCATGGCAAGCTTTGGCAAAATCTCGAGCGAACAAGCATTTATAGTAGAGCTATCATCGACCATGACATAAGGGGTTCTCCTTCCTTTGACCTCCACCTTAATGAAAAGTGGGCAGACATGGTCTCTTCCATCTTCCGGCAAGTTAGCATTTGAAAAAGAAACCATTCCAACTTCAATCTTATTCCCCTCTCGAATCTCTTCGCATTTCATCACCTCTTCAGCTCTTTTTATTCCCATAAAACTAACCAGCTCCTCTGGTGTTACAGAAGTAAATATATGCATGCTTGCCATAGCTTTGGCCATATTCTCCTGATGGTTCTTGGATGTTGCTAGCAAGTCCTATAGCGAACAAGCATTTAAGCAACTTTTCAACTGCTTAAAGACAACATTATCTTCATCTTCTTTCACTTCTCTCTCAGTATCTTCCTCTTATTAACCTCTACTTCTTTTGGTGCAGCTCTGGCATAAGGTTTGCTAGAACGGGAGATCAACACTTCTTTTTAGGGTTCAAACCAATCCCATTCCTCTTGCTTGGCTTCTTGTTCCCCCTTGCTATCAATGCAATCCTAGAACTCATTCATAGCACAAATAATCAATGCCTTTTCTTCCACAACTGATTTATTAAGCAAAACCTCCTCTTTTGTAGCTTCTTCCCTATGTCTTGTAATGATGCCAAGACAATTGCCTCATTTTTCCCCCCTCCTATCATAAAGGTTGCTGGTAGTGGCACTCTGTTGAACCTAGGCAAAGGGTTGTCTTTTGTACTTGGCTTATTAGGTTTAGGTAACTTAACACTATCAATTAGATTTTGAATCTCATGCCTCAACTGTATGCATTTGTTTGTCTCATGCCTTTGCATTTGATGAAACTAATAGAAAGCTTTGGCATCAAAACCTAGGACTTGGCAAAGGTAAAGGATTTGGAAAAGGTCAAGGAGCTAGTAGCTGTAACAACCATTTCTTTTGCAGTTTATTGAAAACCTAGGACAGAGGTTTTCCTAATTCTAAAAACTATCTTCTATTTCCTTGACCAGTTGCATTGACATTCATTGCCTTTTGTGTGCCTTGATTGCTAGACTAATAACTCCCCTTCTCATTCCTTCTCCCAGTAAATGATTCTTCTCCCTTTCCCATTCTTCTATTTGCAATTCAGCTTGGAGAAAGTCCTTGAAGTCCCTAATGAGAGTGTGGGACGTTCGCTCACATAGATAAGGTAACACACCTAGCACTATCATTTGGATTTGGTCAGACTCATCTGGCCTTTTCTTAAGAAGTGCAATCTTATTTCTCCATCTTTTGACATAGTCAACAAAGTTCTCATTTTACTTTTGCCTTATTGATTCTACTTCCATTAGAGTCACTTTCCATTCAACATTGTACCCATACTGTTGGATGAAAGCCTAGTACAACAAATCCCATTATTTTTTAGTGTTCTCTTCTAGGTATTAAACCAGTTTTATACAATAAGGCCCAATGATAGGATGAAGTACCTTAGAGTTTGAGCCTTAGTAGCCCTCGTAGATTGCATGGTAGTGATGTATTACTTGACATGTAGATGAGGATTTCTAGTTTCATCAAACTTAGCAAAAGAAGGCATCTTAAACTTCTAAGAAACTTCCTCATCTTACTCGAATAGCTTGTCCACCTCTGGCACCTCATCAGTCTTCAAGTTCTTTTCAAACTTCTTTTCCAAATTAACAATCATCTTTTAAAAACTAGCAGAGTTGGTCTTCTCTATGACTTTCTTTTCTTTTAGCTTTTCTTGTTGGTGTTGAAAGTACATATCCCAATCAGCATCATCTATTACTACCTTGTCCTCATTAGAGGCGGCCTCTGCTACCTTAGCCTTTCCCTTGTCCTTTTGCTTCTTGTTACTAGTAGATGCTTCATCATTGTTGTCCTTGAATAGTGAGAGTAGCTAACTCCTCATAGTCTCAGCCAGGGTCCCCTTTAGTTCTTCCATCTTGGTATACTTCAAGTCTATGAGCCAGAAAGGATTAATACTTAAGTGATGCAATACATGTATGCATGAGCAGATAAGCAAGTAAACAAAATCAGGACGTTCGTTCCAACCTTATATCTTCCACACACTTGCGGTGAATCTTTTTTCCTATGTATATGGTCAACAAAATATAAACATTGGATATCTTGTTTTCGATAGATGCACTCAGAAGGATTAACCAATAATTATCTTTTCAAATAGAGAAACCAGTCTATGATAACTTCCACTAATTAAGCTTTAATCCATTGGGTCAACTAAAAGATAGCTTGTATGCTACATTATGGATTAAAACTAAGTTAAAGGATTTATCATAAATAGATTTCTGATTCAGAAATAGACAACTAATGATCTATGCCTCAAATAAGCCTATGACTAACAAGTCTTAGTATAAATTAGGCCCACAATTGATTTTAATATTCCATAATTAACATAACTAGTTATAAACCCATTTAAGAAAAGGTTTTAATAAATGTTTAAAAGCCCATTGAAAAGTTTTGTTTAAAAATGATTTATTGGCTTTGAACTTGGGCCATGAGGAAAAAGATTTTTTGACTCATCTTAAAATAGTTTTCTATCAAAAGACCATTTTGAAAAAGAGTTTGGCAATAATTTTAGTCTTTCGAGCCTTAAAAGAATTATTTTGGGCTTACACCATAATTAGGTCATATTAGGAAAAAGGTAAACAAAATGGGCCATGACTAAGCCAAAACGTGTTAATTATAGTCAAATAACAAACATTTAGGGTAAACCTAAGGAAGTTACTAGGCCAACTACATGGGCTTTAGTCTTTGGATTGAAAAGGCTTAAGTATGCATAGCAAGTATTTACCAAAAGGTATAAGGCTTTGAGTGGTTATGCGATGCTTGATCTCTATATCTTAAATGAAAATATGGTATCACTTATATACATATAATACAAGTTACACAGGGCATCTTAACTCAATCACACAATGTATTCTAAGTGATGCAATGAATAATATCATAATAAGAAAGAATAGAATAATATAAATACCAATGGAATTAACTTCTCTTGTCCCCAGTGGAGTCACCACTGTGAGTGAGGATTTTTACCCCCATCTCCTAGTGGAATGATTCTTGCAACTACAACAATATTAGGCTCTGGGCCTTAGAGAACATGGGCCTAAATCTGGAGAAAATTTAGTCACCACCCAAACGGGCTAGGAACAAAAATAAAGGGGTGGATGACTCAATTTCTAAGTAATCCCCAAACCCTTTATTGGGTTTGGAAAGTTGGACATGCATGGAGAAAGTGAGAATGACCCAACACCCCCCACAGCACCTGGTTCATTAGAACTGACTTTCTTTTCAGGTTAAAATATTATAAAATTCATAAATTATTACAATATTATCCATATTATATGCAATATAATAAATAAATACTCATTATATTAAAATTGAAGCAACCAAACAAGATGGGTACCCATGTAAGATGGAAACATGCCCTTATAATGTCCAATGTCCAAAATATAAATAAATAAAATAGGACACCCACCAATTAGCAAAATCATGTCCCTTACATCAATCCCAAATAAGATAAAATAAATAAATTAAATAAACAAGGCACCCAAAAAGTGAAAACATGCCTTTTACAAGTCTTCTACTAAAATATTCAAATGACCGATAAACATAATTTAATTGAAGTAAGCAATAAAATAATCAAAGTTGTTCCTCAATCATGAAATAAATCAAACAATCAAGATCAAGGTATAAAGATACAAATTAAGATTATACAAGGTTGGGTTAAAAGTGTAATTAAGGGCTAAAACTTGCAAACTAGGGTTAAACCTAAAGGATTTAGGTCTTGGATTAGGGTTTTGGAATATATAGAATTAGGTTTTTGGATTAGGGTTTTTGGGAATTTGGAATTAGGGTTTTGGATTAGGGTTTATAAAATTTAAGTTTGAGAATTTTAAAAATTAGGCTTTTTAGAGTTATGGTTTTGAGAATTAGGGTTTTAAAAATTAGGGTTTTTAGAGTTAGGGTTTTGAGAATTATGGTTTTAGGAAATCCAATTAAAGCTAAAACATGCAATTTAAGGTTTTGGAAAATAAACTAAAGCTAGAACATATAAACTAGGGTTTATCTTAAACTAGGATTTTATATTTATGCAAACTATAGTTTTACATTTGAATTAGGTTTTTACATATGGGTTGGGATTAGGGTAACAAGAATAGGGTTTTTGAGACATAAATTAGGGTTTTTTGCTTCTTTGAATTTATAAAATTGTGCAATAGACTTATTAATTATTTTAAACCTTAAACGTATAACTTCGACCAGGAATTAATATTGCCGATACAGTACATTGATCAATATAAAACAAATCATGTGATTGAATTGAATTGATTAATAAATAGTTATACCTGCGTGTTGGCTCCACCAATATTAATATTATTGAATCAAGCTTTATATTCTGCTTACTGCTTGAGCCTACTTGGATCTTGGTTGAGCAAGGCAAACTGAAGACAATAGCCACTGCCTTCCTTGGTTGTTGATTGCTTTTGATTTTTGTGTATTGATAACTGTGGCTGTTAATCACTCCAGCTTCCATCTCATAGTAATAATGATTCCCCTCCTTTTCTATGTGGCTTGTTATCTATTTATAGTGTTCAATCTAGGGTTTCTTCTGATTACCTTCCTAATTAAGTTCCACCGCTTTAGATTTATTCGAGTTTTCCTATTTTAAATATGATTAGGATTCCAATTTAAGCAAAACAATCAGAAACATGTCAAATTGGCCACAACCAATTCGATATGGACACATCCATGTCAAATTGGCTTACATCGAAACATATTTTAACCACTTTGGCTCTATTTAAAATGAACCTACCAATTATTAAAACATTGGCCCGATTTAAACTGAACCTTCCTAATTTAAATTTTAAATAATTAGACTTGATTTAATTTGGGCCTTATTATTAGACCCAAACTTGATCCAACCTTCAAATGAAAACCATATTTGAACTAGTACCAAAATTAAGCGTCTATAGTAGGGTAGAGAAGAACATACACAAAAATTTATAGTGGTTTGCATTAACTCAATCCCACATCCACTTCCTTAACAACTTGTTAAGGTTCCATTAATCTTGAGATTTTACAAGCTTAACTCCAACTTGGTATTTTCACAAACTCGTACCAAACTTCTACAAGGTTTGAGTATCTTTCTCACAACCCAAATAAAAGTTTTTTCAGGCTCACTCTAAAACCTAAGTGTTTCAAAGCTCATACTCAAACTTACAATGGTATTTAATGCTTACACCCAACACTCAATGAATACAAGTATAAATTTTGATGTAAGGAAATGAAAGATGTTTATCTTAGCAATTACAATCATGATCACTTTTAAAAATGATGTTCCTTATGGTATTTATAGCCTTCAAGACTTCAACTAGTTGTTTGAGGTAGGAGCCAACATGTTTGATTTTTATCTCCCATTTAAAACACTTTTTAGAGCAAGTTCATGGTTGGACTACAACTAGTTCAGTCGGCTCAGGCTCAGCACAATTGGTCTGAGCATCAATCCTACTGAGCTTGCCATTTTTCTGACAAATATTCTTCAATGGCTAGTACACGTGGCATCCACCAATTGAGTGGATAAGTAACAACTATAATATTTCAAATGGCTTTGGTCTGATCAGACAGCTTGTAATATGTTGAGATTTTGGGAGTACCAATGACCGTGATTTTTACTTGAACTTTATTGGATTTTTGGCTCTAGCTTGATCTAAGGGGACTGCATTAGGTCCAGTTGTGCCAGGCATGGTATGCTAAAATCTCGGGAGTACCAGGGACCATGATCACTACTAGATGTTTTGAGAATTTAGCTCATGCTCAGTATGATCGTACTGATTGGTGGTCTAGTTGTGATAGATAGATCGTTCACAATGTGAGAGTGACACTGAGCATGAAACCTACTGGATCCTTTAGCTTGAGCTCAGTATGGTCAGCTCATGCTTTGTCTGCTTAGCTCATACTTTGTCCAGTCAGCTAGGTTTTGAAATGTTCATACTCTTGCCACCTCATTCATGGAACGCTCATCAGCTCGGTATTGGTATGTTCAAACTTTCTTTTGGTCCATCAACTCAGTAATGGTACAATCTTATTTTAGCTCAGTATGGCCTACCTCTCTTAAGTCCGGCTAGCCTAGCTCCTAGTCCGATTGGGCTCTTTAAGTTTTCTTTAAAAATCAAAGTTTTGTAAAATTTGACTTGGTAGAAAATTAGTCCTATTCAATTTGATTGCCTAAGATCAAAATAGAGACCAACTGTTTAGCTAACAATCTCCCTCTTTGTGACTTTGGCAATTAAATTGAATTGATTTAAAATAAACTTTAAAAATTTTCATGACTAAAGAG
Source organism: Garcia nutans (assembly GCA_947685225.1). Taxonomy (NCBI): domain Eukaryota; kingdom Viridiplantae; phylum Streptophyta; class Magnoliopsida; order Malpighiales; family Euphorbiaceae; genus Garcia; species Garcia nutans. The sequence goes on from CANTUV010000045.1 coordinate 39,394,470, forward strand.
TGTTTTCCCCCTTAGCAAATGCTCTTCCTTTGACAAAAGAAAAGTTGAAATAATTTGCATAATCATATAACCATATCCCTTAATATTTACCCCCCTTAATATATGTTATTAGTAACATTAATCAATTCTATTAATCAATTCAAATGCAAATTCTCTTTCCCACTTTGGCAAAGATAAAAAGAATGCAAACATGCAAACATTTAAACTAAACTTTTATTAAGATGAAGCAATTAGAAAAGCAAATATTTATGTATGATCATTTCCATTAAGTGCTAACAAAAGACATAAACAAAATGAAGGTTAAGATAGTGGGGAATTAGGAGGATAGTCAAAATCATCATCATCATTTCCATCTCCATCTCCCTCTCCCTCATATTTATTTCTTTCTTCCTCTTCTAAGATTTCATCAAAGGTTTTGGTTGGTTCTCCTTCATCTTCTTCATCCGAAGGAGGACGTTTGGGAATGTCCATGAAATCTTGCATATCCTTAAAATCCATTTGAAGATGAGAAACCCTCTTAGTGAAATTGTCAATGTGAGAGGTTTGTGAGGAAATTTGTCCTTGAATCTCTTAAAGAATGGAGAGAATTGAGATTTGACTTTTTAGAGTGTGGGGTCTTGGGATTTACTCTTAGAAGGATTCTTGACTCTCATCAACAATTCTTAGCCTTTTTTTTGTTGAGCCCTAATACCTTGAGCACCAAAAGTATAATTATATGTTCCATCTTCTTCAAATATGCATTTGGAATGTTTTAGGTATTGAATGTTGATAGGGTTTTTGGATGGATCAAGTGGATTAAAAAGAGTGGCTCTATTTGAGGGAGTGAGTGCACCTACATTTTCAGTAATTTGAGTGATGAAAGAGGTAATCATGATGGTTTCGGTTGATTTGTTTCTAATGGTAAGAAATGAAATCAATCAAGAACTTTGTGCTTTGTACCTTTTCCCCTTTTATAAGGCAATAGATAATAATGAGGTCTTTATGAGTAATTTTTTCATTGCTCTCTCCTCTAGCATTGATGGTATAGGTGATAAATCTATGCAATAACCAAGAGGAGAGTGTTTAAGGTGCTTAGTATTGGAAAGTTTATGAAAATCAATTTCAATTGAAATTTCTTTCCAAAAATCAAGTAAAATGTCATTCAGAATTTTGGGATCGAAAGAATGGTATATTCCTTTTGTGTTGAATCCCCAAATAAAAGCAAAATCATCATGGGTCATTTGGTATTGTTGGTTAAATAGTCTAAAGGTTATACCATAGTGTCCTAATGGTTCAATATCTCTCTTTTCAACCACCAAGGTAATAAAAAATTCTTTGGTTAAAGATTCCCAACTCAAGCAATCTTGTTCAAGGAAGACATTTTTTCCACCCAAGATTTGAAAGATAGACCCTTATCTCACCTTCCACAGAAAGAGATTCTAAAGAAAGAAAAGATGGAGTTTTATTTGCTTCAGTTTTCTTTTCAAGAATTAAATTGTACCTTTTCTTCTCTTCTTTATTAAGTTTCTTGATTTATGGGTTCTTGATTTAGGAGCTTCTTCCATAGGAGTGGAGAAAGTTGCTACTCCTTTCCCTTTCTCTTGTTTTGAGGACTTCTTCTTTTGAGAGTCTTTTGGAGCCATTGAAGGAACAAAACTTGAAGTAGAGAAGATGATGAATGATTTGGTGGAGTTTGAGTGTTTGAGAGTGAACTAAAATGTTAAAAATCATAAATTTTGAGTACAAGTGGGTTTATATAGAGTTTGGGGGGTCAAACTAGCCGTTTATAGTTGTTGGAGAAAGTTTATACACTTTTAAAAGAGTTTCTAATGGCTAGAATTTTAAAAAAAAATTGAGTCTTTTGGATAATCCTTTTGATAATGCCACTCTTTGGGTAGTTCTTGAGCCTCTTCTTGTTCCATAATTTGCTCTAACTTATCATTGTTTTCTTTTGGATCATTGTTTATTTCAAGCTTTTCAAATATTCCTACAAAATCATCAAGAATACAACCTTTCCTATGAGCAAGCTTAGAGGATTCATCAAAGATAACATGCATTGATTCCTCTAACTACTAAAGTTCTTCTATTAAATACTCTATATGCTTTACTAGAAGATGAATACCCTAAGAATATACCTTCATCCGATTTGGATGAGAAATTTCCATGGTTGTCCTTGGTATTCAATATGAATCATTTGCATCCAAATACTCCAAGGCATGATATTTTAGGTTTTATTCCATTCCATAGCTCATAAGATGTTTTGTTTACTAGAGGCCTTTTGAACATATAATTTGCAATATAACAAGTAGTATTAATGGCTTCCACCTAAAAGTAAGAAGATAAATTATACTCATTGAGCATTGTTCTAGCCATTTCTACTAAAGTTCTATTTTTCCTTTCAACCACACCATTTTGTTGTGGTGTTCTAGGAGCTGAAAATTTATGTGATATTTCAAGTTCATTGCAAAAAGTTTTCAAAGTTATCATTTTCAAATTCTTTGCCATGATCACTTCTAATAAATGTGATCACATATCCTTTTTCATTTTGAACTCTTTTTGCAAAAATTTTGAAATGATTAAAAGCTTCATTCTTTTGAGCTAAGAAGCTTCATTCTTTTGAGCTAATAAATTAACTCATGTTAATCTTGAGTAATCATCAACAAGTACAAATGCATACAGCTTGTCACCTAAACTAGCAACTCTATTTGGTCCAAACAAGTCTAAATGAATTAGTTTTAGAGGTCTAGATATACTTACAATGTTATTGGTTTTGAAGGAACTCTTATATTGTTTTCTAAATTGACAAGGTTCACATATTTTATCTTTATTAAATTTCATTTTAGGAAGTCCATCTACAAGTTCTTCTTTGCTTAGGTAATGTAATTGATCCATATTAGCATGTCCTAATCTTTTACGCCAAAGCCAAGCATCATTACTAATAGTGACTAAACATTCAAAAGCATTATTAGAGTGTAGGTCAATTTTATAAGTTTTGTTAATTTTAGTTTTATTAAATGCAAGTTCACCACTAGAAGAGATAATTTTGCATTCTTTAGAATTAAAATTAACATAATATCTTTGTCGCACAATTGACTAATACTAAGGAAATTATGTTTCAATCCATCAACCAACAATACATTATCAATTATGTTCTTACCTAGCATACCAATAGAACCAATGCCTATAATTTTTCCTTTAGCATTATTTCCAAAAATTACATTACCATCTTACTTGTAAGTAAGAGTTGTGAAGAGTTTTGCATTACTGGTCTTATGCCTTGAGCATCCACTATCTATAAGCTAAACACTCTCGTTAATAGTAGAATCTAGGCATACTTACAAGACAAAAAGGCTTATCTTCTTTTAGTTACCCAAATGAACTTGGGTCCTTGAGGGTTAGTTATAGAGGATCATCCAATTTGAGGTGAGCCTTCATAATGTAGCAATATGTACTTTTGTGACCAAATTTCATGCAATTTGGCATTGATACAAGGTTTTAGGTTTTTGCATCCTTTTTTCTATTGAATTTTGAAGAGTTAAATTGGGAATCACAAGTGTGTATGGGTTAGAATTGTCTATGTACATGCTTGTGATTGTGTTCATGCTTTGTGTACACACATGCATAATTTGCTCTTGGAATTTTAGTTTTAGAGCCAAGTGAGTCTTGAGTAGTCTTTTTAGGACTATTAGGCTTGGTGAGTGCATTGGTATTTTTTACGACTTCAATGCTGGAGGATTGAGTTGTAGAGGCTTTAACAAATATTGGTGCATTAGATGTAGTAGTGGTAGAGCCATTGAACTCTAAGCTATACTTAGAGGAAGGTGACCTTTGAACACTAATCAATGTATCTAAGGCTTCCTTACCTTTATGAAACTTAGCAATAAAGTTCTTTAGTTCATTTATTTCTCCTTTTATTTCCTTGGAAATTTTCTCTAAGCTAGATGAATTTCTAGACATTTCATCAATAGATTTTAACAATTGTTCATTTGATGTCTTCAATTCTAAAGTAGAGTTTTTTAAAGAAACAAAGTCTTTTTCTAGCTTAGAACATTTTTCTTTATAGAATTTCATCGTAGAGAAATATTTTTGGATAGTTAAGTTCATATGCTTAACTAAATCGTTATCATACAAAGCATCATCAACATTATCACTATATACATTAGAATTTAAGGATTGAGTGCCTACCTCATTGGTACGATCACCATCATCTCCAATAGCCATGAGACAAAGATTTGCAATGTCTTGCTCTTCCTACTCTTCTTCTTCACTTGAAGAGTCATCATCCTATGTGGCTTTGAGAGAATTCTTCTTTTTCTTGTTCCATTTCTTTTTGCTCTTCAATTTGAAGCAATCCGTTTTGATGTGACCCATCTTGCCACATTCATAGCATTTTATTTCACTCTTCTTCTCCTTTTCTTTGAAAGAGGATTTTGATGAATTACCTTTATTAGCTTGTCATCTCTTCTTTCTTTTACATTCATTTACTCTTTTAGATAGCATGGCCATTTCTTTATCATCATCACTGTCTTCATCACTTGAGCTCTCAATATCTTTGGTGACTTTAAGAGCAACTGCTTTCCTTTTATCCTTCTTACCCTTGTCATCTTCTTTTTCAGTGTGCAATTCGAAGGTGAGAAATTTTTTGACTAGCTCATCAACCCTTAATGTGCTAAGGTCATGAGCTTCTTCAATTAAAGAAACCTTTGAGTTAAAGTTCTTCTTGGCTCTAAGTGCTCTCAATATTTTGCTATTAATATCAACTTGATCATAGAATTTTCCATATTTCTTCAAGTCGTTAACAATAGCAAGTAAATGATTCGTCATTTCAGTGACATTTTCATTGGGCTTCATTTTGAAAAGTTCACACTCATGCATAAGCAATTGAGCCTTGGTGAACCTCACTTGGGTGGTACCCTCATGATAATTTTCAAGAGTTTTCTAAATGCTATGTGCACAAATAAGATGTTGAACTCTTCCACCTTCTTCTCTAAACAAAGAGTTTACCAAGATGGAGATTGCCCTATTATTCTTGTAGAGAGTTCTTTCTTAAACATCAGTCCATTTTTCTCTAGGGCAAGGCACTTGAACACGATCAACCTCATGAGTGGGAGGTTTTCATTCATTTTCCATATATTTTCAAAGCTTAATTCCCTCACTATCAAGGAATAAATACATCTTATGTTTCCAATAAGAATAATCTATTCCATCAAAGTAAGGTTTAAGATCAGAATTTGAGATTTCCATCAGATGAAGAGGTTAAGGTATTGGATAGAGGAATGGCTGCCATGGTGGATCAAATTTCACAATTAAGCTTATTGAAAGTTTGATGCTCTGATACCAATTTTTGTCCCAAGATGGAAACCAAGAGGGGGGTGAATTGGTTATTTTGAAGAAGTAATGGCAAATTAAAATTTTAAAAATAAACAAACCAAGAAGAGAGTATGGTAAAGAAGAACATGCACAAAGAATTTATAGTGGTTTAGATTACCTTAATCCTACATCCACTTCCTTAACAACTTGTTAAGGTTCCACTAATCTTGAGTTTTTACAAGCTTAACTCCAACTTGGTGTTTTCACAAGCTCACACCAATCTTATACAAGGTTTGAGTATCTTCCTCACAACTTAAACAAGAGTTTTCTCATGCTCACTCTAAAACCTATGTATTTCAAAGCTCACACTCAAAATTACAATGTTGTTTAATACTCACACCAATACTCAATGAATACAAGTATAAATTTTGATGCAAGGAAATGAAAGATGTTTGTCTTAGCAATTACAATCACAAACTCTTTTAAAAATGATGTTCCTTGGGGTATTTATAGCCTTTAAGACTTTAACTAGCTATTTGAGGTAGGAGCCGACATGTTGATTCTTGTCTCCCGCTTAAAACACTTTTCAGAGCAAGTTCATGGTCGGACTACAACTAGTCCTATCAACTCAACCTTGGCAAGGTTAGACTAAGCATTAGTTCAGTCGGGCTCCATTTTCTTGGCAAAAGTTCTTCAACGGCTAGTACACATGGCATCTACTAATTGAGTGGATAAGTAACGGCTATAATATTTGAATCTTGTTTCACTGGTACAGTCAGAATGGCTTATGTCCAGTCGAACAGCTCATGATATGCTGAGATTTTAAGAGTACCAGTGATTGTAATATTTACTGGAACTTTGTTGGATTTTTTGCTTTGGCTCGGTCTGAGCGGATTGTATTAGGTCTAAATGTGCCAGACATGGTATCCTAAAATCTTTGAAGTACCAAGGATTGTGATCACTACTGGATGTTTAGAGAATTTAGCTTGTGCTCGATATGATTAGACTGATCAGTGGTCCGGTTGTGACGAATAGACCATTCATAATGTAAGAGTGACACTGAGCATGAAACCTACTGGATCCTTTAACTTGAGCTTGGTATGGTCAACTCATGATTTGTTCACTCAGCTCGTACTTTATCCGGTCATACCTTACTTCAGTCAAGTCAACTCAGTTTTGAAATGTTCGTGCTCTTGTCACCTCATTCATGGAACAATCATCAGCTCGGTATTGGTATGATAGGACTTACTTCTGGCCCGCTAGCTTGATAATGGTTCAGTCATATTTTAGCTCGGTATGGCTTCCTTCTCTTGAATCTAGTGTGCCTAGCTCTTGGCTCAGTTAGGCTCTTTGAGATTTTTTTTTTTTTGTGAAAGCCTGGACAAACTTAGTAATTTTAAGAGTGGCTCAGTGATAGTGTGCGACTGAAACCAACTCAGAAAATGACTAAGTTCGCCAGATATTTTTATTTATAACATAAATAAGGAATCCCGGAGGAATCAGAAATTACAATGCCTTCGAGAATGGAAGGCATATTGACAAAATTCTGAAAATTACAGCAAATAGAAAATAAGCGGCTATATCTCGCTAAGAAATTGGCTGCCTGGTTGCCCTCACGATGGACGTGATTAATAACAATGTTCTCTGAATTCATCAAATGTTTAATCTTGCCCAGAGTCCTTGAATTTTTCGTGTCCGTGCTAAGTGCATTGATAGCCTCAAGAGAGTCACATTCAAGAAGGAGAGGCATGTACGGCATGTTGAGACCCCATTTTAATCCTACCAGAATGGATTAAACCTCACCCTCCATTGGACTAGAAGCCTCCAAAGGATAGCAAAATGCAGCAAGTACATTACCATCTGCATCTCTAAGAATCGAGCCACCCGCCGCCTTTGTACGAGAGAATGAGGCATCAATATTGATCTTGAATTCACCCAGCTTCGACATTTTCCATAAAACTAGCGTGACCCTCTTCTTCTTGCCAATACCTACTGGACAGAATTCAGGAAACAACCTGAACGCTTTGGAAACCTTCGAACCAGAATTTTCCACACACCATTTAAAAACTAAGTTTCTAATATGTTCAATGACAGCAGGCACATGAAAATTTCCATCTCCCCAAGTTATATTGCAGTACGAGGACCAAATTGAGTAAAGGATCAGTTGGGATATACCGCATGAAAGAATGCCCAGCGGTGATTTTGGAGAGTAATTTATCCACCACAAGATAAGTTCTTGCCGCAAAGAAGACGTAGCTGGACCTGATAGAAAAACATCCCGAAAAAATCTCTAGATAAGTTGAATTTGCTCACACTTAAAAAACAAATGAGGGATCGAACCATCAGTAGCCAGACAGAATGGGCAACAAGAAGCAAGATGAACGCCTAACCGTTGAAGGCGAGAGGGAGATGGAAGAGCTGAATTCAAGGCTCGCCAGGAAATAATAGAGACTTCAAGAGGAATGTTATCACCCCAGATCATTCGAAAAGACAGTGTAGCAGAATGGTGGTTCCTCATCGCCTCATAAGCGTATTTCAAACTAAACTCAGTGCTGTTAGATTCCAGCCATCGCAGCTCGTCAATATTGATCAAATTTAGAGCCGTATCATGAATACCACAAACTCGTTTCCATGTGCATGAGTCCAACACTTTGGCTTGCATCTGACCCCCACGTTGGTACTTAGATCTCATCAGCTTGGCCCATACAGATTTGCCTTCCATGTATTTCCACCACAACTGGAGTGAGTAAGCTTCTTGCAAGGAAACTAACGACCTAATACCTAGGCCACCCTCTTCAAATGGACGACATATCTTGTTGAAGTTTACCCAATGGTACTTTCGCTTGCCCCCTTCGGAAGACCAGAAAAAATCCTCAAATTTCCGCTCCAGGATGGAAATAATGCTTTTAGGAAGTGTCATAGTACCCATAGTATGGATTGGAATAGAGCTCAATACATGCTTGATTAACAATAATCGTCCACTCGGAGATAGAAACTTTTTTGTCCAACCATTCAATTTGGCATCAATTTTATCAATAAGATAAGAGAAATATTGTGAACGGTTAATACCTTTATAGATGGGAGCTCCCAGGTACAAAAAAGGCAAATCCCTGTGTGGAATTGATAGAATAGCATGCATCTTCTCCTTGAACGCTAACGAGCTTTTCACTGAGCAATAGAATGAGCTTTTATCCAGATTGACCAGTTGCCCTGAAGTTTTTTGATAAGTCTGCAAGAAATGCATAAAATGATTAGCACTTTTAACATCCCCATTGATAAAAATCAGGAGATCATCCGCAAAAGCTAAGTGAGTAATAATATCACTGCCTCGCGATGATTTGTAAGGAGCAATACGGCCTTCCAAAACCAATTTCTTGATCCCTCGAGAAAAACCTTCAGATGCAAGAATGAAGAGAAGAGGCGATAAAGGGTCCCCTTACTTCACTCCCCGGGTTGGACAGAAGGAACCATAACCAATCCCATTAATTAGAACCGAGAATCTAGTTGCCTTCAGATGAGACAAAATTAATCCCACAAATCTCGGAGAAAATCCAAATCTTAGAAGAACAGCCTCCAGACACTTCCAAGACACTCGATCAAATGCCTTAGCCATATCCAATTTGATGGCCAAATTATGACCTCTTGTCTGCCTGTCAATATCATGAATGAGTTCATTAGCCACTAAAATCTGATCATGAATAGATCTGTCTTTCAAAAAACCCGCCTGCTCTGGGGATATCAAGTGAGGCAAAATAGTGGACAGTCTATTAGCAATGATACGGGTGCATACTTTGCTCAAAAAAGTTGCGAGGCAAATAGGCCTAAATTGGCCAAAAGAGCTCAAATTTTCTATTTTTGGAATAAGAACAATCATAGCTTTACCAAACTCCTTAGGAATAGGAACACCGGGAAAGAATTCTTTTACTGCACTAATGACATCTTCCTGGATGATCTCCCAACAAGAGCGGAAAAATTGACCATCAAATCCATCCGGGCCAGCCGCACTGTTGGGATCCAACTGCCAAACCGCTTGTTTTATTTCAATATAAGGAAGAGCTTCTAGAAACTGCTTTTGGTGAGGATCAACCACTGATGGAATCAAGTACAAAATCCAGCTTTCATCAATATCAACTTCTGCAGTAAATAGATTCTGATAAAAACGACTTACTTCCTTACCAATCTGTTCAGGATCATTAATCCATAAACCATTAGAGTCTTTAATGGAAGATATCCACTGAAATTTCCGCCGGACACTCACGAAATTATGGAAAAATGAGGTGTTAGCATCTCTTCGTCATGGAGCCATTTAATGTTTGCTTTTTGTTTCCAAAACATCTCTACTTGTTTGTGACATTTGAGTAACAACGCCTCCTTCTTATGCCAATCGGTCCTGTTAGATGGAGATAGACTCTGCAGAAATAAAGCCTCAGCCTCTGAAGACTCTTTTTCCAAGCGCTGAATTTCCATGAAAACATGCCCAAAGTGTTGCTTATTCCACACTTGAATCACCTTTCTCAATTTATTGAGCTTGTCAAAGAAGCCGTACATACCTCCTTTACTGAAGTCACAGCACCACTGATCTTTAACCATAGGCAAAAAATCTTCATTAGATAACCACATATGAAGAAAATGAAAAGGCTTTGGAACATTCTTATTACTCTTAGAGCATGTCAATAGCAAAGGCAAGTGATCGGAAGATGCTTTACTCAAATGCTTTACAGTCACATCTGAAAAAAGATCAAAAAAAGAAACAGAAGCCAGCAAACGGTCTAAACGCTCCCATACTCTTCCAATAACACGAACTCCAGACCAAGTATATGAGCAACCAGTAAATGGAATATCCAAGACCCCACAATCATCCAAGCAAGAGGCAAAATCTTGAATACTATCAAAACAAGGAGCAGAGGTACCTTTGTACTCTATGGGACTTTTAATAATGTTGAAATCACCTCCCAGTAGCCATGGAAGAGTAGTTTGATCTGATAGAGAATGCAAGGCATCCCAGAGAATATACCGATCCCTTCTAGTATGAGGGCCATATACCAAAGAGAAAACAAAGCTGAGTCCCAAAGCAAAATGATTAATTTGACAGGTTACAAGTCCTCTGTTCTCCTTGAAATCAGATAAAGCCACACAGTTGGCTTTCCAAAAAATCCATATTCAGAAGAGCTGAAAACATCACTAAAACCCAATTGATTAGCATACCACCTATTCTTATTCACATTAACCATAGGTTCAATGATAGTAAGAAACTAGAGTTTATGATCTATACATAAATTATGGAGCCGAGACATTGATGATAAAAGCCCCCTACAATTCCAAACAATAACATTCATTGATAATTAGATGGAGAGAAAGTTACCGGGCGAGTAATTCTCCTTGTAGTCTTAGAGATTTTAGATGGAGGCTTCTTAAGTATTTTCTTTCTAGTAATCTTAATAAAGCCTTCATCATCATCTGCATCACTGCCATTTTGCTGACCAGCTGAGTTTAATCGAGCTTCAAAGGATTTACTAACTTTATAGAGGTCCTCTTTAGTGCACTTGCTTATATGCTCTGGAAGGTTTGTATCAGAATTGTGCTGTATACATTCATCATCCATAACCCTGTCAAGCTCAGGTTCAGGTTCAGATCCTCCTCCCACTATGTCATCCAAACCAACAGGAAATTGTGTGTGTCCAATAGTACCAGATGACGAGGCTACCGATACTGGTACAGTTTTGGGTGAAGAAATAACCACCTTTCCTTTAGACTGCAAGTTCATATCTCTTGAAGGAACATGAGTTGTCATTGGCTCAAGGGTAGGGTCAGCGGGTGATACATTGGTATTCTTTTCCAAAACTATAGGCAATTGTTCAATCACATCATCAGTGGCAGGTATAGTGGTTTGTGTCTCAGACAAAGGTTTATAGTTCAAACATGTTTGATCAGTTTTGCTTGTAGTTGGTATCCCAGTGGTAGTATTGGTCGTTTTAGGAATCCATTGTTTAACAACTTTACGAACACTAAGATCGTCAACAGCAGGGGTCAAAACAGCAGAAGCCGAAAGCTTACAAGAGGAAGAATTATGTCCCAATCTACAGAATTTGTCACAGTATGTTGGCAAATTCTCATAATAAACAGGTTGGAAAAAAACCATAATCATCATCATCAATCCACACACGGTTAGGAAGTTCCTTCGATATGTCCAGTTCAACACATACCCGTGCAACCGAAGGCCTAGCAAGGGTCATAGTAACCGCATCAACCTTAAGAGGCTTACCTATGAGATTAGCAATAGGAAAAAGTGCAGATTTATCAAACAAATCTTTGAGATTTCTTTAAAAATCAAAGTCTGTAAAATGTGACCTGGTACAAATATTAGTCCTATTCAATTTGTTCGCCTTAGATTAAAATAGAGACCAAATAACTAGCATACCTCATGATTCTTTGACTCCTATTAGGTGTGACTCCTTAAGATTAGATTGAAATTTAGCACACATGCACACACTAAAGTGTATATCTAACCTAAATGCATTTAAATATGTTAGTGCTCCTTTCATGCTTATATAGAGTTTTGCATCAATTGATTTAAATCCTTTCTCATTAATTTCCATTTTTATGGATGTGTCCATTGGAGTAGATAGAGGTTTTGCTTTGTGCATTCCAAAATGTTTGAGGGGTTCATTAGCATACTTTGGTTGAGTGATGAAAATCCAATTTTTGAGTTGCTTAATTTGTAGTCCTAAGAAGAAATGCAATTTTCCCATCATGCTCATTCTGAATTCAACTTTTACCAACTTAAAAATTGCCCACTAGTGGCACCAAATATAATATTATCAATATATATTTTCATAATTAAAATTTCCTTCTTTGTGTGTTTAATCAATAAGGTTGTATCAACCTTTCCCTTTGAGAACATTTCACAATTAGAAATTTGCTCAACCTTTTAAACCAAGCCCTTAAGGCTTATTTTAGTCTATAGAGTGCTTTAATTAATTTATACACATGGTTTATAAAGGTTTTTATTTTCAAACCTTAGAGATTATTCAGCATAAACCTCCTCCTCTATTGTGTAAAACCATCTAAAATGAACTCTTGACATCACTGATATAAATTTTTATAACATGTAAAAGCTAATAGCATTATTATTTATAATTGTGACAAGGTTAAAGGTTTCATCAAAATCTATACCTTTTCTCATGAGTAACCTTTAGTACATAGTCTAGCTTTGTTTCTTACCATAATACCTAATTCATTAAGTTTATTATGGAATACCCATTTCGTACCTATAATAGGTTGATCTTGAGATCTTGGAACTAAACTCAATACTTGATATCATTCGAATTAGTTTAACTCTTCTTGCATAGCCATAATCCAATAATAATCACTTAGTGCTTCCCTTGTGCTCTTAGGCTATACTTGTGATAGGAATACAACATATTCACATACATATTATATACTCTTAAACTTGTTCTTACTCCTTGAGTGGAATCACCAATGATTTCTCCTTTCCTAACCTCATATCTCACTCTAGGGTGTTGCACCTCCATTTATTGATGAGCAGGTTCCATTTGTACATTTTCTTCATCTTCTTCCTCATATTTGTATTCTTAGTCATTGGTTTGCTCTACTTCTTCCTTTATTGATAAATCATTCATTATGTCTTCTATTTCCTTTGTATGTGTTTCCCAACTTCAATGACGCTCGTCCCAATGATTCTTCCATTTACTTACCAAATGTTGCATTTGTTTATGAAGTGTGAATTATCTCTCATCATGTGTTTGGAGCATCCATTATCAGGTATCCACATGAATTTTCTTTTCTCTTTCTGGGTGTTTCTTCTCTTCAGCTTGCCTCTTAACAAAAATTTATTAAAGTTGTTGAACCTTTTGGCAAGTAAGAAAAGTTCTTCATCATATTCTTCACTAGAGGAGTCTTCTTAGTCTTTAATGAAATTTTTAATAGCTATAGATGGTCCTTCCTTCTCTCTAGCTTCTTATCTTATAGTATTATTCATCTACTATGTTATGAGGTTTCCTGCCAACTCCTCAAGAGACAACGAACTCAAGTTCTTTGACTCAATTTCATCTACTTTAGAATAAAATTTCTCTAGCAATGATCTCAATAGCTAGTTATCAACTCCTTTTATGTAAAGGTTTCATCCAAACCTTTCAAGTCATTGACAAGAGCTGTGAAGTATTTTTACATCTCGGTCATTTTCCCATCTTTGCCCATGGTGAAGTTTTCAAAGTTTATTATGTGAATGTTGAGCTTTGTATTCTTGATTGGCTTATTCCTTCATGGGTCATCTTTAACACTTTCCAAATTTCTTTTGCTATTTAACATGTGGAGAAACAATCAAACTTCATTTCATCTAATATAAAAATCAACAAGTCCATCACTTTATCATTTTGAGCAAGCTTTTTCTTATCTTCAGTTGTGTATTCAATTGGTAATTTGGGCATAACTCCAGCCTCATGTATCGGAACAAATGGCTCTCTCTCTAAAATTTTCCATCAATCATATCCTTGTGATCGAATGTTGAATCACATCTTTACTTTCCATTTATTATAGTTTTACCATAACATAATAGTGGCCTTATATTACAGTGACCTTCTTGAAAGGATATCTTTCTTATATATGTTATTGCTATAATTAATTGTATTCTCTTAAAATAATTATATTTTTAAGTTAACATGAGCAAAAGCTTTGATACCAATTATTGTCCTTATGTATGACAAAATACTACATAGTAATGAATACGATTTTGCACTTTTTAGCATCTCTTTCCCTCATGAATGTGAAATGAATGAATTGATGGAAGATCATGGTAAAGATAACAAGAATATGAAAGGAAAGAGATTTATAGTGTTTTAAAGCAATTTCCATCTCCTTCCAAGCACACCACTCGGGTTTCGGTACCAAAATGGGATACCACCCACTTATAGTGGTTAGAATCCAGAAATTTTGCCCTTACAATAGTTAGAACTTTGCAATTTTGCCCTAACAATAGTTAGACTTTGGGATTTCACCCTCTTGTTAGTTAGACTCTAGGCTCTTACCTTCTTCAATAGTTAGACTTTAGGTTTTCGCCCTCACACTCTTTACAAGTGATTACGATGGAGAGCTATAATCTCTCTAGAGTTTTTACAATAACTTAAGCTCTTAAAGAAATAAAGAATTAAGCATATGAGCTTTTATAAAAAGACTCTATAAATAATTGAATGGCCTGAGAAGGACAGGCTTGAAGCTCAACTAGAATTTGAAGCTTTGATCTTTGAAGTGTAAGTACTTTTTGGATTTTAAGGAGAAGATTGTGATCTTGAAGTTCTCCAAGGCTTTGAAAAGTTGTTCACTTGTAAGGTCTCCAAAAATCTTGAGACAATTTGAATCTTCCTCCTTTTGCAAACAACTCCAAACTTGGGCTTTAAGAATAACCATTTAGATTGCCCAATGGCTAGTTGTCTGAAAACTAGAATGGGCATGTTTTGTTTTATATGACCTTGTAGCTTTGTTCTGTCTCTAAGTCTTCATTAAGCTCTTGATGAAGTATGGGTCTGCCATTTTGAGAATGATTATCTATTTGGCTTTTGTTACTTTTCTCAAATATTAGTTCTTAGAGTAAGGACATTCTTTTTTTGAAATGATCCTACTATTCTCTTCTACCATTCTTACTTATTTTCCAATATGGATGTTCTTCTTCTAGTACAATCGTGAATCTCCATTTTTTTTATTTTCTCATTTTCCAACTTTATTACAAGGATGATTATTTTGCTTCATTGTACATATTCTCCATCTTATATAACATGGTTTGCTTTGATTTGACATTTGTTTATCAATGATTTGACCATTTAACCTTTGGTTAATTTTTTTTATTTTGAATGATCATGATTAGTGATAACAACCATCCCATTGGCATAATGGATTTTCATCTACATACTTTTTCATCTTTATTTTCTACAAGCTGGTTTTTTTATGGAAGAACTAAGTGTGAAAGATTGGCGTATATTTTTAAGTTCCAAAACTTTTCAAAGAGTTGGTGGTTTATGGTTCTTAAATCACTTAAGGCTTTCTAAGGAGAGGATTCAAGAATGCCACAAGCACAAAAAGAAAGCTTGATTTAATGAATGTAACACCCCCACATCCGGTACAAGCACACTACAAACACCACAATGTAATATACGTGCACTGAACATAGGGATACTACGGTTTTCTTTAACCATCAAATCATTTTAAAAGATACCATAATCTTTATCATTATACATTATAGAAAATAAGTAATTAACTTGTAATATAAAACAAAATAGACATAAATACATTTACTTAATACGCAGCGGAATTTATAAAATAGTTACATATATGAAAACATTTAAATCCATATTTACAAATATACATATATTCACATTATAAACAATACTTTACAAAATATAAAGAAGTTATACATGATTGGCAGCTCTTCTCTGATCTTTAAGTCCCAAAATAGATTCTTTAATGTCTACTCTCACTTGGTCTCGAGGAACTCTCAGTTAAATCTCTGTCACTTGCGCGATCAACACTATCGCGCTAAGCCAACGGCTTAGTAGTACAAAGTATGCCAACATTATGCTTTAATGCAATGCAATATCATACACATGAATAAATAAACAACAATATAGTTGTAAAGATAATACCACACCTTTATACTTCATAACTCATACTCGTATAAGCATAGTACATTTCAAAGTCCTTTCAAGGATCTCATTATTCAATTATTTGAACACCAATAAATCACATTGAAACAAAGACAAGCATGGGCCCAAATGACACTAATATGCTATTCAATTTTCAGAGTTAGTGTTTTGGTTAAATTATCACATTTATCATTATCCCAACTAGGCTTCAAGGATTTAGGTTCAACCAAGCTTCAAGGGGAACAAAGCATGCTAAGTATCAACCCAACTTGGCCTCAAGAACCAACCCAACCTAGCTTCAAGGGTTGTAACATCTCAATTAGGCTTCAAGGATCAAATCCAACCTAACTTCAAGAGATTGTTACTAATATTAGGCATGCCACCAACAACAAACTCTGAAAATGGAATAACACATTAGCCACACAATTCATTCATTATTTAATTATCATTTCCATTCTCAATTCTCATCATAATCTAGGCAAACATGCCTTATTTCTTTCAATTGAATCATCATAGCCAATCACAATGGCTTCACATCACATTTGAGTTATCATAGCCAATCACAATGGCCTCATATCATATCATGTCTCAATTCATATTATAATATTTCCATTCTTATCAAAGCAATTCATCATAAAAGCATTCATATACATCATCAATACTCACATTGTGTCCCACATTATACACAATATAACATTATTCATGGATTTAGAATCTTCCACATATATTTGTTTAGATCATTCTTTGTATTAAATGTGTTTAGAGTGTTTATTTTTATGTTTAGGTGCAAGAAGACCTTTGAAGAATCAAAACAATGCAAGAAGAGCAAAGAACAATCACAGTAGCTAACACATTCAAGGGACACGGCCAAGCTTGTGGCCGTGTCTCTCAACACAAAATCAAGCCGAGGCAGACACGGGCAAGGGACACAGCCGTGTCTCTCCAAAAATCATCCAACACGGCCAAATTTCCTTAAACTTGGCCGTGTCTCCCAAAAATTCTTTAGTTTGGCCGTGTCTCTTCCTTAGTTTGGCCGTGTCTCTCATGAATAAAAACCCTAAACATGGCCAAATCTCTTTTGATTGAATTTAAACACATTGTGCACAACATAACCTCATTCAAATGGATACAATTTATGTCATCAACACTTATTTTACATGTTCATCACAATATTCACATTAACAATACATCAACAACACATTTAATCACTTACCACTTCAAAAACCCTTAAACCAACATCACTCTTATTCTTTCAATATCAACATCCACTTAACTTACCATCTTCAAACCAAAACCAACACCAATTTAACTTTGTAACTTACAATTAATTTCAACACTTATAAACACATCTCAAACACACCAAATCATAATAACAACAAATCCTAACTCACCTCAAACACAACTTTAAAGATAACAAAGAAAAATAAGAGAGTACTTACCAAAAATTAAGGCAATTCCACAAATCTCCAACTTAATCCTTTGATTCTTCCTTCAATTTGAAACTTGGAATAAACAAATCTCACTTTGCTCTCTTGCTATGGAATGGCCGGCCAACATATGGGAAAGAGAAGAAGAAGAAATGAAGAAAAGTCAAGTTATCATCTCTTTAAATCTCCACCATGTATTCCAAAACAAGAATTTACCTAGATACCCCTTTCCATTTGTTTTAACTCTCTTTTCACTTACTTGCCCATTTAGGTAATTTCACATATCACAAATAAATATCTTCTTCCCTTGACTCCTCATTTTGACCAACATATATGTTATATATATTACCATATACCCAACATATACACTTTCTCTCTACACATTACTCTCCTTTTTAAACAATACCTAAACATTCTCTTATCAATTTCTTTTCTTATCAACATAGCATATACACATAATTCAAACAAACAACAATTATATCCAAACTTTTAGGGCACACATTGGGATATTACAATTCTCCCCCTCTAAAAAGAAATTTCGTCCTCGAAATTACCTGATATCAAGTCTAAAACAACTGAGGATACTGATCTCGCATGGTTTGTTCACTTTCCCAAGTTGCCTCTTCTTTTGCATGATTCTTCCACAAAATCTTCACAAGTGGCACTTTCTTATTCCTCAACTCTTTCACTTCACGTGCCAAAATAGCAACAGGTTCTTCTTCAAATGTCAGATCTGGACTCACTTCAATAGATTCAATTGGCAAAACATGAGATGGATCTGACCTGTATCTCCTCAACATAGAAACATGGAATACATTATGGATCCTATCTAACTCAGGTGGCAAAGCAAGCCGATAAGCAACTGGTCCAATTCTTTCTAAAACTTCATACAGTCCAATGAAACGAGGACTCAATTTCCCTTTTCGACCAAACCTTAAAATCTTCTTCCAATGAGACACTTTCAAAAATACCTTATCTCCCACATTATACTCAATGTCTCTCCTCTTCAAATTTGAATAAGACTTCTGTCGATCTGAAGCTGTTTTCAACCTATCTCGAATCATTTTCACTTTCTCTTCAGTTTCTTTAACTAGATCAGGACCAATTATCTTACCTTCTCCAGGCTCATTCCAACATAAAGGTGTCCTACACCGTCTACCATACAGTGCTTCGAATGGTGCCATACCAATGCTGGATTGATGACTGTTATTGTAAGCAAATTCCACAAGTGGTAAGAATCTATCCCAACCTCCAAAGAAATCAATGACACAGCTTCTCAACATATCCTCGATAATCTGTATCACTCTCTCTGACTGTCCATCTGTCTGCGGATGGAAAGCAGTACTGAAGTGTAATCGAGAACCCAAAGCACCATGTAAACTCTTCCAAAATCTTGAAGTAAATCGGGGATCTCGATCAGACACTACAGAAATTGGGACACCATGCAACTTCACAATCTCATGGATATACAGCTCAGCTAACCTCTCCAAAGAGTAATCCATCCGAACCGGAAGAAAATGAGCTGTCTTAGTCAACCTATCAACAATCACCCAAATAGCATCATGCTTCCTTTGTGTCAATGGTAGACCAGATACAAAATCCATGGTTACTCTATCCCATTTCCATTCAGGCACTGCTAAAGGTTGAAGCAACCCAGTTGGGACTTGATGCTCAGCTTTTACCCTCTGACATGTGAGACATTTGGATACAAACTCCGCTATGTCTCTCTTCATACCGGACCACCAGTAATACTGCTTCAAATCATGATACATCTTTGTATTGCCCGGATGCATAGCAAATACTGATTGATGGGCTTCTTCTAAAATAATTCTTCTCAAATTAGCATCATCAGGTACACACAATTTGTTCTTAAACCAAAGACTCCCATCACTTCTCACAATAAAATCTCGACTCTTTCCATTTTGGCAATCTGAAATAATCTTTTGAATCTTCTCATCAGCCAATTGAGCCTTTTTAATCTGATCCAACAAAACTGGTTTCAAATGCAACTGTGCCAACAATGCACCATCATCACAAGATACAAAACTGGCATGCAAAGCTCTCAACTCAACAAGCAACGAGAGCGAGAAAATAGTCAAACCTGCTAAAGACTTCCGACTCAAGGCATCAGCAACAACATTTGCTTTACCAGGATGATAATCAATCAAACAGTCATAGTCTTTAATCAACTCCAACCATCTCCTCTGTCGAAGATTGAGCTCTTTTTGGACACCCAAATATTTCAAACTTTTATGGTCTGTATAGATAAAACACTTCTCCCCATACAGATAATGTCGCCAACTCTTCAGTGCAAACACAATGGCTGCCAACTCCAAATCATGGGTCGGATAATTGAGTTCATCCGGTTTCAATTGTCAAGAAGCATAAGCTATCACTTTACCTTCTTGCATCAGAACACAACCCAAACCACTATGTGAAGCATCACTGTAAGTCACATATGGTTTGCCTTCCACACGTAAAGTAAGAACAGGCGCTTGAGTCAACATTTCTCTCAACTGTTCAAAACTAGCCTGACACTGATCTGTCCACACAAATCTAACTCCCTTATGAAGTAATCTGGTAAGTGGAGTAGCTATCAAAGAAAATCCTTTCACAAACCGTCTGTAATAGCCTGCCAAACCCAGAAAACTTCTAACTTCAGTCACAGACTTTGGTAGACTCCAATTCAAAATAGCTTCAACTTTACTCGGATCAACTCTAATACCCTCTACTGAAACTATATGACAGAGAAAAGTTACTTGGTCAAGCCAAAACTCACACTTCAACAGTTTAGCAAACAATTGCTTCTCTCTCAAAATTTGCAACACAATTTGTAGATGCTTGTCATGCTCCTCTTCATTACGCGAATACACCAAAATATCATCAATAAAAACTACCACAAACTGATCCAGATAGGGCCTAAACACCCTATTCATCAAATCCATAAAAGCTGCAGGTGCATTCGTCAGACCAAAAGGCATAACTAGAAACTCATAATGCCCATACCTTGTACGAAAGGCTGTTTTAGGAACATCTTCAGCTCTAACCCTCAACTGATGGTACCCTGATCTCAAATCGATCTTGGAAAACACTGCTGCACCCTTCAATTGATTAAAGAGATCATCAATTCTAGGCAAAGGATATTTATTTTTAATAGTCACCTTGTTCAATTGCCTATAATCGATACACAATCTCATAGTACCATCTTTCTTCTTCACAAACAACACAGGAGCTCCCCATGGTGAAACACTAGGGCGAACAAACCCTTTATCCAGCAATTCCTGCAACTACACCTTTAACTCTCTCAGTTGAGCTGGTGCCATTCTATAAGGAGTAATAGAGATAGGAGTGGTAGGCAATAATTCAATATCAAACTGTACCTCTATCTCAGGAGGCAACCCTGGCAACTCCTCTGGAAACACATCTGTAAACTCTGCAACTGTGGGTATACTATCAATTTGAGAACCCTTTACTCTAGTATCCACCACATGAGCAAGATAAGCGTCACACCCCTTTCTAATCAATCTCCTAGCTACAACAGCCGAAACAAACAAGGATGCTAACTGTCCCTGCTCACTAGATATTGTCACCTCTCTACCATCACCAGTTCTCAAAGCAACAATTTTCTTTTTACAATCTACCACAGCTCCATGTCTAGATAACCAATCCATGCCTAGGATTACATCATATTCCTTAAAAGGCATTTCAATTATATCTCCAAGGAACTCTTCACTTTGCACCACTACTGCACTATCTCGGTGCACCTTACTGACAATCACACTGTGCCCTAACGGATTTGTCACCAATACATCAAATCCTAGGGATTCAGCATGCACATCAGACACAGGCAAAACAGATGCACAAATATATGAATGTGTGGATCCGGGATCAATCAAAGCAAGTACTGAAATACCAAATAAAGAAAAAGTACCAGCTATGACTGCCGAAGCATCTGGTTGCCTCTGCATCACATAAATCCTCTGAGAAGATCCAGCCTCCTCTGGTCTACTCTCCCTGGATGAAGAACCTCCTCTAGAACTGAACCCAGATCTACCTCCTCTACTAAAACTCCTGCCTCCTCGACCTCCCCTCACACTAGATCGAGAAGCTGCAGAATCAACCGGCATCTGCTCCTGCCTGCCAGGACAATCTCTAACAAAATGATCAGGCGATCCACATCTAAAACATACTCCTGCCACACCAGTCCTCCAACAAGTACCACCATGTGGCCTGCCACAATGAATGCATATGGGTAGAGTGGATCTCTGAGTCACTGGGGTCGGAGCACTCGCCACTGAAACTGTAGGTCTAGATCTCTGTCTCTGAAACTGTACTGACCTACCAGCTGGCCTCTGACTCCTACTAACCCGAGGAATGAAGTTTCCTTTACCTCTCTTAACAGACGAAGACCCTGCCTCAAACTGGTTCCACACTCCGAGCTGCTGCCACAAGCTGGGAAAAATCATGATATCTAGATCCAGCCACAAGACACATAATAGAGGGCCTCAATCCCTCCTCAAATCTCCTGCATCTATCAATCTCATCTGATATAATACCCCCAGCATAATGGCTCAACCGTATAAACTCAACCTCATATTCCGTTACGGTCTGGTGATCTTGCTTCAAGCTTAGAAACTCCATTTTCTTCACATCTTTATACTCCCTCGGAGTATACTTCAATTCAAACTCTCTTAGAAAATCAGCATAGGACAATGTTGGTGGATCATCCATAGCATGAGGCACTGTCTTCCACCAATCATATGCATCCTTCTGCAACAATGATCTTGCATAATCAAATCTTTCCTCTGGAGTGGCTTGCAACTGAACAAATATTCTCTGTACTTTATCTAGCCACTGCTCAGCTACAGATGGATCAATAGTATCCAAGAAATCTTCTGCTCCATACTTCCGTAATTTGTCATAATGCCTCACTGATACCAAAGGCTGTGCGGGTGGCGGCGGTGGTTGCACTGGTGCTGGCCTTAAAGCCTCTACCACATGCCTAAGCCAAACTGGTGGAACCTCCTCACCAGCTGGTCTCCCCGACACAGAAACAGGTACCTCTCCAGCACTATCCACTCTAGCTCCCTCTCTAACCTCATCAGGAGCTACGCTTTCTGCACTACCCTCAACAGACTGACGTAAGTGAGAATCCATCACAACCTATGTCTGCAAACACAGCAAAATACATCTTATTAAAGATCAGAGACTGCCAATCCCAAACATGTATATTATTCAAAAACCAACTTTTTAAGTCAAAATACTCTTTTTCTTACACTTCACCTAGGTTGAGAATCTCAAACCTAGGCTCTGATACCAAAACAATTGTAACACCCCCACATCCGGTACAAGCAAACTACAAACACCACAATGTAATATACGTGCACTAAACATAGGGATGCTACGGTTTTCTTTAACCATCAAATCATTTTAAAAGATACCATAATCTTTATCATTATACATTATAGAAAATAAGTAATTAACTTGTAATATAAAACAAAATAGATATAAATACATTTACTTAATACGCAGCGGAATTTATAAAATAGTTACATATATGAAAACATTTAAATCCATATTTACAAATATACATATATTCACATTATAAACAATACTTTACAAAATATAAAGAAGTTATACATGATTGGTAGCTCTTCTCTGATCTTTAAGTCCCAAAATAGATTCTTTAATGTCTACTCTCACTTGGTCTCGAGGAACTCTCGGGTTCAACTTTGTCACCTGCACGATCAACACTATCGCGCTAAGCCAACGGCTTAGTAGTACAAAGTATGCCAACATTATGCTTTAATGCAATGCAATATCATACACATGAATAAATAAACAACAATATAATTGTAAAGATAATACCACACCTTTATATTTCATAACTCATACTCATATAAGCATAGTACATTTCAAAGTCCTTTCAAGGATATCATTATTCAATTATTTGAACACCAATAAATCACATTGAAACAAAGACAAGCATGGGCCCAAATGACACTAATATGCTATTCAATTTTCAGAGTTAGTGTTTTGGTTAAATTATCACATTTATCATTATCCCAACTAGGCTTCAAGGATTTAGGTTCAACCAAGCTTTAAGGGGAACAAAGCATGCTAAGTATCAACCCAACTTGGCTTCAAGAACCAACCCAACCTAGCTTCAAGGGTTGTAACATCTCAATTAGGCTTCAAGGATCAAATCCAACCTAACTTCAAGAGATTGTTACTAATATTAGGCATGCCACCAACAACAAACTCTGAAAATGGAATAACACATTAGCCACACAATTCATTCATTATTTAATTATCATTTCCATTCTTAATTCTCATCATCATCTAGGCAAACATGCCTTATTTCTTTCAATTGAAACATCATAGCCAATCACAATGGCTTCACATCACATTTGAGTTATCATAGCCAATCACAATGGCCTCATATCATATCATGTCTCAATTCATATTATAATATTTCCATTCTTATCAAAGCAATTCATCATAAAAGCATTCATATACATCATCAATACTCACATTGTGTCCCACATTATACACAATATAACATTATTCATGGATTTAGAATCTTCCACATATATTTGTTTAGATCATTCTTTGTATTAAATGTGTTTAGAGTGTTTATTTTTATGTTTAGGTGCAAGAAGACCTTTGAAGAATCAAAACAATGCAAGAAGAGCAAAGAACAATCACAGTAGCTAACACATTCAAGGGACACGGCCAAGCTTGTGGCCGTGTCTCTCAACACAAAATCAAGCCGAGGAGACACGGGCAAGGGACACAGCCGTGTCTCTCCAAAAATCATCCAACACGGCCAAATTTCCTTAGACTTGGCCGTGTCTCCCAAAAATTCTTTAGTTTGGCCATGTCTCTTCCTTAGTTTGGTCGTGTCTCTCATGAATAAAAACCCTAAACATGGCTAAATCTCTTTTGATTGAATTTAAACACATTGTGCACAACATAACCTCATTCAAATAGATACAATTTATGTCATCAACACTTATTTTACATGTTCATCACAATATTCACATTAACAATACATCAACAACACATTTAATCACCTACCACTTCAAAAACCCTTAAACCAACATCACTCTTATTCTTTCAATATCAACATCCACTTAACTTACCCTCTTCAAACCAAAACCAACACCAATTTAACTTTGTAACTTACAATCAATTTCAACACTTATAAACACATCTCAAACACACCAAATCATAATAACAACAAATCCTAACTCACCTCAAACACAACTTTAAAGATAACAAAGAAAAACAAGAGAGTACTTACCAAAAATTAAGGCAATTCCACAAATCTCCAACTTAATCCTTTGATTCTTCCTTCAATTTGAAACTTGGAATAAACAAATCTCACTTTGCTCTCTTGCTATGGAATGGCCGGCCAACATATGGGAAAGAGAAGAAGAAGAAATGAAGAAAAGTCAAGTTATCATCTCTTTAAATCTCCACCATGTATTCCAAAACAAGAATTTACCTAGACACCCCTTTCCATTTGTTTTAACTCTCTTTTCACTTACTTGCCCATTTAGGTAATTTCAAATATCACAAATAAATATCTTCTTCCCTTGACTCCTCATTTTGACCAACATATATGTTATATATATTACCATATACCCAACATATACACTTTCTCTCTACACATTACTCTCCTTTTTAAACAATACCTAAACATTCTCTTATCAATTTCTTTTCTTATCAACATAGCATATACACATAATTCAAACAAACAACAATTATATCCAAACTTCTAGGGCACACATTGGGATATTACAATGAAGGTTTGTGTGCACCAAGTAGACGATTCATTATTGGGAGCTTGAAATTAAAGATTAGGAGAATCTTATTTATACAACAAGTGGTATTATGATCATCATTTTTTTCCTTCTTCTTACATGTCCTTTTTACACAGTAATTAGTATCTTACTCAATTGGGTAATTCACCAAAGTATGAGACAAAGTAAATTTTTGAAAAGTCTAAAATTTTGCCACTCTGCACCTCTATCATGTTGTATTCCTAATATTTGTAAACTTAATTACTAGCTTTATTCTATTATGTCAATTGAGACAATCTAAGTTCAATAAAGTACTATATAGTATATGACTTTCTATGTTCATATTTAATTAGCAATGGTAAGTGACATTATCTAGAATATCATGAGACAAACTTTCTCCATCAATAATGAATCATGTTCCTAACTAGTTCCCATAAGTCATGTTCCCCTAACATTTGACACCATGACTATTTAATCAAAAGTGAATGTCAATATGATCATTGATGTTCCATACACCTTGATCATGGTTACCATGCATATAAATGTCTTCATTAGAAGATCTCAATGTAGGATATAAGCCATGGCTAAAGTCGAACCCTAATATTATGACCATGTGTCCACATTTCATTGCCAGATATCAATATAAGAGATTCCTACAAGGAATTTATTCTAGTTAATATTTAGCTACCTCGGCCAAATTATTTAACATATAGCATAGGACATTATCTTCATTTACTTGAGGTAATGAATCCCATCTTAACTAAATTCTTACCTCCATATAACTAGTTAAGGCTATCATATGCCATATGTTGATGGATGACTAGCACTATCATGTAAGCAATAATAAATCTTAACCACCTATATAGAAGATGCATACCACCTAAAATTTAAGGATTATATGCATAAATATCATTAGGATGACAACTTATGGATAGGTAATAAAACTCCATGATAGTCATCACCCTGCATCACTATTAAATTACTCATCCAATGAGCATCCACATATTTATCCTAACATCTAATTAAAGTGATTTGTGACTCACCTCTTTGCTTCCATTAATAACTCATACTAATTGAAAGACAAATAGAGGTGATAGTCTTTACGTAATGAGTATGCCCAAGTGAAGAGTCTTATGACAATGAACATTTTAAAGCACTTACAACAAAATGAATGGTCACCTTATTCTCCACAATTGAGGATAGTTCATTTAACAAGTAGCTTAAGAACTATATTCTTAATTATGAAAAAATTTACTGCTTTCATAAAAGAATATATGATAAAGGTCTAATTTGAACCATGTACCATGGTGAGTAGACCATATTAGTCTTTAAAGTTTACTTTGAATCAAACTGAAATTTTTTTTTTTCAAATTTGGGCCAAATTGAAACTTTTTAATGGAACCGTTAACTCAACTAACGGCAATGTCCGATTTGGATCTTAGTTAAATATTAGGGTCCAAATTACACTTTTCATAATTTATTAATATTAATATAATATTTTTAAAAATTATTTATTAATAAAAAATTTAAAAAATAAATCTTTAATATTAATAATTCATAATATTAAATAAATAATTTTACAATATCATTACTTTTTTTATAATTTTAACAAAAAATTAATAATTTTTTAATTTATAATATTAAAAAATTTTGTAATTTAGTTTTGGTAATTTCCATTAATTTTTATATTTATAGTTTTAGAAGATTTTAAAAATTACTTTCTTAAAAAAATACACTGGATTAAAAATAAGAAAAAATTATGGCTTAAAGATTTATAAAAATTATGACTTAAAGATTTATGATTTATTTACTCAAAGATAGCCACACTAGATAAAATTAACAAAAAAAAAACATTAATTTCTTCACCTTTATTAATAACCTTCATAAGCCTAAAATCATAGTTATCAATTCCACAATCTTGAGGAGAAGTTAAAGCTATAAATACTAAAAATAAAGTAGAAAAAATAAATAAATGGACAATCTCCTCCACAATCCGACTAAAAATAATTGTATGCGTGTTTTTTTTTATATTATTCTTACCACATTTAATTTAATTAATGAAATAATTTTTAGTTTTAAACATTAATTAAAAATTTTAAATTTTTGACAATCAATATTTTAATTTTTTTATCAATCAAATTATAAAAATTATTAAATTATTAATTTTTTATTAAAAATATTATAAATTATGATAATTAAATTATTTTTAAAATAGTTAAATTACAAAAAAAATAAATTACCAAAAAGTTTTTAATATTATAAATTATTAAATTATTACTGCTTTTCAATTATTATAACTTATGATATTATAAAAATGATTTATTTAATATTATGAATTATTAATATTAAAGATTTATATATTAAGAATTATTTATTAATAAATAATTTTTAAAATATTATATTAATATTAATAAATTATAAAAAGTTTAATTCGTACCATAATATTTAACTAACTAAATTCATCGACAAAAATGTTTCAATTGATGCTACCGAGAGACGAACACCATCTGTCAGGAAATTTATGAGCAAATCATTTTTAACAAGAAATTTTTAACAAATAAATATACCAATAGAAACACTTATTTTGTCTATAAGACTGAGGGGGATATTTTGAGTTTTGAACATTTATGAGCCTAAGAAAAATAAACCAATAAAGCTACTGAGAGAATATCTTTATCTTTTGGTAAATGAAAATGAAAAGCCGCATCTTTTAATATTATTTAATAAGTTACCGGCATATACTTTTCTCACTCCATAATGAAGAAACCCTAATATGAAAAGGTTGTAGATTTATCGAGAGAATATCTTTATCTCTCAGTACATGAAAATGAAAGGTGTGTTTTTTTAATATTATTTAATATGTTACTAATAGATACTTTATTTTTGCTCGGTAATGTTAAAACCCTAATTTGAAAAGCCTATAGATTTATAGAGAGAATCACTCAATCTCTTAGTAAACAAAAATGAAAAGGCACTTCTTTTAAATGTTATTAAAATATTTACCGATAGAACATTATTTTCTCTCAATAACATTGAAACATTAATCTGCAAAGTTTGTAGAAGTATCGAGATAAATGCTTTGTCTTTTCAGAAACAACAATAAAAATGTGTTTTTTTAAATGTTATCAAATTATTTAAAAACAGAAGGTTTTTCCTCTCGGTAGTGTCGAAATCCTAATATGAAAAGTCTGCAGAAATATCAAGAGAATTACTACGTGTCTCTTGGTAATCGAAAATGAAAAAGCATATCTTTTTAATATTATTTAAATATTTACTAAAAAAATTTTGTCGTCTCGGTGAATTACCGAGAGATTTAAGCTTCTCTCACTAATTCTAACCTGGATATAAATCCCTTCTTCCTTTCTTCTTCTTCCCCCACTCCACCTCAGAAGGTCTCTCTCTCACTCTCTCTCTCTCTCTCTCTCTCGTTCATTAGTGATCGACAACTCCTCCAGCGAGTATTAATGGTAAGTTTTCATTTTTTTATTTTACTAATTTTTTTTGTTTCAGTAATTTTTTTTTACTCTACTAATTTTTTCTTATTGTTTAACTAGTTGCCGAGTTTAGTTTCATTAGGTTTTTTGCACCGACGAGTATTAATGGTAGACATTTATATTTATATTTTTTTATTTATTTTAATATTAAATGGATAAATTTGAGTATATTGTATATATATATATATATATATTCTAATATGTTGTGTATATTTAGTTTATATGATGTTTATATATAATGTTCATGCATTGTAAATGATTATAATTTGTGTATATTTTGTTTAAATGAGTATACTTTATGTATATTTTATTTATATTTTTTGTGTATTTATATATATCAAATATATATGATGTGTATATTATATGTATATTTTCTTTATATATTAGATAATTTTAAAATTTCAGTACTTTAAATTGTGATGTTAACAATTTTTTTGTAAAATTTTATTGTAATAGTTAAATAATTTTATTTATTATTTTTTGTACTTTTTAAATGTTCTGTATAATTTTTTTTTAAGTTTGTTTATAATTTTTTAAATTTTTTATACAAATTTAATTTATTTTTTAAATATATTTTTCTATATATTTTTATATTTTTAAATATTTAGATATTTTGCTAATATTTATATATTTTGTATATTTATTATTTTGCTGTAAGTTTGTAAATATGGGCTTTTTTGTTTATAGAAATACTATTAAAATAATTTGTATTATAACAAAATACAAATTTAAAATAAATGTTAAAATTATTAATTAAAATTAATTATGGGTTTAATGAATTTAAAGTAATATTTAAGTTAATATATTAAAAATATATAAATTAATAAAAAGTAAATTAATAAATATAATTTGGGCCAATGCCACTTAAATATAATAGAAATTAAATCAATAATATAATTTGGGGCAAAGCCTATGAAATATGAATTGGGTAAAAATTAGAATCTTTAGTATTAGTTAAAATAATAAAATTTTAGATTCTGAGTAGAAATTACTTTTTTTTACAATTAGGTAAAATAAATTAAACTTGTTCATCAACTGTAGTTGCCATGACATTCCATACTCTAAATAATAATGCATGGTATGATCTGGAGTTGTTAATCAATGGAGACACAATCAATATGAAATACATTCATTTCGCCAAAGAGGTGAATAAAATTGTTGATGTTAAGTATTTCAAGACTATTCAACAATTGGAGGATTTCAAGAGTAGGTTTAGTCTAAGAAGGGTCGCAGTATAAGATAATAAGTGTTATAAGATTATTCAAGGTTTGATAGTTTGTGCATCCTACATATACAAGGATGGTGATATTAAATTTTATAATGATATGGTTGCTGAAGTTTTAAATAAGCATAATGAACATAATATTGGGGAAGAAGAATATTACTGTTATTTTGTACTTAAAATTGCAGAATGGTCTAATGGATGGAGAAAGAACTATTGCAAATATTGGTGATATTTGAATTACTCTACAAATCAATTTAGTTGATTCATCATTGACCTCGTTCTTGTAGCTTTCAAGAGAGAGAATTGAAACGGGTTCTTCTACATATATATATATATATGGATCCGGAGTTATTTTTTTGTTATAATGAGGATATTGTGAGCGAGGATTTTTCCCCCACTCTCGGTGGAATGGTTCTTGTGACTTCGGCACTGTTTAGGCTCGGGGCCTTAGAGAACACGGGCCTAAGTCCGGAGAAAATAGAGTCGCCACCCGGATGGTCAAGAAAAAAAGAAAGGGGTGGATGACTCGATTCCTAAGGAATCCCCAACCCCCTAATGGGTTCGAAAAGTTGGGTACATGTAGGGAAGGTGAGAAATGGTCCAGCACCCCCACAACGCCCGATTCATTAGTACCGGCCTCCTTTATAGATCTTAATATTATAAAATTCTTAAATATAATAACATTATCCATATTATACACAATAATTAAAAGAAAGCATCAATATATTAAAATTAAAGCAAGGTCCAAGCAAAAAAAATAAATTGATACCCATCCGAAGATGGAAACATGTCCTTACATCACATGCCTAAATAGGACACCCATTGAAAGTTAGAAACATGTCCTTTATATAGGTTCTAAAATAGAAAAGCAAATTAAATTACATGATATTTAACTAATGAGGTATCCAACAAGTGGAAACATACATCTTACAACATTTAAAAATATCAATAAATTGATAAAAGTAAATAATCATTCATCATAAATAAATCATTCATCAAAGATATTAAATATCAATAGAAAGTAAACATCCATCCATGATAAATTAAATGAACCAAGCATAGAACTTAAATAAATTAAAGCATAAGAAATAAATCAAAGCATAATCAAATATATAATTGAATAAGGCAAATAAAATTCCAATTATAACTACTGTTTCCATTTAGGGCTCTTTATTTCATGTGTTTAGGGTTTTGGAATTAATGGAATTTGGCTACTGTGACTTTAAGAGAATTAAAATAGATTGAGGATTTTATGTTTTAAAAGGTTGATAAAATTCTTTGTTTAACCAAACTAGGGTTTGTTATGTAAAATCATGAAACTAGGATTTGGACTCTTTAAAATACTTTTGATTTATGGTTTCAAGTTTATTATGCGAAACTAAAATATTTGTGTTTTTCTGGTTTTTAAAGTTTTAAAGGATTAGGATTTAGAAAAAATTAGGGTTTAAGGTTTTAAAGGGGTTAGGGTTTACTATTTTAGGTTTGGAAGTTGCATTTGGGTTTAGTGTTTTAGAATTAGGGTTTCGGTGAATGCTTAGGTTTTTTAGAATTTGAAAAAAAGCAATTGATAATTTTATGAAGTTTATGAAAATAAATAAACAATTTTAAGTTTATATAAATAGAAAAGATGTTTTTAGGATTTGTTGAAAGAAACAGAATTAAATTTTGGTTTTGAAGAAAAACATGTTCAATTAGGGTTTTAAGATTTGGAAGAAGTAAAAATAACAATTTTAAGCCTTTTTGGAAAATAAAGCAATGAATTAGTGTTTTTAACTTTATAAAAACTAAATTAAAATTCTAGGGTTTTTAATTTTGAAAGACACAATTTCATAATCTTAGCTACTGTGAAAAAATATAACAATTAATACATACCTCCTTTTGATGGTTCCTCCAAAATAATTCTTCTTGGATGAACAAAAACAAAGGCAGTTGCTGCCTTTGATCATTTGTTAAAGGTTTTTGCTTCTTCTCCTCTCAAAAGGTTAGATTGATTTCACTGCTTTCCCACTCAATTTCGGTTTCAAACTCTCTCAATTTTCATCCCAATTTCTCCTTATTTCTCTGTGATTTTTTGTGTTGTAATTGTACTTATTTATAGAAGAATTCTTGATTAATTCTAGTTGCTCATGGCATACATTACTCATTAAGAAAAGGAAATCGAAACCTAATTGTATTAGGTTTCGGAAAATTTGCATCGGAGAGGACACGGCCGTGTCCCTTACCCATGTCTGCTTCTGTTGCTTTTGGTTGAGAGACACGGCCACAAGCTTGGCCGTGTCCCTTGAGGCTGTCCCTTACTGTGATTTGTTTCTTGCTTTTCTCACATTGTTGAATCCTTCCAAGGTCTTTTTGTATTTACACTTTGAATATACTTAAAACAAAGATGACCTAAACAAATGTGTATTGAGGATTCTAAATTTAAGAATAAGGTGAATTATATATGTGTATATATATCAATGATGATCATTTTTAATGGATGTTTAATGTGTTTGATTATGTACATTTCAATAATAATGTATTTTGAAATGTTGTATCAATGATGCTATATGAATAATATGATTTGAGATATAATATGATATGAGGCCATTGTAATTGGCTATGATAACTCAAATGTGATATGAAGCCATTGTGATTGGCTATGATGATTCTATTGGAAGAACATAAGGCATGTTTGCCTAATTGATGATGAGATGTGAGAATGAAATAATAAATGAATTGTGTGTCTAATGTGTTATTCATTTTCAGAGTTTTGTTATTGGTGGCATGCCTATTGGTAACATTCTCTTGAAGTTAGGTTGGATTGGATCCTTGAAGCCTAATTGAGATGTTACAACCCTTGAAGCTAGGTTGGATTGGTTCTTGAAGCCAAGTTGGGTTGATACTCAGCATGCTTTGTTCCCCTTGAAGCTTGGTTGAACCTAAATCCTTGAAGCCTAGTTGGGTTTATGATAATGATAAATGTGATAACAAAACCAAAGCATTAACTCTGAAAATTGAATGGCATATTAGTGTGTTTTGGGCCCATGCTTGTCTTTGTATATAATGTGATTCTTGAATGGTAAAATCAATGGAACTATGAAGATGTAATATGAATATTGTTATGACCTTGAATGTAGTATGATGTGGTAATGTGATGTGCTTCTATGTGTATGGTTTATGAAATATAAAGGTGTGATGTTAACTTTATGATTTAGATGTGTAACATTATTTTGCCTTAAAGTATAATGTTGGTATATTTTGTACTACTAAGCCGATGGCTTAGCGCGATAGTGTTTGATCGCGTAGGTAACAGAGTTGAACCTGAGAGCTCCTCGAGACCGAGTGAGAGTAGACATTGAAGAGTTATTTTGGGACTTAAAGATCGGAGAAGAGCTGCCAATCATGTATATATATTCTATGTTTTGTAAACCTTGATTTATAACATATTTGTAATAACTTCCGCTGTGAATTATTAAACATTTTATATATAGTGTCTTTTGGATTTCTTTTATTTGTTTGAGATTGGTTTCACTTATTTACAAAGATATTTGTTGTGTCTTTTTAAACCGTGGCATTTTCTATATTCAGTATGCGTATATTACGATCATTTAAGCATGCTTGGTACGTATACAGGGTATAGAGGTGTTACAATTATTTTGGTATCAGAGCCTAGGTTTGAGATTCTCAACCTAGGTCAAGTGTAAGAGAAAGAATGTTTTGATTTTAAAACGTGGATTTTTGAATAACATACATGTTTGGCATTGGCAGTCTCTGATCTTTAATGAGAGGTATTCTGCTGTGTTTACAGATATAGGTTGTGATGGATTCTCACTCACGTCAGTCAGTCGAGGGTAGTGCTGAGAGTATAGCTCCTGATGAGATTAGAGAGGGAGCTAGAGTGGATAGTGCTGGAGAGGTACCTGCTTCTGTGTCGGAGAGACCAGCTGGTGAGGAGGTTCCGCCAGGTTGGTTTAGGCATGTGATTGATTTGTTGAGGCAAGCACCAGTGCAACCACCGCCACCACCCCCACAGCCTTTGGTATTAGTGAGACAGTATGATAAATTAAGGAAATATGGAGCAGAAGACTTCTTGGGTACTATTGATCCAGCTGTAGCTAAGCAGTGGCTAGATAAAGTACAGAGAATATTTGTTCAGTTGCAAGCCACTCCAGAGGAAAAGTTTGATTATGCAAGATCATTGTTGCAAAAGGACGCATATGACTGGTGGAAGACAGTGCCCCATGCTATGGATGATCCACCAACATTGTCCTATGCTGATTTTCTAAGAGAGTTTGAATTGAAGTATACTCCTAGGGAGTACAAAGATGTGAAGAAGATGGAGTTTTTGAGCTTGAAGCAGGATCACCGGACTGTGACGAAATATGAGTTAGAGTTTATCCGGTTGAGCCAGTATGCTGGGGGTATTATATCTGATGAGATAGATAGATGTAGGAGATTTGAGGAGGGATTGAGGCCCTCTATCATGTGTCATGTGGCTGGATCTAGATATCGTGATTTTTCCCAGCTTGTTGCAGCAGCTCGAAGTGTGGAGAGAGCTCAGGTTATTGCAGCTGCTTCAGAGGAAGAGATCAGGGTTAGAAGGCCCCAGTTTGAGGCAGGGTCTTCATCTGTGAAAAGAGGTAAAGGAAGATTTGTTCCTCGGGTTAGTAGGAGTCAGAGGCCAGCGGGTAGGTCAGTACAGTTTCAGAGGCATAGATCTAGACCTACAGTTTCAGTGGCGAGTGCTCCGACCCCAGTGATGCAGAGATCCACCTTACCCATATGCATTCATTGTGGTAGACCACATGGTGGTCCTTGTTGGAGGACTGGAGTGACAGGGGTATGTTTCAGATGTGGGTCGCCGGATCACTTTGTTAGAGATTGTCCTGAGAGACAAGAGCGGATGTCAGTGGATACTGCAGCTTCCCGACCTAGTGTGAGGGGAGGTCATGGAGGCAGAGGTTTCAGCAGAGGAGGTAGATCTGGGTTCAGTTCTAGAGGAGGTTCTACATCCAGGGAGAGTAGACCAGAGGAGGCTGGATCTTCTCAGAGGATTTATGTGATGCAGAGGCAACCAGATGCTTCGGCAGTCATAGCTGGTACTTTTTCTTTATTTGGTATTTCAGTACTTGCTTTGATTGATCCGGGTTCCACACATTCATATATTAGTGCATCTGTTTTGCCTGTGTCTGATGTGCATGTTGAATCCCTAGGATTTGATGTATTGGTGACAAATCCTTTAGGGCATAGTGTGATTGTTAGTAAGGTGCACCGAGATAGTGCAGTAATGGTGCAAGGTGAGGAGTTCCTTGGAGATTTAATTGAGATGCCTTTTAAGGAATATGATGCGATCCTAGGCATGGACTGGTTATCTAGACATAGAGCTGTGGTTGACTGCCAAAAGAAAGTTGTTACCTTGAGAACCAGCGATGGTAGAGAGGTGTTAGTATCTAGTGAGCAGGGACAGCTAGCATCCTTGTTTGTTTCAGCTGTTGCAGCTAGGAGATTGATTAGAAAAGGGTGTGATGCTTACCTTGCTTATGTTGTGGATACTAGAGTAAAAATTTCTCAACTTGATGATATACCCACAGTTGCAGAATTTCCAGATGTGTTTCCAGAGGAGTTGCCAGGGTTGCCTCCTGAGAGAGAGGTGGAGTTCGGTATTGAATTATTGCCTGGTACCACTCCTATCTCTATTACTCCTTACAGAATGGCACCTGCTGAACTGAGAGAGCTGAAGGTGCAGTTACAGGAGTTGCTAGATAAAGGGTTTGTTCGCCCTAGTGTTTCACCGTGGGGAGCTCCTGTTTTGTTTGTGAAGAAGAAAGATGGTACTATGAGATTGTGTATCGATTATAGGAAATTGAACAAGGTGACTATTAAAAATAAATATCCTTTGCCTAGAATTGATGATCTCTTTGATCAATTGAAAGGTGCAGCAGTGTTTTCCAAAATTGATTTGAGATCAGGGTACCATCAGTTGAGAGTCAGAGCTGAGGATATTCCTAAGACAGCCTTTTGTACGAGATATGGGCATTATGAGTTTATAGTTATGCCTTTTGGTTTGACGAATGCACCTGCTGTTTTTATGGATTTGATGAATAGGGTGTTTAGGCCCTATCTTGATCAGTTTGTAGTGGTCTTTATTGATGATATATTGGTGTATTCGCGTAATGAGGAGGAGCATGATAAGCATCTGCGGATTGTGCTGCAGATTTTGAGAGAGAAGCAATTGTTTGCTAAACTGTCGAAGTGTGAGTTTTGGCTTGACCAAGTTACTTTTCTCGGACATATAGTTTCAACAGAGGGTATTAGAGTTGATCCGAGTAAAGTTGAAGCTATTTTGAATTGGAGTCCACCAAAATCTGTGACTGAAGTTAGAAGTTTTCTGGGTTTGGCAGGCTATTACTGACGGTTTGTGAAAGGATTTTCTTTGATAGCTACTCCACTTACCAGATTGCTTCGAAAGGGAGTTAGATTTGTGTGGACAAATCAGTGTCAGGCTAGCTTCGAACAGTTGAGAGAAATGTTGACTCAAGCGCCTGTTCTTACTTTACCTGTGGAAGATAAACCATATGTGATTTACAGTGATGCTTCACATAGTGGTTTGGGTTGTGTTCTGATGCAAGAAGGTAAAGTTATAGCTTATGCTTCTCGACAGTTGAAACCTCATGAGCTCAATTATCCGACCCATGATTTGGAATTAGCAGCCATTGTGTTTGCATTGAAGATTTGGCGACATTATCTATATGGGGAGAAGTGTTTTATCTATACTGATCATAAAAGTTTAAAATACTTGGGTGTCCAAAGAGAACTCAATCTTCGACAGAGAAGATGGTTGGAATTGATTAAAGACTACGACTGTTTGATTGATTATCATCCGGGTAAAGCAAATGTTTTTGCTGATGCCTTGAGTCGGAAGTCTTTAGCAGGGTTGACTGTTTATTCGCTCTCGTTGCTTGTTGAGTTGAGAGCATTGCATGTGTAACACCCCTTCCCAACCTACATGTGTAAGCTGAGTAGAGGCGCCACACTATCCTAACGTTGCTACCAATTTACTTAGTCAAATTTTGGTTCTGATTTTTACAGAAATTTTGCCATAGTTTTGCCTAGAAATTTGGATCCCAAGTGTCGACAAAACTTATTTTTCTGATTTTTGAAAACACTTTACAAAGACCAATGTGAAGACCATCAAATTTAATGCACTCCCAATGAATCCACCTTATACCCTCAACTACAACCTGCAAGAAGAGTTCACACTTCTAAAATAAAGTAGAGGTTTATTATTATTACATACCAACAACGTACAGTATTACATACTGACTCTCAATCTTATATATACATATACATGCCACAACTAGCTAACTCATATTGGAACTAAAAGATCTACCCCTGAGATTTGTTGTGGTCTGGTCGTTGCTTCCCCAAGATTTATCTACTGCTCCGAACCTACGAGTCAAGAAAAACTTAACTCGCTGAGCGTTGTCGCTCAGTGGGTACTTTACCGATAAAAATATAAGTAAAACATGAAAGCCTTTGAAACAAAATGAATTAATTAAATCATAAATCAACCAACCTTAAACCAATGGAAGTTTCTGTACATTCAATGTAAATATGCTTCCAACAAATGTAAAAACCATAATTCAAACTCATTTTGCATTACGTGGTTTAAAAGAAACAAGACTTTGGATCAGGCTCTACTGGTATATAGGGAACCATAGTGATAAGGCAGTGGGCCTCCCCACTGTAACATAGGTGGCCCTCACCACCGATATCAGATCACAGGAATGGGCCTCCCCATCCTGGTTAACCAATGGGCCTCCCCATTGGCTTCAGTGGCCACCGATATCAGATCACAGGAATGGGCCTCCCCATTGGCTTCAGTGGCCTCACCACTGAATAAAATATCATATCACAATAATGAGCAGTACTGCATGCGTTAGTATAGTGCACCATACCCTTATCTACCACTCCCACTATCCAGTAGAGCAAAAAGATTAAAATGATTCAATTTAAGTCTCAACTTCATTTTAGAATGATTTGAGAAATCATTTTAATTCCCATCGCACTTTGCCATTTATGTCGCGCACCACATTTTTTAGTCAAACCATTACCCTTTTTCACATATTGAATATCCACAACAAACATATTAAACATTTCAAAACATTCCTCAAAAGATCACAAATTGACCAAATGAATAGTGTCGCGGCACGAAAAATCGGCAACGCAAAATGGCATGACCAAATGAATAGTAAAATCTGGATTTTTGTCAAAATTTCATTCCACTTCAGTCATGCATTTGACCAAGTAAATGATCTTATTTTTGGCTGAAATTTTACAGAAAACTTTTTTCTTATGTTGACTAATTGCATGTAAAATTTCGTTGAAAAATTCATTCGTTTTCTGCCTCAAACAGTTGCCACAAAAAGATCCATAAAGCTGTCACTTTGGGACCATTTCGGCCCAAACATTTGAAATGCATAGGATAGTTTATTTTTCTTTTGCAAATCAATATTAAGGCTTCTTTAATAGTAAAGTGAAGATTCAAACACTTCCCTTTAACAACTTTTGCATGTTTAACTCAAATCAAATTAATTAAAGTCCAAAACAACTTACCAAATCAACTTGCCAAATTTTCTCAAAACATTTGGTTTCAATTAAAATTAACAACCCAATTGCCATAAGAAAACAAGAACATAACTCAAATACTTAATTTAAACTCAATCAATATATTTAAACATCAACTTCAAAACTTCCATAAACCAAAGTTTGTAAGAAAATAGAATTTCTTTTATGGTAAAGCACCAAATCAAAAGTAATTATTCAAAGGTAAAGTACCAAACCTTGTTCTTTTAATTCCCCTTTGCTTTTCCTTCTTATCCTTCCTTAATCTTTGTTTCTCCTTCAAGAAATTCAAGAATACAACCTTAAACATAAACCTTAGAAATTTAAAACAATAAGCTATCCTCCATTTCTTTTCAAACTAAATCCTAATCTAACCTCATTAAACCTTAGAAACCTTGATTCTTCCATTTAATTAAACAATATCATCACTACTTAAATTTTTCCCAAATCCACCATAAGAACCTTAATTTCCAATCTTCCAATAGATATATAAATACTTAAAATTAATACTAGAATTGAATTCTACATACTTGAAAACCTTAAAACTCACCTTGAACTTGAATCAAATTTGACAAAAGTTGGAAATTCTTTGGTGCTTTTCTATGGAAGCCGTAGGTTTGAAGTGGGAGAGAGAGATTTTGCTCTTCTTGCCATAATATATATATAGGAGAAATGATGGTCACTTTTGGATGAATGAATGTTTTAAAGCCAAATGTCCACACTTTTCTCTCTCTTCTTTATTATAACTTTTAAATGGCAAATTTTCATTAGCCCAAATGTCTCCTCCTTTTATTTATTTAAAAACCCAATCCCTTAACTTTCTTTTAATTATATTTTGGCCCCTCCACCATCTTGTGTTGAAATTTCTATGGTCTAAGGTGTGAAAAGACCAAAATACCCTCCGGCGATTAATCGATCATATCTTTTAAACCGTATAGTTCCACGAGTCAAACTACATATAGTTTTGATCCTCTCGACCTCTACTTTCTATTTATAAGGTCTATTTTAGGTTTCCAAGTCATTTGGAAAAATTACCAATAAACCCTCGACTTTTTATTAAATTCCCTTTAGGTCCTATTTTTGCTCGGGTTTTCTCCGGCTCCGTTTCTACTGACGATCGTTTCATATTTAACCCCTCGCCATTCTCTACGTACTCACGTTTTTATTTCCTACCTTAAATTCATGTATAACTTTAATTGATAATGACCAAAATGCCCCTAGTCAAAATGTCTTCGTTTTTCTTTAACGGGACATTTCCTGGAAAAACCGTTACACGTCGTTGCGACCCGATTAATCTCTAGAATATTCTTCCGAGGTCGGATATGGGCACTATTAAGAACTTCCGACACTTAATTTTTAAGTTTACTTAGTTGCCCCTAACTTTTGAGAAATTTCCACTTAGGTCTTTTTGATATCCCTTCCTGATCTTGCTGTCTTTCTTTATTAATATCTTTTTACTCACAACTCCAAATTAAGTAATTCTTATTCCCACTGAAACTAGACATCTGGGGATATATTGTATCAAAATTTTAGGTCGATCTGAGTTATATCTGATTTTTGACAGTCCTTTGAATTCAAGCCTACTATGCTGTCCTGAGGCAGCTTGCACATTGTCTACTAAATCCATCATATCTTATTCTGTACAACTCCAAATTGAGTAATTTCAAATTACAAATCTAGATAAGACACAAATAAACAATTAAGTCTTCTTTGAGACTCTCTAATTCTATCATTAACTTGGATGAAATTATAGCTCAAGTTAAAGGTCATGTTCTAAACTCCTTTGTTCTAAGCCTAAATCATATCCTCTATGTCTGTTTCTTACCAATCTGGGATTTAGTATGTTACAATTCTATCCCCCTTAATTTAAGTTTTGCCCCAAAACTTACTCATTCTATATACTTGACCTTATTCACTTGATTGCTCTCTGTCATCTTTCTATATTGTTTACGCATTGCCTTATTTTGACACTTATTCATTTACTGGGATTAATTATTTTAAGATTCAACATGTTTTAACTTTTGTCACGATTTGAAACATCACTATTACTCTCTTGTATTTCCTTCAACTTTGATTCAGGTTTGTTCTTTCTCTTTCCTTCTTGTACGTTTTTCACTTTCTAATGTATTCATTTCTAAGCTTCCTTCTCTTTGCATTTCGGTTATTCTTTATTTACTTCTTACTGAATTTCTATGTCCTATGTATATTTGTGCAGTGTGGTGGCATTCCTTAAGTATCGACTCATCTGAATTTCCTTGTGTTGTCATATATACATCTCAAATAATAGCTCATGGGTGATCAGTCCATGATACCATTATTCTCGAAGTATTATTTATTTCATTACGTGTCTCGCTCTATGCTGGTTACGGCCGATCCCAACATAAGGTGAGAACATCTTTTTTTTATTTTTTTTATTACATTTCAAACTCTTTCTTCCCTTTCTTTTTCGAATATGTTTCAATTCACTTTCTGTTTATTTTCATATATACTTTTTTTTTATCTGTATATTATTACATATTTTTCTTACTTAGCTCCTTAAGGTAATAACAGTAGAATCAAAGTGGGATGAGACAATACCATATGGAACCAGCATGGCATGGGTGGCCCTTACCACCGTTTCATTTCCATGGCACAGGTGGCCCTCACCACCTTTTTCATCAAACCAATGGCCCTCACCATTGACCCCCAGTGGCCCTCACCACTGAGTATATATATCGGTGCCAGATAAATATCAAACCAGTGGCCCTCACCATTGAGTATAAATGTTAATGCCATATAAATACACTCATCCCAACTCTGATTCAATCTGAATTACCAAGGTAAGCATATCTTTCTAATATTTTATTCTCTTTCCTTCATTCATATCAATGCACACATAGGCACAAAAATTCTCAAGTTGTCAGAACACATTACCAAACATTTCCAACACAAGTTTAAATAGTTCATTATATAAGGAACACATGATTTCAACCAGGTAAAGCATTAATCCTGGAGAATCTAACTAATTTTGCTTCCTTTTCTTAGTTCTCAAGTTTATTTTCTATGATTTTTTTTTCTTGCCGTACTATTATTCTTCACTCTTTTAATTTTAGACTCTTGTATTATGGTCGGTATTCTATTCGTTATTATTCTTTCAGTACTTTTACTACTTACCTCTCATAATTGCCTTAACCTTTATTGCATATATTTCTCATTTTTTTTTTCATGCATATATATGAGTGTGAAGAACCTGAATCTATTAAAACGTAAAGCAGAACTCCAAACATAGACAACTGACCTGCAATCACGTCTAGCGCTTCTTGCGACATCTAAAGAACAGAGCAAAACGTATACAATCCCATCATACGTAACGACCCAGACCAACAGCATTATCTTATCCTAGGTGGCATGTATATAAATATAAAATGCTTAAATAACACATATACAACACAAACTTTATTTATTTCCAAACACAAAGTTTTACAATATTAGGAAGCCCTTATGTACATTCAAAAATTTAGGACTCCTTACTATTATATCATCATATTATACTACCATGCAATATTTACATGATACCTCTATATCACATATGTATATAACTAAGAGAATTGCCAAACAGCAATACATCTCAAGACTCAGTGAGTAGGTGCCCTAGGTGAAGTGGTACTGTCTGAAAAATACTCTTCTATCTCGGGATCAAAATCTGGGTCATGTGATGGTTCACTAGGTAAGTATTGGCCTAGTTCTTGAACCCTCTCCTGTAAAGCTCAAATCTCTTGATGTGCTACCTCGAGGCTTCTACCGACACTATCCAACTCCGCTCTATAACTAAGCTTGTCTTCTTTTA
This sequence comes from Garcia nutans, assembly GCA_947685225.1. Taxonomy (NCBI): domain Eukaryota; kingdom Viridiplantae; phylum Streptophyta; class Magnoliopsida; order Malpighiales; family Euphorbiaceae; genus Garcia; species Garcia nutans. The sequence goes on from CANTUV010000045.1 coordinate 39,436,795, forward strand.
ACATCTGCACGTCATCTATCAAAGCGGTAATCATCTCAACTTTTATTCTCAAGTCTTCACGATCTTGTATACTTCAATCGGCCAAAATTTCTATAGTCTCATCTTGCTCCCGCACTAGCTGTTTTAACCTCTCTACTTCTATCCTCAGCTCCCTCACCTCGTTTAGATCACCCATTATTACTCTTGTATAATTTGAATAACATAACTAACAATAACACACATATGTATAGTTATATAATTAAAACCCCTATTCTAACCCTATGTGTCCTACATTTAAGGTTTAGTTCAACTAACTACTCAGAACCGGCTAAACCTTTACTCTGATACCACTAATTGTAACACCCCTTCCCAACCTACATGTGTAAGCTGAGTAGAGGCGCCACACTATCCTAACGTTGCTACCAATTTACTTAGTCAAATTTTGGTTCTGATTTTTACAAAAATTTTGCCATAGTTTTGCCTAGAAATTTGGATCCCAAGTGTCGACAAAACTTGTTTTTCTGATTTTTGAAAACACTTTACACAGACCAATGTGAAGACCATCAAATTTAATGCACTCCCAATGAATCCACCTTATACCCTCAACTACAACCTGCAAGAAGAGTTCACACTTCTAAAATAAAGTAGAGGTTTATTATTATTACATACCAACAACGTACAGTATTACATACTGACTCTCAATCTTATATATACATATACATGCCACAACTAGCTAACTCATATTGGAACTAAAAGATCTACCCCTGAGATTTGCTGTGGTCTGGTCGTTGCTTCCCCAAGATTTATCTACTGTTCCGAACCTACGAGTCAAGAAAAACTTAACTCGCTGAGCGTTGTCGCTCAGTGGGTACTTTACCGATAAAAATATAAGTAAAACATGAAAGCCTTTGAAACAAAATGAATTAATTAAATCATAAATCAACCAACCTTAAACCAATGGAAGTTTCTGTACATTCAATGTAAATATGCTTCCAACAAATGTAAAAACCATAATTCAAACTCATTTTGCATTACGTGGTTTAAAAGAAACAAGACTTTGGATCAGGCTCTACTGGTATATAGGGAACCATAGTGATAAGGCAGTGGGCCTCCCCACTGTAACATAGGTGGCCCTCACCACCGATATCAGATCACAGGAATGGGCCTCCCCATCCTGGTTAACCAATGGGCCTCCCCATTGGCTTCAGTGGCCACCGATATCAGATCACAGGAATGGGCCTCCCCATTGGCTTCAGTGGCCTCACCACTGAATAAAATATCATATCACAATAATGAGCAGTACTGCATGCGTTAGTATAGTGCACCATACCCTTATCTACCACTCCCACTATCCAGTAGAGCAAAAAGATTAAAATGATTCAATTTAAGTCTCAACTTCATTTTAGAATGATTTGAGAAATCATTTTAATTCCCATCGCACTTTGCCATTTATGCCGCGCACCACATTTTTTAGTCAAACCATTACCCTTTTTCACATATTGAATATCCACAACAAACATATTAAACATTTCAAAACATTCCTCAAAAGATCACAAATTGACCAAATGAATAGTGTCGCGGCACGAAAAATCGGCAACGCAAAATGGCATGACCAAATGAATAGTAAAATCTGGATTTTTGTCAAAATTTCATTCCACTTCAGTCATGCATTTGACCAAGTAAATGATCTTATTTTTGGCTGAAATTTTACAGAAAACTTTTTTCTTATGTTGACTAATTGCATGTAAAATTTCGTTGAAAAATTCATTCGTTTTCTGCCTCAAACAGTTGCCACAAAAAGATCCATAAAGCTGTCACTTTGGGACCATTTCGGCCCAAACATTTGAAATGCATAGGATAGTTTATTTTTCTTTTGCAAATCAATATTAAGGCTTATTTAATAGTAAAGTGAAGATTCAAACACTTCCCTTTAACAACTTTTGCATGTTTAACTCAAATCAAATTAATTAAAGTCCAAAACAACTTACCAAATCAACTTGCCAAATTTTCTCAAAACATTTGGTTTCAATTAAAATTAACAACCCAATTGCCATAAGAAAACAAGAACATAACTCAAATACTTAATTTAAACTCAATCAATATATTTAAACATCAACTTCAAAACTTCCATAAACCAAAGTTTGTAAGAAAATAGAATTTCTTTTATGGTAAAGCACCAAATCAAAAGTAATTATTCAAAGGTAAAGTACCAAACCTTGTTCTTTTAATTCCCCTTTGCTTTTCCTTCTTATCCTTCCTTAATCTTTGTTTCTCCTTCAAGAAATTCAAGAATACAACCTTAAACATAAACCTTAGAAATTTAAAACAATAAGCTATCCTCCATTTCTTTTCAAACTAAATCCTAATCTAACCTCATTAAACCTTAGAAACCTTGATTCTTCCATTTAATTAAACAATATCATCACTACTTAAATTTTTCCCAAATCCACCATAAGAACCTTAATTTCCAATCTTCCAATAGATATATAAATACTTAAAATTAATACTAGAATTGAATTCTACATACTTGAAAACCTTAAAACTCACCTTGAACTTGAATCAAATTTGACAAAAGTTGGAAATTCTTTGGTGCTTTTCTATGGAAGCCGTAGGTTTGAAGTGGGAGAGAGAGATTTTGCTCTTCTTGCCATAATATATATATAGGAGAAATGATGGTCACTTTTGGATGAATGAATGTTTTAAAGCCAAATGTCCACACTTTTCTCTCTCTTCTTTATTATAACTTTTAAATGGCAAATTTTCATTAGCCCAAATGTCTCCTCCTTTTATTTATTTAAAAACCCAATCCCTTAACTTTCTTTTAATTATATTTTGGCCCCTCCACCATCTTGTGTTGAAATTTCTATGGTCTAAGGTGTGAAAAGACCAAAATACCCTCCGGCGATTAATCGATCATATCTTTTAAACCGTATAGTTCCACGAGTCAAACTACATATAGTTTTGATCCTCTCGACCTCTACTTTCTATTTATAAGGTCTATTTTAGGTTTCCAAGTCATTTGGAAAAATTACCAATAAACCCTCGACTTTTTATTAAATTCCCTTTAGGTCCTATTTTTGCTCGGGTTTTCTCCGGCTCCGTTTCTACTGACGATCGTTTCATATTTAACCCCTCGCCATTCTCTACGTACTCACGTTTTTATTTCCTACCTTAAATTCATGTATAACTTTAATTGATAATGACCAAAATGCCCCTAGTCAAAATGTCTTCGTTTTTCTTTAACGGGACATTTCCTGGAAAAACCGTTACACGTCGTTGCGACCCGATTAATCTCTAGAATATTCTTCCGAGGTTGGATATGGGCACTATTAAGAACTTCCGACACTTAATTTTTAAGTTTACTTAGTTGCCCCTAACTTTTGAGAAATTTTCACTTAGGTCCTTTTGATATCCCTTCCTGACCTTGCTGTCTTTCTTTATTAATATCTTTTTACTCACAACTCCAAATTAAGTAATTCTTATTCCCACTGAAACTAGACATCTGGGGATATATTGTATCAAAATTTCAGGTCGATCTGAGTTATATCTGATTTTTGACAGTCCTTTGAATTCAAGCCTACTATGCTGTCCTGAGGCAGCTTGCACATTGTCTACTAAATCCATCATATCTTATTCTGTACAACTCCAAATTGAGTAATTTCAAATTATAAATCTATATAAGACACAAATAAACAATTAAGTCTTCTTTGAGACTCTCTAATTCTATCATTAACTTGGATGAAATTGGAGCTCAAGTTAAAGGTCATGTTCTAAACTCCTTTGTTCTAAGCCTAAATCATATCCTCTATGTCTGTTTCTTACCAATCTGGGATTCAGTATGTTACAATTCTATCCCCCTTAATTTAAGTTTTGCCCCGAAACTTACTCATTCTATATACTTGACCTTATTCACTTGATTGCTCTCTGTCATCTTTCTATATTGATGTTGGGGATAAGGTATTTCTGAAAGTTTCTCCTTGGAAGAAGATTTTGAGGTTCGGTCGGAAAGGGAAATTGAGTCCTCGTTTCATTGGACCGTATGAAGTTTTGGAAAGAGTTGGGCTAGTTGCGTATCGACTTGCTTTGCCACCTGAGTTGGATCGTATTCATAATGTATTTCATGTTTCTATGTTGAGGAGGTACAGATCGGATCCATCTCATGTATTGCAAATTGAATCAATCAAAGTGAGCCCAGATTTGACTTTTGAAGAGGAACCATTTGCTATTTTGGCACATGATGTGAAAGAGCTGAGAAACAAGAGAGTGCCATTGGTGAAGGTTCTATGGAAGAATCATGCAAAAGAAGAAGCAACTTGGGAAAGTGAACAATCCATGCGAGAGCAATATCCTCAGTTGTTTCAGGGTTGATATCAGGTAATTTCGAGGACGAAATTTTCTTTTTAGAGGGGGAGAATTGTAATATCCTCATATATGCCCTAGAAGTCTTGGTTATGATGTTTTTATTGTTGTTGTTGTTATATTGGATTGTATATATATGATAATTGCAAGAGAAAAGAAATTGGGAAAGAAAATAGGGTTTAGAGAGAATGGTATATGTTGTGTATATGATGATATATATAACATATAAATGGGTCAAAGGAAGAGTCAAAGGAAAAGAGATATTTTTGTGTTGAGTGTGTAATTACTTAAATGGGCTTATATGAGACAAAAGGTGAGTTATATGGTTAAGGGTATTGAGGTAATTTACCTTTAGAAATCTCTTGGTGGAGATTAAAAGATGGAAAAGTATTTGACTTGTGGCTATTTTGTTTTCTTTTCATTTTGGGTGCCGGTGATTGAAGGAGAGAAAGAGGAAGAGAAGTGTTCTTGATGCTAGAGTTCAATTGAAGAGGCAATCAAAGAGTTTGGTTAGAGATTTGTGAAATTTCTTCATCTAAGGTAAGAAATCTCTTGTTTTTCCTTTGTAAATTTTGAAGTTATGTTTAAAGTGAAGTGTGATTTGTTGATGTAATGATTTGGTGTATTTGATATGTGTTTGCAAGTGTTAGAATTGATTTAAAGTAAAAAAATTGGAATTGGTGTTGGTTTGGTTGTGATTATGGAAAAATAAGTGAAGATTGATAGTGGAAAATCAAGAGTAAAGTTTGAGTTAGGATTTTGAGATGGTTTGTGTTCAAATGTGTTGTTTAAGTGGTTATTGTGATGAATATGTGTTATGACATGAGTTATATCCATTTGAGTGAGTTTGTGTTAGGAATTATATGTTAAAATGCATTTGGAAGAGGGTTGGTTACATTTAGGGTTTATGCATGAGAGACACGTAATTTGGGGCGGTCGTTATTATTCAAGTGCGGTCGCGACTTAGGTCGGGCTTCTGGCCGCGAAACCTACTGTAATAATGTTTTATCTTTTGATTGTGAGGTGCGGTAGCGACTTAGGTCGGGCTTCTGGCCGCGAAACCTACTGTAATAAGGTTTTATCTTGTAATTGTATGGGGCGGTCGTATTCAGGTGAGGCGCGACCGCTAGAAAGGTTCTGTTCACCTTATTGGAAGCAATCTAATCCTACAACAAGATTTTCATATACATGTTAAAATAGATCATCCATTTGAGTTGTCAAGGATCAAAATAGATATCATTTGTCTAACATCATTGTTGAATCATGAAATGTGAGATGATATGGAATTGATAATGCATATGATATTACATGAATAAGGTTATGTATTGTGTATTGTGAGGCTCGTGAATGGTGATGTGTATTATGAATAATGTACTTTGAAATGTGATACTAATAATGCTATATACACAATATGAATTGAGATATGAAATGCTATAAAGCCATTGTGATTGGCTATGATGATATAATTGAATGATGTATGGCATGTTTGCCTAATTGATGAGAAAGATTGATAAAGAGTTTGAAATAAGTGTATGTTTAATATGATATTCAGTTCAGAGTTCTGGTTTTTTGGAGGCATGCCTATTTAATGAAAGTTAACAGTCTTGCCGGGTTGAGGATCTCTTCAAATTGAGTTGAATTGAGGTCCAAGAGACTGGGTCTGTTACACTATGATAATTGATATTATGAAATATTAGATTTGTAACAGTCTTGCCGGGTTGAGGATCTCCTTGAGTTAGATGAGTTGATGATCCAAGAGACTGGGTCTGTTACACTATCCATGGATAGAGATATATATGTATATGTTACCTACGGGCGTGATAATGGTGTTTATGAACTGAAGCAGTAACTCTGAATTCTGAATATCGTATTAAATACTTGATGGGCCCATAGGTGTCTAGGTTTTATGTATAACATAAATGTTGTTCTAATGTAATGAAATGTTAATATTACTTATATGATGAAACGGACTATTCACGGAATATTGTTTATTGAGTATGATCTTTACTAATTGTGTGTGTATCATTGATGTTGATTTATTAATACAAATGTGAAACATTGCATTGCACTAAAGCATAACATTAGCATGAATTGTCTTACTAAGCCCTTGGCTTAGCGCGATAGTGTTTAATCGCGCAGGTAATAGAGTTGAACCCGAGAGCTCTTCTAGACCGAGTGAGAGTAGACATTGAAGAGTTGATTTTGGGAACTTAAAGATCAGAGGAGATTTGCCAATCATGTATAACTCTTTTATATTTTGTAAAGATTTTGTTTATATTGTAAATATATATATGTAATGATAAATAAGTACTCAAATGTTTTCATATGTGTAAATATTTTATAACTTCCGCTGTGTACTACTTAAATGTATTAATATATCTATAATGTATATTGAGAAAGATGATGGTATTATATAAAAATGTTTTGAATATTGATGAAAAGCCGTAGCACTCCTATATTCGGTGCACATATGCTACATTGTGGTGTTGTAGTGTGTGTGTACTGAATGTGGGGGTGTTACAATACTAATTTGAGAAGGATCATTTTAGAAGAAGCACGTCAGTCAGTATTTGCTATGCATCCGGGCAGTATAAAGATGTATCATGATTTGAGACAACATTATTGGTGGTCCGGTATGAAGAGAGACATTGCAGATTTTGTGTCTAAATGTCTCACATGTCAGAGGGTAAAAGCTGAGCATCAAGTTCCAACAGGGTTACTTCAGCCTTTGTCAGTGCCTGAATGGAAATGGGATAGAGTAACCATGGATTTCGTATCTGGTCTGCCATTGACACAAAGAAAGCATGATGTTATTTGGGTGATTGTTGACAGGTTGACTAAGACAGCTCATTTTCTTCCGGTTCGGATGGATTACTCTTTGGAGAGGTTAGCTGAGCTGTATATCCATGAGATTGTGAAGCTACATGGTGTTCCAACTTCTATAGTGTCTGATCGAGATCCCCGATTTACTTCAAGGTTTTGGAAGAGTTTACATGGTGCTTTGGGTTCTCGATTACATTTCAGCACTGCTTTCCATCCTCAGACAGATGGGCAGTCTGAGAGGGTGATACAGATTATTGAGGATATGTTGAGAAGCTGTGTCATTGATTTCTCTAGAAGTTGGGATGGATTCTTACCACTTGTTGAATTTGCTTACAATAACAGTCATCAATCCAGCATTGGTATGGCCCCATTCGAAGCATTGTATGGTAGACGGTGCAGGACACCTCTATGTTGGAATGAACTTGGTGAAGGTAAGTTAATTGGTCTTGATTTGGTTAAGGAAACTGAAGAGAAAGTGAAAATGATTCGAGATAGGTTGAAAACAGCTTCGGACCGACAGAAATCTTATTCAGATTTGAAGAGGAGAGACATTGAGTATAATGTGGGAGATAAAGTATTTTTGAAGGTGTCTCCTTGGAAAAAGATTTTGAGGTTTGGTCGGAAAGGGAAATGGAGTCCTCGTTTCATTGGACCGTATGAAGTTTTGGAAAGAGTTGGACCAGTTGCTTATCGGCTTGCTTTGCCACCTGAGTTAGAAAGGATCCATAATGTATTCCATGTTTCTATGTTAAGGAGATACAGGTCGGATCCATCTCATGTGTTGCCAATTGAATCTATCGAAGTTAGTCCAGATCTGACATTCGAAGAAGAACCAGTTGCTATCTTGGCACGTGATGTGAAAGAGTTGAGAAATAAGAAAGTGCCTTTGGTAAAGATTTTGTGGAAGAATCATGCAAGAGAAGAAGCAACTTGGGAGGGTGAGCAAACCATGCGAGATCAATATCCTCAACTATTCCAGACTTGATATCAGGTAATTTCGAGGATGAAATTTCTTTTTAGAGGGGGAGAATTGTAATATCCCAATGTATGCCCTAGAAGTTTTGAATATTATTGTTGTTTTAATTAGATTGAATATATATGTTGATGTGTAAGAGAAAAGAAATTGGAAAGAGAATGTTTATGTATTGTTTAAAAAGGAAAGAAATGTGTAGAAAGAAAGTGTATATGTTGGGTATATGGTTATATACATATCATATACATTAGTCAAAAGGGATGGTCAATGGAAGAGGATATTTATTTGTGACATGTAAAATTACTTAAATGGGCATATAAGTGACAAAGGTTAAGTTAATTGGATGAGGGCATTTAGGTAATTTCTATGTAAGAATTGCTTGGTGGATATTTAAAGAAGAAGAGAAGTTTGACTTGTGATTATTTTCTTTTCTTCTCCTTTGTGTGCCGGCTATTCAAGAGAGGAGAGAGCAAGAGAGGTGTTCTTGATGCTAGAATCAAATTGAAGGAAGAATCAAAGGTTTTGGTTGGAGATTTGTGAAATTTCTTCATTTAAGGTAAGTACTCTCTTGTCTATCTTTGTTTTTTTTGAAGTTATGTTTGAGGCGGGTTGTGATGTGTTAAGATTATGAATAGGTGTGTTTGAGATGAGTTTATAAGTGTTGAGATTGATTATAAGTTAAAAAGGTTGGATTGATGTTGGTTTTGGTTGGAAGATGATAAGTTAAGAGTGATGTTTGGTTTTAGGGTTTTGAAATGGTAGATGATTAAATGGATTGTTGATGTATGGTTAATGTGAATATTGTGTTAAACATGCAAAATAAGTGTTAATGACTTTGGTTACATCCATTTGAATGAGTTTATGTTGTGTATATTATGTTTTTATTCAATCAAAAGAGAGTTGGCCATAGTTAGGGTTTGTATACATGAGAGACACGGCCAAACCAAGGAAGAGACCCGGCCAACCTAAAATATTTTTGAGAGACACGGCCAAGTCCATGGAAATTTGGCCGTGTTTGGTATTTTTGGAGAGGACACGGCCGTGTCCCTTACCCATGTCTGCTTCTGTTGCTTTTGGTTGAGAGACACGGCCACAAGCTTGGCCGTGTCCCTTGAGGCTGTCCCTTACTGTGATTTGTTTCTTGCTTTTCTCACATTGTTGAATCCTTCCAAGGTCTTTTTGTATTTACACTTTGAATATACTTAAAACAAAGATGACCTAAACAAATGTGTATTGAGGATTCTAAATTTAAGAATAAGGTGAATTATATATGTGTATATATATCAATGATGATCATTTTTAATGGATGTTTAATGTGTTTGATTATGTACATTTCAATAATAATGTATTTTGAAATGTTGTATCAATGATGCTATATGAATAATATGATTTGAGATATAATATGATATGAGGCCATTGTAATTGGCTATGATAACTCAAATGTGATATGAAGCCATTGTGATTGGCTATGATGATTCTATTGGAAGAACATAAGGCATGTTTGCCTAATTGATGATGAGATGTGAGAATGAAATAATAAATGAATTGTGTGTCTAATGTGTTATTCATTTTCAGAGTTTTGTTATTGGTGGCATGCCTATTGGTAACATTCTCTTGAAGTTAGGTTGGATTGGATCCTTGAAGCCTAATTGAGATGTTACAACCCTTGAAGCTAGGTTGGATTGGTTCTTGAAGCCAAGTTGGGTTGATACTTAGCATGCTTTGTTCCCCTTGAAGCTTGGTTGAACCTAAATCCTTGAAGCCTAGTTGGGTTTATGATAATGATAAATGTGATAACAAAACCAAAGCATTAACTCTGAAAATTGAATGGCATATTAGTGTGTTTTGGGCCCATGCTTGTCTTTGTATATAATGTGATTCTTGAATGGTAAAATCAATGGAACTATGAAGATGTAATATGAATATTGTTATGACATTGAATGTAGTATGATGTGGTAATGTGATGTGCTTCTATGTGTATGGTTTATGAAATATAAAGGTGTGATGTTAACTTTATGATTTAGATGTGTAACATTATTTTGCCTTAAAGTATAATGTTGGTATATTTTGTACTACTAAGCCGATGGCTTAGCGCGATAGTGTTTGATCGCGTAGGTAACAGAGTTGAACCTGAGAGCTCCTCGAGACCGAGTGAGAGTAGACATTGAAGAGTTATTTTGGGACTTAAAGATCGGAGAAGAGCTGCCAATCATGTATATATATTCTATGTTTTGTAAACCTTGATTTATAACATATTTGTAATAACTTCCGCTGTGAATTATTAAACATTTTATATATAGTGTCTTTTGGATTTCTTTTATTTGTTTGAGATTGGTTTCACTTATTTACAAAGATATTTGTTGTGTCTTTTTAAACCGTGGCATTTTCTATATTCAGTATACGTATATTACGATCGTTTAAGCATGCTTGGTACGTATACAGGGTATAGAGGTGTTACATTTACCCTTGAAAAATGGATCTTCATCCTTTGAGATCGGGTCTTCACCCTCTTCATCCTTTGAGATCGGGTCTTCACCCTTGCAAATGGATCTTCATCCTTTAAGATCAGGTCTTCACCCTTGCAAATGGATCTTTATCCTTTGAGATCGGGTCTTCACCCTTGCAAATGGATCTTCATCCTTGGAGATCGGGTCTTCACCCTTGGAACATGGATCTTTATCCATTGGAGGTCGGGTCTTTTCCCTGGCTTCAGCTCTTTTAGCTGAACTGATCTTTTGTCTTTTGCATCTTCATTCTTTTGAGAGTTCTAATGTTTCATTTTTTTGTTCTTCCTTTTTGCAAAAATCCAGCTATTTTTAATTGGCTCTCATATCTTCTCCTGCCCCCCATGATTTTTCTATGTGGGCTCTGATTAATGTTTTTGCCGTCTAGTTCTTCGCACAAGCACGTATTTCTTGTTCTGCAAAACGACTGGAGCTTTCTCAAGCAATGGGCTTTCCATGCCCCCCTGATTTGACATCTTCTTTTGATTCTTTATTTCACAGAGTGTTTGCTATTCACTTTGATAAAGAATAGACAATATAAGACAAGAAAGTGTGATGTGATATGCTTATTCATGCATGATATGCATGGATAATACTTACAGTGGTTCCATCGACTCACAAACCAAGATTATCAGCTGAAATGTTCTCATTGGTTCCTTTTTGATGCTTGTTCAAGTGTTGTATTGGAATGATCGAAAGCTTTTGCATTTGTGGCTTTTATCTTCAAGATGTTGAAAACATGAGTGGTGGAGACCCTAAGCAGCAGAGTCGGGGATGCATCCATTTCAAACTATATTTCAGCATGTCGTTTGGTAGTTTCTTCATAACTTTGCCAGTAATCATTCCCTTTTCTCAATGTGTCCTTTGGAGGTTCAACATACTTCCCTTAACTTGAAGGCTTTGTATGACAAAACACTTTTTTTTTCTTTTCTTCTTTTTTTTGAATTTTAATTTTGAAATTGAATGTTGGCTTTGCCAAATTAATGTCAATGTACCTCAGGACTTGATTTTTCCAAATTAACATATCTATAACATGACAACCCTAGTTACCGTACTAAACTCGAGAATTATTTAAGCAAGAATTGTTGCACTTCATATAGGCACATACACATTACTTGGCCAAACGTCTCATTGAGTTTAAATATTGTCTATCTCATATGCATGCTTATCCAAACTATCTCCACTAATAGACTCTACCTACCAAGAGAGATCAACAGGTCTTTGATAGGCTTGAAATGGGGTCTATAAGGGACACAGGTTTAAGTGAAGGCCATTTTGAGATTGGAGCTAGTGTGACACAATGGACAAACCCTCACACTACAAATTTCTTGTTGGAACTTTAGACGGTTGGGAGCAATCTTTCTAGACTCCAAATTCCTTCTATCTTCTTGGCATTAATCCGGATCTTGATTAGGATAGTTTTTGCCTTTGCAAAAATTTTGGTTCCCAAATTTGTTTCCTTTCTTCTTTTCCCTTTTCTTTCCTTTTATTTTTCTTACTCATCCCTTTCTTTGAGCATTTTATCATTTTGTCCTTCTTTCTTGTAGGACTATCAAGTACAGAACTTTCACGAACTGAATAGTCTTTCTAGTTTTTCTTTGATTTTGATTTAATCTTTGGTTGGGTTGGACCAATTCAAGTCAAACCATCCTTATAAACTAAATGGAAGCCTTTTGTTGTCTTAGGTAAAAGAGAACTCAGTTGGCTTTTTGAACATTTTTGGGTTTTCTTTTCTTTTTTCTTTTCTTTTTTTCTCTTCTTTTTTTCTTTTCTTTTTCTTTTCTTTTGTCTTTTTTTTTCTCTTTTTTTTTCTCTTTTTTTTTTGTTCTAGCTCTAAAAGAGTTGTCTTGTTTGTACCAACTTGGGCTTCCAATAATGGATAAGTGGAGTAACATAAATCTTCTTTAATAGGGATAAATGTTACTCCAATGATGATGTTATTTTGATATATTGGAGATATTAAGGGAACTTCAACTACCCTTATGGTCTTGAAAACTTTAACTACCCTTATGGTCTTGAGAACTTCAACTATCTTCATGATCTTGACCAATCATTGCTTTCTTTGATCTTCTTGCCTCTTTATCTTAGTGATCATAAGACTTGTCAAAAGTATCACAATAGCTCAGGGTAGATTATTGGGGTTTTTTAAGCCAATGAAAAGAAAGCTAAAATTTTATAAAGGCTCAAAGGGACAACTAGGGATTAATATTTAATAGGGTGGATACTAGTTGTTGGCTCGTCAAACAATGCCTAGATCATCTCTCCCTTAAATAAGTAGAGTTCAATTTCGCCTCGAAAATTTGTCAAAGCATGTTCTAAGACTGACTAGGACCTAGACAAAGGTAATTATGTAGGAGCTCTCTCTAAGTAAGCATATACAACTCAATTCTATAAAGTGATTCTCTCATCTAGTAAAGTTATTCAAGTCATGATGCCTAGACACATTAATTTATAAACATCAAGATAAATTCCTTATCGGTTGAGCACCAAAATGAACAAAGACCAACAAGATTTTGACGAAAGTAATTTATTCAAGCAACTTTAGATTTGAAAAACAAGATTGTTCCAATTTAAATATTAAAGAAAGTAAAATTGAAAAGCAACATTCAAGCTAAGGAAAGTTTGTTGAGTTTAAGCTTCTTTTTCCTTCACATCTTCAGTATTTCCATCTTGAAAGGATGATAAAACAAAATCTTCTTCCAATCCTTTTCCCACCATGAAGGTTGCCGGTGGAGGTACTCTTCCAAACTTAGGCAAAGGGTTGTTCTTGGTATTGGGCTTATCCGGCTCGGGTAGCTTACCACTGTCGATTAAATCTTGGATCTCATGCCTTAGACGAGTACATTTATCTGTTTCATGCCCTCGCATTTGATGAAATTGACAGAAGGCCTCGACATTGAAGTTTGGTGGCAGTGGATTATGTAACGGTCGAGGAGCTAATGATTGTAATAACCCTTTCTTTTGCAGCTTGCTAAAAACCCAAGATAGAGGTTTCCTCAATTTTGAGAATTGTCTTTTATTTCCTTGACCGGTTACATTAATATAAACTTCTTTTTGCGTGCTTTGATTACTAGGCTGCTAATTCCCTTTCTCATTCCTTCTTATTGAAAAGCGATTCTTCTCTCTTTCCCACTCTTCAATTTGCAGACCATCTTGGAGAAGATCTTTGAAATCCCGTATAAGGGTGTGAGACATCCTTTCACTGAGATTGGGCAGGACACCTCTCACAATCATCCTTATTTGATCAGATTCATCGGGCCCCTTCTTGAGCAAAGCGGCCTTATTTCTCCATCGTTTCACATAGTCCACAAAATTCTCATTTGAACCAATTTTGGACAACAGGGTCCAATGAGAGCATAAAGTACCTTAGAGTTTGAGCCTTAGTAGCTCGGGCAGACTACATAGCAGTGATATACTGCTTCACATGGAGATGAGGATTTTTTATTCCCTCAAACTTTGCGAAAGATGGCATCTTGAATTTGTACGGGACTTCTTCATCTAGCTCAAATAATTTGTCAATCTCAGACATCTCTTCAGTTTTTAGCTTCTTCTCAAATTTCTTTTCTAAATCAGCAATCATCTTTTCAACATTGGATGTCTTGGTCTTTTCAATAGTTGCTTTCTCAACAACCTTCGGCTCCTTTTTGTCTTGAGGATCTTGGTATTATTGAGCCCAATCATCATCATCAATGATTACCTTATCATCATCAAAAGCTACTTCATCAATTTTAGCCTTCCCCTTGACTTTCTTGGGGCTAGCAAATGCTTCAGCATTGTTTCCTAAGATTGCAGTCAATTGGTTCTTCATGGTCTCAGCTAGGGCCTCTTTTATTTCTTCCATTTTGGCATTGAGGGCTTCATCCACCATTCTTTGAATTTGTTCGGGATCCATTGCTTTTGGTGAGCAAGTGATTGAGTCGTTGCTAGATACTTCATCTCTGGCATAGGTCGGATTGTCGTAAGCTTTTGAACTTTCATAATCCAGGGCTGTGAGCTAGAGAGGTTCAATGATATGAGATGCAAATGTATGCATGTATGCATAAACAATAGACAAACAAGGACGAATAGGACATTCCTTCCAACCTTATAAAATCCACACACGAATGGCGAGTCTCTTTTCCTAGGTAAATGGTTAACAAAATACCAACATGGGGTATCTTATTTTCAAATAATTCCCTCGGACGTTTCAACCAATAGTTATATTTTCAAAAATGGAAATCAATCCATTATAATTCCCATTAATTAGGTTTTAATCCATTCAACCAACTATAGTAGCTTTTATGCTATATTGGATTAAAACTAAATTAAGAGGTTTATTATAGATAGATTTTTTACTTGAAAAGAGTAACTAATGGTTTATGCCAAAAACAAGCCCATGGTTAATTTATTCTTAGCATAAACTGGGCTCACAATTAATTTTTGGTATTTCATAATTGACCTAAATAATTTGCAAGCTCTTTGTAAGAAAAGATTAGATGAAAACCATTTTGTTTCTAAGCCCATTGTAAAAAGATCTTTAAAAAAATAGATTTTGGGCTTAGTATTTGGGCCATGAGCAAAAAAATTTTTGGATTTATTTTTAGAAAAGTTGTATGTCCAAAGACCATGTTAAAAAGTTTTGAAAATAGCTTTGGTCTTTTGAATTTAGAGAAAATTTTATTTTGAGCTTACAATGTACTTAGGTCATATTAGAAAAAGAACAAACCAAATAAGTCATGATTTAAGCCAAGATAAATTAACCATAGTCAAACAACATACATTTGGGATAAAACCTAAGGAAAGTAACTAGGCCAATTACATGAGCTTTAGTCTTTGGGTAAAAAGGCTTAGGTTCCCATAGCAAGTATATACCAAATGGTACGAGGCTATGAGTGGTTATGCAATGCTCGATCTCCATACCTTGAGTGAAAGTATGGTATCCCTTACATAACACAACATAGGTAACACGGGCATCCTAACTCACGCACACGATGCACTCTAAGATGATGCAATAGATAATATCATTATAAGAAAGAATAGAATAACATAAAGACCAGCGGAATCAACTTCTCTTATCCCCAGTGGAGTCGCCACTGAGAGCGAGGATTTTTGCCCCCACTCCCGGTGGAATGTTTCTTGCGACTTCAGCACTGTTTAGGCTTGGGGCCTTAGAGAACACGGACCTAAGTCCGGAGAAAATGGAGTCACCACCCGGATGGGCCGGGAAAAAAGAAAGGGGTGGATGACTCGATTCCTAAGGAATCCCCAACCCCCTAATGGGTTCGAAAAGTTGGGTACATGTGGGGAAGGTGAGAAATGGCCCAGCACCCCCCACAACACCTAGTTCATTGGAACCGGCCTCCTTTACAGGTCTTAATATTATAAAATTCTTAAATATAACAACATTATCCATATTACACACAACAATTAAAATAAAGCATCGATATATTAAAAATCAAAACAATGTCCAAGCAAAACAAATAAATGGACACCCATCCAAAGATGGAAACATGCCCTTACATCATCCATGCCTAAGCTAATGGGACACCACCAAAAAGTAAAAACATGTCCTTTACATTGGTCTAAAATATAAAAGCAATTTAAATTACATAGAACTTAATTAATGAGGTACCCACAAAGCGGAAACATATCTCTTACAACATTTGAAAGTCAAAATAAATCGATAAAAGTAAATAACCACTCATCATAAATAAATCATTCATCAAAGATATTAAACATCAATAAAAATATAAACATTCCTCCATGATGATTTAAATAAACTAAGCATTGAACTTAAATAAATCAAATTATATAATAAATGTAATATCCCTAATTATGCCCTAGTAGTTTTGGTGTTATTGTTGTTGCACTTGAACTATGTATATATATGATAAGTTGATAAGAAATTGGAAGAGAATGTGTTTGTGTTGTTAGAAAGATATATGTGTGTAGAGAAAGGTGTATATGTTATGTATATGGTAATATATATAGCATATAAGTTGGTCAAAGAGTGAGTCAAGGTGTTGGAGATAGTGGAAGAAGATATTTCTTTTGATATTGTGAATTACATAATTGGGCATATAAGAGACAAAAGGTTAGTTTTATAATTAAGGGTGTTTTGGTAATTTTTCTTGTGGAATTGCATGGTGGAGATTAAAAGAAGAAATGAAGGGTTGACTTATCATTTTTCTTCTCTTTTCTATCTTGTGTGGCCGGCTCAACAAAGGAACAAGAGAGCAAGAGAACAATTGAGAGTTTTGATGATTTCAAGCTCAAAGTGAAGGAAGTTTTCAAAGTTGCAAGTTGGATTTTCAAAGAATTCCATTATTTGGTAAGTTTTCTCTTGTTTGCCTTTGTTAATTTTTAAGTTTGGTTTGAGTTGAGTTGTATTTTGATGATGGTGTGATTAAATGGGTTGTGGTGTGAAATTAAGTATTGATTTTGCTTGATAGATGAGAAGTTGAGTTGGTGAAGGTGTTGGAAGTGATTGTGTTGAGTTTGAGTTAGGGTTTTGAGTTGGTAAGTGATGTTTTTGTTATGTTTGATTGGTTATTCTTGTTAATCTTTGAGTTGTTAGTGTTTATTTGTTTTAGAATTGAAGAACACATAATTTTGGAAAGGGGCAGTAGCGTTTGGGACCCCATGCCCGTGGCCTTTTGGTAGCCATGGCCGTGGGGGAGGTGACCATTTTTGGACAGTTTGCTTCCTAAAGCCACGACCGTGGGGGGGTTGAGGTGGCCACGGCCGTGGGCTTTGCTTAGGGTTGTTGAGTTTTGTTTAGTGCTCTAAAGGTCTAAGATAAGGTTAATAAGTGAATAATGTTATAGAAATTGATGTGATGCATCATTGTTTTGGGTTAGGTTTTGGAAGAAGTGAATTGCCCTAATTGTGAAGTGAAGAATCTTTGGAAGAAAGGATTGCTTAGAGTTGTGTGAGTGTTTATAAGGTAAGTACAAACTACATTGTTGCATAAATACATATGACATTGAGACTTGATGCATATTTGGTTGTAAATGTGTTATGGAATGTAATGCATTACTAGTGCATATTATAAATGTTATATTGGCATATAATGAATGTGGTGATAAGCATGTAAAGTATATGTTAAGACTATTGATTGTGTACATTTGAGTAATGAAATGTGAAACCATTATGATTAATTATTAATGATATAAATAGAATGGTTAAAGTATGTTATTGATATGACAGTGAAATGTAAAATGATATGTAAAAGTGAATGATGTAATATGATATGTGAAAGTGGTGATAAGTTGCTTTAATGTGGTTATGATGATCAAAAAGAAATGTGAGGCCAACATGATGGGCCAAGATAATTCAATTGAAATTGTGAGGCATGATTGCCTAATGTGTTGTGAATTTTGGAATGAGAAATAAAAGGAAATAATGTGTACTTAATATGTTGATTCAACTTTCAGAGTTCTGTATTTGGCGACATGCCTTAAAATATTGCCTACGGGGCTAGACACTTGGTGTCATTTGATTAAAATATTGCCTACGGGGCTAGACACTTGGTGTCATTTGATTAAAATATTGCCTACGGGGCTAGACACTTGGTGTCATTTGATATATATTGCCTACGGGGCTAGACACTTGGTGTCACTATTGACCAAAACAGTAACTCTGAACTTTGAATAACATATTAGGGTGTCTTGGGCCCAGGTCTGTCTTGGTTTTAATGTGATTTATGAAATGATTATAACACTTAAGCAAAGATACGAAGTATATTTATGGTATGAGAAACTATAAGGAGTAAGGTGAGAATAGAAATGTATTAGTTTATTGGATTGTGCACAAAACTTGATTGTATGACATGGACATTGCATCAAAGCATATTGATATTGCAGTTTGTATTACTGAGCTAGTGGCTCAGCGCGAGTGTGTTTTATCGCGCAGGTAACAGAGAGGATCCTGAGAGTTCCACTAGACCGAGTGAGTCTAGACATTGAAGATTTGAGTGGGACTTAAAGATCAGAGAAGAACTGCCAATAATGTATATATTTTGTATTTTGTATATTTCAATTTTGGTATATAAATATTTGTAAATATTTGATCTACTTTCCGCTGTGTTTTAAATAAACTTTGTACCTATTTTGTTTTATGAACTACTTTAAAAGTTTTAAATTTATTCATGGTTTTGAGAATGAATGTTTTGAATATTTTATCAATAGTGACAACCTATACTCAGTATACGTATATTACGATCGTTTTAGCATGCTATGTACGTATACGGAATATAGGGGTGTTACAATAAACTACATAATTAACTCTAAAAATAAAGTAAGTCTAGATAAAAATTAGGGTTACTGTTTCTCATTTAAAGTTCTTTAATTAATATTTAGGGTTTTGGAATTTATTGGCTTAGGCTACTGTAAGTTTTAAGGGAATTGAAATGGATTAAGGTTTTATAATTTAAGAGATTGATAAGGTTCTTTGATTAAACATGCCTGAGGGCCATTTCGCCCTACAAATGAAAATTATATTAATAAATTAATATTATATTAATTTTAATTTTATCATAAATAATATATATTATTATATATTTTTTAAAAAAAAATAAATTAAAATCTTATTTATAAAAAAATAAAATTTTAATTTATCGATAGATTACTTGTCTGTCAACATCATTGACAAATATTTCTGTCGAGATTATAGGCAAAGTAGCTTTTGTCGGTAACTTTAAAAAAAATTTCTTGCTTTTACCGACAAAAATTTCTATCAATAGTACCAACAACTTTTTTATTTGTCGGTATTACCAACAAATGAGAAACTTTGGTCGATGAATTTTATCAAACGAATGTCTATCGAGAATACTGATAAATATTTTCTCTCTAACACTGACGGCATGAGAAAATCTATCTGTAACTTCATTTAAAGTAAAGTTTAAGGCAAGAGATTTTTTGTGTCGAAAATCTTTTAGTAATAGATTTTACCAATAAAAAAATTGCCTAGATTCTTGTAGTACTAGGAATTTGTGCCTACAAATAGAAAATCATTTTTCTCAAATTTTCATGCACAAATGGCTTACCTCATGCTTGCATCATTTCCTCGCTAAACAATAATCATTTTCCATTGCTTTGAAGTAAAAAAAGTTCGAGAAAAAGACCAAATAGTGGAACTGGATTCTAGTAAAACCCTTCATGCTCATCCGTTGAAGAAATCAAGATCAAGAAAGGTAAATTCTAAACTTTAAACCTCTTCTTCTTTTTCTTTTTGTTTCATTTTGGGAATTAAAAACATGCTTAGAGTAATTAACTTGTAAACCTAAAATTGGCATGAATTGGCATTATAATTAGGGTTTTCGTTTAAGATTTTTTTATTTTAATTTGCTTTAACTTTGTTAGACAAATGATCTCTATTTTGATCCTTGACAACTCAAATGAATGATCCATTTAACATGTGTTTGGAGAATCTTGTTGCAGGCTTAGGTTACTTCAAATAAAGCAGAACATAACACTTCTAGCGGTCGCACCACACCTGAATACGACCGCACCATTCAATTAAAGGATGAAACCTTATCACAGTAGGTTTTGCGGTCAGAAGCTCGACCTCAGTCGCGACCGCGCCTAAAGAAGAGCAACCGTCCCAATTTATGGACGACCGCTAACCAAGGAACTCAAATCATTCTAATCACAGTAAGGTTCACGGTGACAAGAATGGCGAATGATACGGCCTCGCTTATCACTTTAGCGACCGCCCATACAGAGTCGCGACCGCTCTACCAATTCAAGAAGAATTTGCTTAAAGAGACAGTAGTGTTCGCGTCCTCAGGTGCGTCCAGAAGTTCGACGCAAGAATCTCAATTCGACCGCGAGATGATACCTAGGGCGACCGCGACATTCATATTTTGGCGGACATCTATTCTGCCCTGTCAGAGAATGACACGTGACATGACCGTTATAAACCCACTTCAATATTCAAAAAGGGCGACCGCACCTTTGCTAGGCGCGACCGTCCCGACAATCGCAGCATGGGCAAGATTCCTGCTGCAGAGCACTAAAATTTGACCGTTAAAGTATTTTTAAATGCAGCGACCATCCCTTGTCCAAGGACGACCGCGTGAGGCATGAGCGCGACCATCCTTGCATGAAGGATGATCGCGAAATGCCTAGGACAGTTTAAGTAAAGAAGGTCTAAACTGCCAAGACTTTATTCTCACTATCAATAACGGCTAGTAAGACCACATTGGCTATAAATACAGTACTTCTACAAGAAAAGAAGGATGAAGTGAAGCAAAAAAAAGAATTTGATAGCCAAGAAACAACTTTTCTTTTACTTAAACTTACATTTGAATTGTAATGAATGTTAGGTGTTAGCATTGAAAACACCATTGTATAAGTTTGAGTGTGAGCTTGGGAAACACTTGGGTTATGAGAGTAAGCCTTGTAAAACTCTTATTTGGGTTGTGAGAGTGAGCCTCAAAAACTCTTTAAAGGTTATTGAGTGTTAGCCTTAGAAAAACACTTGTGAAGTTAGGTGTGAACTTGTGAAAACACCAAAGTTGGAAGTGAGCTTGTAAAAACTTCAAAGATTAGTGGAATCTTAACAAGTTGTTAAGGAAGTGGATGTAGGATTGAAGTAAATCCGAACCACTATAAATCTTATGTGTTCTTTCTTTCTTCCATTACTCAACCATCTCTTAATTCCACATTTCTATTTTGTTGAGTTTTTTAATTGTCATTATTTCTTGAGGAAACCAATTCACCCCCCCCCCTCCCCCCTCTTGGTTGCCATCTTGGGACAACAATTAGTATCAAAGCCTGAGATTTCTTAAGCTTAATTGTGAAATTTGATCCACTATGGCAACTTCTTCTTCATCAAACTCTCATGGAAATCTTAACAACATTCTTAGACCCTACTTTGATGGAACTGATTATTCATACTGGAAACACAAAATGTATTTGTTTCTAGACAGTGAAGGAATTGAACTATGGGATTTCGTGGAAAGTGAGTGGAAACCTCCCACTTATGAAGTTGACGGTATTCAAGTTCCACTTCCCAAAGCACAATGGTCAGCTAGCAATGTCAAAGATCGATTCAAGAACAATAGAGCCGCTTCCATCTTGATGAATTCCATTTCAAGAGAAGAAGGTGGAAGAGTTCAACATTTAACTTGTGCACATTGTATTTGGAAAACACTCGAAAACTACCATGAAGGTACGACTCAAGTGAGATTTACCAAGAAGCAAATGCATGTCCATGAGTATGAGCTATTCAAGATGAAACCAAATGAAAATGTCACCGACATGACAAATCGCTTGCTTGCTATTGTCAATGAACTAAAGAAGTATGGCAAGGTATATGATCAAGGTGATGTAAACAGTAAAATCTTGAGAGCCCTAAGAGCTAGAAAAAACTTTGAATCAAAAGTATCATCCATAGAAGAAGCTCATGATCTCAGCACATCAAGAACCGACGAGCTAGTTGGTAAACTACTCACATTTGAGCTACACAGTGAAAAAGAAGAAGATCAAGGTGAAAAAGAAAAGAGAAAACCAATTGCACTCAAAGCAATCAAAGAAGCTGAGAGCTCAAGCAATGAAGGTACTGATGATGAAGATGAAATGGCAATGTTCTCAAAAAGAATCAATGAATGGAAAAGGAAGAAAAGATTACAAGCAAACAAAGGTGCACTTCCAAAATTCTCCTTCAAAGATAAAGAAAAGAAAAATGAGGTAAAATGCTATGAATGTGGAAAAACTGGTCACATTAAATCAGATTGCTTCAAATTAAAGAACAAAAAGAAATGGCATAAAGAAAAGAAAAAGTCTCTCAAAGCCACATGGGATGACTCTTCTTCAAGTGAAGAAGAAGAAGAAGAAGGAATTGCAAATCTGTGTCTCATGGCTATTGAAGATGACTCCAATGAGGTAAGTACTCAATCCTTTGATCTAGTAGCACATAATGATACAAATGATATAGATGATAGTGATTTGATTGAGCACATGAACTTTAAAATAGAAAAATATTTTTCTAAAATGATGCTTTATAAAGAGAAAAACTCTAAGTTAGAAAAAGATTTTATATGCTTAAAGAACTCTACCTTAGAATTGAAAACCTCAAATGAACACTTGATGAATACGATAGGAGAGTTAAATAAAAACTCACATGACTTAGAAAAGGTTGTTAAAGAAAATGAAACATTGAAGCATGAACTAAAAGAATCAATTTCCAGATTTCATAAAGGAAAGGAAGCATTAAATACATTAATTAATAACCAAAGATCACCTTCCTTAAAATATGGTTTAGGATTCAATGGCTCAACCAACATTGCACCAAGCAAACCAACATTTGTAAAAGCATCTACAATTGAAATTTCTGATGTTCATATCAAAGATGCTTGCACCAAGTCTAAAAGTACCAAAGGAACTTCTTATGGTTTGCTAGGAAGTAAAGCCAAAAATAATTATGCATTTTTATACACTAAACCTGCACAAAAGAAATCACATACTTGTAGTTGTATGCATGATACTTTAAATACAAAACGAAAAATGCAGAAGTATAGAATACCATGGCAATGCACATATTGCATGAAATTTGGTCACAAAAATTTTTCTTGTTATATAAGAAAGGCTCATCTCAAGTTAGAAGGCACTTTTACTACTAACCATCAAGGACCCAACTTCATGTGGGTACCTAAAAGAAGATGATCACTATTGCCTTGTAGGTATGCCTAAAATCTACTATCAACGAAAGCACATGGCTTGTGGATAGTGGATGCTAAAGGCATATGACTGGAAATGCAAAGCTCTTTACAAGTATTACCTACAAACATGGAGGTAATGTAACTTTTGGAAACAATGCTAAAGGTAAAATTCTTGGTGTTGGCTCCATTGGTTCAATTGGTAAGGATTTAATAGAAGATGTATGTCTTGTTGATGGTTTGAAACATAACTTGCTAAGTGTTAGTCAACTTTGTGATAAAGCATACTTTGTCAATTTTGATTCCAAAGAATGCAAGATCACGAATTCAAATGATATTATCATATTTAAGGGTACTAGAACAAACAACACTTATAATATCAACATTCATTCAAATCATACATTTAAATGTTTAATGTCTACTAATAATGATGTATGGTTATGGCATAGACGACTAGGACATGCTGGTATGGATCAATTGAAATATATCTGCAATGAAAACTTAGTTGATGGCCTACCTAAAATAAAATATGATAAAGACAGGATTTGTGAACCTTGTCAACATGGTAAGCAACACAAAAGCTCATTTAAAACAAAGAGTGTTATAAGCACCTCTAGACCTTTAGAGCTCATTCATTTGGATTTGTTTGGACCAAATAGAGTTACAAGCTTAGGAGGCAAATCATATGCATTTGTTCTTGTTGATGATTACTCTAGATTCACATGGGTTAATTTCTTAGCTCAAAAGAATGAAGCCTTTAATTACTTCAAAACGTTTGCAAAAAGAGTTCAAAATGAAAAAGGATATGTGATCACATCTATTAGAAGTGATCATGGCAAAGAATTTGAGAATGAAAATTTTGAAGGCTTTTGCAATGAACTTGGCATTTCACATAATTTTTCTGCTCCAAGAACTCCACAGCAAAATGGTGTAGTTGAAAGGAAAAATAGAACTTTAATTGAAATGGCTTGAACAATGCTCAATGAATATGATTTACCATCTTATTTTTGGGCAGAAGCCATTAATACAGCTTGTTACATTGCAAATCATGTTTACAAAAGGCGTTTAACTAATAAAACTTCTTATAAGCTATGGAATGGAAGAATACCCAGAATTGGATATTTTAGAGTATTCGGATGCAAATGCTTCATATTGAATACCAAGGATAATCTTGGAAAATTTTCATCCAAATCAGATGAAGGCATATTCTTAGGATATTCATCATATAGCAAAGCATATAGAGTATTTAACATGAAAACTCTAGTTATAGAAGAATCAATGCATGTTGTATTTGATGAATCATCTAATCATGATCAGAAGAAAGGTATTACTTTCAATGACCCTACAGGTACTCTTGAACCTCTTGAATCTATTGATGCTCCAAAGATCAATCAGCACGAACTTGAAGAAAAGACTCAAGATCTTCCTAAGGATTGGCAATATAAGAAAGACCATCCTAAGGAACTCATCATTGGAGAAACATCTAAGGGAGTAATTACTAGATCTAAAATTAATCATGTAGATGTTAATTTTGCTTTTGTTTCTCAAATTGAGCCAAAGACTGTTGAGGAGGCTTTAAATGATGAAAATTGGATAACTGCAATGCAAGATGAACTTAATCAATTTGAAAGAAATAATGTTTGGCAACTTACTCCTAGACCTACAGATCACTCTATAATAGGATGCAAATAGGTCTATAGGAATAAGCTTGATGAAAATGGTCACATTATTAGAAATAAAGCAAGATTGGTAGCCAAAGGCTATAATCAAGAAGAAGAATTTGCTTCTTGTATGACTAGGGAATTTGAAATGAGCATGATGGGTGAACTCAAGTTCTTCCTTGGACTGCAAGTCAAGCAATGTGAAGATGGGATCTTCATCAACTAATCCAAATATACGAAAGAACTCATCAAGAAATTTGGAATGGATGGCTGCAAAACTAGCAAAACTCCTATGAGCACATCCTTGAAATTAGGTAAAGATGAAAATGGTAAAGCAGTAGATGAGAAGAAATATCGAGGTATCATCGGATCACTACTTTACTTAACCGCTTCTAGACCTTATACAATGTATAGTGTATGTCTTTGTGCTAGATTTCAAACTAATCCTAAAGAATCACACTTGAATGCCACTAAGAGAATTTTGAAATATTTGAGTGGTACAATGCATTTAGGACTTTGGTATCCTAAAAACACATCATTTCATATCATAGGCTTTTCAGATGCAGATTATGCTGGTAGTATTTTAGATAGGAAGAGCACTACAGGAGCATGTCACTTTCTTGGTAATTGTCTAGTTTCTTGGCATAGTAAGAAACAAGCATCGGTTGCTTTATCCACAACGGAAGCCGAATATGTTGCAGCATGTTTTTGTTGCACACAAGTATTATGAATGAAACAACAATTGCTTGACTATGGTAAAGTGTTTAACAATATCTCCATTAAATGTGACAACACTAGTGCTATCAATTTGTCTAAAAATCCTATCCAACACTCAAGATCCAAACATATAGATATTAGACATCATTTCTTGAGAGAAAATGTACAAAATTAGAATATAATCCTAGAATTTATAGATACACAAAATCAACTTGCTGATATCTTTACAGAATGAAGATAGACTTAACTTCATTAAACTTAATTTAGGAATGATTGATGGAAACACTTTGAATTAATTGCCTATCAATAAAGTTTCTATGTACATGAACTTCTTTTTGCCTAAAACATTAGAAAAATCTTCCATCTTTCCTTGAATCTTTCATTTCTAAGTCAGTCGCGTTCGCTCCAGTGTCCATAGCGATCGCCATCTCGTCTGCCAGATTCATTCAAATAAAAAATCTCTATGCGCGGTCAAGAAAATTTGTGCGCGGCCGCACTAATTTGAATATTTTCGACCGTTATAGACAGTTTCTTCACCCGCGAGCATAGTGATCGTGGTAATGGTCGCTAGACAGCATTTCGCGATCGCACCCTTCCAAATCTGCTACCGCACTCTGTACACTCTGCTCGAAATTTTGTAACCGTTGGCTATATGACAGGTCGCAACTCTTAACTTTCAACAGTCATAAACGGTTATTTTCTTAATTTCTTCTATTTAAGAGTATGTTACATCAGTTTCTTGGATATTTTGGTTATTAAAACATACAAACTTCCCTCTGAATCTCGAAAATCTTCTCAAAATCATCTGTTTCTCAATCACCCTCTGTTTTCCAGTTCTCTTCTGTTTTTTCTATTCTAATGGCTCCCAAAAAGAAAACAACCTCTAAAATAAAAGGACAAGCAAAGAGAGCTCCAGGAATCACAATAAGAGAACCAATAGTTGATCCTCCATCTCCTCCACAATCTAAAAGAGGTGAGAAAATTCAAAAACCTCACCACCAAACTTCTGAGGAAGATGTTAGGTATGCCATGCTGAAGAGAAAGAAGGTTGAGGGAACCAAATCTCCTTTTGGTGGGATGCTTTCTGCCTTAAATATCAAGGACAAGATTAAGAGATTACTAGATGTCCTTGGATGGAGAAAGTTTGTATTTCCTGAGGAGGTAGGTTATTCCAGTCTGAGCAAGGAATTTCTAATGTCTTTCCAAATAGAAAAGAGTGTTAACTCTGCACTAGGATGGTATGGGGTTACGTTTAAACTCTTTGATCAATACCAAGCCTTAACCCTAGAAGACTTTGGCAATATTTGGGATTTTCCTGCTGATGGTATAACCTCTTACAATGATCAAAGCTTTTCAAACCAAACTCTATCTGCATTCTGGCAAGAAATTTCTGTGGAAACTTCTTTTGAAAAAGAATCAAAAGCCAGACACATCAAATCCCTCACCCATTGGATGCTCCATAGGATTATCACCTACACCATCCATCAAAGAGCAAATGGGAATGAAAAAGTAACCAAAAGAGACCTCATCTTTTTATATGCTTTCACCCACAACATCCAAATGAACACAACCAAGTTCTTGATTGACACCCTCTATCATCATGTAGTTACAAGAACTGGAACTTTCTTCTTATCCTCACAAATTACTCAAATAGCTAGGCACCTGAACCTTCTAAATGATTTGAATCTAGCTAAATTGAGAAACCCTTTCAATCTTGCCTCTAGTGCCATCACAATTGATTATCTAGAACATGCTGGATGTGTAAGGAAGATTGAAGGCACATATGTATACTATTTTGGCAAGAAAGGAATTGTGGACAGACAAAAGAAAAGGCCAAGGTATACAATTGAGGAAGAGGGAGACTCTGTGGAAGTTGCTGTGGAATTACCTTCAAAAGCTACTTCATCAAAAGCTGCTCAAGAAACTACCTCATCCTCTACACAACTCATCCTCCATGCTATCAAATCTCTCTCCAGGAAACTCTCTAAGTTCAAGAAAAGTGTCTCCAAAAGATTCCAACACTTGAACAGGAGAATTGACCTTATATCTCACATGCATCATGATCTATATGATATATAAGGCAAACTGGACTTGCCTCAATGCAATCTTGAAGATTGGGATATAAGTGATCATACCCAAAGCCTTCCTGAAGAAGAAGAGTCCATTAGCACTAGCTCTACCTCTTTTGCTCCTCAAGATAAAGGAAAAGCTCCTTTAGTAGAAGAAGAGATAGATGAGGATGATGACTCTGAATAGCTTAACTGTTTAGTCTTAATAGTTTGCATTTTCATTTTATGTCTTAATATGTTTGTTGCTTTATTTGTTCTGCCTTTGTACTTTCCTCTATCCTTTAATAAACATAATGTTTAGTATCCTTTAATTGTTTTGTTTAATATCTTTGTGCTTTATTTGTTTGTTTGATTATTTTGCCTATGACAATGGGGGAGAAAATAGTATACATAATGGAATGATTGTTTAACCATAACTCAATGCACCAAGATACTCAAATAATATCAATGCACCAATGATTGCTTAACCATGATTCATGCATATGTTAAGGGGGAGCATTTTAGACTTATTATTTTTTATCATTCCATTTGAATTGTCAAAGTCAAAATGGGGGAGATTGTTAGACAAATGATCTCTATTTTGATCCTTGACAACTCAAATGAATGATCCATTTAACATGTGTTTGGAGAATCTTGTTGCAGGCTTAGGTCACTTCAAATAAAGCAGAACAGAACACTTCTAGCGGTCGCACCATACCTGAATACGACCGCACCATTCAATTAAAGGATGAAACCTTATCACAGTAGGTTTCGCGGTCAGAAGCCCGACCACAGTCGCGACCGCGCCTAAAGAAGAGCGACCGTCCCAATTTATGGACGATCGCTAACCAAGGAACTCAAATCATTCTAATCACAGTAAGGTTCGCGGTGATAAGAACGGCGAATGATACGGCCTCGCTTATCACTTTAGCGACCGCCCATACAGAGTCGCGACCGCTCTACCAATTCAAGAAGAATTTGCTTAAAGAGACAGTAGTGTTCGCGTCCTCAGGTGAGTCCAGAAGTTCGACACGAGAATCTCAATTTGACCGCAAGATGATACCTAGGGCGACCGCGACATTCATATTTTGGCAGACATCTCTTCTGCCCTGTCAGAGAATGACACGTGACATGACCGTTATAAACCCACTTCAATATTCAAAAAGGGCGACCGCATCTTTGCTAGGCGCGACCGTCCTGACAATCGCAGCATGGGTAAGATTCCTGCTACAGAGCACTAAAATTCGACCATTGAAGTATTTTTAAATGCAGTGACCGTCCCTTGTCCAAGGACGACCGCGTGAGGCATGAGCGCGACCATCCTTGCATGAAGGACAACCGCGAAATGCCTCGAACAATTTAAGTAAAGAAGGTCTAAACTACCAAGACTTTATTCTCACTATCAATAACGGCTAGTAAGACTAAATTGGCTATAAATACAGTACTTCTACAAGAAAAGAAGGATGAAGTGAAGCAAAAAAAAGAATTTGATAGCCAAGCAACAACTTTTCTTTTACTTAAACTTACATTTGAATTGTAATGAATGTTAGGTGTTAGCATTGAAAACACCATTGTATAAGTTTGAGTGTGAGCTTGGGAAACACTTGGGCTGTGAGAGTAAGCCTTGTAAAACTCTTGTTTGGGTTGTGAGAGTGAGCCTCAAAAACTCTTTAAGGGTTATTGAGTGTTAGCCTTAGAAAAACACTTGTGAAGTTAGGTGTGAACTTGTGAAAACACCAAAGTTGGAAGTGAGCTTGTAAAAACTTCAAAGATTAGTGGAACCTTAACAAGTTGTTAAGGAAGTGGATGTAGGATTGAAGTAAATCCGAACCACTATAAATCTTGTGTGTTCTTTCTTTCTTCCATTACTCAACCATCTCTTAATTCCGCATTTCTATTTTGTTGAGTTTTTTAATTGTCATTATTTCTTGAGGAAACCAATTCACCCCCCCCCCCCCTCTTGGTTGCCATCTTGGGACAACAAACTTTACTTTGATTTTCAATCAGTTGTTAGTTCGATTGTTAATTAGCTTAAGTTCTTTTAAGTTCCATTCCCATTTGATTCAAGTATGATTTGTATAGTTGTTTAGTTTTAATTAAACTTTGGAATTCTAATTAACTTTTTATTGGATCAATTTATTCGGCTTTAACTTTGATTTAGTTAGTTAGTTTAATTGATTAATCAAATTTCCTTTAAGTTGATAGAATTTTAGACCTAGATTAATTTGAATTTAACTTATTAGTTGAATTGTTTCTTTTGTTCTAATTGAATTGGTTTAATTAGAGTTGCTTTAGTCAGTTTAATTGTAAAATTATTTTAATTGAATTGTTTGTTTTATTTTGTTTAGCTAATTGTTTAATTGAGTTTTTTCAATGAACTATTGTTTAGTTAATTACTCAATTGTTTGTTTAATCCTTGAATCAAACTAATTGTTCTATTTAATTAAATCAAAATCGCTTAATTATTTAACTTGTTGCATTAGTTTAATAGCATAATTCAATTGGATTAGTTAATCTAATTTGATTAAATGTGCAACACTCTTATACTCTATATACGTATAATACATACATTCAGTATATATATAATACATATCTAGAATACGAGAATGTCATTATTCTAGTCATTAGAAAATTTATCAAAATTTTTAATAAGATAATTTATTATTTTAAAGATAATTTATTTAATAAATAATTATAAATATAAGTAATTTAAATATTAAAATGGCATTTATTAAAGAAAATCTTTGGACAAATTTTGCAAGAGTTTTGTCGATAATTTGAAAAGTTTCCAAATCCAAACAACTCAATAACCTGCACAAAAGTTTATACTCCTAAAATATATTCAAACATTCACTCTCCAACATTCTCCGAAAACACTCAAATATATTAATATACAAAATATTCCAAGATTTTATAATAGTTGGCCAAAAACTTTTAAAATTTACAACATTTTCATATATCAATACAATATACATAAACAAAACATGTTTCATCAAAATAAATATTTACATGTAAAATTACTAGTTCTAGTCTCGTGGCCATCTATGAAAACTTCCAATACAATCCAGAAACCCTAGACTTGGTCAGGTTTAACAGGGCTCTCAGTGTTTATCCTGTCACCTGTATGATAAGCAAATCAAGCTGAGCAAATAGCCTAGTAGTTCATACCTTGATAATAAAAGAAATTTTGAAAATAATATAATATGTCTTTTCTTTGAAACTCTCAATGTAGCATGCAAATGTATTCTAAGCTTATACATTATTCGTATAAGTCCATCATATATCACAATTACATGCATTGGGCCCAAATAACTCTATACAATATTCAAGTTTCAAAGATATTATTTTAGTTTATCTTGACACCTAGTGTCTGGCTTAAAAGCAAATAATATCATACGTGACGCCCAGAGTCTAGACTAAAGGCAAATAATATCATAAGTGACACCTAACATCTAGCCCCGGAGGCAAATCATATATTAGACATGCCATATGCATATCACCAAACACATAACTCTAGAAAAAATATTATTTAAGGCAACACACATTTCATATACATTATATTTTTCCATAATCAATTTCCATCACATTGTGCCATTTACCCTTTTCTTTTCCATAATCATGCATAATTCCCTCACATCAACATAATTTACCACATTTTTAATAATGTATGTCCCATTTACAATGTGACTTCATTACCCATATACTTTTGGCATTTTTCACTTTTTTAATTGGCTCATATTAATTATTTTAGCCATTTACAATGGCTTAACATGATGAACACAAAACATTTTATACCTTTCTACAACAACAATACATTACATTCACAAACTCTAGCCCAAAGTAGCTTAGCACATCCTCAATATCAAAATGAGATAAGCCAAATCAAATGTAAATGAAATTTATTTAATCAAAGTATGTACTTAGTAATGTGCCACAATTCAATGCACTATCACCATCTAACACCAACTTCCACTGTAATATCCAAAATTTTTAAAAAAATTTAATTTTTGAAATAAAATAAAATAAATTATAATTTAATTAGATAAATTAAATAAATAATTTTAAATAAAAAAATGAATAAAATTTTAAGTGAAAAGGTAAAATATATATGTGATGTATATGCAAAATATATATAACTTATACAAAGTTAAATTTTTAAAAAAGTCAAAGTCAAAGTCCAATGACATTTTTATAAATAAAATTTGAAAATTTAAAATTATTAAAATTATTCAAAAATAATTTATTTTAAATGGAAGATGGATTTTTGGATTCTTAATTAATTAAATAAATAAATAATTATTAAATTATTAAATAATATATATATGGCTTAAAATGAAAGTGGAAAGAAAGAGAAAATTTATTTTGTTCTTCATCTTCTTCTTCTTCTTCACTAGGCCGAACCACCATGGAAGCTTGGCTAAGGATTTTTCTTCTTCAATACTCCACAAATTGAAAGATTTCAAATATTCAAAGTAGATTTTTGGTGATTTTGACCAAAATTAGTAAGTTTTCAACTTCTTTCTTTGGATTTCATGAAAGTTTAAATATGTGTGTTTTTGGGTATGTGAAGTAGTATGATATAATTGTTGAAATTGGTATGTATGAAGTTATTTTAAGTGATTAACAATGATTTTAAGGTTGGATTGAAGAAATAGTTGAGTTTGGGTAAAGATTAGTGAAGAGAGAGAATTTAGGGTTATGGACTTTTAGGGTTTGAGAAACCATGGGTTATAATTGTGAAAATTGATTCTAAATAAGTTTTTTTTATTCATAAATAAGTATTTTAAAGTCAAATATTGGATTTGGTTGAGTTTGATTGGAGTTTGAGAATAAAAGTGTTGATTTAGGGTTTTGGAAAAGTGATTTTCCAAAGTTGTTGAATTGTTTGATTTTATTGATTAAAGCATATTCTTTAATGATATAAGTGATGAATATAAGCTTGAAATGATAAATGGATTGAGTTGGAATGGAAAACCTTCAATGGGAGAAGGTTATACCATTTTAGGGTTTTGGTCATAAGTATGTGTTTTTATAGTGTAATTGGTTTAAACATGTTAAAATATGTTTTTAATAATATAAATAAACTTAAAATACCAAATTGAATGGCCTAGTATGGTATTCCAAAGTTAAAGTGAGGTTAGCCTTAACTTTGGAATTTTTATTTGAATGATGTTTAATTATGGTTTAAGATTAGAAATGTCTTACAATGTGATACAAAATGATTATTTATGATCACATTTGGTATAGGCATTGAGGAGAGTTGATTTTTCCCATCCAAGTGTTGAAGGGCAAGTTGAAAGAGAAGGTTGGAGGTGATGTTTGAGCTTGTTTTTTGTTGTTTTTAGAGGTAAGTACAAACTTTGGATTAATTGGACATGTTTGCATTACGTTGGTCTTAATACATTTTGAATTGAAAACTGTTTTAAGCTACTTGATGCATTGATTATGTATGAATAATGTGCTATGACATGTGTAATGTCATATATGTGTTAAATGCATTATGAAAAGCCATTGTTAATGACTAAATTGTGTAACATGTGAAATGTGTATATTATGTGAAAATAACCCAAAGTGTTTGGATAATGTCATTTGTTATGTATGCATTGAAGGCATTGTTAATGGCTAAAGTGCGTAAAATGTGATTCATATGTCAATTATGTGAAAATGCCTAAAATAATTGGGTAATGTGTTGTAAATATAAAATGTGGCATATTATGATTATATGTTGATATATGATGATATGAAGTGAGATGACATTGAAATAAATGAGAAAATAAAGCAATGTGCATAATTAATAATAAGGAAAAAGGCAATGTGCCTAATGAGTTATGAGAAAATAAGAAAGAGATTGATAATAAAAAATATGAAATAATTATGTGCCTAGTATGTTATTCAATTTCTAGAGTTCTGTGTTTGGCGGCATACCTATGAGGTTATCCTCATCATTTGCCTTCGGGGCTAGCTTTTGATTAATTATTTGATTTGCCTTCGGGCTAGACGTTGGACGTCACTTGCCTTCAGGCTAAATGCTGGGCATCACTATGATTTGACTTTGGGCTAGAAGCTGGGCGTCACTTGCCTTCGGGTCAATATGTACCAAAACAGTAACTCTGAGATTTGAATAATATATTAGATTATTTGGGCCCATGTTTGTGTTTATTTTTGTGAAATGTAAAATGATTGAAAAAGATGTTTAAAATGAAATGATATGACATATGGTGTCATGATATACATAAGCATTGAACATTGGCATTATTTTATAGTTTGATTTCAATCAAAGTTTGTACCACTAGACTTTTGGCTTAGCGCAATTGTAATTCATCGTGCAGGTGACAGGGGAGATCCGGTAGAGCCAGAGAGTTTGTCTAGACCGGTTCGGGTCTAGATTTGAGGTTTTCAGTGTAGAGTTATTTTTTGGAAGTCAAGATTAGAAACACTGCCAGCATGTATATGTTTTTATTACATTTTGATATTTCATATATTATATTATGTTTTGATATATATTGTAAATTATAAAGTATGTTTTGGATAAACATATATATATATATATGTATATAAATATTTTGTGAAACTTGAAGAAATTGAGGAGTATAGGTGAAATGGTGATTTGATATTATTTGAGAGTGTTATCTTATGCAGGTTGTGGTTTTGTTAAATTTGGAAATGTCCAAATTACAAACAAAACTCTGACAATTTTTTTTCAAAGATTTTTGTGAAAATGCTTATTTTAATACCTATAATTTATGGTAATATTTTATTTGTTATTTGAATATACATTTTAAAGTATTTAAGATTCTGAATTTGAAAAGTGAAAATTTTTATTAAATCAAACTGTAACATTTTTGTACCATTTATGTATATTTTACATATACTGAGTGTATGTATTATACGTATATAGGGTATAAGGGTGTTATATCCACCAATGATCTTCACCACTTTAACTAAGCAACTTGACTTTACTGAATTCCTAACCAAAATGTAAGTATAAATAATTCATTGGGAACTCATTCCTATCCACTTTGACTAATAGAACTTGATTTACCATATTTCCTTTAAATTTCTAAAATTTGCCCTAACAACCTTTAATTTTGGAAAAATCCTCCAACCAATTTTAAACCAAATTTTAAGCTCAAAAATAATATTAGAAACTCATTCTAATACTTTTTAATCAATTTAATTCCACTTATAACCGTTCTAACAAAAAAATACCCACAAACCCTAAATTCAAATTTTCTTCTTCCAAACTCCCACTAATCCTAACTATTTCGATGATTTAACCATAAAATTATTGTTTACACATCAAAATAATATCATCGCATACCATTAAAAATTATAACATCTTTTTTTAAAAATCAAAATTTCACATAATTAAAAACTAAAAGAGAATTCCTTAAAAGAAGAAAATTCTTACCTTATGATAATAACTCTCTAATTCCACCCCTAATTCTTAAAAATTTGATAAGATTTTGAGTGTTTGGAAGAGATAAATTCTTCCTCAAATATCCATGGAAAATTCGGCCATTTTAGGAAGAAGAAGAAGAAAAAAAAAAGATGATTCTTTTTAATTTTCATCTTCTTTTTCTAGCCATATATATAATTATTAAATTAATTAATTAATAATTAATATATATTATTCCTTCATCTTTCATCACTCAAAAATTATTTTAATTTTGAATTATTTATTATTATATATATATATATTTAACTTTTTATTTTTACTTCAACTTTTACCATTTTACCTTTTTTTACCAACTTTTATCTTTTAGTAAAATTTTATACTTTAGGTATATTTTACATATACCCAACATATATATTTTATATTTTTCTCCTCCAGACACTTTAATTATTAACCTTCCAAATTATTTTTTGAATTATATTTTATTAAAATTACGGGTGTTACAAAATGGCTTGAATAATTTTGTTGTTCTATGAAATGGAATTAATGGGTTTTGTTTCATTAGTATAATAAAAATGTTTAAATATTTTTTTTTAAATCATCAAATTGCTGGAATCAATTCTAAGTTCAATTTAGTTTTTGCCTAAAAAAGAATGAAAGAAATGAACTATTCTTTAAATAAACCAAAGTTTTCCAAAATTAAAATGAACTAATAGAATAATTGAATAGACCAAATGGCATAAGTTGAGTTGAATGGAACTAAAATGGAACATTTTTTTAAAAATAATTAAAATCATCTTTTGCCAACTTGAAATGAACATCTTTCTTAAACCAAAACCAAAATGGTTCTTCCCTAATGAATTGAACAAAAATCAAATTGGATCAAATTATTCCTTTTGTCTAAACTGATATGGTAAAACTAAATGAACCTTTTTCCAAATTGAACTAAATATATGAACCAACTCTTTTAAGTTGAATCAAATCTTTTTCTAAATCTGAAATGGAAAAATTATCAACCTTTTTTTTTAAATAACCAAGTTTCCAAAATCGAAAAGGAAACTATAAGTCTATAACTAGTTCTTCCAAGGTAGAATTGGAAATCACTTGAATTAAAACACTTTTCTTTGAATTAAGAAATGTTCTAAATAATCAATTATTTTTCCTAACTTAACTTGGAAAGAAAACCATTCTCTTGAGTTAATCATATTATCTTAGAATATATTTTTTTCAATCCAAAAATAGAATAAATTTTCTTCATTCCAAAATAGAATAAATTTTCTTCCTTCCAAAAATTGATTGAAACTCTTTTATCAATTGAATTAATTTCTAAATGAATGAAATTTAAACTTGCCCTTTTCAAAAACTAACTTGAAATAATCAAAATTTTCTTAAATTAAATGATTGTTCAATTGGAATTTGTTTCTAATCAATACTAACTTGGAATTTGTTTCTAATCAATACAAATGAACTTAGCTTAGAAAGCTTAGAACTAAGTACAAATGCCTCAAAATTTAGCATAATCAATCAAATCAATTGAACCTATTTGAGTTAGGGTCAAACTAAATTGAACTTAGGTGTCAAATGCCTCTAGACTTAGGTATAGATTACCTCTGAACATAGGTAGCTAGAATACCTCTAAACCTTCACTATCACAAGATGGTCAAAATTGTATTAGTTATGAAGGGATATGCACACCCATTTGGAATTTAAATTTGAATATCAAACCAACCAACCAAACAATCTAATCTGACTTGTTTGTTTATGTGTTGTTTTCCTTTGTTTCTTTAATTTCTTTTGTTCTATTTATTCTCTTTTATTCCTTTTATTTTTAAGGAATATGTGCCTAACTTTGAACCTATAAGGGTTAGAGTTAGGATCCCCTAATTTGGTTTGTTTTGTAATTTATTTTGTTTCTTTAATGTTACTTTTTTTTATGGATGGATTAAATATTCATTTGTTCATGTATATTATAATTGTTAATGCATAATTATATTTTTCATCCATGAAAAATAATTTAGTGAATCATTATTTAATTAAAGGTCAAACTCTTTTCACTTAAATTCAATACACAATCCAACAAATCTATCCTTTAGTTTAAGGCTAGTGAATTTTCCTAAAGGTGCTTAATTGGAGTCATCTTTTAAGGGTTTTTCTTTATATCTTTTCCTTTAAAAAATATAATGACAAAACCAATTTTCTGAAGTAAAATAGATTTTTGAGTTTACCAAACTGAATGGAGAGTGTACTTGATAGTTTTGCATAAGATTGAATTCAAATGAGTATTCTGATTCCAAAGCAGACTAAAGTGGAGCTTGGATTAGGCCTCACACTATATCTCATTGTGTTGCTCTAATCTTAAACAAGAAGAGTCATAGGAGAAAAAGATGGCCTCAAATCAATCTTTAAAACAAGAAAAACCTATCAATTCTTTAGAAATTACAAGAACACAAGCTTAAGGAGGCTCTTGAAGAAGCATTTGAAGATGGCTCTCGATTCATATCAGAAGATATGGGTTTGAATCACTTGGAAACCAAGATGAAAGCATTGGCCAATCAAGATCCTTACCAAAGACATATGCCCAATGTGAATTCTTGCATGTCGTAACCCTTGTTACAAAAGAGTTCGTGATGTAATCCACTGGTGATTCGCTTTCCAGATTCATTGCATCTGGATTTAGATTTCTTTATTAATGGAGATGATAAATTTGGCTAGACAGCGGTGACACCCATAGCAATTCAATGGCAAAAAATGGTTTGTGGTTTGAAACCCACATCAGTTATCAAACCTATTTCTTTTCTTTTTCAATTTTATGTTTTAAGTTTTAATTTTATTATTTAAAATATATATTTTTAAAATTTTAGTAACATTTTTGTATTGTCAAAAATATTTTTAAAAATTTAAAATATATAGATTGTGTAGCACCCTTGTTTTATTAGTTTTTGTTATAGTTTTGTGTCTTGTTTGTTATGTTAATTATTGTTTTATTTAGGTATTTTGTTAGTTTTAATTGTTTTGTCTAGTGTTTTCTTTAATTGTGGTAGTTTTAGTTTATTTCAATGTTTATGTCATTTTTTATGTAGTTTTTAGTATTGTGTTTATGTTGTGTTTGTTATTGTCTATTGATTTCTTGTTTAGATTTGTTTTGAGTTTTATGTTAGGTTAAAAAGGCAAGGAAGCAAATTTGAAGGAGAAAGTGGCAGTGGCTGACACAGGCAGAGGACACGGCTAAGTCACTGGCCGTGTCTCATACCAAGTTAAAAAGAAGAGCAAGTCCCAGTAGCAGACACAAGCAAGGGACACGGCCAAGTCATCTGGCTGTGTCCCTCCAAAAAGACCCAACACGGCCAAGTCAAGCTTCACTTGGCCGTGTCTCACTTGGTTCCACAGGAAAGAGATCAAAATTGTACAGAGGTGAACACAGGCAAGGGACAAGGCCAAGTCATGTGGCCGTGTCCCTCAATCATGGTGCAACACGGCCAAGTCACTCATGACTTGGCCGTGTCACTCAACCAAAGAAGAAGAAAGAAGAGAAGCAACAGAGGTGGACACCTGCAGGGGACACGGCCATGTCTTGTGGCCGTGTCCCTCCAACAAGCTCTCATACAGTCGTGTCCCTCATGAACCAAACGCGCACCGAATTTTAAAGCGGACGTTTCGTATAAAAGGGAAGAAGAAAGCTAGGTTAGAGAATTGTTGACTATTTGGAGCAGATTTTGAGCCATCAGAGATTAGAGCTAGGGTTTTACATTTATTTTCTTAATTTTGATTTCACTTTGGATCAAAACTAGCTAGATTAGATTGTTTATGCGAGTGATTCATTCTTCTTGCAAGATTTTGAACAAGAGATTCTTCAGAAACTTCAAGGAGCTGTAACTTGGTTTTGTTCTCGAACTTATTCACTTTATTTTTATTGAATGGATATTATCATGTCTATTTCGGTTTCTTTGAACATTAATGAGATGAATATGTTTGACTGCATTATGAACTAATTTGATCTAGTCTAGGGTTTGTATGGATTTACTATGATTGTATGAATTGGTTATTCTCTTAACTAATGATTTCTTTAGCCTTTGTTGAATGAAATATTGTTAACATATAATTGATTGGCCACCAATTGTGTGTTTTAGGTATTAGATGATGAATTGAGAGATGAAGTCTAATGCTGGAAAAATTCAATTAAGGACTTAGGTGAATTAGAAATATAACCTATTAAAAAGATTGTTTCAATTATAACAAGATTAGTTATAAGAGGTTTGAATGCGAGAGCTTATTTCCTTGACTCAATTAATTAAGTTGTTTAGATTTAATCTTAGAAATTAAATTAGTTAAGTGGAATAACCGTTCATGCAAATAAGTAGTAGAGAAGTGCAAACCCTAGACCCTTTTATCAAGTGAATCAAAACATCAGCTTTCGTTTATTTTTATCGTTTTCAATTTAAATCAATCTTCTTCATTACTTTGCAATTTAAATTTCTTTACTACTTGTTACTTTTAATTTGATAATCAATTACCCACTTTGGCTTCCTTGTGAGACGACCTTGGGCCGATCACCTTTGCTACAGCTACCTCGTATACTTGCGAGTGACGCTTTGTGGTAGAGTTAATTTGAGCGCAACAACCCTCATACTCTATATACATAGAATATATATACTCCATATACATAAAGTACATATATAGGATATAAGAGTGCTATGGTAATTAGTTATGAAAAACATTCTCATTTGATAATATAAAATTACAACATTATAAATGTATATACTGCAATTGAATAAATATAGTAAAAATATAATTTGATTAGTTTATAAAAGAAAATCTCTGAAAAAAATTTGCCAGATTTTTATTTATAATTTCAATAATTACCAAAAGCATAAATTTACTCAACTTGCATAAAATAACACTCCCAAATTTTCTTTCCACAAAATCCACCATTTCTCTTACATAACCATGTATTTAACAAATATAGTTAATGTACATTATATACATACATAAAATTACGCAAAACATTATTTGTTTCAAACATATTTGCATTTGATAACTACAGCATACAAAATTTAACATGTAATGCAGCATAACTGACTTGGTCTCATGGCAAAACCCTACCTTCTCAATCAATCCCAAAACCTAGATTTGTTTAGGACTACCAAGACTCCCCTAATTTGCAACCCTATCACCTGTGAGATACAGTTCAATCGCACTAAGCCCGAAAGCTTAGTGGTATATACTTGATAACAATAAATATTTAATACCAATACTTTTTCTCATGCCGTAAAAATGCTTTGTTGCTCTTTTAATATGCAATTCACATATAACATTCATCAACTCTTATATCTAATGTACATATCACAACATACAAATTGGGCCCAATAAATCCCTATGCAATATCCAAGTTCTAGAAAGATTGATTTGGCCTATCAAGACCCAAAGGTCCAACACCAGGGATAATGTTTCACATATTACCCGAAGGCTGTCTCCTATCGACACCTAAGACAAAGTATTAAATATCATCCGAAGGCTGTCTCCTCAGCACAAAAGTGCCCGACACCAGTGTGTCTCATCCGAAGGTGTAATATTTCATCCATAGACATATAAAACATCATGATGTATTATTGGCATGCCAACTCAACAGTATCAAACTCAATTTTCTGGAATAAGTAATTGTGCAAGACAAACCACTTCACACATTATATCACATTCTCCTCATTCTCATCACATATATCCTTTTTCCTCCATTTACATGTTTCATAACCATTTTCCACATTTTTCAATCACATTACACATAACTCTTAGTCACATTCACAATGTGACTCATTTTCATATTTTCAATACATCATGGAAAACATTAACACTTACCATAAAACATTGATTTTTAGTTTTAAACCAATGCTCAAATCATATTTTCAATAATTATGCATAAGTTATGTGTAAACCACATTTTACATTAATATAACACATTTCAAAGTAACAATGTAGATATGCCAAATCATGTTTAATGAAAGCATAAGCTATCAAAGTATGTACTAACCTCGAAAAGCTTCAAAATCAACTCAATTTCTACTTTTCACACCTCACTGTCCTCAAACCTTAAATCCCTTCACTTTGGTAATTTTGGCCAAACACTCCTAAACCAAGTAATAAGTAAAATTATTCAATTAGAACTATACTCGAGCTCTTTTTATTCAAAATAACCTCTAATTATACAATTTCTAACCCATCTTTCATCAAAACCCTAATTTCCTTACTACCTTCCTTAAACTTCACCAAAACGTAATCATTTCCATTAACCAACCATAAAATCAATATATATATATATATATATCAAAATAACGACTAAAATAATTCATTACCATAATTATAGTCACCCTAATCAAAACTTAAATTTCACATATTCTACTATAAATCTTAATTTAATAATTCAAGCTTACTTCAATCATTTAATCCCAAATTCAACATATACATATCTCAAGTGCATCATAACCATCTTCTTTTCAAATAGAAATCAATTTATTTCTCTACCCATAACATAACATAACCTAAATATCTAAAGAAAACAAAGCTTTAAAGAGAATACTTACTTGATTTCTTTGATTTCTCTTCAAAACCACATTAAAACCTTGGAAATTCTTGTGAAATTTGGTGCAAAT
The DNA here is from genome assembly GCA_947685225.1 of Garcia nutans. Taxonomy (NCBI): domain Eukaryota; kingdom Viridiplantae; phylum Streptophyta; class Magnoliopsida; order Malpighiales; family Euphorbiaceae; genus Garcia; species Garcia nutans. The sequence continues at coordinate 39,478,536 of CANTUV010000045.1, forward strand.
GATGAAGTAAAACTCTCCCTTTTCTCTCTCTAAAAATGGGCCAAGCTTGGGAAGAAGAAGAAGATGAAAACTTTACAATTTTCCATCTTCTTTTCCCATTCATATATATTAATTATTTAATTAGATATTTAATTATTTTAATATTTTTCTCTTTTTTTCCTAACCATATATTTTATTTTCTTTCTTTGACTTTTCTTTTTTATTTATTTATTTCTTTCTTTCTTTCATCCAACTCATATGTTTTTTTTATATATATTTTAAAGAAAAGGTTCAAACTCCCGGAAATACATTTTGTGGGGGTTCGAACCCGCGACCTTCCCCTAGTGGGTTGGGTCGCTAGCCCGCTGTGTACATGTCATGTATATTTTAATTATACTATATATATCGGGTGTTTATATTAAGTGTATATTATATATATACCATGTATATATCATACATCCAATGTATATTCTATATATAACTTGTGTATATATTAAGTATATACTAAGCATTTTCTTCTTCCAACATATTAATTAATTCTCCATATAAGCTAATTTTATGTCTATTAAAAATATGAATGTTATATTTCTCTCCCTCTTAAAGAATTTCGTCCTCAAAATTTCTTGTTACTATAAACACCTCAACTAAGGTGATTTTCAATCCTAATTCCTTGTAAAACTAATCACACATTTGATACTACCACCGTCACCATCTATAACCAATGAATCTCCTCAATTATCTTTTGAAATTTTAAATTTTTTTTCTGTGCTTTTTTAATTTAATCAGACATCACCAAACTAACTTATAAAATTTAAATTCATTATAGAAATAAATCAGCTTACAAAACTGAAGCTTAAAAGTAATCAGTATGATGTAATATTATGTAAAAACTTGATTTAGGGTTAGAAAGTTTAGGTTGAAAGGTAAAATAATGATGTGATAAATTATTGTTCTAAATTATGATAGGAAAAAAGATGAAAAAATTTTGGAATAGTTTTATTAATCATCTAGTTTAAATAATTTTTAGTTTATCATTTAATTTCACAACTGATAAAATTAAAACTCTTTTAAAATAATTACTTATAATAAATGATACATTTTTATTATATAGTTTTTTTAATATATATTTTTATCATGTCACATTTTTAAAAAGAAAAAAATAAAAAAATGCTTAACTTATTCGAAATTAAATTTATATATATTTAGGTATTGTCATTAGCATTGGAAAAAAGTAAAATTATTTTGCAATAATAATAATAATAATAATAACATTTATTTTCACACAACATGCATTGACATATATACAACATGCATACAAAATACACACATATATACACAACATATACACAGTATACACATAATAACGAATATGTTCAAAATATATACACAACATATATATATATATGCATAACGTACACAGACATATAAACAACATACATAGATACATGCACAATATATACACAATAAATAAACAGTATATATACAACAAGCACAGATAAACACATAATATAGACATAACAAACTTAATTTTTTACTTTATTTTATTTTCATAGTATCTAAAATTTATTCAAAAATAAATTTAATATTTTTATTATAATAGTTTTGTATTTTTATACATTTACTTTTTATAGAAATTTTATGAATTTTATTTCCTATTTGAAATCAAAAATAAAATTTTACCTTTATAGAAAATTAATATATTTTTATAAGCTGAAATCAATTTTACCTTTTTATGTTGAAAATGCAATTTAAAATATTATTTTTTTATTATTTTTACTAGAATATATTTATCTAATAATAAAGTTTTAAAAAAAATTAAAGTGAATATTATGTGAAGTGATAGAGTAAGTATTTTTGTGAATGTAAAAATTTGGAAATATTTTTTATTTTTTTAAAATTATAGTAGTTTTGAAATTGACTTTTTTTAAAAAGTTAGTTATGTAAAATGGCCTACATGAAGGCACAAAGGTAAAGAAAGAATGTAATTTTTCTATTACATTTTTATATTAATAATTAATATAATAAAAATATAATATATTAACTAACTTATTAAAGTGATAAATATATTGGTCCATTGGGAAGACATGTCTTTTTGTAAGGATATTTGGCTTGATGATTCCAGATCATTGTTAGATCATATTGTTAACCACATACTTGAGGGCTGAGCATAATTCGATATAATATGGAAATTTAAAAATCTCCGAAATCGAATTGAAATCCAAAGATTTCAAAATCACTAGAGTCAGAACCGAATTGAACATATTGCTATGAAAAAATCAGAATAATATAATTCAGATATTAAATTACAGCAAACCCATTCCTGTTCAAAATGAACCCGAAGATGTAGAGATTTGGAATTATGTTTTTTTTTAATTTAAGAAATAATATTTAATTGTTTTAGCAATAAAAAAATATGTAAAGTTAATTTTTGTATTTTAAAACCATCCATATTACAAACCATACATAATAAAATAAAAATTTCTAACATCTGGTATCAAAAATTATTATAAATTCCAAATAAAATGTATAAGTTATTATAAATTCTAAATAAAATAACTTCAATGCATAGGGGAAAAAAGCAAGAAAGACAAGTGACAATATGTCAAACTCCATATGCCTCTTTTAAACTTTCACTCCCAGTAGTGTATATAATTAATATAGACATATATATTATTTTATATCAATATATTTGTAGTGTTTATTATTTTTATATATATACTTATATACATGCATAAATATTACACACATATATGTATATTGATACACAGATATATGTATATTGATACACATATATTGATATACACATGTATACAAATATATACACAAATTTTTAATAAATTAGGTTATAAAGTTAAAATTGGCTATTGCTTTAATTAAATTTAGCATATCAATATATAATATGTCTAGTTATATAATTTACATAATTAATATAGACTTATGTATTATTTTATATCAATATTTTTGTTGTGTTTATCATATTTATACATATATAATATACAATTTATAATTAATTAGTTTATAAAATTAAAATTGTCACTCTTTCAATTAAATTCAACATATTAATTATTATCTATATATACTTACATACATATACGTAACATATATATAAACATATAAATACAATTTATAATATTTCATAACATTTAATTATTCTTTTATTTATATTTATATTTCATTTTGAAAATAAATTAAGAAAATAATTATTCAATTGTATTTTTTATTTACTTACTTTTAATTTAATATTTATGAAATTTATAATATGATAGAAATTGCAATATATGATGAAAATCAAGGTATAACATATATTTAAATTAAGCATATGGTAGAAATTCATATTAGAAATTTATAACAAGTGTATTTTTTATTTTCATTAATATTTAATTAATTCGATAATCTCATAAAAACAATATTGATTAGGTGACAAAGTAAAAAGTATATATAATAATTATTTGTATTTTTTATACTCATATTTATTTTATTTTGTAGTTAAATTATGAAATTACTTTAAGTATTTACATATAAATACTAAATAATAAATCAATATAATAAAATGTATATTGTATTATTAGTAATAAATTGATTATTATTTCAGTTATTTGGTTCAGTACGGTACAATACAGTTTTTAGTACAAATATTGTCTTGTATCTACAACCAGTCCATATTATAAAAAAAAATAGGTACAGTACGGTTCAAAAAAAAGTTTTAGTCCAGGATATTTTGGTCCATGTACTTAGATTGGTTAAGAGACTAGGATCTGTGTTCAACCCTGCCTAAGAATATCTTGAATTTGAATGTTAGTGATTTTATTAACTTAGAGGGTAGCTATAATTAGCATATAATACAACCTTTCCTTTCATATGATGATCTCTTAAGAAATCATCATCTACTAGGCTTTCTTTCCTAATAAAGAAATCACAATTAAGTCTACTCACATGAAGTTGGCAGTTGGATAGAGAAAAATTTTAAATAGGACTTGATTTTGTCTTGGAAGGGCCCATATCGCATCAACTACTTCCTTTAGTTAGTGATAAAGAATAATCTTCTTATGAATTTATAAAGGTGTCGATGCCACGTTCTCACAGACAGTTCCTACCCTAGATGTGGTTATGGGATTGAAGATACTCTTCACACTCTAAGGGACTATCCAACCTCAAAAAATATTTAGTTTGCTCTCACTCCTCCTAATTATATAACTAATTTTTTCCAGCTAGACTTGTAGAGTTGGTTGATTGAAAATTTGGCTTATAGATTGTATAACCAGAATGGCCTATCATGGAGCATGTTATTTATGTTCGGTTGTTGGTGCATTTGGTATATACATAACTTCTTTATGTTTGAGAGCATGACCTTGAGAATCCAGTCCACCATTGCTAAGGTCCTTACACAAGCTATTGAATTTTATAAAGCTCACTTAAAGGGTGTTATGATTAAGGACAACATGAATGATCGAGTATAGAAGTTAATTAAGTGGTCTCTTCCTCTCCTAATAACTGGCATAAGCTCAATACAGACGGGGCTCTTAAAGGAAACACAGGCAGTGCCAGCTATTAAATAATGCAAAAATAAATAGATTTCAGATCGAATATATATCTCTTTATAACTCCAAAATGATTGTTTTAATTCCTCGCCAAGTCAAATGCAAATCACAAATTACAAATACACTATTTTTCACAATCTTATTTATAATTTTTATGTTTGAATTTTCTCTATAAAATTGCATGAATTGAAAAAAAAATATTTTTCAATTTATCTCTTGACATGTTTATAGAAGTCATGTAATACCCCGATTTTTGATGTACTTTGGAATAGTAGTTGTGAGAGAGTATGTTGGTGAAATATGTAAAGAAAATATTATAAGAGATAGATGTATATGAATGATGATATGTATATATTGTATTTGAAAAATATGGAAAATATAAATAGAATATATAAGACATATACATATATCAACATATACATCACATATACATGATGTATATATTGGTGTAGGAAAAGTAAATTGTAAATAATTAATTTATTAATAATAATAATAATAATAATAATAATAATGATGATAATGACAAGAGAAAAAGAAGAAAAGAAAGTCAAAGGATGGATAAATATTTGTGGTGGAGAATTTTTAGGTGTATTTAATTATATTATTATATATATATAAGATAAATTTGAAAGGGAAGAGAAGACTTTATTTCTTTCTTTCTTTCTTATTCTTCTTCTTCCTCTTGAACGTGAGAGAGAGAGAGAGAAGAATGTGATTTTGTTGGCATACACATTAAATTCATAAGGGCTTTAAGAGAATTGAAGGTGGATATTGAAGATTTGGCAAAGAATTCAAGTAAGTGCTCTTTTCCTTGTGTTGATTTCTATAGATTGAGTTTATATTTGATATGGTTAGTGTGTGAAGATGATGATAATGAAAGATTGAAGTATATATATATGTGTGTTGAATTGGTATTTAGATGATGATAATATGGTTATTTGTGAGGATGATGATGAGTTGTTAAAATTGTTTAGTAAGGGTTTAGTATAAATGAGTTGGGGAATTGAGTAATTGATACATGGATGACGTATATAATGATTATTATTATGATATGTTGAAGTTATATAAGTGTTGAATTAATAGGTGATTTATGGATATAAACTAAGATGTTGATTAAGGGTGTTGTAGTATGGATTTTGGAGTGATTGTGTTTACATGGATGAGAGTTCAAAATGCATAATTTTTGCCTGACACAGCCAGTGACACAGCCATGTCGTTGGGCGTGTCAATGGTGCTAATTTTAACATTTGTGAACCATTAACCTGGCCATGTCATTGAACATGTCATAGCTACTGAGAGATAAAGTAATTGACACGGCCATGAACACGCCTGTGTTGTTGGGCGTGCCAATGTTTCTGTGAGGCAGAATGAATGACACGTCTAGTGACACACCCATGTTACTGAGCGTGTCAAAGCTTCTGTGTTGTTGGTTTAGCGCACGATCAGGGACACGCCCGTGTTGTTAAGCGTGTCATGTGTAGAGTTTGCTCTAGTTAGTTTTTATTCTTATTTTCTTATGTGTATCACTAAGTGAGTGTGTATAATCACCTTTGGATTAGGTTTTGAAGAGATTTGAGTTGCCCTAATCCAAATGTTAAAGGATTCTTGGAAGAGGAGTTTGGAATTGGTGTGAGTTGCTCTTAGAGATAAGTACAAAACTTATATGATTGTATATATGTGCATGATTTTGGGACTTAACACATTTGATTGGAAAATGTGTTAAGTTATTTATTATATTGTTGATGCTTGAGAATGATGCTATGATTTGCATAATGCGAAAGATTTAATGATCATTCAAAATGTATGTACAATACAATTGGTTATGTATACCCTAATGATGAGATGTGAAGCCATTGTCGTTGGCTATAATGATGTAAATGAAATATTGAGCCATTGTGCCTAGATGATTTTGAGAAAATGAGAATGGAATTGATAATGAAATAATGAAAGAATTGTGTGCCTAGTATGTTATTTAATTTTTAGAGTTTTGTTATTGGTGGCATGCCTAAAAGTAACAATCCCTTGAAGCTAGGTTGGGCTTGGTCCTTGAAGCCAAGTTGGGTTGATGCTTAGCTCCCCTTGAAGCTTGGTTGGGCCTAGTCCTTGAAGCCTAGTTGGGATGTTACATATGAGATGTTTCTCATTGTGATAATGAATCGCCTACGGGCTTGATAAATGTGATTATTGGACCAAAACATTAACTCTAGAAGTTGAATGGCATATTAGTTTCTTTGGGCCCATGCTTGTCTTTGCTTTAATGTGAAATATGGAATAAGATATAATGTTATGAGATATATGATGATAATTATGGTATGATATGATCACAATACATAAGCAAATTATTGAAAATGAATGAGGCTTGAGAAACTATGTTGAATGATGAGATTATGAAAATAAAATATGATGTGTAATATGTATATGGATGTGGACATTGTGAGTATTATTTTATGAATGTTCTAATAAGTCATTGAATTGTGGTTTGTTTTAATGATATATGTGTATATGTATATAAATTATGAGATTAGTGGAAATATCTGAAAAGTGTATTGAAAATGGAAAACATGATAAGAAAATGGTGATACATGAAGTTAATATATGAGTATGATTTTCTGTAATGTATGTTTATAATCTTTATTTGTACTACTAAGCTTTCGAGCTTAGCGCAGTTGTGTAAATCACGCAGGTGAATAGATGATTGATCCGGGAGTCAAAACGTTATACCACGAGAAGGGTAAGTGTATTTCGAGACTAACTAGAAGGTGGTGCATATATGTACAATTTGATTATGTTTTATTTTGATAAAACTGTATATATATATATATAAGTGAATTTTGGAAAAGATAAGGTAATTTATATATATGTAATATCATCAAAAGTATAATGATTTTGTAAATGTTCTTTAAATAAAATGTATTATTGGTTGTAACTAAGGTAAAGGTTTTAAACTGTAATGAAACGTGACATCCTTATACTTTATATACGCACTGTATGTATACAAGGTATAAGTATAGTACTTATATAGAGTATTAGGGTGTTACAATTATTTTGGTATCAGAGCTTAGGTTTGAGATTCTCAGCCTAAGTAGATTCAAAAAGAAAAGAGGAAAATTTTTGAAAAGTGAAATTTGTGATACATGCATATGCATTAACACCTAGGTTGGTCTCGGATGTGGCATTATGTGATTTGTGATGTATTTGAATTACAGAAGATGGATGACAGTGTGTGAATGTGGCTTTACATGAAAGTAAAGCTAGAGAAAGAAATGATATAGAAAATTTTGTATAAGTTTAATTGATAAATTAAAGAATTGGAGTTTACTTAAGTAAAGTAAATTTTGAAATTTTTGATTATTGAAGTGTGCCTGTGAAATAGGTTATAAAGAAATGAATATGAGAATAATGTTGGAAATGAGTTTAAAAAAATCAAGATAAAGTAAGCACTCTTTTTCTAAAAATTTGGATCTCTTTCTAAAAAAAAGATTATGTTTGGATTGCTAGAGAGAGGAAATATTGTTCGATTGTTAAAATGGATAGATATGATATTAAAATGAAGAGAGTATGGTGGAATATGGAGTGAGTTGATTGGTATAGACAAAGTGTGAAAATTTAAGGTTTGGTTATGTAAAGTTAAGGTTTTTAAAAAGGGGATGATGTTGGTCAAAGTAAGGAGATATAATGGTGTTGTTTGCATTATTGTTTTAATGCAAACATTGTGATTTTAATACTAGATATGTGATATGCTTAAGTGTTGATAAAGCTCATGTTAATGGTGGTAATATGTGAAATTTAGATTTTTTGAAATGAGCTTTAATAATTGTGAAAATGATATGTTTGATGTTACATTATGGTATATATATAATGTTTTTAAAGTTAATATTAAGAAAACGAGATTAGTAAATTGAAGTTTAGGTAAAGTAGTAAGTTGAGAGTTTAGAGTTTTAATGGAATTTTGATGAGGATTATTTAGATATCGATAGTTTAATGTATATTAAGCATATGAGCTATTTTGAATGAATATTATTGCATATGAAAGTACTATGAATTGGGTAATGTGATTGATAATACGAAAATTTGTTTTGAAATAAAAGGAAAATGACTAAACAAGTGAAAATGAGTTACTTTAAGTAATTTTCCTGGAAATGATGAAAATGGATATGAAGGGTATGCTAAATGCAATTAAAAAAATATGAGAGAGACGTCACATTAGAAATGTGACTAAGATTTATGTGAAGTGTTATTATGGTTAGAGTATATATATGTTGAGTTGATGAATAACCCAAGTCATGTCAAAAGAATGAGAATGATAATGTTCAATGGAAAGTAATAAATGTTAAATTTGTATGGATTGTATGTAAAAAAGGAATTAAATATAATTGTATGATTATGTGTATACATGCATATGATATGTGAGATGAGTTTTTCAATATAAACGCAATTGTAATATGTACGAAAATGTGGAAAGTAAGTCACATTATGAATGTGACTTATGAATGTGTATGTGGAAAAAAAAATGTTATTGTGTGTTTATTATCTTATACAATTACTTGTCTAGTGGTATTGAGAATGATTTTGCATGTATTAGTGGACCTAAGGGAGATTAGGTCTTGACCTGCTCAGAGCTAGGCTATGTGATGAAATTGAGAGTGAGAATGGACTCAAGTAATACTGGACAGTGAAATTGTTATTATAATAACTGAACTTGATGATTATATAATGTTTTGGGCCAAAATATATGCGTGTAGAAATATTCTATGTATATGTGTATAATAAGAGATTGTAAGCAAAAAGGAAAGTATAATGCATAAAAAATTTTATAAGAGATAGATTAGAAATAGAGTAATCAATGGAAATTGTGTAAAATTTGCATATGATCGAATGTGTATATGTAAGAGATGTTAATGATAATATTGTTGAAACCTGAGTTAGGCTAACGATGATCGAGTGATCAAGAGTAAATTGTTTTGAAACGGAGTTAAAATGTGTTAACTCTTTGTATAGCAAAAGTTTAGAGAATGAATATGTAATCTTTGCGATACAAACTTAACATTGTAATTGGAAATGATTGAAGAATAATAGAGGGGCAGTATTGATTTATAAGCTACAGGCGTGACCATTAATATACTGTGGCCATATGGTTTGTTTAGTATTTTGGCCGGTTAGTTTTGTTATCTACAGAAATGGGCTTGAGATGACATGACCATAGGATAGTTTTGGTAAGATTGATAATTATGCTTCAAGAAACATGATCCAGAGTTATGGTTGGTATAGTTGTACCTTATAATTTTATGGTAGAAATGTGATTATAATTATAGAAAGTATAGAAAGAGAAGAGAACTGTGAAAATGTTTTGAGTTATGGATAATGTGATAGAAAGATGATTATGTAAATATAGTAATGGTATGAAAATGTGAGGAGATGTTAAATGGGAAAAATTACAAAATGTGATTGAGAGTTATATTGAATATGTTCATAGTGGTATAAGGTGAATAAGTTGATGGAAATAATGTTTAAGTGAATGAACTATGGGTAATAAATATGGTATGAGATAATCATGAGAATTATGTGAAAATTGTACTAAGATAATAGAAAACAAAATATATGAATATTGAAAAATAATTTGAAGTGATTTGTTATAAATAATCATAATTTCAGAAAGTTGAAAAGATGGATCCCAAGAGATTAGAATTTGAATATAAGTTTGACCTAATAGAGTTACTTTATATATTTAAATCTAATGATAAGTTTAAATAAGTTAATTGTTGGCTTGAATCAAATAAGATTGAGACGTTGGTATATTGCGACAGATAGATCAATTGATTTAGATTTCGCTAAGTTTGAGAATCATTATTGAGATTTAATATGTATAGTTGTACTAAGAGTATAAGATATATGTGATAATGTATATGATGTAATATTCTGATATGTGTATGGGCATGAATGAGTTAAAATATATCAGTTGTAAATGATGATAAAAGGAAAAAGGTTGAATATCTGTAAAGTAAGTTTAAAGGCATTGTATTAATATTAATGTTAAGTGAAAAACATGTTAAAGAAGGAATTAAGTGTATGAAAAATAAGAATATTGTTATAAATTAAGATTTGATAAGTGTTTAGTTTGAAAATGACTATAGTGACGGGACAGTCAACATTAGGATATAATTCAATAACCTCTAAATTTAAAGTTAAGAGAGTATCTATAAAGAGATGAAATGATAAAATATCTTGAACGTAATAGATGGGCAAGGTATATGTATATTATAAGATGAGCTGATTCTTGAATAAAGATACATTAATTGGGAATGTAATGAGTTATCTTGATTGCTTTGTTGAGAAAGTAATAAGATATATAGATATATATAATGATAAGTTAAGAAATTGGGAGAAGATGATTAACTCTAAGGGGAAGAGTAGAGGTTATGTGATTTGATGAAATAATAACTTAAGAATATAATTAACTTCATATGAAAATTAAGATAGTATTTTGTTAAGAATGGATTGTTACTATACTGGATAATTTCGAGGATGAAATTATTTAAGGGGGAGAGAATTGTAATACCCCGATTTTTGATGTACTTTGAAATAGTAGTTGTGAGAGAGTATGTTGGTGAAATATGTAAAGAAAATATTATAAGAGATAGATGTATATGAAGGATGATATGTATATATTGTATTTGAAAAATATGGGAAATATAAATACAATATATAAGACATATACACATATCAACATATACATCACATATACATGATGTATATATTGGTGTAGGAAAAGTAAATTGTAAATAATTAATTAATTAATAATAATAATAATAATAATGATAATGACAAGAAAAAAAAAAGAAAAGAAAGTCAAAGGATGGATCAATATTTGTGGTGGAGAATTTTTAGGTGTATTTAATTATATTATTATATATATATAAGATAAGTTTGAAAGGGAAGAGAAGACTTTATTTCTTTCTTTCTTTCTTGTTCTTCTTCTTCCTCTTGAACGTAAGAGAGAGAGAGAGAGAGAGGAATGTGATTTTGTTGGCATACACATAAATTCATAAGGGCTTTAAGAGAATTGAAGGTGGATATTGAAGATTTGGCAAAGAATTCAAGTAAGTGTTCTTTTCCTTGTATTGATTTCTATAGATTGAGTTTATATTTGATATGGTTAGTGTGTGAAGATGATGATAATGAAAGATTGAAGTATATATATGTGTTGAATTGGTATTTAGATGATGATAATATGGTTATTTGTGAGGATGATGATGAGTTATTGAAATTGTTTAGTAAGGGTTTAGTATAAATGAGTTGGGGAATTGAGTAATTGATATATGGATGATGTATATAATGATTATTATTATGATATGTTGAAGTTATATAAGTGTTGAATTGATAGGTGATTTATGGATATAAACTAAGATGTTGATTAAGGGTGTTGTAGTATGGATTTTGGAGTGATTGTGTTTACATGGATGAGAGTTCGAAATGCATAATTTTTGCCTAACACGGCCGTGACACGGCCATGTCGTTGGGCGTGTCAACGGTTCTGAGTTTAACGTTTGTGACACGACCATTAACACGGCCATGTCATTGAACGTGTCATAGCTACTGAGAGATAAAGTAATTGACACGGCCATGAACACGCCCATGTTGTTGGGCGTGTCAATATTTCTATGAGGCAGAATGAATGACACATCCAGTGACACGCCCATGTTACTGAGCGTGTCAAAGCTTCTGTGTTGTTGGTTTAGGGCACGATCAGGGACACGCCCGTGTTGTTGAGCGTGTCATGTGTAGAGTTTGCCCTAGTTAGTTTTTATTCTTATTTTTTTATGTGTATCACTAAATGAGTGTGTATAATCACCTTTGGATTAGATTTTGAAGAGATTTGAGTTGCCCTAATCCAAATGTTAAAGGATTCTTGGAAGAGGAGTTTGGAATTGGTGTGAGTTGCTCTTAGAGGCAAGTACAAACCTTATATGATTGTATATATGTGCATGATTTTGGGACTTAACACATTTGATTGGAAAATGTGTTAAGTTATTTATTATATTGTTGATGCTTGAGAAAAATGCTATGATTTGCATAATGTGAAAGATATAATGATCATTCAAAATGTATGTACAGTGCAATTGGTTATGTATACCCTAATGATGAGATGTGAAGCCATTGTTGTTGGCTATAATGATGTAAATGAAATATTGAGGCATTGTGCCTAGATTATTATGAGAAAATGAGAATGGAATTGATAATGAAATAATGAAAGAATTATGTGCCTAGTATGTTTTTTAATTTTTAGAGTTTTGTTATTGGTGGCATGCCTAAAAGTAACAATCCCTTAAAGCTAGGTTGGGCTTGGTCCTTGAAGCCAAGTTGGGTTGATGCTTAGCTCCCCTTGAAGCTTGGTTGGGCCTAGTCCTTGAAGCCTAGTTGGGATGTTACATATGAGATGTTTCTCATTGTGATAATGAATCGCTTACGGGCTTGATAAATGTGATTATTGGACCAAAACATTAACTTTGGAAGTTGAATGGCATATTAGTTTCTTTGGGCCCATACTTGTCTTTGCTTTAATGTGAAATATGGAATAAGATATAATGTTATGAGATATATGATGATAATTATGGTATGATATGATCACAATACATAAGCAAATTACTGAAAATGAATGTGGCTTAAGAAACTATGTTGAATGATGAGATTATGAAAATACAATATGATGTGTAATATGTATATGGATGTGGACATTGTGAGTATTATTTTATGAATGTTCTAATAAGTCATTGAATTGTGGTTTGTTTTAATGATATATGTGTATATGTATATAAATTATGAGATTAGTGGAAATATATGAAAAGTGTATTGAAAATGGAAAACATGATAAGAAAATGATGATACATGAAGTTAATATATGAGTATGATTTTCTGTAATATATGTTTATAATCTTTATTTGTACTACTAAGCTTTCGAGCTTAGTGCGGTTGTGTAAATCGCGCAGGTAAATAGATGATTGATCCGGGAGTCAAAACATTATGCCACGAGAAGGGTAAGAGTATTTCGAGACCAACTAGAAGGTGGTGCATATATGTATAATTTGATTATGTTGTATTTTGATAAAAATGTATATATATATAAGTGAATTTTGGAAAAGATAAGGTAATTTATATATATATATATATATAATATCATCAAAAGTATAATGATTTTGTAAATGTTCCTTAAATAAAATGTATTATTGGTTGTAACTAAGGTAAAGATTTTAAACTGTAATGAAACGTGACATCCTTATACTTTATATACACACTGTATGTATACAAGGTATAAGTATAGTACTTATATAGAGTATAGGGGTGTTACAAGTCAAGAGTTGCCTTTGAATGGTTACAACTCTTAGTATGGTAACCATTCTTATAGTTACAACTCTTAGTATGGAAGGTTGTAATTCTTGGCATGGTTGCAACTTTTTACTTTTTGATCCTAGTCAACCCATCATAGGCGATCCAATTTATCAACCATTTTCTACATCTCCCACTTACACATGACGAATAAGACTCGAACTACTAGGTTTTCTAAAATCCAAACCACAACTTCATACTAGTAAATAGATCGTGCGACCTAGTGAGTAAAGTTGCACTTTAGGAGCTTATACTATGCATCTGTTAGGAATAACATAGTGGCTTCAATCGTAAATAAAATTATAAAGTCAATAATTTATAATACTCATAGTATCCTAGACTTGTCTCTTCGTTATAACATCTCTAATCCCTCAAAAACATTATAAACAATATGTATCCATAATCAAATCAAATTACATTCAAGCGACGAGATTGGCTAGCCAATGGAAACATATAGCAAAGTCTTTCTTTTTCATTTGGAGTTCATAATTTGCACTTAGCTACTTTTCTAGTCATGTTCCATAGACTGAATGATCCATAATTGTAGGTAACATGTTAAGATAGCAAACACTCAATACAAATAACAAACAATAAGAAAAAGAATAAGGATACTATTATGAGAAAATATTTTAAATCTCAAGGTCTCAGATAGTGGAGAAGTAGGGATCCATTCTCCCACTATCTTCGTGGTAAAAAAAGCACACATGGAATGAATCATGTGTTACAATGGCTATATTTCTTTTTATGTCACTTTGAAACACTGTATAGATCTATGTTCAGTCACTACCTAATGCCTAACTTGAGTTCTCCAAGTTCTCTTCTAATTGGCATGTTATAATCGAGAACTTACATCTAGCTTATCATAGGTTATTTGGATATAGGCAATCCAAATCAGTTATTATTCATAAATATAACTTCATCTCATTTCATATGAGGCAACAATCCTAACTTTATCTCATCTCAACTTTTTATTTAAAGCACTAAAGGCGATTGCTCATGTGAGTGAGCCAATCTAAAATATGTATGACATCTTTTATTGAGCTTTCAATAATTATATAAGTGATATGTATGTGTCAAAAACATAACAACTAATAATTTGACAAAAATTTAACAATTACTTGTATTTATTCAAATTAATACAATATACATACTCAATAATGTTTTATATTCTATGCAATCTAAGAAAATTCACATGGGTAGGAAAAAAATCTCTCAGAATAGGCTTTGTAAGGGGATCAACCACCATGTGATGTGTAGATACATATCTTACAACTATTTCACTTATAGCAATAATGTCTTTAATATAGTTACACTTAGTATCAATGTGTTTGGTTCTACTATGAAATTTGGGATCTTTGTGAAAGCCATCGCTGTTTGGTTATCACAAAAGATTGTAATAGTTGCATGATCATTTTGAACTCCCAAACTCATAAAGAATCTTCCTAACCAAATAGCTTCTTGCATAATAGCTGAACATGCTATAAATTTAGCTTCCATTGTTGATAAAGCTATACAAGTTTGCTTCTTACTACTCTAAGATATAACACCTTTATTAAGTAAGAAAGTAAATCCTAAAGTGGATTTGCATTGACCTAAGTCTCCTCCCCAATCAACATCTAAATAACCAACTAGATGCAAATCTGATCATTGATAACATAAGTAATAACCTATAGTGCCTTTGAGATATCTTAGTATATTTTTTACAACTTTCCAATGCTCTTTTCCAAGATTGGATTGATACAGACTAACTAGGCCAACAGTAAAATAAATATCTGGGCGAGTACACAACATAACGTATATAAGACTTCCAACAGCACTAGAATATGGTATAGTGGACATTTCCCTTTTTTTCTTGTGGATTTTGAGGGCACATATTAAGACTTAAAGCCTCTCCTTTTAACACAGGTGTATCAATGGGTTTGCAACTACTTATATTGGAACGCTCAAGAATCTTTTGAATACAATTCTCCTGTGATAAAGCCAAAAGTTTCTTTGAACGATCTCTTTTAATTTTTACTTCCAATATATAGTCTGCATTACCCATATCTTTCATATCAAACTTAGTGGATAACCATATCTTGATGGTTATAACAAGCTCTTTGTCATTTTTAGCTATCAAAATTTCATCAACATAAAGAGATATAATTGCAAATTTGTCACCACCTCTTTTGACATAAACACAGTGATCCTCATCAATCATCTTGAAATCATAAAGACAATATAGCTTTATGAAAATGAATATATCACTGCATGGACAATTGTTTAAGGCCATATATAGATCTTTTAAGCTTGCATACTTTGTGCTCTCAGACTTTGATAACAAAACCTATAGGTTGTTTCATGTAGATTTCTTCTTCTAGCTCCTCCATTAAGAAAAGTTATTTTCACATCCATTTGATGTAATTCTAAATCTAATTATGCCACAATAGCTAGAATTAGGTGAATGGAAGTAAACCTTACAATGGGTGAAGAAGTTTCCTCATTGTTTATATCCTCTTGTTGGGTATAACCCTTCGCCACTAAATGAGCTTTATATCTATCAATGGATCCATATGCCTTACATTTTATCTTAAGAATCCATCTATTCCCAATTGCTTTTCGACCAAGCGATAAATCAACCAAATCCCAAACTTGATTTACCTTAATAGATTCCATTTTTCTCTTCTAGCGCAACTTTCCACTTTTCATTTGCAGGACACTCAAGTGTTATTTTCACTATTTTAGGTTCTTCATCATCACTAGGAGTAACCATATATACTTTATTTTCTATTGAAAAATGTCTTTTAGGAGTTTTTAAATGTTTGCTCCTTCATAATTGAGGATTATTTTCTTCACCAATCGAAATTGGATCAAACTCATCCTCATCTCTCCCACTCAGTTGAGATGGGTGAAACAAATATGGTATGCTCCTACTATCAAGAATAGGACTAGGTACAATTATTGGATGACTTGAAATAGTTTTGTCTTATTCTTTCATCTCATATAGATGAAAATTTTGTCTACATCATCCTTGAATGGAAAAGTATCTTCAAGGAAGGTGACATCTCGACACTCAATTTTTGTTATCTTTCCATAAGAATCCTCACCAATGAATACATAACCTTTTGAATGTTCATAGTATTATATAAAGATATATTTCTTCCCTCTTGGTCCTAGTTTACCAAATCTATGGGAAGTATCATGAATGTATGTTGTGGATCCCCACGGATACAACTCATTCAAGTTGGGTATTCTACCTGACAATAATTCATAAGGTGTAGAAGAAACTGACTTATAAGGAACACGATTCAGTATACAAGTAATAGTTAACAAAACATCACCCTAAAATTGTATTGGTAGATTAGCTTAAGCCATCATTAACCTAACCATTTCAAGCAAGGTTCTATTTTGTCTCTGTACAACACCCTTTTGTTATAGAGTTCTAGGAGTAGTCAATTACCTCATAATACCTTTATCTTTACATAATTTCTTAAATTGTTCAGAGAGGTACTCTCTCCCTTGATCAATCCTTAATATTTTTACTTTCTTATCTAATTGATTCTCAACTTCATTTAAATATTTAACAAAGCAATCTAATGCTTCAGATTTGTGAGTTATCAAATAAACGTGACCGTATCGAGTGTAGTCATCTATAAAGGTATTAAAATATAAAGTACCATGCCTTGCTTTAATGCTCATTGGTCCATAAATATCTGAGTGTATAAGTTGCAAAAAAAAAAAAAACAGTTCCTGTGCCTTTTCCAAATGTTTTTTCTAATTGTTTTTCCTTGTAAACAAAATTCACAAGTGGGTAATACAAATTTTGTGTTTAATCCTAATAGACCATCAAGAATAAGTCTGTTCAATATATCTTGTCTAATATGCCCTAATCTAGCATGCCATAAACAAGCATCCATATCTTTATCGCTAGATTCAGAAATTAAGGAAAAACAAACACTATTATTATTACTATTATTATTATTATTATACTTTGTGTTTAAAATAAGAAAACCATATACTAATTGCCCACTACATATATTGTAGTACCATTAGCAATTATTACATAATTATCATTAAAAGAAAAATTAAATCCTAATCTTAATAAAGCAAGAATGGAGACCAAATTTCGTTGAATACTTGGTGCATGGAGAACGTCATGTAGGTATAAGATGCAGCCCTCTTACTAATCCAATTTGCATGTGCCATTCCCTTTAACTTTAGCTTTATCATTTGTACCTACATGTATCCATTTTGTTCCACTAAGAATTAGATGAAAGTCAATAAAAGTAGTTTTGTTTCTAACTATGTGATCTGTTGCTCCTAAGTCTACAGTCCACATTGAAGAACATTCAGCGAGCAATACAGTACTAGAAACATAAATTTCAGAAATAAAGTAATTATTTGAAGAATTTGTATAGGACAATACCTTTCCAGGCTCAATGCACTCATAAGCATAATGACCTTTATTATTGCAATTGTAACAGGTCAATTTTTTCTTGTCTTTCTTCCCACTACGCTTCCCTCGGCGCTTAAATTGATTCCTCTCGACTGCCTTTCCTTTGCCTTTCCATTTACTAAAGTTCTTTTTGCATTTAAAACTAGATGATTGTTTAGAACTAGATGCAGCCATATATGCATGTGCATCAAACTTAGTTGCCTCAAGGTGCTCATCTTCTAGTTCCAAATGTCGTGTAATATCAGCAAAAGTTTTGATGTTCTGATTATGAGTCATATTGATCTTCATATGCTCCCAACTGACAAGTAGAGATTACAGCTTGAACTTGTTGTTCATCTGTGAGGTTATGCCTAGCAGATTTTAGTTGCATTATCATGTTTGGCATGTCTCTTAAATGTTGTTTTATAGACTTATATGAGACCTTCTTATAAGTGTCAAGCTTAATCGTCAATTGTCTAAGTTTGGAGACAGAAGTTCCTCCAAAATTTTCTTTCAAAGCAACCCATGTTGTATAAGCTGTTTAATACTACTGATATTCATAAACAAGCTCATCATTCATGGAACTAATTAAGATTCCTTTTGTAGTTGAATCTTTCTTTTTCCAGGCATTATAAGCAGCCATATCGCATCTGAATTGCACATTATTAGCATTTTTTTCATCAGCTTTAGGCTCTTTTATAACACTACTAATAGCCTCTAAAGCTTCTTGATCCTCAAGAATATAATGCATTTTAAGATGCCAAATGTTGTAATTATTAGCATTTAACTTTTCTCCCTTATTTAATTCTGCTATTATATTCTTTGTTGCCATTATTAATCACAAACTACAATAGACATTTAAATGCAAGTATCAATTATTATGCTCATATATATATCACTAGTCACAATTTCAAACTAAATTAATGAAATATTTCTATTGAAAGTAGACAAGAAAGTCACTATGTTCTCAATCATCATCCAATATCAATATAAAATTTTTCTTCAATTTAATTTAAATCGCACCAATTTATATATCTATTCATAATTGTAAAGTAACTAACAACTCAATGATAATATTTCTATAATATAAACATGTATTGAGTTATTCAATACAAATCATAAAATACAATAATAAATAGGAAATATAAAATGAAGTAAATCAATAATACTTTGTCCTAACTCCCTTTGGGATAGATTCTTCAAAATTAAAATAATCTAAAATATTATTGGTTTTGTTCTTAAACCGAGGAAACATTTCTAGAGATGATATAGAAATCCTAAAACTAGGGTTTCCATTCAAGATAGACAATTTTTTCGAATTCGTCGAAATATAAAATTCTATAAACAAGTAAACTAACATATTATAATTTCTAGTTTTCTTGTTCATAAAATCCTTATCATTATCCGTGGGAGACCAAAAATTTTTATCTCAATCACTCATCCAAAAACTATCTAATTTTCCTTGCCAAGACTAGAATAAAGTTGAGCGTAAAGTATGATATTTATGAAACTCAGTCCACTCAACACCGTGATATAAAATCTTTTGAATCATTCGATTTATTGTTCTAATATGCTCAATAATATTGTTATAAGGTTTCATGTTATAATTGGAGAGGCTATTTATCGAATATCTTAGTTTATAATCTTTTTTCATATACATTCTTCTTAAGGTTGTTGGAGTTAGCAAATAAAATGTTAACTCAAATTCTCGATTAGCACCAAAAGTCACACATTCATTACTTCTACACCTTTTATAAGCTTTAAGTCTCGGTAACCTCCTTAGGCGAGACATAGTTCTCTAAACAAATTAAAGAAAAATATTCAATATATAAGCCAATTATAACAACAACAACATGAGCCACAAAATTAGAATTTAATGTTACAATAAAATATGATATTGCATTTGATTCATTATATAAAAAAAAATTCAAAACTAAAATTTAAATTTTTTTAGTATACATAAAGAATTTTTACTGAATTTTTAAGGAAAGTTTAATAAAAATTACATTTAATCAATTAAATGAGTTAAAATTTAAAATTAGTAATTTCCTCCCACTAATAATTCTGATTTCAAATATGTAATTATTTTTGAAATCTAAGGTTTATAAGTTAGTGTATGAAAAATATAATTTAGGTTAGATACTGGAGAAAAAAAAATCACTTCAACCTTAAAACCTTTCTGGAAAAATTTCCAGATTTTTTTATGATCAAGTGGCCTATTTTGCAAATCCACAACTTTTTCTATCAAAGTTCGTTTTGGATGTTTTTTATACCGTTGTAAATTTCACAATACGTATTTTAACTACATACAAATTTTATTCCATGAACTATAATATGTAATTCGTAAACTATCTTAAAAGTTGTTGTCCCAATCATGGCAAAAAAAATTATAATTGAATTTTCAAACACTCAACTTTAAAAATTCATCACTAAATTTTGTGTTCTTTATGTTATTTTAAAGCTCTCACTTCATATTTCAACAATAAGTTATGACACAAATAACAGTATATAAAATATGAAAATGACCAAAAGAATATGTCCTAACATAGTTCATATTCATGTAAAATCAAAATATTATATCACAACTCAAAAATAACATCAAATATTCATGAATCATCAAATGGGCTCTGATACCAATGTTAAATAATGCAAAAATAAATAGAATTCAAATTGAATACATACCTTTTTATAATTCCACAAGATTGCAATTTAATTCCTCACTAAGTCAAATGCAAATCATAAATTGAAAATGCATTATTTTTTACAGTCTAGTTTATAATGTTTGTGTCTGAATTTTTTTCCTAAAATTACGTAAATTAAAAATAACCTTTTTCAATTTATCTTTTAACATATATATAGAAATTAAGAGTTCCCTTTTGAATGGTTACAACTATTAGTATGGTAATCATTTCTATAGTTGCAACTCTTAATATGAAAAGTTATAACTCTAGGCATGGTTGTAACTTTTTAAAGAGTTGCAACTCTTTATTTTTGGATCTGGGTCAACCTGTCATGGGCGACCGAGTTTATCAACTATTTCCTACACGAGTAATGGGTGCTTGATTTGTGATTCTAATGACATTTGGGTCTCAAGCTTAGTTATGAGCTTAAGTTCCTGCACCATTATGAAAGTTGAGTTGAAGAGAGCCTATAATAGTCTTGCATTGGCTTATGCACTAGACATCCGTAAACTTATTTTGAAAGTTAATAATTCAAGTGTTGTGCGAGAGTTGCAGGATAAAGAAGTACCCAACTGCACTAATGCAGTCTTGATCCTTTGTATCGAGAATTTGTTGAATATGGATTAGAAAGTAGGGATATCTGATATTTATAAAGTCAAATTTTTTTATAGACTGGATGACCAATTATGCTCTTAGTATTCATAAGATGTCAAATGTTCCTGATGCCCTTGTATCACTTCTCAAAGATGATCTTGCAGATTCAATCTATCCCAGATTAGTTTGAGCCTGATTTATAAGACATGGCCTTTTCTTGTATTAAAAAAAGAGGTAAATATGTTATAATTTGAAACAATTAAAATAAATAGTAAAAAAAATATGTTTATTTGATGGAGATAACAGAAGGAGTTTTAATTATTATGCCAGTTAAAAAATGACGAAGCATGAATGAGAACAGCCGCAGAATATAATTTCCGTGTAATTTAATTAATTAAAACTCCTTCTTTTTCACCTCTCTCTCTCTCTCTCTCTCTCTCTACTTCAAGCCCTCATTTAAAACTCTCTTTCTCTCTCTATTTCTGTGTTGAAAAGTAACCATAGGGAAGAGAAAAAGAGAGAATTTCTGTTGAGAATTCTCAGATCTCTTTCTCTACGAATCCTTAAATTGAGTGAAAATGAGCCAGAAATCGTTGATCTACGCATTTGTTTCTCGTGGAACTGTTATTCTTGCTGAATACACTGAATTCAGTGGTAATTTCAATTCCATAGCTTTTCAATGCCTTCAGAAACTCCCTGCCACCAACAACAAGTTTACTTACAATTGCGATGCTCATACCTTCAATTACCTCGCCGACAATGGCTATAGTAAGTTTCTTCTGTTGGTTCTTGAGAAAATGCAAAATTTGATTAGGTAAACTTTTTCTCTTCATTATTTTCTACTTTAGTTTCATCCTATTGCATAGTAGCATGTTTTAGTTAAAAGCTAATGCTTGGTGGAGTAAGAATTTCAGAGGGAATCCTCTTTATTGTATTTCAAAATATTGTCCCAATTTTGAAAGAGTAGTAAGAAAATTTGTTGGCTTTTTTTTTTTTTTGCTTGCATTATCATTTGCTTTCTGTTTTTGGACTTGATTTGCAAGTTTATGAGCTGCAGCTGTAATTTTTGTTCTACGCTTAGGGTTTTGTGATTTAATGTTGAAAAGAACATGGATGCAGCTAAGAATGCTTAAGAATCTTCTGGCACGAAGCATGAACTGAAAGAATTGTGTGCACTGCCATGATTGAATCCCATGCTTGCCTTTACTGTTTGTTGTTGTATTTTGGATATTTTATTTTCTTTTATGTGTTTCCTTTGGATCATCATTCTAGATTATGATCAATGAGTGCCTTTGAATTTTTCATTATGTTTCTCAAGAGATAGAAGCGTTGCTGATGTGATTGGATGCTCTGTTGGGTTTCTATTTATCTTCTATGTTATGCAATGCTGGAGCTATTAAGGATTTCTTCTTTTAGCTGTCAAAAGTTGCTGTATTGATATTCTCTGATTTATTATTCTAAATAGATGAGTTTGAATATAGTAACCCTAATTTGTTTATTGTGAGTGCATAAAACTTGCATGTGAGAAAATTGTAGATTGAACTAAATCCAGAGAAAATTCAGTGATTTTGGGGTATGTGAATATTGAAACAGTGGTCGAATAGTTGAGTATTTTCTGGTCTAGGCATAAGTTGAAGGCTTTGCAAATAAATTTCATTCGGAGTTATTAACTCTTGGTTACCGAAAGTGGCATTTATATAATGGATAATCTTATAGAAAGATAGATGTTCTGGCTTCTCCATATGATTGGCTGTATGGAATAAGAGGTGACAAGAATATCGATTTAACTGCACAATGAAGTGTGGGAAGTATTTTTTGGACTGAAATTCCTTCCTTTGACGTATTTGGTTTGTTATTGGTAAATTAGAAAGTTTGAGTTTGCCGTCCCATTGGATTGAGTTATGATTAATAGTCATTAACAGAATTCTCCAGCAGTTTTTTGTTAAATTACCTTCTATGTTTTACCATTCAAACCCTTCTATCTCTTATTTTATAAGTTATGTTCTATCTTCTTCTGATAATAGATTCACTAATTGTTCAATGTTGCAGCATACTGTGTAGTTGCAGATGAATCAGCAGGAAGACAAATACCAATGGCTTTTCTGGAGCGTATTAAGGAAGATTTCATGACAAAATATGGCAGTGGAAAAGCTGCCACTGCTTCTGCCAACAGCCTTGACAAGGAGTTTGGGTATTCTACTCTTATCAAGCCAGTTGGAAATGAGCTGAAATTTTTTTTTCAATTCATTTACCTTATTAACTATTTTTTACTCATTTGCAGGCCAAAACTAAAGGAACATATGCAGTACTGCATTGATCATCCTGAAGAGATCAGCAAGCTTTCCAAGGTGAAAGCTCAGGTCTCAGAAGTTAAAGGGGTGATGATGGAGAATATTGAAAAGGTAGGGAAACTTTGTTTATGCATTTGACAAACAATTTGATGATTTAGTTTTTTCTGAATATTTTATTTTATTTAGTCTGGTGAAATTTTTTATCAAGATACATTGCAACTTTGTCTTTATATCATACTTGGCCCCCCTTCGTTGGTTCAAAATTTTATCCAAATTTATTAGTTTAGCCTTTTGATACTAATTTTAACATGATTTTCTTTTTGAAATATCCAATGAAAAATGAATAATTCAATGACCATCCTATTAATTTAAAGTGATTCACTTTGATCGCTCATAAACAACTTTTCCTAAAGAAAGAAAAGGCAAGTAAACTTAAAGAAGCAACCCCACTTAATGACTATTTGTAAATTATGATTTTATAACGTTCCATCTAGCAATCAATTTAATGTATTTCTTTCTTATATGATGTTATGAATTACACATCACAAATTTGCAATGAAAATTAAAAGATGTATGTGCACTTTTAAACTACAAATTCATATATCAGTTAAAAAAAAACTATGCATTCATATAGAATATTTAAGTTCATGATATAAAACATCAAATATAAAAATTAAATCAAATCAAATGCTAATGTCAATTCATAGACATTAGAGACAGTCCACACTTTGTACAAATGTGTCACAATGAATTTATTTGATTATTTATCAAAATAAATTTTATTGTCCATTTATCTAAATTTTTACATATCTTTTAAAACATTAGGGCCAAATCTAAATAAAGTCTCTTTGCTAGGAATCCTTCATGTAATGTGGTTTCAGTGTTCTTACTGAGATTTCCCTCAAGGCATGTGATTTATAGGCTTTGCAGTATTCTTAATAATTGCTTGTACTCATCTTGCTTTTTGATGCCAATTTTCAATTGCACATAATCATAATTCATGTGCAATATTCTTTTTGAAGAGAGAATAGGCTGTATTTGGCTGATCTTTTGTTTAAAATAATGCTTAGTGTTACTATATTAGTCTACTAAAGCGAAATATCTGTGCTGGTGTCTTGATGTTTCTGTAACTGTACTTCAGCAAATAGAAAACTGCTATTCCTTTACTTCTAAAGCTGAGTTTTATTATTTTACTTATAAATCCTTTGATATTTTGTTTCTCCTCCTCTTTTATGATATTTTGAGGGTGTTGATGTTGCATATTTGTCTAAATTTGTTCTATGGGCATCTGGATATTTTGCCTAGGTATGATTCATCATTTTGCACTTCTGATATTAGATGAACCCATCAGTGATTCATCGTGTTGCACTGTTGTTATTATTAATATTTGATAAATTTCATCATATGCTTCAATTTTCATCACAAGTATTTGGGCAACTATACGTATAGCATTTGGTTGGCTTACAGTGGACTTGCTTTACATGAGTTCAGTTGACATTTCTTCTTTGGAGGACATTCTTCGGATGAACCTAACTGAAATTGATTTTCTGTAATGTAGGTTCTAGATAGAGGGGAAAAAATTGAACTTTTGGTGGACAAGACTGAGAACTTGCATCAACAGGCCAGTGAATCTAATTTGTGTGTGCATAGCCGTATGACGTTGTTATAGAGTAGTCAGTTTTGGGATCATCTGTTATTTTATTTGTTTTAAAAAAAAGAAATGGATTCGTGATAGAACAATATGGCAATTGGTATTTTGCAGGCACAAGATTTTCGAAGCTCAGGGACAAAGATTAGGAGGAAAATGTGGCTGCAAAATATGAAGATCAAGCTGATTGTTCTGGCAATACTGATTGCTTTAATCCTCATCATAGTCCTCTCTGTTTGCAAAGGCTTCAACTGTGGAAAGTGAGTGCTTTCTCCGAAGGCAAAATTTATATTATCTGTGCTTCTGTGAGTTATCAGTTAAAATATTGAATATATTGTCATATGAATGTGTGTAGCAACAAACAACAGTTTCCTGATATTTTTGTAGAACAAAGTAA
This sequence comes from Garcia nutans, assembly GCA_947685225.1. Taxonomy (NCBI): domain Eukaryota; kingdom Viridiplantae; phylum Streptophyta; class Magnoliopsida; order Malpighiales; family Euphorbiaceae; genus Garcia; species Garcia nutans. Next base: position 39,504,459 of record CANTUV010000045.1, read on the forward strand.
CTCTTGCATGTGAATGAACTCTATAGTATGTACTATTGCCATATATCATTACAATGTTTTATAGCAGATTATAGTTGGATTGCGGCTTCAAACAGTGGTAAGACCTATGTGGTTGTGTTTTAATTTAGACGAGTCATAATTTTGTTTGTTTTTTTTAGCATTGAAATTGATAAGATTACCCTCAATCAATTAAAATAAAATAAATTCTTAAGTTTACGTTTTTTAAAATTTTTTTCCTAATATATTCATAAATAATTTACTTATTGTCTTTCTTCCATAATCATGTTTTTTATTTTTTTTTTTTTTATTAATCGTGATTTGTCAGAGGTTGCAAAGTATTCGAATGCTTTAATTACTTGACCTTGCAATAGATCCTGGATAATATTTGGTAGGAGATATTAGAGATTTATGAGGATCATAATTTTTTATTTCTTTAGAAAATGAGCGCAACAATGATTTGAATTGAATTTTACTAAATAAAGTATATTCGAACCTAATTTACTAATTAAATGTTAAAGAGAAATTCAATTTTATCTTTTTTATTTTTAAATTATGTATAGATTTTGAAATTAAAATTCCTAGAGTTGCCTGTCCAAAAAATTACCTCATGCATATTGCACTTGCGTTGATTCTTGGAATGCATGATTCTACAAAATTGCTTGCACCCTTCCCTGTTTTGAAATTGATGGAAAGCTGAACTGCAGAAATTGGACAAAAGGTTAATCAACACTCAAACTTGTATTCAAAGCTCAATTAAACTCTAGGTGACTTTTAAATTTTACCAACTGATAAATTCTAACTAAATCGACCTAAAATCTAATATAGACTAGGTAAAGAATTAAATCACAGGTAGAAAAGTCTATTTGAATGGGCAAAGAATATTTCATCTAATATAATCCTTTAAAGGATCCAAAAATTGCTATCATCGTGCTTATTGAAATGTAGATCAGCAGTAAAACTGTATAATCCTTTGACAATGGATTCAGATTTAATTAATAATAATGGATCAAAAACAGTAGCAACAATAATAGTAATAATAGTAACCAACACCGTGAAAATTGGGTGTTCATTAAGTATAGAAGAAGATGAAAAATAACTTCATTAATAAAAACTCTGGTATTAGTTCTATCATTAGCAATACGAGGAAGTGAGGTTTTTGAACAAGAAAGAGGGTGAAATAATTAGCCTGTTAGGTATTTTACAAGAAAAATCCATCCTTTTGAAGCTAAACATTTCTTGCCATTAAACTTCTGTCAAAATCAATGTAACGGTTTCACCTAAATTTCAAGATTTTTTATTTTTATTGTCTAGCATAAAGGTGATTGAGGCTGATTGCCTTCTTTGCACATCCCACCAAAAACAATGAAATCTTCAAAGAGTCACTTGGAATATCAATCCATTTCGCCATTATGGAAATTCTTGTGATTCTCCCAATTTGAGCTTGTCCGTCGTTTACCTCCATTCTACCTCTATTCCCAAGCAAGGATGAGATTGAAGAAGACGGACCCACGAAGAGAATTTGAGTGAGACTTTGAGACTTTTTTCAAGAATTTTTTCTTTCTCCCTTTTCAATTGCTGGGAAAAAAAATTATTTTGGGGTTTAGGTATTCTTGTTCATTTTATTCATCTAAGAAAACATCTAAGAAAAAAGGGGTTAGATTTCCGTGTCCATATTGTTCAATTTTGTGGTTTAATAATGTATAGTATGATCGATCCAATATGGTAGGGTATGATATGATATTGGATTAAATTCTTGTAAGTACCTTAGATCTTGAAAGCAACTAGGTACTGCAAATGAAATAATTTTTCAAATGGTTTCTCTACTGGAAATGAAAAATACTGTCGAGAAAGAAAATTGGAGTAGAAAAGAAAGATATTAGAATAGTGTTACGGTTTTTTAATGAAACCATCTTAACTCATCAAATATGAGGTTTGATAAAATGGCCAAAAACTGACATTCTCAAACTATCACTAAATCATGAAAATAAGTAAGAAATTCTCCCAAATATGACCTGGCTTTAAACCATATGATATTAGCCTATAGAAAATCACAATGGAAATGCTTCTAAACAAAGTGTTAAGGAAGGAAGAGGGAGTGGTCTAATTAGTGAAATTTACAAGTTAGAGGGCTAATTTGAGTTGGGAATACAAGTTCAAAGTCTAGTTTAGTCCTTCGGCTGAAGAATAATATTTCATCCTATTTAGATTTAACCCATTGGGTAGATGAAGAAAAAAGAAAAGAACAGAGTAAAATTAAAATAACAATAATACTATGAAAGTAAATTTTTAGATAAATTGATTGTAAAAAAAATTAATGTTAATCAATTAATAATTTGAATTATACACAAAATATATTAACAAAAAAATTTTAATTTATAATTATAATTATTTTAAACTTCGATAATATATTATTATTATGAAATGTATAAATTCTAATTTTTTAAATAAAAAGAATTAACTTCTGGACTAATAAATTTCAAAAAATAGTGGTTGAAAATATAATCACTTACTGTTGCTAGTTGGATGCGCAATAAGCGAATCAAGACAGACAATAAATTGAATCATTTCATCTTAAAATAAACTGATTAAAACAAAAAAGGAAAGAAGAATTAAAACTCCATATGTAATAAAAATAAGATAGCCCTTTCATTTCAACTGAGGCGCGTAGAATGTAATCCATAGATCAGCTTTTTAGAAATAGACATTTTTACCTTTTTTTTTTAAGTTTTTAATAGTAATAAATAGCTATTGTTCCTTAATTTTAAACCTGACCCTCTCTCTCTCCATCGCCAAATCGCCACAAACTCCAATTTTCATTTTCTTTTCAAATTCATTCCCAATTCGACAATACCTTCTCACCAATTCCGAATTCTCCCACAACTCCAAATCCCTCTTTCTTCTCTTCTTATTCTCTTTCTTGTATGTTCTTTCCTCTGGAAACTCCGGCAACCATTTGGGAATATGCACTCCTCTCCATTTCAAATTCAATTCCAAATTTGGATTTACATGCATTACAATTGGAATTGAATCCGCTCTAGGAATTGGCTGTGCAAACGGTATTTCATCTCTGGAATTTACAAAAACACATAGATCTTTCGCTGCGCTTGACTCTAAGAGAGTGTTCCTACTGTGAAGAGTAGAAGCTCCTGAGAAGCCTTGTTGTATAGAGAAGAGGTCATGAAGTGCGTTGATGATGTCAAAAACATTCGATTGATTGCGGTTGGCTGCATTGGAATATGATGCGGCTGTTTTCGCTAGGGTTTCCAGATAAAGAGTGGCTATGTGAGATAGGGTTTCAAGGGCTGAGATTTGTGATGATTTGAAACCCGCTGATTGGCAGATCTGTGAGACTGCGATTTTGGTTATTCTGAATGAGAAATCATTTGATGGGTCAGTTTTTGATGTTGAGATTGGAGACTGTATTTGCTTTGATTTTGGTTTCATGGCTTTGATTGAAGATGATACTAGAGGAGATATGTTCCTTAAAACCCTAACTATGGCTGCCTGAGTGTGTTGGGTTTTAAATGGTTCTCATGTTAATTTTTTGAGCTTTCTATTGGGTTTTACGTAAATTTGGGTTAATTGCTTAATTAAAATTTTCAAACCAATTTTCTCTTCCTATTTTCCCATTAAAGCAGAATCTTACAAATTAAACTTTTTTTAAAAAAAAATTATAATCGTAGTATTTGATTTTTTAAAGGTACATAATATAATTCAGTTAAAAAAAAAAGGTACATAATATAATGATGCTAATATTTTCTCTTTTTTTGTGAAATAAGAAAAATAATAATGTTAATACTAATTTCATCTAATTTATTTAATTTGAATTTTTAAGTTTAATTTAATTTATTAAAAAGCTTTATAACGTTATTAAATAAAAAATATATGATTTAAATATTAAACTAGTAAATTAGTAAATTTAAATTTCAATAATTAATTTCTTATAAATTTGTAATTTGTTTCCAAAATTTTACGTCATTAACTATGTTACAATTTTCTGTCTCAAAAAAAAAACTATGTTCTAACTCTTTTATAAAAAAATTTTAAAAATGTTCTAACCCTAAAATTAGTTAAAATTAGAAAAAATTTCGTAGGATGCTACAGGCATTATTAAAAATTATAAAAATTTAACAAAAATTATTTAAATTTTAGTATTAAATTTTATAATTTTAATATATTTTTATTTTTGACGCTGGCAATGTGACCTATTAAAATCTTTAGTTGGACCAGAAACGAAATCGGTAATTAAGGGAATAATTGGTTCATTTTAATTCTGTTTAACTCAAATTTAGCCTTATTTCATATTCTAAATTTGGTTTGTCCCTTGAAAGTCACTGCACCTCTTTTCTAATCAAACCATCTCTTTCCTCGATATCTTAACCCTTTTAACTTGGGTTTCTTTTCAATTTTCTATTATATATTTTCAAAATTTTATATCTGGCCCTCAAATTTTTATTCGTGAAAATTTAATATTTAAATATACTCCAAATCATCTAACAAAAGAACATTTTGAAATTCTGTTCAAACAAAAAAACATATTGCTTATAAAATTGAACTTCATTTGATTTATAATCTATGATTATATTTAATCATCTTATAAAAATTATTTGATAAAATGTGAGAAATATAAAATTTATCACAATTATCATTATAATAAATTATTATAATCATTCAATAGAAAAGTTATTTGTATTTAATAATGTTAGCATATATATATATATATATATGGTAGACACACCCATTTGGATGGGTTGCTTCCCAAGATTACTGGAGAAGTTTACAAAATCCATGTAACTTCCATTTATATAACATGTACATGCAACAAAATATCATAACGTTTTTTGTGTATCAAATAAAAGGAAGAGAAAGATCAAGAGGATAGAAAGGATTAGATTGTGAAGTTTGAATTGTTATTCTAGTAATAACAATAATTACTGTAACAAATCAATTACATTCAAGGAGGAAGAATAACAAGTAAGTTATTCTATTTTACTAAATTTAATTACATAATAAATATAGAAACCACATTGGTATCAGAGCTTAGTATGTTTGAATTCATAATAGCATGTTATTAAGTGCCCTTGAATGCAATGGTGGGTTGAAAAACTTAAAATAGGTTTCTGGAAATTTTTGCATTTTTCAAAATTTTATGCAGTAGATTCTCTCTGAAATTCGAATGCCAATTTCACATTATATGTTCAATGTTATATTTTCTGGTTAAAGTACTCGTCACAAGCTTTCCAACGAGTATTTTTTTGTAATTTTTGGACATGTATGTGAATTGTTATGGTTTTTTGAAATTTCGCCGGAAAAATGGACGGAAACAGTTATACTCGCCGGAGAAGATGACCGGAACGGCGCGTGAGATGCACGCGCCGACAGTGAGGCTGGATGGGTCAGCGGTCCGGTTTATTCGGTCAGACTGATTTTTGGGTTGGACCGGTTTCGGTTCGAACCTGGTTTAGTCCGGTTTGATTGGATCATTTTGAACCAACTCAATTTTTGCTGTTTGACCTTACCCACTCGCGGACGCAGCGCGTGTATCTGACCATCCATTTTCAGTTGGAGAGTGTGGGCGCGTGTGATGTCCGATTGGACCCCCGTTTTTTCCAGTATATTTATTTTTTAATTTCCTATTTTTCTGTAATTTTTCTAAATTTTTTTTAAGCTACTGAAAATAGATGATTTGCTATAATTTCATTTATATACTATATAAATTGATAATTACGGGTTATTTTATTGTAGTGGATCGACAATTAATGATTGATTGTATGTTGCACTATAAAAAAAAAAACCCAAGTCACCGCATATTAGACCATATTGATTATATGCATAATTGGTTTGACATGCTGAGGATCACTGGTGTGCATGAGTTCTACCTCGAGCAACAGTTTCAGATTGTGCTTGACTCTCTGCCTGTTGAATGGGGCAAAGTTAGCCACGAATTGAAGCAAAGGCTGAGTACTTTGGACTTCAATACTCTCGCTGACGAAATGCTGCTTGAGAGAGAGCGTTTATATACCTTTATGGGTATACGACGCACTGGGTGTAGCGCAAGATTTTTGGATCCTGCTGCACGATTTGTTCCATGGTTCGAGAGTTATGAGCTTGGTGACATCTCTGATGATGAGACTGATATTGATGATATAATTAGAGATCCTGATTATGTACCATAGTAGTGTAGTGTTGATATTAATATTACTGTTTGAATGCTTTCATAAATGAAATTTTATTTTATTGTGAAAATATTTTTTTCTGAGTGGGAGTTATTAGATAATGCTAATAACTAGAAATTAATGTGCTTGTTTAGATTTACAATAATAACAAAGACTATGTAAATAGAAATTGATTAAATGTTTACATTATTTTCATTTCTATTGCATGAGTTAAATTATTATTTGTTTAATCTAAGACGTAGGGACAATAATATCGTTTTAAAATTGTACTTGATCCTATTTTGGTAATTGTGTTTATATAGTTGAAATGGCTGCAGCAAAAAGTATTGTCGCTGATTTAAACCAGGGAGATAAACTGAATGAAAAAAACTACAATGTTTGGCATCGAAAAATTCAGTATCTCCTGGAGGAGCAAGACATGCTGGAAACAATAATACAACCTATGGCTGAGCCTGAGCATGGGACCACTGCTCAACATAGGCGTGATATGGAGACATATCAAGCTTATAAGCGCAAGGATCGTGTGGCTCTCATATTGATGCTGAGCAGTATGCGAAATGATATCATGTTGCGTTTTGAGAAGCATCGAACAGCTCTGGCAGTTTGGGATGCTGTGAAGGTTCGATATGGGGGAACCTCAACTACCAGACTTCGTCAGTTAACCCTCAAGTTCGATGGTTATAAGAAGTGCCAAAATCATTCTATGAGGCAGCATCTAACCACCATGTCGAACATGATAAGTGAATTGAGGGCTGATGGGCATGATATGACTGATGAGCAGCAAGTCCAAGCTGTAATACGCTCTTTGCCAAGTTCTTGGGAACACATGCGTGTTAACCTTACCCATAACGACAACATCAAAACGTTTGATGATGTCGCTCGTCATGTGGAGCTTGAAGAAGATCGTCTTCTCGCTGAAAAGCCTAATGAGGAGGCATATATGACAGAGACTAAAAAGCGAGGAACGCAAGGTTCTGGACGCAAAAGTGGAAAGGGTAAAGGTTCCCAACAAGGCAAAGAAGGAAATCAAGCCAGTTCTAGTGGAAAGAAATGCAAGCATGGGAAACGCGGCGGAAAGAAAAACAACAACTGTTTCAATTGTGGCAAACCTGGTCACTTTGCTCGTGATTACACTGAGTCAAAGGTATTGTTTGACCAATCTCGTCCCTCTAACTTGTATGTTAGTAGTTGCTTAATGCTTGCTGAAACTATTCCTTTTTGGACTGTAGACTCAGCAGCAACCAACCACATAGCAAGGGATCGAAACAGCTTTGTGAAATTTCGTCGAATTCCAAAAGGATCTAGAAGTATATTCATAGGAAATAATACTTCCGCTGCAGTGCTTTGGATCGGTTCCTGCAAGCTGGTGTTGCGGGCTGGTCGCACTCTCTATCTCCATGATGTGCTCTATGCTCCTGAAGTTCGGCGAAATCTAGTTTATGTTCTTGTTCTACTAAACTTTGGTTTTCGTATTTTATTTAGCGAAGGTTGTGTTAAGATATTTCTGGACAAAATTTTTTATGGTTCTGGTTATTTGAATGGTTTTATGGTATTAGATACCACTAACGTTAATTCTTCTATCTATGTTGTTGAAAATTTCAGTTCTAATTCTTGTAATGAAAATGTATTGTGGCATGCTAGATTAGGACACATTGGGCAAGATCGCCTAAATAGGTTGGCAAAAGAAGGTCTCTTAGGATCTATTGCCAAAATTGAATTGCCCACATGTGAGCATTGCCTAGCTTGAAAAGCAACTAGATTACCATTTGGCAAAGCTAAAAGGGCCATAAGTTCATTACAGCTTATCCATTCAGACATATGTGGCCCCATGAATGTGAGGGCAAGGCATGGTGCCTCCTATTTCATCACGTTCATAGATGATTTCACTCGTTTTGGTTATGTTTATTTGATCTCACACAAATATGAAGCATTAGAGTGCTTCATTCGTTACACCAAACTGGTGGAGAATCAATTAAACACAAGCATCAAGGCTTTAAGGACTGATTGAGGCCGTGAATATATCTCTGAACAATTCAAAGCATTTTGTGATGAAAAGGGTATAGCTAGATAGCTAACTATTCCTTATACTCCGCAACAAAATGGTGTTGCAGAGCGAAGAAATAGAACCCTCTTGGACATGGTTAGGTCAATGATGGCGCAAGCTAACTTACCAATCTCCTTTTGGGGAGATGTCTTGTTAACTGCAGCCTATATACTTAATCGTGTACCCTCCAAATCTGTCATATCCACCCCATATGAATTATGGAATGGCGAAAAACCTAATTTAGGTAATTTGCATCCCTGGGGGTGTGCAACTTTCGTTCATAATACTACCCATCAACATGGGAAGCTCGGTCCGAGGGGGAAGAAATGTATCTTTATAAGATACTCTGATCTTTCCAAAGGATTCGTGTTTATTGGTGAAGAAGCTGATGGGAGAGTGATAGAAATTGAGTCACGTTATGTCGTGTTCTTAGAAGAGGACTTTCCTACTAGAGGTGAGGTTAATAAGGATTTTCATTTTTATGAAATGGAAAATGTTGGTCAAGGCGCCCCAAATCACGCAGTCGAGGAATTAGAGGAAACTCAAAATCCTCCTGGGATTAGAGGGAGTGACATTGTACCTGATCGAGCTCCACAAGAGCAAAATCATGAACAATCTCAACCTCGCCGAAGCATTCGTGAACGAATTCCCCGTCGTCGATTTGAGATTGAGGGGGAAGCATTTATGATTGCTCCATAGGATGACGAAGAACCTAAAACAATTCAAGAGGCTTTGTCAGGTCCTAAAGCTAAGGAATGGTATAAGGCTATGGAAGAAGAAATGGAGTCTATGAAAACTAATCAAGTATGGGATTTGGTTGATTTACCGTCAGGACGAAGATCTATTGGAAATAAATGGATTCTTAAAATTAAGCGTAAGGCGGATGGGTCAATAGAACGATATAAGGCTCACTTAGTAGCAAAAGGCTATACCCAAAAAGTGGGAATTGATTATGAGGACACATTCTCACCAGTTGTGAGGATTCCTTCAGTTCGCCTCATCCTAGCTATTGTTGCACATATGGACTTAGAATTATACCAAATGGACGTAAAAACTACATTTCTCAATGGAGAACTAGAAGAAGAGATATATATGGATCAACCTTTAGGCTTCGAGTCTAAAGGAAATGAGCGCAAGGTTTGCAAGCTCAAAAGACCTATATATGGTCTTAAACAAGCTTCTAGGCAATGGAACATTAAATTTCATCATGCTATCATCAAGGATGGTTTTAAAATGATGGAAGAAGACCATTGCGTGTATTTAAAACGATCCGAAGATGGTTTTGTAATTCTGTCTTTGTATGTTGATGACATTCTCTTAGCTGGGAATAATAAAGTGTTGATTGATACTACTAAAAAATGGTTATCATCAAACTTTGAAATGAAGGACATGGGTGAAGCTTGCTTTGTGCTTGGTGTAAAGATCATAAGAGATCGCGCTAGAAGGCTCTTGGGTTTATCTCAAGAGACTTACATCGAAAAGATGTTGGAGCGTTACCGCATGCATGATTGCAAGCCAATGGACACCCCTGTAGAAAAAAGCTTGAGCTTAAGTCGTGATATGTGTCCCAAGACTCAAGAAGAAAAAGAGAAAATGTCCAGAGTACCATATGCCAGTGCTGTCGGTAGTTTGATGTATCCAATGATGTGCACACGTCCCGACATATATTATGCTGTTGGATTAGTCAGTCGATATCAATCGAACCCTGGTCAAAAACACTGGATGGCAGTCAAAAGAATTTTGCGCTATCTGAAAGGAACTTCAAATTACATGCTATGTTACCAAGGAAAGGATGATTTGCGCCTGATCGGTTATTCTGATGCTGATTGGGGTGGCGATGTTGATGAGTGCAAATCAACCTCAGGATATACTTTTTTGCTGAATAATAGTGCAATACTGTGGAGTAGCAAAAAGCAATCCTGTGTAGCCTTATCCACAATGGAGGTTGAATATGTAGCATGTGCTGGAGCAGCGCAAGATGCAATTTGGTTGAAAAGTTTCCTGCAGCATTTGGAAATTGTCAAGTCTGCATCAGAACCTGTGACAATTTTCTGTGATAATACTGCTGCATTGGCTGTCGCCAAGGATCCTAAATACCATGGAAAGACCAAACACATCAAAAAGAGATATCACTATATAAGAGAGGCAATTACTGAAAAGGATGTGGTCCTGAAATACATTTCTACTAACAAGATGGTGGCTGACCCACTCACCAAACCTATACCCAGGGATATATTTGTTAGACATGTAAAATCCCTAGGCTTGTGTAGAATGTGATATGTGACGACATGTATGTGGACCATGTAATAATACTTACAGTTGGTTGAATAAAGTTAAATAACAATTTATTATTTAACATTTATTTATTGGTAAGTTCTGTTAGTATTGAGTAGTACAATTTTTTTTGTAAAGTATATTGATAGACATTGATTGGCTCACTCACATGAGCAATCACCTCTAGCGCAAATAGTGCGAGTAGAGATGAGACTATATGAATGATAGTGCTCACCGTACGACATGGGCGTAGTGGGAGCACGTTTCATTCAAGACCATTGATTTGGAGTCGCCTTAGTTGGGACCAAGATGATATTCAGAAATAAGAGAATTGACATGAATGCCACCCCACCATTCATGTGTCTATTAAATATAAGCCGAGTGTGAAATTAGTCATCTGGCACTATTAATAGTGAGTGGATGAAATTTCAAGTTTGGTGCTAATGACTTAGCGACAAGACTAAGACTCGTATGATGTATTACCTCTAACGAGGAAAGCAAAGACATACACTCTTTATCTTCGGATAAGAAAAGAGAAGCTCCATCATAGCATGTATTTCATACTACATGTGCTAGCGACCTTACAGGAAGTAAATGAATGGATCCCTGCTTCTTTACTGTGTGAGTCCTGGAGATCCGTGAAGATCTCAAAATTGTACCCTTTGTAACTTTTGATTATATCATAATGAAATGAATTAATGTTTGCTACTTTAGAGTGTATCCTATAGTTATGGAATGATTCGACTTAAAGGAGCACTTTAGGAAAGTGAGTTAATTCAAATCTGATTGATATGAGGGCAAAAGATAGAGCTTTTTTTATTCAACACCTGTTACATGTATTCACCGGCCGGGATCATCAAATTCGAAAAAATTTGATATGATTTAGAATACTTGTTGTTGACCTAGATTTAGGTCAATCTTGTTTTTGATCTTGGCAAACAAATTGAAGTGATCTAATGGCTTCAATGAGTGTTTATATGGCAGGAAAGCAACTTAGAATGAGCTGAAATGCAAAGAAATTTGAAGATTTCCTAAGTGCTGAAAATCTGTCTTTGAAGGGATGCGCGACCGCCCCAAGGGTGTGCGCGACCATCCAATAACGTGCGACCGCCCTAAGGGGTTGCGCGAACATCCAAACTGTCTTGTTTTGACAGAGAGGTTCGCGGTGGCGTGGAGCGGTGAATGACTCGACGCAAGACAATGCGCGACCGCCCCAAAGTTGTTGAGCGACCGCTACATTTATATAGCCGTTGGTGGGCTTCAACGGCTAGTTAAAGAATCAATAAGAAGATGTCACGTATCAAGTAGCCGTTAGAGATTTGAACTGCGCGACCGCACCAGAGAGCTGGGATGACCGCACAAGCAAATGCGCGACCGCCCAGAGGGGGTGCGCGACCATCCCAACAGTCTGACACAAAAATCCAAGAAGATTTTGTAGCTGTTGGAGTTTCACTTTTCTACCCACTTCACCAACGGGCAGAACTGGTTTGAGGCCTATAAATACCACCTCAAACAAGTCTTATAACAAGAGAATAAATATTAATATTGTCCAAACTCTTGCAATTTATTTACTTAAGCATTCATCTATTTATCTCTTCATGTAAGGTTGAGTGTTAGCCATTAAAACACCAATTGTAAGGTTGTGAGAGTGAGCCTAAGAAAAACTCTTGTAAAGGTTGTGAGAGTGAGCCTAGTAAAACTCTTGTAAGTGGTTTGAGTGTTAGCCTTAGTAAAACACTTGTCAAGTTAGGTGTGAGCTTGTAAAAACACCAAAGTTGGAAGTGAGCTTGTAAAACTTCAAGTATAGTGGTATACCCAATTGAGGTTGGGGAGTGGATGTAGGATTGTTGAATCCGAACCACTATAAATCTCTTGTGTTGATTTTTCTACTCTCTACTCAATCTTCTACATCTTCTACATTTCTTATTTGTTGAAGTTTTTTTTTAATTTGCTATCATTTTTTGAAGAAACCAATTCACCCCCCCTCTTGGTTGCCATCTTGGGACAACAATTGGTATCAGAGCTTTGAAATTTCTTAAACTTAATTGTGAAATTTGATCCTCAAAGGCAACCACACCCACTAATACCTCTACATCAATTTTTTTTCCAATTCCATGGCTCATTATTATGGAAACTCAAAATCCCTTGTTATACCTCACTTTGATTATTCATATTGGAAACACAAGATGTTTTTGCTCCTAGATAGTGAAGGAATAGAGCTTTGGGATTATGTTGAAAATGAGTGGAAGATTCCTACAAGAATGGTTGATGGTGTAGAAAAAGAGATTCCACGAAAAGAGTGGAATGAAGAACAAAGAAGAAGCAATGGGAGAGATAAAAAGGCTTCTTTCATTCTCCTAAGCTCATTGCCAAAGGAAGAATGTGGAAGAATTCTTGGATGCTCAAATGCCTATAGTATTTGGAAGACCTTGGAGAATTATCATGAAGGTACTAATCAAGTAAAATTCATAAAGGCCCAAATGCTTGTTCAAGAGTATGAACTCTTCAAAATGAAGTCCTTTGAAGATGTCACGGAGATGACCAACCGACTTCTTGCCATTGTCAATGATTTGAGGAAATTTGGCAAAGTATACTCTTTGGAAGACATAAATTGCAAAATCCTTAGAATTCTTACAAAGAAGGAATTTGAAGCAAGAGTATCATCCATTGAGGAAGCACATGATTTGAGCAAGCTTCCAACGGATGTCCTCATTGGAAAATTACTCACACATGAGATGGCAATGGAAATGCAAGAAGAGCAAGAAGAAGAAGAAGAGCAAGCAATTGCAAATCTATGTCTCATGGCTATGGGAGATGATGAACACTCCAATGAGGTAGGTACCCAATCTTTAAACATGAATTTAAATTACAACAATATTGATGATGGTTTAGATGATAGTGATATAATTGAACATATGAACCTTAGAGTAGAAAAATATTTTTCTAAGATAAAATTTCATAAGGACAAATGCTCTAAACTAGAAGAGGATTTTGTATGTTTAAAAAATTCTACTTTAGAATTAAAAACCTCAAATGAACAAATATCTAAAAGCAAACATAGCTTAGAAAAGGTTATCAAGGAAAATCCCTTAATTGACAAGGGCAAATGGCATGAAGATGGAGGAGAATGAGTACTCCATCAAACCAAGTCCAACAATGCTAATAGTAAGGCAATTGGCATTAAAAAAAATTGGTAACAATTCTTGCCTTACAACATTTGAACTTTTATACTTTTAATTTTTACTTTAAATGTTGTGTTTGACATTAAGGTTGAAAAATGATTTTATGGTTGACTAAATTATTTTTGTTACATTTTAAATTTGTTCATAATTAAGTTAATCACTTTCTTGAATTGTATTTAATTTTCTTTTTATATTCCTCTTGATTTGACTCCAACAAGAGAGGAGAAAACTTGAATATTTTGATAAAAATGGATCTCAATTGTTTCTAAGTTTTTCACTTCTTGAGGGGGAGATCATCAATTGAGGGGGAGTACAATCCAATCAATTGGTATCCTTAACATATTTTTCATTGATTTTGATATTTTCATTTATTGGTACTTTTATTTTTCCTAAGTATATGACTTAGATTTGTGTTAATTGTGAATTTTGTTTTTGGTGATTGACCATTGGGTTTGAATTCTATTATAAAGTCACACCAACAATGATTTTGATCTTGTCTTGTGTTTATATTTCCTTATTTCTTATATCATCTTTGAAGATTGCTTGATTGATCTTCATCTCTACCTCCTCTTTTTGAATTTTGGCAAAGGGGGAGAGAATTTGATGAATTTGAGAATTTTCTTATGTTTTTCCATAATGGGAAGTATTGCCTATTTTTGTTGATTATTTTTATTTCAAATTCAATTTGATTGCCAAAATCAAAAAGGGGGAGATTGTTGACCTAGATTTAGGTCAATCTTGTTTTTGATCTTGGCAAACAAATTGAAGTGATCTAATGGCTTCAATGAGTGTTTATATGGCAGGAAAGCAACTTAGAATGAGCTGAAATGCAAAGAAATTTGAAGATTTCCTAAGTGCTGAAAATCTGTCTTTGAAGGGATGCGCGACCGCCCCAAGGGTGTGCGCGACCATCCAATAACGCGCGACCGCCCTAAGGGGTTGCGCGACCATCCAAACTGTCTTGTTTTGACAGAGAGGTTCGCGGTGGCGTGGAGCGGTGAATGACTCGACGCAAGACAATGCGCGACCGCCCCAAAGTTGTTGAGCGACCGCTACATTTATATAGCCGTTGGTGGGCTTCAACGGCTAGTTAAAGAATCAATAAGAAGATGCCACGTATCAAGTAGCCGTTAGAGATTTGAACTGCGCGACCGCACCAGAGAGCTGGGATGACCGCACAAGCAAATGCGCGACCGCCCAGAGGGGGTGCGCGACCATCCCAACAGTCTGACACAAAAATCCAAGAAGATTTTGTAGCTGTTGGAGTTTCACTTTTCTACCCACTTCACCAACGGGCAGAACTGGTTTGAGGCCTATAAATACCACCTCAAACAAGTCTTATAGCAAGAGAATAAATATTAATATTGTCCAAACTCTTGCAATTTATTTACTTAAGCATTCATCTATTTATCTCTTCATGTAAGGTTGAGTGTTAGCCATTAAAACACCAATTGTAAGGTTGTGAGAGTGAGCCTAAGAAAAACTCTTGTAAAGGTTGTGAGAGTGAGCCTAGTAAAACTCTTGTAAGTGGTTTGAGTGTTAGCCTTAGTAAAACACTTGTCAAGTTAGGTGTGAGCTTGTAAAAACACCAAAGTTGGAAGTGAGCTTGTAAAACTTCAAGTATAGTGGTATACCCAATTGAGGTTGGGGAGTGGATGTAGGATTGTTGAATCCGAACCACTATAAATCTCTTGTGTTGATTTTTCTACTCTCTACTCAATCTTCTACATCTTCTACATTTCTTATTTGTTGAAGTTTTTTTTTTAATTTGCTATCATTTCTTGAAGAAACCAATTCACCCCCCCCCCCTCTTGGTTGCCATCTTGGGACAACACTTGTAATTGTAAGGATGGATTAAGTATAGAATTCTTGAGGGATTGAATTATACTTAATTGTGTGTTAGTAAATATGCTTGGAGTATATAAGTACACTATCATGGAAGAAGTTATTTAAGATTGATATCTCCTTTATGGCCTAGGAAGGTTACTATATTGGAGCTCTCATTGTACATGTGCTTACAGGTCGCACGATCTATTCCCTAAATGTATGAGAAGTCTCTTGATCTTGTATCTGCCACAACCCATCATGGGTGAGTAGGAGATGTTAGTGTGTGTATATATATATATATATGGGTAGACACACCCATTTGGATGGGTTGCTTCCCAAATAACCAACTGGTGGTTACTTGGAGAAGTTACAAAATCCATGAAACTTCCATTTATATAACATATATATGCAACAAAATATCATAACGTTTTTTGTGTATCAAATAAAAGGAAGAGAAAGATCAAGAGGATAGAAATGATTTAGATTGTGAAGTTTGAATTGTTATTCTAGTAATAACAATAATTCTTATAACAAATCAATTACATTCAAGGAGAAAGAATAACAAGTAAGTTGTTCTATTTTACTAAATTTAATTACATGTTAAATTATAGAAACCACAAATAATTATCTTTATATCAAATCATGAATATGTAATAACTTTAATTAAAGATACTAAAATTATAATTATTAGAAAAAATATATTTTTTATCTTTAAATTTTAGATGCCTTTAAACTTTTATTTAGTAAAATTGAACCTATAAATTATATGAATATATGATATTAAACACTTTTTTTTAATAAAAATTGAACATATATATTTGAAAATTATGTAAATCATAAAAATTACACTACTTTCACTCCTTTGTAACTAATATCACCACCATTTTAACTATTTTCACTACCAGCCATCGTCAACTTCTCCAAGCACTGATACCATCACCAATTTCATTGTTACCCCTTATTCCTACTCTACAACTTATCCGTAAAAAAATTAATAAAATAACAAAAAATAACATATTTTTATTTTGATGAACACAAACTAAAATGAAGAATGCCTAATTAAATGAGGGGTCGCTTCTTCTTCAACAATTTCATTTCTTCTTTTCTTTTTTCTTTTAGAACAAAATAATGTGAAAGTAAAATAAAATAAAATAAAAACTTGGAGACTGAAGTAGAAAAAATGAAAATATAATTAAGAATATTAGAAAGCATACGACAATAAATTTTTGAAGCTACAAATTAGATTTTTCCAATAAATAATACAGACAATGACACTAAAAAATTTGCGGGTGCCTCTTGCATGCGAAGTGATATCTTATTATAATTTAAATCATGGTGCCACCGATATTAAAAAAGTTACTTTATATATAAATAATTTAAATAAATATTTAAATATATTCATCTCAATTATTATTTATATTTAAATTTAATTTAAATAAATATTTAAATATATTCAACTCAATTATTATTTATTCTTTAATTAAATTCAAATAAATATTTAATAATATTCAAATAAATTATTATTTATAATAATAAATATATAATTTATTAATGTCTGAATTAATTTATTTAATATAAATGTATTATTTCTTTAAAAAATCATTTATTTAATTACCAATTTCTTTAAACTAATTTATTTATAATAATTTTTATTTACAAAAAAAATATTTATCTATTTAAACATTCAAATAAATTTTAAATTAACATCTGTTGTACAAGAAGTATACGCATGTAAAAAGTATAAGTATGTGCTTTTTTAAAGGAATAAAACACAATAATACATGCATACAAAGATAGTGACTGAACACATCCGGGAGAAATTTTCAAGTGTATAACATACTAATTTTATCGTTACAAAGGCAACTTATTCCATCATATCATCATAGATTACAATATAGTATTACGCTGCATTTATGAATGGGAATGCTGATTTTCAATAGTTTTAACAGTAAACTGGAGAAACTAAAAGCAATAAGAGAGGGGCAATAGCAGATAGACCAACAAAGGAAGATGGCGGGAGAATTGCTGGTACAGGGCAATCAAGCCATTCACAATAAGTTGCAATGATGATTTCCAAAGAAACGGAAATCTTGGTTTTCATTCAACTAAACTATTATTGTAGGATAATCTGATTTCTTAAACGTGAGTTGCTCATCAACTTCTGTTTTGGTGCCCTTTCTGAACTTGCGATAACTTACCTACATTAAATGGCAACCAACATAGATATATTTGTTGAAAGAGCTGTTGTTACTGTTTTGTTCTGCTGGAGATGATGCAAGTGCTGCCAAAATGTTTAGTTACTTTTGTTTAGATTTTTTTGCTTATTTCTGTTTTTTGTGATCTTTCATAACTTAGTTTATGTGTAGTTGTTGTAAAGGTATGGAGGAGCTTATGTTTGGAAGACAAACTTACTTAAATTATGGAAGTTTGGTTACCAAACTTCAGTTCACTTTTGCTATATAAATATGTAAAAGATTAGTAAAGAAAATTATCTTCCCATGCGTTCTCTTGTGTTTCTTTATTTTGCTCTGGTTTTCTCTATTTTTTAGAGAAGTTTCAGCTCTTGTCCAACAAATGGTATCAGAGCTATCATAATCTTAGAGGGTTGTGAAAGTTTTTGAGAGAAAACTAGCAAGAAACAACCAAACAAACCACATTTACTGATTCACTACCTTTGATGAAATTTTTAATGGCTTCCAGTAGCAGCACTTTGTCACCTCATTACTTTAATGGTGAAAATTACAGCGTTTGAGCAGTGAAGATGCGAGCTTACCTCAGAGGTTTGGGATTATGGCAGTATGTAGAGGAAAATAGAACACCACCTCCCTTACGTCAAAATCCCACTCTGATGCAGATCAAGCAACATGAAGAAAAAGTTGCTAAAGCTCTAAGAGCCCTCTCCTACATCCACGCAGCAGTTGCAGATCCTATCTTCACTAGGATCATGGCTTGTGATACAGCACATGAAGCTTGGGTGAAGTTAAAAACTGAATTTCAATGGTCTGATAAAACAAGACAGATGCAAGTCTTTAATTTGAAAAAAAGAATTTGAGTTGTTGAGGATGAAGGATACTGAAAAGGTGAAGGATTACATTGACAGAGTGATGAAAATTGTGAACCAGATCAAGTTATTGGGAGAAGAGTTGGAAGAAAAGAGGATTGTGGAAAAAGTTATGGTGACTCAGCCTAAAAAATTTGAAGCAAAAATTTCTTCACTTGAAGATACTTGGGATATGTCTCAGATCACTTTGACTGAACTTTCCAATGCCCTGCAAGCTGTTGAATAGAGAAAAGCTTACAGAAAAGAAGAAATTACTGGAGAGATTTTAATCTCAAAAAATAAAACCACATGAAGGAGGATCAAAGAGTCTGACAAGAAAAATTACAAGAACAAGAAGAATAATAGGAAGAAAGGAAAAAGATTTCCTCCTTGTTCACATTGCAAGAAGACCAACCATACCGAAACTTACTGTTGGTATAGGCCAAGAGCTTAATGCAGCACCTGTAAACAATTTGGTCATACTGACAAGGTTTTTCAAGCAAAATAAAATCAACAACAACATGCTCAGCCCGCACAAGCTACTGAAAACTCTGAAAGTTATGAAGAAAATTTGCTTGTTGCTATAGAAATTCATGAATGTGATGTTTCAATTGAAGATGACAATACATGGCTTGTCAGTGGCGGACCTAGCAGATTGTGGAGGGGGAAAAGCTTTTACCTCTAGCCATCGCTCGTCGCCAGTGATTGTGGTTCGACGGTCGGTAGCTCGCTCATGTCCAATCGTCTTCTCCATCTTTCTCTCTTTTTTGTTTGATGCTGCCACTACTCTCTGTGAAATCGCAAGGGAGAGGGGGCTGAGATCGGCTTTTCTGCTTGCTACTGCCACTGCCCTCCATGTATCCTTTCTTCTTGCTGCCGGTGAGGGTGGGTCGGACGACCCCTCGTGACCCCCCGTAGGTCCGTCGCTGCTCACAGTGTTATCAACAAAATCTCATTTTATGACAAAATCATTTTAAGATAATCCTTATTGTCATAAATAATCATGTCATAGTCAAATAAGCACATCAGGATCAAAACTGGGATAAAAACACACATAACACGTTTTTTGAGATAGAATCGAGCCTACTTAAGGAAATTTTCTTTTGTCTAAAAAGTCATATATTTATTCTAAATGTCTTAAAACATATTAAAATTAAGATTATATTAATCAAATATTAAATTTGATTAAAAAAATACATATCATGCAATCCGAGGCAAAAGTCGATCCAAAATTAAAAAATTGTGTTTTTCATTAAAAATTCTAGAAATTCATTTTAATCTTCTTAAATTACTTTGAAAGTTATGAAAATAGTTTTAGAATTAATTTGAAAGATGAATCAAAAATCATGTAAAAACGGCATAAAATGAGCCATTTTCTATTTTCGGCAATGGTCCGATATTCCAATCCACTTATGGTCTAAAAACTCAAGAATTTTATATTCAAATCAAGATCATTTATGGCATTCAAATGTGTAGGTTCATTTTAGGTTCAAATGGTGTCCAAAAGTTCCAACTTCGTAGTCCAAAGTGAGTCCATTTCAAGCAAATGTTAAGATTTAGTCCAAAATATTCCTAAGATCAACATTCCACTTAATTGTTCAAGGAAAATAGTCTGAAATATGTTCAAACGCCACTTCCTTCACCCATAATTCACGTTCAAAGATTCGGACAAGATGGGTTTTGAAGATTAAAATCACAAAGACAACTTTTTAACTCATTTTAGGGTTCATCTCAACATATTCTCATGTTTTAATAACTTAATTCATTTTAATCATTATCAAAACAAAATCACCAAGAATAAAGAAGCATAAAAAGGAAGAGAAATATAAAAAGAAGATAAGGAAAACAAGGTTTAATAGCACAAACCAACCTGCAAAGGTTTAATCTTCAAGGAAAATACAAAAAGCCCTTCAAGAATCCAAAAAATAACCAATTTTGGTTTAACAAGGGTTTTTTTAAGGGATTTCTTCCCAAATTCAAGGTGTTTGGTGTATTTAGAGTGTTTTAGAACTTATTTGCAAAGGTTTAGAGAGGTTGAGAGAGGATTTCACTAGAGTTTCGGCTTAAAAGTCCCAAAAGATCCTTCCAAAATAGGTCTAAGAGGCCCTATTTATAGAAGGAGACCAAGAGAGGGTGTGTAATGACTATTCCTTTAAGATAGAGAGATCAAATATCCAAAAAATAAGTAGATATTTTGCAAGATGAGAAGAAGAAGAGAAGGTAAAAGAAAAGTGAAAAGAAGAAAAATGAAAACAAGGCGAAAAAGATCATGATGTTTGAAGGATGAAGATCTACTATGAAGGGTGAAGACCTGATGTTTGAGGATAAAGATCCATTCGGAAGGGTGAATGTCTGACATTCGAGGATTAAGATCCATTCTGAAGAGTGAAAGTCTGATTTTTTAGGATGAAGATCTATTCTAAATGGTGAAGACATAATGTTTGAGGATGAAGATCCATTTTGAAGGGCAAAGATCTAATGTTTGAGCTAAATTCTCGAGGTGGGAAGAACTTTTGAGGCTGAAATTAGCAATATGGAGTCGAAGGGCAATTATAAATAGAGCAAGGGCGAAGGACCCGACAGCTGAGGTTGAAAGACTAATTTACACTGAAAAGTCAAATTCTCAAGGTGGGAGAATTTATGAAGCTAGAATTAGCAATATTAAGCCTGAGGGCAATTAGAGGCGGATCGAGGGCGAAGGATCCCTACCACTAAGGTCGAAGGGCCATTTTGGATGAAGAGCTGAATTCAAATTTTGGATGCTTGTTTATATGTTTTGATGTGTATTAACATTATGCTTGCACATGTGCTTTTCGCTACTTCAAAAAAATATTTTGAAATTGTTCAAGTAATGGGCAAACTACAGACCCAAGATTTTTACACCAGACCTATCATGAAGACACCTCGGTCTCAAATATTTTTTGAAAAGATTTTTACACCAGACCTATCATGAAGACACCTGGTTCAAGCAATGGACAAACTACAGACCCAAGATAGCTTTTATGCTATATTGGGATTAAAACCAAATTAACAGGTTTATCATAAATATATTTTTTATTTTGAAAAAATAACTAATGATTTATATTTCAAACAAGCCCATGATTAATAAATCTTAGCGTAAATTAGGCCCATAATTAATTTTAAATATTTCATAATTGACCCAACTAGTTGTAAGCCCATTGAAGAAAAAATTGTGAAAAAGATTTTAAAAATAGTTTTGTTTCAAAGCCCATTGTAAAATATTTGTAAAAATGAATTTTGGACTTTGGGCTTGGGCCATAAGGTAAAAAGAATTTTTGACCCATCTTGAAAAAGGTTTTATGTCAAAAGACCATCTTGAAAAAGTTTGAAAATATTTTTGGTCTTTTGGGCTTACAATATAATTAGGTCATTAGGAATGGAACAAATCAAATAAGTCATGGTTCAAACCAAGATATATCAATCATATTCAAAGAGCAAGTACTTGGGTATAAACCTAATGAAAGTAACTAGGCCAACTAAATAGGCTAATAGTCTTTAGGTTGAAAAGCTTAAGTTCTCAAAATAAGTATATACCAAATGGTACGAGGCTATGAGTGGTTATGCCATGCTCGATCTCCAAACCTTGAGTGAAAGTATAGTATTCTCTATATAACACAACACGGGTAACATGGGTGTCCTAACTCACGCACATAATGCAATCTAAAATGATGCAATAGATAATATCATAATAAGAAAGAATAAAATAATATAAAGACCAACAAATTAACTTCTCTTATCCCCAGTGGAATCGCCACCGTAATCAGGGATTTTTGCCCCCCACTTCCTGTGGAATGGTTCTTGCGGCTTCGGTATTGTTAGGCTCAAGACCTTAGAGAACACGGGCCTAAATCCGGAAAAAAATAGAGTCGCCACCCAAACAGACTAAAAAAAGAAAGAAAGGGATGAATGACTCGATTCTTAAGAAATTTCCAACTCTCTATTGGGTTCGAAAAGTTTAGTACGCATGAGGAAGGTGATAAGTTGCCCAGTACTCTCATAACACCCGGTTCATTGAAACCGGCCTCCTTTTTAGGTCTAAATATTATTAAATTATTAAATATTATTAAATCATCTATATTACATGCAAATATTGAAATAAATAATCATTGTATAAAAAATCAAAATAAGTCCAAACAAAATAAGCACCCATCCGATGATAGAAATATGTCTTTACAATATCCAAGTCCACCAGAATAAAACAAGATAAACAAAATGGGACGCCCACCAATTGGTAAAAACATGCCTCTTACATTGATTCCCAAGTATAAATAAAATAAAAGAAGTAAATTAAATAAACAAGGCACTCACGAAGTAAAAATATGCCTTTTATACCTCCAAAATTCTAAATAATAAGAAATTACAACCCATAAGCAAATAAATCATAATAATACACATTATCATTAAACAACAATAAATTAGGACTTAAATATAATAAAATTACATAAAGGTATAATCCATAAGCAAACATTAACTCCCTTAATGAAATATAGGGCGCCGCGCATACGGCGATCCCTCTAGCTGGTTAACGGGCGAAAGGTTAAGAGGGAAGCTCCCCGGAAAGTTAAACAATTTTCAAAATAAGTTTAGGATTTTCGAGCTTTAGAAAAATAAGATTAGGGTTTCAAAGTTTTGAAAACTAGTTTTTAGAATTTTATGATTGAAAAATTGGTTGCTGGGCTAAGATTTAAAGAATTATTTAGTTACTGGGATATTAGAGTTTTAGAAAATAATGATCAATGCTTTGGATTTTAAGGTTAGGGTTTTGATTTTATGAACTAGGGTTTTAGGTTGCTTACTGGAATAATTTTAAAAACTCTAGAATATAAAAAACGACTAAACTTAGCTACTGGATTAATTAATAATCAATGGTTAATATTTAAAAGAAGGACATGACTATCAATATTCAATATAAAGGAAAAAAAATGGTTACTAAGTATTTTTAAAAGTGTAATAACAAAATGAAACGATGAAACAAGAACAAAGGAGTTACTATGAATTTAAAATAAACGAAATAAAAGATTGCAAACCTCCATTGTTGGTTTCACCGATATTTTTATATTGATACAATCTTTATACTTGCATAACTGTTAAATCTAGGTTAGACGGAATGAAGACAGTTGCTTTACTGCCTTCTTTGTTTGATGGTTTAGTGTTCTGAATCTCTGCTCACTCAACTGCTAGGTTTAATGCTTGCCGTTTTTCTTTTTCTTAATTATTATAGTTTCTTTTTTGCCCCTCCCTTGCGGCTTGCTTTCACTTTGTATTTATAAGAAAATATTAGGTTAAACTTCATAAACCCAGTATTAGTTTTCTAATTAAACACAATTTTATTTGAGACATATCGACTTACGTATTTTGTTAATAACTTTCGGACCGTTTCAAGGTTTAAAAGTAACTTTCAGATCGTTTCAAGATTTTTAAAACTAAACTAGGCTTAATTGGCCCTTATAAAAATTGGACCAATCAACATAAAGGCTTAAAATAGGTTTAAGCCATTAAGAAATGGACCGATAAGTATTTAGGTCATCTTTAATTAAGACCGAACTAGCTTGGGGTCAAAATTAAAAGTCTACACATATAATAAGCTAAATTCATAAGTTAAACTTATTAGTCAATTAGTTAAGTAGATTATTTGAAACATACTGGTAAAGAATTTTAATTTTTCTTTTTTTCTTATAAGTTTAATATTAATAAAGTTTGTTATAAATTCAATTTTATAAAGGAATAAAGCATTTTGGAGCCCTCTAACTTGACAATTTTTTTATATTGAGTTTCTTAACTTCATTTTGATGACGTTAGGCCATCAAAATTTATGATTCATGAAAATTAAACTCTCAGCTAATAAAATTGGCTAATAGCGTCAAACATCTCAAGTAATAAAATACTTCACGTAGTTGATCAATTTTATTAGTTGAGGATCTAATTTTTATGAATCTCAAACATTGAAGGCTTAATGTTATTAAAGTTAATTTAAAGAGTTCAATATCAAAAAATTGTCAAGTTCATCGCACCAAAATGTATTTTTCCTTTTATAAATAAACCAATACAAATGCAAAAACTAACAACCGTAAAATTTATTTTTCCCCTCTTTTGGATATTGATGCAAATAAAACCAAATAAATTTGATTCATAAAAAATTGCTATTACTTAGTATAAAATAATAATAAATTTTAATACATAATTAAGGCAAGCTCATTTTAGACTAAAAGCCGCGAGGAAAACAGGTTTAAATCATTCTTTATTTTAGCTCGGTACAGAGGACAGAGGGAGCAATTTATCAAGGTTAGGGTTATTAATGCAAGTGATGAAATTAGAAAAAAAAAAAAAAGTAAAAAGAGAATTAATGGATAGAGAGGGAAATCTGGAGCAAGGAACCGTAGGAATGATAAATCTAAGTGAAAATCAAAAGCTACAAATCCCAAATCTCACTGGTCAGCTCCATCACCTACCCTGCTGTGTCAAATATGAAGGTCCTTGTGCCGTTTCCGACTATTTCAAACCCAAGTCCACCGGTAATGCTCTCTCTCTCTCTCTCTCAATCACTTTCAGTGTGTGTGTATATATATATATTTTTTTTTCTTTAATCTATTAATTGGGTATTTTGTAGGGATAGAGGCTGAAGGATTGGTAATGGCGGAAGCTTATTTCAGAGGCAGGAAATTGCAGGGCGCTACTGTTCCTGTCCCATGTGGCTATTGTGGTACTACTCATTGGAATTTTATGTTTATTGGGCTATTATACATTTGAAATTTGGTGCTTGAATTAATTTTAGAATTCTGGTTTTTTTTTTTAAATGATATTTAAATTAATAAATTTTTTAAAAGATTATAGGCTGCACAATTTTGGAATTAGAATTCAATTTAATTCAAAAGATTTAATAATAGAATTTCATGTATTTGGAATCAATATTGAAATAATATAAGTCAAATGAATTTCATTGTTTGGAACAATTAAAATGTAGAATCAAATGTACTTATTTTTCAATTTTAACCTCATTGAAAAATTGATTATTTATAATTTTTTTGGGGTTTCAAACACTGTTATAAAGTTTTGAAAATTTTCATAATGGCTTCACAGTTTAAATTGATTCATTTGATTTTTTTTTCTTTTTTATCTCTATCTGGTTTCAAACACACTGTAAGTTGTGTTGATTTTGTAATTGCTCTTTTATTATTGTTGCTCTGCAGGCTTTGTCCTTGGGAAGACGGGTGTTAAAAAAAGAAAAGCTTCTGAATCCTCTGTAGAGAACTCCGGCTGTTGGGAGATGAATGCTAAATTTGAAAATATAACATATTGGAATCATGACAGCCTGCCTTCACAAGATGATACCTTTATTCGTTCATTGCATTGGTTATCTGTTGCAGAAGCAGTGAGTTTTGCTTTTATACTTTCTGCAGTAGTAGTGACAAAACTTATATTGAAAGTTATAATGATATTCTTTGATTAATATAGCTTGACTCCAAGAGTGATAAAGCTTATATTGAAAATTACAATGGTATTCTTTGATAAATATAGCTTGCTCCAAGAGTGAACTGAATAGTTAGATGTTCTTGCATCAAACTTGTTTAATGGAGATTTGTGTCATTGTTCCAGTAAATACAAATTTAGATCATAGAAACAGCTTGAGTTTTGCTACACCTGATTTCAGATCAGTTAATGTTATATTCCTGGTGTCTGTTATCTATATTGCATTCACTTTTGTTCAATTTGGAATAACATTATATTCAATAGTTGAACAAAAGTGTGGAGTGAAACATCCTTGCTGAATTTATGAGGCAAGAGTGCCCTGAGTCAATATAAAAAAAAAGTTGCTACGGCATTACATGAAAGCTCTCTTGTTCTTTTTTAGTTAGGTGATTAATGCTAGATTTGACATTCCCCTTTCTTTTTTTTTCTTTATTTGGTAGGACCTTCTAATACTAACTGAATACCATAATGTTATATTCCAAAAACTCAATACCCATTATTTTTCAATTTGGAAAACTCACTATATAAGTAATAGCTGCCTGATAGCTTCCTTACTCAATGTCTGTTTAAGCTCATTTGTGGACCTTGCACACTTGAGTGTTGCAATAAGCTCAGTTGGAAACTGGATTGCGCATGCTTTACTCAGCTATTGATAGTAACTATCAGTTGTCTGGTCTCCAGAAATTTTAGACCAAATGCCAAAAATAATTTATTGCTATTGCTTAATTAGGATTTCAACAGTATCTAAAGTTGTTGAATGTATTTATCTTGTCTCCTATGATTGATTTCTGGGTGAACATTCCCTACTCATCTGTCAGTTGTTCTTAGGTTCGTACCATCTTACTTTAGAATTCTGTTTGTGAAATATGACTGCAGTTACATAAGCCAGTGACAGCTGAAGATTTGGCATCTGCATCTATCACTCTTGAGAAAAAGTGATGAAGCACTTAACAAGTTTGGGTACTTTCTCTTCATATTTCTTGCTATTTCAGTGTTCCAATCAAAAAATGGGTTTATTATATTTTATTTATGAATAGCAAGATTCTCTCTCCTGTTATATCAATTTGGAAACAGATGCAAACATACTTACATTTTGTTTTGTCTATCACATTCTATTCAAGTTGGCTGCACACAAGTTTAGCCTCAGATCTTAAAATGGATTATTAACTAATGTAATTGTAGCTTTTGATGATAATTCTTGATGATAATCACTCGGCCTGTTGGAGATTGTTGGCAAATTTCTTTGTCTTTTGTTTCTTATTTCTGAAGTATATCATGTCCACATTTTTGTATTCTTTTTGACAAAATTTCCTGAAAGCTAGGAAAGTAAAGTATAATCATATTGCTCATTCTGAAGTTTATTCATCTAATTTCATTATATTCAATGTGAATTTTTGTATGGGAAATCGCCAAATCATTTTACATTAATCTTTTATTTTATCTTCTGAATTCTGATGCTGCCGTCTCTCACTGGCTATTTCCAGTTCTATGTACATGCTTGTATAGCCTTTATTGTTGCATTAGCAATATATACATTCATCACTAAACAACACAAGTATGATAGATTTGATAGTGGAAGTGTTGGTTTTTCTAATCATGGTTTTCTCCTCGTCATTATTAAATTTTTGTTCTAACACATGAAGAAACCATTATAAACTGCTGTCAGCTTCCTTGCAGGCTGTGGTAATTCAATTGATGTACAGATGCAGTATCGCTTTTTGCAAAATTATCATCAAGGTGTACTTCGAAGGCCTGAGTGGAAAGGAATCTCGAATTTGAAATTTTGATTCATTTCATATTCTGTATGTGCAGGCGTGAGAGGTGCAGAATAATTAAACCCTATTGAGAACAATTAAACCTTATTGACAAGTGTAAGTAGAATGATTCTTTAATGCAATATTGGAATCTTCTACTTCCTCAAAGGATCCAGATTGCAATCCTAAACACCATCTTCAGCAGGGCAGAATGAAAATTTATTCCTGTGCTCTGTCTAGAAGCTAAAACTTTTAGATTTAGCTACTTTTTAATGATAATGGATTCGAAATCAATGAGCATTATTATATTAAAGATTATTGTGGTTGGGTGGATTAATGGAGATCATATTTATGAGAATCTAGACGAATACAAACATTTGTTTGGGGGAAGGAGGGTGATAGTAACAACTATTGATGAAAAGCCAAAAGAAGAAAGATTGAAGTAGTTATGACATGAATCTTAGAAATGTCTAGTATGTAAGGTTGAGAACATTAGCATATAAAAAAGCAAGGGGTTGACCAAGATTAATGTTGGGAGTATTAGTGCTAAAAGATATAGGAGTTAATTAGAAACATAGTTCTAATCGGGTTAAATAGAGGAAGTGAATCCATACAAGTGATTTTTACTATATCGGTATTTGGTATTAAAGACATGCTTGAGTTAAACATGAAAATCTTCTTAGGGATGAATAATATGTGTCCTTAAATAGAATTAAAATACTATTATGTAATTGAGAGCTTAAGTTTTATGTTTTTAATTTGAATTTGATGCTAGAAGGTGCCAGACCTTGACATTGAAAAGGTTGGACTTCAACATTTTTAGTGTTAGTGTTGCGCTTTTGAACTAACGAAGGATCTAAGTCTGCATGACAAAGACAAAAAAAGTGAGCATTAGGGATCTCAAAGACAGAAAAAGTGATCTCCATTTTTTAAGTCAGGGAGCTAAAAGCTGGAGAAAGAGGGATTTTTGTGATGATACTATAGCTTTTCTTGGAGTACGAGTGAGAAGGTTAGCAATGACTCTACGTTTAGCTTTTCCAATAGAGAAAGGCCTTGGCGTTGGACTTTTAAAGAGGTTAGTCTCCCAGTAAATGAATGAGACTTCTTTGTTTTGCATGAACTTCCTAAGCTCTTGAGGGGCCAAAAAGATGAGAGCTTACTAGTATCTCTGCCCCTAAAGTTTTTTGTATGTTGAAGATATTTGACATTTGTAATGCGTTCTTGCTCGAGGAGCGGATAGTGTATTGCACGAGTGATTGATGAGCTAGAATCATATCATTCTATAGTTGGACAAGAAAATGATATGCTTCTTTCGATGGATGTGGAGTATTATTGAGGTCATTGAATTTCGTTTCTTGCAGATGACAGATAACTTGTCAGGTGACTGAATTTCGTTTATGACAGATGATAGTTATTGCTTGTTAAGTAGCTTGCAAGGAGTTTTCACGGATGACTTCTTCTATAAATTAAGCAATTCACATGTTGGCAATGCGATGTGTAGTAGGAGTGAGGTGCATAGTGCTTGGATAATTACGGAGACAAAAAGCAAGGTAGCCTATCTATGAGGCTCTCAGTCTGATTAATGTGGCACAAATGCGAAAAACCATGGGTTTCTTGAGTGGTACATTATATGGCTTGCAATAAGGGCAGTGACTTCCTCGAATGTATGAAACTTACATCTTTAAGCATATTTACTTTTTTTTTTTTTTTCACTATGCAGGCAACAAATTGATATGGACTACTTAGAATTAGTGTTGGCTCGTAGCACACCAAGAAGAGGGGGTTGAACTGGTGTTGTGTGGATGTAGAGTGAAAGCTTTGCGATTTTTGGCTACTAAATGAGATAAGAGAGTAGGAAAGAGGAAGAAAAGAAAACACAATGATTTATAGTGGTTCAAAAAATAATTCATATACCCACTCCCCAACAAAATTGTTGTGTTTTCGCCGAAGTTAAAAAGAGTTTTTTTACAAATTTACTCCCAACTTGGGCTTTTTAACTCACACTCAACTGTACGAGGTTTTGTCTCACAAGGCCAACTCCCAATCTTTTACGAGTATTTTTTTGAAGTTTACACTCAATTTAGTGTTTATAGCTCACATGTAATCCTTACAATGAATAATCAATGTTCTTTACAATCAATTACGAAAAGTTAAATGCTTATGATTTTGATAAATAAAAGCACAAGAATTTTGGCTTATAACAACCAACAATAATTTAATTGCTTCTTTGGACCTCCAAACTCGACAAACATTTCAATTGTCTCAATTTTTTAGTTAAATATAATTAACATCACAATCATACGCAATAAATAATAATAAAGTATTTTAAATCCATCAAGCATATATATATATATATATACTCATAATTTAAACATAATCCAATACTGAATGATCCAAAAACCAACTTCAAATTAAAATTTGAGGGTTACGAGTTTATCAAAGCAAAATCCTACCGAATCATGATATAAAACACATCAAAATATCATCAAGAAGCTATTGTGAACTGAGATACACGCGTTGTTGTAGGAGTTGCCGCTTCTGTGCAACTGGTGGTCTTAGAGGTCACAGAGGACGCCATTATGCTTACCTTGACACCAAGAGTTTAAAAATAGTCGTCATTCACTTCACCCACCGTCATTTCGCTAGAAACTTTTAAAGAAGCTTTAGCCTATGTTTACTTTAATGAAGGAATAGAGAATAATGTAAAATAAATTTACTCTAAATTACTTTTTATTATTTGACAATTTAAATAAAGAAGACAGTAATTTAAATTTCTCTCTCATTTTTATATAAGAAAATGAGAGTTAGAATAGTAATTTTATATATTTAAACAATTGCTTACTTCCATTTACTCTCATTTTATAAAACTATTATATTATATATACGTATAATACATATACCTAATATATAAAATATGTGTACAAAATATAAGAATATCATAGTCTTAAACTTTTTAAAATTTTCATGATTATAAGAATAATATTTAAATCCTTAGAATATACTTTAATAGATAAATAAATATATACATATGTAATTTATATACTAAAAATACAATTTTAAAGAAAAATCTCTGAAAAAAATTCGCTACAATTTTGTCTCTATTTTAAACGTTCCTAAAATTTAAACAACACAACCTGCAAAAAATTTTACTCTCCCAAATAAATTCAAATAACCATTTCTCCATCACTTCTCAAATTATATAACCATATATCTATATATAATATTTTCCAAAATTACAACGTTTAGCCTAAAAATCATTACAATCTACAATCTTTACATGTGCACAAATATTTTATACATAATTATATAATGCTTCACAAAATAAATATTTATATGTTTGTAACTGGCTCTGGTCCTGTGGTAGCCTATCCAAAAACTTCTAGTAAACCCAAAAACCTTAGACCCATCATATGTGTGATTAACAAATTGTGCTAAGCTTTTTGCCTAATATTACATATTTTAATATAAAAGAAAATTTAAAGAACAATGCAAAATGCTTTCAAATTTGAAATTCACAATGTGATATGCAAGCACATACTAGAACGTATACATATTTTCTTAGAAATCATCATATGTTGCATTCACATGCATTAAGCCCAAAAAACATTATATAATATTCAAGTTCCAAAGCTAATGTTTTAACTATTTGGACACCTAGTGTCTAGTTCGAAGGCAATACAAGTGAAGTTCAGCGTCTAGCTCGAAGACAAATCATATAATGGTGACGCCCAACATGTAATATCCCTAAGTGCACCCTAAAAGTTTTGGAATCATTATTGTTGTATTTAGATTTAATGTGTATGTTTGATGGAAAGAAAAAAGAAGTAAAGAGAAAGTGTATATGCTGGATATATAGATATATATATATCATATACATAGTGTATAGATGGGTGTAGGAAAATAAGTGTATATAATTAATAATGATAATAATAGTAATAATAATAATAATAAGAGAAAAAAAAAAGAAGAAAGGAAAGTCAAAGGGAAGGTTATGTGGTGGAGGGTTTTTGTAATATTTATGTTATTATTATTATATGTATATATATATGATAAGTATTAAGAAGAAGAGAAAAGATCTTCTTTCTTCTTCTTCTTCTTCTTCTTCTTGCATGAGAGAGAGAGAGAGAGAGAGAGAGAGAGAGAGAGAGAGAGAGAGATATGATTTTGGTTGGTTTATACATCAAATCCATAGGGATTTTGAGAGAATTGAAGATGGTTATTGAAGATTTGGCATAATATTCAAGTAAGTATTCATTTCCTTGTATTGATTCCTATTGTTTGAGTTTGGTTTTGATATGGTTGGTGTGTGATGATGATAATAATGAAAGATTGAAGTATATAAATATGTTGAATTGGTATTTAGATGATGATAATTTGGGTTATTTGTGAGGATGATGATGAATTGTTAAAATTGTTGAGTAAGGGTTTAGTATAAATGAATTGGGGATTTGAGTAGTTGATTTATGGTGATGTATATAATGATTATTATTATGAGATATTGAAGTTATATAAGTGTTAAATTGATGGGTAATTGATGAATATAACCAAGATGTTGATTAAGGGTGATGTAGTTTGGGTTTTGAAGTGTTTGTGTTTACATGGATGAGAGTTCGAAATGCATTATTTTTGCCGGACACGGCCAGTGACACGGTCGTGTTGTTGGGCGTGTCAACGGTACTGAGTTTGACGTTTGTGACACGACCATTAACACGGCCATGTTACTGAGCGTGTCATAGCTACTGTGAGAAAAAGTAATTGACACGGCCATGAACACGCCCGTGTTGTTGGGCGTGTCAATGTTTCTGTAAGGCAGAATGAATGACACGTCCAGTGACACGCCCGTGTTATTGAGCGTGTCAAAGCTTCTGTATTGTTGGTTTAGGGCACGATCAGGGACACGCCCGTTTTGGTGAGCGTGTCATGTGTTGAGTTTGCCCTAGTTAGTTATCATTCTTATTTTCTTATATGAATAATTACCTTTGGATTAGGTTTTGAAGAGATTGTGTTGCCATAATCCAAGTGTTGGAGGATTTTTGGAAAAAGGAATTTAGATTTGGTGTGAGTTCTCTAGAGGTAAGTACAAACTTACATGAATGCATTCTTTTACATGATTGTGAGACTTAACACATTTAGTTATAAATGTGTTAAGTAATTTACTATATTGTTAATATAATGTGACTAATGTTATGATTTGTATAGTGTGAATACCTTCAAAAAGGTATGTGCAATGCAATTTGTTATGATAAATACTTTATTGATGAATTCAAAATATATTATGTATATTCTATTGATGAGTTGTTTTAATATGAATTGAGGTATGATAAGATGCAAAACCATTGTGATTGGTTATGATGATTCAAATGAAATAAGTGGGGCATGTTTGCCTAAATTATGATGTTTAATACAATTGATGATATATACTCTCTTGATGAGATGTGAAGCCATAGTTGTTGGCTATGATGATGCAAATGAGATAATTGAGGCATGATTGCCTAGTTGATTGTGAAATATGAAATGAGAAATGAATTGAGAAAGAAATTGATAAAGAGATAAATGAAATGATTGTGTGCCTAATATGTTAATTCAATTTTCAGAGTTCTGGATTTGGCGGCATGCCTATAAAGTACTGGATAGGTGAAAAGACCGGGTCGTAAGCCGATTCCACTTGATAAATGTGAATTATAGTAACAGTCTAGCCGGGTTGAGGATCTCCTTGGTTTATCCAGGTTGAGGTCCAAGAGACTGGGTCTGTTACTTGATAAATGTGAAATGTGAATTAAAGTAACAGTCTAGCCGGGTTGAGGATTTCCTCGGGTTTATCCGGGTTGAGGTCCAAGAGACTGGGTCTGTTACAGGTAACAGTCTAGCCGGGTTGAGGATCTCCTCGAGTTTAGTGGGTTGAGGTCCAAGAGACTGGGTCTGTTACCCTATCCATGGATAGAGATATATATATATATATTGCCTACGGGCTTGATAATTATGATTATAAACCAAAACAGTAACTCTGAACTTTGAATAACATATTAGTGTCTTGTGGGCCCATGTTTGTCTTTGTTCTCAATGTGATTTATGACCGGTGAATTGTGAATAATGAATTAATTGAATAAAATAAGGACATGTAATGTTATGAAGTATGACATGTAATATGTATATTGATATATTCATTGTGAATATTAGTGATGGAATTGTGGTTGATGTTAGTGATATAATATATGAGATTAGTAGAGATATATGAAAGGTGTAATTAAAAAGGGAAAACCATGATAAGAAACTAATGGTACATGGAATTGATATATTATTGTATGTTAGAATTTCTGTAATGTATGTTTATATTATTTATTTGTACTACTAAGCTCTCGGGCTTAGCGCGGATGTGTAATCGCGCAGGTGAATAGGTGGTAGATCTGAAGTCTTTCGTTATGCCACGAGAAGAGTAAGAGTTTGTCGAGACCAACTAGAGGGTGATGCATACGTGTATAATTTTAATTATGCTGTATTTCTAACAAGAATGTATTCATATTTATAAATGAAGTTTTGATAAAGATAAGATTACTATATATATGTAAGATCATTAAAAGTATAATGATTTTGTAAATGTTCTTTAAATTAATGTAATATTGTTTGAACTCAGTTAAAGGTTTTTAAATTGTAACGAAAAGTGACATTCTTATACTTTACATACGTACTGTATGTATACCTGGTATATGTATAGTATTTATATAGGGTATGAGGGTGTTACAATTATTTTGGTATCAGAGCTTAGGTTCGAGATTCTCGGCCTAAGTGAAATTAAAAAGAAAAAAGTTTTGAAAAGCTTAAATAGAATTAAAAAGGAAAAGTTTTGAAATGAAATTTGTAATACATGCATATGCATTAACACCTAGGTTGGTCTCAGATGTGACATTATGTGAATTGTACTATGTTTGAATTAGAGGAGATGGATGGTATTATGTGGATGAAGTCCTACATGAAAAAAAAATGATATGGAAACATTTATACAAGTTTAAATGATAAATTAAGGAATGGGAATTTATTCAAGTAAAGTAAAGTAAATTGTTAAATGTGTTTGGAATATAAAGAAATGAATAGAAGAATAAAGTTGGAAATGAGTTAAAAGCAAAATCAAGATTAAAGTATGTACTCTTTCCTTTACATTTTGAATCTCTTTCTAATAAACCTTATGTTTGGGTTACTAGAGAGAGGTAATATTGTTGGATTATTATTATGGATAGATATGTTATTAATATGAAGAGAGTACAGTGGAATATTGAGTGAGTTGATTGGTATAAACAAAATGTGATCATTTAAGATTTGGGTATATAAAGTTAAGATTTTTAAAAGAAAAAGGGACGATGTTGGTTAAGTAAGAAGATATAATGGTGTTGTGTGCATTGTTGTATTAATGCAAACATGAGAAATATGATAGACTTAAGTGTTGTTAAAGCTCATGTTAATGGTGGTAATATATGACATTTGGATTTTTGAAATGAGCTTTAACAATTGTGAAAGTTATATGTTTTGATGTTGCTTTGTGGTATATATATAAGATGTTTTTAAAGTTGATATTAAGAAAATATGAGTTTTGCAAATTGAAGTTTAGGTGAGATAGTGATTTGAGAATTTAGAATTTTAATGGAATATTGATAAAGATTATTTATATATTGATAGTTTAATGTACGTTAAATGTATGAGCTATTTGCAATGAATATTATTTCATATAAGAATACTACGAATTGGGTAATGAGATTGATAGTATGAAAATTTGTTGTGAAATAAAAAGGGAAGTGGATAAGCAAATGAAAATGAGTTATTTTAAGTCATTTGACTGGAAAGGGTAAAAATGGATATGGAAGTATATTAAATGCTTTTAAAGACAAAAGTGAAAGAGATGTCACCTTAGGAATGTGACCAAGATGTATGTGAAGTGTTATTATGGTTAGAATATTGATGCGCAATTACCGCAAGTGCACGGATCGCTCAAGTAATATAGTAGTGAGTGAGTATCGTTCCTCTGGGGACAAGGCCAAGTACTAGTGCAAATCTTAATCGTTGTTTAGCGAATTAATAGTTGTGTGATGTGTTGTAACTAAAATCAACTAATTAATGAATGAAAGGAAATTAAATGCTGTGCACAAAAGATTTATAATGATAGAACTATCCAGATATTGAATCCCCTAGCCTCAATAATATTTATAAACAATCCATTCAACTAAATCGTTTAATCAAATTGAATTAGCATTCCTCTAACTTAGATTAAAGCCTCTCTCGAGTGGATTAATCCCTAATCACTAAGTAGAGTGCCAGAATCTCTTCTCAAAACACAATTAAATAGATCATGCATTAAGGACAAGGAACTATAAACCAAAGGATCTTGTAGGTCTATCTCTAGTACCCCAATCAATCCTCAATCCTTATGAGTATTCAATTCACATCAAGCTTTCTCCAGTCAATAATATGAAAATAATAACCAATCAATAAGCATGCTATTATCAATTGGAAATGACAACAAGTATCATAAGAATAAAACAACTCAATTAATTGATTCAACTGAATACAATTGTTCAATTCATACAAATTGGCTAGGGTTCATCAACATCTAGATAGAGAAAGATTTAGTTCATATTCACAGCTAGAAAAATAGAGTAAGATAAATGAGTAAGAGAAACCAAACAATTCATGGCAGTGAATATGTATTTCTTCACTTGAGCTCTTGATTCTTGGTTTAGGGCTTGTGTATGATGTGGATCTTTCTTCAAACTCAGCTCAAAACCCTTCTCCTTGCTCCAGCAGATGGCTCCTCCTCCTCTTCTTTCTTCTCTGTTTCCAACAATGCTCCAGCAAAAACTGCTGTTCTTCTCCCCCTCTTCTCTTTTTATTCCTCTCCCAATCTCCAGCCCATACCTCCAGCTCACTCAACCCATCCATTGTCTACCACTTTCCCTTGGTTCATCACCCTTTTCCCTGATTTAGGCAAGCTCTTCTTTTCTTGTTCTTTCCTTTTGACAAAGGCCAGCTGTTGTCCCCCACTTATTCCCCAATCAGTGCAAAGAATCTCACTTTTCGATAGGTGACACGACCACTGACACGCCCATGTCACTGGACGTGTCATAGGCACTGTGATTCTGAACAAGGGGCACGCCCATTGACATGCCCGTGTTAATGGGCGTGTCATAGCTACTGTGACTCTGGACAAATGGCACGTTTGGTGACACACCTATGCAGCTGGACGTGTCATAGCAACTGAATGCAATAACAAGGGCACGCCTATTGACACGCCCGTGTTCATGGGCGTGTCCATTGACAGATTTTTTCTCTTTTCTTCTACTTTCGTCCGTAATTGCTACAAAATGACCAAAAGCCTCAAATTATCGAGAATTCCTGCAATTAACCTTAAAATGCACTTTGAACAAACAAATCAAACTCAATTGGATAATAATCATGTTAAGAAATGGGAGTAAAATATCATTAATTGTGTACTTATCAAATTCCCCTACACTTGAGTTTTTGCTTGTCCTCAAGCAAACTAAATCACTGCAATAAGCAAAAATGACGGAATCCCTCTATAAGGAAAAATAAAGTTTTGACAATGCTCGAATCGGATAACCTCACTTTCTCAACCAAAAATAATTCACAATCATAACAGCTGAATCAAGAAGTTTCAAAATAAAAATTTCACATACCTAAAACCTAAAAATCCAGAGTTAAAAAATTGAGCATAAAATTCCAGCAAATCCAAATGCCATGAACAAAGTACAAAAAAAATGAATTTTCTCTTAAGCACTCTAACCCTTAAATTATTATTATTATTATATATATATTTATATTTATATATATTTAAGGAGCCCGACTTGTTTGAACTGATACTAGCCTTTTGACGCGAAGGTAAACATTTGTGATGCCAACCCCCGGTTATTCAGTTAGAATCACCGTTCAAATGGCTACTAGCACTATTTATGATTCCGACTCATTTGTAGTCAAAATCAGCGGAACAGGGAAAAATTTTCAAAGCTCCTTTAATTAGAATTTTTTTTTCAAGGGTTATAAACTTAAGGGTCGTACTAAATCCGACTCAAGAATCTACAGAATTATATTATGCTAAAAAATGTAACTAAGGTTTTAAATTCCAGTAATGTTCCAATTTCCATCAATCCACAACTTAACTATAGCCATTACAATCGATCCTCAACAATTGATTGAAATCACTAAGTTAACCTCAACAAGAAATTGTCATTTAGGAAATCTCAAATTAGTTTAACATGTAAAGGAAAATCACATCAAATCATACTTATCATAACAATTTAGCTTACTTAGCAGGCATTGATTGAGACAAATGAATCAAAAAATGAAGTAGTAGAAATTTATTCAATAAAAGTATACATCTCCCCCTTACTTAAGATGCACATTGTCCTCAATGTGTGCGCAAAACACGAAACAATGAAGAGAGAATAACTGTCCTTTTTCATGTCCATGAGTGGATGAAAATGATTACGGTGCCGAGAGTGCGGTGAAGGAGGTTTTGCAGCAAAAATAATATTCTACAATGCACTCAAAACAGGGTTAATATATAAATAAATAAAGAAAGGAAACAATGCTTAAAGAAAATAATAATAATAATAATAATCCAAAAGCAATTAAAAAGAAGAAAAACTAAAAAAAAAATGTATTAAATAAGTAAATAAATAGAAGACGACATCAAAAGAAAATTAAAATGTGCCTAGTCACTGCTGGTCTCATCATCATCGGAGACATCAATCTGTGGAGCAGGTTTCGGTGCAGGTGCAGGTGTCGGTGCACGGGCAGGTAGCTGATAAGGTGGAGGTGGTGGCTGTGAAGGGTGAAATCCCTGATACCGCCAGAATTCCAACATGGATTGCTCAAGCCACTGCCGCCTCAAGATCTCGTGATCCAACTGGGCTTGGATCTCCTCCTGCTGGATTAAAATTATATTCTGGTTTAGCTCGATATTGCCTATCTTACCTTCAATCCGACACATCTGACGCTCAAACTCTGTGGGTTTCCTGTCATCATCCCACTCCTCATTAATTGACTGGCGCCAATCCCGGAATGCAGGAGGCTGGACAAAAGAAGGCCCGGTAGAAGAGGGTCCAGCAGCAGCAGATGGTCCAGCAGCAGAGGGTCCAGCAGCAGAGGGTCCAGCAGCATAATCTGACGGTGGAGGTGGTGGTATATCGGAGGTAGGAACAGAAGGAGCTGCCTTTGGTATGTCTGAATCCATAGGAGCAGCCCGTAGCCCAGCTACCTTTTCCCTGTTCAACCTCTTTAGTGTGTCCATACCCAACAGCTTGGGCATACCATCCACCGTCATACGGAGGCAACCATCTAACACACCCAGCCGCTGAGCAAGTCTCGTGATATACATGCCACCATGTAGAGTACCTGAAGCTCCCTTCTTAGACTGCTCATGGAAGAAAAAGGTGATGGCATGGGCTACATTACACCGGATCTTCTGTTGCATGCAGTGCAGAAAAAATAGATCCCTCAAGGTCACCACCCCTGTACTGCTCAGTCGGGCTGTAAGAGTGTGAACCAACAGATTATGCACCACCCGGCAGGGGAAAGAATCAAAGTTGGATGCCTTGGAGACCTTGGGCTGATATCTATCGGCAGTAGGTGCAAAGTCATGCCAAACCCGAGGTGGAACAACATCATACTCAGCAAAATCCACCTCAGCGCTGAGATACTCGACGGTCTGGACATCCTCTTCTGTATATAACCCTAGATGGACCCCAAGGTCATTGATGCTTATGTGGAACCTCTGCCCTCCCAGTCGAAATTTAACTGTCGGCTTAGTGATGGAGATTTTGGTCTTCTGGTATTGGAAGGTGCAGTAGAACTCAAGTGTAAGCTCTCGGTATGAGGGCTCGTGGATAGAGAAGAGCTGGCCCTACCCCGGTTGATCAATCATTTCTTTCACTTCTGCAGTAATATTAACCATTTCCATAGCCTCCCAGTCTAAGAACCGAGGTGCCGATCATTCTTTGTTGCCGAACAGTTCGAAGCGTCGTCGTTCCTCGATGTTGGAAAATTTGAGGCACTTGTGTCCCGCCATGAATTTAGAAGTTGGGCGGGTAGCAGGTTGGCTGGAACTGCCCTCCCCTCGGGCCCGTTTGGCTGGAAGCTGGGACGATGATTGCTTGCGAGGGCCCATTTTCGATTAACCTGCAGAATAAATCAAACGGTTTGTCAATAACGAAAGCATAGCACAATACAAGTTCAACCGAAGTGCAGACAATATAACGCCAAACAACATAATCCAACCCGAACGACAGCACACAGTTAAATCAATCTCCACCATAACAGCATAATATCCACAAACCACAAGTAACTAGGATTAATCAAACAATTTCAAAACCAATATATTATTCAATTTCAAATAACACAACAGAGTTTAATCAGCAAAACAATTCTAAAATTAAAACAACATATTAATTGATTAATCAACAATTCAAAACAAATCTAAAATCAAATATATTCTGAATCAAACGGAATTTAAAACGACAATCATAATCAAACGCCACAAAAATTAAAAACACACCGGAATAAAGCAAATAAATCACGAAATTGCGAATTTCATGGTAAACACAAGCAAATACAAGGAATATATATAAAAAATGAAAGAAAAATGAAATAAAACAGACAAAAATTGAAAAAAATTGAGATCTCGTACCTGAAATCTCAAATCCGAGTGAAAATGAGTGGTTGCAATGGAAAAAACGAGAAATCACACGCAAAGAATGCAAGCCGGGAGTAAAAATCGTTCCAAAACCGAATGGGTGTGTGAATAAACCGGTGAAAATGCAGAAAATTTGAGAGAAAACGAGAGAGAATGAGAGAAAATTTGAAATTTTCGGAAAAATGGGCGTGGGCGCTATATATAGAAAACGTCAACACGCCCGTGTTGATGGGAGTGCCCCACGATTTAAAAGCCAGTTCGCGTGCCACGCTCTTGGACACGGTCGTGTCCCTGGGCGTGTCACAGGTACTGGATGAAATTATAATTGACACGCCCAACAACACGGGCGTGCTTGTGGACGTGTCATATATTCTGTGACTCATATGCAAACAACACGCCCACTAGGCTGGGCGTGTTCTGTGGGGGCGTGCCCATTTTAAATTTTGAAAATTTTTTTTAAGAGACACGTTCATGGACACGGTAGTGTCCATGAGCGTGTGATAGCCTCTGTTTGAAAAATAAAACGACACGCTCATAGACACGGGCGTGTCCATGGGCGTGTAGTAGCTACTGTCTGAAAAGATAATTACACGCCCAATGACACAGGCGTGTTCATGGGCGTATAATAGCTACTGCCTGAAAAACATAATGAAACGCCCACAGACACGGGCGTGTCCATGGGCGTGTGCTTAATTTATTCTTCCAAAATCAAATTCCCTCTGCAACTTCAGATTAGGCAAAACAACAACCACCCATTCAATAAAAGAAAGTTAAAACAAAATGACAAAACAAACCAAAAACATAAAAACGGTGGGTTGTCTCCCACCCAGCACTTCTTTAACGTCGTATTAGTTGGACGGTCGGACGAATGTCCCTAATCTTGGAGGTGTAAAACCTCCTTGAAGGCCTGTATTTCCCCTCCAAAATAAGATTTGAGCCTGTGCCCATTGACTTTGAAACCTCCTTTTTCCGGGTGGCTTATTTCAACCACTCCGTAAGGGAAAACTTCCTTGACAGTAAAAGGACCGGACCATCGAGATTTCAACTTACCTGGAAAGAGTCGAAGCCTTGAATTATACAACAATACCTGATCTCCTGCTTGAAACTCTTTCTGTTTCTTGATGTGAGCATCATGCCATCTCTTGGTACGTTCCTTGTACATTCTTGCATTATCATAAGCTTGCAACCTCCACTCGTCTAGTTCATTCACCTGTAATTTTCGCCTTTCACCTGCACAAGCTAGATCAAGGTTAATCTGTTTTATTGCCCAATATGCATGATGTTCTATCTCAACAGGTAAATGGCAAGCTTTTCCATATACCAATCTAAATGGTGTAGTGCCTAAGGGAGTTTTAAAAGCAGTTCTAAAAGCCCATAGGGCATTGTCCAATTGCTTGGACCAATCCTTTCGGGATCGCTCAACAGATTTTTCCAGAATTCGTTTGATCTCCCTATTTGTGTTCTCGACTTGGCCACTGGTTTGGGGGTGATAGGGAGTAGCAAACCTGTGTGTAACTCCTAATCTTATTAAAACCTTTTCAAGCTGAGCGTTACAGAAGTGAGTACCCCTATCACTGATAATTGCGTTTGGAGTGCCAAATCGAGAAAACAATTTCTTCAAAAATTGCACTACAACCCTAGCATCATTGGTTGCCAAAGCTTGGGCTTCAGGCCATTTAGACACATAATCAATAGCTACCAAAATATATTTGTTGCCAAAAGAGTTGGGAAATGGTCCCATAAAGTCAATTCCCCAAACATCAAAAATTTCACAAACTAGGATCCCATTTTGGGGCATCTCATCACGAGATGAAATGTTTCCAGCCCTTTGGCATCGATCACAGCGAACTACAAATTCGTAGCTATCTTTAAACAAAGTGGGCCAATAGAATCCTGATTCTAGTACCTTTTGAGTAGTTCTATTGGCCCCCATATGACCACCAGCTGGTCCAGCATGGCATTCACTAAGGATGTTCATTGTTTCGGGCCATGCCACACATCTTCGGATCATGTGATCCTTACACAACTTAAACAAAAAGGGATCATCCCAAAAATAATACTTTAGATCAGAAAAGAATTTCTTCTTTGCTTGATAATTTAAGTCCTTAGGGAGTTCCCTAACAGCCAAATAATTTGCAAAATCTGCAAACCAAGGTGTTTCAAAATTTAAAGCATTTACCTCACTCACCATGGCGTACAGCTGTTCATCGGGGAAATGATCATCAATGTCCCCTTCTTCAAGTCTCTCTAGGGTTGGATTCTCCAGGCGAGAGAGATGATCTGCTGCAAGATTTTCGGCTCCCTTCTTATCTTGAATTGTTAAGTCGAATTCCTGCAACAACAAAACCCATCTGATTAGTCTAGGCTTAGCATCAACTTTTGTGAATAAATACCTTAAAGCCGAATGGTCTGTATAAACAATCACTCTTGACAAGATTAGATATGATCTAAACTTGTCAAAGGCAAAAACCACAGCTAGCAGCTCTTTCTCTGTAGTTGTGTAATTGGCTTGAGCTGCATTCAAGGTCTTGCTCGCATAGTAGATTGGCTGGAAGTATTTCTCTTTGCATTGACCCAAGACTGCTCCTACTGCAAAGTCACTTGCATCACACATCAGTTCAAATGGTAGATTCCAATTAGGAGCTACCATGATTGGAGCATGGGTCAATTTCTCCTTCAGGGTTATGAATGCTCTCAGACATTCCTCATCAAAAACAAAATCGACATCCTTCTCAAGGAGTCTTGTCAATGGACGGGCTATCTTAGAGAAATCTCTAATGAACCTTCGATAAAAACCCGCATGCCCTAGGAAGCTTCTGATGGCTTTCACAGATGTGGGTGGTGGTAGCTTCTCAATTATGTCTATCTTTGCTCGATCCACCTCAATGCCTTTGCTTGAAATCTTGTGTCCCAACACGATTCCCTCTTGAACCATGAAATGACACTTCTCCCAATTAAGCACCAAATTGGTTTCCTCACATCTCATCAAGACCCTTTCAAGGTTTTCCAAACATTTTTCAAATGAGCTGCCATAGACTGAGAAATCATCCATAAACACCTCCATAATGTCTTCTATGAGTTCATCAAAGATTGCTATCATGCATCTTTGGAAAGTTGCAGGTGCATTACACAACCCAAATGGCATTCTTCGATATGCAAATGTCCCATATGGGCAGGTGAATATAGTTTTCTCTTGGTCTTCCGGTGCAATAGAAATTTGAAAATAGCCTGAAAGACCATCCAAAAAGCAGTAATACTCATGGCCGGATAACCTCTCCAACATCTGATCAATGAAGGGTAAAGGAAAATGATCCTTTCTAGTTGCATCATTCAATTTTCTGTAGTCAATGCAAACCCTCCAACCTGTAACCGTTCTTGTTGGAATCAGCTCATTATTTTCATTAGGGATCACAGTCATCCCTCCCTTCTTTGGTACCACTTGAACTGGGCTCAC
Organism: Garcia nutans; assembly: GCA_947685225.1. NCBI lineage: Eukaryota > Viridiplantae > Streptophyta > Magnoliopsida > Malpighiales > Euphorbiaceae > Garcia > Garcia nutans. Next base: position 39,548,392 of record CANTUV010000045.1, read on the forward strand.
CCAAGAACTATCTGCTATCTTCCAAGCTATCACTTGCTTATGTTTCTGCAACAACTAGATGAGTTTTTCTTTCTGCTTAGAAGATAGATAGGAACTCAGAATTATGGGCAATCTCTTTTTCTCTGCCAAAAACCCATACTCAAGGTGATCCGGAAGAGGCTTCAGTTCCAAGTTTGGTGGATCAATCACCAATGGTTTTGGCTTTTCTTCCTTGGGCATTTCAATGGTCTCATATGCCCTGCATTTGAATGATTTGCTTGCTTCAAGAAAAGCAAGCTGCTCCATTGCTTCTTGACCCTCAATATTTTCCTGCAATAAACACAACTCAAGGGGATCCTTGGAAACAATGTTAGTTAAACAGTTTACGGTCTCATGCTCAACAACATCATTGCATGATTCCGCCTCATCAAGTGAAAGTGAATGTTTCATGGCATCATGTATCCTAAAAATTACTTTCTCCTCACCCACTCTCAAAGTCAATGTGCCGTCATGAACATCAATAAGGGCATGGGCTGTATTTAGAAATGGCCTACCAAGAATAAGCGAAACATCCGCATCCTCATCAATATCAATGACAACAAAATCATTGGGGAAAATGAAATCCCCGACTTTTACCAACACATCTTCTATTATGCCACGAGGGTGGACTACCGATTTATCGGCAAGTTGGATGGTCATGAGTGTTGGTTTAGGTTAACCAATGCCTAGCTCTTTAAACATTTTATAGGGCATAACACTTATGCTAGCCCCCAAATTAGCTAAAGCACTTTTAACCTCTAGATTACCTATAAAACATGGAATGGTAAAACTACCTGGATCTTTTAACTTCTTAGGTAATCTTCTTTGCAAAATTGCTAAACTTTTTTCAGATAAATGCACTAAAGACACTTCCTCAAGTTTCCTTTTGTTAGAAAGGATATCTTTCAAAAATTTAGCATACTTAGGCATTTGTGACAAAGCTTCAGCAAATGGAATGTTAATATGCAATTGTTTAAAGAGTTCAAGGAACTTACCGAACTGAGTATCAATCTTATCCTTGTTCAACCTTGCCGGATAGGGTACTCTAGGTCGGTATTCCTTCAAATTGGGGCTGCTCTCTTGTGGCTGCTTCTCTCTTTCACTTTCAAGTGCAGCTTTCTCTCCCGAAGTGACAGGAGGATCATCTTCTTTTTCTTTTACTTGTACCTCAGCCCTTTTCTTTTCTACATCTCCATTGATCTCTGTTCCACTCCTTAGTGTAATTGCCTTAAGCTGCTCTTTAGGATTTGCCTCAGTGTTGCTAGGTAAACTTCCTTGTGGTCTCTCACTGAGCAGTTTGGCAATTTACCCCACCTGATTCTCCAAATTGTGAATGGAGGCTTGTTGATTTCTAAGGGTGGTTTCAGTTGATTGAAACCTTGTTTCAGAAGCTGCTATAAATTTCTCCATCATGTCCTCCAAACTACTCTTTCTTGGAGGGGCAGCTTGTTGATGTTGGGGTTGCTGGAATCCAGGGGGGGGTCTTGGATTATTTTGATTGGTCCATGAGTAATTTGGATGATTCCTCCACCCCGGATTGTATGTGTTGCTGTATGGATTATTCTGTTGTTGCCTTGGCATATTCCCAACATAATCTACCTGCTCTTGCTTGGCAAACATGTTGCCACTTTGGCAATCTTGACTTTGGTGTCCACCTCCACACCATTCACAAGACATCACCTGCATAACCTTTCCTGAAGAAGAAGCCAAAGAATCAAATTTCTTATTCAATACTTCTAATTGGGCTGTCAATGCCACCACCGGATCTAATTGGTGTGATCCCACAGCCTTCAGCTTTCCTTGCTCTCTTGGGGCTTGCCATTGATAATTGGTGATGGCCATATCTTCAATTAAGTCCCTTGCTTGTTCAGGTGTCTTGTTGTTGATGGTACCACCAGCTGCTGCATTAATGGATTGTTTACTTACATAATTCAACCCATTGTAAAATGTTTGAATTTGAAGCCATAGTGGAAGCCCATGATGAGGACACCTTCTCAGCAAATCTTTGAATCTCTCCCAGGCATCATAAAGAGTCTCACCATCTTGTTGTAAAAAGGATGAGATGTCATTCCTCAACTTGGCAGTTTTTGATGGTGGGAAATATTTCTCTAAGAACTTCTCTGCCAATTGGGCCCAGGTGGTGAAAGTTCCTGGAGGAAAGGATTTCAGCCACTTCTTTGGTCTATCTCTAAGAGAAAATGGGAACAACCTCAGCCTAATTGCATCTTCTGAGACATTGTTTATCTTAAATGTGTCACAAATCTCCAGAAAATTCTCAAGATGTGCATTAGGATCTTCGTCAGGAAACCCATCGAATTGACAAGTCTGCTGCACCATTTGAATCACATTCGCCTTTATTTCGAAGTTATTTGCAGCAACTGTCGGCCTCCGGATACTCGATTCAGCCCCATTTAAATTGGGCTTAGCAAACTCCTGCATTGTTCGTGGTCCAGATCCTTCCATCACTTCGAATATTTCTTCTTGTTCAATTTCCAGGTTTGCTCTTTCCAGATCTGCCTCCTCTTCTTCCTTTTGCTTTCTCCTCAATGTTCTTTCTAGTTCTGGGTCTAACTCCAGTAGTTGGGATGAGCTAGATCTGGTCATAAACAATAAGAAATACCTACAATGATAGTAAACCAGCAAGAACTAAAATTAAAAATGATTAAAAAGAAAACTAAATCAACAATCTTAATTATATTACTAATATTGAAACCGTTGTCCCCGGCAGCGGCGCCAAAAACTTGATGTGTGCCGTTAGTGCTATATGCAATTAGCGCAAGTGCACGGATCGCTCAAGTAATATAGTAGTGAGTGAGTATCGTTCCTCTGGGGACAAGGCCAAGTACTAGTACAAATCTTAATCGTTGTTTAGCGAATTAATAGTTGTGTGATGTGTTGTAACTAAAATCAACTAATTAATGAATGAAAGGAAATTAAATGCTGTGCACAAAAGATTTATAATGATAGAACTATCCAGATATTGAATCCCCCTAGCCTCAATAATATTTATAAACAATCCATTCAGCTAAATCGTTTAATCAAATTGAATTGGCATTCCTCTAACTTAGATTAAAGCCTCTCTCGAGTGGATTAATCCCTAATCACTAAGTAGAGTGCCGGAATCTCTTCTCAAAACATAATTAAATAGATCATGCATTAAGGACAAGGAACTGTAAACCAAAGGATCTTGTAGGTCTATCTCTAGTACCCCAATCAATCCTCAATCCTTATGAGTATTCAATTCACATCAAGCTTTCTCCAGTCAATAATATGAAAATAATAACCAATCAATAAGCATGCTATTATCAATTGGAAATGACAACAAGTATCATAAGAATAAAACAACTCAATTAATTGATTCAACTGAATACAATTGTTCAATTCATACAAATTGGCTAGGGTTCATCAACATCTAGATAGAGAAAGATTTAGTTCATATTCACAGCTAGAAAAACAGAGTAAGATAAATGAGTAAGAGAAACCAAACAATTCATGGCAGTGAATCTGTATTTCTTCACTTGAGCTCTTGATTCTTGGTTTAGGGCTTGTGTATGATGTGGATCTTTCTTCAAACTCAGCTCAAAACCCTTCTCCTTGCTCCAGCAGATGGCTCCTCCTCCTCTTCTTTCTTCTCTGTTTCCAAAAATGCTCCAGCAAAAACTGCTGTTCTTCTCCCCCTCTTCTCTTTTTATTTCTCTCCCAATCTCCAGCCCATACCTCCAGCTCACTCAACCCATCCATTGTCTACCACTTTCCCTTGGTTCATCACCCTTTTCCCTGATTTAGGCAAGCTCTTCTTTTCTTGTTCTTTCCTTTTGACAAAGGCCAGCTGTTGTCCCCCACTTATTCCCCAATCAGTGCAAAGAATCTCACTTTTCTATAGGTGACACGACCACTGACACGCCCATGTCACTGGGCGTGTCATAGGCACTGTGATTCTGAACAAGGGGCACGCCCATTGACACGCCCGTGTTAATGGGCGTGTCATAGCTACTGTGACTCTGGACAAATGGCACGTTTGGTGACACGCCTATGCAGCTGGACGTGTCATAGCAATTGAATGCAATAACAAGGGCACGCCTATTGACACGCCCGTGTTCATGGGCGTGTCCATTGACAGATTTTTTCTCTTTTCTTCTACTTTCGTCCGTAATTGCTCCAAAATGACCAAAAGCCTCAAATTATCGAGAATTCCTGCAATTAACCTTAAAATGCACTTTGAACAAACAAATCAAACTCAATTGGATAATAATCATGTTAAGAAATGGGAGTAAAATATCATTAATTGTGTACTTATCAAATATATATATTTGTTGTGTTGATAAATACTTTTTATCATATTGAAAGAATGTTCAAAGGAAAATAATAAACATTAAATTTGTATAGAATGTATGAAAAGGGGAAATTAAACAAGATCGTATAATTAAGTGTATACATGTATAGGATATATGAGAGAAGTTTTTCGATATGAATGTAATAATAATATGTGTAATATCCTCATGTATGCCCTAGAAGTCTTGGATATGTTGTTGTTATTGTTGATGTTGTTGTTAGTGTTGTTGTTGTTATATATTGGATTGAATATATGTGTTAAATTGTAAGAGAAAAGAAATGGGAAGAGAATGTATATGTATATGTGTTTTGGAGAAGAAATTTAGGGTTTAGAGACAAATGTATATGTTGTGTATATGATGATATATATAACATATAGATTGGTCAAATATAGAGTCAATGCAAGAAGATATTTTTGTGGAATGTGCAATTACATATAAGGGCTTAGATGATACAAAAGGTTAGTTAAATGGTGAAGGGTGTTTTAGTAATTGCAAGGTTAAAAACACTTGATGGATATAAGAAGCCAAATTTGACTTTGCTCTTCATATTTTCTTCTTCTCTTCATGTGTGGCCGGATTCTCCATAGACAAAGAGAGAAAGAGAGGTGATCTTGAGGTTTGAAGCAAATTGAAGAAGGAATCAAGGGTGTTGGTTAGAGATTTGTGGAATTCTTCATTTAAGGTAAGTTTTCTCTTGATTTCTCTTGTTCTATTTGGAATTTTGTTTGAGTTTGATGGAGTGTGTTTGTGTATGGTGTGTGTAAAAGTGTTGAAATGGAATTAAAGATAAGAAGCTAGGTTGGTGTTGGTGATGGAAGAGTAAGAGTTGTGTTTAGTGAATTTTTTTTTGTTTTACAATTAGTAAAGGCTGTGACTTGTATGATTTTTAATTAATTATAGAAAAATGTTCTTGAAGTGAATTTTTGATATGTTGTGCCTCTATGAGTCTAGAATGACTGAAAAATATGTTGATTCGATTTTGGAATGGTTATGAGTTTAGAAAGATTATTTTTATTAGACCTATTCCAGCAGGTACCTTAACTGAGACAGCTATATTTCGGGATTTTTAATAAAATGTAGAAAAATCATATCCAATTGAATTTTGGATATGTTGTTGCTTAGTGAGTCTAGTATTTGAGAAAAATAATATGGAACCACGTTGATTGAATTTGATTTATGGAATTCACAAAGTTCAGAACTGCTGCCAGGATGCAGGGCAATTGGGGCAGTCTGGTTAGGTGAACTATTTGACCAAGATTTTGTGTTCAGTTTGATCTGAAATTTTAAAGGAATGATTTTAAGATACAAAAATAAATTCTGTAAAAATTTTAGAATTTTTAGTCAAGTAGATTATTTTATACAATTTTTCAAAATAAGGATAAAATGGAGTCTAAAACCAGAATGTACTATTCATATGGTCATTTTGCTAATATTCCTTTTGGATTAGATTGTGAAGAGGTTGAATTGCCCTAACCATGTCCCTCAAGTGGCTGCCCGTGTCCCTCAATTGTGTGGGTTAAGGTTTTAAATAAGACATGATATGAGACAATGCCATTGTGATTGGCTATGATGATGATATTGAAAGAAAGAAGGCATGTTTGCCTAAATGTGATGAGAATTTGAGAATGGAAATGGTAACTATATAATAAATGAATTGTTTGTTTAATATGTTATTCAGTTTCAGAGTTCTGGATTTGGGTGGCATGCCTAAGAAATGATGAAAGGTAACAGTCTTGCCGGGTTGAGGATCTCCTCATATGTGTTGAGTTGATGGTCCAAGAGACTGGGTCTGTTACACTATGAGAATTGTGAATATGAGATATATGATTTGTAACAGTCTTGCCGGGTTGAGGATCTCCTCATATGTGTTGAGTTGATGGTCCAAGAGACTGGGTCTGTTACACTATCCATGGATAGAGATACATGTATATACATTGCCTACGGGCGTGATTATTGTGACTATGAACCAAAGCAGTAACTCTGAACTCTGAATATCGTATTAAATACTTGTTGGGCCCATAGGTGTCAAGGTTATATGAATGTCTTAAATAATGTTATGAGTTAATGAAATGAGATGTTGTTTATTGAGTATGATTGATTAATGTTGAATGTGGAAAGATGTTGAAATGTGGTATGCTCATATGACTATGATTTGTGAAATGCATAATTATGTGGTTAACTTTATATTTATGATGTTGATCTTATCAATAACATATGTGACATTGCATTACATTAAAGCATACCATTAGTATGTTTTATCTTACTAAGCCGTTGGCTTAGCGCGATAGTGTTTAATCGCGCAGATAATAGAGTGGATAGAGTTGAACCCGAGAGTTCATCAAGACCAAGTGAGAGTAGACCTTGAAGAATCCATTTTGGGAGCTTAAAGATCAGAGCAGACTTGCCAATCATGTATATTTCTTTATATTTTGTAAAGAAATGTTTAATATGTAAATATGTACATATTTTATAACTTCCGCTGTGTAATATTTAAATGTATATATATATAACTAATATGTTTTGTTTTATAAGTAAATGATCTACTTTTCTATAATGTATAATGATAAGGGTATTGTATCAAGTTTAAAGTGTTTTGAATGTTAAGAAAACCGTAGCATCCCTATGTTTGATGCACTTATGCTACATTGTTGTAGTTGTAGTGTGTGGGCATTGGATATGGGGGTGTTACAATATGTAAGAAATGTGGGAAATAAGTCACATCATAAATGTGTATGTGGTATAATTATTGGTTTAATGATATTAAGAATAATATTGCATGTATTAGTGAACCTAAAAGAGATTGGGTCTTGACCTGCGTAAAGTTAGATAAATTATGTGACAGAATTAAGAATGGGAATGGACTCGAGTAATATTGAACTGTGAAATTTTTATGGTACTCACGGAACTTGATGATCATATAATATTTTGAGCCCCAAAGTATTTATATGTGGAAAAGTTCTATGTATTTGGATATAATAAGAGATTGTAAATGGATTAGAAATAAAGCAACAAATGGAATTTTTGTAAGATTTGCATATGATTGAATATGCACATAGTAAGAAATGTTAATAGTAATATTGTTGAAATATGAATTAAGTTAATAATAATCATATAATCGAGTGCAAATTGGGTGAAACGGAGTTGAAATGTGTTACTCTTGATGTAACAAAAGTTTAAAGAATGAATATGTAATTCTTGAGATACAATTTAGCATGGTAATTGGAAAGATTGAAAATAGAATAATAGAAGAACAGTATTGATTTATAAGTCCCAGGCTTGATTATTAATCTCTTAAGGCCATATGTTCTGTTTAGTATAACTGGCCGTTTAATTTTGTTATCCATAGATTTGGGACTAAGATAATATGACTGTAATACAGATTTGGTGAGATTGAAAATTATGTTTTAGAAGTATAGTTAAGAGTTATGATGGGTAAAGTTGTACCCTATCATTTTATTTTAGAAATCTGTTTATAATTATGAGAAGAGAATTATGAAAATGTTTTGAGTTATGGATAATGTGATAAAAAGGGTAATTAATGTAAATATAGTAATGATATGATATGTGAGGAGATTTTAAAAAGGGAGAAATTACAAAATGTGACTGAAAGTTATATTGAATATGTTTATGGTATAAACTGAATAAGTGAATGGACTTAAGGTTTAAGTGAGTGAACTATAAATAGTAAATTTGGTATGAGGTTATCATGAGAATTGATGGAAATTATACTAAGATTATAGAAAATAAACTATGTGTATATTGAAAGATAATTGGAAGTGATTTGTTATCATGATAATTTGACTGAGTATAGATTTGAAGAAATTAGAATTTGAATATAAATTTGACCTAATGGAATTAGGTCATATAAATATTGTGAAATTTAATGATAAGTTTAAATAAATTAATCATTGGTTTGAATTGAACAAGATTGAAACATGGGTATATTGTGACAGATAGATCGATTGATCTAGATTCTATTAAGATTGCGAATCATTATTGAGATTAATATGTACAGTTGTATTAAGAGTATAAAAATTTACATGATAATGTAGATGAGGTAATATTCTGATATATGAATGAATTGAGTTATATCAGTTGTAAATGTTGATAAAAGAGAAAAGATTGAATACCTGTTAAGTGAGTTTAAAGGCATTGTACTATAGTTATGTTAAGTGAGAAGTATGTTAAAGAAGGAATTAAGTGTGTGACAAATAAAGATCTTGTTATCAATTAAGGTTTGATCAAGGTCTATTCTAAAAGTGAGTGTAATAACGGGATAAACAATAATAAGATATAAATCAATGATTTTTTAAAGTTAAAGTTAAGAAAGTAATTATGAAGAGATGAAATAAAAGAATATCTTGAAGATAATGATTAGACGAATTATAAGCATATTATAAGATGATCTGATTTTTGTATAAAGGTAAATTCATTGGGAATGTGAGAAATTATCTTGATTGCTTTGTTGAGAAAGTAATAAGATATATATATATATATAATGATGAGCTATGAAATTTAGAGAAGATGATTGACTCTAAGGGGGAGAGTAAAAGTTATATGATTTGATGACATAATAACTTAAGAATATAATTAACTTCATATGGAAGTTAAAGTGGTATTGTGATAAGAATGGATTACTATTATACTAGATAATTTCGAGGACGAAATTATTTAAGGGGGAGAGAATTGTAATATCCCTAAGTGCACCCTAAAAGTTTTGGAATCATTATTGTTGTATTTAGATTTAATGTGTATGTTTGATGGAAAGAGAAAAGAAGTAAAGAGAAAGTGTATATGTTGGATAAATAGATATATATATATATATATCATATACATAGTGTATAGATGGGTGTAGGAAAATAAGTGTATATAATTAATAATGATAATAATAGTAATAATAATAATAATAAGAGAAAAAAAAAGAAGAAAGGAAAGTCAAAGGGAAGGTTATGTGGTGGAGGGTTTTTGTAATATTTATATTATTATTATTATATGTATATATATATGATAAGTATTAAGAAGAAGAGAAAAGATCTTCTTTCTTCTTCTTCTTCTTCTTCTTGCACGAGAGAGAGAGAGAGAGATGTGATTTTGGTTGGTTTATACATCAAATCCATAGGGATTTTGAGAGAATTGAAGATGGTTATTAAAGATTTGGCATAATATTCAAGTAAGTATTCATTTCCTTGTATTGATTCCTATTGTTTGAGTTTGGTTTTGATATGGTTGGTGTGTGATGATGATAATAATGAAAGATTGAAGTATATAAATATGTTGAATTGGTATTTAGATGATGATAATTTGGGTTATTTGTGAGGATGATGATGAATTGTTAAAATTGTTGAGTAAGGGTTTAGTATAAATGAATTGGGGATTTGAGTAGTTGATTTATGGTGATGTATATAATGATTATTATTATGAGATATTGAAGTTATATAAGTGTTAAATTGATGGGTAATTGATGAATATAACCAAGATGTTGATTAAGGGTGATGTAGTTTGGGTTTTGAAGTGTTTGTGTTTACATGGATGAGAGTTCGAAATGCATGATTTTTGCCGGACACGGCCAGTGACACGGTCGTGTTGTTGGGCGTGTCAACGGTACTGAGTTTGACGTTTGTGACACGACCATTAACACGGCCATGTTACTAAGCGTGTCATAGCTACTGTGAGAAAAAGTAATTGACACGACCATGAACACGCCCGTGTTGTTGGGCGTGTCAATGTTTCTGTAAGGCAGAATGAATGACACGTCCAATGACACGCCCGTGTTATTGAGCGTGTCAAAGCTTCTGTATTGTTGGTTTAGGGCACGATCAGGGACACGCCCGTGTTGGTGAGCGTGTCATGTGTTGAGTTTGCCCTAGTTAGTTATCATTCTTATTTTCTTATATGAATAATTACCTTTGGATTAGGTTTTGAAGAGATTGTGTTGCCATAATCCAAGTGTTGGAGGATTTTTGGAAAAAGGAATTTAGATTTGGTGTGAGTTCTCTAGAGGTAAGTACAAACTTACATGAATGCATTCTTTTACATGATTGTGAGACTTAACACATTTAGTTATAAATGTGTTAAGTAATTTACTATATTGTTAATACAATGTGACTAATGTTATGATTTGTATAGTGTGAAAGATACGATGATCATTCAAAAAGGTATGTGCAATGCAATTTGTTATGATAAATACTTTATTGATGAATTCAAAATATATTATGTATATTCTATTGATGAGTTATTTTAATGTGAATTGAGGTATCGTAAGATGCAAAACCATTGTGATTGGTTATGATGATTCAAATGAAATAAGTGGGGCATGTTTGCCTAAATTATGATGTTTAATACAATTGATGATATATACTCTCTTGATGAGATGTGGAGCCATAGTTGTTGGCTATGATGATGCAAGTGAGATAATTGAGGCATGATTGCCTAGTTGATTGTGAAATATGAAATGAGAAATGAATTGAGAAAGAAATTGATAAAGAGATAAATGAAATGATTGTGTGCCTAATATGTTAATTCAATTTTCAGAGTTCTAGATTTGGCGGCATGCCTATAAAGTACTGGATAGGTGAAAAGACCGGGTCGTAAGCCGATTCCAGTTGATAAATGTGAATTATAGTAACAGTCTAGCCAGGTTGAGGATCTCCTTGGTTTATCCAGGTTGAGGTCCAAGAGACTGGGTCTGTTACTTGATAAATGTGAAATGTGAATTAAAGTAACAGTCTAGCCGGGTTGAGGATTTCCTCGGGTTTATCCCGGTTGAGGTCCAAGAGACTGGGTCTGTTACAGGTAACAGTCTAGCCGGGTTGAGGATCTCCTCGAGTTTAGTGGGTTGAGGTCCAAGAGACTGGGTCTGTTACCCTATCCATGGATAGAGATATATATATATATATATTGCCTACGGGCTTGATAATTATGATTATAGACTAAAACAGTAACTCTGAACTTTGAATAACATATTAGTGTCTTGTGGGCCCATGTTTGTCTTTATTCTCAATGTGATTTATGACTGGTGAATTGTGAATAATGAATTAATTGAATAAAATAAGGACATGTAATGTTATGAAGTATGACATGTAATATGTATATTGATATATTCATTGTGAAAATTAGTGATCCTACAAAAAAAAAATAGCAATCTGCGACGCAATCTGCGACACCATTAACGACGAAATCAACGACCAAAATACGATAGCGACAATATCAGCGACGAACAGCGAGAAAAATCGAGTGGACAGTTTCAGTGCTCCATGGAGGTAACCATTTGAAAGCCGAAACTGAAACCAGACCATCCTCAAACAGCTTCACAACAAACTTGGCAACACCTCCTTCCTCACCAGAACCAGCCTCTACTTTCAAACCATCAAGAAATATCAAGCAGAATGCAAGTAAATCAAGCTTTATTGATTTTAAAGCAAGTGGATCAAATATAGCAGGATAGAATCTCAAACCCATCTCAAACTCCAGAGATAGCCAGCAACACCGGAGAGCAGACAAGGGTAATATTTCTCCAATTCACGCAAGCACTCACAGGCAATGGCTCGAGTCTGGCGGTCTACCCCATGATTGGGACGATGAATAACAGTGAGTAGAAGCTCAACCAAACCCTCAGTGTACCGGGAGTGGAACTTGTTGAGAGCGTTTCAGATAACTCTTCGAGGAAGACAAGGAGAGGGATTTTGAGAGGGAAATCCTTTTTAAGGAGAGAAGAGAGGGCGTGATCGAGGAGAGAGGGAAGCGAGTGAGGGGCAGCCGTCCATTTGTGGAGACAATCACTGCCGTGCTGGAAGTCGTCGATTAGGGAGTCCCACTCTTGAGGAGAAAGCTGTGGCTTGAGCAGCGGTGGTCTGTCGATCATAGCTTGGAAACCGATTAATGGAGGAATTAGGCATGAAGATGGTGAAGACCAGAATCAGATCATTCGATAGTTTTTATCTAAACTTCAATTAGAGCAAATTTACGCCTTCTGCTATCTTCTTCTTCTTCTTTTTTTTTTCATTTTCCCTTTAACCTTAAATGAACCCTTTTTAACTAAAATACCCTTCAAATCAAAAAATTCAATTTTACTAATTTTTATTAGAAGAAAACCCACTCCCCATTTTCTATTCTTTCCTATTTGATTAGTGATTCTTCTGGCATCATCTTATAGCAAAAACCCTAATTGATTACATAAGTTATATGGCATTATCTGAAGGAGAAAAAATCAATTATTTAAAGAATTTGTCTAAAGCAACCATAGTGCATCATTTTAATGGAGGAAAAACCCAAAAATCGACTTTCACTTCTTCGAATCAACAAGTAAGGTTTCTTTTGCTTTTTTTTTTTCGATTTTAAAATGAGCTATGTTGGATTTCTAGTGTATTGTGAAGTAAGGGAAGTGATTCACATAAAAGAAAAATTTGATGGGCGTCGTTGATTTTGCCTTTAAATGGAAGAGAAGTGTTGATGAAAAATCGATACTTAAATGAACTAATTGTGACTTATATATTGTGGGTTTTGTATTTTGTTGAGTTTTAATATTTTGAAATGTGTTGAAAATCAATTTCTTGATGAATGTAGTAGATGTAGTTGAACGGTGTTGATGGGTGATGTTGATGAATGAAGTAAATTTGTATTGATATTGTGTTCTTTATTAGAAGAGGCAATATAAGTCACAATTAGTTCATTTAAGTATCAATTTCTCGCTAATCCGTCGCAATATTCTCGCAAATTAGCGACGAATCTGCGACGAAATATTTTTCTCGCAAATCAGCGAGCCATTTAGTGACTAATTAGCGACCAATTACTTTAAAATAGAAAATAAAATTAATTTCTCGATAATCCGTCGCAATATTCTCGCAAATTAGCGACCAATCTGCGACGAACTATTTTTCTCGCAAATCAGCGAGCCATTTAGCGACTAATTAGCGACCAATTACTTTAAAATAGAAAATAAAATTAATTTCTCGCTAATCCGTCGCAATATTCTCGCAAATTAGCGACTAATCTGCGACGAAATATTTTTCTCGCAAATCAGCGAGCCATTTAGCGACTAATTAGCGACCAATTACTTTAAAATAGAAAATAAAATTAATTTCTCGCTAATCCGTCGCAATATTCTCGCAAATTAGTGACTAATCTGCGACGAAATATTTTTCTCGCAAATCAGCGAGCCATTTAGCGACTAATTAGTGACCAATTACTTTAAAATAGAAAATAAAATTAATTTCTTTGCTAATTTGTCGTAAATTAGTCGTAACGTCGTCGTTGATTGTCGGCGCCAAAATTTGGCGCAAAATTCAGCGACACATTCAGCGAGAAACGACCTTTTATCGCTATTCAGCGACAGATTCTACGACTATTTTTTTTGTCGTTAATCAGCGACACATTTAGCGACCCATTCAGCGACGAAATGTTGGAAAGACGCTTATCTTGATTCTTTGTCGTAAAGTTGTCGTTGATAAAGTCGCTAATCAGCGATGAAATAAGAGTTGTCGCAGAATACGTCGCTGATTGCGCTTTTTTTTGTAGTGTGATGGAATTGTGGTTGATGTTAGTGATATAATATATGAGATTAGTAGAGATATATGAAAGGTGTAATTAAAAAGGGAAAACCATGATAAGAAACTAATGGTACATGGAATTGATATATTATTGTATGTTAGAATTTCTGTAATGTATGTTTATATTATTTATTTGTACTACTAAGCTCTCGGGCTTAGCGCGGATGTGTAATCGCGCAGGTGAATAGGTGGTAGATCTGAAGTCTTTCGTTATGCCACGAGAAGAGTAAGAGTTTGTCGAGACCAACTAGAGGGTGATGCATACATGTATAATTTTAATTATGCTGTATTTCTAACAAGAATGTATTCATATTTATAAATGAAGTTTTGATAAAGATAAGATTACTATATATATGTAAGATCATTAAAAGTATAATGATTTTGTAAATGTTCTTTAAATTAATGTAATATTGTTTGAACTCAGTTAAAGGTTTTTAAATTGTAACGAAAAGTGACATTCTTATACTTTACATACGTACTGTATGTATACCCGGTATATGTATAGTATTTATATAGGGTATGAGGGTGTTATACAACATTTAGCCTGAAAATAAATCATAGGTATGATGTCAAATATAAAACTCTGAAACATAATATTATATAGGGCAACTCACATATAATACACATTTTCATAATCCATTTTTTATTACATCGTATCATTTACTTATTCTTTTCTACCATAACTGTGCATAGTTGCCTTAACTCGATATAATTCATCATATTTTCAATAATATATATCACCTTTTCATTGAGCCTATATTATCCAAATACATTGGATCATTTTCACATTTTTCTCATTTGTTGCATATTATTCATTTTAGCCATTTGTAATGACTTAACATAATGTACATTATGCATTTACACAATTTCATAATCAACATTACAATGCACTTCATAACTCAAATGACTAAGTATCTTAGCACATTTACGATCAAAATGTGCTAAGCTAAATTTAATGCAAATGTATTTAAATTCATCAAAGTATGTGGTACCTTAATCCAAAATAAAATCCAAGCTAAAATCTTACTCTACTCTTCACTTTTCAAAATGCCCTTTACTACTTGATTTGGGCAATTACTATCTACTCAACATTTATTCAAAATATGAATGTATATAATGCATTAGAACTACATTTTAAGGTATTTTAACCATTAATTAATAATTAAACATATATCATTTGAATTCTTAAATTTTGCCATAATTCTCTTTCATTTTGAAACACCATTCTACCCCAATTCAAATTGCATTTTAAGTTTATTTTCATCATTAAAATCATATTATAATATGGTTTAAACCGTTTAATTCAATTAATATCCATTATTTAATAATGTTCTTTCAAAACCCTAAATTCTTCACTAATCCATTCAAACTCTAATCAAACTTAAACAAATCAATCATTTAACTATAAATTCATTGTCTTCTCATCAAATTAACATCATCTATATCCATTTAAATAATTAACCTTCACCCCACCAAAATCACAAATTATACATAATAGAAATTTTAATAAACTTCTTTAAAATCAAGAAAATCTTACCTAAAACTTGAGAAATCTATAAAACTACTCTTAATCTTTGAGAATTCTTATAGTATTTAGCCTATGGAAGAAGAAAACTTTCCCCTTAATCATTAATGGAGAATCGGCCCAACTAAGAAGAAGGAAGAAGATGAAGCCAATTTGTGCTTTTTAATTTTTTTTTATTTTATTTTCAATCACATGTTTATATATAAATAATATAATATAATATAATTAATTAATTACTAAAAATCTTTCATTTACATCGTCCATTCACAATAAATTTAATTTTGAATTATTTTATTATTTAATTAATATTTAGTAAATATCTACATCCCATCATCTTTCACTATCAAAAATTAGTTTTACTTTTAATTTATTTTATTCATTTCTATTTAGTATATTATTATTATTATTATTATTATTATTATTATTATTATTATTATTATAACTTTTTTACTTTTACATTTTTTATTTCTTTTACCATTTACCCTTATTACTATTTAACTTTTATATTCTAGTGAATTTTTATACTTTAAGTATATTTCTCATATATTCAACATATACATTTTATATTTTTCATTCTCCCATCATCTTAATTAACCTTCTACTTTATTTATTTAATTTTTTTATTTTTTTTATTTTAATGAAATTAGGGCCATTACACATTTCTCTCCATTTTAGAGATAAATATTTTGGAGTTAGAAAGTAAATTAGAAAAATTAATTTCCTCCTCTTTACTTTTTAGAGAGTAAATATTTTGGAGTTGGCTATATAATACTTTTTGACCAACAATGACATATTTATTTATAAACAATTCATATAATACTTTCACATAGATGAAAATAGAAAAAAATATTTCACCCATGCTCTTGCTTTATTTATTTTTTGAGAATAAATAAGGTAATATTGATGGCTTAATAAAAGTAGTTTAGGTATTGTTTAAATTTTTCCAGTAAAATTGAATTGTAATCAAATAATTTAATATTTTTTCAATCTATTTTTTTAGTATTTTATTATATCTTTCAAATATAATAATATAATTTTTCTCAGTAAAATATAATTCCAATAATATATATTTGTATAATATATTTCTTGCAATAAGTTTTTCAAGTAATATATCAAATGCAATATTGATTTTATTATCCATTACTAAAATTTACAATTTATTGCTAAAATTTTTAAATTTTAATTTATCATAATAAAATTTTTAAATTTCAAATTCTTCTAAAATATTTGTTTTCTTTTTTCAATAAAAAAATACTCACAAAGTTCATGTAGCACCATATGAGCTCTATAGAACATCCACACAAGCATTATCTTATTCTTATGACACATTAAGACAGAAATTTTAAGTGGAATAGAGATTAAAACATTAATTTTATAACTGAAAACTTCAGTGAGAGTCAATAACATTACTTAGTTTTCATTTGTGTATTAAATATTCATGAGAGAACTTTTCAAATAATTTGATATAAATAAAATAATAATTTTACTTTATTTTTATCAATTTATAACTTTTCTTCATTTAAATTTTAAATAATAATTAATCTTATCACGTTAAATTCTTTTTTGTATTACAAAATTATAATGAGACTATTCTAAAAAAATATTTCATCTAAAATTTTATTTAAAAATAAGTAAAAAAACCTAAATAAATAACTGAATTTTTATTTAACTGAGTTAATTAATTTTAATGAATATAAAATTTATGCAAAGGATTTGATAAAATAATTTAATAGTGCGTTTGGTTGTACAAAAATTTCAGAAAAGTTGACTAGATATCTTGTTTGACCAAAAATATTATATTTATTTGCAAAAATATTATAAAATAAAATGTCAGGCCCACTAAACTTTACCAACTAGTTGGTAAAATATTTTACTTAGAAGGAGTAAGAAAAATATTTCATCAAAAAAGTGAATCGAAGGGTTTACATAAAAAAAGATAATCACACCCTTAATTTAAAATATGATAAAATAAGAAATAGATGTTATAAGGGTAATTCAGGTATTACTTAAAGTTTTCTTGTAAACTTAGATTGTAACTAAATAAGTTAATATTTTTTCTATCTATTTTTTCAAACACAGAAATATAATCTTTCCACAATAAAATATAATTATTGTAATATATCTCTGTAAAATATATTCTCAGCAATCAATTTTTTCAGTAATTTACCAACCGCACTATAAATGTTATCTAATATTAAAATATTTAATATCATTTATATTAAATTGTAATTTTAGATAACTAAATCATTAATTTATTTCTATTGAAAATATAAGAAAATTAAAATTTTTTATATTTGTGTCTATAATAAATCAATTTTTTTTTTACTTTTTGAATTTTTCAAAAAAAATAAAGTGAAAAACTTATTAAATTTAGAAAATTCAGTCTCAGTTTTTCTCAATATAAAATATATTAGAGATAAAAAAATTGATATCTCATGCAATGCAAATATAAAACTTAAAGTTGATAAATCTTAAAATTAATTTCACACACTATTTGGACTTTTTGAGATGCAATATTAATGTTCTTATATTTCAATTTTGTTCATATTAAAATCCATGTCTTAGCTTGTGGGCATAAAAATGCTTATATGAGCACCATTTAAATCAAGCTCGAGTTTAAACTCTAAATATATGCAATATGATATAAGTTCGGACTCGGCTCGAATTCGAATTCGAACTCGACTATTTTATAACGAGCAGAGCTTAAGTTTTTCAAAGTTTAGCTCAGCTCGGCTCAACTACAGCCTTACCAAAGAGTATCAATCCTTTTCTTGAGAGTAAACAATAAAATATAGACTATATTTACATAGGAAGTATATATTCTTAGGAAGTATACATCCCATATATTTCTCTTTAATTTTTTAAAAATTTTGATGCCATTCTTTTGATAGCCCATTTACTTGATTCTTTTGCCGTCCAAGTCATATTCCATTTCCTTTTTTCTTTTTCAAAAAATAAAAATATTCTCTTTGTCAATTTAATTTCTAATTCTAAAAAATAAAAAAAATCCTTTTTTCTTTTCTTTGAATGTATATATATAAAGATATATAGAGAGAGATCCACATATCATCCAATCACTTGAGAACTAATAAACATTTTTTCACCTTTAGAGATGGGATCGAAACCACATCAGGAGGCTAGCCAGAGCCCAAAGATAGAGGTTAGATCATTTATATGATTCAATGCTTATTAACTCCTAACAATTTTAATTTTATTTTTTCATCTTTTCTTCTCTTTGCTAACTTAATCATATATTTGTTGAATTTTTTGTTTTAGTGAATTGCTGCTTTTAATTACTAAAATTTTATTAGTGATATAGCGGTCGTTTGATATTATTGTTTAAACTGCAGTTAAAATAATATTATTATATTAAAAAATATATTAATTTTAAGTTTATGAAAAATATTTTAAAGTGAATTTTACACATTTTAATTATAAAATTTCAAAATAACTAGTCAAGAAATTTCTTTTTTGAAAAAAAAAATTAAAAATAGTTTTTTTTTTTTAAATCAACTCTAGTATCAAAAGACCTCTCAATGATTTTTAAAATATTTAGAAAAGTTTACCGTTATCTTTTAATTATTATGCATAAAAAAAATAAAAGAAGGGTTTTGAAAGGGAAACTTTATGCAATTAGGAAAATTATTATTATTTAAATAAAAATAAAATATGAATAGCATGATATAGCGCAAATAATTAAAATGTTGGTTTATGATAAAATAATTAATTAAAAAATTAATTTGTAATGAATGCAGGGTGATAGGTGGATTCTGAAACCACGAGCACTCAACATCGTATGGGGTAAGGACAAGCGATATTGGAATGTACCTGATCAGTAAGTCCATAATTCTTATATATATATATATATATATATTTCTTTATTTATTTCTGGTTATGGATGTATCGTATGAAGTTATATAACTTTTGTAAACTTCAACTCATTTTGAGATAAATTCTGTTTTTTTTAATTTATTAATTTTTCGATAAGTCATTTTAAAATTTTCAATAAATAGATTTGCATTTTGAGTTGGGTCAATTATACTATATTTAGATATTGAGAAAAAGAAATGAATAATTTTACGCTGAAAATATTTGAATTATTTTAAATTTTATGAAAAGTTTAAGATTTTCTTTTTTTCTCACATGATATTTTTAGCTTTTTTTGTAAAAAAAATTATTTTATATATAATATAAAAGTAATTCTAAAAATTTGATTGTTGCAACATGCAGGGGCGATGGTCCAGCGGAGTTGGTGCAGGTATGTTGGCTTGAAGTGACAGGCACAATTAATCAGGATCTAGGAAAAGGGACTTACGAAATAAAATTCACTGTAGGGATGAAAGATGAAGCCTTTGGTTGGAATGCTTGTCCTGTTTTCATAATGGCTAAAATTGGAAAAAGAGGCAAATACAAATGGGCAAAGATCAACTTGGAAACTTCAAATAATAATAACCAAAAAACATTTGAAATTCCTGATGGCTCAGGATTAACCGTTGAAGTTAATGATGAAAATGCCAGCGACCGCAAGCTCTATATTGGCATGTATGAAGTCTGGACGGGTAAATGGAAGGGAGGTTTAGTTATTCACCATGCTCAAGTTACTAAGAAATAATAGCTTTTAATATTTATATTTTTGGTTTATCAAAACCATTTCTCTTTATTTATAATTAAGTTGCGGATGCCTATAATAAGTATTGTTATCTAATGATGAGCCAAAAAAAAAGGAACGAGTGATTTCTATCTAATAATACACTTTGTACTGTATTGATGATGTAATTTGTAATAAACAAATGCTTTATTAATTAAGCATTTTTTATGTTACTTTCCAATTACTCTATGGATTATTGTCTTTTATTTATGTAATATCAAAATATTTTCAACATCATACTAAATGGAATCAAATTTATTAAATTATATGTCTAAATAAAATGATTTGCATTTGTTTAGGGTTTTATTTTTCAATGTTTAAGTTACTTTCAAACTTATATTTCAAGCTACCTTCTATGTACCTATAATGGTTATTGTATTGCATTAATTGATCGATATCAAACCATTTTAAAATACCATACACTAAATTGAATCAAATTAATGAAAATATAAATAAGGTATATTGAATTCTACACATTTGCTTTAGGTTTGATTTTTAATTTAAATTGTGAAGGGATTTTTCACCGGGGAATCTAATATCAAGGCTCACTCACTATCATAATTACGTTGGCATGGATATGCAAGAGAAGAGAATGAAAAAGTATTATAAAATTAAACATTCAGTTTTATTGTTTGTTGTAGGATGCGTTCAATCACTGTTTTCTGTATGCATGTGTTCTTTATATTATTCCTTAAAAAAAAACTTCCACCTTGACCACGGGCGAAGATATGTTATTGAGAAGGGGGCAGTTGCCCCCATTCTCTTTTTTAATATATATATATATAATATTTTTTAAAAATTTTTAAATTATTTATTAATTTTTTTTTAAAATTTTAAATTGTCCCCCTCTTTCTTTTTAAATTTTTACAAGAAGTGTAAAAAAATTACAATAAATTATTTATTTTATATACAATAGTTCTCTTTTAAAAAATTGATAAAATATTAATAATATACAAATGTAAAAAAAAATGGATAAATTTTTCAACTAAATTAATTTGAATCCATTTAATGAATTAAAGAACTCATTTATTTTAATTATTTTTTAAGAAATTATATTCATTATTTAATTTTTTTCTCTTTATTTTATTTTTGTTATAAACAATTTAATAAATTTAAAATTTTGTACACATATATATTAATATTTTTTATTAATTAATTTTTTAATAATAAAATATATTATTAATAAATTTATAAATTTATAAAATACTATTAAAACAAAATGAGAGATAAATAATTACGGAAAAACTAAAATTTGTAAAAAAAATTTCGCCCTTCTTTATTTTGAAGCCTGGCTTCGCCCCTGACCTTGACATATTTAAGTTGATATCATTTTTAAAATTAAAAATTTGGAAATATTTGAAGGACTAAGGTCCATCTATTTTGAATTTATGCTAGAATTATAGTGAATGACCAATATGGCCGTTTTTAATTAGCGGGTTTTACTTACATAAGCATCCAATAGCATATTGAAAGATTAGACTATAGTGTGAGTGATGTTCACTACAATACTTTGTTGTTTAGGTGCTTTGCTAATGGCAATAAATATAATTAGCTATATTATATTATGTTTGTTAAACTATTTACATTTAATTTATTGGACGTATATATAGTTATTTTTTGTAAATACTCGTTGATTGGGACTTTTCCATAATTTTGGCTTTTGTACAGAATAATCCTTTTAATAAAAATTTAGTCCCTTCGACAGTTTTCCTCAATTAATTTCCTCTCAACTTCTTAATACAGAAACCCTAGATTTTGACTTTTCCTTCTAATTTTCACATGGTATCAAAGCATTTGCTAATGAAAATAGCTTGAAAATCACGTTGATGCTCATTTGTTTTGTTTTCTGAGCTCAATTTGGTTCACGATTTCTTCGTTCATTTAATCTCTAGTTTTCATTGTTTGTTTTTTCTTAGATCTACGATAGATCTTGAGGAATCTAGTTCTTTTTTATCCTTTTATTTAGATATGAGCATTGTTGCCTCTCGATATGAGTTTTTGCCCTCAGAAATCTAGATTGAGTTCCCTTAGTTTTCTAAAATCCTAGATCTAACCTTTTGTTCCATCGATCTAATAAATACTAAAGTATCGATCTAAAAAAATACTAGAGTAAAAAACCCAAGTTGTATTTGTAATTGTTCTCAGAAAACCAAAATCTAGATCTAGAGTCTTAAGTCATTAAATGCAAACCTAAATCATCTCAGTTCTAGTAATTTTTTTTTATATTAGTCGGGTTAAATTGATCTTAGGAAGCCTAAATCGAACAAACCTTTAAGTACCATAGTAACCCAAAATAACCTATCCAAAACTCATATTTGTACCAAAAACAAAAGTTTTTTTTTGTTAGCTTAAACATTATGAATAACACACCCCTGGAATTCCTATAGGTGTGACAGTCCTAGGGTTTAGATTGACTTAAGACTGCTGGACACCTTGTAGAATCTCTGAACTATATTAAATTTTGATCCACAAATAAACTTCCAAATCAAATACTAGTTTAACTATACAAAATCATATCACTCATCATCAACATAAACAAGCTCTCATATTACATACATATAGAACTTATACTCATGTAAATACATATGCAAACCATTCACACATAAGCTAAATTATCCTATAATACATCCAGGGAGATCTAAATGTTTTTTCCCTTTTATATACATATACAACTTTATACATAACTTAAAAAAAATAAGAGAAGAAGAAGAAGAAGAAGAAGAAGAAGATGATGATGATGATGATGATGAAGAAGGACCAATTATGTGACTTTTATTTGGTTTACCATTTGAGTTTAAATATCAAGATGTGCTCGCGTATCCCTTTAAATGAGAATCAAAACCTTGTAGTTCTATTCATTAATTGCAATGGGGCTTTGTTATTCAATTTGTAACATCCTCACACTACAAAAAAAACACGCTATCTGCAACGGACAGAATCCGTCGCAGATCCGTCGTAAATCCGTCGCAAATCAAGATTTGTGACCGATCTGCGACGGATACGATCCGTTAATAAAAAAGGCGTCGCAGTTTTCAATTTTGCGACAGGCCGTCGCAGATTACGACGGATTTGCTACCACTAGGCGGTTGCAAATTTGCCACTCAAATTTTCGCGGGCAAACAGTAACCGTCGCAGAAACCGTCGCTAATTGGTAGCAAATTTATTTTCCCGCCATTTTCAATGTCATACTATTCCGTCGTAGATTTCGTCGCAGATTGTCGTTGCAGATTTTTCATCACAGAAGTCATCGCAAATCCGTCACAAAGGCCGTCACAGATGTTCTGGAGTATATATATGCCGTGGTGTTTTCCGTTGCAAATTCCGTACCAAAATCTTATACCCCAGCACAAACGAGCCTACGATTTTGAATTTGATATTTCACAGAGATAAACCATCCATACCTCCTAATTTCACAAAGCCCCAGTTCCCATGCAACGGTAATTTATAATCAATAAGCAAATTTTACGTGTTGTTGAAATATTGAATCACCATGAACCGTGAAGATCGAAGGGTATGCTTAATGGGATATCAACACCCAAACTCATTGACCATGCAACAAACAATGTTATGGCAGTAGAGACATTGCACGTTATGGCAGGAGAGACATTGCTTTGGAAAAGCCCCGGACACCCTCCCATTTTGGTAAAGCTAATAAAGTAACATACTTTGAACATCCAACACAAGCAACACAACAAGATTCACACTAAATGGCATCCCATATGAGAATGAAAAACAACACCAGTGTTGTCTCAAGTAAAGATTGCAGAATAAGAACTCGCTACAAAATCTGTCATACAAATAACTTTTCCTTGAAAGGTTCCCAATCTGTAAACAAATAGAAATCCAAAAGATAATATCCCAAAATAAGCAGAATATTGATAACAAAATTGAGAAGTTAAATATAAAACTTTTAGGCTGCATTCTCTTTCTTCAGCTTAGCAAGCTCTTGCCTGATCAAACCACCTCTCTGCAGATTGATATTCAGAAAATACATTAGCTCGAGTACAAGGCTTCTAAAAGATGATAAGTTTAAGCAACAAATCCATGCAATTACCATGAAAACCAGAAAATAGCCAAAATGGAAAACATTCAAAGCCAAATAAAAGGATTTCAACTTCACAAAGGAGCACAATCAGTATAGTCCAGGGAAGTCCTCATATAATAGGTACTAAAACAAACCTTGATCTTAGCCAACATTATTTTGAACCTATCAAAGTCATTGAGAGCGGCCCTTCTCTTCTGGACAATCAACTTTCTACCCCAAGAGCTATTCTCCCACTTGTTCTTAACATCTATAGAAATAGAAAGCAAATGAGCAAAAGGAAAGATATCAAGAGCAGAAACTACTACAAAATTTTTGAATGGGGGTATTGTTCTTACCAGCTTTTTCCATAGCCTCAATCAAAATTTTCTTCTTCGGAACCCTGTTGATGTCAATCTTGATATCAGTGAGTGAAAGCCTCTTGAAGTTCATTTGACTCCTCACCATATCTGGGGCGTCAACTAAAGCCTGTCAAGAAACAGAAGTAAATGCTAAAACAATTAGCAAATGCACAATGAAATATAAACACTGAACTACACCAAAAAAAAAAAAGCGAAACACATCCTAAAAGAAGTTTTACACAAATAACACCCCTAAAACTGTTAAAATGAGGAGTCATTCTAAGCACCCATCATACTGCTCGCTCACACACAAATTTTTTTCCTCTTGGGCAACATGTAACTCAAGAAAATGGTTGACTAGGCAAATACCAGCACTGAGTCTAACAGACAGGTCAAGCTCTAATAGAGAATTACTTGCATATAACATTACATAGAACTCCATTAAGCAAATACAAGTGCAAGAAGCTGATTCTAAATTGTAAATTCAATGACGAATAATAAAAGCATAGATATTGCTATACAAAACCAAAAAACAAAGAAACCATGAATAGAATAACCAGAGCGTGCAAAATTTATCAATCTATACAAGTTTGATAGGCAGTTTAAATCATATAATTCAAACCAGACAACACAAACCCATCGCATTTTTTAACGAAAAGAACGAATAGAAATACATACTCGGTTCTGGTCGAGGACATCGACGATGACAACGAACTTTCCATAGTCCTTGCCATAGTTGACAAGGGCTACTCTCCCGATCTCAACGTATCTCTTGAATGGCTGCAAAAATCAACTTTAAAATACAAATACTAAATATGCTAAAAATCGAATGGCGAAAGAGGCCGTTTGATAAGATCTCAAATAGTTGCAGAAAAAGCAAAGAGAACTCACCATCTTCAAGTCGTGAAGCGTGTGAGCTGTGAAAGAGGCGGAGAGCAGTGAAGGAGGAAGAGCAATGAGAAGCAATTAGGGTTTTACATTTTATACACTAGTTTTATAGTGGAATAATTTGGACCGTCGGATATAGGGTTTTGTTTATTCTTTTTATTTTTACTGTTAACGAAGGTCGGACCTTATGGCTTGATATTGAGTCTATGTTTCTTGACATGGATCAGGCTACAACTTTCTAAGCTCAATGAGTTTTATAATTGTTATTAAAATTTAAATATGAAATAGAGGAAATGCATGTCATTTTTTAAAAAAAATATTTTGTATTTTTTAGAAAATATTACAGATATTTTTTTAACATTTAATTGAAAATATACTCTATATATTCTGGAAGACTAGATGTACATTTTTTGATATATTAACTATATTAAATTGAAAATATATATTTTTTAAAATTAAAAAAAACTATAAATAAATATTTAGACAAGAAATATTTTTAATAATATTTCCACTTTTTAAACTAAAATATTTTATTTGGAACCACATTCAATTTTAAACTTTTATCATAGGACAATGGATGTTTATAAATTAATGATTTTTTATAAGAAATAGAAATAACTGAAGCTTTTTAAACTTAATTTGAATGATTTCTATAATTATAATAATTAATTATCTTCTAATGACTCAAAACTTTGAAATTAGATGATCATTCACATTAAATTTATTATGTTCTTAATTTAATAATATTGAAAACTCGTCTAAATATAAATATATCTTAATATATAATTGAGTGATATGAATGTTTAATGAAATCATCATACAAAAATTTGTGATTTGATTATTTTTTTTATAAATTTAATATTAAATTTAGAAATTAGTTGATATTAAATGCATGTTAGATTTGGAAAATTAAATGGACCACCAAGACACCCAAATTAGATTACCTGTATATTTTCGATTCTTTGGAGGTTCTCGGCCAAAATTAGGAATAATAGAATTTGGGGAAATAATTTACAAAGAGATAGCAGAAGAGTGGTTCACGTGCTTGGCACGTGCAATATCTTTAAACTTAATTTGCGACTTATCTGCGACTGTGCTGCATATTTGTGACGCAAAGTAAGTCCGTCGCAAATATCTGTTGCAAAATGAATTTTTTCTTACCATTTTTGCAACCAATCTGCGACGGATTTAATTTCCGCGAAAATTCCCCGAGCTACCTTCTCCCGCCAAGCAGCCGCGCCAAATTTTGCGACGAAAATTTGCGTCGACTAGACAACCGTCGTAGATTTACTACGGATTTGCAACCGATTTGCGACGGCTTCCTCAAAATTCCTTCACTGTGTTTATCCGTCGCAAAACCGTTGCAGATCCGTCGCAAATTTGAGACGGAAAATTTTCGTCGCAGATGCCGAATATTTTTGTAGTGTCATTTTTTCTACTCATTAAGATAAGTAATGTGGAGGATTTATTGTTGTGATGGAAGATGGTATATATAAAATATACCTACTATATATACACTAGATATATATATACTTTGGATACAAGAAATATACATGACATATACTCAAAATAAACATGGGATATAAGCATTACAACCAAAGCATGCATGACATATACAAATACATATGTATGTACATAGATGATGGAAGAGTAATGTGCAAGATATATACCTAATGTATACACAAGTTATATAATATAAATATATATATATATATATATTGGATACATAGTGTATACACGGTATATATTTAATGTATATAATTTCACTACAAGACAAAGAATGGTAAAAGTCAAAAAGTAAAAAAAAATTAAAAGTTATATATATATATTTAATATTAAAATAATTTATTAAAAATTAAAGATAATTATGGATGGAAGACCAAAAATATTACAATATTTAATTAATTAGTTATTTAGTAATTATGTATATAAGTAAGGAATAAAGTTGGAAATTTAGGTTTATAAAAAGCTCTTCATCTTCTTCCTTTAGCTATGGAGGCCGAAATTTGTAGATAGAGAGAGCGAAATTTCTACTTCATCATCTACATCAAGTTATACAAGGATTCCAAAAGGATTTAAGGTGGTTTTGAAGATTAATCAAGCATTAGGTAAGAATTTCATCTTTTAAGCTTAATTTTCTTTAATTTTAAGATTATGTAAAAGTGGGTTAGTGATAGAAAGTTGGTTTTAATTGCAAAAGTTAATGGTTATTAAGAAAAATATAATGAGCATATGTAACACCCTTATATCCTAAATACACATAATATATATACCCTCTTATACGTAAAATATATATTTAAGATACAAAAGTACTACATTAATTACATATAAAACCATCCTTTAAATATTAAAAATAATTTATAAATTTATAAAAGAATTTATCTGAAAAAAATTTCACTAGAGTTTTGTCTGAAATTTCAATTTCAAAGTTCAACAAACACAACCTGCAAATCAAATTTTACTCCTAAATATTTATAACATCAATCTCCAATAATTCTCCAAATCACCATTTCATTTATTTACATAAAATTACTCTAAACCCAAAGCATTTTCTCATCAAGTACAATACCAAAATATTTATAATATATATATATATTATGCCTAATATTTACAAAACCCAAAGTACACGGAATGAAAATTTATACATGAATGTAGTCTGGCACAGTTGGTTTTGTGATAAAATCTCAGCTCGCTCTACTCTATAGTCTTGACACCAATGCGATACAACTAACCACACTAAGTTTATTGCTTAGTGATACATATTTAATAACAATAAACATTTAAATTAAATACTCAACTACATAATATAGTTTGCATTATTTTACCCAAACCTTCAAAACTCTTGTGTTTAGCATACATAACACAAACACACACATAAACACATACACACTGAGCCCTGTATTTCCTTTTAAAGTAACTCTAAGGTCTGACACCGAGGACACAGTATCACATCTCACCTATAGGTCGTCTCCTATTGACACCGAAGGCAAGTGTCAAATATCACCTGAAAGTCACCACCTCCTCTCGACACCGAGGGCAAAGTGTCAAATATATTAACCGAAGGCCACCCTCTATCGACATCGTAGATAAAATATCTATTTTCACCCAAAGCCTATTGTGAGCGGGAATTTTTGCCCCCACTCCCGGTGGAATGGTTCTTGCAACTTCGGCACTGTTTAGGGTCGGGGCCTTAGAAAACATGGACCTAAATCCGAAGAAAATGGAATCGCTACTCGGACAGGCCGGGAAAAAGAAAGAGGTGGATGACTCGATTCCTAAGGAATACCCAACCCCCTAATGGGTTCGGAAAGTTGGGTACATGTGGGAAAGGTGAGAAATGGCTCAACACCCCCACAATGCCCGGTTCCTTGGAACTGGCCTCCTTTACAAGTGTTAATATTATAAAATAACAATAGTATCCATATTACACACAACAATTGAAATAAAGCATTGATATATTAAAAATCAAAATAATGTCCAAGCAAAACAAATAAAATTGACACCCATCCGAAGATGGAAACATGCCCTTACATCATCCATGTCTAAGCTAAATAGAACACCCACCATAAGGTAGAAACATGTCCTTTACATTGGTCTAAAATATAAAAGCAATTTAAATTACAAATAACTCAATTAATGAGGTACCCACAAAGTGAAAATATACCTCTTACAACATTTGGAAATCAAAATAAATCGATAAAAGTAATTAAATAACCATTCATCATAATTAAATCATTCATTAAAGATATTAAACATCAATCAAAATATATAATAAACATTCATCCATGATAAATTAAATCAAGCATTGCAAATAAATAAATCATCAAAGCATATAATAAACTACATAATCAAATCTAAAATTAAAGTAAGTAAAGATACAAATTAGGGTTACTGTTTCTATTTAAAGTTCTTTAATTAATATTTTGGGTTTTGGGATATTATTATTATTATTGCTATTTGTTTAGCCTACTGTAAAGGTTTTAAAAAATTGAAATGGATTAGGGTTTCATGATTCAAGTTAGGGTTTAGGGATAACATTATGAAATTAGGATTTTAGAATAATTAAAACATTAGGTTTATAGCTCTTGGTTACTGGACTGTTGTTTTGGGTTTACTGTATTGAGTTTGAATATTTAGGTTTATAAGGTTTTAAGGTTATAAGGATTAGGGTTTAGAAAAACTAGGGTTTACGTATTAATTTTGAGGGAATTAGGGTTTAGGTAAACTTAGGGTTTAGATTAACTAGTTTGGGGTTTACTGTTTTGGTTTTGGAGTTGAAGAAAATAGTTTAGAGTTTTATAAAGCAATTATGATTTTTTAGAAACTGTAAAGTGAGTTTTTAGAGTTTGGATATTTAACAAAACATTTGAAAATTTTGAAAAAGAATTAGAAGAAAACAGTTTAGGGTTTTTAAAAGCTTTTGGAAATAGAAAAAACGATTTAAGGTTTTTGGAAACAAAAGAGTAATTTTTAGGGTTTTTAGAAATAGAAGGAATAATTTAGGGTTTTAATGTTTTGAAGAAATAGGTTAGGGTTCTTAAGTTTTAGAAGAAACAGAAAAGTAATTTTTAGGGTTTTTGAAAATAGAAGAAACGATTTAAGATTTTAAGGTTTAGAAGAAATAAACTAGGGTTCTAAGGTTTTTGGAATCAAAAGAAACAATTTATTAATTTTCAGTGATTGAAGCTACTGTAAGAAAATAAAACAAAAAGAAATTAGAGATTCAAACATTCGTTCGTTGGTTCCATCAAAAATTTCTTCTTGAATGAACAAGGACAAAGGCAAGGTTGCTGCCTTTGATAAATTGTTGATAGCTTTGCTTGTTCCTCTCAAATCTGAAGTCCTAAATTCAAAGTTCTAGTCCTCCAAGTCCGATCCCCCATTTTCTGTGTTTTTTTAGTGTTATTTATAGAAAATTTTAAAAGCTTAATTCCAATTATTTAAGAAAATTATAATTAATTAGGAAAAGAAAATCAAAACCAAATTAAAATTTGCGTTGAAAAAATCTTGCTGGCGAAATTGCGAGCGCTGGCCAAAACTGCGAGGAAATTACGAGAGCTGGGCGCGCTGGCGGGCCATTTCGCCGGCAGAAAATTTCTGCGGGTGAAATGGCATTGGCCATTTTGCCCGCAGGAAACTCCTGCAGGTGAAATGGCCCAAGCCCATTTCTCTTTTGGCGACGATTTTTTCGTCGCCGATTTTTATTTTTATTTATTTATTTATTTATTATTATTATTATTATTTTTAAAAATTATAAAAAATAAATACTAAAATAAATATTATTTAATTAAGATAACACAAAAATTATTTTGTACTATATAAAATATATTGGACCGGACTGGGTCAAAAATTAAGGGTCTACGCCTGTCTCCTCAACATAAATGTGCTCGACACTAGTGTGTCTCGACCGAAGACATAACAATCAACATAACATACCATTGACAACCTAAATCGATAGAGTCAACCCAACATTTCATAACTATTTACACATTACCATTTAAACACATTTCCATTACCAATTTATATTTCCATCACATAATCATGAGTCACATTCATAATGTGACTTATTCCACATATTTTATCACATTTCACAACTTATTCTTATAATGCAACTCACTACACAAGATCAGTAACCCTTATTCATTTCATATATAAACTTTAATTTTAAATTGGACAATGCCCAATGTGACACTTATTACATAACTCTGCCCCATTACATAGATTATGTGTATATCAACATTATAAAGGAACCATATACATTATGCCTAAATCATATTTAATTAAATCTCAAATCATTTAAATATGTACTAACCTTGTTTGCTTTCTAATCTATTTCAAAAATTCCTTTCTAAGCAAAAATCCTAAATTCCACCACCTCAACCAAACATAAACCAAACTATAACTAATATTATTCATTTCAAACCATTTTCATGCTTAATTACTATCAAACTTCCATTATTTACCCAATTTTTACTAAAATCTCAACAAAATCCTATTTTCACCTTTTACTACTTTTCTCAAACTTCAATCTCCCAAACTTATATTTAATACCCAATCATAAAATCATTACTTATACATCAAAATAACATCAAGTAATAAAATTAATGTCTTTCTTCCTACACATATTTATCTTAATTAATTTCATAATTATTGAATATCTTCCATCCATATCTATTAATTCATTTAATTATTTAATTATTTTCCACCTTAATTCTCAACCAAGTATTTTCTTTCTTACTTTGACTTTCCTTTTCCTTTTATTTATTTATTTATTTATTTATTTATATATTTAATTAACATCTTCCCATCCATAATTACATATATATATATATATATATTTCCTTTACACTTTATATATATGTCATATATATTTTTATGTATATGTATATGTAATATGTATTTCATATATACATCAAGTACACATCATGGGTATTTCATATATATATTAAGTATATAATATATATTCAACATATATAATAAGTATTTGTTAGTTATATACTATGTATACACTATATATATATATATCTTGTATATACATTAGGTATATACTACATATATACTTCTCCCAACACTTTAATCCATTCCATGTACTTATGTAATTTATCTAAAACCTCAGATATTACAATAGATGTTAATTTAGTGATTATTTGATTAATGTGAGCATGATTAGTGAAGTTAGGATTTTATGGTTGGTTATGTGAAAATAGAGTTTTTTGTTGAGGTGTTATTAATTATTAAAATGGATTGTTTTAGTGTTGTTTTGATGTATAAATGATAATTTTATAATTAGATGATAGAAATGAGTTGGTTATGTTGAAGTATGAGAAATATAGTAAGTGAGGGAATTAGAGTTTTAATGAAAATTTGGATAGAAATTGTAAATTAATGGTTTCTTTATATAAAATGAGCATATAAATTATTCTAATTAAATAATTTTGTTTGCTGTTTGGTTTACATGTATTTAGGCCAAAATTGCACTAAAGAAGGAATTTAGGGTTTAGAGAAAGTTGGGCTTAAAAAGTGAAATTGGTTGGATTTGAGGGCTAAACAAGGTTAGTACATACTTTGTTAGTATTTATATTGAATTTCCATGTTTGACATAATGTGTGTTAGTATACTTGGAAAGATGTTACTATTTCTTTAAAGTGGCATTGAGTTTATGTGTCTATATTTTAATAAAATGTGATAAATTGTAATGTGGTATGTAATATATGGAAATATTATAGAAGATTATAAAATAGGATTGAAAATATAGAAATGAGTCAAATTGTGAATGTGACTCATGGTTATGTTATGTGATCGATAAAAAATATGGAAAGCATGAGAAAGTAATAAATGAGATAAGAATGAGAAAAATGTGATGAAATATGAAAGTGATCATGAAAAGGGTTGATCAATTGATGAATGCAGAAAAAGAATGATATAAATGAGAAATACGGAAATAACAAAATGATATGAGAATATGTAATTAGGGTATGAAAATGTATGGGTGATGTATGTTGCCTTATATAATATCTTATTCTAGAGAATTGTATTTGTGTTTTGTCGGTTTGGTATACCATTGATATGCGATGATATTTTATGTGTTTTTATGGCTAAACACACTAGTGTCTGGCCGTGTCTCTTGAATGTAGTCTCTCTTCTTGATCTTCTCTTTGCTTTGTTCTTTCAGTGAGACACGGCCAGTGGCTTGGCCATGTCATTGGACACGGCCAGTGGCTTGGCCATGTCTTTTGAATGTGATAGTCTCTGCCCAATTCCTCTTAGGGACACGACTAATCCAATTTGTCTTGGTCGTGTCCTCCTTGTGCCTTGTCCTTCCTGCCTTTTATGATGGACACGGCCAAGTCATGAATTGTCTTGGCCGTGTCCCATGCTTTTTACCATTTTACTCCATCAAATTTGAGTTAAAGCTCCATTATTTTGCACTTCAACCTAGATTAAACACTTCAACCAAACTTAAGCATAAATTTAAAGAAACATCAATCAAAAGCCCATAAAATTATACTAAAAATAAATACACAAATAATCAAAATAAATACTTCACACTTAATTCTTTGCTTGTCCCCAAGAAAAGGTAAAATCAAAACAAACTAAACAAGATAAATTTAGTCAAGTTCAAGAGTTATAAGGATGCATCAAGACTCCCCTTTTATTAAATCCACAATCATTATCAAATCAAGAATAATCAGTACTCAAACAATTTAATGGTCAATCCATGCATACCAAAAAATTGTCACTCCCTCACAAAACCTCTTAATTGTTTAATCAGGTAGTATTTAAGCTCTCAACATTCAATGAAGGATTATCTCTATAGGCTTACTTATCAATCAAATCTCCACCACCTAATTACAATCAAGCATCAATCATAAGACCTTTCATTGGGTTGTAATGGGGCTAAAGTAAAGGCATGACATTTAGAAAATGTGAGCTTATTTATTAAGTTCAAGAGCACTTCAAGACTGAAATAACCGATCATATGTATAACCCAACAATCCCAAAACACCTTCCTCTCACCTACCACTTGACATTAAAGAGCATTTCAAAGGAACTTATATATTAACTTTTACAATGATCATTCCCAAACTTATTCCAATCCTACGAAAAAGAATAGCAACTTCTATTATTTTGATTTTTCTCTTTTTTTTATTATTTTATTTTATTTTATTTATTATTATTTATTTATTTTAATCAAAATAAAGTTTGCAGCTAAAGAACACAATACTTTACAATTTTAAATCTATTAAATTTAACCTCATACTTTATTTAACATAACACTCAATCATAAACGTTCTTAAAATGTTTTTGACCTAATGAAAGGGCAATAGTTAAAACACCAAGGTTCAAGCTAATGGTGTTGTGAAAAAGAAAGAAAAGAAAAAATGAAATAAGCTCAAAATTGAATAACTAAGGTCGGATATAAGGTTGGTCTTTTTAAGCCAAAATGGGTTCACCTAATTGCCTTAATCATATTAATGCCTAATTGAAATTTTTATGCAGTCACAAAATGCATGTCAAAGCAAGTTCTATCAATTTATTAATCAAAGATGTTTACACACAATAAAGAATAATAAGTTGATATCCAACTTAATAGGCTCAATTCCTCACTAGTTTAAAGGTGATACAAAGAATAACCGTCAAAATTGACAATAAGTACCAATTCTAATCAATTCTCAAATTCACGCTTCAAAAACTCAAAGGTAATCTATCAACAATCTTATAACAATTGAACTTTTTAAAATTCATTTATTCAAAGAAAACATTAACTATTAAATAAATATAAGTTAAAAGTAAAAACTGCACTCCACACTTAAAGATTCACATTGTCCCCAATGTGAGCATGCATAAATTAAAAGAGAAGAGTTCAGATGAAACCTAATTTTCATTATTCCCATATGCGATATGAAGTGCTGCTTCCATCCTTAATGAATTTGTCACCCATGTTTGAAAAGATGAATAGCATACAACTCCGAAAGATACTCAGTGTATTGCAAAGCCTAAATAGCGTCCTTTGAAGAGCAAATGTCCAAAGGAAATATGTGAAGGTTGTCTTGGGGTGATCTTCCAATGCTATAGGAATTTGGTAAAAACCTTTTTCAGTCTGCAACATGATTACATTCATTTTTTTCTCTTCCTCACCACTGAGAGTGGAAGAGATGATCATTGGTTGCATACTGTTCTCCCCAATCAAAATATATTTTCAAATTTTTAGGGTCTTTTTAATTTCAACCAGGTTTTGTTGAATCTATTTCTCATCCTCTTTAGCAATATGAAGTCCCCTCTCAACAACCTCAACATTTAAGATTAACTTGCACTACTCAATTTTTGAATTAAAAATTTCAGGCTCTATTTCTAAGGTCATGGCAATCTCAAGCTTATCTTCACTATCTTCTTTGGAGGGCATGTCATAGATTTCAGAAAATTGCTTACCTTGCTTCTCATCTTTCAATCTATTTGGGAATGAAATTGGTGACATATAAGGATTTGGAGGCTTATGAAAATTTGGTGAGGTTGATGCTTCCAAATTCTCTTTCTCCTTTGATTGACTTGGTTCCTCTATATTGGGTTGTATCTCCTCGCCATTTTTTTCTTGATTAGTATCTGCATCAAAGGAATCACAAACTTTGTTATGTATTACCTTTTCACTCCTCAAAATTGTGATTGCATTGGATTGCTCTAATTGGCTAAAATATTCTACTTTTTGGTGTGCTTGGAGTTAATTTGCCAGTTGCACAACTTGAGTTTCCACCTTCTTCAATGATACCTCCAAAGAGTCCAACCTCTTATTGCTCCCTTCCTGATTTTGGGTGCTAATTTGAATGAAAGCATTCAAATTATCTTCCAATATGGATTTTTTGAATTGATCTTGATTTTGTGTGCTAATTTGAATAAAAAAATTTAAATTATCTTCCAATGTGAGTTTCTTAAGTTGATCTCGATTTGAAAATAAGAACTTTTTTTTAATAAGGTTGAAAAAAATGTTGAGGTGGAATTTGCTGCTGGTTTTTTCAAGAAAAATTTGGATAGTTTCTCCAACTTAGATTATAAGGATAGGAATACAGGTCATTTTTACCCCTTGGCTAGAAACTTTCAAAGGCATATTCTTCCTCTTGCCTCTCTTGGTATTGCTCAAAATCAAATGAATACATGTTTATACTATGTCCTGCAATGTCACATGCTGGACATACTTCTTGACTAGGCATAGGTGCTCTTCCTCTAGCATTTAGCATCTTAAGTTGACTTGTTAATTCTGCTAAATATCATGTCATTTCAGAATTAGTATTCACATTATAAACTCCCTCATGCCTTGAAAACTGCATCCTTACAATAAACACTTTGTAATTCAAAAAGAAACATTTTAAGCAATTAAATAATTTAAATAAAAAAAATCAAACTACTAACAATAATTGCATTCTCCGGCAGCGGCGCCAAAAACTTATTGCGCTCGACTAACACTACTACAAGCGTCACTCGCAAGCATTCGAGATTATTATAGTAACGGTGATCGCCCCAAGGTCATCTCACAAGAAAAGAATTATTTTGCAATAGTTTGATTAACAAATAAATTGAAAAGAAAGAGTGTGATATGTTGGAATGGTGAAAGGCAATATAAATTTAAAAGTAATGTGTGCAATGGCTGTACAAGATTAATTCAAATTCTTAGAATGGTGCATAGGGTTGTAGATCAATTGAATCAAAGCTTAATTCTCAAATTATCCATTAATATAACCTTGTATTTTAATTTGTTCCTTGAGTTTAATTAGTAATTACCAATTCATTAGTTTTCACATTCATGAATTAACAACAACCAATTGTTTTGAAATTGCCAATTAATAAAACCTAGAATTTATATTTCTAATTCATTCTTAGGGTAGTTGAATGCATAATTCCAATATCAAATTTTACCTCCCGGTCCTCTATTCAATATCTAGAGATCAATAGGTAGCTAATCTATCAACCTAATATTTAATCCAATACAATCAACTAATAACAAGGTATATTAATAAAAAATATCAAATCAAGTCATTTAATCAAATCTACTATAAACCCAAGGCATGAGTAATTTAGCTCATCATCATTAATTTAAAATAAATATTCATTTCAATATAAATCAAATCACAATTGTCCATTGAAATATTAATGTTCTTAACAAACAACAACAATCTAAAAATGAATTAAAAGAGAAAATATAAAAACCCCTTTGAAGAGGCTAAGAGTTGAACTTCTAGTCTTCCTCCTAGATCCACTTTGAATATGATGAAGAACTAACAAACCTTCTTCAATCAATGGCTCTCCTCTTGAAAGATGAAATGGTAACTCTCTCAAGCCTCCAACTCCTCAATCAAGCTTTCTTCAAACCCTAATCTTCACAAGAGCTTGCTCACCTAATTTATTCCAAAAATGTTAAGAATCTTGTCTATGGAAGAAAAAGAAGATAAAGATGAAGGTGATGTTCATGGTCTCTCTCAAGACCAAGAAAAAGAAGATGAACCAAAGGAACTCCCTTAGGACCAAGCCCCCCAACATGTATATATCCCCACTTTCCATTCTTTTTAATTTCTTAAGACACCAAGTATATCTTGACAACTCACACACTCCACTTTGTCTCCCACTTTCTTCATTATTTAAATCTTCATTCCATGAATTAGGCAACCTTTTTCTTCCTTTATTATTTTTTTAAAAGATAACACTTATTGTCTCCCACTTTGTCCCTCATCTCGTGTAAAATAATTCAAATCTATCAGATGAGACACAACCAAGCCTTAAGTGACTTGGTCGTTTTACTCATTCTTCTTGGGACACGGCCAAGCCTTGAGGCTGTGTCCATGGCTGCCCAAAATTTCTTTCTCTTTTCTAGGTGTGACACGGCCAAGTCACTAACGATGTAATGTGACACGGCCAATGGCTTGGCCATGTCTTCTGCTTGTATCCACATCTGCCATTTTCTTCCTCTTTTCTTGTTTTGTTCAATTGGTGAGACATGGCCAAGACCTTTAAACAAACTTAAACCTAGATTAAACACTTTAAACAAACTTCATCAAATTTCAGTTAATGCTCCATTATTTTGCACTTCAACCTAGATTAAACACTTTAAACAAACTTAAGCACAAATTTAAAGAAACATCAATCAAAAGCTAATAAAATTACACTAAAAATAAATACACAAATGATCAAAACAGTGTCATTATTATTATTGTGCCTACAGGGATAAACAAACTGGTGTCAATAGGGGACGCGCCTTCAGGTAGTATGGTATGACATTTAGATCTCTGGTATCGCGATAGATCAAATCAATATTTTTGAAACTTGAATATTATATAGAGACTTTTGGACTCAATGTATGTGTTTGTGGTATGTTATAGAATTTAAATGTTATAAAGTGATGATTGGATAATTTCATGCGTTTGGGATTGTATGCATTGTGTGAGTCCTAGAAAGTATATATATATATGTATGTATATATTGGTGATTGAGAATATTTTTAGTTATCAAAGTATGTATCACTAGGTTTTTGAACTTAATATGGTAGATTATATTGCACAGGTGATAGGGTAGTTATGGGGAGCCTGATAGACCAGAATTTGTGAAAGATTGGGCTAATAATGAAATTGAAGCCAATCGCCATGAGACCTGTATAGCCGATACTACACTTCATTTCATGCATATTTATGTTCTTTATGCATAAATGGAATTTGATACATTATACACATTATGAAAAATATGCTATTGATAAAAAAAAGTTTCAAAAATATTATGTAATTTCTTTTAAATAATCATTAATGTAATGTGATACATGTTTGATTATGAGATAGACAAATGAAGGACTTTGGAGAAACCATATTTTGGGAGTGTATTTTGTTTATTATAGGTTGTGTATTATTAATTTTGGGATTTGTTAAAATTATATATAAAACTCTAGCGAATTTTTTCAGAAATTTTCTTATAATAATAAATTGATTTACTAAATATAGACGTATTTTATTTATTACATTTATCTTCTTTAAAGAATTTATTACAGATAATTTATTATTATTTATAATCTACTGCTAATTATTGTCGTACTCTTGTATTCTATTTATGTACTTTATATATATGGAGTATATGTATTGTACGTATATACGGTATAAGAGTGTTGCACAATTTATCATATTTTGATATTATGTTTAGTATGTTACTAAATTGAAAGAGTTTAACAATAAGGTGTTATACCTTAGATAATTTCTTACTTGCTTTGGGAATTAGGCCTTGTAGGGCTATATCACTCCTTAGTTCCACCTTAAGAAATGTTTGAGCTTGAACTTAGACTTCATTTGAGCTTGATCTTGCTTGAAAATGGGCTTGGGCCTTGGCTCTAAAAATGCAAAGGGTTGATGTAGAAGTCCAAAATAGGTTGGTTTATTTTAATTAATAAAGTCGAGTGAATTAATTAATCAAATTAATGGGTCCATACGTCAGGTTAATTTTAATACCCGAACAAGCTAAAGAATTAAGTCCTAGGTGGCCCAAAAATAAGGAGAAATAACCTTTTTCCTTTTTAGAAAAATAATGAGGGAGAGAAGAGAGAGAAGATAGGAAATATGGATTACTTACCTTCTAGTGTGGTTTGGAAGTGGAAAAAGGCCTTTTATTTATAGAGGGGTTAGAGAAGCAAAAAAAAATATGAATTTTCAATGTGTAATTTGTTGGGCAGTGTGATTACTGCTAATGCAGCTCCCTCACTGGCAACCTTTGGGCCAATCTGATACCTGAATCGTTCGATTCTAGTTGCATTGAGTCCGTTATCACATGGGGCTTTGATTCAATGTAATTTTAGAGGTTCACTAAGATATAGAGAGAGAAAAATGTGACAAGGGAAAGAAAAAGAAAAGGGAGAAATGCCAAAAAAAATATAAAGAAATAAAGAGTCTAAAATCTTTAGCAATGAATTATACACCTTTGGTAGATAATCTTTGTAAGATCTTAAAGATTTTAGGAATTTGCTTCAATTAACGGTATTAATCTAATGATATGGAGGAGCATATAAATGCTGGTATATTTTTGTGTTACATTAAATTAAATTCTACTTGTTTAATATAATTATAATTTTTTTTATGTTGTGATAAATTTATTTTCTATTTTTAGAACTTTTATATAGTTATCCTTATATTGTTAATATATTTTGTTCATCCTGTGTTTATTCCAAATATTAAATCTTTAGGATATCTGTGTTACAGTCCATACGTTAGTTTTGACTAATTATTATATATCATACCAACTATTTTATTATTATAGATATGGTGTAGACTTATTTTTTCAGTTACAATGCATCCAAATCCCATATAAACTTATATGTTTTTTTGTCTAGTTTATATATATATATATATATATGTGTGTTTAACATATATTATAATCTTAGTTTATTTAAAATGTTATATGTAAATAA
Organism: Garcia nutans; assembly: GCA_947685225.1. NCBI lineage: Eukaryota > Viridiplantae > Streptophyta > Magnoliopsida > Malpighiales > Euphorbiaceae > Garcia > Garcia nutans. The sequence goes on from CANTUV010000045.1 coordinate 39,588,656, forward strand.
ATTTTCTCTTTTGATAGTTTATTTTAGTATATGCAAATAATGAAAGCCATAAAGAAAAAATTGTAATGCAGAAATCCTAGATCATACTTGCCTAGAATTGATTTATTAGAAATGATAATTTAATTGCATACCTTGATCCATTGCTTAATCTGTGATAAAGAGATTATTTCCCCTCTCCTTCTTTCCTTTCTTTTCTCTATACTCTGATGGTGGAGAATCGTTATTTTATAATAACGATGAGAGTCAGTTACCAAAATGGCAAGGAGTTAATTTTCTTAAACTCTACCTTCTTTTAACCGTTAATCATAAAGTGAGGGGAAAGGGTACCATTATGACCCAACTAATTCTAATGCCCTTTCATGACCCAACTACCATCAAATTGGGTCTTCCATTATATTAGAATTAGGCATATTATTTATAACATGTGCCACTTTAAAGTAGATTAATTAAAATTAATCTAACAATCTCCCACTTGGCACATGTGTAAACCATATGATGAATCACGGATGTTTATAATGGATTCATCAGACTATCCTTAAGTAGAATTGAAACGATCGGATTATGGTGGTCACAAGTCAATAATCGACAAGATTCCTTCCATATATCACAGAACCATTCAATCTATGTTAACTTTAATTGAGAAATATGAAAATTTTTCCAGTATTGTTATCACACTAAACTTTAATCGTATACATTCATAATGTGGATAACAATAAGCAAAAACACAACTTTAATTGAATTCTAAAGTGTCATAACAATACGAGCAAACAACCATAATGTATATACATACAAGTCTGAAAATCATGCTAACAAGGACTTATCTATAATGCCCATCCTTTCAACATGGCCAATAAAAGTCTTGGGCGGTAAGCCTTTAGTTAACGGATCCACTATCATCATATCAGTACCAATATGCTCAATTGACACTTTATGTTTTTGCACTTCTTCTTTCACAGATAGGTATTTCAAATCCATGTGCTTTGCACCTTTAGAATACCTATCATTCTTAGAGAAGAAAACAGTTGCGGAATTATCACAATAAATTCTCAACGGTCTATCAATATTATCGACGATGCCTAGATCTGAGACAAAATTCTGCAACCACAATCCATGAACAGTGGCCTCAAAGCATGCCACAAATTCAGCTTCCATAGTGGAAGTAGCAATGACAGACTGCTGTCCACTTTCCCATGAAACTGCTCCTCCAGCTAAAAGGAACATATAACCAAATGTAGACTTTCTCGAATCTACGCAACCAGCATAGTCTAAATCCGAGTATCCCACCACCTCAAGATGGTCTGACCTTCTATACGTGAGCATATAATCCTTAGTGCCTTGTAAATACCTAAGTACTTTCTTTGCAGCTTTCCAATGATCCATTCCAGGATTACTTTAATACCGCCTTAACATTCCGACAGCGAAACTGATATCCGGTCGAGTACATGTTTGAGTATACATTAGACTCCCAACTATTGAAGCGTAGGGAATAGACTCCATTTCCTTACGTTCCAAATCGTTCTTAGGGCATTGCATCCCGTTGAACTTATCTCCTTTCTGAATTGGAACTACACCTGCAGAGCACTTTTCCATCTTAAATCTCTCCAATACTTTATCAACGTAAGCCTTTTAAGATAACCCTAACAATCCTTGTGATCTATCACGGAATATTTCTATTCCTATAACATAGGATGCCTTACCCATATCTTTCATTTCAAAATTCTTAGAGAGAAAAGCCTTAACATCATGCAACAGTCCAACATCATTCGCAGCAAGAAGAATATCGTCAACATATAGGACTAACATAATAAACTTGCTCCCACTGACCTTCATATAGATACACCGATCAATGGTGTTTTCTACAAAACCATATGACAGAATAGTATCATTGAACTTGAGATACCACTGTCGGGAAGCTTATTCAATCCATATATTGACTTCTTTAATTTACACACTAAGTTTTCCTTTCCTGTGGCCACGAAACCTTCCGTTGATCCATATAAACTTCCTCTTCTAAGTCACCATTAAGAAAGGCGGTCTTTACATCCATTTGGTGAAGTTCTAGATCATAATGAGCCACCAAAGCCATAATAATTCTCAAAGAGTCCTTTTTTGAAACTGGAGAAAAGGTCTCTTTGTAGTCAATGCCATCCTTTTGAGTGTAACCTTTGGCTACAAGACTGGCCTTATATCTTTCTATGTTGCCCTTTGAGTCTCGTTTGGTCTTGAAGACCCATTTACAACCGACTTGCTTTGAACCTTCAGGCAACAAAATTAAGTCCCAGACTTGATTATCATCCATTGATTGCAACTCTTCTTTCATAGCATTAAACCACTTTTTAGAATTACTACATTCCATGGCTTGCTGGAATGAGATTGAATCTTTATCAATGCTCAATTCACATTTATGTTCAAGAGAGCAAACCATAAAATCATTCGAAATAGCTGGTCTTCTTTGCCTTACTGACCTACGTAATGCTATTTCTTGTGGAATCTCTTGTTCATTTTCAACTTGATCATTATTAGCAGATTCATCATTAACATATTCGTCTTGTGGGTTTGGAATGTTATTTTGTTGTTTAGTCATGTTGTTAGAACGTGATACAACAAGTGGAACAAAAATCGAAGGAGAGACAATACTTGTAGAGGATTCCAACTGAATAGGATCTCCAACTTGAGTCTCTCTAACATCCACCTTACGTGGTTCACCACTCCCACTAGATTGACTATTCTCAATGAACCTAGCATTACCAGACTCAACTATTCTCGTACTATGGTTAGGACAGTAAAACCTGAACCCTTTTGACTTTTCTGGATAGCCGATGAAATAACTACTAATGGTTCTTGCATCGAGCTTCTTCTCTTGTGGATTATAAATCATTACTTCTGCCGGGCAACCCCAAACATGAAGATGTCTTAAACTAGGTTTTCTTCCTATCCACAATTCATAAGGTGTCTTAGGAACTGCCTTACTAGGAACTAGCAGATAAGCGACAGTCTTTAATGCATGCATCCACAAGGACAAAGGAATAGTACTATAACTTAACATACTTCTAACTATTTCCATAAGAGTACGGTTACGTCTTTCAGCTATACCATTTTGTTGAGGTGTACCAGACATTGTGTATTGTGCACATATGCCATGACTTTCAAGGAACTTTGCAAATGGACCTGGACATTGTCCATTTTCATCATATTTACCATAAAATTCACCACCTCTATCAGATCTCACAATTTTCACCTTTTTATTTAACTGCCTTTCCACCTCATTAATGAACACCTCTAGGACATCCACTGATTGAGATTTTTCATGCAGTAAATATATATAACTATATCGTGAAAAATCATCAATAAAGGTGATAAAATATCTTTCATTTCCCCATGATGGAACATTAAAAGGACCACATATATCAGTGTGTATAAGTTCAAGAAGTTCACTGCTTCTCATGGATGGGTTCTTTGATATGTGTTTAGTTTGCTTACCTTTAATGCAATCTATACACACGTCCCAGTCAGCAAAATCCAATTTAGGTAAGATTTCACTTTTCACTAACCTCAACACCCTTTCTTTGGATATGTGACCTAATCTTTTATGCCAAGCAGAATATTCATTATGTGTACTATGTTTATTACCTATACTATGTTCAACATGAAACAGGGATTCAATAAAGTTATTATCAAGATTAAAATGATACAAACTGTCAATAAGAGTACCATATCCATAATAGTACTTAAGTTTATACAATGAAAACACACCATTACCAATCTTGAAACTAAAACCCACATCATCCAACTTTCCAACAGAAACTAAATTACGAGCACATTCAGGAACATAAAGACACTTTTCAAGATCCAGATGACATCCAGTCTCCAAGATCAATCTGTAAGTCCCAATTCCTTCTATCCGTGCCTTCATTCTGTTTCCCATATACAAGAATTTTTCAGTTTCGTTTATGGGTTGGATTGAAAGGAATCCCTGTACAACATTTGACACATGCGTAGTTGCACCAGAATCTAACCACTAGGTATTATTAGGCACTTCAAAAAGATTTGATTCAAAGCATACAGAAACATAATACATACCTTTCTTTTCAAACCAAATCTTCCTTTTCAGACAATCCTTCTTGAAGTGGCCAGTCTTCCTACAGAAATAGCACTTCAATTCCTTATGGATTTGGCCCTCATTAACCTTCATTGGGGCCTTGTCCCTTTTCTTGCCTTTCTTCCCCGGTTTACTCTTGCTGCCACCAGCTTCATTATGAAATGTGAGATGAATAAAGTGATCCTTTAACTTCTTTAATCTCCCTTCCTCTTGAACCAACATGGCCTTAATTTCTTGAAAGTTCCATTTTTCTTTAAGGGTGTTGTAATTCACCTGGAACTGGCCAAACTCAACAGGAAGTGAGTTGATGATAAACTGAACCAAGAAAGACTCACTCGCATCCATACTCATCGATTTCAGTTTAGCTGCCAAGTTTTGCATACTAGTCACATGATCATGAATGGGTTGTGACCAATCAAATTTCTTGGTCGTCAGCTCACTCATTAGAGTCCCTACAATAGACTTATCGGCTATGTCCGATTGAGAGTATTCCTTAATTCTCAACATGAACTCCTTTGCATTGTCCGTCTTAGGCATGGATGGCTTAACATTTTCAGCCATAGTCATCCTCATTAAGTTCAAACTCAGCCTATTAGACCGCTGCCAAGCCTCGTAAAGAGATTTTGCAGCTTCCGTACTGGTTTCAGTAATGGCTTCGGGTTGTTCAGAGACTATTGCATAGTCCAAGTCTAAAATCCCTAACTGATAATGGATTTGCTCGGACCACTCAGCATAGTTGAGTCCATTGAACTTAATCAACCCATTACCCATAGCAAACGCATTATAAGAAGCTGCAAACACCATACATATACTCACACATTAATGCTTTGAGAAAATTTAAATGGATTCAAACTAATTCTAAATTTAATCATGCATTTAAGTTCTCCTTTGGGCGATACTTAAACACATAGCTTTAGTCTTTAATGATGCCAAAAGAAAAAAAAATAAATACTTTAACAGACTTTCAATAATACTATAGTGAATCTGGATGTTATCTTTGGATATACATTCATATTTACTAAGTATAAATGAAAATCCCTTTAATGTTATTAATTATAGTAATGGTCTACCTTTGGGTAACCTCCTAACGTTATAATTAATAAACTCAATTGTTCAATCAATATTTAAACTTTAATGTCATCTATCAGCATCATAATAAATTAAACAATTGAAATTACGTAATTAAATGTTTAAATAAAATTCAAGCAAGGTCACCAAAGTGACTAGCAAGCTTTCCATGCATTAAACATTTAATCTATGTAAACTTTATAAGACAAATTAAAATCTCAAATTCTTTCAATACATTATACTATTAAATGATAAATTGGCACACCAATTCAATAAAACAAGACATAATTAACTATACATTATGAATTGTTCATATCCAAAATATTAATTAATTATAATATAATGATAATGGAATATGCCATAAGAACCAATAACCATGGTCAAATAAAATCACCATGTAATCATAAACAATTATGTAGAAAATAATCTAAAGAAGGCAAAATTCATAAACTCCACCATTCATAAGCGTTTAATCATCCATCATATGTTTCGGTTTTTTCCACATAATGCTAACATAATATAATCATATGCCATAAAGGACAAAACATAATCCATTTGATCATAAACTCATATCATTTGATACATACATAAACCAATGTACATATCAAGTGAGAAATCAATAAGCAGAATGTTTGTCCTTTTAACAGTAATATTAATGGCATCAATAATGATATCTATTCATGTCCATACCAACATATGTATGCTTTATCATAATAATTCAACATAATAAAACAAATAATTCAATTATGCGGGACAAAACCAATTGGATTTCGCCTTTTGACAGCTGACCATTTCAACACAAATTTAATATTATAAGTCCTTTATGCAGCTGGGTAGATAAATCCCACCGATCCATGGTTTCGAACTTCAATGGATCAAAACAGTTAAGATTTACCCAACTTTAATACATTGTATTGCTAATTAATCTTATAATATCTCCTCCAAAACAACACAATGAAATCAATTAAATTCTGGATAAATGGAAGTTAAACCATATTGAAATCCCTGGACGACAAGATCAACTTTTATGCACAGTATCGTCGATACCATCAATTCGCATCATCTTAAATATTGATTTAATTAATGCCGAAACAAGACAATTATAAGAAATCAAAAGATTTTTTGATCCATATCAAATATAAAAATTAATTATCCAATTCAAGAACAAGTAGGCTCTGATACCAATTGAAAGCCATAAAGAAAAAACTGTAATGCGGAAATCCTAGATCATACTTGCCTAGAATTGATTTATTAGAAACGATAATTTAATTGCATATCTTGATCCATTGCTTAATCTGTGATAAAGATATTATTTCCCCTCTCCTTCTTTCCTTTCTTTTCTCTATACTCTGATGGTGGAGAATCGTTATTTTATAATAACGATGAGAGTCAGTTACCAAAATGGCAGGGAGTTAATTTTCTTAAACTCTGCCTTCTTTTAACCGTTAATCATAAAGTGAGGGGAAATGGTACCATTATGACCCAACTAATTCTAATGCCCTTTCATGACCCAACTACCATCAAATTGGGTCTTCCATTATATTAGAATTAGGCATATTATTTATAACATGTGCCACTTTAAAGTAGATTAATTAAAATTAATCTAACAAATAATTATTGTTTGCCGTGTTCTTTTTATTTTATTTACTACTTTGTTTATAAAATGGAAAAATAAAGTAGCTTAGAGACTTTTTTTTATATTTATTTATTGCAATTTGCATGCTACGAATAATTACTATATTTTATTAGTTGCTTCATTTATAAAATGAGTTTAACTACTTTCTTTATTAAGTTTATTTAGTTACTTATTACTGCATATTTATATTTATTTATATATTTTATTTACTATTCTATATATATTATTTATTTATTATCTATTGAATTTATTCATTGTGAACATTTATTTACATAATATTTATTTATTTGTTTTAGATTGTAAAAATGCATATTTTTACTTTGTGGGTATCTAATTTATTTTATTTTATTTCTTTTCTGGATTTTAAAGAATTGTAAGAGTATATTTATACTAAATGTGAGTTTTCATTTTGTTTGTTTGTTATATTTAATTAATTTATGCATGAATGAAGTTGGTTTATTTTTAATTATTGCATGGTAGATGAATAGTATTTTTGATATAATTAAAAATAAAATAATACTAACCACCAAGTGTATAGATAAAGTGGTAAGGAACTATTCTAACTTAACCAAATATCTCGAGTTCGATTTTCTGAGTATGTAACTGTATTAAAATTTGGTAAGAAGAACTTTATTATCTTTGTGGTCCTATTCGGCTCTACTCTGAAAGAATGATTTATAAAAAAATACTAAAATATAAAAAAAAAATTAATTCCAATGAATCGAGTGTATTAGAGGTGATAAGCCTTTCACAATTCCTATATGCAACTAATTTTCTAAATCTAGTATGGTTTGAAGATTTTTTATGAATTGAGTCTACTATCTTTTCTCTATTTTTTTCAACTTGTGCAGGGCAACGACTCCTAATCTCGTTTTTCCTATGGTTTTGAATATAACAATATCGAAGTTTTAAAAACTATTTTACGAGAGTAAAGGATGAAAATTCCTACTCATACTCACACAAAAAAGTAAGTCGCCAAAGAAAGAAAACCTTGAACTCTAGATCTAAGCTAGACTAAAAAAAATTACAAAAATGAATACTACTATAAATTATTGCATTATATGCCTAATACAGCTTATTATAAGCATCTTATACATCCAGTAGTGCGTAATGAAAGACTTGACTTGCACTTATTTATATTTTCAAAATATTTCTCTAAAAATATAGTGATATTTCAGATACAAATTTCAAAATATAGTTATCTGCAATAGAAAAAGAAATAAAATTTCATAAAAAAATTAGTTATAATAAGTAATAACATTTGATACGAGCCCTAAATCTTAGTTTAGATTTATATTTTTATAAGGGTAATTTATTTGAAGAGCAGTCTCTGAGTCATTTATTGAAGGTTGTCCTCTTCTCTTAAACATTACCATACAATAAAAGAAATGATTGAATAAGATTTAACTTAGTAAATCTAATAGCTTATAAACACACTAGGGAGTAAGTGGAGTAAAGAAGTCGTCTCAATATTCTAGCATTAGTTCCAATAAGCAATGAACTGTTAAAAGACATTGTACATTATCATCCATGTAACTCCTCTATTTTTTATCATAATATTTTATGACATCTTAAATTTCTATTAAAATTTATTAAACACATAATCTTTACTTTTTTTTAATCTATTAAACACCTATACATATGAGCAAACAATATAATAAAATAATATCATTTTTTTCTATCTTCTTATTTCCAAGAGATTAAAAAAATATAAAGTTAGTTTAATTTTTTGAACATAAATGGCAATTTCATTTTAAAACAATACTATCTTTTTACTACTTTTACTTGTCTTATATTGCATTTGTACATGTCTTGTTGATATCAACAAAGGAAAGGTGTTTAATATGTATACAAATAAAAATTAAGATACAAGTAAGTAAAGTTTGAAGTACTAAAAAGTACATTTTAGAAATATAGGATGTCACAAGAGTTGTTTGAAAAAGATATAAAAGTAAGATATCAAACGAAAAATTGGACGATTAACTATTAATGATAGCAATGAGACAGCTAAGTTTGGGTTGACTCATTTCATGCATCATACATAATGCTGGGACATTTACGAAAAGGAAAATTCTAACATATTTACATGTTTTATTTCAAAAATAAAAAAAAATATTTACATTTTTATAAAAAGTTAGAACAAATTTTTTAAAATACATTTCTGCTCATTAAAATAAAGATTTTTTAAAAAAAAAATAAATCTTCTCTCACTATAAATAATATTTTACTTTAATTTTAAATTTTTTTAAACTTCACTATGAAATAAATATATTCTAATAAAATAATAAAAATTAATATTTTAAATTATATATTCAGTGTATAAATATATTAATTTTATATATTTTTTTTAATTTTGATTACAAATAACAAATCACTCAAAAAACTTAATAAAGAAATTTAAATATATAAAATATATTAATAAAAATTATTAAATTTATTTTTAAGTAAATTTTGCTTATTATACACATAAAAAAATAAAGTTAAAAAAATATTAATTTCATTATGTAAATATTATGCAGATATTTGTCACGGACTGATTCCGTGACCGTGTGAGGCCATTATAAAGGAACGTGCCTGCTGTGTTTCAACTTCCATGGGTTGGGACGGCTTAGCGTTTAAGGCGTTGTTATGCCCTCGTGGCCTGTACTCCACGCAAAGCCTGCGTGCAGGTGGGTTGCTGTGCCGCAGGGACAACTGGTCGGGAGCTGGGCCGCTCCCCTGATGAGCCCATGGCAGGGCGAAACCAGTGTGGTACAGTATGGCAAGGCTGGCCCCAGAGCAGGGATATGGCCAGAGGGGCAAGGCTCTCAGGGCGCCGCACGGGCGCAGTGCTGCGCAAGACTCTAGGGCCGTGACAGATGGTATCAAAGCCAGCTCGTTGCACGTTTGGTGCCCACCCGGCTAAACGCGTGGTCCAGGGGTCCCAACGGGAGGTGGACAGCCTGTGTCTTGTCTCAATGCGGTGTCGGAGCAATGGTTCGCCCTTAGGCACCGTGAGTGAATATGGAGCAAGCTTGGCCAGCGTAGTGCCAGACACGTGGGTTGAGGTGGGGGCGTAAAGCGAGTGCGGTCCAAGGGCGAGTCGTTCTCCCCGGCACTAGGACGTGCCGAAGTTTGAGTGGGGGAGAATATCACGGACTGATTCCGTGACCGTGTGAGGCCATTATAAAGGAACGTGCCTGCTGTGTTTCAACCTCCATGGGTTGGGACGGCTTAGCGTTTAAGGCGTTGTTATGCCCTCGTGACCTGTACTCCACGCAAAGCCTGTGTGCAGGCGGGGTGCTGTGCCGCAGGGACAACTGGTCGGGAGCTGGGCCGCTCCCCTAATGAGCCCATGGCAGGGCGAAACCAGTGTGGTACGGTATGGCAAGGCTGGCCCCAGAGCAGGAATATGGCCAGAGGGGCAAGGCTTTCGGGGCGCCGCACGGGCGCAGTGCTGCGCAAGACTCTGAGCCCGTGACAGATGGTATTTTATAGGTATTTGATAGATATTATATGTATGTTATGTATGTTGTGTGTGTTTAATGTAGATATTATATAAATATTATATGTATATTGTGTAAATATAAAATTAAAAAAATAAAGTTAAAAATATTAAAAATATTCAATAGATGTTTGATTGATGTCAGTAGATATTTAATAAATATTTAATGTATGATGTGTAAATATTGTTGTTTGTTATATGTATATTTTGTTTCTGTTATGTATATATTATATATATATTTATTTTTTATGTGTATATTGAAAATATGATATCAAAATTATTTTTAAATAAAATATAAACAAAAATAAATAAAAAAAATAAAAAATAAAAATCACCGCCTAATAAAAGAAAATTTGAAAGAAAGCCGCGAAAACGTGTTTTGAAAAACAAACTTTGGTCGAATAAAATTGAAAAGGAAACACAGATATAACGTAATCTGTGTAATTTCCTTTATGTTGCTTTTAACAAATTTGAATAATTTTAAATTGTAGATTGATTGCTACTGAATCGAAATAAATTTTTTGATTCCTTTGGTTCAAATCACTCATAACATTGACTTTTCACATCATGCAAACAATACTGATGTGTAAAGATTGATACCCAAATTTTAAATTTTAAAAAAAAAAAAAAGCAAGTTCTTTTTACCCATCTTATGATGGAAGAGTTAATCGTGAAGCACAATCTTCTTTTTGTTATTATTTTTTTAATCTTTAACATTAAAAAAGAAAAACGAATATCAAGTTTCAACAATTTGAATGAAAAAGGAATAATTAACCTTAAAAAAAAAAAGAACGAAAGAAAGAAATGTAGGGTAAAGACATATTATTATTCCTTATCAAAGCACACGTTAATTTGATGCTTCTTTTAATTTACTTAATTCCTTTACGCAACTTTTGTAGTATATATATAATGACTAATGAAAGATTGGTTACTTCAAATATTTTTTATTTTCACTTTATATAAAAATTAAAATATACTTCAAATTTCATCACTTCACCATTTCCAATTCTCAACTACAGATTTCTTTTGCTACATTAATTGCATTTTGATCAATAAAATGGATTTTGATAATAGAAATGTTAGCTCCAATCCTCACTGGATAAGTGTAAGTGATCAATATAATACACAGTTTTTTTTAAAAAAATTTTGTTCTCCTATTTCTTCATAAACTACATTATTTAATTTCTGAAATTAAATATTATTATGTACAGGATGGCTCTCGACTAGCATCGGATCCAAATAGTCCTGGAGCATATATAATGCCAGTGAAGGCTCTGAATATCATATGGGGAAAGGATCCCCGTTATTGGAAATGGTCCAAACTCTCAGATCAAGGAATCTGGCATTTAAAATTAATTATTTCATTTTTCTAATTTTTTTGCAGCGAACATTTATATTTTTAGCTTATTATATAAAAATTTTTTCAGGTCAACTGGATTCCCTGAAGATATAACACTTTTGCAAGTAAACTGGATTGAAGTGACAGGGAAGATACCAATATCAAGTCTGCTAAAGAATGATTCCAGCAAGAAAGTTGAAATATTTTATGTTATTAAATTTCGAGAAGATGCATTTGGTTGGCATTCTGTTCCAATAAAATTCAAGGTGAAAATCAATGGAAAAGAGATAGTGAATAAGAGTGTTATACTTGAAAATTACAATATTAAAGAGAAAAATCAGTCACGGCATGAGATTAGCGGCGGAGAATTTACTGTTCCGAGCAAGGATTCAGCCGGCGTTGTAGAGTTTGGTATGTTTGAAACTGAGAGTGACTGGTGGAAGGGTGGGATTGTTCTTTATGGTATCAAGATTAAGCCTAATTAATTAATTGGCTAATTATGCATGAGAGATTGCTTAATTCTCGTACACTTCTATGGTTATTAATTAAGTATTGAAGATGGGAGAATTGAGCCCTTAAGCTATCATATCTTCTATGTTATTTATTATTATTATTATTATTATTATTATTATTTTCTTTTTTGTATGAGTAATTTTGTTTTATCGGCGAGCAGTTTATGTAATATCAATAAAGTTGTCAATGTACGATTTCAATACTAATTTAATAATTAAATATTTATCTTATAGTATGAGCACCTTATTTGTTTTATAATTTTTTATGATTTTATAATACATGTTATGATTAAATTTTTTATTTATTTTGATTTCCATCATTCATGATATGATTTTCTGTAGTAATCTAATGGTTTGAAAATTATAAATTTTCAAACCTTCAATTTAGTAGTTTTTCATGATTTTATAATTTTATTTTTTAAAAATATTCAAAATAATTTTTTTAAATATTAAATATATATTATTATATAATTTTTTATCTTCATAACATATTAAAATTTTAAAAATATTATCAAATTAAATATTACTTAACCGTGTTATAAATATATATTACTAAATCACAGTGTCCCTCATCAAAACTAAGCCTGAAGAATAAAAAATTATATAATTTTTAAATTCTTTTTTACATAATTAATTTTCTTGTATCCATACACAGTTTATCTATAACATTACCAAAGTTGTCAATCTACATTTTAATTACCAGTTTAATAATTGAGTATTTAACTTATAATATTAGAGAAAATTTTTTTTAATTTTAATAATTTGTCGTTCTTCTTTTTAATAATTTACAAAGTAACAAAATATAAAGCACAGAATTTAGTTTATCACCAAACATGTAAGAATCGTACGTAAATATTGAAATCCATCCATGACAAGAAAAAAAAAACCCTCTTTTTATGCATATAATCTTAATTTTTCGATTAAATCCTTCCAATTTCCTAAAACTAAATTAATAATTTCCAACAATATAACAAAGATGAAAGAATTGAATGACATATAAGTGTTCCATAGTTGAAGTTGATAAGTGCATAAGACTGACATATTAACCCTACATTATCATAGAAAACTACGTAGTTCTATTTGATTACATAGTCGAATACTGGGTTTTACAAATGAGAATTTTATAAAACTTGTAATACCCTTGTAAGTAAAATAAATACATTCCATATATGTAAATATACAGGGGCGGAGTTGGGGGGTCGTGTGGGGGCTGACGACCCCCCCTCGCCGGCGGCACAGAGCTAATATACAGGGGGTCTGCGCTGCCGGTGGTGAGTGTTGCAGAGAGAACGGGAGGCTCCGCCCCCCCTCAGCCGGTCAGCCCCCTACTTGCTGCAACTGCGAGAGAAGAAGAAGAAGAAACAGGCGTGAGAGGTTGAAGACAACCTCTCACGCGAAATTACTATAAAGCCCTTTAATTTTTTTTTAATTCAATTGAGTGAAACAGCGCCGTTTCTCTTGAAACGACGCCGTTTCACTTAATACGTTTGAAAAAAAAATAAAAGCCAGCAGCAAACGTTGCTGGCTGCTGGCTCGACCGAAAACAGAGAACAGAGGGGCAGAACTGAGAGATAGAGAAGAACGGAGAGGAGAGGCGGAGAAGACGGCGAAGCTACAACACCGAGCCACCGGAGACGGCGACGCTACAACACCGAGCAATTTGGTAATTTTGCCCCCCCTAAAAAACTCTCTGGTTCCGTCACTGTAAATATATATATATATATATCACAAAAATTAACAGTAAAAAATTATCTTAATTGTTATAAAAAATAAATTTTGTTATAAAAAATAAATTAACTTATAAAAGATAAATTTAATAAAAGGAGAAGGTATAAATACACCCCTTAAATTTATCACGTTAGAACAAGTCAGCCTTTTTTTCTATTTTTTTTTTGGCTCGTTTAAGTCCAAATTTTATAAAAAAAAAATAAGTTTTCAAACCCTCACACTAACGGATGTGCTAACGGTTAAAACTTCACGTTAGTTGCTAGACGTTAGCCGATCATGAGACCGTATAAAAACATGATAAAATCTTTTTGTTATAATATGTCGGTTCAATCCTTTGGTAGAATACATACATACATATATATATATATATATTACAATTGATAAATCAATTTTACAATTGATAAATCAATTTTGTATTTGCTTAATTTAAATCAAATAAATAAATTTAGTAATTTATAATTCTGAAAAAATTTAAACCAAATAAAAATGGTCTAAACATTTTTAAAAAAAAAAGTTGAAACAAAAAAATTAAATGTAAAAAAGTTAAGAATATAATTCTGATTTTTTACTTTGATATATAAAAAATTTATTTTTTTTATTTGAATAATTTTAACGATTTCAATTTCATTAATACATTATATATTTTAAAAATAAAATTTCTATCATTTTAATTAGTTCCACAAGGGAGTGATATTTAAGAATTAAGATTTTCAAAATTATTATTGTCTCTTTTCTTTTGTAATTTAGCTTAAATAGGAGTTCAGATTCAAAATTTTACAGTTCTAAAAATGATCCAATAAAAAAAATTATTAGATCTTTTTTCTATAATTTCAAAGAAAAAATATTAACTCTTAAAAATTGTTTGTTATATTTTGGGATTAGAATCCAACTAAGGAATCTAAAACTTCAAATATCTTTGCAAAAAAAAAATTAAATATTTATTTTTAATTTATTTTTCAAATAGATAAATAGAATCTATTAATTAGATTAATAATTATATTTAAAAATATATATTGTATTAATGAAATTGAAATCGTTAAATTTATTTAAATAAAAAAATAAATTTTTTAACCATTAGCAAAGTAAAAAAAATTAGAATTATATTCTTAACTTTTTTACATTTAAATTTTTATTTCAACTTTTTTTTAAATGTTTAGATCATATTTATTTGGTTTAAATTTTTTTCAGAATTATAGATTACTAAATTGATTTATTTAATTTAAATTAAGCAAATACAAATTGATTTATCAATTTTAATATATATATATATATATATATATGTATTCTACCTAAAGGATTGAACCGATAGATTAAAAAAAATTATATTGTTTTTATATGGTCTCATGATTGGCTGAGATCTAGCAACTAACAGGAAGTTTTAACTGTTAGCATATCCACAGTGTGAGGGCTTCAAAACTTATTTTTTATATAATCTGGGCTTAAATGAGCAAAAAAAAAAAAAAAGGGCTGACTAGTTTCAGCGCGATAAGTTTGAGGAGCTATTTATACATTCTCCCTTTAATAAATAAATATCAAAATAGCATATATAAAATAAAATTTCTAAAAAAAATTCATTAAAATTTTATCTGTAATTTCTGTATTTCTAAAATCAACAATTCACAACATGAAATTACCATTTCCACCAAATTACCATTTCATTAACTCTACTTCCCAAAGTTTCATATTTAAAACCTTTCTCACCATAAGTACATAAGTACATGTATATATACATAATATTTCCAAAAACTTATTTAATATACATATATTGTATTCAAAATGTATAAAACCAAAGTACATAGTAAGAAAAACTATACATATACATATGCAATACCGTTTAAGTTAGTTTCTTGGAACACACAATCTCCAGGTCTCAATCACAATCCAGACCATCTTGATCTATAGTCCTATCACTTGCGAGATACAATCACTCGCACTAAGCCCGAAAACTTAGTGATATATACTTTGATAACATAAACGATTTAAAACCAATGCACATTTTCCATATCACACAACAAATCATGCTATCATCATAATGTAATACGCATTTGCACATTTGTTATCACACGATAACATCTAATATCATTGTCATAATATATTCATTATTTATCCATTAACTCTTCACTTATATACATCACATCTCATAATTTATACATTGGGTCCAACAAGTTTCTACATAATATTCAAGTTCCACAGTAATTGATTTGGTCTTATATGCAATCCCATAGAGATACTCATTGAAATGCAACTCTTCACATTTTGAGGTATCTCAAAGGTAGCCCAGCTACTAGATTGTTTTATCCCATCAAGAGTTTCTTACCATTCTTGCAAAGATTCTAGAAGATTTATCAGTGGCTATTATGTTTTTCTTGGAAATCTTTAGTCTTCTGGAAATTGAAAATGCAAAGTACAATTTCACTCTCATCTAGTGAAGCTGGGTATCAACGTTTAGCTTCTATTTGCTGTGAGATTCATTGGATTCAATATTTGCTTCAAGATTTTTGCATTCAAGTCCAATTGCAAATTCCACTTTACATTAATAATCAAGCAACAATTTATCTAAGCAAGAACCTAATATTCCATGAAAGAATGAAGCATGTGGAAATTGACTGTCATTTGGTACGAGTTCAGTTCAAAGCTAGTTTATTCTACCACAACATGTTCCTAATACGTCTCAGTTAGTTGATGTTTTCATAAAATCGCTTCCTACTCCAGCATTTGATAGAATTGTTTCAAAGTTGGGCTTGTTCCAATTCTCACAAGCTCTAACATGAGAGGGGGATGTAAAATTATCTAGGTATTTATCCCTAGCCATTAGAGGTAGTTACACAATTTGTTAGAGTGAAAGTGACGTGGCAGTAGTTAGTTGATTGCTAACAGAATGTAGGTAATAGTATGTATTTGGCAGTAATGTATTTTGTACAAATACACTCTCCATACAACAAAATCCTCCTTTTCAACCTTTTGTTGTTCCTACTCTATTCTCCCCTGTTCTTCAATAGTATCCTTGTGACCTTATATAAAATCTCATCATAATTTTTCATTAATTGTAATTTGTAACAGAGATCTTGTACTATAACACCCCTCTTGAAAAAGATAATTTGATGAATTGGTCATAATGAATCATTAGCTCTTAAATCATTAGATTTTGCACACTTAAGAACACAAAGCTCTAATACCAATTATTAAATCCTATATGGCAATGCTCCTACAGGGGGAAGGGGTAGGTGAATAGGAGATTGAAGATTTTCTAATGTCAATACACCCTAAATGTAATAAGCTATCAAATTCAATATAGTAAATGGAGTAAAAGTTAGAGAACTCTTGGCATGTTTTTTTTTTTATAGAAAACTCTTCTTCAGTGGCGGAACCAGGTGGGGTCGTGTGGGGTCGCATGACCCCCCCAGGCTGGCCGGCCGAAAGCTGGTATAAGTAAGTCGGAAGCACGACATCCCTCCCCCCTGGCTGCCCGCTGCAACAGAGCCCCCCCTTGCCGCTGCAACGGTGGAAATTTTGCCCCCCTTTGCATAGTTGCTAGTTCCGCCACTGTCTTCTTATATCCATTTATCTATAAATCCTTCATTTAGGATCTCACTACTCTAAGTTTGTGCCTAAAAGCTCTTACACTTGTAGTTAATTTGAGATTTCGCCCCTTACACTAGATTTTTAGGATTTTGTGCAACACTCAAATATTTACTAGAGTTTAAAGCTCTTACACCTATAGAATTTTAACGTTTAATATCTCTCAAGATACATAAAACTATTATAAAGATGAGAGTTTAAGCTCATTAACAATGCTAAAAAATGAACAAAGAATATGAAAGTAACTAAGTACAATTATAACACAGAGAGATGAATTTTTTATATTTAAGAGCTTAACATGCACCTTTTTTTATCAGTATTGAAAGATTTCATTAACTAAAAAACATTGCAAAAAGTCTTTATGCTCCAAGGCTCAACACACAGAAAAAACACCAAACTTCCCCCAAACCCTACAACTTGAAATTAGAAAGAGAAAATCCTTTACAGCTTAATGGCCTATAACAACAATTGAGGCCTATAGGTTGAACAAGGGTAGCAGCTGTATAACAAATCTAAAGCATAGTCCAAGAGTCCCAAACAACTTTAAATGTCAAAATACATAGAGATGGGGGAAGAGTATGCCAAAACTATAATGTCTGAAAATTTTAAGTAATAATTTTTCTGTATTAAGTATATATATATATATTGGAATGATTTGTGAAATTATGTGTGGTTTAAGTATTTATAATTGATATAAGTAGGGTTGGTTAGGCCTTAAAAAGTCGAAAGTTAAATTCGAGAATGGACAAAATCAGTATTTTTAAAAAAAATCTTTAAACGGTAAAATTTTATAGAAATACCCCTATGACTCTAGAATCAGATTTTACTGTCATTAGAATAAGAGATATGTGTGATAGAACTTTAAATTAATTTAAAGTAATTATTTTTAAGATTTTACTAAATTTAAAGTCATGTTAAGAAATAATTAAAAAAAATAGATGTACTGAAGTTTCAATGTGAGCATCACACATTATAAAAACCTAAATAATATTTAAAAAAAAAGAAGAAAGAAAGACGCCAAATTGGCTTTTACTTTTCTTTTTCCTCATCCAACCCATAACCCTCACCATTCCCATCATCTTCTTCTTCTCCTTTCTTTCTTTTCCTTTCACTTTCTACATGAAAACTATACAATTCTTAGAATTAATTCAAGGTTTTGATGGATTTAGTTAAATTATACATGATTTCTCAAGGAAATGATTAAAAAATAAAGGAAAATGGAGAAAAGATGGTGGATAAAGGTTCTTGAAAGAGGTTAGTACTTGTATATCACTTCTTTTACTATCAATTGAATTGATTTTTATTTTGTTTTATTAAAGAAGTTTATGAATTGAAAAAGTAAGGTTATTTCCACAGAAAAGTTATATTGAATGATTTGTAAGAAGTTGATTGTTGCACTTTAATTCCTTGAATGTAAAATTATTGTTGTAATATATAAAGTGTGTATTTATTGGTTTTTAATTGAAATTATGCTTAAAACAAGTATTGGAACAATTATGTGTTGATTTAGTGTTATGGAAGAAATCAGGGTCTTGGGAAAGTATAGAATTTTAGAGATTTTAGGTTATGGAATTTTATATCTTGGAAGTATGATAATATTTGTGATATTTGGAAGTGTATTTGTTAGGTACTTAATTGACAATCATGTTCAAAGAAATCTTTGAATTGATGAAATATTGAATTGTTTGATTATGAATATTTGATAAATAGGAAAGAAAAACCCTATTTTTGATAGATATGAAAAAAAAAGTAACTTGGAGTTATTGAAATGTTGATTTAATTGATTATGTAAGAGAAATATTTATGGAGCTAAATATTTATTTGAAGTATACTTGATGATCTTGGTTTAAATGAATTGTGTATAGAAATAATTATCATAGAATTTGTTAAATTATATTGTTAAAGTGTGCATTTGAGAGTTTGTGAAGATAAAGAGAAAGGAAATACAAGTGCAGAAAAATTATAGTGGAAAAATCAATGTTGAGGAGGAAAAAGATTAGTATAAAACTTAATTGAGGATAATGTAAGTGTATTGAATTATGTTCAATTGATTTACATATGGAGGTTTATGTTTGAATTTAATTGTGTACTTGGAGTACTAGATATTATTTATTTGGTTTAAGTGAGTGGAGTTAGTAGTGAATTGTTGATCAAATCTTAGAAATATTTGTAATTAATGAAAGTTTGTTTATAAGATTGAAGTGAGATTAATCCATTAGATGATGAGGCTTAGAAGTTGGGAAAAACTTGAGGAAGTAATGGTATATGTAATTGGGTATTCAAAATGGGTGTATATTTAGAAAATGGATGAATGACAATTGTATGTGATTAGTGGATACTAAAATATTCTTGGAGAAATAAAAATAATTTGAGAATGATGGATCATTAGTGGCTCAAAATAGTTCGGAAAGGAAGATCATGAAAATTAAAAGGAAAAAAGTGAAGGATCAAATAAGTTATAGTAGTTAAGGATTATAAATAATGTTAAATATATAATCTGTATACCTATTGTATACCTGACAATAATACTATTTAGTGATTTAAGATAACTTATAAATCATATATAGAAATGTTGAAAAGTTAAATTATAGTGATTGTTAATAGTTTGAGAAGAAGAAGTGATTATATGCAGATAAAACCTAATGAGTACCAAGATTAGTGTGTTGGGTTCCTATTGGAGCTAAAAGAAAAGATACTTAAAGATTGTGTTTAGTGTAAAATGAGATTTAACAAGGGAATAATAAAATTTTAGTGGGAAATGTATAAATTATATAATATACATAAATGCTTAAATATATAGTATATATGTAAAATATACTTCCTTGCAATAAAGATAATAATTGTATAATTTATATATATTAGGAATGAACTATTTAAGAAAAATTAGAATTTATATATAGAATTTGATTACTATAAGTAATATGTGAAACATGAGATTAAGAAGATAGAATTATAAACTGTGAAGTGTGGGTGGAAAAGTTAAAAATTAATATAAGAACAAAATTAGTTAAATTATTCTAAAATTTATATATTTAATATACGTGACAATTAAAATTGAAAAACTTGTCTATGATAAATAAACCTTATGAAGATGTATAATGTAATTCAAAAAGAAAATTAAATAAATAAGTAAGTGTAATAAGAAGTGAGTGGTGAACAAATGAAAATATTGAAAATATTTGTGCATATACTTGTAATATACTTACAAGTAACGTTATTAGAAATAAAAGATAATTTAAGAATTATATTTAGAATTAATTGAAATAAAGACTATTTTATTATATTGCTAAAGTAGAAAAGATTAATAATCAGTTAGAAAGGAATATTTTATTTAAAGTTAATATTATAATTGTGAAACTGTTTGGAAGAAGTAAATAAGTGAATTGCCCGATTATACTTGTGATAAACCCATTTATCAGATTGAATGATTAGCTAGATGATGAATATTTATAGTGTTAATGAGCACATTGTATTATTATTTGACACTTTATGTCACTATTTACATTGGACATTTGTGTCATGGCGGGCCACCGACCATATTTAAACTTTAAAATATGTATTTACTTATTATTAGTGACCCGTTGTCTGAGTCTAGAGTTTAATACTAAGTATATTAGGGCAAAATTAAAAAATAATATAAAACTTACTAAAATATATTAAATATATATAATAAATGTTTATACTAAATTATACTAAAAAGTATAATTTATTGCAGTTTAACTAATATTTTAATTGTATAGACCATTATTAAAGTATTAAATTGTATAAAAGTATTCAAAGTGCTAAACTGAATGAAAGTGCTCGTTGCATTAAATTTATAAGTAAAATTGTATTAAATTCATAAGTGAAACTTGTGAAGTACAGTATGAACATTATTATGAATTGTATAAAAAATTATAAGTGAAGAACTTAATTTATAAATGAAAAATACAAACTGTAAAAAATTAAAATATAAATTGTAAGTTGAAAATAAAATTGTTACAAATGCAAAGTTGATGATTGTAAAGATTATTAAACAAATATATTAAGGTTATATCTTATTTAATTAAATTGAATTTGAAATATGAAAATACAGATAGTACAAATAACATTAATGTTTTAATAAGCAATTGCAATGAATTTATATTTATTAATCATATTGAATTTGAAACCTACTACTTGAAAAATAAGTTTAATTTAAAATATTTGATTTATTGGCTTGTTATCATTATTTTTGATATTTGTTATTTTTATTATTGTAAAATATTTTCTTTTAATTTTAAGTGGCAAAATAAGAATATACAAGCACCACTAAGAAATAAGCTTAGCTTTTAAATTTTTCTGGCACACAGATAAAATAGACCGGATTGGATTTAAAACTTGATGTTTAGAGTTTGGTGATATGATGCAGTATGAATGACGTCTTCTATAAACATTGTAAATGTGGATTGTATATATTATATAATTTTTATTGGTTTATTTGAGAATTCTACAAATTATAAATATTTGTATAAATTTTGAGCGTGGACATATAATTTTTATTGAATGATTATTAGTTCTGATAACTCCGCCTGCGAGTATCGTAGCCGGTCCCAAGCCCGGATAAAGGAGGAGGGTTGCGGTAGGTTGGCGGCCAGTGTAAAAATTTTGCCAAACTTTTTATGGATCCTCAAAGCTATCATTATACCGTTGGGATGTGCTCACCTAGGCACGCGCTACATCGCCACCCGGGTGTAGTGTTAAATGAGTAAGGGGTTCCATCACATCGACGCCTGGGTGTGGTGGAGTATGAGCAAAGGTTCCCATGTCATAGACGGGTATGGGTAAAGAAGTTAGTCCCGCCATATCAGCGCCCGGATGTGGTGTCAGACAGGAAAGGGCTACCGCATTATGGACGAATGCGGCTAAAGAAGCAAGTCCAAGGGAGCCGATTAAGATTAGGTAGTTGGAATATTGGCACTCTGATTGGGAAGTCTATAGAGCTTGTGGATACTTTGAAAAGAAGGAAGGTTAGTATTGCTTGTTTGCAGGAAACCAGGTGGAAGAGAAATAAAGCAAAAGAGATTGGTAATTCAGGATATAAGCTGTGGTATTGTGGCTTGGATAACAATAGGAATGATGTGGGCATTATTATTGAGCCTACGCTTAAAGACAAGGTGGTGGAAGTGAAGAGAAAGGGAGACAAGATTATCTCTTTGAGGCTTGTTTTGGGAGATGACACTATTAATGTTATTAGTGCTTATGCTCCCCAAGTAGGTTTGGACGGAGCATCCAAGGTTCAATTCTGGGAAGATATGAATGAAATCATGCAAGGTATTTCGGATAATCAGCAAATTTTCATTGGTGGGGACCTTAACGGGCATGTTGGTAAGGACAGTAGTGGTTATGACAGGGTCCATGGGGGTTATGGTTTTGGCAACAGGAATGAGGAGGGAAAGAGCATTTTGGATTTTGCGGTGGCTTATTATCTAGTGCTGGCAAATACCTGCTTTGAAAAGAGGGGGTCACACTTGATTACCTTTAAGAGTGGACGAATCCAAAGTCAAATAGACTCCATACTTACTCGAAGACAGGACAAAAGTAAGTGTAAGGATTGCAAGGTCATTCCGGGTGAAGCATTGATGGCGCAACATCTTATTGTGGTTTTAGATGTTAAGAATAAAAGTAGCTGGAGGAATGATAAGAAAGTATTGGAACCAAGGATAAGATGGTGGAAATTGAAAGACCTAGCTCAAGGTACCTTTAAGGAGGAGTTACTAAAGGAAGACATTTGGATCCTTGAGGCTAGTGCAGAGGACTTGTGGACAAAAATGGAAGGTGGCATCAAGAAAGCAGGTAGTAAATTGCTTAGGATCTCTAAAGGGGCAGGACCTCGGGATGAGGAGGTTCAAAAGGCTATTAAGGCTAAGAGATAATGGTATAAAAAGTTACCGAATGCGGTTAATAGCGAGGCCTTTGAGGAATATAAGAGGGCTAAGAAAGAGGCAAAAAAGGCTGTTAGTATAGCTCGTGGCAGAGCCTTAGAAGGGATTTATCAAAAGTTAGGTACTAAAGAGGGAGAAATGGGCATTTATAAGATTGCAAGGATGAGAGAAAGGAAAAGCAGAGATTTAAGCCAAGTCAAATGTATAAAGGACGAAGATCAACGGGTGTTGATAGGAGATGTTGAGATTAAGGAGAGGTGGAAGGCTTATTTTGAGCAGTTATTCAACCCTGAACATGAACAAGATTTTCAAGGTCTTCTTGCAACAAATGGTTATATTAGCTGGTCTAGGAGGATCTTGCATAGTGAAATAAGAGAAGCCTTGAAGTATATGAAAGTTGGTAAAGCTTGTTGCCCGGATGGTATTCCTATAGAGGTTTGGAAGAACCTTGGAGAGGTAGGAGTTGCCTGGTTAACTAAACTTTTTAATGTTATTGTGAAAGGACGTAAGATGCCGAATGCCTGGAGGAAGAGTATCCTGGTACCCATTTATAAAAATAAGGGAGACATTCAATGCTGTACAAATTATCGGGGTATCAAACTTATGAGTCATACTATGAAATTATGGGAAAGGATTATTGAACACAGATTGAGGAAGCTTACAAGAGTTTCGAAGAAACAGTTTGGGTTTATGCCAGGGAGATCTACCATGGAGGCTATTTCTCTTCTAAGAAGACTAATGGAATTGTATCAAAAGAAGAAGAAAGATCTCCACATGGTATTTATTGACTTGGAGAAAGCCTATGATAGAGTACCAAGAGAAGTGTTATGGTGGGTTTTGAAGAGGAAATGAGTCAGCGGCAAATATATCAACATCATCAAGGACATGTATGAGAATGCAACCACTAGTTTGAAAACACCTGGTGGAGACACTGAGGCTTTCCCCATTACTACCAGATTGCATCAAGGTTCGGCCATGAGTCCATATTTATTTACCCTGGTTATGGACGAGCTAACCAGAAGCATACAAGACGATGTTCCTTGGTGTATGTTGTTTGCTGATGACATTATTTTAATTGATGAGACTAGTGCTGGTGTAAACCGTAAGTTGGAAGTGTGGAGAAAAACCCTCGATGACAAGGGTTTTAAGTTAAGTAGGAGTAAAACGGAATATATGCACTGTGAGTTCAGTCTAAGGAAGAAGCAGGAGCATGAGGTTAAGTTGGATGGAGTTTTGGTTCCTAAAACCAAGCAGTTCAAATATTTGGGTTCGGTGTTCCAGAATGATGGCCGTATAGATGAAGATGTGGCTCACAGAATACAGGTAGGGTGGTTGAAGTGGAAGGGTGCGACTGGGGTTCTATGTGATAAGAAAATACCTCTGAAAGTGAAAGATAAATTCTATAGGACGGTTGTTAGACCTGCGATGCTCTATGGTAGTGAGTGTTGGACACCAACGGGTCAACATTTGCGTAAGATGAGTGTGGTAAAAATGAGGATGCTAAGATGGATGTGTGGACATACCAGACTGGACAAAATTAAGAATGTTTATATTCGACAAAAAGTCCAAGTAGCGGATGTCGGAGATAAGGTGAGGGAAGGAAGACTTAGATGATATGGGCATGTTTTAAGAAGACCTCCTAATGCTGCGGTTCGTAAGTGTGAGAATTTGTTGATTGAGGGGGCTAGAGGTCGTGGAAGACCTAGAACTGTATGGAATGAGGTGATAGCAAGAGACTTACGTGCCTTAGATCTTGATGCGGATTTGATTAATGACAGACTTGAATGGAGACGTAAAATTCGTGTCTTGGAAGGGGCATAAGGCTGGAGTATCTTTTTTGGTGTCTTTTGAGCTTATTTTGTTGAGGATCCATACAGCCGACCCCAACTTGTTTGGACTAAGGCTTAGTTATTGTTGTTGTTGATTATTAGTTCTGATAATGTATTATATGTTTATATTTATGGATTAATAAGTATATACATAATTTATTCGGTTTGTGGTTGTTAATTGGCTTAATGGAGTTATTGGAGTTAAGATTGATTGAATGATATTTAGAAGTGATTTTCTGCGAGTTATATTATTATATTAAAATTTTGGATAATGATTATTGCAGAGGAAACTCTAGCAAAATTTTTAGTCGGTTTGTTATTTAAGTTGCAAATAATTGAATATTGGATTATTTAAGAATTATTTAGTGTATTGGGTAATATTTTTTGGCAGTTCTCCAAGAGAATTGACAGTAGTTGTTACAAAAACAGCCTAACGTGGGACTGATAGGAAATTAGCTCAGATAAGGCATCAAAAGTGAGTTAAAGGAAGGATGCATGTGGCTCCACCAACCGGTTGAAAAATTCAATCGCCAACCAAGGAAACTTCAGGGGTAGAAAAAAGTGCAGGACAACTTGTGAAATCTTAGAGGGAGATTGATCTTCTTCTGAAAACAAAAAGATCACCAAACATAGTCGTGAAAACTTGTGCTAACTCCATAGGACAAGGAAGCCTTCATAATTACTGCACCTGTCATGGTGATAAAAATAAAGGAAAAAAAACCAGTCAGGGCCAAATCTAGGAGAAAAAACACTAAAAGAAGAGAAATCCTACTAGAACTATTGAGAAAAACCAAGCAGCCGTAGATCTAAGATCAAAGATAGGAGCAGCCTCCTGAGAAAAGTAAATTTCAGAGCGAATGGAACCAAGGAGAACTCAACTTCAGAGCGAAGGGAACCGAGGAGAATTAGTGCGTCAAGTCACTAAATCATTATTGTTTTGCTGAATGAACATAGCTTAACGTGCAAGCACTTGGAATTTCTTAATCCTCCCAAAGGGAGCTTGAAGCACTTGAAGAACAGTTACCTTTGTTCCTTTACTCACTGAACGTGATGATCTCTGAATATGATGATTTTGATGATTTCAACGGATTTTGAAGGAATGGCTTGATGGAATTTTAACGATGGAACAGCTTGATGGAGTTTCTGCGTTAGGGTTTTGTTATTTACCTTGATGGAGTTTCTGCGTTAGGCTTGATGGAGTCTCTGAATATGATTAGGGTTTTGTTACTCACTGAACGGCTTGACGGAAAGAAAAGAATTACAATTACTTTGTTCCTTTACTCACTGAAGGATGGAACGTGAATGAGGATGGAACGCGTGAATGTGTACTGGACGGATATTAGAAATTTTAGTTATATGCGGTGGTTTATTTGGACGCCACTAAAATACGCCACTAACAGATATCATTAATATACTAGAGGCGACTTATAAAACCGCCGCTAAATAACCGTCGGGAAAGACTCAGATTTTTGTCTTCATGAAGTGAGGATTAAGAGCGCGCCTTCAACTTGATTGATTTGGTGAGAAATGTTGGCAAATTACTTGAACTGCTTATGCAGTGCAGAAGTAATGAATACCTATAAGATTTAATAATAAGCATAAATTTATTCGTGGGGCAAGATTTTTTAAATTTAACATTCTTTAGAACTCAAAAACAAATGTTACCGCTGCATATATATCAATAAAAACACTTAACATCAATTGTTAAAAATCATAAACAATACAATATATTAGTATCAGAATTCACAATGAGCTCAATAAATTCACTATTGAAATTCAATATTTTGATTTCATAAATAGTTTTTCAAGTTGCTTTTTACAAAACTATCTTAAAAAAAGTTCAATTTCAAAAATAATATATCTTTAAAAAATTCAAAATATTTCAAAACTTTTATTATTTACAAAAATACCTCCTCCATCACTTTAAACAATATTTTAATTACAAAAAAACCAAATTCATTACTTCAAACAATATTTTAATTACAAAAATACCAAATTCATTACTTCAAACAATATTTACTTCAATTCTCATTTTCTTTTTCAAACTTTAATATTAAATGAATATATTATAATAAAAATTAGAATTTTAAATTATATTTTCAATATATAAACTTTATTAATTTTTTATAAATAGAAAATTTTAATTATTTATCATCATTTTTTAAATAAAAAAGCACTAGCATCAAAGTTTTTTTTAACTGTTAATTGAAAATACTGATTGTGGGACTCGAAATTGGTTACATTTCTCTTGTTTTTTAATAGTGTTTAACTAAAAAAAAGTTAAGACAAAGAGATCTATATTTATTGATAAGAAACTAATAATATAAATTTATTTTTAAAAATTCAAAAATATTTAACAAAAAGTATTAAATTTATTTTTATTTTATATATTATAGACATAAAAAATGAAGTTAAAAAAATTATGTTTGTTGTGTATACATTATGTGTATGTTGTATGCAATTGTGTATATATTGTGTATGTCTAAGTTTGTTGTATGTATAATGTTTATATATTATGTGCATGTTTGTATATATTGTATATATATATATATATATATATATTCTAAATATGTTGTATTACAATTGATAAAAAATATATATATTTTTAAATGTTATTTAATTATATTATATATGTCATGTATATGTCTTTATTTGTTGTGTATATAAGCTATATATATGTTTGTATATATTGTGCATACGTTATCAATATAGGAACAATAAAATCATGCTAAATAAAACTTTATTAAACAAAAAATTAAAACTTAATAATAATGATTTATTATTCAATATTTATATTAAATAAAAAAAATTTCAAACATAAATATATGCATAGTTGCATAAAAAATGTACAAACATAAAAATATATGAAAAAAAAAGAAAAAACAGATAAAGAAAATAACATAAAAGAAAAATAGAAAAAAAACAGCAGGTAAAAGAAAAAAAAAACGATGGGGCCCAAACTTTGCCGTGTAAAAAAATTTACGTTTATGTAAAGAAAAAGGAAATTAAAGTCGCATACCAAGTAATTTTCCCTTTTGAAAATGTTTAATGCCTCTCTTTTTTTTAGAAAAATTTAATTTTTAGAGACACTATTTAGAATTTTAAAAGAATTAATTGAAACATTGTGATTAATTATAAAAAATAGTATAATTTCTTTTCAAACGGACTGAGAGGACAAGCATATTTCGGTATTGGAGAAAATATTTCTGGAATGGTAATAAATTTCACCATAATATACTCAATAAATGAGAATCGACACTTTGAATGTGAATATTTGATTTTTTTTTTTAGTACAAAGGAAGAAGAAAAGGAAAATTAGACTGCTACATTCCTTGCAAAGGAGACTCCCATGATATCTTCTTCGATGATGCTAAATAGGTCCCGAGAGATGCTCATATGGTTGTGAAAACCCAGCTGTTGGGACTGTGCTATGTTAGCCATAGCATCTGCTGCTCTATTTCCTTCTATGTGAATGTGCCTCACCATCACCTCCCATCTTCTATTTTTAAAATGTGAATTTTAATACTTTCTTTTTCTTTTCATTTCATTTCATTTCTAAATTTTAATAACTTTGATGATTCTTTCACCTTTTTAGACTCCACTGATGCAAATATTCACCAAAGGAATATCTTTACATATATATATATATATATATAAACTAAAATATTTTTTTTTTATTTTTTTATTGTAAAAATTGGCAGAAATCCCAACTTATTGAAAATACTTTTTACAAAGAAACAAAATCCAAGCGGTTCACAAACTCCAGAACTGGTGACATGGTGTCGTGTAAAGTAACCGAAGAATGAAAATTCCTACTTATCTTCATTTCCCCAAAGGAATATTAGCTTTTCCAGATGCCTTATTATCCAGAATCAATCCGTTATTGACATCCACAATGTCAGGCATAATCTCTTCATACTACATTTCCCTACTAGACAATATAAGCTTCAAGTCCTCCACTCAATTTATTTGGCACAAATTGAAATTAAAATTCCAGTGAAATAAAATTTAAAAATTTTAAATATGTATTTTCAAGTTTATTTTCTTAAATAATTAAATGGAATGTTCTTCATTATATTAATAATTATACTTTAGCAATATACATATTACATTAATAAAATTTGGATTATTCAAATGCAAAATAATAATAAATTAATTATATACCAAAAAAGAATGAAATCTACGTACTTCAGTGACAATATATTATGCATACTTGGGTTTGTTTTTTCTGAATTTTTTAATATGAGCGTGAATTATTTAAGAAATTAAATTAATACAATATGCAAAAATTATTCCGCTATATTGCTTTTCCTTATATATTTTTTTTTAAAAAAAAAGCTTTAAATAAAAAATCTCAAAAACTTTGAATTATTTTTATAATCATGCCAAATCAAATTACATATTCATCCTTTGATGCTATAAAAAACAGTAGCAGTAAAGGGCAAAAACTGATGATCAGACAAATATGGGAGCTGGGTGGTCGGAGGATAAGGCTTCACAGTCAGACAAGTGAAGAACCAAACCAAAGCCAACCAAAATACGGTGAAGAGAAAACAGAAGCAAAACTAAGTAAAACCAATTCCAAAACAGATCAGAAAACAGAAGAAAAACAAGTGGAAGTGAAGCTCCCATATAACTATGAACTTATACTAAGAGAAGCAGATTCACCAATTGACAGGTCTTCAACAGATGAGCTTTATGATAAACTCTGTAATGGAGTTTTCTTGGACCAAAAGAAAAAGGCAATAAAACCCATTTCCAATAAAGGCAATAAAACCCATTTCCAATCTCATCTGTTGTATGAATTTATACATTTTCATCATGCATTAAATACTTTTTATCCTTTCATTTCAGAAATACTGGGTTGAAAAGAAGTCCAACAGCAATTGCTTCTTCTTGTTTGCTAGGTCTCTCTTAATCACTTGGCTGAAGATAATAGTTTCTGGCACTGGCCTTACCTCAACGAGACAAGATAACTACACAACTTTTCCTTGCTCTATATACTTAAAAAAAAAATACTACTGTGCTATTTATCCATATTTGCAAGACCCAGACAGCATAGGACTATCCTATCTGAAAATTTCTCCTATTCTGATTTTTGCCTAATATGCAATTAATAACAAGGTAAGCATTGTCGCCGTGTGACCTGAGGTCACGGATTCGAGCCGTGAAAACGGCCTCTTGCAATTAATTGCAAGGAAAGGCCGCATACAAAGACCCAATGGGTCCGACCCTTCCCCGGACCCCGCTCATTGCGAGAACATTCGTGCACCGGGCTGCCCTTTATGCAATCAATAACAAAAAATTGGAGTTTGAGAAACAATTAGATAGTACCTTAAATTCCAACGTTGTCTTCTTGACAGTGATGTATCTGTCCATGTGGCTGAGCTATTAAACGTTTGCTGGCTAGAAATGCATGGAAAATTTGACTCCTCAAAGCTCTCCCCAAATGTTCTGTATGAAGCTGCCTTTATAATAATGCTAAAAGACCCAGCTTTTGGATGGGAAGTTCCAGTTAACTTCAGGCTCACTCTACCAAATGGAGCAAAGAAAGAACACAAAGAAAACTTAGTGACAAAGCCTAGGGCACAATGGATCGAAATCCCAGCTGGTGATTTCGTATCATCACCAGAAACTGTTGGAGAGATTGAAATCTCTATGTATGAATATGAAGGTGGGAAATGGAAGAGAGGACTTGTCATCAAAGGTATCACCATTCGAACAAAAAATTAGGCTCCAGAAACTGATATATTACTTGCCATTCTGTCTAGAACTAAGTTATAAAATAATCTATAACACTCGAAATAAGGAGATATTGATGAGAGAAATTTCAATTGAGTCTTGCTATTGAAATGGTCTTCGTCATATCATAGAAATGGTAGAAGTAATTAAACTGCTAGTGCATTGATTCAACATATCATTATATTATCAGTAAAAGGTAGTGAAATTAATACAAATATATTAATTTCATGTTTCTCAGCATCAACATCATTTTATTTTGTCCAATATAAAGCATTGCAGAGAAGGCAATACTACCCTCTTTATCCTCAACTTTTCGTCCACCAGTTCAGTAATCCTGATTGTCATTCCAAACCAAAGGGGTTTTGTAAGTTCCCTTCAATCTTAAAAAAGAGAAAAAAAAATATTAAATAAATCCATTTTTGTTATAGCATGCATCACTGTAATGATTACATAAAAGTGCAAGGGGTAAAATTATCATTTAGACCGAGAAGTACAAATCCATCCCCCTTTTATTTCAAACCCAATTAAAGAGGTCCATCACATTTAGCTCCTCTAATAATTTGATCCTTCTGTAAGGAAATATTTCATTTTAAAATTTTAAAACACTCTAGATAGGAAGATCCCAAATTTGCACAGTTTGAATATCCATCAAAGCATTTATTTCACCTCATAGCTATTGTAGTTCATCTCCACAAGGATATCCTCCAACAAGAACACATCCAGTCAAGGGTAGGAATATATTTTACCTACAAATTTGAATGTTAGCAAAGTTAAAGCAATGCACTTGAGAATAAATAAGGGAAAGGTTTAGAATCCAATAAATGTAGGACCTGATTAATGGGGAATCAAAGACAAACCAGCACAAAACAGAAAACATGGAAAAAATAAATAAATAATTCATGAGGTTGGAGATAGCAAACGCAAAACTATAACATGAACAACACCACCCTCGACCCCAAAAATTACTCATTTTATAAAGTCCATTGTAAAGACAACTTTTAAAAAATTCAAACCGTCTAATTCGCTCATTTTTTTGCTTAGATATTTCCTTGTAAAACAAACAAAAATAAGTGAGAGATAGAGCTATGGATTAAAACAGTCGAAATGAAAGATTTTTTAAAATTTGAAATTAGAGTTGAAAAGGAGGAAAGAATCCGTAAAATTGAAATGGAAGAGATGGCACCAATGGATTTGATTGTTTATGTCATCCATGGTGGCAAATTTGATGGAGGGGCTGGCTTTGGTGGTTTTTGATGGATGAGATGAGTTTGCAGGAGAAGACTGATGGTTGGACAGCATATGTTCAAATGGCTAAAAAGACCATCCAACATATATGGGAAACTTTTAGTCTTTCTTTTGTTCACTTAACAGAAAAAATAGAAAATTTTTAGTAACTATTTTGTTACTGGAACTAAACGTCAGGGACTCTTTAATTTGGGTTTGAAATGCAGGAATGTACCAGTGAATTTTGACATACCTCAAGGACTAAATATCAGGTGTACAAATTAGAAGTACAATCTTAAAACAAAATTTATCTTTTTCTTTTCTTTAGGTAGATAGGAATTATAATGAGCTACATAATAGGAGTAGCTCTTCTTTTTCTATAAACGCCTCCCAGTCTCCCACCTTTTCCAAAATTCAAATTTGAGACCTCTTGAAAGAAATCTAAAGTCTTAACTGCTGTGGTGCCCATAGCCTATTGGTGCTAAAGGCAAATTTATTACAACCTCGTATGTAAGGTCACAAGAAGCCTCTCGGCTATTTTTTTTTCTGGTTGCTTTCCCTTTCCCCAGTAACCGTGATATTTTTTTTGTTAATTTAGTGCTACTCTAAAAAAAATATTAATAATAGAGAAATTTTTGTCAATTAGTCCTGTCCTGAAAAACAAAATATATATATTAATGATATTTAGGTTTAAAAAAAAGTATAGACAACCATATGACGGATTCTCAACTGTAGAAAGAGTTCCTTAAAAAAGATAAATCAAATTTCTAATTACACTGTACATTCAAATAGGAGATTTTAAAAAAAGAACTCTCGAATACATTGGAAATTCAAGGAAGTTCTTATAATATTGTCATTAACTTAATTGTTGTTTGAAATAAGTATAATTATAGAAAGAAAGAAAGAGATAAGTTACAAACAAATAAATATTTCACAGTTTGAGTTCGACACTGATACTATCAATTCCTATCATAAGTCAACAGTAGAATAATTGACTGTACGTAAGTCTGACACTCACAGCAAAAGTAACCACCGTCATGGAAATATATTTAAATCAACCATATTAGAACTACTGAAAAACAATGTGAAAAATTATTAGAATATAATTTTACTTGACCTCCAAAAAGCTCCAAAATGAGAAAACTATAATATTTTTAGCCCTTCAAAAATCTTCATTTACGTTCCTTTACAACCCATACTTTCCTTCCAAAAAAAAAGTTTAATCTTCCCATACCTTATTAAACCTTCAAGACCTCCATCTAAATAGACCCTTTGTTTTTTTTTTTTTCAATTTTGCAAAATTGAAGATATAAAGAGGTAATTTAAAGTTAATATTTCATTGGAGTCAATAATTATTAGGAAAAAAGAAATTTAACCAATTTCAAGGAGTTCCATTCCATGCAGGTTTTACTTAGTGTCATTTCATACAGTTAGCTCCGCAAGAATTTGTTAATGAACCATTTAAAGTTTGTTTCCAACTGGTCACAAGTTAGGGACGAGTTTTCTTTACATTATCAAAGCCTGGTAAATGAAACTAGCAATAAAAATTTGTACTAATAGAATTAATGAACATGCAGAAACCATACTGAAAATTAAGGTAAGTTGTGCTTTTCTTCTAAGTGGGCACTACATTAGTTAGTCTTGTCTTGCATGTATTGCTTGTTATTTTTGTTTTGGCCTCATTACAAAACTTAGCACTTTTTGTAATCTATCTAAAACTTAATTTTAGTAATTTCATGCAGCAATTTTAAAATTTTTGCAATTTCATCATCCATCCAGTATCAGCTCTAAATTAAACCTAAATCCGCTAATGTTGTAGGTTTAAATCTGTTTAGTTGTTGCACACCATGTGAAAAAATTAAAATAATAAGATATTTCATATCAATGTAGCATAAATTTGGACTTGATAATATAAACTAACCGAAAAATGACAAATTTAAGCAAAGCTCACCTCAGCAAAGTCAGTTCTAATTTCGTTAAAAGTTAAACGGGTAGTAAAGTTGCGAAAATTTAAATGTTCCCGCATGAAATTACAAAAAATGCTCAAGTTTAATAGCTTTTTTTTTGGTCATTACGCTTTTTTATTTTGTACAGAAGATTTTTAATCGTCATGATCTCATGCAATAATTTTTTGTATGCCTTTTATTTTTGCTCGAACAAAATTCTTTTCCTTTAAAAAAGGAAGAAGAAGAAGACACAGTCACGCATTTAACTATAATATTGTCATATATCTATTAGAGGATATCAGAAAATATGTAGCTGGCCAACATAAAAATATATTAGATGCAAAAAGAGTAAAAATGTGAGACAACACAAATAAGGGCATGATATGAGGCACCTGCTTGCTTCTGCCAAGCTTTGAATGAGAAGAGACTCTAGGCATTTCAAAATTCTGTGTGATAATTTTCTGGCTTATACCACAGTGAGAAATCAATTCCTTTGCTTTTCAGTTTCTCAGTTGCGGATCCAATCTTTTCCAAGAGCTGCATTTGGAGGACAACTAATAGATTATTAAGACAAGACAAGACAAGACTCAAAAGCCAGTAAAACAACAGCACGCTTGCATTACATGTGATGTGGACAATTTCAAACATCAAACTTTATACGACAGAGGAAGCGCATCATTTTACAGCATCATTCCGTTTCCACTTCACATATTTAAGATCAACAACCTTGTTCTTTATTAGACTTATATTTATGCTCCATTAAAATGTCACATTAAATATACTTCTTCAGTAAGTAATACCACCAATTTGTTGAAGGATCCCCTTCCACATAAGATAGCCAACTTGATTCACAGTTCTACAAAATTTCAACAATAAACCTAGTAACATCTTATAAGTGATAAACACATCCAAGTTAAGGTTATAGTCAGAATGCTATTCCATCCCAGTCATCACGGAAACTTCATATGGTCCACTGCTCTATCCTAGTCATAAGCTTACAACTCCAGCTAATGATAATAATTATAGTTGCTGGTATTATTGTGCAAACTGTGCTCATGAATAACCAATGACATTCCGAATGTGAACTTTTCCATGTTAGCTGTCTGAACATGAAGAGAAGAGAACAGATGAATAAAAAGATCTGTTTTTGTCAGCAAGGGCAAGTCTTAACCTTAGCATGGAGCACACCATTAGATACCAAGACAGATCTATCAAATACACAAAATTTTCCCCCATCCATGCGGGTAACTGTCCCACCAGCTTCTTCAACCATCTGCTTGAAAAGGGCAAAAAAAAAAAAAGATTTATAAATAAATAAACGAAACTAAGAATTACAACATCAGCAAGAACTTTCCATAACTGGAAATTTTCTTCCAGTTTCAACATTTTAATGTTCCTTCATCTAGGGGTTTGCATCTGTCAGTATTATGGTCCTTTGTTTCTGCCGTCAGTTAACTATAATTTTTTTAAACAATAACTTGAAAAAAGAGAAATAAACAAAAAGTTGTTTGACCCCACGTTTCTGACATGAACCCACATGACAGGCTAAAGGAAAATAATACTTTTTTTAGAATAAATTACTATGATACTCCTAACTGTAGCTATAACTAAAATTTCCGTCCTTGCAATTTCAAATTTAGCACTTTTAACTCCTATAATTACTCAAGTGAAAAGTAAAAGATTTCATGGGTTTCAAGTGTTCTATGATAGGATAACCCAAGGACTAAAGTACATTATATTTAAAAATTTTAGACATTAAAGTATCCTAAGTTAGAACGCCAACAACTTGAGGGTAGTGAAATTTCAAAAATTTATAAATAAGTGCTAAAGTACTAGACATTATCAAACCTTAGGAACTAAAAATGATAAATTTAAAATAGTATGGACCAATGTGTTAATTATGGCGAAGGAGTGCATTAATTCAACCAACTGTTTTATTTAGTCCATTTTCCACATCGTTCTATCAAAGACAAACCAACAGAGGTATTCATAAGGCAAAAAAAATAACATGTTGAACTACTAAGCTAAAAGATACTTTTTTAGGGCATTATAATTTATACCAGAATGAAATTTTCCACATAGCACTAACATGATGCCTTCAGCCGTCCACATAGGTAAATCAAACTTATTACTACATGCCACATGGCACCGAAGTGACAAGAAATGAAACCTTAAATACTAAAATAACAGTAAAAAGGAAAATACATGGCCTCAAAGAGAAAAAGTACTAAAACACAAGCTGTGTTTTTTTTCTCTAAAAATTACAAAAATCTAAGTAATATCTTGAGAAGTTACTTCATAACAACTAAGAAACACTTTTATATCCCTGAAAATAAGCAACTGAACTACGTCAAATACAGTATATAATACATGTCTTCTTTCTGTCCATGCAACATCCTTTTTTTTTTTACTTACGCTATTGTGATTACGGATACTATAAGAGGGGCTTCAGTGGAAGTGGTCAACGACTTAGAATGTTAGAATAGTGAAGTTTACCAATTGACCTTTGATTTAAAATAAAAAATAATAAAATTTAAAATGCTGTAGATAACTAGTGTATCCATGTTGGGTATTACTAATAAAGATATTCAGCAAAGTAAAAAAATTGTCACTTCATTTATACCAAAAGTTGAAAGAAAGAAGAATAACATGCAATAGAAATTAGAACCCAAATCAGGGCCTTGCCATTATATATTCCAAGAAGCACTGACTTGTTAGGTGAATATATTTGTACAGGTTATATATAAAGCCAAAGCCGAAAATACCTCTTTGTAAATTTGGAATCATTAGTTGAAAATTGATATTGAGGAAAACTAGGTGTAATAGTCAAATTAAAGCGTTTTCTGAAAAAGAAACATGTCTTTTGCATAAGGAAATGTTCAAAGATTGTGGTGCTATGTAGTTTTTTCTATAATTATAAGTATATGATTGGAGAAAAATGCTCAAATGTACAGGAATAGAACAGTTTTCCTGGCATTATACTTGTGCTCAAATCTACCATCCCAATAAATGATAACTCCACTGTCCAATAGAGAAAGAATGTAATTTCATTAGCAAAAGCATATGTCACAATAAAAAACTTTACCAGGACGCCAGCAGCCATATCCCATGGTTTTAGACGGTACTCCCAATACGCCTCTACAATCCCTAGTGCTACATGACACATGTCAACTGCAGCAGCACCAAGCCTCCTCACACCCTACATAGTACATAATATAATTTGAGAAACCAAGAAGAGGCAAGAAAGAGAATAAAAGGAGCATGTGTTGTTTCACTAGGTTAAACATATCTAATCAGAAAAATGGGAAGAATTGAAAAGAAAATGCTAGATGTACCCTGCTGATATCAGTATATTCCTTGAATAATTCAATGTTAGTAGACCATGCATCATCGTGGTCGTAACCAAACCCAGTCACAAGGAGAGATTGCTCCACCTAAAATGGAAGATGACAAACAAATGCAAAATAAGGCAAGTCTTCAAAAAATCAAGTATCTTTCTGTTATAATGTAATTTGCCCATGCAGTCAGCATTCCTCATCTCCCCCAAATCCTTCTCCCTGTTTTTTTATGATTGGTTGAGAAGACTGCTCAAGGGGGAATCCCATTACAAAAGAAGAGTAGGATATATACCATATACGGAATCAAAAGAAGAAGAAAAAAATTTAAAGCAGCAAAACATCAATTAAAATCAACAGATTCTTTTTTTTTTTTTGTTATTTAGGTTCTATTTGTTTCACGGACCGCATTTTCTGATGTTTAGAGCATTCTAGAAAAGTCAATAGAAAATATTTTCCCAGTCAATAGAAAACTACACTATTTTTAAGGGAAAGGGAAAGTAAATATCCAAATTTTACATTTATTAATCCAATAATCACCAATGGTGACTTGCTAACCAGCAACAACACCACTTGTTGCCAGTAACCACTAGCTACTATTACCAATCAACTCTGACTATTATAATTTATTTCTATGTATTTTTTTACTGTCAAAAAAATTGAAGAAGTTAAAATAGATACAGCTTGGAAAGACAGTGTAACTAACTTGGACAAAATTAGTTGAGAATGATCTTATAGCTCTATATCTCTTTGAAGATGTAGCCAATAATCGCTCTGAATGGAAAAAGAGCATTTATATAGCTGATCCCAACTAATATAGGATTAAACTTAGTTGAATTAAGTTAATTTGTACATATTTTTTCACATGCTGATAATAAAATTTAAAAGTATGGAATTATTACAAAATTAAAGAAATTGAAAGTCTTAGAAATTGAATTTTTTTTTATTTTAACTAATTTTTAATATTGTAACCAAATAGCAAAAAATTAGTTCTATGGAAAATATTTTCTAGAAACAAGTTAGTTTCTGCGAAACAAATGAAGCCTTATTTATCAATTTACCTTCCACTTTTGAGCAATTCTTGCAAAAAGATGAGAAATGATACGATAGAATTTTTGTAAGTGGATTCATAAGTCTAACGCAACAACTCTAAAAGAATGGGCTTCCTCATTAAAGAGTTGTTAATAGTTTATGCTTTAGCAAGTATCAATCAAAATGTCATATAATGTACCCCTAAATGATATTTAAGCACAACTGCATCAGGTGAAATACTCAAATCTACCAATACTATACTTTTTGCCAACATATTTGAGCTCATGGATCTTTAACTAACATATGATCCCTCACCTTATTAGTCTGACTCGCATGAATTTTTTGTCCATTACAGAAGGCTCCCCCGCCTAAGATAAAATTAGAAGTAGTTCCATCATTTATATAGCAAATAGCATAGAAAAGTAAAAGAAGAAGTAACAACAATCAACATGGATTTCTTACCAGCAGTTGCAGAAAATATACGAGTATTCCAAGCCATAGGACCCCCAACAAACTCTACCTGAACAAAGACAGCAGCAGCATCATTTTAAACCCTCTCTTTTTCACTGTTGTCTAATGTAAGTACCTTTTCTCTAAGTATCTTTTTATTTCATTGTTACTATTGAAAATGGATCAAACAACTTTTCTCATCTAACCAACATCTTTTAAGATTAAAAGAAAAAAAAACATAGTAACATGTTCCTTTTGTGCAAAATAGCTTATCAGCTACAATGTCATATTAATCGTTGAAGGATCACTTGCAAGATCTCAA
Source organism: Garcia nutans (assembly GCA_947685225.1). Taxonomy (NCBI): domain Eukaryota; kingdom Viridiplantae; phylum Streptophyta; class Magnoliopsida; order Malpighiales; family Euphorbiaceae; genus Garcia; species Garcia nutans. The sequence continues at coordinate 39,627,884 of CANTUV010000045.1, forward strand.
ACGATGGGCAACATGGACTGGGTTGTAAACTGGAAGCAGTCTTCATTTAGCAAATACTTGTCATATTAAATCTATCATTACTAGGTCAAAGCTATAAATGCTCATTTAAATAGACTATAGCTGTTTAAAATATCCTTGATGCCTTTTTACCTGTAACAAGAGCCACCAGCTGTAAATGCTGCCATCTGTAAAACTAACTAATTTCATTTATAATTGTCTTCAGAAGTATAAACTTAATGAAACAGTCATGCCAGTTAGATACATAGGGACACAAACATGGCTCAAAAGCTCCTTAGGGCATACTGCACCAAGGCTCAAATTCTTCTCAATTTTTTCACAGAGAAAGATAGAGCAAATCCATACACAGGAAAAGACAAAAGTAACATGAAATTTTAGAAACAATCACAAACACAGTAGTAATACTTTTAAACAAGAACAAAAGAACTATTATCATGTCTACATCGTACTAGAATGCAGTTTTTCTTTTTCTAATCTTCTGGCTCTGGCACATTAAAGTAAAAAATCAGTAATTGAAACTGCATATTGCATCCAAATGGATGCAAAGTAACCTAGGTCAAAATTAACAGAAATAACTTAGTTTCAATTTACCCTAGGTCAAAATTGACAGAAAAATTATATTATTGTATTATTATTTAGAAGATCAAAAGGTCCAATTGGCCACTGAATTTATACCATATTTCAATTTAGTCTTTAAATCTCAAATTTGTTAAATTGAGGCATTAGTTTGATTAGTTGTGGTATACTGAAGTTTGCAAAATTGAAGAGCCCAAATGAAAGTTATGGAGTAAATTTGGTGATTTCACATACTTTCAAGGGTGAATTTGACCTAATAGAATTCTAATTAATAATTAAAACATTATTTTTCATTAAATCTTTCACCCAGGGTAAAATTGAAACCAAATCTCAGATTATGTTAAATTGACCAAGGTCAAAGCTTAGGATAATTTGCAAAAGCAATTTTAACTTAGTTTGGGTTCTTTTTGTCAATAAGCCTAAAATTTAAAGCAGAACTATGTATTTTCAGCAGAACCTCCAAAGGAAAAAGAAAAAACTGTCTTCATCAGCCCCAGCTCTGTTTCTCCTTGCAATTTCAGCACAAGAATCATTACTTGGTCCAAGGTTTCATTGTATTAGCAGGGAGAGCTTATCCCACCCAACTCCACAAAGGTCCTTTTATACTTCAGGAACCAAGGTAACGACCCAAATTGGCCTGAAAGGAAGACTAGCTTCACTATGAAGATTAAAACTCCATAAAGTTGATCACAGATTGGGCTTGATTTTTTGAGCATCAGATTGTGCATGATTTTAGTAGTATAAAACATGAAATGCTACACTAACTCCAACAAATAGTGTAATAGGCATATGCTGATTCTGGTCACCTGATTAAGCCATGTTACTGGAACCACATATGGAAAACTTTCCCATTTAGAAAAAAGAAGAATTAAAGAATTACATCTTAAAGCACATTACACACACTCCCTCAACAAGCTAAACTCTACAGTCCCTACAAATGATTTAACCAGATTAAGGACTTCCAATTTCCCTTGAATCTCTATTTTTTTTCTTTTTGGCTCAGCTGATGCTGTTAAATAACCCTTGTTTTTCCTTCTCACAAATTTATGCTAGTAGGTATCCAGTTACTGTTTGTTAAAGTTTGATGAAAAGAGAATGAGATAGATACTATTTGATGGATTACTAAGAAAACTTCAGCGTAAAACCATTTTCAGACAGAATTTAGCAGACATATATATGTAGATAAAAGTTGTTTGATCAATACCACAGCAGCAGCAGCAGGATTTCCTTGAAACAGAACTCCCACAGAGACAGCAAAGCTAGGATAACCATGAGCGAAATTTGTTGTTCCATCTATAAAAATAGAATCCCATGACAAGCACATACAAATACATAAAGCACACTTGAAAAAAAAAAACTAAGCTCCTGCAGTTAGATCACTTGTACTCAAAGAAAAGCATAAATATAAACAAATAAATAAAAGATGGCATGTCTGCCAGATTATATGTTAGGTGCTTGGCCTAGTGGTTGGTGGTTAAGCACACAACTATTGATTTAAGATGACTGATAATATAAACTTTAATGTCCAGCATTTGACATTTGAAGTGAGCTGTTCAAATTAGTCAAGAAATGCTTAGGCAACAGCTAAGTAAATTCATTGGCTTCATGCAAACCATTAAAGCAACCAAAGAACTGGAGAACTGGTAAAGTAGAAGATCATCATGGTCCAGCAAATTCAAGATCAACAGCCACTAACTTTCCCTAGCACTGGCCTATGGTTCTCAATTTAACTTCGCCTATACATGAGTTTCTTGTGCATAGCTGGTCCCAAGCCCGAGTAAAGGAGGAGGGTTGCGGTAGGTGACAGCCAGCGTAAAACTTTTATCATAACTCATGATATAGATTCTAATAATAATATCGTTGGGGCATTCCCTATTTACGACGCGCTACATTGGAGCCCGGGTGTAGTGAAGAATAAGCAAGGGTGTAGGGCGTTCCCGGAATGCGACGCACCATGTCGGCACCCGGATGTGGTGCATAATAAACAAAAGTTCTCACATCATGGACGAGTATGGGCAAAGAAGTTAGTCCAAAATATGAGTAATACAAGAGATACATGTTCAGATAATGGTAAAAGATTCTATAGGAAGAAGCATAAGAAAGAACAAGTAGGGAGTAAGATCAGAATAGGAACTTGGAATATTGGATCTCTTACGGGTAAACTGAGAGAACTTGTTTATACTACGGAGAGAAGGAAAATTAGTATTGCTTGTATTCAAGAGACTAAATGAGTTTGAGGAAAAAGTAAAGAAGTTGAGAATATTGGGTATAAAGTGTGGTATACAGGTACAGATAGAAGTAAAAACAGAGTATGTATAATTTTGGATCGGAACCTAAAGGAGACGGTTGTAGCGGTGAAAAGAGTAAACGATGGGAATATTTCAATTAAACTTGTGCTCCAGAATGAGACCATCAACATAATTAATGAATATGCCCCTCAAGTTGGATTGGATGGGGAGAGCAAGCAAAAATTTTGAGATGATATGGATGAACTTGGCGCAACGTTAAGTGTTGTCGCCGTGTGACCTGAGGTCACGGGTTCGAGTCGTGGAAACGGCCTCTTGCAATTAATTGCAAGGGAAGGCCGCGTACAAAGACCCAATGGGTCCGACCCTTCCCCGGACCTCGCTCATTGCGGGAGCATTCGTGCACCGGGCTGCCCTTTTTTTTATGGATGAACTTATGCGAGGGATTTCATATGATGAAAATATTTTTTATAGGAGGAGACTTAAATGAACATGTAGGAAAATACATAGTAGGTTTTGAAGAGGTATGTTATGACAAAGAAAGAAAGAATACACACTAATCTCATTGATGAAATGCTGTATTTATACACAGATAGTATTTAATGTATAACACTTAACTACTAACTACTTAATTAATGACAACTACTTAATTTATGGTTGTACAGCTAACACGCCCCCTCAAGTTGGAGCATATATGTTGAGGATGCCCAACTTGTTACAAAAATAGCTAACCCGAGACCCATTTAGAGCTTTTGTAAAGATGTCACCAAGTTGTTATCCTGTCTTGACACATTCTGTAGAGATGATGCCTTGTTGTATTTTCTCTCGAATAAAGTGACAGTCAATTTCAATATGCTTAGTTCGTTCATGAAACACTGGGTTAGAAGCAATATGAATGACAGCCTTATTATCACACCACAAATTTGCAGTGGATGTTTTGAAACCGATTTCTTCTAGGAGTTGACGAATCCATATAACTTCACATGTAGATTGTGCCATAGCACGATACTCGGATTCAGCACTGGAGCGTGACACCACATTCTGTTTCTTACTTTTCCAAGATACTAGGTTTCCTCCCACAAAAACACAATATCCTGTAGTTGACCTTCTATCAACCTTTGAACCTGCCCAATCTGCGTCAGAAAAACACTCAATGTCCAAATGACCATGATTGCTATAGAGAAGGCCTCGCCCTGGAGCATTTTTCAAGTAACACAAAATTTGTCCCAAAGCTTCCCAATGTGCAACGGTGGGAGATGACATGAATTGACTCATGACACTCACTGAGTAAGCAATGTCTGGTCGTGTCACTGTAAGATAATTCAATTTGCCAATCAATCGCCTATACATCTTAGGATCAGAAAATAATTCCCCATCAGTTGTTAGATGTACATTGGGTGTCATCGGAGCATCACATGGTTTAGCACCTAGTTTTCCAGTATCCTTTAGGAGGTCAAGAACATACTTTCTTTGAGATAAGAATATACCCTGCTTACACCTAAATACTTCAATCCCTAGGAAGTACTTCAAGGGACCCAAATCTTTTGTTTGGAATTGGGATTGAAGAAATAGTTTAAGTGATGAAATACCAGCTGAGTCACTTCCTGTAACGACAATATCATCAACATAAACTACAAGCAGAATTACTCCAGCACTAGACTTCTTGAAAAACACTGAATGATCACAAATACTCTTTGTCATGCCAAAAGTTTGTATTACTTCGCAGAACCTTCCAAACCAAGCTCGAGGACTTTGTTTTAAACCATAAAGAGACTTACGAAGCCTACATACTTTATCCTTCTCCCCCTGAGCAACGATGCCAGGCGGTTACTCCAAATAGACCTCTTCTTGAAGATCACCGTGGAGAAAAGCATTCTTAACATCAAGCTGGTGCAGGGGCCAATCATGACGAGCTACTAAGGAGATAAACAAACGAGCAGAAGATAATTTGGCCACAGGAGAAAAGTATCCGAATAATCAATACCATATACTTGAGCATATCCCTTAGCAACTAGGCGAGCCACAGAACCATCTAGATTAACTTTAACTGAGAAAACTCATTTACACCCTATAGCTTCTTTCCTGCAGAAAGATTTACAAGATTCCAAGTACCATTCGCATCCACAGCAGACATTTCCTCTGCCATTACTGTTCGCCAACCAGGGTGAGATAAAGCTTAGGCAACAGTTTTAGGAATAGACACTGAATCTAGATTACTCACAAAACATCGAGACAAGGAAGACAAATGATCATAATGCACAAAAGAAGAAATGGGATGGGTACATGAGCGCTTACCTTTTCGAAAAGCAATAGGAAAGTCAAGATCAGACTGTGGAGGGGCGAACGAAGCTTCTGACGAGGCGGAAGGTGGAGGATGCGAGTCAGTAATAGCCAACCTTCTGGAATACACCTGGTTGAAACGAGGGCGAGAGGGTGGCGGTGCAGGAGGAGGAGGAGATGCTATCTGTTGGAATATATCCTTAATTTATGGCTTTATGTTGGGATATCCTGATTTTATGGCTGTGTTTATGCCACTATGTTTGCCTTTAGTCTTTTTCTATTATTTGTATATTTCTAATAGCAATAGGATTAGTCTATAAATACCAATTCAAATCTATTGTAAATTCAAGAGATTGAGAATAATAAGTTAAGATTTATCTCAAATTCTTCATGGTATCAGAGCCAAGTTGCTACTGACTTTTTTTCCTATTCTTCTTCTTCTTCCGGCGTCACTGTGAACATTCACCTTCACTGTGAAAATTCACCTCCTTTTTCCGGCGTTTATTTTCTCTCACCACCACCCACAGCAGGTGCGCAGGACGCCGGAGAGCCGGGCTGTCAAATCTCGTAGACGGAGGGTGGCGCGTGGGTCCACACGCGCCGATTGAAGTTCTGGCCGGAGTATCACGCGCCGGCGCGTGAGCAAATTTCCGGCGTCCGTTTCCGACGAAACTTCACCAGCAGCCTCGCCTCTTAATTCCGAGTTTGTGTGTAGGCTCCATTCAAATTTCTGACATCTTTCGAAATTGGCAGTGGACTCAAATTGTATTTCAGTTCAGGTTTTTCTTCTGATTCTTCTTTAAAATGGCTTCTGGTTCAGATATATCAGGTTTGATCAAACCTCTGTTCTCTTCTATTTCCAGTTCTCCTGCCATTACTACTGTAAAATTGCAAGGTAGTGATAATTATGTTTCATGGGCTGCATCGGTTGAACTTTGGTTTATGGGTCAAGGTTATAGTGATCACTTAATTAAAAATGCAATTGATGTTGATGAAAAAGATAGGACAGTATGGACTAAAATTGATGCACAACTATGTAGTCTACTATGGCATTCTCTTGAACCAAAGTTGCTTACCCTATTTCAGTCTTGTAAAACTTGTTTTAAAGTCTGGACCAAGGCTAAAACGTTGTATACTAATGATATTCAACGTATTTATAAGGTTGTCGATAACATTGTTCATTTACAACAAAATTTTCAAGATATGCCCAGCTATTTAGGTCAAGTTGAAACTTTGAAGGATGAATTTAACTCTCTCATGCCTTTTTCTTCAAATGCCACTGAGCAAGAGAATCAACGAGATAAGTTTTTTATGGTATTAGCTCTCATAGGGCTTCGAGCAGATTTGGCTACTGTAAGAGATCAGATTCTTGCTAGTCCAATCATTCCTAAATTAGATGAAGTCTTTGCTCGTTTACTTCGCATCTCCTCCAGCAATATTGAAACTGAAACTTCTGTATTAGTTGTACAGAAGAATAATCAGCAGGTAGATAGTCGAAAAGAGAAGGGAAAAGGCTCCAGATTTCATTGCTCCTATTGTGATAAGGGGGGTCATACACGTGACCGTTGTTGGGCTCTTCATGGACGACCTCCCAAACCTAATCAGGGTAATCGTCCAACTGCTAATATAGTCCAGTCTCAAGGAAATGGTATTCTTCCTCTACCTACGACTCAAGCATCGAAACCTAACTCAGTTACATTAACTGGGATTGATTATGATGAATACTTACAATATCAAGTATTGAAACAACAGTCATCTTCTCCAACAGGTTTTGTTGTTCAACCGGGTACTTCCTTTGCTTGTCTCACACAATCTTCACCCACTGGATCTTGGATATTAGACTCCGGTGCTTCTGATCACATTTCTGGTAATCCAAATCTTTTCTCCTCTCTTACTACAATTAATTCCCAATTTTCAACAGTTACCTTGGCTAATGGGTCACAAACAATGGTTAAAGGAGTAGGAGAAAGTAAACTTCTCTCTTCTATGCCTTTAGTATCAGTCTTATATGCCCCTGCATGTCCATATAATTTGATTTCCATTAGTAAATTATCAAAACAGCTTAATTGTAGAGTAATCTTTGAATCTAATTCTGTTTTTGTGCAGGACCGCTGTACAGGGAAGATGATTGGAGAAGGTCATGAGTTCAATGGCTTGTATCTTCTCTCCTGTCCTACAACATCCACTGCCCTTACTTCCGCCGTTTCTATTGACCTACTTCATAGTCGTCTTGGCCATCCTAGCCTCTCCAAACTTCAGAAATTGGTTCTTGGTGCCTCCACACTTTCTTCTCTTGAGTGTGAATCATGTCAACTTGGAAAGCATACTCGTAGTTCTTTTCCAAAGTCTTTAAATAATAGAGCATCATCTATGTTTAGTGTTGTTCATTCAGACATATGGGGTCCAAGTCGTGTTGGTACTATTTATGGCTTTCATTATTTTGTCACTTTCATTGATGACTATTCTCGTTATACTTGGTTGTTTTTAATGAAAAATAGATCTGAACTATTTACTATTTTCAAAAATTTTTGTGCTGAAATTAAAAATCAATTTGATGTCTCCCTCAAAATTCTGCGAAGTGATAATGCACGAGAATATTTCTCTCTTCCCTTTCAAGAATTTATGGCTTCACAAGGAATCATTCATCAATCTTCTTGTGCATATACCCCTCAACAAAATGGCATTGCTGAAAGAAAGAATCGACATCTCATTGAAACCACCCGCACAATGCTTATCCATCATAAAATGCCACTTCGTTTTTGGGGAGATGCAGTTCTAACTGCATGTTACTTAATTAATCGGATGCCCTCTTCAGTACTGCAAAATCAGAATCCTCATTCTATTTTGTTTCCCAATAAACAATCTTATCCTCTCTCTCCTCGTGTGTTTGGGTGTACCTGTTTTGTTCATAATCATACCCCTGGTAAAGATAAACTCCAACCCAAGTCTATTAAGTGTGTCTTCTTAGGGTATTCTCGTCTCCATAAAGGCTACAAATGTTATGATCCTACCACTAATAAATATTATGTTTCAGCAGATGTGACCTTCTTTGAAGCATCCTCATATTTTTCCACTAATCAGACAGGTGTTGTTGAGGCTCTACCCGCTCCCACTCTTCCTATTTCAGATGATCGATCCTCTCATAAACCATTACAAGTTTACTCTAGGCGACCTTCTCCTCCCACACTTGATGTCTCTCTTGCAGGTACAGATGCCATACACTCATCTCCTCCGCCAACAATTTCTCCTACGCCGGTCTTGCCTCTAACAGAAGAACCCGCTCTACTTATTGCTCTTCGGAAAGGTATTCGTTCTTCTCGTAATCCTCATCCAATTTATAATTTTCTGAGTTATCATCGTCTTTCTCCATCATACTATACTTTTGTCTCTACTTTGTCTACTATATCTATTCCAAAATCTATTGATGAAGCACAAGCTAATCCTGGTTGGCAACAAGCAATGGTTGAAGAGATGACTGCTCTTCATGATAATGATACTTGGGAACTTGTTCCATTACCATCTGGGCAATCTGTGGTTGGTTGTCGTTGGGTTTATACTGTCAAAGTTGGTCTTGACGGAAAAGTTGCTCGCTTAAAAGCCCGCTTGGTTGCTAAAGGATATACTCAAATTCCTGGCCTTGATTATGGTGACACTTTCTCTCCTGTTGCAAAGATTGCCTCTGTCCGGCTTCTTATTTCTCTTGCTGCCATAAATCACTGGCCTATTTACCAGCTGGACATTAAAAATGCCTTTCTACATGGCAACCTAGCAGAAGAAGTTTATATAGAGCAACCGCCCGGGTTTATTGCTCAGGGGGAGTATGGGTTAGTTTGTCGATTGAATAAGTCTCTTTATGGTCTGAAACAATCTCCACGCGCATGGTTTGGACGGTTTAGTTCTGTGGTTCAAGAATTTGGGATGCATAGAAGTGACGCAGATCATTCGGTATTTTATCATCATACAGCTCATGGCAAGTGTATTTATTTGGCAGTATATGTCGATGATATTGCAATAACAGGTGATGATAATGAAGGAATTGCTCAACTCAAACAACATCTTCTCGGTCATTTTCAAACTAAAGACTTGGGAAAGTTGAAGTATTTTCTGGGTATTGAGGTAGCTCAATCATCTACAGGCATTGTTATCTCGCAGAGAAAATATGCCTTAGATATTTTAGAAGACATTGGGATGCTGGATTGTAAACCTGTGGAAACCCCTATGGATCCAAATATTAAACTTGTTCCTGGACAGGGGGAGCCAATAAAAGACCCTGGTCAGTATCGGAGGTTGGTTGGAAAACTCAATTATCTCAGTATCACGCGCCCAGACATCTCCTTTGCAGTAAGTGTGGTAAGTCAGTTCCTTCAAACTCCATGTAATAGTCATTGGAATGCAGCAATACGCATTCTTAGATATATCAAGGGAACACCAGGACAAGGTTTGTTGTATGAAAATAGAGGATATACACAAATTGTGGGATATTCAGATGCTGATTGGGCCGGTTCTCCCTCAGATAGACGATCAACCTCAGGGTATTGTGTATTTTTTGGTCGAAATCTTATATCATGGAAAAGTAAAAAGCAAGATGTTGTAGCAAGATCAAGTGCAGAAGCAGAATATCGAGCAATGGCTTTAGTTACCTGTGAACTTATTTGGTTACAACAATTGCTTCGAGAATTAAGACGTGAAAATATGAGTCCAATGCAATTAATATGCGATAATCAAGTAACACTTCATATTGCTTCAAATCCAGTTTTTCATGAAAGGACAAAACATATAGAAGTAGACTGTCATTTTGTCAGGCAAAAGATTGAATCTGGCTGCATTGTTACCAATTTTGTCAGTTCAAATGATCAATTGGCTGATATTTTCACTAAAGCTTTAAGAGGACCTCGGATTGAATACATTTGTCACAAGCTAAGAGCATATGATATCTATGCTCCAGCTTGAGGGGGAGTGTTGGAATATATCCTTAATTTATGGCTTTATGTTGGGATATCCTGATTTTATGGCTGTGTTTATGCCACTATGTTTGCCTTTAGTCTTTTTCTATTATTTGTATATTTCTAATAGCAATAGGATTAGTCTATAAATACCAATTCAAATCTATTGTAAATTCAAGAGATTGAGAATAATAAGTTAAGATTTATCTCAAATTCTTCACTATCATAGGATCTGGTTCAGTAGGGGCAGACTCTTGAATAGTAGGTCCTGTAGTGGAATCAAGACTTTTATGAATAACATAAACTAAGAGATCATCTGTCTCCCCCTGACTGGTATATGTATCCGAGGAGGAAAAAAATGGAGTTTTCTCAAAGAAAGTAACATCTACATAGACAAGATAGCGGTTCAATTCAAGAGAAAAGCAACGATACCCCTTTTATTGCCGAGAGTAGCCAAGAAAGACACACCTTAGAGATTTTGGATCTAATTTGGTAACGTGTGGACGAACATCACGCACAAAACAAGTGCACCCAAAGATACGAGGGCTAGCGGGAAATAAAGCTTTGGAGGGAAACAAGACACTGTACGGAGTTGCACCCTTAAGAACAGTAGAAGGCATTCTGTTGATCAAAAAACAAGCTGTAGAAACAGCATCAGCCCAAAAATGTTTAGGCACCTTCATTTGAAAGAGGAGTGCCCGAGAAACCTCAAGAAGATGTCTATTTTTCCTTTCAGCAACCCCATTTTGAGAGGGAGTATCGACACAAGAAGTTTGATGAAAAATGCCGTTGTGAGACATATAGGACTGGAAGGAACTGGACATGTATTCTTTGGCGTTATCACTTTGCAAGATATGAATAGTTCTATTAAACTGAGTTTTAATTTCAACACAGAAGGAAGAAAAAATAGAAAACAACTCAGAACGATGTTTCATTAAAAACAACAAAGTACATCGAGAATGGTCATCCACAAAAGTAACAAAATACCTAAAACCAGTTTGGGAAGTAACAAGGCAAGGACCCCAAACATCAGAGTGTACCATGTCAAAAGAGGACTCAGCCCGTTTATTCACTCGAGAAACTAAATGCGAACGGTGATGTTTCGCAAACTGACAAGATTCACAGTCCAAACTAGACAAAGACTGAAATTGTGGATACAAAATTTTCAGGGAAGAAAACGAAGGATGACCAAGGCGACAATGAACTTCCAAAGGAGAAAGGGAACCATCACACACCAATGAAGTGGAAACGTGATCATCAAGAAGATAAAGGTCATTTGACTTGTGTCCTCTACCAATAGTCCGCCTCGTCAAAAGATCCTGAAACACAATATTTTGGGGAAAAAATGTGACACAACAATTTAATGTTTCAGTAATGGTGCTAACGGATAACAAATTGAATGAAAACTTAGGTAAACATAAGACTTTTGACAAAGAAAGAGATGGAGTTGGATTAGCAATACCAATACCAGTGACAGGTTTTAGACCCATCGGCTAAAGTGACATAACTTGAAAAATCAAGTTTTCTTAAAGAAGATAAGAGACTTGAGTTACCTGTCATGTGGTCTGTGCAACCTGAATCAATGACCCAACTAGGTGATGCAGATAAGAGACGTGTTGGAGGTACCTGATTTGGCAGCAGCAGCAGCAATAGGAGGGTCAACAGGCTTGGATGGGCGATACTGACAGAGCTCATTAAACTCTGCAGCTGATATTGTCACAGTATCTGAAGAACTGGATACAGATTCCTGACTAGCCATATGGGCCCGATGTTTGTTCAACAACTTCTTACAGAAACGTCTAATATGGCCTGGTTCATGACAGTAATAGCAAATAACATTTGACTCCCTAGCACCAGTACTTCCACGATTATTTCCCCCTTTACTCTGATTTCCAGACTCGCGACTCACAAGTGCACTAGGAGGAGATGCCACCGGATTTGAATTTTCATTCCGAAGCAATCGAGAGAATGTTTCCTTCAAATTAGGAACTTCAGTACCGGACATTATTTGAGATTTGGCCATTTCAAAGTTTGGAGATAGACCTGCAAGAAAACACATGACACCCATTTCTTCCCGCTGTTTTTGCTGGACCTTAATGTCGGAACTGAAAGGCATTAGAACATTAAGGTCCTCCATAATCTTCTTTACTTCTCCAAAATACGCTCTAAGAGGCTTATCCTTCTGCTCAACACGATATAACGTCATACAAGTATCATACATATGATTCAAATTTCCCTTACCCGAGTACAAAAATTCAAGGTACTCCATTAAGTCTTTGACATACTCACAATGACCGATTAAACCAATTACATCACGGCCAATACAATTTTTTATTTGCAAGAATAATCTCGCATCTTCTCTTACCCAAAGTTGTTTAGCATCACCATCCGGTGGATCATTAGTCAAGTGATCATCCTTGTCTACACTTCTCAAATAAATTTAAATAGTTTTGCTCCAATCTAAAAAATTATTTTCATTCAACTGATATTCCGTAATTCTGCTAACTACCGGAATAACATCCGTAACTGCCGCAACATGCTTATTATCAGCCATCACAACACAATCTAATAGCTCCAGAAAACCACAAAAATGAGCACCAGCTCCAAGAAATGTATCACAAAAACAATTTCTACAAGCTGCTCCCACAAATAATAATAACCACACACGATTTCACAATACCAGAATGAAACAAAGATAGTTCCAAAACAGAACCCAAAGCTAAAAAGCAGTTAAAAATGCAGAAAGGGCACTAGACTAGGAACCTGGTTACTGTTCACAGGTCTGAAACCACCGGAATGCAGAAACCGACCACCGGAATGGATAGCTGGGTCCACTGCGACGCCGGAACACAGAAGCCGATCGCCGGAGATGAGCTCACGCTCCGGCGCGTGGAATAGTGACAATTTTTTCCGTCGGCGCGTGTACCTCACGCGCTGCCTTCTAGGTCGCCGGACTGAAGGGGAAGGCCGGTCTGAGGCTGGCGCACCTTCCCTGGGTGGCTGTGATGATAACTGAACAGTGTAGGTTCCCTCAACTTCTCACCAAAAGCTTAAACACATAATTTCCTAACCTATAGGCTCTGATACCATGTTATGACAAAGAAAGAAAGAATACACACTAATCTCATTGATGAAATGCTGTATTTATACACAGATAGTATTTAATGTATAACACCTAACTACTAACTACTTAATTAATGACAACTACTTAATTTATGGTTGTACAGCTAACAAGGTACATGGAGAGTATGGTTTTGGAATTCGAAATGAAGAAGGTAAGAGTATCATTGATTTTGCTTTAGCCTATGGTTTGATTCTAACAAACACATATTTTATAAAAAGAAAATCACATCTAGTGACATTTAAAAGTGGGCAAAATAGAAGTCAGATTGACTTCATACTCACAAGAAAAGCCAATCGAACTCGATGCAAGGATTGTAAGGTTATTCCAGGTGAGGCTTTGACCACTCAGCATAGGTTAGTGGTTTTGGATATCAAGTTTAAGAGGTTGACTAGTAGGCCAAGGAGGAACAATATTTTTAATATTAGGTGGTGGACTTTAAAAGGTGAAAAACAATTGTTGTTCAAGGATGAGTTGGTCAAAGCTGGAGGGTGAGAGTAAGATGTGAGTATGTCATCAAATGATATGTGGATATGCATGTCTACAACAATTAAAGGAGTAGCTAGAAAGATTCTTGGAGAATCTAAAGGGTGTGGACATTCCTCGAAGGAGTCTTGGTGGTGAAATGAGGAAGTGCAAAAAGCAGTAAGAAGTAAAAGAAAATAATATAAGAGTTTGCCCAAGTGTAATAACAATGATGCTTTTGAGCAGTACAAACAAGCGAAAAAAGATGCTATAAAGGCAGTTAGTCAAGCAAGAGCACAATCTTTAGAGAGTTTGTATGAGAAATTTTGAACAAAGAAAGGGAAAAACTATCTATAAATTGGCTAAGAAATGGAAAATAAATGTCGTGATTTAAACCAAGTTAAGTGCATTAAAGGTAAAGAGAATAAGGTTCTGGTTCAAGAAGAGAATATTAAGGAACGATGGAGAAGTTATTTTGAGAAACTTCTTAATGGTAACCATAGTGATAGCATTGAGGGTTTAGACGTTAAGCCGGAGAAAAATGTGAAATATACTAGACGGATTAGGTTTTCGAAAGTTAAAGAAGCTTTGAAGAGGATTAAAATTTGGTAAAGTCTGTGGACCATATGAGATACCTATTGAGGTTTGAAAATGTTTGGGAGATATAGGAGTTGCATGGTTGACATCTTTGTTCAATAAGATCTTAAGTACAAAGAAAATGCCTAATGAATGGAGACAAAGTAATTTGACACCTATTTTTAAGAATAAAGAAGATATTCATAATTGCTCAAATTATAGAGGTATAAAGTTTATGAGCCACACTATGAAATTGTGGAAGAGAGTTGTGAAACACCATTTGCCGTTAGATACTTGTATCTCCTCAAATCAGTTTGGCTTTATGCCTGGTCGATCAACTATGGAAGCTATTTTTCTTATAAGAGATTTGATGGAAAAGTATAGAGAGATGAAGAAGGACTTACATATGGTTTTTATTGACTTGGAAAAGGCGTATGATAGAGTCCCTAGAGAAGTTTTACGATGGGTCCTAGAGCGTAGGGGAATATCTATACGATATATCCAAGTCTTGAAGAATATGTATGAGGGAGCCATCACCAGTGTCCGCACTGTGGGAGGGGATACTAAGCATTTTCCCGTTTCTATTGGATTATACCAAGGTTCAGCTTTGAGCCCTTATCTTTTCGCCTTGGTCATGGATGAGCTAACAAGACATATACAGGATGGCATCCCTTGGTGTATGATGTTTGCAGATGATATTGTATTAATAGATGAGACTCGAGCAGGGATAAGTCAAAAGTTAGAGTTATGGAGAAGCACTTTGGAATCTAAAGGTTTTAAGCTAAGTAGGACTAAGACTGAGTATATGCATTGTAGATTTAATAGTGAGAATAGAGAAAGAGGTAAAATTATTTTAGACGGAATAACAATATCTCATAGTACTTATTTTAAATACCTTGACTCTATTCTTCAAGAAGATGGGGGTTGTAAAGATGTAAATCATAGGATTAAAGCTGGTTGGATGAAGTGGAGGGTGCTACAGGAGTTCTATGTGATCAAAAGATGCCAATTAAATTAAAAGAAAAGTTTTACCACACTACAATACGGCCTGCGATGATGTATGGTAGTGAGTGTTGGGCAGTAAAAGGATAACACATGAGTAAAATGCTTATTGCGGAAATGAAAATGATAAGATGGATGTGTGGTCATACTAGAATGGATAGAATCCACAATGAGTCCATTAGAAAAAAAAAAAATGAGAGTAGCACCTATTGAGGATAAGATATTTGGCCATGTAAAACAAAGACCTAGCGATGCGCCGGTTAGAAAAACTGAACAAATTAGAGTAGATATAGTTAAGAGAGACAGAGGTAGGCCTAAACTGACTTGGTCAAAGGTGGTCCAAAATGATCTTATGATGTTACATATATCAGAAGAGATAACCTTAAATTATATTGAATGAAAAAGAAGAATTCATATACCCAACCCAAATTGACTTGGGATTAAGGCTTTGTTGAGAGTTGAGTTGAGTTGGTACCTCACATTGCAAATTCAAGATCAACAACCACTAACTTTCCCTAGCACTGACCTATGGTTATCAATTGCACTCAGAACTTTAATATCCAGCATTTGACATTTGAACTGATAGCTGTTGAAATTATTTAAGAAATGCTTAGGCAACAACTAAGTGAATTCATTGGCTTCGTGCAAACCATTGAAACAACCAAAGAATTGGTGAAGTAGAAGATCATCACGGTCCAGCAAATTCAAGATCAACAGCCACTAACTTTCCCTAGCACTGGCCTACGGTTATCAATTGAACTCACAACTTTGTCACATTTTAGCTAATGTCATATCACCCACATATACCACCATAACAGAATTTGGGATTAGAATGCAATGTTTGACAAGTTAAGAAATAAGGTTAAATGTATCCAATATCTTTTTGGTTTCAATCTTTTGCACCAGTTGCATCACCGGATAAGTTAGCAGCAGTTGCATCGCTGGACAAGTTAAAGGGTATTGAAAAAAACCTCCACAAATGGAAATAACAAATAACAATAATAAAAGGTTAAGTCTTGGTCATGGTCGCACTCAAATCAGCCTTCATACAATAGTGCACTCAGGAAATAGTCTGTTAAGTAAGAAAAGAATCTTTCACAGGTGAAACTTTAGTCACAATAAGTGGAAAAATAGCCTGGGTTATTTTGATACCTATCATTGATGTGACTTGCGGAAAAGAAAAGAAACAGAATAAGAAGCATAAAATGAAGAATACACTTATAAACCAAGCTGCAGCCAATGGGTCTATGTTTAACATTTCTACAGCTCAAACTAATTGTCTTTAGAATCAGAGTGGGAGTATAAATTATTCAAGTTTTACAGGTTCCGATAACCAATAATACACCTAGCAATAAGTTGCAGCAGACAGATCTAAGCAAACCATTTGGTCCATTTCTCTCTCTCTCTCTCCCCCTTCCTCTTAAGTCTTAATAGTCCTTTTAACTTGGGGTCTTTCAAGAAAAAATTTAGTCAATGCACACCATATACTAATAAACATACAAAAAAAGCTACAAAAAATAATACAACTTATGACCAGAGTGAGAGTTAATACTAGAAGGATGAAATCTTTATATGCCATATAACTGTAATTCAAAAAAATAAATAAATAAATAAATAAAGCAATAGAAAACTCTACCAAGGAAAAGCAAAAAAGCAAGAAAACAAGGAACAACTGGTTGGAGGAGGCAAACCTAGAGGGTCAATGCACCAGAGATATTCAGATAATGTATCTCCAATTATTCCTCCCTCCTCGCCAAGAATAAGATGATCCCCAAAATTCTTTCTAACAACTTCTAATATGGCAGCCTCACTCATTTTGTCTGTGCTGCAAGAAAAATTGCACTAATTAAGTGAATCTAATCTGGATTTAGCTTCAGAAAATGATTTATTAAAAATGCAAACAATGACCTATGATGTTACTCCAAATATTTGAAGTGAATGGTTTCTTATTACTCAAACCAGCAAATCTCTGTCCAAACACATACAGCAAGAGTAAAGTTGAACCCAAAAAAAAACATTAATTGTGAACATAATACTACTAGGAATAAAGAAAAAGATGTTATTTGATTCGATGTAGTAGAAGTGTCTTAATGTATATATTTCTGGTTCTTAAGTTCCATCTTGCAAAGAAGATATTTAAGAGGATATCATCCATAGGTGAAAGCAAGATTGTTAAAATGGAGAAATATGAATCCTATGCTATATATACTCTAAAGCATGTCTTAATTAAGAAAAAAAAATAAAAAAAAAGTGATCAGACCAACTATATTCCATGTTTGGCAATAAGAAAAATGTCCATGGAAAAAATAACTGAAATGACAAGGTAAAGACAGACATTCAACACATAAGAAACAGTAGAATAAGATGGAGATGAAATTGCATTTGTGGAAATGTTACGGTGGCATTTAGTGAGGACAAGTTGAAGGAGAGTCATCTAAAACAATATGATCATGTCCAGCAGAGATCTGACAATGCAGCAAAGTGGAAGAAAGAATTGATTCAATTAGTGAGTGCAAAAAAGGAAAAGTTAGGGGCAGCAATTTCGTATGTAATACAAAATCACAAAGAGAAACCAAATGTTGTATGATATGAATTCATATAGCTCAAACATGACAAGATATGAACTGTTTTCTAAATGAATAAGATTATTATTATTATTTCAAACCAATTTTGACATAATGAGGCACAAACACAAACTTAAGGCAACTATCAACATGAACATTGCTTCCAACGCAAGTTGCTAACCATAGGAAACATAGATAAAAAAAATGAGATGAGCAAAAAAAAATGCTAGTGCCATAAAATATTAATTCTGGTCCTAAACAAAATAAAAGATGAAAGGAACTACATATGAAACCACAATAAGTTTATGATTAAAGATTAGCTAAGAATAGTTGAGTACTGAGAACAATTAAACTAGATAAAAGGCCAAATAGAATTCTAAAGTTCTTCTACACATTACCAAATTTAGCATTTTGCTTAATGTTTTAGCACGAGCAAGCTCCAGGATGTTTTGGCCAAAAAGCTACCAAAAACTACTTCTGAGGGGCTTTTAGAATGCCTTGGCTATAAACATCATAAAAGCCCTCTTGAACATTTATAGCCAAGGGTGATTTGACTAAAAGAATTGTAACAGTCACTTCAAACAAACCCTTAAAGATAGTATAAGTCCCCATATATAGGAAATTCCCAATCTTTTCATTGTTGATCATTTGATTACTCAACAAAAAACAAGAATTTGGTCAACAAGTAAAAGAAAACATTAAAAACACTTTAGTACAAAGTTTTCAAGTTCACTAAAATTATCTGATTGTTCCAACAGAATGCCACATTCAGCTGCTGCAAATAGATAAGTAAGCAATGCTCTACAGCATAAAACTTCAATTTTCAGAAAATGGAAAAAAAAAAAATTAGTTCTTGAAATGAATTGACACTTGAAATTCCTGTTCATCTAGCCCCATTTTATTCAAACGCCTAGCCCTTTGTGACCAAATTATTGTTCAACGCAGTATGTGAATTCGTAAAGTGAACATTGATCGCTATAATTACTTTGAAAAAACTCAAAACCACAAGTTTATTAGAGGTGCATGTATGATTAATCCAAGCGAAAATCACAATTTATTATAATACGTGATAAATAAACTTAACATCTTATTCTTCACCTATATCGCGAAAGTGATGCATTTTGCTATTTAAGATCATAAAGTTTGCCTGACTGAAACTTAATAGTTAAGTCAAAAAACTTTGATAAGTCCTTACTCAGTAACCAAGTCAGTAAGTCCTTTATATGAGATATTTCGAGGCTGGTTGACTGCATTCATCACCACCTGGATAGACATAGAGAATTGCTTCAGTAACAAGAAGACTCGAAAATCTAGAAATATCAAATTCTTGTTCAAAGATTGCCTTGAACTAGCAATAGAAAAACAAACCATGAAAGTGAAACAATCAACGTTCAAATGGTTGGTAACATAATTATAGAAGAAATGCGGTCTTATTCCAACATAATCATAGAATAAATGCATTCTTAATCCAAATAAAAATTATATCTAAATCTTCTAATTCTATTGCTAATTCGAATCACAGGCTTTAATTAATGTTAAAACCGTATAAACAGCTAAATTTTTTTCCAAAGTACTGCTATCTGTGGATGAGAAGACAATTAGCCAGAGGATTTATGGGCCCACGATGTGTTGATAACAACTCGATGCAACATGAATTTCGCTTAACAAAGCATATCTGGCGACCAAATCACATTTCAAATCATACCTAATCCAGGAGACTTCATCTTTAATTTTCTCCTCTCATCACAGTGTTTCTTAGTGCTCGTGTTGATAAAATTAACCAGAAGTTTAAATCAAATAAGGCGAATACCAATGTTAAACTAATTAAGACTGTGAATTTTAAAAATATAATAATGTAAGTATAAAAAGCGCCAAATATTCATATGTATAACAAACAATCATCATCGAGGTTTTATCTCATAGTGCAAAGAGCAGAAGTGCAGAAAACCAGACCTCCGCACCAGTCTTAGCAGCAGTCTCAACCACTTGAATGAGTTGGCTAGGTGGTATAGGACCAATTGATTGGGCACCCACTTTTGGATACTGTTTTTTATCAGGAAACTCAGACAAAACAGCCTTTGTACATAAAGTTGCTCTTGGTTTTGGTTTCAAGTGTATTCTGCCATACCCACATTGGAAGTTGTCACTGAATCTCTGAGGAACAAACTGGTTTAGGTGATTAGAAGATGAAAATGATCTGGGTATGTGAGAAAATCTAAGAGGGACGTTTGTTGAGAATACTAGCGATCTTCCCATTGATTTGTGCTGAGTTGCCGTTCTGATGAGAGATGAAATTGTTCTGAATCAACCAAATATTTTGTTGTCAGGATATGAATGAATCCAAGACCAAGAGTCCACAAATTTCAAGCGGAAAATATTTAAATAAAACACTGGAAGATCAAAATTTTCTAAATTGCTCAGCTGAAAGAGTTGAAGGCCCAGGGGAATTGGCAAATTTACAAAAGTAACCTAAAGTTGTTTGCAAAAATAAAAAATATTGTTCAAAAATATAGAACACGCAGCAATTAATTATAAAAATACACGAGCAATAATTATAAAAGTAGGCGTCTGTTGTAGAATTGAGAACAAAGAATTAAATGATTCTCCCTCCTCATGTTATAATACTCAAAACAAAAAACTAAATGATTTGAGAAACAATTAAGAGAGAAAGAACTCGTGTATTTCTCAACTTTTTTGTTGTATTGATAAACTTATAATCTTCTTTATTTATACATATAGAATTTAGTCTTAGAATTAAAGAGATAAAGGCTAAAAGTCATGGGTTCACTATTAATTACAAAATATGATCATAATAGATAAGTTAGAAAAAAAAAAAAAAACACCCACTTGATTTATAATATTTTTTCTTAGATGTTAAACAATTAAAATGTCTCATTAAAATTTTACTAGATAAAAATTCATTGAGATAAAATTTTAGTAAATGAAAAAAAGTATAACATTCTTAATGTAAATATACATTATCTAAAAATCTAATTAATTTAGAATTTAATTGATTCAAATAAAATAATTCAAAATTAGTAGTTCAACAAAGAAAATGAAGTATGTGTTAAACACTATTATAGTATCTTTGTATTAGAGTATAATTATATCTTGCTAATAAATTAACTGAAAAAGATATATCTAGTTTTGTATAACTAGCTAGATATGTTATTGCACCAATTGCACTAAGATATGGTACTTAATAACTAAGAATCTCTTCATTATCTTCTTTAATATAAAATGGATCTTTTTTGTACATCAAAATATCAAACAACCATTGAAAAACTCAATGGGTAAGCTTTATCCATATTAAATCGTTTTAATATTTTTTTTGTATAAGTTGATTGATGCACAAATATTCCATTTGATAATTGTTTGGCTTGTAGACCAAGATAAAATTTTATCTTTCTAAGATTTTTCATTTCAAATTCTTTCTTTAAAAAATATTACAACTTCTTTAAGCTTATCAGGAGTCCCAACAATATTTAAATCATCTGCATACAATGCAATAATGGCAAATTTGGATTTTGATTTTTTAATAAAAACACATTGGCTAATCGGATTATTTACATATCATTATTTTAATAAATATTTACTGAGATGATTATACCACATTTGTCCTTATTATTTTAGCTCATATAAAGATTTTTGCAACTTAATTGAACATTTTTCTCGAATGAATTAATTAAACGCTTCAAATATTTTTAGTCATTTAGGAATTTTCATGTAAATATCACTATTAAGAGATCCATATAAATAAATTGTCACGAAGTCCATAAGATGCATATAAAGTCCTTCAAAAACTATAAAGTTTACTAAAAACTAAGAGTCATTGTATCCACCACAAGAGAAATATATTTCCACATAATTAGTTCTTTATGCGAGAAACCTTGAGCTATAAGTCGTGCTTTGTATCTTACAACCTCATTATTTTCAGCTCGCTTTGGTACAAACACTCACTTATAACCAACAAGTTCTATATTTTGAAGTATTAGGACTATCGGTCTAAAAACTTCACATTTTGCAAATGAATCTAATTCTATCTAGATTGCATCTTTCCATGTTGGCCAATCACTTCAATGTTGATATTCTTCGATGGATTTTAGTTCTAAATCATCACTTTCATTTATTATATCAATAGCTACTACATATGCAAAATTTTTATCAATAATAACTTTATCCTAGCTCCATTTCTCTCTTGTATAGACATAACTTGTTGAGGCCTCTTTATTTCAAGATTTTCCATAATTTCATCATTTAGTTAGTGTTTCTCTACTAGAGGAATTCGCTTATTTGTATCTACTATTTATTTCTGTATCACCATATCTTTTTTTAGTGTTAATTTCAAAAGCACTAACTTGCTTATTTTGCTCCTTTTTCTTTCTTGATTTTTTTTATCTTTGAAACTAATCAGTCTACAATGCTTCTAGCATATATCGGACACATCTGCTGGATATTGGTAGATTTTCATTTGTAACATTAATTTGGGCAAAAGCATTTAATGTCAATGCATGCGATTTAGTCACCCTTTTTGCATTAATGAATGCATCTGGCAATTGATTTTGCAAATGAATAATTTTTTTAACTTCAATATCACTTTTATTTGTTCGAGGATCGTAATGAGAGATTGACGATGCATTCTATGAAATGTCTTATTTTTTGAACTTTTTTTTCTCCTCCTAATACTGGGAATACTATGTCATCAAATTGACAATCAGTAATTCATGCTCTAAAAACATCACATGTCATTATTTCAAGATATCTTATAATTAACGGTAATTCAAAACAACATAAATTCACAATCTCCTTTGTGGGCCCATTTTTATGCATTGTGGTAGAGCAATTGAAATATATACCATACAAACCAAAAATTTCTCAAATGAGAAATATTAGGCTTATGATTAGACACAAGTTGTAATGGGGAGAATTCATGATTAGCAGTCAATCTATTTTTTATTAGTGTTATTGCATTCAATATAATATACCCTCAAGCTGAACAAGGTAGTTTTATTCCTATAAGTAATGATCTAGCAATTAATATAACATTCCTCAAGCTGAACTAGGTAGTTTTGTTCAATAATAACATAACCTCTTGCTTAGTAGTAAATAAACATATGGCCATCTTGTAAAAGCATCTATTGAAATCATGAAATGTCGAGAAGGACCACAAGATAGAATGATAGACTCACATATATCTCCATGAATTTATTCTAAAAATTAAGGAGATTCAAATTCAATTTTACTTTGAAATGGCTTAGTAATTAGTTTCCCTTAAGCACAAGTTGTTAGAATATCTCCATGATTACTTCCAATATTAATGAGATTAAAACTGGAAGGAATTGATTTTAGAAACAATTAAGTGGCCCAAAAATTCCTCCAAATAGATTCCCATTAAATCACTAAAATCACTCTAATAACCTTAATTAATGGGATTGATTTCTAAAAATTAGTCCAAATACCTTAATTAATGGAATTATTTTGTAAGACTTTGTGATGGACGAAGTCTATGAAAGGAGTATGCTTGGGATCCCTAAAGCCATTATAATTATTCATTACACCGTCAAATTTAAAATAGGAATAAGGCTATAGAAGCACTCAAACTTTGGTGTTTTCTTCTTTCTTCAAGAGAGTTCTTGGATTATCAATGGCTGAAGGTTTCTTTCGCATATATATATATATATATATATATACTGTTAGTCTATTTTGTTGAAGCATTTTTATTATATGCTTATAGTTGGTATCAGAGCCTCTTTTGCCTCTACCTTGATATATTTTAATTCAAATAAAATAAAGCAAAATGATAAGTCTAATATATAGAATTCTTATCATTATTAGATATTAGCTACTTTTAACGTGATGTTTTTGTCATTATAGGACATTAGATGTTTTGACGTTTGCCTCATATTTAGCATATATATAATATATTTTGATTGAAAATTATTTATAACCATGCGTTCTAATAAGTTTGTGTTATGTTGTATGTATGTTAATGACAATTAGATATTTTAGTGCATTTTTTTATGTTCATGTTGCTTACTGTCACATGCAATTTTGGACAAATATTTAAATAAAATTGAATGTTTATTGAGCCGTATAATTGTATATAATTAGAGTTTAGTCACAACACCTTTAATTATGCAAAATTATATATTAAGTGGTTTGGATCACATATAGGTAAATGCCATTCGTTGTGATTAATAATATTTTACATAATAAATTTTATCCCACATGAATTTATATGATTGATTAGGATAGAATATCAAATTATATTTCTTAATTCACCCGCAAGAATTAAGAAAAGGGACATAATTTGATAATTTTATCATAAAATTAGATGAATCTAATCGAATTAAAGTTTTAGTCTATAAGTAAATTTTATGTCACTGGATTCATTCAAAATGATATAATTTGCATTGGCAAAATATGTAATATGTTTGTTAGACTCAATTTACTTTATGTAAGCATCTATGTTGTTTTTTTGTGCAACCATGCAACATGTGAATTATTTTGATATCAAATGTGATATTCTCGAATTAAAAGGGGATAACAATAAAGTATGGAAAGAAATAATTGTTCACCAATTAGAGTGCATGGACATTGATTTTGGTATTAGGAAAGACAAACCCATAATTAGTGAAACCAACTCTCTAGAAGATAAGGCTTTTATGAGCAATGGGAGCAATCTAATCACCTTAGTGTGATGCTTATTAAGACTACAATCTCTGCTGGTATTCAAGGTTCTGTCGATCAGTACAAGGATGTTAAAGCTTTATTGAAAGCTATTGATGAGTAGTTTGTAAGTTCAGTTAAGGCACTTGCTAGTACCCTAATAATGAAGTTTTCATCCTTAAGGCTCACTAGTTTGAGATTTGTGCATAAGCACATTATGCAAATGAGGGACATTGCACCTCAGTTGAAAACTCTTGATGTTGAAATGTCTAAATCTTTCCTTGTGCACTAAATTTTGAATACTCTTCCACAGTAATGTGAACCCTTTAAGATCTCTTATAACACACATAAGGATAAATGGTTAACTAATGAGCTCCTCACCATGTGTGCACAACATGAAGGTAGACTGGTAATGGAAATAGGTGAAAGTGCTATGTTGGCAATACAAGAAGGGGACCAAGGAAAGAATCAGAATGAAGCCAAGAAAAAAGGGAAAGGCAAAATGCTACCCCAAGGTGGAACAAAAAAGGAAGCAAAGTGATTCTTTTACAAAAAAAAAACAACATATGAAGAAAGATTGCACCAAATCCTATAATTGGCTTGAGAAGAAAAGTAAACAAAACTCACTTGTATGTTATGAATCTAATATGGTTAATGTAAATCATAATACACGGTGGGTTGATTTTGGTGCTACTATCCATATTTCAAAGACCTTGTAGGGTATTTGAAACCTAAGGAAACCAATGGAAAAGTGTGCAAATTATCTTATCTAGAGACAAGATCAATTCGCGTATGAAGGTTATTGGAACATGCACTTTAGTACTAAATAATGGCTATGTTCTAGTTTTAGAAAAGAAATTTTATATTCCAAGTTTCTCTAGAAATTTGATTTCAATTTGAAGACTTGTACCTTTGGTTATCCCTTTAATTTTTTAGAAAATTTCAGTTTATTTTATAATCCGATCTTGTTGGGAATGGTACATTATCTGATGGTCTTTTCTCCATTAACTTACAACTTGATGCTATGAGCACTATTTTATATGTTCACACTAGTATTAAACGTTGTATCATGAATGAAGATTCCTCTATATTGTGGCATTAAAGACTAGGTCATATCTCCATAAATAGAATTAAAAGTGTAACACCCCCACATCCAATACACGGACTCTACAACACCACAATGTAGCATACGTGTACCGAACATAGGAATGCTATGGATTTTCGTCGACATTCAAATCATTTTAAACGATACCATCACCTTTCTCATTATGCATTTTAGAAAATAAGTAATTAGCTTGTAATACAAAACAAAATAGATATATATGTACATTTAGTTAATACGCAGCGGAATTTATAAAATAGATTTATATATATGAAAACATTTAAATCCATATTTACAATTATACATATATTCACATTATAAACAATACTTTACAAAATATTAAAAGAGTTATACATGATTGGCAAATCTTCTCTGATCTTTAAGTTCCAAAATCAACTCTTCAATGTCTACTCTCACTCGGTCTCGAAGAGCTCTCGGGTTCAACTCTATCAACTCTATCACCTGCGCGATTAAACACTATCGCGCTAAGCCAACGGCTTAGTAAGATAAATCATGCTAATGATATGCTTTAGTGCAATGCAATGTCAATTCTCAATCCATATTATACATGTAACATTATATATGCAAAGATAACAACATACCTTTACATTTCATAATTCAACATATGTAGACATATCACATTTCAACATCTTTTCATATACCTCATTAGTTACTCATTAAACCATTCATGAACAACACTAAACAAAGACAAGCATGGGCCCAAGACACACTAATATGTCATTCAATTTTCAGAGTTAATGCTTTGGTTTTGTTATCACATTTATCAATATCATAATCCCAACTAAGCTTCAAGGATTAGGTTCAACCAAGCTTCAAGGGGAGCAAAGCATGCTAAGCTTCAACCCAACTTGGCTTCAAGAACCAACCCAACCTAGCTTCAAGGGTTGTAACATCTCAATTAGGCTTCAAGGATTCAATCCAACCTAACTTCAAGAGATTGTTACTCATATTAGGCATGCCACCAACAACAAACTCTGAAAATGGAATAACACATTAGCCACACAATTCATTTATATTTTATTCTCAATTCTCATCATCAATTAGGCAAACATGCCATATATCATTCAATTGAATCATCATAGCCAATCACAATGGCCTTGTCTCATATCATCTCTTATTTGAATCATCATAGCATCTTTGATATAACATTTCAATATACATTACTCATGAAACACATTACCATTCACAATGCATAACATAACATTGTTCAATCTCAACAATGCAATTAGGGCAAAGAACAATTTATATCATTTATAGCTTTAGGATCTTCCACATCCATTTGATTAGGGCATTCTTTGTTTGAAGTATGTTTAAAGTGTTTATATTAGGGTTTAGGTACCAAAATACCTTTGAAGAATCATAACAATGCAATTAGAACAAAGAATAAAAACCCTAACCAACACATTTGAGGGACACGGGCAGCCCACTTGAGGGACACGGCCAAGCTTGTGGCCGTGTCTCTCAACCTCAATTTGACAGTAAGCAACACGGGCAAGGGACACGGCCAAGCTTGTGACCGTGTCTCTCAACCAAAAATCACAGTAGCTAACACGGCTAGGGGACACGGCCGTGTCTCTCAAAAACCAATCCAACACGCCCAAAATCCCTTGGCTTGGCCGTGTCTCTCTTTCCCTTTGGCCGTGTCACCCATGAATTAAAACCCTAACATGCACAACTTTCCTCCAATTGCACTCCAACTCATCATACACAATATAGCATGGTTCAAATGAATGGAAACAATGTTCTAAACACAAATTCATCATAAGAATCACTTCACAAAACATTCATAATACATTTAAACACAAACCATCTCAAAACCCTAAAACCAATATCCTTCTCCATCTTCCAAAATCAACATCCACCACTTCCAACAACAACACCTATTTAAACTCTTAACTTAAAACCAATTAACACTTGAAAACACATCACCACCACATCTTATCATCAAATCAACAAACCCTAATTAACTTCCAATACCACTTCAAAAGAATAAAAGAAATCAAAGGAAAGATCTTACCTTAGTTAAAAACTTCTTGAATCAACACTTGATCACTTAATCTTCCTTCAATTTGAGCTCAACACATCAAGATCCTCTCTTCACCTCTTGCTTTCCTTTGTCTATGGAGGAGCCGACCACTACAACCAAGAAAAAGAGAAAATGATGAAGAAACAAAGTCAATCCTTCTTTAAATCTCCACCATGTGATTCAATTCAAGTAATTACCAAAACACCCTTATCCATATAACTAACCTCTTGTCTCTTATAAGCCCATTATAGTAATTTCACATATCCCATAAAAATATCTCTCTTCCATTGACTCTCCCTTTGACTTATGTATATGTTATATATATCATCATATAAACAACATATACACTTTTCTCTAAACCCTCTTTCTTTCCCAAAACACATATACATAAGCATTCTCTTACCAATTCCTTTTCTTATCACCTAACATATACATTCAATCACATTTTAA
Organism: Garcia nutans; assembly: GCA_947685225.1. Taxonomy (NCBI): domain Eukaryota; kingdom Viridiplantae; phylum Streptophyta; class Magnoliopsida; order Malpighiales; family Euphorbiaceae; genus Garcia; species Garcia nutans. Next base: position 39,655,943 of record CANTUV010000045.1, read on the forward strand.
ACCAACAACAACAACAACAACAACAACAACATAATCAAAACTTCTAGGGCATACATGAGGATATTACAAAAAGATTAGTTGTAGACACTTAATTTTGGCCCTAGATGAATCTTATCCCAATTAAAAGCCCAAATTGAATCTAGTATCCATTAAAAAGACCAAATTACTGAATTGCCCCTAGAATCATGATGAATTAGCCATTCTCATGGCCAATTCGCCATGACTCATGATGAATAGGCCATGAGTCCATGGCCAATTGCTACAAGGCTTGGCCCACTAAACTCTCATAATCCTACTTAAATTTCAAGTTTATTTAGATAAGCAGGAAGTTTTCTAATAAGGTGGGACTTTTCAACTAAGTAACCCTAATTAAAACCCTTATTGATCATTATAAAAAGGGGGCACCAATTAATTAAAAAGGGGATTACAAATAGTATACAATAGACAAGAGCAAGTAATGATCAAAGAAAAGTGAGAGAAAAAGAGAGCAAAACACACAGAGAGGTAAAAAAAGCAATTTGAGACAGTAGCCAAAAACAAAAGAGACGGAGAGCAACCTAAGAATTCATTGGTTCAACCAAAGCTTAACTAATCCAAACCAATTTTAGTATTGTCAAACAGAATTCCATATTAGTTACTACAAAGAAATTGTGTTGTTCAAACAAGGCTTGGTTCGGTATTATTATTTGGTGGAACTTAAAACGTCGGTATGATGTTAAATACTCTTGATCATTTAATTTAATGATTACCATCATTATTCATTCTAAAACTCAGTTGGTCTATTTTACTTTCTTTATTTTTGATTAATTAAATACAAAACCCTAATTCTATGATTCAACCCTAAATTTGTTATGAAATCTTAGTTTTGCAATAAAAATCCTAATTTTCATTAAGAACCATAAATAAGTGCTCTAATCAATAAGATCATATTTAATCCGATGAACGATTACTCATCCCGCTTGTTTTCTTTTACGATTCTTAATTTATTTTCTTCTTTGGATGTATTATGTTTTTATGAAGTGTTGTAAGGGACATGTTTTCATTTCTTATGGGCGTCCCATTTTGTCTAGTTTGTTTCATTTTGTCTAGTTTGTTTCATTTATTTTAAGGATTTTGGGAAGTTGTAAGGCATATTTTCATCTTGTATGGGTGTCTACTTTATACTTTGGATTATTTATTTTATGATATGATGATGTTTATTTTAATTTTTCAATAATATTTATAATATGAGTAATATTATAATAATGTAAAAATTTAATAATATTTAGCCTTGAAAAGGAGGTCGGTTCTAATGAACCGAACACATTATGTGAGTGTTAGGTCATTTCTTACCTTTCCTATACGTACCCAACTTTTCGAACCTAGTAAGGGTTGGAGATTCCTTAGGAATCGAGTCATCTACCCCTTTTATTTACTTGCTGGCCTATTTGGGTGGTGACTCATATTCTCCAAATTTAGGTACGTATTCTCTAAAGACTAGAGCCTAACAGTGTCAAAGTTATAAGAACCATTCCACTAGGAGTGAGGGCGAAAATTCCTGCTCATAGTGGGGCTCCACTGGGGATAAGAGAAATAGATTCCGTTGATCTTTATATTATTTTATTTTTTTCTATTATGATATTATTTATAGCATCACTTAGAATTGCATTATGTGTGTGAGTTAGGATGTCCTGTAGAACCCGTGTTATATGTGTGTAAGTGATATGATACTTTCATTCAAAGTATAGAGATCGAGCATTGCATAACCACTCAGACGTGGAGAAAATAATTAATGATTTAGAGAAGAAGTTCGAAAGAAGCTGAAAGTTGATGAGATGTCAGACGTAGACAAGTTGTTTTTACAAGATGAAGAAGTCCCTTACAAGTTCAAGATACCTTCCTTTTCTAAGTTTGATGGAACTGGGAATCCTCATCTTTATATCAAGCAATACATCACCGCCATACAGTCTGGTCGAGCTACTAAGGCTCAAACTCTAAGGTACTTTATGCTCTCATTGGATCCCATTGTGCAAAATTGGTTCAACACCTTAGAGGACAGTACTCAGAAGAATTGGGATTCATTGTATAAGGCTTTTATCTAGCAATATGGGTACAATGCTGAATTGAAAGTTACTTTAATAGAGGTTGAGTCAATCAGGCAGAAGCAGAATGCGAATTTTATTGACTGTGTGAAGAGATGGAGGAATAAGACTGCACTACTTAAGAGAGGCCAGATAAGTCTGACTAGATTAGGATGATAGTGAGAGGTGTCATACCTAATATGCAAGAACGGATGTCTCATACTCTTAGTAGGGATTTCAAAGATCTCCTTCAAGCTAGCTTGCAAATAGAAGAATGGGAAAGAGTAAAGAATCATTTTTCTAGAAGAAGAAGTGATAAGGGAAGTTATCAGATTGGCAGTCAGGTTACACAGAAGTCAGTGGATATCAATGCAACAACTAGTCAAGCAAATAGAAGAAAGTTTTCAGAATTGAGGAGACCTCTGTCTTGGGTTTTTAATAAGTTGTAGAAGAATGGGCTATTATAGCCATTGGTTTTCTGACATTTGCCGATTCCTCTACCATCAAGCTTTGATGCTAAGGCCTTTTATCAATTCCATTAAGTGCAAGGGCATGAGACAAATAGATGCATTCGTTTAAGGCATGAGATCTAAGATTTGATTGATAGTGGAAAGCTGTCTGAGCTTGATAAGCCCAACACTAAAAATGATCCTCTACCTAAATTTAGAAGGGTGCCATCGCCTGCAACCTTCATAATAGAGGGAGGATTAGAGGAGATTTTTATTGTAATCTTGTCATGATATGGATGGAGAAGCTACTCTTTAGGAGGTACTACTAAACAAGCTAGAACTAACTGCGGATGATGAAGCGATAACTATCATTGATGATCCTTGCCCTTGATATGTCGAAGTAAAGAAAGCTCTTTCGACTTCAAATAAAAAAAACTTCCCTTGGCTTGTTTGGTTTTTATTTATTTTTTTTATATTTTCTAGAATAATTATATTTTTTAAATTAAGATTGTTTGAATAAATTATTTTTATTAAATTTTTATCGATCACTATTCATTTTAGTGCTTAACCGATGGCGAGTCTACCTTGATATTCATAAATTAGTGTGTCTATTCATCATGATCTGAATGACTTTACTAGATGAGAAAGTTGTTCCATAGCATTGAGTTGTGTATGCTTACTTAGAGAGAGTTCCTGTATAATTATGAGTATTTAGGTCCTAGTCAATCTTAGAACATGCTTTGATGAACTTTCGAGGCGAAATTGAATTTTGCTTATTTAATGAAGAAATGATCTAGGCATTATTTGGTAAGCCAACAACTAGAATCCACCCAATTAAATATCAATCCTTAGTTGTCCCTTTAAGCCTTTATGAGATTTTAGCTTACTCTTTATTGGCTTGTAAGCCCGATAACCAATCCTATGGTGTTGTGACTCTTATGACAAGTCTAATGATCACTAAGGTGAAGGGGCAAGAAGATCAAAGAAACGAGTGTATAGTCAAGATCATAAGGATAGTTGAAGTTCACCTGATATTGGATCTAATATCTCTGATCTATTAAGATGACATCAGGACAATAAATGATTTATCCTTATTGAAGCAAACTCACTCCACTCCACTCATCCATAGTCAGAAGCATAGAATGGTGCAAATAAGACAATGTTATTAGTGTTAGGACAAAAAAAAAAGAGAGAAGAAAAAAGAAAGCAAAAAACAACAACAACAACAACAACAACAAAAAAGCAAAAAAGGAAGAAAAAGAAACAAGGAAAGAAAAGAAAAGAGAAAAGAGGAAGAAAACAAGGAGGAAAAGGAAAGAAAATAAAACCTAACAAGGGCAATTCAAAAAGCTAACAAAGTTCTTTTTTACCTGAAGCAGCAAAAGTCTTTCACTCAGTTTATAAGAATAGATTGACTTGAATTGATCCAACCCAACCAAAGACTCGAATAAAACCAGACAATAGAGGAAAGACTATCTTTCATCCCATACAGTTCCAAATCCGTAATTTTGAAAGTCTTAGATTTGATATTCCAAAAAGATAAAAGGGAAGAATGATGGTCCTGAGTTTCTGCAAAATAAAGAGATCAAGATTGTACTAATTAAATTCAAATTTCTACCAAGAAGATAATCTCTATCCTTTCATAAAGCAAGATTTCAAGTTTTGTCTTTCCATGAAGTAAGATAACAAGATGCCTGAAAGGTGGAAATGAAGTCTAGAGTTTAATATTTCCAACTATATACAGTTCCAATGAGAAGTTTATAGTGTGAAAGTTTATCTATAGTATTACATCAACTCCAATCTAAAGATGGCCTTCACTTAATCCATGTCTCTTATAAACCCCATTTCAAGCCTAATAAAGACATATTGATCTCTCTTGGTAGGTAGAGTCTATTAGTGGAGATTGTTTGAATAAGCATACATATGAGATATACAATATTTAAACTCAATGAGACATTTGGCCAAGTAATGTATATGTGCCTATCTGAATTGCAACATTTCTTCCTTAAATAGAAATAATTCTTGAGTTTAGTATGGTTACTAGGGTTGTCATGTTATAGATATGTTAATTTAGAAAAATCGAGTCCTGAGTTATAATGACACCAATATGACAAAGCCAATATGTGATTTAAATTTTTTTTTAAAAAAGGTATTTTTTGTTACATGAGCCTTCAAGCTTAGGGAAGCGTGTTACATTGTTAAACATTAAAGGACATATTAGGCAAATGAGGATCATTTGCAAAGTCATGAAGAAGTTACCAACCGATATGTTGAATTATGGGTTAAAACAACATCTCCTATGCTTTTAACTACCCTAATGGGGCCTCTGCTACTCATGCTCTGTACATATGAAAGATAAAGCCATAGCTATGAAGTCTTCTATTATTCTGAACAAGCATCTGGAAGGAACCAATGAGTGTGCTTCAGTTGACCACCTTGGTCTGTGAGTCAGTAGAACCACTATAAGTATCACCCATGCATACATGAGTATATCACATTGTATTTTTATCTTGTATTGATTATTGTTTGTTAAAGTGTACAGAATATGTAGTGAAGTAAATAATCAGAAGTAGATATAGAATTAGAGGGGCATGAAAAGGCCATTGTAAAAAGAGAGAGAAGATATATGCTTGTGCAAAGAATCAGATAAAATATAAACATCAGTTAGAGCCTGAGGCAAAACTTATCCTTGTCAATTTTTGAATTTATATATAAAATATTTTTAGACTCGTCTTTAATGTTTTACCACGCAGGGAAAAAAGCAAGGGTATGACGGCCAAAAATAGTTGAAAATGCAAAAGTGCAAAGTGAAGAATCCATTTAAGAATGGAACAAGAAGAAAATCAGAACTCTCAAATGAATGAAGATACAAAAGATACAAGATCAGGACAAAGGTCCAAGATAAAGATCAGATCAATCCAGCTAGAAGATCTGAAGTGGAAGCAAGACAAAGGCCCATCCTCAAGAATAGAGAATCAAGATGAAGATTCATTTCTGTCAAGGCTGACATTTTTAAGCGATTTTGTTGAAGCATCCACTACCTAGCCTATATTGGATTTATTGAAGTATCCTGATGGCACAATCTCTAGTTTATTGGATTTGTTAAAGTATCATGACGGCATAGCTTTTCTTGATATGTTGAAATATCCAAGTTTGTTTCTAGTGAGATATTAGAGTTGCCCACTATCCAACCAAGATATTAAAGTCGTTTAGTTGATTTCGTCGGGATATTAGAATCACTCGATGGCTGTTTTCACTCACTAAGATATTAGAATCACTTAGTAATTTTATCGAGATATTAGATTCGCTTAATAGACCCATCGGGATATTAGAGTTGCCTAAGATATATGAGAGTCGCTCAACAGTTTTGTTGCTTGGTCATCAGGATATTAGAGTTACCTGATGTAACCATTGGGATATTAGAGTTTCCTATTAACCTATTGAGATATTAGAGTCGTTCAATAGTTTTTTCACTTCATTATTTCATTAGGATATTAGAGTCGTCTGATGAACCTATTAGGATATTAGAGTTGCCCAATTCCAATCTCGGGTTCAGAATCCAATCCAGTCTCGAGTTTAGAACCCAAATTCAATATCGAGTTCAGAACCCAAATCCAATCTAGGATCCAAAACCCAAATTCAGTCTCGGTTTCAGAACCCAATCTAATCTATGGTCCATAACCCAAATTTAGTCTTAGGTCGAGAACTCAAATCCAACATCAGGTCTAGAATCCAAACCAGTTCTAATTCATCAAAACTAAGATATTAGACTGCTTGGTGGTTTTCATTGGGATATTAGAGTTTCCCAAAAGCCTTTTGATATTAGAATCATTCAACGATTAGATATCGATATTCAATGGTTCCTTACTATAGGGTATCTATCCTTTGGATTTCTGTTTATTTGTCTCTGTGTTTTATTCTACAGATGCTTAGTGAATCTATATCAATGCTTTTCACTCTCTTTTACTGAAGTTTTACATCGTTCAAGCAGGGGACAAACTGTAGACTATTAATTTTAGCATGGATTAAATTTAATCCCAATTAAAAAAGCTCCGTTACAATTTTAGAAGCTTAAATCTAGTCCAATATAATCTTAAAAGATTAAATAGCTTGAATTAAGTTTGGTTTAATTTTAGAAGCCTAAAACAAAAATGAACCAACTTGATCTAATCCAAACTAGCATGTTTTGACCCAAAAGCTAGACACCACCATGTCGAATTGGAGAGCCAATTCGACATGGATAAGGCTCCATATCGAATTGGCAAGGCCTTCGGCCTCGATTTCAAGCAAATATAATTTTAATTGGATTAGGATTGGCTCAGGCGATCCCGAAACTGTGTTGGACTCTTTAAACTGGTGCCCTAATAATTGCCTATATAATGACAATTAATAAGCAGAAAAAGGGAGGATGATTAATAGCAACAAGAATTGAAAAGAGAAGCAACAAGAATTAATAAATAACAACAATCAGCCAGAGGTAGTAACAGCCGTTAAAACAAAGCAAAAGATACAGATGCAAGGAGAGGCAGTAGCTTGACTCTCAAAGGCACTGGCTAAGAGCTCAGTCGATGTAGGTTATCTAAAAGCTATTGTGTAAATTAGTTTGGCTAGATAAATTTATCTTGGAGGAACCAATGACGTAGATTTTATTTTTTAAATTCAATTTACTTAAAATATGCAGTAGCTATGTTTTCCCTTAAAACATCATTGAATTGTTTAAAGATTCTGAAATTATTTTATCCCGTAGCAAAGATATTGAATCTCAGTAACCAAATATAAAATAATTTGTTTGAAAAATTGTTTAGTCCCATAAGAATAATTCCACTTTGCATAAACCAACCTTAATAATATATTGAATTTAACCTATTTTGATTCAAAATCCTAAGTTTCAAAGATCAAAACCTAATTTTTACCTTAAAATCCTAGTTTAGAAAATTCCTAATTTATATAAATATAAAACCTTAGTTTAGATAGAAACCCTAATTCCATAACAAAACTTATTTTAAAAATCGTTTATCTTTAGGGGGCACTGACCCCTTAACCCTAACCTGCTAATAGGCTTGCGGGATCGTCGTATGTGACCCCTTGTCATTTGGGTCAATATTTATTTGTGGATTATAATTCTTTGTGATTAACCTTAATTTTTTTTATTAAACTCTAATTTATTATTATTTTTGTGATGATTAAACTATATGCTTGGATTACATATTTTATTATGAACGATTAGACTATGTTAATATTTATTTATTGGTTATATTTTTAAGGATGTAAAAGGCATGTTTTCACTAAAAGGCATGTTTTCACTTGTGGGTACCTTATTTGTTTTGCTTATATAATTTAGTTTATTTTATAAATTTTGGAACAATTATAAGGGACATATTTTCATTTTTTAGTGGGTGTCCTATTTTATTTAATTGCAAGGATATTTGGATATTGTAAGGGCATGTTTTCATCCTTGGATGAGTGCCTATTTTATTTATTTTATTTCAATAATATGATGAATGCTTATTTCTTTTTATTGCATGAAGTATGGATAATATTATAATACTTAAGAATTTAATAATACTTAGACATAAAAAGAAAGTCGGCTCCAGTGAACCGAACATTATGGGGATGCTGGGCTATTTCTCACCTTCCCTATGCGTACTCAACTTTTTGAATCCAATGGGGGATTGGAGATTCCTTAAGAATCGAGTCATCCATCCCTTTTTATTTTTTGGGTGGCGACTCTATTTTCTTCAGGTTTAGGTTCGTATTCTCTAAGGCTTTGAGCCTAACAATGCCGAAATTGTAAGAACCATTCCACATGAGAGTGGGGGCAAAAATCTCTGCTCACAGTAATATACATTCTAGTAAGATGTTAAATTAATGAGTCTCGACAGCTAAATAGTCTAGGGACCAATGTAAATTGAAAAAATGAGTTAGTGTGTATAATGGGAAGGTGAGATTAGGGTTTAAGGTGAGATTAGGGTTTAAGTTGAAATTAAGGTTTAAGTAACTAAATTTAATTTTAACAAATTATTTCAATTAATAGATAAATGTAACATATAATTATTGGGTGGGATGTGAGTTATTGATACTAAAGCTTTAGAATAAAATAACCAGCACCGATGCATGAAAAAAAAAATACAAGAAAACTTAAATGTTGTGTAGAACCTCTAGTTTGCAACAGCGATAATAAGCACAAACCTCAATGTACTTAGAATTTCTTTAATTTTGCTAGGTCACGACTGCAGACCCTTTATCATGACCATAATCATGACCGTTAAAGCCACCACAATCCCTATTGTGTCTCGAGCCATCTCAATTTAATTAAATAGTGACTGCGACATTCCTGAGGCAGGCACAACTAATAGATAGACTAAGATAAAGTTAAAATTTAGGTTTCAAAATTAAAATTTAAACTGGTTAAGGTTTATATGTTACCAATTGATGTTGTAAGAAGAGAGAGACTAGAAGGGACTTCAAGAAATCAAGGAGAGTGAGTTTGGCTTAAAGAAACCAAGCTGAGAATTATATTTTTTGTATATAAGTATGGTTACCCTACTTTTTATTGTTTAAGCCATGCTTTGAATGTTGTGCTCGTTAACCCTATTATTGCGATTGCTTAATTATTTGTATTGCTTGATTAAGATTGTTAATTAAACATTTGCTATTAAGGACTATTGGGTCCGTTCATTATGATTTTCATACCTCTTAAACCTAGCCCTAAGTGTCTTATTGATAGAAGTTGAAGACCTATGTGCACATGGATGAATTACTATTTTAAAGGGAAAATTTATTTCCTTATATTAATAAAAAAAAAATATAACTGCATTGTATTGCAATATCTTCTATCAATGAGAATAACCTTTCCTTTTTGTATGTAACTCTAGTTAATATTGTAATGTTTCATTGTTGTTGATCCATTATTGTTGAACTATTCTTGAATTGATAATTGTTTAAATTATAGTATGTTACCTTGTATAACCCCTATATTTATGTGTATGCACTAGATTCTTACTAAGATGAAAGCTCACTCCAATTAATTGCTATGCAGGAACGAAGTAGTCCGTAACAGCTTCTACATTCTTCTCTAGAAGAAGTTGGACTATACATAGTGTGATATATGTGTAGTAATAATAGTGTTGTAAAATCTCTATAATGGTCTATAATATATATGTTAGGTAGTGTATGTGTAAGTTTAGTAAAGTGGTGACAAAAGTTGGCATGGTGTAAGTTCATTATGTAACATTTATGAGTACCTATTTTATACTTTATGTAACACCCCTATATCCCGTATACGTACCAAGCATGCTTAAATGATCGTAATATACGTATACTGAATATAGTAAATGCCACAGTTTAAAAAAAAACACAACAATTATCTTTGTTAATAAATGAAACCAATCTCAAACATTTAAAAGAAATCCAAAAGACGCCATATATAAAACTGTTTATCAATTCACAGCGGAAGTTATTACAAATATGTTATAAATCAAAGTTTACAAAATATAGAATATATACATGATTGGCTGCTCTTCTCTGATCTTTAAGTCCCAAAAGAAATTCCTCAATGTCTAGTCTCACTTGGTCTCGAGGAGCTCTCAGGTTCAACTCTGTCACCTGCGCGATCAAACACTATCGCGCTAAGCCATCGGCTTAGTAGTACAAAATATACCAACATTATACTTTAAGGCAATGCAATGTTACACATCTAAATCATAAAGTTAACATCATAAGTGAAAAGCTAACCTCACACCTTTATATTTCATAAACCATACACATAGAAGCACATCACATTACCACATCATACTACGTTCAATGTCATAACAATATTCATATTACATCTTCATAGTTTCATTGATTTTACCATTCAAGAATCACATTATATACAAAGACAAGCATGGGCCCAAAACACTCTAATATGCCATTCAATTTTCATAGTTAATGCTTTGGTTTTGTTATCACATTTATCATTATCATATACCCAACTAGGCTTCAAGGATTAGGTTCAACCAAGCTTCAAGGGGAACAAAGCATGCTAAGTATCAACCCAACTTGGCTTCAAGAACCAACCCAACCTAGCTTCAAGGGTTGTAACATCTCAATTAGGCTTCAAGGATTAAATCCAACCTAACTTCAAGAGAATGTTACCAATAGGCATGCCACCAATAACAAAACTCTGAAAATGAATAACACATTAGACACACAATTCATTTATTATTTCATTCTCAAATCTCATCATCAATTAGGCAAACATGCCTTATGTTCTTCCAATGGAATCATCATAGCCAAACACAATGGCTTCATATCATTTCATATCTCAACTCATATTATACATATAGCATCATTGGTATAACATTTCAAAGTACATTATTCATATAACACATTACCATTCACAAGACTCACAATGCATAAGACATAACCTTGTTCATATAGTATCATATGCATTATCAAATGTAAGTTCAATCTCAATCATGTAAGAAGAGCAAGGAATAATCACAGTAGCCAACACACTCAAGGGACACGGCCAAGCTTGTGGCCGTGTCTCTCAACCAAAAGCAACAGAAGCAAAACATGGGCAAGGGACACGGTCGTGTCTTCTCCAAAATTTATCCAACGCGGCCAAATTTCCTAAGACTTGGCCGTGTCTCTCAAAAATCTATAGTTTGGCCGTGTCTCTTCCTTGGTTTGGCCGTGTCTCTCATGAATAAAACCCTAAACATAACCAAAACTCCTTTGATTGTATTAAGAACACCTTATACACAACATGACCTCATTCAAATGGATATAATCAATGTCATTAACACTTAATTTACATATTCATCACAATATACACACTAACAATACATCAACAATACATTTGATCACTTACCACTTCAAAACCCTAAAACCAAACATCACTCTTAACTTACCATCTTCAAACCAAAACCAACACCAATTCAACCTTTTAACTTACAATCAATTTTAACACTTATAAACACATCTCAAACACACTTATTCATAAAATCAACAATTCATAAATCACCTTAAACACCACTTCAAAATAACAAAGGAAAACAAGAGAGTACTTACCTAAATTGAAGAAATTCCACAAATCTACAACTTAATCCTTTGATTCTTCCTTCAATTTGATTTTAGAAATCAACAAAAATCACTCTTGATCTTTGGCTTTGGAGGGCCGGCCACCATAAGAGAAAGAGAAGAAGAAGAAAAGAAAATGAAGACAAGTCAACTTCTCTTCTTCTTTAAATCTCCACCAAGCAATTCTAACAAAGTAAAATTACTTAAATGCCCTTTTCTATTTGTTCTCACTTCCTTTAAAACTCTTGCCCTCTTTAGTAAATTCCCACATCCCAATTAAAAATATCTTCTTCCCTTGACTTTACATTTGACCAACATATATGTTATATATATTAACATATATACAACATATACATTCCATTAACACAATCATTTCCTTTGCAAAAACATATGTACATTTAATTCAAATCAAACAACAATTGAATTAAAACTTCTAGGGCATACATTGGGATATTACACTTTAAATATATGAAACATAGTATAAAAGAAAGTGATGTTAAGGTTAAACTTTGAAAAGTAGTACATAATCTGATACATGGAAATATGAGTTTAATAGTTGTCATGTATATTCTAAAAAACAAATATGGGTTGACAACAAGACGATAATATTAATAGAATGAAGAAAAACTAGGTACCCCAGGAATCTTAAGCTGACCTGGACCCTAGGAGCGTTATGCCTCTTAAACTGGGGTGTTACACCAACTTTCTCCAAATTTAATTTTTTCATGATTTTAACTCAACTTCAACTCAAGAATTCCATTTATCATCAAGTATACTTCTTCTCCAACCATCCAATATGAATTAATGATAGCAAATAAATCAATTTCAACTTTAATGAATCACATGCTTGACCAAAATTAGATAAACCTCAAAATAAATTAATGGAATAACTCACCTGTTATTGCTTCTTCCAACTCCCTTTGTAGGTCTTCTTTTAGCTATGATTTAGTGATTGACCTTGCAAGTTCTTCAAGTTCTTGAAGTTGTGGTATGCTTATTCAAAGAAAATGGAAACTTTAATGGAGAAAGAGGTAAAAAGGAGGAAGGGTTTGGCGGTGATTCATGAAAATGAGAATGGGAATCTTAAATATACAACTTATGAATTTTAAGTTGTATTAATTTTAAGTTACATTTTCAATATATAAATTGTATTAATTTTTTGTAAAAAGAAATTTAATTTTGATTTCAAATAAGAAATAAAACTTATAAAATTTATATAAAAAATAAATATATAAATTTTTTTAAGAAAAATCATTAGATTTATTTTTAAATAAATTTTACATATTATAAATATAAAAATTAAGTTAAAAAATTAAGTTTGTCATCTATATATTGTGTGTATGTAATATATGTGTATATTTTTGTTGTGTATATGCTATATACATATTTTGTGTATATCATATATATTTGTGATGTTGTGTGTATATAAAGTTAAAAAATTAAAGTTGAAAAAAGTAAGTTTGCCATGTATATGTTGTGTATATTATTTATATATTTAATTTGTTGTGTATAATATATATATATATATATGTGTTATATGCATATTATGTATATGTCTATATGTCTATTTATATTGTATGTATGTTGTGTATATATTATGAATATGTTGAATTACAAATAATAAAATAAATATTTTCTTATATGTTATTTAATTATATTGTATATGTTGTATAAATACTTATGTTTGTTGTGTGTATATTTTGTATATGTTTATATATTTTATGTGTAGTGAAAATAGTAAAATTATTCATAAATTAAAAAACAAATAACATAAAACGAAAAAAAAATAGCATAAAAAAAACAATGGCCACAATATATATATATATGTGTGTGTGTGTGTGTGTGTGTGTGTGTGTACACTTAAACTTTCATACATCTATAAAAGAAAAAGTATAAAAATGTAAAAAAAAAATTAAGATCATAAAAATAAAAACTAAAAAAAATCAATAATTCATATAAATTCCTCAAAAATTTATAGCAATCAATAGTATCTCAAGAAAATATTATCTAATTAATTATTACTAGATTATGAATTCAGATTCAATTCATCATGAGCTAATATTAGGGTTCATGACCCTATACCCAACATGAAATGAACTCTCAACAACTTTTATTAATTTTCTCACAACGTTGTTCTTTTTGCTAATTGGATTTCCTTCAAACTATCAATTATCTTAACTAAAAATAATTAACTTGGTTATAGAGAGATAGAGAGGGAGAGAGAATAAAAGAGAAAGTTGATTGTTCCAACCAAACTTATTGTTGGAGATTTTACACCTCTAAAATTCCATTTGGCTCATTTCAATAAAGAAACAAAATTTTGGTAGATTGATTTCAATAACCACAAAAACTTTTAAATTTATTCTTACCAAATTACATATTTTCTATAGAGAAAATTACACCATTTACTACTTTTTATCTTTCATTTTCATTTTTATTGCTCTTATTTCTTTTTTCCATTTTTAACTTTTCTTTTTTTAGTTTTAGGTTAGTTTCTATTTTTTTTAGCTTTAAGCTAGTTTCTATTTTTTATTTTAAAAAATATGGTGTCTTATATATATATATATATATATATATATATATTTGTTTCTCTTTCATCGTGCCTCTTCTCCATTGGTCCCATCGCGCCTCTTCTCCATCACTGGTTTCGTAGTGCCTCTTCTCCCCCACTAACGCCTCTTCTCATCCATTGCCGATCTATCTTTATACTTCTTTCGTTCTTTTTAATTTCTTTTATTTTTGTCATCAAAATCAAATTAGTTTTAATTTTGATAACCACTACAAGATGAAAAAGAAACATGAATCAAATTGGTAAGATCTTGCATCATTTTATGTTCATAAATCTTTTGATTTTTTTTTATTTTGATTGTTTTTGGTTTTCAATTGTAATGATTGTGGATTTTTTGTGCTTCAATTGTAATGTACTTCACATATTTGATAAAATATTCTAAAGAAAAAAAGTTTTTCAATTCTTTTTAGGTTTTCTACATTCTCTGAAAAATTCTTCTCCATTTCATTGCATTACCAAATTATATGCAGCATATATAAAATATAAAACTACATAAAAAAATTATATTCTTCTTAATCTATTTTAATAAATAAATGTAACATATATAACAAATAAAACAACATACAAAAGTTTGGAGTTATCATTTTATCAAATTATATGCAATATATATAACATATAAAGTTTGGATACGTTTCTTAATATGGAATCCATAATATTTTATAAATTATATGTAATATATATAAAATATAAATATGGAATCCATCATATGTAACAGATTATATGCAACATATATAACATATAAATATTATATTTAATAGATTATGTGTAACATATAAATTTGAAATTCATTATATTTAATATATTATATATAATATGTGTAACATATAAATTTCATATTTAACAGATTATATGTAACATATATTATATGTGAATTTGGAAATTCATACATTTAACACATTATATGTAACATATATAATATTTAACAAATTATATGTAATATATAAACATCACATTTAACATATTAAAAGTAATATATATAACATATAAACATTACTTCTTCATTCATATTTCATCATATTTAACATATTATATACAACGTATAAATAAGGAATCCATCAAATTTAATATATTATATGCAACATATATAATATATAAAGATCATATAAAAGCTTATATGTGCTTGGTAATATGTAATTCATCATATTTAATAGATTGTATTTAAAATATATAACATTAAATCTGTAATTTATCTCATATATATATATACATACATGTAATCATATGTAACATTTATAATATGTAAAAGATTGTATATAGATTTTAATATATAATTTATCTCATTTATCAAATTATATGCAACATATATAAGATATAAATTGACATATAAATGTTTATTTGTTGATTATAAATTTTTTATATTGATTATATGTTATATATGATATTTTGTAGTTGATTTATATGTCTTATACATTGTTTTATATATTATATATGTTGTTTATATGTTGTTTATATGTTTTATGTAAAATTTACTAAGGAATAATAGTTTTATAATTAAGACTTCTATATTTTAATCAATGTCATATTTTTGTTAATTTTGTTCAGATTTTTGTAAATATTTTTTTGAATAGAATTTTTAAAAATTGAAAATCATTGAGGAATTTATACCGATTACCCAAATTCAGTGTCCCATTTTTCAGAAGGTTTTTTTTTTATATCTATCATCCCGCACATTTTTTTAAAATTTTTACTTTTTTAAAGGTGATTTTTAATTTTTTCTGTTTTAATTTTTTTACACTTATATTTATGTTTTTTATTCATAAATAATTTTTTATTTTCATATTCTCAACATATATAAAATACATAAACATATGAACAATATATACAAAATATGCACACAACTAACATTGATATATACACAACATATATTAAATATACACATAATATCTATATAATTTATTTAATATTTTTAACTTTATTTTTTAAATTTTATAAATACACAACATACATATAACATACACAACAAATGCATAATATAAACCCATCTATAGACATCTATATAATATACACACAATATGCATGCAATATTTATCCATCTACATAATAAAATAAATATTTTTTTTATGTATATAATGTGTCAAATTTATTTTGAAATAAATTTATTAATTTTTATTAATATAATTTTATATATTTTACTTTTTTTTATTATTTTTATGAGTATTATTTCTTATTTATAATTAAAATTAAAATTTTCTTTATAAAAAATCAATACATTTTATATGTTGAAAAATACATTTTATATGTTGAAAATAAAATTTAGAATATTACTTTTTATTATTTTATTGGAATATATTTATTTAATGGCAAAGTTTTGAAAAAAAATAAAAATTGAAGTAAAATATTATATATAGTAAGAAAGAATATATTTTTGAAAAGAAAAAAACTTTATTTTAATAAAAAGTGAGGTAACTTTAAAATTTTGATCCAATTTTTTTTTATGAAAATGTAAATATTTTTTTTAAATTTTTTTTGTAGTATTAAAAAAAATTATGGATAGTTTTGCAAAATTTCCAAAATTCTTTTAGGTTTTTTGTGATGTTTTCCCTGGGGTGTTCAAAAAATCCGTCAACCCGAGCAATTTGGCCAGATTCGACCCGGCCTGATTGGGCGAATTTAAATATTTTTGGTTCGAACCTCGGACTTCTTATATGAAGCCCGAGATATCTCGGGTCGGGTCTCGGGCCCGAGGTAAATTAACTCGGGCCAATCCGGCCTGACCCGAGATATTATATTATGCATATATAATATTTTTTATAATATATAATTATAATATATTACTTATATATTAATAATGTAAAAAATTATATTTTATAAAATATATATTGCATGTACTGCATAATTTATACAGTATACATAATACTGCACATATACTGTATTACAACATATATATATATTGCATATATTATGCAGTATATAAATGCAGTAATACTATATATACTGCATATATTATGCAGTATATAAATGCAGTAATACTATATATACTGCATATATTATGCAGTATATAAATGCAGTAATACTATATATACTGCATATATTATGCAGTATGTATTGCAGCAATTAAAAAAAATAAAAGAATGCAAAAAAAAAAAAGAAATCCTGACCCGTTGGCCTGTTGGCCCTATCCTAACCCGAAATAGCCCGACCCATTAGGGTTAGGGTCGGGTTACGGGCCAAATTTTTTGGCCCGAAGTATACTCGAGCCGGGCTAAGGGTAAACCCGACCCGTATACACTCCTAGTTTTCCCTTTCCTTTACGAATATGACTCAAAAAAGTGATCGGTAACAACCAAGGTGGCCAACATCATGAGCCTAGAACTTTTTTTTTCTTATATAAATTATTTGAGCCATTTATTTAGTTAATATTAATGCTCAAGAGTGGAATGCCTATGCTTACGATTTTTTCGTGGAAATGTTATCATCTACTCTATATTAGGATAACAAGAAATAAAGGTAAAAATTATTTGGCTAAATAATTATAAAGTCTATGAGGTTTTACATATTATACTAGTCAGTCCCTGTATTTTCAATATATAATTTTTGCATTATCCAATTTTCAAAAATTAAACTGTTTAGTCTTTCTGTTAATATTTTCATCCTAAAAATATTAGTTAATTATTTTAATATTATAAAATAATTTATTTATTTTTCTTTATATATATTTTTCTTTATTATTTGTTAAGTCATGCTTATTTTTAATTTTATTTATATTTCTTACACATAATTTATTTTAATTTTATAAATATTTTAATAAGTTATTTTAATTTATATATATTTTTATAAAGATAAATATATTATTAATTTATATATATTCTTATAAAGGTAAATATATCATAAAATAACTTATTTTTTCATTTATATATATTTATCTTTATTATTTATTAAGTTTATTTTATTTTTAATTTTATTTTATATATAAATCATCTGCAAAATAATAAAAAAATATTATTTATATTATAATATCTATAAAATTAAAATAAATGATATATATAGTTGTCTGCAAAATAATAAAATATATTATTTATATTATTTAAAATTATTTTTTAATAATATTTATAAAATTAAAATAAATTACGTGTAAGAAATATAAATAAAATTAAAAATAAATATGACTTAACAAATAATAAAAATATATATATATATATATATATAAAATAAATAAATTATTTTATAATATCAAAGTAATTGACTAATATTTTTAGAATGAAAATATTAACAGAAAGACTAAAGTTTAATTTTTGAAAACTGAAGGATACAAAAATTAAATATTGAAAATACAAAAACTTATCAGTATAATATGCAAAATCTTATAGACTTTATAATTATTTAACCAAATTATTTTGAATATCTAATTGTACTTTCGAAAAACCAAAGTTAATTCGATAAGTCATATATATAATATAATGATTTATTAGCAGTTTTCCTGTTCAAGTGCACATTTTGTACAACAAACACCACCATATTCACTGTTACAAGCAACTGCTATATACATAAAAGATTTACATGCCATCAAGAACAAACCAGCAAATTTTGCAGCCGCCATTTATCCATATGTGCACATTTCAACTGCAAGCATTCACAGACACACTAACAGCGTTTAGCTGAATGTGTTGCTTACCCTCATTCTGAGGATAAACTATCACAGTGCCATATGCTTCTTCCGGCAAAGACTTACCATCTCCTGCATGAGAAGCAGATATTGAACTCACTACTGTATTTCTGTCATCCAAATCATCATTACCATCTTGATCTCTCGAGACGATTTCCCATTCCTCTTTGAGAGATGTAAATTGCAAGCCTTTCTCTTTGTGCACCCCAATTTCGAAAGAAGTGGGTAGAATCACATAATCATTTAGTGGGTTGTAGTAAGGATCTGGTTCACCTGCTCTAAGCCAGTGTTTGAGAATTCTAAACACATGATGGTCACTTAGAATTCCCCTGTGCTCACCAGGAACACCAACCCTTGCTTCTGCATTGAGCCCGTCTGCCTGGAAATAGATAAAACAAACGCAAGGCTTTTGAGAGATTGGCAAAGCAATTCATGGCACATTATCATATTTAAGGCTGTCTATGAGCACTATCTGAGTTTCCTTGCTTTATCTTACAGAAAGAATCTATTGACAGGGCCTCAAATATCCAAAAGTTAAAAAAAATAGAAACTTAGCTTAAAAGATACTAATAATTGCAGGGTAAGGTAGGATAAAATACAAAATGGATTAGGAGCAAGTAGATTGATGCCAGGAAAAGCCTCCCAACCGAAGGATAAAAGGCTTTCAGAATTTTCTCGATTTCCACAGAAGGGTGCTTTGATCATTACTCATTACTTAGGGACATCCCATTTTCCAAATGCATCACAACTAAAGAAATTACACACAGGACCCCAAACAGTCAAGGCATCTATCAAAAAATCCTACAAAATCAACGACAAAGATGAGAGGCCTGTGCTCTAAGCAGGACAAGAATCAACCCGTACCTACTGAACTACCATGAATAGACATCCACTGATTCACCATTCTCTTCAGAAAAGAAGCTTAATTTAGAAATTGATTTGTTTCTTTTAATATGACCAATGCAAAAATCAACTAGTAACCCTTGAGTGTGCTATTTTTTTTTCTGATAACAGGAAATTTTTTGAGAGAAAAGAAAGAATATTCATGTGAAAAATAAGTATTTTCCATCCTATCCAATACATAACAAAAACAGAACATAAAGAAAATACAAGACTCCATTTGTTTCCAGAAAACTTTTTTTTTTGCGTTTTTCTTTTGTAAGCATTTAAGCGAAGTGATCAATGAAAAATGTTTTTCCAATTTAAAGGTGAAACCCAGTGATTTTCAAGGAAAATGATGTCTTATTTTCCCAACAGGAAATAATTTTTCAAATTTTAACAATTAAAAAAAATCTACAAGGAAACTACATAAGCATATGGCCTATTGATTGACATGGATCATCTCCGGCCACCAACAAGTAATCTTAATCTCACAACAACTTAATCTTAACCCAAGCTAGTTGGGGGTCAGCATGATGAATCCGTTTTTTCCTTTCTGCTCGGTTTTCTGTTATTTCTTTAGGAAGAATTCAAAGAAAACATAAAAATAAAATAAAATAATTAAACAAAGGCAACATTTGAAAAAGTACCTCAATTAGCTGAATTCAGAACCCATTATCTTCTCAATATTTATACCTTTTACTTTTCTCTAACCTAAACTGTACATATCTGGATCAGTTATGTTAATATATATATTTTTACTTCAAATGAATCTCTTTTAATAAGTGTAGATTTGAATGAATTAGTTCCTCAAGCCCATCATCATGCATTGGAATCATAATGAGTTGTCCCAGTTTCTAAGCTTAATTTATTGATTTTCTTTTCGTACTAACAATAAATTAACATGGTATCAAAGCTTGGCTCTACTAGAGCTCTAAGGTTTAAGTCATTTAAGTAAACTTAACTATTTGCTCTTGATTCTATCTCTGATTTGATGTTGAACTTCTATTTAAGGTTTCACATGCTGGTAAAGCTAGGATGTGAAGGAAAGCCCAAAAATCAAAAATCTTAGAAAGCACTAAAAGCAAAACTCTTACACTGCTCAACAAATTATCACAAAAATCAACTGTAAGTAAAGTTTAGCCCCAGCAATATTCCAAAAATATCAAATTTAAATAGTTGCAAAAAGTGAATTTGAGCAAACCTTAGCTGATTCTGCAGGAACTGTCCCATCGCCATCAACACATACATATTTAGGCTGAAAATATACAAACATAATTCAGGTTCCGTGACAAAATCAACCATTACAGCCAATATTCAGTCTCATGAAGTTATCCAAACAAAACAAGACTTCAAATTGACAAATGAGAAGTAATTAAGGAAAAAAACTAGCAACTTCAAACAGCAGTAGAATAATGCCTCCAGAAACTACCAATAATATTACAATAAGAGCTATAAGTTACTGACCAGGAAATATCGCAGACTTTCTACATCGTTGACAGGTGCCTCCTCACTCCCATAGCTGCAAAGGATCAATTAATATTGTATAAAATGTCAACAAAATGGTGATAAGAATCTATCAACAAACAAATGCCAACAAAAAGATGAAAAGAATCTATCAATACAAATAGTAGAGAAAAGACGACAGGGGAGATGATAAAACATCACAATTGCACCCGAGGAAGACAAAATAACACCCTAAGATTAAAGTTCTCAAGATTTTAGATCATCATTATCTTTCTGATTGTAGATAAATTATAATAACTCTTTTAAGTAGCATTTGATAAAACTGAAAATTAAAGGTTCTAATCAATTGAATGTCTAGATCATTATGTGCCATTGATTTTTTTACTTAAAATTAGAATGATAAGTTGTCAAAGCAATTTCATACTATTACTGGATTTAAAGAAATATATTATGATGGATTATAAAAAATTAGTTATTATGATACTGATAGTGGCAGTAGCAATGGTATTGGAAATGGTAGTGATGATATTTCTAGCAGAAGAGTTTAATGTGGTTGTGCTGGATGGTAGCAATGATGATAGACAACAATAACAGTAATGATGGTAGTGATGATACTCTGCATAAAATAGAGGTCATTGCGTAGCGCTTCTTTGGTCTTGACAATTAGCATGCATTACATTGGTGAGGGTATGAAATGTTTTTATATCTGAAGAGAGGATTAAGACATTACCAGACACTGTGAGGAGTCTCAAGGTTGATCCCGTAAATATTGTAGAATTTCACTTGAGGAGGAACCTTAGCAGAAGATAGAATCATCTTGGTTTCATCAGCCCATTTCAAGATCTCTAAGTTAAAAGGTAAAGGAATATCTACTCCATTATAATTGACCTGTAATCAGAAAATCCATTCATTATAAGCAAAAATACACGGTACATGCACACCTCTTACCTTTTTTTTTTTAATCAATCATCATATTACCACTTCTTTTTATCATGAAACCTAAACATGTATGTTGGGTAAATATAATTTCTAGACCATGATAGTTAAACAATCTAAGTTCTAACACCAGGTCTTCAGTGGCTAAATCACATTGATGGTGACCAAACTTTGCATGGTCATATAACTTCAATTTATCAAATTTTTAGCCACTAAACCTGATTTTCATTCCAATGATAGATCCCCAGCAAAAATGCAGTAGTCAAAATGCTGATATAGCAATAAATATAGAATATTTCACTGAAAAACTAAAGTGTATTCTCACCTAATAAGCTAATTTAGGACATGCTAATGCAGTCAGTAAATATCCCCCTAATGAAATAGGATAAAAAAAAAAAAAGAAGTATGTTCTATAGCGTGTGGGATCAAATTTAACTTGCTATGCAAAAATACGATTGTTTGCAATGGAAATTCCAAGTCAGCATTCTGTCTGCAGAGTGAGTTACCTCTAATTAGAACAAAAATTAAGTTTGGTAAACAGAAATGACAAACCAGAAGTTCCATGACCCTATCAAAGTTATATGCAAAATTTGGTGACCATTAGAGTAATTTACCCAGTCTTTAGTCTTAAATAAAAACATCTAATTGATGGATGATTGATCGAATATTAACAACAATTATTTAGCTCTTGGAAAGGTGAAATTTCAATGCTTTTAAAACTATGAAAAGGGCTGTAATTCAAAGATAACAGAACTTTCAGCTAAAGAAACTAATATATTTTCATGATAAGGTCCGATAAGCTTCATAAATCAATATTACAAGCCATAACAGTCTTAAGCTCACCGTATTGCTTGAAAGAGCCTCTTTGAAAACTTTTATACTCTCTTCAGGGGGATATGTCTCTAGGATCATATGAGAGTTGCCATCACTATCTTGTTTCTCTCTCCACAGTTCAAGAAGAGGAATGTGTTGCCAATTAAAATGGGGGCACGCAATCAATTCATATATTGATGGACATTCAATGAGCTGAAAAACCATCATCATGCATAAAGTAAGCTCATGCATATACACAGAGACCAAAACTTTGAAGTCACAAAAGTAGAAAATAATTCTTTGAGAAGTCACAAAAGTAGAAAATAAGTTGAAAGACCATTATTATTGGCAACTGTCAAATAACCCTACTGAGTAGAGAGCAAGAAACAAAATTGCAAAAACATAATAATGGATGGCAATTCACTAATACCAAACTACTCTATCAAGTGGATCAAAATCACATTAGAAAGAGGACACTGCTCTCCACATTCGGAGGATGACAGCAAAATTGTAGATGTGAAAGCCATGAAAAGAAAGTATTGCTTTTAGGATTAGACAAAAAAGTCAGCATTTCCAATTTTCTTCTCTGTGTTGCAATCTCATGCATTCATATCACCTGACCTAGCGCAGACAACAATAGGTTTTCAATGATTCTGAAACAAGGAACAAAATGGATAAAGACCCTCAAAAATATTCCAGGAAAAAAAAACCATACGGAGTGAGACAGAGAGATAAGATAGGGAGTAAATAAAACTAAACAAACAAAGTAGTCAGTTTAAACAGAATTTAACTTTGAAAACCATTGATAATCAATATTTAATGACACTACACGAATGAAACTCAACAAATATGTAATTTTAATGCCAAAGTAAAGAGTTCATACCAGCTGGTGCATGCTCCACTTTGATATAAAAAAGTTCTGTTCCCATCCTTGGACAAATGACATCCCATTTAGAAAAGCAGACACGATGTATCCAGGTGCACCTGTTAGATAAATATACACCCATACTCACTCCCATCATTTAAACAAATTCCAAAATCATATCTGAGTAAAAATTCTTCAACTAATTGAAGATGCATAAATGGAAAAGTAAAGAATCACACATCAATGCATAGACCTATTCTATGACCAATCAATAAAAATGCATCTTTAGGCTACAGAAATAAATCCATTCAAAAAGTTAAATCCACTCAAAAAGTTCACCAAGTGGTCCAAGCAAAATAATTACATGCAATGCTACATTGTCATATCTACAATTTTATTTTCCACATGCAATACAGAATAAATTTGAAACTTGATATCAACATAACAAGCATTTGATATTAAAATTTTCAGCATTTACTTTTCGATTGCATCTGATAATATTTTTATTTGATTTAAAAAAATATTCATATCTCAGTGAAAAAAATTCTAGTTATAGCATTAAATTAATAGCAACTTCTTTCCTAACAGTTACTACATGAACTGATATAGTTGACTCCATCCCTATACAAAGTCATCTATCTGTACTTTGCTTTCAAATTATATCCCCTGTTCATCTTCCTTCTCTCTTTGCCTGCTTTATCTTCTTCTCTCAATCCTACACTTTTCAGGTTCAATGTTATTCTCAACCTAATCCTAGTTTTACAAGTTAAAACATGTTTCTAGAAATATGATTCACATTTTCAATTCTCTGCAATGAGTGATGTAGAATAGAACAGCCAGTAAGACCATCCACTGCTTCCCAAATTGCCAAATAATCACTCACCCTGGAAAGGTGCAGCAATGGCAATCCAATTATTCACATATTTCTCAAAAATCTGCAATAAAAAGGCATAAATACAAAGGTGAATAGAGAGAGAAAGAAGAGAGAGAGAGTTGGGGAGAAACAAATTATAATTTATCATGTAATACAAACAGAAATAAAGGAGAGGGGGGGGAGGAAGAGGATCCCAGGGGAAAGTGTGGGATTGTTACATCACTGTGCAAGGACATGAAACATTTAACAAGAAGGCCCCCCATAGAATGGCTTATGATGTTTATCTTCTTGCCGCCAGAAGCATTATATACGGACTCTAACTTTTTAGCAAAGCACTCCATTGTCTCTGGCAACCTAAAAGACAAATAAAGCATAAGCAGACAAAAGTAAAACAAACATCTTAATCAGAAAACCAACGCCATTGAACAGATAGCAAAATCAAGGAAGCATAAAGGATTACAACAATTATCATTTTAAAAAGTAAAATCAAACACTGAGTTTTAAATGTTTCCTTGCCACCAGTAAACAATTAGTTGCCAATCAATTGCCACAGTAAACATCAAACCAAAGATAAATCAAGATTGAACCACACAACTACACCAAGACAGCATTGACTTTTCCACCAACCCCAAATCAAGATGATAAACATGAATCCAAAAAATGCATATCCTTATGCACTTAGTCACGTAATTCAATAAAATGAGCTATATATATGTTTTATATCAGATTAATGCATAATTTACACTCATTCCCTTGTCGGAAAGATACATCCAATCAGCATTCCGCCAATCGTGTGCTAAGCTAGATTCATTTTAGGTACATCATGTTTCTCAGATTCAAAATAGTTGTAAAATGATGGCATCCCATCTTTAATTATACTAACATTATTTCCCATCACATATCACAAAAAAAGCTTACACGTTAGGTTCTTTACATTTGATACAGCCTCCCTCACAAAAGTCAAAATACAAGTACTAGAACAACCAACTTTCTGACTATCACTATGAATCGCTGATTATTTCCTATTCCATACAACTGCAGATTCCAAAACAGCAAGACTTTTTGTTGCCTGACCACTGCAGTTTTGTATATCAGCTTAAGCATTTACCACATTAAATTTGAACAGAAAGAAAACCCAAAAAAAAAAAATCTTAAAGCAAAAGGCCAAAAATATTAAAATCTCAAGATGAAATCATAAAAGTGGTGCTTCCTGTCAAAGAGAGAATTTCCTCTTTGACTTGGCACGATAAGAATTTCCTATTTGACTTGGCACAATGTTTAAGAAAACATTTAAGAGAGCAACTTTCATCACTTAAATTTTGCTGTCTCCAATAAACAACTTCTACTCATATCATTGTTGCAAAGGAAAAGTAATAAGTGTACAGCTTTCACTTAATGATACATTAACAATTTGGAATGGACAAAAAAAATGAAAATTAATAGGAATTTCCTGTAATACATGCACCATAACCAAGGTTTTTTTTTTTACTTTCTCCAATGCACTGACAATGATGTTTGTTCTCCTGGTATACAAAATCCATCCTTGTGAAGCCAAGAAAAGATAATGCACTGAAAAATAACTATTCGGAAATTTTACTCTTAAAAAATGACAAGCATTTATGAAAAAGTTTGTATTTCAGCACTTACCTATTGCTTTGCCGAAAATCATAACCAAATCCAAATAAAGTTTTTCCCTCTTGAAAACCCCAATTGATCATCTCAACAATCATATCATGGAAATAATAAACACATTCACGTCCTATGATCTGTACAGCAAAAAATATCATTTGATGTGCAGCCATAATCAATACTCAACAGTAATGCATAATGAAGAATTAGCTAATAAAACAAAAAGGTGACTGTGTATTTCAATATATTCCTTAGATATTCTATAGCATCTAAGTGCCATTCTTCTTCAGCAAATATGATCAATAGTTGGTTAAAAAGAAAAAATATACTAGGTTAAATAGGTTTCAACAGGAAATTGAAACCTTGTATATAATATAAGCATAAGATACAAGAAGACAAAAATTACCATGTC
Source organism: Garcia nutans (assembly GCA_947685225.1). NCBI lineage: Eukaryota > Viridiplantae > Streptophyta > Magnoliopsida > Malpighiales > Euphorbiaceae > Garcia > Garcia nutans. The sequence continues at coordinate 39,682,565 of CANTUV010000045.1, forward strand.
GGGATCCAGGACATCAATTGCATGCAACCCATATCTGTCCTCAGGAACAATTATACGCGTTTTTGGATCTAATGACATAGTTCTTCCTGTTTCGTATAGGCAACAAAATTTTACAACTTTAAGAAAAAAAATCAAGGGAATAACACAAGAAACAACTTCTAAGAATCAACAAAAACATTCTCCATCATCACAGGACCATCCATGACATCAAATCGAATTAGCTAACACTATAATTCAGGAACAAAAACTTTAAGAGTAAATGGGGAAAAAAATCTTTAACCCACTTGAGATACCCAAGCATGCTTCAATGTCAACTTGAGAACTGAATTTGCTCGAGGAATCTCTTTTATACGCATAAAGAAAAAACTGACCAATATCAATTTTATAACCTTTTCAGTAACCATATAGAGACTTAAAAAGCTTGAATTTTTTCTTGAGTTTCTAAATAAAGAGAGCAAAACGTCTCAATTTCTTCTTTTGCCTCACATAAGCTCGTTAAGCACGTTAGATGAACACCAATTTCATATAATAAAATAGAACGATAACTTTCAATACTGAAATCAAGCTTAAAAGATGATGATCTAAGCGAACATTACCTGTAGAAGGATCGAAACGCGACCACAGCTTGGTGCGAAACTCGTAATCGGCTTTAAGAATTCGAACCCAAACCCGTTCGTCATTTTTATCATTGTCATTGTCCACCGCCTTCAGGATCGAACCGGCGATACCTGGCACCAATAAAACAGGGTCTAGATTCGGATCCACCCAAGGTTGTGGCTTTTTCTTCATCAGATTCAGCCATAGCTCCAACGATTGCACAATATCATCTAGCAACACGGCCATTTCCAGTACAAAAAAAACCCCAAAAATAGAAAAGAAAATTCCGCTGGAAAATTAGATAATTTGAAGGGTAATTGAATTCAAATAATAGTAATAGTTAAGAGATTTGAATATTAGGGTTTCATTTTTAGTTTCTGGATAATTTCTTGGTTCTGAGAATGAGCCGTGAAGTTAAAGGATGATGACCGAAGCTGTTTTGGACGACTGAATTACGGAAGCAGATAAGCAGACGACGAAATACTGTTTCTTTTTTTTTTTTTGTTATTATTATTATTATTATTATTATTACTAGTTCGTTATCTCCATGCTTCGCACGAGTATCCAACGTAAAATTATTTTAATTGATTATTACAGTACTAATTATTTACATTTTTTTCATCTTTTATTATAATTTTTACTATAATTTAATTTTTATATTATAATTATAATTATAGTTACAATTATAATTATAATTATTACAGTATCAATTACTTGGATTTTTTTTTTTATCTTTCCATATTTTATGCGCCATCCTTTGGTTTTCTTCTAGCTCTTGAAAGAGTGATTGGGTAAAATCTTTAATATATAAATATCGCTATTCCTATTAGAAAATGAATGTATTAAAAAAAGGGTAATTTTATAGTCTAAGGTAGAAATGAAATAGCCCAGTTGTTTGACAAGGATGTTAAAATTTAGAATGTGTTCTGTATGCTTTTTATTTTTTAGTTTTAGTTTTTTTAAAAAAATAAAATTAAAATATATTTGATAATATTATTAAGTTTTATATTTTTCTAATTAAATAAAAACTATTTCAAATTAAATATGGTTGGATTCATAATGATTTTAATTTTTTAGTTTTAACTTCTTTTTAGAAAAAAAAAATTAAAATATATTTGGTTATATCACTACATTTTAGATTTTTTAATTTAAATAAAAAATATTATGACGCTAAATATAAAATTCATAAAAAATAGTTTTAAGGGATTAGTTTGAGGGTTTTTTTTTTGTCATTCACAACAGCCTTGCCATTCTCCTTCCTTCATCAATTAATGATTAATTTTTTTTATCATAAATTTTTTCTTTTTTCATTATAGTTTGTGCAAATTTTATACTCTCTATTCTGTTTTTATATATTTTTTGCATACATTTTTTGTATAGATTTTATGCATAATTTTATTATATTTCTGCATATAACGTATAAGATCAATATTCTACCGGTTTAGGATTTCAATTTAACTCATCATTGCTCCTATGATTTTCGTTTTCAACTTTTTTCATATACTGTCAGTGGCGGATGAGGGGGCTGGGAGGAGTAGACCCCTCCTACTCATTATATGTATATATATATACATATATATATATATATATAAATGGTATATATAAAGTATTATATAATTATATATATATTTATAGTTATAATTTTTTATTTTTAAAAATTGTAGCTCAGCGCATCAAATGCATATTATTAAAATCTGTCATCAAAATATCATACAGAGATAAATATATAAAATATTATATGATTATATATATTTATAATTATTTAAATTATATATATTTATATATATAAATTATTAGATTTTTTATATATAAATATTAACATTATTGCTTTTTTGTATATTTAAAATTTTAAAATTAAATATTTAGATTATTACTAAACTTTACAATTTGATTATGAATTGGATAAAAATAATATTCTCATTTAAAATAATATTTTTATAAAATTTAATTTAATAAAATTTTCTAAATAAATTAATAGATTCAATAATTAAAATAAAAAAATATGTAAAAAATTTAATAAAATTTAAAATTTAATAAATAATATAAAAAATTTAAATTTAATTTTTTTATAATATTAAATATTTAATTTTAATTTGACTGTAATTTTATTTTTACTTGATAAATTTATTCCGTTTCAATCTATTTTTTATTCCGCCACTGAATATATAATACATATATCTTAGATAAAATATAACATACCAACTCTCTTGTTAAAACTTACCTCTCTTGCTTTTAATAGCACTTTTATCTATAAAAAATTTATAGAGAGTTTGCATTAAAATATAATTGAGTGTATTTTTAGTATAAGACTTTTACTTTTAAAAACGATTTTAAAAGGGAGAAGGTGTAATTTAAAGCGATTTTAAAAGTTTTTATTTTTAAAAACTTAAATTTTACCCTTTAAGTATGCACGTGGGAACACATTAGAATCTAAATAAAATATGGGCTCAATTAAATATACAATTCTATAAAATTGACTTTATATGCCCCTCTCTAACACTGAAAAAATAACAGTGTTAAATAGAAGTGACATGGCAAAATATGGATTCCATCTTTAAAAACTAAAAATTAAAAAAATGAATTTTAGAAACCATTTTTCTTTTTTTGTTTACGCTAATCCTTTTCGGCAGGTCCATCTTTCTTTCATAACCAAACTTCTCAATCTTTCTAACTACAATTATAACCTCAATTCCTCCAGTTTTATATATTTTTTTTGCAATACCCGTAATCTAAATCTAAAAAATCAAGAACCAACACCAGTCTAAAATTCATTAGCTAGGTTGTTTAAGGCTCTAAGTTAGGTTTGTCTTTGTTTTTATTTTTTTGAGATCAAAGGTTTTGTGTATCAATTGTCAAAATCACTTCATATAAAGAAATAAAATGGAAGAAACCATTCAAATTAAACAAAAACTATAATAAAATATTTTCAGGTGAATCCTAATAATAAAATATAAAATATTTTCATTATCCAATTAGTTTATCATTTCAATTAGGATGTCTAATTAAAATTACCGTTATATTATATAATTTTTCCCATACTGCCATTATTGTTAGAAAAAAGATCTTTAGAAATCATGGAAAGATCTTTTTTTATCTTTTGAAACCCTAGATCTATAAATATATTCAATTTTTTAAGTAATGAATTATGATGAGGACCCAAAATAGAATTGGAAAGATTTAATGCTATTTCATACTTTAAGTAGTCTTTGGAGAAAAGAATTAATTAAAAACAAGCACATAGCTTATTAAGTAAGGATCCAAATATATTTTTAGTTATATATTACGGTTAGAGAGCAATTTTAGGTTGTTGTTGCTCATTCTTGCTATTAACTAACAAAGAAAGAATCTTTTTTTTTTTTTTTGATAGCCTTTTTTTTAAATGTAAAAACCGGTATTATTAATAACACTACTAAATACTTTACAATATACAATTCAAATTAAATCTTGTCTATAACACATACGTGTCAAGTTATGTCATACATTCGTATAAAATAAATCTCTTCTACCTTAAATAAATTACTTCACCAACTCACAATACATCCATATTTCTTCTATATGAATAACTATGTGAATTCAATCCCCACTATTTTCCTTCAAATTGACAACACAACTTATAAATTGTATGCTCTTAATATGTATTCAATTAATACCACTTCATTTTTTTATTCCTCATTCAATACTCACAATTTTTATTAATCCTTAAACTCATATCCATACATAAATATATAACCAATAATTGTATATAACTATTAATTTATATTCATGTAGACCCTTAATTTTGGCCCTAAATGAGTTAGCTATAATTAAAAGGCTCAAATTAAATTTAATATAATTTCAAAAGCTTGAATTAAGTCCAGTCTAATTTTAAAAGCCTAAACCAAGGACAATCTGATTTTAAAAGTCTAAATCAAGTACGGTCAAACTTTAAAATCTCGAACCAAGCCGGCTTAAGCTTAAAAATAAAGCATGACGACGCCATGAGACAAGCTCACGGCGAATTAGGCATGTTAATTTGCCATGAGGCTTGGTCATGGCGAATTGGCCATGCAAATTCGCTATGAGTCTTAAAATCTGGCCTAATTCAGTCTTAATTCAGTTTTAAGTGTTCTAATTGGGAAAAAATACAAAAGACTCGGATAAAGAAGGAACTTTTTAAATAGGTTTAGGATTAATTAACAAGGTTTGTTGCCCTAATTTTGCCTATAAAAAGCAATTGACAATCAGTAAGCGGGGGACCTTTGGTGATCAACAATTGCAACAAAACAATTAAAAAAAGGAGGCCACAATTAGCAATAAAACATTAGCCACAATTAGGAGAGAATTAGGCAATTAGCAACCAACAAAAAAAATACAAAAGACACAGAAAACAAAGAGACAATCGGAGGATCAGGGAGACAAAGAAGAAAAATAAAGAAAACATGAGACAGAGTAGCCAAATCTCACTAGTCCAAACTTCATCAAAACCATTCAAGGCTGTATAATTGTTGGGTTTATCCAATAAGCCTAGTACAGTAGCTTTTATTTGGCAAAACTTACAACGCAGGTATGATTTTCCTTAACTAATTTTATTTAGTTTAATTGATCATATTCACTATTTAGTCTTGTAAGTTTATTGTTTTTCTTGTTTTAATTAATTTAATTTCACATAAACCCTAATTCTATAAATCCAAAACCCTAATTCCATAAATTCAAAACCCTAATCCTTTAGGTTTAATCCTAGTTTGCATTTCTTAGTCTAGTTTGCATATTAAACTTTAGAATTGCATTCTAAACCTTAACATTGCATGTTTTAATCTTAATTTGTATCTTCAAACCTTAATCTTGCATATTGGATTTTAGTTTTAGGGCCAAGCCCTAAGTTAGCATTAAAAACCCTAATACCCTAATTTAATGGTGAACCCTAATCTTGATTATTAGATTTATTTTTATATGCTTTATGCTGGATTATGTATTTTGATTGTCTCATTGCTCATTTTATTTAATTGAATTATATTTATTTATTATTTAGATTTTAAAGTTGTAAAGGCATATTTTCAGTTTGTGAGTGCATTGTTTATTTATTTATTTTTTTTGTATTTGGGGATGAATATGAGAGATATATTTTCACCAATTGGTAGGTGTCCTATTTATTTACTTGTATTTTAGACATTAAACATTATAAGGATATATTTTTATCCTGTATGAGTGCCTATTTTGTTTGGTTGTTTTTATTTATAATATGATGATTATTTATTTTTTACAATTGTATGTAGTATTGATAATATTATAATAATAATTAAGAATTCAATAATATTTAGACCTAAAATGAGGGTCGGTTCTAATGAACCAGGTCTTATGGGAATGCTGGGTCATTTTCACACTCCCCATGCATACCTAACTTTCCGAACCCAATAGGGAGTTGGGAATTTCTTAGGAATTGAGTCATCCACCCGTTTCTATATTTTTTGGCCCATCCGAGTGGCGACTCCTATTCTCCAAGCTTAAGCTCATTTTCTCTAAAATTCCAAGCCTAACAATGCCAAAGTCGCAAGAACCATTCCACCGGAAGTGGAGCGAAAATTTTCGCTCACAGTGGTGACTCCACTGGAGATAAGAGAAGTTGATTTCGTTGGTCTTATATTATTTATTTTTTATTATTATGGCATTATTCATTGCATCATTTAGATTGCATTGTATGTGTGAATAGGATGCCTTGTGGAAGCCGTGTTATGTGTATATACGTGATACCATACTTTTATTCAAGGTATCGAGATTGAGCATTGCATAATCACTCATAGCTTTGTACCTTTTGGTATATATTTGCTATAAGAATTTAAGCCTTTTTACCCCAATGACTAAAGCCCACGTAGTTGGCCTAGTAACTTTCCTTAGGTTTATCCTAATTGCTTATTATTCAAATATGATTAATATGTCTTAGTTTAAGTTATGGCCTATTTAGTTTGTCCTTTCCTAATATGATCTAATTATGGTGTAAATCTAAAAATATTTTATGGTCCAAAATTTCTTTTTAAGTCTAAAAGCCCAAATCATTTACAAAGCTTTTTCTTAAAACCTTTCCAACAAAGATGGGTCAACAATTATGAAGGCCAAAAATTATTTTTGAAACAAAATTTTACAATGGGCTTTATTGGCTTTAAAAGCCTTTTTACAATGGGACATAATTTTTGAAATGGGCTTAAGAATAGTTGGGTTAATTATGAAATATTAAATTAATTGTGGGCCTTAATTTTGCTAAGACTTGTTAATTATGGGCTTGTTTGTGGCGTGAATCATTAGTTACTTTTCCAAATAAGAAATATATTTATGATAAACCTTTTAATTTATAACATAGCAGAAAATACTATTTTTCAGTGGATCCAAATGATTAAGGCTTAATTAATGAAAATTATTATAGACTAGCTTCTATATTTGAAAACACAATTAATGATCAATTCGTCTAAGAGTTTCTCAAGAATAAGGTATCCCCTGTTGATATCTTGGTTGACCATAACACCTAAAAAAAGAGACTCGTCACTCATGTGGAAGATATAAGGTTGAAAGGAACGTCTTAATTCTCTATTTATTTTTTTTGCTACATATGCATACATATATTACATTACATTAATCCTTTTTGGCTCGCAGACCTGGAGTACAATAGTTTAAAGGCTTTTGACAATTCGACCTATGTCAGTGATTCAGAGTGCAGTGAGAATTCAGTCAACTTTACACCAAAACCAATGGATTGTGATCAAGTTCAGAACCTGGTGAATGAAGCCCTCGTATCCAAGATGAAAGAACTGAAGGGCACCCTGGCTGAGGCTGTGAGAAGCCAATTAGCCACACTATTGGAGACAACTGCTGAAGCATCTGCTAGTACCAAGAAGCAGAAGGATAAAGGAAAAGATAAGGTAGGTGAGGTAGCTTTTGATGACGATAAGGTAATGATTGATGGTGATGATGACTAGGAGGCCTATTTCCAAGACCAACAAGAGAAGAAGAAAGAAAAGAAAGTTGAATCTACTAAGAAGAAAGAAAAGAAAGTTGAATTTGCTAATGTTGAAAAGTTGATTGCCAACTTGGAAAAGAAATTTGAGAAGAAGCTAAAGACTAAAGAGGTGTTGAAGGTGGAAAAATTGTTTAAGGATGATGAAAAAATACCTTACAAATTCAAGATGCCTTCATTTGCTAAGTTTGATGGAACTAGAAATCCCCACTTGCATGTCAAGATGTACATCATGACAATGCAATTTGCTAGAACTACTAAGGCCCAAACCCTAAGAAATTTCATGCTTTCTCTAGATCTTATTGTGCAAAATTGATTTAATACCTTGGAGGAAAATACCCAAAAGATTGGAATTTACTGTATAAGGCCTTTATTCAGCAATATGGATATAATGTCGAGTTGGAAGTAACCCTGATGGAGATAAAGACTATTAGACAGAAGTAGAATGAGAATTTTATTGACTATGTGAAAAGATGAAGAAACAAGGCTACTCTTATCAAAAAGAGGCCCGATGAATCTGATCAAATTAGAATGATAGTGAGAGGTGTCGTATCTAATCTCCGTGAGAGGCTATTTCACACTCTTATTAGAGATTTCAAAGATCTTCTTTAAGTTGACTTACATATAGAAGAGTGGGAAAGAGAGAGGAACTGCTTTTCTGGAAGAAGGAATGAGAAGAGAAATTATCAATCTGGTGGTTAGAGTATGCAAAATGGTGGATGTCAATATAGCAACTGGTCAAGCAAATAGGAGATAATTTTCAGATTTGGGGAGACTTTTGTCTTAGGTTTTCAACAAGTTGCAGAAAAAGGGGCTGTTACAACTATTGGATCCTCGTCCTTTACTAAATTCTTTACCACCAAACTTTGATGCCGATGTATTTTGTCAATTTCATCAAACACAGGAGCATGAAATAGAAAAGTATGTCAGGTTAAGGCATGAGATTAATCCTAGGGACTCAGAATGCAAATCAGTCACAGGCAAGACGGATGCACTAATGTATGAATGAGTAGATCCAGGGTCAATCAAAACAAGAACTAAAGTACCAAATAAAGAAAGTGTACCAGTAATGATGGCTGAAGCATCCGATTGCCTCTACATAATATATACTCGCTGAGATGGTCCTGTCTCATCTGGTCTACTATCTGCGGTAGAACCTCTTCTCTGATCAGACCATGTTCGACCTCCTCTGCTAGCACCTCTGCCACCACGACCCCCTCTAACACTGGGTTAAGAAGCTGTAGTATTAGTCTGTCTATCCTCCGGTAGCTTAGGATAATCTTTGATGAAATGATCTAGTGACCCACATCTAAAACACACTCCCGAAGCACCTCTCCACCAACAGTCACCTCCGTGTGCTCTACCACAATGAACATAAGTAGGTGGAGCAGACCTTTGAGCCACTGGGGTCGGTACACTAGCCACAAAAATTGTAGGTCTGGATCTCTGCCTCTACTGCTGTATTGACCTACCAGATTGCCTCTGGCTCCTACTAAACCTAAAAAAATATTCTCCTCGGCCTCTCTTCACAGATGAAGATCCTGCCTTACTCTGAGGTCTTCTAACTCTGGTCTCTTCATCCCTAGCAGCAACTACAATACCCTGTACTCTCTCAACACTCCTGGCTGCTGCAACCAGCTGGGAAAAATCCTGATACCGAGAGCTTGCGATAATACACATGATAGAGGGTCTCAACCCCTCCTCAAATCTCCAACACCGGTCAATCTCATCAGAAATAATTCCACCGCATAATGACTCAACCAGATAAACTCAATCTCATACTCTGTCACTGTCCTGATATCCTGTCTCAGACTCAGGAACTCCATCTTCTTTGCATCCTTATACTCCCTCGGAGTATACTTCTACTTAAACTCTAGCAAGAAATCATCGTAGGTCAAGGTTGGTGGATCATCCATGGCATGTGGAATAGTCTTCCACCAATCATATGCATCCCTCTACAGAAGAGATCTAGCATGATCAAACTTTTCTTCCGGAGTAGCATGCAGCTGAATAAACACTCTCTAAACCCTGTCTAGCCACTGCTCTGCTACAGCAGGGTCTTTAGTACCAATGAAGTCCTCAGCTTCGAACTTCCTCAACTTATCATACTTCCTCGTCGATACCTGTGGCTGCGGCTGCGGTGGTGGCGGCTACTGAACTGGAGCCTGCCTCAACAGATCCACCATATGTCGTACCCAGCCCGATGGAATCTCATCAACTGCTGGTCTCTCTGGCATAGGAGTAGGTGCCCCTCCAGCTATCTCAACTCTAGCTCCATCTCTACCATCAACATGAGCTACACTCTCAGCACTACCCTCTATAGACTGACGTGTCTGAAATGCCATAACTACCTATATTTATAAATACAGCAGAATTTACTATATCAAATATCAGAAACTACCAATGCCAATGCATGTATCTTATTTAAAAACCATATTTAAAAATCTCCATTTTCTTTTTCTTACAATTCACCTAGGTTGAGAACCTCAAACCTAGGCTCTGATACCAAAATAAATGTAACACCCTTATACCTAATATACGAACACTACATACACTCATATATGTAATATAAGTATAGAGGATACAGGAATGTCACAACCATTTAAAAATAAAACAATTCTTCATAGCAAAAAATTTGTATAAACTTAAAACATTTAACTTATATAAATAATAGAGGAAACATTTCTTGTTAAAATATATATGTATCTTCATTACCCAAAAGTTTATCCAAAACATTTTTAATAAGCAGCGGAATATACATATATATACATCAAAATTAATATGTACAAAAATATAAGATTTATACATGCTGACAGTTTATCTTTGATCTTGATGTTCCATTAACAACTCTGATCTCAAAGTCTCAAGCCTAAACTTGACTCGGTCTAGACGAGCTCTCCAGTACAACCGAATATACCCTGCTACCTGCGCGTTGAACTACAATTGCGCTAAGCCAAAAGCTTAGTGGTATAAACTTTAATAACAATATAGTCCAAATGTAATGCCAATGCACAACACACACACACACACATATATATATATCATAACTCATAACATTATATCTCATTATATTGCTCAATTGTATCACAATTCATAATTCACGTTAAAGCAAAGACAAGCATGGGCCCAAAAGGATTTAATATGCTATTCAAATTTCAGAGTTACTGCTTTAGTCCATAATGACACCTTGTGTCTAGTCCCGTAGGCAATATATATCCATGGATAATTCAACTAGATTTGAGCTTACGACCCAGTCTTTTTACTTAGTTTAGCTTCAAAGAATTGTTTTTGAGGTTTACGACCCGGTCTTTTCACCCCAAAAATATCATATTTATCAGCTGGGCCTGGCTTACGACCCGGTCTTTTCACCAGCCCAACGTTTAGCCCGTAGGCAATTCATAGGCATACCGCCAAACCCAGAACTCTGAAAATTGAATAACATACTAGGCATACAATTTATTCATATTTCTCATTATCAAATCCTTTCTCATTTTCTCATGATCAAACTAGGCACATTATTTTATTATATCATCTTTTTCTCACCTTTCTCATTTTTCTCTTTTATATCAATATCAATTTATTATATTATGTTTTCACATATCTCATCACATTATTCCACATTTCTTTTCATTTACAACACATTACTTTGATACATCAACATAATTCACATTATGCAAATCATAACATATTTCTCATTCATCAACAATATATTAGTAACTTAACACATTTTTCCAACCAAATGTGTTAAGTCCCAATGTCATGTAAATGTATGCAATCATTCAAAGTTTGTACTTACCTCTAAAAGCAACAACACCACTTCAACCTCATCTTCCAAGATATCCCTCAACACTTGGATTGAGTAACTCAATTCTCTTCAAAGCCTAAACCAAAGGTGATTATAAATACTCACTTAGTGATACATATAGGAAATAAGGAAAAGCACTATCTAAGGCAAACTCTACACTTGCACGCTCAACAACACGAGCGTGTCCATGACCGTGCCCTAAACCCACAACACAGAAGCTTTGACACGCTCAATGACATGGGCGTGTCACTGCACGTGTTAATTTTCCAACAACACAGTAGCTATGACACGCTCATTGCACGTGTCAATTCTCTAACAACACAGTAGCTATGACACGCTCAGTGACATGGGCGTGTCACTACATGTGTCAAAACTACAACATCACAAAAGTTGTGACACGCTCGGTGACATGGGCGTGTCACTGCTTGTGGCACCCACATTGAAAACAGATCCATTGACACGCCCAAAGGCATGGCCGTGTCATCGGGTGTGTCAGGCCAAAAACCTGATATCCATATAATAATCCATATCCACTATCATATTTCATTACCCTTTTCAACTCCAAACCAACACATCTAAAACCATCATAATACCACATAATACTTGCATAAACATCAAAACAACTCAATTACAAGCAAGACCATATTTCACAACTCAAAACTTACATAATTCAGAACTCTTGTTTTCTTCACCAAACTTAACCTTTTTCTTCAATCCAACCCCAAATTCAAAGTTATATAGACACAAGAACTTCAAACATACCCAAAATTAACCATAAACACAACTACATCAACATCCAACAAACTCATAAACACACTCTCAAATGAAATCAAAGAAACAAGTTAAAAACTTACCAAATATGAAGAAAATCCTTAAAACTCCAATTTGAAAACTTGAAATCCTTCAATTGCTTGAGTTAGGAAGAAACAAAACCTCTTTCCCTTGATGAAGATGGTGGTGGTCGGCCCAAAGAAGAAAGAAGAAGATGAAGATGATAGTCAACAACAACTCAAACCAAACACTACTCTTAAAAACCACACAATCCCCTCTTTTAATCTCCACCAAGCATTTATAATATTATATTATAATATCATCTTCCACTATCATAACATATTAATATCTTAATAATTTAAAATATCATTTGGCCAACTAAACATGTTGACTTGTATATAATGTATATATCTTCATATATACAACATATACACACTTCCATTTTTCCTTTATCCTTTCTTTTCACTTAATTAAATATATATACTTTTAAACCCTTTAATTAATTTTCAACAATTAATATTTATTTTCAAATTTTTGGGATATTACATAACCCATATCCCCTGTAGACCTTTTCCAAGCCTATTAAAGACTTGTTGATCTTTCTTTTTAGGTAGAGTTTATTAGTGAAGATTGTTTAAAAATATATGCATATGAGATAGATAATATATAAACTCAATAAAACCTTTGGCTAAGTAATGTATATGTACCTATATGAAGTGCAACAGTTCTTGCTCAAATGGAAATAATTCCTAAATTTAGTACGGTAACTAGGGTTATGATGTTATAGATGTGTTAATTTGAAATGCCAAGTCCTAAGGTATATTGGCATTGATTTAGCAAAGCCAACATTTGATTTCAAAACTAAAATTAAATTAAAAAAATATTTTCTTATCATATGAGCCTTCAAGATTAGGAAAGTACGTTGCACTGTCGAACCTTAAAGAACATATTGGGTAAAAGTGGGCGAATGAAGAAATTATTTACAAGGGTATAAAGAAGCTATCAACTAATGTGTTGAATCATGGTTTGAAATAGATGTCTCATTTATTTTTGACTATCCTGCTTGAGGCCCCACTACTCATGTTTTCTATGTCTTGAAGACGGGGCTGTGGATGTGACATCTCCTTGTGATCCAATACAAGGCCTGCACGAATATCCTGAAGGTAACAATGGAAGTGCCTCAGTTTATCATCTTAGTCTGTGAGTCAATAGAACCACCATAAGTATCACTTATGCATATCATACATATTATGCATACATGAGCATGTACATTGCACTTTTATTATCTTGTGTTTCCTATACTTGTCAAAGTGAAGAGCTGACACTCTATTAAATAAATAATTAGAAACAGACATGGAATTAGGGGGCATGAAAAGACTCATTGCTTAAAAAAGATCCAATCACTTTGCAAAAAAGGAGACACATGCTTTTGCAAAGAACAAGATAAAAATATTGGTTGAAGCTTAGTGGGCACAAAATCATCTGTTTGAGCCTATAAAAGGGGCAAAGCTTCTCCTTTCAATTTTTAATTTTATATATGTACAAAATATTTTTAGACTCTCTTTCAATATTCTGCTATGTAGGGGGGCAAAGAGAGGATATAAGGGCTAAAAGGCTAAAACAAATAGCTAAATTTTTTACAAAGCAGATTTCATTAAAGAATGGAACAAATGAATGAAGATACAAATAATAAAAGGTCAATCAAGCTAGAAGAGCTGAAGTTGATGGTTAGAAAAAAGTCAGTACTCTTAAATGACAGAAGATCAGTCAAGCTAAAAGAGTTGAAGTTGATGGCTAGAAGAAAGCCAAAACTCTCAAATGATAGAATGTCAATTAAGCTGAAAAGCTGAAGTCAATATAGGACAAAGGTCTATTCCCAAGCAAAGATATTGCGGGTCCATAAAACATCTTTAATTTTTAAAAATTATATAAAATAAATTAAAATTAAATTAGATAAATTAAATAAATAATTTAAATGCGAAATGAAAAGATTTTAAATGAAAAAGTGGAAGATATATGTGAAATATACATGAAATATACATATCATATAAAAAGTCAACTTTTAAAAGTCAAAAGTCGAAGGTCTAATGGTATTTTTTTAATTATACTTTAAAAATTAAAATTTATAAAAATAATTTTAAAATAAATTATTTTTGTATGAAAGAAGTAATTTAAGGTTTTTATTAAATAAATAAATAATTAATTAAAAATATATTAAAATAATATTATATATATATGGATGAAAATGAAAGTGGAAAGAAAGAGAAATTGAAATTGGTCTTCATCTTCTTCTTCTTCCTTAAGCTAGCCGAAATTCCATGGATGGCCAACCCAAGCTTTTTCATCTTCCAAGCTTCCAAAATTGAAGGAATTAACAAGATTTAAGTGAAGTTTTGGTGATTTCTTCTTGAAAAAGCATTAAGAATAGGTGATTTGCCCAACCCTAGTGTTGAATGGCAACTTAGAAGAGAAGGTTGGTGAGAGTTTTGAGCTTGCATTTTAAAGCTTTTAGAGGTAAGTACAAACTTTAGATAAATTAGATATGTTTGCATTACATTGGGCTTAATACATTTTGATTGGAAAAATATATTAAGCTACTTGATATAGTGGACATTCATAAATAATATGCTATGACATGTATAATATTATGTATGTATTAAATGTATTATGAAAAGCCATTGTTAATGACAAAATTGAATAAAATGTGATATATGTGCATTATGTGAAAATGACCCAAAGTGTTTGGGTAATGTGATTTATTATGTATGCATTAAAAGCATTATGAAAAGTCATTGTTAATGGCTAAATTGCATAAAATGTGAATTATGTGAAAGTAGCCCAAAGTGTTTGGGTAATGTGATTTTGATGTGGTATGTGATACGTTGTGATGGTATATTGAGATATGATGAAATGAAATAAATTGATATAGATATGAATGAGAAAAATGAGAAAATGAGGCAATGTGCCTAATTGATAATGAGAAATGAGGCAATGTACCTAGTTGATTATAGAAAATGAGAAAGAAATTGATGATGAAAAATATGAAATAATTATGTGCCTAGTATGTTATTTAATTTTCAGAGTTCTATGTTTGATGGCATGCCTATGAGGTTATCCTCATTATTTGCCTTCGGAGCTAGTTTTTTAAGCAATACTTTGATTTGCCTTCGGGGCTAGACGGTTGGCGTCACTGTGATATGATTTGCCTTCGGGACTAGCTTTTGAGCATTATTATGTTTTGTCTTCGAGGCTAGACACTTGGTGTCAATTTGGACCAGAACAGTAATTCTGGAATTTGAATAGCATATTAGATCCTTTGAGCCCATGCTTGTGTTTGTTCCTATGTAAATTGTAAAATGATTTAAAGGATACATTTTATGGTGAAATTGGGTACCACATTGTGAAACATCATGTGAAAGTATTTTAAATTGACATTGTTTTATAGTTTTATTATTATCAAAGTTTGTAACGCTGAGCTTTTAGTTTAGCGTGATTGTACTTCATCGAGCAGGTGACATGAGGGATCCAGTAGAGCCGAAAAGTTCTACTAGACCTAGTCGGGTCTAAGCTTGTATTTATTGAGCTTGAAGTATTTTTGGATACATCAAGATCAAAGCCATTTGCCAGCATTTACATATTTGATATTATAATATATTTTGATATTGGGCATATTATGTTTATATTTTTAAAGTATATATATTGTAAATTATAAAGACTCTTTGAACAAATTGTATAATGTGGGTTATTTATATGTATTTTGATATATATATATATATATACAAATAAATATTTTGAGAAAATATGGAGAAGTTGAGGTGGAAATGTATGATTGATTTTATTGGAAGTGTATTTTATGCAGGTTTGGGTAATTGTTGAAAATTTGGAATGTCCAAATTACAGACAAAACTCTAGAAATTTTTTTCTAGAGATTTTTATAAAAAAATATATTTTGGATCCTATAGTTAATAATAATTATTTTATTTATTAATTAAATATACATTTAAATGTATTTTGAAATTTTAAATTTGAAATGTGAAAATTTTTATTAAACTAGATTCTGATATTTTTATATCGTATACACATATTTTACATATACTGAATGTATATATTATATGTATATAGGGTATAAGGGTGTTACAGTCCAGACCCAAACTAGTCCGGGTCCAGAATCCAAACCAAGATATTACAGGTCCAGAATCTAAACTAGTCTGGGCCCAAAACTCAAACCAATTCATGGGTCTAGAACCCAAATCAGTTCATGGGTCCAGAACCCAAACCAGTATGCAGATCCATAATCTAAACCAGCTCATGTCCATCAAAAACCAAGATATTTGAGTCGCTTGTTAGTTTCATTGAGATATTAGAGTCGCTCGATGGTTATTGTTTCATCAAGATATTAGAGTTGCTTGATGATTTTTCATCGATATATTAGAATCACCCGATGATTGTTTTATTTTACTAAGATATTTAAGTCATTTGGTGGTTTTAATTGGGATATTAGAGTTGCCCAATAGTCCATTGAGATATTAGAATCATTCGACGGTCGAATGCTGATATTCAATGGTTCCTCACCATAGGGTATCCATCCTTTGAATTTTTATTTGTTTATTCTACATCTTGTTTTGCAGATACTTGATGCAAAATTCAAAAGCTCTATCATTGCTTTTAACTCTCTTCTACTTAAGTCTCAAATCGTTCAAGCAAGAGGAAAAATTGTAGACCCTTAATTTTAGTCTCGAATGAGTTTAGTTCTAATTAAAAGGCCCAAATTAAATCTAATCCAATTTTAAAAGCTTGAATTAAGTCTAGTCTAATTTTAAATGCATAAACCAAGGATGATTCAGTTTTAAAAGCCCAAACCAAGTACGGTTCAACTTTAAAAGCCTGAACTAAGCCCGGTTTAACCTTAAAACAAAAATATGACAAATTGGTCATGCCAATTCGGCTAATGGCAAATTAGGCATACTACTCATGGCGAATTAGGCATGCTAATTTGCCATGAGGCTTGGTCATGGAGAATTGGCCATGCCAAATTCGCTATGAGTCTTAAAATATGACCTAATTTAGTTTTAAGTGTCCTAATTGGGATAAAATACAAAAGACTCAGATAAAGAAGGAGCATTTCTAATAGGTTTAGGATTGATTAACCGGGTTTGTTGCCCTAATTTTGCCTATAAAAAGCAATTGGCAATCAGTAAGCAGGGGACCTTCAGTGATCAGCAGTTGCAACAAGCAATTAAAAAATGGGCCACAATTAGCAATAAAACAACAGTCACAATTACGAGAGAACTAGGCAATTACAACCAGCAAAAAAATACAAAAAGACACAATTCTCCTTCCTCATTTTCAAAATCTATCTAGGTCGAGAACCTCAAACCTAGGCTATGATATCAAAATAAATGTAATACCCTTATATCCTATATACATATAATACATACATTCTATATATGCAACATACGTATGTATAATACAAGAATATCACTGTTAAAGCCATTAGAAATATTTTTCTTATTAATTCAAATAAAATAATTTATTCATTTAAAAGGTCATACATTAACTAAATAAATGAGTATATGCAATTTAAATATTACTATAATATTTATTCATTAAAATTCTCTAAAAAAATTTCGCCAGAGTTTTGCTTGTAATTTGAGTAATCCCAAAAATAAATACACACAACCTACATAAAAATTTATATTTTCAAAATATGTATATATATGCATATTCTCGTTCATTTATCAATTTCTCCAATATCATTCTCACAACCCAAATTAATTAAAAGCTTCAAGATCCTGTATATATAATATATTTAAATATTTACACACTTATCAAGTTTCAATCTCTTACATATAATATAGTTTATACAAATATTGTATAATTAATCAAAATACATATTTACCTATTATGTAGTGGTACTAATATGGTGGCGAACTGATAAACTTCTAGGTTATCCATCTCTCACCTGCTACCTACGCAATGGAAAAATTGCACTCAGCATCTTGCCTAGTTATACATACTTTGGTACTAAAATAATATTTAAAGTAAATGCATACGAAATGCACTAAGTACCAATGTCAAACACTATACACACAATTTCTTTAACAATAATCACAACAACCACATACATTAGGCCCAAAAATCATTATATATAAGTCTAGTTCTAAGAATATTACCTTGCTATCTCAATATCTGTGATACTAGTGTGTCTCACCCAAACGCGCAATCAATCTATGACACTAGTATGTCTCATACGAAGGCATAATCAATCTGTGATACCAGTATGTCTCACCCGAAGGTGTAATAAATTTTCAATAATAATATTCCGAAACTAGACTATATATAAGATTATCTATAACAGCTCGGGCTCAGTTAGCTTGGCCTCGGTCGAGCGGATATTGTCCACTTTGGGCTCGACATGCCTTAATTTAGCCAACCAGCATAGTTTTACTTTTAAGGCTTATTACTCGGTCTTTTTGTTACGCTTGAGTTAAGTACTACTACAAGCGTCTCTCTCAAGTATACCAGGTAGTTGTAGCAAAAGTGATCGCCCCAAGGTCGTCTCACAAGGAAGGTGTAGTTCGTAATAGCTTGATTGACAATTAATTTTAAAAATGCAAGTTTGTGCGTTGTTTGGAATGGGGTTTTAAAACAATTACAACTAAAAGTAATGGAAGTGATGGTTGTACAAGATCAAATTGATTCTTGGAAAGGTGCCTAGGGTTATAGGTCCATTCAATCAAAGCTCAATTCTCTTGTTATCCATTAACTTAACCTTATAATTAATTTGTTTCTTAAGTTTAATTAGTCAATTACCAATTCATTAGTTTTCACATTCATGAATCAACAACAACCAATTGCTTTACATTCGCAAATTAATAAACCCTAGAACTTATATTTCTAATTCATTCTTAGGGTAGTCGATTGCATAATTCTGATATCAAATTTCACCTCTCGGTCCTTCATTCAATATCTAAAGATCAATAGGTAGCTAATCTATCAACCTAGCATACAATCCAATGCAATCAACCAACAACAAGGTACATCAATGGAAATATCAAATCAAAGCATTCAATCAAATATACTACAAACCCTAGGCATGGATATTTAGCTCAACATCATCAATTTAAAACATTCATTCAACTCAATATAAATCAAATACAAATTGTTCATTGCAATATCAATTCTCTTAATACAATAAAAATAATATTGAAATGAATTAAAAGAGAATAGAAAAACCCCTTGTAGATGCCAAGAGTAGGATTACTAGTCTTCCTCCTAGCTCCACTTTGATATATGATGAAGAACTCAAGCCCTCTTCAATGGTGATTCCCTTTTGCAATATGGAATGGAGCTTTCTCAAGTCACCAAACCTTTCAATAAAGCTTCTTCAACCCTCAAGAGCTTGTTAACCCAATTTATCCCAAAGAACCAAATTGAAGCTTGTCAATAGAAGATGGAGAAGATGGAGAGGATAGAAATGGAGGATGAAGATGAAGGGACAAGGAGAGTGTCACTCTCTCCTCTCCCCAAATCATTTTTCTCCACTCTTTTCTTTGTTTTTTCTCTTTCTCCTTTCTTTTTCAAAAACCCTAGCCATCTCCCCCTCTCAAATTGACATCCCCTCTTGTTTCGTGCAAAAGAATTTATATATATTAAGGGTGACACGGCTAAGCTCCTAGCCATGTCATGTGACATGGCCAGTGGCTTAGCCATGTCTCTTGCCAGTGTCACCTTCTGCCTTATTTCTTTTCTTTGTTCTCAAGTGGTGACACGGCCAAGCTCCTGGCCGTGTCATGTGTCATGGCCAGTGGCTTGGCCATGTCACTTGCCAGTGTCGCCTTCTGCCTTCTTTCTTTTCTTTCTTTGTTCTTTGGATTTTGCTCTTTAGGTGAGACATGGCCAATGGCTTGGCTGTGTCTCTTGCCAGTGTCAGTCACTGCTTCCATTTCTTTGAGGGACACGGCCAAGATAAGGGTGATATGGCCATGTCTACCAATTTTTCCTTGGACATGGCCAAGCTTCAAGCGACATGGGCAGAGACATAGCCAAGATGGTGCTTGTGTTCAACACTGCTTCTATTTTCATATGATTTTATTTTCTTAGGATGAAACACGGCCAAGACAATGAGACATGGCCAAGCTTCAAGCGATATGGCCAAGACGATCAGACATGGGCAAAGACATAGTCAAGACGAGCAGACATGGCCAAGCTTCAAGCGACATGGCCATGTCATGTGAGTGTGTCAAGTACTGCGTATTTTCTTTTCTTTCTTGGTTTCTTTGGTTTTGGTCTTTAAGTGAGACACGACCAGTGGCTTGGCCGTGTCTCATGGGTGTGTCAAGCTCTGCCTTCATTTCCTTTGAGGTGACATGGCCAAGCTTGATTTGGCTTGGCCATGTCTTGCTTGATTCATGCTTTTCTTGCACTGTTTTGATCTTCTAAGGGAGTTTTTGCACTTTAACATAAAACAAACACTTCAAACATACTTTAAACAAAAATCAAATGAAACATTAACTAAAAACACATAAAAATCATACTAAAAACAAGTACAAAAATGATCTAAACACTTTTCACCTCAAAACGTGTCGCCTGGTATCAGAGTATGCAGCGAGATATTATCCTCTTTGGAGCTTACAGCCGCCATTCCACTCCTCAAGGTTTTGTTCCTGAGGGTTACGAACCTGTCTTTTCCCCTCAGGAATGGTCGTACCTAACCAAGCTCTACCCCCCTCATATATACTTATCGAATACCTTGTACTTATTCGATGTGGGATTCACCTAAGTAAATAGTACCCTATAGTATATATATTTAATGTGTAAATAGGGTACACATCATATATATATAAATATTAAATATACTATATATACATAATATAACTATATAATATAATATAATATATCCAACATACAATATATATATTATGTATATTACATAATCATACAACCACATTTCTCATTTCTATCATTTAAATTCATACTTTATACTTTATTTCAAAGTTAATACTCATTTCAAATAATATTAACACATACATTGTCACTATAGCTTACTCTCACATCTTATTGCATTATTTGCACCTTTCATATTCTTTACTTAACATCACAATTAGTCATAATTTAATGCTTAACATATTACAAACAATACTTTTTTATGCATTGTTACTATAAACAATGTCTCACATGTACACATTCACCAAAACTCAAGTAACATAACACATTCACTATATGCAATGTGTTATGTTTCAAACCATATAATTTAATAAAATAAATTTCAAGGTATGTACTAACCTCTTTTACTAAAAAATTTGAGCCAAAGCTTCACTCAACTTCAAAACTCTCTATTGCACTTCACTATTAGGTTGTTGAAGTCACCATCTACTCAATACCTATTCAAAATGTGAAAGTATATAATTATTTAGTATCATATTTTTGTGTATTTTATCTAATAAAATTCAATTTAATAAAACTCCTTCAAGTTCCCATTTTCGTGCTCTATGCACTTTAAATTTCAAAAACTATTTCAACTAATTCCAAAATGAGTTTTAAACTTAATTATATCTCTAGCATTATATTCTAACACATTTTAAATAATAGAACTCAATTTACAAACATTCCTTTCAAATTACCAAAAATGTGCCCTAACTTACTTTAATTTTGGAACTTTATTCTACTAAATTTTAAATAGTATTTCAAGTTCATTTTCACCATTAGAATTATATTAAAACATGATTTAAAAAATAAAATCACTTGAACATCACTTCTTTATCAAAACCCTTCCAAAACCCTAAATTCAAAACTAACCCTTCCAAACTTCTATCAAACTCCATCTTTTTCCTAATCTAACCTTAAAATCATTATTCTCACATTAAAAGAACACCCTCCACATCCATTTAAACAATTAAAATAAACTCCTTAAAAATTGCATAACACACTTATTTATATTTTTCAAAAAAAACTTCAAAATAATGAAAGAAAACTTACTTGTTGAAAAATTACCAAAACTTACTTTAATCTTTTGAAATTCTTCAAAAATTTGGTGTTGGTGAAGATGGAAATTCTTCCCCTCTCTCAAGCATGGAGACCAACTTTTGAAGAAAAAGAAGAGTGAATAGTTTTTGACTTTTTGACTTTTTTCTTCTTCATTTCCTATCCATATATATAATATTTAATTAATATTTAATAATTAATTAAATTTTTCTCATCATCTTCCACTATCTCTCTTTATTATTATTATTATTATTATTTAAAACTTTGACTTTTATATTTAATATTTGACTTTATATATTATATATATTTCACATATACCTTTCATATGCATTTTTGTATTCCACTACTTGCAATACCTTCATTTAATCTTTCAACTTATTTATTTAATTTAGTTTAAATTTTATTTTAGTAAAAATATGAATGTTACATCAACTCTAGTCCTTATGGATTCTAGGTTGAGCACAAATCCCTAACTAATTAATTAATTAAAGAAAAGTAAGACAAATAAATCAACAATGGTGACCATTGCAAAACTCACCAAATTTGCAAGATGACCCAAAATATTAAGAAAAAAGAAGAAGAAGGAATGCAACAGAAATAAAAAAATAAAAAAATAACAAAAAATATTAAAATAAGAAGGACCAGTTAATTATTTAGGTGTGAGCTCGCTGCTCGAAATAATATTTTGAGTCGTGCATTTAGATGCAAAAAGCTTTAATTAACTATTTTTAGTTAATTAATTACCGAAAGAAAATAGAAGTATAAAAGAAAACAATACATTGGACAGTCGCTTCTTCTTGACAAAAAGTTAGAGGTCTTTGCCGTTTTGTAACTTCACTTGCGTGGAACATTGGATGAAATTAATAATAATCCGAGAAATTAATCACAATAATAGGAAAATTTGAATATTTTATTTAAAATACAATTTGACAAAGTTTCAGCATCCAGAATCCGGATCCCAACACAAGAGGAAAGGACTTCTATTTATAGAAGTTGAAAAGTCACCCAAGCCGTTTGCGAAGTTGCCATATGTGCACGTGCGTGGGCTGCGACGACAGCATGCATCATTTTTTAATGCAAAAATATGTATGTGCATTTTAGTAATTTTTAATTTTAATTTTCATAATTTTCTGAATTAGGTGCAAAATTTGGAATTCACAGGTACCCAACGATCAACGATCAATAACAGCTCCAACAAATGATGATAAGGAACTCTTTGCTAGATTTGCTAGTCTTAAAGCTTGCTCTTCCTCTTCTAATACTACCACAATTATATTGCACCAAGATTGTGGCGGCAATAACAATGATGAAGAAGAAGACAAGGTTGAGAAGACAATTAGATCGGCCAAAGATGCTGGTTGTCTCGACCCTTCTCTAACGTCTAATGACAGTGATACCACCTACGACGAGGATGATGAGTTAGACAAACCGTCTAAGCATCAATAGTAGTAGTAGGCATTTGATCTTCACTTTTGTAGAATCATAATTTTATGATTATGATCATATATTTTTCTAATTTGCTCATTTGATTTTGCATTGGAACCAATTAATTTTCATTATTTGTTCCCATTGGCATGGCAGGTGTTTTAAGAATGGAAGATTAAAAATGAATTGATTTTTATAAATTAAAGACTTGGAGATTACCAAGTTTTGAAAGCATCATCATCCAAAATGAGAATCGGTCCTACTAATCTTAAGAACACCATTGAAGGACTGCAATTTCATCATCTACTGTGACATAGCATTTTGTAAGTCTAAAATTTACAGAACTGTATATTTCTTGTCACGATTTAAGGTCTATAATTTAACATGCATATATAGATATGATTCATGTGATTTTCAAAGCACTAATAAAAGTTATACTTTGAATTTCATAAATAAATCTTGTAATAAACTATTTTAAGCGGTTAAATATTTATCTTTCAAATATAAGAAATTTGAGAAAATATATAATAGTTTTATACTCTTATTCTTTTAAAATGTAAAACGTATATATTTTTACATATTGTGGAGATTATATTTCTTTACATTTTATTTCATTTTAATCATGTTTATAACTCTCTTAAAATAATATGAAAATTTACAAAAAAAAATTTCAAAAACAAAAGATAAAAATTACATAAGTGTTGTGTAATAATTTTTTTTTTTATAAAAATACTGTACGTAAATCAAAATTTATAAAAGCATGATATGTTTTTAATATGTTAAATATATTTTTAATATATATTATGTTTTTATTATATGTCATAAAAATAAATACAAAAATATAAAAAAAATTTATAAATTGAAAAGGTAAATATAACTAGTAAAAATAAAAATTTAAAGATATGACTCCTTGCTATGTAGCTGAAGAATTAGGATGCCATAATTTTAATTGGTTTATCAGTCAATGATAGAATATCTATTTTGTTATATGATTTAAAATTTTGATAATTATAATTTCAAATTATAGACCAAAATAATGAAAGATTCCCCAACAATTATCAAGCAGTTTAAAGATCTGAACACCATAAAAAATCATATAGCAGAAGCACACATCCAAGTGTTTTAAAAAAAATATTTTGCCTTTTAGTTGAGGGAGGAAAACAACCCTCTGCATCAATTGCCAAAACACAAAAACTACTAGCTACTGCACATAAACATGAAAAACCCACAAATTTTCTAATTATGAAGCTAGCTCCCCAAACTGTAAGAACTTTTTTTTTTTTATCTTTTTGTAATGTACTAAAAACTGGGTATCATTAACAATAGTAAAATCCTAAAACCTATTTTTTAAAAAGATAAAAAGTCATACTCTCCACAATGACATGTTCAGGAAATAGCCACAACCATCTCACTAGTAATTTAGTGTCGCATGTCCATAAATGTTGTTGGCAACTCCATGTACACTACCAGAAATAAAATTTTTGCAAAATTTCTCTTTTCCTCTTCTGCATTCCCTTTTCTTATCCCCTAATAGTAGCACTACCCGTACTATCCCTGGAAAATCCAGCTTATCCCCGAATTCCTCGAGCTTGCCCTAGAGCTTTACCTTATGTTTCTTGGCTCCCTTGTAGCCCCACCAAGTTTGTTTTGACTTCTCTAAGTTAGAGATCCTAGTTTGACATAAATGTCAAATGACCCAGAAAAGACTAGTGATAGTACCCCCACATTCCCCAGCTCTCTAACTAAGCTACCTGTCAAATTGTCCCTTCGGTCGAGCTCTCTATGAATGATTAAATCTCAATTTTAGGCACTATCAGAGTCCCAGTCTCACTAGGCTCCTAGTGTCTAGTAGACATTCGACTGACACAACCGTCGTACAGCTCTGACATACCTATAATCAGCACTGATATAACATCAGAAGTTGTCTCCCTCCTCCAACTATAAATAGGGGTCACCCCCATATGTATTTCCTCTCTTCCACTCTCACTTTTACTTAGATCGAGTGACCTCTGACTTAGGCATCAGAGCTTCTCCCCGAGGAGCTTGGTCTCCTCTCTTTCTGTCTTGCAAGTGGAAGAGCCATAGCAACAATCTTGAATCTGAGCTACAGGAACTAGGACTACCCTTGAGGTACGCCCCAACATCAGTGGTGTGGCGAGTGTAGATAGGCTGTTGCCCGATGTAAGCAATGTAGCCTCAGGTATGTCCCACAGCCCTAGCAAGAAAAGCATAACCGTGCAATACTTTAACATTTTATACTATAGTGCCCCGCGCACCGAACTCTTGTAATGAATTGTGCGCCAAACTTCTATAGT
This sequence comes from Garcia nutans, assembly GCA_947685225.1. NCBI lineage: Eukaryota > Viridiplantae > Streptophyta > Magnoliopsida > Malpighiales > Euphorbiaceae > Garcia > Garcia nutans. Next base: position 39,708,444 of record CANTUV010000045.1, read on the forward strand.
GCCCTCGCGCACAATATAATATTCAGCACATTAATCATGTAGCTCACCGTGCCTCGCACATCGAGCCTTACAATGCCTTAGTCGTACACTGGGTTTAGTGCCCTCGTGCACACCGAGCATTCAACACACTAGTTGTGCATCTTATAGTGCCTTGGTTGCACACCGAGCTTTCGGCTCTTTAATTATGACATAGTGCATTGGTCGCGCACTTAATTACTATTTTATACATTGTAATAAGAAGCAATATTATATACTCATAACATGTCAAGCTAAACAAACTAAACTCTTTACGAGTAAACGAGCTAATTAAAGCTATGAATTAAACTAAATCGAGCAATAACAAAAAAGAAGTTACATTTCATTTACAATTTCAAACTATTTTAGCATTTTCTCGTACACCAAGTTGATTGTATTGCCCTCGTGTGCACCATTGTTGTAGCCCCTTGTCGAGCGTCGAGCCCCTTACGCTCTGACTGAGCTTCAATGCTCTAATTATACATTAGAACTTGTATCCATTTTCCAATCTTATAAATTTAGGGGTCTATGTAATAACACTCTTTATCTGTATTTCTGAGCCCCCCATCTCCTTGTAAGAGTCATACTCTGTCATCATACAAGTGAAACGTACATGAATGTATATAATTAGGCATGTTGACAGTTCTCTAAAAGCATGCTCCAGAGACTACTTGACATGAATGTCAAGGCAATGAAGAGGGGTATTGACACCCCTAATAGTCGAGCAATGGCATCCCCAACAATTGAGCACTTGCATCCCTTATTACCGAGCATTGGCACTCAAGCTCATCAAAGAGTCAAGCATTAGCACTCAAGCTCATCAAAGAGTCAAGCATTGGCATTCAAGCTCATCAAAGAATCGAGCACATTCAAGCTAAGTCAAAGGAAAACTCCCCACTCCTACATATCAGGCCATGATCACAACAATAGCATGGATAAATGCTTCACAATGAGAAAAAGTCAAGAATCTGAGTGAATAAAAGAGCTTGATTGAACTGCTAAGCCAATAGTCACAAGAACGCTCGTGTTCATTCAGATACCTTACACAATACACCTTAAATAGGTACTTATTTTATCTTTATTATTTTATTTTATAGCTCTATATAAACATTAGATATAATGATTGGACTAATTGTCCCATGGCATGATAGTTTACTGAAATGCTCAGATGCACTTCTTACTTGAGCAGACGGAACAAGTGTCATAAACATGTCAACACATTGCAATATATAGAACATTCATTTTATCATTGTAGTAGGCTCGGTCATAGACCAAACCATCAATTTAATACAAATAACTTCAAGAATAACACAAAAAACAAGCATCAACCCATGGTTCAAAATAGAATATTTCATTAAAGTGAAAAATTGTCATTACACAAAGGGGCCCAGTCTTTACAATTTGCTAATAGACTGAGCATAAGCAGACCTTACTCCACACAAAATTTTACAAGTCTTGGACCTCATCCTCTTGGTCCCAGTGCTCTTCATCCATGTCATCTTCATCATCCTCTGCCTTGTTCTCAGCAGCTAGCTAGTCAATGTCTATATCCATCATCCAGGATAGGTCAATGTTTGAATTTTCTTCCTTCAACTATTTTGACACCTCGAGCTAGCGCTTGTTGCTCCTTGCAGACTTGGCAACCAGTCCTTACCGAGCTGCTTCAAGAGTGTTCTTTTCCAGGTGCAGCTCATCATCCTTGGTTTTCAGAGCATCATTAGCCAAGCGGAGCTCTTCAATTTTAGTTTCCAGAGCTTCCCGAGCTCACTTTAGCTCCTCATCCTTAGTGCTTAAGGGCTTCTCCGTCTCTAGCCTCTCGGTGATCTCCTTATCGCAGCTCCTAGAGGCCTAGGCAAAGTTGGCTGCTATGCCCGCCACACAGTCTTCCACTGTGTGGGCGAGCTGAGCAACCTGCAAATCATCATTTAGTTAGTTTTTATACCAAACATTGAATCTAAATACCAAAGTTTAGATTATTTCTTACCATGTGAGATATTGTAACCATTTGTTGTGCCACATCTTCTGAGCTCATCCGGGTGTACTCAAGCCTTTTTTGGGATAGCTCGGTATATCTGCTTTAAGACCTTCTTGGGACCCCGTGTCCTGCTCTAAGTATGTCATATAGTGTGGACCCGCCAAATTCTTGTTCACCACCTCCACCAGCCAAACCATGTTGTAACAGCGGTTAGTGATTCTTCGATTGGCCTAGCAGGTACGATTTCTGGTGTCACTTCTCTATGAGGTAATATTTCTGGCACCACCTCTAGAGGGAGAGTCACGTCCTCAGTAACGAACTCTTTCTCCTGAGCGGTAATAGTCACAACGACTCGCTGGCTAGATGGCTCACGGGCCATCCCCCCTCCTCGCATCCTTCTCTGCCAGGCATCTCAGCTCTTTGCTAGCTGATCCCGAGCCTCTCTCTGTGCTATCAAACTAAGAGTTAAAACAGACAAACTCTAAGCAAAACAAAAACAAAATCTATAAGTTTTAAGTCATGCTTACCAGTCTGATCCTTTAGATGGATCTGCTTAGGAGCTTTCCCAAAGGGGGAGTACTCCCTTATCGGTGCAATGACATTACTCTTCTCCCTTAGAATGTCTAGTTCCACGGTCTCAAACATGACAAGCTCACTTTCATCGAGCCTTCCCTTAACCACTTGTTCACCGCGGGGCTCGACCATCCATGTGTTTGGGCACCCAAACCCCTCGCGGTTTTCTAGAATGAAAAATTGGTCTTTCCAGCCTTTATTAAGTTCGGCTTTCCTATGAACAGACTAAGCCTAAAACTTCCTTGAAGATATAAGAATTCTTCGTCTGCTCTCGAGCATAACCTGAGCACGCTGAAGGCACTCAACACTAGAGGGATAGGAGCAACCTCGAGCAGCCCACACAGTATTTCAAACCCTGTGATGGTTCGCCACACATTAGGGTTGAGCTGACTGAGGTCTATATTGTGGTAGCGCAGGGAAGCCAAAGGGAAGGGGCTCAGAGGGAACCTCACCCCCGACATTAGATCTTCTTCATAGATCATCACTTGCTTCTCGGTTAGGTCATCATATGCTCCAACTTCCTCTCTAGGAACAAGCATCTTGCACTCCTTCGGTATTCTGTATTTTTGTCTGATCCCCTCAAATTCTACCTCTGTCAGAGTGGACCGGATATCCCTTACTCGAGCCTTTTCTAAGCTCATGTGCACCTCACTAACATCGACCACTTCTTCTTCCTCCTCATTAACTAGTTCAAGATGCCTCCTTGTACTTTGCTCGGTTCTCTCGATCATTGCCGACCTAGAGTCGATGTGAGCTCCTTCTTCATGGTGAGTTGCCTCAACCAGAACATTAGGAGAGCCTACCTCTCCGGAGCCCTTTGGCAGAGCAGAACTAACAATTTCTTGCATTAATCTTGCTACAAAACTTTAAACGCAAAACTTAAAAGTGTAAATCTAAAAGAGCTAACCTCTGTTTGTCGAACCAAATTCTCTAGCCTTTGAAACTTTAAACATAGCAAATTAGATGAACCGAGGTATAAATCTTTTGAGTTAAATGCAGAATGTTATACCCCCACCCTTTATTTATACAGGAGACTTCGTTCGTGTGAACCGACATCATTAATAAATGACACAGGAGTTAAGTCTTTTGGGTTCTAGCCCAAACAGTTACCATGATTTTCGAAGCGTCGCCTCACCTTTACATGATATGTGTCCTTCTGGAACATAACTGACTCTACTTAGCATAAATGCTAAGACTTCTAAGGTTGACTAGTGGTATTATCCATACTATCCCTAAAAAATTGGGCTTATCCCCGAGCTCCTCGAGCTCGCCCTAGAGTTGGCTCTCAAGCTCCTTAAGCTTTTCTTTCTTCGAGCTCCCCCTGAAGCTTTGCCTTGTGTTTTTTGGCTCCCTTTTAGCCCCAGCCAAGTTTGTTTTAACTTCTCTAAGTTAGAGATCCTAGTTTGACATAAATGTCAAATGACGACATTCTCGAGCTCTCCAGCAGAGCTATCTGTCCGGTCGTCCCTTCGGCTGAGCGCTCTATGAATGATTGAATCTTGGTTTCGTGCACTCTCAGTCCCATCGATTTTCTAATATCCGGTAGACACTCTATTGACATAGCCGTTGTACGGCTCTGATACACCCACAATCAATGCTGACACATCTGAAGTTGTCTTCCTCCTCCGACTATAAATAGAGGTCACCCCTATAGGTATTTCTTCTCTTCCACTCTTACTTTTACTCAGACCAATCGAGCTCTGACTTAGGTTCTATCTTACAGATGGAAGAGCCACAGCAGCAATCTCGAATTTGAGCTATAAGAGCTAGGACCACTCCTGAAGTATGCCCCAACATCAAACAATCATTCAACAATGGAAAAGTAGCTGAAAAAAGGAGTTCACCACCTCTGACAAGAAGAAAAAGTAATTATTACAGGAAAAAGGTGCTCTTAAACTATAGATTTTTGGTATATGACTTTCACAAAATAAAGCACCTCATACTCAAAGCAATTCATAAAATATCGAGTTCTACACATAAATGAAACAAAATGAGAAGAATCTGAAAGATTCTATCTGTGAATATGAACATTGAACAATGAACATACGAACATTTATAATAGAATTCAAATGCATTTGCATAATTAGGTCTCACAAATTGTCAAATTTCATTAAAAAATTGAAAGAAAATTAATTAATTAATCATTATACCTTGCAAGCAAACAGCAATCACAATTCTCAGCCTCCTTACGAACAGCATCAATCAACTCAGCTCCTTTCAAAAAAACAAATTTAAAATTAATGTATTGTGAAGCTACTATAAATAAATTAATTATCATCATACTATAAATTAATTAATTATCATCATTCTCAATAGTTAATTAGATTATGTTTAATTAGTGAATTAATGACCGGTTCTCCAATAAGATTTCCATCTTTCACTCTCTGGTGAACGATTATGACCACTTTTAGAACTTTCATAATTTTTTGATTCCACACCTTTGCTGCTATTTTCTTCTTTAGGAGGAGGCAGTCTATCGTCTGGTGGCCTCGTTCGCCAAACAGAACTGATTGTAAAAATTCATTATTGCTAAGATTTGGTTCTACACATGTATTCCCAATAAAAAACAAACCCAATTTTTAACTCCTTATCAGCTCGATCCTGTTAATAGAAACAAAAATTCGATAATTTGTTTGCAGAGGCACAAAGACCCAAAAACAGAGGAGGCGTAAAAGAGGAACAGTAACAGCGAAAGAAACACACGACAGCCAAAAATATAGAAAGCAAGAGAAGAGAAAGAGAATGAAGAAAAGAGCAAAGTATTTTAAAAAAAAAGCAAAATATAAAAAAGGTAAAAATTTAAAAATTTAAAATAAAAAATAAAAAAAAATTAAGAGAAATAATGTTAAAATATAGGATATGGTGTAATTTTTCTTTTTATTATAATCTTCGGATTTATGGAGTGGGCTTTTTTAAAAGGAAGAAGAACTAATTATGGAAGAATAAATAGAAGAGTTTACCTGAGCTGGTCTTGGCTTACCATATTGGACTACATAAAAAATAAAAAGCATCTATTTTCTTTTTTCTTTTTTATAATTAAGAATTTAAAGAATGAATTTAAATTAGTATTTTCTAAAACACATCACTTATTCATATTAAAATTCATTAATTAAATCAATAAATTTTTAATTAATTCAGCGGCACTAAAATCATTTTTCGAGCTAAAAATCTTATACTAAAAAATAGTCAATTATATTTTAATACAAACTCTCATAATTATTTTTAATCAAAGATATATTTAATATCATACATACCCTTATAATTTCTTTTTTATAAGTGAGTATTTGATTAAAAATAGAAAAGGAAAGTTTTAACAGGAGAGTTGGGATGTTATATTACATCTATGATATGTGCTATATATTAATACAACTTTTTTCCTTATTATTTTCCCTTTCTAGTTTGAATTTAACCTGAAATTAATGTTGAGGTTCCTTATAATTCATGGTGTTAATACATTATGACTATTTGATTACAATTGCATGCATGTTTTATTACTAATTAACTTAATATATCGTAGTATGTTATTAACTTCGAAAACAGATTCAAAATCAAATTCAGAGTTTTTTCATATTAATCGATGCTTAAAATTTTTTTAAAAATATATTGGTTAACTTCCTTCTCTTCATCATTAGCAAATTAATTATCCTCGCAATTAATTTGACATATTAGATGCATGTTAAGGAAAATGAGAAATATAAAATGAGTGACATTAAATTAAAAAAAATGAAAATTTTAAAATAAGAGAGAGAGATAACTAAAAATATAACTTTAATATATACATGTTAATTTAACATTTCAGTAAATTAGAGTTAGCCAAGTTTTATCAATTAGGGTTCTTATATTGCAATTATTCGAATTTTTTTTTCATTACTCATTTGCAGCGTAATCATCAGATTGTCTACATTAATTCAAGTGTTCCACTTCATAAAATTGTCCCAACCACGCTGCTCTAAGTTTTATCTGTTGGTCTGGGGTTTCCACATATTAGTTTTATTATGCAAGGATATGGTTGCTTCTATTCGGTGAAAACTAAATTCTATTATGGCTGAAACATTGGTTCCAATTTGTGTGTTTTCTGCTTATAACTCTAGCTGTGGTCTTTATTGCGAGATTAGTAATTTTTAATAAATTAATTAATATGTCATTAATTTTTTTATTATACTCATATTACTTAAAAAATATTTAATAAATATATTTTATACTAAAGTATTTAGCTTTACTAATTAATTAATTCATCATATATCTCATCAAAACCATGAATTAAATTATTGAAATATATCATTCTCTTTCTTTTATATATTGCCTCATGGTTGTTTTTTTTTGCTTGATATTTGCCTTCAATTTTCATGTATATGATTTTCACCTTCAATTTGGTTGATGCATTTGCTTTCCGTTAGATTATTCAATTATACTATTTCTCTAACTTTCTTTGGTTTATTTCCTCAATTTATTTTTTAAATTTAGTAGTAAGCTAATATAACTAATTAAGTATTTTCTGATCACTGTATTAGAAATATTTTTAAAACTAAATTGAGTTAGTTTAATATAGCACTGCCCTTGGCTTAGCTTTCTTAATAGCTAGCTTTGAGCACGTGCAGTGCAGATCCATATCAACTTGCAAAGATTTCGTAGTGATGTTGTCATTTTATTCTGTTTAAAAGTTGATTTTAACATTAAATTTATGTTCACTAGTTTCTTAATTATTGACCTCATATAAAAGTCTTAAATTAAGTTTTAGTTTCATAATACTAAAATTATATTGACAACGTAATTGTAGCTAATTAGCAGCTTTGGTTTAGTAATAGTAAAATTATATTTAGAACTGTGAAATTATTATAAATTTAAATATTAAGTGGATCAAAGAAATTATTACAAATTCAAATTCTAAGTGAACCATTAAATTAAACAAACAACATGAATTGAGTGAAAGGTGAATAATGAAAGAGAAATGCAAATTTAAATTCTAAGTGAATTATTAAATTTAAAAAAACAAGAAATGAGTGAAAGGTGATGAAAGTAAATAATGAAAGAAATGCAAATGTAAAGATCTTTATTTTTACTCGATAGGAAGAACTATATTTCCCTTATGGCCTAACCTGGTTCGATTCCCAAATACATGATTTTCACTAAAAAAAGGAACATAATTACAAGAATCACTTATTAAGAGACAAATTAAAGGACTGAACAACAACAATAATTGGATTTGAATGAAACTACACAACAATTAATCTTGATATATATACCAAGATGAATATGGGATCATTTACCCATCCTCTTTTTTTATTTAATTTTTTTATTGCTAGGCTGTGGAATTTACATGCATAATTTACGTACCAGATAATTAACTAGTCTAATTTTTTTTAACTTCTGATAGAGGGAGGAGAATCGATTGTGAGTCTATTATCCAGGAGAACAAGTACTTAATATTAGGTTGTGCCTTAGTGTTCATTATAGTCTATGGATTTGGTTCTGAATATTCACTTCTTTTAGTGACCAACTCCTGGGCTGTTACCTGATTGTGTGGGTTGGTATTTATCCTTAAATCTTGTAACAGAATGTTCAACATCGGAGCTAGTTACTACAGCTGGTTTCTTAGGATAGCCAACACCAGGGCTATAACCAGGAGTGTTTGGCCTGAAATCATCTTTAGCAGAAGCAATAGCATAGAAGCCACTTGACTTACTTTGGTGCAACTTGGTTGTACGACCAATTTTAGTGCTGCTGTGAAAAGCTTTTACTCCTGTAACAGAATGTTCAACAACATTGGAGCTTGTTATTGCAGATGGTGTCTTAGGATGGCCAATCCTGGGGCTATAACCAGGAGCTGTGGGCCTAAAATCATCTTTAGCGGAAGCAGTAGCATCGAAGCCACTTGACTTGCTTTGGTGCAAGCTGATTTTAAGGCGAATGTCAGTGCTGTTGTAAACAACTTTTACTCCTTTAATAGAATGTTCAATGACATTGGAGCTAGCCATTGCGGCTGGTTTCTTAGGATGGCTAACACCGGGGCTGTAACCAGGAGCTATCGGCCTGAAATCGTCTTTAGCAGAAGCAGTAGCACCGAAGCCACTTGACTTGCTTGGGTACACATTGATTGTGCAACCAACTTCAGTACTATTATGACCAATTGTTACAGGTTTTGCAGGGCCAACAATTTTGACTCCTGTAATAGATTCTTGAACATTTTTAGCAGACTTGCTTTGGTGCAAGAAAGTATTCATTGATTTTATTGGCCTTGCTTCTGTCAACAGAATTTGGAGAGCAAGAAGAAACAAAGCACATTCAAACAAGGTTTCTGCCATAGCTAGCTGCAAAGGTAGTTAAAGTCTTAAAGAAGTTGAAAGAATATTAACAAGATTAATAGGAGAAGCCTGTAGTATATAGTAGCAATAGATATTCAGAGCCAAGACTATAAATGGTATGGCGAGTTATGAGTTTAAACTGGTATTTATAACAAAAAAAATAAGGGACTGAGGATTCTTATTGGTATTTAATAATGTAACACGTGAGAGGATTGTGATGATTGAGTGCGTATCCATTACAATTTCATGTGAGATTTTAAATTGTAATGGATGGATTAAGTACACAAAGTACATAAAATAGCATGGATTATGCTAAGTTAGTGTGATGATTGAGTACGCACTATACATAATACAATTACTTGTGTGATGATTGAGTAATGCATTGCGCAAAGAGGCACTATACAATTACTTGAGAAATTAATTATTATATATAAAAAAAGTATATTTATTGAGCCATTACACTTCAATAGATTATTATTCACTAATTCTAATCTCGTTTGACTCTCATTTATTTAATATTAATTAATTAAAATACGAATATAGTATGAAATATCAAAATTTTCATCTTTTCAATTGTATTTTATAATTACCAACATTTTTATAATAATTTTTATAATTAAACCTTTAAACATTTTAGTATTATAAAGATCATTATATTTTCTGTATTATAAACTAATTAGAAAGCTTGAAGCTTCATCCATGACCTTTCATTGTGCTGAAATGTTGCTTTATTAATTTTATTAAACCATCATTTTGACAAATAGAATATATATATATATATATAGTAATAGTACTAATAAGCCTATATATGTAGCTTTTGGCAATGTTAGCATTCCCCGCCACCAAAATCACTCTGTACTCTCCACTTACTTATGCATAGTATTTTATGTTTATGGTTTGTATGCAAACTTTATAATAACTCTTTATTTGGTGGACAAATTCAAGTGAAACACATCTGTCCTAATTAATTAGTTTCTTATATATATATTTATATGATTTTGATATTTTTTTTCTTTGTTTAGATTGGCTTGACTTATCATTTTAGCCTTTGAAAGTTAAAGATTCTTTTTCAGTGGTTTTCTGTAAAGAAATTATAAACTCTCCAAGCTCTTAATTTGATAAAAATGGGGTTCTAGTTGTCAACACACTGTTTATAGTTTCCATTACGAAACTAATTTGAAATTTTAACACATTTTTTTTAAATTTATTTATGGAGAGTTCTTGAAAGAACACTGCTAGTGTTAGAGGTTCGAAGTTTTAAAGTTCTTATTTCCTCTTTAGTGCATCACTGTAGGAAAAGCTATCTCCATGAACTAGAAGTCATTTAAATATAATAAAGTCACCGACCCAAATATATATTTATATATATAATAAAGTCAAACTTTCACAAAATTAAGTTTCCAACTGATTGGAGGGACGTCAATTCAATAAGGTTCAGAATCTTACAGAATTTTCTTTATCATTTTTTTAACTAATGGTTCCTGCTTCATCACCTATATGCCAATTTTGTTAGTCACAATTAAACATTCCTATAAAAAATAATTAAGAAAAAAATCTGCTAAAAATTCACATATATTAACGAAAAAATATATTTTCTGATGTCTAATTGGACAAAAAATAATGGATATTATAACAAAATAATAAGTATGATCCATTAGCCCATTAATTTTTCATTGGATTAGACTAAAGAAACACTCAAATTTTAATTTTAACTTTTGACAGAATTACCAAAATGTTATTAAATTAGTTTTCTACCGATTAGTAAATATATACTAGACTTATTTGTTTTGCCTTTTGTTCTACCCCACTTTCATATCAAAAAATTTTCAGTTAACCTCCACATATACCATTGCAGGTCCAATTACTTCAAGTAATTTCCGCATATTATTTGTTGGCTATAGAAATATTAATTTTTTATGTAACAGTAGAAACACCATAAGCCAACACATGAGGAAAAATTATGCCTAAACTAATTAGTTAGACAATTTCCACTCTTAGAAAAGCCAATTGGTTAATTAAGTTAATTAATTTAATTAGTGAGGAAATTGACTAAAAATGATGAGTACTAAAATGACTTTTGCTTTTTATTTTTATTTTTAATTTTTGGGTTATATATATTAATATAAGAGCATATGCCCCTAGTTTATTTTATGGTGGTTTATATTATAAGTCATTTATCTTTAAGCACTTGATTTTTCTATAATCATTTATCTTTAAACACTTGATTTTTCTATAATCATTTATCTTTCACCACTAGTACCGCCGCCCAAGTAGAGAATTTTTTTCATATTATTTTAATGTATTAAACACTAATTTCCATCCTAAAAAAATTAAGAAATAAAAACAGTACTGGTAGGATGCTAAAAATCAATGAAGTCTAATAATACCAACCACTTAGCAACTGTGTATCAGTCAGTAAAACATGGTCAAGAAATCGAAATTTCAAGTCAAAATCCACTATATATAAAATAATATATATAGCCACCAACCGATTATATCTATCCTCTACCATTTTTCTTTGTCTGATATTGTTTTTAGGAATCTTTTTATCAGTAATTATTTATAACTAATTAGAAGTATAATTAATTAAATGACTTTTTAACAAAATTCTTATTTGATTTAGCTATTCGTATTAATTATTAGTATAATAATTGATAAATGATAGTTATTAGCTGATAAATAATTATTGTTTAGTATCTAATAAAGTTATTATTGATTATTAGTGTTAATATATTTAATGATAATTAAAAAATAAATATGAATATTTATTTTTTATTCAAATATTTATTTATAGTAAGTAATATAGTTTTTTTTTTTTAAATAAATAGAGATTACTTTTAAAAAACTCAATTTTGATTATCTAATAATTAACAATTATCATTAATTAAAATAATAATCAAAACAAATTTAATATAATTATTGAAAATAAAAAAGTAATAGCCATATTAAACAATTTTGCCAAACAATTGTTAAGTCAAATAATACAAATGATGAAGTCCAAAGTGCAGCCCCATATAAAATTGGAATATTAAAAAAAAAAAATGAAAGAATCTTCCCTATGGTTGGCTCCTCGACTTGAGGAAGTCCCCGCTAAGCCTCCACTCACTGAATCTTTAATAATTTGTTAATTTGATAAAACTATTAATAATAATACTTTTTATTTTGAAATAGAGTATATAATATAATAGTAATAATATATTTATTTTTTAACATAAAAAAATTAATATGAATTATAAATTTTAAATTCTGACGGTGATAAATATTTCTAAAATATATTATCTTGTTAATTTTTTAGTACATCCGTTAATATAATAAAATAGAAATACTTGATTAGACAAAGAGAGAGCATTTGCTAGGCTGTAGTGTACAAGTATTGTTAATTTTGTTCATTGTTAGTGGTGTTAATAAACTATAATCAACGTGCCATGACAAAAATCCCTCCCCCGCTTTGCTTTAGAAATTAGAATCCCAACGGTTCAAGTTATTACATTGGTTATAATAATGCGCAATTAAATAAAAAGTTAATTTGACATGTTGGTAAAGAAAATTATTTTATTCAATAATCTTAGCTTTATTAGAGAATGTAGAATTTTATTTAAAATTACAGAGAAAAAGGCTGGATATTTTCGATGAGTTAAGCGAAGAGACAAGCGAGTTAAAATGATCAATTCTTGTTTCATCCAACCTAGTTTGGTAAAAAATATTCTTCTAGTTTTATTTATTTTCTCTTATATTTTGATGTTGTTGAATGAAATTTAAGTTTGAATTTCAAAAAAAAAGGTGTGAAATGCAAAAGTCAAATTGCATCAATAATATATATATTTTTTTTCAATTTGGAAAAAAAAGCAATAAATCATCAATGAACATTAGAGAAATAGGACGAAGCAATACTATGATTTGAATTTTTAACTTATAATTAAACAGTCAATGTAATGCGAGATGTTACCAATAAGAAAAGATATATGCATATATACCATTAATTAAAAACCAATTTAAAGCAAATGATAAATGCATGTAGCCAATATTATAGCTAAAATACATTTTTCCCTTCACTGTATCCAGTCAATGTTATAGTTAACAATATATTTTTCTTCCCATTTTCTTTTCTAGTTTTCTTTACTTTCCACCCTCTCAAACAAAACCTAGCCACAGTTTGCAAGTAATTGGACTAACTATTCCAAACCCTTAAAAGTAATTCCGCTTGAGGAACTTACTTCATTTGAACTAAATTCATAGTAATTAATCAATGAACTCGATCAAGCAGAAATACAACGTTTGTGTAAATTCAAATGTTTATTTTTAGGGTCATGGATTCTAATATCACTTGTTGGGGTCAATAAATTTATTTTGAGAGAGCTATTCAATGAATCTTAGTGGCAAACATATTTATGAATTCGATATAAACTAGGGAGGATTAGATATGTTGAGACAATGAATTTATTTTGATCTATTTATATAAAATACGAGTTTTTTATAAACGGATTTAAATATGTATGAGAAATATTTTTATTATCCATGGCGGATTCGGGTACATATTATGAGTACTTACTATAAAAACTCAATTATATATATTACTTATATTTTATTAGATTTTAATCTTATTTATGTTATTTTAATTATAGAATTAAGTGATATAGAATTAATTTTAAAAAAATATTTTAGTATTAAATAATTAAAATTATTTAATTAAAAATTATAATTTTATAATAATATTTTTAAATTTTTATACTTAAATGAATAACTAAATGAGTATATATATTAAATAAATAATATTAAACAGATTTGAGATGAGTATAAATAGTAAAAATATAATTATAAATGAGTTTGAGGCTAATATAAATTGTTTAAATTTAAATAGATTGGAATTTGGGAATAGCAATTTTTGAGGTATTTCTAATACAAACTCTAACCTAACATTTTTAAATAATAAATTTATGATTTTTTTAATTTGTAAACCTTGGTTTTTTCCTCTTTTCACTTGATATTACACATGCATCTATGAGATTATACAAAGAATGACGGCAGGCGTGCTGCCTAAACAGTATATGCACGCACTAGCTAGTAAAAAGTTATTCTCTATTGCATAATTTTCATTAAAGTTAGGGTTTAAAATAAATCACTTCTTAAAATTTGAACCCAGGACAAATTGAATTTCAACTGTATTTGTAGTACATATATATACATATAAAAAGATTCTCGCGGTTACATATCTTCAATGTATGAAATACTAAATGCTACACATTCTTATTATCTTACAATCTAAAATTTAATAATACCTTGAGTTAAAACGCATTGTAATTTATCTGGGTTGAGGGAAGACAAATAATTTGAAAATGATAACAGCATATTCATAGATATATTTATTTGAGTGGACTGAAACTTCATTAATTTATTGATCATAAATTGAAAGCATATGCACAAACAGAAAGATAGAACTCAAACTGAACAAATTTTGTTCCTTTTTTTTCCCTTGTTTTTGTTCATCGGCTAAGAAAGACAGAAGCCAGCTAATTAGACCTAGCAATGCATGCATGCATGCTTGTAGAAATCCTAATGAAGCATAACAACAGAAGATAATAATTCTAGTAATTAGCACAAGTTGCCCTTGCTAATTTTGAATAGATCATTAATGCTTATGCCCAACGCCAGGGCTATGACCGGGAGCAGTTGGCATGAAGTCTTCAACATTATGGCCTGGAGCTAGGGGTGGTGACTGTTACTGACTAAGACTAATATTGTGTTAGAAGGACAAATATGAAAATACTTATGCTGCATATGCATATTTATAACCACCATGGTAGTATAGGAAAAATTTCATGCTTTGGTCAGTTAGGGATTTTTCAAAATTATAATTATTTTCAAATGGCCCAAGTTTTGAATATAGATCAAGCTGAAAGGAAATAACATAAAATAGAATTTCAGCTTACTTTTTGGGAGAAAAGTGAGTTTTGTTTCCTTCAAGTTTGATTTTTGAAAAATATTTTAAAAAAAATCAAAGATTTCTTTGGAAAAAGCTTATATCTTTCCAAATAGGCAAATAATTTCTAGCAATTTATAGCTGAAAGACCTGAACTAATGATAGTTTACTATTACAAAATCTTGAAGGAATAGGTGGATCATATTTTGCAAAAGCTACTAAGCTTATACATGATGATCCATTATGACAAGATATGTTTTTGTCTATGTTCCAAGAAAGAAAGAAAGATTGGGTATTTAATATCTGAATTTAAATTTTTTTTTTTACTTATTGTTTTGGCATTTCTTTACTTTAGTTTATGCATGTTTTACAATTGAACTTTGTATTGTTGTGAAATACTTTTGGTCATTATTATATTTTACTATGAATTTATTTGGAATTGTTTTGCTATTTATTGTATATGGCTTCATATATGGCTTCTTTTTTTTGATATGTTCCGTTTGGACGTCGATTTTGTAATACCTCAGTTTTTATTAAACCTAGTTGCATATTAATTGGTGAGGGATTAAGGGAGATTTAGATGTTAGCATGTTAAAAATATAAATGATATATATAACATATAAACGTTAAATGTAAATAGTACAAGAAGTAAAAAGTAAAAAGTAGAAAAGATAATAATATATATAATAATATTTTATATAAATATGTAAATTAATTATTATATATATAGTAGTGGAAAATTATGGGAAAAGTCAAATTTCTAGAAATTACTTCCTCTTCTTCTTCTTTTCCTTTCCTTTTGACCGATTCCATAGAGAGAGAGAGAGAGAGAGAGAGAGAGAGAGAGAGAGAGAGAGAGAGAGAGAGAGAGAGAGAGAGAGAGATGATTTTAATTTCTCTAATCATCAAGTTTCGCTAAGAATTTTCAAGAGTTGGTGATGGTTTTGGTGCTAAGTGGAGTAATAAGTAAGTTTCTTTAACTCTTAATGAATTTCCTTTTGAGTAGAATTTCTAATAAATTGGATGATTGTTAAAAATGATTAAAATGATGTTAATCAATATTGAAGTGATGAATTTAAACTTGATTGGGTTATTGAGTATATTTGGTTAGAGTTTGGAGTGGTAAAGATGAAAAACATGATTTTATAAGGGTTTTGACTAATTCTAAGTTGGGATTGGTTTAATAGGTTTAAAGGTATATAAATGAGTTCCTAATATCATCTATGAACATATAATTTGTATAGATGTTAATTAAATTAGTTGGTGGAATCTATAAGAGAAAAGATTTTTGGGTGAAGTAAGAGATTTGGTGAAGTTGGTGTTGGTAAGGAGTTTATCCTTTCGATTTGGGCTTCAAAAAGGTTAGTATATACTTTGATTATGTCTTTTATTGTTTTAGTGTTGCTTTGATTTTATTGAATGAGATTTGGTGCAAAGTTTTGTGAAGTGGTAGTGCCAAATTAGATACCACGAGCATGGCATTGAAGAGCCATGGCCGTGGGCATTATATCTTTAGATGGCAGTGGCGTTTTCAAAAGCCACAACATGGCAATTGATAGCCATAGATGTGGCATTGTAGAGCCATGGCCGTGGCCTTGATTTAAGTGTATGGCAGAGACATTTTTGAGTGCACGGGCGTGGCCTATGGGGAGGCACGGTCATGGCATTTGATTATGCTTAAAAAGTGTTTATATTGTTGATATCCTTGAGAATATGATACAAATAATGATGATATGAGAAAAGCATGATCAAAATGTGAAATAAACAACAGTTAAATCAATGATTATGAATTATGTGTAACCTTATACTTTAACTAGTTGCTAAAAGATTGTGTTTGGTACTTGGCATGCCATACGCGATGAGGTGAGATACTGGTGTCACAGATATTGCTACGCCCCTGAGTGAGACATATTGGTGTCATTATTGATGAGACATGCTATGGATGAGACACTGGATGTCACAGATATTGTTACGTCCACTAGCGAGACACATTGTTGTTATTGCAATAAGACATGCCAAAACAATAGTTTTGGAACTAGTTCATAGTATAAGGATATATGGGCCCATTGCATGTTGAATGTCATATGTTTATCCTTATATATATATATATAAAATATACGTGATATTAAAGTTTGATGCATCTCTATATTAAGTAGTCATATTGATTTTTTTTTGCCAAAGTATATATCACTGAGCTTGTAGCTCAGCGCGAGTTGTTTATCGCGCAGGTGACGGAATAGAAGTTGGGAGTCCTTCTAAACTAGGACAGGTGATATCATGTTTATAAGTAAGATGTTTTGTTTATAAGTAATATCATATTTACATATTTATAAATGTATATATGAAAACATGGGATTTTGGGAATGTGAGTGAATGGAAACATTTTAAGAACTATTGGATATTTATAGGTTGAGTTGATTGGATTTGATAATACTTTTATTTTAAACAAAACACTGGCAAAATTTCTATAGATTTATTTATTTTCCTTATACTTATTTATTTACCTACATAATACTATAAACTAGCAACTAATAACAAAGGATGTTAAGGTGCACTAGTAACATCTTAGTAATGTTCTTATACTCTATCTATGCATATTACATATCCAAGGGAAGGTGTACCATGTGTGGGTAGGTTATGAGGGTGTTACATTTATTTTGGTATCAGAGCCATGAGTTTTAAGTGAGAGAAAAATGGGGATTTCAAAGTTAATTTTAAAAATCATTGTACTTGTATATGCATAGGCATTTGAATTGATCTTTAATATGGCAACGTTTGATATTATAACAAATATAGGTAGTAGAGATGTCTCGATCCTATGATCAAATGAAGGTAGTGCAGAGAGCTTTGCTCCAGGGGAAGGTATGACTGAAGCAAGTACAGAAGCTGTTGGGGAGACATTAGTTCCAGCTAGACTAGTAGTTGAGGAAGTTTTCACCAGTGTGGGTGCAACATATAGTGGAATTGTTACAAGAGGCTCTAGTGCAGCCGCAGCAACTGCCGCCACAACAACAACAGCTACCGACCAGATAGTATGACAAGCTAAGAAAATTCGGAGCCACAGATTTCTTTGGCACTATAGATCTAGCTATAGCAGAATAGTGACTAGATAGAATTCAGAGGATATTTATCCAGTTACAGACTAGTGCAAAAAAGAAGTTTGATTATGCCATGTCTCTTCTGCAGCGGGACGCTTATGATTGGTGGAAGACACTTTCCCATGCCATGGACAATCCTTCGGCATTGACTTATGCTGATTTTCTATAGGAGTTTGATAAGAAATATACTCCTCGAGAGTATAAAGATGCAAAGAAGTAGTTTTTCAGTCTAAAGTAGGATACAAAGACAGTGACAGAGTATGAGAAAGATTTTATCCGGCTGGGCAAGTATGCAAGTGGTATTTTGACAGATGAGGTGGACCGATGTATAAGATTTGAAGAAGGTTTGAAACCATCTATTATGTGTCAGGTGTCAACAGTTCACTATGATGAATTTTCCAAGATGGTAGCAGCTGCATGAAATGTAGACAAAGCTCAAGGGCTTGTAGCTGCACTGAGGCAGAAGAAAGTAGAGTTAGAAGAGCTCCAGTAGAGACGGGTTCCTCATCTTCAAAGAGAGGAAGAGTGGTTATCCTCAGAGAACCAGCAGGGGCCAAAGATAGTGTGAGCGGGGATTTTTACCCCCACTCCAGGTGGAATGGTTCTTGCGACTTCGGCACTGTTTAGGCTCGGGGCCTTAGAGAACACAGACCTAAGTCCGGAGAAAATAGAGTCGCCACCCGGACGGACCTTGAAAAAAGAAAGGGTGGATGACTCGATTCCTAAGGAATCCCCAACCCCCTAATGGGTTCGAAAAGTTGGGTACTTGTGGGGAAGGTGAGAAATGATCCAGCACCCCCACAACGCCCGGTTCATTGGAACCGGCATCCTTTATAGGTCTTAATATTATAAAATTCTTAAATATAACAATATTATCCATATTACACACAATAATTGAATAAAGCATCATTATATTAAAAACAAAACAACGTCCAAGTAAAATAAATAAATGGACACCCATCCGAAGATGGAAACATGTCCTTACATCATCCATGTCTAAACTAATAGGACACCAACCAAAAGGTAGAAACATATCCTTTACATTGGTCTAAAATATAAAAGCAATTTAAATTACATGATATTTACTAATGATGTACCCACAAAGTGGAAACATACCTCTTACAACATTTGAAAATTAAAAATAAATCGATAAAAGTAAATAACCATTCATAATAAATAAATAATTATCAAAGATATTAAACATCAATCAAAATATATAATAAGCATTCATCCATGATAAATTAAATAAATCAAGCATTGAAATTAAATAAATCAAAGTATATAATAAACCACATAATCAAATCTAAAATTAAATAAAACAATAAATATATAATTTAGGGTTCGCATCTTAAAATAGGATTTTAGAATTTTAGTTACTAAATTAGGGCTTTGGAAAAAGAAAAGTTAAATACGCGGACTCATAATACACAAATAAATATTGACCCCTTTGATGAGCCCATACGGCGGTCCCGCTAGCCGGTTAGCGGGCGAGGGTCAAGGGGGCAGCGCCCCAGAAAATTTTGGAAATTGGTTTTAGGGTTGTAGGTTTTGGTGTTGAAAATTAAGATTTTAGGGTTTAAATTAACTAGTTTGGGGTTTTAAATTCAATGAATTAGGGTTTAGAAAAATTTAGGGTTTACTGTTTTGATTTTGAGAGAATTAGGATTTTTGGTGTTTCAAAAATTATGTTTGATTTTAGGATTTGAGAAAAGAATTTAGAGTTTTTGAAAAGTTTTTGGAAATAAGCAAAATGATTTAAGATTTTTGGAAACAGAAAAGTATTTTTTAGGGTTTTTGGAAATAAAAGGAATGATTTAAGGTTTTTGGAAACAAAAGAAAAGAATTAAGGTTTTTGAGTTTTTAAAAGAAAAAGAAGGAATGTTTTAAGATTTTTGGAAAACAAAGAAACGAATTAAGGTTTTTAAGGTATTTAAAAATGAAGATCAAGTTATTACATCTTCAAAGATCAAAGTTTTGTATTTATAATCTTATGAATCAAAAAATGAAACTCCTGTAAGAAAATAAAAAGAAATTAGAGATTCAAACCTTCGTACGTTGGTTCCACCAAAAAGTTATTTTCTGGATGAACAAAGACAAAGGCAAGATGGCTGCCTTTGATGGATTGATTGCTTGCTTATTCTCCTATAAAAAGTCCGATCGTTCCAAAGTTTTTCTTTAAGTTTTTTTCCCGATTGTCCTCCTTTTTTTCTGTATCTTTTAGTGTTATTTATAGAACATTTATATGATTAATTCAATTTATTTACGGAAACTATCATTAATTAGGAAAAGAAAACCAAAACCAAATAGAATTTGGTTTCGAAAAAAATTACGTCGGAAAAATTTTGCTGGCGAAAAAAATTACTGCGGGCTGCTCAAAGGATTGCTAGCGTCAGGCGCGCCAGGCGGGCTGCGGGCCATTTCGTCCAACAACATTTTCGGTTACGAATTTTTCGTTACCGATTTTTCTGTCGCCGATTTTTATTTTTATTTATTTGTTTATTTTTATTTATTTGTAAAAACTAAATACTAAAACAAATATTATTTAATTTAGATAACACAAAAATTATTTTGGACTAATTAAAATATATTGGATAACACAAATTATTTTAGACTAATTAAAATATATTGGATCGAACTGGGTCAAAAATTAAGGGTCTACAGTTTGCCCCCTGCTTGACCGATCAGAGACTTTAGTGAAAGAGAGTGAAAAACAATAAGACTTAATTCTTGATGAGATGGTTATTTGAATTTATTTTGGGTACTTGTACCGAAGACTGAACTTGATTTGGGTACTTGGACCCGAGACTAGATTGAATTTAGGTACTTGGACCCGATATTGATTTGATTTGGGTACTTGGACCCGAGATTGGGTACTTAGACCCGAGACTGAATTGAATTTAAGTGCTTGGACCTGAGACTAGATTAAATTTAGGTACTTGGACCCGGGATTGGGTACTTGGACACGAGATTGGGTACTTGGACCCGAGATTGATTTGATTTGGGTACTTAGACCCGAGACTAAATTTGATTTGGGTACTTGGACCCGAGATTGAATTTGACTTGGGTTCTTGGACCCAAGATTGAATTTGATTTGGGTACTTAGACCCGAGATTGGATTGAATTTGGGTACTTGGACCCAGGATTGGAAACTTGAACCCGAGATTGAATTGATTTGGGTACTTGGACCCGAGATTGAATTGATTTGGGTACTTGGACTCGAGATTGGGTACTTGGACCCGAGACTGAATTTGATTTGGATACTTAGACCTGAGAATGGGTACTTGGACCCGAGATTGAATTTGATTTGGGTACTTAGACCCGAGATTAATTTGATTTGAGTACTTGGACCCGGGATTGGATTTGATTTGGGTACTTGGACTCCTGATTGGGTACTTGGACCCAAGACTGAATTGAATTTGAGTGCTTGGACCCGAGACTGAATTGGATTTGGGTACTTGGACCTGAGATTGGGTACTTAGACCCGAGACTGATTCGATTTGGGTACTTGGACCCGAGAATGAATTTGATTTGGGTACTTGAACCTGGGATTAAATTGGATTTGGGTACTTGGACTCGAAATTGGGTACTTGGACCCGAGAATGGATTGAATTTGGGTACTTGGACCCGAGATTGATTTGATTGGGGTACTTAAACCTGAGAATGAATTTGATTTGGATACTTGGACCCGAGATTGAATTTGGTTTGGGTACTTGGACCCTAGATTAGATTGAATTTGGGTACTTGGACCCGAGATTGATTTGATTTAGGTACTTGGACCCGAGATTGAATTGGATTTGGGTACTTGGACCCGAGATTGAATTTGATTTGGGTACTTAGACCCGAGATTGGGTACTTGGACTTGAGATTGAATTGAATTTGGGTGCTTGGACCCGAGACTGAGTTTGACTAACCTTTTATCAATTGAGAAGTCTGACTGCTCTGGCTGTTCTATGCATTGTGGTTCTTCACCCTCAAAATGGATCTTTATTGTTGGACATTGGATCTTTATCTTTTGCATCTGATCTTCACCTTTGAAAACGGATCTTCATTCTCAGAGATCGGGTCTTCACCTTCGTAAATGGATCTTCATCCTTGGAGATCGGGTCTTCACCCTTGTAAATGGATCTTTATCCTTTGAGATCGGGTCTTCACCCTTGAAAATGGATCTTCATCCTTTGAGATCGAGTCTTCACCCTTAAAAATAGATCTTCATCCTTTGAGATCGGGTCTTCACCCTTGTAAATAGATCTTCATCCTTTGAGATCGGGTCTTCACCCTTGAAAAATTAGATCTTTATCCTTTGGACATCGGGTCTTTACCCTTGAAAATGGATCTTCATCCTTTGAACTTCGGGTCTTCACCCTTTGAAATTGGATCTTCATCCTTTGAGTCAGGTCTTCACCTTTGAAAATAGATCTTCATCCTTGAAAATCGGGTCTTCACCCTTGTAAAATGGATCTTCATCCTTGGACTTTGGGTCTTCACCCTTTGAAAATGGATCTTCATCCTTTGAGTCAGGTCTTCACCTTTGAAAATGGATCTTCATCCTTGAAAATCGTGTCTTCACCCTTGAAAATGAATCTTCATTGTTTAAGCTGGATCTTCACCTTGGAAATTTGTCCTATATTGGCTTCAGCTCTTCTAGCTGAACTGATCTTTTGTCATTTGCATCTTCATTCTTTTGATAGTTCTAATGTTCCATTCTTTTATTCTTCCTTTTTGCAAAAATTCAGCTATTTTTAGTTGGCTCTCATATCTTCTCCTGCCCCCCATGATTTTTCTATGCGGGCTCTGATTGATGTTTTTGTTGTCTAGCTCTTCGCACAAGCATGCATTTCTTCTCTTTGCAAAATTACTGGAGCTTCCTCAAGCAATAGGCTTTCTATGCCCCTTTGATTCAATATCTTCTTTTGATTCTTTACCTCGCAGGGTATTCGCTGTTCACTTTGACAAAGAATAGACAAATAGAAGACAAGAAAGTGCAATATGATATGCTCATGTATGCATGATATGCATGAATAATACTTACAATGGTTCCATCGACTCACAGACCGAGATTATCAGCTGAAATGCTCTCACGATTTCTTTCAGATGCTCGTTCAGTTTTTGCACTAGAATTACATGATGCTTCACATTTATCGCTTTTATCTTCGAGATGTTGAAAATATGAGTGGTGGAAATCCCAAGTTACAGAGTCAGGGATACATCCATTTTAAACTATGTTTCAACATGTCAGTTGGTAGCTTCTTCATAACCTTGTCAGTAATCATTTCCTTTGCCCAATGTGTCCTTCGAGTTTTGATGATGCAACAAACTTCTCTTAATCTTGAAGGCTTTATGTGACAATTTTTTTTTTTGAATTTTTGATTTTGAAATCAAATGTTGGCTTTGCCAAATCAATGTCAATGTACCTCAGGACTTGATTTTTCCAAATTAACATATTTATAACATGACAACCCTAGTTACCATACTAAACTCTGGAATCATTTCTATTTAAGAAAGAATTGTTGCACTTTAGATAGGCACATACACATTACTTGGCCAAAGGTCTCATTTGAGTTTAAATATTGTCCATCTCATATGCATGCTTGTTCAAATTATCTCCACTAATAGACTCTACCTACCAAGAGAGATCAACAGGTCTTTAATAGGCTTGAAATGGGGTCTATAAGGGACACATGTTTAAATGAAGGCTATTTGTAAGTTGGAGCCGATGTGACACAATGGACAAACCTTCACACTACAAATTTCTTGTTTGGACTTTTAGGCAGCTAGGAGCAATCTTGCTAGACTCGAAATTCCTTCTGTCTTCTTGGTATTAATCTGGATCTTGATTAGGACAGTCTTTGCCCTTGCAAAAAGTTTGGTACCCAAATTCGCTTCTTTTCTTCTTCTCCCTTTTCTTTCTTTTTTATTTTTCTTACTCTTCCCTTTCTTTGAGCATTTTATCATTTCGTCCTTCTTCCTTGTAGGATACAGAACTTTCAGGAACTGAATGGACTTTTTCCTTTTTTCCTCCAATTTTGATTGAATCTTTGGTTGGGTTAGACCAATTCAAGTCAAAATGTCCTTATAAACCAAATGGAAGCCTTTTGTTGCTTTAGGTAAAAGAGAACTCAGTTGGCTTTTTGAACCATCTTTTTGGGTTTTATTTTTCTTTTATTTTTATTTTTTTTCTCTTCTCTTTTTTCCTTCTTTTCTCTTTTTTTTTCTTCTTTTTTCTTTTTTTTTGGTTCTAGCTCTAAAAGAGTTGTCTTGTTTGTACCAACTTGGGTTTCCAATAATAGATGAATGGAGTGACATAAATCCTCTTTAACAGGGACAAAACATCTGTTACTCTGATATTATCTTGATAGATTGGAGATATTAGGTGAACTTTAAATACCCTTATGTTCTTGAGAACATCAACTATCCTTATGGTCTTGAAAACATCAACTACCCTTATGGTCTTGAGAACTTCAACTATCTTCATGGTCTTGAGAACAACTATCCTCATGATCTTGACTAATCATTACTTTCTTTGATCTTCTTGCCTCTTCATCTTAGTGATCATAAGACTTGTCAAAAGTATCACAACAGCTCAGGGTAGGTTATTGGGGTTTGTAAGCCAATGAAAAGAAAGCTAAAATTTTATGAAGGCTCAAAGGGACAACTAGGGATTGATATTTAATAGGGTGGATACTAGTTGTTGGCTCGTCAAACAATGCCTAGATCATCTCTCCCTTAAAATAAGCAGAGTTCAATTTCTCCTTGAAAGTTTGTCAAAGCATGTTCTAAGACTGACTAGGACCTAGACAAAGGTAATTATGCAGGAGCCCTCTCTAAGTAAGCATACACAACTCAATGCTATAGAGCAATTCCCTCACCTAGTAAAGTCATTCAAGTCATGATGCATAAATATATTAGTTCATGAATTATCAAGCTAGATTCCTCATCGGTTGAGAACTAAAATGAACAAAGACCAAATTTTTTTTTATGAAAGTAATTTATTCAAACAAATTTAAACTTGAAAAACATAATTGTTCAAAAGAAAGTAAAATTGAAAAGCAACATTAAAGCTAAGGAAAGTTTGTTGAGTTAAGCTTCTTTTCCTTTCATATCTTCAATATCCCCCATCTTGAAAGGATGATAAAACAAAATCTTCTTCTAATCCTTTTCCTACCATGAAGGTTGCTGGTGGTGGCACCCTGTTGAACCTTGGAAATGGATTACCTTTGGTATTGGGCTTGTCCGGCTCAGGCAACTTGCCATTATCAATTAAATTCTGGATCTCATGCCTCAACTTCATAGAATTGTCCATTTCGTGTCCAGGCCTTTGATGGAATTGGCAAAATGCATTAGTATCAAAGTTAGGTGGAAGAGGATTAGGCAAAGGACGAGGAGTCAAGGGTTGTAACAATCCCTTCTTTTGTAGCTTATTGAGAACCCAAGACAAAGGCTTCCCTAGATCTGAAAACTGCCTTCTAATTTGCTTGACCAGTTGTATTGACATCAACTTCTTTTTATGTGCTTTGATTACCCGACTAGAATTCTTTTTATTCCTTTCTCATTCCTTTTTATTGAAAAGCAATTCTTCTCCCTTTTCCACTCTTCAATTTGTAGACCAGCTTGGAGAAGATCTTTGAAGTCCCTTATAAGGGTGTGAGATAGCCTTTCACGGAGGTTGGGCAGGATGCCTCTGATGATCATCCTTATTTGATCAGATTCATCGGGCCTTTTCTTGAGTAAAGCAGCCTTATTTCTCCATCTTTTCACATAGTCCACAAAATTCTCATTTGGCCTCTGTCTAATGGACTCAACTTCCATTAAGGTAACTTTGAGCTTGATATTATACCCATATTGCTGAATGAAAGCCTAGTATAGCATGTCCCAATCTTTTTGAGTACTTTCCTCTAAGGTGTTGAACCAATTTTGGACAACAGGGTCCAATGAGAGCATGAAATATCTCAGAGTTTGAGCTTTAGTAGCTCAGGTAGATTGCATAGCAGTGATATACTGGTTCACATGGAGATGAGGATTTCCAGTACCATTGTATCTAGCAAAGGATGGCATCTTGAATTTGTACAAAACTTCTTCATCTAGCTCAAATAGTTTGTCGATCTCGGACATTTCCTCTGTTTTCAGCTTCTTCTCAAATTTCTTTTCTAAATCAGCAATCATCTTCTCAACATCAGACGTCTCGGTCTTTTCAATAGTTGACTTCTCAACAACCTTTGACTCCTTTTTGTCTTGAGGATCTTGGTAGTATTGAGCCCAATCATCATCATCAATGATTACCTTATCATCATCAAAAGATACTTCACCAACTTTAGCCTTCCCTTTGTCCTTTGGCTTCTTAGTGCTAGCAGATGCTTCGGCATGATTTTCTAAAATTGTAGCCAATTGGTTCTTCATGGTCTCAGTTAGGGCCTCTTTTATTTCTTCCATCTTGGCATTGAGGGCATCATCCACCATTCTTTAAATTTGTTCGGGATCCATTATTTTTGGTGAGCAAGTGATTGAGTCGTTGCTAGATTTTCATCTCCGGCGTAGGTCAGATTGTCATAAGCTTTTGAACTGTCGTAATCCAGGGCTGTGAGTTAGAGAGGATCAATGATATGAGATGAAAATGTATGCATGTAAGCACAAATAATCAATAAACAAGGACAACTAGGACTTTCCTTCCAATCTTATAACATCCACACACGAATGGCGAGTCTCTTTTCCTAGGTATATGGTTAACAAAATACCAACATGGGGTATCTTATTTTAGAATAATTCTCTCAGACGTTTCAACTAATAGTTATATTTTCAAAAATGGAAATCAGTTCATGATAATTCCCATTAATTAGGTTTTAATCCATTCAACCAACTAAAGTAGATTTTATGCTATATTGGATTAAAACTAAATTAAGAGGTTTATTATAAATAGATTTCTCACTTGAAAAAAGTAACTAATGATTCATGCCAAAAACAAGCCCATGATTAATTATTTCTTAATATAAACAAGGCTCACAATTGATTTTTAGTATTTCGTAATTGACCTAAATATTTTTTGCAAGCTCTTTGTAAGAAAGGGTTGGATGAAAATAATTTTGTTTCTAAGCCCATTGTAAAAAGATTTTAGGAAAAATAGATTTTGAGCTTAGTATTTGGGTCATGAGAAAAAGAATTTTTGATTTCTTTTTTAGAAAAGTTTTATGTCCAAAGACCATTTTAAAAAGTTTTGAAAATAGTTTTGGTCTTTTGGACTTTAAAGAAAAATTTATTTTGAGCTTACAAATGTACTTGCATCATATTAGAAAAAGAACAGACCAAATAAACCATGATTTAAGCTAAGATAAATTAACCATAGTCAAACAACATGCATTTGGGGTAAAACCTAAGGAAAGTAACTAGGCCAATTACATGAGCTTTAGTCTTTGGGTAAAAAGGCTTAGGTTCCCATAGCAAGTATATACCAAATGGTATGAGGCTATGAGTGGTTATGCCATGCTCGATCTCCATACCTTGAGTGAAAGTATGGTATCCCTTACATAACATAACACGGGTAACACAGGCGTCCTAACTCACGCACACGATGCAATTTAATATGATGCAATGGATAATATCATTATAAGAGAGAATATAATAATATAAAGACCAACGGAATCAACTTCTCTTATCCCCAGTGGAGTCGCCACTGTGAGTGGGGATTTTTGCCCCCACTCCCAGTGGAATGGTTCTTGCGACTTTGGCACTATTTAGGCTCGGGGCCTTAGAGAACATGGACCTAAGTCCGGAGAAAATGGAGTCACCACCCGGACGGAACGGGAAAAAAGAAAGGGGTGGATGACTCGATTCTTAAGGAATTCCCAACTCCCTAATGGGTTCGAAAAGTTGGGTACGTGTGGGGATGGTGAGAAATGGCCCAGCACCCCCACAACGCCCGGTTCATTGGAACTGGTCTCCTTTACAGGTCTTAAAATTATAAAATTCTTAAATATAACAATATTATCCATATTACACACAATAATTGAAATAAAGCATCGTTATATTAAAATCAAAACAGCGTCCAAGCAAAACAAATAAATGGACACCTATCCGAAGATGGAAACATGTCCTTACATCATCCATGTCTAAACTAATAGGATACCCACCAAAAGGTAGAAACATATCCTTTACATTGGTCTAAAATATAAAATCAATTTAAATTACATGATATTTAACTAATGAGGTACCCACAAAGTGGAAACATACCTCTTACAACATTTTGAAATAAAAAATAAATCGATAAACGTAAATAACCATTTATAATAAATAAATCATTATCAAAGATATTAAACATCAATCAAAATATATAATAAGCATTCATCCATGATAAATTAAATAAATCAAGCATTGAAATTAAATAAATCAAAGCATATAATAAACCACATAATCAAATCAAAAATTAAATAAAGCAATAAATATATAATTTAGGGTTCACATCTTAAAATAGGATTTTGAAATTTTAGTTACTAAATTAGGGTTTTGGAAAAAGAAAAGTTAAATACGCGGACTCATAATACACAAATAAATATTGACCCCTTCGACGAGCCCATATGGCAGTCCTGCTAACCGATTAGCGGGCGGGGGTCAAGGAGGCAGCGCCCTAGAAAATTTTGGAAATTGGTTTTAGGGTTGTAGGTTTTGGTGTTGAAAATTAAGATTTTAGGGTTTAAATTAACTAGTTTGGGGTTTTAAATTCAATGAATTAGGGTTTAGGAAAATTTAGGGTTTACTGTTTTGATTTTGAGAGAATTAGGGTTTTTGGTGTTTCAAAAATTATGTTTGATTTTAGGATTTGAGAAAACAATTTAGAGTTTTTGTAAAGTTTTTGGAAATAAGCAAAACGATTTAAGATTTATGGAAACAGAAAAGTATTTTTTAGGGTTTTTTGAAATAAAAGGAATGATTTAAGGTTCTTGGAAATGAAAGAAAAGAATTAGGGTTTTTGAGTTTTTAAAAGAAACAGAAGGAATGTTTTAAGATTTTTGGAAAATAAAGAAATGAATTCAGGTTTTTAAGGTATTTAGAAATCGAGAAAATCATTTAAGGTTTTTGGAAACGAAGATCAAGTTATTACATCTTTAAAGATCAAAGTTTTGTGTATATAATCTTATGAATCAAAAAATGAAACTACTGTAAGAAAATAAAAAGAAATTAGAGATTCAAACCTTCGTACGTTGGTTCCACCAAAAAGTTGTTTTCTGGTTGAACAAAGACAAAGGCAAGATGGCTGCCTTTGATGGATTGATTGCTTGCTTATTCTCCTCTAAAAAGTCCAATCGTTCCAAAGTTTTTGTTTAAGTTTTTTTTTCCCGATTGTCCTCCTTTTTTCTGTATATTTTAGTGTTATTTATAGGAAATTTATATGATTAATTCAAACCAGGCGGGCCATTCTGCTCGCAGGATTTTTCTGTATGCAAAATGGCAAAGTCATTTCGCTCGTAGGAAAATCCTGCGGGCGAAATGGCCTCCTGTGGGCGAAATGGCCTTGGGCCATTTCGTCCAACAACGTTTTCGGCGATGAATTTTTTGTCACTGATTTTTCACCGCCGATTTTTATTTTTATTTATTTATTTGTTTATTATTGTTATTATTATTATTTTTAATTAATTATAAAATCTAAATACTAAAATAAATATTATTTAATTAAGATAACACAAAAATTATTTTGGGCTAATTAAAATATTTTTGACAACACAAAAATTATTTTTGACTAATTAAAATATATTGGACTGGACTGGGTAAAAAATTAAGGGTCTACAGATAGTTTGGCAAATCACAGCAGTAGAGGCAAAGACTTACAGCCTCGGTAGCTAGCCCACCAACTTTAAGTTCTCCTAGGTCTTTGCCACCTACCTATGTATAGGGTGGTCGAATGCATAGAGGGGTTTATTAGGGAGCTGATTTTTGATGTTGTTATTGGTGTGGATCTTCAGGTAATTTTGTTAGAGATTATCCAGAGCCATTGAATGAGAGATCATCTAATACAACAGGATCCGGACATAGCAGTAGAGGAGGTAGGGGAAGTTGAGGTGATAGTAGAGGTGGTAGATTTGGAGCTAGCCAAAGAGGGAATTTAACATCTGTGAGCAGGCCGGAGGAGACTAGAGCCGCTCAAAGAGTTTTCATAATGCAAAAGAAGCCGGATGCTTCAGATGCCATATTTGGTATATTTTCTTTATTCGGTACTCCTATGCATGCATTGATAGATCATAGATCTACCCATTCATATATTAGTGCATCAGTTTTGCCTATGAGTGGTGTGCATTATGAATCTTTGGGATTTGGTGACATTATCTATATGGAAAAAAATATTTTATCTATACATATCATAAAAGTTTAAAGTATTTGGGTGTGCAAAAAGAGTTGAATCTTCGACAAAGATGATGGTTAGAGTTGATCAAAGATTATGATTGTTTGATTGATTACCATGCAGACAAGGCTAATGTAGCTGCAGATGCTTTGAGTCGGAAGTCTATGGTAGGGTTGATTGCCTATTCTCTCATGTTGTTGGTTGAATTGAGAGCCTTACATGCTAGATCTGAAGTTGATGGTGATAGTGCACTTGTGGCACAGTTGCAAATCAAATTTTTACTTTTGGAACAAATTAAAGAAGCACAAAAGGTAGATGTGAAGATTCAAAAAATTATGCAAGATTGTCAAAAGGAGGAGAGTAGAGATTTTCAAATTGGAAATGATGGTAGTTTAAGGTATAGAACATGATTGTATGTACCAAAAGATGCAGAATTGAGGAAGAAGATTTTGGAAGAGGCACATCAATCAGCTTATGCCATGCACCCTGAGAGTACTAAGATATATCAAGATTTTAAACAACATTATTGGTGGAAGGGTATGAAAAAAGATATAGCAGAATTTGTATCCAAGTGTCTCACTTGTCAAAGGACAAAGGATAAACATCAAGTTCCTTCAGGATTGTTGCATCCCTTATCATTGCCCAAATGGAAGTGGGATAGAGTAACTATGGTGTAACACCCTGATACTCCATATAAGTACTATACATATACCTAGTATACATACAATACGTATATAAAGTATAAGAATGTTACTTTTAGTTTCAATTTAAAAACCTTTATCCAGATTCATAAAATTGAACATTAATTTAAAACACATTTACAAAAGTCAGTATTCTTATTTATCAAAACTTCATTCATCCATATGAATATATATATTAACTCAAAAATACAATATAATTTAAAATCACACATGTATGCATCACCTTCTAGTTGGTCTCGAGACACTCATACCTTTCCCGTGGCAAAAAGCTAGACTTCCAGATCAACCGCAACCACCTGCGCGATTACACAACCGCGCTAAGCCCGAAAGCTTAGTAATATAAATAATAATAAAATATACCTTACTAAAGAATCATACCTCATATTTTTAGCATCATATTTTACTTTCTTTCTCTTACCCCGTTTTCCTTTCTCAGTGCATTCTTCACATATTCCTACTAATCTCATAAATTATACACATATTTACACAGAACATTCACCAAGCGATACTTACCATTTCTATCTCATATACATATCCATATACGTTATTTCAACAAGTCACCATTCAATGATTTATCCAAACCTTCATGAAAACAATTCTTACAAGCTCCACATTCATATACATTTACATATCATATTATATATCATACCAATCATGAATCACATTTGCAATAAAGGCAACCATAGATCTCATTTCTCATTTATTTCAACATTTAAATATCACACTGACAACAAAGACAGACTCGGGCCCAACAGACACTAATATGTTATTCAAAGTTCAGAGTTTCTGCATTGGTCCATAAACACAATGATCAAGCCCGTAGGCAATATATCTCATATCTTTATCCATGGATAGCGTAACAGACCCAGTCTCTTGGATCATCAACTCGGCTAAACTCGAGGAGATCCTCAACCCGGCTAGACTGTTACTACAATTCACATTTCACATTTTATCAAGTAACAGACCCAGTCTCTTGGATCTCAATTCATCTCAATGCAAAGAGATCCTCAACCCGGCAAGACTGTTACCTTTCATGTATTTCGTATCAATAATTCACATAGTGTAACAGACCCAGTCTCTTGGACCTCAATTCACTCAAATTGAAGAGATCCTCAACCCGGCAAGACTGTTACATTTTCACATTTTCTAGGCATGCCGCCAAATCCAGAACTCTGAAAATTGAATCAACATATTAGACACAAAATCTTTTCATTTTCATTTCATTCTCAATTGAATTATCATAGCCAATAACAATGGCTTGACATCTCATTTGAATTACTATAGCCAATCACAATGGCTTCATATCTCATTTGAATCATCATAGCCAATAACAATGGCTTCACATCATATCATGTCTCAAATCATACTATAATATTTCATTATTCAATTATACATAATCAATTATCTCATCATATCCTTTACATTATAAAGTACATCATTCATATAACACATTACAATTCACTAGATTCACAATGCATATAACATAACATTGTTTATATAATATCATATGCATCTTCATTACCATCAAAAGTATGATCAATCATTGATATACACATATATAATTTACCTTATTCATAGATTGGGAATCCTCAATATACATTAGTTTAGGTCATCTTTGTTCAAGTATATTTAAAGTGTAGATACAAAAAGACCTTTGGAGGATTCAACAATGTAAGAATAATCAAGAATAAATTTCCTTAGCCAACACACTCAAGGGACACGGCCAAGCTTGTGGCCGTGTCTCACAACACCAATTCAAACAGTAGCAAACACGGGCAATGGACACGGCCAAGCCAGTGGCCGTGTCTCTCAACACCAAAAATCCAGTAGCAGACACGGGCAAGGGACACGGCCATGTCTCTCAACATAAAATAGGCAGTGGCAAACACAGTCAAGGGACACGGCCAAGCCAGTGGCCGTGTCTCTCCAAAAATCATCCAACACGGCCAAATTTGCCCTAACTTGGCCGTGTCTCTCACATCTTGGCCGTGTCCTTCAAGTATTTAAAGACCAAGCCCTTCAAAATTCATACCACAACCCTTTTAATCATCATCTTTAATCATATTTATCAATTCCCTATAACTTTAACATTTATACATCTTCATTATATCATCTTAATAATCAATATATATATATACATCACTATAATCAATTATTCCAAATACCAATTTATTCATACTAAACCCTAACTCAACAATTCATCACCATCTTCACAATTACCCCAATATCATCACTTAACTATCAATTCAACACAATTACATACTTCAATCTTTCATTTCCATCATCTTATACACCAATCATAACCTCAATCCAAAAGAAATCCAAAACAAGAAGAGAAAGATTTATATATACATAATCAATAAAATCAACTAAAAAGGTAAGTACTTACATGAATAGCTTGCCAAATCTTCAACTCCACTTGCAAATCTCTTGATATCCTCAATCTTTGGTGTAATTAGAAGCAAAATCATCTTTCTCTCTCTAGCTTCTCTCTCTCTCTCTCGTTCACTAAGAAAAAGAAGACGAAGGAGAAGAAGAAGAAAGAAAGATCTCGTTCTTTCTTTCATTCTTATCACATATATATATAATAATAACAATAATAATAATAATAACAATAATAATAATATTAATACAATTAAATCTCCACCACACACCATTTCTTTTGACTTTCCTCTTCTTTTTCTTTTTGTCCTTATTATCATTATTATTAATCACATATATATATATATTTATATAACTCACTTTTCCTACACCATTATATATATCATGTATATGTGATGTATATGTAAGTATATGTATATGTTATATATATTGCATTTATATTACCCCAAATCTTCTCTTCACTTCTTTTCTCTTTCCCTTCAATACTCACATTGAATTCAAATACAACAATAACCCCAACACTTTTAGGGTATACTTTAGGATATTACATATGGTTTTTGTTACTGGATTACCTCTGACCCAGAGGAAACATGATGCCATCTGGGTAATTGTAGATAGAATGATGAAGTCGGCCCACTTTTTACTCGTGAGAATGGATTACTCTCTTGATAAATTGCCAGAAATTTATATCAATGAAATTGTGAGGCTACATGGAGTTCCTATTTCATTGGTGTCGAATCGAGATCCAAGATTCACCTCAAGATTTTGGAAAAGTTTGCAAGGTGCATTGGGTACTCGATTACATTTCTATAGACCCTTGATTTTGGCCCTAAGCTAGTTCGATCCTAATTAAAGATGGTCTAAGTACTTATCAGTCCATTCTTAATGGCTTAAACCTATTTTAAGCTTTTATTTTGATTGGTCTAATTTTTATAAGGCCCAAATGAGTCTAGTTTAGTTTTTAAAACATTGAAATAGTCCGAAAGCGAGTTTTAAAACATAAAAATAGTATGCATGTCATGTTGGTTTGATAATGGATCATGCATGTCAAATTGGGCATGTCTGGTTAAAAATGGATGGTCCATATCAAACTAGGAAGTTTGATATGGGCACCCATATCAAACTGAGACTTGCCCAGTTCGATATGGGAATGTCCATATCAAACTGGGGGCATGCCCAGTTTGATATGGACACCCATATCGACTTGGGAATTGCTCAGTTCGATATAGGCATGTCCATATCGAATTGGATCATGCTCGGTTCAATATGGACACTAGTCCATGTCAAATTAAGATGTTTTTAGTTCGATATGATCAAGTTTTAGCTTGAATTCAGTCTATTTTAGTTTGACATGGTCACGATTTATCACAATTTTAAATTATTTTAATTTGATATGCCTTAGATAAAATCGTGTTTAAATAGGAAATTGAGACTCATTTAACAAATTTTAATCTAGTCTTTTCTTATAAATACATGGGCTAAAATAAGTACCAGGGGGGGATCATTAATCAACAAACAAGCAAGAATGAAATAGAAACCCTAGCAATATTGAGGGAATAGAGACAAAACATCAAACCATTAATCCAAGAAGGCATTAGATGATTGTCTTCATTCTATCCAATCGAGATTTAACCGTTGGTGCAAATATAAGGCTTGAATCAACATAAAATATCGGTGGAGTCAACAACGGAGGTTTGCAATCCCTTATTAAATTTATTTTCAATTTATAGTAATTTATTCATTGTTGTTTCAGAGTTTTATTTCATTCTTGCACTTTTATAAACATCCAGTAGCCTTGCTTGAAAGTCTTAGTTTATATCAAGTAAACCATTTAATTTTAAAAAAATAGTAGTGATAAGGCTTTTAATATTAACATGTAATAGTTTGGTTTAGTTAACGATACTCTTATAAACCCTCTTTAAATTATCTTTGCATAGTCATTCATTTAAACAACCATTAATGATTTGTAAGAACATGTCTTACATAATCATATAGTAGCCTTGTTCATATAGTCTAATAGCCCATTTCTTAAAACCTTAAAACCCTAAAACTAGTTCTCAAATATTCAAAACCCTAAACCAATTTTCAACATCAAAACTCTAAAACAATACCTTTTAATCCTAAAACCCTAAAAAACTAGTTTTTTAAAATCCTAAACCCTAGCTTACATATCTTATAAACCATTTACCTTTTGGAGGCGCTGCCCCCTTGACCCCCTGCCCGCTAACCAGCTAGAGGTACTGCTGTATGCCATCCCTTATCAATGGAGTCAATATTTATTTGGGATTATAATTCTTTGCGATTAACCTTAATTTTCTTTCATTTAATTCTAATTTATTATTATTTTTGTGATGATTAAACTATATGCTTGGATTACATATTTTATTATGAATGATTGCACCATATTTATTTATTGGTTATATTTTTAAGGATATAAAAGACATGTTTTCACTTGTGGGTGCCTTATTTGTTTTGCTTTTGTAGTTTAGTTTATTTTATAGATTTTGGGACAATTGTAAGGGACACATTTTTAACTTTTGGTGGGTGTCCTATTTTATTTTCTTTGTGGACATTTGGATGTTTTTAAGGGCATATTTTTATCTTGTATGGGTGACCATTTATTATTTTGTTTAAACTTGTTTTGGTTTAATGCAATGAGTATTTATTCATTTTAATTTGCATGTGGTATGGATAATATTATAGCACTTAATAATTCAATAATATTTAGACCTTAAAAGAAGGCCGATTTTAATTAACCGAGCGTTATGGGGGTGCTGGGCCACTTTTTACCTTCCCCATGCATACAGAACTTTTTGAACCAATAAGGGTTGGGAATTTCTTAGGAATCGAGTCATCCACCCCTTTCTTTTTCCCAGCCCATCGGGGTGGTGACTCCATTTTCTCTAAGTTTAAGCCCGTGTTCTCTAAGGCCCTGAGCCTAATAGTGCTGAAGTCACAAGAATCATTCCGCTGGGAGTGAGAGCAAAAATGTTCGCTCATAATTTCAATATTGCTTTCCATCCCCAAACTGATGGGAAGTTTGAAAGGGTGATATTAGTATTTGAGGATATAATGAGGAGTTGTGTTATTTATTTTGTTGGCAGTTGGGATAAACACTTGCCGTTGGTTGAGTTTGCATATAATAATAGCTACCAATCCAGTATTGGTATGGCACCGTATGGGAGAAAATGTAGAACACATTTATATTAGGATGAAGTCGGAGAAGGAACGTTAGTAGGCTCTAAATTGACTAAATAAATAGAAAAGAAAGTGAAAATAATTCATGATCGATTGAAAGGATCGTTAGACCGATAGAAGTCTTACTCTGATTTAAAGAGAAGAGATATAGAGTTTAAGGTGGGTGATAAGGTATTTTTAAAAGTGCCTCCATGGAAGAAAGTGTTGAGATTTAAAAAGAAGGGAAAACTAAGTCCATGTTTTATTGGCCCACATGAAGTGTTAGAAAGAGTTGGACCAGTTGCGTATAGATTAGCATTGCCACCGGAGTTGGATAGAATTCACAATGTATTTCATGTTTCTATGCTATGAAGATATAGGTCGGATGCATCTCATGTATTGTAAGTCGAATCTATTGAGGTGAATCCAGACCTAAGTTATGAAGAAGAACCTGTAGCAATCTTGGCACGAGAAGTGAAGGAGCTAAGAAATAAGGAAGTGCCTCTCGTGAAGGTTTTATGGAGGAATCACTCAACGAAAGAGTCTACATTGGAATGTGAGCAAGTGATGTGGAGTCAATATCCATAACTTTTTCAGAACTAACGCCAGGTAATTTTGAGGACAAAATATTTGAGGGGGAGAGAGTTATAACACCCAAGTTTTTTGTGAGGGATTAAGGGGAGATTTAGATGTGAGGATGTTGAAAATATAAATGATATATATAACATATAAAAGTTAAATGTAAATAGTATAAGTAAAACGTTAAAAGTAGAAAAGATAATAATATATATAATAATATTTTATATAAAAATCTAAATTTATTATTATATATAGTAGTGGAAAATTTTGGGAAAAGTCAAATTTCTAGAAATTACTTCCACTTCTTCTTTTTTTCTTTTCCTTTTGGCTGATTCCATAGGGAAGAGAGAGTGAGAGAGATGATTTTAATTTCTTTAATCATCAAGTTTGCTAAGAATTTTCAAGTGTTCATTATGGTTTTGGTGCTAAGTGAAGTAATAAGTAAGTTTCTTTAACTCTTGATGAATTTCCTTTTGAGTAGAATTTCTAATAAATTGGATGATTGTTAAAAATAATTAAAATGAAGTTAATCAATATTGAAATGATGAATTTAAACTTGAGTGAGTAATTGAATATATTTGGTTAGAGTCTGGAGTGGTAAAGATGAAAAATAGGATTTTATAAGGGTTTTGACTAATTTTGAGTTGGGATTGGTTTAATAGGTTTAAAGGTATATAAATGAGTTCTTAATATCATCTATGAACCTATAATATGTACAGGTGTTATTTAAATTAGTTGGTGGAATCTGTGAGAGAAAATATTTTTGGGTGAAGTATGAGATTTGGTGAAGTTGGTGTTGGTAAGGAGTTTATCCTTGCAATTTGGGCTTTAAAAAGATCAGTATATACTTTTATTATGTCTTTTATTGTTTTAGTGCTGCATTGAGTTTATTGAATGAGATTTGGTGCAAATTTTTGTGAAGTGGCAGTGCCAAATTGGATGCCACGGGCGTGGCATTGAAGAGCCACGGTCATGGGCATCATATCTTTAGATGGCAGTGTCATTTTCAATGCCACTTGTGTGTCACTTGATAGCCATGGCCGTGGCATTGATTTAATGATATAACAATGACATTTTCAAGGCCATGGGCATGGCATTGGTGAGCCACTGCTGTGGCATTGATTTAAGTGCATGGCAGAGACATTTTGAGTGCACGGGCGTGGCCTATGGGTAGGCATGGTCATGGCATTTGGTTTTGCTTAAAAAGTGTTTATATTATTAATATCCTTGAGAATATGATACAAATAATGATGATATGTGAAAAGCATTATCAAAATATCAATGATTATGAATTGTGTGTAACCTTATACTTTAACTAGTTGCCAGAAGATAGTATTTGATACTTGGCATGCCATACATGATGGGGTGAGACACTGGGTGTCACAGATATTACTACACCCCAGAGTGAGACACATTGGTGTCATTATTTATGAGATATGCTATGGATGAGACACTGGGTGTCACGGATATTATTACATCCTCTAGCGAGACACATTGTTATTATTGCAATAAGACATGCCAAAACAATAGTTTTGGAACTAGTTCATAATATAAGGATATATGGGCCCATTGCATGTTGAATGTCATATGTTTATCCTTATATATATAAAAACTATAGGTGATATTAAAGTTTGATGCATCTCTATATTATGTTGTGATATTAAAGTTTGTAGCTCAATGCGAGTTGTTTATCGTGCAGGTGACAAAATAGAAGTTGGGAGTCCTTCTAGACAAGGATAGGTCTAGTTAGATGTTGGGTACTAGAAGCCTTTAGTTGCCACAGATCAAGCCTAAGCATAGCATGTAAATATTCTTTTGAGTTGATATAGATGTAATATCTATTTTGTAAAATATAATGAATTGAAACAAGATTTAAAGATGTTTTGTTTATAAATAATATCATATTTACATATTTATAAATGTATGTATGAAAACATGGGATTTTGGGAATGTGAGTGAATGGAAACATTTTGAGAACTATTGGATATTTACAGGTTAAGTTGATTGGATTTGATAATACTTTTATTTTAAACAAAACATTGGCAAAAATTCTATAGATTTATTTATTTTCCTTATACTTATTTATTTACCTACATAATACTATAAACTAGCAACTAATAACGAAGGATGTTAAGGTGCACCAGTAACATCTTAGTAATGTTCTTATACTCTGTCTATGGATATTACATATCTAAGGGAAGGTGTACCATGTGTGGGTAGGTATGAGGGTGTTATATTTATTTTGGTATTAGAGACATGAGTTTTAAGTGGGAGAAAAATGGGGATTTCAAAGTTAATTTTAAAAATCGTTGTACATGTATATGCATAGGCATTTGAATTGATCTTTAATGTGGCAACGTTTGATATTGTAACAGATATAGGTAGTAGAGATGTCTCGATCCCATAGATTAGATGAAGGTAGTGCAGAGAGCTTTGCTCCAGGGGAAGGTATGGCTGAAGCAAGTACAAAAGCTGCTGGGGAGACATTAGTTCCAGCTAGACCAGCAATTGAGGAGGTTTCACCAGGGTGGGTGCGACATATGGTGGAATTGTTACAAGAGGCTCCGGTGCAGCCACAGCCATTGCTGTCGCAACAGCAATAACTACCGACCAGATAGTATGACAAGCTAAGAAAATTCAGAGCCATAAATTTCTTTGGCACTATAGATCCAGCTGTAGCAGAGCAGTGACTAGATAGAATTCAGAGGATAATTTATCTAGTTACAGACTAGTGCAAAAAAGAAGTCTGATTATGCCATGTCTCTTCTGCAGGGGGATGCTTATGATTGGTGAAAAACAGTTTCCCATGCCATGGACAATCGTTCAGCATTGACATATGCTGATTTTCTATAGGAATTTGATCAGAAATATACTCATCGAGAGTATAAAGATGCAAAGAAGTAGTTTTTCAGTCTAAAGCAGGATACAAAGATAGTGACAGAGTATGAGAAGGATTTTATCTGGCTGGGCAAGTATGCAAGTGGTATTTTGACAGATGATGTGGACCGATGTATAAGATTTGAAGAAGGTTTGAAATCATCTATTATGTGTCAAGTGGCAGCAGTTCACTGTGATGAATTTTCCAAGATGGTAGCAACTGCATGAAATGTAGAGAAAGCTCAAGGGCTTGTAGCTGCACTGAGGCAGAAGAAAACAGAGTTAGAAGAGCTCCAGCAGAGATGGGTTCCTCATCTTTGAAGAGAGGAAGAGTGGTTATCCTTAGAGATCCAGCAGGGGCCAAGGATAGCTTGGCAGATCATAACAGCGGAGGCAAAGACCTGCAGCCTTGGTAGCTAGCACACTAACTTTAGGTTCTCGTAGGTCTCCACCACCTACCTATGTACAGTGTGGTCGAATGCATAGGGGGTTTATTAGGGAGCTGATTTCAGAGGTTGTTATAGGTGTGTATCTTTAGGTCATTTTGTTAGAGATTATCTAGAGCCATCGAATGAGAGATAAGCTAATACAATAGGATCCAAATAGAGTAGTAGAGGAGGTAGGAAAAGTTGAGGTGGTAGATTTGGAGCTAGCAGAGAGGGGATTTGACATCTATGAGAAGGCTGGAGGAGACTAGAGCTTCTCAAAGAGTTTACGTAATGCAGAAGAAGCTGAATGCTTCAGATGTCATATCTGGTACATTTTCTTTATTCAGTACCCCTATTCATGCATTGATAGATCATGGATCTACCCATTCATATATTAGTACATCAGCTTTGCTTGTGAGTGGTGTGCATTATGAATCTTTGGGATTTGATGTATTGGTGATTAATCCCTTAGGGTAAGGTGTGGTAGTTAGTAGAGTTTATAGAGCGTCCGGTTGTAGTGCAAAATGAGGAATTTCTCGGTAATTTGATTGAGATGCCCTTTAGGGAGTATGATCTTATTTTTGGTTTGGACTGTTTATTGAGACATAAAGCTGTAATTGACTATCAATGGAAGAGTGTTACCTTAAGAACACTTGAGGGAAAAGAAGTGATGGCAAAGGTGAGCCAAGGCACCTTTTGTCTACCTTTATTTCTGCAGTGGCTGCTCGGAGGATGATAAAGAAGGGATGTGAAGCCTATTTGGCACATGTAATCACTACAAAAAAACACGCTATCTGCGACGGACAGAATCCGTCGTAGATCCGTCGCAGATCCATCGCAAATCAAGTCTTGCTACCGATCTGCGACGGATACGATCCGTTAATAAAAAAGGCGTCGCAATTTTCAATTCGTCACAGATTCCGTCGCAGATTGCGACGGATTTGCAACCACTCGGCGGTTGCAAATCTCGCCGCGGTTAAAGGGCAGCCATCGCAGATTCCGTCGCAGATTTTCGTCGCAGATTCCGTCACAGATTTCCATCGCAAATTCGTCACAGATTCCGTCGCAGATTGCCGTCACAGATTCCGTCGCAGTATCTGTCGCAGATTCCATCATAGATTTCAAATATCTGTCGCAGATTCGTAGCAAATCCGTATTAATTTAATATTGATTTTTATTGGAACTATTTATATTATTAATTAATTTTATGAGAACTTTATAAATACATTTGGAACATTTAAACACAATCTAAAAAAACACTAATTACATTGATAAAAATAATTCTTTTATTAATCTTCAATAGAATAAAATATTTTACAATTTAACTATACAAGTGTTAAGAACACTACTATAAATAATCTATCTTGAAAATAACAATATAGATCTTCAATTATCATTTTCCACTGAATCATGACTTGCATCACCATTATTAACCTGCAAATAATATTAAAAAGAGTAAATGAAAAGAATAATATGATACACGTTAACAAAGTAATACTAACCGTGGTGTGTAGGCTTTTTCATTCAACTCATGTAGCTACTCAGGAATTTTGTATATACACAAGCTGTTTGTCGTCGGGTGCAGGTTTTCCAGCTCTCTTTGCATTGACTTTGCTAATTCATTCACATCAACTATTGTCTGAACCGCTGGCGCCGTTGCCTGCAACCAGAAGAAATAGAAATTTTATTTTATTAGAACATATCAATAATTTTGTTTATGCTTCTCATCACATACGAACTAATTGCTACTCGAATAGCTCAATGCAACAACTAAAAGTCTTAAAAGATAATAATTAGTGATAATCAATAGGTATTCTAACAATATTTGATTATTTAAATGATGATTTTTTATAAAAAGAATAAGAAAGTTGAGCTAATTTACATAAATTAACTAAAATTACCTTGGTGCAGCTTTTGCTCCTCAATGACTTGTCTGCCTCTTTTACATGATTAGCTCAACTTCCATGCATTCCATACATGATTAGCTCAATTAAAAAAATTAAATTACTATTTCCACTTTTATTTTAACTGAGCATAAGCTCGAACAAAACAAAGGAAAAGAGCAACCACGAAACCACTAATACTGAATTGGCAGAAGCAAATTCAACAATACAAACAATAGGTTGTCATTTTCAACTGGTGGGCAGTACAAGGTGAATAGAAATGCAATTAATTGAACAACTTGCAACTTTAATTTGAACCGCAAGAAGCCATATTTTGTTAATTTATTGATCATTTTGTTAATGATACAAGTAATCAACACATAAAAACTATAATTAACATTTACGAAAAAAATAATTTGCTAATGTACAAATTATATTTATTAACAATTAAAAAAACTGAACTTCAATATTTAAATTCAATTAGATTTAATTAATTGAACATTTACTCCTAATATGATACAACGGAGATTCCATAGGCTAACAGAGGTAATAAAACATACTAGTCCAAGGCAGTAAAAAATCAGATCAACTAATTGAGACTCTAAAATCAGGGCATGGAGAAAATATTGAAAAGTGGCAATATCAGTATTTCTTCAGTGAAACTGAAATAAACAGAAACAAACAGTTGTAACTTTCAGAAAACTATTATTATCACTACTTCGGAATTTTTATTGGTTTTGGAATTTAGGGACAAGCAGTCATATTGTTGCTGTTATTGTAAGGTATTGATTAATTGCATTCAAGAAGAAAGAGCTATACTTTTAGAAACGTTATTGCAGCAATAGTAATTTATAGTTTTAATATGTATTATTATGCTCATGTAGAAGCAATCACCTAGTTTTAGCACTCCTAACCTGCAAGAATATGTAGTTTTTTATATCTGCTTTAATAGCAATAAACTATGGTTTTATATTTCTTAATTTTAAAATATTTTTCATTTCCTAAGTGTGCATTTCTCTCATCGCGAGCTAGGCGTAACACATTTACATAAAGATGTCCTTTAAATAGTTCAAATTAACAAAGGTAATCAATATTTTACTTTCTCATGAAATATTGGACAATAATTATCAGTAACTAAAACCAAAACATTTTTCTTGCATCTTTTAGCAATAATCCAATTAAATGGTGGTTTCAACTTTCAAAATAATCCAATTAACTAAAAGCCTAGCGTTTATCTTATTCATGTCCCAAAGTTAATTTTAGAAATCATAGGGCCAAGCCAACATAACTATTAGATAATATTAACAATAAATCCACATGGAATTCTCTCCATCAACCAATCCATCCAGTAAACATTAGATAAATATAAATAAAGCTTTGCTTAATTATTCTCAATTTTGATTCTCAATAACATACCAGCACCTCAAACCAGAAAATCACACATTTATACAACCAAAGGCCTAAAATAAAACCAGTAGACTAAAACAAAACAAACAAAATGAAGAAAACTCTCAACATCCCTTACCGATAAAAAATGCCCTTGAGCTCAAAGTAAGAAGATCAGTAGTGAACTGTAACACTAGCTCATCAACAGTCCAACTAGCAACTGACTCAATAGTAACCCACAGCCAATAGCTATACAATTCACTCACTCCTAAATTTTATTAAACTTTATTTTCTTAAAAAATTTTCAATTGTTGATTTTACATTTAACATTAGAGATTAGACTAATATAGCATATCGTGTTGATATTATCTTATTATATATATAATATATATTTATATAGATATATATTAACGGTTTCATGTCTACATATCTCAATCTCCCTTTGAAAAAGCAAAATCCAAAGACCCAAAAACCCGTTGATAAATCCCCTGTTCTGTTATATGCATACATACATATACATACATACATACATGCATATATATATACATATATATTCAATATTCACTATCTATTGTATTCATATATAGTTTTAAGCATATATATATACATACTCCCCTCGTGGTAGAAATCCAACAAAAATTCCATGCTTACTAAAGTTTTCTAATCAGTTTCAAGATGAGCAACAAGCTTAGACTAATCATAAAGGGAAGCACATCTTTTTGCATGTGTAAATGTAAACATTAAAAAAATTAAACCCAATGCAACAATACCTCATGAGTAAATGTCCTAATAGGTATACCAAATGCTCTGGCCAATCCAAAATCAGCAAACTTCAGTGAATTTGTACGACGATCTATGAGCAGATTTTGTGGTTTCAAATCTCGATGAAGAACCCTGTGAGAATGGCAGTACGCGATGCCACGAAGTATTTGATAATTATACATATCTGTCATTAGTGACAGATTAACAAATCATGGAGTTAAGAGCCAAAGAAAAGATTAAGGTAACTTTTCCTGCCTGCATCATTCACATGCCAGTCCAAAATGTTGTAGCAAGCAACAGAATTATACTGCTAGTTCAACCTATCAGAAACCGATTTCAACCAAGCACAACATTATCAGTTCCTTTAATGCCAAATATATCCCATTTCCTTCTCAGTGTCCATTTTACTTGCTCTTATCATCTTTAATCTCCAGTTGGTACTACCTTACAAGTTCTCCAGGGTTTTAACAGTTCTTCTATCAATATACAGCAGCCAC
The DNA here is from genome assembly GCA_947685225.1 of Garcia nutans. Lineage (NCBI taxonomy): Eukaryota > Viridiplantae > Streptophyta > Magnoliopsida > Malpighiales > Euphorbiaceae > Garcia > Garcia nutans. The sequence goes on from CANTUV010000045.1 coordinate 39,753,318, forward strand.
TTCAGCAAGGAGAATTTATTATAAAGTTCCATTTTTTTTTATATTTGTAGGTTCTCATGTGCATATCCATTAGTAGAATTATCAATAGTATTCCATCCATCCACACAGCATGCTCACATTACTGAACTTATGAGAACTGTATTGTTCATCATAGTTTAACAGTGAATTTCTGACATTAAGCAATTATATTTATAATTTATGCATAAATAACACAAGAACATGATCATTCAAGAGATTGGAACCCATTGTAATGTATTAGTATCTACTACTAAAAACACCTTTAGCAATCACATACTAGCCTAAGAGCGAATCAAAGGGACAGAACCTTTCCCTTCCCATCAAGCACTTTCCCACAACAGTTGCCATTTTTTTTTATCATTTAAATACTAAAAAAATAGATCAGTCACTCAATATAGGCATATTTCAATAGAATACTTCAAGCACATACGAGCCACCAATCCAAAACAGTAAAAAATCTATCTACCATCCATGAAGAACTGTCCATTTTAAAACTAAATTTTCATATCTAATATAAAAAAGAGCCAGCTTCTTCTTTGTTCATGCTCACAATAAGCTCCCATTAGAAATATTTGATTCCAACGCCCAACTACAAAAAAAACTATAAAAGAAAATTCAGGCATTGAATTTCAAACCCAATTTAACTCTTTCTCTAAATAGCTAAACCACACTCAAGAATTATCCAAAATTTAAATTAACCCATGCACATAAACTTGAAATTTCCAAAAAAAAAAAAATTTGGGGTTTTCTTTTTAACAATCAAAATTATTGAAGGGAACTTCAAGAGAGAGAACAAGAAAGTACCTTTCTTGACCGGCAGTGTCCCAAATCTGAGCCTTGACGGTTTTGTGATCAATAACGATGGTTTTAGTCTGGAATTCAACTTTGATCATGGCTTTAGAATCTAAACTAAACTCGTTTCTTGCAAATCGAGCCAAAAGCTGCGATTTTCCAACCACCGAGTCTCCGATCAGTACTACTTTAAACACATAATCTATTTTCTGATTGAAATTCACTTGCAAATTTGACATATCTCTCTCCACCCTCTAAATCCCACTTTCCAAAGCTAAAAAAGTTTCGATTTTTCTATACGCAATAATTAAAAAAATAAAGATCAAGTTTCTGTGAGCTGAAGCATGAGAAAAGAAAGATGAAAAAGCTAGTAGTAGGTAAGATTAAAAGTAAGAGCAAAAAGAACGAAAAAGAAAAAACAGAGCAAGATAAGTCTGAGCTTGTCTTTGATGGAAAGTAAAACTGTAAAAGAGAAGAGATCCAACAAAAATTCCATGCTTACTAAAGTTTTCTAATCAGTTTCAAGATGACCAACAAGCTTAGACTAATCATAAAGGGAAGCACATCTTTTTGCATGTGTAAATGTAAACATTAAAAAAATTAAACCCAATGCAACAATACCTCATGAGTAAATGTCCTAACAGGTATACCAAATGCTCTGGCCAATCCAAAATCAGCAAGCTTCAGTGAATTTGTACGACGATCTATGAGCAGATTTTGTGGTTTCAAATCTCGATGAAGAACCCTGTGAGAATGGCAGTACGCGATGCCACGAAGTATTTGATAATTTTACTGCAGAGAGGAGAAGAGAGGGAGCGGCGCAAATAGAAGGCTGAGATGAAGATGGCGATGCTGCGATGGTGGGCGGAGATGAAGATGGTTGGTTACTGCAGAGAGGAGAAGTGAGGGAGCGGCGCAAATACGAGACAGTGAGGATTCTGAGAATGGGTTAGGGCAGTAAAACATTTCATATATGTGCCTTCAAAAATACTCTAAAAATACTCTTCTATAGCTGGCCACACATTAATCATCAAGACACAGTAAAAAATTGCAGGGTAAATAGGCAACCAGAAAACAATCAAAAGGCAATTACAATCATATTTTCAAAGCTTGCTCCCTATGGTCAATTATAAGGCTGAAAATGTAGAAAGCAGAGTTATGATCAGGAATAGAAAAAGGGCCTAAACGGCAAAATCTAGAGAGGGGAGGCTCAGATCAGATACGCCTTGTATCAGACAAGAAAGGAACACCATTGCATAGCAAGGCTGCAACTAAAAGTTGCCGGTATGCTAGGGAAAACCCCCTACCATTTCACTGGATATGAATAGTTGCCCCGCCAAGAAGTCAGGTATTTCCCAAGTCCGATTTTGGGTCACTGAGAATATCCTCATTGCCTCGTTTTGATTATTGTAAAACCTTAGGAGAGTGAGGATTCTGAGATTAGGTTAGGCAGTAAAACATAATTTGATACATGTACCCTTCCAAAATACCCCAAAAATTCAATTTTCTTTGTTAATTTTAAAAATATCATTTTTCCAAATATATATTTAATATATTAAAAATATATTTTATTTTTATATAGACATAGATTATATATTTAGTATATCAAGTGCATATAAAAAAATAATATTTTTTTAAAAAAATAAAAATTGTGTTATTAGTACTATTAGTACTGTTTATTGTTTAATAACTAATAAGTATTTATTATAACCACTAAATACGTAGATCACTTAATAAAAATATCATTTTAATTTAATAAAATATTCGTAAATTTGAATTACGAATATGATTCTATCATACTCCACTTTAAGATAATGAATTGCACAAAAAAATATTAAATACTAATTTAAAATTTTATATTAGTGATAATAACTAAAATTTAATTTGTGATTATAAATTATTAAATTAATATCAGTGTAATATATAAAAAATTTAAATGAAGCTATACAAATAAATCGATTTGTTGAAATCAAAATATGCTTTAAAATAATTAAACAGATACTCAGATATATCATTCATGCTATACGATAAATGCAGAGAAATGAGATAAAATAAAATTCTCAAAATTTGCTACGGATTTGCAACGGATTTGCGACCAATTTCTCAAAATTCCTCCTACTCGTCCTTCCGTCGCAAATCCGTTGCAGATCCGTAGCAAATTTGCAACGAAAACATGTCCGTCGCAGATTTCCGTCGCAAAATTCTGAATATTTTTATAGTGAAATTTGCGACGGCAATAGACGGTAGCAGATCTCCGTTGCAAATTGGTTTTTTAGTGTTTTCTCTCTCGCGCCAAGTTTCCGCGCCAACTTTTGCGACGATTATTTGCGACGGAATTATTTTCGTCGCAGATCTGCGACGGATTTGCGACCAATTTCTCAAAATTCCTCTGACTTGTCCTTCCGTCGCAAATCCGTCGCAGATCCGTAGCAAATGCCGAATATTTTTGTAGTGAATGGATACTAGAGCAGAGAAGTCTAAAATTGATAGTATTCCTACAGTGGATGAATTTTTAGATGTATTCCTAGATGATCAACCAGGATTATCCCCGGTGAGAGAGGTGGAGTTTGGTATTGACGTGATGCCGGGTACTACTCCCATCTCTATTACCCCTTATCGAATGACACCAGCAGAGTTGAAGGTGTAATTATATAAATTATTGGATAAGGGATTTATATGCCCTAATGTTTCACCATAGGGAGCACTAATGTTATTTTTTTAAAAAAAAAAAGATGGTACCTTGAGATTATGTATTGATTATCGGTAGTTGAATATGGTAACCATCAAGAATAAATATCCATTATCTCATATTGATAATCTCTTTGATCAATTGAAGGGAGCAACTATGTTTTCTGAGATTGATTTGAGATCAGGATATCATCAGTTGAGAGAGAAAGAGGTAGATGTGCCGAAGATCGCTTTCTGTACGAGGTATGGACACTATGGATTTCTTCTGATGCCTTTTGGGTTAATGAATGCACCAACGACTTTCATGGATCTAATGAATCAAATTTTTTGACCTTATTTGGATTAATTTGTAGTGGTGATCATTGATGATATTTCGGTGTATTCGTGTTGTAAGGAGGATCATGATAAACATTTATGGATTGTATTACAGATATTAAGGGAAAAACATTTATTTGTAAAATTATCCAAGTGTGAATTTTGGTTGGATCAAGTAACTTTCCTTAGGCATGTTGTTTTAGCAGGAGGGATTAGGATAGTCTTAAGTAAAGTTGAGGTGATCTTGAATTAGAGTCCACCTAAAAATGTTACAAAAGTGAGAAATTTTCTAGGATTGGCAAGTTATTATTGTCGATTTGTAAAGGGGTTTTCTATGATAGCCATGCCACTCACCAAATTACTTCAAAAGGGGTGAAATTTGTATGGACAGACAAATGCCAAATGAGTTTCAAATAGTTAAGGGATATGTTGACTCAAGCTCTTATTCTTACTCTACCTGTAGAAAGTGAATCATATGTGATATATAGTGATGCTTCACATAATAGTTTGGGATGTGTGTTGATGCAAGAAGGTAGAGTCATTGCTTATGCCTCTAGATAGTTGAAGTCATATGAGTTAAACTATCCAACCCATGATTTAGAGTTGGAAACTATAGTGTTTGCATTAAGATTTGGCGATATTATCTATATGGGGAAAAATATTTTATCTATACAGATCATAAAAGGTTAAAGTATTTGGGTGTGAAAAAGGAGTTCAATCTTCAACAAAGATGATGGTTAGAGTTGATCAAAGATTATGATTGTTTGATTGATTACCATGCGGGCAAGGCTAATGTAGCTGTAGATGATTTGAGTCAGAACTTTATGGTAGGGTTGATAGCCTATTCTCTCATGTTGTTGGTTGAATTGAGAGCCTTACATGCTAGATCTAAAGTTGATGATGATGGTGCACTTATGGCGCAATTGCAAATCAAATTGTTACTTTTGGAACAAATTAAAGAAGCACAAAAGGTAGATGTGAAGATTCAAAAAATTATGCAAGATTGTCAAAAGGAGGAGAGTGGAGATTTTCAAATTGGAAAAGATGGTAGTTTGAGGTATAGAACATGATTGTATGTACCAAAAGATGAAGAATTGAAGAAGAAGATTCTGGAAGAGGCACATCAATCAGCTTATGCCATGCACCCTGGGAGTACTAAGATGTATCAAGATTTAAAGAAGTATGAAAAAAGATATAGCAGAATTTGTATCCAAGTGTCTCACTTGTCAAAGGATAAAGGCTAAACATCAAGTTCCTTTAGGATTGTTGCAGCCCTTGTCTGTACCCAAATGGATGCGGGATAGAGTAACTATGGTTTTTGTTACTGGATTACCTCTAACCCGAAGGAAACATGATGCAATCTGGGTAATTGTAGATAGAATGGCGAAGTCGGCCCACTTTTTACTTGTGAGAATGGATTACACTCTTGATAAATTGCTAGAAATTTATATCAATGAAATTGTGAGGCTACATGGAGTTCCTATTTCATTGGTGTTGAATCGAGATCCAAGATTCACCTCAAGATTTTGGAAGAGTTTGCAAGGTGAATTGGGTACTCGATTATATTTTTGTAGACCCTTAATTAAAGATGGCTTAAGCACTTATCAGTCCATTCTTAATGGCTTAAACCTATTTCAAGCTTTTATTTTGATTGCTCCAATTTTTATAAGGCCCAAATGAGTCCAATTTAGTTTTTAAAATATTAAAACAGTCTGAAAGCGAGTTTTAAAACATAAAAACAATATGCATGTCATGTTGGTTTGATAATGGATCATGCATGTCGAATTAGGCCTATCTGGTTCGATATGGATGGTCCATACAAACTAAAACAAACCTAGTTCGATATGAGCACCCATATCAAACTGGGACTTGCCCAGTTCGATATGGGCATATCCATATCAAATTGGGGGCATGCCCAGTTCGATATAGGCATGTCCATATCGAGCTGGAGCATGCCTGGTTTAATATGGACACTAGTCCATGTCGAATTAAGATTTTTTTAGTTCGATATGATCAGGTTTTATCTCGAATTCAGTCTATTTTATTTCAACATGGTCATGGTTTATCATGATTTTAAATTGTTTTAATTCGATATGCCTCAAATAAAACCATGATTAAATAGGAAACTGAGACTCGTTTAACAAATTTTAACTTAGTATTTTCTTATAAACACAGGGGCTAAAATAACCGTGGGGAAGGGGGTGTGGTGGATCAACAATCAACAAACAAGCAAGAATTAAACAGAAACCCTAGCAATATTGAGGGAGCAGGGATAGAACATCAAACCATTAATCCAAGAAGGCAATAGATGACTGTCTTAATTCTATCCAATTGAGATTTAACCGTTGGTTTAAATATAAGGATTGAATCAACATAAAATATCGGTGGAGTCAACAACAGAGGTTTGCAATCCCTTATTCAGTTTGTTTTCAATTTACAGTAATTCATCCATTGTTGTTTTAGAGTTTTATTTCATTCCTACACTTTTATAAACATCCAGTAGCCTTGCTTGAAAGTCTTAGTTTATATCCAGTAAACCATTTAATTTAAAACAAACAGCAGTGATAAGGCTTTTAATATTAACATGTAATAGTTTGGTTTAGTTAACGATACTCTTGTAAACCCTCTTTAAATTATCTTTGCATGGTCATTCATTTAAATAGCCAGTAATGATTTGTAAGAACATGTCTTACATAATCATATAGTAGCCTTGTTCATACATTCTAGTAGCCCATTTATTAAAACCTCAAAACCCTAAAACTAGTTTTCAAATATTCAAAACCCTAAACCAATTTTCAACATCAAAACTCCAAAATAATAGCTTTCAATCCTAAAACCCTAAAAAACCAATTTTTTAAAATTTTAAACCCTAGCTTACATAACTTATAAACCATTTACCTTTCGGGGACACTACCTCCCTTGACCCCCGCCCGCTACCACCATACGTGATCCCTCGTCAATGGAGTCAATATTTATTTGTGGATTATAATTCTTTGCAATTAACCTTAATTTTCTTTCATTAAATTCTAATTTATTATTATTTTTGTGATGATTAAACTATATGCTTAGATTACATATTTTATTATGAATGATTGCACCATATTTATTTATTGGTTATATTTTTAAGGATGTAAAAGACATGTAAAATTAGTTGGTGGAATCTATAAGAGAGAAGATTTTTAGGTGAAGTATGAGAATTTGTGAAGTTGGTGTTGGTAAGGAGTTTATCCTTGTAATTTGGGCTTTAAAAAGGTCAGTATATACATTTATTATGTCTTTTATTATTTTAGTGTTGCTTTGAGTGTATTGAATGAGATTTGGTGTAAATATTTGTGAAGTGGTAGTATCAAATTGGATGCCATAGGCATGGCATTGAAGAGCCACAGTTGTGGGCATCATATCTTTAGATGGCAGTGGCTTTTTCAAAGCCACTGGTGTGGCACTTGATAGCCACGACCATGGCATTGATTTAATGATATAACAGTGACATTTTAAAGCCATGGCCATGGCATTGGTGAGCCACGACCATGGCCTTGATTTAAGTGCATGGCAGAGACATTTGGAGTGCACGAGCATGGCCTATGGGTAGGCATCATCGTGGCATTAGGTTATGCTTATAAAATTGTTTATATTGTTGATATCCTTGAGAATATGATACAAATAATGATGATATGTGAAAAGCATGATCAAAATGTGAAATAGAACAAAAGTTAAATCAATGATTATGAATTGTGTGTAATCTTATACTTTAACTAGTTGTCAAAAGATTGTATTTGGTACTTGGTATGCCATACGTGATGAGGTGAGATACTGGGTGTCACAGATATTGCTACGCCCCTGAGCAAGACATATTGGTGTCATTATTGATGAGATATGCTGTGGATGAGACACTAGGTGTCATAGATATTGTTACGTCCACTAGCGAGACACATTGGTGTCATTGTGATAAGACAGGCTAAAATAATAGTTCTGGAACTAGTTCATAGTATAAGGATATGTGGGCCCATTAAATGTTGAATGTCATATGTTTATCCTTATAAATATATAAATTATACGTGATATTAAAGTTTGATGCACCTCTATATTATGTTGTCATATTGATTTTTTTTTGTCAAAGTATATATCACTGAGCTTGTAGCTTAGTGCGAGTTGTTTATCGCGTAGGTGATGGAATAAAGTTGGGAGTCCTTCTAGACCACGGCAAGTCTAAGAGGTTTGGCACTGAAGCCTTTGGTTGCCACAGATCAAGCCTAAGCATAACATGTAAATATTCTTTTGAGTTGATATAGATGTAATATCTATTTTGTAAAATATAATGAATTGAAACATGATTTAAAGATGTTTTGTTTATAAGTAATATCATATTTACATATTTATAAATGTATGTATGAAAACATGGGATTTTGGGAATGTGAGTGAATGGAAACATTTTGAGAACTATTGGATATTTATAGGTTGAGTTGACTGGATTTTATAATACTTGTATTTTAAACAAAACTCTGGCAAAATTTCTATAGATTTATTTATTTTCCTTATTTAATTAGCTACATAATACTATAAACTAGCAACTAATAACAAAGGATGTTAAGGTAATTAGTAACAAGGTGTACCATGTGTGGGTAGGTATGAGGGTGTTATAGATTTGGATGATATATTTTATGATTTTGATGAAAAAATGGAATGGTTTTTGGTTATTTATGCAAATTATAAATAGAATTTTTATGTATAAGGATAAACCTCATCCACGAAGAATGTCAAAATTAACATGTCATGAGTGGGTGATTGAAATATTAGATGGACATCCAATCATGTGCTTTGATTTATTTCAAATGGATAAAAATTTCTTTATTAGTCTATGTGAGGAACTAAAAGTGAAAACAACATTGAATGATTTCAAATTTGTATTTGTGCAAGAATGACTAGCAATCTTTCTTATCATTATTTGTCAGAATGATCGACAAAGGTTTATTGGAGATCTTTTTCAACATTCGATAGATACAATGGCCAAACACTTTAGAAATGTTCTATATACTATTTGTTCACTAGCTAAACATGTGATTATTCCATCATCATTTGACGAAACACCTCTGGAGATAAAAAACAATCCAAAGTATTATCCATTTTCAAGGTAATGAATAATTTTTTTAGATTTTTTTTATAATATAACCATAGTTATTATTGATAATTAATTATTGGTTTTGTAATGAAATTGTATTGGAGCTATAAATGGTACACATATTTCTGCACGTATTCCAGTTAGTCAACAAATTCCTTGTCATGGGAAGAAAACAATTCCTGTACATAACATTATGTGTGCTTGCTCATTTGACTTCAATTTACATTTGTCATGATCGGTTGGGAAGAAATAGTGAATGATTCAAGAATTTTTTGTAGAATGCATTTATAATTTAGAAAATAAGTTTCTTATGCCTACATGAGGTAACTATTATGTGGTTGAATTTAGCTATATAATATGCCTGGATTTCTTAATCCATATCGTGGAGAGCGTTATCATTTACGTGATTATAGAGAATGGTCAAATCCATGAGGTCTTGAAGAATTATTATATTTTATACATTCCTCATTGCGCAATGTTATAGAACATTATTTTGGAGTTGTCAAAGCATATTGTGTAGTTCATAACTTTATCAAAATGTAAGGGTGTATAAACTCTTCATTTATAAAATATGGAAATGAAAATATTATTCTTGGAGATGATAAGGACCAACAAAATAGTGAAGTTGGCACTTTAAAGCACGTGAAATTATTAATATCAATACTAATCAACTTTGTCAAATGTGCAGTACTCGAGAACATCAAGTTTGACAATAATTTTTTTTTCTGTTTTATTTTTTATATATATATATTTTTATATTCTTTCATAAATAATTTTATTATTGTCAATTCACAATATGTACACAAAATACACAAACATATACATAACACAAAATACACAAACATGTACATAATATATATAAAATATACATACAATAAATATAGACATATACTCAACATTTATTAAGCATACGCGTAACATCTACATAATTTATTTAATATTTATCTTTTTTAATTTTATATACACACAACATTCATATAATATATATACAATATGCATAATAAATATATAACATACATACAACATCTATACAATATCTACAAATATCTACATATGTACACACAACATATATGCAATATCTACATAACATCTACATAATAGAATTCATGATTTAAATTTTTTTTGTCTATAATATGTAAAATTTATTTAAAAAAAATTTAATATTTTTATTAATATTTTTACTTTTTATATTATTTTTGTGAGTATTTTTTCTCATTTATAATTGAAATTAAATTTTTTCTTTATAAAAAATTAATATATTTTATATGTTGAAATGGTAATTTAAAATTAATAATTTTTATTATTTTATTAGAATATATTTATTTAATAGTAAAGGTTAAAAAAAGATGAAAATTGAAGTAAAATATTATTTATGATTTGAAATGGGATATTTTTTGAAAAAAAATTATTTTAGTAAGGAATGAGATTTTTTTAAAAATTTGAACCAGTTTTTTCTAGAAGTAGAAATATTTTTTACAGTATTTTTGAAAAAAAAAAGTTCTTTTTTGGGCAGGTTTGTAAAAATACTTTTTTTCTAAGGAGTTTCATATCAAAATCCATTCACGAATTGTGCTAATGGGGTTTCAAATTAAGTGAGTTTACCCTATTTTTTTGGTTTCATGGGCTTACCAGAGAAGAAAAGGGAAAAAAGGTATTAGAGGCTAAACTTTCACCTTGAGCCAAGGTTTTTAATGTTTAAACTAATAGGTGAGTCTTTGGGATAAAGGCCTAGAGAATTTGAGTAAAAATTGTGTTTTATTCAACTGACCTCTCTTCCTTATGAAATGAGGAGTATGAGTGCATTTAATCAAGTTCTTATTTGAAAATCATAATGAGTGGATGATATGATACTATTATTAGATAGTATGATGATGGTTATACAAGATTGATTGTCAAATATAGAATTTTATGTTGATTTAACATGAATTTTATTTGATAAAGATATCAAATATTACATTCTTATGCATGTGAATGACTGAAGGAGGTGTCAGGAGAAATTCTCTATAGCAACAACAACAACAATAGTAGTAATAACATCAACAACAACAAAAAAAACACCACTGATAGTAATAGCAACAATAACAACAACAACAACAATAAAAATATTATTATTATTATTATTTTTATGTATATAGGCATGTGTCTTGTATATAGCTGTGAGTGAGTCAATTAGGAAAAGAGAGAAAGTTGTTGCCTATCATTCCACTATCATTGATGCACCCACCTAAGAGAATTCCTAGTTACTGACGAGTCACTAGTAAAAGCTTACTACTAACTACCATCAAATTATATGCCACAAGCCCCGTCCGAAGAGTTTGTCACCTAATTGCTTTTAATGATATTTTAAAAAATTTGTCAACCATTACAAAAATTTAAGCTTTCCATTTTCTAAACTTAGGCAAATCCAAAATAAAATCCATAAAGATATCAATTCAAGGCTCACTAAGTATAAGTAAAGGAATATAAAAGCCATGATTTACAACTTTAGACATAACTTGTTAGCAAAAAACACATCTATCACAAAATTTTTGCATATCTATTTTCATTTTAGGCCAATAGAAATACTTTTACAACATATTTAAAGTCTTAATAATACTGAAATGTCTCATTGAACCACCACCATAGGGGTCTTTCACATGCAAATTTCTCATATAATAAATAAGCTTACACAGTTTATTTTCTTTGAACAAAAATATATCCACTTTATAAAACTTACCAAAGGCAACCTTCTTACAAGCCTGGAAAATTCTAGAAAAGTTATAATTCTTTGACATAAAGAGATTTAGTATGTTCAAAACCAATAATTATAGCATCTAATGATGTGAGCAAGGATATGGAGCCTAAAGATGGAAGCTTTAGAGCATAAAGCTGAAGATTTTTGTTAGACCAATCACAAAACAAAGAGTAAAGAAGATAAAGGAAGCCTTGTAAGCCTATGTTCAAAGCTTTGTGGATGCACATATGGAACCTTATAGACCAAGTAGAGACAAGGAGAAACTAATCATTTTGCTGGAAGCAACAAAAGTTGAATACTTAAAGAGGCATACTACCTATTAGTCACATAATAGATGATGCAGTCACTATACTAGTGTCGCGCTCAGCTGCATCGCCATAAGCTCCACCAAACCTTACTTTATAGTCCGGACCGAATCTTGTATTATTTTGTTTGTTTTGTTTTCTATGTATCCATTATACCATTTTGGTGGGGTTATTTTATTTGGACTTTTGAACTATTGTAATATGGGCTAGACTTTTTTAAGGCCCAATGGTTAAAAATGTAGCGACCTAGGGTTGCTTGTTTTTATGTATCACTGCTAACTACCATCAAACCCTAGGTCAAGTTGAGGTTAAGGTTGTTCTTGTTTCCAAACAATCTTATCTGGAGTTTCTTTAGCCTTGTAACTTATTTAAACATGTCTTTACTCTGAAAAGAGGTTAGATAATTTGATATTGAATAAAGATTTTTTTGAGAGAATATTCTTCTATCGTTTCTTACTTCTTGTTGGATCAGGATTTCTGCAACAGAGTTTATCACTTTGACATAGTTAATTCCAAGGTTCTCTTCCACAAGTTTGAATTGGATTATGGACTTAGCAAAAGATTTGATTTCTCTTTCCAAGGGGTTGGTATCACGGGTAAAGGCGAGTGGTTCGCTAGTGCATATACTAGGAGTTTGCATCATCTAAGCTACTAAGAAGACTATACCCTCTTGAAAAGAGCATTTTCCACAACATTGTCCTTGCCATGCTTGTACTTGATCATATATGAGAAGGTCTCATTGAACTCAACCCATCACATGCCTTTTATTAAATTTTTCATGGCTTTTGATGAACTTTAATGATTGGTGATTAGCATGGATAATAAACTCCTTAGGCCACATATAATGTTGCCAATTCCCTAAAGCTCTCATCAAAGCATAGAGTTTCTTATAAGCAAGTATTAGTTTCCTTTCTTGCATGAGCATAACTCCTATGCTCACATTTAAAGCGCCACACTCAATCTCGAAGATTTTAGAAAAATCAGGTAAAGTAAGAATTGGTTCATTACAAAGCTTATCTTTCAACAATTTAAAAGATTTTTTTTTGCTTCTTATCCCATATGTAAGTATTATTTTTCTTAATTACAATAATAACAAATGCAGCAGAGGTGGTAAAATCTTGCATAAAATGTCTATAAAAACTAGTCAATCCATAAAAACTCCTTTCTTCACTTTCCGACAGTGACACCCTCATTTTTGGACACAATTAAATAATTATTATGGGGGTTAATTAGGTATGTTGGAAGAGAGAGATATAAGGTATAATCATAATATATAAATATAATAAATACATTGTATACATAATATATATATAATATATACACTTCCATAAAAAGACAAATAATGGTAAAAATAAAAAAAGTTAAAAGTTAAAAAATTAAATATAATAAATAATAAAATAAAATAAATATAATTTAATTTAAATAATATAATTATGGATAGGAATAAGGGGAAAATATCTAATGTTTAATAATTAGATATTACCTAATTATACAAGTTGATGGAGGGAAAAATTGAAAACTTAAGTTTATAAAAAGAGTTATCATCTTCTTCTCCATCCATGGTGTAATAAAAGTTTTGGGAGAGGGAAAAGAAGGATTTTTCTTCAATATTTACACCAAATCTCATGGGAAATCAAAGGTTCTAAGGTGATTTTGAAGATTTACCAAGGATCCAAGCAAGTATTCTTTGGTTTAAACTAGTTTACTTTGATTTTTAAGATTATGTAAGATTTTGGATAGTGAGAAAAGTTAATTTAAATTGTTAAAATAAAATTTTTTAAAGTTATTTTGATAATTATATAATGATTTTATGGTTGGAAGTTCGATATGAGTAAGTTTTGATGAACTTTGAGATTATGTGGAAAATGAGATTTTGATGGAGTGATTGATAATTGTTAGAATGGGTTGTATGATGTTAATTTGATGTAGAAGTAGTAATTTTGTGGTTGGTTGATTGAAAAGAATAGGCTTTGTTGAAGTTTAAGAGAAGTAGTAGTGAAAATTAGGGTTTTAGAGCAATTTTAGGTAGAACAGATGTAATTGGTGTTTGAATGGTTAAAATATGTTAGAATGAAATTCTACTGATATATTTTGGCTTAGAACTTGGTTTAGGACGAATTAGTGGAGATTTTCAAAATTAAAGAATTTTAGGGCAATTAGTGAAAATTGAGTAGAATGGAGATAATTGATGTTTGAGTAGTTAAAATGAGTAGAAATATGTTGCTAATGATGAAGTTGTAAAAGTAAAGTAGTGAAGGGCATTTTGGAAAAGTGGAGAAGTGGAGGTGAAATTGGCTTGGGAATTGGCATAATTAGATGTTAGTATATACTGTGATAACTTTTAAATTGAATTTACATGAATGGCATTGATCATTTTGGTATACTTTAAAGGATATTCTTATTCATTTAAAGAGCATTATGCATTGTTATTACTAAGATTAAATGTGCTTAGTTATGTGATATATGTTGTATTGGGTAATTGATCGTTAAAAATAAAATGGTGTTTAGATATGATTTGTGTGTAGTATATTAATGATAAATAGTATGATGTGAATATGACAATGCTTGTGGAATGTGACTAAGAGTTATATTGAATGTGTTTGAAAATGGCATAATGAGAATAAATTAATGAAAATGATGTTCAAAGTGAATGAGACAATAGGAGGTGATCATGTTATAAAATGATCATGAGAAAAATGTGGAAAATGTATGGAAATATGGAAATTGTGGATATTGTGATAAATGAATTGATTATTGGGTTGGAAAATGTATAATGTGTGGTGTATGTTGACTTTGCACAATTACTAGTTCTAGACAGTTGATATTGGTGTTGTATATGTTGATGGACCTGAGCAGAGCTAGGTCATAAGAATGAGTTTGACCTGAGCAGAGCTAGGTCTTAAGTTTGAGTGGGAATATAAGACTGAGCAGAGTTAGGCCTTGACTCGAGCAGAGCTGGATTGTGAAACTTGTAACATCCTAAAATTTTTGAAAATTTCTAATTTTTGAAAAATTTGATAAAATAAATTATAATTTAAAAGGATAAATTAAATTAATGGTTTTAAATGAAAAATGAAGGGATTTTAAATGAAAAAGTGGTATATATTTGTGATATATATGCAAAATATACATAACATATATAAAAGTCAACACTTTTTAAAAGAAAAGGGTATTTTGGTAATTAAATCTTATAAATTCAAAATTAATAAAATAATTCAAAAAAAATTATTTTTGAATGGAAGAGGGAAATTATGACTTTTAATTTATTAAAAAAATAATTAAATAATTAAATATTAAATTATTTTAATATATATATATATGTGGTTAAAAAAAAGATGAAAGGAAAAGAATATAAAAGTTTTCATCATCATCATCATCATCATCTTCTTCTTCTTCTTCAAGAATGTGAGTTCCATGGGAGCTTGAAGACTAAGGATTTTGCTTCTTCCATACTCCATAAATTGAAGGAATTAACAAGTTTCAAGTGGATTTTTGATGATTTCCTCCAAAATTAGTAAATTTCCATCTCTTTTCTTTGAATTCCATGGAAGATGAGATTATGTGAGTTTTGAGATTTTGATGTAGTATGTTATAATTGTTGCAATTGATGTGTATGATATTATTTTGGATAGTTAACAATGATTCTAAGGTTAGATTGAAGAGATGATGGAGTTTGGTTAAAGAATGGTGAAGAGAGAGAATTTAGGGTTATGGATTTTTGGGGTTTTGAAAACATGAACTTTAATTGTGCAAATTGGTTCTAAATGAGTTGTTTTGATTCATAAACAAGTATTTTAAAGTCAAATATTGGATTTGGTGGTGTTGGGTTGGAGTTTGAGAATGGAAGTGGAGATTTAGGGTTTTGGAAAAGTGATTTTCCAAAGTGATTGAATTGTATTATTTTATTTGTTTAAGCATGTTGTTTAATGTTAAAAGTGATGAATATAAGCTTGGAATGAGTAATGGATTGTGTTGGAATGGAAAAACTTCAATGGGGGAAGGTTATGCCATTTTTGAGATTTTGTGTATAAGAGTGTATTTTTATAATGTAAATGATTTAAATGTATTAAAATATGTTTTTAATAATATAAATAAACTTAAAATACTAATTTAATTATAGTAGAATGAAATTCTAATGTTGAAGTAAGGAAAGGCTAAATTTTTAAAAATTTATAGGAGTGATGTGTAATTATGGTTTAATGTTGGAAATGCCATTAAATGTGATACTAAATGATTATTTGTTATCACATTTTGTTTAGACATTGAGGGAGGTTGATTTGCTTCATCCAAGTGGTGAAGGGCAAGTTGGAAAGATTGGATTGAAGGTTGTTTTTAGCTTGCTTTGGGTTGCTATTGGAGGTATGTACAAACTTTGAATATAATGTCTATATTTGCAGGTTGACTAATTGCTAAATTTTGGGATGTCCAAAATACAGACAAAACTCTGGCGAATTTTTCCCAGAGATTTTTATATATATTATTTATTTTGGGTTCTTATAACAAGTAAAGAATATTCATATTCTATTTAATTTTTATATATTTAGAATTTGAAATTTTAAATTGGAAATGTGAAAATTTTTTATTAAACTTGTTTGTGACATTTTTGTACCGTATATGCGTATTTTACATATGCTGAAAATATGTATTGTACATATATAGGGTATAAGGGTGTTACAAAACTGATGTTGTGATAGCCTAAATCAATTATTCTAGAACTTGTTATGTAACACTCCTATACCTCGTATACGTACACTACATATCACCATAGATATAATATACGTATACTGAATATAGGAATGCTACGGTTTACTAAACAAACCACTCATTCCTTTAACAATAATATGAGAAAACTTGAAAACATACAAATCATATTATAGAGTACAATAGATAAAACATTTATGTGATACGCAGCGGGAAATATAATGGTATTTACAAATACATATATATATATATATATCAAAATCCATGTTTTACAAAACATAAAAGTTATACATGTTTGGAAGTTTGTCTTTGATCTTTAAGCCCTCTATCAATGTTTCTGAATCTAAACTCAACTCGGTCTAACTGAGCTCTCTGGTTCTACCCTGTCACCTGCGTGATGAACCACAATCGCGCTAAGCCTACGGCTTAGTGGTACAAACCCCAATGATAATATATTTCAATGCAATGCCAATATCATATGATCAAACATTATAAACAATATATATAAAAATATCACATTTCAAAGTCTTACATTGAATCTCATTATTCATTTGTTTCACCATTCATGAATCACATTTAAACAAAGACAAGCATGGGCCCAAAAAGGATCTAATATGTTATTCAAAGTTCAGAGTTACTGCTTTAGTCCATAATCACAATCATCAAGCCCGTAGGCGATATATATATCTATCCATGGATAGTGTAATAGACCCAGTCTCTTGGACCTCAACCCGGCTAGACCCGAGGTGATCCTCAACCCGGCTAGACTGTTACTATTTTTGAGGCTTACGACTCAGTCTTTTCACCCCCAAAACATCATATTTCACATATTTCACATTTTTTAACTGGAATCGGCTTACGACCTGGTCTTTTCACCTATCCAGTGATTCATAGGCATGCCGCCAAACCCAGAACTCTGAAAATTGAATAACATATTAGGTACACAATTCATTCATTATTTCATTATCAATTCAATTCTCAATTTATAATACTCATCTAGGCAATCATGCCTCAATTATATTTCATTTGCATTATCATAGCCAACAACAATGGCTTCATATCTCAAATCACATTAAGGCAATTCATCATATCATCATATCTTTCACATTTCATATTTCATATCTCATTGCATCATCATATCTTTAGAGTCTTCAATATACATTCCACAAAGTTCACATTATGCAAAACATAACATTATTAATATGCATCAACAATGCAATAGATTACTTAACACATTTACAACCAAATGTGTTAAGTTTCATAATCATATACATGTATGCAATAATATAGGGTTTGTACTTACCTCAAGAACAAATTACACCAATCTAAACACTTCCTCTTCCAAGAATCCTCAACACTTAGGTTAGGGCAATTTAACATCTTCACAACCTAATCCAAAAGGAATAATACACACTTATTTACAAATTCACATGAATTCCAATACAATTATTCACCTATTGGTCTCATACCAGACCCATAAATTCCAAATTACAAACCAAAACCACTAACTAGGGCCCACGGTCGTGGCCTCACACCCCCACGGTCGTGGCCTCACAACCCCACGGTCATGGCCTCACAAACCCCCACGGGCGTGGGTTAGAAAACGAATCTGTCCAATTGCTCAACACCCCCACGGTCGTGGCATCCAAAATGCTTCTGTTTCGGACCAAACTCATGTATTCTATGATTTCAACTTCATTAAACATAAACATCTTGAAGATATACCAAAAATAATTGATCAAACTCAATATTGACATCAATTACCAAGTCATAACTCTTACTCTTTCAACACCAACCTAATTCCTTTTCTTCAATTCAATCCCAAAATCAAAATCAATTATACCCAACACTCTCAAACACACCCCAATCAAACATATTCATACTATCCACAATCAATTATCAAATTCAATATAACTTAAAATAAAACAAGAGAATCAAAGAGAAACTTACCAAAGTTGATGAAACTCTTCAAATTTCCAACTTAATCACTTGTAATCTTCTCAAATTTTTAGCTTGGAAAAACAAAACTCTCATTCTCTCTTGCTTCTTTGATGGCCGGCCAACCCAAGGGAAAGAAAAGAAGAAGAACAAAATGAATGGCAAATAAAACAAGTCAACTCTTCTCTTAAATCTCCACCAAGCAAAAATAATATTAAATATTCATAAAATATCCTCTTCCACTTACTTATTTTCCCATTTTCCATTAATTAATTAAATCAATTATTTCTTCTTTTGACCATATAATAATTTGACTTGTATATGTTGTATATATCTCTATATATACAACATATACACATCTCTCTTAACTTCTTTTCTCTTTCCATAAAACATATACACTTAATCCAAATACAATAATAAATATTCCAAAATTTTTAGGGTATACTTTGGGATATTACATGTTAATTGTGTAGAGAATTGTTTAGGCCTAATGTGTACTATTGTGTTAAGTCTATGAAAATTATGTGATGATATATGCAATGCAATGTCCTAATATGTGTGTGTGTTGTGAGATTTGATATTTATATATAATGATGAATTAATGAGTATTATGTGAAAATGTTATTAAACGATTATATGAGTCTGAGAACGAGTGGATGAATACTAAGTGAATATATAATATAATGGTATTAAATAATTTACAAATCAATGCACGTGTAAACATGAGTTATGTTATCAAGAATGTACCATGGAGCTCTTGAGTTTAGTGTCGTAGTATGTATCACGAATGTATTAGAAGTGCCGACTAATGAAGTGTGAGCGGGGATTTTTGCCCTCACTCTCGGTAGAATGGTTCTTGTGACTTCGGCACTGTTAGGCTCAGGGCCTTAGAGAACACTGGCTTAAACTTGGAGAAAATAGAGTCGCCACCCGAATGGGCCAGGAAAAAGAAAGGGGTGGATGACTCGATTCCTAAAGAATCTCTAACCCCCTAATAGGTTCGAAAAGTTGGGTACATATGGAGAAGGTGATGAGAATGTCTCAGCACTCTCATAACGCTCGGTTCATTAGAATCTGCCTCCTTTTTAGGTCTAAATATTATAAAATTCTTAGTTACTATGATATTATCCATACTGCATGCGAATTAATAAAATAAAACATCATTGTATTAAAATTAAAAATAATGTTCAAAACAATAAGTGGGCTCCCACACAAGGTGAAAATATGCCCTTACAATCATGTCCAACATCTAAAATAAATAGGACATCCACCAAAAGATGGAAACATGTCCTTTACATTAGTCCAAAACTCGAAATAACTTAAATTATATGAAAATTAAATAATAAGGTACCCACAAAGTGGAAACATACCTCTTACAATTCAAATGAATAATTAATCAAATAAATTAAATCATTTAAACATTGAAATAGAATAACCATTAATAAAACATCCATCAAGATATTAAGAAGATGTCATTAATATTTTAGGGTTTCATGGAAATAGAAATTAGGGTTTTTATAAAATTGGGACATTAAGAAAACAAAGCTAGGGTTTAGGGTTTTTAGAAAACAAGAACTGGTTTTTAAAGTTTTAAAACTTATTTTTTGGGTTTTGGGATTGAAAACTATATTAGGGTTTTAGGATTTAAAAACTGTTTTAAGGTTTAAAGATATTGAAAACTGATTTTAGGGTTTTGATATTAAAAATAGGTTATTGGGCCATTAGGGTTTTAAAAGTTATTTTGGCTACTGGGATATTATGATTTTAGAAACTTTTAACTATTGTGACAAATTGTTTTGGAATTCAATTGAGTATTTTAATGAACAATTAATACATCATCACAGAAATCAATTAAAATCAGTATGAAACATGCTTAGTTAAGTGGGTCGTCAAGTCATGCTTCAGGTAAAGCTACTAGATATTTTTATCAAAGTACAGGAACAAAAATAAATCAATGAAACAATTATGGATGAGTTACTATAAATGTTAATACAAACTGAATAAAGGATTGCAAACCTCCATCATTGGTTCCACCAAAATTTCACGTTGATCAAGCCTTATACTCGTACCAGTTCTAAAATCTTGGTTGAACAAGATGAAGACAGACATCCCTTCTTGGTTTGATGGTTTGGTGTTTCTGCTCACTCAATGTTTGATATTGCTAGGGTTTTGATGCTTGTCATTTTAGTTATTGTTTCTTGAAATAAAATCTGACCATATCGTACTAAAAACATCTTAATCAATCATGGACTAGTGCCTAAATCAAACTGGGCATACCCCAGTTCTATATAGGCATGTCCATATCAAACTAGGATAAACTGGGACTCTCCCAGCTTGATATGGACATGTTCATATCAAACTGGGCATCCCCAGTTCGACATGGATGTCCATATCAAACTGGGTAGACCCAATTCGACATGCATGATCAATTATCGACCAAAATGACTTCCAAACTATTTCTAGGTTTAAAAACTCTCTTTCAGACCATTTTAAAGTTTTAAAATTTAAACAGGACTCATTTGGGCCTTTATAAAAATTGGGCCAATCAAATAAAAGCTTAAAATATATTTAAGCTATTAAGAATTGACCAATTAGTACTTTGGCCTTTTTTAATTAGGATTAAACTAGCTTAGAGCCAAAATCAAGGGTCTATAGTTTGCCCTCAGCTTGAACGATCTTGAATTTATTCAGAGAGTGACATGCAAAATGAGTTTGAGCTAATTTTGGACATGGATGGATTCTAAACCCAATGTAGGATTGGTTTGGGTTCTGGACCAGGATTGGTTTTGGACAAAAAAAAAAGTAATTTGGGTCCTGGACCCAAGCTGATTTGGGTTCTGGACCTGGATTAAGTTCTGAACTAAAAAATAATTTGGGTTCTGGACCCAAGCTGGTTTGGGTTCTGGACCCTGATTGGTTTGAGTTCTGGACTCAAAAATGATTTTGGCTCTAGACCCGAGGTTGTTTGGGTTCAGGACCTGGATTGATTTTGGGTTTTGGGCCCTGATTGAGTTCTGGACTAAAAAATAATTTGGATTCTAGACCCGAGCTGGTTGGGATTCTGGACCCAGATTAAGTTCTGAACTCGATAATAGTTTGGGTTCTGGACCCGAGCTGGTTTGGGTTCTGGACCTAGGGTACCCAAAAAAATTAATTATAGTCAGTAAAGCATTTTACAAAAAAATTAGCTATTTTTACTTTATCTGAATACCTATATACTCTAGACCAATCAAGATAAAAGCTTAAAATATATTTAAGCCATTAAGAATGGACCGATAAGTACTTATGCCATCGTTAATTAGGACAAAACTAGCTTAAGGCCAATCAAGGGTCTACAGTTTGCTCCCTGCTTGAACGATCTTGAATTTATTCAGAGAATGACAAGCAACATGAGTTTGATCTAATTTTGGACACGGATGGGTTCTAGACCCGAGGTTGGATTGGTTTGGATTTTGGACCTGGATTGGTTTGGGTTCTGGACCCTGGTTGAGTTTTGGAGTTGAAAAAAAAGTGATTTGGGTTCTGGACCGGAGCTGATTTGGATTCTGGACCCAGATTGATTTGGATTCTGGACTCGAATTGGGTTATAGACTTGAAAATGATTTGGGTTCTGGACCCGAGTTGGTTTGGGTTCTGGACCTAGATTGGTTTGGGTTCTGAACCCTAATTGAGTTCTGGACTCGAAAATGATTCGGGTTCTGGACTTGAGCTGGTTTGGGTTCTGGACCTTGATTGAGTTTTAGACTAAAAAATGATTTGGGTTCTGGACTAGAGCTGGTTTGGGTTCTGGACCCGGATTGGTTTGGATTCTAGACCTGGATTGAGTTCTGGACTAAAAAATAATTAGGGTTCTGGACCCAAGCTGGTTTGGATTTTTGACCCGAATTGAGTTCTGAACTCGAGAATGGTTTGGGTTCTCGACCCGAGCTAGTTTGGGATCTAGACTCGGGGTACCTAAAAAAATTAATTATAGTCAGTAAAACATTTTGCAAAAAAATTAGCTATTTTTTACTTTATCTGAATACCTATATATTCTTGCCCCCTGCATGGAAAAAATATTTTATGAATATAAAAAAATTTTTTAGGCACGCAAAAAAATATAAACCCATAATAAATATCTATTACTATTTGCTCGTGTACTGTGTCTGAAAATAAAAATTATTGAAAAAGTAAAGTGCAGAACATGAATTATTAAAACAAATAAGACATGGGACATGAATAATGTATTGTAACTTTCTTTGACTAAGCATGTGATCATGTTTTAACTTTAGCTCTTTTTTTTTAAATTAAAGAAAACTAGAAATTTATCCTTCAGAATCTCTGTCTATAAATTGAATTGTGAGGCTTCGTTCATTTCAACCACACCTTTGAAAAATCTCATGAATTCAAGCTGCTCGTTTTGTTTTCAAAATTTTTCAATCTTTTTAAGGAGAAAGGAAATGGCAGTAAATCAACATGCGTCTAGAACTGGGCCATGTATGGATCCTGAATAACTTACTTACCTCAGAGATAACGAGCTGGACTGAATTCCAATTCTAGCGGGAATGCATCTCCACCAAAGTTCACAAGAGAAAACACATGTATTTTTATCTTTCTATAAAATATATTTTTCTTTTTTTTTGTATTTTTACTGCTAATTTATTAGTTGTACTATAAAAATAAGGTAGGTAATTTGAAAAAAGAATGAGCACATAAAGTAATTATTATGAGAAAAAAAAAGAAAATTATGTAAAAATACATATGTATAGATAGAAATACTAATAGAAAATATGAAAGGAAACAAAGCATGATATTAAATACATAATGATATTAAGCATGATACTCAAAACGTGATATTAAATGCATGATATTAATTATCCTATTATTGGGTTCGAAAAAACAATGAGAACATAAAGTAATTATTACAAGAAAAAAGAAAATTATTTAAAAATACATATGTATATATATATAAATACTAGTAGAAAATATGAAAGGCTTGCAATAAGTTAATAGACAAAAGAATTTATACATGAATAAATGAAACAAAGTATTAAACATGGTGCAAAAAAATACCAAAAGTAAATGTAGTGAGTTAATAAAATTATTAGGATGCTGATTTTTTTTTATTTTTTTTGAATTATTAGGGGTGATATACTTACCTTGCTAGACTTATCTTTATTGTGGCAATTTGATATATGTATGATTCATGGCAGCGGGAAGATCCATAAATCCCGTGAGTGGTATGATCGAGTACCGCCTCCAGTCTGGAGGATGATCAATGAATGTGATTTTGAAGAATTTGTGTTGTAACTGCCTGCCAAGGGATACCAAATAGATAGAAGCATAATACAGGCGCTTGCTGAGTGGTGGATGGACACCACTCACACCTTTCACTTGCCTGTTGGGGAGATGATGATTGGCCCAGTAGATTTTACTATAATAACAGGCTTGCAATGAGATGAGATTCCTGTCCCAGATATAGGGGAGCATGCAAAATAAAGTACGAATACATCCAAGATTATTGAATGAGGCATACTCGACCGATGCTTGGCAAATGGGCAAAAAGATACACCCGCGGATTTTTGTTGTACTTGCTAGCTACGATAGTCTTATGCAACACTGAGGTGGCAATTCACCTGTTGATTTTGCATGCTCTGGTAAATTTTGATCTTATCCCTTTTTATACTTGGAAAGAGGCTGGCCTTGCCTGTCTCTATTACAGTTTTGATAAAATTAGTAGAAACAAGATATCTTTTACAGGCTTGATGGCCATTGCTGAGTTATGAGTTCTTCCCCCTTTTCTTGTTTTGTTAATTGAAAGAAATGACTTATGATCGAAATCAACCCTTTTTGACCATGATAGATGTGGGCCTACAAACATAATCTCATAAGAACACCAGGTATTTCCGGAGATGAGTGGGGTACCTGAGATTGAGCTTCTAGTTATCGGGTTACAGAGAAGTGCCTGGAGGTCATCATGTGCATTTTCGGCGTTATCAGTTGAGCTGGCTGACCTGGGATAAGGTAAAAGACAAAATTAGTAATATCATGGAATTTAATGAAAAAATGACTTACCTTAGGGCTTCGATTTGAGCTATATGGTTTGTAATCCTTGTTTCATATTCACAGTTGCTGAATGTATGCATGAAAATGTATGAATCTAATTTATCCTTTTCTAGCTCATAGTAAATGCTTGAAGAGCAAAACAAGTAGCTGCAAGAAGAATTGGCTACCGCCCGTTGGCTTGCTGCTTGCCTTGAATGGAACTTTCGGGACTTCATATTCTAGGGCTATATAGATTCTGGTGCATCTTCATCAAGGAGGTCCTAGACCGACGACCCTGATGTGCCACCTACTTTTATAGGGAATGATGCTGATGTTCGAGATGATCAAGGCCCAGATGCTTCTTTAGGGGAAAACTGGATAGACAATGTGCCCCTACCTCCAACAGGCGATGACTTCCTCAGGATTTATTCAGCTACAGACCACCACCTCCCCCACAGTGATTAGTTGGTATTAAAACCTTGTATGAAACTTCATTGTACATAAATAAACAAAGGCTTGTAATAAATTAAACAACTTGTATTAAATAGTAGACTGTAATAAATTTAATATACATATTAAAATAATATAGTTTGACTTTTCAAATTTTTTTTATCTGGACATTTTTTTTAATATGTTACTTTGATTTTTCCTTTTTCTTTTTACATATATACATATATACAGAAAATGAACCAGTGGCCATGTCGAATTCATTTAAAATAAATTCGACATGGATTCAAAAAAACAATAAAACCAATTCCTGCATAGATTAGGCTTAATAATTTCCCACTCCACTGTGGATTTAGCACGCCCAAACTTACTTCGACATGGATTAAAATTTATACCTAATTCAACATGGACTTTCTTATCTTTAGTAACTTGAACTTTGACTATATAAATCAATAAATCATTTTCTTTTCTTCTACATCCAAAGCAGTAAAGCTCTAATAAAACCAAGGTAATTTCATCCTGCACAAACTCAAATATTTAATTCAGCCTCTTCCATCCTTAATTCACTCAAATCTTTAATTCAACTTCTGCCATCCTTGATTCTTCTTTATAAATTAATAGCAATTGTCATGCTCTCACCATGACTAAGGCTAATTTAAAGAAGATGAAAATTTTATTCAAAATTATCAAGGCCACACATTGGAAACAAGCATCATGGTCTTAACTTAGTGTCTTGAAGTGCTTTCAAAATGTCAAATTGGACCAACCATTTTTACATACCATGGCTTCTTTTTGGGATGCGAAAACTAGGACATTCAAGATAAATAACTTTGAAATATGTCCTATGATTGAGGAATTTCAACCTATTCTTGGATATCCAAGCAATAAACCAATACCGTTACTCATACTGACTTCCAAAACTTAACAAAAGATGCAGATGCTGTTTCAACTTTCAAAACCTGAAGTTCTGCAATTGACTAGAGGTGAAAAAATCATACTTGGTCACTTGATTGATTTTTGCATTTCTCATTTAGCTTTGACCAAAGCTTGGGGACGTATATTTTATCTATGTTTGCTTGGTCAATTCTTGCTTATTTCTGCTGACGGTGACATTGATCCTTGAGTTTTGGATATTTTGGACCAAATGGAAGGAGGCCTGTCACCAGTACCTGTGATCTTGGCTGAAACCTAGTTGGATTGGACCACTTCAAATCAGAATCCTCGAGGAGGCTGGCTAGGAGTCTGCTGCTATTTTAGGTAACTACAAAAATTGCCCTTACTGGTTTTCAATTTAGGCTTTTATTTTTATTACTCTAATTTTTACCTAGCCTGCCCTTACAGGTTTTCAGAACCAGTGAGCTGTCCTAATTTTTTCCTAGGCAGCCCTTGTGGAATTTTTGCTTAGGCCGCCCTTGCTGGTTTTCAACCTAACGTGCTTCTTCCTTTCTTCTTTTTTTGGGTATGGCTATTCTTTTTATAGTTTTGGCTATAGGAGCACCTCTGCTTACTTGACACCCTGTCTATGGACTTCTCCAAATATCTACCATGACATCATTCTACTAAAAAATTGCTCCATCCTGCTTCCTCATATGCTGACTGGATCGACTAGATTCGCTCATGAGCTGTGATTAACATTCGTTGGTTGGTACCTTGGTGGAATATTTCCCATGTCATCATTTGAACGTATCTGATGTATGTCCCTCTTGCTGCTCTTCGTCGAGGCACTTGCTATGATCTTCATTGACTTGACGGCAAGTATAGAGCCGAGCCTCGAGGTTCTCAATTTTCTCTTGATTTGGACATGCCTCGTCTGACTGAAGCCTTCTTGGATCGACTGAAGCAAAGCTGGCCTGCTATAGACCCTTAATTTTTAATTCAGTCTCGTCTAAAGATTTTAAAATAGTCTGAAATAATTTTTTGTGGTATAAATTATTTATTTTAATATTTATTATTTATTTTACTTAATATTTATTATTTATTATGATTTATTTTACTTATTACTTATTATTTATTTTATTTATTATTTATTTATTTTATTTATCATTTATTTATAAATATTTATTATTTATCATTTATTTTATTTATTATTTATTTTATATTTATTTTACTTTTAAAAAATAATATATAAATAAAAAATAAAAAAATCGGCGACAGCAGAATCGGCGAACTCCGCACACAGTGTTGCCTGCATCCAGCCCGTAGCTCTCCCTCAGCTAACCCAGGGCCAGTCTCTCCCAGGCCCGCGCTCAGATTTCGCCGAAACCCTATTTTACTTGGTTTTTAATTTTATTTCCAAAATAGTTTTTAATTTTCTTAACATACTAAGTTTTTTTTTAATTTTAATTACCTATAAATACCACATTAAAAACTCAAAAAAGGGATTGAAACTTTTGAATCAAAATTTTATTCAAGAACTATTCATACTCTTTTTCACAATTTATTCAGAACCTCAGACTTGAAGGAGCAAGAGGCAGCAACAAACAAATAATCCATAAAAGCCAGCACACACTGTCTTTGTTATTGTTCAACCAGAATTAAAATTGTGGTAGAACAAAAAACGGAGGTTTGAGTTTCTATTAATTTTCTTTTATATTTCTAGTAGCCTCATCATTCCGTTTGATCAATTATTTAAACATACAATAGATGAATTTTTTTATAAGCACATTGATTAATTGTTTTATTTATCATCGAGTCTCTATTTAAAATCCTAAAAATTATTTTTCAAAACCCTAATATCTTAATACCAGTTAAACTAATTTTTGAAGCCTAAAACCCTAGTTGCATCTTTCTAATACCACAAAACAATAATCTGTTTTCTCAAAATCATAATCAATTCTATTTTTCTAAAATTCATAGTAGCATATTCTTTCCAAATACCTAACTTTT
Source organism: Garcia nutans (assembly GCA_947685225.1). Lineage (NCBI taxonomy): Eukaryota > Viridiplantae > Streptophyta > Magnoliopsida > Malpighiales > Euphorbiaceae > Garcia > Garcia nutans. Next base: position 39,781,282 of record CANTUV010000045.1, read on the forward strand.
AATCCTGTTTTCACGAGCTTCAATTTTTTTTTACTTAAACCCTAAACCTTAATATTAGTTTCATATAACTTCCAAAACCCTAAATCTAAAACATTCATTCTTTAGATTAAAACCCTAATTTATTTCAAACCTAATCTTTAATTCAAACATCCAGTAGCCATATTATTTCTTTCATATTAAATATTTCTTAGTTTACTAGTCCAGTAAATACAAAACCCTAATTGTTAAACATAAAACCTATAAAACCCTAATTTCATTTAAGAAATCCTAAATAATGCATAAACCCTAAATTTATATACTTACCATTTTATTTAAATTAGATGAATGTTTATTATGCTTTTTGATTTCTATTTCATGTCCTGGATGAATATTTTACTTATGATGAATGGTTGGTTACTTTTATTGATTTGCTTTGGTTTTAAAACATTGTAAGAGGTATGTTTTCATGTTTTGGGTACCTCATATCGTGAGCATCATGTAATTTAATTTATTTTAAAGTTTTTGGATCAATGTAAAAGGACACGTTTCCACTTTTCGGTGGCTATCCTATTTAGTTTTAGATATTAGACGATGTAAGAATATATTTCCATCCTCGGATGGGTGTTCATTTATTTGTTTTGTTTGGACATTGTTGTGATTTTAATAAAGTATTTATTTAGTCTTATCATAGGATTTAGTATGGATAATATCATTATATTTAAGAATTTTATAATATTAAGACTTGAAAAGGAGGCCGGTTCCAATGAACTGGGCGTTGTGGGGGTGCTGGGCCATTTCTCACCTTCCCCACATATACCTAACTTTTCGAACCCATTTGGGGGTTGGGGATTCCTTAGGAATCGAGTCATCCACCTCTTTTTTTTTCTCGGTCCATCCGGATGGCGACTCCATTTTCTCTGGGCTTAGGCCCATGTTCTCTAAGGCCTTGAGCCTAACAGTCTCGAAGTCGCAAGAACCATTCCACCGGGAGTGGGGGAAAAAATTTCTGCTTACAGTGGCGACTGCACTGGGGATAAGAGAAGTTGATTCCATTGGTCTTTATATTATTCTATTCTTTCTTATCATGATATTATCCATTGCATCATATTAGTTTGCATTGTGTGCGTGAGTTAGGACGCCCGTGTTATCCGTGTTGTGTTATGTAAGGGATACTATACTTTCACTCAAGGTATGGAGATTAAGCATGGAATAACCACTCATAGTCTTGTACCTTTTGGTGTATTCTTGCTATGGAAACCTAAACCTTTTAACCCAAAGACTAAGGCTCATGTAATTGGCCTAGTTACTTTTCTTAGGTTTTTACCCCAAATGCTTATTGTTTGACTATGGTTAATTTATCTTGGCTTAAATCATGACTTATTTGGTTTATTCTTTTTCTAATATGACCTAAGTATATTGTACGCTCAAAATAAATTTTTTCTTTAAAATCCAAAAGACAAAGATATTTTCAAAACTTTTTAAGATAGTCCTTGGACATAAAAATTTTCCAAAACAAGTCAAAAATTCTTTTCTCATGATCCTAATAGAAAGCCCAAAATTCATTTTTTCTAAAATCTTTTTACAATGGGCTTAGAAACAAAACTATTTTCATAACCTTTTGAAAGAGCTTATGAATATTTAGGTCAATTATGGAAATACCAAAAATCAATTGTAAGCCTAGTTTATACTAAGAATTATTAATTATGAGCTTGTTTTTGGCGTGAATCATTAGTTACTTTTTCAAGTGAGAAATCTATTTATAATAAACCTCTTAATTTAGTTTTAATCCAATATAGCATAAAAGCTATTATAGTTGGTTGAATGGATTAAAACTTAATTAATGGAAATTATCATGAATTGATTTCCATTTTTAAAATATAACTATTGGTTGAAATGTCCGAGAGAATTTTTTGAAAACAAGATACCCCATGTTGGTATTTTGTTAACCATATACCTAGGAAAAGAGACTTGCCATCCGTGTGTGGAAGTTATAAGGTTGGAAGGGATGTTCTACTTATCTTTGTCTATTGTTTGTGCATACATGCATACATACATTTGCATCTCATATCATTGATCCTCTCTGACTCACAGCCCTGGATTACAATAGTTCAAAAGCCTACGACAACCCCAGTTACACTGGTGATGAAGAATCCAACAAAGACTCAATCACTTTCTTACCAAAAGCAATGGAGCTTGAACAAATTCAAAGAATGGTAGACGACACCTTCAATGTTAAAATGGAAGAACTAAAGAAGACCCTGGCTGAGACCATGAAGAACCAATTTTTTGTAATTTTAGGGAACAATACCGAAGCATATGCTAGCACCAAGAAGCCGAAGGACAAAGGGAAGGCTAAGGTTGGTGATGTGGTTTTGATGATGACAAGGTAGTCATCGATGATGATGATGACTGGGCTCAATACTTCCAAGATCCTCGAGACAAGAAGAAGGAACCAAAGGTTTTTGAAAAATCAGCTGTGGAGAAAAATAAAACTTCTGATGTTGAGAAAATGAATGCTGATTTGGAAAAGAAGTTTGAAAAGAAGATGAAAATCGAGGAGATGTCCGAGATCCAAAAACTGTTCAAACAAGATGAGGAGGTACCTTACAAGTTCAAGATGCCTTCCTTCGCTAGGTACAAAGGTATAGGAAATCCTCACTTGCATGTGAAACAATACATCACTTCTATGCAATATGCCAGAGCTACTAAAGCTCAAACTCTGAGGTATTTTATGCTCTCATTGGATCCTGTTATGTAAAATTGGTTTAATACCTTGGAAGAAAGTACCCAAAAAGATTGGGGCATGTTGTACAAAGCCTTCATTCAACAGTATGGGTATAAGGTCGAGCTGGAAGTTACCTTGATGGAGGTGGAGACCATTATGCAAAGACTAAATGAGAACTTTGTTGATTATGTAAAGAGATGGAGAAATAAGGTTGCTTTATTCAAGAAGAGGCCTGATTAGTCAGATCATATTAGGATGATTGTGAGAGGGGTGTTTCCTAGTCTTCGTGAAAAGATGTCTCATACACTCATTTGGGATTTCAAAGATATTCTCCAAGCTGGTCTACAAATTGAAGAGTGGGAAAGGGAGAAGAACCGCTTTTCGGTAAGAAGGAATGAGAAAGGGAACTACCAGTCAAAAGGAAGTTGATGTTAATGCAACTGGTTAAGGAAATAGAAGACAGTTCTCAAAATTGGGGAAACCTCTATCATGAATTTTCAATAAGCTACAAAAGAGGGGGTTGTTACAACCGTTGGCTCCTTGACCGCTACATAATCCTCTGCCACCAAACTTCAATGCCGAGGCCTTCTGTCAATTTCATCAAATGCAAGGGTATGAAATGGATAATGTGCTCGTCTAAGGAACGGGATCCAAGATCTAATCGACAGTGGTAAGCTACCTGAGCCGAACAAGCCCAATACCAAAAATAATCTTTTGCCTAAATTTGGAAGAGTACCTCTACCGGCAACCTTCATGGTAGGAAGAGGATTGGAGGAAGATTTTGTCTTATCCTCCTTTCAAAATGGGAGTATTGAAGATGTGGAATAAGGAGAAATTTTATTCAACAAACTTCCCTTAGCTTGGAGTGTCACTCTATTTATTTTGCTTTCTTTAATATTTAATTGGAACAATTATGTTTTTAAATTAAGATTATTTGAATAAATTACTTTCATCAAAATTTTTTATTCTTTGTTCATTTTGGTGCTCAACTGATGATGAATCTAGCTTGATATTCATAAATTAATGTATTTAGGAATCATGACTTGAATGACTTTACTAGGTGAGGGAATTGTTCTATATCATTGAGTTGTGTATGCTTACTTAGAGAGGGCTCCTGCATAATTACCTTTGTCTAGATCCTAATCCATCTTAGAACATGCTTTCACAAATTTTTGAGGCGAAATTGTACTCTGCTTATTTAAGAGAGAAATGATCTAGGATTGTTTGATAAGCCAACAACTTGTATCCACCCTATTAAATATCAATCCCTAGTTGTCCCTTTGAGCCTTTATGAGATTTTAACTTTCTGTTTATTGACTTATAAGCCTGATGACCCACCATGAGCTGTTGTTACATTTTTGACAAGTCTTATGATCACTAAGGTGAAGAGGCAAGAAAATCAAAGAAAGAAATGAATAGTCGAGACCATAAGGATAGTTGAATTTCTCTAGACTATAATGACAGTTGAAGTTCACCTAATATCTCCAATCTATCAAGATGACATTAGGGTAACAAATGATTTATCCTTGTTAAAGAAGAATTATGTCACTCCACTCATCCATTATTAGAAACACAAGTTGGTACACACAAGAAAACTCTTTTAGAGCTAGAATAAAAAAAAGAAAAGGAAATAAAATAAAAGAAGAAAAGAAGAAAAGAAAAAAAGAAAAAAGAAAAAAGAAAAAAGAAAAAAGAAAAAAGAAAAAAGAAAAAAGAAAAAAGAAAAAAGAAAAAAGAAAAAAGAAAAAAGAAAAAAGAAAAAAGAAAAAAGAAAAAAGAAAAAAGAAAAAAGAAAAAAGAAAAAAGAAAAAAGAAAAAAGAAAAAAGAAAAAAGAAAAAAGAAAAAAGAAAAAAGAAAAAAGAAAAAAGAAAAAAGAAAAAAGAAAAAAGAAAAAAGAAAAAAGAAAAAAGAAAAAAGAAAAAAATAAAATCCAAAACGGTTCAGAAAGCCAACCGAGTTCTCTTTTACCTAAAGCAGCAAAAGACTTCCTTAAGGACGATTTGACTTAAATTGGTCTAACTCAACCAAAGATTCAATCAAAATTAGAGAGATGAAGAAAGGTCATCCAGTTCTTGACAGTCCTACAGGAAAGAAGAACAAAATGATAAAATGCTCAAAGAAAGGGAAGAGTAAGAAAAAGAAAGAGAAAGAAAGGGGAAAAATGATGATGAATATGGGTACCGAACTTTTTATAAAGGTAAAGACTGTTCCAATCAAGATCCAGAAGAAAAAAGAATGTTCAAAGCTCTATCTTATTCCTACTTCCAACTGTCTAAACAAGAAATTTGTAGTGTGAGGGGTTTGCCCATAGTGTCACAATGGCTCCAACTTACAAATGTCCTTTATTTAACCCGTGTCCCTTATAAACCCCGTTTCAAGCCTATTAAAGACTTGTTGATCTCTCTTGGTAAGTAGAGTCTAATAGTGGAGATAGTTTGAATAAGCATGCATATGAGATAGACCATATTTAAACTCAATGGGACCTTTGGCTAAGTAATGTGTATGTGCCTATCTGAAGTGTAACAATTCTTGCTCAAATAGAAATGATTCCCAAGTTTAGTACGGTAACTAGGGTTGTCATGTTATAGATATGTTAATTTGGAAAATCAAGTCCTGAGGTACATTGACATTAATTTGGCAAAGCCAACATTTGATTTCAAAATCAAAATTCAAAATTCAAAAAAGAATTTTTTTTTCATACAAAGCCTTCAAGTTAAGAAAAGTTTGTTGAACCGTCAAACCTCAAAGGACACATTGGGCAAAGTAAATGATTATTGGCAAGACTATGAAGAAGCTACCAACTGGCATATTGAATTATAGTTTGAAATGGATATATCCCTAACTCCGCTGCTTGGGTCTCACTATTCATGTTTTCAACATCTTGAAGATAGAAACCATAAATGCGAAGCCTTTTGTCATTCCAATTCAAGACTTGAACGAGCATCTGGATGAAATTCGTGAGAACACTTTAACTAATCCCCTCAGTCTATGAGTCAATGGAACCATTATAAGTATAATCCATGCATATCATGCATACATGAGCATATTACATTGCATTTTATTATCTTGTGTTACCTATCATTTGTCAAAGTAAACAGCAATACTCTATAAAGCAAACATGAAGCAGACATGGAATTAAGTGGCATGGAAGGTCCATTGCTTGAGGAAGCTCCAGTCATTTTGTAAAAGGAAGAAGTGCATGCTTGTGCGAATAACTAGACAACAAAAATATCAATCAAAGCTTGCATGAAAAAAAACCTTTGGTTTGAGCCTACTCAAGGGGGGCAAAGTTTCTCTTCAATTTTTGAGTTTATGTGTGTGCAAAAACATTTTTCTATCTCACTTTCAATATTTTGCCCCATAGGGGGCAAGGAAAAGATATAATGGGCCAGCTAAAAAATGGCTGAATTTTTTTGCAAAAAATGCAAAAGAATGGAACATTAGAACTATCAAAAGAATGAAGATGCAAAAGACAAAAGATTAGTCCAGCTAGAAGAGCTGAAGTCAATATAGGACAAAAGTTCAAAAGGATGAAGATCCGTTTTCAAGGGTGAAGACCTGATGCCAAGGATGAAGATCTAGTTTAAAGGGTGAAGACCCAATGACAAAGATGAAGATCCACTTTGAAGGTTGAAGATCCGATGCCAAGGATGACGATCCAATTTCAAAGGGTGGAGACCCAAAGTCCAAAGGATGAAGATCTGTTTTGAAGAGTGAAGACCCTGCCAAGGATGAAGATCTACTTTGAAGGGTGAAGACCATATGCCAAGGATAAAGATCCACCTTAAAGGATGAAGATCCAATTTCAAGAGTGAAGACCCAATTTCCAAGGATGGAGATCCGTTTTCAAGGGTGAAGACCTGATGACAAGGATGAAAATCCAGAAGGGTGAAGACCCGATCTCCAATGATGAAGATCCATTTTCAAAGGTGAAGACCCAATGCCAAGGATGAAGATCCAAGGTCCAAGGATGAAGATCCATTTTGAGCGTAAAGACCCACAATCCATTAAAGAATGGAATAACCGGAATTCTCAACAGATAAAAGGTCAGTCAAATCCAAATCCAATTTCAGGTCGAGTGCCCAAGTCCAGTTTTGGATTGAGCACCCAAATCCAGTTTCGGGTCGAGCACCCAACTCCTGTCTAGGGTTCAAATACCCAATCCAGTTTTGGGTTGAGCATCTAACTCAAGTCTCGGGTTTAAGTACCCAAATCAAATTCAGCTTCTAGTCGAGTATCCAAAATCCAGTCTCGGATCCAAGTACCCAAATCAAATCAAGTTTCAGGTCAAGCACCCAAATCCAATTTAGGATCGAGAATCCAATTTCATATCTAGAACTCAAATCCAAATCCAGTTTAGGATTAAGAATCCAGTTTGGGATCGAGAACTCAAATCCAAATTAGTCTCGAATCGAGCATCCAAATCAGCCTCAGGTCCAAGTACCCAAACTAAAATCCAGTTTTGGGTTAAGAACCCAAATCCAAATCCAATGGCGGGTCAAGCACCCAAATCCAATATAGGATCGAGCATCTACATCCAATTTTGTATCGAGTACTCAAAATTTAGTTTTAGATCGAGCACCTATAATTCAGTCTTGAATCGAGCATCCAAATCAGCCTCGGGTCAAGAACCTAAAATTTAGTTTTGAGTCGAGCATCCAAAATCCAATTTCGGGTCGAGAATCCAAATCCAAATTCAGTTTTGGGTCGAGCACCCAAAATCTAGTTTTGGGTCGAGAACCCAAATCCAAATCTAGTATCGCGTCGAGTATATAAAATTCAATCCTAGGTTGAGAGCTCAATCAAATCTAGTCTCGAGTTGAGAACGCAACGGTCCAGAACCCAAACCAACTTCAACCTCGAATCGAGAATCCATCCTCATCCAAAATCTGCTCAAAGTCATGTTGCTTTTCACTCTCTTCTATTGAAAGTCTCAGATCGCTCAAGCAGGGAGCAAGCTGTAATTTCTTAATTTTTGATCCAGTCTAGTCCAAAGATTTTAAAATAGTCTGAAATAATTTTTTGTGATATAAATTATTTATTTTAATATTTATTATTTATTTTACTTAATATTTATTATTTATTTTAATTTATTTTACTTATTATTTATTTTGATTTATTTTATTTATCATTTATTTATAAATATTTATTATTTATTTTATATTTATTTTACTTTTAAAAAATAATATAAATAAAAATATAAAAAAATCGGCAACGGCAGAATCGGCGACAAAAGTTGCTGGAGATGAATTGGCCATGGGCCAATTTGTCACAGGCAAAACCTGTAACGAAACTGTGCCCCGCGCACAGCTTTGCCCACGTCCAGCCCGTAGCTTGAACCCAGTCTCGCCCTGGCCCGCGCACAAATTTCGCCAAAACCCTATTTTACTTGGTTTTTGATTTTATTTCCAAAACAATTTTTAATTTTCTTAACATACTAGGTATTTTATTTTAATTACCTATAAATACCACATTAAAAACTCAAAAAAGAGATTGGGACTTTTAGATCAAAATTTTATTCAAGAACTATTTGGACTCTTTTTCACAATTTATTCAGAACCTCAGACTTGAAAGAGCAAGAGGCAGCAACAAACAAACAATCCATAAAAGGCAACACACACTGTCTTTGTTATTGTTCAACTAGAATTAAAATTATGGTGTAACCAACAACAAAGGTTTGAGTTTCTATTAACTTTTTTTATATATATATTTTCAGTAGCCTCATCATTCAGTTTGATCAATTATTTAAACATACAATAGATGGGTTTTTTGTAAGCACATTATTTAATTGTTTTATTTATCATCTAGTCTCTATTTAAAACCCTAAAAATTATTTTTCAAAACCCTAATATCTTAATACCTGTTAAACTAATTTTTGAAGCCTAAAACCCTAGTTGCATCTTTCTAATGCCACAAAACAATAATCTATTTTCTCAAAATCACAATCAATTCTATTTTTCTAAAATTCACAGTAGCTTATTCTTTCCAAATACCTAACTTTTAATCTTGTTTTCATGAGCTTCAATTTTATTTACTTAAACCCTAAACCTTAATATTAGTTTTATACAACTTCTGAAACCCTAAATCCAAAACTTCCATTCTTTAGATTCAAACCCTAATTTATTTCAAACCTAATCTTTAATTCAAACATCAAGTAGCCATATTATTTCTTTCATATTAAATATTTCTTAGTTTACTAGTCCAGTAAATACAAAACCCTAATTGTTAAACATAAAACTTACAAAATTCTAATTTCATTCAAGAAACCCTAAATGATGCATAAACCCTAAATTTATATACTTACCATTTTATTTAAATTAGATGAATGTTTATTATGCATTTTGATTGATGTTTCATGTCCTGGATGAATATTTTACTTATGATAAATGGTTGGTTACTTTTATTGATTTTCTTTGGTTTCAAAACATTGTAAGAGGTATGTTTTCATATTTTGGGTACCTCATATCATGAGCATCATGTAATTTAATTTATTTTAAAGTTTTTGGATCAATGTAAAGGACACGTTTTCACCTTTTGGTGGGTTTCCTATTTAGTTTTAGATATTAGACGATGTAAGGACATATTTCCATCCTCGGATAGGTGTCCATTTATTTTTTTTGTTTGGACATTGTTGTGATTTTAATAAAGTATTTATTTATTCTTATGATCGCATGTAGTATGGATAATATCATTATATTTAAGAATTTTATAATATTAAGACCTGAAAAGGAGGCTGGTTCCAATGAACCGGGCGTTGTGGGAGTGCTGGGCCATTTCTCACCTTCCCCACACGTACCCAACTTTTCGAACACATTTAGGGGTTGGGAATTCCTTAGGAATCTGGTCATCCACCCCTTTCCTTTTTTTGACCCGTCCGGGTGGCAACTCCATTTTCTTCGAGCTTAGGCCCATGTTCTCTAAGGCTCTAAGCCTAACAATGCCAAAGTCGCAAGAACCATTCCACCATGAGTGCGGACAAAAATCCCTGCTCACACCTGGATGCTACACTTATCGTCTGCCATAGATTTTATATTTGTCAATTTTCAGAATAAATAATATTAGGATGAGCAATGATGATTAATAAAAGATGTTTTCTTTCCTTTTATAATTTATCATCACCTTTTGTCATTGTGGTATTTTTTTTACCCAAATGGTTAAATAATTCAAAATAGTGCACATAGAATAATTTTAAAATCAACTCTGTTTATTAAATTGGTGAACAACAAAAAATATAAAGCCAACATACACAAGATCACTCCTATCGCCAATAAGCCCTTTCAGGTTTTTGAAACTAGCGGACTGCACTAACTTTTTCCTAGGCCGCCCTTTCAAGTTTTCAACCTAGCGAGCTTCTTTCTTCTTTTATTTTCAAACATAGAATCTCTTTAACCTGTCAATGTTTACTGACTTACTAAACTTGTTTCCGTCCATGTCTAACAACTTGACTGCACCTTTGCTCATGACTTGTTTCATAACATATGGCCCTTCCCAGCTAGGTCTAAATTTTTCTCTTAAATCAGGGACATTAGGTTTGCATTGTTTCAACACTAAATCACCGACTTTAAGCCTTCTAACTTTAAGCCTTCTATTGTAGGCTCGAGCTATTTTCTTGTGATACAGTTGGTGCTAATACAATAACTTCAACCTTTTTTCTTCTAATAAAGCCAGTTGTGCATATGTGCTTGCTACCCATTCCATTTTAGGCAATTCTGCTTCCAGGACCACCCTTAGTGATTTGATCTCGATTTCAATTAGCAACACTGCTTTCATCCTATAAACCAAGGAAAATAATATTATTTTATTCGGGGTTCACACACTAGTCCTACACCCCCCATAAAGAAAAAGACAGCATTTTTGACCAATCCCCATATATCTTGGTCATCTTGGACAAAATTTGCTTAATTTTCTTGTTCGTTGTTTCCATTACACCATCAGCCTTTAGTCTATAGGGAGAAGACCAGTGATGGTGGATTTAGTACTTTAAAAATAAATCCTTAACTGCTCCTTGAAATTGCCCCCCATTGTTTGATATCACACTGTGTGGGATCCTATACCTACATATAAGATTCTTCTCGATAAACCTGGCCATTTGTCTTGCCCCCAGCTTGTTGAAAGACTCGGATTCAACCCATTTTGAAAAATAATCTACTACTACTATGATGAACTAGTGACTGTTCAAAGCCATTGGATGTATTTCCCTAATAATGTCGATCCCCCAAGTTGCAAAAGGCCAGGGTGAAGACATAGAATATAATTCTTCGGGAGGCATGTGATTCAAGTTTCCATTTATCTGACACTGCTGGCATCTTTTCACAAATCAATACAGTCTCTTTCCATGGTTAGCCAATAATAGCCTTGTCAAATTATCTTCTTAACCAAGGTCAACCCATTCATATGGGGTCCAGAACTTCCAGCATGCATTTTCGACATAATTTGCTCGACTTTGGACATCCTTAAGCATCTTAAATGCACTCCATCAGGCCTTCTTTGATACAACTCCCCATGAAAAGTGATGTACTGCAAAGACCCTCGCCTTATAGCTCTTCTCACTTCCTTTGTTGCATTTTGTGGGTAATCCCTACCTTCCAAGAATCATCTAATGGTGTTGTACCACGTATCATGGTTTGTATCGGTTTCCATGACTATTTCATACTCATAAAAAGGAGCCAATGAACTGGTCAGAATAAGAGGCTTAAGAAATAACTTAACAGGATCTTTCCATACTAAAGCCAATGTGGCTAGGGCATCGGCCATATGGTTTTCCTCCCTTAGTATGTGCATAAATCTGCACTTCTTGAAATTCTTCTTCATTAAGGTCAAATAATCATGGTATGACTTTAACTTTTCCTCTTTCAACTCCTACTCTCCATTTACTTAGGACACTACTAATAAAGAATCACCAAATACCTATACTTTATCCACTTTCATGATTATCATGGTTTCCAGGTAAAAAATGCAAGCTTCATACTCCACCATGTTGTTGGTTGCCCTAAACTTCAATTTCTTGGCTAGAGAGATGAGCTCCCCTTCAGGCGATTCTAAAATTACCCTCATACCAGTACCTTTTTTATTTACTGCCCTGTCAAAGTACATCTTCCATCCCTGTACCTCTATGGCCCCTAAATGTTCAACAGGAAATTTTAAAACCACTTCTTCACTGTCTGGCAATGGCTGTTGGGCTAGAAATTCTGCTATTGCTCTGCCTTTGATGGTTTTTCTGGTTATATACTTGATTTCAAACTCTTCCCAAATGATCAACCATGTAGCATATTTCCCAATCAATGAAGGCATTTCCCTTAAATACTTCACTGGATTCATCCTGGAAATTGCTTGCACACTATAAGACTGAAAGTAATATCACAACTTCTTAGATAACCAAACCATGGATATGCATGTCTTTTCGATGATAATATACTTAATCTCACAAGACAGGAGCTTTCTTCTTAAGTAGTAAATTGCATACTCAACCCCCAATTCATCTACTTGGGCGAGAATTGCTCTTATCGATTCTTTGTCTACTACTAAGTATAGTAATAAAGGTCTGCCGGGTTTAGGTGGCTTTAAAATAGGTGGATTCAACAAATATTCCTTAATATGTTCAAAGGCTTTTTAACACTCATCATTCTACTTGACTGGCTGGTTTTTCTTAAGCAATTTAAGGATGGGTTCACAGATTGTGGTAAGCTTTGCTTTGAACATGCTAATGTACTATAACCTGCCAATAAACCCCTAAACTTCCTTTTCAATCTCAGGGGCTGGCATATCTCAGATTGCCTTAACCTTGTCAGGGTCAATCTCAATGCCATTTGGACCAATCACATGTCCCAACAACTTTTCTAAAGTAACCCAAAACACATACTTCTTTGGGTTCAACCATAGGTTGTACTTTACTGCCCTCTCAAAGAATAACTCTAAATTTTGGAAATACTGTTCTCTAGTTTCCGACTTTACCATCATGTCATCAATGTAGACCTCAACATCCTTATGCATCATGTCATGGAACAAGTGGTAGCCATTCTCTAGTAGGTTGCTCCAGCATTCATCAATCGAAATGGCATCACCCTATAACAAAATATGCCCCACGTAGTGATGAAGGCAGTTTTAGCTTTATCCTCTTAGGCCATTAACACCTGATTGTATTTGAAAAATTCATCTACGAACGAGTGTAGCATGCTAGTGGCTATACTATCAACAAGGACATCTAAATGGGGCAAAGGAAAATCATCTTTAGGGGAAGCCTTGTTCAAGTCTTTATAGTCTACACAAACCCTAATTCTTTCGTCATTCTTTGGCACGGGAACCATGTTAGCTAACCAATCAAGATAGTCTATCACTTCAAGGAACTTGCCTTGTATCTGCTTAATGACTTCTTCTTTGACTAACTCTGCCCATTCTAGCCTTAATTTCCTAAGCTTTTGTTTGACAGGTTTCATGTGAGTGTAGGTTAAAATCAAGTTCTCAACTATGTCTCAATCAATCCTAGGCATATCCTCATAAGACCAAGCAAAGACTTCTTCAAATTTCTTAAATATTTTTTCAAATCTCTCTCTGTAGACCCTTAATTTTTGACCCAGTCTGTTCTGATATTTTTTTATAGTCCAAAATAATTTTTGTGGTATTTTAATTAAATAATATCTATTTTAGTATTTATTATTTATAATTTTTAATAAAAATAAAAAAGTAATATTAGTAAAGTTAAAAATATATAATAAATAAATAAATAAATAAAAATCGGCGACGAAAAATTTCATCGCCGAAAGTGAATTGGCTTAGGCCAATTCGCCGTAGGAAGTTCCTGCGGCGAATTGGCTGGCCCGCACTCCAGCTCGCTCTCAATTTTCGCTTGCAGCAGTTTTTTCGCCAGTGCAATTTTCCAGCGCAGTTTTTTCCGAAACCAAATTCTATTTGGTTTTGGTTTCTTTTCCTAAATGGTTTTAATTTCTTTTGACAATTAGAAGTAATTTTATTATTTTTCCCTATAAATACCACATTAAAACACAGAATTAGGGGAGGAAAAAATTATTTTACTGGATCGGAGACTCAAAAATTCTATCTGCCAAAAGAAAATTCTAGCAAGCAAGAGACAACAACCAAAGAAAGCAATCATCTCCAGATTGCTTTGCTCAACCAAAATCAAATCTGAAGCATGCTACAGCTTGGTTTAATCTCTTCAAATTTGGTGGAGCCTTCAAACGTAGGTAAATTGCTCTAACTTTAGTTTATTCAATCATCAATCATCTTCACCTTTTAAATCATCATCACACTGCCTATGTTATTTAATTTTTCCTTCAATTTAATTTAGGCAGTAGCATGAATTAATTCATACAATACTTAAGATCTTAATTAAAGTAAATAATATAATCCTTCAACACAAATCTAATTTTAAAAAACCCTAAAATCCTAGCTTCCTAGAAAAACCTAATTCCCAAACCTCAATTCCAGAAACCATAAACTTGAGTTTGCAAATAGTTTAGTTATTAAAATTGATCCAATAAGCCAAATTTCTAAACCCTAACTCTAGTAAACTCTAAGAACCAAACACTAATTTTCCTTATATTTCCTAAAACCCCAAAATAACTTTTCAATTATCAAAACCCTAAATTATTTTCTTAAATTCTAAAATTCAAAGTTGCTTTATTGAATCCTAATTTGTTTTCCAAACATCCAGTAGCCTAAGTTATTGATTAAACTTTAAAACCCTAAACCCTAAACTATTCCATTAAAGTCTTGGAGCCCTAATTGTTTTCAAAATCTTAATTTATCTCCCAAATCAATATTTCTTCTAAAATGATAAATCAAAAACCTTAATTTTTCAAACCCTCATCCAGTAAACCTACAAACCCTTAAGCCCAAATCCAAAAACGTACAAAACCCTAAATCTTTAAAACACCCAATAGCTATTTTATTACATTAAAATATTTCTCAACTAATTAAACTAGTATATGAAAAACTCTAGTTATTGAACATAAAACCCTAGAAACCCTAATTAATGCATGAACCCCCTAAAGTTAATATATTTACTATTTTATTTAAATTGGATGAATGTTTATTATATATTTTGATTGATGTTTGATATCTTTGATGAATGTTTTATTTATGATGAATGGTTATTTACTTTTATTGATTTATTTTGATTTCTAAATATTGTAAGAGGTATGTTTCCATATTTTTGGGTACCTCATGTAATGAGCATCATGTAATTTATTTTATTTTAAAGTTTTTGGACCAATGTAAAGGACATGTTTCCACTTTTCGGTGGGTGTCCTATTTAGTTTAGACATGAACGATGTAAGGACATGTTTCCATCCTCGGATGGGTGTCCATTTATTTGCTTTGTTGGGACCTTGCTTTGATTTTAATATAATGATGTTTTATTTTTATTGTTGCATGTAATATGGATAATATTGTTATATTTATGAATTTTATAATATTAAGACTTGCAAAGGAGGCCGGTTCCAATGAACCGGGTGTTGTGGGGGTGCTGGGCCATTTCTCACCTTCCCCACATGTACCCAACTTTCCAAACCCGTTAGGAATTCCTTAGGAATCGAGTCATCCACCCTTTTCTTTTTCCCAGCCTGTTCTGGTGGCGACTCCATTTTCTCTGGGCTTAGGCCCATGTTCTCTAAGGCCTCGAGCCTAAATAGTGCCGAAGTTGCAAGAACTATTCCAGGGGCAAAAATCCCTGCTCACAGTGGCGACTCCACTGGAGATAAGAGAAGTTGATTCCGTTGGTCTTTATATTATTCTATTCTTTCTTATAATGATATTATCCATTGCATCATATAAGATTGCATTGCGTGCGTGAGTTAGGATGCCCGTGTTACCCGTGTTGTGGTATGTAAGGGATACCATACTTTCACTCAAGGTATGAAGATCGAGCATGACATAACCACTCATAGCCTCGTACCATTTGTTATATACTTACTATGGGAACCTAAGCCTTTTAACCCAAAGACTAAAGCTCATGTAATTGGCCTAGTTACTTTCCTTAGGTTTTACCCCAAAAGTTTGTTGTTTGACTATGGTTAATTTGTCTTGGCTTAAATCATGGCGTATTTGGTTTATTCTTTTTCTAATATGACCTAAGTACATTGTAAGCTCAAAATAATTTTTCTTTAAAGTCCAAAAGACCAAAGCTATTTTCAAAACTTTTCAAAATGGTCTTTGGACATAAAACTTTTCTAAAAACAAATCTAAAATTCTTTTGCTCATGATCCAAATACTAAGGCCAAAATCCATTTTTTCTAAAATCTTTTTACAATGGGCTTAAAAACAAAATTATTTTCATCCATCCTTTTCTTACAAAGAGCTTGCAAATTATTTAGGTCAATTATGAAATACCAAAAATCAATTGTGATCCTAGTTTATACTAAGAATAATTAATCATGGGCTTATTTTTGGCATGAATCATTAGTTACTTTTTCAAGTGAGAAATCTATTTATAATAAGCCTCTTAATTTAGTTTTAATCCAATATAGCATAAAAACTACTTTAGTTGGTTGAATGGATTAAAACCTAATTAATGGGAATTATCATTAACTGATTTCCATTTTTGAAAATATAACTATTGGTTGAAACGTCCGAGGGAAATATTCAAAAACAAGGTACCCCATGTTGGTATTTTGTTAACCATATACCTAGGAAAAGAGACTCGCCATTCGTGTTTGGAAGTTATAAGGTGGGAAGGAACATCCTATTTATCCTTATTTGTTTATTATTTGTGTATACATGCATACATGCATCACATCTCATATCATTAATCCTTTCTGGCTCACAGTCTTGGATTATGATAGTTCAAAAGCTTACAACAATCCAACCTATGCCGGAGACGAAGAATCTAGCAACGACTCAATCACTTGCTCACCAAAAGCAATGGGGCCTGAACAAATTCAAAGAATGGTGGATGACGCCCTCAATGCCAAGATGGAAGAAATAAAACAGGCCCTGGCTGAGACCATGAAGAATCAATTAGCTGCAATTTTAGAGAACAATGCCGAAGTATCTACTAGCACCAAGAAGCCAAAGGATAAAGGGAAGGCTAAAGTTGGTGAAGTAGCTTTTGATGATGATAAGGTGATCATTGATGATGATGACGATTGGGCTCAATACTTCCAAGATCCTCAAGATAAAAAAGAACCGAAGATTATTGAAAGATCAGCTATGGAGAAAATCAAAACTTCTAATGTTGAAAAGATGATTGCGGATTTGGAAAAAAAAATTGAAAAGAGGTTGAAAACCAAAGAAATGTTCGAAGTTGATAAATTATTTGAGCTAGATGAAGAAGTTCCATACAAGTTCAAGATGCCATCCTTTACAAAGTTTGATGAAACTGGAAATCCTCACCTCCATGTGAAGCAGTATATCATTGCTATGCAGTCTGCTCGAGCTACTAAGGCTCAAACTCTAAGGTACTTTATGATCTCATTGGATCATGTTATCCAAAATTGGTTCAATGCCTTAGAAGATGGAACACAAAATAGTTGGGATATGCTATACAAGGCCTTCATCCAACAATATGGATATAACGTCAAGATAGAAGTTACCTTAATGGAAGTTGAGTCCATTAGACAAAGGCCAAATGAGAATTTTATGGACTATGTGAAAAGATGGAGAAATAAGGCTGCTTTGCTTAAGAAGAGGCCCGATGAATCTGATCAAATAAGAATGATTGTGAGAGGGGTGTTGCCTAGTCTTCGTGAAAGGATGTCTCATACACTCATCCAGGATTTCAAAGATCTTCTCCAAGTTGGTCTACAAATTGAAGAGTGGGAAAGGGAGAAGAGCCATTTTTCTGCAAAATGAAATTATCAGCCTAGCAATCAAAGTACACAAAAGGAAGCTGATGTCAATATAACTGGTCAAGCAAATAGAAGGCAATTTTCAGATCTGGGGAAGCCTTTGACTTGGGTCTTCAACAAGCTACAAAAGAAGGGACTATTACAGCCATTGGCCCATCGACCTTTGCCTAATCCTTTACCCCCAAAATTTGATACTAAGGTTTTTTGTCATTTTCATCAGACTCAAGGACATGAGACTGATAGATGTACCAAATTGAAGCATGAGATCCAAGATCTAATCGATAGTGGTAAGCTACCTGAGCTGGACAAGCCCAATACCAAGAACAATCCTTTGCCTAAGTTTGGAAGAGTACCTCCATCGGCAACCTTCATTGTGGGAAAAGGTTTGGAAGAAGATTTTGTTTTATTATCCTTTCAAGATGGGGATATTAAAGATGTGAAAGGAAAAGAAGCTTAACTCAACAAACCTTCGTTAGCTTGAATATTGCTTTTCAAATTTTGCTTTCTTTAATATTTAATTGGAATAATCGTGTTTTTTTTTAATTTAAAGTTGTTTTAATAAATTACTTTCATCAAAATTTTTCATTTTAGTGCTCAACCAATGAGGAATCTAGCTTGATATTCATAAATTAATGTATCTAGGCATCATGATTTGAATGACTTTACTAGATGAGGAAATTACTCTAAAGTATTGAATTGTATATGCTTACCTAGAGAGGGTTCTTGCATAATGACCTTTGTCTAGGTCCTAGTCAGTCTTAGAACATGCTTTGACAAACTTTCAAGGCGAAATTAAACTCTGCTTATTTAAGGGAGAAACAATCTAGGCATTGTTTGACGAGCCAACAACTAGTATCCACCCTATTATATATCAATCCCTAGTTGTCCCTTTGAGCCTTCATAAAATTTGAGCTTTCTTTTCATTGGCACATAACCCCAATAACATACCTTGAGCTGTTGTGATACTTTTGACAAGTCTTATGATCACTAAGATGAAGAGGCAAGAAGATCAAAGAAGGAAATGAATAGTCAAGACCATGAAGATAGTTGAAGTTCTCAAGACCATAAGGGTAGTTGATGTTTTCAAGACCATAAGGATAGTTGAAGTTCACCTAATATCTTCAATCTATCAAGATAACATCAGAGTAACAAATGATTTATCTCTGTTAAAGGAGATTTATGTCACTCCACTCATCCATTATTAGAAACCCAAGTTGGTACAAACAAGACAACTCTTTTAGAGCTAGAACCAAAAAGAAAAGAAAAAGAAAAAGAAAAGAAAAAAAGGACAAAAAAAAAAGAAAAGAAAAAAAAGAAAAAAGTATAAAACCTAAAAAGGCGGTTCAAAAAGCCAACTGAGTTCTCTTTTACCTAAAGCAGCAAAAGGCTTCCATTTGGTTTATAAGGACAGTTTGACTTGAATTGGTCCAATCCAAGCAAAGATTCAATCAAAATCTGAGAAAAAGGAGAAAATTCATCCAGTTCATGAAAGTTCTGTACCTGACAGTCCTACAAGGAAGAAGGACAAAATGATAAAATGCTTAAAGAAAGGGAAGAGTAAGAAAAATAAAAAGAAAGAAAAGGGAGAAGAAGAAAACAAATGAATTTGGGTAACAAACTTTTTGCAAGGGCAAAGACTGTCCTAATCAAGATCCAGATTAATGCCAAGAAGATAGAAAGAATTTAGAGTCTAGCAAGATTGCTCCCAGCTGCCTAACGTTTAAGCAAGAAATTTGTAGTGTGAAGGTTTGTCCATTGTGTCACATCGGCTCCAACTTACAAATGGCCTTTATTTAACCCATGACCCTTATAAACCCCATTTCAAGCCTATCAAAGACCTGTTGATATCTCTTGGTAGGTGGAGTCTATTAGTGGAGATAGTTTGGATAAGCATGCATATGAGATAGGCAATATTTAAACTCAAAAGAAATCTTTGGCCAAGTAATGTGTATGTGCCTATCTGAAGTGCAACAATTCTTGCTTAAATAGAAATGATTCCTAAGTTTAGTACGGTAACTAAGGTTGCCTTGTTATAGATATGTTAATTTGGAAAGATCAAGTGCTGAGGTACATTGACTTTGATTTGGCAAAGTCAACATTTGATTTTAAAATCAAAATTCAAAAATCAAAAAATGTTTTTATCATACAAAGCCTTCAAGTTAAGGGAAATATGTTGAACTATCGAATCTTGAAGAACACATTGGGCAAAGGAAATGATAACTAGCAAGGTTATGAAGCTACCAATTGACATACTGAATCATAATTTAAAATGGATGTATCTCTGCTGCTTGGGGCCTCCATTATTCATGTTTTCAATATCTCGAAGATAAAAGCCATAAAAGTGAAGCCTTCTTCCATTCCAGTGCAAAACCTGAACGGGCATCTAAAAGAAATCCGTGAGAACATTTCAGCTAATAATCTCAGTCTGTGAGTCGATGGAACCATTGTAAGTATTATTCATGCATATCATGCATACATGAGCATATCACATCGTACTTTCTTGTATTGTATTGTCTATTCTTTGTCAAAGTGAACAACAAACACCCCGTGAAGTAAAGAATCAAAAGAAGATATTAAATTAAGGGGGCATGGAAAGCTTATTGCTTGAGGAAGCTCCAGTCATTTTGCAAAAGAAGAAATACGTGTTTTTGTGAAGAGTTAGACAAGACAAACATCAATTATAGCCTGCATGGAAAAATCATGGAGGGCAAGGAGAAGATTTGAAGGTTAGCTAAAATGGCTGAATTTTTTTTTTTTTGCAAAAGTGCAAAGGAAGAACAAAAAAAAAACAAAAAAGAATGGAACATTAGAACTATCAAAAGAATGAAGACACAAATGACAAAAGATCAGTCCAGCTAGAAGAGCTGAAGCCAATATAAGACCTAATCTCTAATGGATGAAGATCCAGCTTAAAGGATGAAGATCCACTTTCAAGGGTGAAGACCCAATACCAAGGATGAAAATCCATTTTCAAGGGTGAAAACCTGATTCCAAGGATGAAGATCCAATTTCAAAAGGTGAAGACCTGATGTCCAAAGGATGACGATCCATTTTCAAGGGTGAAGACCCGATGTAAAGGATGAAGATCCATTTTCAAAGGTGAAGACCTGATTCCAAGGATAAAGATCCAATTTCAAAGGGTGAAGACCCAAAGTCTAAAGGATGAAGATCCATTTTCAAGGGTGAAGAGCCGATGCAAAGGATGAAGATCCAGCTTAAAGGATGAAGATCCAATTTCAAGGGTGAAGACCCGACGTCCAAAGGATGAAGATCCATTTTCAAGGGTGAAGACCCAATCTCCAAGGATGAAGATCCATTTACAAGGGTGAAGACCCGATCTCCAAGGATGAAGATTCATTTTCAAAGGTGAAGATTCGATGCCAAGGATGAAGATCTAAGGTCCAAGGATGAAGATCCATTTTGGTGGGTAAAGACCCACAATCCATTAAAGAAAGGAATAACAAATTAACTCTAGAACTTAGCTTGGGTCCAGAACCAAAATTACCCTTAAGTCCAGAACTTAGCTTGGGTCCAGAACTCAAATTACCTTTAAGTCCAGAACTTAGCTCGGGTCCAGAACCCAAATTACCCTTATGTCCAGAACTTAGCTCTGGTCTAGAACCCAAATTTCCTCTTAAGTCCAGAACTTAGCTCGGGTCCAGAACCTAAATTACCCTCAAGTCTTTTTTGAGTCCAAAACTCAAACAGGGTCCAGATCCCAAACCATCTCGGGTTCAGAACCTTAGTCTTTTCTGAGTCCAGAACTCGAACCGGGTCCAGGATCCAAACCATCCCTGGTCCAGAACCCAAGTCTTTTTCGAGTCTAAAACTTGAATCGGGTCCATAAACCAAAACATCCTGGGTCCAGAACCCAAGTCTTTTTTGAGTCCAGAACTCGAACCGGGTCCAGAACCCAAACCATCCTGGGTCCAAAACCCAAGTCTTTTCCTAGTCCAGATCTCAAATTGGGTTCAGAACCTAAACCATCCCAGGTTCAGAACCCAAATCTTTTTCGAGTCCAGAACTCAAACCGGGTCCAGAACCCAGGCTATCTCGGGTCCAGAACCCAAGTCTTTTCTGAGTCCAGAACTCGAACTAGGTCCAGAACCAAAAACCTAAACCATCTCAGAAAAATTAAGTCTATTTTGTCAAAATTAAGTCTTATTGCTTTTCACTCTCTTTTTCCATAGTCTCATATCGTTCAAGCATGGGGCAAACTGTAGACCCTTAATTTTTGACCCAGTCTAGTCCGATTTTTTTTAATAGTCCAAAATAATTTTTATGGTATTTTAATTAAATAATATCTATTTTAGTATTTATTATTTATAATTTTTAATAAAAATAAAAAAGTAATATTAGTAAAGTTAATATATATATATATAATAAATAAAAATCGGCGAAAAAAAAATCGGAGATAAAAAATTTCATCGCTGAAAGTGAATTGACAAAAAATAACTTAGACCCGTGTTCTCTAAGGCTCCGAGCCTAAATAATGCCGAAGTCGCAAGAACCATTCCACCGGGAGTGGGGGTAAAAATCCCCGCTCACACACTCTCTCTCTCTTCAGGAGTAAGGTCGGATGCTATGCTAATATTTTTTAAATTATCAATTATTCCCAAATTTAATGATTGGGTCTCAACATAGTTAATATTAAAATGCTTATGTAATCACTACTTGAATGTATGCAACCATCAGGAAAAACATGACATAAGTAAGAAAAATCAGACATTATTGCATTCATCTTGGAAAAGAAAACATCATCATCCTCATACAAAGCAGAAAAATTAAAATCAAAATCAAAATCATTGTTCTCAAAATCATAAACTAAAACATCTTCAAATTTCTCTTCAACTAAAACAACAATTTCTTCTGGAGTCTTCTAGACTTTTAGGACAACTTCCTTCTTCTCTTCTGGAGTAGGCTTCTTGTTAGCTGGCAGGATGAGCTTTTTCTTTATTTGTTCCACCAGTTTTGCAACATCGGCAAAGATCTCGAAACTCGAGATCAATTTTCCCATGAACATGACTAGCTTGGGCTTCCCCTAGAGTGGTCCCATGTCTAGAGCTTTGACAAAAGCTCATCTTCTCATTCTTTTTCAGTTGAACATCTTTTTTAGCTTCATCATATCCCAACCCTTTCTCGGTAGTCTAAGTTTTAAAGTTTGGAAGCTCCGTCACGCCTGTCTTCGCTTTTCCAAGCCATCGCTAGGTAGATGGTTCATTTTCTTCATCATAGTCGGGATTTTAGGATCCACCATCTCATCATAAAAAATTATAGCTACTTGGAACCCATTGAGAGGCCTCTCAACCATTAATGCATTCACCACTTCATTATCCTCAGCCTCGATGACCACTATCTCATCCCTATTTGGAAACTTGATCTTTTGATGGTGTAGAAGGAACTCCACCAAGAGGATGAAACCAGGGTCATCCCAATAACAGTGCAAAGGTGACAGGTATGTCCAAAACCACAAATTATACTATGGACTCAATGGGACCAGCCTTCAAACCAGCTTTGAAGGTTCCTTCAGCATGCCTCTTGGTATTATCATAAGGCCTAATTGTCAACTCGATTGGGATTAGATCCCTTGTTAACATGGCGAGCTTTGGCAAGATCTTGAGTGGATAGGCATTTATGGTAGGCCCATCATTTACCATCACACATGGAGTCCTTTTCCCTTTGACTTCTACCTTGATAAAAAGTGGGCGGGTGTGGTCTCTCCCTTCCTTCGATAGATCAGCATCTGAAAATGATACCATGCCTACATCAACTTTGTTCTTCATCTGAGCATCGTCAAATTTCATCACACCTTTGACTTTCACAAAATTAACCACCTCCTCTGGTGTTATAGAAGTAGAAATTGGCATGCTAGCCATAGCCTTGGCCATTGTTTCCCGATGCTTCTTTGATGTAGCTAGCAAATCCCATATGCTGATACTAGCTTGTGTTCTCTTCAACTACTTAAGAACAACATCCTCTTCTTCTTCTCTACTCCCTGCTTTGACATCCTTCCCCTTATTAGCTTGTACTTCCTTTGGTGATGGCCTTGCATAAGGCTTACCAGATCGAATGTTCATCACTTCATCTTATTCTGGCTTAGACCAGGCCCATTCTTCCTTCTTGGGCTTAGAATCATCATCACTATCACTGGAGTCCCAAAATTCACTCACCATACAAATTGCTACCACTTTTCCAACCATAGCTGGCTCTAACTTGCTAAGCACTACTTCTTCTTTGGTTGTCTCTCCATCTACATCTTGGAAGGAAGATAACATAAATCTCTCATTCAAACCTTCCCCGATCATGAAAGTTGCCGGTGGTAGTACCCTGTTGAACCTTGGCAATGGATTGTCCTCGTGCTTGGCTTGTTAGGTTCAAGTAACTTCCCACTATCAATCAAGCTCTAAATTTCATGTCTCAATTTGAAACACTTATTCATCTCATGCCCTTGCATATGGTGAAATTGGCAAAATGCTATGCATCAAAATTAGGTGAAAAAGGATTTGGAAATGGGGGTGGGGCTAATGGCTGTAACATCCCCTTTTTCTATAGTTTATTGAAAACCCAAGATAGTGGTTTATGCAACTCTAAAAACTATCTTCTACCACCTTGACAAGTCACATTAATATCTACTCCCTTTTGTGTGTTTTGATTACTTGACTGGTAGTTCCCTTTCTCATTTCTTCTTGCAAAAAAGTGGTTCTTCTCCCTTTCCCACTCTTCAATTTGCAATCCTTGAAATTTTGGATGAGTGTGTGAGACATCCTTTCATGAAGACTAGGCATCACTCCCCTCACAATCATCCTAATATGATCAGAGTCATCAGGCCTCTTCTTGAGCAACGCGGCCTTGTTTCTCCGCCTCTTCACATAGTCAACAAAATTTTCATTTGATTTCTGCCTTATCAACTCATCTTCCATCAAAGTGACCTCTAGCTCAGCATTGTACCTATATTATTGAAGGAAGGCTTCATACAATAAATCCTAGCTCTTTTAAGTACTATCGTCTAAGGTGTTGAACCAATTCTGCACAACCGGATCCAATGAAAACATGAAATATCTTAGAGTTTGAGCCTTAGTAGCTCGAGCAGATTGCATAGCTATGATATATTGCTTCATATGAAGATGAAGGCTACCAGTTCCATCGAACTTAGTAAAAGATGACATCTTGAACTTATAAGGGACCTCATCATCTTGTTCAAGTAGCTTGTCCACTTCTGACATCTCTTCGGTTTTTAGCTTCTTCTCAAACTTCTTCTCCAGATCAGCAATCATTTTCTCAACATCAGACGTCTCGGTCTTTTCAACAGTTGTCTTCTCCACAACCTTCAGCTCCTTCTTCTTATCTTGAGGATTTTGAAAGTACTAAGCCTAGTATTCATCATCATCCGAAACCATCTTGTCATCATCGAAGGCCACCTCACTAACCTTAGCCTTCCCTTTATCGTTCTGCTTCATGGTGCTAGTAGAAGCTTCAGCCGTATTTCCAAACATTGCAGCAACTTGGTTTTTCATGGTCTTAGCCAGGACCCCCTTTAGTTCTTCCATCTTGGTGTTGATTGCATTGTCTATCAACCTATAACACCCCTTCCTGACCTACATGTGTAAGCCGAGTAGAGGCGCCACACTATCCAAAAGTTGCTACCAATTTTACTTAGTCAAATTTTTGTTCCGATTTTACAGAAATTTTGCCATAGTTTTGCCTAGAAATTTGGATCCCAAGTGTCGACAAAACTTATTTTTCTGATTTTTGAAAACACTTTACACAGACCAATGTGAATACCATCAAATTTAATGCACTCCCAATGAATTCACCTTATACCCTCAACTACAAATCTGCAAGAAGAGTTCACACTTCTAATACAACATAAAGTAAAGGTTTATGATTATTACACACTACTAACATACAATTACAACATAGAAATTCTCTTTTATATTTATTCATATACATGCCACAACTAGCTAACTCATAATGGATCTAAAAGATCTACCCCTGAGATTTGCTGTGGTCTGGTCGTTGCTTCCCCAAGATTTATCTATTGCTCCGAACCTACGAGTCAAGTAAAACTTAACTCGCTGAGCGTTGTCACTCAGTGGGTACGTTACCGATGAAAATATAAGTAAAACATGAAAGCCTTTGAAACAAAATGAAATAATTAAATCATAAATCAGCCAACCTTAAACCAATGGAAGTTTCTATACATTTAGTGTAAATATGCTTCCAACAAATGTAAAAACCATAATTCAAACTCATTTTGCATTACGTGGTTTAAAAGAAACAAGACTTTGGATCAGGCTCTACTGGTATATAGGGAACCATAGTGATAAAGCAGTGGGCCTCCCCACTATAACATAGGTGGCCCTCACCACCGATATCAGATCACAGGAATGGCCTCCCCATCCTGGTTATAACCAATTCCGCTCTATGGCCTATACCCGTAGGTAACCGCCGGAGCATTCCAATCACAATTTCACAACATCTCCGCTCCACGGCCTATACCCGAAGGTAACCGCCGGGGCATTCCAATCACAATTTCACAACATCTCCGCTCCACGGCCTATACCCGAAGGTAACCGCCGGGGCATTCCAATCACAATTTCACAACATCTCCGCTCCACGGCCTATACCCGAAGGTAACCGCCGGGGCGTATCAAACACAATAAGTGGCAGTACTGCATAAAGTTAGTATAGTGCACCATACCCTTATCTGCCACTCCCAACTATCCAGTAGAGCAAAAAGGTTAAAATAATTCACTTTAAGTCTCAAACTTTATTTTAGAATGATTCGAGAAATCATTTTAATTCCCATCGCACTTTGCCATTTATGCCGCGCAACACATTCTTTAGTCAAACCATTCCCCTTTTTCACATATTTAATATCCACAATAAACATATTAAACATTTCAAAGCATTCCTCAAAAGATCACAAATTGACCAAATGAATAGTGTTGCGGCACGAAAAATCGGCAACGCAAAATGGCATGACCAAATGAATAGTAAAATCTGGGTTTTCGTCAAAATTGCAGTCCTATTCAGTCATGCATTTGACCAAGTAAATGATCTTATTTTTGGCTGAAATTTTACAGAAAACTTATTTCATATGTTAACTAATTGCACATAAAATTTTGTTGAAAAATTCATTCATTAGCTACCTCAAACAATTGCCACAAAAAGATCCAGAAAGCTGTCTTTTTGGGACCATTTCGGCCCAAATCTATGAAATACATAGGATAGTTTATTTTTCTTTTGCAAATCAATATGTAGACTTCTTTAATGGTAAAGTGAAGATTCAAACACTTCCCTTTGATAACTTTTGCATGTTTAACTCAAATCAAATTAATTAAAGTTCAAAACAACTTACCAAATCAACTTGCCAAATTTTCTCAAAACATGTGGTTTCAATTAAATTTAAACAACCCAAAATTAATTATTCAAAGGTAAAGTACCAAACCTTATTTCTTTAATTCCTCTTAGCTTTTCCTTCTTCTCCTTCCTTAATTCTTTATTTCTCCTTCAATAAATTCAAGATACAACATAAACCTTAGAAATTTAAAATAATAAGTTATCCTCCATTTCTTTTCAACCAAAACCCTAATCCAACCGTATTAAACTTTATACATCTTGATTCTTCCATTTAATCAATTAATCTCATCACTTACTTAAATTTTTTTCAATTCCACATAAAGACTCTAATCTCAAATCTCCCAATAAATATATAAATACCTAAAATTGATACTAAATTAAAGTTTACATACTTGAAAACCTTAAAACTTACCTTGAAAATCAAACTTGGAAAAACTTGGAAGTCCTTTGGTATTTTCCTACTGTGGCCGAAATTTGTAAGTGGAAAAGAGAGAATTTGTTCTTCATTTCCTGATATATATATATATATAAGGGAAATAATGATCACCTTATGTGTTGGATAAATCCTTTAAGACCACTTGTCCACCTTTCTCTTTCTTCATTTAATACTCATGCTAAATGGTTACTTTTGATTGGTCAACAAGAGATTTTTTTATAGTTTTCTTTCCCATTACTTCTTCCCACTTGTCCCTCTTCTCATTGGATACCCTAAAGTTGTCCCGTGTTACCCATACGGTCCCGACATGAAACCGGGCCCACATTACGTTCCGGCGATTAATCGATCATATCTTTTAAACCGTACAGTTCCACGAGTCATACTACATACAGTTTTTATCCTCTCGACCTCTACTTTCTATTTATAAGGTCTATTTTAGGTTTCCAAGTCATTTTGAAAAATTACCGATAAGCCCTCAACTTTTTACAAAATTCCCTTTAGGTCCTTTCCTTGCTCGGGTTTTCTTCCGGCTCCGTTTCTACTGACGATCATTTCATATATCACCCCTCGTCATCCTCTACGTACTCATTTTTTTATTTCCTACTTTAAATTCATGTATAACTTTAATTGATAATGACCAAAATGCCCCTAGTCAAAATGTCTTCGTTTTTCTTTAACGGGACATTTCCTAGAAAAACCGTTACACGTCGTTGTGACCCGATTAATCTCTAGAATATTCTTCCGGGGTCGGATATGGGCACTATTAAGAACTTCCGACTCTTAATTTTTAAGTTTACATAGTTACCCCTAACTTTTGAGAAATTTTCACTTAGGTCCTTTTGATATCCCTTCCTGACCTTGCTGTTTTTCTTTCTTAATATCTTTTTACTCACAACTCCAAATTAAGTAATTCTTATTCCCACTGAAACTAGACATCCGGGGATACATTGTGTCAAACTTTCATGTCGATCCGAGTTATATCTGATTTTTGACGGTCCTTCGAATTCAAGCCTACTATGCTGTCCTGAGGCAGCTTGCACATTGTCTACTAAATCCATCATATCTTATTCTGTACAACTCTAAATTGAATAATTTCAAGTTATAAATCTAGCTAAGACACAAATAAACAATTAAGTCTTCTTTGAGACTCTCTAATTCTGTAATTAACTTGATGAAATTCGAGCTAAAGTTATAGGTTATGTCTATTTCTTACCAATCTGGGATTTGGGATGTTACACAACCTCTGTATCTGTTATGGCTCCATTACTTTTGGTGAGAAGCTGACTGAGTCGTTGCTTGATTCTACATCACCGGCGTAGGTTGGGTTGTCCTAGGCTCTTGAACTGCTGCTGTAACACCCTTATACCCCATATACGTACAATACATATTTTTAGTATATGTAAAATATACATATACGGTATAAAAATATCACAGACCGATTTAATAAAAATTTTCACATTTCTGTTTTAAGATTTCAAATACTAATATATAAAATAAATAGTATATAAATATTATTTGCTTGTTATAGGAATCCAAAATAAATATTTTATATGAAAATCTCTGGAAAAAATTCGCCAGAGTTTTGTTTGTAATTTGAATGTTTCCAAAATTCAACAAAACACAACATGCATAAAACAAACACTCCAAATAAAATCAATTACCAATTCACCAATACTTCTCAATTTCTCCATATTTTCTTAAAATACTTATATATAGGTATATATATATATATCAACATTACATATAAAATCCCATCTTAAATAAAATTATTCAAATCATTCTTTACAATTTACAATATATGCTTCAAAAATATATCATAACATACATAATATCAAAATACATTGTAATATCAAATATCTACATGCTGGCAACTGGCTTTGATCTTGATGTACCCAAAAATAACTCTTCAAGCTCAATAAATACAAACCTAGACCTAACCAGGTCTAGTAGAACTATCCGGCTCTACCAAATCATCCATGACACCTGCGCGACAAATTACAATTGCACTAAGCTGAAGCCTAGTGGTACAAACTTTGATAATAACAATAAAACTCAATGCAATGTCAATGCACAATGCATATAGATGTCACATCATTCTACTTTCTTATATTTTTCAAATATTTCATAATCACAACTCATAGAATTATTTTGCTCAATTGTATCACAATTCATAATTCATATTAAAGCAAAGACAAGCAGGGGCCCAAAAGGATCTAATATGCTATTCAAATTTCAGAGTTACTGCTTTGGTTCATAATGACACCATGTGTTAAGCCCCATAGGCAATATATATCCATGGATAATGTAACAGCCTTAGTCTCTTGGACCTCAACCCGGCTAGACCCTTAGGCCCCAGTATCTTGGTCCTTAACCCGGCTAGACTGCTATAGTTTTTGAGGCTTACGACCTAGTCTTTTCACCCCAAAAACATCATATTTATCAGCTGGCCTGGCTTACGACCCAGTCTTTTCACCATTCCAGCATACAGCCCGTAGGCAATCATAGGCATGCCGCCAAACCCAGAACTCTGAAAATTGAATAACATACTAGGCACACAATTTATTCATATTTCTCACTATTAATCTCTTTCTCATTTTTACATATTCAATCTAGGCACATTGCCTTATTTTTGTTTTTTTTTTTCTCACTTTTCTCATTTTTCACATCTTTCTCATTTTTCTCACTTTTCTCATTTTTATCAATATCAATTCATTTCATTATTACACATATCTCATTTTTGCATTCACAACACATTACCCAATTACTTTGGGTATTTTCACATAATATGCATATTTCACATGTTACACAAATTAGCCATTATCAATGGCTTTACACAATGCATTTAACACATATATGACATTACAAATGTCATAGCATATTATTCATACACAATCAATGAACCAAGTAGCTTAACACATTTTTCAACCAAAATGTGTTAAGTCCAAATGTTATGCAAATATAGACATTATATTCAAAGTTTGTACATACCTCCACTAGCAACTCAAAGTAAGCTTAACACAACCTCCAATCCTATCCTTCCAACTTGCCCTTGACCACTTGGATGAAGCAAATCAACCTCCCTCAATGCCTATACCAAATGTGATCATACATAATCATTTAATATCACATTCTAAGGTATTCTCAACATCAAACCATAATTAAATATCACTCTAAACCAAATCCCAAAATTAAGCTTCACCTCGCTTTAACTTTAAAAAACCATATCAAGCCATTTAAATTAGTGTTTTAAGTTTATTAATATCATTAGAAACATGTTTTAGCATGTTTAAACCAATTACATTAATTAACCACATGCTTATGTCCAAAACCCTAAAATGGCATAACCTTCACCATTGAAGGATCTCCATTCCAACTCAATCCAATTATCATTTCAATCTTATTTCTACCACTTATATCATTAAATAACATGATTTAAGAATTAAAATCAAACAATTAATCATTCTTTGAAAATTCATTTTTTTCAAAACCCTAAATCAACACTACCATTCTCAAACTCCAACCAAATACAACCAAATCCAATATTTCACTTTAAAATACTTGTTTATGAATCAAAACAACACATTTGGAATAAATTTGCATAATTAAAGCTCATGTTTATGTTTCCCCGAACCCAAAAGTTCCATAACCCTAAATTCTCTCTCTTCACCATTCTTTAACCAAACTCCATCATCTTTTTAATCTAACCTTAGAATCATTGTTAACTACCCAAAATAACATCATACACACCAATTTCAACAATTATTATATACTACATCAAAATTCAATTTCTCACATAATACAAATTTTCAGGGAATTCAAAGAAAAGAGTTGGAAACTTACTAGTGTTGGATGAAATCGCCAAAAATCCGCTTGAAACTTGTTAAATCCTTCAATTTATAGAGTATGGAAGAATCAAATTCATGCTCCAAACTCCCATGGAAAATGTCCTAAAGGAAGAAAAAAACAGAAGACTTTTTTTTT
This sequence comes from Garcia nutans, assembly GCA_947685225.1. Classification (NCBI taxonomy): domain Eukaryota; kingdom Viridiplantae; phylum Streptophyta; class Magnoliopsida; order Malpighiales; family Euphorbiaceae; genus Garcia; species Garcia nutans. The sequence goes on from CANTUV010000045.1 coordinate 39,812,568, forward strand.
ATATTTCTTTTCCTTTTCATCTTTTTTTTAACCATATATATATATTAAAATAATTTAATAATTAATTATTTAATTAATTATTTAATAAATTAAAAGTCTTAAATTCCCTTTTTCATTCAAAAATAATTTATTTTTGAATTATTTTATTAATTTTAAATTTCTAAGATTTAATTACCAAAATACCCTTTTACTTTCACTTTTCTTTTAAAAAGTGTTGACTTTTATATGTTATGTATATTTTACATATATATCACATATATGTTCCACTTTTTCATTTAAAACCCCTTAATTTTTCATTTAAAACCATTAATTTAATTTATCCATTTAAATTATAATTTATTTTATCAAATTTCCAAAAAATAAAATTTTTCAAAAATTTGGGATATTACACATATGCACAAGTAATGTGTATCTTATATACACATCAAATGTACCTTATATGTGTATTAAATATTAAGTATGTAATGTATTAATCCAACATATACAATTAATATATCATATGTATATGTTATATATACTCTAGATATATATATTGAGTATATACAATTTATATTTCCAAATACTTATTTAATTTTTTTAAAATTACGGATGTTATAATTTTCTCCCCCTTAAATAATTTCGTCCTCGAAATTATTCAGTATAGTAATAAATCATCCAAATTATTATTTTACCAAATTATATAATTTCTATTCACCCCCTTAGGTTCATTCTTAATTTTCTTTTTACCATTCCCTAATACATTATTATACTGTTTATTTACTCAAACAGTCACAATAGATTATTATATCTTCAATCCAATTGTCATTTGACAAAATTAGTTCATCTCATTAATATATATACACCACACACCTATTGCACTCAAGATATCTGATCACTTCATTATCTTAAAATTATACTCTCATCACCTTAAATTCAAATGTTAATAACTTTTATCTTAACACAATAATTTTACACATCTTCATTTTTATCCTACTCTTTATACAATTACCATATATTAATTTAATCACCATTATACAACAATAAAATCTTATTTCCTTATTAAAATTCATTCCAATTATACTATAACTAACACTTTTCTTTTATAATGATTTGAAACTAATATACTTAGCTCCTTTCATATGCATGTACATATCAAAACGTTGTATTATGCACATTATCATATAGCTTGCATATTCTTAATACAACTACTCATATTGAATTTCAATAAGTACTTGTAAACTTATTACATTTTGGATCAATTGATCTAACTATCACAATATAACCAACCTTTAGTCTATTTTAAATTCATCAATTTGTTTTCCATTCATGACCTAATTCTATTAAGTCAAATTTATTCTCAAATCTTAATTCCCTTCGACTTCATCATTACAGATAATATTTATTTCCTCTAGTCTCGTTTACTTTACACATCATTTTCATAAACTTATTCATTTTATACCACTTTCAAACACATTCATTATAACTCTTACTCACATTTCATAATTCCTTTCATTTATCATTTTCTCACATTTCTTATAGTTACCCTATTTACACAAATCACTTTTCTTACACATCATTTAAAGCTCATCATATTTTCACAATTCTCTTTTGTTTCCGCACTTTCTATAATTATAAACAAATTTTTAGTATAAAATTATAAGATACAACTATGCAAACCATAAGTCTTGACCATGTTTCTTGAAGCATAACTATCAATCTCACCAAAACTGTCCAACGGTCATGCCATAATAATGGTCACGTCTGTGGCTTATAAATAAATACTGCCCTTCTATCATTCTTCTTCAAACATTTCCAATCACAATGTTAAGTTCGTATCACAAAAATCACATATTCATTTTCTAATCTTTTGATACACAAAAAGTTAACACGCTTCAGCTTTGTCTCAAAGCAATTTACTCTTTATCACTTGATCATAATTAGCCTAACTCATATTTCAACAATATTATCATTAACATCTCTTATATATACACATTCGTTCATATGCTAATTTACACAATTTCCATTTATTACTCCATTTCTAATCTATCTCTTATAAAAATTTTCATTCATTTTTTTTTCACTTCCATATTTTCTTCATTATACTTTCCTTTTTCCTTACAATCTCTTATTTATACGCATATAATTTAGGTCCAAAAAACTATACAATCATCAAGTTCAGTTGTTAAAATAACAATTTCACCGTCCAGCTCTGTTCGGGTCCATTCTCAATATCAATTCATCACGTGACCTAACTCTACGCAGGTCAAGACCTATCTCTCTTAAGTCTATTAATACATGCAATATTATTCTCAATACCAACAAACATGTATTTGTATAAGGTAGTAAACAATAGATAACATTTTTTTAATCATCCACGTAGACCTTCGTAAGTCATAATCACAATGTGACTTACTTTCCACATTTTCTTACATATCATATTTGTGTTCATATAGAAAAAAAAATCTCATCACACAAATCATACAATTATACTCAATTCCTCTTTTACATACAACCTATACAAAGTTAACATTTATCACCTTTCAGAGAACATTATCATTTCTCATTCTTTTGACATTACTTAGGTTATTCATCAATTCATCATATATATATATACTCTGACCACAACATAATTAACATCTTCCTTATTTAATCGCCTACCTCTTAAATAAGTTTCTATATATATATTTTTAACACCTCACATAAATCTTAGTCACATTTCCAATGTGACATCTCTCTCACATTTTTTTTATGCATTTATCATACCCTTCATATCCCTTTTCATCATTGCCAATGCAATTACCTAAAGCAACTCATTTTTACTTACTTAATCATTTCCCTTTTATTTCATAACAAATTTCTATATTATCAACCACATTACACGTTACATGATATTTTCATAAATAATATTACTCCCATGCTTATTAAATATTAAACTATCAATATCTAAACAATCTTCATCAAAATTCTCTTACAATTCTAAATTTCCAACTTACTACTTTACTTAAACTTCATTCTATTAATCTCATTTTCAAGAGCTAACAATATAAACTTTATTTTTATATTAATATAACATCAAAATGCATCACTTTCACAATTATGGAAACCCATTTCAAAAATTTAAATTTCATATATTGCAACCAACAATATGAACCTCACCAAATCTCGTCCATGTCACATTTCCAATCTTAAAATCATAACATTTACATATAAACAACACTAATTTATTTCCTTACACTAATTAACATCATTCATTTAGATACTTTAATTTTACACACTCAACCCTAAATTATGTATCATTATTCCATAATAAATAATTCGCTATCATATATGATTTCACTCTTTGATTTTAATTATGAACTCATTGTTGCAAATTATTAAAAACTCCATATTCCTTCTATACTTATACCCATATGAATATAAATTTTTATAATTTTCTTCATTCATTTGTCTCAAAAAATTAATTTATTACTTACTTACACAAAACTGTATGGCTTCCTCAGTTTCATGTCAATCTCACTTCCAATTTTTATATTCCTTACTAATTCTGTATAAAAGCTTGTAAAAGTTTATCCATGTGCACTTGACACATATATGAACTTATATTTAAAGTTTTAGATTTTTCCAAGCTGATTTAATATATTTAAAAATTAAATCTTCCAAAATCAGAGAATCTGTCTCTTTAATAATTCCTCTGGTAGCACCCGGTTGTCCATTTTTTTTCAGGTATCAGACCTTAATAAAAATTCATGAAATTTTAACCATATGTTATATGAATACATATGATATTGTGTGTAAATTTCCATATTTTTCTGGGTTGGTTTACCATAGTTTCTAAATTTATGTTTTCTCAATTTCTACAGATTCTGAATTTCTGGAACTCCTTCAACAATCTATGTTCTTCTACCTTTCTTAATTAGTAATTCATCTTTAAAAATTATGAAATTTTATACATTAGATTCTAACATATAGAAAAACTTTCTATTAAATGTTCAAACTCATCCAACATTTCTAGATTTGTCCAAAAATTCAGACAATATCACTTTACAGTACACCTATAAAATTTTCTGTAATTATCATGCTCATTTCTCAAACTTTTTTTTTATATCTTAAATCATTTCCTAGATTGTTTTTCTAATTTCACTTGTTCATCAATTGAATTGAATTTTAAATTTCAAATAAAAGTTCCAAAAATTATTAATCCATAATCTCTAGAATGACGCTTCCACTGCGCCACTCTGATCTATGCAACCCAGACTCCATCTCAACTCATATCCATTATAACAAATGGACATTACCACATCAGGGATCAGATAAATTGCCAGTGCCAATACATGCATCACAATTGAAATTTATTTTTTTTATTTCAATTTTCTCTCTTTAACAACCCACCTAGGTCGAGAACCTCAAACCTAGGCTCTGATACCAAAATAAATGTAACACCCTTATACCCTATATACGTACAATACATATTTTCAGCATTTGTAAAATACGCATATCAACCCAAAAGTTCCATAACCCTAAATTCTCTCTCTTCACCATTCTTTAACCAAACTCCATCATCTCTTTAATCTAACCTTAAAATCATTGTTAACTACCCAAAATAACATCATACACACCAATTCCAACAATTATAATATACTACATCAAAATCCAAATTCTCACATAATACAAATTTTCAAGGAATTCAAAGAAAAGAGTTGAAAACTTACTAGTTTTGGATGAAATCACCAAAAATCCACTTGAAACTTGTTAAATCCTTCAATTTATAGAGTATGGAAGAATCAAATTCATGCTTCAAACTCCCATGGAAAATGTCCTAAAGGAAGAAGAAGAAGAAGAAGACTTTTTTTTTTTATTTCTTTTCCTTTTCATCTTTTTTAAAACCATATATATATATTAAAATAATTTAATAATTATTTATTTAATTATTTATTTAATAAATTAAAAGTCTTAAATTCCCTCTTCCATTCAAAAATAATTTATTTTTGAATTATTTTATTAATTTTAAATTTCTAAGATTTAATTACCGAAATACCCTTTTACTTTGACTTTTCTTTTAAAAAGTGTTGACTTTTATATGTTATGTATATTTTACATATATATCACATATATGTTCCACTTTTTCATTTAAAACCCCTTTGTTTTTCATTTAAAACCCCTTCGTTTTTCATTTAAAACCATTAATTTAATTTATCCATTTAAATTATAATTTATTTTATCAAATTTCTAAAAATTAGAACTTTTCAAAAATTTGGGATATTACACATATGCACAAGTAATGTGTATCTTATATACACATCAAATGTACCTTATATGTGTATTATATATTAAGTATGTAATGTATTAATCCAACATATACAATTAATATATCATATATATATGTTATATATACTCTAGATATATATATTGAGTATATACAATTTATATCTCCAAATACTTATTTAATTTTTTTCAAAATCACGGATGTTACAGCTGCACTCCAGGACTGTGAGCCAAAAAGGATCAATGAGATGTGATGCATGTATGTATGGATGCACAATAAAAGAAAACAAAAGTAAGGACATCCTTCCAACCTTATATCACTTATACACGAATGGCGAGTCCCTTTTCCTAGGTATATGGTCAACAAAATATCAATATGGGATATATTGTTTTCAAATAATTCTCTCAAATGGTTTAACCAATAATTATATTTTGAAACTTAGAAGTTAGTCCATGATAACTCCATTAATTAGGTCTTAATCCATTTGATCAACAAAAGACTACTTTTATGCTATATTGAATTAAAACTAAATTAAAAGGTTTATCATAAATAGATTTCCCCATTTGAAAAAGCAACCAATGATTCATGCCACAAACAAATCCATGATTAATAAGTCTTAGCATGAACTAGGCCCACAATTGATTTTAAATATTTCATAATTGACCTAATTAGTTGTAAGCCCATTTAACAAAAGGTTTATTAAAAATGATTTTGTTTCCAAGCCCATTGAGAAAAGATTTATTCAAAAATATATTTTGGGCTTTGAGCTTGGGCCACGAGACAAAAAGAATTTTTAACCCATCTTGGAAAAAGGTTTTACATCCAAAGACCATCTTGAAAAATTTTAAAAATAGTTTTAGTCTTTTGGGCTTAAAAATTATTTTGGGCTTACAATGTAATTAGGTCATATTAGGAATGAAACAAACCATATAAGCCATAGATCAAACCAAGATATAGCAATCATAATCAAAGAGCAAACATTTGGGTATAAACCTAAGGAAAGTAACTAGGCCAACTAGATGTGCTTTAGTCTTTGGGTTGAGAAGCTTAGGTTCCCATAGCAAGTATACACCAAAAGGTACAAGGCTATGAGTGGTTATGGCATGCTCGATCTCCATACCTTGAGTGAAAGTATGATATCCCTTACATAACTCAACACAGGTTACATGAGCATCCTTACTCATGCACACAATGCAAATTAAGATGTTGCAATGGATAATACCATAATAAGAAAAAATAAAATAATATAAAGACCAATGGAATCAACTTCTCTTATCCCCAGTGGAGCCACCACTGTGAGTGGGGATTTTTTTCCCACTCCCGGTGGAATGGTTCTTATGACTTTGGCACTATTAGGCGGAAGGCCTTAGAGAACACGAGCCTAAAAAAGAAAGGGTTGGATGACTTGATTCCTAAGGAATTCCCAACCTCCTAATGGGTTTAAAAAGTTGGGTACGAAAGAAGAAGGTGAGAATGACCCAGCACCCTCATAGCACCCGATTCATTGGAACCGGCCTCCTTTTTAGGTCTAAATATTATAAAATTCTTAGTTACTATGATATTATCCATACTGCATACAAATTAATAAAATAAAACATAAATGTATTAAAAATAAAAATAATGTTAAAAAAATAGTAAATGGGCACCCATACAAGATGAAAACATGCCCTTACAACCATGTACAATGTCTAAAATAAATAAGACACCCACCAAAAGGTGAAAACGTTTCCTTTATATTAGTCCAAAACTCAAAATAACTTAAATTATATGAAAATTAAATAATGAGGTACCCACTAAGTGGACATATACATCTTACAATTCAAATGAACAATTAATCAAATAAATTAAATCATTCAAACATTAAAATAGAACATCCATCAATAAAACATCCATCGAGATATAAACATATGTTAATAATTAATTTTACATTCAAACATCATATTAAACAATAGATGTACAAACTAGGGTTTTAACTTATGAATTAGGGTTTTAAGAAGATGTCATTAATGTTTTAGGGTTTCATAGAAATACAATTAGGGTAAAATTATGATATTAAGGAAACAAAGCTATGGTTTAGGGATTTTAGAAAAATAGAATTAGGGTTTAGGGTTTTTAGAAAATGGGATTTGGTTTTCAAAGTTTTAAAACTAGTTTTTTGAGTTTTGGGATTGAAAACTATTTTAGGGTTTAGAATTTAAAAACTGTTTTAAGGTTTAAAGATATTGAAAACTGATTTTAGTGTTTTGATATTGAAAATAAGCTATCGGGCTATTAGGGTTTTAAAAGTTATTTTGGCTACTGGGATATTAAGGTTTTAAAAATTTTTAACTACTGTGACAAATTATTTTGGAATTCAATTGAGTAGTTTAATGAACAATTAATACATCATCACAGAAATCAATTAAAATCAGTATGAAACATGCTTAGTTAAGTGGGTTGTCAAGTCATGCTTCAAGTAAAGCTACTGGATATTTTTATCAAAGTGCTGGAACAAAAATAATTCAATGAAACAATTATGGATGAGTTACTGTAAATGTTAAAACAAACTGAATAAAGGATTGCAAACCTTCGTTGTTGGTTCCACTAATATTTCACTTTGATCAAGTCTTATACTCTTGTCAGTAGTAAAATCTTGGTTGAACAAGATGAAGATAGACGTCCACTGCCTTCTTGGTTTGATGGTTTGGTGTTTCTGCTCACTCAATGTTTAATACTGCAAGGGTTTTGATGCTTGCCATTTTGGTTACTGCTACTTGATAATTCCTCCCCCCCCCCGTTGTTGGTCTTTTTAACCTATATTTATAAGACAAGACTAGGTTAAACTTTGTAAACCAGTATCAATTTCCTTATTAAACATGATTTTCTGAGGCATATCAAATTAAAATAATTTAAATTAGAAATAAAATTTGACCATATCGAACTAAAAACATCTTAATCCGTCATGGACTAGTACCCATATCGAACTCGGCATACTCCAATTTGATATAGGCATGTCGATATTGAACTAGGACTCTCCCTGTAACACCCTTATACCCTATATACATGTATACGGTATAAAAATGTCACGACCCGGTAAAAATAAAAATTTTAACATTTCAAATTTAAAATCTCAAATATTTTGTAATGTATATTTAAATAATAAATAAAATATTCTTTATTACTCATAGGTTTCAAAATAAATATTTTATATGAAAATCTCTGGGAAAAATTTGCCAGAGTTTTGTCTGTAATTTGGACATTCCTAAATTTCAACAAAACACAACCTGCAACAAAAACACTTCCAATAAAACCAATCATACATTTCACTCATACTCCTCAATTTCTCCAAGTTTCTCAAAATATTTATACATATACATATATATATATATATCAAAACACATATAAACCTCACATTACCCAATTTATCCAAAACGTCCTTTATAATTTACAATATATACACCAAAACATAGTATAATATACATAATATTATAATGTAATATAAAACATATACATGATGGCAATGTCTCTAATCTTGATGCCCTAAACCAACTGTATAAGTAAGATCTCAAATCTAGACTCGACCCAGTCTAGAAGAACTCTCCGGCTCAATCAGATCACCACTGTCACCTGCGCGAAGAATTACAATTGCTCTAAGCTAAAAACCTAGTAGTACAAATTTTGATAACAATAAATCTTAAATACAATGTCAATGCATAATGCATTTATGCTATTTCACAAGGTGGCATCCAAGCTCACTTTTAGACATATTCTTTCATCATTCAATAATTCACAAAGAATAAACACAAGCATGGGCCCAAAAGATCTAATATGCCACTTAAATCACAGAGTTACTATTTTGGTCCAAATTGACACCATATGTCTAGCTCCAAAGGCAAATCATAGTAATGCTCAAAAGATATCCCCGAAGGCAAATCATATCACAGTAATGCCAAGCGCCTAGCCCTGAAGGCAAATAATGAGGATAATCTCATAAGCATGCCGCCAAGCACAAAACTCTAGAAATTGAATAACATACTGGGCACACAAATAATTCATATTTTCCATATTCAACATTTTCTCATTTTTCCATAATCAACTAGGCTCATAGCCTCATTTCTCATTATCAATTAGGCACACTGCCTTATTTTTCTCATTTTGCATCATTTTCTTATTTTTCATCACATTGCATCATTTTAATTTTTTTTGTCATTCATATCAATGTAATTTCATTTTAATTTATCATTTCATCACAATGTATCACATTTCACATCAAAATCACATTACCCAAATACTTTGGGTTATTTTCACATAATTTACCCAAAATTACTTCTTCCGTCCAAAATAATTTATTTTTAATTTTTAAAATTTAATTACCAAAATGCCACTTGACTTTGACTTTTGACTTTTAAAAGAGTTGACTTTGTTGACTTTTATATACTTTATGTATATTTCATGTATATTTCACAAACACCTTTCACTTTTTATTTAAAATCCTTCTATTTTCTATTTAAATAATTTATTTAATTTATCCAATTAAATTTTAATTTAATTTATTTAATTTTTAAAAATTCCAAATGCTACACTCCCAGTTTGATATGTCCATATCGAACTAGGCAAGTCCCAGGTTGATATGGATGCCCATATCAAATTGGACATCCCCAAGTTCGATATGGACATGTTCATATCAAACTGGGCAATCCCCAGTTCGACATGGATGCCCTATCGAACTGGACAGACCCAATTCAACATGCATGATTCATTATCAAACCAAAATGACTTTCAGACTGTTTCTAGGTCTAAAAACTCTCTTTCAGGCCATTTTAAACTTTTAAAAACTAAACCAAACTCATTTGGGCCTTTATAAAATTTTGATCAATCAAGATAAAAGCTTAAAATATATTTAAGCCATTAAGAATGGACCGATAAGTATTTAGGCTATCTTTAATTAGGACCAAACTAGCATAGGGCCAAAATCAAGGGTCTACAAGAAGTCCAAACTATGCTAAAGACTTAGAGATTATGTGTGTCACTAGACCAGACCAATAGTGCTGCATATCATGTATAAGATTATTTAAGAATACTAGATTTGTATAATATAATAACCAATTGTGAATGTATTTGAAATAAAGGAGGTTTTATATAGTTTTGGGCATGTATATAACATACATTATTTTTATTTATTAAATATTTAATCTTATATGGAGAAATGATGGAATTTGGGAAATTATGTATTGGAAGTGTTTGTAAATTGCATGTTGGATTCATTTGGATGCTGGATTCATTGGAATAACATGAAAAACTCTAACAAATGTTTTCTAGAGATTTTCAGTTATAAAATTAAAATTATTTTTAATATTGAATTGAGGGCTAATATCGATTATTAAAGTAGCACTCTTATATTCTATATGCGTATTTTATGTATATGTGGTATATATATTATATGTATATAAGGTATAAGTGTGGCAGCCCAACTGGCTTGACCGGAGTCCACCGGCCCAAGCCTACCACAGTACTGGATCCCCTCACGGTTAGCCAGCATGTATTTGTTTATTTGGCCTCCTACGAGGTCGCCTCCCCAGATCGAACTCGCGCCTACCCACTTAAGAGCAAACCTAGAAGTAATAAATGTATAAATTTAGGGTTTTAAAATTTTAATAACCAAATTAGGGTTTTTAAAAAAGGGAGTTAAACATAAAGGCTTATAATATATAAATAAATACTGACCCTTCGACGAGCTCATATGACAGTCTCGCTAGCTGGTTAGCGGGAGGGGTCAAGGGGCAGTGCCCCTTGCTGGGTTGGGGACAACGCCCCTGAAATTTTTGAAAAACTGGCTTTTAGGGTTGTAGGTTTTGGTGTTGAAAATTAAGATTTTAGGGTTTAAAATATAGAAAATAGGGTTTCAGAATTGGAAGAAACAAGCTACTGTAAATCTTAGAAAAATAGAATTGATTATGGTTTTGAGAAAACAGATTATTGTTTTGTGGTTTTAGAAAAGTGTAATTAGGGTTTTAGATTTCAAAAATTAGTTTTACGGGTATTAAGGTATTAGGGTCTTGGAAAATAATTTTTTGGGTTTTAAATAGAGTTTGAATGGTAAGTAGAACAATTGATTATCTATTGTACATTTAAACAATTAATTCAATTTGAATGATGAAGCTACTATAAAGATAAACAAGTAAATAGAGATTCAAACCTCCGTTTTTTGTTCCACCATAATTTTTAATTTTGGTTGAACAATAACAAAGACAGTGTGGGCTGCCTTTGATGGAGTGTTTGTTATTTTCTGCCTCTTGATCCTTCAAGCTTGAGATTGTAAATCAACTACCATAAGGAATTCGGATAGTTCTTGAACAAAATTCCAAAAGTCCTAATCCCAAAAGTCCAATCTCCTTCTGCAAAAGATCAAAAGTCCTCTCTTCTGTGTCTTTAATGTGGTATTTATAGGGAAAAAAACCTAATACTAATTGGTTAAGGAGATAAAAACAGCTTAGGAAATAAAATTAAAAACCAAGTAGAATAGGGTTTCAGAAAAATTACGCTGGCAAAAATTACCGCGGGGCTCTGCTGGCTGGGTGTGGGCCACAGGCCAATTCGCCGTAGGTTTTTCCTGTGGCAAATTGGACCATGGCCATTTACCTGCGGCGAATTGGCTTGTGGCCAATTCATCGCCAGCGATAAAAAATTTCGTCGCTGATTTTACCCGTCGCCAATTTTTAGTTTAATTTATTTTTTTTATCTTTTGTTCTTCTTTTTTATTTTTTATTTTAATTAAAAATAAATACTTTAAGTAATAAATATTATTAAAAATACTATAAAAATTATTTTGGACTGTTTAAAAATATCGGACTAGACTGAGTAAAAAATTAAGGGTCTATAGTTTGCCCCCTGCTTGAGCGATTTGAGACTACAACAAAAGAGAGCAAAAAGCAATGTGATTTTTGACTGGGTTTTGAGCCATACTAGACTCCGTAATCAAGGTTAGTATGAGTTCTAAAATAAAAAATAATTTGGGTTCTAGACCCGGGATAAGTTTTGGACTTAAAAATAATTTGGATTCTGGACCGGGAATAAGTTCTAGACTTAAAAATAATTTGAGTTCTGGACCTGGAGTAAGTTTCGAACATAAAAAATAATTTGAGTTCTGGACCCGGAGTGAGTTCTGGACTAAAAAATGATTTGGGTTCTGGACCCGAGACTGACCTTTTATCAGTTAAGAATTCTAGTTGTTCCATTATTTAATGGATTGTGGGTCTTCACCCTCAAAATGGATCTTCATCCTTGGACCTTGATCTTCATCCTTGGCATTGGGTCTTCACCCTTAGAAACAGATCTTCATCCTTGGAGATCGGGTCTTCACCCTTGAAAGTGGATCTTCATCCTTGGTATCGGGTCTTCACCCTTAAAAATGGATCTTCATCCTTGGCAAGGTCTTCACCCTTGAAATTGGATCTTCATCCTTGGCAGGGTCTTCACCCTTTAAACTAGATCTTCATCCTTGAAAATCGGGTCTTCACCCTTGAAAGTGGATCTTCATCCTTTAAGCTGGATCTTCATCCTTGGCAGGGTCTTCACCCTTTAAACTGGATCTTCATCCTTGGAAATCGGGTCTTCACCCTTGAAATTGGATCTTCATCCTTTAAGCTGGATCTTCATCCTTTTGAACTTTTGTCCTATATTGGCTTCAACTCTTCTAGCTAGACTGATCATTTGTCTTTTGCATCTTCATTCTTTTGATAGTTCTAATGTTCCATTCCTTTTTTGTTCTTCACCCTTGAAAGTGGATCTTCATCCATTAAGCTGGATCTTCATCCTTGGCATGGTCTTCACCCTTTAAACTAGATCTTCATCCTTGGAAATTGGGTCTTCACCCTTGAAATTGGATCTTCATCCTTTAAGCTGGATCGTCATCCTTTTGAACTTTTGTCCTATATTGGCTTCAACTCTTCTAGCTAGACTGATCTTTTGTCTTTTACATCTTCATTCTTTTGATAGTTCTAATGTTCCATTCTTTTTTTTTTCTTTCGTTTGCAAAAAAATTCAGCTACTTTTTAGTTGGCCAATTCATATCTTCTCCTTGTTCCCTGTGTGACAAAATATTGGAAGTGATTCTCAAAATGTTTTGTACATGCATATACTCAAAAAATTGAAAGGAGAAACTGTGCCCCCTGTGTAGGCTCAAAACCCATGATTTTTTCCATCCTACTTTAGTTGATGTTTGTAGATTATCTAGTTCTTCAAACAAGCATGCATTTCTTTTTTCTTTTACAAAATTACTGGAGCTTCCTCACCCAATGGGCTTTCCATGCCCCCTGATTCCATATCCGCTTTATGATTGCTTCATAGAATATCACTGTTTATTTTTTACAAAGAAAAATGGAGTGTGATATGCTTATGTATGCATGATATGCATGAATAATACTTACAGTGCTTCCGTCTACTCACAGACTGAGGTGATTAGCTGAAGTGTTCTCATTGACTCCTTCTAGATTCTAGTTCATGTCTTACAAAAGGCTTCGTTTTTATGGCTTTTATCTTAAAGATGTTGAGGACATTAGTGGTTGAGACCCCGAGCGGCAGAGTCAGAGATACATCCATTTCAAAATATGATTCAACAGTCAATTGGTAGATTATTCACAACCTTGCAAATAATTCTTTACTTTTCCCAGTGTGTCCTTTGAGGTTCGACTGCTCAACATATTTCCCTTAACTTGAAGTCTTTGTAAAAAAAATTTCCTTTTTTGATTTTTAAATTTTGAAATCAAATGTTGGCCTTGCCAAATCAATGTCAATTTACCTCAGGACTTAATTTTCCAAATTAACATAACTATAACATGACAACCCTTAATACCGTACTAAACTTGGGAATCATTTCCATTTAAACAAAAATTGTTGCACTTCAGATAGGCACATACACATTACTTGGTCAAAGGTCTTATTGAGTTTGAATATTGTCTATCTCATATGCATGCTTATTCAAACTATCTCCACTAATAGACTCTACCTACCAAGAGAGATCAATAGGTCTTTGTTAGGCTTGAAATGGGGTCTATAAGGGACACGGGTTAAATGAAGGCCTTTTGTAAGTTGGAGCTGTTGTGACACTATGGCCAAACCCTCACACTATGATTTTCTGTTTGAAATTTAGGCAGTTGGGAGAAGGAATAAGATAGAGCTTTGAATGTTTCCCCATCTTCTTGGCATGAATCTGGATCTTGATTGGGATAGTCTTTACCTTTGCAAAAAAGTTTGGTACCCATATTCATTTCATTTTTTTTCTTTTCTTCATCTTTCTTTTTCTTACTCTTCTCTTTCTTTGAGCATTTTATCATTTTGTCCTTCTTCCCTGTAGGAATGTCAAGTATAGGACTTTCAAGAACTGGATGAATTTTCTCCTTTTTCTCCAATTTTAATTGAATCTTTAGTTGGGTTGGACCAATTCAAGTCAAACTGTCCTTATAAACCAAATGGAAGCCTTTTGCTGCTTTAGGTAAAAGAGAACTCAGTTGGCTTTTTGAACCGTTTTGGGTTTTATTTTTTTTATTTTATTTTTTTTCTTCTTTTTTTTTGTTTTTATATTTTGTTTTTGTTTTTGGGTTTTTTTTGGTCCTAGTTCCAAAAAAGTTGTCTTGTTTATACAAACTTGTATTTCTGGTAATGGATGAGTGGAGTGGTATTAATATGCTTCAGTCTTGACTTTATCTGTGATATTTGGTCTAATTCAGGTGAATTTCAACTACCCTTATGGTCTTGAGAACATCAACTATCCTTAGTTTTTTTTTTTATGCATTCCATTCTTTGATCTTCTTACCTTTTCACCTTAGTGATCATAAGACTTGTCGAAACTGTAACAACAGCTGAGGGTAGGTCATTGGGCTTATAAGTCAATGAAAAGAAAGCTAAAATTCTATGAAGGCTCAAAGGTACAACTAGGGATTGATATTTAATTGGGTGGATACTAGTTGTTGGCTCGTCAAACAATGCCTAGATCATCTCTCCCTTAAATAAGCAGAGTTCAATTTCTCCTTGAAAGTCGGTCAAAACATGTTCTAAGACTGACTAGGACCTAGACAAAGTCATTATGCAGGAGCCCTTTCTAAGTAAGCATTCACAACTCAATGCTATAGAGCAATTCCCTCATCTAGTAAAGTCATTCAAATCATGATGCCTGGATACATTAATTTATAAATATCAAGTTAAATCCATCATTGGTTGAGCACCATAATGAACAGAGACCAGGAAAAATTTGATAAAAATAATTTATTCAAATAAACATAATTTGAAAAACATAATTGTTCCAATTAAATATTAAAGAAAATAAATAGATTAACACTCCAAGCTAAGGGAAGTTTATTGAATAAAATTTCTCCTTATTCCACATCTTCAATATTCCCATCTTGAAAGGAGGATAAGATAAAATATTCCTCCAATCCTTTTCCCGCCATGAAGGTTGCCGGTGGAGGTACTCTTCCAAAATTTGGCAAAGGATTGTTCTTGGTATTGGGCTTGTCCGGCTCAGGTAGCTTACCAGTATCGATTAGATCTTGGATCTCATGCTTCAATCGGGTACATCTATCGGTCTCATGTCCTTGAGTCTGATGAAAATGACAAAAAGCCTTAGTATCAAATTTTGGGGGTACTGCTTCACATGGAGATGAGGGTTTCCAGTACCATTGTACCTAGTGAAAGAAGGCATTTTTAATTTATAAGGGACCTCCTCATCTTGTTCAAACAATTTGTCAATCTCGGACATCTCTTCAGTTTTCAACTTCTTCTCAAATTTCTTTTCTAAATCAGCAATCAGCTTCTGAACATCAGAAGTTTTGGTCTTTTTAAAAGTTATCTTCTCAACAACCTTTGGCTCCTTCTTTTTATCTTGAGGATCTTGGAAGTATTGAGCCCAGTCATCATCATCAATCATTACCTTATCATCATCAAAAGCCACTTCACCAACCTTAGCCTTCCCTTTGTCCTTCGCTTCTTGGTGCTAGCAGATGCCTTGGCATTATTCCCTAAAATTGCAGCCAATTGATTCTTTATAGTCTCAGCCAGGGCCTCCTTTAGTTCTTCCATTTTAGCATTGAGCGTGTTGTCCACCATTCTTTGAATTTGTTCGGGCTCCATTGCTTTTGGTGAAAAAGTGATTAAGTTGTTGCTAGATCCTTCGTCTTCGGTGTAGGTCGGATTATCATAAGCTTTTGAACTATCGTAATCTATGGCTTTAACTCAGAAACGATTAATGATGTGTGATGTGATGCATGTATGCACAAACAATAAACAAACAAGGATAAATAGGACGTTCCTTCCCACCTTATAACTTCCACATACGGATGACGAGTCTCTTTTCCTAGGTTTATGGTCAACAAAGTACCAACATGGGGTATCTTATTTTCAAATATTTCCCTCAGACGTTTCAACCAATAGTTATGTTTTTAAAAATGGAAATCAATTCATGATAATTCCCATTAATTAGGCTTTAATCCATCCAATCAACTAAAGCAGCTTTTATGCTATATTAGATTAAAACTAAATTAAGAGGTTTATTATAAATAGATTTCTCACTTGAAAAAGTAACTAATGATTCATGCCAAAAACAAGCCCATGGTTAATAATTCTTAGTATAAAATAGGCTCACAATTGATTTTTGATATTCCATAATTGACCTAAATAATTTGTAAGCTCTTTGTAAGAAAAGGTTGGATGAAATAGTTTTGTTTGAAAATCCCATTGCAAAAAGATTTTTTTTTAAAAAAAAATGGATTTTTAACTTTGTATTTGATTTATGAGAAAAGAATTTTTGATTTATTTTTAGAAACATTTTATGTCCAAAGACCATCTTAAAAAGTTTTGAAAATAGCTTTGGTCTTTTGAATTTTAAAGAAAAAATTATTTTGAGCTTACAATATACTTAGTTTATATTAGAAAAAGAATAAACCAACTAAGCCATGATTTAAGCCAAGATAAATTAACCATAGTCAAACAACAAGCATTTGGGGTAAAAACCTAAGGAAAGTAAGTAGGCCAATTACATGAGCTTTAGTCTTTGGGTTTAAAGGCTTAGGTTCTCATAATAAGTACCTAAAAGGTACAAGGCTATGAGTGGTTATGCCATGCTCGATCTCCATACCTTAAGTGAAAGCATGGTATCCCTCACATAACACAACATGGGTAACATGGGTGTCCTAACTCATGCACACAATGCAATCTAATATGATGCAATGGATCATATCATGATAAGAAAGAATAAAATAATATAAAGACCAACGGAATCAACTTCTCTTATACCCAGTAGAGTCGCCACTGTGAGCGGAGATTTTTACCTCCACTCCAGGTGGAATGGTTCTTGCGACTTCTGTAATATCCCAAAGTGCGCCCTAGAAGTTTTGATATAATTGTTGTTTTATTTGGATTGAATGTATATGTTAAATTTGAAAGAGAAAAGAATTTAAGAGAGAGTGCATATGTTGTATATATGGAAATATATATAACATATACACAAGTCAAATAAGAAAGTCAAAAGAAGAAGATATTTGTGTTTATTATTGTTGAATTAATTAATTAATGGAAATAGAAATTTAGATGAGTGGAAGAGAGAAGATGGATTATTTTAATATTAAAAATACTTGGTGGAGAATTAAGAGGAGACTAAATATTTGACTTTGATTTATTTTACTCTTCATTTTTCTTTTTCTTTTGGGGATGGCCGGCACACTAAAGAGACAAGAGAGCAAGAGAGGTTTTGATTTCTAGGATCAAATTGAAGGAAGATTTCAAGAAAACAAGTTAGAAATTCAAGAAGTTCATCATTTTTGGTAAGTTTTCTCTTGATTTCTCTTGTTCTATTTGGAATTTTGTTTGAGTTTGATGGAGTGTAGTTGATGGTTGGAGTGTGTTTGTGTATGGTGTGTGTAAAAGTGTTGAAATGGAATTAAAGATAAGAAGTTAGGTTAGTGTTGGTGATGGAAGAGTAAGAGTTGTGTTTAGTGAAGTTGAAAGCATAGAATACATGAGTTTGGTACTTTATTATATGATTTTTAATTAAATATAGAAAAATTTTCTTGAAGTGAATTTTTGATATGTTGTACCTCTATGAGTCTAGAATGACTGAAAAATATGTTGATTTGATTTTGGAATGGTTATGATTTTGGAAAGATTATTTTTATTAGACCTGTTCCAGCAGGTACCTTAACTGAGACAGCTATCTTTCGGGATTTTTAATAAAATGTAGAAAAATAATATCCAATTGAATTTTAGATATGTTGTTTCTTAGTGAGTCTGGTATATGAGAAAAATAATTTGGAACCACGTTGATTGAATTTAATTTACGGAATTCACAAAGTTCAGAACTGCTGCCAGGATGCAGGGCAATTGGAGCAGTCTGGATTGGGTGAACTAGTTGACCAAGATTTTGTGTTCAGTTTGATCTGAAAATTTAAAGAAATGATTTTAAGATGTAAAACTAAATTCTGTAAAACTTTTAGAGTTTTTAGTCAAGTATATTATTTTATACAATTTCTCAAAATAAGGATTAAGTTGAGTCCAAAACCAGAATTTACTATTCATATGGTCATTTTGCTAATATTCCTTTTGGATTAGGTTGTGAAGAGGTTGAATTGCCCTAACCTAAGTGTTGAGGATTCTTGTAAGAGTAAGTGTATAGATTGGTGTGAGTTGGTTTTAAGGTAAGTACAAACCACATTATTGCATACATTCATATGATGTTGAGACTTAACATACATTTGATTGTAAATGTGTTAAGAAATCTAATGCACTGTTAATGCATATTAATAATGTATGTTTGGTATAATGTGAATGTTGTGATGAGCATGTAAAATGTGTGTTAATGCCATTGGTTATGTACACTTGAGTGATGAATTGATTAATGTGATTTGAGATATAATGAGATGTAAAACCAATGTGTTTGGTGATAATGATGCAAATGAGATGATTGAGGCATGGTTGCCTAATTGATTGTGGAATATGAAATGAATTGAGAAAGAAATTGTTAAAGAGATAAATTAAATGATTGTATGCCTAATATGTTAATTCAATTTTTAGAGTTCTGAGTTTGGCGGCATGCCTATGAATCACTGGATAGGTGAAATGACCGGGTCGTAAGCCGATTCCAGTTGAAAAATGTGAAATGATAAATGTGAAATGTGATGTTTTTGGGGTGAAAAGACTGGGTCGTAAGCCTCAAAAACAGTAACAGTCTAGCCGGGTTGAGGACTTCCTCGGTTTTAACCGGGTTGAGATCCAAGAGACTGGGTCTGTTACGCTATCCATGGATAGAGATATATATATTTCGCCTACGGGCTTGATGATTGTGATTATGGACCAAAGCAGTAACTCTGAACTTTGAATAACATATTAGATTTTTTTTTGGGCCCATGGTTGTCTTTGTTTATATTTATATATAATTAAAAAAGGGGAAACAAATGATTAATGAGATATATATATATATATATTTGTCTTTGCTTTAATATGATTATGGATGTAGAAATTGTGAGTAGTACTTCATGAATTGTTTATGAAACTTGATTGTGTGACATTGGCATTGCATCAAAGCATAATATTATGGTTGTTTGTACCACTAAGCCGTTGGCTTAGCGCGATTGTGGTTTATCGCTCAAGTGACAGGGTGGAACCGAAGAGTTCCTCTAGGCCGAGTAGAGTTTAGATTCTGAAGTGTGAATTGTGGGCTTAAAGATTAAAGACTGACTGCCAAATATGTATAAACTTTATGTTTTGTAAAACTTGAGTTTTGATGTATATGAATTTGTAAATATTGTTACTTTCCGCTGCATAGTGAACAAATATTTTATCTACTGTGCTTCATAATAAACCTTTACTTTATTTTGTACTAGAAGTGTAAATCCTTTTTGCAGGATGTAGTTGAGGTTATAAGGGGGATTTATTGGGAGTGTACTAAGAATGATTTTGTTTTCATTGGTTTGTGTAAAAATGTTTTCAAAAATAAGAAAAAAACCAGTTTTGTCGACACTTGGGACTCAATTTCTAGGCGAAACTATGGCAAAATTTCTGTAAAAATCGGAAGTAAAAATTGACTAAGTAAAATTGGTAACAACATTAGGATAGTATGGCGCCTCTACTCAGCTTACACACGTAGGTCGGGAAGGGGTGTTACAATTTTTGGTATCAGAGCCAAGGTTTGAGATTCTCAACCTAGGTGAATTGTAAGAAAAAGAATATTTTGATTTTGAAAGTTGGTTTTTGAATAAAATACATGTTCTGGTATGGCAGTCTTTGATCTTTAATGAGGAATATTCTACTGTGTTTGCAGATATAGGTAGTAATGGAGTCCCATTCACATCAGACTGTAGAAGGAAGTGCTGAGAGTGTAGCTCCAGGAGAGAGTAGAGATGGAGCTAGAGTTGAGAGGGTTAGTGAGGCACCTGTTTCTGTGCCAGAGAGATCAGCTGCAGAGGAGGTTCCGCCGGGTTAGCTAAGGCATGTGATAGAACTATTGAGGCCAGCTCCAGTGCAGCCCCCACCACCACAGCCTCAGGTGCCGGTAAGACATTATGATAAGTTGAGAAAATATGGGGCTGAAGAGTTCTTGGGCACTATCGATCCTGCAGTGGCTGAGCAGTGGTTGGATAAAGTGCAGAGAATATTCATCCAGTTGCAAGCTACTTCAGATGAAAAATTTGACTATGCCAGGTCCCTCCTACAGAAAGATGCCTATGACTGGTGGAAGATGGTTCCGCATGCCATAGATGATCCACCTACATTATCTTATGGTGATTTTCTGAGGGAGTTCGAGCAGAAATATACTCCGAGGGAGTATAAAGATATTAAGAAGATGGAATTCCTGAATTTGAGGCAAGACAACCGTACGGTAACAAAATATGAGATTGAGTATATCCGGTTGAGTCGATATGCCGGGGGAATTATTTCCAATGAAATAGACCAGTGCCGAAGATTTGAGGAGGGATTGATGCCCTCTATCATGTGCATTGTGGCTGGTTCCCGGTACCAGGATTTTTCTCAGCTTGTTGCAGCAGCTAGAAGTGTTAAGAGAGCACAGGGCATTGCAGCAGCTGCTACTGAGGAAGAGACCAGGGTAAGGAGACCCCAGTTTGAGGCAGGGTCTTCATCTATGAAGAGGGGTCGAGGAGGTTTTGTTCCGAGGACCAGTAGAAGCTAGAGACAGTCGGGCAGATCAGTTCAGTATCAGAGGCAGAGGCCGAGACCGACAGTTTCTGTAGCTAGTGCCCCGACTCCAGTGATTCAGAGGTCTACTCCACCTGTATGTGAGCATTGTGGTAAGACCCATGGGGGTGTTTGTTGGAAGATTGGTGGATCAGCTGGGTGTTTTAGATGTGGGTCACCAGCTCATTTTGTTAGAGATTGTCCTGAGATGCAGGAGTATAGGCAGGCTGATACTACAGCTTCTCGACCTAGTGTCAGCAGAGGTGGTCGAGGGGGCAGAGGTTTCAGTAGAGGTGGTAGACCTGGGTTTAGTCAGAGAGGAGGATCTTCATCCAGGGGTAGCAGGCCAGAGGAGGCCGAATCTTCTCAGAGAGTATATGTGATGCAGAGGCAGCTGGATGCTTCAGCAATTATAGCAGGTACATTTTCTTTATTTGGCATTTCAGTACTTGCTTTGATTGATCCAGGATCTACTCATTCATACATAAGTGCATCTATCTTGCCTGTGTCTGAATTGCATTCAGAGTCCTTAGGATTTGATGTCTTAGTGACCAATCCTTTAGGACATAGTGTTGTGGTGAGTAAGGTGCATCGTGATAGTGCTGTTGTGGTGCAAAGTGAGGAGTTTCTTGGTGATTTAATTGAAATGCCTTTTAAAGAATATGATTTGATCTTAGGCATGGATTGGTTGTCTAAGCATGGAGCTGTGGTGGATTGTCAAAAGAAATGTGTTACTTTGAGAACTGGTGATGGTAGAAGTATATTAGTATCTAGTGAGCTGAGACAACTTCCATCCTTGTTGGTTTCAGCTGTTTCAGCCAAAAAGTTGATTAGAAAAGGGTGTGATGCTTATCTTGCTCATGTTTTGGATACCAGAGTAATGGGTTCTCAACTTGATAGTATAAACACAGTTGTTGAGTTTTCAGATGTATTTCCAGAGGAATTGCCAGGGTTACCCCCTGAGAGAGAGGTTGAGTTTGGTATCGATTTGTTGCCTGGTACCACTCCCATCTCTATCACTCATCGAATGGCACCTGCTGAATTGAGAGAGTTGAAGGTGCAGTTGCAGGAGTTGTTGGATAAAGGGTTTATTCGCCCTAGTGTTTCTCCGTGGGGAGCTCCTGTGTTGTTTGTGAAGAAAAAGGATGGTACTTTGAGATCGTGCATCGATTATAGGCAATTGAACAAAGTAACTATCAAGAATAAGTATCCTTTGCCCCGAATTGATGATCTCTTTGATCAGTTGAAGGGAGCAGTGGTGTTTTCCAAAATTGATTTGAGATCAAGGTACCATCAATTGAGGGTTAGAGCTGAAGATGTTTCTAAGACAGCTTTCCGCATAAGATATGGGCATTATGAGTTCTTGGTAATGCCTTTTGGATTGACGAATGCACTTGCAGCTTTCATGGATTTGATGAATAGGGTGTTTAGGCCCTATCTGGATCAGTTTATGGTGGTTTTCATCGATGATATTTTGGTGCATTCACGTAATGAGGAAGAACATGACAAGCATCTGCGAATTGTGTTACAGATCTTGAGAGAGAAGCAGTTGTATGCTAAGCTGTCAAAGTGTGAGTTTTGGCTTGACCAAGTAACTTTTCTCGGTCATATAGTTTCAGCAGATGGTATAAGAGTCGATCCAAGTAAAGTTGAAGCTATTTTAAATTGGAGTCCACCAAAGTCAGTGACTATAGTTAGAAGTTTTCTGGGTTTGGCAGGCTATTATCGAAGGTTTGTGAAAGGTTTTTCTTTGATAGCTACTCCACTCACCAGATTGCTTCGAAAGGGAGTTAGATTTGTGTGGACAGATCAGTGTCAAGCTAGTTTTGATCAGTTGAAAGAAATGTTGACTCAAGCACCTGTTCTTACTTTACCCGTGGAAGATAAACCTTATGCAATTTACAGTGATGCTTCACATAATCATTTAGGATGCATCTTGATGCAAGAGGGTAAAGTTGTAGCTTATGCTTCTCGGCAGTTGAAGTCGCATGAGCTCAATTATCCAACACATGATCTGGAATTGGCAGCTATAGTATTTGCTTTGAAGATTTGGCGACACTACTTGTATGGGGAGAAATGTTTTATCTATACGAATCATAAAAGTTTGAAATATTTGGGTGTCCAGAGGGAGCTGAATCTTCGGCAAAGGCGATGGTTAGAGCTGATCAAAGACTACTACTGTTTGATTGATTATCATCCTGGTAAGGCAAATGTAGTTGCTGACGCCTTGAGTCGGAAGTCTCTGGCAGGTTTGGCTGTTTATTTGCTCTTGTTGCTTGTTGAGTTGAGAGCGTTACATGCTAGTTTTGAAGCATGTGATGATGGTGCATTGTTGGCTCAGTTGCAATTGAGACCAGTATTGTTGGATTAGAATAAGGAGGCTCAATTGACAGATGAGAAAATTCAGAAGATTGTTTCAGATTGCCAAAACGGCCAAGATTTCTTTGTGAGAAGTGATGGTAGCCTTTGGTTTAAGGATAGATTGTGTGTTCCTGATAATGATAGTTTGAAAAAGGTTATTTTGGAGGAAGCACACCAATCGGTTTTTACTATGCATATGAGAAGTACAAAGATATACCATGATTTGAAACAGCATTACTGGTGGTCAGGTATGAAGAGAGACATAGCAGAATTTGTATCCAAATGTCTCACTTGTCAGAGGGTTAAAGCTGAGCATCAAGTTCCAACTGGGTTGCTTCAACCTTTATCAGTGCCTGAATGAAAATGGGAGAGAATCACAATGGATTTTGTGTCTGGTTTGCCTATGACACAGAGGAAGCATGATGTCATTTGGGTGATTGTTGATAGGTTGACAAAGACATCTCATTTTCTTCCGGTTCGGATGGATTTTTCACTTGAGAAGTTAGCTGAGTTGTACATCAATGAGATAGTAAAGTTGCATGGAGTCCCAATTTCTTTAGTGTCTGATCGAGATCCTAGATTTACTTCGAGATTTTGGAAGAGTTTACATGGTGCTTTGGGTTCTCGATTGCATTTTAGCACTGCTTTTCATTCACAGACAGATGGGCAGTCAGAGAGAGTGATACAGATTATCGAGGATATGTTGAGAAGCTGTGTCATTGATTTCTCTAGAAATTGGGAAAGATTTTTGCCACTTGTAGAATTTGCTTACAACAATAGTCATCAATCCAGTATTAGAATGGCACCAATTGAGGCATTGTATGGGAGAGATGTAGAACGCCTTTATGTTGGAATGAAATAGGAGAGGGCAAGTTAATTGGTCCTGATCTGATTGAAGAGACTGAAGAAAAAGTGAAGATGATTCGGGATAGGTTGAAAGCAGCTTCAGACCGACAGAAGTCTTATTCAGATTTGAAGAGGAGAGACATAGAGTTTGATGTTGGAGATAAAGTATTTTTGAAAGTGTCTCCTTGGAAAAAGATATTGAGATTTGGTCGAAAAGGGAAGCTGAGTCCTCGTTTCATTGGACCGTATGAGATATTAGAAAGAGTTGGACCAGTTGCTTATCGTCTTGCTTTGCCGCCTGAGTTGGATAGAATCCATAATGTCTTTCATGTTTCTATGTTGCGAAGGTATAGATCTGACCCATCTCATGTTTTACCAGTTGAATCTATTGAGGTGAGTCCGGATCTAACTTTTGAAGAAGAACCAATTGATATTTTGGCACATGAAGTGAAAGAGTTGAGAAATAAGAAAGTGCCACTTGTAAAAGTTCTTTGGAAGAATCATGGTAGAGAAGAGGCAACTTGGGAGAGTGAGCAAGCGATACGAGATCAGTATCCTCAACTGTTTCAGACTTGATATCAGGTAATTTCGAGGACGAAATTTCTTTTTAGAGGGGGAGAATTGTAATATCCCAAAGTGCGCCCTAGAAGTTTTGATATAATTGTTGTTTTATTTGGATTGAATATATATGTTAAATTTGAAAGAGAAAAGAATTTAAGAGAGAGTGTATATGTTGTATATATGGAAAAATATATAACATATACACAAGTCAAATAAGAAAGTCAAAAGAAGAAGATATTTATGTTTATTATTGTTGAATTAATTAATTAATGGAAATAGAAATTTAGATGAGTGGAAGAGAGAAGATGGATTATTTTAATATTAAAAATACTTGGTGGAGAATTAAGAGGAGACTAAATATTTGACTTTGATTTATTTTACTCTTCATTTTTCTTTTTCTTTTGGGGATGGCCGGCACACTAAAGAGACAAGAGAGCAAGAGAGGTTTTGATTTCTAGGATCAAATTGAAGAAAGATTTCAAGAAAACAAGTTAGAAATTCAAGAAGTTCATCATTTTTGGTAAGTTTTCTCTTGATTTCTCTTGTTCTATTTGGAATTTTGCTTGAGTTTGATGGACTGTAGTTGATGGTTGGAGTGTGTTTGTGTATGGTGTGTGTAAAAGTGTTGAAATGGAATTAAAGATAAGAAGTTAGGTTAGTGTTGGTGATGGAAGAGTAAGAGTTGTGTTTAGTGAAGTTGAAAGCATAGAATACATGAGTTTGGTACTTTATTGTATGATTTTTAATTAAATATAAAAAACGTTCATGAAGTGAATTTTTGATATGTTGTGCCTCTATGAGTCTAGAATGACTGAAAAATATGTTGATTTGATTTTGGAATGGTTATGATTTTGGAAAGATTATTTTTATTATACCTGTTCCAGCAGGTACCTTAACTGAGACAGCTATCTTTCGGGATTTTTAATAAAATGTAGAAAAATAATATCCAATTGAATTTTAGATATGTTGTTTCTTAGTGAGTCTGGTATATGAGAAAAATAATTTGGAACCACGTTGATTGAATTTAATTTATGGAATTCACAAAGTTCAGAACTGCTGCCAGGATGCAGGGCAATTGGAGCAGTCTGGATTTGGTTAACTATTTGACCAAGATTTTGTGTTCAGTTTGATCTGAAATTTTAAAGGAATGATTTTAAGATGTAAAAATAAATTCTGTAAAAATTGTAGAGTTTTTAGTCAAGTATATTATTTTATAAAATTTTTCAAAAAAAGGATTAAGTTGAGTCCAAAACCAGAATTTAGTATTCACATGGTCATTTTGCTAATATTCCTTTTGGATTAGGTTGTGAAGAGGTTGAATTGCCCTAACCTAAGTGTTGAGGATTCTTGGAAGAGTAAGTGTATAGATTGGTGTGAGTTGGTTTTAAGGTAAGTACAAACCACATTATTGCATACATTCATATGATGTTGAGACTTAACATACATTTGATTGTAAATGTGTTAAGAAATCTAATGCATTGTTAATGCATATTAATAATGTATGTTTGGTATAATGTGAATGTTGTGATGAGCATGTAAAATGTGTGTTAATGCCATTGGTTATGTACACTTGAGTGATGAATTGATTAATGTGATTTGAGATATAATGAGATGTAAAACCAATGTGTTTGGTGATAATGATGCAAATGAGATGATTGAGGCATGGTTGCCTAATTGATTGTGGAATATGAAATGAATTGAGAAATAAATTGTTAAAGAGATAAATTAAATGATTGTGTGCCTAATATGTTAATTCAATTTTCAGAGTTCTGAGTTTGGCCAATTCAACCTCTTTAACAATTTATTTAACAATGTAGAGTTTAGATTCTGAAGTGTGAATTGTGGGCTTAAAGATTAAAGACTGACTGCCAAATATGTATAAACTTTATGTTTTGTAAAACTTGAGTTTTGATGTATATAAATTTGTAAATATTGTTACTTTCCGCTGCATAGTGAACAAATATTTTATCTACTGTGTTTCATAATAAACCTTTACTTTATTTAGTACTAGAAGTGTAAATCCTTTTTGCAGGTTGTAGTTGAGGTTATAAGGGGGATTTATTGGGAGTGTACTGAGAATGATTTTGTTTGCATTGGTTTGTGTAAAAATGTTTTCAAAAATCAGAAAAAAAAACCAGTTTTGTCGACACTTGGGACTCAATTTCTAGGCGAAACTATGGCAAAATTTCTGTAAAAATCAAAACTAAAAATTGGCTAAGTAAAATTGGTAACAACATTAGGATAGTGTGGCGCCTCTACTCAGCTTACACACGTAGGTCGGGAAGGGGTGTTACAACTTCGGCATTGTTTAGGCTCAGGGCCTTAGAGAACACGGGCTTAAGCCAGGAGAAAATGAAGTCGCCACCCGGACTGGCCAGGAAAAAAGAAAGGGGTGGATCACTTGATTCCTAAGGAATTTCCAACCCCCTAATGGGTTTGGAAAGTTGGGTACATATGGGGAAGGTGAGAGATGGCCCAGCACCCCCACAACGCCCGGTTCATTAGAACCGGCCTCCTTTGCAAATCTTAATATTATAAAATTCTTAAATAAAACGATATTATCCATACTACATGTGATCATAATAATAAATAAATACTTTATTAAAATCAAAATAATGTCCAAACAAAATAAATAAATGGACACCCATCCGAGGATGGAAACATGTCCTTACATCGTCTATGTCTAAAACTAATAGGACACCCACCGAAAGGTGGAAACATATCCTTTACATTAATTCCAAAATATGAAAATAAATTAAATTGCATAAAAATTAATTAATGAGCTACCCAATCTTGGAAACATACCTCTTACAATTTTAACAAATAATAATAATAGAGAAATCATCCATCCATTATAAACAAATCAAATATTGAAATTAAATAAATCAATCATCAAAACATATAATAAACTACATAATCAAATTTAAAATTAAATAAACTAATAAATGTATAAATTTAGGGTTTTCGAATTTTAATAACCAAATTAGGGTTTTTAAATAAAGAGAGTTAAACATAAAGGCTTATAATACACAAATAATATTGACCCCTTTGACGAGCCCATAAAGGCGGCGCCCTTGAAAATTTTGAAAAATTGGCTTTTAGGGTTGTAGGTTTTGGTTTTGAAAATTAAGATTTTAGGGTTTAAGATTTAGAAAATAGGGTATCAAAATTGGAAGAAACAAGCTACTGTAAATCTTAGGAAAATAGAACTGATTATGGTTTTGTGAAAACAAATTATTGTTTTGTGGTTTTATAAAAGTGTAATTAGGGTTTTAGATTTCAAAAATTAGTTTTACGGGTATTAAGGTATTAGGGTCTTGGAAAATAATTTTTAGGGCTTTAAATAAAGTTTGGATGGTAAGTAGAACAATTCATCATCTATTGTACATTTAAACAATTAATCCAATTTGAATGATGAAGCTACTGTAAAGATAAACAAGTAAATAGAGATTCAAACCTCCATTGTTGGTTCCACCACAATTTTGAATTTTGGTTGAACAATAACAAAGACAGTGTGGGCTGCCTTTGATGGAGTGTTTGTTATTTGCTGCCTCTTGATCCTTTAAGCTTGAGATTGTAAATCAACTACCAAAAGGAATTTGGATAGTTCTTGAATAAAATTCCAAAAGTCCTAATCCCAAAAGTCCGATCTCCTTATCCAAAAGATCAAAAGTGCTCTCTTCTGTGTCTTTAATGTGGTATTTATAAGAAAAAATAAAAACCTAATACTAATTGGTTAAGGAAATAAAAACCATTTAGGAAATAAAATTAAAAACCAAGTAGAATAGGATTTTGGAAAAATTTCACTGGCAAAATATTAAAAACCAAGTAGAATAGGATTTTAAAAACTGCCAGTGACGAAATATTTCTTCGCCGATTTTGCCTGTCACTAATTTTTATTTTTAACTTATTTTTTTATCTTTTCTTCTTCTTTTTATTTTTTATTTTAATTAAAAATAAATGCTATAAGTAATAAATATTATTAAAAATGCCATAAAAATTATTTTAGACTATTTAAAAATATCTAATTGGACTGGGTCAAAAATTAAGGGTCTACAATAAAATTAGCAAAATAAATGGTCTCTATTTTGATCTTAGGTAATCAAAGTGAATAAAACTAATATTTGTGCCAAGTTACTTTTTGCATAACTTTAATTTTTTGAAGAAATCTCAAAGATCCCGATTGAATAATAGGACAGACTGATTAGACTCAAGAATAATTGGCCATACCGAGCTACAGTATGACCACACTAATATCAAATTGAAGTATGGCATGAACGGACCCAGCCTTAGCTGCCAGATTTGAGCACGAGTTGACTAGATTGAGCTCGAGTGAAAATATCCAGTATAGTTCATGCTCAGTGTTACTCCCACATTGTGAATGGACAAACTGTCACAACTGGACCATCAAGCAGTCCGACCAAATAGAGACCTAGCAAAAATTCACAAAACATCCAGTAGAGCTCATTATCCCTAATACTCAGAAGATTTCTACATATCATGCCTGGCTTGATTATACTTGATGCAATCCGACCAGATTGAGCTAGAGCCAAAAATCCAACAAAGTTCCATTAGAGTTCCCGGTCACTGGTACTCCCAAAACCTCAATATCCCAAGAACAGTTTATTGGACCAATGACATTCTAATAGTACTAGTGAAATGAGATTCAAATATTATAGCCATTACTTATCCATCAATTGGTCGATGCCACATATACTAGTTGTTGGATAACTTTTGACAGAGAAATAGAGAGGATGACTAGACTAGTGCTCAGTCCAACCAGGCCAAACCTGAACCAAACTAAATAAAGTAAAAGATCGAGGATATTAAACTCGAGCTAAATAGACTAAGCCTAATCTGACCATGAACTTACTCTAAATAATGATTAAAGTAGGAGACAAGAATCAAACATGTTGGCTCCTACTCAAATGGCTAGTTGATGTCTTGAAGGCTATAAATACCATAAGAAACCTCTTTTTTTTTATTGGAGAGTGCGATTGTAATTCATTTTCTTGCATCAAAATTTATACTTATATTCATTTAGTATTGGGTCTAAGCATTAAACACCTTTGTAAGTTTGAGTATGAGCTTTGAAACACTTAGGTTTTAGAGTTAGTATGGGAAAACTCTTGATTGGTTGTGAAAATTATACTCAAACCATGAAAAAGTTCAGTGTGAGATTATGAAAACACCAAGTTAGAGTTGAGCTTGTAGAAACTAAAGATTAGTAGAACCTTAACTAATTGATAAGGAAGTGGATGTAGGATCGAGGTAATCCGAACCACTCTACTATTCTCTCTACTCTACTATTCTATTAATAAGGAAGTGGATGTAGAAACTCATTGTCTTCATTCTCTCTACTCTTCTATTCTCTTGCTTTGTTTTGCTATTTATTTTAAATTTTTCATCATTCTTTAAAATAATCAATTCACTCCCTCTCTTGGTTGCCATCTTGGGACAACAATTAGTATCAAAGCCTCAAAATTTCAAAAATCTTAGTTGTGAAATTTGATCCATCACGACAGCATTCCTCTAACCAATTCCTCAACCTCTTCATCTCATAGAAATCTCAATTCCAATCATAGACCTTACTTTTATGGAACGAATAATTCTTATTGGAAACATAAGATATATTTGTTCCTTGATAGTGAAGGAATTGAGCTTTGGAAATATATAGAAAATGAATGAAAACCTCCTACTAATGAGGTTGATGGTGTTTAAGTGCCTCTCCCTAAAGAAAAGTTGACCGATGCACAAGAAAGAACTCTTTACAAGAATAATAGGGCAGCCTCCATCTTAGTAAACTCAGAAGAAGGTGGAAGAGTTTAACATCTTATTTGTGCATATATCATTCGGAAAACTCTTGAGAATTATCATGAGGGTACCCACCCAAGTGAGGTTCACCAAGACTCAAATTCTTGTGCATAAATATGAATTTTTCAAAATGAAGACCACTGAAAATGTCACTGAAATGATCAATCAGTTACTTGCTATTACCAATGACTTAAAAAAATATGGAAAATTCTATGATCAAGGTAATGTTAATAGCAAAATATTGACAGCACTTAGAGACAAGAAGTATTTTGAATCAAAGGTTTCTTCAATTGAGGAAGCTCATGACCTTAGCACACTAAGGACTGATGAGCTAGTCGAAAAACTTCTCTCATTCGAATTGCACATTAAAAAAGAAGATGAAAAAGATGAGAAGGACAAGGGGAAAATAATTGCTCTCAAAGTCACCAAAGATGTTGAGAGCTCAAGTGAAGACGATAGTGATAATGATGAAGAAATGGCCATACTATCTAAAAGAGTAAGTGAATCGAAAAGAAAGAAGAGATGGCAAGCAAACAAATGTAATTCATCAAAATCCTCTTTCAAAGAAAAGGAGAAGAAGAATGAAATAAAATGCTATAAATGTGGCAAGACGGATCACATCAAAATAGATTGTGTGGGTGGGGATTTTTGCCCCCACTCCCTATGGAATGGTTCTTGCGACTTCGGCACTGTTAGGCTCAGGGCCTTAGAGAACATGAGCCTAAACCCAGAGAAAATGAAGTCACCACCCGGACAGGTCGAAAAAAAGAAAGTGGTGGATGACTCAATTTCCAAAGAATCCCCAACCCCCTAATGCATTCGGAAAGTTGGGTACTCATGGGGAAGGTGAGAATGACCCAGCACCTCGACAGTGTCCGGTTCATTGGAACCAGCCTCCTTTTCAGGTCTAAATATTATAAAATTCTTAGTTATTATAATATTATCCATACTACATACAGATATCAAAATAAAATATCATTGTATTAAAATCAAAATAGTGTTCAAAATAAAACAATAAATGGGCACCCATACGAGATGGAAATGTGCCCTTACAACCATGTCCAATATCTAAAACAAAATAAATAGGATACCTACTAAAAGGTGGAACTGTATCCTTTTACATCAATCCAAAATTCATAGTGTAAATTACATAATTAAAAATAATTAAGGCACCCACAAAGTGAAAACATGCCTTTTACAATTAAAGAAATCAAATAAATAATTAGTTAAGCAAATTAAATTATTCAAACATTAAAATAAAACATCCATCATAAAATACAATAAAACATCCATCAAGACATAAACATGCAGTATTAATTGATTCTACATTCATATATCATATTAAACTATAGATGTACAAACTAGAGTTTTAACCTATGAATTAGGGTTTTAAGAAGATAAAGCTAGGGTTTAGGTTTTAGAAAAATAGATCTAGGGTTTAGGGTTTTTAGAAAAATAGAATTAGGGTTTCAATGTTTTGAAAATTGGTTTTAGGATTTTAAGATTTAAAAACTAGTTTTGAGATTTTAGGGTTTAAAAACTCATTTCTGGACTTTAGGATTTAAAAACTAATTTTAGGGTTTTAATATTAAAAATTTTGTTACTGGATGATATGAATATGGCTACTGTATGATTATATGAAACATATTCTTGTAAACCATTACTGAATATCTAAGTGGATGGTCATGCATAAATGACTTAATAAGTGTTTATATGAGTGTTGTGAATTATACCAATTTATTACCTGTTAACATTAACAAACCCTATCACTACTATTGTTTTAAATGGTTTGCTGAGTATAAACTGGAACTTATCAAATAAGGCTACTGGATGTTTATAAAAATACAAGAATGAAAAAAAACAATGAAACAATAAAGGGTTGCAAACCTCCGTTGTTGGTTCCACTGATATTTTATGTTAATCCAAGCTTTATATTTGCACCAACAGTTAAATCTCGGTTGAACAGAATGAAGACAGTCATTCACTGCCTTCTTGGTTTGATGGTTTGATGTTCTGTGTTTCTGCTTAATCAATTGCTATGGTTTAAAGCTTACTGTTTGATTATTGCTGCTTGTTTCTATCCTTCCCATTGCTTGTATTTAAAACCTGTATTTATCAGAAAATAATTAGGTTATGTATGTTAAACCAATATTAGTTTCCTGCGGCATGTCAAACTAAAATAATATGAATCAAGGCCAAAACCTGACCATGTCAAACTAAAAATACTTTAATCTGACATGGACTAGGGTTCATATCAAATTGGCAGTCCTGGTTCGACATGGACAAGGTCCATATCGAACTAGGGATGTCTAAATTCAATATTGACCATTGTCCACATTGAATTAGGCATTCCCTAATTTGATATGGACATCCATATCGAGCTAGGCATGCCCTAGTTCGATATGGACATGGTTCTTATCAAACTAGGCTATGCCTAATTCAATGTAGACCATCCATATCGAATTGGGTAGGCCCAGTTCGATATGGTATGGTCCATATCGACCCAATTTTACTTTCAGACCATTTTACGGTATTAAAACTTGCTTTTAGACTGTTTCAAGGTTTTAAAAACTAAACTGGACTTATTTAGGCCTTATAAAAATTGGACCAATTAAATTAAAAGCTTAAAATAGGTTTAAGCTCTTAAGAATGGACCGATAAATAGTTAGGCTCTCTTTAATTAGGACTGAACTAGCTTAGGGCCAAAATCAAGGGTCTACATATTGCTTCAAATTGAAGAGCAAGAAGAAATGGGACATGGAAAAGAAGAAATCTCTCAAAGCCACATTGGATGATGACTATTCAAGTGAAGAAAAAGAAGAGGAGGAAGAGCAAGGCATTGCAAATCTTTGTCTCATAGCTATTGGAGATAAGAGTCTAAAAATATTTCTCTAAGATGAAATTCTATAAAGAAAAATGTTCTAAGCTAGAAAAAGACTTTTTTTCTTTTAAAATACTCTGCTTTAGAATTGAGACATCAAATGAACAATTGTTAAAATCTATTGATGAAATGTCTATAAATTCATCTAGCTTAGAGAAAATTTTCAAGAAAAATGATATTTTAAAAGGAGAAATAAATGAACTAAAGAACTCTATTGCTAAGTTTCATAAAGGTATGGAAGCCTTAGATACATTGAGTAGTGTTCAAAGGTCACCTTCCTCTAAGTATGGCTTAGGGTTCAATGGATCTACCACTGCTACATCTAAAGTACCAATATTTGTTAACGCTTCTACAACTCAATCCTCTTGTGTTAAAGTTATAAAAAACACCAATGCACACAATAAGCCTAAAAGTCCTAAGCAGACTAGTCAAGGCTCATTTAGCTCTAAAACTAAAATACCAAGAGCAAATTATGCATGCATGTACACAAAGCATGAACATAACCACAAACATACACATAGACAATCCTATCCTATACACACTTATGATTGCTAATTTAACTCTTAAAAATTGAATAGAAAAAGGATGAAACAATATAAAACCTTGTATCAATGCCAATATTGCATGAAATTTGGTCATAAAAGTACATATTGCTACATTAGAAAGGCTCACCTCAAATTGGAGGATCCTTCTATAATTAACCCCTAAGAACCCAAATTCATTTGAGTACCTAAAAGGAGATGAACCTTATTGTCTTGTAGGTATGCCTAAAATCAACTATCAATGAAAGTGTTTGTCTTGTAGATATTGGATTTTAAAGGCACATGATTGGTAATACAAAACTTTTCATAACTCTTACTTATAAATGAGGTGGTAATGTGACATTTGGAAATAATGCTAAAGGAAAAATTATAGCCATTGGATCTATTGGTATGATAGGAAACAACATGATTGATGATTTGTATTTGGTTAGGGTTGAAACATAATTTGCTTAGTGTTAATCAATTGTGCGACAAAGGATATAATGTCAATTTTAATTCTAAAAGATGCAAAATTACTTTCTAATGGTGAATTTGCATTCAATGGAAGTAGAATTGGCAACACTTATAAAATTGACCTACACTCTAATAAAGCTTTTGAATGTTTAGTCACTATTAATAATGATGCTTTGCTTTGGCGTAGAAGATTAAGACATGCCACTATCGATTAATTATATTGACTAAGTAAAGAAAAACTTGTAGATGGACTCCCCAAAATAAAATTTAATAAAGATAAAATTTGTGAACCTTGTTAATTTAGAAAATAAAATAAGAGCTCCTTCAAAACTAAAAATTTTGTAAGTACATCTAGACCTTTAGAATTAATACATCTAGATTTGTTCAGACCAAATAGAGTTGCTAGCCTAGGAGAAAAGTTGTATGCATTTGTACTTGTTGATGACTACCCAAGATTTCTTAGCTCAAAAGAATGAAGTTTTCAATCATTCAAAATTTTTGTAAAAACCGCTCAAAATGAAAAAAGGATACATGATCACATCTATTAGAAGTGATCATGACAAAGAATTTGAAAATGATAACTTTGAAATTTTTTGCAATGAACTTAGAATTTCACATAATTTTTCAGCTCCTAGAACAACACAACAAAATGGTGTGGTTGAAAGGAAAAAATAAACCTTGGTGGAAATAGCTACAACAATTCTCAATGAGTATAATTTACCTTCTTACTTTTGGGCGGAGGTCATTAATACGCTTGTTACATTGCAAATTGATTGTTCAAAAGACCTTTGATAAATAAAACTTCTTATAAGCTATGGAATGGAAGAAAACCTAAAATATCATAGATTATTTGGATGCAATGCTTCATATTGAATACCAAGGACAACCTTAGAAAATTTTCATCCAAATCAGATGAAGGTATTTTCTTATAATATTCATCTTTGAGTAATGTATATAGTGAATTTAATAAGAGATCTCTAGTAGTTGAGGAATCAATGCATGTTATCTTTGACGAATCCTCTAAACTTGATCATAAAAAAGATAGTGTTCTTGATGATTTTGTAGGTACATTTGAAGAGCTTGAAATAAACAATAATCCAAAGGAAAATAATGATGATCTAGAAAAAATTGTGGAATAAGAAGAGACTGAAGAACTACCCAAAGATTGGTATTATTAAAAGGATCATCCAAAAGAACTCATCATTGCTGACACTTCAAAGGGAGTAACTACTAGATCCAAGCTTAAATATTTAGATTCTAATATTGCTTTTGTTTTCCAAATTAAGCCAAGAACTATTGAAGAGGCTATTAGTGATGAATGTTGGGTAATTTTCATGCAAGATAAACTCAACCAATTTGAGAGAAACAAGGTATGGGAGCTTATTCCTAGACCCAAGGATCATCCAATTACTGGTTGCAAATGGGTATATAGGAATTAACTTGATGAAGATGGTCTTATCACTAGAAATAAAGCTATATTGGTAGCCAAAGAATATAACCAAGAGGAAAACATTGATTATGATGAGACATTTTCTCTCGTTGCTAGATTAGAAGCAATTACAATCTTACTTGCATCTGCATGTCACATAAATTTCAAACTCTTTCAAATGGATGTCGAGAGTGCATTTTTTAAATGGCTTTATCAATGAGGAAGTTTATGTTAAAAAATCTCCAGATTTTGAAGATTATCAATTTCTAAATCATGTTTTTAAATTAACCAAGGTAATATATGGATTGAAACAAGCTCCAAGAGTTTGGTATTATAGACATAGTACATATTTGTTGGAAAATGGTTTTATAAAAGGCAAAATTGATATTATACTTTTTGTTAAAAAGAAATTGCATAACATCTTAATTGTACAAATGTATGTTGATGACATTATATTTGGTGCTCCTAATGAATCTTTGTACTAAGAATTTGCTTCTTGTATGACTAGGGAACTTAAAATGAGTATGATGGGTGAACTCAAATTCTTTCTTGGTTTACAAGTTAAGCAATGCAAGGATAGTATCTTCATTAACCATTCCAAATATATAAAGGAACTTCTCAAGAAGTTTGGCAGAGATGGTTGCAAAGTAAGCAAAACTCCAATTAGTACATCCTAGAAAATGGACAAAGATGAATTTGGTAAGAAAATTGATGAAAAGAAATATCGAGGTATTATCGAATCCCTTCTTTATCTTACTGGTTCTAGACCTGATATAATGTATAGTGTTTGTTGGTATGCTAGACTTCAATCATGCCCTAAAGAATCACATTTAACTGCCATCAAAAAAGATTTTTAAATATTTAAGAGGAACATTGTATTTAGGACTTTGGTATCCTAGAAATACATCATTTGACATTCTAGGATTTTTGGATACGGATTATGCCGGTAGCCTATTGGATAGAAAAAGAAAAACCGATGCATGCCATTTTC
This sequence comes from Garcia nutans, assembly GCA_947685225.1. Classification (NCBI taxonomy): domain Eukaryota; kingdom Viridiplantae; phylum Streptophyta; class Magnoliopsida; order Malpighiales; family Euphorbiaceae; genus Garcia; species Garcia nutans. The sequence continues at coordinate 39,849,843 of CANTUV010000045.1, forward strand.
TTGGTGTTTGCCTAGTTTCTTGGTTTAGCAAAAAAATAAGTATCGGTTGCTCTATCTATCGAGGAAGCCAAATATGTTGTTGCATATTTTTATTGCATACAAGTTTTATGGATAAAGCAATAATTGCTAGATTATGGCAAAACATTTGATCACATTCTTATTAAATGTAATAATACAAGTGCCAATAATCTATCAAAAAAATCTAATCCAACATTTTAGTTCAAAATATATAGACATTAGGCATCATTTCTTGAGAGACAATATTTAAAATCAAAATATTATCTTAGAATTCATTGACAATCAAAATCAATTTGCTGACATCTTTACAAAACCTTTAAATGAAAAAAGAATGAATTTTATAAAACAACATATTGGTATGATAGTGGAAGTACTTTGAATTGACCAATTTTCTTTTAATGATGGAATTATAATTGCTTGAAAACATATATGTTTTACATGACCTAATTCCTTATTTATATCTATTTTGATCATGCATTAAGGCCATAAATCGAGATCTATTTTTAACCTAATTCATATCTTTCTTTTTTCTTAAAACTTGCTTGGTCTGCTCGGACTCAGCTCAGGTCTGACTGCACTTGAAGATACTTTGGGTCAATCGAGCATACTGAGACCTAGTTCAACTAAGCTCCTTTAAAATTTTTGATTGTTATGATGTAAGACATTTGGCCTGCTCATACTTCAATGTTCAAGCTCGAGTGGTATAGTCAAATAGGATTGACGAAGGTCCAACCGGTATAGTTCAATTTTTTTTTAAATTGTAGCCATTGGAAACTCTTTCAAATGTGCATAAAACTTCTCTAATAGAAATAAACAGCTAGTTTGACCCCCAAACTCTATATAAATCCACTTGTACTAAAACCTTATGATTTTTATCATTTAATTTCACTCCAATACACTTTAACTACATCAAATCATTTATCATTTATAAAGCCTTGATTTTGGCCCTAAGCTAGTTTGGTCCTAATTAAAGATGGCCTAAGTACTTATCGATCCATTCTTAATGGCTTAAACCTATTTTTAGCTTTTATTTTGATTGGTACAATTTTTATAAGGCCTAAATGAGTTTGGTTTAATTTTTAAACTTTAAAACAATCCAAAAGCAACTTTTAAACCTTGAAATGGTCCAAAAGAGAGTTTTGAAATCTAAAAATAGTCTAAAAGCCACTTTGGTTCGACATTGGATCATACCATGTCGAATTGGGTTTACCCAGTTCGATATGGATGGTCTATATCAAACTAGGCAAACCCAGTTTGATATGGACCTTGTCCATATCGAATTGGGGCATACCCAGTTTGATATGGACCTTGTCCATATCGAACTAAGGCATACCCAGTTTGATATGGACCTTGTCCATATCGAACTAAGGCATACCCAGTTTGATATGGACCTCCAAATAAAACTAGGGCTTGCCCAGTTTGATATGGACCATGTCCATATCGAACTAGTGCATACCCAGTTCGATATGGATCCTAGTTCATATCGGATTAAAGTATTTTTAGTTCGATATAGTCATGTTTTGGCCTCAAATTCAATTATTTTAATTCAATATACTTTAGAGAAATCGTGATTAAATAGGAAATTAATACTGGTTTAACAAACTTAACCTAATTATTTTTTTTTATAAATATAGGTTTTAAAGACCAACAGCCAGGAGGAACAATCAAGAACGGGCAAGGAATAATCAAAATAACAAGAATTAAACCCTAGTAGTATCAAAGATTGAGTGAGCAGAGACATCAAACTATCCAAACCAAGAAGGCAGAGGACGTCTGTCTTCATCTTGTTCAACTAAGATTTTACTATTGGTACAAACATAAGGCTTGATCAACATGAAATATTGGTAGGACCAACAACGGAGATTTGTAATCCTTTATCCAATTTGTTTTAAGCTTACAGTAATTCATCTATCTTTGTTTCATTATTTTAATTTGTTCCTAAACATTTTATAAAAATATTCCAGTAGGCATAACTCAATAATCCACTTAGTTAAACATGATTCATATTGGTTTTAATTGATTTCTATGACAGTGTGTTTATTGTCCATTAAACCATTTAATTGAATTTAAAAATAATTTATTTAAGCCAAAGTTTAGATGTCACAGTAATTAAAAAATCATTAAAATCCTAATGGTATAGTAACCTGTCTCTTAAAACTTCAAAACCCTAAATCAATTTTTAAATCTTAAAACCCTCAATCCAGTTTTTGAAACTTTGAAACCTTAATCCTATTTTTTCTAAAACCCTAGATACATTTTTCTAAAAACCCTAAAACCCTAAACCTTATTTTCTAAAACCAAAACAGTAACTTTGCTTTCCTAAAAACCAAAACCCTAATCATATTTTTCTAAAACCCTAGTTCCAAATACCAAAACCCTAGTTTTTTGAACATCAACTTTAAAACCTTAAAACCCTAATTTCTAAATCACAACCCTAGTTTTCCATCCCAAAACCCTAATTTTGCATTTTAAATCTTACAAGCCCTAATTTAAGGTTTAAACCCTAATTTTGTACATTTAATATTCTATTTAAGCTTGAATCCTAATTTTGATTATTTAGTTTATTATATGTTTATGCTCAATGATTTCTTTGATGGATGATTCATAATGAATTGTTTACTCTTATTTATAATGAATGGTTGAATGTTATTTTATTGGTTTATTTTGGTTTCAAGATTTGTAAGAGGTATGTTTTCACTTTGTGAGTACCTCCTTATTTGACTTTAATGTAATTTAAAATATTTTAATATTTGGATTAATGTAAACCTTTTGGTGGCTGTCCTATGTATTTTATTTTATTTTAGACATTGGACATGGTTGTATGGGCATGTTTTCATCTTATATGGGTGCCCATTTATTATTTTTTTTGAACATTATTTTGGTTTTAATATAATAATGTTTTATTTTAATATTCGCATGTAGTATGGATAGTATCATAATAACTAAAAATTTTATAATATTTAGATGTAAAAAGGAGGTTGGTTCCAATAAACCGAACATTGTGGGGGTGCTTGGTCATTCTCACCTCCCCCCCCCCCCCCCCCCCCCCGTTTATCCAACTTTTTGAACCCATTAGGGGCTGTGGAGTCCTTAGAAAATGAGTCATCCACTCCTTTCTTTTCCTAACCCGTTCGGGTGGCAATTTCATTTTCTCATGGTTTAGGCTTGTGTTCTCTAAGGCCCTAAGCCTAGCAGTGCCAAAGTCGCAAGAACCATTCCAGATGGGAGTGAGAGCAAAAATCCCCTCTCACATCATCTTTTCTATTCCAAAAGACTCTCATAAGAAGAAGTCTTCAAGACATGAGAAGGGCAAGGAAATTGCTACTTCTTCCACACCTGTGTAAGAGTCTAGGATTAGAACACACAAACCTAGACACTTAAGTGAAGAAGAAAAATAAAGGCATGCCATTATCCAAAATAAAAAATGTGAATCAAACAAAGTCCCTTCTTTTTTCACTCTAGAATCCTTAGGCATTGAATCCTATATAAATGAAGCTTTAGCATACCTTGGGGAAAATTTGTTTTCATAGAAAAAGATGATCTTGGTTGGGAATATCTAACCAAAGAATTTCTCACTACTTTGGTTGTTGTGAAAAGAGGCTTAGAACCTCTAGGACCCTATAGTATCACATTTAGACTTTTCAATTTATCCACTCAACTTGCTTTCCAATAATTTTCTTCAATTTGGGGTTTCAAGACGAAAGGTATTTTTTCATCTATCTGATCCTTCCGTTTATGATGCCATCTTACTTGAGTTTTGGAGAGAAATTTCTCTAGAAATAGATTTCCATAAGCTATCCAATGCTAAAAACCTTAGAATCTTACCCCTTTGGATACTCCATAGAATCATCACCTGCACAATCAATGCTAGAGAGGAAAGCAATGAGAAAGTGACTCACAAAGATCTTTTATTTCTCTATTACTTGGATAAAATAGTAAAAATCCAAACTGGTAAATTTCTAATTAATCAATTTCTCATCCTCTGAAACAAGTCAACCAGAATACTCATGATCATATCCTTCATTACCTAAATAGCCAAATATGTGGGTTCTCTTGTTCCTACCAACTTAGCCACTCTACCCAATCATCTTGATCCAATCAAAACTCCCATTAACGTCAAATACTTGAAACACTCCAAATGCATAGTTGAAGTAGATGGAACATATCATTATGCTTTTGGGGCTCAAGGCATTAGAGCTCAACAAAGAAAAATGCCAAGAATTATTGATGAAATTCAAGAGTCTTTCCAGTAGAAATCCCTAGCCCTCAAATCACTAGAGCCCAAGGTTCAATCCTTGACATCCTCCATCAAGTTTAAGGACAAATTTTCTCACAAACCTCTCGTATTGATATCTCACAAAGAGGGATAAAGAAGAATTCATGGGTATTCCTAAATGTACCCAATCGGATGAAGAAGGAGATGAAGGAGAGCCAAACAAAACCTTTGATGAAGGTTTAGACAAGGAAGAAGGAGGGAGATAAAGATGATGAAAAGGGAGATGAAAATGGAAAAGATGATGATGATTTTAGGGATATGCAAGAATTCATGGGTATTCCTAAATGTCCACCATCCGATGAAGAAGGAGATAAAGGAGAACCAACCGGAACCTCTGATATAGGTTTAGACAAGGAAGAAGGAGGGAGATAAAGATGAGGAAGTGAAAATGAAAAATATGATGATGATTTTGAGTATCCTCCTTATTCTTCACTACATTAACTTTCCTTTTATTTTTTAAATTTTGTTGGCCCTTAATGGAAATAATCATATATAAATGTTTACTTTTCAATTGCTTCATCTTAATAAAAGTTTAGCTTATTACTAAATGTTTCCATGTTTTAATTTGCACTCTTTTAATCTTTGTCAAAAGGGAGAGAACATTTGCATTTGAATTGATTAACTATCATTTAAAATTTATAACATATATTAAGGGGGATCAATTAAAGGGATATGGCTATATGATTAAGCAAATTAATCCAACTTTCTTTTGTCAAAGGAAGAGCACATGTTTAGGGGTAGAACACTCTTTAGACATGAAAACTTTTAAAGTTCATTTTTAAATCAATTCAATTTAATTGCCAAAGTCATAAAGGGGGAGATTATTAGTAAAATAAATGGTCTCTATTTTGATCTTAGACTATCAAATTGAATAAAAATAATATTTATACCAAGTTATATTTTGCAGAACTTTAGTTTTTTTGAAGAAATCTCAAAGAGCCCGACTTGACCACAGGATAGACCGATCAAACTCAAGAACAATTGGCCATATCGAGCTACAGTATGACTGCACCAATCCTGAACTGAAGTATAGTACTACCGGACCTAGCCTTAGCATCAAGACTGAGCATGAGTTGACCAAATTGAGCTCAAGCTAAAATATCCAGTACAATTCATACTCAGTGTTACTCGCACATTATGAGCGAACAAACTATCACTACCCGACCATCAAGCAGCTCGACCAGACCGAGCATTAGAAAAATTCATAAAACATCTAATAGAGCTCACAGTCCCTGGTACTCCAAAGATTTTAGCATATCATGCCTAGCTCGACTGGACTTGATGCAGTCCGACTGGACCGAGCCAAAACTAAAAATCTAACAAAGTTTCAATAGAGTTCACAGTCACTAGTACTCCCGAAATCTCAGCATACCATGAGTAGTCCGACCGGACCAAAGACATTTTGATCGTGTAGACCCTTAATTTTTGACCCAGTCCGGTCCAATATATTTTAATTAGTTCAAAATAATTTTTGTATTATCCAATATATTTTAATTAGTCTAAAATAATCTTTGTATTATCTTAATTAAATAATATTTGCTTTAGTATTTAGTTTTTATAATTAATAAACAAATAAAAAATAATAAACAAATACATAAAAATAAAAATAAAAATCGATGACAGAAAATCGACAACTAAAAATTTCATCGCCGAAAAGGGGTCGGAAGAAATGGCCCGCAGGCAATTTCGCTCGCCCAGCTTGCAGGTTCCCGTAACAACTTTTTTCCCAGTGAAATTTTTTTGCAGCAGTTTTTTTTCGCCAGCAAAATTTTTACGAAGCAATTTTTTTTCGAAACCAAATTCTATTTGGTTTCGGTTTCCTTTTCTTAATTAATGTTAGATTCCATGAACAATTATGATTAATCATCAAAATCTTCTATAAATAGGACTAAAAAACAACACAGAAGAGAGGGGGAAAATTTTAGAGAAAAAAAAAACTTTGGACCGAGGAATCAAGGAAATTAGGAAATTGACGATCTAACTTTTGAGAGAGCAAACAAGCAATTCAATCCATCAAAGGCAACCATCTTGCCTTTGTTCTTGTTCATCCAAGAAGTAATTTTTGGTGGAACCAACAAACGACGGTATGAATATCTAATTTTTTCACAGTAGCTTGAATCATCGAATTGTTACTTTCGATTCTAAAACCTTAAATCGTTTCAAAATTTAACAAAACCCTAATATGCTTTCCAATTTTCCAAAACCCTAAATTGAATATTTTTCTTTCCAAAGACCCTAAAAAATATCTTTTCTGTTTCTATAAACCTTAAATCATTTTGTTTATTTTCATAAAGCTTCATAAAACTATAAATTGTTTTTACAAATTTTAAAATCTAATACATTCTCTGAAACATTAAAAACCCTAATTCAACTTTAAAACCAAGACAGTAACCTTAAACCAATTATTCTAAACCCTAGTTTTCTTAAACCCTAATTCCCTTAAAACCTTAAACCCTAATTTTTCTAAATCCTAATCTTTAAAACTCTAAAACCTTATAAACCTAAATATTAAAATTTAACATAGTAAGTAGCTAATAATCATAAATATAATGTTTTAAAGTGTCCAAACCCTAATTTCATGATTTCACTCCTCAAATACTAATTTGGTTAATCAAAGAACTTTATGAACCTCTTAAATTATAAAACTTTAATCCATTTCAATTAATTTAAAACTTATAGTAGCTTAAACCCATAAATTTCAAAACCCTAAACACATTAAATAAAGAATCTTAAATAGAAACAGTTGCCCTAATTTGAATCTTTATTTGCTTTATTTAATTTTATATTTGATTATGTAGTCTATTATATGCTTTAATTTATTTTCAATGCTTTGTTGGTTTATTTAATTTCAATGATTAGTTTATTTAAATTATCATGGATGAATGTTTATTTTATATTTTGATTAATATCTTTAATGAATGATTTATTTATGATGAATGGTTATTTACTTTATCGATTTATTTTGATTTCCAAATGTTGTAAGAGGTATGTTTCTACTTGGTGGGTGCCTCATTAGTTAAATATCATGTAATTTAAATTGCTTTTATATTTTAGACCAATGTAAAGGACATGTTTCTACCTTTCAGTGGGTGTCCTATTTAGGCATGGATTATGTAAGGGCATGTTTACATCTTCGGATGGGTATCCATTTATTTGTTTTACTTAGACATTATTTTGATTTTCAATATATCAATGCTTTATTTTAATTATTGTGTGCAATATGGATAATATTGTTATATTTTAGAATTTTATAATATTAAGACCTGTAAAGGAGGCTGGTTCCAATGAACCGGGCATTGTGGGGGTGCTGGGCCATTTCTCACCTTCCCCACACGTACCTAACTTTTTGAACCCATTAGGGGGTTGGGTATTCCTTAGGAATCGAGTCATCCACCCCTTTCTTTTTTTCCAGGCCCGTCTGGGTGGCGACTCCATTTTCTCCGGACTTAGATCTGTGTTCTCTAAGGCCCCGAGCCTAAACAGTGCCAAAGTCGCAAGAACCATTCCACCGGGAGTGGGGGTGAAAATCCCCACTCACAGTGGTGACTCCACTGGGGATAAGAGAAGTTGATTTTGTTGGTCTTTATATTATTCTATTCTTTCTTATAACGATATTATCCACTGCATCATCTTAGATTGCATCGTGTGCGTGAGTTAGGATGCCTGTGTTACCCGTGTTGTGTTATGTAAGGGATACCATACTTTCACTCAAGGTATGGAGATCGAGCATGGCATAACCACTCATAGCCTCGTACCATTTGGTATATACTTGCTATGGGAACCTAAGCCTTTTTACCCAATGACTAAAGCTTATGTAATTGGCCTAGTTACTTTCCTTAAGTTTTACCCCAAATGCATGTTGTTTGACTATGGTTAAATTATCTTGGCTTAAATCATGGCTTATTTGGTTTTCTCTTTTTATAATATGACCTAAGTGCATTGTAAGCTCAAATAAATTTTTCTTTAAAATCCAAAAGACCAAAGCTATTTTCAAAACATTTCAAGATGGTCTTTGGACATAAGACTTTTTCTAAAAATGAATAAAAAATTCTTTTGCTCATGGCCCAAATACTAAGCCCAAAATACATTTTTCCTAAAGTCTTTTTACAATGGGCTTAGAAACAAAATTATTTTCATCCAACCTTTTCTTACAGAGAGCTTACAAATTATTTAGGTCAATTACGAAATACCAAAAATCAATTGTGAGCCTAGTTTATACTAAAAATAAATTAACCATGGGCTTGTTTTTCGCATGAACCATTAGTTACTTTTTTTCAAGTGAGAAATCTATCTATAATAAACCTCTTAATTTAGTTTTAATCTAATATAGCATAAAAGCTACTTTAATTGGTTGAATGGATTAAAACCTAATTAATGGGAATTATTATGAAATGATTTCTATTTTCGAAAATATAACTATTGGTTGAAACGTCCGAGGGAATTATTCAAAAACAAGATGCCCCATGTTGGTATTTTGTTAACCATATGCCTAGGAAAAGAGACTCGCCATTCGTGTGTGGATGTTATAAGGTTGGAAGGAATGTCCTATTTGTCATTGTTTGTCTATTATTTGTGCATACATGCATACATTTGCATCTCATATCATTGATCCTCTCTGGCTCACAGCCTTGGATTACGAAAGTTCAAAAGCTTACGACAATCTGACCTACGCCGGAGATGAAGAATCTAGCAACGACTCAATCACTTGCTCACCAAAAGCAATGGAGCCTGAACAAATTCAAAGAATGGTGGATGAAACCCTGAATGTCAAGATGGAAGAAATAAAAGAGGCCCTAGCTAAGACCATGAAGAACCAATTGACTGCAATTTTAGAAAATCATGTCGAAGCATCTGCTAGCACTAAGAAGCCAAGGGACAAAGGGAAGACTAAAGTTAGTGAAGTAGTTTTTGATGATGAAAAGGTGATCATTGATGATGATGATGATGATTGGGCTCAATACTACCAAGATCCTTAAGGCAAGAAGAAAGAATTGAAGATTGTTAAAAGGTCAACTATGGAGAAAACTGAAACTTCTGATGTTGAAAAGATGATTGCTGATTTAGAAAAAAAAATTTGAGAAGAAGCTGAAAACTAAAGAAATGTCCGAAGTTGACAAATTATTTGAGCTAGTTGAAGAAGTCTCGTGCAAGTTCAAGATGCCATCTTTCGCAAAGTTTGATGGAATCGAAAATTCTCATCTACTTGTGAAGCAGTATATCACTGCTATGTAGTCTACCCGAGCTACTAAGGCTCAAACCCTAAGGTACTTCATGCTCTCATTGGACCCTATTGTCCAAAATTGGTACAATACCTTAGATGATGGAACACAAAAAAGTTGGGATCTGCTTTACAAAGCCTTCATCCAACAATATGGATATAATGTTGAGAAGGAAGTTACCTTAATGGAAGTGGAGTCCATTAGGCAAAGGTCGAATGAGAATTTTATGGATTATGTGAAGAGATGGAGGAACAAGGCCGCTTTGCTCAAGAAGAGGCCCGATGAATCCGATCAAATTAGGATGATTGTGAGAGGGGTTTTGCCTAGTCTTTGTGAGAGGATGTCTCATACACTTATCCGTGATTTCAAAGATCTCCTCCAAGCTAGTCTGCAAATTGAAGAATGGGAAAGAGAGAAGAATCACTTTTCAATAAAAAGGAATGAGAAAGGGAACTACCAGTCTGGAAATCAATGCACGCAAAAAGAAGTCGGTGTTAATACTACTAACCAAATAACAAGAAGGCATTTTTCAGAATTAGGCAAACCAATGTCTTGGGTTCTCAATAAGCTTCAAAGAAAGGGATTGTTATGACCCTTAAATCCTCGCCCTTTGCCTAACCCTCTCCCACCTAATTTTGACACTAAAGCATTTTGTCAATTTCATCAAATGCAAGGGCATGACACGGATAGATGTGTGAGGTTGAGCATGAGATCCAAAATTTAATTGATAGTGGAAAGCTGCCCGAGCCCAACGAGCCGAACACCAAAGACAATCCATTACCCAAGTTCAATAGAGTATCTCCATCGGTAACCTTCATGGTGGGAAAAGGATTGGAAGAAGATTTTATCTTATCCTCTTTTCAAGATGGAAATATTGAAGATGTGAAAGGAAAAGAAGCTTCACTCAACAAACTTTCCTTAGCTTGAATGTTGCTTTTCAAGTTTACTTTCTTTAATATTTAATTATAACTATCATGTTTTTCAAATTTAAAAGTTGTTTGAATAAATTACTTTCATCAAAATTTTTGTTGGTCTTTGTTCATTTTGGTACTCAACCAATGAGGAATCTAGCTTGATAATTCATGACTTAATATATTTATGCATCATGACTTGAATTACTTTACTAGGTGAGGGAATTACTCTATAGCATTGAGTTATGTATGCTTACTTAGAGAGGGTTCTTGCATGATTATCTTTGTCTAGGTCCTAGCCAGTCTTAGAACATGCTTTGACAAACTTTTGAGGCGAAATTGAACTTTTCTTATTTAAGGGAGATATGATCTAGGCATTGTTTGATTAGCCAACAACTGGTATCCACCCAATTAGATATCAATCCCTAGTTGTCCCTTTGAGCCTTCATAAAATTTTAGATTTCTTTTCATTGGCATATAATCCCAACAACCTACCCTGAGTTATTGTGATACTTTCAACAAGTCTTATGATCACTAAGATGAAAAGGCAAGAAGATCAAAGAAAGAAATGAATAGTTAAGACCATGAAGATAGTTGAAGTTCTCAAGACCATAAGGGTAGTTGATGTTCACCTACTATCTCCAATCTATCAAGACAACATCAGAGTAACAAATGATTTATCCTTGTTCAAGAAGATTTATGTCACTCCACTCATCCATTATTGGAAACCCAAGTTGGTACAAATAAGACAACTCTTTTAGAGCTAGAACCAAAAAAAATAAAACAAAAAAAAAAGAAAAAAGAAGAAAAAGAAGAAAATAAAATAAAATAAAATAAAAGAACAAAAACAAAGAAAATAAAAAGGAAAAAAGAAAAATAAAACCTAGAAAGGCGGTTAAAAAAGCCAATTGAGTTCCCTTCTACCTAAGACAATAAAAGGCTTCCATTTGGTTTATAAGGACGGATTGACTTGAATTGGTCCAACCCAACCAAAGATTCAATCAAAACAAAGGAAAAGGGAAAAAGACTATTCAGTTCTTGAAAATTTTGTACTTAACAGTCCTACAAGGAAGAAGGACAAAATGATAAAACGTTCAAAGAAAGGGAAGAGTAAGAAGAATAAAAGGAAGGAAAAGGGAGAAGAAGAAAATAAATAAATTTGGGTACCAAACATTATGCAAAGGCAAAGACTATTCCAATCAAGATCCAGATTAATGCCAAGAAGATAGAAGGAATTTGGAGTCTAGCAAAATTACTCCCAGCTGCCCAAAGTTCAAATAAGAAATTTATAGTGTGAAGGTTTGTCCATTGTGTCACAACGGTTCCCACTTACAAATGGCCTTCATTTAAACCATGTCCCTTATAGACCCCATTTCAAGCCTATTAAAGACCTGTTGATCTCTCTTAGTAGGTAGAGTCTATTAGTGGAGATAGTTTGAATAAGCATGCATATGAGATAGATAATATTTAAACTCAAATGAGATCTTTGGCCGAGTAATGTGTATGTGCCTATCTGAAGTGCAATAGTTCTTGCTTAAATAGAAATAATTCCCGAGTTTAGTGTAACTAGGGTTGTCATATTATAGATATGTTAATTTGGAAAAATCAAGTCCTGAGGTACATTGACATTGATTTGGCAAAGCCAACATTTGATTTCAAAATAAAAATTCAAAAAATAATAAAAAATGTTTTTGTCATACAAAGCTTTCAAGTTAAGGGAAGTATGTTGAACCTCGAAGGACGCATTGGGCAAGGAAATGATGGTGAAAAAAAAAGGTCAGTTACTGTAAAGGTAGAAATTATGTATTGTCATTATGCTTATTGTACAATGTTCATACAATTGATACAATTTATACATTACTAAGAAGGTTGTGGTAGGTCATCAAATAAAGCTCTAAAAAAATCATCGCCTGTTGGAGGAGGGGGCAAATTACTTGTCCCGAGTCCGCCCAAAGCTGGAGCACTAAAATCCCTATTACCTTGGAGTTCCAATCTGTCATGGTCCTCATCGAAAGTGGATGAAAGGATCTCATGGTCATCAGTTTGGGGGCCTCTTGATGAAAAAGCACCAGGATTCCTCATCCCCTGAAATCGGAAGTCTCGAAAATTTTGTTCTGATTGATGATATAAATTTTCAAAATGAGAAGCCTGCTAACAACTTGCAGTCAACTCTTCTTGAAGTTTCTTAGTTTGTTCTTCAAGCATCCGCTATGAGCCAGAAGGGAAAAAGGTAAGAGCATACATAATCATGCATACATATAGCATAAATTACCATGAAATAAGAAAACTTACCAGGTAATTCAAATCAATGTCCTGCGGATGAGATGGCATATCTGGCGGGCTAGAATGAGCAAACGAAGGGGCAGTAAAAGAAGGTCCAGCCTCATGATCAAATGAGCCAACAACCTACAACAATCATTAAAGAATCAAAAAAAGAAAGAAGCATTTGCAAGGGAAAAATAGTAAAAGTGTACCTGAGAAGTGCTAGCCCCAAGATGTGGAACGAACTCTCCTCCATCTCCATGATGTTCATCTTTACCCTCATTTTCTTCGGGAATTTTCCGTACACCAACAGGAGACACATCAAAGTTCAAGAGACTTCTTTGAATAAAATGGGCATAAAATGCACCTGGTAGGTGGAGAAATGCCTCAACACCATAACCGTACCAAGCCGAACACCATGCATCCTCCGGCATTGACATAATATTTAAAGTATATTCCGGGCAATGCATCGAGACCCTCCGCTACTTTGAACCAAGAAACCACTCATAAACTCTGTCTCGAAGAAACCAACCACTAGACACTGGGCCATCGATGACTCGGTGAGTATGTTGGAAAGATAACGCAGCCTTCATGAAGAGAGACTAGTTTGTCCGCTCTTCTGGGTTCCACCAGGCCAAATTCACCTGCAAAATAACATAAGGTAAGTAAACTTTCACATAAAATTTAAAGCATACTAATGCTATTTTACCTGGTCCCAGGTTATGCGGCTCAACACAAAGTGGTGAGTATGCACATGGTGAGAGCCGGGGACATCCACACGATCTGACAGCTAGAGATTTAACCTCGGATACCTGACCCTCTCTCGAGAAATACCAGGCGCCCTCACAAGGTTGTGTTCGTATGTCCATGCCTACAACAATAATAAAGATCACATTCATGCAAGAAAAGAGTGGAAATGACATTGGTGGAAGAAGAGTACCTCGACAACCGCCATCAAGCCGACGAAAGACTTCTTATTTCGAAAAATTTTATCAAGACCATGGTAAAGACAGGCAAGACCAGCTTCACCCCAGCCAAAAGATGGTACCATCCTAAAATAAGAAAGGGCCCTCAACACTGACAAGTGGATGGAGGATTCAGTGCTGCCTAAGATGGTCGACCCAAGAAAATATAACAAAAATCCTCGAGCATACTATTGGGCTATGTCCTTGTGAACCCATCCTTCGTATTTCATCCAATAGCTAGGAATTGGTTCAATTTTTATCTTAAAATTCCCCTTATATGATGGTTCCATACCAATTAATTGCTGAATTTCTTCAAAAGTCAAAATATTGTTGGTTAGAGGAACCGGAACACCATCATATCGAAAGTCTGTTATAGCAGTAAAATTGACTGGACCAATTGTCATCTCTCCAATGGGCAAGTGAAAAGTGTGGGTTGTGTCCAACCATCGTTCTGCAAGTGCCTGGACTATGCTCCGGTCTATCAGATACTCCTCGGATGGCAATTGTAAGATGAAGCTCTTAAAGCCACAATCTTGGATAATCTGCCTTACCCGAGAAGGCACTACATCATACCATTTTCGGGCTTTGTAGATACACCCCCGAACAATGCAACGATCATGCTAAAACAGAGCCAGGTAAGTACATATTATCCTATCTACTTAAATTAATATATTTTTCCTAAATTTTCTAAAAAAGATAATAATATAAAAATATAAATAAAAAATAAAAGCAAACACAATAATAATAAAAGAGCATAAAAAATCAAAAATAAACAAATAAACAAATAAAATAAAAAAATAAAAAAAATAAGAAAGACAAAAAATCAAAATGAGAAAGAAAGGGAAAAATAATTACCCCGCTCTTTTGGTTTGAACTACGATGAAGCGGCATCCCGGCTAGTAGGTCTATATTTTCGTCTTCATGATGCCGAATAAACTCTAATAACTTAGCATTAGAATGAGTTCCTGACCTTGAAACATGTATTTTTTTTTTGAAAATTATGTGCTAAATTTGAAAGAATTTGAGAGAATTATAGAAATTAAGGATTTAGCTATGAATGAAATGAAGGAATTCGATCGTTTATATAGAGAAACGGCAAGAAAAAAAAACAAAATTCAAAAGTAAGTTTTACTGTTCATAAATAGTAAGCTTCACTATTGATGAATAGTAAATTTACTATTTATGAATAGTAAATTACAATTGATGAATAGTAAAAAATACTATTTATTACTATTTACAAATAGTAAATAACTATTTATGAATAGTAAATAGTGTATAAATAGTGACTACACAGTAAACAAACAGTAAATTCAATTATTCGATTTAATCATTCAAATGCTTGCGTGTATATAAATATTTTTACACATAGGGGGCAAGAAGAAGACATGTGCATAAAAATTAGCCAAACTTTTTAAAATTAAAAAATCATTAGCTCGGGTCCAGAACCCAAATTTTCCTTAGGTCCAGAACCTAGAATCTTTTCTAAGCCCAGAACTTAGCTCGGGTCCAGACAAATTTTCCTTAGGTCCAGAACCTAGAATCTTTTCTATGTCCAGAACTTAGCTTGGGTCCAGAACCCAAATTTTTCTTAGGTCCAGAACCTAGAATCTCTTCTAAGTCCAGAACTTAGCTCGGGTCTAGAACCCAAATTATCCTTAGGTCCAGAACCTAGAATCTCTTCTAAGTCCAGAACTTAGCTAGGGTCTAGAACCCAAATTACACTTAGGCCTAGAACCTAAAATTATCCTTAGGTTTAGAACTTAGCTCGGGTCCAGAACCTAAATTACCCTTAGGTCTAGAACCTAGAATCTTTCCTAAGTCCAAAACTCAGTCTCGGGTCCAAGCACCCAAATTCAATTCAGTCTCAGGTCCAAGTACCCAATCTCGGGTCCAAGTACTCAATCTCGGGTCCAAGTACCCAATCTCGGGTCCAAGTACCCAAATCAAATTCAATCTCGGGTCCAAGTACCAAAATCAAATCAATCTCAGGTCCAAGAACCCAATGTCGGGTCCAAATACCCGAATCAAATCAATCTCGGGTCCAAGTACCCAAATTCAATCCAATCTTAGGTCCGAGTACCCAATCTCGTGTCCATGTACCCAATCTCGGGTCTAAGTACCCAAATCAAATCATTCTCGGGTCCAAGTACCCAAAACAATTTCAAATAACCATCTCATCAAAAATTAAGTCTTATTGTTTTTCACTCTCTTTTACTAAAGTCTTGGATCATTCAAGCAGTGGGCAAACTGTAGACCCTTAATTTTTTACCTAATCCGGTCCAATATATTTTAATTAGTCCAAAATAATTTTGTGTTGTCCAATATATTTTAATTAGTCCAAAATAATCCTTTTATTATCTTAATTAAATAATATTTGCTTTAGTATTTAGTTTTTATAATTAATAAAAAATAAAAAATAATAATAATAAACAAATAAATATAAATAAAAATTGGCGATGGAAAATCGGCGACGAAATTTTTCGTCGCCAAAAAGGGGTCGAACGAAATGGCCAAAGCCATTTCACCCACAGATTTTTCGTACGGGCGAAATGGCCCACAGGAAATTTCGCTCGCCTAGCTCGCAGGTTCCCGCAGTAACTTTTTCGCCAGCAAAATTTTTCCGCAGCATTTTTTTTTTTGCCAGGAAAATTTTTCCGATGCAATTTTTTTCCGAAACCAAATTCTATTTGGTTTCTGTTTCCTTTTCTTAATTAATGTTAGATTCCGTGAACAATTAAGATTAATCATCAAAATCTTCTATAAATAGGACTAAAAAACAACACAGAAGAGAGGAGGAAAATTTTAGAGAAAAAAAAACCTTTGGACCAAGGAATCAAGAAAATTAGGAAATTGACGATCGAACTTTTGAGAGAGCAAACAAGCAATTCAATCCATCAAAGGCAACCATCTTGCCTTTGTTCTTGTTCATCCAAGAAGTAACTTTTGGTGGAACATCAAATGAAGGTATGAATATCTAATTTTTTCATAGTAGCTTGAATCATCCAATTGTTACTTTTGATTCTAAAATCTTAAATCGTTTCAAAATTTACCAAAACCCTAATCTGCTTTCCAATTTTTCAAACCCTAAATTGAATCTTTTTCTTTCCAAAAACCCTAAAAAATATCTTTTTTGTTCTATAAACCTTAAATCGTTTTGTTTATTTTCATAAAGCTTCATAAAACTATAAATTGTTTTTCCAAATTCTAAAATCTAATACATTCTCCAAAACACTAAAAACCCTAATTCAACTTTAAAACCAAGACAGTAACCTCAAACCAATTATTCTAAACCCTAGTTTTCTTAAACCCTAATTCCCTTAAAACCTTAAACCCTAATTTTTCTAAATCCTAATCTTTAAAACTCTAAAACCTTATAAACCTAAATATTAAAATTCAACACAGTAAGTAGCTAATAATCATAAATATAATATTTTAAAGTGTCCAAACCCTAATTTCATGATTTCACTCCTCAAACACTAATTTGGTTAATCAAAGAACTTTATCAACCTCTTAAATTATAAAACTTTAATCCATTTCAATTCCTTTAAAACTTACAGTAGCTTAAACCTATAAATTCCAAAACCATAAACACATTAAATAAAGAATCTTAAATAGAAACAATAGCCCTAATTTGAATCTTTATTTGCTTTATTTAATTTTATATTTGATTATGTAATCTATTATATACTTTAATTTATTTTCAATGCTTTATTGGTTTATTTAATTTCAATGATTAGTTTATTTCACTACAAAAAAACACGCTATCTGCAACGGACAGAATCCGTCGCAGATCCGTCGCAAATCCGTCGCAAATCAAGTTTTGCGACCGATCTGCGACTGATCTGCGACGGATACGATCCGTTAGTAAAAAAGGCGTCGCAATTTTCAATTTGTGACAGGCCGTCGCAGATTGCGACGGATTTGCAACCACTCGGCGGTTGCAAATCTCGCGCTTAAATTTTCGCGGGTAAAGGGCAGCCGTCGCAGATTCCGTCGCAGATTTCGTCGCAGATTCCGTCACAGATTTCCGTCGCAAATTCATTGCAGATTCCGTCGCAGATTGCCGTCACAGATTCCATCGCAGATTGTCGTCGCAGATTCCGTCATAGATTTCAAATATCCGTCGCAGATTCATAGCAAATCCGTAGTAATTTAATATTAATTTTTTTTGAAACTATTTATATTATCAATTAATTTTATGAGAACTTTATAAATACATTTGGAACATTTAAACACAATCTAAAAAACACTAATTACATTGATAAAAATAATTCTTTTATTAATCTTCAATAGATAAAATATTTTACAATTTAACTATACAAGTGTTAAGAACACTACTATAAATAATCTATCTTGAAAATAACAATATAGATCTTCAATATTAAATTATAGTACTGGGGCATTCTCTCCTTATCACGGTCTTTCATATCCTGAACAACTTCAGACATTGGAGGCCTGAATTCTGGTTGAGTCTGCAAGACATACTGAGGTTAAGAGTGGAGCCTCCAAGACATACTTTCCTTCTACCACTCTATCCAAATACTGCTTCTAGATTGCTGCACTTCTGAAAGCACTAATATAAGTTAGATATATATGGTAAAATTAGCATTGCATAAATGTTCGGCTCCCATTTTCAAGAATAAAGTTTTCATAGTACTTGATAACATAGGCATGCACTTTGAATGTGCAGTTTTCCCCACATGAGCTACTGCTATGAATCTTCCTCTCTCTTGTGCAAACTCTATACATAATATGTTCACTTAAAGTCGTATATTATCCCAACCCCAAAAAAAAAAAAGTTAACATGTCAACATGTTCTTTCAATATAACATGTTAACCCTTCCCTTTCAATTTAACAAGTTAACATGTTATACCTAAACTTTCAAAAAAGATTTAAAATTCATATCTCAATCTCAGTTAATTTAACTAAATAAATATTTTTTTTTAAAAAATCTCTACTAAGTATAGATTATAGGAGGCATATTTAAGATCAGTTTTAATCAAGTCAAATTTACGACGTATTATTTAAAATTAACTTGCAAATTCTTCCAAATTCTACAGGGATTTGATTCAAAAAATATGTAGAATTTAAAAGATGAAATTCCAAACATTTTTTTATATATATCAAACTATATATATTAATAAATTCCATAAAACTTATTGAAATTTATTTATACCCCTCAAATTAGTCCTCTTAGCTAAATCCCTCACCACAAAAATAACAGCCCAATGATTATCTACATTCAGACTAAATTGAAACCGCTTAATCCTAGTTGTCCTCCGAGATGTGTGCAAAAAACCCAAGTTACAAAATTGGGAAAAAAAAACATGGTTCAAAGTATTCCAGTGATTAAAAATTCAATTCAACAAAGAATATCTAATCAGAGTAAGAGAACTTAGGGTATTGGCCTGCTATATCAGGCTTAGCAAAGTAAACATGCACAAAGATCATGTAAAAGTTAAAACTGCGGGATAGTTACTTCAGACAGTGAGCTGAAAAATTACATTTTTGAATTGTGTTTTGCATAGCTCAACTGTTCAGGGAAACAGATTCTTATAGTCCAGCATCAGCAGGGAAAGAAAAGATATCACCCCTGTCCCTGACATTTGCATTTACATTAAATTACCAAAATCAAAACAAAAAAGTTTTAAATGCACTTATAAAAAAGGAAAAAGAGAAGTACCTTTTCTCAAAATTACAACATATAGCACATGATGTGAGATGGAGAAATGGCATCTCAAAATTTTGGCGTCTGCCTTGAACACATGTTCACACATATGGTTCACCAGAAAATACAAATCATAAGATGCCATCATACCTCATTATATAACTGCTTGGAAGATGGTCAATCTTTTTTTTTGCCGCCGTAAGAATTATCACGCAGCCAACGATCTTCTTCTTCAAAAAACCTCACTCTCTTCACTTGTAGACCAAAGCATTTAATTGTCTTTCTAACTGCAAACACAATTGAGTATATGACATCTAAGTTCAACGCTGACAGGAAATGCCAAGTGTTGTTCATATGTGCACTTGTAGATTGTCTTTCTAACTGCAAACACAATTGAACATTGACTTGTTGATAATTGTATGAGGCAAAGCTACTACTCATCCGTGACAAAAATTAAAAATTGGTTGTGACCACATAATGTGAGTGCGCAACAAAACAGTGTAGTTGCAAAAGAATAACAAACTTGAAGGGAACAAGAAGCACTGCAAATTATTTCATAATAATTTATATTTTACGAACAGGAGGACAAAGAAAGGGGCAAGTGCTCCATTTTGCATATTATTTGCTACTCTATTGAACCAGAAATAAGATCAGAATTTTCCACAGAAATAGGAATTTTTTTTACGACAGAGATATACAGAATTTTCAAAACCAGGATAAATGCACACCTTAGTAGAATAAACTACAGTCCCCTATCGAATTATCCCTCAGCATTATAATACAGCAAGTAATATGCAGGAAATTAGTGGATGCAAATCCTAGTACGATAATAGTAGTCACCGCATCACCCACAACCTAGCATTTTGCTGTTGCTCAATCCAACCCCAAAAGTGCAAAAAAAAAAAATTGATATTATGTATAATATCTAAATAAATGTCCTTCATATGTACTGGTAATAATGAGTAATGTATCTGAATAATACCTGCTTACTATAAATAAGCAACACCAAGAGCACATATTCCACTCGAAAGCCTCAAAACATTAGATTGCTCAACATTTGATTGCATTTATTTACTTTGAGCACCTAAGTTTCCTATCAGAAGTTAGCATAAGAAACAGGAATCACAGATACTAAACAAGGCATGCATGCTTCAAATTTGAAGTGGATAAAACCATAGAAACATAAAGTAAAAAGGAAGGAATCAGACCAAAAAAAAGAAAAAAAGTAAGCGGAAGGAAAAGAGAGAGAGATGGCCCACCTGAAGTACGCTTACATCTAGGTAACCAAGTTTAGGGCACCCTCTAGCAATTGCTATTATTCCAGCATCACCAATTAGGTGGCAGCCACTAACATTCAGATGTTGCAAGAAACAACCTTGACCAATGGCAATAAGTGCCTCATCTCCCACTCTAGTAAATAAACTAAATAAGGACCGATAAAAATCCACTATATATCACATACAAAGTTAGCGAGACCATAAAGTAGCTTAAGATGTATGTTCAAGACAGAAAATTCCCCATAAAACAGAAAGATAAAAAGGAAAGATGAAAAGAACAATAGAAAAAGCATTTCTAGTTTTAAATGGAAAGAGAAAATCATCTAAACTCAGGATGTAAAGGAAGTGTTTTACCTGTCACAAAATCGAAGGCTAAGATCTGTGAGAGACTTACAATTCTCTCCAATGGCTATGATTCCCTTGTTACCAATCTATTGGTGAGGAAAAAAAGTGAAAAATTAAGAGATAAGTGGTGCAAAGTACAATTGACATATATACAACTATCAGAATATACAGCTGTATCATATTGCTTAAACATGGAACTTGAAAAACAAATCCAACTATGTTGCATAAGTATGCAATTGACTATTGTTTTCCAATGAGAAAAGAATTTAAAATAAAACACTTCAATCATATAAAACAGCATTTCATCCTGACATGGAGATTCTCAAATTGAACTCATAGTGAACTAAAGTCGCAATCCTCAGTTCTCATCCCGAAATCAAACTCAATGTTGCAATCGGGAATATCAATAAGTAGGCTTTCTAACTTGGAACAACAGGGTTGCAACTTTGGTGGTGACCAAAAAGTTCTGCAGCCCCTTTTCAAGCTATAACTGCCACTGTGTCAGAGTGAATAATTCATTTTTATGCCATTCAACATCAAAGCACTTTCATTGCAAACCAAGCATTCACTGGATCAAATTCCGATTAATAACACTCTATAACCAAGTAAATTAAACATCAGGAACAGTCTGAATTTGACTGCCTAAGCAAAATCACTATTTCAGGAAAGAAAGTAACGCCTACATTCATGTGTACAAGAGATAGAGAAAGAGAAAAAGAGAGAGACAGAGAGAGAGAACCTCATAACAACGGCGAATATGAAGTTTCTTTAAATTTTTACAGCCTTTAGCTATACTGCAAATGGCATCATCACCAATACTAGAGCAATCTACCAGATGAAGAGCCTGCAAGAACTTGCAGCCTTTTCCAATTTCAAGAAGTGCATGATTACCAATCCTTTGACAATACAACAACACCAATTCAGTGAGGTGTCTGCACATAGTGAAAAAAAAAAGCTGTATTGACGAGATGGTTGCTACACATAAAATCTGTTTTTTAATGACAATGATAGAAGCGAAACAATTCACAGAAATCAAAGGTAAAACTTTTAGATAGAGCAGAATAAAGGCCAAGTAGGAATTTCTCTTTAAATAAAGCCAGAGAGGAGTGAGAGCAGGAGAAAGTTAGCAATAAAGAGAAAAAAAAAAGGAGACAAAGAACATAGAGGGAGGGAAGGGGTGGTGTGGGGAGAAAGAAAACCTACAGACAAGATCTTCCAATGGCCTCCAGTCCGATTGTTCCAATATTGTGGCAACCATTAACTTCAAGATGTGCCAGTTCTCTACAACCGGTGGCAATGGCTTCTAAACCCTTGTCCATCCCCAATAGCATGCAAACCCCTGAAAAGAAAGACACAAATCAATATTCCTTAGGAAATAATGAGAAAAAAAGACAAGGGAAAAAACAAAGAAAAGGCAAGACATTGGACGAAACAATTTTCCTCTCAGGTTGCCTGTGCCTTCAGATGGTCAATAAATGAAAAAAGATGAATAAGAGGAAAATAAAACTTGATCTGAATGTTAATATTCACAGAAAAAAAATTATTGTAAGGAAGCACATATGGTTCACATGACACTTTGGTGGTTCAGTTCAACTAGACATGTAACTTTTAATTTCACAGGGCGAAATGATCAACTCACTTGTAAGTAAATGTTTGAAAACTGTATAAAGCCAACACCTCCAGTGACAAACAATTGGTTCCCATAGCTGTCAAAGCCTCATCCGTAACATTAAGACATTGTAGCTTCAAAACTTTCAAATAAGAGCATCCTTGTGCAACAGAAACAACACCTTTATTATGGATGGATTCTGAATCCAATGATACAGTTTCTAGAGATTTGCAATAGGTGCTCACTGCTTCCAATGATATGTCAGTTATTTTGGCACAGGCTGCAACACCGAGAGACTTTAGTGATTTCCCACAGCCTTGGGCTAATTCAACCAAGCCTGTGTCAGTCAAACCTTCACAAAAACGCAAGTTCAAATCTTCAAGTTGTTTACAGCACTTCCCAACAGCAGCCAGACCATGATCTCCAACATAGCAACCCTATGGAAAATGAAAATGGGAAAAGGAAAATAACATGCAAAAACAAAAAGAAAGCAAATATTAAAGCTTAAGCAGTGATTGCATTGTAGAAGAGTAAAACTCACTACAAAATTTTTGCATTGAAACATGCAGATATTAAAAGGAAAGAAGAAACATGAAGCTGAGAGCATTTAACTAGACTTGCATGCATTGCACAAACAGCCCCTGGTAAGGGATTTGAACTAGATCATATTACCAAAAGCATTGCTACCACTACAAAAATATTCGGCATTTGCGACGGAAATCTGCGACGGACATGTTTCCGTCGCAAATTTGCTACGGATCTGCGACGGATTTGCGACGTAACATTTTCCGCAAAAATTCTCGGCGGGAGTAATCCCGCCAACTTTTGCGACGATTATTTGCGACGCACTTATTTTCGTCGCAGATCTGCGACGGATTTGCAACGGATTTGCGATCAATTTCTCAAAATTCCTCTGACTCGTCCTTTCGTCGAAAATCCGTCGCAGATCCGTAGCAAATTTGCCACGGAAAACATGTCCGTCGCAGATCCGTAGCAAATTTGCGACGGAAAACATGTCCGTCGCAGATTTCAGTCGCAAAATTCCGAATATTTTTATAGTGAAATTTGCAACGGCAATAGATGGTAGCAGATCTCCGTTGCAAATTGGTTTTTTTTAGTGTTTTCTCTCTCGCGCCAAGTTTCCGCGCCAACTTTTGCGACGATTATTTGCGACGGAATGATTTTCGTCACAGATCTGCGACGGATTTGCAACGGATTTGCGACCAATTTCTCAAAATTCCTCTGACTTGTCCTTCCGTCGCAAATCTGTCGCAGATCCGTAGCAAATTTGCGACGAAAACATGTCCGTCGCAGATTTCCGTCGCAAATGCCGAATATTTTTGTAGTGTTTAAATTATCATGGATGAATGTTTATTTTATATTTTGATTAATATCTTTGATGAATGATTTATTTATGATGAATGGTTATTTACTTTATCGATTTATTTTGATTTTCAAATGTTGTAAGAGGTATCTTTCCACTTGGTGGGTACCTCATTAGTTAAATATCATGTAATTTAAATTGCTTTTATATTTTAGACAAATGTAAAGGACATGTTTCTACCTTTCGGTGGGTGTCCTATTTAGGCATGGATTATGTAAGGGCATGTTTCCATCTTCGGATGGGTGTCCATTTATTTGTTTTGCTTGAACATTGTTTTGATTTTCAATATATCGATGCTTTATTTTAATTATTGTGTGTAATATGGATAATATTGTTATATTTAAGAATGTTATAATATTAAGACCTGTAAAGGAGGCCGGTTCCAATGAACCGAGTATTGTGGGGGTGCTAGGCCATTTCTCACCTTCCCCATACATGCCCAACTTTCCCAACCCATTAGGGGGTTGGGGATTCCTTAGGAATCAAGTTATCCACCCCTTTCTTTTTTCCCGGTCCGTCTGGGTGGCAACTCAATTTTCTCCGGACTTAGGTCCGTGTTCTCTAAGGCCTCAAGCCTAAACAGTGTCGAATTCGCAAGAACTATTCCACCGGAGTAGGGGTAAAAATCTCCGCTCACAGACCGTACCAGTGAAATGAGATTCAAATATTATAGTCGTTACTTATCCATCAATTGATGGATGCCTTGTGTGCTAGTTGTTGGATAACTTTTGTCAGAGAAATGGAGAGCACGACCGGACTAGTGCTCAATCCAACCATTGTAACACCCCATACTCTATATAAGCACTATACATATACTTGGTATACATACAATGCGTATATAAAGTATAAGAATGTCACTTTTAGTTTCTATTTAAAAATCTTTATCTAAGGTCAAGCAATATTATATTAATTTAAGAAACATTTATAAGAATCATTATTGTTATAAAAAATAAAACATAATTAAAATCATACATGTATGCATCACCTTCTAGTTGGTCTCGAGACACTCATACTTTTCTCGTGGCATAGCAGCTAAGCATCCAGATCATCCGCATAAATACCTGCGCAATTACACAACCGCGCTAAGCCCGAGAGCTTAGTAGTACAAATAAATAATAAAATATACATTACAAAATAATCATACCTTATAATTTTAGCATCATGTTTTATTGTTTTCTTACCACTTTTTCCTTTCTCAATGGATTCTTCATATATTGCCACTAATCTCATAAATTAAATACATCATTACATAGCATATTCACAACACAATACCTACCCTTTCTATTTCATATACACATATATATGTATATATAATCACAACAAAACACCATTCAAACCTTTAAAAGAACAATTCTCACAAATTCCACATTCACAAACATGTTACACATGATACAACAATTCCATAACCTCATATCTCAACAAAATCAATACATATATTACAAACTCATACTTCATAACATCACTTTATTCACAATTCATTAATCATGAAACACATTTCCATCAAAAGCATTCATAGATCTCATTATTCATTTGTTTCAACATTGTTTCCATATATCTTATTTATCAATCATGTTACCATTCAGGACTCACATTACACAAAGACAAGCATGGGCCCAAGACACACTAATATGCCATTCAATTTTCAGAGTAATGCTTTGGTTTATTCATCACATTTATCATTATCATAGACCCAACTAGGCTTCAAGGATTAGGCTCAACCAAGCTTCAAGGGGAACAAAGCATGCTAAGTATCAACCCAACTTGGCTTCAAGAACCAAACCCAACCTAGCTTCAAGGGTTGTAACATCTCAATTAGGCTTCAAGGATTAGACCCAACCAAGCTTCAAGGGGAGTAAAACATGTTAAACTGCAACCCAACTTGGCTTCAAGGATCAAATCCAACCTAACTTCAAGAGATTATTACTAATAGGCATGCCACCAACAACAAACTCTGAAAATGGAATAACACATTAGTCACACAATTCATTTATTATTTCATTATCATTTCTATTCTCAATTCTCATCATCATTTAGGCAAACATGCCTTATTTCTTTCAATTGCATCACCATAGCCAATCACAATGGCTTTATATTACATTTGAGTCATCATTGCCAAGAACAATGGCTTTATATCACATTATATCTCAAATCACATTTCAAGTTTCATCATTGATATATGCAACATCAATTACATTACTACACAAACATATCATGAATCAATCATACCATATAGGCATGCTTCAATCATAACATTAAAGTAATTCATCATCAATGATCTCATGATATTCCACATTATACACAACATGCCATTATTCATATGCATCCTCAATCTACATATAGTACAATACAATTTATGAGATTGACAATGCATAAAACCTAACATGGTTCATATAATATCAACGTTATCATCAAATCATATTGATCAATTCAAATCATCACTCAAGTATACATAATCAATGACATTGCACATACTTTTTCATTGATCATTATATCTTCCACATTTCCTATATTATCATTGATATATTCATACATAACAATTTACCTTATTCAAGAACTTAGAATCCTCCATATACATTTGGTTGGATCATTATTGTTTTAAGTGTGTTTAGGTACAAAAGACATTTGAAGATCCAACAATGTTGAAGACCAAATAACAAACACATTTGCAAACACCCTCAAGGGACACGGCCAAGCTTGTGGCCGTGTCTCCCAATATAAACATCCAGTAGCCAACACGCCCAAGGGACACGGCCAAGCTTGTGGCCGTGTCACTCAACACCAATACAAGCAGTAGCAAACACGGGCAATGGACACGGCCAAGCCAGTGGCCGTGTCTCTCAACACAACAATCCAGTACCAGACACGGCAAGGGACACGGCCGTGTCTCTCAACATAAATCAGACAGTAACAAACACAGGCAAGGGACACGGCCAAGCCAGTGGCCGTGTCTCTCCAAAACTCATCCAACACGGCCAAATTTGCCCTAACTTGGCCGTGTCTCCCATAACTTGGCCGTGTCCTTCAATAATTCATAGACCAAACACTTCGAAATTCATCTAAACCAAACTCTAATTCAACATTTCATCATTTTCCTCACAATTTTCTCAACTCATCATCACTTAGATATCAATTCCACACATTTACATACTTAAATCTCTTGTTATCATCATTTTACACACCAATCATACCCAACATAACCTCAATCCAAAAGAAAACCACACAAGAAGGTATATACTTATATATATGTATAATCAATAAAATTCATTCAAGAAATGTGTACTTACCTATATAGCTTGCCAAATCTTCATCTCCATCTTCAATACTCTTAAAATCCTTAAGAAATTTGATGAAGATCAATCTCTCTCTCTCTCTCTCGTGCTCTCTCTCTCTCTCGTGCTCTCTTGTCCACGAAGAAGAAACAGAAGAAGAGGAAGAAGGAAGGTTCTCCATCCTTCCTTCGTTCTTATCTTATATATATAATAATAATAATAATAATAATAATAATAACAATTATACCATTTAAATCTCCACCACACACAATTTCTTTTTGACTTTCTTCTTCTTTTCTCTTCAACACACACATTGAATCCAAATACAACAGTAATCCCAACACTTTTAGGGTATACTTTAGGATATTACAATTCTCTCCCCCTTAAATAATTTCGTCCTCGAAATTATCCAGTATAATAACAACCCATTTAGAACAATTTACCATCTTAATTTCCATATGAAGATAATCGTATCTTACAATATAGTTTTATCAAATCACATATCTTCTACTCTCCCCCTTAGAGATAATCATCTTCTCTGAAATTCATAATTCATCATTGTATAGGTATATATATATATATATCTTTACCTCTTATTACTTTCTCAACAAAGCAATCAAGATATCTCATAACATCTCCAATACATTTTATCTTTGTACTAAAGTCAGATTATCACTTTAACTCTTTATAGATATTCTCTTAACTTTAACCTCAAAAATCATTAATCAATATCTTAGCATTGTTTATTCCATTCTTACCATCACTTTCAAAATAAACAACTTCAATGGATAACTAAATTCTTACTCTCTTAAGCTTGTTTCTCACCATGTACAATTAATATACCTCAATTTATTTATGTTCATTCATAAATCAGAATATTATATCATACACATTACCATTAAATCTTACACTCCCAATACAATTGCACATATTAAATCTCAATGTTGCCTTGCAACTTTAACGAAACCTAGATCAATCGATTTATCCATCACAATATACTAACATTTCAACTTTATTTAATTCAAACCAACAATTAACTTATTGGAATTTATCATTGGATTTTACCATATATGCTTATATATAACCTAAGTTCATTAGGTCAAACTTATATTCAAATTCTAATCTTTCCAAATTCATATATTCAATCAATATGAATCATACTTATACATATACATTTCCTTATTTCAATAATTATTTCATCATTTCTTATACTCATTCAAAATTTATCAATATAGCCAACAACTATATCTTCATAAACGTACTTTTCCTCCAACCAAAATTAGTAATCCAAGTTCAATTGCCCAACACATTGAGTCTGCATGGTTCCACAGGAGGCAGATAAGTCCGTTCATTTATCTTTTCACAATTCATTTTTCATAATCATTTAGGCATTATACCTCAATATAATTTATTTCTAACATCATTGCCAACAATTATGATTTCCCATCATATCAAAATAGTATACTTATATATCATCGACTATTTTGAACACCTCATTATTCAATCATATCATTTCCAACATTATTGATATACACATATTAATTTACATTATTCATACTCCCATAAATTTTAAGTTTAATCACTTAATCACTTTATACTATAAATATATTCAGTATAACTTTCAATCATGATTACAATTTCTTTCATGTTATTATTTCTTCACTCAATATTACTATATTTATATAATTATTGTTCTATTACACAATTCATAACTTAAAACATTATCACAATTCTCTTCCCTTGCTTTACTTCTCATAAGTATAATTAACTTTTTAACATCGAAATTATAAAATATAACTTCCCCAATCATATCTTTTAACCATGTTTCTAGAAACATAGTTATCAATCTCAGTTCTAAATCTGAAGATAATAAAACTAACCACTAATCACACTAACCAAGTCATATGACCATAATATATAAGCAATCACATTTGGGGTTTGTAAATCAATCTCGTTCTTCTATTATTCGATTTCCAACCTTTACAATTATAATATTAGATTATATCACAAAAATTATATATATGTATTCTCCAAACTTGTATTACACCAAGAATTAACACATTTTAATTCTATTTCAAAACAGTTTGCTTTTGATTATTTAATCATCATTAACCCAACTCATGTTCAATAATATTATCTTTAACATTTCCAATACCCAACCTTCAACTAGATACAAATCTTACACAAGTATCTTTCATTACTCCATTTCCAATCCATCTCTTCTAGAAATTTTCAAATACATAATTCCTTCCTTACAATTCTTATTATACATTTATACATAAAACATTTTCACACTCAAATACTTTGAGTTCCACAACATCTTATAATAACCTCATTTAATTATTGCCATAACAATTTCACTGTTCAATATTACCCAGGTCCATTCTTACTTCTAATACCATTAAACATTTAATGATATAAAATAATAAACATATTATATACACCTTCATAGGTCACATTCATATCGAAAAGTTCATTTCACAATCCTCTTTATACAAACACATAATTATGCAATTTACTGAATTTCCCTTCTGCATATAATTTATACGAATTTAATATTTATCACTTTCCTTTAACTATTATCATTCTCATTTGTTTACCATAACTTAAGTTATTCATTAACTTCAATAAATATACATACTGTACTTATAATATTATTTCACAAGGAACTTAATCACATTTCCAATGTGATATCTCTCTTACATTTGTTTATAAATATCTTTAACACATCTTTCATAGTCATTTTTCATCCTTCCCAATCAAATTACTTAAAGTAACTCATTTTCTTTTGCTCAATTCCTTTTCTTTCATTTCACACCAAATTTTCCTACTATCAATCACATCTCCCAATTCATAATACTTTCATGAGCACTAATATTCATTTCATATATCTCATGTATTAAATACATTAAACTATCAATACTTCATTGATCTTCATCCACATTCCATGAAAACTATAAATTTCCAACTTACTAATTTACTCAAACTTCAATTTATTCATCTCCTACTATTCATATTAACTTTAAAACATCTTATATGTATATACCACAAAGTAACATCAAAACATATACGTTTCACAATTATTAAACTTATTCCAAAGAAAATCTAAATATCTCATATCTCCACCATTAACATGAGCTTTCACAAAATTCAAGCATATCACATTTCTAATAGTGAAATCACCATGTTTGCATTAAAATAGCAATACAAATAACACCAATGTATATTTGTACTTAACCAATGTCATCTCTTTTTCTTTTGAACATAACCTTAACTTTACATATCGACACCTTACATTATCACAATTAATCTATACCAATCAACTCATTCAATAGTTCACTGTACTCTTTGCATTTACATAATATATCTTTTCATATTACCCATCCAACAATATTTCCTCTTTCTATAAATCCAACCATAAAGTTTATTAGAAAGAGATTCAAACAATAGAGGATAGATCACATACTTTAATCTTAATTTGTTTCTAACTCATTTCCCACTTAATTCTTCTAGCCATTTCTTTAAATATCATACACATGTCAATAATCAAACTTTTTACTTATACCTTCCATATCATTTCTTTGTATCACACTCATCTCTTAATTATCAACATTTCAAAATTTGCTTTTATATGAAACCTCATTTATACACTATCATTTATTTCATGTAATTCAAATACATCACAATTCACATAATGCCACGTTCGAGACCAACCTAGATGTGAATGCATATGCATGTCTTACCAATTGCATTTCAAAAATCTTCTTTTCACTTCTTATTTAAACTCTTCAAAAAATTTTCTTTTAAATTTCACTTAGGCCGAGAATCTCGAACCTAAGCTCTGATACCAAAATAACTGTAACACCCCATACTCTATATAAGCACTATACATATACTTGGTATACATACAATGCGTATATAAAGTATAAGAATGTCACTTTTAGTTTCTATTTAAAAATCTTTATCCAAGGTCAAGCAATATTATATTAATTTAAGAAACATTTATAAGAATCATTATTGTTATCAAAAATAAAACATAATTAAAATCATACATGTATGCATCACCTTCTAGTTGGTCTCGAGACACTCATACTTTTCTCGTGGCATAGCAGCTAAGCATCCAGATCATCCGCATAAATACCTGCGCGATTACACAACCGCGCTAAGCCCGAGAGCTTAGTAGTACAAATAAATAATAAAATATACATTACAAAATAATCATACCTTATAATTTTAGCATCATGTTTTATTGTTTTCTTACCACTTTTTCCTTTCTCAATGGATTCTTCATATATTGCCACTAATCTCATAAATTAAATACATCATTACATAGCATATTCACAACACAATACCTACCCTTTCTATTTCATATACACATATATATGTATATATAATCACAACAAAACACCATTCAAACCTTTAAAAGAACAATTCTCACAAATTCCACATTCACAAACATGTTACACATGATACAACAATTCCATAACCTCATATCTCAACAAAATCAATACATATATTACAAACTCATACTTCATAACATCACTTTATTCACAATTCATTAATCATGAAACACATTTCCATCAAAAGCATTCATAGATCTCATTATTCATTTGTTTCAACATTGTTTCCATATATCTTATTTATCAATCATGTTACCATTCATGACTCACATTACACAAAGACAAGCATGGGCCCAAGACACACTAATATGCCATTCAATTTTCAGAGTAATGCTTTGGTTTATTCATCACATTTATCATTATCATAGACCCAACTAGGCTTCAAGGATTAGGCTCAACCAAGCTTCAAGGGGAACAAAGCATGCTAAGTATCAACCCAACTTAGCTTCAAGAACCAAACCCAACCTAGCTTCAAGGGTTGTAACATCTCAATTAGGCTTCAAGGATTAGACCCAACCAAGCTTCAAGGGGAGTAAAACATGTTAAACTTCAACCCAACTTGGCTTCAAGGATCAAATCCAACCTAACTTCAAGAGATTATTACTAATAGGCATGCCACCAACAACAAACTCTGAAAATGGAATAACACATTAATCACACAATTCATTTATTATTTCATTATCATTTCTATTCTCAATTCTCATCATCATTTAGGCAAACATGCCTTATTTCTTTCAATTGCATCACCATAGCCAATCACAATGGCTTTATATTACATTTGAGTCATCATTGCCAAGAACAATGGCTTTATATCACATTATATCTCAAATCACATTTCAAGTTTCATCATTGATATATGCAACATCAATTACATTACTACACAAACATATCATGAATCAATCATACCATATAGGCATGCTTCAATCATAACATTAAAGTAATTCATCATCAATGATCTCATGATATTCCACATTATACACAACATGCCATTATTCATATGCATCCTCAATCTACATATAGTACAATACAATTTATGAGATTGACAATGCATAAAACCTAACATGGTTCATATAATATCAACGTTATCATCAAATCATATTGATCAATTCAATTCATCACTCAAGTATACATAATCAATGACATTGCACATACTTTTTCATTGATCATTATATCTTCCACATTTCCTATATTATCATTGATATATTCATACATAACAATTTACCTTATTCAAGAACTTAGAATCCTCCATATACATTTGGTTGGATCATTATTGTTTTAAGTGTGTTTAGGTACAAAAGACATTTGAAGATCCAACAATGTTGAAGACCAAATAACAAACACATTTGCAAACACCCTCAAGGGACACGGCCAAGCTTGTGGCCGTGTCTCCCAATATAAACATCCAGTAGCCAACACGCCCAAGGGATACGGCCAAGCTTGTGGCCGTGTCACTCAACACCAATACAAGCAGTAGCAAACACGGGCAATGGACACGGCCAAGCCAGTGGCCGTGTCTCTCAACACAACAATCCAGTACCAGACACGGGCAAGGGACACGGCCGTGTCTCTCAACATAAATCAGATAGTAACAAACACAGGCAAGGGACACGGCCAAGCCAGTGGCCGTGTCTCTCCAAAACTCATCCAACACGGCCAAATTTGCCCTAACTTGGCCTTGTCTCCCATAACTTGGCCGTGTCCTTCAATAATTCATAGACCAAACACTTCGAAATTCATCTAAACCAAACTCTAATTCAACATTTCATCATTTTCCTCACAATTTTCTCAACTCATCATCACTTAGATATCAATTCCACACATTTACATACTTAAATCTCTTGTTATCATCATTTTACACACCAATCATACCCAACATAACCTCAATCCAAAAGAAAACCACACAAGAAGGTATATACTTATATATATGTATAATCAATAAAATTCATTCAAGAAATGTGTACTTACCTATATAGCTTGCCAAATCTTCATCTCCATCTTCAATACTCTTAAAATCCTTAAGAAATTTGATGAAGATCAATCTCTCTCTCTCTCTCTCATGCTCTCTCTCTCTCTCGTGCTCTCTTGTCCACGAAGAAGAAACAGAAGAAGAGGAAGAAGGAAGGTTCTCCATCCTTCCTTCGTTCTTATCTTATATATATATTATAATAATAATAATAATAATAATAATAATAATAATAATAATAACAATTATACCATTTAAATCTCCACCACACACAATTTCTTTTTGACTTTCTTCTTCTTTTCTCTTCAACACACACATTGAATCCAAATACAACAGTAATCCCAACACTTTTAGGGTATACTTTAGGATATTACAACCATGCCAAACCTTAGCCAACCAGACTAAAGCTAAAGATAGACCATGCCAAGTTTGAGTCAACTGGACTAAGCCCAATCCGGCCATAAACTTTCTCTGAGCAATGATTAAAGTGGGAGACAGAATCAAACATGTTGGCTCCTACACTAAACGGCTAGTTGAAATCTTGAAGACTATAAATACAATAAGAAACCTTACTTTTGTAGAAGAGTGTGATAGTAATTGCTAAGATAACATCTTTCATTTCCTTGCATCAAATTTACACTTTTATTCATGGTGTTGGGCATAAATTTTAATTAATAATTCAATAAATAAATGATATTCAATAATTAAATGATGGATTAATTCTTCTATTATAATTTATTCTATTATTATTGATAATTTATTTCATTCTATTATTATTTATTATTATTTAATTTATTATTATTATTTAATTATTTATCAGTTAAGTTCTTTCTTTTCGATATCACCTCTCTGATGAATAGGCTACGCTGCTTGCCCTTTCCGCTGCTCACCTTATACCTGATAGTCGAGTGGCATTCATTCTCCTGGAATGGAAAAAAAAGAAAAGCTTTGATTTCCCGTTGTAGCTTGTCTTAAAGGATATACAACACTCCAGACCAAAGAATACCTGCCAAAGATTGAGTCGACCCCATTCCGAGCAAGCAACAAAGGAATTAATCCAATGCAGTAAATATCTTACCATTAAACGCCATTGTAAATTTGAGTATGATCTTTGAAACACTTAGGTTTTAGAGTGATCCTGGGAAAACTCTTGTTGGGTTATGAGAATTATACTCAAACCGTGTAAAAGTTTAGTGCGAGCTTGTGAAAACACCAAGTTAGAGTTGAGTTTATGTGAGCGGGGATTTTTACCCCCACTTCCATGTGGAATGGTTCTTGTGACTTTGGCACTGTTAAGCTCAGGGTCTTAGAGAACACAGGCCTAAATCCAGAGAAAATGGAATTACCACCTGGACAGGTCAAAAAAAAAAAGGGGTGAATGACTTAATTTCTAAGGAATCCCCAACCCCCTAATGGGTTCGAAAAGTTGGATACATATAGGGAAGGTGAGAATGACCCAGGACTCCTATAACACCCGGTTCATTAGAACCAGCCTCCTTTTCAGGTCTTAATATTATTAAATTTTTAAATATTATAATATCATCCTCACTACATGCAATTACTGAAATAAATAATCATTGCATTAAAATCAAAACAAGTTTAAATAAAACAATAAAATGGAAACCCATACAAGATGAAAACATGCCTTACAATGTCTAATGTCCAAAATACAAGTAAAACAAAATAGAACACCCACCAATTGGTGAAAACGTGTCTCATACATTAATCTCCAAAATTAAAATAAAAGAAACAAATTAAGTAAACAAGACACCCACAAAGTGGAAACATGCCTTTTAAAGCTTTAAAACCCAAATAAACAAATATAGTTTGTAAAATCCCAAAATTATTTTTGAAAATTTCTAATTTTTGGAAATTAAATAAAATAAATTATAATTTAATTCGATAAATTAAATAAATGATTTTAAATAAAAAATGAAGGATTTTTAAATGAAAAAGTAGAATATATATGTGATATATACAAAACATATATAACATATAAAAGTCATCAAAAAGTCAACATATTTTTTAAAAGAAAAGTCAAAAGTCAAAGTAAAAAGAGTATTTTAGTAATTAAATTTTAGAAATTCAAAGTTATCAAATTAATTTAAAAATAATTAATTTTTAAAAGGAAGAGGGATTCTTGGACTTTTAATTTATTAAATAAATAATAAAATAATCAATTATTAAAATATTAAATAATATATTTATATGGTTATAAATAAAAGATGAAAGGAAAGAGAAAATAAAAGTTGTCTTCATTTCTTCTTCTTCTTCATCAAGGCCGAACCGCAATAGGAGAATAGCTCAAGGATTTTGATCTTCCAAGCTTCCAAAATTGAAGGATTCCAAAGGTTCAAAAAGGATTTTTAGTGATTTTCACTTGAAAAAGTAAGTTCTTTAGTTTTTTCTTTGGATTTTCATGGAAATTATAATTATTTGTGATTTTGGATTTTTAAGTAGTATGTTATAATTATTGGAATTGGTGTGTATGATGTTATTTTAAGTGATTAGTAATGATTTTAAGGTTGGATTGAAGAGATGATGGAGTTTGGGTATGGATTGGTGAAGAGAGAGCATTTAGGGTTATGTGATTTTTGGGGTTTTGAAATCATGATATTTAATTATGCAAATTAATTCCAAATTTAATTTTTTTTGATGCATAAACATGTATTTTAAAGTCAAATATTGGATTTGGTTGAGTTTTATTGGGGTATTAGATTGGAAGTGTGATTTAGGGTTTTGGAAAACTGATTTTTCCAAAGTTGTTGAATTGTTTGATTTTATTGGCTTAAGTGTGTTGTTTAATGATAAAAGTGGTGATTATAAGCTTGAAATGATAATTGGATTGAGTTGGAATGGAAAACCTTCAATGGGGGAAGGTTATGCCATTTTAGGATTTTGGTCCTAAGTGTGTATTTTTATAATGTAATTGATTTAAATGTGTTAAAATTTGTTTTTAATAATATAAATAAACTTAAAACACCAAATTGAATAGGTTAGTATGGTATTCCAAAGTTAAAGTGAGGTTAGCCTTAACTTTGGGATTTTTGCTTGGATGATGTTTAATTATGGATTAAGATTTGAAATGCCTTAGAATGTGGTACTAAATGATTATTTATGATCACATTTGGTTTAGGCATTAAGGAGAGTTGATTTGCCCCATCCAAGTGTTGAAGGCCAAGTTGGAAGAGAAGCATTGGAGGGTGTTTAAGCTTGCTTTTGGTTGTCATTTGAGATATGTACAAACTTTGGATGAATTGGTTATATTTGCATTACATTGGACTTAACACATTTTGGATTAAAAAATATGTTAAGCTACTTGATTCATGGAACATGTATGAATAATGTGTTATGACATGTGTAATGTCATATATGTGTTATAATCATTGTGAAAGGCCATTGATAATGGTTAAATTGTGTAAAATGTGAAATATGTGTATTATGTGAAAATGACCCAAAGTGTTTGGGTAATGCCATTTATTATGTATGTATTTAGGGCATTGTTAAAAAGCCATTGTTAATGGATAAAATGCATCAAATGTGAATCATATGTGAATTATGTGAAATTACCCAAAATATTTGGGTGATGAGTTTTAAGGTAAAATGTGATGAAATGTGATGAGTTGATATTGATATAAATGAGAAAAGTGAGAAAAAGATGAGAAAATGATATGAAATGAGAAAAATGAGAACAGTGAGAAAAAGATGAGAAAATGATATGAAATGAGAAAAATGAGAACAGTGAGAAAAAGATGAGAAAATGATATGAAATAAGAAAATTGAGAAAAGAGGCAATGTGTCTAGCTTGATTATGAGAAAATGAGAAATAGATTGATAATGAAAAATGTGAATTAATTGTGTGCCTAGTATGTTATTCAATTTTCAAAGTTCTATGTTTAGCGGGATGTCTGTGAGGTTATCCTCATTATTTGCCTTCGGGCTAGATGCTGGGCATCACTGTGATTTACCTTCGGGCTAGACGTTGAACATCACTTACCTTCGGGCTAGATGCTGGGTATCACTATGATTTGCCTTCAGGCTAGACACTGGGTTTCACTTGCCTTCGAGCATGACACTGGGTGTCAATATGAACCAAAACAATAACTTTGAAATTTGAATAACATATTAGATCCTTTGAGCCCATGCTTGTGTTTTGTTATTATATGAATTGTGAAGTGTAAAACAATTGAGAAATGTGTTTAAATAAAATCATATGAGATGAGATATCCATATGCATTGTGCATTGTATTAAGCTTTATTGTTATCAAAGTTTGTACCGCTAGGCTTTTGGCTTAGTGCGATTGAAATTCATCGCGCAGGTGACAGGGTAGATCCGGCTGAGCCGGAGAGTTTTTCTAGACTAGGTCGGGTCTAGACGTGAGATTTTACGTGTAGAGTTGATATTAAGATCAGAAACACTACTAGCAGCATGTATATATTTTTATAAATTATCGTACATTTTGGAGATTATATATTATATTATGTTTTCAGTGTATATATGTTATAAATTAAAAAGAATATTTTGGATAAAAATTTATGATGTGGGTTTTGTATATGTTTTGATATGTAGATATATGGAAGTGTATAATATTTTCAGAAAATATGGAGATATTGAGGAGGATAGATGAAATGTATTTTTGGGTTATTTGGGTGTGTTTGTGTGCAGGTTTTATTGTTTGTTGAATTTGAGAATGTCTAAATTATAGACAAAACTCTGGTAAATTTTTTTCAGAGATTTTTAAGAAAAATGCTTATTTTAGCACCTATGATTTATAATAGTATTTTATTTGTTATTAAATATACATCTTGAAGTATTTAAGATTTTAAATTTGAAAAGTGAAATTTTTTTATTAAACCAGTATGTGATATTTTTGTACCGTATATGTGTATTTTACAAATACTGGGTGTATGTATTGTACTTATATAGGGTATAAGGGTGTTACATAGTTTAATTAAATAAAATGAGTAATAAAACAATCAAAATTCATCATCCATCATAAAAACATGTACCAATAAATAAAATAATCGGATCTAGAGTTTAATCCTAAATTAGGTTTCAAACATGCAAAATTAGGTTTTCTAACCTAAAACTAGGACTTAATTATCAAATTATGATTTTATTATATAATTAGGGTTTTTTTTTGGATAAAATCAAGGTTTTATGGATTCTAAAACAAAATTAGGCTATTGAGCTTGAAAACTAGGGTTTTTATGGTTTAAAAATTATCGTTTTAGGGTTTAAATTTTGAAATTAGGATTTTGGTTTGGAAATTAGGGTTTCTGGTGAAAGTTTAGGGTTTTAATTTAGAAACTAGGGTTTGAGGTAGTTGGGATTAGGCTTAGTGTTTTAAAATTAGGGTTAGGTATTTGGGATTAAGGTCTTGATTTTACATATTTAGGATTAGGGTTTTAGGGTTTGAGATATAGGTTTTGGTTTTACAGATTAGGATTAGGGTATTAAGGTTTGAGATATAGGCTTTGCTATTACATATTAGGATTAGGGTTTTTAAGGTTTGGGATTTAGGTTTTTGGAAACAAGTTTTAATGTTTTGGAAAATAGGATTAGGGTTTATGAAACTTTG
The DNA here is from genome assembly GCA_947685225.1 of Garcia nutans. Taxonomy (NCBI): domain Eukaryota; kingdom Viridiplantae; phylum Streptophyta; class Magnoliopsida; order Malpighiales; family Euphorbiaceae; genus Garcia; species Garcia nutans. The sequence goes on from CANTUV010000045.1 coordinate 39,888,992, forward strand.
ATACAGTCAGAAGATGACAATTTTATTGCTACTGGAAATTTAAATGATAATAAACAATTTTATTGCTACTGGATTACTTAGCCACTGAATTAAAATTAATTACAACAAGTAATCAAAACTTTTAATGTTACAGGAATTAAATTAACTACTGAATTAAAGCAATTCATGTATTCAATATTTAAAAGGAAAAGCATAGCTACTGGACAATAAAATAAATTAAATTTAGAAAACAAAACTTGTATTGAAGACTCCACAAAATTAAATATGTTGATCCAAGCTACTGCCTGCACTAATCCAATGTTTTGGTTGAGCAAGGTGTATTGATTGCTCTTGCTCGATATTAATCATAGACTTCCCTTTTAGTGTTGCTTCTACCTCTGGCTGAACTTTGTTTTTATTTTTGCTATTGAGTCCGTGATCACTTAGCTACCAAAAAGTCCCTTCCATTGTTTAAGCTTCGTTTATTTATAATGTTGCAATTAGGGTTTGCAGTTCCAAAGTTAAACACAATTAGGATTCTTAAATCGGCTGAATTCTTTTTGAATTAGGATTCATATTTATTTGGAGTGTCCAAATAGACATGAGTTATGCTCATGTCGACTTGGAGCCTCCAAATTGACATGATCATTGGCTCATGTCAACTTGGATCTGTCCTGCCGCAAACCAATCTAAATTTTTTTAAATCTTTGGACCGAACCTTTTTTGTAAATTTAATTTTTGGCTTTTATGGATTGGAATATTTTAACTCAAGCCTTTAAATTAATTTTAGGCTCTTAAAAAATATAATAGACCGAGATAAGCTTCTTAAATTTAAACATGCTCAAATTTAAGGGTCTATAGTTTGTCCCCTGCTTGAGCAATTTGAGAATTCAGTAGAAAAGAGCGAAAAACAATATGACTTTTGAACTGATTTTGGGCAAGAATGAGTTTTGGACCTGATACTAGATTTGGATTCTAGACCTGAGATTTGTTTGGGTTCTAAACCAAGATTGGTTTGGGTTCTAGACCCGAGATTGGATTTAGGTTCTAGACCTGAGATTAGTTTAGATTCTGGACCTGAGACTGGATTTGGGTTCTGAACTCGAGATTAGATTTTGGGTTTGGACCAGAGATTAGTTTAGATTATGGATCCGAGATTGGATTTGGATTATGGTCCTGGGACTATATTAGGGTTCTGGACCCGAGATAGGATTTGAGTTTTAGACCTGAGATTGATTTGGATTTTGGACCCGAGATTGGTTTGGGTTCTAGACTCAATATTAGATTTGGGTTTTGGACTCGAGATTAGATTTGGATTCTGGGCCTGAGATTAGATTTGAGTTTTGGACCCAAGATTATTATAGTTTTTGGACCCGAGATTGAATTTGGGTTATGGACTCAAGACTGGATTTGTGGTCTGGACCCGAATTGCATTTGGGCTCTAGACCCTAGATCAGATTTGGGTTTTGGACCCAAGACTGATTTGAGTTCTAGACTCGAATGGGATTTGGATTTTAGACCTGGGGTATCTGCAAAAATTAATTTCAATAGTCAGTTTTGCAAAAAAATTTAGCTATTTTTACCGTTCCTATGTACTCTTGCCCCTTGTGTGGAAAAATATTTGTAAGTGTAAAAAATATTGTTTAGACACAAAAAAATGTATAACCACAATAAATATTAATTTACTATGTATGTGTGCTGTGTGTGAACAAAAAATGAATTATTGAAATGGAAAGCAAACCTTGGATTATTGATCTGAGAAAGAAATGAATAATTGAAATGGAAAGCAAACCTTGAATTATTGATCTAAGAAAGAAATTAATAATTGATTCTACATATGAGTTTATGTTTTCTTTATACTTTTTTATACTTTAATTTACTTGCAATCAGAGTATTTTTCTTTTCCTATCATTCATTTAATGGATCTCTTTCTATTAATATTAAGCAATATATGAATGTCTGTTCATTCACAGCCTTCAAACTTTCTATCTTTCAAAGTTTTACTATTTGAAACTCATAAAAATATTAACCTTTCTTATAAATGGCAGTTAAACAACATTCCTCAAGATTCAAAATGTGTTCAAATAATGAGCTGCTTACTTACCTTTATACCAGCGGGGTCGAGTAAATTTCTCTATTACCCGAGATGCATCTTTACCGTAGTTCCAAGGAAAAAACATAAGTGTCATTTTGCAGCAATTTGATTACTTATTGACACAAGATTTATTACTATAATTAATGTAGTGGGAAAATATAAATGAAAATTTATGTTATAGAACTTATGTAGCAAAATCCATAAAAAATGGTAAAAGAAAGGGGATATGAATGTAACTTTTATTAAAGTGGAAAAAGGAATATGTGTACTTACCTTACTTGACTTACTTATATTTGGATAGCATGATGGTTATGAAATTAAGGGATGAGAAAACATTCACAAAGCCCGTAAATGGTATGATCGGGCCCCACCTTTTGTAAAAAGAATGGTTCGGGAAAGTGGCTTTGAAGACTTATTTTGCAATTACCATCCCGAGGATATCAAATTGATAGGAGTGTGATCCAAGTGCTTGTAGAGTGATGGATGGACACTACCCATACCTTTCACTTACCCATTGGTGAGATGATCATTGGTCCAATTGATTTTGCTACCATAACAGGCCTCCAATATCATGGGACCCCTGTCCCTTTAACTAACAATATTTTAACTAATGAAGAAATTCAGCAGTTGATCGGTGTTAGGCCCCATTTTAGAGGACCTTACAAAATCAAATATGAGCCCATCCAAGAATATTGGATAAAGTATACTCGACCCATGCAAGATGAGAGGGCTAAACAATATACTCAGAGGTTCTTATTATATCTACTGGGGGCGACCATACTAAGCAGCACTGAGTCTGCCATCCACTTATCGGTGCTACGTGCCCTTGTTGATTTTGACTAGATGCCTCATTATGCTTGGGAAGAGGCTGGCCTTACCTGTCTTTACCATGGTTTTGATGTAACTCGCAGGAATAAAAGATCCTTTATTGTTTTTATGGCTTTCACCGAGGTATAACTTTCCTTATAACTATTGATCCAAATAATGCGTGTTTATGGATTTTATTTTCCCTTTAATGTATAGGTTTGGGCATATGAGCACAACCTAGTGAGAGTTCTCAACATTACTGGACCACGGCCGGATATCGAAGGCTAAGTTTCTGGCTCTCGGGCCATAAAGAGGTGTCTAAAAGTCATCATGTGCACAATCACCACTACCATATAAGTTGTTTAACCTAGAACCAAGTAAGAGAAATGTTAAATTAATATCAAAACTTATGAGTAAAACAACTTACCTTTTTGCTTTTATATAGGTGGACGTGGCTTAGTGGGAAGCTAAAGAAAGAAACAACTAGACTACATGAATGACTGATGCACTGCCCTTACAAGATTCTTGTCGTATCATTGCCAACCCAGTTTCTTATAGCTGGTTTTTTGGTGAGCGCATATATAACTGGGTTCTCGATCCTGACTAGTGAAGGGTACCAGCAGATATCCCATCATTTTTGTTGAACACCATATCCATGCCAGAACCTTATTGGACTTGTGCTCGTAATGGCTTTGATATTAGGGCCTTTTTGCTTTCACCGAATGTGTCATATATCCAATTTATTCGAGACCTGCTTATGAATTTTGAAGCTTCTCTTGCTGGTGTTCTAGGCTTTTCCAGGGGAGAAGCAAAAGAAGTGGAAGAAGAGGAGCAGGAAGAAGGAGAAAAAGAAGAAGAAGAAGAAGAAGAAGAAGAAAGAAGAAGAAGAAGAAGAAGAAGAAGAAGAAGAAGAAGAAGAAGAAGAAGAATAACAAGAGGATGAGAGGGAGCCTTCTTCCCATTTTTATGATGACTCTAGGGTCGACACTTCTCAAGTGAATGCTTAACACTTTGCCATTATAACTAATTCTTCGTAAGTTGTTATGACTATCTTTATGATTATTGCAAGTTGCTGGCTTCCCTAGTCATGAAGTTGTCCCACCATTTGCTACCCCGATACAATGACAATTCTCTCCGTTTGCTCCTTCTTCTCATCCAAATATGCCATCTTATCCTTAGGGCATCGATTTGAGTTATCTGGTCTGTCATCCTATTCCATAATGATGTATGTTGTATGTATGCATGAAAATGTATGGGCTTACCTTTTCCTTGTCTAGCTCACAGTGGATACTTGAGGAACATAATAAATAGCTACAGGAAGAATTAACTGCTAGTCATCAATATGCTGCTCATTTTGAATGATTATACCATTAGCCAGAACAAAATTTCTGGGACTTTCAGTTTCAAGGCATGAGGGATCCTTCTACTTCTTCTTTGAGGTGGCCCCAGACTGATGTCCATGGCATGCCTCCTCCTTTCTCAGGTGATGTCTATTATAGAACTAACTCTCAGGGAAATAGAGACTTAGATGCTTCCTTCTCAAGTGGATTCTGGGCGGATGATATGCCTCCTCCATTAGGCGATGAATTTCTCAAGGCTTAATTTGATTATATACCACCTCCCTCTTCACAGTGATCAATTTATATTATATTAAATAAAAGTCTTGTATTAAAATAAGATAATAATAATATTTACTTTTCCTACTACTTTGACTTTTCATTTTCATTTTTTTTGTATCATCATCATTTTTTTAATATATATGCATACAGAAAGTCCATGTCAAATTCACAATTCCCAATTCTTCATGGACTAAAGTTTTGTAAACCATGATGGACTCGAAATTCCAACAACAATTTAACTTAAACACCTTTCCTTGTGCACTTCATTTTCAAGCCACTACCTATTTAAATCAACTACAATTTGCCAATCACGCCACAATTCTCAACTAAAGAGAAACAAATTCATCTCTTATGAATTTTATCACAGAAATAGAAACAACCCAAACAATTTTAACTTTTCTCTAACCCTATCAATGTCTGATCTCAATTTAAAGAAAATCAGAGCTATATTTAAGACCATTAAAGCTACACATTGGGAACAAATATCTTGGTCTCAAATTAATACTTTAAAAAGTTTTCAAAATATCAAATTGGACCATTTCTTCTTACATGTCATAGCCTCCTTTTGGGATATGAAAAATGGGACTTTGAGGATAAACAACTTTGAAATATGTCCAGTGATCAAAGAATCTAAAGCTATTCTCAGATATCTAAGTAATCATCCAATGGCATTACTCATACTAACATCAAAGACCCATCAAAAGATGCAGATGCCATTTCAACTCTCAAAATCTAAAGTTTTGTAATTGACTAAAGGTGTTAAAATCTTTCTTGCTTCATAGATCAAATTTTGTACTTCCCATTTGGTTCCCCCCAAAGTATGGGGTCGCATGTTTTGTTTGTGCTTGCTTAGTCAATTCTTGCTTATTTCTCTTGATGGTGACATCGATCCATGAGCACTGGATATTGTGGACCAAATGGAAGGAGGATTATTACCAGTACCTGTGATATTGGCTGAAACTCTAGTTGGATTAGACTAATTCAAAACAAATTCATCGAGGAGGTTGGTTGGAAGTCCCTTATTGCTTTAGGTAATTACCTAAATCGCTCTTTTGGATTTTTAATTTAGGCTTTTATTTTTATTACTTTAATTTTTGTCTAGTCCGCCCTTGTGAGTTTTTGAAACTAGCAAGTTGACCTAATTATTTTTACCTAGGCCACCCTTACGGGTTTCAACCTAGCAGATTTTTTTTTTTAATTTTGGTTCTAATTTTTATCTAGATTGCCCTTGTGAGTTTTGGAGCTAGCGAAATGCCCTAATTTTTTCTTAGGTCACCCTTGCAGGTTTTCAACCTAATGGGCTCTTTTTTCTTAATAAATTGTTGTTCACCTTTACAGATTTGGCTATAGGAGCGCTTCAGCTTACTCGACACCCCATCTATGGACTTCACTAGATATCTACACCAACATCATTCTATAAGGAAACTGCTTCATCTCGCTTTCTAATATGCCAAACGGGTTGATTGGATCCGCTCACGAGCTGTGCTTAATTTCCATTGGTTGGTACCTTGGTGAAAGATTACCCATGTCACCATTCAGACATATTTGATGTATGTTCCTTCTGCCGCTCTTCATAGAGGTACTTGTTATGATCCTCATTGACTTGACCACCGATATAGAGCTGAGCCTCAAGGTTCTGAGTTCACTCCTGATTTGGACATGCCTCGTCTGAATGAAGCTTACTTGGATCGACTGAATCAAAATTGGCTTGCACTTTACACTTATCGTCTGCTATAAATTATGTATTTAATTCTTTAGATACAGTGATTCTAAGATGAAAAATAATGATAATAAAAAGATGTTTTCCTTTTTTTATATATAATTTATCATCAATTTTTGCTATTGTGTTATTTATTTTACCCTAATGGTCAGATTATTCGATATAGTGCACATAGAACAATTTTAATTTTAACCATGTTTTATTAAATTGGGGAACAACCAAAAACATAAAGATAGAATAAACAAGATTATTCCTGTGGCCAACTAGCCCTTTCGGGTTTTCTAATTGACAATTTTCTCTTATTATAGCCCTAATTATTACCTAGCCTGCCCTTTTGGGTTTTTGAAACTAGCGAACTGCTCTAACCTTTACTAGGTTCCCTTTCAGGTTTTCAACCTAGTGAGGCTTTTTTTTTTAACATAAAACCTCTTCAACCTATCAATGTTCACTGTTTCACTAAATTCGTTCCCATCCATGTCTGATAACTTGACTGCATCCTTGTTCATGACATGCTTCACAACATACAGCCCTTCCCAAATAGGTCTAAACTTTTATCTTGGATCGGGGACATACAGCCCTTCCCATAGATGGGGTGTCGACCAAGCTGAAGCGCTCCTATAGCCAACAAAAGTTTAAAGTCATCATTCTACAAGGAAATTGCTTCATCTCGCTTTCTCATATGCCAAACGGGTTGCTTGGATCTGCTCATGAGCTGTGCTTAATTTCCATTGGTTGGTACCTTGGTGGAAGATTACCCATGTCACCATTCAGACATATTTGATGTATGTTCCTTCCGCCGCTCTTCATCGATGCACTTGTTATGATCCTCATCGACCTGATCGCCGGCATAGAGCTGAGCCTCGAGGTTCTGAGTTCACTCCTGATTTGGACATGCCTCGTCTGAATGAAGCTTACTTGGATCAACTGAATCAAAACTGGCCTGCACTTTACACTTATCGTTTGCTATAAATTATGTATTTAATTCTTTAGATACAATGATGTTAAGATGAATAATAATGATAATAAAAAGATGTTTTCCTTTATTTTATAATTTATCATCAATTTTTGCTATTGTGTTATTTATTTTACCCTAGTGGTCAGATTATTTGATATAGTGCACATAGAACAATTTTAATTTTAACCATGTTTTATTAAATGGGGAACAACCAAAAACATAAAGATAGAATAAACAAGATTACTCCTGTCGCCAACCAGCCCTTTCGGGTTTTCTAATTGGCAATTTTCTCTTATTGTAGCCCTAATTATTACCTAGCCCGCCCTTTTGGGTTTTTGAAACTAGCGAACTGCTCTAACCTTTACCTAGGCTGTCCTTTTAGGTTTTCAACCTAGTGAGGCTTTTTTTTAACATAAAACCTCTTCAACCTATCAATGTTCACTAGTTCACTAAACTCATTTCCATCCATGTCTGATAACTTGACTGCATCCTTGTTCATGACATGCTTCACAACATACGGCCCTTCCCAACTAGGTCTAAACTTTTGTCTTGGATCGGGGACATTAGGTGTAACACCCCTTAACCCGACTATTTCCAACCGAGCCAAGTGTGCTACAGTATATGCAACATGGTCTACAGAACATGCACTAAATAAATTTTTTTTCCTTTTTATTTTTAATAATAATAATTTACACATTTCTTTAATTGTTATAATTACATTTTGAAAGTCCTTAACAGTAAATGCCAAGCTAAACTTTGCTTTGCTCCTCACTTTGCCTCCTGTTGCGCACTCTATTGCTCCTTTGTAGCTTCCCATTTGTCTGCTTGGACTCCATAACCTACGAGTTTAGAAAACTAAACTCGCTAAGCATATAGCTTAGTGGGTACTTTAACCGTTAAATAGAAATTAGATGCAAACCACACAATGTTACAGATATGGCACAGCCAACCCAATCATCAATATAAACATTCTCAGGTTCTTATTATATTTCTCCTATTATTTGTTAAGCTTTTATGACAGTATGCTATTCATTTCTATTGATTTACTGCCACTGGATGGTACCTCATCCTATGACTGTTAGTTGCCTAACATTGCTATTGATTACCAATCTAATGGTTATGTATTTGTATTTTATGGCATTATAATTTCTTTATCATTGTAGGTCCAATACTCTCTTGTTTTGAGTTCCGTTTGTTAAATAACTTATGCATGAATTAAAGGTGTGTATTCACTATCTTTGTCCTATGCTTTCCTTCGGTAGTTTGGCATAAATGGTTATTCGTGTGTTCATATGCTCCTTTCATTAAGTTCACATATATTTGTTAAGGTTTGGATAAGTCATATAAGAAATTAACCAACTGAATAATGTTTATTACCCTTTGCCGAGTTTAATATTTTGACGGTTCGAAATTTATTTTATTAAAAATTCATAGGGCACTAGTGATTAGGAATCTGTCTATTTTCATCCTAAATCAGCTCAATAGAACTAATTTATAGTTCAAATTTTTCATTCCGGCCTTTGGGTCGGACTGCACTTTTTAGGCCACACCGGGTTTTACAACACTGTAAAAATCCCTCGGTGGGCTTTAAAATCTAAATAAAACACAATTGGGATGTGATTTTCAAAAAACGAAAAAATGCTATCTTATTCTTAATTGGTCAAGCTTTCAACAACATATTTTTTTGATAATTTATTTCATTCCAAACGAATATTTTATCTCAATTATACCTCATTTATTTCTTACCAAATGAACAGTGAATTCTAGCATTTAGTTTCTTATGTACCTTGTTATCTTATTTCCCAAATAACTTTTGCTCTACTAATCCGAATGTAAAAATTCTTGTTTTCACTCGAACTAGACTCATATGAGTCCTAATGGTTAAATTTCTAGATTTAAATTTGTTACACATAATTCTTGATGACTCCTTGAACTCTTCCCTGGTCAATTGGTTACTCAAGTCTGCGCAATGCGTACTATTTCATTTATAACTTTACCTAAGAAAATTGGAGTGAGACAATTCTTATCTTAAATTAAACTAGACACATAAGGATATATTCAGTAAAAATTTCAGCTTAAAATAGCCAACACGTGAGTTTTGGAACAATTTCTAATTCAGCCCTGTAGTCTGCTAGGGTCTGCCTGCGCATGGTTCGCTCATTCGTGTGTAACTTCTACATTTTAATTCGAATCGAGATGAATCCAACTCCTATGATTCACCAACATAAAAGGGTTCATTTATATTGTCTATCACAACATCTAATTCCTGAGGTAAATGGACCAAAACCTGGACTCAAGGCACAAATCTCAGTCTGTCCGGTTTCACAATTCCAGTGTTCATGAGTTATACTCTTTTGATCATATCCTTTTATCTACAAGTGGGATTTAGGAATTCCAAATTCTATGGTTTCCTAACACATAAGGGTACATTTAAGTATTCTTTCACAGCTTCTAAATGTGTCATTAAGGTCACCTAAACGTAGTCCCAAGTCACAGGTTACTGACTGAGGAATCTCAGTTTTTCAGTTTGTACGCCTGGTATCATTTTGATCATAACTTTCATTCCACACATGCAAATGAGTTGGTTCCAAAGCCTATGGTTACTGAATTAATTTAGAACGATTAATTCTTCTTTGTCAAGTTCTAGTTCTATCATTTTTCTAGTCTAAATTTCGGTTGAAGTTCCAGAAAAATGCAGGACACATGACTGGCTGCAACAAAACAACACAACATAACACTCCCATATTTACCTCCCTTATAACCTCAACCCCAAAGTCAATCAATACACAACAAACACTTCTAAATCATCATCAATCTCAACCACATAACCACCACAACTCAAGCACATGAACAATTATAGCAATTACACATCCAAATGCAAAGGCAATAGAGATCACTAATTCAAGAAGGTTAAAGTACCAAACCTTGTTCTTTTAATTCCCCTTTGCTTTTCCTTCTTCTCCTTCCTTAATCTTTGTTTCCCCTTCAAGAAATTTAAGGACACAACCTTAAACATAAACCTTAGCAATTTAGAACAATAAGCTACCCTCCATTTCTTTTCAAACTAAACCCTAATCTAACCTTATTAAACCTTAGAAACCTTGATTCTTCCATTTAATTAATCAATATCATCACTACTTAAAATTTTCCCAAATCCACCATAAGAACCCTAATTTCCAACCTTCCAATAGATATATAAATACTTAAAATTGATACTAGAATTAAAATCTACATGCTTTAAAACATTAAAACTCACCTTGAACTTGAATCAAACTTGATAAAATTTGGAATTTCTTTGGTGTTTTTCCTATGGTGGCCGACGGTTTGGAGTGGTTGTGGGAGAGATATTTTGCTCTTCATTCTTATGATATATATAGTGGAAATGATGTCCACTTTTGGGTTAGATGAATGGTTTATGACCATTTGTCCACACCTTTTTCTTTTCTTCTTTTTATAACTTTTAAATGGCTAATTATGATTTGCCATCAAAAGATTTTTATACTTTTCTTTCCTATCAAGTCCTCCAACTTGTCCCTCTTCCCATTTGATACCCCAATTTGTTCCATGTCACCCATATGGTACCTACATGGAACCAGGCTCATTTTTCGCTCCGACGATTAATCGATCGTAACTTTTAAACCGTACAGTTCTATGAGGCAAACTACATATGGTTTTGATCCTCTCGACCTCTACTTTCTATTTTTTAGGTCTATTTTAAGTTTCCAAGTCGTTTTGAAAAATTACCAATAAGCCCTCGACTTTTTACAAAATTCCCTTTAAGTCCTTTCTTTGCTCGGGTTTTGCCCGGACTCCGTTTCTACTGTCGATCGTTTCATATTCAACCCCTCGACGTACTCTACTCACTCATGTGTTTATTTCCTACTTTGGATTCATGTATAAATTTTAATTAAAATGTCCAAAATGTCCCTAGTCTACATGTCTTTGTTTCTCTCTAATGGGGCATTTCCTGGAAAAACCGTTACACGTCGTTGCTACCCGATTTTTCTCTTCTCTCCATTTTTGGAGTCTGCTATGTGAACTATTAAGAACCTCCAGTACAACTTTTGGAAATTACAGTTACCTCCCCAAAACTTTTTGAAATTACAGTCACCTCCCTAAAACTTTGCATTTTTTCTTCAATTAGGTCCCATTGATCTTATAGCCTTATCTAGGGCCGTTGTCAGGAATTATCTTCTCCTTTCCCCTTCTCTCACTGTGCACGTGACTATTATGCATAAAGACGGTGGGCGGATGTGACATTAGGATTGTACTGCTTTAACACTAAGTCACTAACTTTAAGCTTTCTGATCTTAATCTTCTTATTGTAAGCTTGAGTTATCTTTCTTTGATACAATTGATGATGAAAATATAGTTCCATCAACCTTCTTTCTTCTAATAAGGCCAGCTGCATGTATCTACTCGCTACTCATTCCATCTCAGGCAATTCAGCATTTAGGACCACCCTCGGCGATTTGATCTTAATCTCAATTGGCAATGCTACTTTCATCCCAGACACCAAAAAAATGGTGTCATTCCAGTCGGGGTTCTCACACTTATCCTGTATCCCCATAAAACAAAAGGAAGCATTTTCGACCAATCCCTATACATCTTAGTCATCTTAGACAAAATTTGCTTAATTGTCTTATTCATTGCTTCTACTACACCATTAGTCTTTGGTCTATAAGGGGAGGATCGGTGATGATAGATCTAGTACTTCTTGAATAAGTCCTTAATGGCTCCTTGAAATAGCACTTCGTTGCCCGATATTACATTGTGCGGGACCCCATATCTACAAATGTGATTCTTCTCAATAAATCTAGCCATTTTCCTTGCCTCCAACTTGTTGAAAGATTCAGTTTCAACCCATTTTTAAAAATAATCAATAGCTACTACAATGAATCGGTGATCATTCGAAGTCGTCGGATGTATCTCTCCAATAATGTCAATCCCCCAAGTTGCAAAAGGCCAGGGTGAAGAAATATAATGCAATTCTTTGGGAGGCATGTGATTCAGATTGCCATACATATGGCACTGCTAGCACTTCTTCACAAAATCTATACAATCTCTTTCCATGGTCAACTAATAGTAACCTTGTCTAATTATCTTCTTAACCAGGGCCAACCCGTTCATGTAGGGACTATAACTTCCCATATATATTTTTGAAATGATCTACTCAACCTCATACTTCCTCGAACACCTTAAGTGCACCCTGTTGGGCCATCTTTGATATAACTCTCCATGAAAGGTAATGTATTACAAAGACCACCGCCTTATGGCTCTTCTCTTTTCCTTTGTTGCTCGCAATGGGTATTCCCTATTTTTCAAGAACCGTCTTATGGTGTCATACAATGCATTATGGTTTGCACTAGTTTCTATGATTGTTTCATACTCATAGCAAGGATTTGATGAATTGGTCAAAATCAGAGGCTTAAGGAATAAACTGACAGGATTCTCCCACACAAAAGCTAATGTGGCTAGGGCATCGGCCATCTGGTTTTCTTCTCTCAGTAAGTGAATAAATCTGCACTCCTTGAAATTCTTCTTCTTCATGGTCAAATAATTATGGTATGCCTTTTAACTTCTCTTCTTTCAAATCCCATTCTCCGTTTCATGGGATAACACTAACAATGAATCACCAAAAACTTGCACTTTATCCTCTTTCATGATCATCAAGGTTTCCAAACCAAAAATGCATACTTCATATTCAACCATGTTGTTGGTTACCCTGAATTTCAACTTCTTAGCCAACGGAATAAACTCTCCTTCTAGCGATTCCAAAATTACTCCCAATCTACTCTTTTTCTATTCACTGCTTTGTCAAAGTACATCTTCCACCCTTGAACTTCTACGGCCTCTAAATGTTCTTCGGGAAATTCCAAAATCACTTCTTCATCATCAGGCAATGGTTGTTGAGCCAGGAATTCTTCTACTGCTCTACCTTTGAAGGTTTTCCTGGTTATATATTCAATCTCAAATTCTTCTAAAATTATCAACCATATGCCATGCTTCCCAATCAATGAGGGTGTCTCCCTTAAATACATTACTGGATCCATCCTGGAAATTACTTGCACACTATAAGATTGAAAGTAATGTCGCAACTTCTTAGATGACCAAACCACAGCCATACAGGTCTTTTCAATGATACTATATTTAATCTCATAAGGTAGAAGCTTTCTACTCAAATAGTAAGTAGCATACTCAACTCCTAATTCATCTACTTGCACTAGCGTTGCTCCTATCGAGTCTTCCTCTACTGCCAAGTATAGTAACAAAGGTCTGCCGGGTCTAGGTGGCTTCATAACAAGTGGATTCAGTATATACTAATTTATATGCTCAAAAAACTTTTGACACTCTTCATTCCAATTTACCGGCTGTTTCTTTTCAAGCAATTTAAAGATAGGTTCATAGATTGCGGTAAGCTTTGCTATGAACCTGCTAATATATTGTAACCTGCCAATAAACCCTCGAACTTCCTTTTCCATTCTTGGAGTTGGCATATCCCTGATTGCTTTAACCTTGTTAGGGTCAATCTTAATACCATTTAGACCAATCATGTGTCCCAACATCTTTCCTGAAGTAACCACAAACACACACTTCTTTGGGTTAAACCTTAGTTGAAACTTTACTGCTCTTTCAAAGAAGATCTCTAAATTTTGAAAATGTTGCTCTCTTGTATCTGACTTCACTATCATATCATGAACATAGACCTCAACTTTCTTATGCATCATGTCGTGAAACAAAGTGGTGGCCATCCTCTGGTAGGTTGCTCTTACATTCTTCAACCTAAATAGCATCACCCTAGAGCAAAATATACCCTCGTAGTGATGAAGGCAGTTTTAGCTTTATACTCTTGGGCCATTAACACTTGGTTGTATATGAAAAATTCATCTACGAATGAGTGTAGCACGTTAGAGGCTGCACTATCAATAAGGACATCTATATGGGGTAAAGGAAAGTCATCTTTAGGGGAAGCCTTGTTCAAGTCTCTGTAGTCAACACAAATCCTAATTCTTCCATCTTTCTTTAGCACGAAAACTATGTTAGCCAACCAATCAGGATAATCTATCACCTCAAGGAACTCCGCTTGTATCTACTTAGTGACTTCTTCTTTGATTAGTTCTGCCCATTCTGTCCTTATCCATCTAAGCTTTTATTTGATAGGTTTCATGTGAGTGTAAGTGGAAATCATGTGCTTGGCTATGTCTTGATCAATTCTAGGCATATCCTCAAATGACCAAGCAAAGACTTTTTTGTACTTTTTAAATATTTTTCAAATCTCTCTCCCTCTCTCTCTTTAGGAGTAAGGTCGAACGTTATGCTAATATTTTTAGGATGGTCAGTTGTTCCCAAATTTAATGATTGTGTATTAACAAAGTTAATATTAAAAAAGCTCATGTAATCACTACTTGAATGTATGCAACATCAGGAAAAACATCACACAAGTAAGCAAAATTAGACTTTATTGCATTCATTTTTGAAAAGAAAACATCATCTTCCTCATACAGAGCAGAAACATTAAAATTAAAATCAGAGTCATTATTGTCATACTCATAACTAAAAGGCTTTCAAATTGTTCTTCAATTAGAGCAGCAATCTCCTTTGGACGCTTATGGATCTTTAGCACAACTTTCTTCTTCTCTTTTGGGGTGGTTTTGTGAGTGGAGATTTTAGCCCCCACTCCCAGTGGAATGGTTCTTGCGACTTCGACACTATTTAGGCTCAGGGCCTTAGAGAACACGGGCCTAAGCCTGAAGAAAATGGAGTCGCCACCCGGACGAACCGGTAAAAAAAAAGGGGTGGATGACTCGATTCCTAAGGAATCCCCAACCCCCTAATGGGTTCGAAAAGTTGGGTATGTGTGGGGAAGGTGAGAAATGGCCCAACACCTCCACAACGCCTAATTCATTGGAATCGGCCTCCTTTTCAGGTCTTCATATTATAAAATTCTTAAATATAACGATATTATCCATACTGCATGCAATAAATAAAGCATCATTATATTAAAATCAAAGCAATGTTCAAACAAAAAAAATAAATGGAGACCCATCCGAGGATGAAAACGTGCCCTTATCTTGTCCAATGTCTAAAACTAAATAGGACACCGAAAGGTGAAAACATGTTCTTTCCATTAATTCCAAAATATGAAAATAAATTAAATTACATAAAGATTAATTAATGAGGTACCCAACTATAGAAATCTACCTCTTACAATTTTAACAAATAATAATAATTATAAAGAAATCATCCATCCATGATAAACAAATCAAGTACCAAAATTAAATAAATCAATCATTAGAACATATAATAAACTACATAGTTAAATCTAAAACTTAAATAAAGTAAATAAAGATACATATTTAGGTTTACATCTTGAATTAGGGATTCTAGGGTTTTTTTAGGGATTTTAGATAGGAAATCAGGATTTCAAACATAAAATATGATTTTATGGGTATTTGGAATCAAACTAGGATTTTGACTTGCAAAACAAATATTATTATTACTATTTTAAAAATATTAAACTACTGTGAAGGTATGGAAGATAGAACTAATTATGATTTTAGGTTTTAAGAAAACAAAATTTAGGGTTAGAAGTTTTAAGAAGTGATTAGGGTTTGAGAAAACAGATTATGGTTTTGAGGTATTAAAAAAAATACAATTAGGGTTTTAGATAAAGGCTAGGGTTTTAATTAATTAAATTAGGGTTTGGATTATTTGGAAAACAAGTTTAGGGTTTGGAAGAGATTAGGTTACTGTAAAAAAGGATCAGGGTTCATGAAAATAGGGCTAAAACTCTTGATGATTGAGGAATAAACTACTGTGATAATGTTTATAAAATTAAGGCTACTGGAACTCAAACTTATCAAATTATAGATTTATTTTGTAGGAATAATAAATAATACAAATCGAACTATACTTCACAGAACTAACATGAATTAAAGAAAAAGACTACAACCTATGAAATTAATTCAAACAAATAACAATCGAATTCAATATTTAAAATTATCAAAATATTATATTGAATTAAGTTAGGTGTGTACCATTGTTTGTTGGCTCCACCAAAATTGTTGGATGAAAATTTTGGGTGAGCTTTTCCAAGATAGTGAGTGCACTGCCTTTGTAAGGTTTGTGTGTCTTTGATCTTCTTTATCTATCGTCCTCTCTGTTTCCTTTATTGATGAAACTTGTTAGGGTTTGTTTGTTGATGAAGTTTGGTTACTGAGTTTCTCACGAGTCTCAATAGTCAGCCTAAGTCCAAAAGTCTTTCAGCCATCCCGGAAAGATTAAGTCCAAAGTTTTTTAAAAAAATTGCCACCCCCAGTCTGTGTGTTTAATACTATTATTTATAGGAAAATAAAAAGACTTAATCCTATTTTAATAAGAAAATACCAACTGTTTAGGAAAAATTATAAAATTGGGTAAAATAAGGTTTGGTCAAAAATCGATAGTGCAGGCTGCTGGGCCTGCGAGGATTGTTGCGGGCTGGCACACGGATTGCGTTGGGCGAGGCAGTGGACAATTATGGGCTGGGTGAACTAGGCAAGATAGTTTGATGCAGGCAGCGCCTGCAGCGAACTGGGCAAGCCCAGTTGGCTGCTGCTGCAAATTGGATAGAGCCCAATTTGTCCAAATATGCCGCACTGCCGCACGTCGTGTAATATCCCAAAATTTTTAAAACTTTTTAATTTTTAGAAAATTTGATAAAATAAATTATAATTTAAAAGCATAAATTAAATTAATGGTTTTAAATAAAAAATGAAGAGATTTTTAATTAAAAAAGTGGAATATATTGTGATGTATATGAAAAATATACATAACATATAAAAGTCAACACTTTTTAAAAGAAAAGTCAAAGTCCAATGGCAATTTTGTAAATAAATTTTAAAAATTTAAAATTAATAAAATAATTCAAAAATAAATTATTTTTGAATGGAAGAGAAAAATTAAGACTTTTAATTTATTAAATAAATAATTAAATTATTAATTATTAAATTATTTTAATATATATATATATGGTTTAAAAATGAAGATGAAAGGAAAAAGAAAATTAAAAAGTCTTCATCTTCTTCTTCTTCTTCATCTAAGCTGAATTTTTATGGGAGCTAGAACAAGGAATTTAATTCTTCCATACTCTATAAATTGAAGGATTTAACAAGTTTTAAGTGGATTTTTGGTGATTTCCACCAAATTTGATAAGTTTCCAATTCTTTTCTTTGAATTCCATGGAAATTTGAATTATGTGAGTTTTGAATTTTTGAAGTAGTATGTTATAATTGTTGGAATTGGTGTGTATAATGTTATTTTGGGTAGTTAACAATGAATTTAAGGTTAGATTGAAGAGATGATGGAGTTTGGATAAAGAATGGTGAAGAGAGAGAATTTAGGGTTATGGATTTTTGGGGTTTTGAAAACATGAGCTTTAACTGTGCAAATTGGTTCTAAATGTGTTGTTTTGATTCATAAACAAGTATTTTAAAGTCAAATATTGGATTTGGTTGTGTTTGGTTGGAGTTTGAGAATGGAAGTGGAGATTTAGGGTTTTGGAAAAGTAATTTTCCAAAGTGGTTGAATTGTTTGATTTTATTTGTTTAAGCATGTTTTTTAGTGTTAAAAGTGATGAATATAAGGTTAAAATAATTAATGGATTGTGTTGGAATGGAAAACCTTCAATGGGAGAAGGTTATGCCATTTTAGGGTTTTGTGTATATAAAAGTGTTTTTGTACTGTAATTGGTTTAAATATATTAAAATATGTTTTTAATAATATAAATAAAATTAAAACACTAATTTAAATGGAATAGAATGGAATTCTAATGTTAAAGTAAGGAAAGGCTAATTTTTTGAAAATTTGCAGGAGTGATGTTTATTTATGGTTTAATATTGAAAATGCCATTAAATTTGATACTAAATGATTATTTGCTATCATATTTGGTTTAGGCATTGAGGGAGGATGATTTGCTTCATCCAAGTGGTGAAGGGCAAGTTGGAAAGATAGGATTGGAGGTTGTTTTAAGCTTGCTTTGGGTTGCTAGTGGAGGTATGTACAAACTTTGAATATATTGTTTATATTTGCATGACTTGGGCTTAACAAATTTTGGTTGGAAAATGTGTTAAGCTACTTGGTACATTGATTGTGTATGAATAATGTGCTATGACATTTGTAATGTCATATATGTGTTAAATGCATTATGAAAAGCTATTGATAATGGCTAAATTGTGTAAAATGTGAAATATGTATATTATGTGGAAATACCCAAAGTAATTGGGTAATGTGTTGTGAATGCAAAAATGAGATATGTGGTATAATGAAATGAATTGATATTGATAAAAATGAGAAAAGTGACAAAAAAGAGAAAGATGTGAAAAATGAGAAAAGTGGGAAAAAAATGTGAAAATAAGACAAAGTGCCTCGATTGAATATGTGAAAATGAGAAAGAGATTAATATTGAGAAATATGAATAAATTGTGTGTCTAGTATGTTATTCAATTTTTAGAGTTCTGTGTTTGGCGGCATGCATATGATTGCCTATGGGCTAGATGCTAGGCGTCATTGTGAAAATGTTTTTGAGGTGAAAAGTCCGGGTCTTAAGCCTCAAAAACAAATATTTAAAGCTAGGATGAGTGAAAGGACTGGGTCATAAGCTCATGCCTAGTTGGAATATTCCATTGATATATTGCCTATGAGGCTAGACACATGATGTCATTATTGACCAAAATAGTAACTCTAGAATTTGAATAGCATGTTAGTTATCTTTGGGCTCATGTTTGTGTTTGTTTATATGTAAATTGTGATTATTAAGTATTTGAAAAATATAAGAAAATGGAATGATGTGACATCTATATGCATTGTGCATTGACATTGCATTGAGTTTTATTGTTATTATCAAGTTTGTACCACTAGGCTTCAGCTTAGCATGATTGTTTCCATCGCGCAAGTGATAGGGTTGACTCAGCTGAGCCAGAGAGTTCTTCTAGACCAGGTCAGGTCAAGACTTGTAGTTGAGCTTGTTGAGTTGTTATCAAGATCAGAAACACTGTCAGCAACATGTATATATTTTTATGTTATTGTATATTTTGAGTATTATGCATAATATATTATGTTTTGGATTTTATGTATTGTAAACTATAAAGAAAATTTGGGTTAAGTTATTTGAAATGGGAGTGTAAATGTCTTCTAAATTATACATATATATATATATAAATGCTTGAGAAACTTGGTGAAATTGAGGAGTATGGTTGAGATGGTGAAATGAAATTATTTGGGGGTGTTTTCTTTTCGCAGGTTGTGTTTTGCTAAATTTTGAGATGTACAAATTACAGACAAAACTCTGGCAATTTTTTTCCAGAGATTTTCATATATAATATTTATTTTGGGTTCCTATAACAAGTAAAGAATATTACTATTTAATTTTATATATTTAGAATTTGAAATTTTAAATTGGAAATGTGAAAAATTTTTATTAAACCGGTCCGTGACATTTTTGTACCCTATATGTGTATTTTACATATGCTGAAAATATGTATTATACGTATATAGGGTATAAGGGTGTTACATTTGTTTTGGTATCAGAGCCTAGGTTTGAGGTTCTCGGCCTAGGTGGGTTGATAGAGAGAGAAAATGGGGGATTTGAAAATGGTTTTTAATTGTAATACATGCATTGTCACTGACAGTTTCTGATCTCTGATATATTATTTGCTGCTGTGTTTGCAGATATAGGTAGTTATGGCGTCTCAGATGCATCAGGCTGCTGAGGGTAGTGCAGAGAGTGTGGCTCTAAATGAGGGTAGAGATGGAGCTAGAGTTGTGTCTACTGGTGAGGCGTCTATTTCTGTGCCTGTGAGTGTTTAGATCATTTTTGTACTTGTTTTTAGTATGATTTTTATGTGTGTTTTAGTTAATGTTTTGATTGATTTTTGTTTTAAGTGTGTTCAAAGCATTGTTTGTAGGTTTAGGTGAAAAACACCCTTGGAAGATCAAAACAGTGCAAGAAAGGCATAAACCAAGCCAGACATGACCAAGCCAAATCAAGCTTGGCCGTGTCCCTCAAATAATGAAGTTGGCAGAGCTTGACACGGCCTAGAGACACGGCCACCTAAATAGCAAAACCAAAGACCAAAGCAAAGAAAGAGCAAAATAGAAGCAGAAGCAAACACACTCATGTGACACTGCCAAGCTTGTGGCCGTGTCACATGAGACACGGCCAAGCCACTCTTGGCTTGGCTGTGTCACCCCTTATGACTAAAGAAAAGAAAGAAAGAAAGAAAGAAAGAAAGAAAGAGGCAGTGAGGGACAAGGCCAGCAAGCTTGGCCATGTCCCAAGGAAAATCAAGAGACACGGCCAAGCCACTCTTGGCTTGGCCGTGTCACCCTTAATTTCTATAAATTCTTCTGCTCGAAAGAAAAAAAAGGAGAGGACATCTAAGGTTTGAGGAAAGAGAGAAAAGAAAAGAGAAGGAGGGAGCAAACACGATTTGGGATGAGGAGAGAGTGACACTCTCCTTGTCCCTTCATCTTCATCCTCCATCTTCATCTTCTCCATCTTCCATTAACAAGATCTTTGAGGTTCTTTGGGATTAATTGGGTTAAACAAGCTCTTGAAGGTTGAAGAAGCTTCATTCCAAGGTTTGGTGACTTGAGAAAGCTCCATTCCATCTTCCAAAGGCATAATCATTGAAAGGCTTGGAGACTTGAGAAAGCTCCATTCCATATTGCAAAGGGGAATCAACCATTGAAGAGGGCTTGAGTTCTTCATCAAATATCAAAGTGGAGCTAGGAGGATGACTAGTAATCCTACTTTTGGCATCTTCACAAGGGATTTTTCTATTCTCTCTTTTAATTCATTTCAATATTATTTTTGTTGTATTAAGAGAATTGATATTGCAATGAATAATTTGTATTTGATTTATATTGAGTTGAATGAATGTTTTAAATTGATGATGTTGAGCTAAATACCCATGCCTAGGGTTTGTAGCATATTTGGTTGAATGCTTGATTTGATATTTACATTGATGTACCTTATTGTTGGTTGATTGTATTGTATTAAATGCTAGGTTGATAGATTAGCTACCTATTAATCTTTGAATATTGGATGGCGGACCGAGAGGTGAAATCCGATATCGGAACTATACAATCGACCACCCTATGAATGAATTAGAAATATAAGTTCTAGGGTTTCATTAATTTAATAATGTGAAACAATTGGTTATAGCTATTTCATGAATGTGAGAACTAATGAATTGGTAATTGACTAATTAATCTTAAGGAACAAATTAATTTACAAGGTTATGTTAATGGATAATTGAGAATTGAGCATTAATTGAATGGACCTATACCCCTAGGCACCTTCCCAAGAATCAATTTGATCTTGTACACCCATCACACACATAAATCCTACACTCCTTAATCTTAGGTTTAAATTGTTCTTTTACAATTCCAAACAACAAACTCTCTCTTTTAAATTACTTGCTAATCAAGCTATTACGAACTACACCTTCTT
The DNA here is from genome assembly GCA_947685225.1 of Garcia nutans. Lineage (NCBI taxonomy): Eukaryota > Viridiplantae > Streptophyta > Magnoliopsida > Malpighiales > Euphorbiaceae > Garcia > Garcia nutans. Next base: position 39,910,661 of record CANTUV010000045.1, read on the forward strand.
GGGGAAACGACCTTGGGGCGATCACCTTTGCTAGAGCTACCTCGTATACTTGCCAGTGATGCTTGTAGTAGAACTTAATTCGAGTGCAACAGTGAGACCAGCAGCTGATGAGATTCTGCCTGGCTGGGTATGGCATATGGTAGAGTTGTTGAGGCAGGCTCCAGTTTTGTAGCTGCCACAGTCTCAGCCTCAGCCGCAGTTGCCGATGAGGCAGTATGATAAACTGAGAAAGTATGGAGATGAGGACTTTGTTCGTACTACAGACTCTATTATAGCAGAGCAGTGGCTAGACAGGATTCAGAGGGTATTCATTTATTTACAAGCTAGTGCTCCGACCCCAGTGGCTCAGAGACCTGCTGTTGCGCTCAAATTAAGTTCTACTACAAGCGTCACTCTCAAGTATACGAGGTAGCTGTAGCAAAGGTGATCGCCCCAAGGTCGTTTCCCCAAGAAGGTGTAGTTCGTAATAGCTTGATTAGCAAGTAATTTAAAAGAGAGAGTTTGTTGTTTGGAATTGTAAAAGAACAATTTAAACCTAAGATTAAGGAGTGTAGGGTTGATGTATGAAAGTTGTACAAGATCAAATCGATTCTTGGGAAGGTGCCTAGGGGTATAGGTCCATTCAATCAAAGCTCAATTCTCAATTATCCATTAATATAACCTTGTAATTAATTTGTTCCTTAAGGTTAATTAATCAATTACCAATTCATTAGTTCTCACATTCATGAAATAGCAATAACCAATTATTTTACATTTGCAAATTAATGAAACCCTAGAACTTATATTTCTAATTCATTCATAGGGTAGTCGATTGCATAATTTCGATATCAAATTTCACCTCTCGGTCCTTTATTCAATATCTAGAGATCAATAGGTAGCTAATCTATTAACCTAGCATACAATCCAATGCAATCAACCAACAACAAGGTACATCAATGGAAATATCAAATCAAAGCATTCAATCAAATATGCTACAAACCCTAAGCATGGGTATTTAGCTCAACATCATCAATTTAAAACATTCATTCAACTCAATATAAATCAAATACAAATTGTTCATTGCAATATCAATTCTCTTAATACGACAAAAATAATATTGGAATGAATTAAAAGAGAGAATAGAAAAACCCCTTGTGAAGATGCCAAGAGTAGGATTACTAATCTTCCTCCTAGCTCCACTTTGATGTATGATGAAGAACTCAAGCCCTCTTCAATGGTGATTCTCCTTTGCAATATGGAATGGAGCTTTCTCAAGTTACCAAACCTTCAATTGATTATGCCTTTGAGAGAAAGAATGGAGCTTTCTCAGATCACCAAACCTTTCAATGAAGCTTATTCAACCTTCAAGAGCTTGTTAACCCAATTTATCCCAAAGAACCTCAAATGTAACACCCGATACCCTATATAAGTACTATACATATTCCTAGTATACATACAATAAGTATATAAAGTATAAGGATGTCACTTTTCATTACCCTTTTAAAAACCTGTAACAGAGTTCAAACCATAATACGTTACTTTAAATAACATTTGCAAAATCTTTTTCTAGTTCAAAACTTCATTTATACATATAAATACTCTCTCGTCATAAATACATCATAATTAAAAGTTATACATGTATGCATTACCCTCTAGTTGGTCTCGACAAACTCTTACTCTTCTCGTGGCATAACGAAGACTTCCTATCTTCCACCAATTTACCTGCGCGATTACACATCCGCGCTAAGCCCGAAAGCTTAGTAATACAAATATAAAATATAAACATACATTATAGAAATTCTAACATATAATGATATATCAATTCAATTTACCATTAGTTCCTATCATGTTTTTACTTTTTAATTGCACCTTTCATATATCTCGGCTAATTTCATATATTATGTACATATATATACATAACATTTTCACCGACCACAATCCATCACTAATATTCATAATCAATATATCATTACACATACATTAATGGTATCCACAATCAATATATCAATACACACATTACATATCATTCTTCATAACATTATTTTATTCACAATTCACCAATCATGATTCATTATTAATACTCACAATCAATATTTCAATACACACATTACACATCATACCAATCATGAATCACATTTCCAATGAAGTCAACCATAGATCTCATTACTCATTTGTTTCACAATCTATCATTCCATTACATTATCTCATAACATTATAACATCATTTATAACATTCATGTAACATAGACACCTATGGGCCCAACAAGTATTTAATATGATATTCAGAACTCAGAGTTACTGCTTTGGTCATAATCACAATCATCAAGCCCGTAGGCAATACACATATATATATCTCTATCCATGGATAGTGTAACAGACCCAGTCTCTTGGACCATCAACTCAACAAACTTGAGGAGATCCTCAACCCGGCTAGACTGTTACTACAATTCACATTTCATATTTATCAAGTAACAGACCCAGTCTCTTGGATCTCAATTCAACTCAATTTGAAGAGATCCTCAACCCGGCAAGACTGTTACCTTTCATTAAATAGGCATGCCTCCAAATCCAGAACTCTGAAACTGAATAACATATTAAATATACAATTCATTTATTATTTCATTATCCATTTCATTCTCAATTGAATCATCATAGCCAATCACAATGGCTTCATATCACATTTGAATCATCATAGCCAATCACAATGGCTTCATATCATATTTGAATCATCATAGCCAATCACAATGGCTTCATATCACATTTGAATTATCATATTAATATACAACATCAATTACATTAACTAAACAAATGTTTCATTATTCAATCATATCATTCACCTCATTATAACTCAAAACATTAGTTTCACATCTCTTTAAGTCTCAATTTACACTAAGGTAATTCATCATAAAAGTAATTATAATAATAAATTGCATTGCACATACCTTTGTGAATGATCCTCATCTCTTCCACACTATACAAGTCATAGTACTAATCACATTATAACACTTCATCACTCAAGTATACATAATCCAACACATTACACATCCATTAAGAATTATCTCTATTTTGATCCTTGACAACTCAAATGGATGATATATTTAACATGTGTTTGATACTCTTATTGTAGGATTAGGTTGCTTCAAATAAAGTAGAATATAACATTTTTCGCTGTCGCTCCAAACCAAGGTACGACCGCTATGCACAATCAAAAGATGGAACATTATCACAGTAGGTTTCGCGGTCAGAAGCCCGACCTAAGTAGCAACCGCACAAGCAGAATAGCGACCGTCCACGGCCACTCTCCTTTGGTTTTGGCCGTGTCACTCATGAACAAACCCTAACCAAAGCCAACACTCTTCTAAATGCATTCTAACACCTTATGCACAACACAAACTCATTCAAATGGATGTAATCAAAGTCACTAACACTTATTTTGCATGTATAACACAATATTCACATTAACCATACATTAAATCATTCACTAATTCCAAACACTAAAACCAACTTCCCAATTGATCTTCTACTATCAACATCCCCTTAAGCTTACCATTTTCACAACCAAATCAACACCAATTCAATCTTTTAACTTACCATCAATTTTAACACTTATAAACGCATATCAAACACACCAAATCATCACATCAACAAATTATAATTCATCTTAGACACAACTTCAAAATTAACAAAGGAAAACAAGAGTGTACTTACCTTAAATGAAGAAATTCCACAAATCTCTAACCAAATCCCTTGATTCCTTCTTCAATTTGGTTCTAGCATAAAGAACACCTCTCTTCCTCTCTCTTTTCTTCAATGGCCGGCACACACATGAGGAGAAAAGAAAAATCAATACAATTCAACCATGTCTTCTTCTTTAAATCTCCACCACACAATTTAACAAGACAATTACTTAAATGCCCTTCATCCATTTAACTTAACTCTTGTCTCTTATGTGCCCATATAAGTAATTTCACCTAACACAAATGAAAATATCTTCTTCCATTGACTCTCCCTTGACCAACTTATATGTTATATATATTATCATATAAACAACATATACACTTCTCTCTAAACCCTCTTTTCTTTCCCAAAACACATATGCATAAGCATTCTCTTCCAATTTCTTTTCTTATCACATTTTAAACCAACAACATAATCAAAACTTCTAAGGCATACTTGAGGATATTACAATTCTCCCCCTCTAAAAAGAAATTTCGTCCTCGAAATTATCCAGTACAATAACAATTTATTCTTAACAAAACATCATCTTAATCTTCAATAAAAGAAACTTGATTAACCTTCGAGACATAAGTCCTCTGCTTAGCCCTTGATTTCAATCACGATGGATAACTTAAAATCTTATAACATTGTTGAACATTATATCCAAGAAGATTACAATGTATACAAACAGGCTATTTAAAAGCATTGATATTCTGCCTATATCCACCAGACTGAAAATTCCCAGCATAAGCAGCACTCACAATAAACAAAGATTGAACAACAGAACTTATATCACCAGGAAAAGATTCTCAGGATGCACAAATTAACGTTTATGTTGAGCAATTAAGGCAAGAGCTCCACTACAAGAATCTGAGACCTAACTGTTTATAACTTTCATTCAATCTTCTAAAAATAAAAAATAAAAATGCTGAACATACTCAGAAGATTGATAATCCCTAATCTTGTTAACAGCATTATAAGAACAATCAGGATTACAAACACAACTCACAATCGGTCTCAAATTAATATATTCATCCTAAAAAATTTTCCAACAATTTTGTAAAAAAAAAAGAACTCAGTTATAGACATCTCACCCTGTCAAAGACCATAAATCTCCATATTACTTATCCCCTCCTTACCATCACTTTCAGAAAAGACATTTATCACTCCTTAATTGATAATTATATCTTACTATTGCTTATCCTATCATTACAATCACTTTTGAAAATAGCCACTTATCAAATCTTGATTAATAACAATATTTCCATTTTACTTACACTTAAGTCATTCTTAACCATGTTTTCATTTAACATTAATATTGATACAACCTCTTTAAACTTACTTTACAGATAATCAACCTTTTTCTTTATTTCATCGATTATAATTGATATATCATAACCCATTCATGTATCAACATAGTACCCATTATATACATTAACACATATATTTTATACTCTTAGCACAACTATACATATTAGATCTCAATAATAATTCGCAATCTTAGCAAAATTTAGATCAATTGATCTAGCTATCATAATATAACCACATCTCAATTTTGTTCAATTCCAACCATCCATTAATTTATCCAAATTCATCATGAAAATTCACAATATTTATATATGTATATATATATAACCTAATTCCATTAGGGCAAACTTATATACAATTCCTGATCTCTTCCAATCCATATTCAATCAAATTATCACGATAACCAATCATTTCAAATTATCTTAATATAATTCTCATCAATTCTCATAATAATTTTATACCATACTCACTACCGATAGTTCTTTCACTTAGATCTCAAGTCCACTCATTTATTCAGTACATACCATATACATATTCAGTATAACTTTCAGTCATACTACCCATAACTTAACACATTTCCATAATTTCCTTTTTCTCTTTTTACCTTCATAATTATAACCAAATTCTTAACATAAAATGAGAAGGTACAACTTTATCCATCATAACTTTTAACTATACTTTTCCAACATAATTTTCAATCTCACCAAACTTGTATTACAATCATTTTATCCAAGACCCAAATCCATGGATAACGAATTAACCGATCAAATATACTGAACAAAACACATGGCTTAAAGAGATTAATATTCAAGCCTGAAACTTTCAAATCAATACTGTTCTTATATAATTTTATTCTTAGTCTTTACCAACACAAAGCTAAGGTGTTTCTCAAGAATAACATATTCCTTATTCACATTTTTACTATATCAGAAGTTAACACATTCCAACTCTGTTTCAAACCAATTTGCACTCGATTATGTGATCCTTATCAACTTAATTCATGTTTCAACAATATTACTATATACATATTCAATCATATTCAGTTTCCATACAATTTCTATTCGTCACTTCATTTCTAGTCCATTTACAATCTCTTATAATATATTTACATAGAACTTTTCATAAATGAATACTTTGAAACTCTAAATATCACATAATCATCAAGTTTAATGCTCACTATGACAATTTCCACTGTTCACTATTATTCAAGTCCATTCCATACTCACTTCCATCCCATAATCCATTTAGCTTTATACAATTCAAGACCTAATCTCTCTTAGGTCTACTAATACATACAAAATCATTTCATATCACTAATTCCATAATAATACCACATACATTTTCATAGGTCGCCCACATAATGTGATTCACCCATTTGTTTATATATATAATTTCATTCACAGTGAAAACTCAATTCATAAATCATATACATGTATACACTTAATCAGATGCTCTTATTTATCATACATTCAATACAAATTTTCCTTTATAACTGTAACAACCGTCCCAGTCCACCTGCTGAGCCATTCCTATCTGGAGAAACCCTCAGGGCCTCTGGGCTGGGCTGCTACAGTACTAAACTGCCCTCATGGCCTTCCAACAGAATTCGCTTATCTGACTTACACCCAAAACACATGAGTGCAAGTCGCCTCCCTGGATCGAATACCTGACCTCCCCCTTAAGAGAGTCAGCGAGAATCATCCAGTACCATTTCTTCCAATATGATGCAAAGTATTTATTCACATAACACATATATGTATATATATATTGACTATAATAGCACTTTACATCCATCTTAACCACATTCCCAATGTAACATCTCTTTCACTTTCATCTTTAAAAGCATTTAATATATTTCCACATCCATTTTTACCCTTTCCAATATATAGTGACTTAAAATAGCTCATCTTCATTTGCTTATCCACTTCCCTTTTTACTTCAAAACAAATTCTCATACTATCAATTACATTACTCAATTCATAATACTTTCATGTGCAATATTAGTCATTTCATCTAGCTCATGTGTTGCATACACATTAAACCATCAATATCCAAATAATCTTTATCAAATGCTACTAAAACATCAACTTCTCAACTTACTACTTCACTTAAACTTCAATTTGCCAAACTCATCTTTTCTTAAGATCAACCTTAAAAACATCTTATATACATATATATTACAAAGCAATATCCAAATATATAATTTTAACAATTATCAAGCTCACTTCAACAATTCAAATATCACATATTATCACCATTACATTGAGATTTTACAATATCCAAACATCTCACATTTCTAACATTAAATTCACCATGTTTGCATTAAAATAACAATACCAATTTATATTCTTACTTAACCAATATCATCTTTTTTTCCCTTTTTAACAAAACCTTACATATCCAATTATATACACATTGAGCCCAATAACCTCTATACACTTTCCAAGTCTAGTTTTCACAACTCTCAGTTTCTTAAACCAACGTTGCTCAATCCAATTCTCATTATCAATCTTATCACATGACCTAGCTTTGTACAAGTTTATCAATGCAAGCTTAGTCATTCTCAACATTAATAGACAAGTAATTATATAGGTTACAAACATGCAATACTATGCGTACATTACATTTTCAAGTGATCAACTCAATCTTTAATCACTAACATATTACATCACATTATTACATATCACAGTAAATTCACAATGTTTGCATTAAAACAACAATGCAAATAACACTATTATATTTCCTTACATTAACCAATATTTTTATTTTATTTTAGTTTTCATATCATTTCTTTCTCTAGTTTTTACTTTCAAGTAAAAACCTCATTCAGACATTATCATCCCTCTCATATAATTCAAATTTAGCCCTCATTATATAATGCCACATCCGAGACCAACCTAGGTGTTAATGCATATGCATGTATTACAAATTTCATTTCAAAACTCTTCTTTTTAATTCCCTTTTTGTTTTTCAAAACCTTCTCATTTTAATTTCACTTAGGCCGAGAATCTCGAACCTAAGCTCTGATACCAAAATAATTGTAACACCCGATACCCTATATAAGTACTATACATATTCCTAGTATACATACAATAAGTATATAAAGTATAAGGATGTCACTTTTCATTACCCTTTTAAAAACCTGTAACAAAGTTCAAACCATAATACGTTACTTTAAATAACATTTACAAAATCTTTTTCTAGTTCAAAACTTCATTTATACATATAAATACTCTCTCGTCATAAATACATCATAATTAAAAGTTATACATGTATGCATTACCCTCTAGTTGGTCTCGACAAACTCTTACTCTTCTCGTGGCATAACGAAGACTTCCTATCTTCCACCAATTTACCTGCGCGATTATACATCCGCGCTAAGCCCGAAAGCTTAGTAATACAAATATAAAATATAAACATACATTATAGAAATTCTAACATATAATGATATATCAATTCAATTTACCATTAGTTCCTATCATGTTTTTACTTTTTAATTGCACCTTTCATATATCTCGGCTAATTTCATATATTTGTACATATATATACATAACATTTTCACCGACCACAATCCATCACTAATATTCATAATCAATATATCATTACACATACATTAATGGTATCCACAATCAATATATCAATACTTTATTCACAATTCACCAATCATGATTCATTATTAATACTCACAATCAATATTTCAATACACACATTACACATCATACCAATCATGAATCACATTTCCAATGAAGTCAACCATAGATCTCATTACTCATTTGTTTCACAATCTATCATTCCATTACATTATCTCATAACATTATAACATCATTTATAACATTCATGTAACATAGACACCTATGGGCCCAACAAGTATTTAATATGATATTCAGAACTCAGAGTTACTGCTTTGGTCATAATCACAATCATCAAGCCCGTAGGCAATACACATATATATATCTCTATCCATGGATAGTGTAACAGACCCAGTCTCTTGGACCATCAACTCAACAAACTTGAGGAGATCCTCAACCCGGCTAGACTGTTACTACAATTCACATTTCATATTTATCAAGTAACAGACCCAGTCTCTTGGATCTCAATTCAACTCAATTTGAAGAGATCCTCAACCCGGCAAGACTGTTACCTTTCATTAAATAGGCATGCCTCCAAATCCAGAACTCTGAAACTGAATAACATATTAAATATACAATTCATTTATTATTTCATTATCCATTTCATTCTCAATTGAATCATCATAGCCAATCACAATGGCTTCATATCACATTTGAATCATCATAGCCAATCACAATGGCTTCATATCATATTTGAATCATCATAGCCAATCACAATGGCTTCATATCACATTTGAATTATCATATTAATATACAACATCAATTACATTAACTAAACAAATGTTTCATTATTCAATCATATCATTCACCTCATTATAACTCAAAACATTAGTTTCACATCTCTTTAAGTCTCAATTTACACTAAGGTAATTCATCATAAAAGTAATTATAATAATAAATTGCATTGCACATACCTTTGTGAATGATCCTCATCTCTTCCACACTATACAAGTCATAATACTAATCACATTATAACACTTCATCACTCAAGTATACATAATCCAACACATTACACATCCATTAAGAATTATCTCTATTTTGATCCTTGACAACTCAAATGGATGATATATTTAACATGTGTTTGATACTCTTATTGTAGGATTAGGTTGCTTCAAATAAAGTAGAATATAACATTTTTCGCGGTCGCTCCAAACCAAGGTACGACCGCTATGCACAATCAAAAGATGGAACATTATCACAGTAGGTTTCGCGGTCAGAAGCCCGACCTAAGTCGCAACCGCACAAGCAGAATAGCGACCATCCACGGCCACTCTCCTTTGGTTTTGGCCGTGTCACTCATGAACAAACCCTAACCAAAGCCAACACTCTTCTAAATGCATTCTAACACCTTATGCACAACACAAACTCATTCAAATGGATGTAATCAAAGTCACTAACACTTATTTTGCATGTATAACACAATATTCACATTAACCATACATTAAATCATTCACTAATTCTAAACACTAAAACCAACTTCCCAATTGATCTTCTACTATCAACATCCCCTTAAGCTTACCATTTTCACAACCAAATCAACACCAATTCAATCTTTTAACTTACCATCAATTTTAACACTTATAAACGCATATCAAACACACCAAATCATCACATCAACAAATTATAATTCATCTTAGACACAACTTCAAAATTAACAAAGGAAAACAAGAGTGTACTTACCTTAAATGAAGAAATTCCACAAATCTCTAACCAAATCCCTTGATTCCTTCTTCAATTTGGTTCTAGCATCAAGAACACCTCTCTTCCTCTCTCTTTTCTTCAATGGCCGGCACACACATGAGGAGAAAAGAAAAATCAATACAATTCAACCATGTCTTCTTCTTTAAATCTCCACCACACAATTTAACAAGACAATTACTTAAATGCCCTTCATCCATTTAACTTAACTCTTGTCTCTTATGTGCCCATATAAGTAATTTCACCTAACACAAATGAAAATATCTTCTTCCATTGACTCTCCCTTGACCAACTTATATGTTATATATATTATCATATAAACAACATATACACTTCTCTCTAAACCCTCTTTTCTTTCCCAAAACACATATGCATAAGCATTCTCTTCCAATTTCTTTTCTTATCACATTTTAAACCAACAACAAAATCAAAACTTCTAAGGCATACTTGAGGATATTACATCAAAGATCTTATCAATGGAAGATTGAGAAGATGAAGATGGAGGATGAAGATGAAGGGACAAGGAGAGTGTCACTCTCTCCTCATCCCCAAATGTGTTTGTTCCTCCTTCTCTTTTCTTTTCTCCCTTTCAAACCCTAGCCGTCCTCTCCTTTTTTTTTTCTTTCGAGCAAAAGATTTTATAGAAGTTAAGGGCGACATGGCCGAGCCAAGAGTGGCTTGGTCGTGTCCCTCACTGCTTCTTTCTTTCTTTCTTTCTTTTCTTTCTTTTCTTTTGGTCTCAAGGAGGTGACACGACCACAATCTTGGCCGTGTCACATGAGTGTGTTTGCTTCTGCTTCTTTTTTTGCTCTTTCTTTGCTTTGGTCTTTGTTTTGCTCCTTAAATGAGACACGACCAGTGGCTTGACCGTGTCAAGCTCTGCCATTTCTTTACTTTGAGGTGACATGGCCAAGCTTCATTTGGCTTGGCCATGTCATGCTTGGTTCATGCTATTCTTTCACTGTTTTGATCTTCCAATGGTGTTTTTGCACCTAAACCTAAAACAAACACTTTAAACAAACTTAAAACAAAAATCAATCAAAACATTAACTAAAAACACATAAAAATCATACTAAAAACAAGTATAAAAATGATCTAAACAACTACCCCACACTTAACTCCTTGCTTGTCCCCAAGCAAGGCTAAAATCAAAACACACTAACCAGATGAATTTTATTAAGTTCAAGAGTTATAAAGATGCATCAAGACTTCCTTATCCTAAATCCGCAATCAATATCGAATCAAACAAAATCAACACCAATGCAATTAAGTGGCTTTCCATGCATAACCAATGTTGTCTCTCCCTCACCAACTCTTACAAGTGTTTGATCATAGTGGTGTTTACACTCATAACAATCAATGAAAGATTATTACCATAGGCTTGCTTATCAATCAAATCTCCACCACAAAATAACAATCAAGCATCAATCAAAAGGTCTTTATTGGGTTGTAATGGGGCTAAGGTAAAGGCATGATATTTAGGAAATGTGAGCTTGATCATTAAGTTCAAGAGCACTTTAAGAATGAAGTACCTGATCATATATATAACCCAACAATCCCAAAACACCTTCCTCTCATCTACCTCTTGACATTAAAGAGTTTTTCAAGGAAACTCACTTATTAAATCTTGTAATAATACATTCCAACCCTTTCAACAAGAACAACAATTATTCTTATTATATATATATATATATTCTCTCTTTTTTTTTTCTTTTTTTTATTTTTTTTTTATTATTTTTCTTTGCAATCTTAAACCTACTAAATTTAACCCCACACTTAATTCAACACAACACTCAGTCATAAACGCTCTTAAAATGCTCTTGACCTAATGAAAGGGTAAGAGTTAAACAACAAGGTTCAAGCTAATGGTGTTGTGAAAAAGAAAGAAAAAGAAAAATAAAATAAGCTCAAAATTGGCTAACTAAGGTTAAAAATAGGGTTGGTCTTTTTAAGCCAAAGTGGGTTCACCTAATTGCCTTAATCATCTTGATGCCTAATTGAAATTTTTATGTAATCTTAAAATGCATGTCAAAGCAAGTTCTAGCAAATCATCAATCAAAGATGTTCACCCACAAAAAGAATAATAAGTTGATGGCTCAATTCCTCACTAGGTTAATGGCAATGCAAAAAACCACAAAATTGACAATAAGCACCAATTCTACTCAATTCTCAAATTCATGCTTCAAAAATTCAAAGGTCATCTTTCAGCAATTTTATAACAATTGAACTTTCTAAAATTCATTTAATCAAAGAAAAACATTAAAAACATTAACTAAAACTTAAACAAAATGCAATTAAAAGTAAAAACACAAAACATAAAATGCACCCCACACTTAAAGATTCACATTGTCCTCAATGTGAGCATGCATACTACAGAGGAGGTTTAGATGAAACCTGATTTCCAACGTTCCCATATACGATGTGTAAGGCTGCTTCCACCCATAATGCAATTGGAGCCCATGACTGAGAGGATGAACAACATGTAACTTTGAAATGTACCCAATGTACGACAACCCCTAAATAGTATTCCTTGAAGAGAACATGTCTCAAAGGGACATGTGAAAGTCGCCTCGGGGTGATCCTCCAGTGCTATAGGAACGTGGTAATAATCTTTGTCTTTGTGCAACCTGGGTATATCAGATTTCTGCTCTTCCTTATCACCAAGAGTAGTAGAAATGACTTTTGGGGACTCTTTAAGTTCAACCAAGTTTGGTTGAATCACTTCTTCATCCACTTTAACAATGTCAAGTCCCATCTCAACAACCTCAGCATCTAAAATTAGCTTACACTCCTCAATTTCTAAATTGGGCATTTCATGCTCTTCTTCTAGGGTCATAGTCATCCCAATCTTATTTCCACTATCTCCTTGGGACTGCATATTATAGATGTCAGGAAGTTGCTTACCTTGCTCCTCATCCTTCAAGCTACATGGAAATGGATTTGGTGGCCTATTAGGATTGGAAAATTCATGCAACTTTGGTGAGGTTAATGCCTCCAAATTCTCCTTCTCGTTTGATTGGCTCAACTCCTCAATGTTGGTTTGTATCTCCTCGCCATTATCTTCTTGATTAGTGCCTGCATCCAAAGAATCACAAAATTTGTTATATATTACCTGTTCACTCTTCAAATTTGTGATTACCTTGACTTACACCAATTGGCTAGGATATTCCTCCTTTTGGTGTGCTTGGAGTTGACGTGCCAGTTGCCTAACTTGAATTTCCACCCTCTTCAATGATTCCTCCAAAGAATCAAACCTCTCATTGATCCCTTCCTGATTTTTTGTGCTAATTTAAAGGTAAACATTCAAATCATCTTCCACTATGGATTTCTTGCATTGAATATGATTTTGTGCACTAATTTGAATGAAGGCATTCAAACTATCTTCCAAAGTGGGTTCCTTAAGTCGATCTTGATTTTGTGCGCTAGTTTGAATGAAATCATTCAAACTATCTTCCAATGTGGGTTTCTTAAGGTGATCTTGATTTTGTGCGCTAGTTTGAATGAAGGCATTCAAACTATCCTCCAATGTGGGTTTCTTAAGGTGATCTTGATTTGAATATTGTTCTTGAGAGCAAGGATTTCTTTGGTAAGGTTGAAAAAAATTTTGAGGTGGAATTTGCTGTTGATTTTCCCAAGAAAAATTTGGGTGGCTTCCCCAGCTTGAATTAAAAGGTCTGGGATATGGGTCATTTCCACCCATTTACTGGAAACTTTCATAGGCATATTCTTCCTCTTGCCATTCTTGGTATCGTGCGAAACCGAATGAGCATGTATTTGTACTATGCCCTACATTGCCACATGTTGCACATATCTATTGGCGTGGCATGGGTGCTCTTCCTTTTGCATTTAGCACCTTAAGTTGATTCGTCAATTCTGATAATTTCCATGCCATTTCAGAATCATCGTTCCTATCATAAACTCCCCTGTGCCTTGAAAACTGCATCTTTACAAAAGGCACTCAGCAACTTAATGAAAACAAATAACAAAAAATTCAAACAAAACAAATAAACAATTAAAAGAAAATAAACAAACAATTAAATTGTAAAGAAAAAAAATCAAACTATCACTACTAAAACAGCCTTCCCCAGCAACGGCGCCAAAAACTTGTTGTGCTCAAATTAAGTTCTACTACAAGCATCACTCGCAAGTATACGAGGTAGCTGTAGCAAAGCTGACCGCCCCAAGGTCATTTCCCCAAGAAGGTGTAGTTCGTAATAGCTTGATTAGCAAGTAATTTAAAAGAGAGAGTTTGTTGCTTGGAATTGTAAAAGAACAATTTAAACCTAAGATTAAGGAGTGTAGGGTTGATGTATGAAAGTTGTACAAGATCAAATCGATTCTTGAGAAGATGCCTAAGGGTATAGGCCCATTCAATCTAAGCTTAATTCTCAATTATCCATTAACATAACCTTGTAATTAATTTGTTCCTTAAGGTTAATTAGTCAATTACCAATTCATTAGTTCTCACATTCATGAAATAGCAATAACTAATTATTTTACATTTGCAAATTAATGAAATCCTAGAACTTATATTTCTAATTCATTCATAGGGTAGTCGATTGCATAATTCCAATATCAAATTTCACCTCTCGGTCCTTCATTCAATATCTAGAAATCAATAAGTAGCTAATCTATTAACCTAGCATACAATCCAATGCAATCAACCAACAACAAGGTACATCAATGGAAATATCAAATCAAAGCATTCAATCAAATATACTACAAATCCTAAGCATGGGTATTTAGCTCAACATCATCAATTTAAAACATTCATTCAACATAATATAAATCAAATACAAATTGTTCATTGTAATATCAATTCTCTTAATACGACAAAAACAATATTGGAATGAATTAAAAGAAAGAATAGAAAAACCCGTTGCGAAGATGCCAAGAGTAGGATTTCTAATCTTCCTCCTAGCTCCACTTTGATGTATGATGAAGAACTCAAGCCCTCTTCAATGGTGATTCTCCTTTGCAATATGGAATGGAGCTTTCTCAAGTCACCAAACCTTCAATTGATTATGCCTTTGAGAGATGGAATGGAGCTTTCTCAAGTCACCAAACCTTTCAATGAAGCTTCTTCAACCTTCAAGAGCTTGTTAACCCAATTTATCCCAAAGAACCTCAAAGATCTTATCAATGGAAGATTGAGAAGATGAAGATGGAGGATGAAGATGAAGGGACAAGGAGAGTGTCACTCTCTCCTCATCCCCAAATGTGTTTGCTCCTCCTTCTCTTTTCTTTTCTCCCTTTCAAACCCTAGCCGTCCTCTCCTTTTTTTTCTTTCGAGCAAAAGATTTTATAGAAGTTAAGGGTGACATGGCCAAGCCAAGAGTGGCTTGGCCGTGTCTCTTGATTTTCCATGGGACACGGCCAAGCTTGATGGCCGTGTCCCTCACTGCCTTTTTCTTTCTTTCTTTCTTTTCTTTCTTTTCTTTTGGTCTCAAGGAGGTGACATGGCCAAGCCAAGAGTGGCTTGGCCGTGTCTCATGTGACACGGCCACAAGCTTGTCCGTGTCACATGAGTGTGTTTGCTTCTGCTTCTTTTTTTGCTCTTTCTTTGCTTTGGTCTTTGTTTTGCTCCTTAAATGGGACACGGCCAGTGGCTTGGCCGTGTCAAGCTCTGCCATTTCTTTACTTTGAGGTGACATGGCCAAGCTTCATTTGGCTTGGCCATGTCATGCTTGGTTCATGCTATTCTTGCACTGTTTTGATCTTCCAAGGGTGTTTTTGCACCTAAACCTAAAACAAACACTTTAAACAAACTTAAAACAAAAATCAATCAAAACATTAACTAAAAATACATAAAAATCATACAAAAACAAGTATAAAAATGATCTAAACACCTGCTTCACCTACTTGTGTTCATTGTGGTAGAGCACATGGAGGTGTCTACTAGTGGAGAGGTGCTTCGGGAGTGTGTTTTAGATGTGGTTCGTTAGACCATTTTATTAGAGATTGTCTCTAGCCACCAGAGGTGTAATATCCCAAAAATGTGCTTAGAAGTTTTAGTATAATTGTTGTTTTATTTGAATTAAAATGTATATGTTAATTTGGGAGAGAAAAGAAATTTAAAGGAAAGTGTATATGTTGTGTATATGGAAATATATACAACATATATACAAGTCAAATGTGTTGGTCAAGGGATGAGGATATTTATTTTGTTCTTTGTGAAATTACTAAATAGGGTAATAAGTGAAAGAGAAGTAAAATAAATAGGTGAGGGTATTTAAGTAATTTTCTTTTTAAATTACTTGGTGGAGGTTTAAAGAAGAGAGTAAAGTTGACTTTGCCATTCATAATTATTTTTCTTCTTCTTCCTTTGTGTTTGGCCGGCCATCACTCAAGCAAGAGAGCAAAAGAGGGATTTGATTTTCCAAGACCAAAATTGAAGGAGATTTCAAATAAACAAGTTGGAATTTCAAGAAATTTCATTATTTTGGTAAGTTCTCTCTTGATTGCTCTTGTTGTTTTTGAAGTTATTTTTGAGTTTGATGAAGTGTTGTTGATAATATGGTTAGGATTGCTTGTGGTGTGTTTGTAAGTGTTGAAATGGAATTAAAGATAAGAAGTTAGGTTGGTGTTGGTGATGGAATAGGAAGAGTTGTGTTTAGTGAAAATTTTTCTGTTTTACAATTAGTAAAGGCTGTGACTTATATGATTTTTAATTAAATATAGAAAAATTTTCTTGAAGTGAATTTTTGATATGTTGTGACTCTATGAGTCTAGAATGACTGAAAAATATGTTGATTCGATTTTGGAATGGTTATGATTTTGGAAAGATTATTTTTACTAAACCTGTTCCAGCAGGTACCTTAACTGAGACAACTATATTTCGGGATTTTTAATAAAATGTAGAAAAATCATATTCAATTGAATTTTGGATATGTTGTTGCTTAGTGAGTCTAGTATTTGAGAAAAATAATTTGGAACCACGTTGAGTGAATTTAATTTATGGAATTCACAAAGTTCAGAACTGCTGCCAGGATGCAGGGCAATTGGGGCAGTCTGGTTGAGTGAACTATTTGACCAAGATTTTGTATTCAGTTTGATCTGAAATTTTAAAGGAATGATTTTAAGATGTAAAATTTAGTTATGTAAAAATTTTAGAATTTTTAGTCAAGTATATTATTTTATACAAATTTTCAAAATAAGGATAGAGTAGAGTCTAAAACCAGAATGTACTATTCTTATGGTCATTTTGCTAATACTCCTTTTGGATTAGGTTGTGAAGAGGTTGATTTGCCCTAGCCTAAGTGTTGAGGATTCTTGGAAGAGTAAGTGTATAGATTGGTGTGAGTTGGTTTTAAGGTAAGTACAAATTACATTATTTCATACATTCATATGATGTTGAGATTTAACATACATTTGATTGTAAATGTGTTAAGAAATCTAATACATTGTTAATGCATATTAATAATGTATGTTTGGTATGATGTGAATGTTGTGATGAGTATGTAAAATATGTGTTAATGCCATTAATTATATCCATTTGAATGATGAAATGAAATATGGAATATGAAATGTAAAAGATGTGATGATGAAATGAAATGTGAAAGATATGATATTATGAAGAATTGTTTTATTGTGATTTGAGATCATTTGACATATGATGCCATGGTTATTGGCTATGATATGCAAATGAAATATATAATGGAGGCATGGTTGCCTAATTAATTGTGGAATATGAAATGAGAAATAAAATGAAAATATATTGATAAACAAATGAATGAAATGGTTGTGTGCCTAATATGTTTATTCAATTTTCAGAGTTCTGGTTTTGGCGGCATGCCTATAAATCACTGGATAGGTGAAATGACCGGGTCGTAAGCCGATTCCAGTTGAAAAATGTGAAATGTGATGTTTTTTCAGTGAAATGACCGGGTCGTAAGCCTCAAAAACAAATTATTGAAACTAGATTGGGTGAAATGACTGGGTCGTAAACTCAAATCTAGTTGAATATCCATGGATAAATGTATTGATGATTATGATTATAGACCAAAACAGTAACTCTGAACTTTGAATGGCATATTAGATTATTTTTGGGCCCATGCTTGTGTTTGTTTAAATGTGACTATTGAATGGTGAAACAAATGAATAATGAGATGACTACTATACATACATTATTGAAACCGGTAAGATTTGAAATATAATATTCTCTTGAATTGATCTTGAATCTTTATTGTGTGACATTAGCATGGCATTAAAGCATCATAGCACTGTAATTTGTACAACTAAGCCGTTGGCTTAGCGCGAATGTGATTCTTCGCGCAGGTGATAGGGAAGAACCAGAGAGTTCCTCTAGGCCTAGTCAAGTCTAGATTTTGAGTTGTTGATAGTGGGCTTAAAGATCAAAGACTGACTACCAAAGAAATGTATAAATTTTATGGGTTGTAAAACTTGAGTTTGGATATATATATGAATTTGTAAATATTGTTATTTTCTGCTGCATAGTGAACAAATATTTTATCTACTGTATTTCATAATAAACCTTTACTTTATATTGTACTAGAAGTGTAAATCCTTTTTGCAGGTTGTAGTTGAGGTTATAAGGGGGATTTATTGGGAGTGTACTGAGAATGATTTTATTTGCATTGGTTTGTGTAAAATGTTTTAAAAATCAGAAAAAAAAACCAGTTTTGTCGACACTTGGGACTCAATTTTTAGGCAATACTATGGCAAAATTTCTGTAAAAATCGGAACTAAAAATTTGACTAAGTAAAATTGGTAGCATCATTAGGATAGTGTGGCACCTCTACTCGGCTTACATATGTAGGTTGAGAAGGGGTGTTACAATTTTTGGTATCAGAGCCTAGGTTTGAGATTCTCAACCTAGGTCAATTGTAAGTAAAAGAAAATTTTGATTTTTAAAGTGGTTTTTTAGTGTAAAATACATGTTTTGGTATGGCAGTCTTTGATCTTTAATGAGGAATATTCTGCTGTGTTTGCAGATATAGGTAGAGATGGCATCTCATTCACGACAGTCTGTTGAGGGTAGTGCGGAAAGTGTAGCTCCTGAAGATAGTAGAGATGGAGCTAGGATTGAGAGGGGTAGTGAGGCACCTGTTTCTGTGCCAGAGAGATCAGCTGCTGAGGAGGCTTCGCCGGGTTGGTTAAGGCATATGGTAGAACTGTTGAGGGGAGCTCCAGTGCAGCCACCACCACCACCACCACAGCCTCAGATGCCGGTAAGACGTTATGACAAGTTAAGGAAATATGGGGCTGAAGATTTCTTGGGCACTACCGATCCTGCAGTAGCTGAGCAGTGGTTGGATAAGGTACAGAGAATATTCATACAGTTGCAAGCCACTTCGGATGAGAAATTTGACTATGCCAGATCCCTCCTGCAGAAAGATGCCTATGATTGGTGGAAGACAGTTCCTCATGCTATGGATGATCCACCTACATTGTCCTACACTGATTTTCTACGGGAGTTTGAGCTGAAATATACTCCAAGGGAGTATAAAGATGTTAAGAAGATGGAATTTCTGAATTTGAAGCAGGACAGCCGGACTGTGACAGAGTATGAGATTGAATATATCCGGTTGAGTCACTATGCTGGAGGTATTATTTCAGACGAGATAGACCGGTGTAGAAGATTTGAGGCGGGATTGAGACCCTCTATTATGTGTCTTGTGGCTGGTTCTAGATACCAGGATTTTTCCCAGCTTGTTGCAGCAGCTAGGAGTGTGGAAAGAGCCCAGGGTATTGCAGCAGTGGCTACTGAGGAAGAGACCAGGGTAAGGAGATCCCAGTTTGAGACAGGGTCTTCATCTATGAAGAGGGGTCGAGGAGGTTTTGTTACGAGAACCAGTAGAACCCAGAGACAGTCGGGTAGATCAGTTCAGTATCAGAGACAGAGGCTGAGGCCGACAGCTTCTGTAGCTAGTGCTTCGACCCCTGTTGTAATATCCTAAAGTATACCCTAAAAGTGTTGGGGTTATTATTGTACTTGGATTCAATGTGTGTATTGAAGGAAAGAGAAAAGAAGAAGAAAGTAAAAAGGAATTGTGTGTGGTGGAAATTTAATGGTATTAATGTTGTTATTATTATTATTATTATTATTATTATTGTTATTATTATTATTATTATTATTAATATATATATATATGGAGAAGAACGAAGGAAGAATGGAGAAACTTCTTTCTTCTTCTTCTTCTGTTTCTTCTTCTTGGACGAGAGAGAGAGAGAGCACGAGGGAGAGAGAGAGATGTGATCTTCATCAAAAGTTCTTAAGGATTTTAAGAGTATTGAAGATGGAGATAAAGATTTGGCAAGCTATACAAGTAAGTACACATTTCTTGAATGGATTTTATTGATTATACATATATATATATAGGTATATATCTTCTTGTTTTGATTTCTTTTGGATTTGAGTTATGTTTGGTTTGATTGGGGTGTAAGTGGATGATAACAAGAGATTGAAGTATATAAATGTGTGAAATTAACATCTAAGTGATGATGAATTAAGATAATTGTAAGGAAAATGATGAAATGTTGATTTGGGGTTTGGTTGGATGAATTTTCGATTGTTTGGTTTTTAAATTATTGTATGACACGGCCAAGTCATGAGAGACACGGCCAAGTTGGGGCAAATTTGAGTGTGTTGGATGAATTTTGGGGAGACACGGCCACTGACACGGCCGTGTCCCTTGCCCGTGTTCGCTACTGTCTGAATTGTGTTGAGAGACACGGCCGTGTCCCTTGCCCGTGTCTGGTACTGGATTGTTGTGTTGAGAGACACGGCCACTGGCTTGGCCGTGTCCATTGCCCGTGTTTGCTACTGCTTGAATTGGTGTTGAGTGACACGGCCACGAACACGGCCGTGTCCTTTGGGCGTGTTTGCTTCTGGATGTTTGAATTGAGGGACACGGCCACAGGCTTGGCCGTGTCCTTGAGGGTGTTTGTTATTGTGATGTTATTTAGTCTTCATACATTGGTGGATCTTCAATGTCTTTTGTACCTAAACACACTTAACACAATAATGATCCAACCAAATGTATATGGAAGATATAATGATCATTGAAAAAGTATATGCAATGTTATTGATTATGTATACTTGTGTGATGAATTGAATTGATCAATATGATTTGATGATAATGTTGATAGTATATGAATTATGTTATGTTGATTGCATTGTCAATCTTATGAATTGTATTGTGCTATATATAGATTGATGATGCATATGAATAATGACATGTTGTGTACAATGTGGAATATCATGAGATTATTGGTGATGAATTATCTTCATGTTATGATTGAGGCCTGTTTGCCTAATTGATGATATAAATGTGCATTTGAATAATGAAGTGTTATATAATGAAATATTATAATATAATGTGAAGTCATTGCTATTGACTATGATGATTAAAATATGATGTGAAGCCATTGTGATTGGCTTTAATGATTCAAATGAGATATTAAGCCATTGTGATTGGCTAAGATGATGCAATTGAAAGAAATAAGGCATGTTTGCCTAAATGATGATGAGAATTGAGAATAGAAATGATAATGAAATAATAAATGAATTGTGTGACTAATGTGTTATTCCATTTTCAGAGTTTGTTGTTGGTGGCATGCCTATTGGTAACAATCTCTTGAAGTTAGGTTGGATTTGATCCTTGAAGCCAAGTTGGGTTGAAGTTTAACATGTTTTACTCCCCTTGAAGCTTGGTTGGGTCTAATCCTTGAAGCCTAATTGAGATGTTACAACCCTTGAAGCTAGGTTGGATTAGTTCTTGAAGCCAAGTTGGGTTGATACTTAGCATGCTTTGTTACCCTTGAAGCTTGGTTGAACTTAATCCTTGAAGCCTAGTTGGGATAATGATAAATGTGATAATTAAACCAAAGCATTACTCTGAAAATTGAATGGCATATTAGTGTGTTTTGGGCCCATGCTTGTCTTTGTGGAATGTGAGTCATGAATGGTAAAATGATTGATGTATGAGATATATGGAAACAATGTGGAAATAAATGATTAATGAGATCTATGAATGCTTTTGATGGAAATGTGTTTCATGATTAATGAATTGTGAATAAAATGATATTATGAAGTATGAGTTTGTAATATGTGTATTGATATGTTGAAAGTGAATATGACTTGAGGAGTTTTGTTGGGATATGAGGTTATGGAATTGTTGTATGATGTGTAACATGGTTGTGAATGTGGAATTTGTGAGAATTGTTCTTATAAAGGTTTAAATGGTGTTTTGTTGTAATAATGTATATATATATATGTGTATATGAAATAGAAAGGGGAAGTATTGTGTTGTGAATATGCTATATAATGATGTATTTAATTTATGAGAATAGTGGCAATATATAAAGAATGTTTGAGAAAGGAAAAACGGGATAAGTGAACAATAGAACATAATGCTAAAAACATAAGGTATGATTATTTTTGTAAAGTATATTTTAATGTTTATTTATCTTACTAAGCTTTCAAGCTTAGCGCGGTTGTGTAATCGCGCAGGTATTATGCGGATGATCTGGAAGCTTGACTGCTATGCCACGAGAAGGGTAAGAGTGTCTCGAGACCAACTAGAAGGTGATGCATACATGTATGATTTTAGTTATGATTCACTTTTTGATAAGAATTATGATATTTATAAATATTTCTTAAAATTAACATAATGTTGTTTAAATTCGGATAAAGATTTTTAAATAGAAACTAAAAGTGACATTCTTATACTATATATACGCATTGTATGTATATCAGGTATATGTACAGTGCTTATATGGAGTATAGGGGTGTTACACCTGTGGTTCAGAGGTCTACTCCACCTGTATGTGAGCATTGTGGTAAGACCCATGGAGGTGTTTGTTGGAAGATTAGTGGATCAGCTGGGTGTTATAAATGTGGGTCACCAGCTCATTTTATTAGAGATTGTCCTGAGATGCATGAGTATAGGCAGGCTGATACTGCAGCTTCTTGACCTAGTGTCAGCAGAGGTGGTCGAAGGGGCAGAGGTTTTAGTAGGGGTGGTAGATCCGGGTTTAGTCAGAGAGGAGGATCTTCATCTAGAGACAGTAGACCGGACGAGGCCGGATCTTCTCAGAGAGTATATGTGATGCAGAGGCAGCCAAATGCTTCAGCAGTTATAGCTGGTACATTCTCTTTGTTTGGCATTTCAGTTCTTGCTTTGATTGATCCAGGATCTACTCATTCATACATAAGTGCATCTATCTTGCCTGTGTCTGAACTGCATTCAGAGTCCTTAGGATTTGATGTCTTAGTGACCAATCCTTTAGGACATAGTGTTATGGTGAGTAGGGTGCATCGTGAGAGTGCTGTTGTGGTTCAAGGTGAGGAGTTTCTTGGTGATTTAATTGAAATGCCTTTTAAAGAATATGATTTGATCTTAGGCATGGATTGGTTGTCTAAGCATGGAGCTATAGTGGATTGTCAAAAGAAATGTGTTACTTTGAGAACTGGTGATGGTAGAAGTATCTTAGTATCTAGTGAGCAGAGACAATTTGCATCCTTGTTTGTATCAGCTGTAACAGCTAGAAGGTTGATTAGAAAAGGGTGTGATGCTTATCTTACTCATGTTGTGGATACTAGAGTAGGGGGTTCTCAACTTGATAATATAACCACAGTTGCAGAGTTTCCAGATGTGTTTCCAGAGGAGTTGCCAGGGTTGCCCCCTGAGAGAGAGGTTGAGTTTGGTATCGATTTGTTGCCTGGTACCACTCCCATCTCTATCACTCCATATCGAATGGCACCTGCTGAATTGAGAGAGTTGAAGGTGCAGTTGGAGGAGTTGCTGGATAAAGGTTTTATTCGCCCTAGTGTTTCTCCGTGGGGAGCTCCTGTGTTGTTTGTGAAGAAAAAGGATGGTACTTTAAGATTGTGCATCGATTATAGGCAATTGAACAAAGTAACTATCAAGAATAAGTATCCTTTGCCTCGAATTGATGATCTCTTTGATCAGTTGAAGGGAGCAGCAGTATTTTCCAAAATTGATTTGAGATCAGGGTACCATCAATTGAGGGTTAGAGCTGAAGATGTTTCTAAGACAACTTTCCGCACAAGATATGGGCATTATGAGTTTTTGGTAATGCCTTTTGGATTGACGAATGCACCTGCAGCTTTCATGGATTTGATGAATAGGGTGTTTCGGCCCTATCTGGATCAGTTTGTGGTGGTTTTAATCGATGATATTTTGGTGTATTCACGTAATAAGGAAGAACATGACAAGCATCTGCGAATTGTGTTACAGATTTTGAGAGAGAAGCAATTGTATGCTAAGCTGTCAAAGTGTGAGTTTTGGCTTGACCAAGTAACTTTTCTCGGTCATATAGTTTCAGCAGATGGTATAAGAGTTGATCCGAGTAAAGTTGAGGCCATTTTGAATTGGAGTCCACCAAAGTCAGTAACTGAAGTTAGAAGTTTTCTGGGTTTGGCAGGCTATTATCGAAGGTTTGTGAAAGGTTTTTCTTTGATAGCTACTCCACTCACCAGATTGCTTCGAAAGGGAGTTAGATTTGTGTGGACAGATCAGTGTCAAGCTAGTTTTGATCAGTTGAAAGAAATGTTGACTCAAGCACCTGTTCTTACTTTACCCGTGGAAGATAAACCATATGTGATTTACAGTGATGCTTCACATAATGGTTTAGGATGTGTCTTGATGCAAGAGGGTAAAGTTGTAGCTTATGCTTCTCGGCAATTGAAGCCGCATGAGCTTAATTATCCGACACATGATCTGGAATTGGCAGCTATAGTATTTGCTTTGAAGATTTGGTGACACTACTTGTATGGGGAGAAATGTTTTATCTATACGGATCATAAAAGTTTGAAATATTTGGGTGTCTAGAGGGAGCTGAATCTTCGACAAAGGCGATGGTTGGAACTGATCAAAGACTATGACTGTTTGATTGATTATCATCCTGGTAAGGCAAATGTAGTTGCTGACGCTTTGAGTCGGAAGTCTCTGGCAGGTTTGGCTGTTTATTCGCTCTCGTTGCTTGTTGAGTTGAGAGCGTTACATGCTAGTTTTGAAGCATGTAATGATGGTGCATTGTTGTCTCAGTTGCATTTGAGACCAGTATTGTTAGATCAGATTAAGGAGGCTCAATTGACAGATGAGAAAATCCAGAAGATTGTTTCAGATTGCCAAAACGGGGAGAGCCAAGATTTCTTTATGAGAAGTGATGGTAGCCTTTGGTTTAAGGATAGATTGTGTGTTCCTGATAACGATAGTTTGAAAAAGGTTATTTTGGAGGAAGCACACCAATCGATTTTTGCTATGCATCCGGGAAGTACAAAGATGTACCATGAATTGAGACAGCATTATTGGTGGTCTGGTATGAAGAGAGACATAGCAGAATTTGTGTCCAAATGTCTCACTTGTCAGAGGGTGAAAGCTGAACATCAAGTTCCAACAGGGTTGCTTCAACCTTTATCAGTGCCTGAATGGAAATGGGAGAGAGTGACAATGGATTTTGTGTCTGGTTTACCTTTGACAAAGAGGAAGCATGATGCCATTTGGGTGATTGTTGATAGGTTGACAAAGACAGCTCATTTTCTTCCGGTTCGGATGGACTATTCACTTGAGAAGTTGGTTGAGCTGTATATTAGTGAGATAGTGAAGTTGCATGGAGTCCCAATTTCTTTAGTGTCGGATCGAGATCCCCGGTTTACTTCGAGGTTTTGGAAGAGTTTACATGGTGCTTTGGGTTCTCGATTGCACTTTAGCACTGCTTTTCATCCGCAACAGATGGGCAATTAGAGAGAGTGATACAGATTATTGAGGATATGTTGAGAAGCTGTGTCATTGATTTCTCTGGAAGTTGGGATAGATTTTTGCCACTTGTAGAATTTGCTTACAACAACAGTCATCAATCCAGTATTGGAATGGCACCATTTGAGGCATTGTATGGAAGAAAATGTAGAACACCTTTATGTTGGAATGAAATTGGGGAAGGCAAATTGGTTGGTCCTGATCTGATTAAAGAGACTGAAGAAAAAGTGAAGATGATTTGGGATAGGTTGAAAGCAGCTTCAGACCGACAGAAGTCTTATTCAGATTTGAAGAGGAGAGACATAGAGTTTGAGTTTGAAAGTGTCTCCTTGGAAAAAGATATTGAGATTTGGTCAAAAAGGGAAGCTAAGTCCTCGATTTATTGGACCGTATGAGATATTAGAAAGAGTTGGACCAGTTGCTTATCGTCTTGCTTTGCCGCCTGAGTTGGATAGAATCCATAATGTCTTCCATGTTTCTATGTTGCGAAGGTATAGATCTGACCCATCTCATGTTTTACCAGTTGAATCTATTGAGGTCAGTCCAGATCTAACTTTTGAAGAAGAACCAATTGCTATTTTGGCACATGAAGTGAAAGAATTAAGAAATAAGAAAGTGCCACTTGTAAAGGTTCTTTGGAAGAATCATGGTAGAGAAGAGGCAACTTGGGAGAGTGAGCAAGCGATGCGAGATCAATATCCTCAACTGTTTCAGACTTGATATCAGGTAATTTCGGGGACGAAATTTCTTTTTAGAGGGGGAGAATTGTAATATCCCAAAAATGTGCTTAGAAGTTTTAGTATAATTGTTGTTTTATTTGAATTAAAATGTATATGTTAATTTGGGAGAGAAAAGAAATTTAAAGGAAAGTGTATATGTTGTGTATATGGAAATATATACAACATATATACAAGTCAAATGTGTTGGTCAAGGGATGAGGATATTTATTTTGTTCTTTGTGAAATTACTAAATAGGGTAATAAGTGAAAGAGAAGTAAAATAAATAGGTGAGGGTATTTAAGTAATTTTCTTTTTAAATTACTTGGTGGAGGTTTAAAGAAGAGAGTAAAGTTGACTTTGCCATTCATAATTATTTTTCTTCTTCTTCCTTTGTGTTTGGCCGGCCATCACTCAAGCAAGAGAGCAAAAGAGGGATTTGATTTTCCAAGACCAAAATTGAAGGAGATTTCAAATAAACAAGTTGGAATTTCAAGAAATTTCATTATTTTGGTAAGTTCTCTCTTGATTGCTCTTGTTGTTTTTGAAGTTATTTTTGAGTTTGATGAAGTGTTGTTGATAATATGGTTAGGATTGCTTGTGGTGTGTTTGTAAGTGTTGAAATGGAATTAAAGATAAGAAGTTAGGTTGGTGTTGGTGATGGAATAGGAAGAGTTGTGTTTAGTGAAAATTTTTCTGTTTTACAATTAGTAAAGGCTGTGACTTATATGATTTTTAATTAAATATAGAAAAATTTTCTTGAAGTGAATTTTTGATATGTTGTGACTCTATGAGTCTAGAATGACTGAAAAATATGTTGATTCGATTTTGGAATGGTTATGATTTTGGAAAGATTATTTTTACTAAACCTGTTCCAGCAGGTACCTTAACTGAGACAGCTATATTTCGGGATTTTTAATAAAATGTAGAAAAATCATATTCAATTGAATTTTGGATATGTTGTTGCTTAGTGAGTCTAGTATTTGAGAAAAATAATTTGGAACCACGTTGAGTGAATTTAATTTATGGAATTCACAAAGTTCAGAACTGCTGCCAGGATGCAGGGCAATTGGGGCAGTCTGGTTGAGTGAACTATTTGACCAAGATTTTGTATTCAGTTTGATCTGAAATTTTAAAGGAATGATTTTAAGATGTAAAATTTAGTTATGTAAAAATTTTAGAATTTTTAGTCAAGTATATTATTTTATACAAATTTTCAAAATAAGGATAGAGTAGAGTCTAAAACCAGAATGTACTATTCTTATGGTCATTTTGCTAATACTCCTTTTGGATTAGGTTGTGAAGAGGTTGATTTGCCCTAGCCTAAGTGTTGAGGATTCTTGGAAGAGTAAGTGTATAGATTGGTGTGAGTTGGTTTTAAGGTAAGTACAAATTACATTATTTCATACATTCATATGATGTTGAGATTTAACATACATTTGATTGTAAATGTGTTAAGAAATCTAATACATTGTTAATGCATATTAATAATGTATGTTTGGTATGATGTGAATGTTGTGATGAGTATGTAAAATATGTGTTAATGCCATTGATTATATCCATTTGAATGATGAAATGAAATATGGAATATGAAATGTAAAAGATGTGATGATGAAATGAAATGTGAAAGATATGATATTATGAAGAATTGTTTTATTGTGATTTGAGATCATTTGACATATGATGCCATGGTTATTGGCTATGATATGCAAATGAAATATATAATGGAGGCATGGTTGCCTAAATAATTGTGGAATATGAAATGAGAAATAAAATGAAAATATATTGATAAACAAATGAATGAAATGATTGTGTGCCTAATATGTTTATTCAATTTTCAGAGTTCTGGTTTTGGCGGCATGCCTATAAATCACTGGATAGGTGAAATGACCGGGTCGTAAGCCTCAAAAACAAATTATTGAAACTAGATTGGGTGAAATGACTGGGTCGTAAACTCAAATCTAGTTGAATATCCATGGATAAATGTATTGATGATTATGATTATAGACCAAAACAGTAACTCTGAACTTTGAATGGCATATTAGATTATTTTTGGGCCCATGCTTGTGTTTGTTTAAATGTGACTATTGAATGGTGAAACAAATGAATAATGAGATGACTACTATACATACATTATTGAAACCGGTAAGATTTGAAATATAATATTCTCTTGAATTGATCTTGAATCTTTATTGTGTGACATTAGCATGGCATTAAAGCATCATAGCACTGTAATTTGTACAACTAAGCCGTTGGCTTAGCGCGAATGTGATTCTTCGCGCAGGTGACAGGGAAGAACCAGAGAGTTCCTCTAGGCCTAGTCAAGTCTAGATTTTGAGTTGTTGATAGTGGGCTTAAAGATCAAAGACTGACTGCCAAAGAAATGTATAAATTTTATGGGTTGTAAAACTTGAGTTTGGATATATATATGAATTTGTAAATATTGTTATTTTCCGCTGCATAGTGAACAAATATTTTATCTACTGTATTTCATAATAAACCTTTACTTTATATTGTACTAGAAGTGTAAATCATTTTTGCAGGTTGTAGTTGAGGTTATAAGGGGGATTTATTGGGAGTGTACTGAGAATGATTTTATTTGCATTGGTTTGTGTAAAATGTTTTAAAAATCAGAAAAAAAAACCAGTTTTGTCGACACTTGGGACTCAATTTTTAGGCAATACTATGGCAAAATTTCTGTAAAAATCGGAACTAAAAATTTGACTAAGTAAAATTGGTAGCAACATTAGGATAGTGTGGCACCTCTACTCGGCTTACATATGTAGGTTGAGAAGGGGTGTTACAAGAGGATAGACAAGCAGATACTGTAGCTTCTCGACTCGGTGTCAGAGGGGGTCATGGTGGCATAGGTTTTGGTAGAGGTGGTCGATCTGGGTTTAGTCAGAGAGGAAGTTTTACAGTTGGAGGTAGTAGACCAGATGAGGCAGGACCATCACAGCAGGTTTATGTGATGCAGAGGTAGGTAGATACTTCAGCTGTTATTGCTGGTACTTTTACATTATTTGGTACTTCATTTCTTGCATTATTAGATCCTGGGTCGACTCATTCTTACATTAGTGCATCCATCTTGCCTGTGAGTGATTTGCATTCTGAGTCCTTAGGATTTGATGTTTTGGTCACAAATCTTTTAGGGCATAGTGTTGTGGTGAGCAGGGTGCACCAAGATAGTCCAGTTGTTGTTCATGATGAGGAGTTTCTGGTGACCTAATTGAGATGCCTTTTCAGGGAGTATGATCTAATTTTAGGCATGGATTGGTTATCCAAGCATGAGGTTGTGGTAGACTGTTAGAAGAAATGTGTTACTTTGAGAACACATGATGGTAGGGATGTTATAGTATCTAGTGAGCAGAAGTATCTTTCATCCATGTTTGTTTCAGCTGTTTCACCTGGGAGGATGATTTGGAAGGGATGTGAGGCTTATCTTGCTCATATTGTAGATACTAGAGTAGTGGGGTCCTTGCTTGACAGTATACCCATAGTTCCTGAGTTTTTAGATGTTTTCCCTAATGAGTTGCCAGGGGTACCTTCTGAGAGAGAAGTGGAGTTTGGTATCGATTTGTTGCCTGGTACCACTCCTATCTCTATTACCCCTTAGCGGACGGCACCTACTGAGTTGAGAGAGTTGAAGGTGCAGTTGTAGGAGTTGCTGGAAAAAAGGTTTGTCTGCCCTAGTGTGTCCCCGTGGGGAGTGCCTGTGTTGTTTGTGAAGAAGAAGGATGGCACCATGAGATTGTGTATTGATTATAGGCAGTTGAATAAGGTGACCATTAATTGAAGGGAGCAGCAATATTCTCTAAGATTGATCTGAGATCAATGTACCATCAATTGAGAGTCAGAGATGTGGATGTACCCAAGATAACTTTTCATATGAGGTATGGGCATTATGAGTTTCTGGTGATGCCCTTTGGATTGATGAATGTACCAGCAACTTTTATGGATTTGATGAATAGGGTATTCAGACCATATTTAGATCAGTTTGCGGTGGTCTTCATTGATGACATCTTGGTGTATTTGCATAATGAGGAGGATCATGATAGGCATTTGCAGATTATATTACAGATTCTGAGAGAGAAGCAGTTGTATGCTAAGTTGTCTAAGTGTCATTTCTGGCTCAATCAGGTAGCTTTTCTTGGTTATGTGGTTTCAGCAGAGGGTATTAGATTTGATTTGAGTAAAGTTGAGGCTATCTTGAATTGGAGTGCACCGAAGACTGTGATAGAGGTTAGAAGTTTTTTGGGATTGGCAGGCTATTATCATCATTTTGTGAAGGGTTTTTCTAAAATAGCTACACCACTCACCAGATTACTTTGGAAAGTAGTTAGATTTGTGTGGACATATCGGTGTCGGGCAAGTTTTGAGCAGTTGAGGGAGATGTTGACTCAGGCTCCTATCCTTACCCTGCTTGTGGAAGGTAAACCGTATGTGATATACAATGATACTTCATATAGTGGTTTAGGTTGTGTTCTGATGCAGGGGGGTAGAGTCATTGCTTATGGCTCTCTACAGTTGAAGCCACATGAGCTGAATTACCCGACGCACGATTTGAAATTAGCGGCAATAGTTTTTTCCTTGAAGATTTGGCAGCATTACTTGTATGGGGAAAAGTGTATCATTTATATGGATCACAAGAGTTTGAAATACCTGGGTGTTCAGAGAGAGCTAAATCTTCAGCAAAGACAATGGTTAGAGTTGATTAAAGACTATGACTGTTTGATTGATTATCATCCTGGCAAGGCAAATGTTGTTGTTGATGCCTTGAGTTGTAAGTCTTTGGCAGTTTTGACTTCTTATTCGCTCTTGTTGCTTGTTGAGTTGAGAGCATTGCATGCTAGATTTGAGTCTTCTGATGATGGTGCTTTGATGGCTCAGTTGCAGTTGAGGCCAATCTTGTTGGATCTTATTAAGGAGGCTCAGTTGGCAGATGAGGAAATTCAAAAAATTTGTGTTGGTTTGTCAGAAGGGGGAGAGTCGAGACTTTTATGTGAGTGATGATGGCAGTCTATGGTATAGAGATAGGTTGTGTATTCTTGATAAGGTAGAATTGAAAAGAATGATATTAGAGGAAGCACATCAGTCACTTTTTGTTATGCACCCTGGGTGTACCAAGATGTATCAGGACTTGAAGCAACATTATTGGTGGTCAGGTATAAAGAGGGACATAGCAGAGTTTGTATCCAGGTGTCTCACTTGCCAGAAAGTGAAGGCTACGTACCAAGTTCCTTCAGGGTTGCTCCAACCTTTATCAGTGCCCCAGTGGAAATGAGAGCGAGTGACAATGGATTTTGTAACTGGACTACCTTTGACCTAGAAGAAGCATGATGCAATCTGGGTGATAGTTGATTGGATGACGAAGACAGCTCATTTTCTTCCAGTTTGGATGGATTATTCTCTTGAGAGGTTGGCTGAATTGTATATCAATGCGATAGTGAGGTTGCATGGAGTCTCGGTTTCTTTGGTGTCGGATCGAGATCCTCAATTTATTTATAGATTTTGGAAGAGTTTACATGATGCTTTAGGTTCTCGATTGCATTTTAGTACTACTTTCCATCCTTAGACAGATGGGCAGTCAGAGAGAGTGATACAGATTCTGGAGGATATGTTGAGGAGCTATATCATTGATTTTACTGGGAATTGGGACAGATTTTTGCCACTAATTGAGTTTGCTTATAACAACAGTCATCAGTTCAGTATTGGGATGGCTCCTTATGAGTTCTTATATGGCAGGAGATGCAGGACACCTTTGTGTTGGGATGAGGTCGGAGAAGGTAAACTGGTTGGTTCCTATTTGATTAAGGAAATAGAGGAGAAAGTAAAGGTGATTCGGGGTCGTTTGAAAGCAGCTTTAGAGGTACAAAAATCCTATTCAGATTTAAAGAGAAGAGACATAGAGTTCAGTGTGGAAGATAAAGTGTTTCTGAAGGTGTCTCCATGGAAGAAAATTTTGAGATTTGACCGGAAAGGAAAGTTGAGTCCTCGTTTCATAGGACCATATGAGGTGTTGGAGAGAGTTGGTCCAGTGGCTTATAGACTAGCTTTGCCGCCTGAGTTGGATTGAATACATAATGTTTTCCATGTCTCAATGCTTTGGAGATACAGATCTGACCCATCTCATAACTTGTCAGTGGAGTCCATTGAGGTGAGTCCAGATCTAACTTACGAGGAAGAACCAATGGCAATTTTGGCACAAGAGGTTAAAGAATTGAGGAGTAAGAGGGTGCCACTTGTGAAAGTCCTTTGGAGGAATCATGCCACTAAGGAGGCGACATGGGAGAGTGAGCAGGCGATGCAGAGTCAGTTTCTCCAATTGTTCAAGACTTGAGAACAAGTAATTTCGAGGACGAAATTTGTTTTAGGGGGAGAGAATTTAATATCCCAAAATTTTTGAAAATTTCTAATTTTTGAAAAATTTGATAAAATAAATTATAATTTAAAAGGATAAATTAAATTAATGGTTTTAAATGAAAAATGAAGAGATTTTAAATGAAAAAGTGGAATATATATGTGATATATATGGAAAATAAACATAACATATAAAAGTCAACACTTTTTAAAAGAAAAGTTAAAGTCTAATGGTATTTTTGTAAATAAATTTTAGAAATTTAAAATTAATAAAATAATTCAAAAATAAATTATTTTTGAATGGAAGAGGAAAATTAGGACTTTTAATTTATAAAATAAATAATTATTAAATTATTTTAATATATATACATGGTTTAAAAATAAAGATGAAAAGAAAAAGAAAATTAAAAAGTCTTCATCTTCTTCTTTTTCTTCATCTAGGCCGAATTTTCATGGGAGCTAGACCAAGGAATTTGATTCTTCCATACTCTATAAATTGAAGGATTTAACAAGTTTTAAGTGAATTTTTGGTGATTTCCACCAAATTTGGTAAGTTTCCAACTCTTTTCTTTGAATTACATGAAAAATTGAATTATGTGAGTTTTGGATTTTTGAAGTAGTATGTTATAATTGTTGGAATTGGTGTGTATGATGTTATTTTGGGTAGTTAACAATGATTTTAAGGTTAGATTGAAGAGATGATGGAGTTTGGATAAAGAATGGTGAAGAGAGAGAATTTAGGGTTATGGATTTTTGGGGTTTTGAAAACATGAGCTTTAATTGTGCAAATTGGTTCAAAATGTGTTGTTTTGATTCATAAACAAGTATTTTAAAGTCAAATATTGGATTTAGTTGTGTTTGGTTAGAGTTTGAGAATGGAAGTGGAGATTTAGGGTTTTGGAAAAGTGACTTTCCAAAGCGGTTGAATTGTATGATTTTATTTGTTTAAACATGTTGTTTAGTGTTAAAAGTGATGAATATAAGTTTGAAATGATTAATGGATTGTGTTGGAATGGAAAACCTTCAATGGGGGAAGGTTATGCCGTTTTAGGATTTTGTGCATAAGAATGTGTTTTTGTAATGTAAATGGTTTAAATGTATTAAAATATGTTTTTAATAATATAAATAAACTTAAAACACTAATTTAAATGGAATAGAATGGAATTCTAATGTTAAAGTAAGGAAAGGCTAAATTTTTGAAAATTTGCAGGAGTGATGTTTATTTATGGTTTAATATTGAAAATGCCATTAAATTTGATACTAAATGATTATTTGCTATCACATTTGGTTTAGGCATTGAGGGAGGTTGATTTGCTTCATCCAAGTGGTGAAGGGCAAGTTGGAAAGATAGGATTGGAGGTTGTTTTAAGCTTGCTTTGGGTTGCTAGTGGAGGTATGTACAAACTTTGAATATATTGTTTATATTTGCATGACATTTGGGCTTAACAAATTTTGGTTGGAAAATGTGTTAAGCTACTTGGTACATTGATTGTGTATGAATAATGTGCTATGACATTTGTAATGTCATATATGTGTTATATGCATTGTGAAAAGCTATTGATAATGGCTAAATTGTGTAAAATGTGAAATATGTATATTATGTGGAAATACCCAAAGTAATTGGGTAATATGTTGTGAATGCAAAAATGAGATATGTGGTATAATGAAATGAATTGATATTGATAAAAATGAAAAAGGTGAGAAAAATGAGAAAGATGTGAAAAATGAGAAAAGTGGGAGAAATGTGAAAATAAGGCAAAGTGCCTCGATTGAATATGTGAAAATGAGAAAGAGATTAATATTGAGAAATATGAATAAATTGTGTGTCTAGTATGTTATTCAATTTTTAGAGTTCTGTGTTTGGCGGCATGCCTATGATTGCCTACAGGCTAGACGCTGGGCGTCATTGTAAAAATATTTTTGAGGTGAAAAGACCGAGTCTTAAGCCTCAAAAACAAATATTTAAAGCTAGGATGAGTGAAAAGACTGGGTCGTAAGCTCATGCCTAGTTTAAATATTCCATTGATATATTGCCTACAGGGCTAGACACATGGTGTCATTATAGAACAAAATAGTAACTCTGGAATTTGAATAGCATGTTAGTTATCTTTGGGCCCATCTTTGTGTTTGTTTATATGTGAATTGGGATTATGAAGTATTTGAAAAATATAAGAAAATGGAATGATGTAACATCTATATGCGTTGTGCATTGACATTGCATTGAGTTTTATTGTTATTATCAAGTTTGTACCACTAGGCTTAGGCTTAGCGCGATTGTTTCCATCGCGCTGGTGACAGGGTAGACTCAGCTGAGTCAGAGAGTTCTTCTAGACCAGGTTGGGTCAAGACTTGTAGTTGAGCTTGTTGAGTTGTTATCGAGATAAGAAACACTGTTAGCAACATATATATATTTTTATGTTATTGTATATTTTGAGTATTATGCATAATATATAATATTTTGAATTTTATGTATTGTAAACTATAAAGAAAATTTGGGTTAAGTTATTTGAAATAGGAGTGTAAATGTGTTCTAAATTATATATGTATTGTAACACCCCCTACATAGTCCATACACTTACCTACATAGGAGATGTCACCTAACATTCAATTATTGCTCTATATATATGTCTATGTATGTACTAAAGAAATAAAGTCATAAAAACTTTAAGCAGTAATGCAACTCTTACGCTTTATATAGAACACACATATATCCATATATTTATAAAAGAAATCTTAAAAGAATTACATTATTATCAAATTCTCAAACTATTCTCAAACTAATACAACTGTGATACAAAATTATAAAGATTTGCTATGTGAACCATAACAAGTACAATATTTACAATATTGTTCATTGAACCTTGATGATGTAGTTGATCAAGAACGTAAGCCTCTCACTCTGCGGTCTCAACTCTCCTTGTTTGATCTGTGCATCAGAAAACAATTCTAACATGCTAAGCAAAGCTTAGTGGTGCTTATGTATTTATAATATGCAAGAAAATTTAAATAAAAGAGGTCTATCGATTAAATAATTTAGAAACATCGAATTGCATTACTTTCTGAATGTTAAATAAAGAAATTAACTAAATTCATTGTAAATTGAAATACTAAGCATAATTAGATTTAGAATTGAGTCATTTATCAATAATTGAATAACACATTATTTTCATTATATATAACTATGTTAATTATGCCCATACACACTGAACTAAGATTCTAGATTTGGATAACGGGTCACTGATGGAATTTTAATGCCACTGTATAGAATTTTGGCCAATGGCCCACTATGGCACGAATGCCCACTGAGTATGATGACACAAAGTGTCTATTGATGGCACAGAGTGCCCACTATCACTTTGGATTTTCTCCCTTTGGCTAGCCATTCAATCCCAAGCTAGATCTAAAATCAGTACGTTTTGGGCAATTCATTAGTTTTTAACTAACATTCACTTATGTATAGCACCACAATGAAACAATTCTTTGATTAACACTTAGCATCACACATATTTATCATATATTCAAAATAAATTTACTACACTATTTGTTAGGATTAATTTCAAACATTCTTTACATCTTAAGACCTTACAGTCATTTAAAAAGACAAGAATAAGATCCATTTTGGGCAAATTTCTTCAAGTGACATGCCCAATGACATGGGCGTGTTACTGGGCGTGTCTTTTGCCCATTTTGCAGTAGCTTTGACATGCCCACTGACATGGGCGTGTCATTGGGTGTGTCATTTATTTTACAATTCAGTAACTGTGACACAGCCACTGACATGGGCGTGTCACTGGACATGTCAGGCAAAAATTTTGCATTTTGCACACTTAACCATTTTAATTCAACATATTCAAAATCTATGATAATAATGAATCAAATCCAAATTTTTTTAACATAAAAGAGTCTACATCTAATATTTTACTCAAACTTCAATTAATCAAACCTTCAAATATCACTTTTGGCTTAAACAACATCAAAATATCCAATTCTTATAAAGATTGAATTAAGAATCAAACTCACCACATATAAGTTCTTTTAATTCATTTTTCACTCATCAATCCATGTAATCAATATTTGTAAGAAATAATTCATTATAAATGACTCAATCAATCAATTCAAACATTCAAACTCATAGAAATTCAATTATTTGCAAAGTATAATACATAAAGCACATACCTCTTCAAACTCTTCTTTTTTCTCTAATCACTTGTTGATAATCTCAACTTTTTCAACTTAATCTTCTAAAAACTTATATCTAAACATTGTTTGCTCTTTGTTTTTGATCAAAATCTTGGAAGGAAGAAGGCAAGAAAGACTTTTGATGGTGAAGGTGGTGCTGAACGTGAATGATGAAGAGAGAAAAGAAATTTCTACACTCTTACACCTGTCCACACACTCTTACACCTGTCCACACACACACACACATATATACTTTAATCTAGTGTGGCCAATCTCATCTTAGGTATGGTGCACCCTCTTTCTTAATCATTGATTCTAATTCGATTTTAACTCTCATAAGACCGTAAAAATAATTAATTGCTTCGGTAAAATTTTTGAGATCCACTATTTACATTACTTATCCATATCACTTATAGCACAATTCCCTATTAATTATCACTATTCATTTAAAAGTTTAGTATATAAAATTTTAAACATTACATGTATATATAAATATTTGAGAAACTTGGTGAAATTGAGGAGTATGGTTGAGATGGTGAAATGAAATTATTTAGGAGTGTTTTCTTTTCGCAGGTTATGTTTTGCTAAATTTTGGGATGTCCAAATTCCAGACAAAACTCTGACGAATTTTTTCTAAAGATTTTTATATATAGTATTTATTTTGGGTTCCTATAACAAGTAAAGAATATTTATATGCTATTTAATTTTATATATTTAGAATTTGAAATTTTAAATTGGAAATGTGAAAATTTTTTATTTAACCGATCTGTGACTTTTTTGTACCGTATATGCGTATTTTACATATTTTAAAAATATGTATTGTACGTATATAGGGTATAAGAGTGTTACACGTCGCTCGTAGATCTGTTTGATTTTTTATTTTTTAATATTTTTTAATATTAAAAATAACTATTAAATATTATAAAGATAAATATTATAAATAGTAAATAAAATGAATACCATAAAAATTATTTTGGATTGTTAAAAAATATCGGATTGGATTGGGTAAAAAATTAAGGGTCTATAGTTTGCCCCCTGCTTGAATGATCTGAGACTTTCAGTAGAAGAGAGTGAAAAGCAACATGACTTTGAGCAGATTTTGGATAAGGATGGGTACTTGGATTTGATTTGGGTACTTGGACCCGAGACTGAATTAGATTTGGGTACTTGGACCCAAGATTGGATACTTGGACACAAGATTGGGTACTTGGACCCGAGATTGGATACTTGGACCCACCCGAGATTAAATCTGATTTGGGTACTTAGTCCCGTGATTGGATTGGGTACTTAGAGCTGTGACTAAATTTGATTTGGGTACTTAGACATGAGACTAAATTGAATTTGGATACTTGGACCCAAGATTGTGTACTTGGACCCGTGACTAAATTGAATTTGGGTACTTGGACCCATGATTGGATTGGGTACTTGGACCTGAGATTTTGTACTTGGACCCGAGATTGGGTTCTTGGACCCATGACTGAATTGGGTACCCAAGATTGGGTACTTAGACTCGTGATTAAATCTAATTTGGGTACTTGGACCTGAGATTGAATTGAATTTGGGTGCTTGGACTCGAGATTGGGTACTTGGACCCGAGATTGGGTACTTGGATCCAAGTTGGATACTTGGACCTGTGATTGAATCTAATTTGGGTACTTGGACCTG
The DNA here is from genome assembly GCA_947685225.1 of Garcia nutans. Lineage (NCBI taxonomy): Eukaryota > Viridiplantae > Streptophyta > Magnoliopsida > Malpighiales > Euphorbiaceae > Garcia > Garcia nutans. Next base: position 39,949,658 of record CANTUV010000045.1, read on the forward strand.
AGCGAGTTCTGGACTCAAAAATGATTTGGGTTCTGGACCCGAGCGAGTTCTGGACTAAAAAATGATTTAGGTTCTGGACCCGAGGTACCTATATATCTTTGCCCCCTGTGTAGGCTCAAACCAAAGATTTTTTTTTTCATGCAAGCTTTGATTGATGTTTTTGTTGTCTAGTTCTTCGCGCAAGCATGCATTTCTTCTTTTTTGTAAAATTACTAGAGCTTCCTCAAGCAATGGTCCTTCCATGCCCCCTGATTCCATATTAGGTTCATGTTTGCTTCATAGAGCATCTGTTGTTTACTTTGATAAAGAATAGATAACACAAGACAAAAATGTCGTGTGATATGCTCATGTATGCATGATATGCATGAGTAATACTTACAGTAGTTCCTTCGACTCACAGACTGAGGTGATCAACAGAAGTGTTCTCATTGGTTCCTTTCAAATGCCCGTTCAAGTCCTTCATTGGAATGACAGAAAGCTTTGCATTTATGGCTTTTATTTTCAAGATGTTGAGAACATGAGTGGTGGAGACCTCAAGCTGCAGAGTCAGAGATACATCCATTTCAAACTATGTTTCAGCATGTTAGTTGTTCGCTTCTTCATGACCTTGCCAACAATCATTTCCTTTGCCCAATGTGTTCTTTGAGTTTCGATGGTTCAACATACTCCCCTTAACTTAATGATTTTTATAATAAGAAAATAGTTTCTTTTTAAATCAAATGTTGACTTTGTCAAATCAATGTCATTGTACCTCAGGACTCAATTTTTAGAATTAACATATTTATAACATGACAACCTTAGTTACCGTACTAAACTCGGGAATCATTTCTATTTAAGCAAGAATTGTTGCACTTCAGATAGGCACATACACAGTACTTGGTCAAAGGTCTCATTTGAGTTTGAATATTGTCTATCTCATATTCATGCTTATCCAAACTATCTCCACTAATAGACTCTACCTACCAAGAGAGATCAACAGGTCTTTGATAGGCTTGAAATGGGGCCTATAAGGGACACGGGTTAAATGAAGCCTTTTGTAAGTTAGAGCCATTGTGACACTATGGCCAAACCCTCACACTATGATTTTTTGTTGGAGCCCTAGGCAGTTGAAAACATGAAAAGATAGAGCTTCGAACATTCTTTTCAACGTTAATCTGGATCTTGATTGGGACTGTCTTTTCCTTTATAAAAAAGGTTAATACCCACATTCCTTTTCTTTCTTCTTTTCCCTTTTCTTTCTCTTTCTTTTCTTACTCCTTTTCTTTGAGCATTTTATCATTTTGTCCTTCTCCCTTGTAGGACTGTCAAGTATAGGACTTTCAAGAACTGGATGAATTTTCACCTTTCTCTTACTTTTGATTGAATCTTTGGTTGGGTTGGACCAATTCAAGTCAAACTGTCCTTATGGAAGTCTTTTGTTGCTTTAGGTAAAAGAGAAATTGGTTGGCTTTCTAAACCATTTTGGGTTTTATTTTATTTTCTTTTTCTTTTGTTTCTTTTGTCTCTTTTTTTCTTTTCTTTTTTTTTCTTTCCTTTTTTTTTCTTTTCTTCTTTTTTTGGTTCTAGCTCTAAAAGAGTTGTCTTGTTTGTACCAACTTTGGTTTCTATTAATGGATGAGTGGAGTGACATAAATCTTCTTTACAATGGATAAATCATTTGTTACTCTGATTTTATCTTGATAGATTGGAGATATTAGGTGAACTTCAACTACCCTTATAGTCTTGAGAACATCAACTATCCTTATAGTCTTAGCTATGCATTCCTTTCTTTGATCTTCTTGTCTCTTCACCTTAGTGATCATAAGACTTGTCAAAAGTGTAACAATAGCTCAGGGTGGGTCATCATGTAATATCCCAAGGTACACCCTAAAAGTTTTGGAATAATTATTGTGGTATTTGGATTTAAGGAGTATGTTTAATGGAAGGAGAAAAGAAGTGAAGGTATATATATATAACATATATAAGTTAAACTAATGAAAGTCAAAAGAAGATAAATGAATTAATTTAATACCCTATTTTGGTGTACATTGGAATGGTAGTTGTGAGAAGATATGTTGGTAAAATATGTAAGGAAAATATTATAAGAAATAGGTGTATATGAGGGATGATATATTTATGTGGTATTTGAAAAATATGGAAAATATAAAGGAAATATAAAAGAGATATACATATACCAACATATATATTACATATACATAATGTATAAAGTGGTGTAGGAAAAGTAAGTTTATATAATTAATTAATAATAATAATAATAATAATAATAATAATAATAATAATAAAAGAAAAAGAAGAAAGAAAAGTCAAAGGGAGAAAGTGTGTGGTGGAGGTTGAAATAATTTATTATATTATATTATTATTATTATTATTATATATATATATGATAAACATGAAAAGAAGAAGGAAAAAGATATTTTTTTTCTTCTTCTTCTTCTTCTTACACGAGAGAGAGAGAGAGAGAGAGAGAGAGAGAGTTGTGATTTTGCTTATACACATCAAATCCATAGGGATTTTGAGAGAATTGAAGAGGGATGTTGAAGATTTGGCATAATATTCAAGTAAGTTTTCTCTTGATTTCTCTTATTCTATTTGGAATTTTGTTTGAGTTTGATGGAGTGTTGTTGATGGTTGGAGTGTGTTTGTGTATGGTGTGTGTAAAAGTGTTGAAATGGAATTAAAGATAAGAAGTTAGGTTGGTGTGGGTGATGGAAGAGTAAGAGTTGTGTTTAGTGAAATTTTTTCTGTTTTACAATTAGTAAAGGCTGTGACTTGTATGATTTTTAATTAAATATAGAAAAATGTTCTTGAAGTGAATTTTTGATATGTTGTGCCTCTATGAGTCTAGAATGACTGAAAAATATGTGGATTCGATTTTGGAATGGTTATGATTTTGGAAAGATTATTTTTAATAGACCTGTTCCAGCAGGTACCTTAACTGAGACAACTATCTTTCGGGATTTTTAATAAAATGTAGAAAAATCATATTCAATTGAATTTTGGATATGTTGTTTCTTAGTGAGTCTAGTATTTGAGAAAAATAATTTGGAACCACGTTGATTGAATTTAATTTACAGAATTCACAAAGTTCAGAACTGCTTCCAGGATGCAGGGCAATTGGGGCAGTCTGGTTAGGTGAACTATTTGACCAAGATTTTGTGTTCAGTTTGATCTGAAATTTTAAAGGAATGATTTTAAGATGTAAAACTAAATTCTGTAAAAATTTTAGAATTTTTAGTCAAGTAGATTATTTTATACAATTTTTCAAAATAAGGATAAAGTGGAGTCTAAAATCAGAATTTACTATTCATATGGTCATTTTGCTAATATTCCTTTTGGATTAGGTTGTGAAGAGGTTGAATTGCCCTAATCTAAGTGTTGAGGATTCTTGGAAGAGTAAGTGTATAGATTGGTGTGAGTTGGTTTTAAGGTAAGTACAAACTACATTATTGCATACATTCATATGATATTGAGACTTGTGACATATTTAGTTATAATGTGAATGTTGTGATGAGCATGTAAAATATGTGTTAATGCCATTGATTATATCCATTTGAATAATGAATTGATTAATGTGATTTGAAATATAATGAAATGTGAAATGTGCAAGATGTGATGATGAAATGTAATGTGAAAGATATGATGTTATGAAGAGTTGCTTCATTGCGATTTGAGATCATATGAGATATGAGGCCATGATTGTTGGCTATGATGATGCAAATGAGATGATTGAGACATGGTTGCCTAATTTGCTTATGAAATATAAAATGAATTGAGAAAGAGATTATGAAGAGATGAATGAAATGTTTGTGTGTTTAATATGTTATTCAGATTTCAGAGTTCTGGGTTTGGCGGCATGCCTATGAAATATATGAATAATAGTAACAGTCTTGCCGGGTTGAGGATCTCCTCGAGATTAGTCGGGTTGAGGTCCAAGAGACTGGGTCTGTTATACTTGTTTTGGTAACAGTCTTGCCGGGTTGAGGATCTCCTTGAGTCTAGCCAAGTAGAGGTCCAAGAGACTGGGTCTGTTACCGTATCCATGGATAGATATATATATGTGTATATCGCCTACGGGCTTGATGATTATGATTATGGACCAAAGCAGTAACTCTGAACTTTGAATAACATATTAGTGTCTTTTGGGCCCATGCTTGTCTTTGTTTAAATGTGATTCATGAAATGTGAAATGAATGAATAATGAGACCAATGATTGTTTTTGTTTAAATGTGAATTATGGAATAAGATGTAATGATATGAGATATATGATGATAATTATGAAATGAGATGATTACAATGTATAAATAAATTATTGAAGGTGAATGTAGATTGAAAAACTATGTTGAATGATGAGATCTGAAGGTACTACATGAAAATACAATATGATGAATAATATGGAGGTGGTTGTGGACATTGTGAGTATTATTTTATGAATGTTTTAATAAGTCATGGAATTGTGGGTTGTATTAATGAAATACGTGCATATGTATATAATTATGAGATTAGTAGAAATATAAATAAGGTGTAATTGAAATGGGAAAATATGATAAGAAAATAATAATATATGAAGTTAACATATAAGTATGATTGTCTGTTATGTATGTTTATAATATTTATTTGTACTACTAAGCTTTCGGGCTTAGCGCGGTTGTATATATCGCGCAGGTGAGTAGGTGGTTGATCTGGAAGTCAAACTGTTATGCCACGAGTAGGGTAAGAGTATTTCGAGACCAACTAGAAGGTGATGCATACATGTATAATTTCGTTATGTTGTATTTCTGACAAGAATGTATTCATATGTATAAATGAAATTTTGGTAAAGACAAGATTATCATATATATATAAGATTATTAAAAGTATGTGATAATAATAAACATCTACTTATTTTGTATTAGAAGTGTGAACTCTTCTTGCAGGTTTGTAGTTGAGGGTATAAGGTGGATTCATTGGGAGTGTATTGAAACTGGTTGCATTTGCATTGGTCTGTGTAAAAATGTTTTCAAAAATTAAAAAAAAAAATCAGTTTTGTCGACACTTGGGATCAAATTTCTAGGCGAACCTCTGGCAAAATTTCTGTAAAACCAGAACTAAAATTCGAATTAAGTAAAATTGGTAGCAACATTTGGATAGTGTGGCGCCTCTACTCGGCTTACACATGTAGGCTGGGAAGGGGTGTTACAATTTTTTGTATCAGAGCTTAGGTTCGAGATTCTCGGCCTAAATAGAATTAAAAAGAGAAAGTTTTGAAAAGCTTAAAGAGAATTAAAAAGAAAAGTTTTGAAATGAAATTTGTAATACATGCATATGCATTAACACCTAGGTTGGTCTCGGATGTGGCATTATGTGAATTGTAATGTATTTGAATTAGATGAGATGGATGATAGTGTGTGGATGAAGTTCTACATGAAAGGAAAAAAAATTAGAAAAAAAAAATGATATGGAAACATTCATATAAGTTTAATTAATAAATTAAAGAATGGAAATTTATCCAAGTAAAGTAAATTGTTAAATTTTTGATTTTTGAAATGTGTCTGAAATATAAAGAAATGAATAAGAGAATAAAGTTGAAAATGATCTAAAAACAAAATCAAGATTTAAGTAGGTACTCTTTCCTCTACAATTTGAATCTCTTTCTAATAAAGCTTATGATTGGATTATTAGAGAGAAGAAATATTATTCGGATGTTAAAATGAATAAATATGTTATTAACTTGAAGGAAAATATGGTGGAACATTGAGTGAGTTGATTGGTATAGACAAAATGTGATCATTTAAGGTTTGGGTGTATAAAGTTAAAGTTTTGTTTAAAAGAAAAAGAGATGATGTTGGTTAAGTAAAAAGATATTGGTATTGTTTGCATTGTTATTTTAATGCAACATTGTGATTTCAATGTTAGAAATATGATATGTTTGAATATTGTGAAAGCTCATGTTAATGGTGGTAATATGTGACATTTGGATTTTTTTGAAATGAGCTTAATAATTGTGAAAACTATATGTTTGGATGTTGCTTTGTGGTATATATATAAGATGTTTTTAAAGTTGATATTAAGAAAAGATGAGAATTGTAAGTTGAAGTTTAGGTGAAATAGTGATTTGAGAATTTAGAATTTTAATGGAATGTTGATAAAGATTATTTAGATATTAAACATATGAGCTATTTGCAATGAATATTCTTTCATATGAGAATACTACGAATTGGGTAATGAGATTGATAGTATGAGAATTTGTTTTGAAATAAAAGAAAGTGATTGAGCGAGTGAAAATGAGTTACTTTAAGTCATTTGACTGGTAAGGTTGAAAATGGATATGAAGGTACATTAAATGCTTTAAAAAAATATATAAAAAAAATGAGAGAGATGTCACATTAGAAATGTGACTTGAATATATGTGAAGTGTTATTATGGTTAGAATGTATATATTTGTTGTGTTGATGAATAATTTAAATCATGTCAAAAGAATGAGTATGATAATGTTCAAAGAAAAATGATAAACATTAAATTTGTACAGATTGTATGCAAAAGAGAAATTAAATAAAATTACATGATTAAGTGTATACATGTATAGGATATGAGAGATGAGTTTTTCGATATGAATGTAATTGTATTATGTAAGAAATGTGGGAAGTGAGTCACATTATGGATGTGGCCTATGTATATGTAGGTGGTATAATTACTGGTATAATGATATTAAGAATGATATTGCATGTATTAGTGGACCTAAGAGAGATTAGGTCTTGAACTATGCAAAACTAGATGGATTATGTAACAAAATTAAGAGTGAGAATGGACTCGAGTAATATTGGATGGTGAAATTGTTATGGTAATCACTGAACCTGATGATCATATAATATTTTGAGTCCCAAAGTATCCACATGTGGGAAGGTTTTATGTATATGTGTATAATAAGAGATTGTAAATGGATTAGAAGTAGATTCGAAATGGAGTAACAAAAGGGAAATTGTGTAAGAATTGCATATGATTGAATATGTATACATAAGAGATGATAATAATAATAATATTGTTGAGCAGGAGTTAGGCTAATGATGAACATAATCGAGTGCAAATTGTTTTGAGATAGAGTTGAAATGTGTTAACTCTTGGTGTAGCAAAAGTTTAGAGAATGAATATGTAATTCTTATGATATAATTTAGCATTGTAATTAGAAAGGTTGGAAGTTGAATAATAAAGGAACAGTATGGATTTATAAGCTTCAGGCATGACCATTAATCTATTATGATTTGTTTAGTATATTTTGGTCGATTAATTTTGTTATCCACAGATTTGGAACTGAGATAACATGACTGTAGTGCAGTTTTGGTGAGATTGATAATTATTTTTCTAGAAACATGATCAAGAATTATGACTGGTAAAGTTATACTTTATCATTTTATGTTAGAAATTTGGTTATAATTATGAAAAGTAAGGAAAGAAAAGAGAAATGTAAAATGTTTTGAGTTATGGCTAATGTGATAAAAAGCTGATTATGTAAAGATCGTAATGGTATGAAATGTGAGGAGATATTAAAAAGGGGAAATTACAAAATGTGACTGAAAGTTATACTAAATATGTTTATGGTATAAAGTGAATAAATGAATGGACTTAAGGTTTAAGTGAGTGAACTATGGATAGAAAGTATGGTATGAGATTATCATGAGAATTGGTGGAAATTATACTAAGATAGTAGGAAATAAACTATGTGTCTATTGAAAGATAATTTAAAGTGATTTGTAATTATGATAATTTTACTGAATATGGATCTGAAGAGATCAGGATTTGAATATAAGTTTGCTCTAATGGAATTAGGTTATATATATATATTGTGAAATTTCATGATAAGTTTAAATAAATTAATTGTTGATTTGAATTAAACAAGATTGAAACGTGGCTATATTGTGACAGATAGATCAATTGATCTAGATTATACGAAGATTATGAATCATTATTGAAATTTAATGTGTACAGTTGTACTAGGAGCATAAGATTTAAATGATAATGTATGTGATGTAATATTCTGACAAATGTATGGATGTGAATGTATTGAGTTAAATCAGTTGTAAATGAAGAAAAAAGGAAAAAAAATTAAGTGTAGGAAAAATCAGGATATTGTTATCAATTAAGGTGTGATAAATGTCTATTCTGGAAGTGATTTTAATGATGGGATAATCAATGATTTTATTTTTAGGTTGAAGTTAAGAGAGTAATTATAAAGAGATGAAGTAATAAAATATCTTGAATGTAATAATTAGACAAAGTACATGTATAATATAAGATGATCTGATTCTTGCATCAAGATAAATTAATTGGGAATGTAATGAGATATTTTGAATGTTTGGATAAGAAAGTAATAAGATATATAAATGGATCTAATGATGAGTTACGAAATTTAGAGAAGATGATTGACTCTAAGGGAGAGAGTAAAAGTTATATGATGTGATGACATAATAACTTAAGAATATAATTAACTTCATATGAAAGTTAAGATGGTATTATGTTAAGAGTGGATTGCTATTATACTAGATAATTTCGAGGACGAAATTATTTAAGGGGGAGAGAATTGTAATATCCCAAGGTACACCCTAAAAGTTTTAGAATAATTATTGTGGTATTTGGATTTAAGGAGTATGTTTAATGGAAGGAGAAAAGAAGTGAAGGTATATATATATAACATATATAAGTTAAACTAATGAAAGTCAAAAGAAGATAAATGAATTAATTTAATACCCTATTTTGGTGTACATTGGAATGGTAGTTGTGAGAAGATATGTTGGTAAAATATGTAAGGAAAATATTATAAGAAATAGGTGTATATGAGGGATGATATATTTATGTGGTATTTGAAAAATATGGAAAATATAAAGGAAATATAAAAGAGATATACATATACCAACATATATATTACATATACATAATGTATAAAGTGGTGTAGGAAAAGTAAGTTTATATAATTAATTAATTAATAATAATAATAATAATAATAATAATAATAATAATAATAATAATAAAAGAAAAAGAAGAAAGAAAAGTCAAAGGGAGAAAGTGTGTGGTGGAGGTTGAAATAATTTATTATATATTATTATTATTATTATTATATATATATATGATAAACATGAAAAGAAGAAGGAAAAAGATATTTTTTTTCTTCTTCTTCTTCTTCTTACACGAGAGAGAGAGAGAGAGAGAGAGAGAGAGAGAGAGAGGGAGAGAGTTGTGATTTTGCTTATACACATCAAATCCATAGGGATTTTGAGAGAATTGAAGAGGGATGTTGAAGATTTGGCATAATATTCAAGTAAGTTTTCTCTTGATTTCTCTTATTCTATTTGGAATTTTGTTTGAGTTTGATGGAGTGTTGTTGATGGTTGGAGTGTGTTTGTGTATGGTGTGTGTAAAAGTGTTGAAATGGAATTAAAGATAAGAAGTTAGGTTGGTGTGGGTGATGGAAGAGTAAGAGTTGTGTTTAGTGAAATTTTTTCTGTTTTACAATTAGTAAAGGCTGTGACTTGTATGATTTTTAATTAAATATAGAAAAATGTTCTTGAAGTGAATTTTTGATATGTTGTGCCTCTATGAGTCTAGAATGACTGAAAAATATGTGGATTCGATTTTGGAATGGTTATGATTTTGGAAAGATTATTTTTATTAGACCTGTTCCAGCAGGTACCTTAACTGAGACAACTATCTTTCGGGATTTTTAATAAACTGTAGAAAAATCATATTGAATTGAATTTTGGATATGTTGTTGCTTAGTGAGTCTAGTATTTGAGAAAAATAATTTGGAACCACGTTGATTGAATTTAATTTACAGAATTCACAAAGTTCAGAACTGCTGCCAGGATGCAGGGCAATTGGGGCAGTCTGGTTAGGTGAACTATTTGACCAAGATTTTGTGTTCAGTTTGATCTGAAATTTTAAAGGAATGATTTTAAGATGTAAAACTAAATTCTGTAAAAATTTTAGAATTTTTAGTCAAGTAGATTATTTTATACAATTTTTCAAAATAAGGATAAAGTGGAGTCTAAAACCAGAATTTACTATTCATATGGTCATTTTGCTAATATTCCTTTTGGATTAGGTTGTGAAGAGGTTGAATTGCCCTAATCTAAGTGTTGAGGATTCTTGGAAGAGTAAGTGTATAGATTGGTGTGAGTTGGTTTTAAGGTAAGTACAAACTACATTATTGCATACATTCATATGATATTGAGACTTGTGACATATTTAGTTATAATGTGAATGTTGTGATGAGCATGTAAAATATGTGTTAATGCCATTGATTATATCCATTTGAATAATGAATTGATTAATGTGATTTGAAATATAATGAAATGTGAAATGTGCAAGATGTGATGATGAAATGTAATGTGAAAGATATGATGTTATGAAGAGTTGCTTCATTGCGATTTGAGATCATATGAGATATGAGGCCATGATTGTTTGCTATGATGATGCAAATGAGATGATTGAGACATGGTTGCCTAATTTGCTTATGAAATATAAAATGAATTGAGAAAGAGATTATGAAGAGATGAATGAAATGTTTGTGTGTTTAATATGTTATTCAGATTTCAGAGTTCTGGGTTTGGCGGCATGCCTATGAAATATATGAATAATAGTAACAGTCTTGCCGGGTTGAGGATCTCCTCGAGATTAGTCGGGTTGAGGTCCAAGAGACTGGGTCTGTTATACTTGTTTTGGTAACAGTCTTGCCGGGTTGAGGATCTCCTTGAGTCTAGCCAAGTAGAGGTCCAAGAGACTGGGTCTGTTACCGTATCCATGGATAGATATATATATGTGTATATCGCCTACGGGCTTGATGATTATGATTATGGACCAAAGCAGTAACTCTGAACTTTGAATAACATATTAGTGTCTTTTGGGCCCATGCTTGTCTTTGTTTAAATGTGATTCATGAAATGTGAAATGAATGAATAATGAGACCAATGATTGTTTTTGTTTAAATGTGAATTATGGAATAAGATGTAATGATATGAGATATATGATGATAATTATGAAATGAGATGATTACAATGTATAAATAAATTATTGAAGGTGAATGTAGATTGAAAAACTATGTTGAATGATGAGATCTGAAGGTACTACATGAAAATACAATATGATGAATAATATGGAGGTGGTTGTGGACATTGTGAGTATTATTTTATGAATGTTTTAATAAGTCATGGAATTGTGGGTTGTATTAATGAAATACGTGCATATGTATATAATTATGAGATTAGTAGAAATATAAATAAGGTGTAATTGAAATGGGAAAATATGATAAGAAAATAATAATATATGAAGTTAACATATAAGTATGATTGTCTGTTATGTATGTTTATAATATTTATTTGTACTACTAAGCTTTCGGGCTTAGCGCGGTTGTATATATCGCGCAGGTGAGTAGGTGGTTGATCTGGAAGTCAAACTGTTATGCCACGAGTAGGGTAAGAGTATTTCGAGACCAACTAGAAGGTGATGCATACATGTATAATTTCGTTATGTTGTATTTCTGACAAGAATGTATTCATATGTATAAATGAAATTTTGGTAAAGACAAGATTATCATATATATATAAGATTATTAAAAGTATGTGATAATAATAAACATCTACTTATTTTGTATTAGAAGTGTGAACTCTTCTTGCAGGTTTGTAGTTGAGGGTATAAGGTGGATTCATTGGGAGTGTATTGAAACTGGTTGCATTTGCATTGGTCTGTGTAAAAATGTTTTCAAAAATTAAAAAAAAATCAGTTTTGTCGACACTTGGGATCAAATTTCTAGGCGAACCTCTGGCAAAATTTCTGTAAAACCAGAACTAAAATTCGAATTAAGTAAAGTTGGTAGCAACATTTGGATAGTGTGGCGCCTCTACTCAGCTTACACATGTAGGCTGGGAAGGGGTGTTACACATCAGGCTTATAAGTCAATAAAGAGAAGGTTGAAATCTTATGAAGGCTCAAAGGGACAACTAGGGATTGATATTCAATTTGGTGGATTCTAGTTGTTGGCTAACCAAACAATGTATAGATCATCTCTCCCTTAAATAAGCAGAGTTCAATTTCTCTTCAAAAGTTTGTCAAAGCCTGTTTTAAGACTGACTAGGACGTAGACAAAGGTCATTATGCAGGAGCCCTCTCTAAGTAAGCATACACAACTCAATGCTATAGAGCAATTCGCTCACCTAGTAAAGTCTTTCGAATCATGATGCATAGATACGCTAATTTATAAATATCAAGTTAAATTTGTCATCGGTTGAGCACCATAATGAACAGAGACTAGGAAAATTTTGATGAAAATAATTTATTCAAACAACATAATTTGAAAAATATAATTGTTCCAATTAAATATTAAAGAAAATAAATAGAGCAACACTCCAAGCTAAGGGAAGTTTATTGAATAAAATTTTTTCTTATTCCACATCTTCAATATTCCCATCTTAAAAGGAGGATAAGACAAGATCTTTCTCCAATCCTCCTTCTACCATGAAAGTTGCTGGTGGTGGCACTCTGTTGAACCTAGGCAGAGGATTATTTTTGGTATTGGGCTCATCTAGCTCAAGCAACTTTTTATTATCAATTAAATTCTAGATTTCATGCCTCAACTTTATACAGTTGTCCGTTCGTGTCTAGGCCTTTGATGAAATTGGCAAAATGCCTTAGTGTCAAAGTTAGGTGGAAGAGGATTAGGAAAAGGATGAGGAGTCAAGGATTGTAACAATCCCTTCTTTTATAGCTTATTGAGAACCCAAGATAGCGGCTTCCCTATCCAAAAACTGCCTCATTCCTCCTTGACTAGTGGCATTAAAATTAGCTGCCTTTTGTGTACTTTGATTGATAGGATGATAATTCCCTTTCTCATTCCTTCTTGCCGAAAAGCGATTCTTCTCCCTTTCCCACTCTTCGATTTACAAGCCATCTTGCAAAAGGTCTTTGAAGCCCCTTATAAGGGTGTGAGACAGCCTTTCATAGAGGTTGGGCATGACGCCTCTGACTATCATCCTGATTTGGTCCAACTCATCAGGCCTCCTTTAGAGAAGTGCAGCCTTATTTCTCCATCTTTTCACATAGTCCACAAAATTCTCATTTGGTCTTTGCCTAATGGTTTCCACCTCCATCAAGGTTACTTTCAACTTGACATTGTACCCATATTGTTGAATGAAAGCCTTGTAAAACATGTCCCAATCTTTTTGAGTACTTTCCTCTAAGGTGTTGAACCAATTTTGGACAATAGGGTCCAATGAGAGCATAAAATACCTCAGAGTTCGGGCAGACTACATAGCAATGATGTACTGCTTCACATGGAGATGAGGGTTCTATTACCATTGTACCTAGCGAAGGAAGGCATCTTGAACTTATAAGGGACCTCCTCATCTTGTTCAAATAGTTTGTCAATCTCAGACATCTCTTCGGTTTTTAGCTTCTTTTCAAACTTTTTTTTTCTAAATTAGCAATCATCTTCTCAACATCAAACGTCTCGGTCTTTTCAATAGTTGTCTTTTCAACAACCTTTGGCTCCTTTTTTTATCTTAAGAATCTTGGAAGTATTGAGACTAGTCATCATCATCATCAACGGCCACCTTGTTATCATCAAAAGCCACTTCACCAACTTTAGCCTTCCCTTTATCTTTCTTGGTGCTTACGGATGCTTCAACATTGTTCTCAAACATTGTAGTCATTTGATTCTTCATGATCTCAGCTAGGGCCCCCTTTAGTTCTTCCATTTTAGAATTGAGAGCGTCGTCCATCATTCTTTAAATTTGTTCGAGCTCCATTGCTTTTGGGGAAAAAGTGATTAAGTCGCTGCTAGATTCTTAAACTCTAGCGTAAGTCGGATTGTTGTAAGCTTTTAAACTATCGTAATCCAAGGCTGTGAGATAGAGAGGATCAATGATATGGATGCAAATGTATGTATGCATGTATGCATGAATAACTAACAAACAAAGATAATCAAGACGTTTCTTCCAACCTTATAACTTTCACACACAAATGGCGAGTCTCTTTTTCTAGGTTTATGGTCAACAAAATACCAACGTGGGGTATCTTATTTTCGAATAATTTCCTCAAATGATTTTAACAAATAGTTATATTTTTGAACATGAAAATTAGTTCATAATAATTCCCATTAATTAGGCTTTAATCCATCCAATCAACTAAAACGGCTTTTATACTATATTGGATTAAAACTGAATTAAGAGGCTTATTATAAATAGATTTCTCACTTGAAAAAGTAACTAATGATTCATGCCAAAAACAAGCCCATGGTTAATAATTCTTAGTATAAACTAGGCTCACATTTGATTTTTGCTATTTCCATAATTGACCAAAATAATTATAAGCTCTTTTAAAAGATTATGAAAATAATTTTGTTTCTAAGCCCATTTGTAAAAAGATTTTAGAAAAAAATGAATTTTGGGCTTTGTATTTAGGTCATGAGAAAAGAATTTTTGATTTGTTTTTTTAGAAAAGTTTTATGTCCAAAGCCTATCTTGAAAAGTTTTGAAAATAGCTTTAATCTTTTGGAGTTAAAAAAAATTATTTTGAGCTTACAATGTACTTAGGTCATATTAGAAAAAGAACAAACCAAATAAGCCATGATTTAACCTAAGATAAATTAACCATAGTCACACAACAAGCATTTGGGGAAAAAACCTAAGGAAAGTAACTAGGCTAATTACATGAGCTTTAGTCTTTAGGTTGAAAATACTTAGGTTCTCATAGCAAGTATATACCAAAAGGTACAAGGCTATGAGTGGTTATGCCAAGCTCAATCTCCATACCTTGAGTGAAAGTATAGTATCCCTTATATAACACATCACAGGTAACACGGGCATCCTAACTCACGTACACGATGCAATCTAATATGATACAATGGATAATATCATGATAAGAAAGAATAGAATAATATAAAGGCCAACAGAATCAACTTCTCTTATCCCTAGTGGAGTCACCACTGTGAGCGGGGATTTTTGCCCCCAATCCTGGTGGAATGATTCTTGCGACTTTGACACTATTTAGGCTCAGGGCCTTAAAGAACACGGGCCTAAGCCCGAAAAAAATAGAGTTGCCACCCGTACGGGCCGGGAAAAAGAAAGGGGTAGATGACTCGATTCCTAAGGAATCCCCAAGTCCCTAATGGGTTTGGAAAGTTGGGTACGTGTGAGGAAGGTAAGAAATGGCCCAGCACCCCCACAATGCTAGGTTCATTGGAACCGACCTCCTTTTAAGGTCCTAATATTATAAAATTCTTAAATATAACGATATTATCCATACTGCATGCAATAAATAAAGCATCATTATATTAAAATCAAAGCAATATTCAAACGAAACAAATAAATGGACACCCATCCGAGGATGGAAATGTGTCCTTACATCGTTCAATGTCTAAAACTAAATAGGACACCCACCGAAAGGTGAAAACGTGTTCTTTACATTAATTCCAAAATATGAAAATAAATTAAATTACATAAAGATTAATTAATGAGGTACCCAACCATGGAAACATATCTCTTACAATTTTAACAAATAATAATAATAATAATAATAATAATAATAATAATAATAATAATAATAAAGAAATCATCCATCCATGATAAACAAATCAAATACCGAAATTAAATAAATCAATCATAAAAACATATAATAAACTACATAATCAAATCTAAAACTTAAATAAAGTAAAAAAAAGATACATATTTAGGTTTACGTCTTGAATTAGGGATTATTGGGTCTTTTAGGGCTTTTAGATAGGAAATCAGGGTTTCAAACATGAAATATGATTTTATGGGCATTTGGAATCAAACTAGGGTTTTGACTTGCAAAACAAATATTATTATTACTATTTTAAAAATATTAAACTAATGTGAAGGTATGGAAGATAGAATTAATTATGATTTTAAGTTTTAAGAAAATAAAATTTAGGGCTGGAAGTTTTAAGAAGTGATTAGGGTTTGAGAAAATAGATTATGGTTTTGAGGTATTAAAAAAAATACAATTAGGATTTTAGATAAAGGCTAGGGTTTTGAATAATTAAAATAGGGTTTGGATTATTTGGAAAATAAGTTTAGGGTTTGAAAGAGATTAGGTTATTGTAAAAAAGGATTAGGGTTTATGAAAATAGGGTTAAAACTCTTGATGCTTGAGGAATAAACTACTGTGATAATGTTTATAAAATTAAGGCTACTGGAACTCAAGCTTATCAAATTATTATTTTGTAGGAATAATAAACAATACCAATCGAACTATACTTCACAGAACTAACATGAATTAAAGAAAAAGACTGCAACCTATGAAATTAATTCAAAGAAATAACAATCAAATTCAGTATTTAAAATCATCAAAACATTATATTAAATTAAGTTAGGAATGTACCGTCGTTTGTTGGCTCCACCAAAATTGTTCGATGAAAATTCTGGGTGAGTTTTTCCAAGACAGTGAGTGCACTGCCTTTGCATGATTTGTGTGTCTTTGATCTTCTTTCTCTATCATCCTCTTTATTTCTTTTGTTGATGAAACTTGCTAGAGTTTGTTTGTTGATGAAGTTTGGTTACTGAGTTTCTCACGAGTCTCAATAGTCAGCCCAAGTCCAAAAGTCTTCCAGCTCTCCCGGAAAGATTAAGTCTAAAGTTTCTTCAAAAAATTGCTACCCCCAGTCCGTGTGTTTAATACTATTATTTATAGGATAATAAAAAGACCTAATCCTATTTTAATAAGAAAATACCAACTATTAAGGAAAAATTACAAAATTGAGTAAAACAAGAATTGGTTAAAAATCGACAATGCGTGGGCTGCTGGGCCTGCGAGAATTGCTTCGGGCTGGCACGGGGATTGCGCTGTTGCGGGCTGGGTGAATTGGGCAAGCCCAGTTGGTTGCTGTGGCAAATTGGGTAGTGCCCAATTTTTCCTATTCGCCGCAGATACTTGCTGTGGAGAATTGAGCAGTGCCCAATTCACCGTAGATAGTTATTGCGGCGAAGCCCCTTGCTGCGCAGCAGCGCGTCGCTCGTTGATCTATCTGATTTTATATTTTATTTTATTATTTATTATTATTATTATTAAAAATAACTATTAAATATTATAAAGATAAATATTATAAATAGTAAATAAAATAAATACCATAAAAATTATTTTGGACTGTTAAAAAATATCGGATTAGATTGGGTCAAAAATTAAGGGTCTACAAGTTCCTTGTCAGTTGGCAAACCAATTTTTCCTCCATCTGTCCCACTAACTTAGCAATGTCAGCAAAGATCTCAAGACTTAGAATTAGTTCACCATGAACATGATTTGCTTCGACTTCATTTAGAGTGGTCCCATGTCTGGAGCTTTGACAAAAACCTCTTCAAGTGGAGAAAACTCATCTTTTCATTCTTTTTCAGCAAAACACATTCATTAGCTTCATTGTATCCTCACCCTTTCTTTAAAGTTTGAGTCTTGAAATTTGAAGCTCTGTCACACCTGTCTTCCCTTTTCTAAGGCCAATGCCTGGTAGGTAATTGATTTTCTTCATCATAGCCAAAATCCTAGAGCCCACTATCTCGTTATAAGAAACAATAGCCACTTGAAATCCATTGATAGGCCTCTCAACCATTAGAGCATTCACACTTCATGGTCCTCAACCTCGATAACCACTATCTCATCCCAATTTGGGAAAGTGATCTTCTGATGGAGTGTAGAAGGAAATCCACCAAGAGGATGAAACCAGGCTCATCCCAACAATAATGCAAAGGTGACGGGTATATCTAAGATCGCAAACTCTATCATGGATTCAATAGGGCCAGCCTTCACAACAACTTTGAAACTTCCTTTGGCATGCCTTTCAGTATTATCACAAGCCCTAATTATCACCTCAGTTGGGCTTAGATCCCTTGTTGACATAGAAGGCTTTGGCAAGATCTTGGGTGGGCAGACGTTTATGACAGATCCATAATTAACCATGACACATGGAGTCCTTTTTTCTTTAACATCTACTTTCATAAAAAGTGGGCAAATGTGAACTCTCCCCTCCTTCGGTAGATCAACATCTAAAAATGACACCATTCCCGCATCAACCTTGTTCTTCTTCTGAGCATCATCACCTTTCTTTACGTCCTCAGCCTTGTTTACCCCCATGAAATGGATTAGTTCATCGAGTGTTGCAGAAGTGGAAATCTACATGCTTTCCATAGCTTTGGCCATAGGTTCTTGATGCTTTTTGGATGTAGCTAGTAAGTCCCAGATACTAATACTAGCTTGAGTTCTTTTCAACTACTTAAGAATAATATTGTCTTCTTCCTCTTTACCTCATGTTTCAACTTCCTTTCCCATATCGGCTTCTACTTCTTTTAGTGGTGGCCTTGCATAAGACTTACCAGAGTGAGTGTTCATCACTTCATCCTCTTTAGGCTTGGACCAGGTCCACTCTTCCTTCTTTGGCTCAGAATCATCATCACTATCAGTTGAATCCCAAACTTCATTCATAAGACAGATGGTCACTTCATTCCCTTTCATCACAGCCGGTTCTATCTTGTCAAGCACCTCTTCTTCTTTAGTTACTTTGTCACCTACATCTTAGAAAGAAGACAAAATAAACATCTCATTCAAACCTCCTCTGATCATGAAAGTTGCTGGTGGTGGTACTCTATTGAACCTTGACAGTGGATTGTCTTTCGTGCTATGCTTTTTAGGTTTAGGCAACTTCCCACTATCAATTACATTCTAGATCTCATGTCTCAATCTCAAACATTTGTCTATCTCGTGCCCTTGCATTTGGTGAAATTGGGAAAATGCATTAGCATCAGAGTTAGGTGGTACAAGATTTGGCAAAAGTAGGGGAGTTAATGGCTACGACAAACCTCTCTTCTATAGCTTATTGAAAACCCAGGATAATAGTTTTTCCAATTCTAAAAATTGCCTCCTACCTCCTTGGCCAGTTGCATTAACATCAACTACCTTTTGCGTGCTTTGATTGCCAGACTGATAGTTCCTTTTCTCATTCCTTCATGTAGAAGAATAGGTCTTCTCCCTTTCCCATTCTTCTAGTTGCAAGCCAACTTGGAGAAGATCTTTGAAATCCCTGATAAGATTATAGGACATCCATTCATGAAGATTAGGCAGCATCCCTCTTGCTATCATCCTAATTCGATCTGACTCATCATGCCTCTTCTTGAGCAATGCAACCTTATTTCTCTACCTCTTCACACATTTAATGAAATTTTCATTCTGTTTTTGCCTGATCGACTCCACCTCTATCAAAGTAACTTCTAATTCAGCACTGTACCCATATTGCTGGATGAAGGTCTTATACAATAAATCTCAACTCTTCTGAGTACCATCCTTTAAGGTGTTAAACCAAATTTTCACAATAGGATCCAACAAGAGCATAAAGCACCTTAAAGTTTGAGCTTTGGTAGCTCGGGCAGACTGCATAGCAGTGATGTATTGCTTGACATGAAGATGAGGATTCCCATTTCTATCGAATTTAGCAAATGAAGGCATCTTGAACTTGTAAGGGACTTCTTCATCTTGCTCAAATAATTTATCTACCTCCAACATCTCTTTAGTTTTCAGCTTCCTTTCAAACTTCTTCTCCAAATCAGCAATCATCTTTTCCACATATGATGTTTCAATCTTGTGAGGGGGGATTTTCACCCTCACTCCCACGTGGAATGATTCTTGCGGCTTCAGCACTGTTAGGCTCAAGGGTCTTAAGAACACAGGCCTAAATTCGGAGAAAATGGAGTCGCCACCCAAATGGGCCGGGAAAAAGAAAGGGGTGGATGACTCAATTCTAAAGGAATCCCCAACCCCCTGTTGGGTTCGAAAAGTTGGGTACGTGTGGGGAAGGTGAGAACCCAGCACCCCCACAATGCCCGATTCATTGGAATCAGCCCTTCTTTTCTGGTCTTAATATTATAAAATTCTTAAATATAATGATATTACCCATACTACATGCGATCATAAGAATAAATAAATACTTTATTAAAAATCATAGTAATGTCCAAAACAAAACAAATAAATAAACACACATCCAAGGATGGAAACATGTCCTTACATCATCCAATGTCTAAAACTAAATAGGACACCCACCAAAAGGTGGAGTCGTATCCTTTACATTAATCCCAAAAAATGAAAATAATTTAAATTACATGAAACTTAATTAATGAGGTACCCACAAGGTGGAAACATACCTCTTACATAATAAAAATAAAGTAAACCAATAAGAGACATTCATCATGAAAGTAAACCATTCATTATAAGCCAAATAAAGATCAAGATATGAAGATATAAACTAAGTATGTAAAGTAGGATTCAAATAACAATTAAAGACTAAATATACAAACTAGGGTTTTATGAATCATGCTTTAGGAAACTAGGGTTTATGGTTTTAAATTATTGGAATTAGGGTTTGGACCTAAATTTAGGAATTGAGCCATTGGAATTAGGATTTTAGGTTTTAGGGCCTTGGTTTTAATAATTATAGTTTAAGAATTTTAAGACTCCTTGATTAGTGTTTGAGAGAATTGGGTTTTGATATTTTAGGAACAAATTAGGTTTTTCTCAGACTTTTCTTACTAGGTTACAATTTTGGTGTTTTGGGTAGAATAATTTGAAGGTAAGGCTATTGGATGACAAGTTTTAAAAGAGATTAGGGTTTTAATTTATTATTTTAGAAAAATAGTGATTTGGGGAAATAAATTAAGGTTTTAGAAAAATGATTAGGGTTTTGGGATTTGATGAAATAGTGTAAGGTTTTGAACAAAAATAGTTTAGGGCTTTGAGTTTTAACAAAACAATTTGGGGTTTTTGGGATTATTTAGCTACTAGAACATTAGGGTTTAAGAGTTTTAGGAATTAGATGAGGGTTTAAAGATTTAATGAATTAGGGTTTTGATTTATAAAGCATATAATTCAGATTTAACAACTTTATGCTACTAAAAAAAATTATTATCAAAACATATCAACAAAACCTTTAAAAGGAAGCATGTGTATGGCCACTGTGAATACAAGAAATTATTGATTAAGATTAAACCTTCGTTGTTGGTTCCACCACTATTGCACCGTTGGAATTCTAGAGAAACCTTGATCAAGACAACACTGCCTTGTTGCCTTGTGGTTGGAAAGGTTCTTTTTGCTCTTGACTGCTTCGGATTGCTTTAAAATTTGAAAGTTCAATTGTAATTCTTGATTAATTTTGGTCATCCTTCATTCTATGTTTTAATGCTAGTATTTATAGAATTTTTAAAGTAAAATGTAATATCTTAAGGAAGTTCAAGCTATTTAGGAAATTAATTGACCTTTCCGAGTCAAAAATTGAATTTTAGCAAAAATTGACCAAAGCACTGGCACAAACTGCTGAGACACAAGCAATGGGCGAGCAACAGGCTGGGATGACAAAATTTGGGCGAGGGCTTGCGAGGCGCTGCCCCAATTAGACACAGCATGCAGCTGCGGTGAATTGGGGCAGGCCAATTCGCCGTAGATCCTTTCGTCCTGCGGCGAATTGCCTTGCCTCGTGTCGCCCATCAATTGGTCCAGCCAATTTTTTATTTATATATATATATTTTTTTTTAAAAAAAAATAAATAAAATAAATATTAAAATAAATAATAAATACTAAAATAAATAAAAAATACCATAAAAATTATTTTGGACTTATTTTAAAATATTGGACTGGACTTGGTAAAAAATTAATGGTCTATAGTTTGCCTCCTGCTTGAACGATCTGAGACTTTTAGTAGAAGAGAGTAAAAAACGACATGACTTTGAGCAGGTTTTTTATGAGGATGGGTTCTTGACCCAAGATTTGGGTACTTGGACCCAAGATTGGTTATTGGACTCAAAAAAATTTTAGATTTGGGTACTTGTACCCGAGAATGGATACTTGGACTCCAGACTGGGTACTTGGACCCGAGATTGAATTTGATTTGGGTTCTAGACCCGGGGTGAGTTCTGGACTAAAAAATAATTTAGGTTCTAGACCCAAGGGTGAGTTCTGGACTTGAGAATAATTTGGATTCTGGACCTGGGGGTGAGTTTTGGACTCTAGAATAATTTAGGTTCTGGACCCGGGGATGAGTTTTGGACTAAAAAATATTTTGGGCTTTGGACCCGATGGTGAGTTCTGGACTCAGAAATGATTTAGGCTCTGGACCTGGTGGTGAGTTCTAGACTCAAAAATGATTTGGGCTCTAGACCCGGTGGTGAATTCAGGACACAAAAAATAATTTGGGTTTTGGACTCGGTTGTGAGTTCTGGACTAAAAAATAATTTGAGTTCTGGACTCGATAGTGAGTTCTGGACTCAAAGATGATTTGGGTTCTGGGCCCGAGATTAAATTTATTTTGGATACTTATACCCAAGACTGGGTACTTATACCCGAGATTAAATTAATTTGGGTACTTAGACCCGAGACTAGGCACTTGGACCCGAGACTGAATTTGATTTGGGTACTTAGACCTGAGACTGGGTACTTTGAACCAAGGCTGAATTTGATGGATACTTAGACCCGAGACTAGATTTGATTTGTGCACTTAGACCCAAGATTGGGTATTTAGACCCGAGATTAAATTTGATTTGGGTTCTTGGACTCAAGACTAGGTACTTAGACCTGAGATTGAATTTGATTTGAGTACTTGGACCCGAGATTGGGTACTTAGATTCGAGACTAAATTTAATTTGTGTACTTGGACCCGAGACTGAATTTGATTTGGGTACTTGGACATGAGACTAGGTACTTGGATCCAGAACAGAATTTGATTTGGGTAACTAGACCCATGACTGGGTACTTGGACCCGAGATTGAATTTGATTTGGGTGCTTGGACCTGAGACTAAATTTGATTTGGGTACTTGGATCTGAGACTAGATACTTTGACCCGATACTAAATTTGATTTGGGTACTTGGACCTGAGACTGAATTTGATTTGGGTACTTGGATCCGACACTGGGTACTTGGATCTAAGATTGAATTTGATTTGGGTGTTTGGACCCGAGACTGTACTTGGAGCCGAAATTGAATTTGATTTGGGTACTTAGACCCGAGACTGGGTACTTGGACCCGAGATTGAATTTGATCTGGATACTTGGACTCGAGACTAAATTTTGGACTGACCTTTTATCAGTTGAGAATTCTGGTTGTTCCATTCTTTAATGGATTGTGTGTCTTTACCCACCAAAAATGGATCTTTATCCATTGGAGATCGAGTCTTTACCCTTAAAATATGGATCTTTATCCTTTTGGACATTTTTCCTATATTTTCTTCAGTTCTTCTAGCCGGATTGATCTTTTATCTTTTGCATCTTCATTCTTTTGAGAGTTCTAATGTTCCATTCTTTTATGCTTTCTTTTGCAAAAAATTCATCTATTTTTTAGCTGGCCCTCATATCTTCTCCTTGCCCCCTGTGTGGCAAAATATTTGAAAGTGAGTTTGAAAATGCTTTGTATATGCATAAACTAAAAAATTGAAAATGAGAAACTTTGCCCCCTATGTAGGCTCAAACCAATGATTTTTTCTATGTGGGCTTATATTGATGTTTGTGTTGTCTAGTTCCTCGCACAAGCATGCATTTCTTCTTTTGCAAAATGACCGGAGCTTCCTCAAGCAATGGGTTTTCATGCCCCCTGATTCAATATCTTCTTTTTATTCTTTACTTTCATAGAGTATTTGTTGTTCACTTTGACAAATGATAGGTAACACAAGATAACAAAATGCAATGTGATATGCTCATGTATGCATGATATGTATGGATTATACTTATGATTGGTCTATTGACTCAAAGACTGAGGTGATTAGCTAAAGTGATCTCATTGACTCCTTCCAGATGTTCGTTCAAGTCTTGCACTAGAATGGCAGAAGGCTTCGCTTTTATGGCTTTTATCATAAAGATGTTGAAAACATGAATAATAGAGGCCCCAAGCAGCAAAGATACATCCATTTCAAACTATGATTCAGTATGCCAGTTGGTAACTTCTTTATAACCTTGCCAATAATTATTTACTTTGCCCAATGTGTCCTTCGAGGTTCGATGGTTCGGCATACTTCTCTTAACTTGAAGGCTTTGTACGAAATTTTTTTATTTTTTATTTTTTCTTTTGATTTTGAAATCAAATGTTGGCTTTGTCAAATCAATATCAATTTACCTCAAGACTCGACTTTTCAAATTAACATATCTATAACATGGCAACCCTAGTTACCGTACTAAACTCGGGAATTATTTCTATTTAAGCAAGAACTGTTGCACTTCATATAGGCACATAAACATTACCTAGCCAAAGGTCTCATCGAGTTTAAAAATTGTCTATCTCATATGCATGCTTATTCAAACTATTTCCACTAATAGACTATACCTACCAAGAGAGATCAGCAGGTCTTTGATAGGCTTGAAATGGGGTCTATAAGGGACACGGGTTTAAGTGAAGGCCAATTGTAAGTTGGAGCCGTTGTGACACTATAGGCAAACCCTCATACTACAAATTTTTTGTTTAGAGAGTTGGAAGCAGGAAAAGATAGAGCTTCAACATTCTTCTTTATTCCTTAATGAATCTTGATCATGATTAGGACAATCTTTGCCTTTGTAAAAAGTTTGATATCCATATTCCTTTCCTTTTCTTCTTTTCCTTTTTTTTTTGTTTTGGCATTTTATCATTTTGTTCTTCTTCCCTGTAGGAATGTCAAATAAAAGACTCTCAAAAACTAGATGGACTTTCTTCTATCTTTCTAATTTTTATTAAATTTCTGGTTGGGTTGGACCAATTTAAGTCAAATTGTCTTTGACTTCTACTGTTTTAGGTAAAGGGAAAACTCAGTTGACTTTTTCTAAACTGCCTTTTGTGTTTTATCTTATTTTCCTCTCTTTTTTTCTTCTTTTCTTCTTCTTCTTCTTTTTTTCTTCTTTTTTTCTTTTTTCTTGTCTTTTCTCTTTTCTCCTTTTTATTTTCTTTCTTCCTTTTTTCCATGGTGTTGGGTCCTAGCACTAAAGAATTGTCTCGCTTGCACCATTCTATACTTGTGTTTATGGATGAGTGGAGTAAAGTGAGACAAGGATAATGGATGAGTGGAGTAAAGTGGGACATGGATAAATCATTTGTCATCATTTTAATGAGTCGGAGATATCAGGTCTAACATTAGGTGAACTTCAACTACCCTTATGATCATGAGAACTTCAACTATCCATATGGTCTTGACTATGCATTCCTTTCTTTTGTCTTCTTGCCTCTTCACTTTAGTGATCATTAGATTTGTCAAAAGTGTAACAACAACTTAGGGCAGGTCATTGGGTTTATAAGTCAATAAAGAGAAAGCTAAAATCTCATAAAGGCTCAAAGGGACAACTAGGAATTGATATTTAATTGGGTGGATACTAGTTGTTGGCTTACCAAACCATGCCTAGATCATCTCTCCCTAAAATAAGCAGAGTTCAATTTTTCCTCGAAAGTACGTCAAAGCATGTTCTAAGACTGACTAGACAAAGGTAATTTTGATGAATAATTCTCTCACCTAGTAAAATCATTTGAATTATATTTCATAGATATACTAATTCATAAAGATCATGCTAAATTCATCATCAGTTGAGCACCATAATGAATAAAGAGCATGAAAATTTTGATGAAAATAATTTATTCAAACAAACATAATTTGAAAAATATAATTGTTCCAATTGAATATTAAAGAAAGAAAAATAAATAGAGTAACACTCTAAGCTAAGGGAAGTTTGTTGAATAAAATTTCTCCTCATTCTGCATCTTCGACATTCCAGTCTTGAAAGATAGAATCTTTCTTCACTCCTCTTCCTACCATAAAGGTTGTTGATGGAGGTACTCTTTCACATTTAGGCAAAGGATTACTCTTGGTATTGGGCTTATCAGGCTTAGGCAAATTTTCTCTATCAATTAAATTCTGGATCTCATGCCTCAACTCCATACAATTGTCTGTTTTGTGTCCAGGCCTTTGATGGAATTGGCAAAATGCCTTAGTATCAAAGTTAGGTGGAAGAGGAT
Organism: Garcia nutans; assembly: GCA_947685225.1. NCBI lineage: Eukaryota > Viridiplantae > Streptophyta > Magnoliopsida > Malpighiales > Euphorbiaceae > Garcia > Garcia nutans. The sequence goes on from CANTUV010000045.1 coordinate 39,975,624, forward strand.
TAGGCAGAGGATGAGGAGTCAAGGGTTGTAACAATCCCTTCTTTTATAGCTTATTAAGAACCCAAGACAATGACTTCCCCAATTTTGAAAACTGCCTCATTCCTCCTTGACTAGTGATATTAACATCAACTTCCTTTTGTGTATTTTGATTGCCAGGCTGATAATTTTGTTTTGCAGAAAAATGGTTCTTCTCTCTTTCCCACTCTTCTATTTGCAATCCAACTTGGAGAAGATCTCTGAAATCCCTTATATAGATTGGACAGGATGCCTCTGACTATCATCCTGATTTGGTCTGACTCATCAGGCCTCCTTTTGATAAGCGAAGCCTTATTTCTCCATCTTTTCACATAGTCCACAAAATTCTCATTTGGTCTTTGCCTAATGGTTTCCATCTCCATCAAGGTAACTTCTAGCTCGACATTGTACCCATACTGTTGAATGAAAGCCTTGTATATCAAATCCTAGCTCTTTTGAGTGTCATCCTCTAAGGTGTTGAACCAGTTTTGGACAACAAGGTCCAATAAGAGCATAGAGTACCTTAGAGTTTGAGCCTTAGTAGCTCAGGCAAACTGCATAGCAATGATGTATTGCTTAACATGCAAGTGAGTATTTTCTGTACCATTATACCTAGTGAAAGGAAGGCATTTTGAACTTGTAAGGGACCTCTTCATCTAGCTCAAGCAACTTGTCGACCTCAAACATTTCTTTGGTTTTCAGCTTCTTTTCAAACTTCTTTTCTAGGTCAGAGATCAATTTCTCAACATATGAAGTTTTAACAATCTTTGTCTCCTTCTTCTTGTCTTGAGGATCTTGAAAGTATTGAGCCCAATCGTCATCATCATCAATGACTACCTTGTCATCATCAAAAGCTATTTCACCAACTTTAGCCTTTTTCTTGTCTTTCTTGGTGCTTGCGGATGCTTCAGCAGTGTTCCCAAAAATTTTAGCCATTTGAATCTTCATGATCTCAGCTAGGGCCCCTTTAATTATTCCATCTTGACTTCAAGGGCATCATCCAACATCTTTTGAATCTGCCCAGGTTTTATTGCTTTTGGTGAGAAGCTAATTGATTTGCTGCTGGATTCTTTGTCACTGGCATAGGTTGGATTGTCGTAGGCTTTTGAACTATTGTAATCCAGGGCAGTGAGCCAGAAAGGATCAATGACATGAGATTCAAATGTATGTATGCATGTATGCACAAACAACAAACAAAGATAGGTAGAACAACCCTTCCAACCTTATAACTTCCAAACACGGATGGCGAGTCTCTTTTCATAGGTATATGGTTAACAAAATACCAACATGGGGTATCTTGTTTTCAAATAATTTCCTTGGACGTTTAAACCAATAGTTATATTTTCGAACATGAAAATCAGTTCATGATAATTCCCTTTAATTAGGTTTTAATCCATCCAATCAACTAAAGCAGCTTTTATGCTATATTGGATTAAAACTAAATTAAGAGGTTTATTATAAATAGTTTTCTCACTTGAAAAAGTAACTAATGATTCATGCCAAAAATAAGCGCATGCTTAATAATTCTTAGTATAAACTAGGCTCACAATTGATTTTTGGTATTTCCATAATTGACCTAAATATTCGTAAGCTCTTTTGAAAACGTTGTGAAAATAATTTTGTTTCTAAGCCCATTGTAAAAAGATTTTAGAAAAAATGGATTTTGGGCTTTGTATTTGGGTCATGAGAAAAGAATTTTTGACTTATTTTTAGAAAAGTTTTATGTCAAAAGACCATTTCAAAAATTTTGAAAATAGTTTTGGTCTTTTGGATTTAGAGAAAAAATTATTTGAGCTCATAATGTAATTAGGTCATATTAGAAAAGGAACAAACTAAATAAGCCATGATTTAAACCAAGATAAATTAACCATATTCAAATAATAATCATTTGGGATAAGAGCCTAAGGAAAGTAACTAGGCCAATTACATGAGTTTAAGTCTTTGGATTGAAAGGTTTAGGCTCCCATAGCAAGTATATACCAAAAGGTACAAGGCTACGAGTGGTTATGCCATGCTTGATCTCCATACCTTGAGTGAAAGTATGCTATCACTTACATAACACAACACGGGTAACATAGGCATCCTAACTCACGCACACGATGCAATATAATATAATGCAATGGATAATATCATGACAAGAAAGAATAGAATAATATAAAGACCAACGGAATCAACTTCTCTTATCCCTAGTGGAGTCGCCACTGTGAGTGGAGATTTTTGTCCCCACTCCAATGTAGAATGGTTCTTGTGACTTCGGTACTATTAGGCTTAGGGTCCTTAGAGAACACGAGCCTAAATCCAGAGAAAATTGAGTCACCACTCTGTGAGCGGGGATTTTCGCCCCCACTCCCGGTGGAATGGTTCTTGCGACATCGGCACTATTTAGGCTCAGGGCCTTAGAGAACACGGACCTAAGTCCGGAGAAAATGGAGTAACCACCCGGAAGGGCCGGGAAAAAGAAAGGGGTGGATGACTCGATTCCTAAGGAATCCCCAACCCCTTAATAGATTCGGAAAGTTGGGTACTTGTGGGGAAGGTGAGAAATGGCCCAACACCCCCACAACGCCCGGTTCATTGGAAACGGCCTCCTTTACAGGTCTTAATATTATAAAATTCTTAAATATAATAATATTATCCATACTACACACAATAAAAAGAAAGCATCATTATATTAAAATCAAAGCAATGTCCGAACAAAACAAAACAAATAAATGGACACCCATCCAAGGATGAAAACATGTCCTTACATCACATACCCAGATAGGACACCCACCAAAAGGTAGAAACATGCCCTTTACATAAGTTCTAAAATAGAAAAGCAAATTAAATTACATGATGTTTAAATAATGAGGTACCCACCAAGTGGAAACATACCTCTTACAACTTTTGGAAATCTAAATTGATTGATAAAAGTAAATAATCATTCATCATAAATAAATCATTCATCAAAAGTATTTAAATATCAATAAAATAAACATCCATCCATGATAAATTAAATAAATCAAGTATTGAATTCAAATAAATTAAAGTATAAGAAATAAATCAAAGCATAATCAAGTATGGAATTGAATTGAATAAAGCAAATAAAAGTTCAATTATAGCTACTGTGACTTTTTATGGAATTAAAATAGATTAGGGTTTTATGTTTTAAAAGGTTGGTAAGACTCTTTGATTAACCAAATTAAGGTTTGAATGGTGAAGTCATGAAACTAGGGTTTTAGACACTTTAAAATACTTTGATTTGTGATTTTTGGTTATTGAATTTTAAGCTACCGTGTAATTTTTGAGTTTTTATGTTTTTTTATGTTTTAAAAGGATTAGGGTTCATAAAAATTATGGTTTAAGGTTTTAAAAGGATTAGGGTTCATTATTTTAGATTTAAAAGTTAAATTTTGGATTTTAGGGTTTTGAAATTGGGGTCTTAGGTAGTGAATGACTTTTAGGGTTTTAGAAATCAATTTGATATTTTATGAAGTTTTATTAATTTAAACAAAAGGATTGAAGTTTTTATAAGTAGAAAAGATGTTTTTAATGCTTTTTTAATGAAATAGAACCTACTTTAAAATCTTAAAAGAAACAGAATTTGATTATGGTTTTGTTGAAAAATATGTTCAATTAGTGTTTTAAGTTCTTTAAGAAGAAAAAATAACAATTTTAAGTCCTTTTAGAAAATAAGGTCACGTTTTAGTGTTTTAACTTTGGAAAACTAAATTAAAGTTCTAAGATTTTAACTTTTGAAAAACACAAAAAATCCCTAGTTTAGCTACTGTGTAAAAAATTAGAATTTAGAATTTCATCCCTTCTTTTGTAAGTTGCTCCAAAAACAATTTTTCTTAGATGAACTAGCTCCAAAGACAAGCCTTTGTTGCCTTTGGAATCCCTTTAATCGTGATGCTGTTGTCTTGAAAAGATTTAAATTGAATTTCTTCTTTTCCTTCCTTGATTTGGTTTCAAACTTTCCAAACTCCCTTTGGATTTCCTCTCTCTCGGCTACCCCTTAATTTCAATGTCTTTGGTCCTTATTTATAGTGGTTTAAGGTTATTTATTCCTAATTAATTAAGGTAAGTAATATTAATAAAAAAAAAAAGAAATTAAAACCTAATTGGATTAGGTTTCAAAAAAACTGCGTCAAAAAATTTGCGCTGGTGAAAATTGTGGCAGTGGGCCCGTGGCTGGAGCCAGTAGGCGTGCCAGCCCGCAGGAATTATTTCGCCGGCAGGAAATTCATGGGGGCGAACGATTGGGCCTGCGGGCAAAATAGCTCACCCGCAGGAAATTCCTGCTGGCGAAGGTTTTGCCCGCAGGATTTTCCTGCGGGACAAAACCCCCTCGGGCCCGTGCGACTATTTTTCGCTGCCAATTTTTTTTCGACTCCGATTTTTATTTTTTATTTTTTGATTTTTATTTGTTTATTTTTATTTTTTATTAATAAAAATTAGATAATAAAGCAAAAACTATTTAGTTAAAATTATTTTGGACCAATTAGACAACAAAAATCATTTTGGACTAAATAAAGCATATTGGATCGGATTGGGTAAAAAATTAAGGGTCTACAGTTTGCCCCTTGCTTGAATGATCTGAAACCTTAGTGAAAGAGAGTGAAAAGCAAAAAGATTTAATTTTTGAAATGGCGACTTGTTTTGGGTACTTGGACCCGAGCTTGAATTAATTTTGGGTACTTGGACCCGAGATTGGGTACTTGGACCCGAAATTAGGTACTTGGACCCTAGCTTGAATTGATTTTGGGTATTTGGACCTGAGATTGGGTACTTAGACCCGAGATTGATTTGATTTGGGTACTTGGGCCCGAGCTTAGGTACTTGGACCCGAACTTGAATTGATTTTGGGTACTTGGACCCGAGATTGGGTACTTGGACCCGGGATTGGGAACTTATACCCGAGCTTGAATTGATTTTGGGTACTTGGACCCGGGATTGGGTACTTGGACATGAGATTGATTTGATTTGGGTACTTGGACCCGAGATTGGGTACTTGGACCCAAGATTGGGTACTTGGACCCGAGATTGGGTACTTGAATTGATTTTGGGTACTTGGACCCGAGATTGGGTACTTGGACCCGGGATTGGGTACTTGGACTCGAAATTGATTTGATTTGGGTACTTGGACCCGAGATTGGGTATTTGGACCCGAGATTGATTTGATTTGGGTACTTAGACCCAAGATTGAGTACTTGGAATCGAGATTGGGTACTTGGACTCGAGATTGGGTACTTGGACCCGAGGCTAATTTGAATTTGGGTGCTTGGACCCGGGATTGGGTACTTGGACCTGAGATTGATTTGATTTGGGTACTTGGACCTGAGATTGGGTACTAGGACCCGAAATTGGGTACTTGGACCCGAGATTGATTTGATTTGGGTACTTAGACCCAAGATTGAGTACTTGGACTCGAGATTGGGTACTTAGACCCGAGATTGGGTACTTGGACCCGAGGCTGATTTGAATTTGGGTGCTTGGACCCGAGATTGATTTGATTTGGGTACTTGGACCCGAGAATGGGTGCTTGGACCCGAGAATAGGTGCTTAGACTCGAGATTGATTTGATTTGGGTACTTGGAGCCGAGAATGGGTGCTTAGGCCAGAGATTGGGTTCTTGGACCCGAGCTTGAATGGATTTGGGTACTTGGACCCGAGATTGGGTGCTTGGACCCGAGATTGATTTGAATTTGGGTGCTTGGACTTGAGATTGAGTTTGACTGACCTTTTATAATTTGAGAAATCTGACTGCTCCGGTTATTCCATGCATTGTGGTTTTCCACCCTCAAAATGGATCTTCATCCTTTGAGATCGGATCTTCATCCTTGAAAATGAATCTTCATCTTTTGACATCGGGTCTTCACCATTGCAAATGGATCTTCATCCTTTGAGATTGGGTCTTTACTCTTAAAACATGGGTCTCTATCCATTAGAGGTCGAGTCTTTACCCTGGCTTCAGCTCTTTTAGCTGGATTGGTCTTTTGTCTTTTGCATCTTCATTCTTTTGAGAGTTCTAAAGTTCCATTCTTTTGTTCTTCCTTTTTGCAAAGATTTAGCTATTTTTAATTGGACCTTATATCCTCTCCTTGCTCCCCTGTATGGCAAAAGATTTGTAAGTGAGTTTAAAAATATTTGGTATATAAACTCAAAAAATTAAAAAGGAGAAACTTTGCCCCCTGTGTAGGCTCAAACCAAAGATTTTATCCATGCAAGCTTTGCTTAATGTTTTTGCCATCTTGTTCTTCGCATAAGCATGCATTTCTTCTCTTTGCAAGATTACTGGAGCTTTCTCAAGCAATGGGCTTTCCATGCCCCCCTGATTTGATATCTTCTTTTGATTCTTTACTTCACAGAGTGTTTTCTGTTCACTTTGATAAAGAATAAACAATACAAGACAAGAAAGTGCGATGTGATATGCTCATGTATGCATGATATGCATGATAATACTCACAGCCGTTCCATTGACTCACAGACTGAGGTGATCAGCAAAAGTGTTCTTATTGATTCCATTTTGACGCTTGTTCAAGCCTTGCATTGGAATGATCGAAAGCTTTGCATTTGTGGCTTTTATCTTCAAGATGATGAAAACATGAGTGGTGGAGACCCCAAGCAGCAGAGTCAGGGATGCATCCATTTCAAACTATGTCTCAGCATGTCAGTTGGTAGCTTCTTCACAACTTTTCCAATAATAATTTCCTTTGCCCAATGTGTCATTTGGAGGTTCAACATACTTCCCTTAACTTGAAGGCTTTGTATGACAAAACATTTTTTTTTTTTGAAATTTTTGAATTTTCATTTTGAAATCAAATGTTGGCTTTGCCAAATTAATGTCAATGTACCTCAGGACTTGATTTTCCAAATTAACATATCTATAACATGACAACCCTAGTTACCGTACTAAACTCGGGAATCATTTCTATTTAAGCAAGAATTGTTGCACTTCAGATAGGCACATACACATTACTTGGCCAAAGGTCTCATTTGAGTTTAAATATTGTCTATCTCATATGCATGCTTAACCAAACTATCTCCACTAATAGACTCTACCTACCAAGGGAGATCAACAGGTCTTTGATAGGCTTGAAATGGGGTCTATAAGGGACATGGGCTAAATGAAGGCTATTTGTAAGTTGGGGCTGATGTGACACATTGGACAAACCTTCACACTACAAATTTCTTATTTGAATTTTAGGCAGCTTGGAGGTAATCTTGCTAGTCTCTAAATTCTTTTTATCTTTTTGGCATTAATCTGGATCTTGATTAGGACAGTCTTTGCCCTTGCAAAAAGTTTAAGACCCAAATTCATTTCTTTTCTTCTTTTCCCTTTTCTTTCCTCTTTATTTTTCTTACTCTTCCCTTTTCTTTCTCTTCCTTACTCTTCCTTTTCTTGTATCATTTTATCCTTCTTTCTTGTAGGACTATCAAGTACAGAAGTTTCAAGAACTGGATGGTCTTTCTCCTTTTTTCTTTGATTTTGATTGAATCTTTGGTTGGGTTGGACCAATTCAAGTCAAACCGTCCTCATAAATCAAATGGAAGCCTTTTGTTGTCTTAGGTAAAAGAGAACTCAGTTGGCTTTTTGAACCATTTTGGATTTTCTTTTCTTTTTTTTTTCTCTTTTTCTTTTCTTTTGTCTTTTTTGTTTTCTTTTCTTCTCTCTTCTTCTTTTTTTGTTTTTTTGGTTCTAGCTCTAAAAGAGTTGTCTTGTTTGTACCAACTTGGGCTTCCTAATAATGGATGAGTGGAGTAACATAAATCTTCTTTAACAGGGATAAATCATTTGTTACTCTACCTTGATATATTGGAGATATTAAGGTAACTTTATCTACCCTTATGGTTTTAAGAACATCAACTACCCTTGTGGTCTTGAAAACATCAACTACCCTTATGGTCTTGAGAACTTAAACTATCTTCATGGTCTTGACTAATCATTGCTTTCTTTGATCTTCTTGCCTCTTCACCTTAGTGATCATAAGACTTGTCAAAAGTATCACAACAACTTAAGGTAGGTTATTGGGGTTTGTAAGCCAATGAAAAGAAAGCTAAAATTTTATGAAGGCTCAAAGGGACAACTAGGGATTGATATTTAATTGGGTGGATACTAGTTGTTGGCTAACCAAACAATGCCTAGATCATTTCTCTCTTAAATAAGTAGAGTTCAATTTCGCCTCAAAAGCTTGTCAAAGCATGTTCTAAGACTAACTAGGACCTAGACAAAGGTAATTATGCAGGAGCCCTCTCTAAGTAAGCATACACAACTCAATGCTATAGATTAATTCCCTCATCTAGTAAAGTCATTCGAGTCATGATGCATAGATAAATTTATGAATTATCAAGATAGATTCCTCATTGGTTGAGCACTAAAATGAACAAAGACCAACAAAAATTTATGATGAAAGTAATTTATTCAAACAAATTTAAATTTAAAAAACACGATAGTTCTAAAATATTAAATAAAGTAAGATTGAAAAGCAACATTCAAGCTAAGGGAAGTTCATTGAGTTAGGCTTCTTTTCCTTTCACATCTTCAACATTCCCATCTTGAAAAGAGGAAAAAATGAAATCTTCTTCCAATCCTTTTCCCACCATAAAGGTTGCTAGTGGTGGCACTCTGTTGAACCTTGGAAATGGATTATCTTTGGTGTTGGGCTTGTCCGGCTCGGGCAACTTGCCATTATCAATTAAATTCTGGATCTCATGCCTCAACTTCATGCAATTGTCCATTTTGTGTCCAGGCCTTTGATGGAATTGGCAAAATGCATTAGTATCAACGTTAGGTGGAAGAGGATTAGGCAAAGGACGAGGAGTCAAGGGTTGTAACAATCCCTTCCTTTGTAGCTTATTGAGAACCCAAGACAGTGGCTTCCCCAGATCTGAAAACTGTCTCATTCCTCTTTCACTAGCGGTATTAACATCAACTTCTTTTTGTGTGCTTTGATTGCCCGACTGGTAATTCCCTTTCTCATTCCTTCTTATTAAAAAGCAATTTTTCTCCCTTTCCCATTCTTCAATTTGTAGACCAGCTTGGAGAAGATCTTTGAAGTCCCTTATAAGGGTGTGAGACATCCTTTCGCAGGGATTGGGCAGGACACCTCTCACGATCATCCTTATTTGATCAGATTCATCGGGCCTTTTCTTGAGCAAAGCAGCCTTGTTTCTCCATCTCTTGACATAGTGTACAAAATTCTCATTCGGTCTTTGCCTAATAGACTCTACTTCCATCAAGGCAACTTCCAACTCAACATTATATACATATTGTTGGATGAAGGCTTTGTAAAGTAGATCCCAACTCTTTTGAGTTCTATCATCTAAGGTATTGAACCAATTTTGGACAGCAGGATCCAATGAGAGCATGAAGTACCTTAGAGTTTGAGCCTTAGTAGCTCGGGCAGATTGCATGGCAGTGATATACTGCTTCACATGGAGATGAGGATTTCCAGTGCCATTATACTTTGCAAAAGATGGCATCTTGAACTTGTATGGTACCTCTTCATCTAGCTCAAATAATTTGTCAACTTTGGACATTTCTTCAGTTTTCAGCTTTTTCTCAAATTTCTTTTCTAAATCAGCAATCATCTTTTCAATATCAGATGTCTCGGTCTTTTCAATAGTTGCCTTCTCAACAACCTTTGGCTCCTTTTTATCTTGAAGATCTTGGTAGTATTGAGCCCAATCATCATCATCAATGATCACCTTCTCATCATCACAAGCCACTTCATTAACTTTCATCTTCCCTTTGTCTTTTGGCTTCTTAGTGCTAGCAAATGCCTTGACATGGTTTTCTAAGATTGCAGTCAATTGGTTCTTCATGTCTTAGCTAGGGCCTCTTTGATTTCTTCCATCTTGGCATTGAGGGCCTCATCCACCATTCTTTGAATTTGTTCGGGCTCCATTGTTTTTGGTGAGCAAGTGATTGAGTCGTTACTAGATGCTTCATCTTAGGCGTAGGCCGGATTGTTGTAAGCTTTAGAACTATCGTAATCCAGGGCTGTGAGCCAGGGAGGATCAATGAGATGAGATGCAAATGTATGCATGTATGCACCAACAACAAATAATGATAAATAGGACGTTCCTTCCAACCTTATAACATCCACACACGAATGGTGAGTCTCTTTTCCTAGGTATATGGTTAACAAAATACCAACATGGGGTACCTTGCTTTCGAATAATTCCCTTGGACGTTTCAACCAATAGTTATATTTTCGAAAATGGAAATCAATCCATGATAATTCCCATTAATTAGGTTTTAATCCATTCAACCAACTAAAGTAGCTTTTATGCTATATTGGATTAAAATGAAATTAAGAGGCTTATTATAAATAGATTTCTCACTTGAAAAGAGGTAACTAGTGGTTCATGCCAAAAACAAGCCCATAGTTAATTTATTCTTAGTGTAAACTAGGCCCACAATTGATTTTTGGTATTTCATAATTGACCTAAATATTTTTGCAAGCTCTTTATAAGAAAAGGTTAGGTGAAAATAGTTTTGTTTCTAAGCCCATTGTAAATGATTTTAGAAAAATGGATTTTGGGCTTAGTATTTGGGCCATGAGCCAAAGGATTTTTGATTTATTTATAGAAAAAGTCTTATGTCCAAAGACCATCTTAAAAAGTTTTGAAAATAGTTTTGGTCTTTTAGATTTTAAAGAAAAAAATTATTTTGAGCTTGCAAATGTACTTGGGTCATATTAGAAAAAGAACAAACCAAATAAGCCATGATTTAAACCAAGATAAATTATCTATAGTCAAACAACATGCATTTGGGGTAAAACCCTAAGGAAAGTAACTAGGCCAATTACATGAGCTTTAGTCTTTGGGTAAAAAGGCTTAGGTTCCCATAGCAAATATATACCAAATGGTACGAGGCTATGAGTGGTTATGCCATGCTCGATCTCCATACCTTGAGTGAAAGTATGGTATCCCTTACATAACATAACACGGGTAAAACAGGCATCCTAACTCACACACACGATGCAATGGATAATATCATTATAAGAAAGAATAGAATAATATAAAGACCAACGGAATCAACTTCTCTTATCCCCAGTGGAGTCGCCACTGTGAGTGGAGATTTTCGTCCCCACTCCAATGTGGAATGGTTCTGGTGACTTCGGTACTATTAGGCTCAGGGTCCTTAGAGAACACGAGCCTAAATCCAGAGAAAATTGAGTCACCACTCTGTGAGCGGGGATTTTCGCCCCCACTCCTAGTGGAATGGTTCTTGCGACTTTGTCACTATTTAGGCTCGGGGCCTTAGAGAACACGGACCTAAGTTCGGAGAAAATGTAGTCGCCACCCGGACGGGCCGGGAAAAAGAAAGGGGTGGATGACTCGATTCCTAAGGAATCCCCAACCCCTTAATGGGTTCGAAAAGTTGGGTACTTGTGGGGAAGATGAGAAATGGCCCATCACCCCCACAACGCCCGGTTCATTGGAACCGACCTCCTTTACAGGTCTTAATATTATAAAATTCTTAAATATAATAATATTATCCATACTACACACAATAAAAAGAAAGCATCATTATATTAAAATCAAAGCAATGTCCGAAAAAAACAAAACAAAAAAATGGACACCCATCCAAGGATAGAAACATGTCCTTACATCACATGCCTAGATAGGACACCCACCAAAAGGTAGAAACATGCCCTTTACATAAGTTCTAAAATAGAAAAGCAAATTAAATTACATGATGTTTAAATAATGAGGTACCCACCAAGTGGAAACATACCTCTTACAACTTTTGGAAATCTAAATTGATTGATAAAAGTAAATAATCATTCATCATAAATAAATCATTCATCAAAAGTATTTAAATATCAATAAAATAAACATCCATCCATGATAAATTAAATAAATCAAGTATTGAATTCAAATAAATTAAAGTATAAGAAATAAATCAAAGCATAATCAAGTATGGAATTGAATAAAGCAAATAAAAGTTCAATTATAGCTACTGTGACTTTTTATGGAATTAAAATAGATTAGGGTTTTATGTTTTAAAAGGTTGGTAAGACTCTTTAATTAACCAAATTAAGGTTTGAATGGTGAAGTCATGAAACTAGGGTTTTAGACACTTTAAAGTACTTTGATTTGTGATTTTTGGTTATTGAATTTTAAGCTACTGTGTAATTTTTGAGTTTTTATGTTTTTTATTGTTTTAAAAGGATTAGGGTTCATAAAAATTATGGTTTAAGGTTTTAAAAGGATTAGGGTTCATTATTTTAGATTTCAAAGTTAAATTTTGGATTTTAGGGTTTTGAAATTGGGGTCTCAGGTAGTGAGTGACTTTTAGGGTTTTAGAAATCAATTTGATATTTTATGAAGTTTTATGAATTTAAACAAAAGGATTGAAGTTTTTATAAGTAGAAAAGATGTTTTTTAAGGCTTTTTGAATGAAATAGAACCTACTTTAAAATCTTAAAAGAAACAGAATTTGGTTTTGGTTTTGTTGAAAAATATGTTCAATTAGTGTTTTAAGGTCTTTAAGAAGAAAAAATAACAATTTTAAGTCTTTTTAGAAAATAAGGTCACGTTTTAGTGTTTTAACTTTGGAAAACTAAATTAAAGTTCTAAGATTTTAACTTTTGAAAAACACAAAAAATCCCTAGTTTGGCTACTGTGTAGAACATTAGAATTTAGAATTTCATACCTTCTTTTGTAAATTGCTCCAAAAACAATTTTTCTTGGATGAACTAGCTCCAAAGACAAGCCTTTGTTGCCTTTGGAATCCCTTTAATCGTGATGCTACTGTCTAGAAAAGATTTAAATTGAATTTCTTCTTTTCCTTCCTTGATTTGGTTTCAAACTTTCCAAACTCCCTTTGGATTTCCTCTCTCTTGGCCACCCATTAATTTCAATGCCTTTGGTCCTTATTTATAGTGGTTTAAGGTTATTTATTCCTAATTAATTAAGGTAAGTAATATTAATAAAAAAAAGAAATTAAAACCTAATTGGATTAGGTTTCAAAAAAATTCCGTCAAAAAATTTGGGCTGGCGAAAACTGTGGCAGCGGGCCCGTGGCTGGAGCCAGTAGGCGTGCCAGCCCGCAGGAATTTCCTGCGGGAAGTTATTTCGCCCGCAGGAAATTCCTGCAGATGAACGATTGGGCCTGCGGGTGATCTATTTCGCCCGCTGGAAATTCCTGCGGGCGAAGGTTTTGCCCGCAGGATTTTCCTGCGGGGCAAAAACCCCTCGGGCCCGTGAGACTATTTTTCGCTGCCGATTTTTTTTCCGACTCCGACTCTGATTTTTATTTTTATTTTTATTTTTTGATTTTTATTTTTTATTAATAAAAATTAGATAATAAAGCAAAAACTATTTAGTTAAAATTATTTTGGACCAATTAGACAACAAAAATCATTTTGGACTAAATAAAGCATATTGGATCGTATTGGGTCAAATATTAAGGGTCTACACACTCGAACGAGCCGCGGAAAAAAAAGGGATGGATGACTCAATTCTGAAGAAATCCCTAACCCCCTATTGGGTTTGGAAAGTTGGGTACGTGTGAGGAAGATGAGAATGACCCAGCACTCCCACAATGCCTGGTTCATTGGAACCGGCCTCCTTTTCAGGTCCTAATATTATAAAATTCTTAAATATAATGACATTATCCATACTACATGCGATCATAAGAATAAATAAATACTTTATTAAAAATCATAGCAATGTCAAAACAAAACAAATAAATGAATACCCATCCAAGGATGAAAATATATCCTTACATCGTCCAATGTCTAAAACTAATTAGGACACCCACCAAAAGGTGGAAACGTATTATAACACCCTTATATGCTATACACGTATAATACATACACCCAACATATGTAATATATGAATATATGATACAAGAATGCCACAACCCATTTTAATAAAATAAACCATTACTTTTTGAATCTATATAAACTTAAATCATTTAACTGATATAATGTAAATAATAGATAAAATATTACTTGCTAAAACACATACATAACTTCATTACCAAATGTTTATCCAAAATATTTTTGATAGTTTGCTATATATATATATACATCAAAATATAACATACTATACATGAAGTAAAAATGTACAAAAATATAAAAATAGAAAATATGTACATTCTGGCAATTTGTCTCTGATCTTGATGTTCAGCAATTAACTTTGCACTCAAGATCTCAAGCCTAGACCTGACTCGGTCTAGATGAACTCTTCGGCTCAACCGGATCTACCCTTTCACCTGTGTGATGAATCACAATCGCACTAAGCCAAAAACCTAGTAATACAAACTTTGATAACAATAAAGTTCAAATGCAATGCCAATGCACAATGCATAAGGATATTATATCTCATAACACTATATCTTAATATATTGCTCAATTGTTCAACAATTTATAAATCACATAAAAACAAACATAAGCATGGACCCAAAGGATCTAATATGCTATTCAAATAATAGAGTGACTATTTTGGTCCAAATTGACACCATGTGTCTAGCTCCGAAGGCAAATCATATCACAATGAGGATAACCTTGTATGTAACATCCCAACTAGGCTTCAAGGACTAGGCCGAACCCCACTTCAAGGGACTGCTACATCATTTAACATCCCAACTAGGCTTCAAGGGCTAAGCCTAACCCAGCTTCAACGGACTGCTACATCTTAGGCATGTCCCAAACACAAAACTTTAAAAATTAAATAACATACTAGGCACACAATTATTTCATAATTCCATTATCAATATCTTTCTCATTTTCTCATGATTAAGCTAGGAATAATGCCTCAATTATCTCATTTATATCAATATAGCTATCACCAATGGCTTTACATAACATCTTTAATATATACATAACAAACTGCATTACTCAAAAGTTTTGAGTCATTATCAAATCTTGCACATAGTTCACAATACATATAATGCATTTATGACATTATATAAATCATAGCATATTACTCATGCACAAATAATGTAGTAAGTAACTTACACATTTTCCAACCAAAATGTGTTAAGTCCAAATGTCATACAAATATAATCAATTATTCAAATTTTGTACTTACCTCTAAAAGCATCAAAACAAGCTCAAACACCACTTTCAACCTCCTCTTCCAAGATATCCCTCAATACTTGGATTGGGTAACTCAAGTCTCCTCAAAGCCTAATCCAAATATGATAATAAATAATCACATAGTAACACACTTATAGGCATATACAAAACCTCTCAACAAAAGGATAAGAAACACAAAGGAAAAATAAAGAAAAGAACTATCTAGGAAAAAATCTACACATGACACGCTCAACAACATGGACGTGTCAATGACCGTACCCTAAACCCACAACACAAAAGCTATGACACATTCAGTGACATGGGCATGTCAATGACCGTGTCCTAAGCTCTATATTACAGTAGATAAGACATGTCCTAAGCTCTAGAGACATGGGTGTGTCCCTGTCCATGCCAAAACTCCTACAACACAGTAGCTGTGACACGCTCAGTGACATGGGCATGTCACTGCACGTGTCAATACTATAATATTACAGAAGTTGTGACATGCTCAGTGACATGGGCGTCTCACTTCATGTGTCACCAACACTGAAAATAGAACCATCAATATACCCAAAGACATAGTCGTGTCACCGAGCGTTTGAAGCCAAAATCCTAATATCAACACATAATTGTCAGATCCAAAATTATCTTTCTTTACCCTTTCCAACTCTATTCAAACTCACCCAAATCCATCATTTTATCTTAAAATACTTGTATATACATCAAAACAACTCAATTAAAAGCAAAATACACAATTTAAAACCATGACCTCACAACTCAAAAGTTACATAACCCAAAACTCTTATTCTCTTCTCCAAACTTAACCATTTCTTCAATCCAACCCTAATTTCACAGTTAGCTACTCAACAGAACTTCATACATACCAATACTAACCATTAACACATACAAAACTAAACATCCAATTCACACATATACAAACTTTCATAGAAAATGAAGGAAACAAGTTGGAAACTTACCAAATATGGAGAAAATCCCTAAAACTTCAACTTGAAGACTTGAAATCCTTCAATTACTTGAGCTTGCAAGAAGCAAATTCCTCTTTTCCTTTAATGGAGATATCCGGCCTTTAATGGAGAAAGGAGAAGAAGAAGATGATCCTCAAACTCATCTCTATCCAATTAATACCCTTTTAACCACACAAATTTTCCACTTTAAATCCCCACCAAGTAAAATATATATATATTACTTAATTAATATAAAAAAACCAACTTCCACTAACTATACAATTAATTTTTTAATAATTTAAAATAACTTTTGACCAATTTAAAATATTGGCTTGTATATATTATGTATATCTACATATATATCATATACACATTTTACTTTTTCACTTAAATATATATATACAAGCCAAAATTTTACTTTTTAATTTTCAAAAATTAAAATTTTCAAAATTTTGGGATATTACAATTCTCCCCCTCTAAAAAATAAATTTCATCCTCGAAATTACCTGCTTTCAAGTTTGGAAAAACTGGGGATACTGATTTCGCATCATCTGCTCACTCTCCCATATTGCCTCCTCAGTGGCATGATTCTTCCAAAGAACTTTCACAAGTAGCACCTTCTTATTTCTCAACTCTTTCACTTCCCATGTCAAAATAGCCACTGGTTCTTCCTCATAAATCAGATCTAGACTCACCTCAATTGACTCTACTAACAAAATGTGAGATGGGTTTGACCTGTACCTCCGAATCATAAAAACATGGAAGACATTGAGAATTTGATCCAACTCAGGTGGCAAAGCTAGTCTATAGGCCACTGGTTCAACTCTCTCTAGTACCTCATAAGGTCCTATAAAACGGGGACTTAACTTCCCTTTGTGGCCAAATCTCAAAATTTTCTTCTAAGGAGACACCTTCAAAAACACTTTATCTCCTACAGTGAACTCTATGTCACTTCTTTTTAAATCTGAATATGATTTCTATTGGTTTGAGGCTGGTTTCAGACAATTCCTAATCACCTTTACTTTCTCTTCTGTTTTCTTAATCAAATCAGGATTAATCAACTTACCTTGTCCAACCTCATCCCAACATAGAGGTGTCGTGCACCTCCTATCATATAATGGTGCCATCCCAATACAGGACCGATGACTGTTGTTATAAGCAAACTTAATCAGTGGTAAGAATCTGTCCCAGCTCCCAGTGAAATCAATGATACAACTCCTCAACATATCCTTTAAAATCTGTATCACTCTCTTTGACTACCCATTTGTCTAAGGATGGAAAGCAGTGCAAAAATGTAACCGAGAACCTAAAGCATCCTGCAAACTCCTCCACAATCTTGATGCAAATCGGGGATCCTAGCCAGATACCAAAGAAACTAGGTCTCCATGTAACCTTACTATCTCACTGATATATAGCTCAGCCAATCTCTCAAGAGAAAAATCCATCCGAATTGAAAGAAAATGAGCTGCCTTCGTCATCCGATCAACTATTACCCAAATCCCATCATGCTTCTTCTGAGTCAAAGGCAATCCAATCACAAAATCCATCGTCACTCGCTCCCATTTCTACTCTAGCACTGATAATGGCTGAAGTAATCCTGAAGGAACCTGATGCTCAGCCTTCACTCTCTAACAATTGAGATATCTGGATACAAACTCTATTATATCCCTCTTCATACCTGACCACCAATAATACTGCTTCAAATCCTGATACACCTTGGTACTCCCAGGGTGCATAGCATAAGTTAACTGATGTGCTTCCTCCAAAATTACCCTTTTTAGCCCTGTATCATTAGGAACACACAACCTATCTCCGTACCACAAACTGCCATCACTTGTCACATGAAAGTCTCAACTCTTCCCCTTTTGGTAATCCAATACAATCTTCTGGATTTTCTCATCTATCAACTGAGTCTCCCTAATCTGATCCAATAACACTGGCCTCAACTGCAACTAAGCTATCAAAGAACATCATCACATGACTCAAATCTAGCACCAACGCTCTCAATTCAACAAGCAACAAGAGCGAATAAGCAGTCAAACTTGTCAAATACTTTCAACTCAAGGCATCAGCAACAATATTTGCCTTGCCCGAATGATAATCAACTAAACAATCATAGTCTTTAATCAATTCTAACCACCGTCTCTGTCTAAGATTCAATTCCCTCTGAACACCCAAATATTTCAAACTCTTGTGATCCATAAAAATGAAACACTTCTCCCTATACAAGTAATGTCGCCAAATCTTCAAGGAAAAAACTATAGCTGCTAATTCCAAATTATGCGTTGGGTAATTCAGCTCATGTGGCTTCAACTGTCGAGAGGCATAAGCAATGACTCTACCCTCCTACATTAGAACACAACCTAAACCACTATGTGAGGCATCACTGTAAATCACATAAGGTTTACCTTCCACAGGCAGAGTAAGGATAGGAGCCTGAGTCAACATCTCCCTCAGCCGCTCAAAACTCACTTGACATTGATATGTCCACACAAATCTAACTCCTTTTCAAAGCAATCTGGTGAGTGGAGTAGCTATCATAGAAAAACCTTTCACAAATCGACGATAATAGCATGCCAAACCTAGAAAACTTCTAATCTCTGTCACAGTTTTCAGTGGACTCCAATTCAGAATAGCCTCAACTTTACTCGAATCAACTCTAATACCCTCTGCTAGAACCACATGACCAAGAAAAGTCACTTGATCAAGCCAAAACTCACATTTAGACAGCTTAGCATACTACTGCTTCTCTCTCAAAGTTTACAATACAATCTGCAAATGCTTGTCATGATCTTCCTCATTACGTGAATACAATAAAATATCATCAATGAAAACCACCACAAACTGATCTAGATAGGGTTTGAATACCCTGTTCATTAAATCCATAAATGTTGCTGGTGCATTCGTCAATCCAAAGGGCATCAGCAAGAACTCATAATGCCCATACCTCGTGCAGAAAGCTGTCTTAGGTACATCTTCATCTCTGACTCTTAACTGTTGGTACCTTGATCTCAAGTCAATCTTAGAGAATACTGCTACTCCTTTAACTGATCAAAGAGATCATCTATCTGAGGCAATGGATACTTATTCTTGATGGTCACCTTATTCAACTGTCGGTAATCAATACACAATCTTAAGGTACTATCCTTCTTCTTGATAAACAAAAAGGGCGCTCCCCATAGGGACACACTAGGGTGAACGAACCCTTTATCCAACAACTCCTGCAACTGTACCTTTAACTCTCTCAACTCAGTAGATGCCATATGATAAGGAGTAATAGAGATGGGAGTGGTACCAGGCAACAAATCAATACCAAACTCAACCTCTCTCTTAGGGGGTATCCCCGGAAACTCCTCAGGAAAAACATCTGGAAACTCAGCAACTGTGGATATACTGTCAAGCTGGGAACCTACTACTCTAGTATCTACAACATGAGCAAGATAAGCCTCACATCCCTTATGAATCATCCTCCTTGCTGAAACAGATGAAACAAACATGGATGGAAGATGTCTCTGCTCACTAGATACCATCACATTTCTACCATCACAGGTTCTCAGGACAACACAATTTTGCTGACAATCTACTACAACCCCATGCCTGGATAACCAATCCATGCCTAAAATCAAATCATACTCCCTAAAAAGCATCTCAATCAAGTCGCCGAGGAATTCCTCATCCTGAACCACAACCGGACTATCTCGGTGCACCCTGCTAACCATAATACTATGTCCTAAAGGATTTATCACCAAAACAACAAATCCTAGGGACTCTGAATGCAAATCACTCACAAGAAAGATGAATGCACTAATGTATGAATGAGTCAACCCAGGGCCTATCAATGTAAGAATTGAAGTACCAAATAAAGAAAAAGTACCGGCAATAACGACTGAAGCATCAGGCTGCCTCTGCATCATATAAACCCATTGTGATGGCCCTGCCTATGAGCGGGGATTTTTGCCCCCACTCCCGGTGGAATGGTTCTTGTGACTTCGGCACTGTTAGCCTCGGGGCCTTAGAGAACACGGGCCTAAGCCTAGAGAAAATAGAGTCTCCACCCGGACAAGCCAGGAAAAAAAAGGTGGATGACTCAATTCCTAAGGAATTCCCAACCCCCTAATGGGTTCAGAAAGTTGGGTACGTGTGGGGAAGGTGAGAAATGGCCTAACACTCCCACAACGCCCGGTTCATTAGAACCGGCCTCCTTTTCAGGTCTTGATATTATAAAATTCTTAAATATAATGATATTATCCACACTACATGCGATCATAAGAATAAATAAATACTTTATTAAAATCACAACAATGTCCAAAAAAAATAAATAAATGGACACCCATCCAAGGATGAAAACATGTCCTTACATCATCCATATCTAAAACTAAATAGGACATCCACTGAAAGGTGAAAACGTATCCTTTACATTAATTTCAAAATATGAAAATAAATTAAATTACATAAAGATTAATTAATGAGTTATCCAATCATGGAAACATACCTCTTACAATTTTAATAAACAAATAATAATAATAATAAAGAAACCATCCATTCATGATAAATTAAACAAATTAAACATTGAAATTAAGTAAATCAATCATCAAAAAATATAATAAACTATATAATCGAATCTAAAACTTAAATGAACCAAATAAAGATACAAGTTTAGGTTTTATCTCAATTTAGGGTTCTTTAATTAACATTTAGGGTATTGAGATTTTGGAATTAATATAATTATTATTATTATTTAGGTTACTATGGAGGTTTTTTGGAAAAATGGAATTGGTTGGGGTTTAATAATTTTAAGAAAGTAGTAGGGTTTTTGGTTAATCAAATTAGGGTTTAGGGCTAACATCATGGAATTAGGGTTTTTAGAAAGAATAATTTAGAGTTTGGTATTTATAAAAAATAATGTTTGGACGTTAAGGTTTTAAATAGATTTGAATTTAATGTTTTTGAAAAATCAATCAAAGTGTATAGATTATGTGAACTGTGAATATTTTTAAAAAGATTTAAAAACTACTGTGAGTTTTTATATAAAAAACCCTAATGTGATTTCCATGTAATACATTGATTAAATAGCTACAAGATAAAGAAAACAAATAAACATCCTAAGCCAAACAAGTTTACTAGTTCTAAAGGTTATGATTTAGTAAAACAATAATATGAACTCCATACAAAGTAACATATACTGATTCAATAAGAAATTGCATATTGTGTCTCTAGTTAGATGAAGAGCAAACACATTCAATGTTTAAAACAATCAAAACATATAGTATTTATTTAATTTAAACCATACCATCATTTGTTGGCTCCAACAAAATTGTTTGAACGGGATTCTAGATGAGCTTTGGCAAAGACAATGAGTACACTGCCTTTGTAGATTTTTGTGTTGTTGATCGTCCTTGTCTACTCTTGCTGTCTCTTTTGTTTTTCAAGCTTGCTAGGGTTTGTTCATTGATTGATTACTAAATTTTTTAGAGTTGCAGCCACCAACCAAAAGCCAAAGGTCCAAAAGAAAAATCCCCCCAAAGATCTATCTCAGGTTTTTAAAACCTGTATTTATAATCATTCTCTTAGGTTAAACCTAAAAATTTTCTTGTTTAAAAATGGTTTATTCTGATGCATGTCAAATTCACGGGTTGGACACAAACCCATTCCATATCGAATTACAATTACTTGAATTTGATATAGACCGAGTCCGTCTCGAATTAAAATGACTTTGTTTCGACAGAAACTGAACCCATATCAAAGTAGGTATCCAGATTCGACATGGAATTGAAAAACAATTGCCCATATCAAAATTTTGATATAGGGTTGTCCCATATCGAAATGGAGTCTCATATTGAAAATGGGACTCCATTTCGATATGGGACAACCCCATATCTAATTGGGGTAGTCCCAATTCGATATAAAGCTGCCCCATATCGAATTAGGGCTTTCAATTAGATATGGGGAGCCCCAAATCGAATTGGGAGGCCCCCAATTTGATATGGGGCTTCCCATGTCAGAATGGATGCCCTAATTTGACATGAGACACCACTATTACCCAAAAACCATTCGAATTAAGCGAAAAAGCAACCAAACCGTCAAATCGAACCCATTTTAGGATTTAATGCACCAGTATCATGTAAAAACCAACCAAATCTCTAAAACAGACCCAATTAGGATTTTAAAAGTTTAATTAGCTTATTTTAGATCTTATTGCAATATATTAGTCCAATCAAAGGTTTGGAATTATCACCTAACTAGCCAGGGCCAAAATTAAGGGTCTACAGTTTGCCCCTTGCTTGAATGATTTTGAATTTATTCAAAGAGTGAAAACCAACATGGTTTTGAATTGATTTTGGGCAAGGATGATTTTGGAATTGGAATGATTCAGATTCTAAATCTAAGATGAGTTCTGTTCTCAAAAATGATTTGGGTTCTGGACCCAAAGTGAGTTCTAGACTCGAAAATGCTTTGGGTTCTAGACCTAAAGTGAGTTCTGGACTCAAAAAAAATAATTTAGTTTCTAGACCTGGAGTGAGTTTTGGACTGTAGAATAATTTGGGTTCTGAACATGAATTGAGTTCTGGACTCTATAATAATTTGAATTTTGTACCTGAAGTGATTTGGATTCTGGATCCAAGGCAAGTTTTGGACTAAAAAATGACTTGGGTTCTAAACCCGAAGTGTATTCTGGACTCAAAAAATAATTTGGATTCTGGACCTGGAATGATTCAAATTTTGGATCCAAGGCAAGTTCTGGACTTGAAAATGGTTTGGGTTCTGGACCAGGAATGAATTCTAGACTCTAGAATAATTTAAGTTCTGGACCCGAGCGAGTTCTAGACTCTATAATAATTTGGGTTCTGGACTGAGGTACTTGCAATATTAATTGTAGTTAGTAAAAAAATTAGCTATTTTTTACTATATCTATACATTCTTGCCCCCTGCATGGAAAAAATATTTAATGAGTAAAATAAATATTTTTTAGATATGCAAAAATTATATACTCCCAATAAGTATCAATGAATTGTATGCTCGTGTGCTATGTGTAAATGAATTATTGATACGAGATAGTAACTCTGAATATTGAATGAATGATTTGGATGATGAATCTTTTCCTATTTGTTTTTAAAATTTTTTTTATGATTTCTGGCTGTAACAGTAAATGAATAAATTATTGAGATCTACTTTTTCTCGTTATAAATACTGAGCCTATTCATTCTCAATATTATGCATTCGAATACCTTTACTCCAATTTTGGAAGTTTTAAGTAGATAGTCATCTCCAGCAACATTAACTTAGAAGCAATTGAAGAAATTTTTAACTATCATATAAAAATTATGGGTGCAAATCAACATGCGTCGAGGACTGAACCTCATATGGATTTAGAATTGCGAGCTTACCTCAGAAATAGTGGGTTAGATCAAGTGCCTATTTTAGCAGGAATGAACCTACACTAGAGTTCTTGAGAAAAAAACATAGATATTTATTTTTTGATTATTTATTTTCATATTTTTATTTATGTATTTTATGTATTTTATTATTTTTATTTAGTAAACACATTATATAGTATTCAATAGTTTCATTAAGACAGTAAAAATAAATTATTTGTAAAAACCAAAGTATGCAATCCATAATGAAAAAGTTATTTATCTGCATAAGAAATGAAAGTAGTTAATAAAATAAGGTTGAAAATAAATATTATTAATGGAGCAAAATAATCAAATTCATAAAAATTAGTATGGCATGAAACAATGAGTAATGGTGCAAATATACTTACCTGGCTAAACTTACTTTTATTGTGGCAGTATGATAGCTATGTGATTCATGGTGGTGGAAATGTCCACAAGGCACGCCAATGGTACGAGCGAGTGCCACCGGCTGTTTGGAGATTGATCTGCGAATGTGGTTTCAAAGAATTTATATTGCAACTGCCAACTAAAGGGGTCCAAATCGACAGAAGCGCGATCCAAGCACTTGCTGAGCAGTGGATGGACACTACCCATACCTTTCATTTGCCCATTGGGGAGATGACCACTGGTCCGGTGGACTTCACGGCAATAACAGGTTTGAGGTGTGATGGAATTCCCATCCCATTCACTAATGATATATTAACTGTGGATGAAATTCGACAATTAATCAGTTTAAAGCCTAGGTATAAGGGCGCATGCAATATCAAATATGAATACATTCGACAGTACTGGTTGAGGCAGACTAGGCCCATGCAAGGTGAACGGGCAAAAAGATACACCCATGGATTCTTGTTGTATTTGTTGGCCATGACCATTTTATGCAGCACCGAGGCATCGATCCACCTGCCAGTCCTACATGCTTTGATTGATTTTGAGCTCTATGCTTGGGGAGAAGTGGGTCTTACCTGTCTCTATCACAGCTTCAACAAAATTAGCAGGAATAAAAGATCATTTACAGATTTTATGGTTGTCACCGAGGTATGATATTCAAATGATGCATATTAGCAAGATTTTTTTTTTATAGGTGTGGGCGTATGAACACAATTTGGTGAGGGCGCCTGGTATTCAAGGGAGATGGATGAGGTACCCAAGATTAGGTCGTTGATTGTCCGGTAGCAAAGAAGTGCCTAGTAGTCATTATGTGCACTCTCAGCATTATTAGGTGAGCCGCATAACCTAGGATAAGGTAAAAGATAATATTAGTATTATTACCAAATTTTATAAGAAGGAATTACTTACCTTTGGCATCACTTTGTTAGGTAGACATACCTTGGTGGAGAGCTGAGAAGAGGGTGATCTGGACCACTGACATGAATAATGCATTGCCCCTATAGAACTCTCACCGAATTATTGACGGACCTATATCCAGTGGCTGGTTCCTTGGTGAAAGGGTTCATAATTGGTTTCTTGGCCTGAATCTGAGGCGTGTACCAGCCAACATCCCCACATCTATTCTCACTTGTATATCTATTCCAAGGAATGCATGGAGACATGCCCAAAATGGATATGATATTGAGGTGCTCTTGCTTCGACCAAACTTATCATATAATGAGTTCATATGGGATCAACTGTTGCACTTTGAAGTTGCTCCGGATGGGCTTGAAGATTTTGAGGAAGGCAAAGAAGAAGGGGGTGATATCATGGAGGAAGGAGGTGATGAGGAAGAGGGAGATGATGGTGAGGAAAGTAGTGGTGATGAAGAGGAAGAAGAGGATGAGAATGAGGATAAGCCTCCTTCTTATTCTCATGGTGGTGCTGAAGCTAGCACTTCCCAGGTAAAGATTTATTATTGCAACTATTCCTTTTTAACTTTTTCCAACTATTTTCATGACTGCTGCAGACTATCAGCTCATTTGGTACTGAGCCTGGACCTTCCACCATTGTTTCGATTCAGCCGCCATTCTTACCAGTGCAACGGCATTTCTCCATTTTCTTCTTCCTATCAGCCAAACGTGTTATCTTATCCACAGGGCTTTGATCTGAATTATCTAGTCTTTTTTTTTTTAATTTACATATGCTGAATGTATGCATGAAAATGTATGAACCTAATTTTCCTTTCTGGCTCACAACGGATGCTTGAGGAGCAGAACTGAAATTGCGAGAGGATTTGGTTGCTAGTCATTGGCATGTGGATTATCTTGAAAGGAACTTTCAAGACTTCAGATTTCAAGGTTATAGAGATCTCGATGATTTTTTATCAAGGAGGCCTTAGACAGATGATCATGATGCACCACTTCCCTTTACAGACTTTGATCATGATAGAATTGATTTTCACGATCCGGTCGCTTCTTTTTTGGGAGGAACCGGGACAGATAACGTGCCCTCACTCCCAACTGGTGATGATTTTTTGAGTGCTTTATTTGACTATAGACTGCTGCCTCCATTAAAGTGACTAGCTTGTATGAAATTAATTGTACTTGCTTGTATGAAATTAATTGTTGTAACACTCCTATACCCCGTATACGTACACTACATACCATCATATCTGTAATATACGTATACTGAATATAGGAATGCTACAGTTTACTAAACAAACAAGTCACTCCTTTTTTTTACAATATTATGAGCAAACTTAAACATTTAGGTTATATCATAAAACATAATAAATAAAACATTCATTCAATATGCAGCGGAAAATGTAGAGGTATTTATAATTACATAGATAACAAAATCAAATTTTTGAAAACATAAAGTTTATACATTTTTGGCAGTCAGTCTTTGATCTTTAAGCCCTCTAACAACGCTTCAGAATCTAGACTCAACTCGGTCTAGCTGAACTCTCGGGTTCTACCCTGTCACCTGCGCAATGAACCACAATCACGCTAAGCCAACGGCTTAGTGGTACAAACTAAAATAATATTATGCTTCAATACAATGCCAATGTCACACAATCAAGTTTTATAAACAATTCATAAGAATATTATATTTTAAAACCTTACATCACTCAATAACTCATCAAAACATTCATGAAGTAATACTCACAATTTCCATATCCATAAACATATTACACATCATGTTGTATTTTCATAATCTCATTACTCAACATAGCTTCTCAAGCCACATTCACTTTCAGTAATTTACTTATGTATTATAATCATCTCATAAAATTATATCTCACTCCATAGTTCATATTAAAGCAAAAACAAGCATGGGCCCAAAAGACTCTAATATGCCATTCCACTTTCAGAGTTAATGTTTTGGTTCAATTATCACATTTATCATTATCATTATCCCAACTAGGCTTCAAGGATTAGGTTCAACCAAGCTTCAAGGGGAACAAAGCATGCTAATTGTCAACCCAACTTGGCTTCAAGAACCAAACCCAACCTAGCTTCAAGGGTTGTAACATCTCAATTAGGCTTCAAGGACTAGACCCAACCAAGCTTCAAGGGGAGTTAAGCATGCTAAACTTCAACCCAACTTGGCTTCAAGGATCAAGCCCAACCTAACTTCAAGAGAATGTTACTATTAGGCATGCCACCAACAACAAAACTCTGAAAATGGAATAACACATTAGCCACACAATTCATTTATTATTTCATTATCAATTCCTTTCTCATTTCTCATCATCATCTAGGCAAACATGCCTCACTTATTTCATTTGAATCATTATAGCCAACCACAATGGCTTCACATCTCATTATATCCCAATTCACATTAGATCAATTCATCATTCAAATGTACATAACCAATTGCATTAACATACATCTTAAATGCTTATCATATCATTCACATTATACAAATCATAACATTGATCAAATGTATTTACTATGTAATAACTTACTTAACATATTTACAACCAAGTATGTTAAATATCAAAATCATGTAAGTGTATGCAACCATGTAGTTTGTACTTACCTCAAGAACAACTCACACCAATCTAAACACTTCCTCTTCCAAGAATTCTTCACCACTTGAATTAGGTCAACTCAACCTCTTCACAACCTAATTCAAAAAGAATGATATACATGAATCTTCAATACAATTACACTCTTATGAATCTTATACTAGACCCTTAGATCATAAATTACAAGCCAACATCTCTCTTTAGGACCCCACGGTCATGGCCTCCCAACCCCCACGGGCGTGGGTTAGCAAATGGTTCTGCCTCCCTTGCTCAAGACCCCCATGGCCATGGCTTCCAATGGCCACGGTCGTGGCAGCCAAGGGCCATGGGCGTGGCATCCAAGATGCTTCTATTTCGGACCAAACTCATGTATTCAATGTTTTAAACTTCATCAAACACAATTATCATGAAGATCTACAAGAATAGTTAATCAAACTCAACATCTACAACAATCACCAATTCAAAACCCTAACACAAACACAACTCATACACTTCTAACACCAATACCAACCTAACTTCTTATCTTTGATACAATTTCAACACTCTCCACCACACCACAATCAAACATAATCACACTATTAAATATCAACAATCAAATTCAATCGCAACTCAAAATAAAACAAAGAAATCAAGAGGAAACTTACCAAAATTGATGAAACTTCTCAAATGTCCAACCTAATCACTTGAATCTTCCTTCAATTTAGAGCTTGGAAATCAAAACCCCTCTCTTGCTCTCTTGCTTTGAGATGCCCGACCAAGAAAGGAAAAGAAAAGAAAAGGAAAAGAAAATGAGGAGGACAAGTCAAATACTCAATCTCTTTAAACCTCCTCCAACCAAAAATAATATTAAAATATTCAATTTTCTCTCTTCCACTCATTTTAAATTTCTTTTTAATTACTTTAATTAATTATAAAAAATAAAAATCTTCTTTTGACTTCCTTTAATTTGACTTGTATATGTTGTATATATCACCATATATACAACATATACACTCCTCCCTTATTTCCTTTCTCTTCCAAAAAAAAAAACATATACTTTAAATCCAAATACAACAATAATGTCAAAACTTTTAGGGTATACTTTGGGATATTACAATTGTACATAAATAAATAAAGTGGTTGTAATCAATTTGAGAATAGTAAACTATAATTAATATAATATTTTGACTTTTTTTGGACATTTTTTTACTTTTCTTTTTTTTTACACATATACATGAATTTACAAAAACATTTCTGTGATCATGTCGAATTCATGTTACACAAATTCGACATGGATTTAAATTGATAAATCAAAACCTACATAGATTAGGCTTAACCACTTCCCACTTCAAAATGAAAATTCTTCTTCAACATGGATAAAGATATGAAGCCATAATTCCACATGGATTTCTTTAAGCAATGTAATCTTCGGCCAACAATTATATATGAATTACAAATCTATTTCTCTTCCTCAGAATCCCAAGTAGTAACACTCTATAGGACAATTTCCTATTGTTGTAATCTTTTATTCCAAGATTCAGCTTCTTCCATTCAAAATTAATATCAACTTTCATACCATCACTATGACCGAAAGTAATTTAAAGAAGATGAAAATTTTATTCAAATTTGTCAAGGCAACACAGTGGGAGCAAATATCATGGTCTAAACACAATGTTTTGAAGTATTTTCAAAATGTCAAATTAGACCAATCATTTCTACATGTCATTGCTTCCTTTTGGGATAAAAAACTAGGATTTTAAGGTAAATAACTTTGAGATATATCCTATAATTGAGGAATTTGAGGCTATTCTTGGATATCCAAGAGACCGACCAATGGCATTGCCCACACTTGGCTCCAAAACTCAACACAAGATGCAGGTGCTTTTTCAACTGTCAAAACCCAAAGTTTTGCAACTGACATGAGATGAGAAAATTCTGCTTGGTCCCTTGATTGATTTTTGCACTTCTCACTCGGTTCCTACCAAAAATTAGGGGCGCATGTTCTGTCTCTGCTTTCTTGGCCAATTTTTACTTGTTTCTTTTGATGGTGATATCGATTCACGAGTATTGGATATTATAGACCATATGAAAGGAGGGTTGTCGCCGAACCTGTGATCTTAGCTGAAACTTTAATTGGACTGGACCAATTTAGATCAAGATTATCAAGGAGATTGGCTAGGAGTCCGTTGTTGCTTTAGGTAACCGTCTAAACTGCCCTTTCAGGTTTTCAATTTAGGCCTTCTTTTTTTATTTCTCCAATTTTGCCTAGTTCACCCTTGTGGGTTTTTGAAACTAGCAAGCTATCCTTATTTTTGCCTAAGCCGCCCTTGCGGGTTTTCAACTCAGTGGACCTTCTTCTTCTTCTTCTTCTTCTTTTTTTCTTACGGATTTGTGTTCTTCTGCTTGCTCGACACTCCATCTATGGATTTTTCCATCTATCTACTGCAACATCACACTGCTAGAAAACTACTCCATCCTGCTTCTTCATATGCCGACAAGGTTGACTGGATCCACTCACTTGCTGCAGTCAACATTCGTTGGTTAGTACCTTGGTGGAAGATTTCTCGTATCACCATTTAGATGTATTTGATGTATGTTCCTCTTGCTACTCTATATTGAGTTACTTGCTATGATCCTCACTAGCTTGACAATTAGTATGGAGCTAAACCTCAAGGTTTTGAGTTTACTCCTGACTTGGACATGCCTTGTCTGACTGAAGCCTACTTGGATTGGCTGAAGCAAAGCTGGCCTGCATGCTACACTTATCGTCTGCCATAGATTTTATATTTTTCCATTTCTTTATAAAAAATATTATTAGGATATAAAAATAATGAAAACAATAATAAGAGATGTTTCTTTTCCTTTTATGATTTGTCATCACCTTTTACTATTGTGTTTATTTATTTTATCCATATCTGGTCAAATACTTAAAATAGTGCACATTGAATAATTTTAATATTAATTCTGTTTTATTAAATTAGGGAACAACCAAACATAAAGCCAGCATACAAAAGATCATTCTTGTTGCCAACTAGCCCTTTCGGGTTTTCTAATTGACGATTTTCTCTCGCTTTGCCATAATTATTGCCTAGCCCGCCCTTTCGAATTTTTGGAACTAGCGGACTACTCTAACTTTTTCCTAGGTCGCCCTTTTGGGTTTTCAACCTAGTGAGCTCTTTTCTTTCTCTTTTTTTATACATAAAACCTCTTCAACCTATCAATGTTCACTTACTCACTGTGAGTGGGCATTTTTGCCCCCACTCCCGGTGGAATGGTTCTTGCGACTTCGGCACTGTTTAGACTCAGTACCTTAGAGAACACGGACCTAAGCCCCGAGCCTAAATAGTGCCAAAGTCGTAATAACCATTCCACAGGGAGTGGGGGCCAAAATTCCCGCTCACAGTGGAGACTCCACTGGGGGATAAGAGAAGTTGATTCTGTTGGCCTTTTTATTATTCTATTCTTTCTTATCATGATATTATCCATTGCATCATATTAGATTACATCGTGTGAGTGAGTTAGGACGCCCGTGTTACCCGTGTTGTGTTATGTAAGGGATACTATACTTTCAATCAAGGTATGGAGATCAAGCATGGCATAACCACTCATAGCCTTGTACCATTTGGTATATACTTGCTATGGGAACCTAAGCCTTTTAACCCAAAGACTAAAGCTCATGTAATTGGCCTAATTAATTTCCTTAGGTTTTTACCCCAAATGCAAGTTGTTTGACTATGGTTAATTTGTCTTGGCTTAAATCATGGCTTATTTGGTTTGTTCTTTTTCAAATATGACCTAATTACATTGTGAGCTCAAATAAATTTTTCTTTAAAGTCCAAAAGACCAAAGCTATTTTCAAAACTTTTCAAGATGGTCTTTGGACATAAAACTTTTTTAAAAAACAAATCAAAAATTCTTTTCTCATGACCCAAATACTAAGCCCAAAATTCATTTTTTCTAAAATCTTTTTTATAATGGGCTTAGAAACAAAATTATTTTCATCCTTTAAAATAGCTTACAAATTATTTAGGTCAATTACAAAATGCCAAAAATCAATTGTGAGCCTAGTTTATACTAAAAATAATTAATCATGGGCTTGTTTTTGGCATGAATCATTAATTACTTTTTTAAGTGAGAAATCTATTTATAATAAACCTCTTAATTTACTTTTAATCCAATATAGCATAAAAGCTACTTTAGTTGGGTGAATGGATTAAAACCTAATTAATGGGAATTATCATGAACTGGTTTCCATTTTTGAAAATATAACTATTGGTTGAAACGTCTGAGGAAAATTTTCAAAAATAAGATACCCCATGTTGGTATTTTGTTAACCATATTACCAAGGAAAAGAGACTCGCCATTCGTGTATGGAAGTTATAAGGTTTGAAGGAACGTCCTATTTGTCCTTGTTTGTTTATTGTTTGTGCATACATACATACATGCATACCTGCATCACGTGACATATCATTAATTCTTTCTAGCTCACAGCCCTAGATTACGATAGTTCAAAAGCTTACGACAATCCGACCTACAATAGAGATGAAGAATCTAGCAACGACTCAATCACTTGCTCACCAAAAGCAATGGAGCCTGAACAAATTCAAAGAATGGTGGATGATACCCTCAATGCCAAGATGGAAGAAATAAAAGAGGCCCTGGCCGAGACCATAAAGAATCAATTAGCTACAATTTTAGGGAATAATGCCGAGGCATCTGCTAGCACCAAGAAGCCAAAGGACAAAGGGAAGGCTAAGGTTGGTGAAGTGGCTTTTGATGAAGACATGGTAGTCCTTGATGATGATGATGACTAGGCTCAGTACTTCCAAGATCCTCAAGACAAAAAGGAGTTGAAGGTTGTGGAGAAGACAACTATTGAAAAGATTGAGACGTCTGATGTTGAGAAGATGATTGCTAATTTAGAAAAGAAATTTGAGAAGAAGTTGAAAACTGAAGAGATGTCTAAGATCGACAAACTATTTGAACAAGATGAGGAGGTCCCTTATAAGTTCAAGATGCCTTCCTTCACTAGGTACAATGGTACTGGAAATCCTCATCGCCATATGAAGTTGTACATCACTGCTATGCAGTCTGCCTGAGCTACTAAAGCTCAAACTCTGAGGTATTTTATACTCTCATTGGACCCTATTGTCCAAAATTGGTTCAACACCTTAGAGGAAAGTACTTAAAAAGTTTGGGACATGTTTTACAAGGCTTTCATTCAGCAATATGAGTATAATATCAAGCTGGAAGTTACCTTAATGGAAGTTGAGTCCATTAGACGAAGGCCAAATGAGAATTTTATGGACTATGTGAAGGGATGGAGGAACAAGGCTGCTTTGCTCAAGAAGAGGCCCGATGAACCTGATCAAATATGGATGATTGCGAGAGGGGTGTTGCCTAGTCTTCGTGAAAGGATGTCTCATACACTCATCCATGATTTCAAAGATCTTCTCCAAGCTGGTCTGCAAATTGAAGAATGGGAAAGGGAGAAAAACTGGTTTTTGGCAAGAAGGAATGAGAAAGGGAATTACCAGTCGGGTAATCAAAGCATGCAAAAGAAAGTTGATGTTAATACAACTGGTCAAGCAAATAGAAGGAAATTTTTAGATCTGGGGAAGCCTTTGTCTTGGGTCTTCAACAAGCTATAAAAGAAGGGACATTACAGCCATTAGCCCCCCGACCTTTGTCGAATCCTTTTCCCCAAAAATTTGATACTAAAGCCTTTTATGAGTTTCATCAGACACAAGCACATGAGACAGACAAATGCTTACGACTAAAACATGAGATACAAAATTTAATTGACAGTGGTAAGCTGCCTGAGCCTGATAAGCCCAGCACAAAAGACAATCCTTTGCCAAGGTTTAACAGAGTGCCACCACCAACAACCTTCATGGTAGGAAAAGGATTGGAAGAAGATTTTGTCTTATCCTGATCTTTTCAAGATGGGAATGTTGATGATGTGAAAGGAGAAGTTTAACTCAACAAACTTTCCTTACCTTGAATGTTGTTTTTCAATTTTGCTTTCTTTAATATTTAATTGGAACAATTATGTTTTTCTAAATTTGTTTGAATAAATTACTTTCATCAAAATTTTTGTTGGTCTTTGTTCATTTTGGTGCTCAAACTATGAGGAATTTAACTTAATATTTATAAATTAGCGTATCTATGCATCATGATTTGAATGACTTTACTAGATGAGGGAATTATTCTATAGCATTGAGTTGTGTATGCTTACTTAGAGAGGGCTCCTGCATAATTACCTTTGTCTAGGTCCTAGTCAGTCTTAGAACATGCTTTGACAAATTTTTGAGGTGAAATTGAACTCTGCTTATTTAAGGGAGAGATGATCTAGGCATTTTTTGGTTAGCCAACAACTAGTATCCACCCTATTAAATATCAATCCCTAGTTGTCCTTTTGAACCTTCATGAAATTTTAGCTTTCTTTTAATTGGCTTACAAACCCCAACAACCTACCCTGAGATGTTGTGATACTTTTGACAAGTCTTATGATCACTAAGATGAAGAGGCAAGAAGATCAAAGAAAGGAATGAATAGTCAAGATCATAAGGATAGTTTATGTTATTAAGACCCTTAAGTTGAAGCTCACCTAATATCTCCAATCTATCAAGATAACATCAAAGTAATAAATGATTTATCCATGTTAAAGGAGATTTATGTCACTCCAAGTTGGTACAAACAAGACAACTCTTTTAGAGCTGGAACAGAAAAAAGAAAAAGAAAAGAAAAGAAGAAGAAAAAGAAAAAAAGAAAAAAAAGGACAAAAGATAAAAGATAAAAAGATAAAAAAAGAAAAGATAAAACCTAAAAAGGCAGTTCAGAAAGCCAACTGAGTTCTCTTTTACCTAAGGCAGCAAAAGGCTTCTGATTGGTCTATAAGGACAGTTTGACTTGAATTGGTCCAACCCAACCAAAGATTCAATCAAAATCGGAGAAAAATGAGAAAGGTCACCCAGTTTTTGAAAGTCCTATACTTAACAATCCTACAGAGAAGTAAGAAAAATAAAGAGAAAGAAATGGGAAGAGTAAGAAAAATAAAGACAAAGAAAAGGGAAGAGTAAGAAAAATAAAGAGAAAGAAAAGGGAAAAGAAGAAGAGAAATGAATTCGGGTACCAAACTTTTTGCAAGGAAAAAGAAAGTCCCAATCAAGATCTAAATTAATGTCAAGAAGATGGGAGAACACTCAAAGCTCTATCTTTTCATTCTCCTAACTGTCTAAAGTTCCAACAAGCAGTTTGTAGTGTGAAGTTGTCCATTGTGTCACATCGGCTCCAACTTACAAATGGCCTTCATTTAACCCGTCCCTTATAGACCCCATTTTAAGCCTATCAAAGACCCGTTGATCTCTCTTGGTAGGTAGAGTCTATTAGTGCAGATAGTTTGAATAAGTATGCATATGAGATAGATAATATTCAAACTCAATGAGACCTTTGGCCAAGTAATGTGCATGTGCCTATCTGAAGTGCAACAATTCTTGCTTAAATAGAAATGATTCCTGAGTTTAGTATGGTAACTAGGGTTGTCATGTTATAGATATGTTAATTTGAAAAATTGAGTCCTGAGGTACAATGACATTGATTTGACAAAGCCAACATTTGATTTCAAAATGAAAATTCAATATATATATATATATAATATACAAAGCCTTCAAGTTAAGGGGAGTATGTTGAACTGTCAAATCTCAAAAGACACATTGGGCAAAGTAAATGATTATTGGCAAGGTCATGAAGAAGCTACCAACTGACATGCTAAAACATAGTTTGAAATGGATGTATCCCTAACACTGCTGCTTGGGGTCTCTACCACTCATGTTCTCAACATCTTGAAGATAAAAGCCATAAATGCAATGCTTTCTGCCATTTCAATTCAAGACTTGAACGAGCATCAAAAAGGAACCAATGAGAACACTTCAGTTGATCACCTCAGTCTATGAGTTGATGGAACCATTGTAAGTATTACTCATACATATCGTGCATACATGATCATATCACACTGCATTTTTCTTTGTCAAAGTGAACAACAGACACTCTATGAAGCAATCATAAAGAAGATATTGAATCAAAGGGGCATGGAAGAACCATTGCTTGAGGAAGCTCTAGTCATTTTGCAAAAGAAAGAAGAGATGCATGCTTATGCAAAGAACAAGACAAAATACAAACATCAATTAGAGCCTGCATGAGAAAAATTATTGGTTTGAGCCTACACAGGGGACAAAGTTTCTCCATTTTAATTTTTGAGTTTATGCGTATAAAAAATATTTTCAAACTCACTTTCAAATATTTTGGTCTAGAATCCAAATCTAGTTTAGGATCAAGTATCCAAATCCAATTTAGGATCGAGTATCCAAATCTAGTTTAGGATCGAGTATCCAAATCTAGTATAGGATCGAGTATCCAAATCCACTTAAGGATCGAGTATCCAAGTCCAGTTTAGGAACGAGTATCCAAGTCCAGTTTAGGATCGACTATCCCAATTCATGTTAGTATCGAGTATCCAAATCCAGTTTAGGATCGAGTATCCAAATCCAGCTTTGGATCAAGTATCCAAATTCAGTTTAGGATCGAGCATCCAAATCTAGTTTCAGGTCCAGAACCCAAATTATTCTTAAGTCCAAAACTTAGCTTGGATCCAGAACCCAAACCATCTCGGGTCCAGAACCCAAATTACCCTTAAGTCCAGAACTTAGCTCGGATTCAGAACTCAAATTACCCTTAAGTCCAGAACTTAGCTTGGATCCAGAACCCAAATTACTCTTAAGTCCAAAACTTAGCTTAGGTCCAGAACATAAATTCCCTCTTAAGTCCAGAACCTAGATCGGGTCCAGAACCCAAATTACCCTTAAGTCCAGAACTTATCTTAGGTCCATAACCTAAATTCTCTCTTAAGTCTAGAACTTAGCTCGGGTCCAGAACCTAAATTACCTTAAGTTCAGAACTTAGCTCGGGTCCAGAACCCAAGTCTTTTTCAAGTCCAGAACTTGAACCAGGTCCAGAACCTAAACCATATCGGGTCCATAACCCAAATTATCCTTAATTCCAGAACTTAGCTCTAGTCCAGAACATAAGTCTTTTTTGAGTTTAGAACTCGAACCGAGTTCAGAACCCAAAACCCAAACCATCTCAAGAAAATTAAGTCTATTTTTGTCAAAATTAAAAGTCTTGTTACTTTTGGTTCTCTTTTGTTGTAGTCTCAGATCGCTCAAGCAGGGGGCAAACTGTAGACCCTTAATTTTTGACCCATTCAAATTCGACAGTCCAAAATAATTTTTGTGGTATTTTATTTATTTTAATAATATTTTAATTACTAATAATATTTAATAGTTATTTTTAATAAAAGTAAAAAATATAAAAATATAAAAAAAATAAAATATCGAAAGGATCGACGAGCGACATGCGGCAGCGCATTTCATCGCAGATAACAATTAGCGGTGAATTGGGCAATGCCGAGCTGGGCTTGCCGAGCTCGCCTAGCCCATGCCCATAGTCTGCAACAGTTTTTTCGCCAGCGCAGCCCGCAAGCCCGGCAGCTTGCGCGTGCTGCCGATTTTTTAACCAAATCTTGTTTTACTCGATTTTGTAATTTATCCTAAATAGTTAGTATTTCCTTATTAAAATAGGATTAGGTTTTTATTTTTTTTTCCTATAAATACCACATTAAGCACACTATAAAGGGGAGACAGAATACGGAAAAACCCTAAAGAAAGAGAGGAGGAAAAACCCTAGAAGAACAGCAGCAGTTTTTTAAGAACGAAGGAAACAATAAACAGAAATATCAAGACAACCAAAGAAGAAGGCAAAGTCCATACTGTCTTCACATTGTTCACCCAGAAATCAATGTTTTGGTGGAACCGATGGAGGTTTGATCTTTTACCATAAATTATTCATGTTTACAGTAGCTTTATTTTCTTTGATTAATAAGAACATGCAGTAACTTGATCTTTATTTTAATAACTTTAATTGCTTGCTTTAGTTAATAAATTAAACAGTTGGTATTCGTAACTTCTCTTGCATGTTTTAATATAAACTTAAAACCATCCAGTAGTTGTTGAGGGTTTGAATCGATTGTCAGAATCTAGTTTGTTTATTAAAACCTCAAGAACCATAAGTTATTTTTATTGAAACTCAAAATCCTAAACTATTTTTATCCAAAAGCTTAAACCGTTTTATTATTAAACTCCAAAATCTTGATTATTCTTCCAACACTTTAATTTATTTCTCCAAATCCAAAATTATTTTTCAAAGGCAGTAAGTTAAAATCCTAAACCATTTTTTTCGATAATCCAAGAATATCAAAACCCTAATACCATAAATCTCTCTCTCTTAAACCTTAAATTCCTTAAACTCTAAAGCCCTAATATCTTAACCGTGAGTCCTAAACCCTTAATAGCCTTAAAACATATTTTCAAATCTAAAATCCTAATTACACCTTTCTAAAAACCAAAACAATAATCTGTTTGCTTAAAACCCTAACCAAACCTATTATTTAAAATCACAGTATCATTATTTTCATAAAAACATCTGAAACCCTAAATCTTTAAAACATCCAATAGCATTATTCTTTTAAAAAATAATATTAGTTCCACAAAATCTCAAAACCCTATTTTCTAAATCTTAAAACCTAAAATCTTAATTTTCAACACTAAAACCTACAACCCTAAAAGCCAATTTCTAAAATTTTCTGGGGCGCTGCTTCCTTGACCCCCACCTGCTAACCGACTAGCGGGATCGCCATATGGGCTCGTCGAAGGGGTCAATATTCATTTGTGTATTATGAGTCCATGTATTTAACTTTCTTTTTTCCAAAGCCCTAATTTAGTAATTAAAATTCTAAAACCCTATTTTAAGATGTGAACCCTAAATTTATATATTTATTATTTTATTTAATTTTAGATTTGATTATGTAGTTTATTATATGTTTTGATGGTTGATTTATTTAATTTCAATGCTTGATTTATTTAATTTATCATGGATGGATATTTTCTTTATTATTATGATTATTATTTGTTTATTTAGGTATTAATATTATAAGACGTATGTTTTCATTATTGGGCACCTCATTAATTAATTTTCATGTAATTTAAATTATTTTTTATATTTTGGACCAATGTAAAGTGTAATATCCCATATAATACCCTGAAATTTTTGAAAATATTAATTATTGAAATTGAATTAAATGATTTTAAGTATATATTTAATTAAGTGAAAAGATAAGAGGAAGGAGTGTGTATATGTTGTATATATAGAGATATATACAATATATACGAGTCAATATCTTATTTGGTCTAAAAATATTTTATTATTTAAATAGTAATTAAATTAAGGATAGTGAAATAATTATTATTATATTAATATAATTGCTTGGTGGAGAG
Source organism: Garcia nutans (assembly GCA_947685225.1). Taxonomy (NCBI): domain Eukaryota; kingdom Viridiplantae; phylum Streptophyta; class Magnoliopsida; order Malpighiales; family Euphorbiaceae; genus Garcia; species Garcia nutans. The sequence goes on from CANTUV010000045.1 coordinate 40,014,294, forward strand.
TGATTTAGGGAGATATGTTTGGTTAAAAGAGAAGTGTTGGGTGAGTTGTTGTTGACTTTACATCTTCATCTTCTTCTTTCTTCTTTAGGCCGGCCACCACCATCTTCTTCAAAGTAGATATTTTTTTCTTTCTAACTCAAGCAATTGAAGGATTTCAAGAGATCAAGTTGGAGTTTTAAGGAATTTTCTTCACTTTTGGTAAGTTCCAACTTGTTTCTTTGATTTCTTTTGAGTTTGTGTTTATGAGTTTATTGTATTGTTATTGTAGTTGTGTTTATTGTTGATTTAGTATGTTTGAAGTGTTTTGTCTTGTTAACTTTGATATTTGGGGTTGGATTGAAGAAAAAGGATTAAGTTTGGTGTAAAGAATAGGAGTTGTGGATTGTGTGATTTTTGAGTTGTTTTGATGTTTATGCAAGTTTATGGTGGTATTATGATGGTTTTGGTTGAGTTTGTTTGTCATTGATAAGGGTAAATAAAAGAAGATAGTTGGATGTGGCATTTTGGTGTCGATTTCAGGTTTTTGGCCTGACACACCCAGTAGCACGCTATGTCTTTAGGCATGTCGTTGGTTCTGTTTTCAGGGCTTGTGACAAGTCCAGTGATACGCCCATGTCACTGACCGTGTCACAGCTACTGTATTGTTGGAGTATTGACATGTCTAGTGACACGTCCATGTCACTGAGCGTGTCACAACTTCTGTGTAGTAGTAGTATTGACACGTCCAGTGACACGCCCATGTCACTGAGCGTGTCATAGCTACTGTATTGTTGGAGGATTGACATGTGCAGTGACACGCCTATGTCACTGAGCGTGTCAAAGTTTCTGTATTGTGGGTTTAGGGCACAGTCAGGGACACGCCCGTGTTGTTGAGCTTGTCAAGTATATAGTTTGTCCTAGATAGTTCTTATTCTTATTTTCTTATGTGTATCACTAAGTGAGTATGTATAATCACATTTGGATTAGGTTTTGAAGAGATTTGAGTTACCCCAATCCAAGTGTTGAAGGATTCTTGGAAGAGGAGGTTGAAGTGGTGTTGTTGCTTTTAGAGGTAAGTACAAACTTTGAATGATTGCATACATTTACATGACATTGGGACTTAACACATTTGGTTGGAAAAATGTGTTAAGTTACTTAATATATTGTTGATGAATGAGAAATATGTTATGATGTGCATAATATAAATTATGTTGATGCATCAAAGAAATTGAGTAATGTGTTGTAAATGAAAAGAAATGTTGAGTAATGTGATGAGATATCTGAAAACACATTGTAACAAATTGGTATTGATATAAAAGAGAAGAATGAGAAAAGTGAGAAAAAGATGATATAATAAGGCAATGTGCCTAGTTTGATCTTGATAAAATGAGAATGAAATTATGAAAGTATTTGATAATGAAATAAATGAATAAATTGTGTGCCTAGTATGTTATTCAATTTTCAAAGTTCTGGGTTTGGCGGCATGCCTATGAATTGCTGGGCAGGTGAAAAGACAAAGTCGTAAGCCGGGCCCAGTTGATAAATGTGATGTTTTTGGGGTGAAAAGACTGGGTCGTAAGCCTCAAAAATAAATCCTTGAAGCTAGACTGAGTGAAAAGACCGGGTCATAAGCTCAGATCTATTTGGATTATCCATGGATATATATTGCCTACGGGGCTAGATATAAGGTGTCATTATGGACCAAAGCAGTAACTCTAAAATTTGAATAGCATATTAGATCCTTTTTGGGCCCATGCTTATATTTGCTTTAATGTGAACTATGAAATGTGATGCAAATGATTAATATAATGGGATATAATGTAATGAGTTGTTATATTCATATGTGTTGTGCATTAGCATTGCATTGATCTATATTGAATCAAAGTTTGTACCACAAACTTCTGGCTTAGCGTGATTGTGATTTATTGTGCAGGTGACAGGGTTGATCCGGTTGAGCTGGAGAGTTTAGCTAGATCGAGTCGAGTCTAGGCTTGTGATCCCTTGTGAAGTGTTGATTTTGGACATCAAGATCAGAGACGAACTCCCAGCATGTATAAATTCTATATTTTGTAAATATTGATTTTGATGTAAACATATGTACATTCTATTGCTTATTAAAAATGTTTTGGATAAAATTTTTGGTAATGAAATTAAATATGTTTTAACAAGTAATATATCACCTATTATTTTTATGATGTCAATTGTATGTTTTAGGATTATACAAATTTTATAAGTGATGATTTGATGTTAAAGTTTAAAGATTGGTTTGTTTAAAATGGATTGTGACATTCTTGTATCCGGTATACGTATATTACATATGTGGTTGTATGTGGTGTACGTATATAGGGTACAAGTGTGTTACATAAAGGACACGTTTCCACCTTTCAGTGGGTGTTCTATTTAGTTTTAGACATGGATAATGTAAGGACATGTTTCTATCCTAAGATGGGTGTCCATTTATTTGCTTTGTTTGGACATTGCTTTGATTTTAATATAATGATGCTTTATTTTAATTATTGCATGTAGTATGAATAATATCATTATATTTAAGAATTTTATAATATTAAGACCTAAAAAGGAGGCTGGTTCTAATGAATCGGGCGTTGTGGGGGGTGCTGGGCCTTTTCTCACCTTCCGCACACATTCCTAACTTTTCAAACCCATTACGGGGTTAGGGATTCCTTAGAAATTGAGTCATCCACCCCTTTCTTTTTCCCAGTCCATCTCGATGACGACTTCATTTTCTCCGAGCTTAGGCCCGTGTTCCCTAAGGTCCCTAGCCTAAACAGTGCCGAAGTTGCAAGAACCATTCCACCAGGATTTTCGCCCCCACTCCCGGTGGAATGGTTCTTGTGACTTCTACAATATTTAGGCTTAGGGCCTTAGAGAACACGGGCCTAAGCCCGGACAAAATAGAGTCACCACCCGGATGAACTAGGAAAAAGAAAGGGGTGGATGATTCGATTCCTAAGGAATCCCCAACCCCCTAATGGGTTCGAAAAGTTGGATACGTGTGGGGAAGGTGAGAAATGGCCCAGCACCCCCACAATGCCCGTTCATTGGAACCGGCCTCCTTTTCAGGTATTAATATTATAAAATTCTTAAATATAATGATATTATCCATACTACATGCAATAATTAAAATAAATCATCATTATATTAAAATCAAAGCAATGTCCAAACAAAGTAAATAAATGGACACCCATCTGAGGATGGAAACATGTCTTACATTGTCCATGTCTAAAACTAAATAGGACACCCACCGAAAGGTGGAAACGTGTCCTTTACATTGGTTCAAAATATAAAAAATTATTTAAATTACATGAAAATTAATTAATGAGCTACCCAATAATGGAAACATACCTCTTACAATTTTAATACCAAAATAAATAATAATCATAATAATAAAGAAAATATCCATCCATGATAAATTAAATAAATCAAGCATTGAAATTAAATAAATCAACCATCAAAACATATAATAAACTACATAATCAAATCTAAAATTAAATAAAGCAATAAATATATAAATTTAGGGTTCACATTAAAATAGGGTTTTAGAATTTTAATTACTAAATTAGGGATTTGGAAAAAGGAAAGTTAAATACACGGACTCATAATACACAAATCAATATTGACCCCTTCGATGAGCCCATATGGCGGTCCCACTATCCGGTTAGCAGGCGGGGGTCAAGGGGGCAACGCCCCATAAAATTTTAGAAACTGGCTTTTAGGATTGTAGGTTTTGGTGTTGAAAATTAAGATTTTAGGTTTTAGGATTTAGAAAATAGGGTTTCGAGATTTTTTGGTACTAATATTATTTTTTAAAAGAATAATGCTACTGGATGTTTTAAAGATTTAGGGTTTCGGATGTTTTTATGAAAATAATGCTACTGTGATTTTAAATAATAGTTTTGGTTAGGGTTTTAAGCAAAGAGATTGTTGTTTTGGTATTTAGAAAGGTGTAATTAGGGTTTTAGATTTGAAAAACACGTTTAAGGCTATTAAGGGTTTAGGACTCACGGTTAAGATATTAGGGTTTTAGGGTTTAAGGAATTTAAGGTTTAAGAGAGAAAGATTTATGGGATTAGGGTTTTGATATTCTTGGATTATCGAAAAAAAGGGTTTAGGATTTTAACTTACTGCCATTGAAAAACAATTTTGAATTTGGAGAAATAAATTAAAGTTTTGGAAGAATAATCAAGATTTTGGAGTTTAATAATGAAACGGTTTAAGCTTTTGGATAAAAATAGTTCAGGATTTTAAGTTTCAATAAAATAAATTGTGGTTCTTGAGGTTTTAGTAAATAAACTAGATTCTGACAATTGATTCAAACCCTCAATAGCTACTGGATGGTTTTAAGTTTTTACAAATACCAACTGTTTAATTTATTAACTAAAGCAAACAATTAAAGTTATTAAAATAAAGATCAAGTTACTGCATGTTCTTATTAATCAAAGAAAATAAAGCTACTATAAACATGAATAATTTATGATAAAAGATCAAACCTCCATTGGTTCCACCAAAACATTGATTTTCTGGGTGAACAATGTGAAGACAGTATGGACTCTGCCTTCTTCTTTAGTTGTCTTGATATTTATGTTTGTTGTTTCCTTCGTTCTCAAAAAAAAACTATTGATGTTCTTCTAGGGTTTTTCCTCTTCTCTTTCTTTAGGGTTTTTCCGTGTCCTGTCTCCCATTTCTAGTGTGCTTAATGTGGTATTTATAGAAAAAAAAATAAAAAACTAATCCTATTTTAATAAGAAAATACTAACTATTTAGGAAAAATTACAAAATTGGGTAAAATAAGGTTTGGTCAAAAAATCGACAGCGTGCGCAGGCTGCAGGGCCTGAGGGCTGCGCTGGCGAAAAAACTGTTACAGACTACAGGCGTGGGCCAGGCGAGCTGGGCAAGCCAGTTCATTGCAAAACTAAATATTAAAAATAACTATTAAATATTATTAGTAATTAAAATATTATTAAAATAAATAAAATACCATTAAAATTATTTTGGACTATCGGATTTGAATGGGTCAAAAATTAAGGGTCTACACTCACTAAACTCGTTCCCATCCATGTCTGATAACTTGACTGCACCCTTGTTCATGACTTGTTTCACAACATATGGTCCTTCCCAACTAGGCCTAAATTTCCCTCTTGGATCAGATACATTAGGTTTACATTGCTTCAACACTAAGTCGCTGACTCTGAATTTTCTGACCCTAACCCTTCTATTGTAGGCTCGGGCTATCTTCCTTTGATACAGTTGATGATGATACAGTGCTTTTAACCTCCTCTATTCTAGTAAAGCTAACTGTATGTACCTGCTTACTACCCACTCCGTCTCAGGCAGATAAGCTTCCAAGACCACTCTCAATGACTTAATTTCAATTTCAATTGGCAACACTGCTTCCATCCCGTAAACCAAAAAGAATGGTGTCATTCCAGTCAATGTTTGCACACTTATTCTGTATCCCTAGAAAGCAAAAGGAAGCATCTCTGACCAATCTTTGTATGTCTTCATCATCTCGGATAGAATCTGCTTAATTGTCTTATTTTTTGCTTCTACCGTACCATTAGCCTTCGTTCTATAAGGGGAGGATTGGTGATGATGGATTTGGCATTTCGAGAATAAGTCCTTAACTGCACCTTGAAACTGTACCCCATTGTTCGATATCACACTGTGCGGGACCCCATACCTACAGATGAGATTCTTTTCAATAAATCTAGCCATTTGCCTTGGCTGCAGTTTGTTGAAAGATTCGGCCTCAACCCACTTTGAAAAATAATCCACTGCTACTACAATAAAACGGTCACCATTTGAAGCTGTCGGATGTATCTCTCCTATAATGTCAATTCCCCAAGTTGCGAATGGCTAGGGTGAAGACATAGAATGCAATTCTTCAGGAGGCATGTGATTCAAATTACCATACGTTTGACATTGCTGGCACTTCTTCACAAACTCAATACAATCTCTCTCCATGGTCAACCAGTAGTAGCCTTGTCGAATTATCTTTTTAACTAGGGCTAAACCACTCATGTGTGGACCGCAACTTCTTGTGTGTATTTCAAACATAATATGCTTCACTTCAGGATTCCTCAAGCATCTTAAGTGCACCCCTTCAGGCCATCTTTGATACAACTCTCCATGAAAGGTGATGTATTGTAAGGACAATCGCCTTATAGCTCTTTTTTCATTCTTTGTTGCCCCCCAACGGATATTCCTTCTCCTCCAAAAACTGTCTTATAGTGTCATACCATGCATCATGGTTTGTATCAGTTTCCATGATTGTCTCATATTCATAGCAAGGACTTGATGAACTGGACAAAATCAGAGGCTTAAGGAATAAGTTGACAGGATTTTCCCATACCGAAGCCAATGTGGCTAGGGCATCAGCCATATGGTTTTCTTCTCTTGGCAGGTGTATAAACCTGCACTCCTTAAACTTTTTCTTCATCAAGGTCAAGTAATGGTGGTATGGTTTTAGCTTCTCTTCTTTTAACTCCTACTCTCCATTTACTTGGGATACTACTAGTAATGAATCACCAAAGACTTGCACCTTATCCACCTTCATAATCATTAGGGTTTCCAAACCAAAAATACATGCCTCATACTCCATATTATTGGTTACCCTAAACTTCAACTTCTTGGCTAAAGGGATAAGCTCCCCTTTGGGCGATTCTAGTATGACGCCAAAACCTGCTCCTTTCCTATTCACTGCCCCATCAAAATATATTTTCCATTATTGTACTTCTATGGCTTCTAAATGTTCATCTAGAAATTCCAAGACTACCTCTTCGCTATCCGATAATGGTTGTTGGGCTAGGAATTCTACCACTTCTCTACCTTTGATTGTTTTCCTAGTTAAATACTCAATCTCAAATTCTTCCAATATTATCAACCATCGCCCATACTTCCCGATCAAAGAGGGTGTCTCCCTTAAGTACTTCACCGGATCCAACCTGGAAATTGCTTGCACACTATAAGATTGAAAGTAATGTCGCAACTTCTTAGAAGACCAAACCACAACTATATAGATTTTTCAATGATACTATACTTAATTTCATAAGGTAGGAGCTTTCTACTCAAATAGTAGATTGCGTGCTCAACCCCCGACTCATCTGCTTGGGCTAGCATGTCTCCTATTGACTCTTCTTCTACTGCTAAGTATAGTAACAAGGGTTTACTAGGTTTAGGTGGTTTCAAAATAAGTGGATTTAGCAGATACTCCTTTATGAGCTCAAAGGCCTTTTGACACTCTTCATTCCACATGACTGGTTGATTCCTTTTAAGCAATTTGAAGATTGGTTCACAGATTGTGGTGAACTTTGCTATAAACCTGCTAATGTACTGCAACCTGCCAATGAATCCCTAAACTTCTCTCTCTATCTTAGGGTTTGGCATTTCCCTAATCACCTTAACCTTGTCAGAGTTAATCTCAATGCCATTTGGACCAATCACATGTCTCAATAACTTGCCCCCAAACACACACTTCTTCGGGGTTAACCTTAGCTTATACTTCACTGCTCTCTCGAAGAATAATTTTAAGTTTTGGAAGTGTTGTTCCCTTGTATCCGACTTCACCATCATATCATCAACATACACTTCAACTTCTTTATGCATCATATCATGAAACAATGTGGTGGCCATCCTTTGATAGGTTGCTCCGGCATTCTTTAACCCAAACGACATTACCCTCTAACAAAATATACCCCATGTAGTAATGAAGACAATTTTAGCTTTGTCCTCTTGGGCTATTAACACTTGGTTGTATCTAAAAAATCCATCTACAAATGAGTGTAGCATGCTAGAGGCTGCACTATCAATGAGGACATCTATATGGGGTAAAGGAAAATCATATTTAGGGGAAGCCTTGTTTAAGTCTCTATAGTCCACATAGACCCTAATTCTTCCATCTTTCTTTGGCATGGGTACTATGTTGGCTAGCCAATCTAGATAATCTATCACTTCAAGGAACTTTACTTGTATTTGTTTAGTGACCTCTTCTTTAACCAATTCAGCCCATTCAAGTCTTAACTGCCTAAGCTTTTATTTGACATGTTTCATGTGAGTGAAAGTAGGAATCAGATGTTTGGCTATATCTCGATCTATTCCAAGCATATCCTCATAAGACCGAGCAAATACTTCTTCATATTTTTTAAATATATTTTCAAATCTCTCTCTCTCATCAGAAGTAAGGTCGGATGATATGCTAATGTTTTTAGGATTTTTGGTTTTTCCCAAATTTTAATGATTGTTTATTGACAAAGTTAATATTAAAGATGCTCATGTAACCATTATTTAAATGTATGCAACCATCAGGAGAAACATCACACAAGTAAGCAAAATTATACTTTATTGCATTCATTTTGGAAAAGAAAACATCATCATCCTCATATAAAGTAGACAAATTAAAATCAAAATCAAAATCATTGTTCTCAAAATCATAAAGCAAAACATCTTCAAACTTCTATTCCACCAGGGCAGCAATCTTCTCTGGAGTCTTCTCGGCTTTCAAGACAACTTCCTTCTCCCCTTCTAGATTAGGCTCCTTGTAGACTGGCAGGGTGAGTTCTTTCTTCACTTTTGCCTTTAACTCGGCAACATCAGCAAAAATTTCAAAACCTGGGATCAACTTTCCCATGAACATTATTGGCTCTGGCTTTCCTTGAAATGCTCCTATGTTTGGAGCTTTGACAAAATTCTCTTCAAGTGATGGGAAGCTTATCTTCTCATTCTTCTTTGGATGAACATCTTTGCTAGCTTCTTCATACCCCAAACCTTTCTTGGAAGTTTGAGTCTTGAAATCTGGAAGCTTTGTCACACTGGCCTTGCCCTTTCCAAGACCAACACCGGGAAGGTAGCTCATGTTCTTCATCATGTTCAAGACCTTGGAGTCCACTACTTCATCATCAGAAATTGCAGCTACTTGGAAACCATTGAGAGGCCTCTCAATCATTAGAGAATTAACAACCTCATTATCTTCGGCCTAAATACCACCACCTCATCTCCATTAGGGAACTTGATCTTTTGATGAAGGGTGGAAGGAACTCCACCAAGAGGATGAAAACATGGTCATCCCAAAAGTAGAGCAAAAGTAACAGGTATGTCCAAAACTATAAATTCTACGATGGACTCAATTGGACCAACCTTCACAATAGCTTTGAATGTCCCTTCGGCGTGCCTCTTGGTATTATCATAAGCCCTAATGGTTACCTCGGTTGGGCTTAGATCCCTTACTGACATAGCTAGCTTTGGCCAAATTTTAAGTGGGCAAACATTTATGGTGGACCCATCATCAACCATCACACATGGAGTCCTTTTTCCTTTGACTTCTACTTTGATAAAGAGAGGGCGAATGTGATCTGTCCCCTCTTCCGGTAAATCCGCATCTGAAAAAGATACCATTCCCATATTAACTTCGCTCTTCTTTTGAACCTCTTCACAATTCATCACTCCTTCAACTTTCATGAAGTTAACCAGCTCCTCCGGTGTTATAGAGGTGGAAATTGGCATGCTAGCTAAGGCCTTGGCCATAGTTTCACGGTGCTTCTTAGAAGTGGCCAATAAGTCCCAAATACTGACACTTGCTTGGGTTATCTTTATCTGCTTAAGTACGGTGTCATCTTTCTCTTTTTTTATTCTCGACTTCAACTTCCTTTTATTTATTAGTTTCTACTTCCTTGGGTGGTGGCCTTGTATAAGGCTTACCAGATCTAGTGTTCATTACTTCATCTTCTTCAGGCTCGGACCAGGTCCATTCCTCCTTCTTGGGCTCAAGATCATCATCACTATCGCTTGAATCCCAAAACTCGTTCACAACACAGATTGCTACTTCTTTACCAATCATAACTCGTTCAACTTTGCTAAAAACCACTTCTTCTTTGGTTGCTTCTGTAACACCCCCACACCCAATACATACACACTACATACACCACAATGTAGTATACATGTATCGAATGTAGGAATGCTACGGATTTTTCTTAACATTCAAATAGTTTTAAATAATACTAAAATCTTTCTCATTATACTTTATAGAAAATAAGTCATTAACTTGTAATATAAAACAAATAGATATATATATATACATTTACTAAATACGCAGCGGGATATAGAAAATATTTACATATATAAAAGCTTCTAAATCCATATTTACAAATATACATATATTCGCATCATAAACAATATTTACAAAATATAAAAGAGTTATACATGATTGGCAAATCTTCTCTGATCTTTAAGTTCCCAAAATCAACTCTTCAACGTCTACTCTCACTCGGTCTCGAAGAGCTCTCGGGTTCAACTCTATCAACTCTATCACCTGCACGATTAAACACTATCGCGCTAAGCCAAGGGCTTAGTAAGTCCAATCATGCTAATGTTATGCTTAAGTGCAATGCAATGTAAATTCTCAATCCATATTATACATGTAACATCATATATGCAAAGCTAACAACATATCTTTACATTTCATAATCAAACATATGTAGACATAACACATTTCAACATCTTTTCATATACCTCATTAGTTACTCATTAAACCATTCATGAACAACATTAAACAAAGACAAGCATGGGCCCAAGACACACTAATATGCCATTCAATTTTCAGAGTTAATGTTTTGGTTTTGTTATCACATTTATCAATATCATATACCCAACTAGGCTTCAAGGATTAGGTTCAACCAAGTTTTAAGGGGAGCAAAGCATGCTAAGCTTCAACCCAACTTGGCTTCAAGAACCAACCCAACCTAGCTTCAAGGGTTGTAACATCTCAATTAGGCTTCAAGGATTCAATCCAACCTAACTTCAAGAGATTGTTACTATCATTAGGCATGCCACCAATAACAAACTCTGAAAATGGAATAACACATTAGCCACACAATTCATTTACATTTAATTCTCAATTCTCATCAATTAGGCAAACATGCCATATATCTTTCAATTGAATCATCATAGCCAATTACAATGGCCTCAAATCAAACAATATCTCAATTCATATTATTCATATAACATCATTGATACAACATTTCAAAGTACATACCACATCACCATTCATAATGCATATAGCCTAACATTTTTCATATGTATCCTCAATATCAACAAATGTGTACTACAATCTCAACATCAATGAATGTATGTTCCACATATATTTGATTATGTCATTCTTATCTTTGAAGTATATTTAAAGTGTTTATGTTTAGGTTTAAGTATCAATAATATCTTTGAAGAATCAAAACCATTCAAAAAGAACAAAAATAAAAACAGTAACCAACACATTTGAGGGACACGGCCAAGCTTGTGGCCGTGTCTCTCAACTTAATTTTGGCAGTGACAGACACTGGCATGGGACACGGCCGTGTCTCCTAAAAATCAACCCAACACGGCCAAATGTTCCATGACTTGGCCGTGTCTCTCCATTGCTTTTGGCCGTGTCACCCATGAACATAACCCTAACCAAATCCAACACTCTTTCAATTGTACTCAAACACAATATACACCATATAATATATTTCAAATGAATACAATCAATGTTCTAAACATATATTCATCACAAGAATCACCTTACAATACATTAATATTACATTTAAACACAAACCATCTCAAAACCCTAAAATCACCATCCTTCTCCACCCTTTCAAAATCAACATATACCACTTCCAACAACAACACCTATTTAAACTATTAACTTAAAACCAATTTAACACTTGAAAACACAACACAAACACATCTCAAGCTCATCAAATCACAAAATCAACAAACCCTAATTCACTTCAACACAACTTCAAAATAAGTAAAGAAAACAAGAGAATACTTACTTTAAATGAAGAAATTCCACAAATCTCTAACCAAATCCCTTGATTCCTTCTTCAATTTGAGTATAAAACTCCAAACACCTCTCTAACTCTTTCTCTTCTTGGATGGCCTGCCTCTTCATGAAAGAAAGAAGAAAATGATAAAGACACAAAGTCAAATAGCTTTTCTTCTTTAAATCTCCACCAAGAGATTTTATCCAATCAATTACCAAAATGCCCTCAACCATATAACTAACCTTTTGTCTCTTATATGCCCATATATGTAATTACACACTCAACACAAATAAATATCTCTTCCATTGACTCTCCCTTTGACATATATATATATGTTAGTTATATCATCATATAAACAACATATACATTTTTCTCTAAACCCTATTTCTTTCCCAAAACACATAAGCATAAACATACTTTTCCAATTGACAACAACAACATAATCAAAACTTCTAAGGCATACATGAGGATATTACAGCTTCTCCACCCACATCTTGGAAAAAAGACAAGACAAAAATTTCATGCAAACCTCCTCCAATCATGAAGGTCACCGGTGGTGGTACTCTATTGAATCTTGGCAATGGATTGTCTTTAGTGCTTAGTTTGTTAGGGTCAGGCAGTTATCCACTATCAGTCAAATTCTGGATCTCATGCCTCAACCTCACACATCTATCCATGTCGTGTCCTTGCATTTGATGAAATTGACAAAATGCCTTAGTGTCAAAATTAGGTGGGAGAGGGTTGGGCAAAGGATGAGGATTTAAGGGTTGTAACAATCTCTTCTTTTGTAGCTTATTGAGGACCCAAGACAACGGCTTTCCCAATTTTGAAAACTGCCTTCTTCCTCCTTGTCCAGTGGCATTAACACCAACTAATTTTTGTGTGCTTTGCTTACCAGATTAGTGGTTTCCTTTCTCGTTCCTCCTCTCTGAAAAGTGGATCTTCTCTCTTTCCCACTCTTCAATTTGTAGATAAGCTTGCAAAAGCTCTTTGAAATCCCAGATGAGTGTATGAGACATCCTTTCACGAAGGCTAGGCCACACCCCTCTCACATTCATTCTAATTTGATCGGATTCATCAAGCCTTTTCTTGAGCAATGCAGCCTTATTCCTCCACTTCTTCATATAGTCCACGAAGTTCTCGTTCGGCCTTTATCTAATAGGCTCCACCTCTATTAGAGTAACTTCCAATTCAGCATTGTATCCATATTGTTGGATGAAGGCCTTGTATAGCAGATCCTGACTCGTTTGAGTGTCATCATCTAAGGTATTGAGCCAATTTTGGATAATGGGATCCAATGAGAGCATGAAGTACCTTAGGGTTTGAGCCTTAGTAGCTAAGGTAGGGTGCATAGCAGTGATATACTGCTTCACATGTAGGTGAGGATTTGCAGTTCCATCAAACTTTGCAAAGGATGGCATCTTGAACTTGTATGGACCTTCTTCATCCAACACAAACAACTTTTCGACTTTAGACATCTCTTCGATTTTCAGCTTCTTTTCAAACTTCTTTTCCAGGTCAACAATAAACTTCTCAACATCTAAAGTTTTAGTCTTTTCTACAGCTGATCTTTCAACAACCTTTGGCTCCTTCTTCTTGTCTTGAAGATCTTAAAAGTATTGAGCCTAGTCGTCGTCATTATAAATGACTACCTGTGAGTGGGGATTTTTGCCCCCACTCCCGGTGGAATGGTTCTTACGACTTTGGCACTGTTTAGGCTCGGGGCCTTAAAGAACACGGACCTAAGTCCAAAGAAAATTGAGTTGCCACCCAGACAGGCCAGGAAGTAGAAAGGGTGGATGACTCAATTCCTATGGAATCCCTAACCCCTTAATGGGTTCGAAAAGTTGGGTACGTATGGGGAAGGTGAGAAATGGCCCAGCACCCCCACAATGCCCAGTTCATTGCAACCACTCTCCTTTACAGGTCTAAATATTATAAAATTCTTAAGTATAACAATATTATCCATATCACACACAACAATTGAAATAAAGCATCATTATATTAAAATCAAAGCAATGTCTAAACAAAGCAAATAAATGGACACCCCTCCGAAGATGGAAACATGCCCTTACATCATCCATGTCTAAGCTAAAGAGGACACCCACCAAAAGGTAGAAACATGTCCTTTACATTGGTCCAAAATATAAAAGCAATTTAAATTACATAGAACTTAATTAATGAGGTACCCACAAAGTGGAAACATACCTCTTACAACATTTGAAAATTAAAATAAATCGATAAAAGTAAATAACCATTCATCATGAATAAATCATTTATCAAAGATATTAAGCATCAATCAAAGTATGTAATAAACATTCATCCATAATAAATTAAATAAATCAAGGATTGAAATTAAATAAATCAACCATCAAAGCATATAATAAACTAAATAATCAAATCTAAAAATAAAGCAAGTAAAGATACAAATTAGGGTTTACTGTTTCTATTTAAAGTTCTTTAATTAACATTTAGGGTTTTGGGATTTTAGTATTATTATTGTTATTTATTTAACCTACTATAAAGGTTTTGAAAAATTGGAATGGATTAGTGATTCATGAATTAAATTAGGGTTTAGGGGTAATATTTTAAAATTAGGGTTTTAGAATCTTAAAACATTAGGTTTATAGTTCTTGGTTTACTGGATTGTGATTTTAGGTTTACTGCATTGAGTTTTAAGGATTAGGATTTGGGAAAACTAGGGTTTACAGTATTAGTTTTGAGAGAATTAGGGTTTTTGATATTTTTGAAAAATATTTGATATTAGGATTTAAGAAAACAGTTTAGAGCCTTATAAAATAATTATGATTTTTAAAAACTGTAAAGTAGGTTAGGGTTTGGAGATTTAAGAAAACATTTGGAAATTTTGAAAAAAAAGTTAGAAGAAAACAGTTTAGGGTTTTTTAAAGTTTTTAGAAATAGGAGAAACGATTTAATGTTTTTAAGGTTTTTGAAAAATAGAAGAAACAAATTAGGGTTTTTGGAGATAGAAGGAATAAATTAGTGTTTTTAAGGTTTTTGAAAACAAAAGAAATAAATTAGGGTTTTTGATGTTTTTGGAAAACAGAAGAAATAAATTAGGGTTTTGAAGGTTTTTGGAAACATAAGAAATAAATTAGGATTCTTAAGGCTTTTGGAAATAGAAGAAATAAATTAGGGTTCTTAAGGTTTTTGGAACAGAAGAAATAATTTATGGTTCTTAAGGTTTTGGAAAAAAAAGAAATAATTTAGGTTATTGAAATGAAGATCAAGTTACTACATATTTAAAGATCAAAGTTTTGTGTGTATATTCTTATGAATCAAAGAAACAAAGCTACTGTGATGATAAGTAATTTATGATGAAGGATCAAACCCACGTAGTTGGTTCCACCAAAAAGTTGCTTTCTGGATGAACAAAGACAAAGGCATTGTGGCTACCTTTAATGAATTATTAATGGATTGCTTGTTGCTAATCTTCTCTGGCTAGGGTTTTCTATAATCCAAGTTTCGATCACCTAATCAAAGTCCCACTATCTGATTGTTCTAGTCCCAAGTTTCTCCCCTTAATTCTGAATTTTAAAGTCTTATTTATAGGAGAAATTATAAGTCTAGTTCTAATTGTTTAAGGAAACTAAACTTAATTAAGAAAAGAAACCGAAACCAAATAGAATTTGATTTTGAAAAAAATCGAGTTGAAAAAAATTTTGCTGTCGAAAACTGCAAGCGCTGGCGAGGACTGCAAGAGCTAGAGGGCGAAAATTGCGAGCACTGGCGAAATTGGTTGGGCGGCCAGCCAATTCGCCACAGGAATTTCCTGCGGTGAAATTGACCAAGGCCATGCGAAATGGCTCTCAAGAAATTCCTGCGAGCAAATTGGCTTTAGCCAATTAGACCTTTAGCGACGAAATTTTTTCGTTGCCAATTTTTCCGTCGCCAATTTTTATTTTATTTTTATTTTTTATTTTTTATTTTTTATTTTTATTTTTATTTTTATTTTTATTTTTATTTTTATTTTTATTTTTATTTTTATTTTTTTATTAACTTCACCATTTTTATTTTTATTAAAAATTAAAAATAATAAATAATTAAAACAAATATTATTTAATTAAAATACCACAAAAATTATTTTGGACTATATAAAAAAATATCGGATTGGACTGGGTCAAAAATTAAGGGTCTATAGTTTGCCCACTGCTTGAACGATCTGAGGCTTCAGTAAAAGAGAGTGAAAAGCACTAAGACTTAATTTTTTTGAGATGGTTGAGGTTTTGGGTTCTGGACCCGGTTCGAGCTCTGGACTCAAGGAAAATTTTAGGTTCTGGACCTAAGGGTGATTTGGGGTTCTGGACCCGAGCTAAGTTCTGGACTTAAAAGAGATTTTAGGTTCTGAACCTAAGGATAATATGGGTTCTGGACCCGAGCTAAGTTCTAGACTTAAAAAGAGATTTTAGGTTCTGGACCTAAGGATAATTTCCCGAGCTAAGTTCTAGACTTAAAAGAGATTTTAGGTTCTGGACCTAAGGATAATTTGGGTTCTGGACCCGAGCTAAGTTCTGGACTTAAAAGAGATTTTAGGTTATGGACCTAAGGATAATTTGGGTTCTGGACCCGAGCTAAGTTCTGGACTTAAAAAGAGATTTTAGGTTCTGAACCTAAGAATAATTTGGGTTCTGGACCCGAGCTAAGTTCTGGACTTAAAAGAGATTTTAGGTTATGGACCTAAGGATAATTTGGGTTCTAGACCCGAGCTAAGTTCTGGACTTAAAAGAGATTTTAGGTTCTGGACCTAAGAGTAATTTGGGTTATGGACCCGAGCTAAGTTCTGGACTTAAAAGAGATTTTAGGTTCTGGACCTAAGGATAATTTGGGTTCTGGACTCGAGCTAATAGAGATTTAATTATCTGCAAAAAATAATTATAATGAGTCAAAAAATTTAGCTGATTTTTTATGCACATATCTTCTCCTTGCCCCCTGCGTGTAAAAATATTTTAAAAGTGCTAAAATATTTATATACGCGCAAGTATTTGAATGATTAAATTGAATAATTGAGTTTCCTATTTATTTACTGTGTAGTCACCGTTCATGCAATATTTACTATTTATAAATAGTAACCTACTAATTGTAAATAGTATCCTACTATTGTCAATAGTAACCTACTATTTGCAAAAGTATTATATTATTTGTAAATAGTAACCTACTATTTGTAAATAGTAATTTACTATTCATCAATAGTGAAATTTATTTTTTGAATTTTGTTTTTTTCATTTGTCGTTCCTCTATATAAACGAACAATTTCTTCGTTTCATTCACATCAAACTTGTTAATTTCATTCGTTCATAGCTATTGTAATATCCTCATATATGCCCTAGAAGTCTTGGTTATGATGTTTTTATTGTTGTTGTTGTTATATTGGATTGTATATATATGATAATTGCAAGAGAAAAGAAATTGGGAAAGAAAATAGGGTTTAGAGAGAATGGTATATGTTGTGTATATGATGATATATATAACATATAAATGGGTCAAAGGAAGAGTCAAAGGAAAAGAGATATTTTTGTGTTGAGTGTGTAATTACTTAAATGGGCTTATATGAGACAAAAGGTGAGTTATATGGTTAAGGGTATTGAGGTAATTTACCTTTAGAAATCTCTTGGTGGAGATTAAAAGATGGAAAAGTGTTTGACTTGTGGCTATTTTGTTTTCTTTTCATTTTGGGTGCCGGTGATTGAAGGAGAGAAAGAGGAAGAGAAGTGTTCTTGATGCTAGAGTTCAATTGAAGAGGCAATCAAAGAGTTTGGTTAGAGATTTGTGAAATTTCTTCATCTAAGGTAAGAAATCTCTTGTTTTTCCTTTGTAAATTTTGAAGTTATGTTTAAAGTGAAGTGTGATTTGTTGATGTAATGATTTGGTGTATTTGATATGTGTTTGCAAGTGTTAGAATTGATTTAAAGAAAAAAAAAATTGGAATTGGTGTTGGTTTGGTTGTGATTATGGAAAAATAAGTGAAGATTGATAGTGGAAAATCAAGAGTAAAGTTTGAGTTAGGATTTTGAGATGGTTTGTGTTCAAATGTGTTGTTTAAGTGGTTATTGTGATGAATATGTGTTATGACATGAGTTATATCCATTTGAGTGAGTTTGTGTTGGGAATTATATGTTAAAATGCATTTGGAAGAGGGTTGGTTACATTTAGGGTTTATGCATGAGAGACACGTAATTTGGGGCGGTCGCTATTATTCAAGTGCGGTCGCGACTTAGGTCGGGCTTCTGGCCGCGAAACCTACTGTAATAATGTTTTATCTTTTGATTGTGAGGTGTGGTCGCGACTTAGGTCGGGCTTCTGGCAGCGAAACCTACTGTAATAAGGTTTTATCTTGTAATTGTATGGGGCGGTCGTATTCAGGTGAGGCGCGACCGCTAGAAAGGTTCTGTTCACCTTATTGGAAGCAATCTAATCCTACAACAAGATTTTCATATACATGTTAAAATAGATCATCCATTTGAGTTGTCAAGGATCAAAATAGATATCATTTGTCTAACATCATTGTTGAATCATGAAATGTGAGATGATATGGAATTGATAATGCATATGATATTACATGAATAAGGTTATGTATTGTGTATTGTGAGGCTTGTGAATGGTGATGTGTATTATGAATAATGTACTTTGAAATGTGATACTAATAATGCTATATACACAATATGAATTGAGATATGAAATGCTATAAAGCCATTGTGATTGGCTATGATGATATAATTGAATGATGTATGGCATGTTTGCCTAATTGATGAGAAAGATTGATAAAGAGTTTGAAATAAGTGTATGTTTAATATGATATTCAGTTCAGAGTTCTGGTTTTTTGGAGGCATGCCTATTTAATGAAAGTTAACAGTCTTGCCGGGTTGAGGATCTCTTCAAATTGAGTTGAATTGAGGTCCAAGAGACTGGGTCTGTTACACTATGATAATTGATATTATGAAATATTAGATTTGTAACAGTCTTGCCGGGTTGAGGATCTCCTCGAGTTAGATGAGTTGATGATCCAAGAGACTGGGTCTGTTACACTATCCATGGATAGAGATATATATGTATATGTTGCCTACGGGCGTGATAATGGTGTTTATGAACTGAAGCAGTAACTCTGAATTCTGAATATCGTATTAAATACTTGATGGGCCCATAGGTGTCTAGGTTTTATGTATAACATAAATGTTGTTCTAATGTAATGAAATGTTAATATTACTTATATGATGAAACGGACTATTCACGGAATATTGTTTATTGAGTATGATCTTTACTAATTGTGTGTGTATCATTGATGTTGATTTATTAATACAAATGTGAAACATTGCATTGCACTAAAGCATAACATTAGCATGAATTGTCTTACTAAGCCCTTGGCTTAGCGCGATAGTGTTTAATCGCGCAGGTAATAGAGTTGAACCCGAGAGCTCTTCTAGACCGAGTGAGAGTAGACATTGAAGAGTTGATTTTGGGAACTTAAAGATCAGAGGAGATTTGCCAATCATGTATAACTCTTTTATATTTTGTAAAGATTTTGTTTATATTGTAAATATATATATGTAATGATAAATAAGTACTCAAATGTTTTCATATGTGTAAATATTTTATAACTTCCGCTGTGTACTACTTAAATGTATTAATATATCTATAATGTATATTGAGAAAGATGATGGTATTATATAAAAATGTTTTGAATATTGATGAAAAGCCGTAGCACTCCTATATTCGGTGCACATATGCTACATTGTGGTGTTGTAGTGTGTGTGTACTGAATGTGGGGGTGTTACAGCTATAATTCTTTCAAATTTAGCATACAGTTTTGAAAAAATGTATGCTTCAAGATCAGGAACTCATTCTAATGCTGAGTTGTTGGAGTTTATTCGGCATCATGAAGATGGAAATATAGGTCTACTAGCCGGGATGCCGCTTCATCGTAGTTTAAATCAAAAGAGCAAGGTATTTATTTATTTTTTGTGTGTTTTTTCTTCTTTTTTATTTTTCTTCATTTTTGTTTTTTTTTTCTTTTTTCTTTTATTTGTTTTTTTATTTCTTTATATATTTATTTATTCTTTTTTCTTTTTTCTTTTTTCTGTTTTTATTTTTTCTCATTTTTCTTTTTATTTTTTTTATTTTTATTTGTTTTCTTTTCTTTATATTTTGTTTTTTAGAAAATTTAGGAAAAATATATTAATTTAAGAATTTAAGTAGATAGAATAATGATATACTTACCTGGTGTTAACTTTCCTGGATCCGTGTTAGCGTGATCATTGCGTTATTTGGGGCGGAGGGAGTATCTACAAAGCCCAACAATGGTATGATGTAGCGCCTTCTCGGGTAAGGCAGATTATCTGAGATTGCGGCTTTGAGAGCTTCATCTTACAATTACCATCCGATGAGTATCTGATAGACTAGAGCGTAGTCCAGGCGCTTGCAGAATGATGGTTGGACACAACTCATACTTTTCACTTGCCCATTGGAGAGATGACAATTGGTTCAGTCGATTTTGCTGCTTTAACCAACATTCAGTATGATGGTCTTCCGGTTCTTCTTACCAACGATGTTCTGACATTTGAAAAAATTCAACAATTAATTGGTATGGAACCATCATATAAAGGGCCTTTTAAGATAAAAATCAAGCCAATTTATAGTTATTGGATGAACTATGAAGGACAGGTTTACAGAGACACGGCCAAATAGTATGCTCGAGAATTTTTGCTATATTTGCTTGGGTTGACCATTTTAGGCAGCACTGAATCCGCCATCCATTTGTCAGTGTTGAGGGCCCTTACTTATTTTAGGACGGTACCACTTTATGGCTGGCGTGAAGCTAGCCTTGCCTGTCTTTACCATGGTCTTGACAAAATTTACCGAAATAAGAAGTCTTTTGTTGGCTTTATGGCAGTTGTTGAGGTATTCTTCTTCCACCAATGTCAATTCCATTCTTATTCTTGCATGAATTTGATTTTTATTATTGTTGTAGGCATGGGCATATGAACACAATCTTGTGAGGGTGCCTATTATTTCCTGAGAGAGAGTCGGGTATCCAGATTAAATTTTTGGTTGTTAGATCACGTGGAAGTTCCCAGCTCTCACCATGTGCATACCCAACGCTTTGAGTTGAGTCGCTTAACCTGGGACCAGGTAAAATAACATTAATATGCTTTAAAATTTATATGAAAGTTTACTTACCTCATGTTATTTTGTAGGTGAATTTGGCCTGGTGGAACCTAGAAGAGCAGACAAACTGGACTTCCTCCATGAATGCTGCACTACCTTTTTAACATACTCGCCGAGTCATCGCTGGCCCTGTGTCTAGTGGCTGGTTTCTCAGAGAGAGAGAGTGTATGAGTAGTTTCTTGATCTTGAGTAGCGGAGAATCTCGATGCATTGCCCGAAATATACCTTAGATATTACATCAATGCAGGAGAATGCATGGTGGTTGGCCCGGCATGGTTATGATGTTGAAACATTTCTCTATCCACTGGGTGCATCTTATACCTATTTATTCAAATAGGGCTCTTGAAATTTGATGTATCTCCTTTTGGTGTATGGGAAATTTCCGAAGAAAATGAGAATAGAGATGAAGAGGAACATCATGGAGAGGGAGGAGAATTCGTTCCACATCTCGAGGCTAGCACTTCTCAGGTAAACTTTTACCATTTTTCCATTGCAATTGCTTCTTTCTTAACTTATTTTGATTCTTTAATGATTGTTGCAGGCTGCTGGCTCATTTGGTCATGAGGTTGGACCTTCTTTTACTGCTCCTTCATTTGTTCATTCTAGTCCGCCAAATATGCCACCTCATCCACAGGGTATTGATATGAATTACCTAGTAAGTTTTTTTTTGTTCCATGATAACTTATGCTATATGTATGCATGATTATGTATGCTCTTACTTTTTTTTCCTTTCTAGCTCACAGTGGTTGCTTGAAAAACAAAACAAAAAGCTTCAAGAAGAGTTGGCCGCTAGTCGTCAGCATGTTTCCCATTTTGAAAATTTGTATCATCAATCAGAACAAAATTTCTGAGACTTTTGATTTTAGGGGATGAGGGATCCTGGTACTTCTTCATCTAGAGGCCCCCAAGCTGATGACCATGAGATCCTTTCATCTACTTCTGATGAGGACCGTGACAGATCGAAACTCCAAGGTAATAGGGATTTTGGTGCTCCTGCTTCGGGCGGACTCGGGACGAGTGATTTGCCTCCTCCTCTGACAGGCGATGATTTTTTGAAAGCTTTATTTGATGACCTACCACCTCCTTCTTAGTAATGTATTGTATGAATTGAGTAAACATTGTATAATAAATATAGAGATAATAATGATATTCTATAATGTCCATTTTACTGCCACTTTTTTTTTGTTCTTTTTTTATGTATATATCTCATAATTATTATGCCATAATTTCCCTTTTCACATTCACAGCCGCACCAATTAGCTAAAATCAAATGCAACACGACAATTAAAGAAATTTCATCGCCAATTCCTTTTCCTCATGCATCATGGTCTCATGCTTTCCTTCTTCCTTCCATGATGACCGAACTCCATTTGAAGAAAATAAAAATTCTATTTAAGAATATGAATGCCATTCATTGGAAGCAAATGTCTTAGTCAAAAATTGATGCTTTTAAGTGTTTTCAAAATGTTAAATTGGACCATTCCTTTTTACATGCCATGGCTTCTTTTTGGGATGCAGATTCTAGGACATTTAAAATTAATGGCTTTGAAATATGTCCCTTGATTGAAGAATTTGAGGCCATTCTTGAATATCAAAATAATCAACAGATGGCGTTGCCCATATGGATTTTAAAGACTCAACAGAAGATGCAGATGTTATTTCAAATCTCAAAGCTCGAAGTTCTACAGTTGATGAGGGGTGAGAAAATTCTGCTTGGTCCCTTGATTGATTTTTGTCTCTCTCATTTGGATCCTACTAAGGCATGGGCATGTATGCTTTGTCTTTGCTTTCTTAGCCAATTCTTGCTTGTTTCCTCTGATGGCGATATTGATCCATGAGTATTGGATATCATGGACCAAATAGAAGGAGGCTTGTCACCGATACCCGTGATCTTAGCCGAGACTTTAGTTAGATTAGACCAACTTAAATCAGAATTGTCAAAGGGACTGACCGGGAGTCTGTTGTTGCTTCAGGTGATTACCTAAACTGCCCTTAGAGGTTTTCAATTTAGGTTTTCTCTTTCTTCTCTTTTTTATTTTATTGCTCTAATTTTTGCCTAGTCCGCCCATACGGGTTTTCGAAACTAGCGACCTGTCCTAATTTTTGCCTAAGCTGCCCTTGCGGGTTTTCAACTTAACAGACCTCTTTTATTATATTTTTTATATTGCTCTAATTTTTGCCTAGTCCACCCAAGTGGGTTTTCGGAACTAGCGAGTTGTCCTGATTTTTGTTTAAGTCGCCCTTGTGGGTTTTCAACTTAGCGGACTCTTCTTCTTCTTCTTTTTTTAATTTAATTTCCCTCACAGATTTGGCTTCAGGAGCGTCTCTGCCTGCTTGATACTCCATCCATGGATTTTGCCAGATATCTGCCATGGCATCATTCCGCTAGGAAGCTACTCCATCCTGCTTCTTCATATGCTGACTAGATTGACTGGATCCACTCACGCGCTGAAGTCAACATCCGTTGGTTGGTACCTTGGTGGAAGATTTCTTGTATTACCATGCAGACATACTTGATGTATGTTCCCCTTGCTGCTCTTCGTTGAGGTACTTGTTATGATCCTCACCGACTTAGCCGTCAGTACGGAGCTGAGACTCACAGTTTTGAATTCACTCCCGATTTAGACATGCCCTGTTTGACTGAAGCCTACTTGGATCGGCTGAGGCAAAGCTAGCCTGCACGTTACACTTATCGTTTGCCATAGATCTTACATTTGTCAATTCAGAAAGTGTATTGTTAGGATGAAAAAATAATTAATGTAATAAAAGATGCTTCTTTTCCATTTATAATTTGTCATCACTTTTTGCTATTGTGTTTATTTATTTCACCCATATCTGGCAAATACTTATAATAATGCACATAGAACAATTTTAACATTAATTCTATTTTATTAAATTGGGGAACAACCAAACATAAAGCCAGCATACACAAGATCACTCCTGTTGCCAACTAGCCCTTTCCGGTTTTCGGAGCTAGCGGACTGCTCTAACTTTTACCAAGGCCGCCCTTTTTGGGTTTTCAACCTAGTGAGCTCTTTTTATTTTTTTCTTCTTTTTTTCTTTCTTCTTATCTTTTTTACACATAAAACCTCTTTAACCTGTCAATGTTTACTGGCTCACTAAAATCATTCCCGTCCATGTCTGATAGCTTCACTGCACCCTTTTTCATGACTTGTTTTGTAACACCCCCACATCCAATGCACACACACTACAATCACAACAATGTAGCATAAGTGCACCAAACATAGGGAAGCTACGGTTTTCTTCAACATTCAAAACATTTTAAACTTGATACAATACCCTAATCATTATACATTATAGAAATTAAGTCATTGACTTAAAATATAAACATGTTAGATATACATATATAAATTTAAATATTACACAGCGGAAGTTATAAATTAGGTACATATTTACATTATAAACATTACTTTACAAAATATAAAAGAAGTAGACATGATTGGCAAGTCTGCTCTGATCTTTAAGTCCTCAAAAATCAACTCTTCACTGTCTACTCTCACTCGGTCTTGATGAACTCTCGGGTTCAACTCTACCAACTCTATTACCTGCGCGATCAAACACTATCGCGCTAAGCCAACGGCTTAGTAAGATAAAACATGCTAATGTTTTGCTTTGATGCAATGCAATGCCAATTCTCAATCCATATTATACATGTAACATCATATATGCAAAACTAACAGCATGCCTTTACATTTCATAACTCAACATAAATAGACATATCATATTTCAACATCTTATCATATACCTCATTAGTATTCATTTAATCATTCATAATCAACATTAAGCAAAGACAAGCATGGGCCCAAGACACACTAATATGCCATTCAATTTTCAGAGTTAATGTTTTGGTTCTATCATCACATTTATCAATATCATAAACCCAACTAGGCTTCAAGGATTAGGTTCAACCAAGCTTCAAGGGGAGCAAAGCATGCTAAGCTTCAACCCAACTTGGCTTCAAGAACCAACCCAACCTAGCATCAAGGGTGGTAACATCTCAATTAGGCTTCAAGGATTCAATCCAACCTAACTTCAAGAGATTGTTACACTTATTAGGCATGCCACCAACAACCAACTCTGAAAATGGAATAACACATTAGCCACACAATTCATTTATTATTCAATTATCATTTTCAAATCTCAATTCTCAACAACATTTAGGCAAACATGCCTTATTTCTTTCAATTGCATCACATCATAGCCAACCACAATGGCATTGTCTCATATCATGTCTTATTTCAAATGAACATAAACAATGTTCTAAACACATATTCATCATAAAAATCACCTCATAACACATTAATATTACACTTAAACACAAATTATCTCAAAACCCTAAAATCACCATCTTTCAAAATCAACATCCACCACTTCCAACAACAACACCTATTTAAACTCTTAACTTAAAACCAATTCAACACTTGAGAACACAACACAAACACATCTAATCATCAAACCAACAAATCACAAATCACCCTAATCATAACTTCAACACTACTACCAAAATAAGTAAAGGAAACAAAAGAATACTTACCTTATATGAAGAAATTCCACAAATCTTTCACCAAATCTCTCAATTCCTTCATCAATTTGAGTATAGCATCAAGAACACTTCTCTTTCCCTTTGTCTTCTTCAATGGCCGGCACAAACATGAGAAGAAAAGAAAATTCAACAAAGTCAAATGACTTTTCTTCTTTAAATCTCCACCAAGAGATTTTATCCAAGCAATTACCAAAATGCCCTCAATCATATAACTAACTTTTTGTCTTATATAAGCCCATATATGCAATTACACACTCAACAATAAAATATCTTCTTCCACTAACCAACACCTTGACTCTTCTTTGACCCATTTATATGTTATATATATATTAACATATACACAACATATACCATTCTCTCTAAACCCTAAATCCTTCCCAAAACACATATACTTTTCTTTTCCCAATTCTTTATCTTGCAATTTGAAACAACCACAATAACAACAACATACAAAACTTCTAGGGCATAAATGAGGATATTACAATTCTCCCCCTCTAAAAAGAAATTTCGTCCTTGAAATTACCTGATATCAAGGCCGAAACAGCTGAGGATATTGCTCTCGCATGGTTTGCTCATTCTCCCAAGTTGCTTCTTCTTTTGCATGATTCTTCCAAAGAATTTTCACTAATGGCACTCTCTTGTTCCTCAATTCTTTCACTTCCCGTGCCAAGATAGCAACTGGTTCCTCTTCAAATGTCAAGTCTGGGCTTACTTCAATAGATTCAAATGGCAACACATGAGATGGATCCGACCTGTACTTTCTCAACATAGAAACATGAAACACATTATGAATACGATCCAACTCAGGTGGCAAAGCAAGTCTATACGCCACTGGCCCAACTCTTTCTAACACTTCATACGGTCCGATGAAACGAGGACTCAATTTCCCTTTCCGACCGAACCTCAAAATCTTCTTCCAAGGAGATACCTTCAAAAATACCTTATCCCCAACATCAAACTGAATGTCTCTCCTCTTCAGATCTGCATAAGACTTCTGTCGGTCCGAAGGTGCTTTCAATCTGCCTCGAATCAACTTCACTTTCTCTTCAGTTTCTCGAATCAAATCAGGCCCAATCAACTTGCTATCACCAAGTTCACTCCAACAAAGAGGTGTTCTGCACCGTCTGCCATACAATGCCTCGAATGGAGCCATTCCGATGCTGGATTGGTGACTGTTGTTGTAGGCAAACTCCACAAGAGGTAAGAATCTATCCCAACTTCCAGAGAAATCGATGACACAGCTTCTCAACATATCCTCAACAATCTGTATCACCCTCTCAGACTGTCCATCCGTCTGTGGATGAAAAGCAGTACTGAAGTGTAGTCGAGAACCCAAAGCTCTGTGCAAACTCTTCCAAAATCTTGAAGTAAACCTGGGATCTCGATCAGACACCAAAGAAGTTGGAACACCATGCAATTTCACAATCTCATGGATATACAACTCAGCTAACCTTTCCAAAGAGTAATCCATCCGAACCGGAAGGAAATGAGCTGTCTTAGTCAATCTATCCACAATCACCCATATGGCATCATGTTTCTTTTGTGTCAATGGAAAACCAGACACAAAGTCCATGGTCACTCTATCCCACTTCCATTCTGGCACTGACAACGGTTGAAGCAACCCAGTTGGAACTTGATGCTCTGCTTTAACCTTCTGACAAGTGAGACATTTCGATACAAACTCAGCAATGTCTCTTTTCAACCCAATCCACCAGTAATGCTGTCTCAAATCATGATACATCTTGGTGTTGCCCGGATGCATAGAAAACATCGACTGGTGTGCCTCTTCCAAAATGACCCTCTTCAAATCAGCATTATTGGGTACACACAATCTGTTCTTGAAACATAGGCTCCCATCATTCCTCACAACAAAATCTCTACTCTCTCTACTCTGACAATCTGTAATAATCTTCTGAATCTTCTTATCAGTCAACTGAGCCTCTTTGATCTGATCCAACAAAACCGGCTTCAATTGCAACTGTGTCAATAATGCACCATCATCACAAAGTACAAAACTGGCACGCAAAGCTCTCAACTCAACAAGCAACGAGAGCGAGTAAACTGTTAAACCAGCTAAAGACTTCCGACTTAAGGCATCAGCAACTACATTTGCTTTACCTGGATGATAATCAATCAAGCAGTCGTAGTCTTTAATCAATTCCAACCATCTCCTCTGCCGAAGGTTGAGCTCTTTCTGAACACCCAAATACTTCAAACTTTTGTGATCAGTGTAAATGAAACATTTCTCCCCAAACAGATAATGGCGCCAAATCTTTAATGCAAACACAATGGCTGCCAATTCCAAATCATGGGTGGGGTAGTTAAGCTCATGCGGTTTCAACTGACGAGATGCATAAGCTATAACTTTCCCTTCCTGCATCAATACACATCCCAAACCACTATGTGACGCATCACTGTAGATCACATATGGTTTGCCTTCTACAGGTAAAGTAAGAACAGGCGCTTGAGTCAACATATCTCTTAACTGCTCAAAGCTAGCCTGACACTGATCCGTCCACACAAATCTCACTCCCTTACGAAGCAATCTAGTGAGTGGAGTAGCTATCAAAGAAAACCCTTTCACAAACCGTCGGTAATAGCCTGCCAAACCCAGAAAACTTCTAACCTCTGTCACTGACTTGGGTGGACTCCAATTCAAAATTGCTTCAACTTTACTCGGATCAACTCTGATGCCTTCTGCTGAAACAATATGTCCAAGAAAAGCTACTTGATCCAACCAGAACTCACACTTCGACAATTTGGCAAATAACTGCTTCTCTCTCAAGATCTGCAACACAATCCGCAGATGCATATCATGTTCCTCTTCATTCCTCGAATACACCAAAATATCATCGATGAAGACCACAACAAACTGATCCAAATAGGGCCTAAACACCCTATTCATCAAATCCATAAAAGCTGCAGGTGCATTCGTCAGACCAAAAGGCATAACTAAAAATTCATAGTGCCCATACCTGGTCCTGAAAGCTGTCTTCGGAACATCTTCAGCTCTGACTCTCAGCTGATGGTACCCAGATCTCAGATCAATTTTAGAGAATACTGACGCTCCCTTCAACTGATCAAAGAGATCATCGATTCTAGGCAAAGGATACTTATTTTTAATGGTCACCTTGTTCAATTGCCTATAATCGATGCACAACCTCATAGTACCATCTCTCTTCTTAACAAATAACACAGGAGCTCCCCAAGGAGAAACACTGGGGCGAATGAATCCTTTATCCAACAGCTCCTGTAATTGCACTTTCAACTCCCTCAATTCTGCTGGTGCCATTCTGTAAGGAGTAATGGAGATAGGAGTAGTACCAGGCAACAACTCGATACCGAACTCCACCTCTCTCTCAGGAGGCAACCCTGGCAACTCCTCTGGAAAAACATCAGGGAACTCTGCAACTGTGGCAATGCTATCAATAGGAGAACCTCTCATTCTAGTATCTACCACATGAGCAAGATAGGCTTCACATCCCTTTCTAATCAACCTCCTGGCTGCAACAGCTGAAACAAATAAGGAGGCTAACTGTTCCTGCTCATTAGATACTATCACCTCTCTACCATCACTAGTTCTCAAAGAAACAATCTTCTTTTTACAATCCACCACAGCTCCATGTCGGTATAGCCAATCCATGCCTAGGATCACATCATATTCCTTAAATGGCATCTCAATCAAATCCCCAGGGAACTGCTCACCCTGCACCACTACTGCACTATCCTTGTGCACTTTACTAACTATCACACTATGCCCTAACGGATTTGTCACCAAAACATCAAATCCTAGGGACTCAGCATGCACATCAAACACAGGCAATACAGATGCACTAATATAAGAATGGGTGGAACCCGGATCAATCAAAGCAAGTACTGCAGTATCAAATAAAGAAAAAGTACCAGCTATGACCGCCGATGCATCCGGCTGCCTCTGCATAACATACATCCTCTGGGAAGAACCAACCTCCTCCGGTCTAGTTTCCCTAGATGTAGCACCACCTCTAGAACTGAACCCTGCTCTACCACCTCGGCTGGCACCTCTGCCTCCTTTACCTCCCCTCACACTGGCTCGAGAAGCGGCAGAATCAACTGGCATAAACTCCTGTCTCTCCGGACAGTCTCTCACAAAGTGATCCGGTGACCCACACCTGAAACAAACCCCTGCAACACCAGCCTTCCAACAAGGACCACCATGTGGCCTCCCACAATGGATGCAGATAGGTAAGGTGGATCTCTGAACCATAGGGGTCGGAGCACTTGCCACTGAAGCTGCAGGTCTATATCTTTGCCTCTGGAACTGCACTGATCTACCTGCTGGTCTCTGGCTCCTACTACTCCGAGGAACAAAGCTTCCTCTACCCCTCTTTGCTGAAGAAGACCCTGCCTCGAACTGAGGCCTTCTCACTCTGACCTCTTCCTCTGATGCAGCTGCAATCACTTGAGCCCTTTCTACATCTCGAGCTGCTGCCACTAGCTGGGAGAAATCGTGATATCTAGACCCGGCCACTAAGCACATGATAGAGGGTCTCAATCCCTCCTGAAACCTCCGGCATCTATCTATCTCATCAGCAATAATGCCACCAGCGTAATGACTCAATCTAATAAACTCAACCTCATATTCAGTTACAGTCTTGCTATCTTGCTTCAAGCTCAAGAACTCCATCTTCTTCATATCCTTATACTCCCTTGGAGTATACTTCAACTCAAATTCTCTCAAGAAATCAGTGTAAGACAGTGTTGGAGGATCATCCATAGAATGAGGCACCGTCTTCCACCAATCATAGGCATCCTTCTATAGCAAAGATCTTGCATAGTCAAACTTTTCCTCTGAGGTGGCTTGCAACTGAACAAATACTCTCTGAACTCTGTCAAGCCACTGTTCTGCCACAGCTGGATCAACTGTGCCTAAGAAATCCTCCACTCCATATTTCCTCAGTTTATCATAATGCCTTACTGGTACTGAAGGCTGAGGGGGTGGTGGCTGTGGTTGCACAGGTGCTTGTCTCATAGCTTCCATCATATTCCTAAACCAGGCTGGCGGAACCTCATCACCTACTGGTCTACCCGACCCAGAAACAGGTGCCTCACCAGCACTATCAACCCTAGCTCCATCCTCAGGAGCAACGCTCTCCTCACTACCCTCAACCGATTGTCTCAAATGAGGATCCATCAACACCTACACTGCAAACACAAAAAAGGACACACCTTATTAAAGATCAGAGGTTGCCAATCCCAAACATATGTGTTATTTAAAACCACTTTTTAAGTAAAAATATTCTTTTTATTACATTTTACCTAGGTTGAGAATCTCAAACCTAGGCTCTGATACCAAAACAATTGTAACACCCCCACATCCAATGCACACACACTACAATCACAACAATGTAGCATAAGTGCACCAAACATAGGGAAGCTACGGTTTTCTTCAACATTCAAAACATTTTAAACTTGATACAATACCCTAATCATTATACATTATAGAAATTAAGTCATTGACTTAAAATATAAACATGTTAGATATACATTTATACATTTAAATATTACACAGCGGAAGTTATAAATTAGGTACATATTTACATTATAAACATTAGTTTACAAAATATAAAAAGAAGTAGACATGATTGGCAAGTCTGCTCTGATCTTTAAGTCCTCAAAAATCAACTCTTCACTGTCTACTCTCACTCGGTCTTGATGAACTCTCGGGTTCAACTCTACCAACTCTATTACCTGCGCGATCAAACACTATCGCGCTAAGCCAACGGCTTAGTAAGATAAAACATGCTAATGTTTTGCTTTGATGCAATGCAATGCCAATTCTCAATCCATATTATACATGTAACATCATATATGCAAAACTAACAGCATGCCTTTACATTTCATAACTCAACATAAATAGACATATCATATTTCAACATCTTATCATATACCTCATTAGTATTCATTTAATCATTCATAATCAACATTAAGCAAAGACAAGCATGGGCCCAAGACACACTAATATGCCATTCAATTTTCAGAGTTAATGTTTTGGTTCTATCATCACATTTATCAATATCATAAACCCAACTAGGCTTCAAGGATTAGGTTCAACCAAGCTTCAAGGGGAGCAAAGCATGCTAAGCTTCAACCCAACTTGGCTTCAAGAACCAACCCAACCTAGCTTCAAGGGTGGTAACATCTCAATTAGGCTTCAAGGATTCAATCCAACCTAACTTCAAGAGATTGTTACACTTATTAGGCATGCCACCAACAACCAACTCTGAAAATGGAATAACACATTAGCCACACAATTCATTTATTATTCAATTATCATTTTCAAATCTCAATTCTCAACAACATTTAGGCAAACATGCCTTATTTCTTTCAATTGCATCACATCATAGCCAACCACAATGGCATTGTCTCATATCATGTCTTATTTGAATTATCATTGCATCTTTGATATACATTTCAATATTCATTACTCATGAAACACATTACCATTTACAATACATAACATAACATTATTCCATCTCAACAATGCAATTAGGGTAAAGAACAATTGATATGATTCATAGCTTTAGAACCTTACACATGTAATTGATTATATCATTCATTGATTCAAGTGTATTTAAAATGTTTAGGGTTAGGTTTAGGGACCAACCTACCCTTTGAGAACCAAAGCAATGCAAAAAGAACAAGGAAGTAAAACCTTAACCTACACAATTGAGGGACACGGGCAGCCACTTGAGGGACACGGCCAAGCTTGTGGCCTTGTCACTCAACCCAATTGGACAGTAAGAGACACGGGCAAGGGACACGGCCAAGCTTGTGGCCGTGTCTCTCAACCAAACTTTGGCAGTAGCAAACATGGCTTGGGGACACGGCCGTGTCTCTCAAAAATCAATCCAACACCTTCAAAATTTCATGTCTTGGCCGTGTTTCCCATAGCTTTTTGGCCGTGTCACCCATAACCAAAACCCTAACCAAAGCCAACACTTTCCCAATTGCATTTAAACTTAATATACATCATACCACATGTTTCAAATGAACATAAACAATGTTCTAAACACATATTCATCATAAAAATCACCTCATAACACATTAATATTACACTTAAACACAAATTATCTCAAAACCCTAAAATCACCATCTTTCAAAATCAACATCCACCACTTCCAACAACAACACCTATTTAAACTCTTAACTTAAAACCAATTCAACACTTGAGAACACAACACAAACACATCTAATCATCAAACCAACAAATCACAAATCACCCTAATCATAACTTCAACACTACTACCAAAATAAGTAAAGGAAACAAAAGAATACTTACCTTATATGAAGAAATTCCACAAATCTTTCACCAAATCTCTCAATTCCTTCATCAATTTGAGTATAGCATCAAGAACACTTCTCTTTCCCTTTGTCTTCTTCAATGGCCGGCACAAACATGAGAAGAAAAGAAAATTCAACAAAGTCAAATGACTTTTCTTCTTTAAATCTCCACCAAGAGATTTTATCCAAGCAATTACCAAAATGCCCTCAATCATATAACTAACTTTTTGTCTTATATAAGCCCATATATGCAATTACACACTCAACAATAAAATATCTTCTTCCACTAACCAACACCTTGACTCTTCTTTGACCCATTTATATGTTATATATATATTAACATATACACAACATATACCATTCTCTCTAAACCCTAAATCCTTCCCAAAACACATATACTTTTCTTTTCCCAATTCTTTATCTTGCAATTTGAAACAACCACAATAACAACAACATACAAAACTTCTAGGGCATAAATGAGGATATTACATGTTTCATGACATATGGCCCTTCCCAGCTAGGCCTAAACTTTCTTCTTGGATCAGATACATTAGGCTTACATTGTTTCAACATTAAATCCCTAACTTTGAGTTTTTTGATCTTAACTCTTCTATTATAAGCCCGAGCTATCTTCCTTTGATACAGTTGATGATGATATAGTGCCTTTAACCTTCTCTCTTCTAGTAAAGCTAACTGCGTGTATCTGCTCGCTACCCATTCTGTTTCAAGCAGTTCAGCTTCCAAGAGTACTCTCAATGACTTGATCTCAATTTCAATTGGCAACATTGCTTCCATCCCGTAAACCAAAGAGAACGGTGTCATTCCAGTAGGTGTTTGCACACTTGTTCTATATCCCCATAAAGCAAAGGGAAGCATCTCTGACAAATCCCTGTAAGTCTTGGTCATCTTGGAAAGAATTTGCTTAATTGTCTTCTTTGTTGCTTCTACCGCATCATTAGCCTTTGGTCTATAAGGAGAGGATCTGTGACGATGGATTCGGTACTTCGAGAATAGATCCTTGACTGCTCCTTGAAACTGTACTCCATATTCTGATATTACACTGTGCGGGACTCCATACCTATAGATGAGGTTCTTTTCAATAAATCAATTTGTTGAAGGATTTGGCTTTGACCCATTTCAAAAAATAATCTACCACTACTACAATGAAACGGTGACCGTTTGAGGCTGTCGGAGGTATCTCTCCTATAATGTCGATACCCACAGTGGCAAAGGGCCAGGGTGAAGACATAGAATGCAATTCTTCTGAAGGCATGTGATTCAAGTTATCATACATCTGACATTGATGGCACTTTTTTATGAACTCTATACAATCTCTCTCCATGGTCAACCAGCAGTAACCTTGTCGAATTATCTTCTTAACTAGGGCCAAACCACTCATGTGCAGACCGCAACTTCCCGCATGTATTTTTGGCATGATATGCTCCACTTCAGGCTTCCTTAAACATCTCAAATGCACCCTATCAGGCCATCTTCGATATAAATCTCCATGGAATGTGATGTATTGCAAAGATCACCGCCTTATGGCTCTTCTTTCTTTCTTTGTTGCCCCCGATGGGTATTCCCTTTCCTCTAAAAATCATCTTATAGTATCATACCACGCATCATGGTCTGTATCAGTTTTCATGATTGTCTCATATTCATAACAAGGAGTTGATGAACTGGTCAAAATTAGAGGCTTAAGGAATAAACTGACAGGATTTTCCCATACCGAAGCCAATGTGGCTAGGGCATCATCCATCTGATTTTCTTCTCTTGATAGGTGTATAAACCTACACTCCTTAAAGTTCTTCTTCATCATGGTCAAGTAATGGTGGTATGGTTTTAATTTTTCTTCTTTCAACTCCCACTCTCCATTTACTTGGGATACTACTAGCAATGAATTGCCAAAAACTTCCACCTTATCCACCTTTATAATCATTAGGGTTTCCAAACCAAAGATACAAGCTTCATACTCCACCATATTATTGGTTGCCTTGAATTTTAACTTTTTGGCTAAAGGGATAAGTTCCCCTTCGGGTGATTCTAGTATGACTCCCAAACCTGCT
This sequence comes from Garcia nutans, assembly GCA_947685225.1. Taxonomy (NCBI): domain Eukaryota; kingdom Viridiplantae; phylum Streptophyta; class Magnoliopsida; order Malpighiales; family Euphorbiaceae; genus Garcia; species Garcia nutans. The sequence continues at coordinate 40,049,217 of CANTUV010000045.1, forward strand.
CTTTTCCTATTTGCTGCTCCATCAAAATACATTTTCCACCCTTGTATGTCAATTGTCTCAAATGTTCATCTGGAAACTCCAAGACTACCATTTCGCTATCTAGTAATGGTTGTTGGGCCAGAAATTCTGCCACTGTTCTACCTTTGATTGTTTTTCTGGTTACATACTCGATCTTAAATTCTTGTAATATTCTCAACCATCGACCATATTTCCCAATCAAAGAGGGTGTCTCTCTTAAGTATTTCATTGGGTCCAACCTGGAAATTGCTTGCACACTATACGATTGAAAGTAATGCCGTAACTTCTTAGAAGATCAAACCACGGCTATACAGGTCTTTTCAATGATACTATACTTAATTTCATAAGGTAGGAGCTTTCTACTCAAATAGTAAACTGCATGCTCAATCCCTGACTCATCTGCTTGGGCTAGCATGGCTCCTATTGACTCTTCTTCAACTGCTAAGTATAGTAATAGAGGTTTGTCGGGTTTAAGTGGTTTAAGACTGGTGGATTCAGCAAATACTCTTTTATTCGTTCAAAGGCCCTTTGACACTCTTCATTCCATAGAACTGGCTGATTATTTTTAAGCAATTTGAAGATAGGCTCACAGATTGTTGTGAGCTTTGCTATAAATCTGCTAATGTATTGTAATTTACCAATAAATCCCCGAACTTCTCTCTCTGTCTTAGGGGCTGGCATATCCCTTATTGCTTTAACTTTGTCAGGATCAATCTCAATGTCATTCGGACCAATCACATGTCCCAATAATTTGCCTGAGGTAACCCTGAACACACACTTCTTTGGGTTTAATCTTAGCTTCTATTTCAATGCTCTATCGAAGAATAATTCTAAGTTTTGGAAGTGTTGTTCCCTTGTATCCGATTTCACCATCATATCATCAACATATACTTCAACTTCTTTGTGCATCATGTCATGAAATAGTGTGGTGGCCATCCTTTGGTAGGTTGCTCCAGCATTCTTTAAGCGGAACGGCATTACCCTATAACAAAATATGCCCCAAGTATTAATGAAAGCAGTTTTGGCTTTATCCTCTTGGGCCATTAACACTTGGTTGTATCCGGCAAATCCATCTACAAACGAGTGTAGCACGCTAGAGGCTGCACTATCAATGAGAACATCTATATGAGGTAAAGGAAAATCATCTTTAGGGGAAGCCTTGTTTAAATCTCTATAGTCCACACAGACCCTTATTCTTCCATCTTTCTTTGGCACGGGTACTTTATTGGCTAGCCAATCTGGATATTCTATCACTTCAAGGAACTTTACTTGTATTTGTTTAGTGACCTCTTCTTTAACCAATTCATCCCACTCAGGTCTTAATTGCCTAAGCTTTTGTTTGACAGGTTTCATGAGGGTGTAAGTAGAAATAAGATGTCCGGCTATGTCTCGATCTATTCCAGGCATATCCTCACAAGACTAAGCAAATACTTCTTCATATTTTTTGAATATTTTTTCAAATCTCTCTCTCTCTCTCTCTCATCAGGAGTAAGGTCGGATGCTATACTAATGTTTTTAGGATTTTTTATTGTTCCCAAATTTAATGATTGTGTGTTAACAGAATTAATATTAAAGATGCTCATGTAACTGCTATTTGAATGTATGCAACCATCAGGAGAAACATCACACAAGTAAGCAAAATCAGACTTTATTACATTCATTTTGGAAAATAAAACATCATCATCCTCAAACAAAGCAGAAAAATTAAAATCAAAATCAAAATCATTGTTCTCAAAATCATAAGGCAGAATGTCTTCAAACTTTTCTTCAACTAGGGCAACAATCTCCTCCGGAGTCTTCTCGGCTTTTAGGAAGCTTCTTTCTTCTCTTTCGGATTGGATTATTTGCTGGCTGGCAGGGTGAGCTCTTTCTTCACTTGCTCCACTAGCTCAGCAACATTGCAAAAATTTCAAAACCCGGGATCAACTTTCCCATGAACATGATTGGCTCGGGCTTTCCTCGGAGTGGTCCCATGTTTGGAGCTTTGACAAAGATCTTTTCAAGTGGTGGGAAGCTCATCTTCTCATTCTTCTTTGGCTGGACATTGTTGACTTCATCATATCCCAACCCCTTCTTGGAAGTTGAAGCTCTAAAAGTTGGTAGCTTTGTCAGACCAGCCTTTCCCTTTCCAAGACTAGCTCTGGGAAGGTAGTTCATGCTTTTTATCATATTCAAGACTTTGGAGTCCATTACTTTATTATCAGAAATTGCAAATACTTGGAAACCATTGAGAGGCCTCTCAATCATTAGAGAGTTAACAATCTCATTATCTTCGGCCTCGATGACCACTGTCTCATCTCCGTTAGGGAACTTGATCTTTTGATGAAGAGTGGAAGGAATTCCACCAAGAGGATGAAACCATGGTCATCCCAAGAGTAAGGCGAAGGTAACAGGTATGTCCAAAACAACAAATTCAACAATAGATTCAATTGGACCGGCCTTGACAGCAGCTTTGAAAGTTCTTTCTGCATATCTCTTAGTGTTGTCATAAGCCCGAATGGTTACCTCGGTTGGGTTTAGATCCCTTTTTGACAATTAGGGTTTTTGAATTTTAGTATTATTATTGTTATTTGTTTAACCTACTGTAAAGGTTTTGGAAAATTGGAATGGATTAGGGTTTCATGAATTAAATTAGGGTTTAGGGGTAACATTATGAAATTAGGGTTTTAGAATCTTAAAACATTAGGTTTATAGTTCTTGGTTTACTAGATTGTGATTTTAGGTTTACTGTATTGAGTTTTAAGGTTTAGGTTTATAAGATTTTAAGGTTTCAAGGATTAGGATTTGGGAAAACTAGGGTTTACCGTATTAGCTTTGAGAGAATTAGGGTTTTTGATATTTTGGAAAACATAATTGATTTTAGGATTTAAGAAAACAGTTTAGAGTCTTATAAAATAATTATGATTTTTAGAAACTATAAAGTATGTTAGGGTTTGGAGATTTAATAAAACATTTGGAAATTTTGGAAAAAAGTTAGAAGAAAATGGTTTAGGGTTTTTTAAAGTTTTTAGAAATAGGAGAAACAATTTAATGTTTTTAAGGTTTTTGAAGAACAGAAGAAACGAATTAGGGTTTTTGGAGATAGAAGGAATAAATTAGTGTTTTTGAGGTTTTTGGAAACGGAAGAAATAAATTAGGGTTTTTGATGTTTTTGGAAAACAGAAGAAATAAATTAGGGTTTTGAAGGTTTTTGGAAACAGAAGAAATAAATTAGGTTTCTTAAGGTTTTTGGAAACAAAAGAAATAAATTAGGGTTCTTAAGTTTTTTGGAAACAGAAGAAATAATTTAGGGTTCTTAAGGTTTTTGGAAACAGAAGAAATAATTTAGGTTATTGAAACGAAGATCAAGTTACTATATATTTAAAGATCAAAGTTTTGTGTGTATATTCTTATAAATCAAAGAAACAAAGCTATGTGATCATGAGTAATTTATGATGAAGGATCAAACCTGTGTAGTTGGTTCCACCAAAAAGTTACTTTCTGGATGAACAAAGACAAAGGCAGTGTGGCTACCTTTGATGAATTATTAATGGCTTGCTTGTTGCCAATCTTCTCTAGCTAGGGTTTTCTGTAATCCAAGTTTCGATCACCTAATCAAAGTCCCACTATCCGATCGTTCTAGTCCCAAGTTTCTCCCCTTAATTGTGAGTTTTAAAGTCTTATTTATAGGAGAAATTATAAGCCTAGTTCTAATTGTTTAAGAAAATTAAAATTAATTGAGAAAAGAAATCGAAACCAAATAGAATTTGGTTTCGGAAAAAATTGCGTTGGAAAAAATTTTGTTGGCGAAAACTATGAGCACTGGCATAGGACTGCTAGAGATGGCGGGCGAAAATTGAGAGCGCTGGCGAAATTGGCTAGGCGGCCAGCCGCAAGAATTTCCTGCGAGCGAATTGGCCTTGGCCAATTGGACCTTCGGCGATGAAATTTTTTCGTCGCCAATTTTTATTTTTATTTTTATTATTATTATTATTATTATTATTATTATTATTATTATTTTATTCACTTCACCATTTTTATTTTTATTAAAAATTATAAATAATAAATAATTAAAATAAATATTATTTAATTAAAATATCACAAAATTATTTTAGACTATATAAAAAAATATCGGACCAGACTGGGTCAAAAATTAAGGGTTTACACTACCTTGTCATCATCAAAAGCTACTTCACCAGCTTTAGCCTTTCCTTGTCTTTCTTGGTGCTTGCGGATGCTTAAGCAGTCTTCCCAAACATTATAGCCATTTGATTCTTCATGATCTCAACTAGGCCCCCTTTAGTTCTTCCATCTTGACTTCAAGGGCATCATCTAACATCTTTTGAATTTGTTCTGGTTACACTACTTTTGGTGAGAAACTAACTGAGTTGCTGCTGAATTTTTCATCACCGGTATAGGTTGGATTGTCGTAGGCTTTTGAACTATTGTAATCCAGGGCTGTGAGCCAGAGAGGATTAATGAGTTGAAAATGTATGTATGCATGTATGTACAAATAACAAACAAACAAGGATAAATAGGATGCTCCTTCCAACCTTATAACATCCACACAAGAATGACGAGTCTCTTTTCCTAGGTATATGGTTAACAAAATACCAGCATGGGGCATCTTATTTTTGAATAATTTTCTGAGACATTTCAACCAATAGTTATATTTTTAAAAATGGAAATCAGTTCATGATAATTTCCATTAATTAAGTTTTAATCCATTCAAAAGACTAAAATAGCTTTTATGCTATATTGGATTAAAACTAAATTAAGAGGTTTATTATAAATAGATTTCTCACTTGAATAAGTAACTAATAATTCATACCAAAAATAAGCCCATGTGTAGACCCTTAATTTTTTACCCAGTCCGGCCCAATATATTCCAATATATTTTAATTTGACCAAAACAATTTTTGTTATCTTAATTAAATAATATTTGCTTTAGTATCTAATTTTTATTAATAAAAAATAATAATAATAATAATAAATAAAAAAATAAAAAATAAAAATAAAAATCGGCGATGGAAAAATCGGCGACGAAAAAAATCATCGCCGACGAGCTGCGCCACAGATTATTTCTGCTGAAACTATATGACCGAGAAAAGTTACTTGATCAAGCCAAAACTCACACTTCGACAGTTTAGCAAACAATTGCTTCTCTCTCAAAATTTGCAACACAATCCGCAGATGCATGTCATGCTCCTCCTCATTACGCGAATACACCAAAATATCATCAATAAAGACCACTACAAACTGATCCAGATAGGGCCTAAACACCCTATTCATCAAATCCATAAAAGCTGCAGGTGCATTCGTCAAACCAAAAGGCATAACTAGAAACTCATAATGCCCATACCTTGTACGAAAGGCTGTCTTAGGAACATCTTCAGTTCTGACTCTCAACTGATGGTACCCTGATCTCAAATCAAATTTGGAAAACACTGCTGCACCTTTCAATTGATCAAAGAGATCATCAATTCTAGGCAAAGGATATTTATTTTTAATAGTCACCTTGTTCAATTGCCTATAATCGATACACAATCTCATAGTACCATCTTTCTTCTTCACAAACAAAACAGGAGCTCCCCACGGTGAAACACTAGGGCGAACAAACCCTTTATCCAACAACTCCTGCAATTGCACCTTCAATTCTCTCAATTCAGCAGGTGCCATTCTATAAGGAGTAATAGAGATAGGAGTGGTACCAGGCAATAATTCAATACCAAACTCCACCTCTCTCTCAGGAGGCAACCCTGGCAACTCCTCGGGAAACACATCTGGAAATTCTGCAACTGTAGGTATACTATCAATTTGAGAACCCCTTACTCTCGTATCCACAATATGAGCAAGGTAAGCATCACACCCTTTTCTAATCAATCTTCTAGCTGCAACAGCTGAAATAAACAAGGATGCTAGCTGTCCCTGCTCACTAGATACTAACACCTCTCTACCATCACTGGTTCTCAAAGTAACAACTTTCTTTTTACAGTATACCACAGCTCCATGTCTAGATAGCCAGTCCATGCCTAGGATCACATCATATTCCTTAAAAGGCATCTCAATCAAATCTCCAAGGAACTCCTCACCTTGAACCACCACTGCACTATCTCGGTGCACTTTGCTAACAATCACACTATGCCCTAAAGGATTTGTCACCAATACATCAAATCCTAGGGATTCAGCATGCAATTCAGACACAGGCAGAACAGATGCACCAATATATGAATGCGTGGAACCCGGATCAATCAGAGCAAGTACTGAAATATCAAATAAAGAAAAAGTACCAGCTATGACTACCGAAGCATCTGGTTGCCTCTGCATCACATAAATCCTCTGAGAAGATCCAGCCTCCTCTGGTCTACTCTCCCTGGATGTAGAACCTCCTCTAGAACTGAACCCAGATCTGCCTCCTCTGCTGAAATCTCTGCTTCCTCGACCTCCCCTCACATTAGATCGAGAAGCTGCAGAATCTACTGACATCTGTTCCTACCTCTCAGGACAATCTCTAACAAAATGATCAGGTGATCCACATCTGAAACATACCCCTGCTACACCAGTCTTCCAACAAGTACCACCATGTGGCCTACCACAATGAATGCATATGGGTAAGGTGGATCTCTGAGTCACTGGGGTTGGAGCACTCGCCACTGAAACTGTAGGTCTAGATCTCTGCCTCTGAAACTGTACTGACCTACCCGCTGGCCTCTGACTCCTACTAACCCAAGGAACAAAACTTCCTTTACCTCTTTTCACAGACGAAGACCCTGCCTCAAACTGGGGCCTTCTAACCCTGATCTCTTCCTCTGAAGCAGCTACAATAACCTGAGCTCTTTCCACACTCCGAGCTGCTGCCACAAGCTGGGAAAAATCATGATATCTAGATCCAGCCACAAGACACAAGATAGAGGGCCTCAATCCCTCCTCAAATCTCCTGCATCTATCTATCTCATCAGATATAATACCCCCAGCATACTGGCTCAACCGGATAAACTCTAACTCATATTCCGTCACAGTCCGGTGATCTTGCTTCAAGCTTAGAAACTCCATTTTCTTCACATCTTTGTTCTCCCTAGGAGTATACTTCAATTCAAACTCTCTTAGAAAATCAGCATAGGACAATGTTGGTGGATCATCCATAGCATGGGGCACTGTCTTCCACCAGTCATATGCATCCTTCTGCAACAAGGATCTTGCATAATCAAATTTTTCTTCTGGAGTGGCTTATAACTGAACAAATATTCTCTGTACTTTATCTAGCCACTGCTCAGCTACAGCTGGATCAATAGTACCCAAGAAATCTTCTGCTCCGTACTTCCTTAATTTATCATACTGTCTCACTGATACCAAAGGCTGTGGGGGTGGCGGTGGTTGCACTGGTGCTTGCCTCATAATCTCTGCCACATGCCTAAGCCAAACTGGTGGAACATCCTCACCAGCTGGTCCCCCCGACACAGAAGCAGGTGCCTCTCCAGCACTATCCACTCTAGCTCCATCATCAGGAGCAACACTCTCCGCACTACCCTCAACTGACTGACGCAAATGAGGATCCATCACAACCTATATCTGCAAACACAGCAGAATACTTCTCATTAAAGATCAGAGACTGCCAATACCAACATGTATGTTATTCAAAAATCCACTTTTTAAAATCAAAACATTCTTTTTCTTACACTTGACCTAGGTTGAGAATCTCAAACCTAGGCTCTGATACCAAAACAATTGTAACACCCCTATATCTCGTATACGTACCAAGCATGCTTAAACGATCGTAATATACGTATACTGAATATAGAAAATGCCACAGTTTTAAAATAATACACAACAAATATCTTTGTAAATAAGTGAAACCAATCTCAAACATTTTAAAAGAAATCCAAAAGACACCATATATAAAAACATTTATTAATTCACAGCGGAAGTTATTACAAATATGTTATAAATCAAAGATTACAACACATAGAATATATATACATGATTGGCAGTCCTTCTCTGATCTTTAAGTCCCAAAAGAAAATCCTCAATGTCTAGTCTCACTTGGTCTCGAGGAGCTCTCAGGTTCAACTCTGTCACCTGCGCGATCAAACACTATCGCGCTAAGCCAACGGCTTAGTAGTACAAAGTATACTAACATGATGCTTTAAATGATATAATGTCACAATTAATCTCATACATCATTTAAAAGAATATCACATTTCCACATCATACTTTATTCAATGTCATAACAACATTCATATTACATCTTCATAGTTCCATTAATTTTACCATTCAAGAATCACATTAAATACAAAGACAAGCATGGGCCCAAAACACACTAATATGCCATTCAATTTTCAGAGTTAATGCTTTGGTTTTGTTATCACATTTATCATTATCATAAACCCAACTAGGCTTCAAGGATTAGGTTCAACCAAGCTTCAAGGGGAACAAAGCATGCTAAGTATCAACCCAACTTGGCTTCAAGAACCAACCCAACCTAGCTTCAAGGGTTGTAACATCTCAATTAGGCTTCAAGGATCAAATCCAACCTAACTTCAAGAGATTGTTACCATTAGCCATGCCACCAACAACAAAACTCTGAAAATGAATAACACATTAGACACACAATTCATTTATTATCTCATTCTCAATTCTCATCATCAATTAGGCAAACATGCCTTATGTCTTTCAATTGAATCATCATAGCCAATCACAATGGCTTCACATCATATTTGAGTTATCATATCCAATCACAATGGCCTCATATCATATCATATCTCAATTCATATTACACATATATCATCATTGATATAACATTTCAAAGTACATTATTCATATAACACATTACCATTCACAAGATGCACAATGCATAAAACATAACATTGCTCATATAGTATCATATGCATCATTAAGTGTATGTTCAATCTCAACAAAGCAAGAAGAGCAAAGGACCATCACAGTAGCCAACACACTCAAGGGACACGGCCAAGCTTGTGGCCGTGTCTCTCAACCAAAAGCAACAGAAGCAAACATGGGCAAGGGACACGGCCGTGTCTTCTCCAAAATTTATCCAACACGGCCAAATTTCCATAGACTTGGCCTTGTCTCTCAAAAATTCTTTAGCTTGGCCGTGTCTCTTCCTTGGTTTAGCCGTGTCTCTTATGAACAAAAACCCTAACCATAGCCAACACTCTTTTGATTGAAATTAAACACATTATGCACAACATAAACTCATTCAAATGGATGTAATCAAAGTCATTAACACTTATTTTGCATGTTTAACACAATATTCACATTAACCATACATATAATCATTTACCACCTCAAAACCCTAAAACCAACTTCACTCTTGATCTTTCACCATCAACATCCACTTAACTCACCATCTTCAAAACAAAACCAACACCAATTCAATTTCTTTTAACTTACAATTAATTTCAACACTTGTTAACACATCTCAAACACACCAAATCATAATATCAACAAATTATAACTCATCTTATACACAACTTCAAAATAACAAAAGGAAACAAGAGAGTACTTACCTTAAATGAAGAAATTTCACAAATCTCCAACCAAAACCTTTGATTCCTCCTTCAATTTGATTCTAGCATTAAGAACACCTCTCTTGCTCTCTCTTTTCTTGGATAGCCGGCACACAAATGAGAAGAAAAGAAAAATAAACACAAGTCAAACTTCTCTTCTTCTTTAAATCTCCACCAAGCAATCCTAACAAAGCAAAATTACTTAAATGCCCTTTTCTATTTGTTCTCACTTCCTTTAAAACTCTTGCCCTCTTTAGTAATTTCACTCATCCCAAATTAAAATATCTTCTTCCCTTGACTCTCCATTTGACCAACATATATGTTATATATATTAACATATATACAACATATACATTCCATTAACACAATCATTTCCTTTGCAAAAACATATATACATTTAATTCAAATCAAACAACAATTGTATTAAAACTTCTAGGGCATACATTGGGATATTACACATTCACCCCTATCTTTTTACCGGCCCGTCCGAGTGGCGACTCCATTTTCTCCAGACTTAGGTCCGTGTTCTCTAAGGCTTCGAGCCTAAACAGTGCCGAAGTCGCAAGAACCATTCCACCAGGAGTGGGGGCGAAAATCTCCGCTCACACCATGATTAATAATTCTTAGTATAAACTAGACTCACAGTTGATTTTTGGTATTTTCATAATTGACCTAAATATTTGTAAGCTCAAAAGGTCGCAATGAAGTTAAAAATAGTTTTGTTTTAATGCCCATAAAAAGATTTTAGAAAAAAAAAAAGAATTTTGGGCTTTGTATTTGGGTCATGAGAAAAGAAAATTTTTGATTTGTTTTTAGAAAAGTTTTATGTCCAAAGACCATCTTGAAAAGTTTTGAAAATAGCTTTGGTCTTTTAGACTTTAGAGAAAAATTTATTTTGAGCTTAAAATGTACTTAGGTCATATTAGAAAAAGAACAAACCAAATAAGCCATGATTTAAGCCAAGATAAATTAACCATATTCAAACAACAAGCATTTGGGGTAAAAACCTAAGGAAAGTAACTAGGTAGAGAAGATGGGCCTAAGCTAGGAGAAAATAGAGTCCCCACCCAGACGGACCGAGAAAAAGAAAGAGGTAAATGACTCGATTCCTAAGGAATCCCCAACCCCCTAATGGATTTGGAAAGTTGAGTACATATGGGGAAGACGAGAAATGGCCCAGCACCCCCACAACGCCCGGTTCATAGGAACCGGCCTCCTTTTCAGGTCTTAATATTATAAAATTCTTAAATATAATGATATTATCCATACTACATGTGATCATAAGAATAAATAAATACTTTATTAAAATCACAATAATGTCCAAACAAAATAAATAAATGGACACCCATCCAAGGATGGAAACATGTCCTTACATCATCCATATCTAAAACTAAATAGGACACACCAAAAGGTGGAAACGTGTTCTTTACATTAATTCCAAAATATAAAAATAAATTAAATTACATAAAGATTAATTAATAAGGTACCCAATCATGGAAATATACCTCTTACAATTTTAATAAACAAATAATAATAATAATAATAATAATAATAATAATAATAATAATAATAATAAAAGAAACCATCCATCCATGATAAATTAAACAAATTAAACATTGAAATTAACTAAATCAATCATCAAAATATATAATAAACTACATAATCGAATCTAAAACTTAAATAAAGCAAATAAAGATATAAGTTTAGGTTTATATCTCAATTTAGGGTTCTTTAATTAACATTTACGATTTTGGGATTTTGGAATTAATACAATTATTTTTATTATTTAGGCTACTGTGGAGGTTTTTTGAAAAAATGAAATTGATTTGGTGTTTATAATTTGAAGAAAGTAGTAGGGTTTTTGATTAATCAAATTAGGGTTTAGGGATAACATCATGGAATTAGGGTTTTTAGAAAGAATAATTTAGAGTTTGGTATTTATAAAAATAATGTTTGGACGTTAAGGTTTTAAATGAATTAGGGTTTAATGTTTTTGAAAAACCAATCAAAGTGTATAGATTATGTGAACTGTGAATATTTTTAAAAAGATTTAAAAACTACTGTGAGCTTTTATATAAAAAAAACCCTAATGTGATTTCAAAGTAATACATTGATTAAATAGCTACAAGATAAAGAAAACAAATAAACATCCTAAGCCAAACAAGTTTACTAGTTCTAAAGGTTATGATTTAGTAAAACAATAATATGCACTCCATGCAAACTAACATATACTGATTCAATAAGAAATTGCATATTGTGACTCTAGTTAGATGAAGAGAAAACTCATTCAATGTTTAAAACAATCAAAACATATATTATTTATTTAATTTAAACCATACCATCATTTGTTGGCTCCACCAAAATTGTTTGAACGAGATTATGGATGAGCTTTGGCAAAGACAATGAGTACACTGCCTTGGTAGAGTTTTGTGTTGTTGATCTTCCTCATCTATTCTCAAGCTTGCTAGGGTTTGTTTGTTGATTGATTACTGAATTTGTTAGAGTTCCAGCCTCCAACCAAAAACCAAAGGTCCAAAAGAAAAATCCCCCCAAAGATCTATTTCAGGTTTTTAAAACTTGTATTTATAATCACTCTCTTAGATTTTTAAAATTTTCTTATTTAAGAATGGTTTATTCTGATGCATGTCAAATTCATGAGTTCGACTCAAACCCATTCCATATCGAATTACAATTACTTGAATTCGATATAGACAGAGTCCGTCTCAAATTAAAATGACTTTGTTTCGATAGAAACTGAACCCATATCGAAGTAGGTATCAGATTCGACATGGAATTGAAAAACAATTTCCCATATCGAACTGGGAGAGCCTCATTTCGATATGGGGCTGCCCCATATCAAAATGGGGCTTCTCCATTTCGATATACGGTTGTCCCATATCAAAATGGGACTCTATTACGATATGGGACAGCCCCCATATCAAATTGGGGCAGTCCCAATTTGATATGGGGCTGCCCCATATTGAATTGGGGCTTCCAATTTGATATGGGGAGCCTCATATCGAATTAGGAGGCACCCAATTCGATATGGGGCTTCCCCTGTTGGATTGGATGCCCTAATTCTACATGAGACACCCCTATTACCCAAAAACCATCTAGATTAAGCAAAAAAGCAACCAAACCTGCTAATCGAACCCATTTTAGGGTTTAAAGCACTGGTATCATGTAAAAACCAACCAAATCTTCTAAAACAGACCTAATTAGGATTTTAAAAGTTTAATTAGCTTATTTTAGGTCCTATTGCAATATATTAGTCCAATCAAAGGTTTGAAATTAGCACCGAACTAGCTAGGGCCAAAATCAAGGGTCTACACTGCCTCATCTGGTTTACCTCCAACTATAGAACCTCCTCTCTTTCCAGACCCAGATCTACCACCCCTACCAAAACCTCTGCTACTATGACCTCCTCTAACACTGGGTCGAGAAGCTGCAGTATCTATCTGTCTATCCTCTGGTGGCTCTGGGCAATCTCTAAAGAAGTGATTTGGTGACCCACATCTATAACACACTGTTAGTGCACCAGTCTTCCAGCAGGCACCCCCATGTGCCCTACCATAATGGACACAAATATATGGATCTGGTCTTTGAACTACTGAGGTCAGAGCACTAGCCACTACTCTGCTATAGCAGGGTCTATAATACCAATAAAGTCCTCAATTCCAAACTTCCTCAACTTATCATATTTCTTCGTCAGCAACTATGGCTGCGGCTGCTATACTGGATCCTATCTCAACAGCTCCACCATTTTTCGTACCCAGCCCAGCAGAATCTCATCAATTATTGGTATCTCTAGCATAGAAGCATGTGCCTCTCCAACAATCTCAGCTCTAGCTCCATCTCTACCCTCACCATGAGCCACACTCTTTGCACTACCCTCTACAGACTGATGCATCTGAGATGCCATAACTACCCATATCTGCAAACACAGTAGAAATTGCCACATCAGAGATCAAAAACTGCCTGTGCCAATGCATATATCATATTTGAAATCCATATTTAAAAATCTCAATTTTCTTTCTCTTACAATCTACCTAAGTCAAGAACCTCAAACCTAGGCTCTGATACAAAAATAAATGTAACACCCTTATACTCTATACACATACAATACATACACCCAACATATGCAATATACAAATATATGATACAAGAATGCCACAACCCATTTTAATAAAATAAACTCTTACTTTTTGAATCTGTATAAACTTAAATCATTACACTGATATAATGTAAATAATAGATAAAATATTACTTTCTAAAACACATACATAACTTCATTATCAAATGTTTATCCAAAACATTTTTATAGTTTGCAATATATACATATATATACATCAAAATATGACATACTATACATAAAGTCAAAATGTTCAAAAATATAAAAATATAAAATATGTACATGCTGGCAGTTTGTCTCTGATCTTGATGTCTAACAATCAACTCTGCACTTAAGATCTCAAGCCTAGACCAGAATCGGTCTAGACAAACTCTCCGACTCAACTGGATCTACCCTGTCACCTACGTGATGAATCACAATCGCGCTAAGCCAAAAACCTAGTAATACAAACTTTGATAACAATAAAGTTCAAATGCAATGCCAATGTACAATGCATAAGGATATTATATCTCATAACACTATATCTTAATATATTGCTCAATTGTTCCATAATTCATGGCTCACATAAAAACAAACACAAGCATGGGCGGATCTAATATGCTATTCAAATCCCAGAGTTACTATTTTGGTCCAAATTGACATCATGTGTCTAGCCTCGAAGGGAAATCATATCACAATGAGAATAATCTTGTATGTAACATCCCAACTAGGCTTCAAGGACTAGGCCCAACCTAGCTTCAAGAGACTGCTACATCATGTAAAATCCATCTAGGCTTCAAGGGTTAAGCCCAACCCAGCTTCAAGGGACTGCTACGTCTTAGGCATGCCGCCAAACATAGAACTCTAAAATTTGAATAACATATTAGGTGCACAATTCTTTCATAATTCCATTATCAATAACTTTCTCATTTTCTCATGATCAAGCTAGGCACAATGCCTCAATTATCTCATTTATATCAATATAGCCATCACCAATGGCTTTCCATAACATCTTTAATGTATACATAACAAACTGCATTACCCGAACATTTTGGGTCATTATCATATCTTGCACATAGTTCACATTGCATATAATGCATTTATGATAATATATAAATCATAGCATATTACTCATGCACAAACAATGTAGTAAGTAACTTAACACATTTTTCAATCAAAATGTGTTAAGTCTAAATGTCATGCAAATATAATCAATTATTCAAAGTTTGTACTTACCTCTAAAAGCAACAAAACAAGCTCAGACACCACTTTCAACATCCTCTTCCAAGATATCCCTCAACACTTCAATTAGGTAACTCAAGTCTCCTCAAAGCCTAAACCAAATGTGATTATAAATAATCACTTAGTAACATACTTATAGGCATATACAAAACCTCTCTACACAAGGATAAGAAACACAAAGGAAAAATAAAGAAAAGAACTATCTAGGGCAAAATCTACACATGACACGCTCAATAACACGGGCGTGTCAATGACCGTGACCTAAACCCACAACACAGAAGTTTTAACACGCTCAGTGACATGGGCATGTTAATGATCGTATCCTAAGCTTTGTATTACAGCAGATAAGACACGTCTAGAGACATAGGCATGTCCCTGGCCATGCCAAAACTCCTACAATACAGTAGTTATGACACGCTCAGTGACATAGGCGTGTCACTACACGTGCCAATACTATAATATTACAGAAGCTGTGACACGCTCAGTGACATGGGCGTGTCACTTCATGTGTCACCAACACTGAAAACAAAACCATCGACACACCCAAAGATATGGCCGTGTCACCGAGTGTGTCAGGCCAAAATTTTGATATCAACACATAATTGTCATGCCATATCCGTGATTTTGGAGATCTAAAAGATGTATATACCCAATATATATACCTAGTGTATATATAACATATACATATGGTATATTAATTGTATATGTTGGATATATACATTACATGCTTAATATATTTAATACACATATAAGGTACATTTGATGTGTATATAAGATACACATTACTTGTGCATATGTGTAATATCCTAATTTTTTTTGAAAATTTTTAATTTTTGAAAATTTAATAAAATATATTATAATTAAATTGGATAAATTAAATTAATGATTTTAAATGAAAAATGAAGGAATTTTAAATGAAAAAGTGGTATATATATGTGATATATATGTAAAATATATAAACATATAAAAGTCAACACTTTTTAAAGAAAAAATCAAAGTAAAAAGGGTATTTGGTAATTAAATTTTAAAAATTCAAAATTATTAAATTAATTTAAAAATAAATAATTTTTTAATGAAAGAGGGATTTTTGGACTTTTAATTTATTAAATAATTAATTATTAAATTAAATTAAACAATATATATATGGTTGAAATTAAAAGATTAAAGGAAAGAAAAAAATAAAAAGCTATTTTCATCTTCATCTTCTTCCTCCTAGGCCGAAACCCTGAAATCTCCATTGATGGTGTCCAAGGAACTTTGCTCTTCCATAATCAATTTATTGAAGGATTTAACAAGTTTAAAGTGAATTTTTGGTGATTTCCACTAAATTTGGTAAGTTTCCAACTCCTTTCTTTGAATTCCATGGAAATTTTGATTATGTGTGATTTTGAATTTTTAAGTAGTATGTTATAATTATTGAAATTGGTGTGTATGATGTTATTTTGGGTAGTTAACAATGATTTTAAGATTGGATTAAAGAAATGGTTGAGTTTGGGTAAGATTGGTGAAGAGAGAGAATTTAGGGCTATGTAATTTTTAGGGTTTTGAAAACATGGTTTTTAATTGTGAAAATTGATTCCAATGAGTTATTTTGATGCATAAACAAGTATTTTAAAGTCAAAATTTGGATTTGGCTGTGTTTGGTTGGAGTTTGAGAATGGAAGTGTGATTTAGGATTTTGAAAAATGATTTTCCCAAAGTTGTTTAATTGTATAATTTTATTGGTTTAATCTTGTTGTTTGGTGATATAAGTGATGAATATAAGCTTAAAATGATTAATGGATTGTGTTGGAATGAAAAACCTTCAATGGGGGAAGGTTATACCATTTTAGGGTTTTGTGTATAAGAGTGTGTTTTTATAATGTAAATGGTTTAAATGTATTAAATTTGTTTCTAATAATATAAATAAACTTAATATATTAAAATGAATGGCCTAGTATGAGAATCCAAAGTTAAAGTGAGGTTAGCCTTAAATTTTAGATTTTTGCTTGGATGGGGTTTAATTATGATTTAATATTAGAAATGTCATTAAATTTGATACTAAATGATTATTTGCTATCACATTTAGTTTAGGCATTGAGGGAGGTTGATTTGCTTCATCCAAGTAGTGAAGGCAAGTTGGAAAGATAGGATTGGAGGTTGTTTTAAGCTTGTTTTGGTTGCTATTTAAGGTAAGTACAAACTTTGAATACATTGGTTATGTTTGCATGAAATTTGGGCTTAACACATTTTGGTTGAAAAATGTGTTAATCTACTTGATTCATTGGTTATGTATGAATAATGTGCTATGCATTTGTAATGTTATATATGTGTTAAATGCATTGTGAAAAGTTATTGATAATGGCTAAATTGTGTAAAATGTGAAATATGTGAATTATGTGGAATACCCAAATCTAATTAGGTAATGTGTTGTAAATGCAAAAATGTGGTATAATGTGTGATGAGATATGTGTGAGCATAATGAAATGAATTGATATCGATATAAATGTGAAAAATGAGAAAAGTGAGAAAAAGATGAGAAAATAAGGCAATGTGCCTAGCTTGATTATGTGACAATGAGAAAGCGATTATTAATGAGAAATATGAATAAAATGTGTGCCCAGTATGTTATTCAATTTTCAAAGTTCTGTGTTTGACGGCATGCCTATGATTTGCCTACTGGCTAGACGTTAGGCGTCACTGTGAAAATATTTTTGAGGTGAAATTACTGGGTCGTAAGCCTGAAAAATAAGTTCTTAAAGCTGGGCTGGGTGAAATGACCGGGTTGTAAGCTCAGACCTAGTTGGACTATTACATCGATATTTTGCCTACGGAGCTAGACACATGGTGTCATTATAGACCAAAACAGTAACTCTGAAATTTGAATAGCATATTAATTATCTTTGGGCCCATGTTTGTGTTTATTTTTATGTGAATTGTGGATTGTGTTTGTATGAGAAAATGGAATGATGTGATATCCATAAGCACTTTGCATTGGCATTACTTTATAGTTTTATTATTATCAAAATTTGTACCGCTAAACTTTTAGATTAGCGCGATTGTAATTCGTCGTGTAGGTGACATGGGCGATTTGGTAGAGCCGAAGAGTTCTACTAGACCTAGTTATGTCTAGGCTTGTATTTATCGAGCTTGAAGTATTTTTGAGTACATCAAGATCAGAGCCATTTGCCAGCATGTACATATTTGATATTATAGTATATTTTGATATTGTGCATATTATGTTAGTTTTTGAAGTATATATTGTAAATTGTAAAGAATGTTTTGGATAATTTGTTTAAAATGGGATTCTATATGTGTTGTTGATATATATATATATATCTATGTATAAATATTGTAACACCCCCTTACTCCATATAAGTACTATACATATACCTGGTATACATACAATACGTATATAAAGTATAAGAATGTCACTTTGAGTTTTTATTTAAAATCTTTATCCGAGTTCAAGCAATATTACATTAATTTAAGAAACATTTATACATATGAGTATATTCTTATCAAAAAGTGAATCATAACTAAAATCATACATGTATGCATCACCTTCTAGTTGGTCTCGAGACACTCTTACCCTTCTCGTGGCATAGCAGTCAAGCTTCCAGATCATCCGCATAATACCTGCGCGATTACACAACCGCGCTAAGCTTGAAAGCTTAGTAAGATAAATAAACATTAAAATATACTTTACAAAAATAATCATACCTTATGTTTTTAGCATTATGTTCTATTGTTCACTTATCCCGTTTTTCCTTTCTCAAACATTCTTTATATATTGCCACTATTCTCATAAATTAAATACATCATTATATAGCATATTCACAACACAATACTTCCCCTTTCTATTTCATATACACATATATATATATACATTATTACAACAAAACACCATTTAAACCTTTATAAGAACAATTCTCACAAATTCCACATTCACAACCATGTTACACATCATACAACAATTCCATAACCTCATATCCCAACAAAACTCCTCAAGTCATATTCACTTTCAACATATCAATACACATATTACAAACCCATACTTCATAATATCATTTTATTCACAATTCATTAATCATGAAACACATTTCCATCAAAAGCATTCATAGATCTCATTAATCATTTATTTCCACATTGTTTCCATATATCTCATACATCAATCATTTTACCATTCATGACTCACATTCCACAAAGACAAGCATGGGCCCAAAACACACTAATATGCCATTCAATTTTCAGAGTAATGCTTTGGTTTAATTATCACATTTATCATTATCCCAACTAGGCTTCAAGGATTAAGTTCAACCAAGCTTCAAGGGTAACAAAGCATGCTAAGTATCAACCCAACTTGGCTTCAAGAACTAATCCAACCTAGCTTCAAGGGTTGTAACATCTCAATTAGGCTTCAAGGATTAGACCCAACCAAGCTTCAAGGGGAGTAAAACATGTTAAACTTCAACCCAACTTGGCTTCAAGGATCAAATCCAACCTAACTTCAAGAGATTGTTACCAATAGGCATGCCACCAACAACAAACTCTGAAAATGGAATAACACATTAGTCACACAATTCATTTATTATTTCATTATCATTTCTATTCTCAATTCTCATCATCATTTAGGCAAACATGCCTTATTTCTTTCAATTGCATCATCTTAGCCAATCACAATGGCTTAATATCTCATTTGAATCATTAAAGCCAATCACAATGGCTTCACATCATATTTTAATCATCATAGTCAATAACAATGACTTCACATTATATTATAATATTTCATTATATAACACTTCATTATTCAAATGCACATTTATATCATCAATTAGGCAAACAGGCCTCAATCATAACATGAAGATAATTCATCACCAATAATCTCATGATATTCCACATTGTACACAACATGTCATTATTCATATGCATCATCAATCTATATATAGCACAATACAATTCATAAGATTGACAATGCAATCAACATAACATAATTCATATACTATCAACATTATCATCAAATCATTTTGATCAATTCAATTCATCACACAAGTATACATAATCAATAACATTGCATATACTTTTTCAATGATCATTATATCTTCCATATACATTTGGTTGGATCATTATTGTGTTAAGTGTGTTTAGGTACAAAAGACATTGAAGATCCACCAATGTATGAAGACTAAATAACATCACAATAACAAACACCCTCAAGGACACGGCCAAGCCTGTGGCCGTGTCCCTCAATTCAAACATCCAGAAGCAAACACGCCCAAAGGACACGGCCGTGTTCGTGGCCGTGTCACTCAACACCAATTCAAGCAGTAGCAAACACGGGCAATGGACACGGCCAAGCCAGTGGCCGTGTCTCTCAACACAACAATCCAGTACCAGACACGGGCAAGGGACACGGCCGTGTCTCTCAACACAATTCAGACAGTAGCGAACACGGGCAAGGGACACGGCCGTGTCAGTGGCCGTGTCTCCCCAAAATTCATCCAACACACTCAAATTTGCCCCAACTTGGCCGTGTCTCTCATGACTTGGCCGTGTCATACAATAATTTAAAAACCAAACAATCGAAAATTCATCCAACCAAACCCCAAATCAACATTTCTTCATTTTCCTTACAATTATCTTAATTCATCATCACTTAGATGTTAATTTCACACATTTATATACTTCAATCTCTTGTTATCATCCACTTACACCCCAATCAAACCAAACATAACTCAAATCCAAAAGAAATCAAAACAAGAAGATATATACCTATATATATATATGTATAATCAATAAAATCCATTCAAGAAATGTGTACTTACTTGAATATGTTGCCAAATCTTCATCTCCATCTTCAATACTCTTGAAATCCTTAAGAAATTTGATGAAGATCATCACCTCTCTCTACCTCTCTCTCTCTCTCTCTCTCTCTCTCTCGTTCACCAAGAAGAAGAAAAAGCAGAAGTTTCTTTTCCCTTCTTTCGTTCTTATCACATATATATATAATAATAATAATAATAATAATAATAATAATAATAATAATAATAACAGCAACAATAATAATAATAATAATAATAATAATATTAAATCTCCACCACACACAATCCCTTTTGACTTTCTTCTTCTTTCTTTCTTTCTTGACTTTTCCTTTTTACCAACTTATATGCATTATATATTAACATATAAACAACATATACCTTCAATTCCATTTAAAACAACAACAATAACAACATCAACAATAACAACATTCAAAACTTCTAGGGCATACATGAGGATATTACAATTCTCTCCCCCTTAAATAATTTCGTCCTCGAAATTATCCAGCACAACAACAACCCATTAAAACAAATTACCATTTTAATTTTCAATCGTAATATTGTGTTGTAAATGTTCTATGTAATCAATCGTATTCTTACACTATGATTTCATCATATATCGTAACTTCTACTCTCCCCCTTAGATATAATCATTTTCTCTGAAATTTATAATTCGTCATTGTATAGGTATATATATATATCTATACATCTTATTACTTTCTCAGTAAAGCAATCAAGATATCTCATAACATCTCCAATGAATCTTCTCATTGTACTAGAATCAGTTTATCACTTTATCTCTTTATAGATATTCTCTTAACTTTAACCTCAAAAGTCATTAATTAATATCTTAACATTGATTATTCCATTCTTACCATCACTTTCAAACTAACATATACCAAACCTCAATGGATAACAATATCCTTACTTACCAGTTAAACAACATTTCCTTGTTTCTCACCAAGTACAATTGATATAATTCAATTTATTTATGTTCATTCATCAGCCAAAATATTACATCATACACATTACCATCTAAATTTTACACTCCCAGTACCACTGTACGTATTAAATCTCAATATTAACTCGCAACTTTAGCGAAATCCAGATCAATCGATCTATCTATCATAATATACTAACGTTTCAATCTTATTCGATTCCAACCAACCATTAACTTATCAAAATTTATCATTGAATTTCACAATATATATATTTATATATAACCTAAATTCACTAGATCAAACTTATATTCAAATTCCAATCCTTTCAAATTCATATATTCAATCAATAAGAATCATGCTTATATATATATACATTTCATTATTTCAATAATCATATCATCATTTCTCATACTTATTCAAATATCATCAATATAGCCAACAACTATCTCTTCATAAACGAACTTTTTCTCAACCAAGTCGGTAGTCCAAGTTCGGTTGCCTAACACATTGGGTCCGCATGGTTCCGTAGGAGGCAGATAGGTCCGTTCCTTATCTTTTCACAATTCATTTCTCATAATCAATTAAGCATTATACCTCAATTATAATTTATTTCCAACCTTATTGTCACAATCATGGTTTTTCATCACATCAAAATAGTATACACTTATATCATCAACTATATTGAACATCTCATTATTCAATCATATCATTTCCAACATTATTAATATATATACTTAATAATTTACATTATTCATACTCCCATAAATTTAATTTCATTCACTTAATCACTTTACACTGTAAATGTATTCAGTATAACCTTCAGTCATATTTACAATTTCTTTCCTTTTTATTATTTCTTCATTTTACATATTATTACTACACTTATATAATTACTTAGCTATCACATAATTCATAGCTTAACACATTATCACAATTCTTTTCTCTTGCTTTACTTCTCATAACTATAATTAAATGTTTAATATAGAAATTATAAGATATAACTTCACCAATTATATTCTTTAACCATGTTTCTGGAAACATAGTTATCAATCTCACCAAAACTGTACTACAGTTATATCATCTCAGTTCTATATCTGAAGATAATAAAATTAACCAACTAATCACACTAACCAAGTCATATAACCATGTTATTCTAACAATCACGTTTGGGGTTTACAAATCAATATTGTCCCTCTATTATTCAATTCCAACTTTTACAATTATAATGCTAGATTGCACCACAAAAATTATGTATATATTCTCCAAACTTTTATCACCCCAAGAATTAACACATTTTTGTCCCATCCCAAAACAGTTTGCTTTAGATGATTTGATCATCATTAATCTAACTCATGTTCAATAATATTATCTTTAATATTTCCTATGCCCAATCTTCAATCTGATACAAATCTTACGCAAATTTCACTCATTACTCCATTCCCAATCCATCTCTTCTAAAAAAAATTTCAAATACACAATTCTTTCCTTACAATTTCTTATTATACACTTATACATAAAACATTTCCACACACAAATACTTTGAGCTCCAAACATCTTATGATAGCCTCATTTAGTTATTGACATAACAATTTCACTATTCAATATTATCCAAGTCTATTCTCACTTCTAATACCATTAAACATATTGTATACACATTCATAGGTCATGTTCATATTGTGACTCACTTCCTACCTTTCTTACATATAACCATTACATTCATGTCAAAAAGTTTATTTCACAAATTCTCTTTTGCATATAATTTATACCAATTTAATATTTATCACTTTCCTTTATCTACCATCATTCTCATTTGTTTATCACAACTTAAGTTATTCATTAACTTCAATAAATATATACTCTCTACTTATAATATTATTTCACAAAGAGCTTAATCACATCTCCAATGTGATATATCTTTCACATTTGTTTTTATATACCTTTAACACATCTTTCATATTCATTTTCATCCTTTCCAAACAAATTACTTAAAAATAACTCATTTCCATTTGCTCAATCCCTTTTCCTTTATTTCAACCAAATTCTCCTATTATCAATCACACCTCCCAATTCATAATACTTTTATGAACACTAATATTCATTCCATATATCTCATGTATTAAATACATTAAACTATCAATATTTAATTGATCTTTATCCACATTTCACTAAAACTATAAATTTCCAACTTACTAATTTACTTAAACTTCAATTTATTCATCTCATTCTCTTAATATCAACTTTAAAACTTCATTTATATATATACCATCAAGCAACATCAAAATATATATGTTTCACAATTACTAAGCTCATTTCAAGAATCTAAATGTCACATATTACCACCCTTTACATGAGCTTTTACAATATTCAAACATATCACATTTCTATCATTGAAATCATCATGTTTGCATTACAATAATAATACAAACAACACCAATATCTCTTTGTACTTAACCAACATCATCTCTTTTTCCTTTTCACACAAAACCTTAACTTTACATATTCACACCTTAAATTATCACACTTAATCTATACCAATTAACTCATTCAACATTTCACCGTACTATTATCATTTGCATAACATGTCTTTTCACATTACCCATCCAACCATATTTTCTCTTTCTAAATATCCAAACATAAAGTTTATTAGAAAGAGATTCAAATAATAAAGGAAGGATTACATACTTTAATCTTACTTTTATTTTTAACTCATTCTCAATTTTATTCTTCTAGCCATTTCTTTACATGTCAAACACATATCAATAATCAAACTTTTTACTTATAACTTCCATATCATTTCTTTATATCACAATCACTTTTCAATTATCAACATTTCAACATTTGCTTTCATATGAAACCTCATTTACACACTATCATTTATCTCATGTAATTCCAATACCTCACGATTCACAACTCACATAATGCCACGTTCGAGACCAACCTAGATGTGAATGCATATGCATGTCTTACCAATTGCATTTCCAAAATCTTCTTTTCAATTCTTATTTAAACTTTTGAAAAATTTTCTTTTTAATTTCACTTAGGCCGAGAATCTCGAACCTAAGCTCTGATACCAAAATAATTGTAACACCCCCTTACTCCATATAAGTACTATACATATACCTGGTATACATACAATACGTATATAAAGTATAAGAATGTCACTTTGAGTTTTTATTTAAAATCTTTATCCGAGTTCAAGCAATATTACATTAATTTAAGAAACATTTATACATATGAGTATATTCTTATCAAAAAGTGAATCATAACTAAAATCATACATGTATGCATCACCTTCTAGTTGGTCTCGAGACACTCTTACCCTTCTCGTGGCATAGCAGTCAAGCTTCCAGATCATCCGCATAATACCTGCGCGATTACACAACCGCGCTAAGCTTGAAAGCTTAGTAAGATAAATAAACATTAAAATATACTTTACAAAAATAATCATACCTTATGTTTTTAGCATTATGTTCTATTGTTCACTTATCCCGTTTTTCCTTTCTCAAACATTCTTTATATATTGCCACTATTCTCATAAATTAAATACATCATTATATAGCATATTCACAACACAATACTTCCCCTTTCTATTTCATATACACATATATATATATACATTATTACAACAAAACACCATTTAAACCTTTATAAGAACAATTCTCACAAATTCCACATTCACAACCATGTTACACATCATACAACAATTCCATAACCTCATATCCCAACAAAACTCCTCAAGTCATATTCACTTTCAACATATCAATACACATATTACAAACCCATACTTCATAATATCATTTTATTCACAATTCATTAATCATGAAACACATTTCCATCAAAAGCATTCATAGATCTCATTAATCATTTATTTCCACATTGTTTCCATATATCTCATACATCAATCATTTTACCATTCATGACTCACATTCCACAAAGACAAGCATGGGCCCAAAACACACTAATATGCCATTCAATTTTCAGAGTAATGCTTTGGTTTAATTATCACATTTATCATTATCCCAACTAGGCTTCAAGGATTAAGTTCAACCAAGCTTCAAGGGTAACAAAGCATGCTAAGTATCAACCCAACTTGGCTTCAAGAACTAATCCAACCTAGCTTCAAGGGTTGTAACATCTCAATTAGGCTTCAAGGATTAGACCCAACCAAGCTTCAAGGGGAGTAAAACATGTTAAACTTCAACCCAACTTGGCTTCAAGGATCAAATCCAACCTAACTTCAAGAGATTGTTACCAATAGGCATGCCACCAACAACAAACTCTGAAAATGGAATAACACATTAGTCACACAATTCATTTATTATTTCATTATCATTTCTATTCTCAATTCTCATCATCATTTAGGCAAACATGCCTTATTTCTTTCAATTGCATCATCTTAGCCAATCACAATGGCTTAATATCTCATTTGAATCATTAAAGCCAATCACAATGGCTTCACATCATATTTTAATCATCATAGTCAATAACAATGACTTCACATTATATTATAATATTTCATTATATAACACTTCATTATTCAAATGCACATTTATATCATCAATTAGGCAAACAGGCCTCAATCATAACATGAAGATAATTCATCACCAATAATCTCATGATATTCCACATTGTACACAACATGTCATTATTCATATGCATCATCAATCTATATATAGCACAATACAATTCATAAGATTGACAATGCAATCAACATAACATAATTCATATACTATCAACATTATCATCAAATCATTTTGATCAATTCAATTCATCACACAAGTATACATAATCAATAACATTGCATATACTTTTTCAATGATCATTATATCTTCCATATACATTTGGTTGGATCATTATTGTGTTAAGTGTGTTTAGGTACAAAAGACATTGAAGATCCACCAATGTATGAAGACTAAATAACATCACAATAACAAACACCCTCAAGGACACGGCCAAGCCTGTGGCCGTGTCCCTCAATTCAAACATCCAGAAGCAAACACGCCCAAAGGACACGGCCGTGTTCGTGGCCGTGTCACTCAACACCAATTCAAGCAGTAGCAAACACGGGCAATGGACACGGCCAAGCCAGTGGCCGTGTCTCTCAACACAACAATCCAGTACCAGACACGGGCAAGGGACACGGCCGTGTCTCTCAACACAATTCAGACAGTAGCGAACACGGGCAAGGGACACGGCCGTGTCAGTGGCCGTGTCTCCCCAAAATTCATCCAACACACTCAAATTTGCCCCAACTTGGCCGTGTCTCTCATGACTTGGCCGTGTCATACAATAATTTAAAAACCAAACAATCGAAAATTCATCCAACCAAACCCCAAATCAACATTTCTTCATTTTCCTTACAATTATCTTAATTCATCATCACTTAGATGTTAATTTCACACATTTATATACTTCAATCTCTTGTTATCATCCACTTACACCCCAATCAAACCAAACATAACTCAAATCCAAAAGAAATCAAAACAAGAAGATATATACCTATATATATATATGTATAATCAATAAAATCCATTCAAGAAATGTGTACTTACTTGAATATGTTGCCAAATCTTCATCTCCATCTTCAATACTCTTGAAATCCTTAAGAAATTTGATGAAGATCATCACCTCTCTCTACCTCTCTCTCTCTCTCTCTCTCTCTCGTTCACCAAGAAGAAGAAAAAGCAGAAGTTTCTTTTCCCTTCTTTCGTTCTTATCACATATATATATAATAATAATAATAATAATAATAATAATAATAATAATAATAATAACAGCAACAATAATAATAATAATAATAATAATAATATTAAATCTCCACCACACACAATCCCTTTTGACTTTCTTCTTCTTTCTTTCTTTCTTTCTTGACTTTTCCTTTTTACCAACTTATATGCATTATATATTAACATATAAACAACATATACCTTCAATTCCATTTAAAACAACAACAATAACAACATCAACAATAACAACATTCAAAACTTCTAGGGCATACATGAGGATATTACAAATATTTTGAGAAAATATAGAGAAATTGAGAAGAATTGGTGAAATGGATATTTGATTTTATTGGGAGTGTTTGTTTTATGCAGGTTGAGTTTATTAAATTTTGGGATGTCCAAAGTACAGACAAAACTCTGGCGAATTTTTCTCAGAGATTTTCATATAAAATGTTTATTTTGGGTTCCTATAACAAGTAAAGAATATTCATATATTATTTAATTTTATATATGTAACACCCCTTCCCGACCTACGTGTGTAAGCTGAGTAGAGGCGCCACACTAACCTAATGTTGCTACCAATTTTACTTAGTCAAATTTTAGTTCCAATTTTTATAGAAATTTTGCCATAGTTTCACTTAAAAATTGAGTCCCAAGTGTCGACAAAACTGGTTTTTTTTTCTGATTTTTGAAAATATTTTTACACAAACCAATGCAACCAAAATCATTCTCAGTACACTTCCAATAAATCCCCCTTATAACCTCAACTACAACCTGCAAAACGGATTTACACTTCTCGTAACACCCCCATATCCAATGCCCACACACTACAACCACAACAATGTAGCATAAGTGCATCAAACATAGGGATGCTACGGTTTTCTTAATATTCAAAACACTTTAAACTTGATACAATACCCTTATCATTATACATTATAGAAAAGTAGATCATTTACTTATAAAACAAAACATATTAGTTATATATATATACATTTAAATATTACCCAGCGGAAGTTATAAAATATGTACATATTTACAAACACTTGATTACATATTTAAATATATCCATACTTTTACATTATAAACATTACTTTACAAAATATAAAGAAGTATACATGATTGGCAATTCTCTTCTGATCTTTAAGTTCCCAAAATCAACTCTTCAAGGTCTACTCTCACTTGGTCTTGATGAACTCTCGAGTTCGACTCTATCAGCTCTATTACCTGCGCGATTAAACACTATCGCGCTAAGCCAAGGGCTTAGTAAGATAATTCATGCTAAAATGCAATGTCACAAATTAATTACATATATCAATCAAAAGCATATTATTTATTCAATATGTTGCTTTGTTCAATGTCACATCAATATTCATATAATAGCACCATTCATTATACTCATTTAAATTTATCATTATAGCCAACAACTATGACTTTATATACGTACCCTTTCCCAACCAGGTCGGTTGCCCTCCAATCCCAAGGGTCCGCAGGAGGCAAAAAGGCACGTATAACATTATCAGTAACATACCTATCCCCATCCAGGTCGGTTGTCCAAGTTCGGTTGCCCATTCCAATGGGTCCGCATGGTTCCGCAGGAGGCAAATAGGTACGTATAATACTGACTATATCGAACCTTCCTCCTACCAGATCGGTAGTCCAAGATCGGTTGCCCAACCCACTGGGTCCGCATGGTTCCGCAGGAGACGGATAGGTCCGTTCATTAAACTTATCAATACCTTTTTAATTCATTTCTTTTTCACAAGCAAGTTAAGCAATCATTATATACAATATTCATTACATTCTCTAAACACTCACATTATTATTCAATCCTATCATCAATGCATGCTTCAATCATATTTCATTTGAATCACTATAACATCTTTGGTATAACATTTCAATGTGCATTACTCATGAAACACATTACCATTCACAATGCATAACATAACATTATTCAATCTCAACAATGCAATTAGGGCAATTCAACCTCTTCACAACCTAATCCAAAAGGAATATTAGCAAAATGACCATATGAATAGTACATTCTGGTTTTAGACTCCATTTTATCCTTATTTTGAAAAATTGTATAAAATAATCTACTTGACTAAAAATTCTAAAATTTTTACAGAATTTAGTTTTGTATCTTAAAATCATTCCTTTAAAATTTCAGATCAAACTGAACACAAAATCTTGGTCAAATAGTTCACCTAACCAGACTGCCCCAATTGCCCTGCATCCTGGCAGCAATTCTGAACTTTGTGAATTCCATAAATCAAATTCAATTAACGTGGTTCCAAATTATTTTTCTCAAATACTAGACTCACTAAGAAAAAACATATCCAAAATTCAATTGGATATGATTTTTCTACATTTTATTAAAAATCCCGAAATACAGCTGTCTCAGTTAAGGTACCTGCTGGAACAGGTCTAATAAAAATAATCTTTCTAAACTCATAACCATTCCAAAATCGAATCAACATATTTTTCAGTCATTCTAGACTCATAGAGACACAACATATCAAAAATTCACTTCAAAAACATTTTTCTATAATTAATTAAAAATCATACAAATCACAGCCTTTACTAATTGTAAAACAGAAACAATTTCACTAAATACAACTCTTACTCTTCCATCACCAACACCAACCCAACTTCTCATCTATCAAGCAAAATCAATACTTAAAATCACACCATAAGCAACTTAATCATACCATCATCAAATCACAACTCAACTCAAGCATAACTTCAAAAATAACAAGGGTAAACAAGAGCAAACTTACTAAATAATGAAATTCCTTGAAACTCCAACTTGTAACTTTGAAAACTTCCTTCACTTTGAACTTGAAATCATCAAAACCATCACTTGTTCTCTTGCTCTCTTCTCTCTTTAATGAGCCGGCCACCCAACAACAAGAAGAAGAAGAAATGATGAAGAAACACAAAGTCAATAGGCATTAAATACCCATCCAAAAGAAAATTACTATAATACCCTCATCCATTTAACTAAGCTTTTGTCATATCTATACCCATTTAAGTAATTCACAACCAACACAAAAATATCCTCTTTCCTTGACTTTCCATTTTGACCACTTTATATGTTATATATATCACCATATAAGCAACATATACAATTATCTCTAAACCCTCTTTTCTTTCCCAACCACCATACAAAAACATTCTCTTCCCATTTCTCAATTCAAACCAACAACAACAACAACAAAACTTCTAGGGCATGCATAGGGATATTACAATTCTCCCCCTTTAAAAAGAAAATTTCGTCCTCGAAATTACCTGATATCAAAGCTGAAACAACTGCGGATATTGCTCTCGCATGGATTGTTCACTCTCCCAAGTCGCTTCTTCTTTTGCATGATTCTTCCAAAGAATCTTCACCAATGGCACTTGCTTGTTTCTCAATTCTTTCACATCATGTGCCAAGATAGCAACTGGTTCCTCTTCAAATGTCAAATCTAGGCTCACTTCGATAGACTCAAATGGCAACACATGAGATGGATCTGACCTATATCTCCTCAACATAGAAACATGGAATACACTATGAATACGATCCAACTCAGGTGGCAAAGCAAGTCGATACGCCACTAGCCCAACTCTTTCTAACACTTCATACGGCCCAATGAAACGAGGACTCAATTTTCCTTTCCGACCGAACCTCAAAATCTTCTTCCAAGGAGACACTTTCAGAAATACCTTATCTCCAACATTAAACTCTATATCTCTTCTTTTCAGATCTGCATAAGATTTCTGTCGGTCTGAAGCTGCTTTTAACCTGCCTCTAATCAACTTTACTTTTTCTTCAGTTTCTTGAATCAAATCAGGACCAACCAACTTATTATCTCCAAGCTCATTCCAACAAAGAGGTGTCCTACACCGTCTGCCATACAATGCTTTAAACGGTGCCATACCAATGCTGGATTGGTGACTGTTGTTGTAAGCAAACTCCATAAGAGGTAAAAACCTATCCCAACTTCCAGAGAAATCGATGACACAGCTTCTCAACATGTCCTCAATAATTTTTATCACCCTCTCTGACTGTCCATCCGTCTGTGGATGAAAAGCAGTGCTGAAGTGCAGTCGAGAACCCAAAGCACTATGCAAACTCTTCCAAAATCTGGAAGTAAAGCTGGGATCTCGATCAGACACTAAAGAAGTTGGAACACCATGCAGTTTCACAATCTCATGGATATACAGCTCAGCCAATCTCTCCAAAGAGTAATCCATTTGAACCGGAAGGAAATGAGCTGTCTTAGTCAATCTATCCACAATCACCCATATAGCATCATGCTTCTTTTGTGTCAATGGCAAACCAGACACAAAATCCATTGTCACTCTTTCCCACTTCCATTCTGGCACTGACAATGGTTGAAGCAACCCGGTTGGAACTTGACGCTCTGCTTTAACCTTCTGACAAGTGAGACATTTCGACACAAAATCTGCAATGTCTCTCTTCAACCCAATCCACCAATAATGCTGTCTCAAATCATGATACATCTTCGTATTACCCGGATGCATAGCAAACACTGACTGATGTGCTTCTTCTAAAATGACTCTTTTCAATTCAGCATCATCGGGTACACACAATCGGTTTTTAAACCAGAGACTCCCATCGTCTTTCACAACAAAATCTCTTGTCTTCCCATTCTTACAATCTGAAATAATCTTCTGAATCTTCTTATCGGCCAACTGAGCTTCTTTGATCTGATCTAACAAAATCGGCTTCAATTGCAACTGTGCCAATAATGCACCATCAACACAAGGTACAAAACTGGCATGCAATGCTCTCAACTCAACAAGCAACGAGAGCGAGTAAACTGTTAAACCAGCTAAAGACTTCCGACTCAAGGCATCAGAAACAACATTTGCTTTACCTGGATGATAGTCAATCAAGCAGTCGTAGTCTTTAATCAATTCTAACCATCTCCTCTGATGAAGATTGAGTTCTTTCTGGACACCCAAATACTTCAAACTCTTGTGATCAGTGTAGATGAAACATTTCTCCCCAAACAGATAGTGGCGCCAAATCTTTAATGCAAACACAATGGCAGCCAATTCCAAATCATGTGTCGGATAGTTAAGCTCATGCAGTTTCAACTGTCGAGATGCATAAGCTATAACTTTCCCTTCCTGCATCAATACACACCCCAAACCTCTATGTGAAGCATCACTGTAGATCACATATGGTTTGCCTTCAACAGGTAAAGTAAGAACAGGCGCTTGAGTCAACAACTCTCTCAACTGCTCAAAACTAGCCTGACACTGATCTGTCCACACAAATCTCACTCCCTTTCGAAGTAATCTGGTGAGTGGAGTAGCTATCAAAGAAAACCCTTTCACAAACCGTCGGTGATAGCCTGCCAAACCCAGAAAACTTCTAATCTCTGTCACAGACTTGGGTGGACTCCAATTCAGAATAGCTTCAACTTTACTTGGATCAACTCTAATGCCTTCCGCTGAAACAATATGTCCGAGAAAAGCAACTTGATCCAACCAGAACTCACACTTCGACAATTTGGCAAATAACTGCTTCTCTCTCAAAATCTGCAACACAATCCGCAGATGCATATCATGTTCCTCTTCATTCCGCGAATACACCAGTATATCATCAATGAAGACCACTACAAACTGATCCAAATAGGGCCTAAACACCCTATTCATCAAATCCATAAAAGCTGCAGGTGCATTCGTTAGACCAAAAGGCATAACTAGAAATTCATAATGCCCATACCTGGTCTGAAAGGCAGTCTTCGGAACATCCTCAGCTCTGACTCTCAGCTGATGGTACCCAGATCTCAAATCAATTTTAGAAAACACAGCTGCACCTTTCAATTGATCAAAGAGATCATCGATTCTAGGCAAAGGATATTTATTTTTAATAGTCACCTTGTTCAATTGCCTATAATCGATACACAACCTCATAGTACCATCTTTCTTCTTCACAAATAGCACAGGAGCTCCCCAAGGAGAAACACTGGGGCGAATAAATCCTTTGTCCAACAACTCCTGTAATTGCACTTTCAACTCCCTCAATTCTGCTGGTGCCATTCTGTAAGGAGTAATAGAGATAGGAGTGGTACCAGGCAACAATTCAATACCAAACTCCACCTCTCTCTCAGGAGGCAATCCTGGCAACTCCTCTGGAAAAACATCAGGGAACTCTGCAACTGTGGCAATACTATCAATGGAAGAACCCTTCACTCTAGTATCTACCACATGAGCAAGATAGGCTTCACACCCCTTTCTAATCAACCTCCTGGCTGCAACAGCTGAAACAAATAAGGAGGCTAGCTGTTCCTGCTCATTAGATACTATCACCTCTCTACCATCACCCGTTCTCAAAGAAACAATTTTCTTTTTACAATCCACCACAGCTCCATGTCGAGATAGCCAATCCATACCTAAGATCACGTCATATTCCTTAAATGGCATCTCAATCAAATCCCCAAGGAACTCCTCACCCTGCACCACTACTGCACTATCTCTATGCACCTTACTCACAACCACACTATGCCCTAATGGATTTGTCACCAACACATCAAATCCTAGGGACTCAGCATGCACATCAAATACAGGCAAAACAGATGCACTAATATATGAATGCGTGGAACCCGGATCAATCAAAGCAAGTACTGGAGTATTAAATAAAGAAAAAGTACCAGCTATGACTGCCGATGTATCTGGCTGCCTCTGCATAACATACATCCTCTGGGAAGATCCAACCTCCTCTGGTCTACCCTCCCTGGATGTAGCACCTCCTCTAGAACTGAATCCTGGTCTACCTCCCCGGCTGGCACCTCTGCCTCCTCTGCCTCCCCTCACACTAGCTCGAGAAGCAGCAGAATCAACTGGCATCTGCTCCTGCCTCTCAGGACAGTCTCTCACAAAGTGGTCAGGTGATCCACACCTGAAGCATACAGCTGGTCCACCACTCTTCCAACAAACACCTCTATGATAACCCCCACACTGAGCACATCTAGGTGGAGCGGATCTCTGAGTCATAGGGATCGGAGCACTTGCCACTGAAGCTGCAGGTCTAAATCTCTGTCTCTGGAACTGCACAGACCTACCAGCTAGTCTCTGGCTCCTACTACTCCGAGGAACAAAACTTCCTCTACCCCTCTTCGCAGAGGAAGACCCTGCCTCGAACTGGGGCCTTCTAACCCTAACCTCTTCTTCTGAAGCAGCTGCAATAACTTGAGCTCGCTCTATACTTCGAGCTGCTGTCACAAGCTGTGAGAAATCCTGATATCTGGATCCAGCCACTAAGCACATGATCGAGGGCCTCAATCCCTCCTCAAACCTCCTGCATCTATCAATCTCATCAGCAATGATACCCCCAGCATACTGACTCAGTCGAATAAACTCAACTTCATACTCAGTTACGGTCCGATGATCTTGCTTCAAATCTAGAAACTCTCTTTTCTTCCCATCTTTATACTCCCTAGGAGTATACTTCAACTCAAATTCCCTCAGAAAATCAGTGTAAGACAGTGTTGGAGGATCATCCATAGAATGGGGCACCGTCTTCCACCAATCGTATGCATCTTTCTGCAGCAAAGATCTTGCATAGTCAAATTTTTCCTCAGGGGTAGCTTGTAACTGAATAAAGATCCTCTGTACTTTGTCAAGCCACTGTTCTGCTACAGCTGGATCAGTAGTACCAAGGAAATCCTCCGCTCCATACTTCCTTAGTTTATCATAGTGCCTCACAGATACCAAAGGCTGAGGGGGTGGTGGCACTGGTTGCACTGGTGCTTGTCTCATAACTTCCATCATATGTCTAAACCAGGCTGGCGGAACCTCCTCTCCAGCTGGTCTACCCGACACCGAAGCAGGTGCCTCCTCAACACTATCAACTCTAGCTCCCTCAGCAGGAGCGATACTCTCGGCACTACCCTCAATCGACTGACATGAGTGAGAATCCATCACAACCTAAGTCTGCAAACACAACATACTACATCTTATTAAAGATCAGAGGTTGCCAATCCCAAACATGTATATTATTTCAAAACCAACTTTTTAAGTAAAAATATTCTTTTTATTACATTTTACCTAGGCTGAGAATCTCAAACCTAGGCTCTGATACCAAAAATTGTAACACCCCTTCCCAACCTACGTGTGTAAGCTGAGTAGAGGCGCCACACTAACCTAATGTTGCTACCAATTTTACTTAGTCAAATTTTAGTTCCAATTTTTATAGAAATTTTGCCATAGTTTCACTTAAAAATTGAGTCCCAAGTGTCGACAAAACTGGTTTTTTTTTTCTGATTTTTGAAAATATTTTTACACAAACCAATGCAACCAAAATCATTCTCAGTACACTTCCAATAAATCCCCCTTATAACCTCAACTACAACCTGCAAAACGGATTTACACTTCTTGTAACACCCCCATATCCAATGCCCACACACTACAACCACAACAATGTAGCATAAGTGCATCAAACATAGGGATGCTACGGTTTTCTTAATATTCAAAACACTTTAAACTTGATACAATACCCTTATCATTATACATTATAGAAAAGTAGATCATTTACTTATAAAACAAAACATATTAGTTATATATATATATATATACATTTAAATATTACCCAGCGGAAGTTATAAAATATGTACATATTTACAAACACTTGATTACATATTTAAATATATCCATACTTTTACATTATAAACATTACTTTACAAAATATAAAGAAGTATACATGATTGGCAATTCTCTTCTGATCTTTAAGTTCCCAAAATCAACTCTTCAAGGTCTACTCTCACTTGGTCTTGATGAACTCTCGGGTTCGACTCTATCAGCTCTATTACCTGCGCGATTAAACACTATCGCGCTAAGCCAAGGGCTTAGTAAGATAATTCATGCTAAAATGCAATGTCACAAATTAATTACATATATCAATCAAAAGCATATTATTTATTCAATATGTTGCTTTGTTCAATGTCACATCAATATTCATATAATAGCACCATTCATTATACTCATTTAAATTTATCATTATAGCCAACAACTATGACTTTATATACGTACCCTTTCCCAACCAGGTCGGTTGCCCTCCAATCCCAAGGGTCCGCAGGAGGCAAAAAGGCACGTATAACATTATCAGTAACATACCTTTCCCCATCCAGGTCGGTTGTCCAAGTTCGGTTGCCCATTCTAATGGGTCCGCATGGTTCCGCAGGAGGCAAATAGGTACGTATAATACTGACTATATCGAACCTTCCTCCTACCAGATCGGTAGTCCAAGATCGGTTGCCCAACCCACTGGGTCCGCATGGTTCCGCAGGAGACGGATAGGTCCGTTCATTA
Source organism: Garcia nutans (assembly GCA_947685225.1). Classification (NCBI taxonomy): domain Eukaryota; kingdom Viridiplantae; phylum Streptophyta; class Magnoliopsida; order Malpighiales; family Euphorbiaceae; genus Garcia; species Garcia nutans. The sequence goes on from CANTUV010000045.1 coordinate 40,085,880, forward strand.
AACTTATCAATACCTTTTTAATTCATTTCTTTTTCACAAGAAAGTTAAGCAATCATTATATACAATATTCATTACATTATCTAAACACTCACATTATTATTCAATCCTATCATCAATGCATGCTTCAATCATATTTCATTTGAATCACTATAACATCTTTGGTATAACATTTCAATGTGCATTACTCATGAAACACATTACCATTCACAATGCATAACATAACATTATTCAATCTCAACAATGCAATTAGGGCAATTCAACCTCTTCACAACCTAATCCAAAAGGAATATTAGCAAAATGACCATATGAATAGTACATTCTGGTTTTAGACTCCATTTTATCCTTATTTTGAAAAATTGTATAAAATAATCTACTTGACTAAAAATTCTAAAGTTTTTACAGAATTTAGTTTTGTATCTTAAAATCATTCCTTTAAAATTTCAGATCAAACTGAACACAAAATCTTGGTCAAATAGTTCACCTAACCAGACTGCCCCAATTGCCCTGCATCCTGGCAGCAATTCTGAACTTTGTGAATTCCATAAATCAAATTCAATTAACGTGGTTCCAAATTATTTTTCTCAAATACTAGACTCACTAAGCAACAACATATCCAAAATTCAATTGGATATTATTTTTCTACATTTTATTAAAAATCCCGAAATACAGCTGTCTCAGTTAAGGTACCTGCTGGAACAGGTCTAATAAAAATAATCTTTCTAAACTCATAACCATTCCAAAATCGAATCAACATATTTTTCAGTCATTCTAGACTCATAGAGACACAACATATCAAAACTTCACTTCAAAAACATTTTTCTATAATTAATTAAAAATCATACAAATCACAGCCTTTACTAATTGTAAAACAGAAACAATTTCACTAAACACAACTCTTACTCTTCCATCACCAACACCAACCCAACTTCTCATCTATCAAGAAAAATCAATACTTAAAATCACACCATAAGCAACTTAATCATACCATCATCAAATCACAACTCAACTCAAGCATAACTTCAAAAATAACAAGGGTAAACAAGAGCAAACTTACTAAATAATGAAATTCCTTGAAACTCCTACTTGTAACTTTGAAAACTTCCTTCACTTTGAACTTGAAATCATCAAAACCATCACTTGTTCTCTTGCTCTCTTCTCTCTTTAATGAGCCGGCCACCCAACAACAAGAAGAAGAAGAAATGATGAAGAAACACAAAGTCAATAGGCATTAAATACCCATCCAAAAGAAAATTACTATAATACCCTCATCCATTTAACTAAGCTTTTGTCATATCTATACCCATTTAAGTAATTCACAACCAACACAAAAATATCCTCTTTCCTTGACTTTCCATTTTGACCACTTTATATGTTATATATATCACCATATAAGCAACATATACAATTATCTCTAAACCCTCTTTTCTTTCCCAACCACCATACAAAAACATTATCTTCCCATTTCTCAATTCAAACCAACAACAACAACAAAAAAACTTCTAGGGCATGCATAGGGATATTACAATATATTTAGTATTTAAAATTTTAAATCAGAAATGTGAAAATTTTTATTAAACTGGCCTGTGATATTTTTGTACCGTATATGCATATTTTATATATGCTAGAAATATGTATTATACATATATAGAATATAAGAGTGTTATATTTATTTTGGTATCAGAGCCTAGGTTTGATGTTCTCAACCTAGGCAGGTTGTTAAAGAGAGAAAATTAAAATTTTTAAAAAATGATTTTCAATTATGATACATGCATTGGCACTGGTAATTTATTTGATCCCGATGTGGCAATATCCATTTGATATAATGGATATGAATTGAGATGACGTCTGGGTTATATAGATCAGAGTGGCACAATAGAAGCATCATTCTGGAGCTTATGGATTAAGAATTTTTAGAACTTTTATTCGAAATTAAGATTATAGTTGATTGAATTTATGGATAAGTGAAATTTAGAAAAATAATCTAGGAAATGATTTAAGATATGAAATAAAAAGTTTGAGAAATGGGTATGATAGTTACAGAAATTTCTATATGTGTACTGCAACGTGATATTATTCAAATTTTTGGATAAATCTAGGAATTTTGGATAAGTTTGAAAATTTAATGGAAAGTTATTCTATATGTTAGAATCCAATGAATAAAAAAATTCATAATTTTTAAAGATAAATTTCTAATTAAGAAAAATAGAAGAACACGGGTTGTTGGAATAGTTCCAGCAACTCAGAATATGTAAAAATTGAGAAAAATATTTAAAAGCTATGGCAAACCAACCCAGAAAAAAATCTAAAAATTTACATACAATATTATATGTATTCCTAGAACATATGGTTAAAAGTTTATGAATTTTTATTAAGGTTTAATACCTAAAAAAAATGGATAACCGGGTGCTTCTAGAGGAATTATTAAAGAGATAAATTCTGGGTTTAGAAGATTTAATTTTTAAATATAGTAAATCAGCTTCAAAAAATCTAAAATTTTAAATATAAGTTCATATATGTGTCAAGTGCACATGACTAAAATTTTACAAGCTTTTATAAAGAATTGGTAAGGAATATAAAAATTGAAAGTGATATTGACATGAAACTAAGGAAGTCATACAACTTTGTATACATGAGTAATAAATTAATTTCACAAGACAAATGAATAAGAAAAATTATGAAAATTTATATACAGACGGGTAGAAGTATGAAGAAGGAATATGGAGTTTTAATAATTTAGAACAAAGAGTTGATAATTAAAAAAATCAAAGAGGGAAATGGTTTGTAATATTGAATTGTTTATTATGAAAAAAAAATGATGCATGATTTAAGGTTTGAGTATGTAAAATTAGGATATCTAAATGGATGATGTTAATTAGTGTAATGAAATGAATTAGTGTTGTTTAAAAGTAAATGTTATGATCTTAAGATTTGGAATGTGACATGGATGAGATTTGATGAGGTTCATGTTGTTGGTTGCATTATATGAAATTTAAATTTTTGAAATGGGTTTCCATAATTGTGAATGTGATGTGTTTTGATGTTATATTAATATAAAAATAATGTTTATAAAGTTATATCTTGAAAATGAGATTAATATAATGAAGTTTAAGTAAAGAAGTAAGTTGAAAATTTAGAGTTGTAAGGGAATTTCGATGAAGATTGTTTAGATATTGATAGTTTAATGTTTAATAAGCATGGGAGTAATTTTGAATGAGTAATATTATTTATAAAAGTACTAAGGTGTAATGTGGATAAAACTCTGGCGATTTTTTTTTAGAAATTTTCATATAAAATATTTATTTTGGGTTCCTATAACAAATAAAGAATATGTATATACTATTTAATTTTATATATTTAGTATTTGAAATTTTAAATCAGAAATGTGAAAATTTTTATTAAACCGGCCTGTGACATTTCTGTACCGTATATGCGTATTTTACATGCGCTAGAAATATGTATTGTACGTATATAGAGTATAATGGTGTTACATGTCACATCCAAAATTATCTTTCGTTACCCTTTCCAACTCTATTCAAACTCACCCAAATCTATGATTTTACCATAAAATACTTGTATATACATCAAAACAACTCAATTAAACCAAAATACACAATTTAAAACCATGACTTCACAACTCAAAAGTTACACAACCCAAAACTCTTATTCTCTTCACCAAACTTAACCATTTCTTCAATCCAACCCTAATTTCATAGTTAACTACTCAAAAGAACTTCATGCATACCAATACCAACCATTAACACATACTGCACCAAACATCCAATTCACACATATACAAACTTTCATAGAAAATCAAGGAAACAAGTTGGAAACTTACCAAATATGGAGAAAATCTCCAAAACTCCAACTTGAACACTTGAAATCCTTCAATTACTTGAGCTTGCAAGAAGCAAATTCCTCCTTTCCTTTAATGGAGATAGTCGACCTTCAATGGAGAAAGAAGAAGAAGAAGATGATCCCCAAACTCATCTTTATCCAATTAATACCCTTTTAACCACACAAATTTTCCACTTTAAATCTCCACCAAGTAAAATATATATATTACTTAATTAATATAAAAAAAATCATTTTCCACTAACTATACAATTATTGTTTTAATAATTTAAAATAACTTTTGACCAATTTAAAATATTGACTTGTATATGTTATGTATATCTACATATATATATCATATACACATTTTACTTTTTCACTTAAATATATATATTTTTAAATCACTTATTTAATTTTCAAAAATTAAAATTTTCAAAATTTTGGGATATTACACGTATCCTTTACATTAATCCCAAAAAATAAAAATAATTTAAATAACATGAAACTTAATTAATAAGGTACCCACAAGGTGAAAACATACCTCTTACATAATAAAAATAGAATAAACCAATAAGAGACATTCATCATGAAAGAAAACCATTCATTATAAGACAAATAAAGATCAAGATATGAAAATGTAAACTAAGTATGTAAAGCAAGATTCAAATAATAATTAAAGACTAAATATACAAACTAGGGTTTTATGAATCATGGTTTAGGAAACTAGGGTTTATGGTTTTAAATTATTGGAATTAGGGTTTGGACCTAAATTTGGGAATTGAGCCATTGGAATTAGGATTTTAGGTTTTGGGGACTTTGTAACACCCCTTCCCGACCTACGTGTGTAAGCTGAGTAGAGGCGCCACCCTATCCTAATGTTGCTACCACTTTTACTTAGTCAAATTTTTGTTCCGATTTTTATAGAAATTTTGCCATAGTTTTGCCTAAAAATTCAATCCCAAGTGTCGACAAAACTGGTTTTTTTCTAATTTTTGAAAACATTTTTACACAAACCAATGCAAACAAAATCATTCTCAATACACTTCCAATAAATCCCCCTTATAACCTCAACTACAACCTGCAAAAAGGATTTACACTTCTAGTACAAAATAAAGTAAAGGTTTATTATGAAATACAGCAGATAAAATCTTTGTTCACTATGCAACGGAAAGTAACAATATTTACAAATTCATATACATCAAAACTCAAGTTTTACAACACATAAAATTTATACATGTTTGGCAGTCAGTCTTCGATCTTAAAGCCCACTATTCAATCTTCAAAATCTAGGCTCGACTCGGCCTAGAGGAACTCTCTGGTTCTTCCTTGTCACCTGCGCGAAGAATCACATTCGCGCTAAGCCAACGGCTTAGTAAGATAAAACATGCTAATGGTATGCTTTAATGTAATGCAATGCCACATATGTTATTGATAAGATCAATATCATAAATATAAAGTTAACCACATAATTATGCATTTCACAAATCATAGTCATATGAGCATACCACATTCAACATTAATCAATCATACTCAATAACCAACATCTCATTTCATTAACTCATAACATTATTTAGGACATTCATATAACCCTGACACCTATGGGCCCAACAAGTATTTAATACGATATTCAGAGTTCAGAGTTACTGCTTTGGTTCATAGTCACAATAATCACGCCCGTAGGCAATGTATATACATGTATCTCTATCCATGGATAGTGTAACAGACCCAGTCTCTTGGATCATCAACTCAATACATATGAGGAGATCCTCAACCCGGCAAGACTGTTACAAATCATGTATCTCATAGTGTAACAGACCCAGTCTCTTGGACCATCAACTCAACACCTATGAGGAGGTCCTCAACCCGGCAAGACTGTTACCTTTCATCATTTCTTAGGCATGCCACCCAAATCCAGAACTCTGAAACTGAATAACATATTAAACAAACAATTCATTTCCATTCTCAATTCTCATCACATTTAGGCAAACATGCCTTCTTTCTTTCAATTACATCATCTTAGCCAATAACAATGGCTTCACATTTCATTTCATAATATAACATCTCATTATTCAAGTATATATATATATATATATATCTCATCCATGATCACATTATATCTCACATAGCATCATTCATAAATATCAACATTTCATTCCACATTACTCATGAAACACATTACCATTCACAATGCACAACATAACATTGTTCAATCTCAACAATGCAATTAGGGCAAAGAACAATTGATTATAACATTCATTGATTCAAGTGTGTTTAAAGTGTTTAGGGTTAGGTTTAAGGACCAACCTACCTTTGGAGAACCAAAGCAATGCAAGAAGAACAAAGAATTAAAACCCTAACCATAAATAGTACATTCTGGTTTTAAACTCCATTTTATCCTTATTTTGAAAAATTGTATAAAATAATCTACTTGACTAAAAATTCTAAAATTTTTACAGAATTTAGTTTTATATCTTAAAATCATCCCTTTAAAATTTCAGATCAAACTGAACACAAAATCTTGGTCAAATAGTTCACCTAACCAGACTGCCCCAATTGCCCTGCATCCTGGCAGCAGTTCTGAACTTTGTGAATTCCATAAATCAAATTCAATCAACGTGGTTCCAAATTATTTTTCTCAAATACTAGACTCACTAAGAAACAACATATCCAAAATTCAATTGAATATGATTTTTCTACATTTTATTAAAAATCCCGAAATATAGCTGTCCCAGTTAAGGTACCTGCTGGAACAGGTCTAATGAAAATAATTTTTCTAAACTCATAACCATTCCAAAATCGAATCAACATATTTTTCAGTCATTCTAGACTCATAGAGGCACAACATATCAAAAATTCACTTCAAGAACATTTTTCTAAAATTAATTAAAAATCATACAAGTCACAGCCTTTACTAATCCTAAAACAGAAACAATTTCACTAAACACCAATCTTACTCTTCCATCACCAACACCAACCCAACTTCTCATCTATCAAGCAAAATCAATACTTACAATCATACCATAAGCAACTTAATCATACCACTTCAAAAGAATTGAAGAAATTAGAGAAAAGATCTTACCTCAAATGAAGAAATCCACAAATCTTTAACCAAAACCCTTGTTTCTTTCTTCAAAATGCTTCAAACCTCAAGATCACCTCTCTTTCTCTCTTTGTCTATGGAGAATCCGGCCACTTCAAGAAAGAAAGAAGAAAATGCACAAGTCAAACACCTTTTCTTCTTTTAATCTCCACCATGCATCTTACAAGGAAAATTACCAAAACACCCTTAACCATATAACTAACTCTTTGTCTCATATAAGCCCTTTATAGTAATTTCATTAACAACCAAAAATATCTTCTTCCACTTAACCATCACCTTGACTCTTCATTTGACCAATGTATATGTTAATTATATCATCATATAAACAACATATACATTTGTCTCTAAACCCTAAATTTCTTCTCCAAAACACATATACATATACATTCTCTTCCCATTTCTTTTCTCTTACAATTTAACACATATATGCACAAACATTCACTTCCCAATATATATATCAACAACCACAATAACAACAACATACTCAAAACTTCTAGGGCATAAATGAGGATATTACAATTCTCCCCCTCTAAAAAGAAAATTTCGTCCTCGAAATTACCTGATATCAAAGCTGAAACAATTGCGGATACTGCTCTCGCATGGTATGCTCACTTTCCCAAGTCGCTTCTTCTTTTGCATGATTCTTCCAAAGAATCTTCACCAATGGCACTCTCTTGTTCCTTAACTCTTTCACTTCTCGTGCCAAGATAGCAACTGGTTCCTCTTCAAATGTCAAATCTGGGCTCACTTCAATAGACTCAAATGGCAACACATGAGATGGATCCGACCTATATCTCCTCAACATAGAAACATGGAATACATTATGAATACGATCCAACTCAGGTGGCAAAGCAAGTCGATACGCCACTGGCCCAACTCTTTCTAACACTTCATACGGCCCAATGAAACGAGGACTCAATTTTCCTTTCCGACCGAACCTCAAAATTTTCTTCCAAGGAGACACTTTCAGAAATACCTTATCTCCAACATCAAACTCTATATCTCTCCTTTTTAGATCTGCATAAGACTTCTGTCGGTCTGAAGCTGCTTTTAACCTGCCTCGAATCAACTTTACTTTATCTTCAGTTTCTTGAATCAAATCAGGACCAACCAACTTATTATCTCCAAGCTCATTCCAACAAAGAGGTGTCCTACACCGTCTGCCATACAATGCTTCAAACGGTGCCATACCAATGCTGGATTGGTGACTGTTGTTGTAAGCAAACTCCACAAGAGGTAAAAACCTATCCCAACTTCCAGAGAAATCGATAACACAGCTTCTCAACATGTCCTCAATAATCTGTATCACCCTCTCTGACTGTCCATCCGTCTGTGGATGAAAAGCAGTGCTGAAGTGCAGTCGAGAACCTAAAGCACTATGCAAACTCTTCCAAAATCTGGAAGTAAACCTGGGATCTCGATCAGACACTAAAGAAGTTGGAACACCATGCAGTTTCACAATCTCATGGATATACAGCTCAGCCAATCTCTCCAAAGAGTAATCCATTCGAACCGGAAGGAAATGAGCTGTCTTAGTCAATCTATCCACAATCACCCATATAGCATCATGCTTCTTTTGTGTCAATGGCAAACCAGACACAAAATCCATTGTCACTCTTTCCCACTTCCATTCTGGCACTGACAATGGTTGAAGCAACCCGGTTGGAACTTGATGCTCTGCTTTAACCTTCTGACAAGTGAGACATTTCGATACAAACTCAGCAATGTCTCTCTTCAAACCAATCCACCAATAATGCTGTCTCAAATCATGATACATCTTCGTATTACCCGGATGCATAGCAAACATTGACTGATGAGCTTCTTCTAAAATGACTCTTTTCAAATCAGCATCATCGGGTACACACAATCGGTTCTTAAACCAGAGACTCCCATCATCTTTCACAACAAAATCTCTAGTCTTCCCATTCTTGCAATCTGAAAAAATCTTCTGAATCTTCTTATCGGCCAACTGAGCTTCTTTGATCTGATCTAACAAAATCGGCTTTAATTGCAACTGTGCCAATAATGCACCATCAACACAAGGTACAAAACTGGCATGCAATGCTCTCAACTCAACAAGCAACGAGAGCGAGTAAACAGTTAAACCAGCTAAAGACTTCCGACTCAAGGCATCAGCAACAACATTTGCTTTACCTGGATGATAGTCAATCAAGCAGTCGTAGTCTTTAATCAATTCTAACCATCTCCTCTGACGAAGATTGAGTTCTTTCTGGACACCCAAATACTTCAAACTCTTGTGATCAGTGTAGATGAAACATTTCTCCCCAAACAGATAGTGGCGCCAAATCTTTAATGCAAACACAATGGCAGCCAATTCTAAATCATGGGTCGGATAGTTAAGCTCATGCGGTTTCAACTGTCGAGATGCATAAGCTATAACTTTCCCTTCCTGCATCAATACACACCCCAAACCTCTATGTGAAGCATCACTGTAGATCACATATGGTTTGCCTTCAACAGGTAAAGTAAGAACAGGCGCTTGAGTCAACAACTCTCTCAACTGCTCAAAACTAGCCTGACACTGATCTGTCCACACAAATCTCACTCCCTTTCGAAGTAATCTGGTGAGTGGAGTAGCTATCAAAGAAAACCCTTTCACAAACCGTCGGTAATAGCCTGCCAAACCCAGAAAACTTCTAATCTCTGTCACAGACTTGGGTGGACTCCAATTTAAAATGGCTTCAACTTTGCTCGGATCAACTCTGATGCCTTCTGCAGAAACAATATGTCCGAGAAAAGCAACTTGATCCAACCAGAACTCACACTTCGACAATTTGGCAAATAACTGATTCTCTCTCAAAATCTGCAACACAATCCGCAGATGCATATCATGCTCCTCTTCATTCCGCGAATACACCAGTATATCATCAATGAAGACCACTACAAACTGATCCAAATAGGGCCTAAACACCCTATTCATCAAATCCATAAAAGCTGCAGGTGCATTCGTTAGACCAAAAGGCATAACTAAAAACTCATAATGCCCATACCTGGTCCGAAAAGCAGTCTTAGGAACATCTTCACTTCTTACCCTCAGCTGATGGTACCCAGATCTCAAATCAATTTTGGAGAACACTGACGCTCCCTTCAACTGATCAAAGAGATCATCGATTCTAGGCAAAGGATATTTATTTTTAATAGTCACCTTGTTCAATTGCCTATAATCGATACACAACCTCATAGTACCATCTTTCTTCTTCACAAATAGCACAGGAGCTCCCCAAGGAGAAACACTGGGGCGAATGAATCCTTTGTCCAACAACTCCTGTAATTGCACTTTCAACTCCCTCAATTCTGCTGGTGCCATTCTATAAGGAGTAATAGAGATAGGAGTGGTACCAGGCAACAATTCAATACCGAACTCCACCTCTCTCTCAGGAGGCAACCCTGGCAACTCCTCTGGAAACACATCCGGGAACTCAGCAACTGTGGCAATGCTATCAATAGGGGAACCCTTCACTCTAGTATCCACCACATGAGCAAGATAGGCTTCACACCCCTTTCTAATCAACCTCCTGGCTGCAACAGCTGAAACAAATAAGGAGGCTAGCTGTTCCTGCTCATTAGATACTATCACCTCTCTACCATCACCCGTTCTCAAAGAAACAATTTTCTTTTTACAATCCACCACAGCTTCATGTCGAGATAGCCAATCCATACCTAAGATCACGTCATATTCCTTAAATGGCATCTCAATCAAATCCCCAAGGAACTCCTCACCCTGCACCACTACTGCACTATCTCTATGCACCTTACTCACAACCACACTATGCCCTAATGGATTTGTTACCAACACATCAAATCCTAGGGACTCAGCATGCAAATCAGATACAGGCAAAACAGATGCACTAATATATGAATGTGTGGAACCCGGATCAATCAAAGCAAGTACTGGAGTATTAAATAAAGAAAAAGTACCAGCTATGACTGCCGATGTATCTGGCTGTCTCTGCATAACATACATCCTCTGGGAAGATCCAACCTCCTCTGGTCTACCCTCCCTGGATGTAGCACCTCTTCTAGAACTGAATCCTGGTCTACCTCCCCGACTGGCACCTCTGCCTCCTCTGCCTCCCCTCACACTAGCTCGAGAAGCAGCAGAATCAACTGGCATCTGATCCTGCCTCTCAGGACAGTCTCTCACAAAGTGGTCAGGTGATCCACACCTGAAGCATACCCCTGATCTACTATGCCTCCAACAAACGCCCCCATGTCTTCCACCACACTGGTTACACACAGGTAAGGTGGATCTCTGAACTCCAGGAGTAGGAGCACTCGCTACTGAAGCTGCAGGTCTAAATCTCTGCCTCTGGAACTGCACTGACCTACCCACTGGTCTCTGGCTCCTACTACTCCGAGGAACAAAACTTCCTCTACCCCTCTTCGCAGAAGAAGACCCTGCCTCGAACTGGGGCCTTCTAACCCTAACCTCTTCCTCTGAAGCAGCTGCAATAACTTGAGCTCGCTCTACACTTCGAGCTGCTGCCACAAGCTGTGAGAAATCCTGATATCTGGATCCAGCCACTAAGCACATGATCGAGGGCCTCAATCCCTCCTCAAATCGCCGACATCTATCAATCTCATCAGTAATGATACCCCCAGCATACTGACTCAGTCGAATAAACTCAACTTCATACTCAGTTACGGTCCGATGATCTTGCTTCAAATCTAGAAACTCTCTTTTCTTCCCATCTTTATACTCCCTAGGAGTATACTTCAACTCAAATTCTCTCAGAAAATCCGCATAAGACAAGGTTGGTGGATCATCCATAGAATGGGGCACTGTCTTCCACCAGTCGTAGGCATCCTTCTGTAGCAAAGATCTTGCATAGTCAAACTTCTCCTCTGAAGTGGCTTGCAACTGCACAAATACCCTCTGAACTCTATCAAGCCACTGTTCTGCTACAGCCGGATCAACTGTACCAAAGAAATCCTCTGCTCCATATTTCCTTAGCTTATCATAGTGCCTTACTGGTACTGAAGGCTGAGGGGGTGGTGGCGGTGGCTGTGGTTGCACAGGTGCTTGTCTCATAGCTTCCAACATAGGCCTAAACCAGGCTGGCGGAACCTCCTCCCCAGCTGGTCTACCCGACACCGAAGCAGGTGCCTCCTCAACACTATCAACCCTAGCTCCCTCAGCAGGAGCAATACTCTCGGCACTACCCTCAACAGATTGTCGCGAATGAGATGCCATCTCTACCTATATCTGCAAACACAGCAGAATATTCCTCATTAAAGATCAAAGACTGCCATACCAAAACATGTATTTTACTCAAAAACCCACTTTAAAAATCAAAATATTCTTTTTCTTACAATTGATCTAGGTTGAGAATCTCAAACCTAGGCTCTGATACCAAAAATTGTAACACCCCTTCCCGACCTACGTGTGTAAGCTGAGTAGAGGCGCCACCCTATCCTAATGTTGCTACCACTTTTACTTAGTCAAATTTTTGTTCCGATTTTTATAGAAATTTTGCCATAGTTTTGCCTAAAAATTCAATCCCAAGTGTCGACAAAACTGGTTTTTTTCTAATTTTTGAAAACATTTTTACACAAACCAATGCAAACAAAATCATTCTCAATACACTTCCAATAAATCCCCCTTATAACCTCAACTACAACCTGCAAAAAGGATTTACACTTCTAGTACAAAATAAAGTAAAGGTTTATTATGAAATACAGCAGATAAAATCTTTGTTCACTATGCAACGGAAAGTAACAATATTTACAAATTCATATACATCAAAACTCAAGTTTTACAACACATAAAATTTATACATGTTTGGCAGTCAGTCTTCGATCTTAAAGCCCACTATTCAATCTTCAAAATCTAGGCTCGACTCGGCCTAGAGGAACTCTCTGGTTCTTCCTTGTCACCTGCGCGAAGAATCACATTCGCGCTAAGCCAACGGCTTAGTAAGATAAAACATGCTAATGGTATGCTTTAATGTAATGCAATGCCACATATGTTATTGATAAGATCAATATCATAAATATAAAGTTAACCACATAATTATGCATTTCACAAATCATAGTCATATGAGCATACCACATTCAACATTAATCAATCATACTCAATAACCAACATCTCATTTCATTAACTCATAACATTATTTAGGACATTCATATAACCCTGACACCTATGGGCCCAACAAGTATTTAATACGATATTCAGAGTTCAGAGTTACTGCTTTGGTTCATAGTCACAATAATCACGCCCGTAGGCAATGTATATACATGTATCTCTATCCATGGATAGTGTAACAGACCCAGTCTCTTGGATCATCAACTCAATACATATGAGGAGATCCTCAACCCGGCAAGACTGTTACAAATCATGTATCTCATAGTGTAACAGACCCAGTCTCTTGGACCATCAACTCAACACCTATGAGGAGGTCCTCAACCCGGCAAGACTGTTACCTTTCATCATTTCTTAGGCATGCCACCCAAATCCAGAACTCTGAAACTGAATAACATATTAAACAAACAATTCATTTCCATTCTCAATTCTCATCACATTTAGGCAAACATGCCTTCTTTCTTTCAATTACATCATCTTAGCCAATAACAATGGCTTCACATTTCATTTCATAATATAACATCTCATTATTCAAGTATATATATATATATATATCTCATCCATGATCACATTATATCTCACATAGCATCATTCATAAATATCAACATTTCATTCCACATTACTCATGAAACACATTACCATTCACAATGCACAACATAACATTGTTCAATCTCAACAATGCAATTAGGGCAAAGAACAATTGATTATAACATTCATTGATTCAAGTGTGTTTAAAGTGTTTAGGGTTAGGTTTAAGGACCAACCTACCTTTGGAGAACCAAAGCAATGCAAGAAGAACAAAGAATTAAAACCCTAACCATAAATAGTACATTCTGGTTTTAAACTCCATTTTATCCTTATTTTGAAAAATTGTATAAAATAATCTACTTGACTAAAAATTCTAAAATTTTTACAGAATTTAGTTTTATATCTTAAAATCATCCCTTTAAAATTTCAGATCAAACTGAACACAAAATCTTGGTCAAATAGTTCACCTAACCAGACTGCCCCAATTGCCCTGCATCCTGGCAGCAGTTCTGAACTTTGTGAATTCCATAAATCAAATTCAATCAACGTGGTTCCAAATTATTTTTCTCAAATACTAGACTCACTAAGAAACAACATATCCAAAATTCAATTGAATATGATTTTTCTACATTTTATTAAAAATCCCGAAATATAGCTGTCCCAGTTAAGGTACCTGCTGGAACAGGTCTAATGAAAATAATTTTTCTAAACTCATAACCATTCCAAAATCGAATCAACATATTTTTCAGTCATTCTAGACTCATAGAGGCACAACATATCAAAAATTCACTTCAAGAACATTTTTCTAAAATTAATTAAAAATCATACAAGTCACAGCCTTTACTAATCCTAAAACAGAAACAATTTCACTAAACACCAATCTTACTCTTCCATCACCAACACCAACCCAACTTCTCATCTATCAAGCAAAATCAATACTTACAATCATACCATAAGCAACTTAATCATACCACTTCAAAAGAATTGAAGAAATTAGAGAAAAGATCTTACCTCAAATGAAGAAATCCACAAATCTTTAACCAAAACCCTTGTTTCTTTCTTCAAAATGCTTCAAACCTCAAGATCACCTCTCTTTCTCTCTTTGTCTATGGAGAATCCGGCCACTTCAAGAAAGAAAGAAGAAAATGCACAAGTCAAACACCTTTTCTTCTTTTAATCTCCACCATGCATCTTACAAGGAAAATTACCAAAACACCCTTAACCATATAACTAACTCTTTGTCTCATATAAGCCCTTTATAGTAATTTCATTAACAACCAAAAATATCTTCTTCCACTTAACCATCACCTTGACTCTTCATTTGACCAATGTATATGTTAATTATATCATCATATAAACAACATATACATTTGTCTCTAAACCCTAAATTTCTTCTCCAAAACACATATACATATACATTCTCTTCCCATTTCTTTTCTCTTACAATTTAACACATATATGCACAAACATTCACTTCCCAATATATATATCAACAACCACAATAACAACAACATACTCAAAACTTCTAGGGCATAAATGTGGATATTACAATTCTCCCCCTCTAAAAAGAAAATTTCGTCCTCGAAATTACCTGATATCAAAGCTGAAACAATTGCGGATACTGCTCTCGCATGGTATGCTCACTTTCCCAAGTCGCTTCTTCTTTTGCATGATTCTTCCAAAGAATCTTCACCAATGGCACTCTCTTGTTCCTTAACTCTTTCACTTCTCGTGCCAAGATAGCAACTGGTTCCTCTTCAAATGTCAAATCTGGGCTCACTTCAATAGACTCAAATGGCAACACATGAGATGGATCCGACCTATATCTCCTCAACATAGAAACATGGAATACATTATGAATACGATCCAACTCAGGTGGCAAAGCAAGTCGATACGCCACTGGCCCAACTCTTTCTAACACTTCATACGGCCTAATGAAACGAGGACTCAATTTTCCTTTCCGACCGAACCTCAAAATTTTCTTCCAAGGAGACACTTTCAGAAATACCTTATCTCCAACATCAAACTCTATATCTCTCCTTTTTAGATCTGCATAAGACTTCTGTCGGTCTGAAGCTGCTTTTAACCTGCCTCGAATCAACTTTACTTTATCTTCAGTTTCTTGAATCAAATCAGGACCAACCAACTTATTATCTCCAAGCTCATTCCAACAAAGAGGTGTCCTACACCGTCTGCCATACAATGCTTCAAACGGTGCCATACCAATGCTGGATTGGTGACTGTTGTTGTAAGCAAACTCCACAAGAGGTAAAAACCTATCCCAACTTCCAGAGAAATCGATAACACAGCTTCTCAACATGTCCTCAATAATCTGTATCACCCTCTCTGACTGTCCATCCGTCTGTGGATGAAAAGCAGTGCTGAAGTGCAGTCGAGAACCTAAAGCACTATGCAAACTCTTCCAAAATCTGGAAGTAAACCTGGGATCTCGATCAGACACTAAAGAAGTTGGAACACCATGCAGTTTCACAATCTCATGGATATACAGCTCAGCCAATCTCTCCAAAGAGTAATCCATTCGAACCGGAAGGAAATGAGCTGTCTTAGTCAATCTATCCACAATCACCCATATAGCATCATGCTTCTTTTGTGTCAATGGCAAACCAGACACAAAATCCATTGTCACTCTTTCCCACTTCCATTCTGGCACTGACAATGGTTGAAGCAACCCGGTTGGAACTTGATGCTCTGCTTTAACCTTCTGACAAGTGAGACATTTCGATACAAACTCAGCAATGTCTCTCTTCAAACCAATCCACCAATAATGCTGTCTCAAATCATGATACATCTTCGTATTACCCGGATGCATAGCAAACATTGACTGATGAGCTTCTTCTAAAATGACTCTTTTCAAATCAGCATCATCGGGTACACACAATCGGTTCTTAAACCAGAGACTCCCATCATCTTTCACAACAAAATCTCTAGTCTTCCCATTCTTGCAATCTGAAAAAATCTTCTGAATCTTCTTATCGGCCAACTGAGCTTCTTTGATCTGATCTAACAAAATCGGCTTTAATTGCAACTGTGCCAATAATGCACCATCAACACAAGGTACAAAACTGGCATGCAATGCTCTCAACTCAACAAGCAACGAGAGCGAGTAAACAGTTAAACCAGCTAAAGACTTCCGACTCAAGGCATCAGCAACAACATTTGCTTTACCTGGATGATAGTCAATCAAGCAGTCGTAGTCTTTAATCAATTCTAACCATCTCCTCTGACGAAGATTGAGTTCTTTCTGGACACCCAAATACTTCAAACTCTTGTGATCAGTGTAGATGAAACATTTCTCCCCAAACAGATAGTGGCGCCAAATCTTTAATGCAAACACAATGGCAGCCAATTCTAAATCATGGGTCGGATAGTTAAGCTCATGCGGTTTCAACTGTCGAGATGCATAAGCTATAACTTTCCCTTCCTACATCAATACACACCCCAAACCTCTATGTGAAGCATCACTGTAGATCACATATGGTTTGCCTTCAACAGGTAAAGTAAGAACAGGCGCTTGAGTCAACAACTCTCTCAACTGCTCAAAACTAGCCTGACACTGATCTGTCCACACAAATCTCACTCCCTTTCGAAGTAATCTGGTGAGTGGAGTAGCTATCAAAGAAAACCCTTTCACAAACCGTCGGTAATAGCCTGCCAAACCCAGAAAACTTCTAATCTCTGTCACAGACTTGGGTGGACTCCAATTTAAAATGGCTTCAACTTTGCTCGGATCAACTCTGATGCCTTCTGCAGAAACAATATGTCCGAGAAAAGCAACTTGATCCAACCAGAACTCACACTTCGACAATTTGGCAAATAACTGATTCTCTCTCAAAATCTGCAACACAATCCGCAGATGCATATCATGCTCCTCTTCATTCCGCGAATACACCAGTATATCATCAATGAAGACCACTACAAACTGATCCAAATAGGGCCTAAACACCCTATTCATCAAATCCATAAAAGCTGCAGGTGCATTCGTTAGACCAAAAGGCATAACTAAAAACTCATAATGCCCATACCTGGTCCGAAAAGCAGTCTTAGGAACATCTTCACTTCTTACCCTCAGCTGATGGTACCCAGATCTCAAATCAATTTTGGAGAACACTGACGCTCCCTTCAACTGATCAAAGAGATCATCGATTCTAGGCAAAGGATATTTATTTTTAATAGTCACCTTGTTCAATTGCCTATAATCGATACACAACCTCATAGTACCATCTTTCTTCTTCACAAATAGCACAGGAGCTCCCCAAGGAGAAACACTGGGGCGAATGAATCCTTTGTCCAACAACTCCTGTAATTGCACTTTCAACTCCCTCAATTCTGCTGGTGCCATTCTATAAGGAGTAATAGAGATAGGAGTGGTACCAGGCAACAATTCAATACCGAACTCCACCTCTCTCTCAGGAGGCAACCCTGGCAACTCCTCTGGAAACACATCCGGGAACTCAGCAACTGTGGCAATGCTATCAATAGGGGAACCCTTCACTCTAGTATCCACCACATGAGCAAGATAGGCTTCACACCCCTTTCTAATCAACCTCCTGGCTGCAACAGCTGAAACAAATAAGGAGGCTAGCTGTTCCTGCTCATTAGATACTATCACCTCTCTACCATCACCCGTTCTCAAAGAAACAATTTTCTTTTTACAATCCACCACAGCTTCATGTCGAGATAGCCAATCCATACCTAAGATCACGTCATATTCCTTAAATGGCATCTCAATCAAATCCCCAAGGAACTCCTCACCCTGCACCACTACTGCACTATCTCTATGCACCTTACTCATAACCACACTATGCCCTAACGGATTTGTTACCAACACATCAAATCCTAGGGACTCAGCATGCAAATCAGATACAGGCAAAACAGATGCACTAATATATGAATGTGTGGAACCCGGATCAATCAAAGCAAGTACTGGAGTATTAAATAAAGAAAAAGTACCAGCTATGACTGCCGATGTATCTGGCTGTCTCTGCATAACATACATCCTCTGGGAAGATCCAACCTCCTCTGGTCTACCCTCCCTGGATGTAGCACCTCTTCTAGAACTGAATCCTGGTCTACCTCCCCGACTGGCACCTCTGCCTCCTCTGCCTCCCCTCACACTAGCTCGAGAAGCAGCAGAATCAACTGGCATCTGATCCTGCCTCTCAGGACAGTCTCTCACAAAGTGGTCAGGTGATCCACACCTGAAGCATACCCCTGATCTACTATGCCTCCAACAAACGCCCCCATGTCTTCCACCACACTGGTTACACACAGGTAAGGTGGATCTCTGAACTCCAGGAGTAGGAGCACTCGCTACTGAAGCTGCAGGTCTAAATCTCTGCCTCTGGAACTGCACTGACCTACCCACTGGTCTCTGGCTCCTACTACTCCGAGGAACAAAACTTCCTCTACCCCTCTTCGCAGAAGAAGACCCTGCCTCGAACTGGGGCCTTCTAACCCTAACCTCTTCCTCTGAAGCAGCTGCAATAACTTGAGCTCGCTCTACACTTCGAGCTGCTGCCACAAGCTGTGAGAAATCCTGATATCTGGATCCAGCCACTAAGCACATGATCGAGGGCCTCAATCCCTCCTCAAATCGCCGACATCTATCAATCTCATCAGTAATGATACCCCCAGCATACTGACTCAGTCGAATAAACTCAACTTCATACTCAGTTACGGTCCGATGATCTTGCTTCAAATCTAGAAACTCTCTTTTCTTCCCATCTTTATACTCCCTAGGAGTATACTTCAACTCAAATTCTCTCAGAAAATCCGCATAAGACAAGGTTGGTGGATCATCCATAGAATGGGGCACTGTCTTCCACCAGTCGTAGGCATCCTTCTGTAGCAAAGATCTTGCATAGTCAAACTTCTCCTCTGAAGTGGCTTGCAACTGCACAAATACCCTCTGAACTCTATCAAGCCACTGTTCTGCTACAGCCGGATCAACTGTACCAAAGAAATCCTCTGCTCCATATTTCCTTAGCTTATCATAGTGCCTTACTGGTACTGAAGGCTGAGGGGGTGGTGGCGGTGGCTGTGGTTGCACAGGTGCTTGTCTCATAGCTTCCAACATAGGCCTAAACCAGGCTGGCGGAACCTCCTCCCCAGCTGGTCTACCCGACACCGAAGCAGGTGCCTCCTCAACACTATCAACCCTAGCTCCCTCAGCAGGAGCAATACACTCGGCACTACCCTCAACAGATTGTCGCGAATGAGATGCCATCTCTACCTATATCTGCAAACACAGCAGAATATTCCTCATTAAAGATCAAAGACTGCCATACCAAAACATGTATTTTACTC
Organism: Garcia nutans; assembly: GCA_947685225.1. Taxonomy (NCBI): domain Eukaryota; kingdom Viridiplantae; phylum Streptophyta; class Magnoliopsida; order Malpighiales; family Euphorbiaceae; genus Garcia; species Garcia nutans. Next base: position 40,105,769 of record CANTUV010000045.1, read on the forward strand.
AAAAACCCACTTTAAAAATCAAAATATTCTTTTTCTTACAATTGATCTAGGTTGAGAATCTCAAACCTAGGCTCTGATACCAAAAATTGTAACACCCCTTCCCGACCTACGTGTGTAAGCTGAGTAGAGGCGCCACCCTATCCTAATGTTGCTACCACTTTTACTTAGTCAAATTTTTGTTCCGATTTTTATAGAAATTTTGCCATAGTTTTGCCTAAAAATTCAATCCCAAGTGTCGACAAAACTGGTTTTTTTCTAATTTTTGAAAACATTTTTACACAAACCAATGCAAACAAAATCATTCTCAATACACTTCCAATAAATCCCCCTTATAACCTCAACTACAACCTGCAAAAAGGATTTACACTTCTAGTACAAAATAAAGTAAAGGTTTATTATGAAATACAGCAGATAAAATCTTTGTTCACTATGCAACGGAAAGTAACAATATTTACAAATTCATATACATCAAAACTCAAGTTTTACAACACATAAAATTTATACATGTTTGGCAGTCAGTCTTCGATCTTAAAGCCCACTATTCAATCTTCAAAATCTAGGCTCGACTCGGCCTAGAGGAACTCTCTGGTTCTTCCTTGTCACCTGCGCGAAGAATCACATTCGCGCTAAGCCAACGGCTTAGTAAGATAAAACATGCTAATGGTATGCTTTAATGTAATGCAATGCCACATATGTTATTGATAAGATCAATATCATAAATATAAAGTTAACCACATAATTATGCATTTCACAAATCATAGTCATATGAGCATACCACATTCAACATTAATCAATCATACTCAATAACCAACATCTCATTTCATTAACTCATAACATTATTTAGGACATTCATATAACCCTGACACCTATGGGCCCAACAAGTATTTAATACGATATTCAGAGTTCAGAGTTACTGCTTTGGTTCATAGTCACAATAATCACGCCCGTAGGCAATGTATATACATGTATCTCTATCCATGGATAGTGTAACAGACCCAGTCTCTTGGATCATCAACTCAATACATATGAGGAGATCCTCAACCCGGCAAGACTGTTACAAATCATGTATCTCATAGTGTAACAGACCCAGTCTCTTGGACCATCAACTCAACACCTATGAGGAGGTCCTCAACCCGGCAAGACTGTTACCTTTCATCATTTCTTAGGCATGCCACCCAAATCCAGAACTCTGAAACTGAATAACATATTAAACAAACAATTCATTTCCATTCTCAATTCTCATCACATTTAGGCAAACATGCCTTCTTTCTTTCAATTACATCATCTTAGCCAATAACAATGGCTTCACATTTCATTTCATAATATAACATCTCATTATTCAAGTATATATATATATATATATATCTCATCCATGATCACATTATATCTCACATAGCATCATTCATAAATATCAACATTTCATTCCACATTACTCATGAAACACATTACCATTCACAATGCACAACATAACATTGTTCAATCTCAACAATGCAATTAGGGCAAAGAACAATTGATTATAACATTCATTGATTCAAGTGTGTTTAAAGTGTTTAGGGTTAGGTTTAAGGACCAACCTACCTTTGGAGAACCAAAGCAATGCAAGAAGAACAAAGAATTAAAACCCTAACCATAAATAGTACATTCTGGTTTTAAACTCCATTTTATCCTTATTTTGAAAAATTGTATAAAATAATCTACTTGACTAAAAATTCTAAAATTTTTACAGAATTTAGTTTTATATCTTAAAATCATCCCTTTAAAATTTCAGATCAAACTGAACACAAAATCTTGGTCAAATAGTTCACCTAACCAGACTGCCCCAATTGCCCTGCATCCTGGCAGCAGTTCTGAACTTTGTGAATTCCATAAATCAAATTCAATCAACGTGGTTCCAAATTATTTTTCTCAAATACTAGACTCACTAAGAAACAACATATCCAAAATTCAATTGAATATGATTTTTCTACATTTTATTAAAAATCCCGAAATATAGCTGTCCCAGTTAAGGTACCTGCTGGAACAGGTCTAATGAAAATAATTTTTCTAAACTCATAACCATTCCAAAATCGAATCAACATATTTTTCAGTCATTCTAGACTCATAGAGGCACAACATATCAAAAATTCACTTCAAGAACATTTTTCTAAAATTAATTAAAAATCATACAAGTCACAGCCTTTACTAATCCTAAAACAGAAACAATTTCACTAAACACCAATCTTACTCTTCCATCACCAACACCAACCCAACTTCTCATCTATCAAGCAAAATCAATACTTACAATCATACCATAAGCAACTTAATCATACCACTTCAAAAGAATTGAAGAAATTAGAGAAAAGATCTTACCTCAAATGAAGAAATCCACAAATCTTTAACCAAAACCCTTGTTTCTTTCTTCAAAATGCTTCAAACCTCAAGATCACCTCTCTTTCTCTCTTTGTCTATGGAGAATCCGGCCACTTCAAGAAAGAAAGAAGAAAATGCACAAGTCAAACACCTTTTCTTCTTTTAATCTCCACCATGCATCTTACAAGGAAAATTACCAAAACACCCTTAACCATATAACTAACTCTTTGTCTCATATAAGCCCTTTATAGTAATTTCATTAACAACCAAAAATATCTTCTTCCACTTAACCATCACCTTGACTCTTCATTTGACCAATGTATATGTTAATTATATCATCATATAAACAACATATACATTTGTCTCTAAACCCTAAATTTCTTCTCCAAAACACATATACATATACATTCTCTTCCCATTTCTTTTCTCTTACAATTTAACACATATATGCACAAACATTCACTTCCCAATATATATATCAACAACCACAATAACAACAACATACTCAAAACTTCTAGGGCATAAATGAGGATATTACAGACTTGGTTTTGGGAATTATAGCCTAAGAATTTTAAGACTCATTGATTAGGGTTTCGGAGAATTGGGTTTTGATACTTTAGGAACAAATTAAGGTTTTCTCATATTTTCTTTACTAGGTTACAGTTTTGGTGTTTTGGGAAGAATAATTTAAAGGTAGGGTTATTGGATGATAAGTTTTAAAAGAGATTAGGGTTTTAATTTATTATTTTAGAAAAACAGTGATTTGGGAAAATAAATTAAGGTTTTAGGGGATTTGATGAAACAATGTAAGGTTTTGGACAAAAATAGTTTAGGGCTTTGAGTTTTAACAAAATAATTTGGGGTTTTTAGGATTATTTAGCTACTGTAACATTAGGGTTTAAGAGTTTTTAGGAATTAGATGAGGGTTTAAGTATTTAATGAATTAGGATTTTGATTTATAAAGCATATAATTCAGATTTAACAACTTTATGCTACTAAAAAAATTAATACCAAAACATATCAACAAAACATTTAAAAGGAAGCATGTTATGGCTACTGTGAATATAAGAAATTATTAATTAAGATCAAACCATTGTTGGTTCAACCACAATTGCACCGTTGGAATTCTGAAGAAACCATGATCAAGACAACACTGCCTTGTTGCCTTGTGGTTGGAAGGGTTCTTTTTACTCTTGACTGCTTCGGATTGCTTTAAAATTTGAAAGTCCAATTGTAATTCTTAATTAATTTTGGTTGTCCTCCATTCTGTGTTTTAATGCTAGTATTTATAGAATTTTTAAAGTAAAACCTAATATCTTAAGGAAGTTCAAGATATTTAGGAAATTAATTGACCTTTTCGAGTGAAAATTAAATTTTAGCAAAAATTGGCCAACGCGCTGGCACGGGCTGCTAAGACGCAAGCAGCGGGCGAACAATGGGCTGGGACTCAAATATTTGGGCAAGTTCAGCCAATTCATCACAGCATAATCTGTGGTGAATTGGCCCAGGCCAATTCACCGCAGATTATGCCTGCGACGAATTGGTCAGGCCAATTCGCTGCAGGTCCTTTTGGCCTGTGGCGAATTGCCTTGCAGCATGTCGCCCACCGATTGATATGTCAGATTTTTTATTTTTTATATATATTTTTAAAAAAATAAATAATAAATACTAAATACTAAAATAAATAATAAATACCATAAAATTATTTCGGACTTATTTTAAAATATTGGACTGGACTTGGTCAGAAATTAAGGGTCTACAAGTCTTCTCCACAGTTGATTTTTCCACAGCCTTCGGCTCTTTCTTCTTATCTTGAGGATCTTAGAAGTATTGAGCCCAGTGATTATCATCATCAATCATCACTTTGTCATCACTCATAGCCGCTTCACTAACCTTAGCCTTTCCCTTGTTTATCCGCTTTTTAGTATTAGCAGATGCTTCAACTGTGCTCCCCATTAATGCAGCCAGTTGGCTTTTCATGGTCTCAGCTAGGACCTCCTTTAGTTCCTCCATCTTGGAGTTGAGTGCACCTCCACCATCTTCTGAATCTATTCAGGTTCTATTTCTTTTGGTGAGAAGCTAACTAAGTCGTTGCTAGATTCTATGTCACGGGCGTAGGTCGGATTGTCGTAAGCTCTTGAACTGATATACTCTAGCTTTGTGAACTAGAAAAGATCAATGCCATGTAATGCAATGCATGTATGCATGGATGCACAAATAATAGATAGACAAAGATACATAAGACGTTCCTTCCAACCTTATATCTTCCACATACAAATGGTGAGTCTCTTTTCCTAGGTACATGGTCAATAAAATATCAACATGGGATATCTTATTTTTAAAAATTTTCACTTAGACGATTTAACTAATAGTTGTATTTTCAAACTTAGAAATCAATCCATGATAATTCCCATTAATTAAGCCTTAATCCATTAGATCAACTAGAAATAGCATTTATGCTATATTATAGATTAAAAATAAATTAAAAAGTTTATCATAAATAGATTTCCTATTTGAAAGAGCAACTAATGATTCATACCACAAACAAGCTCATGATTAATAATTCTTGATATAAATTAGGCCCACAACTAATTTTTGATATTCCATAATTGACCTAAATAGTTGTAAGCTCGTTTAAGAAAAAAGATTGTAATTTGAATGACGTGAAAAATAAATTTTTTTTCAAAACCCATTGTTTGTTTAAGAATGAATTTTGGGCTTTATATTTGGGCCATAAGGTAGGAAAGAATCTTTGACCCTTTTTGTAAAAGTTTTATGTCCAAAGCCCATTTTGAAAATTTTGAAAATTGTTTTGGTCTTTTGGGCTTAAAAATTATTTTGAGCTTACATTATAATTAGGTCATACTAGAAAAAGAACAAACCAAATAAGCCATGTTTCAAACCAAGATATATCAATCATAGTCAAATAATAAGCATTTGGGTAAAAAAAATCTATGAAAAGTAACTAAGTCAATTACATGGGCTCTAGTCTTTGGATTGCAAAGTTTAGACTCTCATAGCAAGTATATACTAAAAATACGAGGCTATGAGTGGTTATGCCATGCTCGATCTCTATACTTTGAGTGAAAGTATAGTATCCCTTACATAACACAACTCGGGTAAAATGAGCATCCTAACTTACGCACACAATGCAATCTAAATGATGCAATAGACAATATCATAATAAGAAAGAATAAAATAATATAAAGACCAATGAAATCAACATCTCTTATCTCCAGTGGAGTCACCATTGTGAGCGGAGATTTTTGCCCTCACTCCCATGTGGAATGGTTCTTGCAACTTTGGCACTGTTAGGCTTAGGGCCTTAGAGAATACAGGCCTAAACTCAGAGAAAATGAAATTGCCACCAAGACAGGCAGGAAAAAAGAAAGGGGTGGATGACTCGACTTTTAAGGAATCCCCAACCCTCTAATGGGTTTGAAAAGTTAGGTACGTATGGGGAAGGTGAGAATGACCTAGCACCCCCATAATGCCCGGTTTATTAGAACCGGCCTCCTTTTCAAGTCTAAATATTATTAAATTCTTAAATATTATAATATCATCCATACTACATATAATTACTAAAAATAAATAATCATTGTATTAAAATCAAAACAAGTTCAAACAAAACAATAAAATGAGCACCCATACAAGATGGAAACCTGCCCTTACAATGTCCAAAATAAAAGTAAAACAAAATAGAATACCCATAAATTGGTGAAAACATGTCCCTTACTTTAATCATCAAAAATAAAATAAAAGAAACAAATTAAATAAACAAGGCACCCATAAAGTGGAAACATGTCTTTTACAACTTTAAAACCTAAATAAAAAAATATAATTCAATTAAATAAAATCAGTAATAAAATAATCAAAATGCACCATCCATCATAAAAGCATGTAATAATAAATCAAATAATCGGATCTAGAGTTTAATCCTAAATTAGGTTTCAAACATGCAAAATTAAGATTTCTAACCTAAAACTAGGGCATTAATTATCAACTTAGGATTTTATTATACAATTAGATTTTTAACCTAAATTAAGGTTTTCTGGATAAAATCAAGGTTTTATGGATTCTAAAACAAAATTAGGATTTTGAACTTAAAAACTAGGGTTTTATGGTTTAGAAATTAGGGTTGTAGGGTTTTAATTTGGAAATTAGGGTTTTGGTTTGGAAATTAGGTTTTGGGTAAAAGTCTAGAGTTTTAATTTAGAAACTAGGGTTTTAGGTATTTGGGATTAGGATTAATGTTTTAGAATTATGGTAAGGTATTTGGGATTAAGGTCTTGATTTTACAGATTTAGGATTAGGGTTTTAGGGTTTGACATATAGGTTTTGGTTTTACAAATTAGGATTAGGGTTTTAAGGTTTGAGATATGGGTTTTAGTTTTACAGATTAGGATTAGGGTTTTAAGGTTTGGGATTTAGGTTTTTAGAAACAAGGTTTAATGTTTTGGAAAATAGAATTAGAGTTTATGAAATTTTGCTACAGTCAGAAGATGACAATTTTATTGCTACTGGAAATTTAAATGATAGCAAACAATTTTATTGCTACTGGATTACTTGACCACTGAATTAAAAATAATTACAATAAGTAATTAAAACTTTTAATGTTACTAGAATTAAATTAACTACTAGATTAAAACTTTTTCATGACATTCAATGTTTAAAGGAAAAGCATAGCTACTAGACATTAAAATAAATTAAATTTAGAAAATAAAACATGTGTTGAAGTCTCAACCAAATTAAATATGTTGATCCAAGCTGCTGCCTGCACCAATCCAAAGTTTTGGTTGAGCAAGGTATATTGATTGCTCAATATTGATCATAGACTTCCCTTTTAGTGTTGCTACTACCTCTGGCTGAACTTTATTTTTATTTTTGCTATTGTGTCCATGATCACTCAGCTGCCAAAAAGTCCTTTCCATTGTTTAAGCTCTATTTATTTATAATGTCGCAATTAGGGTTCACGATTATGAAGTTAAACACAATTAGGTTTCTTAAATATGCTGAATTCTTTTCGAATTAGGATTCATGTCGATTTGGAGTGTCCAAATCGACATGAAGCCAGCTCATGTCGATTTAAAGTGTCCAAATTGACATGAGCTAACCCAAATCGACATGAACATTGGCTTATGCTGACTTGGACCAATCCCGACTGAAACCAATCTAAACTTTTTTTAAATCTTTGGACCAAACCTTTTTCACAAATTTAATTTTGGGCTTTTATGGATTGGACTATTTTAACTTGAGCCTTTAAATTATGTTTAGGCTCTTAAAAAATATAATGGACCAAGATAAGTTACTTAAATTTAAACTTCCCAAATTTAAGGGTCTACAGCTTGTAAAAACTAAAGATTAGTAGAACATTAACTAGTTGTTAAGGAAGTGGAGATAGGATTAAGGTAATCCAAACCACTATAAACTCTTTGTGTTCATTCTTCTCTACTCTGCTCTTGTCTTAATTTGTTTTGCTTTTAATATTTAATTTGTTATCATTCTTCAAAATAACCAATTCACTCTCCCCCCCCCCCCCCCCCCCCCCCCTTCTTGGTTGCCATCTTAGGACAACAGGTAATTATCTCTTAACAAATAGGTACTTTCATTTGTAACAATTGCCTCTTTTCCATTACGTTCACGTGTGTGAATGGGAATTTTTGCCTCCACTCCCAGTGGAATAGTTCTTGTGACTTCAGCACTGTTAGGCTCTGGGCCTTAGAGAACACGAGCCTAAACCTAGATAATAGGAGTCACTACCCTGAAGGGCTATGAAGAGGATAGAAGGGGTGGATGACTCGATTCCTAAGGAATCCCTAGCCCCTACAAGCTTCTGAATGTTGTGTACACATGAGGAAGGTGAGAAGTGGCCCAGCACTCCCACAACGTCTGGTTTATTAGAATCGACCTCCATTTTAGAAATTCTTAAATTACTATGATACTATTCATATTAAAAATATTATTGAAATGAACAACATCATATTATAAATCAAATAATGGGCACTCATACAAGATGAAAACATCCCTAACAAATATCCAAGATCCATAAAAACAAATAAAATGGACACCCACTAAAAGATGAAAATGTGTCCTTTACAATTGTCCCAATGTCCTTAAAATAAATTAAATTACATAAACTAAATAAATTAAACAAGTAAGGCACCTCTAAGTGGAAACATGCCTTTTACATCCTTAAAATCCAAATAATAAAATTAACACTATTCAACCATTTATAATATAAAAAAAATAATCCAAACATATAGTTAATCATCACACAAATAATAATAAATTAGGATTTAATAAAAGGAAATTAAGGTTAATCACAAAAATTACAATCCATAAACATATCTTAATATTAACTCATTAATGAAATATAGGGTGCAACGCAAACGGCAATCCCGCTAATCGATTAGCAGGCAGGGGTCAAGGGGGGCAGTGCTTCCTAAAGGTAAACAATTTACCATACTTGTTGAATGAGTTGCTACATCCAGAATATATGTTATTAGGGCTTTAACATGCAAAATTAAGATTTAATATGATATACTAAATTAAAGTTTTCATATCATAATGCAAACAAGATAAAAGAAATAATAAGTTAAGTTAAGAACACATTGAATTTTGCATAGTTAAATGAAGATGATACTCTACTATACTAAGAAAATTTAATTGACAAAGATCATGCCTTCATTATAGGTTCCACTAAAAAATAACACTAAGCTAAGCCATTTAGTAGCACAATCCTTTAGTAAAGATTCATATATGATTTTCCTTTGAAGTTCCACAATCGGTTTGGGCCAGACAAATTTTGGTTGAGCATAATAACCTTTGTGCTTGCTCTTTGCCTCTTTTGTTTTTTGCTTCTGCCTCTCTTTTGATTTCTATTTTCTTTCCACTCTCTATGCCTTTTAGGGTTTGCTAACTATTGTCGTTTAATTTACTGATTGTGGCTGCCCTCCTTTGCTTCTCATTGTTATGTATTTATAGGAAATATTTGGGCATCAATCCGGCTCCATATTGGTTGAACAATCCTAATTTAATTAGAAAAGTTACTGCCTATCCAAATTGATCCAGGTTTAAGTAAAATTAGGACATCTAAAGACTAGACTAGCCATAGTTTAAGGCTCATATTGAATTGGCATGGCTAATTCGACATGAGCCATTCATGTTAAATTGGGATGGCCTGTTCGTCAGTTCGATTACTTTAGCCTTTTTTAAATCAAACCAAAGTTGGTATTGTAATATCCCAAAATGTACCCTAGAAGTATTAGAGTAATTATTGTTATTATTGGATTAAGTGTATTTATTTTATTGGAAAGAGAGTTGAGGTTAGAGTAGTGTGTATATGTTGTATATATTGTGATATACTTAACATATACAAATATTTGTTTGAAGGGTATAAAGGTAATTATTTTGAAATTGAGTTAGTGGATTAAGATGGGTGGATGGTGATGTTTGAGATTATTTTATTTTTTATTTGTGTGGAGGAGAATGTTTTGAGGAGAGAGAGGGTTAATGTTTGACTTTTCTTTCTTTTCCTTTTCTTCCTTCTTCCTCTCTTCTCGTGTCTCTCATTTTCCTTTTCTTCTCCTTTCTTTGCTTTGGACGGCAGCAGCAAGAGAACAAGAGAGAGGGAGAGATTTGACCTTCCAAGCTCAAGATTGAAGAAGTTTTCAAGAGATCAAGGAGGAATCTAAGAGTTTTCTTCATTCTTGGTAAGTTTCCTCTTGATTCCCTTGTTTTCTTTGAGTTTGTGTTGTGGGTTTGGTGATTTATGGTTGTTGGTATGGATATGTTTGAGTGTGTTGTGTTTAAGAATGTTGGGTTTACTTGATCTTTGATTCTTGGGTTGGATTGAAGAAAAGAGTAAGATTGAAAGGAAGAATAAGTTTGTTGGTTAAGATTGAGTTGTGGTTGTGTTTAGAGTTTTTGATGATGTTGTGATTTGGTGTTGGATGTGTATTTTGAGTTGTGTTGGTGTTTTTGCAAGGTTGTTATGGTTTTGGGTGTGTCTAGTTGAGTTTTGTTGAAGTGGAAGATGGTGGAAAATTGTTGTTTGTTGGTTGGATTGTTGTTTTGGCCGGAATCTGGGTTTTTGGCCTGACACGCCCAGGAGCACGTCCAGGTCTTTAGGCGTGTCAATTGTGTTGGATGGCAGTAGGTGTGACACGGCCATTAACACGCCCGTGTTAGTGAGCGTGTCATAGCTACTGTGATTTTGGGGAATTAACACGGCCAAGAACACGTTCATGATGTTGGACGTGTCGATACTTCTGAGAGACAGTAGGTATTACACGCCCAGTGACACGCCCGTGGTCCTGAACGTGTAAATGCTTCTGTGTTGTGGAGTTAGGGCACGGTCAGGGACACGCCCGTGTGGGTGAGCGTGTCCAGTTTAGAGTTTGCCCTAATTGATTCTTAGCCTTATGATCTTATGTGAGTTTCCTCATTGTTCTGAATTAGGTTGTGAAGAAGGTGAATTGCCTTAATTATTTGGTGAAGGACTTGTTAAGAGGAAGTGTTTAGAATTGTGTGGATTTCTTTTGAGGTAAGTACAAACCTTGCATTATAACATACATTCATGTGATTTTGGAACTTATACATTTGAGTGTGAATGTACTAAGTAATTTCATTGTATTGTTGATATGTTTGAATAATGTTATGTTTTATACAATATGAACCTCATGAAATGTAATATGGTATAGGTATGTGTTATGAAAATGAAAGATGTGATGATAAGATGATGTGTAAAGCCATTGTGATTGGCTATATTGATTCAAATGAGGCATGTTTGCCTAGTTGATTGTGGAATGAGAAATGAATTGAGAAAAAGATTTATAAAGAGATATATGAAATGGTTGTGTGCCTAATATGTTTATTCAAATTTCAGAGTACTGGTTTTGGTGGCATGCCTATATAAAGGTAACAGTCTAGCCGGGTTGAGGATCTCTTCAATTGAATTGAATTGATGGTCCAAGAGACTGGGTCTGTTACACTAAATGAAATGTGAAAATGAAATTTATGAAAAGTAACAGTCTAGCCGGGTTGAGGATCTCCTCGATTAGTCGGGTTGATGGTCCAAGAGACTGGGTCTGTTACTAGTAACAGTCTAGCCGGGTTGAGGATCTCCTCATGTTAATGGGTTGATGGTCCAAGAGACTGGGTCTGTTACACTATCCATGGATAGAGATATGATATATATTGCCTACGGGCTTGATCATTGTGATTATAAACCAAAGCAGTAACTCTGAACTTTGAATATCATATTAAATGCTTGTTGGGCCCATGTATGTCTATGTTAAATGTGTGAGTAATGGATGATGATACAATTATTGAAATAATGAAATGTAACATCCATAAAATAAAGTGTATTGAGTATGATCTATATTGTTTGAATGTATGACATAGCATAATATCATTATAGTTTGTTCTACTGAGCTGTTGGCTCAGCGCGATTGTGGTTCATCGCGCAGGTGACAGGATTGAACCCGAGAGTTCCTCTAGACCTAGTGAGTCTAGGCGTTGAAGAATTGATTTTTGGACTTAAAGATCAGAGAAGAGCTACCACTCATGTATATATTTTATATTTGTAACTTTTGGATTTTGATGCAAATGTATTGGGAAACATTTGTTATATTTTCCGCTGCGTTTTAAATAAACTTTCTATCTATTTCGTTTTATAAACTCATTTAAAGGTTTTGAATTTGTTCATAGTATATAAGAGTCATGTCATGTGTGTTTTGTAACCGTGACATTTCTATATTCAGTATACGTATATTACGATCGTATTAGCATGTTGTGTACGTATACGGGGTATAGGGGTGTTACAGGTATGGGCTTTAAAGTTGGACCGGACTTAATGCAAGCTCTTAAAATTGGATTGGATTTAATTTAGGCCTTTTAATTAGACCTAAACTCATTTAGGGCCAAAATTAAGTTGCAGCATTAATCTCTAACTTTTCCTCTATCGGACCTTAATAAGCCTTCCCAAGGCTTATCCTCTTAATTCCTCATCTTCCTTTTCAATAAGTCTTGCCCAAAGTTTGTTCTCTTTATTGTCTAATAGCCTCTTTAAGTGTATCACCAACTTAGAATGATCCCTCTTTCTTTACTTCAATAATAACATGTACAATTATATCAAAATCAGTAGAAATCCATAATAACAAGATCAAATATAAACTCAAAACATGAAATTAATATTATTAATACGTTAGTTCTCAAATTTCCTATTACCCAAATAATTGGTCTCTATTTTAATCTTAAACAATCAAATTGAATAGGACTAATATTTGTATCAAGTTATATTTTTATAGAACTTTAATTTTTAAAGAAATTCTAAAAAGCTCGACTCAACCAACAACCAGGCTGACCGGACTCAATAATAGCTGGCCATACTGAGCTAAAGTATGATCGCACTACTATCAAGCTACCAAACCAAAAGTAAGTATGATCGCTCTACTACCAAGTTGTCAAATCAAAAGCAGATGCAACCACACAAATACTAAGCTAACGAGCATTCCACGAATGAGATGACAAGAGCACGAATGTTCCAAAGTCGAGTCGATCGAATTGAAGCTGTCAAGATTGAGCACGAGCTGAACAGATTGAGCTCAAGCCAAAATATCCAGTACAGTTCACTTTCAGTGTTACTCCCACATTTTGAATGGACGAACTATCACGACCGGACTATTAAGTAGTTTGACCACACCGAGCCCTAGTAAAAATTCACAAAACATCTAGTAGAGCTCACAGTCCGTGGTACTCCGAAGATTTCAACATATCATGTCTGACTCGACTGGACCTGATGCAGTCCGAATGGACCTAGCCAGAGCTAAAAATCCAACAAAGTTTCAGTAGAGTTCGCGGTCACTGGTACTCCTAAAATCTTAGCATACCATGAGCAGTCTGACTGAACCAAATATATTCTGACCATACCAGTGAAATGGGATTCAAATGTTATAGTCGTTACTTATCCACTCAATTGGTGGATTCACGTGTACTAGTCGTTGAAGAACTTTTGTCAAAAAAATGAAGAACAACTAGACTAGTGTGATTGTAATTGCTAAGATAAACATCTTTCACTTTCTTGCATCAACATTTCTAATTATAATCAATGAGTGTTGGGTGTGAGCATTAAACACCATTGTAAGTTTGGGTGTGAGCTTTGGAACACTTAAGTTTTAAAGTGAACCTGCGTAAATGCTTGTTCGGATGTGAGGATTATACTTAAACCATGTAAAAGTTCAGTGTGAGCTTGTGAAAATACCAAGTTAGAGTTGAGCTTGTAAAAAATTAAGATTAGTGAAACCTTAACTAATTGTTAAGGAAGTGGATGTAGGATCAAGGTAATCCGAACCACTATAAACTTTTTATTTTATCACTTTTATGGCTTGCCTGATATATGAATAATCTTTTGATGTGAGGGCAAATATTTATTATGTCGATACATGGTTACTCAATTGGTTACAATTTCAAGTGGCTACTAGCTTCACTAATAGTATTTTTGACCAATGAAGTAAATTTTTCATTTGAACTTTGCACTTTTTTTTCTTTTTTCTTTTATTTTGTTTTAATTATTGTTCTTGACAAATATCCTTAATTTTTTCAATCATACAAATCAAAGCAAATCAACTGAAGTCTAACTATGCATTGACAACTAGTTAATGCCAATTAAAGAATCAGTTTATTATAGGCAAAACTCAAACATTTTGTGTGTAAGGAATCCATAAAAAAATGAGCATTCATAATGTGTGGAAAAATAAAAGGCAAACTAAAAATGCTAGCAAAAGGTTGCAATAGCAATTTTATTTTTTCTAAGATAGCACAGTCAAATTACTTCAAAGACAAGAAGTGACTTTCGATTCAAAATTGTTAAGTGATAAAGAGAGTAGCAAAAATTAAAAATCCATAGGAAATTTTAAAATATTTTTCTTTTAAGAGAAATAAAGTTCAAAAATATAAAAATTCAAAAATTTAAAGTTTCACATGAAAACATTAAATGCAATGTGAAATGCATCTCCCCCATACTTAATTCGCACATTGTCTTCAATGTGAAGTGTAAATATAAAATAAGAGTTAAGAATAAGAGGACTCCCTTGAATTTCTTGGAAGGAGGGTATATTTAAAAGCATCATCAGTGTTGCTGGGGATAGAGAGTAGCTCCTATGGATTTTTCTATGTCTTCTATCATTTATTCCATACATATTATTTGTGTTGCCATTCGATCTCCATTCATTTCTAATCAATCCAGCCTTTATTCCACTCTTTGTAGTTTCACTTGCAGATCAGAAAAGAAGGGACTAGCAATAATTAATTATGTGAACACAATAAGAGGTTTAAACAAGTTAATTATACGAACACAATAATTAATTTGTCATTTTTTATTTTATTTTTTAGTACTCCATTCGGACTACGAGGGCTTTGATTCCATCAAGCAGATATGTAAGCATTTGAAATTGAGTTTCGAATTCAAATGCACTCTAGTAATTTTTTCTTTTTGTTTTAGTAACCTAAACTAAATTAAAATAAAAATATAAAATTTAATAACAACTCATATTTAGTTAGAAGTAATAATTATAGATAGTTATATACAGGGAATGGACATGATAATAATAAAAAATAAATATTAAATTTAAAAATGAAAAATTATGAATGCAGGAATTAAAATAATTAGCTAAATAGACCATTATGTCTAGAAATAAGACAAAATTATTCAAAATAATAATTTTCTCCTGCAAGTGTATAATATCGCATTTAAGTAATATAGAATGAATAAAGTATTGATCTCACAAAGAAATGTTAATTTCAAATGCCAAAAAATTAAATTAATTATTATTTGGAAAAATAATTAATATGAATTTTTAATAAAAGTAAATTAATTAAATTAAAACTAAATAAATTGAACTTTTATAATTAAAGATTAGGGTCAGACTCTTCATTTGATAATTTATTATTTTTTAAGGTATTAACTCCATTTGTAACACCCCCACATCCAATACATACACACTACATACACCACAATGTAGTATACATGCATCGAATATAGGAATGCTACGAATTTTCCTTAACATTCAAAAACATTTCTAATGATACTATAATCTTTCTCATTATACATTATAGAAAATAAGTGGTTAATCTGTAATATAAAATAAAATAGATATATATATATACTTATTACGCAGCGGAATTTATCAACTATTTACATATAGGAAAACATTTAAATATTTATATTTACAAATGTACATATATTCACATTATAAACAATACTTTATAAAATATAAAGAAGTTATACATGATTGGCAAATCTTCTCTGATCTTTAAGTCCCAAAATCAACTTTTCAATGTCTACTCTCACTCGGCCTCGATGAGCTCTCGGGTTCAACTCTATCAACTCTATCACCTGCGCGATCAACACTATCGCGGGCTTAGTAGTACAAAACATGCTAACACTATGCTTGTATGCTATGCAATGTCACACATTCCATTTATATCAACATCATAAGTGAAAAGCTAACATCAAACCTTTGCCTTTCACAAATCATAATCATATAAGCATATCACATCTCAAAGTCCTTTCATGAATTTCATTATTTAATTATTTTGCCATCAATGAATCACATATAAACAAAGACAAGCATGGGCCCAAAACACACTAATATGCCATTCAATTTTCAGAGTTAATGCTTTGGTTTTATCACATTTATCATTATCACATATACCCAACTAGGCTTCAAGGATTAGGTTCAACCAAGCTTCAAGGGGAACAAAGCATGCTAAGTCTCAACCCAACTTGGCTTCAAGAACCAAACCCAACCTAGCTTCAAGGGTTGTAACATCTCAATTAGGCTTCAAGGACTAGACCCAACCAAGCTGCAAGGGGAGTAAAACATGTTAAACTTCAACCCAACTTGGCTTTAAGGATCAAGCCCAACCTAAATTCAAGAGATTGTTACTATCATTAGGCATGCCACCAACAACAAACTCTGAAAATAGAATAACACATTAGCCACACAACTCATTCATTAATTTGTTATCAATTTCATTCTCAAATGAATTAACATAGCCAATCACAATGGCTTTATATTCCATTTCATCTCAATTCACATCATAACATTTCAATCTTTCATATACACAATCATTTGCATTATCATGTCATTCACATTTTTCATATATATATATATATATCATCATTGATATAAACATAACAACACACATTGCTCATATAAATTAACAATGTAATAATGCCACATTTGTACTTACATACAATCATATAGGTTTTGTACTTAGCTCAAAAGCAAATCACACCACTCTTAACAATTCCTTGTTCAAGATCCTTCTACCTCTTAAATCAATGATCAATCACTATCTTCAAGACCTAAATCAAAAGTAATAGCATATACTTGCTTAGGGATACACAAGAGATAATCCAATTAGGAATTAATTAGGGCAAACCCTAACCCTGACACGCTCACCCACACGGGCGTGTCCATGACCGTGCCCTAACTCCACAACACAGAAGCATTTACACGCTCAACAACATGGGCGTGTTCCTGGGCGTGTAAATTCTCAAATCTCACAGTAGCTATGACACGCTCAATAACACGGGCGTGTTACTGGTCGTGTCAAACCTACTGCCTCCAACACAATTGACACGCCTAAAAACCCTGAACGTGCTCATGGACGTGTCCGACCACAACCTCAGAATCCGGCCAAAACAACCAAAACTCAACAACACACTTCTATACACCAACATCCTCTTCAAACAATCTTCACAAAACATACCCAAAAACCATCTTAAACTTGCAACAACACCAAAAACAAACCAAAACACACATCAAACACAAAACACCAAATCATCTCAAAACCCTAAACACAACACAACATCATCTCTTCCAACCACTTACTCTTTTCTTCAATCCATCCTCAAAATCCATCATCAAATCAACCAAACACTTCTAATCATCTCACAAACAAACAACTCACTCTTAAAATCATCTATCAAATCCAAATATCATTTCAAATAAACAAAGATATCAAAAGAGAACTTACCAAAGTTATAAGACTTCTTGTATCATCCACTAGATCACTTCAATCTTCCTTCAATTTGAGCTTAGCACATCAAATCCTCTCTTGCTCTCTCTTTCCCTTTGTTAGCCGACCAAACAATGCAAAGAAAAGAAGAAGAAGAAGATGATCCACGGCAAAGAGAAGGAAAGAAAAATGAGAAGCCCAAAGTCAAATTCCCTTTTTCCTTAAAACTCTCTCATCCAAGTAATTAAAATATTAAACAATTCAAATAAACCTCCTCCATTCATTAATTCCTTATTAATTAATTATAAATTCAAACACAAACAAATATCTTCTTCCACTATCTCCATTCTTTGACTTTCCATTGACCTAGGTATATGTTATATATATTCTAATATACATCACATATACACTCTCTTTAAAGAACCTTTTCTCTTTAAATAAAACATATACATTCAATCCAATATACAACAACAATATAATCAAAACTTTTAGGGCATGCATTGGGATATTACACCATTTTATTTTCATTTGATTATTGGTTGAATATTTTTAAATTAAGTTTTAATCTCTCTCAAGAGTTAAAACTAATATTGATATTAATTTCTATGTCTACTTTTGTTATCACAAAAAATAATTCAATTCATTAAGATTGGTAAAAAAGCTTTAAATAACATCCTAAGTGCTTTTTTTATCTATGTAAAAACTACTTAAGATTATCTTCTTGTATTATTATTATGCTTTCACTATCGCTTCATCATATAATATCTTAGATCTAACAACTACTGGCTAGATAATTATAGCATTAAGCACAAAGATCATAAAATAATCAAAGAGAAATATTATTAAATTAAATAAGTACGAAGTTCACCATAAAATAATCAAAAGAATTGTCTCACCCTAAATAAGGTTTTAGCTATCAAAATAAATTGAATTAAAATATTAAATCTAAATTGACTTGAAAAAGAAAAAAAAAGGTAGATATAAGAAATAAATCACTAAATAGGACTTGGATCGAATATTGCTCTTGAACTTTGTTTGAATCTCTTCATACCTAAGCCTTCTCCTTCTTCTTCTCCAAAGAATCCTTAAAAAGAGATATAAAACTTGAAAAGAGCTAAATATTAAAGGATGATTGAGAATAGAGTTGGAGACTTGATTATACAGTGGTCTTCAGGACTTCAAAACTTATTAGGAATATAATTAGGGCAAAATTGGAGATTTTAATTTGTTTAGGAATGAATTTAGGATAAAATCTTAGAGAATCACACATATTCAGCCGCCATATAGATTGCACTAGTGTGCCATTCAACCTCCATGCACATGAGTAATTTTACCACATCGTAGTGTGTGAAAATCTTCTTCAGACAGTAGGCAGCCATGCATTTTTTACTTGCATGGTAGTGTACTTTATTTTGCTTCTAGGCTTTTAATTTTTTTTTCTTCTTTTGGGCAGATGTAATTTGGTTTCCAGGGCCGTGAGAATATGTTCCCATGACTATTTACTTGTTATTTCTTTTGATTTTGAGTTGTCTTGCCTCATTATTGTTTTGCTTCATCACTTTCTTCATATATCATCATATTTTGATCAAATTATATCCCAAACTCATGTTTTTAAAACCAAACTTTAAGATAAGAATTATTTTAGCTTTCATAGTAAAAACTCATCAAATTTATTTAATAATAATTAAAATAATTAAAATAATTACTAAATTATATGCAAAGTATGGCTTTGTCAAACTCTTCCAAACATAGATCGTTGCTTGTTCTTAGGCAACAAGAATAATCTCATTCACAATAGGCCTCATTACATGTTAATATTCTCTGAATTTTGATACACAAAATTTAAACAATTAAAATTTCAAAATTCAATAGTAAATTAATTCATCTTTCCATATTTTATTCAAGAATTTTAGTTAATTGTAACCAATTGTTGTATTTAAGATAGACACATACCCTCTGCATTCATTAATAGAGTTTGAATAAACTCATCTATCTCATATGTATATTTAATCAAACTTTTTTCACTAATAAACCTCACTAACTAAAGGAAAATCAAAAGGTCTTTTAAACTTATAATGGGGTCTAAATGAGATAAGGTTAAAGTGACACTAAATACTTTTACACAAGTTTGTCATCTTTTGAAAACTTTTAGACTATAAATTTCTTCATTGCAGCTCTTTCTTCAATTGTTTAGAGAGTTTCTCGCTTGGCTCTTTCTTTTCTTGATTTAAATTGTCCTCATTTGCTTTGACATACTTATTTTCACTTTCTTCTTTTTTTTTTCCTTTTTTTATATATTTTATTTTTTTTATTTTTTTTTGAACTTAAACTTTATTTAGGAGGTTTATTTATAAGGGCCATAGTATTTAATTTACTTTATATATTTTTTTTACAACAAGGAAATTTTTTAAAAGACAATTAACCTTATAAAAGTAGTTATTAAGGTAACTTTAATCAAAGAATGTAAGCTAAAAATATAAAAATTGGCTCAACAAACAATGTCTAAATTATCTTTTTTCCTACTTAGCAATGTATAATTTTGCCTCAAAAGTTCTTTTAAATATGTTCTAGGTTTAGTCATAATATAATCTTACAATAAATGACAATAAAATAGGAGCCATCTCTATGTAAGCATACATAAATTGACTACATTCAACTAAAACTAACTCATTCATGTCAAAATCCATAAAGTACAACACTTCACAAAAAAATTTATCTCAAATTTCAAAATTTTAAAAGATATATTTAAATATATCAACATAATTAGCATCATTGAATTATAAATAAATATTAGCATGTCATGAACTCAACCATTCAAGTACAAGATTTCAAGGAAGAAAAAATTTTTAAAATCATCCACCATGCCAATAAAAATATTCTGTAAGTATCCCATAAAAATAATTAAAAATTATGAAAAATTAAATAAGTTCAAAAGAGATTAGAATACTTTACTAAATGTTTTAGACTAAACTCCCTTGAACTTAAAACTTACCACTGTCGTAGCTTAGGCATTGGTGGTATTGGGGAATTACATGCCCATGTTCTTCAGTTGATTTTGTCTCTTGCTAAAAGAATTCATCCAAAAACTTGTATATCAATCCAAGTTTTAGCCTAAAAAAATTCTAAAACCAAAAATACTAACAAAAATAAAAATAAAAATTAGAACGAAACATTAGGTTGTCTTGCTATATGCTCTAATTTATAGTCTTTAGCTTGACTATATCTATGCTCTTCATGATGGAAGGTCACAGACTACTTCTTTGCCCAAGATGCCACTTGCAAAGACATATTTTCTAAGCTCTTTATACCTTTTAATTTTTGCTTGCAGAATTTCATTGTTGGCAAAAATAACTTTTTTAATTTTTCCATCTGACAAGCTTCAAATGGATCTTGCTTTTCAAAGAATTCT
This sequence comes from Garcia nutans, assembly GCA_947685225.1. Classification (NCBI taxonomy): domain Eukaryota; kingdom Viridiplantae; phylum Streptophyta; class Magnoliopsida; order Malpighiales; family Euphorbiaceae; genus Garcia; species Garcia nutans. The sequence continues at coordinate 40,126,554 of CANTUV010000045.1, forward strand.
TGAATCAATTTATCCATTGATTCCACTTGAAAACACTCAATTGTAGAAATAGCATTCTTCATTGATTTTATTATATTGAATTCTACTTCTTCATGCCCTACTTTCTTGCCTTCCTTTATATTAATTATGGCTTTAATTAGCTCTTCCTAACATAATTGGTATCTCTACATCATCTATATGTAATATCAAAAAGTCCATAGGGATCTAGAATTTGTTTACCTTTACAAGTATGTTCTCTACAATTTCTATAGGGTATTTGATAGATTGATCAGTTAATTGCATGTCAGTTTTGTGGGTTTCATCTCCGTGAATCTTAATTTCCTATAAGTAGAAGAGAGCATTAGATTAATACTAGCACCTAAATCACATAACGCTTTTTGAAATTTAAATTCACTAATATTAAAGGGATGGAAAAACTCCTAGAATCTTTAAGTTTATAGGGGAGTTTATTTTGGATAACAACACTACACTCCTTAGTAAATACAATTCCAGCATCCTCCTCTATCTTTCTCTTCTTGGATAGCAGCTCCTTTAGGAACTTCACATAACCTAGAATTTGAGCTAAAGCCTATGTAAAAGGAATATTGATGCAAAGTTGCTTGAATATCTCTAAGAACTTGTCATATTGCTTATAACACCCTTATACCCAATATGCATACACTACATACACCCAACATATGTAATGTACGAATATAGGATACAAGAATGTCACAATTCATTTTAACAAAATAACTCTTTACTTATAAAATTTGTATAAACTTAAAACATTCAACTGATATCATAAAAATAATAGATGAAATATTACTTGCTAAAACACATATGTATACTTCATTACCAAAGGTTTATCCAAAACATTTTTGATAGTTTGCGAAATATACATAAATACGTGAAATCAATATGTATAAAAATATAAAATATATACGTGCTGGCAGTTTGTCTCTAATCTTGATGTCCAACAATCAACTTTGCACTCAAAATCTCAAGCCTAGACTTAACTCGGTCTAGACAAACTCTCCGGCTCAACCGGATCTACCTTGTCACCTACGGGATGAATCACAATCGCGCTAAGCCAAAAGTTTAGTGATACAAACTTTGATAACAATATAGCTCAAATGCAATGCTGATGCACAATACATAAGGATATTATATCTCATAACATTATATCAATATATCTTGATAAATTGCTCAATTGTTCCACAATTCATAATTCACATAAAAGCAAACACAAGCATGAGCCCAAAAGGATCTAATATGCCATTCAAATCCCAGAGTTACTACTTTGGTCCAATATGACACCATGTGTCTAGCCCGAAGGCAAATCATAATCACAATGAGGATTACCTCATATCTAACATCCCAACTAGGCTTCAAGGACTAGGCCCAACCCAGCTTCATGGGTCTACTACATCATGTAACACCCAACTAGGCTTCAAGGACTAAGCCCAACCCAGCTTCAAGGGACTGTTAAGTCTTAGGCATGCCGCCAAATACAAAACTCTGAAAATTGAATAACATACTAGGCACACAATTCTTTTATAATTCCATTATCAAATCCTTTCTCATTTTCTTATGATCAAACTAGGTACAATGCTTCAAATATCTCACTTATATCAATATAGCCATCACCAATGATTTTACATATCATTTTTAATGTACACACAACAAATTGCATTACCCATACATTTTGGGTTATTATCATATTTTGCACATAGTTCACATTATACAAATCATAGCATATTACTCATGTACCAACAATGTAGTAAGTAATTTAACACATCTTCCAACCAAATATGTTAAGTCTAAATGTCATATAAATATAAGTAATTATTCAAAGTTTTTACTTACCTCTAAAAGCAACAAATGCCACTTTCAACCTCCTCTTCCAAGATATCCCTCAACACTTAGATTGGGTAACTCAAGTCTCTTCAAAGCCTAAACCAAATGTGATTGTAAATAATCACTTAGTGATACAGTTATAGGTATAAACAAAACCTCTCAACACAAGGATAAGAAACACAAAGGAAAATAAGGAAAAGAACTATCTAAGGCAAACTCTACATATAAAACGCTCAACAACACGGGCGTGTCAATGACCGTGTCCTAAACCCACAACACAGAAGCTTTGACACGCTCAGTGGCATGGGCATGTCAATGACAGTACCAAAACTCCTACAACACAGTAGCTATGACACGCTCAGTGACATGGACGTATCACTGCACATGTCAATACTACTACAACACAGTAGCTATGACACGCTCAGTGACATGAGCGTGTTACTTCACGTGTCAATACTACAGCATCATAGAAGCTGTGACACGCTCAGTGACATGGGTATGTCACTGCTCTGTCACCAACACTGAAAATAGAACTATCAAAATGCCCAAAGGCATGGCTGTGTCACCGGGCGTGTCAGGCCAAAAATTCTAATATCCACACATAATTGCCACATCCAACTATTATCTTTCATTAACCTTTTCAACTCCATACAAAATCAATCAAATCCATCATTATATCACATGATACTTGTGTAAACATCAAAACAACTCAATTAAAAGCAAAAATACACAATTACAACCATGACTTCACAACTCAAAAGTTACACAATCCAAAACTCTTATTCTCTTCACCAAACTTAACCTTTTTTTTTTCAATCCAACTCTAATTTCATAGTTAACTAGTCAAAAGAACTTCAAACATACCAATATCAACCTTTAACACATACTACACCAAACATCCAATTCACACAAATACAACTTCCAAAGAAAATCAAAGAAACAAGTTGGAAACTTGCCAAATATGAAGAAAATCCTTAAAACTCCAACTTGAACACTTGAAATCCTTCAATTACTTGAGTTACCAAGAAGCAAAAATTCCTCTCTTCCTTTGATGAAGGTGGCCGGCTTCAATGGAGAAAGAAAAAGAAGAAGAAGATAATGATCACCAACTCCACTACCAACTAATCCCTTTTAACCACATAATTATTCCTCTTTCACTCTCCACCAAGTAAAATTTATTACTTAACTAAGATATAATATGTCATCTTCCACTAACCATTTAATTAATATCTTAATAACTAAAATGATATTTAACCACATTAAAATGTTGACTTATATATATATATTATGTATATCTACATATATATATCATATACACATTTTCCTTTTTCACTTAATTATATATATATATATACTTTTAAATCATTTATTTAATTTTTAAAAATTAATATTTTTAAAATTTTGGGATATTACATTACTAGTCTAAGTTTTATTTATTCAGTCTTTAAAAAAAAAAGAATGGGCGGCACATATGGCTTGACAACATGTTTAATAGGTGCCTCTTCTTTTTCAACTTCACTTTCATCTAATTCAGGTTTAGAAAAAAAAAATTTTAACTCTGGGAAATTTTATGGTAGAGGATCTTTAAGTTGCTTTCGGCTCCTCAAGATTATAGCATTACAATGTTCTCTTGAATTAATTTTAAATTGGCTTAGAAGTGCCCCTTGAGTATGAATGTTGAGAGAATCTATTATTTAACTAACTGTAGACTCTTAATTTTGGCCCTAAATGAGTTCAGTCTAAATTAAAAGGGCCAAGTTAGGTCTAATTCAATCTAAACTTAGTCTGGTCCAATTTTAAAAGCCTGAATTAATTCCAATCCAATATAAATTTAAATTTAAGCAGATTTTTAAAATGTAGACCAATTCGGTTCAATTTGACATACCAACTTCGATATGAGCACAATCTCATATTGAATGGCCAATTCGATATGAGGCAAGCTCATATCCAATTGGCTAAGCCAATTCGACATGATCCCATAATTTTGGCTTAATTCAGTGTCCTAATCAGGTTTAAACTTGAATAAGTTGAAGGGTTTAAGAAAAATTAGAAATCCTTGACCAGAAGGTAACTTGATGAAAACTCTAATTTTCCCTATAAATACAAAGAGGCAGGAGCAACCTGGGGGGACCTTGGGTGATCAGCAGCCATAATCAGTTATTAAAAAGATGATTAGCAAGAAAGGCAGAAACAATAAAAGAAAGAAAAGAGAGAGAGAGAGAGAGAGAGAGAGAGAGAGAGAGAGCAATTTAGAAAAGAGAGACAGAGAGCTAAAATAGCAATTGATCTTTAGATCATTTAACTCAGCCAAAACTTGATTTGATCCAAGTAGGCAATAGCATCATCAAGCTCCAGCTTCTGTAGATTGTGATGTTCAAATGAACTTGGTTCAACATCATTAATTTGGTAGAGCCAACGAACGAAGGTATGACCTTTAGTGTTTATTAATTCAATTGATTATCTTTACGGTATAATCTTGTAGAATTTGTAGTTATTTGGGTCATTGAATTGAATTTGCTCAAACTCTATTTTAAAAACTCAAAAACTTATTTACATGTTTAAAACTTGATTTCATACCCTAAATCGTAGCTTTAGGTTTAAGTATAATATTAATTGCATATTAACTTTACAATATAGAACCCTAATCTTGCATATTAAATTAATTTAGAATCATAGGACTGTCATATGAGTTGCGCCCTATAATATGTATTTGTGGATTGTAATTTTCGTGATTAATCTTTATTTCCATCTAATTATGCCCTAATTTTATGATTCTTTGTATAATGATTATTTATATGTTTATGGATTTGTATTTGTTTTGGTATTTGGATTTCAAGATATAAAAGGCATATTTTCAATTCGTGGGTACCTTATTTATTTTAATTTTAAGGATTTTGGAACTATTATAAGAGACATGTTCCCACCAATTGGTAGGTGTCCTATTTTATTTATTTTTATGGACTGGGACATTGTAAAGGCATATTTTCATCTTTGCATGGATGCCCATTTTATTTATTTATTTATTTATTTGTTTGATTTATAATATGATAATTATTTATTTTTCACTATTGCATGTAGTATGAATAATATTATAATAATGTAAGAATTCAATAATAGTTAGACCTGAAAAGAAGGTCGATTCTAATGAACCGGTCATTATAGAGGTGCTGGGTCATTCTCATCTTTTCTATGCATGCCTAACTTTTCAAACCCAGTAGGGTTGAGGATTCCTTAGGAATCGAGTTATCTACCCCTTCTATTTTATTCCTGGCCCATCCGGGTGGTCGCTCCTTTTCTCTAAGTTTAAACTCATTTTCTCTAAGGCTCAGAGCCTAATAATGTCGAAGTTGAAAGGACCATTCCACTGAGAGTGGGGAACAAAAATCCCTACTCACACCAAGTTGAATCTCAAGGTTCCTATTTTGGCTTACAATATGTTTTATTCTTAATTCAAATTTATCATATTTCCTTTCAAGCTTATTGAACCTTTCAAATGTAACCCCAATAAATTTCTCTAAAGCCAAGTCGTAAGATGGTTGCTCTCTTTTTTTATGAGTTTGTCTTTGATTTTGGTTTCTTAAGAATGACGGATGAAAGGACACCTTTTGATTATTTTGATTTCCCCATGATAAGTTGAATGATTTCTCCAACTTGGATTTTATGTATTTCCATAAGGAAGATTCTGAAGTTCATTTTGGTTGCCTATAAACTACACTTGCTCTAGCCTTTAACATCTTGCAGTTTGGTTATATTACCTCCATAGCTTTCATAAATAGAAGAAGATGTGAAGTTAACATGTTCAAGTTTATTTGCAGTAGCATCCACCTTAGCTGAGAGTAAGGATAGACTGTCAATTTCATAAAGACCATCTACTCTTTTGGGATTATTGCATTTAGATGACTAGTGATAGATGTTTGTAGCCATCTCCCCTATAAGCTCACATGCATCAAAAGGATTTTTATTGATTATGGCTCCCCCAGCTACTACATCTATAGTTCCTCGAATGGTTAGGCTCAATCCATTATAGAATGCTTGGATCAATAGCCAGTTAGGGATCCCATGATGAGGACACTTTCTTTGTAAATCTTCAAACCTCTCTAATGCTTCATATAAGGTTTTTCCATCATATTGAGTGAAGTTGGTGATGCCATTCCTAAACTTAGTCATCTTTGCAGGTGGGAAGAATTTTAATAAAAATGTAACGACCAATTGATCCTAAGTAGTAATAGAGCCAAGTGCTCATGAATTCAAACAATCTTTGGCCTTATCCTTCAAGGAAAGCGGGAAGAGTCGGAGTCTTATAGCATCATCAGAAACTCCACTGATCTTGAAGGTATCACATATCTCCAAGAAGTTTGATAAAAGTGTGTAAGCATCTTCATGATTAAGGCTATAGAATAATGATTGTTGCACCATATTGATGAGTGCATGTTTGAGATCAAAAGTATTAGCTTGAACTGGTAGTTTTTGTGATGCTCACCTGGATCCTAATAGAGGGTAGAGCATAGTCCCTAAGAGTTTTGTTTTCAACATTGTCTCCCATTATTTTTTTTTTCTTCTTTTTTAGATGAGAACTCTCATTCTTCTTCTTTTTCTTCTAAAGTTTCAACTAAATTCCTCTCCTTTCTTTCCTTCCTTTGCCTTTCCCTCCTTTCCTTATTTTGTCTTTTACAAAGCTTTTCAATCTTTGGATTGTAAGCTTCAAGTGGTGCAGTAAAGTTACTAGCATGTAATCTTAATCCTACAAGGAAAAGAAAAGGAAAGAATTAAAATGAAAATAAAACTTCCAAATGATAATAATTTAATATTATTGATATTGAAATTGTTGTGTTCCCCGATAACAATGCCAAAAACTTGTTGCACTAGATATGCTCCTGTAAGTGTACAATGTCGCAATCAAGTAATATAGAGTAAGTAAAGTGTCGATCCCACATGGAAGGATTAATTTTAAGTACCAAAAAATTAAATTATTTATTATTTGAAAAACCAATTAATATGAATTTTTAAGAAAACTAAATTAATTAAACTAAAACTAATAAATTGAACTCTTATAATTAAAGACTAGGGTTAGATTCTTCAATTCATCATTCATGGTTTTTCTAAGGTATTACTCAATTTTATTTTTCCTTTGATTATTAGTTGAACATTCATAAATTAAATTATAGCATCTCTCAAGATCTAAAACTAATATTGATATTAAAATTAAGTTTTACTTTTGTGATCACAAGAATTAATTCAATTCACTAAGATTGGTGAAGATCTTTAAACAACCTCCTAAGTGTTCTTCTTATCTCTAAGCAAAAACTACTTAAGATTATTATCTTTTTGAACTAATATTATGCTTCCATTCTCGCTTTATCAAATAATATCTTAGATCTAATAATTATTGGCAATATAATCATAGCTTTAAGCACAAAGATAATAAAATAATTAAAGAGAAATATTATTGAATTAAATAAGCATGAAGTTCACTATAAAATAAACAAAAGAATTATGTAACCCTAACTAAGGGCTATCCATAACTATAAATAAAATAACAAAAGAAGAAAATAAAGTGAATTGAAACATTAAATTTAAATTGACTTGAAAAAGAAAAGAAAGGTAGAAATAAAAATAAATCACTAAATAGGACTTGGATCAAGTGAAGCTCTTGAACTTTGCTTGAATCTCTTCACAACTAAGCCTTCTTCTCCTGTTTCTCCAAAGAATCATCAAAAAGAGATATAAAATTTGAGAAGAGTAAAAATTCAAAGATGATTAAGAATAGAGTTGAAGGCTTGCTTATATCGTGGTCTTTAGGACTTCTAAACTTATTAGGAATATAATTAGCGCAAACTTGGAGACTTCTAATTTGTTTAGGAATGAATTTAGGACAAAATCTTAGAGAATCACATACATTCAACTGCCATATTGATTGCATGGGCATGCCATTCAACCTCCTTGTCTAAGAATAATTGTATCACATTGAACTGTGCAAAAATCTTCTTTAGATAGTAGGCATTCAGGATGCATGGTTGTGCACTTTTAACTTGCATGACCATGTACTTCATTTGGCTTTTAGACTTTCAATTTTTTCTTTTCTTCTTTTGGGCAGATGCAGTTTGGTTTCCATTGCTGTGAAAATATTTTCACGCGGTCGCGTACTTGTTATTCTTTTAATTTTGAGTTGTCTTGCCTCCTTTTTATTTTGCATCATCACTTTTTTTTCATTTTCCATCATATTTTGGTTAAATTGTATCTCAAACTCATGTTTTTTAAAAACCAAACTTCAAGATAAGAATTATTTTAGCTTTCACAATAAAAAAAATAAAAAAAAAACTCATCAAATTTAATTGACAATACTAAAAATAAAACTTAAATAATTACTAAATTATATGCAAAGTATGACTTTATAAAAAATAAAGAAAAACATAATTAGGAATCATATTTAGGAAGTGAATATGATTTCTCCTATAAGTAAACAAATAATAAAAGTATCACAATAATTATAGTACCGATTTCAAGCACTGTAGGATGTTTTTTCTTTCCTACACATAAGTAACCTCCGAAATTCAATCTTTGGTAGTGTAGACCATTATTAAGTATGTAATAAGCCTTATAATTAATTTGTGATGACTTTTAACATGTTGCAATTAAATAAGCAAACCAACAATAAATATCTACATATATTCTGCCAGCTCCACATATTCCCATGTGCAATGATAACTATAATATAATATCAAGGTACCTCTTATGGTCAAACTCAATTGGAAAAATAAAAATACTCTACTTTCTTTTTTTTATCTTTATGATTTTAATTTTTTTTGCTTCCTTTTTTCTGTAAATTCATCTTTTTTCTTAATTTAGTGCCTAAAATCATAATAGTGTTCGCATGCATATTTTGCAACTATGTGAAAGGATTTGTGACCAGGGTGAAACTATAATGATTGCAAGATAGTTGGGTGCAAAAAACTTAAAAAATTTCAATAGATTTTGCAGTGGGGAATAGCTACCACAAGGGGACTTGAGACCGCAACTCATGTATAACAATCATGACATGGTTGAGTTAAAATTTTCATAATTTGACAATAGAGTTTGTGTTGGGTGTAGTAGCTTGAGGCAATTCACGATCATGACACCAAAATAGCAATTGTGACTTAATCAAAAGAAAATGTTAAGAGACATAGTAGAGATTATGGTTGGTGTGGCGACCGCAATGTTGAACGTGAAAAGACTGTAGTGACTGCGAGAAACAAATAATGACCACAACTTACAAGGACTTTGGAATTTCAAGAGACAAAATGGATTAACACTACAAATTTTGATCTGGAATTTCATGTTTTTCTATGCTTTTGTACAAAAACAAAATAAAAGGACCAAAAAACCTAAAATGTAAACAAAAATTATCACACTTATTATGGATAGATTTAAATCAAATTGATTAAAATCAAAGGTAACAAGAGCAAATATCAACAAACAATAACTTTTAACTATTCTACCAACTCAAACAAAGGAAAATAGGATAAAGAATAAACTCAATGAAAAGGAACAATTCAACCAAAAAAATATTTATGAAACAAAGATAATTTAGGATAGATAGGACATGATTTAGAGCCTAAGCTTTAATATCAAACTGTTGTAAACTCAAGTATAAACACTTGAGACTCTACACTTTTACGCTAGGAAGCAGCCCATTGAAAAGTCAAATCAAGTCATTGTCAAGTTCTTGACCCAATTCCAATTTGTAGAATAGAACTTTGGAATTATACACACTCAAGTAGTTAGTTTTTTCTATTTTAAAATAAAATAATTTCTCATTAGTGATTGCTTTTGTCCATCACTAATTCTTTTTCTATTGTAAAATTAAATAATTTTATTGGTTGTTAATAGATATTGACTATTGCTAATTAGTGATGGCTAGAATTAGTCACTACAATTTTAGCATTGACTTTTAGTAATGAACATTTTACTTTGGTCACTAAAATTTTGGCACCAATAATTGACGCTAGTTTTAATTATGGATTTGGCTATGAATTTCTTCAATTTGTCGCTAAACTTTTTAGCTTCTAACTTAGTTGCAATTTTTTCTATCGCTAAATCTATCGCTAATCTATAGCAAACCTGTAAAAATAGTTATTCGTCTCAAATTCAACGATATTTAGTGACAAAAATATTCTTCGCTAATTTTCATCATTAATTGAGATTTTTCTTGTAGTCTATGAAATAATTGAGATGGTAATGATACAATGTTTAAAATGGTTTTCTTGAGTGATAATGTTATAATATTAAACAAATTCTGCCTAACAGTCAACCCCACAATCTTGATGTGTGACAATGATGGTTGTCATAATATAGTTTTATCCATTTGTAGCTAGTCAAGCTGATTATACGTTCTAGAAGTCATATGCTTTTTTATTCTTAGTGCTAGTTATGTGTCCTCAAGTTCATATCTATCTAAAACCTCAAAACCAATATGTTAAAGGTGATTCTTTGAAATACATGATTATTTATAGAATATGCTAAAAGCAATATGATTATACGTGAATATTTTGATTAAAAAAATAAAATGGGTATTTTTAAAATAATTTTTTAATTAGTTTTATAGAAATGCCGAATTTCTTTCAACTACTAAAATAAAACCAATTTTTTTAAAAAAAAAATTCTAATTTCTCTTTCATATTTTTTATTAATTATATTTTGACTAGAGTTTAAAGATTGATTATATTTTTTACTAATTATACCATAGAATTAAATTTTTTTTATAATAATTATTTAGTTAAAACTTATTGATTCTATTTTTTTATTTAATTTATTGTAGGAGGATAAATAAAGCAAAATAAGATTCACACCCAAAATAGATGGATAAAAGAAATAATTTAATTGCTGTTGTGATATAAAAAAAATATATTACTAGATTTAAAATATTATCATATTACTACTAAAACAATAAATATTTTGGTAGGAAGTTGAAATTTAAAAGTATTTATCTTATCTTTAGAATATTATATTTTTTTAATGCAAGATAAATTTTCATTACTAAATTTAAAAGTATATTTTTAAAATACAAATAAAATTATATAATTTTAAAATTATAAATGGATATATCTAGTGAGTTCTTAGATCTTTCTGAACAACATTTTCAATATAAATAACAGATAATGATAATATGTTGTGAATAATTTAACTTTCGACGGAACACTCATTTCATCTATCATTTATCAAAACATATTAAATCACTTTCTATATAAGAAAAATATTTCCATGGATAAACAATTTTCATTAGAAAAATGACAAATCTCCATTTGAAGAGATTGTATAACCTTTAACTCAGGAATGACAAAACTACATAATAAAAACTTAAAAATTACATTTAGTTTTATTCTAAAAAATAAAAAAATATATAAAAATAAGAATAAACACTAAATTTTAAATCTATGTTGATTTGAAAAATAATTTAATGAGAAACCACAAATAAAAATACATAAAACTGAAAAAATAAACAATACATAAATCAAATAATAAATTAAAAATAAATATAAAAAAAGACGAATAAGGTTGCCACATGTTAATGAAACTGACAATAACCTCACTCTTAAATTAAGAAAAAAAAATCTATGAAAATTTAGAGGGAAAAAAAAAAGACGGCTACCTTTAAATATTATGTTATTTTTTATTTTATTTGTAGATATAATAAGATTTTATTTTCTAATTTTGACTTGAGTCTATGGACGAAAAACATAAAGACATTTTTGGTAATATAATTAAATTTTAAATTTTTTTGATTAAGTAAAAATTATTTTTATGTTAAATTCAGAATTCATAAAATATGATTTTAAGAGTTTTGATTTTAAAAAACATTTTATATGAATAGAACTTTTTTTTAATATAAGGTATTTTATATTAATAATTTTTTTATTATAAAAGTCAATTTTTTACATTTGATTTTTTTTAAAAAAATTGATTTATTTATTTTTTAATAATTAAAATTTTAATAATCATGATATAGTTTTTTTTTTAAATATAAAATAAAAACTAAAAATAATTTTTAATTTAAAAAAAAAAACTAAAAATTTACTATCTAAATAAACACACCCTTCACACCCTTAAATTCATTAATCCATTAGGGACCTTTAAAAAATGGACTTGTAAATAGACTAATATTAGAGTTTGCTAGTAAATTAGTCCAACTCATTTAAATTTCGTAGACCTTATACACAGTAAATTTATTAATTATTTTCCAATTCATTTGGCAATTGCCATCAAAATTTTCTTGTCAATCAATAAGCTTCGTTGATAATATTCTTTTCCAATAATAACTATTGTCTTCTATGGATTATTTTTCCTGCTATAAAAATATAATAAAATTTTAAATTACATAAAAAGAAATTTTCATTATTTTTAAATATAGAAGAGCTACATTTTAAATTTTATTAAAATAATTTTACCAAAATTTTATATTCATTATTTATTCATGGGCAGCTTGTAATTAGGTTAACATTTTTTTGTTTTTCTTTTACCCACCATATTTCATCGTGTTCACTTGAGCATTTTGCTTGGCCAGTTCCATCATCAGCCATCAAAATGCAGATTCTATCTCTCATTTCTGGCTGCAGAATTAACGGACAATTTCCTTCTATCTTGTCAACGGTGTCTCTCTCTCCCTCTCTCTCTCTCTCTCTGATTTTGTGGGTGTTTTTAATTATTGTAAAGTCTAAACAATTAAGGTGTGTTATTGCAAGGGAAACGAGAAGCAATTTGTTACCGTGAAAAAGAATAATAAGGAATTGAAGTTTCTGAAGAGCTTGGCTCCACCTTTAATGGCAGCCCTTGTAGCCTTATCTCCTCTCTGCGACACCCCAGGTAGCCTTGTTATTTTTCCACTTGCCCCCCACCCCCACGCCCTTTTTTTTTTTTTTTGTCTTTTTCTAATTTTAATTCTCAAATTGCCCCTGCTTCCCTGTTTTTATTTCAAAATATGCCATTATTGCACCATCCAAATTAATTAGATACCTAAAATATTAAGGAAGTTATTATTAATATTTTAATTTCATTAAAATTAAAATATTAATGAAGTTATTAATGGTGATATTATTATTTTCAATTTAATTTTTTATGGAGATCGTCATTTATAGTTATTAGAAATAACAAATAAGTTTTACAAAATTATTTAAAATATTTGAAATAATTAAATATACATAATTAATTTTTTTGTTTTCATTACATATTAAAATTCAAAATAATATATATTTGTATAAAAGAAATTAATTATAGAATTAAGGTAATTTTATATCTTAGTAGCAATTGCTGCTAAGATACCAAGTAACTAATATTTATATCGGTGTTATCATGATCTTACATTCAAATTCATTCAGTAACTTATCGATTCAAATTCTATAAATAAACCAAAATCAATTTAGAGTCGTAAGTGAAGATTGTGAATCGTGTGAATAGGAATGTATATATGGTTTAAAAACTTTTGGTGATTTAGTTGTAGAAAACAATTTCAGTTTTTTAGAAAAGTTTTTAGAAAAAAAGGAAAAATAAAATTTATTATTTAGTTAGAAATATTTTTCAAAATAGTTTTCTATATTTATTAATTAGTAGTTGAATTTTAAAAAATTACTTTTTATTATTTTTAAATAGAAAATATGCTAATAAACAAAGATAGAAGTTTGTTTTCTATTTTAGTTCTTATAATTATTTTTTATTTGAAAAAATAGTTAAATAATAGAAAATTGGAAAATAAAAATGAAACATATTGTTCATAACTAAACAATTATATTGTCCTTTTCTTTATTATTGTCATTAAGTCTATTACGTGGTGTGGCGTGGTGTGGTGTGGGTAACTAAAAAATCACTACTTAACGCTAGATTAAGCTTTAGTATGCATTAATTTTTATATTGTTTTAGTATTTAATAATTTATTTATATTATTTTAGTAATTATGATTTGAAATTTTTTTATTACATGATTTAAAATTAAATTTTCAATATCTTCTGATACAATTAATGGGATATATGATTTGGAAAGGTTGAATTGAATTTTACTATTCGATTTTGTTCTCAATTTAAAAAAAGAAAAGAAAGAGAATTTCAATTTCAATTTGATAACTATAATTTATACTTACAGTCACCAATTAACAACTATCCACTATGAACAACAACACTTGCAACTATCAATTACTATGAAAAACTAAGCATATTCTAAGTTTAATAAATTAAAAGAGTGAGAGCTCATTCAAAAGTTTAACAGAATTGAAATAAAAGAATTTAGTTTTTTTTCTTCGTATAATAATAATAATAATAATAATAATAATAATAATAATAATAATAATTTGGCCAAATACATATATAGCCCATAAACTTTATTTATTTAGTCAATTTATCTCTAAAATTTTTAATTTGACCATATAGCCTCAAATTTTAAAAAATATTTAGAAATTACATATGTATTTAGTCCAATAATTAATAATCAATAATAAAATTTTATTCAATGGCTTAGAATTTGGATTAATTTGTTTTTGAATAATAAATAATATTTTATAAATTAATTAAAATTTTAAACTTTGATCATCATGTGTTTTGTCCTAATTTCTAATTTTGGCTTAGCATGAATGTTAATGTATGCAGTATCAGTTGGAGAAACCACTGTAGACATACAAAAAGGGGCGACGTTGTTTAGTCGTTCTTGCATTGGTTGTCATGATGCCGGTGGAAACATAATTCAACCAGTAAGTAATTTCCTCTTTAATATTAGGGACTTTTTCACTAGCTACTACCACTCAATACCTCCTTTCCTAAACCCAAGCAACCATTTTATTAATGAATACAAAGATTCAAAGAGATAGCCTATTTATTTTGTCGGTTATCTCACCTTTTTCTATTTTTTTTTCGTAAATTATTAAATCATTAACACAATGAAAGATGTCTAATATTTAAAAGTTGATTTTCATTAGAAGAAAATTTTAAATACTTGAGATCTATTATTGAATAAGCCTTAAAATTATGGTTTAAAAAAATTATATGTTCTTGTGATATTTGTTTTCCAAAGTTATATATCTCTAGAGACGATTCCTTAAAAAACATATCTTATTAGATTTCTCTCCAATATTCTAAGTTTGTTAATAAACTAAAATGCAATAAAATATAATAATTTCATATCAGAATATAATCTATAAAATAATAATACAAACAGGAAAATTTTAAATTTAAATTCAAATGTAATTTATGATCGATCCTTGATAGCTAACATCAGCACTCTTTAAAAGTTTTTCACACTTCATTTATTAATTTTTGTAATTAAACCAACGATTTTACCCTTCTTATTTTTTTTTTGAAAAATCTGTGTATATGCACATTGACACACAATCCTTGTGTTCTACTAAATAATAGATCCAGAATTAATCTTGGTTCCTCATATTTATATTCAATAAAAAAAATCTATATGCATGTACCATATTAATTTACTTTATGTTCACTCTTTCTTATTTTTTTTTACCAAAATTCACGTGTAAGGATTTTTTTTAAAGAATAAAAAGGATAAAATAGTTCGTGTGATTAATAAAATTAGTGAGTGGAGTACAAAAAATATTTTAGTGTAAGCATCAATTTTTTTTTTTAATTTTATACGATAATACGTCCGCTGATGTGGTAATTCAGTAAATCTTTCTTTGAATTCATATGAATGGTGAATTGTTGTGTGCGATTTCAATTATCCTCTAATATTCAGTCTCCTATTCATTTCAGGGTGCTACCCTGTTTCTGAAGGATCTGCAAAGGTAAATTACTCTACCCTGTCTTTTGAGCCCAAAATATTAATTTAAATAAATTATGAGAGCTTCAATTTGGAAAATTAGATATTTAATAGCCTTAATTTGATAAATTAAGGTGTTTAATGGGTTAAATTAAAACTTTAGATGTCTAATGGTTAAGATTAAATTACCCATATCATATATTAGACTGGTATAAAATGTACAATTAGACGCTATTCAAATGGCCACGTAATGAAATACTTATCCTCAATCGATGAACAAATTTAATTTTGGATATTCTACGTTTATTCTAATTCACAGCATAGGAAGGCTAAACAATTGTGTAAATTATATTTATCCTCGTTCAAAATACCCCCTGTTACCATTTTGTCACGTTGTAGTTCTTCAACTATCTAAATTTATATCACTGTTGTCCTTCCATTCATCTATCATCCAAAATCCAATAAAAAGTTGTCATAGTACATGATGTAACATTACATCAAACCCTAATATGAGGTAGGCAATTAAATTTCAACTAAAATCATATGAGGTGCAGGAAGTTAAAAATCAAGGGCCTTAACCATTTGAACTGCATTTCATTTTATGTTCATAATATTATTTTATTTATATTTTAACTATAATTTTCTATAAAAATTATAAATTATAAAATAATTTTGTTTAATAATTAAACAAAATTTATTAATCAGCTTAAACAAGAATTCATTTTTTTATAATTTTTTATTTACATATAATCTAATTTTTTTATTTTTATATTTGAATAATTCTAATATAAAATGAAAATAATAATTAAATAATTGATAATCAATTTTTAAAATTAATTATATAATTCACTTGAATAATTAATAATTATAATTATAATTATAATAATTAATAATTATATCATTAATAATTGTAAATTTAGATTATTTGAAAAAAATTTAGCTTATTCAATTGTACAAAAATAAAAAATAGATTAAAAATTTGAATCTTTTTAATAATTTACTAATAGATTTATTAAGTTGATTAATAAATTTTATTTAATTATTAAATAAAATTATTTTATAATTTATAAAATTGTAGTTAAAATACAAATGAAGTAACTTTGTAAACGTAAAATGAAATAGAACTCAAATGGTTAAGGCCCTTGGTTTTGCACCTAGAGGTACAGGTTGCTCATTTAAATGAGCTGACGTGACATATGATGTGATGCCAAGTCAGTTTCTAAGATAACATGACAACCCATATGATTTGTCGCGTCAATTGCCATCTCATATTAGAAGCTGACGTGGTGTCATATTATGCACTAGGTCAACTTTTTGTTAGGATTTTGGATAGATAAATAGAAGGCTTGATAAACATGTGATATCACACATAAGGCTAAAGTTATACATGATAGATAGTTTGTGCCTGCCGATTTGGTCTAGATTCATCGTGTTTGTAACTTTTTTGTGTAGTGTTAGTCCAAAAAATTAGTCGTGTTATGATGGACTGTATTAAAACTATTGGTCCATATATAATCGTGTCGTGTCGTACCGTACTGAATTATACCATATCATGCCAGTATGTGGGTTAGCCTAATTCTTTTTATATAAATTTTATAATTATTTTTTCAAACAAATTATACATAAAAAATTGATTAAAAAAATAAGACATAATTTATGTGGTTTGACGTAAATACACCATAAAGTAGTCTTTTTTGGTTGTTGATAAGGGTATTTTAGTAAAAAAAAAAAGGAGAGGAGAAGATGGTGCAATATTTGGGCATGTATTGGCGGGTGAAAATTGAAAATCATATTAATTATTATGAAAAAAAAAATATTGTTGAACGTTGAGCAAATCTATTTTGACATATAAAAACATATAATATAATCTTTATAAAATTTCAACTTGATTACAAATATGAATAAAAAAGAATTAATTTTTTACCAGTAGAATTAATTTTTGATACATATAAAAAAATTTATCGATGGTATGTATATATATTGTTAATTTTGTTAAAATTTTATTAACAATAAATTTAGATGGTATGTATATACATGTCAAGGTATAGCCTAGCGCAAATTTACTTTTCCATAACAATAAATTTAGGATCTATTTCTCTCTCTACTAATTTTATTCATATAATTTATATAAAATTATTTGTATAAAATTTGCCAAACCATAGGCATGGTAGGCCGAGTTGGACCGGCATAATAGGCCAAGTGCTTTAGGCCAACCCAACCTAGGAAACTTGTGCTTGCCCTAGGCCTATGTTGGACACTTAAAGCTGCTCGACCCAGTTTTATGTATAGCTAAAGGGAATATTTATAAAACTATATAAAAAATAAACTTTATTTTAAAAATACTACAAAAAATAAAAATAATTATATTTTAAGAAAAGTTGAAATAAATTTTAAAAAATACCGCACTAGTTGGAGTAAAACAAGAAATTATTTTTTAAAAAAAAATATTTATTCTTTCACCCCAATTAATATTTTATTTCAATTTTTATTTTTTTTCAAATTTCACTACTAAATAAAAATATTCTAATAAAATAATAAAAATTAATATTTTAAATTATTTTTCAGCATATAAAATTTATTATTTTTTAAAAAAAATTAATTTTAAATAAAAATAGAACTCATAAAAAATAAAAAAACAAAATATGTAGAAATATATTAATAAAAATTATTAAATTTATTTTTAAACTAATTTTGCATATTATACACATAAAAAAGTTAAAAAAAAATATTAATTTCGTTATGTAAATATTTGGTAAATGTTCTATGTGTATTATATATTTGTTTACGTATGTTATATGTATTTTATGTAGATATTGTGTGAATATTGTGTGTATGTTATATGAATATAAAATTAATAAAAAATAAAGTTAAAAAATTATTTAAAATGTTATGTAGATGTTTAGTAAATATTTGATAGATGTAGTAGATATTCAGTTGATGCTTAGTATATGATATATATATGTTATATTTTGTTGTGTTTGTATTTTTATTTTTGCATATGTTATGTGTATATTGAGAATATAATCTTAAAAAAATTATTTTTAAATAAAAAATATAAATAAAAAAACATGAAAAAAAAATTAAAATCAGCATTTCAAATAAGTAAAATTGAAAAATAAAAAACCACACGTTCATGGAATTAAAAAAAAAAAAAAGAAAACTGTTGGTCCGCATTTTTGAAACGTGAAAGCTAAAAAGTGATAACCAGTGTAGTTTCCCCTAGCTAAAGTGTGCATAATGGGAGGATGCATATTATATAATACATGACTCGCTAAATTACTAATAACCAAAAGGCAAGTATGATTTGTTTATTAATTTTTTTTTTGGACATGTATATATTTTGATTTAAAATGTTTACACTGGGTCAGGAGGAAGAACAATAATAATTGATATCAGTCCCTGAGCGTGGATCGCATTTTTTGAAGGCTCAAATAAATAAATATATTTATGGGCTATGTGCTAATATTTACTATATATGTATACTTTTTTCTTTAGAACAAAAATTCACTAAATATTACATTTATGTTATCTACATATATAGGGCCTAAGAAGTATTACTATGACAAATTTGCAAATTAAGAAATTATAAAGCAACAAATTAAGTTGTATTGGTGTTCAAATTTTTAGAGGGATATGGTGGTTTATACTTCTCGTAGAATTTGCATATTGTTAAACAATAGTGAATAGTTTCTCATTAAGAAGTGGCAGTTATTTGAAAGATTTTAAATGCAGAAATGGAGTTGACACAGAAGAAGAAATATATCGCATTACTTACTTTGGCAAGGGAAAGATGCCGGTAAGTTTTTAATTAGCTGACAAACTTCTCCCTTTCGTTTTATTAATTATTATTTTATCCCTAAAATTAAATTTTTATTATTCAATTCTGTCAAATAAAATGATCTCTAATTTCATAAGTTGAATTTGATAAAAGCCATAAACTATGTAATTCATTCTTAATTTTTGCATCTCTGAATCAAAATCTCAACAACTAATGCATTATCTATATATAGCAGAAATTTATTATAAACATTCAGGATATTAGAAAAATAATTCAATTGATTTTAAACATAATAATAAATCAAAATGATGGTATGAAATGTCTAAACGAGAATTTTCAATGAGTGCCGGGGTTCTTTCTAGCGTGTCTCGAACCTAAGTCCATCTATCATCGAGACAATGCTAGAGATGTTAGACTTGAGTGATTGGACGCATGTTCTTTCTTTCTTTAGATCATTTGATACATAAAGTCAATTACTACATCTTTAGAGTACGTAAAGGCTTGATGTATTTAAGTGAAAATCGGTTCTGCGCTTCTTTCTTTTCCCCTTGTGGAGGAAAGGGCAAAGGTAAATTTATGTTGAGCAAGACTGAGTATTTTAAGGTAAATATAAGTAGAAGTGACAGAGATAGGCCTAAACTAATATGAAAAAATTATTCAAAATAATCTTATAGTTCTACATCCCTCCAAAGACATAACCCTTAATTGCTTAGCGTGGAAAAAGAACTCATATAAACAGTTGAATGAAGCTTATGTAGGTTGGGCTGTCAGCCCTGGAGTCTTCTTTTGACTTTTGTCGAGTCTTGATTTTCGGTGGTGTCAAGATTTGCTTGCTCATTTGTTTGGAATAAGTTTAAAAACAGTGTAAAGGCAAACTGTCCTAATGTTAGGAGCAAGGTCGTTTGGCAACGGGGCAAAGTACTCTCATGAAGAAGTGGCTTTAAGTGAGGTACTTGCTGCCAAGGCAATCAATTGGTGATGAAGCAAGAGCCATTTGGGTAAGGAAAAATTACATCTATCTGCCATTTATATATATATTTTTTTATTTTTACCAGGATATTTTAATTATTTTACAATAATTTCATAATAAACTCATAATAAACTTATAATAAACTTTATAAATTTATAAATATATAATAAACTCATAATAAACTATCTAAATCTGATATTTTTGTAAAAAAAATTATAAATTCTTGTAATAATGCCTTAGGCCACTAACGTGCTAGTTGGTGGCAGCTTGGGCTGGTGACCATATGTTTTGGGCTTTTTTTTCTATTTTTTTTGGAATAATTACAAAAATAACGTAATAGCTAAAGCCTTTTCCAAATATACCATGCTTGAAAAAAAAATTCAATTTTATGGAATCAAGGTTTTATAATAACAAAAATACAGCTGCAACTCGGTAAAAATGGTGGCAACTTATTAAAGTCTTGGGGTTGTCCACATTCAGACCAAAGCCTCCCAACTTATCTACGTACAAACTAAAAGCCTCCTAAGTTGCCCACATGCAAATATAAAATTTTAATAAATATATATTATTATATGTAATATATATTGACATATAACTGAACATATATCACTTTTATACTCTAATTTTTTTTATAACAAATATATATTATTATATATACACAAAGATTATATGTTATTATATAATAATATATGTTACATATAACAACATATGTCAGTTGACTTGCAAAAAAGAAAAAAATATTAGTATACAACTATTATATATTGTTATATGTTGATATATGTTAATAACATATATCAGTTGAGTTGCAAAAAGAAATATCAAAATACAATTATTATATATAGTTATATATTGATATATATCACATATAATAATATATATTAGATGAGTTGAAAAAAAAATTATTGTATGTTGATATATATCGCATATAACAATATATATCAATTGAGTTATAAAAATAAATATCAATTTACAACTATTTTATGTTGTTATATGTTAATATGTGTTACATATAACAATATATATAAGTTGAGCTGCAAAAACAAATATCAATTTACAGCTATTATATGTTGTTAAATGTTGATATATATTACATATAACAACATATATGAGATGATTTGAAATATATATATATATATCACTATACTATTATTATATGTTATTATATGATAATATATGTTATATATAATAACATATATCAGTTGACTTGTAAAAAGTAATATTAGTATGTAACTATTATATGTTGTTATATGTTTATGTATGTCATATATAACAACATATATCAACATATAACTAGATATATAAAACAGTTGTATAATATTTTTTTTTTCAAATTCAACATATATATCTAGTTATATATAACATATGCACATATATACCGTTATTCGTTTTAGTATATTTAGTTATATGTAATATATATCAATATATAACTAAATATATAAAATAATTACTGTTATGCTTTCTAAGGCCAACAAAAATATATTTAGTTATATGTAACATATACTCATATGTGTATATACAGAGATTTATGTGGTTCGGTCAATATGACCTATGTCCATGGGCAGGAAGAAGAATTCTTATTTCTATGAGAACTAAATACAAAGGTGTAAACCCTAACCCTAATACAAGGAACATATATATAACTCATAGACAAATTGGGTCACTCTAAATCACCTCACATAAAATGGCTCATTAAAAAAAATTTCAAATCATTTAACAATTCTTCACCTTGATTTGAATTCTCCCAGTACATCAGAATCAAGAATTATAACTTCTTATACGAATATTTTCTGTAGGCAGTGATTGTCAACATATCTACTGGATTATCTGTCGTGACTATCTTTTGTATAGAAAACACATTATTCTCAATGATATCCTTCATGAAGTTCAATATGATATCAATATGCTTTAATCTTTCATGATAAATGGGATTCTTAGCCAAGCTCAATACACTCTAACTGTCACAATACATGACAAGTTTCTTCATATCTAAACCCAAGCTATTAATAAGACCATCCAACCAAATACCTTCTTTAACTCTTTCTGTCAGTGACATGTATTCAATTTTAGTTGTCAACAAAGCAATTATGGATTAAAGTGTTGCTTTCTAACTAATAGCACATCTAAAAAGGGTAAAAATATAACATGTCAAGGATCTTCTTCTCAAAAGATTACCACCATAATTAGAATCAATATAGCCAACAATACCACTAGTAGAACCACTAGTATTATAAACCAAGCATAAGTTATTTGTACCTCTACGCTATTGCATAATCCATTTAACAACTTCCTAATGAGCTTTCTCAGGATTACTCATAAATCTGCTTGCCACACTAATAGCATGTGCTAAATTAAGCTTAGTGCACACCATGAAATACGTCAAGCTCCCAACTGTACTCGAGTAAGGAACTCGACTCATGTAATCTTTCTCTTCTTTTGTACTAGTGAATTACTAGCATCAAGTTTAAAGTGTGCTACCAACGGAGTACTGACTATTCCGCATGAAAACACTGCAATGGCTTTTCAGTGTACTTCTACCGTGATAAGTACAATAAACTTGCTTTCTTGTCTCTCCAAATCTGCATGCCCAAAATTTTCTTAGTTGCTCCTAAATCCTTCATTTCAATCTCACTACTCAACAAAGTCTTCAGATTGTTAATTTTAGCTTTATTGCTAGTTGCAATTAACATGTCATCAATATATAATAATAAATATATAAGGAGTTATCTAACAACTTTCTTGAGTATTGACAATTATCAAACTAATTGCGAACAAAGTCATGAGAAGTCATAAATGCATCAAACCTTTTATACCACTGCCTTAGTGACTATTTCTAACCATATAAGGATTTCTTCAGCAAACAAACATGATCTTCTCTTTCAGAATAAAGAAAATCCTTTAGTCGTGACATGTAAATTTGTTCCTTTAGATTTTCATGCAAGAAAGCAGTTTTTACATCAAGTTGTCCTAGCTCAAGGTTAAAAACACTTACTATAGCTAAAAGAACTCGAATAGCCTTATATTTCATAACTAGTGAGAACACTTTATGATAATCAATTCCTCCCTTTTAAGAGAAATCTTGTGCCACAAACTGTGCCTTAAACCTAGTTCCTTCAGGCCTAGGAATATCTTCTTCTTCTTAAAGACCTATTTGCATCCCACTTGCTTCTCACCTTTTAGTAATGGTACAAGTTCTCAAGTCTTATTATTAGAAAGTGATACAAGTTCCCAAGTCTTATTATTAGAAAGTGATTGTATCTCCTCATTCATGACAGTTAACCATTCTACTGCTTATTTACTATTCACTGCATCTTTATATGACAGATGTTCATCAAAATATATACTTTTTGCAGCTGCCAATGAATAAGGAACCAGATTAGAGTCCACGACATTAACACAATCTACATATCTAGCAGGCTTTCTGATTTTCCTCCTTTCTCTCTTCGTGGCTATACTCTGTGGTTCATTATCTTTCACATCTTTGGATTGATCTATAAGATTTTTTTACATCTTATTTGAAGCTTCAACTTCAAACTCCACCTTCTGGTCAACATCATCTTTGTTTTTACTAGCAAGATTATCAAGCTCTCTTTTCTAGTTAACCATAGCAGATTCATCAAAGATAACTTATCTGCTAATAAGAAATTTTAGGGTTCTACCATTTTTAGTTCATCACAATATATACCCTTTAAACCCAACAACATTCCCTCAATATGCATTTTATTGGCCCAGGCTCAAGTTTACCATCATTAACATAAAGATAAGCAGAATCAAATAGACGCAGGCTAGATTAATTAGAGGACGTATTGTACCATACCTCTTGGGGAGTCTTAAAACCAATTGCAGCTGATGGAGATCTATTCACCAGATAACTAGCAGTATAAACTGCCTTAGCCCAAAATTCCTTTGGAAGTCTAGCATTTAATCACATGCATCAAGCATGTTGCATAAGTGCTTAGTTCATGCGGTCTGCCACTCCATTTTGTTGCAGTGTGTGTTATATAATGCAATGCCTCACTATACCTTCTTTATTGTAGAACTCATCAAATGGTTCATTACAAAATTCTAACCCATTATCAGTTTTTAATGTCTTAAACTATTTACTAGTACATTTTTCAACCATGGTCTTCCACTCCTTAAACCACCTAAACACTTCATCCTTTGATTTCAAAAAATACACTCGAACTTTTCTAGAGTAATCATCAATGAATGTAACAAAGTAACTGCACCCACCATGAGATTTAACTCGAGAGGAATCTCACAAATCTGAATGAATATATTCAAGGATATCTGTGGAAATGTGCTTACCTGAATTGAACTTTAGCTTACATTGCTAGCCCATAACACAAGTCTCACTAAATTTTAGCTTCCCAGTTTCATTCCCATTCAACAATCCTTTTTTACTCAATATTTCAAGCCCCTTCTCACTCGTGGCCCAATTTGCTGCCACAACTATGTATAATCAATATCTTGCTCTAAAGAAGAAGAGACAACCACTATTCTCATCATTGTATTTCCCATCGAGGTATAAATGTCATGTTGGCATTTACCCTTCATCATAACAATAACACCCTTTAGAAATTTAATTAGCCCATCACCACCAACAAATTTATACCCTTGATTATCAAGAGTATTAAAAGAAATTAGATTTTTCCATAGACTAGGAACATACCAGGCATTAGGATTGTAAACGAGTCAAGCCGAGCCGAGCTTTGATAAGTTCAGGCTCAACTCGGCACCTAAAACTTGAGCTCGAGCTCAATTTATAATTAAGTTGCTAAGCTCGAGCTTATCTCATGTTCGGCTCATTAACATAGCCAATGAACTAAGCTCAAGCTTGAGCTCAAGCTCGATTTTAATACTTAGACAGAAGTGGAGCTTGGTATAAGATCAAGCTGGAGCCCAAGCTTATGCCCGTTAACATATTTGAATATATGAACTATACTCATTAATAGATAGCTTATTGATAATGATGATGATAATATCATTTTCATTTTCAATAGATTATAAGAGGTATTATCAAACTTATTCTTATATAAATATTGATATTGTTTATCATATATATATATGTATCTAACTATTAATACTTAATATATTTTCATGAATATATTTTCATATTTATTGTTAGTAAAAATATGTTAAATTTAATAGTATATAAATATTTTCTTTCATATTTATTTATTTATTTATTAAAATTTTATTAAAAATTAGTAACCATTAATTAATAACTATATAATATCATTATACTCATAATGCATAGTTAGTCATATCGTACAAGTGACATAGTATTAGCAAATATAATTTGAGATATAAGTTTTTAAAAAGATAGGACTAATGATAAAATTAATAAATATAATATACTAATATATATATATATATATATAATATTTTTAATATGGCCGAATAAATGAGTTAGCTCACGAGTTTCTTAAATAAGCCAGTTCGTGAGTTTGACGAGCTGAGTATCTTTGATTTTAGGCTTGGCTCATTTAATAAATGAGTAGCATAAGCTCGGTTTATTTTTAAATGAGCTTGAGCTTGAACAAGTTTTTATCAAGCTGAGACCCAAGCAGAGCTCGAGTAGCTTGGATCATTTACAACCCTACCAAATATCAAATATTCTAATAATTCTATCATACATTTTGATTGCAGTGAACCACTATGCAAGATAGGAACCACCTCATCATCACATAGCTTGACATTGCCTTTCCACTCTTTAAAAGATTGGAACTAATTCTAGTTGAATGTTATATGATAAGAAGTATACCTATGTATATGAAGAACTAAAAGTACCAATTGTCAAAACATCACTACCTTCAAGTTCACCTTCATCAGAATTCTCCTGCACTACACTAGAACTTGCTTTACCATAGGATTCCCTCTTTCCTTTACCATTTTTTGCATTGTGGACAATCCCTTCTAAAGTGCCTCTGCTCTTTATAGTCAAGGTCCTTTGGACTTTGATTTAGAATGTGACTTACTCTTATTCCTACCATCTCTTTCCTTGCTTCTGCCCCTATTAATGATCAGACCTGATTTTGATTGACCTTCATATGAGCTAGAAACCTTTCTCTTTAATTCCTTGGACTGCAATGCATCTTTTACATCACCAACAAAAAATAGTCTCTCTTCAATATAACATAGTATCAACAAAGTTTTCATATGAATTAGGCAAGGAAAATAAGAGAATTATGACTTGATCTTCATCATCAATTTTAACATCAATGCCTTGTAAATCAAGGATAATTTAGTTAAAACTATCAATATGACCTTTAATAAGTGTACTTTCTATCATCCTCAAGATACATAAATGTTGTTTTTTATATAAACAATTTGTTAGGGATTTCTTTTGGTATTTACCTTCAAGTTTTTCTTATAACGATGTTGAGTTTGTTTCATCAACCACCTCTCTCAAGACTTCGTCACCTAGACTCAATAGAATCATACCCAGACTCAACATAATTGCAATTTGTGCTTTAGATAGAATTATAGCCTTTTCTGTTGCATCCATCACTGTTGGCAATTTTTCTTCTCATTCCAATGCTATTACACATCCTTATTGAACTAGAAGAGCCTTCATCTTCACTTTCCATAAAGTGAAATCATTTGATCCATTGAATTTTTCAATTTCAAATTTATGGAGAGACATCTTCAATAGTAGTACCATGAGTTCGAATAATCCTAGGCTCTGATACCATTTGTTAAGAATATAACAGTAATGGAAGAAAATCAATCAAGAAAAATAACAAAATAATTTATGTGGTTCAGTCAATGTGACTTACATCCACGGTCAGGGAGAGAAGAATTATTATTCATGTGAAAATTGAATACATAGGTGTAAACCCTAATACTTATATATATATATATAAACCATAGACAAACTGGGTACGCTACAAATCATCTCACGTAAAATGGGTCATTAAAAAATTCCAAATCATTTAATAATTATTATTGGAATTCCAAGTGTGAGGGGAAAAAGAAGAATCCCACTTCGGAAAGATATGGAGTTAGTGAGAGATATATAACTGGAACAGACCAATAAATTCAATACCTTAATGTTTGGGGTTGGAGTGTGGTATCAGACCTATGAAGTGTATTCCCTCACTATTCCCATAAAGAAGATCTCTCAAGTAAGTGGGTTCCCGGACTCAACAATTGGTATCAAATTCGATAGTTCGCCATAACGAAGTAAGGAGACGGTGGTTGGATTCCATGGTTGGTATCTCTAAAAGGAAGAATAAAGTTACTCCAGAGGGCCCAGTTAGGTGGAGTAGAAGGGCTTTTAGGTGATATCGTATACTCAAATCCAAAAAATATTTCACTCAGGGGGGAGTTGAAGTTCAATGTGGAAAGCTCACACTTGAGAAGAAGATTGTTGGAATTCCAAGTGTGAGATGAAAAAGAGAAATCTCATATTAGAATGAGATGGACTTAGTGAGGAATATATAAGCGACAATGATCCGCAAATCTAATACCTTAAAGTTTTGAGTTGGAGTGTGATGTCAGTCCCATGAAGTCCCAAATAAGTGGGTTTTATGAACCTAACAATATCTTTTATAAATTCAACTTTTAATATTAAATTTGAAATGTTGTAATTCTAATTTTTCTTATTTAGAGAAATCTCTAGCATAAAATTTATCTATAAACAAATAATTTTTTTCCAATATTAAATACCTTAAAGGTATATATTTGTGGGATCTTAAAATTTACCAACAAGCAATTTCATTACATCTTTAGATCAACTGTTAGTTTCTTACACTTGCGAGTCTATTTCAACTAAAAGTATTTCAATTAGATGATGATGCTTTACTGTAATAAAACATTTATTATTGCAAGATTAATCATGACTTATCATATCAAATACTCGTATCAAAAATATCAATTGCATTATCTTTCATAAAAAAAGATGTTACTTTTTCAATATAAGATCTTTATAGAAATTTTTTTTACTTGTGGTAAAACTGAATTGCATTAAATTTTAACCTTTTTTAACTATGAGATTTTTTTTATTAAGGGGCAATATAATTTTTTTAAAAAAAATAAAATATTTCAGGGGTGAACAATAATGTATTATAAGAATTTTTTTTATAACATAAGATACTATATTATACGAGTTTACGCAAAATATCAAGGATGAACTGGGGCCCCGCCCTCCTAAGGATTGGGAACTGGATATTAGGGAAAAGCGAACTATTTTACCTTGAAAGTTTTTTGTTTTGACATGGCTGAGTGAACGAATTAATTTGAGGTACTGTAATACTTGCAGGGATTTGGTGAGAGTTGCACTCCAAGGGGTCAATGTACTTTTGGGCCACGATTGCAGGATCAAGAGATTAAGCTCTTGGCTGAGTTTGTGAAGTTACAAGCTGATAAGGATTGGCCCAACATTCAAAGTATTCAAGATTGATTTTCTTTTTTACATGGATTTGATACAAATTAAATATATGATCATCAAACCCTTAATGATTTAAAATAAACAAATAGATTCACAATATTCAATTTATGCAGTGTACGTATTAGTGAATAGAAGACATATCAACAAATTTTGATAACTGAAATACTAGAAAGTGGTTTTATTTATGAATAATAATTTTTTTAATAAAAAAATGAAAACAATGTATTTTTAAAATAAAATGATGCCAGCGTAATTACCAAGAAGGGACAACATGTCAATAAAACATAACGTTTTTACTAATTTTTCATATTTTTAAGTTGTTATTATTATTATTATTATTATTATTATTATTAGATAAAGAAAATCTTATTACACGGTAAGATTAAATTTTTTATAATTTCCTATAAAAAATCTTTTCTTATAACTTTGCTATTATTCTTAATTTATAATTTATTAGTGGTCTTTATTTTGAGGACTGTTGAACAAGTATTCGGACAATGAATTTTATTTTGATCTTTAATAACTAAATTGATAAGTTCTATTTTTCAATAAAGTGTTTTTGCCTTGGAATTTTGGACATCTGAGTTTTTTGGTTGGTGCGACCATACAATGGCTAGAAAGATTGCACAAATGGCTATTAGAGCAACATCTGTACACAGTAAGATTCGTAGTGGCTAGGACGGATCCTTATAGTATTTGGGCAACCGCTCAACCTACTTGAGTGACCGCTAGCCTAGGATGAAAAACACCAGAGACACATAGAGTTTCCATTCAGAGGTGCAGCACTCACTAGGACCGTCAGACATTTTGCGCGACTGCATTCCTATTTGACAAATTCTGAAGGCAGAAGTGAATTTTACATAATAAGGCTTGTGATGGGACGTAGCACCGAAAATTAAGGCATGAGAAATAACCTATCACCGCCATCTCAAAGTCGTGTGACCGCAATAATCATACAATAAAAAAGAAGTGGGAAAAATTGACCAACCAATAACACAACGCCATGTGGAAGACAAATTTCTAAAGAAGAGACAACGTGAGCTTTGAGTGAGCACTCAAAGGACTGAACGACCGCAAGAATCATAAAGGTAGAGTGGAATAGTTTTCGCTGACCTATCAAACGCCACGTAGACTAGCCGCTGAAAGTATCCATTAGACACATATTGAATCTCATAACCGCTCAAAGTCCAGGATGACTACACAATACCTCTAGTGACTGCACAACAAGAAGTGTGATTGCTAGACACCTTTGACAATATTTAATGCAAGATATTATGATCGGTGAAGATTCTAATCTTGTGTCTTACAATGCAATGACTAAAAGGAGTTAAGATGCCTATAAATATTTCCCCAAACTCCTTTTATTACAACTTTTGAGCAATTATTAATAAAACTCTTGCAATTTGATTTTTTAAATTTTCCTTGTAACAATTTATTGAATTTCGTGAGAGTTGGGTATATGCTCTTTGAAAACCACCTTGCAAGTTTGATATATGATCTTATAAAACACCAGGTTAGAGAGTGAGCTCTGGGATAAAAACTCTTGTAAGGATTGTGAGAATAGAACAAACCTTATAAAATTTAGTGTGAGCTTGAGAAAATACTGTGTTAATGTTAAGCTTGTAAAAACCTCAGTACAGTGAAAATACTTAACAAGTTTGTTAAGGAGTAGATATAAGATTGTTGAATCTGAACCACTGTAGATATCATTGTCTATCTTCTTCCTTAACTCTTACTCTTTAATTATCTTAATTTTCAATTAATCCTAAACCTCTAAAAGAACCAATTCACCCTCTTCTTAGTAGTCAATAAGGGACAACAAGAAATTATAAGATACGGTTTCTATTTCTGATTTATTTTTAACATTGTTATTTTTCCTATATCATATTTCATATATTTGTAAACTTTTATATATGTGTTAGTTTATACAATTCTAACTTTTTTTTTTAATTAAGAACATAGCTTTTCATTTTCTTAAAACATTTCTACTTAATTTAGGTGTATATTTCACTCCTATGATTATCTTAGAGCACTTATCTCCAATCCAAATGCCCTTCTCAATGTTAGATCTTATAAATTAAAAATTTACTAGTAGAACTTTATTTCTACAAATCATATTTGATAATTTTTCTCCTAAAAAAACATGTGAGAGAAAAGAGAGAGAGAGGCAGTGGGAGCTAGATCATTGCAATTGGCGGAACCAGAAGTTTAGTAGTGCAGGGTTCTCAACTTAATTAATATCAATTATTAATTCAACTATTATCCTCAATAATTTAACTATTTAAATTTCTTGAAATTTAACTAAATATAATATTCTTTATGCATTTATAAATCTTTAATGGTCATTGGTCCCAGCATATCAACAAATATTTGACATCTAACTACTTGTTAAGTGTATTAAATAATTTAATGAAATTTTGGCACAATCAGAACACACATGGAGACAACATGTTATATTCTGAAATTTACTCCAACAATAATGTATTTTGATATCTAAAATAGATATAAGTTCGACTCTAAATTTTCTGTTTTCAAATAAAAATAAAAAATATGAATTTCATTTAATATTTTAACTATTTTTGTAATTTACCTAATAAGAAAAGCAAGCTAGCTAAATCAATCCATAAAAAGTTGCTAAATACTTTTTCTATAAAAATTATTTTTTAATTCCTAATATTTAATCTAATTTATATGTTAGAATTTCTATTTCAAAAATCGAATGAATAAAATTTTTAAAATTTCATTTTATCAACATTTAAATTCTTTTATTAAAATTTCTATTTGTGAAAAAATAGAAATTGTGTTTTTTAACAAATTCTAGATAGTAAAGGAGTAATTCATTATTTCAATATTTATGAAAATCTTAGCGAGATGATTGAATAGTTAACTAAATAAAATATTATAAATATATTAATTTAACTTTCAAAATATATACAAACTAAAGAGTTCAATAAATAAATTAAATATCATAAATATATTAATTAAATATACAAAATATCAATAATATGGATAAATTAAGTAAAAAATTAATAAGTAAATAATAATTACTAAGGTTAGCATGTTTATACAATGTATCAATAACTGCCAAACAAGGAAATGTTGTCAACAATGTTAGTTTCTTTATATACAAAATTGTAACATGAAATTGTTGAAAAAAAAGAGAAAAAATTGAAGAATGAAGCCAAGTTAGGAAATTAATGAGGGAAGTCTGCCATTGGGCATTGGAATCGTCTTGGTGAGAGCTTTTCATTTATGTTAATTTAACTCGATGAAACTCACTAGAGGTAGAGATTGGAAAATAACCCTCAAACTTTTTTGATAGTTTTTGGCAAAAAAACAAAAAGTGACTATAAATGTTGGATTCTTGGCATCAAGGTGAGTAGAATGGTAACCTCTTCAACATCTGGGACCCTGAAGCACGTAGTCGGAGGATGGTGGTGTATGTACCTCAGTTCCATTAGCTTTGTGGTGACATTTTGATGCAGTTTATGATTATGGTTCGATCAAATTTTACTTTGGTAGGCTCAGAGCTCTCAAATTTTAGTTTAAAGTTTGTTTTCATATTATTTATTTTCATGAAATTATATGCAACTATATATATAACTGATTGATTTAGGAATTGAGATATTTCATTAGTGTACATTATGTATGATTGAGACATTAATTATATTTATCTAAAAAATTGGGAGGTTGAAATGTTTGTGAGTTTGGAGGCCCGAAAGGACAATTAAATTATTGGTTGTTATTAGGAGCCTTGAATGCTATTTGGAAGTACCTATTCTTTATTTTATTTTTTGAGGGAATATCCTAGTTATAAGGAAGACTCTATTGAAAATTAGCAAAATCCTTATAGTCATTTGAAAATAATTTTAAATGTTTAAATTTGGATTGCCCTTATTCAAATTACATACTCCCTCCGTATCATTTACATAGAAAAAGTAAAATGGACACGAAAATTAAGGAAATTTCACTTTTTCCATCTCTATTTACTTAAATACCCCTAAAAAAATATCTCTCAAAACATACTTTTAAGGAAATGGTATAAATGATATTTTGTCTCATTCCACTCCCCAAAATTTACCTAAAATGACATATTTTCTATATAAAAGATACACCAAAAAAGGAAAATTTCCCTATATAAATAATACGGAGGGAGTATTATCTAGTGTGGGTGTTTCAAATGTCATCTTAGTTATTGGATGATTGGCATTCTAAAGAAAGTTGAGTTTTCAATCAAGTCTGCGAGTGAGACTTTCTAATCTATTTTCATGTTTTTCAGGTATCTATATAATTTATGAGACTTTCTAATCTATTTTCATGTTTTTCAGGGATCTATATAATTTATGTCCTAAAACCATCGTAGTCACATGAGTAGGTCTATAATATAAATTATGGCTCTTAAGGTAAGTATATCAGGCTGAACAATGGAAATATAATTTTCAGTTTGTTTTAAATGAGAAGTAATTTCATTGTTCTAAAATTTGAGGACAAATTTTCTCAAGGGATAAAAATTATAATAACTGAAATTTCTAAATTATTTTAATATCATCCTTTTATAAGAAAATATGTATTTATATAATATGTATTTTATGTTGTTATATTGACATTTAAAATAATATATGTTTAGAATAAAAAATATTTTTAAGAAGATATTTAATAAAATTATTTATTTGGTTTATTATAACTTCCTTCTAAATATTGTTTTAAGACAAAAATACAAATTATTTGTGAAAACATATGTATTGTGAACCCCTAATTTGAACATATGATAAAGGACATTGTGGACTCCTAATTTTGCACCTAATTCAGAAAATTAGGAAAACTTAAATTAGAAAATTATTGAAAAAATATTTTGCTTTAAAAAAAAATAAGCCAGTCGCGCGACATGGCCTGTAATACCCTTATGTTCTATACATATAATACATACACTCTGTATATATAAATAAATATACAGATTATAAGAATGTCAATATCCTTACCATTTAAAAATTTTCCCTAAATTTAAGAAAAATATTAAATTCTTTAAAACATAATTTAATTAATTAATAAATACCCTAGTGATTAATTATCAAAAATAAAAATTTTAAAGAAAAATTACTGAAAAAAATTCGCTAGAGTTTTATCTGTAATTTGAACATTACCCAAAAACACAATTCAACCTGCAATAAAAATTTACACTCCCAAGAATATTCAACCAACCAATTCTCCAACATTCTTTAAGATATTCATATATATATATATATATATATATATATATGCATTCAAAAGTATTCTAAATTTGTAAAA
This sequence comes from Garcia nutans, assembly GCA_947685225.1. Classification (NCBI taxonomy): domain Eukaryota; kingdom Viridiplantae; phylum Streptophyta; class Magnoliopsida; order Malpighiales; family Euphorbiaceae; genus Garcia; species Garcia nutans. Next base: position 40,160,547 of record CANTUV010000045.1, read on the forward strand.
TTTAGCCAAAAACTTTACCATTTATAATGTTTTCATGTAATATATAAATATAATGTATATAGTAAAATACAAAAACAGAATAATATATGGAATGCTTGTAACTCTGGTCTAGTGGCAATATCAAACTCCTAGTATCACCCTCTGGCCCTAGACCCGATATGGTCTAATAGGCCTCTCAGTATCAACCATGTTACCTGCGCAATTAACAAATCGTGCTAAGCTAATAGCTTAGCGGTACATATTTTGATAATATAAAAAATTCTAAAAATAATTCAATATGCCTCTTTCTTTTTAAACACACAGTGTAGCATACCAACACTTTCAAAAATTATGCATCACTCATATAATCTTATCATATGTTACAACCACATTTATTGGGTCCAAATGACCCTATATAATATTCAGGTTTCAGAAATGTTATTGTAGTTTATTGACACCCAATGTCTAGTCCGAAGGCAACATTATCACAATTGACGCCTAACGACTAGCTCAAAGGCAAATATCATCAATAGTGATGTCCAAGGTCTAACCCAAAGGTAAATAATCTCATAGGCATACCACAACTATATCGCCAAATGCAAAACTCTAGAATGGAATATTATATAAGGTAACAAGCATCGTTTCACACTTTTACATAACTTTGCCAATTTTATCATTTTCACTTTTTTTTGGCACTTTTCCCATCATTTCACCACATTTTCATACATTTCTATCACAAACATCATATTCCATGTCACTTATATAATGTGGCCATGCCCTTAAATTAGCATAAGGTACATTTTCTTACAAAAACATTCAACTATGCCAATGACAATCTCAAAATGGCTTAAAAATTCATACATTATGCAAATCATGTCTTTAAACATATAACGATACAATTTACATGTGAATACACACATCAAAGTAGTATAGTATCAATATCAACATATAATATAGCATATCATTTTAATGCATTCCAATATGTATTTATCAAAATATGTACTAACCTTTATCCAAGACAAATTCGAAGCTAAATTCACCCTTTATCCTCCACTTTCCTCAAGTGTCCTTCACCACTTGGTATGGACAAACTTATTCAACTCAAAACCTAACCACATTTTCAATTTAAATTCTTCATTAGCATCACATTTCTATATACTTTAACTATTTAAACTTAATTTATCTCATTTCTATAAAATTCCAAGTTTTTGACCTAATGTATTTTATTCTTAGAAAACTATTCTAATCAATTTCACATTGAGTCTTAAGCTCATTTATATCTTAAAAATCATATTATAACACAATTTAAGCAATTAAATTCAATTAACACCAATTCTTTGTAAACCTCCCACCAAAACCCTAAATCTCTTACTACTTTAACCAAACTCCAAACCTAAAATAATCCACTAACCAACCTTAGAATCATTGTCTAAATATCCAAATAACTCCATCCAACACCAATTAAACAATTATCCATATCTCTTTCAACAATTGAATTTTCACATAATTGAAAATTTTGAAGAACTTCATAAATTCAAGAAGAAAACTTACTAATTAGTTGAGATTTCACCAAAACTTCCTTCAATTCTTGAAAATCCTTATAAAACTTGGTGTTTAGATGAAGCAAAATCCTTCCTTGGACAACAATGGCGAATCGGCTACACTTGGAGAAGAGGAAGAAGCTGAATATTAAAATTTGACTTTTTATTCTCTTTCTAATTCTAGCCACATATATATATATTTTATTTAGTTAATTAATTAATGAATTAATATTTAATAAATCTCTAAATTTCCATCATCTTCCACTATCCATAATTATTTTTTAATTTTAATTTATTTTATTCATTATTATTTTATTTATTTAACTTTTTTACTTTTACTTTTTTGGCTTTTTACCATTTTACCTTTTACTAATAACATTTATATGTTATGTATATTTGGTTTATACCCCATATATATATATATTAATTTCTTCCTTATTCCAATACCCTAATTAACCTTCTAAGTTATTCATTTAATTATATTTCAATAAAATTGCGGGTGTTACATGGCCACACCACTTGCCGCTGGCGTTGCCTGTTCGTGCCAAGACCGCCGTGCTACCTATGAATAGCCTCATCGAGCATAGCCTAGCTACTGCACACATGGCTCGAACTACCTTGTCCAACTTATATAAATAGAAGTCCCCCCTCTTATTAGGGGATCCCGTGGAAACTCTGCCAAATTGCTCTCGGATTAAAAATTAATGAAGATATTCATTTTTTTCCATTTATTGCAATTGATTTCTCATGCTACAAATAATTAATTTTACTTAATTGCCTAAGTAAGTAGAGTTACGAAGCGGTAAATCTCTTCAACCTTTTGTCAAAAAGAAACGAGCGCCTAAGGTATTATTTTCTTCACTGTATCTATTTTCATTAGGTAATTAATTAATTAAAAATTAGTTAATGTAAGCAATTTGTAAACAAAGGTATGAACTAATTACGACTTTGATTTATATTCAAACGGGATAAGTAGACACACTTAAAATATTTTTCCTACTGGCAAGCCCTCACCTAAACAATCCCAACCAGTTCTTCTATTTAAATTATTATTATTATTATTATTATTATTATTATTATTATTATTATTATTATTATTATTATTATTATTATTATTATTATTTCTTCTTCTTTTCTTGATATTTTGGGTCTCATTACAAATTTGTTGTGTTTTGTAATGGTTGTCATTATTACTTTTATTTGTCTTTTTAAAATAAATTAATTAGTTAATTGGAGATTTATGCTCGACCTATAACTTATAAGGGCTAGAGTTAAAACTCCTCTGAAATTATTATTTTTGGTGAAAATGTAATATTTATTTTTTCATACTGCATTTTGTGAATGTATTATATGTTTATGCATTATAATTAAGTCATCTATTATTAATTTCTATATAAACAATGAAAATCACATTTTTTTTAATCACAAAGGTTAAAATCAACCAAACATAAAAAAAAAATCATTTTTTATTGAAATTGATTTGAAAACTTAGTTCGAGGCCCATCATGATTGATTTCGGATTAGTGTCCTTTTTTATGTAAAAATTAATCAAATTTAATGGGGTCAATTAAATTAATTTTTTTCTTAACTTTTTTCAAATAAAATAAATTAAGGTGTCGACTCTCCAATCTCTGCTTTTCAAAATAAAAGCCACTTCCTCTTTTTCATAACAAAAGGAGAGTAAATTATTTTTTCAAATTAGAAAATATCATTTTCTTTAAACCCATGCTTATCGAACTAACCGAAAATTATATGCGGTGATGTCATGTGAGACTAAGCCCAAATGAGTATTTAGGCTCCCATTTTCTCAGTGGGCTAGATAGGTGCTCAGGCGAAGCCTCATAGATATTTTAGCTCGATGTTAACCAAAAAATATATATAAACTTTACTCGTTTAATAATTTTGCCTCCCAAACTTTTAATTTAACCATATAGCTTTTGAACTTACATTTTTCTTAATTTATAAAAATAAATTCATTGAGTCACGATTTATTAACCCAATTTTTTCTCTCTCTAAATTTCTTCCCACCTAAATCCCTTTCGTTCTAAAATCTAAGCTATAAAATTAAATCTCTAAGTTCATTACATGTAGTCCTCTTTTTTATATTTTTTCCAAGATATGTTCATTAGTCAACTATGCACCACATTTCTGAATTTTTTATTTCTTCATATTATAATGACATATTAGTGCTAATTTATTTCAAAAACTTGTTTGTTGCTTGAATTCACATTCTCCACTTGTTTTAAGAGAATGCCAAGATAACATGTGAAATAGAGCAACCTTTTCTTAATTACTTGAATGTAATATCCTTATATCCTATATACATATAGTACATACACTCAGTATATGAAAAATATGCACATGCGGTATAATAATGTCATAACCCGATTTCATAAAAATTTACACTTTACAAATTTTAAATCTCAAATACTTTAAAATGTACATTTAAATAATAAATAAAATATTCTTTATAGATTACAGGTTTCAAAATAAGTATTTTATATAGAAATCTCTAAAAAAAATTCGCTAGAGTTTTGTCTATAAATAGGACATTCCAAAATTTTAACAAAACATAACCTGCAAAAGAAACACTCTCATACACAATAAAACACACCCTTCATCCAAAATTCTCAATTTCTCCATATTTCTCAAAACATTTAAACATATACATAAATTTATGTTAAAATACATATAAAACCTCACATTACACAATTTATCCAAGTATTCTTAATGATTTACAATTTATTCTCTAAAAATATAATCATAAAATACATCATAATAAATTGTACTATACTATAATATATATATGCATGATGGCAAAATGGCTCTGATCTTAACGTAGCAAAATCAACTCAACAATTAATCTCAATCTAGACCCAACTTAGTCTAGTAGAACTTTTTGGCTCTACCGGATCGCCCCTATCACCTGCGCGATAAATTACAATTACGTTAAGCTAAAAATTTAGCAATATAAACTTTGATAACAATAAAACTGTAAAGAAATACCAATATAAAATGCTTTTATGCTATGTCACAATGTAGCATCCAAACTCACTTTTGAATATATTCTTACATCATCTGATAATTCACATAAGAACAAATACAAGCATAGGTCCAAAGGATCTAATATGTCATTCAAATCCCAGAGTTACTGTTTTGGTCCAAATTGACACCATGTATCTAGCGCCAAAGAAAAATCATAATAATTTCTCAAAAGCTAGCCCCAAAAGCAGATCATAATAATTTCTCAAAAGTTAGCCCCAAAGGCAGATCATAATAATTGCTCAAAAGCTAGCTCCGAAGGCAAATAATGAGGATAACCTCATAAGCATGCCGCCAAATATAAAACTCTAGAAATTGAATAACTTGCTAGGCACTCAATTATTTCACATTTGCCATTATCAATTTATTTCTTATTTTTTCCATAATCAAACTAGGCATATTGCCTCATTTCTTATTATCAATTAGGCACATTGACTCATTTTCTCATTTATCTCTTTTATATCAACGTCATCTCATTTCATATTATTATATATTAACATATAATCATAATGTATCACATTTTACATTTATAACACATTACCCAATTTTGGGTATTATTCATATAAGTCACATATATCACATTTTATATAATTTAGCCATTAACAATGGCTTTTTACAATATATTTAATGCATACAAAACAAATTACATTGCCCAAACACTTTGGGTCATTTTTACATAATGCACATATTTTACATTTTACTCAACTTAGCCTTTAACAATGGCTTTTCACAATGCACTTAATGCATATATGACAAATCACATGTCATAGTACATTATTTATAAACGTTCAATGTATCAAGTAGCTTAAGACATTTTTCCAATCAAAATGTGTTAAACCTAATGTAATGCAAGCACATCAATTTATCTAAAGTTTGTACTTACCTCTAAATCTTCCAAATGAAAGCCACAAATCTCCCACCAAACTTTACTTCCAAGTTGTCCTTCAACACTAGGGTTGGGCAAACTATTACCTCTTAATGCCTATACCAAATGTAGTCATAAATAATAATTTAGTACCACATTTAAAGGCATTTTCAATCTTAAACCATAATTAAACATCATTCAAGCTAAAATTCCAAAGTTAAGGATAACCTCACTTTAACTTTGGAAAATCATATTAAGCCATTCGATTTGGTGTTTTAAGTTTATTTATATTATTAAAACATATTTTAACATGTTTAAACTAATTACATTATATAAACATGCACTTATGTCCAAAACCCGAAAATGGCATAACCTTCACCATTGAAGGTTTTCCATTCCATCTCAATCCAATTATCATTTTAAACTTATATTCATCACTTTTATCACTAAAGAACTTGCTTTAAACAATAAAACCAATCAATTCACCAACTTTGAAAATGCCCTTTTCCAAAATCCTAAATCAACACTTCCATTTTCAAACTCTAATCAAATTCAACCAAATCCATCATTTGACTTTAAAATACCTATTTATGCATCAAAACAACTCATTCATAATTAATTTGCACAATTAAAACTCATGATTTCACAAACCCTAAGATTCTATAACCCTAAATTCTTTCTCTTCACCAATTTTTACTCAAACTTAACCATTTTTTCAATTCAACCTTAAAATCATTATTAACCACTTAAAATAACTTCATACATATCAATTCCAATAATTAAATCATACTACTTTATAAACCCAAAATAAATATATTCTTATTTTCATGAAAATTTAAAGAAAAATTGAGTAAACTTACTAATTCAAGCAGGAAAACTCCAAATCTTCACTTAAAACCTTGAATTTCTTTCAACTCTTGAAGCATGGAAGAAGCAAAAAGATTGAGTTCCATGGCTATTGTAATTCGACGAGAAGGAGAGAAGAAGAAGAAGAAGAAGATAAAAATATATTTTCTCTTTCTTTCCACTTTCAATTTCCACCTTATATATATTATTTAATTATATTATTTAATTAATTATTTAATTAATTAAAATTTCAAAATATTATCTTCCATTAAAAATAATTTATTTTTGAAATATTTAAATATTTTTTAATTAATTGTTGACTTTGTATATATTATATATATTTTGCATATATATCACATATACATTCCAATTTTTTACTTAAAATTCTTTCATTTTCTATTAAAATTATTTTTTTAATTTATCCAATTAAATTTTAATTTATTTTATTTAATTTTTAAAAATTCTGGATGTTACAATTCTCTCTCACTTAAATAATTTCATCCTCAAAATTATCGAATATTGTGATAAATCATCCAACTCAAAATAAAATCTTAAAATCTCATATGAAATTAATCATCTCATCAAATAATTATTTCATCAGATCACATAATTTCTCCTCTCCCCTTAGAGTAATTGTAACACCCCTTCCCGACCTATAATAAGCCGAGGAGGAATGCTACATCAAGATACGAGCTCTGGTTATGTCAGCTTACTTAATGTTCCTTATAAAAATTTTTCAAAAAAAAAAAAAATTTTGACGGAGTCTCCCTTAAAATTCTAGGTCCCAAGTGTCGACAAAATTGATTTTTCTTATATTTGAAAAACATTTTGTTTCACAATTCAACTCAAGTACACTCCCAATAATCCACCCTTATAACCTCAACTACAATCCTGCAAGAAGAATTCACACTTCTATATTCACAATCCGACTCAATTTAAAACCATACAGTTATTATACATTACTAGATTTATACATATAAATACTCTCTCGTCAGAAATACATCATAATTAAAATTTATACATGTATGCATAACCCTCTAGTTGGTCTCGACAAACTTTACTCTTCTTGTGGCATAACAAAAGACTTCATATCTTCCATCTAAAAACCTGCGCGAATAAACACCCGCGCTAAGCCCGAGAGCTTAGTAGTCCAAATATAAAATATAAACATATAGTATAGAAGTATTGATATGTAATGATACATCGATTCAATATATAATTAGTTCTTATCATATCTTCTTTTCTTTTTAACTTTATCTTTAATATATCCTAGCTAATTTCATATAAGATGTATATATATATATATAATATTATCACCAACCCCAATGCATCACCAATACTCAAAACCAATATATTAATACCCCTACATTATATATATACCATACCAACCATTATTGCAATACACACATTACACATCATATCACTCATTATTGCAATACACAATCTATATATCATATAAATCATAAATCATATTTCCAATAAAGACAACCTTTATCATCAACCACAATTCATTTTCCTATTACACTTAATAACATTATATTATTCACAATCCACCAAGCATAATTCATTATTAATACTCACAATCAATATTTCAATACTTGCATTTCACATTGACAATAAAGACAGACTCGGGCCCAAAACACTAATATGTTATTCAAAGTTCAGAGTTACTGCTTTGATCCATAATCACAATAATCAAGCCCGTAGGCAACATATATCATATCTCTATCCATGGAGAGTGTAACAGACCCAGTCTCTTGGACCATCCACCCGACTAATCGAGAAGATCCTCAACCCGGCAAGACTGTTACTTTTCATATATTTCACATTTATAATTCATATAGTGTAACAGACCCAGTCTCTTGGACCATCAACTCAACAACTTGAGGAGATCCTCAACCCGGCTAGACTGTTACATTTCATATGTTATAGGCATGCCGTCAAATCCAGAACTCTGAAAGTTGAATTAACATATTAGACACAACTCTTTTCATTTATATCTTTGTACATTTCTTTCTCAATTCATTTCATTTTCATAACAGGCAACCATGCCTCAATTATAATTCATTTACATTCTCGTAGCCAACACAATGGCTTCACATCTCATTTGATTCATCATAGCCAATCTCAATGGCTTCACCTCTTATCATATTTCAATTCACGTTATAGCACTTCATCATTCAAGTATACATAAACAATTATATTGAGCATATATCTTAAATTCATCATCATATAATCAACATGTCTATTTATTTCATTTCAATCATTATTACCAACCACAATTACAATACATTTCATCATTTCTCAAAACACATTAGCACAATTCATCATTACAATATTTATCATAACAAATTGCATTGTACTTACCTATTTGAATGATCTTCATATCTTTCACATCATCCAATCATAACCTTAATCAAATTATATTGACAATATAGTAATTCACTTAACACATTTACAAACAAATGTGTTAAGTCTTAATTCATGTAAATAAGTGCAATCATATAAACTTTGTACTTACCTTAAAACCAACTTACCCACTCTATACACCTACTCTTCCAAGAATCCTCAACACTTAGATTAGGGCAATTCAACCTCTTCACAACCTAATCCAAAAGGAATATTAACAAAATGACCATATGAATAGTAAATTCTGGTTTTAGACTAAATTTTATCCTTATTTTGAAAATTTGTATAAAATAATATACTTGACTAAAAACTCTAAAATTTTTACAGAACTTAATTTTACATCTTAAAATCATTCCTTTAAAATTTCAGATCAAACTGAACACAAAATCTTGGTCAAATAGTTCACCCAAACAGACTGCCCCAATTGCCCTGCATCCTGGCAGCAGTTCTAAACTTTGTGAATTCCATAACTTAAATTCAATCAAATTGGTTCCAAATTATTTTTCTCAAATACTAGACTCATTAAGCAACAACATATCCAAAATTCAATTGAATATAATTTTTCTACATTTTATTAAAAATCCCGAAATATAGCTGTCTCAGTTAAGGTACCTGCTGGAACAGATCTAATAAAAATAATCTTTCTAAACTCATAACCTATCCAAAATCGAATCAACATATTTTTCAGTCATTCTAGACTCATAGAGGCACAACATATCAAAAATTCACTTCAAGAACATTTTTCTATAATTAATTAAAAATCATACAAATCACAGCCTTTACTAATTGTAAAACAGAAACAATTTCACTAAACACAAACATACATCAATTATTCCATTTTCCAACTCATATATATATCAAACCCTTACTAACCAATTTAATAATCCATCATCATCCTCACAAATAACCATTTAAATCTACACATATCTTTCAATCTTTCACTATTATCATCTTAACATACTAACTACATCCCATATCAATACAATCAATGGAAATCAATTCAAAGAAATGAATACTTACTTGAGTAGTCTTTGCCAAATCTTCAATCTTCACTTCAATTCTCTTTAAGCCCTTAAAAATTTTGATGTGCATAATTAAAATCTCCTTTCTCTCTTTCTCTCTCTCTCTCTCTCGTAAGAAGAAGAAGAAGAAGGAGACAAGAAGATTTTTCTTCTTTTCTTCATACTTATCCTATATATATATATATAATAATAATAATATTAATTATTTCTAAAAATTCTCCACCACAACCTTCATTCAACCCTTTGACTTTCTTTTCTTCTTTCTCTTTTATAAATATTATTATCATTATTATTAATTAATTAATATTATATATATATATATATTCACTTTTCCTACACCACTTTATACATTATGTATATGTGGTGTATATGTGGGTATATGTATATTCCTTTTATATTTCCCATATATTTTCCAAATACCAAATATACATCTCATCCCTCAAATACATCTACCTCTTCATTTCTTTTCTCTTTTCATCAAACATATACATTTAATCCAAATACAACAATAACTCTAAAACTTTTAGGGTATATTTTGGGATATTACAATTCTCTCCCCCTTAAATAATTTCGTCCTCGAAATTATCCAGCACAATAACAATTCATTTATAATAAAACACCATCTTAATTCATATGAAGGTAATCGTATTCTTATATTATGATTTCATCAAATTACATAACTTTTACTCTTCCACCTTTAGTCAATCATCTTTTCCCAATTCACAACTCATCATTATATAGCTATATTTATCTTATTACTTTTTCAACAAAACACCCAAAATAACTCATTACATTTCAAAGAAATTTTCTTTTATACAATAATCAAATCATCTTATAATCTATAAATATACCATTCATCTATTACATTCAAGATATTTATCACTTCATCTTTTTATAGGCAATCTTTTAACTTTAATCTTGGAAATTATTGAATTAAATCTTACTATAGATTATCCTGTTATTACAATCACTTTTGAAAATAACCACTTATCAAACCTTGATTGATAACAATATTTTCATTTCTTATACTTAAATCCCTCTTTACCATGTTTTTCACTTAATATTAATATCGATACAATCTTTATAAATTTACTTTACAGATAATCAACCTTTTTCCTTTCATTATCTTTAATAACTGATATATCATAATTCATTCATGTATCAGCATATCACTTCATATATACATTATCATATATATCTTATACTCTTAGCATAACTATACATATTAAATCTCGATAATAATTCACAATCTTAATGAATTCTAGATCAATTGATCTAGCTGTCATAAAATAACAACATTTCAATCTTATTCCATTCAAACCAACCATTAACTTATTTAAGTTTATCATCACATATCAATATACATAACACAATTCTATTAGGTCAAACTCATTCTCAACTTCTAATCCCTTAGGATCCATCTGTTCGACTCCTTACTAACAAATTACTTCAAATTATCTTTCAATATTCATATATATCTTCTGCTTTCAATAATAGCAGTGCAATCTCCCATAATTCTCATAATTTTTCTCATACTATAATTATTACCCATAGTTCATTCACTTAACATTGTTTCCATCAATTAATTTATCTTATAACAAAAATATATTCAGTATCATTTTCAATCACATTTCATAAATTTCTCCCATTTATCATATTCTCACATTATCATACCATTACTATGATTACATAATCACTTTTTATTCATTCTTCACAATTCAAGACATTTACACGGTTCTCTTCTCTATTCATATTTTTCATAATTATAAACAAATTTCTAACATAGAATTGATAAGATACCACTTTACCAATCACAACTCCTAACCATATTTCTTGAAACAAAATTATCAATCTCACCCACATAATACTACAATCATATCACCTTAGGCCCAAATCTGCTGATAACAAACTTAACCAGCCAATTACACTAAACAAATTATATAGCCAGAGTATATTAATAGTCACATATGTAGTTTATAAATCAATATTGTTCCTCTATTATTCTTCTTCAAACATTTCCAACTATCTCAAAAGTTGACATAATTCAACTTTGTCTCCAAAACAATTTGTTCTTGATCATATGATTATCATTAGCCTAACTCACATCAACAATATTTCTTATAACACTTATGTGTACAACATTCAATCATATACAAACTTTATACAACTTCCATTTCTAACCTATCTCCTATAAAACTTTTCATACATTATACTTTCCATCTTTATTAAACACATATACATATAATATATATCCACAAGCATAATCCTTCAACCAGAAAGCATTATATGATAGTCTAGCTCAGTTATTATCATAACAATTTCATCGTCCATTGTTACTCGAGTCCTTTTTCACTTTCCATTACAATCCATAGTCTAACTCTTCATAAATCAAAACTTAATTTCTCATAGATCCACTAATACATGCCATATCATTCTTCATACCACTATACAAATAATTATACCACATTCACATACATAGGTCACGTTCACAATGTGACTTGCTTTCATATTTCTTACACTTTACAATTATATTTAATTCCTCTTTTTCATACCATCAATACACATTTAACATTTATTATTTTTCATTGAACAACACCATTTTCATCTTCTTTTTTTTTTTTTTTTTTTTTTTTTACATGACTTAAATTATTTATATATATCTCACATATTTATACATATGTCCCTTACATCCAATCATATACACATCGCCCATTAATCCCTATAAAATTTCCAAATTTCGTTATCACAAATCTCAATTTCTTGAACTAACATTGCTCAATCCAATTCTCACTATTAATATTATCACATGACCTAACTTTGCACAAGTTTATCAATGCAAGAGTACTCATTCTCAACACTAATAGATATGTAGTTGTATAGGTTACAAACACGCAATACTATGCGTACATTACACTTTCAAGTGATCAACTCAATCCTTGATCACTAGCATCTTACATCCCATTATCACCTTCCAAGTAGTCAACCTTATTATGATTACTTCATCACTTGCCAACTTTTAGTTCATCAAATTACATATCTGTAAGTCATTCTTAATATGCAAAAATTTTCATTCCACTTAACTCATATACGTACTATACATTAAATTTTCGATATTTAAATAATCTTTATCCAAATTCCGTTAACATTATAAATTCTCCTCTTACTACTTTGCTTAAACTTCAATTTACTCATCTCGTTTTATTAATATAAACTTAAGTAAATATCTTATATATACATACTACAAAGCAACATCAAAATATATCCTTTTTGACAATCATTAAAGCTCATTTCAAAAATCCAAATATTACACATTATCACCATTAACATGAGCTTTAACAATACTCAAGCATATTATATTCCTACCATTCAAACCACAATGTTTACATTAAATTAACAATACTAACAACACCATTTTATCTCCTTGCTTAACCCCTATCATTTTTTTTTTTTAATCTTAACTTTACATATTCAAACCTTAAGTTATCACACTTTGTCTATATCAATCAACTCATTCAATATTCCACCATATTCTCTTCATTATAATTACATATCCATCCATATTATCCATCAACAATATTTCCTCTCCCTTGCAATCCAAACATAAGCTTTATTAGAAAGAGATTCAAATAGTAGAGGAAAGATTACATACTTTGATTTTGATTTTGTTTTTAATTCATTTTTTTTTTACTTTATTTTTCCTGATCATTTCTTTATATTATAATCATATTTCACATTTTCTTTCCTCAAGGAAACTACCATTCTTTAATTTATCACTTAAACTTACATAAATTTTTCCATCTCATTGCTTTCTTTAAATTTCCATTCATATAGAACTTCATCCACACATTATTATCCATTTCATACAATTCAATACATTTCAATTCATATAATACCACATTCGAGACCAACCTAGATGTTAATGCATATGCATGTATCAAAAATTTTATTCTTTTCATTTTCATTCATCATCATTTTTCTTTTTAAAACATTTCCTTTTTAAATTTACTTAGGCCGAGAATCTCGAACCTAAGCTCTGATACCAAAACAATTGTAACACCCCTTCCCGACCTATAATAAGCCGAGGAGGAATGCTACATCAAGATACGAGCTCTGGTTATGTCAGCTTACTTAATGTTCCTTATAAAAATTTTTCAAAAAAAAAAAAAATTTTGACGGAGTCTCCCTTAAAATTCTAGGTCCCAAGTGTCGACAAAATTGATTTTTCTTATATTTGAAAAACATTTTGTTTCACAATTCAACTCAAGTACACTCCCAATAATCCACCCTTATAACCTCAACTACAATCCTGCAAGAAGAATTCACACTTCTATATTCACAATCCGACTCAATTTAAAACCATACAGTTATTATACATTACTAGATTTATACATATAAATACTCTCTCGTCAGAAATACATCATAATTAAAATTTATACATGTATGCATAACCCTCTAGTTGGTCTCGACAAACTTTACTCTTCTTGTGGCATAACAAAAGACTTCATATCTTCCATCTAAAAACCTGCGCGAATAAACACCCGCGCTAAGCCCGAGAGCTTAGTAGTCCAAATATAAAATATAAACATATAGTATAGAAGTATTGATATGTAATGATACATCGATTCAATATATAATTAGTTCTTATCATATCTTCTTTTCTTTTTAACTTTATCTTTAATATATCCTAGCTAATTTCATATAAGATGTATATATATATATAATATTATCACCAACCCCAATGCATCACCAATACTCAAAACCAATATATTAATACCCCTACATTATATATATACCATACCAACCATTATTGCAATACACACATTACACATCATATCACTCATTATTGCAATACACAATCTATATATCATATAAATCATAAATCATATTTCCAATAAAGACAACCTTTATCATCAACCACAATTCATTTTCCTATTACACTTAATAACATTATATTATTCACAATCCACCAAGCATAATTCATTATTAATACTCACAATCAATATTTCAATACTTGCATTTCACATTGACAATAAAGACAGACTCGGGCCCAAAACACTAATATGTTATTCAAAGTTCAGAGTTACTGCTTTGATCCATAATCACAATAATCAAGCCCGTAGGCAACATATATCATATCTCTATCCATGGAGAGTGTAACAGACCCAGTCTCTTGGACCATCCACCCGACTAATCGAGAAGATCCTCAACCCGGCAAGACTGTTACTTTTCATATATTTCACATTTATAATTCATATAGTGTAACAGACCCAGTCTCTTGGACCATCAACTCAACAACTTGAGGAGATCCTCAACCCGGCTAGACTGTTACATTTCATATGTTATAGGCATGCCGTCAAATCCAGAACTCTGAAAGTTGAATTAACATATTAGACACAACTCTTTTCATTTATATCTTTGTACATTTCTTTCTCAATTCATTTCATTTTCATAACAGGCAACCATGCCTCAATTATAATTCATTTACATTCTCGTAGCCAACACAATGGCTTCACATCTCATTTGATTCATCATAGCCAATCTCAATGGCTTCACCTCTTATCATATTTCAATTCACGTTATAGCACTTCATCATTCAAGTATACATAAACAATTATATTGAGCATATATCTTAAATTCATCATCATATAATCAACATGTCTATTTATTTCATTTCAATCATTATTACCAACCACAATTACAATACATTTCATCATTTCTCAAAACACATTAGCACAATTCATCATTACAATATTTATCATAACAAATTGCATTGTACTTACCTATTTGAATGATCTTCATATCTTTCACATCATCCAATCATAACCTTAATCAAATTATATTGACAATATAGTAATTCACTTAACACATTTACAAACAAATGTGTTAAGTCTTAATTCATGTAAATAAGTGCAATCATATAAACTTTGTACTTACCTTAAAACCAACTTACCCACTCTATACACCTACTCTTCCAAGAATCCTCAACACTTAGATTAGGGCAATTCAACCTCTTCACAACCTAATCCAAAAGGAATATTAACAAAATGACCATATGAATAGTAAATTCTGGTTTTAGACTAAATTTTATCCTTATTTTGAAAATTTGTATAAAATAATATACTTGACTAAAAACTCTAAAATTTTTACAGAACTTAATTTTACATCTTAAAATCATTCCTTTAAAATTTCAGATCAAACTGAACACAAAATCTTGGTCAAATAGTTCACCCAAACAGACTGCCCCAATTGCCCTGCATCCTGGCAGCAGTTCTAAACTTTGTGAATTCCATAACTTAAATTCAATCAAATTGGTTCCAAATTATTTTTCTCAAATACTAGACTCATTAAGCAACAACATATCCAAAATTCAATTGAATATAATTTTTCTACATTTTATTAAAAATCCCGAAATATAGCTGTCTCAGTTAAGGTACCTGCTGGAACAGATCTAATAAAAATAATCTTTCTAAACTCATAACCTATCCAAAATCGAATCAACATATTTTTCAGTCATTCTAGACTCATAGAGGCACAACATATCAAAAATTCACTTCAAGAACATTTTTCTATAATTAATTAAAAATCATACAAATCACAGCCTTTACTAATTGTAAAACAGAAACAATTTCACTAAACACAAACATACATCAATTATTCCATTTTCCAACTCATATATATATCAAACCCTTACTAACCAATTTAATAATCCATCATCATCCTCACAAATAACCATTTAAATCTACACATATCTTTCAATCTTTCACTATTATCATCTTAACATACTAACTACATCCCATATCAATACAATCAATGGAAATCAATTCAAAGAAATGAATACTTACTTGAGTAGTCTTTGCCAAATCTTCAATCTTCACTTCAATTCTCTTTAAGCCCTTAAAAATTTTGATGTGCATAATTAAAATCTCCTTTCTCTCTTTCTCTCTCTCTCTCTCTCGTAAGAAGAAGAAGAAGAAGGAGACAAGAAGATTTTTCTTCTTTTCTTCATACTTATCCTATATATATATATATAATAATAATAATATTAATTATTTCTAAAAATTCTCCACCACAACCTTCATTCAACCCTTTGACTTTCTTTTCTTCTTTCTCTTTTATAAATATTATTATCATTATTATTAATTAATTAATATTATATATATATATATATTCACTTTTCCTACACCACTTTATACATTATGTATATGTGGTGTATATGTGGGTATATGTATATTCCTTTTATATTTCCCATATATTTTCCAAATACCAAATATACATCTCATCCCTCAAATACATCTACCTCTTCATTTCTTTTCTCTTTTCATCAAACATATACATTTAATCCAAATACAACAATAACTCTAAAACTTTTAGGGTATATTTTGGGATATTACAATTCTCTCCCCCTTAAATAATTTCGTCCTCGAAATTATCCAGCACAATAACAATTCATTTATAATAAAACACCATCTTAATTCATATGAAGGTAATCGTATTCTTATATTATGATTTCATCAAATTACATAACTTTTACTCTTCCACCTTTAGTCAATCATCTTTTCCCAATTCACAACTCATCATTATATAGCTATATTTATCTTATTACTTTTTCAACAAAACACCCAAAATAACTCATTACATTTCAAAGAAATTTTCTTTTATACAATAATCAAATCATCTTATAATCTATAAATATACCATTCATCTATTACATTCAAGATATTTATCACTTCATCTTTTTATAGGCAATCTTTTAACTTTAATCTTGGAAATTATTGAATTAAATCTTACTATAGATTATCCTGTTATTACAATCACTTTTGAAAATAACCACTTATCAAACCTTGATTGATAACAATATTTTCATTTCTTATACTTAAATCCCTCTTTACCATGTTTTTCACTTAATATTAATATCGATACAATCTTTATAAATTTACTTTACAGATAATCAACCTTTTTCCTTTCATTATCTTTAATAACTGATATATCATAATTCATTCATGTATCAGCATATCACTTCATATATACATTATCATATATATCTTATACTCTTAGCATAACTATACATATTAAATCTCGATAATAATTCACAATCTTAATGAATTCTAGATCAATTGATCTAGCTGTCATAAAATAACAACATTTCAATCTTATTCCATTCAAACCAACCATTAACTTATTTAAGTTTATCATCACATATCAATATACATAACACAATTCTATTAGGTCAAACTCATTCTCAACTTCTAATCCCTTAGGATCCATCTGTTCGACTCCTTACTAACAAATTACTTCAAATTATCTTTCAATATTCATATATATCTTCTGCTTTCAATAATAGCAGTGCAATCTCCCATAATTCTCATAATTTTTCTCATACTATAATTATTACCCATAGTTCATTCACTTAACATTGTTTCCATCAATTAATTTATCTTATAACAAAAATATATTCAGTATCATTTTCAATCACATTTCATAAATTTCTCCCATTTATCATATTCTCACATTATCATACCATTACTATGATTACATAATCACTTTTTATTCATTCTTCACAATTCAAGACATTTACACGGTTCTCTTCTCTATTCATATTTTTCATAATTATAAACAAATTTCTAACATAGAATTGATAAGATACCACTTTACCAATCACAACTCCTAACCATATTTCTTGAAACAAAATTATCAATCTCACCCACATAATACTACAATCATATCACCTTAGGCCCAAATCTGCTGATAACAAACTTAACCAGCCAATTACACTAAACAAATTATATAGCCAGAGTATATTAATAGTCACATATGTAGTTTATAAATCAATATTGTTCCTCTATTATTCTTCTTCAAACATTTCCAACTATCTCAAAAGTTGACATAATTCAACTTTGTCTCCAAAACAATTTGTTCTTGATCATATGATTATCATTAGCCTAACTCACATCAACAATATTTCTTATAACACTTATGTGTACAACATTCAATCATATACAAACTTTATACAACTTCCATTTCTAACCTATCTCCTATAAAACTTTTCATACATTATACTTTCCATCTTTATTAAACACATATACATATAATATATATCCACAAGCATAATCCTTCAACCAGAAAGCATTATATGATAGTCTAGCTCAGTTATTATCATAACAATTTCATCGTCCATTGTTACTCGAGTCCTTTTTCACTTTCCATTACAATCCATAGTCTAACTCTTCATAAATCAAAACTTAATTTCTCATAGATCCACTAATACATGCCATATCATTCTTCATACCACTATACAAATAATTATACCACATTTACATACATAGGTCACGTTCACAATGTGACTTGCTTTCATATTTCTTACACTTTACAATTATATTTAATTCCTCTTTTTCATACCATCAATACACATTTAACATTTATTATTTTTCATTGAACAACACCATTTTCATCTTCTTTTTTTTTTTTTTTTTTTTTTTTACATGACTTAAATTATTTATATATATCTCACATATTTATACATATGTCCCTTACATCCAATCATATACACATCGCCCATTAATCCCTATAAAATTTCCAAATTTCGTTATCACAAATCTCAATTTCTTGAACTAACATTGCTCAATCCAATTCTCACTATTAATATTATCACATGACCTAACTTTGCACAAGTTTATCAATGCAAGAGTACTCATTCTCAACACTAATAGATATGTAGTTGTATAGGTTACAAACACGCAATACTATGCGTACATTACACTTTCAAGTGATCAACTCAATCCTTGATCACTAGCATCTTACATCCCATTATCACCTTCCAAGTAGTCAACCTTATTATGATTACTTCATCACTTGCCAACTTTTAGTTCATCAAATTACATATCTGTAAGTCATTCTTAATATGCAAAAATTTTCATTCCACTTAACTCATATACGTACTATACATTAAATTTTCGATATTTAAATAATCTTTATCCAAATTCCGTTAACATTATAAATTCTCCTCTTACTACTTTGCTTAAACTTCAATTTACTCATCTCGTTTTATTAATATAAACTTAAGTAAATATCTTATATATACATACTACAAAGCAACATCAAAATATATCCTTTTTGACAATCATTAAAGCTCATTTCAAAAATCCAAATATTACACATTATCACCATTAACATGAGCTTTAACAATACTCAAGCATATTATATTCCTACCATTCAAACCACAATGTTTACATTAAATTAACAATACTAACAACACCATTTTATCTCCTTGCTTAACCCCTATCATTTTTTTTTTTAATCTTAACTTTACATATTCAAACCTTAAGTTATCACACTTTGTCTATATCAATCAACTCATTCAATATTCCACCATATTCTCTTCATTATAATTACATATCCATCCATATTATCCATCAACAATATTTCCTCTCCCTTGCAATCCAAACATAAGCTTTATTAGAAAGAGATTCAAATAGTAGAGGAAAGATTACATACTTTGATTTTGATTTTGTTTTTAATTCATTTTTTTTTTACTTTATTTTTCCTGATCATTTCTTTATATTATAATCATATTTCACATTTTCTTTCCTCAAGGAAACTACCATTCTTTAATTTATCACTTAAACTTACATAAATTTTTCCATCTCATTGCTTTCTTTAAATTTCCATTCATATAGAACTTCATCCACACATTATTATCCATTTCATACAATTCAATACATTTCAATTCATATAATACCACATTCGAGACCAACCTAGATGTTAATGCATATGCATGTATCAAAAATTTTATTCTTTTCATTTTCATTCATCATCATTTTTCTTTTTAAAACATTTCCTTTTTAAATTTACTTAGGCCGAGAATCTCGAACCTAAGCTCTGATACCAAAACAATTGTAACACCCCTTCCCGACCTATAATAAGCCGAGGAGGAATGCTACATCAAGATACGAGCTCTGGTTATGTCAGCTTACTTAATGTTCCTTATAAAAATTTTTCAAAAAAAAAAAAAATTTTGACGGAGTCTCCCTTAAAATTCTAGGTCCCAAGTGTCGACAAAATTGATTTTTCTTATATTTGAAAAACATTTTGTTTCACAATTCAACTCAAGTACACTCCCAATAATCCACCCTTATAACCTCAACTACAATCCTGCAAGAAGAATTCACACTTCTATATTCACAATCCGACTCAATTTAAAACCATACAGTTATTATACATTACTAGATTTATACATATAAATACTCTCTCGTCAGAAATACATCATAATTAAAATTTATACATGTATGCATAACCCTCTAGTTGGTCTCGACAAACTTTACTCTTCTTGTGGCATAACAAAAGACTTCATATCTTCCATCTAAAAACCTGCGCGAATAAACACCCGCGCTAAGCCCGAGAGCTTAGTAGTCCAAATATAAAATATAAACATATAGTATAGAAGTATTGATATGTAATGATACATCGATTCAATATATAATTAGTTCTTATCATATCTTCTTTTCTTTTTAACTTTATCTTTAATATATCCTAGCTAATTTCATATAAGATGTATATATATATATAATATTATCACCAACCCCAATGCATCACCAATACTCAAAACCAATATATTAATACCCCTACATTATATATATACCATACCAACCATTATTGCAATACACACATTACACATCATATCACTCATTATTGCAATACACAATCTATATATCATATAAATCATAAATCATATTTCCAATAAAGACAACCTTTATCATCAACCACAATTCATTTTCCTATTACACTTAATAACATTATATTATTCACAATCCACCAAGCATAATTCATTATTAATACTCACAATCAATATTTCAATACTTGCATTTCACATTGACAATAAAGACAGACTCGGGCCCAAAACACTAATATGTTATTCAAAGTTCAGAGTTACTGCTTTGATCCATAATCACAATAATCAAGCCCGTAGGCAACATATATCATATCTCTATCCATGGAGAGTGTAACAGACCCAGTCTCTTGGACCATCCACCCGACTAATCGAGAAGATCCTCAACCCGGCAAGACTGTTACTTTTCATATATTTCACATTTATAATTCATATAGTGTAACAGACCCAGTCTCTTGGACCATCAACTCAACAACTTGAGGAGATCCTCAACCCGGCTAGACTGTTACATTTCATATGTTATAGGCATGCCGTCAAATCCAGAACTCTGAAAGTTGAATTAACATATTAGACACAACTCTTTTCATTTATATCTTTGTACATTTCTTTCTCAATTCATTTCATTTTCATAACAGGCAACCATGCCTCAATTATAATTCATTTACATTCTCGTAGCCAACACAATGGCTTCACATCTCATTTGATTCATCATAGCCAATCTCAATGGCTTCACCTCTTATCATATTTCAATTCACGTTATAGCACTTCATCATTCAAGTATACATAAACAATTATATTGAGCATATATCTTAAATTCATCATCATATAATCAACATGTCTATTTATTTCATTTCAATCATTATTACCAACCACAATTACAATACATTTCATCATTTCTCAAAACACATTAGCACAATTCATCATTACAATATTTATCATAACAAATTGCATTGTACTTACCTATTTGAATGATCTTCATATCTTTCACATCATCCAATCATAACCTTAATCAAATTATATTGACAATATAGTAATTCACTTAACACATTTACAAACAAATGTGTTAAGTCTTAATTCATGTAAATAAGTGCAATCATATAAACTTTGTACTTACCTTAAAACCAACTTACCCACTCTATACACCTACTCTTCCAAGAATCCTCAACACTTAGATTAGGGCAATTCAACCTCTTCACAACCTAATCCAAAAGGAATATTAACAAAATGACCATATGAATAGTAAATTCTGGTTTTAGACTAAATTTTATCCTTATTTTGAAAATTTGTATAAAATAATATACTTGACTAAAAACTCTAAAATTTTTACAGAACTTAATTTTACATCTTAAAATCATTCCTTTAAAATTTCAGATCAAACTGAACACAAAATCTTGGTCAAATAGTTCACCCAAACAGACTGCCCCAATTGCCCTGCATCCTGGCAGCAGTTCTAAACTTTGTGAATTCCATAACTTAAATTCAATCAAATTGGTTCCAAATTATTTTTCTCAAATACTAGACTCATTAAGCAACAACATATCCAAAATTCAATTGAATATAATTTTTCTACATTTTATTAAAAATCCCGAAATATAGCTGTCTCAGTTAAGGTACCTGCTGGAACAGATCTAATAAAAATAATCTTTCTAAACTCATAACCTATCCAAAATCGAATCAACATATTTTTCAGTCATTCTAGACTCATAGAGGCACAACATATCAAAAATTCACTTCAAGAACATTTTTCTATAATTAATTAAAAATCATACAAATCACAGCCTTTACTAATTGTAAAACAGAAACAATTTCACTAAACACAAACATACATCAATTATTCCATTTTCCAACTCATATATATATCAAACCCTTACTAACCAATTTAATAATCCATCATCATCCTCACAAATAACCATTTAAATCTACACATATCTTTCAATCTTTCACTATTATCATCTTAACATACTAACTACATCCCATATCAATACAATCAATGGAAATCAATTCAAAGAAATGAATACTTACTTGAGTAGTCTTTGCCAAATCTTCAATCTTCACTTCAATTCTCTTTAAGCCCTTAAAAATTTTGATGTGCATAATTAAAATCTCCTTTCTCTCTTTCTCTCTCTCTCTCTCTCTCGTAAGAAGAAGAAGAAGAAGGAGACAAGAAGATTTTTCTTCTTTTCTTCATACTTATCCTATATATATATATAATAATAATAATATTAATTATTTCTAAAAATTCTCCACCACAACCTTCATTCAACCCTTTGACTTTCTTTTCTTCTTTCTCTTTTATAAATATTATTATCATTATTATTAATTAATTAATATTATATATATATATATATTCACTTTTCCTACACCACTTTATACATTATGTATATGTGGTGTATATGTGGGTATATATATATTCCTTTTATATTTCCCATATATTTTCCAAATACCAAATATACATCTCATCCCTCAAATACATCTACCTCTTCATTTCTTTTCTCTTTTCATCAAACATATACATTTAATCCAAATACAACAATAACTCTAAAACTTTTAGGGTATATTTTGGGATATTACAGTAATTCTCAAAAATCTTTTCACAATTTTTATAACTCATCATTATACCTTCTATTCATTTAAACAATCATAATAGATTATCAAATCATCAACCGAATTGTTATTAGACAAAATTAGCTCGTCTCTTTAGTATATATGCACCACACATCTATTACACTCAAAATATTTGATCACTTCATTATCTTAAAAATATACTATCATAACTTTAAATTCAAATGTTAATAACTTATATCTTAACACTGACCATTCCGCCATCATAATTATTATAAGAATTGTATCTTTGTTTAATTACCACCTTGCTTGTATTTATAAATAGTTATCTGTAAAAATACAAATAATAATAATTCCCAAATAATAATTCTTAACTTAATAACCTTCTACACATCCTCACCTTGATCTTACCCTCTATACTATTACCATGTATTACCTCAAGATTATCGGTATACAGCAACAAAATCTTATTTCCTTATTAAGATTCATTCTCACATGTTATTCATCAACCCAAAATATACATATATTCCCATCACAATATAGTTAACATATTTTTCTTATAATCATTTACAACTAATATATCTTAACTCTTTTCATAGCCATATACATATCAGAATATTACATCATATATATTATCACATATCTCTCACATTCTTAATACAATTAAATATATTTTGAATATGAATAATTACTTGTAACTTCCATATTCCAGGTCAATTAATCTAACTATCTCAATATGACTATCACAGTCTTATTCCATTTAGTCAAATTTCAACTTATTTTAAATTCATTAATTTGTTTCAATACATGACCTAGCTCAATTAGGTCAAAATTATTCTTAAATCTTAATTCTTTTTGAATTCATCTTCACAACAATATTTATTTCAACTTATCGGAGCTAATGATTTAATATAGTCAATATTCTTTACTTTTACTTTTTTTTTCCCATACAATTCCCACATAATTCTCATATCTAGCTCTTACCTTAATCACTTCCCCTAGTCTTATTCACTTTAAACATCATTTTCATCAACTTATTCATATTATACCATTTATAAACACATTCAAGATAACTCTTAATCACTTTTCATAATTCCTCTCACTTATTATTTCTTCCCATTACTTATAGTTGTCATACTTACATAATTATTTCCTTACACATCATTTGTAGCTCATCATATTTTCACAATTCTCTTCTGCTTCCACACTGTTTATAACCATAAATAAATTTTTAAAAATAAGATTATGAGTTCTAACTATACCAACCCTAAATCTTGTTTGTATCTCATAAAGCAAAACTATCAATATCATCAAATGCATTTCATAATCGTGTCATCTCAAGCCCATACACGTGGGTTACAAATAAACATTGCATGCACTACAAGTTTTCTCAAACAGTTTTTATCTCGCTTTATTTCCATGACTCGGTGGTCACACACCCGTAACTTCTCAAAATTATACATTTTATACACACTATTACTTTACTATTATCATTCCTTTATTGCTTATATCATATATATATATATATTCATATCCATATCTCACTTTCTTTTCATAAATTTTCAAATTTATCAAGTGATCAACTCACTCATGATCACTTCCATTCAAATTTATCAAGTGATCAACTCACTCATGATCACTTCCATATTTTATCTCATTTATGAATTTCTCAAATTTTTATACAATTATCATATTCCATAATTCACATACTCACTTAACATAATTATGAGTCACGTTTACAATGTGACTCATCTCCACATTTTATCATTTTTCACAAACACATACATATTATGTTGCATTTTATATTCCATCTCAAGTTCATATTTTCATTATGATCTTTTCAAGTCATTTTTAACATAGTTCATACTTTTAATCATATTTTATATTTTTCCATACTTTTTCCCTTCCACACATAAAAATGTTATTTCTCATATCAATTTTAACTACATATTTATTTATACATATCACTTTAAAGAATAACTTTATTCTTTAAAGAATGCCCACATACATAATAGCATACATTATCAATTAAATTAAATGTTATAAAAGTATGTACTAACCATATAATCCTTTATTCTCCTCTCTTTCAAATACTCTTAATTATTTGCATAACATGTATTATAAAGATCATTAATAAATATAAATTATCCATTTATTTATATCTCATGTATACTTTAACTTGAAATTCGAATCACAAATTCAGTTATTCAATATAATAATACATCCATACATTTCAAATCATTTTGATCACTAACTTCCAAATTCTTTAATTCCAATTAAACATTTTTTTCTTTCACATAGAAATATCAAATTCTCTTTATATAAATCATACTTTTAACTTCTCTGAAGAATTGATCTCATTGCTATTTTTGATAATCATTTAATATCAATTTCAACTACTCCCACAATTTACTCTTTATGTTTCAATTTATTCTATCCACTTAAATCAACTAGATCATGTTTTGATTAGTCAATCAACTACCCTTCATGAAATAAATTAAAAAGTCATTTATTATACAATTATCTTATATCCGTTATTAAATCTTTACATCCACCTTAGACATTCCAAAAAAACATGCTTATTACCCTTTCTTATAATATTCATTTCCATATAACACCTCAATGAACACATCTCAATCATGCATTTAAATATGGATTGTATGCATAATCTCAACTCGCTTTAACTTAGTAATCCATTTATGTAGATTTATATTTTAATTACTCAATATAAGGAATAATATTTAAATCCTTAATTAGTCATATTTACTCTTGACTTAATCAATACTATACTTCACATTAATATATCCTCAATATATTTCTATAATAAATAATTTTGCCATCATATACCATTTCTCTCTTTAGGTTTTAATTAAGAATTATTTATTCCGAATTATTAAAAACTCCATATTCCTTCTTCATATCTTTATCCATCCATATGCATATATATATATATATATTCATAATTTCCTTCATTCATTTATCACCTGAAATTAATTTATTACTTATCTACATAAATCCGCTTAACTTTCCCACTTTCATGTAAAGCTCACCTTCAATTTTTTTTTTTGCCAATTCTTTATAAAAGAGTATGAGCTTTTAACTATATGCACTTAACACATATATGAACTTATATTTAAATTTTTAGATTTTCCAAGCTGATTTATAATATTTAGAAATTAAGTATTCCAAACCCATAAAATCTGTCTCTTTATTAATTTCTCTGACATCACCTGATTATTTTTTTTTCTAGGTATCAAACCTTAATAAAAATTCATGAAATTTTAATCATATGTTCTAGGAATACATATGATATTGTGTGTAAAGTTTTAGATTTTTCTGGGTCGATTTACCATAGTTTTTAAATATGTTTCTCAATTTCTACAGATTCTGAGTTATTGGAACTACTCTAACAATCCATGTTCTTCTATTTTTCTTAATTAGGGATCCATCTTTAAAAATTATGAAATTTATACATTGAATTCTAACATATAGAAAAACTTTCTATTAAATTTTAAACTCATCCCACACTCTTAGATTTGTCCAAAATTTTGAACAACGCCACTTTGCAACACACCTATAAAAGTTTATATAACTATCATACTCATCTCTCAAAATTTTTTATTTCATTTCTTAAATTATTTCTTAGATTATTTTCCTTGAGTTCACTTATTCATCAATTGAATAAACTATGAATCTTAAATTTAAATTAAAAGTTCTAAAAATTCACAATTCATAATCTCTAGAATGATGCTTCCACTGCGCCACTCTGATCTATGGGACCCAAATGCCATCATAACTCATTTTCGTTACATCGAATGGACATTGCCACATCAGAGATCAGATAAAATGCCAGTGTCAATTCGTGTATCACAATTTAAAATCTCTATTTTTTCTCTCTAATAACCCACCTAGGTTGATAACCTCAAACTTAGGCTCTGATACCAAAATAAATGTAACACCCTTATACCCTATATATAAGTATAGTACATACACCTAGTATATAAAAAATACGCATATATGATATAAGAATGTAACAACTTGGTTTCATAAAAATTTACACTTTACTAATTTTAAATCTCAAATACTTTAAAATATATATTTAAATAATAAATAAAATATTCTTTATATATTACAGGCTTCAAAATAAGCATTTTACATAAAAATCTCTAGAAAAAATTTGCCAGAATTTTAGTTGTAAACTGGACATTCCAAAAATTTAACAAAACATAATCTGCAAAAGAAACACTCCTAATACACAATAAAACACATCCTTCATCCCAAATTCTCAATTTCTCCACATTTCTCAAAACATTTAAACATATACATATATTTATGTTAAAACACATGTAAAATCACACATTACACAATTTATCCAAGTATTCTTTATGATTTATAATTTATTCTCCAAAAACATAATCATTTGTACTATAATATATATATGCATGATGACAAAATGGCTCTGATCTTGACGTAGCAAAATCAACTCCACAAGCAACCTCAATCTAGACCCGACCTGATCTAGTAGAACTCTCTAGCTCTACTAGATCGCCCCTGTCACCTGCGCGATAAATTATAATCAGGCTAAGCTAAAAGCATAGCGGTACAAACTTTGATAACAATAAAACTATAAAGAAATGCCAATGTAAAATGCTTTTATGTTATGTCACAATATGACATCCAAGCTCACTTTTGAATATATTCCTACATCATTTAATAATTCACATAAGAACAAATACAAGTATGGGCTCAAAGGATCAAATATGCTATTCAAATTCCAGAGTTACTATTTTGGTGCAAATTGATACTATGTGTCTAGCACTGAATGCAAATCATAATAATTGCTCAAAAGCTAGCCCCAAAGACATATCATAATAATTGCTCAAAAGCTAGAATTGAAGGCAAATAATGAGAAAAACCTCATAGGCATGTCGTCAAACACAAAACTTTAAAAATTGAATAACATACTAGGCACACAATTATTTCACATTTTTTATTATCAATTTATTTCTCATTTTCTCATAATCAAACTAGGCATATTGCCTCATTTCTCATAATCAATTAGGCACATTGCCTCATTTCTCAATATCAATTAGGCACATTGCCTCATGTTTTCATTTATCTCATTTATATCAATGTCATTTCTTTTCATATCATTATATATCAACAGATAATCATAATAAATCACATTTTACATTTACAATACATTACCCAATTATTTTGAAAATTATTCACATAAGTCACATATATCACATTTTATACAATTTAGCCATTAACAATGGCTTTTCAGAATACATTTAATGCATACACAACAAATTACATTGCCCAAACACTTTGGGCCATTTTTACATAATGCACATACTTCACATTTTATCCAACTTAGCCATTAACAATGGCTTTTCACAATGCACTTAATGCATACATGACAAATCACATGCCATAGCACATTATTCATGAACGTTCAATGTACCAAGTAGCTTAACTCATTTTCCAATCAAAATGTATTAAGCCCAATGTAATACAAACATATCCAATTTATCTAAAGTTTGTACTTACCTCTAACGCTTCCAAATGCAAGCCACAAATCTCCCACCAAACTTCACTTCCAAGTTTTCCTTTAGCACTAGGGTTGGACAAACTACTACCTCTTAATGCCTATACCAAATGTAATCATAAAATCATTTAGTACCACATTTAAAGGCATTTTCAATCTTAAACCATAATTAAACATCATTCAAGCTAAAATTCCAAAGTTAAGGCTAACCTCACTTTAACTTTGAAAAATCATATTAAGCCATTCAATTTGGTGTTTTAAGTTTATTTATATTATTAAAACATATTTTAACATGTTTAAACTAATTACATTATATAAACATGCACTTATGTCCAAAATCCGAAAATGGCATAACCTTCACCATTGAAGGTTTTTCATTCCATCTTAATCCAATTATCATTTTAAACTTATATTCATCACTTTTATCACTAAAGAACATGCTTTAAACAATAAAACCAATCAATTCACCAACTTTGAAAATGCCCTTTTCCAAAATCCTAAATCAACACTTCCATTTTCAAACTCTAATCAAACTCAATCAAATTCATCATTTGACTTTAAAATACCTATTTATGCATCAAAATAACTCATTCATAATTAATTTGCACAATTAAAACTCATGATTTCACAAACCCTAAGATTCTATAACCCTAAAATCTCTCTCTTCACCAATCTTTACTCAAACTTAGTCATTTCTTCAATCCAACCTTAAACTCATTGTTAACCACTTAAAATAACTTCATACATATCAATTCCAACAATTAAATCATACTACTTTACAAACCCAAAACAAACATATTCTTATTTTCATGGAAATTTAAAGAAAAAGTGAGTAAACTTACTAATTCAACTAGGAAACTCAAATCTTCACTTAAAACCTTGAATTTCTTTCAACTCTTGATGCATGGAAGAAGCAAAAAGCTTGAGTTCTATGGCTATGGCAATTCGACTAGATGGAGAGAAGAACAAGAAGAAGATAAAAACATATTTTCTCTTTCTTTCCATTTTCAATTTCCACCTTATATATATTATTTAATTATATTATTTAATTATATTATTTAATTATTTAATTAATTAAAATCCCAAAATATTATCTTCTATTAAAAATAATTTAATTTAAAATATTTAAATAATTTTGAATTTTTAAAGTTTAGTTACAAAAATACCTTTGAACCTTTGACTTTTGACTATTAAAATTTTACTTTTGTTGACTTTGTATGCGTTATGTATATTTTGCATATATATCACATATACATTCTAAATTTTTACTTTAAATCCTTTCGTTTTTCATTAAAATCATTTATTTAATTTATCCAATTAAATTTTAATTTATTTTATTTAATTTTCAAAAATTTTGGATGTTACACTGAATCATATTTTGCTTCCATTATCAAATGTTTCTTTCCTTTGAACTAGATTCAAGTTCTGTTTTGAATGTCAACTTTTGTAATGCTATATATTTCCTTTGATTAATGTACATTGCAAAAGAATAAATTAATTGCATTTTGTTATGCTATTTTTAGTCTAATTGCAAGTGCATAATATCATCAACAAGTGATGTAGTAGTGCGAGAGTATCGTTCCCACAAGGAAGGGTTATTCTAAGTACCAAATCATTAAATTATTTATTATTTGAACAAATTAAAATGATTTAAAATTTAATTAAACTAAAATTAAGCTCAAGTAAACTAATTAAATTTAAGTTCTTATATTTTAAAACTTAGGGTTAGACTAACTCAATTGATTTTCTATGAATTTCCTAAAGTTATGATTTAATTTTATTCTTCTCTTGGTTATTGGTTGAATCCTTCTAAATTAAGTTCTAATCTCTCTCAATATTTAAAACAAATATTGAACTTAACCCCCATATCTACTCTCATGATCTTAAGTAATTAAATCAATTCATTAAGTTTTATGATAACCTTTTATTCACTCTTTAAAGTGTTTTTTATCTCTAAGAAAAAACTACTTAAGATTGTTATCTTCTTGGATAAATGTTATTTCCACTCTCGCTTTATTACACAACATCTCAAATCAAATATTTATTAGCTTGATAATTACAAGCATTATGTGCAAAGATAACAAAATAATCAAAAGAATAGGCTCAATTGAATCAACTAATAATGTATTAATCCATAGGAAAATTAATACTAACCCTAATTAGGGTTTTAGTTGCACATAGTTGAAATAAAAATAAAATAACTAAAGAAGGTAATTAAAGACATGAAAACTAAAGAAATAAGAAAAATCAAACTTGAGAACTCCTTTGGATTGAATGAGACACTTACTTAAACTTGAATCTCTTCCTTAGAACCAAGCCACCTTCTCCCCCTAAAGAATTCTTAAGATTTGAATAGAAAATTGCAAATGAAATTGGATGATTAAGGAGAGGGCTGGAGGCTTTCTTATATAGTGGTCTTTAAGATTTCTAATTTGTTTAGGAATAGAACTAGGGCAACCTTAGATACTTCTAAATTGGTTAGAAAGAAATATTGGAAAAGTCTGAGGACTTCTTTCTTAATTAGGAATCCAAATTGGGCAAGAATTTGTACAAAATCATGATTTGTAGTTGCTTAATGATTCCCACAGCCGTGTCTTTGAAACCACATGCCCGTACATAATTGTACTACTTGAACTCCGCAAAATTTTCCTTAAAATAGTGCCAAAATAGAGTGCATTTTGATTTGCATGACCGTGGGCTTCAAAATGCTTCTACCCTTGCTTTATTCGCCACTTAAAATTTTGGACAAATTCATCTTGATTTGAATGGGTGTGCAGATTGAAAATACATAATCATGCAATTCAAAATGATTTTGGACCTCTCTCTCTTTGTCTTTTAGTGATCTTTTTAAGTGTACAACCATGTATGGTGATTTGTATGATCGTCTAGAGTCATTTTCTTTCATTTTTTAGCCTGTTTAATCACCTTTTTATTTTTCTCTTTTTTTCTTCAATTTCCAACAATTTCGGTCAATTTGCATCTAAATTTACATTTTATGAGGCCAAACTTCAATGTCACAATTATTCTAGCTTTCACAATAAAAACTCATCAAATTCAATTAATAATAATGAAAATATAACTAGAATAATAACTAAATTATATGCAAAGTATGGCTTTATCACATTTAGAGAAGTAAAATTCAAGAAACATCAAACCAATAATAAAAGTTTCAAAATGGTACAAAAGTATTAAAAGGAATAAAGGTGAAGAAAACCTTCAAAAAGCTTAGAGATTTTAATTTAGGGATTAGATATTAGAAGGGAAGGATTTTAAGACAAAAAAAAGAGTATTTATAAGTTAAGAAAAATGTGGCTCCATGACTCCATGAGTTTATATTTATAAATTAAGAAAAATATGAGTTTAAGAGGCTATATATTATATTGAAAATTTTTTTTGTTGGGGGTGTAAATTGACTAAACGAGTAAAGTTCATGGGGCTAAATATATATTTAGCCTATATATTAAAGTGTCCTAGTAATTTTGAAGAAATATTTTGTAACACCCCGATACCCTATATAAGTACTATACATATATTTAGTATACATACAGTAAGTATATAAAGTATAAAGATGTCATTTTTCGTTATCTTTTAAAAACCTGTAACAGAGTTCAAACCATAATACGTTAATTTAAATAACATTTACAAAATCATTATCTTTATCAAACTCCATTTATACATATAAATACTCTCTCATCAGAAATACATCGTAATTAAAAGTTATACATGTATGCATTACCCTCTAGTTGGTCTCGACAAACTCTTACTCTTCTCGTGGCATAACAGCTGGACTTCCAGATCAACCGCATATCCACCTGCGCGATTACACAACCACGCTAAGCCCAAGAGCTTAGTAGTACAATATAAAATATAAACATACACTATAGAAATTCTAACATATAATAATACTATATTCATTCCATATACCATTAGTTCTTATCATGTTTTTCTCTTTTTTAATTTGCACCTTTCATATATCTCGACTAAATTCATATATTATGTACATATATACATACTATTATCACCAATTCCAACCTGTCATGAATACTCACAATTAATTTATCAATACACACATTATACATCATACCAATCATGAATCACATTTCCAATGAAGACAATCATTATCACCAACCACAATTCATTAATAGTATCCACAATCAATATATCAATACACACATTACACCTCATACTTCATAACATTATTTTATTCACAATTCATCAATTATAAATCACATTTCCAACAAGTCAACCGTAGATCTCATTACTCATTTATTTCAACATTTGTATATCATATTGACAATAAAGACAGACTCGGGCCCAAACGACACTAATATGCCATTCTATTTTCAGAGTTAATGCTTTGGTTTAATCATCACATTTATCATTATCATAGACCCAACTAGGCTTCAAGGATTTAGGTTTAACCAAGCTTCAAGGGGAGCAAAGCATGCTAAGCATCAACCCAATTTGGCTTCAAAAACCAATCCAACCTAGCTTCAAGGGTTGTAACATCTCAATTAGGCGTCAAGGACTAGACCCAACCAAGCTTCAAGGGGAGTAAAACATGTTAAACTTCTACCCAACTTGGCTTCAAGGATCAAGCCCAACCTAACTTCAAGAGATTATTACTCATATTAGGCATGCCACCAACAACAAACTCTGAGAATAGAATAACACATTAGCTACACAATTCATTGATTATTTCATCATCAATATCATTTTCAATTCTCATCATCATCTAGGCAAACATGCCTTATTTCTTTCAATTAAATCATCATTGCCAATCACAATGGCTTCACATCACATTTGAGTTATCATAGTCAATCACAATGGCTTTACATCACATTTCAATCCACATTATAGCAATTCATCTTTCAAATACACAATCATTTATCTCATCATATCCTTCACATTTCATATTCCATCATTGATATATACAACATTAATTACATTAACTAGGCAAACATATCATTATTCACATCATTATAAATTGCATTGTACATACCTTTTTGAATGATCCTCATCTCTTTCACCATCAAGAATTACTCCCACCAAGCTATACATAATCAATTACTTCATCATCTTCTTCACATTTTACATATAGCATCATTGATGTAACATTGCAAAGTACATTATTCATATAACACATAACATTATTCATATAGTATCATATGCATCATCAATATCATCAAATGTATACTATAAATCTCAACATCATATGAATGTATGTTCCACATATATTTGTTTAGGTCATTCTTTATTTTCAAAGGGTTTAGAGTGTTTATGTTTAGGTTTAGGTACAACAAGACCTTTGAGGAATCAAAGCAATGTGAGAAAAGTAACAAACACTCACAGTAGCTAACACCATCAAGGGACACGGCCAAGCTTGTGGCCGTGTCTCTCAAAACCAATTGGCAGTAGCAAACACATGCATAAGACACGGCCGTGTCCCTCCAAAATCAATCCAACACGGCTCAATTTTCCTTGACTTGGCCATGTCTCTCATGAATTGGCCGTGTCTCTCCTTGCTTTTGGCCGTGTCACTCAAGAACAAAACCCTATTTATGGCCAAAACACTTCTAATTGCATTTAAACACATGATACACAACATAAACTCATTCAAATGATGTAATCAAAGTCATTAACACCTATTTTGCATGTTTAACCCAATAATCACAATTAACCATACATTTAATCATTCATCACTTCAAAACCCTAAACCCAAATTTACTCTTGATCTTCCACTATCAACCTCCACATAACTTACCATATTCAAAACCAAACCAATCACTAATTCAATCTTTTGACTTACAATCAATTCTAACACTTATATACACAACTCAAACACACCACATCATCACATCAACAAATCACAATTCATCTTAGACACAACTTCAAAATTAACAAAAGAAAACAAGAGAGTACTAACCTTAAATGAAGAAATTTCACCAATCTTCAATTCAATCCTTTGATTCCTCTTCCAATTTGATGTTAGAAACCAAAATACTTCAATTGCTCTCTTTTCCCTTTGGATAGCCGGCCACTCATTCAAAGAAAAGAAAAATGAAGACAAGTCAATCCTTCTTTTCTTCTTTAAATCTCCACCAAGAGATTTTCACCAAGCAATTACCTATATACCCTTTGTCATTTAACTTAACTTTTGTCACTTGTATGCCCATTATGGTAATTTCACATATCACATAAAAATATCCTCTTCCATTGACCCCTCATTTGACTTATGTATATGTTATTTATACTACCATATATGCAACATATACACTTCCTTTAAAAATTCTTTTCTCTTTCAAAATAACATATACACTCAATCCAATCAAAACAACAATAATATTCAAAACTTCTAGGGCATACATTGGGATATTACAATTCTCTCCCCCTTAAATAATTTCGTCCTCGAAATTATCAGTATCGTAACAGTTCATTGTTAACAAAATATCTTCTTAACTTCCATATGAAGTTAATTATATGCTTAAGTTATTATGTCATCAAATCATATAACTTCACTCTCCCCTTTAGAATCAACCATCTTCTTTAAATTCCATAACTCATCATTCTATATGTTTATATATCTCATTACTTCCTTAATCAAACATTCAAAAGAACTCATTACATTTCTTATTAATATCTTTATACAAGAATCAAATCATTTTATAGTACACTTATACTTCATCCAATCTTTATTTTCACTATATTTTATTCATTCACCTCTTTGTAATTACTCTCTTAACTTTAACCTTAAAAATCATTGGTTTATACCTTAGCTTTAATTATCCCGTCATTACAATCACTGTCTAAATAGACATTTATCAAACTTCAATAGATAACAAGATCCTTATCTTTCACAATTGGAGTTACTTCTTTAACATGCTTTTCACTTAACTTACATATTAATACATTACCTTTCAACTTATTTTATAAGTAACCAATCTTTTCCCTTTTTATCATGATTTATAACTACTATAACTCCATTCATTCATGTCCATTCACACTTTAACATTTTACATCATATACATTATCATGAAAACAATTACACTCTTAGTACAACTATACATATTAAATCTCAATAAGGATTCATAATCTTAGCCAAATCCAGATCAATTGATCTATCCGTCACAATATACCCATGTTCCAATCTTGTTCAATTCCAACCAACGATTAATTTATTTAACCTATCATGAAATTTCACAGTATTCAAATATGTATATATATAACCTAATTTCATTAGGGCAAACTTACATACAATTCCTGATCTCTTCCGATCCATATTTAGTCAAATTATCATGATAACAAATCACTTCGAATTATCTTTCAATATACTCATAATTTATTCTCTATTATCTTATTATAATTCCCACCATTCTCATAAAAATTTTATACTATATTTACTATCTATAATTCATTCACTCAATCCTTGAATTCATTCACTTAAACCTCAAGTTACATACCATAAACATATTCAGTATCACTTTCAATCACATTTTATAATTTCTCCTTTTTAATATCTCCTCACATTTCATATCATTGATATATTTATTTTAATTACCTTTTTGTCATATTATCCATAACTCAACGCATTTCCATAATTTCCTTTTTCTCTCTATACCTTCACAATTATAACCAAGTTCTTAACATAAAATGAAAAGGTACAACTTTATCCATCATAACTATTAACTATGCTTCTCAAACAAAATTTTCAATCTCACCAAATCTGTATTACAATCATTTTATCTAAGATCCAAATCCATGGATAACAAATTAACCGATCAAATATTCTGAACAAAATACATGGCTTTAAGAGATTAATATTCAAGCCTGGGACTTTCAAATCAATACTGTTCTTTTATAACTTTATTCTCAATCTTTACAAATACAAGGCTAAGGTGTATCTCAAGAATTACCTATTCCTTCTTTACATTATTGCTATATTAAAAGTCAACACATTCCAACTCCGTTTCAAACCAATTTGCACTCGATTATATGATCTTTATCAACTTAATTCATGTTTCAACAATATTAGTATATACATATTCAATCATATGCAATTCCTATACCATTTTCTATTCGTCACTTCTTTTCTAATCCATTTACAATCTCTTATAATATATAATTACATAGAACTTTCCATATGTGAATACTTTGAGACTCTAAACATCCTATGATTATTACATTCAATGCTCACCAAAACAATTTCCACTGTCCAATATTACTCAAGTCCATTCTATACTCACTTCCATCACATAATCCATTTAGCTTTTCACAGTTCAAGACCTAATCCCTCTTAGGTCCACTAATACATACAACATCGTTTCCATATCACTAATTCTATAATTATACCACATACATACTCATAGGTCACCTTCATAATGTGATTCATACACATTTCATTAATATTGAAAAACTCAATTCATATATCATTTACATGTATACACTTAATTATATGCTTTTTTTTTATACATTCAATACACATTTAATGTTTATCACTTTCTTTTAAACACTATCATTTGCATTCTTCCAATATGATGTAAAGTATTTATTCACACAACACACACATATATATAAATATATATATATATATTCTAACTATGATAACACTTCACACCTATCTTAGTCACATTCCCAATGTGACATCTCTTTCACTTTCATCTTTAAAAACATTTAATATACTTCCATATCCACTTTTACCCATTTGCAGTAAAATGACTTAAAATAGCCCCTTTTCATTTGCTTATCCACTTTTTTTTTTTTTTACTTCAAAACAAATTCTCATACTATCAATCACATTACTCAATTCATAATACTTTCATGTGCAATATTAGTCATTTCACCTAGCTTCTGTATTGAATATACATTAAACCATCAATATTCAAATGATCTTTATCAAATTCTACTAGAACTTTAACTTTTCAACTTACTGCTTCATTTAAGCTTCAATTTGCCAAGCTCATCTTTTCTTAATATCAACTTTAAAAACATTTTATATATTGTGAATACTCGAATTTTGAGGCTCGGAAAGCTGATTTTCTCAGACTGCAAACGACCGAGCCGGACCAGAGGTCCACGGTAAAAGTACACCGAAAGTATGTCTTCATGGTACTTGAAATGTCCGGAATGACGCGAGGATCACGGATATGGTCCTGAAATAATTTTTGGAGGTCCGCAACTCCCAGAAAATCAGTTTGAACGGAAAAAATGCGGATTTCGGTGCGGTTTTTGGGGGTGAACCACTGGGACCCGGCGGTCCGACCGCCGTCCGTGTCCTTTTCCCATTTTTCCGTCGAGCCGCCCGGTCCGACCGCCAACCCCGGCGGTCCGACTGCCGTCCAGTCCGAATTTTGCCTATAAAATGCTGCTAAGTTTTCAAAAAATGAGGTTGGACTTTTTCGGGTGGGCCTCATGCTGTCGAATTCGTTTCACGCCTAAAAAACTCTTATTGGACTTTTATTTGCAAGAATCTAACCTCGTGTGGCAGGGATTAAGAATCATATTTCAAGATCTAAGAAAACAAGACCTGGAACTTCGAAGTGGAAGGACCCTAAACAAGGTAGTATGATAATTTATCATTTGTCAATTTAAGCATGTCATAAAGCATCTTATCTTCTCCTCAATTTCTTTTCGGTCAAAGACCTAATCCTTTTAGGTCTAAGGCCTAATTAACTAATCAATCAACACTTCGGCATGAAGCCGCGAATAAATCAACTTTTTGGCACGGAGCCTAAATTGTATCTTTTTGGTACAAAGTACCTAAATTTCACAATTAAAATCAATCTTTTGGCCAAAGGCCTAAATTGCACGATTTTGGTACAAAGTACCTAAATTTAACAAATTTGCACTAAGTGCTAAAATTAACAACTTTGGCAAAAAGCCCGACAAATGCACGAAGCATACACAC
Organism: Garcia nutans; assembly: GCA_947685225.1. Taxonomy (NCBI): domain Eukaryota; kingdom Viridiplantae; phylum Streptophyta; class Magnoliopsida; order Malpighiales; family Euphorbiaceae; genus Garcia; species Garcia nutans. The sequence continues at coordinate 40,199,930 of CANTUV010000045.1, forward strand.
ACATGCATGAAACATAATTTTCATCGCCTTTAAATAGACTTTTCCGAACTACATGGGCTTTGATCTCTTATAAAAATGAGAGTATGTAGGCATATTTGAGATTCACCTCAAATAACAAGTCCACAATTTATCAACCATCTCTTCTTCTTCCTTTATATTTTTCTTTTGGATTCATTTCTTATTTGACAAATTAATCAAATACATGACATAGTCCCCGAATCCTCCTTGGGTTCGTAGATTAGAAGCCTTTACATTGGATACGTTAATTGGAGTCAGACAAGGGTTTTCTCAGCTTTTCCCTTCGGACAAAATAAACTGAGTGGCGACTCCGGACAACAAGTGAACGTTCATCCGAATCCTTTTCGGGTGGAAACAGAGGTTCACATATATATACATCACAAAGCAATATCAAAACATATAATTTTCACAATTATTAAGCTCATTTCAAAAATCTCAAATATCACATATTATCACCATTACCATGAGCTTTCACAATATCCAAGCATCTCACATTTCTAACATTGAATTCACAATGTTTACATTAAAATAACAATACCAATTTATATTCTTACTTAACCAATATTATCTCCTTTTTCCTTTAAACAAAACCTTAACTTTATATTTACCCCAAACTTTAAATAGTCACACTTTGTCTATACTAATCAACTCATTCAATATTCCACCATACTCTCCTCATTTTAGTAACATATCTTTCAATATTAACAATTCAACAATATTTCCTCTATCTAGCAAATCCAACATGAATTCTATTATAAAGAGATTCAAAGTATAGAGGAAAAAGTACATACTTTTATTTCGATTTGATTTCAACTCAATTTCAATTTTATTCTCCTTTTCATTTCTTTATACTTCAACACATTTAACAATTTATTTTACTTGCATAAATTTCCATTTTTAATTTATCAATTAAACTTATACAAATCCATATCATTTCTTTCTCTGACTTTACTTTCATGTAAAACAACATTCACACACTAGTATCCATCTCATATAACACAAATATTTTACAATTCATATAATGCCACATCCGAGACCAACCTAGGTGTCAATGCATATGCATGTATTACCAATTTCATTTCAAAACTTTTCCTTTTTACTTCTATTTAAACTTTACAAAGCTTTTTCTTTTTAATTTCACTTAAGCCGAGAATCTCGAACCTAAGCTCTGATACCAAAATAATTGTAACACCCCGATACCCTATATAAGTACTATACATATACTTAGTATACATACAGTAAGTATATAAAGTATAAAGATGTCACTTTTCGTTATCTTTTAAAAACCTGTAACAGAGTTCAAACCATAATACGTTAATTTAAATAACATTTACAAAATCATTATCTTTATCAAACTCCATTTATACATATAAATACTCTCTCATCAGAAATACATCGTAATTAAAAGTTATACATGTATGCATTACCCTCTAGTTGGTCTCGACAAACTCTTACTCTTCTCGTGGCATAACAGCTGGACTTCTAGATCAACCGCATATCCACCTGCGCGATTACACAACCGCGCTAAGCCCGAGAGCTTAGTAGTACAATATAAAATATAAACATACACTATAGAAATTCTAACATATAATAATACTATATTCATTCCATATACCATTAGTTCTTATCATGTTTTTCTCTTTTTTAATTTGCACCTTTCATATATCTCGACTAAATTCATATATTATGTACATATATACATACTATTATCACCAATTCCAACCTGTCATGAATACTCACAATTAATTTATCAATACACACATTATACATCATACCAATCATGAATCACATTTCCAATGAAGACAATCATTATCACCAACCACAATTCATTAATAGTATCCACAATCAATATATCAATACACACATTACACCTCATACTTCATAACATTGTTTTATTCACAATTCATCAATTATAAATCACATTTCCAACAAGTCAACCATAGATCTCATTACTCATTTATTTCAACATTTGTATATCATATTGACAACAAAGACAGACTCGGGCCCAAACGACACTAATATGCCATTCTATTTTCAGAGTTAATGCTTTGGTTTAATCATCACATTTATCATTATCATAGACCCAACTAGGCTTCAAGGATTTAGGTTTAACCAAGCTTCAAGGGGAGCAAAGCATGCTAAGCATCAACCCAACTTGGCTTCAAAAACCAATCCAACCTAGCTTCAAGGGTTGTAACATCTCAATTAGGCGTCAAGGACTAGACCCAACCAAGCTTCAAGGGGAGTAAAACATGTTAAACTTCTACCCAACTTGGCTTCAAGGATCAAGCCCAACCTAACTTCAAGAGATTGTTACTCATATTAGGCATGCCACCAACAACAAACTCTGAGAATAGAATAACACATTAGCTACACAATTCATTGATTATTTCATCATCAATATCATTTTCAATTCTCATCATCATCTAGGCAAACATGCCTTATTTCTTTCAATTGAATCATCATTGCCAATCACAATGGCTTCGCATCACATTTGAGTTATCATAGTCAATCACAATGGCTTTACATCACATTTCAATCCACATTATAGCAATTCATCTTTCAAATACACAATCATTTATCTCATCATATCCTTCACATTTCATATTCCATCATTGATATATACAACATTAATTACATTAACTAGGCAAACATATCATTATTCACATCATTATAAATTGAATTGTACATACCTTTTTGAATGATCCTCATCTCTTTCACCCTCAAGAATTACTCCCACCAAGCTATACATAATCAATTACTTCATCATCTTCTTCACATTTTACATATAGCATCATTGATGTAACATTGCAAAGTACATTATTCATATAACACATAACATTATTCATATAGTATCATATGCATCATCAATATCATCAAATGTATACTATAAATCTCAACATCATATGAATGTATGTTCCACATATATTTGTTTAGGTCATTCTTTGTTTTCAAAGGGTTTAGAGTGTTTATGTTTAGGTTTAGGTACAACAAGACCTTTGAGGAATCAAAGCAATGTGAGAAAAGTAACAAACACTCACAGTAGCTAACACCATCAAGGGATACGGCCAAGCTTGTGGCCGTGTCTCTCAAAACCAATTGGCAGTAGCAAACACATGCATAAGACACGGCCGTGTCCCTCCAAAATCAATCTAACACGGCTCAATTTTCCTTGACTTGGCCGTGTCTCTCATGAATTGGCCGTGTCTCTCCTTGCTTTTGGCCGTGTCACTCAAGAACAAAATCCTATTTATGGCCAAAACACTTCTAATTGCATTTAAACACATGATACACAACATAAACTCATTCAAATGGATGTAATCAAAGTCATTAACACCTATTTTGCATGTTTAACCCAATAATCACAATTAACCATACATTTAATCATTCATCACTTCAAAACCCTAAAACCAAATTTACTCTTGATCTTCCACTATCAACCTCCACATAACTTACCATATTCAAAACCAAACCAATCACCAATTCAATCTTTTGACTTACAATCAATTCTAACACTTATATACACAACTCAAACACACCACATCATCACATCAACAAATCACAATTCATCTTAGACACAACTTCAAAATTAACAAAAGAAAACAAGAGAGTACTAACCTTAAATGAAGAAATTTCACCAATCTTCAATTCAATCCTTTGATTCCTCTTCCAATTTGATGTTAGAAACCAAAATACTTCAATTGCTCTCTTTTCCCTTTGGATAGCCGGCCACTCATGCAAAGAAAAGAAAAATGAAGACAAGTCAATCCTTCTTTTCTTCTTTAAATCTCCACCAAGAGATTTTCACCAGGCAATTACCTATATACCCTTTGTCATTTAACTTAACTTTTGTCACTTGTATGCCCATTATGGTAATTTCACATATCACATAAAAATATCCTCTTCCATTGACCCCTCATTTGACTTATGTATATGTTATTTATACTACCATATATGCAACATATACACTTCCTTTAAAAATTCTTTTCTCTTTCAAAATAACATATACACTCAATCCAATCAAAACAACAATAATATTCAAAACTTCTAGGGCATACATTGGGATATTACATATTTTAAGACTCAAGAGGGTAGAATTAGTGGACTATAAAAATTACTCTTTGGAGTATAAATAGGGCATATTTGGAGATTTGTGGAAATATGTTTATTTCAATTCATAAATGACTTTTTAATTGAAATAATTTATATAAATTTGACATATTAGTTAAGAATGTCTCCTAATAATTTTAGATAAATAAGATGTAATTTAATAAGGCAATTAAATTGATGATCACATGGCCAATAAAATTTCAAAATTAAGAATTCATACACTAAACATATTGTTTGTAAAGTTACAACTTTGACAAGTGCACAGTATCACAATCAAGTATTATAGTGATAAAGTAGAGTGTCAATTCCACGAGAAAAAGGTTAATTTCAAATACTAAATAATTAAATTGTTTATTATTTGAAAAACCAATTAATATGAATTTTAAGAAAACTAAACTAATTAAACTAAAACTCAATAAACTTAACTCTTATAATTAAAGACTAGGGTTAGACTCTTTAATTGATCATTTATGATTTTTCTAAGGTATTAACTCAATTTTATTTTCTCTTGGTTTTTGGTTAAATCTTCCTAAATTAAGTTCTATTCTCTCTCATGATCAAAAATACATATTGATATTAATTCTTATATCTACTCTCATAATCACAAGAATTAATTTATTTCTTTAAGTTTGTTGATGATCTTTAAACAATCTTCCAAGTATTCTTATCTCTAAGCAAATCTATTTAAGATTATTACCTCATTGAGCTAATATTATACTTTTACTCTCGCTCCATCATATAATATCTTAGATCTAACAATTACTGGTTAGGTAATTATAGTTATAAGCACAAAGATAATAAAATAATTGAATAGAATAATTATTGAATTAGGTTTTAGCTATCCATAATTATAAATAAAATAACCAAAAGAATTGTCTAATCCTAAATTAGGGTTTAGCTATCCATAATTGTAAATAAAATAAGAATGGAATAAAATAAATTGAATTGAAACATTAAATCTAAATTGACTTGAAAAGTAAAGAAATATAGAAATAAGAAATAAATTACTAAAGAAGACTTGGATCGAATGAAACTCTTAAACTTTGCTTGAATCTCTTCACAACTAAGCCTTCTTCTCTTTTTTCTACAAAGAATCCTCAAAAAATAATGAAACAACTTGAAAAGGACTAAAGATATTGAGAATAGGGCTGAGGGCTTGCTTATATATTGGTTTTGAGGACTTCTAAACTAATTAGGAATAAACTAGGGCAAATTTAGGGACTGCTAATTTGTTAAGGAATGAATTTAGGAAAAAATATTGGAATCGCACAAACTACCACCATAATAAATGAACATATATGCCTTTTGAACTCCATGGTCGTGAATAATTGCACCTAGTTAGGTCATGTGAAAAACTGCTTTCAGGCAGTGTCAAGTTAGGATGTACGGTTGTGCTTTTGGGTTCGCACAGTTGTAGATGTTGAAATGCATAGAGTTCTTCTTATTTCGCTTCTTTCTCATTAGGCAGTGCTAATGTTGCACATGGGGTGATGGGGAGCCCGTAGAGTATTGATTAATAGTTTTTTGTCGGCTTATATTTTGTTATTATTATATTTTGTGTGTATTAGGAGTCAACATCAATTAGTTATAAAGTTTAATTGGATACCTAGTAATAGTCTGTGCTACAAGAGATAAAGTTCAGATGGTTGATTGTGTGTAGGAAAGGAAAAGTATCCCGACAATGCCCAAGATTAACATTATAATTATTGTGATATTTTATCATTATATTTTTACTTATAGGAGGAATCGTATTCACTATTTGAATATAAATCCTAATTATTATTATTATTATTTATCATTTTCATATTTTGATTATTTTATCCATTATATGGACACAAATATATATATATATTAAAAAATTTTATTGTTTAATTTTATTATTTTTAATGTTTTATTATCCTTATAGGCACAATTTTCATTTGTTAGTTGATGATTTAATTCTTATATTCACTACATAAGTATATGAATTTTACATTAATAAATAGCTCAATATTTATTAAATTTATTATTATTATTATTATTATTATTATTATTATTATTATTATTATTATTATTATGCCCACACCTTGGACATGACTCTTCATAATTAATATTATATTTCTACATTTTTATTAAATACGAGTAGTTATTTTCTGTATATATTTATTTTTTCTATTTACCAATTAATATTCTTTTATTATTTTTTAATAGAGAAAAAAATATTTTTAATTTAAGTGATCTTAATTTCAAATGTCTATGTATATGTTTAACGGAATCAAAATCTCCATATTTATTTTAAACCAATTTATTATTGTTACTATTATTATCGTTGTTGTTGTTATCATAAGCACTTTTAGACGTAGTCCTTTATTATTATTATTTTATTAAAAATTATTTTTTGTTCACTATTTTATTATTTTTGATAATTACATTCACTTTCTGAACATAATTATTAAATTTGTTTGCTTAATATTTTTCATTATGTATATCCATTTTCACATATAAAGTTTAAATTTATTTGACAATTATTATACCTACAACCTCAGTACAAAAATTTCATTTTATTACAATTTTATTATTAGTGAGTAAAATAATAAAACATCTTTATTATAACTAATCGGGCAATTAATGACAACACCAAAATATAAAAACTAGCGGATTCATCAATTATAATGAAAAAAAATGTAATGATTTACAATAAGATTTTAATAATAATTTAATTGCATTGATCTTATTAATTTTTTTATTGTTATTTATTTACCCTATTATTTTATTAAAAGAAAGAAAAAAATAAAAATTAAAAAAAATTGAAAATCAACTGTAACATCATACCACCATTACAGTGGCTTTTTTTTTTTTTTTTAAAAAAGGAAATAAAAACGATAAATGGAATCAAAACAAGCCCATTTGTTGATTTTTTTTTTTAAAAAGGAAGATTAAATAAAAAAAAAAGTGAGGCTACAGTTGTAACCTGTGCAGTTACAACTATAATTATATATATATATATATATTCTCTTACATATTCCCATTTTTTTGTCGTCAACAATTTTTCTCCAACATATTCTGCTATTCTCCTTTTCTTCCTCTGATTCTCGTTTTCCTCTTTGTTTCTTTTACATAGAAAATCTCCATTCTTATTTCATATATACATGCACTTTTTGGCTTAAATCCATACCTTCAATGCCAGCTTCAAACATTTTGATTTGAATATTATGGTAAATCGTTTTCCTTTTAGTTTCTGTTTTTTTTTTTTTAATTTGCCTTTCTTGCTTTTTATTATTTATATATTTTTATAAATCTTCTAATACATCCATTGTATTTTGGGGGTTTGGTTTGATTTTGCTTAAAAAATTAAACATGTGATAATAATTTTTGTTTTTGTAAAATTACTAACACCATGTTTATTCGTAGCTTGATTTCCCCTCTTTTTTTAGTTTTATTACTATTTTTACTATTGTTTTTAAGGATTTAAACCCATGCATCCATTGAAATCTTATATTTGTGTTTACTATGTTTTTTATTTGACTTTATTATTATTATTATTACTATTTTTTGCTTAATCTACTTCCTATAAAATTTTTGTGCTAGGTGTTGGACGTATATAGCAAAGAAATTGAAGCTAAGTTCACTCCTCTTGTTGTATATGTTTTTTCTCAACCTTTCAGTACTTTCTTGAATAATAATGTTTGACTTTTTTTAATACACGCTATGCTGATATAAATTTTGTGTATTTGTGAATGTTGCAGACAAATTTAGGATTTGTGTATATATGTACGTGGCTATTTGTACTTCCTATATTTTGTGAATTTTTTCTGTTTATTTATAAAATAAGTGATGTAGTCACTTGACCACATTTTATTGCATACACCAATTTTACATTCACAATAGAAATATTAAAATAAAAAAAGTAAAATAAAATAAAATGAGATAATAAGAAAATGTAATTAAGATATTTACCTGATTTTTGATTCTATATTATTGAAAATTAAATCTAAATTTAGTTGTTTTTGCTTGGATTTCCAGGAAGATTTATTAAGTGCACTTCCTCTACTTAATAAAACTTAAAATTTTTGTAATTTCCTTTGTCAAGAAATTATCTTTCTATTTTGAAATTGCACTCTTCTCCCTATATTTTTTCTCTACTTCCCTTTTCTTTGTGTTTTTTCCTTCCTCCCCTTTTTGTGTTTTTTGTTTCTCCTCTATTTGTAGAGGAAGTATTTTCCATTTTTCTATTTCCATTTTTTCTTCTTTTTGTTTTGTGTTTTATAAAACACATATTTTATAAAAAGGGAATCACATCTAGTAACCTTTAAAAGTGGGCAAAATAGAAGTCAAATTGACTTCATACTCACAAGAAAAGCCAATCGAACTCGATGCAAGGATTGTAAGGTTATTCCAAGTGAGACTTTGACCACTCAACATAGGTTAGTAGTTTTGGATATCAAGTTTAAGAGGTTGACTAGTAGGCCAAGGAGGAATAATAGTCCTAAGATTAGGTGGTGGATTTTAAAAGGTGAAAAATAAATGTTCAAGGATGAGTTGGTCAAAGCTAGAGTGTGGGAGGAAGATGTGAGTATGTCATCAAATGATATGTGGATATGCATATCTATAACTATTAGAAGAGTAGCTAGAAAGATTCTTGGAGAATCTAAAGGGTGTGAACATCCCTCGAAGGAGTCTTAGTGGTGGAATGAGGAAGTGCAAAAAGCGGTAAGAAGTAAAATGGAATGGTATAAGAGTTTGCCCAAGTGTAATGACAATGATGCTTTTGAGCAGTACAAACAAGCAAAAAAAGATGTTAAAAAGGCAGTTATTCAAGCAAGAGCGTAATCTTTAGAGAGTTTGTATGATAAACTTAGAACAAAGGAAGGAGAAAAAACTATCTATAAATTAGCTAAGATAAGAGAAAAAAAATGTCGTGATATAAACCAAGTTAAGTGCATTAAAAATAAAGAGAATAAGGTTTTGGTTTAAGAAGAGGATATTAAGGAATGATGGAGAAGCTATTCTGAGGAACTTCTTAATGGTAATCATAGTGATAACATTGAGGGTTTAGACGTTAGGCCGGAGAAAAATGTGAAATACACTAGACGGATTAGATTTTCGAAAGTTAAAGAAGCTTTGAAGAGGATGAAAGTTGATAAAGCCTGTGGATCAGATGAGATACCTATTGAGGTTTGGAAATGTTTGGGAGATACAGGAGTTACATGGTTGACATCTTTGTTCAATAAGATCTTAAGTTTAAAGAAAATGCATAATGAATAGAGACAAAGTAATTTGATACCTATTTTTAAGAATAAAAGAGATATTCAGAATTGTTCAAATTATAGAGGTATAAAGCTTATGAGCCACACTATAAAATTATGGGAAAGAGTTGTGGAATACCGTTTGCGGTTAGATACTTGTATATCTGTTTTATTAGTTTTTGTTATAGATTTGTGTCTTGTTTATTATGATAATTATTGTTTATTTAGGTATTTTGTTAGTTTTTATCGGTTTGTTTAGTGTTTTAATTAATTTTGGTAGTTTTAGTTTATTTCAGTGTTTATGTCGTTTTTTATCTAGTTTTTAGTATTGTGTTTATGTTTTGTTGGTTATTGTCTATTTACTTTTTGTTTAAAGTTTGTTTTGAGTTTTGTGTTAGGTTAAAAAAGGGCAAAGGCAGAGGACACGGCCAAGTCACTGGCCGTGTCCCATATCAAGTTAAAGAGGAAGAGCAAGTCACAGAGAGAGACACAAGCAAGGGACACGGCCAAGTCACTGGCCGTGTCCCTCCAAAGAAGCCCAGACACGGCCAAGTCACTCCAACCTGGCCGTGTCTCACTTGCATCCAAAGCAAAGAAGACTAAAATTTCACAGAAGCAAACACAGGTAAGGGACACGGCCAAGTCAGTGGCCGTGTCCCTCCAAAAGGGTCCAACACGGCCAAGTCAACCTCCAACTGGCCGTGTCACTCAACCAAAGAAGAAAAAGAAGGAATTTTCACAGTAGGCGACACATGCAAGGGACACGGCCAAGTCACTGGCCGTGTCCCTCCAAAGAGCACCCACACGGTCAAGTCACATGCAACTTGGCCGTGTCTCTCATGAACCAAGCCCATAGCGGATTTTAAAGCGGACGATTCATATAAAAGGAAAAAGAAGCTAGGGTTTTGAGGACTGTTGACAATTTTGAGATTGAATTGAGCCGTCAGAGAGTGAAGTTAGGGTTTTAACTTTGTTTTCTTTGATTTTGATTATACTTTGGATCAAACTAGCTTAGATTATATTGTTCTAACCATTGATACATCCTTCTTGCAAGATTTGAACAAGAGATTCTTCAGAAGCTTCAAGGAGTTTGTAATTTGGTTTTGTTCTCGAACTTATTCTCTTTATTTTCATTGGAATTATATTTATGGATATTATCATGTCTAATTTGATTTCTTTGAACATTAATGAGATGAGTATGTTTGATAGCATCATGAACTAATTTGATCTAGTCTAGGGTTTTTATGGATCTGCTATGATTGTATGAATTGGTTATTCTCTTAGCTAATAATTTCTTTAGCCTTGATTGAATGAAATATTGTTATTATATAATTGATTGGCCACCAATTATGTGTTTTAGGTATTAGATGATGGATTGAGAGATGAAGTCTAATACTAGAACAATTCAATTAGGGACTTAGGTGAATTAGAGATATAACCTATTAAAAAGATTATTTCAATTATAACAAGATTAGTTGAAAGAGGTTTGAATGCGAGAGCTTATTTCCTTGACTCGATTAATTGAGTTGTTTGAGATTTAATCTTTGAAATTAAATTAGTTAAGAGGAATAACCGTTCATACATATAAATAGTGGAGAAGTGCAAACCCTAAACCATTCTATTAAGTGAATCAAATCATCAACTCAAGTTTACTTTTATTTGTTTTTAAACTTCAATCAATCTTTTTCATTAGTTAACAATTTAAATTTTCTTCTTTATTTGTTATTCATAATCTGATAATCAATTAGCCACTTTAGCTTCCTTGTGAGACGACCTTGGGGCGATCACCTTTGCTACAGCTACCTCGTATACTTGCGAGTGACGCTTTGTGGTAGAGTTAATTTGAGCGCAACAATATCCTCAAATCAGTTTGGCTTTATGCCTAGTCGATCAACTATGGAAGCTATTTTTCTTATAAGAGATTTGATGGAAAAGTATAGAGAGATGAAGAAGGACTTACATATGGTTTTTATTGACTTGGAAAAGGCGTATGATAGAGTCCCTAGAGAAGTTTTATGGTGGGTCCTATAGTATAGGGGAATATCTATACGATATATCCAAGTCTTGAAGGATATGTACGAGGGAGCTACCATCAGTGTCTGCACCGTGGGAGGGGATACTAAGGATTTATTCATTTTTATTGGATTACATCAATGTTCAGCTTTGAGCCCTTATCTTTTCGCCTTGGTCATGGATGAGCTAACAAGACATTTATAGGATGATATCCCTTGGTGTATGATGTTTGCAGATGATATTGTATTAATAGATGAGACTCAAGCAGGGGTAAATCAAAAGTTGGAGTTATGGAGAAGCACTTTGGAATCTAAGAGTTTTAAGCTAAGTAGGACTAAGATTGAGTATATGCATTGTAGATTTAATAGCAAGAATAGAGAAAGAGGCAAAATTATTTTAGGCGGAATAGCAGTGCCTTATAGTACTTATTTTAGATACATTGGCTCAATTCTTCAAGAAGATGGGGGTTGTGAAGAAGATATAAATCATAGGATTAAAGCTGGTTGGATGAAGTGGAGGGGTGCTACAGGAGTTCTATGTGATCGAAAGATATCAATTAAATTAAAAGAAAAAATTTACCTCACTGTAATACGACCTGTTATGATGTATGGTAGTGAGTGTTGGGCAGTAAAAGGACAACACATGAGTAAAATGCATGTTGCGGAAATGAGAATGATAAGATGAATGTGTGGTCATACTAGGATGGATAGAATCCGCAATGAGTGCATTAGAGAAAAAGTGGGGGTGGCACCTATTGAGGATAAGATAAGAGAGCATAGATTGAGGTGGTTTGGCCATGTGAAACGAAGACCTAGCGATGCGTCAGTTAGAAAAACCGAACAAGTTAAAGCAGATATAACTAAGAGAGGCAGAGGTAGACCTAAACTGACTTGGTCAAAGGTGGTCCAAAATGATCTTATGATGTTACATCTATCAGAAGATATAACCTTAAATCGTATTGAGTGGAAAAGAAGAATCCATATAGCCGACCCCAATTGACTTGGGATTAAGGCTTTGTTGTTGTTGTTGTTGTTGTTTTGTGTTTTCTAGGTCATTGACATTTCCTTTTTAATGTTGTTTTAGATAATATGAGTTTTTGTTACATAGAAGAAAAATATCTTTTGTAGGAAGAATAAAATTTCTGCATTATTATTGCTCTTTCATGGAAGAGGAAGGACTCTTTTGGAGTAGAGTAACATTTTTATGTGTTTTTATGTGTTTTTTTTGATTTATTTATTAATAGTATATAATTGTTTAATCTATTTTAATTTTTGTTCTAATTGTAATAACCTAGATTACTGCAGTTGGTTTGGTTTCTATGGCCGCAGGAATCGATTTGCATGGCCTTGGATTTGCTCTTGCTTTTGTTTTGAGCAACTTTGCCTATTTTTTGTTTTGCATCTTTTCTTCATTTTTCTTTTCATCATATTTTGATGAAATTACATCCCAACTTATGTTTTGTAAAGCTAAACTTTAAATCGCAATTATTCTAGCTTTTACAGCAAAACTTATCAAATTCAATTGATTAAAATAAAAATACAATTAGAATAATTACTAAATTATATGCAAAGTATGACTTTATCAAAAATAAGTTCAATTGAATCCTTTAACATGGTTGAAAATCTAAAACTGATAGATAAACACAATTGATAAAACTTATTAATGCTAAATGAGTAAATGAACATATAAATTGAGGTGACATAATTAATTGTGAAATTATAGTAAATAATATTGACCATAAATTATTGAAGTATGTAGTACGATTACCCATAAGTGTTGATTGAATTTATTCTTCTGTTGATTGACTAATTTCTGAAATTTTTGTTTATTGGTGTACCAAATTGTTGATTTGATATTGCTATTGATGTGAACCCATATTGATAGAAAAAGAAAACCTATATGCACATATAGAAATTTTGTTAAAATTGTGACTATTCAATAGGGAGAAGTTACTGCTCGAATTATAATGAAAAGAGAAGATGATAAAAAATGGAGAAATTACTGTCCTAATGAAAAGGAAATGATAAATATTAAAAAACAAATTTAACTGCCAATGTGGAATAGTTTTCAGTTGTTTATGTGTTACACTATGCAATTGCTGTATCATGTTGTGAATTTTGTTGAAAATAGAACTTCATTATGAACTATACTGGAAATGATGTTGTATTGTGAATTTTAATGTTGGAATTGAAATTCAATATGAATCATATTGGGAATAGTATTTTATTTAACAATCATATTTACCGTATTAAGCTTTTTATATTCTGACATGATATACTTGTGTTGAAAACCATAATTATTATGAACTATATAAACTGTATATATGAAATAGAGTTGTAAAAATTTTTAATCATATTGCCTTAAAGTAATATTGCATTACAATGTTGGTTTACCTTGGAGTGTTAAGTGGAATTGTTGTATTACTATATTTGGAGTACTTAGACTTATGGAATGCTCATTGAGTTTACACTCATATAAATTAGGCTTTTGGTAATTTAGATTTGACAATTGCAGGTTGCAGATATATGAGGACTCAGCCTCTTAACTACCATGCCTCAAGAAGTATATATATAATTTGTTATTGTCCATTATAAATATTTGTAGTGGTTTTCTAGAGCGATGTAGTACGTTAATGGAATTGATATGAACATTCCTTTGATAATGTGGAATGATATTGTTGTATAATGAATTGATATGATGCGAATGAATATGAGATGCGAAGAAACGAGATGATTGTGAGATCCATGCACTACAAAAAATAGTAATTAGCGGCGGTTTTTAGCAACACTTAACAAAAATCATTGCTATTTTTTATTATTATTATGATGATTTAGTAACCATTGTAAAATAAATTTATTTTGCGATAGTTTACATTATTCTATAATGGGTTTAAGCGTTGCAATTTATGAATATACTTTAACAATCATAATTTATTTTTTTGAGATGGTTACAACCGTGGCTAAGTTCTAAATCGAAATGTCGTAATTTTAATTTTTGTTTAATAAATAGTTGCTGTCTTTTTTTTCTTTGTACCTTTCTTTCCCTCTTATCTCTTTCTCAATTTTCCTCTCTCTCTCTCTCTCTCTCTCTCCCTCTATCTCATCTCTCTCTTAATTTTCCTCTTCCTCTCTCGCTTTCTATCTCATCTCTCTCTCAATTTTCCTTTCTCTCTGTTAATTTCCCTCTCTCTGCAAAAGAACAAACTGCTAAGGTTTTTGAGAAAAGAAAAGAGAGCGACATTGCTGGTAGTGAACGACATTGTTGCAAACAAGAAAAGATAAGCTAAATCAATTGTCAACAAACTAAAGCTAATTGCTAGTGTTTTTGAGATTCGGATAATTCTTTAGTTTTTAATTGTTCGCTTGAATTTATTTAGTTAATTTTATTCAGTTTAGAGAAGTTATAGTTGGCAATTTGATTATGGCATTTGAAGATATTACCTAGTTAAAATTTTCTTTACCTGGTCTATCTGAGCTTTAGATTCTTTAATTGATTGAGGAATGTGACAAATTTCTAGAAAATTTGGGTGGTTGATGATTGCTAATTAATTTAAATTGCCACAACAATGGCATCTGCCGAGGGGGCTCTCTCAACTTTAGGAGTTGATTTCAATCAGCTTTGTGATATTATTATTCATTGCTGCTAATTTTATGGATGTTAGATTGACCCAATTTCTTTTCTGTCTGAGCTAAAACATTGGTGTGTCTAGTCTGCCTTTCCAATTTCATGGATTACAGTCATTTTGTTTGCTTTGTCATTATTTCATGACTGAAGCTATTCTTGTAGCTATATGATATTATAATCATTTAACATATAAACTTGTTTTACCTTGAAAATATTGTCATCAAGTCCAAATGTCCAACCGACAATAATTTTCCAATATATAAATATTCATCAGAATAATTTTACCTTGAAAATATTATCTACATGGTTCTAATGAAAGCCAGACTTATGGTTCTGATGAGAAATGTATGATGCTTATAAATGTTGAATTAAGCTTATTTCATAACGTCAAGCATTCTTTTTGCTGCATTATGGGTATATTTGATAAAAGTGAAATTGTATAGCTCATATGTTGTTTTATATATATATAGAGGATGGTTTAGTTATGTGTTTGTCATTTGGGGATCACTTGTCTAGATTGAGTTTTGATGAGAATTCATTGTTTGATTTTTTGTATATACACTTTTGGCAATAAAATGGCTTATTTAATAGCTATCATATATAGGATAATTAAAAGTTTCAAAGTAAGGAATTGATTCAGTTGGTATATTTCTTGTAAGTATCTGCAAGTGACACTCATAAGTTCCATTTCTAAACTCTTTCTTCAAAGAAAATATTCTAGCTATAAAGATTCAATAAGTTTTAAATCAAACCCTATTTATACAGGAAAACTATCATTAAAAAAAAAGGCTTTTACACAAGTGAAGAAAGAAATACAATATGTGCATATACCAACCTCTGATCTTGTAGAATCTGGTAGCAATGAACCGAGAGCCAAGTAGGATGAACTGAGCTTCATTCTTCTTAATTTTTCCTTAGCATTGTGTTCTTGATTCTTTGATGTACTTGAACAACCTTCTCTATTTGCTTGCACCTGCATTTTATCACTTAGAACTTGAAAAATGTAAAAATTAAGGAATATATCTCACATCAATTAATAAACTTCCAAGAATAATTAATATGTATATGCACACACACACACACACAAAATCAATGTATTTAGGATAGAGAGAGAGTTGAGTGGCAAATTGATGATGTAATGAACCCTATAGGTTATGGCTGTTTTAAACTCTTTAATTAACTAATTAATTAATTAGTTAACTAATGGCCTTCAATCTTGATCAAGTAAGAAGGGACAACAGTTGGACCTTATACAATAAAAATAGTAATAACATCACCATAAACCACAAAAGAATCCTTATCATATTGTTGTTTTTGGTTATATATTCTCTATCTCTTTTGATTATTCGTATATATCATCAAAGATTGCAATTGGGTGCATAAGAATTATATAAAGAGTATGTTTGATAATTTACTATTTGATTTGCTTTTTAGTGTTTGAATTTAAAATGAAGAATATATATTTGCTTTCTAGCTCAATTAAAATTTCATATGTTTTGGCAGTGCTCACTAGTATCACCCAAGTCATCTATTCAGAAAATGGACACAAGTTGGATTTCAAAGCCACCTAATACATTTGAATATCAAGAAAGATTGAATAAATTTCTAGACTTTGCATTTGCAAACAAGTCATCTGATAATAGAATTATCCTCATTGTGCTTTTAGAAAATGGGAGATTACAGAAGTGGTTTATGATCACTTGATTTATAGGCCATATCTTACATTGTTTGGTTAGAACATGGAGAGTTGGGTACACCACATATATCTAATTTTATATCTATACTACAAGATCGTCAATTTATTCTAGATGCAATGCAAGACACGGTGCAAAATATTGTCCATGATGCTTTTGCATTCTATAGAAACCATAAAAAATAAAGAATAGTCTACATCACACGAAAACAAAATGAAGAGGAAATGAGGACATAGGACATAAATAGGGAGCCAAATTATAAAGTTAAAAAATTTTATGAGTTACTTAAAGATGGAGAATAAGAACTATATGAAGGGTATTCCAAGAACTCAGAATTGTCATTTTTGGCAAAATCATACCACATTAAATGCATTAGTGGGATTAGTGATGAAGCAATGTTGATGATGGTGGAATCATTGCATGAAACATTCCAACATGCAAATATTCCTAAAACATTCTATGAGGCTAAGAAAATCATAAATAAACTTGGCCTTAATTATAACAAAATACATGCATGTCCAAATGATGGCAAGTTGTATCGAGGATTAGATAAAGAAAGACAATCCTACAAAATATGTGGCACATCTAGGTGGAAACTGAAGACAAAGGGAAATTCAAATTCTATGTCTACAATTGCGAATAAACTAAAAAAGCAGTATAAAGGTTCTTTGATATTTTCCATTGAAACCACAATTGCACTGCTTGTTTATGTCTTTCAAGATGGCTACATATATGATATGACATGCTAGTGGGGGTAATATCCGAGACTCTTTGAGGCATGGAAAAGATTTGATTTAACATTTCCTGATTTTGCTTCTGGTGCATGACATGTACGCCTTGGTTTAGCTAGTTATGGATTTAATCCTTTTGGAAATATGAGCAATAGCATTTGGCCAGTGATTCTCATTCCATATAATACTCCTCATTGGAAATGTATAAAATAAACTTCTTTCATTCTTTCAGCGCTCATTCTTGGTAAAAGAATGGTAGGCAAAGATATAGATGTTTATTTAAAACCTCTAATCAATGAGTTGAAGTAGTTATGGGTTGGGATAGAAAACTATGATGGTGGATTAAATGAACGATTCTTAATAACAGGAAATATTTTATGAACAATAAGTGATTTTCCCTATGTAGAATACTGTGGGTTTAGTGTCTCTATTCACTAGCCCAGCCCGCTGTCCATTCTGAAGCTCTATCAATTAGTTGATGCTGTGCGTTTTGATTGATGCTGTGCGTTTTAATGTAGGGTTTTAGTATATATAGGAAGAGATAAGGGTTGAAGTTATTCTAGAGACTTCTGCCGTTTTTCTTCTATCTGTTTCTTGAGCTCTCTGTTGCTTTTTCCTCTTGGGTCTCGGTTTGAGCTCTCTGTGTATGTGAGATTATCAAAAGATAGTAAGAGGTTTGGTTAGTTCTTGGTGTATTCAAGATACTGTGAGAGTGCTATTTAAGAAGAAACTGTTTTCTTCTTGAAGCTGTGATTAAATCTGTACGCTTGATTCTTTTGTTAGTGGAAAGACTGAGGATCTCCTCCTCCTTGGATGTAGCCTTACTCTGTGTAAGGTGAACCAAGTAAATCTGGTGTTGATTTGTTTTTTGCTTGAACTGTTATTATTTGTTTGGTGTTATATTTCGAGATCTATAACAGTTGGTATCAGAGCATCCAGATCTCGTCAAAATCCAGGTGGTAACTGTTCTCTGCTTCCTGCTTGTTTCTGTTCTTGAGTTTCTTGTTTGTTTTTTCTTTTAGATTTTCGTTTTTCATTCTTTTCCTTTGTTATCTGTTTTTTGGATTTCGTACTGTCAAACGGTGTTTTTTGTTTGATAGATCAGATCGTGAAAGGAAAAGAATATCAGAGAAACAGTAACCTCTTCTAAGAAACTCTAATCAGAAGCAAATGTCGATCGCCAAGATCAATGTCGAGAAATTCGATGGTAAAGGAGATTTTGCCATCTGGAAAGAAAAAATGACAGCAATTTTGGTACAACAGAAGTGTCGACGTGCACTTGAAGGTCCTCATGCCTTTCCAGAAAGCCTCAAAGACGAAGAAAAGCAAGATCTAATGGATCTTGCCTACAGTACAATCATTTTAAACCTTTCGGATACTGTGCTCCGAAAGGTGAGAGGTAACACTACTGCTCCTCAACTTTGGTCTAAATTGAACTCGTTATACATGATTAAATCTGTTTAAAGAATTGCATATCTTAAAGAACAGATATTTGGTTTTAAAATGGATCCTATCAAATCTGTTGATGATAATTGTGATAATTTTCAGAAGTTAGTTTTAGAACTGTTAGATACTGGAGAAAAATTAAGTGATGATAATCAGACAATAATCTTGCTTAATTCTATACCTGAAAATTATCAAAATGTTAAAGATGCTTTAAAATATGGTAGAGATAGCTTACAGTTAGACGATGTGATCAATGCATTGAGATTAAGAGAAATGGAAATTAAAAATTCTGGTAAGTCAAATGCAGAAGGGTTGTATATCAAAGAAAGATTTAAGAAACAAAAGAAGAAGATTAAAACTAAGTTTAATGATAACAATCAGTCACATCATTCTAGCAGTACATCCCACAATGATAAGTCAAATAATCTGAATAATAACATTTCAAATAAATTTGAAAGAATATGTTATTATTGTAAAAAGAAAGGTCATATTAGGAGGTTTTGTAGGGAAAGATTAAAGAAACAAGAACAAAATAACATTGACTCTGGAGCTGCAAATTCATCAACACAAGTTGATGATATTGAAGCACTGACTGTGAGCACCAGCAAAAATGCTGATGTGTGGATTCTTGATTCTGCATGTTCCTATCACATGACACCTAATAGACATTGGTTCAGTAAATATCAAGAATTAACTGGAACAAATGTTTTGATGGGTAATGATACATCTTGTAGAGTCCTAGGCATTGGTACTGTTAAACTGAAAATGTGGGATGGGAAGCTTGTTGAGCTAAGTCAAGTTAGACATATACCTGAACTTAAAAGAAACCTAATATCCTTAGGTTACTTAGATGAATTGGGTCTTTATCATATTGCAAGAGATGGTGTACTGAATGTATACAAGGGTAATAGATGTGTACTTAAGGGTTATAGGGTACACAGATTGTATCATTTGGTTGGGTCCATTATAACTGGAGAAGTTGAGAGTGTTGTTTCCTCTAGTCAATCCACATCACTGTGGCATAGGAGATTGGGACACATTGGTCTCAAAGGGCTTGAGATGCTGTATAAAATGGGGAATCTGGACATGACAGAATTTGTGAAACTAAACTCATGTGAAAGCTATATTATGGGCAAAGCTCATAGACATAGCTTTAAATCTGCCTTGCATACATCTCATAACTGTTTGGACTATATTCATAGTGATTTATGGGGATCTTCTCATATACCTATGTCCTTATCTGCATCACAATACTTTGTCACTTTTATTGATGATTATTCTAGGAAAATTTGGATTTATTTTCTTAAAAATAAAAATGATGTTTTTAATAAGTTCTGTGAATGGAAAACTTTAGTTGAAAATCAAAAGGATAGGAAGATTAAAGTTTTGAGAACTGATAATGGACTTGAATTTGTGAACAAACAGTTTGAAGATTTCTGTGCAAAAAATGGTATTATGAGACATAGAACTTGTACCTACACACCACAACAGAATGGTGTGGCAGAAAGGTACAATAGAACTATACTTAATAAGGTTAGATGTATGCTGTTTGAGTCTGGTTTGAGTAATAATTTTTGGGCTGAAGCTGCTAGTACAGCATGCTACTTGATTAATAGGACACCTAGTTCTGCCATTAAGTTTAAATGTCCTAATGAATTATGGAATGATAAACCTATCACTTATTCTCATCTTAGGATATTTGGGTGTGTTGCATACATACATAAAAGGCAGAGTAAGCTAGATCCTAGGGCTCAAAAATGTTATTTCATTGGCTATCCTAATGGTATTAAAGGTTATAAAGTATGGTCTCCAAATGATAACAAGGTACTTGTAAGTAGAGATGTTATTTTTAATGAATATGAGTTTGCCAAGTCTGACTTGCAGGTATCTAAGTCTGAATTACAATCAGACCTGTCTATGTTTGAGGTGGAGCTTGACAGATATGAAAAATCTGATCAGATGCCACCTCAAATAAATGTTCCAGTTGCAGATATTGAAGGGATTCGGGAATTGGCAGAAGGTTCTGATCAGGAAACAGAACCTGAAGAACAATTTCCCACTGATTATATGCTAACCAGGGACAGGCAAAGAAGGGAAATTAGAAGACCATCAAGGTTTGCTGATTATTCTTTTAGTACTATTAATTCTGAATTAACAGCATTTGCCCTAGTCTCTGCAGCATCTATTGAAAATGGAGATCCTATGAGTTATGAGGAAGCCAAGAACAGCTGTTACTGGAAACATTGGAAGTTAGAAATGAAGGAAGAAATGTCTTCTTTAAAAAGGAATGACACCTGGGTACTAGTGCCAAAGCCCTCAGGTAAGAAAATAATTGGGTGTAAATGGATTTTTAAGAGGAAACCAGCAATACCTGGCATTGAAAAAGAAAGGTTCAAAGCCAGGGTTGTTGCAAAGGGTTTCTCTCAAATTGAGGGTATAGATTTTCATGAAATTTTTTCTCCTGTGGTTAAGCATGTTTCTATTAGGATTATATTGTCTATAACTGCCTTGTTAAACCTGGAACTTGAACAACTTGATGTCAAGACAGCTTTTCTTCATGGTAATCTTGAAGAAGAGCTGTATATGACACAGCCACATGGTTTTGTTGAGTCTGGAAAAGAAAATTATGTCTGTTTGTTAAAGAAATCTTTATATGGTCTTAAACAGGCTCCTAGGCAGTGGTATAAAAGATTTGATGAGTTCATGGTTAGTAATAGATTTAAGAGAAGTGAATATGATCCATGTGTGTATTTTTCTGAGATGTCTAGTGGAATATTCATCTATTTGCTATTATATGTTGATGATATGTTGATTGCATGTAAAAGCATGAAAGAAATAAATAACCTAAAATTCAAACTTAGCAAGGAATTTGAAATGAAAGATCTAGGTCCTGCTAGAAGAATTTTAGGTATGAACATAGAAAGAGATAGGAAAAAAGGCATTTTACTATTAACTCAGAAAGATTATGTTGATAAATTTCTTGATTTTTATGGTTTAGATAAAGCTAAGGTTGTGTCAACACCAATAGGAGCTCATTTTAAATTGAGTTCTACTGTGAAACCACTTACCTTAGTTGAATCTAATTATATGGATAAAATTCCATATCAAAATGTTGTAGGTAGTATGATGTATACAATGGTTTGTACTAGGCCTGATGTTGCATATGGTGTGAGCTTAGTTAGTAGATACATGAGTAATCCTAACAAGAGTCATTGGGAAGCAGTAAAATGGTTAGCTAGGTACTTAAAAGGGTCTAGGTTTGCATGTTTAATGTTTAAACAGTCTGCTGTATATGATGTTGTTGGTTACTGTGACTCTGATTTTGCTGCTGATTTGGATTGAAGAAGGTCCATTACTGGTTATTGTTTTACATTTGGTGGTAATGTTGTAAGCTGGAAGTCCAGTTTGCAGCATATTGTAGCTCTCTCTACAACAGAAGCTGAATACATTGCCTTGACAGAAGCAATTAAAGAGGCAATATGGTTAAAAGGTATTGTTACAGAATTAGGTTTCTCACCAGGTAAGGTTAGTGTGTATTGTGATTCTCAAAGTGCTATACACTTGGGTAAGAACAGTGTATTCCATGAGAGAACAAAGCACATTGATGTAAAATTACATTTTGTAAGAGATATTATCTCTAAAAATGTAGTTAATGTAGAGAAAATTTCTACACTTGATAATCCTGCTGATATTCTGACTAAATGTGTTTCTGTTGTAAAATTTCAGGATGCTCTGAGCATGCTTGGAATTGTGAATACTTGAGCTGTTGAATATGGTGATTACCCGAGGAGGAGTTCCAAATGTTTTTTCCTGCTAGTGAATTAGAGACAAGGTGGAGATTTGTGGGTTTAGTGTCTCTATTCACTAGCCCAGCCCGCTGTCCATTCTGAAGCTCTATCAATTAGTTGATGCTGTGCGTTTTGATTGATGCTGTGCGTTTTAATGTAGGGTTTTAGTATATATAGGAAGAGATAAGGGTTGAAGTTATTCTAGAGACTTCTGCCGTTTTTCTTCTATCTGTTTCTTGAGCTCTCTGTTGCTTTTTCCTCTTGGGTCTCGGTTTGAGCTCTCTGTGTATGTGAGATTATCGAAAGATAGTAAGAGGTTTGGTTAGTTCTTGGTGTATTCAAGATACTGTGAGAGTGCTATTTAAGAAGAAACTGTTTTCTTCTTGAAGCTGTGATTAAATCTGTACGCTTGATTCTTTTGTTAGTGGAAAGACTGAGGTTCTCCTCCTCCTTGGATGTAGCCTTACTCTGTGTAAGGTGAACCAAGTAAATCTGGTGTTGATTTGTTTTTTGCTTGAACTGTTATTATTTGTTTGGTGTTATATTTCGAGATCTATAACAAATACATGTGCTAAACTAGCTTGTCCATCATGTAATTTTGATGTAGAACCTTGTCGCCTCCCATATAGTAAAAAGTGGTTTTTTTGGGTCATCAACAATTTTTAAATGATGGTGACGAATTTAGATTAGATTGAATTCACTTTGATTGTAAGGAAGAAAAAAAGGAATCCACCAATACAACTATCAGGAATAGACATTTTGAAACAATTAGAGAATGTTAAAAGTACATTTTGAAAAGCTCCAGAGTCATAAAGTGGAGGAAAACGAGCTTGTGAGCATGATAGATAATCTAGCGAGTCTTAATAATGGACAAAGAAAAGTATATTTTTTGATCTTCTTTATTGGAAGTATAACTTAATTCGTCACAATTTTAATGTCATGCATATTGAGAAAAATGTGTGTGATAATGTGATATACACCTTGATTAATGAAAGAGGAAATAGTAAAGATCATATAAATGTCTGTAAAGATCTACAATCAATGGGTCTAAGAGAAGACCTTTGGCTAAATGAGAATGGAAAATATCATCACAAGCATCCAGGCCGAGTTCAAGAATTGGGATTAGGTCCATCACCCTCTCAAGTCTTAGACAACACGAGTCATACAAGTCATACATTTAGTGGGATGGCATCATCGCTACAAGAATTGACTGCCACAACTCAGTTGCATGAAAGAATGTGCAAGTTGGAGTCCCAATTACAAGCAAAAATAGTAATGCGATGAGAGCTTCAAAGAGTATTAATATATGTATTACAAAAGATTGACGGAGATGTTCCTGATGAGTTTACAAATTAATTCTCTAGACTTTAAATATGTATATTATTTGAAATTGTTTTGTTAATTATTCATGGTATCTATTTTTATTATCTATAAGTCGATTGCACATAAACAGGTTATAATTTAAAGTAATAATTTTGATTTTTATATTTGGGTACTGATAAAGGGAGTAGGCAGGACTTACTAGTAATTATAAAGACCATCATCATTTGCTAGCTAAAATAATCTTAAAGACGTTCATCAAGTTGGTACCTCTTAGTATCATCAATTACTTTGTTGGATTTAGGGTTTGGTTTCTTGATGATTTTCTACTTGTATTAATTGTTGTCTGGAGTATAAACTAAATTGAGTATTTATTGTTATTTGGATAGTTATTTTGAGATAGTCTAGTGATGGTGGTTTTTTTTTAATGTTAGATACTTGATCTAAATGATTTTGTTATTTTGAATACTGTAATATTGAAGTTTATTTTTCTTGTTGAACCTTGATGAGAAATATTATTGAATTTACATTTTGATTAAATTATATAAGCAGAAATAGCTGAATCAATATGGATATAGATTGTGTAAATGTGGGTGATAGTTTTAAATTGTCACAAAAAACAATTAAAATTTGCAATAGTCATAACCGTGGCAAAAACAAATTATATAAACTATAAAAAAGATTACGACTGTTATAATGGTTGCAAAAATAGATTATAAAATATTTAAAAATTGCAACCGTTTATAACTATCTCAAAAAAAAATCATATAAGTTATATAAAAATGCTATCACGGTTATTAATCGACGCAAAAGAAAAGATAAAAAAAATGTAAAAATGTTGTGAGGGTTTACAAATTATATAAATTATATAAAAATTATGACAGTTAAGAAACCATTACAAAAATATTTATTAAGAAACATAGCGATGGTTTGGTCAATCAGCGTAAAATTTCTTAAACAAAATTAAATTTAATAATAGCTACTGTGAAAAGCTCTAGAGTCATTATGAAACAATTATAGAGTGTTAAAAGTACATTTTGAAAAGCTCTAGAGTCATAAAGTGGAGGAAAACGAGCTTGTGAGCATGATAGATAATCTAATGAGCTTGTTCACAGTAACTGATTAATGTATTAACTAAAGCAAACAATTAGAGTTATTAAAACAAAGATCAAGTTACTGCATGTTCTTATTAATCAAAGAAAATGAAGCTACTGTGAACATGAATAATTTATGATTAACGATCAAACCTCCATTGTCGGTTCCACAAAAAAATTAATTTCTGGGTGAACAATGTGAAGACAGTATGGACTCTGCCTTCTTCTTTGGTTCTCTTAATATTTCTGCTTGTTGTTTCCTTCGTTCTCAAAAAACTGTTGTTGTTCTTCTCTGTTTGTTGTCATCCCATTGTTGCTAAAAATTCCCACCCCCCTAAAGTATTAGGACTTCTTATTTATAGGAAAAACCAATAAAAAAACCATAAACCTAACTCTACTAATTTGTCTTTTAGACGAATTCTTTGCTCCTTAGAAAACTTCGATAAAAAAAAAATCTAAAAACCAATTGAAACCATGTCGATCTGGGCAACCAGATCAACATGAGTTAAGGCCATGTCGACCTGGTTGTCCAGGTCGACATGAGTCCAACCCCATGTCGATCTGGGACATAAGGCATGCTCATGTCAACCTGGGCCCTCCAGGTCGACATGAGCAATTGCTCATGTCACCCCGGCCGGCCTGACTCAAATTATTCTTGTATTTTTTTAACTTATGGACCGAAAATTTTTAATTTGGGCCGATTCAACTTGATTTTAGGGTTTTACAATTGAATTTATGCCTCTGTAATTTGAACTGACTTATTTAAAAATTATAAACTAGATTTTAATCTTTTAAAGTCAGATCAAATTTATTTTGGCATCCTTTAATCAGGACCATATCAAATTGGGGTCAAAATTAAGGGTTAACAATTTGCTCCCTGCTTGAGTGATCTGAGACTACAACAAAAGAGAGCGAAAAAGCAATAAGACTTTTAATTTTGGCAAAAATAGACTTAATTTTCTTGAGATGGTTTGGGTTTTGGATTCTGGACCCGGTTCGAGTTCTGGACTAAAAAAAGACTTGAGTTTTGGACTTGAGACGATTTGGATTCTAGACCAGGTTCGAGTTATGGACTCGGAAAAGACTTGGATTCTAAACCCGAGACAGTTTGGGTTTTGGACCTGGTTCAAGTTCTGGACTCAAAAAAGACTTGGGTTTTGAACCCAAGATGATTTAGGTTCTGGACCCGGTTTGAGTTCTATACTCGGAAAAGACTTGGGTTTTGGACCCGAGATGGTTTGGGTTTTGGACCAGGTTCTAGTTTTGGGCTCCAAAAAGACTTGGGTTTTGGACTCGAGATGATTTGGGTTCTAGACCAAAGATGATTTGGGTTCTGGATCCGGTTTGAGTTCTGAACTCAGAAAAGACTTGGGTTCTTGTGAGCGGGGATTTTTGCCACCACTCCCGATGAAATGGTTCTTGTGACTTCGGCATTGTTTAGGCTTGGGGCCTTAGAGAACACGGACCTAAGTCCGGAGAAAATAGAGTCGCCACCCGGACGGGCCGGGAAAAAGAAAGGGGTGGGTGACTCGATTCCTAAGGAATCTCCAACCCCCTAATGGGTTCGAAAAGTTGGGTACGTATGGGGAAGGTGAGAAATGGCCCAGCACCCCCACAACGCCCGGTTCATTGGAACCGGCCTCCTTTATATGTCTTAATATTATAAAATTCTTAAATATAACAAGATTATCCATACTACACACAATAAAAAGAAAGCATCATTATATTAAAATCAAAGTAATGTCCAAACAAAATAAAAAAAATAAATGGACACCCATCCAAGGATGGAAACATGTCCTTACATCACATGCCTAAATAGGACACCCACCGAAAGGTAGAAACATACCCTTTACATTGGTTCTAATGGAAAAGCAAATTAAATTACATGATATTTAACTAATGAGGTACCCACCAAGTGGAAACATACCTCTTACAACATTTGAAAATCTAAATAAATTGATAAAAGTAAATAACCATTCATAATAAATAAATCATTCATCAAAGGTATCAAATAACAATAAAAAGTAAACATCCATCCATGATAAATAAAATAAACCAAGCATTGAATTCAAATAAATTAAAGCATAAGAAATAAAACCAAGCATGGTCAAATATGGAATTGAATAAGGTAAATAAAAATCCAAATTATAGCTACTATTTCCATTTAGGGTTCTTTATCTCATGTGTTAAGGTTTTGGAATTCATAAAATTAAGCTGCTGTGACTTTTTTATAGAATTAAAATAGATTAAGATTTTATGTTTTAAAAGGTTGGTAAGACTCTCTGGTTAACTAAATTAATATTTGAATAGTGAAATCATGAAACTAGGGTTTGAACACTTTGATATACTTTTGATTTGTGGTTTTAAATGGTGATTTCAAGCTACTGTGTAAATTTAAAACATTTATGTTTTTATGGTTTTTAATGTTTTAAAGGATTAAGGTTTAGAAAAAGTTAGGGTTTAAGGTTTTAAAGGGGTTAAAGTTTACTAATTTAAGTTTGGAAGTTGAATTAGGGTTTTAGGATTTAAAATTAGGGTCTCGGGTGATGAATGATTTTTAGGATTTGGAAAAAGCAATTGCATATTTTATGGAATTTTATGAAAATAAACCAATGATTTAAAGTTTATAAAGCAAAAAAGATATTTTTAAAGCTTTTAGGAAAGTTACAGAACACAATTTTGAGTTTTGAAAATTTGGAAAACAAATTTTGGTTTTGGAGTTTTGAAGAAATAAATCTAAAAGCTTTAAGCTTTTAGAAAATAAAGCCACAATTTAAGAATTTTAATCCTTAGAAAAAGTGAATTGAGGTCCTAAAATCTTTGAATTAAAAGAAATCAAAGGGTGATTATGCTACTGTGTAAAATATAAAGAAATTAGAATTTCATACCTTATTTTATAAGTTGCACCAAAATTGCTTCTTGGATGAACAAGCTCCAAAGACAAGTCTTTTTGCCTTTGAATTGCTTAAATCGTGTCCCTGCTATTCCAGAAAAAATAAATTGAATTGCTCCTTTTCCTTCACTGATTTGGTTTCAACTTTTTCAAGCTACTCTCCATTTTTTTTTTATTTTCGGTCACCCCCTTTTTTGATTGCCTTTGGTCCTTATTTATAGAGTTTTCATATGGTTTATTCCTAGTTAATCACGGCAAGTAATATTGATAAGAAAAGGAAACCGAAACCTAATTGAATTAGGTTTCAAAAAATTTGCGTCGAAAAAATTTGCTCTGCTGAAAAAAATTGCCGGAGGAAAAAATGCGCTGGCGAAAAAATCTGCAGTAGGAAACTACAGTAGAGGGTGAGGAGCGGGCGTCGATTGAAATGCCCATGGGCCCGCGCGATGATTTTTTCATGGCCGATTTTTATTTTTTTGACTTTTTTTTGTTTATTTTTATTTTTTATTAATAAAAATTAGATAATAAAGTAAAAATTATTTAATTAAGATAACAAAAATTATTTTGGACCAATTAGACAACACAAATCATTTTGGACTAAATAAAACATATTGGACCGGACTGGGTCAAAAATTAAGGATCTACAGTTTGCCCCCTGCTTTAAAAATCTGAAACTTTAGTGAAAGAGAGTCAAAAGTAATAAGACTTAATTTTTGAGATGATTGAGGTTTTGGGTTCTAAACCCTGTTTGAGTTCTGGACTCAGGGATAAATTATAGGTTCTAGACCTAAGAAAAATTTGGGTTCTGGACCCAGTTCGAGTTCTGGACTCAAGGATAATTCTAGGTTCTCAACCGAAGGAAAATTTGGGTTTTGGACCCGGTTCGAGTTCTGGACTCAAGGATGATTCTAGGTTCTGGACTTAAGGAAAATTTGGGTTCTGGACCCGAGAGATTTGGATTTGATTTGAGTATTTTGGACCCGAGATTGGGTACTTGGACCCGAGCTTGAATTGATTTTGATTTAATTTGGGTACTTGGACCCGAGAATGAATTTGACTAACCTTTTATCAGTTGAGAAGTCTGACTGCTCCGGCTATTCTATGCATTGTGATTCTTCACCCTCAGAATGGATCTTCATCCTTGGAGATTGGGTCTTCACCCTTGCAAATGGATCTTTATCCATTGGAGGTCGGGTCTTTACCCTGGCTTCAACTCTTTTAGCTGGATTGGTCTTTTGTCTTTTGCATCTTCATTCTTTTGAGAGTTCTAATGTTCCATTCTTTTTTTCTTCCTTTTTGCAAAGATTTAGCTATTTTTAATTGGACCTTATATCCTCTCCTTGCCCCCCAAAGATTTTTTCTTTTATGCAAGCTTTGATTGATGTTTTTCTTGTCTAGTTCTTTGCATAAGCACGCATTTCTTCTCTTTGCAAAGTGACTAGGGCTTCCACAAGCGAATAGGCTTTCCATGCCCCCCTTGATTTGATATCTTCTTTTTGATTCTTTACTTCACAGGGTATTGATTTGAATTACCTCGTATGTTCCCAATTTCATGGTAATTTATGCTATATGTATGAATGATTATGCTCTTACCTTTTCCTTCTTGGCTCACAGCGTATGCTCGAAGAACAAAATAAGAAACTACAATAAGAGTTAGCTGCAAGTCGTCAGCAGGCTTCTCATTTTGAGAGTTTATTTCATCAATCCGAACAAAATTTCCGTAACTTCCGATTTCGGGGGATGAGGGATCCCGGTGCTTCTTCATCGAGAGGCCGCCAGACTGATGACCAGGAGATCCTTTCGTCTGCTTCTGACAAGGACCATGATGGATCAGAACCTCAAGGTAATAAAGACTTTGGTGCTCCTGCCTCGGGTGATCCCGGGACGAGTGATTTGCCCCCTCCTCCAATAGGCGACGATTTTTTCAAGTCTTTATTTGGTGACCTACCACCACCCTCTTAGTGATATGTAAATATTGTTGCAATTGTAAAACATTGTATAATAATGAAAGATATACAATTTTCCTCTTTACTGTAAACCTCTTTTTTTTTTTTTCGTTACTGCAAAAATTTTTTTTTTGTTACTGCACAATTTTTTTTTACAGTACATCATAATTTTATAATTAATATCCACCTTATTTGCTAAACCAAATCCAACGTGGTAAAGGAAATTCATTGCCACTTCCTTTCTCTATGCCATATGGTCTTATCCTTTCCCATCATCTTTTCCATTTCACTTTTGGAAAAGGTTTGTTTCCTCTATATAAATCACCCTTCATGCCATATTTTAATTCATAAACCAAAAATTTCTCTCTTTTAACGTGAAGACTCCCTTTAGCAATTTTAATTTTTCCTTCATTCATTCACCATGACCGAGCATCATTTAAAGAGAATAAAAATTTTATTTAAGAATATGGATGTCATTCATTGGAAGCAAATTTCATGGTCAAAACTTGATGTTTTAAAATGTTTTCAAAATGTCAAATTGGACCACTCCTTCTTACATGCTGTGGCTTCCTTTTAGGATTCGGATTCTAGGGTATTTAGAATTAATGGTTTTGAAATATGTCCCTTGATTGAAGAATTTGAAGCCGTCCTTGGATATCCAAATAATCAACAAATGGCGTTACCCACATTGATTTCCAAGACTCAACAGAAGATGCAGATGTTATTTCAAATTCCAAAACCTGAAGTTCTTCGGTTGATGAGAGGTGAAAAAATTCTACTTGCCCCTTTGATTGACTTTTGTTTCTCTCATTTGGCTCCTACTAAGGGATGGGGATGCATGCTTTGTCTTTGCTTGCTCGACCAATTCTTGCTTGTTTCTTCTGATGGCGATATTGATCCACGAGTATTGGATATTATGGACCAAATGGAAGGAGGCTTGTTGCCGATACCTGTGATCTTAGCTGAGACCTTAGTTGGATTAGACCGATTTAAATCGGTTTTGTCAAAGAGACTAATTGGGAGTCCTTTGTTTCTTCAGGTAATTACCTAAACTGCCCTTTCAGGTTTTCAATTTAGGTTTTCTTTTTTCTTTTTATTGCTCTAACTTTTGCCTAGTCCACCCATGCGGGTTTTCGGAACTAGCGAGCTGTTCTAATTTTTTCCTAAGCTGCCATTGCGGGTTTTCAACTTAGCGAACTCTTTTTTTTTTAAATTTAATTCTTTCTTCACAGATTTGGCTTTAGGAGCGTCTTTGTTTGCTTGATACTCCCTCCATGGATTTTGCCAGATGCCTGTTACGCCATCATTATGCTAGGAAGCTACTCCATCCTGCTTCTTCATATTTTGACACTGGATCCACTCACGCTCTGAAGTCAATATCCGTTGGTTGGTACCTTGGTAGAAGATTTCTCATATCACCATGCGGACATACTTGATGTACGTTCCCCTTGCTGCTCTTCGTCAAGGTACATGCTATGATCCTCGCCGACTTGGGTGTTAGTATGGAGCTGAGCCTTGTGATTCTAACTTTGCTCCTGACCTAGACACGCCTTGCTTGACTAAGCCTACTTGGATCGGCTGAGGCAAAGCTAGCCTACACGTTACACTTATCGACTGCCATAGATTTTACATTTGTCAATTCAGAAAGTGTATTGTTAGGATGAAAAAAAATTAGAGTAATAAAAGATGCTTCTTTTCCATTTATAATTTGTCATCACCTTTTGCAATTATGATTATTTATTTCATCCATGTCTGGTCAAATACTTATAACAGTGCACATAGAACAATTTTAACATTAATTTTGTCTTATTAAATTGGGGAACAACCAAACATAAAGCTAGCATACACAAGATCACTCATTTTGCCAATTAGCCCTTTCGGGTTTTCTAATTGATGATTTTCTCTCATTTAGCCCTAATTGTTGCCTAGCCTGCCCTTTCGGGTTTTGAAACTAGCAGACTACTCTAACTTTTGCCTTGGCTGCCCTTTTTGGGTTTTCAACCTAGCGAGGTCCTTTTTTCCTTTTTTCTATCATACATAAAACCTCTTCAACCTGTCAATGTTTACTGGCTCACTAAATTCATGCCCGTCCATGTCTGATAACTTTACTGCACCTTTGTTCATGACTTGTTTCACTACATATGGCCCTTCCCAGCTAGGTCTGAACTTCCCTCTTGGATCAGATACATTAGGCTTACATTGCTTCAACACCAAATCCCCAACTCTGAATTTTCTGATTTTAACTCTTCTATTGTAGGCCCGAGCTATCTTCTTTTGATACAGTTGGTGATGATACAACGCTTTTAACCTTCTCTCTTCTAGTAGAGCTAACTGAGTGTATCTGCTTGCTACCCATTCCATTTCAGGCAATTCAGCTTCCAAGACTACTCTTAACGACTTGATCTCAATTTTAATTGGCAATACCGCTTCCATCCCATAAACCAAAGAGAACGGTGTCATTCCAGTAGGTGTTCGCACGCTCGTCCTATATCCTCATAAAGCAAAGGGAAGCATTTCCGACCAGTCCCAGTAAGTCTTAGTCATCTTGGATAGAATTTGCTTAATTGTCTTGTTCGTTGCTTTTACTGCACCATTAGCCTTTGGTCTATAAGGAGAGGATCGATGATGATGGATTTGGTACTTGGAGAATAAATCCTTAACTGCTCCTTAAAATTGTACCCCGTTGTCTGATATCACACTGTGCGGGACCCCATATCTGCAGATGAGATTCTTTTCGATAAACCTAGCCATTTGACTTGCACCCAGCTTGTTGAAGGATTCGGCTTCGACCCATTTTGAAAAATAATCTATTGCTACCACAATAAAATGGTGCCTGTTCGAAGCTGTCGGATGTATCTCTCCTATAATGTCGATACCCCAGGTGGCAAATGGCCAGGGTGAAGACATTGAATGCAGTTCTTTAGCAGGCATGTGATTCAAGTTACCATACATCTGACATTGTTGGCACTTCTTGACAAACTCAATACAGTCTCTCTCCATAGTCAACCAATAGTAACCTTGTCGAATAACCTTCTTAACTATGGCCAAACCACTCATGTGCGGACCGCAACTTCCCGCTTGTATTTCTGACATGATACGCTCCACTTCAGGTTTTCTTAAACATCTTAAATGCACCCCATCAGGCCACCTTCGATATAACTCCCCATGGAAGGTGATGTATTGCAATGACCACCGCCTTATGGCTCTTCTCTCTTTTTTTGTTGCCCCCGGTGGGTATTCTCTTTCCTCCAAAAATCATCTTGTAGTATCATACCACACATCATGGTCTGTATCAACTTCCATGATTGTCTCATATTCATAGCAAGGAGTTGATGAACTGGTCAAGATCAGAGGCTTAAGGAATAGGCTAACAGGGTTTTCTCATACCGAAGCCAATGTGGCTAGGGCATCAGCCATCTGATTTTCTTCTCTTGATAGGTGTATAAACCTACACTCCTTAAAATTCTTCTTCATCATGGTCAAATAACGGTGGTATGGTTTTAATTTTTCCTCTTTCAACTCCCACTCTCCATTTACTTGGGATACTACTAGCAATGAATCGCCATAAACTTCCACCTTATCCACCTTCATAATCATTAGGGTTTCCAAACCGAAAATACAAGCTTCATACTCCACCATATTATTGGTTGCCCTGAATTTCAATTTTTTTTTGCTAAGGGGTTGAGTTCCCCTTCGGGTTATTCTAGTATAACTCCCAAACCTGCTCCTTTCCTGTTTACTGCTCCATCAAAATACATTTTCCATCCTTGTACTTCAATTACTTCTAAATGTTCATCTGGAAATTCCAAGATTACCTCTTCACTTTCCGGTAATGGTTGTTGAGCCAGGAATTCTGTCACTGCTCTACCTTTGATTATTTTCCTGGTTACATACTCAATCTCAAATTCCTCTAATATTATCAACCATCGACCATATTTCCCAATTAAAGAGGGTGTCTCCCTTAAGTACTTCATTGGGTCCAGCCTGGAAATTGCTTGCACACTATACGATTGAAAGTAATGTCGCAACTTCTTAGAAGACCAAACCACGACTATACATGTCTTTTCAATGATACTATACTTAATTTCATAAGGTAGGAGCTTTCTACTCAATTAGTAAACGACATGCTCAATTCCCGACTCATCTGCTTGGGCTAGCATGGCTCCTATCAACTCTTCTTCTACTGCTAAGCATAGTAATAGAGGTTTGCCGGGTTTAGGTGGTTTCAAAACAGGTGGATTCAACAAATACTCTTTTATTCGATCAAAGGCTTTTTGACACTCTTCATTCCATACGACCGGCTGATTCTTTCTAAGCAATTTGAAGATAGGCTCACAGATTGTTGTGAGCTTTGCTATAAATATGCTAATGTACTGCAGTTTACCAATGAATCCCCGAACTTCTCTCTCCGTCTTTGGGGCTGACATATCCCTGATTGCTTTGACTTTGTCAGGATCTATCTCAATACCGTTCGGACCAATTACATGTCCCAACAATTTGCCTGAAGTAACACCGAATACACACTTCTTCGGGTTTAATCTTAGCTTATATTTCAAAGCTCTATCGAAGAATAATTCTAAGTTTTGGAAGTGTTGCTCCCTTGTATTCGACTTAACCATCATATCATCAACATATACTTCAACTTCTTTGTGCATCATGTCATGAAATAGTGTGGTGGCCATCCTTTGGTAGGTTGCTCCAGCATTCTTTAAGCCGAAAGGCATCACCCTATAACAAAATATACCCCATGTAGTAATGAAAGCAGTTTTGGCTTTATCCTCTAGGGCCATTAACACTTGATTGTATCCGGCGAATCCATCCACAAATGAGTGTAGCACGCTAGAGGCTGCACTATCAATGAGAACATCTATATGAGGTAAAGGAAAATCATCCTTAGGGGAAGCCTTGTTTAAATCTCTATAGTCCACGCAAACCCTTATTCTTTCATCTTTCTTTGGCACAGGTACTATGTTGGCCAGCCAATCTGGGTATTCTATCACTTCAAGGAACTTCACTTGTATTTGCTTAGTGATCTCTTCTTTAACCAATTCAGCCCACTCAGGTCTTAATTGCCTAAGCTTTTGTTTGACAGGTTTAATGTGAGTGTAAGTAGGAATATGATGCTCGGCTATGTCTCGATCTATCCCAGGCATATCGTCATAAGACCAAGCAAACACTTCTTCATATTTTTTTTGAATATTTTTTCAAATCTCTCTCTCTCATTAGGAGTAAGGTCGGATGCTATGCTAATGTTTTTAGGATTTTTAGTTATTCCCAAATTTAATGATTGTGTGTTAACAGAATTAATATTAACGATGCTCATGTAACTGCTATTTGAATGTATGCAACCATCAGGAGAAACATCACACAAGTAAGCAAAATCAGACTTTATTGTATTCATTTTGGAAAAGAAAACATCATCATCCTCATACAAAGCAGACAAATTAAAATCAAAATCAAAATCATTGTTCTCAGAATCATAAAGCAGGATGTCTTCAAACTTTTCTTCAACCAGGGTGGTAATCTCTTCCAGAGTCTTCTCAGCTTTCAGGATAGCTTCATTCTTCTCTTTTGGATTGGATTCTTTATTGGTTGACAAGGTGAGCTCTTTCTTCACTTGCTCCACTAGCTCAGCAACATCTGCAAAAATTTCAAAACCTGGGATTAACTTACCCATGAACATGATCGGCTCAGGCTTTCCTTAGAGTGGTCCCATAACTGGGGCTTTGACAAAAATCTCTTCAAGGGGTGGGAAGCTCATCTTCTCACTCTTCTTTGGCTGGACATCATTGTCTTCATTATATCCTAATCCCTTCTTGGATGTTTGAGTTCTAAAATCTGGCAACTTTGTCAAACCGGCCTTTCCCTTTCCAAGACCAGCTCTGGGAAGGTAGTTCATGTTCTTCATCATATTCAAGACTTTGGAGTCCACTACTTCATCATTAGAAATGGCAGCCACATGAAAACCATTGAGAGGCCTCTCAACCATTAGAGCATTAACAATTTCATTATCTTCAGCTTCAATGACCACTGTATCATTTCCGTTGGGGAATTTGATCTTTTGATGAATGGTGGAAGGAACTCCACCAAGAGAGTGAAACTATGGTCGCCCCAAGAGTAAGGCGAAGGTAACTGGTATGTCTAAAACAACAAATTCAATAATAGACTCAATTGGACCAACCTTGACAGCCGCTTTGGAAGTCCCTTCGGCATGCCTCTTAGTGTTGTCATAAGCACGAATTGTCACCTTGGTTGGGTTTAGATCTCTTGTTGACATGGCTAGCTTTGGCAATATCTTAAGTGGACAAACATTTATGGCGGACCCATCATCGACCATTACACATGGAGTCCTCTTCCCCTTGACTTATATTTTGATAAAGAGAGGGCGGATGTGGTCTCGCCCCTCCTCCGGTAAGTCCGCATTTGAAAAAGAAACTGCTCCCATATTAACTTCACTCTTTTCATGGACCTCTTCACATTTCATTACTTCCCCAATTTTTATTAAGTTGATCAACTCTTCCGGTGTTGTGGAGGTAGAAATTGGCATGCTAGCTAAGGCTTTGGCCATAGTTTCTCGGTGCTTTTTAGAAGTAGCTAACAAGTCCCAAATGCTAACACTTGCTTGGGTTCTTTTTAATTGCTTGAGCACAACATCATCTTCTTCCACTTCAACTTCCTTTCCCTTATTCGTTTCTATCTCCTTAGGTGGTGGCCTTACGTAAGGCTTACCGGATCTAGTATTCATCACCTCATCTTCTTTGGGCTCGGACCAAGTCCACTCCTCCTTCTTAGGTATAATATCATCATCACTATCACTTGAATCCCAAAACTCATTGACAACACAAATTGCTACTTCTCCACCCATCATAGCTTGTTCAATTTTGACAACTGCCTCTTCTTCTTCCTTGGTTGCTTCTCCACCCACATCTTGAAAAGAAGACATGACAAAGTCCTCATGCAAACCTCCTCCAATCATGAAGGTTGCCGGTGGTGGTACCCTATTGAATTTTGGCAATGGGTTGTCTTTGGTGTTTGGTTTGTTGGGCTAGGGTAGCTTCCCATTATCAATTAGATTTTGAATCTCATATCTCAACCTCACACATCTATCCATGTCATGTCCTTGCATTTGGTGAAATTGACAAAATGCTTTGGTGTCAAAATTTGGTGGGAGAGGGTTAGGCAAAGGACGAGGATTTAAGGGTTGTAGCAATCCTTTTCTTTGAAGCTTGTTGAGAACCCAAGACATCGGTTTTCCCAATATTCCACCATACTTTCTTCAATTTAATAACATATCTATCTATTTTAACATTCGAACAATATTTCCTCTCTCTAACAATCCAAACATAAGCTTTATTAGAAAGAGATCCAAACTTTAGAGAAAAGAGTAATTACTTTAATCTTGATTTGATTTTTTTTTGACTCATTTCCAACATTATTCTCCTATTCATTTCTTTATGACCTTTTTCACAAGCACACTTCCATAATCAAAAATTTCAAAATTTACTTTACTTAAGTAAACTTCAATTCTTTAATTTATCAATTATACTTGTACAAATTTTCCTATATCATTTCTTTCTCTAGCTTTACTTTCATGTACAACCTCATTCACACACTATCATCCATCTCATATAATTCAGATATACTACAAATCACATAATGCCACATCCGAGACCAACCTAGGTGTTAATGCATATGCATGTATCACAATTTCAATTTTTTCAAAAATTTTCCTCTTTTTGTTTTAAATCTACTTAGGCCGAGAATTTCAAACCTAAGCTCTGATACCAAAATAATTGTAACACCCCCATACTCTATATAAGTACTATACATATACCTAGTAAACATGCAGTACGTATATAAAGTATAAGAATGTCACTTTTCATTTCAGATTAAAAACCTTTACTCTAGTTCCAAACAATAATACATTTATACAAATTTAAAGCACATTTACAAAATAATTATACTTTCGATGATCTTACATATATATAATGATCTTGTCTTTACCAAAATTCATTTATACATATGAATACATTTTTATCAAAATACAACATAATTAAATTGTACATGTATGCACCACCTTCTAGTTGGTCTCGAAATACTCTTACCCTTCTCGTGGCATAACAATTTGACTTCAGATCAACCACCTACTTACCTGCGCGATTTACACAACCGCACTAAGCTCGAAAGCTTAGTAGTACAAATAAATATTATAAACATACTGTAATATCCCAAAATATACCCTAGAAGTTTGGTGTAATAATTGTTGTAATTGAAGTAAGTGTATTTGTGTTTAATTGGAATAGAGGAAAATAAGTGAAGAGAGAGTTTATATGTTGTATATATGTATATATATATAACATATACACAAGTTAATGGGAAAGTCAAAGGAAGAGATTAATTATTGATTAATTGTGTTTAAGGGATTATTTAATTATAAGTGGGATTAGAGTTAGTGGAGTGGAAGAAGATATTTGTATTATTTTAATATTATTTTGCTTGGAGGAGAGGGTTTTGAGGAGATGATTTGACTTTTGCTTTTTATCTTTTCTTCTTTCTTTCTTCCTTTGCCGTGGACCATTTTCTTTCCTTCTCTTCTCTTTGCTTTTCTGTGTTGTCCGGCCATCAAGAAGAAAGAGAGCAAGATAAAGATTTGTTCTTCCAAGTTCAAGATTGAAGAGAGTTTTCAAGAGATCAAGTTGGAGGTTTGAGAGTTCTCCATCTTTGGTAAGTTCTCTCTTGATTTCTTGTATTGTTTTTGAAGTTATGTGGATTTGTGAGTTGAAGTTGTGTTTGAGAATGTGTTTGGTTTGATTGTGTTGGGTTTAAGAGTATTTGGTTAATTTGATTTTGGATTTTTAGGGTTGGATTGAAGAAAAGAGTAAGTTGGTTGGTATTGATTAAGTTGTGGTTGTGTTTAGAGTTTTTGATGATGTTTGTGATTTGTGCATGATGTGTGTTTTGGCTTGTTTTGGTGTTGTTGCAAGTTTGAGATAGTTTTTGGGTATGTTTTGTTAAGTTTGGTTGAAGTGGATGTTGGTGGATAGAAGTGATTTGTTAGTTGTGGTGTTGTTTTGGCCGGAATCTAGGTTTTTGGCCTGACACGCCCATGAGCACGTCCAGGGTCCTTAGGCGTGTCAATTGTTCTATGTGGCAGTAGGTTTGACACGGCCAGTAACACGCCCGTGTTATTGAGCGTGTCACAGCTACTGTGAGAA
This sequence comes from Garcia nutans, assembly GCA_947685225.1. Lineage (NCBI taxonomy): Eukaryota > Viridiplantae > Streptophyta > Magnoliopsida > Malpighiales > Euphorbiaceae > Garcia > Garcia nutans. The sequence goes on from CANTUV010000045.1 coordinate 40,239,047, forward strand.
TGGAGAATTGACACGGCCAGGAGCACGTTCAGGTTGTTGGACGTGTCGATGTTTTTGTGTGAGGCAGTATGTATTACACGCCCAGTGACACGTCCGTGGTCATGGGCATGTAATAGCTTCTGTGTTGTGGAGTTAGGGCACGGTCAGGAACACGCCCGTGTGGTTGAGCGTGTCATGTGTAGAGTTTGCCCTAGTTAACTCTTAACTTGATTATCTCATGTGTATCCCTAAGCAAGTATATGTTATTATTCTTGGATTAGGTCTTGAAGAAGGTGATTTGTCATTGATTTAAGAAGCATAAGAACCTTGGGAAAGGGAGTGTTTTGAGTTGTGTGAATTGCTTTTGAGGTAAGTACACATCTTGCATTATTGCATTGTTGATTATTGTGAAGAATGTACTTTGCTATGCTTATATCAATGATGATATATATATGTATTATATGAATGATATGATGATGCAAATGATTGTACATTTGAAAGATGAATTGCTAAGATGGGTATTGAGATGTGATGGAATGTAAAGCCATTGTGGTTGGCTATAATGACTTTAATGAGGCATGTTTGCCAAATTGATGATGAGAATTGAAAATGGAATTGATAATGAAATAATGAATGAATTGTGTGTCTAATGTGTTATTCCATTTTTAGAGTTTTGTTGTTGGTGGCATGCCTATTAGTAACAATCTCTTGAAGTTAGGTTGGATTTGATCCTTGAAGCCAAGTTGGGTTGAAGTTAAACATGTTTTACTCCCCTTGAAGCTTGGTTGGGTCTAATCCTTGAAGCCTAATTGAGATGTTACAACCCTTGAAGCTAGGTTGGGTTTTGTTCTTGAAGCCAAGTTGGATTGATACTTAGCATGCTTTGTTCCCCTTGAAGCTTGGTTGAACCTAATCCTTGAAGCCTAGTTGGGATAATGATATTGATAAATGTGATAATTGAACCAAGGCATTAACTCTGAAAATTGAATGGCATATTAGTGTCTTTTGGGCCAATGCTTGTCTTTGTTTAAATGTGATTCGTTAATAGTGAAAGAATTGAATAATGAGATCTATGGAGTGACTTTGAAATGTGATATGTTTATATGTGTATGATTTATGAGATATGAAGGTGTGATAATATCTCTCCATCTATGATGTTGTCTTGATTATTAAAATGTGTGACATTGCATTGCATTAAAGCATATTGTTAGTATCGTTTGTACTACTGAGCCGTTGGCTCAGCGCGATTGTGGTTCATCGCGCAGGTGACAGAGTTGAACCCGAGAGTTCCTCGAGACCGAGTGAGTCTAGGCATTAAAGAATTTATTTTGGCACTTAAAGATCAGAGAAAAGCTGTCAATCATGTATAATTTCTTCATGTTTTGTAAAGTATTGACTTTAATGTAAATTTAAGTAAAACTGTAAACATGGACTTGAATGTATTCACATATGTAAATATATTTAAAATTTCCGCTGCGTATTAAGTAAAAGTTTATATCTACTTTGTTTTATAATACAAGTAAACTACTTTATTTTCTATATTGTATAATGAGAAAGAATGTCTTATGTTTTAAAATGATGCAAGTGTTAAAGGAAACCATAGCATCTCTATGTTCGGTGTGCGTATACTACACTGTGGTGCTATGTAGTGTGCGTGTACGGGATGTAGGGGTGTTACAATTGTTTTGGTATCAGAGCCTAGGTTTGAGATTCTCAACCTAGGTCAATTGTAAGAAAAAGGATATTTTGAGTCTAAAAATGATTTTTGGAATAAAATACATGTTTGGTATTGGCAGTCTCTGATCTTTAATAAGGTGTATTCTGCTGTGTTTGCAGATATAGGTTGTGATGGATTCTCATTTACGTTAGTCAGTTGAGGGTAGTGCGGAGAGTGTAGCTCTAGATGAGGTTAGAGAGAGAGTTAGATTGGATAGTGCTGGAGAGGTACCTGCTTCTGTGTCGGGGGGACCAGCTGGTGGGGATGTTCCGCCAGTTTGGCTTAGACATATGGTAGAATTGATGAGGCAACCCCCACAGCCTTTGGTATCAGTGAGACAGTATGATAAATTAAGGAAGTATGGAGCAGAAGATTTTTTGGGTACTATTGATCCAGCTGTAGCTGAGCAGTGGCTAGATAAAATACAGAGAATATTTATTCAGTTGCAAGCCACTCCAGAAGAAAAATTTGATTATACAAGATCCTTGTTGCAAAAGGATGCATACGACCGGTGGAAGACCGTGCCCCATGCTATGGATGATCCTCCTACCTTGTCCTATGCTGATTTTCTAAGAGAGTTTGGATTGAAGTATACTCCGAGGGAGTATAAAGATGTGAAGAAGATGGAGTTTCTGAGCTTGAAGCAAGACCACCGGACTGTGACAGAGTATGAGGTCGAGTTTATCCAGTTGAGTCATTATGCTGGGGGTATTATATCTAATGAGATTGATAGATGCCGGAGGTTTGAGGAGGGATTGAGGCCCTCTATCATGTGTCTTGTGGCTGGCTCTCGATATCATGATTTCTCCCAGCTTGTTGCAGCAGCTAGGAGTGTAGAGAGAGCTCAGGTTATTGCAGCAGCTGCTTCAGAGGAAGAGACTAGAGTGAGGAGACCCCAGTTTGAGGCAGGGTCTTCATCTGTGAAAAGAGGTAAAGGAAGTTTTGTTCCTAGAGTTAGTAGGAGTCAGAGGCCAGCTGGTAGGTTAGTACAGTTTCAGAGACAGAGATCGAGACCTACAGTTTCAGTGGTGAGTGCTTCGACTCCGGTGATTCAGAGATCCACCCTGCCGATATGTATCCATTGTGGTAGGCCACATGGTGGTACTTGTTGGAAGACAGGTGTAGCAGGGGTATGTTTCAGATGTGGATCGCCTGATCATTTTGTTAGAGAGTGTCCTGAGATCCAGGAGCAGAGGTCGATAGATTCTGCAGTTTCTCGATCTAGTGTGAGAGGAGGTCGAGGAGGCAGAAGTTTCAGCAGAGGAGGTAGATCTGGGTTCAGTTCTAGAGGAGGTTCTTCTTCAAGGGAGAGTAGACCTGTAATATCCCAAAATACACCCTAAAAGTTTGGAGTAATTATTGTTGTATATGGATTTAATGTGTATGTTTATTGAAAATCAAAAGAAGAGCAACGAATTAATTTAATACCTTAATTTTGGTGTACATTGGAGTAGTAGTTGTGAGAAGATATGTTGGTAAAATATGTAAGCATAATATGTATATGGTATTTGGAAACATATATGAGAAATATAAAAGTAATATATATATATAAGAGATATACATATACCAACATATACATCACATATACATAAGGTATAAAGTGGTGTGGAAAAGTAAGCATAAGTAAATAATAATAATAATAATAATAATAATAAAAGAAAAAGAAGAGAAGAAAGTCAAAGGATGAATATAAAATGTGGTGGAGGATTTTTAATATAATTATATTATATTATATTATTATTATTATTATTATTATATATATGTGATAAGTATAAGGAAAAGAAGAAAAGATCTTCTTCCCTTCTTCTTCCTCTTCTTCTTGTGCGAGAGAGAGAGAGAGAGAGGTGATTTCATTTTTATACACATCAAATCCAAAGGGATTTTGAGAGAATTGAAGATGGTTATTGAAGATTTGGCATAATATCCAAGTAAGTATTCATTTCCTTGTATGGATTTCTATTGATTGAGTTTATAGTTGATAAGATGATGATGAATTGTTGAAATTGTTGAGTAAGGGTTTAGTATTATGAATTGGGGATTTGAGTAATTGATTCATGGTGATATATATATAATGCTTATTATTATGATATATTGAAGTTATATAAGTGTTAAATTGATAGTTAATTGATGAATATAACCAAAATGTTGATTAAGGGTGATGAAGTATGAGTTTTGAAAGTGTTTGTGTTTTCATGGATGAGAGTTCGAATTCATGATTTTTGGCCTGACACGGCCAGTGACACGGCCGTGTGGTTGGGCGTGTAATCAGTACTGAGTTGGACGTTTGTGACACGACCATTAACACGGCCATGTTACTGAGCGTGTTATAGCTACTGTGAGAAGAAGTAATTGACACGGCCATGAACACGCCCGTGTTGTTGGGTGTGTCAATGTTTCTGTGAGGCAGAATGAGTGACACGTCCATTAACACGCCCGTGTTACTGAGCGTGTCAAAGCTTCTGTATTGTTGGTTTAGGGCACGATCAGGAACACGCCCGTGTTGGTGAGTGTGTCATGTGTTGAGTTTGCTCTAGTCAGTCATCATTCTTACTTCTTATGTTTATAATTATCTTTGGATTAGGTCTGGAAGAGATTATGTTGCACTAACCTAATGTGAGAACTCTTGGAAGAGGAAGTATATAGATTAATGGGAGTAGTTCTTGAGGTAAGCACAACTTACATAGATGCATTCTTTTATATGATTTTGAGACCTAAAACAATGTTAAGTAATTTATTATATGGTTAATACAATGTGACTAATGTTATTAATTGTATAGTGTGAAAGCTATGGTGATTATCCAAAAAGGTATGTGCAAATGCAATTTGTTATGATAAATGTTTTAATAATGAATGGTGTAAATGTGTCTTGAGAAATGATGAAATGTGATGTTATCATAGTTGATAATAATGATCAAAATGAAATAAATGGACATATGGTTTATATAACAATGAATTTAAGATACATGTGCAATGTAATTGATTATGTATGCTTAGATGATAAAGTGTATAATGTGAATTGAGATAAAATGTGATGTGAAGCCATTGTGTTTGGCTATGATGATTCAAATGTGATGTGAAGCCATTGTGTTTGGCTATGATGATTCAAATGTGATGTGAAGCCATTGTGTTTGGCTATGATGTTTCAATTGATATAAATGAGGCATGTTTGCCTAGATGATGATGAGAATTGAGAATGAAAGTGCTAATGAAATAATGAATGAATTGTGTGGCTAATGTGTTATTCCATTTTCAGAGTTTGTTGTTGGTGGCATGCCTAATATTAGTAACAATCTCTTGAAGTTAGGTTGGACTTGATCCTTGAAGCCAAGTTGGGTTGAAGTTTAACATGTTTTACTCCCCTTGAAGCTTGGTTGGGTCAAATCCTTGAAGCCTAATTGAGATGTTACAACCCTTGAAGCTAGGTTGGATTGGTTCTTGAAGCCAAGTTGGGTTGAGACTTAGCATGCTTTGTTCCCCTTGAAGCTTGGTTGAACCTAAATCCTTGAAGCCTAGTTGGGTCTATGATAATGATAAGTGTGATAACAAAACCAAAGCATTAACTCTGAAAATTGAATGGCATATTAGTGTTTTTTTGGGCCCGAGTCTGTCTTTGTTGTCAACATGATATACAAATGTTGAAATAAATGAGTAATGAGATCTATGGTTGACTTTGTTGGCAATGTGACTCATGATTGTTGAATTGTGAATTAAACAATGTTAGGAAGTATGATGTGAAATGTGTATATTGATATACTAATTGTGAGTATTAATGATGGATTGCGGATAATGATTCAATTGAATGATATAATGATTGCCTTTGTTGAAATGTGATTCATGAATATTGAATTGTGGATAATGATTTAATTGAATGGCATAATGACATGTAAGGTTATGAAGTATGGCATGATAATATTGTATAAATGAGTTATTGAAAAGAGATTTGATTTTGAGAAGTTATGTTGAGATATATGATTCTGGAAGTATAATATGACATGTAATCTGTATATGAGGTAGCAATGGTAAGTATCGTTTTGTGAATGTTTTATGTAAATATATATATAATCTATGAGATTAGTGGGAGTATATGAAGAATGCACTAAGAAAGGAAAAACGGGATAAGAAAACAATAAAACATAATGCTAAAAATATGAGGTACAATTATTTTGTAAAGTATATTTTAATATTTATTTGTACTACTAAGCTCTCGGGCTTAGCGCGGATGTATAATCGCGCAGGTGTCTAGGAGGAAGATATGAAGTCTTTCGTTATGCCACGAGAAGAGTAAGAGTTTGTCGAGACCAACTAGAGGGTGATGCATACATGTATAATTTTTAATTATGATGTATTTCTGACAAAAGTGTATGTATATGTATAAATGCAGTTTTGATAAAAATAAGACTATGATATATATGTAAGATCATTAAAAATATAATGCTTTGTAAATGTTCTTTAAATTAATGTATTGTGGTTTGAATTATGTTAAAGGTTTTTAAAATGTAACGAAAAGTGACATCCTTATACTTTATATATTTACTGTATGTATACCAGGTGTATGTATAGTACTTATATGGAGTATCAGGGTGTTACAAGACCAGAGGAGGCTGGATCTTCTCAGAGGATTTATGTGATGCAGAGGCAGCCAGATGCTTCAGCAATCATAGCGGGTACTTTCTCTTTATTTGGTATTTCAGCACTTGCTTTGATTGACCCAGGATCCACACATTCATATATTAGTGCATCTGTTTTACCTGTATCTGAACTGCATGCTGAATCCCTAGGATTTGATGTATTGGTGACAAATCCTTTAGGGCATAGTGTGGTTGTTAGCAAGGTGCACAGAGATAGTGCGGTAGTGGTGCAAGGTGAGGAGTTTTGTGGAGATTTGATTGAAGTACCTTTTAAAGAGTATGATTTGATTTTGGGCATGGACTGGTTGTCTAGACATGAAGCTGTAGTGGACTATCAAAAGAAGTATGTTACTTTGAGAACCGGTGATGGAAGAATTGTGATGGTATCTGGTGAGCAGAGACAGCTTGCATCCTTGTTTGTTTCAGCTGTTGCAGCTAGGAGGTTGATTAGAAAAGGGTGTGATGCTTATCTTGCTCATGTCTTGGATACTAGAGTGGTGGGTTCTCAACTTGATAGTATACCCACAGTTGCAGATTTTCCAGATGTGTTTCCAGAGGAGTTGCCAGGGTTGCCTCCTGTGAGAGAGGTGGAGTTTGGTATTGAATTGTTGTCTGGTACCACTCCTATCTCTACTACTCCTTATAGAATGGCACCTGTTGAATTGAGAGAGTTGAAAGTGCAGTTGCAGGAGTTGCTAGATAAAGGGTTTGTTCGCCCTAGTGTTTCACCGTGGGGAGCTCCTGTGTTGTTTGTAAAGAAGAAGGATGGTACTATGAGATTGTGTATCGATTATAGGCAATTGAACAAGGTGACTATTAAAAATAAATATCTTTTGCCTAGAATTGATGATCTCTTTGATCAATTGAAGGGAGCAGCAGTGTTTTCTAAGATTGACTTGAGATCGGGGTACCATCAGTTAAGGGTCAGAGCTGAAGATGTTCCTAAGACAGCCTTTCGTACAAGGTATGGGCATTATGAGTTTCTAGTTATGCCTTTTGGGTTGACGAATGCACCTGCAGCTTTCATGGATTTGATGAATAGGGTGTTTAGGCCCTATCTGGATCAGTTTTTGGTGGTCTTCATCGATGATATTTTGGTGTATTCGCGCAATGAGGAGGAGCATGACAAGCATCTGCGGATTGTGTTGCAGATCTTGAGAGAGAAGCAGTTATATGCTAAACTGTCGAAGTGTGAGTTTTGGCTTGACCAAGTAACTTTTCTCGGTCATATAGTTTCAGCAGATGGTATTAGAGTTGATCCGAGTAAAGTTGAAGCTATTTTGAATTGGAATCCACCCAAGTCTGTGACAGAAGTTAGAAGTTTTCTGGGTTTGGCAGGCTATTATCGACGCTTTGTGAAAGGATTTTCTTTGATAGCTACTCCACTTACCATATTACTTCGCAAGGGAGTTAGATTTGTGTGGACAGATCAGTGTCAGGCTAGCTTTGAACAGTTGAGAGAAATGTCGACTCAAGCGCCTGTTCTTACTTTACCTGTGGAAGATAAACCATATGTGATCTACAGTGATGCTTCACATAATGGTTTGGGTTGTGTTTTGACGCAAGAGGGTAAAGTTATAGCTTATGCTTCTCGGCAGTTGAAGCCGCATGAGCTCAATTATCCGACCCATGATTTGGAGTTAGCAGCCATTGTGTTTGCATTGAAAATTTGGCGACACTATTTGTATGGGGAGAAGTGTTTTATCTATACATACCATAAAAGTTTAAAATATTTGGGGGTTCAGAGAGAGCTCAATCTTCGACAGAGGCGATGGTTGGAATTGATTAAAGACTATGACTGTTTGATTGATTATCATCCTGGTAAGGCAAATGTGGTTGCTGATGCCTTGAGTCGAAAGTCTCTAGCAAGTTTGACTGTTTATTCGCTCTCGTTGCTTGTTGAGTTGAGAGATTTGCATGCTAGCTTGGTATTTTGTGATAATGGTGCATTGTTGGCACAGTTACAGTTGAGACCAGTATTGTTAGAACAAATTAAAGAGGCTCAATTGGGTGATGAGAAGATGCAAAAGATTGTTTCAGATTGCCAGAATGGATTTTGTGTCTGGTTTGCCATTGACTCAGAGGAAGCATTATGCTATTTGGGTAATTGTTGATAGGTTGACAAAGACAGCTCATTTTCTTCTAATTCAGATGGATTATTCTCTTGAGAGGTTGGCTGAGCTGTATATCCATGAGATTGTGAAGTTGCATGGAGTCCCAATTTCTTTAGTGTCTGATCGAGATCCCCGGTTTACTTCAAGGTTTTGGAAGAGTTTACATGGTGCTTTGGGTTCTCGATTGCATTTTAGTACTGCTTTTCATCCGCAGACAGATGGGCAGTCAGAGAGAGTGATACAGATTATTGAGGACATGTTGAGAAGCTGTGTCATTGATTTCTCTGGAAGTTGGGATAGATTCTTGCCACTTGTGGAATTTGCTTACAATAACAGTCATCAATCCAGCATTGGTATGGCACCATTCGAAGTGTTGTATGGTAGACGGTGTAGGACACCTCTAAGTTGGAATGAAATTGGAGAAAGTAAGTTAATTGGTCCTGATTTGGTTAAGGAAACTGAAGAGAAAGTAAAAATGATTCGAGATAGGTTGAATGCAGCTTCAGACCGACATAAGTCTTATTCAGATTTGAAGAGGAGAGATATTGAGTATAATGTAGGAGATAAAGTATTTTTGAAAGTGTCTCCTTGGAAAAAGATTTTGAGATTTGGTCGAAGAGGAAAGCTTAGTCCTCATTTCATTGGACCGTATGAAGTTTTGGAAAGAGTTGGGCCAGTTGCTTATCGGCTTGCTTTGCCACCTGAGTTGGATAGGATCCATAATGTATTCCATGTTTCTATGTTGAGGAGGTACAAATCAGATCCATCTCATGTTTTATCAGTTGAATCTATTGAAGTGAGTCCAGATCTGACTTTTGAAGAAGAACCAGTTGCTATCTTGGCACATGAAGTAAAAGAGTTGAGAAATAAGGAAGTGCCACTTGTGAAGGTTTTGCGGAGGAATCATGCAAAGGAAGAAGCAACTGGGAGAGTGAGCAAGCGATGCGAGATCAGTATCCTTAGTTGTTTCGGACTTGATGACAGGTAATTTTGAGGACGAAATTTCTTTTTAGAGGGGGAGAATTGTAATATCCCAAAATATACCCTAGAAGTTTGGTGTAATAATTGTTGTAATTGAAGTAAGTGTATTTGTGTTTAATTGGAAAAGAGGAAAATAAGTGAAGAGAGAGTTTATATGTTGTATATATGTATATATATATAACATATACACAAGTCAATGGGAAAGTCAAAGGAAGAGATTAATTATTGATTAATTGTGTTTAAGGGATTATTTAATTATAAGTGGGATTAAAGTTAGTGGAATGGAAGAAGATATTTGTATTATTTTAATATTATTTTGCTTGGAGGAGAGGGTTTTGAGGAGATGATTTGACTTTTGCTTTCTATCTTTTCTTCTTTCTTTCTTCCTTTGCCGTGGACCATTTTCTTTCCTTCTCTTCTCTTTGCTTTTCTGTGTTGTCCGGCCATCAAGAAAAAGAGAGAAAGATAGAGATTTGTTCTTCCAAGTTCAAGATTGAAGAGAGTTTTCAAGAGATCAAGTTGGAGGTTTGAGAGTTCTCCATCTTTGGTAAGTTCTCTCTTGATTTCTTGTGTTGTTTTTGAAGTTATGTGGATTTGTGAGTTGAAGTTGTGTTTGAGAATGTGTTTGGTTTGATTGTGTTGGGTTTAAGAGTATTTGGTTAATTTGATTTTGGATTTTTAGGGTTGGATTGAAGAAAAGAGTAAGTTGGTTGGTATTGATTAAGTTGTGGTTGTGTTTAGAGTTTTTGATGATGTTTGTGATTTGTGCTTGATGTGTGTTTTGGCTTGTTTTGGTGTTGTTGCAAGTTTGAGATAGTTTTTGGGTATGTTTTGTTAAGTTTGGTTGAAGTGGATGTTGGTGGATAGAAGTGATTTGTTAGTTGTGGTGTTGTTTTGGCCGGAATTTGGGTTTTTTGCCTGACACGCCCATGAGCACGTCCAGGGTCCTTAGGCGTGTCAATTGTTCTGTGTGGCAGTAGGTTTGACACGGCCAGTAACACGCCCGTGTTATTGAGCGTGTCACAGCTACTGTGAGAATGGAGAATTGACACGGCCAGGAGCACGTTCAGGTTGTTGGACGTGTCGATGTTTTTGTGTGAGGCAGTATGTATTACACGCCCAGTGACACGTCCGTGGTCATGGGCATGTAATAGCTTCTGTGTTGTGGAGTTAGGGCACGGTCAGGAACACGCCCGTGTGGTTGAGCGTGTCATGTGTAGAGTTTGCCCTAGTTAACTCTTAACTTGATTATCTCATGTGTATCCCTAAGCAAGTATATGTTATTATTCTTGGATTAGGTCTTGAAGAAGGTGATTTGTCATTGATTTAAGAAGCATAAGAACCTTGGGAAAGGGAGTGTTTTGAGTTGTGTGAATTGCTTTTGAGGTAAGTACACATCTTGCATTATTGCATTGTTGATTATTGTGAAGAATGTACTTTGCTATGCTTATATCAATGATGATATATATATGTATTATATGAATGATATGATGATGCAAATGATTGTACATTTGAAAGATGAATTGCTAAGATGGGTATTGAGATGTGATGGAATGTAAAGCCATTGTGGTTGGCTATAATGACTTTAATGAGGCATGTTTGCCAAATTGATGATGAGAATTGAAAATGGAATTGATAATGAAATAATGAATGAATTGTGTGTCTAATGTGTTATTCCATTTTTAGAGTTTTGTTGTTGGTGGCATGCCTATTAGTAACAATCTCTTGAAGTTAGGTTGGATTTGATCCTTGAAGCCAAGTTGGGTTGAAGTTAAATATGTTTTACTCCCCTTGAAGCTTGGTTGGGTCTAATCCTTGAAGCCTAATTGAGATGTTACAACCCTTGAAGCTAGGTTGGGTTTTGTTCTTGAAGCCAAGTTGGATTGATACTTAGCATGCTTTGTTCCCCTTGAAGCTTGATTGAACCTAATCCTTGAAGCCTAGTTGGGATAATGATATTGATAAATGTGATAATTGAACCAAGGCATTAACTCTTAAAATTGAATGGCATATTAGTGTCTTTTGGGCCCATGCTTGTCTTTGTTTAAATGTGATTCGTTAATAGTGAAAGAATTGAATAATGAGATCTATGGAGTGACTTTGAAATGTGATATGTTTATATGTGTATGATTTATGAGATATGAAGGTGTGATAATATCTCTCCATCTATGATGTTGTCTTGATTATTAAAATGTGTGACATTGCATTGCATTAAAGCATATTGTTAGTATCGTTTGTACTACTGAACCGTTGGCTCAGCGCGATTGTGGTTCATCGCGCAGGTGACGGAGTTGAACCCGAGAGTTCCTCGAGACCGAGTGAGTCTAGGCATTAAAGAATTTATTTTGGCACTTAAAGTACAGAGAAAAGCTGCCAATCATGTATAATTTCTTCATGTTTTGTAAAGTATTGACTTTAATGTAAATTTAAGTAAAACTGTAAACATGGACTTGAATGTATTCACATATGTAAATATATTTAAAATTTCCGCTGCGTATTAAGTAAAAGTTTATATCTACTTTGTTTTATAATACAAGTAAACTACTTTATTTTCTATATTGTATAATGAGAAAGAATGTCTTATGTTTTAAAATGATGCAAGTGTTAAAGGAAACCATAGCATCTCTATGTTCGGTGTGCGTATACTACACTGTGGTGCTATGTAGTGTGCGTGTACGGGATGTAGGGGTGTTACACATGCATTACAGAAAATCATACTCATATGTTAACTTCATGTATCATTATTTTCTTATCATGTTTTCCCATTTCAATTACACTCTTCATAGATTTCCACTAATCTCATAATTTATATACACATACACATATATCATTTCAACAAACCACAATTCAATGACTTATCAGAACATTCATGAAATAATACTCACAATTTCCACATCCATATACATATTACACATCATATTGTATTTTCATAATCTCATCATTCAACATAGTTTCTCAAGCCACATTCATTTTCAGTGTTTTGCTTATATATTGCATTCTTCTCATTCCATAATTATCATCATATATATCACAACATTATATCTTATTCCATAATTCACATTAAAGCAAAGACAAGCATGGGCCCAAAAAGAATCTAATATGCTATTCAAAGTTCAAAGTTACTGCTTTAGTCCATAATCACAATCATCAAGCCCGTAGGCGATACATATATATATCTATCCATGGATAGTGTAACAGACCCAGTCTCTTGGACCTCAACCCGGCTAGACCCAAGGCCCCCAGTATCTTGGTCCTCAACCCGGCTAGACTGTTACTGTTTTTGAGGCTTACGACCCAGTTTTTTCACCCCAAAAACATCATATTTCACATTTTTCAGCTGGACTCGGCTTACGACCCTGTTTTTTCACCTATCTGGTGATTCATAGGCATGCCGCCAAACTCAGAACTCTGAAAATTGAATAACATATTAAGCACACAATTGTTTCATTTATCTCTTTATCATTCTCTTTCTCAATTAATTTCTCATTTCATATTCCATAATCAAATAGGCAACCATGCCCCAATTATTTCATTTGCGCTATCATAGCCAACAACAATGGCTTCACATCTCATCATATCTCAATTCACATTAAAGCAATTCATCATTAAAGTATACATAACCAAATGCACTGAACATACATTTTGAATGATCATCATATCTTTCACATTATGCAAATCAAAAGTATTAACAATGAAATATATATTACTTAACACATTTACAATCAAATGTGTTAAGTCTCAAAATCATGTAAATGTATGCAACCATGTAAGTTTGTACTTACCTCAAGAACAACTCACACCAATCTATACACTTCCTTTTCCAAGAATTCTTCACTACTTGGATTAGGGCAACTCAACCTCTTCACAACCTCATTCAAAAGGAATAATACACACTTACTTACAAATACACATGAATTCTAATACAATTATTCACCTATTAGTCTCATACTAGACTCATAGATCACAAATTATAAGCCAACACAACTAGCTAGGACCCCACGATCGTGGCCTAACAACCCTACGGCCGTGGGTTAGCAAACGAATCTGCCCACTTTTCTCTAAACCCCCACGGTCGTGTCCCTCACTTGCAATGACCGTGGCACTCATTTGCCACGATCGTGGCATCCATTTTGCCTCTGTTTAGGACCAAACTCATGTATTCTGTGTTTTTAACTTCAATAAACACAAACATATAGAAAATCCAAGATAATAATTGATCAAACTCATAACATACATCAATTACCAATTAATTTAACACTTATATAACTTCAACATATCATAATAATAATCATTATATACATCATCCATATATCAATTATTCAATTCCCCAACTCATTTATATTAAACCCTTACTAAACAATTTCAACAGTCCATCATCATCCTCATAAATAACCATATTATCATCATCTAAATACTAATTCAACATATCTATATACTTCAATCTTTCATTATCATCATCTTCACACACTAACCATATCAAATATACACAATCAATAGAAACCAACACAAAGAAATGAACACTTACTTGAATTCTTTGCCAAATCTTCAATATCCACCTTCAATTCTCTTAAAGCCCTTAAGAATTTGATGTGTAAGCCAACAAAATCACATCTCTCTCTCTCTCTCTCTCTCTCTCGTTCAAGAAGAAGAAGAAGAAAGAAAGAAAATAAAGAAAATCCTCTCTTTTCCCTTTCAAACTTATCTTATAAATATATATAATAATAATATAATTAAATATCCCTAAAAATTCTCCACCACAAGATTTATTCTTCCCTTTGACTTTCTTTTCTTCTTTTTCTCTTGTCATCATCATCATTATTATTATTATTATTATTATTATTATTATTATTATTACTACTACTACTACTTACTTTTCCTACACCAATATATACATCATGTATATGTGATGTATATGTTACTATATGTATATCTCTTATATATTGTATTTATATTTCCCATATTTTTTCAAATACCATATATACATATCATCCTTCATATACATCTATCTCTTAAAATATTTCCTTTTAATTAATTTAAAATAATTAATTTATCTTCTTTTGACTTCCATTTCTTTGACTTGTATATGTTATATATATATCTATATATACAACATATACACTCTCTCTTTACTTCTTTTCTCTTTCTATAAAACATATACATTAAATCCAAATACAACAATAATTCCAAAACTTTTAGGGTATACTTTGGGATATTACAATTCTCCCCCTCTAAAAAGAAATTTCGTCTTCGAAATTATCCAGTACAGTAACAATCCATTCTTAACAAAATACCATCTTAACTTTCATATGAAGTTAATTATTTTATTAAGTTATTATGTCCTCAAATCACATAATTTCTACTCTCCCCCTTAGAGTCAATCATCTTCTCTAAATTTCATAACTCATCATTATATATATTTATATATCTTATTACTTTCTTAACCAAACATTCAAAATAACTCATTACATTCCCAATTAATTTATCTTTATACAAGAATAAGATCATCTTATAATATACTTATACTTCGTCTAATTATTACATTCAAGATATTTTATCACTTCATCTTTTTATAATTACTCTCTTAACTTTAATCTTAAAAATTATTGATTTATATCTTAATATTGATTATCCTGTCATTACAATCACTTTCAGAATAGACATTTATCAAACCTTAATTGATAACAATATCCTTATTTTTCATACACTTAATTCCTTCTTTAGCATGCTTCTCACTTAACATAAATATTAGTACAATGCCTTTAAACTTACTTTACAGGTAATCAACCTTTTCCCTTTTATCATCATTTATAACTGATATAACTCAATTTATTCATGTCCATTTATTTGTCAGAATATTACATCATATACATTATCATTTAAATTTTATACTCTTAGTACAACTATACATATTAAATCTCAATAATAATTCACAACCTTAGATCAATTGATCTATCTGTTACAATATACTAACGTCTCAATCTTATTTGATTCAAGCCAACAATTAACTTATTTAAACTTATCATTAAATTTCACAATATATATATGACCTAATTCCATTAGGTCAAACTTATATTCAAATTCTAATCTCTTCAGATCCATATTCAGCTTTTTGAAATTATGATTATTAATAACAAATCACTTTAAATTATCTTAGTACAATTTCCACAAAATTCTCATGATTATCTCATACCATATTTATTACCCATAGTTCACTCACTTAAACCTTAAGCCCATCCACTTATTCACTTTATACCATAAACATATTCAGTATAACTTTCAATCACATTTGTAATTTCTCCCATTTAATATTTCCTCACATCTCATACCATTACTATTTTTACAATAATTACCTTTTTATCACATTATCCATAACTCAAAACATTTTTACAGTTCTCTTTTCTTCCATACTTTCTATAATTATAAACAAATTTCTAACATAAAATGATAAGGTACAACTTTACCAATCATAACTCTTGACCATGTTTCTAGAAACATAATTATCAATCTCACCAAAACTGTACTACAGTCAGGTTATCTCAGTCCCAAATCTGTGGATAACAAAACTAATCGACCAAATATACTAAACAAATCATATGGCCATAAGAGATTAATGGTCACGCTTGCAGTTTATAAATCAATATTGTCCCTCTATTATTCTGCTTCCAACCTTTCCAATTACAATGCTAAGTTGTATCTCAAGGATTACATATTCATTCTCTAAACTTTTGCTACACCAAGAGTTAACACATTTCAACTCCGTTTCAACCCAATTTGCACTCGATTATATGATCATCATTAGCCTAATTCATGTTTCAACAATATTACTATTAACATCTCTTACGTATACATATTCGATCATATGCAAATCTTACACAATTTCCATTTGTTACTCCATTTCTAATCTATCTCTTCTAAAATATATATATATATATTTTTATATTTCCCCTTTTTCCTTACAATTTCTTATTATACACTTATACATAGAACCTTTCCACATGTGGATACTTTTGGACTCAAAATATTATATGATCATCAAGTTCAGTGATTACAATAAAAATTTCACAGTCCAGTATTACTCGAGTCCCTTCTCACTCTTAATTTCATCACATAATCTAGCTCTGCACAGGTCAAGACCTAATCTCTCCTAGGTCCGCTAATACATGCAATATCATTCTCAATACCGACATGTAATTGTATAAAATAATAAACATACAATAACATTTTTTTTCTACCACATACACATTCATAGGTCACCTTCATAATGTGACTTACTTTCCACCTTTCTTACATAATACAATTACATTCATATCGAAAAACTCATCTTACATATCCTATACATGTATACATATAATCATGCAATTTTATTTAATTTCTCTTTTGCATACAATTTATACAAATTTAATGTTTATTACTTTTCTTTGAACATCGTCATTCTCATTCTTTTAACATGACTTAAATTATTCATCAACACAACAAATATATACATTCTAACCATAATAATACTTCACATACATCCTAGTCACATTTCTAATGTGACATCTCTCTCACATTTGTTTGTTGTTTGTTTGTTTTTTTTTAAAACATTTAGTATACCTTTCATATCCATTTTCATCATTTCCAGTCAAATTACTTAAAGTAACTCATTTTCCTTTTATTTCAAAATAAATTTATGTATTATCAATCACATTATCCACTTCATAATACTTTCATGTGCAATAATAGTCATTCCACATAGCTCATATGTTTAATATACATTAAACTATCAATATCTAAATAATCCTCATTAGAATTCCATTAAAACTCTAACTCTCAACTTACTATGTTACCTAAACTTCAATTTACTAATCTCATTTTCTTAATATTAACTTTAAAAGCATTAAATATATACCATAATGTAACATCAAAACATATCATTTTCACAATTATTAAAGCTCATTTTAAAAAATTCAACTTTCACATATTACCACCATTAATATGAGCTTTATCAACACTTAAACATATCACATTTCTAATATTAAAAGCACAATGTTTGTATCAAAACAACAATGCAAACAACACCATTATATCTCCTTACTTTAACCAACACCATCCCTTTTTAAA
This sequence comes from Garcia nutans, assembly GCA_947685225.1. NCBI lineage: Eukaryota > Viridiplantae > Streptophyta > Magnoliopsida > Malpighiales > Euphorbiaceae > Garcia > Garcia nutans. Next base: position 40,256,566 of record CANTUV010000045.1, read on the forward strand.
AACTGAACTTTACGTACCCAAACCTTAAATTGTCACACTTTGTCTATACCAATCAACTCACTCAATTTTCCACCATTCTTTCTTCAATTTAATAACATATCTATCTATTTTAACATTCGAACAATATTTCCTCTCTCTAACAATCCAAACATAAGCTTTATTAGAAAGAGATCCAAACTTTAGAGAAAAGAGTAATTACTTTAATCTTGATTTGATTTTTTTTAAACTCATTTCCAACATTATTCTCCTATTCATTTCTTTATGACCTTTTTCACAAGCACACTTCCATAATCAAAAATTTCAAAATTTACTTTACTTAAGTAAACTTCAATTCTTTAATTTATCAATTATACTTGTACAAATTTTCCTATATCATTTCTTTCTCTAGCTTTACTTTCATGTACAACCTCATTCATACACTATCATCCATCTCATATAATTCAGATATACTACAAATCACATAATGCCACATCCGAGACCAACCTAAGTGTTAATGCATATGCATGTATCACAATTTCATTTTTTTCAAAAATTTTCCTCTTTTTGTTTTAAATCTACTTAGGCCGAGAATCTCAAACCTAAGCTCTGATACCAAAATAATTGTAACACCCCCATACTCTATATAAGTACTATACATATACCAAGTATACATGCAGTACGTATATAAATTATAAGAATGTCACTTTTCATTTCAGATTAAAAACCTTTACTCTAGTTCCAAACAATAATACATTTATACAAATTTAAAGCACATTTACAAAATCATTATACTTTCGATGATCTTACATATATATAATGATCTTGTCTTTACCAAAATTCATTTATACATATGAATATATTTTTATCAAAATACAACATAATTAAATTGTACATGTATGCACCACCTTCTAGTTGGTCTCGAAATACTCTTACCCTTCTCGTGGCATAACGATTTGACTTCAGATCAACCACCTACTCACCTGAGCAATTTACACAACCGCGCTAAGCTCGAAAGCTTAGTAGTACAAATAAATATTATAAACATACATTACAGAAAATCATACTCATATGTTAACTTCATGTATCATTATTTTCTTATCATGTTTTCCCATTTCAATTACACTCTTCATGTAACACCCCGATACCCTATATAAGTACTATACATATACCTAGTATACGTTCAGTAAGTATATAAAGTATGAGGATGTCACTTTTCATTACCTTTTAAAAACCTGTAACAGAGTTCAAACCATAATACGTTACTTCAAATAACATTTACAAAATCATTATCATTATCAAAACTTCATTTATACATATAAATACTTTCTCGTCAAAAATACATCATAATTAAAAGTTATACATGTATGCATCACCCTCTAGTTGGTCTCGATAAACTCTTACTCTTCTCGTGGCATAACAGCTGGACTTCCAGATCAACCGTATATCCACCTGCGCGATTACACAACTGCGCTAAGCCCGAGAGCTTAGTAATACAAATATGAAATATAAACATACATTATAGAAATTCTAACATATAATGATATATCAATTCAATGTACCATTAGTTATTATCATGTTTTTCCTTTTTAATTGCACCTCTCATATATCTCGGCTAATTTCATATATTATGTACATATATACATAAACATTATTACCGACCACAATCCATCACTAGTATTCATAATCAATATATCATTACACATACATTACATATTATACATCATAACATTAAGTTATTCACAATTCACCAATCATGATTCATCACTAATACTCACAATCAATATTTCAATACACACATTACATATCATACCAATCATGAATCACATTTCCAATGAAGTCAACCATAGATCTCATTACTCATTTCTTTCAACACTTGTATATCACATTGACAACAAAGACAGACTCGAGCCCAAAAGACACTAATATGCTATTCAATTTTCAGAGTTAATGCTTTGGTTTTGTTATCACATTTATCATTATCATAGACCCAACTAGGCTTCAAGGATTTAGATTCAACCAAGCTTCAAGGGGAACATAGCATGCTAAGTCTCAACCCAACTTGGCTTCAAGAACCAATCCAACCTAGCTTCAAGGGTTGTAACATCTCAATTAGGCTTCAAGGACTAGACCCAACCAAGCTTCAAGGGGAGTAAAACATGTTAAACTTCTACCCAACTCGGCTTCAAGGATCAAGCCCAACCTAACTTCAAGAGATTGTTACTATCATTAGGCATGCCACCAACAACAAACTCTGAAAATGGAATAACACATTAGTCACACAATTCATTTATTATTTCATTATCCATTTCATTCTCAATTGAATCATTATCTAGGCAAACATGCCTCATTTATCACAATTGAATCATCATAGCCAATCACAATGGCTTCACATCACATTTGAGTTATCATAGCCAATCACAATGGCTGCACATCACATTATATCTCAAATTACCTTTCATATTTCATCATTGATATATGCAACATCAATTACATTAACTAAACACACACATCATTATTCAATCATACCATCTAGGCATGCTTCAATCATATCATTCACATTTTACATATTGCATCATTGATGTAACACTACAAAGTACATTATTCATATAACACATTACCATTCAGAAGATTCACAATGCATAAAACATAGCATTGTTCATATAGTATCATATACATCATCATTGTCATCAAATGAATGTTCAATCTCAACAATGCAAGAAGAACAAAGGAACAATCACAGTAGCTAACACCCTCAAGGGACACGGCCAAGCTTGTGGCCGTGTCTCTCAACACCAATTCAAGCCGAGGCAGACACGGGCAAAGGACACGGCCGTGTCTCTCAGCAAAAATCAGGCAGTGGCAAACACAGTCAAGGGACACGGCCAAGCTAGTGGCCGTGTCTCTCCAAAATTCATCCAACACGGCCAAGTTTCATTAAGCTTGGCCGTGTCTCTCCAAAATCTTAAGTCTTGGCCGTGTCTCTCATGAACAAAAACCCTAAATATGGCCAAAACTCTTTTAATTGCATTTAAACACATTGTGCACACCATAACCTCATTCAAATGGATCTAAACTATGTCATTAACACTTATTTTACATATTCATCACAATATTCTCATTAACAAAACATTAACAACACATTTAAACACATACTACTTAAAAACCCTAAAACCAACATCATTCTTATTCTTTCAATACCAACATCCACTTAACTTACCATCCTCAAACCAAAACCAACACCAATTTAACTTACAATCAAACTCAACACTTATAAACACATCTCAACCACACCAAATCATAATCCCAACAAATCAAAACTCACTTCAAACACAACTTCAAAAATAACAAGGGAAAACAAGAGAGTACTTACCTCAATTGAAGAAATTTCACAAATCTCCAACTTAATCCTTTGATTCTTCCTTCAATTTGATGTTAGAAATCAAAACACCTCACTTGCTCTCTCTTTCCCTTTGGTAGCTTGCCACACCAAGCAAAGAAGAGAAAATGAAGACAAGTCAAACTTCTCTTCTTCTTTAAATCTCCACCAAGCAATCCTAACAAAGCAATTACCAAATTGCCCTCATCCATTTAACTTAACTCTTGTCACTTATATGCCCATTTAAGTAATTTCACATATCACAAATAAATATCCTCTTCCATTGACCATCCCTTTTGACCAACATATATGTTATATATATTACCATATACCCAACATATACATTATCTCAAAATACATTTTTCCTTTCCAATAACACATAAACATTTAATTCAAATCAAGCAACAATTACATCAATACTTCTAGGGCACATTTTGGGATATTACAATTCTCCCCCTCTAAAAAGAAATTTCGTCCTCGAAATTATCAGTATCATAACAATCCATTCTTAACAAAATGTTATCTTAACTTCCATATGAAGTTAATTATATGCTTAAGTTATTATGTCACCAAACCATATAATTTGAACTCTCCCCTTTTTAATCAACCATCTTCTCTATATTCCATAACTCATCATTCTATACGTTTATACATCTTATCACTTCCTTGATCAAACATTTAAAAGAACTCATTACATTTCCTATTAATGTCTTTATACAATAATCAGATCATTTTATAGCACACTTACACTTCGTCTAATCTTTATATTTAATATATATTGTTCCTTCATCTCTTTGTAATTACCCTCTTAACTTTAACCTTAGAAACCATTGGTTAATATCTGAGCATTAATTATCCCGTCATTACAATTACTGTCTAAATAGACATTTATCAAACCTCAATGGATAACAAGATCCTTATTTTTCACAAATGGAGTTACTTCTTTAGCATGCTTTTCACTTAACTTATATATTAATACACTACCTTTCAACTTATTTGTAAATAACCAATCTTTTCCCTTTTTATCATAATTTATAACTACTATAACTCCATTCATTCATGTCCAAACACACTCTAAAATTTTACATCATATACATTATCATGAAAATAATTATACTCTTAGTACAACTATACACATTAAATCTCAATAGTGATTCATAATTCTTAGCCAAATCCAGATCACTTGATCTATCTGCCACAATATACCCACATTCCAATCTTGTTCAATTCCAACCAACGATTAATTTATTTAACTTATCATGAAATTTCACAATATTCATATATGTATATATATATATCTTCATTCCATTAGGGCAAATTTATATTCAATTCCTGATCTCTTCCGATCCATATTCAATCAAATTATCATAATAACAAATCACTTCAAATTATCTTTTAATATACACATAGTTTATTCACTTAAATCTCAAGTTACATACCATAAACATATTCAGTATAACTTTATCCATCATAACTTTTAACTATACTTCTCAAACAAAGTTTTCAATCTCACCAAATCTGTATTACAATCATTTTATCTAAGATCCAAATCTATGGATAACAACATTAACCGATTAAATATACTGAACAAAACACATGGCTACACATGGCTTTAAGAAATTAATATTCAAGCCTGGAACTTTTAAATCAATACTGTTCTTTTATAACTTTATTCTCAATCTTTACAAATACAAGGCTAAGGTGTATCTCAAGAATTATATATTCCTTCTTTACATTTTTGGTATAACAGAAATTAACACATTCCAACTCCATTTCAAACAAATTTGCACTCGATTATATGATCTTTATCAACTTAGTTCATGTTTCAACAATATTACTATATACATATTCAATCATATGTAGTTTCCATATAATTTCTATCCGTCACTTCATTTCTAATCCATTTACAATCTCTTATAATATAATTACATAGAACTTTCCATATGTGAATACTTTGGGACTCTAAATATCATATGATTATCACGTTCAATGCTCACCATAACAATTTCCACTATCCAATATTACTCAAGTCCATTCCATACTTACTTCCATCACATAATCCATCTAACTTTACACAATTCAAGACCTAATCTCTCTTAGGTCCACTAATACATATAACATCATTTTCCATATCACTAATTCTATAATTATACCACATACATATTCATAGGTCACCTTCATAATGTGATTCATACATTTGTTTATATATCATAATTTCATTCATATTGAAAACTCAGTTCACATATCATATACATGTATACACTTAAATATATGCTCTTATTTTATTTTCCTTTTTCATACATTCAATACAAATTTAATGTTTATCACTTTTTTTTAAATACTATCCTTCTCATTCTTCCAATATGATGTAAAGTATTTATTCACACTACAAATATATTCTGACTATAATAACATTTCACATCCATTTTGGTCACATTCCCAATGTGACATCTCTTTCACTTTCGTCTTTAAAAACATTTAATATACTTCCATATCCATTTTTACCCTTTGCAGTATAGTGACTTAAAATAGCTCATTTTCATTCGCTTATTCACTTCCCTTTTTACTTCAAAACAAATTTTCATACCATCAATCACATTGTTCAATTCATAATACTTTCATATGCAATATTAGTCATTTCATCTAGCTCATGTATTGCATATACATTAAACCATCAATATCCAAATAATCTTTATCAAATTCCACTAAAAATTTAACTTTTCAACTTACTACTTCGCTTAAGCTTCAACTTGCCAAACTCATCTTTTCTTAATATCAACTTTAAAAACATCTTTTATATATATATATATATATATCACAAAGCAATATCAAAACATATAATTTTGCTTATATATTGTATTCTTTTCATTCCATAATTATCATCATATATCTCATAACATTATATCTTATTCCATAATTCACATTAAAGCAAAGACAAGCATGGGCTCAAAAAGAATCTAATATGCTATTCAAAGTTCAGAGTTACTGCTTTGGTCCATAATCACAATCATCAAGCCCGTAGGCGATACATATATATCTATCCATGGATAGTGTAATAGACCCAGTCTCTTAGACCTCAACTCGGCTAGACCCAAGGGCCCCAGTATCTTGGTCCTCAACCCGGCTAGACTGCTACTATTTTTGAGGCTTACGACCCAGTCTTTTCACCCCAAAAACATCATTTTTTACATTTTTTAGCTGGACTCGGCTTACGACCCAGTCTTTTCACCTATCCAGCGATTCATAGGCATGCCGCCAAACTCAGAACTCTGAAAATTGAATAACATATTAAGCACACAATTGTTTCATTTATCTCTTTATCATTTTCTTTCTCAATTCATTTCTCATTTCATATTCCATAATCAAATAGGCAACCATGCCCCAATTATTTCATTTGCACTATCATAGCCAACAACAATGGCTTCACATCTCATCATATCTCAATTCACATTAAAGCAATTCATCATTAAAGTATACATAACCAAACGCATTGAACATACATTTTGAATGATCATCATATCTTTCACATTAAGCAAATCAAAACATTAATCAAATGTATTAACAATGAAATATATATTACTTAACACATTTACAATCAAATGTGTTAAGTCTCAAAATCATGTAAATGTATGCAACCATGTAAGTTTGTACTTACCTCAAGAACAACTCACACCAATCTATACACTTCCTTTTCTAAGAATTCTTCACTACTTGGATTAGGGCAACTCAACCTCTTCACAACCTCATTCAAAAGGAATAATACACACTTACTTACAAATACACATGAATTCTAATACAATTATTCACCTATTAGTCTCATACTAGACTCATAGATCACAAATTATAAGCCAACACAACTAGCTAGGACCCCACGGTCGTGGCCTAACAACCCTACGGCCGTGGGTTAGCAAAGGAATCTGCCCACTTTTCTCTAAACCCCCACGGTCGTGGCACTCATTTGCCACGATCGTGGCACTCATTTGCCACGATCGTGGCATCCATTTTGCCTCTGTTTCGGACCAAACTCATGTATTCTGTGTTTTTAACTTCAATAAACACAAACATATAGAAAATCCAAGATAATAATTGATCAAACTCATAACATACATCAATTACCAATTAATTTAACACTTATATAACTTCAACATATCATAATAATAATCATTATATACATCATCCATATATCAATTATTCAATTCCCCAACTCATTTATATTAAACCCTTACTAAACAATTTCAACAGTCCACCATCATCCTCACAAATAACCATATTATCATCATCTAAATACTAATTCAACATATCTATATACTTCAATCTTTCATTATCATCATCTTCACACACTAACCATATCAAATATACACAATCAATAGAAACCAACATAAAGAAATGAACACTTACTTGAATTCTTTGCCAAATCTTCAATATCCACCTTCAATTCTCTTAAAGCCCTTAAGAATTTGATGTGTAAGCCAACAAAATCACATCTCTCTCTCTCTCTCTCTCTCTCTCTCTCTCTCTTTCAAGAAGAAGAAGAAGAAAGAAAGAAAATAAAGAAAATCCTCTCTTTTCCCTTTCAAACTTATCTTATAAATATATATAATAATAATATAATTAAATATCCCTAAAAATTCTCCACCACAAGATTTATTCTTCCCTTTGACTTTATTTTCTTCTTTTTCTCTTGTCATTATTATTATTATTATTATTATTATTATTATTATTATTATTATTATTACTACTTACTTACTTACTTACTTACTTACTTACTTACTTTTCCTACACCAATATATACATCATGTATATGTGATGTATATGTTACTATATGTATATCTCTTATATATTGTATTTATATTTCCCATATTTTTTCAAATACCATATATACATATCATACTTCATATACATCTATCTCTTATAATATTTCCTTTTAATTAATTTAAAATAATTAATTTATCTTCTTTTGACTTCCATTTCTTTGACTTGTATATGTTATATATATATCTATATATACAACATATACACTCTCTCTTTACTTCTTTTCTCTTTCTATAAAACATATACATTAAATCCAAATACAACAATAATTCCAAAACTTTTAGGGTATACTTTGGGATATTACAATATGAGATGCAAATGTATGCATGTATGCATTTATGCACAAACAAATCAACAAATAAGGATAAATAGGACATTCCTTCCAACCTTATAACATCCACACATGAATGGTGAGTCTCTTTTCCTAGGTATATGGTTAACAAAATACCAACATGGGGTATCTTGCTTTCGAATAATTTCCTCGGACGTTTCAACCAATAGTTATATTTTTGAAAATGGAAATCAATCTATGATAATTTCCATTAATTAGGTTTTAATCCATTCAACCAACTAAAGTAGCTTTTATGCTATGTTGGATTAAAATGAAATTAAAAGGTTTATTATAAATAGATTTCTCACTTGAAAAAGGTAACTAATGGTTCATGCCAAAAACAAGTCCATGGTTAATTTATTCTTAGTGTAAACTAGGCCCACAACTGATTTTTGGTATTTCATAATTGACCTAAATATTTTTGCAAGCTCTTTGTAAGAAAAGGTTGGGTGAAAATAGTTTTGTTTCTAAGCCCATTGTAAATGATTTTAGAAAAATGGATTTTGGGCTTAGTATTTAGGCCATGAGCAAAAAAATTTTTGATTTATTTTTAGAAAAATTTTATGTCCAAAGACCATCTTGAAAAGTTTTGAAAATAGCTTTGGTCTTTTGGATTGTAAAGAAAAATTTATTTTGAGCTTACAATACACTTAGGTCATATTAGAAAAAGAACAAACCAAATAAGCCATGATTTAAGCCAAGATAAATTAACCATAGTCAAACAATATGCATTTGGGGTAAAACCTAAGGAAAGTAACTAGGCCAATTACATGAGCTTTTATCTTTGGGTTAAAAGGCTTAGGTTCCTATAGCAAGTATATACCAAATGGTACGAGGCTATAAGTGGTTATGCCATGCTCGATCTCCATACCTTGAGTGAAAGTATGGTATCCCTTACATAACACAACATGGGTAACACGGGCGTCCTAACTCACGAACACGATGCAATCTAAGATGATGCAATGGATAATATCATTATAAGAAAGAATAGAATAATATAAAGACCAACGGAATCAACTTCTCTTACCCCCACTGGAGTCACCACTGTAAGCGGGGATTTTTGCCCCCACTCCCGGTGGAATGGTTCTTGCGACTTCTACACTGTTTAGGCTCGGGGCCTTAGAGAACACGAACCTAAGTCTGGAGAAAATGGGGTCACCACCCGGATGGGCTGGGAAAAAGAAAGGGGTGGATGACTCGATTCCTAAGGAATCCCCAACCTCCTAATGGGTTCGAAAAGTTGGGTAAGTGTGGGGAAGATGAGAAATGGCCCAGCACCCCCACAACGCCCGGTTCATTAGAACCGGCCTCCTTTACAGGTCTTAATATTATAAAATTCTTAAATATAACAACATTATCCATACTACACATAATAAAAAGAAAGTATCATTATATCACTACAAAAAAAAGCGCTATCTGCGACGGACAGAATCCGTCGCAGATCTGGATTTGTGATCGATCTGCGACGGATTCTGTCCGTTAATAAAAAAGGCGTCGCAATTTTCAATTTTGCGACCGGCCGTCGTAAATTGCGACCGATTTGCTACCACTAGGCGGTTGCAAATTTGTCACTCAAATATTCGCGGGCAAACAGTAACCGTCGCAAATCCGTCGCAGAAACCGTCGCTAATTGGTAGCAAATTTATCTTCCCGCCATTTTCAAGGTCATAGTATTCCGTCGCAGATTTTTCGTCGCAGATTGTCGCAAAACTTGTCACAAATCCGTCACAAATTCCGTCGCAGATTGTCGTTGCAGATTTTCCGTCGCAGATTTTGTCGCAAAACTTGTCGCAAATCCGTCACAAAGGCCGTCACAGATGTTCTGGAGTATATATGCCTTCCGTCGCAAATTCCGTCGCAGATGCCGTCGCAGATGCAATGGATTTACTATATTTGTGTCATTATATGGATTTTATATATAAAATACACACTTGTAGTAATAATATTTACAATTTAATTACATAAATCTAAATTTACACCAATTTTCATTGATATAAAATGCAATAGTTAATTAAACTAACATAATTCAAAAGTCATTACAATATATAAGTTTTAAACATTTTAAAGTATTAAAGTATGAACACTTTCAAAAGTAAAAACTAAGCCGAAGGCATACATTAGTCATCATCTGGATGTTCTTTTGTTACTTGATCTTCTGCTGGTGGGGTTAGTTCTGTTGGAGCCCATCTAGGAGGTTCTGTCTGCCGTCCTAGTAACATATTCTGAATCCAAGTCTGGTTCTCAACCAAAAATCGAGTCATATCTGCAATCTTGGTCTCTAATTTGCTCTTTATATGACTGACTTTATTGCTTATCTCATCACGTATCTCAGCTAACATAATCTCATTCACTTGTTGAGATGTTCTTCCACTGCCCTTAAAGATGTGAGAAATCGCTAAATTCCCCAACCCATATAATCTGGCCTTCTTTGTTCCTCCTGCCGCTTCAACAAATAAATCATCATCATCCTTAGTACAAGATTGAACTTCCTCTCCATTTGCATCTTCTGTAGATTGTGATGCTTTCAATTTTTGAAAGCTTTCCTAAAAATGAAAATCAAAACAACGTTAGAGTTAAAAGAATCCAGTAGCCAATACACACAATTCACAAGCAGTATACACCGAATTGGCTTAACCTTTGGATACACCGACAATTAATTTATATATATATAAAATAATATATGAGATTGCATGAAAGAAATTGATAAGAAAGTGGGTACAGCCAAACATATTTGAATACACTTCACCAAACCAGAAATTTCTCAACTATATGGCTTCCTTTGCAGTCTGTACTATCAAAGAGTATTGTATTTAATTAATTAATTTATGATTGAAAATTCTCACTTGGCAGCCCATATTCACTCTCTTACATGTTTATATATATTCTCTAACTTCTCCACACCACTTCCATTGCTCTTGTCTCTCTACCTCAATCTCCAAGCAAAACCAGAGACAGAGAGAAAGAGAGAGTTTCAGAAACAGAGCACAGAACTTTTCAAGATTTCTTGGAGAGAAAAAAGTACATAGTTAAAACATTTTTCAAAAACTTCAACAACCCCAATTATTTCCTCTTTAATTCCTCTGTTTAACAAAGAGTATTTATCTTCTTTAAATATTTAATTTCCTTCAAGTTGTTCAAGAACCAGAACAGAGTATGTAAGTGTTTTTCATTCAATTTCCTACCCTTTGTTTGGTTGCTCTGAAAATGAAAATGATATCAAAGAAATAGAAAACTCTAGCTATTTCCTAGTAATCTAGTCTCTGTTTCCCATTGCAGGAAGTTAGAAGTATAGATTTTTATTCTGTTTTTCTCTTCTTTTATTTTTTCTAAGCAACCAAATAAGAACATTATCCTATTTTTTATTTCCTATTTACGTCCAATTATATTATGGTTTTAGTCATGCAATTAATTTTTCTAATTTTCTTTAAAATGAATGCAGAAGAATATCCAAAAGATGGATGGTTTCGAGAAAGCAAGAGCTTATAGCAGGCGAGCAAGCCAGAACATGACCAGAAGCTTTAGCAGGAGCTTTAGCAGGAGCATGGAAGATGTATTTTCTGAAATGGGCTGCTATAGAGAAACTACCAACATATGATAGGTTGAGAACGACTATCATGAAATCTTTTGTAGACCAAGAGCTTCAAGGAACAATAATGGAGCATAAAGAAGTTGATGTCAGGAAGCTTGATATGAATGATAAGCAGAAATTTATTGACATGCTTTTCAAGGTTGCAGAAGAAGATAATGAAAAATTCTTGAAAAAATTTAGGCAAAGAATTGATAAGTAAGTTCTTTAGTTTTCTTGATTCATCAATTTTTCATTTTTAAATTATCTACATAAAATCCTTTGAATAAAATAGTATTATCATTTAATGACAAGTCGTAGACACCTAATTTTCAGATTTAGACTTAGCTGGTTCCTTGTGGAACTGAAATTTCCTACTTAATTTCTTCTTTTCTTCCTTCTTTGAATGAAATACTGAATATTTTAAGTTGACTCTATTCTATTATTTTTATAGTGTAATAAATATTAAATATCAATTTAATTATGCTAAAATTCTTAGATAATATTATTAAGAAAAAAGAAAATTTTACTAATATTAATTTTTATTACTTTTAATTACATAGTTTACATGCTGTAAAACTGAGTTATATGTATTAGTATTACCTAAAAAAATTGAAATTATGAGAATATGAAAAGAAATCAAAGGGAGACCATTATTTTCCTAGTTTAGTTAATTAATTATGCCAACTTGCAAATAATTGATGTACAAATATACTCTAATTTATTTAGATAAATCATTTATCGGTGTATCCAAAGGTTAAGCCAATTTGATTTTTCATAATTACAAGCAGTCTAGCTAAGTAGTGTGCATGCTTTGCACTAGCAATTAATTTACTAGTTTGTTTAGCTGTTTAATTTGTGTTTTAAGTGTTTATCAATTATCTTTTCACCATTATTAGTTAGCTAGGGTGTATCAATTTAACTTTGATTTTAGATTAAATTCTAGGCTTTTCACAAGTAGATCAAGGATGTTGTGATCCAAATCCAAAATAGAAAAGAAAATAAAAATATACAAGAAGGGAAGGATCCAATGCACTATATATATATATATAATCACACACACACACAAGTAATAGCTTGGGAAAATTAAGTACGCACATAAAAATAAAATATATTAACTTACATGAACAAGTTCCGATCTCTTATCTATAAACTTCCCCCGATCTTTTTTACAGGTATGGCTATGCTTGAACAATTCATAATTTCCAGGAAACTTTCCCCCATTTGCTGCAGCCTGTTTAAATCAATATGAAACACAAACATAAGAATATGAACAAAATAATCAATTTATTTAACAAAATAAGATGTAGATTACAATACCAAATTAGATTACAATAACAAAATAATCAATTTATTTACCAATTTCTTCGCATGCTCTTTTATTCATTTCGACCCACAAGTGTGAGTAGATGGCCCTGTTCCTGGTCCAGCAGGCTCAGACAGTATGTTCTTAGACTGTTGCTCTGATAATTTTTTAGCATCTTCTATTTCCCAATCTCTTCTCCACTCTTCTACAAATTCAGAAGGCACGGGACAGTTCACTAATCTGTTATGTCTCACATTGTAAATGAAATTACTGTATGTCCTTGCTGCTTTGCTTTCCCAAGCTTTTCTCATCAAGCCATCTTCAGATGACCTCCAAGTAAATAATTTCTGCAAAGTAAGTAAAAATTACTAAATATGCTAGCCATTATCATTATTAAAGAATATGAACAAAAAAATTAAAATGAATATTAGATAAACATTAACCTTAAACTCTCCGAAGTATAAGTCCTTTGATTGTCGAGATAGTTTTGCCCAAGAGGATCCTGTTTTATCAGGATACCGTTGGAAAGCTTCTGTGCATGCATGTGATATGCCCCATACATGAGGATTAAATCTAAAACAACTTAAGATTATTAATAAAGTGCCAAAATAGTGACTAAATAGGATAAAATTAGTAAATTACCCATCAGCCTTTGACCAACTAATTATTATTCGCCCATCAGCATCACGGGCTGGTTCTTGGGATCGAGAGCCTCTACTTGTAACATCATTGTTAACATCAGGTTGAGGTTCATGTTCACTAGAATTAGGAGATGAAGCTGATATTTGGGGATTTTCTATTCCTAATCCGTGCATGTTATCCAGTGAGGGAGTAGAAGAGGGTGGTGTTATAGGATTAGAAGATTCAGATTGTCTTCTCCTAGATGTTGGAGTTCCATCTGTGTTAGGATTTGATGATTTTGAGGTTCTTCTCCCAGATGTTGGAGTTGCTTTTGTATTTGGACTTACAGCCGCTGGAATTGCAGGTGTGGGTTGGGTAGGTGCAATGGCTGTTGGTGTGGGTTGGTAAGGTGCAATGGCTGTTGGTGTGGGTTGGGTAGGTTCCATGGTTGTTGGTGTGGGTTGGGTAGGTATGATGGCTGTTGGAACTGTACGTGTGGATCGTCCTCTTCCCACTGGTGGTTGAATGATATTGCGACTTTTCCCTCTAGCCATATCTGCAAGAACCCATAAATCATAAGATTAAATATAGAGAAAAAGAGTAGCAATATTGGTATAGCTTATAGAGATGATATAGTTAAAAATTTTAAAAATGTTGTTACCTTAAATAAAAACAGTAATAAGAAATTCACTTGCTCTTAAATCCAGAACAATCCAACACTAGTTCTATATGTTCAGTTCCTGCCACAAATAAAGAGCAAAAGAAAACACATGAAGCAATAATTTTGCAAGAATTTTGACACAACACAGCATGCGAAGAATCAAATAATGAAATGAACTTATATATAAAATGTCTGTTTCTACAAGAAAATAATGATATGACTACTGCATGTGATAAATACATATGTAAGTACCATGTATGCAGCAGGAATTGACAGCATATGTAGTAAATTACTAAATTAATGCAAAATTATTATAACATTTCAAAATGGGCCATAAATAGTTTCCAACTCTATAGTATAGTCAAAGTAAGCATCAAAACAAGGAAAAAGAACCAAATACTAGTCATTCGTCTTCATCATTATTCATCATCTCATCCTCCGAAGAATAATACTGAAATTCTTCATCACTCCCTTCCTCCAAACTCTCACTTATATGCATTACAACACCGTCAACATCATTTAAAGTATCAGGCATTTCATTGTCATTTACATCAAAAGTCTGCCTGGCTGTATCATCTTCTTGGAATGCCATTGTTGTTTGAGAAACATTGGAAGGAGCTATAATTTCTGGCAGCTCAATTACATGTCTAGCTTTAACCTTCACAACAGATAACCAATCACTATCAACCCGTCTTATAGACGGATAAGGAGCATAGTATACCTGTTGTGCTTGGCTTGCCAAAATAAAGGGCTCATACTTCCCAAATCTCTTCCTTTTGTGAACATCTACAATATTGTATCCTTTATGACACCTCATACCCACATCTAGCGTTGGATCATACCAATCACAAAGGAACAAAGTTGTCCGCTTAATTGGTAGTGCCGGGTACTCTATTTCAATGACCTCCTGTAACCTACCAAAGTAATCGCTTGATTGATCACTGTAATTTGTCCCTTTAATACATACACCACTATTCTTGGTAGATCTATTTGCACTTCTTCTCTCTGTGTGGAACTTAAATCCATTCACAAAATACCCAGAATATGCCTTAGCATCATTGTAAGGTCCCTGTGCCAAGTCTTTTATAAATTGGTTGTTCACAGCATTCAACGGGTCATGCACCTATATGAAAAGCATAAATATTCAATACATGTGCCTTAGATAATATTGACTACAAAATGCTAGGTAATAAACTTACATAGGATTTGAACCACTTGGGAAAATTATTATCCAAATGCATATCAATCTCATCCTTGCTAATGTTAGGATTTTGAGTACGTAATTCCCCAACGAACAATCTTCATAATATAAAGGACCATCATTAAGTATATCAAGAATGGGAGTGTAAAACAATATTACTGAAATTCAATTTTAACATACTCGACAAATGGTTCAACTTCTGTACAATTCATGAGAATATACGACTGAGCCGCGTTCCTCTCACGTTCCGTCAATTTTCGATTCTTTGGTTGACCCATCGGTCGACCACAATACTGGAATATTGATAACATTCCTTCAATCTCCTCCTCAGTCTGACCATCATCGTTCCGTGGCACACGATGATGTCTAGTTGATACATGTGGCTCAAAAAAATGGGCACAAAATGCAGCTGCTTCTTTTACCAAGTAAGCATTAGCAATTGACCCTTCAACTTGTGCCTTATTTTTTACATCCTTTTTCATATCACCATTGTAACTGCAAGATGTTTATATAAGGCTTACAATGCATTTATTATTAAAGTAAGCCCAATAAAAGGGTTCAACGAGAAAAGTAAATTACCGCTCAAATGGATACATCCAACGATATTGTACAGGCCCTGCAATCCGAGCTTCATATGGTAGATGGATAGGAAGATGTTCCATAACATTAAAGAATCCTGGAGGAAAAAACCTCTCTAATTTGCATAGGATTTTCAGAATTTCCTCTTCAAGCCGTATCATATCATCTACCCGTATGACTGAACTTGTTAATTGTCTAAAAAATATACTAATTTCAGTTATTGCCTCCCAAACTCTTGCTGGTAATAATTCACGAAAAGCAATTGGGAGTAAACGTTGCATAAACACATGACAATCGTGGCTTTTCATCCCATACATTGTTAATGTTTTCATGTTTACACATCTAGCCATGTTAGAAACATAGCCATCGGGAAACCTTAGTTCTTTTAACCACTGACAAATTGCTTGCTTTCCATGCTTATCCAATGAGTATATTGCTTTTGGATATTTACCAGTTTGTAAATTTTTTTGTAACTCTGGCCTGTCACATAACACCATCATCTCCTCCCTTGCTTTGGCATTATCTTTCGATTTACCATCGATGTTCATAATGGTGTTGAACAAATTATCAAAGAAGTTTTTTTCAATATGCATCACATCGAGGTTATGCCTAATTAGCAAAGAACTCCAATATGGCAAATTCCAGTAAATACTCTGTTTCTTACATCCACTCCCACTCCGTCTACCAATTGCTGCATTAACATCATCTGAGTCTAGATCAGTAACTTTCAGTAAACCAAGAGAATTAAGCTCAGCTAATATTGCATCCCCGGTCTTCACAGGTGGTGGCATGTCCTTAATTATTTTATTTTTTCTGAACCAAGTTCTATTCTTTCTCCATGGATGGTCAATTGGAAGAAACTTCATATGATTATCGAGCCATGTTTGTTTTATTCCATTCGGAAGTGTAAAGGCATCTGTCTCTCCCATACAATGAGGACATGATAGCCTTCCACCAGTACTCCATCCAGAAAGCATTGACAAGGCAGGGAAGTCACTAATAGTCCATAGTAATGCAGCATGCATAACAAAATTTTGCTTCATGGACACATCGTATGTCATAACCCCTACATCCCACAATTGTTTCAACTCGGCAATTAATGGTTGTAGGAACACATCTATTTTCATTTTTGGATTATTAGGCCCTGGCACTAAGACTGTTAAGAATATGTACTCCGACTTACCACACATCCATGGAGGAAGATTGTAAGGAGTGACAATGTAATATCCCTATGCTTGCCCTAGAAGTTTTGTATGTGGTTGTTGTTGTTGTTGTTGTTGTTGTTGTTGTTGTGGGTTTAAATTGAGAAAAGAAAAGTATATGTATATGTGTTTTGGGAGAAATTTAGGGTTTAGAGACAAGTTTATATGTTGTGTATATGGTGATATATATAACATATAAGTTGGTCAAAGGGCTTGGTCAAGGGAAGAAGATATTTATATTGTTAAGTGTGAAATTACCAAAGTGGGCAAGAGATAATTAAGGGAATTAAAATGTGTATGAGGGTGTTATAGTAATTTTCTTTTGGATGGGTATTTAATGAAGGTTGACTTTGTGTTTTCTTCATCATCATTTCTTCTTCTTCTTCTTGTGTTGGCCGGCTCACCATAGACAAAGGAAGACAAGAGAACCAAGCAAGGTTTTGATGTTTGTAGCTCAAAAGTTGAAGGAGATTTCAAGAAATCAAGTTGAGGAATTGTGGAATTTCTTCATTTAAGGTAAGAAATCTCTTGTTTTCTTTGGTTATTTTGAAGTGGTGTTGGAAGTAAATTAGGGTTTGGTTGATTTTGTGATTTGGTGTGTTTGATATGTGTTTGCAAGTGTTAGAATTGATTTTAAGTTAAAAGATGGAATTGGTGTTGGTTTGGTTGTGAATATGGTAAGATTTGTGGAGGATGTTAGTGGAGAGTCAAGAGTGAAGTTGGAGTTAGGGTTTTGGAATGGTTGGTGTTTAAATGTATTATGAATGTTTTGTGAAGTGATTCTTGTGTTGAATTTGTGTTTAGAACATTGATTTCATTCATTTGAACCATGCTATATTGTGTATGATGAGTTGAAGTGCAATTAGAGGAGAGTTGTGCATTTTAGGGTTTTGGTGTTGGGTGACACGGCCAAGTCATGAAAAATTGGGAGTGTTGGATTGGTTTTTGAGAGACACGGCCGTGTCCCTTAGCCGTGTTCACTACTGGATGTTGGTGTTGGGAGACACGGCCACAAGCTTGGCCGTGTCCTATGCCCGTGTTTGCTACTGTCAAGTGAGGTTGAGAGACACGGCCACAAGCTTGGCCGTGTCCCTCAAAGGTGCTGCCCGTGTCCCTCCAATGTGTTGGTTAGGGTTTTATTTCTTTGTTCTAATTGCATTGTTTTGGTTTTCCAAGGGTAGGTTGGTCCCTAAACCTAACCCTAAACACTTTAAAAACACTTGAATCAATGAAAGATATAATCAAATGCATGTGTAAGGTCCTAAAATTATGAATCATATCAATTGTTCTTTGCCCTAATTGCATTGTTGAGATTGAACAATGTTATGTTATGCATTGTGAATGGTAATGTGTTTCATGAGTAATATACATTGAAATTGAAATGTATATCAAAGATGAAATGATAATTCAAATAAGACATGATATGAGATAATGCCATTGTGTTTGGCTATGATGATGCATTTGAAAGAAATAAGGCATGTTTGCCTAAATGTTGTTGAGAGTTGAGAATGGAAATGATAATTAAATAATAAATGATTTGTGTGGCTAATGTGTTATTCCATTTTCAGAGTTTGTTGTTGGTGGCATGCC
Source organism: Garcia nutans (assembly GCA_947685225.1). Classification (NCBI taxonomy): domain Eukaryota; kingdom Viridiplantae; phylum Streptophyta; class Magnoliopsida; order Malpighiales; family Euphorbiaceae; genus Garcia; species Garcia nutans. The sequence goes on from CANTUV010000045.1 coordinate 40,275,789, forward strand.
TAATAAGTGTAACAATCTCTTGAAGTTAGGTTGGATTGAATCCTTGAAGCCTAATTGAGATGTTACCACCCTTGAAGCTAGGTTGGGTTAGTTCTTGAAGCCAAGTTGGGTAGAAGCTTAGCATGCTTTGCTCCCCTTGAAGCTTGGTTGAACCTAATCCTTGAAGCCTAGTTGGGTCAATGATAATGATAAATGTGATAACAAAACCAAAGCATTAACTCTGAAAATTGAATGGCATATTAGTGTGTCTTGGGCCCATGCTTGTCTTTGTTTAGTGTTGATTATGAATGGTTAAATGAATACTAATGAGGTATATGAAAAGATATTGAAATGTGATATGTAATGTGAAAATATGTTGTTAGTGTTGTATATATGATGTTACATGTATAATATGGATTGAGAAATGACATTGCATTGCACTAAGTCATATCATTTGCATGATTATCTTACTAAGCCGTTGGCTTAGCGCGATAGTGTTTAATCGCGCAGGTAATAGAGTTGATAGAGTTGAACCCGAGAGTTCATCAAGACCAAGTGAGAGTAGACCTTGAAGAATCCATTTTGGGAGCTTAAAGATCAGAGCAGACTTGCCAATCATGTATACTTCTTTATATTTTGTAAAGAAATGTTTAATATGTAAATATGTACATATTTTATAACTTCCGCTGTGTAATTTTTAAATGTATATATATATAACTAATATGTTTTGTTTTATAAGTAAATGATCTACTTTTCTATAATGTATAATGATAAGGATATTGAATCAAGTTTAAAGTGTTTTGAATGTTAAGAAAACCGTAGCATCCCTATGTTTGGTGCACTTATGCTACATTGTTGTGGTTGTAGTGTGGGTGCATTGGATATGGGGGTGTTACAGACAATGATTGGCCACGATGAGTACGGTTCACTGTATTTCCCAAATGGCTAGAATCCGTCAGAACTTAACCCGATCATGACATTTTGAGTCTCATAAGCAAATGAGGGATACAGATTGTGGAAGTGCTTCCAAGCAGGAGATTCAGATGGATGACGCATAACTCCCTCCTCGGACTCGTGTTCTGCATGCCACCTCATGTCTTTTGCAGTGGCATTAGATGCATAGAGCCGTTGCAACCTTGGAATGAGAGGGAAGTAATCCATGACCTTGTATGCCTTCTTAACATTGCCAATTCATTTGTATCTTGCTTGTTGGCAAAACTTGCACACAAGCAAATCTAGATCACCACCCCAGTATATCATACAATTATTTCTATAGCAGTCAATCTTCTGCACTGGGAGGCCCAAACCTTCAATCAATCTTTTCGTTCTATAGAAATTTTTAGGGAATACATTATCCTCTGGCAAAACTTCTTTAACGAATTCTGCTATCTGATCAAAACATCTCTCCGAAAAATGGTGTTCGGCCTTCATGTTGAACATACGAGCCATGGCAGATAACTTCGTATGCTTTACACAACCGGGCCATAGTTCCTCATTAGCCGCTTCCAGCATTTGAAATAGCTTTTTAGATTCTTGATTCGGTTCCTCCTCAATGTAATCAGAATGAGAATTAGGAACTCCAAGCCCTTGGAGGACCATTTCACGATATTGTGCACCTGTTTCATTATGCATTTGATCGACCAATCCAGTTTCAAGATCCCTAAAAGCTGTACTTGTATCCTCAGGCCATGGTTCCCCATGTGATACCCACTGATAGTAATTTGGCATAAAACCAAATTTTGTAATATGGAAGCGAACTTCTTCCACCGATTGGAAAATTCGGTTTCTACATTTCGGCTTCGAACAAGGACACCTAATTCTGGTCCCATCCATACTTGCTGGATGAGAAATTGCGTAGTCTAAAAACTCTTGTAGTTTTTCTTGAAATACTCTATTCAAATGTCCCCCAGCATACGTTTCATACATCCATCCCTGGTCCATACTTATTGTCTTGACCGAATCGTCAAAAATGTACTAAAAGAATAAAAAATCAATAATCAAGCCAATAAAAAGTGACAAAATATTAACACCTAAAATAATGAATATAATTTGATGAGAAATCTTTCTGTGAAGTGTATGAGAGCCAAAGGCTTTCTTTTTTTATATTAATTTTTTAATGTGTCTTGTTTTTTGTGGAGCAAGAAATGGGCAAAGTTTGATGGCTATTAAAGATTAGTATACGTTGAATATATATATATATATATATTATCTGTTTGATTCCCAATGATACTGATTGAAACCGAATCCAAATACCAAAACAATTTAATATTTAATATTTGAAATTTTAATTTAATTACTAAATCCATTTATGTATAAATATATTATATACTAAATTTTTTAATCGAATCACAAATAATTTTTTTAATAAAAAAATTGCAAATATTTTAAATTTAAAATCTCACAACTCCAAAATAACTTAATAGTTTTAAATTAAAAACTCATTAATACCACCAAACCACCATCTCATTTGTCAAATGAGTCTCCGCACCCCCAAATCAAATTAAGGTCAGCTAACAATGATTAGAGTTAGAAATCATGATTAAAATATCAAAATGTTAAATTAACTATTATAAGTTTCTAATTTGGATATTAATTATTAGAAAAGTACTATAATGAATTTAAATTAAATATATAGTGAATATATATAATATAATAATTTTTGTTCTCTCTTGGAATTCCTTCATTTCCCCATAAAGGAGAGTCTATGAAAATTTCATTATTATTTGAAAAACAAGAAATTACTTGCAGAGGGAGATTTTGGAAAGTTTATGAGAATAGCAAATATCATGAAAATGAGGCTGCAACTGTGAAAAACTTTACTTCAAACTAGAAAATTTAAAAATACTATGGAGTGTGTAAGAGTTTTAAGCAAAAATTAGGTGAACTAATGAAGAAAAACTGTAAATTATACAAAGCTTTTCAATGGAAAGTTGAGGAAATTTCAAAATTAGAAAATACCTGTATTCAAAAGAAGAAATCAAAGAAATTCTAGTACTGTATAAACCTACCTACCTTGTATCCTTGCAGAAAAAAGAAAAATCTTCCTTTCTCTGTTAAAGATATCTCTTTTATTTGCTTCCGTCCTCAAAAGTCATTTGCATTAACAACTAATTACTGGGAATGCAATAAGAATAACTTCATGAACATTGCATTCTGCCTATGCAAAATTTCGATTTTGCATAACTCATTTCACAATGAACTTTGGTGAGTTGGGTGGTAATTGGTAAATATATTCGTATATTTTATTTATATACACAGAAGCAGTTAGAGCCTGGGAAATTTAGCTTTTTATTATATTTAAGCTCTGTTCACTGGAAATTTCTTTCTTCTTACCCTAACTTGGCTTCTTGCAGATTAATAACCGGCTGCCAAACACAATATTAATTAATGTTATAAGTGCATGCGATGAAGACATTTGTACAGTGTTTTGGGAAAAGAGTGAATTCTCTATTCTTTTAGACAATGTAGCAACAAATATGCATAGAGTTTGGATTTATTACAATTTATAAAATTTATGTAGACCAAACAAAATGCTTATAGAGAATTCAATCCTCTAATAAAGAACATTAATTTTTGCGTTCCTTGTTCGTTCAATAATCAATTGGAAGGATAAATCCTAAAATATTGACTTTTAACAGTTTATATAAATAGATATTGAGTCTTTTGATTAAGATTTTAGTAGGAAATATACGAAGTTATATAGTTATTGACCATATGAATAAGAAGAAGAAGAAGAAGAGATGCTTTAACAGACTCTCAATATCTTCTTCCTCATATCAACATCAAGACATGAGTATAAAAAGGAGGAAGAAATTGTTGGCTGTTGCAAAGTAAATAAAATGAAACAATCATTATACAATGAAAAATGTACCTCTATTGTCAGCCACTTGGCAACATGAGCAGCTGATGGATTTGATTATTTTGTAGACCAGAGTGCAAAGAAACGACTGAATCTGTAACTGATCAAAGTAAAATGCAGGGAGCATGAGACACTAAATATGCAAGTGCTCAAATGTTTTAAGCACAAACAAGAGAATCCACAAATAAAGCAGTACAAAGGTGAATCTCGTGATTAACACCTTGAAGATATTTACGGTTTAAAGCAGGTAAATACTACAAAAGCCAATTGTTAGGAACAACAAGAGGAAACTTCATTACAAACAAAATGAAAGATGAGCAAGTGATTAACAGGAAAAAACTAAAATCTCAGAGTACAAATTGGAATTGTCATTGAGTTGAGAGAGAAAAGCTGAAAATAACGAAATTGTTAAGAAATTAAAACCTGGACTCAGCAACAGAAAAGGGCTACGCGGAACACTGTCTACGGTAGCGAATAAGAACCAGCAGATTGGGGTTAGTTTTGATGGCAAAGGTTCTCAACTCTGAGAATGAGGGAGAACAACATGGAATGCTACTGCTATTGCTAGAACCTACAACCTCTGCCTGTGATCGGGTCGGACCAGATTTTTCTCTGACCCAATCCGATTTAAAGTTTTAAATTCTGAGTCGGGTTTATTTTTTCCTTCCTTCTTTTCCCTTCCCGAATGTCTATCTCAGAGTAGTTTATCAGCAAAAACTTGAAACGAGTAAAAAGCTAAAACCATCAATTAAGGGTAACGAAAAACCTAAATCCAGCAGGGCAAATGCAAAAAGCTTGTGTTCCGCCAGACAAAACCCAAAAAATAATAAAATTTTTCCCATTTCCATTAACAGAATTTTAACAAAATATGAACTGGGATTAAGAAAAAGAAATAAACCCTAAAAATAAGTAATCCAAACCTGGTTTCAGTCGAAGACCGCTGTGACAGTTAAAATAGAAGCGAGTGAGAACGAACACCTTAGCGTATGTCAGTGGAGAGGCTGAGGATTATAGAAGAATGGAACCAAATACAGAGCAGATGAACGACAAGAACGATGAGTCTAAAAGAAGGAAAGAAAACCCTACTAGGAAAATATGTAAAAGAAAAACAAAGCGGAAAACGGTGTCGTCACTTACAAATAATAATACTAATAATAGTATTCTCAAATACGAATCAACCCAACTTACAAACACAAAAATCCGTCGTAGATTTGCTACGGAACTGCGACGGATTTGCGACGGCTTTCTCAAAATTCCTTCAACTTGCAAATCCGTCGCAAATCCGTAGCAAATTTGCGACGGAATCAAGTCCGTCGCAGATATCCATCGCAAATTTTGAATATTTTTGTAATGAAATTTGTGACGGCAATCAAAGGTAGCAAATGTCCGTTGCAAATTGCTTTTTTTTTGTGTTTTCTGCAACGAATCTGCGACGGAAAATATTTTCGCGAAAATTATACGCGGGTCTCTCTCCCGCCAAGTATCCGCGCCAACTTTTGCGACGGTTATTTGCGACGGAATGATTTTCGTCGCAGATTTACTACGGATTTGCAATCGATTTGCGACCAATTTCTCAAAATTCTTCTAACTTGTACTTCCGTCGCAAATCCGTCGCAGATCCGTAGCAAATTTGCTACGGAATCAAGTCCGTAGCAGATATCCGTCGCAAATGCCGAATATTTTTGTAGTGTATTAAAATCAAAGCAATGTCCAAACAAAACAAAACAAATAAATGGACACCCATCCAAGGATGGAAACATGTCCTTACATCACATGCCTAAATAGGACACCCATCGAAAGGTAGAAACATGCCCTTTACATTGGTTCTAAAATAGAAAAGCAAATTAAATTACATGATATTTAACTAATGAGGTACCCACCAAGTGGAAACATACCTCTTACAACATTTGGAAATCTAAATAAATTGATAGAAGTAAATAACCATTCATAATAAATAAATCATTCATCAAAGGTATCAAATAACAATAAAAAGTAAACATTCATCCATGATAAATAAAATAAACCAAACATTGAATTTAAAGAAATTAAAGCATAAGAAATAAAACCAAGCATGATCAAATATGGAATTGAATAAGGTAAATAAAAATCCAAATTATAGCTACTATTTCCATTTAGGGTTCTTTATCTCATGTGTTAATGTTTTGGAATTCATAAAATTAAGCTACTGTGATTTTTTTATGGAATTAAAATAGATTAAGGTTTTATGTTTTAAAAGGTTGGTAAGACTCTTTGATTAAATAAATTGATATTTGAATAGTGAAATCATGAAACTAGGGTTTGAACACTTTGAAATACTTTTGATTTGTGGTTTTAAATGGTGATTTCAAGCTACTGTGTAAATTTAAAACATTTACGTTTTTATGGTTTTTAATGTTTTAAAGGATTAAGGTTTAGAAAAAGTTAGGGTTTAAGGTTTTAAAGGGGTTAAAGTTTACTAATTTAAGTTTGAAAGTTGAATTAGGGTTTTAGGATTTAAAATTAGGGTCTCAGGTAATGAATGATTTTTAGGATTTGGAAAAAGCAATTGAAGATTTTATGGAATTTTATGAAAATAAACCAACGATTTAAAGTTTATAAAGCAAAAAAGATATTTTTAAAGCTTTTAGGAAAGTAACAGAACACAATTTTGAGTTTTGAAAATTTGGAAAACAAATTATGGTTTTGGAGTTTTGAAGAAATAAATCTAATAGCTTTAAGCTTTTAGAAAATAAAGCCACGATTTAAGAATTTTAATCCTTAGAAAAAGTGAATTGAGGTCCTAAAATCTTTGAATTAAAAGAAATCAAAGGGTGATTATGCTACTGTGTAAAATATAAAGAAATTAGAATTTCAAACCTTATTTTGTAAGTTGCACCAAAATTGCTTCTTGGATGAACAAGATCCAAAGACAAGTCTTTTTGCCTTTGAATTGCTTAAATCGTGTCCCTGCTATTCTAGAAAAAATAAATTGAATTGCTCCTTTTCTTTCACTGATTTGGTTTCAACTTTTTCAAGCTACTCTCCAATTTTTTTTTATTTTTGGCCACCCCCTTTTTTTTATTGCCCTTGGTCCTTATTTATAGAGTTTTCATATGGTTTATTCCTAATTAATCACGGCAAGTAATATTGATAAGAAAAGGAAACCGAAACCTAATTGAATTAGGTTTCAAAAAATTTGCGTCGGAAAAATTACCGCAGGAAAAAATGCGCTGGCGAAAAAATCTGTCACAGCTAGGAGCGGGCATCGCCCACAGGAAATTCCTGCGGGTGACCATTTCGCCTGCGGTCCAAATGGCTTTCGCCATTTTTCCCGTAGAAAAAATCTACGGGCGAAATGCCGACGGGCCCGTGCGACGATTTTTTCGTCGTCGATTTTTTCGATGCCGATTTTTATTTTTATTTTTTTGACTTTATTTTTTTATTTTTATTTTTTATTAATAAAAATTAGATACTAAAGTAAAAATTACTTAATTAAAATAACAAAAATTATTTTGGACCAATTAGACAACACAAATCATTTTGGACGAAATAAAACATATTGGACCGGACTGGGTAAAAAATTAAGGGTCTACAGTTCTGGACTCAAGATGGTTTGGGTTATGACCTGATTCGAGTTTTGGACTCAGAAAAGACTTGGGTCCTGGACCCGAGATGGTTTGGATTCTAAACCCGGTTTGAGTTCTAGACTAGGAAAAGACTTGGGTTCTGGACTCGATACGGTTTGAGTTCTGGACCTAGTTCGAGTTCTGGACTCTAAAAAGACTTGGATTCTGGACCTGAGATGATTCTGGACTTAAGAGTAGTTTGGGTTCTAGACCCGAGCTAGATTTTGGGTGCTCGACATGAAACTGATTTGGATGCTCGATCCTAAACTGGATTTGGATACTCGATCCTAGACTGGATTTAGATACTCGATCCTAAACTGGATTTGGATGCTCGATCATAAACTAGGTTTGGATGCTCGATCCCTAAATTGGATTCGGATACTCAATCCTAAACTGGACTTGGATACTCAATCCTAAACTAGATTTGAATGCTCGATCCTAAACTGGATTTGGATGCTCGATCCTAAACTAGATTTGGATACTCGATCCTAAACTGGATTTTGATGCTCCTAAACTAGATTTGGATGCTCGATCCTAAACTGGATTTGGATGCTCGATCCTAAATTGGATTTGGATACTTGATCCTAAACTGGATTTGGATACTCGATCCTAAGCTAGATTTCGATACTCGATCCTAAACTAGATTTGGATTCTGGGCAAAATATTTGAAAGTAAGTTTGAAAATATTTTGTATACTCATAAACTCAAAAATTAAAATGGAAAAACTTTGCCCCTTGTGTAGGCTCAAACTAATAATTTTTCTCATGCAGGCTCTGATTGATTGTTGCGCTCTAATAAATACTACTAAAGCCACACTCACAAGTATATGAGGCTGCTGTAGTATTTCGGTGAACACCTCAAGGTCATCTCACAAGGAAGCTAGATAGGCTAATTATTTATCAAATCATAATGAACAAATTATTAACTAGTAGTTTTTGATTTATAAGATTGAATTGCTGAACAACTAATGAAAACAGAAATGAATTGAATTTATAGCAATGCAAGGAAACTAACAAGGATATTGATTCACTTAATAGAAAAGCCTAGGGTTTGCACTTCTCTACTAATTTATATGTATGAATGGTTATTTCTCTCAACTGGTTTAATTTCAAAGATCAGATTTCAAGCAACTTAATTAATTGAATCAAGGAGATAAGCTTTTGCATTCAAACCTTTTTCAATTAATCTTATTACAATCAAAATGATCTTTTCCTTAGGTTTATATTTCTAATTCACCTAAGTCCCTAATTGAATTGTTCCAGCATTAGACTTCATTTCTCAATCCTTCATCTAAATACCTTAAATACATAATTGGTGGCCAATCAATTATATTTTAACATTAATCCATTCAATTAAGGATAAAAGAAATAATTCAGTTAAGAGCAATAACCATTTCATACAATCATAGTAGATCCATGAGCTAGACTTGATCAAAATTAGTTCATAGTAATGCTATCAACAAAATTCATCTCATTAAAATTCAAAGAAATTAATTTAGACATCAGAGAATTCATAAATACAATTTCAATGAAACTTAAGAGATAGAGTTTAAGAACAAAACCCAATTACAAACTTCCTTTGGCTTCCGAAGAATCTCTTGCTTAGATTTCTGCTAAAAGAATAATGCAATGGCTAAAACTAATTTGATCTAGAGTGTTTGAATGAAAGTGAAATCAATCTTCAAGAGAAAAGTGAAGAATGGCTGAAAGATATGTGTTGGACAGCTGAAGAAGTTGATTAACGGCTGAAGAAGAAGAAGTCTAAGACGGCTGGAAGTGTGTGTGTCCCCTTTTTCTCTTGCCCTAATCTTCTTATTTATACAAAACCCTCACTGAAAATCCATGCTTTCTTTCTTTCTTTAGTCCCATGGAGTGACACGGCCAAGCTTGTGGCCGTGTCATGTGATACGACTAGTGGCTTGGCCGTGTCACCTGAGTGTGTTAGCTTCTGTTTCTCCTTGCTCTTCTTTGTTCTTTGGAGATGAGAGTGACACGGCCAAGCTCCTGGCTGTGTCATGTGACATGGCCAGTGGCTTGGCCGTGTCTCCTAGGTGTGTCAGCTTCTGTTTCTTTCCTTTGGTTCTTCCTTGTTCTTTGGCTTAGGATGGGATATGGCCAAGCTTGTGGCCGTGTCACATGGCTTGGCCGTATCACTTGCCAGTGTCAGCTTCTGCCAAATTTTCGTTTCTTTCTTGGTTCTTTTGGTTTTGCCCTTTAGGTGAGACATGGCCAAGTGTTTAGATCATTTTTGTACTTGTTTTTAGTATGATTTTTATGTGTTTTTAGTTAATGTTTTGATCGATTTTTGTTTTAAGTTTGTTTAAAGTATTATTTTTAGGTTTAGGTGCAAAAACACCCTTGGAAGATCAAAACAGTGCAGGAAAAGTATGAACCAAGCAAGACATGGCCAAGCCAAATCAAGCTTGGCCGTGTCCCTCAAAGAATGAAGTTGGCAGAGCTTGACACGGCCAAGAGACATGGCCAAGCCTGTGGCCGTGTCTCATCCAAGGAACAAAACCAAAGAAACCACAAAGAAAGAGCAAAAATGAAGGAAGCACGAAGAGACACACTTAGTGACACGGCCAAGTCACTGGCCGTGTCACATGACACAGCCAGCAAGCTTGGCCATGTCCTATCTTGAGCCAAAGAAGAGAAGGAAAAGAAACAAACAGAAGTGGACACACTCAGTGACACGGCCAAGCCAAGAGTAAGCTTGGCTGTGTCCAATTTCATGCCAAAGACAAGTGGAGCAAGCAAAGAAGGAAAGAAAAGAAGCAGAAGTGAACACACCCAAGTGACACGGCCAAGCCAGTGGCCATGTCACATGACACGGCCACAAGCTTGGCCGTGTCACCCCTTGAGACCAAAAGGAAAGAAGAAAAGAAAGAAGCAAGCAGTGAAGGACACGGCCAGCTAGCTTGGCCATGTCCCATGAAAATTGAGGGACACAGCCACTAGCTTGGCCGTGTCACCTCATGGAAAGAAAGAAAAGAACAAGAGACATGACCAAGCTACTCTTGGCTTGGCAGTGTCACACCTGAAATAATTGATTTCTTTTGCATGAAGTGGGGAACAAAGTGGGAGACAATGCCTTATGCTTGCCAAAAGAAATATTAAACAAATAAAAAGTGGGGAACAAAGTGAAATGGTGTGAGTTGGAAGGCATGGGTGTGTATTTTGAATGAATTAAAAGGAGAGGAAGAGGAAATTGGAGGGAGTTCTTCTTTGTTCTTGAACAATTTCTGCAAAAATGTGGGAGAGGGAGAGAGTGACACTCTCCCTTGTCCCTTCATCTTCACCTCCATTTCCATCCTCTTCACCTTCTTTATCTTCCATTGATAAGATCTTTGAGATTCTTTGGGATAAATTGGGTTAACAAGCTCTTGAAGGTTGAAGAAGCTTCAATGAAAGGTTTGGTGACTTGAGAAAGCTCCATTCCATCTTCCAAAGGCATAATCCATTGAAGGGTTGGTGACTTGAGAAAGCTCCATCCAAAGGTTTGGTGACTTGAGAAAGCTCCATTTCATATTGCAAAGGGGAATCAACCATTGAAGAGGGCTTGAGTTCTTCATCAAATATCAAAGTGGAGCTAGGAGGAAGACTAGTAATCCTACTCTTGGCATCTTCACAAGGGGTTTTTCTATTCTCTCTTTTAATTCATTTCTTATTGTTGTTGTTATATTAAAAGAATTGATATTGCAATGGACAATTTGTATTTGTTTTATATTGAGTTGAATGATTGTTATAAATTGATGATGTTGAGCTAAATACCCATGCCTAGGGTTTGTAGTATATTTGTTTGAATGTCTTGATTTGGTATTTCTATTGATGTTCCTTGTTGATTGGTTGATTGTATTGCATTAAATGCTAGGTTGATAGATTAGCTACCTATTAATCTTTGAATATTGGATGACGGACTGAGAGGTGAAATCCGATATCGGAACTATATAATCTACCACCCTAAGAATGAATTAGAAATATAAGTTCTAGGGTTTCATTAATTTGATAATGTGAAATAATTGGTTATTTCTAATTCATGAATGTGAGAACTAATGGATTGGTAATTGACTAATTAACCTTAAGGAACAAATTAATTTACAAGGTTATGTTAATGGATAATTGAGAATTGAGCTTTGATTGAATGGACCTATGACCCTAGGCACCTTCCTAAGAATCGATTTGATATTGTACACCCATCACACACACTAATCCCTACGCATGTTAATCTTAGGTTTAAATTATTCTCGCACCATCCCAAACAACAAACTCCCGCATTTAAATAATTTGTCAATCAAGCTATTATGAACCACACCTTCTTGGGGAAACGACCTTGGGGCAATCACCTTAGCTACAGCTACCTCGTATACTTGCTAGTGACGCTTTGTAGTAGTACTTAATTTGAGCACAACACCAAGCTTGTCCGTGTCTCCTGCCCATGTCATAATTTGCCAAAAATTTCCTTGAGGTGACACGGCCAAGCTTGATTTGGCTTGGCCATGTCTTGCTGCTTCATGCTCTTCTTTCTTTGTTTTGATCTTCCAAGGGAGTTTTTGCACTTTAACCTAAAACAAACACTTAAAACAAACTTTAAACAAGAATCAAATGAAACATTAACCAAAAACACATAAACATCACACTAAAAACTAGTACAAAAATGACATAAACATTGGGATAAATTAAAAACTACCAAATTGATGAAATCACTAAATAAACAGATTAAAACTACCAAAATGCATGAAGAAAACAATACTTATCATAATAATTAAATAACAATTTTATGACAAAAACTAATAAAAAACTATCCCACACTTAAAACTTTCCTTGTCGTCAAGCAAATTTACATAGCATAAATTAAAAACTCAGTTAACCTTAACTATAATTCAAGTATATAAGATGAAATCCTTTAAGACTCAGCAATAAATAAATGCATTTTACTTCAATAAAGATTTTCTTAACTCATTCATTAATTCAGACATAACAAATCTCATCTCTCATCTAAGTGTTTCTCTCAATTTCAAAGGTTAATTCACTCGAACCAATCATGACTGCATACTGCCATAAACTTGCTTAATTATTCAATCTCCCTCACTGATTTTTCTCAAGAAATAATCCGAAGGTCTTTTCGTTTGGATGTAATGGGGCTAAGGTGAAGGTGTGAGAAAAGACATTTAAGTTTGATCATTAAGAAATGGAGTATCTAAATTAGACAATAATCTTGCGTAGAAACTCGTAACTCCCTCAAATGGCATATTCACCAACCCTTGGTAGTCTCAAATATTTGCATACTTAAAGAAAAATAAATGAGTCGACATTCCTCTTTGATGACTAACACTATAAAATATATGAATTTTGTATTGAACATGTAGCTCAAATGTAGAAGAAAAGAATAATCGACTCTTAGTCAAATACAATCTACAAAGTATGCATTTCAGCCTCAAATCTTACTAAAACAGTACTATTTCATTATTATTTTATTATTTATTTTTTTTATTTACCCCACACTTATCAATCAAACCACTCCTATTGTCATATCATAAGAAACTCCATTCCTTAATGAAGGTATGATAATAATAGAAAAATGTTGAGTTGTGAATTGTGTTGATCAATCAAGAAAAGGTCAAAGGCTCAACTTGTCTCACTAAGGAATTCAATATTTAAGGGAAGTCTTTTTAAGCTAAAGGGGGTAATCCTAATTTGCCTTCATCATTTTAAAACTTGAGATGAAATCATAATATGAGTTCAATTAGTATGCAAAAGCAAACTCTAGAGATGCAAAATCATGAAGGTGCACACTTAAGAAAGAAAATCGATTGACAATAATATTCAATCTATGAGGCTCAAAACTCATAAAGGGCGGGTTCTCAAAGATTTATATGTCATGAATTGCAGAACGTGAAAATTGATCTTGAATGAATTCAAATGCTAATCTCTATGCTGATACTAAAGGCTCAAATGTAATGCTAGAATTACAGAAAAGTCAATAAGCTTCCAACAATTATGCTATGAAAATAAGTTTCCAACAATTATGCCATGAAAAATGCACAATATAGTTCACAAAGAAAACAAATCAAAAATTAAAGAAAAGCTTAAAAATTACCGTACACTTATGAATTACATTGTCCTCAATGTAAACAAAAGAAAAGATAGGAAGAACCTCTTTTGTGTCACGCATAGTGAAGCTTTCTTACAAATAGTCACATGAAAGAAAACAACAAAAGCAAATACCGCAACTTCAGCATAAACATGCGATCAAGGAAAGTTGGAACTGGATGGCCCTCCTTCTCTCAATTAAACTCCATGCTCCTGGCCTATTCTCTGCAAGAATAAAAACACTTCCAATTTCTAGACCATCAAGCCTTAAAGAAAAAATAGAAAGGAAAATAAATAAATAAACCGAATATACTAAACTAAAATGCTAAAAACAATAACAATGGGTTGCCTCCCATCGAGCGCTTCTTTAACGTCGTCTTAGCTGGACGTTACTGCAAGAATTAAGGATCGTAGATCAAAGCATTATCGACAATCCTTACTTCTTGGAACCCCTCGTTATATGGTTTAACTCTTTGTCCATTTACTTTAAAAGTTTCATTCGTTCGAGAGTTAAGTAATTCTATAGCACCGGAAGGATATACCTGAGTTATCTCGAAAGGACCGCTCCATCGAGACTTGAGTTTTCTTGGAAACAGTCGGAGATGAGAATTGAAAAGCAAGACCTTTGGTGCCCGCGAGCCTAATGCTATAGCAATACCGTAAGTGCACGGGTTGCCTAAGTAATAAAGTAGTGAGTGAGTTATCGTTCCACTGAGGACAAGGTCAAGTACTAGTGCAAATCTTAACCGTTGTTTAGCAAATCAATAGTTTTGTGATGTTTTGTAATTAAAAATAACTAATTTAATAACTGAAAGTAAAGGGAAATTAAATGTTGTGCAAAAAGGATTGATGATAATAATACTATCCAGATATTGAATCCCCCTAGCCACAATTATATTTATGAAAATCAATTCAATTAAATCACATAATAGAGTTGAATTGGCATTTCTCTAACTTAGACTAAAACCTCTCTCTAGTGAATTAATCCCTAATCACTAAGTAGAGTGCCAGAATCACTTCTCAAACACAATTAAATAGATCTTGCATTAAGAACAAGGAACTATAAACCAAAGGATCTTGTAAGTCTATCTCTAGCACTCCAATCAATCCTCAACCCTTATGAGTATTCAATTCATATCAAGCTTTCTCAAGTCAATAATATGAAAATTTCAACCAATCAATAAGCATGCTATTATTAATCAGAAATAAATCATTAAGCATTATAAGAATAAAACAACTCAATCAAATGATTCAACTAAATATAATTATTCAATCCATACAAATAAGCTAGGGTTCATCAATATCTAGATAGAGAATGAATTAGTTCATGTTCAAAACCAGAAAAACAAAACAAGAGAAATGAGTAAAAGAAACTAAACACTCCATGGCGAATAATTTGTATTTCTTCACTTCAATCCTTGATTCTTGATTTAGGTCTTGTATAGGATGTACCTCCTTCTTCAAACTCAGCTCAAGACTCTCCTCTTTGCTCCAGCAGTTGTGTAACACCCCTTCCCGACCTACGTGTGTAAGCTGAGTAGAGGCGCCACACTATCCTTGTAACAACCCCAGCCAAGCCCTCCGAGCCCTCCGAACCTCGGTCCAGGCAACTCAGGCAACCCAGCCTTTTCTCCCGTAGGTGGGCCGCTACAGTACTGGACTGCCCTCACGGGCCCTCCAGCAAGATTTGTTTATTTGGCCCAGGCCCGCCCATGCAGTACGTCTGGCTGCCCAGGTTGCCTCCCCAGATCGAACCCCTGACCTCCCACTTAAGAGAGCCAGCGAGCGCAATCCAGTACCAATTCTCTTAAGTGGAAGAATTGGTACTGGATTGCGCTCACTGGCTCTCTTAAGTGGGAGGTCAGGGGTTCGATCTGGGGAGGTGACCTGGGCAGTCAGACGAACCACATTGGCGGGCCTGGGCCAAATAGACAAATCCTGCAGGAGGGCCCGTGAGGGCAGTCCAGTACTGTAGCGGCCCACCTACAGGAGAAAAGGCTGGGTTGCCTAGACCGAGGTTCGGAGGGCTCAGAGCGCTTGGCTGGGGTCGTTACAGTTAAAAAGGCGCCTTTTTAACTGTAACGACCCTACCCCCGACCAGGTCGGCTGCCCGGCCCTTCTGGCTTATGGCCCGGCCTTTTCACCAGCTGGGCTCGGAGTCCGCAGGAGGCAGTAGCGATCGCACAGTACTGGACAGCCCTCGCGGCTCACCCAGCAGGAATTTGTTTATTTGGCTCCCTAAGGAGTCGCCTCCCCAGATCGAATCCCTGACCTCCCACTTAAGAGAGACAGCGAGCGCAATCCAGTACCAATTCTTCCAAATAATTGTAACACCTCTATGCCCCGTATACGTACATAGCATGCTATAACGATCATAATATACGTATACTGAATATAGAAATGCCGCGGATTATTAAACCAATGACTCATCCCTTTTCAAAAACATGAACAAATTTAAATCATTTAAAAGAAATTATAAAAGACAAATGATAAAATGTTTACTTAAAAGCAGCGGAAAATACATCAAATATTTACAAATATATATACATCAAAATTCAAGTTTTACAAAACATAAAATAAATACATGTTTGGCAGTATTTCCTTGATCTTTAAGCTCCACTATCAACACCTCAAATCTAAACTCTACTCGGCCTAGAGGAACTCTCCGGTTCTTCCCTGTCACCTGCGCGATAAACCACAATCACGCTAAGCCAACGGCTTAGTGGTACAAACTACAATGATATCATGCTATAATGAAATGCCAATGTCATACTTTCCAATAAACAAGTGATTATCAAGAATCTCATATTTCATGAGATTACCTTTCATTGTATCAAACATTTGTGTCATCAATTATAGGATATATTGAACTCAAAACAAGCATAGATCTCAACATTTATTTATTTCATCATTTATAAATCACATGGAAAACAAAGACAAGCAAAGGGCCCAAAAAGAAACTAATATGTTATTCAAAGTTCAGAGTTACTGCTTTGGTCCATATCATAATCATCAAGCCCGTAGGCAACATATATATATATATATATATCCATGGATAGTGTAACAGACCCAGTCTCTTGGACCTCAACTCGCTAAACTTGAGGAGATCCTCAACCCGGCAAGACTGTTACCTGTAACAGACCCAGTCTCTTGGACCTCAACCCGGATAAACTAAGGAGATCCTCAACCCGGCAAGACTGTTACTATAATTCACATTTACATTTATCAACTGGAATTGGCTTACGACCCGGTCTTTTCACCTATCCAGTACTTTATAGGCATGCCGCCAAACCCAGAACTCTGAAGGTTGAATAACACATTAGACACACAATCTTTTCATTTATTTATATCTTTGTACATTTCTTTCTCAATTCATTTCATTCTCATAATCAAATAGGCAATCTTGCCTCCATTTTCACATTTGCATTATCATAGCCAACAACCATGGCCTCACATCTCATATTCCATATTTCATATAGACAAACATTCTTTAACAAAATCATTATGTCTCAATTCATCATTTAAGTACTCACAATCAATTACATTGAAAATCCAATAAGAATGATCATCATTGATATATATGAACATAGAAATTTACCTTATTCATAGATTTATAATCTTCAACATACATTTCACATAATCCACATTGTGCACAACATATCATTATTCATATGCATCATCAATGTTCACATTATATCCAACATAACATTATTAATAAGCATCAACAATACATTAGGTTTCTTAACACATTTACAATCAAATGTATGTTAAGTCTCAACATCATATGAATGTATGCAATAATGTAGTTTGTACTTACTTTAAGCACCACTTATACAAATCTATACACTTCCTTTTTCCAAGAATTCTTCACTTCTTAAGTTAGGCAAATCACCTTCTTCCAAAACCTAGTCCAAAAATGATACAATTCATGAATTCCAATACAATTTATCACTTAATAACCTCATCTTAGATCTTTAGATCACAATTTATAACTCAACACCACTAACTAAAGCCCACGGCCGTGGCCACCCCAACCCCCACGGGCGTGGGTTAGAGAATGGTTCTGCCTCCCTTGCTCCAAACCTTCACGGCCATGGCTACAAATGGCCACGGCCATGGCAACCAAGGCCACGGGCGTGGCATCTAAAATGCTACTGTTTCTGACCAAATTCACATATTCTATGCTTACAACTCCAACAAACGTAAACAACATGAAGATCTATGAAAATAATTGATCAAACTCAAGGTAAACATCATTTACAACTTCAAAACCCTAAAACCAACATCACTATTACTTTTTCCATACCAACATCAACTTAACTTATTATCTTCAAACCAAAACCAAAACCACAATCAATTAAATCAAACATACTCCAACATACTATAATCATCACAACCCTCTTTTCAAACATCAACATTCAAACTTTTACACAACTTCAAATAAACAAGAGAAATCAAGAGAGAACTTACCAAAATTGATGAATCTTCAAAATTTTCCAACTCAATCACTTGAATCTTCCTTCAATTTGAAACTTGGAACTCAAAACAACCTCTTGCTCTCTTGTCTTGGTGATGCCCGGCCACCCAAAAGAAAAGAAGAAAATGAAAGAGACAAAAGAAGCAAAGTCAAATTTCTCTTCTCTTTAAACCTCCACCAAGCATTCCAAAAAGAAAATTACTTAAATACCCTCTTCTTATTTTTTTAACTTCCTTTCACTTACATGCCCTTTTTAGTAATTTCATAATTAACACAATAAATATCTTCTTCCTTTGATCATCCATTTGACTTGTGTATATGTTATATATATTTCCATATATACAACATATACACTCTCTTTTAAATTCTTTTCTCTTTCCAATTACACATATACATTTTAATTCAAATAAAACAACAATTATATCAAAACTTCTAGGGCATACATTGGGATATTACAATTCTCCCCCTCTAAAAAGAAATTTCGTCCTCGAAATTACCTGATATTATGTCTGAAACAGTTGAGGATACTGATCTCGCATTACTTGCTCGCTCTCCCAAGTTGCCTCTTCACTCCCATGATTCTTCCATAGAACCTTCACTAATGGCACTTTCTTATTCCTTAACTCTTTTACTTCTTGTGCCAAAATAGCAACTGGTTCTTCTTCAAATGTCAGATCCAGACTCACTTCAATGGATTCAACTGGCAAAATATGAGATGGATCTTATCTATACCTCCGCAACATAGAAACATGGAATACATTATGGATTCTATCCAACTCAGGTGGCAAGGCAAGACAATAAGCAACTGGCCCAACTCTTTCTAGAACTTCATATGGTCCAATGAAACGAGGACTCAGTTTCCCTCTCCGACCAAATCTCAAAATCTTCTTCCAAGGAGACACTTTCAAAAATACTTTATTTCCAACATCAAATTCTATGTCTCTTCTTTTCAAATATGAATAAGATTTCTGTCGGTCTGAAGCTGCTTTTAACCGATCCCGAATTATCTTTACTTTCTCTTCAGTCTCTTTCACCAAATCAAGACCAATTAACTTGCCCTCTCCAATTTCATTCCAACATAAAGGCGTTCTGCATTTTCTACCATACAATGCCTCATATGGTGCCATACCAATACTAGATTGATGACTGTTGTTGTAAGCAAACTCCACAAGTGGCAAAAATCTGTCCCAACTTCCAGAGAATTCAATGACACAGCTTCTCAACATATCCTCAATAATCTGTATCACTCTCTCTGACTGCCCATATGTCTGTGGATGAAAAGCAGTACTAAAGTGTAATCGAGAACCCAATGCACCATGTAAACTCTTCCAAAACCTTGAAGTAAACCGGGGATCTCGATCAGACACTAAAGAGATTGGGACTCCATGCAACTTTACTATTTCAATTATATTCAGCTCAACCAATCTTTCAAGAGAATAGTCCATTCTAACAGGAAGGAAATGAGCTGTCTTTGTCAACCGGTCAACAATCACCCAAATAGCATCATGTTTCTTCTGAGTCAATGGCAATCCAGACACAAAATCCATTGTTACTCTCTCCCATTTCCATTCAGGCACAGTTAAAGGTTGAAGCAACCCTGTTGGAACTTGATGCTCAGCTTTTATCCTCTGACATGTGAGACATTTGGACACAAATTCTGCTATGTCTCTCTTCATACCAGACCACCAATAGTGCTGTTTCAAATCATGGTACATCTTTGTACTTCCCGGATGCATAGCAAAAACTGATTGGTGTGCTTCTTCCAAAATGATCTTTCTCAAACTATCATCATCAGAAACACACAACCTATCCTTGAACCAAAGAGTACCATCACTCTTTACATGAAACTTTCGGCTCTCCCCATTTCGGCAATCCGATACAATTTTCTAAATTTTCTCATCCGTCAATTGAGCCTCCTTTATCTGATCCAACAATACTGGTCTCAACTGTAGCTGAGCCAATAATGCACCATCATCACATACTTCAAAACTAGCATGCAATGCTCTCAACTCAACAAGCAACGAGAGCAAATAAACAGCCAAACCCGCTAAAGATTTCCGACTCAAAGCATCAGCAACTACATTCGCCTTACCAGGATGGTAATCAATCAAGCAGTCGTAGTCTTTAATCAGTTCTAACCATCGCCTTTGCCGAAGATTCAGCTCCTTCTGAACACCTAAATATTTCAAACTTTTATGATCCGTATAGATAAAACATTTTTCCCCATATAAATAGTGTCGCCAAATCTTCAAAGCAAATACTATAGCTGCCAACTCCAAATCATGAGTCGGATAATTAAGCTCATGCGGCTTCAACTGCCGAGAAGCATAAGCTATGACTTTACCATCTTGCATCAAAACATAACCTAAACCATTATGTGAAGCATCACTGTAAATCACATATGGTTTATCTTCCATGGGTAAAGTAAGAACAGGTGCTTGAGTCAACATTTCTTTCAACTGCTCAAAGCTAGCTTGACACTGATCCGTCCACACAAATCTAACTCCCTTCCGAAGAAATCTGGTGAGTGGAGTAGCTATCAAAGAGAAACCTTTCACAAACCGCCTGTAATAGCCTGCCAAACCCAGAAAACTTCTATCTTCAGTTACAGACTTTGGTGGACTCCAATTCAAAATAGCTTCAACTTTACTTGGATCAACTCTCATACCATCCGCTGAAACTATATGACCCAGAAAAGTAACTTGGTCAAGCCAAAATTCACACTTTGACATCTTAGCATACAACTGCTTCTCTCTCAAGACCTGTAATACAATCCGCAAATGCTTGTCATGCTCCTCTTCATTACGCGAATACACTAAGATATCATCGATGAAAACCACCACAAATTGATCCAGATAGGGCCTAAACACCCTATTCATCAAATTCATGAAAACTGCAGGTGCATTTGTCAACCCAAAAGGCATTACTAAAAATTCATAATGCCCATACCTGGTGCGAAAAGCTGTCTTAGAAGCATCTTCAGTTTTAACCCTCAATTGATGGTACCCTGATCTTAAATCAATCTTGGAAAACACTGCTGCTCCCTTCAATTGATCAAAGAGATCATCAATTCTAGGCAAAGGATATTTATTCTTGATAGTCACTTTGTTCAATTGCATATAATCAATGCATAATCTCATAGTACCATCCTTCTTCTTCACAAACAACACAGGAGCTCCCCAAGGAGAAACACTGGGGCGAATAAACCCTTTATCCAACAACTCCTGTAACTGCACCTTTAACTCTCTCAATTCAGCTGGTGCCATTCGATAAGGAGTGATAGAGATGGGAGTGGTACCAAGCAACAATTCGATACCAAACTCAACCTCTCTCTCAGGGGGTAACCCTGGCAACTCCTCAGGAAACACATCTGAAAAATCTACAACTGTGGATATTTTATCAAGTTGAGAACCTATTACCCTAGTATCCACAACATGAGCAAGATAAGCTTCACATCCTTTTCTAATCAACCTTCTAGTTGTTACAGCTGATACAAACAAGGATGCAAGTTGTCTCTGCTCACTAGATACTATCACATCCCTACCATCACTGGTTCTCAAGGTGACACATTTCTTTTGACAATCGACCACAGCCCCATGCTTAGACAACCAATCCATGCCTAGGATCAAATCATATTCTTTAAAAGGAATTTCAATCAGATCACCAAGAAACTCCTCACCTTGCACCACAACTGCACTATCATGGTGCACCTTACTAACAACCACACTATGTCCTAAAGGATTTGTCACCAAAACATCAAATCCTAAGGATTCTGAATGCAATTCAGACACAGACAATATGGATGCACTTATGTATGAATGAGTAGATCCTGGATCAATTAAAGCAAGTACTGAAATGCCAAATAAAGAAAATGTACGCGCTATAACTGCTGAAGCATCTGGCTGCCTCTGCATCACATATACCCTCTGAGAAGATACGGCCTCCTCTGGCCTACTGCCTCCGGATGATGATCCTCCTCTCTGACTATACCCGGATCGACCACCCCTACTGAAACCTCTGCCTCCTCGACCACCCCTGCTGACACTGGGTCGAGAGGCTGCAGACTCAGCCTACCTGTGCTCCTGCATCTCAAAACACTCCCTAATGAAATGGTCAGGTGATCCACACCTAAAGCACACAGCTGATCTACTATACTTCCAACAAACACCCCCATGTCTTCCACCACACTGATCACATACAGGTGGACTAGACCTCTGCATCACGGGAGTCGGGGCACTGGCTGCAGAAGCTGTAGGTCTCGGTCTCTGTCTCTGATACTGCACTGACCTACCTAGCTGTCTCTGACTCCTACTGATCCTCAGAACAAAACTTCCTCTACCCCTCTTCACAGATGAAGACCCTACCTCAAACTGGGGTCTCCTTACCCTGGTCTCCTCCTCAGAAGCAGTTGCTGTAATGCTTTGCTCTCTCTCAACACTTCTAGCTGCTGCAACTAGCTAAGAGAAATCCTGGTACCGAGAACCAGCCACGATGCACATAATAGAGGGCCTCAATCCCTCCTCAAACCTTCTGCACCGGTCTATTTCATCAGAAATAATTCCCCTGGCATAACGACTCAACCGAATGTACTCAATCTCGTATTCTGTCACCGTCCGGTTGTCTTGCCTCAAATTTAGAAATTCCATTTTCTTTCTATCTTTATACTCCCTCGGAGTATATTTCTGCTCGAACTCCCTCTGAAAATCCCCATATGATAATGTAGGTGGGTCATCCATGGCATGAGGAACCGTCTTCCACCAGTCATAGGCATCTTTTTGCAGGAGGGATCTGGCATAGTCAAACTTCTCATCCGAAGTGGCTTGCAACTGAATGAATATCCTTTGTACCTTATCCAACCACTGCTCAGCCATTGCAAGATCGGTAGTGCCTAAGAAATCTTCAGCCCCATATTTTCTCAGCTTGTCATAATGTCTTACTGGCACTTGAGGCTGTGGTGGTGGTGGCGGCTGCACTAGAGCTCCCCTCAACAGTTCTACCACATGTCTTAACCAACCCGGCGGAGCCTCCTCAGCAGCTGATCTCTCTGGCACAGAGACAGGTGTCTCACTAACCCTCCAATCCTAGCTCCATCTCTACTCTCTTCCGAAGCTACACTTTATGCACTACCCTCAACAGACTGTTGTGAATGAGATGCCATCTCTACCTATATCTGTAAACACAGCAGAATATTACTCATTAAAGATCAAAGACTGCCATACCAAAACATGTATTTTACTCAAAAACCAACTTTTAAAATAAAAATATTCTTTTTCTTACAATTCACCTAGGTTGAGAATCTCAAACCTAGGCTCTGATACCAAAATAATTGTAACACCTCTATACCCCGTATACATACATAGCATGCAATAACGATCGTAATATACGTATACTGAATATAGAAATGTCGTGGATTATTAAACCAATGACTCATCCCTTTTCAAAAACATGAACAAATTTAAATCATTTAAAAGAAATTATAAAAGACAAAAGAGAATGTTTACTTAAAAGCAGCAGAAAATACATCAAATATTTACAAATATATATACATCAAAATTCAAGTTTTACAAAACATAAAATAAATACATGTTCGGCAGTATTTCCTTGATCTTTATGCTCCACTATCAACACCTCAAATCTAAACTCTACTCGGCCTAGAGGAACTCTTCGGTTCTTTCCTGTCACCTGCGCGATAAACCACAATCGCGCTAAGCCAAAGGCTTAGTGCTACAAACTACAATGATATCATGCTATAATGAAATGCCAATGTCATACTTTCCAATAAACAAGTGATTATCAAGAATCTCATATTTCATGAGATTACCTTTCATTGTATCAAACATTTGTGTCATCAATTATAGGATATATTGAACTCAAAACAAGCATAGATCTCAACATTTATTTATTTCATCATTTATAAATCACATGGAAAACAAAGACAAGCAAAGGGCCCAAAAAGAAACTAATATATTATTCAAAGTTTAGAGTTACTACTTTGGTCCATATCATAATCATCAAGCCCGTAGGCAACATATATATATATATATATATCTCTATCCATGGATAGTGTAACAGACCCAGTCTCTTTGACCTCAACTCGCTAAACTCGAGGAGATTTTCAACCCGGCAAGACTGTTACCTATAATAGACCCAGTCTCTTGGACCTCAACCCGGATAAACCAAGGAGATCCTCAACCCGACAAGACTGTTACTATAATTCACATTTTACATTTATCAACTGGAATTGGCTTACGACCCCGTCTTTTCACCTATCCAGTACTTTATAGGCATGCCGCCAAACCCAGAACTCTGAAGGTTGAATAACACATTAGACACACAATCTTTTCATTTATTTATATCTTTGTACATTTCTTTCTCAATTCATTTCATTCTCATAATCAAATAGGCAATCTTGCCTCCATTTTCTCATTTGCATTATCATAGCCAACAACCATGGCCTCACATCTCATATTCCATATTTCATATAGACAAACATTCTTTAACAATCTCATTATGTCTCAATTCATCATTTAAGTACTCACAATCAATTACAATGAACATCCAATAAGAATGATCATCATTGATATATATGAACATAGAAATTTACCTTATTCATAGATTTATAATCTTCAACATACATTTCACATAATCCACATTGTGCACAACATATCATTATTCATATGCATCATCAATGTTCACATTATATCCAACATAACATTATTAATAAGCATCAACAATACATTAGGTTTCTTAACACATTTACAATCAAATGTATGTTAAGTCTCAACATCATATGAATGTATGCAATAATGTAGTTTGTACTTACCTTAAGCACCACTTATACAAATCTATACACTTCCTTTTTCCAAGAATTCTTCACTTCTTAAGTTAGGCAAATCACCTTCTTCCAAAAACTAGTCCAAAAATGATACAATTCATGAATTCCAATACAATTTATCACTTAATAACCTCATCTTAGATCTTTAGATCACAATTTATAACTCAACACCACTAACTAAAGCCCACGGCCGTGGCCACCCCAACCCCCACGGGCGAGGGTTAGAGAATGGTTTTGCCTCCCTTGCTCCAAATATCCACGGCCATGGCTACAAATGGCCACGGCCATGGCAACTAAGGCCACGGGCGTGGCATCTAAAATGCTACTGTTTCTGACCAAATTCCCATATTCTATGCTTACAACTCCAACAAACATAAACAACATGAAGATCTATGAAAATAATTGATCAAACTCAAGGTAAACATCATTTACAACTTCAAAACCCTAAAACCAACATCACTCTTACTTTTTCCATACCAACATCAACTTAACTTATTATCTTCAAACCAAAACCAAAACCACAATCAATTAAATCAAACATACTCCAACATACTATAATCATCACAACCCTCTTTTCAAACATCAACAATCAAACTTTTACACAACTTCAAATAAACAAGAGAAATCAAGAGAGAACTTACCAAAATTGATGAATCTTCAAAATTTTCCAACTCAATCACTTGAATCTTCCTTCAATTTGAAACTTGGAACTCAAAACAACCTCTTGCTCTCTTGTCTTGGTGATGCCCGGCCACCAAAAAGAAAAGAAGAAAATGAAAGAGACAAAAGAAGCAAAGTCAAATTTCTCTTCTCTTTAAACATCCACTAAGCATTCCAAAAAGAAAATTACTTAAATACCCTCTTCTTATTTGTTTTAACTTCCTTTCACTTACATGCCCTTTTTAGTATTTTCATAATTAACACAATAAATATCTTCTTCCTTTGACCATCCATTTGACTTGTTTATATGTTATATATATTTCCATATATACAACATATACACTCTCTTTTAAATTCTTTTCTATTTCCAATTACACATATACATTTTAATTCAAATAAAACAACAATTATATGAAAACTTCTAGGGCATACATTGGGATATTACAATCCTAATGTTGCTACCAATTTTACTTAGACAAATTTTAGTTCCAATTTTTACAGAAATTTTGCCATAGTTTTGCCTAGAAATTGAATCCCAAGTGTCGACAAAACTGGTTTTTTTCTGATTTTTGAAAACATTTTTACACAAACCAATGCAAACAAAATCATTCTCAGTACACTCCCAATAAATCCCCCTTATAACCTCAACTACAACCTGCAAAAAGGATTTACACTTCTAGTACAAAATAAAGTAAAGGTTTATTATGAAACACAATAGATAAAATATTTGTTCACTATGCAGCGAAAAGTAACAATATTTACAAATTCATATACATCAAAACTTCAGTTTTACAAAACATAAAATTTATACATGTTTGGCAGTCAGTCTTCGATCTTTAAGCCCACTAATCACACTTCAAAATCTAGACTCGACTCGGCCTAGAGGAACTTTCTGGTTCTTCCCTGTAACCTGCGCGATGAACCACAATCGCGCTAAGCCCACGGCTTAGTGATACAAACAACCATAATATTATGCCTCAATGCAATGCCAATGTCACACAATCAAGTTTCATAAACAATTCAAAAGAATATTATATTTCACAATCTAACATTATTTAATAATTAATCAAAACATTCATGATTCACATTGAAAACAAAGACAAGCATGGGCCCAAAATACACTAATATGTTATTCAAAGTTCAGAGTTACTGCTTTAGTCCATAATCACAATCATCAATACATTTATCCATGGATAATCAACTAGATTTGAGCTTACGACCCAGTCATTTCACTCAATCTAGTTTCAATAATTTATTTTTGAGGTTTACGACCCGGTCATTTCACCCCAAAAACATCACATTTCACATTTTCCAACTGGAATCGGCTTACGACCCGGTCATTTCACCTATCCAGTGATTCATAGGCATGCCACCAAACCCAGAACTCTGAAAATTGAATAACATATTAGGCACACAAATCATTTCATTTATTTATTTATTAAACTCTTTTCATTTCATTTCTCATTTCATATTCCACAATCAACTAGGCAACTATGCCTCAATTATTTCATTTGCATTGTCATAGCCAACAACTATGGCTTCACATTTCATCATGTTTCAATTCACATTTCATATTTCATTTCATCATCATATAGACAAACATGCTTCAATCATCTTATTTACATCATTATAATCAATGGCATTAACACACATTTTACATGCTCATCACAACATTCACATTATACCAAACATACATTATTAATATGCATTAACAATGCATTAGATTTCTTAACACATTTACAATCAAATGTATGTTAAGTCTCAACATCATATGAATGTATGCAATAATGTAGGTTGTACTTACCTTAAAACCAACTCACACCAATCTATACACTTACTCTTCCAAGAATCCTCAACACCTAGGTTAGGGCAATTCAACCTCTTCACAACCTAATCCAAAAAGAATATTAGCAAAATGACCATATGAATAGTAAATTCTGGTTTTAGACTCCACTTTATCCTTATTTGAAAAATTGTATAAAATAATCTACTTGACTAAAAACTCTAAAATTTTTACAGAACTTAATTTTACATCTTAAAATCATTCCTTTAAAATTTCAGATCAAACTGAACACAAAATCTTGGTCAAATAATTCACCCAACCAGACTGCCCCAATTGCCCTGCATCCTGGCAGCAGTTCTGAACTTTGTGAATTCCATAAATTAAATTCCATCAACGTGGTTCCAAATTATTTTTTTCAAATACTAGACTCACTAAGAAACAACATATCCAAAATTCAATTGGATTTTTCTACATTTTATTAAAAATCCCGAAAGATAGCTGTCTCAGTTAAGGTACCTGCTGGAACAGGTCTAATAAAAATAATCTTTCCAAAATCATAACCATTCCAAAATCGAATCAACATATTGTTCAGTCATTATAGACTAATAGAGGCACAACATATCAAAACTTCACTTCAAGAACATTTTTCTATATTTAATTAAAAATCATACAAGTCACAGCATTTACTAATTGTAAAACAGAAAAATTTCAACTTCACTAAACACAACTCTTACTCTTCCATCACCAACACCAACCTAACTTCTTATCTTTAATTCCATTTCAACACTTTTACACACACCATACACAAACACACTCCAACCATCAACAACACTCCATCAAACTCAAACAAAATTCCAAATAGAATAAGAGAAATCAAGAGAAAACTTACCAAAAATGATGAACTTCTTGAATTTCCAACTTAATCTCTTGAAAACTCCTTCAATTTTGAGTTTGGAACAAACAAAACTCACTCTTGCTCTCTTGCTTTGGATGGCTGGCCAACAAAAGGGAAAGAGAAGAAAATGAACAAGTGAAAGACAAACTTACAAAGTCAAACTTCTCATCTCTTTAAACCTCCACCAAGCATTTCAAAAAGAAAATTACTTAAATACCCTCATCTATTTATTTTAACTTCCTTTCACTTACATGCCCTTTTTAGTAATTTCATAATTAACAAAATTAATATCTTCTTCCTTTGACCATCCATTTGACTTGCATATATGTTATATATATTTCCATATATACAACATATACACTCTCTTTTAAATTCTTTTCTCTTTCCAATTACACATATACATTTTAATTCAAATAAAACAACAATTATATCAAAACTCCTAGGGCACACTTTGGGATATTACAAGTTGGCTCCTTCTCCCTTGTTCTACCTTCACGTCCCCTCTCCTCTTCATTTTCTTCTCCTTTTAACTCCCTTCAAAGTTCACAGCCCATACCTTCCAGCTCACAACCCATATCTTCCAACTCACACCACTCTCCCTTATCTCCCACATTCCCTTCATTTTATCTTTCTTTTCCTTAAATTAGGCAAGCTTTTCTTTTGTTTAATATTACTTTTAGCAAAAGCTAGTCTTTGTTCCCCACTTGTCTGCAAAAAGAATTCAATTATTCAAGGTTGCCCTAGGTGACACGACCAAGCTTGCTGGTCGTGTCTCTCACTTTGCTTGGGACACGGCCAAGCTTGCTGGCAGTGTCTCCTTCTGCCATTTCTTTCCTTCTTTTCTTCTAGGTGACACGGCCAAGCTCCTGGCCATGTCATGTGACACGGCCAGTGGCTTGTCCGTGTCATATGGGTGTGTCACCTTCTGCTTCTAGCTTTGTCAATTTGTTTCTTTGTTTCCAAGGGTGACACGGCCAAGCTCCTGGCTATGTCATGTGACACGGCCAGTGGCTTGGCCGTGTCATGTGATGGTGTCAGCTTCTGCCTTCATTTCTTTGGTTTCTTGGTTTTGCTCTTTAGGTGTGTCTCTTGGGCATGTCAGCTACTGTCTTGGAATTCTTTTGAGGGACATGGCCAAGCTTGCTTTGGCTTGGCCATGTCTTGCTTGATTCATGCTCTTCCTTCATTGTTTTGATCATCCAAGGGAGATTTTGCACTTTAACCTAAAACAAACACTTAAAACAAACTTTAAACAAAAATCAAATGAAACATTAATTAAAAACACATAAAAATCATACTAAAAATAAGTACAAAAAATGCTCTTATCAAATACCCCACACTTAATTCCTTGCTTGTCCCCAAGCAAGGTTAAAATCAAAACAAACTAAACAAGATAAATTTTGTTAAGTTCAAGAGTTATAAAAATGTTTCAAGACTTCCCTATCCCTAAATTCATAATCAATATCAAATCGAACAAAATCGATACCCAAGCAATTAAGTGGCTTTCCAAGCATAACCTATGCTTGTCACTCCCTCACCAACTCTTAGAAAGTGTTTGATCAAGGTGGTGTTTACACTCATAACAATCAATGAAAGATTATTTCTATAGGCTTGCTTATCGATCAAATCTCCACTACCTAATTACAATCAAGCATCAATCAAAAGGTCTTTTATTGGGTTGTAATGGGTTAAGGTAGAGGCATGACATTTAGGAAATGTGAGCTTAATCATTAAGTTCAAGAGCACTTCAAGAATGAAATAACCGATCATATGTATAACCCAACGATCCCAAAACACCTTCCTCTTATCTACCCCTTAACATTAAAGAACTTTTCAAGGGAACTCACTTATTACATCTTGCAATTATTATTCCAAACATATTCCAACCCTTTCAACAAGAACAATAATTATTCTCATTATTTTTCTTCTTTTTACTTGATTTTTTTTTCATTGTTTTTTTTCTTTATATATATATATATTTTATATTTCTTTTTCTATTTTACTTTGCAATCTTAAACTTACTAAATTTAACCCCACACTTAATTCAACACAACACTCGGTCATAAACGCTCTTAAAATGCTCTTGACCTAATGAAAGGGTAAGAGACAAAATAGCATGATTCAAAGTTAGTAGTGTTGTGAAAAAGAAAGAAAATGATAAATGGAATAGGCTCAAAATTGGCTAACTAAGGTTAAAAATAGGGTTGGTCTTTTTAAGCCAAAGTGGGTTCACCTAATTGCTTTAATCATCTTGATGCCAAATTAAAATTTTTATGTAATCTTAAAATGCATGTCAAAGCAAGTTCTAGCAAGTCATCAATCAAAGATGTTCACCCACAGCAAGAATGATAAGTTGATGGCTCAATTTCTCACTAGGTTAAAGGCAATGCAAGGAAAAACCAACAAAATTTGACAATAAGTATCAATTCTACTCAATTCTCAAATTCATGCTTCAAAAATTCAAAAGTCATCTATCAATAATATTTATAACGATTGAACTTTTCAAAATTCATTTATTCAAAGAAAAACAAGGAAATCATTAACTAAATTTAAACTAAAACAAGTAAAAATGAAAACACAAAATGCACCCCACAATTAAAGATTCACATTGTCCTCAATGTGAGCATGCATAAACTAAGAGAGAGTTTAGATGAAACATTTTTTTTCACAAACCAAAAATACAGGTATTAAAGACATAAAAATCAAAGGACGAATAAAATGGTGGGTTGTCTCCCACCCAACACTTCTTTAACGTCGTAATTGTTGGACGTTTAGGGCAAATTTCCCTAGTCTTGGAGGTGTAAAACCTCCTTTAGGTCCTGTATTTTCCCTCCAAAGTAAAATTTGAGCCTGTGCCCATTGACTTTAAAATATCCTTTTTCTGGGTGAGTTATTTCAACCACTCCGTAGGGGAAAACTTCCTTAGCAGTAAAAGGACCGGACCATCGAGATTTCAACTTACCTGGAAAGAGTTGAAGCCTTGAATTGTACAATAATACCTGATCTCCTGCTTGAAACTCTTTTCATTCCTTAATGTGAGCATCATGCCATCTCTTGGTACGTTCCTTATACATTCTCGCATTGTCATAAGCTTGCAATCTCCACTCGTCCAACTCATTTACCTGTAATTTTTGCCTTTCACCTGCACAAGCTAGATCAAGGTTAATCTGTTTTATAGCCCAATATGCATTATGTTCAATTTCAATAGGTAAATGGCAAGCTTTTCCATATACCAACCTAAATGGTGTAGTGCCCAAGGGAGTTTTGAATGCAGTCCTAAAAGCCCATAGAGCATTGTCCAATTTCTCGGACCAATCCTTTCGGGATCGCTCTACAGTTTTTTTCAGAATTCTTTTAATCTCCTTGTTCGTGTTCTCAACTTGGCCACTAGTTTGGGGATGATAAGGAGTAGCAAACCTATGTGTAACTCCTAATCTTTTGAAAACTTTCGCAAGCTGAAAGTTACAAAAGTGAGTACCCCTATCACTTATAATTGCTTTTGGTGTACCAAATCGAGAAAACAACTTCTTCAAAAACTTCACCACAACCCTAGCATCATTGGTTGCCAAGGCTTGGGCTTCAGGCCATTTAGATACATAGTCTATAGCTACAAGAATATACTTGTTACCAAAGGAATTTGGAAAGGGTCCCATAAAATCGATCCCCCATACATCAAAGATCTCACACACTAAAATCCCATTTTGGGGCATTTCATCACGAGATGAAATATTTCCAGTTCTTTGGCAATGATCACAACGATTTACAAATTCGTAGCTATCCCTAAACAAAGTGGGCTAATAAAATCCTGATTCTAATACCTTTTGAGCAGTCCTATTGGCTCCTATATGACCACCAACTGGTCCAGCATGGCTTGACTAAGAATTTTCATTGTTTTGGACCATGCCACACATCATCAGATCATGTGATCCTTACATAATCTAAACAAAAAGGGATCCTCCCAAAAATAATACTTTAAATCATAAAAGAATTTCTTCTTTGCTTGATAAGTTAAGTCCTTAGGAAGTTCCCTAACAGCTAAATAGTTAGCAAAATCTGCAAACCAAGGTGTTTCAAAATTTAAGTCACTTACCTCACTTACCATGGCGTACAACTGCTCATCGGGGAAGTAATCATCAATGTCCCCTTCTTCAAACCTCTCCAAGGTTTAATTCTCCAAGCGAGAAAGATGATCTGCTACAAGATTTTCAGCTCCCTTCTTGTCTTGAATCGTCAAGTCAAATTCCTACAACAACAAAACCCAACGGATTAGCCTAGGCTTAGTATAAATTTTCGCAAATACATACCTTAAAGCCGAATGGTCTGTATAAACAATCACTTTTGACAAGATTATATATGATATAAACTTGTCAAAAGCAAAAACCACAGCTAGCAGCTCTTTCTCTGTAGTTGTGTAATTAGCTTGAGCTGTGTTCAAGGTCTTGCTTGCATAGTAGATAGGCTGGAAGTATTTCTCCCTGCATTGACCCAAGATTGCTCCCACTGCAAAGTCACTTGCATCGCACATTAGTTCAAATGGTAGACTCCAATTAGGAGATACCATGATTGGAGCATGGGTCAATTTCTCCTTAAGAGTTGTGAATGCTCTCAAACATTCCTCATCAAAAACAAAATCCACATCCTTCTCAAGGAGTCTTGTCAATGGATAGGCTATCTTAGAAAAATCTCGAATGAACCTCCGATAAAAACCCGCATGTCCTAGAAAACCTATGATGGCCTTTACAGATGTGGGTGGTGGTAACTTCTCAATGGTGTCTACCTTAGCTCGATCCACCTCAATGCCCTTGCTTGAAATTTTGTGTCCCAACACAATTCCCTCTTGAACCATGAAATGATACTTTTCCCAATTAAGCACTAAGTTGGTTTCCTCACATCTCATCAAGACTCTTTCAAGATTTTCCAAACATCTATCAAACGAGCTGCCATAGACCGAGAAATCTTCCATAAATACCTCCATAATATCCTCAACAAGTTCATCAAAGATTGCCACCATGCACCTCTGAAAAGTCGCAGGTGTATTACATAACCCGAATGGCATTCTTCGATATGTGATTGTCCCATATGGGCAGGTGAATGTAGTTTTCTCTTGGTCTTTCGGGGCGATAGGAATTTGGAAATAGCCTGAAAGACCATCCAAAAAACAGTAATACTCATGCCCAGATAACCTCTCCAACATCTGATCAATGAAAGGCAAAGGAAAATGGTCTTTCCTAGTTGCATCATTCAATTTCCTGTAGTCTATGCAAACCCTCCAACCGGTAACTGTTCTTGTTGGAATCAGCTCATCATTTTCATTAGGGACCACCGTCACCCCTCCTTTCTTTGGTACTACCTGGACTGGGCTCACCCAAGAACTATCCGAGATCGGATATATAATCCCTGCATCAAGTAGTTTTATCACTTCAGCCTTCACTACATCTTTCATCTTTGGGTTTAGTCTCCATTGTGGTTGCAATACCTGCTTGAATTCGTCCTCCATCAGTATCTTGTGAGTGCAATAGGATGGACTGATACCCTTGATGTCTACTATCTTCCAAGCTATCACTTTCTTTTGTTTCTGCAACAACTAGATAAGTTTTTCTTTCTGCTCATAAGATAGGTTAGAACTAAGAATTATTGGTAATTTCTTCTTCTCTGCCAGAAATCCATACTCAAGGTGATCTGGAAGGGGCTTTAGTTCCAAGTTGGGTGGATCAATCACCGATGGTTTTGGCTTCTCTTCCTTTGACATCTCAATAGTCTCATATGCCCTGCATTTGAACGAATTACTTGCTTCAAGAAGAGCAAGCTGCTTCATTGCTTCTTGATCCTCAACATTTTCCTGCAATAAACACAACTCAAGGGGATCCTTGGAAACAATGTTAGTAACACAATTTACGGTCTCATGCTCAACAACATCATTGCATGATTCCGCCTCATCAAGTGAAAGTGAATGTTTCATGGCATCATGTATCCTAAAAATAACTTTCTCATCACCCACTCTCAAAGTTAACGTGCCATCATGAACATCGATAAGGGCATGGGCTGTATTTAAAAATGGCCTACCAAGAATAAGTGAAACAATCGCATCCTCATCATCAATGACAACAAAATCATTGGGGAAAATGAAATCCCCGACTTTTACCAACACATCTTCTACAATACCATGAGGGTGGACTACTGACTTATCAGCAAGTTGGATGGTCATAAGTGTTGGTTTAGGTTTACCAATGCCTAACTCTTTAAACATTTATAGGGCATAACACTTAAGCTAGCCCTCAAATCAACTAATGCACTCTTAACCTCAAGGTTACCTATCAAACATGGAATAGTAAAACTACCTGTATCTTAGGTAACCTCCTTTGTAAAATAGCAGAACTCTTTTCAGATAAATGCACTAAAGACACTTCCTCAAGTTTCCTTTTGTTAGAAAGGATATCTTTCAAAAATTTAGCATATTTAGGCATCTGTGACAAAGCTTTAGCAAATGGAATATTAATGTGCAATTGTTTAAAAATTTTAAGAAACTTACCGAACTGAGTATCAATCTTGTCCTTGTTAAATCTTGCCGGATAGGGTACTCTAGGTCGGTATTCCTTTAGTATGGGGCTGCTTTCTTATGGCTGCTTCTTTCTCTCACTTTCTAGTGCAACATTCTCTCCTAAAGTGACAGGAGGATCGTTGTCTTTTTTCTTTTTCTTGTACTTCAGCCCTTTTCTCTGCCACTTCTCCTCTTTTCTCATCCACATTACCCTTGATCTCTTTTCCACTCCTTAATGTAATTGCCTTAAGCTGTTCTTTAGGATTTGCCTCAGTGTTGCTAGGCAAACATCCTTGTGGTCTCTCACTGAGCAACTTGGCAATTTGCCCCACCTGATTCTCCAAATTATGAATAGAGACTTGCTGATTTCTTAGGGTGGTTTCAGTTGATTGGAGCCTAGTTTCAGAAGCTGCTATAAATTTCTCCATCATGTCCTCCAAACTACTCTTTCTTGGAGGGGTAGCTTGTTGATGTTGGGGCTGCTGGAATCCAGGGGGAGGTCTTGGATTATTTTGATTATTCCATGAGAAATTTGGATGATTTCTCCACCCCAGATTGTATGTGTTGCTGCAGGGGTTATTCTATTGTTGCCTTGGCATATTTCCAACATAGTCTACTTGCTCTTGCCTAGCAAACATGTTGCCACTTTGGCAATCTTGACTTTGATGTCCACCCCCACACCATTTACAAGACATCACTTGCATTACTTTCCTAGAAGAAGAGGCCAAAGAATCAAATTTTTTATTCAATGCTTTCAATTGGGCTGTCAAAGCCACCATAGGATCTAATTGGTGTGAACCCATGAATTTCAGCTTTCCTTGCTCCCTTGGGGCTTGCCACTGATAATTGGTGATAGCCATGTCTTCAATTAAATCCCTTGCTTGTTTAGGTGTCTTGTTGTTTATGGTACCACCAACTGCTGCATTAATGGATTGCTTACTTACGTAATTCAACCCATTGTAAAATGTTTGAATTTGAAGCCATAGTGGAAGTCCATGATGAAGACACCTTCTCAACAACTCTTTAAATCTTTCCCAGGCATCATAAAGGGTCACACCATCTTGCTGCAGAAAGGATGAGATATCATTCCTCAACTTAGCAGTTTTGGACGGTGGGAAGTATTTTTCTAGGAATTTCTCTGCCAACTGACCCCATGTGGTAAAGGTTCCTGTAGGAAAAGATTTCAGCCACTTCTTTGGTCTATCTCTAAGGGAAAATGGGAACAACTTCAGCCTAATTGCATCATCTGAGACATTATTTATCTTGAATGTGTCACATATCTCCAGAAAATTCTCAATATGTGCATTAGGATCTTCATTAGGAAACCCATCAAACTGACAAGTCTGCTGCACCATTTGAATTACATTTGCCTTTATTTTGAAGTTGTTCGCAGCAACTGTCAGCCTCTGGATACTAGAGTCAGCTCCATTGAGATTGGGCTTAGCAAACTCCCGCATTGTTCTTGGTCCAGGTCCTTCAATCACTTCAAACTCTTCTTCTTCTTCTTCTTCTTCTTCTATTTCCAAATTTATTTCTGTTTTTGTGTCTTCCAAAATTGCCTCCCCTTCTTCCTTTCACTTTCTCCTTAATGTTCTTTCTAGCTCTGGATCTAATTCAAACAGTTGGGATGAGCTACCTCTGGTCATAAACGGGAAGGAATACCTAAAATGATAATCAACAAGCAAGAACCAATGTCAAAAACAAATGAAAATAAAACTAAATCAACAATCTTGATTATATTACTAATATTGAAACCGTTGTCCCCGGCAGCGGCGCCAAAAACTTGGTGCCCACGAGCCTAATACTATAGCAATACCGCAAGTGCACGGGTCGCCCAAGTAATAAAGTAGTGAGTGAGTTATCATTCCACTGAGGATAAGGTCAATTACTAGTGCAAATCTTAACCGTTGTTTAGCAAATCAATAGTTTTGTGATGTTTTCTAATTAAAACAACTAATTTAATAACTCAAAGTAAAGGAAAATTAAATGTTGTGCAAAAAGGATTGATGATAATAATACTATTCAGATATTGAATCCCCCTAGCCCCAATTATATTTATGAAAATCAATTCAATTAAATCACATAATAGAGTTGAATTGGCATTCCTCTAACTTAGATTAAAACCTCTCTCGAGTGAATTAATCCCTAATCACTAAGTAGAGTGCCGGAATCTCTTCTCAAACACAATTAAATAGATCTTGCATTAAGAACAAGGAACTATAAACCAAAGGATCTTGTAAGTCTATCTCTAGCACTCCAATCAATCCTCAACCCTTATGAGTATTCAATTCATATCAAGCTTTCTCAAGTCAATAATATGAAAATTGCAATCAATCAATAAGCATGATATTATTTATCAGAAATAAATCATTAAGCATCATAAGAATAAAACAACTCAATCAAATGGTTCAACTAAATATAATTATTCAATCCATACAAATAAGCTAGGGTTCATCAATATCTAGATAGAGAATGAATTAGTTCATGTTCAAAAAAAAAAAACAGAACAAGAGAAATGAGTAAAAGAAACCAAACAATCCATGGCGAATAATTTGTATTTCTTCACTTCAATCCTTGATTCTTGGTTTAGGTCTTGTATAGGATGTATCTCCTTCTTCAAACTCAGCTCAAGACTCTCCTCTTTGATCTAGCAGTTGGCTCCTTCTCCCTTGTTCTACCTTCATGTCCCCTCTCCTCTTCATTTTCTTCTCCTTTTAACTCCCTTCAAAGCTCACAGCCCATACCTTCCAGCTCACAACCCATATCTTCCAACTCACACCACTCTCCCTTGTCTCCCACATTCCCTTTGTTTTATCTTTCTTTTCCTTAAATTAGGCAAGCTTTTCTTTTTTTTTTAATATTACTTTTGGCAAAAGCTAGTCTTTGTTCCCCACTTGTCTGCAAAATAATTCAATTATTCAAGGTTGCCCTAGGTGACACGGCCAAGCTTGCTGGTCGTGTCTCTCACTTTGCTTGGGGCACGGCCAAGCTTGCTGGCAGTGTCTCTTTCTACCATTTCTTTCCTTCTTTTCTTCTAGGTGACACGGCCAAGCTCCTGGCCGTGTCATGTGACACGGCCAGTGGCTTGGCCGTGTCATGTGGGTGTGTCACCTTCTGCTTCTAGCTTTGTCAATTTGTTTTCTTTGTTTCCAAGGGTGACACGGCCAAGCTCCTGGCCATGTCATGTGACACGGCTAGTGGCTTGGCCGTGTCATGTGATGGCATCATCTTCTGCCTTCATTTCTTTGGTTTCTTGGTTTTGCTCTTCAGGTGAGACACGGCCAGTGGCTTGGCCGTGTCTCTTGGGCGTGTCAGCTACTGTCTTGGAAATATTTTGAGGGACATGGCCAAGCTTGCTTTGGCTTGGCCATGTCTTGCTTGATTCATGCTCTTCCTTCATTGTTTTGATCATCCAAGGGAGTTTTTGCAATTTAGCCTAAAACAAACACTTAAAACAAACTTTAAACAAAAATCAAATGAAACATTAATTAAAAACACATAAAAATCATACTAAAAACAAGTATAAAAATGCTCTTATCAACCTTCATACCTGGGTTCAATGTCTTTCGTACCAAAATTTGGTCATGAAGTGCTTTAGTACGGTCCTTATAAATCCTCGAACTCTCATATGCCTCGTTCCTTAGTTCATTTAACTCCGAAATTTGCAAAAAATGTTCTCTCTTTGCCTTGTCTAAATCTAAATTCAGAGTCTTAATTGCCCAATACACCTTGTTCTCTAACTCCACTGGTAAATGACAAGCCTTACTGAAAACCAATCGGTGTGGACTCATACCCAAGGGAGTCTTGAAAGCAGTTCGATATGCCCACAATGCGTCATTCAATCTACTTGCCCAGTCCTTCCTTGATGAGTTGACTGTTTTTTCCAAAATTCCTTTGATTTGCTTGTTGGATGTCTCAACTTATCATGAAGTCTGTGGATGGTATGGGGTCGCCACTTTGTGTTTCACACCTGACTTGTGCATTAACTTCTTGAAAAGTTTGTTGCAGAAATGACTTCCCCTATCACTGACTATCACTCTTGGCGTGCCAAATTTGCTAAGAATATATTCCTTCACAAATTTAACAACCACATTAGCATCATTAGTTCGGGTGGGGATTGCCTCCACCCATTTTGAAACATAATCAATAGCAACTAAAATGTATTCATAACCAAAAGATTTTGGAAAAGGACCCATGAAGTCTATTCCCCAAACATCAAATAGTTCAACCACAATATAAGATTGAAGGGGCATTTCATTCCTCCTTCCAATGTTACCTACTCTTTGACAGTGGTCACAATGCTTACAATATTCTTGAGCATCTTTGAATAGAGTAGGCCAGCAAAATCCACTTTGAAGCACTTTTTTTGCAGTTTTTCTCCCTCCAAAATGACCGCCGCAGTGAAGGTCATGACAAAATTGAAGAACACTCAGTTTTTCTTCCTCAGATACACACCTGCGAACTATCTCATCTTTGCATATCCGGAATAGATAAGGTTCATCCCAAAAATAGAATTTACTCATGTGCAAAAACCTTTTTTTTTTCTTAAAATGACATTGTAATACCCCAATGTATGCCCTAGAAGTTTTAAATATAATTGTTGTTTGATTTGGATTAATGTACATATGTTTTTGCAAAAGAAATGATTGGGTTAATGGAAGGTATATGTTGTATATATGTTAATATAAGTAACATATACATAAGTCAAATGAGGGGTCAATGGAAGAGGATATTTTTATGTGATATGTGAAATTACTATAATGGGCATACAAGTGACAAAAGTTAAGTTAATGGAAAAGGGTATATAGGTAATTGCTTGGTGAAAATCTCTTGGTGGAGATTTAAAGAAGAAAAGAAGGATTGACTTGTCTTCATTTTTCTTTTCTTTGCATGAGTGGCCGGCTATCCAAAGGGAAGAGAGAGCAATTGAAGTATTTTGGTTTCTAACATCAAATTGGAAGAGGAATCAAAGGAGTGAATTGAAGATTTGTGAAATTTCTTCATTTAAGGTTAGTACTCTCTTGTTTTCCTTTGTTAATTTTGAAGTTGTGTCTAAGATGAATTGTGATTTGTTGATGTGATGATTTGGTGTGTTTGAGTTGTGTTTATAAGTGTTAGAATTGATTGTAAGTTAAAAGATTGAATTGGTGATTGGTTTGGTTTTGAATATGGTAAGTTATGTGGAGGTTGATAGTGGAAGATCAAGAGTGAATTTGGTTTTAGGGTTTTGAAGTGATGAATGACTAAATGTATGGTAAATTGTGATTATTGTGTTAAACATGCAAAATAGGTGTTAATGACTTTGATTACATCCATTTGAATGAATTTATGTTGTGTATAATGTGTTTATATGCAATTAGAAGTGTTTTGGCCACAATTAGGGTTTTGTTCTTGAGTGACACGGCCAAAAGCAAGAAGAGACACGGCCAAGACTAAGCAATTTGGAGAGACACGGCCAAGTCAAGGAAATTTGGGCCATGTTGGATTGATTTTGGAGAGACACGGCCGTGTCCCATGCCCGTGTTTGCTACTGCCAAAATTGTGTTGAGAGACACGGCCACAAGCTTGGCCGTGTCCCTCAAGTGTGCTGCCCGTGTCCCTCAAATGTGTTAGTTAAAGTTTCTATTCTTTGTTCTTCTTGCATTGTTTTGATTCCTCAAAGGTATTTTTGTACCCAAACCTAAACATAAACACTTTAAACACACTTAATACAATAATGATCCAAACAAATGTATGTGG
Source organism: Garcia nutans (assembly GCA_947685225.1). Classification (NCBI taxonomy): domain Eukaryota; kingdom Viridiplantae; phylum Streptophyta; class Magnoliopsida; order Malpighiales; family Euphorbiaceae; genus Garcia; species Garcia nutans. The sequence continues at coordinate 40,316,248 of CANTUV010000045.1, forward strand.
AAGATTCTAAATCCATGAATAATGTAAATTGTTATGTATATATATAAATGATGATCATTGAAAAAGTATGTGCAATGCCATTGATTATGTATACTTGAGTGATGAATGGATCAATGTGATTTAAGATATAGTGAGATGTAAAACCAATGTTTTTGGTGATAATGATGCAATTGAAAGGAATAAGGCATGTTGCCTAAATGATGATGAGTATTGAGAATGGAAATGATAAGTAAATGATAAATGAATTGTTTGACTAATGTGTTATTCCATTTTCAGAGTTTGTTGTTGGTGGCATGCCTAATATGAGTAACAATCTCTTGAAGTTAGGTTGGCTAAGTCCTTGAAGCCTAATTGAGATGTTACAACCCTTGAAGCTAGGTTGGATTGGTTCTTGAAGCCAAGTTGGGTTGATGCTTAGCATGCTTTGCTCCCCTTGAAGCTTGGTTGAACCTAAATCCTTGAAGCCTAGTTGGGATTATGATAATGATAAATGTGATAACAAAACCAAAGCATTAACTCTGAAAATTGAATGGCATATTAGTGTGTCTTGGGCCCAATGCTTGTCTTTGTTTACATGTGATTCATTGATAGTAAATTAATTGAATAATGAGATTCATGAAAGAACTTTGAAATGTGATATGCTTATGTGAATGTCTTTTGTGAAAGGTAAAGGTGTGATGTTAGTGTTCCAACTATAATGTTGCTTTATTATTGATGTGTATAGTATCGCATGGCATTAAAGCATAGCATTAGCATATGTTTGTACTACTAAGCCGTTGGCTTAGCGTGATAGTGTTGATCGCGCAGGTAACAGAGTTGAACCTGAGAGCTACTCGAGACCGAGTGAGAGTAGAAATTGAAGAGTTCATTTTGGGACTTAAAGATCAGAGAAGAGCTGCCAATCATGTATAACTTCTTTATATTTTGTAAAGTATTGTTTATAATGTGAATATATGTATATTTTTAAATATGGATTTAAATGCTTTCATATATGTAATTATTTTATAAATTCCGCTGCGTATTAAGTAAATGTATCTATATCTACTTTGTTTTGTATTACAAGTTAATTACTTATTTTCTATAATATATAATTATAGAGGTTATAGTATCTTTTAAAATGATTTGAATGTTAAGGAAAGCCGTAGTATCCCTATGTTCAGTACATGTATATTACTTTGCGGTGAATGTAGTGTGCATGTATCGGATGTAGGGGTGTTACAATTGTTTTGGTATCAGAGCCTAGGTTTGAGATTCTCAACCTAGGTAAAGAGTAAGAAAAAGAATATTTTCACTTAAAAAGTGAGTTTTTGAATAACATACATGTTTGGGATTGGCAGTCTCTGATCTTTAATAAGATGTACTCTGCTGTGTTTGCAGATATAGGTTGTGATGGATTCTCACTTACGTCAGTCAGTCGAGGGTAGTGCTGAGAGTATTGCTCCTGATGATGGAGCTAGAGTTGATAGTGCTGGGGAGGCACCTGCTTTGGTGTCGGGGAGACCAGCTGGTGAGGAGGTTCCGCCAGCTTGGCTTAGGCATGTGGTAGAGGCTTTGAGGCAAGCACCAGTGCAACCACCGCCACCCCCACCATAGCCTGTGGTATCAGTGAGGCATTATGATAAACTAAGGAAGTATGGAGCAGAGGATTTCTTTGGTACGGTTGATCCAGCTGTAGCTGAACAGTGGCTAGATAGAGTACAGAGAGTATTTGTTCAGTTGCAAGCCACTTCGGAGGAGAAATTTGATTATTCAAGATCATTATTGCAGAAGGACGCATACGATTGGTGGAAGACAGTACCCCATGCTATGGATGATCCACCAATTTTGTCCTATGCTGATTTTCTGAGAGAGTTTGAATTGAAGTATACTCCGAGGGAGTATAAAGACAGGAAGAAGATGGAGTTTTTGAGTTTAAAGCAAGACAATCGGACCGTAACTGAATATGAGGTTGAGTTTATTCGATTGAGCCAGTATGCTGGGGGTATTATATCTGATGAGATAGATAGATGCAGGAGATTTGAGGAGGGATTGAGGCCCTCTATCATGTGTCTTGTGGCTGGATCAAGATATCATGATTTGTCCCAGCTTGTTGCAGCAGCCAGGAGCATGGACAGAGCTCAGGTTATTGCAGCTGCTTCAGAGGAAGAGGTCAGGGTTAGAAGGCCCCAGTTTGAGGTAGGGTCTTCATCTGCTAAAAGAGGTAAAGGTAGTTTTATTCCTCGGGTTAGTAGGAGTCAGAGGCCAGCTAGTAGGTCAGTGCAGTTTCAGAGGCAGAGATTTAGATCTACAGTTTCAGTGGCAAGTGCTCCGACCCCAGTGACCCAGAGATCCACTCCACCCATTTGCATTCATTGTGGTAGGCCACATGGTGGTCCTTGTTGGAAGACTGGTGGGGCAGGAGTATGTTTCAGATGCGGATCTCCTGATCATTTTGTGAGAGATTGTCCTGAGAGGCAGGAGCGGATGTCAGTTGATACTGCAGCTTCTCGACCCAGTGTGAGGGGAGGTCGAGGAGGCAGAGGTTTCGGCAGAGGAGGCAGATCTGGGTTCAGTGCTAGAGGAGGTTCTACATCCAGGGAGAGTAGACCAGAGGAGGCTGGATCTTCCCAGAGGATTTATGTGATGCAGAGGCAACCAGATGCTTCGGCAGTCATAGCTGGTACTTTTTCCTTATTTGGTTTTTCCGTACTTGCTTTGATTGATCCAGGTTCCACACATTCATATATTAGTGCATCTGTTTTGCTTGTGTCTGATGTGCATGCTGAATCCCTAGGATTTGATGTTTTGGTGACAAATCCTTTAGGGCATAGTGTGATTGTTAGCAAGGTACACCGAGATAGTGCAATAGTGGTGCAGGGTGAGGAGTTCCTTGGAGATTTGATTGAGATGCCATTTAAGGAATATGATGTGATCCTAGGCATGGACTAGCTATCTAGACATGGAGCTGTGGTAGACTGTAAAAAGAAATTTGTTACTTTGCGAACTGGTGATGGTAGAGAGGTGATAGTAACTAGTGAGCAAGGACAGTTAGCATCCTCGTTTGTTTCAGCTGTTGCAGCTAGGAGGTTGATTAGAAAAGGGTGTGATGCTTATCTTGCTCATGTGGTAGATACTAGAATAAGGGGTTCTCAAATTGATAGCATTGCCACAGTTGCAGAGTTTCCAGACGTGTTTCCAGAGGAGTTGCCAGGGTTGCCTCCTGAGAGAGAGGTGGAGTTCGGTATTGAATTATTGCCTGTACCGCTCCTATCTCTACTACTCCTTACAGAATGGCACCTGCTGAATTGAGAGAATTGAAGGTGCAATTGCAGGAGTTGTTGGATAAAGGGTTTATTCGCCCTAGTATTTCACCGTGGCGAGCTCCTGTATTATTTGTAAAGAAGAAGGATGGTACTATGATATTGTGTATCGATTATAGGCAATTGAACAAGGTGACTATTAAAAATAAATATCCTTTGCCTAGAATCGATGATCTCTTTGATCAGTTGAAGGGTGCAGCAGTGTTTTCTAAAATTTATTTGAGATCAGGGTACCATCAGTTGAGGGTCAGAACTGAAGATGTTCCTAAAACAGCCTTTCAGACCAGGTATGGGCATTATGAGTTTCTAGTTATGCCTTTTGGTCTGACGAATGCACCTGCAGCTTTTATGGACTTGATGAATAGGGTGTTTAGGCCCTATTTGGATTAGTTTGTGGTAGTGTTTATTGATGATATTCTGGTGTATTCGCGTAATGAGGAAGAACATGACAAGCATTTGCGGATTGTGCTGCAAATCTTGAGAGAGAAGCAATTGTTTGCTAAACTGTCGAAGTGTGAGTTTTGGCTTGACCAAGTAACTTTTCTCGGTCATATAGTTTCAGCAGAAGGTATTAGAGTTGATCCGAGTAAAGTTGAAGCTATTCTGAATTGGAGTCCACCAAAGTCTGTGACAGAAGTTAGAAGTTTTCTGGGTTTGGCAGGCTATTACCGATGGTTTGTGAAAGGGTTTTCTTTGATAGCTACTCCACTCACCAGATTGCTTCGAAAGGGGGTTAAATTTGTGTGGACAGATCAGTGTCAGGCTAGCTTTGTTCAGTTGAAAGAAATGTTGACTCAAGCGCCTGTTCTTACTTTACCTATAGAAGACAAACCATATGTGATGTATAGTGATGCTTCACATAGTGGTTTGGGTTGTGTTCTGATGCAAGAAGGTAAAGTGATAGCTTATGCTTCTCGACAGTTGAAACCGCATGAGCTCAATTATCCGACCCATGATTTGGAGCTAGCAGCAATTGTGTTTGCATTGAAGATTTGGCGACATTATTTGTTTGGGGAGAAGTGTTTCATCTATACTGACCATAAAAGTTTGAAATATTTGGGGGTTCAGAAAGAGCTTAATCTTCGACAGAGGAGATGGTTGGAATTGATTAAAGATTATGACTGTTTGATTGATTATCATCCAGGTAAAGCAAATGTTGTTGCTGATGCCTTGAGTCAGAAGTCTTTAGCAGGATTGACTGTTTATTCGCTCTCGTTGCTTGTTGAGTTGAGAGCATTGCATGCCAGTTTTGTATCTTGTGATGATGGTGCATTATTGGCACAGTTGCAATTGAAACCAATTCTGTTGGATCAGATTAAAGAGGCTCAGTTGGCTGATGAGAAGGTTCAAAAGATTGTTTCATATTGCCAGAGTGGAAAGAGTCAAGATTTTATTGTGAGAGATGATGGGAGTCTCTGGTTTAAGAACAGATTGTGTGTGCCTGATGATGCTAATTTGAAAAGGATTATTCTAGAAGAAGCACATCAGTCAGTATTTGCTATGCATCCGGGCAATACAAAGATGTATCATGATTTGAAGCAATATTACTGGTGGTCTGGTATGAAGAGAGACACTGCGGAGTTTGTATCCAGATGTCTCACATGTCAGAAGGTAAAAGCAGAGCATCAAGTTCCAACCGGGTTGCTTCAACCTTTGTCAGTGCCTGAATGGAAATGGGAGAGAGTGACAATAGATTTTTTGTCTGGTCTTCCATTGACACAAAGGAAACATGATGCTATTTGGGTGATTGTGGATAGATTGACTAAGACAGCTCATTTCCTTCCGGTTCAGATTGATTATTCATTGGAGAGATTAGCTGAGCTGTATATCCCTGAAATTGTAAAGTTGCATGGTGTCCCAATTTCTATAGTGTCTGATCGAGATCCCCGGTTTACTTCAAGATTTTGGAAGAGTTTACAGGATGCTTTGGGTTCTCGACTGCACTTCAGCACTGCTTTCCATCTGCAGACAGATGGGCAGTCAGAGAGAGTGATACAGATTATTGAGGACATGTTGAGAAGCTGTGTCATTGATTTCTCTGGAAGTTGGGACAGATTTCTACCGCTTGTGGAGTTTTCTTATAACAACAGTCATCAATCCAGCATTAGTATGGCACCATTTGAAGCATTGTATGGTAGACGGTGTAGGACACCTTTATGTTGGAGTGAACTTGGAGAAAGTAAGTTGATTGGGCCTGATTTGATTAAAGAAACTGAAGAGAAAGTGAAAGTGATTCGAGATAGGTTGAAAACAGCCTCAGACCGACAGAAATCTTATGCAGACTTGAAGAGGAGAGACATTGAGTATAATGTGGGAGATAAAGTATTTTTGAAAGTGTCTCCTTGGAAGAAGATATTGAGATTTGGTCGGAAAGGGAAATTGAGTCCTCGTTTCATTGGACCGTATGAAGTGTTGGAAAGAGTTGGGCCAGTTGCTTATCGGCTTGCTTTGCCACCTGAGTTGGATCGTATCCATAATGTATTCCATGTTTCTATGTTGAGGAGATACAGATCGGATCTATCTCATGTTTTGCCAATTGAATCAATCGAAGTGAGTCAAGATCTGACATTCGAAGAAGAACCAGTTGCTATCTTGGCACGTGATGTGAAAGAGTTGAGGAATAAGAAAGTGCCACTTGTGAAGATTTTGTGGAAGAATCATGCAAAAGAAGAAGCAACTTGGGAAAGTGAGCAAACCATGCGAGATCAATATCCTCAGTTGTTTTAGACTTGATATCGGGTAATTTTGAGGACGAAATTTCTTTTTAGAGGGGGAGAATTGTAATACCCTAATTTATGCCCTAGAAGTTTTAAATATAATTGTTGTTTGATTTGGATTAATGTACATATGTTTTTGCAAAAGAAATGATTGGGTTAATGGAAGGTATATGTTGTATATATGTTAGTATAAGTAACATATACATAAGTCAAATGAGGGGTCAATGGAAGAGGATATTTTTATGTGATATGTGAAATTACTATAATGGGCATACAAGTGACAAAAGTTAAGTTAATGGAAAAGGGTATATAGGTAATTGCTTGGTGAAAATCTCTTGGTGGAGATTTAAAGAAGAAAAGAAGGATTGACTTGTCTTCATTTTTCTTTTCTTTGCATGAGTGGCCGGCTATCCAAAGGGAAGAGAGAGCAATTGAAGTATTTTGGTTTCTAACATCAAATTGGAAGAGGAATCAAAGGAGTGAATTGAAGATTTGTGAAATTTCTTCATTTAAGGTTAGTACTCTCTTGTTTTCCTTTGTTAATTTTGAAGTTGTGTCTAAGATGAATTGTGATTTGTTGATGTGATGATTTGGTGTGTTTGAGTTGTGTTTATAAGTGTTAGAATTGATTGTAAGTTAAAAGATTGAATTGGTGATTGGTTTGGTTTTGAATATGGTAAGTTATGTGGAGGTTGATAGTGGAAGATCAAGAGTGAATTTGGTTTTAGGGTTTTGAAGTGATGAATGACTAAATGTATGGTAAATTGTGATTATTGTGTTAAACATGCAAAATAGGTGTTAATGACTTTGATTACATCCATTTGAATGAATTTATGTTGTGTATAATGTGTTTATATGCAATTAGAAGTGTTTTGGCCACAATTAGGGTTTTGTTCTTGAGTGACACGCCCAAAAGTAAGAAGAGACATGGCCAAGACTAAGCATTTTGGAGAGACACGGCCAAGTCAAGGAAATTTGGGCCGTGTTGGATTGATTTTGGAGAGACACGGCCGTGTCCCATGCCCGTGTTTGCTACTGCCAAAATTGTGTTGAGAGACACGGCCACAAGCTTGGCCGTGTCCCTCAAGTGTGCTGCCCGTGTCCCTCAAATGTGTTAGTTAAAGTTTCTATTCTTTGTTCTTCTTGCATTGTTTTGATTCCTCAAAGGTATTTTTGTACCCAAACCTAAACATAAACACTTTAAACACACTTAATACAATAATGATCCAAACAAATGTATGTGGAAGATTCTAAATCCATGAATAATGTAAATTGTTATGTATATATATAAATGATGATCATTGAAAAAGTATGTGCAATGCCATTGATTATGTATACTTGAGTGATGAATGGATCAATGTGATTTAAGATATAGTGAGATGTAAAACTAATGTTTTTGGTGATAATGATGCAATTGAAAGGAATAAGGCATGTTGCCTAAATGATGATGAGTATTGAGAATGGAAATGATAAGTAAATGATAAATGAATTGTTTGACTAATGTGTTATTCCATTTTCAGAGTTTGTTGTTGGTGGCATGCCTAATATGAGTAACAATCTCTTGAAGTTAGGTTGGCTAAGTCCTTGAAGCCTAATTGAGATGTTACAACCCTTGAAGCTAGGTTGGATTGGTTCTTGAAGCCAAGTTGGGTTGATGCTTAGCATGCTTTGCTCCCCTTGAAGCTTGGTTGAACCTAAATCCTTGAAGCCTAGTTGGGATTATGATAATGATAAATGTGATAACAAAACCAAAGCATTAACTCTGAAAATTGAATGGCATATTAGTGTGTCTTGGGCCCAATGCTTGTCTTTGTTTACATGTGATTCATTGATAGTAAATTAATTGAATAATGAGATTCATGAAAGAACTTTGAAATGTGATATGCTTATGTGAATGTCTTTTGTGAAAGGTAAAGGTGTGATGTTAGTGTTCCAACTATAATGTTGCTTTATTATTGATGTGTATAGTATCGCATGGCATTAAAGCATAACATTAGCATATGTTTGTACTACTAAGCCGTTGGCTTAGCGCGATAGTGTTGATCGCGCAGGTAACAGAGTTGAACCTGAGAGCTCCTCGAGACCGAGTGAGAGTAGAAATTGAAGAGTTCATTTTGGGACTTAAAGATCAGAGAAGAGCTGCCAATCATGTATAACTTCTTTATATTTTGTAAAGTATTGTTTATAATGTGAATATATGTATATTTTTAAATATGGATTTAAATGCTTTCATATATGTAATTATTTTATAAATTCCGCTGCGTATTAAGTAAATGTATCTATATCTACTTTGTTTTGTATTACAAGTTAATTACTTATTTTCTTATAATATACAATTATAGAGGTTATAGTATCTTTTAAAATGATTTGAATGTTAAGGAAAGCCGTAGTATCCCTATGTTCAGTACATGTATATTACTTTGCGGTGAATGTAGTGTGCATGTATCGGATGTAGGGGTGTTATAGACATGTCAGAATGCAAAATACCACAAGCAAGATAGTTAGCAATATTTGCAAACCAAGGTGAATTCATTACCTCAAATAACTGCTTATCAGGAAATGCTTCTAGATTTCTATGAATGCTATGAGATGCAAGATTTTCACCAAAGAAAGGTAACCTAGATAAATGGTCAGCTACAACATTTTCACTTCCCTTAGTATCTTTGATTTGAAAATCAAATTCTTGCAATAATAGCACCCATCTAATTAAATGAGGTTTAGCATGTTGTTTTGTCAAGAGATATTTTAGAGCTACATGATCTGAATGCACTATAATTTTAGACCCAATCAAATATGCTCTAAACTTATCTAAGGCAAAAACAACAGCTAGCATTTCTTTTTCAGTTGTTGTGTAATTAACTTGTGCACTATTTAGGGTCAAGCTAGCATAATAGATCACTCTCAAAAACTTCTCAACCCTTTGCCCAAGGATAGCTCCTACTGCATGGTTGGATGCATCACACATAATTTTAAAAGGTAAAGACCAAATAGGAGCTACAATTATCGGTGCACTGGTCAATTTTTCCTTAAGGGAATTGAAAGCTTGCATGCATTGTGCAGTAAATTCAAATGACACAATGGTTGGCTTATTTTAGAAAAATCTTTAATAAACCTCCGATAAAAACCTGCATGCCCAAGAAAGCTTCTTATTTCGTTAACAGAGGTAGGTAGGGGTAACTTAGCAATCAACTCTACCTTAGCTTTATCCACCTCAATCCCTTTACTAGACACAACATGGACTAATACAATGCCATGAGTAACCATGAAATGACTCTTTTCCCAACTCAAAGTGAGGTTACATTCAATGCATCTCTTAAGCACAAGAACAAGTTTACTGAGGCAATTATCAAAAGAGTCACCAAAAACAGAAAAATTGTCCATAAATACCTCAACAAAGTCATCTATCATGTCCGTGAAAACAGACATCACTTATCTCTGAAAAGTTGCAGGTGCATTATATAAGCCGAAGGGCATACGCCGAAATGCATAAGTCCCAAAAGGGCAAGTAAAAGTGGTCTTGGATTGATCCTCTGGCACTATCGGCACCTGATAATAACTTGAAAGTCCATCCAAAAAGCAATAGTTTGAGTGTCCAGAAAGTTTATCCAGCATTTGATCAATAAAAGGAAGAGGAAAATGATCTTTCTTTGTGGCATTATTTAACTTCCTATAATCTATACTCATCCTCCACCCAGTGGTAGTCCTAGTAGGAACCCATTCATTCTTTTCATTTTTTACCACGGTGATTCCTGATTTCTTAGGCACTACATGTACTGGGCTAACCCACTCACTATTGGCTATTGGGTATATCACTCCTTCGTCAAGCAATTTAAGCACTTCCTTCTTAACCACTTCACTCATGTTTGGATTAAGGCACCTTTGGGTCTCTCTCATAGGTTTAGCTCCATCTTCTAAGATAATTCTATGTATGCACATTAAAGGGCTAATACCTTTGATATCACTCAACCCCCATCCTATAGCTCTTTTCAATCTTTTTAATTAACTCACCAACCTCATCTCTTCCCTTTCACTAAGTTCGCTAGAAATTATCACAGGTAAGGTGTTGTGATCTCCTAAAAGCACATATTTCAGGTTTTGAGGCAACTCTTTTAGCTCTAACTCAAGTGAAGGATTTTTCTCTTCTTTTTGGATGGAGGGGAGCTCAAATGATGGTTCCTCTTTAAATTCCTCTACTTCAGCACTTTCTAATGTATCAATGCAACTGGCTACTTCTGAGTCAAAAATATCCAAGTCACGATCTAAGGTCAGTGCCAGCTCCAATTTATCCGAAGAACCTATTTGTAAGAAAACATCTGAAACAACTGCGTCAATACAATCAATTAAAGAGCAATCCTCATATAATGTAGTTGTAGGAATAGGAGAAGTGTTAAAAATAGAAAATTCAATCGTTTGTCCTAAGACAGTCATTAATAATTTACCATTTTTAAAATCAATAAAGGTGTTGGTCATAGCCATAAAAGGCCTACCTAGTAGAATTGTGTGTGCTGATGGTGTAGGGTTATCTCCTCCCATATCAAGAACTATAAAATCCACGGGCACTATCAACCCACCAGCCTTAACTAACACATCTTCTATAATTCCTTTCGGGAATCTAAGAGATCTATCAGCTAATTGCAAGACCATTTTAGTAGGTTTAAGTTCCCCAAGTTCTAGTTCAAGATACACAAAGTAAGGCATCAAATTAACACTGGCTCCTAAATCACACATGCCATCAGTCTCCTTTCCATTTCCCATCAAAATTTTAATTATGAAGCTGCCAGGATCCTTTAGCTTCGAAGGTAGTTTATGTTGTAAAACAGCACTAGCTACCTCTGATACTATCACCTTTTCATTTGGATCATACCTCTTTTTCTTGGTGTTCAATTCCTTGAAGAATTTGGCATAAGCCGGCATATTCTTTATTGCTTCAAGTAAAGGTAAGTTAACACTTACCTTAGACAACATGTTGACGATGTCTGAAAATTGCTTATCTCGTTTATCATTCTTCTATCTGCTAGGGAATGGTATAGGTGGCCGGTAAGGATTACTTGCCTTAAGTAAATCTGCTGAAGGAGATTGTGTAGACCCTTAATTTTTTACCCAATCCGGTTTAGTCCTAAATAATTTTTGTGTTGTCTAATATATTTTAATTGGTCTAAAATAATTTTTGTTATCTTAATTAAATAATTTTTGCTTTATTATCTAAATTTTATTAATAAAAAATAAAAATAAACAAATAAAAATAAAAATCGGCGATGATTTTTTCATCGCCTAAAATTCCAGCGGGCTTAGCCGTGGGCCATTTCTCCTGCAGGCCTACTCCCTGCCCACTGCCACAGCCAACTGTGGCAGATTTTTTTCGCCAGCGCAATTTTTCCGCAGCAGTTTTTTTTTTTGCCAGCGAAATTTTCTAACTCAAATTTTTCGAAACATAATACAATTAGGTTTCGGTTTTCTTTTCTTATTAAATATGGTATGCCGTGTGTAACTAGGAAAATCCAATAAAAAAACCTCTATAAATAACAACACAAAAGGGAGGAAAAAGCATTCAGAAATTAGGAGAAAAATTGGGAGAAATTAGAGGGAACAAAAGTGAACCCGAATCCGTGAAGGAAATCAGCTTGAATCAAGCTGATTTTTTGAGGGAGTAGAAAAACGACTTAAGCAATTCAAAGGAAAAAGACTTGTTTTTGACCTTGTTCATCCAAGAAGAATTATTTTTGGAGGAATCAACAAAAGGAGGTATGCATTAAATTCTTTTGTTATTTTTTCACAGTAGCTAAAATTAGGAAATTGTGTTTTTCAAAATTAAAAACCTTAGAACTTTAATTTAGTTTTTCTAGAGTTAAAAACACTAATCCGTTGCTTTATTTTCCAAAAAGGTTTAAAATTATTATTTTTACTTCTTCAAAATCTTAAAACCTCAATTGAACATATTTTTCAACAAAATCAAAATTTGATTCTGTTTCTTTCAAAATTTTAAATTTGATTCTGTTTCTCTCTAAAAACTCCAAAAATATCTTTTTTTGTTTTATAAACTTTAAATCGTTGGTCTTCTTTCATAAAATTATCAAATTTCTTTTTTCAATTTCTAAAATTCTAAGATCACCCGAAACCGTAATTCAAAGCTTCTAAAACCCTAATTCAATTCCTAAACTCAAAATAGTAAACACTAACCCCTTAAAACCTTAAACCTTAATTTTTTCTAAACCCTAAATTCTTTAAAATTTCAAAAAACCATAAAAACGCAAATGTTTAATTTTACATAGTAAGCTTGAAATCATCATTTAAAACAACAAATCAAAAGTATTTTAAAGTGTCCAAAACCCTACTTTCATGATTTCACCATTCAAACCTTAATTTGCTTAATCAAAGTATCTTACCAACCTTTTAAAATGTAAAATCCTTAATTTATTTTAATTCTTTTAAAAAGTCACAGCAGCTTAAATTCAAAAATCCAAAACCTTAAACATAGGAAATAAAGGATCCTAAATGGAAAACAGTAGCTATAATTGGACTTTTATTTTATTCTATATTTGATTATGCCTTGATTTATTTCTTATGCTTTAATTTATTTAAATTCAATGCTTGGTTTATTTTATTTATCATGGATGGATGTTTACTTTTTATTGATATTTAATACCTTTGATGAATGATTTATTTATTATGAATGGTTATTTACATTTATCAACTTATTTAGATTTCCAAATGTTGTAAGAGGTATGTTTCCACTTGGTGGGTACCTCATTAGTTAAATTCATGTAATTTAATTTGTTTTTCTATCTTAGAACTTATGTAAAGGGCATGTTTCTACCTTTCGGCGGGTGTCCTATTTAGGCATGTGATGTAAGGATATGTTTCCATCTTCGGATGGATGTCCATTTATTTGTTTTGCTCGGACCTTGCTTTGATATATTGATGCTTTCTTTTAATTTTTATGTGTAATATGGATAGTGTTGTTATATTTAAGAATTTTATAATATTAAGACCTATAAAGGAGGCCAGTTCTAATGAACCGGGCGTTGTGGGGGTGCTGGGCCATTTCTCACCTTCCGCACACGTACCCAACTTTCCGAACCCATTAAGGGGTTGGGGATTCCTTAGGAATCGAGTCATCCACCACTTTCTTTTTCCCGGCCCGTCCGAGTGGCGACTCCATTTTCTCAGGACTTAGGTTCGTGTTCTCTAAGGCCCCGAGCCTAAACAGTGCCGAAGTCTCAAGAACCATTCCAGCCGGAGTGGAGGCAAAAATCCCTGCTCGCAGTGGCGACTCCACTGGGGACAAGAGAAGTTGATTCCGTTGGTCTTTATATTATTCTATTCTTTCTTATAATGATATTATCCATTGCATCATATTAGATTGCATCGTGTGCGTGAGTTAGGATGCCTGTGTTACCCGTGTTATGTTATGTAAGGGATACCATACTTTCACTCAAGGTATGGAGATCGAGCATGGCATAACCACTCATAGTCTCGTACCATTTGGTATATATTTGCTATGGGAACCTAAGCTTTTTAACCCAAAGACTAAAGCTCATGTAATTAGCCTAGTTACTTTCCTTAGGTTTTACCCCATATACATGTTGTTTGACTATGGTTCATTTATCTTGGCTTAAATCCTGGCTTATTTGGTTTGTTCTTTTCCTAATATGACCTAAGTATATTGTAAGCTCAAAATAAATTTTTCTTTAAAAGTCCAAAAGACCAAAGCTATTTTCAAGATGATCCTCGGACATAAGACTTTTCTAAAAACAAATCAAAATTCTTTAGCCCATGGCCCAAATACTAAGCCCAAAATCCATTTTTTAAGATCTTTTACAATGGGCTTAGAAACAAAATTATGTTCACCCAACCTTTTATTACAAAGAGCTTACAAAATATTTAGGTCAGTTATGAAATACTAAAAATCAATTGTGGGCCTAGTTTACACTAAGAATAAATTAACCATGGGCTTGTTTTTGGCATGAATCATTAGTTACCTTATTTCAAGTGAGAAATCTATTTATAATAAACCTCTTAATTTCGTTTTAATCCAATAGTTGGTTGAATGGATTAAAACCTAATTAATGGGAATTATCATGGATCGATTTCCATTTTTGAAAATATAACTATTGGTTGAAACGTCTGAGGGAATTATTTGAAAACAAGATACCTCATGTTGGTATTTTGTTAACCATATACCTAGGAAAAGAGACTCACCATTCATGTGTGGATGTTATAAGGTTGGAAGGAACATCCTATTTGTCTTTATTTGTTAATTGTTCGTGCATACATGCATACATGCATACATGCATACACGCATACATTTGCATCTCATATCATTGATCCTCTCTGGCTCACAGACCTGGATTACGATAGCTCAAAAGCTTACAACAATCCAACCTACACCGGAGACGAAGTATCTAGAAATGACTCAATCACTTGCTCACCAAAAATAATGGAACCCGAACAAATTCAAAGGATGGTGGATGAGGCTTTCAATGCCAAGATGGAAGAAATCAAAGAGGCCCTAGCTGAGACCATGAAGAACCAGTTGACTGTAATCTTAGAGAATCATGCCGAGGCATCTGCTAGCACTAAGAAACCAAAGGACAAAGGGAAGACTAAAGTTAGTGAAGTGGTTTTTGATGATGAAAAAGTGATCATTGATGATGATGATGATTGGGCTCAATATTACCAAGATGTTCAATAGAAGAAGAAAGAACCAAAGGTTGTTGAGAAAGCAACTATCGAAAAGATCGAGACATCCGATGTTGAAAAGATTATTGCTGATTTAGAAAAGAAATTTGAGAAGAAGCTGAAAACCGAAGAGATGTCTGAGATCGACAAACTATTTGAACAAGATGATGAGATCCCTTATAAGTTCAAGATGCCTTACTTTGCTAAGTACAATGGCACAATCCTCATCTCCATGTGAAGCAATATATCACTGCCATGCAATCTGCCCGAGTTACTAAGGCTCAAACCCTAAGGTACTTTATGCTCTCATTGGACCCTGTTGTCCAAAATTGGTTCAACACCTTAGATGATGGAACACAAAAGAGTTGGGATCTACTTTACAAAGCCTTCATCCAACAATATGGCTATAATGTTGAGTTGGAAGTTACCTTAATGGAAGTGGAGTCCATTAGGCAAAGGCCGAACGAGAATTTTGTAGATTATGTGAAGAGATGGAGAAACAAGGCTGCTTTACTCAAGAAGAGGCCCGATGAATCCTATCAAATAAGGATGATTGTGAGAGGGGTGTTGCCTAGTCTTCGTGAGAGAATGTCTCATACACTCATCCATGATTTCAAAGACCTTCTTCAAGCTAGTTAGCAAATTGAAGAATGGGAAAGGGAGAAAAGCCGCTTTGCAACAAAAAGGAACGAGAAAGGGAGCTATCAATCTGGTAGCCAAAGCATGCAAAAGGCTATCGATGTTAATGCTACTAACCAAGGAACGAGGAGATCATTTTTGAAATTGGGAAAACTGATGTCTTGGGTTGTCAATAAGCTTTAAAGAAAGGGATTGCTACAACCCTTAAATCCTCGCCCTTTGCCTAACCCTCTCCCACCTAATTTTGACACCAAAGCATTTTTGTCAATTTCACCAAATGCAAGGGCATGACATGGATATATGTGTGAGGTTGAGACATGAGATCCAAAATCTAATTGATAATGGGAAGCTACCCGAGCCCAATAAACCAAAAACCAAAGACAACCCATTACCAAAGTTCAATAGGGTACCACCACCGGCAACCTTCATGATTGGAGGAGGCTTGCATGAGGATTTTGTTATGTCTTCTTTTCAAGATGGAGAAGCAACCAAAGAAGAAGAGGTATTTAGTGAAATTAAACAAGCTATGATGGGTAGAGAAGTAACAATTTGTGTTGTCAACGGGTTTTGGGATTCAATTGATAGTGATGAGGATGTCGTATCCAAGAAGGAGGAGTGGACCTGGTCCGAGCCCGAAGAAGATAAGGTGATGAACACTAGATCCGGTAAGCCTTACCCAAGGCCACCACCTAAGGAGATAGAAACAAATAAGGGAAAGGAAGTTGAAGTGGAAGAAGATGATGCTGTGCTCAAGCAATTAAAAAGAACCCAAGCAAGTGTTAGCATTTGGGACTTGTTAGTTACTTCTAAAAAGCACCGAGAAACTATGGCTAAAGCCTTAGCTAGCATGCCAATTTCTACCTCCACAACACCGGAGGAGTTGATCAACTTCATAAAAATTGGGGAAGTAATGAAATGTGAAGAGGTTCAAGAAAAGAGTGAAGTTAATATGGGAACAGTTTCTTTTTCAGATGCGGACTTACCGGAGGAGGGGAGAGACCACATCCGCCATCTCTTTATCAAAATAGAAGTCAAGGGGAAGAGGACTCCATGTGTAATGGTCGATGATGGGTCTGCCATAAATGTTTGTCCACTTAAGATATTACCAAAGCTAGCTATGTCAACAAGAGATCTAAACCCGACCGAGGTAATAATTCGTGCTTATGACAACACTAAGAGGCATGCCGAAGGGACTTTCAAAGATGCTGTCAAGGTTGGTCCAATTGAATCTATTGTTGAGTTTGTTGTTTTAGACATACCAGTCACCTTTGCCTTACTCTTGGGGCGACCATGGTTTCATCCTTTTGGTGGAGTTCCTTCCACTCTTCATCAAAAGATCAAGTTCCCCAACAGAGATGAAACAGTGGTCATTGAAGCTGAAGATAATGAGATTGTAAAAGCTCTAATGATTGAGAGGCCTCTCAATGGCTTTCAAGTAGCTATAATTTCTAATGATGAAATAATGGATTCCAAAGTCTTGAATATGATGAAGAAAATGAATTACCTTCCCGGAGCTAGTCTTGGAAAAGGTAAGGCCGGTTTGACAAAGTTGCCAGATTTTAGAACTCAAACATCCAAGAAGGGGTTAGGATATGATGAGGACAATGATGTCAAGCCAAACAAAAGTGAGAAGATGAGTTTCCCACCACTTGAAGAGATCTTTGTCAAAGCTCTAGATATGGGACTACTCCAAGGAAAGCCTGAGCCAATCATGTTCATGGGTAAGTTACTCCCAGGTTTTGAAATTTTTGCAGATGTTGCCGAGCTAGTGGAGCAAGTGAAGAAAGAACTCACCCTGTCAACCAACAAAGAATTCAATCCAAAAGAGAAGAATGAAGCTATCCTGAAAGTCGAGAAGACTCCGGAGGAGATTGCTGCCCTGGTCGAAGAGAAATTTGAAGACATCCTGCTTTATGATTCTGTGAACAATGATTTTGATTTTGATTTTAATTTGCCTGCTTTGTATGAGGATGATGATGTTTTCTTTTCCAAAATGAATGCAATAAAGTCTGATTTTGCTTACTCGTGTGATGTTTCTCCCGATGGTTGCATGCATTCAAATAACAGTTACATGAGCATCTTTAATATTAATTTTGTTAACACACAATCATTAAATTTGGGAATAACTAAAAATCCTAAAAACATTAGCATAGCATCCGACCTTACTCTTGATGAGAGAGAGAGAGAGATTAGAAAAAAATATTCAAAAATATGAAGAAGTGTTTGCTTGGTCTTATGAAGATATGCTGGGGATAGATTGAGACATAGCCGAGCATCATATTCCTACTTACACTCACATTAAACCTGTCAAACAAAAGCTTAGGCGATTAAGACCTGAGTGGGCTGAATTGGTTAAAGAAGAGGTCACTAAGCAAATACAAGTGAAGTTCCTTGAAGTAATAGAATATCCAGATTGGTTAGCCAAAGAAAGATGGAAGAATAAGGGTTTGCGTGGACTATAGAGATTTGAACAAGGCTTCCCCTAAGGATGATTTTCCTCTACCTCATATAGATGTCCTCATTGATAGTGCAGCCTCTAGCATGCTACACTCGTTTGTAGATGGATTTTCCGGATACAACCAAGTGTTAATGGCCCAAGAGGATAAAGCCAAAACTGCTTTCATTACTACATGGGGTATATTTTATTATAGGGTAATGCCTTTCGGCTTAAAGAATGCTGGAGACCTACCAAAGGATGGCCACCACACTATTTCATGACATGATTCACAAAATCGTTGAAGTATATGTTGACGATATGATGGTTAAGTCGGATACAAGGGAGTAACACTTCCAAAACTTAGAATTATTTTTTGATAGAGCTTTGAAATATAAGCTAAGATTAAACCCGAAGAAGTGTGTATTCAGTGTTACTTCAGACAGATTATTAGGACATGTAATTGGTCCGAATGGTATTGAGATAGATCTTGACAAAGTCAAAGCAATCAGGGATATGCCAGCCCCAAAGACGGAGAGAGAAGTTCGGGGATTCATTGGTAAACTGCAGTACATTTGCAAATTTATAGCAAAGCTCTCAACAATTTGTGAGACCATCTTCAAATTGCTTAGAAAGAATCAGCCGGTCGTATGGAATGAAGAATGTCAAAAGGCTTTTGATCAAATAAAAGAGTATTTGTTGAATCCACCTGTTCTAAAACCACCTAAACCCGGCAAACCTCTATTACTATACTTAGCTGTAGAAGAAGAGTCGATAGGAGCCATGCTAGCCCAAGTAGATGAATCAGGGATTGAGCATGCAGTTTACTATTTGAGTAGAAAGCTCCTACCTCATGAAATTAAGTATAGTATCACCGAAAAGACCTGTATAGCTATGGTTTGTTCTTCTAAGAAGTTGCGGCATTACTTTCAATCGTATAGTGTGCAAGCAATTTCCAGGTTGGATCCAATGAAGTACTTGAGGGAGACTCCTTCTTTAATTAGAAAATATGGTCGATGGTTGATAATATTAGAAGAATTTGAGATTGAATATGTAACCAGAAAAACAATCAAAGGTAGAGCGTTGGCAGAATTCCTGGCCCAACAATCAAAGGTGAACCTGAATCCGTGAAGGAAATCAACTTGAATCAAGCTGATTTTTTGAGGGAGTAGAAAAACACTTAAGCAATTCAAAGGAAAAAAGACTTGTTTTTGACCTTGTTAGAAGAATTATTTTTGGAGGAATCAACAAAAGGAGGTGTGCATTAAAATCTTTGGTTATTTTTTCACAGTAGCTAAAACTAGGAAATTGTGTTTTTCAAAATTAAAAACCTTAGAACTTTAATTTAGTTTTTCTACAGTTAAAAACACTAATCCGTTGCTTTATTTTCAAAAAAGGTTTAAAATTATTATTTTTACTTCTTCTAAATCTTAAAACCTCAATTGAACATATTTTTCAAGAAAACCAAAAATTGATTCTGTTTCTTTCAAAATTTTAAATTTGATTCTGTTTCTCTCTAAAAACTCCAAAAATATCTTTTTTTTGTTTTATAAACTTTAAATCGTTGGTCTTCTTTCATAAAATTATCAAATTGCTTTTTTCAATTTCTAAATTCTAAGATCACCCAAAACCCTAATTCAAAGCTTCTAAAACCCTAATTCAATTCCTAAACTCAAAATAGTAAACCCTAACCCCTTAAAACCTTAAACCTTAATTTTTCTGAAACCCTAAATTCTTTAAAACTTCAAAAAACCATAAAACACAAATGTTTAATTTTACACAGTAAGCTTGAAATCATCATTTAAAACCACAAATCAAAAGTATTTTAAAGTGTCCAAAACCCTAGTTTCATGATTTCATCATTCAAACCTTAATTGGCTTAATCAAAGTATCTTAGCAACCTTTTAAAACATAAAATCCTTAATTTATTTTAATTCTTTAAAAAGTCACAGTAGCTTAAATTCAAAAATCCAAAACCTTAAACATAGGAAATAAAGGATCCTAAATGGAAAACAGTAGCTATAATTGGAGTTTTATTTTATTATATATTTGATTATGCCTTGACTTATTTCTTATGCTTTAATTTATTTAAATTCAATGCTTAATTTATTTTATTTATCATGGATGGATGTTTACTTTTTATTGATATTTAGTACCTTTGATGAATGATTTATTTATTATGAATAGTTATTTACATTTATCAACTTATTTAGATTTCCAAATGTTGTAAGAGGTATGTTTCCACTTGGTGGGTACCTCATTAGTTAAATTCATGTAATTTAATTTGCTTTTCTATCTTAGAACTTATGTAAAGGGCATGTTTCTACCTTTCGGTGGGTGTCCTATTTAGGCATATGATGTAAGGACATGTTTCCATCTTTGGATGGATGTCCATTTATTTATTTTGCTTGGACCTTGCTTTGATATATTGATGCTTTCTTTTAATTATTGTTTGTAATATGAATAATGTTGTTATATTTAAGAATTTTATAATATTAAGACCAGTAAAGGAGGCCGGTTCCAATGAACCGGGCGTTGTAGGGGTGCTAGACAGGGGTTGGGGATTCCTTAGGAATTGAGTCATCCATCCCTTTCTTTTTCCTGTCCCGTCCGGGTGGCGACTCCATTTTCTCCGGACTTAGGTCCGTGTTCTCTAAGGCCACGAGCCTAAATAGTGCCGAAGTCGTAAGAACCATTCCACCGGGAGTGGGGGCAAAAATCCCCGCTCACAGATTGCTCCATTGATTTTTCTCCATCTCCCTTGTCCATTGGTTCTCCTTCCTTTTTGTTTTCTTGATCACCTGCATTCACAGAATTATTTCCAACACTATTATTTATTACTTTGCCACTCTTAAGAACAGTCACTGATTGTGCTTGCTCAGGTTGACTCGAAATTTTTCCTTTTTGCTGATTCTGCATCTGTTGTCCAAGTTGTCCCACTTGGGTCTCCACTTTCTTGAAAGACGCTTCCAATGAATCCAACCTTTTGTTATTCATCTCTTGATTCTTAGTACTGACTTGGATAAAAGCATGTAAACTATCCTCCAAACTGCCTCTCCTAGGCTGACCTTGATTTGAAGATTGCCCTGGCGGTTGATTTGTCTCTGGAGCAAATGGAAAGGTTGTTGAGAATTATTTGTTGCCCAGGAAAAGTTTGGATGATTCCGCCAACCAGGATTGTAAGTGTTTGAAAAAAGATCATTCCGGGCCCTTGGTTGATATCCCTCCATAGCGTTAACTTACTCAGCCTCATTTCCATAAGACTCATATGCAGAGGGGCATATATTTGCTCCACGCCCAAAAGTTCCACAAATTCCACACACTTCTTGAGTGGATGAAGAAGCATTGTTCTTCATGTTCAGCATCTACACTTTCCTTGTCAATTCAACTATTTGATTGACCATCTTACTTTTCGCTTCCACTTGATTTACCCCCTTTACTTCTCCCTCTTACACTTTTTTGTTAGGAATTAGCTCCCAACATTTCAAAGATTTCATAAGTCTCTTCTGCTGTCTTTTCTCCCATAGCTCCCCCAGCTGCATTATCAATAGTATTCTGAAATTGCTGGGTTAGACCATCGTAGAAAAACTTATTCAGCAGTTGAAGTGGGTAGTGATGGTGTGGACACTGGATTAACAACATCTTAAACCTGTCCCAAGCCTCATGAAATGGCTCTCCTTCAAATTGAGCAAATGTAGCTATTTTTTTCTCTTAATTCAACTGTCTTCTGATGTGAGTAAAATTTGCCCATAAACTTGTTATAGACTTGCTCCCAATTAGTCAACGAATTTTCAGGCAACATCATAAGCCAGCTTTTTGCCCTATCCTTTAATGTGTATGGAAAACACCTCATCCTCAACTGGTCTTCTGTTAGCCCTCCCAATGTAAATGTGTTGAGGGTGGAGTAGAAATCTCGGATAAAATTCAAAGGATCTTCATTCGGAACTCCATAGAAAGATGGCAGCATGTTGTAATGGATATTCTTCAACTCGTAATTTCTTACTGCATCTGTCAATCTTATACATGAGGTGGAAGTTCCGATGACAGGTCTAGCAAAATCCCTCATAGTTCTTTGCCTTTCTTCTCCCATTTTGGCAGATTGTGCTGTAACACCTCTATACCCCGTATACGTACACAGCATGCTTATACGATCGTAATATACGTATACTAAATATAGAAATGACACAGTTTACAAAACACACAAACCATCCCTTTAATATAATATGAACAATTTTAAAACATTTAAAGGATTTATAAAACACAATAGAAAAAATGTTTGCTCAAAACGCAGCGGAAAACATAACAAATATTTTCAAGTACATATACTTCAAAACTCAAGTTTTACAATATATAAAATAAGAATACATGATTAGCAGTATGTCTTTGATCTTTAAGCTCCACTATCAACACCTCAAAAATCTAGACTCTACTCGGTCTAGAGGAACTCTCCGGTTCTTCCCTGTCACCTGCGCGATGAATCACACTCGCGCTAAGCCAACGGCTTAGTGGTACAAACTACAATAATATTATGCTTTGATGCAATGCCAATGTCACTCAATCAAGTTTCATAAGCAATTCATGAATTACTATTCATAATTTCCACATCCATAAACAAATTAAAGCAAAGACAAATATATATAAACAAAGACAATCATGGGCCCAAAAAGAAATCTAATATGTTATTCAAAGTTCAGAGTTACTGCTTTGGTCCATAATTACAATCATCAAGCCCGTAGGCGATATACATATATCTCTATCCATGGATAGTGTAACAGACCCAGTCTCTTGGACCTCGACCCAGTTAGAACCGAGAAAATCCTCAACCCGGCTAGACTGTTACTGTTTTTGAGGCTTACGACCCAGTCTTTTAACTGGAATCGGCTTACGACCCGGTCATTTCACCTATCCAGTGATTCATAGGCATGCCGCCAAACTCAGAACTCTGAAAATTGAATAACATATTAATCACACAATTATTTCATTTATCTCTTTATCAATCTCTTTCTCAATTCATTTCTCATTTCATTTCTCATTTCATATTCCATAATCAAATAGGCAACCTTGCCCCAATTATTTCATTTACATTATCATAGCCAACCACAATGGCTTCATGTCACATCATATCTCAATTCACATTAAGGCAATTCATCATTAAAGTATTCATAATCAATTGCATTGAACATACATTTTGAATGATTATCATAGCTTTCGCATTTCATATTCAATCATATCATTATATATTTAAAATCTTCAAGATACACTCCACCAAGTTCACATTATGCCAAAACATAACATTATTCATATGCATCAACAATGCAATAAGTTACTTAACACATTTAATCATATAATATATGCAATAATGTATGGTTTGTACTTACCTCAAGGACAACTCTCACCAAACTCCTCTTCCAAGAATCCACAACACTTGGATTAAGGCAACTCAACCCTCTTCAAAATCTAAACCAAAGGAATGAAAGACATAAGATAATAAGACTAAGAACCAACTAGGGCAAACTCTACACATGACACGCTCAACAACACGGGCGTGTCCCTGACCGTGCCCTAACTCCATAACACAGAAACTTTGACACGCTCAGAACCACAGGCGTGTCACTGGACGTGTAATACCTTCTGTCTCACAAAAACATTGACACGTCCAACAACACGAGCATGTTCATGGCCGTGTCAATTCTCCAACATCACAGTAGCTATGACACGCCCAGTGACATGGGCGTGTCACTGCTCGTGTCACCCATCCAATAACACAGACCTAATGACATGCCTAAAAACCTGGACGTGTTCATGGGCGTGTTAGGCCAAAAATGCAGATTCCGTCCACAACAACACTACCTCTAACAAATCTCTTCTTTCCACCATTTTCCACTTCAAACAACCTTAATTAAACTCACCCAAAAACCATAACAAACTTGCAAAAATACCAAATCAACTCAAAACATACATCAAACACAAATCATAATTATCACCTCAAACCCCAAAACACAACGACAACACCTTCACTTCCAACAAACTTACTCTTTCCTTCAATCCAACCCCAAAATCCAAAATCACTTGAACCAAACACTCTTAAACACACACACAATCAAACAAACACATATCAACCCCAATCTTAACTCACAAACTCAAAGAAATCAAAGAATCAAGTGGAAAACTTACCAAGGATGAAGAAACTCTTAAATTTCCAACTTGAATACTTGAATACTTCCTTCAATCTTGAGTATGAAAGATCAAATCTCTCTCTTGCTCTCTTGCTAGGGAGTGCCGGCCAAAACAAAGAAAAGGAAAGGAAAGGAAATGAAGGCACACAAAGAAGAAGAAGAAAAGAAAGAAAATAAAGTCAAACACTCAACCTTCTCTTTCCTCAAAACCCTCTCCTCCAAGCATTTAATATTAAAATACTTTAAATATCTCCATCCACTTCCACTCACTCAAATCCCACTTAATTAACTTAATTAATTTAAAATCATTAACTAATCATCTTTTGACTTTACATTTGACTTGTATATGGTGTATATATCACTATATATACAACATATACACTCTCTCTTCACTTCCTTTCTTTTTCCAATTAAACACATAAATAATTAATCCAATTACAACAATTATTATACAAAACTTCTAGGGCATATTTTGGGATATTACATGTGCAGCATCCGACTCAATCAGAAATTTCCTCCTCTGTATCAAACCCAGTATACAATTCAAACTCTTCTCTGCTCCTTTTCATTCTTTGAATTTCTAGAATAACTGGGCAAAGTTGTCCTCCAAGTGATCTCCTACCTTGCATAAACAAAATTTCTGGAAGAAGGAATTATTTAAAGCAAAAGAAAAAGAATGAAATAAAATATAAACAATGAAAAATAATTTAAAATAAATATGACTGATAAACAATTACGCCAATTAGCTTCCCCGGCAGCGGCGCCAAAAACTTGTTGCGCTTTAATAAACACTACTAAAGCCACACTCACAAGTATACAAGGTTACTGTAGTATTTCGGTGAACACCTCAAGGGCGTCTCTCAAGGAAGCTAGATACACTAATTATTTATCAAATCATAATGAACAAATTATTAATTAGTAGTTTTTGATTTATAAGATTGAATTGCTGAACAACTAATGAAAACAGAAATGAATTGAATTTATAGCAATGCAAGGAAACTAACAAGAATATCTAAAAACTTGTTGCGCTCTAATAAACACTACTAAAGCCACACTCACAAGTATACGAGGCTGCAGTAGTATTTCGGTGAACACCTCAAGGTCGTCTCATAAGGAAGCTAGATAGGCTAATTATTTATCAAATCGTAATGAACAAATTATTAATTAGTAGTTTTTGATTTATAAGATTGAATTGTTGAATAACTAATGAAAACAGAAATGAATTGAATTTATAGCAATGCAAGGAAACTATCAAGGATATTGATTCACTTAATAGAAAAGCCTAGGGTTTGCACTTCTCTACTAATTTATATGTATGAATGGTTATTTCTCGCAACTGGTTTAATTTCAAAGATCAGATTTGAAGCAACTTAATTAATCGAATCAAGGAGATAAGCTCTCGCATTCAAACCTTTTTCAATTAATCTTATTACAATCAAAATTATCTTTTCCTTAGATTAATATTTCTAATTCACCTAAGTCCCTAATTGAATTGTTCTAGCATTAGACTTCATTTCTAAATCCTTCATCTAAATGCCTTAAACACATAATTGGTGGCCAATCAATTATATATTAACATTAATCCATTCAATTAAGGATAAAAGAAATAATTCAATGATACATCCATTTCAAACTATGTTTCAGCATGTCAGTTGGTAGCTTCTTCATGACCTTGCCAATAATCATTTCCTTTGCCCAATTTGTTCTTTGAGTTTTGATTTGAGTTTTGATGGTTCAACAAACTTCTCTTAACTTGAAGGCTTTGTATATATTTATTATTATTATATTTTATTATTTTTTTGAAATCAAATGTTGGCTTTTTCAAATCAATGTCAATGTACCTCAAGACTTGATTTTCCAAATTAATATATCTATAACATGACAACCCTAGTTACCATACTAAGCTTAGGAATAATTTCTATTTAAGCAAGAACTGTTGCATTTTAGATAGGCAAATACACATTACTTAGTCAAAGGTCTCATTGAGTTTGAGTATGGTCTATCTCATATGCATGCTTATCCAAACTATCTCCACTAATAGACTCTACTTACCAAGAGAGATCAACAAGTCTTTGATAAGCTTGAAATGGGGTCTATAAGGGACACATGTTAAATGAAGGCCATTTGTAATTTTGAGTCGTTATGACACTATGGGCAAACTCTCACACTATAAATTTCTTGTTTGAGCTTTAGGCAGCTGGGAGCAATCTTGCTAGACTCTAAATTCCTTCTATCTTTTTGGCATTAATTTGGATCTTGATTAGGACAGTCTTTGCCCTTGCAAAAAGTTTGGTACCCAAATTCGTTTCTTTTCTTCTTCTCCCTTTTCTTTCTTTTTATTTTTCTTACTCTTCCCTTTCTTTGAGCATTTTATCATTTTGTCCTTCTTCCTTGTAGGACTGTCAAGTACAAAACTTTCAAGAACTGGATAGTCTTTCTCCTTTTTCTCTGATTTTGATCGAATCTTTGGTTGGGTTGGACCAATTCAAGTCAAACTGTCCTTATAAACCAAACGGAAGCCTTTTGCTACTTTAGGTAAAAGAGAACTCAGTTGGCTTTCTGAACCGCCTTTTTAGGTTTTATCTTTTTTTTCTTTTGTACTTTTTTCTTTTCTTTTTTCTTCTTCTTCTTCTTCTTCTCTTTTTTTTTTTTGGTTCTAGCTCTAAAAGAGTTATCTTGTTTGTACTAACTTGAGTTTCTAATAATGGATGAATGGAGTGACATAAATCTCCTTTAACAGGGATAAATCATTTGTTACTCTGATGTTTTCTTGATAGATTGGAGATATTAGGTGAACTTCAACTACCCTTATGGTCTTGAGGACATCAACTATCCTTATGATCTTGACTATTCATTTCTTTCTTTGATCTTCTTGCTTTTTCACCTTAGTGATCATAAGACTTGTCAAAAGTATCACAACAGCTCAAGGTAGGTTGTTGGGGTTATATGCCAATAAAAAGAAAGGTAGAATTTTATGAAGGCTCAAAGGGAAAACTAGGGATTGATATTTAATTGGGTGGATACTAGTTGTTGGCTAGTCAAACAATGCCTAGATCATCTCTCTCTTAAAATAAGCAGAGTTAAATTTCTCCTTGAAAGTCTGTCGAAGCATGTTCTAAGACTGACTAGGACCTAGACAAAGGTAATTATGCAGGAGCCCTCTCTAAGTAAGCATACACAACTCAATGCTACAGAGAAATTCCCTCATCTAGTAAAGTCATTCAAATCATGATGCCTAGATATATTAATTTATGAACATCAAGCTAGATTCCTCATTGGTTTAGCACTAAAATAAATAAAGACCATGAAAAATTTGATGAAAATAATTTATTCAAACAAACATAATTTGGAAAACATAATTTTTCTAAACAAGTAATAAAGAAAGAGAAATAAAATAAAAAGAGCAACACTTCAAGCTAAGGGAGGTTCATTGAATTGGAGAAAAAAATATTTCATTTATTTAGACATATCAGGGTTAAGGATTTTTCCATCATCAAAGATCATTACTTCATCATCCACAGTTAGTTTAAGCTTGCTTAGTAGAACATTATCTTTAGCAGCTTCTCTATCCATATCATCATAAGATGACAAGATAAAACTCTTCATGAAGGTTGTAAGCTGTGGCGCCCTTCCAAATTTAGGCAGAGGATTATTCTTAGTGTTGTCCTTATTAGGCTCAGGCAGCTTACCATTCTCGATTAGATCTTGGATCTCATACTTCAATGGGGTACATCTATCAGTCTCATGTCCTTGAGTCTAATGAAATTGACAAAAAGCCTTAGTATCAAATATTGAGGGTAAAGGATTTGGCAAAGGTCGAGAAGTCAAGGGTTGTATGTAATATCCCAAACTATGCCTTAGAAGTTGTGATATTATTGTTATAAGGGGATTGAACGTATATATGTTAAGTTGATAAGACAAGAAAATTTAAGAGAGAATGTTTATGTGTTGTTTGAAAAGAAAGCAATGTGTGGAGAGAATGTATATTTAGTGTATATGGCAATATATATAACATATATGTTGGTCAAATGGAAAGTCAAGAAAAGAAGATATTTATTTTGTGGATTGTGAAATTACTAAAAAGGGTATTTGATTATAAAGAAAGAAAGTTTTGGTGAAGGATATTTTAGTAATTATTATTATTATTATATATATATATATATATTTTGGGGATAAGAACAAAGAAAAGAAGATTCTTTCTTCTTCTTCTTCTTCTTCTTCTTCTTCGTGTACGAGAGAGAGAGAGAGAGGTTCTTCTTGGACGAGAGAGAGAGAGAGAGAGAGAGAGAGAGAGAGATGATTTATACACCAAATTCTTAAGGATTTTTAGAGGATTGAAGATGGAGATGAGGATTTGACAAGATATTTAAGTAAGTTTCTTCTTGATTCTCTTGTTTCTTTGAGTTGTGTGGATATTTGATTGGGTTTGGTGATTGATGATTGTTGGTAAGTTATGTGTGTGTGTGTTGAATTGGTAATTTGATGGTGATAATATGATTAATTGATATGGATAATGATGAATTGTTGAGTAAGGGTTTAGTTTAATGAATTTGGGGATTTGATTAATTAATACATGGATGATGTTTATAATGATGATTGGTGTGTGTTTTAAGTGTTGTTGGTGTTTTTGTAAGTTTGTTATGGTTTTGGGTGTGTTTGGTGAAGATTGTTTGGAGTGGATGATGGCTAAAAGAAGTGTTTTGTTAGATGTTGTTTTGTGTTGATCGAAATCTGGGTTTTTAGCCTGACACGCCCATGATCACGGCCAGATTGTTAGGCGTGTCGTTGGTTCTATTTTTGGGGTTTGTAACACGAGCAGTGACA
Source organism: Garcia nutans (assembly GCA_947685225.1). Classification (NCBI taxonomy): domain Eukaryota; kingdom Viridiplantae; phylum Streptophyta; class Magnoliopsida; order Malpighiales; family Euphorbiaceae; genus Garcia; species Garcia nutans. The sequence continues at coordinate 40,345,016 of CANTUV010000045.1, forward strand.
CGCCCATGTCACTGAGCGTGTCACAAGTTCTGTGTGACAGTAGAATTGACACGACCAGTAACACGCCCGTGTTATTGAGCGTGTCATAGCTACTGTGAGTTTGGAGAATTGACACGGCCATGAACACGTTCATGTTGTGGGACGTGTCAATATGTTTGAGATACATAAGGTATTACACGCCCAGTGACACGCCCGTGGTTATGAGCGTGTCAATGTTTCTGTATTGGGGAGTTAGGGCACGATCAGGAACACGCCCGTGTGGGTGAGCGTGTCATGTGTTGAGTTTGCTCTAGTTGATTCTTATTTATATTATCTCATGTGTATGATCACTTTTGGATTAGGTTTTTAAGAGATTGAATGGCCCTAATCCAAATATTGAAGAATCTAAGGAAGAGAAGTCTAAGTGGGTGTGAGTTTCTTTGAAGGTAAGTACAAAACCTTATTTGCTTATATATATTTATATGACTTGGAACATTAGTACATTTGATGATAAATGTATTAAGTAATCTATTATATAATTGATAAATATGTATATAAATAATGTATATGTTATGAAATACAAAAGATATGAGGGTATAATCAAATATGTGAAATGTGAAAGCATCCAATGTATATATGTGTTATGAAAGGTGAAAGGTGTGAGGATAGGATAATGCAATTGATTGTGTATACTTGAATGATGAATGGTTATGTATATGTATATATGTATATATATATATAAGATGAAGTATGAAATGTATGTGATATGGAATATGAATGATGTGATTTGCATGATGCAAATGATATGATGAATGATTATATATGTGTTAAGGGTGAAATATGAAATGTGGATTGAGAAATGATGATGAATGAAGCCATTGTGATTGGCTATATAGATTTGAAAGAAACAATTGAGGCATGTTTGCCTAAATGATGCCATTGTGATTGGCTATGATGATGTAAATGATGATTGAGGCATGTTTGCCTAAATGATGATAAGAATGAGAATGAAATTGATAATGAAATAATGAATGAATTGTGTGTCTAATATGTTATTCATTTTCAGAGTTTTGTTGTTGGTGGCATGCCTATTAGTAACAATCTCTTGAAGTTAGGTTGGATTTGATCCTTGAAGCCAAGTTGGGTTGAAGTTTAACATGTTTTACTCCCCTTGAAGCTTGGTTGGGTCTAGTCCTTGAAGCCTAATTGAGATGTTACAACCCTTGAAGCTAGGTTGGGTTTTGTTCGTGAAGCCAAGTTGGGTTGATACTTAGCATGCTTTGTTCCCCTTGAAGCTTGGTTGAACATAATCCTTGAAGCCTAGTTGGGATAATGATAATGATAAATGTGATATATAAACCAAAACATTAACTCTGAAAGTTGAATGGCATATTAGTGTCTTTGGGCCCATGCTTGTGTTTGTTTAAATATGATTTATGAATGGTGAATAATGGATAATGAATTAAATGAATGAGATGTGATATTATGAAGTATGACATGATAAGTAATGTAATGTTGTGATATGATTATATAACATAAATGAATTATTGAAAGGAGATGTGGTTTGTGAAGTTATATGAAATATGCAATTATGAAGTATAAAACGATATATATGATATGTATGAAATGAAATTGGTAAGTATCATTATATGAAGGTTCTATCAATTTATTGAACTATGTTTGATGGTTATGTTATATATATGTATATGTAAATCATATATGAGATTAATAGGAATATATGAAGAATGCATATATAAAAGAAGAAAACAGAGTAAGAAAATGATAAAAACGTGAGGCTAAACACATGAGGTATGTATCCTTTGTATTGCATATTTTAATGTTTACTTGTTCTACTAAGCTTTCGAGCTTAGCGCGGTTATGTTAATCGCGCAGGTAAATGGGTGATGGAGCTGGAGTAAAGTCAGTATGTCACGAAGAGAGCAAGTATAGTTCGAGACCAACTAGATGGTGATGCATGCATGTAACAGTTAATTATATTGTATTTTCAGAAGAATGTATTTATATGTATAAATGAACCTATTGAAGAGACAATGTAATTTATATATATATATGTATTATTATCAAAAGGATATTGATTTTGAAAGTACGTTTATATATTTCAATATAATGATATGATTTTGGAATGAAAGTAAAGATTTTAAATTTGTGATAACTAGTGACATCCTTATACTTTATATACCTACTGTATGTATACGATGTATATGTATAGTACTTATATAGAGTATCGGGGTGTTACAATTATTTTGGTATCAGAGCTTAGGTTCGAGATTCTCGGCCTAAGTAAAATTAAAAAGAGAAAATTTTGAAAAGCTTAAAGAGAAATAAAAAGAAAAGTTTAAAAAAAAATGATGATAAATGAAGAATGAAAAGAATGAAATTTTTGATACATGCATATGCATTAACACCTAGGTTGGTCTCAAATGTGGTATTATGTGAATTGAAGTGTAATTAAAATTGTATGAGATTGATAATAATGTGTGAATGAAGTTTTACATGAATGGAAATTAAAGAAAGAATAATGTTGGAAAATGTATATGAGTTTAATTGTTAAATTCAAGAATGGGAATTTATTCAAGTAAAATTTTTGATTATTGATGTGCTTGAGATGTAAAAGAAATTATTAGAAGAATAAAGTTGAGAATGAGTTAATAATTAAATCAAGATTAAAGTATGTAATATTTCCTCTACAACTTGAATATCTTTCTAATAAATCTTATGTTTGGATTTCTAGAAAGAGGAAATAATGTTGGATGGGTGATATGAATAGATATGTTGCTAAATAAAGAGAATATGGTGGTATATTGAATGAGTTGATGGGTATAGACAAAGTTTGATCATTTAAGGTTGAAATATGTAAATTTAAAGTTTTTTTTTTTAAAAAAGGAAAAGAGATGATGTTGGTTAAATAAGAAGATATAATGGTGTTGTTTGCATTGTTGTTTTAAATGCAAACATTGTGGTTTTAATGTTAGAAATGTGATATGCTTGAATGTTGTTAAAGCTCATGTTAATGGTGGTAAGATGTAACATTTGAATTTGTTTGAATGAGCTTTATTAATTGTGAAAGAATATACCTTGAGGTTGTTTTGTAATGTATATATATATATAAGATGTTTTTCTTAAGTTGATACTAAGAAAATAAGATGAGTAAATGGAAGTTTGAATAAAATAGTAAGTTGAGAGTTTATAATGTTAATGGAACTTGGATAAAGGTTATTTAAACATCGATAGTTTAATGTAAGTTAAATCTATGAACTATGAGGAATGAGTATTATAGAATATGAGAATGATTACGCTTGCATTGACAAACTTGTACAAAGTTAGGTCATGTGATAAGATTGATAGTGAGAAGTGGATGAATCAATGTTGGTTCAAGAAATTGAGATTTGTGATAACAAGACTTGGAAAGTGTATAGAGGTTATTGGACTCAATGTGTATATGATTGGATGTAATGTACATATGTATAAATATATGAGTACTATATATATGTTGAAAGGTAAATAAATATGAGAGAGATATCATCTTAGTAATGTGATTAAGATTTTGTGAAGTATTATCATGGTTAGAATATATATATATATATATATATGTGTGTGTTGAGTTAAAAAAAAATAATTTACGTTATGTCAAAAAGGAATAAGAATGAGGTTGTTTAATGAGAAATAATAAATGTTAAATTGTGTTGAAAATATGTAAAAGAGGAATTAAATAAAATTGTATGATTATATGTATACATGTATAGAAAGTGTGGAAGGAGCTTTTTGATATGAATGTAATTGTAAAATGTAAGAAATGTGGAAAGTAAATCACATTATGAATGTGATCTATGGATGTGTTATACAATTGCATGTTTGATGATATGGGAAATGACATTGTGTGTAGTAGTGGACCTAAGAGAGATTAGGCCTTAATTGACGCAAAGATTATGGGATGAAATGAAAAACGAGAATAAACTTGAGAATTGTTGGATAGTGAAATTGTTATGGAAATGAGGATTGATTTGGGATATAGTGGATAGTAATATTGTTATGGAAATAATTGAATTGAGTTATCATAAATGTTATGGACTCAAGGTAATTGTGTGAGAAAAGGTTATATGTATATGTGTATTATAAGAGATTGTAAGGGAAAAAGAAAGTATAAGGTATGAAGTTTTTGGAAAAAGATAATATTGTTGTATATAAGATAAGCTAATGATGATTAAATAATTAAGAGTAAATTGTTTTGAGATAGAGTTGAAATGTGTTAACTTTTAATATGGAAAAAGTTTGGAGAATGAATATGTGATAATTGTGATACAATCACAGTATTGATGTATAAGTTTCAGATGTAACCATTAATCTCCTTTGGCCATATGAATTGTATATTGAGTTGGCCGGATAGTTTGGTTATCCATAGAATTGGAACTAAGAAAATGTGGTTATTATATAGCTTTGATAAGATTGATAATTATGTTCTAGAATCGTGGCTAAAGGTTATGATGGGTGAATTGTATTTTTATAATTTTTGTGTTAACAATTTAGTTAAAATTTTGGAAAAGAAAAGAAAGGAAAGAGAATTGGGGAAATACTTTAAGTTATAAATAATATGAGAAAAAAAAAGTAATTATTGTAAGTGTAGTAATGGTATGAAAGGTGAGGAGATAATAATGGAAGAAATTGCAGAAGGTGATTGAAAGCTATATTGAATATGTTTATGGTATAAAGAAAATAAGTGGATGAGTTTAAAAATTTAAGTGAGTAAACTATGAGTAATAAGTATGGTATGAGATAATTATGAAATTTTGATGGGAATTGTTTTGAGATAATGAAAGGTAAATTATGTGTATATTGAAAGATAAGTTGAAGTGGATTGTTATTCATGATAAATTTAAATAAGTTAATTATTGATTTGAATCAAACAAGATTGAGATGTTAGTATATTGTGGAGAATAGATCAATTGATCTAGATTTTTGCTATAATTGTGAATTATTTTTGAGATTTAATATGAATAGTTGTACTAAAGGTATAAGAGATAGATAATGATGTATACAATGTAATATTCAGATCGATGAACGGACATGAATCAATTGAATTATATTAATTATAATGATGAGAAAAAGGGGAAAAAAGTTGATTTCCTGTAAGGTAAGTTCAAAAGTTTTGTGTTAGTATTGATGTTAAGTGAGAAAATACTAAAGAAGGAATGAAGTGTATGAGAAATAAGAATATTATTATCAATGAAGGTTTGATAAATGTTTGTTTTAAGGATGATTGTAATGATGGGATAATCAATATTAAGATATAAGTCAATGATCTTTAAGGTTAAAGTTAAGAGAATAGTTATAAAGAGATGAAGTGATAAAATATTTTGAATATTGGATAAAAGTGTAATAAGATATAAAGGTTTATATCATGACAAGTTATGGAATTGAATAATATAATTGACTCTAAGGGGGAGAGTGCAAACTATGTGATTTGATGAAATCAGAATATAAGAATACAATTAATGTCATATGAAGATTTAAAATGGTGTATTGTTAAGAATGGAGTGTTATTATACTGAGTAATTTCGAGGACGAAATTATTTAAGGGGGAGAGAATTGTAATATCCCAAACTGTGCCTTAGAAGTTGTGATATTATTGTTATAAGGGGATTGAACGTATATATGTTAAGTTGATAAGACAAGAAAATTTAAGAGAGAATGTTTATGTGTTGTTTGAAAAGAAAGCAATGTGTGGAGAGAATGTATATTTAGTGTATATGGCAATATATATAACATATATGTTGGTCAAATGGAAAGTCAAGAAAAGAAGATATTTATTTTGTGGATTGTGAAATTACTAAAAAGGGTATTTGATTATAAAGAAAGAAAGTTTTGGTGAAGGATATTTTAGTAATTATTATTATTATTATATATATATATATATTTTGGGGATAAGAACAAAGAAAAGAAGATTCTTTCTTCTTCTTCTTCTTCTTCTTCTTCGTGTACGAGAGAGAGAGAGAGAGGTTCTTCTTGGACAAGAGAGAGAGAGAGAGAGAGAGAGATGATTTATACACCAAATTCTTAAGGATTTTTAGAGGATTGAAGATGGAGATGAGGATTTGACAAGATATTTAAGTAAGTTTCTTCTTGATTCTCTTGTTTCTTTGAGTTGTGTGGATATTTGATTGGGTTTGGTGATTGATGATTGTTGGTAAGTTATGTGTGTGTGTGTTGAATTGGTAATTTGATGGTGATAATATGATTAATTGATATGGATAATGATGAATTGTTGAGTAAGGGTTTAGTTTAATGAATTTGGGGATTTGATTAATTAATACATGGATGATGTTTATAATGATGATTGGTGTGTGTTTTAAGTGTTGTTGGTGTTTTTGTAAGTTTGTTATGGTTTTGGGTGTGTTTGGTGAAGATTGTTTGGAGTGGATGATGGCTAAAAGAAGTGTTTTGTTAGATGTTGTTTTGTGTTGATCGGAATCTGGGTTTTTAGCCTGACACGCCCATGGTCACGGCCAGATTGTTAGGCGTGTCGTTGGTTCTGTTTTTGGGGTTTGTAACACGAGCAGTGACACGCCCATGTCACTGAGCGTGTCACAAGTTCTGTGTGACAGTAGAATTGACACGACCAGTAACACGCCCGTGTTATTGAGCGTGTCATAGCTACTGTGAGTTTGGAGAATTGACACGGCCATGAACACGTTCATGTTGTGGGACGTGTCAATATGTTTGAGATACATAAGGTATTACACGCCCAGTGACACGCCCGTGGTTATGAGCGTGTCAATGTTTCTGTTTTGGGGAGTTAGGGCACGATCAGGAACACGCCCGTGTGGGTGAGCGTGTCATGTGTTGAGTTTACTCTAGTTGATTCTTATTTATATTATCTCATGTGTATGATCACTTTTGGATTAGGTTTTTAAGAGATTGAATGGCCCTAATCCAAATATTGAAGAATCTAAGGAAGAGAAGTCTAAGTGGGTGTGAGTTTCTTTGAAGGTAAGTACAAAACCTTATTTGCTTATATATATTTATATGACTTGGAACATTAGTACATTTGATGATAAATGTATTAAGTAATCTATTATATAATTGATAAATATGTATATAAATAATGTATATGTTATGAAATACAAAAGATATGAGGGTATAATCAAATATGTGAAATGTGAAAGCATCCAATGTATATATGTGTTATGAAAGGTGAAAGGTGTGAGGATAGGATAATGCAATTGATTGTGTATACTTGAATGATGAATGGTTATGTATATGTATATATGTATATATATATATATAAGATGAAGTATGAAATGTATGTGATATGGAATATGAATGATATGATTTGCATGATGCAAATGATATGATGAATGATTATATATGTGTTAAGGGTGAAATATGAAATGTGGATTGAGAAATGATGATGAATGAAGCCATTGTGATTGGCTATAAAGATTTGAAAGAATGATGATGAATGAAGCCATTGTGATTGGCTATAAAGATTTGAAAGAAACAATTGAGGCATGTTTGCCTAAATGATGCCATTGTGATTGGCTATGATGATGTAAATGATGATTGAGGCATGTTTGCCTAAATGATGATAAGAATGAGAATGAAATTGATAATGAAATAATGAATGAATTGTGTGTCTAATATGTTATTCATTTTCAGAGTTTTGTTGTTGGTGGCATGCCTATTAGTAACAATCTCTTGAAGTTAGGTTGGATTTGATCCTTGAAGCCAAGTTGGGTTGAAGTTTAACATGTTTTACTCCCCTTGAAGCTTGGTTGGGTCTAGTCCTTGAAGCCTAATTGAGATGTTACAACCCTTGAAGCTAGGTTGGGTTTTGTTCTTGAAGCCAAGTTGGGTTGATACTTAGCATGCTTTGTTCCCCTTGAAGCTTGGTTGAACATAATCCTTGAAGCCTAGTTGGGATAATGATAATGATAAATGTGATATATAAACCAAAACATTAACTCTGAAAGTTGAATGGCATATTAGTGTCTTTGGGCCCATGCTTGTGTTTGTTTAAATATGATTTATGAATGGTGAATAATGGATAATGAATTAAATGAATGAGATGTGATATTATGAAGTATGACATGATAAGTAATGTAATGTTGTGATATGATTATATAACATAAATGAATTATTGAAAGGAGATGTGGTTTGTGAAGTTATATGAAATATGCAATTATGAAGTATAAAACGATATATATGATATGTATGAAATGAAATTGGTAAGTATCATTATATGAAGGTTCTATCAATTTATTGAACTATGTTTGATGGTTATGTTATATATATGTATATGTAAATCATATATGAGATTAATAGGAATATATGAAGAATGCATATATAAAAGAAGAAAACAGAGTAAGAAAATGATAAAACGTGAGGCTAAACACATGAGGTATGTATCCTTTGTATTGCATATTTTAATGTTTACTTGTTCTACTAAGCTTTCGAGCTTAGCGCGGTTATGTTAATCGCGCAGGTAAATGGGTGATGGAGCTGGAGTAAAGTCAGTATGTCACGAAGAGAGCAAGTATAGTTCGAGACCAACTAGATGGTGATGCATGCATGTAACAGTTAATTATATTGTATTTTCAGAAGAATGTATTTATATGTATAAATGAACCTATTGAAGAGACAATGTAATTTATATATATATATGTATTATTATCAAAAGGATATTGATTTTGAAAGTACGTTTATATATTTCAATATAATGATATGATTTTGGAATGAAAGTAAAGATTTTAAATTTGTGATAACTAGTGACATCCTTATACTTTATATACCTACTGTATGTATACGATGTATATGTATAGTACTTATATAGAGTATCGGGGTGTTACATTGTAACAATCCCTTCTTTTTTAGCTTATTGAGAACCCAATATAGCGGCTTCTCCGATTCCGAAAACTGTCTCATTCCTTCTTGCCCAGTGGCATTAACATTAGCTACCTTTTATGTATTTTGATCTCTAGGCTGATAATTTCATTTTGCAGAAAAATGGTTCTTCTCTCTTTCCCTTTGACTTTGCCCACTAGAGTGGTAGTATAACACCCTTATACCCTATATATGTACAATACATATTTTCAGCATATATAAAATATGCATATACGGTATAAAAATATCATAGATCAACTTAATAATTTTTTTTTTACATTTCCAATTTAAAATTTCAAATTCTTAATATATAAAATTAAATGGCATATAAATATTCCTTACTTGTTATAGAAACCTAAAATAAATATTATATATAAAAATCTCTGGAAAAAATTCATCAGATTTTTGTTAGTAATTTGAACATCCCAAAATTTAGCAAAACACAACCTGTAAAAAGAAAACACTCCTATATAATTTCAATTCACCATCTCAACCATACTCTTCAATTTCACCAAGTTACTCAACATTTATATATATATATAATTTAAAACACATTTACCCTCCCATTTCAAATACATTGACCCAAAAATTTTTATAATATACAATACATAAAATCTAAAACATAATATACTATGCATAATACTCAAAATGTACAATAACATAAAAATATATACATGCTACTGACAGCGTTTTCGATCTCGATAACAACTCAAAAAGCTCAAAAATTAGTCTAGACCTGACCTGGTCTAGAAGAACTCTCTGGCTCAGTTGAGTCTACCCTGTCACCTGCGCAATGGAAACAATCGCGCTAAGCCGAAGCCTAGTGGTACAAACTTTGATAATAGCAGTATAATCCAAATGTAATGTCAATGAACAACACATATATATATCTCAACTCATAAAATTATATCTCATTATATTGCTCAATTATATCACAATTCATAATTCACATTAAAGCAAAGACAAGCATGGGCCCAAAAGGATCTAATATGCTATTCAAAATTCAGAATTACTGTTTTGGTCTATAATGACACCATGTGTCTAGCCCCGTAGGCAATATATCCATGGATAATCCAACTAGATATGAGCTTGCGATCCAGTCTTTTCACTTAGTCTAGCTTCAAGGATTTATTTTTGAGGCTTATGACCCGACCTTTTCACCCTAAAAACATCAGATTTATCAGCTGAACTTGGCTTATGATCTGGTCTTTTCACCAGCCTAGCATTTAGCCCGTAGGCAATCATAGGCATGCCGCCAAACACAGAACTCTGAAAATAGAATAACATATTTGACAAACAATTTATTCATATTTCTTATTATTAATCTCTTTCTCATTTTCACATATTCAATATAGGCACATTGCCTTATTTTCACTTTTTTTTCTCACTTTTCTTATTTTTCACATCTTTCTCATTTTTCTCATTTTTCTCATTTTTATCAATATCAATTCATTTCATTATACCACATGTCTCATTTTTGCATTCACAACACATTACCCAATTACTTTGGGTATTTCCACATAATATGCATATTTCGCATTTTACACAATTTAGCCATTATCAATGGCTTTTCACAATGCATTTAACACATATATGACATTACAAATGTCATAGCACATTATTCATACACAATCAATGAACCAAGTAGCTTAACACATTTTTCAACCAAAATGTTTTAAGTCCAAATGTCATGCCAATATAAACATTATATTCAAAGTTTGTACATACCTCTACTAGCAACCCAAAGCAAGCTTAAAACAACCTTCAATCCTATCTTTCCAACTTGCCCTTCACCACTTGGATGAAGCAAATCAACCTTCCTCAATGCCTAAACCAAATGTGATAGCAAATAATCATTTAGTATCACATTTAATGGCATTTCCAATATTAAACCAAAATTAAACATCACTCCTACAAATTTCTAAAAATTTAGCCTTTCCTTACTTTAACATTAGAATTCCATTCTACTATATTTAAATTAGTGTTTTAAGTTTATTTATATTATTAAAAATATATTTTAATACATTTAAATCATTTACATTATAAAAATATACTCATACACAAAATCTCAAAAATGACATAACCTTCCTCCATTGAATGTTTTCCATTCCAACACAATCCATTACTCATTTCAAGTTTATTTTCATCACTTTTAACACTAAACAACATGCTTAAACAAATAAAATCACGCAATTCAACCACTTTGGAAAATCACTTTTCCAAAACCCTAAATCTCCACTTCCAACCAATTTTGCACAATTAAAACTCATGTTTTTAAAACCTCCAAAAATCCATAATCCTAAATTCTCTATCTTCACCATTCTTTATCCAAACTCTATCATCTCTTCAATCTAACCTTAAAATCATTGTTAACTACCCAAAATAACATCATACACACCAATTCCAACAATTATAACATACTACTTCAAAAGTCCAAAACTCACATAAATCAATTTTCCATGGAATTCAAAGAAAAGAGTTGGAAACTTACTAATTGATAAAGAAACTTCTAAAACTCCACTTGAATCCTTAAAATTCTTTCAATCCTTGGTGTATGGAAGAATCAAAATCTTGGTTTAGACTCCCATGGAGTTTCGACCCTTGTGGAGTAGAAGAAGAATACGAAGACTTTTTAATTTTCTTTTTTTTTCCTTTCACCTTTATTTTAAACCATCCATATATATATATATTAAAATAATTTAATAATTAATTATTTATTTATTTATTTTTAAATTAAAATTCTTAATTTCCCTCTTTCATTCAAAAAACATTTATTTTTGAATTATTTTATTAATTGTAAATTTCTAAAATTTATTTACAAAAATACCAATGGACTTTGACTTTTCTTTTAACAAGTGTTGACTTTTATATCTTATGTATATTTTGCATATATATCACATATATATTCCACTTTTTCATTTAAAATCCCTTCATTTTTCATTTAAAACCATTAATTTAAATTATCCTTTTAAATTATAATTTATTTTATCAAATTTTCCAAAAATTAGAAATTTTTAAAAAATTTTGGGATATTACAGGTAGCCACCCTTATTGCTCCACTTAGACAGCACATGGTTCGGCTGGTCTCATAGAATAGGGATTGATCCCTCATTTTTCATTTGATCTCTATTAGTAAACATGTTCTCCATGGATGCTACCTTTCCCTTCTTCCTTATGTCAATGTGAGAAGCCTCATTAGCATTGTTGATGAGCTCTAGAATTTCAATCAACTTGGTCTTCATAAATTCAACCAATTGATCTCGTAGCTTGGCCATCCTAGCTTTGACAACTTTATCAACTATGTCCCTTAACTGGTTTGCATCCATCCTTCCAATGAAGCACTTGAATCAAAAATCAATGTTGTAGGTGGTGTCGTTGTATGCTCTTGAATTGCCGTACTCTAGGTCTGTAAGCCAGAAAGGATTAATGATATGAGATGCAAATGTATGCATGTATGCATGTATGCACAAACAATAAACAAACAAGTATAAATAGGACATTCCTTCCAACCTTAAAACTTCCACACACGGATGACGAGTCTCTTTTCCTAGGTATATGGTTAACAAAATACCAACATGGGATATCTTGTTTTCGAATATTTCCCTTGGACGTTTCAACCAATAGTTATATTTTTAAAAATGGAAATCAATTCATGATAATTTCCATTAATTAGGCTTTAATCCATCCAAAACTAAAGCAGCTTTTATGCTATATTGAATTAAAACTAAATTAAGAGGTTTAATATAAATAGATTTCTCACTAGAAAAAAGTAACTAGTGATTCATGCCAAAAACAAGCCCATGATTAATAACTCTTAGTATAAACTAGGCTCACAATTGATTTTTGGTATTTTCATAATTGACCTAAATAATTTGTAAGCTCTTTTAAAAGATTATTTTGTTTCTAAGCCCATAGTAAAAAGATTTTAGATAAAATAGATTTTGGGCTTTGTATTTGGGTCATGAGAAAATAATTTTTGATTTGTTTTTATGTCCAAAGACCATCTTGAAAAGTTTTAAAAATAGCTTTGGTCCTTTGGGTTTTAAAGAAAAAAAATTATTTGAGCTTACAATGTACTTAGGTCATATTAGAAAAAGAACAAACCAAATAAGCCATGATTTAAACCAAGATAAACTAACCATAGTCAAACAACAATCATTTGAGGAAAAACCTAAGGAAAGTAACTAGGCCAATTACATGAGCTTTAGTCTTTGGGTTGAAAGGCTTAGGTTTTCATAGCAAGTATATACCAAAAGGTACAAGGTTATGAGTCGTTATGCCATGCTCGATCTCCATACCTTGAGTGAAAGTATAATATCCCTTACATAACACAACACGGGTAACACGGGCGTCCTAACTCACGCACATGATGCAATCTAAATGATGTAATGGATAATATCATAATAAAAAAGAATAGAATAATATGAAGACCAATAGAATCAACTTCTCTTATCCCCATTGGAGTTGCCACTGTGAGTGAGAATTTTTGCCCCGACTCCCGGTGGAATGGTTTTTGCGACTTTGGCACTGTTTAGGCTCGGGGCCTTAGAGAACACAGGCCTAAGCTCGGAGAAAATGGAGTCACCACCCGGATGGGTCAGGAAAAAGAAAGGGGTAGATGACTCAATTTCTAAGGAATCCCCAACCCCCTAATGGGTTTGAAAAGTTGGGTATGTGTGGGGAAGGTGAGAAATGACCCAGCACCCCCACAATGCCCGATTCATTGGAACCAGCCTCCTTTGCAGGTCTTAATATTATAAAATTCTTAAATATAACAATATTATCCATACTACATGCAATAATTAAAATAAAGCATCATTATATTAAAATCAAAGCAATGTCCAAACAAAGCAAATAAATGGACACCCATCCGAGGATGGAAACATGTCCTTACATTGTCCATGTCTAACACTAAATAGGACACCCACCAAAAGGTGGAAACGTGCCCTTCACATTAATCCGAAAAATATGAAATAAATTAAATTACATAAGGTTTAAATAATGAGGTGCCCAAAAAGTGCAAATATACCTCTTACATTAATACCAAAATAAATCAATAATAATAAAGAAAATGCCCATTCATTCATTCATTCATTCATTACAAATTAAATAAACCAACAGTTAAAACATATAATAAACTACATAATCAAATCTATAAATAAATAAATTAATAAAAAGTATAAGTTTAGGGTTCACATCTTAAATTAAGGTTTTAAGAAATTAGTGTTTTGGAATTTAGGATTTGGAACTTAGGGTTTTGGAAACTAGAGTTTTGTAATTAGGGTTTTTGAAACTAGAGTTTTGGAATTAGGATTTTGGAATTAGGGTTTTTGAAAATAGGGTTTTGGAATTAGGGTTTTGGAATTAGGGTTTGGAATTAGGGTTTTAGGGTTTAAGGAATTTAGGGTTTAAGAGAGAAAGGTTTATGGGATTAGGGTTTTGATATTGTTGGATTATTGGAAAAAAGGGTTCAGGATTTTAACTTATTGCCTTTGAAAAAAAATTTTGGATTTGGGGAAATAAATTAAAGTTTTAGAAGAATAATCACGATTTTGGAGTTTAATAATTAATTGGTTTAAGCTTTTGGATAAAAATAGTTTAGGGTTTTAGTTTCAATAAAATAACTTATGGTTCTTGAGGTTTTAGTAAACAAACTAGATTATGACAATTGATTCAAACCCTCAACAGCTACTGGATGGTTTTAAGTTTTTATAAAACATGAAAGTGGAGTTACGAACACCAATTGATTGATATATTAACTAAAGCAAACAATTAAAGTTATTAAAATAAAGATCAAGTTACTGCATGTTCTTATTAATCAAAGAAAATGAAGCTACTACGAACATGAATAATTTATGATTAACGATCAAACCTCCGTCGTTGGTTCTATGAAAAAATTAATTTCTTGGTGAACAATGTGAAGATAGTATGGGCTCTGCCTTCTTCTTTGGTTCTCTTGATATTTCTGCTTGTTGTTTCCTTCGTTCTCAAAAAGCTATTGTTGTTCTTCTTTGTTTGTTACCGTCCCAATGTTGCTAAAAATTTTTGCCCCCTAAAGTATTAGGACTTCTTATTTATAGGCAAAAACAAATCAAAAAACCCTAAACCTAACTCTGCTAATTTGTCTTTCAGACGAATTCTCTGCTCCTTAGGAAACTCCGGTAAAAAAAAATCTAAAAAACCAATTGAAACCATGTCGATCTGGGAAACCAGATAGACATGAGTTAAGGCCATGTCGACCTGGTTGTCCAGGTCGACATGAGAGGCTCATATCAACCTGGACAACTAGGTTGACATGAGTCCAACCTCCTGTCGATTTGGGCTGCCAAATCGACATGAGGCATGCTCATATCACCCCGGCCAGCCTGACTCGAATTATTCTTGTATTTTTTAACTTATGGACCAAAACGTTTTAATTTGGGCCGATTCAACTTGATTTTAGGGTTTTACAATTGAATTTTTGCCTCTTTAATCCGAACCAACTTATTTAAATATTATAAACTATGTTTAAATCTTTTAAAGTCAGATCAAATTTATTTTGGCATCCTTTAATTAGGACCATATCAAATTGGGGTCAAAATTAAGGGTCTACAGTTATCCTTTCCACAAATTTTAAATACTAATTTGATTTTTACCTTGTCCCAGGTTAGATAACTCTGGTGATATCATTGGGTATGCACATGGTGACTGTCTGGTACCTCCTTGTGGCCTAAAAGCCAAATATTCAACCTTGGATATCTGACCCGAGGTCCATCAAGTATGGGCACCCTTACAAGGTTATGCTCATATACCCAAACCTACAGAAGTAATGAAAAGTCAAGCTCATTTAAACACTCACATTATTTGAGTCATCAGTTATGGAAATTTATACCTCAACAATGACTATGAAGCCAATAAAAGATATCTTTCTTCTGCATAGTTTGTTGAGACCAAGATAAAGACATGCAAGACAGACATCTCCCCTATTATAAAATGGCATACACTCTAGGTTTGAAAGGGCTCTTAATATGGACAGATGGATGGCAGCCTCGGTTCTACATAAAATGGCTGATGTTAATAAATACAACAAGAACCCCCGATTATATTGCTTAGCTTGTCCACCTTGTATTGGTATGGTGTATTCATCCAGTACTCTCGAATTTGTTCATATTTGATCTTATATAGTCCCTTGAACTTGGGCTTCATGCTAATCAACTGTGGAATTTTAGCCGACTTTAAAATGTTATCAGTCAAAGGGATTGGAATCCCATGGCACCTCACCAAATTAAAAGTCACTTCTCTGATAGGCAGATGAAAAGTATGACTAGTGTCTATCCATCACTCTAAAAGTGCTTGGACCACACTCCTGTCAATTTGGAAACCTCTTATCAGCAATTGCAAGACAAAATCCTCAAAGCCACAATCTCCAATCATTCTTTTCATGGGAGGTGGCTCCCGTTTGACCACTGGTGGGCTTTATAAACATACCCTCCGACGCGAATGACACAGGGGTCATGCTGGCATCAGACAGGTAAGTTACATAAGGTGAATAAATTCTATTAATTTTTCATGCTCAATGTCTTATTTAAATTAATTTTCAATTTATAAATAAATGTTAGTTTTATTTATCCTTTTTATATATTTTTGATAATTAACTCCCGTCAATTTATGCATAAATTTTGTATATTTATTTTCATATATTGACAAAAAAAATATGAATTTATTTTTATATTAAACATTATTATAAAAACTTCTATAAAGTTTTTATAAAAAATTTTGCTTTGTTGTTTTTCATCTTTACATAAAAATCCTGTATGTTCCTTTATGTGTATCTACCTATTTTTTTAGCTATATTTAAATTTATGCATATTTCCTTATTATAAATGGCCAATAAAATATATTAATCATTTTTTGTATAATTAAGCAAGTAAATTACAGCAAAATAATGCCTACCTTAGACCGTTCAATAGTGCTGCGATGGAGATCCATCCCAGCTAAGAGGGAAACCGTCCCGTTTTCCTGCGTTCGAATATGATCTAGCAGTTCAGCATCAAACTGAGGCTCGATTCTTAAAGCGTGTTGTACATCCTTCGTTTGTAAGCTAAAATTGATTAGTGAATGTTGGAAGTTTACTATATGTGAAAGGTAAATTATATACTTTACTCAATAATTGAACAAGTAAGTTGAATGCTTTTACAATGATGGACTTTTTGTAATTGTTTTTTTATGCAGGCCAAATTTTAAATATTGAAAGATATCTATGCGTGTCTAAAAATATATTTTTAGCAATAAAATATATTTTTCCATGCAGGGGCAAGGGTATATAGGGAATATTCAGTATAAATGATAGTTAAAAGAATAGCTTAAATTTTTGCTAATTTTTGAAATTATTTTCTTGTAGATAACTCATGTTAAGAACCTAAATCATTTTTGAGTCCAGAACTCAATCCAGGTCTAGAACCCAAACCAACTCAGATCTAGAATCAAAATTATTTTCAAGTCCAGAACTCAATCTGGGTCTAGAATCCAAATTATTTTTTAGTCCAGAACTCAATTCAGGTCCAGAACCCAAGCCAACTTGGGTCCAAAACCCAAACATTGTTAAGTCCAGAACTCAATTTGAGTCCATAACCCAAACCAACTTTGGTCAAGAACCCAAATTATTTTTGAGTCCAAAACTCAATCCGAATCCAGGACCCAAACCAACTTGGGTCCAGAATCCAAATTATTTTTTAGTCCAAAACCCAATCTAGATCCAGAACCCAAACCAATCTCGGGTCCAGAAACCAAATTTAGTCTTGGGTCCAAAACCCAAAATCCAAGTCTCGGGTCCAAAACCTAATTTTGACCAAAATTAGTTCAAAATTCACGTTGCTTTTCACTCTCTGAATGAATCCAAGATCATTCAAGTAGGAGGTAAACTATAGACCCTTAATTTTGGCACTAAACTAGTCTAATCCTAACTAAAGAAGATCAAGCTAAATTTGGTCCGATTTTAAAAGCTTAAACCTAGTTTATATGTTTTAAATAAGTTACTCCAGTTTTGCAAGGCCTAAAAGAAGTTGGTTCAATTTTTAAAAGCCCTAAACCTAGTCTAATTTATTATTTAGAAATTAAAACAAGTTTGATTCAATTTTAAAATACAAATTTAACTCGAATCGGACCTAAAATGTAAAACCATGATGAATTGTCGTAGCCAATTAGCCATAGAGGGCCTCCATGGAAAATTGGTAATGCCAAGTTTACCATGGATGGCATACCATGGTGAATTGGCACTAGCCAAATCACCATGGTCCATTAATCCAGCCCTAACTTAGTTTATTAATGTCCTGATTATGATTGGATTTTGTTTTAACCATCGGATTAGCGTATTAGGGTTTTAATTTTAAACCTTCTCCTCCTATAAATGCTAACAATTAATATTGAAATAGGGATCAACATAGATTAGCAATTAAAAACCTAGAACCAAGATAGCAATAGAGACACAACAATTCAACAAACAAGGCAGTCTCCGACCAAAACCAAAATTGTTGCAGGCAATTTAGAAAGCTTGGATCAATATATTCAACTTTGGTGGAGCTTCAAAATGCAAGTTTTGGTTTCTAATTCAATTTATTTATTCAGTATTTACAAATCATATTTTAAGATATCATCACAGTAGTTTGTTTATCAAATTATTTTGTCTAGTATCTTAATTACAAAAACCCTAGTACATATTTTATGAAACTAAAACCTAATCTATTTATATCATCCAGTAGTCCACTTCATATTTATTTGTTTCAACTTCACAGTAAGCTAAGATTTAATTTGAAACCTCTAATTTAACTATTAAAATCCTAATATATAAAAATTAATACATAAGCCCAAATCCCAGACTTTGTTTCTTAATCCTTAAAACCCTAACCATACTCCATAAAACCAAGACTCCAAAACCTTAAACCCTACTTCAAAATTATTAAAAACCTGACCCCAATTTGTAAATCCTTAAATGTCCAGTAACCTAATCCAAAACATTAAACCCTAATTCCAAAATCCCTAATTTCCAAACCATAATCCTAATATCCTAAACCCTAAATTCCAAAATCCCTAACTTCCAAACCCTAATCCTAATATCCTAAACCCTAAATTCTACAATCATATTTTTTCAAATATCTAAAACCCTAATCTTGTTTCTCTAAAAAAAAAAAAACCAAGCCCCTAATTCAGTTCCAAAAAACCAAAAACCCCAATTTGCCTAAATGTAATCCCAAATCAAAAAACCCCAAAACCCTAATTTCCAACCTAAAACCCTAATTTCCCAACTAAAACAAAAATTTCAAAAATAAAAACCCAAAACCCTAATTTTCATCCTATAAGCCCTAATTTAAAATGTAAACCCTAATTTTATATATTTAATACTTTAGACCTTAGTTTTGATTATTTAATTTATTATATACTTATGATGGATGATTCATTTTAATTGATTTACAAATGGATGATTTATTATCATGGTAGTTTGTATGGTTTAATTTATTTTTGTTAATTGTTTTATCATTCGGATGTTAAGGTATGTAAAAAGGCATGTTTCCACTTTGTGAGTTTCTTAACTATTTTTAATTATGTAATTTACTTTACAAATTTTGGGATTTTGTAAAGGACATGTTTCACCTTTTGGTGGGTGTCCTATTGTATTTATTTTTATGGACTTGGACATTGTAAAGGCATGTTTACATCCTTGGATGACTGTCTATTTTGTTTATTTTATTTTAATAAAGTGATGTATGTTTATTTCTTTTAAATTGTGTGTAGTATGGATAAAATCGTAATAACTAAGAATTTAATAATATATAGACCTGAAAATGAGGCTGGTTCCAATGAACCGGGCATTATAGGGGTGCTGGGTCATTCTCACCTTCCCCATACATGCCCAACTTTTCAAACCCATTAAAGGGTTGGGGATTCCTTAAGAATCGAGTCATCCACCCCTTTCTTTTTTTTCAGGTCGTTCGGATAGCGACTCCATTTTCTCCAGGTTTAGGCCCATGTTCTCTTTGGCCATGAGTCTAACAGTGCCAAAGTCGCAAGAACCATTCCACATAGGAGTAGGGGCGAAAATCCTTGCTCACAATGTAATACCCTTATATCCTATATACATACAATACATACACCCAATATATGTACTATACGTATATACGGTACAAGAATGTCACAACCCATTTTCTATAAAACCCTATCTTTCCAATTTTCACATATTAAATACTTTAATATATATATAGCAAATAAAATATTATTTATCAAAAGAAATATCAGACCACCATTACAAAATTTATAATTTACAATATGTATATATATACATCAAAACATAATATAACAAATGTTGTGTCAAAATGTACAATAATATAAAATATGTACATGCTGGCAGTGTGTCTCTGATCTTGATGTCCAATAATCAACTCTACAATCAAGATCCCAAATCTAGACCCGGCTCGGTCTAGACAAACTCTTCGACTCTACCGAATCTACCTTGTCACCTGCGCGATGAATTACAATCGCGCTAAGCCAAAAGCTTAGCGATACAAACTTTGATAACAATAAAGTTGAAATGCAATGCCAATGCACAATGCATATGAATATCCTATCTCATATCATTTCATCTTAGCATATATCTCAATTGTTTCACGATTCACAATTCATATAAAATAAACTTAAGCATGGGCCCAAAGGATCTAATATGCTATTCAAATTCCAAATTTACTATTTTGGTCCATATTGACACTTAGTGTCTAGCATGAAGGCAAGTAATGCCCAACGTCTAGCCTGAAGGCAAATCATACTGATGCCCAACATCTAGCCCGAAGGCAAGTGACGTCCAATGTCTAGCCTGAAGGCAAATCATAGTGATGCCCAACATCTAACCTAAAGGCAAGTAATGAGGATAACCTCATAGGCATGCCGCCAAACACAAAATTCTGAAAATTGAATAACATACTAGGCGCACAATTACTTCATTTTACATTATCAATCTCTTTCTCATTTTCTCATAATTCATTAGGCACGTTGCCTCTTTTCTAATTTATTTTAATGTCATAACATTACATTTCATCATTTCTCATATCCCAATATATCATTACATTGTATCACATTTTATGCAATCTAGACATTACCCATGGCTTATCATCATGTCTTTAATGCATTCATATAAAAACACAATACCCAAACAATTTGGGTCACTTTCACATATTGTACATACTTCACATTTTACATAATTTAGCCATTATCAATGGCTTTTCACAATGCATTTAATACATCTATGACATTACACATGTCATAGCACAATATTCATACAAGTTCCATGTATCAAGTAGCTTAATACATTTTTCAACCAAAATGTCTTAAGTCTAAATGTCATGCAAAATACCCAATTTATTCAAAGTTTGTACTTACCTCAAAGAGCAACCAAACAATCTCAAGCACCATCTTCAACCTTATCTTCTAAGATACCTTTCAACAATTGGATTGGGCAAATCAACTCTCCTCAATGCCTAAACCAAATGTGATTATAAATAATCATTTAGTATCACATTTTAATACATATACATGATCTCTCAACACAAAGATAAGAACCACAAAGAAAAAACAAGGAAAAGAGCTATCTTGGGCAAAATCTACAAATGACATGCTCCGCGACATGGGCGTGTCAATGACCGTGCCCTATGCCCACTACATAGAAGCTTTGACATGTCCAGTGACATGGGCATGTCACTGCCCATGTCCTTAATGCTACCTTACAGTAGCTATAACTTGCTCAGTGACATGGGCATGTCACTGCATGTGTCAATACTCTTGCAACATAGAAGTTGTGACACGTTCAGTGATATGGGTGTGTCACTGCATGTGTCACCATTACTAAAAATAAAAACATCGAGACACCTAATGACATGGTCATGTCAGGCCAAAATCCTGATACCAAAACATAATGGTCATATATCCAAAGTTACCATTATTTTCACATACTTTGAACAACACCTTTCCATTTCCAACTCACTTCAACTTAACCAAATCAATCATTTAACTTTAAAATACTTGGTTAAGCCTCAAAGTAACTTAATAAAAATCAAATTACGCAATTTAAGACCATGAATTCACAACTCAAAAGTTAATGGCCCTAACTCTTTCTCTCTATAACAAACTCAACTCAAACTTAACCATTTCTTCAATCAAGCTTTAAAATCATGTTTAACTACTCAAAACAACTTCATACATACCAATTCCAATCATTAAAATATACTACCATAACAAGACAGCTTCACATCTTTAAGAAGATCCAAGAAAACAAGTTAGAAACTTACCAACTTAAGTGAAAATCACCAAAAAATCTTTAAACACTTGAAATCCTTCAATTACTTGAGCTTGGAAGAAGTAAATCCTCCCTTTCCTTTAATTGAGCAAAATGACCTTCCAAGGAGAAAGAAGAAGAAGATGAAGAATAAGTACAAACTCTCTCCACCCACTTTCACTCTTAACCATATATATTTCCCACTTTTAATCTTAGCCAAGTATATATATTAAGATTTAATTATAACCAAAATATCATCTTCCATTAACATTATAATTTAATTTTGAATTATTTAAATACATTTTGACTTTTAAAAATTGATTTGTATATGTTATATATATTTACATATATATCACATATACATTTTACTTTTTCACTTAAAATCTTTTCATCTCTTTTCTTTTTTTAAATCATTTATTTAAATTAGCAAATTAACTTATAATTTATTTATTTAATTTCCAAAAATTAGGATTTTCAAAAATTTGGGATATTACACACAAACTCTAAGGTACTTCATGCTCTCATTGGATCCTATTGTGCAAAACTGGTTCAATACCTTAGAGGAAAGTACTCAAAAGAACTGGGATTTGTTGTACAAAGCCTTCATCCAGCAATGTGGGTATAATGTAGAATTAGAAGTTACCCTGATGGAGCTAGAGTCAATAAGGTAGAAGCAGAATAAGAATTTTGTTGACTATGTGAATAGGTGGAGGAATAAGGTTGCACTGCTTAAGAAGAGGCTCGATGAATCTGATTAGATTTGGATGATAGTGATAGGTGTCGTACCCAGTCATGATAGTGAGCGGATGTCTCACACTATTATCAAGGACTTCGAAGATCTTCTTCAAGCTGGTTTATAGATAGAAAAATGGGAAAGAGAGAAGAATAAATTTTTTGGAAAAAGAAATGATAGGGGAAGTTATCATTTTGTTCGTCGGGGTACATAAAAGTTAGTGGATGTCAATGCAATAACTAGTCAAGCAAATAAAAGATAGTTTTCAGAGTTGAAAAAACCTCTGTCTTGGGTTTTAATAAGTTGCAGAGGAATGGGTTATTACAACCATTGGCTCCCCGACCTTTGCCGAATCCTCTGCCATCATGCTTTGATATCAAGGCCTTTTGTCAATTTCATCAAGTGTAAGGGCATGAGACAGATAGATGTGTTTGCTTAAGGCACGAGATCTAAGATTTGATTGATAGTGAAAGCTACCTGAGCCTGATAAGCCCAACACCAAGAATAATCCTCCATCTAAATTCGAAAAGGTGCCACCGCCTGCAACATTCATGATAGAGGGAGGTTTGGAGGAGAGTTTTGCCTTGTCATCTTATCATGATATGGATGAAGAAGCTGTGTAATATCCAAAAATTTACAAAAATAAAAATAAATAAATAATTTGGGGGAAGAATAGAGGGTTGGAAGTAAGAAAGGACCAAATGAATATGCAAAATATATGTAGAATAATGCTAAAATATAAAGTCAAAGGGAATAGGAAAGTAAAAGGGTAAAATGATAAAAATAGAAAAATGTTAAAGTTAAAAGTTAGAAAAAAATAATTGAAAATTAAAATAATATCTTTTATTAGTGGAAGATGATGGAGAAATTTAATATTTATAAAATATTGAAGTAAAATTTTTTTAGCGGAAGATAGAAAATTGAAGTTTTAAAATAAATCAAATTTAAAAATAATTTTGGGTAGTGAAAATAATAGAAAGTTGGATATTTATTAAATATTAATTAATTAATTAATTAATTAATAATAAAATTAATAAATTAAATAAAAACAAAATTAATATTGAATGGAAGAAAGAAATTAGAATTTTTGAATAATTAAATAATTAATTAAAGTAATTTAATAATATATATATGGCTATTAAATGAAAGAAAGAAAAAGTCAAATTAAAAAAAAAAACTCTTCTTTCTTCTTCTTCTAGCCGTGACCACAATAGCCATTAAGGAAAGAAAATTTTGCCTCATCAAATCACTCAAGTTTGAAGGGCTTTCAAAGGATTGGAAGGAGTTTTGGTGGATTCTTCACTAGTTGGTAAGTTTCTTTTCTTAATTTTGGAGTTTGGTTGAAAGTTATGAATATATATGAATTGGGTTTTTGAAAGAGCATGTTATAATTGTTGGTATGGGCATGTATGATGTTAATTTGATGAGTAAACATTCACTTTAAGGTTACATTAAAGAAAAGTTTAGGTTTGGTTAGGGTTTGGAAGAGGAAGTTTCTAAATTAGGGTTATAGAAAGGGTTTTGTGGAAGAATGCTTATTCATTTGACTTCATCATTTAAATCATGTTCTAATATTATTTTAATGATGAAAATAAACTTATATTACCATTTAGAGTTGGTTAGAAGGAAGTTTCAAAATTAAAGAGAGAGCAAAAATTTGAAATTTTGAAGGAATAATGTTAATTGATGTTTAATAGTTTAAATGTTTTAAAATGTGATTCTAAAGTGTTGTATACACTCACATTATGATTAGGTGGTGAGTGATAACAAGTTACTTTGTTAACGTGGTGAAGGGCACATTGAAAAAGTGGTGAGAAAGGATTGTTTTATAGCTTGGGAGTTGTACAAACTAAGGTTAGTACATACTTTGATAGAATGGTACTGTAATGCATTAAAAATGGCATGTTTGTTTAGATCATTTATTATTGTATTTTTTGAGTAATATTATGTGTTTTTAGTTAATATTTCATTTGATTTTTGTTTAAAGTTTTTTTAAAGTGTTGGTTTTAGGTTAAAGTGCAAAAAACTCCCTTGGATGATCAAAACAATGTTGGAAAAGCATGAATCAAGCAAGACATGGCCAAGCCAAAGCAAGCTTGGTCGTGCCCTTCACAGAAAATAAAGCAGAGACTGACACACCCAAGAGACATGACCAAGCCACTGGCCGTGTCTCACCTAAGGAACAAAACCAAGAAAGAAAAGAAAAGAAGGTAGAACTTGGCACTGGCAAGTGAAATGGCCAAGCCACTGGCCGTGTCACATGACATGGCTAGAAGCTTGGCCATGTCCCATCTTAAGCCAAATAACAAAGGAGCAAGAAGCATGGCCGTGTCTCACCAATTGGACCAAGCAAGGAAGGAGCAAAGAGAAAGAAGCAGAAGAGGATACACTCATGAGACACGGCCAAGCCACTGGCTGTGTCTAGGAGCTTGGCCATGTCACCTACAAGAAAAGAAGGAAAGAAATGGCAACAAGTGACACGACCAGCAAGCTTGGTTGTGTCCTAAGAAAAGTGAGAGACACGGCCATAAGCTTGCCAGTGTCACCCTTGGTCAACTTTGAATATTTGAATTATTTGCACAAAGTGGAGGATAAGTGGGGGACAAAGGTCTTGTTTTTGCCAAAAGAAATATTAAACAAAGAAAAGAGTGGGAGACAAGAGAGTGTGGTGTGAGTTGGAAGGCATGGGTGTGTTTTGAAAGAATTAAAAAGAGAAGGAAATTGAAGGAAGGCACACGTTGGAGAGGGTGACACTCCTTGGTTCTTCATCCTCATCCTCCATTTCCATCTTCTCCATCTTCCATTCACAAGATCTTTGATATTCTTTAGGGTAAATTGGGTTAAACAAGCTCTTGAAGGTTTGAAGAAAGCTTCATTGAAGGTTTGGTGACTTGAGAAAGCTCCATTCCATCTTCCAACGGTATAATCAATTGAAGGTTTGGTGACTTGAGAAAGATCCATTCCATATTTCAAAGGTTGAATCAATTGAAGAGGGCTTGCGTTCTTCATCATGCATCAAAGTGGAGCTAGGAGGAAGACTAGTAGTCCTACTCTTGGCATCTTCACAAGGGATTTTCTATTCTCTCTTTTGATTCATTTATATATTGTTGTTGTTTTATTAAGAGAATTAATATTTCAATTAATATTTCAATGGACAATTTGTATTTGATTTATATTGAGATGAATGTTTGTTTTAAATTGATGATGTTGAGCTAAATTATCCATGCCTAGGGTTTGTAGTAGATTTGATTTAATGCCTTGATTTGATATTTTCATTAATGTACCTTGTTGTTGGTTGATTGTATTGTATTGAATGTTAGGTTAATAGATTAGCTACCTATTAATGTTTTAATATTGGATGACGGACTGAGAGGTGAAATTCAATATTGGAACTATACAATTAACCACCCTATGAATGAATTAGAAATATAAGTTCTAGGGTTTTATTAATTTGCTAATGTAAAATAATTGGTTGTTGTTAATTCATGAATGTGAAAACTAATGAATTGGTAATTGACTAATTAACTCAAGGAAAAATTTAATTTACAAGGTTATGTTAATGGATAATTTGAGAATTGAGCTTTGATTGAATTGACCTACAACCCTAGGCACCATCCCTAGAATTTAATCAACCTTGTTATTGCACCATTCCAAAATAACAAACTCTTGCTTTTAAATTTAATTGTCAATCAAGCTATTACGAACAACACCTTCCTTGTGAGACAACCTTGAGGCGATCACCTTTGCTATAATAGCCTCGTATACTTGCGAGTGCATCTTGTAGTAGTACTTAATTCGAGCATAACAAGTTTTTGACGCCGTTGCCGAGGAAGGTTGTTTAAGTAGTAATAGTTTGATTTTTTCAACTTAATTGTTTGTTTGTTTTATTTGATTTTTTTAATTAATTGTTTGTTTGCCTTCTTTAAATTGTTAAGTGTTTTTTGTAAATATGCAGTTTTCAAGGTACA
Source organism: Garcia nutans (assembly GCA_947685225.1). NCBI lineage: Eukaryota > Viridiplantae > Streptophyta > Magnoliopsida > Malpighiales > Euphorbiaceae > Garcia > Garcia nutans. The sequence goes on from CANTUV010000045.1 coordinate 40,371,888, forward strand.
TAGGAGTTATAATTCTAATTCTAAAATGGCATGGCAATTAGCAGAATTAACTAATCAACTTAAGATGTTAAATGCAAGAGGAAGAGCACCTATGCCTATTCGTGAAGTATGTTCAGCATGCGGGATTGCAGAACATAGTGCAAATATATGTTCAATTGGTTTTAAACAATACCAAGAGAGGCAAGAGGAAGAATATGCCTATGAAAGTTTCTAGCCAAGGGGTAGAAATGACCTATATTCCAATCCTTATAATCCAAGTTGGAGAAACTACCAAAATTCTTCTTGGAAAAACCAGTAGCAAATTCCACCTCAATAATTTTTTCAACCTTACCAAAGAAGTTCTTACTCTCAAAAACAATATTCAAATCAAGATCACCTTAAGAAACCCACATTTGAAGATAGTTTGAATGCCTTTATTCAAATTAGCACTCAAAATCAATATCAACTTAAGGAACCCACTTTGGAAGATAGTTTGAATGCCTTCATTCAAATTAGCATAAAAAATCAAGCTCAATGCAAGGAACCCACAGTGGAAGATAGTTTGAATGCTTTCCTTCAAATTAGCACAAAAAATCAGGAAGGGAGCAATGAGAGGTTTGATTCTTTGGAGGTATCATTAAAGAATGTGGAAACTCAAGTTGGGCAATTGGAAAATCAACTCCAAGCACACCAAAAAGAGGAATTTCCTAGCCAATTAGAGCAAGTCAATGCAATAACAAATTTGAGGAGTGAAAAGGCCATACATAACAAAGTTTGCGATTTCTTTGATGCAGGTACTAATCAAGAAGAAAATAGCAAGGATATCCAACCTAACATCGAGAAGTTAATTCAATCAAAGGAGGAGAATTTGGAAGCATCAACTACAATAAAATTTCATGAACCTCCAAATCCTTATATGCCACCAATTCCATTCCCAAGTAGATTGAAGGATGAAAAGCAAGGTATGCAAATTCCTGAACTCTATGACATGCCCTATAGTGAAGATAGTGTATATAAGCTTGAGGTGGCCATGACATTATAAGTAGAGCCTAATATTTCCAATTTAGAAATTGAGGAGAGAAAAATACTATTAATTGATGAGGTTGTTGAGAGAGAACTTCAAATTGCTAAAGAGGATGAGGAAGTGATTCAACCAAACTTGGTTGAACTTAACCCCAAAAATTTTGAAAGATGTTTTGGTTTGGGAGTACAGTATGCAACAAATGATCATCTCTCCCACTCTCGGTGGTGAGAAAGAGCAAAAAACGTATATAACCATGTTGCAAACTGAAAAGGTTTTTACCACGTCCCAATAGCATTGGAGGATCAAGCTAAGACAACCTTCACATGTTCTCGTTGGACAATTGCCCTTTCAAGGATGCTACCTAGGCTTTGCAATACATTGGGCACATTTCAAAGTTGCATGTTGTTCATCCTCTCACACATGGGCACCAATTACATTAAAGATGGAAGGAGCACTACATATCGCATATTGGAACGATGGAAATTAGGTTTCATCTAAACTCTCTCTTTTAATTTATGCATGCTCACATTGGGAACAATGTGAATCTTATAGTGTGGGGTGCATTTTGTGTTTTTACTTTTAATTTATTTAAGTTTAGTTAATGTTTTTCTTTGAATAAATGAATTTTGGAAAGTTCAATTGTTATAAAAATTGTTGATAGAAGATTTTTTAATTTTTGAAGCATGAATTTGAGAATTGAGTAGAATTGGTGCTTATTGTCAATTTTGTTGGTTTTTCATTGCATTGCCTTTTAACTAGTGAGGAATTGAGCCATCAACTTATCATTCTTGTTGTGTGTGAACATCTTTGATTGATGAATTGCTAGAACTTACTTTGACATGCATTTTGAGACTACATAAAAATTTCAATTAGGCATCAAGATGATTAAGGCAATTAGGAGAACACACTTTGGCTTAAAAAGTCCAACCCTATATTCAACCTTATTTAGCAAATTTTGAGCCTATTTCGTTTTTCCTTTTCTTTCTTTTTTGCAATACTGCTAACTTTGAATCATGCTATTTTGTCTCTTACCCTTTCATTAGGTTAAGAGCATTTTAAGAGCGTTTATGATCGAGTATTATGTTGAATTATGTATAGGGTTAAATTTAGTAGGTTTAAGATTGCAAACCATTATGTTCTTTATTTGCACATTATAGTAAAAAAAATAATAATAATAAATAAAAAAGGGAAAAAAATAATAAGAATAATTGTTGTTCTTGTTGAAAGGGTTGGAATAAGTTTGGGAATAATCATTGCAAGATTTAATAAGTGAGTTCCAATGAAAAGCACTTAAATGCTTAGTGGTAGGTGAATGGAAGGTGTTTTGGAATTGTTGGGGTATATATATATGATCGGTTACTTCATTCTTATAGTGCTCTTGAACTTAATGATGAAGCTCACATTTCCTAAATGTCATGCCTTTACCTTAGCCCCACTACAACCCAATGAAAGACCTTATGATTGATGCTCGATTGTCATTAGGTGGTGGAGATTTGATTGATAAGCAAGCCTATGGCAATAATCTTTTATTGATTGTTATGAGTGTAACACCACCATGATCAAACACTTTTAAGAGTTGGTAAGGGAGTGACAACATATGTTATGCATGGAAAACCACTAAATTGCACAGGCATCGATTTTGTTCGATTTGAGATTGATTGCGAATTTAGGGATAGGGAAGTCTTGATGCATCCTTATAACTCTTGAACTTGACAAAATTTATCTTGTTTAGTTTGTTTTGATTTTAACCTTGCTTGGGGACGAGCAAGGAATTAAGTGTGAGGTATTTGTTTAGATCATTTATGATTGTATTTTTAGAGTAATATTATATGTTTTTAGTTAATGTTTTATTTGATTTTTGTTTAAAGTTTGTTTGAAGTGTTTATTTTAGGTTAAAGTGCAAAAAACTCCCTTCAATGATCAAAACAATGTTGGAAAAGCATGAATCAAGCAACACATGGCTAAGTCAAAGCAAGCTTGGCCATGTCCCTTAAAGAAAATAAAGCATAGACTGACACACCCAAGAGACACGGCCAAGCCACTGGCCATGTCTCACATAAGGAACAAAACCAAGAAAGAAAAGAAAAGAAGGCAGAACTTGACACTGGCAAGTGACATGGCCAAGCCACTGGCCGTGTCACATGACAAGGCCAAGAGCTTGGTCGTGTCCCATCTTAAGCCAAATAACAAAGGAGCAAGAAGCATGGATGTGTCTCACCAATTGGACCAAGCAAGGAAGGAGCAAAGTGAAAGAAGCAGAAGAGGACACACTCATGAGACATGGCCAAGCCACTGGCTGTGTCACAAGACACGGCCAGGAGCTTGGCCATGTCACCTATAAGAAAAGAAGGAAAGAAATGGCAGCAAGTGACACAGCCAGCAAGCTTGGTCGTGTCCCAAGCAAAGTGAGAGACACGGCTAGAAGCTTGGCCGTGTGACCCTTGGTCAACTTTGAAGATTTCAATTATTTGCACAAAGTGAAGGATAAGTGGGGGACAAAGGTCTTGTTTTTGCCAAAAGAAATATTAAACAAAGAAAAGAGTGGGAGTCAAGAGAGAGTGGTGTGAGTTGGAAGGCATGGGTGTGTTTTGAAAGAATTAAAAAGAGAAGGAAATTGAAGGAAGGCACACGTTGGAGAGGGTGACACTCTCCTTGGTTCTTCATCCTCATCCTCCATTTCCATCTTCTCCATCTTCCATTCACAAGATCTTTGATATTCTTTAGGGTAAATTGGGTTAAACAAGCTCTTGAAGGTTTGAAGAAAGCTTCATTGAAGGTTTGGTGACTTGAGAAAGCTCCATTCCATCTTCCAATAATCAATTGAAGGTTTGGTGACTTGAGAAAGATCCATTCCATATTTAAAAGGTTGAATAAATTGAAGAGGGCTTGAGTTCTTCATCATACATCAAAGTGGAGCTAGGAGGAAGACTAGTAGTCCTACTCTTGGAATCTCCACAAGGGGTTTTTCTATTCTCTCTTTTGATTCATTTCTATATTGTTGTTGTTTTATTAAGAGAATTAATATTTCAATGGACAATTTGTATTTGATTTATATTGACATGAATGTTTGTTTTAAATTGATGATGTTGAGCTAAATTACCCATGCCTAGGGTTTGTAGTAGATTTGATTTAATGCCTTGATTTGATATTTCCATTAATGTACCTTGTTGTTGGTTGATTGTATTGTATTGAATGTTAGGTTGATAGATTAGCTACCTATTAATCTTTTAATATTGGATGACGGACCGAGAAGTGAAATTCGATATCGGAACTATATAATTAACCACCCTATGAATGAATTAGAAATATAAGTTCTAGGGTTTTATTAATTTGCTAATTTAAAATAATTGGTTATTATTAATTCATGAATGTGAAAACTAATGAATTGGTAACTGACTAATTAACTCAAGGAACAAATTAATTTACAAGGTTATGTTAATTAATAATTTGAGAATTGAGCTTTGATTGAATTGACCTACAACCCTAGGCACCATCCCTAGAATTTAATAGATCTTGTACAACCCTTACACACGTTACTTTTAGGTTTAAATTATTCTTGCACCATTCCAAAACAACAAACTCTTATTTTTAAATTTACTTGTCAATCAAGCTATTAAGAATAACACCTTCCTTATGAGGCGATCTTGGGGCGATCACCCTTGCTGCAATAGCTTCGTATACTTGCGAGTGCCGCTTGTAGTAGTACTTAATTCGAGCGCAACAGTTACATTGTATTTAAAAATTAATACTGTGCTACTTTGATGTGTGACTTCACATGAAAAAGTGCATAGATATATGTTTAAGACATGAAATGCATAATGTATGAAAAATTAAGCCATTTTAAGATGGCTAGTAGCATTGTTAAATATGTTTGTGAAAAGAATGTATTCATGCCAATTTTAAGGCATAATTTAGCCACATTGATAAAGTGGCAAAACATTTGATGTTTGTAATGGAAAAGCATGGAAATATGACCAAAATGAATAATATGCGATAAATGAGAAAAATGTGAAAATAGCCCAAAGTGTTTGGGTAATATAGGCGCATTGAAAAGGTGACATACATTATTGGAAATGCAATGAATTATATTGAATTAAGGCAATTGTTCATGGCTATGCAAAAAAAAAAAAAGAAGAATAAATGAGACAATGTTATAGAAAATGGATTATGGAAATGTATATTATATGTGTGTTGCCTTATATAATATTTGTAGACCCTTAATTTTTTACCCAGTCCAGTCTGATATTTTTAAACAGGCCAAAATATTTTATGTGGTATTTTAATATTTATTATTTATTTTAAAAAATAATATTTATTTTAATAATATTTATTACTTATAATATTTATTTTTAATAATAAAAATAAAAAAGTAAAAAAAATAAAAAAAATCTATAAAATAATAAAAAATCAGCGACGGCAAAATCGACGACGGCAGAATTGGCGACGAATTGGCTTGGGCCAATTCACCACAGGCCAATTTGCCATTGTGACTAAATTGTGCCCCGTGCACAATTTTGCCCCAGACCAGCCCGCAGCTCGCCCGCTCACAATTTTCGCCGAAACCTTATTTTACTTGGTTTTTGATTTTTTTTCCAAAATATTTTTTAATTTTCTTAATATACTGAATTTTTTTATTTTAGTTGCTTATAAATAGCATATTAAAATACACAAAAAAAAAGACTTTGATTTTTTGGGAGGATTTTTGGATTCGGCCAGAATGGGACTTTGGACTTTTTTGGAGATGGAACTTGGGGAGGCAGTGACTATTAGGGGAAACATTTTACCATGTAAAAATCAATCAACAACAAGAGAGGATCCATAATCAAGGCAACAATTAATGTTGTCTTGGTAAATTGTTCAGCTAGAATTTTATTCAATAAATTGTGGAGGAACCAACAAAGAAGGTATGTTCTGAACTAAATCAATATACTATACTTTGATCATTTTAAGTATTAAATATGTTATTTATTCACCTAAATTAATTCACAAAAGGTTATGTATTTAAAGTTTTAATGCATCACAGTAGCTTCAGTGGCTTCGTTTAAGTTTTTGAAAAATTATCAAAGTAGCCTAAGTACTTAAAAATAAAAATGATGTTGATATTCTTAATCCAAACCCTAAACTGTTTTTGAAACATTAATCCCTAATTGTTTAGCATTCTAAAACCCTAACTTATAAAACCTAAATCCCAAAACCATAACCTAAACCCTAATTTCTAAAATAAAAATCCTAGCCTTGTTTTCCAAAACCCTAATCATATTTTCCTCAAACCCTAAAACTAGTTTTCAAAATTTTCAACACCAAAACCTACATCTCTAAAAATCAGTTTTCAAAATTCTCTGGGGTGCTACCCCCTTGACCCTCGCAGCCTAACCGGCTAGCGGGACCGCCGTATGGGCTCGTCGAAGGGGTCAATATTTATTTGTGTATTATAAGTCTTCGTGTTTAACTTCATTTATTTTAAGTCCTAATTTAGTTATTAAAATTCTAAAAACCTTAATTTAAGATGTAAATCCTAAATTTATATATTTATTGCTTTATTTAATTTTAGATTTGATTATATAGTTTATTATATGTTTTGATGATTGATTTATTTAATTTTGATGTTTGGTTTATTTAATTTATCATGGATGAATATTTTTTAATTATTATTTATTTATTAAAATTGTAAGAGGTATGTTTCCATTATTGGGCATCTCATTAATTAATTATTATGTAATTTAAATTGTTTTTATATTTTGGGATTAATGTAAAGGACACGTTTTTACCTTTTGGTGGGTGTCCTATTTAGTTTTAGACATTGGACGTTGTAAGGACACGTTTCCATCCTCGGATGGGTGTCCATTTATTTATTTTGTTTGAACATTGCTTTGATTTTAATACAATGATGCTTTTATTTTAATTGTTGCATGTAGTGCGGATAATATCATTATATTTAAGAATTTTATAATATTAAGACCTGAAAAGGAGGCCGGTTCTAATGAACCAGGCGTTGTGGGGGTGCTGGGCCATTTCTCACATTCCCTACACGCACCCAACTTTTCAAACCCATTAGGGGTTGGGGATTCTTTAAGAATCAAGTCATCCACCCCTTTCTTTTTCCCGGCCCGTCTGGGTGGCGACTCCATTTTCTCCGGGCTTAGGCCTATGTTCTCTAAGGCCCCTAGCCTAACAGTGCCGAAGTCACAAGAACCATTCCACCAGGAGTAGGGGTGAAAATCCCCGCTCACAATATTCTATTCCAGAGTTTTGTGTTTGGCGGCATGCGATATGATTTGCCTTCGGGCTAGACATAGGACGTCACCATCATATGATTTGCTTTCGAACTAGATATTGGACATCACTTGTATTTTCATCGGGCTAGACACTGTTGTCAAAATGGTCCAAAGCATTATCTTTAGAACTTGATTATTATATAGGGTCATTTGGACCTAAAGCATGTGAATGTGTCATATGATGGTTTATAAGGAAAATGCATAAGTTTCATTATGTGTCCACATGTCACATTAAATGTAACACCGCCACATCCAATGCACACACACTACAATCACAACAATGTAGCATAAGTGCACCAAACATAGGGATGCTACGGTTTTCTTCAACATTCAAAACATTTTAAACTTGATACAATACCCTAATCATTATACATTATAGAAATTAAGTCATTGACTTAAAATATAAACATGTTAGATATACATATATACATTTAAATATTACACAGCGGAAGTTATAAATTAGGTACATATTTACATTATAAACATTACTTTACAAAATATAAAAGAAGTATACATGATTGGCAAGTCTGCTCTGATCTTTAAGTCCTCAAAAATCAACTCTTCACTGTCTACTCTCACTCGGTCTTGATGAACTCTCGGGTTCAACTCTACCAACTCTATTACCTGCGCGATCGAACACTATCGCGCTAAGCCAACGGCTTAGTAAGATAAAACATGCTAATGTTTTGCTTTGATGCAATGCAGTGCCAATTCTCAATCCATATTATACATGTAACATCATATATGCAAAACTAACAACATGCCTTTACATTTCATAACTCAACATAAATAGACATATCATATTTCAACATCTTATCATATACCTCATTAGTTTTCATTTAATCATTCATAATCAACATTAAGCAAAGACAAGCATGGGCCCAAGACACACTAATATGCCATTCAATTTTCAGAGTTAATGTTTTGGTTCTATCATCACATTTATCAATATCATAAACCCAACTAGGCTTCAAGGATTAGGTTCAACCAAGCTTCAAGGGGAGCAAAGCATGCTAAGCTTCAACCCAACTTGGCATCAAGAACCAACCCAACCTAGCTTCAAGGGTGGTAACATCTCAATTAGGCTTCAAGGATTCAATCCAACCTAACTTCAAGAGATTGTTACACTTATTAGGCATGCCACCAACAACCAACTCTGAAAATGGAATAACACATTAGCCACACAATTCATTTATTATTCAATTATCATTTCCATTCTCAATTCTCAACAACATTTAGGCAAACATGCCTTATTTCTTTCAATTGCATCACATCATAGCCAACCACAATGGCATTGTCTCATATCATGTCTTATTTGAATTATCATTGCATCTTTGATATACATTTCAATATTCATTACTCATGAAACACATTACCATTTACAATGCATAACATGACATTATTCAATCTCAACAATGCAATTAGGGTAAAGAACAATTGATATGATTCATAGCTTTAGAACCTTACACATGTAATTGATTATATCATTCATTGATTCAAGTGTATTTAAAAATGTTTAGGGTTAGGTTTAGGGACCAACCTACCCTTTGAGAACCAAAGCAATGCAAAAAGAACAAGGAAGTAAAACCTTAACCTACACAATTGAGGGACACGGGCAGCCACTTGAGGGACACGGCCAAGCTTGTGGCCGTGTCACTCAAACCAATTGGACAGTAAGAAACACGGGCAAGGGACACGGCCAAGCTTATGGCCGTGTCTCTTAAACCAAAACTCACAGTAGCTAACACGGCCGTGTCTCTCAAAACTAATTCAACACACGCAAAAGTTTCATGACTTGGCCGTGTCTCTCCTTTGCTTTTGGCCGTGTCTCCCAAAACACAAACCCTAATATGCAAAATTCTCCTCCAATTGCACTCAAACTCATCAAACACCATATAACATGTTTCAAATGAATGAAATCAATGTTCTAAACACAAATTCTACATGTTTATCACAATATTCCTTATTAAAACACATCAACCAAAACATTTAAACATATACCATCTCAAACCCTAAAACCAACTTTACACTTGAACTTCCACTATCAAAATCCATTTAAACTTACAACCTTCACAACCAAACCAACCTCAAATCAATCTTTTAACTAACAATCAACTTTAACATTTGTAAATACATATCAAACACACCAAATCATCAACTCAACAATTCACCATACACCTTAGCCACAACTTCCAAATTAATAAAAGAAAACAAGAAATTTCTTACCTTATATGAAGAAATTCCACAAATCTTTCACCAAATCTCTCAATTCCTTCATCAATTTGAGTATAGCATCAAGAACACTTCTCTTTCCCTTTGTCTTCTTCAATGGCCGGCACAAACATGAGAAGAAAAGAAAATTCAACAAAGTCAAATGACTTTTCTTCTTTAAATCTCCACCAAGAGATTTTATCCAAGCAATTACCAAAATGCCCTCAATCATATAACTAACTTTTTGTCTTATATAAGCCCATATATGCAATTACACACTCAACAATAAAATATCTTCTTCCACTAACCAACACCTTGACTCTTCTTTGACCCATTTATATGTTATATATATCAACATATACACAACATATACCATTCTCTCTAAACCCTAAATCCTTCCCAAAACACATATACTTTTCTTTTCCCAATTCTTTATCTTGCAATTTAAAACAACCATAATAACAACAACATACAAAACTTCTAGGGCATAAATGAGGATATTACAATTCTCCCCCTCTAAAAAGAAATTTCGTCCTCGAAATTACCTGATATCAAGGCCGAAACAGCTGAGGATATTGCTTTCGCATGGTTTGCTCATTCTCCCAAGTTGCTTCTTCTTTTGCATGATTCTTCCAAAGAATTTTCACTAATGGCACTCTCTTGTTCCTCAATTCTTTCACTTCCCGTGCCAAGATAGCAACTGGTTCCTCTTCAAATGTCAAGTCTGGGCTCACTTCAATAGATTCAAATGGCAACACATGAGATGGATCCGACCTGTACCTTCTCAACATAGAAACATGAAACACATTATGAATACGATCCAACTCAGGTGGCAAAGCAAGCCGATAAGCCATTGGCCCAACTCTTTCCAATACTTCATATGGTCCAATGAAACGAGGACTCAATTTTCCTTTCCGACCGAACCTCAAAATCTTCTTCCAAGGAGATACTTTCAAAAATACCTTATCCCCAACATCAAACTGAATATCTCTCCTTTTCAGATCCGCATAAGACTTCTGTCGGTCCGAAGCTGTTTTCAATCTGCCTCGAATCAACTTCACTTTCTCTTCAGTTTCTTGAATCAAATCAGGCCCAATCAACTTGCTATCACCAAGTTCACTCCAACAAAGAGGTGTTCTGCACCGTCTGCCATACAATGCCTCGAATGGGGCCATTCCGATGCTGGATTGGTGACTGTTGTTGTAAGCAAACTCCACAAGAGGTAAGAATCTATCCCAACTTCCAGAGAAATCGATGACACAGCTTCTCAACATATCCTCAACAATCTGTATCACCCTCTCAGACTGTCCATCCGTCTGTGGATGAAAAGCAGTACTGAAGTGTAGTCGAGAACCCAAAGCTCTGTGCAAACTCTTCCAAAATCTTGAAGTAAACCTGGGATCTCGATCAGACACCAAAGAAGTTGGAACACCATGCAATTTCACAATCTCCTGGATGTACAGCTCAGCCAACCTCTCCAAAGAATAATCCATCCGAACTGGGAGGAAATGAGCTGTCTTAGTCAATCTATCCACAATCACCCATATGGCATCATGTTTCTTTTGTGTCAATGGCAAACCAGACACAAAGTCCATGGTCACTCTATCCCACTTCCATTCTGGCACTGACAACGGTTGAAGCAACCCAGTTGGAACTTGATGCTCTGCTTTAACCTTCTGACAAGTGAGACATTTCGATACAAACTCAGCAACGTCTCTCTTCAACCCAATCCACCAGTAATGCTGTCTCAAATCATGATACATCTTGGTGTTGCCCGGATGCATAGAAAACATCGACTGATGTGCCTCTTCCAAAATGACCCTCTTCAAATCAGCATTATCGGGTACACACAATCTGTTCTTGAACCATAGGCTCCCATCATTCCTCACAACAAAATCTCTACTCTCTCTACTCTGACAATCTGCAATAATCTTCTGAATCTTCTTATCAGTCAACTGAGCCTCTTTGATCTGATCCAACAAAACCGGCTTTAATTGCAACTGTGCCAATAATGCACCATCATCACAAAATACAAAACTGGCACGCAAAGCTCTCAACTCAACAAGCAACGAGAGCGAGTAAACTGTTAAACCAGCTAAAGACTTCCGACTTAAGGCATCAGCAACTACATTTGCTTTACCTGGATGATAATCAATCAAGCAGTCGTAGTCTTTAATCAATTCCAACCATCTCCTCTGCCGAAGGTTGAGCTCTTTCTGAACACCCAAATACTTCAAACTTTTGTGATCAGTGTAAATGAAACATTTCTCCCCAAACAGATAATGGCGCCAAATCTTTAATGCAAACACAATGGCTGCCAATTCCAAATCATGGGTGGGGTAGTTAAGCTCATGCGGTTTCAACTGACGAGATGCATAAGCTATAACTTTCCCTTCTTGCATCAGCACACATCCCAAACCACTATGTGACGCATCACTGTAGATCACATATGGTTTGCCTTCTACAGGTAAAGTAAGAACAGGCGCTTGAGTCAACATATCTCTCAACTGCTCAAAGCTAGCCTGACACTGATCCGTCCACACAAATCTCACTCCCTTACGAAGCAATCTGGTGAGTGGAGTAGCTATCAAAGAAAACCCTTTCACAAACCGCCGGTAATAGCCTGCCAAACCCAGAAAACTTCTAACCTCTGTCACTGACTTGGGTGGACTCCAATTCAAAATTGCTTCAACTTTACTCGGATCAACTCTGATACCTTCTGCTGAAACAATATGTCCAAGAAAAGCTACTTGATCCAACCAGAACTCACACTTCGACAATTTGGCAAATAACTGCTTTTCTCTCAAAATCTGCAACACAATCCGCAGATGCATATCATGTTCCTCTTCATTCCTCGAATACACCAGGATATCATCGATGAAGACCACTACAAACTGATCCAAATAGGGCCTAAACACCCTATTCATCAAATCCATGAAAGCTGCAGGTGCATTCGTCAGACCAAAAGGCATAACTAAAAATTCATAATGCCCATACCTGGTCCGAAATGCGGTCTTCGGAACATCTTCAGCTTTGACTCTCAGCTGATGGTACCCAGATCTCAGATCAATTTTAGAAAACACAGCTGCATCCTTCAATTGATCAAAGAGATCATCGATTCTAGGCAAAGGATATTTATTCTTAATTGTCACCTTGTTCAATTGCCTATAGTCGATACATAACCTCATGGTACCATCTTTCTTCTTCACAAACAGCACAGGAGCTCCCCAAGGAGAAACACTGGGGCGAATGAATCCCTTATCCAACAGCTCCTGTAATTGCACTTTTAACTCTCTTAGTTCTGCTGGTCCCATTCTGTAAGGAGTAATTGAGATAGGAGTGGTACCAGGCAACAATTCAATACCAAACTCCACCTCTCTCTCAGGCGGCAATCCTGGCAACTCCTCAGGAAAAACATCAGGGAACTCTGCAACTATGGCAATGCTATCAATAGGAGAACTTCTTACTCTAGTATCTATCACATGAGCAAGATAAGCTTCACATCCCTTTCTAATCAACCTCCTGGCTGCAACAGCTGAAACAAATAAGGAGGCTAACTGTTCCTGCTCATTAGATACTATCACCTCTCTACCATCACTAGTTCTCAAAGAAACAATCTTCTTTTTACAATCCACCACAGCTCCATGTCGAGATAGCCAATCCATGCCTAAAATCACATCATATTCCTTAAATGGCATCTCAATCAAATCTCCAAGGAACTCCTCACCCTGCACCCTCACTACACTATCCCGATGCACTTTACTCACAATCACACTATGCCCTAACGGATTTGTCACCAAAACATCAAATCCTAGGGACTCAGCATGCACATCAAACACAGGCAATACAGATGCACTAATATAAGAATGGGTGGAACCCGGATCAATCAAAGCAAGTACTACAGTATCAAATAAAGAAAAAGTACCAGCTATGACCGCCGATGCATCCGGCTGTCTCTGCATAACATACATCCTCTGGGAAGAACCAACCTCCTCCGGTCTAGTTTCCCTGGATGTAGCACCACCTCTAGAACTGAACCCTGCTCTACCACCTCGGCTGGTACCTCTGCCTCCTCTACCTCCCCTCACACTGGCTCGAGAAGCGGCAGAATCAACTGGCATAAACTCCTGTCTCTCCGGACAGTCTCTCACAAAGTGATCCGGTGACCCACACCTGAAACAAACCCCTGCAACACCAGCCTTCCAACAAGGACCACCATGTGGCCTCCCACAATGGATGCAGATAGGTAAGGTGGATCTCTGAACCATAGGGGTCGGAGCACTTGCCACTGAAGCTGCAGGTCTATATCTATGCCTCTGGAACTGCACTGATCTACCTGCTGGTCTCTGGCTCCTACTACTCCGAGGAACAAAACTTCCTCTACCCCTCTTTGCTGAAGAAGACCCTGCCTCGAACTGAGGCCTTCTCACTCTGACCTCTTCCTCTGATGCAGCTACAATCACTTGAGCCCTTTCTACATCTCGAGCTGCTGCCACTAGCTGGGAGAAATCGTGATATCTAGACCCGGCCACTAAGCACATGATAGAGGGTCTCAATCCCTCCTGAAACCTCTGGCATCTATCTATCTCATCAGCAATAATGCCACCAGCATAATGACTCAATCTAATAAACTCAACCTCATATTCAGTTACAGTCTTGCTATCTTGCTTCAAGCTCAAGAACTCCATCTTCTTCATATCCTTATACTCCCTTGGAGTATACTTCAACTCAAATTCTCTCAAGAAATCAGTGTAAGACAGTGTTGAAGGATCATCCATAGAATGGGGCACCGTCTTCCACCAATCGTAGGCATCCTTCTGTAGCAAAGATCTTGCATAGTCAAACTTTTCCTCTGAGGTGGCTTGCAACTGAACAAATACTCTCTGAACTCTGTCAAGCCACTGTTCTGCCACAGCTGGATCAACTGTGCCTAAGAAATCCTCCGCTCCATATTTCCTCAGTTTATCATAATGCCTTACTAGTACTGAAGGCTGAGGGGGTGGTGGTTGTGGTTGCACAGGTGCTTGTCTCATAGCTTCCGTCATATTCCTAAACCAGGCTGGCGGAACCTCATCACCTACTGGTCTACCCGACCCAGAAACAGGTGCCTTACCATCACTATCAACCCTAGCTCCATCCTCAGGAGCAACACTCTCCTCACTACCCTCAACCGATTGTCTCAAATGAGGATCCATCAACACCTACACTGCAAACACAAAAAAGGACACACCTTATTAAAGATCAGAGGTTGCCAATCCCAAACATATGTGTTATTTAAAACCACTTTTTAAGTAAAAATATTCTTTTTATTACATTTTACCTAGGTTGAGAATCTCAAACCTAGGCTCTGATACCAAAACAATTGTAACACCCCCACATCCAATGCACACACACTACAATCACAACAATGTAGCATAAGTGCACCAAACATAGGGATGCTACGGTTTTCTTCAACATTCAAAACATTTTAAACTTGATACAATACCCTAATCATTATACATTATAGAAATTAAGTCATTGACTTAAAATATAAACATGTTAGATATACATATATACATTTAAATATTACACAGCGGAAGTTATAAATTAGGTACATATTTACATTATAAACATTACTTTACAAAATATAAAAGAAGTATACATGATTGGCAAGTCTGCTCTGATCTTTAAGTCCTCAAAAATCAACTCTTCACTGTCTACTCTCACTCGGTCTTGATGAACTCTCGGGTTCAACTCTACCAACTCTATTACCTGCGCGATCGAACACTATCGCGCTAAGCCAACGGCTTAGTAAGATAAAACATGCTAATGTTTTGCTTTGATGCAATGCAGTGCCAATTCTCAATCCATATTATACATGTAACATCATATATGCAAAACTAACAACATGCCTTTACATTTCATAACTCAACATAAATAGACATATCATATTTCAACATCTTATCATATACCTCATTAGTTTTCATTTAATCATTCATAATCAACATTAAGCAAAGACAAGCATGGGCCCAAGACACACTAATATGCCATTCAATTTTCAGAGTTAATGTTTTGGTTCTATCATCACATTTATCAATATCATAAACCCAACTAGGCTTCAAGGATTAGGTTCAACCAAGCTTCAAGGGGAGCAAAGCATGCTAAGCTTCAACACAACTTGGCTTCAAGAACCAACCCAACCTAGCTTCAAGGGTGGTAACATCTCAATTAGGCTTCAAGGATTCAATCCAACCTAACTTCAAGAGATTGTTACACTTATTAGGCATGCCACCAACAACCAACTCTGAAAATGGAATAACACATTAGCCACACAATTCATTTATTATTCAATTATCATTTCCATTCTCAATTCTCAACAACATTTAGGCAAACATGCCTTATTTCTTTCAATTGCATCACATCATAGCCAACCACAATGGCATTGTCTCATATCATGTCTTATTTGAATTATCATTGCATCTTTGATATACATTTCAATATTCATTACTCATGAAACACATTACCATTTACAATGCATAACATAACATTATTCAATCTCAACAATGCAATTAGGGTAAAGAACAATTGATATGATTCATAGCTTTAGAACCTTACACATGTAATTGATTATATCATTCATTGATTCAAGTGTATTTAAAAATGTTTAGGGTTAGGTTTAGGGACCAACCTACCCTTTGAGAACCAAAGCAATGCAAAAAGAACAAGGAAGTAAAACCTTAACCTACACAATTGAGGGACACGGGCAGCCACTTGAGGGACATGGCCAAGCTTGTGGCCGTGTCACTCAAACCAATTGGACAGTAAGAAACACGGGCAAGGGACACGGCCAAGCTTATGGCCGTGTCTCTTAAACCAAAACTCACAGTAGCTAACACGGCTTGGGAACACGGCCGTGTCTCTCAAAACTAATTCAACACACGCAAAAGTTTCATGACTTGGCCGTGTCTCTCCTTTGCTTTTGGCCGTGTCTCCCAAAACACAAACCCTAATATGCAAAATTCTCCTCCAATTGCACTCAAACTCATCAAACACCATATAACATGTTTCAAATGAATGAAATCAATGTTCTAAACACAAATTCTACATGTTTATCACAATATTCCTTATTAAAACACATCAACCAAAACATTTAAACATATACCATCTCAAACCCTAAAACCAACTTTACACTTGAACTTCCACTATCAAAATCCATTTAAACTTACAACCTTCACAACCAAACCAACCTCAAATCAATCTTTTAACTAACAATCAACTTTAACATTTGTAAATACATATCAAACACACCAAATCATCAACTCAACAATTCACCATACACCTTAGCCACAACTTCCAAATTAATAAAAGAAAACAAGAAATTTCTTACCTTATATGAAGAAATTCCACAAATCTTTCACCAAATCTCTCAATTCCTTCATCAATTTGAGTATAGCATCAAGAACACTTCTCTTTCCCTTTGTCTTCTTCAATGGCCGGCACAAACATGAGAAGAAAAGAAAATTCAACAAAGTCAAATGACTTTTCTTCTTTAAATCTCCACCAAGAGATTTTATCCAAGCAATTACCAAAATGCCCTCAATCATATAACTAACTTTTTGTCTTATATAAGCCCATATATGCAATTACACACTCAACAATAAAATATCTTCTTCCACTAAACAACACCTTGACTCTTCTTTGACCCATTTATATGTTATATATATCAACATATACACAACATATACCATTCTCTCTAAACCCTAAATCCTTCCCAAAACACATATACTTTTCTTTTCCCAATTCTTTATCTTGCAATTTAAAACAACCACAATAACAACAACATACAAAACTTCTAGGGCATAAATGAGGATATTACATTAAAAATTTCACAGTAAAAGAATTTTGCAATGTTCTTTAAATTTTCTTTCATTATTAGAGTATGCACTGCTAGGCAAAAAGCTGAACGCAATTTGTTCATCGCGCAGGTAGCAGGTTAGAGTCAGATAGTTGAAAAGTTTGTTGGTTTGCCACCAGATCAGTGCCACTACATAGCATGTGAATATATATTTATATTGAGTCTCATAATGTTTGTATAATTTATATACATTAGAAAAAATTTTGAAACTTAATATACTCGTAATGTCTAAATACATCATATATATAAATGATCATGAGGCTTTTAAAATGTAGGTAGTGCGAATGCAATTGGAGATTTGGATAAATGAAGAAGATCATATATAATTTGGAAGTCCAAATTTCATGCAGGTTGTGTTGTTTGAATCTGGAAATGTCCAAAATACAAACAAAACTCTGGCAAATTTTTTTCAGAGATTTTACTCTAAAATTTATATTTTTCATATATAAATTATGTTAATATTTATTTATCTAATAAAGTATATAATTTATGTTTTAATTATTTTCTTATAATTGTAGTAAATTTTTTCAAATGACAAGGATATTGACTTTCTTGTATTCTATATGCATATTTTACATAAACATGATGTATGTATTATACATATATAGGATATAAGGGTGTTACAAGTGCTAAAGAGGAGGTACTACCAAGCAAGCTTGAATCATCTACGGATAACGAAGCGATGACTATCATTGATGATGAAAAATTCCTTGCCCCTGATATGCCCAAATAAATGAAGCATCTTTGACTTAAACTCAATAAACTTCCCTTGTCTTGTTTGGCTTTTGTTTCATTTTCTTTCTTTGGTATTTTCTGGAACAACTATGTTTTTCAAATTAAGATTGTTTGAATAAATTACTTTCATTACATTTTTCATATTTGTCTTTGTTCATTTTGGTGCTCAACCAATGATGAGTCTAGCTTGATATTTATAAATTAGTGTATTTATGCATCATAATCTGAATGACTTTACAAGGTGAGTGAGTTGTTCTATATCATTGAGCTGTGTATCCTTACTTAGAGAGGGCTCCTACATAATTATGAGTGTCTAGGTCCTAGTTAATCTTAGAAGATACTTTGATGAACTTTCGAACCAAAATTGAACTTTGCTTATTTAAGGGAGAAATGATCTAGGCATTGTTTGGTAAGCCAACAGCTAGAATCCATCCAATCAAATATCAATCCCTAGTTGTCCCTTTGAGCCTTCATGAGATTTTATCTTGCTCTTTATTTGCTTGTAAGCTTGATAACCTATCCTATGCTGTTGTAACTCTTATGACAAGTCTGATGATCACTAAGGTGAAGGGGTAAGAAGATCAATGAAAGGAATGTATAGTTAAGACCATAAGGATAATTAAAGTTCTCAAGACCATAAGGATAGTTGAAGTTCTCCTGATATTAGACTTAATATTTTTTATCTATTAAGATGGCATCAGGGTAATAAATGATTTATCCTTATTGAAGCAAACTCACTCTACTCCACTCATCCATAGTTAGAAGCATAGAATGGTGCAGACAGACAAATTTCTTAGAGCTAGGTAAAAAAAAAGAAAAAAAACAACAACAATAAGAAAAAAAAAAGAAAAAAAAGGAAGAAAAAGAAATGAGGAAAGAAAATAAAAGAGTAAAGAGGAAGAAAAAAAAGAAGAGAGAAAAAAGAAGTTAAAACCCAGCAGGGGTAGTCCAAAAGAAAATCGAGTTCTTTTTACTTAAAGTAGCAAAAGACTTCCACTCAGTTTATGAGAATAGACTGACTTGAATTCGTCCACCCCAGCCAAAGACTCAAATAAAATAAGATAATAGGGGAAAGACTATCTTTCATCCCACACAGCTCCAAGTCAGCAATATTAAAAGTCTTAGACTTGATATTCCGAATGGGAAGAGGACGAAAAGAAAGAGAAACAAAAGGGGTGGTCTAAAGATGAAGATAGTACTGATTAGACTCAGATTTCTGCCAAGAAGATAGACGGACATTCAAGCTTTCTATTTTCATAAAGTCAGAAGATAAAAGTGATCCCAGAAGGTGAAAATGGAACCTCTAATAGTATACAGTTCAAGAATAAAGTTTATAGTATGAAGGTCTAATCAGTAGTGTCACATCAGCTCCAGTTTAAAAATGGCACCCGCTTAACTCATGTCCCTTATAGACCCCATTCCAAACCTATTAAAGACATGTTGATCTCTTTTAGTAGGTAGAGTCCATTAGTGGAGATAGTTTAGATAAGCATGTATATGAGATAGACAAAATTTAAACTTAATGTGACATTTGGCCAAGTATTGTGTATGTGCCTATCTAAAGTGCAACCATTCTTACTTAAATGGAAATGATTCCAAATTTTAGTATAATAACTAGGGTTATGATGTTATAGATGTGCTAATTTTGAAAAATCGAGTCCTAAGGTACAATGGCACTTATTTGACAAAGTCAACATTTGATTTAAAAAATAAATAAATAAATAAATAAAAACTCTTTTGTTGCATAAACCTTCAAGTTAAAGAAAGTATGTTGCACTGTTAAACTTCAAATGACACATTGGGCAAAATAAATGATTATTTACAAGGTTATGAAGAAGTTACCAATTGGCATGCTGAACCATAGTTTGAAATATATGTATCTCCGCTGCTTGGGCCTCACCACGTATGTTTTCAACATCTTGAAGATAAAAGTCATAAACGTGAAGTCTTCTGCCATTCCAATGTGTAGACCCTTAATTTATGACCCAGTCCGGTCCAATATATTTTAATTAGTCCAAAATAATTTTTGTGTTGTCTAATATATTTTAATTAGTCCAAACAGATTCTTGTGTTATCTTAATTAAATAATATTTTTTAGTATTTAGTTTTTATAATTAATAAAAAATTTAAAAATAACAATAATAAACAAATAAATAAAAAAATCGGCCACAAAAAAATCAGCGACGAATTTAAAGTTAGGACGAAATGGCCTTTGGCCGAAGTGGCCTCTGGCCGTCCAGCTCGCAAATTTCCACGGTAATCCTTGCAGCAGCCCGCAGCAGTTTTTTCGCCAGTAAAATTTTTTCGCAGCAGTTTTTTTTCGCCGGTGAAATTTTTCTGACGCAATTTTTTCTGAAACCAAATTCTATTTGGTTTCAGTTTCCTTTTCCTAATTAATGATAAATTCCATAAACAATTAAGATTAATCATTGAAATTTCCTATAAATAAGACTAAAAACAACACAGAAAAGGGAACAATCTGACTGGATTTTAAAAAGATCTTGAGATTGGGACTTGGAGAAATAAAACTTGGAATTTAGGACTTGAGATTGGAAAGGAGCAATGAGCAAGCAATTCATAATTCATCAAAGGCAGCAACTTTGCCTTTGTCCCTGTTAATCCAAGAAGTAATTTTTGGTGGAACCAACAAACGAAGGTATGAATATCTAATCTCGTTTTTTCTTTACAGTAGCTTGAATCATTAAATTATTTCTTTTTATTCTAAAAACCTTAGAACCTTAATTTACTTTTTCTAAACCTTAGAACCTTAAATCGTCTCCTCTATTTTCAAAAACCCTAATTTACTTTTGAACTTTCCAAAACCTTAAATCGTTTTATTAATTCCCCAAAACCCTAATCTATTTTCCAATTTTTCAAAACCTTAAAACCCTAAATTTAAATTACAGTTTCTAAAAATCACATAAAGCTTTATAAAACTATAATATGTTTTTCCAAATTCTAAAATCAAATACATTCTCCAAAACATTAAAAATCCTAATTCAACTTCAAAACCAAGACAGCAACTCCAAACTAGCTAACCTTCAACCCTAGTTTTCTTAAACCCTAATTCCCTTAAAACCTTAAACCCTAGTTTTCCTAAACCCTAATCCTTAAAACCTTATAAACATAAATATTAAAATTCAACACAGTAAGCCTAAAAACAATAATCCAGTAGCTAATAATCATAAACTTAATGTTTTAAAGTATCTAAGCCCTAATTTCATGATTTTACCACTCAAACCCTAATTTGGTTAATCAAAGAACCTTATCAATCTCTTAAATTATAAAACCTTAATCCATTTCAATTCCCTTAAAACTTACAGTAGCCTAAACCAATAAATTCCAAAACCCTAAATATTAATTAAAGAACTTTAAATGAGAAACAGTAACCCTAATTTTTATCTAGACTTACTTTATTTTTAGATTTAATTATTTAGTTTATTATATGCTTTGATTTATTTAAGTTCAATGCTTAGTTTATTTAAATCATCATGGAGGAATGTTTATATTTTTATTGATGTTTAATATCTTTGATGAATGATTTATTTATGATGAGTGGTTATTTACTTTTATCAATTTATTTTGACTTTCAAATGTTGTAAGAGATATGTTTCCACTTTGTGGGTACCTCATTAATTAAGTTCTATGTAATTTAAATTGCTTTTATATTTTAGACCAATGTAAAGGACATGTTTTTACTTTTTGGTGGGTGTCCTATTAGCTTAGGCATGGACGATGTAAGGGCATGTTTCCATCTTCGGATGGGTGTCCATTTATTTGTTTTACTTGGACATTGTTTTGATTTTTAATATATCGATGCTTTATTTTAATTGTTGTGTGTAATATGGATATTATTGTTATATTTAAGAATTTTATAATATTAAGACTTGTAAAGGAGGCCGGTTCCAATGAACCAGGTGTTGTGGGGGTGCTGGGCCATTTCTCACCTTCCCACACATACCCAACTTTCCGAAACCTATTAGGGGGTTGGGGATTCCTTAGCAATCGAGTCATCCACCCCTTTCTTTTTTCCAGCCCGTCCGGGTGGCGAATCCATTTTCTCTGGACTTAGGTCCGTGTTCTCTAAGGCCCCGAGCCTAAATAGTGCAGAAGTCGCAAGAACCATTCCACCGGGAGTGTGGGCAAAAATCCCCGCTCACAGTGGCGACTCCACTGGGGATAAGAGAAGTTGATTTTGTTGGTCTTTATATTATTCTATTCTTTCTTATAATGATATTATCCATTGCATCATATCAGATTGCGTTGTGTGCGTGAGTTAGGATATCCGTGTTACCCGTGTTGTGTTATGTAAGGGATACCATACTTTCACTCAAGGTATGGAGATCGAGCATGGCATAACCACTCATAGCCTCGTACCTTTTGGTATATACTTGTTATGGGAACCTAAGCCTTTTTACCCAAAGACTAAAGCTCATGTAATTGGCCTAGTTACTTTCCTAAGGCTTTACCCCAAATGTATGTTGTTTGACTATGGTTAATTTGTCTTGGCTTAAATCATGGCTTATTTGGTTTGCTCTTTTTCTAATATGACCTAAGTACATTGTAAGCTCAAAATAAAATTTTCTTTAAAGTCCAAAAGTCCAAAGATATTTTCAAAATTTTTCAAGATGGTCTTTGGACATAAAATTTTTCTAAAAATAAATCAAAAATTCTTTTGCTCATGGCCCAAATACTAAGCCCAAAATCCATTTTTCTAAAATCATTTTACAATGGGCTTAGAAACAAAATTATTTTCATCCAACCTTTCTTAAAAAGAGCTTAGGTCAATTGCAAAATACCAAAAATCAATTGTGAGCCTAGTTTATACTAAGAATAATTAATCATGGGCTTATTTTTGGCATGAATCATTAGTTACTTTTTCAAGTGAGAAATCTATTTATAATAAACCACTTAATTTAGTTTTAATCCAATATAGCATAAAAGCTACTTTAGTTGGTTGAATGGATTAAAATCTAATTAATGGGAATTATCATGAACTGATTTTCATTTTTGAAAATATAACTATTGGTTAAAACGTCCGAGGGAAATATTCGAAAACAAGATGCCCCATGTTGGTATTTTGTTAACCATGTTAATAAGGTTGGAAGGAAAGTCCTAATAATCTATCTTTGTTGATTATTTGTGCATACATGCATACATTTGCATCTCATATCATTGATCCTTTCTAGCTCAAAGCCCTGGATTACGATAGTTCAAAAGCTTACGACAATCCAACCTATGTCGGTAGCGAAGAATCTAGCAACGACTCAATCACTTGCTCAACAAACATAATGGATCCCAAACAAATTCAAAGAATGGTGGATGATGCCCTCAATGCCAAGATGGAAGAAATAAAAGAGGCCCTAGCTGAGACCATGAAGACCCAGTTGATTGAAATTCTAGAGATCATCAACAATGCTAAGATATCATCCGTGGAGAACATGTTCACTAGTAGACATTGAATGAAAAATGAGGGACCAACCCTTATTCTACGAGGCCAACCAAACCATGTGTTGTCTAAGTGGGGCAATAAGGGCGGCTATCACCCCAGTGGAAAAGGTCAAGGGGAAAGAGAGAAGAATCATTTATCTGCAAAATGGAATTATCAGCCTAACAATCAAAATACACAAAAGGAAGCTAATGTTAATGCCACTGGTCAAGGAGGAATGAGGCAGTTTTTGAAATTAGGGAAGCCACTATCTTGGGTTCTCAATAGGTTACAAAAGACGGGATTGTTACAACCCTTAACTCCTCGACCTTTGCCAAATCCTTTACCCCCAAAATTTGACACTAAGGCTTTTTGTCAATTTCATTAGACTTAAGGACATGAGACTGATAGATGTACTCGATTGAGGCATGAGATCCAAGATCTAATTGATAATGGTAAACTGCCTCTAAGAATAATTCTCTACCTAAATTTAGAAGGGCGTCACCGCTTGCAACCTTCATGAAGAGTTTTATCTTGTCATCTCATCATGATATGGATAGAGAAGCTGCTAAAGAGGATGTACTACTAAACAAGTTTGGATTAACTGTGGATGATGAAGTAATGACCTTTGATCCTTACCCTTGAGATGTCTAAATAAATGAAGTTTCTTCGACTCCAACTCAATGAACTTCCCTTAGCTTGAATGTTACTTTTCAATTTTACTTTCTTTAATAATTAATTAGAACAATCGTGTTTTTCAAATTTAAATTTGTTTGAATAAATTACTTTAATCAAAATTTTGTTGGTCTTTTGTTTATTTTGGTGCTCAACCAATGAAGAATCTAGCTTGATGTTCATGAATTAATATATTTATGCATCATGACTTGAATGACTTTACAAGGTGAGGGAATTGCTCTATAGCATTGAGTTGTGTATGCTTAATTAGAGAGGGCACCTGCATAAAAGGCGAAATTGAACTCTACTTATTTAAGGGAGAAGTGATCTAGGCATTGTTTGGTTAGCCAACAACTAGTATCCACCCTATTAAATATCAATCCATAGTTGTCCCTTTGAGCCTTCATAAAATTTTTAGCTTTCTTTTCATTGGCATATAACCCCAACGGCCTACCCTGAGCTGTTGTGATACTTTTGACAAGTCTTATGATCACTATGATGAAGAGGCAAGAAGATCAAAGAAAGAAATGAATACCGTGAAGATAGTTGAAGTTCTTAAGGGTAGTTGAAGTTTTCTTAATATTTCCAATATATCAAGACAACATCAGAGTAACAAATGATTTATCCCTGTTAAAGAAGATTTATGTTACTCCACTCATCCATTATTGGAAGCCCAAGTTAGTATAAACGAGACAACTCTTTTAGAGCTAGAACCAAATAAAAAAAAGAAGAAGGAAAAAAGAAGAAGAAGAAAAGAAAAAAAGAAAAAAGAAGAAGAAAAAAGAAGAAGAAGAAAAAAAGATAAAAGATAAAACCTAAAAAGGCGGTTCAAAAAGCCAACTGAGTTCTCTTTTACCTAAAGCAGCAAAATGCTTCCAAGGACGGTTTGACTTGAATTGATCCAACCCAACCAAAGATTCGATCAAAATCAAAGAAAAAGGAGAAAGACCATCCAGTTCTTAGAAGCCTTGTACTTGACAGTCCTACAAGGAAGTGATGATAAAATGCTCAAAGAAAGGAAGAGCAAGAAAAAAAAAAGGGAGAAGAAGAAAAGAAACGAATTTGGTTACCAAAATTTATGCAAGGGAAAATTTTATCCCAATCAAGATCCATACTAATGCCAAGAAGATAGAAGGAACTTGGAGTCTAGAAAGATTACTCCCAACTGTCTAAAGTTCCAACAAGAAATTTGTAGTGTGAAGGTTTGTCCATTATGTCACAATAGCTCCAACTTACAAAAGGCCTTCATTTAAACCCATGTCCCTTATAGACCCCATTTCAAGCCTATCAAAGACCTGTTGATCTCTCCTAGTAGGTAGAGTCTATTAGTGGAGATAGTTTGGATAAGCATGCATATGAGATATATGATATTTAACTCAAATGAGACCTTTGGCCAAGTAATGTGTATGTGCCTATCTAAAGTGCAACAATTCTTGCTTAAATAGAAATGATTCCCGAGTTTAGTATGGTTACTAGGGTTGTCATGTTATAGATATGTTGATTTGGAAAAATCAAGTCCTGAGGTACATTGCCATTGATTTGACAAAGCCAGCATTTGATCAAAATTCAAAATAAAAAATATTTTTGTCATATAAAGCCTTCAAGTTAAGAGAAGTTTCTTGAATAGTCGAACCTCGAAGGGCACATTGGGCAAAGGAAATGATTGCTGGCAAGGTTATGAAGGAGCTACCAACTGACATGCTGAATGGATGTATCTCTGCTGTTTGGGGCCTCTATTATTCATGTTCTCAATATCTCAAAGATAAAAGCCATAAAATCGAAGCATCTTGTCATTCCAAAGCAAAACTTGAATGGGTATCTGAAAGGAGTCAATGAAAACACTTCCAATGATCACCTTGGTCTATGAGTCGACAAAACCATTCAAACATCCTGTGAAGCAAAAAATCAAAAGAAGATATTGAATTAGGGGGCATAGAAGATCCATTGCTTGAGAAATGAAGAAATGCATGCTTGTTCGATGAGCTAGACAATATACAAACATCAACCAAAGCCGCATAGAAAAAATCATGGGCTTGAGCCTTTACAGGGGGCAAGGAGAAGATATGAAGACTAGATAAAAAAAAAAAAGAAGAAGAAGAGAGTTACAGTAAAGATAGAAATTATGTATTGTCATTATTATTTTTATGCCTATTGTACAATTTCTATACAATTGATACAATATTTATACATCACTAAAAAGGTGGTGGTAGGTCATCAAACAAAGCCTTGAAAAAGGCGTCGCTTGTTGGAGGAGGAGGCAAATTACTCGTCCCGAGTCCGCTTGAAGAAGGAGCACCTAAAGCCCTATTACCTTGGAGTTTCGATCTGTCATGGTCCTCATCAGAAGTGGACGAAAGGATCTCATGGTCATCAGTCTGGGGGCCTTTAGATGAAGAAGCACCAGGATCCCTCATCCCCTGAAATCAGAAATTTTAGAAATTTTGTTTCGATTAATGATACAAATTTTCAAAATGAGAAGCCTGCTGACGACTTGTAGCCAACTCTTCCTGAAGTTTCTTATTTTGTTCTTCAAGCATCCACTGTGAGCCAGGAAGGAAAAAGGTAAGAGCATACATAATCATGCATACATATAGCATAAATTACCATGAAATAAGAAAACTTACCAGGTAATTCATATCGATGCCCTGCGGATGAGATGACATATCTGGCGGGCTAGAATGAGCAAATGAAGGAGCAGTAAAAGAAGGTCCAGCCTCATGATCAAATGAGCTAACAGCCTACAACAATCATTAAAGAATCAAAAAGAAAGAATCGGCTGTAAAGGAAGAATGGTAAAAGTTTTACCTGAGAAGTGCTAGCATCGAGATGTGGAACGAACTCTCCTGCATCTCCATGATGTTCCTCTTCATCTCTACCTTCATTTGCTTCAGGAATTTCCTATACACCAATAGGAGATACATCAAAGTTCAAGAGCCTTGCTTGAATAAGGTGGGCATAAGATGCACTTGGTGGATAGAGAAATGTTTCAACACCATAACCGTGCCGGGCCAACCACCATGCATCCTCCGGCATCAATGTAATATTTAAAGTATATTCCGGGCAAGGCATCAAAACCCTCAGCTGCTCTAGACTGAGAAACCACTCATAAACTCTCTCTCTGAGAAACCAACCACTAGACACTGGGCCAACAATGACTCGGCGAGTATGTTAAAAAGATAGTGCAGCATTCATAAAGGGAGTCCAGTTTGTCTGCTCTCCTGGGTTCTACCAGGCCAAATTCACCTGCAAAATAACATAAGGTAAGTAAACTTTCATATAAATTTTAAAGCATAGTAATGCTATTTTACCTGGTCCCAGGTTAAGCAGCTCAACACAAAGTGTTGGGTATGCACATGGTGAGAGCCAGGAACGTCCACTCAATTCGACAACCAAAAATTTAATCTCGGATACCCGACCCTCTCTTGAGAAATACTGGGTACCCTCACAAGGTTATGCTCGTATGCCCATGCCTACAACAATAATAAAGATCACATTCATGCAAGAAAAGAGGGGAATTGACATTGGTAGAAGAAGAATACCTCGACAACCCCCATCAAGTCGACAAAAGACTTCTTATTTCTGCAAATTTTCTCAAGACCATGGTAAAGACAGGCGAGACCAACTTCATCCCAGCCATAAAGTGGTACCACCCTAAAATAAGAAAGGGCCCTCAACATTGAAAAATGGATGGCGGATTCAGTGCTGCCTAAGATGGTCGACCCAAGTAAATATAACAAAAATCCTCGAGCATACTGTTGGGTCATGTCTCTGTGAACCAGTCCTTCATAGTTCATCTAATAACTATGAATTGGCTCAATTTTTATCTTAAAAGGCCCTTTATATGATGGTTCCATACCAATTAATTGCTAAATTTCTTCAAATGTCAAAATATCGTTGGTCAAAGGAACCGGAACACCATCATGCCGAAGGCCGGTTATAGCAGCAAAATTGACCGGACCAATTGTCATCTCTCCAATGGGCAAGTGAAAAGTATGAGTTGTGTCCAACCATCATTCTGTAAGTGCCTGGACTACGCTCCGATCTATTAGATACTCCTCGGATGGCAATTGTAAGATGAAGCTCTCAAAACCGCAATCTCGGATAATCTGCCTTACCCAAGAGGGCACTAAATCATACTATTGTCGGGCTTTGTAGATACACCCTCCAGCCCGAACAACGCAATGATAACGCTAACACGGAGCTAGGTAAGTTAATACCAGGTAAGTACATATTATTATATCTACTTAAATTAATTTATTTTTCCTAAATTTTCTAAAAATGATAATATGAAAACATAAATAAAAAATCAAGACAAACGTAATAATAATATAAAAAAATAAATAAAAAATAAAAAAACTAAACTAAAAAACATAAATAATAATAAAAAATATAAAAAAATAAATAATATATATATATATAATATAAAACAGAAAATAAGAAATAAATAAATAACAGAAAGATGAATAAAGAAAAAGAAAAGAAAAGAAGAGAAAGTTACCATGCTCTTTTGGTTTGAACTACGATGAAGCGCCATCCTGGCTAGTAGATCTATATTTCCATCTTCATGATGCCGAATAAACTCTAATAACTCTAAATTAGAATGAGTTCCTGATCTTGAAGCATGCATTTTTTTCTCAAAACTATATTTAAGAGAATTATAGCTAATAAGGAACGAAATCAACTAATTTGATGTGAATGAAATGAAGGAATTCGTTCGTTTATATAGAGGAACAGCAAAAAAAAAAATTCAAAAAGTGAATTTTACTATTGATGAATAGTAAATTACTATTTACAATAGTAAACTACTATTTACAAATAGTAGGTTACTATTTAAGAATAGAAAATAGTGCATGAACAGTGACTACACAGTAAATAAATAGTAAATTCAATCATTCAACTTAATCATTCAAATACTTGCGTGTATACAAATATTTTTACACGCAGGGTGCAAGAAGAAGACATGTGCATAAAAATTAGCCAAACTTGTTGAAACAAAAAAAAATATTATTTTTTCTTAGCTCGGGTCCAGAACCCAAATTATCCTTAGGTCCAGAACCTAGAATCTCTTCTAAGTCCAGAACTTAGCTCGGGTCCAGAACCCAAATTTTTCTTAGGTCCAGAACCTAGAATCTCTTCTAAGTCCAGAACTTAGCTCGGGTCCAGAACCCAAATTTTCTTTAGGTCCAGAACCTAGAATCTCTTCTAAGTCCAGAACTTAGCTCGGGTCCAGAACCCAAATTTTTTTTAGGTCCAGAACCTCAAATCTCTTTTAAGTCCAGAACTTAGCCCGGGTCCAGAACTCAAATTATCCTTAGGTCCAGAACCTAGAATCTCTTCTAAGTCAAGAACTTATCCTGGCTCCATAACCCAAATTTTCCTTAGGTCCAGAACCTAGAATCTCTTCTAAGTCCAGAACTTAGCTCGGGTCCAGAACCCAAATTTTCCTTAGGTCCAGAACCTAGAATCTCTTCTAAGTCCATAACTTAGCTCGGGTCAAGAACCCAAATTTTTCTTAGGTCCAAAATCTAGAATCTCTTCTAAGTCCAGAACTTAGCTCGGGTCTAGAACCCAAATTTTTCTTAGGTCCAGAACCTAGAATCTCTTCTAAGTCCAGAAATTAGCTCGGGTCCAGAACCAAAATTTTCCTTAGGTCCAGAACCTAGAATCTCTTCTAAGTCTAGAACTTAGCTTGGCTTCAGAACCCAAATTATCGTTAGGTCTAGAACGTAGAATCTCTTCTAAGTCCAGAACTTAGCTCGAGTCCAGAACCCAAATTTTCCTTATGTCCAGAATGTATAATCTCTTCTAAGTCCAGAACCCAAATTTTCCTTAGGTCCAAAACCTAGAATCTCTTCTAAGTTCAGAACTTAGCTCGGGTCTAAAAGCCAAATTTTCCTTAGGTCCAGAACCTAGAATCTCTTCTAAGTCCAAAACTTAGCTTGGGTGCAGAACCCAAATTATCCTTAGGTCCAGAACCTACAATCTCTTCTAAGTCCAGAACTTAGCTCGGGTCCAGAACCCAAATTCTCCTTAGGTACAAAACCTAAAATTTCTTCTAAGTCCAGAACTTAGCTCGGGTCTAGAACCCAAATTTTCCTTAGGTCCAGAACCTAAAATCTCTTCTATGTCCAGAACTTAGCTCGGGTCCAGAACCCAAATTTTCCTTAGGTTCAGAATCTAGAATCTCTTCTAAGTCCAAAACTTAGCTCGGGTCTAGAACCCAAATATTCTGTAGGTCTAGAATCTAGAATCTCTTCTAAGTCTAGAACTTAGCTTAGGTCTAGAACCCAAATTATCCTTAAGTCCAGAACCTAGAATCTCTTCTAAGTCCAGAACTTAGCTCGAGTCCAGAACTTATCTCGGGCCCAGAACCCAAATTCTCCTTAGGTCCTGAACCTAAAATCTCTTCTAAGTCTTGAACTTGGCTCGGGTCCAGAACCCAAATTTTCCTTAGGTCCAGAACCTAAAATTTCTTCTAAGTCCAGAACTTAACTCAGGTCCAGAACCTAAATTTTCCTTAGGTCCAGAACCTAGAGTCTATTCTAAGTCCAAAACTTAGCTCGGGTCCAAAACCCAAATTACACTTAGGTTCAGAACCTAAAATTATCCTTGAGTCCAGAACTCGAACCGGGTCCAGAACCCAAAACTTTAACTATCTCAAAAATTAAGACTTATTGCTTTTCAATCTCTTTTACTAAAGTCTCATATCGTTCAAGCAGGGGGCAAACTGTAGAACCTTAATTTTTGACCTAGTCCGATCCAATATATTTTAATTAATCCAAAATAATTCTTGTGTTATCTTAATTAAATAATATTTATTAAAGTATTTAGTTTTCTAATTAATAAAAATAAACAAATAAATAAAAATAAAAATAAAAATCGGCGATGAAAAAATTTGTCGCCGAAAAGTTAGGACGAAATGTCCTTTGGCCATTTTGCCCTCAGGAAAATCCTGCAGGCGAAGTGGGCTCTGGCCGCCCAGCTCACAAATTTCCACGGCAATCCTTGCAGCAGCCCACAGCAGTTTTTTCGCCAGCAAAATTTTTTCGCAGCAGTTTTTTTTGCCAGCAAAATTTTTCCGATGCAATTTCGGTTCCTTTTCCTAATTAATAAAAAATTTCATAAACAATTAAGATTAATCATTGAAATTTCCTATAAATAAGACTAAAAACAACACAGAACAGGGAACAATCAGACTATATTTTAAAAAGATCTTGAGATCGGGACTTGGAGAATTAAAACTTGGAATTTAGGACTTGAGATTGGAAAGGAGCAATAAGCAAGCAATTCATAATTCATCAAAGGAAGCAACTTTGCCTTTGTCCCTGTTCATCCAAGAAGTAATTTTTGGTGGAACCAACAGGCGAAGTTATGAATATCTAATCTCATTTTTTCTTTACAGTAGCTTGAATCATTAAATTGTTTCTTTTGATTCTAAAAACCTTAGAACCCTAATTTACTTTTTCCAAACCTTAGAACCTTAAATCATCTCCTCTATTTTCAAAAACCCTAAAATTACGTTTTCTGTTTCTTCAAAATATTAAAACCCTAATATACTTTCCAACTTTCCAAAACCTTAAATCATTTTATTAATTCCCCAAAACCCTAATCTGTTTTCCAATTTTTTAAAACCTTAAAACCCTAAATTTAACTTACAGCTTCTAAAAATCACATAAAGCTTTATAAAACTATAAATTGTTTTTCCAAATTCTAAAATCAAATACATTCTCCGAAACACTAAAAACCCTAATTCAACTTCAAAACCAAGACAGTAACCCCAAACTAGCTAACCTTAAACCCTAGTTTTCTTAAACCCTAATTCCCTTAAAACCTTAAACCCTAGTTTTCCTAAACCCGAATCCTTAAAATATTATAAACCTAAATATTAAAATTCAACACAGTAAGCCTAAAAACAACAATCCAGTAGCTAATAATCATAAACCTAATGTTTTAAAGTATTCAAACCCTAATTTCATGATTTTACCACTCAAACCCTAATTTGGTTAATCAAAGAACCTTATCAATCTCTTAAATTATAAAACCTTAATCCATTTCAATTCCCTTAAAACTTACAGTAGCCTAAACCAATAAATTCCAAAACCCTAAATATTAATTAAAGAACTTTAAATGAGAAACAGTAACCCTAATTTGTATCTAGAATTACTTTATTTTTAGATTTAATTATGTAGTTTATTATATGCTTTGATTTATTTAAGTTCAATGTTTAGTTTATTTAAATCATCATGGATGAATGTTTATATTTTTATTGATGTTTAATATCATTGATGAATGATTTATTTATGATGAGTGGTTATTTACTTTTATCGATTTATTTTGATTTTCGAATGTTGTAAGAGATATGTTTCGGCTTTGTGGGTACCTCATTAATTAAGTTCTATGTAATTTAAATTGCTTTTATATTTTAGAATAATGTAAAGGACATGTTTCTACCTTTTGGTGGGTGGTGTCCTATTAGCTTAGGCATTGATGATGTAAGGGCATGTTTCCATCTTCAGATGGGTGTTCACTTATTTGTTTTGCTTGGGTATTTTTTTGATTTTTAATATATCGATGCTTTATTTTAATTTTTGTGTGTAATATGGGTAATATTGTTATATTTAAGAATTTTATAATATTAAGACCTGTAAAGGAGGCTGGTTCCAATGAACTAGGCATTGTGGGGGTGCTAGGTCATTTCTCACCCTCCCCACACGTACCCAACTTTTCGAACCCATTAGGGGTTGGGGATTCCTTAGGAATCGAGTCATCCACCACTTTATTTTTCCCGGCCTGTCCGGGTGGCGACTCCAATTTCTCTGGACTTAGATCCATGTTCTCTAAGGCCCCGAGCCTAAACAATGCCGAAGTCGCAAGAACCATTCCACAGGGAGTGGGGGCTAAAATCCCCGCTCACACAATGGAAGACCTGAATGAGCATCTGGAAAGACCCATGGGAGCAATTCAATTGATCACCTTAGTCTGTGAGTTAATAGAACCACTGTAAGTATTATTCATGCACATCATGCAGACATAAGAATATGACACTGCATTTTTTGTTTTGTGTTGTCTATTCTTTGTTAAAGTAAACAACAGATACCATATAAAGCAAACATGAAGCAGATATGGAAACAAGGGGCATGGAAGGCCCATTGCTTGAAGAAGATCCAGTCACTTGACAAGAAGGAGATATGTGCTTGTGTAAAAAACCAAAAAAAAAATATGAACATCAATCAAAGCTTATATTGGGAACAAAATCATTGGTTTGAGCCTATACTGGGGGAAAAATTCCTCTTTTTCTATTCTTAATTTTATGAGTGTACAAAATATTTTTAGACTCAATTATAATATTTTGCCACGCAGGGGCAAAGAAAGGATATGAGAGCTAGCTAAAAAATAGCTGAATTTTTTGCCTAAATTTTTGAAAAAAGGAAAAACAAAAGAAGAAAGATTGAGCCTTAAAAGAATGAAGATATAAAAGACAAAGGATCAGTCTAGCTAAAAGAGCTAAAGCCAATTAAGGATAACTTCTAAGGATGAAGATCCATTTTGAAGGGTGAAGACCCACTGTCCAAAGGATGAAGATCCATTTTCAACGGTGAAGACGTAATGTCCAAGGATGAACATCTGTTATGGAAGGTGAAGACCTGAAGCAACCAGCTAGAAGAAAGCTAGAACTCTCAAATGAAGAAGGTCAGTCCAACTAGAAAAGCTAAAGTCAATCCATTGAAGAATGGAACCTATTGGCTAGAATAAAGCTGATGTTCTCAAAATGACAAAAGGATGGTCAAGCTAGAAGAGCTAAAATCCAGCCTATATTGGATTTGTTGAAGTATCCTAATGGCATAATCGTCTAGCCTATATTAGATTTGTTAAAGTATCCTGACGGTGCAACTTTCCTTAATATGATTGAAATATCCAAGTTTGTTCCTTGTGAGATATTAGAGTCGCTCACTATCCTACAAAGATATTAGAGTCGCTTGGTGGTTTTCATCGGGATATTAGAGTCGATCGATGACCGTTTTGATTTACCAAGATATAAAAGTCACTTGATAGATTTCATTAGGATATTAGAATAGATTAATGGCTATTTTCACTCACCAAGATATTAGAGTTTCTTGGTGATTTTATTGAGATATTAGATTCACTCCATAGACCAATTGGGATATTAGAGTTGCCCAATGACCCAATGAAATATTAGAGTCGCTCGATGACTATTTTGATTTGCCAAGATTTTAGAGTCACTTTGTGGTTTTTGTCGGGATATTAGAGTTGCCAAAACCAAACTCGGATCTAGAACCCAACCAATCCTATCAATTTGAGTCCAGAACCCAAACCAACTTGGGTCTAGAATCATTTTCGAGTTCAGAAACCAATCTAGGTCCGGAACCTGAACCAATTCGGGCCCATAACCCAAATCATTTTTTAGTTCAAAACTCAATCCGGGTCTAGAACCTAAATATAGTATCGGGTCCAGAACCCAAACCAATCTTGGGTCCAGAACCCAAATCAATACCGGTTCCAGAACCCAAATCTAGTATCGGGTTGAGAACCCAAACTAACTTTTGGCCCAGAACCCAAATCCAATCCTAGGTCAAAAACCCAAACCAATATTAGGTCCATAACACAAACCAACTTTCGATCTAGAACCCTAACTAGTCTCAGGTTCAGAACCCAAATCAATCAATCCTTGGGTCTAGAACCCATCCTTGTCTGAAATCAGCTCAAAGTTATGTTACTTTTTACTCTCTGAATAAATTCAAGATCGTTCAAGTAGGGGGCAAACTGTAGACCCTTAATTTTGGCCATAAGCTAGTTTGGACATAAATAAAGAAGGTCTAAGTTATTATTGGTCCATTATTATTAAGCTTAAACCTACTGTAAGCTTTTGCTTAGATTAGTCTGGTTTTATAAGGCCTAAAATATGTCTGATTCAATTTTAAAGCCCTAAAACGGTCCGATTTAAGATTGAAGCAAGTTTGGCTCGATATGGTTCATGCCATATTGAATTAGGCTTGTCCAATTCGATATGGATGGTCCATATCAAATTAGACCATGCCTAATTCGATATGGACCATGTCCACATCAAATTAGAATGATTCTAATATGATATTGGTGGTCCATATCAAATTAGAATTACTATAATTTGATATGGAGCATGTCCATATCGAATTAGATTGATTTAAATTCGATATGGAAGCCCATATCGAATTAGATCATTTTTATATCAATATGGAGCTTGTCAATATCGAATTAGACTTACTAATTTGATATGGACTTTGGTCCATGTCAGATTAAACTTGTTTTAATCTGATATGGTCGCGGTTTCCCTCCAATTTAAAAGAATTTAATTTGACATGCTTCAGAACAGAGCTATGCTTGAGTAGAAAGTTAGAATTAAGTGAAGGCTCAATCACAAGGTATTAACCTAATATAATTTTCTATAAGTGCGGGATTAAAGGAAGAAAGCAGATAGCAAAGAGGAATAAGGAATTAAAAAACCCTAGCAGCATTGGGTGAGAGTTAGCAACTTGAGAGCAACCAACAACCAAAGCATGAAAAATACACTGAACCCTAAATGCACCATACAAAGGCAATGACTTACTATCTTTATTTTTCTCGGCCAGAGTTCCAAATTGTTGCAAGCAAAAGTTTGATCAATGTTAAATTTTGGTGAAGCCAACAAACGAAGGTACATTCTAAATTCAATTCATTTAAATTCAAAGTAAGATGCATTGATGATAGTTTCAAATATTTAATACATTTATTCTTTGTCTAAATTAGTTCAAGTAGGTTATATTCATTATTTTTTATTCATATTAGTTTTATTTGAAGCATGATCAGTGGTTGTTGGCTCTACAATTCATAGTAGGTGTAATATCCCAAAGTATGCCCTAGAAGTTTTGGTATTATTGTTGTATTTGGATTTAATGTATATGTTTAAGTGGGAAGATTAAAGATGAGAAGAGAGATGTGTATATGTTGTATATATAGAGATATATACAACATATACAAGTCAAATTATTAAATGGTCAAAAGAAGATTTATTTATTTATCAAATTAATTAAATTCATAAAAAGGAAAATTAAGTGAGTGGAAGAGAATATATTAGAATATTTTAATGATATATTGCTTGGTGGAGGTTTAAGTGGAGAATAAACGTTTGACTTTGTTTCTTCTTCTTCTTCATTTTCTTCTTCTTTCTTTGGTTGGCCGGGCATCACAAAGGCAATAGAGAGAAAGATAGTTTTTGTTTTCCAAGCTCAAAATTGAAGAAGATTTCAAGTGACCAAGTTGGAAATTTAAGAAATTTCATTAACTTTTGTAAGTTTCCTTTTGATTCTCTTGTTTTATTTTAAGTTGTGTTTGAGTTTGGTGTTAGATTATTAAGAGCATGAGTATGTTTGATTTTGGTGTGTTTGAGTGCGTTGGGTTTAATTGATTGTGGTTTTGGAATTGAATTGAAGAAAAGGAATTAGGTTGGTGTTGAAAGAGTAAGAGTTGTGACTTGGTGATTGATGTAAATATTGAGTTTGATTAATTCTTTATCTTAGATTTTCCATATGTTTGTGTTTAATGGAGTTGAAAGCATAGAATACATGAGTTTAGTCCGAAACAGAAGCATTTTGGATGCCACGCCCATGGCCCTTGGATGCCACGACCGTGGCCATTGGAGGCCATGCCCGTGGGGGTTTTGAGCAAAGTAGGCAGACTTGTTTGTTAACCCACGCCCGTGGGGGTTGTGAGGCCACGACCGTGGGGTTCTAGAGAGAGGTGTTGGTTTATAATTGTATTGGAATTCTTGTGTATCTTTAAATAAATGTGTATTATTCCTTTTGAATTAGGTGGTGAAGAGGTTAAGTTGCCCTAATCCTAGTAGTGGAGAATTCTTGGAAGAGGAAGTGTATAGATTGGTGTGAGTTGTTATTGAGGTAAGTACAAACTTACATGGTTGCATACATTTACATGATTTTGAGACTTAACACATTTGGTTGTAAATGTGTTAAGTAATCTATTATATTGTTAATACATTTGATTAATGCTATGAATTGTATAATGTGAAATATATGATGATCATTCAAAATATATGTGCAATACAATTGGTTATGATGAATACTTTAATGATGAATTGCTTTAATGTGAATTGTGATATGATGAGATGTGATGCCATTGTGGTTGGCTATAATGATTCAAATGAAATAAGTGGGGCATGTTTGCCTAGATGATGAGGAATTTAAAATGTATGTCCAATGCAATTGGTTATGTATACTCTATTGATGAGATGTGAAGCCATTGTTGTTGGCTATAATGATGCAAATGAGATAATTGAGGCATGGTTGCCAAAATGATGATGAGAAAATGAGAATGAAATTGATAATGAAATAATGAATGAATTGTGTGCCTAATGTGTTATTCCATTTTCAGAGTTTTGTTGTTGGTGGCATGCCTAATAGTAACAATCTCTTGAAGCTAGGTTGGGCTTGATCCTTGAAGCCAAGTTGGGTTGAAGTTTAGCATGCTTAACTCCCCTTGAAGCTTGGTTGGGTCTAGTCCTTGAAGCCTAGTTGAGATGTTACAACCCTTGAAGCTAGGTTGGGTTTGGTTCTTGAAGCCAAGTTGGGTTGACACTTAGCATGCTTTGTTCCCCTTGAAGCTTGGTTGAGCCTAATCCTTGAAGCCTAGTTGGGATAATGATAAATGTGATAATTGAACCAAAACATTAACTCTGATAGTTGAATGGCATATTCGGATGGGTGCCCATTTATTGTTTTATTTAAACTTGTTTTGATTTTAATACAATGATTATTTATTTTTGTATGTAGTATTGATGATTTTATAATATTTAAGAATTTAATAACATATAGACCTGAAAAGGTGGTTGGTTCCAATGAACCAGTTTTTCTGGGGGTGTTGGGTCATTCTCACCTTCCCCATACATATCCAAATTTTTGAAGCCATTAGGGGGTTAGAGATTCCTTAGGAATTGAGTCATTCACCCCTTTACTTTTCCCAACTCGTCCAAGTGGCGACTCCATTTTCTCTGGGTTTAGGCTTGTGTTCTCTAAGTCCTTGAGCCTAATAGTGCCGAAGTCACAATAACTATTTCACCGGGAGTGGGGGCAAAAATCTTCGCTCATAATTTGATATTTCCTTTCCCTTTATGTTGACAAGCAAATATGAATAGGTTCAACACTTTTGAAAGTAGCTTGAAGCATATTAATAGAAAAATATTTTTTGTTAGAGACAAGGTGACACGTAAGGAAGTGGACATGAAATACATATCTATGGATATGATGCCCCCATCACAAAACTTATTCCTAGAGATGTTTTTGTTAAGAATACAATGTCTCAAGGATTATGTAGATATTAGTGTATTAACATTATTTGTTGTTTCTCCCAAACTATGCTCACTTATTGTTTTATTAATACTAAAATATGATATGATATTTTGGGTTTACATGAGTTTAAATGTTTAGCACATTTGATGTTATTATATAAAAGCATGTAAGGAAGAATGCAAATTAACGTTCTCACATGGTTAATTTCCTTCTATTTGTTTATGCGGTGAGTGAAAATGAGAATAGTTTCAAGCATTTTATTTAGGTGATAATGAGCTTGTGCTTGAAGCAAGATGGTCATCTCATTCACAAAATGAGATTTGTTATTTATTTTTTGGCTAGTTACACATGACTATATCTAATTTTATCTAAGTTGCCAAATTTGCGTTTTGAATTAACCTTAATAGATTTGTGAACTATAGCTAGGCACTGAGTGTGTCTAAATTGTCATCTGCATGGTGTTTTTGAATGAAAATATGTTTTTGATAGACATGTGCCCCATGGGAAAGGCAAGAACACTATGGAATATGTTTCATACCATACGTGTAAAATTTCGACCATAGGATGGACAAAAGCATATTATCTCAACTTTTGTCAATATGAGACCCTTGAGAATTATGGTTATCAAAAGTTACCCTTATGATTTTTGGTTGGTTCATGAGATATGGTTAGATGTTTGCTCTCTTAGGGTGTTACTAGAGGGTTATGAATAATTTTTCCTAATGGGGAATTTCTAAAAAATCGAGTTTTATCATGATCAAGGGAACTAAAATGAAAGGAAGATCATTTGATACTCATTTTCTCTTTGTATTCACAGGTCAACCAATTATGTTTCTGTGCTTACATAATTGCTAATGCAAATTGTCTTGAGATTAGTCAAAGACATTGTAAACATGATAAGTGATCATACGTAGAGTATAATTTATCTACTCTAAAGTCATTTCCCAAAACGAGATGATATATATCCCTAATAGGTGTATAGCTAGGAGCTCTCACAGTATGCTGATCATCTAGTCTATTAGCTTAGTATGAGCTGCCTACTACAATTTATTTTTATTAGCATATGATCTATCATATGTAGGTGGGAGATGTTTGATTTTTAGTCGGGTCTGCCCTTGAAGGGTGGGTAAGACTCGTAGGCCCAATGTTTTTCAAATATTAATTTAGTATTTTATTTAGATAAATATATATAGTATGAATGGGAATAGGAATTCTATCCACAATATGATTATGATTCTTGAAAAAAAATCCTATTTGAAGGGATAAAAGGATCATCGTTTGAGTTTAGCTGAAATATCTCTTAAGATAAGGATAGAAAGAAAGAATGCGAGTTTTCTCTCTATAGTTTATCTCTTAAGATCTCTATAGCTTTCTTCTCACATAAGAAAATTCTCCCTTTGTGAGTGAGAGTGCAATTATATGGTTGTTTTAGCTTTTAATCTTTGAAAAGGAATGGGTTTTCCCTTTATGTTGATTGCCTTTCATGATTATTAACACAAACAATGGTATAAGTCTTATGCAGACATCATTAGAGGTAAAATCTAACCCTTATTTTAATATATTGGTATGTTCTAACACTCAATTACATCTCTTTTTAGTAGTCCCTTCTCAGTTATCAAAAACATATTATAATTTTAACTAAATGAGTCTAATAACATCTAAATTTTAAATTTGGAGCAGCAAATTTATTTTAAAGTATAATTATCATTTAGAAAAAAAATATTTGTTTTGTTTTTGGACATGTAATTTCACGTGACACCATGTGAATTTCATATAATTATTTTTTCGGCTGAAAATGAAGTAAAAATTGTTAATAAAAGAATTAAAATTTTGAAATTTTATCAGTTGAAAAATATTAATAGTACAAATAGAAAGCTTATGATAATTAATGAAATTAATATGAGAATTATAAAGTAATTTTTTAAAAGTTATTAATGTATTACAAACTTATTATTCAAATTAATATAATTTATTTGTGAACCCATATTTTCTACACTAAATGTCAAAGTTCACTCTGTCATGATTCTAACGGATTAAAAATCACATTAATTGGACATCAAATGGCCCCAAAGTAAGCTCCATAATGTTGACAACGTAAAAAGCTAGGATCAATGACCTATAGCAGTCACTAATAGATCGAGCGGTCACAAGTTTGACTCTTAGTAACTGCTGGCTATTCGTGTCACCATTCTAATGACAGGTGATAGGTCAAGTCATTGATGACCACTTCTATTATCGGCGATTGCCTCAATCGGTGGTGATGGGTAAACTACCCTCCGATCACTAAAATCTCAATTTTTGTACCTATAAATACTGGGCCCTTTTCACCATCTAAAGACATTAACAAATGCATTGGAGAATGCCCTTGAAGATTTAGTAGATTGTTGCTAACAAATTTTACACATTTTTTGGTATTTTTCCAAATTCTTTCAACAAAATATCCATTTTCTAAATTCTCTTCATCAAATCAAGATCATCAAGTATTTGTCAAGATTCTTTTAAGATTCAAAGGTAGAACTTCAATTTGGCAAGAAGGCCTTGGAAGCTCCTCCACCACAAAAAGCACACTCTAAGAAGGTATAATCATTAAGCTCATCATTATGTCAACCCTAAATTGAACATTAGGTACATTAATCAATCAATCTTCTTATCAAATTGAGTCTAGAATTAAACTTAGGTCATGACTAGTTCACATTAATCAATCTTCTTGTCAAATTAAGCCTAGAATTAAACTTGGGTTATGATAAATTCATATTAATTAACTAATCTTCTTGTGGAATTAAGCCTAGAATTAAACTTAGGTTTTGATCAATTCACATCAATCAATATTTTTATCGAGTTGAGCCTAGAATTAAACTTAGGTTATTTTGAACTCACATAAGCAAGTATCAGTTGTTTTTCCAAACCTAAAAATAGTGATAGGTTTGCATCAACTTTAAGTCAACCTAAACTTCACTCTAAAGGTTAAACAAGGTCTCATTCTTAGGCCAACCAAGACATTAACTTTAGGTAACCAACCCTTTTTCACACTCTTGTGTGTGGTCAAAATTGCATGAGGAAATGATTCCTATATCAAAAGGATGTGCAGGCTTACTTGGAATTTCATACAAATTGATCGATCTCATGACTATGGCAACCATATGTCCACCCCATGTATCACATTTTTTATTAAATATTATATTTTGATGTTCTCTTAAGTTCTTTGGGGAATGTGTGCCCATCCTAGTATCTATAAGGGCTAGATTTGGGATCCCCTTTTGATTGGTTTTAGAATGTAATATTTGGTTACACTTTCACATTTTGTTTTTTACTTTATTAATGTGGATGGCTGAATGTCATGGTATAACTGTTCATGGATAATATTAAATGTCATTCCCGTTATAACTATCATCATGAAATCTATTTTGTAAATCTTGGTTTATTTAAATGACATACTTATTTGCTTAAAATGAAAAACCTAGTACCAGAGCCATCCTTTGGACTGACTAGTGCCTTTGTCTTAAAAAGTAGTCATAAGAGGTTTTACTTTATGTTTTCTCCCAAAAATTAAATTAAAGTGGTGACTCTCTTTTAAACATGTGCTCACCAATAATTGGAGACCAAATGTGATATTCTTTTTTGAACTAAACCCAAAAGAGCATTTTGATACCACTGCAGATTAGATGAGTGCTCAGGGGAGGCCTCACAACTGACGACTCCACTAGGGACTATTAAAATCATGTTTTCCAAAACAAGTTTTCTTCTAGAAAATTTGTTTAGCCTTTTTATAAACTTTGATTTTATCATACATCATGATTGCATTAGGCTCCTTGCCTTAGCCTATATGTAGGATAACCTTTAGGCTAGTGAAATATCATCCACCCTCAACCTTCATTAGGTAAGTAGGGGTTAAGGAAAAGTACCCAAACCACGATGAATCCTTAATCCTTTTGTGTTGTAATGAGTATGCATGTATTGTTGGACCCACGCAAAATTCTTTATCTGACATGTGGTTAAGTATATCACTACTCTAGCGTGATGGAATCCCTTTGAGACTAAGCCATCCTTTTCCCCTCTCATGTGATGGCTTTAGATCTTGGCCTTAGGTTAAATGTAAATAATTTCCCTTGGATTAAGAGAACCATATCCCTTGAGGGAGATCCCATCTCAAGTCTTAGAGAGCCTTGAGACAATCCATACATTTAATGGTTCAAGCTTTAGAATAAAAGATTACCAACCAATGATAGTCCTTCCTGAATGAAGTTTGAAACATGATAAACCAAGCCATAACCATTTGGCTATTCTTTACTTTGATTTTTACCCTTGCAAGCCTGATCCATTGACTAGCGTTGTCCCCTTTTAGGTACCTATGGATGGACAAGATGATAACACAAAGATTCCCCCTTACCTTGAGTCCTTTTTGATGGGACAAGAAGAGAATTATCATAATATGATAAACCGTACCCTTTAGGTGTGTAGGACTATGATCCTCAATGAAGTTGCACTTCCAAGGATCATCGGCTCCTACACCTCATCCTCCTGCTACTACTAATACCCTCAACTCGCCAGCAGACCCTAATGTTGTGAGTTCATGCAACCCATCACTGCCAACACTTGTCAACATTATTCTTGAGCCATGTAAGCAGGCTACCCTAGCTACAGCACCCATGCATGTCTATGGGATAGATGAAGAGACTAAGAAATTGATTGAAAAGTTTGATGCCATGTAAAGGCCCCTGAAAGAAATTAAGAACCCTAACGAGCTGCTAGATATGGATTCTTTGGTGCTTTTTTTGAATGCTTGAGTTCCTCCCATATTCAAAATGTCATAAAATTACAAGTTTGATGGAACTAATTGCCCTAAAACCCACTTAAAGATGTATGTTGGAGCTTTAACCCTACTTGTCATAACAAGTGAGCTTGTTACTAAAGTATTTCAACAGTCCCTCACTGGGAATACTATGAGATGGCTTGTCGTTCTTAATAAAACTAAATACCAAACAAGCGAGGACATTTGCAATGCCTTCAATTAATAATACCATTACAATATCGAGGTTGATGTGACTTGATGAGACCTTAAGACTACTAAGCAAGAACCAAAGGAATCCCTTTCCACAATCTTACAAATATGGAAAGCAAAAGCCACACAAATGGTAAA
Organism: Garcia nutans; assembly: GCA_947685225.1. NCBI lineage: Eukaryota > Viridiplantae > Streptophyta > Magnoliopsida > Malpighiales > Euphorbiaceae > Garcia > Garcia nutans. The sequence goes on from CANTUV010000045.1 coordinate 40,415,582, forward strand.
CAAACTAATTGAGCAAGAATGTAATATTCCAAAGTATACCCTAAAAGTTTTGGCATTATTGTTGTATTTGGATTTAATGTATATGTTTAAGTGGGAAGATTAAAGATGAGAAGAGAGATGTGTATATTTTGCATATATAGAGATATATACAACATATACAAGTCAAATTATTAAATGGTCAAAAGAAGAAATAATTGATTTTTAATTAATTAAAGGGAAATTGAATTAAGTTAGTGGAAGAGGATTTTATGAATATTTTAATATTATTTGCTTGGTGGAGATTTAAGTGGAGAATAAGAGTGTTTGACTTTGCTTCTCATTTTTCTTCTTCTCTTCTTCTTTTCCTTCTTGGCCGTGTATCACTAAAGCAAGAGAGCAAGAGAGAGATTTGATATTCCAAGCTCAAAATTGAAGGAGATTACAAGTGATCAAGTTGGAAATTTAAGAAGCTTCATTAACTTTGGTAAGTTTCCTCTTTATTCCCTTGTTTTAATTTAAGTTGTATTTGAGTTTGATAGTTGATTGTTGAGAGTATGATTATGTTTGATTGTGGTGTGTTTGAGAGTGTTGGGTATAATTGATTTTGATTTTAGGGTTGAATGGAAGAAAAGGAATTAGGTTGGTGTTGAAAGAGTAAGAGTTGTGACTTGGTAATTAATGTATGTTGTGAGTTTGAGCAATTATTATCTTAGATTTTCTATGTGTTTGTGTTTAATGGAGTTGAAAGCATAGAATACATGAGTTTGGTCCAAAACAGAAGCATTTTGGATGCCACGCCCGTGGCCCTTGGATGCCACGACCGTGGAGGTGTTAGGCAAATTGGACAGATTCGTTTGCTAACCCACGCCCGTGGGGGTTTATGAGACCACGACCGTGGGGTTATGAGGCCATGACCGTGGGGATGTGAGGCCACGACCGTGGGTCCTAGATAGTTGTGTTGGCTTATAATTTGTGATCTATGGGTCTAGTATGAGACTAATAGTTGAATAATTGTATTGGAATTCATGTGAATTTGTAAATAAGTGTGGATTATTCTTTTTGCATTAGGTTGTGAAGAGGTTGAGTTGCCCTAACCTAAGTGTTGAGAATTCTTGGAAGAGGAAGTGTATAGATTGGTGTGAGTTGTTCTTGAGGTAAGTACAAACTCTACATTATTGCATACATTTACATGACATTGGGACTTAACACATTTGGTTGTAAATGTGTTAAGTAATCTATTACATTGTTGATACATTTGATTAATGCTATGATTTGCATAATGTGAAAGATATGATGAACATTCAAAATGTATGTTCAATGCATTTGGTTATGAATACTTTAGTGATGAATTGCTTTAATGTGAATTGAGATATGATGAGATGTGAAGCCATTGTTGTTGGCTATGATAGTGCAAATGAAATAATTGGGGCATGGTTGCCTATTTGATTATGGAATATGAAATGAGAAATGAAATGAGAAATGAATTGAGAAAGAGATTGATAAAGAGATAAATGAAATATTTGTGTGCTTAATATGTTATTCAATTTTCAGAGTTCTGGGTTTGGCGGCATGCCTATGAATCGCTGGATAGGTGAAAAGACCGGGTCGTAAGCGGAGTCCAGCTGAAAAATGTGAAATATGATGTTTTTGGGGTGAAAAGACTGGGTCGTAAGCCTCAAAAATAGTAACAGTCTAGCCTGGTTGAGGACCAAGATACTGGGGCCCTAGGGTCTAGCCGGGTTGAGGTCCAAGAGACTGGGTCTGTTACACTATCCATGGATAGAGATATATATGTATCGCCTACGGGCTTGATGATTGTGACTATGGACCAAAGCAGTAACTCTGAACTTTGAATAACATATTAGAGTCTTTTGGGCCCATGCTTGTCTTTGTTTCAATGTGATTCATGAATGGTGAAACAATTGAATAAGATAATGAAATGTATTGTTATGAAATATAGCATTTTTGAATATGATCTCTATTGCTTGAATGTATGACATTAACATTGCATTAAAGCGTATTGTTATCATGGTTTGTACCACTAAGCCGTTGGCTTAGCGCGATTGTGGTTCATCGCGCAGGTGACAGGGTAGAACCAGAGAGTTCAACTAGACCGAGTTGAGTCTAGATTTTGAAGCATTGATAGAGGGCTTAAAGATCAAAGACAAATTGCCAAACATGTATAACTTTTATGTTTTGTAAAACATGGATTTCGATGTATATGTATTTGTAAATACCGCTATATTTTCCACTGCGTATCAAATAAATGTTTTATCTATTGAACGTTATAATATGATTTGAATGTTATTAAATTGAAAGATTGGTTTGTTTATTATAAAATGTAGCACTCCTGTATTTGGTATACGTATATTACAGGTATAGTATGTAGTGTGCGTATACGGGGTATAGGGGTGTTACAATTGTTTTGGTATCAGAGCCTAGGTTTGAGATTCTCAACCTAGGTCAATTGTAAGAAAAAGAATATTTTGATTTTAAAAGTTGGTTTTTAAATAAGATACATGTTTTGGTATTGGCAGTCTTTGATCTTTGATGAGGTATATTCTGCTGTGTTTGCAGATATAGGTAGTGATGGCGTCTCATTCACGTCAGTCCATAGAAGGTAGTGCTGAGAGTGTAGCTCCTGAAGAGGGTAGAGATGGAGCTAGGGTTGATAGAGTTAGTGAAGCACCTGCTCTTGTGCCAGAGAGACCAGTTGTTGATGAGGTTCTGCCAGTTTGGCTAAGACATGTGGTAGAATTGTTGAGGCAAACTCCAGTACAGCAGCCACCGCCACCACCGCCACAAGTGTCGGTGAGACATTATGATAAATTGAGGAAGTATGGGGCTAAGGATTTCTTTGGTACTACAAATCCTGCAGTAGCTGAGCAGTGGTTGGATAGAGTGCAGAGGGTATTTATTCAGTTGCAAGCTACTCCTGAAGAGAAATTTGATTATGCTAGATCCCTTCTGTAGAAAGATGCTTATGATTGGTGGAAGACAGTTCCTCATGCCATGGATGATCCACCAACATTGTTTTATAGTGATTTTCTAAGGGAGTTTGAGTAGAAATATACCCCAAGGGAGTATAAGGATGCTAAGAAGATGGAATTTCTGAATCTTAGACAAGATAACTGGACTGTGACAGAGTATGAGGTAGAGTTCATCCGGTTGAGTCACTATGCCGGTGGGATTATTTCTGATGAGATTGACCGTTGTAGGAGATTTGAGGAGGGGTTGAGGCCCTCTATTATGTGCATTGTTGCTGGTTCTTGGTACCAAGATTTCTCTCAATTGGTTGCTGCAGCTAGAAGTGTTGAGAGAGCACAGGGTATTGCAGCAGCTGCTACTGAAGAGGAGACCAGAGTTAGGAGATCCCAGTTTGAGGCATGGTCTTCATCTATAAAGAGAGGTCGAGGAAGTTTTATTCCGAGAGTCAGTAGGAGCTTGAGGCAGTCGGGTAGGTTAGTTCAGTATCAGAGACCGAGACCGAGATTGAGACCTACAGTTTCTGTAGCTAGTGCTCTGACTCTAGTGGTTCAGAGGTCTACTACACCTACATGCGTTCATTGTGGTAGGATACATGGGGGTGTTTGTTGGAAGATTGGTGGATCAGCTGTGTGTTTCAGATGTGGATCGCCTGACCATTTCATTAGAGAATGTCCTGAGATACAGGAGCATAGGCAAGCGGATTCTGCAATTTCTCGACCTAGTGTGAGAGGAGGACGAAGTGGCAGAGGTGTTAGTAGAGGTGGTCGACCTGGGATTAGTCAGAGAGGAGGCTCTACATCCGGAGGCAGTAGACCAGATGAGGCTGTGTCTGTTCAGCAAGTGTATGTGATGCAGAGGCACCCGGATGCTTCAGCAATTATTGCGGGTACATTTTCTTTATTTGTCATTTTAGTTCTTGCTTTGATTGATCCAGGATCTACTCATTCATATATTAGTGCATCTATCTTGCCTGTGACGGAATTGCATACTGAGTCCCTAGGATTTGATGTCTTGGTGACAAATCCTTTAGGGCATAGTGTGGTTGTTAGCAAGGTGCACCGAGATAGTTCAGTTGTGGTGCAAGGTGAGGAATTTTTGGGTGATTTGATTGAAATGCCTTTTAAGGAATATGATTTGATATTAGGCATGGATTGGTTGTCTAAGCATGGAGCTATGGTAGACTATCAAAAGAAGTGTGTTACCTTGAGAACCAGTGATGGTAGAAGTGTGATGGTATCTGGTGAACAGAGACAACTTGCATCCTTGGTTGTTTCAGCTGTTGCAGCTAGGAAGTTGATTAGAAAAGGGTGTGATGCTTATCTTGCTCATGTTGTAGATACCAGAATAGTGGGTTCTCAACTTGATAGTATACCCACAGTTGCTGAATTCCCAGATGTGTTTCCTAAGGAGTTACCAAGGTTACCTCCTGAGAGAGAGGTTGAGTTTGGTATCGATTTGTTACCTGGTACCACTCCCATCTCTATTACTCCTTATTGAATGGCACCTACTAAGTTGAGAGAGTTGAAGGTGCAGTTGCAGGAGTTGTTGGATAAAGGGTTTGTTTGCCCTAGTGTTTCTCCGTGGGGAGCTCCTGTTTTGTTTGTGAAGAAGAAGGATGGTACTTTGAGGTTGTGCATTGATTATAGGCAATTGAATAAGATGACTATTAAGAATAAGTATCCTTTGCCTAGGATTGATGATCTTTTCGATCAGTTGAAGGGAGCAGTAGTGTTCTCTAAGATTGATTTGAGATCAGGGTACCATCAGTTGAGGGTTAGAGCTAAAGATGTTCCTAAGACAACTTTCCGCATAAGATATGGGCATTATGAGTTCTTAGTGATGCCTTTTGGATTGACGAATGCACCTGCAGCTTTCATGGATTTGATGAATAGGGTGTTTAGGCCCTATCTAGATCAGTTTGTGGTGGTTTTTATTGATGATATTTTGGTGTATTAGCGTAATGAAGAGAAACATGACAAGCATTTGCGGATTCTGTTGCAGATCTTGAGAGAGAAGCAGTTGTATGCTAAGCTGTCGAAGTGTGAGTTTTGGCTTGATCAAGTGACTTTTCTGGGTCATATAGTTTCAGCAGATGGTATAAGAGTTGATCCGAGTAAAGTTGAGGCTATTTTGAATTGGAGTCCACCGAAGTCTGTGACTGAAGTTAGAAGTTTTCTGGGTTTGGCAGGCTATTATCGACGATTTGTGAAAGGTTTTTCTTTGATAGCTACTCCACTCACCAGATTACTTAGAAAGGGAGTTAGATTTGTGTGGACAGATCAGTGTCAAGTAAGCTTTGAGCAGTTGAAGGAGTTATTGACTCAAGCTCCTATTCTGACTTTGCCTGTCGAAGATAAACCATATGTGATTTATAGTGATGCTTCACATAATGGTTTAGGTTGTGTTTTAATGCAAGAGGGTAAAGTTATAGCTTATGCTTCTCGGCAGTTGAAGCCGCATCAGCTTAATTATCCGATGCATGATTTGGAGTTAGCAGCTATAGTGTTTGCATTGAAGATTTTGCGACACTATTTGTATGGAGAGAAGTCTTTCATCTACACGGATCATAAGAGTTTGAAATATTTGGGTGTTCAGAGGGAGCTGAATCTTCGGCAGAGACGGTGGTTGGAATTGATCAAAGACTACGACTATTTGATTGATTATCATCCTGGTAAGGCGAATGTTGTTGCAGATGCCTTGAGTCGGAAGTCTTTAGCAGGTTTGACTGCTTATTCGCTCTTGCTGCTTGTTTAGTTGAGAGCGTTGCATGCTAGTTTTGAATCATGTGATGATGGTGCGTTGTTAGCTCAGTTGCATTTGAGACTGGTGTTGTTGGATCATATTAGGGAGGCTCAATTGGTTGATGAGAAAATTCAGAAGATTGTGTCAGATTGCCAAAATGGGGAGAGCCGAGATTTCCATGTGAGAAGTGATGGTAGCCTTTGGTGTAAAGATAGATTGTGTGTTCCTGATGATGCTAGTTTAAGAAAGATTATTTTAGAAGAAGCACACCAGTCAGTTTTTGCTATGCACCCTGGGAGTACAAAGATGTATCAGGATTTGAAGCAACATTGTTGGTGGTCAGGTATGAAGAGGGACATAGCGGAGTTTGTATCTAAATGTCTTACTCGTCAGAGGGTGAAAGCTGAGCATCAAGTTCCAACAGGGTTGCTTCAACCTTTATCAGTGCCTGAATGGAAATGGGAGAGAGTGATAATGGATTTTGTGTCTGGTTTGCCATTGACTCAGAAGAAGCATGATGTTATCTGGGTGATTGTTGATTGGTTGACAAAGACAGCTCATTTTCTTCCAGTTAGAATGGATTATTCTCTTGAGAAGTTGGCTTCTTGAGAAGTTGGCTGAGCTGTATATCAGTGAGATAGTGAAATTACATGGTGTCCCAATTTCTTTAGTGTCTGATCGAGATCCTCGGTTTACTTTGAGATTTTGGAAGAGTTTACATGGTGCTTTGGGTTCTCGATTACACTTTAGCACTGCTTTTCATCCGCAGACAGATGGGCAGTCAGAGAGAGTGATACAGATTATAGAGGATATGTTGGGAAGCTGTGTCACTGATTTTTCTGGAAGTTGGGACAGATTTTTGCCACTTATGGAATTTGCTTACAACAACAGTCATCAATCCAGTATTGGAATGGCACCATATGAGGCATTATATGGTAGAAGATGTAGAATGCCTCTATGTTGGAATGAAGTTGGAGAAGGTAAATTGGTTGGTCCTGATTTGATTAAAGAAACAGAAGAGAAAGTGAAGATAATTCGGGATCAGTTGAAAGCAGCTTCAGATCAACAGAAATCTTATTCAGATTTGAAGAGGAGAGATATAGAGTTTGATGTTGGAGATAAAGTATTTTTGAAAGTGTCTCCTTGGAAAAGAATTTTAAGATTTGGCAGAAATCAACTTGCTTTGCCGTCTGAATTGGATAGAATCCATAATGTCTTCCATGTTTCTATGCTGAGGAGGTACAGATCTGACCCATCTCATGTTCTGCCCGTTGAATCTATTGAGGTGAGTTCGGATCTGACATTTGAAGAAGAACCAGTTGCTATTTTGGCACATGAAGTGAAAGAGTTGAGAAATAAGAAAGTGCCACTTGTGAAAGTTCTTTGGAAGAATCATGCAAAGGAAGAGGCAACTTGGGAGAGTGAGCAAGTGATGCGAGATCAGTATCCTCAGTTGTTTCAGACTTCATATCAGGTAATTTCGAGGATGAAATTTCTTTTTAGAGGGGGAGAATTGTAATATCCCAAAGTATACCCTAAAAGTTTTGGCATTATTGTTGTATTTGGATTTAATGTATATGTTTAAGTGGGAAGATTAAAGATGAGAAGAGAGATGTGTATATGTTGTATATATAGAGATATATACAACATATACAAGTCAAATTATTAAATGGTCAAAAGAAGAAATAATTGATTTTTAATTAATTAAAGGGAAATTGAATTAAGTTAGTGGAAGAAAAATTTATGAATATTTTAATATTATTTTCTTGGTGGAGGTTTAAGTGGAGAATAAGAGTGTTTGACTTTGCTTCTCATTTTTCTTCTTCTCTTCTTCTTTTCCTTCTTGGCCGTGTATCACTAAAGCAAGAGAGCAAGAGAGAGATTTGATATTCCAAGCTCAAAATTGAAGGAGATTACAAGTGATCAAGTTGGAAATTTAAGAAGTTTCATTAACTTTGGTAAGTTTCCTCTTGATTCCCTTATTTTATTTTAAGTTGTATTTGAGTTTGATAGTTGATTGTTGAGAGTATGATTATGTTTGATTGTGGTGTGTTTGAGAGTGTTGGGTATAATTGATTTTGATTTTGGAGTTGAATGGAAGAAAAGGAATTAGGTTGGTGTTGAAAGAGTAAGAGTTGTGACTTGGTAATTGATGTATGTTGTGAGTTTGAACAATTATTATCATAGATTTTCTTTGTGTTTGTGTTTAATGGAGTTGAAAGCACAGAATACATGAGTTTGGTCCAAAACAGAACATTTTGGATGTCACGCCCGTGGCCCTTGGATGCCACGAACGTGGGGGTGTTAGGCAAATTGGATAGATTCGTTTGCTAACCCACGCCTGAGGGGGTTTGTGAGACCACGACCGTGGAGTTGTGAGGCCACGACCGTGGGGGTATGAGGCCATGACCGTGGGTCCTAGATAGTTGTGTGGGCTTATAATTTGTGATCTATGGGTCTAGTATGAGACTAATAGGTGAATAATTGTATTGGAATTCATGTGAATTTGTAAATAAGTGTGTATTATTCTTTTTGCATTAGGTTGTGAAGAGGTTGAGTTGCCCTAACCTAAGTGTTGAGAATTCTTGGAAGAGGAAGTGTATAGATTGGTGTGAGTTGTTCTTGAGGTAAGTACAAACCCTACATTATTGCATACATTTACATGACATTGGGACTTAACACATTTGGTTGTAAATGTGTTAAGTAATCTATTACATTGTTGATACATTTGATTAATGCTATGATTTGCATAATGTGAAAGATATGCTGATAATTCAAAATGTATGTTCAATGCATTTGGTTATGAATACTTTAGTGATGAATTTCTTTAATGTGAATTGAGATATGATTAGATGTGAAGGCATTGTTGTTGGCTATGACAGTGCAAATGAAATAATTGGGGCATGGTTGCCTATTTGATTATGGAATATGAAATGAGAAATGAAATGAGAAATGAATTGAGAAAGAGATTGATAAAGAGATAAATGAAATAATTGTGTGCTTAATATGTTATTCAATTTTCAGAGTTCTGGGTTTGGCGGCATGCCTATGAATCGCTGGATAGGTGAAAAGACCGGGTCGTAAGCGGAGTCCAGCTGAAAAATGTGAAATATGATGTTTTTGGGGTGAAAAGACTGGGTCATAAGCATCAAAAACAGTAACAGTCTAGCCGGGTTGAGGACCAAGATACTAGGGCCCTAGGGTCTAGCCGGGTTGAGGTCCAAGAGACTGGGTCTGTTACACTATCCATGGATAGAGATATATATGTATCGCCTACGGGCTTGATGATTGTGATTATAGACCAAAGCAGTAACTCTGAACTTTGAATAACATATTAGAGTCTTTTGGGCCCATGCTTGTCTTTATTTCAATGTGATTCATGAATGGTGAAACAATTGAATAAGATAATGAAATGTATTGTTATGAAATATAGCATTTTTGAATATGATCTCTATTGCTTGAATGTATGACATTAACATTGCATTAAAGTATATTGTTATCATGGTTTGTACCACTAAGCCGTTGGCTTAGCGCGATTGTGGTTCATCGCGTAGGTGACAGGGTAGAACCAGAGAGTTCAGCTAGACCGAGTTGAGTCTAGATTCTAAAGCATTGATGGAGGGCTTAAAGATCAAAGACAAACTGCCAAACATGTATAACTTTTATGTTTTGTAAAACATGGATTTTGATGTATGTATTTGTAAATACCGCTATATTTTCCGCTGCGTATCAAATAAATGTTTTATCTATTGAACGTTATAATATGATTTGAATGTTATTAAATTGAAAGATTGGTTTGTTTATTATAAACTGTAGCACTCCTGTATTCGGTATACGTATATTACAGGTATAGTATGTAGTGTGCGTATACGGGGTATAGGGGTGTTACAAAGAACATATTGACATTATAGTCTAGAATCTCCTTCTAGTTTACCAGACACATATGCATACTTAGTATCTGCCAAACATAAAAGCTCTTATGGTTACCAGATAAAAATTAGAAGATTTACTTCAGTCAGGGCAGCTTGAGGATGAAACGGCTGCCTCCATATAGAGATACAAGAAAAACACACCAATATTGTCTCCACCAACTAGAAAGGTGGCGAGATCGGCAACATCAATGTTTAGAAGAATATCAAGTTGGAAATGAAGGAAGAGTCATCTCTGATTTTGCAATGCCTCTAGTAGTTGTATATTAAAAGGCATTAGAAGTAGGGTTGGTTGAGCCACTTGACCTAAGGCCTCCCTTAAATCCATTGCCAAAGTTCTACAATCATACTCATCACTCTGATTATCATCAAGTCCTTGGCCACTTAGCAGAACGTTGTAAGGTTCTCTAACTTCTAATTCAAGAACAAATTGAAGACGGGGCCATCATCCTTCCCAAGTCTCAATTAGGCATAGCCATCAATTCCCTACCCAACCATAAGAATATAGTAGGATGCATTACCTCTTTGGAAAAACTAGAAATAGATCTAGTCAATTCAATTCATTACTTCTATTATGTTTTAGACTTAGGAAATTTTTTTGTTGAAGTCAATAACACTACCCAAAGTGAAAGGGTAATTTTAGCACTATATAAAATGATGGCTCAGTCAGAGCCATAGCTAAAACCACAATCGGAGCCTTTAAAGAATAAAGCTTCTAAGGGTAATGTCACCCTTGAGCTAGATGAAGATATGGTCCTTAAGCAATCAAAGAAAACTCAAGCAAACATCTCTATTTGGAGTTTAATTTTTTTTCCTTATTCATTGCCAGACTCTTTGTTGGGCTTTGAATTAATACCAAACATCCACAAACATTTCACTAGAGACCCTTGTTGCTTCTCTGATAAAAGCCACTAAGGTAGAGGCTATCTTATTCCATGATCATGATCTCACGGAAGGAGAGGGTCAATGTGAACGGGGATTTTAGCCTCTATTCCTATTGGAATGGTTCTTGCAACATCAGCATTGTTAAGCTCTGAGCCCTATAGAACATGGGCCTAAACTCCAGAGAATAGGAGTTGCCACTCGGACAGTCCAAAAAGTAAATAGAAGGGTGGATAACTCGATTTCCAAGGAATCCCCAATCTCCTACTAGGTTTGAAAAGTTAGGCACTCATGGGGAAGGTGAGAAATGGCCCAGCATCCCCATGACGCCCGGTTCATTAGAATTAGCCTCCTTTCAGGTTTAAATATTACTAAATTTTTATATTATTACAATATTTTCATATTACAAGCAATTTAAAATAAACATCCATCATGTTATAAATATACAATCCAAAGTACAAATAATAAAATTGGCACCTATTCAAGATGGAAACATGCCCTTACAACTATTCCAAAATCCTTCAAATAAATAACATGAACTAAATAAAGTAGGACACCAACAAAAATTTGGAAACATATCCCTTACAACTCTTATATGAAAATATAAATAAAAAGATAAAATAAACAAATAAATAAATATTCAAAATAAGAAAACAAAGAAATATAATAACAATAAAATATCACAATGTTAAGCAGTAAACATGCATAAATATTAAGCCATGAACATTAATGATTCAACAAAAATATGAAATTGCATAAATGATTAATTAAAATAAGAGACACACAACGATAAGAAAATATGCAAAAATAACTCTGCCATTGCAATATCAAAAATATAAATAATAATAGTAACTAAAAACACATAAAAAAAGATATTTGTTTAAATCACTTTTGTTAGCCAAATGGATGGCACAAAGATTCTCTTTTTTTATCTTTAGCACTCAAATTGAAAGGAATTTAACTTTTTAACTTAAGCTTTATGTGTTTATGTTGTAGTAACATTTGCCTTAGTTTTTGCCAAGACAAGACAATTTTTACGACCATCCTTAGGCCTTGGGGGATCACACCATATATCGAGAAAAAGAGAAGGAAGCATAGTAGAGTTCATGGTTAGAAGCCTGACTCCAAGGTGACTGCTAACCAGGTGTGCACGACCATCCTTTAAAGAGAGCAACCACTCCTGATGATGGAGAATTTAGAGATATCACAGTAGTGCATGCGATCATTGGCGTAGTGAAAAGATTGGGGGCTAAGCAATGGTGCACAATCATACCTCATCCTGAAGGCAAAAATTAGAAAAGTGGCAATAGTGTTTGTGATCTCAAGCATGACCTGAAGCTTAAAGCAAGAGATCCCTATCTGATTGTGAATCAGACAAGTGGCGACCGTGCTTTTTAATATTTGCCAATTTTCTTTCTCCATAAATTACACATTGACAAGTGGCATTACCATTTAGAGAGAAAATTCAAATTGGTTGAAGCGTGACTAGTGCGTTGAATTTTGTGCCAACCTGTCATAACCACGTGTACTAGCCATTTAAACTATTCAGTATACATAAATTCAATCTCGTAACTGATGAGTGAAAGTTTGATTAATATTTTATGTAATTCTAACCATGATTTTAATTATTTTCAATTGAATTTGATGGATTTTTTTTGTTTGATTTAGAATTATATTATTTTAGCTTGGAAAGGCAAGATTAAAGATTTTTAATGATTAGTGGTGCAAAATTGAAGAAAATTAAGCAAGAATGAACAAAATACAAGTGCCATGCCTATGGCCATTCAAGGTCACTATCTTGGGATTCAAATTGAGTTTGCCACATCAAAAACTAAAGAAAACAAAAGTTTCAGAAGAAAAATGGATGCCACACCATGTCATTGAATAGACACGGCCATGGGATTCATTTCTCTACTACTTGAGCTGAGAAAAGGAAGAAAAGTCAGAATTGGCAGTCTCCATTCGAAAGCCACGACCATGGCATTAAAAGGGGCATGACCTTGGCCCACTTAGCCGCCATTTACAGCTAGAAAACGACACAAAACAGTCCATTCCAACCCAAGCCATGACTGTGGCACCCATATGCCACGACCATGGGGCTGAAATTTGTGACTTTTAGCTGGAAAAGTTCAACTTTGAAGATCCAAACAACTATAACTTGATAGGTTAATGCATTTGATAGCTTGCCACCACTAAGAAGCTTCTAAGTACTCTATATAAACACCTTTCCTCCAAGAATTCAAGCATTGAAGAGAGATTGAAGTTAAGATAGAAATTTAGTTTAGAATATAGTTTGTATTGAGAAAATTCTATTCTTTCTTGTCAAAGGATTGAAATTAGGGTTCAAGGAAGAGATTCAATAATCTAAGTGGAATTCTTCTTCAATCAAAAGAACTAAATTTTGATCTTTCTTGTTATTTCAATTATGTTTCCAATTAATGTTTATTGTGTTTTCATTCTAAATATGAGAAACTAAATTCTATATAGGGTTGGTCCCTTGTATTGAATTTACTATAGAATAATATATGCTTATTTGATTTAATTTAATTTTATCCTTGATTATTTTGTTATCTTTAATCATAATGCTTTGATTATCTAGCCAATAATTAATTGAATTGAGATGTTGTATAAAGGAGAGAGAGTGGAAGCATAACATTTGTCCATGAAGATAATAATCTTAAGCAAGTTTTTCACTTAGAGATAAGGTTAAACACTTAAGAGGTTGATTCAAGATTCTCATAAAACTTAATAAATTGGTTTAATTACTTATGATCATGAGAGTAGACATAAGGATTAAATTGATATTAGTTTTAGTACTTGAGAGAGACTAAAGCTTGATTTAGGAGAATCCAACTATTAATCCAAAGTAAAACTGAATTAAATCAATACTTTAGAAAACTCATAATAAATCAATAAAGGTGACTTAACTCTAACCTTTATATTATTAAATTTCATTTCAAGCAACTTATTTTATTAAATCTAGTTGATTCATAAATCAAATTATGTTATCCATATAATAATCAGTTTAATTGCTTGGTATTTAGAATAACCCTCCTTGTGGGAATGATACTCTACTCATCACTTTATTACTTGATACGACCTGTGCACTTGCAGATAGCTAGGCTTGAGTCCTAACAAGTTTTTGGCGCCATTGCCGGGAAGGTGGCCGATCTAATATTAATAATATTAAATTATTATTACTTTGGATTTTTTTTTATTTTAATTTCTTTACTTTTAATTGAAGAATTTTGGTTTATATGCGAAGAAATCCAAATACAAAACTTGAGCCATATAATCCAGAAATTGAATGACTTTTTAGGAAAATGAAAAAGGAAAGGAAAGTGAAGGAAACAGTGGAAGGAACTTCAACAGCAACTCTTAAAATTGACAATCCAATTGACTCTCTAACGAAGAACTAATCAGGGTGGATCCATAAAATATGACACTTAAGCAATATGTTATGCCCTCTGCTCAACCAAGATCCAGCATGGCCAAACCACCAGTGCAGGCTAACACTTTTGATCTTAAGCCAACACTTATCAACTTATTTCAGCAATCAATTTTTCATGGCTTACCACATGAAGATGGCTATGCTCATATTTCAAATTTCTTAGAAATGTGTGATACATTTAAAATTAATAGTGTATCTGATGATGCTATTTGTTTGCAACTTTTCCAATTTTTTTAAAGGATCAAGCAAAGGATTGGCTTACTTTCAAACCACCAGGCACATTCACCACATGGGATCAATTGGCCGCAGTTTTTCTTGCCGGATATTTTCTACCAATAAAAGCGACTAAGTTGAGAAATGATATCACAAGCCATATTCAACTTGTCGGAGAAAGTTTATATGAAGCCTGGGAACATTTTAAAAATCTTCCAAGAAAGTGCCTACACCATAGAGTACCTGAATGTCTTTTGATTCAAAAGTTTTATAACAGTCTTCATCCAATTATAAAAGGAATAATAGATGCAACAACCGGTGCTGCAATAATGAACAAAGCTCCTTCTAAAGCAAATGACTTGATTGAAGAAATGGTAGCACATAACTACTACTTGACTTCAGAATGAGGTATGCATAAAAAGTTACAGTTTTATATGTAATTGATAATTTTCTTTATTTACAGCTAAGGTAGATACAATTACCAAGAAGTTGGAGTATGTCAACTTACCATCATCATCTTCAGCATGCAAAGGGTGCGAAGGAAGACATAACACATCAGATTGCAGAATTGTGGATCAAGTCCAATATTTGGGAAATCAAAATAAGGGTCAAAATTTTCAAGGAACCACTTAGAACCCAAAATGGAGGAATCATCCTAATTTGTCATGGGAAATTATAACATTGAAAAAAGCAACCTATCAGCCTCCATACATGAGAAATCAAACCCAAAGTTCTACTCTTAAAAAGCCATCTTATGAAGTTGTCTTAGAAAAATTCATTGGAGTTACTTCTGAATGCTTTGATAAAATTGAGAAGCAATATGAGAAGCTTGAATCAAGGATGGAACAAATTGTAATCCAACATAGAAACCTTGAAATCAAAGTTGGTCAACTACCAAGTTCTCTTAATAATCGACCACAAGGAGCTCTTCCAAGCAAACCAAAAATTAATCCAAGAGAACATTGCAATGCTATTTTCCTAAATAGCATAAAGCTTGGAGATTATTCACAAGAGCCCCCAGATCTGTAAATCCATTCATATAAAGAAAGTGAATCTGAAAAAGTGGAGACACCAGTTATGATAGAGGTTAAATCTTATGTGCCACCTATTCCTTTCCCACAAAGGCTAAAGGAAAAGATGGAGGAGAATGCAGAGATTGCACTTACTAAAGAGTCCAATAATCTTCTTCAGGATAAGATCCCTTCCGAATTAAAGTTCCAAGGAGTTTTTTTATTCCTTGTAAAATTGGTGGAATTAATTTCCAAAATGCTTTATGAAATTTAGGTTCTAACATTAGTCTAATGCCTTTTTCAATTTTCAGCAAATTAATAATCATACAAATGAAGCCCACAAAGATGTCATAACAACTTGCAGATCACTTAGTTAAATATTCAATGGGAATTGTGGAGAACATACAAGTTAAGGTGGATATGTTCTATATCCTACTTATTTCATGATCTTGGATGTAGATGAGGATTTGGACATTCCACTAATTTTAGGGAGACCTTTTTTAGCAACTGCAAAAGCTATAATTAATGTAGATGATGACAATCTTATTTTAATAGTACGGGATGAATACATAGAATTTAATATGACATCACCAAAAGACCCATCTTTTACAAATGGCAACAAAGAAGTAGCTAATTCTTCCATGACTTTTAAAGCGATTATGCAACCACCACTTGAAGGATATGGAGAGCTTGGGAAAAATCACATAGCAAGCAACATTTTGGGTGAGGAAGTGATTTGTGGTCACCAACCTTGAGGATTAGAAGTTATAGTCAAGCTAAAGACTATAAATTAGCACTTGTTGGGAGGCAATCCAATTTATTTTTCAATTTTGTCATTTTGAATTGATTATCTTTATAATATTTTAATTGATGTTGTTTAAATTTTGTTGTGTAGGCCATTTGGAGCATAAACCAAGGAATTTAAGGAACAAAGCTGCCAGGACTGTGGTTTATCATCCCCAAGGTCAAGGGAATCAACTGAAAGCTGTGAATATACATAACGGAAAAAAATTATGGAGTTCCAGTAAAAAATTGAGACCCACGACTGTGGATTTCCAAATGGCCATGACCGTGGGATTGATAATGACTCTGTCCAACAACGTAACATGATAAAATGATGGAGGCAGAAGCAAAACTAAACCTACGACCATGGCTATCTTAATTGCCATGGCCATGGGATTAAAGTTTAATTTGCCAAAAACTGGAAGCATGAACAATAGATGGTGGTAGGAGTAAGATGAAACCCATGACCGTGGCCTTCCAAGAGCCACGGTCATGGCTTTACATGCAAACTTGTCCTTGGACTGGTCAAAATGTGCCCCATGACTGTGTCACTAAGGGAAACGACTGTGGCACTCTAGACCTATATATTCATCTCATTTTCTCTCTCTCCTAACTTTTTTGCAAACCCTGGCTGACCACATTTGAAAACCACGACTTTTAACTCTCACCCCACAACCAAAACTCTAATTTTCGCCTAATTTTCTTCAAATCTTCTTCAATTTCATCAAATTAGAAAACACCAAAATGCCTAGAAGTAAAACTCTTTCCAAGAAATCAAAGGGTGAAGGATCCAAAAGGAGGCAACAAGAGGTATCATCATCTTCCTCAACACCTTCTCCACCTCCGTCTCCACTACTTCAATGACCAAATAGATATTCAAAATTTCACTTCCATGATGAGGTACAACAAAAAAGGTACCATGACTTGAGTTCACATAAAATTGTTCATTCTAGATCCATTAATGGAAATGTAATTAGAAAATTAAGATGGAATGATTTATTACTCAAAAGATTTACTGATTTATAATGGATACTATGTACAAGTATGTGTTACCCTACTTATATAGAATTGACCCTTGAATTTTTTTAAGTAGTTTTTGGTTCATCCCACTGGATAACAATGCTGCCCATAATGGGAGAGTAGAGTTTAGGTTAGCCAATTGAAATTATAATTGTTTAACAGTTGAATTTGGGCATGCTCTTAGATTAATTGAATTATAAGGTACTCATGGGAGAACTAAGGTTTTGATGAAAAAGAGACATGGACTAGATTAGGGGGGCATAGGGAGATTTAATAGCAAGATATCAAAAGCCTCTAATTTTACAAACCCATTCTACTACTATATCCATGTTGTTTTGGCAAATACAATTTTTGGGCTAGGGGAGAGCCAAGGCACCATTAACTCTAAAGAATTGCATTTCTTTTATTATGTCACGGAAGTTAAAGTTTTTAAAGTTGGATTATGGTTTGCTAAAAGGTGTGAGGAAGTAGTTAAGAAGGGTGGTAAGATTGTCATAGGGGAATGATTACAAAAATTGCTAAATAACTTAATATAGGCTTTGATTACCTTGTACCTATCTCGAGTAAGACTAAAATTGATATGGGTACCATCCAGGCTATGAGGTTAGCAACAAAGAGAGGTAACTAGTATGTAGTTTTAGGACAATAAGATGTTGATATTAACATTAACGAGGAGGAATTATATAGAGCGGGTGGTGATTTCGAGGAACAAGCAGACTAACCATAACCTCCTCCACCTCCACCTTCTTAGGTCAGTCCATCGACTCCACCATCGAACACATTTGATTTTATTGTTAACAGGCTTGATTCTTTTGAAAATGAGATGAACTAAGGAATACAGCTTAGGAGCAACAATTTGACAACATGGAGCAATAGTTTAGAGGAGTTGAGCATGAGGTGCAGACTATTTCTACTCTAGATGACCGGACTCGGTGAGTAGTTCAATACCTTATTTGCTCAGTTCAAGCTCTACTATCCTCCTCCACTGTAGTCCTCTCCACATGGTGATGATCCGATGTTGGTGACCAATAAGGATAGTGGAAATTAAAGTTTGGGGGAGTTTTCCCTAAACTTGTTGGTTTTGCAAAAACTTATGGTACTGTACTTTTAAACTTGTAGTATTTTGGTTTTATGTTTTGGTTATTTTTATGTTTGGATTATTTAATATTATATTTTAAGATTGGATTATTATTATATATTAAGAATCATTTTAATATTTAATTAGGTGTGTTTTTATATGAAGTTACTTTGAAATATGTAATTTTATGAGTTAAAATATTTCAATTAAAAATTTTGAAAATTTTAAGGTTAAGATTTGGTGAAATAATACCTTGTGGATTTTTAATCTTCAAATTAATTAAAAGTGATTAGTTATTAAATTTTAGAATAAGTTTATATTATTTGACATTATTATTTGCCTAGGCCTAGAACATGTTTAAAAGTGCTTTTGAGGCAAAATTAAACCTTGCTAAGTAAAAGGAAAAAATGATTTAGGCAATATTTGTGAAACCAAATTCTTATACCCACCAACTTTAACATTGCCCTTAAATGTCCCTTTTGAGCCTGAAATAAATCTTAGCTAGAGTTTTTTCTTTGATTTAATAACCAAATCAACTACCCTTTTCAAGGTTGATTATCTTTTGAAAAATTTCTCAAAAATCAAATTGTTCATTTATGAGGATAAAGTATAGAAAGTTTATAATAGTAGACTCCTAAGTTTAAATGGGGGAATATATAAGTAAATATATAAATTATTATTTGATTTAAAAAAATCCCCTATAGGAGAGAAAGAAAGGAGAAAATATCCAAGAATCCTCTACACAAGCTACATGGTAAGAAAAGTTTTTGAAAGATAATTAATTTCATTTAAACCTTATGTTAGCCTTCACCTTTATGGACCCCATTACAAGCCTATCAAAGTCTGTTTGATTTTCCTTGATTTAGTGTGGTCTATTAATGGAGAAATCTCAATTAAGCATGCATATGAGACTACATTAAGTTTGCATCAAAAAAATATTTGCTTATCTAAAATTTGATAATTGATTACAAATAATTAAATCTCTTAAAGTAAAGGAGGTGAGAATGAATTAGGTAAAGTTATGAAACTAAATTGAGACCTAAAATTTTGAAGTTTTAATTGTTAAAATTTTTTCATATAAACTCAACATATAAGGAAATCTATAGTAATAAACTTTAGTTGCTTGAGCACAAACAATGATTTAAGTTTAGGGGAGTTTGATAGAGTGAAAGTTGGATTAATATTTTATGTAATTATAACAATAATTTAAATTGTTTTCTAATTGAATTTGACAAATTTTATTTATTTGAGTTAGAATTATATAATTTTAGCTTGAAAAGGCAAGATTAAAGATTTTTAATGATTAGTAGTGAAAATTTAAAGAAAAGTAAGCAAAAATGAAGAAAAAACAAGTGCCACACCTATGGCCGTTCAAGGCCATGACCTTGGAAATCAAATTGAGTATGCCACATCAAAAATTGAAGAAAAATAAAAGTTCCAAAAGCAAAATGGATGCCACTCCATAGGATTGAATAGCCACGCCCATGGGATTCATTTCTCTACTTCATGAGCCAAGAAAAGGAAGAAAAGTCAGAATTGGCAGCCTCCATTCAAATGCCACAGCCATGGCATTGAAAGGGGCATGATCATGGCCCACTTAGCCGCCATTTATAGCTAGAAAATGGATCGAAATAGTCCTTTCTAGCCCAGGCCACAACAGTGTCATCCATATGCCACTACCATGGGGTTGAAATTTATGACTTTTAGAATAAAATTTGAATTTTGAAGATCCAAACAGGTGTAACCATGAGCGGAGATTTTTGCCTCCACTCCCGGTGGAATGGTTCTTGCGACTTCAGCACTGGTAGGCTTAGGGCCTTAGAGAATATGGGCCTAAACCTAGAGAAAATAGAGTCGCCACTCATATAGGCCGAGAAAAAGAAAGGGGTGGATGACTCGATTTCAAAAGAATCCCCAACCCCTTAATGGGTTTAGAAAGTTGGGTACATATGGGGAAGGTGACAATGACCCAGCACCCCCACAATGCCCAGTTCATTAGAATTGGCCTCCTTTTCAGGTCTAGATATTATAAAATTCTTAATTATTATGATATTATCCATACTATAAGTGATAATTAAAATAAAACATTATTATATTAAAATCAAAATAATGTTCACAAAAAATAACTAAATGGACACCCATCCGAGGAAGAAAACATGTCCTTACAACCATGTTTTATGTCTAAAATAAAATAAAAAGGATATCCACCAAAAGGTGAAAATATATCCTTTTACATTAATCCCAAACTTTAAAATAATTTAAATTACATTTAAACATAAATAATGAGGTACCCACAAAGTGAAAAACATACACCTTACAATTCAAATGAACAGTTAATTAAATAAATTAAATCATTCAAATATGATATTCAAAATAAAGCATCAATCATCAAACATGATATATCAAAAAAATAAATAAAACTAGAGTTTAAGCTATTAAATAAACAAAATTAGGGTTTTAGATTTAAAAGGTTGGTTTTACAGTTTGGGGATAAGGATTTTAAAGTTATTGGATAAAGGTGGTTTTAATGTTTTGCCTTGGGAAAATGGATTTTATAAATTGAAGTTTGGAATTTAGACAACAGTTTAGGATTTTGAAAAGTTATGAAATCAGATTATGGTTTTGACAATTAGGGTTTATGTTTTTAGGATCTTGAAAAATTAACTTTGATTCTTTAAGAAATTAGGATTTACTGGAATCAAGGTTTAAAGGTATTAATGGATTAGGGTTTATTGGATTAGGGCTTATTAAATTAGTGTTTAGGGTAAATTAATTTAGGGTTTAAGGGTTTATTAGATTAGGGTTTATAGTTTTAGGTTTTACTGGATTAGGGTTTATTGGATTTGGGTTTAAGGGTTTAAAAGAGATTAGAGGTTTTAATTAATTATTTTAGGAACACAGTTTAGGGTTCAGGAAAATAAATTGGGGTTTTGATAATTAAGAAAACAATTTAAGGTTTTTGATATTATGAAAATAGTTTAGGGTTTTTAGAATTAAGAAGATAGTTTAGTGTTTTTGAAATTTTAAAAACAATTTAGAATTTTTGGAATTGCGAAACAAGTTAGGGTTTTTTAGAAATTGCAAAGCAAATTAGGGTTTGGAGTTTTTTGGATATTTAGGATTTTTATAAATTGCAAGACGGACTATAGTTTAACAATTCAAACTAGATCAAAATAATGATTATAATAAATAACATAAATATTTAAAAGAAAAGATGGAATTACTATACGTTTATACAAATTAAGCGTAAGACACAAAACCTGTGTTGAAGGTTCCACCAAATTGATTGTTGATTCCACGCTATTGCCTGTACCAATGATTATTTCTGGCTAAGCAAAGATCAAAGACAGTGATTACTGGCATGAAATGTTGATGAATGTTGATTGTTGTTGCTTAGTGTTGCTTTCCTTGCTAAAATTGCCGATCCCTATTTTAGTATTAAGCATTATTATTTATAGGCAAACCGTCACCCCAAAATCCGTAACCTAATTTTTAATGCATCTTTAAAATGAATTGTAGCTTAATTAGGAAACCAAATAGCTAGCCAAACTCAAAATAATTCAAGACCATATCAATCTGGGCAACTAGATAGACATGGGTTGAGGCTCATGTCGACCTCGACCCTTCAAGTAGACATTAGCAATGGCTCAAGTTGACCTGGGCTGCCCCGACTCAAACGATTCTTGTATTTTTTTGTAATTTATGGACCAAAAAGTTTTAGTTGGGCTTATAAAACTTAATTTTAGGTTTTGTAATTGAATTTGTGCATTGTGAAATCAGACCAACTTGTTTAAATTTGTAAATTAAGTTCACATCTTTCGAAATCGGATTGAATTTATTTTAGCATTCTTTAATTAAGACCGTACCAACTTAGGGCCAAAATTAAGGGTTATAGGTTGCCCCCTACTTGAACGAGTATATAAAACATGTGTGTAATAGAAGTTATAGAAACTATAGCAGCACAAATTTACAAAATTATTCATGAAACTATTGATGTATTAGAAACTTATTAAAATATATATAAGAAATTGTGTAGTTAAAAAATTATTGTATAAAAATGCATATGAAAATTAATATAGTAAAAATTATTGTACAAAAATATGCATGAAAATTTATGTGTGTACTTATATTGACTTACCTATATTTGGACAGCATGATGGTTGTGATATTAAAGTGGGAGGAAATATTCATAAGGTCTGCAAGTGGTATGACCAGGCCCACCCGCAGTAAAGAGAATGGTTCAAGAAAGTGGTTTCGAGGACTTCATTTTGTAATTACAAGTACAGGGATTTCAAATTGATCGGAGCTTGATTCATGTGCTTGTGGAGCGATGGTTGGAAACAACTCATACTTTTCTTTGCCCATTGGAGAGTTGAATATTGGTCCTGTCAACTTTACTACTATAACCGGTCTCCGATTTGATGGAACCCCTGTCCCTTTGACCAACAATATCTTAAAGGAAGAAGACATCTGACAGTTGATCGATGTTAGGCCCCGGTATAGAAGATCATACAAGATTAGATATAAGCCTATCCAAGAGTATTGGTTTAAGTATAATCGACCCGTACAGAGTGAGAGGGCGAAATGATATACCCGGGGGTTCCTATTATACCTGTTGTGGGCGACCATTTTAGGCAACACTGAGTCGGCCATTCACTTATTAGTGTTACACTCCCTTTCTGACTTAGACCTGTATCTTCTTATGCATGGGGAGAAGCTAGTCTAGCTTGTCTTTATCTGTAGGAAGAAAAGATCATTCAATGGTTTTGCAGCCTTTGCCAAGGTATCACTTTCTTTTAAAAACTATTGATCCAAATAATGCATGTGTATAGACTTGATTTTCTCCTTCATGAGCAGGTTGGGCATATGAGCATAACTTGGTGAGGGTTTCAAACATTACTCAACCATGGGTTGATTTTCCAAGGCTAGTGTCTGGTTGTCGGACCGCAGGGAGTGCCCGAAAGTCACCACATACACTCTCACCGCTACCACTTGAATCACCTAACCTGGGACCAAGTTAAGAAAACAATATTAATATTAATATCAAATTATGATCAAAACAAATTATCTGCTTGCTCTTCTGTAGGTGGATTGTATATCCCCAAATGATACCCTAAAATTTTGAAAATGCTAATTGTTGAAATTGAATTAAATGATTTAAAGTGTATATATATGATTAAGTGGAAAGAAAGGAAAAGGGAAGTGTGTATATGTTGTATATTGAAGATATATACAACATATACAACATATGCAAGTCAACATTTTATTTATGGTCAAATGATATTTATTAATATAAAATAGAAATTTATATTAGTGGAAGATGATATTTTTTATTATATTATTATAATAATTTAATTGCTTGGTGGGGATTAAGTGAAGATTTAAGTGGTTAAGAGTAGTGTTGGTTTGACCTTTTATCGGTCTTCTTCTTTCTTCTTCAAGAACTAACCATCACCATTAGCAAAGGGAAAAGAGATTTTGTTGATTCCTATCTCAAGCAATTGAAGGATTTCAAGATATCAAGTTGGAGTTTTAAGGATTTTCTTCACTTTTGGTAAGTTTCCAACTGTGTTCTTTGATTTCTTTTGAGTTTGTGTATTTGAGTTGGTGGATGGTTGGTGCAGTTGTGTGTATGGTTGATTTTGACGCGTTTGAGGTTGTTTTGTTTAGTTAACTTTGATTTTGGGGTTGGATTGAAGAGAAAAGGGTTAAGTTTGGTGAGAAAATAAGAGTTGTGGGTGGTGTGACTTTGAGTTGTGAATATGGTTGTGGTTTGTGTTTTGATGCATGTAATTGAGTTGTTTGATGTTATGCAAGTTTATTATGGTATATTGATGGTTTTGGTTAAGTTTGTTTGGAGTGGAAAGGGTAAGGGTAAGAAAGATGTTTGTTGGATGTGGTGTTTTTGGTGTCGATTTAGGTTTTTGGCCTGACACGCCTAGTAACATGGCAATGTCTTTGGGCGTGTCATTGGTTCTGTTTTCAGTATGGGTGACACGCGCAGTGACATGCCCATGTCACTGAGCGTGTAACTTCTATGTAGTAGTAGTATTGACATGTCCAGTGACACGCCCATGTTACTGAGCATGTCATAGCTACTGTGTTGTTGGAAGATTGACACGTCCAGTGACATGCCCATGTCACTGAGCGTGTCATAGCCACTGTGTTGGGGGAGTATTAACACGTGCAGTGACACACCCATGTCACTGAGCGTGTCAAAGCTTTTGTCATTGTGGGTTTAGAGCACAATCAGGGACACGCCAGTGTTGTTGAGCATGTCATGTGTAGAGGTTCCCATGGATAGTTCTTATTCTTATTTTCTTATGTGTATCACTAAGTGAGAATGTATAATCACCTTTTGATTAGGTTTTGAAGAGATTTGAGTTTCCCCAATCCAAGTGTTGAAGGATTCTTGGAAGAGGAAATTAGAATTGGTGTTTGTTGCTCTTAGAGGTAAGTACAAACCTTACATGATTGCATTCATTTACATGACTTTGGGACTTAACACATTTGGTTGGAAAATGTGTTAGGTTACCTATTATATTGTTGATATATGAGAATGGTGCTATGATTTGCATTATGTAAACTATGTGAAATATATGTTGAGGATTCAAAATATATGAACAATGTAATTTGTTATGTATACTCTAATGATGATATGTAAAGCCATTGGTGATGGCTATATTGATATAAATGAAATATTTGAGGCATTGTGCTTATGATGAACATGAGAAAATGGGAAAGGATTTGATAATGAAATAATGAAAGAATTGTGTGCCTAATATGTTATTCAATTTTCAGAATTTTATTGTTGGTGGCATGCCTAAAAGTAATAATCCCTTGAAGCTGGGTTGGGCTTGGTCCTTGAAGCCTAGTTGGGTGATGTTGTGCTCCCCTTGAAGCTGGGTTGGGCTTAGTCCTTGAAGCCTAGCTGGGATGTTACATATGAGGTAATCCTCATTGTGATAATGATTTGCCTATGGGCTAGATAAATGTGATTATTGGACCAAAACAGTAACTCTAGAATTTGAATGGCATATTAGTTTTCTTTGGGCTCATGCTTGTCTTTTCTCTAATGTAAATTATGAATGATGGAATAATTGAATAATATAATGAGATTTGATGTTATGAAATATGAAATCCTTATATATTGTTTCTAATTTTTAAAAGTGTGACATTGGCATTACATTTGAATCATATTGTTATCAAGGTTTGTACCACTTAGCCTTTGGCTTAGCGCTATTGTGATTTATTATGCAGGTAACAGGGTAGATCCGATTGAGCCAGAGAGTTAAGCTAGACCGAGTCGAGTATAGGCTTGTGACCCCTTGTGAAGTGTTGATTTTTGGACTTCAAGATTAGAGACGAACTGCCAGCATGTATAAACTCTATATTTTTGTAAATTATGATTTTGATGTGTACATATGTATATTCCGCTGCATTTTTTGCTTCTTATTAAACAACTATTTTGGATAAACTTTTGAGGTAATGAAAATATGTGTATATGTATTTTAACAAGGGATGTTTCATCTATTACATTCTATAATATAAGTTAAATGTTTTAAATTTACTCAGATTGATTGATAATGTTTTGATGTTTTAGTCAAAAGATTTGATTGTTGAAATTGGACTATGACATTCTTATAACCTCTATACGTATATCACATATAGTGTGTATATGTGGTGTATGTATATTGGGTGTAGGGGTGTTACATGGATGCAGCTTGGTGGAGTGATGAAGGGAGAAATGGATGGATTAGATGCATGACTGAAGCAATGCCCTTGCAAAACTCCCGTCAAATTATTTCTTGTTATGTATCTTGTGGCTGGTTTCTTAGTGAAAGAGTACATGACTGGTTCCTCAAACCTGATCGGTGGAGAGTACCAGCTGATATTCCATTATTTGTGTTGAACACTATATCTATGCCGGAACCTTATTAGAGCAGCTGCCGCAACAGCTTCGATGTTCATAACTTCCTGCTTTCACCTGACGTGCCATATGCTCAATTTATTCAGGATCAATTATTAAATTTTGAAATGTCACCTTCTAGAATTTGGGACCTTTTCATATAAGAAGGAATAGAAGTGGAGGAAGGAAAGGATGAATGATATGAAGAAGAAGATGATGACGAGGAGGAAGAAAGTGAACCATCTTCCCACTCTCACAGGGATCCCGGAGCTAGCTCTTCTCAAGTGTTTCCCATCTCATCATTGCAGATGTTTCTTAGAAATTTGTGTTGACTATTTGCATGATTATTGTAGGCTACTAGTTCCCTTGGTCATGGAGCTATCCCTTTGTATAATACTCTGATACAGTGGCAATTTTCTCCATTCACTCCTTCTTACCCAGATGTGTTGTCTTATCCATAGGGCTTCGATCTAAATTACCTAGTCTGTCATTCTTGTTCCAGAATCATAAATGCTTGTATGTATTCATGAAAATGTATGGACTTAACCTTTACTTCTCTAGCTCACAGAGAATGCTCGAGAAGCAGAATAAAAAGCTTCAGGAAGAATTAGCAGCCAGTCGTTGAGATGTTGCCCATTTTGAAGAATTATACCAACAAGAGGCATGGGACTTTTGATACTTCTGATTTTAGGGCGTGAGGGATTCAAATGCTTCTTCATCAAGGGGGGTTGTGCATGGGGATTTTTGCCCCCACTCCCGGTGGAATGGTTCTTACAACTTCGACACTGTTAGGCTTGGGGCCACAGAGAACACGGGCCTAAGCTAGGAGAAAATGAAGTCGCCACCCGGATGGACTAGGAAAATAGAAAGGGGTGGATGACTCGATTCCTAAGGAATTCCCAACCACCTGATGGGTTCAAAAAGTTAGGTACGTGTGGGGA
Source organism: Garcia nutans (assembly GCA_947685225.1). NCBI lineage: Eukaryota > Viridiplantae > Streptophyta > Magnoliopsida > Malpighiales > Euphorbiaceae > Garcia > Garcia nutans. The sequence continues at coordinate 40,442,507 of CANTUV010000045.1, forward strand.
AGGTGAGAAATGGCCCAGCACCCCCACAACACCCGATTCATTGGAACCAACCTCCTTTTTAGGTCTTAATATTATAAAATTCTTAAATATAATGATATTATCCATACTACATGCAACAATTAAAATAAAGCATCATTATATTAAAAATAAAGTAATGTTCAAACAAAACAAATAAATGGACACCCATCTGAGGATAGAAATGTGTCCTTACATCGTCCAATGTCTAAAACTATACAGGACACCCACCAAAAGGTGGAAACGTGTCCTTTACATTAATCCCAAAATATAAAAACATAAATTAAATTACATGATGCTTAATACATGAGGTACTCAAAATATGAAAATATACCTCTTACAATGTTAATACCAAAATAAACAAATAATAATCAAAATAATAAAGAAAATATCCATCCATGATAAATTAAACCAATCAAACATCAAAATCAAATAAATCTATCATCAAAACATATAATAAACTAAATAATCAAATCTAAAATTAAATAAAGCAATAAATATATAAATTTAGGGTTTGTATCTTAAAACAGGGTTTTAGAATTTTAATTATTAAATTAGAGCTTTGGAAAAAAGAAAGTTAAATACACAGACTCATAATACACAAATGAATATTGACCCCTTCAATCAACCCATATGGCGGTCCTACTAGCCAGTTAGCAAGCAGGGGCCAAGGAGGCAGCGCCCCAAAAATTTTGAAAACTGGTTTTTAGGGAAGTAGGTTGTGGTGTTAAAAATTTTGAAAACTAGTTTTAGGGTCTTAGGGAAATATGATTAGGGTTTTGGAAAACAAGGCGAGGGTTTTTAGTTTAGAAATTAGGGTTTAGGTCATGGTTTTGGGATTTAGGTTTTATAAGTTAGGGTTTAAGGTTTAGAAAATAGGAATTTGGAATTTTTATAAAAATAACAATAGGGTTTGAGTAAATTAGATTAGTGTTTTGATGATTATGTTATTGATTTAAATTAAAACTTATGCTTATTGTATGAAAGAAATCTAGAAGAAGTTGAGTAATAAAAATGTTGTGATGATAGTTTTGAAAAGTGAAAGTGATTATTAATTTAATAAACTGAATTTAGAAGAACTTACCTGCGTGTGAAGGCACCGCCAAATTGAAGAAATTAAAACAAGCTACTGCCTGCTTTAATACAAGATTTCTGGCAGAGCAAAATCAAGGCAATGCGTTCACTGCCTTTGTATAATTTTGTTTCCTATGTTGCTTTCGTCTTCCATGCTTTCTTTTCTTTTTCTTCCCTATTTTTCTATGGTTTTTGCCTCAAGTCTCAAGAAAAATTAAAAGTCCAAAGTTTCTTTAAAAAAAATCCTCCCCAGTCCGTGTGTTTAATACTATTTTTTATAAGAAAACAAAAAACCTAATACTATTTTGATAAGAAAATATCAACTGTTTAGGAAAAATCACATAACTGGGTAAAACAAGGTTTGGTCAAAAATCGACAGCGCACGGGCTGATGGGCCAGCGAGGATAACTGCAGGCTGGGCGAACTGGGCAAGCCCAATTTACTGCTGCGGTGAATTGGGCATTGCCCAGTTTGCCGTAGGTACCTGCCTGTGGCAAATTAGGTTGTGCCCAGTTCTGCCTGCGACAAAGTCCCTTGCTGCCGCACCTCGCTCTTCGATCCGTCCATTTTTATATTTTTATATTTTTGTATTTTATTTTTCTTATTAAAAATAAATAATATAATTATTTAAAATTAAGTAATAAATATTATATTATAATATTAAAATTAATAATAAATATTATAAAATTTATTTTCAGACTATTTTAAAATATCGAGCTGGACTTGGTAAAAAATTAAGGGTCTACAGTTTGCCCCCTGCTTAAATGATCTGAGACTTTCAGTAGAAGAGAGTGAAAAGCAATATGACTTGGAGCAGATTTTGAATGAGGATGGGTTCTCGACCTGAGGATGGATATGTTTGGGTTATTGATCTGATGTTGGGTTCTGGACTTGAAAATGATTTGGGTTCTCGACCCGAGACTAGATTGGATTGGGTTCTCGACCTGAGATTGAATTTTGGGTGCTCGACATAATACTAGATTTGGATTTGGGTTCTCGACCTGAAACTAGATTTTGGGTTCTCGACCAAAAATGAATTTTGAATTCTTGACCCGGGATAGGAGTTGGATGCTTGACCCAACACTGGATTTGGGTGCTCAAACCAAAATTGTATTCTTGATCCTAAAATAGATTTGGGTTCTCTGCCCAAAATTGGATTCTCGAACCTAAACTGGATTTAGGTTCTCAACCCAAAACTAATTTTGGGTGCTCGACCTAATACTTGATTTTAGGATGCTCGACCCAAAACTGAATTTGGGTGCTCGACCCGAAACTAGATTCTCAATCCTAAACTGGATTTGGATTCTCGACCCAAAATTGAAATTTGGGTGCTCGACCCAATACTGATTTTTTGGGTGCTCGACCCGAAACTAGATTCTCAATCCTAAACAGGATTTGGGTTCTCGACCCGAAACTAAATTTTGGGTGCTCAACCCAATACTGGATTTTTGTACATGCAAAAATTCAAAAATTAAAAAGGAGAAACTTTGCCCCTTATGTAGGCTCAAACCAATGATTTTTCTCATGCAGGCTCTGATTGATGTTTGTATTTTGTCTAGCTCCTTACATAAGCATGCATCTCTTATTTCTTTTGCAAAATGACTAGAGCTTCCTGAAGCAATGGGCCCTCCATGTCCCCTGATTCTATACCCGCTTCATCTTTGCTTCACAGAGTATTTTTTGTTCACTTTGATAAAGAATAGACAATACAATACAAGAAAAGGCAATGTGATATGCTCATGTATGCATGATATGCATGAATAGCAATTACAGTGGTTCTATCGACTCATGGATCGAGATGATCAACTGAAGTGTTCTCATTAACTCCTTCTAGATGCCTGTTCAGGTCTTGCTTTGGAACACTACAAAAAAAACAGCAATCTGCGACACCATTAACGACGAAATCAACGACCAAAATACGATAGAGACAATATCTGCGACGAACAGCGAGAAAAATCGAGGGGACGGTAATGTTCTGGTCGCTAAAAAATCAACGACAAATCAACGACCAATTGTGCGTGTCGTTGATTAGTGACAAATCAGTGACAAAACAGAGACAAATTCAATGACATTTTCATTTTTGGCGGGAATTATTTATTCCCGCTGAAAGTCGTTGCTGATTTAGCTTTGGTCATTGAATTCATCGCTATTTGGGTCGTTAATTTAGTCGCTGAATTGGTCGCTAATTTGCTCGCTAAATTTTGTTTCTGATGTGTCGCAGAATATGTTGCAATATTTTTATCGTTGTTTCAGTCGTTGATTTGTCGCAGAATTCAATATTTTTTTTGTCACCTTTGGTCGGTAATTGTTTGGCTATATTTTTCTAGTATTCCATTTTTTTTTTGTCTACACATTTTCAAGAACCTGTTGAATTTCAAATATAATAACCAAACCTGTTTAAAAAATAGTCATTCATTACAATAATAATCAAATAACACAACATTCATAATTAAGTTATTAGTGGCAATAAGTATACATAAACAATTTTTTATAGTACAAATTTTTTGTTTCTCTAGTGACTTTAGACCATGAAGATCCCTCAAGACTTGGCAACCTCCGAAAAATCTTCCACACAGCATTAGCTACTAATTTGGAATCCATGCACCTGAATAAAAAATGAGTTCAGTAAGGTGCACTTGTATAATCATCCAATCATACAATTTGGATCTACTTTTAACAATGGTATAAACAAATGAACCCTCAAATATTTTGTCAACATGTCAAACATTAAATCTCATTACAGCAAATCTTTGTGGTTGAATGTTAAATGTAAATCAACAAAAGCAGTTTTGATTTTTGGGTTTTATTTTGAGGTGAGATACAGACTTCAGAATAGGTAGAATGGAAAAATAAATAAATAATAAAAATAAAAAAATTGTTTTCTGCTGCAATAAACTAATATTTCTGCAATAAACTAATATTTCTATATTTGCTTCATTAGGTTTAAGGAAACTAATGAAGCAAATATAGAATTAAATCTCATTAGCCCTTTTCTTTTGGTCCTTGAGAGCTTGATAATGGAAACCTATCATTCAAACTGGATGAAAAAAAAACATTTCAAAAATAATAACCTCAAAATAAGAAATATGAATTATTATTGTTATAACAGTCAAGAATTTATTAGAAGAGAAATAAATAATAATCTCTAGAACTCAAGTGTCTGAGTTTTCCTAGTCTAATTAAAAATAAAGGAACTCAGATGAAGGGTTAAACTGTACATTGGAAAATATAGAAAATGTGATAAACCTAAGTATGATTATTAGAAGTCCTGAAAACATAACCAAAATAGAGTATACAAATTCTAAGCCTAAATAAGTAAAGAAAACATATAATACACTATCTTTGCCATAGATAATAAAGCAAAAAAGTGGAAGAGAATGAAATGGGGTTGTAATATGCAATAACATGTCAAGTAAACATGAAAGAATAGGATGAGATGAGAGTTACTAGGCATATGACTTGCTTGTGAAATAAATATAAAGTCTGCATTCAGATCACAGGTTGGAAATTCAACACAAGATAAGAAAAGATATAAACAGCATTCCAAAGCATGCCCAAATTAAGCCAGAGAAAGCCAAGCATTGTCTGCAAAAAAAATAGCATGGGAAGTGATCGATTAAGCCACAAGCCAAGCAAGAGAAGAAAGAAGTTTCAGCAGATTTTTAAAACAAAAGGTATTGTCCATAGAAAAGCACAATTGAAGAAAATTTACATTACAGGAAAAGCAAGTTGGCTTGCTTTGGGGATATGTTAGAAAAGGAAAAGCAAATCACCGTACACTTTCTATGAACTGTTAACTTCATATAATTCACATTGCCATACCTGTGGAGCCATTGGTGAAGGAGTATTATAAAATGGCAAGTCAGCCACTTTTACCGGCCAAAACAATCTAAACATAAATGCCGTTGGTCAACAATTACAGTGTCGCTTTGTGTTTTTATATCATATATGTAGTGATCAAATACTTAAATGGGTTTAAAATTAAAAAAAAACAATGTGATTAAACCAACACGCACCTGGGTAGCAGCATGTTCCTTTTAAGAAATCTCAACTTGATCAGCCATGTAAAAATAATCATACATGTATCTATTAGGACCCTGACTATATAACACTTCCTAGCGGACAAAATTCCATGAAATGCCAGTTTCTTATCAATTATCATATATTCATCCATATATGAGTCCTAACGCAGAAATTTGAACAATTTTACTAATCAGCCAACGAATTTGAGGCGCGTTCCCCGAAATTATCACAATAATAACAACTAGTAGATGAAGCAATAACAAAAACAGTATTGATATGCACCCAAAAGTATAAGGAAAAAGAAGATCAAAATAGCCTTGTGCATCATTTAAAATCTTGTGTATCATTTAAAATTACCCAATTTAGATTCACTGCATTTATTGACTAGATGAACAATGAATGGAAGGGACCAAGAGAAATAGATCAAACAGAAAAAGCTGAATCTTGAAACCAAAAGCAATTGTCATTGCAAAATTATAATTGATAAACAAGAATTGTAACATTTTTAGCCGGACACTGACGAGTGTAATTGTAAAATTTTGGCAAGAACTTGGATAAAATTACTTTCTCAAAATCAGTTCAGTTTTTCATGATAGATATTTAGAATCTTACAATAAAGTAAACATGCATGGCAATGTGAACGGTTAAAAGTTATGTTCTCTTTCTTTAATAGTGACCAAAAACATCAGTCATGATCAGCTTGCTTATCTTAGAAGCTTGCCGGCAGTCTGATTAAGATTTCTTCAAGCTATCAATTACGACGACTGAGTCCTTTTGTTTTATGGATGAAGTTCTCAATAGATAAAAAATGCCAATGGGAATTGGCAGCCTGGATGGCAAATAAATGCAAGAAATTGACCTATTCCACCAGGTAAAAACATGATTCCTAATAATCATCAATTCATCACAGTTTACCTCAGGACATGTACAATCAAATTAAATTCAACATCTAGATAACCGAAGGCACCATAACTTTAATTTTAATCAGAATTAAAATTTTTTATATCATGGAATCCTGACCCGAAAAAGGGATCAAATAAAGCAGGAAAAAAAAGTTTGTTGCTAGTTTAGCTGAGGACACAAGCAAGCATAGCATGAAGAAGAAAGAAGACACTATCGCTTCCAAGAAATGAATCCAAAAGAATGCCAAATTCATGGTCAAACATATGCTATACTAAAAAAGAATGAGAAAAATACCAATTTAACAATAGATAATACATTTTGACAAATGAAAAGAGAGAACTTTGTTCTCTCTCCGATAAAAACACTTGAAAAATCATTATCTGGATCAGTTCTTTTTGTGTTCCAATCGCAGAGAATTCAATATATAAGGTTACAAACAGGGAAAAGTTAGAGAGAATTTTATTCTCTATAACCATCCCAATAGTAACAATTCAAAGCCAAAAAAGAAATAAAAAGAGGATAAAGAGCATAACCCTTTCCCTTTTGTCCCACTGTTCTGTACAATCCAATTGATCTGAATTCTCTTCTTTCCTTCCATTAAAAATCTAAGTTGAAATTGAACAATAAAGCAAAAGTAATAAAGCAAAAGGAGAAGAAAGAGCCGCACCAGTGTTTGAGGCAATCAAAATGAATCTTTTTAATGTTATCTTTCAATGGGTTGTAACCTTGGATCTCTTCTTTGCCTCGCTGTAAAGCACAACACCCATGATTGTAACCGCGAATCCTGTCATTCCCATCACTGTCACCGGATTCCTGAAGATCAAGACTGAAACAACTGCAGCCTTGGCATTCCCTAGCACTTGCAGAGTCAAGGCACTCGTGTGCTTGGTCACCAAAAAATTTGTTAAATTCACCAAATAAGCTACCGTTGCATTCCCAATCAACAAGAACACAATAAAAGTATCCCCTTTCGCTTTCTCCATTGTAATTGCTGCCACATTTCCTTCTATGTAAAGGGTAAATGGTAACAAAATCATAGCAGCCATTGGTGCCATATAGAGCAACAAATTCATAGAATGGAGTTTCTCTGCTTCCGAGGTTAATAAAATCCCTTAAACCACAGATTTCAAAGCACGCCCAGCAGTAGACCCAACACAATCACAAAATTCTCTAGCACTTACAGAGAAAATATCTAAGTACCATTTTTACTAGAAGGCGGCCAGATCTATTGTGTAAGAGAAACAATCACAAAAATAAATAGACAAATATCTAATCACCTGAAGACATATAATGGAAGATCTTTCAAAGAGCAACCAATTCAAAATCCTCTGGTTCCTGGTGAACCAGAATGCCTTAGAATCGCTTTCACGAATATTTTGATTCTATTTCACAGCATATTAAAAAAACGTAAAATAAATCATCAAAATTCGATCTCACGATAAATAGATTAAAGAAAGGAAAAAAGGGAAATCCATAACTGTTTACCTGGGTATCGAGTCGCTTGTAAATTGGAGCAAGGATATTGAAAGTAGTGCAATAAATGCAGGGCTCCTGTTCTGTCATCATTGTCGAAGATAAGAAGCCACTGGTGGTTCTTGAAATTGTTCCATTTAAAACATTAGTTTCATTCCCACTAGAATTTAGGATTTCAAAGCCATATGAAATCAACACCACATATAATACTGCGCTGCTTAGGGCTTCTTAGCAAGATGAAAAATGAAAGAGGAGAAGAGGGGTTTCCAAACAAGAGAATTTGATATCATGCCTTTATCTCTTTCTTTATTATTAATTTGTTTGTCGTATATTTATCTGTAAATAGTCGTTGATTTGCGAGCAAATACAGAGAAATCAACTACTCATCTCGCTACATTATTTTTTCAAATTGGTCAATTTTCTTTGGGCGCTAAAATATGGCGCCAGAAAAATTCAGCGACCAGTATAGCAACAAATAAAAATTCTCGCAAATCAGCAACGCATTTAGCGACTAATTAGCGAGTAATTACTTTAAAATAGAAAATAAAATTAATTTCTCGGTAATCCGTCGCAATATTCTCGCAAATTAACGATAATTCTGCGACTAACTATTTTTCTCGCAAATCAGCGACCCATTTAGCAACTAATTAGTGACCAATTACTTTAAAATAGAAAATAAAATTAATTTCTCGCTAATTCGTCGCTATATTCTCGCAAATTAACGATAATTCTGCGACTAACTATTTTTCTCGCAAATCAGCGACCCATTTAGCGACTAATTAGCGACCAATTACTTTAAAATAGAAAATAAAATTAATTTCTCGCTAATCCGTTGCTATATTCTCGCAAATTAATGATAATTCTGCGACTAACTATTTTTCTCGGAAATCAGCGACCCATTTAGCGACTAATTAGCGACCAATTACTTTAAAATAGAAAATAAAATTAATTTCTCGCTAATCCGTCGCTATATTCTCGCAAATTAATGATAATTCTGCGACTAACTATTTTTCTCGCAAATCAGCGACCCATTTAGCGACTAATTAGAGACCAATTACTTTAAAATAGAAAATAAATTTAATTTTTCGCTAATCCGTCGCTATATTCTCGCAAAATAATGATAATTCTGCGACTAACTATTTTTCTCGCAAATCAGTGACCCATTTAGCGACTAATTAGGGACAAAAAAATTTTCGATATAAAATAAACACATTCTTTGCTAATTTGTCATAAATTAGTCGTAACGTCGTCGCTGATTGTTGGCGCCAAAATTTGGCACAAAATTCAGCGACACATTCAGCAAGAAACGACCTTTTATCGCTATTCAGCGACAGATTCTGCGACCATTTTTTTTGTCGTTAATCAGTGACACATTTAGCGACCCATTCAGCGACGGAATGTTGGAAAGATGCTTATCTTGATTCTTTGTCATAAAGTTGTCGTTGATAAAGTCGCTAATCAGCGACAAAATAAGAGTTGTCGCAGAATGCGTCGCTGATTGCGCTTTTTTTTTGTAGTGGAATGACAGAATTCTTCACATTTATGGCTTTTATCTTCAAGATGTTAAGAACATGAGTGGTGAGGCATAAGCAGCATAGTCAGGGATACATCCATTTCAAACTATGTTTTAGCATGTTAGTTGGTAGCTTCTTCATGACCTTGCCAATAATCATTTACTTTGCCCAATGTGTCCTTTGAGTTCAATGGTTCAACAAACTTCTCTTAACTTCAAGGCTTTGTATGAAAAAAAATTTCTTTTTTTGAATTTCAATTTTGATTTTGAAACCAAATGTTGGTTTTGCCAAATCAATGTCAATATACCTCAGGACTTGATTTCCTAAATTAACATATCTATAACATGACAACTGTAACACCCCCATATCCAATGCCCACACACTACAACTACAACAATGTAGCATAAGTGCATCAAACATAGGGATGCTACGGTTTTCTTAACATTCAAAACACTTTAAACTTGATACAATACCCTTATCATTATACATTATAGAAAAGTAGATCATTTACTTATAAAACAAAACATATTAGTTAAATATATATACATTTAAATATTACACAGTGGAAGTTATAAAATATGTACATATTTACATATTAAACATTTCTTTACAAAATATAAAGAAATATACATGATTGGCAAGTCTGCTCTAATCTTTAAGCTCCCAAAATGGATTCTTCAAGGTCTACTCTCACTTGGTCTTGATGAACTCTCGGGTTCAACTCTATCCACTCTATTACCTGCGCGATTAAACACTATCGCGCTAAGCCAACGGCTTAGTAAGATAAAACATACTAATGGTATGCTTTAATGTAATGCAATGTCACATATGTTATTGATAAGATCAACATCATAAATATAAAGTTAACCACATAATTATGCATTTCACAAATCATAGTCATATGAGCATACCACATTTCAACATCTTTCCACATTCAACATTAATCAATCATACTCAATAAACAACATCTCATTTCATTAACTCATAACATTATTTAAGACATTCATATAACCTTGACACCTATGGGCCCAACAAGTATTTAATACGATATTCAGAGTTCAGAGTTACTGCTTTGGTTCATAGTCACAATAATCACGCCCGTAGGCAATGTATATACATGTATCTCTATCCATGGACAGTGTAACAGACACAGTCTCTTGGACCATCAACTCAACACATATGAGGAGATCCTCAACCCGGCAAGACTGTTACAAATCATATATCTCATATTCACAATTCTCATAGTGTAACAGACCCAGTCTGTTGGACCATCAACTCAACACATATGAGGAGATCCTCAACCCGGCAAGACTGTTACCTTTCATCATTTCTTAGGCATGCCACCCAAATCCAGAACTCTGAAACTGAATAACATATTAAACAAACAATTCATTTATTATATAGTTACCATTTCCATTCTCAAATTCTCATCACATTTAGGCAAACATGCCTTCTTTCTTTCAATATCATCATCATAGCCAATCACAATGGCATTGTCTCATATCATGTCTTATTTAAATTATCATTGCATCTTTGATATACATTTCAATTTCAATGTATATTACTCATGAAACACATTACCATTCACAATACATAACATAACATTGTTCAATCTCAACAATGCAATTAGGGCAAAGAACAATTGATATGATTCATAGTTTTAGGACCTTACACATGCATTTGATTATATCATTCATTGATTCAAGTGTGTTTAAAGTGTTTAGGGTTAGGTTTAAGGACCAACCTACCTTTGGAGAACCAAAGCAATGCAAGAAGAACAAAGAATTAAAACCCTAACCCACACAATTGAGGGACACGGGCAGCCACTTGAGGGACACGGTTAGGGCAATTCAACCTCTTCACAATCTAATCCAAAAGGAATATTAGCAAAATGACCATATGAATAGTACATTCTGGTTTTAGACTCCATTTTATCCTTATTTTGAAAAATTGTATAAAATAATCTACTTGACTAAAAGTTCTAAAATTTTTAAAGAATTTAGTTTTGTATCTTAAAATCATTCCTTTAAAATTTCAGATCAAACTGAACACAAAATCTTGGTCAAATAGTTCACCTAACCAGACTGCCCCAATTACCCTGCATCCTGGCAGCAGTTCTGAACTTTGTGAATTCCATAAATCAAATTCAATCAACGTGGTTCCAAATTATTTTTCTCAAATACTAGACTCACTAAGCAACAACATATTAAAAATTCAATTGGATATGATTTTTCTACATTTTATTAAAAATCCCGAAATATAGCTGTCTCAGTTAAGGTACCTGCTGGAACAGGTCTAATAAAAATAATCTTTCTAAACTCATAACCATTCCAAAATCGAATCAACATATTTTTCAGTCATTCTAGACTCATAGAGGCACAACATATCAAAAATTCACTTCAAGAACATTTTTCTATAATTAATTAAAAATCATACAAGTCACAGCCTTTACTAATTGTAAAACAGAAAAAAATTCACTAAACACAACTCTTACTCTTCCATCACCAACACCAACCTAGCTTCTTATCTTTAATTCCATTTCAACACTTTTACACACACCATACACAAACACACTCCATCAAACTCAAACAAAATTCCAAATAGAACAAGAGAAATCAAGAGAAAACTTACCTTAAATGAAGAATTCCACAAATCTCTAACCAACACCCTTGATTCCTTCTTCAATTTGGTTCAAACCTCAAGATCACCTCTCTTTCTCTCTTTGTCTATGGAGAATCCGGCCACACATGAAGAGAAGAAGAAAATATGAAGAGCAAAGTCAAATTTGGCTTCTTATATCCATCAAGTGTTTTTAACCTTGCAATTACTAAAACACCCTTCACCATTTAACTAACCTTTTGTCTCATCTAAGCCCTTATATGTAATTGCACATTCCACAAAAATATCTTCTTGCATTGACTCTATATTTGACCAATCTATATGTTATATATATCATCATATACACAACATATACATTTGTCTCTAAACCCTAAATTTCTTCTCCAAAACACATATACATATACATTCTCTTCCCATTTCTTTTCTCTTACAATTTAACACATATATTCAATCCAATATATAACAACAACAACACTAACAACAACATCAACAATAACAACAACATAACCAAGACTTCTAGGGCATACATGAGGATATTACAATTCTCCCCCTCTAAAAAGAAAATTTCGTCCTCGAAATTACCTGATATCAAAGCTGAAACAACTGCGGATATTTCTCTCGCATGGATTGTTCACTCTCCCAAGTCGCTTCTTCTTTTGCATGATTCTTCCATAGAACTTTCACCAATGGCACACTCTTGTTCCTCAACTCTTTCACTTCTCGTGCCAAGATAGCAACTGGTTCCTCTTCAAATGTCAAGTCTGGGCTCACTTCAATAGATTCAAATGGCAACACATGAGATGGATCCGACCTGTACCTCCTCAACATAGAAACATGAAATACATTATGAATACGATCCAACTCAGGTGGCAAAGCAAGTCGATACGCAACTGGCCCAACTCTTTCTAACACTTCATACGGCCCAATGAAACGAGGACTCAATTTTCCTTTCCGACCGAACCTCAAAATCTTCTTCCAAGGAGACACTTTCAGAAATACCTTATCTCCAACATCAAACTCTATATCTCTCCTTTTCAGATCTGCATAAGATTTCTGTCGGTCTGAAGCTGCTTTTAACCTGTCTCGAATCAACTTTACTTTTTCTTCAGTTTCTTGAATCAAATCAGGACCAATCAACTTATTATCTCCAAGCTCATTCCAACAAAGAGGTGTCCTACACCGTCTGCCATACAATGCTTCAAACGGTGCCATACCAATGCTGGATTGGTGACTGTTGTTGTATGCAAACTCCACAAGAGGTAAAAATCTATCCCAACTTCCAGTGAAATCAATGACACAGCTTCTCAACATGTCTTCAAGAATCTGTATCACCTTCTCTGACTGTCCATCCGTCTGTGGATGAAAAACAGTGCTGAAGTGCAGTCGAGAACCTAAAGCACTATGCAAACTCTTCCAAAATCTGGAAGTAAACCTGGGATCTCGATCAGACACTAAAGAAGTTGGAACACCATGCAGTTTCACAATCTCATGGATATACAGCTCAGCCAACCTCTCCAAAGAGTAATCCATCCGCACCAGAAGGAAATGAGCTGTTTTAGTCAATCTATCCACAATCACCCATATAGCATCATGCTTCTTTTGTGTCAATGGCAAACCAGACACAAAATCCATTGTCACTCTTTCCCACTTCCATTCTGGTACTGACAACGGTTGAAGCAACCCGGTTGGAACTTGATGCTCTGCTTTAACCTTCTGACAAGTGAGACATTTCGACACAAAATCTGCAATGTCTCTCTTCAAACCAATCCACCAATAATGCTGTCTCAAATCATGATACATCTTCGTATTACCCGGATGCATAACAAACACTGACTGATGTGCTTCTTCTAAAATGACTCTTTTCAATTCAGCATCATCGGGTACACACAATCGGTTTTTAAACCAGAGACTCCCATCGTCTTTCACAACAAAATCTCTTGTCTTCCCATTCTTACAATCTGAAATAATCTTCTGAATCTTCTTATCGGCCAACTGAGCTTCTTTGATCTGATCTAACAAAATCGGCTTCAATTGCAACTGTGCCAATAATGCACCATCAACACAAGGTACAAAACTGGCATGCAATGCTCTCAACTCAACAAGCAACGAGAGCGAGTAAACTGTTAAACCAGCTAAAGACTTCCGACTCAAGGCATCAGCAACAACATTTGCTTTACCTGGATGATAGTCAATCAAGCAGTCGTAGTCTTTAATCAATTCTAACCATCTTCTCTGACGAAGATTGAGTTCTTTCTGGACACCCAAATACTTCAAACTCTTGTGATCAGTGTAGATGAAACATTTCTCCCCAAACAGATAGTGGCGCCAAATCTTTAATGCAAACACAATGGCAGCCAATTCCAAATCATGGGTCGGATAGTTAAGCTCATGCGGTTTCAACTGCCTAGATGCATAAGCTATAACTTTACCTTCCTACATCAATACACACCCCAAACCTCTATGTGAAGCATCACTGTAGATCACATATGGTTTGCCTTCCACAGGTAAAGTAAGAACAGGCGCTTGAGTCAACATATCTCTCAACTGCTCAAAGCTAGCCTGACACTGATCCGTCCACACAAATCTCACTCCCTTACAAAGCAATCTAGTGAGTGGAGTAGCTATTAAAGAAAACCCTTTCACAAATCATCTGTAATAGCCTGCCAAACCCAGAAAACTTCTAATCTCTGTCACAGACTTGGGTGGACTCCAATTCAATATAGCTTCAACTTTGCTCGGATCAACTCTAATACCCTCTGCTGAAACTATATGTCTGAGAAAAGCAACTTGATCCAACCAGAACTCACACTTCGACAATTTGGCAAATAACTGCTTCTCTCTCAAAATCTGCAACACAATCCGCAGATGCATATCATGTTCCTCTTCATTTCGCGAATACACCAGTATATCATCAATGAAGACCACTACAAACTGATCCAAATAGGGCCTAAACACCCTATTCATCAAATCCATAAAAGCTGCAGGTGCATTCGTTAGACCAAAAGGCATAACTAGAAATTCATAATGCCCATACCTGGTCCGAAAGGCGGTCTTCGGAACATCCTCAGCTCTGACTCTCAGCTGATGGTACCCAGATCTCAAATCAATTTTAGAAAATACAGCTGCACCCTTCAATTGTTCAAAGAGGTCATCAATTCTAGGCAAAGGATATTTATTTTTAATAGTCACCTTGTTCAATTGCCTATAATCGATACACAACCTCATAGTACCATCTTTCTTTTTCACAAATAGCACAGGAGCTCCCCAAGGAGAAACACTGGGGCGAATGAATCCTTTATCCAACAACTCCTGTAATTGCACTTTCAACTCCCTCAATTCTGCTGGTGCCATTCTATAAGGAGTAATAGAGATAGGAGTGGTACCAGGCAACAATTCAATACCGAACTCCACCTCTCTCTCAGGAGGCAACCCTGGCAACTCCTCTGGAAACACATCCGGGAACTCAGCAACTGTGGCAATGCTATCAATAGGGGAACCCTTCACTCTAGTATCCACCACATGAGCAAGATAGGCTTCACACCCCTTTCTAATCAACCTCCTGGCTGCAACAGCTGAAACAAATAAGGAGGCTAGCTGTTCCTGCTCATTAAATACTATCACCTCTCTACCATCACCCGTTCTCAAAGAAACAATTTTCTTTTTACAATCCACCACAGCTCCATGTCGAGATAGCCAATCCATACCTAAGATCACATCATATTCCTTAAATGGCATCTCAATCAAATCCCCTAAGAACTCCTCACCCTGCACCACTACTGCACTATCTCGATGCACCTTACTTACAACCACACTATGCCCTAACGGATTTGTCACCAACACATCAAATCCTAGGGACTCAGCATGCAAATCAGATACAGGCAAAACAAATACACTAACATATGAATGTGTGGAACCCGGATCAATCAAAGCAAGTACTGAAATATCAAATAAAGAAAAAGTACCAGCTATGACTGCCGATGCATCTGGCTGCCTCTGCATAACATACATCCTCTGAGAAGATCCAACCTCCTCTGGTCTACCCTCCCTGGATGTAGCACCTCCTCTAGAACTGAACCCTGGTCTACCTCCTCGGCTGGCACCTCTACCTCCTCTGCCTCCCCTCACACTAGCTCGAGAAGCAGCAGAATCAACTGGCATCTGCTCCTGCCTCTCAAGACAGTCTCTCACAAAGTGGTCAGGTGATCCACACCTGAAGCATACCCCTGATCTACTATGCCTCCAACAAACACCCCCATGTCTTCCACCACACTGGTTACACACAGGTAAGGTGGATCTCTGAACTCCAGGGGTAGGAGCACTCGCTACTGAAGCTGCAGGTCTAAATCTCTATCTCTGGAACTGCACTGACCTACCAGCTAACCTCTGACTCCTACTAACTCTAGGAACAAAGCTTCCTTTACCTCTTTTAATAGAAGAAGACCCTGCCTCAAACTGGGGCCTCCTAACCCTAACCTCTTCCTCTGAAGCAGCTGCAATAACTTGAGCTCGCTCTACACTTCGAGCTGCTGCCACAAGCTGTGAGAAATCCTGATATCTAGATCCAGCCACTAAGCACATGATAGAGGGCCTCAATCCCTCCTCAAACCTCCTGCATCTATCAATCTCATCAGCAATGATACCCCCAGCATACTGACTCAGTCGAATAAACTCAACTTCATACTCAGTTACGGTCTGATGATCTTGCTTCAAATCTAGAAACTCTCTTTTTTTCCCATCTTTATACTCCCTAGGAGTATACTTCAACTCAAATTCCCTCAGAAAATCAGTGTAAGACAGTGTTGGAGGATCATCCATAGAATGTGGCACTGTCTTTCACCAATCGTAGGCGTCCTTCTGTAGCAAAGATCTTGCATAGTCAAATTTTTCCTCAGGGGTGGCTTGTAACTGAATAAAGATCCTCTGTACTTTGTCAAGCCACTGTTCTGCTACAGCTGGGTCAGTAGTACCAAGGAAATCCTCCGCTCCATACTTCCTTAGTTTATCATAGTGCCTTACAGATACCAAAGGCTGAGGGGGTGGTGGCACTGGTTGCACTGGTGCTTGTCTCATAACTTCCATCATATGTCTAAACCAGGCTGGCAGAACCTCCTCTCCAGCTGGTCTACCCGACACCGAAGCAGGTGCCTCCTCAACACTATCAACTCTAGCTCCCTCAGCAGGAGCGATACTCTCGGCACTACCCTCAATCGACTGACGTGAGTGAGAATCCATCACAACCTAAATCTGCAAACACAACATACTACATCTTATTAAAGATCAGAGGTTGCCAATCCTAAACATGTATATTATTCAAAAACCACTTTTAAAGTCAAAATAGTCTTTTTATTACATTTTACCTAGGTTGAGAATCTCAAACCTAGGCTCTGATACAAAAACAATTGTAACACCCCCATATCCAATGCCCACACACTACAACTACAACAATGTAGCATAAGTGCATCAAACATAGGGATGCTATGGTTTTCTTAACATTCAAAACACTTTAAACTTGATACAATACCCTTATCATTATACATTATAGAAAAGTAGATCATTTACTTATAAAACAAAACATATTAGTTATATATATATATACATTTAAATATTACACAGCGGAAGTTATAAAATATGTACATATTTACATATTAAACATTTCTTTACAAAATATAAAGAAATATACATGATTGGCAAGTCTGCTCTAATCTTTAAGCTCCCAAAATGGATTCTTCAAGGTCTACTCTCACTTGGTCTTGATGAACTCTCGGGTTCAACTCTATCCACTCTATTACCTGCGCGATTAAACACTATCGCGCTAAGCCAACGGCTTAGTAAGATAAAACATACTAATGGTATGCTTTAATGTAATGCAATGTCACATATGTTATTGATAAGATCAACATCATAAATATAAAGTTAACCACATAATTATGCATTTCACAAATCATAGTCATATGAGCATACCACATTTCAACATCTTTCCACATTCAACATTAATCAATCATACTCAATAAACAACATCTCATTTCATTAACTCATAACATTATTTAAGACATTCATATAACCTTGACACCTATGGGCCCAACAAGTATTTAATACGATATTCAGAGTTCAGAGTTACTGCTTTGGTTCATAGTCACAATAATCACGCCCGTAGGCAATGTATATACATGTATCTCTATCCATGGACAGTGTAACAGACACAGTCTCTTGGACCATCAACTCAACACATATGAGGAGATCCTCAACCCGGCAAGACTGTTACAAATCATATATCTCATATTCACAATTCTCATAGTGTAACAGACCCAGTCTGTTGGACCATCAACTCAACACATATGAGGAGATCCTCAACCCGGCAAGACTGTTACCTTTCATCATTTCTTAGGCATGCCACCCAAATCCAGAACTCTGAAACTGAATAACATATTAAATAAACAATTCATTTATTATATAGTTACCATTTCCATTCTCAAATTCTCATCACATTTAGGCAAACATGCCTTCTTTCTTTCAATATCATCATCATAGCCAATCACAATGGCATTGTCTCATATCATGTCTTATTTAAATTATCATTGCATCTTTGATATACATTTCAATTTCAATGTATATTACTCATGAAACACATTACCATTCACAATACATAACATAACATTGTTCAATCTCAACAATGCAATTAGGGCAAAGAACAATTGATATGATTCATAGTTTTAGGACCTTACACATGCATTTGATTATATCATTCATTGATTCAAGTGTGTTTAAAGTGTTTAGGGTTAGGTTTAAGGACCAACCTACCTTTGGAGAACCAAAGCAATGCAAGAAGAACAAAGAATTAAAACCCTAACCCACACAATTGAGGGACACGGGCAGCCACTTGAGGGACACGGTTAGGGCAATTCAACCTCTTCACAATCTAATCCAAAAGGAATATTAGCAAAATGACCATATGAATAGTACATTCTGGTTTTAGACTCCATTTTATCCTTATTTTGAAAAATTGTATAAAATAATCTACTTGACTAAAAGTCCTAAAATTTTTACAGAATTTAGTTTTGTATCTTAAAATCATTCCTTTAAAATTTCAGATCAAACTGAACACAAAATCTTGGTCAAATAGTTCACCTAACCAGACTGCCCCAATTACCATGCATCCTGGCAGCAGTTCTGAACTTTGTGAATTCCATAAATCAAATTCAATCAACGTGGTTCCAAATTATTTTTATCAAATACTAGACTCACTAAGCAACAACATATCCAAAATTCAATTGGATATGATTTTTCTACATTTTATTAAAAATCCCGAAATATAGCTGTCTCAGTTAAGGTACCTGCTGGAACAGGTCTAATAAAAATAATCTTTCTAAACTCATAACCATTCCAAAATCGAATCAACATATTTTTCAGTCATTCTAGACTCATAGAGGAACAACATATCAAAAATTCACTTCAAGAACATTTTTCTATAATTAATTAAAAATCATACAAGTCACAGCCTTTACTAATTGTAAAACAGAAAAAAATTCACTAAACACAACTCTTACTCTTCCATCACCAACACCAACCTAGCTTCTTATCTTTAATTCCATTTCAACACTTTTACACACACCATACACAAAAATACTCCATCAAACTCAAACAAAATTCCAAATAGAACAAGAGAAATCAAGAGAAAACTTACTTTAAATGAAGAATTCCACAAATCTCTAACCAACACCCTTGATTCCTTCTTCAATTTGCTTCAAACCTCAAGATCACCTCTCTTTCTCTCTTTGTCTATGGAGAATCCGGCCACACATGAAGAGAAGAAGAAAATATGAAGAGCAAAGTCAAATTTGGCTTCTTATATCCATCAAGTGTTTTTAACCTTGCAATTACTAAAACACCCTTCACCATTTAACTAACCTTTTGTCTCATCTAAGCCCTTATATGTAATTGCACATTCCACAAAAATATCTTCTTGCATTGACTCTATATTTGACCAATCTATATGTTATATATATCATCATATACACAACATATACATTTGTCTCTAAACCCTAAATTTCTTCTCCAAAACACATATACATATACATTCTCTTCCCATTTCTTTTCTCTTACAATTTAACACATATATTCAATCCAATATATAACAACAACAACACTAACAACAACATCAACAATAACAACAACATAACCAAGACTTCTAGGGCATACATGAGGATATTACAACAACCCTAGTTACCGTACTAACTTCAGAAATCATTTTATTTGAGCAAGAACTATTGCACTTTAGATAGGCACATACACATTACTTGGTCAAAGATATCATTTGAGTTTGAATATTATCTATCTCATATGCATGCTTATCCAAACTATCTCCACTAATAGACTCTACCAACCAAGAGAGATCAACAGGTCTTTGTAGGCTTTAAATGGGGTCGATAAGGGACATGGGTTAAATGAAAGCCATTTGTAAGTTGGAGCCATTGTGACACTGGCGAATCCTCACACTACAAATTTCTTGTTTGAACTTTTAAGCAGTTGAGAACATGAAAAGATTGAGCTTTGAACGTTCTCCCATCTGTAGACCCTTAATTTTTTACCCAGTTTGGTCTGATATTTTTTTATATAGTCCAAAATAATTTTTGTGGTATTTTAATTAAATAATATCTATTTTAGTATTTATTATTTATAATTTTTAATAAAAATAAAAAGTAATGTTAGTAAAGCTAAAAAATAAATAAATAAAAATCGGCAATGGAAAAATCGGCGACGAAGGTGAATCGGCTTGGCTGCGGTGAAATGGCCTTGGGACAATTCGCTGTAGGAATTGGTGCCCGCCCCAGCCAGCGTTCGCAATTTCACCCGCAGCAGTTTTTTCGCCAGCGCAATTTTCCAACACAGTTTTTTCCAAAACCAAATTATTTGGTTTTGGTTTCTTTTCCTAATTGGTTTTAGTTTCCTTAGACAATTAGAAGTAGGTTTATGATTTTTCCTATAAATACCACATTAAAACACAGAAAAAGGGGGATAAAACTTTGGACTTCTGACTTGGGGAGGAAAAAAGAGACAAAAACCCTAGGAGCAAGAGACAATCGCAACAAGAAGCAATCATCAACCCATCATAGGCAGCAACATTGCCTTTGTTATACTTCATCCAGAAATCAATTTTTGGTAGAACCAACTACGCAGGTTTGATCTTTAATCCTAAATTATATGTCCACAGTAGCTTCGTTTTCTTTGATTAATGGGAATATGTAGTAATTTGATCTTTGTTTCAATAACTTTAATTATTTACTTTAGTTAATACATTAATTAGTTGGTTTTCAAAAACTCCACTTCCATGTTTTATAAAACTAAAAACTTTAAAAAACCCTAAATTATTCTTCTGTTTCCAAAACTTCAAAAAACCCTAAATTACTTTTCTGCTTCCAAAAACTTTAAAAACCCTAAATTGTTTCTTTTGTTTCCAAAAACTTTAAAACCCTAAATTGTTTTTCCCAAAACTCTAACTTTTTGTCCAAAATTTCCAAATGTCTTCTTAAATCTCCAAACCCTAATCTTCTTTACATTTTCTAAAAACTCTAATCATAATTGTTTTTATAAAACTCTAAACTATTTTCTTAAATCCTAAGATCAAATTTGTTTTCCAAAATATCAAAAACCCTAATCCAGTAAACTCTAGCTTTCCTAAACCCTAATTCTTAAAACATCAAAACTTTATGAAAAGTTCATCAACACCTAAAACCATAATCCAGCGAACCTAAAATCCAATCTTTTAAAATTATAAACCCTAATATCTTAAGGTTCCAAAACCCTAATTTCATGATGTTTGCTTAAAACCCTAACTAAACCTACTTCTTTTAAATCACAATAACATTATTTTCATAAAAACTTCCAAAACCTTAAATCTTTTTAACATCTAGTAGCTATGTTATTACTTTAAAATATTTCTCAACAAATTAAACTAGTATATGCAAAACTTTAGTTATTGAACATAAAACCCTAGAAACCCTACTTAATGCATGAACCCCTAAAGTTAATATATTTATTGTTTTATTTAAATTGGATGAATGTTTATTATATATTTTGATTGATGTTTGATATCTTTGATGAATGATTTATTTATTATGAATGGTTATTTACTTTTATTGATTTATTTTGATTTCCAAATATTGTAAGAGGTATGTTTCCACTTTGTGGGTACCTCATTAATTAATTTCTATGTAATTTAAATTGCTTTTATATTTTGGACCAATGTAAAGGACATGTTTCCACCTTTCGGTGGGTGTCCTATTTAGTTTAGACATGAACGATGTAAGGACTTGTTTTCATTCTCGGATGGGTGTCCATTTATTTGCTTTGTTTGGACATTGCTTTGATTTTAATATAATACTACTTTATTTTAATTGTTGCATGTAATATGGATAATATTGTTATACTTAAGAATTTTATAATATTAAGACCTGCAAAAGAGGCCGGTTCCAATGAGTCATGCGTTCAACTTCCCCACACGTACCCAACTTTTCAAACCCATTAGGGCATTGGGGATTCCTTAGAAATTGAGTCATCCACCCCTTTCTTTTTTCCAACCCATCCTAGTGGCGACTCCATTTTCTTCTGGCTTAGGCCTGTGTTCTCAAAGGCCCTGAGCCTAAACAGTGCCGAAGTTGCAAGAACCATTCCACCGGGAGTGGGGGCAAAAATCTCCGCGCCACAGTGGTGACTTCACTGGGGATAAGAGAAGTTGATTCCGTTGGTCTTTATATTATTCTATTCTTTCTTATCATGATATTATCCATTGCATCATGTGTGTGAGTTAGGATGCCCGTGTTACCTGTGTTGTGTTATGTAAGGGATACCATACTTTTACTCAAGGTATGGAGATCGAGCATGGCATAACTACTCATAGTCTCGTACCATTTGGTATATACTTGCTATGGGAACCTAAGCCTTTTAACCCAAAGACTAAAGCTCATGTAATTGGCCTAGTTACTTTCCTTAGGTTTTACCCCAAATGCTTTTTGTTTGACTATGGTTAATTTATCTTAGCTTAAGTCATGGCTTATTTGGTTTGTTCTTTTTCTAATATGACCTAATTACATTGTAAGCTCAAAATAAATTTTTCTTTAAAGTCCAAAAGACCAAAACTATTTTCAAAACTTTTCAAGATGGTCTTTGGACATAAAACTTTTCTAAAAACAAATCAAAAATACTTTTCTCATGATCCAAATACAAAGCCCAAAATATGTTTTTTCTAAAATCTTTTTTACAATGGGCTTAGAAACAAAATTATTTTCTTCCAAAAGAGCTTGCAAATTATTTAGGTCAATTATGAAATACTAAAATTCAATTGTGAGCCTACTTTATACTAAGAATAATTAACCATGGGCTTATTTTTGGCATGAATCATTAGTTACTTTTTCAAGTGAGAAATCTATTTATAAAAAACCTCTTAATTTAGTTTTAATCCAATATATCATAAAAGCTACTTTAGTTGGTTGGATGGATTAAAGCCTAATTAATGGGAATTATCATGAACTGATTTTCATTTTCAAAAATATAACAATTGATTGAAACGTCCGAGGAAACTTTTCAAAAACAAGATACCCCATGTTGGTATTTTATCAACCATATACCTTGGAAAAGAGACTCGCCATTCGTGTGTAGAAGTTATAAGGTTGGAAGGAACGTCCTAATTATCTTTCTTTGTCTATTGTTTGTGCATACATGCATACATACATTTGCATCTGGTATCATTAATCCCTTCTGGCTCACAGCCTTGGATTATGATAGTTCAAAAGCTTACGACAATCCGACCTACGCCGGAGATGAAGAATCTAGTAGCAACTCAATCACTTGCTCACCAAAAGCAATGGAGCCCGAACAAATTCAAAGAATGGTGGACGACGCCCTTAATGCCAAGATGGAAGAAATAAAAGAGGCCCTGGCTGAGACCATGAAGAACCAATTGGCTGCAATTTTAGGAAATCATACCGAAGCACCTGCTAGCACTAAGAAGCCAAAGGACAAAGGGAAGGCTAAAGTTGGTGAAGTGGTTTTTGATGATGATAAGGTGATCATTGATGATGATGATGATTGGACTCAATACTTCCAAGATCCTCAAGACAAGAAGAAAGAACCGAAGATTGTTGAAAGATTAGCTATGGAGAAAATTGAGACTTCTGATGTTGAAAAGATGATTGCGGATTTAGAAAAGAAATTTGAGAAGAAGTTGAAAACAGAACAAATGTCCGAAGTTGATAAATTATTTGAGCTAGACGAAGAAGTTCCATACAAATTCAAGATGCCATCTTTTGCAAAGTTTGATAGAACTGGAATTCCTCACCTCTATATAAAGCAGTATATCACTTCTATGCAGACTGCCCGAGCTACTAAGGCTCAAACACTAAGGTACTTTATGCTCTCATTGGATTCTGTCATCCAAAATTGGTTCAATACCTTAGAAGAAGGAACACAAAAGAGTTGGGATTTGCTATACAACGCCTTCATCCAACAATATGGATACAACGTCTAGATGGAAGTTACCTTAATGGAAGTTGAGTCCATTAGACAAAGGCCAGACAAAAATTGTGTGGACTATGTGAAAAGATGGAGAAATAAGGCTGCTTTGCTCAAGAAGAGGCCTAATAAATCTGATCAAATAACGATGATTGTGAGAGAGGTGTTGCCTAATCTTCATGAAAAGATGTCTCAGACACTCATCCGTGATTTCAAAGATCTCCTCCAAGCTGGTCTACAAATTGAAGAATGGGAAAGAGATAAGAAAAAATTTTCAACAAGAAGAAATGAGAAAGAAAACTATCAGTCTAGTAACCAAGGCATGCAAAAGGCAGTTGGTGTTAATGCTACTAGCCAAGGAACAAGAAGACAATTTTCAAAATTAGGGAAACTGATGTCTTGGGTTCTCAATAAGCTTCAAAGGAAGGGATTGTTACAACCCTTAAATCCTCGTCCTTTGCCTAACCCTCTCACACCAAATTTCAACACTAAAGCATTTGTCAATTTTATCAAATGCAACGGCACGACATGGATAGATGTGTGAGGTTGAGGCATAAGATCCAAAATTTAATTGATAGTGGAAAGCTGTCTGAGTCCAACAAGCCGAACACCAAAGACAATCTATTACCAAGGTTCAATAGAGTACCACCACCGGCAACCTTCATGATTGGAGGAGGTTTGCAGGAAAGTTTTGTCATGTCTTCTTTCCAAGATGTGGGTGGAGAAGCAACCAAAGAAGAAGAGGTATTTGGCAAGATTAAACAAGCTATGGTGGGTAAAGAAGTAGCAATTTGTGTTGTGAGTAGGTTTTGGGATTCAAGCGATAGTGATGACGATCTTGTATCCAAGAAGGAAGAATGGATCTGGTCCGAACCCAAGGAAGATGAAGTAATGAACACTAGATCCAGTAAGCCTTATGCAAGGCCACCACATAAGGAGGTAGAACTTAATAAAGGAAAGGAAGTTGAAGTAGGGAATAAAGAAGAAGAAGATGATACCGTTCTCAAGCAATTTAAAAGAACCCAAGCAAGTGTTAGCATTTGAGATTTATTGGCTACCTATAAAAAGCACCGAGAAACTATGGCCAAGGCCTTGGCTAGCATGCCAATTTCCACCTCCATAACACCGGAGGAGCTGATCAACTTCATAAAAATTGAAGGATCAATGAAATGTGAAGATATTCAAGAGAAGAGCGAAGGTAATATGGGAGTGGTATCTTTCTCAGATGCGGATTTACTGAAAGAGGGGAGACATCACATCCGCCCTCTCTGTATCAAAATAGAAATCAAAGGGAAAAGGACTCCATGTGCAATGGTTGATGATGGGTCCGCCATAAATGTTTCCCCACTTAAAATATTGCCAATACTAGCCATGCCAATAAGGGATCTAAACCCGACCGAGGTAACCATTCGGGCTTATGATAACACTAAGAGACATGCCGAAGGAACTTTCAAAGCTGCTGTCAAGGTTGGTCCAATTGAATCTATTATTGAATTTGTTGTTTTTGACATACCTGTTATCTTTGCCTTACTCTTGGGACAACCATGGTTTCATCCTCTTGGTGGAGTTCCTTCCACCCTTCATCAAAAGATCAAGTTCCCTAACGGAGATGAGACAGTGGTCATCGAGGCCGAAGATAATGAGGTTGTTAATGTGCTAATGATTGACAGGCCTCTTAATGGTTTCCAAGTAGTTACAATTTCTGATGATGAAGTAGTGGACTCTAAGGTCTTGAATATGATGAAGAGCATGAACTACCTTCCCAGAGCTGGTCTTGGAAAGGGCAAGGCTGGTTTGACAAAGCTTCTAGATTTTAAAACCCAAACTTCCAAGAAGGGGTTGGGATATGATGAAGCCAACAAAGATTTCAAGCCAAAGAAGAATGAGAAGATTAGCTTTCCACCACTTAAAAAAAATCTTTGTCAAAGCCCCAGACATGGGACCACTCTAAGGAAAGCCCGAGCCAATCATGTTCATGGGAAAGTTGATCCTAGGTTTTGAAATTTTTGCAGATGTTGCCGAGCTTGTGGAGCAAGTGAATAAAGAACTCACCCTGCCAGCCAACAAGGAGTCCAATCCGAAAGATAAAAAGGAAGCTATCCTGAAAGTCGAGAAGACTCCGGAGGAGATTGCTGCCTTGGTTGAAGTGCAGTTTTGTAACATCCTAAAATTTTTGAAAATTACTAATTTTTGGAAAATTTGAT
The DNA here is from genome assembly GCA_947685225.1 of Garcia nutans. Classification (NCBI taxonomy): domain Eukaryota; kingdom Viridiplantae; phylum Streptophyta; class Magnoliopsida; order Malpighiales; family Euphorbiaceae; genus Garcia; species Garcia nutans. The sequence continues at coordinate 40,468,836 of CANTUV010000045.1, forward strand.
AAAATAAATTATAATTTAAAAGGATAAATTAAATTAATAGTTTTAAATGAAAAATGAAGGGATTTTAAATGAAAAAGTGAAATATATATATATATGATATATATGCAAAATATACATAACATATAAAAGTCAACACTTTTTAAAAGAAAAGGGTATTTTAGTAATTAAATCTTATAAATTCAAAATTAAAAAAATAATTCAAAAACAAATTAATTTTGAATGGAAGAGATAAATTAGGACTTTTAATTTAATAAAAAAATAATTAAATAATTAAATATTAAATTATTTTAATATATATATATATGTAGCTGAAAAAAAAGATGAAAGGAAAGAATATTAAAAGTCTTCTTCTTCTTCTTCTTGTTCTTCTTCAAGGACGTGGCTTCCATGGTAGATTGAAGACCAAGGATTTTTCTTCTTCCATACTCCATAAATTGAAGGAATTAACAAGTTTCAAGTGGATTTTTTGTGATTTCCACCAAAATTAGTAAGTTTCCATCTCTTTTCTTTGAATTCCATGGAAGATGAGATTATGTGAGTTTTGAGATTTTGATGTAGTATGTTATAATTGTTGTAATTGGTGTGTATGATGTTATTTTGGTTAGTTAACAATGATTGTAAGGTTAGATTGAAGAGATGATGGAGTTTGGTTAAAGAATGGTAAAGAGAGAGAATTTAGGGTTATGGATTTTTGGGGTTTTGAAAACATGAATTTTAATTGTGCAAATTGTTTCCAAATGAGTTGTTTTGATTCATAAACAAGTATTTTAAAGGCAAATATTGGATTTGGTGGTGTTGGGTTGGAGTTTGAGAATGGAAGTGGAGATTTAGGGTTTTGGAAAAGTGATTTTCCAAAGTGGTTGAATTGTGTGATTTTATTTATTTAAGCATGTTGTTTAGTGTGAAAAGTGATGAATATAAGCTTGGAATGATTAATGGATTGTGTTGGAATGGAAAACCTTCAATGGGGGAAGGTTATGCCATTTTTGAGATTTTGTGTATAAGAGTGTATTTTTATTATGTAAATGATTTAAATATATTTAAATACATTTTTAATAAAATAAATAAACTTAAAATACTAATTTAATTGTAGTAGAATGGAATTCTAATGTTGAAGTAAGGAAAGGCTAAATTTTTGAAAATTTATAGGAGTGATGTGTAATTATGGTTTAATGTTGGAAATGCCATCATATGTGATAATAAATGATTATTTGCTATCACATTTGGTTTAGGCTTTGAGGGAGGTTGATTTGCTTCATCCAAGTGGTGAAGGGCAAGTTGGAAAGATTGGATTGAAGGTTGTTTTTAGCTTGCTTTGGGTTGCTAGTGGAGGTATGTACAAACTTTGAATATAATGTTTATATTTGCATAACATTTGGACTTAACACATTTTGGTTGGAAAATGTGTTAAGCTACTTGGTTCATTGATTGTGTATGAATAATGTAATATGACATTTGTAATGCATATATGTGTTAAATGCATTGTGAAAAGCCATTGATAATGGCTAATTTGTGTAACATGTGAAATATGCATATATTGTGAAAATACCCAAAGTAATTGGGTAATGTGTTGTGAATGCAAAAATGAGATATTTGTAATAATGAAATGAATTGATATTGATAAAAATGAGAAAAATGAAAAAATGAGAAAAAGATGATATAATAAGGCAATCTGCCTAGTTTGATCATGAGAAAATGACAAAAGTTTTGATAAAGGAATTATAAAAGAATTTGATAATGAGAAATATGAATAAATTGTGTGCCTAGTATGTTATTCAATTTTCAGAGTTCTGGGTTTGGCGGCAAGCCTATGATTGCCTACGGGCTATACGCTGGAATGGTGAAAAGACTGGGTCGTAAGTCAGGCCAGCTGATAAATATGATGTTTTTACGGTGAAAAGACTGGGTCGTAAGCCTAAAAAATTATAGCTGTCTAGTCGGGTTGAGGACCAAGATAGTAGGGCCTAAGGGTCTAGCCGGGTTGAGGTCCAAGAGACTGGGGCTGTTACATTATCCATGGATATATATATTGCCTACGGGGCTAGACACATGGTGTCATTATGGACCAAAGTAGTAACTCTAAAATTTGAATAGCATATTAGATCCTTTTTGGGACCATGCTTGTCTTTGTTTTAATGTGAATTATGAATTAAGAAATATTTGAAAATATAAGAAAGTGGATTGGTGTGACATCTATATGCATTATGCATTGGCATTGCATTGAGTTTTATTATTATTATCAAAGTTTGTACCACTAAGCTTCGACTTAGCGCTATTGTTTCCATTGCGCAGGTGACAGGGTAGACCTAGTTGAGCCAGAGAGTTCTTCTAGACCACGTTAGGTCTAGACTTGTAGTTGAGCTTGTTGAGTTGCTATCGAGATCAGAAACGCTGCCTGCAGCATGTATATATTTTTATGTTATTGTACATTTTGAGTTTTATGCATGATATATTATGTATTGAATTTTACGTATTGTATATTATAAAGAATGTTTGGGTCAATGTATTTGAAATGGGAAAGTAAGTGTGTTTTAAATTATATATATCTATATGTATAAATGTTTGAGAAACTTGGTGAAATTGAGAAGTATGATTGAGATGGTGATTTGAAATTATTTGGGAGTGTTTTCTTTTTTGCAGGTTGTGTTTTCATAAATTTTGGGATATCCAAATTACAGATAAAACTCTGGCGAATGTTTCCCAGAGATTTTTATATATATTATTTATTTTGGGCTCTTATAATAAGTAAAGAATATTTGTTTTCTATTTAATTTTTATATATTTAGATTTTGAAATTTTAAATTGAAAATGTGAATAAAAAATTTATTAAACCGGTCGGTGACATTTTTGTACCGTAGATGCATATTTTACATATGCTGGAAATATGTATTGTACGTATATAGGGTACATGGGTGTTACATTTGTTTTGGTATCAGATCCTAGGTTTGAGATTCTCGACCTAGGTGGGATGATAGATAGAGAAAATGGGGGATTTGAAAAATAGTTTTTAATTATAATACATGCATTGGCACTGGCAGTTTCTGATCTCAGATATAGTATTTTCTGCTTTGTTTGCAGATATAGGTAGTTATGGCGTCTCAGCCGCATTAGGTTGTTGAGGGTAGTGTAGAGAGTGTGGCTCCATATGAGGGTAGAGATGGAGCTAGAGTTGTATTTATTGGTGAGGCATCTGTTTCTGTGCCTGTGAGACTAGCAGCTGATGAGGTTTCGCTTGGCTGAGTATGGCATATGGTAGAGTTGTTGAGGCAGGCTCCAGTTCCGCAGCCGCCACATTAGATAAACTGAGAAAGTATGGGGCTGAGGACTTTATTGGTACTACAGATCCTGCTATAGTAGAGCAGTGGCTAGATTGGGTTCAGAGGATATTTATTCCGTTACAGGCTTGTCCAGAAGAAAAATTTGATTATGCCAGATCTCTTCTGCAGAGTGATGTATATGATTGGTGGAAGACGGTTCCACATGCTCTGGATGATCCACCAGTCCTGACCTATGATGATTTCCTGTGGGAATTTGAGCAGAAGTATACTCCGAGAGAGTATAAAGATGCAAAGAATATGAAATTCCTGAGTCTGAGACAGGATACCAGGACAGTGACCGAGTATGAGATCGAGTTTATCCGGTTGAGTCACTATGCTGGTGGGATCATTTCTGATGAGTTTGACAGGTGTAGGGGGTTTGAGGAGGGACTGAGGCCCTCTATCATGTGCATCATCACAGGCTCTCGGTATCAGGATTTCTCCCAGTTAGCTGCAGCTGCCAGGAGTGTTGAGAGGGCGCAGAGTCTTGCAACAACTGCCAGAGATGAGGAGACTAGAGTTAGGAGACCCCAGAGTGAGGCAGGGTCTTCATCAGTGAAGAGAGGCCGAGGGGATATTTTTAGAGGTTTAGTAGGAGTCAGGGTGTAACACCCCTATATCCCGTATACGTACCAAGCATGCTTATACGATCGTATAATACGTATACTAAATATAGAACATGCCACTGTTTAAAATACATAACTCATAACTCGAATGTTTAAAGGAAATTCAAAAGACACTATGTATAAAAACATTTATAAATTCACAGCGGAAGTTATTACAAATTTTTACAAGTTCAAATACATAAACGTCAAAAATATATACGACATAGAATAGATACATGATTGGCAGTTTGACTCTCTGATCTTTAAGCTCTAATCCAACTCTTCAAGTAAAGCTCAACTAGGTCTAGAGGAATCCTCAGTCTCAACCCTATCAACTCTACCACCTGCGCGATGAACCACAATCGCGCTGAGCCAAAACTCAGTAGTACAAACCATCTTGATAATATGAAATGTCAATATCAATATCATACATTCAATCAATAATAATCATATATATATATGAAGGTTACATTTCATAATTTCAATAATCATATCATCATCCATTATACTCATTCAACAAAGACACCTATGGGCCCACAAGACACTAATTTGTTATTCAAAGTTCAGAGTTGCTGTTTCGGTCCAATATCACAATAATCAAGCCCGTAGGCAATATACATATCTCTCTATCCATGGATAGGGTAACAGACCCAGTCTCTTGGACCATCAACTCAACAACTTGAGGAGATCCTCAACCCGGCTAGAATGTTACCTGTAACAGACCCAGTCTCTTGGACCATCAACCCGACTAAATCGAGGAGATCCTCAACCCGGCTAGACTGTTACTTCAATTTACATTTATCATTTCACATTTATAAAGTAACAGACCCAGTCTCTTGGACCATCAACTCAACAACTTGAGGAGATCCTCAACCCGGCTAGACTGTTACTACAATAGGCATGCCTGCCAAAATCAGAACTCTGAAGGTTGAATAACACACTTTACACAAAATCATTTCATTCTCATTTCATTCTCATTTTCGCAATAGGCAACCTTGCCTCAATTGTAATTTATTTCATCATCATAGCCAACAATCATGGCTTCTCATCACATAAATACAATTCATCACATTATCATATCTTTCATATCATTATAAATGTTCACATCATATTCCACATTATACACAACATAACATTATTCATAAGCATCATCAATATCATGAAATGTATGTTAAATTTCAACATCATATGGATGTATGCAATAATGTAGTTTATACTTACCTTAAATGCAACCCACACAATATTAACACCTCTCTTTCCAACAATCTTTCACTTCTTGAATTAGAGTAATTCACCTTCTTCACAACCTAATCCAAAGGAAGATGAAACCCTTATAAGAACATAAGGCTAAGAACCAACTAGGGCAAACTCTATCCATGACACGCTCACCCACACGGGCGTGTCCCTGACCGTGCCCTAACTCCACAACACAGAAGCTTTTACACGCTCAATGACACGGGCGTGTTACTGGGCGTGTAATACCTTCTGCCTCACAACAATATTGACACGTCCAACATCAAGAACGTGCTCATGGCCGTGTCAATTCCCCAAAAACACAGTGGCTATGACACGCTCAATAACACGGGCGTGTTACTGGTCGTGTCAATCCTACTGCCACACAGAAGCTACAACACGCTTAGTGACATGGGCGTGTCACTGGTCGTGCCACTCAACCCAAAATACAGAGCTATCGACACGCCCAAAATCCTGGACGTGCCCTAGGGCGTGTCAGGCCAAAAACCCAGATTCCGGCCAAAACAACAACACAACCAACAAAACTCTTTCTTTCACCAAAAACCACTTCAACCAAAGTCATCTCAACATACCCAAAAACCATAACAAACTCACAAAAACATCAAAACAACTAAAGCATTTCTCAAATCTCAAATCAAAAATCATCAACACAAACCTAAAACACAACCTCAAAACAATCACTTCCAACAACTTACTCTTTCCTCCAATCCATCCCCAAAAACAAGAAATCAGTTACCCAAACACTCTTAAACCCATCTTAAACAACATAATCACATACCAATCACAACTCAACTCAAAAACTCAAAGAAATCAAAGAGTCAAGTGAAGAACTTACCAAAGATGAAGAAATCTCTTAACTTTCCACTTGAACTCTTGAAAGCTTCCTTAGATCTTGAATTAGAGGTTCAAATCTCTTCTTTGCTCTCTTGTTTCTTGTGTTAACCGGCCAAACAAAGCAAAGGAAGGAGAAGGAGAAAGTGATCCACGGCAATGAGAAAGAAAGAAGAAGGAAGAAAGAGAAATCCAAAGTCAAACCCCTCTTTTCCTTAAAACCCTCTCAACCAAGCAATTTAAAATATTAAACTAATCTCTTTCAACCTCTTCCACACATTCAAATCCTTATTAATTAATTAATAACAAATTCAAAAACACAACAAATATCTTCTTCCACTAACTCAAAACTTTGACTTTCCATGACTTAGGTATATGTTATATATATCCTAATATACATCACATATACACTTCCTTTAAAAACCCCTTTTTCTTCCAATAAAACATATACAATAAATCCAATTATAATAATAATAAAACCCAAAACATCTAGGGTATATTTTGGGATATTACAATTCTCCCCCTCTAAAAGAAATTTCGTCCTCGAAATTACCTGATATCAAGTCTGAAACAATTGTGGATACTGATCTCGCATTGCTTGCTCATTCTCCCAAGTCGCCTCTTCTTTTCCATGATTCTTTCATAGAACTTTCACCAATGGCACACTCTTATTTCTCAATTCTTTTACTTCATAAGCCAAAATAGCAACTGGTTCTTCTTCAAATGTCAAATCCGAACTCACTTCAATAGATTCAACTGGTAAAACATGAGATGGATCCGATCTATATCTTCTTAACATAGAAACATGGAAAACATTATGGATCCTATCCAACTCCGTTGGTAAAGCAAGCCGATACGCAACTGGTCCAACCCTTTCCAAAATCTCATATGGTCCAACAAAACGAGGACTTAGTTTTCCTTTTCGACCAAATCTCAATATCCTTTTCCAAGGAGACACTTTCAAGAATACTTTATCTCCCACATTATACTCAATGTCTCTCCTTTTCAAATCTGAATAAGATTTCTGTCGGTCTGAAGATGCTTTTAACCGCTCCCGAATTGTTTTCACTTTCTCTTCAGTCTCTCTAACCAAATCCGGACCAATTAATTTACCTTCACCAGTTTCGTTCCAACATAAGGGCGTTCTACAACGTCTACCATACAAAGCCTCAAATGGTGCCATACCAATGCTTGATTGGTGACTGTTGTTGTAAGCAAATTCCACAAGTGGCAACAATCTGTCCCAACTCCCCGAGAAATCGATGACACAGCTTCTCAACATATCCTCAATAATCTATATCACTCTCTCTGACTGACCATCGGTCTGTGGATGAAATGTAGTACTAAAGTGCAATCGAGAACCCATAGCCCCATGTAAACTCTTCCAAAACCTTGAAGTGAACCGGGGATCTCGATCCGACACTAAAGAAATTGGGACTCCATGCAACTTCACAATCTCACGAATATACAGCTCAGCTAACTTCTCAAGAGAATAATCCATACGAACCGGAAGAAAATGAGCTGTCTTTGTTAACCGATCCACAATTACCCAACTAGCAACATGCTTTCTCTGAGTCAAAGGCAACCCTGAAACAAAATCCATTGTCACCCTTTCCCATTTCCATTCCGGCACTGTTAAGGGTTGAAGCAACCCTGTTGGAACTTGATGTTCAGCTTTCACCCTCTGACAAGTAAGACATTTGGATACAAAATCCGCTATGTCTCTCTTCATACCAGGCCACCAGTAATGCTGTCTTAAGTCATGGTACATCTTTGTACTTCCCGGATGTATGGCAAACACCGATTGGTGTGCTTCTTCCAAAATGTTCCTTTTCAAATTATCATCATCAGAAACACACAATCTATCCTTGAACCAAAGACTACCATCACTCTTCACATGAAAATCTCGGCTCACTCCATCTCGGTAATCTGATACAATCTTCTGAATTTCTCATCCGTCAATTGAGCCTCCTTAATCTGATCCAACAATATTGGTCTCAACTGCAGTTGAGCTAATAATGCACCATCATTACAAACTTCAAAACTAGCATTCAACGCTCTTAACTCAACAAGCAACGAGAGCGAAATAAACAGCCAAACCTGCTAAAGATTTCCGACTTAAGGCATCAGCAACTACATTTGCCTTACCACGATGGTAATCAATCAAGCAGTCGTAATCTTTAATCAGTTCTAACCATCGTCTTTGCCTAAGATTCAGCTCCTTCTGAACACCCAAATATTTCAAACTTTTGTGATCCGTATAGATAAAGCATTTCTCTCCATACAAATAGTGGCGCCAATTCTTCAAAACAAACACTATAGCCGCTAACTCCAAATCATGAGTCGGATAGTTAAGCTCATGCGGCTTCAACTGCCAAGAGGCATAAGCTATAACTTTACCCTCTTGCATCAAAACACACCCTAAACCACTATGTGAAGCATCACTAAAAACCACATACGGTTTATCCTCCACGGGTAAAGTAAGAACAGGGGCTTGTGTCAACATTTCTTTCAACTGCTCAAAGCTAGATTGGCACTGATCCGTCCACACAAATTTAAATCATTTCCGAAGCAATCGGGTGAGTGGAGTGGCTATCAAAGAAAAACCTTTTACAAAGCGTCGATAATAGCCTGCCAAACCCAAAAAAAAACTTCTAACTTCAGTTACAGACTTTGGTGGATTCCAATTCAAAATAGCTTCAACTTTACTTGGATCAACTCTAATACCATCTGCTGAAATTATATGACCCAGAAAAGTCACTTGGTCAAGCCAAAACTCACATTTTGATAATTTAGCATAAAATTGCTTCTCTCTCAAAATTTGTAACACAATCCGCAAATGTTTGTCATGCTCCTCCTCACTACGAGAATACACCAAGATATCATCAATTTGAGAACTCCTTACTCTAGTATCCACAACATGAGCAAGATAAGCATCACACCCTTTTCTAATCATCCGTCTAGCTGATACAGCTGATACGAACAAGGATGCAAGCTGTCTTTGCTCACTAAACACCATCACACTCCTATCATCACTAGTTCTCAAAGTGACACATTTCTTCTGACAATCAACTACAGCTCCATGCCTAGACAACCAATCCATACCCAAAATCAAATCATACTCTTTAAAAGGCATTTCAATCAAGTCTCCAAGAAACTCCTCACCTTGTACCTCAACCGCACTATCCCGGTGCACCTTGCTAACAATCACACTATGCCCTAACGGATTTGTCACTAATACATCAAATCCTAGGGACTCAGCATGCAAATCAGTCACAGGCAGCACAGATGCACTAATATATGAATGAGTTGAGCCTGGATCAATTAAAGCAAGAACTGAAATGCCAAATAAAGAGAAAGTACCAGCAATGACTGCAGAAGCATCTGGTTGTCTTTGCATAACATAAACCCGTTGAGAAGGCCCAGCCTCATCTGGCATAGTATCCCTGGATGAAGATCCTCCTCTCTGATAATAACCAGGTCTACCCCCTCTGGAGAAACCTCTGCCCCCTCGACCACCTCTGACACTAGGTCGAGAAACTGCAGAATCAACCGATCTCTGCTCCTGCATCTCTGGATGAGTGAGTACCAGCAATGACTGTAGAAGCATCTGGTTGTCTTTGCATCACATAAACCCGTTGAGAAGGCCCAGCCTCATCTGGCATAGTATCCCTGGATGAAGATCCTCCTCTCTGATAATAACCAGGTCTACCCCCTCTAGAGAAACCTCTGCCCCCTCGACCACCTCTGACACTAGGTCGAGAAACTGCAGAATCAACCGATCTCTGCTCCTGCATCTCTGGACACTCCCTAATAAAATGATCGGGAGAACCACATCTGAAGCACACAGCTGGTCCTCTATTCTGCCAACAAGCACCTCTATGTGACCCTCCACAATGGGCACAGACAGGTAGAGTGGATCTCTGAACTGCAGGAGTAGAAACACTCGCTGCTGAAGCTGTAGGTCTCGATCATGATCTCTGTAACTGAACTTATCTACCAGCCGGTCTCTGACTCCTACTAAACCTAGGAGTAAAACTGCCTCTACCTCTCTTCACAGATAAGGATCCTGCCTCAAACTGAGGTCTTCTAACCCGGGTCTCCTCTTCAGCAGCGGCTGCTGCTAAAATTTGTGCTCTCTCCACACCTCTAGCCGCTGCAACCAGCTGAGAGAAGTCCTGGTATCTAGAACCAGCCACATGACACATCAGTGAGGGTCTCAGTCCCTCCTCAAACCTTCTGCACCGGTCAATCTCATCAGAGATAATCCCTCCGGCATAGCGACTCAACCGGATAAATTCTAATTCATATTCTGTTACAGTCCGGTGATCTTGCTTCAAACTTAGGAATTCCATTTTCTTCAAATCTTTATACTCCCTCGGAGTATACTTCAATTCAAATTCTCTCAGAAAATCAGCATAGGACAATGTCGGTGGATCATCCATAGCATGGGGCACTGTCTTCCACCAGTCGTATGCGTCCTTCTGCAACAAAGATCTTGCATAATCAAATCTTTCTTCCGGAGTGGCTTGTAACTGAACAAATACTCTCTGAACTTTATCTAGCCACTGCTCAGCTACAGCTGGATCAATGGTACCCACGAAATCCTCTGCTCCATATTTCCGTAGTTTATCATACTGTCTCACTGGTATCATAGGCTGTGGTGGAGGTGGAGGTGGTTGCACTGGTGCCTGCCTCATAAATTCAAACATATGCCTAAACCAAACTGGTGGAATCTCCTCACCAGCTGGTCTCCCTGACACAGAAACAGGGGCCTCTCCAGATCCAACCACTCTAGCTCCATCTAATCCAACCTCTGGAGCTATGCTCTCAGCACTACCCTCAACGGATTGACGCGAATGAGGATCCATTATAACCTATATCTGCAAACACAGTAGAATACTCCTCATTAAAGATCAGAGACTGCCGACACCAAACATGTATTCTATTCAAAAACTCACTTTTAAAATCAAAATACTCTTTTTCTTATACTTGACCTAGGTTGAGAATCTCAAACCTAGGCTCTGATACCAAAATAATTGTAACACCCCTATATCCCGTATACGTACCAAGCATGCTTATACGATCGTATAATACGTATACTGAATATAGAACATGCCACTGTTTAAAATACATAACTCATAACTCGAATGTTTAAAGGAAATTCAAAAGACACTATGTATAAAAACATTTATAAATTCACAGCGGAAGTTATTACAAATTTTTACAAGTTCAAATACATAAACGTCAAAAATATATACGACATAGAATAGATACATGATTGGCAGTTTGACTCTCTGATCTTTAAGCTCTAATCCAACTCTTCAAGTAAAGCTCAACTAGGTCTAGAGGAATCCTCAGTCTCAACCCTATCAACTCTACCACCTGCGCGATGAACCACAATCGCGCTGAGCCAAAACTCAGTAGTACAAACCATCATGATAATATGAAATGTCAATATCAATATCATACATTCAATCAATAATAATCATATATATATATGAAGGTTACATTTCATAATTTCAATAATCATATCATCATCCATTATACTCATTCAACAAAGACACCTATGGGCCCACAAGACACTAATTTGTTATTCAAAGTTCAGAGTTGCTGTTTCGGTCCAATATCACAATAATCAAGCCCGTAGGCAATATACATATCTCTCTATCCATGGATAGGGTAACAGACCCAGTCTCTTGGACCATCAACTCAACAACTTGAGGAGATCCTCAACCCGGCTAGAATGTTACCTGTAACAGACCCAGTCTCTTGGACCATCAACCCGACTAAATCGAGGAGATCCTCAACCCGGCTAGACTGTTACTTCAATTTACATTTATCATTTCACATTTATAAAGTAACAGACCCAGTCTCTTGGACCATCAACTCAACAACTTGAGGAGATCCTCAACCCGGCTAGACTGTTACTACAATAGGCATGCCTGCCAAAATCAGAACTCTGAAGGTTGAATAACACACTTTACACAAAATCATTTCATTCTCATTTCATTCTCATTTTCGCAATAGGCAACCTTGCCTCAATTGTAATTTATTTCATCATCATAGCCAACAATCATGGCTTCTCATCACATAAATACAATTCATCACATTATCATATCTTTCATATCATTATAAATGTTCACATCATATTCCACATTATACACAACATAACATTATTCATAAGCATCATCAATATCATGAAATGTACGTTAAATTTCAACATCATATGGATGTATGCAATAATGTAGTTTATACTTACCTTAAATGCAACCCACACAATATTAACACCTCTCTTTCCAACAATCTTTCACTTCTTGAATTAGAGTAATTCACCTTCTTCACAACCTAATCCAAAGGAAGATGAAACCCTTATAAGAACATAAGGCTAAGAACCAACTAGGGCAAACTCTATCCATGACACGCTCACCCACACGGGCGTGTCCCTGACCGTGCCCTAACTCCACAACACAGAAGCTTTTACACGCTCAATGACACGGGCGTGTTACTGGGCGTGCAATACCTTCTGCCTCACAACAATATTGACACGTCCAACATCAAGAACGTGCTCATGGCCGTGTCAATTCCCCAAAAACACAGTGGCTATGACACGCTCAATAACACGGGCGTGTTACTGGTCGTGTCAATCCTACTGCCACACAGAAGCTACAACACGCTTAGTGACATGGGCGTGTCACTGGTCGTGCCACTCAACCCAAAATACAGAGCTATCGACACGCCCAAAATCCTGGACGTGCCCTAGGGCGTGTCAGGCCAAAAACCCAGATTCCGGCCAAAACAACAACACAACCAACAAAACTCTTTCTTTCACCAAAAACCACTTCAACCAAAGTCATCTCAACATACCCAAAAACCATAACAAACTCACAAAAACACCAAAACAACTAAAGCATTTCTCAAATCTCAAATCAAAAATCATCAACACAAACCTAAAACACAACCTCAAAACAATCACTTCCAACAACTTACTCTTTCCTCCAATCCATCCCCAAAAACAAGAAATTAGTTACCCAAACACTCTTAAACCCATCTTAAACAACATAATCACATACCAATCACAACTCAACTCAAAAACTCAAAGAAATCAAAGAGTCAAGTGAAGAACTTACCAAAGATGAAGAAATCTCTTAACTTTCCACTTGAACTCTTGAAAGCTTCCTTAGATCTTGAATTAGAGGTTCAAATCTCTTCTTTGCTCTCTTGTTTCTTGTGTTAACCGGCCAAACAAAGCAAAGGAAGGAGAAGGAGAAAGTGATCCACGGCAATGAGAAAGAAAGAAGAAGGAAGAAAGAGAAATCCAAAGTCAAACCCCTCTTTTCCTTAAAACCCTCTCAACCAAGCAATTTAAAATATTAAACTAATCTCTTTCAACCTCTTCCACACATTCAAATCCTTATTAATTAATTAATAACAAATTCAAAAACACAACAAATATCTTCTTCCACTAACTCAAAACTTTGACTTTCCATGACTTAGGTATATGTTATATATATCCTAATATACATCACATATACACTTCCTTTAAAAACCCCTTTTTCTTCCAATAAAACATATACAATAAATCCAATTATAATAATAATAAAACCCAAAACATCTAGGGTATATTTTGGGATATTACACAGGGGCAGTTTGGAAGGTCAGTACATTAGCACAAGAAAGTTGAGGGGTCAAAATATGAATAAAAGGAAGCCTAATGGCCTGCCAAATAAACAAATAAAAGAAAGAGACATTTGGACCAATGAAAATTAGCCACTTTCCCACTTAAGTGTACCAATGGGAAATCAACACTTACACCAACACATCTTAACCTCTCTTGGCTGCCATTTGGATCAAAATAAGCTAAGGAAAGAATATAAAATCCCTCTCTTCCAAACCATAAGAGAAGGAAGAAGGAGGTGATTTTTCCAAAGTTTAAGGCTTTTGGTTGAAGATTTTGGTGACAAACAAGATTATAAGGTAAGAGAAACATATCTCTAGTTTTAGTTTCATGGATTAATGGTTAATTTAAGAGATTGAAATTAGGGTTCATGTAGCTAGATTTGGAGAAAACTCAAGAAATAATTATTTGAAGGATTTGATGAAAGAAATAATGGTGTTTAATGGTGAAAATAAGCTAGCAACCATTAGAAAAATCATAAGATAAGACTATGTCTATACCTAGGGTTCTTACCTTTGTATATGACATGTTAAATTCATAGGAAATCAAGGAGATTAGAGAGGAAAGGAAGTGAAATAGACAAGAAGAGCAAGGAAAAGCAAGGTTTGGTACTTTAACTAATTGTTTGTTCATTTACTTGAAATTTTTCTGTTTTAGAATTAGTGAAAATGCTGTGACTTGTATGATTTTTAATTAAATATAGAAAAATTTTCTTGAAGAAAATTTTGATATGTTGTGCCTCGATGCGTCTAGAATGACTGAAAAATATTTTGAGTTGAATTCGGAATGGTTATGATAATGGAAAAATTATTTCTGTTAGACCTGCTCTAGGAGGTACCTTGACTGAGACAACCATGTTTCCGGATTTTGTATACAATTTAGAAAAATAATATTCAATTGAATTTTGGATATGATGTTTTTTAGTGAGTCTAGTATTTGAGAAAAATAATTTGGAACCATATTGATTGAATTTAATTTACGGAATTCACAAAATTCAGAATTGCTGCCAGGATGCAGGGCAACTGGAGCAGTCTGGTTGGATGAACTACTTGACCAAGATTTTGTGTCCAGTTTGATCTTAAATTTTAAAGGAATTATTTTAAGATGTAAAACTAAATTCTGTAAAAATTTTAGAGTTTTTAGTCAAGTAGATTATTTTATACAATTTTTCAAAATAAGGATCAAGTTGAGTCCAAAACCAGAATTTACTATTCATATGGTCATTTTGCTAATATTCATTTGGTCATTTTTCAAAAGTAATCAAATTGATTCCTTATGCATATAAATGAGCATAATATGTTATTAAAATGAAAAAATATGATATTTCACGTTGAAATAATAAAAGAAACATAAGTCGATAATTGTATAATGCATATTCGATTAAGAAATGACATGAAAACTTTTTGAAAATAAGATACCCCATGTTGGTATTTTGTTAACCATATACCTAGGAAAAGAGACTCACAATTCATGTGTGGAAGTTATAAGATTGGAAGGAACGTCATATTTATCCTCGTTTGTTTATTGTTTGTGCATACATGCATACATGCATCACATCTCATATCATTAATCCTTTTTGACTCACAGCCCTGGATTACAATAGTTCAAAAGCTTACGACAACCCCACTTATGCCGGTGACAAAGAATCCAGCAGCGACTCATACACTTTCTCACCAAAAGCAATGGAGCCTAAACAAATTCAAAGAATGGTGGATGACGCCCTCAATGCTAAAATGGAAGAACTAAAGGGGGCCCTAGTTGAGATCATGAAGAGTCAAATGACTACAATGTTTGGAAACACCGCTGTTTTTGAATTTTTATTCATTTCACCATTTTTTACTAAAATAAATATTAAATTAATTAAGATACCATAAAAATTATTTTGGACTAACTAAAATATATCGGACAACACAAAAATTATTTTGGACTAATTAAAATATATTGGACCGGACCGGGTCAAAAATTAAGGGTCTACAACATGATATTTAACTAATGAGGTACCCACAAAGTGGAAACATACCTCTTACAACAATTGGAAATTAAAATAAATTGATAAAGGTAAATAACCATTCATCATAAATAAATCATTCATCAACGATATCAAACATCAATCAAAATATAAACATTCATCCATGATAATTTAAATAAACCAAGCATTGAACTTAAATAAATTAAAGCATATAAAATAAATCAAAGCATATAATGAACTACACAATTAAATCTAAGAATAAATAAAGCAAGTAAAGATACAAATTAAGGCTACTGTTTCTATTTAAGATTCTTTATTTAATGTTTAGGGTTTTGGAATTTATTGGTTTAAGCTATTGTAAGTTTTAAGGGAATTAAAATGGATTAAGGTTTTGGAATTTAAGAGATTGATAAGGTTCTTTAATTAACCAAATTTGGGTTTGAGGTTTAAAATCATGAAATTAGGGTTTTAGAATATCAAAATATTAGGTTTATGATTATTAGCTATTGGATTGTTGTTTTTAGGCGTACTGTGTTGAATTTTAATATTTAGGTTCTAAGGCTTTAAGGTTTTAAGGATTAGTGTTTAGGAAAACTAGGGTTTAAGATTTTGAAAAATTGGAAAACAGATTAGGATTTTGGGGAATTAATAAAACGATTTAAGGTTTTGGAAAGTTGGAAAGTAGATTAGGGTTTTAAGATTTTGAAGAAATAGATTAGGGTTCTTAGATTTTAGAAGAAACAGAAAAGTAATTTTAAGGTTTTTGAAAATAGAGTAGACGATTTAAGGTTCTAAGGTTTAGAAAAGGTAAATTAGGGTTCTAGGGTTTTTTGAATCAAAAGAAACAATTGAACGATTCAAGCTACTGTAAAGAAAAAAGAGATTTGATATTCATACCTTCGTTTGTTGGTTCCACCAAAAATTACTTCTTGGATGAACAAGGACAAAAGCAAGATGGCTGCCTTTGATGGATTGATTGTTTGGTTGCTTATTCTTCTCTCAAAAAGTTCGATTGATTTCACTACCATAAAGAATTTTTTAAAATCTGATTTCCTTTCAAAGTTTTTCTTCCGATCGATTGTCCTCCAAAGTCTTTCTTTTGTGTTGTTTTTAGTCTTATTTATAGGAAATTTCAATGATTAATCTTAATTGTTTATGGAATTTATCATTAATTAGGAAAAGAAAACCGAAACCAAATAGAATTTGGTTTCGGAAAAAATTGCGTCGAAAAATTTTGCTGGCAAAAAAAAATTGCTGCGGAAAAATTTTGCTGGCGAAAAAGCTGCTGCGAGATGCTGCGAGGATTACCGTGAAATGTGATAAAAAGACTATTTTGATTTTAAGCAACCAATTTTGCACTGATGCTGGCCTCAAAGGTTCCAATTGAATTTTGGATATGTTGTTGCTTAGTGAGTCTAGTATTTGAGAAAAATAATTTAGAACCACGTTGATTGAATTTGATTTATGGAATTCACAAAGTTCAGAACTGCTGCCAGGATGCAGGGCAATTGGGGCAGTCTGGTTAGGTGAACTATTTGACCAAGATTTTGTGTTCAGTTTGATCTGAAATTTTAAAGGAATGATTTTAAGATACAAAACTAAATTCTGTAAAAATTGTAGAATTTTTAATCAAGTAGATTATTTTATACAATTTTTCAAAATAAGGATAAAATGGAGTCTAAAACCAGAATGTATTATTCATATGAATCATATCAATTGTTCTTTGCCCTAATTGCATTGTTGAGATTGAACAATGTTATGTTATGCATTGTGAATGGTTATGTGTTTCATGAATAATATACATTGAAATTGAAATAATAATTCAAATAAGACATGATATGAGACAATGCCATTGTGATTGGCTATGATGATGATATTGAAAGAAAGAAGGCATGTTTGCCTAAATGTGATGAGAATTTGAGAATGGAAATGGTAACTATATAATAAATGAATTGTTTGTTTAATATGTTATTCAGTTTCAGAGTTCTGGATTTGGGTGGCATGCCTAAGAAATGATGAAAGGTAACAGTCTTGCCGGGTTGAGGATCTCCTCATATGTGTTGAGTTGATGGTCCAAGAGACTGGGTCTGTTACACTATGAGAATTGTGAATATAAGATATATGATTTGTAACAGTCTTGCCGGGTTGAGGATCTCCTCATATGTGTTGAGTGATGGTCCAAGAGACTGGGTCTGTTACACTATCCATGGATAGAGATACATGTATATACATTGCCTACGGGCGTGATTATTGTGACTATGAACCAAATCAGTAACTCTGAACTCTGAATATCGTATTAAATACTTGTTGGGCCCATAGGTGTCAAGGTTATATGAATGTCCTAAATAATGTTATGAGTAATGTTGAATGTGGAAAGATGTTGAAATGGGGTATACTCATATGACTATGATTTGTGAAATGCATAATTATGTGATTAACTTTATATTTATGATGTTGATCTTATCAATAACATATGTGGCATTGCATTACATTAAAGCATACCATTAGCATGTTTTATCTTACTAAGCCCTTGGATTAGCGCGATAGTGTTTAATCGCGCAGGTAATAGAGTTGATAGAGTTGAACCCGAGAGTTCATCAAGACCAAGTGAGAGTAGACCTTGAAGAATCCATTTTGGGAGCTTAAAGATCAGAGTAGACTTGCCAATCATGTATATTTCTTTATATTTTGTAAAGAAATGTTTAGTATGTAAATATGTAAATATTTTATAACTTCCGCTGTGTAATATTTAAATATAGGGATTGTCACAAAACCTTTATGTTATGTTGCACTAGAAGTGTAAATTCTTTTTGCAGGTTGTAGTTGAGGTTACAAGGGGGATTTATTGGGAGTGTACT
Source organism: Garcia nutans (assembly GCA_947685225.1). Lineage (NCBI taxonomy): Eukaryota > Viridiplantae > Streptophyta > Magnoliopsida > Malpighiales > Euphorbiaceae > Garcia > Garcia nutans. The sequence goes on from CANTUV010000045.1 coordinate 40,487,348, forward strand.
GAGAATGATTTTGTTTGCATTGGTTTGTGTAAAATGTTTTTAAAAATAAGAAAAAAACTGGTTTTGTATACACTTGGGACTCAATTTTTAGGCGAAACTATGGCAAAATTTTTGAAAAAAAAATCGGAACTAAAATTTGACATGTAGGTCGGGAAGGGGTGTTACAGGGAAACTATGGTCAATGCCTTGGCCAGCATGCTAATTTCCACCTCCATAACACCGGAGGAACTGATCAACTTCATAAAAATTGATGGAGTAATGAAATGTGAAGATATTCAAGAGAAGAACGAAGTTAATATGGGAACGGTATCCTTCTCAGATGTGGATTTACCCGAAGAGGGGAGAGACCACATCCACCCTCTTTTTTTCAAAATAGAAGTCAAAAGGAAAAGGACTCCATGTGTAATGGTTGATGAAGGGTCCGCCATAAATGTTTGCCCACTTAAAATATTGCCAAAGCTATCCATGTTAATAAGGGATCTAAACCCAACCGAGGTAACCATTCGGGCTTATGACAACACTAAGAGACATGCCGAAGGAACTTTCAAAGCTGCTGTCAAGGTTGGTCCAATTGAATCTATTGTTGAATTTGTTGGTTTGGACATACCTGTTACCTTTGCCTTACTCTTGGGATGACCATGCTTGAATCCTGTTAGTGGAGTTCCTTTCACCCTTCATTAAAAGATCAAGTTCTCTAACGAAGATGAGATAGTGGTCATCGAAGCCAAAGATATTGAGGTTGTTAATGTGCTAATGATTGAGAGGCCTCTCAATGGATTCCAAGTTGTTGCAATTTCTGATGATGAAGTAGTGGACTCTAAGGTCTTAAACATGATGAAGAACATGAGTTAGCCTCCCGGAGCTGGTCTTGGAAAGGGCAAGGCCAATTTGGCAAAGCTTCTAGATTTCAAAACTCAAACTTCCAAGAAAGGGTTAGGGTATGAAGAAGCCAACAAAGATGTCCAGTGAAAGAAGAATGAGAAGATGAGCTTCCCGCCACTTGAAAAAATCTTTGTCAAAGCTCCAGACATGGAACTACTCCAAGGAAAGCCCGAACCAATCATGCTCATGGGAAAGTTAATCCCGAGTTTTGAAATTTTTGCAAATGTTGTCGGGCTAGTGAAGCAAGTAAAGAAAGAGCTCACCCTGCCAGCCAACAAGGAGTCTAATCCAAAAGAGAAGAAGGAAGCTATCTTGAAAGCTAAGAAGACTCCGGAGGAGATTGCTGCCCTAGTTGAAGAGAAGTTTAAAGATATTCTGCCTTATGATTTTGAGAACAATGATTTTGATTTTGATTTTAATTTGTCTACTTTGTATGAGGAAGATGATGTTTTCTTTTCCAAAATGAATGCAAGAAAGTCTAATTTTGCTTACTTGTGTGATGTTTCTCCTAATGGTTGCATACATTCAAATAGTGGTTACATGAGCATTTTTAATATTAATTATGTTGATACACAATCATTAAATTTGGGAACAATCAAAAATCCTAGAAACATTAGCATAGCATCCGACCTTACTCTTGATGAGAGAGAGAACGCCCCCCTTTTCAGTGGCGAAATTTTTTGTCGCCAATTTTCCGTTGCTGATTTTTATTTTTATTTATTTGTTTATTATTATTATTTTTTATTTTTTTATTAATAAAAATTAAATATTAAAGTAAATAATATTTAATTAAGATAACACAAAAATTATTTTGGACTAATTAAAATATATTGGACATCACAAAAATTATTTTAGACTTATTAAAATATATTAGACAGGACTGGGTAAAAAATTAAGGGTTTACAGAATGGCTTTCATATTTTTAAATAAACCTTTTATTTTCTTCAAATTGAGTTTTATCATTTTTGAAGATTAAAGGAAACTTAAAATTGTTGAAAGGAATTTTGATGTTGAAATTAAAATTTTTGGAAAATTTCCTGGCTTCTGTATGGGGTCATAGCACGAAAAGAGAATTTATATTGGGAAATTGGCTATACCAATGTTGACATGGAATGCCTTGAGACCAAGATGCACAAGGATAGGAAATCAACGATGAAATGGTTTTTAGTTGCTGCGTTGCTTTTGGTTTTGTGAATCAGTGCTACTTTAGGATTCTGAATTGTGAGAGGAAGGACCAATGATTATACCGTAGTAATAATAATGATAAAAATAATACAAAACAAAAGAACAAAAAAATAATATAAAAAAAGAAAAAAATTTTGAAAGTCAAAAGTTGCAGTAAAAGTGCAAATTATAATTATATAATTATAATTATAATAATAATAATTATTATTATTATTAATACAATATTTTCTTAATTAATACAATGATGATGGATCACTGAGAAGAAGGTGGTGGACCATGATCAAATAAAGCCCTGAAAAAGTCATCACCTATTGGAGGAGGAGGCATATCATCTATCTCGAGTCCACCTGAAGAAGGAGCACTTGAACCTCTATGACCCTGGAATTCAGGTCTGTAACGATCCTCATCTGAAGTAGACGAAGGAATCTCATGGTCATCAGTTTGGGGCCCCTAGAAGATGAAGCACCAGGATCCCTCTTTCCTTGGAACCAAAAATCTCGAAAGTCTTGCTCCGACTGATGATACAATTTTTCAAAATGGGCAACCTGCTAGCGACTAGCAACTAACTCCTCTTGCAGTTTCTTATTTTTTTCCTCAAGCATCCGTTGTGTGTCAGAAAGGGAAAGGGAAAGGGTAAGAGCATACATAATCATGCATTCATATAGCATAAATCATCAAGGAACAGGATGACCTACTAGGTAACTCATATCAACGCCTTGTAGATGAGATGGCATCTCCGGTTGATAAGAAAGAGTAAATGGAGGAGTAGCAGAGGAAGGTCCAGCCTCATGACCAAATGAGCCAATAGCCTGCAATAATCATTAAAACAGTCAAAGCAAGTTGAAAAAGGAGTAATTGCAATGGCAAAATGGTAAAATTTACTTGAGAAGTGCTAGCCCCGGGATGAGGGATGGACCCTCCTTCCTCTCTGTGGTACTCCTCTTCATCACTATCCTCATCTTCCTCAGGAATTTCTAGGACATCAATAGGAGATATGTCAAAGTTCAAGGTCCTGCTAGAATAAACTGGGTATATGACGCACCCGGTGGATAGAGAAAGGTTTCAACGTCCTAACCATGCCGAGCTAACCACCATGCACTCTCCGACATTGATGTGATATTTAAAATATATGCTGGGCAATTCATCAAGATCCTTTGTCGCTCAGGACCAAGGAACCACTCATACACTCTCTCCCTGAGAAACTAGCCACTAGACACAGGACTAGCAATGACTCAGCGGGTATGCTAGAAAGGCAGTGCGACATTCATGGAAGAAGTCCAGTTTGTCCAGTCCTCAGTTTTCCACTAAGCCAAATCGAACTACAAGATGATAGAAGATAAGTAAACTTTTTACACAAAATTTAAAGCATACTAATATTATTTTACTTGGCTCCAGGTTAAGCAACTCAAGAGATAGCTCTGGGTGTGCACATGTTGAGAGCCAGGAATTGCTGCACAATCTGACAACCAAAATTCAACCTTGGATACCCGACTCTCTCTAAGGAAATGACAGGCACCCTCACAAGATTATGCTCATATGCCCATACCTGCAACAACAATGAAAATCAAATTCATACAAGTATAAGAACAAAATTGACAATGGTGGAAGATAAGTACCTCGACAATCACCATGAAACCAACGAAAGACTTTCTTATTCCTGCAAATCTTGTCTAGTCCATGATAGAGACAGGCAAGGCCAGCTTCACCCCAGCTGTAAAGCGATACCATTTTCATATCAGTAAGAGCCCTCAACACAAACAGATGGTTGGCAGACTTAGTGCTGGATAACATGGTCGACCAAAGCAAATAGAACAAAAATCCCCGAGCATATTGTTTGGCTACTTCTCTACAAACCAATCCATCATAGCTCATCCAATAACTCTGAATTGGCTTAATTTTTATCTTGAAAGGCTCTTTTAATGATGGTTCCATACCGATTAACTGTTGAATTTCTTCGTGTGTCAGAATGTCATTGGTAAGAGGGACCTGAAGGCCATAGTACCAGATACCAGTTATGGCTGTATAATCAACTAGGCCAATGGTCATCTCTCCTATAGGAAGGTGAAAAGTATGGGTCGTTTCCATCCACCACTCCGACAATGCTTGAACTACACTCTTGTCTATCGGACACTCTTCAGATGGTAATTTTAAGATAAAGCTTTCAAAGCTGCATTCTCGGACAATCCATTTTACCCGAGAGGGTGCTATGTCATACCATTATCGGACTTTATAGACACACCCTTTGCCCCAGACAACACAGCAATCACTCTAACACCGAGCCAGGTAAGCAAACATGAGGTAAGTATATCATCCTACCAATACCACTGATTCATAACCTAGAATTACTCATTCTATTTTAATTAATTTATATATTTATTAAACTCTTAATAATAGTCTATTAATTAATTTATTTTTAATTTTACCTCATTTTTAGTACTATTAATAATTAATAATTAATAATTAATAATTAAAAATTAAAAATAAAAATAAAATAATGAATAAATATTTGTGTTGTTAAAATATTAAGTTGCAATGTTACCTTAGCTTTTTTACTTGAGCTGCGATGAAGCTGCATCCCATCTTATAGATTTACAGTGCCTTTTTCATGTCGTTGAATAAAATTTAACAACTCAGCATTGGATCGAGTACCAAATCTTGAAGTTTGCATTCTTTCCTTAAGTATTCTAAACTCTCTTAAAATCTCTATACTATATGCTCAATTAGCTCTCTGCTCTCAAATCCAATTATGAATGAAAGTGAATGAAAAATGATGGCAACCGAATGGGTTTATATAGGCAGATGGAAAAACAAAAAAATAAAAAAGAAACAGTAAATCGGTGAAAAAAAATTAATATCACTGTTGATAAATAGTAAAAGAATAGTTATTAAATAGTGTGTCAATAGTATTTCAACAGTAAATTCAATTATTCAGCTATTTGAGTGTCTAAAAATATTTTTACACTTTTAAAATATTTCTCTATGCAGGGGGCAAGAGAGTATAGGTATGGCATAGGTATGGTAAAAAATAGTTAAATTTTTTGCAATTTTTTTTAATATCCTATTGATTACAATTAGTTTTTGCAGATAATTCAAATTAATTTATTTTTGAATCCAGAACTCACCTCAGTTCCAGAACCCAAATTATTTTTGAGTCTAGAACTCACCTCGGGTCCAGAATCCAAATTATTTTTTAGTCCAAAACTCACCTCGGGTTGAGAATCCAAATTATTTTTGAGTCCAGAACTCACCTCGAGTTCATAATCTAAATTATTTTTAAGTCCAAAACTCACCTCGGTTCCAGAACCCAAATTATTTTTGAGTCCAAACTCACCTCGGGTCCAGAACCCAAATTATTTTTGAGTCCAGAACTCACCTCGGGTCCAGAACTCAAATTACTTTTGAGTCCAGAACTTACTTAGGGTCCATAACCAAAATTATTTTATTTTTGAGTCCAGGACTCACCTTAGATCCAGAACCCAAATTATTTTTTAATCCAGAACTCACCTCGGGTCCAAAATAAAAATTATATTATTTTTGAGTCCAGAACTCATCTCGGGTCCAAAATCTAAATTATTTTATTTTTGAGTCCAGAACTCACCTCGGGTCCAAAACCAAATTATTTTTTAGTCCAGAACTCACCTCGAGTCCAGAACTCAAATTATTTTTGAGTCTAGAACTCACCTCTGGTCTAGAATCTAAATTATTTTTTGAGTCCAGAACTCAAACCAACCTTGGGTACAGAGTCCAGTTTGGCTTTAAACCCAGTCAAAAATCACATTGTTTTTCACTCTCTTTTGATGTAGTCTCAGATCGCTCAAGTATGGGGCAAATTCTAGACCCTTAATTTTTGATCCAGTCCAGTCTAGTCCAAAGATTTTAAAATAGTCCAAAATATTTTTTATGGTATATATCATTTATTTTAATATTTATAATATGTTTTGATAATTAAATATTTATTTTACTTATTATTTATTATTTGTTTTATTTATTATTTATTTATAATATTTATTTTATTTATTTTAATATAATTTTTATTTATTTTAATTTTCATTTATTTATTTTATTTATTTTTAAATATATATAAATAAAAAAATATATATATATATATAAAAATCGGCGACGATTGAGGCAAACGCGATGAATTGGCTTGGGCCAATTCGCCGCAGATTTTGCATGTGGAGAAATTGCGCCCTAGCCAACAGTTTTCCCTCATGCCCAGCAGCAGCTTGCCGCCAAAAACTTATATTACTTGGTTTTTTATTTTAATTCCAAAACAGTTTTTAATTTCCTTAACATACTAGATTTTTTTTATTTTAATTGCCTATAAATACCACATTAAAAACACACAGAAAAAAAAATGACGGAGATTGGACTTAAGAATCATTTGAGCTTCTATACAAGCAACAAACAAAGGTAGTATACACACTGTCTTTGCAAAACCTCATCCAGAATTCACTTTTAAACAATTTTAGTGGAGCCAACAAACGATGGTATGCTTTAAATTAAATAAATACTATATTTTTTTATTGTTTTAAACATTGAATGAGTTTGCTCTTCATCTAAACTAAAGTCACAGTATGCAATTTCTTATTGAATCAGTATCTGTTAGTTTGCATGGAGTGCATATTATTGTTTTGCTAAATCATAACCTTTAGAACCAGTAAACCTATTTGGCCTAGGATGTTTGTTTGTTTTTCTTTATCTCACAGTTATTTAACCAACGTGTTACTCAGAAATCACATTAAGGTCTTTTATATATAAAACCATACATTAGCATCTAAATCACTTTTAAAAAAATATATTCATAGTTTATATAAACCTTAAAATCTTTGATTAGTTTTTCACAGACACTAAACCCTAATTCAAGTAAAATCTTAAGCTATAAACATTATTTTTTATTAATACCAAACCCTAATTTATTTCTTTATAAAAACCCTAATTTGATTAACTAGACACCCTACTACTTTCTTAAAACTATAAAACCCTAATCAATTTTAATTTTTTTAATTCCTTATAGTAAGTTTAGTATTTTAAATAATAATAATAATTGTGTTAATTTCAAAATCTCAAAAACCCTAAATTTTAATTAAGAAACCCTAAATTGAGACATAAACCTAAACTTGCATCTTTATTTGTTTTATTCAAGTTAGAAGCATGTTTATTATATGTTTTGATTAGTGATTTAATTATATCTTTGATTTATATCTTCGATGAATGATTTATTTATGATGAATGGTTGGTTGGTTATTTTTATTAATTTGTTTTAGTTTCACGAAATTGTAAGAGGTATGTTTTTATTATTAGTACCTCATTAATTAATTTTCATGTAATTTAAGCTGTTTTTATATTTTGGAATTAATATAAAGGACCTGTTTCCATTTTTTGGTGGGTGTCTTATTTAGTTTTAGATATTTCATAATTGTAAAGGCATGTTTCCATCTATGGATGGGTGCCTATTTGTTTATTTTGTTTGGACATTGTTGTGATTTTAATAAAGTATTTATTTATTCTTATGATCGCATGTAAAATGGATAATATTATATTAATTAAAAATTTTATAACATTAAGACCTGAAATGGAGGCCGGTTCCAATGAACAGGGTGTTGTGGGGATGCTGGGTCATTCTCACCTTCCCCACACATACCCAACTTTTTGAATCATTAAGGGGTTGGGGATTCCTTAGGAATCGAGTCATTCACCCCTTCCTTTTTTTTATCCATCCGAGTGGCAACTCCATTTTCTTCGGGCTTAGGCACGTGTTCTCTAAGGCCCCAAGCATGACAGTATCCAAGTTGCAAGAACCATTCCACCGAGAGTGGGGGCGAAAATCCCGACTCACGGTTTCAAGAAATTGCAAGAGGTATGTTTCCATGATTGGCTACCTCAATAATTAATTTTCATGTAATTTAAGTTGTTTTTATATTTTGGGATTAATGTAAAGGACACATTTTCACCTTTTGGTGGGTTTCTTATTTAGTTTTAGACATTGGATAATTGTAAAGGCATGTTTCCATCTATGGATGGGTGCCTATTTGTTTGTTTTGTTTGGACATTATTCTGATTTTAATAAAGTATTTATTTATTTTTATGATCACATGTAGTATGGATAATATTATATTAATTCATAATTTTATAATATTAAGACCTGAAAAGGAGGCCGATTCCAATGAACTGGGTGTTGTGGGGGTGCTGGGTCATTCTCACCTTCCCCACACATACCCAACTTTTTGAACCCATTAAGGGGTTGGGGATTCCTTAGGAATCAAGTCATTCACCCCTTCCTTTTTTTTTATCCATCCGAGTGGCAACTCCATTTTCTTCGGGCTTAGGCACGTGTTCTCTAAGGCCCCAAGCATGACAGTATCCAAGTTGCAAGAACCATTCCACCGAGAGTGGGGGCGAAAATCCCGACTCACGGTTTCAAGAAATTGCAAGAGGTATGTTTCCATGATTGGCTACCTCAATAATTAATTTTCATGTAATTTAAGTTGTTTTTATATTTTGGGATTAATGTAAAGGAGACATTTTCACCTTTTGGTGGGTGTCTTATTTAGTTTTAGACATTGGATAATTGTAAAGGCATGTTTCCATCTATGGATGGGTGCCTATTTGGGGCTTCCATCTAGTTTTATCTAGGCGTGATTTTAATAATGTATTTATTTATTCTTATGATCACATGTAGTATGGATAATATTATATTAATTCAGAATTTTATAATATTAAGACCTAAAAAGGAGGTCGGTTCCATTGAACTGGGCGTTGTGGGGGTGCTGGGTCATTCTCACCTTCCCCACACGTACCCAACTTTCCAAACCCATTAAGGGGTTAGGGATTCCTTAGGAATTAAGTCATCCACCCCTTTCTTTTTTTTTGGTCCATCCGGGTAGCGACTCCATTTTCTCTAGGCTTAGGCCCATGTTCTCTAAGGCCCCGAGCCTGACAGTGCTAAAGTCATAAGAACCATTCCACCGGGAGTGGGGGTGAAAATCCCCGCTCACAGAGGGCGTTGCCCCCCTTGACCCCATCGACTTACCCTATATTTCATTAAGGTAATAATATTATTTCTATTTATTATAGTTCTTGTATAGTTCTTGCATGGTGATTGTGATTGCATGGTGGTTGTGCTTATGGAATACAATTTTTATTATTTGGATTTTAATTATGTAAAAAGCAGGTTTTCACTTGTGGTTACCTTATTTGTTTAATTTATTTATTTTGTGTAATTAATTTATTTTAAGACTTCAAGACAATTGTAAGGGACACATTTTCACCTTTTGTTGGTGTCTTATTTTATTTATTTTTATTGTGGACATTTGGACATTTGTAAGGGTATGTTTCCATCTTTGTATGGATGCCCATTTTATTTAATTTGGTTGATTTAAAATATAGTATTCTTTATTTTTTTTATAAATGCATATAATATGGATAATGTCATAATAACCAAGAATTTAAATAATATTTAGACCTAAAAAGTAGGCCAGTTCCAATGAACCGAGCGTTATGGGGCTGATGGGCCATTTCTTACCTTCCCCATGCGTACCCAACTTTTCAAACCTAATAAGGGGTTAGAGATTCCTTAGGAATCAAGTCATCTACCCTTTTCTTTTACCTAGCCTATTCGAGTGGCGACTCTATTTTCTCCTGGTTTAGGCCCGTGTTCTATAAGGCCCTGAGCCTAATAGTGCTAAAGTCAGAATAATTATTCCACATGGGAGTAGGGGCAAAAATTTTCGCTCATAGGGTTTTAGAGTGGCAATGAAGGACCCCATATGAATGCAATGGCCCTGATAAAGAAAATCACTAGATTATGGTATTACTGGTTTACTATTGGGCCAAGACTGTGCAAAGTTTATGCTTAAATGCCATAAATGCCAAATACATGCCAAAGTCATATGAAAACCATTGATTCAACTTCAGCCAATGGCTACACCATGACCTTTTTCGACCTTGGATATTGATGTGATAGGGAAAATTAGTCCCAAATCTTCAAACAGGTATGAAGGCATACTGGTTGCAGTGGACTACTTTACAAGATAGGTTGAAACAACTTTGTAGCAACCCAGCCTTAGTTGGCCTCTAGCCCAACCTGCTGGCCTCTAGCCTAGACTTTTGAGCACTATACCACTACAGTCTACTTCCCCTCATGGGTCCATGGTAGGATTTGTTTATTTGGATCAATTAAGAGTCACCTCCCCCATTTGAACCTGCAACCTCTCCCTTAAGAGAGTCTAGAAGAAATGGTATTTGTTCGCTTCCTAAGACTCTCTTAAGGGAGAGGCCGCGTGTTTGAATGGGGGAGGCGAATCTTAATTGAGCCAAATAAACAAATCCTGCCGTGGACCGGTGAGGGGAAGCGAACTGTAGTGGTCTAGTGCTCAGAAGTCTAGGCTAGAGGCCAACTAAGGCTGGGCTGATACATTAAAAAGGAAAATAAATGTAACACCCTCATACCTTATATACATACTATACACATACACCTTATATGTACAATATGTATATAAGACATAAGAATGCTACGTTACCAATCCTTTAAAACCTTTCATTATCATTTTCATATAGATACATATATATAAGAATATATGAACATTTTTCATTTAATTGCATATATACATTTATACATTGTCTTTCCAAAAATTTACTCATATATATATACATATGGTCAAACTACAGAATAACAAAATGGATATGCATGCACCACCTTCTAGTTGGTCTCTGGCACACCCTCAGTCTTTACATAGCACAAATATCTGACTCTCAGATCAGCAACTACTTACCTGTACGATTCACATAACCGCAATAAGCTTCACAGCTTAGTGATACATATAAACAATATTTATATACAAATACACAATTACAAAATAGGGATTCACATCTCACTTACACATCATTACACTATTGAAAATCAAATTCTATATTCATACATAACTATTGGCTTCACATCCAACTCACACATCATTACAATTATTAAGTTCAACTGTCACACTTTTAGTTTCTCGACCCAGCTCTGCTTGGGTCTAATTTCAATTTAAATCACATGACCTATCTCTGCTTAGGTTAACCATCATTTCAAACGCATGACCCAGCTCTGCTCGGGTCAAGATCTAGCTCAGCTCAAGTCTAATAACATATATACCCAGCTCTTCTCGGGTCAAGACCTAGCTCTGCTCAGGTCTAATAACATATGCACATCTAGGCATAGCTCTACTCAGGACCTCTCGTGCATATTCAATCAATCTTAACACAATTACACAAGCAATAATATAGGTTACATGTATATAATATCACTTTAGTTTATACTTTTCCAGTGATCATCACCATTCTTGATCACATCACATTACTAGTTCACCTAATTCATACATAGGTCACATGCTTTATTTCTCATTTTTCTCATTCATTTCAATATCATATCATTATTCATTTATAATTCACACTTGACATCTAACCATATTTTCCTATTTTATACTTTTACAATGCAAACATGAGCCACACTCACCATATGACTCATCAACATACCAATATGTAGCATAATTAACATATTTTCTCATAACTCTTCAAGTGACACACTCAACTTCTACAATTTTGACAAGCCCAGGGACATGGGCGTGTCACTGCCCGTGTCTTTAATACTGCCTTACATTTACTATGATACTCCCAAAGACATGGGCGTGTCACTACATATGTCATTCATTCTGCCTTACAAATACTTTGACACGCCCAACAATACTGGCGTGTTAATGGCCGTGTCAATTATACTACCTTTCAGTATCTACGACATGCCTAGAAATATGGGCGTGTCACTGCACGTGTCTTTAATTTTGTATCACAGTGACTATGACACACCTAGGGACATGAGCATGTCATTGGGCATGTCAGGCTAAATCTCTGGGTATGCCCGTAACATCACAAAATTACTCTTTCACTCCATTTCATCAATACAATACTCATATATCACATAGCAACTCCAACCCATATTAATCAAATATGCACAATCTCAAAATCATATATATATAAACTCAATATCATATATACAAACCAAAGAAGTTATACATACAAATATTTGGTTATTCCCAAGCTTACTCTTCTTTCCTTTTTTTCTTATTAATCTAAAAACAAAATCATAATAACAATAATCATATATTTTATTCATACCATTATCCATATATCAATTCATTCAATCCCCAACTCAAATTTACCAAACCCTTGTTCTTTTCCTTAATTCCAACTACTCATTATTATCCCCAACATCTAATCATATTTTCTTTATCTATGTATCAATTCAACATATATATATATACATCAATATATCATTGTCATAATATTATTCAATTAATCATCACTTTCTCTCACTAACTATATCATACATATATACATAAAATCCATAAAATAAGTTTATGAAAAAGGTACTTACTTGAATTACTTGTCAAATCTTAACTATTTTCTTTAATCCCTCTTGAATCTCATATAGAATGAAAATTTCACTCTTCCCCACTCTCTCTCTCTAACCCATATTGAAGAAGAAGAAGAAGAAGAAGAAGAAGAATACTTCTCTTCTTCCTACCCATCCTTATCCTTATATAATTAAAATATTATATAAAATTTCCACTTAAATTCTCCACCACTCATCTTCTTCCTTTCTTTGACTTTTTACATTCCCTTTTATTATCAATTTATTATTATTATTATTATTATTATTATTATTATTATTATTATTATTATTATTATTATTATTAATGAATTAAATGATTAAAATCAACTTTCCCACCACCAATATATACCTCATGCATATGTGTAGTATATGTTAGGTACATGTATATGTCTTATATATTCTATTTATTCTTCTCATGTATCTCATATATATATAGTTCATATATAACATCCATCACAAGCATCCATCTAATATTTTCTCTACCCATTACGCCCATATGCTCTCCCGTATTTACTATTCTAAAATACATCAAAAATCGGGATATTACAAACTTCTTACTAGGTGCTGAACTCTAATAAGTGGCACACATTATCCAAACTAATGTCCTTTATAGATTTGGAATTCCTCATGAAGTCATTTCTAAAAATGGTTCCCATTTTTAGAAGAAGGTATAAACTCTATTGAATAAGCACAAGATTTAGAATCACTGATCCTCACCCTACCAACCATAGACTAATATGGGGCTATAGAAGTTGCCAATAAGACCCTTAAGGCCATTCTTAAGAAAATTGTGGATAAGAATAAAAACAGGAACTGTACCTACTATTTTCCCTATGGGGTTATAAAATGTCCATCCGAATGCAGATTGAGGCAACGCCATATGTTTTGGTTTACGAAATGGAAGCAGTCTTACCTATAAAGATTTAAGTATGATTTGTAAGAGACATAAAGGAAAGTCAGCTAGATGAGATTGAATGGGCCCAAGCACATCTTAATCAGTTGAATTCAATTGAGGAGAACAGGATAAATGCCCTCTATAGGATCCAAGAGTATCAGCAGAAGTTAGCTTGCCACTTCAACAAGAAGATTTGAGTTTGAGGATTATAATAAGGAAATCTAGTATGAAATAAATTTGTACACCAATACATTTTGTTGACCCTTAATTTTGGCCCTAAGTTGGTACGGCCTTAATTAAAGAATGCCAAAATAAAGTTGATCTAAATTTAAAAGATTTAAACATAGTTTACAACTTTTAAATAAGTCAGTCCGATTTTGAAAGGCATAAATTCAATTATAAAACCCTAAATTAAGTTTTTTTTTACCCAAATTGAAAATGTCTTATCCTAAAATTAAAAAAATACAAGACTAATTTGAGTTAGAGCGGCCCAGACAACTTGAGCCATTGCTCATGTCAACCTGGAGGGCCTTGGTCAACATGGTCTTAGCTTATTTTTATGTTTTGGCCGGCCAGTTTCCAAAGGAACTTATAATTCATTTAAAAGTTGGATTAGCAAATTAGGTTTAGGGTTTTTATTATTGTTTATCTATAAATAACAAGTTTTAATGCTATCATAAGGCAGCAACAATAATCAAAAGAGCAACAAGGGTTAATAGCAGGCAGTAGCAATAACCATTAATCAGCAGGATTCAAATAACAACCAAGAGCGTTCATCAACCATCAATTCATCAAAGGTAGCCACACTATCTTTCTTTTTGTTTAGCCAAAATCAAAAATCAATTTTGGTGGAACCAACAATGAAGGTTTGGTCTTAATCAATAATTTGTTTACATTTACATTAGCTCCATATTTTGACTTATAAGGTTGTTTAAATATACAATAGCTAGATTTCTCTTTTCCCTTAAACATTTTGATTAATTGTTTTAATTATCTTTTTGATTCATTAGCTTAACTGTAAAAATCTTAATATGATATTTTATAAAACCAAAGCTCAATCCATTAAATCATCCAGTAGCTTAAAGATTAAAATAATTGGCAAAATCCTAATCTATTTATCCGATTGCTAAAACTCTAACTATTTTGTTAAATCCCAAAAAGAAAAACCTACACTGTTTTCTTAAATTTCCAAGACCTTAAACTATTTTCTTAAATCCCAAAAACACTAAACTATTTTCTTAAATTTCCAAAATCTTAAACTATTTTATTAAATTAAAAAAACCCTAAACTATTTTTTTAAATCTCAAAACCATAAGTTGTTTTTCCAAAACCTTAAACTATTTCATTAATTTCCAAAACCCTAATTTATTTCCCCAAACCTGAAACTATATTCCTAAAATAATAAATTAAAACCCTAAATTCTTTTGAAACTTTTTTTATCCAGTAACCCTACTTTGAAATTGTTCAACCCAAAACACCAAACCCTAGGACTAGTTCATCAACAACCTAAAACCCTAATTTAGTAAACCCTAATTTGTTTCCAAAATATCAGACCCAATTTTCTTAAACCCTAATCCAAGACCTTAAAATTCCTAAACTGTAGTTCCCAAGACTAATAAATCCAAACCTTAAAAACCTAAACCCTAATTTTGTTTGTTTAATGATTTGAACTTTAGTTTTAAGTATTTATTTGATTTGCTATTTGTTATATGATGAATGGTTTTGTTTATTTTGTGATGGATGTTTGTTTTAATTATCATGCTTGAATGACTTAATTTATTTATTTGATTTCTTGAATTGTAAAAAGGCATGTTTCCACTTTGTGGGTTCCTCGATTTTTATTATGTAATTTATTTTATCATTTAAAGATTTTAGGACTATTGTAAAGGACATGTTTCCACTCTTTGGTGGGTGTCCTATTTTATTTTCTTTATGGATATTTAGACATTGTAATGGCATGTTTCCATCTTTGGATAGGTGCCCATTTATTGTTTTATTTTATTTATTTTGATTCAATAAATTCTTTATTTATTTTGAATCTTATGTAGTATAGATAATAATATAAATTTTAATAATTTTATAATATTAAAACCTAAAAAAGAGATCGGTTCCAATGAACAGGGTGTTGTGGGGGTGCTGGGTCATTCTCACATTCCCCACATGTACCCAACTTTCTGAACCCATTAAAGGGTCGGAGATTCCTTAGGAATTGAGTCATCCACCCCTTTCTTTTTCCCAGCATGTCTGGGTGGTGACTCCAGTTTCTCCGGGTTTAGGCCTGTGTTCTCCAAGGCCCTGAGCCTAACAGTGCCGAAGTCGTAAGAATCATTACTCTAGGAGTGGGGGAGAAAATCCTCGCTCACAGTGGTGACTCCACTGGGGATAAGAGAAGTTGATTTTGTTGGTCTCTATGTTATTTTATTCTTTATTATTATGATATTATCCATGGCATCATATTAGATTGCATTAAGTGCGTGAGCTAAGACGCCCATGTCACCCATGTTGTGTTATGTAAGGGATACCATACTTTTACTCAAGGTATGGAGATCGAGCATGGCATAACCACTCATATCCTCGTACCATTTGGTATATACTTGCTATGGGAACCTAAGCTTTTTAACCCAAAGGCTAAAGCCCATGTAGTTGTCCTAGTTACTTTCCTTAGGTTTATACACAAGTGCTTGCTCTTTGACTATGATTAATATATCTTTGTTTGATCCATGGCTTATTTGGTTTGTTCCATTCCTAATATGACTTAATTATATTGTAAGCCCAAAATAATTTTTAAGCCTAGAAGACAAAAACTATTTTCAAAATTTTTTAAAATAGTCTTTAGACATAATATCTTTTTCTAAAATGGGTAAAAAATTCTTTCTATTTCATGGCCCAAACTCAAAGCCCAAAAATCTATTTTTTATATATCTTTTACAATGGACTTTGAAACAAAACCATTTTTAATAGGCTTTTAAACAACTTTTTTTAATGGGCTAACAACTAGTTAGGTTCATTATGGAATATTAAAAATCAATTGTGGGCCTAGTTTACACTAAGACTTATTAATCATGGGCTTGTTTGTGGCATGAATCATTGGATTTTTTTTCTTCAAATGGGGAAATATATTTATGATAAGCCTTTTAATTTAGTTTTAATCCAATATAGCATAAAAGTTATCTTTTGTTGACCCAATAGATTACGACCTAATTAATGGGAGTTATCATGGAATGACTTCTACATTTGAGAATACAATTATTGGTTAAACCGTTAGAGAGAATTGCTCAAAAATAAGATATCCCATGTTGATATTTTGTTGACCATGTACCTAGAAAAAGGGACTCGCCATTCGTGTGTGGATGATATATGGTTGGAAGGACATCCTTACCTTTGTTGTTTTCTTTGATTATGCATCCACGCATCCATGCATACATGCATTGCAGTTCAAAAGCCTATGATAATGTAAGCGGGGATTTTTGCCCCTTCTCCCAGTACAATGGTTCTTGCGACTTCGACACTGTTTAGGCTCGGAGCCTTAGAGAACACGGGCCTAAGCCCAGAGAAAATGGAGTCGCCACCCGGACGGGTAGGGAAAAAGAAAGGGGTAGATTACTCGATTTCTAAGGAATGCTCAACCCCCTAATAGTTTCAGAAAGTTGGGTACATGTGGGGAAGGTGAGAAACGGCCCAACATGCCCACAACACCCGGTTCATTGGAACCGGCCTCCTTTGTAGGTCTTAATGTTATAAAATTCTTAAGTATAATAATATTATCCATATTACAAGCAACAATTAAAATAAAGCATCATTATATAAAAATCAAAGCAATATTCAAACAAAGCAAATAAATGGACACCCATCCGAGGATGGAAATATGTCCTTACATTGTCCATGTCTAAAACTAAATAGGACACCCACCGAAAGGTAGAAACGTGTCCTTTACATTAGTCTAAAAACTTTAAAATAAAATAAATTACATGATGCTCACGACATGAGGTACCCAAAAATATGGAAACATACCTCTTACAATATTTTGAAATCAAAATAAATCAATAAAAGTAAAAATCCATTCATTATAAACAAAATCATTCATCAAGGACATCAAAAAACATTCATCCATGCATCAATTAGGGTTTCTAGGGTTTTATGATTAAAAACTAGGGTTTTGCATATACTAGTTTAATTAGTTGAGAAATATTTTAAAGAAATAACATAGCTACTGGATGTTTTAAAGATCTTGGTAGCATTGAGCCCAATTGTTGCGCTCGAATTAAGTACTACTACAAAGCGTCACTCGCAAGTATACGTGGTAGCTGTAGCAAAGGTGATCGACCCAAGGTCATTTCCCCAAGAAGGTGTGGTTCGTAATAGCTTGATTGACAAGTATTTAAATGCGGAAATGTTTGTTGTTCGGAATTGTGGAAGAATAATTTAAACCTAAAATTAAGGAGTGTAGGATTGATGTGTGTGATGGGTGTACAAGATCAAATCAATTCTTGGGAAGGTGCCTAGGGTTATAGGTCCATTCAATCAAAGCTCAATTCTCAATTATCCATTAATATAACCTTGTAAATTAATTTGTCCCTTAAGGTTAATTAGTCAATTACCAATCCATTAGTTCTCACATTCATGAATTAGCAATAACCAATTAATTCACATTATCAAATTAATGAAACCCTAGAACTTATATTTCTAATTCATTCATAGGGTGGTCGATTATATAGTTTCGATATTGGATTTCACCTCTCGGTCCGTCATCCAATATTCAAAGATCAATAGGTAGCTAATCTATCAACCTAGCATTAATACAATACAATCAACCAATCAACAAGGAACATCAATGTAAATATCAAATCAAGATATTCAATCAAATATACTACAAACCCTATACATGGGTATTTAGCTCAACATCATCAATTTAAAACATTCATTCAACTCAATATAAAACAAATACAAATTGTCCATTGCAATATCAATCTCTTAATACAACAACAACAATAAGAAATGAATTAAAAGAGAGAATAGAAAAACCCCTTGTGAAGATGACAAGAGTAGGATTGCTAGTCTTCCTCCTAGCTCCACTTGATGTATTTGATAAAGAACTCAAGCCCTCTTCAATGGTTGATTCCCCTTACAATATGGAATGGAGCTTTCTCAAGTCACCAAACCTTTGGATGGAGCTTTCTCAAGTCACCAACTCTTCAATTGATTTTGCCTTTGGAAGATGGAATGGAGCTTTCTCAAGTCACCAATCCTTTCAATGAAGCTTCTTCAACCTTCAAGAGCTTGTTTAACCCAATTTATCCCAAAGAATCTCAAAGATCTTATCAATGGAAGATGGAGAAGGTGGAGAGAATGGAAATGGAGGTTGGAGGTGAAGGGACAAGGGAGAGTGTCACTCTCACCCTTTCCCACGTTTTTGCAGAAATTGTTCAAGAACAACCAAGAACTCCCTCCAATTTCCTCTTCTCCCCCTTTTAATTCATTCAAAAATACACACCCATGCCTTCCAACTCACACCATTTCACTTTGTTCCTCACTTTTTATTTGTTTAATATTTCTTTTGGCAAGAATAAGGCCTTGTTCTCCACTTTGTCCCCCACTTCGTGCAAAAGAAATCAATTTTTTTAAGGGTGACACGGGCAAGCCAAGAGTGGCTTGGCAGTGTCTCTCAATTTTCCTTGGGACACGGCCAAGCTTGCTGGCCGTGTCCCTCACTGCCTCTTTCTTTCTTTCTTTCTTTTCTTTCTTTTCTTTGGTCATAAGGGGTGACATGGTCAAGCCAAGAGTAGCTTGGCTGTGTCTCATGTGACACGGCCACAAGCTTGGCCGTGTCATGTGAGTTTGTTTGCTTCTGCTTCTTTTCTTTCCTCCTTTGCTTGCTCCAAGGGACTTTGGCATTAAATGGGACACGGCCAAGCTTACTGGCCGTGTCATGTGACACGGCCAGTGGCTTGGCCGTGTCACTGAGTGTGTATGCTTCTGCTTACTTCTTTTCCTTCTCTTCTTTGGCTTAAGATGGGACACGGCCAAGCTTGTTCTTGGCTTGGCCGTGTCATGTGACACAGCCACAAGCTTGGCTGTGTCACTGAGTGTGTCTCTTCCTGCTTCCTTCATTTTGCTCTTTCTTTATGGTTTCTTTGATTTTGCTCATTGGATGAGACACGACCAGTGGCTTTGCCGTGTCTCTTGGTTGTGTCATGCTCTTCCCTCTTCATTCTTTGAGGGACACGGCCAAGCCTGATTTGGCTTGGCCATGTCTTGCTTGGTTCATGCTTTTCTTGCACTGTTTTGATCTTCCAAGGGTGTTTTTGCACCTAAACCTAAAAACAACACTTTAAACACACTTAAAACAAAAATTAATCAAAACATTAACTAAAACACACATAAAATCATACTAAAAACAAGTACAAAAATGATCTAAACACCAATCATCATCATCAATGATTACCTAATAATCATTAAAAGCTACTTCACTAACTTTAGCCTTCCCATTATCCTTTGGCTTCTTGGAGCTAGTAGACACTTCGGCATTATTTCTTAAAATTGCAGCTAGTTGATTCTTTATGGTCTCGGCCATGGCCTCTTTTATTTCTTCCATTTTGGCATTGAGAGCTTCATCCACCATTCTTTGAATATGTTCGGGCTCCATTGTTTTAGGTGAGCAAGTGATTGAGTCGTTGCTAGATACTTCATCTCTGGCATAGGTCGGATTGTTGTAAGCTTTAAAACTATCGTAATCCAGGGTTGTGAGCCAGAGAGGATCAATGATATGAGATGCAAATGTATGCATGTATGCATGTATGCACAAACAATCAACAAATAAGGATAAATAGGACGTTCCTTCCAATCTTATAACATCCACACATGAATGGCGAGTCCCTTTTCCTAGGTATATGGTTAACAAAATACCAACATGGGGTATCTTGCTTTCGAATAATTCCCTCGGACGTTTCAACCAATAGTTATATTTTCAAAAATGGAAATCAATCCATGATAATTCCTATTAATTAGGTTTTAATCCATTCAACCAACTATAGTAGCTTTTATGCTATATTGGATTAAAACGAAATTAAGAGGTTTATTATGGATAGATTTCTCACTTGAAAAAAAAAAGATGACTAATGGTTCATGCCAAAAACAAGCCCATGGTTAATTTATTCTTAGTGTAAACTAGGCCCACAATTGATTTTTGGTATCTCATAATTAACCTAAATATTTTTGCAAGCTCTTTGTAAGAAAAGGTTGGGTGAAAATAGTTTTGTTTCTAAGCCCATTGTAAAAGATTGTAGAAAAATGGATTTTGGGCTTAGTATTTGGGCCATGGGCCAAAGAATTTTTGATTTGATTTTAGAAAAGTCTTATGTCCAAAGACCAACTTAAAAAAAATTGAAAATAGCTTTGGTCTTTTGGACTTTAAAGAAAAATTTATTTTGAGCTTACAATATACTTAGGTCATATTAGAAAAAGAACAAACCAAATAAGCCATGATTTAGACTAAGATAAACTAACCATAGTCAAACAAAATGCATTTAGGGTAAAACCTAAGGAAAGTAACTAGGCCAATTACATGAGCTTTAGTCTTTGGGTAAAAAGGCTTAGGTTCCCATAGAAGTATATACCAAATGGTACGAGGCTATGAGTGGTTATGCCATGCTCGATCTCCATACCTTGAGTGAAAGTATGGTATCCCTTACATAACACAACACGGGTAACACGGGCGTCCTAACTCATGCACACGATGCAAACTAATATGATGCAATGGATAACATCATTATAAGAAAGAATAGAATAAGATAAAGACCAACGGAATCAACTTCTCTTTTCTCCAGTGGAGTCGCCATTGCATCATATTAGGCTCGGGGCCTTAGAGAACACAGGCCTAAGTCCGGATACAATGGAGTCACCACCCGGACGGGCCAGAAAAAAAAAGGAGTGGATAACTCGATTCCTAAGGAATCCCCAACCCCCTAATGGGTTCGGAAAGTTGGGTACATGTGGGGAAGGTGAGAAATGGCCCAGCACCCCCACAACGCCTGGTTCATTGGAACCGGCCTCCTTTACAGGTCTTAATATTATAAAATTCTTAAATATAACAATATTATCCATATTACACACAATAATTAAAAGAAAGCATCATTATATTAAAATCAAAGCAATGTCCAAACAAAGCAAATAAATGGACACCCATCCAAGGATGGAAACATGTCCTTACATCACATGCCTAAATAGGACACCCACCAAAAATGTAGAAACATGCCCTTTACATAGGTTCTAAAATAGAAAAGCAAATTAAATTACATGATGTTTAACTAATGAGGTACCCACCAAGTGGAAACATACCTCTTACAACTTTTGGAAATCTAAATTAATTGATAAAAGTAAATAATCATTCATCATAAATAAATCATTCATCAAAGCTATTAATCAAAATATAAAATAAACATCCATCCATGATAAATTAAATAAATCAAGTATTGAAATTAAATAAATTAAAGCATAAGAAATAAATCAAAGCATAATCAAGTATGGAATTGAATAAAGCAAATAAAAGTCCAATTATGGCTACTGTGACTTTTTATGGAATTAAAATAAATTAGCATTTTATGTTTTAAAGGGTTGGTAAAACTCTTTGATTAACAAAATTAAGGTTTGAATGATGATATCATAAAACTAGGGTTTTAAACACTTTAAAATACTTTAATTTGTGATTTTTGGCTATTGGGTTCCTAAGCTACTGTGTAAAATTTAGGTTTTTATATTTTTATGTTTTTTAATGTTTTAAAAGGATTAGGGTTCATAAAAATTAGGGTTTAAGGTTTTAAAAGGGTTAGTGTTCATTATTTTGAATTTTGGAAGTTGAATTTGGATTTGATATTTTGGAAGTAGGGTCACGGGTGGTGAATAATTTTTAAGAATTTGCAAATCAATTTGATAATTTCATGGAATTTTATGAATTTAAACAAATAAATTAAAGTTTTTATAAGTAGAAAAGATGTTTTTTAAGGCTTTTTGAATGAAATAGAACCTACTTTAAAATTTTAAAAGAAGCATAATTTACATCATAGTTTTGTTGAAAAATATGTTCAATTAGAATTTTAAGATTTTTAAGAAGAAAAAATAACAATTTTAAGCCTTTCGGAAGATAAACTAATGAAAAAGGAGAAAAACTAAATCAAAGTTTAAAGGTTTTTAATTTTAATTTCATAGATTTGCTACTGTGTAAAAAAAATTTAAAGAAAATTAATTAACACATACCTTCTTTTGATATTTCTCCAAAAATAATTCTTCTTGGATGAACTAGCTCCAAAGACAAGCTTTTTTTTGCCTTTGAATCCTTTAAATCGTGCTACTGCTGTTCCAGAAAAAAGTTGAATTGAATTTCTTCTTTTCCTTCCTTGATTTAGTTTCAAATTTTTCAAACTACTCTTGGATTTTTTCCTCCTTTAAATTAATTGCCTTTGGTCCTTATTTATAGTGGTTTGAGGTTGTTTATTCCTAATTAGCTAAGGTAAGTAATATTAATAAAAAAAAGAAACCAAAACCTAATTGGATTAGGTTTCGAAAAATTTCCGTCAGAAAATTTGCGCTGCCGAAAAAAAAAACTGCTGCGGAAATTCTGCGCTGGCGAAAAAATCTGCTGCAGCTGGCTAAGGCAGCGCGGGCGGATCGGGCTCGTAAACTATTTCGCAGGCAGAAAATTTCTGCGTGGCTATTTCGCGCGATGATTTTTTGCTGCCGATTTTTTCGACTCCGATTTTTATTTTTATTTTTATTTTTATTTTTATTTTTATTTGTTTATTTTTATTTTTTATTAATAAAAATTAGATACTAAAGCAAAAATTATTTATTAAAAATCATTTTGGACTAAATAAAACATATTGGACCTGATTGGGTCAAAAATTAAGGGTCTACACCAATGCATGTATCTTATTTAAAAACCATATTTAAAAATCTCAATTTTTCTTTCTTTTACAATCCACCTAGGTTGAGAACCTCAAACCTAGGCTCTGATACCAAAATAAATGTAACACCCTTATACCCAATATACATACACTATATACACTCATAAATGTAATATACGTATAGAGGATACAAGAATGTCATAACCATTTACAAACAATCAAATCATCATTTGTAAAATCTGTATAAACTTAAAACATTTAACTTAAATTATATAAGTAATAAAGGAAACATTTCTTGTTAAAACATATATGTATCTTCATTATCCAAAACTTTATCCAAAACATTTTTAATAAACAGTGGATTATGCAACGGAATATACATATATATATGCATCAAAATCAATATGTAAAAAAATATAAGATTTATATGTGCTGGCAGTTTGTCTCTGATCTTAATGTCTACAACAACTTCGCTTAAGGTCTCAAGCCTAGACTCGACTCGGTCTAGGCGAACTCTCCGGCTCAACCGGATCTACCCTGTTACATGCGCGATGAACCACAATCGTGCTAAGCCAAAGCTTAGTGGTACAAACTTTGATAACAATGTAATTCAATGCCAATGCCAATGCATATACATAAGAATATCACATCTCACAACATTATATCATCATACCTTAATAAATTACTCAATTGTTTAACAATTCATAATTCACATATAAGCAAAGACAAGCATGGGCCCAAAAGGATCTAATATGTCATTCAAATTTTAGAGTTGCTGCTTTGGTCCATAATGACACCTTGTGTCTATCCCCATAGGCAATATATCCATAGATAATCCAACTAGATCTGAGCTTATGACCCAGTCTTTTCACTCAGTGTAGCTTCAAGGATTTGTTTTTGAGACTTACGACCCGGTCTTTTCACCCCAAAAATATCAAATTTATCAGCTGGGCCTGGTTTAAGATTCGGTCTTTTCACCAGCCCAGCGTTTAGCCCGTAGGCAATTCATAGGCTTGCCGCCAAACCCAGAACTCTAAAAATTAAATAACATACTAGGCACACAATATATTTATACTTCTCAATATCAATTTCTTTCATGATTCCATTATTAATTCTTTTCTCTTTTTCTCATGATCAAACTTGGCACATTGCCTTATTATATCATCTTTTTCTCACTTTTCTCATTTATATCAATATCAATTCATTACATTTTCTTTTCACATATCTCATCACATTATACCACATTTCTTTTCATTTACAACACATTACTCAATTAACTTTATACTTCAACATAATTCACATTATGCATTCCATAACATATTTCTCATACATCAACAATATATTAAATAAGTTAATACATTTTTCCACCAAATATGTTAAGTCCCAATATCATGTAATGTATACAATCATTCAAAGTTTGTACATATCTTTAAAGCAACAAATATCACCCTCAATCTCCTCTTCCAAGATATCCCTTAACACTTAGTTTAGGGTACTCAAGTCTCTTCCAATCCTATACCAAATGTGATTATAAATACTCACTTAGTAATACACAAAGGAAATTGAGGAAAAGAGCTATATAAGGCAACCTCTATACACGACACTTTCAACAACACGGGCGTGTCCCTGACCCTGCCATAAACTCACAATACATAAGCTTTGACACGCCCAGTGACATGGGCTAGTCACTGCACGTGTCAATCCCCCAACAACACAGTAGCTATGACACGCTCAGTGACATGAGCGTGTCACTTCACGTATCAATTCTACAACATCATAGTAGTTGTGACACGCATAGTGACATGGGCATGTCACTGCACATGTCAATTCTACAACATCACAATAACTGTGACATGCTCAGTGAAATGGGCGTGTCACTGCACATGTCACCAACACTGAAAATAGAACCATCGACACAAAAATGCCATATCTGACTACTATCCTTCATTACCCTTTTCAACTCCATACAACTCAACAAAAATCCATCATTTTACCACATAATACTTGAATACACACCAACACAACTCAATATAACACAAAATACACAATCATAACCATACTTCACAACTCAACAATTACACAATCCACAACTCTTATTCTTTTCACCAAACTTAACACTTTTCTTCAATCCAACCCCAAATTCATAACAAACTAGACAAAAGAAATTCAAACATACCTAAGATCAACCATAGACATAAACCACATTAAACATCCAATTAACTCATACAACTTCTAAAAGAAATCAAAGAAACAAGTTGGAGACTTACCAAATATGAAGAAAATCCTTTAAATTCCAACTTGATCACGTGAAATCCTACAACTTCTTGAGTTAGTAAAAGTAAAATCTCTTTCCCTTTGATGAAGATGGTGGTGACCGGCCCAAAGAAGAAAGAAGAAGATGACGATGATAGTCAACAACAACTCAAACCACACACTACTCTTTTAACCAAACACATTTCCTTAATTCACTCTCCACCAAGCATTAATTAATATAATAATAAACCCAAATATGTCATCTTCCACTATCACTAATAAATATATAAATAATTAAAAATATCTTTTGACCTTATAAAATGTTGACTTGTATATGTTGTATATATCTACATATATACAACATATACACACTTCCCTTTTTCCTTTTTCCTTTATTTTCACTTAATTAAATATATACACTTTTAAATCCTTTAATTAATTTTCAACAATTAATATTTATTTCAACATTTTTGGGATATTTCAAACTCAACCAATTTGAAAGAAACAAAGTGTGGGAGCTTATTCCTAGACCCAAGGATCATCCAATAATTGGTTGTAAATGAGTATATAGGAATAAAATTGTTGAAGATGGTCTCATTACTAGAAAAAAAAAAAACTAGATTGATGGCCAAAGGATATAACCAAGAGGAAAGAATTGACTATAATGAGACATTTGCTCCCGTTGCTAAGTTAGAAGCTATTAGAATATTGCTTGCATTTGCAAGTCATATGAACTTTAAACTTTTTCAAATGGATGTAAAAAGTGCATTTTTTTAATGGATTTATAAGTGAGGAAGTTTATATTGATCAACCTCCTGGCTTTGAAGATTATAAATTTTCAAATCATGTTTTTAAACTCACCAAAGCACTTTATGTGTAATATCCCAAAATTTTTTGAAAATTTCTAATTTTTGGAAATTTGATAAAAATATATTATAATTAAATTGGATAAATTAAATTAATGGTTTTAAATGAAAAATGAAGGAATTTTAAATAAAAAAGTGGAATATATATGTGATATATTTGTAAAATATACATAACATATAAAAGTCAACACTTTTTAAAAGAAAAGTCAAAAGTCAAAGTAAAAAGGGTATTTTGGTAATTAAATCTTAAAAATTTAAAATTATTAAATTAATTCAAAAATAAATAATTTTTAAATGGAAGAGGCATTACTTTTAATTTATTAAATAATTAAATAATTAATTAATTATTAAAATTTTCAATAATATATATGTTAGCCAAATGATCTCAATTTTGATCCTTGACAACTCAAATTGAATGACTTATTTAACCATGTGTTTAAAGAATCTTATTGCAGGATTAGGTTGTTTCAAATAAGTTGACCAGTGCACATTTAGCGGTCACACAAACCATGGAGACGACTGTCCCATTGAATTGAAGGATGAAACCATATCACAGTAGGGTTCGCGGTCAGAAACTCGACCTCAGTCGCGACCGCCCATCAGCATGAGCCATAGTCCAACAAAAATGGACTACCGCAACAGGAGAAACCCAAATCATCCAAATTCCAGTAAGGTTCGCGGTGACGGGAACAGTGAAGAATACGGTCTCACTTACTGATATCGCGACCGCCCTTTAGACTTCGTGACCGCTCTACTGATTCAAGAGAAAACTACTCAAACTGACAGTAGTGTTCGCGTCCTCAGGTGCATCCAAAAGTTTGACGTGAGTCTCACAATTCGACCATGAACTAGCACCTAGGGGGACTGCAAAATTCATATTTAAGCGAAATTTTATTTTGCCCAGTTAAAGAATGCCACGTGTGATGACCGTTATAAATCCACTTCAGCATTCAAAAAGGCGACTATTGTTGCGCTCTAATAAATACTACTAGAACTACACCCGCAAATATACGAGGCTGTTGTAGTAATTCGGTGAACACCTCAAGGTCGTCTCACAAGGTAGCTAGATAGGCTAATTATTTATCAAATCGTAATGAACAAATTATTAATTAGTAGTTTTTGATTTATAAGATTGAATTGCTGAACAACTAATGAAAAAAGAAATGAATTGAATTTATAGCAATGAAAGGAAACTAAACAAGGATATTGATTCACTTAATAGAAAAGCCTAGGGTTTGCACTTCTCTACTAATTTATATGTATGAATGGTTATTCCTCTCAATTGGTTTAATTTCAAAGATCATATTTCAAGCAACTTAATTAATCAAATCAAGGAAATAAGCTCTCGTATTCAAACCTCTTTCAATTAATCTTATTACAATCAAAATGATCTTTTCCTTAGTTTTATATTTCTAATTCACCTAAGTCCCTAATTGAATTATTCCAGTATTAGATTTCATTTCTCAATCCTTCATCTAAATATCTAAAACACATAATTGGTGGCCAATCAATTATATATTAGCATTATTCCATTCAATTAAGGATAAAAGAAATAAAGCAGTTAAGAGCAATAACCAATTCATACAATCATAGTAGGTTGATACAAACCCTAGAATAGATCAAAATTTGTTCATAATGATGCTATCAAACAAATTCATCTCATTAAAATTCAAAGAAATTAATTTAGACATTAGAGAATTCATAAATACAATTTCAATGAAACTTAAGAGATAGAGTTTAAGAACAAAACCAAATTACAAACATCCTTTGGCTTCTAAAGAATCTCTTGCTCAGATTTTTGCTAAAAGAATAATGCAATGGCTAAAACTAATTTGATCTAGAGTGTTTGCATGAAAGTGAAATCAATCTTCAAGAGAAAAGTGAAGAATGGATGAAAGATATGTGTTGGACGGCTGAAGAAGTTCATCCCTCTCCCCCTTGCCCTAATTTTCTTTCTTTGGTCTCATGGAGTGACACGGCCAAGCTTGTGGCCGGTCATGTGACACGGCCATTGGCTTGGCCGTGTCACCTGGGTGTGTCATCTTCTGTTTCTCCTTTGGTCTTCTTTGTTCTTTGAAGATGAGAGTGACACGGCCAAGCTCCTAGCCGTGTCATGTGACACGGCCAAGGGCTTGGCCGTGTCTCCTGGGTGTGTCAGCTTCTGTGTCTTTTCTTTGGTTCTTCTTTGTTCTTGGCTTAGGATGGGACACGGCCAAGCTTGTGGCTGTGTCATGTGACACTGCCAGTGGCTTGGCCGTGTCACCTGCCAGTGTCAGCTTCTGCCAAAATTTCCTTTCTTTCTTGGTTCCTTTGGTTTTGCCCTTAAGGTGAGACACGGCCAGTGGCTTGGCCGTGTCTCCTAGTCATGTCATGTTCTGCCAAGATTTTCCTTGAGGTGACACGGCCAACCTTGTTTTGGCTTGGCCATGTCTTGCTTGATTCATGCTCTTCTTTCTTGTTTTGATCTTCCAAGGGGGTTTTTACACTTTAACCTAAAACAAACACTTAAATCAAACTTTAAACAAGAATCAAATGAAACAGTAACCAAAAACACATAAACATCATACTAAAAACTAGTACAAAAAATGATCTAAACACTAGGATGAATCAAAACTACCAAGATGCATGAAATCACTAAATAAACAGATTAAAACTACCAAAATGCATGAAGAAAACAATAATTATCATAATAAATAAATAGCAATTCGAGGACAAAAACATCTGTAAATATGCACACTACATTCAACCACATCTGTAATATACGTATACCGAATACAGGAATGTCACGGTCTAATTTAAATCAAACCAATCTTTCTATTATCAATATAAGAAAGAGTTAAAACATTTGAGTTATATTATAAAACAAAATAGATAAAACATTTATTTATTATGCAGCGAAAAATGTAGCGGTATATACATATATATACATCAAAATCCATAAATACAAAAATATAGAATTATACATGCTTGGCAGTTCGTCTCTGATCTTGAAGTCCACAATCAACACTTCTCAAGCCTAGACTCGACTCGGTCTAGCTGAACTCTCCGGTTCAACTAGATCTACCCTGTCACCTGCGCGATGAACCACAATCATGCTAAGCCATAGGCTTAGTGGTACAAACCATGATAACAATATGCTTTAATGTAATTGTGAACACTCGAATTTTGAGGCTCAGAAAGCCAATTTTCTCAAACTACTGACGATCGGACCGGACCGGAGGTCCACGGTAAAAGTTCACCGGAAGTATATCAATATGGTACTTGAAATGTCCGGGACGACGTGAGGATCACGGATATGGTCCCGGAATAATTTTTGGAGGTCTCTAGCTCTCGAAAAATCAGTTTGAGCAAAAACTGGACGAAACCGGCAGCCCAGCCACCGTGACCCCAGCGGCTCAGCCGCCAAAATCGGCGGCTCGGCCGCCGTGGACGGCGGCCTGCCTATAAATTGCCTTCAAGTGTTCAGAAAAAGGGGTTGGCTTTTTGGAGACTCCGGGCCTCATGCTGACGAATTTAATCCGTAATCAAGAATCATAATCCAAGGTCCAAGAAAACGAGATCTGGAACTTCGAAGTGGAAAAATCCTAAGCAAGGTAATATCCTAATTCATCATTTGTCAATTTAAGCATGTCATAAGCATTCCATCTTCTTCTTAATTTCTTTCGATCAAAGACCTAATCCTTTTAGGTCTAATGGCCTAATGGACAAATCAATCAACATTTCGGCATTAAGCCATGAATCAATCAATCTTTTTGGCATGGAGCCTAAATCGCATCCTTTTGGTACAAAGTACCTAAATTTCACAGTTAAAATCAACCTTTTGGCACGAAGCCTAAATTGTCTCACTTTGGTACGAAGTACCTAAATTTCACAATCAATCAATCTTTTGGCATGAAGCCATATTGCACTCTTTTGGTACAAAGTACCTAAATTTCACCATTTAGCACTAAGTGCTAAATCTCACAAATTTGGCAAAAAGCCCGACAATGCAGGCCAAAGGCCTAAAATTTGCATCTTTTGGTACAAAGTACCTAAATTTCACCATTTAGCACTAAGTGCTAAATCTCACCAATTTGGCAGAAAGCCCGACAAATGCACGAAGCATACACACACATGCATGAAGCATAATTTTCATCGCCTTTAAATAGGCTTTCCCGAACTACACGGGCTTTGATCTCTCATAAAAACGGGAGTATGTAGGCATATTTGGGATTAACCCCAAATAGCAAGTCCACAATTTACCAACAATCAGTCCTTTTTCTTTTCTTCATCCCTTTTATATTTACTTCTTTTTATTGTCAAGTTAGTCAAATGCATGACATAGTCCCCGAATCCTCCTTGGGTTCGCAGACTAGAAGCCTTTACATTGGATGCATTATTGGAGTCAAACAAGGGTTTTCTTTGTTTTTCCCTTCGAACAAAATAAACTGAGTGGCGACTCCTGACAACAAGTGAACGTTCGCCCGAATCCTTTTCAGGCAGAATCCGAGGTTCACAAATTGGCGACTCCACTGGGGACCATAAAAATGATTTATGGGATCTTAGTGGACTACAATTGTTTATTTGACTAACTTGCCATTCTTTATGGTGATTTTATTTATTTTGCAGGGTACCTTAGCAATGATTATCCTTTCTTTAAGGATATTGGGATTGAAAGTTGACAAAAGAAATCTTTCTAGGGACCATAAAAAATAATTTATGGGACTCTAGTAGACTACTATTGTTTATTTGACTAACTTGCCCTTCTTTAGGGTACGTTTATTTATTTTGCAGGGTACCTTAGCAATATATATCCTTCCTTTAAGGATATTGGACTGAAGATTGAAGAAAGGAATCTTTTTCCTTTGATGGATCTATTGTTTGACTACTTGTGTTTTTATTTTGTCATTCAGAGAATCTTTTTCTCTTGCATATATGGGGGAATCATTTTCCTCCATTGCATAAAAAATTGTTTTCAAATGAATTTCTTCTCTTTCTGTTCAAAGTTCTGAGTCTGGATAGCAAGTAGCGCTGACCGGCAAGTCTCCTTGATTATGCCGGCGGACAGCCAAAGCGTCCTCCCTGTTGTCGCAAACCATTCCAATCCTTTTGGAGTGGCCCATGAGTAATCGTACTGTTGGACCCACGCGAAACTCCTTGTTTCACATGTGGTTAGGTATATCTTACTCAAGACTCAAGGGTCCCTATTATAAGCCGATTCTCTATTTTTCATGTGCCAATAGAACCTTCTCTTAGGTTGTATGTACCCAATGATAGTGCCACATTCCATTAAAATGAATTGTGATGTGATGAGGTGCATTCATGCAACATAACAACACGGTTTTGGGGAAAATCTTTTGATATGTGCAAGTGGACCAAGAGTTTTCCTACCCTACACACTACCCTGATCCTTTACCCTTGATCTTTTCAGGTATCCACCATCCGTACACAAACTACACCAACTCCAACTGGGCAATCACCCACAAGCTTTACCACTCCAACTTCACCAACCACTCCAATTCCTGAAATGGCTACAATTGAACAGATCAAGGCCTTGTTAGATGGACAGGCTAAGGAAATTGAAGCTAGAATGCAAGAAAGAATTGATGAAGCTTTAGCCGTCCAAAGGGTAGCCATCCTGGCTGAATTAGGAGGAGCACCAAAGACAGTCCCTACTCCTGGAAATTTAGGGAAGGAACCTATTGTGGGACAAACTAGTACCCCCATTACTGCTCAGAATAATACCCCTGTCATCAATTTGGAGGATTCACCCTCTAAGACTGAGACTGATGAACTAAAAAAGAAACTTGAATTGCTTGAAAGGTCAATCACTGCCATGAAAACTCATAAAGAGGTGGTAGACATGGATTCTTTATCCTTGTTTCCCCAAGCTAGATTGCCTCCAAAATTCAAGATGCCTGGGATGGACAGATTTGATGGGACTACTTGCCCTAAAACTCACCTCAAGATGTATGTGGGGGCATTAAGCCCTTGGGGTTTAAATGATGAGCTCTTTGCTCAATTATTCCAACAATCTTTGACTGGTGCTGCCCTCAAGTGGTTTGTAAGCCTGGACCATGCCAAGATTAAGACCTGGGAAGACATCTGCAATGCATTTAACTCTCAATACCATTACAATATTGAGGTGGATGTCACCAGAAGGGAACTTGAGACTACCAAGCAGAACAACAATGAACCCTTCTCCTCGTTCCTTACGAGGTGGAGGGCAAAGGCCGCCCAAATGATCAATCGCCCTTCAAAATAAGAGCAGATTGATATCATAATCAGAAATTTAAGGCCTACATATCAAGCCCAACTGCAAACCCAATACCTACCTACTTTCAAATCGCTCATTGCGATTGCAACCAAGGTAGAAGATCTGATACAATTGGGTAAGATAGTAGATGAAGAAGCTATCTCGAAGTATAAAAAACAAGGCCAAGCTGCTAATGAAGTGGCCAATATTGCCCCTGCGAATCCTTTACGTGTGGGCAATCTTGGGCAAAGAAATCAGCCAAGAAGGCAATATACCGACATTGGAATGCCCCTTCATCTAGTGTTTAAAAAGGCCGTGGAAGGGAAATATTTGAAGCCTTTGGACCCAAGGCCTCCTCCAAACCCATTACCCTCCAATTACAGGGCCGATGAGTACTGTGAGTACCACCAAGGAAATGGGCACAGAATAGATGCTTGCTGGACTTTGAAAAAACGCATCCAGGATTTGGTGGATAGTGGTGATATCATTCCTCTCAGGAGGCAACCAAACATTAACACTAACCCCTTGCCCAATCATTCCATCAATGCCATCACTGTGGAAGATTTCATGCAGCCTAGTCTCTTTGATGAGGTTGCTATGATAACCAATGTCGAAGACAAAAGGGACTTCACAAAGCTGATCAAGACAACAGATGGACCACTGATGAACTGGTATGTCGAGGAGGGACAAGCTGCTGTAGACAAAACTAGTCCAGTGTCACACCTTGAACCCGAGTCTTGTACCGAGTCAAATTCTGAGTCAAACACCGAGCCAGAGTCTAGTTCTGAGTCCTCTATAGCTTCAGATTTAGAGAACCCAAATGTCACATTTAATGTAATCTTGGAGAATGACTCCACCATTATCAATGAAACTCTTCAAATTCTTGGTTACCCTGTGTCTTTTACTTTCCAAGTATTATCTAGCAAAAATGATATAAATGAAATAAAAGAAATAAATGAAAAGATAATAATTGGCAAAGAAAATGAACATACATACAATGCATGTGATTGTGTGAATAAGGAGCAGGTTCTTGAATGCATCAGAAAGTATGTCGACTGCTTCATGTGGAAGACAAGTGATGTCACGGGAATAGACCCAGCCATAGCAGTTCATAAGATTCCGCTATATCCCGATGCAAAGCCGGTTAAGCAGAAACTGAGAAGAATGAAGCCAGAATGGTCTTTGAAAATTAAAGAGGAGATTGCCAAACAACTGGACAATAAGTTCATAGAACCAATTGCCTACCCTTCCTGGTTAGCAAACATTGTACCGGTCCCAAAGAAAGACGGAAAGGTCAGGATGTGTGTTGACTACAGAGATCTGAATAAAGCTTGTCCCAAGGACGATTTCCCGCTACCACACATCGATTTGCTAATAGACGGGATGGCAACGACAATCTTTCATGATATGATTTACAAAGAAGTAAAAGTGTATGTTGATGATATGATTGTCAAGTCAAAATCTCCAGAAGAGCACATCTAAGCACTTGAGAAGTTCTTCCTTAGACTTCGCAAGTACAATTTGAAGCTTAAATCCTGCAAAGTGACTCTTTGGTGTAACATCAGGCCAATTTGGGATATTATTGGTCCACCATGAACACAGACTATGTGGCATTTGTGCAAGGATGTCATCAGTGTCAGATATTTGCTAAGCTGCAGAAGCAACCTCCCGTTGCCCTGAATACAATCACTTCTCCATGGCCCTTCGCTACTTGGGGAATTGATATAATTGGAAAAATACATCCAAAAGCCTAGAATGGACATCAGTTTATCTTGGTAGCAGTGGATTACTTCACAAAGTGGGTTGAAGCAGCTTCCTATGCAGAATTAGATGCCAAAAAGGCCGCGCAGTTTGTCCGAACCAACATCCTTTGTCGGTACGAAACACCATTTGAGATTATCACTGATAATGGAACTCATTTCCAAGCAGAGTTTGCCAAACTCTTGAAGGATAAGAAAATCCAGCATCATAAGTCCTCTCCTTATAGACCTCAAACAAATGGAGCTGTAGAAGCAGCGAACAAGTCTATAAAGGTGATCATACAAAAAATGATCAAGGAGCATAGGCGTTGGCATGAGAAGTTACCATTGGCCTTGTGGGGATACAGAACATCAATTAGAACTCCTACTGGGGCAACCCCGTATTCACTAGTATATGGAATGGAAGCAGTACTCCCCATTGAACTGGAAGTTCAATCGGCGAGAATAATTCAAGAAAGTCAGATAAATGAAGCTGAATGGATCAGCAGTTATCATCATCAGTTGGTGGGTTTGGATGAGAAAAGACTTCAAGCTCTACATCAGATTCAAGGATATCAGAGGCGAATGGCCAGACATTTCAACAAAAAGGTCAAAGATCAAAAGTTGGAAGAAGGTTGTTTGGTTCTGAAAGAGATCAGAACACCTGTTACAGATCCTCGTGGGAAGTTTCGTCCTCATTGGGCGAGACCCTACATTTTGAAGAAAATACTTTCCGGCGGAGCCGTCATCTTGTCTGATTTGGATGGTCTGGAGTTCACAAACCCATGCAATCTGGATCAACTGAAAAAATATTATGTATGATCATGCATTCCAAAAGGAACTACATTAGACCTGGTTCTCGCAAACTAATTCGAGATATGTAGGCAGCTCTCCTTGAGCACGGTCTAAATTAATAAAAATCATTGGTTCATTTTTCTTTTGCCAACATAAAAAAAAGAAGAACAACAACAACAAAAAACAGAAAAATCTCGCTAAGCCGAAAACCCACAAAGGGCGGCTTAGGCAATAGTGGGGCCCGCTAAGTCGAAAACCCGCAAAGGGCGGCTTAGACAAGAATGGGTAAGAGCTCGCTAAGTTGAAAATCTGAAAGGACAGCTTAGGCAAAAATTAGAGCAAGTAAATAAAGTAGATAATGCTTGGAAAGCAAAGGAAAGAGTCATGCCAAGAAGAGTCATTCATTCCCAAGGGAGTCATTCATTCAAAAAAAAAAAGTCATTCCTTTCATAAAGTACCAAAAACCAAAAAGAGTCAAACCATAAGTTCAAAAAAAAAAAAAAAAGAGGAGTCAACCCTAGAGTCTAAATTCTGTGCCTCCTACTTGGGGCAGAGTCTGCAGCGTCTGCCTTCTCCTCGTTAAGAGGAACTACCTCCTCTCCCTCCAGCTCCTGCAGCAATGCATGCCTCCTTGGCTTTTCAATTGGTCAAACTTCAGTTATAAACCAGGTCCTATACTCTGAAGTAGTCTGAACAAAGGAAGGCTCTGCAAAAGGGCCTGATCATCTGATGGTCCCTAACTTAAGTTTGAAGAACAGCTCGAGTAACTCCGGGAATAATCTGGGGGCAACTTCAGAAAAATTCAAGTTCCTCCCCCAATGGAGTTGGACTTCCTAGAGGATTATTTCTAAGTTCTTTACTAGAAATAATTACTGATAGCTTGAGCTTGAGGCCTTGTAAAGTTGAAAAGCCTCTGAAAAGCCCCACATAACCAATTTGAACCTCATGCCTTACAAGGGGGGCATTTGAGTCACATCCAATGATTGAACAGAATTCCTCAAAAAGAGGACACATCTTGTCCATCCGGGCACCAAACCTGAAGACGTGAGCTTGCGGAACCCAAAATTTGGTACAAGCGTGCAAGGAATCCAATCCACCAATATCTCTCTAAGAATAGCAACAACTTTCAATCCATATCTTTTCATATTGATCCTTTCAACCTTATGGAGACTCTTGGTCCAGTTGTGCATACAACGGTTGAAAAAAAAAATTGCCTTTTTGAAAAAAAAAGAAGAGGACATCATGCATACATTTGTACTGTTTGTGCTTAACAAAAGTGCAGATACAGAAAAATCAGAAATGTTGCAAGCAATCCAGAAGTGCCAAAAGGCGTATCTTTTACCCCTCGCTCAAAATTCGCTCTTCAGAAGACCACTGGGCTCCATAAATCATTTTTATGGACCCCAGTGGGGGGCAATTGTGAACACTCGAATTTTGAGGCTCAGAAAGCCAATTTTCTCAAACTATTGACGATCGGACCGGACCGGAGGTCCACGGTAAAAGTTCACCGGAAGTATATCGATATGGTACTTGAAATGTCCGGGACGACGTGAGGATCACGGATATGGTCCCGGAATAATTTTTGGAGGTCTCTAGCTCCCGAAAAATCAGTTTGAGATAAATCGGAAGAAACCGGCGGCCCAGCCACCGTGACACCAGCGGCTCGGCCGCCGTGACTCCGGCGGCTCGGCCGCCGTGGACGGCGGCCTGCCTATAAATTGCCTTCAAGTGTTCAGAAAAAGGGGTTGGCTTTTTGGAGACTCCGGGCCTCATGCTGACGAATTTAATCCGTAATCAAGAATCATAATCCAAGGTCCAAGAAAACGAGATCTGGAACTTCGAAGTGGAAAAATCCTAAGCAAGGTAATATCCTAATTCATCATTTGTCAATTTAAGCATGTCATAAGCATTCCATCTTCTTCTTAATTTCTTTCGGTCAAAGAGCTAATCCTTTTAGGTCTAATGGCCTAATGGACAAATCAATCAACATTTCGGCATTAAGCCGTGAATCAATCAATCTTTTTGGCATGGAGCCTAAATCACAACCTTTTGGTACAAAGTACCTAAATTTCACAGTTAAAATCAACCTTTTGGCACGAGCCTAAATTGTCTCACTTTGGTACGAAGTACCTAAATTTCACAATCAATCAATCTTTTGGCATGAAGCCATATTGCACTCTTTTGGTACAAAGTACCTAAATTTCACCATTTAGCACTAAGTGCTAAATCTCACAAATTTGGCAAAAAGCCCGACAATGCAGGCCAAAGGCCTAAAATTTGCATCTTTTGGTACAAAGTACCTAAATTTCACCATTTAGCACTAAGTGCTAAATCTCACCAATTTGGCAGAAAAGCCCGACAAATGCACGAAGCATACACACACACATGCATGAAGCATAATTTTCATCGCCTTTAAATAGGCTTTCCCGAACTACATGGGCTTTGATCTCTCATAAAAACGGGAGTATGTAGGCATATTTGGGATTCACCCCAAATAGCAAGTCCACAATTTACCAACAATCAGTCCTTTTTCTTTTCTTCATCCCTTTTATATTTACTTCTTTTTATTGTCAAGTTAGTCAAATGCATGACATAGTCCCCGAATCCTCCTTGGGTTCGCAGACTAGAAGCCTTTACATTGGATGCATTATTGGAGTCAAACAAGGGTTTTCTTAGTTTTTCCCTTCGAACAAAATAAACTGAGTGGCGACTCCCGACAACAAGTGAACGTTTGCCCGAATCCTTTTCGGACGGAATCCGAGGTTCACAGTAATGCAAATGTTATACTTTCAAATATTATAAACAATCCACAAGAATATCATGTTTCATAACATTACACTAAATTATATTATTCATTTGTGTCATCATTCATGATTCACATTTAAACAAAGACAAGCATGCGCCCAAAAGAAACTAATATGCCATTCAACTTCCAGAGTTAGTGTTTTGGTTCAATAATCACATTTATCAAGCCCGTAGGCGATTCATTATCACAATGAGAAACATCTCATATGTAACATCCCAACTAGGCTTCAAGGACTAGGCCCAACCAAGCTTCAAGGGGAGTTAAGCATGCTAAACTTCAACGCAACTTGGCTTCAAGGACCAAGCCCAACCTATATTTAAGGGATTGTTACTTTTAGGAATGCCACCAATAACAAAACTCTGAAAATTGAATAACACATTAGGCACACAATTCTTTTATTATTTCATTATCAATTCCATTCTGATTTTCTCATAATCATCTAGGCAACCCTGCCCCAATTATTTCATTTGCATCATTATAGCCAACAACAATGGATTCAAATCTCAACATTAGAGTATACATAACCAATTGCATTGTACCTACATTTTGAATGTTCATTATATCTTTCACATTATGCAAATCATAGCATTAATCAATTGTATCAACAATGTAATAGATTAATTAACACATTTACAACCAAATGTGTTAAGTCCTAAAGTCATGTAAATGTATGCAATCATGTAGGGTTTGTACTTACCTCTAAGA
Organism: Garcia nutans; assembly: GCA_947685225.1. Lineage (NCBI taxonomy): Eukaryota > Viridiplantae > Streptophyta > Magnoliopsida > Malpighiales > Euphorbiaceae > Garcia > Garcia nutans. The sequence continues at coordinate 40,526,031 of CANTUV010000045.1, forward strand.
GCAACATACACCAATTCCAAACTCCTCTTCCAAGATATCTTCAACACTTAGATTAGGGCAACTCAAATCTCTTCAAAACCTAATCCAATAGTAATTACACACACTCACTTAGTAATACACATAAGGAAATAAGAACAAGAACCAACTAGGGCAAACTCTACACATGACATGCTCAACAACACGGGCGTGTCCCTGGCCGTGCCCTAAACTCACAACACAGAAGCTTTGACACGCTCAATGACATGGGCGTGTCACTGGATGTATCAATCCACCAACATCACAGAAGCTATAACACGCTCATTGACATGGGCGTGTAACTAGTCGTTCACCCATCCTAAAGACTTGGTCGTGCTACTGGGCGTGTCAAGCCAAAAATCCTGATTCCGACACCAACAATACCACATCCAGCAAACATCATACTTTACCCTTTTCCACTCCAAACAATCTTAACCAAAACCATCAATAAACCATACTAAACTTGCATAAGCACCAAAACAACTCAATTTCATGCATCAAAACACAAATCACAACTCAACACATACACAATCCACAACTCTTGCTCTTTCACCAAACCTAACTCTTTCTCTTCAATCCAACCGCAAAATCAAAGCGAATAAGACCAAACACTGTCAAACATACCACAATTATACATACATATCTCAACAACAACCATACACCAAACTTAATACACAAACTCAAAAGAAAACCAAGGAAACAAGTTGGAAACTTACCAAAAGTAAGAAAATCTTTAGAATTCCAACTTGATCACTTGAAACACCCTTCAATCATGAGTTAGGAAGAACAAAATCTCTCTCTCCCTCTTGCTATGGAGATAGTCGGCCAAAACAAAGAAAGAATAAGAAGAAGATGATAGAAAGAGCAAAGTCAAACTTCTCTTAACCACAAAACCTCTCTTTAGATATCCACCAAGTAATTAAATAATAAAATATTATAAATATCCTCTTCCACTAAATTAAATTTCCCTTTTTAATTAATCCAAATATAATTTAATATCTCTTTTGACCAACTCAACCCATTGACTTGTATATGTTGTATATATCTTCATATATACAACATATACACACTCCTCTTTTCCTCTTAATCATATGTATATATACTTTATATCATTTAATCCAATTTCAACGATAAGCATTCAAAACATTTTAGGGTATAGTTTGGGATATTATAGCGACCACACCCAACTTAGGCGCGACCATCTCGACAACCACAGCATGGGCAAGATTCCAACAGCAGAGCACTTAAATTCGACCATTGAAGCAAATTTGAATGCAGCGACCGTCCCTTATCCAAGGGCGACCATGTAAGACATTGACGCGACTGTCCTAGTATAAAGGATGATCGCTAACAGCTTCAAACAGTCTATTAACACAAGGTCTAAACTGCCAAGACTTATTTCTCACTATTTATAACAGCTAGTTAGTCCATATTGGCTATAAATACATTATTATTCTGTAAAGAAAATAAGAAATTCTGAATTTGATAGCCAAGCAACATATTTTCTTTTATTACTATAATTAACATTTGAATTGCAATGAATGTTAGGTGTAAGCATTAAAAACACCATTGCAAAAATTTGAGTGTGAACTTGGAAAAACTTAGGTGAGAGTGAGCCTGGGAAAAACTCTTGTAAAGGTTGTGAGAGTGAGCCTAGTAAAACTCTTGTAAGTGGTTTTAGTGTTAGCCTTAGTAAAACATTTGTCAAGTTAGGTGTGAACTTGTATAAACATCAAAGTTGGAAATGAGCTTGTAAAACTTCAAAGGTAGTGAACCTTAACAAGTTGTTAAGGAAGTAGATATAGGATTGGAGAAAATCCAAACCACTATAAATCTTGTGTGTTCTTTCTTCTACTCACTACTCAACCATTTCTCTCTTCTACATTTCTTGTTTGTTGAGTTTTTAATTTGCCATCATTTCTCAAGAAAACCAATTCAACCCCCTCTTGGTTGCCATCTTGTAACAATAACTGGTATCAGAGCTAGAAATTTCTTAAACTTAATTGTGAAATTTGATCCACTATGGCAACTTCTTCTTCATCAAATTCAACCTCTCATGGAAATCATAACACTATCCTTAGACCCTATTTTGATGGAACTGATTAATCCTATTGGAAGCACAAAATGTATTTGTTTCTAGATAGTGAAGGGATTGAGCTATGGGATTTTGTGGAAAGTGAGTGGAAACCTCCTACTTATGAAGTTGATGGTGTTCAAGTTCCTCTTCCCAAAGCACAATGGTCAACTGTCAATGTTAAAGATCGATTCAAGAACAATAGAGCCGCTTCCATCTTGATGAACTCCATCTCAAGAGAAGAAGGTGGAAGAGTTCAACACTTAACTTTTGCACATTGCATTTGGAAGACACTTGAAAACTATCATGAAGGTACGATTCAAGTGAGATTCACCAAGAAACAAATGCATGTTCATGAGTATGAGCTATTCAAGATGAAACTAAATGAAAACGTCACCGACATGACAAATCATTTGCTTGCTATTGTCAATGAGCTAAAGAAGTATGGCAAGATATATGATCAAGATGATGTAAACAACAAAATCTTGAGAGCCCTAAGAGCTAGAAAGAACTTTAAATCAAAAGTATCATCCATCGATGAAGCTCATGATCTTAGCACATTGAGAACCGACAAGCTTGTGGGAAAACTACTCACATTTAAGCTACACAGTGAAAAAGAAAAAGATCAAGGTGAGAAAGAAAAGAGAAAACCGATTGCACTCAAAGCAATCAAAGAAGTTGAGAGCTCAAGCAACAAAGGTACTGATGAAGAAGATGAAATGGCAATTTTAATAAGAAAATGGAAAAGAAAGAAAAGATTACAAGCTAACAAAGGTACACTTCCTAAAACCTCCTTCAAAGATAAAGAAAAGAAAAACGAGGTAAAGTGCTATGAATGTGGAAAATCTGGTCACATCAAATCAGATTACTTCAAAGTAAAGAACAAAAGAAAATGGGACAAAGAAAAAGAAAAAGTCTCTCAAAGTTACATGGGATGACTCTTCTTCAAGTGAAGAGGAAGAAGAAGAAGAAGAAGGAATTGCAAACCTATGTCTAATGGCTATTGAAGATGACTCCAATGAGGTAAGTACTCAATCCTTGAATCTAATAGCACATGATGATATTGATGACATAGATATAGTGATTTGATTGAGCACATGAACTTTAAAATAGAAAAATATTTTTCTAAGATGATGCTCTATAAGGAAAAGAGTTCTAAGTTAGAAAAGGATTTTATATGCTTCAAAAACTCTACCCTAGAATTGAAAACCTCAAATGAACACTTGATGAATTCAATAAAAGAGTTAAATAAAAACTCACATGATTTAGAAAAAGTTATCAAAGAGAATGAAATTCTGAAGCATGAACAAAAAGAACTAAAAGAATCAGTTTCAAGAAAAATAAAGGAAAAAAAGCCTTAGACACATTAATTGGTAACCAAAGATCACCTTCCTTAAAATATGGATTAGGATTCAATGGCTCAACCAACATTGCACCTAGCACACCAACATTTGTAAAATCCTCTACAACTAGAATCCCTAATGTTGATGTTTTAAAAAACAAAGATGCTCACACCAAGTCTAAGAATTCCAAAAAGACCACTCATGGCTCACTAGGAAATGGAGCTAAGTTCTCGAAGAGTAATCATGCATTTATATACACTAAACATGCACAAAAGCAATCACATACTTGTAGTTGTATGCATAATACATGGAATATGAATATGAAAGTGCAAAAATATAAAGCATTGTGGCAATGTACATATTGCATGAAATTTGGACATAAAAGCATTTTTTGTAATATTAGAAAGGCTCATCTCAAGTTAAAAGATGCCTCTATTGCTAACCATCAAGGACCCAACTTCATTTGGGTACCTAAGAAAAGATAACTACTATTTCCTTGTAGGTATGCCTAAAATCTACTATCAGCGAAAGCACATGGCTTGTGGATAGTGGGTGCTCAAGGCATATGATCAGGAATGCAAAGCTCTTTACAAGTATTACATACAAACTTGGAGGTAATGTAACTTTTGGAAATGATGCTAAAGGTAAAATTATTGGTGTTGGCTCCATTGGAATACTTGGTAAAGACTTGATAGAAGATGTATGGCTTGTTGATGGTTTCAAACATAATTTGCTAAGTGTCAGTCAATTATGTGATAGAAAATACATTGTAAATTTTGATTTCAAAGGATGCAAGATCACTAATTCAAATGGTGTTATTATATTTAAGGGAACTAGGATAAACAACACTTATAAAATTGACATATATTCCAATTATGCATTTAAATGTTTAATTTCTACTAATAATGATGCATGGTTATGGCATAGAAGACTAGGACATGCTACTATGGATCAATTAAAATGTATTTGTAATGAAAACCTAATTGATGGTCTCCCTAAAATAAAATATGACAAAGATAGAACTTGTGAACCTTGTCAACTTGGTAAGCAATATAAGAGCTCATTTAAATCAAAAATATTGTAAGTACCTCTAGACCTTTAGAACTCATTCATTTAGATTTGTTTAGACCAAATAGAGTTGCAAGCCTAGGAGGCAAGTCATATGCATTTGTTCTTGTTGATGACTACTCTAGATTCTCATGGGTTAATTTCTTAGCTCAAAAGAATGAAGCTTTTAATTACTTCAAAACGTTTGGCAAAAAAGTTCAAAATGAAAAAGGATATGTGATCACATCTATTAGATGTGATCATGGCAAAGAATTTGAAAATGAAAATTTTTAAAACTTTTGTAATGAACTTGGCATTTCACATAATTTTTCAGCTCCTAGAACTCCACAACAAAATGGTGTGGTTGAAAGGAAAAATAGAACCTTGGTTGAAATGGCTAGAACAATGCTCAATGAATATGAATTACCATCTTATTTTTGGGCAGAAGCCGTTAATACCGCTTGTTACATTGCAAATCGTGTTTACAAAAGACCTTTAATTAATAAAACTTCTTATGAGCTATGGAATGGAAGAATTCCCAGAATTACATATTTTAGAGTATTTGGATTCAAATGCTTTATATTGAACACCAAGGAAAATCTTGGAAAATTTCCATCCAAATTGGATGAAGGCATATTCCTAGGATACTCATTATCTAGCAAAGCATATAGAGTATTTAATAAGAAAACTCTTGTTGTTGAAGAATCAATGCATGTTGTATTTGATGAATCATCTAAACTTGATTAAACGAAAGGTAGTACTTCTAATGACCTTGCAGGTACTCTTGAACCTCAAGAAACTATTGATGCTCCAAGGATCAATCAAAATGAACTTAAAGAAAAGACTCAAGATCTACCTAAGGATTGGCAATACAAGAAAGATCATCCAAAGGAACTCATCATTAGTGAAACATCTAAGGGAGTAATTACTAGATCTAAAATTAATCATATAGATGTTAATTTTGCTTTTGTTTCTCAAATTGAGCCAAAGACCATTAAGGAGGCTCTAAACGATGAAAGTTGGATGATTGCAATGCAAGATGAACTTACTCAATTGGAAAGAAATAATGTATGGGAACTCACTCCTAGAACTAAAGATCATTCAATCATAGGATGCAAGTGGGTCTATAGAAATAAGCTTGACGAAAATGGTCACATTACTGGGAATAAAGCAAGATTGGTAGCTAAAGGTTATAATCAAGAAGAAGGCATTGACTATGATGAAACATTTGCCCCTGTAGCTAGATTAGAAGCTATTAGAATTTTACTTGCTTTTGCATGTCACATGAATTTTAAACTCTTTCAAATGGATGTTAAAAGTACATTTCTAAATGGATTTATAAACAAAGAAGTTTATGTAGAACAACCTCCTGGTTTTGAAAACTACAATTTTCCAAATCATGTTTTCAAACTCACCAAAGCTTTATATGGATTGAAACAAGCACAAAGAGCATGGTATGATAGACTTAGTGCATATTTACTTGAAAATGGTTTTTCAAAAGGAAAAGTGGACACAACTCTTTTTGTTAAAAAGGACAAACACAACATTTTAATTGTACAAATTTATATGGATGACATAATATTTGGAGCTACTAATGAAACCTTGTGCAAAGAATTTGCTTGTTGTATGACTAGGGAATTTGAAATGAGCATGATGGGTGTACTCAAGTTCTTCCTTGGACTGCAAATCAAGCAATACAAAGATGGAATTTTCATTCACCAATCCAAATATACAAAGGAACTCATCAAGAAATTTGGAATGGATGGTTACAAGACTAGCAAGACTCCTATGAGCACATCCTTGAATTTGGGTAAAGATGAAAATGGTAAAGCAGTAGATGAAAAGAAATATTAAGGTATTATCGGATCACTACTTTACTTAACCACTTCTAGACCTGATATAATGTATAGTGTATGTCTTTGTGCTAGATTTCAAACTTGTCCTAAAGAATCACACTTGAATGCTACTAAGAGAATTTTGAAATACTTAAATGGTACATTGCATTTAGGTCTTTGGTATCCTAGAAAAACATCATTTCATATCATAGGTTTTTCGGATGCGGATTATGCTGGTAGTATCTTGGATAGAAAAAGCACAACAGGAGCATGTCACTTTCTTGGCAATTGTCTAGTTTCTTGGCATAGTAAGAAACAAGTATCGGTAGCCTTGTTTACGGCGGATGCAGAATATGTTGCAGCATGTTTTTGTTTCACACAAGTGTTATGGATGAAGAAACAATTGCTTGACTATGGTAAAGTGTTTAATAACATTTCCATTAAATGTAATAACACTAGTGCTATCAACTTGTCTAAAAATCCTATCCAACACTCTAAATCTAAACATATTGACATTAGACATCATTTTCTGAGGGATAATGTACAAAACCAAAATATTGTTTTAGAGTTCATAAATGCACATAATCAACTTACTGATATCTTTACAAAACCTTTGAATGAAGATAGACTCAACTTCATTAAGCATAATTTAGGTATGATTGATGGAACTTCCATGAATGATTAAAAGATTGCCTATTAACAAAAATTTCTTAAACATCTCAAGGCATCAACTTTGGTCACTTTGCTTAAAACTATAAAAATACATCATTTTTCCGCCCCTTTCATTTTGAGATACTCGCAGTCATTCCAATGCTTCTAGTGGTCACAATCTTGCCAGACAGATTCATCTGTATTGACCCTTCAGCGAGCGGTCGGGAAACAATGTAAGCAGTCACAATAATTTGAACAATTTTGATCATTACAGACATTCTTTGCACTCGCGAGTGCTTAACTTACTCTAACGGTTGTTATAGTGTCTTAAGCGATTGAGCCTATACAAATAGGTGGCCGCACTCTGTACACTCTACTCGAAATTTTGTAACCATTGGCAATATGATAGGTCGCAATTTTCTAACCTTCAACAGTCATAAACGGCTATTTTCTTAATTTCTTCTATTTAAGACAATCATAAACCAGTTAGATGGATATTTTACCACTTATAACTTACAAACTTCCCTCCAAATCTCCAAATCCTCTCAAGATCAACTACTTCTCAAACACTCTCTGTTTTTCAGTTTTCTTCTGCTTCTTCAACCCTCATGGCCCCCAAAAAGAAAATTACTTCCAAAGGGAAAGGGAAAGGAAAGAAACCTTTAGGAATCACCATAAGTGAACCACTAGATACTCCTCCATCCCCTCCACAGTCTAGAAGAGGTGAGAAAATCCATAAACCTCGCCACCAAACCCCTGAGGAAGATGTGAGATATGCCATGCTGAAAAGAAAGAAATTTGAAGGAACCAAATCTCCATTTGGTGGGATGCTCTCCACCCTAAACATTAAAGAAGAGATTGAGAGTTTACTTGATGTTCTTGGCTAGAGGAAATTCATTTTCCCTGATGAGGTAGGTTACTCTAGTTTAAGTAAGGAATTTCTCATGTCCTTTCAAATTTAAAAAGAGTGCAAATTCTGCACTAGGGTGGTATGGGGTTAGATTTAAGTTATTTGACCAATACCTAGCCTTAACATTAGAGGACTTTGGAAAAATTTTGGGACTTTTCTGTTGATGGGGTCACCTCCTACAATGATTTAGCCTTCTCCAACCAAACCCTCTCTACCTTTTGGCAAGAAATTTCTGTAGAGACCTCATTTGAAAAAGAGTCAAAAGGTAGACACATCAAATCCCTCACCCACTAGATGCTTCATAGGATCATAACCTACACCATTCATCAAAGGGCTAATGGGAATGAAAAGGTAACAAAGAGAGATCTCATCTTCTTATATGCTTTCACCCATAATATCCAAATGAACACAATAAAATTCTTGGTTGACACATTGTATCACCATGCTGTCACAAGAACTGGAACTTTCTTCTTATCCTCCCAAATAACTCAAATAGCTAGGCACCTGAACTTACTCAATGATCTTAACTTAGCTACTTTGAGAAACCCTTTCAATCTTGCCTCAAGTGCCATCACCATTGACTATTTAGAACATGTTAGTTGTGTTAGGAAGATTGAAGGAACATATGTGTACTACTTTGGCAAACGAGGACTTGTTGATAGACACAAGAAAAGACCAAGGTACACCATTGAGGAAGAAGGAGACTCCTTGAAAGTTGTTGTTGAACTACCTCCCAAGGCTTCCTCATCTCAACCTACCCAAACCAGCTCTCCTACAAAACTCATTTTGAGAGCCATCAAATCCCTCTCTAGGAAACTCTCTCACTTCAAGAAAAGTGTCTCCAAGAGATTCCATCACTTGAACAAAAGGATTGACTTTATATCTCATATGCATCATGATCTCTATGACATGCAAGGCAAAATGAATTTGCCTCAATGCAATCTTGAGGATTGGGATATAAGTGATCATACAGAGAGTCTCCCTAAAGAAGAAGAATCCATCAGCACTAGCTCTACCAGTAATGTCCCTCTTAATAAGGAAAAAGCTCCTTTAGAAGCAGAAGAGCTAGATGAGGATGAAGATTCTGATTAGTTTATTTTTTCTATTTTTGTTTCTGTTTTGTAGTTTTTCTCTCTTACGTTGTCTTTGTACTACTTTATTTCTAATAACATTGTGTTTATTATGTTTATGTTTATACTCTTACCATTGTCTTTAATATTTCTATTACATTTTGCATTTTGCCTATGACAAAGGGGGAGAGAATATACAATTGAAATTACAAATGAGAATGTTATTCTACTAATGTGCCAACTTATAAGCTATCCACTCCAAAATAAACATGATTCATGCATATGTTTAGGGGGAGCTTTGTAGAAATGTATTAACACTCAACACATGAGAAGTTTAAATTGGGGGAGATTGTTAGCTAAGTTAATTTACATTTCTTTCAATTTATATCATCATTCCATTTGATTGTCAAAGTCAAAATAGGGGAGATTGTTAGCCAAATGATCTCAATTTTGATCCTTGATAACTCAAATTGAATGACTTATTTAACCATGTGTTTAAAGAACCTTGTTGCAGGATTAGGTTGTTTCAAATAAGTTGAACAGGGCACATTTAGTAGTCGCATAAACCATGGAGACAACTGCCCATTGAATTGAAGGATGAAACCATATCACAGTAGGGTTTGCGGTCAGAAACTCGACTTCAGTTGCGACCGCCCATCAACATGAGCCACCGTTCAACAGAAATGGATGACCGCAACAGGAGAAACCCAAATCATCCAAATTTCAGTAAGGTTCGCAGTGACAAGAACAGTGAAGAATACGGTCTCGCTTGCTGATATCGCAACTGCCCTTCAGACTCCGCTACTACTCTGCTGATTCAAGAGAAAACTACTCAAACTGACAGTAGTGTTCGCGTCCTCAGGTGCGTCCAGAAGTTCGACGCGAGTCTCTCAATTCGACCTCAAACTGGCACCTAGGGCGACCGCAAAATTCATATTTAGACAAAATTTTATTTTGCTCAGTTAAAGAATGCCACGTGTGATGACCGTTATAAACCCACTTCAGCATTCAAAAATGGCGACCGCACCCAACTTATGTGCAACCATCTTGACAACCACAGCATGGGCAAGATTCCAGCAGCAGAGCACTTAAATTCAATCGTTGAAGCAAATTTGAATGCAGCGACCGTCCCTTATCCAAGGGCGATCGCATAAGACATTGACACGACCATCCTAATATCAAGGACGACCGCTAACAGCTTCGAACATTCTATTAACACAAGGTCTAAACTGCCAAGACTTATTTCTCACTATCTATAACGGCTAGTTAGACCACATTGGCTATAAATACATTATTATTCTGTAAAGAAAATAAGAGATTCTGAATTTGATAGCCAAGCAACATATTTTCTTTTATTACTATAATTAACATTTGAATTGTAATGAATGTTAGGTGTAAGCATTAAAAACACCATTGCAAAAGTTTGAGTGTGAGCTTGGAAACACTTAGGTTGTGAGAGTGAGCCTGGGAAAACTCTTGTAAAGGTTGTGAGAGTGAGCCTAGTAAAACTCTTGTAAGTGGTTTGAGTGTTAGCCTTAGTAAAACACTTTTCAAGTTAGGTGTGAACTTGTAAAAACACCAAAGTTGGAAGTGAGCTTGTAAAACTTCAAAGTTAGTGAACCTTAACAAGTTGTTAAGGAAGTGGATGTAGGATTGGAGAAAATCCGAACCACTATAAATCTTGTGTGTTCTTTCTTCTACTCACTACTCAACCATTTCTCTCTTCTACATTTCTTGTTTGTTGAGTTTTTAATTTGCCATCATTTCTCAAGAAAACCAATTCACCCCCCCCCCCCTCCCCTCTTGGTTGCCATCTTTGGACAAAAATATATATATAGTTATAATTAAAGGATGAAAGGAAAGAGAAAATTAAAATTAGTCTTCTCCTTCTTCTTCTTAAAAAAAATGAAATTCCATGGCCATGGGAGTGATTTTTCTTCATCCAAATACTCATTTTGATAATAAAATTCAAGAATTAATTAAAGTTTTGGTGGATTTCCAATAGGTTAGTAAGCTTCTTTTCTTAATTTTTGATTTTCTATGAAAGTATGAATATGTGGATTTTGGGATTTTCTATTAGAATGATTTAATTGTTTAATTGGGTATGAATGAAGCTATTTTGATTAATTATTAATGATTTTCAAGTTCAATGGAAGAAAAAATTAAGTTTGGGATGAGTTCGGTGAAGAGAGAGAATTTAGGGTTATGGAAATTTTGGATTCTTGGAATCATGTGTTTTAATTGTGCAAATTGATTCCAAATGTGATAGCAAATAATCATTTAGTATCACATTTAATGGCATTTCTAATATTAAACCATAATTAAACCCCATCCAAGAAAAAATTCAAAATTTAAGGCTAACCTCACATTAACTTTGGATTCTTATACTAGGCCATTCATTATAATATATTAAGTTTATTTATATCATTAGAAGCATATTTTAATACATGTGAACCATTTACATTACAAAAATACACTCTTATGTACAAAATCATAAAATGGCATAACCTTCCCCCATTGAAGGTTTTCCATTCCAACACAATCCATTAATCATTTCAAGCTTATATTCATCACTTTTAACACTAAACAACATGCTTAAATAAATAAAATCAAACAATTCAACCACTTTGAAAAATCACTTTTCCAAAATCCTAAATCTCCACTTCCATTCTCAAACTCTAACCAAACACAACCAAAGCTAATATTTGACTCTAAAATACTTGTTTATGAATCAAAACAACACATTTGGAACCAATTTGCACAATTAAAGCTCATGTTTCCACAAACCCAAAAGTTCCATAACCCTAAATTCTCTCTCTTCCCCAAACTCAACTTAAATTCAATCATTTCTTCAATCTAACCTTAAAATCATTAATAACCAATCAAAACAACATCATTCATATCCAATTAAAAATTAAATCATGCTACTATAAAATTTTAAAATTTACACAACACACTTTTCCATAGAATTTAAAAATTTTATAAGAACGCTTACCAATTGACGAAGAAACTTCTAAAACTTAAATCCTTAAAATCTCTTCAATTCTTAGTGCTTGGAAGAAGAAAAACTTCTCTTACTCTCCCATAGTAATTTCGGCCAAGAAGATGAAGAAGAAGAAGAAGACTTTATTTTTATTTCTCTTTCCTTTCATCCTTTAATTATAACCATGTATATATATATATTATTTAATATTTTAATAATTAATTATTTAATTATTTATTTAATAAATTAAAAGTCCAAAAATCCCTCTTTCATTCAAAAATTATTTATTTTTGAATTATTTTATTAATTTTAAATTACTAAGATTTAATTACCAAAATACCCTTTTACTTTGACTTTTCTTTTAAAAAGGATTGACTTTTATATGTTGTATATATTTTACATATATATCACATATATATTCCACTTTTTTTATTTAAAATCCCTTATTTTTCATTTAAAACTGTTAATTTAATTTATCCATTTAAATTATAATTTATTTTATTAAATTTTCAAAAATTAGAACTTTTTAAAATTTTGGGATATTAAACATGTGCACAAGTAATGTGTATCTTATATACACATCAAATGCACCTTATATGTGTATTAAATATATTAAGTATGTAATGTATTAATCCAACATATAAAATTAATATACCATATGTATATTTTATATATACATTAGATATATATATTGGGTATATGCAACTTTTATATTTCCAAAATCACGGATTTGACAATTTTCTCCTCCTTAAATAATTTCATCCTCGAAATTATCCAGTACGGTAATTATAATATCCCAAAGTATACTCTAAAAGTTTTGGAATACTTATTGTTATATTTGAAGTAAATGTTATAAGTGTATATGTTTAATTGGAAAGAGAAAGAGGTAAGGGAAGAATGTATATGTTATATATAGTGATATATATAACATATACAAGTCAAACTAATGGAAGTCAAAAGAAGATTGTTTATTTTTATTATTAATTAAAAGGAAATTAAGTTAGTGGAAGAAGATTTTATGAATATTATATTATACAAATTGCTTAGTGGAGATTTAAAGAGATTAAGTGTTTGACTTTGTCTCTTGTTCTTCTTTTTCTTCTTCTTCTTCTTCTTTTCCTTCTTGGCCGGCACTCTTCATAGCAAAAGTGAAAGAAAGTTTTTGATTTTCCAAGATCAAAATTGAAGGATTTTTCAAGTGATTAAGTTGGAAATCTAAGAAGTTTCATCATTTTTGGTAAGCCTCCACTTGATTCCCTTATTTTATTTTAAGTTGTATTTGAGTTTGATGGTTGATTATTGATAGTATGAGTATGTTTGATTGTGGTGTGTTTGAGAGTGTTGGGTTTAATTGATTGTGATTTTGGAGTTGAATGGAAGAGTAAGAGTTGTGTTTATATTTTTGTTGTGAATTGGTGATTAATGTAAATATTGAGTTTGATCAATTAGTATTTTAGATCTTCAAGATGTTTGTGTTTAATAAAGTTAAAAGCCTAGAATACATGAGGGTGATCCGAAATAGAAGCAAAATGGATTCCACGACCGTGGCCCTTGGATGCCATGACCGCGGGGGTTTTAAGCAAAGTGGGCAGATTCGTTTGCTATCCCACGACCGTGGGGGTTGTGAGGCCACGACCGTGGGGATCTAGATAGTGGTTTTGGCTTGTATTTTATGATCTTTGGGCCTAGTATGAGACTAATAGGTGAATAATGGTATTGGAATTCATGTGTATTTTTAAATAAGTGTGTATTATTCCTTTTGAATTAGGTTGTGAAGAGGTTGAGTTGCCCTAATCCAAGTAGTGAAGAATTCTTGGAAGAGGAAGTGTATAGATTGGTGTGAGTTGTTATTGAAGTAAGTACAAACCCTACATTATTGCATACATTTACATGACATTGGGACTTAACACATTTGGTTGTAAATGTGTTAAGTAATCTATTACATTGTTGATACATTTGATTAATGTTATGATTTGCATAATGTGAAAGATATGATGATCATTCAAAATGTATGTTCAATGCATTTGGTTATGTATACTTTAATGATGAATTGCTTTAATGCGAATTGAGATATGATGAGATGTGAAGCTATTGTGGTTGGTTATAATGATTCAAATGAAATAATTGAGGCATGGTTGCCTAGATGATTATGAAGAAATGAGAATGGAATTGATAATGAAATAATGAAATAATGAAAGAATTGTGTGTCTAATATGTTAGTCAAATTTCAGAGTTTTGTTATTGGTGGCATGCCTAATAGTAACAATCTCTTGAAGCTTGGTTGGGTCTAGTCCTTGAAGCCTAGTTGAGATGTTACAACCCTTGAAGCTAGGTTGGGTTTGGTCCTTGAAGCCAAGTTGGGTTGATACTTAGAATGCTTCGTTCCCCTTGAAGCTTGGTTGGGCCTAATCCTTGAAGCCTAGTTGGGATAATGATAAATATGATAATTGAACCAAAACATCAACTCTGAAAGTTGAATGGCATATTAGTGTCTTTTGGGCCCATGCTTGTCTTTGTTTAAATGTGAATTATAAATGGTGAAACAAATGAATAATAAAATTTAATGTAAGGTTTTGAAATATGAGATTCTTATGTATTGTTTATAATATTTGAATGTGTGACATTGGCATTGCATTGAAACATATTGTTATTGTAGTTTGTACCACTAAGCCGTTGGCTTAGCGCGATTATTGTTCATTGCGCAGGTGACAGGGTAGAACTAGAGAGTTCAGCTAGACCGAGTTAAGTCTAGACTCTGAAGTGTTGATAGTGGGCTTAAAGATCAGAGACAAACTACCAAACATGTATAAATGTTATGTTTTGTAAAATTTGATTTTCTATGTATATATATTTGTATATACAGCTATATTTTCCGCTGCGTATTGGATGAACGTTTTATCTATTGTACTTTATAATATAATTTGAATGTTTTCAAGTTTTCTCATAATATGGTTAATTTTAAATTTAAAAGATTGGGTTGTTTAATATAAACCGTGGCACTCTTGTATCCAATATACGTATATTATAGATGTAGTAGTGTGTAGTGTGCATATATGGGGTATAGGGGTGTTACAATTGTTTTGGTCTCAAAGCCTAGGTTTGAGATTCTCAACCTAGGTAAATTGTAAGAAAAAAAGAATATTTTGATTTTAAAAGTTGGTTTTTAAATAAGAAACATGTTTTGGTATTGGCAGTCTCTGATCTTTAATGTGGTATATTCTGCTGTGTTTGCAGACATAGGTAGTGATGGCGTCTCAGTCACGTCTGTCCGTAGAAGGTAGTGCTGAGAGTGTAGCTCCTGAAGAGGGTAGAGATGGAGTTAGGGTTGAGAGAGCTGGAGAG
The DNA here is from genome assembly GCA_947685225.1 of Garcia nutans. NCBI lineage: Eukaryota > Viridiplantae > Streptophyta > Magnoliopsida > Malpighiales > Euphorbiaceae > Garcia > Garcia nutans. The sequence continues at coordinate 40,541,301 of CANTUV010000045.1, forward strand.
GCACCTATTCCTGCGCCAGAGAGATCAGCTGCTGATGAGGTTCCACTAGTTTGGTTACAGCATGTGGTAGAATTGTTGAGGCAAGCTCCAGTGCAGCAGCCGCCACCGCCACCACAGCCTCAAGTGCCAGTGAGACATTATGATAAATTGAGGAAGTATGGGGCTGAGGATTTCTTTGGCACTACAGATCCTGCAGTAGCTGAGCAGTGGTTGGATAGAGTTCAGAGAGTATTTATCCAATTGCAAGCTACTCCTGAAGAGAAGTTTGATTATGCTAGATCTCTTCTGCAGAAAGATGCTTATGATTGGTGGAAGACGGTTCCACATGCCATGGATGATCCACCTACTTTGTCTTATGGTGATTTTCTGAGGGAGTTTGAGCAGAAATATACTCCGAGGGAGTATAAGGATGTCAAGAAGATGGAATTTTTAAATCTGAGACAAGAGAATCGGACAGTGACAGAGTATGAGATTGAGTATATCCGGTTGAGTCACTATACCGGTGGGATTATTTCAGATGAGATTGACCGATGTAGGAGATTTGAGGAGGGATTGAGGCCCTCTATTATGTGCATTGTTGCAAGTTCTCGGTATCAGGATTTTTCTCAGTTGGTTGCCGCAGCTAGAAGTGTTGAAAGAGCGCAGGGTATTGCAACAGCTGCTACCGAGGAGGAGACTAGAGTTAGGAGATCCCAATTTGAAGCAGGGTCTTTATCTATTAAAAGAGGTAGAGGAAGTTTTGTTCCGAGAGTCAGTAAGAGCCAGAGAAAGTCAGGTAGATCAGTTCAGTATCAGAGGTAGAGACTGAGACCTACAGTTTCTGTATTGAGTGCTCCGACTCCAGTGGTTCAAAGATCCATTCCACCTATATGTATTCATTGTGGTAGGACACATGGGGGTGCTTGTTGGAAGACGGGTGGATCAGGAGTATGTTTTAGATGTGGATCACCAGCTCATTTTATCAAAGATTGCCCTGAGCTACAGGATGATAGACAGACTAATACTGCAGCTTCTCGACCTAGTGTTAGCAGAGTTGGTCGAGGGGGCAGAGGTTTCAATAGAGGTGGTCAACCTGGGATCAGTCAGAGAGGAGGCTCTACATCCGGAGGCAGTAGGCCAGATGAGGCTGGGTCTTCTCAGTGAGTGTATGTGATGCAGAGGCAGCCAGATGCTTCAGCAGTTATTGCGGGTACATTTTCTTTATTTGGCATTTCAGTTCTTGCTTTGATTGATCCAGGATCTACTCATTCATATATAAGTGCATCTATCTTGCCTGTGTCTGAATTGCATTCAGAGTCCTTAGGATTTGATGTGTTGGTGACAAATCCTTTAGGGCATAGTGTGGTAGTTAGCAATGTGCATCGTGATAGTTCAGTTGTGGTGTAAGGTGAGGAATTTTTGGGTGATTTGATTGAAATGCCTTTTAAGGAATATGATTTGATTTTAGGCATGGATTGGTTGTCTAAGCATGGAGCTGTGGTAGACTGTCAAAAGAAGTGTGTTACTTTGAGAACTGGTGATGGTAGAAGTGTGATGGTATCTGGTGAGCAGAGACAACTTGCATCCTTGTTTGTTTCAGCTGTTGCAGCTAGGAAGTTGATTAGAAAAGGGTGTGACGCTTATATTGCTCATGTTGTGGATACCAGAATAGTGGGTTCTCAGCTTGATAGTATACCCACAGTTGCTGAATTTCCAGATGTGTTTCCTAAGGAGTTGCCAGGGTTACCCCCTGAGAGAGAGGTTGAGTTTGGTATCGATTTGTTGCCTGGTACCACTTCCATCTCTATTACTCCCTATCGAATGGCACCTACAGAGTTGAGAGAGTTGAAGGTGCAGTTGCAGGAGTTATTGGATAAAGGGTTTGTTCGCCCTAGTATTTCTCCGTGGGGAGCTCCTGTTTTATTTGTGAAGAAGAAGGATGGTACTTTGAGGTTGTGCATCGATTATAGGCAATTGAACAAGGTGACTATCAAGAATAAGTACCCTTTGCCTAGGATAGATGATCTCTTCGATCAGTTGAAGGGTGTAGCAATGTTTTCCAAGATTGATTTGAGATCAGGGTACCATCAGTTGAGAGTCAGAGCTAAAGATGTTCCTAAGACAGTTTTCCGCACAAGATATGGGCATTACGAGTTTTTAGTGATGCCTTTTGGATTAACGAATGCACCTGCAGCTTTTATGGATTTGATGAATAAGGTGTTTAGGCCCAATCTGGATTAGTTTGTGGTAGTCTTTATTGACGATATTTTGGTGTATTCGCGTAATGAAGAGGAACATGAAAAGCATTTGCAGATTGTGTTGCAGACTTTGAGAGAGAAGCAATTATATGCTAAGTTGTCGAAATGTGAGTTTTGGCTTGATCAAGTGACTTTTCTGGGTCATATAGTTTCAGCAGATGGTATAAGAGTTGATTCGAGTAAAGTTGAGGTTATTTTGAATTGGAGTCCACCGAAGTTTGTAACTGAAGTTAGAAGTTTTCTGGGTTTGGCAGGCTATTATCGACGGTTTGTGAAAGGTTTTTCTTTGATAGCTACTCTACTCACCAGATTACTTTGAAAGGGAGTTAGATTTGTGTGGACAGATCAGTGTCAAGCTAGTTTTGAGCAGTTGAAGGAGATATTGACTCAAGCGCCTGTTCTTGCTTTACCTGTGGAAGATAAACCATATGTGATTTATAGTGATGCTTCACATAATGGTTTAGGATGTGTTTTGATGCAAGAGGGTAAAGTCATAGCTTATGCTTCTCGGCAGTTGAAGCCGCATGAGCTTAATTATCCGACTCATGATTTGGAGTTAGCAGCTATAGTTTTTGCTTTGAAGATTTGGCGACACTACTTGTATGGAGAGAAGTGTTTTATCTACACAGATCATAAGAGTTTAAAATATTTGGGGGTTCAAAGAGAGCTTAATCTTCGGCAAAGACGGTGGTTGGAATTGATTAAAGACTATGACTGTTTGATTGATTATCATCCTGGTAAGGAGAATGTTATTGCTGATGCCTTGAGTCGGAAGTCTTTGGCAGGTTTGACTGCTTATTCGCTCTCGTTGCTTATTGAGTTGAGAGCGTTGCATGCTAGTTTTGAATCATGTGATGATGGTGCGTTGTTGGCTCAATTGCAGTTGAGACCGGTGTTGTTGGATCAGATTAAAGAGGCTCAATTGGCTGATGAGAAAATTCAGAAGATTGTGTCAGATTGCCAAAATGGGGAGAACCAATGTTTCCATGTGAGAAGCGATGGTAGCCTTTGGTTCAAAGATAGATTGTGTGTTTCTAACGATGCTAGATTGAGAAAGATTATTTTAGAAGAAGCACATCAATCGGTTTTTGCTATGCACCCTGGGAGTACAAAGATGTATCAGGATTTGAGGCAACATTATTGGTGGTCAGGTATGAAGAGAGATATAGCGGAGTTTGTATCCAAGTGTCTCACTTGTCAGAGAGTAAAAGCTGAGCATCAAGTTCCAACTGGGTTGCTTCAACCTTTATCAGTGCCTAAATGGAAATGGGAGAGAGTGACAAAGGATTTTGTGTCTGGTTTGCCGTTGACTCAGAAGAAGCATGATGCTATTTGGGTGATTGTTGATCGGTTGACAAAGACAACTCATTTTCTTCCAGTTCGGATGGACTATTCTCTTGAGAAGTTAGCTGAGCTGTATATCAGTGAGATAATGAAGTTGTATGGAGTTCCAATTTCTTTAGTGTCTGATCGAGATCCCCGGTTTACTTTGAGGTTTTGGAAGAGATTACATGGTGCTTTGGGTTCTCGATTGCACTTTAGCACTGCTTTTCATCCGCAGACAGATGGGCAGTCAGAGAGAGTGATACAGATTATAGAGGATATGTTGAGAAGCTGTGTCATTGATTTTTTTGGAAGTTGGGACAGATTTTTGCCACTTGTGGAATTTGCTTACAATAACAGTCATCAATCCAGTATTTGAATGGCACCATTTGAGGCATTGTATGGTAGAAGATGTAGGATGCCTCTATGTTGGAATGAAGTTGGAGAAGGCAAATTGGTTGGTCCTTATTTGATTAAAGAAACAGAAGAGAAAGTAAAAATAATTCGGGATCGGTTGAAAGCAGCTTCAGATCGACAGAAATCTTATTCAGATTTGAAGAGGAGAGACATAGAGTTTGATGTTGGAGATAAAGTATTTTTGAAAGTGTCTCCTTGGAAAAAGATTTTGAGATTTGGTAGAAGAGGGAAGCTAAGTCCTTGTTTTATTGGACCTTATGAAGTATTAGAAAGAGTTGGACCAGTTGCTTATCGACTCGCTTTGCCTCCTGAGTTGGATAGAATTCATAATGTCTTCCATGTTTCTATGCTGCGGAGGTACAGATCAGATCCATCTCATGTTCTATCCATTGAATTTATTGAGGTGAGTCCAGATCTGACTTTTGAAGAAGAACCAATTGCTATTTTGGCACATGAAGTGAAAGAGTTGAGAAATAAGAAATTGCCACTTGTGAAAGTTCATTGGAAAAATCATGCAAAAGAAGAGGCAACTTGGGAGAGTGAGCAAGCGATGTAAGATCAGTATCCTCAACTGTTTCAGACTTGATATCAGGTAATTTCAAGGATGAAATTTCTTTTTAGAGGGGGAGAATTGTAATATCCCAAAGTATACTCTAAAAGTTTTGGAATACTTATTGTTAAATTTGAATTAAATGTTATAAGTGTATATGTTTAATTGGAAAGAGAAGGAGGTAAGGGAAGAATGTATATGTTATATATATAGTGATTTATATAACATATACAAGTCAAACTAATGGAAGTCAAAAGAAGATTGTTTATTTTTATTATTAATTAAAAGGAAATTAAGTTAGTGGAAGAGGATTTTATGAATATTATATTATACAAATTGCTTGGTGGAGATTTAAAGAGATTAAGTGTTTGACTTTGTCTCTTGTTCTTCTTTTTCTTCTTCTTCTTCTTTTCCTTCTTGGCCGGCACTCTTCATAGCAAAAGAGAAAGAAAGTTTTTGATTTTCCAAGATCAAAATTGAAGGATGTTTCAAGTGATTAAGTTGGAAATCTAAGAAGTTTCATAATTTTTGGTAAGCCTCCACTTGATTCCCTTGTTTTATTTTATGTTGTATTTGAGTTTGATGGTTGATTGTTGATAGTATGAGTATGTTTGATTGTGGTGTGTTTGAGAGTGTTGGGTTTAATTAATTGTGATTTTGGAGTTGAATGGAAGAGTAAGAGTTGTGTTTATGTTATGGTTGTGAATTGGTGATTGATGTAAATATTGAGTTTGATCAATTAGTATTTTAGATCTTCAAGATGTTTGTGTTTAATAAAGCTAAAAGCCTAGAATACATGAGGGTGATCCGAAACAGAAGAAAAATGGATGCCACGACCGTGGCCCTTGGATGCCACGACCGTGGGGGGTTTTAAGCAAAGTGGGCAGATTCGTTTGCTATCCCACGACCGTGGGGGTTGTGAGGCCACGACCTTGGGGACCTAGATAGTGGTTTTGGCTTGTATTTTATGATCTTCGGGCCTAGTATGAGACTAATAGGTGAATAATGGTATTAGAATTCATGTGTATTTTTAAATAAGTGTGTATTATTCCTTTTGAATTAGGTTGTGAAGAGGTTGAGTTGCCCTAATCCAAGTAGTGAAGAATTCTTAGAAGAGGAAGTGTATAGATTGGTGTGAGTTGTTATTGAAGTAAGTACAAACCCTACATTATTGCATACATTTACATGACATTGGGACTTAGCACATTTGGTTGTAAATGTGTTAAGTAATCTATTACATTGTTGATACATTTGATTAATGTTATGATTTGCATAATGTGAAAGATATGATGATCATTCAAAATGTATGTTCAATGCATTTGGTTATGTATACTTTAATGATGAATTGCTTTAATGTGAATTGAGATATGATGAGATGTGAAGCCATTGTGGTCGGTTATAATGATTTAAATGAAATAATTGAGGCATGGTTTCCTAGATGATTATGAAGAAATGATAATGGAATTGATAATGAAATAATGAAAGAATTGTGTGTCTAATATGTTAGTCAATTTTCAGAGTTTTGTTGTTGGTGGCATACCTAATAGTAACAATCTCTTGAAGCTTGGTTGGGTCTAGTCCTTGAAGCCTAGTTGAGATGTTACAACCCTTGAAGCTAGGTTGGGTTTGGTCTTTGAAGCCAAGTTGGGTTGATACTTAGCATGCTTCGTTCCCCTTGAAGCTTTGTTGGACCTAATCCTTGAAGCCTAGTTGGGATAATGATAAATGTGATAATTGAATCAAAACATTAACTCTGAAAGTTGAATGGCATATTAGTGTCTTTTGGGCCCATGCTTTTCTTTGTTTAAATGTGAATTATAAATGGTGAAACAAATGAATAATAAAATTTAATGTAAGGTTTTGAAATATGAGATTCTTATGTATTGTTTATAATATTTGAATGTGTGACATTGGCATTGGATTAAAACATATTGTTATTGTAGTTTGTACCACTAAGCCGTTGGCTTAGCGAGATTGTGGTTTATCGCGCAGGTGACAGGGTAGAACCAGAGAGTTCAGCTAGACCGAGTTGAGTCTAGACTCTGAAGTGTTGATAGTGGGCTTAAAGATTAGAGACGAACTGCCAAACATGTATAAATGTTATGTTTTGTAAAATTTGATTTTCGATGTATATATATTTGTAAATACCGCTATATTTTCCGTTGCGTATTGAATGAACGTTTTATCTATTGTACTTTATAATATAATTTTAATGTTTTCAAGTTTTCTCATAATATGGTTATTTTTAAATTTAAAAGATTGGGTTGTTTAATATAAACCGTGGCACTCTTGTATCCGGTATACGTATATTACAGATGTAGTAGTGTGTAGTGTGCGTATACGGGGTATAGGGGTGTTACAGTAATAAATCATCCAAATAAAACATAATCTTAAAATCTCATCAAAATTATTATTTCATTAAATTACATAATTTTTATTCTCCCCCTTAGGTTCATTCTCAATTACCTTTTTACCATTCTATAACTCATCATTATATTGTGTATTTACTCAAACAATCACAATGAATTATCATATCATCAATTGAATTGCCATTAGATAAAATTAATTCATCTCTTTAATAAATACACCACACACCTATTGCACTCAAGTTATTTGATCACTTCATTATTTTAAAATATACTCTTATCACCTTAAATTCAAATGTTAATAACTTGTATCTTAACATAATAATTTTACATATCTTCACTTTGATCCTACTCTTTATACAATTATCACATATTAATTTAATATCACCATTATACAACAACAAAATCTTATTTCCTTATTAAGATTCATTCCAATTATACTATAACTAACATAACTTAGCTCCTTTCATATGCATATACATAATAGAACGCTGTAATATGCACATTATCATATAGCTTGCATATTTTTAATACAACTATATACATTGAATTCAAATAAATACTTGTAAACTTATTACATTTTAGATCAATTGATCTAACTATCACAATATGACCATCACAACCTTATTCCATTCTGACCAACCTTTAGTCTGTTTTAAATTCATCAATCTATTTTCAATTCATTACCTAATTCTATTAGGTCAAACTCAAATCTTAATTCTCTTCGAATTCATCATTACAGATAATATTCTTTTCCCCTAATCTCATTCACTTTAAACATCATTTTCATCAACTTATTCATTTTGTACTACTTTCAAACGCATTCAATATAGCTCTTACTCACATTTCATAATTCCTTTCATTTATCATTTTCTTACATTTCTTATAGTTACCATATTTACAAAAATCACTTTTCTTACACATTATTTATAGCTTATCATATTTTCACTATTCTCTTCTATTTTCACACTATCCATGGTCATAAATAAATGTCTACACAAGGTTATGAGTTCAACTATACTAGCCATAAATCTTGCTTGTATCTCATGAAACAAAAACTATCAATTTTACTCAATATATTTCACAATTGTATCATCTTAAGTCCACGTTTGTAGGCTACAAATAAACATTGCCTTCACTATAATTCTTTCTCAAACAGCTCTCATCTCGAAACTATGCCCATGTCTTAATGGTCACACACCCATGGCATTTTAAAATCACATATTAGTTCTTTAAACTCTTACTACATGAAGAGTTAACACATTTCAGCTCTGTTTCAAAACAATTTACTTTTGATCACTCGATCATCATTAGCCTAACTCAAGTTTCAATAATATTATCATTAACATCTCATACATATACACATTCGTTCATATGCTAATTTTACACAATTTCCATTTATTACTCCATTTCTAATTTATCTCTTATAAAAAATTTCATTCATATTTTTTTTACTTTTATACATTCTTCATTATACTTTCTTTTTCCTTACAATCTCTTATTTATACGCATATACTTTAGGCCTGCAGACCCTTAATTTTTGACCCGGTCCGATCCAATATATTTTAATTAGTCCAAAATAATTTTTGTGTTGTCCGATATATTTTAGTTAGTCCAGAATAAATTTTATAGTATCTTAATTAATTTTAATGTTTGTTTTAGTAAAAAATGGTGAAATGAATAAAAATTCAAAAATAATAAAAAATAACAAAAAAATCGGAGACGAAAAAATCATCGCCGAAAGTCAGCGCAGGTCGTGGGCATTTCGCCCGCAGGAAACTCCTACGGGCGAAATGGCTTACGGGCCCGTTCCGCTCGCGCTGCGGCAGCTTTTTTTGCTAGCACAGTTTTTCCACAGCCGTTTTTTTTGCTAGCGAAATTTTTCCGACGCAAATTTTTTGAAACCTAATGCAATTAGGTTACGGTTTTATTATCTTATTGAATATTGTATGCCGTGAATAATTAGAATTATCCATAGAATTCTTCTATAAATATGGACTAAACAACACAAAAAAGGAGGAGGAAATAAGGAAGAAAATTGGACAAAAACTTGAACAAAAGTGGAAACCAAATCTGTGAAGGAAAACCTTGAACGAAGCTGATTTTTTGAGAGAGCCAAAAAACAATTCAAGCAATTCAAAGGCAAAAAGGCTTGTCTTTGACCTTGTTCATCCAAGAAGCAATTTTTTGGGTGTAACTCACGAACCAAGGTTTGAGCTCTTAAATTCTTTTTGTTTTTTCACAGTAGCTGAATTCATCTAGTTGCTTCTTTTAATTCAAAAATCCAGAACTTTAATTTAGCTTTTCTAAAGTTAAAAACACTAATTCGTTGCTTTATTTTCCAAAGAATTTAAAGTTATTAATTTACTTTCCAAATTATCAAAACCCTTAAATTATATTCTGTTTCTTTCCAAGAGCTTTAAAAACTTCTTTTTTGCTTTTATAAACATTAAATCGTTTGTTTATTTTCATAAAATCTCATAAAAGTATCAAATTGATTTTCAAACCCTAAAAGCTTCATGCATCCACCAAAACCCAAATTTTAAAACACTAAACCCTAACTCAACTCCAATAATAAAACTCTATCCCTTTAAAGCCTTAAACCCTAATTTTTTTATAAACCCTAATCCTTTAAAACCTTAAAAATCATATAAACACAAATATTTTAATTGTACACAGTAAGCTTGAAACCATCATTTAAAACCACAAATCAAAAGTATTTTAAAGTGTCCAAAACCCTAGTTTCATGATTTCACCATTCAAACCTTAATTTGGTTAATCAAAGTGTCTTACCAACCTTTTAAAACATAAAATCCTTAATCTATTTTAATTCTTTAAAAAGTCACAGTAGCTTAAACCCATGAAAATCCAAAACCCTAAACACATGAAATAAAGGATCCTAAATGGAAACAGTAGCTATAACTTAGATTTTTTATTTGCCTTATTCAATTCTATATTTGATTATGCATTGATTTATTTTATATGCTTTAATTTATTTTAAGTTCAATACTTGGTTTATTTAATTTATCATGGATGGATGTTTATTTTCCATTGATATTTAATACTTTTAATGAATGATTTATTTATGATGAATGATTATTTACTTTTATCAATTTATTTAGGTTTCTAAATGATGTAAGAGGTATGTTTCCACTTGGTGGGTAGCTCATTAGTTAAACATCATGTAATTTAAATTGCTTTTCTATTTTAGAACCAATGTAAAGGACATGTTTCTATCTTTCGGTGGGTGTCCTATTTAGGCATGGGATGTAAGGACATGTTTAAATCTTCGGGTGGGTGTCCATTTATTTTGCTTGGACATTGCTTTGTTTTTAATATAATGATGCTTTCTTTTAATTATTGTGTGTAATATAGATGATATTGTTATATTTAAGGATTTTATAATATTAAGACCTGTAAAGGAGGCCGGTTCCAATGAACCGGGCGTTGTGGGGGTGCTGGGCCATTTCTCACCTTCCCCACATGTACCCGACTTTCCGAACCCATTAGGAGGTTGGGGATTCCTTAGGAATTGAGTCATCCACCCCTTTCTTTTTTCTAGCCCATCCGGGTGGCTACTCCATTTTCTTTGGACTTAGGTCCGTGTTCTCTAAGGGCCTGAGCCTAAATAGTGCCGACGTCGTAAGAACCATTCCACCGGGAGTGGGGGTAAAAATCCCCGCTCACAGTGGTCACTCCACTGGGGATAAGACAAGTTGATTCCGTTAGTCTTTATATTATTTTATTCTTTCTTATAATGATATTATCCATTGCATCATATTAGTTTGCATCGTGTGCATGAGTTAGGACGCCCGTGTTACCCATGTTGTGTTTTGTAAGGGATACCATACTTTCACTCAAGGTATGGAGATCGAGCATGGCATAACCACTCATAGCCTCGTACCATTTGGTATATACTTGCTATGGGAACCTAAGCCTTTTATCCCAAAGACTAAAGCTCATGTAATTGGCCTAGTTACTTTCCCTAGGTTTTACCCCAAATGCATGTTGTTTGATTATGGTTAATTTATCTTGGCTTAAATCATGGCTTATTTGGTTTGTTCTTTTTCTAATATGACCTAAGTATATTGTAAGCTCAAAATAATTTTTCCTTTAAAATCCAAAAGACCAAAGCTATTTTCAAAACTTTTCAAGATGGTCTTTGGACATAAAATTTATCTAGAAATACATCAAAAAAAATTTTTTCTCATGGCCCAAATACTAAGCCCAAAATCCATTTTTTCTAAAATATTTTTACAATGGGCTTAGAAACAAAATTTTTTTCATTCAACCTTTTCTTACAAAGAGCTTGCAAAATATTTAGGTCAATTATGAAATACCAAAAATCAATTGTGGGCCTAGTTTACACTAAGAATAAATTAACCATGGGCTTGTTTTTGGCATGAATCATTAGTTACCTTTTTCAAGTGAGAAATCTATCTATAATAAACCTCTTAATTTAGTTTTAATATAATATAGCATAAAAGCTACTTTAGTTGGTTGAATGGATTAAAACCTAATTAATGGGAATTACTATGAATGGATTTCCATTCTCGAAAAATATAACTATGTAATCCTCTCTGGCTCACAGCCCTGGATTACGACAGTTCAAAAGCTTACAACATTCCGACCTACACCAGAGACGAGGTATCTAGCAACGACTCAATCACTTACTCACCAAAAACAATGGAGCCCAAACAAATTCAAAGAATGGTGGATGAAGCCCTCAATGCCAAAATGGAAGAAATAAAAGAGGCCCTAGCTGAGACCATGAAGAACCAATTGACTGCAATCTTAGAAAATCATGTCGAGGCATCTGCTAGCACTAAGAAGCCAAAGGACAAAGGGAAGACTAGAGTTGGTGAAGTGGTTTTTGATGATGATAAGGTGGTCATTGATGATGATGATTGGGCTCAATACTACCAAGATCCTCTAGACAAAAAGGAGCTGAAGGTTGTTGAGAAGGTAACTATTGAAAAGACCGAGACATCTGATGTTGAAAAGATGATTGCTGATTTAGAAAAGAAATTTGAGAAGAAACTGAAAACCAAAGAAATGTCCGAAGTTGACAAATTATTTAAGCTAGATGAAGAAGTTCCATACAAATTCAAGATGCCATCCTTTGCTAGATACAATGGTAATGGAAATCCTCATCTCCATGTGAAGCAATATATCACTGCTATGCAGTCTGCCCGAGCTACTAAGGCTCAAACTCTAAGGTACTTCATGCTCTCATTGGATCCTGCTGTCCAAAATTGGTTCAATACCTTAGATGATGAAACACAAAAGAATTGGGATCTGCTTTACAAAGCCTTCATCCAGCAATATGGGTATAATGTCGAGTTGGAAGTTACTTTAATGGAAGTAGAGTCCATTAGGCAATGACCAAATGAATGTTTTATAGACTATGTGAAGAGATGGAGAAGCAAGGCCGCTTTGCTCAAGAAGAGGCCCGATGAATCTGATCAAATAAGAATGATCGTGAGAGGTGTCCTGCCCAATCTCCGTGAAAGAATGTCTCACACCCTTATAAGGGACTTCAAAGATCTTCTCCAAGCTGGTCTACAAATTGAAGAGTGGGAAAGGGAGAAGAATAGCTTTTCAATAAAAAAGAATGAGAAAAGGAACTACCAGTCGGGCAATCAAAGCATACAAAAAGAAGTTGATGTCAATATAATTGGTCAAGCAAATAGAAGGCAGTTTTCAGATCTGAGGAAGCCTTTGTCTTGGGTCTTCGACAAGCTACAAAAGAAAGGGTTGTTACAACCATTGGCTCCCGACCTTTGCCTAGTCCATTACCCTCAAAATTTGATACTAAGGTTTTTTGTCAATTTAATCAGACTCAAGGATATGAGACTGATAGATGTACCCAATTAAGGCATGAGATCCAAGATTTGATTGATAGTGGCAAGCTACCCAAGCCGGATAAGCCCAACACCAAAGACAATCCATTACCAAGGTTTAATAGAGTACCTCCACTGACAACCTTCATGGTGGGAAAAGGATTGGAAGAAGATTTTGTTTTATCATCCTTTCAAGATGGAAATATTGAAGATATGAAGGGAAAAGAAGCTTAAACTCAATGAACTTTCCTTAGCTTGAATGTTGCTTTTCAATTTTACTTTCTTTAATATTTAATTGGAACTATCATATTTTTCAAATTTAAATTTGTTTGAATAAATTACTTTCATCAAAATTTTTATTGGTCTTTGTTCATTTTGGTGTTCAACCAATGAGGAATCTAGCTTGATAATTCATGAATTAATATATTTATGCATCATGACTCGAATGACTTTACTAGATGAGGGAATTGCTCTATAGCATTGAGTTATGTATGCTTACTTAGAGAGGGCTCCTGCATAATTGCCTTTTTCAAGGTCCTAGGCAATCTTAGAACATGCTTTGGCAAGCTTTTCGAGGCGAAATTGAACTCTGCTTATTTAAGGGAGAGATGATCTAGGCATTATTTGACGAGCCAACAACTAGTATCTACCCTATTAAATATCAATCCCTAGTTGTCCCTTTGAGCCTTCATAAAATTTTATCTTTCTTTTCATTGGCATATAACCCCAACAACTTACTTTGAACTGTTGTGATACTTTTGACAAGTCTTATGATCGCTAAGGTGAAGAGGTAAGAAGATCAAAGAAAGAAATGAATAGTAAAGACCATGAAGATAGTTGAAGTTTCCAAGACCATAAGGGTAGTTGAAGTTCACCTAATATCTCCAATCTATCAAGATAACATCAGAGTAACAAATGATTTATCCCTGTTAAAGGAGATTTATGTCACCCCACTCATCCATTATTGGAAGCGCAAGTTAGTACAAACAAGACAACTCTTTTAGAGCTAGAACCAACAAAAAAAACAAAAGAAAAAAGAAAGAAAAAAGAAAAGAAAGAAAAGAAAGAAAAAAGAAAAAAAAGAGAAGAAAGATAAAACCTAAAAAGGTGGTTCAGAAAGCCAACTGAGTTCTCTTTTACCTAAAGCAGCAAAAGGCTTCCATTTGGTTCATAAAGACATTTTTACTTGAATTGGTCCAACCCAACCAAAGATTCAATCAAAATTGAAGAAAAAGGAGGAAGAGCATCCAGTTCTTGAAAGTTCTGTACTTGATAGTCCTACAAGAAAGAAGGACAAAATGATAAAAGAAAGGGAAGAGTAAGGAAAGAGAAAGAAAAGGGAAGAGTAAGAAAAATGAAAAGAAAGAAAGGGGAGAAGAAGAAAAGAAATGATTTTGGGTACCAAATTTTTTGGTGGGGGCAAAGACTGTCCTAATCAAGATCCAAATTAATGTCAAGAAGATAGAAAGAATTTGGAGTCTAGAAAGATTGCCTCCAAGCTGCCTAAAATTCAAACAATAAATTTATAGTGGGAGGGTTTGTCCATTATGTCACATCAACTCCTATCTCAAAATGGCCTTCATTTAACACATGTCCCTCGTAGACCCCATTTCAAGCCTATCAACGACCTGTTGATCTCTCTTGGTAGGTAGAGTCTATTAGTGGAGATAGTTTGGATCAGCATGCATATGAGATAGACAATATTTAAACTCAAATGAGACCTTTGGCCAAGTAATGTGTATATGCCTATCTGAAGTGCAACAATTCTTGCTTAAATAGAAATGATTCCCGAGTTAAGTACGGTAACTAGGGTTTTCATGTTATAGATATGTTAATTTGAAAAAATCAAGTCCTGAGGTACATTGACATTAATTTGGCAAAGCCAACATTTGATTTCAAATTCAAAAAAAAAATGTGTTTTGTCATACAAAGCCTTCAAGTTAAGGGAAGTATGTTAAACCTCCAAAGGACACATTGGGCAAAGGAAATTATTATTGGCAAAGTTATGAAGAAACTACCAAACGACATGCTGAAATATAGTTTGAAATAGATGCAATCCTGACTTTGCTGCTTAGAGGCTCCATCACTCATGTTTTTAACATCTTGAAGATAAAAGCCACAAATGCAAAGCTTTCTATTATTCCAATGCAAGACTTGAACAAGCATCAAAAAGGAACTAATGAGAACACTTCTACTGAACACCTCGGTCTGTGAGTCGATGGAACAACTGTAAGTATTATTCATGCATATCATGCATACATGAGCATATCACATCGCACTTTCTTGTCTTGTGTTGTCTATTCCATGGCAAAATGAACAGCAAACACCCTGTGAAGTAAAGAATCAAAAGAAGATATCAAATCAGGGGGGCATAGAAAGCCCATTGCTTGAGAAAGCTCCAATAATTTTGCAAAGAGAAGAAATGCGTGCTTGTGCGAAGAACTAGATGGCAAAAACATCAATCAGAGCCTGCATAGAAAAATCATGGGTTTGAGCCTACACAGGGGGAAAATTTTCTCCTTTTCAATTTTTTTTGAATCTATATACCAAATATTTTCAAACTCACTTGCAAATATTTTGCCACGTAGGGGCAAGGAGAAGATATGAGGACCAACTAAAAATAGCTGAATTTTTGCAAAAAGGAAGAACAAAAGAATGGAACATTAGAACTATCAAAAGAATGAAGATGCAAAAGACAAAAGATCAGTTCAGCTAAGAGAGCTGAAGCCAGGGTAAAGACTCGGCCTCTAATGGATAAAGACCTAATTTCCCAAGGATGAAGATCCATTTTTAAGGGTGAAGACCCGATCTCAAAGGATGAAGATCCATTTTCAAGGGTGAAGACCCGATCTCAAAGGATGAAGATCCATTTGCAAGAGTGAAGACCCAATCTCAAAGGATGAAAATCCATTTTCAAGGGTGAAGACCCGATCTCAAAGGATGAAGATCCATTGAAAGGGTGAAGACCTGATCTCAAAGGATGAAAATCCATTTTCAAGGGTGAAGACCCGATCTCAAAGGATAAAGATCCATTTTCAAGGGAGAAGACCCGATCTCAAAGGATGAAGATCCATTTGCAAGGGTGAAGACCCGATTTCAAAGGATGAAGATCCATTTTCAAGGGTCAGCGCGGGCCCGTGGACAAAATTTTCTGCGGGCAAAATGGCCTACAAGCCGTTCCGCATGCGTTGCCGCAGCCAGCTGCGGCAGCTTTTTTTGCCAGCCCAATTTTTCCGCAACAATTTTTTTTTTTGCCAGCGAAATTTTTCCAACACAAATTTTCTGAAACCTAATGCAATTAGATTTCGGTTTCCTTTTCTTATTGAATATTGTATGCCATGAATAATTAGAATTACCCATAGAATTCTTCTATAAATATGGACTAAACAACACAAAAAAGGAGGAGGAAATAAGGAAGAAAATTGGACAGAAACTTGAACAAAAGTGGAAACCGAATCTGTGAAGGAAAACCTTGAACGAAACTGATTTTTTGAGAGAGCCGAAAAACAATTCAAGCAATTCAAAGGCAAAAAGGCTTGCCTTTGACCTTGTTCATCCAAGAAGCAATTTTTTGGGTGTAACTCACGAACCAAGGTTTGAGCTCTTAAATTATTTTTGTTTTTTCACAGTAGCTGAATTCATCTAGTTGCTTCTTTTAATTCAAAAATCCAGAACTTTAATTTAGCTTTTCCAAAGTTAAAAACACTAATTCGTTGCTTTATTTTCCAAAGAATTTAAAGTTATTAATTTACTTTCCAAATTATCAAAACCCTTAAATTATATTCTGTTTCTTTCCAACAGCTTTAAAAACTTCTTTTTTGTTTTATAAACTTTAAATGGTTTGTTTATTTTCATAAAACCTCATAAAAGTATCAAATTGATTTTCAAACCCTAAAAGCTTTATGCATCCACCGAAACCCTAATTTTAAAACACTAAACCCTAACTCAACTCTAATAATAAGACCCTAGCCCTTTAAAGCCTTAAACCCTAATTTTTTTTATAAACCCTAATCCTTTAAAACCTTAAAAATCATATAAACACAAATATTTTAATTTTACACAGTAAGCTTGAAACCATCATTTAAAACCACAAATCAAAAGTATTTTAAAGTGTCCAAAACCCTAGTTTAATGATTTCACCATTCAAACCTTAATTTGGTTAATCAAAGTGTCTTACCAACCTTTTAAAACATAAAATCCTTAATCTATTTTAATTCTTTAAAAAGTCACAGTAGCTTAAACCCATGAAAATCCAAAACCCTAAACACATGAAATAAAGGATCCTAAATGGAAACAGTAGCTATAACTTAGATTTTTTATTTGCCTTATTCAATTCTATATTTGATTATGCATTGATTTATTTTATATGCTTTAATTTATTTTAAGTTCAATACTTGGTTTATTTAATTTATCATGGCTGAATGTTTATTTTCCATTGATATTTAATACTTTTAATGAATGATTTATTTATGATGAATGATTATTTACTTTTATCAATTTATTTAGGTTTCTAAATGTTGTAAGAGGTATGTTTCCACTTGGTGGGTAGCTCATTAGTTAAACATCATGTAATTTAAATTGCTTTTCTATTGTAGAACCAATGTAAAGGACATGTTTCTACCTTTCGGTGGGTGTCCTATTTAGGCATGGGATGTAAGGACATGTTTCCATCTTCGGGTGGGTGTCCATTTATTTTGCTTGGACATTGCTTTGTTTTTAATATAATGATGCTTTCTTTTAATTATTGTGTGTAATATGGATAATGTTGTTATATTTAAGGATTTTATAATATTAAGACCTGTAAAGGAGGCCGATTCCAATGAACCGGGCGTTGTGGGGGTGCTGGGCCATTTCTCACCTTCCCCACACGTACCCGACTTTTCGAACCCATTAGGGGGTTGGGGATTCCTTAGGAATCGAGTCATCCACCCCTTTCTTTTTTCCCGGCCAGTCCGGGTGTCGACTCCATTTTCTCCGGACTTAGGTCCGTATTCTCTAAGGCCCCGAGCCTAAACAGTGCCAAAGTCGCAAGAACCATTCCACCGGGAGTGGGGGCAAAAATCCCCGCTCACAGGGCCCAACACTATACAATCATCAAGTTCAGTCATTACAATAACAATTTCACCGTCCAGCGCTGTTCAGGTCCATTTTCAATCTCAATTTCATCACATGACCTAACTCTATGCAGGTCAAGACCTAATCTCTCTTAATTATATTAATACTTGCAATATCATTCTCAATATTACTAGACAAGTAATTGTATAAGGTAACAAACACTCGATAATATTTTTTTTTAATCATCCACATACACATTCGTAAGTCATATTCACAATGTGACTTATTTTCAACATTTTCTTATATATCACAATTGTGTTCATATGGAAAAATCTCATCGCACATATCATACAATTATACACAATTCCTCTTTTACATACAACCTATACAAAGTAACATTTATCACCTTTCAAAGAATATTATCATTTCTCATTCTTTTGACATTACTTAGGTTATTCATCAATTTAACATATATATATATGCACTCTGACCACAACATAATTAACATCTTTCTTATTTAATTGTCCATCTTTTAAATAAGTTTCTTATTATATTATATATATACTTTTTTTTAACACTTCACATAAATCTTAGTCACATTTCCAATGTGACATCTCTCTCACATTTTTTTTATTCATTTATCATACCTTTCATATCCATTTCCATCATTTTCAATTCAATTATCTAAAGTAACTCGTTTTCACTTGGTTAATCATTTCCCTTTATTTCATAACAAATTTCTATATTATCAACCACATTACACCTTAGTGAGTACATTCATAAATAATATTACTCATTCAAAATTACTCCCATGCTTATTAAACATTAAACTATAAATATCCAAACAATCTTCATCGAAATTCTCTTACAATTCTAAATTTCCAACTTACTACTTTACTTAAACTTCATTTTATTAATCTCACTTTCAAGAGCTAACTTTATAAACATTATTTTTATATTAATATAACATCAAAACACATCACTTTCACAATTATGGAAATCCATTTCAAAAATTTAAATTTTATATAATGCAACCAACAACATGAACCTCACCAAATCTCATCCATGTCACATTCTCAATCTTAAGATCATAACATTTACTTTTAAACAACACTAATTCATTTCCTTACACTAATTAACATCGTCAATTTAGATATCCTAATTTTACATACTTAGACCCTAAATCATGTATCATTTATTTTTTTTCTTATGAACTCTTTGTTCTAACTTATTAAAAACTCCATATTTCTTCATAATTCTACCCATATGCATATAAATTTTCATAATTGTTCTTATTCATTTGTCTCATGAAATTAATTTATTACTCATGTACACAAAATTGTATGACTTCCTTAGTTTCATGTCACTCTCACTTTCAATTTTTATATTCCTTACCAATTCTTTATAAAAGATTGTAAACTTTTATCCAAGTTCACTTGACACATATGGACTTATATTTAAAGTTTTAGATTTTTCCAAGTTGATTTAATATATTTAAAAATTAAATCTTTCAAAATCAGAGAATCTGTCTCTTTAATAATTTCTCTGGTAGCACCCGGTTGTCCATTTTTTTCAGGTATCATACCTTAATAAAAATTCATGAAATTTTAACCATATGTTATAGGAATACATATGATATTGGGTGTAAATTTTCATATTTTTCTGGGTTTTTTGCCATAATTTTTAAATATATTTCTCAATTTCTACAGATTCATAGTTTCTAGAACTCCTCTAACAATCTGTGTTCTTCTACCTTTCTTAATTAGTAATTTATCTTTAAAAATTATGAAATTTTATATATTAGATTCTAACATATAGAAAAACTTTTTATTAAATTTTCAAACTCATCCAACATTCCTATATTTATTCAAAAATTCAACAATATCATTTTACAGCACACCTATAAAATTTTCTGTAACTATCATCCCCATTTCTCAAACGTTTTATTTTATATCTTAAATCATTTCATAAATTGTTTCTCTTAATTTCACTTATTCATCAATTGAATTAGCTATGAATTTTAATTTCAAATAAAAGTTTCAAAAATTCTTAATTTATAAGCTCCAGAATGACGCTTCTATTGTGCCACTCTGATCTATATAACCCAAATGTCATCTCAACTCATATCCATTATATCGAACGGACATTGCTACATCAGGGATTAGATAAATTGCCAGTGCCAATGTATGCATCACAATTGAAAATTATTTTTTTAAAATTCTAATTTTCTCTCTCTAACAGCCCACCTAGGTTGAGAACCTCAAACCTAGGCTCTGATACCAAAATAAATGTAACACCCTTATACCCTATATACGTACAATGCATATTTTTAGCATATGTAAAAGATGCATATACGGTATAAAATATCACAGACCAGTTTAATAAATATATAAAATTAAATAGTATATAAGTATTTTTTTTACTTGCTATAGTAACCCGAAATAATATTTTATATGAAAATCTCTAGAAAAAATTCGCCGGAGTTTTGTCTGTAATTTGGGACGTTCCCAAAATTCAGTAAAACACAACCTGCATAAAACAAACACTCCCAATAAAATCAATTCACCATTTCACCAATACTTCTCAATTTCTCCATATTTTCTCAAAACACTTATATATAGGTATATATATCAACAACATATATAAGATCTAATCTTAAACAAATTATTCAAAACATTCTTTACAATTTGCAATATATACTTCAAAAACATATCATAATATACATAATATCAAAATATACTATAATATTAAATATGTACATGCTGGCAACTGGCTCTGATCTTGATGTACCAAAACAACTCTTCAAGGTCAAAAAAAATACAAACCTAGACCCGACCAAGTCTAGAAGAGCTCTCCAGCTCTACCCAATCGTCCATGTCACCTGCACGATGAATTACAATTGCGCTAAGCCGAAGCCTAGTAGTACAAACTTTAGTAATAACAATAATCCAAATGTAATGTCAATGCACAACACACACACACACACACATATATATATATATATATATATCACAACTCATAAAATTATATCTCATTATATTGCTCAATTGTATCACAATTCATAATTCACATTAAAGAAAAGAAAAGCATGGGCCCAAAAGGATCTAATATGCTATTCAAATTTCAGAGTTACTACTTTGGTCCATAATGACACCGTGTGTCTAGCCCCGTAGGCAATATATCCATGGATAATCTAACTAGATCTGAGCTTACGACCCAATCTTTTCACCCCAAAAATATCATATTTATTAGCTGGACCTGGCTTACGACCCGTTCTTTTCACCAGCCCAGCTTTTAGCCCGTAGGCAATCATAGGCATACCACCAAACCCAGAACTCTGAAAATTGAATAACATACTAAACACACAATTTATTCATATTTCTCATTATTAATCTCTTTCTCATTTTCACATTTTCAATCTAGGCACATTGCCTTATTTTCATATTTCTTTTTCACTTTTCTCATTTTTCACATCTTTCTCATTTTTCTCACTTTTCTCACTTTTCTCATTTTTATCAATATCAATTCATTTCATTATACCACATATCTCATTTTTGCATTCACAACACATTACCCAATTACTTTAGGTATTTCCACATAATATGCATATTTCATATTTTACACAATTTAACCATTATCAATGGCTTTTCACAATGCATTTAACATATATATGACATTACAAATGTCATAGCACATTATTCATACACAATCAATGAACCAAGTAGCTTAACACATTTTCCAACCAAAATGTGTTAAGTCCAAATGTCATGCAAATATAAACATTATATTTGAAGTTTGTACATACCTCAAATAGCAACCCAAAATAAGCTTAAAACAACCTCCAATCCTATCCTTCCAACTTGCCCTTCACCACTTGGATGAAGCAAATCAACCTCCCTCAATGCCTAAACCAAATGTGATAGCAAATAATCATTTAGTATCACATTTAATGGCATTTCTAATGTTAAACCATAATTAAACCCCATCCAAGCAAAAATTTAAAATTTAAGGCTAACCTCACTTTAACTTTGGATTCTCATACTAGGCCATTCATTATAATAAATTAAGTTTATTTATATCATTAGAAGCATATTTTAATACATTTGAACCATTTACATTACAAAAATACACTCTTATATACAAAATCATAAAAATGGCATAACCTTCCCCCATTGAAGGTTTTCTATTCCAACATAATCCATTAATCCTTTCAAGCTTATATTCATCACTTTTAACACTAAACAACATGCTTAAACAAATAAAATCAAACAATTCAACCACTTTGGAAAATCACTTTTCCAAAACCCTAAATCTCCACTTCCATTCTCAAACTCTAACCAAACACAACCAAAGCTAATATTTGACTTTAAAATACTTGTTTATGAATCAAAACAACACATTTGGAACCAATTTTCTCAATTAAAGCTCATGTTTCCACAAACCCCAAAGTTCCATAACCCTAAATTCTCTCTCTTCACCAAACTCAACTTAAATTCAATCATTTCTTCAATCTAACCTTAAAATCATTAATAACCAATCAAAACAACATCATTAATATCCAATTAAACAATTAAATCATGCTACTATAAAATTCTAAAATTTACATAACACACTTTTCCATAGAATTTAAAAATTTTATAAGAACGTTTACCAATTGATGAAGAAACTTCTAAAACTCCACTTGAATCCTTAAAATCTCTTCAATTCTTAGTGCTTGGAAGAAAAAAAACTTCTCTTACTCTCCCATGGTAATTTCGACCAAGAAGATGAAGAAGAAGAAGAAGAAGACTTTATTTTTATTTCTCTTTCCTTTCATCCTTTAATTATAACCATGTATATATATATTATTTAATATTTTAATAATTATTTATTTAATAAATTAAAAGTCCAAAAATCCCTCTTCCATTCAAAAATTATTTATTTTTGAATTATTTTATTAATTTTAAATTTCTAAGATTTAATTACCAAAATACCCTTTTACTTTGACATATATATCACATATATATTCCACTTTTTCATTTAAAATCCCTTATTTTTCATTTAAAACCATTAATTTAATTTATCCATTTAAATTATAATTTATTTTATTAAATTTTCAAAAATTAGAGTTTTTCAAAAATTTGGGATATTACATATATGCACAAGTAATGTGTATCTTATATACACATCAAATGTACCTTATATGTGTATTAAATATATTAAGTATGTAATGTATTAATCCAACATATACAATTAATATACCATATGTATATATTATATATACAGTAAATATATATATTGGGTATATACAACTTTTATATTTCCAAAATCACGGATGTGACATGAATTGGAGTCCACCGAAGACTGTGACAGAGGTTAGAAGTTTTTTGGGATTGGCAGGCTATTATCGTCGGTTTGTGAAGGGTTTTTCTAGTATAGCTACTACACTCACTAGATTGCTTCAGAAAGGAGTTAGATTTGTGTGGATAGATCGGTGCGAGTTTTGAGCAGCTGAGGGTGATGTTGACTCAGGCTCCTGTCCTTACCCTGCCTGTGGAAGGTAAACCATATGTGATATACAGTGATACTTCATATAGTGGTTTAGGTTGTGTTCTAATGCAGGAGGGTAGAGTTGGATCATATTAGGGACGCTCAGTTGGCAGATGAGAGAATTTAGAAAATTGTGTTGGTTTGTCAGAAGGGGGAGAGTTGAGACTTTTATGTGAGGAATGATGGCAGTCTATGGTACAGAGATAGGTTTGTATATTCCTGATGATGCAGAATTGAAAATGATGATATTAGAGAAAGCACATCAGTCACTTTACGCTATGCACCCTGAAAGTACCAAGATGTATCAGGACTTGAAGTGATATTATTGGTGGTCAGGTATGAAGAGGGACATTGCAGAGTTTGTATCCAGATGTCTCACTTTCCAGAGAGTGAAGGCTGAGCACCAGGTTCCTTCAGGGTTGCTCCAACTTTTATCAGTGCCCGAGTGGAAATGGAAGCGAGTGACAATGGATTTTGTGATTGGACTGCCTTTGACCCAGAAGAAGCATGATGCAATCTGGGTGATAGTTGATCGGATGACGAAGACAACTCATTTTCTTCCAGTTCGGATGGATTATTCTCTTGAGAGGTTGACTGAGCTGTATATCAGTGAGATAGTGAGGTTACATGGAGTCCCAGTTTTTTTGGTGTCAGATCAAGATCCTCGGTTTACATCAAGGTTTTGGAGGGATTTGCAGGATGCTTTGAGTTCTCAATTGTATTTTAGTACTACTCTTCATCCTCAGACAGATGGACAGTCGGAGAGAGTGATACAGATTCTAGAGGATATGTTAAGAAGCTGTATCATTGATTTTACCGGGAATTGGGACAAATTTTTGCCACTAATTGATTTTACTTATAACAACAGTCATCAGTCCAGTATTGGGATGGCTCCTTATGAGGCCTTGTATGGTAGGAGATGCAGGACACCTTTGTGTTGGGATGAGGTTGGAGAAGGTAAACTGGTCAGTCCCGATTTGATTAAGGAAACAAATGAGAAAGTGAAGGTGATTCGGGGTTGTTTAAAAGTAGCTTCAGACCGACAAAAATCCTATTCAGATTTGAAGAGAAGAGACATAGAGTTCAATGTGGGAGATAAAGTATTTCTGAAGGTGTCTCCATGGAAGAAGATAATGAGATTCGGTCGAAAAGGAAAGTTGAGCCCTCATTTCATAGGACCATATGAGGTGTTGGAGAGAGTTGGTCTAGTGGCTTATAGACTAGCTTTGCCGCATGAGTTGGATCGAATTCATAATATTTTTCATGTCTCGATATTTCAAAGATACAGGTCTGACCTACTCATATCCTATCAGTGGAGTCTATTGAGATGAGTTCAGATCTGACTTACGAGGAAGAACTCGTGGCGACTTTGCCACGAGAGGTTAAATAATTGAGGAATAAGAGGGTGCCACTTATAAAAGTCCTTTAGAGAAATTATGCCACTTAGGAGGTGACATGGGAGAGTGAGAAGACGATGCAGAGTCAGTTTTTTCAATTGTTCCTGTCACGAACCAATTTGTACAGATTTATAGTACATCCATGTACAGTACATATGTACAGTATATCCATGTACAGTACATCCGCGTACAGTCAGAGGAACCATCCCGAGAAGCTACTCAAGAGCGCGAAGTGAAGGGAAGTTCTATAGATTTGAAAGGACCTATTTGAAAAGATTATAAAAGTTTTGGGGAGGTGACTGTAATTTCAAAAGGATTTGGGGAGGTAACTGTAATTTTCAAAAGTTGTACTGGAGGTTCTTAATAGCGCACATAACAGACTCCAGAAATGGAAAGTAGAGAAAAATCGGGGTACCAACGGTGCGACACGGTTTTTCCCGAAAACGCACGGTTTGGAAGATATAGGGGATTTTGACCAGGGGCATCATGGTCATTTTTAAAAGTGTCTCGAAAGTAATAATGGATCTCAAAAATGAAAAGTAGAGGAAAAACTGAGTCAAAAAGTGTACCACAGCATTCGGAGAAAGTGCGCTGTTTAAAAGTTACGAACGAGTAACCGCCGGAGGGTATTTTGGTCTTTTCACACCTTAGACCATAAAATTACAGCACAATGAGGTTGAGGGGCCAAAATATAATTAAGATGAAGTCCAAGGGCTTGGGTTGTAAATAAATTAAAGAAGGAGACATTTGGACCAATGAGAATTGGCCATTTTCTCACATATGTGTACCAATGAGAAATCAAAATCTACACCATGACCTATCAACCTCTCTTGGCTGCCATTTGGAGGAGAGAACACCACAAAAATAAAGCCAAGAACTCTCTTTGTTCTTGCTTGGCCGAAAATAGGAGGAAGGGAAAAGAGAGAGAGATTGTTTTTTTTTTTCAAGTAGCTAAATTTGGAGAATTGAGAGAGATTGCAAACTTGGGTGGAGAATAAGATTTTAAGGTAAGGAAATTCATCTATGGTTCTATTTCTTTCATTGGTTATAGTATTTGTAAGATAAAAATGAAAGAATAAATATGATGATTATAGAAAATTTAAGAAGTTGAAGAAAAGTGAAAGAGATGATTTGCACATATAAGATTAAGGATAAAAAGGATGACTAGTAGTATTAGTTAGCAAAATAAGGCATGAAGCACTTAGATTTTATTATGTTCTTGACATGGATTTTATGAAAATTATAGGAAATCAAGAAGTGAGAGAGAAGGAAGCAAAGAAGGCATAAAAGAACTAGAAACAAGTGAAAAGAATTAAGGTTTGGTACTTAAATCATTGCCTTTTCAGTTAATTCACATATTTTGCATTATGGGACTTTTGAAATGGTTTTGAAATGATGTTATTATGTGTGGTAAATATGTGGGAAAGTGCTCTTGAACCATTTGTAATCAATTGATTGTGAAAAGAATGAAAACAAAACAAACTAGCTCAATTTATGCAATTATTCATAAACTTTGATGAGTTTTTAATCACTCCTTTGATTTGATTTTTGGAAGAGGGACCCTTAGTCCTTCAATGGTATCACAAAAGGATTCTAAAAATCAATTTTGCAAGAAAAAAATGAATTTTCCTCAAGTTTGGAAAATTGGGCCGAATGGTCCCTTTTGGGCACCATTCTGCAGCTTTCATTTTGGGCAGTCCGTTGAAGGGGCAAACGAAAGAATTTTTCGACGAAATTTTACATGCATTTAGTTAACTTATGAAAGTGTTTTCCTGCAAAAATTCATCCAAAAATAAGGTTGTTTACTTAGTCAAAACTGTTACCAAAGTTGACTGATTTTCAGCAGTAAAAACAGATTTTACTATTTAGTTGTCGCGTGCCATTGCGTTGCCGATTTTACGCACCGCGCTACTATTCATTTGGTCATTTTTCTAAATGTATTAAAACTGGAATATTATGTTATGGATTGATGTTAAATCATATCAAATGACATGAAGGAGAATTGGAAATGATCAGAAAGGCATCATGACAAGCTATTATGACAATACATGCATTATGGAAAAATCATGGCTTATTGAATATCATGATCAAATTAATTAATGAATTGTTTACGCTCTACTTGGTTATGACAGAACCCTTGAGATAAGGGTATGATGCATCATACTATTACTGCAGTACTGCTTATGGCATGATATGATATTCCGGCTGAAGGCCGATGATTACAATGACATGATCAATGATGCAATGATAATGGCCATTGGCACATGTGCAAGAAATATGATGAAAGATAATGAAATATGATCATGATGAGATATGTTTATCATGACCCTTCCTTATCCGCTGATGTTCTGTTAAACCAGTAGAGCAACCGAAATGATAAAAGCAAGAGAAATGATTTAAATGCAAATTATTCAGTCAAGCCTTTTTACCATCTGTGTTTTGTATTGATTCCTTTCAAGTATTTAAAGTATATAAATGTATGTTCAATCATTCTTTCATTTTATTATTTTATTGCAATGATTTAAGTACCCACTAAGCAATTGCTTAGCGAGTTTAGTTTCCTTCTAAACTCGTAGGTTAAAAGAGGAGACGAGATTGCAGCATGTCCTGCGCAGCTGGCCTTGACTACTACTTTGGGTAGGAGCTTGGATATGATTGATTGTAGTAATATGGCATGTACATAAGCTTGTATGATCTAGCAAATAAATGTATTATACTGAAAAGCTAGAACACGTACACTGCTAGTAATCTAATAAATCTTATTTGGGTTTAGCACTTATGTATGCAAGTATAGAAGTGTGAATTCTTCTTGCAGGATTGTAGTTGAGGTTATAAGGGTGGATTATTGGGAGTGTGCTTGAGTTGAATTGTGAAACAAAATGTTTTTCAAAAATAAGAAAAATCAGTTTTGGCGACACTTGGGACCTCCATTTTTAGGGGAGGTTATGGCAAAATTTTTTTAAAATCTGCATTTAAAATTGGCTAAGTAAAATATTAAGACACAACCACCATGAGTTAACAGTCCATCTTGGTCTATAAACGTAGGCTAAGATGGGGTGTTACATTTAGTGGTATCAGAGCACCGGTTTAGCCGGTCCTGGAAATTTCAACATAGGAGGATACACATTTTATGTTGGGAGTGGCCATTACCAATGTAAAATGGGATATCCTATAGCAGATAAGAAATGAGAGCATATATCATTTAGGTACAAAATGTCGGTATAGTAGAAAGAATATTATAAATACATAAGTATATGAGGTATATGTGATAAAGGAAAATCTAATAGTGATTATGTACATGCCATATAGGAAAGTTAATATGTTGAGTCAAGCCAGCTGCTAATTCTTATCACGATATATGTATACTGTATAAGGTTGCAAGAGGCAGAATCACAAAGAGTTATAGATCAAGAGAAGGAATCACACGCTTTCGTATCCATAAATGTAGAAATGGATCTTGGACTTATGCCACGACCCGCAACGGTGGCTGTGGAAGACCCCGAAGTTTATTTAAGATAGATGACAGTACCATTGCAATAAACGGCAAGAATGGTACCTCTTGCTATCAAAAGAGAAAGGAAGTCCCCAATTGAGAAGTTAAGGAAATATGGGGCTAAAGAATTTAAGGTTAGTAGGGAAGAAGGATTTGAAGAAGTTGAGTACTGTTTGGACAGTACCAGTAGGGCATTGGAACAATTGAGATGCACGCCAGATAAAAGATTTATTTATGCCATGTCCCTTTGGGTAGAAGAAACATACACATGGTAAAACATACTTAAACGCAAGGAGAAATGAGTTATATATCCACAGCAAGGAAGAATGACAGTATCTGAGTATGATAGAGAATTCACTCGCCTCAGTAAGTATGCAAAGAAAATGATAGAAACAAAGCAAGAAAGACGTCAAAGGTTTTGGAAGGATTAAATAATGGAATTAAAGTACAATTAATAGTCATGGACGTGTTTGAATTTTCAAGATTAGTTGTGAAAGTTTTAGGTATTGAGAGGGTATACATGGATTAGAGAAGTAGACACCAACTCATGCAACAAAAGAGAGTACAAACTTAAAGCTTAGGAAGATTTCGACAAGTTGAGAAGAAGTTTAGAAGTGAATATAGTTTTGAATAGTAAAGACGGCGATCGCAAAGCCAAGGATCCGGCCAAGGTTCAAGGTGCCAGACATCCGTAGCTAGTATACCGGGGTCCTTATAAGGGGGTTCAAGGAGAAGGTTAGATAGGCGTATATGGATGTAAAAATGAAAATATATATAAGAAAATGAAATTTGAAGAATGGAATAAAAAGAGGAACAAAATAAGAGGATAAAAGAAAAGTACGTAAAATGTTAAGACCAGACGGTAAGAGATAAAATAGATAGAACTTAAATAACAAAGATGAGTGAACAGAAATAAGTATATGAGAAATTCTCATGTCCGGCCACTAGAGAATATGTACAGTAACCCCATGTACAATATTCACATAAGCAAATGAAGTAAGCGAACTAAGAAGATACTGCTAACCCGACACCGTCGTGTTGAAATTTAGCAGGAAACCAGAGTTAAACGTGCTCAATCAATGATGATGGGTGACCATCCCGTGAGTCTTAATAAGGTAGGAGACGGACCATATGAGTAGAAACTAGACGAAATCTAATCAAAACACTGTATTGTGATTCCTCCTGAAAATGCCCCAATGAAATCATCAAAATTAAGAAATTATAAGAAGAAGATATATGAGATTATGAATTCAGGAAATGATGGAAAAAAAAAAGGGAGAGAGAAGAGAAAGAGAGAAATTAAGAACCAAAGAGGTAGAAAGTGCAGACTTAAAATTAGATCAAAAAGGAAAGAATGAAAGTAATAACAACCCAAGGACTAGGTAAAGGGAAAAGAAAAAAATAACAATTCAAAAATTACTGGAGGATTGGAAAGAAATATAGATTTGAAGGATATATTACTCCTCTATGCAAACACTGTGGATGAAGACATAAGAGTGAATGCTGGTATTTAACAGATGGATGCTGGAAATGCGGGGCACCAGATCGTGTTAGGGTAAACTGCCAGAAAGACAAGTGAATGTACCCACACCGACAGAAAAATCACGGCCCTCTTTTGGCCGAGGCCGAAGCAGGCGAAAGGAAAGTGATTCGAATTTTCAAAGAGCACAATCAGAGACCGTTGACTAGCTCAATTCAAGTACACCAGCCAGAGCCTACGCAATGAAAATTTAGAAGAATTACCAGTAGGATATGTTAAGTTTGAAACATTAGTTATAAATCCGATAAGAGACGAGGTAGTTACACACAAGTGATTAAAGAATGTTCTATAGAGTTACATGAAAATGCATTTCCAGAAAATTTAATAGAGTTACCATTCCAAGAATTTGACGTAATGTTGGTATTGGATTGGCTAACAAGGCATAAAACAGTGGTTGATTATATGAAGAAAGAGAGTAACACTTCATACTCATCACAAGGAGGAAGTGACGGTAGTAGGAAAGAGAGCCGATTACCTAAACAACGTAACAGCAGCAGTTATAACAAGGCGTTCCATACAAACGGATGTGAGGCACACTTGGTAAGCACTATGGAAGCAAAGAAGAATGTGATAAAGATTTAAGAGGTATCAACAATGCGTGATTTTCTCGATGTTTCTTTAGACGAGCTACCCAGATTATCAACTAAGAGAAAAATAGGATTCACTATAAATGTATATCCGGGAAATGCACCGGTGTTGGTTGCCTCATACTGAATGGTACCAGCAGAACCCAAAGAAATGAAAACACAATTATAGAAGCTACTCGACAAGAGTCTTATACGGCCAAGTATTTCTTCATGGGGCATGCCAGTACTCTTCGTCAAGAAGAAAGATAAATGCTTAAGGTCATATGTGAACTATAGTAGTTGAATGAGCTTACGATTAAGGATAAATATCTATTACCATCCATCGACGATGTATTCAACCAACTTAAGGGAACCGAGATTTTGTTTAAAAAAAAAATAGATCACCGACTGGGATATCAGCAGCTGCGGATCAAAGGAAAAGACATTCTAAAGACTACATCTAGAACTCGATACGGACGTTATCAGTTCCTTGTAATGCCCTTTGAGCTCACAAATGTGTCAGTAGTATTCATGGATTTAATGAATCATATCTTTCATCCATACTTTGACCAATTTGTAAATGGTGTTCATAGATGACACCTTTGTTTATTTAAGGAACAAAGAAGAATACGATCGATACTTTTGTATAATATTGCAAATGTTGCGAGAGAAGCAGTTGTACGTCAAACATGACAAATACGAGTTTTGATTGGAAAAAGTGACATTCTTAGAACACACCATATTAGCATAAGGCATTAAAATAGGTCTTAATAAAACAAAAGCCATTTTGGAATGGAAAACACCAAAGACAGTAATAGAAGTAAGAATCTTCTTAGGACTGACTGGGTACTATTAATGTTTTATAAAAGGGTTTTCCATTATTATCATCCCAATGACAAGGTTGTTTCAAAGGAATGCCAAACTCCAATGGACTGATAAATGTTAGAGGAACTTTGAGAAACTAAAGGAAAAGTTAACGAATGCTTCAATACCCATACGACCCGTGTCCAGCAAAGAATTTGTGATATATAGTGATGCTTCACACATCGATTAAGGTTATATGCTTATGCAAAAAGGATAAAATAGTCACATAAGTCTTTTGATGATTTAACCCATACGAAAAAAAAATAATAATAATGATATCCCGGCACACTGTTTGGAATTAACAGTTATCGTATTGGCTTTCAAGATTTGGAGATATGATTTATTTGGAGAAAAGTGTTATATTTATACAGACGCAAAAGTTTAAAATATCAGCCAACCCATGAGGATCTCAATTTATGGTAAGGAAAGTAAACCCAAGTTTTGGAAATAACAGCTAAGTTATAAATTATCATCTAGGAAAAGCTAACGTGGTGGCTGACGCACTTGGTGGAAAATCGATACCAGCCTTAGGCGCTATAAAGATCAGTTTAAGATCAATGGAAGAGGAAGTACTAGTAGTATAAATGCAAGCATAAACTATGTTTCTTTTCAAGAAATTCATCAAGTGCAAAAGGAAAACGAACAAATACAAAAATGGATCAAGCAAGTGCAAGGAGGAAAGAATATAAAATTCTAAATTTCTAAGAACAGTAGTTTGTATTATGATAATAGAGTAATGATACTAACAATGGGAGACATAAGAAAGAAAATTTTTTCGAAAAGCATATAGTAGTCTCTACGCAATGCATCCAGGAGTTAAAAATGTATCAATATCTAAAGAAGTTTTAATGGTAGCCTAGAATGAAGAGAGATGTTGTTGATTTTATGACCAAATGTTTAATATGTCAACAAGCAAAAGTGAAATATCAAATACTATCGGGGCTGTTACAACTAATTTCCACTCTGGTATGAAAATGGGAACATATCACTATGGATTTCGTCATAGAACTACCAATGACACGAGGCCAGCATGACGTTGTTCGGATAATCGTTGACTGCCTAACTAAGTTAGCTCATTTTCTACTTTTACTAATGGATTATTCAATAGATAAGTTGGTGGAAATGTACGCCAAGGAAATTGTACGATTACACAGGATTCCAATGTCTATCATTTTAGGCAGAGGTCCACAGTTCACCATGAATTTATGGAAGAAGTCGTAAACAGCTTCTGAAACCCAAACAAATTATAGCACTGCCTTTCACCCGTAAACAAATGGACGATTTGAAAGAGTAATCCAAATTTTTGGAGGACATATTAAGAGTATGTGTTATAGAATTTAAGGGTGGCTGGAATAGGTATTTGAGTTTAATTGAATATGCATATAACAACGACTATTAATTCAGCATACGGTGACGCCCTATAAAGAATTATACGAAAGAAAACATGGAACACCAGAGTGTTGGACGGAATTAAGTAAAGACAAGATAAAATCATATGCGGGTAGTTAGGAGCAAAATCATATGCGGACTCGAAACGAAGGGACATAGAACTCTAAGTGGAAGACAAGGTTTTTCTAAAGACTTTCCCATGAAAGAAGTATTAAGATTTAAGCAGAAAAGTAAGTTAAGTCTTAGGGATATTGGACTATACGAGATCATCGAACGCATAGATCAATAGCCTATCGGTTAACTCTATTACCAGAACTGAACAAAATACATAATGTTTTTCACGTTTCAATGATAAGGAAATATCGTTGAACTTCACACACGATATGAAGACACAAAACATCAGAGTCCAATCTGACCTAAATTATGAAGAAGAACCAATAGAAATTTTAGCATGAAAAGTCAAAGGATTAAGAAATAAGAGATTTCCTCCAGTTAAAGTGCGGCGAAGGAACCATAGAATGGAAGAGATAATTTGGGAAAGGGAAGGAATAATGAGGATGGAAGCCTAAATTTTATACCCAATTGGCTTCGGGACGAAGCCTAAATTTTAGAGGGGAAGAAATGTCACGACCCAATTTGTACAGATTTATAGTACATCCATGTATAGTACATATGTACAGTATATCCATGTACAGTACATCCGCGTACAGTCAGAGGAACCATCCCGAGAAGCTACTCAAGAGCTCGAAGTGAAGGGAAGTTCTATAGATTTGAAAGGACCTATTTGAAAAGATTATAAAAGTTTTGGGGAGGTGACTGTAATTTCAAAAGGATTTGGGGAGGTAACTGTAATTTCCAAAAGTTGTACTGGAGGTTCTTAATAGCGCACATAACAGACTCCAGAAATGGAAAGTAGAGAAAAATCGGGTACCAACGGTGCGACACGGTTTTTCCAGAAAACGCACGGTTTGGAAGATATAGGGGATTTTGACCAGGGGCATCATGGTCATTTTTAAAAGTGTCTCGAAAGTAATAATGGATCTCAAAAATGAAAAGTAGAGGAAAAACTGAGTCAAAAAGTGTACCACAGCATTCGGCGAAAGTGCACGGTTTAAAAGTTACGAACGAGTAACCGCCGGAGGGTATTTTGATCTTTTCACACCTTAGACCATAAAATTACAGCACAATGAGGTTGAGGGGCCAAAATATAATTAAGATGAAGTCCAAGGGCTTGGGTTGTAAATAAATTAAAGAAGGAGACATTTGGACCAATGAGAATTGGCCATTTTCTCACATATGTGTACCAATGGGAAATCAACATCTACACCATGACCTATCAACCTCTCTTGGCTGCCATTTGGAGGAGAGAACACCACAAAAATAAAGCCAAGAACTCTCTTTGTTCTTGCTTGGCCGAAAATAGGAGGAAGGGAAAAGAGAGAGAGATTGTTTTTTTTTTCAAGTAGCTAAATTTGGAGAATTGAGAGAGATTGCAAACTTGGGTGGAGAATAAGATTTTAAGGTAAGGAAATTCATCTATGGTTCTATTTCTTTCATTGGTTATAGTATTTGTAAGATAAAAATGAAAGAATAAATATGATGATTATAGAAAATTTAAGAAGTTGAAGAAAAGTGAAAGAGATGATTTGCACATATAAGATTAAGGATAAAAAGGATGACTAGTAGTATTAGTTAGCAAAATAAGGCATGAAGCACTTAGATTTTATTATGTTCTTGACATGGATTTTATGAAAATTATAGGAAATCAAGAAGTGAGAGAGAAGGAAGCAAAGAAGGCATAAAAGTACTAGAAACAAGTGAAAAGAATTAAGGTTTGGTACTTAAATCATTGCCTTTTCAGTTAATTCACATATTTTGCATTATGGGACTTTTGAAATGGTTTTGAAATGATGTTATTATGTGTGGTAAATATGTGGGAAAGTGCTCTTGAACCATTTGTAATCAATTGATTGTGAAAAGAATGAAAACAAAACAAACTAGCTCAATTTATGCAATTATTCATAAACTTTGATGAGTTTTTAATCACTCCTTTGGTTTGATTTTTGGAAGAGGGACCCTTAGTCCTTCAATGGTATCACAAAAGGATTCTAAAAATCAATTTTGCAAGAAAAAAATGAATTTCCCTCAAGTTTGGAAAATTGGGCCGAATGGTCCCTTTTGGGCACCATTCTGCAGCTTTCATTTTGGGCAGTCCGTTGAAGGGGCAAACGAAAGAATTTTTCGACGAAATTTTACATGCATTTAGTTAACTTATGAAAGTGTTTTCCTGCAAAAATTCATCCAAAAATAAGGTTGTTTACTTAGTCAAAACTGTTACCAAAGTTGACTGATTTTCAGCAGTAAAAACAGATTTTACTATTTAGTTGTTGCGCGCCATTGCGTTGCCGATTTTACGCACCGCGCTACTATTCATTTGGTCATTTTTCTAAATGTGTTAAAACTGGAATATTATGTTATGGATTGATGTTAAATCATATCAAATGAGATGAAGGAGAATTGGAAATGATCATAAAGGCATCATGACAAGCTATTATGACAATACATGCATTATGGAAAAATCATGGCTTATTGAATATCATGATCAAATTAATTAATGAATTGTTTACGCTCTACTTGGTTATGACAGAACCCTTGAGATAAGGGTATGATGCATCATACTATTACTGCAGTACTGCTTATGGCATGATATGATATTCCGGCTGAAGGCCGATGATTACAATGACATGATCAATGATGCAATGATAATGGCCATTGGCACATGTGCAAGAAATATGATGAAAGATAATGAAATATGATCATGATGAGATATGTTTATCATGACCCTTCCTTATCCGCTGATGTTCTGTTAAACCAGTAGAGCAACCGAAATGATAAAAGCAAGAGAAATGATTTAAATGCAAATTATTCAGTCAAGCCTTTTTACCATCTGTGTTTTGTATTGATTCCTTTCAAGTATTTAAAGTATATAAATGTATGTTCAATCATTCTTTCATTTTATTATTTTATTGCAATGATTTAAGTACCCACTAAGCAATTGCTTAGCGAGTTTAGTTTCCTTCTAAACTCGTAGGTTAAAAGAGGAGACGAGATTGCAGCATGTCCTGCGCAGCTGGCCTTGACTACTACTTTGGGTAGGAGCTTGGATATGATTGATTGTAGTAATATGGCATGTACATAAGCTTGTATGATCTAGCAAATAAATGTATTATACTGAAAAGCTAGAACACGTACACTGCTAGTAATCTAATAAATCTTATTTGGGTTTAGCACTTATGTATGCAAGTATAGAAGTGTGAATTCTTCTTGCAGGATTGTAGTTGAGGTTATAAGGGTGGATTATTGGGAGTGTGCTTGAGTTGAATTGTGAAACAAAATGTTTTTCAAAAATAAGAAAAATCAGTTTTGGCGACACTTGGGACCTCCATTTTTAGGGGAGGTTATGGCAAATTTTTTTTAAAATCTGCATTTAAAATTGGCTAAGTAAAATATTAAGACACAACCACCATGAGTTAACAGTCCATCTTGGTCTATAAACGTAGGCTAAGATGGGGTGTTACAGTTCCAGACTTGAGAGTAGGCAATTTCGAGGACGAAATTTGTTTTAGGGGGAGAGAATTGTAATATCCCAAATTTTTTTGAAAATTTCTAATTTTTAAAAATTTGATAAAATATATTATAATTAAATTGGATAATTAAATTAATGGTTTTAAATGAAAAATGAAGGAATTTTAAATGAAAAAGTGGAATATATATGTGATATATATGTAAAATATACATAACATATAAAAGTTTACACTTTTTTAAAAAAAAAGTCAAAAATCAAAGTAAAAAAGGCATTTTGGTAATTAAATCTTAAAAATTTAAAATTATTAAATTAATTCAAAAATAAAATAATTTTTAAATGGAAGAGGGATTTTTAGAATTTTAATTTATTAAATAAATAATTAAATAATTAATTATTAAAATATTAAATAATATATATATGGTTACAATTAAAGGATAAAAGGAAAGAGAAAATTAATATTAGTCTTCTCCTTCTTCTTCTTCTTCAAAAAAAAAAAATTACATGGCCATGGAAGTGATTTTTCTTCATCCAAATACTCATTTAGATGAGAAAATTCAAGAATTAATTGAAGTTTTGGTGGATTTTCAATAGGTTAGTAAGCTTCTTTTCTTAATTTTTGATTTTCTATGAAAGTATGAATATGTGAATTTTGAGATTTTCTATTAGCATGATTTAATTATTTAATTGGGTATGAATGAAGCTATTTTGATTAATTATTAATTATTTTCAAGTTAAATGGAAGAAAAAATTAAGTTTGAGATGAGTTGGGTGAAGAGAGAGAATTTAGGGTTGTGAAAAAATTGAATTCTTGGAATCATGTGTTTCAATTGTGTAAATTGATTCCAAATGTTATTTTGATGCATAAACAAGAATTTTAAAGTCAAATATTGGATTTGGTTGTGTTTAGTTGGAGTTTGAGAATGGAAGTGTGATTTAGGATTTTGGAAAAATAATTTTTCCAAAGTTGTTAAATTGTATAATTTTATTGGCTTAAGTGTGTTGTTTGGTGATATAAGTGATGAATATAAGCTTAAAATGATTAATGGATTGTGTTGGAATGGAAAACCTTCAATGGGGGAAGGTTATGCCATTTTAGGGTTTTGTATATAAGAGTGTGTTTTTGTAAGGTAAATGGTTTAAATGTATTAAAATATGTTTTTAATAATATAAATAAACTTAATATATTAAAATGAATGGCCTAGTATGAGAATCCAAAGTTAAAGTGTGGTTAGCCTTAAATTTTGAATTTTTGCTTAGATGAGGTTTAATTATGGTTTAATATTGGAAATACCATTAAATGTGATACTAAATGATTATTTGCTATCACATTTGGTTTAGGCATTGAGGAAGGTTGATTTGCTTCATCCAAGTGGTGAAGGGCAAGTTGGAAGGATAGGGTTGGAGGTTGTTTTAAGCTTGTTTTGGTTGCTATTTGAGGGAAGTACAAACTTTGAATACATTGGTTATGTTTGCATGACATTTAGGCTTAATACATTTTGGTTGAAAAATGTGTTAAGCTACTTGATATATTGGTTATTTATGTTTTTGAGGTGAAATGATCAGGTTGTAAGCCTCAAAAATAAGTCCTTGAAGGTGGGTTGGGTGAAATGACCTGGTCATAAGCCCAGACCTAGTTGGACAATTACATTGATATTTTACCTACGGGGCTAGACACATAGTGTCATTATAGACCAAAACAGTAACTCTAAAATTTGAATAGCATATTAGTTATCTTTGAGCCCATGTTTGTATTTGTTTTTATGTAAATTGTGGATTGGAAATATTTGAAAAGTATGAGAAAATGGAATAATGTGATATCCATATGCATTGTGCATTGTCATTGCATTTGAGTTTTATTGTTATCAAGTTTGTATTACTAGCGCAATTGTTTACATCGCGCAGGTAACAGGGTAGATTCGGCTGAGCCAAAGAGTTTTAGACCAGATTCGGCTGGGTATTATGCATATTATATCATGTTTTTGGATTTTATGTATTGTAAACTATAAAGAATATTTGGATTAAGTTATTTGAAATGGGGGTTTAAATGTGTTCTGAATTATATATATATCTATGTATATAAATGTTTGAGAAACTTGGTGAAATTGAGGAGTATGAGTGAAATGGTGATTTGAAATTATTTGGGAGTATTTTCTGATGCAGGTTGTGTTTTGCTGAATTTTGAAAATGTTCAAATTACAGATAAAACTATGGTAATTTTTCCAAGAGATTTTCATATAAAATATTTATTTTGAGTTCCTATAACAAGTAAAGAATATTTATATAGTATTTAATTTTATATATTTAGTATTTGAAATTTTAAATCAGAAATGTAAAATTTTTTATTAAACCGGTCTGTGATATTTTTGTACCGTATATGCGTATTTACATATGCTGAAAATATGTATTGTATGTATATATGGTATAAGGGTGTTACATTATGTATTAAAACAAGCTCCAAGAGCTTGGTTTGATATACTTAGTGTTTACTTACTAGAAAATGGTTTTTCGAAAGGCAAGCTTGATGCAACACTTTTTGTTAAAAAGAAAATGCATAACATTTTGATTGTGTAAATTTATGTCGATGACATTATATTTGGTGCTACTAATGAATCTTTGTAAAAGTAATTTGCTTCTTGTATGACTAGGGAATTGAAATGAGCATGATCGGTGAACTCAAATTCTTACTTGGACTACCAATCAAATAATGCAAGCATGGGATCTTCATCAACTAATCCAAGTATACAAAGGAACTTCTCATGAAGTTTGGAATGGATGGTTCCAAAGCCAGCAAAACTCCAATGAGTATATCCTTGAAACTTGACAAATATGAAAGTGGTAAAGTTGTAGATGAGAAGAATATCAAGGTATTATCATATCACTACTTTACTTAACTGCCTCTAGACCCGATATAGTGTATAGTATTTGCTTATGTGCTAGATTTCAATTTTGGAATAGAGAATCACATTTGAATGCCACTAAAAGAATTTTAAAGTATTTGAATGGTATTTTGCATTTAGGTCTATGGTATCCTAGAAACTCATCATATCATATTTTTTCGATGTGGATTTTGCCGATAGCCTACTAGATATGAAAAGCACCACCGAGACATGTCATTTTCTTAGTGAATGCCTAGTTTCTTGGTTTAACAAGAAACACGTATCGGTTACTTTATCTACTGTGAAAGCCAAATATGTTGCTGCATGTTTTTGTTGCACACAAGTTCTTTGGATGAAACAATAATTGCTTGATTATGAAAAAATATTTGATCACATTCCTATTAAGTGTGATAATACAAGTGCAATTAACCTATCTACGAACCCCATTCAGCATTCTAGGTCAAAGCTTATAGACATCAAACATCATTTTTTAAGGGATAACATTCAAAGTCATAATGTAATCGTGGAATTTATAGACACAAAAAACCAACTTTTCAATATTTTTATAAAACCTTTAAATGAGGAAAGATTAAATATCATAAAATAACACATTGGCACGATTGATGGAAAATCACTTATATGATCATTCTTTAACCTTTTTAAAAACTATTTTGATCATGTACATTTGAAAAATTATCAAAATCCCTATTTGTTTCATTTGTGTTGTCGACCACAAACCCCGAGCTGTCACTCCATTTACTATGTGTCACAGGCCCGAGCTTCAATCACAGATGACTACCGAGCTTGAGCTTTAAATCTTCTTTTGAGCGAGCGCACCATAGATCTTGCGGTCGCCGAAATTCAAAATTTTTCAATTTTTCTCTACCGTTACAGTTACAACTTACTTGTGTCAGCACCTAGAACCTGTAAAGACCATCAGACCGATCTTACGATGGCCCAACAGGTTGAACGACCACACAATATATGTAACTGACAAATGTTTTAAAACGTTGGAACTTTTAAATTTTGGCCCATTTTGCCCCTAAATGGTCAGAAACGACTAGTTTTTCAAATTTTTCCTATAAAAATCCTCATATTGCATGAAAATACATGTTTACAAACACACAAACACATTTTCAAACATTCTTTCAAGTTATTGATTATCAAGAAGAAGTTTTTTGAAGGTTTTTCAAGCTCCATCAACACTCCACTTTCTAGCTTTCTTTTCTATCTTCTACATTTCTATATTTTCTTTTGTATTTTGCTTTAAATGAATTTATGGCACCCAAATCCAAAACTCCCGAAAAGAAAGACACAACATGATTATGATTAGTGAACCTCAACCACAACCTCAAACTCAACCTAAGTCCAAACACTTTAATAGGAAAAGTGTTCAAACCCATAAACCCAAATACAAAATAGAAGAATAAAAAACCAAGTAATATATGCTTAATAGTAAAAAGATTGAGCCTACCAAAATGCCAGCTGAAGCCATGCTTCTAACCATCAACATCCAAGGAAATCCTTTTATGTATCTTGATAGGATAGGTTGGAGAAACTTTGCCTTTCCTAATGAATTGGGCTACCCCAGTCTTTCTAGAGAGTTCTTAATGTCCATTAGAATAGAGAAGAACCCAATACTCCCATTAGATACTATGGACTTTACTTTAGGCTATTTTATCAAGAGTTTGCTCTTTCCTTAGAAAGATTTGCTGAAATTTAGGGTTTCCCATCTCATGGAGCCTTCTCATATTTTGATAAGGACTTTCCCTTGAAAGATTTTTCATCTTTTTGGAGTAAACTATCCATTGAAATATAGTATAATAATAGATCTTCCAAAGCCATTCATTTTAAAACTCTCATCTTTTGACTTCTTCATAGGATCATCACCTTCACCATTCATCAAAAGAGTGATGGCAATGAAAAAGTCACTCAATGTAACTTATTCTTTTTGTATGCTTTAGAGCAAGTGAGCATGTCCTAACTGCCAAATTTCTTATAGACATGTTCATTCACAATGGGAAATATAGGGCTTGGTACATTTTTCCTTTCTTCTTAAGTTACTCAAATTGCTAAACATTTAGGTTTGTTAACCCCTGAAAATTTAGCAACCCTAAGTGATCATCTTGATCTTGCAACAAACTCCATCAATATTGAGTACCTTCAAAATGCACGATGCATTCAATAGTTTGATGATCATTATGAGTATACTCTTGGTAGCAAAGATGTGCTTCAAAAAGCCAAGAAAAGACCTAGGTACCATATCATAGAAGAAGAAGAAGGAGAAACTACCCATGTAGAATTTGAGCACCCCCTTAGACCATCCAAGCCTACCAAAGAAAGGGGTGAGTCATCCAAAACCATAAAGCTTATTCTCAAGGCCATAACTTCTCTTCAAAAGCAAATCAATCATTTTAAGAAGGATATAACTAAAAGGATCACAAAACTCAACAAAAAGGTTGATCTCCTTTCCCATATTCATCATGACATATATGACTTCTATGGAAAATTTGATCTTCCCCAATGTGACTTAGAAGATTGGGTTATAAGTGCACACTTTGAAAGCCCTTGTGAAGAATCCTCCCAATCATCTCATGGTTACTCTCCTTCTCCTTCTCTTAATGGTGATGATGATGATGAAAGCACACAAACTCCTCCTCCACCATCAAGAAAAGGAAAAAAAAAGTTCTTGATTAGTTTTATTTTCTTGCTTTGTTATTTTTTATTTCCCTTGTCATTTGTGGTTATTTTAATGAAATAACATGTTATTTCTATGTTTCTTTCTTCTTACCTTTTATTGTTATCTCCTTTTTGCCTTTGTCAAAGGGGAGAAATTGTATGAGGGATGATGATTTTAATTAAGGAAGAAAACTTAAAATTAAAATTGAACATACTTTGATATATTAAGCGGGAGAAGAAACATTACTTAAATTTAATCATACATTCCATATACATTTAATGGAGATTGATTTGAGGGGGGAGCAAACTACAATCACACAACATTAGCATTAAACATTTACATTCTAAATTACAATTGATGCACGCACTTGATTATTTTTAAGTTTAAACCAATTTAATTTCCAAAGTAAAAAAAGGGGGGGATTGTTGGACAATTAAACTATATTTTGATCATTGAAAATCAAATTGATATACACTAATGATTTCAAACAAGTTTGTTGTTGTAGACATGAAACCCTAAAAATTGTAAGACCGCCCGAGCCCACCAAGCAACCACACAAAGCTGTAAGACAAAGTACCAAAGTTACATAAAGGATATCGGGCTTACCAAACGATGAAGCTGGATCGTGAGCTTGTCATGCGACCACACCAAAATTCGAGCGAAATTCACAAACTTATAGAAAGGATGGCAATATCAATGCACGATGAAGTCAGAACGCGAGGAAATCATGCGATTGCTCCAATGTACTGAGCGACTGCACAACCTGATGACCTAAAAGCTCAAAAATGGCATAAGAGATAGCGATTTGCCTGTGCAGTAATTCTTCAATGCCCAATCATTCATGCGACTACCCAAGACAATTGAGTAACCGCATAAGTTCAATACATTTGAATTTTAGAGCCAAATACCTCCAACCAATGATAACCGAACACGTGGATGAAGAAATTCAAATTTAATGGTAATCTTATGTCGAGCGACTGCACAAGGTGTTATGCAACTGCCCAACATGGCAATATGGGCAGTCTAGATTTTGTCAGACAATAAAATCTTACCATTGGAGTTAGCCGTTAGAGAAATTTTCAAATTGTACGACTGCACAAGTGACTAAGCTACCGCACAATCTTACTCAGCCACTAAATTAGTGGAAGACAAGCGTTAAACATGTGAAAACCACTCCAAACAGCTAGTTCAAGTCCAATTGGCTATAAATACCCCCAAAAAACCTCTTGTTTGAGAGTAATTGTAATTTCAATAGCCAAAGCAATACACTTTTACTTTCCTTTACTACAATTAACAATTGAATTGTTAGAGTGTTGGGTGTGAGCATCTAAAACACCATTATAAGTGGAGTGTTAGCTTGAAAACACTTATGTTTTAAAGTAAGCCTGAGAAAACACTTGAGAGGTTGTGAGAATTGATCTCAAACCTTGTGTAAGTTC
The DNA here is from genome assembly GCA_947685225.1 of Garcia nutans. NCBI lineage: Eukaryota > Viridiplantae > Streptophyta > Magnoliopsida > Malpighiales > Euphorbiaceae > Garcia > Garcia nutans. The sequence goes on from CANTUV010000045.1 coordinate 40,584,451, forward strand.
GGTGTAAGCCTGTGAAAAAACCAAGCTGGAATTGAGCTTTTAAAAACTCAAGATTAGTGAAATCTTAACAAGTTGTTAATGAAGTGGATATAGGATTGGGGTAATTCAAACCACTATAAACTCCTTGTGTATGTTCATTTTTTCTCTACTCCTTCTCTTGCTTTGATTTTGTAACATCCTAAAATTTTTTTTGAAATTTTCTAATTCTTGAAATATTTGATAAAATAAATTATAATTTAAAAGGATAAATTAAATTAATGGTTTTAAAAAAAATGAAGAGATTTTAAATGAAAAAGTGAAATATATATGTGATATATATGCAAAATATACATAACATATAAAAGTCAACACTTTTTAAAAGAAATGGGTATTTTGGTAATTAAATCTTATAAATTTAAAATTAATAAAATAATTCAAAAATAAATTATTTTTGAATGGAAGAGAGAAATTAGAACTTTTAATTTATTAAAAAATAATTAAATAATTAAATATTAAATTATTTTAATATATATATGGCTTAAAAAAAGATGAAAAGAAAAAGAAAATATTAAAAAGTCTTCATCTTCTTCTTCTTCTTCCTTTTGGCCAAAATTTCCATGGGAGCTAGACCAAGATTTTGATTCTTCCATACTCCATAAATTGAAGGATTTAACAAGTTTCAAGTGAATTTTTAGTGATTTCCACTAAATTTAGTAAGTTTTCATCTCTTTTCTTTGAATTCCATAGAAGATTGTATTATGTGAGAATTTGAATTTTGATGTAGTATGTTATAATTATTGGAATTGGTGTGTATGATGTTATTTTGGGTAGTTAACAATGATTTTAAGGTTAGATTGAAGAGATGATGGAGTTTGGATAAAGAATTGTGAAGAGAGAGAATTTAGGGTTATGGATTTTTGGGGTTTTGAAAATATGAACTTTAATTGTGAAAATCAGTTCTAAATGAGTTGTTTTGATTCATAAACAAGTATTTTAAAGTCAAATATTGGATTTGGTGGTGTTGGGTTGGAGTTTGAGAATGGAAGTGGAGATTTAGAGTTTTGAAAAAGTGATTTTCCAAAGTGGTTGAATTGTGTGATTTTATTTGTTTAAGCATGTTGTTTAGTGTTAAAAGTGATGAATATAAGCTTGGAATGAGTAATGGATTGTGTTGGAATGGAAAACCTTCAATAGGAGAAGGTTATGCCATTTTTGAGATTTTGTGTATAAGATTGTATTTTTATAATGTAAATGATTTAAATGTATTAAAATATATTTTTAATAATATAAATAAACTTAAAACACTAATTTAATTGTAGTAGAATGAAATTCTAATGTTGAAGTAAGGAAAGGCTAAATTTTTAAAAATTGATAAGAGTGATGTGTAATTATAGTTTAATGTTGGAAATGCCATTAAATGTGATACTAAATGATTATTTGATATCACATTTGGTTTAAGCATCGAGGGAGGTTGATTTGCTTCATCCAAGTGGTCAAAGGCAAGTTGAAAAGATTAGATTGGAGGTTGTTTTAAGCTTGCTTTTGGTTGCTAGCGGAGGTATGTACAAACTTTGAATATAATGTTTATATTTGCATAACATTTGGACTTAACACATTTTGGTTGAAAAATGTGTTAAGCTACTTGGTTCATTGATTGTGTATGAATAATATGCTATGACATTTGTAATGTCATATATGTGTTAAATGCATTATGAAAAGCCATTGATAATAGCTAAATTGTGTAAAATATGAAATATATATATGATATGAAAATACCTAAAGTAATTGGGTAATGTGTTGTGAATGCAAAAATGATATATGTAGAATAATGAAATGAATTGATATTGATAAAAATGAGAAAAGTGAGAAAAATGAGAAAGATGTGAAAAATGAGAAAAGTGAGAAAAAAAATATGAAAATAAGGCAATGTGCCTAGATTAAATATGTGACAAAGAGAGAGATTAATAATGAGAAAAATGAATAAATTGTGTGTCTAGTATGTTATTCAATTTTCAGAGTTTTGGGTTTGGCGGCATGCCTATGATTGCCTACGGGCTAAACGCTGGAATGGTGAAAAGACTGGTCGTAAGCCAAGCCAGCTGATAAATATGATATTTTTGGGGTGAAAAGACTGGGTCGTAAGCCTCAAAAGCTATAGTAGTCTAGCCCGGTTGAGGACAAAGATACTAAGGCCTAAGGGTCTAGCCGGATTGAGGTCTAAGAGACTGGAGCTGTTACATTATCCATGGATATATTACCTACGGGGCTAGACACATGGTGTTATTATGTACTAAAGCAGTAACTCTGAAATTTGAATAGCATATTAGATCCTTTTTGGGCCCATGCTTATCTTTATTTAATGTGAATTATGAATTATGATACAATTGAGCAATAAAATGTTATGAGTTGTGATTATGAAATATTTGAAAAATATAAGAAAGTGAAATGATGTGACATCTATATGCATTGTGCATTGGCATTGCATTGAGTTTTATTGTTATTATTAAAGTTTGTACCTCTAAGCTTTTGCTTAGTGCGATTGTTTCCATCGCGTAGGTGACAGGGTAGACTCAACTGAGCTAGAGAGTTCTTCTAGACCAGGTCGGATCTAGACTTGTAGTTGAGCTTGTTGAGTTGCTATCGAGATCAGAAATACTGCCAGCAGCATGTATATATTTTTTATGTTATTGTACATTTTGAGTATTATGTATAATATATTATGTTTTGAATTTTACATATTGTATATTATAAAGAATGCTTGAGTCAATGTATTTGAAATAGGAGAGTAAATGTGTTTTAAATTATATATATCTATATATATAAATGTTTGAGAAACTTGGTTGTTACGGATCTCTCAGAAAATAAGTTTTAAGAAGAAAAACGAAAGACAATCAAACAAGCAAGAACACAGGATTTACTTGGTTCACTCTGAACAAATCAGAGCTACATCCAAGGAGGAATCGTCCTCAGTCTTTCCGCTAGAAACTTCAGAAATCAATACAGATACAAGAATCAATATACTGTTGCTCAATAAAAAGAAACAACTCTCTCAACCTCTCAATCTAACAAGAACAGAGAAGAAGAAGAACTCAGAATTCTGAAACCCTAGCATAAAGAAAAGTTAACTCGCAGCAGCCAATTTCAAGAATAGAAAATCGTACATTGACCTTCTCATCTGAATAAAGAGAGTATTTATATAAGCGACAGATATAACCCTAATCTCAAAACTCTGCGTTTTGATAGCATACATAACCAGTTGGACTTCAGCCTGGGCTTGGGCTAAGTTTAGAGGCATAACCCTCACATATCTCCACCTTGACTCTAAACTTCTAGTTTGGAAAGACATTCGGAGTCATCCTCGTGTAATCACCAGTTTCAAGTGCATTATCTTTTTGAAACTCCAAGCATGCCAAGGGCATCATGAAATTTTGCAACAGAAACAACTTTAGTAAAAATGTCAGCAGGATTTTCTAAAGTAGCAATTTTAGTAACAGATATATCTCCTTTAGAAATCACATCTCTAATAAAATGTAACCTGATATCAATATGTTTTGTTCTTTCATGGTATACACTGTTTTTAGACAAGTGTATAGCACTCTGTGAATCAAAAAACACATTAGTCTTACCTTATTGAAAACCCAATTCTGATAAAATACCTCTAAGCCATATGGCTTCTTTGATAGCTTCTGTTAATGCTATATATTCAGCCTCTGTTGTAGACAAAGCCACAACATGCTGAAGGCTACACTTCCAACTCACAATATTATTACCAAAAACAAAACAAAAACTAGTAATTGATCTTCTTTTATCAAGGTTAGCAGCAAAATCAGAATCACAATAACCAATAAGATCAAATTCATCATTAACAGATTGTTTAAACAACAAGCCAACAGAATTAGACCCTTTTAGATATCTGGCTAACCATTTAACAGCATGCCAGTGTTCTTTATTTGGATTTGACATAAATCTACTTACAAGACTAACAGCATAGGCTATGTCTGGTCTAGTACAGACCATGGCATACATCATACTTCCTACTACATTTTGATATGGTACATTACTCATGTACTCAGTTTCAGATAGTGTTGCAGGTTTTGAACTGGAGCTTAACTTGAATTGAGCTCCTATAGGAGTTGAAACATCTCTACTTTTATTTAAATCAAAATGCTCAAGAAATTTAATCACATAATTCTTTTGATTTAAAAACAGTATACCCCTATTTCTATCTCTTTCAATGTTCATACCAATAATTCTTTTGGCTGGACCTAAATCTTTCATATCAAATTCACTGCTTAACACAGATTTCAATTTATTTATTTCATTCAAACTCTTACAGGCAATTAACATATCATCTACATACAGTAGAAGATAAATGTACACATTATCAGGCAGTACAGAGTAATACACACAAGGATCAAACTGACTTCTCTTAAAATTTTTACTGAGCATAAAATCATCAAACCTCTTGTACCACTGCCTAGGTGCTTGTTTTAAACCATACAGTGACTTTTGCAACAAACACACACAATTTTCCTTACCAGTTTGAATGAAGCCAGGTGGCTGTGACATATACAGCTCCTCCTCCAGGTTTCCATGGAGAAAGGCTGTTTTCACATCAAGTTGTTCAAGTTCCAGATTTAACAAAACAGTGATAGAAAATAACAGCCTGATTGATACATGTTTGACAATAGGACTGAACACTTCATGAAAATCAATACCCTCCCTTTGAGAGAACCCCTTAGCTACAACTCTAGCCTTAAATCTCTCTCTCTCTACCCCAGGTATAGCAGGCTTTTTCCTAAAAATCCATTTACAGCTAATAACCTTTTTATTTGAGGGTTTGGGTACTAACCTCCATGTTTTATTTTTCCATAAAGAAGACATTTCTTCTTCCATAGCTTTATACCACTGTTTGCTGCAACTGCTATTCATAGCTTCCTCATAGCTTAAAGGTTCACCTCCTTCTAACTCTGCAACAGATACTAAAGCAAATGCAATTAATTTAGAGTTCATCACATTCAAGGTATAATCATCAAACCTGATTGGTCTCCTGATTTGCCTTCTTGGCCTGTCTCTTGTCAACATATAGTCATCATGTTTTGTTCCAGGTTCCACTTCTTGATCAGAACCATCATATTGAATATTCTGCTCTGCTTCAGTACCTATATGAATGTCTTCAGCTTGAGGTAGTTCATTCTAATCAGTTTGTTTAAAACTGTCAAGCTCCACCTCAAGAGTAGACTTATTTGTCTGAGTATCAGACTTATAATCCTGCAGATTAGTTCTAGGAAATTCAAATTCATTGAAAACAACATTTCTACTCACAACAACCTTTTTGTCATCAGGTAACCAGAATTTATAGCCTTTAATGCCAGTAGGATAGCCAATAAACACACATTTCTTAGCTCTAGGTTCTAGTTTACTAGCTGTGTTGTGGATATATGCTATGCAGCCAAAGATTCTTAAATGAGTATACACAATTGGTCTGTTGTTCCAAATCTCATTAGGACACTTTAATTTCAAAGCAGAAGAGGGAGACCTATTTATTATATAACAAGCAGTCTGAGCTGCTTTAGCCCAAAATTTTGAGGTCAAACCTGATTCAAAGAGCATACATCTTACTTTATCTAAGATAGTTCTATTGTATCTCTCAGCTACTCCATTCTGTTGTGGAGTATATGTGCAAGTTCTATGTCTAAGAATTCCATTTTCTGTACAGAAGTCATTAAACTGTTTATTAATGAATTCTAGTCCATTATTAGTTCTCAATGCTTTAATTTTCTTATTCTTTTGATTTTCAACAAACAATTTCCATTCACAGAATTTTTCAAACACATCATTCTTATTTTTAAGAAAATAAATCCATATTTTTCTTGAAAAATCATCAATGAATGTTATACAGTATTGAGATGCAGATAATGATAATGGCACAAAACTGGAACCCCATAGATCACTGTGTATGTAGTCAAGACATTCAGTTGACTTATACAATGAAGAACTAAAGCTCTGTTTATGCAATTTTCCCATTACACAGCTTTCACATACATCAGGTTTATTAAAATCAGTTAATTCCAGATTCCCTTTTTTACTTAGGTGTTTTAAGGTTTTATAACCTATATGTCCTAACCTTTTATGCCATAGAATAGTGGAATCAGTACTAGAAATTACATTTCCAGCAATGTCAGACTCAACAGTTCCATCAAGATGATAGAGCCTGTTAAGTCTTAGACCTTTTATGACACATCTATCATTCTTATATACACATAGAACACCATCTTTAGCAGTGTGAGGAAAGCCTTTTTCTTCTAAGAATCCTAAGGAAATTAAGTTTCTTTTGAGATCAGGTATATGTCTTACTTGATCTAGTTCAACTAATTTCCCATTCCACATTCTAAATCTAATGGTTCCTATACCTTCTATTTTACAAGATGAATCATTTCCCATCAAAACATTTGAGCCATCTAACTTCTGATATTTATAAAACCACGTTTTATTGGGAGTCATATGAAAGGAAGAAGCTGAATCTAAAATCCAGTTATTAGGGTTTCTAGCTGTACTAACAGTGAGTGCTTCAATATCATCAACCTCTGTTGATGTATTCACAGCACCTGACTCAGAATTCTTTTGTTCAATTTTCTTTAATCTTTCCCTACAATATTTTCTTATATGACCCTTCCTTTTACAATAATAACAAATCCTATCAGACTTAGATGAGTTCATATTGTTTTGATTATTATTATTAGTATTAGAAGAACCACTTGACTGTTGGGTTTGACTGTTATTGAAGACTTTGATTTTGTTATTCTTTTTCTTATTTCTTGATTTCTCTTTAACATATAAACCCTCTGCATTACTGCTAGTTTTACTAACTATTTTATTTTCCATTTCTCTTAGTTTCAATGCATTCATTACATCTTCTAACCCTAATCTGTCTCTGCCATATTTCAATGCATCTTTTACATTCTTATAATTATCAGGGATAGAGTTTAACAATATTATAGTCTGGTTTTCCTCACTTAGGGTCTCTCCTGTGTCAGACAAATCTAAAACCAATTTTTGAAAACAGTCACAATTTTCATCAACAGTTTTAGAAATATCCATTTTAAAACTAAACAGTTGTTCTTTTAAAAATGCAATCCTAGATACAGACCTCACATTATACAACTCATTTAATTTTGCCCACAACTCAGGAGCAGTGGATTTACCTCTGACTTTCCGAAGTACACCATCGGAAAGATTCAGTATTATTGTACTGTAGGCAAGATCCATGAGATCTTGCTTTTCATCATCCTTAAGGCTCTCTGGAAGAGCCTGTAAACCATCAAGTGCACGTTTGCACTTTTGTTGCACCAAGATTGCTGTCATTTTCTCCTTCCAGATGGTAAAGTCCCCTTTTCCATCGAATTTCTCAACGTTGATCTTAGCGATCAACATCAGTTCCTCAATCTTTGATTTCACCGATCAGATTGACACTTTCTGACTCCTTTACACCCAGATCTTGTCAAACAGAAACAATCTTGACAGTACCAGATCTCACAGTAATAAAGAAATCACTTAAAAGAACAAAGAAGGTCAGACTGAAAAACAAAAATCGAAGATGAGAACACTAGATATTTGACTAGAGACAAAGACAGTTACCACCTTTGTCTGTTAGTCTTCTAGATCTAGGGTTTTGATGAACCAGATCGTCTTCTTCCCGATCTACAACTTCAGATCCTGTCAAACACAGAAAAAATACTCGACAGTACCAGATCTAAAGGTAAACTTAAAGAATCAAAGAAAGAAGAAACTGGAGAAACAACAAAACGTACAGATCTAAAGAAATAAGACAAGAAACGTTACCACCTTTCGATTTTCCGTTCGCTGTTGAGATCCAGAGCGTAGCTCTGATACCACTTGTTACGGATCTCTTAGAAAATAAGTTTTAAGAAGAAAAACGAAAGACAATCAGACAAGCAAGAACACAGGATTTACTTGGTTCACTCTGAACAAATCAGAGCTACATCCAAGGAGGAATCGTCCTCAGTCTTTCCACTAGAAACTTCAGAAATCAATACAGATACAAGAATCAATATATTGTTGCTCAATAAAAAGAAACAACTCTCTCAACCTCTCAATCTAACAAGAACAGAGAAGAAGAAGAACTTAGAATTCTGAAACCCTAGCAGAAAGAAAAGTTAACTCGCAGCAGCCAATTTCAAGAATAGAAAATCGTACATTGACCTTCTCATCTGAATAAAGAGAGTATTTATATAAGCGACAGATATAACCCTAATCTCAAAACTCTGCGTTTTGATAGCATACATAACCAGTTGGACTTCAGCCTGGGCTTGGGCTAAGTTTAGAGGCATAACCCTCACATTGGTGAAATTGAAAAGTATGGCTGAGATTGTGATTTGAAATTATTTGGGAGTGTTTTCCTTTTGCAGGTTGAGTAATTGCTAAATTTTGAGATGTCCAAATTACAGGCAAAACTCTGGCAAATTTTTTCTAGAGATTTTTATATATGTTATTTATTTTGGGTTCTTATAACAAGTAAAGAATATTTATATTCTATTTAATTTTATATATTTAGAATTTAGAATTTTAAATGAAAATGTGAAATTTTTTTTATTAAACCAGTCTGTAATATTTTTGTACTGTATATGCGTATTTTACATATGCTGAAAATATATATTATACGTATATAGAGTATAAAAGTGTTACAGATTTTGTTTTAATTTTTAATTTGCCATCAATTTCTTAAATCAACTAATTCACCCCCACTCTTGGTTGCTATCTTGGGACAACAAATAGAAATCAAATTAAGATAGATATTTTATGAATAATATAATTATAATTCTATATATGAATTATTGAATATATATATATATATCCCTTTCAAACCATGCATAGAAATAAAGAGCTATAATTGGTTGAAAATAAATTTTGCAACCTTGTCTTGTATAGAAAAATTGACTAAAAATATCGAGATAAATTTAAAATAACACATTTTTAATAGTGGGAATTATAATAATTGGACTAAAAGAAATTATATTTATTAAATTAAAAAATATTATATAAACCTATATTTTTATTTTCTCTCTTGCTTTATTTTATAACAATATCATATTAATGCAGCATATAGTATTAGATTTTTCATTTTATGAAGTAATACTACGATAGATGTATATCTCAACTTATATAAAATGTCAACTTAACAAATAAATCTTTGACTTCCGAGTATTAAAATTGTTCTTAGAGCTGAAAAATTTTGAGTTTAAGTTATAACTTATAAGGATGTACTAATAAAAAAAACTAAATCAATAATATCAATACTATTGTACTAACTTGAATAAAACCAAATTATAACTAAACATATATATCCCAAGTATGTTGGTTTTTCAACATATGATGGACAAGAAGTCATCTAAGCCACCCCCAAATTAATTTTAATTGCCAAAATCAATTCAATAAAGTATAATTAATTGTTGAAGAAAATTCTAACTAATTATAACACTTCCAATAATGCATTAACAACATAACTAAATAATTCATAGCATAGTGTACTAAGTAGTGTAGAGTACTATTGGTTTGTGATCATTGCAATTAACCAAGAAATTAATCACAACTAGAATTGTCCTTCAAATAAATGTTGAAGAGACTGAAGGGAAGTTGGTTTCCCCTATCCAATGGAAACTTGACCCCTTGCAGAAACCAACAAACTTTTGTGACAGCTAATTAATACACATTCAGAATAAGTATGTGTGATAATGACTTTCATATGTGCTGAGCAGCTATATATATCTCTGTGTAGGTGAACAAATTTTTTATTGATTGAATTATTAGGTTGCCTTGTGATTAAGCCAAATGATTTAAATCTTATCAAGTTCTCCCATTATCAAGAATTACTAAATAAAAAAAAAGATTAAATAAAATGAAAGAAAATTAAATTAAAGAAAAATGGAAGAAAATTCAACTATGCATTATATCTTAATACCAATAAAAGAGAGAACTCTATTCCACTATATGTTAGGGAATGAAAAAGAGTATCAATCTAACACAAAAGGAACACTAATTTGATGCAAACTGTACAGGAATAGATAAATGATGATGATTAAAGAGATCAATTATTATTATTGTTGGATATTTATGAATGTTAATTTGTTTAGTACACACACGATAATACTAATTAATAATCCAACAGATGCATATGCATTTTACATTATATGTGTGTTAAGAGCATCAATAGGTCTAATCAGAAATATCAATGGTGGGTCATCAAAACTTAACTTAACACAACTAATCTTACACAATTAAGGCAAAACTATATCCCTTTTGTCCCCTTTTATACTTGGTTTCCCATTGCTCTTTTCTTGAAAACAGCACAAAAACTGTTTGACAATCAGGCTTACATGAATTGGATACACCACCATAAAAATTTTTATTATTCTTATAATATATATATATATATATATAGCCTCAGTTAATATTATAGGATATTTTGTCTTTCTTGTGTTCTGTGAATTTATTAATTCTTGATATTAATTACCAGCCAAGTCAAGACAAAACTAGAAACCCACAGGCATAAATAACATTGTCTTTCTTGATATTTTTTAGTTCTGTCATAATACAGGTATATATAGCTGGATTTTATAGATATATAGGTTATATAAGAACTCACAATGAACAATAATAAATAAATAATTTATAGAAATAAGAAAACAGTTAATGCGATCAATCATTAATTTCATTACTAACTGTAGAAAAACAAGAAATTAATTGAAGAAAAGAAAAAAAAAACTTGAATAAGTTATTGAGTACCAGAAGAATTATTAATTACCTGAAGGTTCTTTGAGTTGCGACTGTGTGAAAGCCAAATTAATAATTAATCCTCAAAAACAAAATAAAATGCAGTTCTTCATTGTTGGTGAATGAGTGATTGAAGCTGCAAGATGACCTGATAATGGAACTATATACCTAATCTCAAATGAGTATTTAACAATTTATATATATATATATATATATCTACAAATAGATCAAATTAGGTTTCCTAAATAAGTATATACATATATCTGTATAGATCCATTTTAGCTCCAAATAAAACTAGTATCCAAAACAAGAAATAGAATTTATCAATTTATAAAGATTCAACATGGTTGTATCTGTAAATGTCTTATTAACTAAATATAGAAGTATATATAAGAAGAGTAAAAAACTATATATCTAAGATTGGAATTGGTTCATTACCAGATCATGCTGGCAGCTTTAACCTCTCAAACCAACATATCAATCAGGACAATGATGAAGAAGATGAATAACCAAATGGCTTAGAGTGTGAAGTCAGAACGAGTTTCATCTGAAATTTTCTCAGGATTAAAAGGAGGAAGAAGAAGAAGAAAAGAAGAATTGGAGAAAGAAATTAAAAAAAAAAAAAAAGCACGAGAGCCATGCATGTTTAAATGGGTCTGAGAATAGAATCCTCGTGACTCTGACTCTCTACTCTCCGTTTATAAAAATTATGCACTCTCTCTCTCTCTCTCTCTCTCTCTCAGAGTCTCCACCGCTGTTCTCCTCTCTGGTACAAAGTCAGTTACAGATGGAGTATTTAATGATAGGTTTTGGTCCTTCTGTTACAGCTATTGACACTGACTTTAGCCTCTCTCTCTTTCTATAACGTTAGAGTTAATTAGTGATATATTTTTTAATTAATTATTTGAAAAAAAAGAAACAAAAAAAGGGGGACCATTGAATGCTGGTAGGTCCTCTCAAACTATTAAAGAAACTCACAGCTCTCTCCCAAGAAAAATTGATTATTTTTTTATTATTTTTATTTTAATTGAATTCAAATTCAATTAACATATCTTCATTTTTTAAATAATTTCAATTAAAATTTTAATTATATTTAGATTCAATTCAAATTTTTAATTTTAAAAATAATATTGAATTAAAAATTTTATTATTCGACTACTATATTTCACTTAAAATAACAGAAATTATGATGCAAGGTTAATTTATATTAATTTGATTAATTCATAAAATTTACCAAAAGCAAACTTGTGCTTTTGTTGATTTTGATTCATAAATATATACTGATTGTTACTCATCACCTGGCTGCTCAATAAATTTTGATAAATCTAGCTACCTAATTAATTACTAACAACAGCTAATTGTATACTTTTGAGGTTAGGATGAGTTAATTATAATTAATTTGTGATATAATAATGAATAATTGATTTTGCAGAACTTAGTCATTTTTTAAAAAGCTTTAATACTTTCATTTTTCCCTAATAAAAGAAAGAAATGATATCATTATTTTAGCACTAGCAATATTTATGTCAATATATACATATTATGATTTTCGAAAGTCTTCTTCCTCACACGGCTCATTTTTCTAAAATTTTAGGTGGATAAATACTTTGTTTTTTCAAATTTAAATTTCATCTTTGTTATTTTCTTGGACAGTGAAAGATTTTATTCTGTTTTTTATTCTATTTATAATTTTATCATTCAACAATCTTTAGTTTTAATTTATTCTTTTTTCACAAAATGATTTTTTTATATTTATTAGTTTGTATATTTGATTAATTATTCCATTTATGGTGGATAATTATTTATGTTTGTTGATATTCAGATGAAATTTTATAAAAAGACCATAAAAAAGTTAAAACTGGTAATTATATATAATCAAACGTTTCAAATCAAAATTGTTTTATCATTTTTTGTACTTTTAACTTGTTTTTTTTATTAATTTGGAGAAATTACAATAGCGTATATAGTTTCATAATTTTGTGTTATTCTATTTTATCAATTAAAAAAATATTTAGTTTTAAATAAAATGTAAAATAATTTTGATATTTTATTTTATAACTACGGTAATGTAAAATAATTATATGAAAAAAGGCTCCTCAAAAATAATTCCTCACAGGCTGCATTTCAAATTGTTAATTCTGCAGAGTTTGTACCTTATCAATTAATTTTATAAAATTTTATAAAATTTATTTGTAAATATATATTACACCCTTTCAGTTTAAAATATATGTTGTTTTAGGATTTTGTTTAATTACACTAGTAATAATAAATTGTGGGTAATCTCACATTTAAAAAATATAAAAATGTGACTAGTTTATATAAAAATTAGCTCTCCATCCTCGTAAGCTAACATTCTCAAATCTATATTAACAAAAGAAAAATATAATATGGAAAATTTAACATATTTGAAGAGCATATTCATTTCTTTATTATTTATTTTCCAACTTCACACCCTCTCTTTTTTCCTTCACTAAATATTTTCATTGTCTGTTTTTATTTTTCCACATCAAAATCAAAAAAAGATAAGTTACCTTTTTTATCTAACAATTATGATTATTTAACAATATTCTTAACTCATGTGTCCAAATGGACCAAGAACATATATTTTAACTTGAATGGAGTATTTGATATAATAATATCTACAAGAGACTTTATATATATATATATATATATATGTTCTAAATTCTTATAATAAAGAATTAATATAAAAATAAAATTTAATATTTTTAATTTGAAATAGATAATGAATTCGACTCTCATATTTTTTTTCTAAAATATCAATTTCACTCTTTATTTTGAGTTCAATTAATAAATTTTACAATTTTTTGTACATGGCATTTATTAATTTTCTTACCTAACTAATTATAGAGTCTATTGAACCTTAAAAAAAATATTCTCTTTATGTATAGGAATTAATTAAGATATTTTTGTACATAAAAAATTCATTAAAATAAAAAAGCACCATCAAACATGTTCTAGATTAAGATATATTTAAAATTTTATCTCATTAATTTTATAACAATTGGTTATATTTAAACCAAATCATATAAATTTGATAAATATAATAAAATTTTAGCATTATAAATTCAATATATAAAAGAGAAATAATGTCAAAAAAAAAACTACATGATTGTATTGTATATATAGAAATCCAACTTGAAATCAAGAGATTTTAAGGGTTTATAGTATCAGTCAAATGGACTAAGATATGATTTGTGGATTTAATTAAGTAAACGTTAACACAGAAATTAAATATATATTTGTAAGGTAGATAATTAGTGATAATTAAATAAATAAGTTAAATTATGAGGGAAAGTTTGCCATGTGCTTAGTGACCAATAGGACCTACAAAGAAAACCCAATTGAATAAATACAATAATATATAAAAGAAGAGTATGTATTGGGCAGGTTGGTGGAATCAGTTGAGAGAGGGTATCCTTTTGTCTTTAGCTTTGGGTGGTTCTTCTGTCTTTGGTGTATATATTAGTTGACAAACAATGACATATTGACAAACCCTAATGGAGAGAAAGGACCACTCCTTCGTTTGCCTTTCTTTTTTATTTATATAATTCTTTTTTTTAAAAAAAAATATATTTGATTAAATAATGGATAGCTTCACATGGATTTGCTTTGTAATTTAGCTCAGAAAGTTGAATCTTCTAATTTTCATTAAGGTAGGTGTATAAAAACAGTGCAGAGACTAGGGTTTATTTATTTATTTATTTATTATAATAATAAAAATAAAAATAAAAATAAAAATAAAATTATTATTATTATTATTATTTTTAGTTTTATTTTTTATAATTTTTTTCTTTTTTTTTTGTCCCAGTTAATTTGTATTTGGTTATTGATTTGTTATCCTTTGTAGATAGGGTTTGCATATACCTTTTGTTTGTCGACCCACAGTGTTCACTTTCTCTGTCCAGAGTTTGCGTGCAGATTCATTCTCTTAAAGCAGGTTTTGTGATCATAATTAATTTGCAATTTCTTTTTTCAAAGTTAATTTTTTTTATTAGTATTTAATTATTATTTTTTTACTAATAAATTTTCTCTGATTGACCTTTTCGCTCCTTTTAAGAATATAAAGAGAAAAAAGTTTATATTTAATTTTTTTATCTATTATTATGATGAAAATTTTTCATCAAATTTAATGAGAATTATTATAAGAATATGATTACCTCAATGACATATTTTATAATATTATTTTAAATTATCTAACTTTTAATTACGAATATAAAAAATATTTTATTATTTATGATTTATGGGTAGATCGCTAGAGGGGTACAGCTACATGCCTTCATAATGAAAAAGCTATATGATTATTAAAGATTTATTTTTTCACTAACAGTAACTCAGAATGACCTTCTTTGACAAAATAATAATAATAATAATAATAATAATAATAATAATAATAATAATAATATATTTGCATCAGAATTCTTAAAAGGGAAAAAAGGTTATCGTTGGAGGTGATAAATTTTGATTCAATCGATAAATTTCATCCGAGCTGCTCATTTAAATTCAAAATAACCTGAAATCCACTAAAAAATTAAATATTTTTTGAAAATTACTATCATGGCCATCTTTTAAAATAAACCATATATATATATATATATTGGAATTAAATGCTACTGCATCATTTGATAAAAATTATATCACTATATTCTGCAACTGTGAAAGTATTATTTAAAGAGTTCTTTAACAGAATTTAGTTTAGCAGTTGAAAATCAATAATAATATATAGATGTAATGCATTTTTATTAATTTTAACTTTCGCCGAATCAAAATAAACTAGCAGCGTATTTATTTCATTTATTTTGTTTTGAGCTTTAGGAGAAGATATTTGAATTTAGAATTTATTATCAAGCTCTATGCATACTAATAATTTTATATCTTTTGATATATTTATTTAATAGTATAACTGTACATGTATTATTATAATGAAATTCATGTCACTGGATTTTCTTATTGTCTTTTGTTAATTAAAAGTATTAATAAATTTAGAAGTTGCAATTCATACAATTTTTTAAAAGTAATAGTAATATAATGCATATAAAAGAATTAGTCAAAATTTATTTAAAAAGAAAATTGCAATTCAACTAGCAATAGTACAATAGAATAGTCCAATTTTTGTTTCCTAGTCTAGAAAGTCATGAATTAATATAGTAAACCTGGCCATGTAATGGAATTAAACTTGGAAAATATTGAATTTGAAAAATTACACAAACAATGTAAAAAAAATCTTACTTTTCAAAAATATTGCATAAATGCTTTTGGAAAATCACCCAAAATGACCCCTTCTAAAAACAATTAGTATATTTTGATCCATTTTAATTTAAAATGACTATAAAATGATAAAAATACCTCTTATATATTAAAAAGCTCAGAACTCTCAGTTTCTCCTCCCTTAACTCAAGCAGTGAGTATTCACGAGCTTCTATTATATTCTGTCATTATTTTCTCCTCTTATTTCCTAAGATTTTGTTATCGAAGCACTTAGATTCGGTTGACAATTATTTCATCAAGCATTAATTATATCTATTAGCTCCATCACTACAACGAGTTAGTTTTTTTATTTTATTCAATATATGACAATAAGAATGATCAATTTTTTATGTTATTGAACGATTTGATGAGAAATTAATTCTGTAATCTTATATATTTTAATTATACTTGAGTTTTCTCATTTGATTTGATGTCGATGTTAGAGTTTACGATTGTTAACTGTATTTATGTGTAGTTATGGACAGTTAGTGACTTAGTTTTCACTGTCCAATTGACTGTTATTGAGTTTATGGTATGACTTTCTTTATTGTTTGAAATTATATACAGGTTGGATAATCATTAAATATATTTTATATAACAGTCACTGACTATTACTAACTATCACGAACTACATTTGAAAACAACTTCTAATTTTATCTTAGAAAAATATAGGTTGCACGATTGAATTTGGTTAGCATTCGACTGAGTTTATATGCATGTGTAAGTTTCTTAATGAAATAGTCACTAACAATGGCTAACAATAAATAACTATAATTAACTGTACAATAACTTCCACTAACATATTCTGAAAATAGTATATATTTATCCCTTGGATAATTTATGTAAAATGTTTCATAATTGAGAAGTGTTTTACTCCATACTGCATGCATGTGTGAATTTCTTAATTATATAGTCATTACCTATCACTAACTATAAGTAACTATCATTAACTTTATAATAAGTTACACTAACTTCTTTTTTAAGACAGTCCATATTTATTCCTTGGACAAATAATGTGTCCGGTTTTGAAATTAAAAAGTATTTGGCTGAGTTTATATGGAGGTGTTAATTTGTAGTCTTTAACTCACAATAACTGTTACTAACTATTACCAACTATAAAATAATTATTACTAACTCAGTTTGTTAACACTCCTTTATTCTCTATTAGATAGTATATGTACTAGGATTTGAATTTAAGATTTTTTTGACTGAGTTTGTATGTTAGTGAAAATTGCTTAAATAAACAGCCACCAAATGTGATATGATTTTTTTTGTTTCTTATTTGTGATTGCAGGGTACTGAATTATTCATCGTTTTGAAATTCCAAAGCTTAGTATAGTTATTCCAATCCATTATGGTGAAAAATTTAATATGATTGCCTTTAAATATATTGGCAAGTCCACTGAATTTATGGTGTTGACTGAAAAGCATGATTTTAATGAATTAAGAAAAGCGGTATCAGATGTTCTTAATGTTAACAGTAATTCGAAGCTTGGGTTCAATTTTTATACCAGCTTTGATGAAGCACCATTTTATGATGTCGTAGATGATAGGATGTTAAGTGTCTTCCTTGCATTTGTTACCGAGAATAAATTAAGGCATCCATTGTTTGCAAATATTGAAGAAGGTACTTATAAATCTGGACAAGGAAGCAATGATCCATCCAGATCGAAGGAAGTCATCGAAGGAGAGTGTCGTGGTCTTGAATCAATACCGAAAGATCATTATGAAAATGAAGGCAAGAATGAAGATGCAAGGTTGTCTCTTGAGGTAGAAGGCATCCATGTTACCCATGAAGATGAAGCATGTTATTATGATATGCAGGGCGATGTTGATGACATAATACATATGCACGTCGACACGGTGTGAGTAAACATTCCTATAAAACATACAACCCAACTTCTTGATTTTTCTAAAACTGGTGTGGAACATACCACCAATGTTCATGTTGATGGCAAAGATAGATCAAAACCTATGCATGACATAGAGGAGGATACCATTTTAGAGTTGTATGTTAAATCAAGCAAAACTTTAGAATCATCTATTTTTCGTGAAAGTCCAATTAAGGATTCTATTACAGAGGGTAAAATATTTTAAAAAAAAGCGAGATTTGACTACAACATTATCAATTGTAGCCATACATGAGCAATTTTAATACAAGGTTTATAAGTCTAATCCATTATTCATTATTGTCCGTTGTATAGTTAAAACATGTTCTTGGAGATTGAGGGCAAAAAGTTTAGCTAAAGGAAAGGAAACAACTTGGATGGTAATAAAATATGTGATAGAGCATTCTTGTTCAACTAATTTTATGCAGAGTAGACATAGACAAGCTACTAGTTGGGTTGTTACCAAGTGTGTTAGAAAGAGATTGATAAATCCTGGAAGAGTGTTCAAACCTAGAGATGCGATTGATGATATGCGTAAAGAATTTTTGAGTGGAGGTCAATTATTCTATTACATGAAGGGGGCGGAAGCATGCTTACGAGAACATTAGATTAGGTACTCCTGAACAGTCTTACTCCATTATACCTTGAAACTTGCACATGCTTACCAAAACAAATCTAGGTTCGGTTGTAAATGTGCATTGTATTGATGATTTTTAATTTCTTTATCTCTTTTTTGCACTCAAAGCTTCAATTCAAGGTTTGAAATATTTTAGGCCGGTGATTTCCATTGATGGAAGTCATATGAAAGGGAAATATCGCAGTGTCCTTCTCACCGTCATTTTTCACGATGCCAATCAACAAATTTTCCCATTGGCCTTTGGTATAAATGATTTAGAAAATGACTCGTTATGAAAATGGTTCTTGGAATAGTTGAAGGTAGTCTATGGTGAAAGACTGGGTCATACCATTATTTCTTATAGAAATTGAAGTATTCAGAAGGCAGTTGCGGAGGTATTTCCAAATGCTTTTCATGGGATTGGCATGTATCATCTGTTCAATAATGTAAAATGCAAATTTCAACATAACAAAGGGCCTTGAAAAGCATTATTATAAAATGGCTAAAGCATACAAAATTCATGATTTCAGTAAACTTTTTGGATCATTTTGTGTTAATGTTCCTAGTGTGAGAGATTATCTTGAAGGAGTTAGTTTTGATAGATGGGCACGTTCTCATATGCCCAAAAGGAGATACAACATAATGACTACTAACATATTAGAATCTGTAAATACTGCTCTTGTGAAGGCACTTGATCTTCCCATCACTGCATTTGTGAGCGAGGTTAGAAAGATGTTACAAAGGTGGTTTTATGAACGGCGAGATAAATCAGAAAAATGTACCAGAAATATGTCAACTGATGTGGAAAAAAACTGAGAAAGAGAACGATTTATACATCGAAATTGAATGTAAGTGCTTCACTAACTTTGCATTTATTTCATATAATATTTGTATATTTGTTATTTATTATAAATTGCATCTAATTATGTACTTATCGAATACAGATGCAACCTGCTAATAACTCTAGGTATGAAGTATTCGATGTTGATAAAAATTTCACAGTAGATATGAATCAAAGGACTTGTTGTAGTAGGAAGTTTTAGTTAGACCAGATTCCATGTGTTCTTGCCCTTGTTATTGCCAAAACTGGTGAATTTAACACTTATGATTTGTCTTCCCCATATTATTCACGAGATCATTGGTATGAGACATATTAAGGGATAATAAATCCAATGCCTTACATAACAGATTGGATATTAATTGATGAGGTGACCAAGATGAATCTTCAACCTCCAGATGTTCAAACTTCAAGCGATAGACGTAAAAAATGGAGAATTCCATCATTGAGAGAGGATAAATCACATCCTAAGTGTAGCTGCTATAGTGAGCTTGGCCATAATAGACTCGCATGTCATAATCCAATACCCATTAAATGTGCACCACAATATGCAAGTGCTCAAAAATAAATAAGCAACATTAAATTTATATTTGCATGCTATTGACATTTATTTGAGGTACCAGATATTGATAATTATTGTTTGCTAGTTTTTCTAATTTTTCATTTGCTAAATTATAGAGTTTTGTAAGACTAACTATTACTAACTAAGACTAATTATGGCTATCTATGCACTAACTATGACTAACTCCATCTCAGACTGATGAGGAATCATCATCATCCATATCTGGTATCAGGACTACATCTGTGCGGTGGGGTTGGCTGGGTCAGCATATTGAAATAAGTTAAGGGGTGGTAGCTCTCCACCAACTGTTACTAACTAAGACTAACTATGGCTAACTCCATCTCAGAACGATGAGGAATTGTCACTAAGCCATATCTGGTATCAGGACTACATCAATGCGGTGTGGTTTGCTGGGTCAGCATATTAAAATAAGTTAAGAGGTGACAGCTGTCCACTAGCTGTCACTAACTATGGCTAACTCCATCTCAGACCAATGAGGAATCATCACTAAGCCATATCTGGTATCAGGACTACATCTGTGCAGTGTGGTAGGTTGGGTCAGCATGTTGAAATAAGTTAAGGGGTGGCATCTATCCACTAACTACCACTAACTAAGACTAACTATGGTTAACTATGCACTAACTATGACTAACTCCATCTCAGACTGATGAGGAACTGTTACTCAGCCATATCTGGTATTAGGACTGCATATGTACGGTGAGGTTGGCTGGGTCAGCATGTTGAAATAAGTTAAGGGGTGGCAGCTGTCCACTAACTGTCACTAACTAAGACTAACTATGGATAACTATGCGCTAACTATGATTAACTCCATCTCAGACCGATAGGGAATCATCACTCAGCCATATCTAGTATTTGGACTACATCTGTGCGGTGTGGTTGGTTGGATCAGCTTGTTGAAATAACTTAAGGGTTGGTAGTTGTCCACTAACTTTCACTAACTAAGACTAACTATGGCTAACTATGCACTAACTATGGCTAATTCCATCTCAGACCGATGAGGAATCATTACTAAGCCATATCTGATATTAGGACTACATCTATGCGATGTGTTTAGTTGGGTTAGCATGTTGAAATAAGTTAAGGGGTGGCAGCTATCCACTAGCTGTCACTAACTATGGCTAACTATGCACTAACTATGGTTAACTCCATCTCAGACTAATGAAGAATCATCACCAAGTCATATCTGGTATCAGAACTACAACTTTGCGGTGTGGTAGGTTGGATCAGCATGTTGAAATAAGTTAAAGGGTGCCACCTATCCACTAATTGTCATTAACTAAGACTAACTATGGCTAAATATGCACTAACTATGACTAACTCTGTAACATCTGTAGTTTTGAAAAAATTAATTAAGTATTTGGAGATATAAATTGTATATACTCAATATATATATCTAGAGTATATATAACATATACATATGATATATTAATTGTATATGTTGGATTAATACATTACATACTTAATATTTAATACAAATATAAGGTACATTTGATGTGTATATAAGATACACATTACTTGTGCATAGGTGTAATATCCCAAATTTTTGAAAAGTTTTAATTTTTGGAAATTTGATAAAATAAATTATAATTTAAATAGATAAATTAAATTAATGGTTTTAAATGAAAAATGAAGGGGTTTTAAATGAAAAAGTGAAACATATATATGATATATATGTAAAATATACATAACATATAAAAGTCAACACTTTTTAAAAGAAAAGTCAAAGTAAAAGGGTAGTTTGATAATTAAATCTTAGAAATTTAAAATTAATAAAATAATTCAAAAATATTATTTTTGAATGGATGAGGGAATTTAGCACTTTTAATTTATTAAATAAATAAATAATTATTAATTATTAAATTATTTTAATATATATATATGGTTAAAAAAAAGGTGAAAAGGAAAAGAAATATTAAAAAAAAAACTTCTTCTTCTTCTTCTTCTTCTTCTTCTTCCTTTAGGACATTTTCCATGGGAATTTGGAGCATGAATTTGATTCTTCCATACTCCATAAATTGAAGGATTTAACAAGTTTCAAGTGGATTTTTGGTGATTTCATCCAAAACTAGTAAGTTTCCAACTCTTTTCTTTGAATTCCTTGAAAATTTATATTATGTGAGAATTTGGATTTTGATGTAGTATATTATAATTGTTCGAATTGGTGTGTATGATGTTATTTTGGGTAGTTAACAATGATTCTAAGGTTAGATTAAAGAGATGATGGAGTTTGGTTAAAGAATGGTGAAGAGAGAGAATTTAGGGTTATGGAACTTCTGGTTTGGGGAAACATGAGCTTTAATTGTGTAAATTTGTTCCAAAAGTGTTGTTTTGATTCATAAACAAGTATTTTAAAGTGAAATATTGGATTTGGTTGTATTTGGTTAGAGTTTGAGAATGGTAGTATTGATTTAGGGTTTTGGAAAAATGAATTTTCAAAGAATGATTAATTGTTTGATTTTAATTCTTAAATCATATTATTTAATGATATAAGTGGTAGAAATAAGATTGAAATGATAATTGGATTAAGTTGGAATGGAGATCCTTCAATTGTGAAGGTTATGCCATTTTAGGGTTTTGGACATAAGCATGTGGTTAATTAATGTAATTGGTTTAAACATGCTAAAACATGTTTCTAATGATATTAATAAACTTAAAACACTAATTTAAATGGCTTGATACGGTTTTTCAAAGTTAAAGTGAGGTGAAGCTTAATTTTGGAATTTGGTTTAGAGTGATGTTTAATTATGGTTTGATGTTGAGAATACCTTAGAATGTAATATTAAATGATTATGCATGATCACATTTGGTATAGGCATTGAGGGAGGTTGATTTGCTTCATCCAAGTGGTGAAGGGCAAGTTAGAAGGATAGGATTGGAGGTTGTGTTAAGCTTGCTTTGAGTTGCTAGTGGAGGTATGTACAAACATTGAATATAATGTCTATATTTTCATAACATTTGGACTTAACACATTTTGGTTGAAAAATGTGTTAAGCTACTTGGTTCATTGATTGTGTATGAATAATATGCTATAACATTTGTAATGTCATATATGTGTTAAATGCATTGTGTAAAGCCATTTATAATGGCTAATTTGTGTAACATGTAAAATATACATATTATGTGAAAATACCCCAAGTAATTGTGTAATGTGTTGTGAATGCAAAAATGAAATATGTGTAATAATGAAATGAATTGATATTGATAAAAATGAGAAAAGTGAGAAAAATGAGAAAGATGTGAAAAATAAGAATAGTGAGAAAAAAAAAAGTGAAAATAAGGCAATGTGCCTAGATTGAATATGTAGAAATGAGAAAGAGATTAATAGTGAGAAATATGAATAAATTGTGTGCCTAGTATGTTATTCAATTTTCAGAGTTCTGGGTTTGGCGGCATGCCTATGATTGCCTACGGGCTATATGCTGGAATGGTGAAAAGACTGGGTCGTAAGCCAGGCCAGCTGATAAATATGATGTTTTTAAGGTGAAAAGACTGGGTCGTAAGCCTCAAAAACTGTAGCAGTCTAGCCGGGTTGAGGACCAAGATACTGGGGCGTAAGGGTCTAGCTGGGTTGAGGTCCAAGAGACTGGGGTTGTTACATTATCCATGGATATATATTGCCTATGGGGCTAGACACATGGTGTCATTATGGACCAAAGCAGTAACTCTGAAATTTCAATAGCATATTAGATCCTTTTGGGCCCATGTTTGTCTTTGCTTTAATGTGAATTATGAATTGTGATACAATTGAGCAAAATAATGCTATGAGTTATGATTATGAAATATTTAAAAAATATAAGGAAGTAGAATGATGTGACATCTATATGCATTGTGCATTGACATTGCATTGAGTTTATTGTTATTATCAAAGTTTGTACCACTAGGCTTCGGCTTAGGGCGATTGTAATTCGTCGCGCAGGTGTCATGGATGATTTGGTAGAGCCGGAGAGTTCTACTAGACCTGGTCAGGTCTAGGTTTGTATTTATTGAGCTTGAAGAGTTGTTTTTGGGTACATCAAGATCAGAGCCAGTTGCCAGCATGTAGATATTTGATATTACAATGTATTTTGATATTGTATGTTATGACATATTTTTGAAGTATATATTGTAAATTGTAAAGAATGATTCGAATAATTTTGTTTAAGATGAGATTTTATATGTAATGTTGATATATATATATATACACCTATATATAAGTATTTTAAGAAAATATGGAGAAATTGAGAAGTATTGGTGAATTGATTTTATTTGTAGTGTCTGTTTTATGCAGATTGTGTTTTATTGAATTTTGGAAACATTCAAATTACAAACAAAACTCTGGCGAATTTTTCCCAAAGATTTTCATATAAAATATTTATTTTGGATTCCTATAACAAGCAAAAAATATTTATATACTATTTATTTTATATATTAGTATTTGAAATCTTAAAACAGAAATGTGAAAATTTTTATTAAATCGGTATGTGATATTTTTATACCGTATATGCATATTTTACATATGCTGAAAATATATATTGTACGTATATATGGCCGTTATATTTATTTTGGTATCAGAGCCTAGGTTTGAGGTTCTCGACCTAGGTAAGTTGTTAGAGAGAAAATTGAAATAAAAAAAATAAATTTCAACTGTGATGCATGTATTGGCACTGGCAATTTATCTTATCCCTGATGTGGCAATGTCCATTTGATAAAATGGATATGAGTTGAGATGGAGTCTGGGTTGTATAGATCAGAGTGGCGCAGTGGAAGTGTCATTCTAGAGATTATGGATTAAGAATTTTTGGAACTTTTATTTGAAATTTAAAATTCAATTCAATTGATGAATAAGTGAAATTAGAAAAATAATCTAGGAAATGATTTAAGATATAAAAAAAAAGTTTGAGAAATGAGCATGATAGTTACAGAAAATTTTATAGGTGTACTGCAAAGTGATATTATCTGAATTTTTGGATAAATTTAGAAATGTTGGCTGAGTTTGAACATTTAATAGAAAGTTTTTCTATATGTTAGAATCTAATGTATAAAATTTCATAATTTTTAAAGATAAATTACTAATTAAGAAAGGTAGAAGAACATAGATTGTTGGAGGAGTTTCAGAAATTCAGAATCTGTAGAAATTGAGAAAACATAAATTTAGAAACTATGGTAAACCAACCCAGAAAAATCTGAAAATTTACACACAATATCATATGTATTCATATAACATATGGTTAAAATTTCATGAATTTTTATTAAGGTTTGATATCTGGAAAAAATAGACAACCGGGTGCTGCCAGAGGAATTATTAAAGAGACAGATTCTCTGATTTTGAAAGATTTAATTTTTAAATATATTAAATCAGCTTGGAAAATTTTAAAAATTTAAATATAAGTTCATATATGTGTCAAGTGCACATGGATAAACTTTTACAAGCTTTTATAAAGAATTGGTAAGGAATATAAAAATTGGAAGTGAGATTGACATGAAACTGAGGAAGCCATGCAGTTTTGTGTAAGTAAGTAATAAATTGATTTTATGAGACAAATGAATGAAGAAAATTATAAAAATTTATATGCATATGGGTATAAGTATAGAAGAAATATGGAGTTTTTAATAATTTGCAACAATGAGTTCATAATTAAAATCAAAGTGTGAAATCATATACGATAGCGAATTATTTATTATGGAACAATGATGCATAATTTAGGGTTGAGTGTGTAAAATTAAAGTATCTAAATGGATAATGTTAATTAGTGTAATGAAATAAATTAGTGTTGTTTATATGTAAATGTTATGATTTTAAGATTGGAAATGTGACAAGGACGAGATTTGGTGAAGTTCATGTTGTTGGTTGCAATATATGAAATTTAAATTTTTGAAATGAGTTTCCATAATTGTGAAAGTGATGTGTTTTGATGTTATATTAGTATAAAAATAAAGTTTATAAAGTTAGCTCTTGAAAATGAGATTAATAAAATGAAGTTTAAGTAAAGTAGAAAGTTGAAAATTTAGAATTGTAAGAGAATTTTGATGAAGATTGTTTAGATGTTGATAGTTTAATATTTAATAAGCATGGGAGTAATATTATTTATGAAAATATCATGTAACGTGTAATGTGGTTGATAATATAGAAATTTGTTATGAAATAAAAGGGAAATGATTAAGTAAGTAAAAATGAGTTACTTTAGGTAATTGCATTGGAAATGATGAAAAGGGATATGAAGGGTATGATAAATGCATAAAAAATGTGAGAGAGATGTCACATTGAAAATGTGACTAAGATTTATATGAGGTGTTAAATATATATATATATATATAATAAGAAACTTATTTAAGAGATGGGCGATTAAATAAGGAAGATGTTAATTATGTTGTGGTCAGAGTGTATATATATGTTGAATTGATGAATAACCTAAGTAATGTCAAAAGAATGAGAAATGATAATGTTTTCTGAAAGGTGATAAATGTTAACTTTGTATAGGTTGTATGTAAAAGAGGAATTGAGTATAATTGTATGATTTGTGTGATGAGATTTTTTTATATGAACACAAATATGATATGCAAGAAAATGTGGAAAGTAAGTCACATTGTGATTATGACTTACGAAGGTCTATGTGGATGATTAAAAAAATGTTATCGATTGTTTACTACCTTATACAAATACGTGTTTGGTGGTATTGAGAATAATATGGCATGTATTAATAGACTTAAGAGAGATAGGTCTTGACCTGCGTAGAGTTAGGTCATGTGATGAATTGAGATTGAGAATGGACCCTAACAGAGCTGGACGGTGAAAATGTTATTTTAACAACTGAACTTGATGATTGTATAGTGTTTTGGGCCAAAAGTATAAGCGTATAAATAAGAGATTGTAAGGAAAAAAGAAAGTATAATGAAGAAAGTATGGAAGTGAAAAAAAAATGAATGAAAATTTTTATAAGAGAGAGATTAGAAATGGAGTAATAAATGGAAATTGTGTAAATTAGCATATGAATGAATGTGTATATATAAGAGATGTTAATGATAATATTGTTGAAATATGAGTTAGGCTAATGATGATCAAGTGATCAAGAGTAAATTAATTTGAAACAGAGATGAAACGTGTTAACTTTTTGTGTATCAAAAGATTAGAAAATGAATATGTGATTTTGCGATACGAACTTAACATTGTGATTGGAAATGTTTGAAGAAAAATGATAGAAGGGCAGTATTTATTTATAAGCCACTGTGAATACTCGAATTTTGATGCTCGGAAAGCCAATTTTCTCAGACTGCAAATAACCGGGCCGGACCGGGGGTCCACGGCAAAAGTTCACCTAAAGTATGTCTTCATGGTACTTGAAATGTCCGGGATGTTGCAAGGACCACGGATATGGTCCCGGAATATTTTTTGGAGGTCTGTAGCTCCCGAAAAATCAGTTTGAACGGAAAATCATACATGCTTTTTTGGAAGGCTCGAGAACCGAGGGCGGTCCGACCGCCGGCGCTCCTGCTTGTTCCCCTTTTCCCGGCCTGTCACTGCCATGGCGGTTCAGCCGCCGTCCGGGTCCGTTTTTGTCTATAAAAGGCTATTAAATTTTCTGAAAAGGGTTTGACTTTTCCGGGTGGGCCTCGTGCTGACGAAATCTTTACTCACACACTTAAAAACTCTTATTGAATTTTTCTTTGCATAAATCTAACATTATGCTGCAGGAATTAACCGGTAATCAAGAATCATAATCCAAGTTCCAAGAAAAACGAGATCTGGAACTTCGAAGTGGGAAAATCCTAAGCAGGGTAATATTATAATTTATCTTTTGTCAATTCAAGCATATCATAAGCATTCTATCTTCCTCTTAATTTCTTTTTTCTGGTCAAAGACTTAATCCTTTTAGGTCTAAGACCTAGTTAAGTAATCAATTAATCTTTCGGCATTAAGCCCTGAATCAATCAATGTTATTGGTCGAAGACCTAATCATTTTAGGTCTAAGGCCTAATTAAGTAATCAATCAATTTTTGGCATGAAGCCCATCATAGTTAAAATCAATCTTTTGGCACGGAGCCTAAATCGCATTCTTTGGTACCAAGTACCCAAATTTCATCAAAATTAGCACTAAGTGCTTAAAATCTCAAAATTTAGGCAAAAAGCCCGACAATGCACGAAGCATACACACAAACATGCATAATGCATAATTGCCTTTAAATAGGCTTTTCCGAACTACATGGGCTTTGATCTCTCATAAAAACGAGAGTATGTAGGCATATTTGGGATTCACCCCAAATAGCAAGTCCACAATTTACTAACAATCTGCTTGTCTTCTTCTCTTCGCCTATTTTGGATGTATTTCTTTTGGCAAGTTAATCAAATACATGACATAGTCCCCGAATCCTCCTTGGGTTCGTAGATTAGAAACCTTTACATTGGATGCATTAATTGGAGTCAAACATGGGTTTTCTTAGTTTTTCCCTTTGAACAGAAAAAAACTGAGTGGCGACTCCTAACAACAAGTGAACGTTCATCCGAATCTTTTTCGGGTGGAAACTGAGGTTCACAATTTGGCGACTCCACTGGAGACCATAAAAATGATTTATGGGATCCTAGTAGACTACTATTGTTTATTTGATTAACTTGCCCTTCTTTAGGGTATTTTTATTTATTTTGCAGGGTACCTTAGCAATGGTTGTCCTTTCTTTAAGGACATTAGAATTGAAAATTGACTAAAAGAATCTTTCTGGGGACCATAAAAAATAATAATAATAATAAAATAAAAAATAATAATAAAAATAATTTATGGGATCCTAGTAGACTATTATTGTTCATTTAACTGATTTGCCCTTCTTTATGGTACTTTTATTCATTTTGCAGGGTACCTTAGCAATATATATCCCCTCCTTGGGGATATTGGATTGAAAATTGATAAAAGGAATCTTTTTCCTTTAATGGACCCTTGTTTGATTAATTGTGCATTTATTTTGTCATTCAGAGAATCTTTTTCTCTTGCATTATATGGGGGAATCCTTTTCCTCCATTGCAAAAAAATTATTTTCAAATGAATTTCTTCTCTTTCTGTTCAAAATTCTGAGTCTGGATAGCAAGTAGCGCTGACCGGCAGGTCTCCTTGATTATGCCAGCGGACAGCCAAAGCGTCCTCCCTGTTATCGCAAACCATTCCAATCCTTTTGGAATGGCCCATGAGTAATCGTACTGTTGGACCTGTAACACCCCGATACCCTATATAAGTACTATACATATACTTAGTATACATACAGTAAGTATATAAAGTATAAGGATGTCACTTTTCATTATCTTTTAAAAACCTGTAACAGAGTTCAAACCATAATACGTTAATTTAAATAACATTTACAAAATCATTATCTTTATCAAAACTCCATTTATACATATAAATACTCTCTCATCAGAATTACATCATAATTAAAAGTTATACATGTATGCATTACCCTCTAGTTGGTCTCGACAAACTCTTACTCTTCTCGTGGCATAACAGCTGGACTTCCAGATCAACCGCATATCCACCTGCGCGATTACACAACCGTGCTAAGCCCGAGAGCTTAGTAGTACAATATAAAATATAAACATACATTATAGAAATTCTAACATATAATAATACTATATTCATTCCATATACCATTAGTTCTTATCATGTTTTTCTCTTTTTAATTTGCACCTTTCATATATCTCGACTAATTTCATATATTATGTACATATATACACACCATTATCACCAATTCCAACCCGTCACTAATACTCACAATCAATTTATCAATACACACATTATACATCATACCAATCATGAATCACATTTCCCATGAAGACAATCATTATCACCAACCACAATTCATTAATAGTATCCACAATCAATAAATCAATACACACATTACATATCATATTTCATAACATTACTTTATTCACAATTCACCAATCATGATTCATCATTAATACTCACAATCAATATTTCAATACACACATTACATATCATACCAATCATGAATCACACTTCCAATGAAGTCAACCATAGATCTCATTACTCATTTCTTTCAACACTTGTATATCACATTGACAACAAAGACAGACTCGGGCCCAAAAGACACTAATATGCTATTCGACTTTCAAAGTTAATGCTTTGGTTTTATTATCACATTTATCAATATCATAATCCCAACTAGGCTTCAAGGATTAGGTTCAACCAAGCTTCAAGGGAAACAAAGCATGCTAAGTCTCAACCCAACTTGGCTTCAAGAACCAATCCAACCTAGCTTCAAGGGTTGTAACATCTCAATTAGGCTTCAAGGACTAGACCCAACCAAGCTTCAAGGGGAGTAAAACATGTTAAACTTCTACCCAACTTGGCTTCAAGGATCAAGCCCAACCTAACTTCAAGAGATTGTTACTATCATTAGGCATGCCACCAACAACAAACTCTGAAAATGGAATAACACATTAGTCACACAATTTATTTATTATCTCATTATCCATTTCATTCTCAAATGAATCATCATCTAGGCAAACATGCCTCATTTATCACAATTGAATCATCATAGCCAATCACAATGGCTTCACATCACATTATATCTCAAATCACCTTTCATATTTCATCATTGATATATGCAACATCAATTACATTAACTAAACAAACATATCATTATTCAATCTTACCATCTAGGCATACTTCAATCATATCATTCACATCATTATAACTCAAAACATTAGTTTCACACTTCTTTATGTCTCAATTCACATTATACACTTCATCATTCAAGCATACATAATCCATTTCATTGCACATGTATCTTAAATTCATTGTCATATAAACCATATGTCCATTTATTTCATTTTGATCATCATTATCAATTATGATAACATCACATTTCATCATTCCTCAAGACACATTAACACCATTCATTATTAAAACATTTATCATAACAAGTTGCATTGCACATACCTTTTTGGATGATCATTATAGCTTTCACACTATACAAATAACAACATTAGTCACATTATATTAACAATATAGTAATCTACTTAACACATTTATACCAAAGGTGTTAAGTCTCAAAATCATATAAAAGATTACATCTATGTAAGTTTTGTACTTACCTCAAGAACTACTCCCATCAATCCATACATTTCCTTTTCCAAGAATTCTTCACATTAGGTTAATGCAACACAACCTCTTCAAAACCTAATCCAAAGATAATTATTCCCATAAGAAAATAAGAATGATGATTAACTAGGGCAACCTCAACACATGACACGCTCACCAACACGGGCGTGTTCATCAATTACTTTCTCACAGTAGCAAACACACTCAAGGGACACGCCAAGCTTGTGGCCGTGTCTCCCAACACAAGCTCCAACACGGCCAAGACTTCCTTAGCTTGGTCGTGTCTCTCAACCAAAACAGGCAGTGGCAGACACAGTCAAGGGACACGGCCAAGCCAGTGGCCGTGTCTCTCAACACCAAATCATACCGAGGCAGACACGGGCAAGGGACACGGCCAAGCCAGTGACCGTGTCTCTCCCAATTGATCCAACACGGCCGTGTCTCCCATCATCCTGGCCGTGTCTCTCAAAGGATGAAGATTTCCAACAAGACCAAAATCATATATTCAATGTATTTCAATTTCAATAAACACAACAATACCTCAATTATTCAATTCTCCAACTCATATATGTAAAATCTTTACTAACCAATTCCAATAATCCATCATCATCCTCACAATTAACCATATTTACATCATCTAATGTCAATTCAACATATCTATAACTTTAATCCTTCATTAATATCACCATCACACACCAACCCTAAAAAATCCAAACTCAAACAAGAGGAATCAACACAAAGAATTGAATACTTACTTGAATATCTTGACAAATCTTCAATCTCTATCTTCAATTCTCTTAAAACCCTAAGGTTTTGATGAAGATCATCACCTCTCTCTATCACTCTCTCTCTCTCTCTCGTGCAAAAACCAAAAGAAGAAGAAGAAGAAAATATCCTTTCCTTTTTCCTCTTCTCACGTTAACCACATATATAATAATAATAATAATAATAATAATAATAATAATAATAATAATAATAATAATAATAATAATAATAATAATAATTTCCAAAAATCCTCCACCACACCTTTTCTTCTCTTGACTTTCTTTTGACCAACTTATATGTTTTATATATTAACATATATACAACATATACATTCCATTAACACAATCATTTCCTTTGTAAAAACATATATACCTTTAATTCAAATCACACAACAATTGTATTAAAACTTCTAAGGCATATATTGGGATATTACAGGACCCACGCGAAACTCCTTGTTTCACATGTGGTTAGGTATATCTTACTCAAGACTCAAGGGTCCCTATTATGAGCAAATTCTCTATTTTTCATGAACAATAGAACCTTCCCTTAGGTTGTATGTACCCAATGATAGTGCCACATTCCATTAAAATGAATTATGATGTGATGAGGTGCATTCATGCAACATGACAACATTATTTTAGGGGAAAATCTTTTGGGGAAAAACTTTTGATGTATATAAGTGGACCAAGAGTTTTTCCTATCCTACACACTACCTTGATCTCTTGCCCTTAACCTTTTCAGGTATCCATTATCCGTGTGCC
Source organism: Garcia nutans (assembly GCA_947685225.1). Classification (NCBI taxonomy): domain Eukaryota; kingdom Viridiplantae; phylum Streptophyta; class Magnoliopsida; order Malpighiales; family Euphorbiaceae; genus Garcia; species Garcia nutans. Next base: position 40,617,016 of record CANTUV010000045.1, read on the forward strand.
TTCACCCACACAAGCTACACCAACTCCAACTGTGCAATCACCCACAAGTCCTACTACCCCAACTTCACCAACTACTCCAATTATTGAAATGGCTCCTATTGAATAGATTAAGGCCCTGCTAGATGGACAAGTTAAGGAAATTGAAGCTAGGATGCAAGAAAGAATTGATGAAGCTTTGGCTGCCCAAAGGGTAGCCATCTTGGCTGAATTGGGAGGGGCACCAAAGACGGTCACTACTTCTGGAAATTTAGGGAAAGAACCTATTATGGGACAAACTAATACCCCCATGACTGCTCAGAATAATACCCCTGTCATCAATTTAGAGGATCCACCCTCTAAGAATGCTACTGAAACTGATGAACTGAAAAAGAAACTTGAATTGCTTGAAAGGTCAATCACTGCCATGAAAACTCATAAAGAGGTTGTAGACATGGATTCCTTATCCTTGTTTCCCCAAGCTAGGTTGCCTCCAAAATTCAAGATGCCTGGGATGGACAGATTTGATGGGACTACTTGCCCTAAAACTCACCTGAAGATGTATGTGGGGGCCTTAAGCCCTTGGGGTTTAAATGACGAGATCTTTGCTCAACTCTTTCAACAGTCCTTGACTGGTGCTGCCCTCAAATGGTTTGTAAGCCTAGATCGTGCTAAGATTAAGACCTGGGAAAACATCTGCAACGCATTTAACACTCAATACCACTACAATATTGAGGTAGATGTCACTAGAAGGGAACTTGAGACTACCAAACAAAACAACAATGAACCCTTCTCCTCGTTCCTTATGATGTGGAGGGCAAAAGCTGCCCAAATGATCAATCGCCCTTCAGAACAGGAGCAGATTGATATTATAATCAGGAATTTAAGGCCTACATATCAAGTTCAACTGCAAACCCAATACCTACCTACTTTAAAATCGCTCATTGCGACTGCAACTAAGGTAGAAGACTTGATACAATTGGGTAAGATAGTAGATGAGGGAGCTGCTTCAAAGTACAAGAAACAGGGCCAAGCTGGGTCAATGAAGTGGCCAATATTGCCCCTGCGAATCCTTTACGTGTGGGCAATCTTGGGCAGAGAAATCAGCCAAGAAGGCAATATACTGACCTTGGGGTGCCCCTTCATCTAGTGTTTGAAAAGGCCGTGGAAGGGAAGTATTTGAAGCCTTTGGACCCAAGGCCACCTCCAAACCCATTACCCTCCGGTTATAAGGCCAATGAGTATTGTGAATACCACCAAGGAAAAGGGCATAGAACAGATGCTTGCTGGACTCTGAAAAACCGCATCCAGGATTTGGTGGATAGGGGTGACATCATTCCTCTCAGGAGTCAACCGAACATTAATACAACCTAATCATTCCATCCACGCCATCACTGTGGAAGAAGAGCTGTTTGATCTTTTCAAACTTCTCTTAGAAATGAATGAAGTGTGTGTGTTGGATTTGAATGACCTTGCTGAAGAGGTCGACGCTTTGACAAGAAGCGGAAGGCAATATCAGCCACTCGACTTGGGAAAAGCCCCTACAACCTCAAATCACCCCCATAAGAAGACACCAGAGCCAAAAGAAGACCCTGTCCTCTCTCAGCTTAAGCAAACTCAAGCTAGGGTATCAATTTGGGAGCTCCTTGCTTCCTCATTCCCACACCGTCAGGCTCTCAGCGAAGCTTTAAGTCAACTTGATACATCAGTAGACACAAGCCCAGAAGCTTTGGTGGCCACTTTGACTCAATCAACCAAGGCATTGAGTATCCGATTTTCTGATACAGACCTACCAGAAGATGGCAGTAAACACAATGATGCTCTATACATCACCATACAAACTGGGGGAAAGACTGTGCCCATGGTTCTCATTGATAATGGGTCAGCCTTAAATGTATGTCCCTTGAAGGTAGCAAGCTGTCTGGGGTTGGAGGCTACAGATCTTACACCTTCTGATCAGATTGTTAGAGCATATGATAACACTCGAAGAGAAATTTTGGGTGTTGCCACTCTGGAAATTGCTATTGGGCCGGTGAAAATGAGAGTGCCCTTCCAAGTCATTGATGTACCCGTGAGCTTTAATCTCCTCCTTGGAAGGCCATGGATTCATCAGAATAATGCTGTCCCTTCTTCATTACATCAAAAACTTAAGTTCCCTTTTGAAGGAAAAATCATCACTATCAAAGGTGACACCTGTGAAATCAACAAGAGAACCATGGATCAGTCTCTCTTTGAGGTTGTTCCTGGTGAAACCCCCATGACCTTGACTGGTTTCCATTATGATACAGTCCAATGCATTGAAGGAGAAAAACCCAAAGGGCCATTTATACTGTATGATTTTGGAGAGTCCAAATCAATTGCCTGGTGGGAATGATGCTAAGGGTAGGTCTGCCTCCTGGAATGGAAATGATAAAGTCTGGGAGGAAAACACCTGTAGTACGGCCATGGGAAGAACTTGAGAATAAGGGAACTTTTGGCCTGGGGTACAAACCCACAGATGAGGAGATAGAAGAGTTTGAGCATGGAAGGAAGAAAAGGAAGAATTAGGGGGCAAGAAGCCTCAAAATGCGCCCTTATTTTAGAACTCTGAATGGTCACTTCTGCAAACCTGGAAAAGCAGTTCCTTACTGTGGTTTTCAGGAACCATTCTATTCTCCTATGACTGGAAAGAAGCTACTGGGTTTTGAGATGTTCGATGATATTTTAGCCATAAAAGAAGAAGAGCCAGAACCTATAGCTGACCCACAAATGGAAGATTTTATGCGGCCTAGTCTCTTTGATGAGGTTGCTATGATAACCAATTTTGAAGACAAAAGGGACTTCACAAAGCTGATCAAGACCACAGATGGACCACTGATGAACTGGTATGCCGAGGAGGGACAAGCTGCTGTAGTCAAATCTAGTCCTGTGTCACACCCTGAACCTGAGTCTTGTACTGAGTCAAATTCTGAGTCAAACACTGAGTCAGAGTCTAGTTCTGAGTCTGTCTTAGGTTCAGGAATAGAAAACCCTGATGTCGAATATGATGTAACTCTGGGGGATGATTCTACCATTATTAATGAAACTGTTCAAGTTCTTGGTTACCCTGTGTCTTTTGCTTTCCAAGTATTATCTAGCAAAAATGAAATAGATGAAATAAAAGAAATAAATGAAAAAATAATGATTGGCAAAGAAAATGAACATACATACATTGCATATGATTGTGTGAATAAGGAACAGGTTATTGAGTACATCAGAAGATATGTCGACTGCTTCATGTGGAAGGCAAGTGATGTCACGGGAATAGACCCAGCCATAGCAGTTCATAAGATTCCACTATACCCAGACGCGAAGCCGGTTAAGCAGAAATTGAGAAGAATGAAGCCTGAATGGTCTTTGAAAATCAAAGAGGAGGTTGCCAAGCAACTGGACAATAAGTTCATAGAACCAATTGTCTACCCTTCTTGGTTAGCAAACATCGTGCCAGTCCCGAAGAAAGATGGAAAGGTCAGGATGTGTGTTGACTATAGAGATTTGAATAAGGCCTGTCCCAAGGACGATTTTCCACTACCACACATCGATTTGCTGATAGACAGGATGGCTAGGCATATGATGGTTTCCATGACTGACCTCGCGGTGGGGTACAATCAGATCCTAGTGCACCCACCAGACAAAGAGAAGACAACTTTCATTATAGAATGGGGCACTTTTTGCTACAGGGTTATGCCTTTTGGGTTGATAAATGCAGGGGCTACCTACCAAAGGATGGCAACAACAGTCTTTCATGACATGATTCACAAAGAAGTAGAAGTGTATGTTGATGATATGATTGTTAAATCAAAATCTCCAGAAGAACACGTTGAAGCACTTGAGAAGTTCTTCCTTAGACTTCGCAAGTACAATTTGAAGCTTAATCCTACAAAGTGCCTATTTGGAGCAACATCAGGCTTATTTTTGGGGTATTTGGTCAGCAAGAGAGGAATAGAAGTTGATCTAGCAAAGTCAAAGGCTATTCTAAAAATGCCTTCGCCAAGAACAGAAAAAGAAATTCGAGGCTTGCTAGGTAGATTACAGTATATCAGTCGATTCATATCGCAATTGGCAGAGACTTGTGGTCCAATCTTTAAGTTACTAAGGAAAGGTGCTTCACAAGAATGGAATGAAGACTGCCAAAAGGCCTTCGACAAGATCAAAGAATACTTGTTAAATCCGCCAATTCTACAACCTCCCAGAATGGGAATGTAACACCCCATCTTAGCCTACATTTATAGACCAAGATGGACTGTTATCTCATGGTGGTTGTTTCTTAATATTTTACTTAGCCAATTTTAAGTATATATTTTTAAAAAAATTTGCCATAACCTCCCCTAAAAATGGAGGTCCCAAGTGTCGACAAAACTGATTTTTCTTATTTTTGAAAAACATTTTGTTTTACAATTCAACTCAAGCACACTCCCAATAATCCATCCTTATAACCTCAACTACAAATCCTGCAAGAAGAATTCACACTTCTATATTCACAACCCAACTCAATTCAAAACCATACAGTTATTATACATTACTAGATTTACATGCTACATCAAGTTAACTCTTTGTATTGCTCAAATAAGTAATACCAGTTTCTAACACCAAAATACAAAATAAAGAGCACCACCTAAGTTTGTTGATGATCGGCGGATCGCAAGACTCTTCTGCTCGCTACTGGCTCCTTGATAATAACCTACGAGTTTAGAAGAAACTAAACTCGATAAGCATTGCTTAGTGGGTACTTTAACTAATTACGAAAAATGAATAATAAAAGCATAATGCACTTTTAAAAGCAATGAATCGTAGTGAAAAATAATATCACAGTAAAAACAATCCATACATGTCATATATTCAGTTATTATCATTTTATCAGTTTGCTCCACAAGGTAATTATGAATACACCGATCTCGAAATGAGGCCTCGTATAGAATTATGCATGGTCTTGACCTCACACGACTAATTGCCATAGTCTTGGTCTCACACGATATAACTGCGTGGTCTTGACCTCACATGACTAATTGCCATGGTCTTGGACTCACACGATATAACTGCGTGGTCTTGACCTCACACGACTAATTGCCATGGTTTTGGTCTCACACGATATAATTGCGTGATCTTGGTCTCACACGACTAGTTGCCACGATCTTGACCTCACACGATATAATCCCCATTCCAGACCGGTTTTACCCATTTACCGAGTAGAGCATATATAACATTTCATATATACCCATTCACTTCATATATATACCACATATTCTCCATGTATATACAATATATATTTACACAAATATCACATATACTCACATATGTATCATATGTATTCACATATTTTCAATCTTAATTTATTCTTCATATCATAATTAAACTCAATACTAAAAATAAAATGATAAAACACCCACACCAAGTTTTTGACAAAGTTAATAATGAAAAATTACCATATGAACAATAAACTCTGGTTCTTGACCCAACTTGATCCTTGTTTTAGAAAATTTGTATAAATAATCCACTTGGCTAAAAACTCTAAAATTTTTACAGAATTTAGTTTTGCATCTTAAAATCATTCTTTTAAAATTTTATATCAAACTGGACACAAAATCTTGGTCAACTAGTTCACCCAACCAGACTGCTCCAGTTTCCCTGCATCCTGGCAGCAGTTCTGAATTTTATGAATTCCGTAAATTAAATTCAATCAATATGGTTCCAAATTATTTTTATAAACTACTAGACTTACTAAGAAACAACACATCCAAAATTCAACTCAAGATAATTTTTCTATATTTAATTAAAAATCATACAAGTCACAGCATTTTACTAATTGTAAAACAGAAAAATTTCAAAAGGAGTTCCATGGTTAAAGTACCAAACCTTGCTCTTTAATTCCCTTTTGCTTTTCCTATTGTGGCCGAAATTTGTAAGTGGAAAAGAGAGAGTTTGTTCTTCATATCATGATATATATATATAAGGGAAATGATGATCACCTTATGTGTTGGATAAATCCTTTAAGACCACTTGTCCACCTTTCTCTTTCTTCATTTAATACTCATGCTAAATGGTTACTTTTGATTGGCCAACAAGAGATTTTTATAGTTTTCTTTCCCATTACTTCTTCCCACTTGTCCCTCTTCCCATTGGATACCCTAAAGTTGTCCCGTGTTACCCATACGGTCCCGACACGAAACCGGGCCCACTTTACGTTCCGGCGATTAATCGATCGTAACTTTTAAACCGTGCGTTTTTGGAAAAAATTGAAACCCATGGTTATGACCCGATTAATCTCGAGAATATTCTTTCGGGGTCGGATATGGGCACTATTAATAACTTCCAACTCTTAATTTTTAAGTTTACATAGTTGCCCCTAACTTTTGAGAAATTCTCACTTACCTTTTGATATCCCTTCCTGACCTTTCTGTCTTTCTTTATTAATATCTTTTTATTCACAACTCCAAATTAAGTAATTCTTATTCCCACTGAAACTAGACATCCGGGGATATATTGTATCAAAATTTCAGGTCGATCCAAGCTATATGTGATTTTTGACGGTCCTTTGAATTCAAGCCTACTATGCTGTCCTGAGGCAGCTTGCACATTGTCTACTAAATCCATCATATCTTATTCTGTACAACTCCAAATTGAGTAATTTAAAGTTATACATATAACTAAGACACAAATAAACAATTAATTCTTCTTTGAGACTCTCTAATTCTATCATTAACTTGAATGAAATTCGAGCTCAAGTTATAGGTCATGTTCTAAACTCCTTTGTTCTAAGCCTAAATCATATCCTCTATGTCTGTTTCTTACCAATCTAGAATTCGGGATGTTATAATTCTATCCCCCTTAATTTAAGTTTCGCCCCGAAACTTACTTATTCATGCATAATTCTTACGTATAATTACACATAGCTTGTGATTCTACGTTTCGTTCCACGAATCTAGAGACATCCTATATTGACATAAATAATTATCTACTTAGTTCATCAACATATAACTCAATTATCAATTCTTATCTGGCATGTACATCTACCTATTCATCATATAACTTTCTCCTTACTTTATCTTACATGGCACACATAGTTATTTACTTACTACCTATCTCCCAAAATCGACTAAACCTATGCTCTGATACCACAAATGTAACACCCCATCTTAGCCTACATTTATAGACCAAGATGGACTGTTATCTCATGGTGGTTGTTTCTTAATATTTTACTTAGCCAATTTTAAGTATAGATTTTTAAAATAATTTGCCATAACCTCCCCTAAAAATGGAGGTCCCAAGTGTCGACAAAACTGATTTTTCTTATTTTTGAAAAACATTTTGTTTTACAATTCAACTCAAGCACACTCCCAATAATCCATCCTTATAACCTCAACTACAAATCCTGCAAGAAGAATTCACACTTCTATATTCACAACCCAACTCAATTCAAAACCATACAGTTATTATACATTACTAGATTTACATGCTACATCAAGTTAACTCTTTGTATTGCTCAAATAAGTACTGCCAGTTTCTAACACCAAAATACAAAATAAAGAGCACCACCTAAGTTTATTGATGACCGGCGGATTGCAGGACTCTTCTGCTCGCTACTGGCTCCTTGATAATAACCTACGAGTTTAGAAGAAACTAAACTCGCTAAGCATTGCTTAGTGGGTACTTTAACTAATTACGAAAAATGAATAATAAAAGCATAATGCACTTTTAAAAGCAATGAATCGTAGTGAAAAATAATATCACAGTAAAAACAATCCATACATGTCATATATTCAGTTATTATCATTTTATCAGTTTGCTCCACAAGGTAATTATGAATACACCGATCTCGAAATGAGGCCTCGTATAGAATTATGCATGGTCTTGACCTCACACGACTAATTGCCATGGTCTTGGTCTCACACGATATAACTGCGTGGTCTTGACCTCACACGACTAAACACAATCCATACATGTCATATATTCAGTTATTATCAATTTATCATTTTGCTCCACAAGGTAATTATGAATACACCAATCTCGAAATGAGGCCTCGTATAGAATTATGCATGGTCTTGACCTCACACGACTAATTGCCATGGTCTTGGTCTCACACGATATAACTGCGTGGTCTTGACCTCACACGACTAATTGCCATGGTCTTGGTCTCACACGATATAACTGCGTGGTCTTGACCTCACACGACTAATTGCCATGGTTTTGGTCTCACACGATATAATTGCGTGATCTTGGTCTCACATGACTAGTTGCCATGATCTTGACCTCACATGATATAATCCCCATTCCAGACCGATTTTACCCATTTACCGAGTAGAGCATATATAACATTTCATATATACCCATTCACTTCATATATATACCACATATTCTCCATGTATATACAATATATATTTACACAAATATCACATATACTCACATATGTCTCATATGTATTCACATATTTTCCATCTTAATTTATTCTTCATATCATAATTAAACTCAATACCAAAAATAAAATGATAAAACACCCACACCAAGTTTTTGACCAAGTTAATAATGAAAAATTACCATATGAACAATAAACTCTGGTTCTTGACCCAACTTGATCCTTGTTTTAGAAAATTTGTATAAATAATCCACTTGGCTAAAAACTCTAAAATTTTTACAGAATTTAGTTTTGCATCTTAAAATCATTCTTTTAAAATTTTATATCAAACTGGACACAAAATCTTGGTCAACTAGTTCACCCAACCAGACTGCTCCAGTTTCCCTGCATCCTGGCAGCAGTTCTGAATTTTATGAATTCCATAAATTAAATTCAATCAATATGGTTCCAAATTATTTTTATAAACTACTAGACTTACTAAGAAACAACACATCCAAAATTCAACTCAAGATAATTTTTCTATATTTAATTTAAAATCATACAAGTCACAGCATTTTACTAATTGTAAAACAGAAAAATTTCAAAAGGAGTTCCATGGTTAAAGTACCAAACCTTGCTCTTTAATTCCCTTTTGCTTTTCCTATTGTGGCTGAAATTTGTAAGTGGAAAAGAGAGATTTTGTTCTTCATATCATGATATATATATATAAGGGAAATGATGATCACCTTATGTGTTGGATAAATCCTTTAAGACCACTTGTCCACCTTTCTCTTTCTTCATTTAATACTCATGCTAAATGGTTACTTTTGATTGGCCAACAAGAGATTTTTATAGTTTTCTTTCCCATTACTTCTTCCCACTTGTCCCTCTTCCCATTGGATACCCTAAAGTTGTCCTGTGTTACCCATACGGTCCCGACACGAAACTAGGCCCACTTTACGTTCCGGCGATTAATCGATCGTAACTTTTAAACCGTGCGTTTTCGGGAAAAATTGAAACCCACGGTTATGACCCGATTAATCTCGAGAATATTCTTTCGGGGTCGGATATGGGCACTATTAATAACTTCCAACTCTTAATTTTTAAGTTTACATAGTTGCCCCTAACTTTTGAGAAATTCTCACTTAGGTCCTTTTGATATCCCTTCCTGACCTTGCTGTCTTTCATTATTAATATCTTTTTATTCACAACTCCAAATTAAGTAATTCTTATTCCCACTGAAACTAGACATCCGGGGATATATTGTATCAACATTTCAGGTTGATCCAAGCTATATCTGATTTTTGACGGTCCTTTGAATTCAAGCCTACTATGCTGTCCTGAGGCAGCTTGCACATTGTCTACTAAATCCATCATATCTTATTCTGTACAACTCCAAATTGAGTAATTTCAAGTTATACATATAACTAAGACACAAATAAACAATTAAGTCTTCTTTGAGACTCTCTAATTCTGTCATTAACTTGAATGAAATTCGAGCTCAAGTTATAGGTCATGTTCTAAACTCCTTTGTTCTAAGCCTAAATCATATCCTCTATGTCTGTTTCTTACCAATCTGGAATTCGGGATGTTATAGGGAAAGCCTCTGCTCTTGTATTTGTCTGTAATAGATGAAGCCATGGGTGCAATGCTAGCTCAAGAAGCCGAAAGTACAAAGGTGGAAAATGCAATTTACTACCTCAGCAAAAGGATGCTGGACTATGAGTTAAAGTATAACAAGATTGAGAAGTTGTGTTTAGCATTGTATTGGGCTTGCACAAAGTTACAACACTACTTATCTTCTTACACTACTTGTGTCGTCACAGAACAGAGTCCCTTGAAATTCCTTATGGAGAGGCCTGTTTTGGACAGCAAAATGGCTAAGTGGGTGTCAACATTGGCAGCCTTTGACTTAAAATTCATTCAAAGGAAAGCTGTGAAAGGTGGCGCAATAGCTGACCAATTAGCAGAATTACCCGTAAAAGACGAGATGCGAGAAATGGGTTTCCCTGATGAAGACCTCTTGAATGTGGAAAGAAGTGTTTGGGAGATGTATTTTGATGGGGCATCCAATTATCATGGAAATGGAATTGGGATTGTGTTCAAAACTCCTTGTGGAGAATACATTCCATTTTCAGTTAAACTTGACTTTAGCTGCACAAGCAATGAAGCAGAATATGAAGCTTGTATCAATGGGCTTGAAACTGCTCTGGAATTAGGGATTAAGAACCTAAAGGTCTATGGTGATTCTATTTTAATAGTATCACAGGCTTTAAGGAAATGGAAAATAAGAGAAGAGCGTTTGGTTCCTTACCTACAACGTCTCGATCATTTGGCACAACAATTCGATGATTTGTCCTTCGAATATCTCCCAAGAGCAAAGAATCAGTTTGCTGATGCCCTGGCTACTTTAGCTTCCATGATCAATATCAAAGAGGGGAAAGCCATTCGTCCATTGAAAGTTCAGCTTCAGAAACAACCCGCCCATGTAATGCATTTGACCGATGATAAACCATGGTTTTGGGATATCAAAAGTTATCTCAAGGATGGAAGTTATCCAGAGGGATCATCAAAGGTTGATTAGAAGGCCATAAGGCAGCTAGCCACAGGTTACATTCTTAATGGAGATATCCTCTACAAGAGGAGCTGGAATGGAATGCACCTAAGGTGTGTGAATGAAGCAGAGGCTAAGCAGATAATGGAAATGGTACATGGTGGCGAATCAGGACCACACATGTATGGGATCGCCTTGGCTCAAAAAATTACCAATCTAGGATATTATTGGTCCACCATGAATGCAGACTGCGTGGCATTTGTGCAAGAATGCCATCAGTGTCAGATATTTGCTAAGCTACAGAAGCAACCTCCCATTGCCCTGAATCCAATCACTTCTCCATGGCCCTTCGCTACTTGGGGAATAGATATAATTGGCAAAATACATCCAAAAGCCTCAAATGGACATCAGTTTATCTTGGTAGCGGTGGATTACTTCACAAAGTGGGTTGAAGCAGCTTCCTATGCAGAATTAAACGCCAAAAAGGCAGTACAGTTTGTCCGAACCAACATCCTTTGTCGGTACGGAACGCCATTTGAGATTATCACTGATAATGGAACTCATTTCCAAGCAGAATTTGCTAAGCTCTTGAAGGATAAGAATGTCCAGCATCATAAGTCCTCTCCTTATAGACCTCAAACAAATGGAGCTGTAGAAGCAGCGAACAAGTCTATAAAGGTGATCATACAAAAAATGATCAAGGAACATAGGCGTTGGCATGAGAAGTTACCGCTGGCTTTGTGGGGATATAGAACATCAATTAGAACTCCTACTGGGGTAACCCCGTATTCCCTGGTGTACGGAATGGAAGAAGTACTCCCCATTGAACTGGAAGTTCAATCGGCAAGGATAATTCAAGAAAGTCAGATAAATGAAGCTGAATGGATCAGCAATTATCATCATCAGTTGTTGGGTTTGGATGAAAAAAGACTTCAAGCTCTACATCATATTCAAAGGTATCAAAGGCGAATGGCCAGACATTTCAACCAAAAGGTCAAAGATCGAAAATTGGAAGAAGGTTGTTTGGTTCTGAAAGAGATCAGAACACCTGTTACAGATCCTCGTGGGAAGTTTCGTCCTCATTGGGCGGGACCCTACATTTTAAAGAAAATACTTTCAGGCGGAGCCGTCATCTTGTCTGATTTGGATGGTCTGGAGTTCACAAACCCATGCAATCTGGATCAATTGAAGAGATATTATGTATAATCATGCATTGTAAGGAACTACATTAGACCTGATTCTCGCAAACTAATTCGAGATATGTAGGCAGCTCTCCTTGAGCACGGTCTAAATTTTAATAAAAATCATTGGTTCATTTTTCTTTTGCCAACATAAAAAAGAAGAAGAAGAAGAAGAATCCCGCTAAGTCAAAAACCCACAAAGGGCGGCTTAGGCAATAGTGGGGCCCGCTAAGTCGAAAACCCGCAAAGGGCTGCTTAGGCAAGAATGTGTAAGAGCTCGCTAAGTTGAAAATCCGAAAGGACGGCTTAGGCAAAAATTAGAGCAAGTAAATAAAGTAGATAATGCTTGGAAAGCAAATGAAAAAATCATCATCCATTGCAAAAAGAGTCATCCTTAGAGTCAAACCATAATTCCCAAACATCCAAGGAACCAAAAAGGTACAAACAATCCAAAAAAAAAAAAGCAGACAATAGAGTCAACCCTAGGATCTAAATCCTACGTCTCCTACGTGGGGCAGAGTCTTCGGTATCTTCCTTAGGTCCGGAACTCTCTGCAACATCTGTCCTCCCCTCGTTAAGAGGAACCACATCCTCTCCCTCCAACTCCTGCAGCAATGCAAGCCTCCTTGGCTTTTCAATTGCCAAACTTCGGCTATAAACCAAGTTCTATACTCTGGAGTAGGCTGGACAAGAGAAGGCTCTGCGAAAGGCCTGATCATCTGATGGTTCCTAACCCAAATTTGGAGAGCAGCTTGAGTAACTCCGGGCATAATAGGGGCAGCAACAGTAAGCCCAACAAGAGGAACCCTCTGATCAATCCCCATCTGCCTAATCATGGGGCAAAATCTTTAAATCTCCAAAGCCAGGGTCATGGTTGAAAAGAAACCCAGCTAACAGACAGAAAACAAAAGCTCGCATCCTATGCTTCAGTTGAATCTCATCTTCAAAATTAGCAGTCAGGAATACATCAATCAAAGGAAGCAGCATCTCCTTATTCCCATCCGCAATCATAGCTTGAACTTGAGGCCTTGTAAAGTTGAAAAGCCTCTGAAAAGACCCCACATAGCCAATTTGAACCTCATGCCTAACAAGAGGGGCATTTGGGTCACATCCAATAATTGAGCAGAATTCCTCAAAAAGAGGACACATCTCGTCCATCCGGGCACCAGATCTGAAGACGTGAGCTTGGTGATCCCAAAATCTGATACAAGCATGCAAAAAATCCCAATCTACAGCTACGCCTCTAAGAGTAGCAACAACTTTCAATCCATATCTTCCCATATTGATCCTTTCAACCTTTTGAAGACTCTTGGTCCAGTTGTGCATGCAATGGTTGTAAAGAAGCAAATAAATACCTTTATGAAAATAAAAGGGGACATCATGCATACATATGTGCTGTTTGTGCTAAACAAAAGTGCAGGTGCAGAAAAGTCAGAATACAATCAGAGAAAAATCAGAAGTGTTGCAAGCAATCCAGAAATGTCAAAAGGCGGGTCTTTTACCCCTCGCTCAAAATTCGCTCTTCAGAAGGCCACTGGGCCCCATAAATCATTTTTATGGACCCCAGTGGGGGGCAATTGTGAATACTCGAATTTTGAGGCTCGGAAAGCCAATTTTCTCAGACTGCAAATGACCGGGCCGGACCGGGGGTCCACGGAAAAAGTTCACCGAAAGTATGTTTTCATGGTACTTGAAATGTCCGGGATGTTGCAAGGACCACAGATATGGTCCCGGAATATTTTTTGGAGGTCTGTAGCTCCCAAAAAATCAGTTTGAACGGAAAATCGTACATGCTTTTTTAGAAGGCTCGAGAACCGAGGGCGGTCAGACCGCCGACCAAGGCGGTCCGACTGCCGCCGCTCCTACTTGTTCCCCTTTTCCTGGCCTGTCACTGCCATGGCGGTTCGACCGCCCGAACCGGCGGTTCAGCCGCCGTCCGGGTCCGTTTTTGTCTATAAAAGGCTATTAAATTTTCTGAAAAGGGTTTGACTTTTCCGGGTGGGCCTCGTGCTGACGAAATCTCTACTCACACACTTAAAAACTCTTATTGGATTTTTCTTTGCATAAATCTAACATTGTGCTGCAGGAATTAACCGGTAATCAAGAATCATAATCCAAGTTCCAAGAAAAACGAGATCTGGAACTTTGAAGTGGGAAAATCCTAAGCAGGGTAATATTATAATTTATCTTTTGTCAATTCAAGCATATCATAAGCATTCTATCTTCCTCTTAATTTCTTTTTTCTGGTCAAAGACTTAATCCTTTTAGGTCTAAGACCTAGTTAAGTAATCAATTAATCTTTCGGCATTAAGCCCTGAATCAATCAATCTTATTGGTCGAAGACCTAATCATTTTAGGTCTAAGGCCTAATTAAGTAATCAATCAATTTTTGGCATGAAGCCCATCACAGTTAAAATCAATCTTTTTGCACGGAGCCTAAATCGCATTCTTTGGTACCAAGTACCCAAATTTCATCAAAATTAGCACTAAGTGCTTAAAATCTCAAAATTTAGGCAAAAAGCCCGACAATGCACGAAGCATACACACACACATGCATAATGCATAATTGCCTTTAAATAGGCTTTTCCGAACTACATGGGCTTTGATCTCTCATAAAAACGAGAGTATGTAGGCATATTTGGGATTCACCCCAAATAGCAAGTCCACAATTTACTAACAATCTGCTTGTCTTCTTCTCTTCGCCTATTTTGGATGTATTTCTTTTGGCAAGTTAATCAAATACATGACATAGTCCCCGAATCCTCCTTGGGTTCGTAGATTAGAAACCTTTACATTTGATGCATTAATTGGAGTCAAACAAGGGTTTTCTTAGTTTTTCCCTTTGAACAGAAAAAAACTGAGTGGCGACTCCTAACAACAAGTGAACATTCATCCGAATCTTTTTCGGGTGGAAACCGAGGTTCACAGCCACAGACATGACCATTATTGTGGCATGACCGTTAGATAGTTTTGGTGAGATTGATAGTTATGCTTCAAGAAACATGGTCAAGACTTATGGTTTGCATAGTTGTATCTTATAATTTTATGCTAGAAATTTCTTTATAATTATAGAAAGTGTGGAAACAGAAGAGAATTGTGAAAATATGATGAGCTTTAAATGATGTGTAAGAAAAGTGATTTGTGTAAATAGGGTAACTATAAGAAATGTGAGAAAATGGTAAATGGAAGGAATTATGAAATGTGAGTAAGAGTTATAATGAATGTGTTTGAAAGTGGTATACAATGAATAAGTTTATGAAAATGGTGTGTAAAGTAAATGAGACTAGAGGAAATAAATATTATCTATAATGATGAAGTCGAAGGGAATTAAGATTTGAGAATAAATTTGATCTAATAGAATTAGGTCATGAATGGAAAACAAATTGATGAATTTAAAATAGACTAAAGGTTGGTCATATTGTGATAGTTAGATCAATTGATTCGAAATTTAATAAGTTTACAAGTATTTATTGAAATTCAATGTGAGTAGTTGTATTAAGAATATGCAAGCTATATGATAATGTGCATAATACAACGTTTTGATATGTATATGCATATGAAAGGAGCTAAGTTATATTAGTTTCAAATCATTATAAGAGAAAAGTGTTAGTTATAGTATATTTGGAATAAATTTTAATAAGGAAATAAGATTTTGTTGTTGTATAATGGTGATATTAAATTAATATGTGGTAATTGTATAAAGAGTAGGATAAAAGTGAAGATGTGTAAAATTATTGTGTTAAGATAAAAGTTATTAACACTTGAATTTAAAGTGATGAGAGTATATTTTTAAGATAATGAAGTGATCAGATATCTTGAGTGCAATAGGTGTGTGGTGTATATATATTAATGAGATGAACTAATTTTGTCAAATGACAATACGATTGAAGATATAATAATCTATTGTGACTGTTTGAGTAAATAGACAGTATAATGATGTGTTAGGGAATGGTAAAAAAGAAAATTAAGAATGAACCTAAGGGGGAGAATAGAAATTATGTAATTTGGTAAAATAATGATTTGTATGATTTATTACTATACTGGATAATTTCAAGGACGAAATTATTTAAGGGGGAGAAAATTGTAACATCCGTGATTTTGGAAAAAATTAAATAAGTATTTGGAGATATAAATTGTATATACTCAATATATATATCTAGAGTATATATAACATATAAATATGATATATTAATTGTATATGTTAGATTAATACATTACACACTTAATATTTAATACACATATAAGGTACATTTGATGTGTATATAAGATACACATTACTTGTGCATATGTGTAATATCCCAAAATTTTGAAAAGTTTTAATTTTTGGAAATTTGATAAAATAAATTATAATTTAAATGGATAAATTAAATTAATGGTTTTAAATGAAAAATGAAGGGGTTTTAAATGAAAAAGTGAAACATATATATGATATATACTTAAAATATACATAATATATAAAAGTCAACACTTTTTAAAAGAAAAGTCAAAGTAAAAGGGTATTTTGGTAATTAAATCTTAGAAATTTAAAATTAATAAAATAATTCAAAAATAAATTATTTTTGAATGGAAGAGGGAATTTAGGACTTTTAATTTAATAAATAAATAATTAAATATTAAATTATTTTAATATATATATGGTTAAAAAAAATGAAAAGGAAAAGAAATATTAAAAAAAGACTTCTTCTTCTTCTTCGTTTAGGACGTTTTACATGGGAGTTTGGAGTATGAATTTGATTCTTCCATACTCCATAAATTGAAGGATTTAACAAGTTTCAAGTGGATTTTTGGTGATTTCATCCGAAACTAGTAAGTTTCCAACTTTTTTCTTTGAATTCCTTGAAAATTTGTATTATGTGAGAATTTTGATTTTGATGTAGTATATTATAATTGTTGGAATTGGTGTGTATGATGTTATTTTGGGTAGTTAACAATGATTCTAAGGTTAGATTAAAGAGATGATGGAGTTTGGTTAAAGAATGGTGAAGAGAGAGAATTTAGGGTTATGGAACTTTTGGGTTTGGGAAAACATGAGCTTTAATTGTGCAAATTTGTTCCAAATGTGTTGTTTTGATTCATAAACAAGTATTTTAAAGTGAAATATTGGATTTGGTTGTATTTGGTTGGAGTTTGAGAATGGTAGTATTGATTTAGGGTTTTGGAAAAATGAATTTTCAAAGAATGATTAATTGTTTGATTTTAATTCTTAAATCATGTTATTTAATGATATAATTGGTAGAAATAAGATTGAAATGATAATTGGATTGAGTTGGAATGGAGATCCTTCAATGGTGAAGGTTATGCCATTTTAGGGTTTTGGACAAAAGCATTTGGTTAATTAATGTAATTGGTTTAAACATGCTAAAACATGTTTCTAATGATATTAATAAACTTAAAACACTAATTTAAATGGCTTGATATGGTTTTTCAAAGTTAAAGTGAGGTAAAGCTTAATTTTGGGATTTGGTTTAGAGTGATGTTTAATTATGGTTTGATGTTGAGAATGCCTTAGAATGTGATATTAAATGATTATGTATGATCCCATTTGGTATAGGCATTAAGGGAGGTTGATTTGCTTCATCCAAGTGGTGAAGGGCAAGTTGGAAGGATAAGATTGGAGGTTGTGTTAAGCTTGCTTTGAGTTGCTAGTGTAGGTATGTACAAACTTTGAATATAATGTCTATATTTGCATAACATTTGGACTTAACACATTTTGGTTGAAAAATGTGTTAAGCTACTTGGTTCATTGATTGTGTATGAATAATATGCTATGACATTTGTAATGTCATATATGTGTTAAATGCATTGTGTAAAGCCATTGATAATGGCTAATTTGTGTAACATGTAAAATATGCATATTATGTGAAAATACCCAAAGTAATTGGGTAATGTGTTGTGAATGCAAAAATGAGATATATGTAATAATGAATTGAATTGATATTGATAAAAATGAGAAAAGTGAGAAAAGTGAGAAAAATGAGAAAAATGAGAAAGATATAAAAAATGAGAAAAGTTAGAAAAAAAAAAAGTGAAAATAAGGCAATGTGCCTAGATTGAATATGTAAAAATGAGAAAGAGATTAATAGTGAGAAATATGAATAAATTGTGTGATTAATATGTTATTCAATTTTCAGATTTCTGGGTTTGGCAGCATGCCTATGATTGCCTACGGGCTATATGTTGGAATGGTGAAAAGACTGGGTCGTAAGCCAGGCCAGCTGGTAAATATGATGTTTTTTAGGTGAAAGGACTGGGTTGTAAGCCTCAAAAACTGTAGCAGTCTAGCCGGGTTGAGGACCAAGATACTGGGGCGTAAGGGTCTAGCCGGGTTGAGGTACAAGAGACTGTGGCTATTACATTATCCATGGATATATATATTGCCTATAGGGCTAGACACATGGTGTCATTATGGACCAAAACAGTAACTCTAAAATTTCAATAGCATATTAGATCCTTTTGGGCCCATGCTTGTCTTTGCTTTAATGTGAATTATGAATTGTGATACAATTGAGCAAAATAATGCTATGAGTTGTGATTATGAAATATTTGAAAAATATAAGGAAGTAGAATGATGTGACATCTATATGCATTGTGCATTGACATTGCATTGAGTTTATTGTTATTATCAAAGTTTGTACCACTAGCCTTCAGCTTAGCGCGATTGTAATTCGTCGCGTAGGTGTCATGGATGATTTGGTAGAGCCAGATAGTTCTACTAGACCTGGTCAGGTCTAGGTTTGTATTTATTGAGCTTGAAGAGTTGTTTTTGGGTACATCAAGATCAGAGCCAGTTGCCAGCATGTAGATATTTGATATTACAATGTATTTTGATATTATGTATGTTATGATATATTTTTGAAGCATATATTGTAAATTGCAAAGAATGATTCGAATAATTTTGTTTAAGATGGGATTTTATATGTAATGTTGATATATATATACCTATATATAAGTATTTTAAGAAAATATGGAGAAATTGAGAAGTATTGGTGAATTGATTTTATTTGTAGTGTTTGTTTTATGCATGTTGTGTTTTGTTGAATTTTGGAAACGTTCAAATTACAAACAAAACTCTCGCAAATTTTTCCGAGAGATTTTCATATAAAATATTTATTTTGGATTCCTATAACAAGCAAATAATATTTATATTCTATTTATTTTATATATTAGTATTTGAAATCTTAAAACAGAAATGTGAAAATTTTTATTAAATCGGTCTGTGATATTTTTATACCGTATATGCGTATTTTACATACGCTGAAAATATGTATTGTACGTGTATAGGGTATAAGGGTGTTACAAACTCCATCTCAGACTGATGGGGAACCGTCACTCAGCCATATCTGGTATCAGGACTACATATGTACGGTGCGGTTGGCTGGGTGTAGACCCTTGGTGCACGGCAACGCTGTCGCGCCTCGCTCACCGATCCGTGCCAGCCTATTTTACCCGCGCGCTGCTGATTTTTGACCAAACCTTATTTTACCAATTTTGTGATTTTTCCTAAACAGTTTGTATTTCCTTATTAAAATAGTATTAGGTCTTTTTGTTTTCCTATAAATAATAGTATTAAACACACGGACTGGGGGAGGATTTTGATTCAGCCAGAGGGAGAACATTTGGAGATTTTTTGGATTGAGACTTTTTCCTTTTTTTGAGGCAGAAAGACAAAAATAAAAAATAAAAGGGAGAGAGCAACGGAGCAACAAATTAATTTTAACCATTATCAAACAAAGAACAGCAACCATCAAACACCATCAAAGCAGTAGCTTGTTTTATTTTCTTCAATTCGGTGGAGCCTTCACACGCAGGTGAGTTCTTCTAAATTCAATTTATTAAATCAATAATCACCTCTACTTTTTAAAACTATCATCACAACATTTTTATTACTCAACTTCTTCTTGATTTCTTTCATACAGTAAGCATAAATTTTAATTTAAATCAATACATAATCATCAAAACACTAATCTAATTTGCTCAAACCCTATTGTTATTTTTATAAAAATACCAAAACCCTATTTTCTAAACCTTAAGCCCTAACTTATAAAACCTAAATCCCAAAACCATGGCCCAAACCCTAATTTCAAAATCATAATCTACAAAACCAAGGTTTAAAACCTTAAAACCCGAATCCTAAAACACTAGCCCTAATTCCCAATTCAAAAACCCTAACAACTCTAATGTTATTTTCTAAAATCTTAAAACCCTAGTTTGATCCAAATACCCATAAAATCACAATTTCCCATCTAAAACCCTAAAAAAACCATAGAATCCCTAATTCAAGATGTAAACCTAAATTTATATATTTATTGCTTTATCTAATTTTAGATTTGATTATGTAGTTTATTATATATCTTGATGATTGATTTATTTAATTATGACTTTTGGCTTATTTAATTTATCATGGATGAATATTTTTTCAATTATTATTTATTTATTAAAATTGTAAGACGTATGTTTCCATGATTGGGTACCTCATTAATTAATTTTAATGTAATTTAAGTTGTTTTTATATTTTGGGATTAATGTAAAGGACATGTTTCCATCTTTTGGTTGGTGTCCTTTTTAGTTTTAGACATTGGACGATGTAAGGACACATTTCCATCCTCAAATGGATGTCCATTTATTTGTTTTGTTTGAATATTGCTTTGATTTTAATACAATGATGCTTTTATTTTAATTATTGCAGGTAGTATGGATAACATCATTATATATAAGAATTTTATAATATTAAGACCTGAAAAGGAGGCCAGTTCCAATGAAACGGGTGTCGTGGGGGTGCTGGGCCATTTCTCACCTTCCCCACACGTACCTAACTTTCTGAACCCATTAGGGGGTTAGGGATTCCTTAGGAATTGAGTCATCCACCCCTTTCTTTTTTTTCAGCCCGTCCGGGTGGCGACTCTATTTTCTCCAGGCTTAGGCCCGTGTTCTCTAAGGCCCTGAGCCTAACAGCATCGAAGTTGCAAGAACTATTCCACCAGGAGTGGGAACAAAAATCCCCGCTCACAGTGGTGACTCCACTGGGGATAAGAAAAGTTGATTCCATTGGTCTTTTTATTATTTTATTCTTTCTTATCATGATATTATCCATTGCATCATATTAGAATGTATCGTGTGCGTGAGCTAGGATACCCGTGTTACCCGTGTTGTGTTATGTGAGGGATACCATACTTTCACTCAAGGTATGGAGATCGAGCATGGCATAACCACTCATAGCCTTGTACCTTTTGGTATATACTTGCTATGAGAACCTAAGTCTTTTAACCCAAAGACTAAAGCTCATGTAATTGGCCTAGTTACTTTTCTTAGGTTTTTTGCCCCAAATGCTTGTTGTTTGACTATGGTTAATTTATCTTGATTTAAATCATGGCTTATTTGGTTTTTTCTTTTTCTAATATGACCTAAGTACATTGTAAGCTCAAAATAATTTTTTTAAACGTCCAAAAGACCAAAGCTATTTTTAAAACTTTCCAAGATGGTCTTTGGACATAAAACTTTCTTTTCTCATGACTTAAATACAAAGCCCAAAATCCATTCTTTTTTTCTAAAATCTTTTTACAATGGGCTTAGAAATAAAACTATTTTCATAACCTTTTGAAAGAGCTTACAAGTTATTTAGGTCAATTATGGAATACCAAAAATCAATTGTGAGCCTAGTTTATACTAAGAATAATTAATCATTGGCGTGTTTTTGGTACGAATCATTAGTTACTTTTTCAAGTGAAAAATTTATTTATAATAAACCTCTTAATTTAGTTTTAATCCAATATAGCATAAAAGCTACTTTAGTTGGTTGAATGGATTAAAATCTAATTAATGGCCACTATCATGAACTGATTTCCATTTTTAAAACATATCTATTGGTTGAAACGTCCGAGAGAATTGTTTGCAAATAAGATATCCCATGTTGGTATTTTGTTAACCATATACCTAGGAAAAGAGACTCGTCATCCGTGTGTGGAAATTATAAGGTTGGAAGGGATGTTCTACTTGTCTTTGTCTATTGCTTGTGAATACATGCATACATACATTTGCATCTCATATCATTGATCCTCTCTGGCTTACAGCCTTGGATTACAACAGTTCAAAAGCCTATGACAATCCACTTACACCAGTGACAAAGAATCCAGCAGCGACTCAATCACTTTCTCACCAAAAGCAATAGAGCTAGAAAAAATTCAAAGAATGGTGGACAACGCCCTCAATGCTAAAATGGAAGAACTAAAGGAGGCCCTGGCTGAGACCATAAATAACCAATTGGCTGCAATTTTAGGGAGCAATAGTGAAGTATCTGCTAGCACCAAAAAGCCAAAGGACAAAGGGAAGGCCAAGGTTGGTGAAGTGGCTTTTGTTGATGATAAGGTAGTCGTCGATGATGATGATGACTGGGCTCAATACTTCCAAGATCCTCAAGATAAAAAGAAGGAGCCAAAGGTTGTTGAGAAGATAACTTTTGAAAAGACCGAAACTTCTAATGTTGAGAAGATGATTGCTGATTTAGAAAAGAAATTTGAGAAGAAGCTAAAAATCGAAGAGATGTTTGAGATCGACAAACTGTTTGAACAAGATGAGGAGGCCCCTTATAAGTTCAAGATGCCTTCCTTCGCAAGGTACAATGGTACTGGAAACCCTCATCTCCATGTGAAACAGTACATCACTGCCATGCAATCTGCCAGAGCTACTAAAGCTCAAACTCTGAGGTATTTTATGCTCTCATTGGATCTTGTTGTCCAAAATTGGTTCAACACCATAGAGGAAAGTACTAAAAAAATTGGGACATGTTGTACAAGGCTTTCATTCAACAATATGGGTACAATGTCAAGCTAAAAATTACCTTAATGGAAGTTGAGTCCATTAGACAAAGGCCAAATGAGAATTTTATGGACTATGTGTTATGCTCTAATTAATACTACTACAAAGCGACATTCGCAAGTATGCGAGCCTATTACAGCAATGGTGATCGCCCCAAGATCGTCTCACAAGGAAGGAATTGCTTGTAATAGTTCAATTAACATGAAATAATAAAATTGAGTGTGTGGTTGGATTGGCGAATTATAATTAACTTTAAAAGTGAAAACGAGTGATGTTGTGCAAGATAAATTCAATTATGGAAATGATGCCTAGGGTTGTAGGTCCATTTAATCAAATGTTTAATTCTCAAATTATCCATTAATATAACCTTGTAAATTAATTTGTTCCTTAAGGTTAATTAGTCAATTACCAATTCATTAGTTTTCACATTCATGAATTAACAGCATCCAATTATTTTACATTAGCAAATTAATAAAACCGTAGAACTTATATTTCTAATTCATTCTTAGGGTAGTCAATTGCATAGTTCCGATATCAAAATTCATCTCTCGGTCCGTCATTCAATATTAAGTAATCAATAGGTGGCCAATCTATCAATCTAACCTTAATTCCAATGCAAATCTACTACAACCCAAGGCATGAGTAAATTAGGTCATCATAAACTTTAAATGAATATTCATTTCAAAATAAACCAAATCAAAATTATTCATTGCAATATTAATGTTCTTAATACAACAACAACAATAAAGAAATGGATTAAAATAAAGAGTTTGAAAAACCCCTTTTTAAGATGTTAAGAGTTGGACTCCTTGTCTCTTTAATAGCTCCCTCTCTAATGTGTGATGAGGAACTTTCAAGCTCTCTTGAATCAATGGCTCTCTTCTTGAAGGATGAATGATAACTCTCCCAAGCTTACAACTCTTTAATCAAGCCTCTTTAAACCCTAATCCTCAAGAACTTGCTAGCTCACTTCGATCCCAAGAATTGTCTTTGTTCTTGTTTATGGAAGAAAATGGTGAATGAAGATGGTAAGAATGGTGTCTTCCTCTCCCAAGCAAGAACCAAGGAAGAAGAGGATAATGTGTAGAGAATGTCCACCCCAAAGATATATCCAAGATGTCTCCTCTTTCCATGCTCCTCCACTTCCACTCTTTTCAATATTTTAAGACACCCACTCACTCTTATCTCCCACTTTTTTCTTTGTTTAATATTTCTTCCATAAATCCATCCACCTTTCACTCCTTTTTATTATTTCTTTTCAAAAGATAATGCATCTTGTCCCCCACTTGTCAACACCTCATGCAAAATAATTAAAACATGTAAAGGGTGATCAAGGGTGACACGACCAAGCTCTTGGCCATGTCTCTCACTTTTCTTAGGACACGGCCAAGCTTGCTGGCCATTTCCATTGCTGCTCCCCTTTTTCTTTCTTCTCAAGAGGTGACACAGCCAAGCTCCTGGCTGTGCCATGTGACACAGCCAGTGGCTTGGCCGTGTCTTGTGAGGGTGTCTCTTTTTGCTTCTTTCTTTTCATTCTTTGCTTTTGTTCTTTAGGTGAGACACGACCAGTTGCTTGGTCGTGTCTCATGCTAGTGTCAGCTTCTGCCCAATTTTGCTTGAGGGTCTCGGTGAAGCTTGGCTTGTCCTAGTCATGTCCTACCTTGTCCTTGACCTCTTTTGCTTTTGATGAGAGACACGATCAAGCCATTTCTAGCTTGGCCGTATCACATGATTTTCTCCAACAAGGCTCCATCAAATTTTAGTTAATGCTCCATCAATTGCACCTTAGCCTAGATCAACCACTTCAAACAAACTTAAGCACAAATTAACATAAAAATTAACTTAAAATCAATAAAAACATCATAAAAATTAAATACAAAATTGATCCAAACAACTACCTCATACTTAATCCTTTGCTTGTCCCTAAGCAAAGTTAAAATCAAAACAAACTAAAACAAGAAAAATTTAGTTAAGTTCAAGATTTATAAGGATGTATCTAGACTCCCAATTCCTTAAATCCACAATCATTATCAAATCGAACAAAATCAATACTCATGCAATTTAGTGGCTTTCCATGCATAACCAATGTTATCACTCCCTCACAAGCTCTTTAAAGTGTTTAGTAAGGTAGTGTTTACACTCATAACATTCAACGAAAGATTATCACCATAGGCTTGCTTATTAATCAAATCTCCACCACTAAATTTCAATCAACCATCAATCATAAGGTATTTCATTTGGTTGTAATGGGGCTAAGGTAAGGGTATGACATTTGGAAGTGTGAGTTTGTCCACTAAGTTCAAGAGCACTTCAAGAACAAGAACAAAAGAAGCAATGCAATACAACCGAGCAATCCCAAAACATCTCCCACCCACCAGCCACTACACGTTTAACGAAATTTGTATAGGGAAACCAATTATTAAATTTGTAATGATCATCCCCAACTTATATCAACCCTACAGAAGAAAATAATAACTTATAATATTTTGATATATTTTTTTTATCATTATTTTTTTAAACCAAAATAGGATTTACAACTAAAGAAGACAATAATTTATAATTTTACATCTACTAATTTAACCCCACACTTTATTTAACACAACACTCAATCGTTAATACTCTTAAAATGCTCTTGACCTAATGAAAGGGAAAGAGACAAAATAGAATAGTTCAAGGCTATTAGTATTGTGAAAAAGAAAGAAAAGGAGAAATGAAATAGGCTCAAAATTGGTTAACTAAAGTCAGATATAAGGTTGGACTTTTAAGTCAAAATTGGTACCCTAATTGCCTTAATCGTATTGATGCCCAATCAAAATTTTCATGTAGTCTTAAAATGCATGTCAAAGCAAGTTCTAGCAATTCATCGATCAAAGATGTTCATACATAGAAAGAATAATGAGTTGATATCCAACTTACTAGGTGCAATTCCTCACAAGTTTAAAGGCAATGCAAGGAAAATCCATCTAAATCAACAATAAGCACCAATTTCATCCAATTCTCAATTTATGCTTCAAAATTAAAAGGTCATCTATCAATATACTTATAACAATTGAACTTATCAATATCCATCAAAACAAAATATAGAACAAAGCACAAAACTTAACAAAAAAACTATGACAAAACTTAAGAAAAATAGACAATTTGCATTTATGAACCAAAGACTTAGCACACACCCCACACTTTAAGGTTTACATTGTCCTCAAGGGAAACAAGGATAATGAATAAGAAAAAGAGTTAAGGTAAAACCTGCTTTCCATCGTTTCCTTGTGAGGCAAGTGCTACCTTTTCATCCACAAACATCAATTGTTCAATAAAAAAAAATGCAATATTTATAGAATAAACAAAACATAAAGCGTCAACATCAAAAGCAGTAAATAAAAATAACAATAAAAATATCCGATAACTTAAAATAAGAAAGTAAGAAGTGTTCTCAAAAGGTTGAAGCTGATGTGATCTATGGTGATGGAGGATGTGATGATGATGCAGCTGAAGGATGGAAGCTCAGAATCTTGGTAAGGTTGGTATTGATTTGTTCCAACTGTTGCAGGACTTCAGCATGGTTATGATCTACCTTGCTTTCCAATGCTTCTATCCTATTAATGATCTCCTGATTGTCCAGGACCGGAGCATCTTTATTCAAATTGAGAGAATCCAAGTCGGACTCCACATGGACTCGTGTTCTCTTTTTTCGGTCCCTAGGTGTAGTTGGCTCATCGGAAGCCATCAAATAGGCTACTCCTCTTTTTGTAACCATGTGCATCTTCTCAAGTGTGCTAGGTCTAATGAATCACTACCCGAGATTCTAGTCATATGGCAGTTTCTCGGGTCAAAAAATCAATAAGGGTCATTACTAAAGTGGTCACCAATCCTCCAATACAAATGGCACCCCTCTTTCTATTCACCACATTGTCAAAGACATCGGCTAACCAATAGCTGGTACTAATGGGTATGGCATTACTAGCACAGTTTAAGAAAAAGAGTTCACTTTGTTCCACCACACCCGTGCTTTCCTTTCTTGCAAAGAACCCTCGAGACATAAACCGATGTAAATATCTCAAGGCGATATTTATCAATTTCATTGCCTTGGCCGATTTGGCCACATACATTCTCGAGCCCAGTGCTCTCCATGCAAATTGTTGTTTAAAACCTTTAGGTATAAATTTTTCCCCATCTCAATGGAAACCAAAAGTAGCATTCAATTGCTCAATATCAAGAACACATGGTTTACCAAGCAATTTAAAGTCTAACCTAGTGCAAATTTTCTGTTCATCTCTTTCAACCTTAAGAGAGGTTAAAAATTCCATGGTAAGCTCTTGGAATTGCAAAGGTTTAAGGAAAAATAATTTCTCCCATCCAAGGTTTTGAACATAGCTATAAAAATTATCCTTAATATGAAGAGCATTAAGGGATTCTTCGCTTACATACCTCGTTGGAAAGAAGCCCCTAGCTAGAAGAGTCACTTTTCTTAAAGATGATGAAGATGAAGATGGAGTTGATGTTGGAGGTTGCCTCCTCTTGTGATGGGACACTATTTTTGATCTAGGCATATTGATAGTTTTGGTGAAAATTGAAGCTTTGATGGATTTTATTGATTTTTGATGAAAAAAAAGAAGATTTAATGGATTTAATTTAGTTTTGGTTAAGAAAAATGGAGAATTTAGTGGGATTTTGGAGATTTTAGAGGGTATGGAGGTTTTGGAGAGAGAGAGCCGAGAGAAAGAGAAAGAAAAGGGAGGCTAGGGTTTGAAAATAAAAGAAAAGATGTTGGAATTGTAACACCACTATACCCCGTATACGTACACAGCATGCTAATACGATCGTAATATACGTATACTGAATATAGAAATGCCACGGTTTACTAAACAAACGACTCACTTCTTTCTACAAAAATATACATAAACTTAAACACAATAAATAACACATTCATTTAAAACGTAGCAAAAAATATAGTTATTTTTACAAAATACAAATTCATCAAAAAATAATTTTACAAAATTAAACTTTATACATATTTGGCAGTCAGTCTTTGATCTTTAAGCCCACTATCCACACTTCAGAATCTAAACTTGACTTGGCCTAGAGGAACTCTCCGGTTCTACCCTGTCACCTGCGCGATGAATCACAATCGTGCTAAGCCATAGGCTTAGTGGTACAAACCACAATGATAATATGTTTCAATGCAATGCCAATATCATATGTTCAAACATTATAAACAATACATAAGAATATCACACTTAACAAGAACAAGCATGGGCCCAAAAAACACTAATATGTTATTCAAAGTTCAGAGTTACTGCTTTGGTCCATAATCACAATCATCAAGCCCGTTGGTGATATATATATATATCTCTATCCATGGATAGTGTAACAGACCCAGTCTCTTGGACCTCAACCCAGATAGACCCGAGGAGATCCTCAACCCGGCTAGACTGTTACTGTTTTTGAGGCTTACGACCCAGTCTTTTCACCCCAAAAACATCATATTTCACATATTTCACATTTTTCAACTGGAATCGGCTTACGACCCAGTCTTTTCACCTATCCAGTGATTCATAGGCATGCCACCAAACTCAGAACTCTGAAAATTGAATAACATATTAATCACACAATTATTTCATTTATCTATTTATCAATCTCTTTCTCAATTCATTTCTCATTTCATATTCCATAATCAAATAGGCAACCATGCCCCAATTATTTCATTTACATTATCATAGCTTTCACATTTCATATTCAATCATATCATTATATATTTAAAATCTTCAAGATACACTCCACCAAGTTCACATTATGCCAAAACATAACATTATTCATATGCATCAACAATGCAATAAGTTACTTAACACATTTAATCATATAATATATGCAATAATGTATGGTTTGTACTTACCTCAAGAGTAACTCACCCCATACCAAACTCCTCTTCCAAGGATCCTTCAACACTTGGATTATGGCAACACAACTCTCTTCAAAATCTAAACCAAAGGTGATCATACACACTCACTTAGAGATACACATGAGATAATAAGGTTAAGAATCAACTAGGGCAAACTCTACACGACACGCTCAATAACACGAGCGTGTCCCTGACTGTGCCCTAACTCCAGAACACAGAAGCTTTGACACGCTCAGAACCACGGGCGTGTCACTGGACGTGTAATACATTCTGTCTCACAGAAACATTGACACGTCCAACAACACGGGCGTGTTCATGGTCGTGTCAATCCACCAACATCATAGTAGCTATGACACGCTTAGTGACATGGGCGTGTCACTGCTCGTGTCACCCATCTAAGAACACAGAACCATTGACACGCCTAAAGACCTGGCCGTGCTCATAGGCGTGTCAGGCCAAAAATCCAGATTCCGGCAACATCAACAACATATCCAACAAACCTCTTACTTCCACCATTTTCCACTTCAAACAAACTTAGTTAAACACACTCAAAAACCATAACAAACTTGCAAAAACACCAAAACAACTCAAAACATACACATCCAACACAAATCATAATCACCACCACCAACCCAAAACACAACCACCACACTTACTCTTCCAACAATCTTACTCTTTCCATTAATCCAACCCCAAAATCCATAATCAATAGACCAACCACACTCAAACACACCACAATCAAACAAACACATATCAACCATAACCTCAACTCACAAACTCAAAGAAATTCAAAGAATCAAGTGGAAAACTTACCAAAGATGGAGAAACTCTTAAATTTCCAACTTGATCACTTGAGAACTTCCTTCAATCTTGAGTATGGAAGATCAAAACCTCTCTTGCTCTCTTGCTATGGAGGACCGGCCAAACAAAGACAAGAAAAGAAAAGAAGAGGAAGGTGAACCACGAAGAAGAAAGAAAGAAAGAAGAAAAGAAAGAAACAAAGTCACACTCTCAACCACTATCTCCTCAAAACCCTCTCCTCCAAGCATTATAATATTAAAATATTGTAAATATCTCCATCCACTTCCACTCACTCAAATTCCACTTAATTAATTTAATTAATTTAAAATCATTAACTAATCATCTTTTGACTTCACCTTTTGACTTGTATATGTTGTATATATTTCCATATATACAACATATACACTCTCTCTTTAATTCTTTTCTCTTTTCAATTTTTTTTTCATATACCTTAAATCCAAGTTCAACAATAATTACTTCAAAACTTCTAAGGCATATTTTGGGATGTTACAATTCTCCCCCTCTAAAAGAAATTTCGTCCTCGAAATTACCTGATATCAAGTCTGAAACAGTTGAGGATATTGCTCTCGCATTGCTTGCTCACTGTCCCAAGTTGCCTCTTCTCTACCATGATTCTTCCAAAGAACCTTCATGATTGGTACTTTCTTATGTCTCAACTCCTTCATTCCATATGCTAAAATAACAACTGGTTCTTCTTCAAAAGTTAGATCTGGATTCACCTCAATTGATTCAACTGACAGAACATGAGATGAATCTGATCTGTACTCCCGTAGCATAGAAACATGGAAGACATTATGGATTCTATCTAACTCAGGCGGCAAAGCAAGTCGATAAGCAACTGGTCCAACTCTTTCTAAAACTTCATAAGGTCCAATAAAACGAGGACTTAGCTTCCCTTTTCGACCAAAACTCAAAATCCTTTTCCAAGGAGACACTTTCAAGAATACTTTATCTCCAACATCAAACTCTATGTCTCTCCTCTTCAAATCTGAATAAGATTTCTGTCGATCTGAAGCTGCTTTCAACCGATCCCGAATTATCTTCACTTTCTCTTCTGTTTCTTTAATCAAATCAGGACCAACCAACTTGCCTTCTCCAACTTCATTCCAACACAGAGGCATTCTGCATCTTCTACCATACAATTCCTCAAATGGTGCCATTCCAATACTGGATTGATGACTGTTGTTGTAAGTAAATTCCACAAGTGGCAAAAATCTGCCCCAACTTCCTGAAAAATCAATAACACAACTTCTCAACATATCCTCTATAATTTGTATTACTCTCTCTGACTGCCCATCTGTCTGAGGATGAAAAGCAGTGCTAAAATGCAATCAAGAACCCAAAGAATCATGCAAACTCTTCCAAAACCTCGAAGTAAACCGTGGATCTCGATCAGACACTAAAGAAATTGGGACTCCATGCAACTTCACTATCTCACCGATATACAGCTCAGCTAACTTTTCAAGAGAATAATCCATCCGCACTGGAAGAAAATGAGCTGTCTTTTGTCAACCGATCAACAATAACCCAAATAGCATCATGCTTCTTCTGAGTCAATGGCAAACCAGACACAAAATCCATTGTTACTCTCTCCCATTTCCATTCAGGCACTGTTAAAGGTTGAAGCAACCCTGTTGGAACTTGGTGCTCAGCTTTCACCCTCTGACACGTGAGACACTTGGATACAAACTTCGCTATGTCTCTCTTCATCCCTGACCACCAATAATGCTGCTTCAAATCATAATACATCTTTGTACTTCCAGGGTGCATAGCAAAAACTGACTGGTGTGCTTCCTCTAAAATAATCTTTCTCAAACTAGCATCATCAGGAACACACAACCTATCTTTAAACCAAAGGCTACCATCACTTCTCACATGAAAATCTCTACTTTCTTCATTTTGGCAATCTGAAACAATTTTCTGAATTTTCTCATCTACCAATTGAGCCTCCCTTATCTGGCCCAATAACATCGATCTTAATTGCAACTGAGCTAACAATGCACCATCATCACATGATTTAAAACTGACATGCAATGATCTCAACTCAACAAGCAACGAGAACGAATAAACAGACAAACCTGCCAAAGACTTCCGACTCAAGGCATCAGCAACAACATTTGCCTTACCAGGATGATAGTCAATCAAACAGTTATAGTCTTTGATCAATTCTAACCATCGTCTTTGCCGAAGATTAAGCTCTCTTTGAACCCCCAAATATTTCAAACTCTTATGATCTGTGTAAATGAAACATTTTTCCCCATACAAGTAGTGTCGCCAAATCTTCAAAGCAAACACTATGGCTGCCAACTGCAAATCATGCGTCGGATAATTAAGTTCACGCGACTTCAACTGCCGAGAAGCATAAGCTATGACTTTACCCTCTTGCATCAAAACACATCCTAAACCATTATGTGAAGCATCACTATAAATCACATATGGTTTATCTTCCACAGGCAAAGTAAGAACAGGTGTTTGAGTCAACATTTCCTTCAACTGCTCAAAACTAGCTTGACACTGATCTGTCCACACAAATCTAACTCCCTTTCGAAGTAATCTAGTGAGTGGAGTAGCTATCAAAGAAAAACCTTTCACAAATCGTCTATAATAGCCTGCCAAACCCATAAAACTTCTAACTTCAGCCACACTTCGGTGGACTCCAATTCAAAATAGCCTCAACTTTACTAGGATCAACTCTTATACCATCTGCTGAAACTATATGACCCAGAAAAGTCACTTGATCAAGCCAAAACTCACACTTCGACAGCTTAGCATACAATTGCATCTCTCTCAATGTCTGCAATACAATCCGTAGATGCCTGTCATGTTCTTCATTACGCGAATACACCAGAATATCATCAATGAAGACCACCACAAACTGATCTAGATAGGGTCTAAACACCCTATTCATCAAATCCATGAAAGCTGCAGGTGCATTCGTCAACCCAAAAGGCATCACTAAAAACTCATAATGCCCATACCTTGTGCGAAAAGCTGTCTTAGAAACATCTTCAGCTCTGACTCTCAACTGATGGTACCCTAATCTCAAATCAATCTTGGAAAACACTGCTGCTCCCTTCAATTGATCAAAGAGATCATCTATCCGAGGCAAAGGATACTTATTCTTGATAGTCACCTTGTTTAATTGCCTATAATCTATGCACAATCTCAAAGTACCATCCTTTTTCTTTACAAACAAAACAGGAGCTCCCCACGGAGAAACACTAGGGCAAATAAACCCTTTATCCAACAACTCCTGCAACTGCACCTTCAACTCTCTCAACTCAGCAGGTGCCATTCGATAAGGAGTAATAGAGATGGGAGTGGTACCAAGCAACAAATCAATACCAAACTCAACCTCTCTCTCAGGAGGTAACCTTGACAACTCCTTAGGAAACACATCTGAAAATTCTGCAACTGTAGATATACTATCAAATTGAGAACCCACTACTCTGGTATCCACAACATGAGCAAGATAAGCATCACACCCTTTTCTAATCAACTTTCTAGCTACAACAGCTGACACAAACAAGGATACAAGTTGTCTCTGCTCACTAGACACCATCACATTTCTATCATCACCGGTTCTCAAAGTAACACACTTCTTTTGACAGTCTACCATAGCTCCATGCTTAGACAACCAATCCATGCCTAAGATCAAATCATACTCCTTAAAAGGCATTTCAATCAAATCACCCAAAAACTCCTCACCTTGCACCACAACTACACTATCACGATGCACCTTACTCACCACAACACTATGTCCTAAAGGATTTGTCATCAACACATCAAATCCTAAAGATTCTGAATGCAACTCAGACACAGGCAAGATAGATGCACTTATGTATGAATGAGTAGATCCTGGATCAAACAAAGTAAGAACTGGAATATCAAATAAAGAAAATGTACCCGCTATAACTACTGAAGCATCCGGCTGCTCTGCATCACATACACTCTTTGAGAAGATCCGGCCTCATCTGGCCTACTGCCTCTGGATGAAGATCCTCCTCTCTGACTGAACCCAGGTCTACCACCTCTACTGAAACCTCTGCCCCCTCGACCACCTCTGCTGACACTGGGTCGAGAAGCTGCAGTATCAGTCTGTCTATCATCCTGTGGCTCAGAACACTCTCTAATGAAATGGTCAGGTGATCTACATCTGAAACACACAGCTAATCCACCAATCTTCCAACAAACACCCCCATGTATCCTACCACAATGGACACATGTAGGTGGAGTAGATCTCTGAACCATAGGAGTCGGAGCACTCGCTATAGAAACTGTAGGTCTCGGTCTCTACCTCTGATACTGAACTGACCTACCCGACTGCCCCAAGCTCCTACTAACTCTCGGAACAAAACTTCCTCGGCCTCTCTTCATAAATGAAGACCCTACCTCAAACTGGGGTCTCCTAACTCTGGTCTCTTCTTCGGTAGCAACTGCTGCAATGCTCTGTGCTCTCTCAACACTTCTGGCTGCTGCAACCAATTGAGAAAAATACTGGTATCGATAACCAGCAACAATGCACATAATAGAGGGCCTCAACCCCTCCTCAAACCTTCTGCACCGGTCAATCTCATCGAAAATAATCCCATCGGCATAGTGACTCAACCGGATGAACTCTATCTCATACTCTGTCACTGTCCAGTTATCTTGTCTCAGATTCAGAAATTCCATCTTCTTAACATCTTTATACTCCCTCGGAGTATATTTCTGCTCAAACTCCCTCAGAAAATCGTTATAAGATAATGTAGGTGGATCATCCATGGCATGAGGAACCGTCTTCCACCAATCATAAGCATCTTTCTGAAGAAGGGATCTAGCATAATCAAATTTCTCATCAGGAGTAGCTTGCAACTGGATAAATATCCTCTGCACTTTATCCAACCACTGCTCAGCTACTGCAGGATCTGTAGTACCCAAAAAATCCTCAGCTCCATACTTCCTCAATTTATCATAATGTCTCACCGGCACTTGAGGCTGTGGTGATGGTGGTGGCTGCTATACGGGAGCTCTCCTCAACAATTCTACCATATGCCGAAACCAACCCGGAGGAACCTCATCAGCAGCTGATCTCCCTGGCACAAGAAAAGGGGCCTCACTAATTCTATCAACCCTATCTCCATCTCTACCCTCTTCAGGAGCTACACTCTTAACACTACCTTCTACAGACTGACGTGACTGAGACGCCATCACTACCTATATCTGCAAACACAGCAAAATATACCTCATTAAAGATCAAAGACTGCCATTACCAAAACATGTATCTTAATTGAAAACCAACTTTTAAAATCAAAATATTCTTTTTTCTTACAACTGACCTAGGTTGAGAATCTCAAACCTAGGCTCTGATACAAAAATATTTGTAACACCTCTATACCTCGTATACGTACACAGCATGCTAATACGATCGTAATATACATATACTGAATATAGAAATGCCACGGTTTACTAAACAAACGACTCACTTCTTTCTACAAAAATATACATAAACTTAAACACAATAAATAACACATTCATTTAAAATGCAGCGGAAAATATAGTTATTTTTACAAATACAAATTCATCAAAAACAAATTTTACAAAATATAAACTTTATACATATTTGGCAGTCAGTCTTTGATCTTTAAGCCCACTATCCACACTTCAGAATCTAAACTTGACTTGGCCTAGAGGAACTCTCCGGTTCTACCCTGTCACCTGTTTGATGAATCACAATCGC
Organism: Garcia nutans; assembly: GCA_947685225.1. NCBI lineage: Eukaryota > Viridiplantae > Streptophyta > Magnoliopsida > Malpighiales > Euphorbiaceae > Garcia > Garcia nutans. The sequence continues at coordinate 40,652,323 of CANTUV010000045.1, forward strand.
GCTAAGCCATAGGCTTAGTGGTACAAACCACAATGATAATATGTTTCAATGCAATGCCAATATCATATGTTCAAACATTATAAACAATACATAAGAATATCACACTTAACAAAGACAAGCATGGGCCCAAAAAACACTAATATGTTATTCAAAGTTCAGAGTTACTGCTTTGGTCCATAATCACAATCATCAAGCCCGTAGGCGATATATATATATCTCTATCCATGGATAGTATAACAGACCCAGTCTCTTGGACCTCAACCCAGATAGACCCGAGGAGATCCTCAACCCGGCTAGACTGTTACTGTTTTTGAGGCTTACGACCCAGTCTTTTCACCCCAAAAACATCATATTTCAAATATTTCACATTTTTCAACTGGAATCGGCTTACGACCCAGTCTTTTCACCTATCCAGTGATTCATAGGCATGCCGCCAAACTCGGAACTCTGAAAATTGAATAACATATTAATCACATAATTATTTCATTTATCTCTTCATCAATCTCTTTCTCAATTCATTTCTCATTTCATTTCTCATTTCATATTCCATAATCAAATAGGCAACCATGCCCCAATTATTTCATTTACATTATCATAGCTTTCACATTTCATATTCAATCATATCATTATATATTTAAAATCTTCAAGATACACTCCACCAAGTTCACATTATGCCAAAACATAACATTATTCATATGCATCAACAATGCAATAAGTTACTTAACACATTTAATCATATAATATATGCAATAATGTATGGTTTGTACTTACTTCAAGAGCAACTCACCCCATACCAAACTCCTCATCCAAGGATCCTTCAACACTTGGATTATGGCAACTCAACTCTCTTCAAAATCTAAACCAAAGGTGATCATACACACTCACTTAGAGATACACATGAGATAATAAGGTTAAGAATCAACTAGGGAAAACTCTACACGACATGCTCAATAACACGGGCGTATCCCTGACCGTGCCCTAACTCCACAACACAGAAGCTTTGACATGCTAAGAACCACGGGCGTGTCACTGGACGTGTAATACATTCTGTCTCACAGAAATATTGACACGTCCAACAACACGGGCGTGTTCATGGCCGTGTCAATCCACAAACATCATAGTAGCTATGACACACTTAGTGACATGGGCGTGTCACTGCTCGTGTCACCCATCTAAGAACACAGAACCATTGACTCGCCTAAAGACTTGGCCGTGCTCATGGGCGTGTCAGGCCAAAAATCCAGATTCCGGCAACATCAACAACATATCCAACAAACCTCTTCTTTCTTCTCTTTGTCCGGTCACCATTATCAACCAAGGGAAAGAAAGGTTTTGTTGATTCCTCAATCAAGATTGAATGGTGTTTCAAGTGATCAAGTTGGAATTCTAAGGATTTTCTTCACTTTTGGTAAGTTTCCAACTTGTTTCTTTGTGTTCTTTTGGAGTTTGTGCATTTGAGTTTGGTGAATGGTTGTTGTGTTAGGAAATCAAGGAGATCACTGCAAACAAAACACGCAGCGGAAAAAAATTTTGATCTCTGATTTCCCACCAGGATCCATGCTGTTCGTTTAATTCGACGAAAGTGTACAAAGAACTAACCTGTTGATGATTCGAAATCACAGTTTGGAATAGATGCCTCGATCGTAAAACACCCTCTATCGCGTATCCACACGAATGCTACCGTCTGGAGTGCTAGCTCTCTGCAATGGTGAAGGCTGAAAAACATTTTCTCTAAAACGTATTAGGGTTTCTTTTTTCATTCTATTTAATTTTCTAATGTTACCTATATGAAGACTTAACTTCTAGAGAGAATATAATCACTCCAGAATCCAATTTGAAATTGGATAAGGTAAGTCAAATTCAAAATCCAAATCTAATTAGGATTCTGAATATATTATCTAATAATATATATAATTGGATAAGGTAAGTCAAATTCAGAATCCAAATCTAATTAGGATTCTGAATATATTATCTAATAATATATATATAAATGAAAATAATAATAATAATAAATATTAATATCTAATATTAATATTATTAATATTATATCCAGCCCAAAGCGCATTCTTGTGTGTGACCCGATAGGCCCATATTAATTGGCAGTCAATTTAATCTCTATTAAACCAACAAGTCATAATTGGCCTCTAGCAAGGCGTTACAACTACCCAATTAATATAAGGAATGTCCAATTTGCCTAATAATAGTACATGCATTAATCCCTTTGTCACACGATATCTAGCTTGAACATAAGTCATGGTCAACGTCATACTTATATTGTCCAAACTTATGATTACTCGATCTCCAAGTAGACTGATAAAAACAAATGAAATTGATCACACTATCAATTCATTTGAGCACGGCCATGCATTTCACAGTCTCACTTATCGAGGGGCCCAAAAGATATCTCTCTCAAAGAGAGGGACAAATTCTATCTTGATTGTTCATTATCCTCTACATAATTTCTATCATATATGATCATAACCTTTATTACTATCCAGTTACGGATAATGTTTGATCATTTCAAAATATAATAGTCCTTATATTGGAAACTATGACAATATCAAGTCAAAGAATTAATACATAACTATCATGAGATTTACTTATGACACTAACCCATGTAGTAATCTCATGATGGGTCTATCCAATACATTGTTCTCTAACAAGTATCTATGAAATTGATTTGTATCACTGTACACATAACCATCTGATGATTATCAAATCAATGTTCATACTGGTTAAGAATTTTTTTATCTCTATAACAATAATAAACCAGGGACAAATATCAAAATTGTGTAACATGCAAACAAACAATAATGATAATAAAACCTCATTTATTAATAATGAATGTATAACATAAAGATCCAAATAAATGGCCTAGGGCACATACACTAACATGTTGTTGATGTGTTTTTGATTGAGTTGGTATGTTTGAAATGTTTAGTCTTATTAACTTTGATTTTTGGGGTTGGATTTGTTAAGTTTGGTGAAGAAAACAAGAGTTGTGGATTGTGTATGTGTTGAGTTGTAAAGTATGGTGGTGTTGTGTGTTGATGCAAGTAATTGAGTTGTTTTGATGTTATGCAAGTTTATTATGGTTTATTGATGGTTTTGGTTAAGTTTGTTGTGGATTGTGTATGTTATGCAAGTTTATTATGGTTTATTGATGGTTTTGATGTTATGCAAGTTTATTATGTTTTGTTGGATGTGGCATTGTTGGTATCAATTTCAAGGTTTTTGGCATGACACGCCCATTAACATAGCCATGTCTTTGGGCGTGTCATTGGTTCTATTTTCAGTATGGGTGACACGAGCAGTGACATGCCCATGTCACTGAGTCTGTCACAGCTTCTGTGTTGGAGTAGTATTGACATGTCCAGTGATACGCCCATGTCACTGAGCGTATCATAGCTACTGTGTTGTTGGTGGATTGACAGGAATCATGTTTTTAGGGCTTAAAACAGAGGTGACACGGCCAAGCTTGAAATAGCTTGGCCTTGTTTGATGGGTTTGGTGGGACATGGCCAGTGGCTTGGCCGTGTCCCTTGAACGTGTTTGCTACTGTAAAAAAAAAAATGGTTACAAGATCAAGAATGGGACACGGGCATAGGCTTGGCCATGTCTGTGTGACATGGCCAAGGACATGACCAAGCCTTTTGGCCGTGTCTGAGCCTGGATTTTTTTGGCTTTACTTGACACGGCCAGTGGCTTGGTCCTGTTAAGTGGTAGTGTCCTTCACTGCCATTTTAGCTTTGAATATTTTTTTTAATATGGTTTATTTATGTCACCAAATGTAAGAAATATAATCTTCTTCCTTGCTTAACCCTGAAACACATCCAAGAAAAATAATAACCGATCAAAGCACCCATTCCATTTTATTTAAACCAAACATGAAATGAAAATTTCTAAACATGAAATTGTAACCATGAAAAGAAATGCAAACTGATGGGTTACCTCCCATTTAGCGCTTCTTTAATGTTGTATAGCTGGACATTGTTACATTATTCGTCATCAAACACCACACTTTCTACCGTTTTTGCAACTTCTATTTCTTCAAAGTAGGGCTTCACCCTTTGTCCATTTACCTTAAATGTCTCATTGGTTTTTAAATTAAGCAACTCAACAGCCCCATAAGGGAATGTTTGAATTACTTGAAAGGGTCCACTCCAACGGGACTTCAATTTTTCGGGAAACAACCGCATTCTTGAATTGAAGAGAAGGACTTTCATTCCCAGTTCAAAAGTCCTTCGAAGGATCATCCTATCATGGATAACTTTTTTCTTTTCCTTGCTGATCCTCAAACTCTCATAGGCTTCATTCCTAAGCTCATCAAGCTAAAAAATCTGAAGCATTCTTTGCTCCCTTGCTCCATCCAAGTCCATATTCGTGGTCTTTATTGCCCAATAAGCCTTGTGCTCCAATTTCACCGGGAGGTGGCAAGCCTTGCCAAAGACCAACCTATAGGGACTCATTCCCAATGGAGTTTTAAAAGCAGTCCTATAATCCCACAATGCTTCCGAGAGTCGGATTGACCAATCCTTCCTTGTTGTGCTCACTGTCTTTTATAAAATTTTCTTGATTTGCTTGTTTGAGATCTCAGCTTGTCTGGACGTTTGGGGATGGTATGGAGTTGCCACTTTGTGTCGGATGCCCATCTTGGTCATCAGCTTTTCAAACCATTTGTTGCAAAAATGGCTTCCTCCATCACTCACTATTGCCTTTGGGGTTCTAAACCTGCTCAAAATATTCTCCTTCAAGAATTTCAGAGCAATGTTAGCATCATTAGTCTTAGTAGGAATAGCATCAACCCACTTGGACACATAATCCACTGCTAGAAGGATATATTCAAAACCAAAAGATTTGGGAAATGGCCCCATGAAGTCTATTCCCCATACATCAAAAATTTCAACCATAATAAAAAGGTTGAGGGGCATTTCATTTCGTTTACTAATGTTCCCTACTTTTTGGCATTTATCACATCTTATACAAAAATGATAATCATCCTTAAAAAGAGTAGGCCAATACAAACTGCTTTGAAGAACCTTCTTGGTTGTCTTTTTTCCTCTAAAATGTCCCCCGCAATACATATTGTGGCAAAATTGTAGCACTTGCTTTTGTTCATCTTTCGGCACACATCTTCTTATGACTTCATCCCTGCAAATTCTAAACAAGTACGGTTCATCCCAAAAATAATACTTACATGTATGCAGGAACCTCTTCTTTGCCTGGAAACTCAAATCCTTTCTCACAACACCACAAGAAAGATAGTTTGCAATATCTGCATACCATGGTGCTTGAGCTAAAGAAAACAAGTGTTCATCCGGAAATTTTTTGAAAGCATTTTCACAAGCAATTTCTTCATCATTATCATAAGAGTTAAGCCTAGAAAGATGGTCGGCCACTACATTCTCGCTTCCTTTCCTATCTTTGATTTCAACATTGAATTCTTGTAACATCAACACCCACCTAATGAGCCTAGGCTTAGCTTATGGTTTGGTCAACAGATATTTCAAGGCTGTATGATCAGAAAATACTATGACCTTAGAACCTATTAAGTAAGATCTAAATTTATCCAGCATAAACACCACAGCTAACATTTCTCTCTCAGTGGTCGTGTAATTTACTTGTGCATCATTTAAAGATAAATTTGCATAATAAATTACACATATCAACTTGTTCACTCTTTGGCCCAACACAGCTCCAATGACATAATTTGATGTATCGCACATAATTTTAAATGGCAAATCCCAATTTGGGGCAACAATTATAGGGGCAGAAGTTAGTTTCTCTTTCAAAATTTTAAAAGCTTATAAGCACTTTTCATCAAAAACAAATGGGACATCTTTTCCTAATAAATGACACAAAGGGTGTGAAATTTTTGAAAAATCTTTTATAAACCTCCTATAAAATCCCGCATGTCCCAAAAAACTTCTAATCCCCTTAACTGATGTGGGTGGAGGTAGGTTTGTAATATCCCAAACTATACCCTAAAATTTTGGAAATGCTTATTGTTGATATTGATTTAATGATTTTTAGAGTGTGTAATAACGATTAAGAGGAAAAGAGGAGTGTGTATATGTTGTATATATGAAGATATATACAACATATACAAGTCAACTTTATTGATGGTCAAATGAGTTAATTAATTATTTAAGATAGAAATTAAGTGATGGTGGAAGATGATATTTATTATTTTAATATATTAATACTTGATTGATATTGAAAGAGAGTTTGTGTGGTTTAAGAGGTGAGAGTTGTTTGACTTTGCTTTTTCTTCATCTTCTTCTTTCTTCTCTTTGTCCGGTCACCATTATCAACCAAGGGAAAGAAAGGTTTTGTTGATTCCTCAATCAAGATTGAATGGTGTTTCAAGTGATCAAGTTGGAATTCTAAGGATTTTCTTCACTTTTGGTAAGTTTCCAACTTGTTTCTTTGTGTTCTTTTGGAGTTTGTGCATTTGAGTTTGGTGAATGGTTGTTGTGTTAGGAAATCAAGGAGATCACTGCAAACAAAACACGCAGCGGAAAAAAATTTTGATCTCTGATTTCCCACCAGGATCCATGCTGTTCGTTTAATTCGACGAAAGTGTACAAAGAACTAACCTGTTGATGATTCGAAATCACAGTTTGGAATAGATGCCTCGATCGCAAAACACCCTCTATCGTGTATCCACATGAATGCTACCGTCTGGAGTGCTAGCTCTCTGCAATGGTGAAGGCTGAAAAACATTTTCTCTAAAACGTATTAGGGTTTCTTTTTTCATTCTATTTAATTTTCTAATGTTACCTATATGAAGACTTAACTTCTAGAGAGAATATAATCACTCCAGAATCCAATTTGAAATTGGATAAGGTAAGTCAAATTCAAAATCCAAATCTAATTAGGATTCTGAATATATTATCTAATAATATATATAATTGGATAAGGTAAGTCAAATTCAGAATCCAAATCTAATTAGGATTCTGAATATATTATCTAATAATATATATATAAATGAAAATAATAATAATAATAAATATTAATATCTAATATTAATATTATTAATATTATATCCAGCCCAAAGCGCATTCTTGTGTGTGACCCGATAGGCCCATATTAATTGGCAGTCAATTTAATCTCTATTAAACCAACAAGTCATAATTGGCCTCTAGCAAGGCGTTACAACTACCCAATTAATATAAGGAATGTCCAATTTGCCTAATAATAGTACATGCATTAATCCCTTTGTCACACGATATCTAGCTTGAACATAAGTCATGGTCAACGTCATACTTATATTGTCCAAACTTATGATTACTCGATCTCCAAGTAGACTGATAAAAACAAATGAAATTGATCACACTATCAATTCATTTGAGCACGGCCATGCATTTCACAGTCTCACTTATCGAGGGGCCCAAAAGATATCTCTCTCAAAGAGAGGGACAAATTCTATCTTGATTGTTCATTATCCTCTACATAATTTCTATCATATATGATCATAACCTTTATTACTATCCAGTTACGGATAATGTTTGATCATTTCAAAATATAATAGTCCTTATATTGGAAACTATGACAATATCAAGTCAAAGAATTAATACATAACTATCATGAGATTTACTTATGACACTAACCCATGTAGTAATCTCATGATGGGTCTATCCAATACATTGTTCTCTAACAAGTATCTATGAAATTGATTTGTATCACTGTACATATAACCATCTGATGATTATCAAATCAATGTTCATATTGGTTAAGAATTTTTTTATCTCTATAACAATAATAAACCAGGGACAAATATCAAAATTGTGTAACATGCAAACAAACAATAATGATAATAAAACCTCATTTATTAATAATGAATGTATAACATAAAGATCCAAATAAATGGCCTAGGGCACATACACTAACATGTTGTTGATGTGTTTTTGATTGAGTTGGTATGTTTGAAATGTTTAGTCTTATTAACTTTGATTTTTGGGGTTGGATTTGTTAAGTTTGGTGAAGAAAACAAGAGTTGTGGATTGTGTATGTGTTGAGTTGTAAAGTATGGTGGTGTTGTGTGTTGATGCAAGTAATTGAGTTGTTTTGATGTTATGCAAGTTTATTATGGTTTATTGATGGTTTTGGTTAAGTTTGTTGTGTATTGTGTATGTTATGCAAGTTTATTATGGTTTATTGATGGTTTTGATGTTATGCAAGTTTATTATGTTTTGTTGGATGTGGCATTGTTGGTATCAATTTCAAGGTTTTTGGCATGACACGCCCATTAACATAGCCATGTCTTTGGGCGTGTCATTGGTTCTATTTTCAGTATGGGTGACACGAGCAGTGACATGCCCATGTCACTGAGTCTGTCACAGCTTCTGTGTTGGAGTAGTATTGACATGTCCAGTGATACGCCCATGTCACTGAGCGTATCATAGCTACTGTGTTGTTGGTGGATTGACCAGTGACACACCCATGTCACTGAGCGTGTCATAGCTACTGTGTTGGAAGAGAATTGACAGGTCCAGTGACACGCCCATGTCACTGAGCATGTCATAGCTTCTGTGTTGTTGGAGAATTGGCATGTGCGGTGACACGCCCATGTCACTGAGCGTGTCAAAGCTTCTGTGTTGTGGATTTAGGGCACGATCAGGGACACGCCCATGTTGTTGAGCGTGTCATGTGTAGAGTTTGTCCTAGTTAGCTCTTGTTCTTATTTCTTATGTATAATCACCTTTGGATTAGGTTTTGAAGAGATTTAAGTTGTACTAATCCAAGTGTTGAAGGATTCTTGGAAGAGGAGGTTGTTAGATTAGTGTGAGTTGCTCTTGAGGTAAGTAAAAACCTTACATGATTGCATACATTTACATGATTTTGGGACTTAACACATTTGGTTGGAAAATGTGTTAGGTTACCTATTATATTGTTGATATATGAGAATGGTGCAATGATTTGTATTATGTGAATTATATGTTGAGGATTCAAAATATATGAACAATGTAAGTTGTGATGTGCACTCAAATGATGAAATGTGAAGCCATTGATGTTGGCAATAATGATGTAAATGAAATATTGAGGCATTGTGCCTAGATGATTATGAGAAAATGAGAATGGAATTGATAATTAAATAATGAAAGAATTGTGTGCCTAGTATGTTATTCAATTTTCAGAGTTTTGTTATTGGTGGCATGCCTAAAAGTAACAATCCCTTGAAGCTGGGTTGGGCTTGGTCCTTGAAGCCAAGTTGGGTTGATGCTATGCTCCCCTTGAAGCTTGGTTGGGCCTAGTCCTTGAAGCCTAGTTGGGATGTTACATATGAGATGTTTCTCATTGTGATAATGATTCACCTATGGGCTTCATAAATGTGATTATTGGACCAAAATAGTAACTCTGGAATTTGAATGACATATAATTTTCTTTTGGGCCCATGCCTGTCTTTGCTTTAAATGTGAATCATGAATGATGAAATAATTGAACAATATAATGAAATTTAATATTATGAAATATGATATCCTTGTATGTTGCTTCTAATTCTTGAAAGTATGAAATTGGCATTACATTGAATCATGTTGTTATCATGGTTAGTACCACTAAGCCTTTGGCTTAGCGCAATTGTGATTTATCGCGCAGGTGGCAGGGTAGATCTGGTTGAGCCAGAGAGTTCAGCTAGACCGAGTCGAGTCTAGGCTTGTGATCGCTTATGAAGTGTTGATTGTTGGACTTCAAGATCAGAGATGAACTGCCAAGCATGTAAAAACTCTATATTTTTGTAAATATTATTTTTGATATAAACATATATAAATTCCGCTACATTTTCCGCTGCTTATTAAATAAATGTTTTAGATAAACTTTGGGTGTAATGAAGATATATGTATATGTATTTTAACAAGGAATGTTTTATCTATTATTATTTATAATGATGATTTGATGTTAAAGTTTTAAAGATTGGTTTGCTTTAAATAGACTGTGACATTCTTGTATCCGGTATACGTATATTACAGATGTGGGTGTATGTGGTATACGTATATGGGGTACAGGGGTGTTACATGGTTCACAATTAATTCAACCTTAGCCTTGTCTACCTCAATCCCTTTATGGAAAATAACATGCCCCAAAACAATCCTGTGATCAACCATAAAGTGACTCTTTTCCCAACTCAAGGCAATATTACATTCAATACACCTTTCAAGCACTATAGTCAAATTTTGCAAACAATCACCAAAGAAATTGTCAAAAACAGAAAAGTCATCCATAAATACCTCAATGCACTTGTCCAACATATCGAAAAAAGATGGAAAACATACATCTTTGAAATGTTCCTAGTGCATTGCAAAGTCCGAATGGCATCCTCCGAAATGCAAATGTCCCAAAAGGACAAGTAAAGGTAGTCTTTGGTTGATCTTTCAATGCTATCTGAACTTGGTAGTAACCTGAAAGACCATCAAGAAAATAGTAAAAAGAGTGTCCAGATAACCTATCAAGCATTTGATCAATAAATGGCAAATGAAAGTGATATTTCTTGGTGACGTTATTTAATTTTCTATAATCTATGCACATTCACCACCCAGTTTGTGTTCGTGTGGGTACCAACTCTCCTTTCTCATTCTGGACCACTGTCAAACCTGCTTTCTTAGGCATAACATTAATGGGACTAACCCATTCACTATCAGCGATAGGGTAAATTACACCTTCATCAAGTAGTTTAAGGACCTCCTTTTTGACAACTTCACTCATATTAGGGTTTAGCCTCCTTTGAGACTCTCTCACCGGTTTAGCCCTTTCCTCTAAAACTCTCTTGTGCATGCACATAGAGGGACTAACCCTTAATATCACTTAACCCCCAACCTATAGCTTTTTTGAATTTTTTCAACATTTTTTTAAGCTTATCTTCTTCCTCACTAGTAAGGGTAGCAAAAATTATCACTGGTTGAGAGTTATTCTCCCCAAGAAAAATATATTTCAAATGCTTAGGGAGTTCTTTAATTTCAACCCCTTGTAGTTGAATTCCCTCTTTCGCCCAACATGGAATTGCCTTCTTTACTCTCCTCATTTGAATCCTCGACTTCTTCTTGTGATTTTAGAGCCCTTTCTAGCTTGTCTTCACCATTATCCTGCAAGAAAACTTCTTCAACAATATTAACAGTAAAATCAATGAAAGATCAGTCTTCATATAAAGCAGTAGTGGGAATAGGGGAAGTGTTAAAAATTGATTATTCTACAGTTTGTCCCAAAATAGTCATAGTCAATTTTCCATTTTTAACATCAATTAAAGTGTTAATTGTGGCCATAAAAGGCCTCCCTAACAAAATTGTATGCTCAAAATCCCTCAAGATTTCTCCCCATTGTCTAAGACAATGAAATCAAAGGGTGCAATCAAACCATCTACCTTAACTAGAACATCTTCTACTATTCCCTTAGGGTATCTAAGAGTTCTATCCGCAAGTTGCAAAACTATTTTAGTTGGTTTGAGTTCCCTTAGCTCTAGTTTCAAGTAAACTAAGTATGGCGTCAAATTAATACTAGCTCCAAGATCACACATGCCAATGGTCTCTTTCCCATTCCCCATAGAGATTCTAACTATAAAGCTCCCAGGATCTTTTAGCTTAGGAGGTAACTTATGTTGTAAAACAACACTTGTTACTTTCAAGACTATCACATTCTCATCCAACTCATACCTTTTCTTCTTAGTGTTTAGCTCTTTAAAAAATTTGGCATAAGATGGCATATTTTTTTATCACCTCGAGTAAGGGTAGGTTAATACTTATCTTTAAAAGCATGTTATAAATTTCAGAAAATTGCTTATCATGCTTTTCATTTTTTAAACTGCTGGGAAAAGGGATTGGTTGTCTGTATGGATTTGGAGATTTGTGCAGCTTTAGTGCAACGGATGCCTCCTCATTATCCTCTTTAGGATCATTTGGTTGAGCTTTGCCTTCTCGCATTTCCTCGCCATTCTCTTGCATTGTACCTGCATCCAAAGAATTATTATCACTGATTTTGTTGTCAAGTACCTTACCACTTCTTAGAACAGTGATTGCTTTGGCCTACTCCAATTGGCTTGGAAATTTCCCTTTTTGATTGGCTGGAAGTTGATTAGCCAATTGACCCACTTGAGTTTCCACCTTCTTAAGTGATGCTTCCAAAGAGTCAAACTGCTTGTTGTTCATTTCATAATTTTGAGTGCTTACTTGAATGAAAGCATTCAAATTGTCTTCAATTGAAGGTTTCTTGACTTGCTCTTGATTTGAGGTTTGCCCTTGAAATTGGGGACCTCTTTGATAAGGTTGGAAAGGTTGTTGAGGTGGAGCATGTTGTTGATTCTTCCATGAAAAATTAGGGTGATTCCTCCAACCAGGGTTATAAGAATTTGAGTATGGGTCATTCCTACCCCTTTGTTGGAACCCTTTAAAAGCAAAAGCTTTTTCTTCACCTTCTTGGAATGGATCAAAATTTGAAGGGCACACATTTGCTTGATTGCCTACAAGACCGCATGATGTGCATGACTCTTGGCTTGGTCCTGGAAAGTTTCCTCTATCATTCAACATTTTCACTTGTCTTGTCAATTCTGCAATTTGCCTTGCCATTTCTGAGTTTGCACTTATCTCGGTGTGCTCCTATTCTTCATTCCCCAATACTATTTTGTTGGGAATTTTCTCCCAACATTTCGAACAATGCAACCATTTCTACAGCTGTCCTTTCATCCATTGCTCTCCCTACTGCATTATCCACTATGTTTTGACATTGTTAAGTTAGCCCATCATAGAAGAATTGATTGAGCAACTGTTGTGGATAGCAATGATGAGGGCACTGAAACAATAAAGATTTGAAATGATCCCACACCTCATGAAATGGTTCTCCATCAAATTGGGTGAAAGTTGCAATACTCCTCTTAAGCTCCTTAGTCTTTTGGCGTGAATAAAATTTTCCCATAAATTTGTTGTAAACCTCGGTCCATATGGTTAAGGAATTCTCTGGTAAAGTCATCAACCATGCTTTTGCTCTGTCTTTCAAACCATATGGGAAACATCTCATCTTGAGTTCATCTTCTAAGGGAATGTATGCAATGTTGAGTAAAAATCCCGAATGAAGTTGAGAGAATCTTCATTCGGTAATCCATGGAAGGATGGCGGCATACTATAGTGAGTATTTTTGAGTTCATAATTTCTCACTACGTTGCTCAACCGGATCCAAGATGTGGTCACTCCGATGATCGGTCGGGCAAACTTCTTCATAGGTGGTTCTTGTGCATCACTCATCTATATTTCTATGTTCTCTTCAAACTGCTAGTCGGTATCTTCCCTTTCTTGCTCAAAAGGATTCGGTCCCTCGGGTCTTGGAGGTCTATGGATATTGTCTATAAATGGAGCAAGTTCATTTCCTTGAGACCTTCATCCATGCATAAATCACCTAAGCAATTCAAAAAAGAAATACTTTAAAGGATTTAATAAATAAAATAAAAGAATCAAACTATTAACAAAAATTGCCTTCCCCAGCAGCGGCACTAAAAACTTGTTGCGCTCTAATTAATACTACTATAAAGCAACACTCACAAGTATACGAGGCTATTGAAGCAACGGTGATCGCCCCAAGGTCATCTCACAAGGAAGGAATTGCTTATATTAGTTCGATTAGCATGAAATAATAAAATTGAGTGTGTGGTTGGATTGGCAAATTGTAATTAACTTTAAAAGTGAAAATGAGTGATGTTGTGCAAGATAAATTCAATTATGGAAATGATGCCTAGGGTTGTAGGTCCATTTAATCAAATGTTTAATTCTCAAATTATCCATTAATATAACCTTGTAAATTAATTTGTTCCTTAAGGTTAATTAGTCAATTACCAATTCATTAGTTTTCACATTCATGAATTAACAACAACCAATTAATTTACAATAGCAAATTAATAAAACCCTAGAACTTATATTTCTAATTCATTCTTAGGATAGTCAATTGCATAGTTCTAATATCAAACTTCACCTCTCGGTCCGTCATTCAATATTAAGTAATCAATAGGTGGCCAATCTATCAATCTACCCTTAATTCCAATGCAATCAACCAATAACAAGGTATATTAATGGAATCAAAAAAATATTCATTTCAATATAAACCAAATCAAAATTATTCAAGTCATTTAATCAAATCTACTACAACCCAAGGCATAAGTAAATTAGCTCATCATCAACTTTAAATGAATATTCATTTCAATATAAACCAAATCAAAATTATTCATTGCAATATTAATATTCTTAATACAACAACAACAATAAAGAAATGGATTAAAATAAAGAGTTTGAAAAACCCCTTTTTAAGATGTTAAGAGTTGGACTCCTTGTCTCTTTAATAGCTCCCTCTCTGATGTGTGATGAGGAACTTTCAAGCTCTCTTGAATCAATGGCTCTCTTCTTGAAGGATGAATGATAACTCTCTCAAGCTTACAACTCTTAAACCAAGCCTCTTTAAACCCTAATCCTTAAGAACTTGCTAACTCGCATCGATCCCAAGAATTGTCTTTATTCTTGTTAATGGAAGAAAATGGTGAATGAAGATGGTGAGAATGGTGTCTTCCTCTCCAAAGGAAGAATCAAGGAAGAAGATGATGATGTGTAGAGAATGTCCACCAAAGATATATCCAAGATGTCTCCTCTTTCCATGCTCCTCCACTTCCACTCTTTTCAATATTTTAAGACACCCACTCACTCTTGTCTTCCACTTTTTTCTTTGTTTAATATTTCTTCCATAAATCCATCCACCTTTCACTCCTTTTTATTATTTCTTTTCAAAAGATAATGCATCTTATCCCCCACTTGTCAACACCTCATGCAAAATAATTCAAACATGTAAAGGGTGATCAAGTGTGACACGACCAAGCTCCTGGCCATGTCTCTCACTTTTCTTGGGCCACAGCCAAGCTTGTTGGTCGTGTCCATTGCTGCTCCCCTTTTTCTTTCTTCTCAAGAGGTGACATGGCAAAGCTCCTAGCCTGTCATGTGACTCGACCAGTGGCTTGGCAGTGTTTTGTGAGGGTGTCTCTTTCTGCTTCTTGCTTTTCATTATTTACTTTTGTTTCTTTGGTGAGACACAACTAGTGGCTTGGCCGTGTCTCATGCTAGTGTCAGCTTCTGCCCAATTTTGATTGAGGGACATGGCCAAGCTTGGTTTGTCTTGGCCGTGTCCTACCTTGTCCTTGACCTCTTTTGCTTCTGATGAGAGACACGGCCAAGCCATGTCTAGCTTGGCAATGTCACATGCTTTTCTCCAATAAGGCTCCATCAAATTTAGTTAATGCTCCATCAATTGCACCTTAACCTAGATCAACCACTTCAAACAAACTTAAGCACAAATTAACATAAAAATTAACTTAAAATCAATAAAAACATCATAAAAATTATATACAAAATTGATCCAAACACTATGTGAAAAGGTAGAGGAATAAGGCTGCATTGCTTAGGAAGAGGCCCGATGAATCTGATTAAATAAAAATGATTGTGAGAGGGGTGTTGCCTAGTCTTCATGAAAGAATGTCTCATACACTCATCTAGGATTTTAAAGATCTTCTCCAAGCTGGTCTGCAAATTGAAGAATGGGAAAGGGAGAAGAATCACTTTTCGGCAAGAAGGAATGAGAAAGGGAACTACCAATCAGGTAATCAAAACACGCAAAAGGAAGTTAATGTTAATGCAACTGGTCAAGGAAATAGAAGACAATTCTCAGAATTAGGGAAACCTCTATCTTGGATTTTCAACAAGCTACAAAAGAAGGGGTTGTTACAACCATTGGCTCCTCGACTGCTACATAATCCTCTACCACCAAACTTCAATGCCGAGGCTTTCAATCAATTTCATCGAATGCAAGGGCATGAGATGAATAAATGTGCTTTTCTAAGACATGAGATCCAAGATTTGATTGACAGTGGTAAAATACCTGAGCCAGATAATCCCAATACCAAAAGCAATCCTCTGCCTAGGTTCAACAGAGTGCCACCACCAACAACTTTCATAGTAGGAGGAGGATTGGAGGAAGATCTTATGTTATCCTCCTTTCAAGATGCGAATATTAAAGATGTGAAAGGAGAAGAAGCTTAACTCAACAAACTTCCCTTGGCTTGTTTGTTTTTTTTTTGTTTTATTTTCTTTATTTGGTGTTTTATGGAACAATTATGTTTTTTTAAGATTAAGATTGTTTGAATAAATTACTTGTATTAAAATTTTTGTTGGTCTTTGTTCATTTTGGTGCTCAACCAATGAGGAATCTAGCTTGATAATTCATGAATTAATATATTTATGCATCATGACTTGAATGACTTTACTAGGTGAGGAAATTTTTCTATAGCATTGAGTTGTGTATGCTTACTTAGAGAGGGCTCCTGCATAATGACCTTTGTCTAGGTCCTAGTCAATCTTAGAACATGCTTTGACAAAGTTTCGAGGCAAAATTGAACTCTGCTTATTTAAGGGAGAGATGATCTAGGCATCATTTGGTTAGCCAACAACTAGTATCAACCCAATTAAATATCAATCCCTAGTTGTCCCTTTGAGCCTTCATAAGATTTCAACTTTCTCTTTATTGACTTATAAGTCTGATGACCAACCCTGAGCTGTTGTTATACTTTTGACAAGTCTTATGATCACTAAGGTGAAGAGGCAAGAAGATCAAAGAATGGAACACATAGCGAAAACTACAAGGATAGTTGATGTTCTCAAGACCATAAGGGTAGTTGAAGTTCACCTAATATCTCCACTCTATCAAGATAACATCAGAGTAACAAATGATTTATCCCTCTTAAAGAAGATATATGTCACTCCACTCATCCATTATTAGAAACCCAAGTTAGTACAAATAAGATAACTCTTTTAGAGCTAGAACCAAAAAAAAAAAAGAAGAAAAGAAAAGAAGAAGAAAAAAAAAAGAAAAAAAAAGAGACAAAAGAAAAAAGAAAAAAAAAAGAAAAGAAAATAAAACCCAAAACGGTTCAGAAAGCCAACCAAATTCTCTTTTACCTAAAGCAGCAAAAGACTTCTATAAGGACAGTTTGACTTGAATTAGTCCAACCTAACAAAAAATTCAATCAAAATTAGAGAAATAGAAGAAAGATCGTCCAGTTCTTGAAAGTCCTATACTTGATAGTCCTACAGGGAAGAAGGAAAAAAATGATAAAATGCTCAAAGAAGGGAAGAAAAAAAAAGAAAGATAAAGAAAAGGAAAAAAAAGAAATGAATATAGGTACCAAACTTTTTATAAGGGCAAAGACTATCCCAATCAAGATCCAGATTAATTCCAAAAAGATGGGAAACATTCAAAGCTCTATCTTTTCAAGCTCCTAGCTATCTAACAACAGAAAATCATACTGTGAAGGTTTTTCAACAGTGTCACATCAGTTTCGATCTCAAAATGGCTTTCATTTAACCCATGTCCCTTATAGATCCCATTTCAAGCCTATCAAAGACCTATTGATCTCTCTTGGTACGTAGAGTCTATTAGTAAAGATAGTTTTAATAAGCATGCATATGAGATAGACAATATTCAAACTCAATGAGATCTTTGACCAAGTAATGTATATGTGCCTATCTGAAGTGCAACAGTTTTTGCTCAAATAGAAATGATTCCCGAATTTAGTATGGTAACTAGGGTTTTTATGTTATAGATATGTTAATTCTAAAAATTGAGTCCTGAGGTAAAATGACATTGATTTGACAAAGTCAACGTTTGATTTAAAAAAAAATTGTTCTCTTGTTATAAAAATCTTTAAGTTAAGGAAAATATGTTGAACAGTTGAACCTTGAAGGACACATTAGGCAAAGTAAAGAATTATTTGCAAGGTTGTGAAGAAGCTACCAACTGACATGCCAAAATATAGTTTGAAATGGATGTGTCCCTGACTCTGCTTCTTAAGTCTCACCACTCATATTCTCAACATCTTGAAGATAAAAGCCATAAATGTGAAGCATCCCGTCATTCCAAAGCAAGACCTGAACATGCATCTGGAAGGAGTCAATGAGAACACTTCAACTAACACCTCGGTCTATGAGTCAATGGAACCATTGTAAGTATAATCCATGCATATCATGCATATATGAGCATATCACATTGCATTTTGTTATCTTATGTTACCTATCATTTGTCAAAAGTAAACAACAATATTCTATGAAGCAAACATAAAGCGGATGTGGAATTAGGGGGCATGGAAAGCCCATTGCGTGAGGAAGCTACAGTAATTTTGCAAAAAAAAAAAGAAGAAATGCATGCTTGTTCAATGAGCTAGACAATATACAAACATCAACCAAAGCTGCATAGAAAAAATCATGGGGGGCAAGGAGAAGATATGAAGGTTAGCTAAAAAAATGGCTGAATTTTTTGCAAAAGTACAAAGGAAGAACAAAAAGAACAAAACAAGAAGAAAGTAAGATTCTCAAAAGAATAAAGATGCAAGAGACAAAAGATCAGTCCAGCTAGAATAGCTAAAGCCAATATAAGACCTGATGCGAAGGATTAAGATCCAATTTCAAGGGTGAAGACCTAAAGACAAGAGATGAAGATCCAAGGTCTAAGGATAACGATCCATTTTGAGGGTGAAGACCCCCAATCCATTAAAGAATGGAACAACTAGTTAAAAGGAAGCCAAAATTTTCAACTGATAAAAGGTCAGTCAAATTCAATCTCAGATCCAAGTACCTAAACTCGGGTCGAGAACCCAAAAATCTAATTTCGGGTCGAGCACCCAAATTCAGTTTTAGGTCGAGCACCCAAATCCAATTTTAGATCGAGCACCCAACTTCTGTCTAAGGAACAAATGCCCAATCCAGTTTTTGGTCAAGCACTTAACTCCTGTCTCAGGTCAAGCACCAGACTCCAGTTTTGAGTAGAGCACCCAAATCCAGTTTAGGATAGAGAATCCAGTTTTAGGTCGAGCGCCCAAATCTAGTCTAGGATCGAGAATCCAATTTTTGGTCGAGCACCCAAAATTCAGTCTCGGGTCCAAGTAACCAAATCAAATCCAGTTTCAGATCGAGTATCCAAAATCCAGTCTTGGGTCCAAGTACCCAAATCAAATCAAGTTTTGGATCGAGCACCCAAATTCAGTTTAGGATCGAGAATCTAGTTTCGGGCTGAGAACCAAAATTCAAATTCAGTTTAGGATCAAGAATCCAATTTTGGGTCAAGAACCCAAATCAAAATCAGTCTCGAATCGAGCATCCAAATTAGCCTCTGGTCCGAGTACCTAAACCCAAATCCAGTTTTGGGTTAAGAACCCAAATCCAAATCCAATGTCGGGTCGAGCACCCAAATCCAATTTAGGATCGAGCATCCACATCCAGTTTGGATCGAGTATTTAAAATTCAGTTTCGGGTCAAGCACCCATAATCTAGTCTCGGATCGAGCATCCAAATCAGTCTCGGGTCAAGAACCCAAAATTTAGTTTTGGTTGAGCATCCAAAATCAAATTTTTTGTCGAGAACCCAAATCCAAATTCAGTTTAGGATCAAGAATCCAGTTTTGGGTTGAGAACCTAAATCCAAATCAGTCTTGGATTGAGCATCCAAATTAGTCTCAGGTCAAGAACCCAAAATTTAATTTTGGCTCGAGCACCCAAAATTCAGTTTCAGGTTGAGAATTCAAATCCAAATTCAGTTTCGGGTCGAGCACCCAAAATCCAATTTCGGGTCGATAACCCAAATCCAAAATTCAGTTTTGGGTCGAGCACCCAAAATCCAATTTCGGGTTGAGATTCCAAATCCAAATTAGTCTCAGGTCGAGAACCCAAAATCCAGTTTTGGATCGAGAACCCAAATCCAAATTTAATTTTGGGTCGAGCACCCAAAATCTAATTTTGGGTCGAGAACCTAAAATTCAATTTCGAGTCAAGAATCCAAAATTCAATTTCGGGTCGAGCACCCAAAATCCAATTTCGGGTCAAAAACCCAAATCCAAATCTAGTATCGCATCGAGTACACAATCTAGTTTCAGGTTGAGCACCCAATTCTCGTATTCGGCCGAGCACCCAAAAATCTAGTTTCGAGTCGAGCACCCAGAATTCAGTCTTGGACCGAGCATTCAAATCAGCCTCAGGTCGAGAATCCAAAATCCAGTTTCGGATCGAGAATCCAAATCCAAATCAGTCTCAGGTTGAGAACTTAAATTCATTCTTTGGTCGAGCACCCAAAATTAAGTCTTGGGTTGAGAACCCAATCTAATCTAGTTTTGGGTCGAGAACCAAAATCATTTTCAAGTCTAGAACCCAACATTGGATCAATAACCTAAACCAACTCCAACCTCGAATCAAGAACCCATCCTCATCCAAAATATACTCAAAGTCATGTTGATTTTCACTCGCTTCTACTGAAAGTCTCAAATCGTTTAAGCAGGGGGCAAACTATTGACCCTTAATTTTTGACCAAGTCCGGCCCGATAATTGAAAAGAGTCCAAAAATAATTTTTATAATATTTATTATTCATTCTAATATTATAATATAATATTTATTATTTAATTTTAAATATTTATGATATTTATTTTTAATAAGAAAAATATAAAAATAAAAATATAAAAAGTAAAAATGGACGGATCGGTGAGCGAGGAGCGGCAGCGCTGCTGCGTAGCAAGAGACTTTGCCTCAGGCGCTGCCTGGGGCGAACTGGGCACTGCCAAGTTCACCACAGGCAGGTACTGCGGTGAATTGGGCACTACCCAGTTAGCCACAACAGCAAATTGGGCTTGCCCAATTTGCCCAGCCCGCAGTTGCCCACTGCCTCTCCTAGCGCAGCCTGGGTGACAGCCCGCAGCAATCCTCGCAGGCCCAACAGCCCGTGCACTGCCAATTTTTGACCAAACATTATTTTATCCAGTTTTGTGATTATTCCTAAACAGTTGGTATTTCCTTATTAAAATAGTATTAGGTCTTTTTGTTTTCCTATAAATAATAGTATTAAACACACGGACTGGGGGAGGATTTTGATTCGGCCAGGGGGAGAACTTTTAGAGATTTTTTGGACTAAGACTTTTTCCTTTTTTTTGAGGCAGAAAAGCAAAAATTCAAAAGAAAAGGGAGAGAGCAACGGAGCAACAAATTAATTTTAATCATTATCAAATAAAGAATAACAACCATCAAACACCATCAAGGCAATAGCTTGTTTTAATTTCTTCAATTTGGTGGAGCCTTCACACGTAGGTAAGTTCTTCTAAATTCAATTTATTAAATCAATAATCAGCTCCACTTTTCAAAACCATCATCAGAATATTTTTATTTCTCAACTTCTTCTTAATTTCTTTCATTCAATAAGCATAAGTTTTAATTTAAATCAATAACATAATCATCAAAGCACTAATCTAGTTTACTCAAACCCTATTGTTATTTTCATAAAAATAACAAAACCCTATTTTCTAAACCTTAAACCCTAACTTATAAACCCTAAATCCCAAAACCATGACCCAAACCCTAATTTCAAAATCATAATCTACAAAACCAAGGTTTAAAACCTTAAAACCCGGATCCTAAAACACTAACCCTAATTCCCAATCCAAAAACCCTAATAACTTTAATGTTATTTTCTAAAGTCCTAAAACCATAGTTTGATTCCAAATACCCATAAAATCACAATTTCCCATCTAAAACCCTAAAATCCCTAATTCAAGTTGTAAACCTAAATTTATATATTTATTGCTTTATCTAATTTTAGATTTGATTATGTAGTTTATTATACGTCTTGATGATTGATTTATTTAATTATGACATTTGGTTTATTTAATTTATCATGGATGAATATTTTTTCAATAATTATTTGTTTATTAAAATTTCAAGAGGTATGTTTCCATGATTGGGTATCTCATTAATTAATTTTCATGTAATTTAAGTTATTTTTATATTTTGGGATTAATGTAAAGGACACGTTTCCACCTTTTGTTGGGTGTCCTTTTTAGTTTTAGACATTGGACGATATAAGGCCATGTTTCCATCATTGGATGAGTGTCTATTTATTTATTTTATTTGAACATTGCTTTGATTTTAATACAATTATGCTTTTATTTTAATTATTACATGTAGTATGGATAATATCATTATATTTAAGAATTTTATAATATTAAGACCTGAAAAGAAGGCCGGTTCCAATGAACTGGGCGTTGTGGGGGCTGCTGGGCCATTTCTCACCTTCCCCACATGTACCTAACTTTCCGAACCCATTAGGGGGTTGGAGATTCCTTAGAATCAAGTCATCCACCCCTTTCTTTTTTTTTTTGGCCCGTTTGGGTGGCCACTTCATTTTCTCTGGGCTTAGGCCCGTGTTCTCTAAGGCCTCGAGTCTAACAGTGCCGAAGTTGCAAGAACCATTCAACCGGGAGTGGGGGCAAAAATTCCCGCTCACACAAGGTCAACATGTTGAAATAAGTTAAGGGGTGTCATCTATGACTAACTCCATCTTAGATCGATAGGGAATTCCATCTTAGATATGGTATCAAGACTACATCTGTGCAGTGTGGTTGGCTTGGTCAGCTTGTTGAAATAACTTAAGGGGTGGCAGTTGTCCACTAACTGTGACTAACTAAGTCTAACTATGGCTAACTATGCACTAACTATGGATAATTCCATCTCAGACCGATGAGGAATTGTCACTAAGCCATATCTGGTATCAGGACTAAATCTGTACATTGTGGTTGCCTTGGTCAGCATGTTGAAACATGTTAAGAGGTGGCAGTTGTCCACTAACTGTCACTAACTAAGACTAACTATGGCTACTATTCACTAACTATGGCTAACTCCATCTTAGACTGATGAGGAATTGTCACTCAGCCATATCTGGTATCAAGACTACAACTATGGGGTGTGGTTGACTGGGTCAGCATGTTGAAATACGTTAAGCGGTGGTAGTTGTCCACTAACTGTCACTAACTGTAACACCCCTAAATCCCATATACGCACACTACATAATACTACAATGTAATATACATATATGAAACATAGGAATGCTATGGATTTCTTAAACCATTTAACTCTTTAAAAGACACCAAACAATTTTTCTCTTTGTACCATATAAGAAATGTGGTAGTTAACATGTAATAGAAAATAAAAAGGAATATAAACATTTATTTAGTACGCAGCGGAAATTATAAAGTATTTACATATATAGAAATATCTAAGTTCAAGTTTACAACCATGTATACATATACATTAAAATCATTACTTTACAAAATATAAAGAAATTATACATGGTTGGCAGCACTGCTCTGATCTTTAAGTCCTAAGGCAAATCCTCAATGTCTAGACTCACTCGGTCTAGTGGAACACTCGGGTTCTTCTCTAACACCTGCGCGATGAACCACAATCGCGCTAAGCCAACAGCTTAGTAAAACAAACTACACTATCAAGATGCTTTGATGCAATGTTCATGTCACACAATCAAGTTGTATACACAATTCAAGTAAACATTACATTTCACGCATACCTTGTTCACCCTAACTTATTAAACCATGAACATCTCTCATAACATTACATCATATCATTTCTCATTACTTTCATCCAATAATAATCACATTTAAACAAACACAAGCATTGGGCCCAAAACACAAACCAATATGTTATTCAAAGTTCAGAGTCACCGTTTTGATTCAATATCACATCATTAAGCCCGTAGGCAAAATATATCATATCTCTATCCATGGATAGCGTAACAGACCCAGTCTCTTGGACCATCAACCCATTAACATGAGGAGATCCTCAACCCGGCTAGACTGTTACTAATTTTTCAAATGGAAGTGGTTTACGGGTCTCCCATTTCACCATCATTCCATATTCACATTTTTCAACTGGAATCGGTTTACGGGCCACCCATTTCGCCTATCCAATGATTCATAGGCATGCCATCAAATACAGGACTCTGAAAGTTGAATCAACATATTAGGCACACAATCATTTAGTTTATCTCATTCTCAATTCATTTCTCATTTTACCATCCACAATTCATTAGGCATTCATATCTCAACTATATCATCATAGCCAACAATCATGGCCTCACAACTCATACCATTCACATTTCCAACTTCATATCTCAAATCACATTAATTAATTCATCATAACCAATCACATTGCATTATCATAAAAGCAAACATGCCTTAACCATTTTACTTACATCATGAGTAATCAATCATGTTATTTCCACACTTTATTACTCAAATATATACACAACCAATATTCTTAACATACATTACACATGCTTAGCACAACATTCACATAACAATAATAATATGTTTCAACAATGCATTTATGTTCTCAACACTTTAACAAACACATATGTATATTAAGTTTCCACATCTCATAAATGAATGCAATGATGTAGTTTGTACTTACCTTATGCACACTCACACAACTCTAAGCAATCCTTTCTTCCAAAGATTCTTCACTTCACAATTAGGGCAAATCACTTCTTCCAAAACCTAACCCAAAACAATGATGCAACACATCAATTTCTATAACATTATCACTTATTAACCTTATCCTAAATCTTAAGACCACTAAACAAAACTCAACATCACTAAGCAAAGCCCACGGCCGTGGCCACCTCAACCCCCACGGTCGTGGCTTTGAGAACCCTTCTGCCCAAAAATGGCCAACACCCCCACGGCCATGGCTACCAAAAGGCCATGGGCGTGGCATCCAAAACGCTACTGCCCCTTTCCGAAATTAGGTATTCTTCACTTCTAAAACCAACAAACACAACCAACTCAAAGATTAACAAGAATAATCAATCAAACATAACATAACCAACACTTACCAACTCAAAACCCTAACACAATCTCCACACAACCACTTCCAACATCAACACCCACTTAACTTCTCATCTATCAAGCAATCTCAACACTTAAATTCACACCATAAACAACCTTAATCATACCATCATCAAACCACAACCCAACTTAAACATAACTTCAAAAATAACAATGGCAAACAAGAGAAAACTTACCAAATCATGAAATTCCTTGAAATTCCAACTTGTATACTTGAAAACTCCTTTCAATTTGAGCTTGGAATCAACAAAACCTTCACTTGTTCTCTTGCTCTCTTGTCCCTTTGATGAGCCGGCCACACAAGAAAGAAAAGAAAAGAAAATGACAATGAAGAGTAAAAGTCAAACTTTGCTTCTTCTTTAAATCTCCACCAAGCAAAAATAATTAGGAAATTACTTAAATGTCCTCTTCTCATATGCTTTCTCTTCCTATTATTTACAAGCCCTTTTAAGTAATTTCACAAGTAACAATAAAATATCCTCTTCCCTTGACTTTCCACTTTGACCAACATATATGTTATATATATTACCATATACACTACATATACATTTCTCTCTACACAAATTTTTCCTTATCAACTTAACATATACATTTAATCCAATTAAAATAACAACAACCTCAAAACTACTAGGGCACAAATAGGGATATTACAATTCTCCCCCTCTAAAAAAAAATTTCATCCTCGAAATTACCTGAAATCAGCTCTGAAACAACTGAGGATGCTGGTCTCGCATTGCTTGCTCACTCTCCCAAGTTGCCTCTTCTCTCCCTTGATTCTTCCATAACACTTTCACAAGTGGCACTCTTTTGTTCCTTAATTCTTTCACTTCATGTGCCAAAATAGCAATTGGCTCTTCTTCAAATGTTAGATCCGAATTCACTTCAATAGATTCAATTGATAACACATGAGATGGATCCGATCTGTATCTCCTCAACATAGAAACATGGAAAACATTATGGATCCTGTCCAAATCAGGTGGCAAAGCAAGCCGATAAGCAACTGGTCCCACTCTTTCCAATACCTCATACGGCCCAATGAAACGAGGACTCAGCTTCCCTTTTTGACCAAATCTCAAGATCTTTTTCCAAGGAGACACTTTCAAAAATACTTTATCTCCCACATTATACTCAATATCTCTTCTTTTCAAATCCACATAAGATTTCTGTCGATCTGAAGCTGCTTTCAATCTATCTCGAATCATTTTCACCTTCTCTTCAGTCTCTTTAACTAAATCAGGACCAATTATCTTACCTTCACCAGTCTCATTCCAACACAAAGGCGTCCTACACCTTCTTCCATACAATGCTTCAAATGGTGCCATACTAATGCTCGATTGATGACTGTTGTTGTAGGCAAATTCCACAAGCGGTAAAAATCTGTCCCAACTTCCAGAGAAATCAATGACACAACTTCTCAACATATCCTCGATAATCTGTATCACCCTCTCTGACTGCCCATCTGTCTGAGGATGGAAAGTAGTACTAAAGTGTAATCGAGAACCTAAAGCCCCATGCAAACTCTTCCAAAATCTTGAAGTGAACCTAGGATCTCGATCAGACACTAAAGAAATTGGGACTCCATGTAACTTCACAATCTCATGGATATACAGCTCAGCCAACCTCTCAAGCGAATAATCCATCCGAACTGGAAGAAAATGAGTTGTCTTGGTCAACCTATCAACAATCACCCAAATAGCATCATGTTTCTTTTGCGTTAAAGGCAATCTAGACACAAAATCCATTGTCACTCTCTCCCACTTCCATTCAGGTACTGACAAAGGTTGAAGCAACCCAGTTGGAACCTGATGCTCAGCTTTCACCCTCTGACATGTGAGACATTTAGATACAAATTCTGCAATGTCTCTCTTCATACCGGACCACCAGTAATGCTGTCTCAAATCATGGTACATCTTCGTACTGCCCGGATGCATAGCAAAAGTTGATTGGTGTGCTTCTTCTAAAATAATCCTTCTCAAACTATCATCATCAGGCACACACAGTCTATTCTCAAACCACAAACTCCCATCATCTCTCATAACAAAATCCCTGCTCTCTCCTTTAAGACAATCAGAAACAACCTTCTGAATCTTCTTATCAGCCAATTGAGCCTCCTTAATCTGGTCTAACAGCACTGGCCTCAATTGCAATTGTGCCAACAATGCACCATCATCACAAGATATGAAACTAGCATGCAATGCTCTCAACTCAACAAGCAACAAGAGCGAATAAGCAGTCAAACCTGCTAAAGACTTCCGACTCAAGGCATCAGCAACAACATTTGCTTTACCTGGATGATAATCAATCAAACAGTCATAGTCTTTAATCAACTCCAACCATCGCCTCTGTCGAAGATTCAACTCCTTTTGGACTCCTAAATACTTTAAACTTTTATGATCAGTGTAAATGAAACACTTCTCTCCATACAGATAATGTCGCCAAATCTTCAAAGCAAACACAATGGCTGCTAACTCCAGATCATGGGTCGGATAATTGAGCTCATGCGGCTTCAACTGTCGAGAAGCATAAGCTATCACTTTACCCTCTTGCATTAAAACACAACCCAAACCATTATGTGAAGCATCACTATAGATCACATACGGTTTATCTTCCACAGGTAAAGTGAGAACAGGCGCTTGAGTCAACATCTCTTTCAACTGCTCAAAACTAGCTTGGCACTGATCAGTCCACACAAATCCCACTCCCTTCCGAAGCAATCTGGTGAGTGGAGTAGCTATCAGAGAAAATCCTTTCACAAAGCGTCGATAATAGCCTGCCAAACCCAGAAAACTTCTAACTTCAGTTACAGATTTCGGTGGACTCCAATTCAGAATAGCTTCAACTTTACTCGGGTCAACTCTAATACCATCTGCTGAAACTATATGACCGAGAAAAGCTACTTGATCAAGCCAAAACTCACACTTTGACAGCTTAGCATACAATTGCTTCTCTCTCAAAATCTGTAACACAATCCTTAAATGCTTGTCATGTTCTTCCTCACTACGAGAATACACTAAAATATCATCTATAAACACCACCACAAACTTATCCAAATAGGGCCTAAACACCCTATTCATCAAATCCATGAAAGCGGCAGGGGCATTTGTCAAACCAAAAGGCATTACTAAAAACTCATAATGCCCATACCTAGTTCGAAAAGCTGTCTTCGGCACATCCTCAGCTCTGACCCTCAACTGATGGTACCCTGATCTCAAATCAGTCTTAGAAAACACAGCTGCTCCCTTCAATTGATCAAAGAGATCATCAATTCTAGGCAAAGGATATTTATTCTTGATAGTCACTTTGTTCAATTGCCTATAATCGATACATAATCTCATAGTACCATCCTTCTTCTTAACAAATAAAACAGGAGCTCCCCATGGCGAAACACTAGGGCGAATGAATCCCTTATCCAACAACTCCTGCAACTGCACCTTCAACTCTCTCAATTCAACAGGTGCCATTCTATAAGGAGTAATAGAGATAGGAGTGGTACCTGGCAACAAATCGATACCAAACTCTACCTCTCTCTCATGAGGCAATCCTGGCAACTCCTCTGGAAAAACATCTGGAAACTCTGAAACTGTGGGAATACTATCAAGTTGAGAACCTATCACCCTGGTATCTAAAACATGAGCAAGATAGGTATCACACCCTTTTCTGATTAACTTCCTAGCTGAAACAGCTGAAATCAACAAAGATGCTAACTGTCTCTGCTCACTCGATACCATCACAACTCTATCACCACTAGTTCTCAAAGTAACACACTTCTTCTTACAATCTACCACAGCTCCATGACTAGATAACCTATCCATACCCAAAATCAAATCGTACTCTTTAAATGGCATCTCAATCAAATCACCAGGAAACTCTTCACCCTGCACCACAATTGCACATTCCCAGTGTACCTTACTAACAACCACACTATGCCCTAAAGGATTCGTTACCAATACATCAAATCCTAGGGATTCAGCATGTAATTCAGACACAGGCAAAACTGATGCACTGATGTATGAATGAGTTGATCCTGGATCAATTAAAGCAAATACAGAAATGCCAAATAGAGAGAAAGTACCAGCAATGACAGCTGAAGCATCTGGCTGTCTCTGCATCACGTAAACTCTCTGGGAAGATCCAGCCTCATCAGGTCTACTGTCTCTAGCTGAAGATCCTCCTCTCTGAATGAACCCAGATCTACCTCCTCTACCAAAACTTCTGCCTCCTCTACCTACTCTACTAAAGCTCTGTCGAGAAGCTGCAGATTCCACTGACCTCTGTTCCTGCATCTCAGGACACTCTCTAATGAAATGGTCAGGCGATCCACAACGAAAGCACACACCTGGTCTACTAACCCTCCGACAAGCTCCCACATGAATCTTACCACAAAGCTCACATGCCTGTGGAGTGGATCTCTGAATAAAGGGAGTCAGTGCACTAGCCACAGAAACTGCAGATCTAGGTCTCTGCCTCTGAAACTGCACTGACCTGCTAGCCGGCCTCTGACTCCTCCCAACTCTGGGAATAAAGCTCCCTCTGCCCCTCTTCACTGATGAAGACCCTGCCTCAAACTGGGGCCTTCTCACTTTAACCTCTTCCTCAGAAGCAGCTGATGCTATGGCCTGGGCTCTCTCTACACTCCTAGCTGCTGCAACTAGCTGGGAGAAATCCTGATACCTGGAGCCAACCACATGACACATGATTGAGGGCCTCAATCCCTCCTCAAATCTTCTGCATCTATCAATATCATCAGATATAATGCCACCAGCATAATGGCTCAACCGGATGAACTCAACCTCGTATTCTGTAACTGTCCGGTAATCTTGCCTCAGACTCAAAAACTCCATTTTCTTCACATCCTTATACTCCCTCGGAGTATACTTCAACTCAAACTCTCTGAGAAAATCAGCATAAGACAGGGTAGGAGGATCATCTAAAGCATGTGGCACAGTCTTCCACCAGTCATATGCGTCCTTCTGCAACAATGACCTAGCATAATCAAAATTTTCCTCTGGTGTGGCTTGCAACTGAATAAAGATCCTCTGTACTTTATCTAGCCACTGTTCCACTACAGCCGGATCTATAGTACCCAGAAAATCTTCAGCCCCATACTTCCTTAGTTTATCATAGTGTCTCACTGGCACTTGAGGCTGAGGTGGTGGTGGTGGCTGCACTGGTGCCTGTCTCATCACTTCCATCATATGTCTAAACCAAGCTGGTGGAACCTCATCACCTGCTGGTCTCCCAGACACTGAAGCAGGCACCTCACTAGCTATCTCAACTCTAGCTCCCTCCCTACTCTCAATAGGAGCTATACTCTCTGCACTTCCCTCAACAGACTGTTGTGAATGGGGATCCATTACTACCTATATCTGCAAACACAACCGAATACACCTTATTAAAGATCAGAGACTGCCAATGCCAACATGTATTTTAGTTAAAATCCAACTTTTAAAATCAAAGATTCTTTTCCTTTATAATTTACCTAGGTTGAGAATCTCAAACCTAGGCTCTGATACCAAAACAATTGTAACACCCCTAAATCCCATATACGCACACTACATAATACTACAATGTAATATACGTATATGAAACATAGGAATGCTACGTATTTCTTAAACCATTTAACTCTTTAAAAGACACCAAACAATTTTTCTCTTTGTACCATATAAGAAATGTGGTAGTTAACATGTAATAGAAAATAAAAAGGAATATAAACATTTATTTAGTACGCAGCGGAAATTATAAAGTATTTACATATATAGAAATATCTAAGTTCAAGTTTACAACCATGTATACATATACATTAAAATCATTACTTTACAAAATATAAAGAAATTATACATGGTTGGCAACACTGCTCTGATCTTTAAGTCCTAAGGCAAATCCTCAATGTCTAGACTCACTCGGTCTAGTGGAACACTCGGGTTCTTCTCTAACACCTGCGCGATGAACCACAATCGCGCTAAGCCAACAGCTTAGTAAAACAAACTACACTATCAAGATGCTTTGATGCAATGTTCATGTCACACAATCAAGTTGTATACACAATTCAAGTAAACATTACATTTCACGCATACCTTGTTCACCCTAACTTATTAAACCATGAACATCTCTCATAACATTACATCATATCATTTCTCATTACTTTCATCCAATAATAATCACATTTAAACAAACACAAGCATTGGGCCCAAAACACAAACCAATATGTTATTCAAAGTTCAGAGTCACCGTTTTGATTCAATATCACATCATTAAGCCCGTAGGCAAAATATATCATATCTCTATCCATGGATAGCGTAACACACCCAGTCTCTTGGACCATCAACCCATTAACATGAGGAGATCCTCAACCCGGCTAGACTGTTACTAATTTTTCAAATGGAAGTGGTTTACGGGTCTCCCATTTCACCATCATTCCATATTCACATTTTTCAACTGGAATCGGTTTACGGGCCTCCCATTTCACCTATCCAGTGATTCATAAGTATTTTTCAATTGGAATCGGCTTACGGGCCACCCATTTCGCCTATCCAATGATTCATAGGCATGCCATCAAATACAGGACTCTGAAAGTTGAATCAACATATTAGGCACACAATCATTTAGTTTATCTCATTCTCAATTCATTTCTCATTTTACCATCCACAATTCATTAGGCATTCATATCTCAATTATATCATCATAGCCAACAATCATGGCCTCACAACTCATACCATTCACATTTCCAACTTCATATCTCAAATCACATTAATTAATTCATCATAACCAATCACATTGCATTATCATAAAAGCAAACATGCCTTAACCATTTTACTTACATCATGAGTAATCAATCATGTTATTTCCACACTTTATTACTCAAATATATACACAACCAATATTCTTAACATACATTACACATGCTTAGCACAACATTCACATAACAATAATAATATGTTTCAACAATGCATTTATGTTCTCAACACTTTAACAAACACATATGTATATTAAGTTTCCACATCTCATAAATGAATGCAATGATGTAGTTTGTACTTACCTTATGCACACTCACGCAACTCTAAGCAATCCTTTCTTCCAAAGATTCTTCACTTCACAATTAGGGCAAATCACTTCTTCCAAAACCTAACCCAAAACAATGATGCAACACATCAATTTCTATAACATTATCACTTATTAACCTTATCCTAAATCTTAAGACCACTAAACAAAACTCAACATCACTAAGCAAAGCCCACGGCCGTGGCCACCTCAACCCCCACGGTCGTGGCTTTGAGAACCCTTCTGCCCAAAAATGGCCAGCACCCCCACGGCCATGGCTACCAAAAGGCCATGGGCGTGGCATCCAAAACGCTACTGCCCCTTTCCGAAATTAGGTATTCTTCACTTCTAAAACCAACAAACACAACCAACTCAAAGATTAACAAGAATAATCAATCAAACATAACATAACCAACGCTTACCAACTCAAAACCCTAACACAATCTCCACACAACCACTTCCAACATCAACACCCACTTAACTTCTCATCTATCAAGCAATCTCAACACTTAAATTCACACCATAAACAACCTTAATCATACCATCATCAAACCACAACCCAACTTAAACATAACTTCAAAAATAACAATGGCAAACAAGAGAAAACTTACCAAATCATGAAATTCCTTGAAATTCCAACTTGTATACTTGAAAACTCCTTTCAATTTGAGCTTGGAATCAACAAAACCTTCACTTGTTCTCTTGCTCTCTTGTCCCTTTGATGAGCCGGCCACACAAGAAAGAAAAGAAAAGAAAATGACAATGAAGAGTAAAAGTCAAACTTTGCTTCTTCTTTAAATCTCCACCAAGCAAAAATAATTAGGAAATTACTTAAATGTCCTCTTCTCATATGCTTTCTCTTCCTATTATTTACAAGCCCTTTTAAGTAATTTCACAAGTAACAATAAAATATCCTCTTCCCTTGACTTTCCACTTTGACCAACATATATGTTATATATATTACCATATACACTACATATACATTTCTCTCTACACAAATTTTTCCTTATCAACTTAACATATACATTTAATCCAATTAAAATAACAAAAACCTCAAAACTACTAGGGCACAAATAGGGATATTACAATTCTCCCCCTCTAAAAAAAAAATTTCGTCCTCGAAATTACCTGAAATCAGCTCTGAAACAACTGAGGATGCTGGTCTCGCATTGCTTGCTCACTCTCCCAAGTTGCCTCTTCTCTCCCTTGATTCTTCCATAACACTTTCACAAGTGGCACTCTTTTGTTCCTTAATTCTTTCACTTCATGTGCCAAAATAGCAATTGGCTCTTCTTCAAATGTTAGATCCGAATTCACTTCAATAGATTCAATTGATAACACATGAGATGGATCCGATCTGTATCTCCTCAACATAGAAACATGGAAAACATTATGGATCCTGTCCAAATCAGGTGGCAAAGCAAGCCGATAAGCAACTGGTCCCACTCTTTCCAATACCTCATACGGCCCAATGAAACGAGGACTCAGCTTCCCTTTTCGACCAAATCTCAAGATCTTTTTCCAAGGAGACACTTTCAAAAATACTTTATCTCCCACATTATACTCAATATCTCTTCTTTTCAAATCCACATAAGATTTCTGTCGATCTGAAGCTGCTTTCAATCTATCTCGAATCATTTTCACCTTCTCTTCAGTCTCTTTAACTAAATCAGGACCAATTATCTTACCTTCACCAGTCTCATTCCAACACAAAGGCGTCCTACACCTTCTTCCATACAATGCTTCAAATGGTGCCATACTAATGCTCGATTGATGACTGTTGTTGTAGGCAAATTCCACAAGCGGTAAAAATCTGTCCCAACTTCCAGAGAAATCAATGACACAACTTCTCAACATATCCTCGATAATCTGTATCACCCTCTCTGACTGCCCATCTGTCTGAGGATGGAAAGTAGTACTAAAGTGTAATCGAGAACCTAAAGCCCCATGCAAACTCTTCCAAAATCTTGAAGTGAACCTAGGATCTCGATCAGACACTAAAGAAATTGGGACTCCATGTAACTTCACAATCTCATGGATATACAGCTCAGCCAACCTCTCAAGCGAATAATCCATCCGAACTGGAAGAAAATGAGTTGTCTTGGTCAACCTATCAACAATCACCCAAATAGCATCATGTTTCTTTTGCGTTAAAGGCAATCTAGACACAAAATCCATTGTCACTCTCTCCCACTTCCATTCAGGTACTGACAAAGGTTGAAGCAACCCAGTTGGAACCTGATGCTCATCTTTCACCCTCTGACATGTGAGACATTTAGATACAAATTCTGCAATGTCTCTCTTCATACCGGACCACCAGTAATGCTGTCTCAAATCATGGTACATCTTCGTACTGCCCGGATGCATAGCAAAAGTTGATTGGTGTGCTTCTTCTAAAATAATCCTTCTCAAACTATCATCATCAGGCACACACAGTCTATTCTCAAACCACAAACTCCCATCATCTCTCATAACAAAATCCCTGCTCTCTCCTTTAAGACAATCAGAAACAACCTTCTGAATCTTCTTATCAGCCAATTGAGCCTCCTTAATCTGGTCTAACAGCACTGGCCTCAATTGCAATTGTGCCAACAATGCACCATCATCACAAGATATGAAACTAGCATGCAATGCTCTCAACTCAACAAGCAACAAGAGCGAATAAGCAGTCAAACCTGCTAAAGACTTTCGACTCAAGGCATCAGCAACAACATTTGCTTTACCTGGATGATAATCAATCAAACAGTCATAGTCTTTAATCAACTCCAACCATCGCCTCTGTCGAAGATTCAACTCCTTTTGGACTCCTAAATACTTTAAACTTTTATGATCAGTGTAAATGAAACACTTCTCTCCATACAGATAATGTCGCCAAATCTTCAAAGCAAACACAATGGCTGCTAACTCCAGATCATGGGTTGGATAATTGAGCTCATGCGGCTTCAACTGTCGAGAAGCATAAGCTATCACTTTACCCTCTTGCATTAAAACACAACCCAAACCATTATGTGAAGCATCACTATAGATCACATACGGTTTATCTTCCACAGGTAAAGTGAGAACAGGCGCTTGAGTCAACATCTCTTTCAACTGCTCAAAACTAGCTTGGCACTGATCAGTCCACACAAATCCCACTCCCTTCCGAAGCAATCTGGTGAGTGGAGTAGCTATCAGAGAAAATCCTTTCACAAAGCGTCGATAATAGCCTGCCAAACCCAGAAAACTTCTAACTTCAGTTACAGATTTCGGTGGACTCCAATTCAGAATAGCTTCAACTTTACCCGGGTCAACTCTAATACCATCTGCTGAAACTATATGACCGAGAAAAGCTACTTGATCAAGCCAAAACTCACAGTTTGACAGCTTAGCATACAATTGCTTCTCTCTCAAAATCTGTAACACAATCCTTAAATGCTTGTCATGTTCTTCCTCACTACGAGAATACACTAAAATATCATCTATAAACACCACCACAAACTTATCCAAATAGGGCCTAAACACCCTATTCATCAAATCCATGAAAGCGGCAGGGGCATTTGTCAAACCAAAAGGCATTACCAAAAACTCATAATGCCCATACCTAGTTCGAAAAGCTGTCTTCGGCACATCCTCAGCTCTGACCCTCAACTGATGGTACCCTGATCTCAAATCAGTCTTAGAAAACACAGCTGCTCCCTTCAATTGATCAAAGAGATCATCAATTCTAGGCAAAGGATATTTATTCTTGATAGTCACTTTGTTCAATTGCCTATAATCGATACATAATCTCATAGTACCATCCTTCTTCTTAACAAATAAAACAGGAGCTCCCCATGGCGAAACACTAGGGCGAATGAATCCCTTATCCAACAACTCCTGCAACTGCACCTTCAACTCTCTCAATTCAACAGGTGCCATTCTATAAGGAGTAATAGAGATAGGAGTGGTACCTGGCAACAAATCGATACCAAACTCTACCTCTCTCTCAGGAGGCAATCCTGGCAACTCCTCTGGAAAAACATCTGGAAACTCTGAAACTGTGGGAATACTATCAAGTTGAGAACCTATCACCCTGGTATCTAAAACATGAGCAAGATAGGTATCACACCCTTTTCTGATTAACTTCCTAGCTGAAACAGCTGAAATCAACAAAGATGCTAACTGTCTCTGCTCACTCGATACCATCACAACTCTATCACCACTAGTTCTCAAAGTAACACACTTCTTCTTACAATCTACCACAGCTCCATGACTAGATAACCAATCCATACCCAAAATCAAATCCTACTCTTTAAATGGCATCTCAATCAAATCACCAGGAAACTCTTCACCCTGCACCACAATTGCACATTCCCAGTGTACCTTACTAACAACCACACTATGCCCTAAAGGATTCGTTACCAATACATCAAATCCTAGGGATTTAGCATGTAATTCAGACACAGGCAAAACTGATGCACTGATGTATGAATGAGTTGATCCTGGATCAATTAAAGCAAATACAGAAATGCCAAATAGAGAGAAAGTACCAGCAATGACAGCTGAAGCATCTGGCTGTCTCTGCATCACGTAAACTCTCTGGGAAGATCCAGCCTCATCAGGTCTACTGTCTCTAGCTGAAGATCCTCCTCTCTGAATGAACCCAGATCTACCTCCTCTACCAAAACTTCTGCCTCCTCTACCTACTCTACTAAAGCTCTATCGAGAAGCTGTAGATTCCACTGACCTCTGTTCCTGCATCTCAGGACACTCTCTAATGAAATGGTCAGGCGATCCACAACGAAAGCACACACCTGGTCTACTAACCCTCCGACAAGCTCCCACATGAATCTTACCACAAAGCTCACATGCCTGTGGAGTGGATCTCTGAATAAAGGGAGTCGGTGCACTAGCCACAGAAACTGCAGATCTAGGTCTCTGCCTCTGAAACTGCACTGACCTGCTAGCCGGCCTCTGACTCCTCCCAACTCTGGGAATAAAGCTCCCTCTGCCCCTCTTCACTGATGAAGACCCTGCCTCAAACTGGGGCCTTCTCACTTTAACCTCTTCCTCAGAAGCAGCTGATGCTATGGCCTGGGCTCTCTCTACACTCCTAGCTGCTGCAACTAGCTGGGAGAAATCCTGATACCTGGAGCCAACCACATGACACATGATTGAGGGCCTCAATCCCTCCTCAAATCTTCTGCATCTATCAATATCATCAGATATAATGCCACCAGCATAATGGCTCAACCGGATGAACTCAACCTCGTATTCTGTAACTGTCCGGTAATCTTGCCTCAGACTCAAAAACTCCATTTTCTTCACATCCTTATACTCCCTCGGAGTATACTTCAACTCAAACTCTCTGAGAAAATCAGCATAAGACAGGGTAGGAGGATCATCTAAAGCATGTGGCACAGTCTTCCACCAGTCATATGCGTCCTTCTGCAACAATGACCTAGCATAATCAAAATTTTCCTCTGGTGTGGCTTGCAACTGAATAAAGATCCTCTGTACTTTATCTAGCCACTGTTCCACTACAGCCGGATCTATAGTACCCAGAAAATCTTCAGCCCCATACTTCCTTAGTTTATCATAGTGTCTCACTGGCACTTGAGGCTGAGGTGGTGGTGGTGGCTGCACTGGTGCCTGTCTCATCACTTCCATCATATGTCTAAACCAAGCTGGTGGAACCTCATCACCTGCTGGTCTCCCAGACACTGAAGCAGGCACCTCACTAGCTATCTCAACTCTAGCTCCCTCCCT
The DNA here is from genome assembly GCA_947685225.1 of Garcia nutans. Classification (NCBI taxonomy): domain Eukaryota; kingdom Viridiplantae; phylum Streptophyta; class Magnoliopsida; order Malpighiales; family Euphorbiaceae; genus Garcia; species Garcia nutans. Next base: position 40,689,827 of record CANTUV010000045.1, read on the forward strand.
ACTCTCAACAGGAGCTATACTCTCTGCACTTCCCTCAACAGACTGTTGTGAATGGGGATCCATTACTACCTATATCTGCAAACACAACCGAATACACCTTATTAAAGATCAGAGACTGCCAATGCCAACATGTATTTTAGTTAAAATCCAACTTTTAAAATCAAAGATTCTTTTCCTTTATAATTTACCTAGGTTGAGAATCTCAAACCTAGGCTCTGATACCAAAACAATTGTAACACCCCTAAATCCCATATACGCACACTACATAATACTACAATGTAATATACGTATATGAAACATAGGAATGCTACGTATTTCTTAAACCATTTAACTCTTTAAAAGACACCAAACAATTTTTCTCTTTGTACCATATAAGAAATGTGGTAGTTAACATGTAATAGAAAATAAAAAGGAATATAAACATTTATTTAGTACGCAGCGGAAATTATAAAGTATTTACATATATAGAAATATCTAAGTTCAAGTTTACAACCATGTATACATATACATTAAAATCATTACTTTACAAAATATAAAGAAATTATACATGGTTGGCAACACTGCTCTGATCTTTAAGTCCTAAGGCAAATCCTCAATGTCTAGACTCACTCGGTCTAGTGGAACACTCGGGTTCTTCTCTAACACCTGCGCGATGAACCACAATCGCGCTAAGCCAACAGCTTAGTAAAACAAACTACACTATCAAGATGCTTTGATGCAATGTTCATGTCACACAATCAAGTTGTATACACAATTCAAGTAAACATTACATTTCACGCATACCTTGTTCACCCTAACTTATTAAACCATGAACATCTCTCATAACATTACATCATATCATTTCTCATTACTTTCATCCAATAATAATCACATTTAAACAAACACAAGCATTGGGCCCAAAACACAAACCAATATGTTATTCAAAGTTCAGAGTCACCGTTTTGATTCAATATCACATCATTAAGCCCGTAGGCAAAATATATCATATCTCTATCCATGGATAGCGTAACACACCCAGTCTCTTGGACCATCAACCCATTAACATGAGGAGATCCTCAACCCGGCTAGACTGTTACTAATTTTTCAAATGGAAGTGGTTTACGGGTCTCCCATTTCACCATCATTCCATATTCACATTTTTCAACTGGAATCGGTTTACGGGCCTCCCATTTCACCTATCCAGTGATTCATAAGTATTTTTCAATTGGAATCGGCTTACGGGCCACCCATTTCGCCTATCCAATGATTCATAGGCATGCCATCAAATACAGGACTCTGAAAGTTGAATCAACATATTAGGCACACAATCATTTAGTTTATCTCATTCTCAATTCATTTCTCATTTTACCATCCACAATTCATTAGGCATTCATATCTCAACTATATCATCATAGCCAACAATCATGGCCTCACAACTCATACCATTCACATTTCCAACTTCATATCTCAAATCACATTAATTAATTCATCATAACCAATCACATTGCATTATCATAAAAGCAAACATGCCTTAACCATTTTACTTACATCATGAGTAATCAATCATGTTATTTCCACACTTTATTACTCAAATATATACACAACCAATATTCTTAACATACATTACACATGCTTAGCACAACATTCACATAACAATAATAATATGTTTCAACAATGCATTTATGTTCTCAACACTTTAACAAACACATATGTATATTAAGTTTCCACATCTCATAAATGAATGCAATGATGTAGTTTGTACTTACCTTATGCACACTCACACAACTCTAAGCAATCCTTTCTTCCAAAGATTCTTCACTTCACAATTAGGGCAAATCACTTCTTCCAAAACCTAACCCAAAACAATGATGCAACACATCAATTTCTATAACATTATCACTTATTAACCTTATCCTAAATCTTAAGACCACTAAACAAAACTCAACATCACTAAGCAAAGCCCACGGCCGTGGCCACCTCAACCCCCACGGTCGTGGCTTTGAGAACCCTTCTGCCCAAAAATGGCCAACACCCCCACGGCCATGGCTACCAAAAGGCCATGGGCGTGGCATCCAAAACGCTACTGCCCCTTTCCGAAATTAGGTATTCTTCACTTCTAAAACCAACAAACACAACCAACTCAAAGATTAACAAGAATAATCAATCAAACATAACATAACCAACACTTACCAACTCAAAACCCTAACACAATCTCCACACAACCACTTCCAACATCAACACCCACTTAACTTCTCATCTATCAAGCAATCTCAACACTTAAATTCACACCATAAACAACCTTAATCATACCATCATCAAACCACAACCCAACTTAAACATAACTTCAAAAATAACAATGGCAAACAAGAGAAAACTTACCAAATCATGAAATTCCTTGAAATTCCAACTTGTATACTTGAAAACTCCTTTCAATTTGAGCTTGGAATCAACAAAACCTTCACTTGTTCTCTTGCTCTCTTGTCCCTTTGATGAGCCGGCCACACAAGAAAGAAAAGAAAAGAAAATGACAATGAAGAGTAAAAGTCAAACTTTGCTTCTTCTTTAAATCTCCACCAAGCAAAAATAATTAGGAAATTACTTAAATGTCCTCTTCACATATGCTTTCTCTTCCTATTATTTACAAGCCCTTTTAAGTAATTTCACAAGTAACAATAAAATATCCTCTTCCCTTGACTTTCCACTTTGACCAACATATATGTTATATATATTACCATATACACTACATATACATTTCTCTCTACACAAATTTTTCCTTATCAACTTAACATATACATCTAATCCAATTAAAATAACAACAACCTCAAAACTACTAGGGCACAAATAGGGATATTACACTAACTAAGACTAACTATGGCTAACTATGCACTAACTATGGCTAACTCCATCTTAGATCAATGAGGAATAGTCACTAAGCCATATCTGGAATAAGGACTACATCTGTGTGGTGTGGTTGGCTGGGTCAACATGTTGAAATATGTAAAGGGGTGCCAGTTGTCCACTAACTATCACTAACTAAGACTAACTATGGCTAACTCCATCTTATACCGATGAGGAATCGTCATTAAGCTATATCTTGTCTTAGGACTACATCTGTGTGGTGAGGTTGGCTGGTTCAGCATGTTGAAATAAGTTAAGAGGTGACAGATGTCCACTAACTAAGACTAACTATGGATAACTATGTACAAACATGGCTAACTCCCTCTCAAACCGATGAAACATCATTATTAATCCATTTTTCACCATGATAACTGTAGCAACATAAATTATGCCAAAGTTGAACATTACAAAATTTGTAATAAATACCATTTTCAACATTACAAAAAGACTGTCATCCACATTAAGCCTATATTATGCAATATCAAAATTTACAAATTTGTATACAATCATTTCTCATTCAAATCACTGCCCTTCTCACCATCTGAATGATATATACCTATTTTCTTGTTCATTGCATGAACCCATAAAGAATAAGTTGTGGTATATCTGAGTTGATCCATGTGTTCTTGTTTGCAATCCCACAAAGGGAAGCCTAGTGTCATACAAAATTCAACAAATTTTGCCACAAACATACCACAATCTTGTATGTTCAATAAAAATTAGTTGTTAGTGACATTTTAAATTAAATTAATATAATTAAACACAAAGCGATGGAAGGGAGTTACCCAAACTGTTGTGGACATAAATCCTTGGTATATATTACTTTGAATTTCTTTTTTTGGAATATTGCAAGCTCCAGTTGCAAAGTAAAGAATTTAATGAACTTAAGAACATAGACCAACATTTCTCTTAGTAGAGTCACACATGTCATCCTTGGTGTATGGCAGTTCGGTCGAAACAATGAGTCAAATACCGTAATGGTCTAAGTAGTTAGCATGATTTCAATAAGAAACCAATGTTGTGACTCATGGTTGACTAGGAGGTAAATTCTATCCACTTCCCATGCATGTTTTCCATATCTGAGCTGGCCATTCAAGAATCTCACGATGTTTATTGAAGACTCCCAAATAGTCTTCTCTTTCTTACTATTAGTAAAGTCAATATACCCCCATATAAATAATGATTGATGAGTATTCTACCGCATGTCAAATGTTGGTCAAATAGAGAATTACAAAAAAGTTTCTTTTGTCAAACATAATATAAAATAATATCAATTTCTTGCAAAATATGATCAAAATACAATTGTTATTATAAATTTGATATATTTAGACATACTATCTATATAAAAATATAAGTTGTGAACTTACATCATTGCCCAACCAACTATTTGAAGTTTTTAATCACCACTAAAAATCATGTATCTACCCTTCTTATTGTAAAGTCATAGTAGTCATTATCTGGAAGCCTTTGCACATTCTGTTTGTTACTATATTACAAAAGAAGTTTATTCAGGATTATTACATGCATGTTAGTTTAGTTCAAATAAGTTATCGACTTACTATTTAAATCCCTTGAACGTGAGGTCCCACCAATCATTGAATTATTTTTGTGCATCTTCACTTGGAATTTGAAATGGAGAAATTGGAAGCACTGGATCATAGCCACCATTATCTAGCCTTCTCTTCCACATTTGTGATGTGGCATCTCTTCCTTTCTTTCCTTTCTCTTCTGTTGCCCACTCTTTTTCGATATATTTTGGATTTGGAACTTTGACCCTTTTGGTAGCAACTTCTTCAAATTTGGTTTGAGAAACTATCATAAGGGAGGATCTAGTAGTTTCTAGAGTTTTCTTGACTTCTTCACCCTTTTCTCCACTTAAATAACCCACATTTACTTAGGAAATTGATACTTTGAGAGGAAAAAAAGGATTCATTAAGTCTACAATAACTCACACATTCTCAGGTGTAGCCATGGGCTGAATATCACATGTTTCCTTTTGTCCTAACGGAATGGAATAGGAGGGGTTGGTAATATCCTGCTAAAATTTTAGATCATCAACCTTTTCTCCACTGGAATAAAATACAACTATGTTATATTAGTTCAAATAAATGATGGATAAAACTTCTTCATAATGTATAACAATACATACACATGCTCAAGTAGGGGAATTGGACCTTCTTTTTATTACTAGAAATGACATCATCTATTATGCCTATAATCTTCAAACCAGAGCCGATGGTGTTGAAAGTATTGTGCCTCCACCTTTCTTCCGGAATGATGTATCCACATCTTTAAAAACTGTCTGAATGTGCTCTCTTTGCTATTCATGTTGCTCTTCTTATTGGCACTTCTCATCATCCTTGAACTAAACTTTCCTCTTTCTCTTTCTAGACACCTCTGCAGATCCCTTACCTTGTCTTCTATTAAATACAAATCTATTACCAGTACTACTAAATTCACCTAGACTAAGTAGTGCCAGCTGAGCATTAGTTGGTGCTCTCTCATAGCCCAAAGATGAAGCACTTGGTGATGACATTCAATCAACATATTATAGATAAACATCATCAACCGAAATGTGGAGAAATAAATTTTGTGGATTTAAGTGTACAAACAAGAAAAAATTAATTTATAGTTAATGATAACTAGTGCCAGTTAGTAACTTTGTAATTAAGGATTACTAAACTGCATAAAAACCCAATCATATCATTCTCAAAATCGACCCATATACATATACTGTCATAGGGAGGATTAGGAAGTGTTTATAAAAGCAATTTATGTCAGTTAAGCTACAGTTGGGTGACAGTTATTGAGGGTTAGTGAAAGTTATTGACAGTTACATCAAGGATTTACCTGCCTGCAATCTCAATCAGATGATTCTCAAAATCATATCCATCTACATATTCCATGTAAGGGAGAGTTATGGAGTATTTACAATAGCATTTTGTGCAATTAGTAATAGTTAGTGACTGTTAGTAACTGTTCAATCAATAATCTCCAACCTCCATGCAAAGTCAATATCATTATTCTTAAAATCACATCCATCTACATATGGCATGTAAGGGAGAGTTAAGGAGTGTTTAAAAAAGCAGTTTGTGATAGTAGGGTCACAATTAGTTATAGTTAGTGGTAGTTTAATGACTCTTCAATCAATAATGTCCAACCTCCTTGCAAACTCAATCACATGATCGTCAAAATTATATCCATCTACATATGCCATATAGGAGGAGTTAGGAAGTATTTATAATAGCATTTTGTGGTAGTTGTGTAATACCCTTATACCTTATATACGTATAATATATATGCACATATATGTAAAATATGCATATACGGTACAAAAATGTCACTACCCGATTTAATAAAAAATTTCACATTTAATATCTAAAATCTCAAATACTTTATAATGTATAATGAAATAATAAATAAAATATTCTTTATAAATTATAGGTTCCAAAATAAGTAAATTTCATAAAAATTTCTGGGAAAAATTCGTCAGAGTTTTGTCTATAATTTGGACATCCCAAAAATTCAACAGTTCACAACTTGCAAAAGAAACATTTCCAATAAAATAAATCACACATTGTCCCAAATACTTCTCAATTTCTTCATATTTTCTCAAAATATTTTAGACATTTACATATATGTATCAAAACACATATAAAATCCTTATTATACAATTTATCCAAAGAGACTTTATAATTTACAACATATATATTCTTCAACAACATAAACATAAGATACATAATATCAAAATGTATTACAATATCAAAATATTTACGTACTGACATATGGCTCTGATCATAATATACCCAAAACACTTTAAGCTCAATGAACAGAAGCCTAGATCCGACCATGTCTAGTAGAACTCTCTGGCTCTACCGAATCGCTCTCGTCACTTGCGCGATAAATTACAATCATGCTAAGCTAATAGCTTAGCGGTACAAACTTTGATAATAATAAAAATGTAAAGTAAAGCCAATATACAATGCTTATGTACATCATGACACCATATGTCATATCATTTCATTTTAAACATCTTTTTCAATCATTTTACATTTCACATAAAACAAACACAAATGTAGACCCTTAATTTTTGACCCAGTCCAATCCCATATTTTTTAACAGTCCAAAATAATTTTTGTGGTATTTATTTTATTTACCATTTATAATATTTATCTTTATAATATTTAATAGTTATTATTAATAATAAAATAAAATAATAATAAAAAATAAAAATAGGACAGATCGGAGAGCGATGCACGACAGCAAGTGGCTTCGTCGTAACAAGTATCTGCGGCAAATTGGGCACTACCCAATTCGCCGCAGTAGCCAACTGAGCTTGGCCAGTTTGTCACAGGTGCTGCCTATAGCGAACTGGCTTTCCCGCTAACCTAGCTCGCAATTTCCCACTACCTCGTCCAGCATAATCCGGGTGCCAGCCTGCAGCAATCCTCGCAGGCCCAGCAGCCTGCACGCTGTCGATTTTTGACCAAAGCTTGTTTTATCCGATTTTGTAATTTTTCCTAAATAGTTGGTATTTCCTTATTAAAATAGGATTACATCCTTTTGTTTTCCTATAAATAATAGTATTAAACACACGGACTGGGGTGGCAATTATTTGGGGAAAAAATTTTGGACCTTTAATTTTTTCGGAAAGAGCTGGGAGACTTTTTGACTTTGGCTGACTATTGAGATTTGTTAACCAAACTTCATCAACAAACAAACCCTAGCAAGTTTCATCAACAAAGGAAATAGAGAGGATGATAGACAAAGAAGATCAAAGACACACAAAGCTTACAAAGGCAATGCACTCACTGTCTTGGAGAAGCTCACCCAGAATTTTTATCCAACAATTTTGGTGGAGCCAACAAACGATGGTACACTCTAAATTAAATAAATACAATATGTTTTGATTATTTTAAATATGGAATATGTTCGTTCTTCATCTAATTAAGGTTACAATAGGCTATTTCTTTTAAAATCAATTCTTGCTAGCTTACATGGAGTGCAGAATACTGTTATTGTTTTGCTAACTCATATAAACTAGATCCAATAAACTTGTTGGCTCAGGATATTTGCTATGTGTTATTTGTTTTCTACTGCATGATTATTTAACTAAAATACTACAACAACTTCACTTAATGTTTTTCCATAAAAACTCACAGTAGCTTCATTTAAGCTGCTTAAAAAGTATTGTCACAGTGACTTAAATCATATAAACCTTAAAACTTTAATTAGTTATCCTAAATACCAAACCCTAATTTATTTTTTTTCCCAAACCTTAATTGCATGGTATAAACCCTACACTATTTTCTTAAAACCATAAACCCTAATTAATTATATTTTTCAAAAACCTTTACAGTAGCCTAATACTTTAAATAATAATAATAATAATAATAATAATAATAATAATAATAATAATAATAATAATTCAAAAAATCGTAAAATCTTATTTTTTTGAATCTAAACCCCCAAAACCCTAGTTTCATTCTAAATACCCATGAAATCATATTTCATATTTGAAATCCTAATTTCCTATGTAAAAAACCCTAGAATCCCTAACTCAAGATGTAAATCTAAATATGTATCTTTATTTACTTTGTTTAAGTTTTAGATTTGATTATACAGTTTATTATATGTTTTGATGATTGATTTATTTAATTTTGGTATTTGATTTGTTTATCATGGATGGATGATTTATTTATTATTTTTATTTTGTTATTAAAAATTGTAAGAGGTATGTTTCCACAATTAGGTACCTCATTATATAATCTTTATGTAATTTAGATTGTTTTCATATTTTGAAATTAATGTAAAGGACACGTTTCCACCTTTCGGTGGGTGTCCTATTTAGTTTTAGATATGGATGATATAAGGACATGTTTCCATCCTCGGATGGGAGTCCATGTATTTGTTTTGTTTGGACATTGTTGCGATTTTAATAAAGTATTTATTTATTCTTATGATCTCATGTAGTATGGATAATATCATTATATTTAAGAATTTTATAATATTAAGACCTGCAAAGGAGGCTGGTTCTAATGAACCGAGCGTTGTGGGGGTGCTGTGCCATTTTTCACTTTTCCCACACGTACCTAACTTTTCAAACCCATTAGGGGGTTGGAGATTCCTTATGAATTGATTCATCCACCCCTTTCATTTTTCCCAGCCGTCCAGGTGGCGACTCCATTTTCTCCAGGCTTAGGCCCATATTCTCTAAGGCCCTGAGCTAAACAATGTCGAAGTCGCAAGAACCATTCCACCGGGAGTGGGGGCAAAAATCCCCGCTCACAGTGACAACTCCACTGGGGATAAGAGAAGTTAATTTCGTTGGTCTTTATATTATTCTATTCTTTCTTATCATGATATTATCCATTGCATCATATTAGATTGCCTCGTGTGCATGAGTTATGATGCCCGCGTCACCCGTGTTGTGTTATGTGAGGGATACCATACTTTTACTCAAGGTATGGAGATCAAGCATGGCATAACCACTCATAGCCTTATACCTTTTGGTATATACTTGCTATGAAAACCTAAGCCTTTTAACCCAAAGACTAAAGCTCATGTAATTGGCCTAGTTACTTTCCTTAGGTTTTTACCCCAAATACTTATTGTTTGACTATGGTTAATTTATCTTAGTTTAAATCATGGCTTATTTGGTTTGTTCTTTTTCTAATATGACTTAATTACATTGTGAGCTCAAAATAAAATTTTCCTCTAAATCCAAAAGACCAAAGCTATTTTCAAAACTTTTCAAGATGGTATTTAGACATAAAACTTTTCTAAAAACAAATCAAAAATTATTTTCTCATAACTCAAATACAAAGTCAAAAATCCATTTTTTTTCTAAAAATCTTTTTACAATGGGTTTTTCAAACAAAACTATTTTATCCAATCTTTTCTTACAAAGAGCTTACAAATTATTTAGGTCAATTATGGAATACCAAAAATCAATTGTGAGCTTAGTTTATACTAAAAATTATTAATCATGGGCTTGTTTTTGGCATGAATCATTAGTTACTTTTTCAAGTGAGAAATCTATTTGTAATAAACCTCTTAATTTAGTTTTAATCCAATATAGCATAAAAGATACTTTAGTTGGTTGAATGGATTAAAACCTAATTAATGGGAATTATCATGAACTGATTTCCATTTTTGAAAATATAACTATTGGTTGAAACATCCAAGGGAATTATTCAAAAATAAGCTACCTCATGTTGGTATTTTGTTAACCATATTACCTAGGAAAAGAGACTCGCCATTTATGTGTGGAAGTTATAAGGTGGGAAGGAACGTCCTATTTATTCTTGTTTATTTATTATTTGTGCATGCATACATACATGCATCACATCACATATTATTGATCCTCTCAGGCTCACAGCCCTGGATTATGGCAGTTCAAAAGCTTACGATAATCCAACCTATGCCGGAGATGAAGAATCTAACAATGACTCAATCACTTTTTCACCAAAAGCAATGAAGCCTGAACAAATTCAAAGAATGGTAGATGATGCCCTCAATGCTAAAATGGAAGAACTAAAGGGGGGCCCTAGCTAAGATCATAAAGAATTAAATGACTACAATGTTTGGGAACAATCCCGAAGCATTCGCAAGCACCAAGAAAGATAAGGGGAAGGCTAAAGTTGGTGAAGTGGCTTTTGATGATGACAAGGTGGTTGTTGATGATGACGACGACTGGGCTCAATACTTTCAAGATCCTCAAGATAAAAAGAAGGAGCCAAAGGTTGTTAAAAAGACAACTGTTGAAAAGAATGGGACGTCTGATGTTGGGAAGATGATTGTTGATTTAGAAAAGAAGTTTGAAAAGAAGCTAAAAACCAAAGAGATGTCTGAGATCAACAAACTGTTTGAACAAGATGAATTCAAGATGCCTTCCTTTGCTAGGTACAATGGTACTGAAAACCCTCATCTCCATGTGAAGAAGTACATCACTTCTATGCAGTCTACCCGAGCTACTAAAGCTCAAACTCTAAGGTATTTTATGCTCTCATTGGACCCTGTTGTCCAAAATTGGTTCAACACCTTATAGGAAAGTACTCAAAAAGATTGGGACATGTTGTACAAGTCTTTCATTCAGTAATATTGGCACAATGTCGAGCTAGAAGTAACCTTGATAGAGGTGGAAACCATTAGGCAAAGACCAAAAGAGAATTTTGTGGACTATGTGAAAAGATGGAGAAATAAGGTTGCACTTCTCAAAAGGAGGCCTGATGAGTTGGACCAAATCAGAATGATAGTCAGAGGTGTCCTGCCCAACCTTCGTGAAAGACTGTCTCACACCCTTATAAGGGACTTCAAAGACCTTTTACAAGCTGGCTTGCAAATCGAAGAGTGGAAAAGGGAGAAGAATCACTTTTTGGCAAGAAGGAATGAGAAAGGGAATTATTAGCCTAGCAATCAAAGTACACAAAAAGAAGTTGATGTTAATGCCACTAGTCAAGGAGGAATGAGGTAGTTTTCAAAATTAGGGAAGTCGCTGTCTTGGGTTCTCAATAAGCTACAAAAGAAGGGATTGTTACAACCCTTGACTCCTCGTCCTTTGCCTAATCCTCTTCCACCTAACTTTGATACTAAGGCATGTTGCCAATTCCATCAAAGGCCTGGACAGGAAATGTACAACTATATGAAGTTGAGGCATGAGATCCAGAATTTAATTGATAATGGAAAGCTACCTGAGCTGGATAAGCCCAATACCAAAAACAATCCTCTACCTAGGTTCAATAGAGTGCCACCACTAGCAGCTTTCATGGTAGGGGGAGGATTGGAGGAAGATCTTGTTTTATCCTCCTTTCAAGATGGGAATATTGAAGATGTGGAATAAGGAGAAATGTTTTTCAACAAACTTCCCTTAGCTTGGAATGTTTCTCTATTTATTTTCTTTAATATTTAATTGGAACAATTACGTTTTTCAAATTATGTTTGTTTGAATAAATGATTTTCATCAAATTTTTCCTGGTCTCTATTCATTATGGTGCTCAACCAATGACAAATTTGAAGCAAACAAGAAGCGAATATGGAATCAGGGGGGCATGGAATGCCCATTGCTTGAGGAAGCTTTTGTAATTTTGCAAAAAGAAGAAATGTGTGCTTGTGCGAAGAACTAGACAATAAAAACATCAATCAAAGCTTGCATAAAAAAAAATCTTTGGTTTGAGTCTAGACAGGGGGCAAGGGTATATAGGTACCTCAGGTCTAGAACCCAAATCATTTTTTAGTCCAGAACTCGCTCGGGTCCAAGTACCCAAATTAGATCCAATCTCGGATCCAAGTGCCCAATCTCAGGTTCAAGTACCCAATCATGGGTCCAAGTACCCAATCCAATCATGGGTCTAAGTACCTAAATCAGATTCAATCCTGGATCCAAGTACCCAGTCTCGGGTCCAAGTACCCAAATTCAATTCAATCTCGGGTCTAAGTACCCAATCTCGGGTCCAAGTATCCAAATTAGATTCAATCATGGGTCCAAATACCCAATCTCAGGTCCAAGTACTCAAATCCAATTCAGTCATGGGTCTAAGTACCCAATCTCGGGTCCAAGTACCCAAATATAATTCAGTCTAGGGTCCAAGTATCCACATCAAATCCAAGTACACATCCTCATACAAAATCTGCTCAAAGTCATGTTGCTTTTCACTATCTTCTACTGAAAGTCTCAGATCATTCAATCAAGAGGCAAACTGTAGACTCTTAATTTTTTACCCAGTCCAATCCGATATTTTTTAACAATCCAAAATAATTTTGTGGTATTTATTTTATTTACTATTTATAATATTTATCTTTATAATATTTAATAGTTATTTTAATAATAAAAATATAAAAAAATAAAAAAAAATAGACGGATCGGAGAGCGACGCCCTGCAACGCGGCAGGGGCTTCACCGCAACAAGTATCTGCGGTGCCCAATTCACCGTAGTAGCCAACTGGGCTTGCCTAGTTCACAACAGGCACTGCCTGCAGCGAACTGGCTTGCCTAGCTCACCCAGCCCACAATTGCCCGTTGCCTTCCCCAGCGTAATCCGCGTGCCAACCCACATCATTCCTAGCAAGCCCAACAGCCCGCATGCTGCCGATTTTAACCAAACATTGTTTTACCCGATTTTGTAATTTTTCCTAAATAGTTTGTATTTCCTTATTAAAATAGGATTAGATCTTTTTGTTTTCCTATAAATAATAGTATTAAACACATGGATTGGGGTGGCAATTATTTGGGAAAAAACTTTGGACCTTTAATTTTTCCTAATATTAAGAATTTTATAATATTAAGATCTGCAAAGGAGGCCGGTTCCAATGAACCGAGCGTTGTGGGGGTGCTGTGCCATTTCTCACCTTCCCCACACGTACCCAACTTTTCGAAACCATTAAGGGGTTCGAAATTTCTTAGGAATTGAGTCATCCACCCTCTCTTTTTTCCTGGCCTGTCCGGGTGGCGACTCTATTTTCTCCGGGCCTAGGCTCGTGTTCTCTAAGGCCTTGAGCCTAAACAGTGTCAAAGTCGCAAGAACCATTCCACCGGGAGTGGGGGAGAAAATCCCCGCTCACAACAAACATGGTCCCAAATAATCTAATATATTATTCAAATCCTAGAGTTACTATTTTAGTCCACATTAACACCCAGTGTCTAGCCCGAAGGTAATTGACGCCCAGCGTCTAGCCCGAAAGGCAATTCATAATGATACTCAACATCTAGCCCGAAGGCAAATGACGTCCAACATCTAGCCCAAAGGCAAATCAAATAATTGCTCAAAAACTAGCCCCGAAGGAAAATAATGAGGATAATCTCATAGGCATGCTGCCAAATACAAAACTCTGTAAATTGTATAACATACTAGGCGCGCTATTATTTTATATTTTCCATAATCAATTTCTTCCTCATTTTCCCATAATCAAGCTAGGCACATTGCCTCATTTCTCATTTTTAACAAGGCACATTACATTTTTTCTCATTCATATCAATATCAATTCATTTCATTTCATCATATCTCACATTTAATCATATTACCCAGATATTTTGGGTATTTTCACATAATTCATATTTTATGCATTTAATCCATACACAACAAATTAGATTATCCAAACACTTTGAGTCATTTTCACATAATGCACATATTTCATATTTTATACAACTTAGCCATTAACGATGACTTTTCACCATGCATACATGACAAATCACATGTCATAGCATATTATTCATGAATGTTCAAGGTATCAAGTAGCTTAACACATTTTCCAATCAAAATGTGTTAAGCCCAATGTAATGCAAACACATCCAATTTATCCAAAGTTTGTACTTACCTCTAAAAGCTTTCAAATGCAAGCTCAAAACTCTCACCAACCTTCTATTCCATGTTGCCCTTAAACACTAAGGTTGGGCAAACCAATTCTCCTTAACATCAAGCCTTAATTAAATAATACTCCTATAAAATTTTTAAATTAATTCTTTCCTTACTTTAAATTAGCAAATCCATATTAACCCATTAAATTAGTGTTTTGAGTGTATTTATATCATTACAAACATATTTTAATATGTTTAAACCAATTACATTAATTAAACACATGCTTATGTTCAAGACCCTAAAATGGCATAATCTTCACCATTGAAGGTTCTCCATTCCAACTCAATCTAATTATCATTCCAATCTTATTTCCATCACTTATATCATTAAGGAACATGATTTAAGCATTAAAATCAAATAATTAACCAATATTTGAAAATTCACTTTCCAAAACCCTAAATTCAACACTTCCATTTCCAAAGTGTAATCAAACTTAGCCAAATCCATCATTTGACTTTAAAATCATTGTTTATATCAAAACAACACATTTAAAACCAAATTACACAATTAAAACCTATGATTTCACAATCCCAAAAGTTCCATGATCCTAAATTCTCTCTCTTCACCAAATCAACTTAAAATTTAACCATTTCTTCTATCCAACCTTAAAATCATTAATAACTACCCAAAATAACTTCATTCATACCCAATTAAGCAATTAAACATCATTGTCTCTCACTAGCAATCCAAACATAATCATACAACCAAGAAATTTAAGCTTTAAGGAAAGGAAACTTACTTGATTTCTTACTTTTCTTCAAAAATCCACTTGAAATCTTTAAAAAATTTGGTGGATTTGGTGTGTATAAAAGAAACTTTTCTCCCTTTGTCTCTCTCTATGGTTTGGCCATGGCTAAAGAAAAGGAAGAAGAATACTAATTTTCTTTCTTACCTCATTTCCTATCCATAATTATATATATATATTAATTAATTAAATATTTTACTTTAAATGCACACTAAGCATTTTTTTCCTTCATTTGACTTTCTTTATTTTCTTCTATTATTAATATTAATATTATATTATTATTAACACCAACTTTACCAACACCAAATTATACTACATATATATGTAGTGTTTACTTTATATATATATGTATATGTCTAATATATGTTATTTATATATTACATATACTTTTGTGTACATATTCATGCAATATATATATTATGTATATTTAATGTATATAAATACTCATATGCACATATAATGTGTATCTCATATACACATCAAACACACCTTATATGTGTCATATATATTATATTTAATTATATTTTTAATTAATTAATTAATTATTTAATAAAATTTCAAAATTACTTCTTCCATCCAAAATAATTTATTTTAAAATTATTTTAATAATTTTTAATTTCCAAAGTATAATTAGCAAAATGCCACTTGACTTTGATTTTTCTTTTAAAAGAGTTGACTTTTTTTAACTTTAATATATTATGTATATTGTGCATGTATCTCACATATGCATTCCACTTTTCCACTTAAAATTCTTCCATTCCCCATTTAAATCATTTATTTAATTTATCCAATTTAATTTTAATTTAATTTATTTAATTTTTAAAAATTTCATATGTTACAATTCTCTCCCGTTTAAATAATTTTGTCCTCAAAATTATTCTGTATGGTAATAAATCATCCAAATAGAAATAAAATCTTAAAATCTTATATGAAATTAATTATCTCATCAAATCATTATTTCATCAAATTACATAATTTCTCTTCTCCCCCTTAGAGTCATTCTCAACTACTTTTCACAATTCATAACTCATCATTCACTTTGTAGTTATTCAAACAATCGCAATAGATTATCATATCTTTAACCGAATTGTCATTAGACAACTTAGTTCATCTCTTTAGTATATATGCACCACACATCTATTACACTCAAGATATTTGACCACTTCATTATCTTAAAAACAATATACTCTCATAATCTTAAATTCAAATGTTAATATCTTATATCTTAACACTGACTAATCCATCATCATAGTCATAACTAGAATTGTATCTCTGTTTAATTACCACCTTGCTTATGTTTATGAATAGTTATTGGTAAAAAACTACAGATGATAACAACTTCCAAATCAAATTAATAAGTCTTAACACAATAATTTTGCAGATATTCAATTTGATCCTACTCTTTATACAATTACCACATATTAATTTAATATCACCATTATACAACCACAAAATCTTATTTTTCCTTATTAAGATTCATTCTCATAGGTTATTCATCATTCCAACATATATATTCATTCCAACTATACTATAATTAACATTTTCTCTTATAATCATTTACACTAATATAACTTAGCTCCTTTCATATGCATGTACACATCAGAACACTACATTATACACATTGTCATATATCTCTCACATTCTTAATACAATTATATATATTGAATCTCAATAATTACTTGTAACTTCTACACTCAGATCAATTGTTCTAACTATCACAATATAACCATTACAGCTTTATTCTATTCTGACCAACCTTTAGCCTATTTTAAAATTTATCATCATGTTTCAATTTATGGCCTAACTCTATTAGGTCAAACTTATTCTCAGATCATAATTCTCTTCAAATTCATCATTACAAATAATATTTATTTCCCCTAGTCTCATTCACTTTAAAAAAATTATTTTTTAAAATTTCTTATAGTTACCATATTTATAACATCGCTTTCCTTACACATCATTATAGCTCATCATATTTTCACAATTCTCTTTTATTTCCACACTATCTTTGGTCACAAATAAATTCCTAATATAAGTTTATGAGTCCAACTATACCAACCACAAATCTTGCTTGTATCTTATGAAGTAAAACTATCAATCTCATTAAATGTATTTTACAGTTATATTATCTTAAGCCCATGCCTGTGCGTTACAATTAAACACCGCCTTCATTACAATTCTTTCTCATATGGTTCTTATCTCGATATTACACCCATGTCTCAATGGTTACACATCCGTGGCATTTCAAAATCACATATTAGTTCTTTAAACTCTTTCTACATGAAGAGTTAATGCATATCAATTCTGTTTTAAGACAAGTTATCCTTATCCACTTGTTTTATTAGCCTAAACACATGATCCATTAACATTATCATCAATAGCTCATATATGTATATATACTAATTTTATACAATTATTCAACAAAAACTACCTTTCCAATTTTAAAATCCATTTACTAATAACTACCAATTATATCTCATCTTATTCAACAAATTTTTTTTACCAATTTCTCCTTCTTAAATCAAATAAGTAATTATATAGGGTTACAAACATACCATAATATTCAACAACACCTTTTCCACACATTTAAGTGATCAATTCAATATTTGATCACTTTCATATTACATCACATTATCACAATTTCTAGGTGATCAACCTTATCATGATCACCCTTATCTCACAAATTCATATTATTTCACATTTTAAATATTTCTCATATTTTTAAATCATCCACACATATCATATATGTATATACACACAATCACACAATTATACTCAATTTTTTTTACATAAATGTTAGTCACATTGTCAATGTAACTTCTCTCTCACATTTTCCATGCACTTACCATATTCTTCATATATATTTTCACTTTCTTAATCATTTTCCTTTATTTTATATCCAGTTTATATACTATCAACCACATTACACATTACATGATACTTTCATAAACAAAATACTCATATGCTTATTAAACATTAAACTATCAATATCTAAGAATTCTTCATCGAATTTCCCTTACAACTATAAATTTTTAACTTACTACTTTACTTAAACTTCATTGTATTAATCTCATTTCCTACATCTAACATTATAAACATTATCTATATATATATAATATAACATCAAAACACCTAACTTTCACAATTATGGAAACCCATTTTAAAAAAATAATTCAAATTTCATATAATACAACAAACAACATGAACCTCACCAAATCTCATCCATGTCACATTCCTAATCTTAAGATCATAACATTTACATTTAAAAAACACTAATTCATTTCATTATACTAATTAATATTATCCATTTAGATACCCTAATTTTACATACTCAAATCCCAAGTCATGCATCATTTTTCCTTAATAAACAATTTACTATCATATACCATTTTTCTCTTTGATTTTTAATTATGATCTCTTGGTTCTAAATTATTAAAAAGTCTATATTCTTTCTTCATACTTCTACCCATCGATATATAAATTCTTATAATTTTCCTGATTCATTTGTCTCATAAAATTAATTTATTCTTACTTACACAAAACTGCATAACTTCCTCAGTTTCATATCAATCTCACGTTTAATTTTTAGATTCCTAACCAATTCTTTATAAAAGCTTGTAAACTTTTAACTATGTGTACTTGACACATATATGGACTTATATTTAAAAATTTTAGATTATTCTAAGTTGGTTTACTATATTTAAAAATTATGTCTTCCAAACCCACATAATCTTTCTCTTTCATAATTCTTGTGGTAGCAACAAATTATCCATTTTTTTAGGTGGCAAACCTTAATAAAAATTCATGAAATTTTAACCATATGTTTTAGGAATACATATGATATTGTATATACATTTTCAGAATTTTTTGGGTTGGTTTGCCATAGGTTTTAAATATGTTTCTCAATTTACAGATTCTGAGTTGCTAGAACTATTCCAACAATTCATGTTCTTCTATTTTTCTTAATTAGAAATCCATCTTTAAAAATTATGATTTTTATACATTGGATTCTAACATATAGAATAACTTTCCATTAAAATTTTAAACTTATCCAACAATCCTAGATTTATCCAAAAATTCAAACAATATCATGTTGCAACACACATATAGAATTTTCTGTAACTATCATGCCCATTTCTCAAACTTTTTACTTCATATCTTAAATTATTTCCTAGATTATTTTTCTTAATTTCACTTATTCATCAATTGAATCAAGTATGAATCTTAATTTCAAATAAAAGTTTCAAAAATTCTTAATCTATAATCTCTAGAACGACGCTTCTACTGTGCCACTTTGATTTATATAACTCAGACGCCATCTCAACTCATATCTGTTACGTTGAACTGGCATTGCCATATCAGGGATCAGATAGATTGCCAGTGCCAATCCATGTATCATAATTGAAAATCATTTTTTTCATTTTTTTTAAAAAATTCTTATTTTCTCTCTCTAACAATCCACCTAGGTTGAGAACCTCAAACCTAGGCTTTGATACCAAAAAAAATATAACACTCTTATACCCTATATACGTATAATACATACACTCAATATATGTAAAATATGCATATACGGTACAAAAATGTTACAATCCGGTTTAATAAAAATTTTCACATTTTATATTTAAAATCTTAAATACTTTATAATGTATAATTAAATAATAAATAAAATATTCTTTATAAATTATATGTTCCAAAATAAGCAAATTACATAAAAATCTCTGAGAAAAATTCACCAGAGTTTTATCTGTAATTTGGACATCCCAAAAATTCAATAGTTCATAACCTGTAAAAGAAACATTCCCAATAAAATAAATCACACATTATCCCAAATACTTCTCAATTTCTTAATATTTTCTCAAAATATTTTATAAATTTACATATATGTATCAAAACACATATAAAATCCTTATTATACAATTTGTCCAAAGAGACTTTATAATTTACAACATATATATTCTTTAAAAACATAAACATAATATACATAATATCAAAATGTATTATAATATCAAATATGTATGTGCTGACATATGGCTCTGATCATAATATACCCAAAACACTTTAAGCTCAATAAACACAAGCCTAGACCCGACCAGGCCTAGTAGAACTCTCTGGCTTTATCGGATCGCTCCCATCACCTGCGTGATAAATTACAATCGTACTAAGCTAAGAGCTTAGCGGTACAAACTTCGATAATAATAAAAATGTAAAGTAATGCCAATATATAATGCTTATGTATATCATGACACCATATGTCATATAATTTCATTTTAAACATCTTTTTCAATCATTTTACATTTCACATAAAACAAACTCAAACATGGGCCCAAATAATCTATTATATTATTCAAATCTCAGAGTTACTATTTTGGTCCATATTGACACCTAGTGTCTAGTCCGAAGGCAACTGACGCCCAGCGTCTAGCCCGAAGACAATTCATAGTGATGCCCAGCATCTAGCCAGAAGGCAAGTGACGTCCAACATCTAGCCCAAAGGCAAATCAAATAATTGCTCAAAAGATAGCCCCGAAGGCAAATAATGAGGACAACCTCATAGGCATGCTGTCAAATATAGAACTCTGAAAATTGAATAACATACTAGACACGCAATTATTTCATTTTTTCCATAATCAATTTCTTCCTCATTTTTTCATAATCAAGCTAGGTATATTGCCTCGTTTCTCATTTTTAACTAGGCACATTGCCTCTTTTCTCATTTTTTCATTCATATCAATATCATTTCATTTCATTTCATCATATCTCACATTTAATCACATTACCAAAATATTTTAGGTATTTTCACATAATTTACATTTTATGCAATCTAGCCATTACCAATGGCTTTTCACAATGCATTTAATACATACACAACAAATTACATTACCCAAACACTTTGGATCATTTTCACATAATGCACATTTTTTACATTTTACTCAACTTAGCCATTAACGATGGCTTTTCACCAAGCATATAATGCATACATGACAAATCACATGTCATAGCATATTTTTTGTGAATATTTAAGGTATCAAGTGGCTTAAAACATTTTCCAATCAAAATGTGTTAAGCCCAATGTAATGCAAACACATCCAATTTATCCAAAGTTTGAATTTACCTCTAAAAGCATTCAAATGCAATCTCAAAACTCTCACCATCATTCTCTTTCAAGTTTTCCTTCAACACTAGGGTTGGGAAAACTAATTTTCCTTAATGCATAAGCATAATGTGATCAAATATAATTATTTAGTAACACATTCCAAGGCATTCTCAACATCAAGCCTTAATTAAACAACACTCCAACAAAATTTTTAAAATTTAGTCTTTCCTTACTTTAACTTAGCAAATCCATATTAACTCATTAAATTAGTGTTTTGAGTTTATTTATATCATTACAAACATATTTTAACTTGCTTATACCAATTACATTAATTAAACACATGTTTATGTTCAAAAACCTAAAATGGTATAACCTTCACCATTGAAGGTTCTCCATTCCAACTTAATCCAATTATCATTCCAATCTTTTTTCCATCACTTATATCATTAAGGAACATGATTTAAGCATTAAAATCAAATAATTAATCAATCTTTGAAAATTTACTTTCCAAAACCCTAAATTCTACACTTTCATTTCCAAAGTGTAATCAAACATAGTCAAATCTATCATTTGACTTTAAAATCATTGTTTATGCATCAAAACAATACATTTAGAACCAAATTGAACAATTAAAACCTATGATTTCACAAACCCAAAAGTCCCATAATCCTAAATTCTCTCTCTTTACCAAACTCAACTTAAATTCAACTATTTCTTCTATCCAACCTTAAAATCATTATTAACTACCCAAATCAACTTTATTCATAACCAATTAAGCAATTAAACATCATTTTCTCTCACTAGCAATCCAAACATAATCATACAACCAAGAAATTTAAGCTTTAAGGAAAGGAAACTTGATTTCTTACTTTTCTTCAAAAAGTCCACTTGAAATCTTTAAGAATTTTGGTGGATTTGGTGTGTATAAAAGAAACTCTTTTGTCCCTTTCTCCCTCTCTATGGTTCGGCCATGGCTAAAAAAAAGTTAGAAGAAGACTAATTTTCTTTCTTACCTCATTTCCTATCCATAATTATACATATATTAATTAATTAATTAAATATTTTACTTTAAATGTACACCAAACATTTTTTCCTTCCTTTGACTTTCTTTCTTTTATTTTATTATTAATATTAATATTATTTTATTAATAACACCAACTTTACCAACACCAAATTATACTACATATATATGTAGTGTATACTTTATATATATGCATATGTCTAATATATGTTACTTATATATTACATATACTTTTGCGTCCATATTCATGCAATATATGTATTATGCATATTTAATGTATATAAATACCCATATGGACATATAATGTGTATTTCATATACACATAAAACATACTTTATATGTATTATATATATTATATTTAATATATTTTTAATTAATTAATTAATTATATTTTTATTTAATAAAAACCCCAAAATTACCTCTTCCATCCAAAATAATTTATTTTAAAATTATTTAAATAATTTTTAATTTCCAAAGTATAATTACAAAAATGCCACTTGACTTTGACTTTTCTTTTAAAAGAGTTGACTTTTTTGTTGACTTTTATATATTATGTATATTTTACATATATCTGATATATGCTTTCCACTTTTTTACTTAAAATTCTTCCATTCCCCATTTAAATTATTTATTTAATTTATCTAATTTAATTTTAATTTATTTTATTTAATTTTCAAAAATTATGGATGTTACATGTTGAGTGATAGTTAGTGACTGTTCAATCAATAATCTCCAGCCTCATTGCAAAGTCAAAATCGTTATTCTCAAAATCACATCCATCTAATTATGGCATGTAAGGGAGAGCTAGGGAGTGTTTAAAAAAGCAGTTTGTGATAGTTGGATCACAGTTAGTGATAGTTAGTTACAGTTTAATGACTGTCATTCACTGTCCTAAGTTACGAGTCCAACTAAACAAGTACTTCTCAAGTTCAATGCCAAAATTTAAGGGATAATTATGGATTGTTGTAAAATGCAGTTTGCTATGTTTAGTGAGAGTTTTTGATAGTTAGTCAAAGTTAGAGTTAAGTATAGTCACCATTGACTAACTTTCACTAACTTGCACTAACTCACTACAACTTCAATCCTATAAACAAAATATTGTCATATGAACATATGATTCACAATAACCCATAATGTACACATCCCAATCAAGATTAAAACCACAAAATGGCAACAAATAAATAAGTCACAATCATAAAAAAATTCCACCACAATCATCAATATAATCACTAAAATACATTGTTCTCATTTGACATTGTCGATTTTCAAAGTAAAAAAACCCTAAAAAATCAAATGAACAGTATAAAACCTTATAATAAAAACACTTATAGTCGCCAAACTCAAACGTCTAAAACATGCAAATCACAATCAAATGAAGTTTCGGTTGATTAAAAACCAAACTTCTAATAGTTCTTACTTCATTTGAATCTATAGGAAAATGTCGATGTTAAGGCTAGTAAGCAAGAGGAAGATAGAGTAGATGAAAGCAATTTTAATTTTTTGAAATGAAACCGTCGATAGTAGGAGTGTTAGTATTTTACTTTATTTTCAATGTCAATGGACATTTTTAATATTTTGAGGTCATTTTATATTAAAAGGGTTCAAAATATACGAATTGCTTTTATAAAGGGCCATTTTGGTTTTTTTTTTTCAAAAAATATAGTAAAAAATTCTAAAATAATACAAGTACTTCACTCACTAAAATAAAGAATCCTTGATAACAAAACTTCATTCCTTAGTAAATTTTATAGGTTACATATATACAAGACAAATAAAAAAACAATGTATAACACATACAAATCAACAAATAAACAACAACATATAACATATGATTAACATATAAATTTTATGATCAACAAATAAACTTATATATGTCTTTTATATATTATATATATGTTATATATAATTTGATAAATGTGTCCAAATTTTTATGTCATTGCATATATTATGTATGTTGTATATAATTTGATAAATGTGACAAATTTCATATTAAGAAATATATACAAATATTTGTATGTTATATATGATATATATATAATTTGATAAAATGTGAATTCCAAACTTTTATGTGTCATTATATATTATATGTAATGGGATGTATGTAATGAATTCAAGATTTATATGTTATACGTATATTATATATAATATATTAAATATGATGAATTCCATATTAAGAAGCATATATAAATTATTATATGCTATATATATAGCATATAATATGTTAAATACGATGGATTCCAGATTTATATGTTATACATGTTAAATATAAGATATATAAAACAATATATAAGACATAAAATAACATATAAATCAACAAATAAACAATATATAACATATAATTAACATATAAAACTTATAATCAATATATAGTATATAATAAACATATAAAACTTATAATAAAAAATAAACTTTTATATATTATTTTATATGACATATATGTTATATATAGTTTAATCAATGTGAATTTCAGACTTTTATATATCCTTATATATTTTATATATATAATTATCAGTTATGTAGACCCTTAATTTTGGCCCTAAGTTAGTACAGTCCTAATTAAAGGATGCCAAAATAAATTTAGACCAACTTCGAAAGATTTAAACCTAATTTATAACTTTTAAATAGGTCTTTAAATAGATTGTCCATCTTCAATTGACATATATTCAATTAATTAATATTTTAAATGTCCAAGCTTAATTTATTCGGTCTAAATTCAATTGTTCAGTCCAATTGAAGTTTTTTTAGATCGATTTTAAGACAGGAGGGCCCCAGGCGACTTGAACCATGGTTCATGTCAACCTGGAGGGCCAAATTCGACATGAACCATGGCTCATGTGGATTTGGCAACCAAATCGACATGAGCCAAAATTGACATTGTAATATCCCCACATATGCCCTAGAAGTTTTGAATGTTGTTGTTGTTGTTGTTGTTGTTGTTGGTTAATGGGTTAGAATGTATGTGTTAATTGGCAAGAGAAAAGAAATTGGAAAGTGAATGCTTGTGTATATGTGTTTTGGGGAATTTTAGGGTTTAGAGACAAATGTATATGTTGTGTATATGATGATATATATAACATATAAATTGGTCAAATGAAGAGTCAAAGTGATGGTTAAGTGGAAGAAGATATTTTTGGTTGAGTGTGAAATTACATGAATGGGCATATAAGAGACAAAGGTTTAGTTAAATGGTTAAAGGGTGTTTGGTAATTTTCTTTTGGAAAACTTGTGGTGGAGATTAAAAGGAAAGTTTGACTTTGCTTCTTGATTTTTTTTCCTCTTCTCTTCATGTGTGGCCGGCTTCTTCATAGAAAAAGAGAAACAAAGAGACAAGAGAGGTGTTCTTGATTCTTGAAGCAAATTGAAGGAAAAATCAAAGGTTTTGGTTGAAGATTTGTGGAATTTCATCAAATTAGGTAAGTACTCTCTTGTTTTCCCTTGTTAATTTTTGAAGTGGTGTTTGAGATAAGTTGTGATTGGTTAATATCATGATTTAGAATGTTTGAGATGTATTTATAAGTAGTGAAAGTGATTGTGAATAAATAAGGGTTAAATTGGTGGTGGTTTTGTTTGAAAATGGCAAATTAAGTGGAAGTTGTTTTTGAAAGAAGAAGATTGATGTTGGTTTTAGGATTTGATGTGGTAAGTGATTGAATATGTAATTGATATAGTGTTAATATGAATATTGTGATGAATAAGTATTAATAACATTGATTATGTCCATTTTGATGAGATTATGTTGTGTATAATGTGTTTGAATGCAATTGAAAGAGTTTTGGCTATTTTAGGGTTTATGCATAAGAGATACGTAATTTGGAGCGGTCGCTATTATTCATGTGCGGTCGCTATTATTCATGTGCGGTCGCGACTTAGGTCGGGCTTCTGGCCGCGAAACCTACTGTAATAAGGTTTCATTGTGTAATGGTATGGGGCGGTCGTACTCAGGTGAGGCGCGACCGCTAGAAAGGTTCTGTTCATTTTATTGGAAGCAATCTAATTCTACAACAAGATTCTCAAATACATGTTAAATAGATATCATTTGTCTAACATCATTGTTGAATAATGAAATGTGAGATGATATGGAATTGATAATACATATGATACTATATGAACCAAGCTATGTATTATGCATTGTGAATCTTGTGAATGGCAATTTGTTATATGAATAATGTACTTTGTAATGTTACATCAATGATGCTATATGTAAAATGTGAAGAAGAGGATGAAGTAATTGATTATAGATAGCTTGGTGGGAATAACTTTGAAGAGTGAAAAAGATGAGGATCATCCAAAAAGGTATGTACAATGCAATTTATAATTATGTGAATAATATGATTGAAGCATGTCTAAATGATATGATTGAATAATGACATGTTTGCCTAGTTAATGTAATTAATGTGGTATATATCAATGATGGAATATGACATGTAAAGGTTATGATGAGGTAAATGATTATGTATGTAAAAGATGAATTGCTATAATGTAGATTGAAAAGTAATGTGAAGCCATTGTGGTTGGCTATGTTAACTCAAATGTGATGTGAAGCCATTGTGATTGGCTATGATAATTCAATTGAAAGAAACAAGGCATGTTTGCTTAAATGAAATGAGAAATGAATTGAGAAAGTAATGTAAAATGATTATGTGCTTAATATGTTGATTCAACTTTCAGAGTCCTGTGTTTGATGGCATGCCTATAACTCATTGGATAGGCGAAATGGGAGGCCCGTAAGCCGAGTCCAATTTGAGAAATGTTTATGAATCACTGGATAGGTGAAATGGGAGGCCCGTAAACCGATTCCAGTTGTAAAATGTGAATATGGAATGATGGTGAAATGGGAGACCCGTAAACCACTTCCATTTGAGAATTTGTAACAGTCTAGCCGGGTTGAGGATCTCCCCATGTTAATGGGTTGATGGTCCAAGAGACTGGGTCTGTTACGCTATCCATGGATAGAGATATGATATAAATTGCCTACGGGCTTTATGATTATGATATTGGATCAAAACAGTGACTCTGAACTTTGAATGACATATTAGTATCTGTTGGGCCCGAGTCTGTCTTTGTTGTCCATGTGATAATTAAATGTTGAAATAAATGAGAAATGAGATCTATGGTTGCCTTTATTGCAAATGTGATTCGTATGATATGTAATGTGTATGTATTGATATGTTGATTGTGAGTATTGGTGATGGATTGTGGTTGGTGTTAATGATTGCCTTGTTGGAAATGTTATTCATGATTGGTAAATGGTGAATAATACTATGTTATGAAGTATGTGTGGAATATGTGTATTGAAATATTGTTAGTGAGTATTATTGATGAAAGGTGATGGGTGATAATGATATATATATATGATATATGATTTAGTTGAGATATATGAAAATACAATCTAAAGAAATGATATGATAAGCTAAAGTTATATGGAATTGATATATCATTATATGCTAATATAATTTATAATGTATGTGTATAAATTATATTTGTACTACTAAGCTCTCGGGCTTAGCGCGGTTATGTGATCGCGCAGGTGACCAGGTGGAAGATGTGAAGTCTTTTGTTATGCCACGAGAAGAGTAAGAGTTTGTCGAGACCAACTAGAGGGTGATGCATTCATGTATAATTTAATTATGACGTACTTCTATCAAGAATGTATTCATTTGTATAAATGATGTTTTGAGAAAGATAAGATTATTGTATATTTATAAGATCATTAAAAGTATATTGATTTTGTAAATGTTCTTTAAATTGAAGTATGGTGGTTTGGAACTTTGTTAAAAGTTTTTAAATTGCAACGAAAAGTGACATCCTTATACTTTATATATTTACTGTATGTATAGTACGTATATGGAGTATCAGGGTGTTATAGACATGGCCTTGGTCCCTTGTTGATTTGGCACACCTAATCAACAAAGCCTTGGCCCATGTCGATTCGGGCCCATGCCAATTCGGACAACCAAATCGACATGAGCTTTGATTCCGAAGAAATTTTGGCCAACAATTGAGTTTCCTAATTAAATTAGAATCCTCTTATGTCTTGGATTAGGTAGGTTAGATTTAGGTTAACCCTGACTTTGCATCTAAATAATGAGGTTTAATACTTTAATAGGAATTGACAATTTTAGCAAGGAAAGAAACAATAATCACTGGCAATCAACTTTCATCAAACATCAACAAAGGTAATGATCATTGCCTTTGATCTTTACTCGGTCATAAACAGTAGTATGCAATCAGGAGCTTGGAATCAATAACCAATTTGGTAGAGCCTTCAAATGCAGGTTTCGTTGCCTAAACTTAATTTGTAAAAGCACACAGTAGATAGGTTTTCTTATCTTTTAAACATTTTAATTGTTTATTTTTGTTTTAATCTGTTTTAAATTGATAAACCCTAATCTGCTTTACAATTTTCAAAAGCCATAATTTGTTTTGTAAATTCAAACTATTTCCAATTTATAGCCTAATTTATTTTATAATTTACAAAACCCTATTTGTTTTCAAAATATAAAAAACCCTAAATTGTCTTCTTAATTATCAAAACCCTAACTTTTTTTCCCATGCGCTAAGCTGTATTCTTATGAAAATTAATTAAAAGCCCTAAATCTTCTTTGAAACCTTCATCTAGTAAACCCTACTCTCAAATTCCCCAACCTAAAACACCAAAACCTAGGGCAAGTTCATCAAACCTTTAAATCCAAATCCAGCAAACCTAAAACCCTAATCCAATAAACCTAATTCCCAAAACCAACCAAATCCTAAACATCCAGTAACTTAAACCAAACCCTAAATCCAGTAACCTAAAACCAAACCCTAAATCCAAAACTAATAACTCAAACCTTAATTCAAAACCCTAAACCCTAGTTTTCAAGAAACTATAAATCCAAACCTTAAGATCTCAAACCCAAATTTTGTTTAGTTAGTGATTTAAACTCTAGTTTTAATTATTTATTTGGATTGCCTTTTCTTAAATGATGGATGGTTTATTTTACTTTATAATGCATGTTTTATTTTAATTATCGTGCTTGAATGATTTAATTTTCTTAATTAATTATTTATTTGATTTCTTAAATTGTAAAAGGCACGATTCCACTTGTGGGTGCCTTAGTTTTTATTATGTAATTTAATTTATTATTTAAAGATTTTGGATTAATGTAAAAGGATACATTTTTCCCTTTTTGGTGGGTATCCTATTTATTTAGTTTTAGACATTGGATTTGGTTATAAGGGTACATTTCCACCTCGTGTGGGTGCCCGTTTATTATTTTATTTTGAACATTATTTTGATTTTAATGTAATGATACTTTATTTTATTATTCTCATGTAGTATGGATAATATTGTAATAATTAAGAATTTTATAATATTTATACCTGAAAAGGAGGCCGGTTCCAATGAACCGAGCGTTGTGGGGAAGCTGAGTCATTCTCACCTTCCTCACGCGTACCCAACTTTTTGAATCCATTAGGGGGTTAGGATTCCTTAGGAATCGAGTCATCCTCCCCTTTCTTTTTCCAGCCTGTCTAGGTGGTGACTCCATTTTCTCTGGGTTTAGGCTAGTATTCTCTAAGACCCTGAGCCTAACAGTGTAAAAGTCGCAAGACCATTCCACATGGGAGTAAAGGCAAAAATCTCCGCTCACAGTGGCGACTCCATTGGGGATAAGAGAAGTTGATTCTGTTGGTCTTTATATTATTTTATTCTTTCTTATTATGATATTGTCCATTACATCATCTTAGTTTGCATTGTGTGTGTGAGTTAGGACACCCGTATTACCCTTGTTGTGTTATGTAAGGGATACCATACTTTTATTCAAGGTATGGAGATCGAGTATGGTATAACCACTCATATCCTCGTACCTTTTGGTATATACTTGTTATGGGAGTCTAAGCCTTTCTAACCCAAAGACTAAAGCCCATGTAGTTGACCTAGTTACTTTCCTTAGGTTTATTCCCAAATGCTTGCTTTTTGACTATGTTTGATATATCTTAGTTTAAATCATGGCCTATTTGGTTTGTCCTTTTTCTAATATGACCTAATTATATTGTAAGCCTAAAATAATTTTCAAAAGCCTAAAATAAAATAATTTTTAAGCCCATAAGACCAAGACTACTTTCAAAATTTTCAAGATGGTCTTTGGACATAAAACCTTTTTCCAGGATGGGTAATTCTTTTTATCTCATGACCCAAGTTCAAAACTCAAAATCTATTTCAAAACAAATCTTTTCACAATGGGTTTTGAAACAAAAAATATTTTTTACCTCATAACCCAAGTTAAAATCCCAAAATTCATTTTTGAACAAATTTTTACAATGGCCTTTGAAATAAAAACATTTTTCATTTAAAAACCTTTTTCTTTAAAAAGGGCTTACAACTATTTATGTCAATTATGGAATATTTGAAATCAATTATAGGCCTAGTTTACATTAAGATTTTTTAATCATAGGCTTGTTTAAAGCATGAATCAATAGTTATTTTTTTCTAAAATATGAAATGTATTTATGATAAACCTTTTAATTTAGTTTTAATCTAATGTAGCATAAAAGCTATCTTTTGTTGATCCAATGGATTAAAGTTTAATTAATGGGAGTTATCATAAATTGACTTTTAATTTTTGAAAATATAACTACTAGTTAAATTGATCGAATGAATTGTTAAAAAATAAGATACTCCATGTTAGTATTTTTGTTGCCATATACCTAGGAAAAGAGACTCTGTAATATCCCAAAGTATACCCTAAAAGTTTTGGTATTAATGTTATAATTGGATTAAGTGTTATAAGTGTATATGTTTATATGAGAAGAGATAAAAGATAAGAAGAGTGTATATATTGTATATACATAGATATATACAAAATATACAAGTCAAAATGTGGAAGTCAAAAGAAGATTAAATAATGATTTTAATTAATTAATTAAGTGGAATTTGAGTGAGTGGAAGTGGATGGAGATATTTTGAATATTTTAATATTATTTGCTTGGAGGAGAGGGTTTTAAGGAGAAAGTTATTAAGAGTTCGACTTTGCTTTCTTTCTTTTCTTCTTGTTTCTTTCTTCTTCGTGCATCTTCATTTCTTTTCTTTCCTTCTCTTTTCTTTTCTTTTCTTTTGGCCGGCTATCAAAGAAGCAAGAGAGCAATAGAGAGTTTTGTTTCCCAAGATCAAATTGAAGAAGATTTCAAGTGATCAAGTTGGAAATTTGAGAAGTTTCATTAACTTTGGTAAGTTTCTTCTTGATTCTCTTATTTTATTTTAAGTTGTGTTTGAGTTTGGTGTTGGATTATTAAGAGCATGAATATGTTTGATTGTGGTGTGTTTGAGAGTGTAGGGTTTAATTGATTGTGGTTTTGGAATTGAATTGAAGAAAAGGAATTAGGTTGGTGTGGAAAGAGTAAGAGTTGTGACTTGGTAATTGATGTCAATATTGAGTTTGATCAATTATTTTTGGTAGATTTTCAATGTGTTTGTGTTTAATGGAGTGGAAAGCATAGAATACATGAGTTTGGTCCGAAATAGAAGCATTTTGGATGCCATGCCCGTGGCCCTTGGATGCCACGACCGTGGGGGTATTAAGCAATTGGACAGATTCATTTTCTAACCCACGCCCGTGGGGGTTTGTGAGGCCACGACTGTGGGCCCTAGTTAGTGGTTTTGGTTTGTAATTTGTGATCCATGGGTCTAGTATGAGGCTAATAGGTGAATAATTGTATTGGAATTCATGTGTATGTTTATATAAGTGTGTATTATTCCTTTTGAATTGGGTTGTGAAGAGGTTGTATTGCCCTAACCTAAGTGTTGAGAATTCTTGGAAGAAGAAGTATATAGATTGGTGTGAGTTGCTCTTGAGGTAAGTACAAACTTACATGGTTGCATTCATTTACATGATTTTGAGACTTAACACATTTGGTTATAAATGTGTTAAGTAATTTACTATATTGTTAATACAATTTGATTAATGTTATGATTTGTATAATGTGAAAGATATGATGATCATTCAAAAGGTATGTGTAATGCAATTGGTTATGATGAATACTTTAATGATGAATTATTTTAATGTGAATTGAGATTGATGAAATGTGAAGCCATTGTGGTTGGCTATAATGATTCAAATGAAATAAATGGGGCATGTTTGCCTAGATGATGATGAATGTTTAATGCAAATGGTTATATATACTCTATTGATGAGATGTGAAGCCATTGTTATTGGCTATAATGATGCAAATGAGATAATTGAGGCATGGTTGCCTAAATGATGATGAGAAAATGAGAATGAAATTGATAATGAAATAATGAATGAATTGTGTGTCTAATGTGTTATTCCATTTTTAGAGTTTTGTTGTTGGTGGCATGCCTAATGGTAACAATCTCTTGAAGCTAGGTTGGATCTAGTCCTTGAAGCCTAGTTGAGATGTTACAACCCTTGAAGCTAGGTTGGGTTTGGTTCTTGAAGCCAAGTTGGGTTGATACTTAGCATGCTTTGTTCCCTTTGAAGCTTGGTTGAACCTAATCCTTGAAGCCTAGTTGGGATAATGATAATGATAAATGTGATAATTGAACCAAAACATTAACTCTGAAAGTGGAATGGCATATTAGTGTCTTTTGGGCCCATGCTTGTCTTTGTTTCAATGTAAATCATGAGTGATGAAATAATTGAATAAAATAATGAAATGTTGTGTGATGAACAATATAAAGATATCATTTGTGAATATTGTCTTATTTGTTGAAATGTGTGACATTGGCATTTAATTGAAGCATATTATTATTGTAGTTTATACCACTAAGCCGTTGGCTTAGCGCGATTGTGGTTCATCGCACAGGTGATAGGGTCGAGCCAGAGAGTTCATCTAGACCGAGTTGAGTCTAGATTTTGAAGTGTTGATTGTGAGCTTAAAGATCAAAGACTGACTACCAAACATGTATAAACTTTATGTTTTGTAAAAATTTGATTTTGATGTTTGTGTATTTGTAAATATCTCTACATTTTCCGCTGCGTATTGAATGAACGTTTTATTTATTGTGTTTTATGATATAACTTAAATGTTTTGAGTTTGCTCATATTATTGTATAAAGGAATGATTTGTTTGTTTAGTAAACCGTAGCATTCCTATATTCGGTATATGTATATTACATGTGTAGTAGTATGTAGTGTGCGTATACGGGGTATAGGGGAATTACAGACTCGCCATTCGTGTATGGAAGTTATGAGGTTGGAAGGTTTGTTCCTACTGTGTTGAGTTGCTTTGTTCGTTACTTATGCATCCATGCATACATGCATCATACATTGCATCTCATATCTTTAATTCTTTCTGGCTCACAGCCCTAGAATACAACAATTCAAGAGCCTATGACAACACAACCTATGCCAGCAATATAGAATCTAGCAATGACTCAATTAGCTTCTCACCAAAAGTAATGAAACCTGAACAGATTTAGAGAATGATAAACAACGCAGTCAATACCAAGGTAGAGGAACTTAAGGGGGTCCTGGTTGAGGCCATGAAAAAGCAAATGGCTGTAATGTTTGAGAATGTTGCTGAAGCATCTGCTAGTACCAAGAAGCAGAATGACAAGGAAAATGCTAAGGTTGGTAAAATAGCCTTCGATGATGACAAGATATTTATATACGATGATGAATACTAGGCTTAGTACTTTCAAGATCCTCAAGATAGGAAGAAGGAGTCAAAGGTTTTGGAGAAGGCGACTGTTGAAAAGACCAGGACTTCTGATGTGGAGAAGATGATTACTGATTTGGAGAAGAAGTTTGAGAAGAAGCTGAAAACTGAAGAGATGTAAGAAGTGGAAAAGCTGTTCGAACAAGATGATGAGGTCCTTTATAAATTCAAAATGCCATCTTTTGCTAAGTTCGATAGAACTAGCAACCCTCATCTTCATGTGAAGTAGTATATCACAACTATGCATTTTTCCCGAGCTACTAAGGCTCAAACTCTAAGGTACTTCATGCTTTTGTTGGATCCGATTGTACAGAATTGGTTCAACACCTTAGAGGATAGTACTCAAAAGAGCTGGGATTTGTTGTATAAGGCCATAATCCAACAATATGGGTACAATGCTGAGTTGGACGTTACTTTGATGGAAGTTGAGTCAATAAGGCAGAAATCAAATGAAAATTTTGTGGACTATATGAAGAGGTGGAGAAACAAGGCAGCTTTGCTTAAGAAGAGGCCTGATGAATCTAATCAGATTAGGTTGATTGTGAGGGGAGTGATTCCTAGTCTTCGTGAAAGAATGTCTCACACGCTTATCTGGGATTTCAAGGATCTTCTTCAAGCTAGATTGCAAATAGAAGAGTGGGAAAGAGAGAAGAATCGCTTTTCAAGAAGGAGAAATGAGAGAGGGAATACCAATCTGGCAGTCAGAGTGCACAAAAAGAAATGGATTTTAATGGAACTACTGGCCAAGAAAATAGAAGACAGTTTTCAGAGTTGGAGAAATCTCTGTCTTGGGTTTTCAATGGGTTATAGAAGAAAGAACTATTACAACCATTGGCTCCTCGACCGCTACACGATCCTTTGCCAACAAACTTTGATTCCAAAGTCTTATATCAATTCCATTAAATGCAAGGGCATGATATAGATAAATGTGCTTGATTAAGACATGGGATCCAAGATTTGATTGACAATGGCAAGCTGCTCGAGTCCGATAAACCCAACACTAAAAGCAATCCATTGCCTAAGTTTGGAAGAGCGCCACCACTAGCAACCTTCATGATAGAATGATAATTAATGAAATGTTCTATCTTGTCATCCTTTCAAGATGTAGATGGAGGAATTATGGATGAGGATGTGATGACCATTAGGAAAGTTCTGTTGTAGACCCTTAATTTTTGACCCAGTCCGGTCCAATATATTTTATTTAGTCCAAAATAAATTTTGTGTTCTCTTAATTGAATAATATTTGTTTTAGTATTTATTTTTTATAATTTAAAATAAAATTATAAAAATAAATAATAATAATAATAAATAAATAAATAAAAATAAAAATTGGCGATGGAAAAATCGGCGACAAAAAAATTCATCGCCGAAAGTAGTTGGCTGAAATAGCCTTAGGCCATTTCGCCCACAGGAAATTCCTATGGCGAAATGGCTTGGCAGCCCACCAGAGCGCCAATTCTTGCTCGCACCAAGCACAATTCCTCGCAGCCCTTCGTAAATTTTGCTAGTAAAATTTTTTCAATCCAATTTTTTTCGAAATCAAATTCTATTTGGTTTCGGTTTTCTTTTCCTAATTAATTATAATTTCCTTAAACAATTGAAATTAAGCTTCCAAAATTTCCTATAAATAACATTAAAAAAACACAGAAAAGGGGATTGGACTTGGAGGATGAGAACTTTGAATTTGGGAGAGGAACAAATAAAGCCATCAACAATTTATCAAAGGCAGCAACCTTGCCTTTGTCCTTGTTCATCCAAGAAGCAATTTTTGGTGGAACCAACGAACGAAGGTTTGAATCTCTAATCTTTTTGTTTTATTTTCGTACAGTAGCTTTAATTACTGAAAATTAATAAATTGTTTCTTTTGATTCCAAAAACCTTAGAACCTTAATTTATTTCTTCTAAACCTTAGAACCTTAAATCGTTTCTTCTATTTTCAAAAACCATAAAAGTTACTTTTCTGTTTCTTCTTAAACTTAAGAACCCTAACCTATTTCTTCAAAACCTTAAAACCCAAATTTGTTTCTTTCGTTTCCAAAAACCTTAAATCGATTTTCCTATTTCCAAAAGCTCTTAAAAACCCTAAACTATTTTCTTCTAATACTTTTCCAAAATTTCCAAATGTTTTGGTAAATATCCAAACTCTAAACTTACCTTATAGTTTCTGAAAATCACAAAAAGCTTTATAAAACTCTAAACTATTTTCTTCAACTCCAAAAACCAAATATATTTTTTGAAACACTAAAAACCCTAATTACATCAAAACTAATACGTAAATCCTAGTTTTCCTAAACCCTAATCCTTGAATCCTTGAAACCTTATAAACCTAAACATTCAAACTCAATACAGTAAATCCAAAACAACAATCCAGTAACCAAGAATTAAAAATCTAATGCTTTAATATCCTAAAACCCTAATTTCATAATGTTACCCCTAAACTCTAATTTGATTCCTGAAACTCTAATCCATTCCAATTTTCCAAAACCTTTGCATCAGGTTAAACAAATAATAATAATAATACTTAAGATTCCAAAACTCTAAATATTAATTAAAGAACTTTAAATAGAAACAGTAAACCTCAATTTGTATCTTTACTTGCTTTATTTTTAGATTTGATTATGTAGTCTATTAAGTGTTTAGATCATTTTTGTACTTGTTTTTAGTATGATTTTTATGTTTTTTTAGTTAATGTTTTGATTGATTTTTGTTTTAAGTTTGTTTAAAGTGTTTGTTTTAGGTTTAAGTACAAAAACACCCTTGGAAGATCAAAACAAAGAAAGAAGAGCATGAATCAAGCATGACATGGCCAAGCCAAATGAAGCTTGGCCGTGTCACCTCAAAAGAAAGAAATGGCAGCAAGTGACACGGCCAACAAGCTTGGCTGTGTCACTCTCACCTCCAAAGAACAAAGAGGAGCAAGGAGCAAAACAGAAGAAGACACACTCAATGACACGGCCAACCCACTGGCCTTGTCACATGACACGGCCAGCAAGCTTGGCCGTGTCCCATTTCATGCCAAAGAACTAGAGAGCAAGCAAAGAAGGAAAGAAAAGGAACAGAAAGGGACACACACACACGACACGGCCAAGCTAGTGGCCGTGTCACATGACACAGCCACAAGCTTAGCCGTGTCACCTCCTTGAGACCAAAAGAAAAGAAAGAAAAAGAAAGAAAGAAGAAGGCAGTGAAGGACACAGCCAGCAAGCTTGGCCGTGTCCCAAAGAAAAATGAGAGACACGGCCAAGCCAAATCAAGCTTGGCAGTGTCACCTTTAATGTCTATTTAAATTCTTTTGCACGACAAAGAAAAGAGGAGGAGGAGAGACTGCTAGGGTTCGAGGAGAGAGAGAAAAGAAAAGAGAAGGAGGGGGCAAACACGATTTGGGATGAGGAGAGAGTGACACTCTCCTTGTCCCTTCATCTTCATCCTTCATCTTCATCTTCTCCATCTTCCATTGACAAGATCTTTGAGGTTCTTTAAGATAATTTGGGTTAAACAAGCTCTTGAAGGTTGAAGAAGCTTCATTCCAAGGTTTGGTGACTTGAGAAAGCTCCATTCCATCTATCAAAGGCAAGCTCCATTCCAAGGTTTGGTGACTTGAGAAAGCTCCATTCCATATTACAAAGGGGAATCAACCATTGAAGAGGGCTTGAGTTCTTCATCAAATATCAAAGTGGAGCTAGGAGGAAGTCTAGTAATCCTACTCTTGGCATCTTCACAAGGGGTTTTTCTATTCTCTCTTTTAGTTCATTTCAATATTGTTTTTGTTGTATTAAGAGAATTGATATTGCAATGAACAATTTGTATTTGATTTATATTGAGTTGAATGAATGTTTTAAATTGATGATGTTGAGCTAAATACCCATGCCTAGGGTTTGTAGTATAGTTGATTGAATTCTTTGATTTGATATTTCCATTGATGTACCTTGTGTTGGTTGATTGCATTGGATTGTATGCTAGGTTGATAGATTAGCTACCTATTGATCTTTAGATATTGAATGAAAGGTCGAGAGGTGAAATTTGATATTGGAATTATGCAATCGACTACCTTATGAGTGAATTAGAAATATAAGTTCTAGGGTTTCATTAATTTGATAATGTGAAACAATTGGTTATTGCTATTTCATGAATGTGAGAACTAATGAATTGGTAATTGACTAATTAATCTTAAGGAACAAATTAATTTACAAGGTTATGTTAATGGATAATTAAGAATTGAGCTTTGATTGAATGGACCTATACCCCTAGGCACTTTCCCAAGAATCGATTTGATCTTGTACACCCATCACACATCAACCCTACTCGTTACTTTTAGGTTTAAAGTGTCCTTCACATTTCCGAACAACAAACTCTCATTCATTTAAATTAGTTGCTAATCAAACTATAACGAACTACACCTTCTTGGGAAAATGACCTTGGGGCGATTACCTTTGCTACAACTACCTCATATACTTGCGAGTGACGCTTCTAGTAGTACTTAATTCGAGCGCAACAAGTTTTTGGCACCACTGCCGGGGAAGGTTGTTTAAGTAGTGATAGTTTGATTTTTTTAATTTAATTGTTTGTTTGTTTTTCTTTGAATTGTTTGTTTATTTTGTTTGATTCTCTTTTAATTTAATTATTTGTTTGTTTTCATTTAAGTTGTAAGTGCCTTTTGTAAAGATGCAGTTTTCAAGGCACAGGGGAGTTTATGATAGGAACGATGATTCTGAAATGGCATGGCAATTAGCAGAATTGACGAATCAACTTAAGGTGCTAAATGCAAGAGGAAGAGAACCTATGCCACGCCAAGAGATATGTGCAGCATATGTGTAACACCTCTATACCCTGTATACGTACCAAGCATGCTTAAACGATCGTAAAATACGTATACTGAATATAGAAAATGCCACGGTTTAAAAAGACACAACAAATATCTTTGTAAACAAGTAAAACCAATCTCAAACAAATAAAAGAAATCCAAAAGACACTATATATAAAATGTTTTATAATTCACAGCGGAAGGTATTACAAATATGTTATAAATCAAAGTTTACAAAACATAGAATATATACATGATTGGCAGCTCTTCTCTGATCTTTAAGTCCCAAAATGAACTCTTCAATGTCTACTCTCACTCGGTCTTGAAGAACTCTCAGGTTCAACTCTGTCACCTGTGCAATCAAACACTATCGCGCTAAGCCAACGGCTTAGTAGTACAAAGTATGCTAGCATTATTCTTTAGTGCAATGTAATGTCACACATTTTAATAATAAATCAACATCATAGATGGAAGGCTAACAACATACCTTTATATTTCATAAACCACACACATAGAAGCACATCACATTACCACATCATACTACATTCAATGTCATAACAATATTCATATTACATCTTCATAGTTCCATTGATTTTACCATTCAAGAATCACATTATATACAAAGACAAGCATGGGCCCAAAACACTCTAACATGCCATTCAATTTTCAGAGTAGATGTTTTGGTTTAATCATCACATTTATCATTATCATAAACCCAACTAGGCTTCAAGGATTTAGATTCAACCAAGCTTCAAGGGGAACAAAGCATGCTAAGTATCAACCCAACTTGGCTTCAAGAATCAACCCAACCTAGCTTCAAGGGTTGTAACATCTCAATTAGGCTTCAAGGATCAAATCCAACCTAACTTCAAGAGAATGTTACCAATAGGCATGCCACCAACAACAAAACTCTGAAAATGAATAACACATTAGACACACAATTCATTTATTATCTCATTCTCACTTCTCATCATCAATTAGGCAAACATGCCTTATATTCTTTCAATTGAATCATCATAGCCAAACACAATGGCTTTATATCCCATCACAACTCAATCCACATTATAGCAATTTATATTTCATATATATATAATCATTTACATCATTATATCTTTCATTGATATAAACATAACAAAGCACATTATTCATATAGGTAAACAATGTAGTAATGCAACATTTGTACTTACCTCAATAACAATTTACACAACTCTTAACACTTCCTTGTCCAAGATCCTTTTACCTCTTAGATCAAAGATTAATCACTTTCTTCAAGACCTAATCCAAAAATAATAACATATACTTGCTTAGGGATACACAAAAGATAATCCAATTAAAAGTAAACTAGGGCAACCCTAAACTTGACACGCTAAGCTACACGGGCGTGTCTCTGACCGTGCCCTAACTCCACAACACAGAAGCATTTACACGCTCAACAACATGGGCGTGTTCCTGGGCGTGTAATACCTTCTGCTTCTCAAACATAACAACACGCCCAACATCATGAACGTGCTCCTGGCCGTGCCAATTCTCCAATCTTACAGTAGCTATGACACGCTTAATAACACGGGCGTGCTACTGGTCGTGTTACACCTACTGCCTCCAACACAATTGGCACGCCTAAAGACCCTGGACGTGCTCATGGGCGTGTCCGGCCACAAATCAAGATTCCGGCCAAAACAACCAAACACTCAACAAAGCACTTTTATCCATCAACATCCACTTCACACCATCTTAACAAAACATACCCAAAAACCATCTTAAATTCACAAAAACACCAACACAAGCCAAAACACAAATCAACTATAAATCACAAATCTCATCACAAACCCTAATCACAAACACAACATTATCTCTTCCAACCAACTTACTCTTTTCTTCAATCCACCCTTAAAATCCATGATCAAAACAATCAAAAACTCTTAAACATCTCAAAACCAAACAACACACTCTTAAATCATCTATCAAACTCAATCAAAACTTCAAATAAACAAAGAAATCAAAAGAGGACTTACCAAAGTTACAAAACTTCTTGAATCACCAACTTGATCACTTAGATCTCCTTCAATTTGAGCCTAGCACATCAAGATCCTCTCTTGTTCTCTTGTTTCTCTTGTCTATGGAGGAGCCGGCCAACAACAAAGGAAAGAGAAGAAGAAAAGAAAAACAAAGACAAGTCAAACTTCTCCTCTTCTTTAAATCTCCACCAAGCAATTCTAACAAAGCAATTACTTAAATGCCCTCATCCATTTGTTTAGATTTCCTTAAAAACACTTACCCCTTTTTAGTCATTTCACAAAACACAAATAAATATCTTCTTCCCTTGACCACTCTTTTGACTTATGTATATGTTATATATATTATCATATAAACAACATATACATTTCTCTCTACACAATCTTTTCCTTTTTAAAACAATACATACACATTCTCTTTTAAATTTCTTTCTTATCAACATAACATATACACATAATTCAAACAAACAATAATTATATTCAAACTTCTAGGGCACACATGGGGATATTACAATATGGCAATGTAGGCCATAGTGCAAATATATGTTTAATGGGTTTTGGACGATACCAAGAATGGCAAGAGGAAGAATATGACTACCAAGGTTTCCAGCAAATGGGTAGAAATGACACATATTCCAATCCTTATAATCCCAACTGGGGAGGCCAACCAAATTTTTCTTGGGAAAATCAGCAGCACATTCCACCTCCAAATTTTTTTCAACCTTACCAAAGAGACTCTTACTCTCAAGAGCAATATTCAAATCAAAATTACCTTAAGTCACCTACACTTGAAGATAGTTTGAATACCTTCATTCGAATTAGTGCACAAAATCAAGATAAACTTAAGGAACCCACTTTGGAAGATAATTTGAATGCCTTCATTCAAATTAGCGCACAGAACCAAGATCATTTCGAGAAATCCACAGTGGAAGATGATGTGAATGCTTACCTTCAAATTAGCTAAGAAAATCAGGAAGGAAGCAATGAGAGGTTTGATTCTTTGGAGGAATCATTGAAGAAGGTGGAAATGCAAGTTGGGCAACTGGCACATCAACTCCAAGCACACCAAGAAGAGGAATTTCCTAGCCAATTGGAGCAAGTCAAGGTAATCACAAATTTGAGGAGCGAACATGTAATATATAACAAATTTTGTGATTCTTTGGATGCAGGCACTAATCAAGAAGATAATGGCGAGGAGATACAAACCAACATTAAGGAGTTGAGCCAATCAAACGAGAAGGAGAATTTGGAGGCATTAACCTCACCAAAGTTGCATGAATTTTCCAACCCTGATAGGCCACAAAATCCATTTCCATGTAGCTTGAAGATGAGGAGCAAGGTAAGCAACTTCCTGACATCTATAATGTGCACTCCGAAGGAGATAGTGGAAATAAGATTGGGATGACTATGACCTTAGAAGAAGAGCATGAAATGCCCAATTTAGAAATTGAGGAGTGTAAGCTAATTTTAGATGCTGAGGTTGTTGAGATGGGACTTGACATTGTTAAAGTGGATGAAGAAGTGATTCAACCAAACTTGGTTGAACTTAAAGAGTCCACAAAATTCATCTCTACTACTCTTGGTGGTAAGGAAGAGCAGAAATCTGATATGCCCAGGTTGCACAAAGACAAAGATTATTACCACGTTCCTATAGCACTGGAGGATCACCCCGAGGCGACCTTCACATGTCTCTTTGAGACATGTTTTCTTCAAGGAATACTATTTAGGGGTTGTTGTACATCAGGTACATTTCAAAATTACATGTTGTTCATCCTCTCAGTCATGGGCTCCAATTGCATTATGGGTGGAAGGAGCC
This sequence comes from Garcia nutans, assembly GCA_947685225.1. Taxonomy (NCBI): domain Eukaryota; kingdom Viridiplantae; phylum Streptophyta; class Magnoliopsida; order Malpighiales; family Euphorbiaceae; genus Garcia; species Garcia nutans. Next base: position 40,732,205 of record CANTUV010000045.1, read on the forward strand.
CTACACATCGTATATGGGAACGATGGAAATCAGATTTCATCTAAACCCCCTCTGTAGTATGCATGCTCACATTGAGGACAATGTGAATCTTTAAGTGTGGGGTACATTTTATGTTTTGTGTTTTTACTTTTAATTGCATTTTGTGTTTTTGTGTTTTTACTTTTAACTTGTTTTTGTTTAGGTTTTAGTTAATGTTTTTAATGTTTTTCTTTGAATAAATGAATTTTAGAAAGTTCAATTGTTATAAAATTGTTGATAGATGACCTTTGAATTTTTGAAGCATGAATTTGAGAATTAAGTAGAATTGGTGCTTATTGTCAATTTTGTTGGTTTTTCCTTGCATTGCCATTAACCTAGTGAGGAATTGAGCCATCAACTTATCATTATTGTTGTGGGTGAACATCTTTGATTGATGAATTGCTAGAACTTGCTTTGACATGCATTTTAAGATTACATAAAAATTTCAATTAGGCATCAAGATGATTAAGGCAATTAGGTGAACCCACTTTGGCTTAAAAAGACCAACCCTATCTTTAACCTTAGTTAGCCAATTTTGAGCCTATTTTATTTTTCACAACACCATTAGCTTGAACCTTGTTGTTTAACTGTTATCCTTTCATTAGGTCAAGAGCATTTTAAGAGCGTTTATGACCGAGTGTTGTGTTGAATTAAGTGTGGGATTAAATTTACTAGGTTTAAGATTGCAAAGCAAAATAATAAAAAAATAAAAAAAATAAAAATAAAAGAGAAAAAGAGAAATATATATATATATATATAATAATAAGAATAATTATTGTTCTTGTTGGAATGGTTGGAATAAGTTGGAGATATCATTACAAGATTTAATAAGTGAGTTCCCTTGAAAAACTCTTTAATGTCAAGGGGTAGATGAGAGGAAGGTGTTTTGCGATTGTTGGGTTATATATATGATCGGGTACTTCATTCTTAAAGTGCTCTTGAACTTAATGATTAAGCTCACATTTCCTAAATATCATTCCTTTACCTTAGCCCCATTACAACCCAATAAAGACCTGTTGATTGATGCTTGATTGTTATTTTGTGGTGGAGATTTGATTGATAAGCAAGCCTATGGCAATAATCTTTCATTGATTTGTTATGAGTGTAAACACCACCATGATCAAACACTTGTAAGAGTTGGTGAGGGACTGACAACATTGGTTATGCATGGAAAGCCACTTAATTGCATTGGTGTTGATTTTGTTTGATTCAATATTGATTGCGAATTTAGGGATAAGGAAGTCTTGATGCATCTTTATAACTATTGAATGTAACAAAATTCATCTGGTTAGTGTGTTTTGATTTTAGCCTTGCTTGGGGACAAGCAAGGAATTAAGTGTGGGATAGTTGTTTAGATCATTTTTGTACTTGTTTTTAGTATGATTTTTATGTGTTTTTAGTTAATGTTTTGTTTGATTTTTGTTTTAAGTTTGTTTAAAGTGTTTGTTTTAGGTTTAAGTGCAAAAACACCCTTGGAAGATCAAAACAAAGAATGAAGAGCATGAATCAAGCATGACATGGCCAAGCCAAATGAAGCTTGGCCATGTCACCTCAAAGGAAAGAAATGGCAGCAAGTGACATGGCCAACAAGCTTGGCCATGTCACTCTCATCTCCAAAGAACAAAGAGGAGCAAGGAGAAAAATAGAAGAAGACACACTCAATGACACGGCCAAGCCACTGGCGGTGTCACATGACACGGCCAGCAAGCTTGGCCGTGTCCCATTTCATGCTAAAGAATAAGAGAGCAAGCAAAGAAGGAAAGAAAAGGAATAGAAAGGGACTCACCCACATGACACGGCCACTGGCCAAGCTAGTGGCCATGTCACATGACACGGCCACAAGCTTGGCTGTGTCAACTCCTTGAGACCAAAAGAAAAGAAAGAAAAAGAAAGAAAGAAAAAGGGCAGTGAAGGACACGGCCAGCAAGCTTGGCCGTGTCCCAAAGAAAAATGAGAGACACAGCCAAGCCAAATCAAGCTTGGCCGTGTCACCTTTAATGTCTATTTAAATTCTTTCACATGACAAAGAAAAGAGGAGGAGGAGAGACGGCTAGGGTTCGAGGAGAGAGAGAAAAAAAAAGAGAAGGAGGGGGCAAACACGATTTGGGATGAGGAGAGAGTGACACTCTCCTTATCCCTTCATCTTCATCCTTCATCTTCATCTTCTCCATCTTCCATTGACAAGATGTTTGAGGTTCTTTGGAATAAATTGGGTTAAACAAGCTCTTGAAGGTTGAAGAAGCCTCATTCCAAGGTTTGGTGACTTGAGAAAGCTCCATTCCATCTATCAAAGGCAATCTCCATTCCAAGGTTTGGTGACTTGAGAAAGCTCCATTCCATATTGCAAAGGGGAATCAACCATTGAAGAGGGCTTGAGTTCTTCATCAAATATTAAAGTAGAGCTAGGAGGAAGACTAGTAATCCTACTCTTGGCATCTTCATAAGGGGTTTTTCTATTCTCTCTTTTAGTTCTTTTCAATATTGTTTTTGTTTTATTAAGAGAATTGATATTGCAATGAACAATTTGTATTTGATTTATATTTAGTTGAATGAATGTTTTAAATTGATGATGTTGAGCTAAATACCCATGCCTAGGGTTTGTAGTATAGTTGATTGAATGCTTTGATTTGATATTTCCATTGATGTACCTTGTGTTGGTTGATTGCATCGGATTGTATGCTAGGTTGATAGATTAGCTACCTATTGATCTTTAGATATTGAATGAAGTGCCGAGAGGTGAAATTTGATATTGGAATTATGCAATCGACTACCTTATGAATGAATTAGAAATATAAGTTCTAGGGTTTCATTAATTTGATAATGTGAAACAATTGGTTATTGCTATTTCATGAATGTGAGAACTAATGAATTGGTAATTGACTAATTAATCTTAAGGAACAAATTAATTTACAAGATTATGTTAATGGATAATTGAGAATTGAGCTTTGATTGAATGGACCTATACCCCTAGGCACCTTCCCAAGAATCGATTTGATCTTGTACACCCATCACACATCAACCCTACTCGTTACTTTTAGGTTTAAAGTGTCCTTCACAATTCCAAACAACAAACTCTTATTCATTTAAATTACTTGCTAATCAAACTATTACGAACTACACCTTCTTGGGGAAACGAACCTTGGGGCGATCACCTTTGCTACAACTACCTCGTATACTTGAGAGTGACGCTTGTAGTAGTACTTAATTCGAGCGCAACATTAAGTGCTTTGATGACGCTTGTATTTAAGTTCAATGCTTGATTTATTTAATTTATCATGGATGAATGTTTATTATATATTTTGATTGATGTTTAATATCTTTGATGAATGATTTATTTATAACGAATGGTTATTTACTTTTATTAATTTATTTTGATTTCCAAAAGTGTAAGAGGTGTGTTTCCACTTTGTGGGTACCTCATTAGTTAAATATCATGTAAATAAAATTGCTTTTATATTTTGGACCAATGTAAAGGACATGTTTCTACCTTTTGGTGGGTGTCCTATTTAGTTTAGACATGAAATATGTAAGGACATGTTTCCATCCTCGGATGGGTGTCCATTTATTTGCTTTGCTTGGACATTGCTTTGATTTTAATATAACGATGCTTTATTTCAATTGTTGCATGTAATATGGATAATATTGTTATATTTCAAAATTTTATAATATTAAGACATGTAAAGGAGGCCGGTTCCAATGAACCGGGCATTGTGGGGGTGCTGGGCCATTTCTCACCTTCCCCACATGTACCCAACTTTTCGGTTGGGGATTCCTTAGGAATCAAGTCATCCACCCCTTTCTTTTTCCCGGCCTGTCCGGGTGGTGACTTCATTTTCTCCGGAATTAGGTCCGTGTTCTCTAAGGCCCCAAGCCTAAACAGTGCCGAAGTCGCAAGAACCATTCCACCGGGAGTGGGGGCAAAAATCCCCACTCACAGTGGTGACTCCACTGGGGTTAAGAGAAGTTGATTCCGTTGGTCTTTATATTATTCTATTCTTTCTTATAATGATATTATCCATTGCATCATATTAGATTGCATCATGTGCATGAGTTAGAACGCCCGTATTACCCGTGTTGTGTTATGTAAAGGATACCATACTTTCACTCAAGGTATGGAGATCGAGCATGGCATAACCACTCATAGCCTCATACCATTTGGTATATACTTGCTATGAGAACCTAAGCCTTTTAACCCAAAGACTAAAGCTCATGGAAAATTCTCTTCCAAATCGGATGAAGGCATATTCCTAGGGAATTCTTCTTCTAATAAATCATATAAAGTGTTTAATAGGAGAACTCTAGTTGTTGAAGAATCAATGCATGTTATCTTTAATGAATCATTTAAGCTTGATCATGGTAAAGGTATTGTTCTTGATGATGTTGTAGGTGCACTTGAAGATCTTGAGATAAACAATGATCAAAAGGAGAACAATGATGAGCTATAACATATTGTGGATCATGAAGAGACTCAAGAACTACCCAAAGAGTGGCATTATCAAAAGGATCATTCAAAAAATCTCATCATTGGTGACACTTCAAAGGGAGTATCTACTAGATCCAAACTTAAATATTTAAATTCTAATATTGCTTTTGTTTCTCAAATTGAGGCAAGGACCATTGAAGAGGCTCTTAATTATGAATGTTAGATGATTGCTGTGCAAATTGAACTCAACCAATTTGAGAGAAACAAAGTATGGGAACTTGTTCCTACACCCAAGGACCACCCATTTATTGGCTGCAAATGGGTATATAGGAATAAGTTGATGAGGATGGTCTCATTGTTAAAAATAAAGCTAGATTGGTAGCTAAATGATATAACCAAGAGGAAGGCATTGATTATGATGAGACATTTGCCTCCAAAGCATGATTAGAAGCAATTAGAATTTTAATTGCATTTGCATTCCATATGAATTTTAAATGTTTTCAAATGGATGTCAAAAGTGCTTCTTTCAATGGTTTTATTAATGAAGAAGTTCATGTTGAATAACCTCCTGGTTTTAAAGATTATCCATTTCCAATCATGTCTTTAAATTAACCAAAGAACTATATGGATTGAAACAAGCTCCAAGAGCTTGGTATGATAGACTTAGTGCTTACTTATTAGAAAATGGTTTTACAAAAGGCAAACTTGACACTACACTTTTTGGTAAAAAGAAATTGCACAAAATTTTAATTGTGCAAATCTATGTTGATGACATTATATTTGGTACTAATAATGAATCTTTATGCCAAGAGTTTGCTTTTTGCATGACTAGAGAATTTGAAATGAGCATGATGGGTAAACTTAAGTTTTTCCTTGGTCTACAAATAAAGCAAAGCAAGGATAGAATCTTCATCAAACAATCCAAATATACAAATGAACTTCTCAAGAAGTTTGGGATGGATGGTTGCAAAGCAAGCAAAAATCCAATGAGCACATTCGTGAAATTGGAAAAAGATGAAAGTGGTAAGAAAGTTGATGAGAAGAATTATCGAGGTATTATCAGATCACTTCTTTACTTAACCATTTCTAGGCTTGATATGTCAAGTGTTTATTTATGTGTTAGGTTTTCATCATGCCCTAAAGAATCACATTTGAATATAACTAAAAGGATTTTAAAATACTTGAGTGGAACATTGCATTTAGGTCTTTGGTATCTTAGGGATACATCATTTGACATTTTAGGCTTTTCGATTGTAGATTTTGCCAGTAAAGCTATTGGATAGAAAAAGCACAACTGGTGCATGCTATTTTCTTGGTGATTGCCTAGTTTATTGGTTTAGCAAGAAACCAGTGTCGGCGCTCTTTCTACTGTGAAAGCCGAATATGTTGCTGCATATTTTTGTTGTATACAAGTTTTATGGATGAAGCAATAATTCTTAGATAATGGTAAAAATTTTATTCACATTCCCATTAAATGTGATAACACAAAAGCCATTAATCTTTAAAAAAATTCAATCCAACTTTCTAGATCAAAACATATAGACATTTGGCATCATTTCTTGAGAGATAATGTTCAAAATCAAAATATTGTTTTAGAATTTATAAACACTGAAAATTAACTTGTTGATATTTTTATTAAACCCTTAAATGAAGAAAGATTGGATTTTATAAAATAACACATTGGTATGTTAGATGGTAGCACTCTTAATTAATTTTTGTGTGCATATTAATGATGGAATTAGAATTGTTTGCAAATATACATATATTTTACATGACGTAATTCCTCATTTACACCTCTTTTGATCATGCATTGAAGGCCGTAAATTGTGATCTAAAAATCTTCTCTTCTTTCTTTTGAAAAATTTCCCTAGTTTGCCCAAATTGTCTCAGTAAGACCGAACTGCCACTGGTCCAACCAAACTATAGATTGTCTATCTCAACCAAGCATGCTGAGATTTAGTCCGACCGAGCTCCTTCAAAATTTTCTTTGTAACATCCCAAATCCCAGATTGGTAAGAAACAGACATAACCTATAACTTGAGCTCGAATTTCATCCAGGTTAATGACAAAATTAGAGAGTCTCAAAGAATACTTAATTGTTTATTTGCGTCTTAGCTAGATGTATAACCTGAAATTACTCAATTTGGAGTTGTGATTAAAAAGATATTAATAAAGAAAGACAGCAAGGTCAGGAAGGGATATCAAAAGGACCTAAGTGAAAATTTCTCAAAAGTTAGGGGTAACTATGTAAACTTAAAAATTAAGAGTCATAAGTTCTTAATAGTGCCCATATCCGACCCCGGAAGAATATTCTAGAGATTAATCGGGTCACAACGACGTGTAACGGTTTTTCTAGGAAATGTCCCGTTAAAGAAAAACGAAGACATTTTGACTAGGGGCATTTTGGTCATTATCAATTAAAGTTATACATGAATTTAAAGTAGGAAATAAAAAAATGAGTACGTAGAGGATGACGAGGGGTGATATATGAAACGATCGTCAGTAGAAACGGAGCCGGAAGAAAACCCGAGCAAGGAAAGGACCTAAAGGGAATTTTATAAAAAGTTGAGGGCTTATCGGTAATTTTTCAAAATGACTTGGAAACCTAAAATAGACCTTATAAATAGAAAGTAGAGGTCGAGAGGATCAAAACTATATGTAGTATGACTCGTGGAACTGTACGGTTTAAAAGATATGACCGATTAATCTCCGGAACATAAAGTGGGCTCGGTTTCGTGTCGGGACCGGATGGGTAACCCGGGACAACTTTATGATATCCTATGGGAAGAGGGACAAGTGGAAAGAAGTAAAGGAAAAGAAAACTATAAAAATCTAATGTTGGCCAATCAAAAGCAACCATTTAGCATGTGTAATAAATGAAGAAAGAGAAAGGTGACAAGTAGTCTTAAAGGGTTTAACCAACACATAAGGTGATCATCATTTCTTTTGTATATAAATATATGTGATATGAAGAACCAATTTCTCTCTTTTCCACTTGCAAATTTCGGCCAACAAAGGGAAACACCAAAGGACTTCCAAGTTTCTCCAAATTTGATTTTTAAGGTAAGTTTTTAAGGTTTTCTAGTAAGTAGACTTTGATTTTAGTATTAATATTAGGTAGTTATATATTTATTGGAAGATTGGGAATTAGAGTCTTTATATGGAATTGGAAGAAATATTAAGTAAGTGATGAGATTAATTGATTAAATGGAAGAATCAAGATGTATAAAGATTAATAAGGTTGGATTAGGGTTTCGGTTGGAAAAGAAATGGAGGATAACTTATTATTTTAAATTTCTAAGGTTTATGTTGTATCTTGAATTTATTGAAGGAGAAATAAAGAATTAAAGAAGGAGAAGAAGGAAAAGCTAAGAGGAATTAAAGAAATAAGGTTTGGTACTTTACCTTTGAATAATTAATTTTGATTTGGTACTTTACCTTTGAATAATTAATTTTGATTTGGTGCTTTACCATAAAAGAAATTCTATTTGCTTACAAAATTTGGTTTATAGAAGTTTTGAAGTTGATGTTTAAATATTTTGATTGAGTTTAAATTAAATATTTGAGTTATGTTCTTGTTTTCTTATGGCAATTGGGTTGTTAAATTTAATTGAAACCAAATGTTTTGAGAAAATTTGGCAAGTTGATTTGGTAAGTTGTTTGGACTTTAATTAGTTTGATTTGAGTTAAACATGCAAAAACTGTTAAAAGGAAGTGTTTGAATCTTCACTTTACTATTAAAGAAGCCTTAATATTGATTTGCAAAAGAAAAATAAACTATCCTATGCATTTCAAATGTTTGGGCCGAAATGGTCCCAAAGTGACAGCTTCTGGACTATTTTTGTGGAAATTGTTTGGGGCAGCAAATGAAGGAATTTTTCAACGAAATTTTACATGCAATTAGTCAACATATGAAATAAGTTTTCTGTAAAATTTCAGCCAAAAATAAGATCATTTACTTGGTCAAATGCATGACTGAAGTGGACTGAAATTTTGATGAAAACCCAGATTTTACTATTCATTTGGTCATGCCATTTTGCGTTGCCAATTTTTCTCGCCGCAATACTATTCATTTGGTCAATTTGTGATCTTTTGAGGAATACATTGAAATGTTTGATGTGTTTATTGTGGATGTTAAATATGTGAAAAAGAGTAACGGTTTGACCAAAGAAAGTGGTGCGCGGCATAAATGGCAAAGCGCAATGAGAATTTAAATTGATTTCTTGAATCATTCTAAAATGAAGTTGAGACTTAAATTGAATCATTTTAATCTTTTTGCTCTACTGGATAGTGGGAATGGTAGATAAGGGTATGGTGCACTATACTAACGCATGCAATACTGCTCATTATTGTGATATGATATTTTATTCAGTGGTGAGGCCACTAAAGCCAATGGGGAGGCCCATTGGTTATAACCAGGATGGGGAGGCCCATTCCTGTGATCTGATATCGGTGGTGAGGGCCACCTATGTTACAGTGGGGAGGCCCACTGCCTTATCAATATGGTTCCCTATATACCAGTAGAGCTAAAGCCAGAGCCTGAGCCAAAGTCCTGTTTTTCTAAAACTACGTACTGCAATATGAGTTTGAATTATGGTTTTTACAATTGTTGAAAGTATATCTACACTGAATGGACAATAACTTTCATTGGTTTAATGTTGGTTGATTTATGATTTAATTAATTCCTTTTATTTCAAATGCTTTCATGTTTTACTATATTTTCATCGGTAAAGTACCCACTGAACGCCATTGCTCAGCGAGTTAAGTTTTCCTTGACTCGTAGGTTCGGAGCAGTAGATAAATCTTGGGGAAGCAACGAATAGACCACAGCAAATCTCAGGGGTAGATCTTTTAGACCCATTATGAGTTAGCTAGTTGTGGCATGTATATGAATAAATATAAAAGAGAATTTCTATGTTACAATGGTATGTTAGTAGTGTGTAATAATCATAAATCTTTACTTTATGTTACATTAGAAGTGTGAAATCTTCTTGCAGGTTGTAGTTGAGGGTATAAGGTGGATTCATTGGGAGTTTATTGAGATTGATTGTATTCGCATTGGTTTGTGTAAAAATTATTTTCAAAAATCAGAAAAACAAGTTTTGTCGACACTTGGGATCCAAATTTCTAGGCAAAACTATGGCAAAATTTCTGTAAAATCGGAACAAAATTTTGACTAAGTAAAATTGGTAGCAACTTTTGGATAGTGTGGCGCCTCTACTCCGCTTACACATGTAGGTCGGGAAGGGGTGTTACATTCTTAACCATTGCTATACTATTTGTTTGATTCGAGCAGACTATCTCATGACTGAGCACTCTAAAATATTTTATTTTTTTAGCTCATTTTCCCTAGACTCCCCTATTCATGCTCAGATTACCGAACGTTTAGCTCGATTCGACCTTACTGCATGTGGTCCACCTTGATAGCTCCAAATTTTCAAACTTTCTAGCCATTGGAAACATTTTCAAAATGTGTATAACTTCTCTCCAGTAACTATAAATGGCTAGTTTGACCTTCAAACTCTATATAAACCCCATTATACTCAAATTTGATGATATTTAACACTTATTTTCATTTATAAACACTTAAAACATCTATTTCTCATTCAAATTTTATCATCATCGTATCCATGGCTCCCAAAACTTCTAAGAAGAAAGCTTCAAGACTTGAGAATGGAAAATGAATTGCCACTTCCTCCACTCCTATAGAAGAGCATAAACTAAGAATCCATAAACCTAGGCACTTGAGTGAAGAAGAAAAGAAAAGGTATGCTATCATATAAAACAAGAAATGTGAACCAAACAAAATCCCTTCTTCTTTCACTCTAGAAGCCCTAGGCAATGAATCCTATGTTCATGAAGCTTTGTCATATCTTAGGTCGGAAAAATTTTTGTTCTTAGAAAAGATGATCTTGGATGGGAATCTTTAGCCAAAGAATTTCTCACTACTTTAGTTTTTGAGAAGAGAGATTTGGAACCTCTATGACCCTACTCCATCACATTCAAACTTTTCAATGTGTCCTATCAACTTTCTTACTAAGAATTCTCATCCATTTGGGGATTTAACTTAGAAGGTATTTATTATCTATCCAATCCTTCCATTTCCAATGCTATCTTACTTGATTTTTTTGGAAATAGATTTCTTTAGAATCCGATTTTTAGAAGCTATCCAATGCTAAACACCTTAGAGCCTTACTTCTTTAAATTCTTCATAGAACCATCACCTATACCATTAATGCAAGAGGTGAAAGCAATAAGAAAGTGACTCACAATGATCTTTTGTCTCTTTATTGCTTAGAGAAAAAGGTGAAAATTTAAACCGGTAAGTTTCTAATTGATCAATTTCTCATCCTTTCAAACAAATCTACCGGAACCCTCTTGATCACATCCTTCATCACCCAAATAGCCAAATATGTGAATGGTCTTACCCCTAACAATTTAGCCACTCTATCCAATCCCCTTGATCTAACCAAGAATCCAATCAACATTAAATACTTGAAAAATTCCAAATGTATATTTGAAGAAGATGGAACTTACCATTATGACTTTAGTGCTCAAGGTATTAGAACTCAACAAAGAAAAAGGCCAAGAATTATTAATGAAAGTCAAGAGTCTTTTCAAGTGAAATTTTTAAGACCTCAAACCACTAGACCCCAAGGTTTCATCCTTGATATCCTCCATTAAACTCAAGATAAAATTTCCTCACAATCCTCCCATATTGATGATCTTACCAAGAGAGTATCTCACCTTTATATGGACTTTAGGGATATGAAAGAGTTCTTGGGCATCCCTAAATGTCCTCCATCGGATGAAGAAGGAGACAAAGGAGAGCCAACATGAATCTTTGATGAAAGGAATAAGAATGAAGAAGAGGAAGAGGGATATGGAAATAGTGATGATGATTTTGACTATCCACCTTATATACCACTACCTTAACTTTTCTTTTCTATTTTTCTTGTATGATTTCTATATAATTATTGGCTCTTAATGAAAATGATCATACATACATGTTTTGCTATCTTTTGCTTCAATTTAATAATTTTACTTTATTAAATGATGTTTACATTCTTTTTGTCTTTGTCAAAGGGGGAGAGATTATGAATTGATGATAATATTTGTCAAAGGGAGAGCGATATTAAGGGGGGAGTTAAATAATAAAAACATATAGGGGGAGTTAAATAAAAACCTATAGCATATGTTAAGGGGGAGCTTGCAATAATACTTAATTCAATACCATTTCAATTTAATTACCAAAGTCAAAAAGGGGGAGATTGTTAGCCAAACAAGTTGATCTCTATTTTGAGCTTAGGAAATCAAATTGAAAAAACTAATATTTGTACCAAGCTATATTTTGCAGGATGTAAATTGGTAAAGCCTTCTCCAGAGCCCAACCAAAAACTACATAGGTCTATTAAACTCAGAATAGTTCATCACACCTAGCTGAGGAATGATGAAATTGAGCAGAGCTTGTTGTTCATGACTGAACCTATTGAAAGTCAGTATACCAATACCGAATGACTAATAACAAAATGACGAGGACAAACGTTTGGAAACCAAGCTTATCGAACTGGAGAATGCATTAAGATGAGTATCTCAGATAAAATATAAGCAAACGAAACAAAGCACTAGCTAAGTAATGAACCGAGCACACCGAGCCTTAAGTTGATAGAATCAAGGATGAGCATATCACAATTGACTCTTACCAAAGTATTCAGAATAACTCATGCTCAACATCACTCTCACTTTGTGAATGGACTATATGTTCCAACCAGACTAGTATGATGACCGAGCATACCGAGCTTAATAATAAATTCTCAAGACATCTAGTAGAGCTCACGGTCCCTGGTACCCTAAAAGTTTTAGCATAATACACTTAGGCTGATCGAACTTGATGCATTATGACTAGACTGAACTTTAGGCAAAAATCAAGCAAGTTTCAGCAGAGCTCACAGTCACCAATGCTCTCAAAATCTTGCATACTAGAAGAAGACTAACTAGACTGAGCTGGTCCTAAGCATACCGCTGGTACGGGGTTTAAAAATTATAGCTGTTACTTACCCACTTAATGAATGGATGCCACATGTACTAGCCGTTGAAGAACTTTTGTCAGAAAATATAAAGAACATGATCGGATCGAGCCTAATCCAACCATGCAGAGCTTGAGCTGGCCTGACCAAGTGCAACCTGACCATGCCAAGCTTGAGCTGACCGAACCAAAGGCAGTCCGACCATGAAAGTACAAGAATCAAACATGTTGGCTCTACTAAAAAAGTCTAGTTAAAGATTTAAAAGCTATAAATACCACAAGAAACATTGTTTTTGATAGATATTGTGATTGAAATAGCCAAGTTTAACATCTTTTATTTCCTTGCATCAAAATTCATACTTGTAATCAATTGATTGTTGGGTATGAGCATTAAACACCATTGTAAATTTGAATGTGAGCTTGGAAGCACATAGGTTTTAGAGTGAGCAGGGAAAAACTCTTGTTGGGGTTGTGAGGAAGATACTTAAATCTTGTAAAAGTTTGGTGTGAGCTTGTGAAAACACCAAGTTAGGGTTGAGCTTGTAAAAACTGAAGATTAGTGAAACCTTAACAAGTTGTTAAGAAAGTGGATGTAGGATTGAGATACTCTAAACCACTATAAATTCTTTTGTGTTCATTATTCTCTACTCCTTCTCTTGCTTTGATTTAGTTTTCAATTTTCAATTTGTCATCAATTTCTCAAATCAACCAATTCACCCCCCCCCCCTTTTGTTGCTATCTTGAGACAATAGAATCTTATGCCTTAACCATAGGCATTTGTCTATCTCATGCCCTTGCATTTGATGGAATTGATAGAAAGTTTTGACATCAAAGTTTGGTAGTAAAGGATTTGGCAAAGGTCGAGGAGCTAGTGTGTAACACCCATATACCTTAAATATGTATAATACATACAACCTGTATATGTATAATACATATTTATAATACAAGAATGTTATCATCTTTGATATTTATAAAATTTCTCATAATTATAAAAAACATTTAAAGCTTGTAATTGTACCTTAACAAGTTTATAAGTGAAAATATAATAATAATTTAATTAATGAAAATACAAATTTTAAAGAAAAAAAATTTCTGGAAAAAATTAGATAGAGTTTCGGCTGTATTTTGGATATTTCCCAAAAATTAATAACTCAACCTGCATAAAAATTTTGTACTCCCAAAATCATGCATTCATACGTCCAATACTTCATCATTCTTTAGTATTTTCTCAAAATCACTCAAATATATATACATATTTAAAATATTCTCAAACTTCACACTTATCCCAAAAACCTTATAATTTACAACACTTACAGATATGCAGAAATAATGTACATAATTAAAACAAGTTTTTCAAAGTAGATGTTTACACACATGCAACTGGCTATGGTCCCGTGGTAATAAGATAAACCTTTTCGCAAAATCCAAAATCCCTAAACCTGCTCAGGTCTAGCAGGACTTTCAGTACTAATACTGTCACTTGCACGACAAATAAAAGCATGCTAAACATTTTGCCTAGTGGTACATACTTTAATAATAATGTAAATTAAAGTAAAATAATGTAAAATGCTTTGTCATTAAATCTAATGATGCAACATGAAGTTTCCTTTCAAATTATTTACATTATCCTTACTAAATTATCACTTAACAAAATCACATGCATTGGGCCCAAAAAATAATTATTCCCAGAGTTTAGCCCGACGGCAATCATAAGCATGCCACCAAATACAAAACTCTGAAAAATGATATTATATAAGGTTACACAGATAATATATACAATTTCACATTTTTTGCATACTTTGGCAATTATGCCAATTTTCATTCTTTTTACAATTTTTCCACCTATTTATCACATTTCCAATCACAAACTTCATATTCCATTCCAATTTCATAATGTAACCGATATAAGGTTACATTTTGGTATATAACATTTTTTTATGTGACCACATTCCATAATGCCATTATCCATTCTAAAATTAGTGATAGCTTTTACTACTACTTTTTGACTTTTATATGTCATTTATATTCCACATATATTTAACATATACAATCTATTTTTCTCACTTCTAAATCTTCATTTTTCCCTCAAATTATTCATTTTAATTTAATTTAATTTTATTACATTTTTACAAATTTTGCGGATGTTACAACTCTCTCTCCCTTAAAAAAATTTTATCCTCGAAATTACCTGGTATTAGCTCTGAAATAGTTGAGGATACTAGCTCCGTATCCTCAACTCACTTTCTCATGTTGTCTCCTCAGTCCAATGATTATGCCAAAGAACTTTAACTAATGGCACCTTCTTGTTTCTTAATTCCTTTACCTCTCATGCCAAAATTGCCATTGGTTCCTCTTTGTTGGTTAGATCCGGATTCACCTCGATAGATTCCATTGATAAAACATGAGATGGATCCGATCTATACCTCTAAAGCATAGAGACACAAAAGACATTAAGTATCTGATCCAACTCAAATGATAGAGACAACCTATATACCACTGGTCCTACTCTCTCTATTACCTCATACAGCCCAATAAATCAAGGACTCAACTTCCCTTCTTGACCAAATCTCAGAATTCTCTTCCATGGAGATAACTTTAAGAATAAATTATTCCCCACAGTGAACTCTATATCTTTTCTCTTCAAATTAGAGTAGGATTTCTATTGGTCTGAAGCTACTTTCAACCTATTCCAAATTACCTTAATATTTTCCTCTATTTCTTTAATCAAATTGGGACCTACTAACTTGCCTTCTCTAACTTCATCCCAACACAAAGGTGTCCTACACTTTCTACCATACAAGGCCTTATAAGGAGCCATCTCAATGCTAGACTGGAAACTATTATTTTATGCAAATTCAACCAAAGGTAAGTATCTATCCCAACTCCAAGTAAACTCAATAACACAGCTCCTCAACATGTCCTCTAAAATCTGAAATATTCTCTCTAATTGTCCATCTGTCTACAGATGGAAAGCAGTACTAAAATGTAACCGACTACCCAATGCATCATGCAAACTCCTCCAGAATCTAGATGTGAATCTAGGATCTTGATCAGATACAAATGAAACTGGAACTCCATGCAATCTCACTGATATACAGCTCAGCCAGCCTATTAATAGAGTAATCCATCTAGACTAGAAGAAAATGAGCCGACTTTATCAATTTATTCACAATCACCCAGATTGCATCATGTTTCCTCTACGTCAAAGGCAATCCAACCATAAAATCCATTGTCACTCGCTCCCACTTATACTCGGGAACTGATAATGGTTGTAGCAACACTGAAGAAACCTGGTGCTCAGCCTTCACCCTCTGACAAGTGAGGCATAGAGATACAAATTCTGCTATGTCCTTTTTCATCTCGACCACCAGTAGTACCGCTTCAAATCTTGATATATCTTGGTACTTCCAGGGCGCATAACATAAGATTATTAATGTGCCTCCTCAAAAATCCTCTTCCTCAATTTTATATCATCAGGAAATACACAGTCTATCACTGTACCACACATTGTCATCATCTCTCACATAAAAATCCCTGATTTCCCCCTCTTTTTAGTCCTCCATAATCTTCTAAATTCTCACATCTCTCTTTTATGCCTCATTAATCTAATTAAGTAGTGATGGCCTTATTCACAACTTGGTAAAAAAGCACCATCATCACACACCTTAAACCTAGCATGCAAAGCTCGCAACTCAATAAGCAATATGAGAGCATAGGCAGTCAACCCTGCCACAAATTTTTAACTCAAAGCATCAACAGCTACATTATCCTTACCTGGGTGTTAGTCAATTAAATAGTCATAATCCTTTATCAATTCCAACCACCATGTTCGCTAAAGATTTAATTCTTTTTGAACACCTAAATACTTCAAACTCTCATGATCAGTGTAATAAAACACTTCTCTCCATACAAGTGGTGCTCCAAATCTTTAATGCAAATACAATGGCTGCCAACTCCAAATCATGAGAAGGATATTTTATCTCATGAGGTTTCAAATGTCTGGAAGCATAAGCAATAACTTTATCATCCTGCATCAAAACACAACCTAAATCATTATGTGAAGCATGTAACATCTGATTTTTATGTACATTGAAATAGTAAATACAGAGAGTAAATATTTATGATGGATAGCAAAAATGTAAGATGAATATGTATAATAGGTGTGATATATATGTGTATGATATATATTTACAATATATTTAAAATAAACATGACATATATAAGACATATACATATATTCAACATATACACCACATATACATGAGATATAATTAGTTGTAGGGAAAGTTGATTTTAATTACTTAATTATTAATAATAATAATAATAATAATAATAATAATAATAATAATAATAATAATAATAATAAACATGAAGCACAAAGTGAAAAGAAGGAAGAAGATGAGTGGTGGAGAATTTAAGTGGGAATTGTTTATAATATTTTATTTATATAAAGATAAGGATGAGTAAAGAAGAGATAAGTGTTTCTTCTTCTTCTTCTTCAACGTGAGATGGAGAGAGAGAGAGTGGGAGGAGTGAACTTTTAATGCTATATATCAAATTTTACAAGAGATTCAAGAGGGATTAAAGAAAATAATCAAGATTTGGCAAGTAATTCAAGCAAGTACTTTCTTCTTGAACTTATTTTATGGATTATATATATATGTATGATATAGTTAGTGAGAGAAACTGATGATTAATTGAATAATATGATGATGGTGATGATGATATATTAAAGTATATATATGTTGAATTGATACATAGATGAAGTGAATATGGTTATATGTTGGGAATAATGATGAGTAGTTGGAATTGAAGAAAAGAGTAAGGGTTTGGTAAAGTTGAGTTGGGGATTGGGTGAATTGATATATGAATGATGGTATGAATGAAATATATGATGATTCTCATTGTGATTTTGTGTTTAGATTAACAAGAAGTAAGTAAAGAAGAGTAAACTTGGAATAACCAAAAGTTTGTACATAATCTCTTTGGTTTATACACATGATCTTAAGTTTGTATATATGATCTTAAGGTTGTACTTATTTGATTTAACATGATTTGGAGTTGCTTATGTGATATGTGAGTATTGTATTGATGAAAATGGAGTGAAATAGTGTTTTTAGGATGTCATGGGCGTACCCAGAGGTTTACCTTGACATTCCCAATGGCACGACCATGTCTCTAGGTGTGTCATAGCCACTATAATACATGATTAAAAACACAGGCAGTGACACGCTCATGTCTCTGGGTGTGTCGTAACTATTGTAACACAAGACTAAGGACACGGGCAGTGACACGCCCATGTCTCTGGCGTGTCAAAGTTTTTATAAGTTGAGTGTGTCACTCGAATAATTATGATAAAATAAGTTGATTATGCTAAATATTGGTATGTTGATGAGTCATATGGTGAGTGTGGCTTATGCTTGCATGATGAAAGTATGAAATTGGAAAATGTGGTTGGATGTCAAGTGTGAATTATAAATGAATAATGATTATGATAAGGATGAGATGAATGTGATATTATTATTAGTTTGGAAAATTCATATAGTATTAGGTAATGAGAAACTCTAAAGTATGGAGTATTGAATTAAGTGTTATGAGTTGAGAAGGAAAGAGAGGATTTGAGTGGTATAATTGAGATATATAAACTGATGTTATTAATAACTTGATTATTCATATCTTGATTAGAAGATTAAGTTATGAAGAGTTAGAGGAAGTAAAGAGTTAAGTAGTTGGCTTGAGTTTGGGTTATGTTTGCATTATATTGGGTTTAACACATTTTGGATGGAAAAATGTGTTAAGCTATTTGATACATCGAATATTGATGAACAATGTACTATGACATGCGATTCATCATCTATGCATTAAATGCATTGTGAAAAGCCATTGATAATGGTTAAATTAAATAAAAAGTGAAATATGTGCAATATGTGAAATGCCCCAAAGTGTTTGGGTAATGTGGGTTGTTGTGTATGCATTAAAGACATTGTGAAAAGCCATTAGCAATGGCTAGATTGCATATGTATCTGAATTATGCGGCAAAATATTTGGGTGATTTGTTTTAATTTAAAATGTGATACATTGTGAAAATAAGCTGAGAAATGATGAAATGAAATGACATGACATTGAAATTATGAAATGAAATGAAATGATATTGAAATGAATGAGAAAAATGAGAAATGAGGCAATGTGCCTAAATGATAATGATAAATGAAGCAATGTGCCTAAATGATAATGAGAAATGAGACAATGTGCCTAAATGATAATGAGAAAAGAGGCAATGTGCCAAGTTGAATGTGAGAAAAATGTGAATGAAATGGATAATGAAAAATATGAAATAATTGTGTGCCTAGTATGTTATTCAATTTCAAGAGTTCTGTGTTTGGTGGCATGCCTATGAGATTATCTTTTATTTATTTTCCTTCGGGGCTAGCTTTTGAGCAATTATTGATTTGGCTTCAGGCTAGACGTTGGACGTCACTTGCCTTCGGGCTAGATGCTGGGCATCACTATGATTTACTTTCGGGCTAGACGCTGGGCGTCACTTGCCTTCGGGCTAGACACTAGGTGTCAATATGGACCAAAATAGTAACTCTGAGATTTGAATAATATATTAGATTATTTGAGCTCATGCTTGTGTTTGTTTCATATGAATTGTAAGATGATTGAAAAATATATCAAAAATGAAATGGTAGGTCACATAGTGACAAGATGTACATAAGCATTGTGCATTGGCATTGCATGTAAATTGGAAAATGATGAAAGAATATGATGATAAATTATGTTAGTGTTGTGAATATGATTTTCTGTAATGTATGTATATGTTGTTTATAAGTACCACTAAGCTTTCGAGCTTAGTGAGGTTGTGTGAATCACGCAGGTGCGTAGATGGTATTACGAGACCAGCTAGAAGGTGGTGCATGCTTGTACAATGTGTTATGTTGCATTTTGATCATATGTATATGTATATAAGTGAATTTTGGAAAAGGCAATGTATATATATATATATATGTAATTAAATGAAAAGTTCAATGATTTTGGAAATGTTAATTTTAAAGAAAGAGATTTGATAATTTAATATGTTCTTACATTAAATATATTATTAATGTGGAATTAAGGTAAATGTTTAAACAATACTATAACATGACATCCTTATATTTTATATGCGTATTGTGTGTATACGGGTTATATGTACGGTATGTATATAAGGTATAGGGTGTTACAATTATTTTTGTATCAAAGCTTAGGTTTGAGATTCTTAGCCTACATGTGTTTTGAAAAAAAAATGGAAATTTTGGAAAAGTGAAGCGAGTTGTGATACATGCATATGTATTGACACCTAGTGTGAGCAGGGATTTTCGCCCCACTCTCACGTGGAATGGTTCTTACGACTTTGGCACTATTAAGCTTAGGGACTTAGTGAACAC
Organism: Garcia nutans; assembly: GCA_947685225.1. Taxonomy (NCBI): domain Eukaryota; kingdom Viridiplantae; phylum Streptophyta; class Magnoliopsida; order Malpighiales; family Euphorbiaceae; genus Garcia; species Garcia nutans. Next base: position 40,752,096 of record CANTUV010000045.1, read on the forward strand.
GGACCTAAACCCAGGGAAAATGGAGTCGCCACCCGGACGGGTCGGGAAAAGAAAGGGTGGATAACTCAATTCCTAAGGAATCCCCAACCCTCTAATGGGTTTGAAAAGTTGGGTACATGTGGGGAAGGTGAGAAATGGTCCAGTACCCCCACAACACTCGGTTCATTAGAACCGACCTCCTTTTCAGGTCTTAATTTTATAAAATTCTTAAATATAATAATATTATCCATACTACATGCAATCATAAAAATAAACAAATACTTTATTAAAAATCATAGTAATGTCCAAATAAAACAAAAAAATAGGCATCCATCCATGGATGGAAACATGCCTTTACAGTCATCCAATGTCTAAAAGAAAATAAATAAAGTAGGATACCCACCAATTGGTGGAAACATATCCTTTACATTGATCCAAAACTTTAAAATAAATTGAATTACATCATATTTAGCAATTAAGGTACCGAAAAAAGTGGAAACATATCTCTTACTATTTCTTAAAACCAAAATAAATCAATAAAAATAATAAACCAATCATCATAAATAAATTATTTATCAAGGACATGAATCATCAATCAAAATATATAATAAACATACATCTAATTTAAATAAAGCAACAAGATCTTCTCCAAGCTGGTCTACAAATTGAAGAATGGGAAAGGGAGAAGAACCGCTTTTCGTCAAGAAGAAATGAGAAAGGGAACTACCAGTCGGGTCATCAAAGCACGCAAAAGGAAGTTTATGTTAATGCAACTGGTCAAGGAAATAGAAGACAGTTCTCAAAATTGGGGAAACCTTTATCTTGGGTTTTCAATAAGCTACAGAAGAAGGGGTTGTTACAACCATTGGCTCCTCAACCGCTATATATTCCTCTGCCACCAAACTTCAATGCCAAGGCCTTTTGTCAATTTCATCAAATGCAAGGGCATGAGATGGACAAATGTGCTCGTCTAAGGTACGAGATCCAAGATTTGATTAATAGTGGTAAGCTACTCGAGTCGAATAAGCCCAATACCAAAAGCAATCCTCTGCCTAAGTTCAACAGAGTGCCACCACCAGCAATATTCATGGTAGGAGGAGGATTGGAGGAAGATCTTGTCTTATTCTCTTTTCAAGATGGGAATGTTAAAGATGTGATGGGAGAAGATGCTTAACTCAACAAACATCCCTTGGCTTGTTTGTTTTTTGTTTTATTTTCTTTTTTTGATGTTTTATGGAACAATCGTGTTTTTCAAATTTAAAGTTGCTTGAAATAAGTTATTTTTGTCAATAATGAATTTAACTTGATATTTATAAATTAGCATATCTATGCATCATAATTTGAATGACTTTACTAGGCGAGGAAATTACTCTATAGCATTGAGTTGTGTATGCTTAGTTAGAGAGGGCTTCTGCATAATTACCTTTGTCTAAGTCCTAGTCAGTCTTAGAACATGCTTTGACGGACTTTCGAGGTGAAATTGAACTCTGCTTATTTAGGAGAGAAATGACCTAGGTATTATTTGGTTAGCCAACAACTAGTATCAACCCTATTGATATCAATCCCTAGTTGTCCCTTTGAGCCTTTATGAGATTTTAGCTTTCTCTTTATTGACTTATAAGCCCAATGACCTGCCCTGAGTTATTGTTACACTTTTGACAAATCTAATGATCAGTAAGGTAAAGAGGCAAGAAGACAAAAGAAAGGAATGCATAGTCAAGACCATATGGATAGTTGAAGTTCTCATGATCTTAAGTGTAGTTGAAGTTCACCTAATGTTAGACCTGATATCTTCCACTCATTAAAATGATGACAAATGATTTATCCTTGTCCCACTTTACTCCACTCATCCATTATCCTTGTCTTACTTCACTCATCCATAAATAAAAGTATAGAATGGTGCAAGCGAGATAATTCTTTTGGATCTAGGACTCAACACCATGGAAAAAAGGAAGAAAGAAAATAAAAGGAGAAAAGAGAAAAGACAAGAAAAAAGAAAAAAAAAGAAAAGAAGAAGAAGAAGAAGAAGAAGAAGAAGGAGGAGGAGAGAAGAAAAAAAGAGGAAAAGAAGATAAAACACAAAAAGACAGTTCAGAAAAGCCAACTAAGTTTTCCCTTTACCTAAAATAGTAGAAGTCAAAGACAATTTGACTTAAATTGGTCCAACCCAATCATAAATTTAACCAAAATTAGAAAGATAGAAGAAAGGTCATCCAGTTCTTGAAAGTCCTGTACTTGACAGTCCTATAGGAAAGAAGGACAAAATGATAAAATGCTCAAAGAAAAGGAGCAAGAAAAAGAAAGAGAAAGAAAAGGGAAAAAAAAGGAATGTGGGTATCAACCTTTTTATAAGGGAAAGACTATCCCAATTAAGATCCAGATTAATGCCAAGAAGGTGGGAGAACATTCAAAGTTCTATCTTTTCATTTTTCCAACTGCCTAAAGTTCTAACAAGAAGTTTGTAGTGTGAAGGTTTGTCCATAGTATCACATCAGCTCCAATTTCAAAATGACCTTCATTTAAACCATGTCCCTTATAGATCCCATTTCAAGCCTATCAAAGACCTGTTTATTTCTCTTGGTAGGTAGAGTCTATTAGTGGAGATAGTTTGGATAAGCATGCATATGAGATAGGCAATATTCGAACTCAAATGAGATATTTGACCAAGTAATGTGTATGTGCCTATCTGAAGTGCAACAGTTCTTGTTCAAATAGAAATGATTCCTGAAGTTAGTACGGTAACTAGGGTTGTCATGTTATAGATATGTTAATTTGGAAAATTGAGTCCTGAGATATAATGACACACATTTGACAAAGCCAAAATATGATTTTAATGTTTTAAAAAATATATTTTTATCATACAAAGCCTTCAAGTTAAGAGAAGTTTGTTGAACCATCGAACCTCAAAGGACATTTTGGGAAAAGTAAATGATTATTGGCAAGGTCATGAAGAAGCTACCAACTGACATGCTGAAACATAGTTTGAAATGGATGTATCCCTGACTATGCTACTTGGGCCTCACCATTCATGTTCTCAACATCTTGAAGATAAAAGGCTTAAATGTGAAGTATTCTGTCATTCCAAAGCAAGACCTGAACGGGCATCTGGAAGGTGTCAATGAGAACACTTTAGTTGGTCTTCTTAGTCTGTGAGTCGATAGAACCACTGTAAGTTTTATTCATGCATATCATGCATACATGAGCATATCACATTGCATTTTCATGTATTGTATTATCTATTCTTTGTCAAAGTGAACAACAGATACTCTATGAAGCAAAGATGAAGCGGGTATAGAATCAGGGGGCATGGAGGGCCCATTGTGTAATATCCCAAAGTATACCCTAAAAGTTTTGGTATTATTATTGTATTTGGATTAAGTGTAAATGTTAAGTGAGAAGAGATAAAAGATAAGAAGAGGAGAGTGTATATGTTATATATATAGTGATATATATAACATATACAAGTCAAACTTATGGAAGTCAAAAGAAGATATTTATTTATTTTAAATTAGTGAAATAAATTAAAAGGAAAATAAATGAGTGGAAGAGAATATATTAGAATATTTTAATGATTTATTGCTTGGTGGAGGTTTAAGTGGAGGAGAAGTGTTTGACTTTGCCATTTACTCTTTTTCTTCTTCTTTTCTTTGTGGTTTGGCCTGCACACTCCAAAGCAATAGAGAGAAAGAGAGTTTTATTTTCTTAAGATCAAAAGTGAAGAAGATTTCAAGTGATCAAGTTGGAAATTTGGGAAGTTTCATTAACTTTGGTAAGTTTCCTCTTGATTTTCTTGTTTTATTTTAAGTTGTGTTTGAGTTTGGTGTTGGATTATTAAGAGCATGAATATGTTTAATTGTGGTGTGTTTGAGAGTGTTGAGTTTAATTGATTTTTGATTTTGGGATTGAATTGAAGAAAAGGAATTAGGGTGGTGTTGAAAGAGTAAGAGTTGTGACTTGGTAATTGATGTCAATATTGAGTTTGATAAATTATTTTTGGTAGATTTTCAATGTGTTTGTGTTTAATGGAGTTGAAAGCATAGAATACATGAGTTTTGTCCGAAACAGAAGCATTTTGGATGCCACGCCCATGGCCCTTGGATGCCATGACCGTGGGGGTGTTAAGCAATTGGACAGATTCGTTTTCTAACCCACGCCCGTGGGGGTTTGTGAGGCCACGACCGTGGGCCCTAGTTAGTGGTTTTGGTTTGTAATTTGTGATCCATGGTTCTAGTATGAGACTAATAGGTGAATAATTGTATTGGCATTTTTATGTATTTGTATTTAAGTGTGTATTATTCCTTTTTGCATTAGGTTGTGAAGAGGTTGAGTTGCCCTAACCTAAGTGTTGAGAATTCTTGGAAGAGGAAGTGTATAGATTGGTGTGAGTTGTTCTTGAGGTAAGTACAAACCCTACATTATTGCATACATTTACATGACATTGGGACTTAACACATTTGGTTGTAAATGTGTTAAGTAATCTATTACATTGTTGATACATTTGATTAATGCTATGACTTGCATAATGTGGAAGATATGAAGATCATTCAAAATGTATGTTCAATGCATTTGGTTATGTATACTTGAATAATGAATTGCTTTAATGTGAATTGAGATATGATGAAATGTGAAGCCATTGTTGTTGGCTATGATAATGCAAATGAAATAATTGAGGCATGATTGCTTATTTGATTATGAGAAATGAAATGAGAATTGAATTGAGAAAGAGAATGAAAATGAGATAAATGAAACAATTGTGTGCTTAATATGTTATTCAATTTTCAGAGTTCTGAGTTCAGCATGCCTATGAATCGCTGGATAGGTGAAAAGACTGGGTCGTAAGCCGAGTCCAGCTGAAAAATGTGAAATATGATGTTTTTGGGGTGAAAAGACTGGGTCGTAAGCCTCAAAAACAGTAACAGTCTAGCCGGGTTGAGGACCAAGATACTGAGGCCCTGGGGTCTAGCCGGGTTGAGGTCCAAGAGACTAGGTCTGTTACACTATCCATGGATAGAGATATATATGTATCGCCTACGGGCTTGATGATTGTGATTATGGACCAAAGCAGTAACTCTGAACTTTGAATAACATATTAGTGTCTTTTGGGCCCATGCTTGTCTTTGTTTCAATGTGATTCATGAATGTGAAACAATTGAATAAAATAATGGAATGTAGCATTATGGAAAATATTAATATACCATTTATGAATATTGTATTTATTGTTGAAAGTATGACATTGACATTGCATTATAGTATATTGTTATTATGGTTTGTACCACTAAGTCATTGGCTTAGCGTGATTGTGGTTCATCGCGCAGGTGACAGGATAGAACCAGAGAGTTCAGCTAGACCGAGTTGAGTCTAGATTCTGAAGTGTTGATAGAGGGCTTAAAGATCAAAGACAAACTGCCAAACATGTATAACTTTTATGTTTTGTAAAACATGGATTTTGATGTATATGTATTTGTAAATACCGCTATATTTTCCGCTGCATATCAAATAAATGTTTTATCTATTGAACGTTATAATATGATTTGAATGTTTTAAGTTTTCTTATAATATTGCTAAATTGAAAGATTGGTTTGCTTATTATAAACCGTAGCACTCCTATATTCGGTATATGTATATTACAGGTGTAGTATGTAGTGTGCGTATACGGGGTATAGGGGTGTTACACATTGCTTGAGGAAGCTCTAGTCATTTTGCAAAAGAAAGAAGAGATGCATGCTTATGCAAGGAACCAGACAAAATACAAGCATCAATTAGAGCCTTCATGAGAAAAATCATTGGTTTGAACCTATACAAGGAGCAAAGTTTCTCCTTTTTAATTTTTGAGTTTATGCATGTACAAAATATTTTCAAACTCACTTTCAAATATTTTGCCACACAGGGGGCAAGGAGAAGATATGAGGGCCAGCAAGGAGAAGATATGAGGGCCAGCTAATAAAGTTTTTGCAAAAGGAAGAACAAAAAAGAATGGAATAGCCAGTTCAGCCAGAATTCTCAACTAATAAAAGGTAAGTCAAAATCCAGTTTTGGGTCGAGCACCCAACTCCTATCTCGGGTCCAAGTACCCAATCTAATTTTGGGTCGAGCACTCAAAATCCAGTTTCGATTCAAGCACCCAACTCCTGTCTCAAGTCCAAGTACCCAATCTAGTTTCGGGTCGAGAACCCAAAATTTAGTTTTGGGTTGAGCACCCAACTTCTGTCTTCAGTCTAAGTACCCAATCTAGTTTTGGGTTGAGCACCCAAAATCTAATTTCAGGTCGAGCACCCAAATCCAGTATCGGGTCGAGTACCCAAAATGCAATTTTGGATCGAGAACCCAAATCCAAATCAATCATGGGTTGAGCACCCAAAAATTCAGTTTCGGGTCGAGCACCCATAATTCAGTCTTAGATCGAGCATCCAAATCAGCCTTGGGTTGAGATCTAAAATTTAGTTTCTGGTCGAGCACCCAAAATCTAGTTTCGAGTTGAGAATCCAAATCCAAATTCAGTTTTGGGTCAAGCACCCAAAATCCAATTTCAGGTTGAGAACCCAAATCCAAATTCAGTTTCGGGTAAAAGCATCCAAAATCCAGTTTCGGGTCGAGACCCAAATCCAAATCTAGTATCGGATTGAGTACATAAAATCCAATTTTGGGTTGAGAACCCAAATCCAAATCAGTCTTATGTCGAGAACTGAAAATCCAGTTTCGGGTAGAGAACTCAAAATCCAGGCTTGGGTCAAGCACCCAAAATTTAGTCTCAGGTTGAGAACCCAATCAAATCTAGTCTCGGGTCGAGAACCCAAATCATTTTCAAGTCCAAAACCCAACATCGGATCAATAACCCAAACCAACTCCAACCTCGGGTCGAGAATCCATCCTAACCCAAAATCTGCTCAAAGTCATGTTGCTTTTCACTCTCTTCTACTTAAAGTCTTAGATCGTTCAAGCAGGGGGCAAACTATAGTTCCTTAATTTTTTACCAGGTTCGATCCGATATTTTAAAGCAGTCTAAAATAATTTTTATGATGTTTTATTTATTTATTTATTTATTTTTAATAATATAATAATATTTATTTTTAATAAAAAATAAAAAAGATAAAAAATAAAAAATTAGATGAAGAGGCAAAATCATTGCTTGCCAATTTGCCACACACGCTAGCAAGCAGCCCCCAGTTCACCACACATCCTCGCAGTAGCACGTCCAGCTCACCCCGCAGTAGCTCGTGCTTGCCCAGCCCAGCTTGAGTGCCAGCAGCCCAATTCCTTGCAACCTGTGGCAGGCCGCGTGCGCTGCCAATTTTGCCAGAAAACCTTATCAACCTTGAACAGTTTATATTTCCTTAACCAAATAACATTAGGTTTTTTTCTATAAATAATACATTAAAACATAATATCAAGGACTTTTGTTGGCAACTTTGGATGATATAATTATTCAAGGATTATTCAAGGACTTGAGCAATTTAGGCAGAGACTTGGAGACTTTTGGGATGAAAAGCAACCATTAGTAAAACTTTAACAATTATTAAGAGAAAAGCAACAAATTCATATCAAGTAATCCAAAGAGGCAGCAACCACAATCAAGGCAATTGCCAAATTGCCAAAGCTCAACTAAAAATCAAGTTGTTTCAAGCATTAAGGCAGAGAGTTTGGTTCAATGTTCAAAATTGGTGGAGCCTTCAAAGCAGGTCTTTTCCTCTAAATTTAACTTCTTTAAACATACAGTAGCTATGTTATTTTACCTTTAAAACTTTTTGATTATTTTGGGTTGTTATAATAACACAATAGCTTCATTATTTTGATCATACGGATTTAATTACTAAAGCCTTAATTATATAAAAGCAAAGATCAACTTGTTTGTCCATCCAACAGCCATGTTATTTCTTTTATATTGAATATTTCTTAGTTGACTAATCCAATAATTAAAATACAAAACCTTAATTGTTAAACATAAAACCTACAAAACCCTAATTTTATTCAAAAAATCCTAATTGATGCATAAGCCCTAAATTTATATACTTATTTCTTTATTTAAATTAGATGTATATTTATTATATATTTTGATTGATGATTCATGTCCTTGATGAATAATTTATTTACGATGATTGGTTGGTTATTTTTATTGATTTATTTTGGTTTTAAGAAATTATAAGAGGTATGTTTCCACTTTGTGGGTACCTCAATTGCTAAATATCATGTAATTCAATTTATTTTTAAGCTTTGGATCAATGTAAAGGATACGTTTCCACCAATTGGTGGGTATCCTACTTTATTTATTTTCTTTTGGACATTGAACAATTGTAAAGGCATGTTTCCATCCATGGATGGATGCCTATTTGTTTGTTTTGTTTGGACATTGCTATGATTTTTAATAAAGTATTTGTTTATTTTTATGATTGCATGTAGTATGGATAATATCATTATATTTAAGAATTTTATAATATTAAGACCTGAAAAGGAGGTCGGTTCCAATGAACCGGGCGTTGTGGGGGTGCTAGCCATTTCTCACCTTTCCCACACGTACCTAACTTTCTTAACCCATTAGGGGATTGGGGATTCCTTAGGAATCGAGTCATCCACCCCTTTCTTTTTCAAGCCTATTCGGGTGGTGACTCCATTTTCTCTGGGTTTAAGCCTGTGTTCTCTAAGGCCCTGAGCCTAACAGTGCAAAGTCATAAGAACCATTCCACATGGGAGTGGGGGCGAAAATCCCCTCTCAAAATGGTGACTCCACTGGGAACTGCTTGTTGGAGTGTGCTGCAAATTGGCAAGCAACGATTTTGCCATAGGCCCAGGCCTGTGAAGAATTTCCTTGCCACGCGGCAGCACTAACGCGCTGCCGCTTGTCGCTAGCCGATCCGTCCAATTTTTTATTTTTTATCTTTTTTTTTTATTTTTTATTAAAAACAAATATTGTTATATTATTAAAAATAAATAAATAAATAAATACCACAAAAATTATTTCTGACTGTTTTAAAATATCGGACCGAACCTGGTAAAAAATTAAGGGTCTACACCTAGGTTGGTCTTAGATGCAGTATTAAGTGGTTTATGATTCAATGTATTTGAATTATATGAGTTAGATGATAGTCTGGAAAATGAGGTTCCACATGAGAGTAAAGCTAGATAAAGAAATGATGTGGGAAAAATTATATACGTTTAATAGATGAATTAAAGAAATGGAGTCTTATTTAATTAAAACTAATTCTAAAATTATTGATTATTGAAATGTGTTTGTGAATAAGTTATAAGAGAATGAATTTGAGAATAATGTTAGAGTTGAGTTAAAATATTATTAAAAGAAAATAAAATATTTGCTATTGAGTAAAATTATATATGATATGATGTTGATTTAAATGAATTATGTTGGTTATAATTATGAAATGTGGTGATAAAAATGTGTACAAGTAAGAGAGTGTAAAAAAAAAGAAAAGTATAATGTGATGTGGAACCCTATGGCAATGAAGGCCTCAAACCCCAACGCATGATTGATAGAAGAAAACCAAGAACGAAGGAAAAACCACCATCTAAAGCACCCAATTACTTAGCAAAGCACGAACACTTATAACGGAAGGATTTAGGAAGCTCGAATTAGAAGAACGCCACAATCAAAATTGATAAGTAAATCTAATTCTTGATGCAATCAGAAGAAAAAGAGAATCCACTCCTGTTCTATGATGGCCGAAATTTCAATAAGAAAATTGAGAATATAATTTTTCAAAAAGTGTCCTTACAAGAAAAATAAGGCCCTATTTACACTAAAAGGCACACATAAATCCGAAACCCTAATTCTAATGGGAAAAGGAAAGCTACAAAGTCAAAATCCTAACCCATTAAGGAAAATATAAAGTATGGAAACAAATTAATATTCTGAAATAACTAAATAGGAAACCACACATCCTAACCCACTAAGGAAAATATAAAGTATAAAAAAAATAGCAAAACTAAAACCCTTTAAAATAAGAACACGCCCCACACTATTTGGGCTGTCCATGGGCCTTAAATTACTTCCCAAGGCTGTATATGAACCCCCATGGACCTTTCTTGCATGTTGGACCTCTTTAGCTAGCCTTTAGCTTCCATATTCACACTAAGCATCATAATCAACATTGGTGTGCCTTCTTCAAGCTCTATTGTGCACTTTTCCATTGTCATTTCAGTCACATCCTTTGAAATTTGATCTTGAATATGCAATCCCATTGCTGCTCCAAACTTCTTAGCTCTGGTCCTAGTCAATGGCCCATTTGGAAGCACCAATGGATCCTTACCTTGTGGCTGGTTCATATCATTCTCCCCCTCTTCAAAAAGATTTGTCCTCAAATCTGCATCATCATAAGGAGATAAATTAGACACATTAAAAGTAGTACTAACACCATACTCACCAGGCAAGTCTATCTTGTATGCATTATCATTGATCTTTGCCAACACTTGAAATGGACCATCACCACGTGCATCAATCTTATTCTTCCTTTGATTTGGAAACCTCTCCTTTCGGAAGTGTACCCAAACCCAATCCCCAGGAGCAAACACTATCTTCTTGCGTCCTCTATTTGCTCAATTAGCATATGACTTGTTCTTTTTCTCCATATTAACTCAAGCTTTCTCATGCATAGCCTTCACCAATTCTGCTTTCCTGTCTCCATCTAAACTAACAAGCTCATGTGAAGGTAAAGGAATAAGATCAAGTACAGTTAATGGGTTAAAACCATAAACAAGCTCAAATGGCGAATAACCTGTAGAAGAATGAATAGAATGATTATAAGCAAACTCAATAAAAGGTAAACAATCTTCCCAAGCAGCCAAATTCTTTCCCACTATAACTCTCAATAATGTACCAAGTGTACGATTAACTACCTCTGTTTGTGGATGACAAGTAGTAGAAAACAAAAGCTTAGTTCCTAATCTACCCTATAAAACTCTCCAAAAATGGGACAAAAACTTAGCATCTCTATCAGACACAATAGTCCTAGGCACCCCATGTAGTCGAACTACTTCTCTAAAGAACAAATCAGCTACAACAATCGCATCATCAGCTTTATGACAAGGAATAAAATGTGCCATCTTACTAAACCTGTCAGCAACTACAAAAATGCTATCCCTACCTTTTCTAGTTCTAGGCAGTCCAAGCACAAAATCCATGCTAGTATCAATCCAAGGTGAACTAGGTACAGGTAAAGGCATATATAGACCATGAGGTATAGACTTAGATTTTGCCTGTCTGCAAGCAATACAAGCAGAACACAATCTCTCAACATCCTTACGCATAGACGGCCAATAAAAATGCTCAAACAAGATATCATAAGTCTTAGCTACCCCCAAAATGTCCCATCAATCCCCCACAATGAGATTCTAACACAAGCAAATCATGCATGGAACATTTAGGCACACATAATTTATTTCCCTTAAACAAGTATCCATCATGCCTATAAAATGAATTAAAAGCTCCATGTTCACATGCAACATACACATTGCCAAAATCAACATCACCTACATATAAGTCCTTAACGTACTCAAAACCAAGTAATTTAGAACTCAACACAGATAGTAATGTATATCTTCTAGACAACGCATCAGCCACTATATTATCCTTTCCTTGCTTGTATTTAACAACATAAGGGAATTGTTCTATAAATTCTATCCACTTACCATGCCTCTTGTTCAACTTACCTTGGCCCTTCAAGTGTTTGAGGGACTCATGAGGAGGTAGTGCTGCCACACGTCCAATGCTCTCACTAAGGCATACAACTCCTTATCATAAGTGGAATAGTTCAATTGTGCACCATTGAGTTTCTCACTAAAATAGGCTATGGGCTTTTTCTCTTGCATCAATACAGCTCCAATACCTACACCAGAAGCATCACACTCAATCTCAAATGTACTCTCAAAATTAGGTAATGATAAAATAGGAGCGGATGTCAACTTCCCTTTCAGGCAGTCGAAGGCTTTTTGTTGCTCCTCTTCCCATTGAAACCCAACTTCCTTTTTTATTATGTTAGTTAACGGTGCTGCAATAGTAGAAAAGTTCTTCACAAACCTCCTATAGAAAATAGCCAATCCATGAAAGCTCCTCATGTCCGTCACACTCTTTGGAGAAGCCCTCTCCTTTATAGCTTTCACTTTCTCTTCATCTACTTCAACGCCCTGCGTACTCACAACAAAACCAAGAAACACAAGCCTATCTATGCAAAATGTGCATTTCTTAAGCTTGGCATATAAGTTTTCATTTCTCAATACTTCCATAACTAGCCTAGCATGCTCAACATGGTCATCCAAAGTCTTACTATAAATCAAAATATCATCAAAATAGACTACAACAAATTTGCCCAAATAAGCTCTCAAAACATGGTTCATTAGTCTCATAAAAGTACTAGGTGCATTAGACAACCCAAAAGGCATTACTAACCACTCATATAGACCATATTTAGTTTTAAATGTTGTTTTCCATTCATCACCAGGTTTCATACGAATTTGATGATATCCACTCATAAGATCAATTTTAGAAAAATAATTGGCACCATGCAGCTCATCCAACATGTCATCAAGTCATGGTATAGGATGTCGATACTTCACTGTTATCTTATTTACAGCCCTACAATCAACATACATTCTCCACGTGCCATCCTTCTTTGGAACCAACAATATAGGAATAGCATACAGACTCAAACTCTCTCTAATCAGCCCTTTCTCCAATAACTCATCTACTTGCTTTTGCATCTCTTTCGTTTCCACGGGATTACTCCGGTAAGCTGGTCGATTTAGGATGGTAGAACCAGGCACAAAGTCTATTTGATGCTCAATTCCTCTTAGCGGTGGCAATCCACTAGGTAATTCATCTCGAAACACATCCTGAAAATCCTGCAACAAAGACACAAAACTAGAAGGCAAACTATCAAGCGAAACATTAGTGTCAGCAAACAAAGTTTCTTTGTATCTAATGAGCAATAATGGCTGCCCAATAGACATTGCAAAATTAACCTCTCTCGCTCTTGCATAAAAAGTTTGTTTTGCTCTCCCTTCTTTCTTATTTTCTCTCACCAATGGGCCATTTATTTGTTTTGTTTCTTTTCTGGCCTCTTTTCCCATTTTCTTTTCACTCTCACTCACCTTATCATGTTCTCTCAAACTCCCTTTAATTTTTGAATTGGTAGCCCCAACTTGCCTCTCTGCCTCAATCATCTTTCTTTGATCTTCATACACTTCTAGGGGTGATAATGGAACAAGAGTGACCTGTTTTCCTTCATAGGTAAATGTGTACCTATTTGAAAACCCATCATGTTGCGCTCTCTGATCATATTGCCACGGTCTGCCCAATAACATATGTCCAGCTTACATAGGAACTACATCACAATCAACTTCATCTTTGTACCAGCCTATTGAAAATGGTACCCTCACTCGCTTAGTTACTTTCATCTCACCACTATCATTAAACCTTATAAGGATTGGGATGCTTCATACATTCTAACCCCAAATTTTCAACCATAGTAGCACTTGTAGCGTTAGTAAAGCTCCCACTATCAATAATAAGTGTACAAACCTTATTATTCACTAAGCATCTAGTATGAAAAATATTATCACGCTGTACTAGACTTTCCTCTTTCACCTGCATATTCAATGCACGCCTGCAACTAACAATTCACCACGCTCAGCTAACAAAATACAATCAACATGCTCATCACTACCAACATCATCATATATAGGAGAATCAAAGTTCCCAACATCATCATTATCATTATCACTAGGTTCAGAATCAGACACAACATCACCATCAGCTGTAGCAATCATAACTCTTCTATTTGGACATTGGGATGCAATATGACCATTCCCTAAACACTTAAAACATTTAATCTCCCTACTAGGAGTGGTAGTGTTAGGCGCACCTGTTTACTTGTTTGGACCACTAGATGGCCCTTTTCCACTGGAGGTTGCAACATTGCTTTTCTGGAATGAATTCTTGAACTCCCCTTTCTCTCCACCCCTATTGGGCTAATTTGCCCCACCACTATATTGGGGTCTTCTATAGGCCGAATTACTCCCAACCACATTTTGTGGTCTCCTATAGCCAAGTTTGGTGGAACTCTTGCTCTTTAACCTCCTCTCTATCTTCATAGCTTTATCAACCATCTCCTCCATGGTATTGTAATCATACATGTCCAACTCACTTGCAATATTCTGATTAAGTCCTCCAAGAAATCTAGACATCATCCGTTGTTCATCTTCCTCAATATTGGCTCTAGCCATGATCATCTCCATCTCCTTGTGGTATTCTTCTACACTCTTGCCACCCTGCACCAGTCATGCTAAGCGATTATAAAGATCCCTATAATAATGAGAAAGGATAAAACACTGCCTCATCAGGTCTCTCAACTCCTCCCATGCGGGTACGGCTCTCAACCCCTTGCCTCTTCTAGTGGATTTTAGTTGATCCCACCAGAATGTTGCATAACCCTTGAACTCCAGACCTGTAATGTGTGACTTCTTTTCTTCAGAATAATTATGGCACTCAAAAATTTGCTCTACTTTGCACTCCCATTCAATGTATTCTTCAGCATTGTTATTCCCTCTAAATTCAGGAACCTTCATTTTGATGGAAGTCAAATCATTATCATTGATAGGTGCTTGATAAATTCCAGCTTCTCCTTCTTTAAATCCATAATCAGCCACACGGCCTCTCTCATATGCACCTCTTGGTGCCCTCCTCCTAATTGGTTCTTCTCTCTCTTCAGCTCTTGCTGGTTGTAGAATTCTCTGTGGTAGCCTTATTGGAGCAGGTTGTTGTGCTTGCATTAAGCGTTCCATGGACTGCTGCAAGCTAGCCAACATATTTACTATTCTTTCCATATTGTCCTCATTTGCTTGCTTGTACGTCTCAAGATCATCTGCAATATCCTGGATACTCATCTCTTCTTTCTCAACAGCTATGCCTTTATCTCTACTAGAATTGCTACTCATTATCTCACAAAATAAAGAACTCACCTTTGCTAATTCTTCGATTGCACTTCAGAACAAAGGCTCACAAATCAATCATCAAGCACATTCAAGGGAACTAGAACCTAAATCCTAGAATGACACCTAGAAAGAAACTTGACAAATTTAGAGGCAACACAAGAAAATTTCGTGTCACACGATTATATCAACCAGAGTATAGAACCAAACAAATAATACTCTAGCAATGTCACGGAATCAAAACGGTAGCTCAAACAAGAAATAAAAACAAAGAGGTCAAAAATTATGACGAATCTGGTCAAAATGTATCAAAACCAACTCACCTTAGCAAGTTAGTTTATGGACCTAATAATTCTACCCAAAAAAGCTAGTATCAAGACTCCCCAAGAATTCAATTTCGAAAAGGAAACTTCCAAATCAGCAAGAAAAACGTAATAAAACAGCCCCTCAATTGATTGAAATTGGTGGCCAAAATTTTGATTACTTTCAACCTGATTCAAAACGATTCTAATACCTTAAATTACTGGAAAAGCAAAGAATTTTTGTTGAAGTGATTTTGTACTCTTTTTTTTTTAGGATCTGGTCACTATCCTTGGATCACCAACGAAACACAAAGCCTTCAGTCCAATTTATACCCAATTCAGAATAAGAAAAATGTATTTCGAATCAAAAGGCAAGAACACAATTTAAAAATTGAACAAAGAATTCTATAACCCTAATTCGAAAATCCAATTAAAACCCTAATGGAACAACTAAAACAACCCTAGAAAGACAGATAGATAAGGATTTACCTGTAATTGGCTCTGATACCAAATGATGCGGAACCCTATGGCAATTAAGGCCTCAAATCCCAACGCACGATTAATAGAAGAAAACTAAGAACGAAGGAAAAACCACCTTCTAAAGCACCTAATTGCTTAGCAAAGCACGAACACTTATAACGGAAGGATTTAGGAAGCTCGAATTAGAAGAATGCCACAATTGAAATTGATAAGTAAATCTAATTCTTGATGTAATCAGAAGAAAAAGA
The DNA here is from genome assembly GCA_947685225.1 of Garcia nutans. Classification (NCBI taxonomy): domain Eukaryota; kingdom Viridiplantae; phylum Streptophyta; class Magnoliopsida; order Malpighiales; family Euphorbiaceae; genus Garcia; species Garcia nutans. Next base: position 40,768,036 of record CANTUV010000045.1, read on the forward strand.
GAATCCACTCCTGTTCTATGATGGCTGAAATTTCAATAAGAAAATTAAGAATATAATTTTTCAAAAAGTGTCCTTACAAGAAAAATAAGGCCCTATTTATACTAAAAGGCACACATTCTAATGGGAAAAGGAAAGCTACAAAGTCAAAATCCTAACCCATTAAGGAAAATATAAAGTATGGAAACAAATTAATATTCTGAAATAACTAAATAGGAAACCACACATCCTAACCCACTAAGGAAAATATAAAGTATATAAAAAAGGGCCAAACTAAAACCCTTTAAAATAAGAACACGCCCCACACTATTTGGGCTGTCCATGGGCCTTAAATTACTTCCCAAGGCTGCATATGAACCCCCATGGACCTTTCTTGCACTTTGGACCTCTTTAGCAAGCCTTTAGCTTCCATATTCACACTAAGCATCATAATCAGCTTTGGTGTGCCTTCTTCAAGCTCTATTTTGCACTTTTCCATTGCCATTTCAATCACTTCCTTTGAAATTTGATCTTGAATATGCAATCCCATAGCTGCTCCAAACTTCTTAGCTCTGATCCTAGTCAATGGCCCATTTGGAAGCACCAATGGATCCTTACCTCGTGGCTGGTTCGTATCATAATGAAAATAGTGCATAATTGGAAAAGTTAGTTTGATTAGAGAAGAATGAAAGTTGAGTTAATGAAATTTTATGCAAGTGCATTGAGTGTTATTTGATAAATTTGTTATGAGAAAGGAGTGAATGAGAATTTTTATAAGAGATATATTGGAAATGGAATAATAAATAGAGAAGTAAGATTCTAATATGGTGTATATATATACATGATTTAATAAATACTTGGTATGCTAATTATTTAATTTGAGGTGGAATGAGTTGTTAGTATGAAATGATTATTTGGATATAAAAATTGAAGATGTGAATATTAAAAATATTTATTCAATTATAGTGAGTGCATGAGTAGTTATATGGTATATTAAGGAGTAAATTTTATTTAAGTGAATGATTTAAGCAATGAAGAAAATTTACGTGGAACTAATTGAATGCTTGTTAAAAATGTAAATTTATTAATTGTGTTGATAGATAGAAAGAAAATCATAATGGCTAAATTTATTTTGTATGATTATAGAGGATATGTAATTGTGATGCAAAGTGGTGAGATAATTTATTTAAAGTAGAAGTATTTATTATCTACAGATGTGTTAATTAAATTAACATGGCCATGTGACTTGTTTCGTGTATTGGCAGGTTAGTTTTGTTATCCACAGGTGTGGGCATGAGATAACATGGCCATGGGATAGTTTTGATAAGATTGATAGTTTTTTTTTTAAACTTGTAAACTTGTGTAGAAATTTATTTATAACTATACAATGTGTGAAAGAGAAAAAAATTGTGAAAATATGATGAGTTATAGAAAGTGGAATGTGACTAAGAGTCATGTTGAATGTGAAATGCTAGCATGGTGCAATCACGTACAATGATGATCACGGGAAAAGTATAGAGTAATGGGTATGTGATAATAAATGTAAAGTGATGTTATATATATGTAGCCTATACAATTACTTGTTCGGTTGTGTTGAGATTGATTGGATATGCATGAGAGGTCCTGAGCAAAGCTAGGACTAGAGATGCATATATTGTTTGACTTGAGTAAAGTTAGGTCTTGATCTGAGCAGTGCTAGGTCATGTGATCGAGATTAATGATCGTTTCGAGTATAGCTGGACCATGAATATGTGTTAACCGAAAATGTTAATTGCATAGAAGTTTTGCGCTCATTAGTGTATTTGTATATATGTATGTTATGTATATATATATATGAATATGTAATGTGATGATGAATTAGATATTTGATGGTGATCATAGTTTGATATGAACACATGAGTTCTGAGGAATTGACTTATTGGTCACATTGTGGTTATAACTCAAAATATGATGAATTTAATGTGATATGATTAAAGATATATAATAGAAAATGCATAAGAAATTTTTTTTTTATAATGATTGAATGTAATTTGAAATTATGTATATTAATTATGTATTGTCTTTAGCTCCAATAAGTTGAAATGAGTATTATTTATGATGGATCGAAAGAAAATTGAAATTTGAAAATATGTTTGACCTAATAAAGTTAGGTCATGAATTGAGATAGAATGATATGTTTTAATAGGCCAAACGTTGATTAGAATAGAATAAGGTTGTGAGACAGATATTATGATAATTAGATTAATTGATCTGAAATGTAGTAAGTTTGTGAGTAATTATTGATATTCAATATGTATAGTTGTGTTAAGAATATGAAAATATGTTATGACACACATATGATGTAATATTCTGATGTGAGCATGGACATGAAGTTTAGACATATTATATTAATATTGATGCTAAGAAAAGAACATTCTAGAGTATGAATTAATTGTGTAAGAAATAAGAAAGTTGTTTAAGAAAATGGTGGTTAAGTTGAGGAAGATATCAATTATGTGTGATTGAATGTATATATATGTTGGTTTGATGAATAAATCATGAGAGTGAATTTTAATGATGGAAATAAGATTTTAGTAGTTATATATTGATTGTATTAAAATCATATATGGCAATTGTATAAATAATAAAATCATGGTAAAAAATGCATACATTATCGCAATGAGATTGAGAAATATTATCATTTACGGATTTACAAATACTTATTTGTAAATATAAGAAAGGGATAATTGAACCTCAGGATGATTATGGTGACTGAAAAGTTAATGTTAAGGTGTAAATACATAACCTTTAAATTTAAGGATTATAAGAGCATAGTTATAAAAGGGGTGAGGTAATAAAATATATAGAGTATAATAGATATGTGATATATAAATACTAACGAATTGAACTTATTTTTGTCTAATGATAATTCCATTGATGATATAATGATTTATCATGATTGTTTTTGTTAGAATGGAAAAGTATAGTGAAAAGTTATGATTAATTATGAGAAAAGGGTTGAGAATGAACCTAAGGGGGAGAGTAGAGGTTTTGTGATGACATGAATAATTTCATATGAGAATTTAAGATGATATTTTGTCATGGATGGATTATCACCATGCTGGATAATTTTGGGGATGAAATTATTTAAGGGGGAGAGAATTAAAATACCCCGATTTTTATCTACTTTGAAATAGTAAATATGGGAGAGTAAATAATTATGATGGGTAGAGAAAATATAAGATGAATATGTATGATAGGTGTAATATATATGTGTATGTTACATATATTTACAATATATTCAAAATAAACATGACATATATAAGACATATACATATATTCAACTTATACACCACATATACATGAGGTATAATTGGTTGTAGGAAAAGTTTATTGATCCTTAATTATACATTGCTTATGATCATAGTAGCTTTATTTCTTTGATTCATAAAAATATACACACAAAGCCTTGATCTATAAATATGTAATAACATTGATCTTCGTTTCAATAACATAAATGATTTCTTCTATTTCTAAATACCTTAAAAACCCTAATTCGTTTCTTTTGTTTCCAAAAACCTTAAATCATTTTTCCTATTCCCAAAAGCTTTTAAAAACCCCTAAACCGTTTTCTTCTAATTCTTTTTTGAAATTTTCAAATTTTTTGTTAAATCACCAAAATCTAACTTACTTTACAGTTTCTAAAATCATAATTACTTCATAAAACTAAACTATTTTCTTCAACTCCAAAACCAAAACAGTAAACCCCCAAACCAGTAAATCTAAACAGATAAGTGCACAATTGATGATATTTTATTCCTATTTCTTAATATGATTATTATCTAATTGAGTTTAATTTGTTTGTTCAAGTGTATTTTAGGGTTAATTTCAAGAATTCTCTGTATTTTGAGGCTTATGGTCATTTTGGAGGAATTATGGATGAAAGTAGAAGAAAAGAGCAAAATTCATCAATGGACACGCCCATGGACATGGGTGTGTCACCAAGCGTGCCTTTTGCAATGTTTCATAGTAGCTGTGACACGCCCAGTGACATGGGCGTGTCACTGGACGTGCCTTATGTTCAAAATCTCAGTGGCAATGACATGCCCAGTGACATGGGCGTGTCAATGGGCGTGTCAAGTGAAATTATCTGCACTATAAAAGCTGCGTTGAAGCACGAATTAAGGATCCAAATTTCATATTTTACAAGCTAGAGCCGACTTCTAAAGCAAAAAGGAGAGTTTTAGAGCTGAGATTGAGGGTGAAGACATATTTTAAACAAGATCTAAACCAAGATTCAAGGATTCAAGAGAAGATATACGAATTATTCGCAATGGATTGTTTGGATTCTTTTTCTTATTTCTCTTGTTCTAGTTTTTTGATTTTGAACATGAACTAATTTATTCTTTATCTAGATATTGATGAACCCTAGCTTTATTGTATGGATTGAATAATTTTATTAAATTGAATCATTTGATTGAGTTTTTTATTCTTATGATGCTTAATGATTTATTTCCAATTAATAATAGCACGCTTATTGATTGGTTGAAATTTTCATATTATTGACTTGAGAAAGCTTGATATGAATTGAATATTCATAAGAATTGAGGATTGATTGGGGTACTAGAGATAGACTTACAAGATCCTTTGGTTTATAATTCCTTAATCTTAATGCAAGATCTATTTAATTATGTTTGAGAAGAGATTTCGACATTCTACTTAGTGATTAGGGATTAATTCGCTTGAGAAATGTTTTAGTCTAATTTAGAGGAATACCAATTCAACTCTTTCATTTGGTTTAATTGAATTGATTTTCATAAATATAATTGTGGCTAGGGGTATTCAATATCTGGATAGTATCATCATCATCAATCAATTTATTCAACTCTTAATTTCTCTTTACTTTCATTTAATTAAGTTAATTATCTTTAATTACAAAACTTCACAAAACTATTGATTTGCTAAACAACAGTCAAAATTTGCACTAGTACTTGGCCTTGTCCTCAGTGGAACGATAACTCACTCACTAATTTATTACTTGAGCGACCCGTGCACTTGCGGTTTTGCAATAGCATAGGTTCTTGCTATCATGTTTTTGGCACCGCTGCCGGGGACAACGGTTTTCAGTATTAGTAATATAATTAAGATTGTTGATTTAGTTTTATTTTATTTTTTTTAACATAAGTTCTTGCTTTTTGACTGTCATTCTAGGTACTTCTTCCTATTTATGACCCGAGCTAGCTCTTCCCAACTTTTTGAATTAGATCAAGAGTTAGAGAGAAAAATGAGAAGAATGCGAAAGGAAGAAGAGGAAATAGTTCTGGCAGAGATGGAACCGAACTTTGAAGATCCCATCCTAGAAGAAGAAATGGTAGAAAATGAGCCAAGGACGATGCAAGAGTTTGCTAGGCCTACTCTTAATGTGGCTGAATCAAGTATACAAAGACCAGTGATTGCTGCCAATAAATTCGAGATAAAAACAAATGTCATTCAAATGGTGCAGCAGACCTGTCAGTTTGATCGATTTTCGGATGAAGATCCTAATGCACACATTAAAACTTTTCTGGAAATATGTGACACATTTAAGATTCAGAATATCTCTGAAGATGCAATCAGGCTGAGGTTGTTTCCATTCACACTTAGAGACCGACCAAAGAAGTGGCTGAAGTCTTTTCCTCCTAACACTTTCACTACATGGGACCAACTAGCAAAAAAATTTTTAGAGAAGTATTTTCCACCGTCCAAGACTGCTAAGTTGAGGAATGATATTTCTTCTTTTCTCCAGCTAGATGGTGAAACCTTATATGATGCTTGGGAGAGATTTAAGGATTTATTGAGAAGATGTCCTCACCATGGGCTTCCGCTGTGGCTTCAGATCCAAACTTTCTATAATGGATTGAGTTACTCAAGTAAGCAGTCCATCAATGAGCTGGAGGAGGTACCATAAACAATAAAACACCTGAAGAAGCAAGGGATTTGATTGAAGACATGGCCCTTACAAATTATCAGTGGCAAACCCCAAGGGAACAAGGAAGATTAAGGGCTGCTGGTTCACATCAATTGGATCCCGTAGTTGCTCTTTCAGCACAGTTGGAAGCAATGAACAAAAAGATCGATTCTTTAGCTTCTTCTTCTTCTTCAGGGAAAGTGATGCAGGTGATGTACTGTGAATGGTGTGGGGGTGGACATCAAAGTCAAGATTGCCTATGTGGCAACCTGTTTGCTAGGCAAGAGCAAGTAGATTATGTTGGAAACATGCCAAGGCAACAGCAGAATAATCCCTACAGCAACACGTACAATCCGGGGTGGAGAAATCATCCTAATTTCTCATGGAATAATCAGAATAATCCACGACCTCCCCCTGGATTCCAACAGCCCTAACATCAATAAGCTGCCCCTCTAAGAAAGAGTAATTTGGAGGATATGATGGAGAAATTTATAACAGCTTCTAAAACCAGGTTTCAATCAACTGAAACCTCCTTAAGAAATCAACAAGCCTCTATTCAAAATTTGGAGAATCAGGTGGGGCAAATTGCCAAGTTGCTCAGTGAGAGACCACAAGGAAGTTTGCCTAGCAACACTGAGGCAAATCCTAAAGAGCAGCTTAAGGCAATTACACTAAGGAGTGGAAAAGAGATCAAGGGTAATGTGGATGAGAAAAAAGGAGAAATGGCAGAGAAAAGGCTGAAGTACAAGAAAATGATAAAGAAGACAATCCTCCTGTCACTTCGAAAAAGCAAGCTGCACAAGAAAGTGAGAAAGAGAAGCAGCCACAAGATAGCAACTCCATAATGAAGGAATACCGACCTAGAGTACCATATCCGGCGAGGTTGAACAAGGACAAGATTGATGCTCAGTTCGGTATGTTTCTTGAACTTTTTAAACAATTGCACATTAACATTCCATTTGCTGAGGCTTTGTCACAGATGCCTAAATATGCTAAATTTTTGAAAGATATCCTTTCTAATAAAAGGAAACTCGAGGAAGTGTCTTTAGTGCATTTGTCTGAAAAGAGTTCGGCAAATTTGCAAAGGAGGTTACCTAAGAAGTTAAAAGATCCAGGTAGTTTCACCATTCCATGTTTGATAGGTAACCTCGAGGTTAAAAGTGCATTAGCTGATTTGGGGGCTAGCATAAGTGTTATGCCCTATAAAATGTTTAAAGAGCTAGGCATTGGTAACCCTAAACCAACACTAATGACCATCCAACTTGCTGATAAGTCAGTAGTCCACCCTCATGGCATTATAGAAGATGTGTTGGTAAAATTTGGGGATTTCATTTTCCCCAATGATTTGTTGTCATTGATATTGATGAGGATGTGGATGTTTCACTTATTCTTGGTAGGACATTTTTAAATACAGCCCGTGCCTTTATCGATGTTCATGATGGCACCCTAACTTTGAGAGTGGGTGGTGATAAGGTTGTTTTTAGGATATATGATGCTATGAAACATTCACTTTCACTTGATGAGGCGGAATCATGCAATGATGTTATTGAGCATGAGACCGTAAATTGTGTTACTAACATTGTTTCCAAGGATCCCCTTGAGTTGTGTTTATTGCAGGAAAATGTTTAGAATCAAGAAGCAATGGAGCAGCTTGCTTTTCTTGAAGCAAGCAAATCATTCAAATGCAGGGCATATGAGACTATTGAGATGCCAAAGGAAGAGAAGCCAAAACCACCGGTGATTGACCCACCCAACTTGGAACTAAAGCCCCTTACAGATCACCTTGAGTATGGATTTTTGGCAGAGGAGAAGAAATTACCTGCACCTGCCCCTGCTCCTGCACCTCAAGTTGATGTCTCCGATGATTAGACCAGCAGTGACGATTCCGGCGATGTGCCAATTTTTTACTAGCCCACATTTTTATTTTAATTTATTTTATTTTCATTTCTTTGCTTATTTAATATTCTTTTTATGTTTCTTTCTTTTTCATTGCTTTTGGACAATTGTTATTTTCTTTACGAACTATTTCTTTTATTTGTTTATTTCATTTAATTATGTCTTAACCTTGTTTTTTGCATTTTAGATTTTTGTTTTGAAGCAAATCCGCCTTCACCATACTCTTAACACCGAACTCATATTTATCCATTCATGGACATGAAAGGGCAGTTTTTCTCTCTCTTCATTATTTCTTGTTTTGCACACACATTGGGGACAATGTGCATCTTAAGTGTGGGGGAGAGGTATACTTTCTTGATTGAATTTTTACTATTTCATTCTTTCTATTTGATTCATTTGTCTCAATTAATTTTTGCAAATTATTTTTTTGGATTTAAGTAAGCTAGATTGTTGTAATAAGTGTGAATTGATGTGGTTTCCCTTTATATGTTGAACTAATTTGAGATTTCCTAAATGACAATTTCTTGTTGAGGTTAACTTAGTGATCTTGATCAATTGCTGAGGATTGATTGTAATAGCTATAGTTAGGTTGTGGATTGATGGAAATTGGACACATCTAAAGTTTAAAACCTTAGTTACATTTTTTAGCATGTTATAATTCTTTAGATTCTTGAGTCGGACTTAGTATGATCCTTAAGTTTCTAACCCTTAAGTTGTTTAAAAATAAATATATATATACATAAATGAAAATATAAATAAATAAATAATTCTAATTAAAGGAGCTTTGAAAATTTATCCCTGTTCCGCTGAATTTTACTCTTGAATTAAAACAAATGAGTTGGAATCATGAATAGTGCTAGTAGCCATTTGAACGGTGATTCTGGCTGAGTAACCGAGGGTTGGCATCACAAATGTTTATCTTCATGTCAAAAGGTTAGTATCAGTTCAAACAAGTCGAGCTCCTTAAAATGTATATATATGTGTACATACATTTAAAATAAAAAACAATTTGAGGGTTAGAGAACTTAGGAGAAAATTTACATTTTTCGTACTTTGCTCATGGTTTTTGGATTTTCTGGAATTTTATGCTCAATCTTTTAACTCTGGATTTTTAGGTTTTAGGTCTGTGATATTTTTGTTTTGAAACTTTTTTATTCAGCTGTTATGATTGTGAATTAGTTTTTCTTGGTTGAGAAAGTGGGGTTTTCTTATTCGAGTATTGTCAAAACTTTTCTTTTCTTTTTGAATATAGAGGGGGTCCATCACTTCTGCTTATTATAGTGATTTAGTTTGCTTGAGGACAAACAAAAACTCAAGTGTGGGGTAATTTGATAAGTGCACAGTTGATGATAGTTTATTCCTATTTCTTAATATGATTATTATCCAATTGAGTTTAATTTGTTTGTTCAAGTGTATTTTAGGGTTAATTTCAGGAATTCTCTGTATTTTGAGCCTTATGCTCATTTCGGAGGAATTACGGATGAAAGTAGAAGAAAAGAACAAAATTCATCAATGGACACGCCCATGGACATGGGCGTGTCAATGAATGTGCCCTTTATGTTGCATACAGAAGCATTGACACACCCAGTGACATGAGCGTGTCACCAAGCGTGCCTTTTGCAATGTTTCACAGTAGCTGTGACACGCCCAGTGACATGGGCGTGTCACTGGATGTGCCTTATGTTCAAAATCTCAGTGGCAATGACACGCTCAGTGACATGTGCGTGTCAATGGGCGTGTCAGGCGAAATTATCTGCACTATAAAAGTTGCGCTGAAGCACGAATTTCATATTTCATAAGCTATAGCCAACTTCTAAAGCAAAAAGGAGAGTTTTGGAGCTGGGATTGAGGGTGAAGACATATTTTAAACAAGATCTAAACCAAGATTCAAGGATTCAAGAGAAGATATACGAATTATTGGCAATGGATTGTTTGGATTCTTTTTCTTATTTCTCTTGTTCTAACCTAATTCTAATTGTCTATGGACATCAAAACCATTTAGGAAAAGAAATAAAAACCAACAAGAATTCGGTTTCGGAAAAAACTGCGCTGGCAAAAATTGCTCTGGCAAAAACTACTGCAGGCTACGGGCAGGCCAGCTGTGAGAGTTATGTGCGAACTGGGGTGCAAGCCAGCCAATTCACAGCATGAAATTCCTGCGGCGAATTGGCCCAAGCCAATTCATTTTCGGCGATGAAAATTTTTCGTCGCCGATTTTTTATTTTTTATTTATTTTTTATTTTTTTACTGTTATCCTTTTTTGTTTTTATTAAAAATAAATATTATAGGTAATGAATATTAAAATAAATATTATTTAATTAAAATACCACAAAAAATATTTTGAACTATTTCAAAAATATCGGACTTGACTGGGTCAAAAATTAAGGGTCTACAATAACTTTAGCCCTATCTTAATAAACCTTAATCTTTTCTTAAACCCTAAAACCCTAGTTTTTAAAATATAAACCCTCTAAACTCTAATTTTATTTAAGAAATCCTAATTCAAGATGTAAACCTAAATTTATGTGTTTATTGCTTTATTTAGTTTTAAATTTGATTATGTGGTTTATTATATGTTTTGATGATCGATTTTATTTTATTTCAATGTTTAATTTATTTAATTTATCATGGATGAATATTTTCTTGATTATTATTTATTTATTAAAATTTTAAGCGGTATGTTTCCATGATTAGGTACCTCATTAATTAATCTTCATATAATTTAATTTATTTTTATATTTTGAGATTAATGTAAAGGATATGTTTTTACCTTTTGGTAGGTGTCCCATTTAGTTTTAGACATTGGACGATGTAAGGACATGTTTCCATCCTCAGATGGGTGTCCATTTGCATATATTTGTTTTATTTAATAAAGTATTTGTTTATTCTTATGATTGCATATATTGTGGATAATATCATTATATTTAAGAATTTTATAATATTGAGATCTGAAAAGGAGGCCGGTTCCAATGAACCGGGTGCTGTGCGGGTGCTGGGCCATTTCTCACCTTCTCCACGTGTACCCAACTTTTCGAACCCAATAGGAGGTTAAGGATTCCTTAGAAATTGAGTCATCTGCCCCTTTCTTTTTCCCGGCCTGGCAGGATTACGACTCTATTTTTCTTCAGTCTTAGGCTCGTGTTCTCTAAGGCCCCGAGCCTAATAGTGTCGAAGTTTCAAGAACCATTCCACATGGGAGTGGGAACGAAAATCCCAATTTATAGTGGCGACTCCACTAGAGATAAGAGAAGTTGATTCCATTAGTCTTTATATTATTTTATTCTTTCTTATTATGATATTATCCGTTGCATCATTTAGATTGCATTGTGTGCATGAGTTAGGACTCCCGTATTACCTGTGTTGGGTTATATAAGGGATACCATACTTTCACTCAAGATATAGAGATCGAGCATGGCATAACCACTCATAGTCTTGTACCTTTTGGTATATACTTGCTATGGGAGCCTAAAACCTTTCAACCCAAAGACTAAAGCTCATGTAATTGACCTAGACCTAGTTATTTTCCTTAAGACTTTACCCCAAATGCTAGTTGTTTGACTATGGTTAATTTATCTTGGTTTAAATCATGGCTTATTTGGTTTGTTCTTTTTCTAATATGACCTAATTACATTGTGAGCTCAAACTTTTTTTCCTCTAATTCCAAAAGACCAAAACTATTTTCAAAATGGTCTTTGGACATAAAACTTTTCCAAAACAAGTAAAAAATTCTTTTCTAATGACCCGAATACAAAGCCCACAATCCATTTTTTCTAAAATCTTTTTAAAATAGTCTTAGCAATAAATTTATTTTCACGACCTTTTGAAAGAGCTTACAAACATTTAGGTCAATTATGAAATATCAAAAATCAATTGTGAGCCTAGATTATGTAAGAACCATTAATCATGGGCTTGTTTTTGGCATGAATCATTATTTAATTTTTTAAAATAGGAAATCTATTTATGATAAACCTTTTAATTTATTTTAATCCAACAAATAGCATAAAAGCTATCTTTAGTTGATTAGATGGATTAAAGCCTAATTAATAAAAATTATCATGAATTGATTTTCATGATTGAAAATATAACTATTGGTTAAATTGTCCGTGGAATTTTTTGAGAGCAAAATATCCATGTTGGTATTTTTTAACCATATATCTAGGAAAAGAGACTCGCCATTCGTGTGTGGAAGTTATAAGGTTGGAATGGATGTCCTAATTATCTTTGTTTATTTGTTATTTGTGCATACATGCATACATGCATTGCATAACATATTATTGATCCTTTCTGGCTCACACACTTGGAGTACGACAATTCAAGAGCATACAATGACACCACCTACAACATTGATTTTGATTCAAGTGCTTCATTGGGAGGATGGATGCAAACCAGCTAAGGGACATAGTCGATGAAGTTGTCAAAGCTAGGATGGCCAAGCTACGAGATCAATTGGTTGAGATTATGAGGGTCCAGTTGATTGAAATTCTGAAGATCATCAGCAATGCTAATGAGTCATCTCCTACTGATGTAAAGAAAAAGGGAAAGGCAACATTAACAAGGAACAAGTCTATTGATAGAGATCGATTGAAAAATGAGGGATCAATCCCTATTCTATAAGACCAGTCGAACCATATGTTGTCTAAGTAGAGCAATAAGGGTGGATACCAACTAGTGGGCAAAGTCTAAGGGAAAGAAGAGGTGTTGAGAAAAATGCAACAATTGAACCAACAAAGAAGCATAAATTTTCAGACTTAGAGGAACCTTTGTCAAAGGTGTTAGAGAATCTAAAGAAGACAGATTTGCTAAAACCATTAGCTCCTCGATCTTTGCTGAATCCTTTACTTATAAACTTTGATACCAAAGCTTTTTGTCAATTTCACCATACTCAAGGGCACGAGATAGATAAATGTGTTTGATTAAGGCACGAGATCCAAGATTTGATTGACAGTGGAAAGCTGCCTGAGCCTGATAAGCCCAACACTAAGAACAATCCTTTGACTAAATTTGGAAGGGTGTCACTGCTTCCAACCTTTTTCAAGAGTTTTATCTTGTCATCTTATCATGATATGGATGGAGAAGCTGCTAAAGAGGATGTGCTACTCAGCAAACTTGGACTAACAGTGGATGATGAAGCAATGATCCTTGATGATTGAAAAATCCTTGCCCTTAATATGTCTAAATAGATGAAGTATCTTAGACTCCAACTCAATGAACTTCCCTTAGCTTGAAGTGTTACTCTTTTTATTTGCTTTCTTTAATATTTAATTGGAACAATTATTTTTTTCAAATTATGTTTGTTTGAATAAATTATTTTCATCAAAATTTTCATGGTCTTTGTTCATTTTGGTGCCCAATCGATGACGAATCTAGCTTGATATTTGTAAATTAGTATATCTATGCATCGTGATTTGAATGACTTTGCTAGGTGAGGGAATTATTCTACAACGTTGAGTTGTGAATGCTTACTTAGAGAGGGCTCCTGCATAATTACCTTTGTCTAGATCCTAGTCAATCTTAGAACATGATTTGACAAACCTTCGAGGCGAAATTGAATTCTGCTTATTTAAGGGAGAGATGATCTAGGAATTATTTGGCATGCCAAATCCACCCAATTAAATATCAATCCCTAGTTGTCCCTTTGAGCCTTCATAAGATTTCAACTTTCTCTTTATTGACCTATAAGGCCAATGACCTACCCTGAGCTATTGTTACAACTTTGACAAGTCTTATGATAACTAAGGAACAAAAAGAAAATGGAAAAACAAAAAGAAAAGAAGAAAGAAAGAAAAAAATAAAGAAAAAGAAGAAGAGAAGAAGGAAAATAGAAAAGGAAAATAAAATAAAATACAAAAGGCAGTTTAGAAATCCAAACGAGTTTTCCTTTACCTAAAGCAGTAGAAGGCAAAGATAGTTTGACATAAATTGGTCCAACGTAACCATAAATTCAACCAAAATTAGAGAGATAGAAGAAAGGCCATCTAGTTCTTGAAAGTCCTGTACTTGACAGTCTTACAAGGAAGAAGGACAAAATGATAAAATGCTAATAAAAAAAAGAGAGAGAAAGGGAATAGAAGAAAGGGAAAGGAATATGGATATCAAACTTTTTACAAAGGAAAAGGCTGTTGTGAGCGGGGATTTTTGCCCCCACTCCTGGTGGAATGGTTCTTGCGACTTCCGCACTGTTTAGGCTCGGGGCCTTAGAGAACACGGACCTAGGTCTGGAGAAAATGGAGTCGCCACCCGGACAGGTCAGGAAAAACAAAGGGGTGGATGACTCAATTCCTAAGGAATCCACAACCCCCTAATGGGTTCAAAAAGTTGGGTACGTGCGGGGAAGGTGAGAAATGGCCCAGCACCCCCACAACGCCCGGTTCATTGGAACCAGCCTCCTTTACAGGTCTTAATATTATAAAAGTCTTAAATATAACAATATTATCCATATTACACACAACAATTAAAATAAAGCATCAATATATTAAAAATCAAAACAATGTCCAAACAAAGCAAATAAATGGACACCCATCTGAAGATGGAAACATGTCCTTACATCCCATGCCTAAATAGGATACCCACCGAAAGGTTGAAACATGTCCTTTACATTGGTCTAAAATATAAAAGCAATTTAAATTACATGATATTTAACTAATGAGGTAGCCACAAAGTGGAAACATACCTCTTACAACACTTGGAAAATAAATCGATAAAAGTAAATAACTATTCATTATAAATAAATCATTCATCAAAGATATTAAACATCAATAAAAATATATAATAAACATTCATCCATGATAAATTAAATAAATTAAGTATTGAACTTAAATAAATCAACCATCCAAAGCATATAATAGACTACATAATTAAATCTATAAATAAAGCAAGTAAAGGTACAAATTAGGGTTACTATTTCTACTTAAATTTCTTTAATTAACATTTAGGGTTTTGGAATCTTAAAATATTATTATTGTTATTCGTTTAGGCTACTGTAAGTTTAAGAGAATTGAAAGGGATTAGGGTTTTATAATTTAAGAAATTAGTAAGGTTCTTTGATTGATCAAATTAGGGTTTGAGGGGTAAAATTATTGAATTAGGGTTTTAGAATATTAAAACATTAGGTTTATAGCTCTTGGTTATTGGATTGTTGTTTTTAGGCTTATTGTGTTGAATTTTAATATTTAGGTTTATAGGGTTTAAAGGTTTTAAGGATTAGGGTTTGGGAAAATTAGGGTTAACGTATTAGTTTTGAGGGAATTATAGTTTAGGAAAACTTAAGTTTTAGATGAATTGGTTTTAGGTTTACTGTTTGTATTTTGAATAATCATAATAATGGAAGTAAAACATAAAGATTTATAATACATAAATAAATAATGACCCGAATCCATACGGCGGTCCCGCTAGCCGGTTAGTCGGCGGGGGTCAAGGGGGTAGCGCCCCTTGCAGGTTTAAGATTTAAAAAAATAGGGTTTTGAAATTGAAAGAAACTAGTGTTATTTTTAAAAGAATAATACTTACTGTGTGATTTTGGAAAGAAGGATTAATTAGGGTTAAAGCTTTTGATTCTTAAAAATAAGGCTACAAACTTTTTGGAATAGAGATTAGGGTTTTGGGAATTAATAAAATGATTTAGGGTTTTTGAAGTTTTTGGAGACAAAAGAAACAATTTAAGGTTTTTATGCTTTTTGAAAACAAAAGAAACGAATTAGGGTGTTTGGAGACAGAAGAAACAAATTAGGGTTCTTATGTTTAGAAGAAAAGTTTTAGGGCTTTAAGGTTTAGAAGAAACAGAAGAATGATTTTTAGGGTTTTTGGAAATAGAAGAATGATTTATTAAAGCTACTATGAGAAAATAAAGAAATTAGAGATTGAAACATTAATTCGTTGGTTCCACCAAAAATTGCTTCTTGAATGAACAAGTACAAAGGCAAAGTTGCTCCCTTTGATGAATCGTTGATGGCTTTAGTTGTTGCTCCCCTTTTCCAAAGTTTGTCCTAAGTCTGATTGTTAATCTCCAAAAATTCCTCCCCTTTTTCCCTTTTTGTGTTGTTTTTAGTCATTATTTATAGAAGATTTTTATGATTAATCTTAGTTGCTCATGGAATCTAACATTAATTAAGAAAGGAAACCGAAACTGAATTGAATTTGGTTTCGAAAAAATTTGCGTCGAAAAAATTTTGCTGGCGAAAAAAAACTACTGCGGAAAAATTACGCTAGCAAAAACATTTCCGCAGCTGGGGCGGGCAAAATTGCCTACGGGCCATTTCGCCTCCCACCTTTTCGGAGACAAAATTTTTCATCGCTGATTTTCCGTCGCTGATTTTTATTTTTATTTTTATTTATTTGTTTATTAGTATTATTTTTTATTTTTTATTAATAAAAATTAAATACTAAAGCAAATATTATTTAATTAAGATAACACAAAAATTATTTTGGACTAATTAAAATATATTTGACAACACAAAATTTATTTTGGACTTATTAAAATATATTTGACCGGACTGGGTCAAAAATTAAGGGTCTACAGCTGTCCTAATCAAGATCCAGATTCATGTCAAGAAGAAAGAAGAATATTCAAAGCTCTATCTTTTCATGCTTCCAACTGTCTAATTTGAAGTGTAAAGAATCGTCAGTAGTGTCACATCAGCTCCAATCTCAAAATGACCTTCACTTAAACTCGTGTCCCTTATATACCCCGTTTCAAGCCTATTAAAGACCAATTGATCTCTCTTGGTAGGTAAAGTCTATTAGTGGAGATAGTTTGAATAAGCATGCATATGAGATAGACAATATTTAAACTCAATGAGAGTTTGGCTAAGTAATGTGTATGTGCCTATCTGAAGTGCAACAACTCTTGCTCAAATAGAAATGATTCCCGAGTTTAGTACAGTAACTAGGGTTGTCATGTTATAGATATGTTAATTTGGAAAATTGAGTCCTAAGAAAAATTGACATTGATTTGGCAAAGCCAACATTTGATTTCAAAATCAAAATTCAAAATTAAAAAAAAAGTATAATTTTTTTTGCAAAGCCTTCAAGTTAAGGGAAGTATATTGAACCGTTGAATCTCGAAGGACACATTGGGTAAAGGAAATGACTATTGGCAAGGTTATGAAGAAGCTACTAATTGACATGTTGAATCATAGTTTGAAATGGATGTATCTCGAACTCTGCTGCTTGGGGCCTCCACTACTCATGTCAGTAATATCTTAAAGATAAAAGCCATAAATATAAAACCTTCTATCGTTCCAATTCAATACCTAAATGGGCATCTAGAAAATTGCTGAATTTTTTGCAAAAGTGCAAAGGAAGAACAAAGAGAATGAAACAAGAATAAAGTAAGAAACCTAAAAGAAATAATGATGCAAAAGGCAAAACATCAGTCTAGCTAGAAGAGTTGAAGCTAGGGTAAAGACCCAATCTTTAATGGATAAATATCAATGTTTCAAGGATAAAGACTCAATCTTCAATGGATAAAGATCCATGTTTTAAGGGTAAAGACCCGATTTTCAATGGATAGAGATTCATGTTTCAAGGGTAAAGACCCGATCTCCAATGGATAAAGATCCATTTTTTGGTAGGTAAGACCTACAATCCATTAAAGAATGGAATAGCTGGTTAAGCCAGAAATCTTAGTTGATAAAAGGTCAGTGAAATTCAGTCTTGGGTCCAAGTACCCAAATCCAATCCAATCTCCAGTCGAGAACCCATCCTCATCCAAAATCTTCTCAAAATCATATTGCTTTTCACTCTATTCTACTGAAGTCTCAGATCGTTCAAGCAGGGGGCAAACCGTAGACCCTTATTTTTTGAATAAGTCCAGTCTAAAGATTTGAAATGGTCTGAAATAATTTTTATAGTATTTATTATTTATTTTAATGTTTATTACTTATTTTAATAATATAATAATTATTATTTAATATAGAAAAAGAAAAAATAAAATTATAAATATTAATTTTTAAAAAAATAATAAAAATAAAAAATATATAAAAATAAATAAAAAAATTAAAATCGGAGGAATCGGCGAATCGCAACAATGCACATCGGCAGCAGCTGGCAAGCAATTCGCTGCAGGCCAAGAGGCCTACGGTGAATTGTCGCTCTCCCAGCCCAAGCTCGTCCAGCTCGCGCCCAATGATAATTTTGCCTAAACCTATTTTAAGTCGAACTATTTTACTTTATTTCCTTAAGAAACAAGTATTAGGTTTTTTAATGAATTACCTATAAATAATAGGATTTAAAACATAGAATGGGGGACTTGGGCAATTATTCAAATTAGGGGAGCAGCCATTGAAAACTTGGAATGGCAGGGACTTTTTAATTAAGAAAACATCAAATAGTGAGCAATGAGATATCAAGCAGTGAGCAACAAGATTGAAAGATCAAATAAGGCAATAGCCAAAAATATTAAACAAGGCAGTAGCTGAGCATATTGTCTTGTCCTAAATTCAACCAAAAAATACATGGCTGATACAAATGTTTCATTTGGATCAAAGTTTGATTATTGGTGGAATCAACAAATGAAGGAACGTCTCTAAATTTAAATTTTTTTAAATACATCATATTGAATTTTAGCAATTGTTCATATCTTTCATGCAAAGAAAATACTACAAGTAACTATATCATTTAATGTAAAAATCTTTAGCCCTATCTTCATAAACCTTTATCTTTTCTTAAACCCTAAAACCCTAGTTTTTAAAATATAAACCCTATAAACCCTAATTTAATTCAAGAAACCCTAATTTAAGATGTAAACCTAAATTTATGTGTTTATTGCTTTATTTAGTTTTAAATTTGATTATGTGGTTTATTATAAGTTTTGATGATCAATTTATTTTATTTCAATATTTGATTTATTTAATTTATCATGGAAGAATATTTTCTTGATTATTATTTATTTATTAAAATTGTTAGAGGTATGTTTCCATGATTGGGTACCTCATTAATTAATCATCATGTAATTTAAATTATTTTTATATTTTGGGATTAATGTAAAGAATATGTTTTCACCTTTTGGTGGGTGTCCTATTTAGTTTTAGACATTGGATGAAGTAAGGACATGTTTCCATCCTCGGATGGGTGTCCATTTATTTGTTTTATTTGACATTGCTATGATTTTTAATAAAGTATTTGTTTATTCTTATGATTGCATGTATTGTGGATAATATCATTATATTTAAGAATTTTATAATATTAAGATCTGAAAAGGAGGCCGGTTCCAACTTTTCGAACCCAATAGGGGGTTGGGGATTCCTTAGGAATAAAGTCATCCACACCTTTCCTTTTCCCGGCTTATCCAGGTGGCAACTCCATTTTGCTAAGGCCCCGAGCCTAAAAGTGTCAAAGTCTCAAGAACCATTGCACATAGGAGTGGGGGCAAAAATTCTCGCTCACACTTTGAAATTAAATTTATTGATATAAAGCTTAGGGTTAAGTCTCCTTTATTGATTTTTTATGGATTCTCT
Organism: Garcia nutans; assembly: GCA_947685225.1. NCBI lineage: Eukaryota > Viridiplantae > Streptophyta > Magnoliopsida > Malpighiales > Euphorbiaceae > Garcia > Garcia nutans. The sequence goes on from CANTUV010000045.1 coordinate 40,787,287, forward strand.
AAAGTATTGATTTAATTCAGTTTTCCTTTTTGATTAATGGTTGAATTCTCCTTAATTAAGCTTTAGTCTCTCTCAAGTACTAAAGCTAATATCAATTTAATCCTTACGTCTACTCTCATTATCACAAGTAATTAATCAATTCATTAGGTTTTATGAGAATTTTGAATCAACCTCTTAAGTGTTTAGCCTTATCTCTAAGTGAAAAACTACCTTAAGATTGTTATCTCCTTGGATGAATATTGTGCTTCCACTCTTACTCCATCACACAACATCTCAATTCAATTCATTACTAGCTAGATAATCAAAGCATTAACATCAAAGATAACAAATTAATCAAAGATAAACTTCATTATATCAAATAAGCATAAATTATTCCATAATAAATTTAATATAAGGGACTAACCCTAACTAGGTTTAGTTCCTCATATTTGTTATGAAACCATAACCAACACTAAGGATAATAAATGAAAACATAATTGAAATAACAAGAAAGATCAAACTCTAGTTCTTTGATTAAAGAAGAATTCCACTTGGATTCTTGAATCTCTTCTTTGAATCCTAATTCACTCTTTAAAAGAAAGACTAAAAATTTATTGATACAAGTTTAAATAACAAAACTCTGATTCACTACAACTCTCACTTATATCTAAACTCTCTATTGTCTATTAACTTAATCTAACTTCAATCTCCATTGCCCTTTCTGAAATCTTGGAGGAAATGTGTTTATATAGAGTAATTGGAAGCTTCATGGTCAAGGCAAGTTATAAAATGCATGAACCCAACTTTCTATAGCTGGTTGGATCTTTAAAATTCTAATTTTTTTAGCTTAAAGTCATAAAAATTGGCCCCACGGTCATGGCCTGGGTACATGTGATGAGTTGTTTCATGAAATTTTCTAGCCTGGCAGTGGTGTTTTAAGGCCCACGGTATTAGCTTTTGAATGCCATGGTCATGGCTTTTGATTTGCTTTTGAAATATGCAAAATCGCTTTAAAACATACTCAAAATCAATGCCACGGTCGTGGCTTTTGAGCCCCATGGTCGTGGCATACAAAATACTTCTGCCCTTGCAATTTTTGTCATTGAAAAATTTGGGCAACTTCAAATCAAATCCCATAGCCATGGCTTTTTGATAGCCATGGCCCTGGGATTCAAAACGAATCTGCACCTCTTGATTTCTCAACTTTAAATCCATTTTCAAGTTCATAGTCATGCACCATGATTTATATGACCATGTAAATTCATATTCTTCCATTTTGAGAGCTTGTTTTGACCTCCTTTTTATTTTTCTTCAATTTTCCATTATTTTTAGCAAAAATAAGCTATTTCTTCATAATTTTAACTTTATGCTTGAAATGATGAATATTGTAGCTTTCACAAGAAAAATTGATCAAATTCAATTGATAATAATAAAAATATAACTAGAATAACTATAAAATTATATGCAAAATATGGTTGTATGAACTTCCCCAAGCTTAGATTGTTGCTTGTCCTCAAGCGGTAAGAACAATTTCATTCACACTAGGCCTCATTATGTGTTAAGCATTCTTAGGATTTTGATGTACAAAAATTTAAACAAATAAATTTTCAAAATTCAATTCTAAATAAAATTTCATAATTGTACTTACTTCATTTTCCCTTATGTATTCTAGAAGTTTTAGCCAATTGTAACTAATTATTGCACTTCGGATAGGCACATACTCTCTTCATTTATTAAAGATTTTTATAGAGTTTAAAGAAACTTACACATCTCATATGCATGTTTAATCAAACTTTCTCCACTAATAGTCCTCACTAACTCAAGAAAAATTAAAAGATCTTTTTAAGCTTGTAATGTGGTCTAAAAGGGTTAAGGCTAAAGTGACGTTTAGTAAATAGGTCTTTCATCTTTTGAATATCTTCCAACTATAAGTTACATTTGATTTGCTCCTTTTCTAAACTTAATTTGTCCTCTCTTATTTTGACGTACTTTTTCTTTTGGAGATATATATATATTTTCTTTTTTTTTCTTTTTTTATTTTATTTTCCTCCAAACTTGAACTTTGATTAGGAGGTCTATTTGTAGGAGATATGTGTGAGCGAAGATTTTTGCCCCCACTCTTAGTGGAATGGTTTTTACGACTTTGGCATTATTATGCTCAGGGCCTTAGAGAATATGGACCTAGACCCAGAGAAAATGGAGTCCCCAGCCGGACGGGCTGGAAAAAATAAAGGGGTGGATGACTCGATTCCTAAGGAATCCCCAACCCCCTAATGGATTTGGAAAGTTGGGTACGTATGGGGAAGGTGAGAATGATCCAATACCCCCCATAACGCCCAGTTTATTGGAACCGACCTACTTTTCAGGTCTAAATATTATAAAATTCTTAGCTTATTAGAATATTATCCATACTATATGCAAACATTAAAATAAAATATCATTGTATTAAAATCAAAGTAATGTTCAAAACAAAATAATAAATGGACACAAGATGGAAACATGCCGTTATAACCATGTCCAACGTCTAAAATAAGTAGGACACCCACCAAAAGGTGGAAACATGTCCTTTACAATAGTCCCAAATTCTTTAAACGATAAACTAAATTACATAATAAAAATTAAGGTATCGACAAAGTGGAAACGTGCCTTTTACAATTAAAGAAATCAAATAAATAATTAATTAAGCAAATTAAATAATTCAAGCATAATAATTAAACGTAAACATCTAGTACAACCAAAATATATCATCCATCATAAAAACAAATCAAATAAATAAATAAAGCTAGAGTTTAAAGTACTAAATAAACAAAATTAGGGTCTCAGATTTAAAAGATTCATTTTACAGTTTAAGGTTTGGAGTTTTAAAGCTGCTGAATAAAATTGGTTTTAATTACTGGATTTGGGAAATTTGGAGAATGGAGACACTGGATTAGGGTTTGGAGCACTAAGATTTAAATTCAGGTTTTAGCATTTAGGGTTTAAGGTTCTGAGGTTAATGGGAATTAAGACACTGGAACTAGGATTTTAGATTTTTTGGAATTAAAGGATTTTAATGTTTTAGAATTAAATTAATGTTTTGGAAAAATAAAAAAATAGTTTAGGTTTTGGAAAATTAAGGAAACAATTTAGGGTTTTGGAAAATTAAGGAAACAATTTAGAGCATTGGAAAAATAAGGAAATAGTTTAGGGTTTTTAATATTATAGAAAGTAGATTAAAGTTTTAGAAATTGGAAAATAAGGGTTCTGGATGTTAGGTTACAGTGAGCGGGGATTTTTGCCCTCATTCCCGGTGGAATGGTTCTTGCAACTTCTGGACTATTTAGGCTCAGGGCCTTAGAGAATACGGGCCTAAGCTCGGAGAAAATGGAGTTGCCACCCGTACGGGCTGGGAAAAATAAAGGGGTGGATGACTCAATTCCTAAAAGATCCCCATCCCCCTATTGGGTTCAGAAAGTTGGGTACGTGTGGGGAAGGTGAAAAATGGCCCAGCACCACCACAATGCCGATTCATTAGAACCGGCCTCCTTTTCAGGTCTTAATATTATAAAATTCTTAAAAATAATAATATTATCCATACTACATGCAATAATAAAAATAAAGCATCAATATATTAAAATCAAAATAATATCCAAACAAAGCAAATAAATGGACACCTATTCGAGGATGGAAACATGTCCTTACATCGTCCATGTCTAAAATTAAATAGGAAACCCACTGAAAGGTGGAAATGTGACCTTTACATTGGTCCAAAAACTTTAAAATAAAATAAAATACATAAAATTTAACTAATGAGGTACCCACAAAGTGGAAACATACCTCTTAAAAATTTTAAAACTAAGACGAATAAAAGAATACTCAATCATCTAATTATAAATAAAAGCAACCCATTCATAAAATAAAATAAACCATTCATCATTAACATATAACAAATCACATAATCAAATAAATAAATAAAATTATAATTCAATCCATTAAATAAACAAGGTTAAGGTTTAGGATTTAGAATTTAAGAAATTAGGGTTCTGGGATTTAAAGTTTGAGAAAATAGGGTTTTGGTATTTAGAATTAAGGTTTTAAAGAATTTTGTCTTCGAGAAAAATGATTTAGGGTTTTGGAATCTTAAAGCACTAGTATTATTGTTAGGTTTATTATTTTAGAAAGATTATGCTACTGTGTGATTAAAATTTATAATTTGGGATTGAAGTGAATAAGGTACAAGCCAATGAAAATAAGATTAAAACTTAAATATTTAAAAAGAAATAACTACTGTAATAATAAAATAAACAAAATTGATTAAGGTTTTAATAAAACAAATTAGGGTTTAATTTAAATTAGGGTTTGGAATTCTTATCGAAAAGGATTAGGGTTTTAAACATGCAATATGATTTTTTAAGGTTTTAGATGGGAAATTAGAGTTTCTAGGGTTTTTGATCTTTAGAAATATAGATTAGGGTTTTATTAAAATATGATTATTATAAAAAGACTAAGAACACTTTAACATGAATTTTGATAAATACTTATATGTAATATGGCTACTGGACTTATAAAACATTATTTGAATGATCTAATGCTATGGTGATTTAATGGAACAAGCTACTGGTCATGCAAACAACAAAAAGAAACTACTATGCTTACATATTGGTATATAAATTAAAAGTTAAAAGAATGAACTTTAAACGAAGAAAATTTGGTTGATGAAATAATTATAAGTTATCCCAATATAAGAAAATACAACAGGGTCTAATGAGAGCATGAAATATCTCAGAGTTTGAGCCTTAGTGGCTTGGGCAGACTGCATAGCAGTGATGTACTGCTTCACATGGAGATGAGGGTTTCTAGTACCAGTGAACCTAGCAAAAGAAGGCATTTTGAATTTATAAGGGACCTCCTCATCTTGTTCAAACAATTTTCCAATCTGAGAAATGTCTTTAGTTTTCAACTTCTTCTGGAATTTCTTTTCTAAATTAGCAATCAGTTTCTCAACATCAGAAGTTTTAGTCTTTTCCATAGTTGCTTTTTCCACAATCCTTGGCTCCTTCTTCTTATCTTGAGGAGCTTGGAAGTATTATTGTCAGTCATCATCATCAATCATTACCTTGTCATCATCAAAAGCCACTTCACCAACCTTAGCCTTCCCTTTGTCCTTCGGCTTCTTGGTGCTAGCAGATGCATCAACATTATTCCCTAAAATTGCAGCCAATTGACTCTTCATGGTCTCGGCCAGGGCCTCCTTTAGTTCTTCCATTTTAGCATTGAGGGTGTCATCCACCATTCTTTGAATTTTTTCAGCTCCATTGTTTTTGGTGAAAAAGTGATTGAGTCATTGCTAGATTCTTCGTCTCCGACGTAGGTCAAATTATCATAAACTTTTGAACTGTCGTAATCCAGGGCTGTGAGGCAAAAAGGATTAATAATATGAGATGCAAATGTATGTATGCATAAATAATAAGCAAACAACGATAAATAGGGCGTTCCATCCAATCTTATATCATCCATACACAGATGGCGAGTCTCTTTTCCTAGATGTATGGTTAACAAAATACCAACATGGGCTATCTTGTTTTCGAAAAATTCTCTCGGACGTTTCAACCAATAGTTATATTTTAAAAAAATGGAAATTAGTTCATGATAATTCCCATTAATTAGGATTTAATCCATCCAATCAACTAAAGTAGCTTTTATGCTATATTGGATTAAAACTAAATTATGAGGTTTATTATAAATAGATTTCTCACTTGAAAATTTTACTAATGATTCATGCCAAAAACAAGCCCATGGTTAATAATTCTTAGTATAAACTAGGCTCACAATTGATTTTTGGTATTCTATAATTGACCTAAATAATTTATAAGAAAAAGTTGGATAAAATAGTTTTGTTGGAAAAACCCATTGCAAAATGATTTTTAGAAAAAAAATGGATTTTGACTTTTTATTTGAGTCATGAGAAAAGAATTTTTTATTTGTTTTTAGAAAATATTTTTGTCTAAAGACAATCTTGAAAAGTTTTGAAAATAGCTTTAGTCTTTTGGACTTTAAAGAAAAATTTATTTTGAGCTTACAATGTACTTAGGTCATATTAGAAAAGGAACTGTGAGCAGGGATTTTCGCCCCCACTCCTGGTGGAATGGTTCTTGCGACTTCGGCACTGCTTAGACTCAGGGCCTTAGAGAACACGGACGTAAGTCCAGAGAAAATGAAGTCGCCACCTGGACGGGCCGGGAAAAAAGAAAAGGGTGGATGACTCAATTCCTAAGGAATCCCCAACCCCTTAATGGGTTTGAAAAGTTGGGTACGTGTGGGGAAGGTGAGAAATGGCCCAACACCCCCACAACACCCGGTTCATTGGAACTGGCCTCCTTTACAGGTCTTAATATTATAAAATTCTTAAATATAACAATAGTATCCATATTACACAAATTAATTAAAATAAAGCATCGATATATTGAAAATCAAAACAATATCCAAGCAAAACAAATAAATGGACACCCATCCAAAGATGGAAACATGCCCTTACATAATCCATGCCTAAATAGGACACCCACTGAAAGGTAGAAACATGTCCTTTGCATTAGTCTAAATTATAAAAGCAATTTAAATTACATGATATTTAAATAATGAGGTACCCACCAAGTGGAAACATACCTCTTACAACATTTGGAAATCAAAATAAATCGATAAAGTAAATAACCATTCATCATAAATAAATCATTCATCAAAGATATTAATCAAAATATAAAATAAACATTCATCCATGATAATTTAAATAAACTAATCATTGAAATTAAATAAACCAATAAAGTGTTGAAAATAAATTAAAGCATATAATAGCCTACATAATCAAATATAAAATTAAATAAAGCAAATAAAGATTCAAATTAGGGCTACTGTTTCTATTTAAGATTCTTTATTTAATGTGTTTAGGGTTTTGGAATTTATGGGTTTAAGCTACTTTAAGTTTTAAAGGAATTGAAATGGATTAAAGTTTTATAATTTAAGAGGTTGATTAAGTTCTTTTATTAACTAAATTAGTGTTTGAGGAGTGAAATCATGAAATTAGGGTTTGGACTCTTTAAAACATTATATTTATTATTATTAGCTACTTACTGTGTTGAATTTTAATATTTAGGTTTATAAGGTTTTAGAGTTTTAAAGATCAGGATTTAGAAAAATTAGGGTTCAAGGTTTTAAGGAAATTAGTAGGGTTTAGAATAATTAGTTTGAGGTTACTGTCTTGGTTTTAAAGTTGAATTAGGGTTTTTAGTGTTTCGGAGAATGTATTAGATTTTAGAATTTGGAAAAACAATTTATAGTTTTATGAAGCTTTATGAAAGTAAACAAAATGATTTAAGGTTTATAGAAACAAAAAATATATTTTTTAGGGTTTTTGGAAAGAAAAAGATTCAATTTAGGGTTTTTGAAAATTGAAAAGCAGATTAGGGTTTTGGTAAATTTTGAAACGATTTAAGATTTTTAGAATCAAAAGTAACAATTGGATGATTCAAGCTACTATGAAAAAATTAGATATTCATACCTTCGTTTGTTGGTTCCACCAAAAATTACTTCTTGGATGAACAAGAACAAAGGCAAGATGGTTGGCTTTAATGGATTGAATTGCATGTTTGCTTCTCTCAAAAGTTCGATCGTTAATCTTTGCCAAAAAGTTTTAAACTCCGATCACTATTCTAAGTTTTTCCTTCACTCGATTTTCCTCCCTCTTTCTATGTTGTTTTTAGTCCTATTAATAGATGATTTTGGTGATTAATCTTAATTGTTCATGGAATCTGACATTAATTAAGAAAAGGAAACCGAAACCAAATTGAATTTTGCTTTGGAAAAAATTGCGTCGGAAAAATTTCGCTGGCAAAAAAAAAACTACTGCGGAAAAATTTCGCTGGCAAAAAAATTGCCGTGGGAATTTGCTGGCTGCGGGCTGTGGAACTGTCTGTGGGCCATTTCACCCGCAGAAAAAATATGCGGGCGAAATGGCTTTGGTCATTTCGTCCGACCCCTTTTCGGCGACGAAAAATTTAGTCGCCGATTTTTATTTTTATTTATTTATTTATTATTATTTATTTATTATTAATTATAAAAATGAAATACTAAAGCAAATATTATTTAATTCAGATAACAAAAAAATTATTTTGGACTTATTAAAATATATTGGACAACACAAAAATTATTTAGGACTAAGTAAAATATATTGGACAACACAAAAATTATTTTGGACTAATTAAAATATATTGGACCGGACTGGGTCAAAAATTAAGGGTCTACAGTTTGCCCCCTGCTTGAATGATCTGAGACTATAGTGAAAGAGAGTGAAATGCAATAAGACTTAATTTTTGAGATGGTTGAGGTTTTGGGTTCTGGACCCGGTTCGAGTTCCAGACTCAAGGATAATTTTAGGTTATGGACCTAAGCGTAATTTTAGGTTCTGGACGTAAGGATAATTTGGGTTCTGGACCCAAGCTAAGTTCTAGACTTAGAAGAGATTCTAGGTTCTGGACCTAGAAGAGATTCTAGGTTCTGGACGTAAGGATAATTTGGGTTCTGGACCCGAGCTAAGTTCTGGACTTAGAAGAGATTCTAGGTTCTGGACCTAAGGAAATTTTGAGTTCTGGACCCGAGCTAAGTTCTAGACTTAGAAGAGATTCTAGGTTCTTGACCTAAGAAAAATTTGGGTTTTGGACCCGAGCTAAGTTCTGGACTTAGAAGAGATTCTAGGTTCTGGACCTAAGGAAAATTTGGGTTCTGGACCCGGGCTAAGTTCTGGACTTAGAAGAGATTCTAGGTTCTGGACCTAATCAAAATTTGGGTTCTGGACCTAAGGAAAATTTGGGTTCTGGACCCGAGCTAATAAAGATTTAATTATCTGCAAAAAATAATTTTTTGGTTTCAAAAAGTTTGACTAATCTTTATGCATATGTCTTCTCCTTGCCTCCTGCGTGTAAAAATATTTATACACACGCAAGCATTTGAATGATTAAAGTGAATAATTGAATTTACAGTTTATTTACTGTGTAGTCACTGTTCATGCACTATTTACTATTCAAAAATAGTAACTTACTATTTGTAAATAATAGTAAATAGTATTTAAATATTGTAAATAGTAATTTACTATTCATAAATAGTAAACTTACTTTTGAATTTTATTTTTTTCCTTGCCGTTTCTCTATATAAACCAACGAATTCCTTCATTTCATTCACAGCAAAATCTATAATTTCTATAATTCTCTCAAATTCTTTTAAATTTAACACATAGTTTTCAAAAGAATGCTTGCTTCAAGGTCATGGACTCATTCTAATGCTGAGTTATTAGAATTTATTCGGCATCATGAAGACGAAAATATAGATATACTAGCCGGGATGCCGCTTCATTGTAGTTCAAACCAAAAGAGCGCGGTAATTATTCTTCTTCTTTCTTTTTTCTTTTTTTTTTAAATTTTTTTATTCATATTTCTGTTATTTGTTTTTATTTCTTTATTTATTATATATATATATATTTTTTTTTCTTTGTTTTTTTTTCTTTTTTTCTTTTTTTTTCTTTCTTCGTTTTTTCTTCATTTTTTCTTCATTTTTTATTATTTTTTTTCTGCTATTTGTTTATGTCATTATTTTTATTTTTATTATTTATTTATGTTTTTATATTATGCTCTTTTATTATTATTGTATTTGCATTTATTTTTTATTTATATTTTTATATTATTATCTTTTAGAAAATTTAGGAAAAATAAATTAATTTAAGCAGATAGAATAATATGTACTTACCTGGTATTAACTTACCTGGCTCCGTGTTAGCGTGATCGTTGCGTTGTTCGGGCTGGAGGGTGTATTTACAAAGCCTGACAATGGTATGATGTAGTGCCTTCTCGGGTAAGGCAGATTATCCGAGAATGCGGCTTTGAGAGCTTCATCTTACAATTGCCATCTGAGGAATATCTAATAGATCAGAGCGTAGTCCAGGCACTTGCAGAATGATGGTTGGACACAACTCATACTTTTCACTTGCCCATTGGAGAGATGACAATTGGTTCGGTCGATTTTACTGCTATAACCGGCCTTCGATATGATGGTGTTTTGGTTCCTCTGACCAATGATATTTTAACATTTGAAGAAATTTAGCAATTAATTGGTATGGAACCATCATATAAAGGGTCTTTTAAGATAAAAATTGAGCCAATTCATAGTTATTGGATGAACTACGAAGGACGGGTTCACAGGGACACGACCCAACAGTATGCTGGAGGATTTTTGTTATATTTTCTTGGGTCGACCATCATAGGCAGCACTGAATCCTCCAACTACTTGTCAGTGTTGAGGGCCCTTTCTTATTTTAGGATGGTACCATCTTCTGCCTGGGGTGAAGCTGGTCTCGCTTGTCTTTACCATGGTCTTGATAAAATTTGCCGAAACAAGAAGTCTTTTTGTCGGCTTGATGGCGGTTGTAGAGGTATTCTTCTTCTACCAATGTCAATTTCGCTCCTTTCTTGTATGAATTTGATCTTTACTATTATTGTAGGCATGGGCATATGAACACAACCTCGTGAGGGTACCCGGTATTTTTCGAGAGAGAGTTGGGTATCCGAGATTAAATTTCTGGCTGTCAGATCGTGTGAACGTTCCCGACTCTCATCATGTGCATACTCATCGCTTTGTGTTGAGCCGCTTAACCTGGGACTAGGTAAAATAACATTAGTATGCTTTAAAATTTATGTGAAAGTTTACTTACCTTATGTTAATTTGTAGGTGAATTTGGCCTTGTGGAACCCAGAAAAGTGGACAAACTGGTCTTCTTTCATGAAGGCTGCACTATCTTTCCAACATTCTCGCTGAGTCATCACTGGCACAGTGTCTAGTGGTTGGTTTCTCAGAGAGAGAGTTTATGAGTGGTTTCTTGGTCTCGAGTAGCGAAGGGTCCCGATGCATTACCCAGAATATACTTTAAATATTATGTCAATGCCAGAGGATGCATGGTGGTCGGCTCGATACGATTATGGTGTAGAGTCATTTCTCCATCTACCAAGTGCATTTTATGCCCATTTTATTCAAAGAAGGCTATTGAACTTTGATGTATCTCCTGTTGGTGTACGGGAGATTCCCAAAGAAAATGAGGGTAGAGATGAAGAGGAACATCATGGAGATGCAGGAGAATTCGTTCCACATCTTGGGGCTAGCACTTCTCGGTAAACCTTTTTCAATTTTCCCTTGCAACTGCTTCTTTCTTTTTGGATTCTTTAATGATTGTTGCAGGCTATTGGCTCATTTGATCATGAGGCTGGACCATCTTTTACTGCCCATTCATTTGCTCATTCTAGCCCACCAAATATCCCATCTCATCCGCAGGGCATTGATATGAATTACCTAGTAAGTTCTCTTATTTCGTGATAATGTATGTTTTATGTATGCATGATTATGTATGCTCTTACCTTTTTCCCTTCTGGGTCACAGTAGATGCTTGAAGATCAAAATAAGAAACTTCAGGAAGAGTTGGCTACAAGTCATCAGCAGGCTTCTCATTTCAAAAATTTATATCATCAATCCGAATAGAATTTTTGAGACTTCCAATTTCAGGGGATGAGGGATCCTAGCGCTTCTTCATCAAGAGGCCCCCAGACTAATGACCATGAGATCCTTTCGTCTACCTCCGATAAGGACCGTGACAGATAGGAACTCCATGGTAATAGGGATTTTGGTGCTCCCGCTTTGGGCGATCTCGAGACGAGTAATTTGCCTCCTCCAACAGGCGATGATTTTTTCAGGGCTTTATTTGATGATTTACCACCACCTTTTAGTGATGTATAAATATTGTATCAATTGTATAAATATTGCACAATAAGCATAATGACAATACATAATTTCTACCTTTACTATAACTCTTTCTCTTCTTTTTTTTATCATCATTATTTCCTTGCCCAATGCGTCCTTCGAGGTTCAACATACTTCCCTTAACTTGAAAGCTTTGTATGACAAAAATATTTTTTATTATTTTTTGAATTTTTATTTTGAAATCAAATGTTGGCTTTGCCAAATCAATTTCAATGTACCTCAGGACTTGATTTTTCCAAATTAACATATATATTACATGACAACTCTAGCTACCGTACTAAACTCGGGAATCATTTCTATTTAAGCAAGAATCATTGCACTTCAAATAGGCACATACACATTACTTTTCCAAAGGTCTCATTGAGTTTAAATATTGTCTATCTCATATGCATGCTTATTCAAACCATCTCCACTAATAGACTCTACCTACCAAGAGAGATCAACAATTCTTTAATAGGCTTGAAATGGGGTCTATAAGGGATATGGGTTAAATGAAGGCCATTTGTAAGTGGGAACCATTGTGACACAATGGACAAACCCTCACACTATAAATTTCTTATTTGAACTTTAGGCAGCTGGGAGCAATTTTACTAGACTTGAAATTCTTTCTATCTTCTTGGCATTAATCTGGATCTTGATTAGGACAGTTTTTTCCCTTGCAAAAAGTTTGGTACCCAAATTCACTTCTTTTCTTCTTCTCCCTTTTCTTTCCTTTTATTTTTCTTACTCTTCCCTTTCTTTAAGCATTTTATCATTTTGTCCTTCTTCCTTGTAGGACTGTCAAGTAAAGAACTTTCAAGAATTGGATGGTCTTCCTCCTTTTTCTCCAATTTCGATTGAATCTTTAGTTGGGTTGGACAAATTCAAGCCAAACTTTCCTTATAAAGCAAATGGAAGCCTTTTGCTGCTTTAGGTAAAAGGGAACTCAGTTGGCTTTTTGAACAGCCTTTCTAGGTTTTATTTTTCTTTTTTCCTTTTTATGTTCTTTTTTTTCTTTTTTTTTCTTTTTTGGTTCTATCTCAAATAGAGTTGTCTTATTTGTACCAACTTGGGTTTCCAATAATGGATGAGTGGAGTGGTATAAATCTTCTTTAATAGGGATACATCATTTGTTACTCTGACGCTGTCTTGATATATTGGAGGTATTAGGAAAACTTCAACTACCCTTATGGTCTTGAAAACATCAACTACCCTTATGGTTTTGACTAATCATTACTTTCTTTGATCTTTTTGCCTCTTCATCTTAGTGATCATAAGACTTGTCAAAAGTATCACAACAGCTCAAGGTAGGTTATTAGGGTTTGTAAGCCAATGAAAAGAAAACTAAAATTTTATGAAGGCTCAAAGGGACAACTAGGGATTAATATTTAATAGGGTGGATACAAGTCGTTAGCTCCTCAAACAATGCCTAGATCATCTCTCTCTTAAATAAGCAGAGTTCAATTTCGCCTCGAAAGTTTGTCAAAGCATGTTCTAAGACTGACTAAGACCTAGACAAAGGTCATTATGCAGGAGCCCTCTCTAAGTAAGCATACACAACTCAATGCTATATAGCAATTACCTTACCAAGCAAAGTCATGCAAGTCATGATGCATAAATATATTAATTCATGAACATCAAGCTAGATTCCTCATCGGTTGAGCACCAAAATGAACAAAGACCAACAAAAATTTTTATGAAAGTAATTTATTCATACAACTTTTAAATTTGAAAAATACGATAGTTCCAATTAAATATTAAAGAAGATAAACTTGAAAAGCAACATTCAAGCTAAGGAAAGTTTGTTGAGTTAAGCTTCTTTTCCTTTCACATCTTCAATATTTCAATCTTGAAAAGAGGATAAGACAAAATCTTCTTCCAATCCTTTTCCCACCATGAAGGTTGCCGGTGGAGGTACTCTATTGAACTTGGGTAATGGATTGTCTTTGGTGTTCGGCTCGTTGGGCTCGGGCAGCTTTCCACTATCAATTAAATTTTGGATCTCATGTCTCAACCTCACACATCTATCCGTGTCATGCCCTTGCATTTGATGAAATTGACAAAATGCTTTAGTGTCAAAATTAGGTGGGAGAGGGTTAGGTAAAGGGCGAGGTTTTAAGGGTTGTAACAATCCCTTTCTTTGAAGCTTATTGATAACCTAAGACATCAGTTTGCCTAATTCTGAAAACTGCCTTCTTGTTCTTTGGTTAGTAGTATTAACACCGACTTCTTTTTGCGCGCTTTGATTTCCAGATTGGTAGTTTCCTTTCTCATTCCTTTTTATTGAAAAGTGATTCTTCTCTCTTTCCCATTCTTCAATTTGCAGACCAGCTTGGAGGAGGTCTTTGAAATCACAGATGAGTGTATGAGACATCCTCTCATGAAGACTAGGCAACACCCCCTCTCACAATCATCCTTATTTGATCAGATTCATCGGGCCTCTTCTTGAGCAAAGCGGCCTTGTTTCTCCATCTCTTCACATAATCTACAAATTTCTCATTTGACTTTTGCCTAATGGACTCCACTTCCATTAAGGTAACTTCCATCCCGACATTATATCCATATTGTTGGATGAAGGCTTTGTAAAGCAAATCCCAATTCTTTTTGTGTTCCATCATCTAAGGTATTGAACTAATTTTGGACAACAAGGTCCAATGAGAGCATGAAGTACCTTAAAGTTTGAGCCTTAGTAGCTCGGGTAGACTGCATAGCAGTAATATACTACTTCACATGGAGATGAGGATTTCCGGTTCCATCAAACTTCGCAAAAGATGGCATCTTGAACTTGTACGGAACTTCTTCATCTAGCTCAAATAATTTGTCAACTTCGGGCATTTCTTCGGTCTTCAGTTTCTTTTCAAATTTCTTTCTAAGTTCGTAATCATCTTTTCAACATCAGAAGTTTTGATTTTCTCCATAGATTACCTTTCAACAATCTTTGATTCTTTCTTCTTGTCTTGAGGATCTTGGTAGTATTGAGCCCAATCATCATCATCATCAATGATCACCTTTTCATCATCAAAAACCACTTCACCAACTTTAGTCTTCCCTTTATCCTTTGGCTTCTTAGTGCTAGCAGATGCATCGGCATGATTTTCTAATATTGCAGTCAATTGGTTCTTCATGGTATCAACTAGGGCCTCTTTTATTTCTTCCAACTTGGCTTTGAGGGCGTCGTCCACCATTCTTTGAATTTATTCAGGATCCATTGTTCTTGGTGAGCGAGTGATTGAGTCATTGCTAGATTCTTTGCTTTCGGCATAGGTCGGATTGTCGTAAGCTTTTGAACTATCATAATCTAGGGCTGTGAGCCAGAAAGGATCAATGATATGAGATGCAAATGTATGCATGTATGCATGTATGTACAAACAATCAACGAAGAAAGATAATTAGGAAGTTCCTTCCAACCTTATAACATCCACACACGAATGGCGAGTCTCTTTTCCTAGGTAGAAGGTTAACAAAATACCAACATGGGGTATCATGTTTTCGAATATTTCCCTCGGACGTTTCAACCAATAGTTATATTTTAGAAAATGGAAATCCATTCATAATAATTCCCATTAATTAGGTTTTAATCCATTCAACCAACTATAGTAGCATTTATGCTATATTGGATTAAAACTAAATTAAGAGGTTTATTATAGATAGATTTCTCACTTTAAAAGAGTAACTAGTGGTTCATGCCAAAAATAAGCCCATGATTAATTATTCTTAGTATAAACTAGGCTCACAATTGATTTTTGGTATTTCGTAATTGACCCAAATAATTTGTAAGCTCTTTGCAAGATAATTTTGTTTATAAGCCCATTGTAAAAAGATTTTTAGAAAAAAAATGGATTTTGGGCTTTACATTTGGGTTATGAGCAAAATAATTTTTGATTTATTTTTAGAAAAGTCTTATGTCCAAAGAAAAATTTTGAAAATAGCTTTGGTCTTTTGGATTTTAAAGAAAAATTTATTTGAGCTCGCAAATGTACTTGGGTCATATTAGAAAAAGATCAGACCAAATAAGCTATGATTTAAGCCAAGATAAATTAACCATAGTCAAACAACATGCATTTGGGGTAAAACCTAAGGAAAGTAACTAGGCCAATTACATGAGCTTTAGTTTTTGGGTTAAAAGGCTTAGGTTCCTATAGCAAGTATATACCAAATGGTACGAGGCTATGAGTTCTTATGTCATGCTCGATCTCCATACCTTGAGTGAAAGTATGGTATCACTTACATAACATAACACGGGCGTCCTAACTCACGCACACGATGCAATCTAATATGATGCAATGGATAATATCATTATAAGAAAGAATAGAATAATATAAAGACCAACAAAATCAACTTCTCTTATCCCCAGCGGAGTCGCCACTGTGAGCAGGGATTTTTGCCCCCACTCCCGGTGGAATGGTTCTTGTGACTTCAGCACTGTTTAGGCTTGGGCCCTTAGAGAACATGAACCTAAGTTCGGAGAAAATGGAGTCGCCACCCGGATGGGCCGGAAAAAAAGAAAGGGGTTGATGACTCTATTCCTAAGGAATCCCCAACCCCCTAATGGGTTCGGAAAGTTGGGTACGTGTGGGGAAGGTGAGAAATGGCCCAACACCCCCACAATGCCCGGTTCATTGGAACCGGCCTCCTTTACAGGTCTTAATATTATAAAATTCTTAAATATAACAATATTATCCATATTACACACAATAATTAAAATAAAGCATCGATATATTGAAAATAAAAATAATGTCCAAGCAAAACAAATAAATGGACACCCATCCGAAGATGGAAACATGCCCTTACATAATCCATGCCTAAATAGGACACCCACCGAAAGGTAGAAACATGTCCTTTACATTGGTCTAAAATATAAAAGCAATTTAAATTACATGATATTTAACTAATGAGGTACCCACCAAGTGGAAACATACCTCTTACAACATTTGGAAATCAAAATAAATCGATAAAGTAAATAACCATTCATCATAAATAAATCATTCATCAAAGATATTAATCAAAAAATAAAATAAATATTCATCCATGATAATTTAAATAAACTAATCATTGAAATTAAATAAACCAACAAAGCATTGAAAATAAATTAAAGCATATAATAGACTACATAATCAAATATAAAATTAAATAAAGCAAATAAAGATTTAAATTAGGGCTACTATTTCTATTTAAGTTTCTTTATTTAATGTGTTTAGTGTTTTGGAATTTATGGGTTTAAGCTACTGTAAGTTTTAAAGGAATTCAAATGGATTAAAGTTTTATAATTTAAGAGGTTGATAAAGGTCTTTGATTAACCAAATTAGTGTTTCAGGAGTGAAATCATGAAATTAGGTTTTGGACACTTTAAAACATTATATTTATGATTATTAGCTACTTACTGTGTTGAATTTTAATATTTAGGTTTATAAGGTTTTAGAGTTTTAATGATTAGGATTTAGAAAAATTAGGGCTTAAGGTTTTAAGGGAATTAGGGTTTAAGAAAAATAGGGTTTAGAATAATTGGTTTGAGGTTACTGTCTTGGTTTTAAAGTTTAATTAGAGTTTTTAGTGTTTCAGAGAATGTATTAGATTTTAGAATTCGAAAAAACAATTTATAGTTTTATGAAGCTTTATGAAAATAAACAAAATGATTTAAGGTTCATAGAAACAAAAAAGATATTTTTTAGGGTTTTTGGAAAGAAAAAGATTCAATTTAGGGTTTTGGAAAATTGGAAAACAAATTAGGGTTTTGGTAAATTTTGAAACGATTTAAGGTTTTTAGAATCAAAAGTAACAGTTGGATGATTCAAGCTACTGTGAAAAAATTAGATATTCATACCTTCGTTTGTTGGTTCCACCAAAAATTACTTCTTGGATGAACAAGAACAAAGGCAAGATGGTTGCCTTTTATGGATTGAATAGCTTGTTTGCTTCTCTCAAAAGTTCGATCGTTAATCTCTGCCAAAAAGTTTTAAAGTCCGATCACTTTTATAAGTTTTTCCTTCACTCGATTTTCCTTCCTCTTTCTGTGTTGTTTTTAGTCCTATTTATAGATGATTTTGGTGATTAATCTTAATTGTTCAAAGAATCTAACATTAATTAAGATAAGAAAACCGAAACCAAATTGAATTTGGTTTCAAAAAAAATTGCATCGAAAAAATTTCGCTGGCGAAAAAAAACTGCTGCGGAAAAATTTCGTTGGCAAAAAAACCGCATGGGAATTTCGGGCTATGGGCTGCGGAACTGGCTGTGGGCCATTTCTTCCTACCCCTTTTCGGCGACGAAATTTTTCGTCACCAATTTTTATTTTTATTTATTTATTAATTATTATTATTTATTAATTATAAAAACTAAATACTAAAGCAAATATTATTTAATTAAGATAACATAAAAATTATTTTGGACTTATTAAAATATATTGGACAACACAAAAATTATTTTGGACTAATTAAAATATATTAGACCGGACTGGGTCAAAAATTAAGGGTCTACAGGAACAGACCAAATAAGCAATGATTTAAGCCAAGATTAATTAACCATAGTCAAACAACAAGCATTTGGGGTAAAAACCTAAGGAAAGTAATTAGGCTAATTACATGAGCTTTAGTCTTTGGGTTGAAAGGCTTAGGTTCCCATAACAAGTATATGCCAAAAGGTACAAGGCTATGAGTGGTTATGCCATGCTCGATCTCCATACCTTGAGTGAAAGTATGGTATCCCTTACATAACAAAACAAGGGTAACACGAGCATACTAACTCACGCACACGATGCAATTTAATATGATACAATGGATAATATAATGATAAGAAAGAATAGAATAATATAAAGACCAATGGAATCAACTTCTCTTATCCCCAGTGGAGTCGCCACTATGAGCGGAGATTTTCGCCCCTACTCCCGGTGGAATGGTTCTTATGACTTCAGCATTGTTTAGGTTCGGGAATTTAGAGAACATGGGCCTAAGCCCGGAGAAAATGGAGTAGCCACTCGGACAGGCCGGGAAAAAGAAAGGGGTGGATGACTAGATTCCTAAGGAATCCCTAACCCCTATTGGGCTTGGAAAGTTGGGTACATGTCGGGAAGGTGAGAAATGGACCAGCACCCCCACAATGCCCGGTTCATTGGAACCGACCTCCTTTTGAGGTCTTAATATTATAAAATTCTTAAATATAATGATATTATCCATACTACATGCAACAATTAAAATAAAACATCATTATATTAAAATCAAAATAATGTCCAAACAAAGCAAATAAATGGACACCCATCCGAGGATGGAAATATGTCCTTACATCGTCCATGCCTAAAACTAAATAGGACACCCACCGAAAGCTGGAAACGTGTCCTTTACATTGGTCCAAAAACTTTAAAATAAAATAAATTACATAAAATTTAACTAATGAGGTACCCACAAAGTGGAAACATACCTCTTACAATTTTAAAACTGAGACGAATAAAAGAATATCCAAACATCTAATTATAAATAAAAGCAAACCATTCATAAAATAAAATAAACCATTCATCATTAACATATAACAAATCACATAATCAAATAAATAAATAAAATTAGAATTCAATCCATTAAATAAATAAGGTTAAGGTTTAGGATTTAGGATTTAAGAAATTAGGGTTTTGAGATTTAAAGTTTGAGTGGTATTTAGAATTAGGGTTTTAAAGAATTTTGGATTCGTGAAAAATGATTTAGGATTTTGGAATCTTAAAGAACTAGTATTATTGTTAGGTTTATTATTTTAGAAAGATTATGCTATTGTCTGATTAAAATTTATAATTTGGGATTGAAGTGAATAAGCTACAAGCCTTTGAAAATAAGATTAACACTTAAATATTTAACAAGAAATAACTATTGTGATAATAAAATAAACAAAATTGATTAAGGTTTTAACAAAATAAATTAGGGTTTAATTTAGATTAGGGTTTGGAATTCTTATGGAAAAGGATTAGTTTTTAAAACATGCAATATGGTTTTTTAGGGTTTTAGATGGAAAATTAGAGTTTCTAAGGTTTTTGCTCTTTAGAAATACATATTGGGGTTTTATCAAAATATGATTATTATAAAAACAATAAGAACACTTTAACATGGATTTTTGTTAAATACTTATATGTAATATGGCTACTGGACATTTAAAACATTATTTGATTGATCTAATGCTATGGTGATTTAATGGAACAAGCTACTGGTCATGCAAACAATAAAAAGAAACTACTATGCTTACTGTATATTGGTATATAAATTTAAAGTTAAAAGAATGAACTCTAAACAAAGAAAATTTGATAGATGAAATAATAATAAGTTATCCCAATATAAATTTAAATGAATTAAGTTAGAAAGACACACCTCCATTTGTTGGCTCTACCAAAATTATTTGAACGAAATTCTAGATGAGCTTTGGCAAAGAAAATGATTACACTGCCTTTATATTTTTTTTGTTGAATTGAGAATAAGATAGTAAGCTAAGCTACTGCCTTGTTGATCATTTTTTTTGCTTGATTTTTATTTTAGATTTGTGGATCTCTGCTTGATATTTAAGTTTCCTTGCTAATTTCTTTTCTATTTCTCAAAGTCCCAAAAAATCTTCGTACTCTCTCCTGGCCGAAATCTAATTCCAATCCTTTTTCTCCTTTTTTTTTTCCATTCTCTCTTTTTTAGTGTGTTAAATACTATTATTTATAGGAAAACAAAAGACCTAATCTTATTTCAATAAGGAAATACCAACTATTTAGGAAAAATGATTATCCAATTATTTATACCGCACGTCGTCCGACGATGCATCTAATTTTTTATTTTTTCATTTTTTTTATTTTTATTAAAAATGACTATTCAATGTTATTAGTAATTAAAATAATTAAAATACCACAAAAATTATTTTCGGCTATCGGATTGGACTAGGTCAAAAATTAAGGGTCTACAGTTAGTAAGTATTTAGGTTTAAGGTTACAAATTAAGGTTTCTGGATCTGGGGAATTTAGGGTTTTTCTTTTTGGAAATTTAATTCTAGGATTCTAGATCAGGACTATTTGGTATACAAGATTTGGGTTTTGGTCTTTGAGAAACAAGATTTAGAAATTAGGGTTTTAGGTTCTTTTAAGAATTAAGGTTTTGAAAATTAAGGATTTGGTATCTTGAAACAGTTTAAGGTATTTTAAGAATTTGGTTAGGGTTTTGAGTGTTGAACTTGGAAAACATATTAGGGTTTAACAATTTTAAACTACTAGATTAAAGCAACAATTTAAAATAAATAATCAAAATGTTTAATGGAAAAGAAGAAGAATCTAGCTACTGTATGTTTTAACAACCTATAAATCAAGGGATGAAGTTACTGTAAGTATAAACAAATTGTATGATTAAAGCCAAACCTCCATTGTTAGTTCCACCAAAATTGATTCAGGCTAAACAAAAATAAAAACAGTGTCACTGCCTTTGATGTATTGATGAGTAATGAATGTTGATTGTTGCAAATTAACTCTTGTTGGTTTCTCCTTTGTTGATCAATCTGCCTTGCTGATCAATGTTGCTTCCTTTGATTGTTGTTGCTTCTTTAATCATTGTTATTGCTTGTTATTAGCATTAAACCTTATTATTTATAGGCAAACCATCTCAAAAACCCTTAACCTTATCTGCGTAATCCAGCTTTAAAATGAATTATAGCCTTATTTGAAAACCAAATGGCCTGTCAAAACATAAAATACATTAGGACCATGTCGATATGATGTGCTAGATCGACATGGGCCAAGTCCATGTCGATCTGGTGTGCCAGATCAACATGGGCCAAGGCCATGTTGATATGGGCAAGTAAATCGACATGGGCCTTTGTCTTATATGGACTTGGGCCAACATGAGTATTAGCTCAAGTCGCCTGGGGCCTCCCCAGCTTAAAATAGTATTGTATTTTTTATTAATGGACTTGACAATTTTTGGGGTCCAATCAGTTGAATTTATGCCTTTCGAAATCGAAATGACTTATTTAAAGTTGTAAACTAGGTTTAAATCTTTAAAAATTGAATCAAATTTATTATGGCATTCTTTAATTAGGACCATACCAACTTAAGGCCCAAATTAAGGGTCTATGCCCCCTACTTGAATGATCTTGAATTGATTCAGAGAGTGAAAAAGCAGCATGACTATTGAATTAATTTTGGTAAAAATGAATTCGGCTCTAGACCCAATTTTGGATTTGGACTCTGGGCCCGAATTAGATTTGGTTTAGGTTCTAGACCCGGATTGAGATTTGGACTTAAAAAATAATTTTGGGTTCTAGACCCGAGGTGGTTTAGATTCTAGATTCGGATTGAGTTCTTGACTCGAAAAATGATTTCATGTTTTGGACCCGATTTGAGTTTTGGACTCAAAAAATATTTGGGTTCTGGACCTAGTTTGGTTTGGGTTTTGGACCCAGTTTAAGCTCTAGACTAAAAAAATATTTGGGTTATGGACCTAAGGTAGTTTGGTTATGGACCCAGATTCAGTTCTCGACTTGAGGTTCTGGACTTGAGGTGGTTTAGGATCTAGACTCGGTTTGAGTTCTGGACTTGAAAAATATTTGGGTTCTAGACTAGATGTGGTTTAGGTTTTGGATCCGGATTAAGTTCTGGACTAAAAAAATATTTAGATTTTGGACCTATGGTGGTTTGGGTTCTAGACGCAGATTGAGTTCTAAACTCAAAAAATATTTGGGTTATGGACTCGATGTGCCTGCAAAAATTAATTATAGTAAGTAAAATATTTTGCAAAAAAATTTAAGCTATTTTTTACTATACCTATTTACTCTTGCCCTTGAGTGGAGAAAATATTTATAAGTACAAAAATTATTTTTTAGAAATGCATAAAATATATACCCATAATAAATATCTATTTACTATTTCAATGTGTCGTGTGTGAATTATTGAAACATATAAAAATAAAAGAAGCCAAATTTGACTACTGCCTTCATAAACTAATAATGCAAAGTAATAAAGTAACTTTGGATAATTGAAATGGATGAGAAATGAAAACAACATGTGAAATTGTCCTTTTATTTATTATATTACATATATTATATTATTATTATATTATATTATTATTATTTACTAATATTCATTTCATTTTTCTATATAAAGGGTCGTGCCCTTTCAATTTTAAAAATAGAACACCTTCATCTTCACCTTTTCCATGAAATTTTAAGTTTAAAAGCTTCATCATTTTCCATGGTTGCCATTCAACATTCTTCAAGGTACGAGACATGATCAAATAATGAATTGATTACTTACCACTGAGACAACGAGGTTGAGCGAATTTCGTTGTTACTTGGGATGCATCTATATTTGGATAGCAAGATGGTTGTTGTAATATTCTCATGTATGCCCTAGAAGTTTTAATTTTGTTGTTGTTGTTGTTGATTTAAAATGTGATTGAATGTATATATTAGGTGATAAGAAAAGGAATTGAGAAGTGAATGCTTATGTATATGTGTTTTGGGAAAGAAATAGGGTTTAGAGAAAAGTGTATATGTTGTTTATATGTTAATATATGCAACATATAAATTGGTCAAAAGGGTTGGTCAAAGCAAGAAGATATTTTATTTGAGATTTGTGAAATTACATATTTGGGCATGCAAGGGACAAAAGCTAAATTAAGTGATGAGGGGTGTTTTGGTAATTGTCTTGTTAAAAACACTTGGTGGAGATTAAAAGGGAAATTTGACTTTGTTCTCTTCATGTTTTCTTCTTCTTTCTCTATTTGGCCGGCTCCTCCTTAGACAAAGGAAAGCAAAAGGTGAAGAGAGGTGTTTGAAGTTCTAAGCTCAATTTGAAGGAAGATTGAAGTGATCAAGTGTTGATTCAAGAAGTTTTTAACTAAGGTAAGATCTTTCCTTTGATTTCTTTATTCTTTTGAAGTGAATTAGGGTTTGTTGGTTTGATGATAAGATGTGGTGGTGATGTGTTTTCAAGTGTTAATTTGGTTTTAAGTTAAGAGTTTGAATAGGTGTTGATGTTGGAAGTGGTGGATGTTGATTTTGGATGAAGGAGAAAGAGATTGGTTTTAGGGTTTTGAAAATGGTTTGTGTTTAAATTTAGTATGGATGTTTTGTGAAGTGTTTCTTGTGATGAATTTGTGTTTAGAACATTGTTTCCATTCATTTGAACTATGTTATATTGTGTATGATGAGTTTGTGATGTGCATAAGGTGTTAAAATGCATTTAGAAGAGTGTTGGTTTTTGGTTAGGGTAGTTTATGAGTGACACGGCCAAAACCAAAGAAGAGACACGGCCAAGACTTGATGTTTTGGAGAGACACGGCCAAGTCCATGGAATCTTGGCCGTGTGTGTGTGATTTTGGAGAGGACACGGCCGTGTCTCATGCCAGTGTCTGCTACTGCCAACTTGTTTTGGGAGACACGGTCACAAGCTTGGCCGTGTCCCTTGGGTGTGTTGGTTACTGTGTTTGGCTTTTGTTCTTCATACATGTTTGAGTTTGAACTTTCAATTGAAATGCATATGATACTACTTGAACTAGGGTTTGTACTATGCAATGTGAATTTTGTAAATGATAATGTGTAAGATGGATAATATATTTTTGAAATGCTATATGCATAATATGAATTGAAATGTGAAATGTGATGCAAAGCCATTGTGTTTGGCTATGATGATGCAATTGAAAGAAATAAGGCATGTTTGCCTAAATGTTGATGAGAATTGAGAATGGAAATGATGACTAAATAATAAATGAATTGTGTGGCTAATGTGTTATTCCATTTTCAGAGTTTGTTGTTGGTGGCATGCCTAATAAGTGTAACAATCTCTTGAAGTTAGGTTGGATTGAATCCTTGAAGCCTAATTGAGATGTTACCACCCTTGAAGCTAGGTTGTATTGGTTCTTGAAGCCAAGTTGGGTTGAGGCTTAGCATGCTTTGCTCCCCTTGAAGCTTGGTTGAACCTAATACTTGAAGCCTAGTTGGGTATATGATATTGATAAAGTTGATAACAAAACCAAAGCATTAACTCTGAAAATTGAATGGCATATTAGTGTGTCTTGGGCCCATGCTTGTCTTTGTTTAGTGTTATTCATGAATGGTTTAATGTGTAACTAATGAGGTATATGAAAAGATGTTGAAATGTGATATGTCTAGATATGTTGAATTATGAAATGTAAAGGTATGTTGCTAGCCTTGCATATATAATGTTACATGTATAGTATGGATTGAGAATTGACATTGCATTGCATTAAAGCATGACATTAGCATGTTTTATCTTACTAAGCCCTTGGCTTAGCGCGATAGTGTTTAATCGCGCAGGTAATAGAGTTGAACCCGAGAGTTCATCGAGACCAAGTGAGAGTAGACCTTGAAGAGTTGATTTTGGGAGCTTAAAGATCAGAGCAGACTTGCCAATCATGTATATTTCTTTATATTTTGTAAAGAAATGTTTAATACGTAAATATGTACTTATTTTATAACTTCCGCTGTGTAATATTTAAGTGTATATATATTTATAACTAGTATGTTTTGTTTTATAAGTAAATGATCTACTTTTCTATAATGTATAATGATAAGGGTATTGTATCAAGTTTTAAAGTGTTTTGAATGTTAAGAGAACCGTAGCATCCCTATGTTTGGTGCACTTATGCTACATTGTTGTGATTGTAGTGTGTGTGCATTGGATATGGGGGTGTTACAATTGTTTTGGTATCAGAGCCTAGGTTTGAGATTCTCAACCTAGGTCAAATGTAAGAAAAAGAATATTTTTACTTAAAAAGTGAGTTTTTGAATAATATATATGTTTGGGATTGGCAATCTCTGATCTTTAATAAGATGTAATCTGCTGTGTTTGCATATTTAGGTTGTGATGGATCCTCATTCGCGTCAGTCAGTTGAGGGAAGTGAGGAGAGTGTTGCTCCTGAGGATGGAGCTAGAGTTGAGAGTGCTGGGGAGGCACCTGCTTCGGTGTCGGGTAGACCAGCTGGGGAGGAAGTTCCGCCAGCTTGGCTTAGGCATGTGGTAGAAGCTTTGAGGCAAGCACCAGTACAACTACAGCCACCACCCCCTCAGCCTTTGGTATCAGTGAGGCACTATGACAAACTGAGGAAGTATGGCGCTGAAGATTTTATAGGTACTACTGATCCAGCAGTGGCTGAGCAGTGGTTAGATAAAGTACAGAGAATATTTGTTCAGTTGCAAGCCACTTCAGAGGAAAAGTTTGATTATGCAAGATCCTTGTTGCAGAAGGATGCATATAGTTGGTGGAAGACAGTGCCCCATTCTATGGATGATCCACCAACCTTGTCATATGCTGACTTTCTGAGAGAATTTGAATTGAAGTATACTCCAAGGGAGTATAAAGATGGGAAGAAAAGAGAATTTTTAGATTTGAAGCAAGATCACCGGACCGTAACTGAATATGAGGTTGAGTTTATTCGATTAAGTCAGTATGCTGGGGGCATAATATCAGATGAGGTAGATAGATGTAAGAGGTTTGAAGAGGGATTGAGGCCCTCTATCATGTGTCATGTGGCTGGATCCAGATATCAAGATTTTTCCCAGCTAGTGGCAGCAGCTCGGAGTGTGGAGCGAGCTCAGGGTATTGCAGCTGCTTCAGAGGAAGAGGTTAGGATGAGGAGGCCCCAGTTTGAGGTAGGGTCTTCTTCTGCTAAAAGAGGTAAAGGAAGTTTTGCTCCTCGGGTCAGTAGAAGTCAGAGAACAGCTGGTAGGTCAGTGCAGTTACAGAGACAGAGATTTAGACCTGCAGCTTCAGTGGCAAGTGCTCCGACCCCTATGATTCAGAGATCTACCTTACCCATCTGCATCCATTGTGGTAGGCCGCATGGTGGTCCTTGTTGGAAGGCTGGTGTTGCAGGGGTATGTTTCAGGTGTGGGTCACCTGATCACTTTGTGAGAGATTGCCCTGAGAGGCAAGAGCAGATGTCAGTTGATACTGCAGCTTCTCGACCTAGTGCGAGGGGAGGCCGAGGAGGCAGAGGTGTCAGCCGAGGAGGTAGACCGGGGTACAGTTCTAGAGGAGGTGCTACATCCAGGGAGAGTAGACCAGAGGAGGTTGGTTCTTCCCAGAGGATGTATGTTATGCAGAGGCAGCCAGATGCTTCGGCAGTCATTGCTGGTACTTTTTCCTTATTTGGTTTTTCTGTACTTGCTTTGATTGATCCGGGTTCCACGCATTCATATGTTAGTGCATCTGTATTGCCTGTATTTGATGTGCATGCTGAGTCCCTAGGATTTGATGTGTTGGTGACAAATCCGTTAGGGCATAGTGTGGTTGTGAGTAAGGTGCACCGAGATAGTGCAGTGAGGGTGCAAGGTGAGGAGTTCCATGGAGACTTGATTGAGATGCCATTTAAGGAATATGATGTGATCTTAGGTATGGATTGGCTATCTCGACATGGAGCTGTGGTGGATTGTAAAAAGAAAATTGTTTCTTTGAGAACGGGTGGTGATGGTAGAGAGGTGATAGTATCTAATGAGCAGGAACAGCTAGCCTCCTTATTTGTTTCAGCTGTTGCAGCTAGGAGATTGATTAGAAAGGGGTGTGAAGCCTATCTTGCTCATGTGGTGGATACTAGAGTGAAGGGTTCTCCTATTGATAGTATTGCCACAGTTGCTGAGTTCCCGGATGTTTTTCCAGAGGCGTTGCCAGGATTGCCTCCTGAGAGAGAGGTGGAGTTTGGTATTGAATTGTTGCCTGGTACCACTCCTATCTCTATTACTCCTTATAGAATGGCACCAGCAGAATTGAGGGAGTTGAAAGTGCAATTACAGGAGTTGTTGGATAAAGGATTCATTCGCCCCAGTGTTTCTCCTTGGGGAGCTCCTGTGCTATTTGTGAAAAAGAAAGATGGTACTATGAGGTTGTGTATCGATTATAGGCAATTGAACAAGGTGACTATTAAAAATAAATATCCTTTGCCTAGAATCGATGATCTCTTTGATCAATTGAAGGGTGCAACTGTGTTTTCTAAAATTGATTTGAGATCTGGGTACCATCAATTGAGAGTTAAAGCTGAAGATGTTCCTAAAACCGCCTTTCGGACCAGGTATGGGCATTATGAATTTTTAGTTATGCCTTTTGGTCTGACGAATGCACCTGCAGCTTTTATGAATTTGATGAATAGGGTGTTTAGGCCCTATCTGGATCAGTTTGTAGTGGTTTTCATCGATGATATATTGGTGTATTCACGGAATGAAGAGGAACATGACAAGCATCTGCGGATTGTGTTGCAGATTTTGAGAGAAAAGCAGTTATTTGCTAAATTGTCGAAGTGTGAGTTCTGGTTGGATCAAGTCGCTTTTCTCGGACATATTGTTTCAGTAGAAGGCATTAGAGTTGATCCGAGTAAAGTTGAAGCTATTTTGAATTGGAGTCCACCCAAGTCTGTGACTGAAGTTAGAAGTTTTCTGGGTTTGGCAGGCTATTACCGACGGTTTGTGAAAGGATTTTCTTTGATAGCTACTCCACTCACCAGATTGCTTCGTAAGGGAGTGAGATTTGTATGGACGGATCAATGTCAGGCTAGCTTTGAGCAGTTGAGAGATATGTTGACTCAAGCGCCTGTTCTTACTTTACCTGTGGAAGGCAAACCATATGTGATTTTCAGTGATGCTTCACATAGTGGTTTGGGTTGTGTGCTGATGCAGGAAGGTAAAGTTATAGCTTATGCATCTAGACAGTTGAAACCGCATGAGCTTAACTATCCGACCCATGATTTGGAATTGGCAGCCATTGTGTTTGCATTGAAGATTTGGCGCCACTATCTGTTTGGGGAGAAGTGTTTTATCTATACTGATCACAAGAGTTTGAAGTATTTAGGGGTTCAGAAAGAGCTCAATCTTCGACAGAGGAGATGGTTGGAATTGATTAAAGACTACGACTGTTTGATTGATTATCATCCAGGTAAAGCAAATGTTGTTGCTGATGCCTTGAGTCGGAAGTCTTTAGCTGGTTTAACTTTTTACTCGCTCTCGTTGCTTGTTGAGTTGAGAGCATTGTGTGCTAATTTTGTACCTTGTGATGATGGTGCATTGTTAGTACAGTTGCATGTGAAACCAGTTTTGTTGGATCAGATTAAAGAGGCTCAGTTGGCTGATAAGAAGATTCAGAAGATTATTTCAGATTGTCAGAATGGAAAGAGTAGAGATTTTGTTGTGAAAAGTGATGGAAGCCTCTAGTTTAAAAACAGATTGTGTGTACCCGATGATGCTGATTTGAAAAGGATCATTTTGGAAGAAGCACATCAGTCAGTGTTTGCTATGCATCCGGGCAATACAAAGATGTATCATGATTTGAGACAGCATTACTGGTGTTTTGGTTTGAAGAGAGACATTGCTGAGTTTGTATCAAAATGTCTCACATGTCAGAAGGTAAAAGCAGAGCATCAAGTTCAAACTGGGTTGCTTCAACCGTTGTCAGTGTCAGAATGGAAGTGGGAAAGAGTGACAATGGACTTTGTGTCTGGGTTGCCATTGACACGAAGGAAACATGATGCCATATGGGTGATTGTGGATAGATTGACTAAGACAGCTCATTTCCTTCCGGTGCGGATGGATTACTCTTTGGAGAGGTTGGCTGAGCTGTATATCCATGAGATTGTGAAGTTGCATGGTGTTCCAACTTCTTTAGTGTCTGATCGAGATCCCAGGTTTACTTCAAGATTTTGGAAAAGTTTGCATAGTGCTTTGGGTTCTCGACTGCACTTCAGCACTGCTTTTCATCCACAGACAGATGGACAGTCAGAGAGGGTGATACAGATTCTTGAAGATATATTGAGAAGCTGTGTCATCGATTTCTCTGGAAGTTGGGATAGGTTTTTACCTCTTGTGGAGTTTGCTTACAACAACAGTCACCAATCTAGCATTGGTATGGCACCATTTGAAGCATTGTATGGTAGACGGTGCAGGACACCTCTTTGTTGGAGTGAACTTGGTGAAGGTAAACTAATTGGGCCTGATTTGATTCAAGAAACTGAAGAGAAAGTAAAGTTGATTCGAGGCAGGTTAAAAGCAGCTTCAGACCGACAGAAATCTTATGCAGATCTAAAGAGGAGAGATATAGAGTTTGATGTGGGAGATAAGGTATTTTTGAAAGTATCTCCTTGGAAGAAGATTTTGAGGTTCGGTCGGAAAGGAAAATTGAGTCCTCGTTTCATTGGACCGTATGAAGTTTTGGAAAGAGTTGGGCCAGTTGCTTATCGGCTTGCTTTGCCACCTGAGTTGGATCGTATTCATAACGTATTTCATGTTTCTATGTTGAGGAGGTACAGATCGGATCCATCTCACGTGTTGCCAATTGAGTCTATCGAAGTGAGCCCAGATTTGACATTTGAGGAAGAACCAGTTGCTATATTGGCTCGTGATGTGAAGGAGTTAAGAAACAAAAGAGTGCCACTTGTGAAGATTTTGTGGAAGAATCATGGAAGAGAAGAAGCAACTTGGGAAAGTGAACAATCGATGAGAGAGCAATATCCTCAGTTGTTTCAGCCTTGATATCAGGTAATTTCGAGGACGAAATTTCTTTTTAGAGGGGGAGAATTGTAATATTCTCATGTATGCCCTAGAAGTTTTAATTTTATTGTTGTTGTTGTTGATTTAAAATGTGATTGAATGTATATATTAGGTGATAAGAAAAGGAATTGAGAAGTGAATGCTTATGTATATGTGTTTTGGGAAAGAAATAGGGTTTAGAGAAAAGTGTATATGTTGTTTATATGTTAATATATGCAACATATAAATTGGTCAAAAGGGTTGGTCAAAGCAAGAAGATATTTTATTTGAGATTTGTGAAATTACATATTTGGGCATGCAAGGGACAAAAGCTAAATTAAGTGATGAGGGGTGTTTTGGTAATTGTCTTGTTAAAAACACTTGGTGGAGATTAAAAGGGAAATTTGACTTTGTTCTCTTCATGTTTTCTTCTTCTTTCTCTATTTGGCCGGCTCCTCCTTAGACAAAGGAAAGCAAAAGGTGAAGAGAGGTGTTTGAAGTTCTAAGCTCAATTTGAAGGAAGATTGAAGTGATCAAGTGTTGATTCAAGAAGTTTTTAACTAAGGTAAGATCTTTCCTTTGATTTCTTTATTCTTTTGAAGTGAATTAGGGTTTGTTGGTTTGATGATAAGATGTGGTGGTGATGTGTTTTCAAGTGTTAATTTGGTTTTAAGTTAAGAGTTTGAATAGGTGTTGATGTTGGAAGTGGTGGATGTTGATTTTGGATGAAGGAGAAAGAGATTGGTTTTAGGGTTTTGAAAATGGTTTGTGTTTAAATTTAGTATGGATGTTTTGTGAAGTGTTTCTTGTGATGAATTTGTGTTTAGAACATTGTTTCCATTCATTTGAACTATGTTATATGTGTATGATGAGTTTGTGATGTGCATAAGGTGTTAAAATGCATTTAGAAGAGTGTTGGTTTTTGGTTAGGGTAGTTTATGAGTGACACGGCCAAAACCAAAGAAGAGACACGGCCAAGACTTGATGTTTTGGAGAGACACGGCCAAGTCCATGGAATCTTGGCCGTGTGTGTGTGATTTTGGAGAGGACACGGCCGTGTCTCATGCCAGTGTCTGCTACTGCCAACTTGTTTTGGGAGACACGGTCACAAGCTTGGCCGTGTCCCTTGGGTGTGTTGGTTACTGTGTTTGGTTTTTGTTCTTCATACATGTTTGAGTTTGAACTTTCAATTGAAATGCATATGATACTACTTGAACTAGGGTTTGTACTATGCAATGTGAATTTTGTAAATGATAATGTGTAAGATGGATAATATATTTTTGAAATGCTATATGCATAATATGAATTGAAATGTGAAATGTGATGCAAAGCCATTGTGTTTGGCTATGATGATGCAATTGAAAGAAATAAGGCATGTTTGCCTAAATGTTGATGAGAATTGAGAATGGAAATGATGACTAAATAATAAATGAATTGTGTGGCTAATGTGTTATTCCATTTTCAGAGTTTGTTGTTGGTGGCATGCCTAATAAGTGTAACAATCTCTTGAAGTTAGGTTGGATTGAATCCTTGAAGCCTAATTGAGATGTTACCACCCTTGAAGCTAGGTTGTATTGGTTCTTGAAGCCAAGTTGGGTTGAGGCTTAGCATGCTTTGCTCCCCTTGAAGCTTGGTTGAACCTAATACTTGAAGCCTAGTTGGGTATATGATATTGATAAAGTTGATAACAAAACCAAAGCATTAACTCTGAAAATTGAATGGCATATTAGTGTGTCTTGGGCCCATGCTTGTCTTTGTTTAGTGTTATTCATGAATGGTTTAATGTGTAACTAATGAGGTATATGAAAAGATGTTGAAATGTGATATGTCTAGATATGTTGAATTATGAAATGTAAAGGTATGTTGCTAGCCTTGCATATATAATGTTACATGTATAGTATGGATTGAGAATTGACATTGCATTGCATTAAAGCATGACATTAGCATGTTTTATCTTACTAAGCCCTTGGCTTAGCGCGATAGTGTTTAATCGCGCAGGTAATAGAGTTGAACCCGAGAGTTCATCGAGACCAAGTGAGAGTAGACCTTGAAGAGTTGATTTTGGGAGCTTAAAGATCAGAGCAGACTTGCCAATCATGTATATTTCTTTATATTTTGTAAAGAAATGTTTAATACGTAAATATGTACTTATTTTATAACTTCCGCTGTGTAATATTTAAGTGTATATATATTTATAACTAGTATGTTTTGTTTTATAAGTAAATGATCTACTTTTCTATAATGTATAATGATAAGGGTATTGTATCAAGTTTTAAAGTGTTTTGAATGTTAAGAGAACCGTAGCATCCCTATGTTTGGTGCACTTATGCTACATTGTTGTGATTGTAGTGTGTGTGCATTGGATATGGGGGTGTTACAATTGTTTTGGTATCAGAGCCTAGGTTTGAGATTCTCAACCTAGGTCAAATGTAAGAAAAAGAATATTTTTACTTAAAAAGTGAGTTTTTGAATAATATATATGTTTGGGATTGGCAATCTCTGATCTTTAATAAGATGTAATCTGCTGTGTTTGCATATTTAGGTTGTGATGGATCCTCATTCGCGTCAGTCAGTTGAGGGAAGTGAGGAGAGTGTTGCTCCTGAGGATGGAGCTAGAGTTGAGAGTGCTGGGGAGGCACCTGCTTCGGTGTCGGGTAGACCAGCTGGGGAGGAGGTTCCGCCAGCTTGGCTTAGGCATGTGGTAGAAGCTTTGAGGCAAGCACCAGTACAACTACAGCCACCACCCCCTCAGCCTTTGGTATCAGTGAGGCACTATGACAAACTGAGGAAGTATGGCGCTGAAGATTTTATAGGTACTACTGATCCAGCAGTGGCTGAGCAGTGGTTAGATAAAGTACAGAGAATATTTGTTCAGTTGCAAGCCACTTCAGAGGAAAAGTTTGATTATGCAAGATCCTTGTTGCAGAAGGATGCATATAGTTGGTGGAAGACAGTGCCCCATTCTATGGATGATCCACCAACCTTGTCATATGCTGACTTTCTGAGAGAATTTGAATTGAAGTATACTCCAAGGGAGTATAAAGATGGGAAGAAAAGAGAATTTTTAGATTTGAAGCAAGATCACCGGACCGTAACTGAATATGAGGTTGAGTTTATTCGATTAAGTCAGTATGCTGGGGGCATAATATCAGATGAGGTAGATAGATGTAAGAGGTTTGAAGAGGGATTGAGGCCCTCTATCATGTGTCATGTGGCTGGATCCAGATATCAAGATTTTTCCCAGCTAGTGGCAGCAGCTCGGAGTGTGGAGCGAGCTCAGGGTATTGCAGCTGCTTCAGAGGAAGAGGTTAGGATGAGGAGGCCCCAGTTTGAGGTAGGGTCTTCTTCTGCTAAAAGAGGTAAAGGAAGTTTTGCTCCTCGGGTCAGTAGAAGTCAGAGAACAGCTGGTAGGTCAGTGCAGTTACAGAGACAGAGATTTAGACCTGCAGCTTCAGTGGCAAGTGCTCCGACCCCTATGATTCAGAGATCTACCTTACCCATCTGCATCCATTGTGGTAGGCCGCATGGTGGTCCTTGTTGGAAGGCTGGTGTTGCAGGGGTATGTTTCAGGTGTGGGTCACCTGATCACTTTGTGAGAGATTGCCCTGAGAGGCAAGAGCAGATGTCAGTTGATACTGCAGCTTCTCGACCTAGTGCGAGGGGAGGCCGAGGAGGCAGAGGTGTCAGCCGAGGAGGTAGACCGGGGTACAGTTCTAGAGGAGGTGCTACATCCAGGGAGAGTAGACCAGAGGAGGTTGGTTCTTCCCAGAGGATGTATGTTATGCAGAGGCAGCCAGATGCTTCGGCAGTCATTGCTGGTACTTTTTCCTTATTTGGTTTTTCTGTACTTGCTTTGATTGATCCGGGTTCCACGCATTCATATGTTAGTGCATCTGTATTGCCTGTATTTGATGTGCATGCTGAGTCCCTAGGATTTGATGTGTTGGTGACAAATCCGTTAGGGCATAGTGTGGTTGTGAGTAAGGTGCACCGAGATAGTGCAGTGAGGGTGCAAGGTGAGGAGTTCCATGGAGACTTGATTGAGATGCCATTTAAGGAATATGATGTGATCTTAGGTATGGATTGGCTATCTCGACATGGAGCTGTGGTGGATTGTAAAAAGAAAATTGTTTCTTTGAGAACAGGTGATGGTAGAGAGGTGATAGTATCTAATGAGCAGGAACAGCTAGCCTCCTTATTTGTTTCAGCTGTTGCAGCTAGGAGATTGATTAGAAAGGGGTGTGAAGCCTATCTTGCTCATGTGGTGGATACTAGAGTGAAGGGTTCTCCTATTGATAGTATTGCCACAGTTGCTGAGTTCCCGGATGTTTTTCCAGAGGAGTTGCCAGGATTGCCTCCTGAGAGAGAGGTGGAGTTTGGTATTGAATTGTTGCCTGGTACCACTCCTATCTCTATTACTCCTTATAGAATGGCACCAGCAGAATTGAGGGAGTTGAAAGTGCAATTACAGGAGTTGTTGGATAAAGGATTCATTCGCCCCAGTGTTTCTCCTTGGGGAGCTCCTGTGCTATTTGTGAAAAAGAAAGATGGTACTATGAGGTTGTGTATCGATTATAGGCAATTGAACAAGGTGACTATTAAAAATAAATATCCTTTGCCTAGAATCGATGATCTCTTTGATCAATTGAAGGGTGCAACTGTGTTTTCTAAAATTGATTTAAGATCTGGGTACCATCAATTGAGAGTTAAAGCTGAAGATGTTCCTAAAACCGCCTTTCGGACCAGGTATGGGCATTATGAATTTTTAGTTATGCCTTTTGGTCTGACGAATGCACCTGCAGCTTTTATGGATTTGATGAATAGGGTGTTTAGGCCCTATCTGGATCAGTTTGTAGTGGTTTTCATCGATGATATATTGGTGTATTCACGGAATGAAGAGGAACATGACAAGCATCTGCGGATTGTGTTGCAGATTTTGAGAGAGAAGCAGTTATTTGCCAAATTGTCGAAGTGTGAGTTCTGGTTGGATCAAGTCGCTTTTCTCGGACATATTGTTTCAGTAGAAGGCATTAGAGTTGATCCGAGTAAAGTTGAAGCTATTTTGAATTGGAGTCCACCCAAGTCTGTGACTGAAGTTAGAAGTTTTCTTGGTTTGGCAGGCTATTACCGACGGTTTGTGAAAGGATTTTCTTTGATAGCTACTCCACTCACCAGATTGCTTCGTAAGGGAGTGAGATTTGTATGGACGGATCAATGTCAGGCTAGCTTTGAGCAGTTGAGAGATATGTTGACTCAAGCGCCTGTTCTTACTTTACCTGTGGAAGGCAAACCATATGTGATTTTCAGTGATGCTTCACATAGTGGTTTGGGTTGTGTGCTGATGCAGGAAGGTAAAGTTATAGCTTATGCATCTAGACAGTTGAAACCGCATGAGCTTAACTATCCGACCCATGATTTGGAATTGGCAGCCATTGTGTTTGCATTGAAGATTTGGCGCCACTATCTGTTTGGGGAGAAGTGTTTTATCTATACTGATCACAAGAGTTTGAAGTATTTAGGGGTTCAGAAAGAGCTCAATCTTCGACAGAGGAGATGGTTGGAATTGATTAAAGACTACGACTGTTTGATTGATTATCATCCAGGTAAAGCAAATGTTGTTGCTGATGCCTTGAGTCGGAAGTCTTTAGCTGGTTTAACTTTTTACTCGCTCTCGTTGCTTGTTGAGTTGAGAGCATTGTGTGCTAGTTTTGTACCTTGTGATGATGGTGCATTGTTAGTACAGTTGCATGTGAAACCAGTTTTGTTGGATCAGATTAAAGAGGCTCAGTTGGCTGATAAGAAGATTCAGAAGATTATTTCAGATTGTCAGAATGGAAAGAGTAGAGATTTTGTTGTGAAAAGTGATGGAAGCCTCTAGTTTAAAAACAGATTGTGTGTACCCGATGATGCTGATTTGAAAAGGATCATTTTGGAAGAAGCACATCAGTCAGTGTTTGCTATGCATCCGGGCAATACAAAGATGTATCATGATTTGAGACAGCATTACTGGTGGTTTGGTTTGAATAGAGACATTGCTGAGTTTGTATCAAAATGTCTCACATGTCAGAAGGTAAAAGCAGAGCATCAAGTTCCAACTGGGTTGCTTCAACCGTTGTCAGTGCCAGAATGGAAGTGGGAAAGAGTGACAATGGACTTTGTGTCTGGGTTGCCATTGACACGAAGGAAACATGATGCCATATGGGTGATTGTGGATAGATTGACTAAGACAGCTCATTTCCTTCCGGTGCGGATGGATTACTCTTTGGAGAGGTTGGCTGAGCTGTATATCCATGAGATTGTGAAGTTGCATGGTGTTCCAACTTCTTTAGTGTCTGATCGAGATCCCAGGTTTACTTCAAGATTTTGGAAAAGTTTGTATAGTGCTTTGGGTTCTCGACTGCACTTCAGCACTGCTTTTCATCCACAGACAGATGGACAGTCAGAGAGGGTGATACAGATTCTTGAAGATATGTTGAGAAGCTGTGTCATCAATTTCTCTGGAAGTTGGGATAGGTTTTTACCTCTTGTGGAGTTTGCTTACAACAACAGTCACCGATCTAGCATTGGTATGGCACCATTTGAAGCATTGTATGGTAGACGGTGCAGGACACCTCTTTGTTGGAGTGAACTTGGTGAAGGTAAACTAATTGGGCCTGATTTGATTCAAGAAACTGAAGAGAAAGTAAAGTTGATTCGAGGCAGGTTAAAAGCAGCTTCAGACCGACAGAAATCTTATGCAGATCTAAAGAGGAGAGATATAGAGTTTGATGTGGGAGATAAGGTATTTTTGAAAGTATCTCCTTGGAAGAAGATTTTGAGGTTCGGTCGGAAAGGAAAATTGAGTCCTCGTTTCATTGGACCGTATGAAGTTTTGGAAAGAGTTGGGCCAGTTGCTTATCGGCTTGCTTTGCCACCTGAGTTGGATCGTATTCATAACATATTTCATGTTTCTATGTTGAGGAGGTACAGATCGGATCCATCTCACGTGTTGCCAATTGAGTCTATCGAAGTGAGCCCAGATTTGACATTTGAGGAAGAACCAGTTGCTATATTGGCTCGTGATGTGAAGGAGTTAAGAAACAAAAGAGTGCCACTTGTGAAGATTTTGTGGAAGAATCATGGAAGAGAAGAAGCAACTTGGGAAAGTGAACAATCGATGAGAGAGCAATATCCTCAGTTGTTTCAGCCTTGATATCAGGTAATTTCGAGGATGAAATTTCTTTTTAGAGGGGGAGAATTGTAATATTCTCATGTATGCCCTAGAAGTTTTAATTTTGTTGTTGTTGTTGTTGATTTAAAATGTGATTGAATGTATATATTAGGTGATAAGAAAAGGAATCGAGAAGTGAATGCTTATGTATATGTGTTTTGGGAAAGAAATAGGGTTTAGAGAAAAGTGTATATGTTGTTTATATGTTAATATATGCAACATATAAATTGGTCAAAAGGGTTGGTCAAAGCAAGAAGATATTTTATTTGAGATTTGTGAAATTACATATTTGGGCATGCAAGGGACAAAAGCTAAATTAAGTGATGAGGGGTGTTTTGGTAATTGTCTTGTTAAAAACACTTGGTGGAGATTAAAAGGGAAATTTGACTTTGTTCTCTTCATGTTTTCTTCTTCTTTCTCTATTTGGCCGGCTCCTCCTTAGACAAAGGAAAGCAAAAGGTGAAGAGAGGTGTTTGAAGTTCTAAGCTCAATTTGAAGGAAGATTGAAGTGATCAAGTGTTGATTCAAGAAGTTTTTAACTAAGGTAAGATCTTTCCTTTGATTTCTTTATTCTTTTGAAGTGAATTAGGGTTTGTTGGTTTGATGATAAGATGTGGTGGTGATGTGTTTTCAAGTGTTAATTTGGTTTTAAGTTAAGAGTTTGAATATGTGTTGATGTTGGAAGTGGTGAATGTTGATTTTGGATGAAGGAGAAAGAGATTGGTTTTAGGGTTTTGAAAATGGTTTGTGTTTAAATTTAGTATGGATGTTTTGTGAAGTGTTTCTTGTGATGAATTTGTGTTTAGAACATTGTTTCCATTCATTTGAACTATGTTATATTGTGTATGATGAGTTTGTGATGTGCATAAGGTGTTAAAATGCATTTAGAAGAGTGTTGGTTTTTGGTTAGGGTAGTTTATGAGTGACACGGCCAAAACCAAAGAAGAGACACGGCCAAGACTTGATGTTTTGGAGAGACACGGCCAAGTCCATGGAATCTTGGCCGTGTGTGTGTGATTTTGGAGAGGACACGGCCGTGTCTCATGCCAGTGTCTGCTATTGCCAACTTGTTTTGGGAGACACGGTCACAAGCTTGGCCGTGTCCCTTGGGTGTGTTGGTTACTGTGTTTGGTTTTTGTTCTTCATACATGTTTGAGTTTGAACTTTCAATTGAAATGCATATGATACTACTTGAACTAGGGTTTGTACTATGCAATGTGAATTTTGTAAATGATAATGTGTAAGATGGATAATATATTTTTGAAATGCTATATGCATAATATGAATTGAAATGTGAAATGTGATGCAAAGCCATTGTGTTTGGCTATGATGATGCAATTGAAAGAAATAAGGCATGTTTGCCTAAATGTTGATGAGAATTGAGAATGGAAATGATGACTAAATAATAAATGAATTGTGTGGCTAATGTGTTATTCCATTTTCAGAGTTTGTTGTTGGTGGCATGCCTAATAAGTGTAACAATCTCTTGAAGTTAGGTTGGATTGAATCCTTGAAGCCTAATTGAGATGTTACCACCCTTGAAGCTAGGTTGTATTGGTTCTTGAAGCCAAGTTGGGTTGAGGCTTAGCATTCTTTGTTCCCCTTGAAGCTTGGTTGAACCTAATACTTGAAGCCTAGTTGGGTATATGATATTGATAAAGTTGATAACAAAACCAAAGCATTAACTCTGAAAATTGAATGGCATATTAGTGTGTCTTGGGCCCATGCTTGTCTTTGTTTAGTGTTGTTCATGAATGGTTTAATCTGTAACTAATGAGGTATATGAAAAGATGTTGAAATGTGATATGTCTACATATGTTGAATTATGAAATGTAAAGGTATGTTGCTAGCCTTGCATATATAATGTTACATGTATAGTATGGATTGAGAATTGACATTGCATTGCATTAAAGCATGACATTAGCATGTTTTATCTTACTAAGCCCTTGGCTTAGCGCGATAGTGTTTAATCGCGCAGGTAATAGAGTTGAACCCGAGAGTTCATCGAGACCAAGTGAGAGTAGACCTTGAAGAGTTGATTTTAGGAGCTTAAAGATCAGAGCAGACTTGCCAATCATGTATATTTCTTTATATTTTGTAAAGAAATGTTTAATACGTAAATATGTACTTATTTTATAACTTCCGCTGTGTAATATTTAAGTGTATATATATTTATAACTAGTATGTTTTGTTTTATAAGTAAATGATCTACTTTTCTATAATGTATAATGATAAGGGTATTGTATCAAGTTTTAAAGTGTTTTGAATGTTAAGAGAACCGTAGCATCCCTATGTTTGGTGCACTTATGCTACATTGTTGTGATTGTAGTGTGTGTTCATTGGATATGGGGGTGTTACAGTTGTAATATTAAAGTGGGAGAAAATATTCACAAGACCAATAAATGCTATGATCGGGCCCCACCTGCAGTAAAGAGAATGGTCTGAGAAAGTGGTTTCGAGGACTTCATCTTGCAATTACCATCTCGAGGCTATCAAATTGACTGGAGCATGATTCGGGCACTTGTGGAGCAATGGTTGGACTCAACTCATACTTTTCATTTTCCCACTGGAGAGATGACAATTGGTCCAATCGACTTTGCTACTATAACTGGTCTCTGATGTGATAGAATCCCTGTCCCCTTGACCAACAGTATTTTAAAGGAAGAAGAAATTCGACAGTCGATCGGTGTCAAGCCCCATTATAAAAGATCATATGAAATAAAATATGAGCCATTCGAGAGTATTGGGTAAAGTATACTCGACCCGTGTAGAACGAGAGGGCAAAAAATACACCTGGTGGTACCTATTATTTTTGCTAGGGCGACCATTTTGGGCAGCACCGAGTCTGCTATTCACTTATTGGTGTTGCATGCTCTTTCTGACTTAGACCGCATATCTTCTTATGCATGGGGAGAAGCTGGTCTCGCTTGCCTTTATCACAATTTTGATGCACTCAATAGGAAGAAATGATCCTTCATTAGTTTCGTAGCCATTGTTGAGGTATCACTTTCTTTAAAACTATTGATCCAATCAATGCATGTATATGGATTTAACTTTCTTCTTCATGTAGAGGTTTAGGCATATGAGCATAATTTAGTGATAGTTCCTAACATTACGCATTCGTAGGTTGGGTTTCCAAGGCTAGGTGCCTGGTTATCGGGCAGCAGGGAAGTGCCCAGAAGCCACCACGTACACTCTCACTGCTACCACATGAGTTGCCTAACCTGGGACCAGGTAAGAAAAATGTTAATATTAATATTAAACTTATAATTAAAATAAGTTACCTATTTGCTTTTCTGCAGGTGGACGTGGCCTGATGGAGAACTAAAGAGTGGAAGCAGCTGGATTAGATGCATGACTAATGCATTGCTCTTGCAAGATTCCCATCGAATTATTGCTGGTCCATTCTCTTATGGTTGGTATCTTGGTGAAAGTACTCTCCGATGATCGGGACCAATAAACTAGTCATGTACACTTTCATGACTTCTTACTCTCACCGGACATGCCATATGCCCAATTTATCAAGGATCAACTGTTAAATTTAAAGTGTCACCTGCTGGCTTTTGTGGGCTTTTCGGAGGTGAAGAAGAAGAGATAGAGTTGGAGGAAGGAGGGGAGGAAGAATATGAAGAAGAAGGTGAAGACAAGGAGGAGGAGAGTGAGCCTTCTTCCCATTCTTAAAGGGATCCCGAAGCTAGCTCTTCTCAGGTATCTATCATTTTTGTCATTGCAGCTGTTTCTTCTTAATTTGTTCTGACTATTTGTATGATCATTGCAGGCTGTTGGTTCCTTTGGTCATGGAACTGTCCCTTTGTATAATACTCTAATACAGCGAAAGTTTTCTCCATTCACCCATTCTTACCTAGATATGACGTCTTATCCACAGGGTTTTGATTCGAATTACCTGGTCCATTCTTGTTCCATAATGATATATGCTTGTATGTATGCATGAAAATGTATGGACTTATCCAGCAAGAGTTAGCCACCAGTCATCAACATGCTACCAATTTTAACGAATTATACCAACAGGAGGCACGAGACTTCTGATACTTCCAGTTTTAGGGTGTTAGGGATCCAAATGCTCCTTCATTGTGGGTCTCCCATACTAATATCCATGATATACCTTCTCCCTTTTCAAGTGATGAAAAAACTTACTTCTAGGGCAGTAGAGGTTCAGGTGCTTCCTCTTCAAGTGGACATTGGACATATGATATGCCCCCTCCTCCAATAGGTGATGCCTTTTTTAGGGTTTTGTTCTATTATGGACCGCCTCCTTCTTCGCAATGATCAATTTTTAAAAACTTATATCAAATTAAATAAAAACTTTTAATAAAAATAGTAATAACTTTTCTGTACTTTGACTTTTTTTTTACTTTTGCTTTTATGTATTTTTTAATATATATGTATATAGTAGTACATGGCGAATCCAAATTGGGGTTCATTATGGAATGAAATTCAAAAACCCTCATATATTTGGTCATCGCCAAATTTTGATTCTTTTCCTCGTGCATTTTGGATTTAACTCACCGCACATTCCTTATACGCTTTGGTATAATGGCTATATAAATCAGCCATGACTTGACATAATTCTCTACTTCAACACAAATAAACTCACATCTGGCAAATTTTATTGCAGTAATAAAAAAAATATCACCACTTCCTTATAAATCTAAATCAAACACAATCATTAAGCTTTCTAAGATGACAAATGCTAATTTGAAAAAAGATCAAGAATTTATTTAAGGTAATTAAGGCTACACATTGGGAACAATTATAATGGTTTCAACTCATTGTCTTGAAATGCTTTCAAAATGTCAAAATAGACCAACCATTCTTACATCCCATGGCTTCCTTTTGGGATGTGAAAACTAGGACTTTTAAGGTAAACAACTTTGAAACTTGTCCTATGATTGAAGAATTTGAAGCTATTATTGGATATACAAGCAATCAACCAATAACATTACCCATACTAACTTCCAAAACTCATCAAACGCTGTAGATGTTATTTCGACTATCAAAACCCAAAGTATTGCAATTGACTAGAGGTGAGAAAATCTTGCTCGGTTCCTTGATATATTTTTGCACTTCTATAGACTCTTAATTTTTGACCCAGTCCAATCCGATATTTTTTTTAAAATAGTCCAAAATAATTTGTGGTATTTTAATTATTTTAAAAATATTTAATTGCTTATAATATTTAATAGTTATTTTTAATGAAAATAAAAATAAAAAATCGAACAAATTGGCGAGCGAGTGCAGCGAGTATCTGCGGCAAATTGGGTAGTGCCCAATTTGCCGCAGTAGCCAACTGGGCTTGCCCAGTTCACCCAGCCCACAATTGCCCGCTTCCTCGTCTAGCGCAATCCATATGCTAGCCCGCAGCAATCCTCGTAGGCCCAGCAGCCTGCGCGCTGCCAATTTTTAACCAAACTTGTTTTACGCAATTTTTTAATTTTTCCTAAATAGTTGGTATTTTCTTATTAAAATAGGATTAGGTCTTTTTATTTTCCTATAAATAATAGTATTAAACACACAGACTAGAGGTAGAAATTATTTGAAGAAACTTTGGAATTTTAATTTTTCCTGAGACATGAGGCATAAACCATAGAAAAACAGGGAAGAAAAAGAAAAGAAAGCAAGGAAGACAAAAGCAACAAAGGAAATAGAATTATACAAAGGCAGTGAATGCATTGCCTTGATTTTGCTATGCCAGAAATCTTGTATTAAAGCAGGTAGTAGCTTGTTTTAATTTCTTGAATTTGGTGGAGCCTTCACACATAGGTAAGTTCTTCTAAACTCAATTTATTAAATAAATAATCACCTCCACTTTTCAAAGTTCTTCTCTAAGGCCCTGAGCCTAAATGTGCCAATGTTGCAAGAACCATTCCACCGGGAGTGGGGGCGAAAATCCCTGCTCACAGTGACGACTCCACTGGGAATAAGAGAAGTTAATTCCGTTGGTCCTTACATTATTCTATTCTTTCTTATCATGATATTATCCATTGCATCATATTAGATTGCATTGTGTGTGTGAGTTAGGATGCCTGTGTTACCCGTGTTGTGTTATGTAAGGGATACCATACTTTCACTCAAGGTATGGAGATTGAGCATGGCATAACAACTCATAGCCTTGTACTATTTGGTATATACTTGTTATGGGAAACTAAGCCTTTTAAGCCAAAGACTAAAGCTCATGTAATTGGCCTAGTTACTTTCTTTAGGTTTTTACCCCAAATGCTTGTTGTTTGACTATGGTTAATTTATCTTGGCTTAAATCATGGCTTATTTGGTTTGTTTTTTTTATTTAATATGACCTAAGTACATTGTAAGCTCAAAATAAATATTTCTTTAAAGTCCAAAAGACCAAAGATATTTTTAAAACTTTTCAAGATGGTCTTTGGACATAAAAATTTCTTAAACAAATCAAAAATTCTTTTCTCATGACTCAAATACAAAGTCAAAAATCCATTTTTTCTAAAAATCTTTTTACAATGGGTTTTTTCAAACAAAACTATTTCATTCAACCTTTTCTTACAAAGAGCTTACAAATTATTTAGGTCAATTGTGGAATATCAAAAATGAATTGTGAGCCTAGTTTATACTAAGAATAAATAATCATGGGCTTGTTTTTGGCATGAATCATTAGTTACTTTTTCAAGTGAGAAATCTATTTATAATAAACCTCTTAATTTAGTTTTAATCCAATATAGCATAAAAGTTGCTTTAGTTGTTGGATGAATTAAAGCCTAATTAATGGGAATTATCATGAACCGATTTCCATTTTTGAAAATATGACTATTGGTTGAAACGTCCGAGGGAAATATTTGAAAATAAGATACCTTATGTTGGTATTTTATTAACCATATACCTAGGGAAAAAGACTCGCCATTCGCGTGTGGAAGTTATAAGATTGGAAGGAATGTCCTATGTATCCTCATTTGTTTATTGTTTGTGCATGCATGCATACATGCATACATACATTTGCATCTCATATCATTGATCCTCTCTGGCTCACAACCCTGGATTATGACAGTTTAAAAGCTTACGACAATTCAACCTACGCTGGAGATGAAGAATCTAGCAATGACTCAATCTCTTTTTCACCAAAAGCAATGGAGCACAAACAAATTCAAAGAATGGTGGACGATGCCCTCGATGCTAAAATGGAAGAACTAAAGGGGGCCTTAGTTGAGATCATGAAGAGTCAAATGACTACAATGTTTGGGAACACCGCTAAAGCATCCACAAGCACCAAGAAAGATAAGGGGAAGGCTAAAGTTGGTGAAGTAGCTTTTGATGATAACAAGGTGGTAATTGATGATGATGACGACTGGGCTCAATACTTCCAAGATCCTTAAGATAAAAAGAAGGAGCCAAAGGTAGTTGAAAAGACAACTATTGAAAAGACCGAGATGTCTAATGTTGAGAAGATGATT
Source organism: Garcia nutans (assembly GCA_947685225.1). Classification (NCBI taxonomy): domain Eukaryota; kingdom Viridiplantae; phylum Streptophyta; class Magnoliopsida; order Malpighiales; family Euphorbiaceae; genus Garcia; species Garcia nutans. The sequence goes on from CANTUV010000045.1 coordinate 40,832,183, forward strand.
GCTGATTTGAAAAAGAAATTTGAGAAGAAGCTGAAAAATGAAGAAATGTCGAAGGTCGACAAGTTGTTTGAGTTAGATGAAGAGGTCCCTTATAAGTTCAAAATGCCTTCCTTCACTAGGTACAATGGTATATGAAATCCTCACTTGCATGTTAAGCAGTACATCACAGCTATGCAGTCTGCTCGAGCTACTAAAGCTCAAACTCTGAGGTATTTTATGCTCTCATTGGATCCTATTGTGCAAAACTGGTTCAACACCTTAGAGGACAATATTCAAAAGAACTGGGATTTGTTATATAAGGCTTTCATTCAACAATATGGGTGCAATGTCGAACTGTAAGTAACCTTAATGGAGCTGGAGACCATTAGGCAAAGGCCAAATGAGAATTTTGTGGACTATGTGAAGAGATGGAGGAATAAGGCTGCTTTGCTCAAGAAGAGGTCTGATGATATGGACCAAATTAGGATGATAGTTAGAGGCGTCCTGCCAAACCTCCGTGAGAGGTTGTCTCACACACTTATAAGGAACTTCAAAGACCTTTTGCAAGTTGGCATGCAAATTGAAGCGTGGGAAAGGGAGAAGAATCGCTTTTCAGCAAGAAAGAATGAGAAGGGGAACTACTAGTCGGGTAATCAAAGCATGCAAAAGGAAGCAGATGTTAATGCCACTGGTTAAGAAGGAATGAGGCAGTATTTGAAATTGGGGAAGCCACTGACTTGGGTTCTCAATAAGCTATAAAAGAAGGGATTGTTACAACCCTTGACTCTTCATCCTCTTCCTAATCCTCTTCCACTTAACTTTGATACTAAGGCATTTTGCCAATTCCATCAAAGGCATGGGCACAAAACGGACAACTGTATGAAGTTGAGGCATGAGATCCCAAATTTAATTGATAATGGAAAGTTGTCTAAGATGAATAAGCCCAATACCAAAAATAATCCGCTGTCTAGGTGTAGACCCTTAATTTTTGACTCGGTCCGGTCAATTATATTTTAATTAGTCCAAAATAATTTTTGTGTTGTCCGATACATTTTAGTTAGTCCAAAATAATTTTTATGGTATCTTAATTAATTTTAATATTTTTTTTAGTAAAAAATGTTGAAATGAATAAAAATTCAAAAATAATAAAAAATAACAAAAAAATCAGGGACGGAAAAATCGGCGACAAAAAATCATCTCCGAAAGTCAGAGCGGGCCCGTGAATATTTCGCCTGTAGGAATTTCCTGCGGGCGAAATGGCCTACGGGCCCGTTCCGTGCGCGCTACCGCAGCCAGCTGCGGCAGTTTTTTTTCGCCAGCGCAGTTTTTCCGCAGCAGTTTTTTTTTGCCAACGAAATTTTTTCGACGCAAATTTTCCGAAACCTAATGCAATTAGGTTTCAGTTTCTTTTTCTTATTGAATATTGTATGCCGTGAATAATTAGAATTACCCATAGAATTCTTCAATAAATATGGACTAAACAACACAAAAAAGGGGAGGCCGAAAGTGGAGAAAATTGGGACAGAGACTTGGATCAATAATTGGAAACCGAAACTGTGAAGGAAAAGCTGGAATCAAGCAGTTTTTTGAGAGAGCCGAAAAACAATTCAAGCAATTCAAAGACAAAAAGGCTTGTCTTTGACCTTGTTCATCCAAGAAGCAATTTTTAGTGAAACATAAAAAATAAGGTTCGAATTCTTAATTTCTTTTGTTTTTTTTCACAGTAGCTTAATCATCACTTTGTTTCTCTTAAATCAAAAATTTTAGGACCTCAATTCACTTTTTCTAAGGCTTAAAAATCTTAAATCGTTGCTTTATTTTCCAAAAAGTTTTAAGATATTTGTAATATCCCAATGTATGCCCTAGAAGTTTTAATACAATTGTTGTTTGATTTGAATTTAATGTACATATGTTTTTGCAAAGGAAAGTTATGTGAAGAAAGAAAATGTATATGTTGTATATATGTTAATATAAATAACATATACATGAGTCAAATGGAGAGTCAATGGAAGAAGATATTTTTATTTGGGATGTGTGAAATTACTAAAGAGGGCAAGAGTTTTAAAGGATATGTGAATAAATAGAAAAGGGCATTTAAGTAATTTTCCTTTTTGGAATGCATGGTGGAGATTTAAAGAGATGATAATTTGATTTTTTCTTCATTTCTTCTTCTCTTTCCCATATGTTGGCCGGCCATTTCAAGGAAGGGAGCAAGAGTGAGATTTGTTTATTTCAAATTCAATTTGAAGGAAGAATCAAGGGATTAAGTTGAAGATTTGTGAAATTTCTTCAATTTAGGTAAGTACTCTCTTGTTTTCCTTTGTTATTTTGAAGTTTTGAGGTGATTTATGAATTGTTGATTTTATGGATAAGTGTGTTTAAGATGTGTTTATGAGTGTTAAATTGATTGTAAGTTAAAAGGTTGATTTGGTGTTGGTCTTGGTTTGAAGATGGTAAGTTAAGGGTGATGTTTTGTTTTAGGGTTTTGAAGTGGTAAGTGGTCAAATGTATGGTTGATGTATTTGTTAGTGTGTATATTGTGATGAACATGTAAATTAAGTGTTAATGATATTGATTATGTCCATTTGAATGAGGTCATGTTGTGTATAAGGTGTTCTTAATTCAAAGGAGTTTTGGCTATGTTTAGGGTTTTGTTCATGAGAGACACGGCCAAACCAAGGAAGAGACACGGCCAAGACTTAAGAATTTGGGAGACACGGCCAAGTTTAATGAAATTTGGCCGTGTTGGATGAATTTTGGAGAGACACGGCCACTGGCTTGGTCGTGTCCCTTGACTGTGTTTGCCACTGCCTGATTTTTGTTGAGAGACACGGCCGTGTCCCTTGCCCGTGTCTGCCTCGGCTTGAATTGGTGTTGAGAGACACGGTCACAAGCTTGGCCGTGTCCCTTGAGGGTGTTAGCTACTGTGATGGTTCTTGGCTTTTCTCACATTGCTTTGATTCTTCAAAGGTCTTTTGTACCTAAACCTCAAAATAAACACTTTTAAAACAAAGAATGAACTAAACAAATACATGTGGAACATACATTCATATAATGTTGAGATTTTAACACACATTTGATGATAATGATGATACATATGATACTATATGAACAAGGTTATGTTTATGCATTGTGAACCTTGTGAATGGTAATGTGTTATATGAATAATGTACTTTGTTATATTTATATCAAGGATGACATATGTGTAAGTTGAAGGATATGATGTAAATGTTTGTGTATTTGAAGGATGAATTGCTATAACATAGATTGTAATATGATGGAATATAAAGCCATTGTGATTGGCTATGATGATTCAATTGAAGACATAAGGCATGTTTGCCTAATTGATGATGAGATTTGAGAATGAAATAATAAATGAATTGTGTGTCTAATGTGTTATTCATTTTCAGAGTTTTGTTGTTAGTGGCACGCCTAATGGTAACAATCTCTTGAAGTTAGGTTGGATTGAATCCTTGAAGCCTAATTGAGATGTTACAACCCTTGAAGCTAGGTTGGGTTAGTTCTTGAAGCCAAGTTGGGTTGATACTTAGCATGCTTTGTTCCCCTTGAAGCTTGGTTGAACCTAATCCTTGAAGCCTAGTTGGGTCTATGATAATGATAAATGTGATAACAAAACCAAAGCATTAACTCTGAAAATTGAATGGCATATTAGAGTGTTTTGGGCCCATGCTTGTCTTTGTATATAATGTGATTCTTGAATGTTAAAATCAATGGAACTATGAAGATGTAATATGAATATTGTTATGACATTGAATGTAGTGTGATGTGGTAATGTGATGTGCTTCTATGTGTATGGTTTATGAAATATAAAGGTGTGATGTTAGCTTTTCACTTATGATGTTAACTTTATGATTTAGATGTGTATCATTGCATTGCTTCTAAGTATAGTGTTGGTATATTTTGTACTACTAAGCCAATGGCTTAGCGCGATAGTGTTTGATCGCGCAGGTGACAGAGTTGAACCTGAGAGCTCCTCGAGACCAAGTGAGACTAGACATTGAGGATTTTCTTTTGGGACTTAAAGATCATAGAAGAGCTGCCAATCATGTATATATTCTATGTTTTGTAAACTTTGATTTATATCATATTTGTAATAACTTCCGCTGTGAATTAATAAATGTTTTTATATATGGTGTCTTTTGGATTTCTTTTAAATGTTTGAGATTGGTTTCACTTATTTATAAAGATAATTGTTGTGTCTTTTTAAACTGTGACATTTTCTATATTCAGTATACGTATTTTAAGATCATTTAAGCATGCTTGGTACGTATACGGGATATAGGGGTGTTACAATTTTTTTGAATTGTTTTGGTATCAGAGCCTAGGTTTGAGATTCTCAACCTAGGTCAAGTGTAAGAAAAAGAGTGTTTTTATTTTAAAACATGGATTTTTGAATAACATACATGATTGGCATTGGCAGTCTCTGATCTTTAATGAGAGGTATTCTGCTGTGTTTGCAGATATAGGTTGTGATGGATTCTCACTCACGTCAGTCAGTCGAGGGTAGTGCTGAGAGTATAGCTCCTGATGAGATTAGAGAGGGAGCTAGAGTGGATAGTGCTGTTGAGGTACCTGCTTCTGTGTCGGGGAGACCAGCTGGTGAGGAGGTTCCGCCAGGTTGGTTTAGGCATGTGATTGATTTGTTGAGGCAAGCACCAGTACAACCACCACCGCCACCCCCACAGCCTTTGGTATCAGTAAGGCACTATAATAAACTAAGGAAGTATGGAGCAGAAGATTTCCTAGGTACTGTTGATCCAGCTGTGGCTGAGCAGTGGCTAGATAAAGTACAGAGAATATTTGTTCAGTTGCAAGCCACTCTAGAAGAAAAATTTGACTATGCAAGATCATTGTTGCAGAAGGATGCATATGACTGGTGGAAGACAGTGCCCCATGCTATGGATGATCCACCTACCTTGTCCTATGCTGATTTTCTAAGAGAGTTTGAATTGAAGTATACTCCGAGGGAGTATAAAGATATGAAGAAGATGGAGTTTTTGAGTTTAAAGCAAGACAACCGGACCGTAACTGAATATGAGTTAGAGTTTATCCGGTTGAGCCAGTATGCTGGGGGTATTATATCTGATGAGATAGATAGATGCAGGAGATTTGAGGAGGGATTGAGGCCCTCTATCTTGTGTCTTGTGGCTGGATCTAGATATCATGATTTTTCCCAGCTTGTGACAGCAGTTCGGAGTGTGGAGAGAGCTCAGGTTATTGCAGCTGCTTCAGAGGAAGAGATCAGGGTTAGAAGGGCCCAGTTTGAGGCAGGGTCTTCGTCTGTGAAAAGAGGTAAAGGAAGTTTTGTTCCTCGGGTTAGCAGGAGTCAGAGGCCAACTGGTAGGTCAGTACAGTTTCAGAGGCAGAGATCTAGACCTACAGTCTCAGTTGCGAGTGCTCCGACCCCAGTGATTCAGAGATCCACTTTACCCATATGTATTCATTGTGGTAGGCCACATGGTGGTACTTGTTGGAAGACTGGTGGAGCAGGGGTATGTTTTAGATGTGGATCTCCCAATCATTTTGTGAGAGATTGTCCTGAGAGACAGGAGCAGATGTCGGTAGATACTGCAGCTTCTCGATCTAGTGTGAGGAGAGGTCGAGGAGGCAGAGGTTTCAGCAGAGGAGGCAGATCTGGGTTCAGTTCTAGAGGAGGTTCTACATCCAGGGAGAGTAGACCAGAGGAGGCTGGATCTTCTCAGAGGATTTATGTGATGCAGAGGCAACCAGATGCTTCGGCAGTCATAGCTGGTATTTTTTCTTTATTTGGTATTTTACTACTTGCTTTGATTGATCCGGGTTCCACACATTCATATATTAGTGCATCTGTTTTGCCTGTATCTGATGTGCATGCTGAATCCCTAGGATTTGATGTTTTGGTGACAAATCCGTTAGGGCATAGTGTGATTGTTAGCAAAGTGCACCGAGATAGTGCAGTAGTGGTTCAAGGTGAGGAGTTTCTTGGAGATTTGATTGAGATGCCTTTTAAGGAATATGATGTGATCCTAGGCATGGACTGGTTATCTAAACATGGAGTTGTGGTAGATTGTAAAAAGAAAATTGTTACTTTGAGAACTAGTGATGGAAGAGAGGTGATAGTATCTAATGAGCAGGAACAGCTAGCATCCTTGTTTGTTTCAGCTGTTGCAGCTAGGAGATTGATTAGAAAAGGGTGTGATGCTTATCTTGCTCATGTGGTGGATACTAGAGTAAGGGGTTCTCAAATCGATAGTATACCCATAGCTGCAGAGTTTCCAGAGGAGTTGCCAGGATTGCCTCCTAAGAGAGAGGTGAAGTTTGGTATTGAATTATTGCCTGGTACCACTCATATCTCTATTACTCCTTATAGAATGGCACCTGCTGAGCTGAAAGAATTGAAGGTGCAGTTGCAGGAGTTGTTGGATAGAGGGTTTGTTCGCCCTAGTGTTTCACCTTGGGGAGCTCCTGTTTTGTTTGTAAAGAAGAATGATGGTACTATGAGATTGTGTATCGATTATAGGCAATTGAACAAGGTGACTATTAAAAATAAATATCCTTTGCCTAGAATTGATGATCTCTTTGATCAGTTGAAGGGTGCAGCAGTGTTTTCTAAAATTGATTTTAGATCAGGGTATCATCAGTTGAGGGTCAGAGCTGAGGATGTTCCTAAGAACGCCTTTCGGACCAGGTATGGGCATTATGAGTTTCTAGTTATGCCTTTTGGTTTGACGAATGCACCTGCAGCTTTTATGGATTTGATGAATAGGGTGTTTAGGCCCTATCTGGATCAGTTTGTGGTAGTTTTTATCGATGATATTCTGGTATATTCGCGTAATGATGAAGAGCATGACATGCATTTGCGGATTGTGCTGCAGATTTTGAGAGAGAAGCAATTGTTTACTAAACTGTCGAAATATGAGTTTTGGCTTGACCAAGTTACTTTTCTCGGTCATATAGTTTCAGCAGAGGGTATTAGAGTTGATCCGAGTAAAATTGAAGCTATTTTGAATTGGAGTCCACCAAAGTCTGTGACTGAAGTTAGAAGTTTTCTGGGTTTAGCAGGCTATTACCGACAGTTTGTGAAAGGTTTTTCTTTGATAGCTACTCCACTTACCAGATTACTTCGGAAGGGAGTTAGATTTGTGTGGACAGATCAGTGTCAGGCTAGTTTCGATCAGTTGAGAGAAATGTTGACTCAAGCGCCTGTTCTTACTTTACCTGTGGAAGATAAACCATATGTGATTTACAGTGATGCTTCACATAGTGGTTTGGGTTGTGTTATGATGCAGGAAGGTAAAGTTATAGCGTATGCTTCTCGTCAGTTGAAACCGCATGAGCTCAACTATCCGACCCATGATTTGGAGTTGGCAGCCATTGTGTTTGCATTGAAGATTTGGCGACACTATCTGTATGGGGAGAAGTGTTTTATTTATACAGATCATAAAAGTTTAAAATATTTGGGTGTCCAAAGAGAGCTCAATCTTCGGCAGAGGAGATGGTTGGAGTTGATTAAAGACTATGACTGTTTGATTGATTATCATCCTGGTAAAGCAAATGTTGTTGCTGATGCCTTGAATCGAAAGTCTTTAGCTGGTTTAACTTTTATTCGTTCTCGTTGCTTGTTGAGTTGAGAGCATTGCATGCTAGTTTTGTATCTTGTGATGATGGTGCATTGTTGGCACAGTTGCAATTGAAACCAGTGTTGTTAGATCAAATTAAAGAAGCTCAATTGGCCGATGAGAAGATTCAAAAGATTGTTTCATATTGCCAGAATGGGAAGAGTAGAGATTTTATTGTGAGAAGTGATGGGAGTCTGTGGTTTAAGAACAGATTGTGTATACCCGATGATGCTAATTTGAGAAGGATCATTCTAGAAGAAGCACATCAGTCAGTATTTGCTATGCATCCGGGTAATACAAAGATGTATCATGATTTGAAGCAGCATTACTGGTGGTCTGGTATGAAGGGAGACATAGTGGAGTTTGTATCCAGATGTCTCACATGTCAGAGGGTAAAAGCTGAGCATCAAGTCCCAACAGGGTTACTTCAACCTTTGTCAGTGCCTGAATGGAAGTGGGAAAGAGTGACAATGGATTTTGTGTCTGGATTACCATTGACACAAAGGAAACATGATGTTATTTGGGTGATTGTGGATAGATTGACTAAAACAGCTCATTTCCTTCCGGTTCGGATGGATTACTCTTTGGAGAGGTTAGCTGAGCTGTATATCCATGAAATTGTGAAGTTGCATGGTGTCCCAATTTCTATAGTGTCTGATCGAGATCCCCGGTTTACTTTCAGGTTTTGGAAGAGTTTACAGGCGGTGCTTTGGGTTCTCGATTGCACTTCAGTACTGCTTTTCATCCGCAGACAGATGGGCAGTTCGAGAGAGTGATACAGATTATCGAGGACATGTTGAGAAGCTGTGTCATTGATTTCTCTGGAAGTTGGGATGGATTCTTACCACTGGTTGAATTTGCTTACAATAACAGTCACCAATCCAGCATTGGTATGGCACCATTCGAAGCATTGTATGATAGATGGTGCAGGACACCTCTATGTTGGAATGAACTTGGTGAAAGTAAGTTAATTGGTCCTAATTTGGTTAAAGAAACTGAAGAGAAAGTGAAAATGATTCGAGATAGGTTGAAAACAGCTTCAGACCGACAGAAGTCTTATTCGGATTTGAAGAGGAGAGACATAGAATTTGATGTTGGAGATAAGGTATTTTTGAAGGTGTCTCCTTGGAAAAAGATCTTGAGGTTTGGTCAGAAAGGGAAATTGAGTCCTCAATTCATTGGACCATATGAGGTTTTGGAAAGAGTTGGACCAGTTGCTTATCGGCTTGCTTTGCCACCTGAGTTGGATAAGATCCATAATGTATTTCATGTTTCTATGTTGAGGAGATACAGGTCGTATCGATCTCATGTTTTGTCTATTGAATCTATCGAAGTGAGTCCAGATTTGACATTTGAAGAGGAACCAGTTGCTATCTTGGCATGTGAGGTAAAAGAATTGAGAAATAAGAAAGTGCCTTTGGTGAAGGTTCTGTGGAAGAATCATGGAAGAGAAGAGGCAACTTGGGAGAGTGAGCAATCAATGCGAGATCAATATCCTCAACTATTCCAGACTTGATATCAGATAATTTTGAGGACGAAATTTCTTTTTAGAGGGGGAGAATTGTAATATCCCAATGTATGCCCTAGAAGTTTTAATACAATTGTTGTTTGATTTGAATTTAATGTACATATGTTTTTGCAAAGGAAAGTTATGTGAAGAAAGAAAATGTATATGTTGTATATATGTTAATAAAAATAACATATACATGAGTCAAATGGAGAGTCAATGGAAGAAGATATTTTTATTTGGGATGTGTGAAATTATTAAAGAGGGCAAGAGTTTTAAAGGATATGTGAATAAATAGAAAAGGGCATTTAAGTAATTTTCCTTTTTGGAATGCACGGTGGAGATTTAAAGAGATGATTATTTGATTTTTTCTTCATTTCTTCTTCTCTTTCCCATATGTTGGCCGGCCATTTCAAGGAAGGGAGCAAGAGTGAGATTTGTTTATTTCAAATTCAATTTGAAGGAAGAATCATGGGATTAAGTTGAAGATTTGTGAAATTTCTTCAATTTAGGTAAGTACTCTCTTGTTTTCCTTTGTTATTTTGAAGTTTTGAGGTGATTTATGAATTGTTGATTTTATGGATAAGTGTGTTTAAGATGTGTTTATAAGTGTTAAATTGATTGTAAGTTAAAAGGTTGATTTGGTGTTGGTCTTGGTTTGAAGATGGTAAGTTAAGGGTGATGTTTGGTTTTAGGGTTTTGAAGTGGTAAGTGGTCAAATGTATGGTTGATGTATTTGTTAGTGTGTATATTGTGATGAACATGTAAATTAAGTGTTAATGATATTGATTATGTCCAATTGAATGAGGTCATGTTGTGTATAAGGTGTTCTTAATTCAATCAAAGGAGTTTTGGCTATCTTTAGGGTTTTGTTCATGAGAGACACGGCCAAACCAAGGAAGAGACACGGCCAAGACTTAAGAATTTGGGAGACACGGCCAAGTTTAATGAAATTTGGCCTTGTTGGATGAATTTTGGAGAGACACGGCCACTGGCTTGGTCGTGTCCCTTGACTGTGTTTGCCACTGCCTGATTTTTGTTGAGAGACACGGCCGTGTCCCTTGCCCGTGTCTGCCTCGGCTTGAATTGGTGTTGAGAGACACGGCCACAAGCTTGGCCGTGTCCCTTGAGGGTGTTAGCTACTGTGATGGTTCTTGGTTTTTCTCACATTGCTTTGATTCTTCAAAGGTCTTTTGTACCTAAACCTCAAAATAAACACTTTTAAAACAAAGAATGAACTAAACAAATATATGTGGAACATACATTCATATAATGTTGAGATTTTAACACACATTTGATGATAATGATGATGCATATGATACTATATGAACAAGGTTATGTTTATGCATTGTGAACCTTGTGAATGGTTTATGCATTGTGAACCTTGTGAATGGTAATGTGTTATATGAATAATGTACTTTGTTATATTTATATCAAGGATGACATATGTGTAAGGTGAAGGATATGATGTAAATGTTTGTGTATTTGAAGGATGAATTGCTATAACATAGATTGTAATATGATGGAATATAAAGCTATTGTGATTGGCTATGATGATTCAATTGAAGACATAAGGCATGTTTGCCTAATTGAGGATGAGATTTGAGAATGAAATAATAAATGAATTGTGTGTCTAATGTGTTATTCATTTTCAGAGTTTTGTTGTTGGTGGCATGCCTAATGGTAACAATCTCTTGAAGTTAGGTTGGATTGAATCCTTGAAGCCTAATTAAGATGTTACAACCCTTGAAGCTAGGTTGGGTTGGTTCTTGAAGCCAAGTTGGGTTGATACTTAGCATGCTTTGTTCCCCTTGAAGCTTGGTTTAACCTAATCCTTGAAGCCTAGTTGGGTCTATGATAATAATAAATGTGATAACAAAACCAAAGCATTAACTCTGAAAATTGAATGGCATATTAGAGTGTTTTGGGCCCATGCTTGTCTTTGTATATAATGTGATTCTTGAATGTTAAAATCAATGGAACTATGAAGATGTAATATGAATATTGTTATGACATTGAATGTAGTGTGATGTGGTAATGTGATGTGCTTCTATGTGTATGGTTTATGAAATATAAAGGTGTGATGTTAGCTTTTCACTTATGATGTTAGCTTTATGATTTAGATGTGTATCATTGTATTGCTTCTAAGTATAGTGTTGGTATATTTTGTACTACTAAGCCAATGGTTTAGCGCGATAGTGTTTGATCGCGCAGGTGACAGAGTTGAACCTGAGAGCTCCTCGAGACCAAGTGAGACTAGACATTGAGGATTTTTCTTTTGGGACTTAAAGATCAGAGAAGAGCTGCCAATCATGTATATATTCTATGTTTTGTAAACTTTGATTTATATCATATTTGTAATAACTTCCGCTGTGAATTAATAAATGTTTTTATATATGGTGTCTTTTGGATTTCTTTTAAATGTTTGAGATTGGTTTCACTTATTTATAAAGATAATTGTTGTGTCTTTTTAAACTGTGACATTTTCTATATTCAGTATACGTATTTTACGATCGTTTAAGCATGCTTGGTACGTATACGGGATATAGGGATGTTACAATATTAGTTTTGTTTCTTAAAAACCCCAAAACCAAAATTTGTTTTCCAAAATTTTAAAACTCTAAATTGTATTCTGTTTCCTTCCAAAAGACTTAAAAACATCTTTTTTGCTTTTATAAATTTTAAATCGTGTTGTTTATCTTCATAAAACTTCATAAAATTATCAATTGATTTTCCAAATCCTAAAAATAACTGATTACCCAAAATCCTAAATTCAAAAATCCTAAAACCCTAATTCAACTCCAAAACCTAAAATAGTGAACCCTAACTTCCTTAAAACCTTAAACCTTAATTTTGTCTAAAACCTAATCCTTTAAAACTTTAAAAAACCATATAAACACAAATATTTAATTTTACACAGTAAGCTTGAAACCATAATTCAATGAATAGCCATAAACCACAAATCAAAAATGTTTTAAAGTGTCCAAACCCTAGTTTCATGATTTCACCATTCAAATATTAATTTAGTTAATCAAAGAGCTTTATCAACATTTTAAAACATAAAACTGTTGCGCTCGAATTAACTCTACCACAAAGCGTCACTCGCAAGTATACGAGGTAGCTGTAGCAAAGGTGATCGCCCCAAGGTCATCTCACAAGGAAGCTAAAGTGGCTAATTGATTATCAGATTATGAAGAACAAGTAATGAATAAATTTAAATTGCTAACTAATGAAGAAGATTGATTGAAGTTTAAAAACAAATAAAAGTAAACTAAGCTGATGTTTTGATTCACTTGATAAAAAGGTCTAGGGTTTGTACTTCTCTACTACTTATATGTATGAACGGTTATTCCTCTTAACTAATTTAATTTCAAAGATTAAATCTCAAACAACTCAATTAATCGAGTCAAGGAAATAAGCTCTCGCATTCAAACCTCATTCAACTAATCTTGTTACAATTGAAATAATCTTTTTAATAGGTTATATCTCTAATTCACCTAAGTCCTTAATTGAATTGTTCCAGCATTAGACTTCATCTCTCAATCCATCATCTAATACCTAAAACACATAATTGGTGGCCAATCAATTATATATTAACAATATTCCATTCAATCAAGGCTAAAGAAATTATTAGATAAGAGAATAACCAATTCATACAATCATAGCAGATCCATACAAACCCTAGACTAGATCAAATTAGTTCATCATGCTATCAAACATACTCATCTCATTAATGTTCAAAGAAATCAAATTAGACATGATAATATCCATTAATACAATTTCAATGAAAATAAAGAGAATAAGTTCGAGAACAAAACCAAGTTACAAACTCCTTGAAGCTTCTGAAGAATCTCTTGTTCAAATATTGCAAGAAGGATGTATCAATGGCTAGAACAATATAATCTAAGCTAGTTAAAACAAAGTGTAATCAAAAATCAAAGAAAAACAAAGTTGTCAAAACCCTAATCTCTTTGACGGCTCAATCTCAGCTCAAAATCGCCAACAGTCCCAAGAAAAACCCTAACTTTACTATTTATACGAAACCTCCGCGCGTCTTCATTGATCCATGAGTGACACGGCCAAGTTAGAGTGAACTTGGCCATGTTGGAGGTGAATTGGAGGGAGAGACACGGCCAAGCTGATGGTGACACGGCCAAGTTGATCCATTTTGGAGGGACACGACCAGTGACTTGGCCATGTCCCTTGCATGTGTCACCTACTGTGAGAATTGCTCTTCTTTGCTTTGGATTTAGGTGAGACACGGCCAAGTTGATGGTTACTTGGCCGTGTTTGAGCATTTTTGGAGGGATACAACCATGTTTGAGGTGACTTGGCTGTGTTGGATCATTTTGGAGGGACACGGCCAGTGACTGGGCTGTGTCCCTTGCCTGTGTCTTTTACTGATTGATTTTCTTCCTTTTGCTTTGGATTCAAGTGAGACACGGCCAAGTTGGAGCAACTTGGCCGTGTTTGGGCTTCTTTGGAGGGACACGGCCAGTGACTTGGCCGTGTCCCTTGAGTGTGTCCATCTCTGTGTCTTGTGGCTTCCTTTTAGCTTGATATGGGACACGACCAATGACTTGGCCGTGTCCTCTGCCTGTGTCAGCTACTGGTCGTGTCCTCTGCCTGTGTCAGCTACTGTCCACTTTTCCTTCAGTCTTGGTTCCTTGGCTTTTTAATCTAAAACAAAACTTGCAACAAACTGAAAACAAGAAGTAAATAAACATTAACCAACAAAACATAAACACATACTAAAAACTAGATAAAAAATGACATAAACACTGAAATCAACTAAAACTACCAAAATTAATGGAAACACTAAACAAACTGATAAAAACTAACAAAATACCTAAATAAAACAATAATTATCATAATAAACAAGACACAAATTTATAACAAAAACTAATAAAACAACTACCCCACACTTAAAACTTTGCTTGTCCTCAAGCAAATTCACATGGCATAAATTAAAAACTCAAACAACTTAAACTATAATTCCAGCATATAAGATGAAATACTTTAAGACTCAGCCATAAATAATTGCAATTTACTTCAATCAAGGATTTTCTTAACTCATTCATTAATCCAGACATACAAATCCCATCTCTCATCTAAGTGTTTCACTCGATTTCAAAGGTTAATCACTCAAACCACTCATGACTGCATTAGACAATACTCTTGCTAAGAAATTCATAACTCCCTCAAATGGCATACTCACAATCCATTAATACTTCACATACTTGCATACTCAAAGAAAAATACATGAGCCGACATTCCTCTTTTGCAAACTAATGCTAGAACATATGTAAATTTTGTATACATATATATACTCTTTTATTTTCTCTTTTTCTTTTTCTTTTATTTTTATCATCATTTTTTTTATATAAATATATACAAAATTAAGAATTGCATGGAACATCTAGCTTAAAATGTAGAGGAAAAGAATAATCAACTCTTAATCAAATACAATGTGCAAAGTATGCATTTCAACCCCCAAATAGCAATATCATTTTTTTTTACTTGCTTACCCCACACTTTGAAATAAACCACCCTATTGTCATATCGTAAAACTCCATTCCTTAATGCAGGTATGATGATAATAAGAACATATTAAGTTGAGAATTGTGTTGATTAAAAAAGAAAAAGTCAAAGGTTCAACTTGGCTCACTAAGGAAATCAATATTAAGGGAGGTCTTTTTAAGTTAAAAGGGCTAACCTAATTTGCCTTCATCATTTTAAAACTTGAGATTAAATCATAATGTGAGTTCAATTAGCATGCAAAAGCAAACTCTAGAGATGCAAAATCATGAAGGTGCACACTTAAGAAAAGAAAATCAACTGATAATAATATCAAATTATGAGGCTCAAAACTCACACAGGTGGGTTCACAAAGATTTATATGTCATAAATTGCAGAATGTGAAAATTGATCCTGAATGAATTCAAATGCTCATTTCTATGCTGATACTAAAGTCTCAACTATAATGCTAGAATCACAGAAAAGATCAATAAATTTTCAACAATTATACCATGCACAACACAATAAAACACACCAAGACAACCAAAACAAATGGAAAGCTAAAAGATTCATGTTGCGCTCAAATTAACTCTACCACAAAGCGTCACTCGCAAGTATACGAGGTAGCTGTAGCAAAGGTGATCGCCCCAAGGTCATCTCACAAGGAAGCTAAAGTGGCTAATTGATTATCAGATTATAAAGAACAAGTAATGAATAAATTTAAATTGCTAACTAATGAAGAAGATTGATTTAAGTTTAAAACAATAAAGTAAATTGAGCTGATGTTTTGATTTAACTTGATAGAAAGGTCTAGGGTTTGCACTTCTCTACTACTTATATGTATGAACGGTTATTCCTCTTAACTAATTTAATTTCAAAGATTAAATATTAAACAACTTAATTAATCGAGTCAAGGAAATAAGCTCTCGCATTCAAACCTTTTTCAATTAATCTTATTATAATTGAAATAATCTTTTTAATAGGTTATATCTCTAATTCACCTAAGTCCTTAATTGAATTGTTCCAGCATTAGACTTCATCTCTCAATCCATCATCTAATACCTAAAACACATAATTGGTGGCCAATCAATTATATATTAACAATATTCCATTCAATCAAGGCTAAAGAAATTATTAGCTAAGAGAATAACCAATTCATACAATCATAGCAGATCCATACAAACCCTAGACTAGATCAAATTAGTTCATCATGCTATCAAATATACTCATCTCATTAATGTTCAAAGAAATCAAATTAGACATGATAATATCCATTAATACAATTTCAATGAAAATAAATAGAATAAGTTCGAGAACAAAACCAAGTTACAAACTCCTTGAAGCTTCTGAAGAATCTCTTGTTCAAATCTTGCAAGAAGGATGTATCAATGGCTAGAACAATCTAATCTAAGCTAGTTAAAACAAAGTGTAATCAAAAATCAAAGAAAAACAAAGTTGCCAAAACCATAATCTCTTTGACGGCTCAATCTCAGCTCAAAATCGCCAACAGTCCCAAGAAAAACCCTAACTTTACTATTTATACTAAACCTCCGCGCGTCTTCATTGATCCATGAGTGACACGGCCAAGTTAGAGTGAACTTGGCCGTGTTGGAGGTGAATTGGAGGGAGAGACACGGCCAAGTTGATGGTGACATGGCCAAGTTGATCCATTTTGGAGGGACATGGCCAGTGACTTGGCCATGTCCCTTGCATGTGTCACCTACTGTGAGAATTGCTCTTCTTTGCTTTGGATTTAGGTGAGACATGGCCAAGTTGATAGTTACTTGGCCGTGTTTGAGCATTTTTGGAGGGACACAGCCATGTTTGAGGTGACTTGGCCGTGTTGGATCATTTTGGAGGGACACGGCCAGTGACTGGGCCGTGTCCCTTGCCTGTGTCTTCTACTGATTGATTTTCTTCCTTTTGCTTTGGCCGTGTTTGGGCTTCTTTGGAGGGACACGGCCAGTGACTTGGTTGTGTCCCTTGAGTGTGTCCATCTCTGTGTCTTGTGGCTTCCTTTTAGCTTGATATGGGACACGGCCAGTGACTTGGCCGTGTCCTCTGCCTGTGTCAGCTACTGTCCACTTTTCCTTCAGTCTTGGTTCCTTGGCTTTTTAACCTAAAACAAAACTTGCAACAAACTACAAACAAGAAGTAAATAAACATTAACCAACAAAACATAAACATATACTAAAAACTAGATCAAAAATGACATAAACACTGAAATCAACTAAAACTACCAAAATTAATGGAAACACTAAACAAACCGATAAAAACTAACAAAATACCTAAATAAAACAATAATTATCATAATAAACAAGACACAAATTTATAACAAAAACTAATAAAACAAAAACTTCAATCTATTTTAATCTCTTAAAAAAACTCACAGTAGCTATAATTTAGATTTTTATTTGCTTTATTAAATTCTATATTTGATATGCTTTGATTTATTTTATATGTTTTAATTTATTTAAGTTCAATGCTTGGTTTATTTTATTTATAATGGATGGATGTTTACTCTTTATTGATATTTAATACCTTTGATGAATGATTTATTTATGATGAATGATTATTTACTTTTATTAATTTATTTAGATTTCCAAATGTTGTAAGAGGTATGTTTCCACTTGGTGGGTACGTCATTAGTTAAATATCATGTAATTTAATTTGCTTTTCTATTTTAGAACCAATGTAAAGGACATGTTTCTACCTTCCGTTGAGTGTCCTATTTAGGCATGTGATGTAAGGACATGTTTTCACCTTTGGATGGGTGTCCATTTATTTGTTTTGCTTGGACCTTGCTTTGATTTTAATATATTGATGCTTTCTTTTAATTATTGTGTGTAATATGGATAATATTATTATACTTAAGACTTTTATAATATTAAGACCTGTAAAGGAGGCCGGTTCCAATGAACCGGGCGTTGTGGGGGTGTTGGGCCATTTCTCACTTTCCCCACACATACCCAACTTTCCAAACCCATTAGTGGGTTGGGGATTCCTTAGAAATCGAGTCATCCACCATTTTCTTTTTTCCCGGCCCATCCAAGTGGCAACTCCATTTTCTCCAGACTTAGGTCCATGTTCTCTAAGGCCCCGAGCTTAAATAGTGCCGAAGCCGCAAGAACCATTCCACCAAGAGTGGGGGCAAAAATCCCCGCTCACACTAGGTTCAATAGAGTGTCACCACTAGCAGCTTTCATGGTAGGAGGAGGATTGGAGGAAGATCTTGTCTTTTCCTCCTTTCAAGATGGGAATATTGAAGATGTGGAATAATGAGAAATTTTATTCAACAAACTTCCCTTAGCTTGGAGTGTTGCTCTATTTATTTTTTTAATATTTAATTTGAATAATTATGTTTTTCAAATTATGTTTGTTTAAATAAATTATTTTCATCAAATTTTTCCTGGTCTCTATTCATTATGGTGCTCAACCAATGATGAATTTAACTTGATATTTATAAATTAGCATATCTATGCATCATGATTCGAATGACTTTACTAGGTCAGGGAATTGCTCTATAGCATTGAGTTGTGTATGCTTACTTAGAGAGGGCTCCTGCATAATGACTTTTGTCTAGAGTCAGTCTTAGAACATGCTTTGACAGACTTTTGAGGAAAAATTGAACTCTGCTTATTTAAGGGAGAGATGATCTAGGCATTGTTTGATGAGCCAACAACTAGTATCCACCCAACTAAATATCAATCCCTAGTTGTCCCTTTGAGCCTTCATAAAATTTTAGCTTTCTTTTCATTGGCTTACAAACCCCAATAACCTACCCTGAGCTGTTGTTACACTTTTGACAAGTCTTATGATCACTAAGGTGAAGAGGCAAGAAGATCAAAGAAAGGAATGAATAGTCAAGACCATGAGGATAGTTGAAGTTCTCAAAACCATAAGGGTAGTTCAAATTCGCCTGAATTAGACCAAATATCACAGATAAAGTCCGGACTAAAGAAGATTTATGTCACTCCACTCATCCATTACTAGAAACCTAGGTTGGTACAAACAAGACAACTCTTTTAGAGCTATAACAAAAAAAAAAGAGGAAAAAGAAGAAAAAAAAGAGGAAGAAAAAAAATATAAAATAAAAAAGACAAAAGAAAGAAGAAAAAAAAACAAAAGAAAAAAAGAAAAAGAAAAAAATGATAAAACCCAAAAAGGCAGTTCAAAAAGCCAACCGAGTTCTCTTTTACCTAAAGCAACAAAAGACTTCCATTTTGTTTATAAGGATAGTTTGACTTGAATTGGTCCAGCCCAACCAATGATTCAATCAAAATTGAAGAAAAAGAAGAAAGATCATCCAATTCTTGAAAGTCCTATACTTGACAGTCCTATAGGAAAGAAGGACAAAATGATAAAATGCTCAAAGAAAAGAAGGAGTAAGAAAAAGAAAGAGAAAGAAAGGAAAAGGAATGTGGGTATCAATCCTTTTGTAAGGAAAAAGACTATCCCAATCAAGATCCAGATTAATGCCAAGAAGATGGAAGAACATTCAAAGCTCTATATTTTCATGTTTCCAACTGCCTAAAGTTCCAACAAGAAGTTTGTAATGTGAAGGCTTATCCATTGTGTCACATCATCTCTAATTTCAAAATGACCTTCATTTAAACCATGTCCTTTATAGACCCTATTTCAAGCCTATTAAAGACCTGTTGATCTCTCTTGGTAGGTAGAGTCTATTAGTGGAGATAGTTTTAATAAGCATGCATATAAGATAGACAATATTCAAACTCAATGAGACCTTTGGCAAGTAATGTGTATGTGTCTATTAGAAGTGCAACAGTTCTTGCTCAAATAGAAATGATTCCCGAGTTTAGTACGGTAACTACGGTTGTCATGTTATAGATATGTTAATTTGGAAAATCAAGTCCTGAGGTAAATTGACATTAATTTAGGAAAGCCAACATTTGATTTCAAAATCAAAATTCAAAAAAAAAAATACAAAGCTTTCAAGTTAAGGGGAGTATGTTGAACTATCGAATCTCGAAGGACACATTGGGCAAAGGAAATGGTTACTAGCAAGGTTATGATGAAGCTACCAATTGACATGCTCAATCATAGTTCAAAATGGATGAATCCCTAACTATGCTACTTGGGCCTCACCACTTATGTTTTCAACATCTTTAAGATAAAATCCATAAAAGTAAAGCCTTCTGTGAGACCTGAGAGAGCATCTGGAAGAAGCCAATGAGAACACTTCAGCTGATCACCTCAGTCTACAAGTCGACGGAAGCACTATAAGTGTTATTCATGCATATCATAAATACATGAGCATATCACATTGCATTTTCTTGTATTGTATTTCTTTGTCAAAGTGAACAACAAACACCATGTGAAGTAAAGAATCAAAAGAAGATATGAAATTAGGGGGCATGAAAAGCCCATTGCTTGAGGAAGCTTTAGTCATTTTTCTAAAGAAAGAAGAGATGCATGCTTATGCAAAGAACCAAACAAAATACAAATATCAATCAGAACTTGCATGAGAAAAATCATTGGGGGCAAGGAGAAGATATGAAGGCCAGCTAAAAAATTTAGAAATAGCTAAATTTTTTGCAGATTTTTTATTAATATCCTACTAACTACAATTATCTTTTGTAGCCACCGGGTCTAAAACCCAAATCATATTTTTGTCCAAAACTCATCACCGAGTCCAGAAGCCAAATCGTTTTTGAGTCGAGAACTCACCACCAAGTCCAGAACCCAAATCACTTTTGAGTCCAGAACTCAACACTAGGTCCAGAACCCAAATCACTTTTGAGTCCAAAACTTACCACCGGGTGCAAAACCCAAATAATTTTTAAGTCCAAAACTTATCTTGGGTTCAAGTACCTAGTCTTGGGTCCAAGTACCCAAATAAAATTCAGTCTAGGGTCCAAGTACCCAATTTTGGGTCCAAGTACCCAAATCAAATCTAGTCTTGGGTCTAAGTACCCAGTCTCGGGTCCATGTACTCAAATAAAATTTAGCCTCGGGTCCAAGTGTCCAGTCTTGGGTCCAAATACCCAAATTCAAATCAATCTCGGGTCTAAGTACCCAATTTTGGGCCCAAATACCTAAATCTAATTTAGTCTCAGGTCCAAGTACCAAAATCAAATTCAATCTCGGGTCCAAGTACCCAATCTCGGGTCTAAGTACCTGTAGACCCAAACTGTAGACACTTAATTTTGACCTAGTTAAATTCGATGGTCTAAAATAATTTTTGTAATATTTTATTTATTTTAATAATATTTTAATTACTAATAATATTTAATAGTTATTTTTAATAAAAATAAAATATAAAAAATAAAAAAATAAAAATCGGACGGATCATAGCGCTGCCGCACGGCAGCCCATTTTGCAGCAGAAATTCTCTGCGGTGAATTGGGCAGTGCCCAATTTGCCGTAGATAACAATCTGGCATTACCCAATTTGCCGCAGCTGGGCTTGCCCATTTCTGGGATGAATTGGCTTACCCAGCTATCCCACCGCGCCCTCCAGCAATTTTTGCCACCGTAATTTTTTCCAGTGGAGCTCGCGGGCTTGACAGCCCTCGCACTGCCGAATTTTTGACCAAATCTTGTTTTAGCCGGTTTTGTAGTTTTTCCTAAATAGATAGTATTTTCTTATTAAAATTGGATTAGAACTTTATTTTTCCTATAAATACCACATTAAAACATGAAAAAAGGAGGACAAAAAAAAAGAGAAAACCCTAGAGAAGAAACCTGAGAGACAGAAAGGAAATGGCAATTAACATTAATAGGGTCGGCAATTAGATTGATAAGAGTAAAAACAGCAGGGCAGAAAATATCAAAAGTAAATTATCAACAATCGAGGAGTAAACAATGAACATTCATCAACCAACAAAGGCAGTGATCACCATCTTTGATCCTTGCTCGGCCAAAAATAAATATTGATGCAGGCAGTAGCTTGGAGTAAATAAACAATTCGGTGGAACCTTCAACGCAGGTTTTGTGTCTTAATCTTGAATTTGCTTAAACATTCAATTATTATATCATTTTTGTTCTTATTGGTTTTCGTTTGTTTATTTTTGTTATCACTTTGATTCAATAGTATAAAATGATAAACCCTAATTATATATTCTGTTCATTATTGTTTCATCCAATAGCTCAAAAATCCAGAGAATTCCAAAAGCCCCGAACTATCTTCTTAATTCTCTAAACCCTAATCTTCTTTACAGTTTCTAAAAACTTTAATCTTAATTGTTTCTATAAAACTCTAAACTATTTTCTTAAATCCTAGGATCGAATATGTTTTCCAAAATATCAAAAACCCTAAACTATTTTATTAATTTTCTTAAAACCCAATCTAGTAAACCCTAGTTTTCCTAAACCCTAACTCTTAAAACATCAAAACTTTATGACAAGTTCATCAACACCCTAAAGTCCTAATCCAGTGAACCTAAAAACCCAATCTAGTAAATCTAAAATCCTAATTCCTAACTCAGTAACCATAATCCAATAAACCTAAAACCCAATCTTTTAAAATTATAAACCCTAATGTCTTAAGGTTCCAAAACCCTAATTTTATGATGTTAGCCCTAAACCCTAATTTGATTAACCAAAAACCTTACTACTTTCTTAAATTTATAAAACCCTAATTCATTCCATTTTTCCAAAAAATTCTCACAGTAGCCTAAATAATAATGATAATAATTCCAAGATCCCAAAACCCTAAATATTAATTAAAGAACCCTAAATTGAGACATAAACCTAAATTTATATCTTTATTTGCTTTATTAAATTTTAGATTTGATTATATAGTTTATTATATGTTTTGATTGTTGATTCATTTAATTTCAATGCTTGATTTTTTTAATTTATCATGGATGGATATTTTCTTTATTATTATTATTATTATTATTATTTATTTGTTTTGGTATTAAAATTGTAAAAGGGATGTTTCCATTATCGGGTACCTCATTAATTAATTTTCATGTAATTTAAAATGTTCTTACATTTTGGAACCAATGTGAAGGACATGTTTCCATCTTTCGGTGGGTGTCCTATTTAGTTTTAGACATGGACGATGTAAGGACATATTTCTATCATCGGATGGGTGTCCATTTATTTTCTTTGTTTGTACATTGCTTTGATTTTAATATAATGATGCTTTATTTTAATTGTTGCATGTAGTATGGAAAATATTATTATATCTAAGAATTTTATAATATTAAGCCCTAAAAAGGAGGCCGGTTCCAATGAACCGGGAGTTGTGGGGGTGCTGGGCTATTTCTCACATTCCCCACACATACCCAACTTTCTAAACCCATTAGGGGGTTGGGGATTCCTTAGGAATCGAGTAATCCACCCCTTTATTTTTTCCCAGCCCATTCGGGTGGCGACTCCATTTTCTCCCAGCTTAGGCCCGTATTCTCTAAGGCCCCGAGCCTAAACAGTGCCGAAGTTGCAAGAACCATTGCACCGAAAATGGGGGCAAAAATCCTCACTCATAGTGGCGACTCCACTGGGAATAAGAGAAGTTGATTCCGTTGGTCTTTTTATTATTCTATTCTTTCTTATCATGATATTATCCAATGCATCATTTAGATTGCATTGTGTGTATGAGTTAGGACACCCGTGTTACTCATGTTGTGTTATGTAAGGGATACCATACTTTCACTCAAGATATGGAGATCGAGCATGGCATAACCACTCATAGCCTTGTACCATTTGGTATATACTTGCTATGGGAGCCTAAGCCTTCTAACCCAAAGACTAAAGCTCATGTAATTGGCCTAGCTACTTTCCTTAGGTTTTATCCCAAATGCTTGTTGTTTGACTATGGTTAATTTATCTTGGCTTAAATCATGGCTTATTTGATTTGTTCTTTTTCTAATATGAACTAATTACATTGTGAGCTCAAAGACCAAAGCTATTTTCAAAACTTTTCAAAATGGTTTTTGGACATAAAACTTTTTCTAAAAATAAATAAAAAAAATTCTTTTCTCAAGACTCAATACAAAGCCAAAATCCATTTTTCTAAAATCTTTTTACAATGAGCTTAGAAACAAAATTATTTTCATTCAACCATTTCTTTCAAAGAGTTTGCAAATTATTTAGATCAATTATGAAATACCAAAAATCAATTGTGAGCCTAGTTTAGGGTCCAGAGCCCAAGTCTTTTTTTAGTCCAGAATTCAAACCGAGTCCAGAACCCAAAACCTAAACCATTTCAGGAAAATTAAGTCTATTTTATCAAAATTAAGTCTTGTTGCTTTTCACTCTCTTCAACCACGTCTCATATCATTCAAGCAGGGGGCAAACTATAGACCCTCAATTTTTGACCCAGTTAAATTCGATAGTCTAAACTAATTTTTGTGGTATTTTATTTATTTTAATAATATTTTAATTGCTAATAATATTTAATAGTTATTTTTAATAAAAATAAAAAAAATATAAAGTATAAAAAAATAATAAAAAATAGAAAAATCGGACAGATTGGTGAGCGACGCGCGATAACCATTTCGCCGCAAAAATCAGTTAATAATTGGGGCAAATTGGGCACTGCCAAATTCGCCACAGCTGGGCTTAAGCAGTTCTATGACGAACTGGCTTGCCCAGCTAGCCCGCCGTGCTCTTCCGCAGCAATTTTTTGCCACCATAATTTTTTCTAGCACAGCCAGCTGGCCCGATAGTTCTCGCGCTGCCGATTTTTTGACCAAACCTTATTTTATCCATTTTTATAGTTTTTCCTAAATAGATAGTATTTGCTTAATAAAATAGGAGTAGGACTTTATTTTTCCTATAAATACCACATTAAAACATGAAAAAATGAGGATGGAAAAAAAAGAGAAAACCCTAGAGAAGAAGACCGAGAGACAGAAAAGGAACGGCAATTAACATTAAGAGGGTCGGCAGTTAGATTGAGAAGAGTAAAAATAGCAAGGCAAAAAATAGAAAAAATAAATTATCAACAATTGATGAGTAAACAACGAACATTCATCTACCAACAAAGGCACAATCTTTGATCCTTGCTCGACCAGAAATAAATATTGATGCAGGCAGTAGCTTGGAGTAAATAAACAATTCGGTGGAACCTTCAACGCAGGTTTTGTGTCTTAATCTTGAATTTGCTTAAACATTCAATTATTATATCATTTTTGTTCTTACTGGTTTTCATTTGTTTATTTTTGTTATCATTTTGATTCAATAGTATAAACTGATAAACCCTAATTATATATTCTATTCATTATTGTTTCATCCAATAGCTCAAAATTCCAGAGAATTCCAAAAGCCCTGAACTATCTTCTTAATTCTCTAAACCCTAATCTTCTTTACAGTTTCTAAAAACTTTAATCTTAATTATTTCTATAAAACTCTAAACTATTTTCTTAAATTCTAAGATCGGATATGTTTTCCAAAATATCAAAAACCCTAAACTATCTTATTAATTTTCTTAAAACCCAATCCAGTAAACCCCAGTTTTTCTAAACCCTAATACTTAAAACATCAAAACATTATGACAAGTTTATCAACACCCTAAAGCCCTAATCCAGTGAACCTAAAAACCCAATCTAGTAAATCTAAAATCCTAATTCCTAACTCAGTAACCATAATTCAGTAAACCTAAAACCAAATATTTTAAAATTATAAACCCTAATGTCTTAAGGTTCCAAAACCCTAATTTCATGATGTTAGCCTAAACCCTAATTTGATTAACCAAAAACCTTACTACTTTCTTAAATTTATAAAACCCTAATCCATTCCATTTTTCCAAAAAATTCTCATAGTAGTCTAAATAATAATGATAATAATTCAAAAATCCCAAAACCCTAAATATTAATTAATGAACCCTAAATTGAGACATAAACCTAAATTTGTATCTTTATTTGCTTTATTAAATTTTAGATTTGATTATATAGTTTATTGAATGTTTTGATGGTTGATTTATTTAATTTCAAAGCTTGATTTATTTAATTTATCATGGATGGATATTTTCTTTATTATTATTATTATTTATTTTGGTATTAAAATTGTAAGATGTATGTTTCCATTATTGGGTACCTCATTAATTAATTTTCATGTAGTTTAAATTATTCTTATATTTTGGGACCAATGTGAAGGACAAGTTTCCATCTTTCGGTTGGTGTCCTATTTAGTTTTAGACATGGACAATGTAAGGACATGTTTCCATCCTCGGATGGGTGTCCATTTATTTGCTTTGTTTGGACATTGCTTTGATTTTAATATAATGATGCTTTTATTTTAATTTTTGCATGTAGTATGAATAATATTATTATATCTAAGAATTTTATAATATTAAGACCTGAAAAGGAGGTTGGTTCTAATGAGCCGGGCATTGTGGGGGTGCTGGGCTATTTCTCACCTTCCCCACACGTACCCAACTTTTCGAACCCAATAGGGGGTTGGGGATTCCTTAGGAATTAAGTCATCCACCCCTTTCTTTTTTCTCGGTCCGTTCGGGTGGCGACTCCATTTTCTCCCAACTTAGGCCCGTGTTCTCTAAGGCCCTGAGCCTAAACAGTGCCGAAGTCGTAAGAACCATTCCACCTGGAGTGGGGCAAAAATCTCCGCTCACGGTACCCAATATCGGGTCCAAGCACCTAAATCTAATTCACTCTTGGGTCCAAGCACCCAAATCAAATCCAAGTACCCATCCTCATCCAAAATCTGCCCAAAGACATGTTGCTTTTCACTCTCTTCTGCTGAAAGTCTTAGATCATTCAAGTAGGGGGCAAATTGTTTTTTGATATTTTTTTTAAAATGATCCAAAATAATTTTTGTGGTATTTTAATTATTTTAATAATATTTAATCACTTATAATATTTAATAGTTATTTTTAATAAAAATAAAAATTATAAAAAATAAAAAATTGGACGAATCGGCGAGCGACGCATGGCAATGCTGCTGCGCAGGCTTCGCCGAGCAGCCAACTGGGCTTGCCCAGTTCACCACTGGCGTTGCCTGCAGTGAGTTGGTTTGCCCAGTTCACCCTGCCCGCAATTAACTGCTGCATCGCCCAGCACAATCTACATGCTAGCCTACGATAATCATTGCAGGCCCAGTAGCCCGCGCGCTGCCGACTTTTGAGCAAACCTTGTTTTACCCGATTTTTTAATTTTTCCTAAACAGTTGGTATTTCCTTATTAAAATAGGATTAAATCTTTTTGTTTTCCTATAAATAATAGTATTAAACACATGGACTAGAGGTAGCAATTATTTGAAGAAACTTTGGACTTTTAATTTTTCCTGAGACTTGAGGCATAAACTATAGAAAAATAAGGAAGAAAAAGAAAAAAAAGCAAGGAAGATGAAAACAACAAAGGAAATAGAATTATACAAAGGCAGTGAACGCATTGCCTTGATTTTGCTCTGCCAGAAATCTTGTATTAAATTAGGCAGTAGCTTTGTTTTAATTTCTTGAATTTGGTGGAGCCTTCACACGTAGGTAAGTTCTTTTAAATTCAAATTATTAAATCAATAATCACCTCCAATTTTCAAAACTATCATCACAACATTTTTATTACTCAATTTCTTCTTGATTTTTTTCATACAGTAAGCATAAGTTTTAATTTAAATTATTAACTAATCATCAAAAAACTAATCTAATTTACTCAAACCCTATTGTTATTTTTATAAAAATACCAAAACCCTATTTTCAAAACCTTAAACTCTAACACATAAAACCTAAATCCCAAAATCAAAACCCTAACCCTAATTTCTAAACTAAAAACCCTAGCCTTATTTTCCAAAACCCTAATCATATTTTCCTCAAACCCTAAAACTAGTTTTCAAAATTTTCAACACCAAAACCTATATTTCTAAAAACCAGTTTTCAAAATTTTATAGGGTGCTGCCCCAGACCCCGCAAGGGGCGCTGCCCCCTTGACCCACGCCCGCCGTATGGGCTCGTCGAAGGGGCCAATATTTATTTGTTTATTATAAGTCTGTGTATTTAACTTTCTTTTTTCTAAAGCCCTAATTTAGTAATTAAAATTCTAAAACCTTATTTTAAAATGTACACCCTAAACTTATACATTTATTGCTTAATTTTATATTTGATTATGTAGTTTATTATATGTTTTGATGAGTGATTTATTTAATTTCTATATTTGATTTATTTATCATGGGTGGATGGTTTCTTTATTGTTATTATTATTTATTTATTTTGGTATTAAAATTGTAAGAGGTATGTTTCCATGATTGGGTACCTCATTAATTAATCTTTATGCAATTTAATTTATTTTTATATTTTGGAATTATTGTAAAGGACACGTTTCCACCTTTCGGTGGGTGTCCTATTTAGTTTTCCCTGAGCCTAAATAGTACCGAAGTTGCAAGAACCATTCCACCAGGAGTGGGGGAAAATCCCCGGCTCATAACTTCCCACTTAGCTCTAACCAAAGTGTGGGGATGCATGTTTTGTATATGTTTACTTGGTCAATTCTCGTTCATTTCTACGGTGACATTGATCCATGAGTTCTAGATATTGTGAACCAAATGGAAGGAGGCTTGTCACCGGTACCTATGATCTTGGCTGAAACCCTAGTTGGACTTGACCATTTCAAAATAGAATCTTGGCTCGGAGTGCTCTGCTGCTTCAGGTAATTACCTAAACCACCCTTTTGGGTTTTCAATTTAGGATTTTATTTTTATTGCTCTAATTTTTTCCTCGTCTACCCTTCCCAGTTTTAGGAACTAATGAGTTGTCCTAATTTTTTCCTAGGTTGCCCTTGTGGGTTTTCAGAACTAGCGAACCACCCTAATTTTTGCTTAAGCCGCCCTTACCGAGTTTCAACCTCACATGCCTTTTTTTTAAATGCTTTTCTTCTTCATAGATCTGGCTACAAGAGTGCCTCTGTTTGCTTGACACCCCATCTGTGGACTTCATAAAATACCTACCACGATATCATTCTGCTAGAAAATTGCTTCGTCCTACTTCCTTGTATGCTGGCTATATTTACTAGATTCGCTCAAGAGCTATGATTAACATCCGTTGGTTGGTACCTTGGTGGAAGATTACCCATATCACCATTCAGATGTATATGATGTATGTTCCTCTTGCTACTGTTTATCGAGGCACTTGCTATGATCCTCATCGACTTGACCGCCAACATGGAGCTAAACCTCGAGATTCTGAGTTTACTCCTTATTTGGACATGCCTCATCTGACTAAAGCCTTCTTGGACCGACTAAAGTAATGATGGCCTATACACTACACTTATCGTCTGTCATAGATTTTACATTTATCAATTTTTAGAATAAATATTGTTAAG
The DNA here is from genome assembly GCA_947685225.1 of Garcia nutans. Classification (NCBI taxonomy): domain Eukaryota; kingdom Viridiplantae; phylum Streptophyta; class Magnoliopsida; order Malpighiales; family Euphorbiaceae; genus Garcia; species Garcia nutans. Next base: position 40,861,047 of record CANTUV010000045.1, read on the forward strand.
ATGAAGAATAACAAAAATAAGAGATGTTTTCTTTCCTTCTTATAATTTGTCTTCACCTTTTGCTATTGTGGTATTTATTTTACCCAAAGGGTTAAATAATTCAAAATAGTGCACACAAAAAATTTTAAAATCAACTCTGTTTATTAAATTGCGGAACAACAAAAAACATAAAGCCAGCATACACAAGATCACTCCTATCACTAACTAGCCCTTTTGGGTTTTATAATTGACAATTGTCACTCATTTAGCCCTAATTGTTTCCTAGCCCTCCCTTTTGGGTTTTCGGAACTAGCGGACTGCTCTAACTTTTGCCTAGGCCTCCTTTCGGGTTTTTAACCAAGCAACTCTTTTTTTTATTTCAAATATATAATTTCTTCAACCTGTCAATGTTTTTTGGTTCATTAAACTCATTCCCATCAATGTTGGATAACTTGACTGCTCCCTTGCTCATGACTTGTCTCACAGCTTACAACCCTTCCTAGCCAGGTCTAAACATTCCTCTTGGATCAAGGACATTAGGTTTGCACTATTTTAACACTAAATCACCAACTATAAGCCTTCTAACTTTAACCATTCTATTGTAGGCTCGAGCTATTTTCCTTTGATATAGTTGGTGATGATACAATACCTTCAATCTTCTTTCTTCTAATAAAGCTAGCTATGCATATCTACTTGCTACCCATTCCATTTTAGGAAATTTCGCTTCCAGGACCACCCTTAGTGATTTGATCTCGATTTTAATTGGCAACACTACTTCCATCACATAAATAATGGAAAATAGCATCATTTCAGTTGGGGTTCACACACTGGTCCTATAGCCCCATAAAGCAAAAGGTAGTATTTTTGACCAATCGTTATACGTCTTGGTCATCTCAGACAGAATTTTCTTAATTGTCTTGTTCATTGCTTCCATTGTACCATTAGCCTTTGCTATATAGGGAGAAGACTGGTGATGGTTAATCTGGTACTTCTAAATTAAATCCTTAACTGCTCCTTAAAATTGCACCCCATTTTTTGATATCACACTATGCGGACCCCATACCTGCATATAAGATTATTCTTGATTAACCTGGCCATTTTCCCTGCCCCCATCTTGTTGAAAGACTCTGCTTTAACCCATTTTTAAAAATAATCCACTACTACTACGATGAACCGGTGACCGTTCAAAGCCATTGGATGTATTTTCCCCGATAATGTTGATCCCCTAACTTGTGAAAGGCCAGAGTGAAGACATAGAATGCAATTCTTCAGGAGGCATGTGATTCAAGCTTCCATGCATCTGACACTACTGGCATCTTCTCACAAAATCAATACAGTCTCTTTCCATGATAAAAAAATAGTAACCTTGTCGGATTATCTTCTAAACCAAGGCCAACCCGTTCATGTTGGATCCGTAATTTTCAGCATGTATTTCAGACATGATTTGCTCGACTTTGAACTTTTTTAAGCATCTTAAATGCACCCCATCGGGCCATCTTCAATATAATTCCTCATGAAAGGTGATGTACTGCAAAGACCATCACCTTATAGCTCCTCTCTCTTCCTTTGTTGCATCTTGCGGGTATTCCCTACTTTCCAAAATTTGTCTAATGGTGTCATACCATGCATCATGGTCTATATTGGTTTCCATGACTATTTCATATTCATAACAAGGAGTCGATGAACTGGTAAAAACTAGAGGCTTAAGAAATAACATAACAGGATCTTTCCATACCAAAGCTAGTGTGGCTAGGGCATCGACCATCTAGTTTTTCTCCCTTGGTGAGTGTATGAATCTGCACTCCTTTCTTCTTCATTAAGGTCAAATAGTTACGGTACGACTTCAACTTTTCTTCTTTCAACTCCTATTCACCATTTACTTGGGATCCTACTAGCAATAAATCGCCAAAAACCTGCACTTTATCAATCTTCATTCTCATCAGGGTTTCTAGGCCAAAAATGCAAGCTTCTTACTCCACCATGTTGTTGGCAGCCCTAAACTTCAACTTCTTGGCTAGAGGGATGAGCTCCTTTTCGGGTGATTCCAAATTTACCCCCAGACCAACACCTTTTCTATTCACTATTCTTTTAAAGTACATCTTCCATCCCTGTACCTCTATGGCCTCTAAATGTTCATCAAAAAATTCCAAAACCACTTCCTCATTGTTCAGCAATGGTTGTTAGGCCAGAAATTTTTCTACTACTCTACCTTTAATGGTTTTCATGGTTATATACATGATCTCAAACTCTTTTAAAATGATCAACCATCTACCATATTTTTCAATCAATGAAGGTGTTTCCCTTAAATACTTCACTGGATCCATCCTGGAAATTGTTTGCACACTATAAGATTGAATGTAATGTCGCAACTTCTTAGATGACCAAACCACAGCTATACATGTCTTTTAGATGATACTATACTTGATTTCATAAGGCAGGAGCTTTCTACTTAAGTAGAAAATTGCATACTCAACCCCCAATTCATCTGCTTGGGCGAGCATTACTCCTATCGATTCTTCCTCTACTGCTAAGTATAGTAACAAAGGTCTGCTGGGTTTAGGTGGCTTTAAAATACGTAGATTCAGCAAATATTCCTTAATACACTCAAAGGCCTTTTGACACTCATCATTCCACTTGACTGACTAGTTTTTCTTAAGCAATTTAAAGATGGGTTCATAGATTGTGGTAAGTTTTACTATGAACTTGCTAATGTACTATAACCTGCTAATAAACTGTCGAACTGTTAGTAAATCGTAAAGAATCTGCAACCCTTGCCGCAGCGGAAAAACAAAAATTCTTTCGATTTACTCACAGGATCCATGTGATCCATTCAGTTCGATAAAAGAGATTCGAAACTAACCTTTTTGTGTAGCTTCAAAAAGGTTAACAGATGCTGCCTTCTGAAGACGAACACCCTCTAACGAAATCCACACAAACGTATGCCGGTCTGAGTGCTAGCTCACCAACGGCAGTGGCTGAACCTTTTCAAAATGAAACTAGGTTTTTTTTTTCTTCTTACGTTTTCTTTTGCAAAAACGAATAATAAGATCATTAAACCTCCAGTCCTTTTAAAACCGTTTTAAAAGACTTCTTTTTATCAAAACCCTAACTGTCCATATCCCATATGGACCCACGTTTTAATAATTATTATCTAATAATAATTATTATAACAATATTATTATTAATATCTAATAATAATAATAATACTAACAATAATAATTAAATATAATTATTATTATTTAAGTACAGCCTACGTTCTATGTGTGTGACCCGATAGGCTCATATTAATTGGTAGTGTATTTCAATCTCTATTGAAATGCACAAATCATAATTGGCCTCTAGCAAGACATTAAGACTACCCAATTAATCATGAGAATCATTATAAATGAAAAACCTGAAATAGTACATGCATTAATCCCTTTGTCACACGATATCTAGTTTGAACATAAGTCATAGTAAATGTCATACTTATATTGTCCAAACTTATGATTACTCGATCTCCAAGTTAACTGATAAACAAATAAGATTGATCTTATATCAACTTATTTGAGCATGGCCATGCATTTCTCAGTTACACTTATCGAGGGGCCCAGAAGATATCTCTCTCATAGAGAGGGACAAATTCCATCTTGATTGTTCATTTTCCTCTACATAATTTATATCATGTTCAAGCATAACCTTTATAATTATCTAGTTACAGATAACGTTTGATCATGTCAAAACATAATATTCCTTATGTTGGAAACTATGACAATCTCAAGTCAAAGGATTAAATGAAAACTATTATGAGATACACTTATGACATTAAACCATGAAGTGATATCTATGTGGGTCTATCCAATACACTGTTCTCTAACATGTATCCATAATATTGATTTGTATCTTCATACCTATAATCATCTTATGATTATCAAATCAATATTACACTAGTTATATTTATTATTATCTCCATAACAATAATAAACCAGGGATATAATCATTATTATATATAACATGCAAACATAACAATGATAATAAAAACTTCTTTATTAATAACAAAATGAATAACATTAAGGTCCAAATCGATGGCCTAGGGCATATACACTAACAGTCTCCCACTTGCACTAGGCCTAGTCTAACAAATATCTCATGCCCATAGACCTAGTGTGCTGATCATGCTTGACCCGCGAGAGAGGCTTTGTCAATGGATCTGCTATGTTGTCATTTGTGTCAACTTTGCATATCTTGATATCACCTCTATCAATGATGTCTCAAATGAGGTGAAATCGCCTGAGTATGTGCTTAGATTTTTGATGGGACCTTGGCTCTTTTGCTTGCGCTATGGCACCATTGTTGTCACAATAGATAGCCATAGGATTAGCAATGCTAGGCACCACTCCAAGCTCAGTGATGAATTTCTTCAGCCAAACTGCTTCCTTAGCAGCATCTGATGCTGCTATATACTCAGCTTCTGTTGTAGAATCTGCTACTGTGCTTTGCTTGGAACTTTTCCAAGTAATGGCTCCACCATTCAATGTGAATACAAAACCTGACTGCGATTTGTAATCATCTATATCAGTTTGGAAACTAGCATCTGTGTAACCATTTACAACTAGTTCATCTTCCAAACCTCCATAAACTAAGAAAACATTCTTAGTTCTTCTTAGATACTTAAGAATGTTCTTAACAGCTGTCCAGTGACCCTCACCAGGATCAGCTTGATATCTACTTGTTGTGCTTAAAGAATATGAGACATCAGGTCTAGTACATAGCATGGCATACATAATAGATCCAATAGCAGAAGCATAAGGGATCTTATTCATTCTATCTCGCTCCTCAGATGTCTTAGGACATTGATTCTTGCCAAGATGAATACCATGTGACATAGGCAAGAATCCTTTCTTGGAATCTTGCATACTGAACCTCTTCAACACTTTGTCAATGTATGTACTTTGACTTAAGCCAATTATCCTTCTAGATCTATCTCTATAGATCCTTATACCAAGGATATATGCAGCCTCTCCCAAGTCCTTCATTGAAAAAGAATTCCCTAACCAATCTTTAACCTTTTGTAAAGTGGGGACATCATTTCCAATGATCAATATGTCATCTACATATAGGACTAAGAACACAATAGCACTCCCACTAACCATCTTGTAAACACATGGTTCATCTTCATTTTGAATGAAACCAAAGTTCTTAACTGTTTCATCAAAACAAAGATTCCAGCTTCGAGATGCTTGCTTCAATCCATAAATGGACCTTTGAAGCTTGCAAACCTTCCCAGAATTCTCAGGATTTACAAAACCCTCAGGTTGTGTCATGTACACATCCTCGAGTAAATTTCCATTAAGGAAAGCGGTTTTGACATCCATTTGCCATATCACATAATCATAGTATGCAGCAATGGCAAGGAGAATCCTAATAGATTTAATCATAGCAACTGGAGAAAAAGTTTCATCATAGTCTATACCATGTGTTTGTTTGAAACCTTTAGCAACCAACCTTGCTTTATAGGTTTGCACATTTCCATTAATGTCAATTTTCTTCTTGAAAACCCATTTGCAACCAATAGTCTTAATACCTTCGGGAGGATCAATTAAGGCCCAAACTTGGTTGTCAAACATGGACTGCATCTCAGAGTGCATGGCTCCAAGCCATTTCTCTGAATCTGGACCTGACACAGCTTCAAGATAGGTAGTTGGCTCATCTTGATCTATGAGCAAAACTTCACGACTTTCAGTCATGAGAAATCCATATCTCTCAGGCTGATGACGTGGTCTATCAGATCTGCGCAGAACTTGTGTAACATTTTCAGTTTCCACAATGACTTGTGGTTCTGAAACTATTTCTACAGGCGGTTCAATATCCTCTTGTGGTTCTATAAATTCATCTAATTGAACTGTGCTCCCACTAGTTCTTTTAGAAATGAATTCCTTTTCCAAGAAGGTTCCATTTCGAGCAACAAACACTTTGTTCTCAGATGGAATATAGAAATAATATCCTTTAGTTTCCTTAGGATATCCCACAAAGATACATTTAGCAGATTTTGGAGCTAACTTATCTGAAACTGGTCTTTTCACATAAGCCTCACAACCCCAAATCTTAAGAAAAGACAAACTAGGTGTTTTGCCAGTCCATATCTCATATGGTGTCTTTTCAACCGCTTTAGATGGTACACGGTTTAAAACAAAAGCAGCTGTCTCCAAGGCATAACCCCAAAACGATAATGGAAGATCTGCTTGACTCATCATAGATCGAACCATATCTAATAAAGTTCGATTTCTTCTTTCAGAAACACCATTCCACTGTGGAGTTCCTGGAGGAGTTAATTGTGAAACAATTCCATAATTTCTTAGATGTTCGTCAAACTCTTGGCTCAAAAATTCACCACCTCGATCAGATCGAAGTGCCTTAATAGTTTTACCAAGTTGATTTTGTACTTCATTTTGAAAAGTTTTGAACATTTCAAAAGCCTCATGCTTATGTTTCATTAGGTAGACATAGCCATACCTACTGAAATCATCAGTAAAAGTAATGAAGTAATTATATCCTCCTCTGGCACTAATGCTTAACGGGCCACATACATCTGTATGTACTAGTCCTAGCAAGTCATTAGCCCTTTCACCTTGTCCGGTGAAAGGATTCTTTGTCATTTTGCCAAGTAAACAAGATTCACATTTATCAAATGATTCAAAATCAAATGAATCTAATAATCCATCTTGATGGAGTTTAGAAATGCGTCTCTCATTTATATGGCTAAGACGACAATGCCATAAAAATGTAGGGTTTAGGTCATTTGGCTTAATTCTCTTAGAGTTTATGTTATAAATATGATTCTCCCTAGAATCATCTAAGTCAAGGACATAAAGGCCATTAAAAGATCTTGCAATACCATAAAGCAAATCATCTTTATCAAAAATAGAACAGGTCTTATTTTTAATTAAAAATGAAAAACCTTCATCATCCAAAACTGAAACTGAAATAAGATTCCTACTCAGAGTAGGAACATAATAGCAATTGTTCAAATTTAACAAAAAACCATTAGGCATATGAAGTTCATAAGATCCTACAGCTAGTGCAGCAACTCTTGCTTTATTCCCAACTCGTAGGTCAACTTCGCCCCTTTTCAGTGATCTACTCCTTTTGAGTCCCTGCACATTTGTACAAATGTGAGAACCACATGCAGTATCCAATACCCATGAAGTAGAAGCAGATAAGTTAATTTCTATAACATATATACCTGAAGACGTAGTCGCACTACCCTTCGATTTCTTCAATTCAGCCAAATAAAGTGGGCAATTTCTTTTCCAATGCCCAGGCTCCTTGCAATGGTGACAAGTTCCTTCCTTAGGAACAGGTGCCTTGCGTTCTTTTGGCTTGGGCTGTCCCTTAGGCTTTGTAGCAACTGTTGCTTTACCCTTTGCCTTGCCTTTTTTCTTCATAGGCTTACCCTTATTGACATTCAATACATGGGTAGCCTTAGTGGGCCTTTTGATATTCCCTTCAGCAGTTTTGAGCATACCATGTAGCTCAGGAATGGACTTTTCCATGTTGTTCATATTATAGTTCATAACAAAATGTGAAAAACTGCTGGGCAAAGAATGAAGGATCAAATCCGTGGAGAGTTCTAAACTCAAGGGATATCCAAGTCGGGCAAGGTGATCAATGTAGCCCTTCATTTTCAAAACATGAGCGCTAACCGATTCGCCCTCTGACATCTTGCAGTCAAATAATGCAACAGCAGTGTCGAATCTATCCTGCCTAGCTTGCTGTTGGAAAGCTTGTTTGAGATGGACACTCATCTCATAAGCCTCCAAGTGTTCCAGATCCTTCTGAAGTTCTGGACACATAGTAGCAAGCATAAGACATCCAATGTCATTGGAATCATCCATATGCTTCTTATGCTTGTTCTTATCAGCATTAGAAGCATTAGCAGGAGGTGGCTCAGGGACAACTTCATCAAGCACATAGGACTTCTTTTCTTGTTTGAGAACAATTCTCAGGTTCCTAAACCAATCAACAAAATTAGTCCCATTCTCTTTCAGTTTTTCCTTCTCAAGGATGGATCGCAGTGATAAAGTGGAGTTATTGTTGGTAGCCATTTCAATCTACAAAATATGCAAATTTTAATTAATAAAAGGTGATAAGTAATTAAACTCCCACTAAAATATAACCCTCAATCATCACAATGACATTTTAGTGGGCTAAGATCCAATTTTACTTAATATTAAGTCAGCTTTGGCATGACACTTAAAATCAAGTTATTATGGTAGGTAACCCATTACCAATTACATCAGATGTAACTCTTAGATAATATGGGATCATGACATCATATGTCATAGCATGTTATACCCCATCTAATGCCTTAGGCCCAAAACCATTTTGATAGCCTAATTAAGTCTAACCAATTTTAAACGCATGAGCAACACCATTACTCATCATATCTTGCTAGGATAACCTAAAGTACTTTGCTTTGGCAAAATCTACATTTAGGTGATCTTAGCCTTGATAAGTGTTTAAGACATGGATGGCATTAAAACTTAGATTAATAGTGAGGGTTCATTCCATTTAATTTTTTTTTTTTGAAAACATGTTAAAATTGACATTTATATATCATATCCTATATGCATACATAAACTATCAAACATGGCATCTCATACATATTTGATAAAAATAAACGTGACATAGCATGGCCAAACTAGATATGATCTTCATGAGACCAAATGAAGATCATATAGGCAACCCTAGGTGAAAAGAAAACCTATCTATTACAACATTTGCAATAGTACATTTCTTCATATCTTGAAAAGCAACTTCATCTCCATGGAATTTTTCATCTTCTTCTCCAAGCTTGAGTCTTCATTATTACATTAATAATAAAAACTAACTACTAAACTAGTAATTATAAAGTTACAAAAATAAACGACACGCAGGCCGTATTTATAAAAAATTAAGATATAAATAAACCAATCACATAGGTCATAAGGCCATGCTATGCACCATGCCAAGACATCAAACAAACATAACATATTCATCACTAACATGTTAAATAGAAACAAATATATTGACATTCTTAATGTCGCGGTAACAAACTATAGGGCGCGAACATACGGCGGTCCCTGGGCGGGGTTCCGAAGGGGCAACGCCCCTGGGCGGGGTCGAGGGGCAGCGCCCTCGAAGCTAAACAGAATCATTAATCCAATTAATTATTTTCTGTCAAAACCCTTATTCTGTTAATCATATTAAACAGAATATAATAGTAATCTATTAATCATATTAACAGAGAACTATTACCAGAAACCTTAGAAACGATTTACTCAATAATCATATTAATCAAAATCGAAATCTATGTATACATTCAATATGAATAAACGAATTGAATTAATCATATTAACCCTAATTCAAAACCATAACAGATCGTATACCAACCCCAATTTGATTTCACAGAATTGTATCTTATACAATTGGTCATCTTTGACATCATATATCAACAACAATTTATGTTATATCTCATATAACAGATTCGAATCATCATCAAATGATAAAACGAATTTAATCATGCCATTCGAAAAACAATAGATCATATCAACACATCAACATGGTATATTTCGAATTAAATGGAATCAACAACCTGGCTCTGATACCACTGTTAGTAAATCGTAAAGAATCTGCAACCCTTGCCGCAGCGGAAAAACAAAAATTCTTTCGATTTACTCACAGGATCCATGTGATCCATTCAGTTCGATAAAAGAGATTCGAAACTAACCTTTTTGTGTAGCTTCAAAAAGGTTAACAGATGCTGCCTTCTGAAGACGAACACCCTCTAACGAAATCCACACAAACGTATGCCGGTCTGAGTGCTAGCTCACCAACGGCAGTGGCTGAACCTTTTCAAAATGAAACTAGGGTTTTTTTTTTCTTCTTACGTTTTCTTTTGCAAAAACGAATAATAAGATCATTAAACCTCCAGTCCTTTTAAAACCGTTTTAAAAGACTTCTTTTTATCAAAACCCTAACTGTCCATATCCCATATGGACCCACGTTTTAATAATTATTATCTAATAATAATTATTATAACAATATTATTATTAATATCTAATAATAATAATAATACTAACAATAATAATTAAATATAATTATTATTATTTAAGTACAGCCTACGTTCTATGTGTGTGACCCGATAGGCTCATATTAATTGGTAGTGTATTTCAATCTCTATTGAAATGCACAAATCATAATTGGCCTCTAGCAAGACATTACGACTACCCAATTAATCATGAGAATCATTATAAATGAAAAACCTGAAATAGTACATGCATTAATCCCTTTGTCACACGATATCTAGTTTGAACATAAGTCATAGTAAATGTCATACTTATATTGTCCGAACTTATGATTACTCGATCTCCAAGTTAACTGATAAACAAATAAGATTGATCTTATATCAACTTATTTGAGCATGGCCATGCATTTCTCAGTTACACTTATCGAGGGGCCCAGAAGATATCTCTCTCATAGAGAGGGACAAATTCCATCTTGATTGTTCATTTTCCTCTACATAATTTATATCATGTTCAAGCATAACCTTTATAATTATCTAGTTACAGATAACGTTTGATCATGTCAAAACATAATATTCCTTATGTTGGAAACTATGACAATCTCAAGTCAAAGGATTAAATGAAAACTATTATGAGATACACTTATGACATTAAACCATGAAGTGATATCTATGTGGGTCTATCCAATACACTGTTCTCTAACATGTATCCATAATATTGATTTGTATCTTCATACCTATAATCATCTTATGATTATCAAATCAATATTACACTAGTTATATTTATTATTATCTCCATAACAATAATAAACCAGGGATATAATCATTATTATATATAACATGCAAACATAACAATGATAATAAAAACTTCTTTATTAATAACAAAATGAATAACATTAAGGTCCAAATCGATGGCCTAGGGCATATACACTAACACGAACTTCCTTGTCCATCTTAGGGTTTGGCATATCCTGGATTACCTTAAATTTATCAAGGTCAATCTCAATGCCATTTGGTCCAATCATATGTCCCAACAACTTTCCTAAAGTAACCCCAAATATGCACTTCTTCGGGTTCAACCTTAGCTTGTACTTTACTGCCCTCTCAAAAAATAACTCTAAGTTTTGAAAATTCTGCTCTCTTGTATATGACTTAACCATCATATCATCAATATAGACCTTGACTTCTTTATGCATCATGTCATGAAACAAGGTGGTAACCATCCATTGGTAGGTTGCTCCAGCATTCTTTAACCTAAATGGCATCACCCTATAGCAAAATGTATCCCATATAATGATGAGGACAGTTTAAGCTTTATCCTCTTGGGCCATTAACACCTGATTGTATCTGAAAAATCTATCTATGAATGAGTGTAGCACGCTAAAGGCAGCACTATCAATAAGGACATATATATGGGGCAAAGGAAAATCATCTTTAGGGGAAGCCTTGTTTAAGTCTCTATAGTTCACACAATCCCTAATTCTTTCATATTTCTTTGGCATGGGAACTATGTTCGCTAACCAGTCAGGATAGTCTATTACCTCAAGAAACTTTACAGGTATCTGCTTAGTGACCTCTTCTTTGACCAATTCATCGCATTTCGGCCTTAACCATCTAAGCTTTTATTTGACATGTTTCATGTGAGTGTAAGTAGGAATCAAATGCTTGGCTATATCTCGATCAATCCTAAGCATATTCGCATAAGACCAAGCAAAGACTTCTTCAATTTTTTTAAATATTTTTTCAAATCTCTCTCTCGCTTTAGGAGTGAGGTCGGATGCTATGCTTATATTTTTTAGGATTGTCAATTATTTCCAAATTTAATAATTGTGTGTCAAAAGAGTTAATATTAAAAATACTTATGTAATCACTACTTGAATATATGCAACCATCAGGAAAAATATTACACAAGTAAGCAAAATCAGACTTTATTGCATTTATATTATAAAAGAAAACATCATCATCCTCTTACAAAGCAGAAAAATTAAAATCAAAATTAAAATCATTGTTCTCATAATCATAAACTAAAACATCTTCAAACTTCTCTTCAATTAAAGCATCAATTTCCTCTGCAGTCTTCTGGACTATCAAGATAGCTTCCTTCTTGTAACATCCCGAATCCCAGATTGGTAACAAACAGACATAGAGGATATGACTTAGGCTTAGAACAAAGGAGTTTAGAACATGACCTATAACTTGAGCTCGAATTTCATCCAAGTTAATGACAGAATTAGAGAGTCTTAAAGAAGACTTAATTGTTTATTTGTGTCTTAGCTAGATGTATAACTTGAAATTACTCAATTTGGAGTTGTACAGAATAAGATATGATGGATTTAGTAGACAATGTGCAAGCTGCCTCAGGACAGCATAGTAGGCTTGATTTCGAAGGACCGTCAAAAATCAGATATAGCTCAGATCAACCTGAAATGTTGACACAATGTAGCCCCGGATGTCTAGTTTCAGTAGGCATAAGAATTACTTAATTTGGAGTTGTGAGTAAAAAGATATTAATAAAGAAAACAGCAAGGTCAGGAAGGGATATCAAAAGGACCTAAGTGAAAATTTCTCAAAAGTTAGGGGCAACTATGTAAACTTAAAAATTAAGTGTTGGAAGTTCTTAATAGTGCCCATATCCGACCCCGGAAGAATATTCTCGAGATTAATCGGGTCATAACCAAGGGTTTCAATTTTTCCTGAAAACACACGGTTTAAAAGTTACAATCGATTAATCGCTGGAGGGTATTTTGATATTTTTACACCCTAGAATATAAAATTACAGCACAAGAAAGTTGAGGGGGTCAAAATATGAATAAAAGGAAGCCTAATGGCTTGCCAAATAAATAGATAAAAGAAGAAGGCAAGTGGACCAATTAAAAGTGGCCATTTTTGCTATAAGGTGTACCAATTGGAAGTCAACATCTATACCAACATATTTTCACCACTTATGGCTTCCATTTGGATCAAAATAAGCTAAGGAAAGAAAATAAAAGCCCTCTCTTACATGGTGAACTCGTCCAAACAATAAGAGAAGGAAGAAGGAGGTGATTTTTCCAAAGTTTAAGGCTTTTGGTTGAAGATTTTGGTGACAAACAAGATTATAAGGTAAGAGAAACCTATCTCTAGTTTTAATTTCATGGATTAATGGTTAATTTAAGAGATTGAAATTAGGGTTCATGTAGCTAGATTTGGAGAAAATTCAAGAAATAATTATTTGAAGGATTTGATGAAAGAAATAATGGTTTTAAGGTTAGAGGAGATTAGATTGAGAAAAAATTGGCAAGAAATGAATTGGTAGCTTATGTTTTCAAACCATAGGATGTATGTTTAAAGTGTGTATGCTGGAATTCTTGTAGGAAATCAAGAAAAGCTAAAATAAAAAAAAGAAAAAGATCAAATATGAGCTAAGGAAAGCAAAGGGGAAAAAGGTTTGGTACTTTAACCTTCTTGAAATAGTGATCTCTATTGCCTTTGCATTTGGATGTGTAATTGCTATAATTGTTCATGTGCTTGAGTTGTGGTGGTTATGTGGTTGAGATTGATGATGATATAGAAGTGTTTGTTGTGTATTGATTGATTTTGGGGTTGAGGTTATAAGGGAGGTAAATATGGGAGTGCTATGTTGTGTTGTTTTGTTGCAGCCAGCCATGTGTCCTGTATTTTTCTGGAACTTCAACCGAAATTTAGACTAGAAAAATGATAGAAATAGAACTTGACAAAGAAGACTTAATTGTTCTCCATTAAGTCAGTAAACCATAGGCTTTGGAACCAACTCATTTTCATGTGTGGAAATGAAAGTTATGATCAAAATGATACCAGGCGTACAAACTAAAAAACTGAGATTCCTCAGTCAGTAACCTGTGACTTGGGACTACGTTCAGGTGACCTTAATGACACATTTATAAGCTGTGAAATAAGACTTAAATGTACCCTTATGTGTTAGGAAACCATAGAATTTGGAATTTCCTAAATCCCACTTGTAGATAAAAAGATATGATCAAAAGAGTATAACTCATGCACACTGGAATTGTGAAACCGGACAGACTGAGATTTGTACCTTGAGTCCAGGTGACCTTAATGACACATCTAGAAGCTGTGAAAGAAGACTTAAATGTACCCTTATGTGTTAGGAAACCATTGAATTTTGAATTTCGTAAATCCCACTTGTAGATAAAAAGATATGATCAAAAGAGTATAACTCATGCACACTGGAATTGTGAAACCAGACAGACTGAGATTTGTGCTTTGAGTCCAGGTTTTGGTCCATTTACCTCAGGAATTAGATGTTTTGATAGAAGATATAAATGAACCCTTGTATTTTGGTGAATCATAGGAGTTGGATTCATCTCGATTGGACTTAAAATGTAGAAGTTACACACGAATGAGTGAACCATGCGCAGGCAGACCCTAGCAGATTGCAGGGCTGAATTTGAAATTGTGTTAAAAATCACGTGTTGCCTGTTTTAAGCTGAACTTTTTACTGAATATAGCCTTATGTGTCTAGTTTTAAGATAAGAATCGTCTCAATCCGAGTTGCGTAGGTAAAGTTATAAATGAAATAGTACGCATTGCGCAGACTTGAGTAACCAATTGACTAGGGAAGAGTTCAAGGAGTCATCAAGAATTATGTGTAACAAATTTAAATCTAGAAATTTAACCATAAGGACTCATATGAGTCTACTTCAAGTGAAAATAAGAATTTTTAAATTCAGATTAGTAGAACAAAAGTTATTTGGGAAATAAGATAACAAGGTACCTAAGAAACTAAATGCTAGAATTCACTATTTATTTGGTAAGAAATAAATGAGGCATAATTGAGATAAAATATTCATTTGGAATGAAATAAATTATCAAAAATATGATCTTGAAAGCTTGACCAATTAAGAACAAGATAGCATTTTTCATTTTTTGAAAATCACATCCCAATTGTGTTTTATTTAGATTTTAAAGCCCAACGAGGGATTTTTGCAGTATTGTAAAACCCGGTGTGGCCTAAAAAGTGCAGTCTGGCCCAAAGGCCCGGAATAAAAACTTTGAACTACAAATTAGTTCTATTGAGCTGATTTAGGATAAAAATAGTCAGATTCTTAATCACTGGTGCCATATCTGTAACATTGTGTGGTTTGCATCTAATTTCTACCTAACGGTTAAAGTACCCACTAAGCTATATGCTTAGCGAGTTTAGTTTTCTAAACTCGTAGGTTATGGAGTCCAACCTGACAAATGAGAAGCTACAAAGGAGCACCAGAGTGCGCAACAGGAGGCGAAGTGAGGAGCAAAGCAAAGTTTAGCTTGGCATGTATTGTTAAGGACTTTCAAAATGTAATTATAACAATTAAAGAAATGTGTAAATTATTATTATTTGTAATAAAAAGGAAAAAAAATTTATTTAGTACATGTTCTGTATACCATGTTGCACATACTGTAGCACACTTGGCTCGGCTGGAAATAGTCGGGTTAAGGGGTGTTACACTTCTTCTCTTCCAAATTAGGCTCCTTATCAGCTTGCAGGATGAGATCTTTCTTCATCTGTTCCACCAATTCAACAACACAATCAAAGATCTCAAAACCCAGGATCAACTTTTCCATGAACATTATTGGCTTGGGCTTCCCTTGGAGTGGTCCCATATCTAGAGCTTTGACAAAATCCTCCTCGAGTGGTGGGAAACTCATCTTCTCATTCTTTTTAAGTTGAACATCTTTGTTAGCTTCATCATATCCCAACCCTTTCTTAGAAGTTTGAGTCTTGAAATCATGAAGCTTTGTATCACCTGTCTTTCCCTTTTCAAGGCCAATGCTAGGCAGGTAATTCATGTTCTTCATCATAGACAGGACATTAGGGTCTACCACTTCATCATTAGAAATTACATCTACTTGGAACCCATTAAGAGGCCTCTCAATCATCAAAGGATTCACCACTTTATTATCCTCGGCCTGGATAACCATTGTCTCATCCCCATTTGGTAACTTTATCTTTTGATGGAGTGTAGAAGGAACTCCACCAAGAGGATGAAACTAAGGTCATCCTAACAGCAATGCAAAAGTAACAGGTATATCCAAGACCACAAATTCCACCACGGATTCAATGGGTCCAACCTTCACAATAGCTTTGAAGGTTCCTTCAGCATGCCTCTTGATATTATCATAAGCCCTAATTGTCACCTCGATTGGGCTTAGATCCCTTATCTACACGGTGAGCTTTGGTAAGATCTTGAGTGGGCAGACATTTATGGCAGACCCATCATCTACCATCACATATGGAGTCCTTTTCCCTTTGACCTCTACCTTGATAAAAAGCGGGTGGATGTGGTCTCTCCCTTCCTCTAGTAGATTAGCATCTGAAAACAACACCGTCAACTTTGTTCTTCATCTGAGCATCATCACTTATACATATTTATCCAGCTTCTCTAGTGTTATTGTAACACCCTTATACCCTATATACGTACAATACATATTTTCAGCATATGTAAAATACGCATATACGGTATAAAATTATCACAGACCGATTTAATAAAAATTTTCACATTTCTGTTTTAAGATTTCAAATACTAATATAGAAAATAAATAGTATATAAATATTCTTTGCTTGTTATAGGAATCCAAAATAAATATTTTATATGAAAATCTCTGGAAAAAATTCACCAGAGTTTTGTTTGTAATTTAGACGTTCCCAAAATTCAGTAAAACAAAACCTGCATAAAGCAAACACTCCCAATAAAAATCAATTCACCATTTCACCAATACTTCTCAATTTCTCCATATTTTCTCAAAATACTTATATATAGATATATAAATTAACAACACATATAAAATCTCATCAGAACAAATTATTCAAAACATTCTTTACAATTTACATTATATACTTCCAAAAACATATCATAACATGTATAATATCAAAATACATTGTAATACCAAATATCTACATGCTGGCAACTGGCTCTGATCTTGATGTGCCCAAAAACAACTCTTCAAGCTCAATAAATACAAACCTAGACCCGACTAGGTCTAGTAGAACTCTCCTGCTCTGCCAAATCATCCATGACACCTGTGCGACGAATTACAATTGCGCTAAGCCGAAGCCTAGTGGTACAAACTTTGATAATAACAATAAAACTCAATGCAATGCAATGCACAATGCATATAGATGTCACATCATTCTACTTTCTTATACTTTTCAAATATTTCATAATCACAACTCATAGCATTATATTGCTCAATTGTATCACAATTCATAATTCACATTAAAGCAAAAACAAGCATGGGCCCAAAAAGGATCTAATATGCTATTCAAATTTCAGAGTTACTGCTTTGGTCCATAAAGACAACATGTGTCTAGCCATGTATGCAATATAATCATGAATAATGTAACAGCCCTAGTCTCTTGGACCTCAACCTGGCTAGATCCTTAGGCCCCAGTATTTTGCTCCTCAACTCGGCTAGACTGCTATAGTTTTTGAGGCTTACGACCCAGTCTTTTCACCATTCCAGTGTTTAGCCCGTAGGAAATCATAGGCATGCCGCCAAACCCAGAACTTTGAAATTTGAATAACATACTAGGAACACAATTTATTCATATTTCTCATTATCAAATTCTTTTATAATTCCTTTATTAAAACTTTTCTCATTTTCTCATTATCAAACTAGGCACATTGCCTTATTATATCATCTTTTTCTCACTTTTTTTTTCATTTATTCATTTTTCTCATTAATAATCTCTTTTTCATTGTCACATATTCAATCTAGGCACATTGCCTTATTTTCACTTTTTTTTTCTCATATTTCTCATTTTTCACATCTTTCTCATTTTTCTCACTTTTCTCATTTTTATCAATATCAATTCATTTCATTATTCAACATATCTCATTTTTACATTCACAACACATTACCCAATTACTTTGGGTATTTTCACATAATATACATGTAACACCCCTTCCCAACCTACATGTGTAAGCCGAGTAGAGGTGCCACACTATCCAAATGTTGCTACAAATTTTACATAGTCAAAATTTTGTTCCGATTTTACAGAAATTTTGCCAGAGGTTCGCCTAGAAATTTGGGTCCCAAGTGTCGACAAAACTGATTTTTCTGATTTTTGAAACATTTTTACACAAGCCAATGCGAATACAATCAGTTTCCAATATACTCCCAATGAATCCACCTTATACCCTCAACTACAATCTACAAGAAAAATTCACACTTCTAATCCATAATAAAGTAGAGATTTATTATTATTACATACCAATAACGTACAGTATCACATACTGACTCTCAATCTTATATACATATACATGCCACAACTAGTTAACTCATAATGGAAACTAAAGGCTACTCTGAGGTGCTGCGCTGTGTTGTGCTGCTCGATGCTAATCACCGAAATCTACTGCTCCGAACCTACGAGTCAAGAAAACTCAACTCGCTGAGCGTTGTCGCTTAGTGGGTACTTTACCAATAAAAACAAAAGTAACATATGAAAGTATTTGAAATAAAAGGAAATAATTAAATCATAATTTAACCAACCTTAAACCAATAGAAATTATTGTACATTCAGTGTGATATGCTTCCAATAATGTAAAATCATAATTCAAACTCATTGGCATTATATACTTTAACGAAAAATAATATGTCTTTGATTCAGGCTCTACTGGTATATAGGGAACCATAGTGATAAGGCAGTGGGCCTCCCCACTGTAACATAGGTGGCCCTCACCACCGATATCAGATTACAGGAATGGGCCTCCCCATCCTGGTTGTAACCAATTCTGCTTTACGGCCTATACCCGTAGGTAACCGCCGGAGCATTTCAATCACAATTTCATAACATCTACGCTCCACGGCCTATACCCGAAGGTAACCGCCGGGGCGTATCAAACACAATAAGTGGCAGTACTGCATAAGTTAGTATAGTGCACCATACCCTTATCTACCACTCCCACTATCCAGTAGAGCAAAAAGATTAAAATGATTCAATTTAAGTCTCAACTTCATTTTAGAATGATTCAAGAAATCAATTTAAATTCTCATTGCGCTTTGCCATATATGTCGCGCACCACTTTCTTTGGTCAAACCGTTACTCTTTTTCACATATTTAACATCCACAATAAACACATCAAACATTTCAAAGCATTCCTCAAAAGATCACAAATTGACCAAATGAATAGTGTTGCGGCGAGAAAAATCGGCAACGCAAAATGGCATGACCACATGAATAGTAAAATCTGGGTTTTCGTCAAAATTTCAGTCCACTTCAGTTATGCATTTGACCAAGTAAATGATCTTATTTTTGGCTGAAATTTTAGAGAAAACTTATTTCATATGTTGACTAATTGCATGTAAAAGTTCGTTGAAAAATTCATTCATTTGCTACCTCAAACAGCTGCCACAAAAAGATCCAGAAAGCTGTCATTTTGGGACCATTTCGGCCCAAACATATGAAATACATAGGATAGTTTATTTTTCTTTTGCAAATCAATATGAAGGCTTCTTTAATGGTAAAGTGAAGATTCAAACACTTCCCTTTAATAACTTTTGCATGTTTAACTCAAATCAAACTAATTAAAGTTCATCAACATAAAAAATTCCATAAACCAAAGTTTGTAATAAAAATAAAATTTCTTTTATGGTAAAGCACCAAACCAAAATTTATTATTCAAAGGTAAAGTACCAAACCTTATTCTTGTACTTCCCCTTAGCTTTTCCTTCTTCTCCTTCTTTAATTCTTTATTTCTCCTTCAATAAATTCAAGGTACAACATAAACCTTAGAAATTCAAAATAATAAGTTATCCTCCATTTCTTTTCCAACCGAAACCCTAATCCAACCTTATTAATCTTTATACATCTTGATTCTTCCATTTAATCAATTAATCTCATCACTTACTTAATATTTTTCCAATTCCACATAAAGACTCTAATCTCCAATTTTCCAATAAATATATATAACTACCTAAAATTAATACTAAAATTAAAGTCTACTTACTAGAAAACCTTAAAAACTTACCTTAAAAATCAAATTTGGAGAAACTTGGAAGTCCTTTGGTGTTTCCCTTTGTTGGCCGAAATTTGTAAGTGGAAAAAGAGAGAGTTTGTTCTTCATATCACATATATTTATATACAAAGGAAATGATGATCACCTTATGTGTTGGTTAAACCCTTTAAGACCACTTGTCCACCTTTCTCTTTCTTCATTTATTACACATGCTAAATGGTTACTTTTGATTGGCCAACATTAGATTTTTATAGTTTTCTTTTCCTTTACTTCTTTCCACTTGTCCCTCTTCCCATAGGATATCCTAAAATTGTCCCGGGTTACCCATACGGTCCCGACACGAACCCGGGCCCACTTTACATTCCGGCGATTAATCGGTCATATCTTTTAAACCGTACAGTTCCACGAGTCATACTACATATAGTTTTGATCCTCTCGACCTCTACTTTCTATTTATAAGGTCTATTTTAGGTTTCCAAGTCATTTTGAAAAATTACCGATAAGCCCTCAACTTTTTACAAAATTCCCTTTAGGTCCTTTCCTTGCTCGGGTTTCTTCCGGCTCCGTTTCTACTGACGATCGTTTCATATATCACCCCTCGTCATCCTCTACATTCTCATTTTTTTTATTTCCTACTTTAAATTCATGTATAACTTTAATTGATAATGACCAAAATGCCCCTAGTCAAAATGTCTTTGTTTTTCTTTAACGGGACATTTCCTGGAAAAACCGTTACACGTCGTTGCGACCCGATTTGTAATATCCTCATTTATGCCCTAGAAGTTTTGCATATTGTTGTTGTTGTTATTGTTATAAATTGGATTGAATGTATATGATGGGATAAGAAAAGAAATTGGGAGGAGAATGCTTGTGTATATGTGTATTGGGAAAGAATTAGGGTTTAGAGAGAATGGTATATATTGTGTATATGAGGATATATATAACATATAAATGGGTCAAAGGAAGAGTCAAAGGAAGAGAGATATTTTTATGTGATATGTGTAATTACTATCATGGGCATACATGAGACAAAAGTTAAATTAAATGATTAAGGGTAATTAAGTAATTGCTTGAATTGGAACTCTTGGTGGAGATTTAAAGAAGAGTTGACTTTGGTTTATTCATAATTTCTTCTTCTTCTTCATGTGTGTGGCCGGCTCCTCCATAGAGAAAGGAAAGCAAGTGGTGAAGAGAGGATCTTGATGTGTTGAGCTCAAATTGAAGGAAGATTAAGTGTTTAAGTGTTGATTCAAGAAGTTTTAACTAAGGTAAGATCTTTCCTTTGATTTCTTTCCTACTTTTGAAGTGGTATGGGAAGTTAATTAGGGTTTGATGATTTGATGATGAGATGTGTTTATGATTTATTCTCAAGTGTTGAAATGGAATTAAAGATAAGAAGCTAGGTTGGTGTTGGTGATGGAAGAGTAAGAGTGTGTTTAGTGAATTCTTTTTCTGTTTTACAATTAGTAAAGGCTGTAACTTGTATGATTTTTAATTAATTATAGAAAAATGTTCTTGAAGTGAATTTTTGATATGTTGTGCCTCTATGAGTCTAGAATGACTGAAAAATATGTTGATTCGATTTTGGAATGGTTATGAGTTTAGAAAGATTATTTTTAATAGAACTGTTCCAGCAGGTACCTTAACTGAGACAGCTATATTTCGGGATTTTTAATAAAATGTAGAAAAATCATATCCAATTGAATTTTGGATATGTTGTTTCTTAGTGAGTCTAGTATTTGAGAAAAATAATTTAGAACCACGTTGATTGAATTTGATTTATGGAATTCACAAAGTTCAGAACTGCTGCCAGGATGCAGGGCAATTGGGGCAGTCTGGTTAGGTGAACTATTTGACCAAGATTTTGTGTTCAGTTTGATCTGAAATTTTAAAGGAATGATTTTAAGATACAAAACTAAATTCTGTAAAAATTGTAGAATTTTTAATCAAGTAGATTATTTTATACAATATTTCAAAATAAGGATAAAATGGAGTCTAAAACCAGAATGTATTATTCATATGAATCATATCAATTGTTCTTTGCCCTAATTGCATTGTTGAGATTGAACAATGTTATGTTATGCATTGTGAATGGTTATGTGTTTCATGAATAATATACATTGAAATTGAAATAATAATTCAAATAAGACATGATATGAGGAAATGCCATTGTGATTGGCTATGATGATGATATTGAAAGAAAGAAGGCATGTTTGCCTAAATGTGATGAGAATTTGAGAATGGAAATGGTAACTATATAATAAATGAATTGTTTGTTTAATATGTTATTCAGTTTCAGAGTTCTGGATTTGGGTGGCATGCCTAAGAAATGATGAAAGGTAACAGTCTTGCCGGGTTGAGGATCTCCTCATATGTGTTGAGTTGATGGTCCAAGAGACTGGGTCTGTTACACTATGAGAATTGTGAATATAAGATATATGATTTGTAACAGTCTTGCCGGGTTGAGGATCTCCTCATATGTGTTGAGTGATGGTCCAAGAGACTGGGTCTGTTACACTATCCATGGATAGAGATACATGTATATACATTGCCTACGGGCGTGATTATTGTGACTATGAACCAAATCAGTAACTCTGAACTCTGAATATCGTATTAAATACTTGTTGGGCCCATAGGTGTCAAGGTTATATGAATGTCCTAAATAATGTTATGAGTTAATGGAATGAGATGTTGGTTATTGAGTATGATTGAGTAATGTTGAATGTGGAAAGATGTTGAAATGGGGTATACTCATATGACTATGATTTGTGAAATGCATAATTATGTGATTAACTTTATATTTATGATGTTGATCTTATCAATAACATATGTGGCATTGCATTACATTAAAGCATACCATTAGCATGTTTTATCTTACTAAGCCCTTGGCTTAGCGCGATAGTGTTTAATCGCGCAGGTAATAGAGTTGATAGAGTTGAACCCGAGAGTTCATCAAGACCAAGTGAGAGTAGACCTTGAAGAATCCATTTTGGGAGCTTAAAGATCAGAGTAGACTTGCCAATCATGTATATTTCTTTATATTTTGTAAAGAAATGTTTAGTATGTAAATATGTAAATATTTTATAACTTCCGCTGTGTAATATTTAAATATAGGGATTGTCACAAAACCTTTATGTTATGTTGCACTAGAAGTGTAAATTCTTTTTGCAGGTTGTAGTTGAGGTTACAAGGGGGATTTATTGGGAGTGTACTGAGAATGATTTTGTTTGCATTGGTTTGTGTAAAATGTTTTTAAAAATAAGAAAAAAACCGGTTTTGTCGACACTTGGGACTCAATTTTTAGGCGAAACTATGGCAAAATTTTTGAAAAAAAAATCGGAACTAAAATTTGACTAAGTAAAATTGGTAGCAACATTAGGTTAGTGTGGCGCCTCTACTCAGCTTATACATGTAGGTCGGGAAGGGGTGTTACAATTGTTTTGGTATCAGAGCCTAGGTTTGAGATTCTCAACCTAGGTAAAATGTGATAAAAAGACTATTTTGATTTTTTTTAAAAAATGGTTTTTGAATAACATATATGTTTGGGATTGGCAACCTCTAATCTTTAATAAGATGTAGTATGTTGTGTTTGCAGACTTAGGTTGTGATGGATTCTCACTCACGACAGTCGGTTGAGGGTAGTGCCGAGAGTATTGCCCCTGATGATGGAGCTAGGGTTGTTAGTGTTGAGGAGACACCTGCTTCGGTGTCAGGGAGATCAGCTGGGGAGGAGGTTCCGCCAGCTTGGGTGAGGCATGTGATAGAGGCTTTGAGGCCAGCATCAGTGCAACCACAGCCACCACCACCACCCCCACAGCCTTTGGTAGCAGTGAGGCATTATGATAAACTAAGGAAGTTTGGAGCAGAGGATTTTATAGGTACTACTGATCCACTTGTGGCTGAGCAATGGTTAGACAAAGTTCAGAGAATATTTGTTCAGTTGCAAGCCACCCCTGAGGAAAAGTTTGACTATGCAAGATCTTTGCTGCAGAAGGATGCCTACGATTGGTGGAGGACAGTGCCCCATTCTATGGATGATCCACCAACTTTGTCATATGCTGATTTTCTGAGGGAATTTGAGTTGAAGTATACTCCTAGGGAGTATAAAGACATGAAGAAGATGGAGTTCTTGAGCTTGAAGCAAGACAGCAAGACTGTTACTGAGTATGAAGTTGAGTTTATTCGACTGAGTCAGTATGCTGGGGGTATCATTGCTGATGAGATAGATAGATGCAGGAGATTTGAAGAGGGGTTAAGGCCTTCTCTTATATGTCATGTGGCTGGTTCAAGATATAATGATTTTTCTCAGCTTGTGGCAGCAGCTCGCAGTGTGGAGAGAGCTCAAGTTATTGCAGCTGCTTCAGAGGAAGAGACTAGAGTTAGGAGGCCCCAGTTTGAGGCATGGTCTTCTTCTGCAAAGAGAGGAAAAGGGAGTTTTGTTCCTCGGGGTGGTAGGAGCCAGAGACCAGTGGGTAGGTCAGTGCAGTTACAGAGACAGAGATTTAGACCTGCAGCTTCAGTAGCGAGTGCTCCTACTCCTGGAGTTCAGAGATCCACCTTACCTGTGTGTAACCAGTGTGGTGGAAGACATGGGGGCATTTGTTGGAGGTATAGTAGATCAGGGGTATGCTTCAGGTGTGGATCACTTGATCACTTTGTGAGAGACTGTCCTGAGAGACAGGAACAGATGTCAGTTGATACAGCAGCTTCTCGACCTAGTGCGAGGGGAGGCCGAGGAGGCAGAGGTGCCAGCCGAGGAGGTAGACCAGGGTTCAGTTCTAGAGGAGGTGCTACATCCAGGGAGGGTAGACCAGAGGAGGTTGGATCTTCCCAGAGGATGTATGTTATGCAGAGGCAGCTAGATGCATCGGCAGTCATAGCTGGTACTTTTTCTTTATTTGATATTTCAGTACTTGCTTTGATTGATCCGGGTTCCACACATTCATATATTAGTGCATCTGTTTTGCCTGTGTTTGATGTGCATGCTGAGTCCCTAGGATTTGATGTGTTGGTGACAAATCCATTAGGGCATAGTGTGATGGTTAGTAAAGTGCACCGGGATTGTGCAGTGAGGGTGCAGGGTGAGGAGTTCCTTGGAGATTTGATTGAGATGCCATTTAAGGAATATGATGTGATCCTAGGCATGGATTGGTTAGCTAGACATGGAGTTGTAGTTGATTGTAAAAAGAAAATTGTTTCTTTGAGAACTGTTGATGGTAGAGATGTGATAGTATCTAATGAGCAGGAACAGCTAGCCTCCTTATTTGTTTCAGCTGTTGCAGCTAGAAGATTGATTAGGAAGGGGTGTGAAGCCTATCTTGCTCATGTGGTGGATACTAGAGTGAAGGGTTCTCCTATTGATAGTATTGCCACAGTTGCAGAGTTCCCTGATGTTTTTCCAGAGGAGTTGCCAGGATTGCCTCCTGAGAGAGAGGTGGAGTTCGGTATCGAATTGTTGCCTGGTACCACTCCTATCTCGATTACTCCTTACAGAATGGCACCAGCAGAATTAAGGGAGTTGAAAGTGCAATTACAGGAGTTATTGGACAAAGGATTTATTCGCCCCAGTGTTTCTCCTTGGGGAGCTCCTGTGCTATTTGTGAAAAAGAAAGATGGTACTATGAGGTTGTGTATCGATTATAGGCAATTGAACAAGGTGACTATTAAAAATAAATATCCTTTGCCTAGAATTGATGACCTTTTTGATCAATTGAAGGGTGCAGCTGTATTTTCTAAAATTGATTTGAGATCTGGGTACCATCAGCTGAGAGTCAGAGCTGAGGATGTTCCGAAGACCGCCTTTCGGACCAGGTATGGGCATTATGAATTTCTAGTTATGCCTTTTGGTCTAACGAATGCACCTGCAGCTTTTATGGATTTGATGAATAGGGTGTTTAGGCCCTATTTGGATCAGTTTGTAGTGGTCTTCATTGATGACATTCTGGTGTATTCGCGGAATGAAGAGGAACATGATATGCATCTGCGGATTGTGTTGCAGATTTTGAGAGAGAAGCAGTTGTTTGCTAAATTGTCGAAGTGTGAGTTTTGGTTGGATCAAGTAGCTTTTCTCGGACATATTGTTTCAGCAGAAGGCATTAGAGTTGATCCAAGTAAAGTTGAAGCTATTCTGAATTGGAGTCCACCTAAGTCTGTGACAGAGATTAGAAGTTTTCTAGGTTTGGCAGGCTATTACCGGCGGTTTGTGAAAGGGTTTTCTTTAATAGCTACTCCACTCACCAGATTGCTTCGTAAGGGAGTGAGGTTTTTGTGGACGGATCAGTGTCAGGCTAGCTTTGAGCAGTTGAGAGATATGTTGACTCAAGCGCCTGTTCTTACTTTACCTATGGAAGGCAAACCATATGTGATCTACAGTGATGCTTCACATAGAGGTTTGGGGTGTGTATTGATGCAGGAAGGTAAAGTTATAGCTTATGCATCTAGGCAGTTGAAACCACATGAGCTTAACTATCCGACCCATGATTTGGAATTGGCTGCCATTGTGTTTGCATTAAAGATTTGGCGCCACTATCTGTTTGGGGAGAAATGTTTCATCTACACTGATCACAAGAGTTTGAAGTATTTGGGTGTCCAGAAAGAACTCAATCTTCGTCAGAGGAGATGGTTAGAATTGATTAAAGACTACGACTGCTTGATTGACTATCATCCAGGTAAAGCAAATGTTGTTGCTGATGCCTTGAGTCGGAAGTCTTTAGCTGGTTTAACAGTTTACTCGCTCTCGTTGCTTGTTGAGTTGAGAGCATTGCATGCCAGTTTTGTACCTTGTGATGATGGTGCATTGTTGGCACAGTTGCAATTGAAGCCAGTTTTGTTAGATCAGATTAAAGAGGCTCAGATGACTGATATGAAGATTCAGAAGATTATTTCAGATTGTCAGAGTGGAAAGAGTAGAGATTTTGTTGTGAAGAGTAATGGGAGCCTATGGTTTAAAAACAGATTATGTGTACCCGATGATGCTGATTTGAAGAAGATTATTTTGGAAGAAGCTCATCAGTCGATGTTTGCTATGCATCCAGGCAATACCAAGATGTATCATGATTTGAGACAGCATTATTGGTGGATTGGGTTAAAGAGAGACATTGCTGAGTTTGTATCAAAATGTCTTACTTGTCAGAAGGTTAAAGCAGAGCATCAAGTTCCCACCGGGTTGCTTCAACCGTTGTCAGTGCTAGAATGGAAGTGGGAAAGAGTGACAATGGACTTTGTGTCTGGGTTGCCATTGACACAAAGGAAACATGATGCCATATGGGTGATTGTGGATAGATTGACTAAGACAGCTCATTTCCTTCCGGTGCGGATGGATTACTCTTTGGAGAAGTTGGCTGAGCTGTATATCCATGAGATTGTGAAGTTGCATGGTGTTCCAACTTCTTTAGTATCTGATCGAGATCCCAGGTTTACTTCAAGATTTTGGAAGAGTTTGCATAGTGCTTTGGGTTCTCGACTGCATTTCAGCACTGCTTTTCATCCACAGACGGATGGACAGTCAGAGAGGGTGATACAGATTATTGAGGACATGTTGAGAAGCTGTGTCATTGATTTCACTGGAAGTTGGGATAGATTTTTACCTCTGGTGGAGTTTGCATACAACAACAGTCACCAATCCAGCATTGGTATGGCACCGTTTGAAGCATTGTATGGCAGACGGTGTAGGACACCTCTTTGTTGGAATGAGCTTGGAGATAATAAGTTGATTGGTCCTGATTTGATTCAAGAAACTGAAGAAAAAGTAAAGTTGATTCGAGACAGGTTAAAAGCAGCTTCAGACCGACAGAAATTTTATGCAGATCTGAAAAGGAGAGATATAGAGTTTGATGTTGGAGATAAGGTATTTCTGAAAGTGTCTCCTTGGAAGAAGATTTTGAGGTTCGGTCGGAAAGGAAAATTGAGTCCTCGTTTCATTGGGCCGTATGAAGTGTTAGAAAGAGTTGGGCCAGTGGCGTATCGACTTGCTCTGCCACTTGAGTTGGATCGTATTCATAACGTATTTCATGTTTCTATGTTGAGGAGGTATAGGTCGGATCCATCTCATGTGTTGCCGATTGAGTCAATTGAAGTAAATCCTGATTTGACATTTGAAGAGGAACCAGTTGCTATTTTGGCACGTGATGTGAAAGAGTTGAGAAACAAGAAAGTGCCACTTGTGAAGATTTTGTGGAAGAATCATGGAAAAGAAGAAGCAACTTGGGAAAGTGAACAATCCATGCAAGAGCAATATCCGCAATTGTTTCAGCTTTAATATCAGGTAATTTCGAGGACGAAATTTTCTTTTTAGAGGGGGAGAATTGTAATATCCTCATTTATGCCCTAGAAGTTTTGCATATTGTTGTTGTTGTTATTATTATAAATTGGATTGAATGTATATGATGGGATAAGAAAAGAAATTGGGAGGAGAATGCTTGTGTATATGTGTATTGGGAAAGAATTAGGGTTTAGAGAGAATGGTATATATTGTGTATATGAGGATATATATAACATATAAATGGGTCAAAGGAAGAGTCAAAGGAAGAGAGATATTTTTATGTGATATGTGTAATTACTATCATGGGCATACATGAGACAAAAGTTAAATTAAATGATTAAGGGTAATTAAGTAATTGCTTGAATTGGAACTCTTGGTGGAGATTTAAAGAAGAGTTGACTTTGGTTTATTCATAATTTCTTCTTCTTCTTCATGTGTGTGGCCGGCTCCTCCATAGAGAAAGGAAAGCAAGTGGTGAAGAGAGGATCTTGATGTGTTGAGCTCAAATTGAAGGAAGATTAAGTGTTTAAGTGTTGATTCAAGAAGTTTTAACTAAGGTAAGATCTTTCCTTTGATTTCTTTCCTACTTTTGAAGTGGTATGGGAAGTTAATTAGGGTTTGATGATTTGATGATGAGATGTGTTTATGATTTATTCTCAAGTGTTGAAATGGAATTAAAGATAAGAAGCTAGGTTGGTGTTGGTGATGGAAGAGTAAGAGTGTGTTTAGTGAATTCTTTTTCTGTTTTACAATTAGTAAAGGATGTAACTTGTATGATTTTTAATTAATTATAGAAAAATGTTCTTGAAGTGAATTTTTGATATGTTGTGCCTCTATGAGTCTAGAATGACTGAAAAATATGTTGATTCGATTTTGGAATGGTTATGAGTTTAGAAAGATTATTTTTAGTAGAACTGTTCCAGCAGGTACCTTAACTGAGACAGCTATATTTCGGGATTTTTAATAAAATGTAGAAAAATCATATCCAATTGAATTTTGGATATGTTGTTGCTTAGTGAGTCTAGTATTTGATAAAAATAATTTAGAACCACGTTGATTGAATTTGATTTATGGAATTCACAAAGTTCAGAACTGCTGCCAGGATGCAGGGCAATTGGGGCAGTCTGGTTAGGTGAACTATTTGACCAAGATTTTGTGTTCAGTTTGATCTGAAATTTTAAAGGAATGATTTTAAGATACAAAACTAAATTCTGTAAAAATTGTAGAATTTTTAATCAAGTAGATTATTTTATACAATATTTCAAAATAAGGATAAAATGGAGTCTAAAACCAGAATGTATTATTCATATGAATCATATCAATTGTTCTTTGCCCTAATTGCATTGTTGAGATTGAACAATGTTATGTTATGCATTGTGAATGGTTATGTGTTTCATGAATAATATACATTGAAATTGAAATAATAATTCAAATAAGACATGATATGAGACAATGCCATTGTGATTGGCTATGATGATGATATTGAAAGAAAGAAGGCATGTTTGCCTAAATGTGATGAGAATTTGAGAATGGAAATGGTAACTATATAATAAATGAATTGTTTGTTTAATATGTTATTCAGTTTCAGAGTTCTGGATTTGGGTGGCATGCCTAAGAAATGATGAAAGGTAACAGTCTTGCCGGGTTGAGGATCTCCTCATATGTGTTGAGTTGATGGTCCAAGAGACTGGGTCGTTACACTATGAGAATTGTGAATATAAGATATATGATTTGTAACAGTCTTGCAGGGTTGAGGATCTCCTCATATGTGTTGAGTGATGGTCCAAGAGACTGGGTCTGTTACACTATCCATGGATAGAGATACATGTATATACATTGCCTACGGGCGTGATTATTGTGACTATGAACCAAATCAGTAACTCTGAACTCTGAATATCGTATTAAATACTTGTTGGGCCCATAGGTGTCAAGGTTATATGAATGTCCTAAATAATGTTATGAGTTAATGGAATGAGATGTTGGTTATTGAGTATGATTGAGTAATGTTGAATGTGGAAAGATGTTGAAATGGGGTATACTCATATGACTATGATTTGTGAAATGCATAATTATGTGATTAACTTTATATTTATGATGTTGATCTTATCAATAACATATGTGGCATTGCATTACATTAAAGCATACCATTAGCATGTTTTATCTTACTAAGCCCTTGGCTTAGCGCGATAGTGTTTAATCGCGCAGGTAATAGAGTTGATAGAGTTGAACCCGAGAGTTCATCAAGACCAAGTGAGAGTAGACCTTGAAGAATCCATTTTGGGAGCTTAAAGATCAGAGTAGACTTGCCAATCATGTATATTTCTTTATATTTTGTAAAGAAATGTTTAGTATGTAAATATGTAAATATTTTATAACTTCCGCTGTGTAATATTTAAATATAGGGATTGTCACAAAACCTTTATGTTATGTTGCACTAGAAGTGTAAATTCTTTTTGCAGGTTGTAGTTGAGGTTACAAGGGGGATTTATTGGGAGTGTACTGAGAATGATTTTGTTTGCATTGGTTTGTGTAAAATGTTTTTAAAAATAAGAAAAAAACCGGTTTTGTCGACACTTGGGACTCAATTTTTAGGCGAAACTATGGCAAAATTTTTGAAAAAAAAATCGGAACTAAAATTTGACTAAGTAAAATTGGTAGCAACATTAGGTTAGTGTGGCGCCTCTACTCAGCTTACACATGTAGGTTGGGAAGGGGTGTTACACGATTAATCTCTAGAATATTCTTTCGGGGTCGGATATGGGCACTATTAAGAACTTTCGACTCTTAATTTTTAAGTTTACATAGTTACCCCTAACTTTTGAGAAATTTTCACTTAGGTCCTTTTGATATCCCTTCCTGACCTTGCTGTCTTTCTTTATTAATATCTTTTTCCATAGTTACCCCTAACTTTTGAGAAATTCTTATTCCCACTGAAACTAGACATCCGGGGCTACATTGTGTCAAAATTTCAGGTCGATCCGAGTTATATCTGATTTTTGACGGTCCTTCGAAGTCAAGCCTACTATGCTGTCCTGAGGCAGCTTGCACATTGTCTACTAAAACCATCATATCTTATTCTGTACAACTCCAAATTGAGTAATTTCAAGTTATACATCTAGCTAAGACACAAATAAACAATTAAGTATTCTTTGAGACTCTTTAAATTTGTCATTAACTTGGATGAAATTCGAGCTCAAGTTATAGGTCATGTTCTAAACTCCTTTGTTCTAAGCCTAAATCATATCCTCTATGTCTATTTCTTACCAATCTGGGATTCGGGATGTTACAATACATATTTCACATTATACACAATTTAGCCATTATCAATGGCTTTTCACAATGCATTTAACACATATATGACATTACAAGTGTCATAGCACATTATTCATACTCAATCAATGAACCAAGTAACTTAACACATTTTCCAACCAAAATGTGTTAAGCCCAAATATCATGCAAATATAAACAATATATTCAAAGTTTGTACATACCTCCACTAGCAACCCAAAGAAAGCTTAACACAACCTCCAATCCTATCCTTCCAACTTGCCCTTCACCGCTTGGATGAAGCAAATCAACCTCCCTCAATGCCTATACTTAATGTGATCATACATAATCATTTAATATCACATTCTAAGGTATTCTCAACATCAAACCATAATTAAACATCACTCTAAACCAAATCCCAAAATTAAGCTTCACCTCACTTTAACTTTGAAAAATTATATCAAGACATTTAAATTAGTGTTTTAAGTTTATTAATATCATTAGAAACATGTTTTAGCATGTTTAAACAAATTACATTAATTAACCACATGCTTATGCTCAAAACCCTAAAATGGCATAACCTTCACCATTGAAGGATCTCCATTCCAACTCAATTCAATTATCATTTCAATCTTATTTCCACCACTTATATCATTAAATAATATGATTTAAGTATTAAAATCAAACAATTAATCATTTTTTGAAAATTCACTTTTCTAAAGCCCTAAATCAATACTACTGTAATATCCCAAACTATACCCTAAAAATTTTAGAATGTTTATTATCAAAATGGAATTATATTTATGATTAATTGGTAAGAGAGGAAAAGAGAAGTGTGTAATAATGCTTAAGAGGAGTGTGTATATGTTGTATATATAGAGGTATATACAACATATACAAGTCAACTAATGAGATAGTCAAATGAGATTTATTGATTATTTTATAATGAAAATAAAATAAGTGGAAGATGATATTTTAATTATTATTATATTATATTAAATTGCTTGGTTGATACTGAAAGATGGAAATTTTGTGGTTAAAAGACAAGTGTGTAGTTTGACTTTCATTTTCTTCTTCTTCTTTCTTTTCTTTGGCCGGCTATCACCATAACTAGAAGGAAAGGGATTTTTGTTGCTCTCTAATTCAAGATTTAAAGGTGTTTCAAGAGATCAAGTTGGAATTTGAAGGATTTTCCTCACTTTTGTTAAGTTTCCAACTTGTTTCTTTGGTTTTCTTTTGAGTTTGTGAATTGAGGTTGGTGAATGGTTGTTGTTGATGTGTGTATGTATAATTGTTGTGTGTTTGAGAGTGTTTGGTTTTATTGGCTTTGATTTTGGGGTTAGTTTGAAGGAAAGGTTAAGTTTGGTGATAGAAAGCAAGTGTTGTGAATTGTATATGGGTTGAGTTGTGATTATGGTTGTGATTTGTGTTTGATGTATGAATTGAGTTATTTTGGTGTTTATGCAAGTTTATTATGGTTTATTGATGGTTTTAAGTAAGATTGTTGGGAGTGGAAAAGGGTTAAGTAAGATGTTTGTTGGATGTGGTGTTGTTAGTGTCGAAATCAGGGTTTTTGGCATGACATGCCCATGAGCACGGACAAGTCTTTGGGCATGGCGATGGTTCTGTTTTCTGTATGGGTGACACGACCAGTGACATACCCATGTCACTGAGCATGTCACAGTTTTTGTGTTAGAGTAGTATTGACACGTCCAGTGACACGCCCATGTCACTGAGCACGTCATAGCTACTTTGTTGTTGGTGGATTGACAAGGCCAGTGACAAGCCCATGTCACTGAGCGTGTCATAGCTTCTGTGTTGAGGGAGGATTAACATGGCCAGTGACACGCCCATGTCACTGAGCATGTCAAAGCTTCTATGTTGTGGATTTAGGGCACGATCAGGGGTACACCCATGTTGTTGAGTGTGTCATGTGTAGAGTTTGCCCTAGTTGGTTCTTGTTCTTATTTTCTTATATATATCACTAAGTGAGTGTGTATAATCACCTTTGGATTAGGTTTTGAAGAGATTGAGTTGCCCTAATCCAAGTGTTGAAGGATTCTTGGAAGAGGAGGTGTCAGATTGGTGTGCGTTGCTCTTGAGGTAAGTACAAACCTTACATGGTTGCATGCATTTATACGACTTTGAAACTTAACACATTTGGTTGTAAATGTGTTAAGTAATCTATTACATTGTTGATACATTTGATAAATGCTATGATTTGCATATGTGAAATATGTAATGATCATTCAAAATGTATGTATAATGCAATTTGTTATGTAATACCCTAATGATGGTATGTGAAGCCATTGATGTTGGCTATAATGATGTGAAAGAAATAGATGGGGCAATGTTGCCTAGTTTATCATGATATAAATAAGAATGGATTTGATATTGAAATAATGAAATAATTGTGCGCCTAGTATGTTATTCAATTTTTAGAGTTTTCTTGTTGGTGGCATGCCTAAAAGTAACAATCCCTTGTAGCTGGGTTGGGCTTGGTCCTTGAAGCCAAGTTGGGTTGATGCTTAGCTCCCCTTGAAGCTTGGTTGGGCCTAGTCCTTAAAGCCTAGTTGGGATGTTACATATGAGATGTTTCTCATTGTCATAATGAATCTCCTACAGGCTTGATAAATGCGATTATTGAACCAAAATAGTAACTCTGGAAGTTGAATGACATATTAGTTTCTTTTGGACCCATGTTTGTCTTTGTTTTATTGTGAACTATGAATGATGAAACAAATGAATAACATGATGAGATTTAATGTTATGAAAAATGGAATTCTTGAATATTGTTTCTAATGCTTGAAAGTGTGACATTGGCATTACATTTAAAGCATATTATCATCATGGTTAGTACCACTAAGCCTATGGCTTAGCGCGATTGTGGTTAATCATGCAAGTGACAGGGTAGATCCGGTTGAACTCGGAAAGTTCAACTAGACTGAGTCGAGTCTAGGCTTGTGATCCTTTTGAAGTGTTGATTTTTGGACTTCAAGATCAAAGACGAACTGCCAAGAATGTATAAACTCTATATTTTTGTAAATATTGTTTTTGTTGTATATATATGTATATTCCGCTGCTTAATAAGCAAATGTTTTATCTATTATGCTCTATAATATAACTTAAATGTTTTAAGTTTTCTCATATTGTTAAATAGAAAGATTGGTTTGTTTCAAATAGACTTTGACATCTTTGTATCCGGTATATGTGTATTACATGCTTTGGCACTGGTAGTTTCTGATCTTTGATGAGGTATATTCTGCCATGTTTGCAGATATAGGTAGTGATGGCGTCTTAGTCACGTCAGTCCATAGAAGGTAGTGCTGAGAGTGTAGCTCCTGATGAGGGCAGAGATGGAGCTAGGGCTGAGAGAGCTGGAGAGGCACCTGCTCCTGTGCCAGAGAAACCAACAGCTGATGAGATTCCACCCGTTTGGTTACGACATATGGTAGATTTGTTGAGGTAGGCTCCAGTGCAGCAGCAGCCACCGCAACCGCAGCCACAAGTACCGATGAGGCAATATGATAAATTGAGAAAGTTTGGGGCTAAAGATTTCTTTGGTACTTCAGATCATGCAGTAGCTGAACAGTGGCTTGATAGAGTTCAGAGGGTATTCATTCATGTGCAGGCTACTTCTAAGGAGAAATTTGATTATGCTAGATCCCTTCTACAGAGAGATGCTTATGATTGGTGGAAGACGGTTCCATATACGATGGATGATCCACTGACTTTGTCTTATGGTGAGTTTCTGTGGAAGTTTGAGCAGAAGTATACTTCGAGGGAGTATAAGGATGCTGAGAAGATGGAGTTTCTAAATCTGAGATAGGATAACCGGACGGTGACAAAGTATTATTTCAAATGATATAGACCGATGCAGGAGATTTGAGGAGGGGTTGAGACCCTCTATTATGTATATTGTTGCTGGTTCTCAGTATCAAGATTTTTCTCAGTTGGTTACAGCTGCCAGAAGTGTTGAGGGAGCACAGGGTATTGCAGCAGCTGCTACTGAGGAGGAGACTAGAGTAAGGAGACCTCAATTTGAAGCAGGGTCTTCATCTATGAAGAGAGGTAGAGGAAGTTTTGTTTCGAGAGTCAGTAGGAGCCAGAGGCAGTCTGGTAGGTCAATTTAGTATCAGAGGCAAAGACCAAGACCTACAGTTTCTGTAGCTAGTGCTCCAACTCCAGTGGTTCATAGGAGTATTCCACCTACATGTGTCCATTGTGGTAGGGCACATGGGGGTGATTGCTAGAAGATGGGTGGACCAGGAGTGTGTTTTAGATGTGGGTCACCGGATCATTTCATCAAAGATTGCCTTGGGTTACTGGAGGATAGACAGACTGATACTGCAGCTTCTCGACCCAACAGTAGCAAAGGAGGTCAGGGGGGGCAGAGGTTTTAGTAGAGGTGGTCGACCTGGGATTAGTCAGAGAGGAGGCTCTACATCCGGAGGCAGTAGACCAGATGAGGCTGGACCATCTCAGCGAGTGTATGTGATGTAGAGGCAGCCGGATGCTTCAGCTGTCATTGCGGGTACATTCTCTTTATTTAGCATTTCAGTTCTTGCTTTAATTTATCCAAGATCTACTCATTCATACATAAGTGCATCCATCTTGCCTGTGTCTGAATTGCATTTAGAATCCCTAGGATTTGATGTCTTGGTGAAAAATCCTTTAAGGCATAGTGTGGTAGTTAGCAAGGTGCACCGTGATAGTTCAGTTGTGGTGCAAGATGAAGGGTTCTTGGGTGATTTGATTGAAATGCCTTTTAAAGAATATGATTTGATCTTAGGCATGGATTGGTTGTGTAAGCATGGGGTTGTGGTAGACTATCAGAATAAGTGTGTTACTTTGAGAACCGGTAATGGTAGGAGTGTGAAGGTATCTAGTGAGCAGAGAAAACTTGCATCCATGCTTGTTTTAGCTGTTGCAGCTAGGAGGTTGATTCGGAAAGGATGTGAGGCTTATCTTGCTCATGTTGTAGATACCATAGTAGTGGGTTCTCAACTTGATAGTATACCCACAGTTGCTGAATTTCCAGATGTTTTTCCTAAGGAGTTGCCAGGGTTACCCCTTGAGAGAGAGGTTGAGTTTGGTATCGATTTGTTGCCTGGTACCACTCCCATCTCTATTATGGCACCTGCTGAGTTGAGATAATTGAAGATGCAGTTGTAGGAGTTGTTGGATAAAGGGTTTGTTCACCCTAGTGTGTCTCCGTGGGGAGCACCTGTTTTATTTGTAAGGAAGAAGGATGGTACTTTAAGACTGTGTATTGATTATAGGCAATTGAATAAGGTGACCATCAAGAATAAGTATCCTTTGCCTAGGATTGATGATCTCTTCGATCAGTTGAAGGGAGCAGCAGTATTTTCAAAAATTGATTTGAGATTAGGGTACCATCAGTTGAGAGTCAGAGTTGAAGATGTATCTAAGATAGCTTTCCGCACAAGGTATGGGCATTATGAGTTTTTGGTGATGCCTTTTGGATTAACAAATGCACCAGCAGCTTTTATGGATTTGATGAATAGGGTGTTTAGACCCTATCTAGATCAGTTTGTGGTTGTCTTTATTGATGATATTTTGGCGTATTCACATAATGAGGAGGATCATAATAAGCATTTACGGATTGTATTGTAGACTTTGAGAGAGAAGTTGTTGTATGCTAAGCTGTCTAAGTGTGAGTTTTGGCTCGATCAAGTGACTTTTCTCGGTCATGTGGTGTCAGCAAATGGTATAAGAGTTGATCCGAGTAAATTTGAAGATATTTTGAATTTGAGTCCACCGAAGACAGTGACTGAAGTTAGAAGTTTTCTGGGTTTGGCAGGCTATTATCGTCGGTTCGCCAAGGGTTTTTCTTTGATAGCTACTCCAATCACCAGATTACTTTGAAAGGGAGTTAGATTCATGTAGACAGAGCAGTGTCAAGTAAGCTTTGAGCAGTTAAAAGAGATGTTGACCTAAGCTCCTATTCTTACTTTGCCTGTGGAAGATAAACCATATGTGATTTATAGTGATGCTTCACATAGTGGTTTAGGTTGTGTTTTGATGCAGGAGGGTAGAGTCATAGCTTATGCTTCTCGGCAGTTGAAGCCGCATGAGCTTAATTATCCGATGCATGATTTGGAATTTGCAGCCATAGTTTTTGCTTTGAAGATTTGGCGACATTATCTTTATGGGGAGAAATGTTTCATCTATACGGATCACAAAAGTTTAAAATACTTGGGTGTTCAGAGAGAGCTGAATCTTCAGCAGAGATGGTGGTTGGAGTTGATTAAAGACTATGACTGTTTGATTGATTATCATCCTGGTAAGGTAAATGTAGTTGCTGATGCCTTGAGTCAGAAGTCTTTAGCAAGTTTGACGGCTTATTCACTCTCGTTGCTTATTGAGTTGAGAGCGTTGCATGCTAGTTTTGAATCATGCAATGATGGTGCTTTGTTAGCTCAGTTACAATTGAGATCGGTGCTGTTGGATCATATTAGAGAGGCTCAGTTGGTAGATTAAAGAATTCAGAAAGTTGTATCAAATTGCAAAAAGGGGGAGAGCCAAGATTTTCTTGTGAGAGATGATGGCAGCCTTTGGTACAAAGATAGATTGTGTGTTCCTGATGATGCAAGATTGAAAAAGACTATTTTGGAGGAAGTACATCAGTCGGCTTTTGCTATGCACCCTGGGAGTACTAAGATGTACCATGATTTGAAGCAACATTATTGCTGGTCAGGTATGAAGAGGGACATAGCAGAGTTTGTATCTAAATGTCTCACTTGTCAGAGAGTGAAAGCCGAGCACCAAGTTCCTTCAGGGTTGCTCCAAACTTTAACAGTGCCTAAATGGAAATGGGAGCCAGTAACGATGGAATTTATGACTGGTTTGCCTTTGACTCTGAAGAAGCATGATGCCATTTGGGTGATTGTTGATCAGTCGATGAAGACAACTCATTTCCTTCCAGTCTGGATGGACTATTCTCTTGAGAAGTTGGCTGAGCTGTACATTAGTGAGATAGTAAGATTGCAGGGAGTCCCAATTTCTTTGGTGTCTAATCGAGATCCTCGGTTTACTTCGAGGTTTTTGAAGAGTTTGCATGGTGCTTTGGGTTCTTGATTGCATTTTAGCACTTCTTTTCATCCTCAGACAGATGGCAGTCAGAGAGAATGATACAGATTTTAGAGGACATGTTGAGAAGCTGTGTTATTAATTTCTCTGGGAGTTGGGACATATTTTTGTCATTGATGGAATTTACATATAACAACAGTCATCAGTCAAGTATTAGAATGGCACCTTATGAGGCATTGTATGGTAGAAGATGTAGGATGCATCTATGTTGGGATGAAGTTGGAGAAGGTAAGTTGGTCGGTCCTTATTTGATTAAAGTAATAGAAGAGAAAGTGAAGATAATTCGGGATTGGTTGAAAGCAGCTTCGGATCGACAAAAATCATATTCAGATTTGAAGAGGAGAGAGTTGGACCAGTTGCTTATCAACTTGCTTTGCCTCCTGAATTGGATCAAATTCATAATGTCTTTCATGTCTATATCTTGAGGAGGTGCATATCAGACCCATCTCACATTTTGTCAGTTGAATTTATTGAGGTGAGTTCGAATCTGACTTTTGAAGAAGAACCAGTGGCTATTTTGGCACATGAAGTAAGAGAGTTAAGAAATAAGAAAGTGCTACTTGTGAAGGTTCTTTGGAAGAATCATGCTAAGGAAGAGGAAACTTGGGAGAGTGAGAAAGTGATGCGAGACCAGTATCCCCAATTGTTTCAGACTTGAGATCAAGTAATTTCGAGGACAAAATTTATTTGTAGAGGGGGAGAAGTGTAATATCCCAAACTATACCCTAAAAATTTTTGAATGTTTATTGTTGAAATGGAATTTTATTTATGATTAAGTGGTAAGACAGGAAAAAAGAAGTGTGTAGTAATGCTTAAGAGGAGTGTGTATATGTTGTATATATAGAGATATATACAACATATACAAGTGAACTAATGAGATGGTTAAATGAGATTTATTAATTATTTTATATTGGAATTTAAATAAGTGGAAGATGATATTTTTGTTGATTATTATATTTTATTAAATTGCTTGGTTAATATTGAAAGATGGAAATTTTGTTGTTAAAAAACAAGTGTGTAGTTTGACTTTCATTTTCTTCTTCTTCTTTCTTTTCTTTGGCTGGCTATCACCATAGCTAGAAGGAAAGGGATTTTTGTTGCTCTCTAATTCAAGATTTGAAGGTGTTTCAAGAGATCAAGTTGGAGTTTGAAGGATTTTCCTCACTTTTGGTAAGTTTCCAACTTGTTTCTTTGGTTTTCTTTTGAGTTTGTGAATTGAGGTTGGTTAATGGTTGTTGTTGATGTGTGTATGTATAATTGTGGTGTGTTTGAGAGTGTTTGGTTTTATTGGCTTTGATTTTGGGGTTGGTTTGAAGGAAAGGTTAAGTTTGGTGATAGAAAGCAAGTGATATGGATTGTGTATGGGTTGAGTTGTGATTATGGTTGTGATTTGTGTTACATGTATGTATTGAGTTGTTTTGGTGATTATGCAAGTTTATTATGGTTTATTGATGGTTTTGGGTAAGATTGTTTGGAGTGGAAAAGGGTTAAGTAAGATGTTTGTTGGATGTGGTGTTGTTGGCATCGGAATTTGGGTTTTGGCCTGACACGCCCATAAGCACGGCCAAGTCTTTCGGCGTGTCTATGGTTCTATTTTCTGTATGGGTGACACGACCAGTGATGCCCATGTCACTGAGCATGTCACAGTCTCTATGTTGGAGTAGTATTGTGAACACTCGAATTTTGAGGCTCGGAAAGCCAATTTCCTCAGACCAGGCCGGACCGGGGAACAACGGTAAAACTCCACCGAAAGTATGTCTTCATGGTACTTGAAATGTCCGGTGCGACGCAAGGATCACATATATGGTCTCGGAATAATTTTTAGAGGCCATGGCTCTCGGAAAGTCAGTTTTAGCAGAAATAGCGTGAGTCGCGGTGGGCCAGGACGGCGGCCCGGCCGCCGTGGCTGGCGGCCCGGCCGCCGTCCAGCCCGATTTTGCCTATAAATAGGCTTCAGATTTTCAAAAAAAAAACTTTTGGACTTCCTACGGCCAGATGCTGACGAAATTTTTATGCTTAAGAATTTCTAATATTGTGTTGTAGAAAGCAAGAATCATACTCAAAAGTGTAAGGAAACAAGATCTGGAACTTAGAAGTGGAAAAATTCTAATCAAGGTAATATCATAATTCATCTTTGGTCAATTCGAGCATATCATAAGCATTCTAATCTTCTTCTTAATTTCTTCTCGGTCAAAGACCTAATCTTTTTAGGTCTGAGGGCCTAACGGACTAATCAATCACCCTTTCGGCATTAAGCCGTAAATAAAATCAACTTTTTTTTGGCACGGAGCCTAAATTGCATCTCTTTGGTACTAAGTACCTAAACGGCACTATTAAAATGAACTTTTGGCATGAAGCCTAAATCGAACTCTTTTGGTACTAAGTACCCGAAATTATACAATTTTTGCACTAAGTGCTAAAACTCACAACTCTGGCAAAATGCCTGAAAAATGCACGAAGCATACACACACACATGCATGAAGCATAAATTTCATTGCCTTTAAATAGGCTTTTCCGAACTACATGGGCTTTGATCTCCAATTCAAATGGGAGTATGTAGGCATATTTGGGATTCACCCCAAATAGCAAGTCCACAACTTACCAACAATCAGTCCTTTTTTCTTTTCTTCATCCTTTTTATATTTACTTCTTTTTATTGTCAAGTTAGTCAAATGCATGACATAGTCCCCGAATCCTCCTTGGGTTCGCAGACTAGAAGCCTTTACATTGGATGCGTTATTGGAGTCAAACAAGGGTTTTCTTAGTTTTTCCCTTCGAACAAAATAAACTGAGTGGCGACTCCTGACAATGAGTGAACGTTCGCCCGGATCCTTTTCGGGCGGAAAACCGAGGTTCACAGACTGGCGACTCTACTGGGGAACATAAAAATGATTTATGTGATCCTAGTGGACTACTATTGTTTATTTGACTAACTGGCCCTTCTTTAGGGTATTTTTATTTATTTTGGCAGGGTACCTTAGCAATGGTTGTCTTTTCTTTAAAGACGTTAGTACTGAAAATTGAAAAAAAATATCTTCCTGGGGACCATAAAAAATAATAATAAATAAAATAATGGCTATATATTACACGAAAAAAAAATAATCAAAAATGATAATAATAATGATTTATGGAATTATAGTAGACTGTTATTATTATTCGTTTAACTGATTTGCCCTTCTTTAGGGTATTTTTATTCATTTTGCAGGGTACCCTAGCATTATATATCCTTTCTTTAAGGATGTTGGATTGAAAGTTGACAAAATGAATCTTTTTCCTTTAATGGTCCCTTATTTGATAAATTGTGCATTTGTTTTGTCATTCAGAGAATCTTTTTCTCTTACATATATGGGGGAATCCTTTTCCTCCATTGCATAAAAAATTGTTTTCAAATGAATTTCTTCTCTTTCTGTTCAAAGTTCTGAGTCTGGATAGCAAGTAGCGCTGACCGGCAGGTCTCCTTGATTATGCCGGCGGACAGCCAAAGCGTCCTCCCTGTTGTCGCAAACCATTCCAATCCTTTTGGAGTGGCCCATGAGTAATCGTACTGTTGGACCCACGCAAAACTCCTTGTTTCACATGTGGCTAGGTATATCTTACTCAAGACTCAAGGGTCCCTATGATAAGTCGATTCTCTATTTTTACATAACAATAGAACCTTCCCTTAGGTTGTATGTACCCAATGATAGTGCCGCATTCCATTAAAATGAATTGTGATGTGATGAGGTGCATTCATGCAACATAACAACATTGTTTTGGGGGAAAATTTTGATGTACATAAGTGGACCAAGAGTTTTCCTACCCTACACACCACCCTGATTTTTTACCCTTGACCTTTTCAGGTACCCTCTGTCCGTGTGCCTTCACCTACAGCAGACACATCAACACCAACTGTGCTATCCCCTACAAGTTCTACTACCCCAACTTCACCAACTACTCCAATTACTGAAATGGCCACAATTGAACAGATTAAGGCTTTGCTGGATGGTCAGGTTAAGGAAATTGAAGCTAGAATGTAAAAAAAATTGATGAAGCTTTAGCCGCCCAAAGGGTAGCCATCCTGGCTGAATTAGAAGGAGCACCAAAGACAGTTCCTATTCCTGGAAATATGGGGAAGGAACCCATTGTGGGGGCAAACTAGTACCCCCGTGACTGCTCAGATTAATACCCCTGTCATCAATTTGGAGGATCCACCCTCCAAGAATGAAACAGATGAACTGAAGAAGAAACTTGAATTGCTTGAGAGGTCAATCACTGCCATGAAAACTCACAAAGAGGTGGTAGACATGGATTCCTTATCCTTGTTTCCCCAAGCCAGATTACCTCCAAAATTCAAGATGCCGGGGATGGACAGATTTGATGGGACCACTTGCCCTAAAACCCATTTGAAGATGTATGTGGGGGCCTTGAGCCCATGGGGTTTAAATGATGAGCTCTTTGCTCAACTCTTCCAACAATCCCTGACTGGGGCTGCCCTTAAATGGTTTGTGAGTCTAGACCGTTCCAAGATTAAGACATGGGAAGACATCTGCAATGCATTCAACTCTCAATACCACTACAATATTGAGGTGGATGTCACTAGAAGAGAACTTGAGACCACCAAACAAAACAACAATGAACCCTTCTCCTCGTTCCTTACGAGGTGGAGGGCAAAAACAGCCCAGATGATCAATCGCCCTTCAGAACAAGAGCAGATTGATATCATAATCAGGAATTTAAGACCTACATATCAGGCTCAACTGCAAACCCAATATCTACCTACTTTCAAATCGTTCATTGCGACTGCAACCAAGGTAGAAGATTTGATACAGTTGGGTAAAATAGTGGATGAGGGGGCTGCATCGAAATATAAGAAACAAAGCCAAACTCCTTCCTCAAGCAAGGTCAATCAAGTGGCCAATATTGCCCCTGCGAATCCTTTACGTGTGGGCAATCTTGGGCCGAGAAGGCAATATACTGACCTTGGGGTACCCCTTCATTTGGTGTTTAAAAAGGCTGTGGAAGGGAAATATTTGAAGCCTTTGGACTCAAGACCTCCTCCAAACCCATTACCTTCCAGTTATAAAGTCAATGAATACTGTGAATACCATCAAGGGAATGGGCATAAAACAGATGCTTGCTGGACACTGAAAAACCGCATCCAGGATCTGGTGGATAGTGGTGACATCATTCCTCTCAGGAGGCAACCAAACATCAACACTAACCCTTTGCCCAATCATTCCATCCACGCCATTACTATGGAAGAAGAGCTGTTTGATCCTTTCAAACTTCTCTTGGAAATGAATGAAGTGTGTGTGTTAGATTTGAACGACCTCGCTGAAGAGGTCAGTGCTCTGACAAGAAGTGGAAGACAATATCAGCCACTTGACTTGGGAAAAAC
The DNA here is from genome assembly GCA_947685225.1 of Garcia nutans. Lineage (NCBI taxonomy): Eukaryota > Viridiplantae > Streptophyta > Magnoliopsida > Malpighiales > Euphorbiaceae > Garcia > Garcia nutans. The sequence continues at coordinate 40,905,065 of CANTUV010000045.1, forward strand.
CCCTACAACCTCAAATCCCCCCCATAAGAAAACACCAGAGCCAAAAGAAGACCCTGTCCTCACTCAGCTTAAACAAACTCAAGCTAAGGTGTCAATTTGGGAACTCCTTGCTTCCTCATTCCCACACCGCCAAGCTCTCAGCGAAGCTTTGAGTCAACTTGATACACCAGTGGACACAAGCCCAGAAGCTTTGGTGGCCACTTTGACCCAATAAACCAAGGCATTGAGTATCAGGTTTTCTGATGTGGATTTACCAGAAGATGGTAAGAAACACAATGATGCTCTATACATTACCATACAGACTGGGGGAAAGACTGTGCCCATGGTTCTCATTGATAATGGGTCAGCCTTAAATGTATGTCCCTTGAAAGTAGCAAGCTGTCTGGGGTTGGAGGCTACAGATCTTACACCTTCTGATCAGATTGTGAGAGCATATGATAACACTCGAAGAGAAATTTTGGGTGTTGCCACTCTAGAAATTGCTATTGGGCCGGTGAAAATGGGAGTACCATTCCAGGTCATTGATGTACCCGCGAGCTTTAATCTCCTCCTTGGAAGGTCGTGGATTCATCAGATTAATGCTATACCTTCTTCACTACACCAAAAACTTAAATTCCCTTTTGAAGGAAAAATCATCACTATCAAAGGGGACACCTGCGAAATCAACAGGAAAACCATGGATCAGTCTCTCCTTGAGGTTGTTCCTGGTGAAACCGCCATGACCTTGACTGGGTTTCATTACGACATAGTTCAATGCATAGAAGGTGAAAAACCCAAAGGGCCATTTGTTTCATATGACTTTGAGGAGGTCCAAATCAACTGCCTAGTGGGAATGATGCTGAGGGTAGGTCTATTGCCCGGTATGGAAATGATGAAGTCTGGGAGAAAAATACCCGTGGTACGGCCATGGGAAGAGCCTGAGAATAAGGGAACTTTTGGCTTGGGGTACAAACCTACAGACGAGGAAATAGAGGAGTTTGAGCGTGGAAGGAAGAAAAAGGGAAATTGGGGGGCAAGAAGCCTCAAAATGCGCCCTTACTTTAGAACTCTGAATGATCACTTTTGCAAACCTGGAAAGACAGTTCATCACCGTGGTTTTCAGGAACCATTCTATTCTCCTATGACCGGAAAGAAGCTACCGGGTTTTGAAATGTTTGCTGATGTTGTGGCCATGAAAGAAGAAGAGCCAGAACTTGAAACTGACCCCCAAATGGAAGATTTCATGCGGCCTAGTCTCTTTGATGAGGTTGCTATGATAACCAATTTTGAAGACAATAGGGATTTCACAAAGCTGATCAAGACCACGGATGGACCGCTGAGAAACTGGTACGCCGAGGAGGGACAAGCTGCTGAGGTTAAACCTAGTCCTGTGTCACACCCTGAACTTGAGTCTTGTACCGAGTCTTGTACTAATTCTGAGTCAAAAACCAAGTCAGAGTCTAATTCTGAGTCTTCTATAATTTCAGATTTAGAAAGCCCTAATGTCAAGTCTAATGTAATCTTGGAGAATGACTCCGCCATTATCAATGAAACTGTTCTGATTCTTGGTTACCCTGTGTCTTTTGCTTTCCAAGTATTATCTAGCAAAAATGAAATAACTGAAATAAAAGAAATAAATGAAAAGATAATAATTGGCAAAGAAAATGAACATACATACATTGCATATGATTGTGTGAATAAAGAACAGGTTGTCGATTGCATCAGGAAGTATGTCGACTGCTTCATGTGGAAGGCAAGTGATGTCACGGGAATAGACCCAGCCATAGCAGTGCATAAGATTCCGCTATACCTAGAGGCAAAGCCGGTTAAGCAGAAGTTGAGAAGAATGAAGCCAGAATGGTCTTTGAAAATTAAAGAGGAAGTTGCCAAGCAACTGGACAATAAGTTCATAGAACCAATTGCCTACCCTTCCTGGTTAGCAAACATCGTGCCAGTCCCGAAGAAAGACGGAAAGGTCAGGATGTGTGTTGACTACAGAGATTTGAATAAGGCCTGTCCCAAGGATGATTTTACACTACCACACATCGATTTGCTGATAGACAGGATGGCTGGGCATGTGATGGTTTCCATGACTGACCTCGCGGTTGGGTACAATCAGATCCTAGTTCACCCACCAGACAAAGAAAAGATAGCTTTCATTACAGAATGGGGCACTTTCTGCTACAGGGTTATGCCTTTTGGATTAATAAATGCAGGGGCTACCTATCAAAGGTTGGCGACAACAGTCTTTCATGACATGATTCACAAAGAAGTAGAAGTGTATGTTGATGATATGATTGTTAAGTCAAAATCTCCAGAAGAACACGTTGAAGCACTTGAGAAGTTCTTCCTTAGACTTCGCAAGTACAATTTGAAGCTTAATCCTGCAAAGTGCCTCTTTGGTGCAACATCAGGATTATTTTTGGGATATTTGGTCAGCAAGAAAGGAATAGAAGTTGATCCAGCAAAGTCAAAGGCTATTCTGAAAATGCCTCCACCAAGAACAGGAAAGGAGATTAGAGGCTTACTAGGTAGATTACAGTATATCAGTCGATTCATATCACAGTTGGCTGAGACTTGTGGTCCAATCTTTAAGCTACTGAGAAAAGGTGCTTCACAAGAATGGAATGAAGACTGTCAGAAGGCCTTCGACAAGATCAAAGAATACTTGTTAAGTCCGCCAATTCTGCAACCTCCAAGAATGGGAAAACCTCTGCTCTTGTATTTGTCTGTAACAGATGAAGCCATGGGTGCAATGCTAGCTCAAGAAGCCGAAGATACAAAGGTAGAAAATGCAATTTACTACCTCAGCAAAAGGATGCTGGACTATGAGTTAAAGTATAACAGGAATGAGAAGTTGTGTTTAGCATTGTATTGGGCTTGCACGAAGTTGCAACACTACTTGTCTTCTTACACTACTTATGTCATGGCAGAACAGAGTCCCTTGAAATTCCTTATGGAGAGGCCTGTTTTGGACAGCAAAATGGCAAAGTGGGTGTCAATATTAGCAGCCTTTGACTTGAAATTTGTTCAAAGGAAAGCTGTGAAAGGTGGCGCAATAGCTGACCAATTAGCAGAATTACCCGTGAATGACGAGATGCGAGAAATGGGTTTCCCTGATGAAGACCTCTTGAACGTGGAAAGCAGTGTTTGGGAGATGTATTTTGATGGGGCATCCAATTCTCATGGAAACGGAATTGGGATTGTGTTCAAAACTCCTTGTGGAGAATACATTCCATTCGCAGTTAAACTTGACTTTAGCTGCACAAACAACGAAGCAGAATATGAAGCTTGCATCAATGGGCTTGAAGCCGCCCTGGAATTGAGGATTAAGGACCTAAAGGTCTATGGTGATTCTATTTTAATAGTATCACAAGCCTTAAGGAAATGGAAGATAAAAGAAGAGCGTTTGGTTCCTTACCTACAACGCCTTGATCATTTGGCACAACAGTTCGATGATCTGTCCTTCGAATATCTCCCAAGAGCAAAGAATCAGTTTGCTGATGCCTTGGCTACTTTAGCTTCCATGATCAATATCAGGGAGGGGAAAGTCATTCGTCCATTGAAAGTTCAGCTTCAAAAGCAACCCGCCCATGTAATGCACTTGGCCGATGGTAAACCATGGTTTTGGGATATCAAGACCTATCTCAAGGATGGAAGTTATCCGGAGGGATCGTCAAAGGTTGATCAGAGGGCAATAAGGCAGCTAGCCACAGGTTACATTCTTAATGGGGATATCCTCTACAAGAGGAGTTGGAATGGAATGCACCTAAGGTGTGTGAGTGAAGCGGAGGCCAAGCAAATAATGGAAATGGTACATGGTGGCGAATCAAGACCACACATGTATGGGATCGCCTTGGCTCGGAAAATAGCCAATCTAGGATATTACTGGTCCACCATGAATGCAGACTGTGTGGCATTTGTGCAAGAATGCCATCAGTGTCAGATATTTGCTAAGCTGCAGAAGCAACCTCCCGTCGCCCTGAATCCAATCACTTCTCCATGGCCCTTCGCTACTTGGGGAATTGATATAATTGGCAAAATACATCCAAAAGCATCAAATAAACATCAGTTTATCTTGGTAGCAGTGGATTACTTCACAAAGTGGGTTGAAGCAGCTTCTTATGCAAAATTAGACGCCAAAAAGGCAGCACAGTTTGTCCGAACCAACATCCTTTGTCGGTACGGAACACCATTCGAGATTATCACAGATAATGGAACTCATTTCCAAGCAGAATTTGCTAAACTCTTGCAGGATAAGAAAATCCAACATCATAAGTCCTCTCCTTATAGACCCCAAACAAATGGAGCTGTAGAAGCAGCGAACAAGTCTATAAAGGTGATCATATAAAAAATGATCAAGGAACATAGGCGTTGGCATGAGAAGTTACCACTGGCTTTGTGGGGATACAGAACATCAGTTAGAACTCCTACTGGGGCAACCCCGTATTCACTGGTATACCCCATTGAACTGGAAGTTCAATCGGCGAGGATAATTCAAGAAAGTCAGATAAATGAAGCTGAATGGATCAGCAATTATCATCATCAGTTGTTGAGTTTGGATGGAAAAAGACTTCAAGCTCTACATCAGATTCAAGGGTATCAAAGGCGAATGGCCAGACATTTCAACAAAAAGGTCAAAGATCGAAAGTTGGAAGAAGGTTGTTTGGTTTTGAAGGAGATCAGAACACCTGTTACAGATCCTCGTGGGAAGTTTCGTCCTCATTGGGCGGGACCCTACATTTTGAAGAAAATACTTTCCGGCGGAGCCGTCATCTTGTCTGATTTGGATGGTCTGGAGTTCACAAACCCATGCAATCTGGATCAACTAAAGAAATATTATGTATGATCATGCATTCCATAAGGAACTACATTAGACCTGATTCTCGCAAACTAATTCGAGATATGTAGGCAGCTCTCCTTGAGCACGGTCTAAATTTTAATAAAAATCATTCATTCATCTTTCTTTTGCCAAAAAAAAAAACAACAACAAAACAACAAAAAAAAAAAACAAAAGATCCCGCTAAGCCGAAAACCCACAAAGGGCGGCTTAGGCAATAGTGGGGCCCGCTAAGCTGAAAACCCGCAAAGGGCGGCTTAGGCAAGAATGGGTAAGAGCTCGCTAAGTTGAAAATCCGAAAGGACGGCTTAGGCAAAAATAAGAGCAAATAAATAAAGTAGATAATGCTTGGAAAGCAAACAAAAGGGTCATCCATTAAGAATCATTCATTACAAAAAGAGAATCATCTGTTACAAAAAGAGTCATTCAGCCTATAAAATACAAAAAGGTCAAGTCATATTCCCCAAAAAACCGAAAAGGTAAAAACAACCCAAAAACAGAAAAGACAATGGAGTCACCCTGGGATCTAAATCCTACACCCCCTCTCCCTCCAACTCATGCAGCAATGCACACCTCCTCGGTTTCTCAACGGGCCAAACCTCAGCTATAAACCAGGTCCTGTACTCTGGAGTGGGCTGAACGAGGGAAGGCTCTGCACAAGGCCTGATCATCCGATGGTCTCTGACCCAAGTCTGTAGAACAGCCCGAGTAACCCCGGGGGTAATAGGAGAAGCAATGGTAAGCCCGACAGGAAGGGGAACTCTCTGATCAATACCCATCTGCCTGAGGACGCGGGAAGCACTGTACCAAGTACTGTGAGTGAACCCAAGCAGGTAGACATGGTTGTGCATGGCATTTGCCTCCATGAATTGAGGAATCCTATACCAAGGGACGAACCATAATAATTCTTCCGGTCCAAGCTCAAACAGCCAAACAGTCCATTCGGCCATAGAGGGAAAAGAAATCTGAATTTTCCTGGTACGGTACTGTGAAGGGTTGTAGGTCAAAGTTTGGGGGGCTGCAACCACTCGAAGATGATCTCTCAGCCAAACCTGAAAAAAAATAGATCCTTTCTATTTTACAAAGGAAAAGAGAGATGATGGAATAAGCAAAAGAAACAAAAGGTATAAATTACCTGAAGGATGACCGGGGTGACGGTCCAACGTTCAAATCCAAGTGCACATCTGTCGAGACTGTAAATAGTCTCAGCCAGGATCATGCCCCCGATACAGTTGAGCTCTTCCATTTGCCTAACCATTGGGCAAAGTCTCAAATCTCCAAAGCCGGGGTCACGGTTGAAGAGGAACCCAGCTAACAGACAAAAGACGAAGGCTCGCATTCTATGCCTCAATTGAACATCGTCTTCAAAATCGGCGGTCAAGAATTCATCAATTAGGGGAAGCAGCATCGCCTTATCCCCATCTACAATCATAGCTTGGGTTTGGGGTTTTGTGAAGCTAAAAAGTCTCTGAAAAGATCCCACATAGCCGATTTGGACCTCATGCCTCACAAGAGGGGCATTTGGGTCGCACCCAATGATCGAGCAGAACTCCTCAAAAAGAGGACACATTTCCTCCATCCGAGCCCCAAATCTGAAAACATGGGCTTGGGGATCCCAAAACCTGATGCAAGAGTGCAAGAAATCCCAGTCTACAGCTACACCTCTGAGGGTGGCGACAGCTTTCAACCCGTACCTCCCCATGTTGATCCTTACAACATTGTGGAGACTTTTGGTCCAATTATGCATCACGTGATTAAAAAGGGGATTCATTGTTATGTGAAAAAAAAATAATAAGATCTTGCAGTAAGAGGATTGCTTTCTGACCCACAGATGTAAGACAACCTTGAGTTTTATACTGGTCTGGCCCGGGCGGCGGCTCGGCCGCCGCTGTCGACCGTCCTGATTCCTCTTTTTTGATGTTTTGTAAAATTCTCATGTTTTGGCCCTGTTTAGGCCCTGTTATGTGCTATTTTTTGGGATTGTGTCAGGAATTTATTTTTAAAATAGATTTCTAAAAAGAAAAAGCATCATGCATACATATGTGCTGTTAATACTAACAAATAAGTGCAGGTTTACAGATAAGTTCATATAACAGCTGAAAAACATGAAAGGTACAAAGTACAGAAGGGGAATAGTTTAAATACAGCAAGCATAGTTCAAGACAAGTATGAAAAAAATCAGTGCCGGCCTCTCCGTCTTTGCGGCCTACTCTGCCTCTCGTAAGCAGCCTCAGTCCAAGCACCAGACAGTTCATCCGAGAAAACAGTAATCAGTGCCGCCATTTTCGTGATCAGGCCCTCTGGTACCTGTAAAAGAGACGAAATCACAATCAATCTCAAGAGAATTTTATGAATCCTTTTCATGAAAAGTTCTATGAGAATATACCTGAGTGACATGAGCAAAGCTCCGATATAATGCACCCTCTGCACTAATTGGTCGGGTCACCCAACCACCAGGTGCATGATAACGAGCAGCATAAGGCAGCCTCAAGTCGGCTAAAATAGGGTCAAATTGGCCGGTAGCTGTAAGGACGGATGCGGGAGGCCTCAAATGAGATGAGCTGCTGCTTCCTCCAGTGTGTGATGGTCCAGCCCTGAAAGCGGAAGTCTCAGCCCTAGAGGAAGAGGGTCTGTCAGCTTGCCGGTTGGGAGAGGGATGGTCTCTCGGAGTGCCAGAAGTGGGAGCCGAAGAGTGGGAAGACCGATAAGGAGGTACAGAGTCAAATCGTGTCCCAATGCATGGCATCAGTCGATGAAGGCAGTAGAAGTCATAATCCTCATCCGGGGCATAAGCAGACTCGAAAGGGTCGCCCTCATACTGGGACACAGTAACAGGCAAAAGTGTTGAAGATAGCATATCATCAGGGGGATCCATGGGAACTGCACGGAAACTGGCGATCTGGAAAGTCACCCTCTCAGCGAGATAATACCGTCGAAACTCTGGATGGGGAAGTATGAATCGACGGCGAGTCAGAAACTCTGATCGCCGAAAGTTGTAATCTTGAGCAATCCACTCTGCCAGTCGGTGAGACATCACTTCAGATGCAACCTGTAAAAATTTGTTATATTAGTGAATCATTTTCTCTAATATAATAAAAAAGATGACGATAAAGCATTTACTGAGTCCATTGGGCAGCTGTCGAAGAATGATCTCAGCCCTCTGATGGGAAGTTTCCTCTTTGGTACTTCTACCCTCTCTCTATACCACCTCCAAGCAATGGGGGAAAGAGGATCGGCGGGGGCAGGTATCTCACGAAGAAAAGGGGCGATGACAGGAAAGTACTCGTAAGCCCAAGTCTGAAAAAAGAGAGAGAGAGAGAGAGAGAGAGAGAGAGAGAGAAAGAGAAGGTATCAGAATTGGTGTATGTCAACATATATAAAGATAGGGGAAATGTTCTTTACATTACCTCCCAGAAGTAATACAAGCCACAGGGAGCAATACGGGTATAGCAGAGGTCAGACATGTCGTCATACAACCTACACATCATCATGCTAGCCCAATCGTATGTATGAAGCCGTGTCAGGTCAAGTAGGCTCTTTAGCACATTGAGACTCATTGCATCTTTCCTGTTTGATAAGAAGGAGCTAGCAAACAGGAGAAGCAGGGTAAACCTGGCCGCCTGGTCAGCAGTAAGGTTGCCTATCTCATAACCAGTGTAGATACTTGGCGCTTGCTCCACAAGCCACCTCCGCTGAATGCAGCGAGGCGCCTGATATCGAGGATAGTCAACCCCGATCAAAGTAATCATGTCGGCTGAAGAAATGTCCTGCCGCCAGTCATCATAGGACTCCACCATCTCAACGCCAAAGGGAATCCCAGAAATGATGGAAAAGTCAGTAGGCGTCATTGTCATCTCCCCCCAAGAAAAATGGAAAGTGTCAGTAGTAGGCCACCAGCGCTCGGCTAAAGCACAGATCAAATCCCGGTGGATATCTCTGCCCACATCTATAGCCCTCAAATGGTGGAGGAAAGCAAGTATGATAAGATCCCCCACTGGGTGCCCGGCATCAAAGATGTAAGCCGGAATAGTGACCATCGGACGCTCAGCTATAGATATCTTGATTGTAGAGTCTTAAAAAAAAATTCAGAAAAGTTGGACAAATTCAGAAAAGATTTAAGTTCTTTCCCCAGCCGGGTGTGGATTCCTAAAGGATTATTTCTAAGTTCTTTACTAGAAATAATTACTGATGGCAGAACATAATGAAGCCTGGTACAGATCCTAATTCATTACTAGTACATGTAAAGGAAAGGTTCCTAAAATTTATTTCTAAGTTCCTTACTGGAAATAAATAAAATTCCTAAGCATGCATACTGAGATGAACAAACGGGAAAGTACTCACCTCATAGCAGCCGGTCCGAGAACTGTGCTTCTCCTCCTCAAGTAAAAGATTGCAGGGAGGGAGTGGGATCTCGAGGTCTTCAAAGCCGGTAAAATCCATCGTCGAAAGAAAATTTGAAAAAAGTGAAAGAAGAAGAATGAATGAAAGCAAATGAAAATTGAATGAAATGAGCCTATTTATAGAAAAAAAATGAAAATGCGGGTTTTTTTGCACCTCGCTCAAAATTCGCTCTTCAGAAGACCACTGAGTTCCATAAATCATTTTTATGGACCCCAGTGGGGGGCAATTGTGAACACTCGAATTTTGTGGCTCGGAAAGCCAATTTCCTCAGACCAGGCCGGACCGGGGAACAACGGTAAAACTCCACCGAAAGTATGTCTTCATGGTACTTGAAATGTCCGGTGCGACGCAAGGATCACGGATATGGTCTCGGAATAATTTTTAGAGGCCCATGGCTCTCGGAAAGTCAGTTTTAGCAGAAATAGCGTGAGTCTCGGTGGGCCGTCCAGCCCGATTTTGCCTATAAATAGGCTTCAGATTTTCAAAAAAAAAAAACTTTTGGACTTCCTACGGCCAGATGCTGACGAAATTTTTATGCTTAATAATTTCTAATATTGTGTTGTAGAAAGCAAGAATCATACTCAAAAGTGTAAGGAAACAAGATCTGGAACTTAGAAGTGGAAAAATTCTAATCAAGGTAATATCATAATTCATCTTTGGTCAATTCGAGCATATCATAAGCATTCTAATCTTCTTCTTAATTTCTTCTCGGTCAAAGACCTAATCTTTTTAGGTCTGAGGGCCTAACGGACTAATCAATCACCCTTTCGGCATTAAGCCGTAAATAAAATCAACTTTTTTTTGGCACGGAGCCTAAATTGCATCTCTTTGGTACTAAGTACCTAAACGGCACTATTAAAATGAACTTTTGGCATGAAGCCTAAATCGAACTCTTTTGGTACTAAGTACCCGAAATTATACAATTTTTGCACTAAGTGCTAAAACTCACAACTCTGGCAAAATGCCTGAAAAATGCATGAAGCATACACACACACATGCATGAAGCATAAATTTCATCGCCTTTAAATAGGCTTTTCCGAACTACATGGGCTTTGATCTCCCATTCAAACGGGAGTATGTAGGCATATTTGGGATTCACCCCAAATAGCAAGTCCACAACTTACCAACAATCAGTCCTTTTTTCTTTTCTTCATCTTTTTTATATTTACTTCTTTTTATTGTCAAGTTAGTCAAATGCATGACATAGTCCCCGAATCCTCCTTGGGTTCGCAGACTAGAAGCCTTTACATTGGATGCATTATTGGAGTCAAACAAGGGTTTTCTTAGTTTTTCCCTTCGAACAAAATAAACTGAGTGGCAACTCCTGACAACGAGTGAACGTTCGCCCGGATCCTTTTCGGGCTGAAACCGAGGTTCACAAGTATTGACACGTCCAGTGACACGCTCATGTCACTGAGCGTGTCATAGCTACTGTGTTGTTGGTGGATTGATACGACCAGTGACACGCCCATATCACTGAGCGTGTCATAGCTTCTGTGTTTAGGGAGGATTGACACAGCCAGTGACATGCCCATGTCACTGAGTATGTCAAAGCTTTTATGTTGTGGATTTAGGGCAAGATCAGGGGCATGCCCGTGTTGTTGAGCGTGTCATGTATAGAGTTTGCCCTAGTTGGTTCTTGTTCTTATTTTCTTATGTATATCACTAAGTGAGTGTGTATAATCACCTTTGGATTAGGTTTTGAAGAGATTGAGTTACCCTAATCCAAGTGTTGAATGATTCTTGGAAGAGGAGGTTGTTAGATTGGTGTGAGTTGCTCTTGAGGTAAGTACAAACCTTACATGGTTGCATGCATTTATACGACTTTGAAACTTAACACATTTGGTTGTAAATTTGTTAAGTAATCTATTACATTTTTGATACATTTGATAAATGCTATGATTTGCATATGTGATATTTGTAATGATCATTCAAAATATATGTATAATGCAATTGGTTATATAATACCCTAGTGATGGTATGTGAAGCCATTGATGTTGGTTATAATGATGTGAAAGAAATAGATGGGGGCATTGTTGCCTAGTTGATCATGATATAAATAAGAATGGATTTGATATTGAAATAACGAAAGAATTGTGTGCCTAGTATGTTATTCAATTTTCAGAGTTTTGTTGTTAGTGGCATGACTAAAAGTAACAATTCCTTGAAGATGGGTTGGGCTTGGTCCTTGAAGCCAAGTTGGGTTGATGCTTAGCTCCCCTTGAAGCTTGGTTGGGCCTACCTTGAAGCCTAGTTGGGATGTTACATATGAGATGTTTCTCATTGTGATAATGAATTGCCTACGGGCTTGATCAATGTGATTATTGAACCAAAATAGTAACTCTGGAAGTTGAATGACATATTAGTTTCTTTTGGTCCCATGTTTGTCTTTGTTTTAATGTGAACCATGAATGATGAAACAAATGAATAACATGATGAGTACTACTAAGCCTATGGCTTAGCGCAATTGTGGTTCATTGTTGCACTCTAATAAACACTACTAAAGCTACACTCGCAAGTATACAAGGATGCTGTAGTATTTCGATGAACACCTCAAGGTCGTCTCACAAGGAAGCTAGATAAGCTAGTTATTTATCAAATTGTAATAAACAAATTATCAATTAATAGTCTTTGATTTATAAAATTAAATTGCTGAACAACTAACAAAAACAGAACGGAATTGAATTTATAACAATGAAAGAAAACTGAACAAATATATTGATTCACTTAATAGAAAAGCCTAGGGTTTGCACTTCTCTACTAATTTATGTGTATGAATGGCTATTCCTCTCAACTGATTTAATTTCAAAGATCACATATCAAGCAACTTAATTAATCAAATTAAAGAAATAATCTCTCGCATTCAAACCTTTTTCAAATAATCTTACTACAATCAAAATGATCTTTTCCTTAGGTTTATATTTCTAATTCACCTAAGTCCCTAATTAAATTATTCCGGTATTAGATTTCATATCTCAATCCTTCATCTAAATAGCTAAAACACAAAATTGGTGGCCAATCAATTATATATTAACATTAATCCATTCAATTAAGGATAAATGAAATAAATCAATTAAGAGAAATAACCATTTTATACAATCATAGTAGATTCATACAAACCCTAGACTAGATCAAATTAGTTCATAGTAATGCTATCAAACAAATTCATCTCATTAAAATTAAAAAATTTCAATAAAACTTAAGAAATAGAGTTAAAGAACAAAACCCAATTACAATTTTCCTTTGGCTTCTGAAGAATCTCTTGCTTAGATTTTTGCTAAAAGAATAACGTAATGAATTGATCTAGAGTGTTTGAATGAAAGTGAAATCAATCTTTGATATTTTTCTTGTTTTAGAGAAAAATGTTCCAGAGAAAAATAAAGAATGGCTAAAAAAGTATATCCCCCCTCCTCTTGCCCTAATCTTATCTATTTATACAAATCTCTTGGCTAAAAATTTGCACAAGCTGTGTAAATATACACAAGCTGTGTGAATTTACACAAGCTATGTTTTTGGGTGCTGGGTTAAATTAAGGCAGAGGAGTACACAAGCTGTGTAAAAGTACACAATCTATGTAAATATACACAAGTTGTGTAAAAATGCACAAGCTATGTAGTTAGTACTTCAATTCTTCCCTTTGTTCTTCTTTCCTTCACTTTTGCTCTTTTTTTCTTCCAAACTTCCTTGAATTCTAAAAATGCTGAAATCACTAAATAAACAGATTAAAACTACCAAAATGCATGAAGAAAACAATAATTATCATAATAAATAAATAGCAATTTGAGGACAAAAACTAATAAAACAACTACCCCACACTTAAAACTTTGCTTGTCCTCAAGCAGATTTACATGGCATAAATTAAAAACTCAATTAACATTAACTATAATTCAAGTATATAAGATGAAATCCTTTAATACTCGGCAATAAATAAACTCAATTTACTTCAATCAAGATTTTCTTAACTCATTCATTAATTCAGAAATAACAAATCTCATCTCTCATCTAAGTGTTTCTCTCAATTTCAAAGGTTAATTCACTCAAACCTATCATTTTTGCATACTGCCATAAACTTGCTTAATTATCCAATCTCTCTCACTAATTTTTCTCAAGAAATAATTCCAAGGTATTTTTGTTTGGATGTAATGGGGCTAAGGTGAAGGTGTGAGAAAAGACATTTAAGTTGGAACATTAAGAAATGGAGCATCTAAATTAGACAATAATCTTGCATAGAAACTCGTAACTCCCCCAAATGGCATATTCACCAACCCTTGATAGTCTCAAATATTTGCATACTTAAAGAAAAGTAAATGATTCAAAATTCCTCTTTGATGACTAATGCTAAAAAATATATGAATTTTGTATATATATATATATATCTTCTCTTTTTATTTTTATTATATATATATATACAAAATATAAAAATGCATTGAACATCTAGCTTAAATGTAGAAGAAAAGACTAATCGACTCTTAGTCAAATAAAATCTGCAGAGTATGCATTTCAGCCCCAAATCTTACTAAAACAATACTATTTTTTTTATGTGTTTACCCCATACTTATCAATTAAACCACTTCTATTGTCATATCATAAGAAACTCCATTCCTTAATGAAGGTATGATAATAATAGAAAAATGTTGAGTTGCGAATTGTGTTGATCAATCAAGAAAAGGTCAAAGGCTCAACTTGGCTCTCTAAGGAATTCATAATTAAGGGAGGTCTTTTTAAGCTAAAGGGGATAATCCTAATTTGCCTTCATCATTTTAAAACTTGAGATGAAATCATAATGTGAGTTCAATTAGTATGCAAAAGCAAGCTCTAGAGATACAAAATCATGAAGGCGCACACTTAAGAAAAGAAAATCGATTGACAATAATATTCAATCTATGAGGCTCAAAACTCACAAAGGGTGGGTTCTCAGAGATTTATATGTCATGAATTGCAAAACGAGAAAATTGATCCTAAATGAATTCAAATGCTAATCTCTATGCTGATACTAAAGGCTCAAATGTAATGCTAGAATTATAGAAAAGTCAATAAGTTTCCAACAATTATGCCATGAAAAACGCACAATATAACTCACAAAGAAAACAAAACAAAAATTAAAGAAGAGCTTAAAAATTACCCCACACTTATGAGTTACATTGTCCTCAATGTAAATAAAAGAAAAGATAGAAGGAACCTCTTTTGTGTCACGCATAGTGGAGCTTTCGTACAAAAAATCCATTAAGCTTTTCGTTATGAATAGTTAATCAACATGAAAGAAAACAACTAAAGCAAATACTAATAAAAAGGTTAGAAACTTCACATACTAATAAAAACAAAAAGAATAAAAATAAATACCAATGACTTCAGCATAAACATGCGATCAATGAAAGTTGGAACTGGATGGCCCTCCTTGATGCAAACTTAACAATTGGGACAAGGAAACCTGTAACAACTCAATTTGGCGAATGACCTCCGAATGATTACGGTCAAAATGGTCACGGAGCTCATTGTGACCATCTATAACTCTTTGCTCGAGAGCATCAATCCGAGCCATGATCTCTAGCGTTGTTGGTGGAGTAGGACCCTAGAAAGCTTGATGGCTAGAAGGTCCAACTTTAGCTTGACTTTCTTGAGGTGCACCTTCCGCTCTAGGCCGCTTTGGATGAGGCCTATCATAAGTCTGTTCAGGTTGTGCAAGCCTCTCCTCTTCACCCAAAACATATCTATCTCCTACCTTTGTAATCATTTTCATTCTTTTTAAAACCTGAATATCTAGGAAATAATCTCCCTCAATCCTCTTAAGATTATAGGTTTCTGGATTAAAGCTCGGTTCAACCCCCATAAGGATAGCAGTAACAATTCCTCCCATACAAAGTTTACCCATATGATTAGCCAAGAAATGGCATGTGCTAACCCTTCTTCCTCTTAACATGTGCCAAAGGAAAAATAGTTCATTTCGTGAAACGATGCCAATACTTTGATGTCTGCCATACACAATAGACGACATGAATCTATGGATGTATCTCAAGGCGGGATCAGCAAATAAAGAAGCCTTTGAAACGCTAGCATTATAATTCCCAGCCCCACAACTGAGAGGCTAGTCCAGGCACTTACATCATTCCAATCCCTAGGAATTCTATGAAAACCATCATTAGCAAATCCAAATATATCGTTTAATTCCCAGACGGTTAAAGTGAAATTCTTTCCTAGCAACTTGAATTTCATGGAAAGAGGTGTTTTGAAACCTAGTTCTTTCTTTACAGGCAATGAGTAAAGGAATTCAAAAACCAAGGGTTTAAATTGTGGGGGTTTCAAAGATGCAAATCTCTCCCAACCAATAGAAGCAAAATGTCTATGACATGCATATCTAATCCCTAACTTATCCATGGCAGAATCAGAAAGATACCTATTGGGATATCATTCCCGATTTACCAAAACAATGTATCTCGACCCGTGAGGTAAAGATGGACCCGCTTGACTCGTTGAAGGCCGAGAGGACGATGAACAACGAATGGGATTCGAAGGAGGGACACTTTTCCTATTCATTGAAGCATTCTTGGGTCTAACCATGTTGATGAACAAAAATTTGGGGTTTTCAAAAGTTGGAGAAGAGTTAGAAGTTGAAAAGGAAGTTAAGAAACTGTTTTTATAGAGAAAGTTAAAGGATTTGGGGTTTTTAAAGAGTTGGAGATGGAAAAGAAGTTTAAAAGGAAGTTAAAGAGCCATTTTTTAATGGAGAACTGAAAGGGTGCACGACTTCAGGTGAGAGGATACACGGCCGTGTACTTTGACTAGCAGGTTGTGTATCTTGTTGTTTAAAATAGCAGGTCACACGGCCAGATGGGAAGAAATACAAGGCCGTGGGGCTTTGGTGACTGGCCTTGGATTATTCTACCCAGAAGGGTGAAAATGCACGGCTTTAAGGGTGAGAAGACTCGGCCGTGGGTTTTGGTGGCTTGGCCGTGGATTTTACTGCCCCAACTTCAAGAAAATACACGGCCATGGTTGGAATGGGGCACGGCTGTGTATATTTTTTATTGCTGACCATGTAGTGTTCTGCCTGGCCTCCTTTTCTCAATTAAACTCAATGCTCGTGGCCTATTTTCTGCAAGAATAAAAGCACTTCCAATCTCCAAACCATCAAGCCTTAAAGAAAAATAGAAGGGAAAATAAATAAATAAACTGAAGATACTAAACTAAAGTGATAAAAATGATAACAATGGGGTGCCTCCCATCGAGCGCTTCTTTAACTTCATCTTGGCTGGGCGTTACTGCAAGAATTAAGGATCGCAGATCAAAGTACTATCAACAATCCTTACTTCTTGGAACCCCTCGTTATATGGTTTAACTCTCTGTCCATTTACTTTAAAAGTTTCATTCATTCAAGAGTTAAGTAATTCTATAGCACCGGAAGGATATAACTGAGTTATCTCGAAAGGACTGCTCCATTGAGACTTGAGTTTTCCTAGAAATAGTCAGAGACGGGAATTGAAAAGCAAGACCTTCATTCCTGGGCTCAATGTCTTTTGTACTAAAATTCGATCATGAAGTGCTTTAGTACAGTCCTTACAAATCCTCGAACTCTCATATGCCTTGTTCCTTAGTTCATCTAACTCCAAAATTTGCAAAAAACGTTCTCTCTTTGCCTTGTCCAAATCTAAATTCAGAGTCTTAATTGCCCAATACGCCTTGTTCTCTAACTCCACTAGTAAATGACAAGCCTTATCAAAAACCAATCGGTATGGACTCATACACAAGGGAGTCTTGAAAGTAGTTCGATATGCCCACAATACATCATTCAGTCTACTTGCCCAATCCTTCCTTGATGAGTTGACTTTTTTTTTCCAAAATTCCTTTGATTTGATTGTTGGATGTCTCAACTTGTCCTGATATTTGTGGATGGTATAGGGTCGCCACTTTGTGTTTCACACCCAACTTGTGCATTAACTTCTCGAAAAGTTTGTTGCAGAAATGACTTCCCCCATCACTGACTATCACTCTTGGCGTGCCAAATCTACTAAGAATGTATTCCTTCACAAATTTAACAACCACATTAGCATCATTAGTTCTGGTGGGGATTGCCTCCACCCATTTTGAAACATAATCAACAGTAACCAATATGTATTCATAACTAAAAGATTTGGAAAAAGGACCCATGAAGTCTATTCCCCAAACATTAAATAGTTCAACTACAATATAAGATTGAAGGGGCATTTCATTCCTCCTTCCAATATTACCTACTCTTTGACAGTGGTCGCAATGCTTACAATATTCTTGAGCATCTTTGAATAGAGTAGGCTAATAAAATCCACTTTGAAGTACTTTTTCGGCAGTCTTTCTCCCTCCAAAATGACCACCACAGTGAAGGTCATGACAAAATTGAAGAACACTAAGTTGTTCTTCCTCAGGTACACACCTGCTAACTATCTCATCTTTGCATATCCGGAATAGTTAAGGTTCATCCCAAAAATAGAATTTACTCATGTGCAAAAACCTTTTCTTTTCCTGAAATGACATGTTAGAACGTAAAAGACCACAAGCAAGATAGTTAGCAATATCTGCAAACCATGGTGAATTCATTACTGCAAACAACTGCTCACTAGGAAATGCTTCTAGATTTCTATGAACGCTATCAGATGCAAGATTTTCATCAAAGGAAGGTAACCTAGATAAATGATCAGCTACAACATTTTCACTTCCCTTAGTATCTTTGATTTGAAAATCAAAGTCTTGCAATAATAGCACCCATATAATTAAATGAGGTTTAGCATGTTGTTTGGTCAAAAGATATTTTAAAGCCGCATGATTTGAATGCACAATAATTTTAGACCCAATCAAATATGCTCTAAACTTATCTAGGGAAAAACAACAACTAGCATTTCTTTTTCAGTTGTTGTGTAATTAACTTGTGTGCTACTTAGGGTCAAGCTAGCATAATAAATCAATCTCAAAAATTTCTCAACCCTTTGCCCAAGGGTAGCTCCTACAGCATGGTTGGATGCATCACACATAATTTCAAAAGGTAAGGACCAAACAGGAGCTACAATTACCAGTGCGCTGGTCAAATTTGTGATTACCTTGACTTGCTCCAATTGGCTAGGAAATTCCTCTTCTTGGTTTGCTTGGAGTTGATGTGCCAGTTGCACAACTTGAGCTTCCACCCTCTTCAATGATTCTTCCAAAGAATCAAACCTCTCATTGCTCCCTTACTGATTTTGTGTGCTAATTTGAAGGTAAGTATTCAAATCATTTTCCAATGTGGATTTCTTGCATTGATCCTGATTTTGTGCACTAATTTGAATGAAGGCATTCAAACTATCATCCAAAGTGGGTTCCTTAAGTCAATCTTGATTTTGTGAGCTAGTTTGAATGAAGGCATTCAAACTATCCTCCAATGTGGATTTCTTAAGGTGATCTTGATTTTGTGCGCTAGTTTGAATGAAGGCATTCAAACTATCCTCCAATGTGGGTTTCTTAAGGTGATCTTGATTTTGTGCGCTAGTTTGAATGAAGGCATTCAAACTATCCTCCAATGTTGGTTTCTTAAGGTGATCTTGATTTGAATATTATTCTTAATAGTAAGGATTTCTTTGGTAAGGTTGAAAAAAATTTTGAGGTGAAATTTGCTGTTGATTTTCCCAAGAAAAATTTGGGTGGGTTCCCCAGCTTGAATTATAAGGTCTGGGATATGGGTCATTTCCGCCCATTTGCTGGAAACTTTCATAGGCATATTCTTCCTCTTGCCTCTCTTGGTATTGTCCATAACCAAATGAACATATGTTTGCGCTATGTCCTGCAATGCCACATGCTGAACATACTTCACGAGTAGGCATAGGTATTCTTCCTCTTGCATTTAGCATCTTAAGTTGGTTCATTAATTCTGCTAATTGCCATGCCATGTCAGAGTTAGGGTTATCATCATAAACCCCTACATACCTTAAAAACTGCATATTTACAAAAGGCACTTAGCAACTTAAAGAAAACAAATAAATAATTAAAGAAAATCAAACAAAACAAACAAACAATTCAAAGAAAACAAGCAATCAATTAAATTGCAAAGAAAAATCAAACTATCACTACTTAAATAGCCTTGCCCGGCAACGGCACCGAAAACTTGTTGCGCTCGAATTAAGTACTACTACAAGCGTCACTCGCAAGTATACGAGGTAGCTGTAGCAAAGGTGATCGCCCCAAGATCATTTCCCCAAGAAGGTGTGGTTCGTAATAGCTTGATTGACAAGTATTTAAATGCGGAAGTTTGTTGTGTTGGAATGGTGCGAGAATGATTTAAACCTAAGATTAAGGAGTGTAGGATTGATGTGTGTGATGGGTGTACAAGATCAAATCGATTCTTGGGAAGGTTCCTAGGGGTATAGGTCCATTCAATCAAAGCTCAATTCTCAATTATTCATTAATATAACCTTGTAATTAATTTGTTCCTTAAGGTTAATTAGTCAATTACCAATCCATTAGTTCTCACATTCATGAATTAACAATGAACAATTCTTTTACATTACCAAATTAACAAAATCCTAGAACTTATATTTCTAATTCATTCATAGGGTAGTCGATTGCATAATTCTGATATCAAATTTCATCTCTTGGTCCTTCATTCAATATCTAGAGATCAATAGGTAGCTAATCTATCAACCTAGCATACAATTCAATGCAATCAACCAACAACAAGGTACATCAATGGAAATATCAAATCAAAGCATTCAATCAAATATACTACAAACCCTAGGCATGGGTATTTAGCTTAACATCATCAATTTAAAACATTCATTCAACTCAATATAAAACAAATACAAATTGTCCATTGCAATATCAATTCTCTTAATACAACAATAACAATAAGAAATGAATTAAAAGAGACAATAGAAAAACCCCTTGTGAAGATGCCAAGAGTAGGATTACTAGTCTTCCTCCTAGCTCCACTTTGATGTATGATGAAGAACTCAAGCCCTCTTCAATGTTTGATTCCCCTTTGCAATATGGAATGGAGCTTTCTCAAGTCACCAAGCTTTTCATTGATTATGCCTTTGAAAGATGGAATGGAGCTTTCTCAAGTCACCAATCCTTCAATGAAGCTTCTTCAACCTTCAAGAGCTTGTTTAACCCAATTTATCCCAAAGAACCTCAAAGATCTTGTCAATGGAAGATGGAGAAGATGAAAATCGAGGATGAAGATGAAGGGACAAGGAGAGTGTCACTCTCTCCTCATCCCAAATTGTGTTTGCCCTCTCTCCTTCTCTTTTCTTCTCTCTCTTTTTCCTCAAACCCTAGCCATCTCCTCCTCCTTTTCTCTTTCACGTGCAAGAATTTATATAAATTAAGGGTGACATGGCCAAGCTTGATTTGGCTTGGCCATGTCCCTCATTTTTCTTTGGGACACAGCTAAGCTTGCTGGCCGTGTCCTTCACTGCCTTCTTCTTTCTTTCTTTCTTTTCTTTGTTCTTCAAGGAGTGACACGGCCAAGCTCCTGGCCATGTCGCTTGCCAGTGTCACCTTCTGCCTTCTTTCTTTTCTTTGTTCTCAAGTGGTGACACGCCCAAGCTCCTGGCCATGTCATGTGACATGGCCAGTGGCTTGGCCATGTCTCTTGCCAGTGTCGCCTTCTGCCTTCTATTTCTTAGAGGGACATGCCCAAGACAATGAGACATGGCCAAGCTTCAAGCGACATGGCCATGTCGATCATACATGGGCAAAGACATGGCCATGTTTGTGAGTGTGTCAAGTACAGCTTCTATTTTCGGATGAAACACGGCCAAGACAATGAGACATGGCCAAGCCTCAAGTGACATGGCCTTGTCTGTGAGTGTGTCAAGTACTGCCTCTATTTTTTTTCTTTCTTGGTTTCTTATCCTTGGGTGAGACACGGCTAGTGGCTTGGCCGTGTCTCTTGGGTGTGTCAGCTACTATCTTGGAATTCTTTTGAGGGACATGGCTAAGCTTGCTTTGGCTTGGCTATGTCTTGCTTGATTCATGCTCTTTCTTCATTTTTCTTGATTATTTTGATCATCCAAGGGAGTTTTTGCTCTTAAACCTAAAACAAACACTTTAAACAAACTTAAAACAAAAATCAATCAAAACATTAACTAAAAACACATAAAAATCATACTGAAAACTAGTACAAATATGATCTAAACAAATACCCCACACTTAATTCCTTGCTTGTCCCTAAGCAAGGCTAAAATCAAAACACACTGACAAGATAAATTTTATTAAGTTCAAGAGTTATAAAGGTGCATCAAGACTTCCCTATCCCTAAATCTGCAATCAATATCGAATCAAACAAAATCGACACCCATGCAATTAAGTGGTTTCCATGCATAACCTATGTTGTCGCTCCCTCACCAACTCTTACAAGTGTTTGATCATGGTGGTGTTTACACTCATAACAATCAATGAAAGATTATTACCATAGGCTTGCTTATCAATCAAATCTCCACCACAAAATTACAATCAAGCATCAATCAAAAGGTCTTTATTGGGTTGTAATGGGGCTAAGGTAAAGGCATGATATTTAGGAAATGTGAGCTTGATCATTAAGTTCAAGAGCACTTTAAGAATGAAGTACACGATCATATACATAACTCAACAATCCCAAACACCTTCCTCTCATCTACCCCTTGACATTAAAGAGCTTTTCAAGGGAACTCACTTATTAAATATTGCAATGATATTTTCAACTTACTCCAACCCTTTGAATAAGAACAACAATTATTCTTATTATTATATATATATATATATATTTTCTTTTTTTTATTATTTTGCTTTGCAATCTTAAACCTACTAAATTTAATCCCACACTTAATTCAACATAACACTCGATCATAAACGCTCTTAAAATGTTGTTGACCTAATGAAAGGATAAGAGTTAAGCAACAAGGTTCAAGCTAATGGTGTTGTGAAAAAGAAAAAAAAGGAAAAATAAAATAAGCTCAAAATTGGCTAACTAAGGTTAAAAATAGGGTTGGTCTTTTTAAGCCAAAGTGGGTTCACCTAATTGCCTTAATCATCTTGATGCCTAATTGAAATTTGTATGTAATCTTAAAATGCATGTCAAAGCAATTTCTAGCAATTCATCAATCAAAGATGTTCACCCACAACAATAATGATAAGTTGATGGCTCAATTCCTCTCGAGGTTAATGGCAATGCAAGGAAAAACCAACAAAATTGACAATAAGCACCAATTCTACTCAATTCTCAATTTCATGCTTCAAAAATTCAAAAGTCATCTATCAACAATTTTATAACAATTGAACTTTCTAAAATTCATTTATTCAAAGAAAAACATTAAAAACATTAACTAAATTTAAACAAAAATAACTTAAAAGTAAAAACACAAAGCAAAAGTAAAAACACAAAGCAAAACTAAAAACACAAAACACATAATGCACCCCACACTTAAAAATTCACATTGTCCTCAATGTGAGCATGCATAAACTAAAAAGAGAGTTTAGATGATACCTGATTTCCATCGTTCCCATGTACGATGTGTAGGGCTCCTTCTGCCCATAATGCAATTGGAGCCCATGTATGAGAGGATGAACAACATGCAACTTTGAAATGTGCCCAATGTATTGAAAAACCAAGGTAGCATCCTTGGAAGAGCAATTGTCCAAAAAGAACATGTGAAGGTTGTCTTAGCTTGATTCTCTAATGCTATAGGGACGTGGTAAGAACCTTTTTCAGTTTGCAACATGGTTATATATGGTTTTTGCTCTTTCTCACCACTAAGAGTGGGAGAGATGATAATTTGTTGCATACTGTACTCCCCAACCAAAACATCTTTCAAAATTCTTGGGGTCTTTTTAAGTTCAACCAAGTTTGGTTGAACCACTTCTTCATCCTCTTTAGCAATTTGAAGCTTCCCCTCAACAATCTCATTATTTAATAGTAAATTGCTCTCCTCAATTTCTAAATTGGAAAAATTAGGCTCTACTTCTAAGGTCATGGCCACCTCAAGCTTATCTTCACTATAGGGCATGTCATAAAGTTTAGAAAGTAGCATACCTTGTTTCTCTTCATTCAGCCTGCTTGGGAATGGGATTGGTGGCATACAAGGATTTGGAGGTTCATGCAATTTTGTTGAAGTTGATGCTTCCAAATTCTCCTCCTCCTTTGATTGAATTAACTCCTCTATGTATGGCTGTATTTCCTCACCATATTTTTCTTGATTAGTTCCTGCATCAAAGGAATCACAAAAACTGTTATATATCACCTGTTCACTCCTCAAATTTGTGATTACCTTGACTTGCTCCAGTTGGCTAGGAAATTCCTCTTCTTGGTTTGCTTGGAGTTGATGTGCCAGTTGCACAACTTGAGCTTCCACCCTCTTCAATGATTCTTCCAAAGAATCAAACTTCTCATTGCTCCCTTCCTGATTTTGTGTGCTAATTTGAAGGTAAGCATTCAAATCATCTTCCACTGTGGATTTCTTGCATTGATCCTGGTTTTGTGCAATAATTTGAATGAAGGTATTCAAACTATCTTCCAAAGTGGGTTCCTTAAGTTGATCTTGATTTTGTGCGCTAGTTTGAATGAAGGCATTCAAACTATCCTCCAATGTGGGTTTCTTAAGGTGATCTTGATTTGAATATTGTTCTGGAGAGGAAGGATTTCTTTGGTAAGGTAGAAAAAAATTTTAAGGTGGAATTTACTATTGATTTTCCCAAGAAAAAATTGGGTGTCTTCCCCAGCTTGAATTATAAGGTCTGGGATATGGGTCATTTCCACCCATTTGCTGGAAACTTTCATAGGCATATTCTTCCTCTTGCCTCTCTTGGTATTGTCCATAACCAAATGAACACATGTTTGCGCTATGTCCTGCAATGCTCCATGCTGAACATACTTCACGAGTAGGGATAGGTGTTCTTCCTCCTGCATTTAGCATCTTAAGTTGGTTCATTAATTCTGCTAATTGCCATGCCATGTCAGAGTTAGGGTTATCATCATAAACCTCTACGTACCTTGAAAACTACATATTTACAAAAGGCACTTAGCAACTTAAAGAAAACAAATAAATAATTAAATCGAAAGAAAATCAAACAAAACAAACAAATAATTCAAAGAAAACAAACAATCAATTAAATTGTAAAGAAAAATCAAACTATCACTACTCAAATCGATTCTTGGGAAGGTTCCTAGTGGTATAGGTCCATTCAATCAAAGCTCAATTCTCAATTATTCATTAATATAACCTTGTAATTAATTTGTTCCTTAAGGTTAATTAGTCAATTACCAATCCATTAGTTCTCACATTCATAAATTAACAATGACCAATTCTTTTACATTACCAAATTAACAAAACCCTAGAACTTATATTTCTAATTCATTCATAGGGTAGTCGATTGCATAATTCCGATATCGAATTTCACCTCTCAATCCTTCATTCAATATCTAGAGATCAATAGGTAGCTAATTTATCAACCTAGCATACAATCCAATGCAATCAACCAACAACAAGGTACATCAATGGAAATATCAAATCAAAGCATTCAATCAAATATACTACAAACCCTAGGCATGGGTATTTAGCTCAACATCATCAATTTAAAACATTCATTCAACTCAATATAAAACAAATACAAATTTTCCATTGCAATATCAATTCTCTTTATACAACAATAACAATAAGAAATGAATTAAAAGAGAGAATAGAAAAACCCCTTGTGAAGATGCCAAGAGTAGGATTACTAGTCTTCCTCCTAGCTCCACTTTGATGTATGATGAAGAACTCAAGCCCTCTTCAATGGTTGATTCCCCTTTGCAATATGGAATGGAGCTTTCTCAAGTCACCAAGCTTTTCAATGATTACGCCTTTGGAAGATGGAATGGAGCTTTCTCAAGTCACCAATCCTTCAATGAAGCTTCTTCAACCTTTAAGAGCTTGTTTAACCCAATTTATCTCAAAGAACCTCAAAGATCTTGTCAATGGAAGATGGAGAAGATAAAATGGAGGATGAAGATGAAGGGACAAGGAGAGTGTCACTCTCTCCTCATCCCAAATTGTGTTTGCCCCCTATCCTTCTCTTTTGTTCTCTCTCTTTTTCCTCAAACCCTAGCCATCTCCTCCTCCTGTTCTCTTTCACGCACAAGAATTTATATAAATTAAGGGTGACATGGCAAAGCTTGATTTGGCTTGGCCGTGTCCCTCATTTTTCTTTAGGACACGGCCAAACTTGCTGGCCGTGTCCTTCACTGCCTTCTTCTTTCTTTCTTTCTTTTCTTTGTTCTTCAAGGAGTGACACGGCCAAGCTCCTGGCCATGTCATGTGACATGGCCAGTGGCTTGGCCATGTCGCTTACCAGTGTCACCTTCTGCCTTCTATTTCTTTGAGGGACACGCCCAAGACAATGAGACATGGCCAAGCTTCAAGCAATATGGCCATGTCGATTAGACATGGGCAAAGACATAGCCATGTCTGTGAGTGTGTCAAGTACTGCCTCTATTTTAGGATAAAACAAGGCCAAGACAATGAGACATGGCCAAGCTTCAAGTGACATGGCCATGCCGATCAGACATGGGCAAAGACATGGCCATGTCTGTGAGTGTGTCAAGTACTGCCTCTATTTACTTTTTCTAAAGCTTAGAACCTTAAATCGTCTCCTTTATTTTCAAAAACTTTAAAATTACTTTTCTGTTGGTTCTAAAACCTAAGAACCTTAATCTATTTCTTCAAAATCTTAAGACCCTAATCCACTTCCCAACCTTCCAAAACCTTAAATCATTTTATTAATTACCAAACCCCTAATATGCCTTCTAATTTTCTAAAATCGTAAAACCCTAAATTGATCCTTCTATTTCCAAAAACCCTAAAAAATATACTTTCTGTTTCCAAAAACCTTAAATCGTCTTAAATATTTCCAAAAACACCATAAAACTCTAAACTATTTTCTTCTCACCTTTTTTCAAAATTCCAAAATGTTTTATTACATATTCAAACCCTAAATTTACTTTACAACTTCTAAAATCACATAAAGCTTTATAAAACTATAAATTTTTTTTTCAAAATCTAAAATCAAATACATCCTCCGAAACACTAAAAACCCTAATTCAACTTCAAAACCAAAAACAGTAAACCCCAAACTAAGATTCCTAAACCCTAATCCTTAAAACCTTAAAACCTCATAACCTAAATATTAAAATTCAACACGGTAAGCCTAAAAACAACAATCCAGTAGCTAATAATCATAAACCTAATGTTTTAATATCCAAACCCTAATTTTATGATTTTACTCCTCAAACCCTAATTTTATTAATCAAAGAACCTTATCAACCTCTTAAATTATAAAACCTGAATCCATTTCAATTCCCTTAAAACTCACAGTAGCGTAAACCAATAAATTCCAAAACCCTAAATATTAATTAAAGAACTTTAAATAAGAAACAGTAAACTTCAATTTTTATCTTTACTTACCTTATTTGATTATGTAGTTTATTATATGCTTTGATTTATCACATCGCACTTTCTTGGTTATTTAAATTATCATGGATGGATGTTTACTTTCTATTTTGATTGATGTTTAATATCATTGATGAATGATTTATTTATAATGAATGGTTATTTACTTTTATCTATTTATTTTGATCTACAAATGTTTTAAGAGATATGTTTCCACTTTGTGGGTGCCTCATTAGTTAAATATCATGTAATTTAAATTGCTTTTATATTTTGGATCTATGTAAAGGGCATGTTTCTACCTTTTGGTGGGTGTCCTATTTAGTTTAGACATGAATGAGGCAAGGACATGTTTCCATCCTCGGATGGGTGTCCATTTATTTGCTTTGCTTGGACATTACATTGATTTTAATATAACGATGCTTTATTTTAATTGCTGCGTGTAATATGGATAATATTGTTATATTTAAAATTTTATAATATTAAAACCTGTAAAGGAGGCCGGTTCCAATGAACCGGGCATTGTGGGTGTGCTGGGCCATTTCTCACCTTCCTCACACGCACCCAACTTTCCGAACCCATTAAGGGGTTGGGAAATCCTTAGGAATCGAGTCATCCACCCCTTTTTTTTCCCGACCCGTCTGGGTGCCGACCCCATTTTCTCCGGACATATAGGTCCATGTTCTCTAAGGCCCTAAGGCTAAACAGTACCGAAGTTGCAAGAACCATTTCACAGGGAGTGGGGGCAAAAATCCTCGCTCACAGTGGCTACTCCACTGGGGATAAGAGAAGTTGATTTTTTTGGTCTTTATATTATTCTATTCTTTCTTATAATTATATTATCCATTGCATCATTTAGATTGCATTGTGTGCGTGAGTTAGGACGCCCGTGTTACCCGTGTTGTGTTATGTAAGGGATACCATATTTTCACTCAAGGTATGGAGATCGAGCATGGCATAACCACACATAGCCTCGTACCATTTGGTATATACTTGCTATGGGAACCTAAGCCTTTTAACCCAAAGACTAAAGCTCATGTAATTGGCATAGTTACTTTCCTTAGGTTTTACCCCCCAATGCATGTTGTTTGACTATGGTTAATTTATCTTGGCTTAAATCATGGCTTATTTGGTTTGTTCTTTTTCTAATATGACCCAAGTTCATTTTTAAGCTTAAATAAATTTCTCTTTAAATTCCAAAAGACCAAAGCTATTTTCAAAACTTTTCAAGATGGTCTTTGGGCATAAAACTTTTCTAAAAATAAATTAAAAATTCTTTTGCTCATAACATAAATACTAAGCCCAAAATCCATTTTTTTTCTAAAATCTTTTTACAATGGGCTTGGAAACAAAATTATTTTCATCCAACCTTTTTTTTGCAAAGAGCTTGCAAAATTATTTAGGTCAATTATGAAATACCAAAAAATCAATTGTGAGCCTAGTTTATACTAAGAATAATTAATCATGGGTTTGTTTTTGGCATGAATCATTAGTTACTTTTTTTTCAAGTGAGAAATCTTTTTATAATAAACTTCATAATTTAGTTTTAATCCAATATAGCATAAAAGCTACTATAGTTGGTTAAATGGATTAAAACCTAATTAATGAGAATTATTATGAACTGATTTCCATTTTTGAAAATATAACTATTGGTTGAAACGTCCGAGGGAAATATTCAAAAACAAGGTACCCCGTGATGGTATTTTTTTAAGAAGAGACTCGCCATTCATGTATGGATGTTATAAAGTTGGAAGGAACGTCCTATTTGTCCTTGTTTGTTAATTGTTTGTGCATACAAGCGTACATGCATACATTTGCATCTCATATCATTAATCCTTTCTGGATCACAACCTTGGATTACGATAGTTCAAAAGCTTACAACAATCAGACCAACGCCGGTAGCAATGAATCTAGCAACGACTCAATCACTTTCT
Source organism: Garcia nutans (assembly GCA_947685225.1). Lineage (NCBI taxonomy): Eukaryota > Viridiplantae > Streptophyta > Magnoliopsida > Malpighiales > Euphorbiaceae > Garcia > Garcia nutans. The sequence continues at coordinate 40,933,612 of CANTUV010000045.1, forward strand.
CACCAAAAATAATGGATCCCAAAAAAATTCAAAGAATGGTGGATGATGCCCTTAATGCCAAGATGGAAGAAATAAAAGAGGCTATGGCCGAGACCATAAAGAATCAACTAGCTGCAATTTTTGGAAACAAAGGGAAGGCTAAAGTTGGTGAAGTAGCTTTTGATGATGATAAGGTGATCATTGATGATGATGATTGGGCACAATACTACCAAGATCCTCAAGACAAAAAGGTGCCGAAGGTTGTTAAGAAGGCAACTATTGAAAAGACCGAAACGTCTGATGTTGAGAAGATGATTGCTGACCTAGAAAAGAAATTTGAGAAGAAACTAAAAATCGAAGAGATGTCCGAGATCGATAAACTATTTGAACAAGATGAGTAGGTCCCTTATAAGTTCAAGATGCCATCTTTTGCAAAGTTTGATGGAACCGGAAATCCTCACCTCCATGTGAAGCAGTATATCATTGCCATGCAGTCTGCCCGAGCTATTAAAGCTCAAACTTTGAGATATTTCATGCTCTCATTGGACCCGGTTATCCAAAATTGGTTCAACACCTCAGAAGAAAGTACTCAAAATAGATTGATACATGTTATACAAGTCTTTCATCTAGCAATATGGGTATAATGTCGAGTTGGAAGTTACCTTAATGGAAGTGGAGTCCATTAGGCAAAGGCCAAATGAGAATTTTGTGGACTATGTGAAGAGATGGAGAAATAAGGCTGCTTTACTTGAGAAAAGGCCTGATGAATCTTATCAAATAAGGATGATCATGAGAGGCGTCCTCCCCAATCTCCATAAAGGATGTCTCACACCCTTGTAAGGGATTTCAAAGATCTTCTCCATGCTGGTAAACAAATTGAAGAGTGGGAAATGGAGATAAATCGCTTTTCAATAAGAAGGAATGAGAAAGGGAATTATTAGCCTAGCAATTAAAGCATGCAAAAAGAAGTTGATGTTGATGTGATCGATCAAGGAAATAAAAGACAATTATCAGAATTTGGGAAACCTCTATCTTGGGTTTTTAGCAAGCTGCAAAAGAAAGGGTTGTTACAACCATTAACTCCTCGACCGTTACATAATCCACTGCCACCAAACTTCAATGCTGAGGCCTTCTGTCAATTTCATCAAATGTGAGGGCATGAAATAGATAAATGTGCTCGTCTAAGACATGAGATCCAAGTTTTGATTGATAGTGGTAAGCTACTCGAGCCGGATAAGCCTAATACCAAGAACAACCCTTTGCCTAAATTTGGAAGAGTGCCACCACTAGCAACCTTCATGGTGGGAAAAGGATTGGAAGAAGATTTTATTTTATCCTCTTTTCAAGATGGGAATGTTGAAGATGTGAAAGGAAAAGAAGCTTAAACTTAACAAACTTTACTTAGCTTGAATGTTGCTTTTCAATTTTACTTTCTTTAATATTTAATTGGAACAATCACATTTTTCAAGTTTAAATTTGTTTGAATAAATCACATTCATCAAAATTTTTTGTTGGTCTTTGTTCATTTTGGTGCTCAACCGATGAGGAATCTAGCTTGATAATTCATGAATTTTTTATATTTATGCATCATAACTCAAATGACTTTACTAGGCGAGGAAATTGCTCTATAGCATTGAGTTGTGTATCCTTACTTAGAGAGGGCTCCTGCATAATTACCTTTTTCTAGGTCCTAATTAGTCTTAGAACATGCTTTGACAAACTTTCAAGGTGAAATTGAACTCTGCTTATTTAAGGGAGAGATGATCTAGGCATTGTTTGGTTAGCCAACAACTAGCATCCACCAAATTAAATTTCAATATTTAGTTGTCCCTTTGAGACTTCATAAAATTTTAGCTTTCTTTTCATTAGCTTACAAACCCCAATAACCAACCTTGAGTTGTTGTGATACTTTTGACAAGTCTTATGATCACTCAGATGAAGAGGCAAGAAGATCAAAGACAGCAATGATTAGTCAAGATCAGAAGGATAGTTGAAGTTCTCAAGACCATAAAGATAGTTGAAGTTCTCAAGACCATAAGGGTAGTTGATGTTTTCCTAATATCTCCAATATATCAAGACAACATCAGAGTAACAAATGATTTATCCATATTAAAGAAGATTTATACCACTCCACTCATCCATTATTGGAAACCCAAGTTGGTACAAACAAGACAACTCTATTTGAGCTAGAACTAAAAAAGGAAAGAAAGAAAGAAAAAGAAAGAAAATAAAAGAAAAATAAAGAAAAAAGAAAGAAAATAAAAGAAGAAAAAAAGAATAAAAAAAAGGAAAAAAGAAAAATAAAACCCAAAAAGGCGATTCAGAAAGCCAACTGAGTTCTCTTTTACCTAAAGCAGCAAAAGGCTTCCATTTGGTTTATAAGGACAGTTTGACTTAAATTGGTCCAACCCAACCAAAGATTCGATCAAAATCAAAGAAAAAGGAGAAAGACCATTCAGTTCTTGAAAGTTCTATGCTTGACAGTGCTACAAGAAAGAAGGACAAAATGATCAAAGAAAGGGAAGAATAAGGAAAATAAAGAGAAAGAAAAGGGAAGAGTAAGAAAAATAAAGAGAAAAAAAGGGAAAAGAAGAAAAGAAATGAATTTAGGTCTCAAACTTTTGGCAAGGGCAAAGACTATCCTAATCAAGATCCAGATTAATGCCAAGAAGATATAGAAGAAATTTGGAGTCTAGCAAGATTACTCCCAGTTGGCAAAACTTCAAACAAGAAATTTGTAGTGTGAGGGTTTGTCCATTGTGTCACACTAACTCCAATATCAAAATGGCTTTCATTTAAACCCGTATCCCTTATAAACCCCATTTCAAGCCTATCAAAGACCTGTTGACCTCTCTTGTTAGGTAGAGTCTATTAGTGGATATAGTTTAAATAAGCATGCATATGAGATAGACAATATTAAAACTCAAATGAGACCTTTGGCCAAGTAATGTGTATGTGCCTATCTGAAGTGCAACAATTCTTGCTTAAATAGAAATGATTCCCGAGTTTAGTATGGTAACTAGGGTTGTCATGTTATAGATATGTTAATTTGGAAAAATCAAGTCCTGAGGTACATTGACATTGATTTGGCAAAGCCAACATTTGATTTGAAAATCAAAATTCAAAATAAAAAATGTTTTTGTCATACAAAGCCTTCAAGTTAAGGGGAGTATGTTGAACTGTCAATTCTCGAAAGACACATTGGGCAAAGTAAATGATTATTGGCAAGGTCAGGAAGAAGCTACCAACTGGCATGATGAAACATAGCTTGAAATGGATGTATCCCTGACTCTGCTGCTTGGAGTCTCCACCACTAGTCTTTTCAACATCTTGAAGATAAAAGCCACAAATGCAAAGCTTTCGATCATTACAATGCAAGGCCTGAATGAGCATCGAAAAGGAACCAATGAGAATACTTCTGCTGATCACCTCAGTCTGTGATTCGATGGAACAACTGTAAGTATTATTCATGCATATCATGCATACATGAGCATATCACATCGCACTTTCTTATCTTGTATTGTCTATTCTTTATCAAAGTGAATAGCAAACAACCTGTGAAGTAAACAATCAAAAGAAGCTATCAAATTATGGGGGCATGGAAAGCCTATTGCTTGAGAAAGTTCCTGTAATCTTGCAAAGAGAAGAAATATGTGCTTGTGCGAAGAACTAGACAACAAAAACATCAATCAAAGCTTGCATGGAAAAAATCTTTGGTTTAAGGCTACATAGGGGCAACGTTTCTCCATTTTAATTTTTGAGTTTATGCATATACAAAATATTTTCAAACTCACTTTCAAATATAGTTTAGGATCGAGTATCCCAATCCATTTAGGATTGAGTATCCCAATCCAATTTAGGATCGAGTATCCGAATCCAGTTAGGATCGAGTATCCAAATCAAATTTAGGATCGAGTATCCCAATCCAATTTTGGATCGAGTATCCAAACCCAATTTAGGATCGAGTATCCAAATCACGTTAGAATTGAATATCCAAATCCAGTTAGGATCAAATATCCCAATCCAATTTAGGATCGAGTATCCAAATCCAGTTTGAATCGAGTATCCAAATCCAATTAAGGATCGAGTATCCCAATCCAATTTAGGATCGAGTATCCAAATTCAGTTTGGATCGAGTATCCAAATCCAATTTAGGATTGAGTATCCCAATCCAATTTAGGATTGAGTATCCAAATCCAGTTAGGATCGAGTGTCCAAATTCATTTAGGATCGAGTATCCAAATCCAGTTAGATCGAGTATCCAAATCAAGTTTAGGATCAAGTATCCAAATCCAATTTAGGATCGAGTATCCAAATCCAGTTAGGATCGAGTATCTGAATTGAGTTTAGGATCGAGTATCCAAGTCTAGTTTTGGATCGAGTATCCAAATCTAGTTTTGGGTCTAGAACCCAAATTATCCTTAGGTCTAGAACCTATAATCTCTTCTAAGTCCAGAACTTAGCTCGGGTCTAGAACCCAAATTATCCTTAGGTCCAGAACCTAGAATCTCTTCTAAGTCCAGAACTTAGCTCGGGTCTAGAACCCAAATTATCCTTAGGTCCAGAACCTAGAATTTTTTCTAAAGTCTAGAACTTAGCTCGGGTCCAGAACCTAAATCATCCTTAGGTCCAGAATTCAGAATCTCTTCTACGTCCAGAACTTAGCTCGAGTCCAGAACCCAAACTATTCTTAGGTCCAAAATCTAGAACCTCTTGTAAGTCCAGAACTTAACTCGGGCCCAAAACCCAAATTTTTCTTAGGTCCATAACCTAATATCTCTTCTAAGTCCAAAACTTAGCTCGGGTCTAGAACCCGAATTTTCCTTAGGTCCAGAACCTAGAATCTCTTTTATGTCCAGAACTTAGCTCGGGTCTAGAACCCAAATTTTCCTTAGGTCCACAACCTAAAATCTCTTCTAAGTCCAGAACTTAGCTTGAGTCCAGAATCCAAATATTCCTTAGGTCCAGAACCTAGAATCTATCCTTGAGTCCAGAACTCAAACCGGGTCCACAACCCAAAACCTCAACCATCTCAAAAATTAAGTCTTATTTCTTTTCACTCTCTTTTACTAAAGTCTCAGATCGTTCAAGCAGGGGGCAAACTGTAGACCCTTAATTTTTGACCCAGTCCGGTCCAATATATTTTAATTAGTCCAAAATAACTTTTTTTTGTCTAATATATTTTAATTATTCCAAAATATTTTTTGTTTTATCTTAATACAATAATATTTGTCTTAGTATTTAGTTTTTATAAATAATAAAAAATTGAATAATAATAATAATAAACAAATAAATAAAAATAAAAATAAAAATCGGCGACAAAAAAATCGGCGGCGAAAAAATTCATCGCCAAAAAGTTTGGACGAAATGGCCTTGGGCCATCTTAATACAATAATGCCCAGCACGCCAACGCTCGCAAATTTCCACGGCAATCCTCGCAGTAGTTTTTTTGCCAGCGAAATTTTTCAGCAGCAGTTTTTTTTCGCCAGCAAAATTTTTCTGACGCAATTTTTTCCGAAACCAAATTCTATTTGGTTTTGGTTTTCTTTTCCTAATTAATGATAAATTCTATAAACAATTAAGATTAATCATTGAAATTTTCTATAAATAAGACTAAAAAACAACACAGAAGTGGAGGACAATCGAAGAAGGAATTTTTGAAAGGAGATCGGACCTTGAAAATTCGTTTTTGCCAGTGAAAACAATCGGACTTTTTGAGAGAAGAATAAGCAAGCAAGCAATCAATCTATCAAAGGCAGCCATCTTGCTTTTGTCCCTGTTCATCCAAGAAGTGATTTTTGGTGGAACCAATAAATGAATGTATGAATATCTAATCTCATTTTTTCTTTACAGTAGCTTGAATCATTAAATTGTTTCTTTTGATTTTAAAAACCTTAGAACCCTAATTTATTTTTTCTAAAGCTTAGAACCTTAAATCGTCTCCTTTATTTTCAAAAACATTAAAATTACTTTTCTGTTGTTTCTAAATCCTAAGAACCTTAATCTATTTCTTCAAAATCTTAAGATCCTAATCCACTTCCCAACCTTCCAAAACCTTAAATCGTTTTATTAATTCCCAAAACCCTAATATGCTTTCCAATTTTCTAAAACCTTAAATCGTCTTACATATTTCCAAAAACACCATAGAACTCTAAACTGTTTTCTTCTCATATTTTTTCAAAATTCCCAAATATTTTTATTACATATTCAAACCCTAAATTTACTTTACAGCTTCTAAAATCACACAAAGCTTTATAAAACTATAAATTATTTTTTTCAAATTTTAAAATAAAATACATCCTCCGAAACACTAAAAACCCTAATTCAACTTCAAAACCAAAAACAGTAAACCCCAAACTAAGATTCCTAAACCCTAATCCTTAAAACCTTAAAACCTTATAAACCTAAATATTAAAATTCAACACAGTAAGCCTAAAAACAACAATCCAGTAGCTAATAATCATAAACCTAATGTTTTAATATCCAAACCCTAATTTCATGATTTTACCCCTCAAACCCTAATTTTATTAATCAAAGAACCTTATCAACCTCTTAAATTATAAAACCTTAATCCATTTCAATTCCCTTAAAACTCACAGTAGCCTAAACTAATAAATTCCAAAACCCTAAATATTAATTAAAGAGCTTTAAATAAGAAACAGTAAACTTCAATTTTTATCTTTACTTACCTTATTTGATTATGTAGTTTATTATATGCTTTGATTTATTTAAGTTCAATGCTTGGTTTATTTAAATTATCATGGTGGATGTGTACTTTCTATTTTGATTGATGTTTAATATCTTTGATGAATGATTTATTCATGATGAATGGTTATTTTCTTTTATCTATTTATTTTGATCTCCAATTGTTGTAAGAGGTATGTTTCCACTTTGTCGGTTCCTCATTAGTTAAATATCATGCAATTTAAATTGCTTTTATATTTTGGATCTATGTAAAGGGCATGTTTCTACCTTTTGGTGGATGTCCTATTTAGTGTAGACATGAACGATGTAAGGACATGTTTCCATACTCGAATGGGTGTCCATTTATTTGCTTTGCTTGGACATTACTTGGATTTTAATATAACGATGCTTTATTTTAATTGCAGCATGTAATATGGATAATATTGTTATATTTAAGAATTTTATAATATTAAGACCTGTAAAGGAGGCCGGTTCCAATGAACCGAGCGTTGTAGGGGTGCTAGGCCATTTCTCACCTTCCCCACACGTACCCAACTTTTCAAACCCATTAAGGGGTTGGGGATTCCTTAGGAATCGAGTCATCCACCCCTTTCTTTTTCCTAGCCTGTCCGGGTGGCGACTCCATTTTCTTCGAACTTAGGTCCGTGTTCTCTAAGGCCCTGAGCCTAAACAGTGCCGAAGTCGTAAGAACCATTCCTCTGGGAGTGGGGGCAAAAATTCCCGCTCACACATACTTTCAATCAATCATGGCATAACCATTCATAGCCTTGTACCATTTGGTATATACTTGCTATGGGAACCTAAGCCTTTTAACCCAAAGACTAAAGCTCATGTAATTGACCTAGTTACTTTCCTTAGGTTTTTACCCAAAATGCATGTTGTTTGACTATAGTTAATATATCTTGGTTTAAATCATGGCTTATTTGGTTTGTTCTTTTTCTAATATGACCTAAGTACATTGTAAGCTCAAAATAAATTTTTCTTTAAAGTCCAAAAGACCAAAGCAATTTTCAAAATTTTTCAAAATGGTCTTTGGATATAAAACATTTTCATAAACAAATTCTTTTCTCATGACTCAAATACAAAGCCCAAAATCCATTTTTTCTAAAATATTTTTACAATGGGCTTAGAAACAAAACTATTTTCATCCATTTCTGAAAAGAGCTTGCAGACCTTTAATTTTTGACCCAGTCCGGTCCAATATATTTTAATTAGTCCAAAATAATTTTTGTGTTGCCTAATATATTTTTTAGTCCAAAATAATTTTTGTTATTTTAATTAAATAATATTTGCTTTAATAATTAATAATAAACAAAAAATAATAATAATAAACAAAAAATAATAATAATAAACAAAAAAAAGTCAGCGGCGGTGAAATGGCCCGCAGGCCAATTTGCCCCCCACTTTTTTGCCAGCCCATTTTTTCTGCAGCATTTTTTTTTTCGCCAACGCGATTTTTTCAAAGCAGTTTTTTTTTTCACAAGCGAAATTTTTTTGACACAAATTTTCTCCGAAACCTAATGCAATTAGGTTTCGGTTTCCTTTTCTTAATCAATGTTATATTCCATGAATGACTAGAATTGATCAAAATTCTTCTATAAATAAGACAAAAAACAACACAAAAAAGGGGGAAAATCAATAAATTGGGAAGGAAATTTGGAGAAAAATTGAGACTGAAACTGAGTAGGAAAGGCTTTGAAACAATCTGATTTTTTTTGAGAGAGCACACAGCAATTCAATCCATCAAAGGCAGCAAGGCTTGTCTTTATTTTTGTTTATCCAAGAAGAAATTTTAGTGGAATCAACAAACGGAGGTATGCATCAATTGTCTAATTTCTTCACAGTACCTTAAATCATCTAATTGTTTCTTTTAATTCAAAAACCTGATTATCTTAATTCACCTTTTCTAAAGTTTAAGAACCTTAATTCGTTGCTTTGTTTTCCAAAAAGCTTAAAATTATTATTTTTGTTTCTTCAAAATCTCAAAACCCTAATTTGTTTTCCAAATTTTCAAAATCCTAAAGTTGAGTCTGTTTCTTCCCACAAACCCTAAAAACATCTTTTCTATTTATATACACCTTAAATCATTTTATTTATTTTCATAAAGTTAAATAAAATTATCAATTGATTTTCAAATACTAAAAACCCAATGCATTCTCTGAAACCCTAATTCTAAAATTCTAAAACCCTAATTCAAATCCAAAACTCAAAACAGTAAACCCTAACTCCCATAAAACCTTAAACCCTAAAGTTTTCTAAACCCTATTCCTTTAAAACTTTAAAAACCTTATAAATATAAATGTTATAATTTTTACACAATAAGCTTAAAAACATAATTTAGTAGCTAATAGTCATAAACTTAATATTTGAAGAGCCCAAACCCTAGTTTCATGATTTTACCACTCAAATGCTAATTTGGTTAATTAAAGAACTTTATCAACCTCTTAAATTGTAAAACTTTAATTCATGTCAATTCCTTAAAGTTCACAGTAGCTAAGAATTACAAATCCCAAACCTATAAATTCCAAAAACACATGAAATAAAGAACCTTAAATGGAATGTAATATCCCAAGATATGCCTTAAAAGTTTTGGAGTTATTGTTGTATTTGGACTTAAGATATATGTATATTTGGGAAATATAACTACAATATAAAAGACATATACATATACATCACATATACATGAGAGATAAATTGGGAGTAGGAAAAGTGAGTTATATATATATAATTAATTATAATAATAAAGATAATAAGGACAAAAAGAAGAGAAGAAGAAAGTCAAAGGAAGTATATGTGGTGGAGATTATTGGAGGAATTATTATTATTATTATTATTATTATTATTATTGTTATTGTTATTATTCTTATTATTATTCTTATTATTGTTATTGTTATTATTATTATTATTATATATATATATATAAGTGAGATAAGAATGAGAGGAAGAGGAGAGTTCATTCTTTCTTTCTTCTTCTTCTTCGTCTTTTCTTCTTCGTGAGAGAAAGAGAGATATGGAGAGAGAGAAGCTAGAGAGAGAAAGGTGGTTTTGCTTCTAATTACACCAAAGATTAAGGATATCAAGAGATTTGCAAGTGGAGTTGAAGGTTTGGCAAGCTATTCAAGTAAGTACTCATTTCTTGAGTTGATTTTATTGATTACATATATGTGAGTTTTTATCTCCTTGTTTTGATTTCTTTTAATTGAAGTTAGTTTTGATATGGTTGGTGTGGAAGATGATGATAAGTTGGGGTATTTGTGAGGATGATGATGAATTGTGGAGTTAGAGTTTAGTATAAATGAATTTGGTACTTTGAGTAATTGATTATAGTGATGTATATATATATTGGTTATTATGATGATATAATGAAGTTATATAAATGTTAAAGTGATAGGAAATTGATAAATATTAACAAAGATGATGGTTAAGAGGGTTGTGGTGTGAATTTTAAAGGGCTTGGATGAATTTTGAAGTATTTGGTCTTTAAATCATTGAAGGACACGGCCAAGATATGAGAGACACGGCCAAGTTAGGGCAAACTTGGCCGTGTTGGATGATTTTGGAGAGACACGGCCACTAGCTTGGCCGTGTCCCTTGACCGTGTTTGCCACTGCCTAGGTTGTGTTGAGAGACATGGCCGTGTCCCTTGCCCGTGTCTGCTACTGGATTTTTGTGTTAAGAGACACGGCCACTGGCTTGGTCGTGTCCATTGCCCGTGTTTGCTACTGTCTGAATTGGTGTTGAGAGACACGGCCACAAGCTTGGCCGTGTCCCTTGAATGTGTTGGCTAATGATATTTATTCTAAACAAGTCATACATTGTTGGATCTTCAAATGTCCTTTGTATCTAAACACACTTAAAACAATAATGATCCAACCAAATGTATATGGAAGATTCTAAATCTATGAATAATGTAAATTGTTATGTGTATATCAATGATGATATAGGAAATGTGGAAGATATAATGATCATTGAAAAAGTATGTGCAATGCCATTGATTATGTATACTTGAGTGATGAATTGATCAATATGATTTGATGATAATGATGATGCATATGATACTATATGAACAATGTTATGTCTTATGCATTGTGAATCTTGTGAATTGCAATGATGATATATATATATTGTGAAGGATATGATGAAGTAATTGATTATGTACAATTGAATAATGAAATATTATAATATAAGTTGAGACATGGTATGATATGAGGCCATTGTGATTGGCTATGATCACTCAAATGAGATGTGAAGCCATTGTTATTAGCTATGATGATTCAATTGAGATATGAAGCCATTGTGATTGGCTATAGTGATTCAAATGAAATATGAAGCCATTGTGATTGGCTATAGTGATTCAAATGAGATGTGAAGTCATTGTTATTGGCTATGATAATTCAATTGAGTATGAAATGAAAATGTTGATTCAATTGTGTTCTGTCTAATATGTTGATTCAATTTTCAGAGTTCTGGATTTGGCGGCATGCCTAGAAAATGTGAAAATGTAACAGTCTTGCCGGGTTGAGGATCTCTTCAATTTGAGTGAATTGAGGTCCAAGAGACTGGGTCTGTTACACTATGTGAATTATTGATACGAAATATATGAAAAGTAACAGTCTTGCCGGATTGAGGATCTCTTTGAATTGAGATGAATTGAGATCCAAGAGACTGGGTCTGTTACTTAATAAAATGTGAAATGTGAATTGTAGTAACAGTCTAGCCGGGTTGAGGATCTCCTCGAGTTTAGCCGAGTTGATGATCCAAGAGACTGGGTCTGTTATGCTATCCATGGATAGAGATATGAGATATATTGCCTACGGGCTTGATTATTGTGATTATGGACCAATGCAGTAACTCTGAACTTTGAATAACATATTAGTGTCTTTTGGGCTCGAGTCTGTCTTTGTTGTCAATGTGATATTCAAATGTTGAAATAAATGAGTAATGAGATCTATGGCTGCCTTTATTGGAAGTGTGATTCATGATTGATGAATTGTGAATAAAATGATGTTGTGAAGTATGATTTTGTAATACGTGTATTGATATATTGAGGAGCTTTGTTGAGATATGAGTTTATGAAAATGTGGTATGATGTGTAAAATGTATATGAATGTGGAATTTGTGAGATTGGTTTTCATAAAGGGTTGAATAAGTCATTGAATGGTGATTTGTTAAAAGGATGTATATGTATATGTATATGAGATAGAAATGGTAAGTATCGTGTTGTGAATGTTCTATGTAAATATGTATATAATGTATGAGACTAGTGGGGAACATATGAAGAATGCATTGAGAAAGGAAAATGTGGTAAGAGAACAATAAAACATGATGCTAAAAATATAAGGTATGATTCTTTTGTAAATTATATTTTAATATTTATTTGTACTACTAAGCTCTCGGGCTTAGCGCGGATTTGTAATCGCGCAGGTGGTTATGCGGTTGATCTGGAAGTCCAGCTGTTATGCCACGAGAAGGGTAAGAGTGTCTCGAGACCAACTAGAAGGTGATGCATACATTTTGTGATTTTAATTATGTTGTATATTTATAAGAATAATGTTTTTTGTAAATGTTTCTTTAAATTAATGCAATACTTCTTGAACTCAAATAAAGGTTTTTAAATTGAAACTAGAAGTGACATTCTTATACTTTATATACGTATTGTATATATACTAGGTATATGTATAGTACTTATATAGAGTATGGGAGTGTTACATGGAAACAGTAGCCCTCATTTGAATCTTTATTTGCTTTGTTCAATTTTATATTTGATTACGCTTGAATTTATTTAAGTTCAATGCTTAGTTTATTTAATTTATCATGTGATGTAAGGACATGTTTCCATCCTCGGATGGGTGTCCATTTATTTGTTTTGTTTGGACATTGTTTTGATTTTAATATAATGATGTTTCTTTTAATTATTGTGTGTGATATGGATAATATTATTATATTTAAGAATTTTATAATATTAAGACCTGTAAAGGAGGCCGGTTCTAATGAACCGGGCGTTGTGGGGGTGCTGGGCCATTTCTCACCTTCCCCACACGTACCCAACTTTTCAAACCCACTAGGGGGTTGGGGATTCCTTAGGAATCGAGTCATCCACCCCTTTCTTTTTCTCGGCCCATCCGGGTGGCGACTCCATTTTTCTCCGGACTTAGGTCCGTGTTCTCTAAGGCCCCGAGCCTAAACAATGCCGAAGTCGCAAGAACCATTCCACCGGGAGTGGGGTCAAAAATTCCCGCTCAAAGTGGCGACTCCACTGGGGATAAGAGAAGTTGATTCCGTTGGTCTTTTTATTATTCTATTCTTTCTTATAATGATATTATCCATTGCATCATATTAGATTGCATCGTGTGCATGAGTTAGGACGCCCGTGTTACCCGTGTTGTGTCATGTAAGGGATATCATACTTTCACTCAAAGTTTGGAGATCGAGCATGGTATAATCACTCATAGCCTCTAACCATTTGGTATATACTTGCTACGAGAACCTAAGCCTTTTTATCCAAAGACTAAAGCTCATGTAATTGGCCTAGTTACTTTCCTTAGGTTTTACCCCAAATGCATGTTGTTTGACTATGGTTAATTTGTCTTGGCTTAAATCATGGCTTATTTGGTTTGCTCTTTTTCTAATATGACCTTAGTACATTTGCAAGCTTAAATAAATTTTTCTTTAAAGTCCAAAAGACCAAAGCTATTTTTAAAACCTTTCAAGATGGTCTTTGGACATAAAATTTTTCTAAAAATAAATAAAAAATTCTTTTGCTCATGGCCCAAATACTAAGCCCAAAATCAATTTTTTCTAAAATATTTTTATAATGGGCTTAGAAATAAAATTATTTTCATTCAACCTTTTCTTACAAAGAGCTTGCAAAATATTTAGGTCAATTATGAAATACCAAAAATCAATTGTGAGCCTAGTTTATACTGAGAATAAATTAACCATGGGCTTGTTTTTGGCATGAATCATTAGTTACTTTTTCAAGTGAGAAATCTATCTATAATAAACCTCTTAATTTAGTTTTAATCCAATATAGCATAAAAGCTACATTAGTTGGTTAAACGGATTAAAACATAATTAATGGGAATTATCATAAGTTGATTTCCATTTCAAAAAATATAACTATAAGTTGAAACATCCGAGGGAAATATTAAAAAACAAGGTACCCCATGTTGGCATTTTGTTAACCATATACCTAGGAAAAGAGACTCGCCATTCGTGTATGGATGATATAAGGTTGGAAGAAACGTCCTAATTATATTTCTTCGTTGATTGTTTATGCATACATGCATACATTTGCATCTCATATCATTTATCCTCTCTGGCTCACAGCCCTGGATTACGATAGTTCAAAAGCTTACGACAATCTGACCTACGCCGGAGACGAGGTATCAAGCAACGACTCAATCACTTGCTCACCAAAAACAATGGATCCCAAACAAATTCAAAGAATGGTGGATGATGCCCTCAACACCAAGATGGAAGAAATAAAAGAGGCCATGGCTGAGACCATAAAAAATCAACTAGCTGCAATTTTAGGAAATAATGCTGAAGCATCTGCTAGCACCAAGAAAGGCAAGGGGAAGACTAAAGTTGGTGAAGTAGCTTTTGATGATGATAAGGCAATCATTGATGATGATGATTGGGCTCAATACTACCAAGATCCTCAAGATAAAAAGGAGCCGAAGGTTGTTGAGAAGGCCACTATTGAAAAGACCGAAGCTTCTGATGTTAAAAAGATGATTGCTGATTTAGAAAAGAAATTTGAGAAGAAACTGAAAACCGAAGAAATGTTCAAAGTCGACAAACTATTTTAGCTAGATGAAGAAGTTCCATACAAGTTCAAGATGCCATCTTTTGCGAAGTTTAATGGAACCGAAAATACTCACCTCCATGTGAAGCAGTATATCACTGCTATGCAGTCTGCCCGAGCTACTAAGGCTTAAACTCTAAGGTACTTCATGCTCTCATTGGACCCTATTGTCCAAAATTTGTTCAATACCTTAGATGATGGGACACAAAAGAATTGGGACCTGCTATACAAAGCCTTTATCCAACAATATGGGTATAATGTCGAGATGGAATTTACTTTAATGGAAGTGGAGTCCATTAGGCAAAGGCTAAATGAAAATTTTGTGGACTATGTGAAGAGATGGAGAAATAAGGATGCTTTGCTCAAGAAAAGGCCCGATGAATCTGATCAAATAAGGATGATAGTGAGAGGCGCCCTGCCTAATCTTCATGAAAGGATGTCTCATACACTCATCCGTGACTTCAAAGATCTTCTCCAAGCTGATCTACAAATTGAAGAGTGGGAAAGGGAGAAAAATTGCTTTTCAATAAGAGGGAATGAGAAAGGGAATTATCAGCCTAGCAATCAAAGCACGTAAAAAGAAGTTGATGTCAATGCAACTGGTCAAGGAAATAAAAGACAATTCTCAGAATTGGGGAAACCTCTATCTTGGGTTTTTAGCAAGCTGCAAAAGAAAGGGTTGTTACAACCGTTAGCTCCTCGACCGTTACATAATCCACTGCCACCAAACTTCAATGCCGAGGCCTTCTGTCAATTTCATCAAATGCAAGGGCATGAAATAGATAAATGTTCTCGCCTAAGGCATAAGATCCAAGATTTAATCGACAGTGGTAAGCTACCCGAGCCGGATAAGCCCAATACCAAGAACAACCCTTTGCCTAAATTTGGAAGAGTGCCACCACCGGCAACCTTTATGGTGGGAAAAGGATTGGAAGAAGATTTTGTTTTATCATCCTTTCAAGATGGAAATATTGAAGATGTGAAAGGAAAAGACGCTTAAACTCAATGAACTTTCCTTAGCTTGAATGTTGCTTTTCAATCTTACTTTCTTTAATATTTTGGAACTATTGTGATTTTCAAACTTAAAGTTTCTTTGAATAAATTATTTTCATAAATATTTTGTTGGTCTTTGTTCATTTTGGTGCTCAACCGATGAGGAATCTAGCTTGATAATTCATGAATCAATATATTTATGCATCATGACTAGAATGACCTTAATAGATAAGGGAATTGCTCTATAGCATTGAGTTCTGTATGCTTACTTAGAGAGGGCTCCTGCATAATTATCTTTTTCTAGGTCCTAGTCACTCTTAGAACATGCTTTGACAAACTTTGAAGGCAAAATTGAATTCTGCTTGTTTAAGGGAGAGATGATCTGGGCATTGTTTGGTTAACCAACAACTAGTATCCGCCCTATTATCCCTAGTTGTCCCTTTGAGCCTTCATAAGGTTTTAGCTTTCTTTTCATTGGGATATAACCCCAATAACCTACCCTGAGCTATTGTGATACTTTTGACAAGTCTTATGATCACTAAGATAAAGAGGCAAGAAGTTCAAAGAAAGCGATGATTAGTCAAGATCATGAGGATAGTTGAAGTTTTCAAGACCATAAAGATAGTTGATGTTTTAACGACCATAAGGATAGTTGATGTTCTCAAAACCATAAGGGTAGTTGAAGTTCCCTTAATATCTTCAATATATCAAGACAACAACAACATCTGAGCAATAAATGATTTATCCCTGTTAAAGAAGATTTATGTTACTCCACTCATCCATTATTGGAAGCCCAAGTCAGTACAAACAAGACAACTCTCTTAGAGCTAGAACCAAACCAAAAAAAAAAGGGGAAAAGAGAAAAGGAAAAAAGATAAAACCTAAAAAGGCGGTTCAGAAAGCCAACTGAGTTCTCTTTACCTAAGACAACAAAAGGCTTCCATTTGGGTTATAAGGACATTTTGACCTGAATTAGTCCAACCCCAACCAAAAATTTGATCAAAATCAAAGAAAAAGGAGAAAGACCATCCAATTCTTGAAAGTTCTGTACTTGATAGTCCTACAAGGAAGAAGGACAAAATGATAAAATGCTCAAAGAAAGGGAAGAGTACGGAAAATAAAGAGAAAGAAAAGGGAAGAGTAAGAAAAACAAAGAAAAGGAAGAAGAAGAAAAGAAATGAATTTGGGTACTTAGACCCGGGATTGGGTACTTGGACAAGCAAGGAATTAAGTGTGGGGTATTTGATAAGAGCATTTTTATACATATTTTTAGTATGATTTCTATGCGTTTTTAGTTAATGTTTCATTTGATTTTTGTTTAAAGTTTATTTTAAGTGTTTGTTTTAGGTTAAAGTGGAAAAACTCCCTTGGATGATCAAAACAATGAAGAAAGAGCATGAATCAAGCAAGACATGGCCAAGCCAAAGCAAGCTTGGTTGTGTCACTCAAAGGAAGTGCAAGACAGTAGTTGACATGCCCAAGAGACACAGCCAAGCCACTGGCCGTGTCTCACCCAAGGAGCAAACCCAGAGAAACCAAGGAAAGAAAGGAAAATTTGGCAGAAGCTGACACTGGCAGGTGACACACCCAAGCCAGTGGCCATGTCACATGACACGGCCACAAGCTTGGTTGTGTCCCATCCCTACCCAAAGAACTAAGCAAAGAAGGAAAGAAAAGAAGAAGAAGGTGACACACCCACATGACATGGCCAAGCCACATCCAAGGGCACATGACACATCCAAGTGCCAATCCCGGGTCTAAGTACCCAAATCAAATCATTTTTAGGTCCAAGTACCAAATCCCGGGTCCAATTACCCAAATAAAATTAATCTCGGGTCCAAGTACCCAAATCCCAATACAATTTAGGATCGAGTATCCAAATCCAATTTAGGATCGAGTATCCAAGTCCAATTAGGATCGAGTATCCCAATGCAATTTAGGATCGAGTATCCGAAAATAGTTTAGGTTTGAGTATCCAAATTCGGGTTAGGATCGAGTGTCCTAATCCAGTTAGGATCGAGTATCCCAATCCAATTTAGGATCGAGTATTCCAACCCATTTTAGGATCGAGTATCCAAATCCAGTTGAGGATTGAGTATCCCAATCCAGTTTAGGATCGAGCATCCGAATCCAGTTAGGATCGAGTATCCCAATCCAGTTTAGAATCGAGTATCCGAATCCAGTTTAGGATCGAGAATCAGAATCAAGTTTAGGATCGAGTATCCAAATCCAGTTAGGATCGAGTATCCAAGTCCAGTTTAGGATTGAGTATCCAAATCTCTCGGGTCCAGAACCCAAATTACCCTTAGGTCCAGAACCTAGAATCTCTTCTAAGTCCAGAACTTAGCTCGGGTCCATAATCCAAATTACCCTTAGGTCCAGAACCTAGAATATCTTCTAAGTCCAGAACTTAGCTCGAGTCCAGAATCCAAATTACCCTTAGGCCCAGAACCTAGAATCATTTCTAAGTCCAGAACTTAGCTCAGGTCCAGAACCTAAAATTATCCTTGAGTCCAGAACTTGAACCGAATCCAGAACCCAAAACCTCAAAAATCTCAAAAATTAAGTCTTATTGCTTTTCACTCTCTTTTACTAAAGTCTCAGATCGTTCAAGCAGGGGGCAAACTGTAGACCCTTAATTTTTGACCCAGTTTGGTCCAATATATTTTAATTAGTCCAAAATATTTTTTTGCTGTCCAATATATTTTTTAGTCCAAAATAATTTTTGTTATTTTAATTAAATAATATTTGCTTTAATAATTAATAAAAAATAAAAAACAATAATAATAAACAAAAAAAACTCAGCTGCGGAGAAATGGCCCGCAGGCCAATTCGCCCCCGCTACCGTAGCTGGTGCTTCGCGCATAGTGCTATAGCTATACCGCAAGTGCACGGGTCGCCCAAGTAATAAATTAGTGAGTGAGTTATCGTTTCACTGAGGACAAGGCCAAGTACTAGAGCAAATCTTAACTGTCGTTTAGCAAATCAATATTTTTGTGATGAGTTTTGTAATTGAAAACAATTAACTTAAATAAATGAAAGTAAAGATAAATTGTGCGTTGTGTAAAAAGGTTTGATGATAAAAATGCTATCCAGATATAGAATTCCCCTAGCCACAATTACATCAAATAATAGAGTTGAATTGGCATTCCTCTAACTTAGACTAAAACCTATCTCGAGTGAATTAATCCCTAATCACTAAGTAGAGTGCCAGAATCTCTTCTCAAACACAATTAAATAGATCTTGCATTAAGAACAAGGAACTATAAACCAAAGGATATTATAAGTCTATCTCTAGCACCCCAATCAATCCTCAACCCTTATGAGTAATCAATTCATATCAAGCTTTCTCAAGTCAATAAAATGAAAATTGCAACCAATCAACAAGCATGCTATCATCAATTGGAAATAATCATTAAGCATCATAAGAATAAAACAACTAAATCAATTAAAATTATTCAATCATACAAATGAGCTAGGGTTCTTCAATATCTAGATAGAGAATGAATTAGTTCATATTCAATACTCTTAATATAACAACAATAACAATAACATTAAAATGAATAAAAGGAGAAAATAGAAAAAACCCCTTTTCAATTTAGCTTCTTCAATCTTTAGGAGCTGCCAATGGAAGATGGAGATGGTGAAGAGGATGGAAATGGAGGATGAAGATGAAGAGTCAAGGAGAGTGTCACTCCCTCCTTGCCCAAACCGTGTATGCCCAAGCCTCCTCCACTCAAACCTCTCTTCTCTGTCTCTGGTCTCTGTCTCCTGCAAAAACTTCCCAGCACTCCTAAAAACTGAACTCCTCTCTTCTTCCTCCTCTTCTCTTTTTATTTCCCTCCAAAGCTCAAGTTCATGTTTCCAACTCACACCACTCTCCATTGTCTCCCACTTTCTCTTTGTTTAATCTTTCTTTCCATCAATTAGGCAAGCTTTTCTCTTCTTTAATGGCAAAAGCAAAGTCCTTGTCACCCACTTGTCTCCCAATTCATGCAAAAGAATCAAGGTTTTTATAGGTGACACGACCAAGCCATGAGTGGCTTGGCCGTGTCTCTTGTATTTCTTTGGGACATGGCCAAGCTAGTTGGCCTTGTCCATCACTGCCCTTTCTTTCTTTGTTTGTTTTCTTTGTTTTTCAAGGAGTGACATGGCCAAGCTTGTGGCCATGTCATGTGACATGGCCAGTGGCTTGGCCATGTCATGTGGGTGTGTCACCTTCTTCTTCTTTTCTTTCCTTCTTTGCTTGGTTCTTTGGGTAGGGATGGGACACGACCAAGCTTGTGGCCGTGTCATGTGACACGGCCACTGGCTTGGGCGTGTCACCTGTCAGTGTCAGCTTCTGCCAAATTTTCCTTTCTTTCCTTGGGTTCTCTGGGTTTGCTCCTTGGGTGAGACACGGCCAGTGGCTTGGCCTTGTCTCTTGGGCATGTCAACTACTGTCTTGCACTTCCATTGAGTGACACGACCAAGCTTGCTTTGGCTTGGCCATGTCTTGCTTGATTCATGCTCTTTCTTCATTGTTTTGATCATCCAAGGGAGTTTTTCCACTTTAACCTAAAACAAACACTTAAAATAAACTTTAAACAAAAATCAAATGAAACATTAACTAAAAACACATAGAAATCATACTAAAAATATGTATAAAAATGCTCTCATCAAATACCCCACACTTAATTCCTTGCTTGTCCCCAAGCAAGGCTAAAATCAAAACAAGCTAAACACAAAAATTTTGTCAAGTTCAAGAGTTATAAAAATGCATCAAGACTTTCCTATCCCTAAATCCGCAATCAATATCAAATTGAACCAAATCAATACCAATGCAATTAAGTGGCTTTCCATGCATAACCTATGTTGCCACTCCCTCACCAACTCTTAAAAGTGTTTGATCAAGGTGGTGTTTACACTCATAACAATCAATGAAAGATTACTGCCATAGGCTTACTTATCTATCAAATCTCCACCACTTAATTACAATCAAGCATCAATCAAAAGGTCTTTTATTGGGTTGTACTGGGGCTAAGGTAGAGGCATGGCATTTAGGAAATGTGAGCTTAATCATTAAGTTCAAGATCACTTTAAGAATGAAGTAACTGATCATATGTATAACCCAACTATCCCAAAACACCTTCCTCTTATCTACCCTTAACATTTAGAGAACTTTTCAAGGGAACTCACTTACTACATCTTGTAATGATTATTCCAAAACATATTCCAACCCTTTCAACAATAACAACAATTATTCTTATTTTTCTTCTTTTTATTTGATTTTGATATTTTTTTTTTGCTTTGCAATCTTAAACCTACTAAATTTAACCCCACACTTAATTCAACACAACACTTGGTCATAAACGCTCTTAAAATGCTCTTGACCTAATGAAAGGGTAAGAGTTAAAACAACAAGGTTCAAGGTTGGTAGTGTTGCAAAAAATAAAGAAAAGGAGAAACGAAATAGGCTCAAAATTGGCTAACTAAGGTTAAAAATAGGGTTGGTCTTTTTAAGCCAAAGTGGGTTCAGCTAATTGCCTTAATCATCTTGATGCCAAATTGAAATTTTTATGTAATCTTAAAATGCATGTCAAAGCAAGTTCTAGCAATTCATTAATCAAAGATGTTTTCCCACAAAAAAGAATAATAAGTTGATGGCTCAATTTCTCACTAGGTTAATGGTAATGCAAGGAAAAACCAACAAAATTTACAATAAGCACCAATTCTACTCAATTCTCAAATTCATGCTTCAAAAATTCAAAGGTCATCAATCAACAATTTATAATAATTGAACTTTCCAAAATTCATTTATTCAAAGAAAAACATTAACTAAACCTAAACAAAAATAACTTAAAGTAAAAATACAAAACACAAAATGCACCTAAAAGTAAAAACACAAAACACAAAATGCACCCCACACTTAAAATTTCACATTGTCCTCAATGTGAGCATGCATAAACTAAAAGAGAGTTTAGAGGAAACCTGATTTCCATCGTTCCCATATACGATGTGTAGGGCTCCTTCCACCCATAATGCATGTGCAGCCCATGACTGAGAGGATGAACAACATGTAACTTTAAAATGTGCCCAATATATTACAAAGCTTAGGTAGTATCCTTGGATGAGCAAATGGCCAATGAGAACTCATGAAGGCTGTTTTTGGGTGATCTTCCAATGCTATAGGAACTTGGTAAAAATATTCTTCAGTATGCAACATGGTTATATTCATTTTTTGTTCTTTCTCGCTCCCGAAAGTGGGAGGGATGATCAGTGGTTGCATATTGTTCTCCCCAACCAAAATATTTTTCAAAATTTTTAAGGTCTTTTGAAGTTCAACCAAGTTTGGTTGAATCTCTTTCTCATCCTCTTTAGCAATTTGAAGTTCCTTCTCAACAACCTCATCATTTAATATTAATTTGCTCTCCTCAATTTCTAAATTGGAAATATTAGTCTCTACTTCTAAGGTCATGGCTACCTCAAGCTTATCTATATTATCTTCACTATGGGGCATGTCATAGAGTTCAGGGATATGCATACCTTGTTTCTCTTCCTCCAGCCTACATGGGAATGAAATTGGTGGCATAAAAGGATTTGGAGGTTCATGCAATTCTATCCAAGTTGATGCTTCCAAATTCTCCTCCTCCTTTGTTTGATTCAACTCCTCTATGTCGAGTTGGATCTCCTCGCCATTTTCTTCTTGATTGATCCCTGCATCAAAGAAATCACAAAAATTGTTATATATTACCTGTTCACTCCTCAAATTTGTGATTACCTGGGTTTGCTTCAATTGGCTAGAAGACTCCTCCTTTTGGTGTGCTTGGGGTTGATGTGCCAGCTGCCCAACTAGAGCATCCAACCTCATCTGTGTTTCTCACAAAGATTCAGACCTCAACTCATCTTCCACTATGTATTGCTTGTGTTGAGCTTGCTATTTCTCAGTATGTTGAATGACAACATTCAATCTTTCCTCCAGAGTGGGTTCCTTAAGGTGATCTTGGTTTAAAAATTGTTCTTGAAAGTAAGAACTTCTTTGGCAAGGCTGAAAATTTTGTTGAGGTGGAATGTACTGCTGATTTTCCCAATAAAAATTTGGGTGGCTTTCCTAACTTGGATTGTAAGAATTGGAATATGGGTCATTACCACCCATTTGCTGGAAACTTTGGTAGTCATATTCTTCCTCGTGCCATTCTTGGTATCATTCAAAACCAAATGAACATGGATTGGCACTATGTCCTGCATTGCCATATGCTGTACAATTTGGTGGGATTCCCCATCTTGGACTATAAGAATTCGAATGTAGGTCATTCCCACCCCCATTGTTGGAAACTTTCATAGGCATAGTTTTCCTCTTTCCTCTCTTGGTATTGTCCATAATCCAGAGTTGCATTTAGCATCTTAATTCGATTCATTAATTCTGCTAATTGCCATGCCGTGTCAGAATTATGGTCCCAATCATAAACTCCCCCGTGCCTTGAAAACTGCATCTTTACAAAAGGCACTCAGCAATTTAAAGAAAAACAAACAAACAAACAGATTCAAACACAACAAACAAACAAATTTATAGAAAATAAATAAACAATTCAAAGAAAAACACAAACAATTCACAGAAAGTAAACAAACATTCTTGATAAAAATAAAACTAAATCAACAGTCTTAATTCTATTACTAGTATTGAAACCATTGTCCCCGGCAGCGGCACCAAAAACTTGGTGCTTCGCACCTAGTGCTATAGCAATACCGCAAGTGAACGGGTCGCACAAGTAATAAAGTAGTGAGTGAGTTATCATTCCACTGAGGACAAGGCCAAGTACTAGAGCAAATCTTAACTGTTGTTTAGCAAATCAATATTTTTGTGATGAGTTTTGTAATTGAAAACAATTAACTTAAATAAATGAAAGTAAAGATAAATTGTGTGTTGTGTAAAAAGGTTTAATGATAAAAATACTATCCAGATATTGAATTCCCCTAGCCACAATTACATCACATAATAGAGTTGAATTGGCATTCCTCTAACTTAGACTAAAACCTCTCTCGAGTGAATTAATCCCTAATCACTAAGTAGAGTGCCGGAATCTCTTCTCAAACACAATTAAATTGATCTTGCATTAAGAACAAGGAACTATAAACAAAAGGATCTTATATGTCTATCTCTAGCACCCCAATCAATCCTCAACCCTTATGAGTAATCAATTCATATCAAGCTTTCTCAAGTCAATAAAATGAAAATTGCAACCAATCAACAAGCATGCTATCATCAATTGGAAATAATCATTAAGCATCATAAGAATAAAACAACTCAATCAATTAAAATTATTCAATCATACAAATGAGCTAGGGTTCTTCAATATCTAGATAGAGAATGAATTAGTTCATATTCAATACTCTTAATACAACAACAATAACAATAACATTAAAATGAATAAAAGGAGAAAATAGAAAAACCCCTTTCAATGTAGCTTCTTCAATCTCCAGGAGCTGCCAATGGAAGATGGAGATGGTGGAGAGGATGGAAATGGAGGATGAAGATGAAGAGTCAAGGAGAGTGTCACTCCCTCCTTGCCCAAACCGTGTATGCCCAAGCCTCCTCCTCTCAAACCTCTCTTCTCTGTCTCTGGTCTCTGTCTCCTGCAAAAAACTCCCAGCACTCCCAAAAACTGAACTCCTCTCTTCTTCCTCCTCTTCTCTTTTTATTTCCCTCCAAAGCTCAAGCCCATGCTTCCAACTCACACCACTCTCCATTTTCTCCCACTTTCTATTTGTTTAATCTTTCTTTCCATCAATTAGGCAAGCTTTCTCTTCTTTAATGGCAAAAGCAAAGTCCTTGTCACCCACTTGTCTCCCAATTCGTGCAAAAGAATCAAGGTTTTTATAGGTGACACGGCCAAGCAATGAGTGGCTTGGCCGTGTCTCTTATTTTTCTTTGGGACACGGCCAAGCTAGTTGGCCATGTCCATCACTGCCCTTTCTTTCTTTGTTTGTTTTCTTTGTTTTTCATGGAGTGACACGGCCAAGCTTGTGGTTGTGTCATGTGACACGGCCAGTGGCTTGGCCGTGTCATGTGGGTGTGTCACCTTCTTCTTCTTTTCTTTTCTTCTTTGCTTGGTTCTTTGGCTAGGGATGGGACACGGCCAAGCTTGTGGCCGTGTCATGTGACACAGCCACTGGCTTGGGCGTGTCACCTGCCAGTTTCAGCTTCTGCCAAATTTTCCTTTCTTTCCTTGGTTTCTCTGGGTTTGCTCCTTGGGTGAGACAGGGCCAGTGGCTTGGCCGTGTCTCTTGGGCATGTCAACTACTATCTTGCACTTCCTTTGAGTGACACGGCCAAGCTTGCTTTGGCTTGGCCATGTCTTGCTTGATTCATGCTCTTTCTTCATTGTTTTGATCATCCAAGGGAGTTTTTCCACTTTAACCTAAAACAAACACTTAAAACAAACTTTAAACAAAAATCAAATGAAACATTAACTAAAAATGCATAGAAATCATACTAAAAATAATGATAAAAATGCTCTTATCAACAGCCAGCTACGGCAGCTTTTTTGCTAGCGCATTTTTTTCCGCAGCAATTTTTTTTCGCTAGGGCGATTTTTCGGCGACAGTTTTTTCTTCGGAAACAAAATTTTTCTGACGCAAATTTTTTCTGAAACCTAATGCAATTAGGTTTTTGTTTCCTTTTCTTAATCAATGTTATATTCTGTGAATGACTAGAATTGATTAAAATTCTTCTATATATAAGACCAAAAACAACACAAAAAGGGGGAGAAAAAATCAAGAAATTGGGAAGGAAATTTGGAGAAAAATTAAGACTGAAACTGAGTAGGAAAGGCTTTGAATCAATCTAATTTTTTTTTAGAGAGCACACAACAATTCAATCCATCAAAGGCAGTAAAGCTTGTCTTTGTTTTTGTTCATCCAAGAAGAAATTTTGGTGGAACCAACAAATGGAGGTATGCATTAATTGTTTAATTTCTTCACTGTAGCTTAAATCATGTAATTGTTTCTTTTAATTCAAAAACCTGAGAATCTTAATTCACCTTTTCTATAGTCTAAGAACCTTAATTCGTTGCTTTGTTTTCCAAAAAGCTTAAAATTATTATTTTTGTTTCTTCAAAATCTCAAAACCCTAATTTGTTTTCCAAATTTTCAAAATCCTAAATTTGAGTCTGTTTCTTTCCATAAACCCTAAAAATATCTTTTCTGTTTATATAAACCTTAAATCATTTTATTTATTTTTATAAACTTTAAATCGTTTTCTCTATTTTCAAAAAAACCCTAAATTACTTTTTCTGTTTCTTCAAAATATCAAAACCTTAATCTGTTTCCAATGTTTCAAAACCTTAAAACCCTAAACTTCACTTTACAGCTTCTAAAAATCATATAAAGTTTTATAAAACTATAAATTGTTTTCTCAAACTCTAAAAACTAATGCATTGTCTGAAACCCTAATTCTAAAATTCTAAAACCCTAATTCAACTCCAAAACCCAAAATAGTGAACCCTAACTCCCTTAAAACCTAAATCCTAAAGTTTTCTAAACCCTAATTCTTTAAAACTTTAAAGCCCTATAAACATATTCAAACACAGTAAGCTTGAAACCATAATTCAATGAATAACCGTAAACCATAAATCTAAGTATTTTGAAGTGTCCAAACCCTAGTTTCATGATTTCACCATTCAAACACTAATTTGGTTAATCAAAGAACTTTATCAACCTTTCAAAACATAAAACCTTAATCTATTTTAATTCCTTTAAAAACTCATTGTAGCTATAATTTAGATTTTTATTTGCCTTATTCAATTCTATATTTGGTTATGCTTTGATTTATTTTATATGCTTTAACTTATTTAAGTTCAATGCTTGGTTTATTTAATTTATCATGGATGGATGTTTATTTTCTATTGATATTTAATATCTTTGATGGATGACTTACTCATTATGAATGGTTATTTACTTTTATTATTTTATTTAGATTTCCAAATGTTGTAAGAGGTATGTTTCCACTTGGTGGGTACCTCATTAGTTAAATATCATGTAATTTAAATTGCTTTTCTATTTTAGAACCTATGTAAAGGGCATGTTTCTACCTTTCGATGGGTGTCCTATTTAGACATGGGATGTAAGGACATGTTTTCATCTTCAGATAGGTGTCCATTTATTTGTTTTGTTTTGCTTGGACATTGCTTTGATTTTAATATAATGGTGCTTTCTTTTAATTGTTGCATGTAATATGGATTATATTGTTATATTTAAGAATTTTATAATATTAAGACCTGTAAAGTAGGTCGGTTCCAATGAACCGGGCGTTGTGGGTGTGCTGGGCCATTTCTCACCTTCCCTACACGTACCCAACTTTTCGAACCCATTAAGGGGTTGGGGATTACTTAGGAATCGAGTCATCCACCCCTTTCTTTTTTCCCAGCCCGTCTGGGTGGCTACTCCATTTTCTCCGGACTTAGGTCAGTGTTCTCTAAGGCCCCGAGCCTAAACAGTGTCGAAGTCGCAAGAACAATTCCACCGGGAGTGGGCCAGAAAATCCCGCTCACAGTGGAGACTCCACTAGGGATAAGAGAAGTTGATTCCGTTGGTCTTTATATTATTCTATTCTTTCTTATAATGATATTATCCATTCCATCATCTTAGATTGCATCGTGTGCGTGAGTTAGGACGCCTATGTTACCCATGTTGTGTTATGTAAGGGATACCATACTTTCACTCAAGGTATGAAGATCGAGCATGGCATAACCACTCATAGCCTCGTACCATTTGTTATATATTTGCTAAGGGAACCTAAGCCTTTTTACCCAAAAACTAAAGCTCATGTAATTGGCCTAGTTACTTTCCTTAGGTTTTTACCCCAAAATGCATGTTGTTTGACTATGGTTAATTTATCTTGGTTTAAATCAAGGCTTATTTGGTTTGTTTTTTTTTTTCTAATATGACCTAAGTATATTGTAAGCTCAAAATAAATTTTTCTTTAAAATCCAAAAGACCAAAGCTATTTTCAAAATTATTCAAGATGGTCTTTGGACATAAAATTTGTAACACCCCTTCCCGACCTACGTGTGTAAGCTGAGTAGAGGCGCCACACTATCCTAATGTTGCTACCAATTTTACTTAGTCAAATTTTAGTTCCAATTTTTACAGAAATTTTGCCATAGTTTCGCCTAGAAATTGAATCCCAAGTGTCGACAAAACTGGTTTTTTTCTGATTTTTGAAAACATTTTTACATAAACCAATGCAAACAAAATCATTCTCAGTACACTCCCAATAAATCCCCCTTATAACCTCAACTACAACCTGCAAAAAGGATTTACACTTCTAGTACAAAATAAAGTGAAGGTTTATTATGAAACACAGTAGATAAAATATTTGTTCACTATCCAGCGGAAAGTAACAATATTTACAAATTCATATACATCAAAACTTCAGTTTTACAAAACATAAAATTTATACATGTTTGGCAGTCAGTCTTTGATCTTTAAGCCCACTAATCACACTTCAAAATCTAGACTCGACTCGGCCTAGAGGAACTTTCTGGTTCTTCCCTGTCACCTACGCGATGAACCACAATCACGCTAAGGCCACGGCTTAGTGATACAAACAACCATAATATTATGCCTTAATGCAATGCCAATGTCACACAATCAAGTTTCATAAACAATTCAAAAGAATATTATATTTCACAATCTTACATTATTTAATAATTAATAAAAACATTCATGATTCACATTGAAAACAAAGACAAGCATGGGCCCAAAATACACTAATATGTTATTCAAAGTTCAAAGTTACTACTTTGGTCCATAATCACAATCATCAATACATTTATCCATGGATAATCAACTAGATTTGAGCTTACGACCCAATTATTTCACTCAATCTAGTTTCAATAATTTGTTTTTGAGGTTTATGACCCGGTCATTTCACCCCAAAAATATCACATTTCACATTTTCCAACTGGAATCGGCTTACGACCCGGTCATTTCACCTATCCAGTGATTCATAGGCATGCCACCAAACCCAGAACTCTGAAAATTGAATAACATATTAGGCACACAAATCATTTCATTTATTTCTTTATTAAACTCTTTTCATTTCATTTCTCATTTCATATTCCACAATCAACTAGGCAACTATGCCTCAATTATTTCATTTGCATTGTCATAGACAACAACTATGGCTTCACATTTCATCATGTTTCAATTCACATTTCATATTTCATTATAACATCACATCTTTCACCTCACATCTTTCACATTTCATATCTCATATTTCATTTCATCATCATATAGACAAACATGCTTCAATCATCTTATTTACATCATTATAACCAATGGCATTAACACACATTTTACATGCTCATCTCAACATTTACATTATACCAAACATACATTATTAATATGCATTAACAATGCATTAGATTTCTTAACACATTTACAATCAAATGTATGTTAAGTCTCAACATCATATGAATGTATGCAATAATGTAGGTTGTACTTACCATAAAACCAACTCACACCAATCTATACACTTACTCTTCCAAGAATCCTCAACACTTAGGTTAGGGAAATTCAACCTCTTCACAACCTAATCCAAAAAGAATATTAGCAAAATGACCGTATGAATAGTAAGTTCTGGTTTTAGACTCCACTTTATCCTTATTTTGAAAAATTGTATAAAATAATCTACTTTACTAAAAACTCTAAAATTTTTACAGAACTTAATTTTACATCTTAAAATAATTCCTTTAAAATTTCAGATCAAACGGAACACAAAATCTTGGTCAAATAATTCACCCAACCAGACTGCCCCAATTGCCCTGCATCCTGGCAGCAGTTCTGAACTTTGTGAATTCCATAAATTAAATTCAATCAACGTGGTTCCAAATTATTTTTCTCAAATACTAGACTCACTAAGCAACAACATATCCAAAATTCAATTTGGATATTATTTTTCTATATTTTATTAAAAATCCAGAAAGATAGCTGTCTCAGTTAAGGTACCTGCTGGTACAGGTCTAATAAAAATAATCTTTCCAAAATTATAACCATTCCAAAATCGAATCAACATATTTTTCAGTCATTCTAGACTCATAGAGGCACAACATATCAAAAATTCACTTCAAGAACATTTTTCTATATTTAATTAAAAATCATACAAGTCACAGCATTTACTAATTGTAAAACAGAAAATTTTCAACTTCACTAAACACAACTCTTACTCTTCCATCACCAACACCAACCTAACTTCTTATCTTTAATTCCATTTCAACACTTTTACACACACCATACACAAACACACTCCAACCATCAACAACACTTCATCAAACTCAAACAAAATTCCAAATAGAACAAGAGAAATCAAGAGAAAACTTACCAAAAATGATGAACTTCTTGAATTTCCAACTTAATCTCTTGAAAACTCCTTCAATTTTGAGTTTGGAACAAACAAAACTCACTCTTGCTCTCTTGCTTTGGATGGCCGGCCAACAAAAGGGAAAGAGAAGAAAATGAACAAGTGAAAGAGACAAAGTCAAACTTCTCATCTCTTTAAACCTCCACCAAGCATTTCAAAAAGAAAATTACTTAAATATCCCCATCTATTTATTTTAACTTCCTTTCACTTACATGCCCTTTTTAGTAATTTCATAATTAACAAAATAAATATCTTCTTCCTTTAACCATCCATTTGACTTGTATATATGTTATATATATTTCCATATATACAACATATACACTCTCTTTTAAATTCTTTTCTCTTTCCAATTACACATATACATTTTAATTCAAATAAAACAACAATTATATCAAAACTCCTAGGGCACACTTTGGGATATTACAATTCTCCCCCTCTAAAAAGAAATTTCGTCCCCGAAATTACCTGATATTATGTCTGAAACAGTTGAGGATACTGATCTTGCATTGCTTGCTCGCTCTCCCAAGTTGCCTCTTCTCTCCCATGATTCTTCCATAGAACCTTCACTAATGGCACTTTCTTATTCCTCAGCTCTTTCACTTCATGTGCCAAAATAGCAACTAGTTTTTCTTCAAATGTCAAATCCGGACTCACTTCAATGGATTCAACTGGCAAGATATGAGATGGATCTGATCTATACCTCCGCAACATAGAAACATGGAATACATTATGGATTCTATCCAACTTAGGCGGCAAAGCAAGACGATAAGCAACTGGCCCAACTCTTTCTAATATCTCATACGGTCCAATGAAACGAGGACTTAGCTTCCCTTTTCTACCAAATCTCAATATCTTTTTCCAAGGAGACACTTTCAAAAATACTTTATCTCCAACATCAAACTCTATGTCTCTCCTCTTCAAATCTGAATAAGACTTCTGTTGGTCTGAAGCTGCTTTCAACCTATCCCGAATCATCTTCACTTTTTCTTCAGTCTCTTTAATCAGATCAGGACCAACCAATTTGTCTGAGGCATTCTACATTTTCTTCCATACAATGCCTCAAATGGTGCCATTCCAATACTGGATTGATGACTGTTGTTGTAAGCAAATTCTACAAGTGGCAAAAATCTGTCCCAACTTCTAGAGAAATCAATGACACAGCTTCTCAACATATCCTCAATAATCTGTATCACTCTCTCTGACTGCCCATCTGTCTGCGGATGAAAAGCAGTGCTAAAATGCAATCGAGGACCCAAAGCACCATGTAAACTCTTCCAAAATCTTGAAGTAAATCTAGGATCTTGATCAGACACTAAAGAAATTGGGACTCCATGCAACTTTACTATCTCATTGATGTACAATTTAGCTAACTTCTCAAGTGAAAAGTCCATCCGAACCGAAAGAAAATGAGCTATCTTTGTCAACCTATCAACAATCACCCAAATGGCATCATGCTTCCTCTGTGTCATAGGCAAACCAGACACAAAATCCATTGTGATTCTCTCCCATTTCCATTCAGGCACCATTAAAGCTTGAAGCAACCCTGTTGGAACTTGATGCTCAGCTTTCACCCTCTGAGAAGTGAGACATTTGGACATAAATCCTGCTATGTCTCTCTTCATACCAGACCACCAATAATTCTGTCTCAATTCATGGTACATCTTTGTACTTCCCGGATGCATAGCAAAAACTGATTGGTGTGCTTCCTCTAAAATAACCTTTTTCAAGCTATCATTATCAGGAACACACAATCTATCCTTAAACCAAAGGCTACCATCACTTCTCACAAAGAAATCTCGACTCTCCCCGTTTTGGCAATCTGAAATAATCTTCTGAATTTTCTTATCTGTCAATTGAGCCTCCTTAATCTGATTCAACAATACTAGTCTCAATTGCAACTGAGCCAACAATGCACCATCATCACATACTTCAAAAGTAGCATGTAACACTCTCAACTCAACAAGCAACGAGAGCGAATAAACAGCCAAACCTACCAGAGACTTCCGACTCAAGGCGTCAGCAACTACATTTGCCTTACCAAGATGATAATCAATCAAACAGTCGTAGTCTTTGATCAGCTCTAACCATCGCCTATGCCGAAGATTCAGCTCACTGTAAATCACAAATGGTTTATCTTCCACAGGCAAAGTAAGAATAGGAGCTTGAGTCAACATTTCTTTCAACTGATCAAAACTAGCTTGACACTGATCTATCCACACAAATCTAACTCCCTTTCGAAGCAATCTGGTGAGTGGAGTAGCTATCAAAGAAAAACCTTTCACAAACCTTCGATAATAGCCTGCCAAACCCAGAAAACTTCTAACTTCAGTCACTGACTTTGGTGTACTCCAATTCAAAATGGCCTCAATTTTACTCGGATCAACTCTTATACCATCTGCTGAAACTATATGACCGAGAAAAGTTACTTGGTCAAGCCAAAACTCACACTTTGATAGCTTAGCATACAACTGCTTCTCTCTCTAGATCTGTAACACAATTCGCAGATGCTTGTCATGTTCTTCCTCATTACGTGAATACACCAAAATATCATCGATGAAAACCACCACAAACTGATCCAGATAGGGCCTAAACATCCTATTCATCAAATCCATGAAAGCTGCAGGTGCATTTGTCAATCCAAAAGGCATTACCAAGAACTCATAATGCCCATATCTTGTGCGGAAAGCTGTCTTAGAAACATCTTCAGCTCTAACCCTCAATTGATGGTACCCTGATCTCAAATCAATTTTGGAAAACACCGCTGCTCCCTTCAACTGATCGAAGAGATCATCAATTCGGGGCAAAGGATACTTATTCTTGATAGTTACTTTGTTCAATTGCCTATAATCGATGCACAATCTCAAAGTACCATCCTTTTTCTTCACAAACAACACAGGAGCTCCCCACGGAGAAAACACTAGGGCGAATAAACCCTTTATCCAACAACTCCTGCAACTGCACCTTCAACTCTCTCAATTCAGCAGGTGCCATTCGATATGGAGTGATAAAGATGGGAGTGGTACCAGGCAACAAATCGATACCAAACTCAACCTCTCTCTCAGGGGGTAACCTTGGCAACTCCTCAGGAACAAAATCTGGAAACTCCGCAATTGTAGGTATACTATTAAGTTGAGAACCCATTACTCTGGTATCCATAACATGAGCAAGATAAGCAACACACCCTTTTCTAATCAACTTTCTGGCTGTTACAGCTGATACAAACAAGGATGCAAGTTGTCTCTGCTCACTATATACTAATATAATTCTACCATCACCAGTTCTCAAAGTAACACATTTCTTTTGACAATCCACCACAGCTCCATGCTTAGACAACCAATCCATGCCTAAGATCAAATCATATTCTTTAAAAGGCATTTCAATTAAATCACCAAGAAACTCCTCACTTTGCACCACAACAGCACTATCACGATGGACCTTACTCACCACAACTCTATGTCCTAAAGGATTGGTCACTAAGACATCAAATCCTAAGGACTCTGAATGCAATTCAGACATAGGCAAGATAGATGCACTTATGTATGAATGAGTAGATCTTGGATCAATCAAAGCAAGTACTGAAATGCCAAATAAAGAAAATGTACCCGCTATAACTACTGAAGCATCCGGCTGCCTCTGCATCACATATACTCTCTGAGAAGATCCGGCCTCATCTGGCCTGCTGCCCCTGGATGAAGATCCTCCTCTCTGACTAAACCCAGGTCTACTACCTCTACTGAAACCTCTGCCCCCTTGACCACCTCTACTGACACTAGGTCGAGAAGCTGCAGTATCAGCCTGCCTATACTCCTGCATCTCAGGACAATCTCTAACAAAATGAGTTGGTGACCCACATCTAAAACACCCAGCTGATCCACCAATCTTCAAACAAACACCCCCATGGGTCTTACCACAATGCTCACATACAGGTGGAGTAGACCTCTGAATCACTGGAGTCGGGGCACTAGCTACAAAAACTGTCGGTCTTGGCCTCTGCCTCTGATATTGAACTGATCTACCCGACTGTCTCTGGGTTCTTCTGGTTCTCAGAAAAAAACCTCCTTGACCCCTCTTCATAGATGAAGACCCTACCTCAAACTAGGATCTCCTTACCCTGGTCTCTTCCTCAGTAGCAGCTGCTGCAATGCCCTGTGCTCTCTCAACACTTCTAGCTGCTGCAATAAGCTGAGAAAAATCCTGGTACCAGGAACCAGCCACAATGCACATGATAAGGGGCCTCAATCTCTCCTCAAATCTTCTGCATCGATCTATTTCATCAGAGATAATTCCCCCGGCATATCGACTCAACCGGATATACTCAATCTCATACTCTGTTACCGTCCGGTTGTCTTGCCTCAAATTTAGGAATTCCATCTTCTTAATATCTTTATACTCCCTCAAAGTATATTTCTGCTCGAACTCCCTTAGAAAATCACCATAAGATAATGTAGGTGGATCATCCATGGCATGAGGAACCGTCTTCCACCAGTCATAGGCATCTTTCTGCAGGAGGGATCTGGCATAGTCAAATTTCTCATCCGAAGTGGCTTGCAACTGAATGAATATCCTCTGCACCTTATCCAACCACTGCTCAGCCACTGCAGGATCGGTAGTGCCCAAGAAATCTTCAGCCCCATATTTTCTTAACTTGTCATAATGTCTTACCGGCATCTGAGACTGTGGTGGTGGTGGTGGTGGCTACACTGGAGCTCCCCTCAACAGTTCTACCATATGCCTTAACCAACCCGGCGGAGCCTCCTCAGCAGCTGATCTCTCTGGCGCAGAAACAGGTGCCTCACTAACCCTCTCAATCCTAGCTCCATCTCTACTCTCTTCAGGAGCTACACTTTCTGCACTACCCTCAATAGACTGTCGTGAATGAGATACCATCTCTACCTATATCTGCAAACACAGCAGAATATTCCTCATTAAAGATCAAAGACTACTATACCAAAACAAGTATTTTACTCAAAAACCCACTTTAAAAATCAAAATATTCTTTTTCTTACAATTGACCTAGGTTGAGAATCTCAAACCTAGGCTCTGATACCAAAAATTGTAGCACCCCTTCCCGACCTATGTGTGTAAGCTGAGTAGAGGCACCAAAAATTGTAACACCCCTTCCCGACCTACATTTGTAAGCTGAGTAGAGGCGCCACACTATCCTAATGTTGCTACCAATTTTACTTAGTCAAATTTTAGTTCCAATTTTTACAGAAATTTTGCCATAGTTTCGCCTAGAAATTGAATCCCAAGTGTCGACAAAACTGGTTTTTTACTAATTTTTGAAAACATTTTTACCCAAACCAATGCAAACAAAATCATTCTCAGTACACTCCCAATAATTCCCCCTTATAACCTCAACTACAACCTGCAAAAAGGATTTACACTTCTAGTACAAAATAAAGTAAAGGTTTATTATGAAACACAGTAGATAAAATATTTGTTCACTATGCAGCGGAAAGTAACAATATTTACAAATTCATATACATCAAAACTTCAGTTTTACAAAACATAAAATTTATACATGTTTGGTAGTCAGTCTTCGATCATTAAGCCCACTAATCACACTTCAAAATCTAGACTCGACTCGGCCTAGAGGAACTTTCTGATTCTTCCCTGTCACCTGCGCGATGAACCACAATCGCGCTAAGCCCACGGCTTAGTGATACAAACAACCATAATATTATGACTCAATGCAATGCCAATGTCACACAATCAAGTTTCATAAATAATTCAAAAGAATATTATATTTCACAATCTTACATTATTTAATAATTAATCAAAACATTCATGATTCACATTGTAAACAAAGACAAGCATGGGCCCAAAATACACTAATATGTTATTCAAAGTTCAGAGTTACTGCTTTGGTCCATAATCACAATCATCAATACATTTTTCCATGGATAATCAACTAGATTTGAGCTTACGACCTAGTCATTTCACTCAATCTAGTTTCAATAATTTATTTTTGAGGTTTACGACCCAGTCATTTCACCCTAAAAACATCACATTTCACATTTTCCAACTGGAATCGGCTTATGACCCAGTCATTTCACCTATCCAGTGATTCATAGGCATGCCACCAAACCCAGAACTCTGAAAATTGAATAACATATTAGGCACACAAATCATTTCATTTATTTCTTTATTAGACTCTTTTCATTTCATTTCTCATTTCATATTCCACAATCAACTAGGCAACTATGCCTCAATTATTTCATTTGCATTATCATAGCCAACAACTATGGCTTCACATTTCATCATGTTTCAATTCACATTTCATATTTCATTATAACATCACATCTTTCACCTCACATCTTTCACATTTCATATCTCATATTTCATTTCATCATCATATAGACAAACATGCTTCAATCATCTTATTTACATCATTATAACCAATTGCATTAACACACATTTTACATACTCATCACAAAATTCACATTATACCAAACATACATTATTAATATGCATTAACAATGCATTAGATTTCTTAACACATTTACAATCAAATGTATGTTAAGTCTCAACATCATATGAATGTATGCAATAATGTAGGTTGTACTTACCTTAAAACCAACTCACACCAATCTATACACTTACTCTTTCAATCCTCAACACTTAGGTTAGGGCAATTCAACCTCTTCACAACCTAATCCAAAAGGAATATTAGCAAAATGACCATATGAATAGTAAATTCTGGTTTTAGACTCCACTTTATCCTTATTTTGAAAAATTGTATAAAATAATCTACTTGACTAAAAACTCTAAAATTTTTACAGAACTTAATTTTGCATCTTAAAATCATTCCTTTAAAATTTCATATCAAACGGAACACAAAATCTTTGTCAAATAATTCACCCAACCAGACTGCCCCAATTGCCCTGCATCCTGGCAGCAGTTCTGAACTTTGTGAATTCCATAAATTAAATTCAATCAACGTGGTTCCAAATTATTTTTATCAAATACTAGACTCACTAAGAAACAACATATCAAAAATTCAATTGGATATTATGTTTCTACAGTTTATTAAAAATCCCGAAAGATAGCTGTCTCAGTTAAGGTACCTTCTGGAACAGGTCTAATAAAAATAATCTTTCCTAAATCATAACCATTCCAAAATCGAATCAACATATTTTTCAGTCATTCCAGACTCATAGAGGCACAACATATCAAAAATTCACTTCAAGAACATTTTTCTATATTTAATTAAAAATCATACAAGTCACAGCATTTACTAAATGTAAAACAGAAAATTTTCAACTTCACTAAACACAACTCTTACTCTTCCATCACCAACACCAACCTAACTTCTTATCTTTAATTCCATTTCAACACTTTTACACACACCATATGCAAACACACTCCAACCATCAATAACACTCCATCAAACTCAAACAAAATTCCAAATAGAACAAGAGAAATCAAGAGAAAACTTACCAAAAATGATGAACTTCTTGAATTTCCAACTTAATCTCTTGAAAACTCCTTCAATTTTGAGTTTGGAACAAACAAAAATCACTCTTGCTCTCTTGCTTTGGATGACCGGGCAACAAAAGGGAAAGAGAAGAAAATGAACAAGTGAAAGAGACAAAGTCAAACTTCTCATCTCTTTAAACCTCCACCAAGCATTTCAAAAAGAAAATTACTTAAATACCCTCATCTATTTATTTTAACTTCCTTTCACTTACATGCCCTTTTTAGTAATTTCATAATTAACAAAATAAATATCTTCTTCCTTTGACCATCCATTTGACTTGTATATATGTTATATATATTTCCATATATACAACATATATACTCTCTTTTAAATTCTTTTCTCTTTCCAATTACACATATACATTTTAATTCAAATAAAACAACAATTATATCAAAACTCCTAGGGCACACTTTAGGATATTACAAAATTTTCCCAAATAAATAAAAAATTCTCTGGCTCATGGCCCAAATACTAAGCCCAAAACCCATTTTTTCTAAAACCTTTTTACAATGGGCTTAGGAACAAAATTAATTTCATCTAAAACAGCTTACAAATATTTAGGTCAATTAAGAAATTCCAAAAATCAATTGTGAGCCTAGTTTATACTAAGAATAATTAATCATGGGCTTGTTTTTGGCATGAACCATTAGTTACACTTTTCAAGTGAGAAATCTATTTATAATAAACCTCTTAATTTAGTTTTAATCCAATATAGCATGAAAGCTACTATAGTTGGTGTGAGCAGGGATTTTCACCCCCACTCTCGGTGGAATGGTTCTTACGACTTCGGCATTGTTTAGGCTCGGGGCCTTAGAGAACACGGACCTAAGTCAGGAGAAAATGGAGTCGCCACCCGGAAGGGCCGGGAAAAAAGAAAGGGGTGGATGACTCGATTCCTAATGAATCCCCAACCGCCTAATGGGTTCAAAAAGTTGGGTATGTGTGGGGAAGGTGAGAAATGGTTCTTGCGACTTCGGCACTGTTTAGGCTAGGGGCCTTAGAGAACACGGACCTAAGTCTGGAGAAAATGGAGTCGCCAATCGGACGGGCCAGGAAAAAAGAAAGGGGTGGATTACTAGATTCCTAAGGAATCCCCAACCCCCTAATGGGTTCGAAAAGTTGGGTACGTGTGGGGAAGGTGAGAAATGGCCCAGCACCCCCACAACGCCTGGTTCATTAGAACTGGCCTCCTTTACAAGTCTTAATATTATAAAATTCTTAAGTATATCAACATTATCCATATTACACACAATAATTAAAAGAAAGCATCAATATATTAAAATCAAAGCAATGTCCAAACAAAGCAAATAAATGGACACCCATCCAAGGATGAAAACATGTCCTTACATCACATGCCTAAATAGGACACCCACCGAAAGGTAGAAACATGCCCTTTACATAAGTTCTAAGATAAATTAAATTACATGATATTTAACTAATGAGGTATCCAACAAGTGGAAACATACCTCTTACAACATTTGGAAATCTAAATAAATTGATAAAAGTAAATAACCATTCATAATAAATAAATCATTCATCAAAGGCACCTAATATCAATAAAAAGTAAACATCCATCCATGATAAATAAAATAAACCAAGCATTGAATTTAAATAAATTAAAGCATAAGAAATAAAACAAAGCATGATCAAATATGGAATTGAATAAGGTAAATAAAAATCCAAATTATAGCTACTATTTCCATTTAGGGTTCTTTATCGCATGTGTTAAGGTTTTGGAATTCATAAAATTAGGCTACTGTGACTTTTTTAAGGAAATAAAATAGATTAAGGTTTTATGTTTTAAAAGGTTGGTAAGACTCTTTGATTAAACAAATTAAGGTTTGAATGGTGAAATCATGACACTAGGGTTTTAGACACTTTAAAATACTTTTGATTCAAGGTTTTAAATGGTGATTTCAAGCTTATTGTGTAAATTTAAAATATTTATGTTTTATAGTTTTTAATATTTTAAAGGATTAAGGTTTAGAAAAAGTTAGGGTTTAAGGTTTTAAAGGGGTTAGAGTTTTACTATTTTAAGTTTGGAAGTTGAATTAGGATTTTCAGATTTAAAATTAGGGTCTCGGGTGATGAATGATTTTTAGGATTTGGAAAAAGCAATTGAAGATTTTATGGAATTTTATGAAAATAAACCAACGATTTAAAGTTTATAAAGCAAAAAAATATATTTTTAAAGCTTTAGGGAAAGTAACAGAACACAATTTTGAGTTTTGAAAATTTAGAAAACAAATTTTGGTTTTGGAGTTTTGAAGAAATAAATCTAATAGCTTTTAACTTTTAGAAAATAAAGTCACGATTTAAGAATTTTAATCCTTATAAAAAGTGAATTGAGGTCCTAAAATTTTTGAATTAAAAGAAACCAAAGGATGATTATGCTATTGTGAAAAAAAAATAAAGAATTTAATACATACCTCCTTTTGATGATTCCTCCAAAAATTGTTTTCTTGGATGAATTAAAATAAAAACAATTGCTGCCTTTTGAATTGCTTAAATCGTGTCCCTGTTATTCCAGAAAATATCAAATTGAATTGCTCCTTTTCCTTCACTGATTTGGTTTCACTTTTTCAAGCTATTGTCCAATTTTTTGTCCCTTCGGCTTCACCTCAGTTTGATTACCTTTGGTCCTTATTTATAGAGATTTCATATGGTTTATTCCTAATTAATCATGGAAAATAATATTGATAAGAAAAGCAAACCAAAACCTATTTAATTAGGTTTCGAAAAATTTACGTCGAAAAAATTACGCTGCCGAAAAAAAATCCCGCAGGAAAAAAAATGCTGGCGAAAAAATCTGCTGCAGGAAACTGCGGCAGAGGGCATCGCCTGCAGAAAAAATCTGTGGGCAAAATGGCCCAAGCAGGAAATTCCTGCGGGTGAAATGCTCACGGGCCCGCGCGATGATTTTTTCGACGCCGATTTTTATTTTTATTTTATTTTTTTGACTTTTATTTGTTTATTTTTATTTTTTTATTAATAAAAATTAGATACTAAAGCAAAAATTCTTTAACAAAAATTATTTTTGACCAATTAGACAACAAAAATCATTTAGGACTAAATAAAACATATTGGACCGGATTGGGTCAAAAATTAAGGGTCTATAGTTGGTTGAATGGATTAAAACATAATTAATGGGAATTATTATGAATTGATTTCCATTTTTGAAAATATAACTATTGGTTGAAACATCCGAGGGAATTATTCGAAAGCAAGATACCCCATGTTGGTATTTTGTTAACCATATACTTAGGAAAAGAGACTCGCCATGTAATATCCCAAAGTATGGCCTAGAAGTTTTGATATAATTGTTGTTTTATTTAGATTGAATGTATATGTTAAATTTGAAAGAGAAAAGAATTTAAGAGAGAGTGTATTTGTTGTATTTATGGAAATATATATAACATATACACAAGTCAAATAAGAAAGCCAAAAGAAGAAGATATTTATGTTTATTATTGTTGAATTAATTAATTAATGGAAAATAGAAATTTAGATGAGTGGAAGAGAGAAGATGGATTATTTTAATATTAAAAATACTTGGTGGAGAATTGAGAGGAGACTAAATATTTGACTTTGATTTATTTTACTCTTCATTTTCTTCTTTATCTTTTGGGCTGGCCGGCACACCAAAGACACAAGAGAGCAAGAGAGGTTTTGATTTCTAGGATCAAATTGAAGGAAGATTTCAAGAAAACAAGTTAGAAATTCAAGAAGTTCATCCTCTTTGGTAAGTTTTCTCTTGATTTCTCGTTCTATTTGGAATTTTGTTTGAGTTTGATGGAGTGTGTTTGTGTATGGTGTGTGTAAAAGTGTTGAAATTGAATTAAAGATAAGAAGTTAGGTTGGTGTTGGTGATGGAAGAGTAAGAGTTGTGTTTAGTGAAGTTGAAAGCATAGAATACATGAGTTTGGTACTTTAACCATTGAACTCCTTTTGAAATTTTTCTGTTTTACAATTAGTAAATGCTGTGACTTGTATGATTTTTAATTAAATATAGAAAACGTTCTTGAAGTGAATTTTTCATATGTTGTGCCTCTATGAGTCTAGAATGACTGAAAAATATGTTGATTTGATTTTGGAATGGTTATGATTTTGGAAAGATTATTTTTATTAGACCTGTTCCAGCAGGTACCTTGACTGAGACAGCTATCTTTCAGGATTTTTAATAAAATGTAGAAAAATAATATCCAATTGAATTTTGGATATGTTGTTGCTTAGTGAGTCTAGTATTTGAAAAAAATAATTTGGAACCACGTTGATTGAATTTAGTTAACGGAATTCACAAAGTTCAGAACTGCTGCCAGGATGCAGGGCAATTGGAGCAGTCTGGTTGGGTGAACTATTTGACCAAGATTTTGTGTTTAGTTTTGTTGTCCCAAGATGGCAACCAAGAGGGGGGGGGGGGGGGTGAATTGGTTGTCTCAAGAATTAATGACAATTTAAAAACTCAACAATCAAGAAATGCGGAATAGAGAGTTGGTTGAGTAATGGAAGAAAGAAAGAACACACAAGATTTATAGTGGTTCGGATTTTCTTCAATCCTACATC
Source organism: Garcia nutans (assembly GCA_947685225.1). Lineage (NCBI taxonomy): Eukaryota > Viridiplantae > Streptophyta > Magnoliopsida > Malpighiales > Euphorbiaceae > Garcia > Garcia nutans. Next base: position 40,975,546 of record CANTUV010000045.1, read on the forward strand.
CACTTCCTTAACAACTTGTTAAGGTTCCACTAATCTTTGAAGTTTTTACAAGCTTACTTCCAACTTTGGTGTTTTCACAAGTTCACACCTAACTTCACAAGTGTTTTTCTTAGGCTCACACTCACAACCCAAACAAGAGTTTTACAAGGCTTACTCTCACAACCTAACAAGAGTTTTACAAGGCTTACTCTCTCAACCTAACAAGAGTTTTACAAGGCTTACTCTCTCAACCCAAGTGTTTCCCAAGCTTACACTCAAACTTATACAATGGTGTTTTCAATGCTAACACCTAACATACATTACAATTTAATTGTAAGTTTAAGTAAATGAAAATTTGTTGCTTGGCTATTACAATCTGATTTCTTGCTTATTCCTCTTTTGTTTTCTCAGAGAGACATTGTATTTATAGCCATTGTGGTCTTACTAGCCGTTATAGACATTAAGAATAATGTATTGGTAGATTAGACCTTCTTTACTTAAACTGCCCGAAGCACTTCGCGGTCGCCCTTCATGCAAGGATGGTCGTGCTCATGCTTCTCGCGGTCGTCCTTTAACAGGGGACGGTCGCTACTTTTGAAAAGACTTCAACGGTCGAATTTTAGTGCTCTGCAGCTGGAATCTTGCCCATGCTGTGTTTGTCGGACCGGCTTCTTTCCCAGCTGTGTTTGTCGGGACGGTCGCGCCTAGCAATGGTGCGGTCGCCCTTTTTGAATAATCAAGTGGGTTTATAACGGTCATATTACGTGTCATTCTCTGACAGGGCAAAATTGAATGTCCGCCATAATTTGAATGTCGCGGTCGCCCTATGTAGATTATCGCGGTCGAATTGAGAAACTCGCGTCGAACTTCTGGACGCTCCTGAGGACGCGAAACCTACTGTCTCTTCAAACAATTTCTTCTTGAATGGTAGAGCGGTAGCGATTCTGAATGGGGCGGTCGCTAAAGTGATAAGCGAGGTCGAGTCATTCACCGTTCTTGTCACCGCGAACCTTACTGTGATTGTAATGATTTAAGTTCCTTGAGTAGCGGTCGTGCAAATATTCGGACGGTCGCTATTCTGTAGGAGCGGTCGCGACATAGGTCGAACTTCTGACCGCGAAACCTACTGTGATAAGATTTCTTCTTTTAATTACATGGAGCGGTCGTATTCAGGTGAGGTGCGACCGCTATAAGTGTTCTGTTCACCTTATTTGAAGTAACCTAATCCTGCAACAAGATTTCTCAAACACAAGTTAAATAGATCATCCATTTGAGTTGTCAAGGATCAAAATTAAGGTCATTTGTCTAACAATCTCCCCCATTTTGACTTTGACAATTTCAAATGGAATGATAAGAAAAATAATAAGTCTAAAATGCTCCCTCTTAACATATGCAACAATCATGGTTAAGAGCATTGTGATTATTAGATTATCTTGGTGCACATGTTATTGTTTGATGCAAACATTTTTTCTTATTTGCAAATGTTCAATAAATTTCAACAAGAAATTAACTCCCCCATAAACATTTTTCCCTAATTTGCAAATGTTCAAACAGATTGTTGTTCTTGTTCTTATTTCTCCCCCATAATTTTCTTATTTCTCCCCCATAATTTTATTGACATTCCATTTATAATTTTCTCTCCCCCATTGGCATAGGCAAAATGAAATAAATGTTAAGCAAAATACAAATGGAAATATAAACATGGAAATATATAGATTGAAGTGGAGGAAAATACAAAACAGAAAGCAAATTAGCAAACATATGAAAATGCAAGCAAAAACAGACTAAAGCTAAGCTATTCTGAGTCATCATCTAACTCTAACTCTTCTTCAACTAAAGGAGCTTTCCCCTTATCTTGAGGTGCAACAGAGGTAGAGCTAGTGCTAATGGACTCTTCTTCTTCAGCAACGCTTTGGGTGTGATCACTTATATCCCAATCTTCAAGATTGCATTGAGGCAAGTCCAATTTGCCTTGCATATCATAAAGATCATGATGCATGTGGGATATAAGGTCTATCCTCTTGTTTAAGTGCTGGAATCTCTTGGAAACACTTTTCTTGAACTTAGTGAGTTTCCTTGAGAGAGTCTTGATAGCTTGGAGAATGAGTTGTGTGGAGGATGAAGCAGTTTCTTTAGCAGCTTTTGATGAAGTTGCTTTTGGATGTAATTCTACTGCAACTTCTACATAATCTCCCTCTTCCTCAATTGTATACCTTGGCCTTTTCTTTTGTTTATCCATAACTCCTTTCTTGCCATAGCAGTATACATATGACCCTTCTATCTTCCTTACACAACCAACATGCTCTAAGTAATCCATTGTGATAGCATTGGAGGCTAGAGTGAAAGGGTTCCTCAAAGTAGCTAAGTTCAAATCATTCAGAAGGTTTAGGTGCCTAGCTATTTGAGTAACTTGAGAGGATAGGAAGAAGGTACCAGTTCTTGTTACAGCATGATGATAAAGAGTATCAATCAAGAACTTGGTGGTGTTTATTTTGATGTTGTGGGTGAAAGCATACAGAAATATAAGGTCTCTCTTGGTTACTTTCTCATTCCCATCTGCTCTTTGGTGAATGGTATAGGTGATAATCCTATGGAGCATCCAGTGGGTGAGAGATTTGATATGTCTGGCTTTAGATTCCTTTTTAAAAGAGGTTTCAATGGAAATTTCTCTCCAGAAATCAGAAAGTGTTGGGTTTGAGTAGATTTGGTCATTGTAGGAGGTTATACCTTCAGAGGGGAAGTCCCAAATGCTGCCAAAATCTTCTAGAGATAGGGCTTGGTATTGATCAAAGAGCTTAAATCTGACCCCATACCACCCTAGTGCTGAATTTGCACTCTTCTCTATTTGAAGAGACATTAAAAACTCCTTACTCAGACTAGAGTAGCCTACCTCTTCTGGAAAGACAAATTTTCTCCATCCAAGGACATCCAGCAATCTCTCAATTTCGTCCTTGATGTTCAAGGCAGAAAGCATCCCACCAAAAGGAGATTTGGTGCCTTCAACCTTCTTTCTCTTTAGCATGGCATACCTAACATCTTCTTCAGTGGTTTGATGGTGAGGTTTGTGAATTTTCTCACCTCTTTTAGATTGAGGAGGAGATGGAGGATCAACAATGGGTTCTCTAATGGTGACTCCTGGAACTCTCTTGGCTTGACCTTTTATTTTGGAAGTGGTTTTTCTTTTGGGGGCCATTAGAACAGAAGAGAGTAGGAAAACAGAGAGTGATTGAGAAACAGATGATATTGAGAGGTTTTTAGGGTTTCAGAGGAAGGTTTGTGTGCTTTAATAGGCAAAATATCAGATAAACTGATGCAAAACACTCTTAAATAGATGGATTTAAGAAAATAGCCGTTTTTGACTGTTGAAAGTTAAGAGTTGCGACCTGTCACACAACCAACGGTTATAAATTTTCGAGCAGAGTGTACAGGGTGCGGTCGCAGATTTAACAAGGTGCGATCGCGACTTATGATCTAGCGACCATTGTCAAGATAAGTATGCTCGCGAGTGAGGAATGTAACTGTAACGGTCGAAACTATTCAAATTGGTGCGGCCGCGCACAAATTTTCTCGACCGCGCACAGAGTCATTAGTTTGAATGAAACTGACAGACAGGATAGCGACCGCTAAAGAATACTGGAGCGACCGCGACATACTTAAAAATGAAAGATTCAAGGAAAGATGGAGAATATTTCTATTGTGTTAAGAAGCATTAAATTCATGCACATAGAAACCTTATTGATAGGCAATTAATTCAGAGTGTTTCCATCAATCATTCCTAAATTAAGTTTAATAAAATTAAGTCTATCTTCATTCAAGGGTTTTGTAAAGACATCCGCAAGTTGATTTTGTGTTTCAATAAATTCTAGAATTATGTTCTGATTTTGCACATTTTCCCTTAAAAAATGATGTCTAATATCTATATGCTTGGATCTAGAATGTTGTATAGGATTTTTAGACAAATTGATAGCACTAGTGTTGTCACATTTTATGGAAATATTGTTAAAAACCTTACCATAGTCAAGCAATTGTTGTTTCATCCATAATACTTGTGTGCAACAAAAACAAGCTGCAACATACTCAGCTTCCGTTGTGGATAAAGCAACCGATGCTTGTTTCTTACTATGCCAAGAAACTAGACAATTACCAAGAAAGTGACATGCTCCTGTTGTGCTTTTCCTATCTAATATACTACCAGCGTAATCTGCATCTGAAAATCCTATAATATGAAATGATGTGTTTTTAGGATACCAAAGTCCTAAATGTATTGTACCACTCAAATATTTCAAGATTCTCTTAGTGGCATTCAAGTGTGATTCTTTAGGACTAGTTTGAAATCTAGCACAAAGACATACACTAAACATTATATCAGGCCTAGAAGCAGTTAAGTAAAGTAGTGATCCGATGATACCTCGATATTTCTTCTCATCTACTGCTTTACCATTTTCATCTTTACCTAATTTCAATGATGTGCTCATGGGAGTTTTGCTAGTTTTGCAGCCATCCATTCCAAATTTCTTGATGAGTTCTTTTGTATATTTGGATTGGTTGATGAAGATCCCATCTTTACATTGCTTGACTTGCAGTCCAAGGAAAAACTTGAGTTCACCCATCATGCTCATTTCAAATTCCCTAGTCATACAAGAAGCAAATTCTTTGCACAAGGTTTCATTAGTAGCTCCAAATATTATGTCATCCACATAAATTTGTACAATCAAGATGTTATGCTTATCCTTTTTAACAAAAAGAGTTGTGTCTACTTTTCCTTTTGCAAAACCATTTTCAAGTAAATATGCACTAAGTTTGTCATACCAAGCTCTAGGTGCTTGCTTTAATCCATATAAAGCTTTGGTAAGTTTGAAAACATGATCAGGAAATTTGTAGTTTTCAAAACCAGGAGGTTGTTCAACATAAACTTCTTCATTTATGAGTCCGTTTAGAAATGCACTTTTAACATCCATTTGATAAAGCTTAAAATTCATATGACATGCAAAGGCAAGTAATATTCTAATAGCTTCTAATCTGGCTACTGGGGCAAAGGTTTTATCATAGTCAATACCTTCTTCTTGATTATAACCTTTGGCTACCAATCTTGCTTTATTTCTAATGAGGTGACCATTTTCATCAAGCTTATTCCTATAAATCCATTTGCATCCTATTATAGAATGATCTATAGGTCTAGGAGTAAGTTGCCAAACATTATTTCTTTCAAATTGATTAAGTTCATCTTGCATTGCAGTTATCCAATTTTCATCATTTAAAGCTTCCTCAACAGTTTTTGGTTCAATTTGAGAAACAAAAGCAAAATTAACATCAACATGATTAATTTTAGATCTAGTAGTTACTCCATTTGATGTTTCTCCAATGATGAGTTCCTTTGGATGATCTTTCTTGTATTGCCAATCCTTAGGTAGATCTTGAGTCTTTTCTTCAAGTTGATTGATCTTTGGAGCATCAATAGATTCAAGAGGTTCAAGAGTACCTGCAGGGTCATTGAAAGTAATACCTTTCTTTTGATCAAGTTTAGATGACTCATCAAATACAACATGCATTGATTCTTCTATAACTAGAGTTTTCATGTTAAATACCCTATATGCTTTGCTAAATGATGAATATCCTAAGAATATGCCTTCATCTGATTTGGATGAGAATTTTCCAAGATTATCCTTGGTATTCAATATGAAGCATTTGCATCCAAATACTCTAAAATATCCAATTCTGGGTATTCTTCCATTCCATAGCTCATAAGAAGTTTTATTAGTTAAATGCCTTTTATAAACACGATTTGCAATGTAACAAGCTGTATTAACGGCTTCCGCCCAAAAATAAGATGGTAAATCATATTCATTGAGCATTGTCCTAGCCATTTCGATTAAAGTTCTATTTTTCCTTTCAACTACACCATTTTGCTGTGGAGTTCTAGGAGCAGAAAAATTATGTGAAATGCCAAGTTCATTGCAAAAGTCTTCAAAATTTTCATTTTCAAATTCTTTGCCATGATCACTTCTAATAGATGTGATCACATATCCTTTTTCATTTTGAACTCTTTTTGCAAACGTTTTGAAGAAATTAAAGGCTTCATTCTTTTGAGCTAAGAAATTAACCCATGTGAATCTAGAGTAGTCATCAACAAGAACAAATGCATATGATTTGCCTCCTAAGCTTGTAACTCTATTTGGTCCAAACAAATCTAAATGAATGAGCTCTAAAGGTCTAGAGGTGCTTATAACACTCTTTGTTTTAAATGAGCTTTTGTGTTGCTTACCATGTTGACAAGGTTCACAAATTCTGTCTTTATCATATTTTATCTTAGGTAAGCCATCAACTAAATTCTCATTGCAAATATGTTTCAATTGATCCATACCAGCATATCCTAGTCTTCTATGCCATAACCATGCATCATTATTAGTGGACATTAAACATGTATGATTTGAATGTATGCTAACATTGTAAGTGTTGTTTGTTCTAGTACCCTTAAATATGATAACATCATTTGAATTTGTGATTTTGCATTCCTTGGAATCAAACTTAACGAAGTGTGCTTTATCACAAAGTTGACTAACACTTAGCAAGTTATGTTTCAAACCATCAACAAGCCATACATCTTCAATTAAATCCTTACCAATAGAACCAATGGAGCCAACACCAAGAATTTTACCTTTAGCATTGTTTCCAAAAGTTACATTACCTCCATGTTTATAGGTAATATTTGTAAAGAGCTTTGCATTTCCAGTCATATGCCTTGAGCATCCACTATCCACAAGCCATGTGCTTTCATTGATAGTAGATTTTAGGCATACCTGCAAGACAATTGTGATCATCTTCTTTTAGGTACCCACATGAAGTTGGGTCCTTGATGGTTAGTAGAAAGAGTGCCTTCTAAATTGAGATGAGCTTTTCTTATATAACAATAGAAGTTTTTGTGACCAAATTTCATGCAATATGTGCATTGCCATGGTGTTCTATGCTTCTGCATTTTTCTTTTTGCATTGTACATACAACTACAAGTATGTGATTTCTTTTGTGCAAGTTTAGTGAACAACAATGCATAGTTATTTTTGGCTTTATCTCCTAGTGAACCATAAGAAGTTCTTTTAGACTTGGTGCAAGCATTTTTGATATGAACATCAGAAATTTCAGTTGTAGATGCTTTCACAAATGTTGGTTTGCTAGGTGCAATGTTGGTTGAGCCATTGAATCCTAATCCATATTTCAAGGAAGGTGACCTTTGATTATTAATTAATGTGTTCAATGCTTCCTTTCCTTTATGAAATCTGGAAATTGATTCTTTTAGTTCTTTTAGTTCATGCTTCAATGCCTCATTCTCTTTAATCACTTTTTCTAAGTCATGTGAGCTTTTATTTAATTCTCCTATTGTATTCATCAAATGTTCATTTGAGGTTTTCAATTCTAAGGTAGAGTTCTTTAAGCATATAAAATCCTTTTCTAACTTAGAGTTTTTCTCTTTATAGAGCATCATTTTGGAGAAATATTTTTCTATTTTAGAATTCATGTGCTCAATCAAATCACTATCATCTATATCACTTATATCATCATGTGCTACAAGATCAAAGGATTGAGTACTTACCTCATTGGAGTCATCTTCAATAGCCATGAGACAAAGATTTGCAATTCCTTCCTCTTCTTCTTCTTCACTTGAGGAAGAGTCATCCCATGTGGCTTTGAGAGACTTTTTCTTTTCTTTATCCCATTTCCTTTTGTTCTTTAATTTGTAGCAATCCGACTTGATGTGACCGGTTTTTCCACATTCATAGCATTTTACCTCATTTTTCTTTTCTTTATCTTTGAAGGAGAATTTAGGAGGTGTACCTTTGTTTGCTTGTAATCTTTTCTTCCTTTTCCATTCATTGATTCTTTTAGAGAACATTGCCATTTCATCTTCATCATCAGTACCTTCATTGCTTGAGCTCTCAGCTTCTTTGATTGCTTTGAGTGCAATTGGTTTTCTCTTTTCTTTCTCACCTTGATCTTCTTCTTTCTCACTGTGTAGCTCAAATGTGAGTAATTTTCCAACTAGCTCATCGGTTCTTAATGTGCTGAGATCATGAGCTTCTTCTATGGATGATACTTTGGATTCAAAGTTCTTTCTAGCTCTTAGGGCTCTCAAGATTTTGCTGTTTACATCACCTTGATCATATACCTTGCCATACTTCTTTAGTTCATTGACAATTGCAAGTAAGCGATTGGTCATGTCGGTGACATTTTCATTTGGTTTCATCTTGAATAGCTCATATTCATGAACATGCATTTGTTTTTTGGTAAATCTCACTTGAGTCGTACCTTCATGGTAGTTTTCAAGTGTTTTCCAAATGCAATGTGCACAAGTTAAATGTTGAACTCTTCCGCCTTCTTCCCTTGAAATGGAATTCATCAAGATGGAAGCAGCTCTATTGTTCTTGAATCGATCTCTGACATTGCTAGTTGACCATTGAGCTTTGGGAAGTGGAACTTGAATACCGTCAACTTCGTGGGTAGGAGATTTCCATTCATTTTCCACGAAATCCCATAGTTCAATCCCTTCACTATCTAGAAACAAATACATTTTATGTTCCAGTATGAATAATCAGTTCCATCAAAGTAGGGTCTAAGAATAGAATTAAGATTTCCATGAGAGCTTGATGAAGAAGAAGTTGCCATAGTGGATCAGATTTCACAATTAAGTTTAAGAAATCTAAGGGCTCTGATACCAATTGTTGTCCCAAGATGGCAACCAAGAGGGGGGGTGAATTGGTTGTCTCAAGAATTAATGACAATTTAAAAAACTCAACAATCAAGAAATGCGGAATAGAGAGTTGGTTGAGTAATGGAAGAAAGAAAGAACACACAAGATTTATAGTGGTTCGGATTTACTTCAATCCTACATCCACTTCCTTAACAACTTGTTAAGGTTCCACTAATCTTTGAAGTTTTTACAAGCTTACTTCCAACTTTGGTGTTTTCACAAGTTCACACCTAACTTCACAAGTGTTTTTCTTAGGCTCACACTCACAACCCAAACAAGAGTTTTACAAGGCTTACTCTCACAACCTAACAAGAGTTTTACAAGGCTTACTCTCTCAACCCAAGTGTTTCCCAAGCTTACACTCAAACTTATACAATGGTGTTTTCAATGCTAACACCTAACATACATTACAATTTAATTGTAAGTTTAAGTAAATGAAAATTTGTTGCTTGGCTATTACAATCTGATTTCTTGCTTATTCCTCTTTTGTTTTCTCAGAGAGACATTGTATTTATAGCCATTGTGGTCTTACTAGCCGTTATAGACATTAAGAATAATGTATTGGTAGATTAGACCTTCTTTACTTAAACTGCCCGAAGCACTTCGCGGTTGCCCTTCATGCAAGGATGGTCGTGCTCATGCTTCTCGCGGTCGTCCTTTAACAGGGGACGGTCGCTACTTTTGAAAAGACTTCAACGGTCGAATTTTAGTGCTCTGCAGCTGGAATCTTGCCCATGCTGTGTTTGTCGGACCGGCTTCTTTCCCAGCTGTGTTTGTCGGGACGGTCGCGCCTAGCAATGGTGCGGTCGCCCTTTTTGAATAATCAAGTGGGTTTATAACGGTCATATTACGTGTCATTCTCTGACAGGGCAAAATTGAATGTCCGCCATAATTTGAATGTCGCGGTCGCCCTATGTAGATTATCGCGGTCGAATTGAGAAACTCGCGTCGAACTTCTGGACGCTCCTGAGGACGCGAAACCTACTGTCTCTTCAAACAATTTCTTCTTGAATGGTAGAGCGGTCGCAATTCTGAATGGGGCGGTCGCTAAAGTGATAAGCGAGGTCGAGTCATTCACCGTTCTTGTCACCGCGAACCTTACTGTGATTGTAATGATTTAAGTTTCTTGAGTAGCGGTCGTGCAAATATTCGGACGGTCGCTATTCTGTAGGAGCGGTCGCGACATAGGTCGAACTTCTGACCGCGAAACCTACTGTGATAAGATTTCTTCTTTTAATTACATGGAGCGGTCGTATTCAGGTGAGGTGCGACCGCTATAAGTGTTTTGTTCACCTTATTTGAAGTAACCTAATCCTGCAACAAGATTTCTCAAACACAAGTTAAATAGATCATCCATTTGAGTTGTCAAGGATCAAAATTAAGGTCATTTGTCTAACAAGTTTGATCTTAAATTTTAAAGGAATGATTTTAAGATGTAAAACTAAATTCTGTAAAAATTTTATAGTTTTTAGTCAAGTAGATTATTTTATACAATATTTTCAAAATAAGGATTAAGTTGAGTCCAAAACCAGAATCTACTATTCATATGGTCATTTTACTAATATTCCTTTTGGATTAGGTTGTGAAGAGGTTGAATTGCCCTAACCTAAGTGTTGAGGATTCTTGGAAGATTAAGTGTATAGATTGGTGTGAGTTGGTTTTAAGGTAAGTACAAACTACATTATTGCATACATTCATATGATGTTGAGACTTAACATACATTTGATTGTAAATGTGTTAAGAAATCTAATGCATTGTTAATGCATATTAATAATGTATGTTTGGAATAATGTGAATATTGTGATGAGCATGTAAAATGTGTGTTAATGCCATTGGTTATATACACTTGAGTGATGAATTGATTAATGTGATTTGAGATATAATGAGATGTAAAACCAATGTGTTTGGTTATAATGATGTAAATAAGATGGTTGAAGCATATTTGCCTATATGATGATGAAATGAAATATGGAATATGAAATGTGAAAGATATGATGATTGTGTGCCTAATATGTTAATTAAATTTTCAGAGTTCTGGGTTTAGCGGCATGCCTATGAATCACTGGATAGGTGAAAAGACCGGGTCATAAGCCTCAAAAACAGTAACAGACTAGCCGGGTTGAGGATATTCTCGGTTCTAACCAGGTTAAGGTCCAAGAGACTGGGTCTGTTACGCTATCCATAAATAGAGATATATATATATATTGCCTATGAGCTTGATGATTGTGATTATGGACCAAAGCAGTAACTCTGAACTTTGAATAACATATTAGTGTATTTTGGGCCCATGCTTGTCTTTGTTTTCAATGTGAATCATGAATGTTTTGATTAATTATTAAATAATGTAAGATTGTGAAATATAATATTCTTTTGAATTGTTTATGAAACTTGATTGTGTGACATTGGCATTGCATTGAGGCATAATATTATAGTTGTTTGTACCACTAAGTCGTTGGCTTAGCGCGATTGTGGTTTATCGCGCAGGTGACATGGTGGAACCGGGGAGTTCCTCTAGGCCGAGTAGAGTTTAGATTCTGAAGTGTGAATAGTGGGCTTAAAGATCAAAGACTGACTGCCAAACATGTATAAACTTTATGTTTTGTAAAACTTGAGTTTTGATGTATATGAATTTGTAAATATTGTTACTTTCCGCTGTATAGTGAACAAATATTTTATCTACTGTGTTTCATAATAAATCTTTACTTTATTCTGTACTAGAAGTGTAAATCCTTTTTACAGGTTGTAGTTGAGGTTATAAGGGGGATTTATTGGGAGTGTACTGAGAATGATTTTGTTTGCATTGGTTTGTGTAAAAATGTTTTCAAAAATCAGAAAAAAACCAGTTTTGTCGACTCTTGGGACTCAATTTCTAGGCAAAACTATGGCAAAATTTCTGTAAAAATCGAAACTAAAATTTGACTAAGTAAAATTGGTAGGAATTTTTGGATAGTGTGGCGCCTCTACTCAGCTTACACAGGTAGGTCGGGAAGGGGTGTTACAATTTTTGGTATTAGAGCCAAGGTTTGAGATTCTCAACCTAGGTGAATTGTAAGAAAAAGAAGAGTGTAGCTCCAGGAGAGAGTAGAGATGGAGCTAGAGTTGAGAGGGTTAGTGAGGCACCTGTTTCTGTGCCAGAGAGATTAGCTGCAGAGGAGGTTCCGCCGGGTTGGCTAAGGCATGTGATAGAACTATTGAGGCCAGCTCCAGTGCAGCCCCCACCACCACAGCCTCAGGTGCCGGTAAGACATTATGATAAGTTGAGAAAATATGGGGCTGAAGATTTCTTGGGCACTACCAATCCTGCAGTGGCTGAGCAGTGGTTGGATAAAGTGCAGAGAATATTCATCCAGTTGCAAGCTACTTCAGATGAAAAATTTGACTATGCCAGGTCCCTCCTACAGAAAGATACCTATGACTGGTGGAAGATGGTTCCTCATGCCATGGATGATCCACCTACATTATCCTATGATGATTTTCAGAGGGAGTTCAAGCAGAAATATACTCCGAGGGAGTATAAAGATATTAAGAAGATGGAATTCCTGAATTTGAGGCAAGACAACCGGACTGTAACAGAGTATGAGATTGAGTATATCCGGTTGAGTCGATATGCCGAGGGAATTATTTTCAATGAAATAGACCGGTGCCGAAGATTTGAGGAGGGATTGAGGCCCTCTATCATGTGCATTGTGGCTGGTTCCCGGTACCAGGATTTTTCTCAGCTTGTTGCAGCAGCTAGAAGTATTGAGAGACACAGGGCATTGCAGCAGCTGCTACTGAGGAAGAGACCAGGGTAAGGAGACCCCAGTTTGAGGCAGGGTCTTCATCTATGAAGAGGGGTCGAGGAGGTTTTGTTCCGAGAACCAGTGAAGCCATAGACAGTTGGGCAGATCAGTTCAGTATCAGAGGCAGAGGCCAAGACCGACAGTTTCTGTAGCTAGTGCCCCAACTCCAGTGATTCAGAGGTCTACTCCACCTGTATGTGAGCATTGTGGTAAGACCCATGGGGGTGTTTGTTGGAAGATTGGTGGATCAGCTGGGTGTTTTAGATGTGGGTCACCAGCTCATTTTGTTAGAGATTATCCCGAGATGCAGGAGTATAGGCAGACTGATACTGCAGCTTCTCGACCTAGTGTCAGTAGAGGTGGTCGAGGGGGCAGAGGTTTCAGTAGAGGTGGTAGACCTGGGTTTAGTCAAAAAGAAGGATCTTTATCCAGGGGCAGCAGGCCAGATGAGGCCGAATCTTCTCAGAGAGTATATGTGATGCAGAGGCAGCCAGATGCTTCAGCAGTTATAGCGGGTACATTTTCTTTATTTGGCATTTTAGTACTTGCTTTGATTGATCCAGGATCTACTCATTCATACATAAGTGCATCTATCTTGCCTGTGTCTGAATTGCATTCTGAGTCCTTAGGATTTGATGTTTTGGTGACAAATCCTTTAGGGCATAGTGTGGTTGTTAGCAAGGTGCACCGAGATAGTGCTGTAGTGGTGCAAGGTGAAGAGTTTCTTGGAGATTTAATTGAAATGCCTTTTAAAGAGTATGATTTGATCTTAGGCATGGATTGGTTGTCTAAGCATGGAGCTATGGTGGATTGTCAAAAGAAATGTGTTACTTTGAGAACTGGTGATGGTAGAAGTATATTAGTATCTAGTGAGCAGAGACAACTTGCATCCTTGTTTATATCAACTGTAACAGCTAGAAAGTTGATTAGAAAAGGGTGTGATGCTTATCTTGCTCATGTTGTGGATACCAGAGTAGTGGGTTCTCAACTTGATAGTATACCCACAGTTGCGGAGTTTCCAGATGTTTTTCCTGAGGAGTTGCCAGGGTTACCCACTGAGAGAGAGGTTGAGTTTGGTATCGAGTTGTTGCCTAGTACCACTCCCATCTCTATTACTCCATATCGAATGGCACCTGCTGAATTGAGAGAGTTGAAAGTGCAGTTGCAGGAGTTGTTGGAGAGAGGGTTTGTTCGCCCCAGTGTTTCACCTTGGGGAGCTCCTGTTTTATTTGTGAAGAAGAAGGATGGTACTATGAGGTTATGCATTGATTATAGGCAATTGAATAAGGTGACTATCAAGAATAAGTATCCTTTGCCCCGAATTGATGATCTCTTTGATCAGCTGAAGGGAGCAGCAGTGTTTTCCAAGATTGATTTGAGATCAGGGTACCATCAGTTGAGAGTCAGAGCTGAAGATGTTCCTAAGACAGCTTTTCATATAAGGTATGGGCATTATGAGATTTTAGTAATGCCTTTTGGATTGACGAATGCACCTGCAGCTTTCATGGATTTGATGAATAGGGTGTTTAGGCCCTATCTGGATCAGTTTGTGGTGGTTTTCATCGATGATATTTTAGTGTATTCACGTAATGAGGAAGAACATGACAAGCATCGGCGAATTGTGTTACAGATCTTGAGAGAGAAGCAGTTGTTTGCTAAGCTGTCAAAGTGTGAGTTTTGGCTTGACCAACTAACTTTTCTCGGTCATATAGTTTCAGCAGATGGTATAAGAGTCGATCCAAGTAAAGTTGAAGCTATTTTGAATTGGAGTCCACCAAAGTCAGTGACTGAAGTTAGAAGTTTTCTGGGTTTGGCAGGCTATTATCGAAGGTTTGTGAAAGGTTTTTCTTTGATAGCTACTCCACTCACCAGATAGCTTTGAAAGGGAGTTACATTTGTGTGGACAGATCAGTGTCAAGCTAGTTTTGATCAGTTAAAAGAAATGTTGACTCAAGCTCCTGTTCTTACTTTGCCTGTGGAAGATAAACCATATGTGATTTATAGTGATGCTTCACATAATGGTTTAGGATGTGTTTTAATGCAAGAGGGTAAAGTTATAGCTTATGCTTCTCGGCAGTTGAAGCCGCATGAGCTTAATTATCCGACACATGATCTGGAATTGGCAGCTATAGTATTTGCTTTGAAGATTTGACGACACTACTTGTATGGGGAGAAATGTTTTATCTATACGGATCATAAAAGTTTGAAATATTTGGGTGTCAAGAGAGAGCTGAATCTTCAGCAAAGGTGATGGTTAGAGCTGATCAAAGACTACGACTGTTTGATTGATTATCATCCTGGTAAGGCAAATGTAGTTGCTGACGCCTTGAGTCGGAAGTCTCTGGCAGGTTTGGCTGTTTATTCGCTCTCGTTGCTTGTTGGGTTGAGAGCGTTACATGCTAGTTTTGAAGCATGTGATGATGGTGCATTGTTGGCTCAGTTGCAATTGAGACCAGTATTGTTGAATCAGATTAAGGAGGCTCAATTGACAGATGAGAAAATTCAAAAGATTATTTCAGATTGCCAAAATGGGGAGAGCTGAGATTTCTTTGTGAGAAGTGATGGTAGCCTTTGGTTTAAGGATAGATTGTGTGATCCTGATAATGATAGTTTGAAAAAGGTTATTTTAGAAGAAGCACATCAGTCGGTTTTTGCTATACATCCGGGAAATACAAAGATGTACCATGATTTGAAACAACATTATTGGTGGTCAGGTATGAAAAGAGACATAGCAGAGTTTGTATCTAAGTGTCTCACTTGTCAGAGGGTGAAAGCTGAGCATCAAGTTCCAACAGGGTTGCTTCAACCTTTATCAGTGCCTGACTGGAAATGGGAGAGAGTGACAATGGATTTTGTGTCTGGTTTACCATTGACACAGAGGAAGCATGATGCTATTTGGGTGATTGTTGATAGATTGACAAAGACACCTCATTTTCTTCCGGTTCGGATGGACTATTCACTTGAAAAGTTGACTGAGTTGTATATTAGTGAGATAGTGAAGTTGCATGGAGTTCCAATTTCTTTAGTGTCTGATCGAGATCCTAGATTTACTTCGAGCTTTTGGAAGAGTTTACATGGTGCTTTGGGTTCTCGATTGCACTTTAGCACTGTTTTTCATCCGCAGACAGATGGGCAGTCAGAGAGAGTGATACAGATTATCGAGGATATGTTGAGAAGCTATGTCATTGATTTCTCTGGAAGTTGGGACAGATTTTTGCCACTTGTGGAATTTTCTTACAACAACAGTCATCAATCCAGTATTGGAATGGCACCATTTGAGGCATTGTATGGAAGAAGATGTAGAACGCCTTTATGTTGGAATGAAATTGGAGAGGGCAAGTTAATTGGTCCTGATCTGATTAAAGAGACTGAAGAAAAAGTGAAGATGATTCGGGATAGGTTGAAAGCAGCTTCAGACCGACAGAAGACTTATTCAGATTTGAAGAGGAGAGACATAGAATTTGATGTTGGAGATAAAGTATTTTTTAAAGTGTCTCCTTGGAAAAAGATATTGAGATTTGGTCGAAAAGGGAAGCTGAGTCCTCATTTCATTGGACCGTATGAGATATTAGAAAGAGTTGGACCAGTTGCATATCGTCTTGCTTTGCCGCCTGAGTTCGATAGAATCCATAATGTCTTTCATGTTTCTATATTGCGAAGGTATAGATCTGACCCATCTCATGTTTTACCAGTTGAATCTATTGAGGTGAGTCCGGATCTAACTTTTGAAGAAGAACCAATTGCTATTTTGGCACAAGAAGTGAAAGAGTTGAGAAATAAGAAAGTGCCACTTGTAAAGATTCTTTGGAAGAATCATGGTAGAGAAGAGGCAACTTGGGAGAGTGAGCAAGCGATGCGAGATCAGTATCCTCAACTGTTTCAGACTTGATATCAGGTAATTTCGAGGACGAAATTTCTTTTTAGAGGGGGAGAATTGTAATATCCCAAAGTGTGCCCTAGAAGTTTTGATATAATTGTTGTTTTATTTGGATTGAATGTATATGTTAAATTTAAAAGAGAAAAGAATTTAAGAGAGAGTGTATATGTTGTATATATGGAAATATATATAACATATACACAAGTCAAATAAGAAAGTCAAAAGAAGAAGATATTTATGTTTATTATTGTTTAATTAATTAATTAATGGAAAATAGAAATTTAGATGAGTGGAAGAGAGAAGATGGATTATTTTAATATTAAAAATACTTGGTGGAGAATTGAGAGGAGACTAAATAATTGACTTTGATTTATTTTACTCTTCATTTTCTTCTTTTTCTTTTGGGTTGGCTGGCACACCAAAGACACAAGAGAGCAAGAGAGGTTTTGATTTCTAGGATCAAATTGAAGGAAGATTTCAAGAAAACAAGTTAGAAATTCAAGAAGTTCATCATTTTTGGTAAGTTTTCTCTTGATTTCTCTTGTTCTATTTGGAATTTTGTTTGAGTTTGATGGAGTGTGTTTATGTATGGTGTGTGTAAAAGTGTTGAAATTGAATTAAAGATAAGAAGTTAGGTTGGTGTTGGTGATGGAAGAGTAAGAGTTGTGTTTAGTGAAGTTGAAAGCATAGAATACATGAGTTTGGTACTTTAACCATTGAACTCCTTTTGAAATTTTTCTGTTTTACAATTATTAAATGCTATGACTTGTATGATTTTTAATTAAATGTAGAAAAACGTTCTTGAAGTGAATTTTTGATATGTTGTGCCTCTATGAGTCTAGAATGACTGAAAAATATGTTGATTTCATTTTGGAATGGTTATGATTTTGGAAAGATTATTTTTATTAGACCTGTTCCAGCAGGTACCTTGACTGAGACAGCTATCTTTCGGGATTTTTAATAAAATGTAGAAAAATAATATCCAATTGAATTTTGGATATGTTGTTGGTTAGTGAGTATAGTATTTGAGAAAAATAATTTGGAACCACATTGATTGAATTTAATTTACGGAATTCACAAAGTTCAGAACTTCTGCCAGGATGCAGGGCAATTGGAGCAGTCTGGTTGGGTGAACTATTTGACCAAGATTTTGTCTTCAGTTTGATCTGAAATTTTAAAGGAATGATTTTAAGATGTAAAAATAAATTCTGTAAAACTTTTAGAGTTTTTAGTCAAGTAGATTATTTTATACAATTTTTTCAAAATAAGGATTAAGTTGAGTCCAAAACCAGAATCTACTATTCATATGGTCATTTTGCTAATATTCCTTTTGGATTAGGTTGTGAAGAGGTTGAATTTCCCTAACCTAAGTGTTGAGGATTCTTGGAAGAGTAAGTGTATAGATTGGTGTGAGTTGGTTTTAAGGTAAGTACAAACTACATCATTGCATACATTCATATGATGTTGAGACTTAACATACATTTGATTGTAAATGTGTTAAGAAATCTAATGCATTGTTAATGCATATTAATAATGTATGTTTGGTATAATGTGAATGTTGTGATGAGCATGTAAAATGTGTGTTAATGCCAAGTGATGAATTGATTAATGTGATTTGAGATATAATGAGATGTAAAACCAATGTGTTTGGTTATAATGATGTAAATAAGATGGTTGAAGCATATTTGCCTATATGATGATGAAATGAAATATGGAATATGAAATGTGAAAGATATGATGATTGTGTGCCTAATATGTTAATTCAATTTTCAGAGTTCTGGGTTTGGCGGCATGCCTATGAATCACTGGATAGGTGAAAAGACCGGGTAGTAAGCCGATTCCAGTTGAAAAATGTGAAATAATAAATGTGAAATATGATGTTTTTGGGGTGAAAAGACTGGGTCGTAAGCATCAAAAACAGTAACAGTCTAGCTGGGTTGAGGATTTCCTCAGTTCTAACCGGGTTGAGGTCCAAGAGACTGGGTCTGTTACGCTATCCATGGATAGAGATATATATATATTGCCTACGGGCTTGATGATTGTGATTATGGGCCAAAGTAGTAACTCTGAGCTTTGAATAACATATTAGTGTATTTTAGGCCCATGCTTGTCTTTGTTTTCAATGTGAATCATGAATGTTTTGATTAATTATTAAATAATGTAAGATTGTGAAATATAATATTCTTTTGAATTGTTTATGAAACTTGATTGTGTGACATTGGCATTGCATTGAGGCATAATATTATAGTTATTTGTACCACTAAGCCGTTGGCTTAGCGCGATTGTGGTTTATCGCGCAGGTGACAGGGTGGAACCGGGGAGTTCCTCTAGGCTGAGTAGAGTTTAGATTCTGAAGTGTGAATAGTGGGCTTAAAGATCAAAGACTGACTGCCAAACATGTATAAACTTTATGTTTTGTAAAACTTGAGTTTTGATGTATATGAATTTGTAAATATTGTTATTTTCTGCTGTATAGTGAACAAATATTTTATCTACTGTGTTTCATAATAAATCTTTACTTTATTCTGTACTAGAAGTGTAAATCTTTTTTGCAGGTTGTAGTTGAGGTTATAAGGGGGATTTATTGGGAGTGTACTGAGAATGATTTTGTTTGCATTGGTTTGTGTAAAAATGTTTTCAAAAATCAGAAAAAAACCAGTTTTGTCGACACTTGGGACTTAATTTCTAGGCGAAACTATGGAAAAATTTCTGTAAAAATCGGAACTAAAATTTGACTAAGTAAAATTGGTAGCAATTTTTGGATAGTGTGGCGCCTCTACTCAACTTACACAGGTAGGTTGGGAAGGGGTGTTACACGCCATTCGAGTGTGGATGTTATAAGGTTGGAAGGAGAGTCCTAATTATCCTTGTTTGTTGATTATTTGTGCATACATGCATACATG
The DNA here is from genome assembly GCA_947685225.1 of Garcia nutans. Taxonomy (NCBI): domain Eukaryota; kingdom Viridiplantae; phylum Streptophyta; class Magnoliopsida; order Malpighiales; family Euphorbiaceae; genus Garcia; species Garcia nutans. The sequence continues at coordinate 40,994,827 of CANTUV010000045.1, forward strand.
CATACATTTGCATCTCATATCATTAATCCTTTCTAGCTCATTGACTTGGAGTACGACAATTCAAGAGCTTATAATGATATCATCTACAGCGTTGATTTTTTATTCAAGTGATTCATTGGGAGGATGGATGCAAACCAGCTAAGAGATATAATCTATGAAGTTGTCGAAGCTAGGATGGTCGAACTACAAGACCAATTGGTTGAAATTATGAAGACCCAGTTGATTGAAATTATGGAGATCATCAACAATGCTGATAAGGCATATCCCATTGACATAAGAAAGAGGGGAAAAGTAGCATCAAAGGAGGACATGTTCACTAATAGAGATCAAATGAAAAATGGAGGATCAATTCCTATTCTACAAGATCAGCCAAACCATATGCTGTCTAAATGGGATAATAGGAGCCACTACCACCTCAATGAGCAAAATCAAAAGAAAAGAAGAGGTGTTGAGAAAAATACAGCAACTGAACCAGCAAAGAGGTGTAAATTTTCAGACTTGGGGGAACCTTTGCCAAAAATGTTGGAGAATATAATGAAGAAGCGATTGTTACAACCTTTGAATCCTCACCCTTTGCCTAATCCTTTTCCGCCTAACTTTGATATTAAAGCATTTTTCCAATTCCATCAAAGGCTTGGACATGAAACAGACAACTGTATGAAGTTGAGGAATGAGATCCAGAATTTAATTGATAGTGGAAAGCTGCTTGAGCCTGATAAGCCCAACACTAAGAATAAGCCTCTGCTTAAAATTGGAAGGGCACCACCTCTTGCAACCTTCATGAAGAGTTTTATCTTGTCATCTCATCATGATATGGAGAGGGAAGCTACTAAAGAGGATATACTACTAAACAAGTTTGTGTTAACTGTGGATGATGATGTGGATGATGAAACGGTGATCTTTAATGATGGAAAAAATCCTTGCCCTTGATATGTCTAAATAAAATAAGTATCTTCGATGCCAACTCAATGGACCTTCCTTAGCTTGAATGTTGCTTTTTAATTTTGCTTTCTTTAAATATTTAATTGGAACAATCGTGTTTTTCAAATTTAAATTTGTTTGAATAAATTATTTTTATCATAAATTTTTATTGGTATTTATTCATTTTGGTGCTCAACCAATGAGGAATCTTGCTTGATAATTCATGAATTAATATATTTATGCATCATGACTCGAATGACTTTACTTGGTGAGGGAATTACTCTATAGCATTGAGTTATGTATGCTTACTTAGAGAGGGCTCCTGCATAATTACCTTTGTCTAGGTCCTAGTCAATCTTAGAACATGCTTAGGCAAACTCTCGAGGCAAAATTGAACTCTGCATATTTAAGGGAGAGATGATCTAGGCATTGTTTGGTTAACCAACAACTAGTATCCGCCCCATTAAATATCATTCCATAGTTGTCTCTTTGAGCCTTCATAAAATTTTAGCTTTCTTTTCATTGGCTTACAAACCCTAATAACCTACCCTGAGCTGTTGTGATACTTTTGACAAGTCTTATGATCACAAAGATGAAGAGGCAAAAAGATCAAAGAAAATAATTATTAATCAAGATCATGAGGATAGTTGAAGTTCTCAAGACCATAAGGGTAGTTGATGTTTTTAAGACCATAAGGGTAGTTGAAGTTTTTCTAATATCTCCAATATATCAAGACAACATCGGAGTAACAAATGATTTATCCCTGTTAAAAAAAATTTATATTACTCCACTCATCCATTATTGGAAGCCCAAGTTAGTACAAACAAGACAACTATTTTAGAGCTAGAAACAAACAAAACAAAAAACAAAAACAAAAAAAAGAAGAAAAAAAGAAGAAGAAAAAAAGAGAAGAAAAGAAAACAAGAGAAATGAGAGCAAAGAAAAAAGAAGAAGAAAAGAAAGAAAGAAAGAAAAGAGGAAAGAAAAAACAAAAGAACACCCAAAATGGTTTAGAAAGCCAACTGAGTTCTCTTTTACCTAAGACAGCAAAAGGCTTCCATTTTGGTTATAAGGACATTTTGACCTGAATTGGTCCAACCCGACCAAAAATTTGATCAAAATCAAAGAAAAAGGAGAAAGACCATCCAATTCTTGAAAGTTCTGTACTTGACAGTCCTACAAGGAAGAAGGACAAAATGATAAAATGCTCAAAGAAAGGGAAAAGTAAGGAAAATAAAGAGAAAGAAAAGGGAAGAGTAAGAAAAATAAAGAAAAGGGAGAAGAAGAAAAGAAATGAATTTGGGAACCAAACTTTATGCAAGGGCAAAGACTACCCTAATCAAGATCTAGATTAATGTCAAGAAAATAGAAAGAATTTGGAGTCTAGCAAGATTGCCTCCAAGCTACTTAAAATTCAAACAAGAAATTTATAGTGTGAGGGTTTGTCCATTGTGTCACATCAGCTCCTATCTCAAAATGGCCTTCATTTAACCTATGTAATGTGTATGTGCCTATCTGAAGTGTAACAATTCTTGCTTAGATAGAAATAATTCCCAAGTTTAGTATGGAAACTAGGGTTGTCATGTTATAAATATGTTAATTTGGAAAAATCAAGTCCTGAGGTACATTGCCATTGATTTGACAAAACCAACATTTGATTTCAAAATCAAAATTCAAAATAAAAAATATTTTTTTTCATATAAATCCTTCAAGTTAATAGAAGTTTCTTAGGCACATTGGACAAAGGAAATGATTGATGGCAAGGTTATGAAGAAGCTACCAACTGACATGCTGAATGGATGTATCTCTGCTATTTGGGGACTCCATTGTTCATGTTCTCAATATCTTGAAGCATCCGGTCATTCCAAAGCAAAACTTGAATGGGTATCTGAAAGGAGTCAATGAAAACACTTCCAATGATCACCTTGGTCCATGAGTTGACGAAACCATTCAAACGCCCTGTGAAGCAAGGAATCAATAGAAGATATTGAATCAGGGGGGCATAGAAGGTCTATTGCTTAAGAAAGGAAGAAATTCATGCTTGTTCAATGAGCTAGACAATATACAATCATCAACCAAAACCGCCTAGAAAAAATCATGGGTTTGAGCCTATACAAGGGGGCAAGGCTAGAAAAAAAAAGAGTTACAGTAAAGATGGAAAATGTATTTTTTTCATTATTGTACAATAATTTACAATTGCTACATATCACTAAGAGGGTGGTGGTAGGTCATCAAATAAAGCCTTGAAAAAGTCATTGCCTATTGGAGGAGTGGGCAAATTACTTGTCCCGAGTCCGCCCGAAGCGGAAGCACCAAAATTTGGCACATTACTCGTCCCGAGATCACCTGAAGTGGGAGCACCAAAATCCCTATTACCTTGAAGTTTCGATCCGTCATGGTCCTCATCAAAAAGCAGATGAAAGGATCTCATGGTCATCAGTCAGGGGGCCTCTTGATGAAGAAGCACCTGTAACACCCCTTCCCGACCTACGAATAAGCTGGGGAGGAATGTCACATCGGGATGCGAACTCTGGTTAAAATATCTTAATTAAGAATTCTTATGAAAAATTTTTCAAAAAATTGGGCGGAGTTTCCCCTAAAAAGCGGGGGTCCCAAGTATCGACAAAACTGTTTTTTCTGATTTTTGAAAACATTTTTACACAAACCAATGCGAACACAATCAGTCTCAATACACTCCCAATGAATCCCCCTTATAACATCAACTACAAACCTGCAAGAAAATTTCACACTTCTATATCGTTTCTCAAGATCACATATCATTTGCTAAGTTTTATTACCATACTACTATTTATTCTCTTGTTTCATACACCATAATACTTAATATGTTTAACAAACCTTTACAATAGATATAACGTACATGCCATACTACTATTTTATGTCAAAAGTCCTACCCTACTCGCCGTCGAGCTGGTGCGGGCCGCTACAGAAATGCTGATCTTTTATCCACTATTTGCGAGTTAGACATATAACTCGCTGAGCAACTTATTGCCCAGTGGGTACTTTAACCATTGCCGAATATAAATAGTGCAAGGAAGGTTGTTGAAACACATATAAAAGTAGAATACTGCATAATTAAACTATTTTCATACAATCATCATATTTATATTTTTTAATTAAGTTAAGATTCACATTCTGTATGCAAACAACATGTAATATAACTTCATTATAATTACGAGTTAATATGCTCCACTAGATAATTATGAATAGACCGATCTCGAAATGAGGCCTCGTATAGAGTTATGCGTGGTCTTGACCTCACACGACTAATTGCCATGGTCTTGGTCTATGGAATATACAACATAACTGCGTGGTCTTGGTCTCACACGACTAGTTGCCATGATCTTGACCTCACACGATATAACCATGCGTGCATAAGTAATATCCAGACCGAAGCCGTTAAGACAGTACTGCCGGTAGGATGGCATGCCAAACCCCCATTCCAGACCGGTTTTACCCATTTACCGAGTAGAGCATATATAACATTTCATATATACCCATTCACTTCGTATATATATACCACATATTCTCCATGTATATACAATATATACTTACACAAATATCACATATACTCACATATGTATCATATGTATTCACATATATACCATATACATGCATATATATACCATATATACACGTATTCCCCACGTATATACCTTATCTATATATTCACATGATAACGAACATGTATTCCATCACGTGACTTTTATCACGGTTATGAAATTCAGATTGATTTTCTCCTCTTTTCCATCTAATTTATTCTTCATATTCATACTTAAACTCAATACCAAAAATAAAATGATAAAACACCCACACCAAGTTTTTGACCAAGTTAATAATGAAAAATTACCATATGAACAATAAACTCTGGTTCTTGACCCAACTTGATTCTGGTTTTAGAAAATTTGTATAAAATAATCCACTTGGGTAAAAACTCAAAAATTTTTACAGAATTTAGTTTTGCATCTTAAAATCATTCCTTTAAAATTTTATATCAAATTGGACATAAAATCTTGGTCAACTAGTTCACCCAACCAGACTGCTCCAGTTGCCCTGCATCCTGGCAGCAGTTCTGAATTTTGTGAATTCCGTAAATTAAATTCAATCAATGTGGTTCCAAATTATTTTTCTCAAATACTAGACTCCCTAAACAACAACATATCCAAAATTCAATTAGATATTATTTTTCTACATTTTATTAAAAATCCAGAAAAATGGCTGTCTCAGTCAAGGTACCTGCTGGAGCAGATCTAATAAAAATAATCTTTCCAAAATCATAACCATTCCAAATTCAACTCAACATATTTTTCCGTCATTATAGACTCATTGAGACACAACATATCAAAAATTCAACTCAAGATAATTATTCTATATTTAATTAAAAATCATACAAGTCACATCATTTTACTAATTGTAAAACAGAAAAATTTCAAAAGGAGTTCAATGGTTAAAGTACCAAACCTTACTATTTCTTAGTCCTTTATCTATATCACTTCCTTTCCTTCCTTTTCTCCTTGATTTCCTATGAAATTTAACATCACATATACAAAGGTAAGAATCCTAGGTATAGACATAGTCTTATCTTATGATTTTTCTAATGGTTGCTAGCTTATTTTCACCATTAAACACCATTATTTCTTTCATCAAATCCTTCAAATAATTATTTCTTGAATTTTCTCCAAATCTAGCTACATGAACCCTAATTTCAATCTCTTAAATTAACCATTAATCCATGAAATTAAAACTAGAGATAGGTTTCTCTTACCTTATAATCTTGTTTGTCACCAAAATCTTCAACCAAAAGCCTTAAACTTTGGAAAAATCATCTCCTTCTTCCTTCTCTTATGGTTTGGACGAGTTCACCATGTAAGAGAGGGCTTTTATTTTCTTTCCTTAGCTTATTTGATCCAAATGGCAGCCATAAGTGGTGAAAATATGTTGGTATAGATGTTGACTCCCAATTGGTACACCTTATAGCAAAAATGGCCACTTTTAATTGGTCCACTTGCCTTCTTCTTTTATCTATTTATTTGGCAAGCCATTAGGCTTCCTTTTATTCATACTTTGACCCCCTTAAATTGGTTTTATTTACAAAATTGCCACTCCGATGGAAATGACCAAAATGCCCTTGTTGCAAAATCATCCGTAACTTTCAAACCGTGCGTATTCGGAAAAAATCGTGCGCCACCATTACGACCCGATAAATCCCGAGAACACATCTATTACATCCATTATGGGCACTATTAAGAACTTCCGACACTTAATTTTTAAGTTTACATAGTTGCCCCTAACTTTTGATAAATTTTCACTTAGGTCCCGTCAGCTCCACTGTGTACACCAATTTCATATTTGACTATCCCGAGCTTCTATTTGACCACTCGTTCATGTCCTCATTGCCTATTACTCGATTATCTAACCTTTGGGATGTGACAGCACCTGGATCCCTCATCCCCTGAAATCGAAAGTCTCGGAAATGTTGTTCGGATTGATGATATAAACTTTCAAAATGAGAAGCCTGCTGACAACTTGCAGCCAACTCTTCTTGAAGTTTCCTATTTTGTTCTTCGAGCATCCGCTGTGAGCCAAAAAAGGAAAAGGTAAGAGCATACATAATCATGCATACATATAGCATAAATTACCATGAAATAAGGAACGTACCAGGTAATTCAAATCAATACTCTGCAGATGAGATGGCATATCTGGAAGGCTAGAACGAGCAAATGAAGGGGTAGTAAAAGAAGGTCCAGCCTCATGATCAAATGAGCCAACAACCTACAACAATAATTAAAGAATCAAAGAAAGAAAAAAAGCAGTTGCAAGGGAAAAGTGGTAAAAGTTTTACCTGATAAGTACTAGTTCCGAGATGTGGAACATACTCTCCTGCATCTTTATGTTCTTCTTCATCTCTGCCCTCATTTTCGTCAGAAATCTCTCGTACACCAACAGGAGATACATCAAAGTTCAAGAGTCTTCTTTGAATAAAATGGGCATAAAATGGACCCGGTAGATGGAGAAATGACTCAGCACCATAACCATACCGGGCCGGCCACCATGCATCCTTCGGCATCGACATAATATTTAAAGTATATTCCGGGATATGCATTGGGACCCGTCGCTGCGTTGGACTGAGAAACCACTTGTAAACTCTCTCCCCGATAAACCAGCCACTAGACACTGGGCCATTGATGAATCGGCAAAAATGTTGGAAAGATAGCGCAGCCTCATCAAAGGAGACCAGTTTGTTTGCTTTTCTATGTTCCACCAGGCCAAATTTACCTGCAAAATCACATAAGGTAGGTAAACTTTCACATAACATTTAAAGCATACTAATGTTATTTTACCTGATCCCAGGTTAAGCGGCTCAACACAAAGTATGCACATGATGAGGGTCGGGAATGTCCACACGACCGGACAACCAGTAATTTAATCTTGGATACCCGATTTCCTCTTAGAAAATACCGGGTACCCTCACGAGGTTGTGTTCATATGCCCATACCTACAATAACAATAAAGATTACATTCATGCAAGAAAAGAGTGGAAATGACATTGGTAGAAGAAGAATACCTCGACAACCGCCATCAAGCCGATAAAAGACTTCTTATTTCTGCAAAGTTTATCGACACCATGGTAAAGACACGTGAGACCAGCTTCACCCCAGCCAGAAGATGGTACCATTCTAAAATAAGAAAGGGCACTCAACACTGACAAGTGAATGGAGGATTCAATGCTGCCTAAGATGGTTGACCCGAGCAGATATAACAAAAATCCTCGAGCATATTATTTGGCTATGTCTCTACCAACTCGTCCTTCGTAGTTCATCCAATAACTACGAATTGGCTCGATTTTTATCTTAAAATGCCCTTTATATGATGGTTCTATGCCAATTAATTCCTGAATTTTTCAAATGTTAAAATATCATTGGTCAGAGGAATTGGAACACCATCAAATCGAAGGCCAGTTATAGCAGTAAAATCAACTGGACCAATTGTCATCTCTCCAATGGGCAAGTGAAAAGTGTGAGTTGTGTCCAACCATCGCTTTGCAAGCGCCTGGACTACGCTCTGGTCTATCTGATATTCCTCGGATGGCAATTGTAAGATGAACTGCTCAAAGCCGCAATCTCGGATAATCCGCCTTACCCGAGAAGGCACTACATCGTACCATTGTCAGCCTTTGTAAATACACCCTCCAACCCAAATAACGCAACGATCATGCTAACACGGAGCCAGGTAAGTCAATGCAAGGTAAGTACATATTATTCTCTCTGCTTAAATTAATATATTTTTCTTATATTTTCTAAAAAATAATAATACAAAATAAACAAAAAAATAATTAATAAAATAATAAAAAATCAAAAACAAAAACAAAAAATAACAAAAATAACAAAAAAAAATGAAAAAATCAAGAGAAAAGAAAAGAAAAATAATTACCGCGCTCTTTTCGTTGGAACTGCTGTGAAGCGGCATCCCGGCTAGTATATCTATATTTTCATCTTCATGATGCCGAATAAACTCTAATAATTAGGCATTAGAATGAGTCCCTGACCTCGAAGCATGCATTACTTTTAAAAAATATGTGCTAAAATTGAAAGAAATTTGAGAGAATTATAGAATTTGAAAGTTTTGTTGTGAATAAAATTAAAAGAATCAGCTCCTTTATATAGAGAAACAGCAAGCAAAAAAACAAAATTCAAAACTGTTCATGAATAGTAAATTTTATTATTCATGAATATTAAATTTTACTATTGATAAATAGTAAAATTTACTATTTATGAATAGTATAATTACTATTTCTAATAGTAAATACTATTTGCTACTATTTCTAAATAGTAAATACTATTTATGAATAGTGAATAGTATATAAATAGTGACTACACAGTAAATAAACAGTAAATTCAATTATTCACTTTAATCATTCAAATAATTGCGTATATATAAATATTTTTACATGCATGGGGCAATAAGAAAACATATGCATAAATTTTAGCCAAATTTTTTGAAATAAAAAATTATTAGCTCGCGTCCAGAACCCAAATTTTCCTTAGGTCCAGAACCTAGAATCTCTTCTAAGTCTAGAACTTAGCTCGGGTCCAGAATCCAAATTTTCTTTTGGTCCAGAATTTAGAATCTCTTCTAAGTCCAGAACTCAGCTCAGGTCCAGAACCCAAATTACCATTAGGTCTAGAACCTAGAATCTCTTTTAAGTCCAGAACTTAGCTCGGGTCCAGAACCCAAATTACCCTTAGGTCAAGAACCTAGAATCTATTTTAAGTCCAGAACTTAGCTCAGGTCCAGAACCCAAATTTTCCTTAGTTCTAGAACCTATAATCTTTTTTAAGTCCAGAACTTGGCTCGGGTCCAGAACCCAAATTTTCCTTAAGTTCATAACCTAGAATTTATTTCTAATTCAAAGAACTTAGCTCGGGTCCATAACCCAAATTTTCCTTAGGTCCAAAAACTAGAATTATTTCTAAGTCCAAGAACTTAGCTTGGGTCCAGAACCCAAATTTTCCTTAGGTCTAGAACCTAGAATTATCCTTGAGTCCAGAACTCGAATCGGATCAAGAACCCAAATTTTTCTTAGGTCTAGAACCTAAAATTATTCTTGAGTCAAGAACTCGAATCGGGTCCATAACCCAAATTTTCCTTAGGTCCAGAACCTAGAACTATCCTTGAGTCCAGAACTCGAACCGGGTCCAGAACTTAAAACCTCCACCATCTCAAAAATTAAGTCTCATTGCTTTTCACTCTCTTTCACTAAAGTTTCAGATCATTCAAGCAGGGGGCAAACTATAGACCATTAATTTTTCACCCAATCCGGTCCAATATATTTTATTTAGTCCAAAATAATTTTTGTATTATCTAAAATATTTTAATTGGTCCAAAATATTTTTTGTTATCTTAATTAAATAATTTTTGCTTTATTATCTAATTTTTATTAATAAAAAATAAAAATAAAAAATAAAAAATAAAAATAAAAAATCTACGACGAAAAAATCGTCGCTGAAAACCAGCGCGCGGGATGATGGCCGTGGGCCATTTCGCCTGTAGGAATTTCCTGCGGGCGAAATGGCCCGCAGGCCGGTCCTCGTCCCTGCCGCAACCAACTGCGGCAATTTTTTTTTGCCAGCGCATTTTTTCCGCAGCAGTTTTTTTTTTTGCCAGCGAAAATTTTTCGACGCAAATTTTCCGAAACCTAATGCAATTAGGTTTCGGTTTTCTTTACTTAATGAATATTATGTTCCGTGAATAATTAGGAATGAACCATTAAATTCTTCTATAAATAAGACCAAAAACAAAACAAAAAGAAGGGAAGAAATCGGAGGAGAAATTGATAAAAAATTGGATCCGAAATTAAGTAGGAAAGGTAGTGAACCAATATGATTTTTTGAAAGAGCAGAAAAACAATTCAAAGGCAACAAAGCTTGCCTTTGACCTTGTTCATCCAAGAAGCAATTTTGGTGTAACCTACGAACGAAGGTTTGAATTCTTAATTTCTTTTTGTTTCTTACAGTAGCTTGGTCCTTTATTTAATTCATAAAATTACACACTCAAAACTTTAATCTTTGAAGATGTAATAATTTAATCTTTATTTCCTGAAACCTTAGAAGAATTCCCCTATTTCTATATACCTTTAAAAACTTTAATCTATTTCTTTGTTTTTCCAAAAAACATTAAATCATTCTAAAACACTAACCATCATCCTTCTATTTCCCTAAAACCTCAAAAACCTAATTTATTCCTTCTGTCCCAAAAAATCCTAAACTGTCTCTTTTGTTTTTATAAACTTTAAATCATTTTCTCTATTTTCAAAAAACCCTAAATTACTTTTTTTGTTTCTTCAAAATATCAAAACCTTAATCTGTTTCCAATGTTTCAAAACCTTAAAACCCTAAACTTCACTTTACAGCTTCTAAAAATCATATAAAGTTTTATAACACTATAAATTGTTTTCTCAAACTCTAAAAATTAATGCATTGTCCGAAACCCTAATTCTAAAATCCTAAAACCCTAATTCAACTCCAAAACCCAAAACAGTGAACCCTAACTCCCTTAAAACCTAAACCCTAAAGTTTTCTAAACCCTAATTCTTTAAAACTTTAAAACCCTATAAACATATTCAAACACAGTAAGCTTGAAACCATAATTCAATGAATAACCGTAAACCATAAATCTAAGTATTTTAAAGTGTCCAAACCCTAGTTTCATGATTTCACCGTTCAAACACTAATTTGGTTAATCAAAGAACTTTATCAACCTTTTAAAACATAAAACCTTAATCTATTTTAATTCCTTTAAAAACTCACAGTAGCCATAATTTAGATTTTTATTTGCCTTATTCAATTCTATATTTGATTATGCTTTGATTTATTTTATATGCTTTAACTTATTTAAGTTCAATGCTTGGTTTATTTAATTTATCATGGATGGATGTTTATTTTCTATTGATGTTTAATATCTTTGATGGATGACTTATTCATTATTAATGGTTATTTACTTTTATTGTTTTATTTAGATTTCCAAATGTTGTAAGAGGTATGTTTCCACTTGGTGGGTACCTTATTAGTTAAATATCATGTAATTTAAATTGCTTTTCTATTTTAGAACCAATGTAAATGGCATGTTTCTACCTTTCGGTGGGTGTCCTATTTTGGCATGGGATGTAAGGACATGTTTCCATCTTCGGATGGGTGTCCATTTATTTGTTTTGTTTTGCTTGGACATTGCTTTGATTTTAATATAATGGTGCTTTCTTTTAATTGTTGCATGTAATATGGATGATATTGTTATATTTAAGAATTTTATAATATTAAGACATGTAAAGGAGGCCGGTTCCAATGAACTGGGCTTTGTGGGGGTGCTGGGCCATTTCTCATCTTCCCCACACGTACCTAACTTTCCGAACCCATTAGGGGGTTGGGGATTCCTTAGGAATCGAGTCATCCACCCCTTTCTTTTTCCCGGCCAGTTCGGGTGGCGACTCCATTTTCTCCGGACTTAGGTCCGTATTCTCTAAGGCCCAGAGACTAAACAGTGTCGAAGTCGCAAGAACCATTTCACCGGGAGTGGAGGCGAAAATCCCCGCTCACACCACAATTCTGAAAATGCTTGAACTACACTCCTGCCTGTCGGATGCTCCTTGGATGGTAATTGCAAGATGAAGTTTTCAAAACAACAATCTCGGCTAATCCGCCTTACCCGAGAAGGCCCTACATCATACCATGGTCGGGCTTTATAGACACATCCTCCACCCCGAATAATGCAACGATCACGCTAACAAGGAGCCAGGTAAATCAACACAAGGTTAACACAAAATAAAAACAAAAATATATATATAAAGAAAAGGAAAATAACAAAAATAAACACACAAAAAATAAAAAATGAAAAAAATGAAAATGAAAAATAATTTGCTGTTAAAATAAATAATTATCTTGCTCTTTTGATTTTGAATTGCGATGAAGCGCTATTCCAGCTAGTAGACTTATATTTCCATCTCCATGCCGTCGAATAAACTCCAATAACTCAGCATTAGATCGAGTTTCTAATCTTGAAGCATTCATTTTTCTCCTCAACTCTATGCTAAACTCTTTAAACTCTCTGAGATAAGAATGTATAAGTATGAATGAAATGAAGAAATGAGCCAAGCTTTATATAGAAAACCTGCAAGGGAAAAAGAAAAAAAATAGTATTCTCGTGAAAAAAAAAGTGAAAAAGTAAATTTTACTATTGATAAACAGTAAATTACTATTTATAAATAGTAAATGAATAGTGGTAAATAGTACATAAACAGTAACTACACAGTAAATAAATAGAAAACTCAATTATTCAATTCAATCATTCAGATATTTGTATGTTTATAAATATTTTTGCACTTTTAAAATATTTTTACACACAGGGGGCAAGGAGAAGACATGTGCATGGTAAAAATCAGCTAAATTTTTTCGCAGACAATTAAATCAGCTAAGTATACTACTAACTACAATTATTTTTTACAGACAATTAAATCTCTCTTAGCTTAGGTCCAGAACCTAAATTCCCTCTCAAGTCTAAAATTTAGCTTGGGTCTAGAACCCTAATTCCCTCTTAAGTCTAGAACTTAGCTTGGTTCCAGAACCCTAATTCCCTCTTAAGTCTAGAACTTAGCTTGGGTCCAGAACCCTAATTATTCTTAAGTCCAAAACTTAGCTCGGGTCCAGAATTGTAATTACTCTTAAGTCCAGAACTTAGCTCAGGTTCAGAATGTAATATCCCAAAATATGCCCTAGAAGTTTTGTACAATAATTGTTGTAATTGGATTAATTGTATATGTGTTTAATTGGAAAAAGAAAGGAAGTGAAGAGAGAGTGTATATGTTGTATATATAGTGATATATACAACATATACAAGTCAAATGTAAAGTCAAGAGATGATTAGTTAATGATTTTAAATTAATTAAGTTATTTAAGTGGGATTTGAGTGAGTGGAAGTGGATGGAGATATTTAAAGTATTTTAATATTAAATGCTTGGAGGAGAGGGTTTCTTCTTCTTCTTTGTGTGCCTTCATTTCCTTTCCTTTTCTTTTCTTTGTTTAGGCCGGCACTCCCTAGCAAGAGAGCAAGAGAGAGATTTGATCTTTCATACTCAAGATTGAAGGAAGTATTCAAGTATTCAAGTTGGAAATTTAAGAGTTTCTTCATCCTTGGTAAGTTTTCCACTTGATTCTTTGATTTCTTTGAGTTTATGAGTTAAGATTGGGGTTGATATGTGTTTGTTTGATTGTGTGTGTGTTTAAGAGTGTTTGGTTCAAGTGATTTTGGATTTTGGGGTTGGATTGAAGGAAAGAGTAAGTTTGTTGGAAGTGAAGGTGTTGTGGTTGTGTTTTGGGGTTTGAGGTGATAATTATGATTTGTGTTTGATGTATGTTTTAAGTTGATTTGGTATTTTTGCAAGTTTGTTATGGTTTTTGGGTGAGTTCAATTAAGGTTGTTTGAAGTGGAAAATGGTGGAAAGAAGAGATTTGTTAGAGGTAGTGTTGTTGTGGCCGGAATCTGCATTTTTGGCCTGACACTCCCATGAACACGTCCAGGTTTTTAGGCGTGTCATTAGGTCTGTGTTCTTGGATGGGTGACACGAGCAGTGACACGCCCATGTCACTGGGCGTGTCATAGCTACTGTGATGTTGGAGAATTGACACGGCCATGAACATGCTCGTGTTGTTGGACGTGTCAATGTTTCTGTGAGACAGAAGGTATTACACGTCCAGTGACACGCCCGTGGTTCTGAGCGTGTCAAAGCTTCTGTGTTGTGGAGTTAGGGCACGGTCAGGGACATGCCCGTGTTGTTGAGCGTGTCATGTGTAGAGTTTGCCCTAGTTGGTTCCTAGTCATATTATCTTATGTGTATCATTCCTTTGGTTTAGATTTTGAAGAGGGTTGAGTTGCCTTAATCCATGTGTTGTGGATTCTTGGAAGAGGAGTTTGGTGAGAGTTGTCCTTGAGGTAAGTACAAACCTTACATTATTGCATATATTATATGATTAAATGTGTTAAGTAACTTATTGCATTGTTGATGCATATGAATAATGTTATGTTTTGGCATAATGTGAACTTGGTGGAGTGTATCTTGAAGATTTTAAATATATAATGATATGATTGAATATGAAATGTGAAAGCTATGATAATCATTCAAAATGTATGTTCAATGCAATTGATTATGAATACTTTAATGATGAATTGCCTTAATGTGAATTGAGATATGATGTGACATGAAGCCATTGTGGTTGGCTATGATAATGTAAATGAAATAATTGGGGCATGGTTGCCTATTTGATTATGGAATATGAAATGCGAAATGAAATGAGAAATGAATTGAGAAAGAGATTGATAAAGAGATAAATGAAATAATTGTGTGATTAATATGTTATTCAATTTTCAGAGTTCTGAGTTTGGTGGCATGCCTATGAATCACTGGATAGGTGAAATGACTGGGTCGTAAGCCGATTCCAGTTGAAAAATGTGAAATGATAAATGTGAAATGTGATGTTTTTGGGGTGAAAAGACTGAGTCGTAAGCCTCAAAAACAGTAACAGTCTAGCTGGGTTGAGGATTTCCTCGGTTCTAACCGGGTTGAGGTCCAAGAGACTGGATCTGTTACACTATCCATGGATAGAGATATATATATCGCCTACGGGCTTTATGATTGTAATTATGGACCAAAGCAGTAACTCTGAACTTTGAATAACATATTAGATTTCTTTTTGGGTCCATGCTTGTCTTTGTTTATATATATATTTGTCTTTGCTTTAATTTGTTTATGGATGTGGAAATTATGTATAGTACTTCATGAATTGCTTATGAAACTTGATTGGGTGACATTGGCATTGCATCAAAGCATAATATTATTGTAGTTTGTACCACTAAGTCGTTGGCTTAGCGCAAGTGTGATTCATCGCGCAGGTGACAGGGAAGAACCGGAGAGTTCCTCTAGACTGAGTAGAGTCTAGATTTTTGATGTGTTGATAGTGGAGCTTAAAGATCAAAGACATACTGCTAATCATGTATTCTTATTTTATATATTGTAAAACTTGAGTTTTGAAGTATATGTACTTGAAAATATTTGTTATGTTTTTCGCTGCATTTTGAGTAAACATTTTGTCTATTGTGTTTTATAAATTCCTTTAAATGTTTTAAAATTGTTCATATTATATTAAAGGGATGGTTTGTGTGTTTTGTAAACCGTGTCATTTCTATATTCACTATACGTATATTACGATTGTATAAGCATGCTGTGTACGTATATGGGGTATAGGGGTGTTACAATTATTTTGGTATCAGAGCCTAGGTTTGAGATTCTCAACCTAGGTCAATTGTAAGAAAAAGGAGTTTTTGAGTTTTAAAATATTGTTTTTAAATAAGATACATGTTTTGGTATGGCAGTCTTTGATCTTTAATGGGGTATATTCTGCTGTAATTGCAGATATAGGTAGAGATGGTATCTCATTTACGACAGTCTGTAGAGGGTTGTGCGGAGAGTGTAGCTCCTGATGAGAATAGAGATGGAACTAGAGTTGAGAGAGTCAGTGAGGCACCTGTTTCTGTGCCGGAGAGATCAACTGCAGATGAGGGTCCGCCGGGTTGGTTAAGACATATGATAGAATTATTGAGACCAGCTCCATTGCAGCCACCACCACCACCACCCCAGCCTCAGGTGCCGGTAAGACCTTACTATAAGTTGAGAAAATATGGGGCTGAAGATTTCTTGGGCACTACTAATCCTGCAGTGGCTGAGTAGTGGTTGGATAAAGTACAGAGGATATTCATCCAGTTGCAAGCTACTCCAGATGAGAAATTTGACTATGCCAGATCCCTCTTACAGAAAGATGCCTATGACTGGTGGAAAACGGTTCCTCATGCCATGGATGATCCACCTACATTATCTTATGGTGATTTTCAGAGGGAGTTCGAGCAGAAATATACTCCGAGGGAGTATAAAGATATTAAGAAGATGGAATTCCTGAATTTGAGGCAAAAAGACTGGACGGTGACAGAATATGAAATCTAGTATATCCGGTTGAGTCGTTATGCCGGGGGAATTATCTCTGATGAAATAGACCGGTGCAGAAGATTTGAGGAGGGATTGAGGCCCTCTATTATGTGCATTGTGGCTGGTTCTCGGTACCAGGATTTCTCTCAGCTAGTTGCAGCAGCTAGAAGTGTTGAGAGAGTGCAGAGCATTGCAGCAGCTGCTACTG
This sequence comes from Garcia nutans, assembly GCA_947685225.1. Classification (NCBI taxonomy): domain Eukaryota; kingdom Viridiplantae; phylum Streptophyta; class Magnoliopsida; order Malpighiales; family Euphorbiaceae; genus Garcia; species Garcia nutans. The sequence goes on from CANTUV010000045.1 coordinate 41,011,497, forward strand.
AGGAGGAGACTAGAGTAAGGAAACCCCAGTTTGAGGCAGGGTCTTCATCTATGAAGAGGGGTAGAGGAAGTTTTGTTTCGAGAATTAGTAGAAGTCAGAGGCAGTCGGGCAGATCAGTGCAGTATCAGAGGCAGAGGCAGAGACCTACAGTTTCTGTAGCCAGTGCCCCGACTCCAGTGATTCAGAGGTCTACTCCACCTGTGTGTGAGCATTGTGGTAAGACCCATGGGGGTATTTATTGGAAAATTGGTGGATCAGCTGGCTGTTTTAGATGTGGGTCACCAGCTCATTTCATTAAAGATTGTCCTGAGATGCAAGAGCATAGACAGGCAGATTTTGCAGCTTCTCGACCTATTTTCAGCAGAGGTGGTCGAGGGGGCAAAGGTTTTAGTAGAGGTGGTAGACCCGGGTTTAGTCAGAGAGTAGGATCTTCATCCAGAGACAGTAGGCCAGATGAGGCCGGATCTTCTCAGAGAGTATATGTGATGCAGAGGCAGCCAGATGCTTCAGCAGTTGTAGCGGGTACATTTTCTTTACTTGGCATTTCAGTTCTTGCTTTGATTGATCCAAGATCTACACATTCATACATAAGTGCATCTATCTTGCCTGTATCTGAATTGCATTCAGAGTCCTTAGGATTTGATGTCTTAGTAACAAATCCTTTAGGACATAGTGTTGTGGTGAGTAAGGTGCATCGTGATAGTGCTGTTGTGGTGCAAGGTGAGGAATTTCTTGGTGATTTAATTGAAATGCCTTTCAAGGAATATGATTTAATCTTAGGCATGGATTGGTTGTCTAAGCATGGGGCTGTGGTAGATTGTCAAAAGAAGTGTGTCACTTTGAGAACCAGTGATGGTAGGAGTGTGATGGTATCTAGTGAGCAGAGACAACTTGCATCCTTATTTGTATCAGCTGTAACAGCTAGGAAGTTGATTAGAAAAGGGTGTGATGCTTATCTTGCTCATGTTGTGGATACTAGAGTAGTGGGTTCTCAACTTGATAATATACCCACAGTTGCAGATTTTCCAGATGTGTTTCATGAGGAGTTGCCAGGGTTACCCCCTGAGAGAGAGGTTGAGTTTGGTATCGAATTGTTGCCTGGTACCACTCCTATCTCTATCACTCCTTATCGAATGGCACCTGCTGAATTGAGAGAGTTGAAGGTGCAATTGCAGGAGTTGTTGGATAAAGGGTTTATTCGCCCTAGTGTTTCACCGTGGGGAGCTCCTGTGTTGTTTGTGCAGAAGAAGGATGGTACTTTGAGATTGTGTATTGATTATAGGCAATTGAACAAAGTGACTATTAAGAATAAATATCCTTTGCCTAGGATTGATGATCTCTTTGATCAATTGAAGGGAGCAGCAGTGTTTTCCAAGATTGATTTGAGATCAGGGTACCATCAATTGAGGGTTAGAGCTGAAGATGTTCCTAAGACAGCTTTCCGCACAAGGTATGGGCATTATGAGTTTTTAGTAATGTCTTTTGGATTGATGAATGCACCTGCAACTTTCATGGATTTGATGAATAGGGTGTTTAGGCCCTATCTGGATCAGTTTGTAGTGGTCTTCATTGATGATATTTTGGTGTATTTGCGTAATGAAGAGGAGCATGACAAGCATTTGCGGATGGTATTACAGATCTTGAGAGAGAAGCAATTGTATGCTAAGCTATCAAAGTGTGAGTTTTGGCTTAATCAAGTGACTTTTCTTGGTCATATAGTTTCAGCAGATGGTATAAGGGTCGATCCAAGTAAAGTTGAAGCTATTTTGAATTGGAGTCCACCGAAGTCAGTGACTGAAGTTAGAAGTTTTTTGGGTTTGGCAGGCTATTATCGACGGTTTGTAAAAGGTTTTTCTTTGATAGCTACTCCACTTACCAAATTGCTTCGAAAGGGAGTTAGATTTGTGTGGACGGATCAGTGTCAAGCTAACTTTGAGCAGTTGAAAGAAATGTTGACTCAAGCGCCTGTTCTTACATTACCCGTGGAAGATAAATCTTATGTGATTTATAGTGATACTTCACATAATGGGTTAGGATGAGTCTTGATGCAAGAAGGTAAAGTTGTAGCCTATGCTTCTCGGCAGCTAAAGCCGCATGAACTCAATTATCCAACTCATGATTTAGAATTGGCAGCTATAGTGTTTGCTTTGAAGATTTGGCGACACTACTTATATGGGGAGAAATGTTTTATTTATATGGATCACAAAAGTTTGAAATATTTGGGTGTTCAGAAGGAGCTAAATCTTCAGCAAAGGCGATGGTTAGAGCTGATCAAAGACTATGACTGTTTGATTGATTATCATCTTGGTAAGGCGAATGTTGTTGCTGATGCCTTGAGTCGGAAGTCTTTGGCAGGGTTGGCTGTTTATTCGCTCTCATTGCTTGTTGAGTTGAGAGCATTGTATGCTAATTTTGAAGTATGTGATGATGGTGCATTGTTGGCTCAGTTACAATTAAGACCAGTATTGTTAGATCGGATTAAAGAGGCTCAATTGACTGATGAGAAAAATCAGAAGATTGTATTAGATTGTTTAATGGGGAGAGCCGAGATTTCTATGTGAAAAATGATGGTAGCCTTTGGTTTAAAGATAGGTTGTGTGTTCCTGATGATGTTAGTTTGAGAAAGGTTATTTTAGAAGAAGCACACCAATTGGTTTTTGCTATGCATCCGAGTAGCACAAAAATGTACCATGATTTGAAGCAGCACTACTGGTGGTCTGGTATGAAGAGAGACATAGCGGAATTTGTGTCCAAATGTCTCACTTGTCAGAGGGTGAAAGCTGAGCATCAAGTTCCAATCTGGTTGCTCCAACCTTTAACAGTGCCTGAATGGAAATGGGAGAGAGTAACAATGGATTTTGTGTCTAGTTTGCCATTGACTCGGAAGAAGCATGATGCTATCTGGGTGATTGTAGATCGATTGACTAAGACAGCTCATTTTCTTCCAGTTCGGATGGACTATTCTCTTGAAAAATTGGCTGAGCTGTATATAAGTGAGATAGTGAAGTTGCATGGAGTCCTAATTTCTTTAGTGTCTGATCGAGATCCTAGATTTACTTCGACGTTTTGGAAGAGTTTGCATGGTGCTTTGGGTTCTCGATTGCACTTTAGCACTACTTTTCATCCGTAGACAGATGGGCAGTCAGAGAGAGTGATACAGATTATTGAGGATATGTTGAGAAGCTGTTTCATTGATTTCTCTGGAAGTTGGGACAGATTTTTGCCACTTGGGGAATTCGCTTACAACAACAGTCATCAATCCAGTATTGGTATGGCACCATTTGAGGCATTGTATGGTAGAAGATGCAGAACGCCTTTATGTTGGAATGAAATTGGAGAGGGCAAGTTAATTGGTCCTGATTTGGTTAAAGAGACTGAAGAGAAAGTGAAGATAATTCGGGATCGGTTGAAAACAGCTTCAAATCGGCAGAAATCTTATTCAGATTTGAACAGAAGAGACATAGAGTTTGATGTTGGGGATAAAGTATTTTTGAAAGTATCACCTTGGAAAAAGATATTGAGATTTGGCCGCAGAGGGAAGTTAAGTCCTCGTTTTATTGGACCTTATGAAGTATTGGAAAAAGTTGGACCAGTTGCTTATCGACTTGCTTTGCCACCTGAATTAGATAGAATTCATAATGTTTTCCATGTTTCTATGTTGAGGAGATACAGATCAGATCCATCTCATGTCTTGCCAGTTGAATCTATTGAGGTGAGTCCGGATCTGACTTTTGAAGAAGAACTAGTTGCTATTTTAGCATATGGTATGAAGGAGTTGAGACATAAGAAAGTACCAATTATGAAGGTTCTTTGGAAGAATCATGGTAGAGAAGAATCAACTTGGGAGAATGAGCAAGCGATGCTAGATCAGTATCCTCAACTTTTTCAGACTTGAAATCAGGTAATTTCGAGGACGAAATTTCTTTTTAGAGGGGAAGAATTGTAATATCCCAAAATATGCCCTAGAAGTTTTGTATAATAATTGTTGTAATTAGATTAATTTTATATGTGTTTAATTGGAAAAAGAAAGGAAGTGAAGAGAGAGAGTATATGTTGTATATATAGTGATATATATAACATATACAAGTCAAATGTAAAGTCAAAAGATGATTAGTTAATGATTTTAAATTAATTAAGTTAATTAAGTGGGATTTGAGTGAGTGGAAGTGGATGGAGATATTTAAAGTATTTTAATATTAAATGCTTGGAGGAGAGGGTTTTGAGGAAAGAGAAGGTTGAGTGTTTGACTTTATTTTCTTTCTTTTCTTCTTCTTCTTTGTGTGCCTTCATTTCCTTTCCTTTCCTTTTCTTTGTTTTGGCCGGCACTCCCTAGCAAGAGAGCAAGAGAGAGATTTGATCTTTCATACTCAAGATTGAAGGAAGTATTCAAGTATTCAAGTTGGAAATTTAAGAGTTTCTTCATCCTTGGTAAGTTTTCCACTTGATTCTTTGATTTCTTTGAGTTTGTGAGTTAAGATTGGGGTTGATATGTGTTTGTTTGATTGTGTGTGTGTTTAAGAGTGTTTGGTTCAAGTGATTTTGGATTTTGGGGTTGGATTGAAGGAAAGAGTAAGTTTGTTGGAAGTGAAGGTGTTGTGGTTGTGTTTTGGGGTTTGAGGTGATAATTATGATTTGTGTTTGATGTACGTTTTGAGTTGATTTGGTATTTTTGCAAGTTTGTTATGGTTTTTGGGTGAGTTTAATTAAGGTTGTTTGAAGTGGAAAAAGGAGGAAAGAAGAGATTTGTTAGAGGTAGTGTTGTTATGGCTGGAATCTGCATTTTTGGCCTGACACGCCCATGAACGCGTCCAGGTTTTTAGGCGTGTCATTAGGTCTGTGTTCTTGGATGGGTGACACAAGCAGTGCCACGCCCATGTCACTGGGCGTGTCATAGCTACTGTGATGTTGGAGAATTGACACGGCCGTGAACACGCTCGTGTTGTTGGACGTGTCAATGTTTCTGTGAGACAGAAGGTATTACACGTCCAGTGACACGCCCGTGGTTCTGAACGTGTCAAAGCTTCTATGTTGTGGAGTTAGGGCACGGTCAGGGACACGCCCGTGTTGTTGAGCGTGTCATGTGTAGAGTTTACCCTAGTTGGTTCTTAGTCTTATTATCTTATGTGTATCATTCCTTTGGTTTAGATTTTGAAGAGGGTTGAGTTGCCTTAATCCAAGTGTTGTGGATTCTTGGAAGAGGAGTTTGGTGAGAGTTGTCCTTGAGGTAAGTACAAACCATACATTATTGCATATATTATATGATTAAATGTGTTAAGTAACTTATTGCATTGTTGATGCATATGAATAATGTTATGTTTTGGCATAATGTGAACTTGGTGGAGTGTATCTTGAAGATTTTAAATATATAATGATATGATTGAATATGAAATGTGAAAGCTATGATAATCATTCAAAATGTATGTTCAATGCAATTGATTATGAATACTTTAATGATGAATTGCCTTAATGTGAATTGAGATATGATGTGACATGAAGCCATTGTGGTTGGCTATGATAATGTAAATGAAATAATTGGGGCATGGTTGCCTATTTGATTATGGAATATGAAATGCGAAATGAAATGAGAAATGAATTGAGAAAGAGATTGATAAAGAGATAAATGAAATAATTGTGTGATTAATATGTTATTCAATTTTCAGAGTTCTGAGTTTGGCGCCATGCCTATGAATCATTGGATAGGTGAAATGACCGGGTCGTAAGCTGATTCCAGTTGAAAAATGTGAAATGATAAATGTGAAATGTGATGTTTTTGGGGTGAAAAGACTGGGTTGTAAGCTTCAAAAACAGTAACAGTCTAGCCGGGTTGAGGATTTCCTCGGTTCTAACTGGGTTGAGGTCCAAGAGACTGGGTCTGTTACACTATCCATGGATAGAGATATATATATATTGCCTACGGGCTTGATGATTGTAATTATGGACCAAAGCAGTAACTCTGAAATTTGAATAACATATTAGATTTCTTTTTGGGCCCATGCTTGTCTTTATTTATCTATATATTTGTCTTTGCTTTAATTTGTTTATGGATGTGGAAATTATGAATAGTACTTCATGAATTGCTTATGAAACTTGATTGAGTGACATTGGCATTGCATCAAAGCATAATATTATTGTAGTTTGTACCACTAAGCCGTTGGCTTAGCGCGAGTGTGATTCATCGCGCAGGTGACAGGGAAGAACCGGAGAGTTCCTCTAGACCGAGTAGAGTCTAGATTTTTGAGGTGTTGATAGTGAAGCTTAAAGATCAAAGACATACTGCTAATCATGTATTCTTATTTTATATATTGTAAAACTTGAGTTTTGAAGTATATGTACTTGAAAATATTTGTTATGTTTTCCACTGCGTTTTGAGTAAACATTTTGTCTATTGTGTTTTATAAATTCCTTTAAATGTTTTAAAATTGTTCATATTATATTAAAGGGATGGTTTGTGTGTTTTGTAAACCGTGTCATTTCTATATTCAGTATACATATATTACGATTGTATAAGCGTGTTGTGTACGTATACGGGGTATAGGGGTGTTACACAGAACCCTAATTACTCTTAAGTCAAGAACTTAGCTCAGGTCTAGAACCCAAAATTACCCTTAAGTCCAGAACTTAGCTCGGGTCCAGAACCCAAGTCTTTTTTGAGTCAAGAACTCGAACCAGGTCCAGAATCCAAACCATCCCGGGTCTAGAACCCAAGTCTTTTCTGAGTCCAGAACTCAAACTGAATCCATAAGCCAAACCATCCCGGGTTCAGAACCCAAGTCTTTTTTGAATCCAGAACTCAAACCGGGTCCAGAACCCAAACCATCCCGGGTCTAGAACCCAAGTCTTTTTTGAGTCTAGAACTCGAACTGGGTCCAGAACCCAAAACCTAAACCATCTCAGAAAAATTAAGTCTTATTGCTTTTCACTCTCTTTTGTCGTAGTCTCAGATCGTTTAAGCAGGGGGCAAACTGTAGACCCTTAATTTTTGACCCAGTCTGGTCCGATATTTTTTTTATATAGTCCAAAATAATTTTTGTGATATTTTAATTAAATAATATCTATTTTAGTATTTATTATTTATAATTTCTTTTATAAAAATAAAAAATTAAAGTAATCTTAGTAAAGTTAAAAAATATAAATAAATAAATTGGAGACTGAAAAATTGGCGACAAAAAATTTCATCGCTGAAAGCGAATTGGCCTGGGCCAATTCACCGTAGGAAATTCTCGCAATTCTTGCAGTTTCCAGTCAGCACCAATTTTTTGCCAGCGTAGTTTTTTTCTGAAATCAAATTCTATTTGGTTTTGATCTCTTTTCCTAAACGATTTTAATTTCCTTAGACAATTAGAAGTAAGTGTATTAGTTTTCCTATAAATACCACATTAAAACACAGAATTAAAGGGGGGAAAATTGTTTTATTGGATCAGGACTCAACCATTCGATCGGCCAAAAGAAAAGCCCTAGCAAGCAAGAGACATTAGCAACAAGAAGCAATCATCAATCTATCAAAGGCAACATCATTGCCTTTGTTATTGTTCATCTAGAAGACAATTTTGGCGGAACCAAATATGCAAGTTTGATCTTTAATCATGGATTATATATTCACAGTAGCTTCATTTCTTTGATTAATAAGAACATGCATGCAGTACCTTGATCTTTAAATATGTAGTAATTTGATCTTTGTTTCAATAACTTTAATTGTTTACTTTGGTTAATACATTAATTAGTTGGTTTTCAAAACTCCACTTCCATATTTTATAAAAACTAAAAACTTTAAAAACCCTAAATCATCCTTCTATTTCTAAAACTTTAAAAACCCTAAATTACTCCTCTATTTCTAAAACATTAAAAATCCTAAATTACTCTTCTGCTTCCAAAAACCTTAAGAACCCTAAATCATTTCTTCTGTTTCCAAAAACTTTAAAAACCATAAATTCCCAGTGGAGTCGCCACTGTGAGCGGGGATTTTTACCCCCACTCCTGGTGGAATGGTTCTTGCGACTTTGGCACTGTTTAGGCTCAGGGCCTTAGAGAACACGAGCCTAAGCCTGGAGAAAATGGAATCATCACCCGAACAGCCCGAGAAAAAGAAAGGGATGGATGACTCAATTTCTAAGGAATCCCCAATCCCCTAATGGGTTTGAAAAGTTGGGTACGTGTGGGAAAGGTAAAAAATAGCCCAGCACCCCCACAAAGCCTGGTTCATTGGAACTAGCCTCCTTTGTAGGTCTTAATATTATAAAATTCTTAAGTATAAAAATATTATCCATATTACATGCAACAATTAAAATAAAGCATCATTATATTAAAATCAAAGCAATGTCCAAACAAAGCAAATAAATGGACACCCATCCGAGGATGGAAACATGTCCTTACATTGTTCATGTCTAAACTAAATAGGACACCCACCGAAAGGTGGGAACATGCCCTTTACATTAGTCTAAAAACTTTAAAATAATTTAAATTACATAATACTTAACTAATGAGGTACCCACAAGGTGGAAACATTCCTCTTACAATTTTAATACTAATACGAACAAATAATAATCATAATAATAAAGAAAATATCCATCCATGGTAAATTAAATAAATTAAGCATTGAAATTAAATAAATCAAGCATCAAAAATATAATCAAATCTAAAATTAAATAAAGTAATAAATATATTAATTTTGGTTTTTAAAGAATTTTTTATTTTTAGAATTTAGAGTTTTGGATCTTAGGGTTTTAAAAACTACAGTTTTGTAATTAGGGGTTTGAAATTAGGGTTTTTAGGGTGTTTGAAACTAAGGTTTTGGAATTCAGAGTTTCGAACTTAGGGTTTTAGAGTTTAACTTACTGCGAATTCAGGGTTTGGAATTAGGGTTTTAAAATTAGGGTTTTTGAAACTAGGGTTTTGGAATTCAGAGTTTGGAATTAGGGTTTTTTGGTTTAACTTACTGCCTTAAAAACATAATTTCGGATTTGAAGAGATAAATTAAGGTTTTGGAAAAATAATCAATATTTTGGAGTTTAATAATGAAATGGTTTAGGCTTCTGGATAAAAATAGTTTGAGGTTTGGAGTTTCAATAAAATAACCTACAGTTCTTGACGTTTTAGTAAAAGAATAGATTCTAATAATTAACTTAAATCCTCAACAGCTATTGGATTATTTTAAGTTTTTTTTATGTAACATGCAAGTGGGGTTACGAATGCCAACTGATAAATTTGTTAATTAAAGCAAACGATTAAAGTTATTGAAACAAAAATCAATTTACTGCATTGTTCAAATATCAAGGTACTGCGTGTTCAAAGATCAAGTTACTTCATGCATGTTCTTATTAATCAAAGAAATGAAGCTACTATGAGCATGAATAATTTATGATTAAAGATCAAACCCCCATTATTCCATTATTGGTTCCTCCATAATTGACTTCTGGATGAATAATGAACAAAGACAGCGTTGCTGTCTTTGATGGATTGATGACTGATCATTGTTGATTTCTTTTTGTTGTCTTCTGCTTTGTCGTTTAATCTTTCTCGATATTAATTGTTGACCCTCTTAGTGTTCCTTAGTGCCCTTGTTATTGTTCATTATCGTCTTTGTTCATCTTCCTCTCCTTGTTAAATTCTGAAACTTTATTATTTATATGCCCTAACCTCACTCAGAATCCTTAACCTAATATTAATCATTCTTTAAAACAAATTCTAGTTAAATAAGGAAACTCATTAAAACCATGTTGATCTGGGGCAACCAAATTGACATGGACCAAAGCCATGTCGACCTAGTTTCCCTAGGTTTACATGAGTCCAACCTCATGTCGATCTGGGCTGCCAGATCGACATGAGGCATGCTCATGTCGACCTGGTGTGCTTAGGTCGACATGAGTCTAACCTCATATCGATCTGGGCTTCTAAGTTTGACATGAGGCATGCTCATGTCGACCTTGTCCCTCCAGGTAGACATGAGCAATTGCTCAGGCAGGCCTGATTCGAATTACTTTTGCCTTTTTTAACTTATGGACCAAAAAGTTTAATTTGGACCGATTCAACTTGATTTTAGGGTTTTGTAATTGAATTTATGCGTCTTTAATATGAATAGAATTCTTTAAAAGTTATAAACTAGTTTTAAATATTTTAAAGTCGGATCAAATTTATTTTGGCATTCTTTAATTAGGACCATATCAAATTGGCGTCAAAATTAAGTGTCTGGACCCGGGATGGCTTGGGTTCCGAACTCGGTTCTAGTTCTGGACTCAAAAAAGACTTAGGTTCTTGACCCGATTCGAGTTCTAGACTCAAAAAAGACTTGGATTCTAGACCCAAGATGGTTTGGGTTTTGGACCCGATTTGAGTTCTGGACTTAGAAAAGACTTTGGTTCTAGACTCGGTTCAAGTTCTGGACTCGAAAAAGACTTGGGTTCTGGACCCGGTTCGAGTTTTTTAATTTATTTTAAACTGTAAACCCTTAATTTTGATCCCAATTTGATATGGTCCTAATTAAAGAATGCCATAATAAATTTGATCCGACTTTAAAATATTTAAAACTAGTTTATAACTTTTAAAGAAGTAGGTTCGGATTAAATAGGCATAAATTCAATTACAAAACCCTAAAATCAAGTTGAATAGGTCCAAATTAAATTTTTTGGTCCATAAGTTTAAAAAGGTAATAATAATTCAAATTAGGCCGTCCTGAGCAATTGGTCATGTTGACATGGAGGGACAATGTCGACATGAGCATGCCTCATGTCGATCTTGGCAGCCTAGATCGATATGAGGTTGGACTCATGTCGACCTGGGCACACCAGGTCGACATGAGCATGCCTCATGTCGATCTGGCAGCCAGATGGACATGAGGTTGGACTAATGTCGATCTAGGGCAACTAGGTGGACATGGTTTTAGTTCATGTCGATTTGGTTGCCCCAGATTGACATGGTTTTAATGAGTTTTCTAATTCAACTAGAATTTATTTTAAGAACTGATTAATATTAGGTTAAGGATTCTGAGTGAGGTTAGGGCCTATAAATAATAATGTTTCAGAATTTAACAAGGAGAGGAAGATGAACAAAGACGGCAATGAATGTTAACAAAGGCAGCAAGGAACATTAAGAGGGTTGGCAATGAATATGGAGAAAGATTAAACGGCAAAGCAGAAGGCCCCAAAAAGAAAGCAACAACAATCATCACTGATCAGTCATCAATCCATCAAAGACAGCAACGCTGTATTTGTTCATTGTTCATCCAGGAGTCAATTGTGGAGAAATCAACGATGGAGGTTTGATCTTTAATCATAAATTATTCATGCTCACAGTAGCTTCGTTTCTTTGATTAATAAGAACATGCATGAAGTAACTTGATCTCTGAACACGCAGTACCTTAATCTTTGAACAATGCAGTAAATTGATCTTTGTTTCAATAACTTTAATTGTTTACTTTAATTAACACATTGATCAGTTGGTATTCATAACCCCACTTGCATGTTTCATAAAAAAAAAACATAAAACTATCTAGTAGCTATTGAGGATTTAAGTTAATTATCAGAATCTATTCTTTTACTAAAACTTCAAGAACAGTAGGTTATTTTATTGAAACTCCAAACCTCAAACTATCTTTATCCAGAAGCCTAAACCATTTCATTATTAACTCCAAAATATTGATTATTTTTCCAAAACCCTAATTTACCTTTCCAAATCAAAAATTATGTTTTTAAGGCAGTAAGTTAAACCCAAAAACCCTAATTTCAAACTCTGAATTCCAAAACCCTAGTTTCAAAAACCCTAATTTTAAAACCCTAATTTCAAACCTTGAATTTGGAGTAAACTAAGCCTTAAAACCCTAAGTTCCAAACTCTGAATTCCAAAACCCTAGTTTCAAAAACCCTAAAAACCCTAATTTTAAAACCCTAATTACAAAACTCTAGTTTTTAAAACCCTAAGATCCAAAACTCTAAATTCTAAAAAGCCAAAATTCTTTAAAACCCAAATTTTATATATTTATAACTTAATTTAATTTTAGATTTGATTATATATTTTATTATATGTTTTGATGGTTGATTTATTTAATTTCAATGCTTAATTTATTTAATTTACAATGGATGGATATTTTCTTTATTATTATGATTATTATTTGTTCATATTAGTATTAAAATTGTAAGAGGTATGTTTCCACATTGTGGGCACCTCATTAGTTAAGTATTATGTAATTTAAATTATTTTAAAGTTTTTGGACTAATGTATAGGGCATGTTTCCACCTTTCGGTGGGTGTCCTATTTAGTTTCGACATGGACGATGTAAGGACATGTTTCCATCCTCGGATGGGTGTCCATTTATTTGCTTTGTTTGGATATTGCTTTGATTTTAATATAATGATGCTTTATTTTAATTGTTGCATGTAATATGGATAATATTGTTATACTTAAGAATTTTATAATATTAAGACCTGCAAAAGAGGCCGCTTGCAATGAACCGGGCGTTGTGGGGGTGCTGGGCCATTTCTCACCTTCCCCACAAGTACATAACTTTTCGAACCCATTAGAGGGTTGGGGATTCTTTAGAAATCAAGTCATCCACCCCTTTCTTTTTCTCGGCCCGTCGGGGTGGCGACTCCATTTTCTCCGGGCTTAGGCTGGTGTTCTCTAAGGTCCCGAGCCTAAACAGTGTCGAAGTCACAAGAACCATTCCACCGGGAGTGGGGGCAAAAATCCCTGCTCACACCACTCTTCCTTTTTGGGCTCAAAATAATCATCACTATCAGTTGAGTCCCAAAATTTGCTCACCATATAAATGGATACTTCCTTTCCAACTACAACTTGCTTCATCTTGCTAAACACCACCTCTTCTTTAACTACTTTATCACCCACATCTTGGAAAGAAGACATGACAAATTTCTCATTTAAACCTCTCTCAATCATAAAAGTTGCTGGTGGTGAAACCCTGTTGAACCTTGGCAATGGATTATCCTTCATGTTTGGCTTGTTAGGTTCGGGCAACTTCTCACTATCAATCAAATTTTGAATTTCATGCCTCAACCTTAAACATTTGTCTTTCTTGTGCTGTTGCAGTTGGTGAAATTGGCAAAATGCCTTAGCATCAAAATTAGGTGGTAAAGGATTTGGCAATGATAGTGGGGCTAATGGCTATAGCAACCCCTTTTTCTGCAACTTGTTGAAAACCCAAGACAATGGTTTTTGCAACTCCAAAAACTTTCTTTTACCACCTTGACCAGTTGCATTAACATCAACTGCCTTTTGTGTGCTTTGATTTCTAGACTGGTAGTTCATTTTCTCATTTCTTCTTATAGGAAAGCGGTTCTTCTCCCTCTCCCACTCTTCAATTTGAAAACTAGCTTGAAGAAGATCTATGAAATCTTTTATAAAAGTGTGAGACATCCTATCATGAAGACTAGGCAACACCCCTCTTATAGTCATCCTAATATGATTTGATTTGTTAGGCCTTTTCTTAAGCAAAGCGGCCTTGTTCCTCCACCTCTTTACATAGTCAACAAAATTTTCATTCGACTTTTGCTAATTGACTCAACCTCCAACTCAGTATTATACTTGTATTATTGGATGAAAACCTTCTATAACAAATCCCAACTCTTTTGAGTACTATTCTCTAAGGTGTTGAACCGATTCTGCACAACCGGATCAGATGAAAGCATAAAGTACCTTAAGAGTTTGAGCTTTAGCAGCTCAAGCAGACTGCATAGCAGTGATGTACTGCTTGACATGAAGATGAGGGTTGCCAGTTCCATCAAACTTAGCAAATGATGCATCTTAAACTTATAAGGGACCTCATCATCTTATTCAAACAGCTTGTCCACTTCTGACATCTCTTTGATTTTCAGCTTCTTCTTAAACTTCTTCTCCAAATCAACAAGCGTCTTCTCCACATTAGATGTCTCGGTCTTTTCAACAGTTGCCTTCTCCACAACCTTCGACTCCTTCTTCTTATCTTGAGGATCTTGAAAATGTTGAGCCTAGTATTCACCATCATCCAAAAGCATCTTGTCATCATCGAAGGCTACCTCACTAACGTTAGCCTTCCCTTTGTAATTCTGATTCTTGGTACTAGCAGATGTTTTATTAACATTCCCAAACATTGCAGCCATTTGGCTTCTCATGGTCACCGCCATGACCCATTTAAGTCTTCCATTTTGGCATTGAGGGCATCATCTACCATCTTTTGAATTTGTTCTAGTTCTATTGCTTTTGGTGAGAAAGTGACTGAGTTGTGACTAGATTTTATGTCATCAACGTAGGTTGGATTACCATAGGCTCTTGAACTATTATAAACCAGAGCTGTAAGCTACAAAGGATTAATGATATGAGATGCAAAAGCAAGTATGCATGTATGCATGGATGCACAAGTAACAAACAAATCAAGTCAACTCAATATGGTAGGAACAAACCTTCCAACCTTATAACTTTCACACAATAAATCTAGTCTCTTTTTCTAGGTATATGGCCAACAAAATATCAACATAGGGTATCTTATTTTTTAATAATTCACTCAGATAGTTTAACCAATAGTTGTACTTTCAAAATTAGAAGTCCATCCATCCCATTAATTAGGTCTAAATCCATTGGATAAAAAATAGCTTTTATGCTATGTTGGATTTAAACTAAATTAAATGGTTTATCATAGATATATTTCCTATTTGGAAAAAACAACTATTGATTCAAGCTTTAAATAAGCCCATGATTATTAAGTCTTAGCGTAAACTAGGCCCCCAATTGATTTTAAGTATTCCATAATTGGTTTAATTAGTTGTAAGCCCATTTTAAGAAAATGGTTTGAATGAAAAATGGTTTCATTTCAAAGCCCATTGTAAAAAGGTTTACTTCAGAATGAATTTGAGATTTGAGCTTGGACCATGAGGTGAAAAAATGTTTTTATTTCAAAGCCCATTGAGTAAAGATTTGTTCGAAAAATGATTTTGGGCTTTGGGTTTGGGCTATGAGGTAGAAAGAATTTTTGACTCATCTTGGAAAAAGGTTTTATGTCCAAAGACCATTTTGAAAAATTTTGAAAATGGTTTTTAGTCTTTTGGGCTTAAAAATTATTTTGCGTTTACAATATAATTAGGTCATATTAGAAAAAAAAAAACCAAATTGGCCATGATTCAAACTAAGATATGTCAAACATAGTCAAAGAGTAAGCATTTAGGTATAAACCTAAAAAAAGTAACTAGACCAACTACATGGGCTTTAGTCTTTGGGTTGAAATGCTTAAGCTCCCATAGCAAGTATATACAGGTACGAAGCTATGAGTGGTTATGCCATGCTCGATCTCCATACCTTGAGTGATAGTATGGTATCCCTTACACAACACAACACGAGTAACATGGGCGTCCTAACTCATAGACACAATGCAATCTAATATGATGCAATAGATAACATCATAATAAGAAAGAATAAAATAATATAAAGATCAACGGAATCAACTTCTCTTATCCCCAGTGTAGTCAACACTGTGAGCGGGGATTTTCACCCCCACTCCCAGTGTAATGGTTCTTGTGACTTCGACACTATTAGACTTAAGGCCTTAGAGAATATGGGATGATAAGTGTATAGTTGATGATATTTTTCCCCCTATTTCTTTGTATATTTATTGTCAAATTAAGTTTAATTTGTTTGTTCAAGTGTTTATTAGGGTTGATTCCAGGAACCTTTTACATGTTGAGACCTTATGGTTGTTTAGGCCGAAATCACTAATGAAAGACAAGGAAAAGAGCTATTTTGGGAAAATTCTTCAAGTGACACGCCCAATGACATGGACGTGTCAATGGCCGTGTCATTCAACTACTTTACAGAAGCTTCGGCACGCCCAAGGATATGGGTGTGCACTGGCCGTGCCATAGATCCTGCCTTATAGAAGCTGTGACACGCCCAAGGACATGGATGTGTCACTGACCGTGTCCTTAAGCTAGCATTTTAGTAGCCATGACATGCCTAATGAAATGGGTGTGTCACTACCCATGTCATTAACGGTGAAAAATAGCATCATTGACAATCCTAGAGACATGGGCATGTTACTGGGCGTGTTAGGCTAAATCTCTGGGCTATAAAAGTTAAACTGACGTGCGAATTAGTGATCCAATTTTTATCACTTAGAGCCAACTTCCTTAGAAAGAAAAAGAGTTTAGCAACTGAGATTGAAGGTGAAGATTCAAGTTAAATAAGATTTAAATGAAGAATAAAATATTGAAGTGAAGAAACATGAATCATTAATTATGGATTGTTTGAATTCTTTTACTTATTTCTTTTGTTCTGGTTTTCTGGATATAAATATGAACTAAATAATCTCTATCTAGATATTGATGAACCCTAGCTTTATTGCATGGATTGAATAGTTCTTGTTAAATTAGATCATTTAATTTAGTTATTTTATCCTTTTTATTCTTAATTTCTTATTTCCAATTGATAATAGCATGCTTATTGATTGGTTTTAATTTTCATATTATTGACTTGAGAGAGCTTGATATGAACATAATTCTCATTAGGATTGAGGGTTGATTGGAGTGCTAGAGATAGACTTACAAGATCCTTTGGTTTTATAATTCCTTATTCTTATTGCAAGATCTATTCAAATATGTTTGAGAAGAGATTCCAGCATTCTACTTAGTGATTAGGGATTAATTCACTTGAGAGAAGTTGTAGTCTAATTTAGAGGAGTGCCAATTCAGCTCTATTATTTGATTTAATTGAATTGATATTCATAAATATTTTTATGGATAGGGGGATTCAATATCTGGATAGTATTTTCATCATTAACTCTTTTCGAAAAATATTCAATTTTTTTTTACTTTAATTTATTAAGTAACTCGTCTTTTATTTTAATCATCACAAAAACTATTGATTTTCTAAATAAAGTTGAGATTTGCACTAGTAATTGACGTTATCTCTAGTGGAACGATATCTTACTTACTACTTTATTACTTGCACAACCCGTGCACTTGGAGTAATACTGCAATAGCACAAATTTGCCACTAAGTTTTTGGCGACGTTGTCGGGAAATAACAGTTTCAATATTAGTAATATAATCAAGGCTGTTGATTTAGTTTTTATTTTATTTGTTTTAACATTGGTTCTTACTTGTTGACTGTCATTTTAGGTACTTCGTCCCATTTATAACCCAAGCTAGCTCCTCCCAATTACTTGAATTAGATTAAGAACTAGAGAGAACATTGAGAGGAAAGAGAAAGGAGGAAAGGGAAGCAGTTTTGGCAGAAACAAAAACAAACTTGGAAGAAACAAACTTAGAAGATTCAAGCTCAGAAGAAGAACTTGAAGTGATGGAAAGAAATGAGCCAAGAATAATGCAGGAATATGCTAAGATCACTGTCGATGGGGCTGATTCTAGCATACGGAGGCCTGCACTTGCTGCAAAAACCTTTGAAATAAAGCCAAATGTAATTCAAATGGTGCAACATACTTGCCAGTTTTATGGGTTTGAAGATGAAGATCCTAATGCACATCTTGAGAATTTTTTTAGAGATATGTGACACGTTCAAGATAAATAATGTCTCGGATGATGGAATTAGGCTGAGGTTGTTCCCATTTTCACTTAAAGATCGACCAAAGAAATAGCTGAATTCTTTTCCCCCAGGCAATTTTACCACATGGGGTTAGCTGGCAAAGAAATTCTTAGAAAAATACTTCCCACCATTCAAGACTGTCAAGTTGAGGAATGATATCTCATCCATCAAATGTATTAACAATGTAATAATTTACTTAACACATTTATAACTAAATGTGTTAAATCTCAAAATCATATGAATGTATGCAATCATGTAAGTTTGTACTTACCTCAAGAACAACTCACACCAATCTATACACTTCCTCTTCCAAGAATTCTCCACTACTAGGATTAGGGCAACTTAACCTCTTCACCACCTAAAGCAAAAAGAATAATACACACTTATTTAAAGATACACAAGAATTCCAATACAATCATTCACCTATTAGTCTCATACTAGACCCATAGATCACAAATTATAAGCCAACACAACTATCTAGGACCCACGGTCATGGGTTAGCAAACGAATCTATCCAATTTTCTTAACACCCCCACGGTCGTGGCATCCAAGGGCCACGGGCGTGGCATCCAATTTGCTTCTGTTTCGGACCAAACTCATGTATTCTATGCTTTAAACTTTATTAAACACAAACATCTTGAAGATCTACCAAAAATAATTGATCAAACACAATATTTGCATCAATTACCAACTGACAACTCTAACTCTTCCAACACCAAACCTAACTCCATCTCTTCAATTCAACCCCAAAATCAAAATCAAATATACCCAATACTCTCAAACACACCACAATTAAACATATTCATACCATCAACAATTAATCTTCCAACTCAAATACAACTTAAAATAAAACAAGGGAATCAAGTGGAAACTTACCAAAGTTGATGAAATTTCTTAGATTTCCAACTTGATCACTTGAAATCTTCTTCAATTTTGAGCTTGGAAAACAAAATTTTTTTTTTTTTTGCTTCTTTGATGGCCGGCCAACCCAAAGAGAAAAGAAACCAAAGAGCAAAATGAATGGTAAATAACTAAGTCAACTCTTTTCTTTAAACTTCCACCAAGCAAAAATAATATTAAAATATTCATAAAATATCCTCTTCCACTCACTAAATTTTTCATTTTCCACTAATTAATTTAATTAATTATAAATAATCAATTTATCTTCTTTTGACCATATAATAATTTGACTTGTATATGTTGTATATATCACCATATATATAACATATACACTCTCTCTTTACTTCTTTTCTCTTTCCATTAAACATATACATTAAATCCAAATACAACAATAATACCAAAACTTTTAGGGTATCCTTTGGGATATTACAATTCTCCCCCTCTAAAAAGAAATTTTGTCCTCAAAATTACCTGATATCAAGTCTGAAAAAGTTGAGGATACTGATCTCGCATCACTTGTTCACTCTCCCAAGTTGCCTCTTCCTTTGCATGATTTTTCCAAAGAACCTTTACAAGTGGCACTTTCTTATTTCTCAGCTCTTTCACTTCATGTGCCAAAATAGCAATTGGTTCTTCTTCAAAAGTCAGATCTGGACTCGCCTTAATAGATTCAACTAGCAAAATATGAGATGGGTCTGATCTATACCTCCGCAACATAGAAACATGGAAGACATTGTGAATTCTGTCCAACTCAGGCGGCAAAGCAATTCGATAAGCAACTGGTCCAACTCTTTCTAATACTTCATAAGGTTCGATAAAATGAGGACTTAACTTCCCTTTTCGACCAAATCTCAAAATCTTCTTCCAAGGAGACACTTTCAAAAATACTTTATCTCCAACATCAAACTCTATGTCTCTCCTCTTCAAATCCGAATAAGATTTCTGTCGATCTGAAGCTGCTTTCAACCGATCCCGAATTATCTTCACTTTCTCTTCCGTTTCTTTAATCAAATCAGGACCAACCAATTTGCCTTTTACAACTTCATTCCAACATAGAGGTGTCCTACACCTTCTACCATATAATGCCTCATATGGTGCCATTCCAATACTGGATTGATGACTGTTGTTGTAAGCAAATTCCACAAGTGGCAAAAATCTGTCCCAACTTCCAGAGAAATCAATGACACAGCTTCTCAACATATCTTCTATAATCTATATCACTCTCTCTGACTGCCCATCTGTCTGCGGATGAAAAGCAGTGCTAAAGTGCAATCGAGAACTCAAAGCACCATGTAAACTTTTCCAAAATCTCAAAGTAGACCGAGGATCTCGATCAGACACCAAAGAAATTGGAACTCCATGCAATTTCACTACCTCACTGATATACAGCTCAACTAACTTCTCAAGAGAATAGTCTATCTGGACTGGAAGAAAATGAGCTGTCCTTGTCAACCAATCAACAATCACCCAGATAGCATCATGCTTCTTCAGAGTCAACGGCAAACAAGACACAAAATCCATTGTCACTCGCTCCCATTTCCATTCAGGTACTAATAAAGGTTGAAGCAACCCAGTTGAAACTTGATGCTCAACTTTCACCCTCTGACAAGTGAGACACTTGGATACAAACTCCGCTATGTCTCTCTTCATGCCTGTCCACCAATAATGTTGCTTCAAATCTTGATACATCTTTGTACTTCCAGGGTGCATAGCAAAAATCGACTGGTGTGCTTCCTCTAAAATAATCTTTCTCAATCTTGCATCATCAGGAACACACAATCTATTCTTGAACCAAAGGCTACCATCGCTTCTCACATAAAAATCTCGATTCTCCCCATCTTGGCAATTTGACACAATCTTCTGGATTTTCTCATTTGCCAATTGAGCCTCTCTAATATGATCCAACAACACCGGTTTCAATTGCAACTGAGCTAACAATGCACCATCATCACATGATTCAAAACTAACATGCAACGCTTTCAACTCAACAAGTAACATAAGAGAATAAGCAGTCAAACCTGCCAAAGACTTCCGACTCAAGGCATCAGCAACAACATTCGCCTTACCAGGATGATAATCAATCAAACAGTCATAGTCTTTGTTAGACAAATGATCTCAATTTTGATCCTTGACAACTCAAATTGAATGATCCATTTAACTTGTGTTTGGAGAATCTTGTTGCAGACTTAGGTTACTTCAAATAAAGTTGAACAAAACACTTCTAGCGGTCGCACCAAATATGAATACGACCTCACCTAAAGAAGAGCGACCGTCCCAATTTATGGACGACCGCTAACCAAGGAACTCAAAACATTCTTATCACAGTAAGGTTCGCGGTGACAAGAACGGCGAATGACTCGGCCTCGCTTACCACCTTAGCGACCGCCCATTTAGAGTCGCGACCGCTCTACCAATTCAAGAAGAATTTTCTTAAAGAGACAGTAGTGTTCGTGTCCACAGGTGCGTCCAGAAGTTCGACGCGAGAACATCAATTCGACCGCGAAGATGCTACCTAGGGCGACCGAGATATTCAAATAATGGCGGACATCTCTTCTGCCCTGTCAGAGAATGCCACGTGACATGACCGTTATAAATCCACTTCAACATTCAAAAAGGGAGACCGCACCTTGGTGATGCGCGACCGTCCCGACAATCGCAGCATGGGCAAGATTCCAGCTGCAGAGCACTCAAATTCGACCATTGAAGCTTTTTTAAATACAGCGACCGCACCTTGTCCAAGGACGACCGCGTGAGATATGAGAGCGACCATCCTTCTATGAAGGATGATCGCAAAATGCTTCGGACAGTTTAAGTAAAGAAGGTCTAAGCTGCCAAGACTTTATTCTCACTATCAATAACGGCTAGTAAGACCACATTGGCTATAAATACAGTGTTTCTATGAGAAAACAAAAGAAAAGAAGCAAGAAATCAGATTTTGATAGCCAAGCAACAAATTTTCTTTTACTTAAACTTACATTTGAATTGTAATGAATGTTAGGTGTTAGCATTGAAAACACCATTGTATAAGTTTGAGTGTGAGATTGGAAAAACACTTGGGTTGAGAGAGTAAGCCTTGTAAAACTCTTGTTTGGGTTGTGAGAGTGAGCCTCAAAAACTCCTTTAAAGGTTCTTGAGTGTAAGCCTTAGAAAACACTTGTGAAGTTAGGTGTGAACTTGTGAAAACACCAAAGTTGGAAGTGAGCTTGTAAAAACTTCAAAGATTATTGGAAACTTAACAAGTTGTTAAGGAAGTGGGTGTAGGATTGAAGTAAAATCCGAACCACTATAAATCTTGTGTGTTCTTTCTTTCTTCATTACTCAACCATCTCTTAATTCCGCACTTCTATTTTGTTGAGTTTTTTAAATTGTCATTATTTCTTGAGGAAACCAATTCACCCCCCCCCCCTCTTGGTTGCCATCTTAGGACAACAATTGGTATCAGAGCCTGAGATTTCTTAAACTTAATTGTGAAATCTGATCCACTATGGCAACTTCTTCTTCATCAAGCTCTCATGGAAATCTTAACACTATTCTTAGACCCTACTTTGATGGAACTGATTATTCATACTGGAAACACAAAATGTATTTGTTTCTAGATAGTGAAGGGATTGAACTATGGGATTTCGTGGAAAGTGAGTGGAAATCTCCCACTTATGAAGTTGACGGTATTCAATTTCCACTTCCCAATTGCACTCAAATCAATCAAAGAAGTTGAGAGCTCAAGCAATGAAGGTACTGATGATGAAGATGAAATGGCAATGTTCTAAAAAAGAATCAATGAATGGAAAAGGAAGAAAAGATTACAAGCAAACAAAGGTACACCTCCAAAATTCTCCTTCAAAGATAAAGAAAAGAAAAATGAGGTAAAATGCTATGAATGTGGAAAAACTGGTTACATTAAATCGGATTGCTTCAAATTAAAGAACAAAAAGAAATGGGATAAAGAAAAGAAAAAGTCTCTCAAAGCCACATGGGATGACTCTTCTTCAAGTGGAGAAGAAGAAGAAGAAGGAATTTCAAATCTGTGTCTCATGGCTATTGAAGATGACTCCAATGAGGTAAGTACTCAATCCTTTGATCTAGTAGCACATAATGATACAAATGATATAGATGATAGTGATTTGATTGAGCACATGAACTTTAAAATAGAAAAATATTTTTCTAAAATGATGCTTTATAAAGAGAAAAACTCTAAGTTAGAAAAAGATTTTATATGCTTAAAGAACTCTACCTTAGAATTGAAAACCTCAAATGAACACTTGATGAATACGATAGGAGAGTTAAATAAAAACTCACATGACTTAGAAAAGGTGATTAAAGAAAATGAAACATTGAAGCATGAGCTAAAAGAACTAAAAGAATCAATTTCCAAATTTCATAAAGGAAAGGAAGCATTAAATACATTAATTAATAACCAAAGATCACCTTCCTTAAAGTATGGATTAGGATTCAATGGCTTAACCAACATTGCACCAAGTAAACCAACATACTTGTAGCTGCATGCATAATACGTTAAATACAAAAAGAAAAATGCAGAAGTATAGAATGCCATGGCAATGCACATATTGCATGAAATTCGGACACAAAAATTTCTATTGTTATATAAGAAAGGCTCATCTCAAGTTAGAAGGCACTTTTACTACTAACCATCAAGGACCCAACTTCATGTGGCTACCTAAAAGGAGATGATCACTATTGACTTGCAGGTATGCCTAAAATCTACTATCAACGAAAGCACATGGCTTGTAGATAGTGGATGCTCAAGGCATATGACTGGAAATGTAAAGCTCTTTACAAGTATTACCTACAAACATGGAGGTAATGTAACTTTTGGAAACAATTCTAAAGGTAAAATTCTTGGTGTTGGCTCCATTGGTTCTATTGGTAAGGATTTAATTGAAGATGTATGGCTTGTTGATGGTTTGAAACATAACTTGCTAAGTGTTAGTCAACTTTGTGATAAAGCATACTTTGTCAATTTTGATTCCAAGGAATGAAAAATCACAAATTCAAATGATATTATCATATTTAAGGGTACTAGAACAAACAACACTTATAATATCAACATTCATTCAAATCATAAATGTTTAATGTCCACTAATAATGATGCATGGTTATGGCATAGAAGACTAGGACATGCTGGTATGGATCAATTGAAATATATTTGTAATGAAAACTTAGTTGATGGCTTACCTAAGATAAAATATGATAAAGACAGGATTTGTGAACCTTGTCAACATGGTAAGCAACACAAAAGCTCATTTAAAACAAAGAGTGTTATAAGCACCTCTAGACCTTTAGAGCTCATTCATTTGGATTTGTTTGGACCAAATAGAGTCACAAGCTTAGGAGGCAAATCATATGCATTTGTTCTTGTTGATGACTACTCTAGATTCACATGGGTTAATTTCTTAGGTCCAAAGAATGAAGCCTTTAATTACTTCAAAATGTTTGCAAAAAGAGTTCAAAATGAAAAAGGATATGTGATCACATCTATTAGAAGTGATCATGGCAAAGAATTTAAGAATGAAAATTTTGAAGGCTTTTGCAATGAACTTGGCATTTCACATAATTTTTCTGCTCCTAGAACTCCACAGCAAAATGGTGTAGTTGAAAGGAAAAATAGAACTTTAATTGAAATGGCTAGGACAATGCTCAATGAATATGATTTACCATCTTATTTTTGGGCAGAAGCCGTTAATACAGCTTGTTACATTGCAAATCGTGTTTACAAAAGGCATTTAACTAATAAAACTTCTTATGAGCTATGGAATGGAAGAATACCCAGAATTGGATATTTTAGAGTATTCGGATGCAAATGCTTCATATTGAATACCAAGGATAATCCTGGAAAATTTTCATCTAAATCAGATGAAGGCATATTCCTAGGATATTCATCATATAGCAAAGCATATAGGGTATTTAACATGAAAACTCTAGTTATAGAAGAATCAATGCATGTTGTATTTGATGAATCATCTAATCATGATCAAAAGAAATGTATTGCTTTCAATGACCCTTCAGGTACTCTTGAATCTCTTGAATCTATTGATGCTCCAAAGATCAATCAGCATGAACTTGAAGAAAAGACTCAAGATCTACCTAAGAATTGGCAATACAAGAAAGATCATCCTAAGGAACTCATCATTGGAGAAACATCTAAGGGAGTAATTACTAGATCTAAAATTAATCGTGTAGATGTTAATTTTGCTTTTGTTTCTCAAATTGAGCCAAAGACTATTGAGGAGGCTTTAAATGATGAAAATTGGATAACTGTAATGCAAGAAGAACTTAATCAATTTGAAAGACATAATGTTTGGCAACTTACTCCTAGACCTACAGATCACTCTATAATAGGATGCAAATAGGTCTATAGGAATAAGCTTGATGAAAATGGTCCCATTATTAGAAATAAAGCAAGATCGGTAGCCAAAGGCTATAATCAAGAAGAAGGTATTGACTATGATGAAACCTTTGCCCCCGTAGCCAGATTAGAAGCTATTAGAATATTACTTGCTTTTGCATGTCATATGAACTTTAAGCTTTTTCAAATGGATGTTAAAAGTGCATTTCTAAACGGACTTATAAGCGAAGAAGTTTATGTAGAACAACCTCCTGGTTTTGAAAACTACAAATTTCCTTATCATGTTTTCAAACTTACCAAAGCTTTATATGGATTGAAACAAGCACCTAGAGCTTGGTATGATAACCTTAGTGCATATTTGCTTGAAAATGGTTTTTCAAAAGGAAAAGTAGACACAACTCTTTTTGTTAAAAAGGACAAGCATAACATTTTGATTGTACAAATTTATGTGGATGACATAATATTTGGAGCTACTAATGAAGCCTTGTGCAAAGAATTTGCTACTTGTATGACTAGGGAATTTGAAATGAGCATGATGGGTGAACTCAAGTTCTTCCTTGGACTGCAAGTCAAGCAATGTGAAGATGGGATCTTCATCAACCAATCCAAATATACGAAAGAACTCATCAAGAAATTTGGAATGGATGGCTGCAAAACTAGAAAAACTTCTATGAGCACATCCTTGAAATTAGGTACAGATGAAAATGGTAAAGCAATAGATGAGAAGAAATATCGAGGTATCATCGGATCACTTCTTTACTTAACTGCTTCTAGGCCTGATATAATGTATAGTGTATGTCTTTGTGCTAGATTTCAAACTAGTCCTAAAGAATCACACTTGAATGCCACTAAGAGAATTTTGAAATATTTGAGTGGTACAATGCATTTAGGACTTTGGTATCGTAAAAATACATCATTTCATATCATAGGCTTTTCAGATGCAGATTATGCTGGTAGTATCTTAGATAGAAAAAGCACTATAGGAGCATGTCACTTTCTTGGTAATTGTCTAGTTTCTTGGCATAGTAAGAAACAAGCATCGGTTGCTTTATCCACAACGGAAGCAGAATATGTTGCAGCATGTTTTTGTTGCACACAAGTATTATGGATGAAACAACAATTGCTTGACTATGGTAAAGTATTTAACAATATCTCCATTAAATGTGACAACACTAGTGCTATCAATTTGTCTAAAAATCCTATCCAACACTCTAGATCCAAACATATAGATATTAGACATCATTTCTTGAGAGAAAATGTACAAAATCAGAATATAATCCTAGAATTTATAGATACACAAAATCAACTTGCTGATATCTTCATAAAACCCTTGAATGAAGATAGACTTAACTTCATTAAACTCAATTTAGGAATGATTGATGGAATCACTTTGAATTAATTAAAACTTTTGCCTTTTAATAAAGTTTCTTTGTGCATATATGTATATTTTTGCCTAAACATTAGAAAATTCCTCCATCTTTCCTTGAATCTTTCATTTATAAGTCAGTCACGTTCGCTCCAGTGTCCTTTCGCGATCGCTATCTTGTCTGCCAGATTCACTCAAACAAATTACTCTGTGCGCGGTCGAGAAAATTTATGCGCGGGCGCAATAATTTGAACAGTTTCGATCGTTGCAGATAGATTCTTCACTCGCGAGCGTACTGATCTTGATAATGGTCGCTAGACCGAATTTCACGATCACACCCTGTTGAATCTGTGACCGCACTCTGTACACTCTGCTCGAAATTTTGTAACCATTGGCTGTGTGACAGGTCGCAACTCTTAACTTTCAACAGTCATAAACAACTATT
Source organism: Garcia nutans (assembly GCA_947685225.1). Taxonomy (NCBI): domain Eukaryota; kingdom Viridiplantae; phylum Streptophyta; class Magnoliopsida; order Malpighiales; family Euphorbiaceae; genus Garcia; species Garcia nutans. The sequence continues at coordinate 41,038,085 of CANTUV010000045.1, forward strand.
TTCTTAATTTCATCTATTTAAGAGTATGTTACATCAGTTTCTTTGATATTTTGCTTATTAAAACATACAAACTTCCCTCCGAATCTCTAAAATCTTCTCAAAATCATCTGTTTCTCAATCACCCTCTGTTTTCCAATTCTCTTCTGTTTCTTCTGTTCTGATGGCTCCCAAAAAGAAAACCACCTCCAAAATAAAAGGACAAGCAAAGAGAGTTCCAGGAATCACAATAAGAGAACCCACAGTTGATCCTCCATCTCCTCCACAATCTAGAAGAGGTGAGAAAATTCACAAACCTCACCACCAAACTTCTGAAGAAGATGTTAGGTATGCTATGTTGAAGTGGAAGAAGGTTGAGGGAACCAAATCTCCTTTTGGTGGGATGCTCTCTGCCCTAAATATCAAGGACGAGATTGAGAGATTACTAGATGTCCTTGGATGGAGAAAGTTTGTATTTCCAGAAGAGGTAGGTTATTCCAGTCTGAGCAAGGAGTTTCTTATGTCTTTTCAAATAGAAAAGAGTGCTAACTCTGCACTAGGATGGTATGGGGTTAGGTTTAAACTCTTTGATCAATACCAATCCTTAACCCTAGAAGATTTTGGCAGCATTTGGAACTTTCCTACTGATGGTATAACCTCCTACAATGATCAAATCTTCTCAAACCAAACTCTCTCTGAATTCTGGCAAGAAATTTCGGTGGAAACTTCTTTTGAAAAGGAATCAAAAGCCAGACACATCAAATCTCTCACCCATTGGATGCTCCATAGGATTATCACCTACACCATCCATCAAAGAGCATATGGGAATGAAAAGGTAACCAAGAGAGACCTCATCTTTTTATATGCTTTCACCCACAACATTCAAATGAACACAACCAAGTTCTTGATTGACACCCTCTATCATCATGCTGTTACAAGCACTGGAACTTTCTTCCTATCCTCACAAATTACTCAAATAGCTAGGCACCTGAACCTGCTAAATGATTTGAACTTAGCTACTTTGAGAAACCCTTTCAATCTTGCCTCTAGTGCCATCACTATTGACTACTTAGAGCATGCTGGATGTGTAAGGAAGATTGAAGGTACATATGTATACTATTTTGGCAAGAAAGGAGTTGTGGACAGACAAAAGAAAAGGCCAAGGTATACAATTAAGGAAGAGGGAGACTCTGTGGAAGTTGCTGTGGAATTACCTCCAAAAGCTGCTTCATCCAAAGCTACTCAAGAAACCACTTCATCCTCTACACAACTCATCCTCAATGCTATCAAATCTCTCCCCAGGAAACTCTCTAGGTTCAAGAAAAGTGTCTCTAAGAGATTCCATTACTTGAACAAGAGAATTGACCTTATATCTCACATGCACCATGACCTCTATGATATGCAAGGCAAACTGGACTTGCCTCAATGCAATCTTGAAGATTGGGATATAAGTGATCATACTCAAAGCCTTCCTAAAGAAGAAGAGTCAATAAGCACTAGCTCTACCTCTTTTGCTCCTCAAGATAAAGGAAAAGCTCCTTTAATAGAAGAAGAGATAGATGAGGATGATGAATCTGGATAGTATATTTAAGATGTTTAGTTTCAGTAGTTTACATCTTCATTTTGTGTTATGCTTTGATTTGTTTATTGCTTTACTTATATCTTTGTACTTTCTTCTACCTTTTAATAAACATAATGTTTAGTATCTTTATTTGTTTAATAGTTTATGCAATGCTTGTTGCTTTGTTGCTTTTAATAGTTTATGCAATGGGAAAAATGTTTTGCCTATCACAAAGGGGGAGAAAATAGTACACAAATTGGAATTATTGGAATTCAATGCACCAAGATAATCAAATCAAATAATTTCAAATGCACCTAGATAGACTTAACCATGATTCATGCATATGTCAAGGGGGAGCATTTTAGTTTGTTTTAAAATCATTCAATTTGAATTGTCAAAGTCAAAATGGGGGAGATTGTTAGACAAATGATCTCAATTTTGATCCTTGACAACTCAAATTGAATGATCCATTTAACTTGTGTTTGGAGAATCTTGTTGCAGACTTAAGTTACTTCAAATAAAGCTGAACAGAATACTTCTAGCGGTCGCACCAAAGATGAATAAGACCGCACCTAAAGAAGATCGACCGTCCCAATTTATGGACGACCGCTAACCAAGGAACTCAAAACATTCTTATCACAGTAAGGTTCGCGGTGACAAGAACGGTGAATAACTTGGCCTCGCTTACCACCTTAGCGACCGCCCATTTAGAGTCGTGACCGCTCTACCAATTCAAGAAGAATTTGCTTAAAGAGACAGTAGTGTTCGCGTCCTCAGGTGCGTGCAGAAGTTCGACGCGAGAACCTCAATTCGACCGCGAGATGCTACCTAGGGAGACCGCGATATTCAAATTATGGCGGACATCTCTTCTGCCCTGTCAGAGAATGCCACGTGACATGACCGTTATAAATCCACTTCAACATTCAAAAAGGGCGACCGCACCTTGGTGATGCACGACCATCTTGACAATCACAGCATGGGTAAGATTCTAGCTGCAGAGCACTCAAATTCGACCGTTGAAGCTTTTTTAAATACAGCGACCGCACCTTGTCCAAGGACGACCGCGTGAGATATGAGAGCGACCATCCTTGTATGAAGGACGACCGCGAATTGCTTCGGACAGTTTAAGTAAAGAAGGTCTAAGCTGCCAAGACTTTATTCTCACTATCAATAACGGCTAGTAAGACCACATTGGCTATAAATACAGTGTTTCTATGAGAAAACAAAAGAAAAGAAGCAAGAAATCAGATTTTGATAGCCAAGCAACAAATTTTCTTTTACTTAAACTTACATTTGAATTGTAATGAATGTTAGGTGTTAGCATTGAAAACACCATTGTATAAGTTTGAGTGTGAGCTTGGAAAAACACTTGGGTTGAGAGAGTAAGCCTTGTAAAACTCTTGTTTGGGTTGTGAGAGTGAGCCTCAAAAACTCCTTTAAAGGTTCTTGAGTGTAAGCCTTAGAAAACACTTGTGAAGTTAGGTGTGAACTTGTGAAAACACCAAAGTTGGAAGTGAGCTTGTAAAAACTTCAAAGATTAGTGGAACCTTAACAAGTTGTTAAGGAAGTGGATGTAGGATTGAAGTAAAATGCGAACCACTATAAATCTTGTGTGTTCTTTCTTTCTTCATTACTCAACCATCTCTTAATTCCGCACTTCTATTTTGTTGAGTTTTTTAAATTGTCATTATTTCTTGAGGAAACCAATTCACCCCCCCCCCCTCTTGGTTGCCATCTTGGGACAAAAGTCTTTAATCAATTCTAACCACCGTCTCTACCAAAGATTAAGCTCTCTCTGAACCCCCAAATATTTCAAACTCTTATGATCTATATAGATAAAACACTTCTCTCCATACAAGTAATGTCGCCAAATCTTCAATGCAAAAACTATAGCTGCTAACTCCAAATCATGCGTCGGATAATTAAGGTCATGCGGCTTCAACTGCCGAGAAGCATAAGATATGACTCTACCTTCTTGCATCAAAACACAACCTAAACCATTATGTGAAGCATCACTGTAAATCACATATGGTTTATCTTCCACAGGCAAAGTAAGAACAGGAGCTTGAGTCAACATCTCCTTCAACTGATCAAAACTAGTTTGACACTGATCTGTCCACACAAATCTAACTCCTTTCCGAAGTAATCTGGTGAGTGGAGTAGCTATCAAAGAAAAACCTTTCACAAAGCGTCGATAATAGCCTGCCAAACCCAGAAAACTTCTAACTTCAGTTACAGACTTCGGTGGACTCCAATTTAAAATAACTTCAACTTTACTCGGATCAACTCTTATACCATCTGCTGAAACTATATGACCAAGAAAAGTCACTTGATCAAGCCAAAACTCACACTTCGACAACTTAGCATACAATTGCTTCTCTCTCAAGATCTGCAACACAATCTGTAAATGCTTATCATGATCTTCTTCATTACGTGAATACACCAAAATATCATCAATGAAAACCACCACAAACTGATCTAGATAGGGCCTAAACACCCTATTCATCAAATCCATGAAAGCTGCAGGTGCATTCGTCAACCCAAAGGGCATCACTAAAAACTCATAATGCCCATACCTTGTGCGAAAAGCTGTCTTAGGAACATCTTCCTCTCTGACCCTCAACTGATGGTACCCTGATCTCAAATTAATCTTAGAGAAAACTGCTGCTCCCTTCAATTGATCAAAGAGATAATCAATCCTTGGCAAAGGATACTTATTCTTGATAGTAACCTTATTCAATTGTCTATAATCGATGCACAACCTCAAAGTACCATCCTTCTTCTTCACAAACAGCACAGGAGCTCCCCACAGAGACACACTAGGGTGAACAAACCCTTTATCCAACAACTCATGCAACTGTACCTTCAACTCTCTCAACTCAGCAGGTGCCATTCGATATGGTGTAATAGAGATGGGAGTGGTACCAGGCAACAAATCGATACCAAACTCAACCTCTCTCTCAGGGGGTAACCCTGGCAACTCCTTAGGAAACACATCTGGAAATTCCGCAACTGTGGGTATACTATCAAGTTGAGAACCCACTATTCTGGTATCCACCACATGAGTAAGAAAAGCATCACACCCTTTTCTAATCAACTTTCTAGCTACAACAGTTGAAACAAACAAGGATGTAAGTTGTCTTTGCTCACTAGATACCATCACACTTCTACCATCACCAGTTCTCAAGGTAACACACTTCTTTTGACAGTCTACCACAGCTCCATGTTTAGACAACCAATCCATGCCTAAGATCATATTATACTCCTTAAAAGGCATTTAAATCAAATCCCCCAAAAATTCCTCACCTTGTACCACAACTGCACTATCACGATGCACCTCGCTAACAACCACACTATGCCCTAAAGGATTTGTCACCAAGACATCAAATCCTATGGACTCTAAATGTAATTCAAACACAGGCAAGATAGATGCACTTATGTATGAATGAGTAGATCCTGGATTAATCCAAGCAAGAACTGAATTGCCAAATAAAGAAAATGTACCCGCAATGACTGCTGAAGCATCAGGCTGCCTCTGAATCACATACACTCTCTGAGAAGACCCAGCCACATCTGGCCTATTGCCTCTGGATGTAGAGCCTCCTCTCTGACTAATCTCAGGTCGACCACCTCTACTGAAACCTCTACCCCCTCGACCACCTCTGCTAAAACTAGGTAAAGAAGCTGCAGTATCAGTCTGTCTATCCTCCTGCATCTCAGGACAATCTCTAATGAAATGGTCAGGCGATCCACATTTGAAACACACAGCTGATCCACTAATCTTCCAACAAACACCCCTATGTATCCTACCACAATGAACACATGTAGGTGGAGTAGACCTCTGAACCACTGGAGTCGGAGCACTAGCTATAGAAACTGTAGGTCTCGGTCTCTGCCTCTGATACTGAATTGACCTACCCGACTACCTCTGACTCCTACTAACTCTCGGAACAAAAGTTCCTCGGCCTCTCTTCATAGATGAAGACCCTGCCTCAAACTGGGGTCTCCTAACTCTGGTCTCCTCTTCAGTAGCAACTGCTGCAATACCCTGTGCTCTCTCAACACTTCTAGCTGCTGTAACCAATTGAGAAAAATTCTGATACCGAGATCCAGCAACAATGCACATAATAGAGGGCTTCAATCCCTCCTCAAATCTCCTACCCCGGTCAATCTCATCAGAAATAATCCCACCGGCATAGTGACTCAACTGGATGTACTCAATCTCATACTCTGTCACTGTCCGGTTCTCCTGCCTCAGATTAAAAAATTCCATGTTCTTAACATCTTTATACTCCCTTGGAGCATATTTCTGCTCAAACTCCCGCAGAAAATCACTATAAAACAAAGTCGGTGGATCATCCATGGCATGAGGAACCGTCTTCCACCAATCATAAGCATCTTTCTGTAAAAGGGATCTAGCATAATCAAATTTCTCTTCAGAAGTAGCTTGCAACTGAATAAATACCCTCTGCACTCTATCTAACCACTGCTCAACTACTACAAGATCTGTAGTACCAAAGAAATCTTCAGCCCCATACTTCCTCAATTTATCATAATGTCTCACCGGCACTTGTGGCTGTGGTGGCGGTGGCGACTGCTGCACCAGAGCTTGCCTCAACAATTCTACCACATGTCTTAGCCAAACTGGTGGAACCTCATCAGCAGCTGGTCTCTCTGGCACAGGAATAGGTGCCTCTCTAGCTCTATCAACCCTAGCTCCATCTCTACCCTCTTCAGGAGCTACACTCTCTACACTACCTTCTAAAGACTGAAGTGACTAAGATGCCATCACTACCTATATCTGCAAACACAGCAGAATATACCTCATCAAAGATCAAAGACTGCCAATACCAAAACATGTATCTTATTCAAAAATCACATTTTAAAATTAAAATTTTCTTTTTCTTACAATTTACCTAGGTTGAGAATCTCAAACCTAGGCTCTGATACCAAAACAATTGTAACACTCCTATACCCCGTATACGTACACTACATACTACATCTGTAATATACGTATACCGAATACAGGAGCGCTACGGTTTATAATAAGCAAACCGATCTTTCAATTTAACAATATTATAAGAAAACTTAAAACATTTAAATCATATTATATAGTACAATAAATAAAACATTCATTCATTACGCAGCGGAAAATATAGCGGTATTTACAATTATATATACATCAAAAACCAAATTTTACAAAAACATAACATTTATACATGTTTGGCAGTTTGTCTTTGATCTTTAAGCCCTCTATCAACACTTCAGAATCTAGACTCAACTCGGTCTAGCTGAACTCTCTGGTTCTACCCTGTCACTTGCACGATGAACCACAATCGGGCTAAGCCAATGGCTTAGTGGTACAAACCACAATAACAATATGCTTTAATGCAATGTCAATGTCATACTTTCAACAATAAAGACAATATTCATAAATGGTATATTAATATTTTTCATAACACTACATTCCATTATTTTATTCAATTATTTCACCATTCATGAATCACATTGAAACAAAGACAAGCATGGGCCCAAAAGACACTAATATGTTATTCAAAGTTCAGAGTTACTGCTTTGGTCCATAATCACAATCATCAAGCCCGTAGGCGATACATATATATCTATCCATGGATAATCCAACTAGATTTGAGCTTACGACCCAGTCTTTTCACTCAATCTAGCTTCAAGGATTTGTTTTTGAGGCTTACGACCCGGTCTTTTCATTTATCCAGCGATTCATAGGCATGCCGCCAAACTCAGAACTCTGAAAATTGAATAACATATTAAGCACACAATTATTTCATTTATCTCTTTATCATTCTCTTTCTCAATTCATTTCTCATTTCATATTCCATAATCAAATAGGCAATCATGCCCCAATTATTTTATTTACATTATCATAGCCAACAACAATGGCTTCACATTTCATCATATCTCAATTCACATTAAAGCAATTATCATAACTCTCACATTATGTAAATCATAACATTATTCCAATGTATTAACAATGAAATAATTTACTTAACACATTTATAACTAAATGTGTTAAATCTCAAAATCGAACTTCACCTCTCGGTCCTTCATTCAATATCTAGAGATGAATAGGTAGCTAATCTATCAACCTAGCATACAATCCAGTGCAATCAACCAACACAAGGTACATCAATGGAAATATCAAATCAAAGCATTCAATCAAATATACTACAAACCCTAGGCATGGGTATTTTGCTCAACATCATCAATTTGAAACATTCATTCAACTCAATATAAATCAAATACAAATTGTTCATTGCAATATCAATTCTCTTAATACAACAAAAAACAATATTGAAATGAATTAAAAGAGAGAATAGAAAAACCCCTTGTGAAGATGCCAAGAGTAGGATTGCTAGTCTTCCTCCTAGCTCCACTTTGATGTTTGATGAAGAACTCAAGCCCTCTTCAATGGTTGATTCCCCTTTTACAATATGGAATGGAGCTTTCTCAAGTCTCCAAACCTTGGAATGGATCTTGCCTTTGGTAGATGGAATGGAGCTTTCTCAAGTCACCAAACCTTTCAATGAAGCTTCTTCAACCTTCAAGAGCTTGTAACCCAATTTATCCCAAAGAACCTCAAAGATCTTTTCAATGGAAGATGGAGAAGATGAAGATGGAGGATGAAGATAAGGGACAAGGAGAGTGTCACTCTCTCCTCATCCCAAATTGTGTTTGCCCCGTCCTTCTCTTTTCTTTTCTCTCACTCAAAACCCTAGCCGTCCCTTTTTCTGTCGTGCGAAAGAGCTTAAATAGATTTTAAGAGTGACACGACCAAGCTTGATTTGGCTTGGCCGTGTCTCTCATTTTTCTTTAGGACACGGCCAAGCTTGCTGGCCATGTCCTTCACTGCCTTCTTCTTTGTTTCTTTCTTTTCTTTGTTCTTTTGGTGAGACACGGCCAGTGGCTTGGCCGTGTCTCATAACCGTGTTTGCTTCTGGACTTGATTTCTTGAGGGACACAGCCAAGACATGTGGAGCTTGGCCGCGTCACTTGTTTTTCTTCAATTTCTTCACTTTTGATGAGAGACGGCCAAGACATGTCTAGCTTGGCCGTGTCACTTAATTTTCTTCAATTTCTTCACTTTTGATGAGAGACACGGCCAAGACATGTCTAGCTTGGCCGTGTCACATAATTTCCTTCAATTTCTTCACTTTTGATGAGAGACATGGCCAAGACATGTCTTGCTTGGCCGTGTCACATAATTTTCTTTGGTTTCTTCTTCTTTTGATGAAGGACACGGCCAAGACAATGAGACATGGCCAAGCTTCAAGTGACATGGCCATGTCGATCAGACACACTCACAGACATGGCCATGTCTGTGAGTGTGTCAAGCACTGCCTCTATTTTAGGATGAAACACGGCCAAGACCTCTATTTTAGGATGAAACACGGCCAAGACATTGAGACATGGCCAAGTTTCAAGTGACATGGCCATGTCAATCAGACACACTCACAGACATGGCCATGTCTGTGAGTGTGTCAAGCACTGCCTCTATTTTATTTCTTTATTGGTTTCTTTTCCTTGGGTGAGACACGGTCAGTGGCTTGGCCGTGTCTCTTGGGTGTGTCAGCTACTGTCTTGGAATTCTTTTGAGGGACATGGCCAAGCTTGCTTTGGCTTGGCCATGTCTTGCTTGATTCATGCTCTTTCTTAATTTTTCTTGATTTTTTTGATCATCCAAGGGAGTTTTTGCACTTAAACCTAAAACAAAAATTTAAACAAACTTAAAACAAAAATCAATCAAAACATTAACTAAAACACACATAAAATCATACTAAAAACAAGTACAAAAATGATCTAAACATCTGCACCTAAAGAAAATTTAGGTTCTGGACCCGAGCTAAATTCTGGACTTGAAATAAATTCTAGCTTCTGGACCTCAGAAAAATTTGGGTTCTGGACCCGAGCTAAGTTCTGGACATAGAAATAAATTATAGGTTATGGACCTAAGAAAAATTTGGGTTCTGGACCCGAGCTATGTTCTGGACTTAGAAATGAATTCTAGGTTCTGGACCTAAGGAAAATTTGGGCTCTGGACCCGAGCTAAGTTCTTGGACTTAGAAATAAATTCTAGGTTCTAGACCTAAGGAAAATTTGGGTTCTGGACCAGAGCTAATAATTTTTTATTAAAAAAGTTTGGCTAATTTTTATGCATATATCTTCTTCTTGCCCCATGCGTGTAAAAATATTTATATACACGCAATTATTTGAACGATTAAAGTGAATAATTGAATTTACTATTTATTTACTGTGTAGTCACTGTTTATACACTGTTAACTATTTATAAATAGTAAATTACTATTCAGCAATAGTAGCAAATAATATTTACTATTGTAAATAATAATTTTACTATTTATCAATAGTAATACTATTCATGAATAGTAACATTTACTATTTATAAATATTTTTGAATTTTATTTTTTTGCTTGCCGTTTCTCTTTATAAAGGAGCTGATTCTTCATTTCATTTCACAGCAAAATTCAATTTCATAATTCTCTCAAATTTCTTTCAATTTTAGCACATATTTTTCAAAAACAATGCATGCTTCGAGGTCAGTGACTCATTCTAATGCCGAGTTATTAGAGTTTATTCGGTATCATGAAGACGGAAATATAGATATACTGGCTGGGATGCCGCTCCATCGTAGTTCCATTGAAAAGAGCGAGGTAATTTCTCTTGATTTTTTCGTTTCTTTCTTTTTTTTTATTTTTTTGTTATATATATTTTTATATTTTTATGTTTTTATATTATGCTCTATTATTATTATTGCGTTTTCCTTTATTTATTATTATTATTTTTTTTATTTTATTATAATTTTAGAAAAATTAGGAAAAATAAATTAATTTAGGATAGCCTGTACTTACCTTGCATTAACTTACCTGGTTCCGTGTTAGCATGATCGTTGCGTGGTTCGTGCTGGAGGGTGTATTTACAAAGCCCTACAATGGTACGATGTAGTGCCTTCTCGGGTAAGATGGATTATCCGAGATTGCGGCTTTGAGCAGTTCATCTTACAATTGCTATCCGAGGAATATCAGATAGACCAGAGTGTAATCCAGGCGCTTGCAGAGCAATGGTTGGATACAACCCACACTTTTCACTTGCCCATTGGAGAGATGACAATTGGTCCGGTCGATTTTACTACCATAATCGGCCTTCGATATGATGGTGTTCCGGTTCCTCTAACCAACGATATTTTAACATTTGAAGAAATTCAGCAATTAATTGGTATGGAACCATCATATAAAGGGCCTTTTAAGATAAAAATTGAGCCAATTCATAGTTATTGGATGAACTACGAAGGACAGGTTGGCAGAGATACGACCGAACAGTATGCTCGAGGATTTTTGTTATATCTGCTTAGGTCAACCATCTTAGGCAGCACTGAATCCTCCATCCACTTGTCAGTGTTGAGTGTCCTTTCTTATCTCAGAATGGTACCATCTTCTGGCTGGGGTGAAGCTCATCTCACATGTCTTTACCATGGTCTTGAAAAGCTTTGCCGAAACAAGAAGTCTTTTGTCGGCTTAATGGCGGTTGTCGAGGTATTCTTTTCCTTCACCAATGTTATTTCCACTCTTTTCTTGCATAAATTTGATATTTACTATTATTGTTATAGGTATGGGCATATGAACACAACATCGTAAGGGTACTCGGTATTTCCCGAGAGAGAGTCGGGTATCTGATATTAAATTTTTGGTTGTCCGATCGTGTGGATGTTCCCGGCTCTCATCATGTGCATACTCACTGCTATGTGTTGAGCTGCTTAACCTGGGACCAGGTAAAATAACATTAGTATGCTTTAAATTTTATGTGAAAGTTTACTTACCTTATGTTATTTTGCAGGTGAATTTGGCCTGGTGGTGCCTAGAAGAGCGAGCAAACTGATCTCCTTTGATGAGGGCTGCACTGTCTTTCCAACATTCTCGCCGAGTTATTGCTGGCCCAGTGTCTAGTGGCTGGTTTCTCAAGGAGAGAGTTTATGAATGGTTTCTCGGTCCAGAGCAGTGGAGGGTTTCGATGCAAATCTCAAAATATACTTTAAAAATTATGTCAATGCCGGAGGATGCATGGTGGCCGACCCGGTATGGTTATGGTACCGAGTCATTTCTCCATTTATCGGGTCCATTTTATGTCCATTTTATTCAAAGAAGACTCTTCAACTTTGATGTATCTCCGGTTGGTGTGCGGGAGATTTTTGACTAAAATGAGGGTAAAGATGAAGAAGAACATCACAGAGCTGCAGGAGAGCTTGTTCCACATCTCGGGACTAGTACTTCTCAGGTAAAAGTTTTACCACTTTTCCCTTGCAACTGCTTTTTTCTTTCCTTGATTCTTTAATGATTGTTATAGGCTGTTGGCTCATTTGATCATGAGGCTAGACCTTCTTTTACTGCCCCTTCATTTGCTCATTCAAGCCCTCCAGATATGCCATCTCATCCGCAGGGTATTGATTTGAATTACCTGGTACGTTCCTTATTTCATGGTAATTTATGCTACACGTATGCAGGATTATGCATGCTCTTACCTTTTCCTTCTTGGCTCACAGCGGATGCTCGAAGAACAAAATAGGAAACTTCAAGAAGAGTTGGCTGCAAGTCATCAGCAGGCTTCTCATTTTGAAAGTTTATATAATCAATCCGAACAACATTTCCGAGACTTCCGATTTCAGGGGATAAGGGATCCTGGCGCTTCTTCATCAAGAGGCCCCTAGACTGATGACCATGAGATCCTTTCGTCTGCTTCTGATGAGGACCATGAAAGATCGAAACCTCAAGGTAATAGGGATTTTGGTGTTCCCGCTTCGGGTGATCCCGGGACGAGTAATTTGCCAGGTTTTGGTGCTCCCGCTTTGGGCGGACTCGGGATGAGTGATTTACCCCCTCCTCCAATAGGCGATGATTTTTTCAAGGAGTTATTTGATGACCTACCACCACCCTCTTAGTGATATGTAAATATTGTAGCAATTGTAAAATATTGTACAATAATGAAAAAATACAATTTTCCTCTTTACTGTAACTTTTTTTTTCATACTGCACCACTTTTTTTTTTATCACAGTACATCATAATTTCATAATCCACATCATTTTCTAAACCAAATCCAACGTGGTAAAAGAAATTGCCACCAATTCCTTTCCTTATGCCATATGGTCTTACCCTTTCCCATCACCTTTTCCTCATCACTTTTGGAAAAGGTTTATTTTCTTCTATATAAATCACCTTGCATGCCCTATTTTAATACAGAAACCAAAATTCTTTCTCTTTCAATGTGAAGACTCCCTTTAACAATTTTAAGTTTTTCTTTATTTATTCACCATGACCTAGCATCATTCAAAGAAGATAAAAATTCTATTTAAGAATATGGATGCCATCCATTGGAAGCAGATTTCATGGTCAAAACTTGATGTTTTAAAATGTTTTCAAAATGTTAAATTGGACCAATCCTTCTTACATGCAGTGGCTTCCTTTTGGGATACGGATTCTAGGGTATTTAGAATTAATGGCTTTGAAATATGTCCCTTGATTAAAGAATTTGAGGCCATCCTTGGATATCCAAATAATCAACAAATGGCGTTACCCACATTGATTTCCAAGACTCAACAGAAGATGCAAATGTTATTTCAAATTCCAAAACCCGAAATTCTTTGGTTGAAGAGAAGTGAAAAAATTCTACTTGCTCCTTTGATTGATTTTTGTCTCTCTCATTTGGCCCCTACTAAGGCATGGGGATGCATGCTCTGTCTTTGCTTGCTTGGCCAATTCTTGCTTGTTTCTTCTAACGGCAATATTGATCCACGAGTATTGGATATTATGGACCAAATGGAAGGAGGCTTGTCGCCGGTACCTGTGATCTTAGCCGAGACCTTAGTCGGATTAGACTGACTTAAATCAAAGATGTCAAAGAGACTGACTGGGAGTCTGTTGCTGCTTCAGGTAATTACCTAAACTGCCCTTTCGGGTTTTCAATTTAGGTTTTCTTTTCCTTCCTTTCTTTATTGCACTATCTTTTGCCTAGTCCGCCCATGTGGGTTTTCGGAACTAGCGAGCTATCCTAATTTTTGCCTAAGCCGCCCTTGCGGGTTTTCAACTTAGCGGACCTTTTTCTTTTTTTTGTTATATTTTTAATTGCTCTAATTTTTGCCTAGTCCGCCCATGTGGGTTTTTGAAACTAGCGAGCTGTCCTAATTTTTGCATAAACTGCCCTTGCGGTTTACAACTTAGCGAACCCTTTTTTTTAATTAATTTTTTTTCTTCATAGATTTGGCTTCAGGAGCGTCTTTGTTTGCTTGATACTCCATCCTTGGATTTTGCCGAGTACCTACCACATCACCATTCAGCTAGGAAACTACTTCATCCTGCTTCTTCATATGCTGATTGGGTTGACTGGATCCACTGACTCTATGAAGTCAATATCCGTTGGTTGGTACCTTGGTGGAAGATTTCTCGTATCACCATGAGGACATAATTGATGTATGTTCCCCTTGTTGCTCTTCATCAAGGTACATGCTATGATCCTCGCTGACTTGGCCGTTAATATGGAGCTGAGCCTTGTGATTCTAACTTTGCTCCTGACTTAGACATGCCTTGCTTGACTGAAGCCTACTTGGATCAGCTGAGGCAAAGCTGGCCTGCACGTTACCTTTATCGACTGCCATAGATTTTACATTTGTCATTTTAGAAAGTGTATCGTTAGGATGAAAAATAATTAAAGTAATAAAAGATGCTTCTTTTCCATTTATAATTTGTCATCACCTTTTGCTATTGTGTTTATTTATTTATCCATATCTGGTCAAATACTTATAACAGTGCACATAGAAGAATTTTAACATTAATTTTGTTTTATTAATTTAGGGAACAACCAAACATAAAGTCAGCATACACAAGATCACTCTTGTTGCCAACTAGCCCTTTCGGGTTTTCTAATTGGCGATTTTTTCTCTTTTAGCCCTAATCGTTGCCTAGCCTACCCTTTCGGGTTTTTAGAACTAGCAGACTGCTCTAACTTTTGCCTAGCGAGCTCTTTTTTTATATATCATACATAAAACCTCTTCAACCAGTCAATATTTACTGGCTCACTAAACTCGTTCCCTTCCATGTCTGATAGCTTCACCACACCTTTGTTCATGACTTGTTTCATGACATATGGCCCTTCCCAGCTAGGTCTGAACTTCCCTTTTGGATCAGATTCATTAGGCTTACATTGCTTCAACACCAAATCCCCAACCCTGAATTTTCTAATTTTAACCCTTCTATTGTAGGCCCGAGCTATCTTCTTTTGATATTGTTGGTGATGATACAGTGCCTTTAACCTTCTTTCTTCTAGTAAAGCTAACTGTGTGTATCTACTTACTACCCATTCCGTTTCAGGCAGTTCGGCTTCCAAAACTACTCTCAATGACTTTATCTCTATTTCAATTGGTAACAATGCTTCCATCCCATAAACCAAAGAGAATGGTGTCATTCCAGTAGGTGTTCGCACACTTGTCCTATATCCCCATAAAGCAAAGGGAAGCATTTTCGACCAATCGCGGTAAGTCTTGGTCATCTTGGATAAAATTTGCTTAATTGTCTTGTTTGTTACTTCTACTGCACCATTAGCCTTTAGTCTATAAGGAGAGGATCGATGATGATGGATGCAGTACTTTAAGAATAAATCCTTAACTGCTCCTTGAAACTGTACCCCATTATCTGATATCACACTGTACGGGACCCCGTACCGACAGATGAGGTTCTTTTCAATAAATCTAGCCATTTGGCTTGCACCCAGCTTGTTGAAGGATTCGGCTCCGACCCATTTTGAAAAATAATCTACGGTGACCATTTGAAGCTGTCGGATGTATCTCTCCTATAATGTCAATACCCCAGGTGGCGAATGGCTAAGGTGAAGACATAGAATGCAATTCTTTAGGAGGCATGTGATTTAAGTTACCATACATCTGACATTGTTGGAACTTCTTGACAAACTCAATACAATCTCTCTCCTTGGTCAACCAGTAGTAACCTTGTCGAATAATCTTCTTAACTAGGGCCAAACCATTCATGTGCGGACCGCAACTTCCTGCATGTATTTCTGACATGATAAGCTCCACGTCAGGCTTTCTTAAATATCTCAAATGCACCCCCATTAGGCCATCTTCGATATAACTCCCTATGGAAGGTGATGTATTGCAATGACCACCGCCTTATGGCTTTTCTCTCTTTCATTTTTGCCCCCGACGGGTATTCTCTTTCCTCTAGAAATCGCCTTATTGTATCATACCACGCATCATGGTCTGTATCAATTTCCATGATTATCTCATATTCATAGCAAGGAGTAGATGAACTAGTCAAGATCAGAGGCTTAAGAAATAAACTGACAGGATTTTCCCATTCCAAAGCCAATGTGGCCAGGGCATCAGCCATCTGATTTTCTTCTCTTGACAGGTGTATAAACCTACACTTCTTAAAGTTCTTCTTCATTATGGTCAGGCAATGGTGGTAAGGTTTTAATTTTTCTTCTTTCAACTCCCATTCTCCATTTACTTAGGATACAACTAGCAATGAATCGCCAAAAACTTCCACCTTATCCACCTTCATAATCATTAGGTTTTCCAAACTGAAAATACAAGCTTCGTACTCCACCATATTATTGATTGCCCTAAATTTCAACTTTTTGGCTAAAGGGATGAGTTCCCCTTCTGGCGATTCTAGTATAGCTCCCAACCCTGCTCCTTTCTTATTTACTGCTCCATCGAAATACATTTTCCACCCTTGTACTTCAATTGCTTCTAAATGTTCATCCGGAAATTCCAAGATTACTTCTTCACTATCTGGTACTGGTTGTTGGGCCAGGAATTCTGCCACCGCTCTACCTTTGATCATTTTCCTAGTTACATACTCAATCTCAAATTCTTCTAATATTATCAACCATCGACCATATTTCCTAATCAAAGAGGGTGTCTCCCTTAAGTACTTCATTGGATCCAGCCTAGTAATTGCTTGCACACTATACGATTGAAAGTAATGCCGCATCTTCTTAGAAGACCAAACCATGGCTATACAGGTCATTTCAATGATACTATACTTAATTTCATAAGGTAGGAGTTTTCTACTCAAATAGTAAACTGCATGCTCAATCCCTGACTCATCTGCTTGGGCTAGCATGGCTCCTATTGACTCTTCTTCTGCAGCTAAGTATAGTAATAGAGGTTTACCGGGTTTAGGTGGTTTTAAAACAGGTAAATTCAACAAATACTCTTTTATTCACTCAAAGGCCTTTTGACACTCTTCATTCCATATGACCGGCTGATTCTTTCTAAGCAATTTGAAGATAGGCTCACAAATTGTTGTGAGTTTTGCTATGAATCTACTAATGTATTGTAATTTACCAATGAATCCCCGAACTTCTCTCTTCGTCTTTGGGGCTGGCATATCCCTGATTGCTTTTACTTTGTCAGGATCAATCTCAATATCGTTCGGACCAATCACATGTCCTAATAACTTGCCTATAGTAACACTGAACACACACTTCTTCGGGTTCAGTCTTAGCTTATATTTCAAATCCCTATCGAAGAATAACTCTAAGTTTTGGAAGTGTTGTTCTCTTGCATCCGATTTAACCATCATATCATCAACATATACTTCAACTTCTTTGTGCATCATGTCATGAAATAGTGTGGTGGCCATCCTTTGGTAGGTCGGTCCAGCATTCTTTAAGCTGAACGACATCACCCTATAACAAAATATACCCCATGTAGTAATGAAAATAGTTTTGGTTTTATCCTCTTAGTCCATTAACACTTGGTTGTATCCGGAAAATCTATCTACAAATGAGTGTAGCACAATAGATGCTGCACTATCAATGAGGACATTGTTTTATTAGTTTTTGTTATAGTTTTGTGTCTTGTTTGTTATGTTAATTATTGTTTTATTTAGGTATTTTGTTAGTTTTAATTGGTTTGTTTAGTGTTTTCTTTAATTGTGTAGTTTTAGTTTATTTCTGTGTTTCTGTCATTTTTGATTTATTTTTTTAGTATATGTTTATGTTTTGTTGGATATTGTTTATTTAATTCTTGTTTAAGTTTTGTTTGCAGTTTTGTGTTAGGTTAAAACAGCAAGGAAACAAATTGAAGATGAATGGGCAGAAGCTAACACAGGCAGAGGACACGGCCAAGTCACTGGCCGTGTCCCATACTGAGTTAAAAGGAAGAGAAAGTCCCAGTAGCAGACACAAGTAAGGGACACGGCCAAGTCACTGGCCGTGTCCCATACTGAGTTAAAAGGAAGAGAAAGTCCCAGTAGCAGACACAAGCAAGGGACACGGCCAAGTCATGTGGCCGTGTCCCTCCAAAGAAGAGCAACACGGCCAAGTCACCTTGACTTGGCCGTGTCTCACTTGTTACCAAAGGAAAGGAAGATCAAAAATTTCACAGAGGCAGACACAGGCAAGGGACACGGCCAAGTCATGTGGACGTGTCCCTCAATCATGGTGCAACACGGCCAAGTCACTCATGACTTGGCCGTGTCACTCAACCAAAAGAAGAAGAAAGACAAGAAGCAACAGAGGTGGACACCTGCAGGGGACACGGCCGTGTCACCTGGCCGTGTCCCTCCAACAAGCTCTCACACGGCCGTGTCCCTCATCACCTGGCCGTGTCCCTCATAACCAAACGCGCACCGAATTTTAAAGCCGACGTTTCGTATAAAAGCAAAAAGAAAGTTAGGGTTTGAGGAGAGTTGACGATTTTGGAGAATTGTTTGAGCCGTCACGAGAGTGAACTTAGGGTTTT
The DNA here is from genome assembly GCA_947685225.1 of Garcia nutans. Taxonomy (NCBI): domain Eukaryota; kingdom Viridiplantae; phylum Streptophyta; class Magnoliopsida; order Malpighiales; family Euphorbiaceae; genus Garcia; species Garcia nutans. The sequence continues at coordinate 41,056,427 of CANTUV010000045.1, forward strand.
ATTTTTGTTTTCTTGATTTTGATTTCATTTTGGATTAAAACTAGTTTAGATTAAATTGTTCTAGCGATCAAAACATCCTTCTTGCAAGATTGAACAAGAGATTCTTCAAAAGCTTCAAGAAGTTGTAATTTGGTTTTGTTCTCGAACTTATTCTCTTTATTTTTATTGAATGGATATTATCATGTCTATTTCGATTTCTTTGAACATCAAAGAGATGAATATGTTTGATTGCATTATGAACTAATTTGATCTAGTCTAGGGTTTGTATGGATTTGCTATGATTGTATGAATTGGTTATTCTCTTAACTAATGATTTCTTTAGCCTTTATTGAATGAAATATTGTTAACGTATAATTGATTGGCCACTAATTATGTGTTTTAGGTATTAGATGATGGATTGAGAGATGAAGTCTAATGCTGGAACAATTCAATTAAGGACTTAGGTGAATTAGAGATATAACCTATTAAAAAGATTGTTTCAATTATAACAAGATTAGTTGTAAGAGGTCTGAATGCGAGAGCTTATTTCCTTGACTCAGTTAATTAAGTTGTTTGAGATTTAATCTTAGGAATTAACTTAGTTAAGAGGAATAACCGTTCATACATATCAGTAGTAGAGAAGTGCAAACCCTAGACCCTTTTTATCAAGTGAATTAAAACATCAGCTTTTAGTTACTTTTATTGTTTTAAACTTCAATTAAACCTTTTCATTACTTAGCAATTTAAATTTCTTTAATTACTTGTTACTTTTAATTTGATAATCAATTACCCACTTTGGCTTCCTTGTGAGACAACCTTGGGGCAATCACCTTTGCTACAGCTACCTCGTATACTTGCGAGTGACGCTTTGTGGTAGAGTTAATTTGAGCGCAACAAGTTTTTGGCGCTGCTGCCGGGGAGGCTAATTGGCGTAATTGTTTATTTTAAAAAAAAGAAATTGTTTTCATTTTATTTTATTTGTCTTTTGCTTTTGATATTTCTTTTTCTAGAAATTTTTGTTTATGCAAGGCAGGAGATCACTCGAAGGAGAGTTACACCCTTTTATTCCAGAAATTCAGAGAGTGAAAAGGAGCAGAGAAGAGTTTGAGCTCTACACCGGATTTGATACTTCAGAGGAGGACATTTCGGATTTTGAGTCAGAATCTGAAAAATTTGTAAAGATGGCTAAAGAAGGACAAAGGACCATGTGAGACTTTGCTAGACCTGTTATTGGAACTTCCACTTCTTGCATAAGACTAACAGATGCAGCAAGGAACTATGAGTTGAAGAATATTCACTACAACATGCTGCCATCATTCTATGGAGTTCCAAATGAAGATCCTTTGAATTTTATTCGGGATTTCTACTCCACCCTCAACACTTTTCCTTTGGGAGGACTTACAGAAGATCAGTTGAGGATGAGATGTTTCCCTTATACTTTGAAGGATAGGGCAAAGAGCTGGCTTATGATGTTGCCCGAGAACTCACTGACAATTTGGGAACAAGTTTACAATAAATTTATGGGCAAGTTCTATTCACACCAAAAGACAGCTGAGTTGAGAGGGAAGATTGCTACATTCTCTCAATTCGAAGGAGAGCCATTTCATGAGGCATGGGACAGATTCAAGATGTTATTGATCCAGTGTCCACATCATCACTACCCACTTCAACTCCTTAATCAGTTTTTCTATGATGGTCTCACCCAGCAATTTCAGAACACAGTTGATAATGCAGCTGGGGGAGCCATGGGAGAAAAGACAACTGATGAGACTTACGAGATCTTTGAGATGTTGGGAGCTAATTCTCAACAAAAGAGTGTAAGGGGAAGAAGCAAGGGGGTGAATCAACTGGAAGCTAATACTGAAATGGTTAGTCAAATAGATGAGTTGACAAGGCAGGTTCAGATGCTAAACATGAAGAACAATATTTCTTCATCCACTCAAGAGGTGTGTGGAATCTGTGGGACATTTGGGCATGGAGCAAATATATGTCCCTCTGCATATGAGTCTTTTGGGAATGAAGCTGAGCAAGTTAATGCTATGGGGGGATTTCAACCAAGAGCCAGAAATGATCCTTATTCCAACACTTACAATCCTGGTTGGAGGAGTCACCCCAATTTTTCCTGGACAACAAATAATGCTCAACAGCCTTTCCATTTGCTCCAGAGACAGAATCAACAACAGGGCCAATCCTCAAATCAAGGTCAGCCTAAGAGAGATAGTTTGGAGGAAAGCTTACAGACTTTTATCCAAGTCAGTGCTAAAAATCAGGAGATGAACAACAAGAGGCTGGATTCCTTGGAAGCATCTTTTAAGAAGGTGGAGACCCAAGTGGGCAACTTGCACAGCAGATGCAGATTCAACAAAAGGGGAAGTTCCCAAGTCAACCTGAGCAGGCACAAGCAGTGACTGTTCTTAGGAGTGGCAAGGTAATTAATAATAATGTTGAAAATAACTCTGTGAATGCAGGTGAGCAAGAAAAGAAAAAGGAAGGAGAATTAGAGAACAAAGGTGCTGAAGAAGGATCAATGGATAAGTCCCCTACACCAGATTTGCACAAGACAAGCAATCCATACCGGCCACCTATACCATTCCCTAGCAGGTTGAAGGATGATAAAAAAGATAAGCAGTTTTCAGATATCTTCAACATGCTATCTAAGGTAAGTATTAATTTACCCTTACTTGAAGCAATTAAGAACATGCCGGCTTATGCTAAATTCTTTAAAGAACTGAATACCAAGAAAAAAAGGTATGAGCCGAATGAAAAGGTGATAGTTTCTGAGGTAGCTAGTGCTGTTTTGCAGCATAAACTACCTCCTAAGCTAAAGGATCCTGGAAGCTTTATTATTCAAATTGCTATGGGGAATGGAAAGTGTACTGATGGCATGTGTGATTTGGGAGCTAGTGTGAATTTAATGCCTTACTCTGTGTACCTTGACTTAGAATTAGGGGAACTTAAGCCAACAAAAATGGTGTTGCAATTAGCTGATAGATCTCTTAGATTCCCGAAAGGGGTTATAGAAGATGTGTTAGTTAAAGTTGGTGGTTTGATAGTACCTGTGGATTTCATTGTTCTTGACATGGAGGTAAGTAATTCTTCACCATCTTCACACACCATTTTGCTAGGTAGGCCTTTTATGGCGACTACCAATACTTTGATAGATGTTAAGAATGGAAAATTATCAATGACTATTTTGGGACAAACTGTGGAATTTTCTATTTTTAACACTTCTCCTATTCCTACAACTGCTTTGTATGAGGATTGTTCTTTCATTGATTGTGTTGATGCAGTTGTTTCAGATGTTTTCTTGCAGACAGGTTCCTCTGATAAATTGGAGCTGGCATTGACTTTGGATAGTGATTTGGAAATTTTTGATGCAGAAATAGCCAGTTGTCTTGAGACCTTAGGAAGTGCTGAAGTAGAGGAGCTTAAAGAGGACCCAATTTTTGAACCTTCCCCCATTGAAAAAGAAGAGAAGAACCCCTCACTAGAGTTAAAGCTGAAAGAGTTACCTAAGAACCTGAAATATGTGTTTTTGGGAGATCACAATACTTTACCTGTGATAATATCTAGTGAACTTAGTGAAGGGGAGGAGATGAGGTTAGTGAGTGAGCTTAAAAGATTGAAGAGAGCAATAGGATGGGGATTGAGTGACATCAAGGGTATTAGCCCTTCCATGTGCATGCATAGAATCACTTTAAAAGAGGGAGCTAAACCTGTGAGGGAGACCCAAAGGCGACTTAACCCAAATATGAGTGAAGTGGTTAAGAAAGAGGTGCACAAATTACTGGATGAAGGAGTAATATATCCAATTGCTAATAGTGAGTGGGTGAGCCCAGTACATGTAGTTCCTAAGAAATCTGGAATCACTGTGGTGAAAAATGAGAATAATGAGTTGGTTCCTACTAGGACTACTACTGGGTGGAGAATGTGCATTGATTATAGGAAGTTGAACAATGCTACAAAGAAAGATCATTTTCCTCTTCCTTTTATTGATCAAATGTTAGATAAACTTTTTGGACATTCACATTAATTTTTTCTGGATGGCCTTTCAGGTTACTATCAGGTACCAATAGCTCCAGAGGATAAGTCCAAGACAACCTTTACTTGCCCTTTTGGGACTTATGCATTTCGACGTATGCCCTTTGGCTTGTGCAATGCACCAGCAACTTTTCAGAGATGCATGATGTCTGTCTTCTCTGACATGATAGACGATTTTATTGAGGTATTTATGGATGATTTTTCTATTTTTGGTAATTCTTTTGATAATTGCCTCAATAAACTTGTTCATGTGCTTGAGAGATGCATTGAATGTAACCTCACTTTAAGTTGGGAAAAGAGTCATTTTATGGTTACTCAGGGCATTGTTTTAGGTCATGTGGTGTCAAGTAAAGGGATAGAGGTGGATAAGGCTAAAATTGAATTGATTGCTAAGTTACCCCCACCTACCTCAGTTAAGGGAATAAGAAGTTTTCTAGGGCATACAGGATTTTACAGGAGGTTTATTAAGGATTTTTCCAAAATAAGCCAACCATTGTGCCATTTGTTGGGAAAAGATGTTCCATTTGAATTTACAGCACAATGCATGCAAGCTTTTAATTCCCTTAAGGAAAAATTGACTAGTGCACCTGTGATTGTAGCTCCTGTCTGGTCTTTACCTTTTGAAATCATGTGTGATGCATCTAATCATGCAGTAGGAGCTGTTCTTGGGCAAAGAGTTGACAAATACTTGAGAGTAATTTATTATGCCAGTTTAACCTTGAATAGTGCACAAATGAACTACACCACAACTGAGAAGGAAATGTTAGCTGTTGTTTTTGCTTTAGACAAATTTAGAGCATATTTAATTGGGTCAAAAATTATTGTGCATTCTGACCATGCAGCTCTTAAATATCTTTTAACAAAACAGCATGCTAAACCGCGCTTAATTAGATGGGTGTTGTTGTTGCAAGAGTTTGATTTCCAAATCAAGGATACTAAGGGTAGTGAGAATGTTGTTGCTGATCACTTATCCAGATTACCCTTCTTTAGTGAAAATCTTGCATCTGATAGCATTTATAAAAATTTAGAAGAATTTCCTGATGAGCATCTGTTTGTGGTAATTAATGCCCCTTGGTTTGCAGATATTACTAACTATCTTGCTTGTGGTATTTTGAGATCTAACATGTCCTTTCAGGAAAAGAAAAGGTTTCTACACTTGAGTAAGTTTTATTTTTGGGATGAGCCTTATCTATTCCGGATATGCAAAGATGAGATAGTTCGCAGGTGTGTAGCTGAGGAAGAAAAACTGAGTGTTCTTCAATTTTGTCATGACCTTCACTGTGGGGGTCATTTTGGAGGAAGGAAGACTGCAGAAAAGGTGCTTCAAAGTGGTTTTTACTGGCCTACTTTATTTAAAGATGCTCAAGACTACTGTAAGCACTGTGATCGTTGCCAAAGAGTAGGTAACATTGGGAGGAGGAATGAAATGCCCCTTCAGTCATATATTGTTGTTGAACTGTTTGATGTATGGGGAATAGACTTCATGGGTCCTTTCCCCAAGTCCTTTGGCTATGAATACATTTTAGTTACTGTTGATTATGTTTCCAAATGGGTGGAGGCAATCCCCACCCATACTAATGATGCTAATATTGTTGTTAAATTTGTGAAGGAAAACGTTCTTAGCAGGTTTGGCACACCAAGAGTGATAGTCAGTGATGGGGGAGTCATTTTTGCAACAAGCTTTTTGAGAAGTTAATGCACAAATTTGGTGTGAAGCACAAGGTGGCAACCCCATACCATCCACAGACTTCTGGGCAAGTGGAAACATCGAACAAGCAGCTAAAAGGAATTCTGGAGAAAACAGTCAACACATCCAGGAAGGATTGGGCAAACAGATTGCACGATGCACTATGGGCATATCGTACTGCTTTCAAAACTCCTCTAGGTATGAGTCCATATCGATTGGTGTTTGGAAAGGCTTGTCACTTACCAGTGGAGTTGGAGCACAGAGCATATTGGGCAATCAAGACTCTGAATTTGGATTTGGACAAAGCAAAGAGAGAAAGATTTCTGCAAATTTCAGAGTTAGATGAGCTGAGGAATGAGGCTTATGAGAGCTCGAGAATTTACAAGGATTGCACTAAAGCACTTCATGACAGAATTATAGTGCGAAAGACATTGAGTCCAGGTATGAAGATTTTACTTTTTAACTCACGACTCCGTCTTTTTCCAGGTAAACTCAAGTCTCGATGGAGTGGTCCTTTCGAGATAATTCAGGTATATCCTTCTGGTGCAATTGAATTACTTAACTCTAGAACAGGTGAGACTTTCAAAGTGAATGGACAAAGAGTTAAGCCATACAATGAAGGATTTCAGGAAGTGAGGGTCATTGACAGTACTTTAATTCATGATCCCTAGGCCTTGCATGATGTCCAGCTATATGACAATAAAGAAGCGCTAAATGGGAGGCAACCCATCGGTTTGCATTTATTTTTCCTAGTTGTAATTTTAAATTTTGCGAGAATTAATTTTATGTTCGGTTTTAATAAATGGACTGTGCTTTGATCGATTTTTCTTTACTTTGCGTTTCAGGGTGTTTAACGAAGAAGGGTTGCAAAATTGTTGAAAAAAAAAGTGTTTAAAGTTAAAAAATGGCAGAAGGTGACACGGCCAAAGGACTTGGCCGTGTCCCTTGGCCGTGTCACACACTGGACAAGGCCAAAATTCTTAAAAAAAAAATGGAATTGAACGATTTTGCAATTTTGCACAGACTTGGACACACCCAAGGGACACGGCCGTGTCACCTGGCCGTGTCCCCCAAAAACCATGAGACACGGCCGTGTGCTCTCCACTTGGCCGTGTCCCTTCACTTTCACACACCAACACGGCCAAGTCCACACACACATGGCCGTGTCACCTCAATTTTTAACTTTTAAAAACCCGATTTTGCCCAGTTCTTTTCATAAATCCCTAAACTTTTCTATCTTCTTGTAACACCCCTTCCCAACCTACATGTGTAAGCTGAGTAGAGGTGCCACACTATCCTAACGTTGCTACCAATTTACTTAGTCAAATTTTGGTTCTGATTTTTATAGAAATTTTGCCATAGTTCCGCCTAGAAATTTGGATCCCAAGTGTCGACAAAACTTGTTTTTCTGATTTTTGAAAACATTTTACACAGACCAATATGAATACCATCAAATTTAATGCACTCCCAATGAATTCACCTCATACCCTCAACTACAAATCTGCAAGAAGAGTTCACACTTCTAATACAACATAAAGTAAAGGTTTATGATTATTACACACTACTAACATACCATTGTAACATAGAAATTCTCTTTTATATTTATTTATATACATGCCACAACTAGCTAACTCATAATGGATCTAAAAGATCTACCCCTGAGATTTGCTGTGGTCTGGTCATTGCTTCCCCAAGATTTATCTACTGCTCTGAACCTACGAGTCAAGAAAAACTTAACTCGCTGAGCGTTGTCGCTCAGTGGGTACTTTACCAATAAAAATAAAAGTAGTATATGAAAGTATTCACAATAAAAGGAAATAATTAAATCATAATTCAACCAACCTTAAACCAATGGAAGTTTCTGTACATTCAGTGTAAATATGCTTCCAACAAATGTAAAAAAAATCATAAATCAACTCATTTTGCAATATGTAGTTTAACGAAAAATAATATGTATTTGATTCAGGCTCTACTGGTATATAGGGAACCATAGTGATAAGACAGTGGGCCTCCCCACTGTAACATAGGTGGGCCTCCCCATCCTGGTTAACCAATGGGCCTCCCCATTGGCTTCAGTGGCCACCGATATCAGATCACAGGAATGGGCCTCCCCATCCTGGTTAACCAATGGGCCTCCCCATTGGCTTCAGTGGCCTCACCACTGAATAAAATATCATATCACAATAATGAGCAGTACTGCATGCGTTAGTATAGTGCACCATACCCTTATCTACCACTCCCACTATCCAGTAGAGCAAAAAGATTAAAATGATTCAATTTAAGTCTCAACTTCATTTTAGAATGATTCAAGAAATCAATTTAAATTCTCATTGCGCTTTGCCATTTATGCCGCGCACCACTTTCTTTGGTCAAACCGTTACTCTTTTTCACATATTTAACATCCAAAATAAACACATCAAACATTTCAAAGTATTCCTCAAAAGATCACAAATTGACCAAATGAATAGTGTTGCGGCGAGAAAAATCGGCAACGCAAAATGGCATGACCAAATGAATAGTAAAATCTGGGTTTTCGTCAAAATTTCAGTCCACTTCAGTCATGCATTTAACCAAGTAAATGATCTTATTTTTGGCTGAAATTTTACAGAAAACTTATTTCATATGTTGACTAATTTCATGTAAATTTTCGTTGAAAAATTCATTCGTTTGCTGCCTCAAACAATTGCCACAAAAATAGTCCAGAAGCTGTCACTTTGGGACCATTTCGGCCCAAACATTTGAAATGCATAGGATAGTTTATTTTTCTTTTGCAAATCAATATTAAGGCTTATTTAATAGTAAAGTGAAGATTCAAACACTTCCTTTTAGCAATTTTTGCAAGTTTAACTCAAATCAAACTAATTAAAGTCCAAACAACTTACTAAATCAACTTGCCAAATTTTCTCAAAACATTTGGTTTCAATTAAATTTAACAACCCAATTGCCATAAGAAAACAAGAACATAACTCAAATATTTAATTTAAACTCAATCAATATATTTAAACATCAATTTCAAAACTTCCATAAACCAAAGTTTGTAAGCAAATAGAATTTCTTTTATGGTAAAGCACCAAATCAAAAGTAATTATTCAAAGGTAAAGTACCAAACCTTGCTTTTCCTTGCTCTTCTTATCTATTTCACTTCCTTTCCTCTCTAATCTCCTTGATTTCCTATGAATTTAATATGTCACATATGTAAGAACAAACCCTAGATATGAACATGATGCTACCTTATGATTTTCTAACAATCATTTACTTATTCTTACTAATAATCACCATTTTCATCATTTCCTTTAAGTAGTTTATCATTTTTCACCATAATCATCAACTTACTAATTCTTTCCCAACATGAACATAATATCAAATCTTCCTAAACATAGCCTAATACCTAATTCTAATGAAAGAATAAGACTTAGGATGGTATCTTACCTTATTTCCTATTGAATTTCACTTGAGAAATGGCTTGGACTTGAAACTTGTCTCCTTGAAAATGGAAGGGAGGGGGAGCACGACTTAAAGAAGAAGAAAAGTGGTGATGGTGGTGTCTTTTTGATCCTTACTTGTGTTTGGAAGACCATAATTAGTTATTTATAATTTAATTTCCATTTAATTAATTTGTTTATTTTCAATGGCCATGATTTGTCCAAAACATTTGGATTTAATGGCTAGGATTTGGTTTATTTTCAATGGCCATGATTTGTCCAACACATTTGGATTTAATGGCTAGGATTTGGTTTATTTTCAATGGCCATGATTTGTCCAACACATTTGGATTTAATGGCTAGGATTTGGTTTATTTTCAATGGCCATGATTTGTCCAACACATTTGGATTTAATGGCTAGGATTTGGTTTATTTTCAATGGCCATGATTTGTCCAACACATTTGAATTTAATGGCTAGGATTTGGCCACTTGAAAGTGGTTTTTTGTTCTTTTAATATTTTGCCCCCAAAGTTATATTTAATTACAAAATTGCCCCTCCAGTGGAAATGTCCAAAATGTCCTTATCGAAAAATCGCCCGTAACTTACAAACCGTGCGTTTTCAGGAAAAATTGAAACCCACGGCTATGACCCGATTAATCAAAGAATATTCTTCCGGGGTCGGATATGGGCACTATTAAGAACTTCCGACACTTAATTTTTAAGTTTACATAGTTACCCCTAACTTTTGAGAAATTTCCACTTAGGTCCTTTTGATATCCCTTCTTGACCTTGCTGTCTTTCTTTATTAATATCTTTTTACTCACAACTCCAAATTAATTAATTCTTATTCCCACTGAAACTAGACATCCGGGGCTACATTGTGTCAAAATTTCAGGTTGATCCGAGCTATATCTGATTTTTGACGGTCCTTCAACGTCAAGCCTACTATGCTGTCCTGAGGCAGCTTGCACATTGTCTACTAAATCCATCATATCTTATTCTGTACAACTCCAAATTGAGTAATTTCAAGTTATAAATCTAGATAAGACACAAATAAACAATTAAGTCTTCTTTAAGACTCTCTAATTCTGTCATTGACTTGGATGAAATTCGAGTTCAATTTATAGGTCATGTTCTACTCTCCTTTGCTCTAAGCCTAATTCATATCCTCAATGTCTATTTCTTACCAATCTGGAATTCGGGATGTTACACTTCTTCTCTCTCACTCTCTCGCTCTCTGCAACACCAAAACCCTTGATTTTTATTTTCAAAACTCCATCTCTTCCATTAAAACTTCAAATTACTCCAACAAAACTTGACATAATCACTTAAAACTTCCTCTTTACTCATATAATCTTGATTTAATTCAGTTTTGGGTGTTAATTTTTCAGATCTCAAGATGCCAAGAACTAAAACTGTCTCACATCACAAGAAGAAGAAATCTAATACCGAAGGAGCTTCTTCCTCTTCCTCAACTTTATCTTTAAAGAGAGCAAATCTTTTGGCTCGGGGTTTTTTCCCGACAAGGTATGTGAATGACGAATCTCTAGATGCTTTGCAAATGAGAACTGCTTTTTATAGATATGTGCAATATCTTGGGTGGGAGACTTTTGTCTCATTGAGACCTTTGCAGTTTGAGGAGCTCACCCTAGAATTTTTGACAACTCTTAAAGTGGAAAGAGATGATAAGAAAATTTGCAGAAGACTGATGTTTAAATTAATGGGTAGATCATTTGTGCTTACTATTGATCAGTTGAATGATATCTATGGGTTTCATCAACATGGGGAAAGATCGATACCCAAAGATTTTAGACAACAATTTGCTTGGGGTGCCTTAGGCTCGGGTACTTATGTGGCCAAATCGGCCAAAGCATCTAAATTAAGGAACCCTACTTTGAGATATTTGCACAGGTTTATGTCATGTGGGTTCTTTGCTCGGAAGGAGAGCCCGGGTGTGGTTGAGTCGAGTGAGTTATTTTTCTTGGATTGTGTTTTGAATGAAATGAATATTAGTGCCGGCTATTGGTTAGCCGATATTTTTGACACTGTAGCTAATAAAAGGAGAGGGGCTATTTGTGTTGGAGGATTGATCACTACATTAGCAGTAGCCCTGGTTGAGGATTTTGACCTGAGTACTACTCGGATGACCCGTATTTTGGGTAATGATTCCTTGGATTTAGCTACCCTTGAGAAGATGCACATGGTGGTGCATAGGAGAGGGACTTTTGTGATGCCTTCCGCTGAGCCTGACACACCGGGGGACAGGCAGAAGAGAGCCCGGGTTGAAGAGGAGTCAGACTCGGATTCTTTAGGTCTAGATGAGGATGCTCCGGTCTCGGAACATCAACAGGTACTTCTGAGGATTGAGGCCCTGGAGGGCAAAGTGGATCGACTGGATGGCAAGGTGGACCGAAACCATGCTGAGTTATTGCAGCAGTTGGAGCAGATTAACAGTAACCTTACGACGATCTTGAGTCTCCATCCCTCAGCTGCATCATCTTCCCGCCCACCTTTTCCTTAGATTTTGAGTCCTTGCTTTATTTTGTTTATTGTATTTTTGTTCTAATTTTTCATTTTTGTTTTAATGTTAACATTTTATATTTGGATATTTTATTGTACTTTTATTTTTGAACTTTGGTGTTTGTGATGGAAAGCTAGGATTTTGCCTTACCAGGTACAATGGAAGACAGGTTGTCCTTTGACTCTTTTTATTTATTCTTCTTGTTTTACATTGAGGACAATGTAAGTTTTAAGTGTGGGGTGCTCTTTAAGCTTTCCTTTAATTCTGGTTTTGCTTGTTGTGGTTGTTTTGTTTATTGTGTTTGTTGTGCATGGCATAATTGTTGAAAATTTATCGATCTTTTCTTTAATTCTAGCATTATAGTTGAGACTTTGGTATCAGCATAGAAATGAGCATTTGAATTCATTCATGATTAATTTTCGCATTCTGCAATTCATGACATATAAATCTTTGGGAACTAACCTGTGTGAGTTTTGAGCCTCATAAAATTTGATATTTTTGTCAATTGATTTTCTTTTCTTAAGTGTGCACCTTCATGATGTTGCATCTCTAGAGTTTGCTTTTGCATACTTATTGAACTCACATTATGATTTAATTTCAAGTTTTAAAGTGATGAAGGCAAATTAGGTTAGCCCCTTTCGCTTAAAGAGACTTCCCTTAATATTGTTTTCCTTAGTGAGCCAAGTTGAGCCATTGACCGTTTCTTGTTTGATTAACACAATTCTCAACTTAACATGTTCTTATTATCATCATACCTATGCATTAAGGAATGGAGTTGTATGATTTGACAATAGGGTAGTTTATTTCAAGTGTGGGGTAAGTAAAAAAAAAAATATATATATATATATATGAAATTCCTAATTGAGGGTTGAAATGCATACTTTGCATATTGTATTTAATTGAGAGTCATTGTTCTTTTCCTCTACATTTTAAGCTAGATGTTCCATGTAAGTTTATACTTTGTATATATATATAAAAAAATAAATAAAAAAACTAAATAAAAAAAAGAAAAAGTGAAAATAAATAAATAAATAAATAAAAGATATATATATACAAAGTTCATATATTTTCTAGCCTTAGAGGAATTTTGACTCATGTACTTTTCTTTTAGTGTGCAAGTATGTAATATTGTTAAGGGTTGGTGAGTATGCTATGTAAGGAGTTATGAAATTCTTAGCAAGAGTAGTGTCTAAATTAGATACTCCATTTCTTGATGCTCCAGCTTAAATGTCTTTTCTCACACCTTACCTTAGCCCCATTACATCCAAATAAAAGACCTTCGGATTATTTCTTGAGAAAATCAGTGAGGGAGATTGGATAATTAAGCAAGTTTATGGCAGTATGCACTCATGAGTGGTATGAGTGATTAACCTTTGAAATCGAGTGAAACACTTAGTTGAGAGATAAGATTTGTATGTTTGGATTAATGAATGAGTTAAGAAAATCCTTGATTGAAGGAAATTGCAATTATTTATGTCTGACTCTTTAAGTATTTCATCTATATGCTGGAAATTTTAGTTAAGGTTGTTTGAGTTTTTAATTTATGCCATGTGAATTTGCTTGAGGACAAGCAAAGTTTTAAGTGTGGGGTAGTCGTTTTATTAGTTTTTGTTATAGTTTTGTGTCTTGTTTGTTATGTTAATTATTGTTTTATTTAGGTATTTTGTTAGTTTTAATTGGTTTGTTTAGTGTTTTCTTTAATTGTGTAGTTTTAGTTTATTTCTGTGTTTCTGTCATTTTTGATTTATTTTTTTAGTATATGTTTATGTTTTGTTGGATATTGTTTATTTAATTCTTGTTTAAGTTTTGTTTGCAGTTTTGTGTTAGGTTAAAACAACAAGGAAACAAATTGAAGATGAATGGGCAGAAGCTAAACAGGCAGAGGACACGGCCAAGTCACTGGCCGTGTCCCATACTGAGTTAAAAGGAAGAGAAAGTCCCAGTAGCAGACACAAGCAAGGGACACGGCCAAGTCACCTTGACTTGGCCGTGTCTCACTTGTTACTAAAGGAAAGGAAGATCAAAAATTTCACAGAGGCAGACACAGGCAAGGGACACGGCCAAGTCATGTGGCCGTGTCCCTCAATCATGGTGCAACACGGCCAAGTCACTCATGACTTGGCCGTGTCACTCAACCAAAAGAAGAAGAAAGACAAGAAGCAACAGAGGTGGACACCTGCAGGGGACACGGCCGTGTCACCTGGCCGTGTCCCTCCAACAAGCTGTCACACGGCCGTGTCCCTCATCACCTGGCCGTGTCCCTCATAACCAAACGCGCACCGAATTTTAAAGCCGACGTTTCGTATAAAAGCAAAAAGAAAGTTAGGGTTTGAGGAGAGTTGACGATTTTGGAGAATTGTTTAAGCCGTCAAGAGAGTGAACTTAGGGTTTTAGTTTTGTTTTCTTGATTTTGATTTCATTTTGGATTAAAACTAGTTTAGATTAAATTGTTCTAGCGATCAAAACATCCTTCTTGCAAGATTGAACAAGAGATTCTTCAAAAGCTTCAAGAAGTTGTAATTTGGTTTTGTTCTCGAACTTATTCTCTTTATTTTTATTGAATGGATATTATCATGTCTATTTCAATTTCTTTGAACATCAAAGAGATGAATATGTTTGATTGCATTATGAACTAATTTGATCTAGTCTAGGGTTTGTATGGATTTGCTATGATTGTATGAATTCGTTATTCTCTTAACTAATGATTTCTTTAGCCTTTATTGAATGAAATATTGTTAACGTATAATTGATTGGCCACCAATTGTGTGTTTTAGGTATTAGATGATGGATTGAGAGATGAAGTCTAATGCTGGAACAATTCAATTAAGGACTTATGTGAATTAGAGATATAACCTATTAAAAAGATTGTTTCAATTATAACAAGATTAGTTGTAAGAGGTCTGAATGCGAGAGCTTATTTCCTTGACTCAGTTAATTAAGTTGTTTGAGATTTAATCTTAGGAATTAACTTAGTTAAGAGGAATAACCGTTCATACATATCAGTAGTAGAGAAGTGCAAACCCTAGACCCTTTTTATCAAGTGAATTAAAACATCAGCTTTTAGTTACTTTTATTGTTTTAAACTTAAATTAAACCTTTTCATTACTTAGCAATTTAAATTTCTTTAATTACTTGTTACTTTTAATTTGATAATCCATTACCCACTTTGGCTTCCTTGTGAGACGACCTTGGGGCGATCACCTTTGCTACAGCTACCTCGTATACTTGCGAGTGACGCTTTGTGGTAGAGTTAATTTGAGCGCAACAAACATCTATATGAGGTAAAGGAAAATCATCTTTAGGGGAAGCCTTGTTCAAATCTCTATAGTCCACACAGACCCTTATCCTTCCATCTTTCTTTGGCACGGGTACTATATTGGCTAGCCAATCTGGATATTCTATCACTTCAAGGAACTTCACTTGTATTTGCTTAGTGACCTCTTCTTTACCAAATTCAACCCACTCATGTCTTAATCGCCTAAGCTTTTGTTTGACAGCTTTCATGTGAGTGTGAGTTGGAATATGATGCTCGGCTATGTCTCGATCTATTCCAGGCATATCCTCATAAGACCAAGCAAACACTTCTTCATATTTTTTGAATATTTTTTCAAATCTCTCCCTCTCATCAGGAGTAAGGCTGGATGCTATGGTAATATATTTAGGATTTTTAGTTGTTCTCAAATTTAATGATTGTGTGTTAACAAAATTAATATTAAAGATGCTCATGTAACTGCTATTTGAATGTATACAACCATCAGGAGAAACATCACACAAGTAAGCAAAATCAGACTTTATTGCATTCATTTTGGAAAAGAAAACATCATTATCCTCATACAAAGTAGACAAATTAAAATTAAAATCAAAATCATTGTTCTCAGAATCATAAAATAGGATGTATTCAAACTTTTCTTCGACCAGCGCAACAATCTCTTCCAGAGTCTTCTCGGCTTTCAGGACAGTTTCATTCTTCTCTTTTGGATTGGATTCTTTGCTGGCTGAGAGGGTGAGTTCTTTCTTCACTTGCTCCACTAGCTTGGCAACATCTGCAAAAATTTCAAAACCTGGGCTTCACTTACCCATGAACATGATCGACTCGGGCTTTCCTTGGAGTGGTCCCATATCTGGAGCCTTGACAAAGATCTCTTCAAGTGGTGGGAAGCTCATCTTCTCACTCTTCTTTGGCAGGACATCATTGGCTTCATCATATCCCAACCTTTCTTGGAAGTTTGAGTTCTAAAATCTGGCAACTTTGTCAAACCGACCTTACTCTTTCCTAGACCAGCTCCAGGAAGGTAGTTCATGTTCTTCATCAAATTCAAGACTTTGGAGTCCACTACTTCATCATTAGAAATTGCAGCTACTGTCTCATTTCCGTTGGGGAACTTGATCTTTTGATGAAGGGTGGAAGAAACTCCACTAAGAGAATGAAACCATGGTCGCCCCAAGAGCAAGGCAAAGGTAACAAGTATGTCTAAACTAACAAACTCAATAATAGATTCAATTGGACCAACCTTGACAGCCGCTTTGAAAGTCCCTTCGGCATGCCTCTTAGTGTTGTCATAAGCACGAATTGTGACCTCGGTCAGGTTTAAATCTCTTGTTGACATAGCTAGCTTTGGCAATATCTTAAGTGGATAAACATTTATGGTGGACCCATCATAGACCATTACACAAGGAGTCCTCTTCCCCTTGATTTCTACTTTGATAAAGAGAGGGTGGATGTGGTCTCTCCCCTCCTCTGGTAAATCCGCATTTGAAAAAGAAACTGCTCCCATATTAACTTTGCTCTTCTCTTGAACCTCTTCACATTTCATTACCCCTCCAATTTTTATGAAGTTGATCAGCTTCTCCGGTGTCGTAGAGGTAGAGATTAGCATGCTAGCCAAGGCTTTGGCCATAGTTTCTCGGTGCTTTTTAGAAGTAGCTAATAAGTCCCAAATGCTAACATTTGCTTGGGTTCTTATCAATTGCTTGAGCACAGCGTCATCTTCTTCTACTTCAACTTCCTTACCCTTATTAGTTTCTACCTCCTTAGGTGATGGCCTTGCATAAGGCTTACCAGATCTAGTGTTCATCACCTCATCTTGTAATATCCCAATGTATGCCCTAGAAGTTTGAATATAATTGTTGTTTTTTTAAATTATGTGTATATGTTATGTTGATAAGAAAAGAAATTGAAAAGAGAATGTTTATGTATTGTTTAAAAAGGAAAGTAATGTGTAGAGAGAAAGTGTATATGTTGGGTATATGGTAATATATATAACATATATGTTGATCAAAAGAGTGGTCAAGGGAAGAAGATATTTTAATTTGAGATTTGTGAAATGACTATAAAGGGCATTTGACTAAGAAGAAAGCTAGAACAAGTGGGAAGAGGGTATTTTAGTAATTTTCCTTGTTGGAATGCATGGTGGAGATTTAAAGAGATGATAATTTGACTTTTCTTCATTTGTTTCTTCTTCTCTTCCTTTTATGGTGGCCGGCTACTCCTAGCAAGAAAGCAAGAGTGATTTTTGTTTGTTTCAAACTCAAATTGAAGGAAGATTCAAGTGATTAAGTTGGAGAGTTGTGAAATTCATCAACTTTGGTAAGTTCTTTTTATTAATTTTCCTTTGTTCTTTTGAAATTGTGTTTGGGGTTGATGATGTGAGATGGATGGTTGATTAGGTGTGTTTGTGATGTGTTTTTAAGTATTGAAATTGATTGTAAGTTAAGAAGTTAAATTGGTGTTGATATTGGAAGTGTTGAAGTTGAGATTGTTTTAGGGTTTTGAAGTGATAAATGATGTTTAACTTGAGTTTGCTTGATTATTCTCATAGATTTGCATGTGGTTGATGTTTGTTGAAGTTGTAAGTTTAGAATTGAAAATTTGGCCGAAGGCAGTAGCCTTGTGGATGCCACGCCCGTGGCCTTGATGGCCATGGCCGTGGCCAATTGTAGCCATGGCCGTGGAGGTGTAGAGCTTGGGAAGCAGAACCATAATCTAACCCATGCCCGTGGTGGTTGAAGTGGCCATGGCCGTGGGCTTTTAAATGTGATGTTAAGTGATACTTTGTAATCTAAAGGTCTAAGATGAAGTTAATAAGTGATAAATTGTATGGAAATTCATGTATTGTCTCAATTTTTGGATTAGGTTTTGAAAGAAGGTGAGTTGCCCTAGTTTGGGAAGTGAAGAATCTTGGAAAAGGAAAGTGTTTAGAGTAGTGTGAATTGTTATTGAGGTAAGTACAAATCTTGCATTATTGCATTGTTAGTGCATATGAATAATGTTATGTTGTGTACAATGTGGAAAATACATTCATATGATGTTGAGATTGAATATACATTTGATGATATTGATGATGCTTATGAACAATGTACTTTGTTATATTTATGTCAATGATGCCATAAGTATAATGTGAAGGATATGATGTAAATGATTGTGTATTTGAAAGATGAGTTGCTATAATGTTATGTTTTGCATAATGTGAATTGAGATAAGTGAGGCATGTATGCCTATGTGATGATGTTTAATGTATTTGGTTATGTATACTTGAATGATGAAGTGTGATAATGTAAATTGAGACAGGATAAGACATGAGGCCATTGTGATTGGCTATGATGATTCAAAAGAGACATGAAGCCATTGTGATTGGCTATGATGATTCAAAAGAGACATGAAGCCATTGTGTTTGGCTATGATGATGAGAATTGAGAATGAAATGAATAATGAAATAATAAATGAATTGTGTGTCTAATGTGTTATTCAATTTTAGAGTTTTGTTGTTGGTGGCATGCCTAATGGTAACAATCTCTTGAAGTTAGGTTGGATTTGATCCTTGAAGCCTAATTGAGATGTTACAACCCTTGAAGCTAGGTTGGATTGGTTCTTAAAGCCAAGTTGTGTTGATACTTAGCATGCTTTGTTCCCCTTGAAGCTTGGTTGAACCTAATCCTTGAAGCCTAGTTGGGATTATGATAATGATAAATGTGATAACAAAACCAAAGCATTAAGTCTGAAAATTGAATGGCATATTAGTGTATTTTGGGCCCATGCTTGTCTTTGTTTAAATGTGGTTTTATTGATGTTGAAATAATCGAATAATGAAATTAATGGAATGACTTTGAAATGTGAGATGAATATATGAGTATGAATTGTGAAATGCAAAGGTGTGGTATTGTATTTCTACCTATGATGTTGCCTTTATTAGTAACATGTGTGATATTGCATTGCATAAAAGCATAATGATAGAATGTTTTGTACTACTAAGCCATTGGCTTAGCGCGATAGTGTTGATCGCGCAGGTGACAGAGTTGAACCTGAGAGTTCCTCGAGACCAAGTGCGAGTAGACATTAAAGAATCTATTTTGGGACTTAAAGATCAGAGAAGAGCTGCCAATCATGTATAACTTCTTTATATTTTGTAAAGTATTGATTCTAATGTAAATATATGTATAATTATAAATGTGGATTTAAAAGTATTCCTATATGTAAATATTTTATAAATTCCGCTGCGTATTAAGTAAATGTATATATATCTATTTTGTTTTATATTACAAGTTAATTACTTATTTTCTATAATGTATAAGGAGAAAGGATACTTTATCGTTTAAAATGATTTGAATGTTGAAGAAAATCGTAGTATCCCTATATTCAGTGCATGTATGCTACATTGTGGTGTTTTGTAGTGTGCATGTTCAGGACGTAGGGGTGTTATAATTATTTTGGTATCAGAGCCTAGGTTTGAGATTCTCAACCTAGGTAAAATGTAAGAAAAAGAATATTTTGACTTTAGAAGTGGGTTTTTGAATAAAATACATGTTTGGGATTGGCAGTCTCTGATCTTTAATAAGATGTATTCTGCTGTGTTTTCAAATATAGGTTGTGATGGATCCTCATTTGCGTCAGTCAGTTGAGGGTAGTGCGGAGAGTGTTGCTCCTGATGATGAAGCTAGAGTGGAGAGAACTGGAGAGGCACCTGCTTCTGTATCAGGGGGACCAGCTGGTGAGGATGTTCCGCCAGTTTGGTTTAGGCATGTGGTAGAGGCTTTGAGGCCAGCACCAGTGCAACCACCGCCACCACCCCCACAGCCTTTGGTATCAGTGAGACAGTATGATAAATTACGGAAGTATGGAGCAGAAGATTTCTTGGGTACTGTTGATCCAGCTGTAGCTGAACAGTGGCTAGATAAAGTACAGAGAATATTTGTTCAGTTACAAGCAACTCCAGAAGAAAATTTTGATTATACAAGATCATTGTTGCAAAAGGATGCATACGATTGGTGGAAGACAGTGCCCCATGCTATGGATGATCCACCAACATTGTCCTATGCTAATTTTCTAAGAGAGTTTGAATTGAAGTATACTCCGAGGGAGTATAAAGATGTGAAGAAAATGGAGTTTCTAAGCTTGAAGCAAGATCACCGGACTGTGACTGAATATGAGTTAGAGTTTATCCGGTTGAGCCAGTACGCTGGGGGTATTATATCTGATGAGATAGATAGATGCAGGAGATTTGAGGAGGGATTGAGGCCCTTTATTTTGTGCTTAGTAGCTGGATCTAGATATCATGATTTTTCCCAGCTTGTGGCAGCAGCTAGGAGCGTAGAGAGAGCTCAGGTTATTGCAGCTGCTTCAGAGGAAGAGATCAGGGTTAGAAGACCCCAGTTTGAGGTAGGGTCTTCTTCTCCAAAGAGAGGTAAAGGAAGTTTTGTTCCCCGGGTCAGTAGGCGTCAGAGGCTTGCTGGTAGGTCAGTGCAGTTTCAGAGACAAAGATCTAGACCTACAGTTTCAGTGGCGAGTGCTCTGACCCCAGTGACTCAGAGATCCACTTTACCCATATGTGTTCATTGTAGTAGGCCACATGGTGGTACATGTTGGAGGACTGGTGTGGCAGGGGTATGTTTCAGATGTGGATCGCCTGATCATTTTGTTAGAGATTGTTCAGAGAGGCAAGAGCAGATGTCAGTTGATTCTGCAGTTTCTCGACCTAGTGTGAGGGGAGGCCGAGGAGGCAGAAGTTTCAGCAGAGAAGGTAGATCCGGTTTCAGTTCTAGAGGAGGTTCTGCATCCAGGGAGAGTAGACCAGAGGAGGCTAGATTTTCTCAGAGGATTTATGTGATGCAGAGGCAACCAGATGCTTCGGCAGTCATAGCTGGTACTTTTTCTTTATTTGGTATTTCAGTACTTGCTTTGATTGATCCCGGATCCACACATTCATATATTAGTGCATCTATTTTGCCTGTGTCTGATGTGTATGCTGAATCCCTAGGATTTGATGTATTGGTGACAAATCCTTTAGGGCATAGTGTGATTGTTAGTAAGGTGCACCGAGATAGTGCAGTAATGGTGCAAGGTGAGAAGTTCCTTGGAGATTTGATTGAAATGCCTTTTAAGGAATATGATGTGATCCTAGGCATGGATTGGTTATCTAGACATGGAGTTGTGGTAGACTGTGAAAAGAAATTTGTTACCTTGAGAACTGGTGATAATAGAAAGGTGATAGTATCTAGTGAGCAGGGGCAGCTAGCATCTTTGTTTGTTTCAGCTGTTGCAGCTGGGAGGTTGATTCGAAAAGGGTGTGATGCTTACCTTGCTCATGTTGTGGATAATAGAGTAGTGGGTTCTCAACTTGATAGTATACCCACAGTTGTAGAGTTTCCAGATGTGTTTCCAGAAGAGTTGCCAGGATTGCCTCCTGAGAGAGAGGTGGAGTTCGGTATTGAATTATTGCCTGGTACCACTCCTATCTCTATTACTCCTTATAGAATTGAACCAGCTGAACTGAGAGAGTTAAAGGTGCAGTTGCAGGAGTTGTTGGATAAAGGGTTTGTTTGCCCTAGTGTTTCACCGTGGGTAGCTCCTATTTTGTTTGTGAAGAAGAAGGATGGTACTATGAGATTGTGTATCGATTATAGGCAATTGAACAAAGTGACTATTAAAAATAAATATCCTTTGCCTATAATTGATGATCTCTTTGATCAATTGAAGGGTGCAGCAGTGTTTTCCAAAATTGATTTGAGATCAGGGTACCATCAGTTGAGGGTCAGAGCTGAAGATGTTCCTAAGACAACCTTTCGTACAAGGTATGGGCATTATGAGTTTCTAGTTATGCCTTTCGGTTTGACGAATGCACCTGCAGCTTTTATGGACTTGATGAATAGGGTGTTTAGGCCCTATCTGGACCAGTTTGTGGTAGTCTTTATCGACGATATTCTAGTGTATTTGCGTAATGAGGAGGAGCATGATAAACATTTGCGGATTGTGCTACAAATTTTGAGAGAGAAACAATTGTTTGCTAAACTGTCTAAGTGTGAGTTTTGGCTTGACCAAGTAACTTTTCTCAGTCATATAGTTTCAGCAGAGGGTATTAGAGTTGATCCGCGTAAAGTTGAAGCTATTTTGAATTGGAGTCCACCAAATTCTGTGACTGAAGTTAGAAGTTTTCTAGGTTTGGCAGGCTATTACCGACGGTTTGTGAAAGGATTTTCTTTGATAGCTACTCCACTTACCAGATTACTTCGAAAGGGAGTTAGATTTGTGTGGACAGATCAGTGTCAGGCTAGCTTTGAATAGTTGAGAAAAATATTGACTCAAGCGCCTGTTCTTACTTTACCTGTGGAAGATAAACCATATGTGATCTACAGTGATGCTTCACATAGTGGTTTGGGTTGTGTTCTGATGCAAGAAGGTAAAGTTATAGCTTATGCTTCTCGACAGTTGAAACCGCATGAGCTCAATTATCCGACCCATGATTTGGAGTTGGCAGCTATTGTGTTTGCATTGAAGATTTGGCGACACTATTTGTATGGGGAGAAGTGTTTTATCTATACAGACCATAAAAGTTTAAAATATTTGGGTGTTCAAAAAGAGCTCAATCTTCGACAGAGGAGATGGTTGGAATTGATTAAAGACTATGACTGTTTGATTGATTATCACCCTGGTAAGGCAAATGTTGTTGTCGATGCCTTGAGTCGAAAGTCTTTGGCAGGTTTGACTGTTTATTCACTCTCGTTGCTTGTTGAGTTGAAAGCATTGCATGCTAGTTTTGTATCTTGTGATGATGGTGCATTGTTGGCACAGTTGCAATTGAAACCAATATTGTTGGATCAGATTAAAGAAGCTCAATTGACTGATGAGAAGATTCAAAAGATTGTTTCAGATTGCTAGAATGGAAAGAGTCGAGATTTTATTGTGAAAGGTGATGGGAGTCTTTGGTTTAAGAACAAATTATGTGTACCCGATGATGCTAATTTGAGAAGGATCATTTTAGAGGAAGCACACCAATCGGTTTTTGCTATGCATTCGTGTAGTACAAAGATGTACCATGATTTGAGACAGCATTACTGGTGGTCTGGTTTGAAGAGAGACATTGCGGAGTTTGTATCGAAATGTCTCACATGTCAAAAGGTAAAAGCAGAGCATCAAGTTCCAACAGGGTTGCTTCAACCTTAAGCAGTGCCTGAATGGAAATGGGAAAGAGTGACAATGGATTTTATGTCTGGTTTACCATTGACACAAAAGAAGCATGATGCTATTTGGGTGATTGTTGATAGGTTGACTAAAACAGCTCATTTTCTTTCAGTTCGGATGGATTACTCTTTGGAGAGGTTAGCTGAGCTGTATATCCATGAGATTGTGAAGTTACATGGTGTCCCAACTTCTTTAGTGTCTGATCGAGATCCCCGGTTTACTTCAAGATTTTGGAAGAGTTTACATGGTGCTTTGGGTTCTCGATTACACTTCAGTACTGTTTTCCATCCGCAGACAGATGGACAGTCAGAGAGTGATATAGGTTATTGAAGATATGTTAAGAAGCTGTGTCATTGATTTCTCTGGAGGTTGGGATAGATTCTTACCACTTATGGAATTTGCTTACAATAACAGTCATCAATCCAGCATTGGTATGGCACCATTCGAAGCATTGTATGGTAGACGGTGTAGGACACCTCTATGTTGGAGTGAACTTGGTGAAGGTAAGTTAATCGGTCCTGATTTGGTTAAAGAAACTGAAGAGAAAGTGAAAATGATTCGAGACAGGTTGAAAATAGCTTCAGACCGACAGAAATCTTATTCAGATTTGAAAAGGAGAGACATAGAGTTTGATGTTGGAGATAAGGTATTTTTAAAAGTGTCTCCTTGGAAGAAGATCTTGAGGTTTGGTCGGAAAGGGAAATTGAGTCCTCGTTTCATTGGACCGTATGAAGTTTTGGAAAGAATTGGAGCAGTTGCTTATCGGCTTGCTTTGCCACCCGAGTTGGATAGGATCCATAATGTATTCCATGTTTCTATGTTGAGGAGATAGAGGTCGGATCCATCTCATGTTTTGCCAATTGAATCTATCGAAGTGAGTTCAGATATGACATTTGAAGAAGAACCAGTTGCTATTTTAGCACATGAAGTGAAAGAGTTGAGGAATAAAAAAGTGCCTTTGGTGAAGGTTTTATGGAAGAATCATGGAAGAGAAGAAGCAACTTGGGAGAGTGAGCAAGCAATGCGAGATCAATATCCTCAGTTGTTTCAGACTTGATATCAGGTAATTTCGAGGACGAAATTTCTTTTTAGAGGGGGAGAATTGTAATATCCCAATGTGTGCCCTAGAAGTTTGAATATAATTGTTGTTTGTTTAAATTATGTGTATATGTTATGTTGATAAGAAAAGAAATTGAAAAGAGAATGTTTATGTATTGTTTAAAAAGGAAAGTAATGTGTAGAGAGAAAGTGTATATGTTGGGTATATGGTAATATATATAACATATATGTTGGTCAAAAGAGTGGTCAAGGGAAGAAGATATTTTAATTTGAGATTTGTGAAATGACTATAAAGGGCATTTGACTAAGAAGAAAGCTAGAACAAGTGGGAAGAGGGTATTTTAGTAATTTTCCTTGTTGGAATGCATGGTGGAGATTTAAAGAGATGATAATTTGACTTTTCTTCATTTGTTTCTTCTTCTCTTTCTCTTATGGTGGCCGGCTACTCCTAGCAAGAGAGCAAGAGTGATTTTTGTTTGTTTCAAACTCAAATTGAAGGAAGATTCAAGTGATTAAGTTGGAGAATTGTGAAATTCATCAACTTTGGTAAGTTCTTTTTATTAATTTTCCTTTGTTCTTTTGAAATTGTGTTTGGGGTTGATGATGTGAGATGGATGGTTGATTAGGTGTGTTTGTGATGTGTTTTTAAGTATTGAAATTGATTATAAGTTAAGAAGTTAAATTGGTGTTGATATTGGAAGTGTTGAAGTTGAGATTGTTTTAGGGTTTTGAAGTGATAAATGATGTTTAACTTGAGTTTGCTTGATTATTCTCATAGATTTGCATGTGGTTGATGTTTGTTGAAGTTGTAAGTTTAGAATTGAAAATTTGGCCGAAGGTAGTAGCCTTGTGGATGCCACGCCCGTGGCCTTGATGGCCATGGTTGTGCCCAATTGTAGCCATGGCCGTGGAGGTGTAGAGCTTGGGAAGCAGAACCATAATCTAACCCACGCCCGTGGGGGTTGAAGTGGCCACGGCCGTGGGCTTTTAAATGTGATGTTAAGTGATACTTTGTAATCTAAAGGTCTAAGATGAAGTTAATAAGTGATAAATTGTATGGAAATTCATGTATTGTCTCAATTTTTGGATTAGGTTTTGAAAGAAGGTGAGTTGCCCTAGTTTGGGAAGTGAAGAATCTTGGAAAAGGAAAGTGTTTAGAGTAGTGTGAATTGTTATTGAGGTAAGTACAAATCTTGCATTATTGCATTGTTAATGCATATGAATAATGTTATGTTGTGTACAATGTGGAACATACATTCATATGATGTTGAGATTGAATATACATTTGATGATATTGATGATGCTTATGAACAATGTACTTTGTTATATTTATGTCAATGATGCCATAAGTATAATGTGAAGGATATGATGTAAATGATTGTGTATTTGAAAGATGAGTTGTTATAATGTTATGTTTTGCATAATGTGAATTGAGATAAGTGAGGCATGTATGCCTATGTGATGATGTTTAATGTATTTGGTTATGTATACTTGAATGATGAAGTGTGATAATGTAAATTGAGACAGGATAAGACATGAGGCCATTGTGATTGGCTATGATGATTCAAAAGAGACATGAAGCCATTGTGATTTCAAAAGAGACATGAAGCCATTGTGTTTGGCTATGATGATGAGAATTGAGAATGAAATGAATAATGAAATAATAAATGAATTGTGTGTCTAATGTGTTATTCATTTTCAGAGTTTTGTTGTTGGTGGCATGCCTAATGGTAACAATCTCTTGAAGTTAGGTTGGATTTGATCCTTGAAGCCTAATTGAGATGTTACAACCCTTGAAGCTAGGTTGGATTGGTTTTTGAAGCCAAGTTGGGTTGATACTTAGCATGCTTTATTCCCCTTGAAGCTTGGTTGAACCTAATCCTTGAAGCCTAGTTGGGATTATGATAATGATAAATGTGATAACAAAACCAAAGCATTAACTCTGAAAATTGAATGGCATATTAGTGTATTTTGGGCCCATGCTTGTCTTTGTTTAAATGTGGTTTTATTGATGTTGAAATAATCGAATAATGAAATTAATGGAATGACTTTGAAATGTGAGATGAATATATGAGTACGAATTGTGAAATGCAAAGGTGTGGTATTGTATTTCTACCTATGATGTTGCCTTTATTAGTAACATGTGTGACATTGCATTGCATAAAAGCATAATGATAGAATGTTTTGTACTACTAAGCCGTTGGCTTAGCGCGATAGTGTTGATCGCGCAGGTGACAGAGTTGAACCCGAGAGTTCCTCGAGACCAAGTGAGAGTAGACATTAAAGAATCTATTTTGGGACTTCAAGATCAGAGAAGAGCTGCCAATCATGTATAACTTCTTTATATTTTGTAAAGTATTGATTCTAATGTAAATATATGTATAATTATAAATGTGGATTTAAAAGTATTCCTATATGTAAATATTTTATAAATTCCACTGCGTATTAAGTAAATGTATATATATCTATTTTGTTTTATATTACAAGTTAATTACTTATTTTCTATAATGTATAAGGAGAAAGGATACTTTATCGTTTAAAATGATTTAAATGTTGAAGAAAATCGTAGTATCCCTATATTCAGTGCATGTATGCTATATTGTGGTGTTTTGTAGTGTGCATGTTCAGGACGTAGGGGTGTTACACATCTTCTTCGGGCTCGGACCAAGTCCACTCCTCCTTCTTGGATGCAAGATCAACATCACTATCGCTTGAATCCCAAAACCCATTAACAACACAAATTGCTACTTCTTTATTCCCCATAGCTTGTTTAATTTCATCAAATACCTCTTCTTCTTTGGTTGATTCTTTATCCACATCTTGAAAAGAAGACATGACAAAATCCTCATGCAAAACTCCTCCAATCATGAAGGTTGCCGGTGGTGGTACTCTATTGAACTTTGGTAATGGGTTGTCATTGGTGTTTGGCTTGTTGGGCTCGGGTAGTCCCCCATTATCAATTAGATTTTGGATCACATGTCTCAACCTCACACATCTATCCGTGTCATGCCCTTGCATTTGGTGAAATTGACAAAATGCTTTAGTGTCAAAATTAGGTGGGAGAGGGTTAGGCAAAGGATGAGGATTTAAGGGTTGTAGTAGTCCCTTTCTTTGAATTTTATTGAGAACCCAAGACATCAGGTTCCCAAATTCCAAAAATTTTCTCCTCATTCTTTGGTCAGTAGTGTTAACACCGACTGCCTTTGCATGCTTTGGCTACCAGATTGATAGCTCTCTTTCTCGTTCCTTTTTGCTGCAAAACGGCTCTTCTCTCTCTCCCATTATTTAATTTGCAAACCAGCTTGAAGAAGGCCTTTGAAATCATGGATGAGTGTATAAGACATCCTCTCATGAAGACTAGGCAACATCCCTCTCACAATCATCCTTATTTGATCATATTCATCGGGCCTCTTCTTAAGTAAAGCATCCTTGTTTCTCCATCTCTTCACATAATCCACAAAATTCTTATTCGACCTTTGCCTAATGGACTCCACTTCCATTAAGGTAACTTCCAACTTGACATTATATCCATATTATTGGATGAAGGCCTTGTATAGCAAATCCCAATTCTTTTGTGTTCCATCATCTAAGGTATTGAACCAATTTTGGACAACAGGGTCCAATGAGAGCATGAAGTACCTTAGAGTTTGAGCCTTAGTAGCTCAGGCAGACTGCATAGCTGTGATATACTGCTTCACATGGAGATGAGGATTTCTAGAACCATTGTATCAAGCAAAGGATGGCATCTTGAACTTATAAGGGACCTCCTCATCTTGTTCAAATAGTTTACTGATATTGGACATCTCTTTGGTTTTCAGCTTCTTCTCAAATTTCTTTTCTAAATCAGCAATCATCTTTTCAATATCAGAAGTTTCGGTCTTCTCCATAGTCGATCTTTCAACAATCTTCGGTTCCTTTTTCTTCTCCTGAGCATCTTGGTAGTATTGAACCCAATCATCATCATCATCAATGATCACTTTTTCCTCATCAAAAACTACTTCACCAACTTTGGTCTTCCCTTTGTCCTTTGGCTTCTTGGTGCTAGCAGTTGCCTCGACATGATTTTGTAAGATTGCAGTCAATTGGTTCTTCATAGTCTCAGCTAGGGCCTCTTTTACTTCTTCCATATTGGCGTTGAGGGCCTCATCTACCATTCTTTGAATTTGTTCGAGCTTCATTGTTTTCGGTGAGCAAGTAATTGAGTTGTTGCTAGATATTTCATCTCCGGCCTAGGTTGGATTGTTGTAAGCTTTTGAACTATCGTAATCTAGGGCTGTGAGCCAGAGAAGATCAATGATATGAGATGCAAATGTATGCATGTATGCATGTATGCACGAACAATCAATGAAGAAAGATAATTAGGACAATTCTTCCAACCTTATAACATCCACACACGAATGGCGACTCTCTTCTCCTAGGTATATGGTTAAAAAAATACCAACTGTGAGCGGAGATTTTTGCCCCCACTCTCGGTGGAATGTTTCTTGCGACTTCGGCACTGTTTAGGCTCGGGGCCTTAAAGAACAGCAACTTAAGTACGGAGAAAATGGAGTCGCCACCCGGACGGGCTGGGAAAAAGAAAGGGGTGGATGACTCGATTCCTATGGAATTCCCAACCCCCTAATGGGTTCGGAAAGTTGGGTACATGTGGGGAAGGTGAGAAATGGCCCAGAACCCCCACAATGCCCAGTTCATTGGAGTCGGCCTCCTTTATAGGTCTTAATATTATAAAATTCTTAAATATAACAACATTATCCACAATATAAAACATCAATATATTAAAAATCAAAATAATGTCCAAGTAAAACAAATAAATGGACACCCATCCTAAGATGGAAACATGCCCTTACATCCATGCCTAAATAGGACACCCACCGAAAGGTAGAAACATGTCCTTTACATTGGTTCTAAAATAGAAAAGCAATTTAAATTACATGATATTTAACTAATGAGGTACCCACCAAGTGGAAACATTCCTCTTACAACATTTAAAAATCTAAATAAATTGATAAAAGTAAATAATCATTCATCATAAATAAATAATTCATCAAATATATTAAATATCAGTAGAAAGTAAACATCCATCCATGATAAATTAAATAAATCAAGTATTGAACTTAAATAAATTAAAGCATATAAAATAAATCAAAGCATAATTAAATATGGAATTGAATAAGGCAAATAAAAATCCAAATTATAGCTACTGTTTCCATTTAGGATCCTTTATTTCATGCGCTTAGGGTTTTGGATTTTCAAGGGTTTAAGCTACTGTGACTTTTTAAAGAATTAAAATAGATTAAGGATTTTATGTTTTAAAAGGTTGGTAAGGCACTTTGATTAACCAAATTAAGGTTTGAATGGTGAAATCATGAAACTAGGGTTTTGGACACTTTAAAATACTTTTGATTTGTAGTTTTAAATGATGATTTCAAGCTTACTGTGTAAAATTAAAATGTTTGTGTTTATATAATTTTTAAGGTTTTAAAGGATTAGGGTTTATAAAAAAATTAGGGTTTAAGGCTTTAAAGGGCTAGGGTTTTACTATTTTAGGTTTGGAGTTGAGTTAGGGTTTAGTGTTTTAAAATTAGGGTTTTGATGGATGCATGAAGCTTTTAGGGTTTGAAAATCAATTTGATACTTTTATGAGGTTTTATGAAAATAAACAAACGATTTAAAGTTTATAAAAGTAAAAAAGAAGTTTTTAAAGCTTTTGAAACGAAACATAATATAATTTAAGGGTTTTGATAATTTGGAAAGTAAATTAGGGTTTTGGTGTTTCGAAGAAACTAAATTAATAACTTTAAATTCTTTGGAAAATAAAGCAACGAATTAGTGTTTTTAACTTTAGAAAAGCTAAATTAAAGTTCTAGGGTTTTTGATTTTGAAAGACACAATTTCCTAGTTTTAGCTACTGTAAAAAATATAACTAAAAAGAATTTAATACATACCTCCTTTTTATGGTTCCTCCAAAAATAACTCTTCTTGGATGAATTAAAAGAAAGGCAGTTGCTACCTTTGATCATTTGTTAATGCTTTTCTGCTCCCTCGAAAGAAAAATCAGCTTGATTAAAGTTTCCTTCACAGATTCGGTTTCAAACTCTTTCAATTTTCCTCCTAATTTCTGATTGCCTTTTTCCCTCTCTCTGCCTCCTTATTTATAGAAGTTTTTATGGTTTTTTCATAGTTGCTCACTGTATACATTATAGAATAAGAAAAGGAAACCAAAACCTAATTGTATTAGGTTTCGAAAAATTTGTGTCGAACAATTTCTCTGGCAAAAAAAAAACTGCTGCGGAAAAATTGCGCTGGCAAAAACATTTGCTGTAGGAAAAATTGCGCTGGAAAAATAATTGGGTGGGGAATGGCCTGCAGGCCATTTTGCCCGCAGGAAACTCCTGCGGCGAAATGGCCCACGGCCAAGCCCGCGCTGGTGGTTTTCGGCGATGAATTTTTGGTCGCAGATTTTTATTTTTATTTTTATTATTTTTATTTGTTTATTTTTTTATTAATAAAAATTAGATACTAAAGCAAAATTTATTTAATTAAGATAACAAAAATTATTTTGGACCAAACAAAATATATTGGACCGGACTGGGTCAAAAATTAAGGGTCTACAGTTTGCCTCCTGCTTGAATGATCTGAAACTTTAGTGAAAGAGAGTGAAATGCAATAAAAGTTGATTTTTAAGATGGTGGAGGTTTTGGATTCTGGACCCGGTTCGAGTTCTGGACTCAAGGATAATTCTAGGTTCTAGACCTAAGGGAAATTTGGGCTCTGGACCCGAGCTAAGTTCTGGACCTAGAAATAATTCTATGTTCGGGACCTAATGGGAAATTTGGGTTCTGGACTCAAGCTAAGTTCTTGGACTTAGAAATAAATTCTAGGTTTTGGACCTAATGAAAAATTTGGGTTCTGGACTCGAGCTAAGTTCTGGACTTAGAAACAAATTTTAGGTTCTGGACCTAAGAAAAATTTGGGTTATGGACCCGGTTCGAGTTTTAGACTCAAGGATAATTCTAGGTTCTAGACCTAAGGAAAATTTGGGTTCTGGACCCTGTTCGAGTTCTGGACTCAAGGAAGATTCTAGGTTCTCGACCTAAGGAAAATTTGGGTTCTGGACCTGGTTTGAGTTCTGGACTTAAAAATAAATTCTAGGTTCTGGACCTAAGAAAAATTTGGGTTCTGGACCCGGTTCGAGTTTTGGACTCAAGGATAATTCTAGGTTCTAGATCTAAAGAAAATTTGGGTTCTGGATCCGGTTCGAGTTATGGACTCAAGGATAATTTTAGGTTATGGACCTAAGAGAAATTTAGGTTCCAGACTCGAGGTAATAATTTTTTATTTCAAAAAGTTTGGCTAATTTTTATGCATATGTCTTCTTATTGCCCCCCTGAGTATAAAAATATTTATAGACCTGCAATTATTTGAATGATTAAAGTGAATAAATGAATTTACTGTTTATTTACTGTGTAATCACTGTCCATGCGCTATTTACTATTCATAAATAATAAATTTACTATTCGCAAATAGTATCAAATAGTATTTACTATTGAAAATAATATTTTTACTATTCATCAATAGTAATACTATTTATAAATAGTAAACTTTTCTGTACTATTCATAAATAGTAAAATTTACTATTTATCAATAGTAAAGTTTACTATTCATAAATAGTAAAATTTACTATTCATGAACAGTTTTGAATTTTTTTTTTGCTTGCCGTTCCTCTATAAAAAGCCACCATTCCTTCATTTCATTTCACGGCATTATCTCAATTTCGTAATTCTCTCAAATTTTTTTTGCATATATTTTTTAAAAACAATGCATGCTTCGAGGTCAGGGACTCATTCTAATGCCGAGTTATTGGAGTTTATTCGGCATCATGAAGATGAAAATTTAGATATACTAGCCAGGATACCGCTCCATCGCAGTTCTAACCAAAAGAGCGAGGTAATTATTTTTTCTTTTTTATTTTTGATTTTTTTGTCTTTCTGTTTTGCAATTTTTTTTGTTATATATTTTTTATATTTTTTGTTATTATTTGTTATTGTGAAAAATAAATTAATTTAAGTAGATAGAATAATATGTACTTACCTGGTATTAACTTACCTAGGTCTGTGTTAGCATGATCGTTGCGTTGTTCGGGCTGGAGGGTGTATGTTGCGCTCGAATTAACTCTACCACAAAGCGTCACTCGCAAGTATATGAGGTAGCTGTAGCAAAGGTGATCGCCCCAAGGTCGTCTCTCATGGAAGCTAAAGTAGCTAATTGATTATTAGATTATGAATAATAAGTAATGAAGAAAATTTAAATTGTTAACTAATGAAGAAGATTGATTGAAGTCTAAAACGAATAAAAGTAAATTAAGCTGATGTTTTGATTCACTTGATAGAAAGGTCTAGGGTTTGCACTTCTCTGCTACTTATAAGTATGAACGGTTATTCCTCTTAACCAATTTAATTTCAAATATTAAATCTCAAGCAACTTAATTAATTGAATAAAGGAAATAAGCTCTCGCATTCAAACCTCCCTCAAATAATCTTGTTCCAGTTGAAATAATCTTTTCCTAGGTTATATCTCTAATTCACCTAAGTCCTTAATTGAATTGTTCCAGCATTAGACTTCATCTCTCAATCCATCATCTAATACCTAAAACACATAATTGGTGGCCAATCAATTATATATTAACAATATTTCATTCAATAAAGGCTTAAAGAAATAATTGAGTTAAGAGTAATAATCAATTCATATAGTCATAGCAAATCCATACAAACCCTAGACTAGATCAAATTAGTTCATAATGCTATCAAACATACTCATCTCATTAATAATCAAAGAAATCAATTTAGACATGATAATATCCATAAATACAATTCCAATGAAAATAAGGAAATAAAGTTCAAGAACAAAACCAAATTACAAACTCCTTGAAGCTTCTGAAGAATCTCTTGTTCAAATCTTGCAAGAAGGATGTATCAATGGCTAGAACAATCTAATCTAAGCTAGATTAATCAGAGTGTAATCAAAAATCAAAGAAAACAAGTTATCAAACCCTAAAATTCTCTTTGACGGCTAAAACAGCTCTCAAACTCTCAACACCCCCAAACCCTAACTCTCTTTTTCCTTTTATACGAAACCTCCGCTTTAAAAATCTGCTTCGTCTTTGGTTCATGAGAGACACAACCAAGATGGATGAGACTTGGCCGTGTTGGTGGTCTTTGGAGGGACACGGCCAGTGACTTAGCCGTGTCCCTTTCTTGTTTTCACTACTGCTTACTTTTGATCTTTTCTTCTTTGGTTGAGTGACACGGCCGTGTTGGAGTGGCTTGGCCGTGTCCCTTGCCTGTGTTTGCTTCTGTGAGAATTGTTCTTCTTTGCTTTGGATGTAAGTGAGACACGGCCAAGTTGCAGCAACTTGGTCGTGTTTGAGAATCTTTGGAGGGACACGGTCACTGACTTGGCCGTGTCCCTTGAGTGTGTCCCTCTCTGTGTCTTGAACTTCCTTTTTAACTTGGTATGGGACACGGCCAGTGACTTGGCCGTGTCCTCTGCCTGTGTCAGCTACTGTCCATTTTTCTTCTTTTTGGTTCCTTGGCTTTTTAACCTAAAACAAGACTTGAAACAATCTTTAAATAACAATTAAATGAACATTAACCAACAAAACATAAACACACACTAAAAACTAGGACAAAAATGACATAAACACTGAAATAAACTAAAACTACCAAAATTAACGAAAACACTAAATAAACATATTAAAACTAACAAAATACCTAAATAAAACAATAATTATTATAATAAACAAGACACAAATCTATAACAAAAACTAATAAAACAACTACCCCACACTTAAAACTTTGCTTGTCCTCAAGCAAATTCACATGGCATAAATTAAAAATTCAAACAACCTTAACTATAATTCCAGTATATAAGATGAAATACTTTAAGAGTTAGACATAAATAATTGCAATTTCCTTCAATCAAGATTTTTTTAACTCATTCATTAATCCAGACATACAAATCTTCTCTCTCATCTAAGTGTTTCACTCAATTTCATAGGTTAATTCACTCAAACCACTCATGACTGCATACTACCATAAACTTGCTTAATTATCCAATCTCCCTCACTGATTTTCTCAAGAAATAATCCGAAGGTCTTCCATTTGGATGTAATGGGGCTAAGGTAAAGGTGTGAGAAAAGACATTTAAGCTGGAGCATCAAGAAATGGAGTATCTGGATTAGACAATACTCTTGCTCTTAAACTCATAACTCCCTCAAATGACATACTCACCAATCCCTTGATACTTTCACATACTTGCACACTTCAAGAAAAATACATGAGTCGGCATTCCTCTTTTGATAACCAATGCTAGAACATATATGAATTTTGTATATATGTATAACTTTTCTTTTATTCTCTCTCTTTTTTTTTATTTTCAAATTTTTTTAATACATATATATACAAAATATAGAATTGTATGGAACATCTAGCTTAAAATGTAGAGGAAAAGAATAATCTACTCTTAATCAAATACAATGTGCAAAGTATGCATTCAACCCCAAATAGCAATACTATTTTTTTATTTTATTTTATTTTACTTGCTTACCCCACACTTTGAAATAAACCACCCTATTGTCATATCACAAAACTCCATTCCTTAATGCAGGTATGATGATAAAAATATAATGTTAAGTTGAGAATTGTGTTGATCAAACAAGAAAAGGTCAAAGGCTCAACTTGGCTCACTAAGGAATTTAATATTAAGGGAGGTCTTTTTAAGCTAAAGGGCTAACCTAATTTGCCTTCATCATTTTAAAACTTGAGATTAAATCATAATGTGAGTTCAATTAGTATGCAAAAGCAAACTCTAGAGATGCAAAATCATGAAGGTGCACACTTAAGAAAAGAAAATCAACTGATAATAATATCAAATTATGAGGCTCAAAACTCACACAGGTGGGTTCTCAAAGATTTATATGTCATAAATTGCAAAATGTGAAAATTGATCCTGAATGAATTAAAATGCTAATCTCTATGCTAATACTAAAGTCTCAACTATAATGCTAAAATCACAGAAAAGATCAATAAGATTTTCAACAATTATGCCATGCACAACAACACAATAAACAAAACAAGACAAAAATTAAAGAAAAGCTTAAAGATTACCCCACACTTTAGAATTTACATTGTCCTCAATGGAAACAAGAATAATAAAGAAAAAGAGTTAAAGGACAACCTGTCTTCCATCGTACCCTAGTGAGGCAAAACCCTAACTTTTCAACACAAACACAAAAGTTCAATATATGAAAATAAAATATCCAAATATAAAATGTTAACATGAAAAACAAAAACGAAAAATAATAACAAAAATACACTAAACAAAATAAAGCAAGGAACTCAAAATCTATGGAAAAGGCGGGCGTGAAGATGATGCAGCCGAGGGATGAAGACTAAAGATCTTGGCAAGGTTGCTGTTAATCTGACCCAACTATTGCAAAACCTCAGCATGGTTACGGTCCACCTTGCCCTCTAGTCTATCTACCTTTCCCTCCAGGGCCTCAATCCTAATAAGTACCTCTTGACTTCCCGAGACTGGAGCATCCTCATCTAGATCAATTGAATCTGAGTCAGAATCTTCTTGAACCCGTGCTCTCTTCTGCCTCTCCTCCGGTGCTTCTGGCTCAGCTGAAGCCATCATATAAAGCAATTTAAAACTCATTCTAGTGCAGATGCATTTTCTCTAATGTGGCCAAGCCCCTCTCCTATGCACCACCATATGCATTTTCTCTAATGTGGCCAAATCTAATGAATAATTACCCGTAATTCGAGTCATGCGACAGGTACTCGGGTCAAAATCCTCAAGAAGGGCTACTACCAATGTGGTAATCAATCCTCCAACACAAATTGCCCCCCTCCTTTTATTAGCCACAGTATCAAAAATATCGTCTAACCAATAGCCGGCACTAATAGCCACTGCATTAACCACACAATCCAAGAAAAATAGTTCACTCAATTCCACCACACCGGGGCTCTCCTTCCGAGCAAAGAATCCGCAAGACATGAAACGATGCAAATACCTCAAAGCAGAATTTCTTAATTTAGATGCTTTGGCCGATTTGGCCACATAGGTCCCCGAGCCTAATGCTCCCCAAGCAAATTACTGTTTAAATTCTTTAGGTACCGAGCTTTCCCCATGCTGGTGGAAACCATATATAGCATTTAATTGTTCAATAGTAAGCACAAATGATTTATCAAGCAATTTAAAACTCATTCTAGTGCAGATTTTTTTATCATCTCTTTCAACTTTAAGAGATGTCAAAAATTCCAAAGTCAGCTCCTCAAATTGCAAAGGTCGCAAGGAGACTAGAGTCTCCCACCCAAGAAATTGCACATATCGATAAAAATTAGTCCTAATTTGCAGAGCATCAAGAGATTCATCATTAACATACCTCATCGGGAAAAAACCCCGAGCCAAAAGATTTGCTCTCTTCAAAGATGAAATTGATGAAGAGGAAGAAGCTCCTTCGGTTGTAGGCCTCTTCTTCTTGCGGTGTGAAACAATCTTTGTTCTTGGCATCTTGAGAAATCTGAAAAAAAAAAAATTCAAACCAAAACTTGATCAAATCAAACTTTTATGAGAAAAGAAGAAGTTTTAATGGATTATTTCTAGTTTTGGTGAAGAGACTTAAGGTTTAATGGAGGATTTGGAGCTTGGAATCACAAAGAATGGAGGTTGCGAGAGAGAAAGCGAGAGAGCGAGAAGATGAACAAACAGGAAACTAGGGACTGAATGAGGAAAAAGGTGAAAAAATCGTGTTTTTTAAAGTGAAAAA
This sequence comes from Garcia nutans, assembly GCA_947685225.1. NCBI lineage: Eukaryota > Viridiplantae > Streptophyta > Magnoliopsida > Malpighiales > Euphorbiaceae > Garcia > Garcia nutans. Next base: position 41,093,425 of record CANTUV010000045.1, read on the forward strand.
GTGAGAGACACGACCAAGTTAGGGTTAACACGGCCGTGTCTTGTGTGTGTTGAGGGACACGGCCAGTGACTTGGCCGTGTCCCATGGGCGTGTCTGCTACTGGAAGAAGAGGTGCAAAATAAAAAAAAAAACAAAGAGCAATTGGTGAAGTCTTGGCCGTGTCCCATGTGACACGGCCAAGGGACATGGCCAAGTCCTTTGGCCGTGTCACTTACTGTGATAAAGTGCAAAAATAAAAACTTTGTGTTTTTGTTGAGGCTTGGCCGTGTCCCATGTGACACGGCTAAGGGACACGGCCAAGCTCCTTGGCCGTGTCTCCTTCTGCCACTTTCAACTTTTTTTTTATTTAATTTTTTTTATTTTTATTTTTATTTTATCAAAGAAATTGCAAACCTCTTCTCTGATCAACTTGAAACACATTAGAAAGATAAAAACCGATCAAAGCACCCATTCCATTTGTTTAGACTAAACATAAAATCAAAACTTGCTAAAGTTAAAATTACAATTATGAAAAAGAAATGCAAACCGATGGGTTGCCTCCCATTTAGCACTTCTTTAATGTCATATAGCTAGACATCATGCAAGACTTATGGATCATGGATCAAAGTGCTGTCAATGATCCTCACTTCTTGAAATCCTTCATTGTATGGTTTAACTCTCTGTCCATTCACTTTAAAAGTCTCACTTGTTCGAGAGTTAAGCAATTCAATGGCACCAGAAGGATACACCTGAGTTATCTCGAAAGGACCACTCCATCGAGACTTGAGTTTACCTGGAAAAAGACGGAGTCGAGAGTTAAAAAGTAAAACTTTCATACCTGGACTCAATGTCTTTCGCACTATAATTCTGTCATGAAGTGCTTTAGTGCGATCCTTGTAAATTCTCGAGCTCTCATACGCCTCATTTCTCAGCTCATCTAACTCTGAAATTCGCAGGAATCGTTCTCTCTTTGCTTTGTCCAAGTCCAAATTCAGAGTCTTGATTGCCCAATACGCTCTGTGCTCCAACTCCACTGGTAAGTGACAAGCTTTTCCAAAAACCAATCGGTATGGACTCATACCAAGAGGAGTTTTGAAAGCAGTCCGATATGCCCATAGTGCATCATGCAATCTACTTGCCCAATCCTTCCTTGATAAGTTGACTATTTTCTCCACAATTCCTTTAATCTGCTTGTTGGATGTTTCCACTTGTCCAGAAGTCTGTGGATGATATGGGGTCGCCACCTTGTGCTTCACACCAGATTTGTGCATTAACTTCTCAAAAAGCCTGTTGCAAAAATGACTTCCCCCATCATTGACTATCACTCTTGGTGTGCCAAATCTGCTAAGAATGTTTTCCTTCACAAATTTAACAACCACATTAGCATCATTAGTACGGGTGGGGATTGCCTCCACCCATTTGGAAACATAATCAACAGCAACTAAAATATATTCATAACCAAATGACTTGGGGAAAGGACGCATGAAGTCTATTCCCCACATATCAAACAGTTCAACAATAATATATGATTGAAGGGGCATTTCATTCCTCCTCCCAATGTTACCTACTCTTTGGCAACGATCACAGTGCTTACAATACTCTTGAGCATCTTTAAATAAAGTAGGCCAGTAAAAACCACTTTGAAGCACCTTTTCTGCAGTCTTTCTTCCTCCAAAATGACCACCACAGTGAAGGTCATGACAAAATTGAAGAACACTCAGTTGTTCTTCCTCAGATACACACCTGCGAACTATCTCATCTTTGCATATCCGGAATAGATAAGGTTCATCCCAAAAATAAAACTTCCTCAAGTGTAAAAACCTTTTCTTTTCCTGAAATGACATGTTAGTACGCAATATACCACAAGCAAGGTAGTTAGCAATATCTGCAAACCAAGGTGCATCAAATACCACAAACAGCTGCTCATCAGGAAATGCTTCTAAATTTTTATGAATGCTATCAGATGCAAGATTTTCACTAAAGAAGGGTAATCTAGATAAATAATCAGCTACCACATTCTCACTACCCTTAGTATCTATGATTTGGAAATCAAATTCTTGCAATAACAACACCCATCTAATTAAGCGTGGTTTAGCATGTTGTTTTGTTAAAAGATATTTTAGAGCTGCATGATCAGAATGCACAATAATTTTCGACCCAATTAAATATGCTCTAAACTTATCTAAAGCAAAAACAATAGCTAACATTTCCTTTTCAGTTGTGGTGTAATTCATTTGTGCACTATTCAGGGTCAAGCTAGCATAATATATTACTCTCAAGTATTTATTAACCCTTTGCCCAAGAACAGCTCCTACTGCATAATTAGAGGCATCACACATGATTTCAAAAGGTAAAGACCAAACAGGAGCTACTATTACTGGTGCACTAGTCAATTTTTCTTTAAGGGAATTAAAAGCTTGCATGCATTTTGCTATAAATTCAAATGGAACATCTTTCCCCAACAAATGGCACAATGGTTAGCTTATTTTGGAAAAATCCTTAATAAACCTCCTGTAAAAACCTGCATGCCCTAAGAAACTTCTTATTCCCTTAACAGAGGTAGGTAGCAATCAATTCAACTTTAGCCTTATCCACATCAATCCCTTTACTTGACACCACATGACCTAAGACAATGCCCTGAGTAACCATAAAATGACTCTTTTCCCAACTTAAAGTGAGGTTACATTCAATGCATCTCTCAAGCACATGAACAAGTTTATTGAGGCAATTATCAAAAGAACTACCAAAAATAGAAAAGTCATCCATAAATACCTCAATAAAATCATCAATCATGTCTGAAAAGACAGACATCATGCATCTCTGAAAAGTTGCAGGTGCATTGCACAAGCCAAAGGGCATACGTCGAAATGCATAAGTCCCAAAAGGGCAAGTAAAGGTAGTCTTGGACTGATCCTCTGGAGATATTGGCACCTGATAGTAACCTGAAAGGCCATCAAGAAAACAATAATGTGAGTGTCCAGAAAGTTTATCTAACATCTGATCAATAAAAGGAAGAGGGAAATGATCTTTCTTTGTAGCATTGTTCAACTTCCTATAATCAATACACATTCTCCACCCAGTGGTAGTCCTAGTAGGAACCAATTCATTATTTTCATTTTTCACAACAGTGATTCCTGATTTTTTAGGAACTACATGTACTGGGCTCACCCACTCACTATTAGCTATTGGGTAAATTACTCCTTCATCCAGCAATTTGAGCACTTCCTTCTTAACCACTTCACTTATATTTGGGTTAAGGCGCCTTTGGGTCTCCCTCACAGGTTTAGCTCCCTCTTCTAAAGTGATTCTATACATGCACATTGAAGGGCTAATACCCTTGATGTCACTCAATCCCCATCCTATTGCTTTTTTCAATCTTTTAAGCTCACTCACCAACCTCGTCTCCTCCTCTTCACTAAGTTCACTAGATATTATCACAGGTAAGGTATTGTGATCTCCTAAAAACACATATTTCAGATTCTTAGGTAACTCTTTCAGCTCTAACTCCAGTGAAGGGTTCTTCTCTTCTTTTTGAATGGGGGGAAGTTCAAAAACTGGGTCCTCCTTAAGCTTCTCTATTTCAGCACCCTCTAAAGTCTCAAGGCAACTGGCTATTTCTGTATCAAAAATATCCAAATCACTCTCTAAGGTCAATGCCAGCTCCAATTTATCAGAGGAACCTGTCTGCAAGAAAACATCTGAAACAACTGCATCAACACAATCAATGAAAGAACAATCCTCATATAAAGCAGTTGTAGGAATAGAAGTGTTAAAAATAGAAAATTCAACAGTTTGTACCAAAACAGTCATTGATAATTTACCATTTTTAACATCTATCAAAGTGTTGGTAGTCGCCATAAAAGGCCTACCCAGCAGAATGGTGTGTGCAGATGGTGAAGAGTTACTTACTTCCATGTCAAGAACAATGAAATCCACAGGTACTATCAAACCACCAACTTTAACTAACACATCTTCTATAACCCCTTTCGGGAATCTAAGAGACCTATCAGCTAATTGCAACACCATTTTTGTTGGTTTAAGTTCCCCTAATTCTAATTCAAGGTACACAGAATAAGGCATCAAATTCACACTAGCTCCTAAATCACACAAACCATCAGTACCTTTTCCATTCCCCATAGTAATTTGAATGATGAAACTACCAGGATCCTTTAGCTTGGGAGGTAGTTTATGCTACAAAACAGCACTAGCTACCTTAGAAACTATCACCTTTTCATTCGGCTCATACCGCTTTTTCTTGGTATTCAGTTCTTTGAAGAATTTAGCATAAGCCGGCATGTTCTTAATTGCTTCAAGTAAGGGTAAGTTAATACTTACCTTAGACAACATGTTGAAGATATCTAAAAATTGCTTATCTTTTTTATCATCCTTCAACCTGCTGGGGAAAGGTATAGGTGGCCGGTATGGATTACTTGCCTTGTGCAAATCTGCTGTAGGGGACTTCTCCATTGATCTTTCTTCAGCACCTTTGCTCTCTAGTTCTCCTTCCTTTTTATTCTCTTGCTCACTTGCATTCACAGAATTATTTTCAACATTATTGTTAATTACCTTGCCACTTCTAAGAACAGTCACTGATTGTGCCTGGTCAGGTTGACTTGGGAACTTCCCCTTTTGTAGAATCTGCAAGTGTTGAGCTAGTTGTTCTACTTGAGTCTCCACCTTCTTAAAAGATGCTTCTAGTGAATCCAGCCTCTTGTTGTTCATCTCTTGATTTTTAGCACTAACTTGGATAAAAGCCTGTAAACTTTCCTCCAAACTCTCTCTCTTAGGCTGCCCTTGATTTGAGGATTGACCCTGCTGTTGGTTCTGTCTCTGGAGCAAATGAAAAGGCTATTGAACATTATTTGTTGTCCAGGAAAAATTTGGGTGATTCCTCCAACCAGGATTATAAGAATTGGAGTAAGGATCATTCCGGGCCCTTGGTTGAAATCCTCCCATAGCATTGACTTGCTCAGCTTCATTACCAAAAGACTCATATGCAGAGGGGCATATATTTGCTCCATGCTCGAATGTCCCACATATTCCACACACTTCTTGAGTAGATGAAGAAATATTGTTCTTCATATTCAGCATCTGCACCTGTCTTGTCAATTCAGCTATTTGACTAACCATCTCACTATTGGCTTCCAGTTGATTCACCCCTTTACTTCTTCCCCTTACACTTTTCTGTTGAGAATTAGCTCCCAACATCTCAAAGATTTCATAAGTTTCATCAGCTGTCTTTTCTCCCATAGCTCCCCCAGCTGCATTATCAACAGTGTTCTGAAATTGATGAGTTAGACCATCGTAGAAAAACTGATCAAGAAGTTGAAGTGGGTAGTGATGATGTGGACACTGGATCAATAACATCTTGAATCTATCCCAAGCCTCATGAAATGGTTCTCCTTCAAATTGAGAGAATGTAGCAATCTTCCCTCTCAATTCAGCTGTCTTTTGATGAGAGTAAAACTTGCCCATGAACTTGTTATAAACTTTCTCCTAAGTTGTCAAAGAGTTTTCGGGCAACATCATAAGCCAGCTCTTTGCCCTATCCTTCAAAGTATATGGGAAACACCTCATTCTCAGCTGATCCTCTGTTAATCCTCCCAATGGAAAAGTGTTGAGGGTGGAGTAGAAATCCCGAATAAAGTTCAAAGGATCTTCATTTGGAACTCTATAAAATGATGGCAACATGTTGTAATGAATGTTCTTCACCTCATAGTTTCTTGCTGCATCTGTCAACCTTATACAAGATGTGGAAGTCCCAATGACAGGTCTAGCAAAATCTCTCATGATTCTTTGTCTTTCTTCTCCCATGTTAACTGATTGTACACTATCTGACTCAAATTCAGAAGTGTCCTCCTCTGTATCAAATCCGATGTAGAGCTCAAACTCTTCTCTGCTCCTTTTCACTCTCTGAATTTCTGGAATAAATGGATGTAGCTCTCCTTCGAGTGATCTCCTGCCTTGCATAAACAGAATTTTCTAGAAAAAGAAATTATTAAAAACAAAAGAAAAATAAAATAAAAAGTAAACAATGAAAAATAATCTAAAATTTCTAAAACTAATAAACAATTACGCCAATTAGCTTCCCCGGCAGCGGCGCCAAAAACATGTTGCGCTCGAATTAACTCTACCACAAAGCGTCACTAGCAAGTATACGAGGTAGCTGTAGCAAAGGTGATCACCCCAAGGTCGTCTCTCAAGGAAGATAAAGTAGCTAATTGATTATTAGATTATGAATAATAAGTAATGAAGGAAATTTAAATTGTTAACTAATGAAGAAGATTGATTGAAGTCTAAAACGAATAAAAGTAAATTAAGCTGATGTTTTGATTCACTTGATAGAAAGGTCTAGGGTTTACACTTCTCTGCTACTTATAAGTATGAACTGTTATTCCTCTTAACCAATTTAATTTCAAAGATTAAATCTCAAGAAACTTAATTAATTGAATAAAGGAAATAAGCTCTCGCATTCAAACCTCCCTCAAATAATCTTGTTCCAATTGAAATAATCTTTTCCTAGGTTATATCTCTAATTCACCTAAGTCCTTAATTGAATTGTTCCAGCATTAGACTTCATCTCTCAATTCATCATCTAATACCTAAAACACATAATTGGTGGCCAATCAATTATATATTAACAATATTTCGTTCAATAAAGGCTTAAAGAAATAATTGAGTTAAGAGTAATAACCAATTCATATAGTCATAGCAAATCCATACAAACCCTAGACTAGATCAAATTAGTTCATAATGCTATCAAACATACTCATCTCATTAATAATCAAAGAAATCAATTTAGACATGATAATATCCATAAATACAATTCCAATGAAAATAAAGAAATAAAGTTCAAGAACAAAAACCAAATTACAAACTCCTTGAAGCTTCTGAAGAATCTCTTGTTCAAATCTTGCAAGAAGGATGTATCAATGGCTAGAACAATCTAATCTAAGCTAGATTAATCAGAGTGTAATCAAAAATCAAAGAAAACAAGTTATCAAACCCTAAAATTCTCTTTGATGGCTAAAACAGCTCTCAAACTCTCAACACCCCCAAACCCTAACTCTCTTTTTCCTTTTATACGAAACCTCCACTTTAAAAATCCGCTTCGTCTTTGGTTCATGAGAGACATGGCCAAGATGGATGAGACTTGGCCGTGTTGGTGGTCTTTGGAGGGACACGGCCAGTGACATGGCTGTGTCCCTTGCTTGTGTTCACTATTGCTTACTTTTGATCTTTTCTTCTTTGGTTGAGTGACACGGCCGTGTTGGAGTGGCTTGGTCGTGTTGGACCTTTTTGGAGGGACACGGCCAGTGACTTGGCCGTGTCCCTTGCCTGTGTTTGCTTCTGTGAGAATTGTTCTTCTTTGCTTTGGATGTATGTGAGACACGGCCAAGTTGGAGCAACTTGGCCGTGTTTGAGCATCTTTGGACGGACACGGCCACTGACTTGGCTGTGTCCCTTGAGTGTGTCCCTCTCTGTGTCTTGAACTTCCTTTTTAACTTGGTATGGGACACGGCCAGTGACTTGGCCGTATCCTCTGCCTTTGTCAGCTACTGTCCATTTTTCTTCTTTTTGGTTCCTTGGCTTTTTAACCTAAAACAAGACTTGAAACAATCTTTAAACAATAATTAAATGAACATTAACCAACAAAACATAAACACACACTAAAAACTAGGACAAAAACGACATAAACACTGAAATAAACTAAAACTACCAAAATTAACAAAAACACTAAATAAACATATTAAAACTAACAAAATACCTAAATAAAACAATAATTATTATAATAAACAAGACACAAATATATAACAAAAACTAATAAAACAGTGTATTTATAAAGCCCGACAATGGTACAATGTAGTGCCTTCTCAAGTAAGGCATATTATCCGAGATTGCGGCTTTGAGCAGTTCATCTTACAATTGCCATCCGAGGAATATCAGATAGACTAAAGCGTAGTCCAGGCGCTTGCTGAGTGATGGTTGGATACAACCCACACTTTTCACTTGCCCATTGGAGAGATTACAATTGGTCTGGTCTATTTTACTGCCATAACTAGCCTTCGTTATGATGGTGCTCTGGTTCCTCTAACCAACGATATTTTATCATTTGAAGAAATTCAGGAATTAATTGGTATGGAACCATCATAAAAAGGGCCTTTTAAGATAAAAATCGAGCCAATTCATAGTTATTGGATGAACTACGAAGGATGGGTTGGCAGAGACACGGCAGAACAGTACACTCAAGGATTTTTGTTATATCTGCTCGGGTCGACCATCTTAGGCAGCACTGAATCCTCCATTCACTTGTCAGTGTTGTGTGCCCTTTCTTATCTCAGAATGGTACCATCTTCTGGTTGGGGTGAAGCTGGTCTCGCGTGTCTTTATCATGGTCTTGATAAGCTTTGCCGAAACAAGAAGTCTTTTGTCGGCTTGATGGCGGTTGTCGAGGTATTCTTTTCCTTCACCAATGTTATTTCCACTCTTTTCTTGCATGAATTTGATCTTTACTGTCATTGTTGTAGGTATGGGAATATGAACATAACCTCGTGAGGGTACCTAGTATTTCCCAAGAGAGAGTCGAGTATCCGAGATTAAATTACTGGTTGTCCAATCGTGTGAACTTCCCGGCTCTCATCATGTGCATACTCACCGCTATGTGTTGAGTCGCTTAACATGGGACCATGTAAAATAACATTAGTATGCTTTAAATTTTATGTGAAAGTTTACTTACCTTATGTTATTTTGCAGGTGAATTTGGCCTAGTGGAGCCCAGAAGAGCGAGCAAATTGGTCTCCTTTGATGAGGGTTGCACTGTCTTTCCAACGTTCTCGCCGAATTATTGTTGGCCCAGTGTCTAGTGGCTGGTTTCTCGGGGAGAGAGTTTATGAATGGTTTCTCGGTCCAGAGCAGTGGAGGTTTCCAATGCAAATTCTGGAATATAGTTTAAATATTATGTCAATGCCGGATGATGCATGGTGGTCGGTCCGGTATGGTTATGATGCCGAGTCATTTCTCCATTTACCGGGTCCATTTTATGCCCATTTTATTTGAATAAGACTCTTGAACTTTGATGTATCTCCTGTTGGTGTACGGGAGATTTTCAATGAAAATGAGGGTAGAGATGAAGAGGAACATCACGGAGCTGCAAGAGAGCCTGTTCCACTTCTTGGGACTAGTAGTTCTCAGGTAAAACTTTTATCACTTTTCCCTTGCAACTGCTTCTTTCTTTTTCTTGATTCTTTAATGATTGTTGCATGCTGTTGGCTCATTTGATCATGAAGCTAGACCTTCTTTTACTGCCCCTTCGTTTGCTCATTCTAGCCCGCCAGATATGCCATCTCATTAGCAAGGCATTGATATGAACTACTTGGTACATTTCTTATTTCATAGTAGTTTATGATATATGTATGCATGATTATGTATGCTCTTATCTTTTTCCTTCTTGGCTCACAGCGATGCTCAAAGAACAAAATAAGAAACTTCAAGAAGAGTTGGCTGCAAGTTGTCAGCAGCCTTCTCATTTTGAATGTTTATATCATCAATCTGAACAACGTTTTCGAGACTTCTGATTTCAAGGGATGAGGGATCCCGACGCTTCTTCATCAAGAGGCCTCCAGTCTGGCAACCATGAGATCCTTTCGTCTGCTTCTGATGAGGACAATGACGGATCAAAACTTCAAGGTAATAAAGATTTTGGTGCTCCCGCTTCGGGTGATCTCGGGATGAGTAATTTGCTGAGTTTTGGTGCTCCCGCTTTGGGCAGACTCGGGACGAGTGATTTGCCCCCTCCTCCAACAGGTGATGATTTTTTCAAGGCTTTATTTGATGACCTACCACCACCTTCTTAGTGATATGTAAATATTGTAGCCATTGTAAATTATTGTACAATAATGAAAAAAAAATTCAATTCCCCTCTTTACTGTAACTTTTTTCTCTCTTTTTTTTTCTTTTTTTTTTCATTACTGTACCACATTTTCTTTTATCACAGTACATAATCGTTTGCTAAACCAAATCCAACGTGGAAAAGGAAATTGTGACCAATTTCTTTCCTTATGCCATATGGTCTAACTCTTTCCCATCATCTTTTCCTTTTCACTTTTGGAAAAGGTTTGTTTCTTCTATATAAATCACCCTTCATGCCATATTTTAATACATAAACCAAAATTCTTTATCTTTCAAAGTGAAGACTCCCTTTAACAATTTTAATTTTTTTCTTCATTCATTCACCATGACCGAGCATCATTTAAAGAGAATAAAAATTCTATTTATGAATATGGATGCCATTCATTGGAAGCAAATTTCATGGTCAAAACTTGATGTTTTAAAATGTTTTCAAAATGTTAAATTGGACCACTCCTTCTTATATGCCGTAGCTTCCTTTTGGGATACGGATTCTAGGGTATTTAGAATTAATGGCTTTGAAATATGTCCCTTGATTGAAGAATTTGAGGCCATCATCGAATATCCAAATAACCAACAAATGGCGTTACCCACATTGATTTCCAAGACTCAACAAAAGATGCAGATGTTATTTCAAATTCCAAAACCCGAAGTTCTTCGGCTGATGAGAGGTGAAAAAATTCTACTTACTCCTTTGATTGACTTTTGTTTCTCTCATTTGGCCCCTACTAAGGCATGGGGACGCATGCTTTGTCTTTGCTTGCTCAGTAAATTCTTGCTTGTTTCTTCTGATGGCGATATTGATCCACGGGTATTGGATATTATGGACCAAATTGAAGGAGGCTTGTCACCGGTACCTGTGATTTTAACCGAGACCTTAGTTGGATTAAACCGATTTAAATTCGGATTGTCAAAGAGACTGACTGGGAGTCCGTTGCTGCTTCAGGTAATTACCTAAACTGCCCTTTTGGGTTTTCAATTTAGGTTTTCTTTTTCTTTTTATTGCTCTAACTTTTGCCTAGTCCACCCATGCGGGTTTTCGGAACTAGCGAGCTGTCCTAATTTTTGCCTAAGCTGTCCTTGCGGGTTTTGAACTTAGCGGACTCTTTTTTTTTAATTCATTTATTTATTGCTCTAATTTTTTCCTAGTTCACCCATGTGGGTTTTCGAAACAAGCGAGCTGTCCTAATTTTTGCCTAAGCTGCCCTTGCGGGTTTTCAACTTAGTGGCCCTTTTTCCTTTCATTTATTTTAACTCTTTCTTCACAGATTTGGCTTCAGGAGCGTCTTTGTTTGCTTGATACTCCATCCATGGACTTTGCCAGATACCTGCCACATCATCATTCTGCTAGGAAGCTACTCCATCCTGCCTCTTCATATGCTGACTGGGTTGACTGGATCCACTCACGCTCTGAAGTCAATATCCGTTGGTCGATACCTTGGTGGAAGATTTCTTGTATCACCATGCGGACATACTTGATGTATGTTCCCCTTCTACTCTTCGTCAAGGTACATGCTATGATCCTCATCGACTTGGGCGTCGGTATGGAGCTGAGCCTCGTGATTCTGACTTTGCTCCCAACTTAGACATACCTTGCTTGACTGAAGCCTACTTGGATCTGCTGAGGCAAAGCTGGCCTGCACGTTACACTTATTAATTGCCATAGATTTTACATTTGTCAATTCAGAAAGTGTGTTGTTAAGATGAAAAAAATAATTAAAGTAATAAAAGATGCTTCTTTTCCATTTATAATTTGTCATCACCTTTTGCTATTGTGTTTATTTATTGTATCCATATCTGGTCGAATACTTATAACAATGCACATAGAACAATTTTAACATTAATTCTATTTTATTAAATTGGGGAACAACCAAACATAAAGTCAGCATACACAAGATCACTCCTGTTGCCAACTAGCCCTTTCGGGTTTTCTAATTGACGATTTTCTCTCATTTAGCCCTAATTGTTGGCTAGCCTGCCCTTTCAGGTTTTTGAAACTAGCGGACTGCTCTAACTTTTGCCTAGGTTGCCCTTTTTGGGTTTTCAACCTAAGGAGCTCTTTTTTCCTTTTTTATATCATACAAAAACTTCTTCAACCTGTCAATGTTTACTGGCTCACTAAATTTGTTCCTGTCCATGTCTGACAACTTCACCGCACCTTTGTTCATGACTTATTTTATGACATATGGCCCTTCCTAGCTAGGCCTAAACTTCCCTCTTGGATCAGATACGTTAGGCTTACATTCCTTCAACACCAAATCCCCAACTCTGAATTTTCTGATTTTAACCCTTCTATTGTAGGCCTGAGCTATCTTCTTTTGATACAGTTGATGATGATATAGTGCCTTTAACCTTCTCTCTTCTAGTAGAGACTAACTGTGTGTATCTGCTTGCTACCCATTTCATTTCAGGCAGTTCAGCTTCCAAGACTACTCTTAATGACTTGATCTCAATTTCAATTGGCAATACTGCTTCCACCCCATAAACCAAAGAGAATGGTGTCATTACAGTAGGTGTTCGCACACTTGTTCTATATCCCCACAAAGCAAAGGGAAGCATCTCTGACCAATCCCTATAAGTCTTGGTCATCTTGGATAGAATTTGCTTAATTGTTTTGTTTATTTCTTCAACCGTACCATTAGCCTTTGGTCTATAAGGAGAGGATCGATGATGATGGATTTAGTACTTCGAGAATAAATCCTTAACTGCTCCTTGAAACTGTACCCCATTGTCTGATATCACACTGTGCAGGACCCCGTATCTGCAGATGATGTTCTTTTCAATAAACCTAGCCATTTGGCTTGCACCCAGTTTATTGAAGGATTCAGCTTCGACCCATTTTGAAAAATAATCTACTGCTACTACAATGAAACGGTGACCTTTTGAAGCTGTCGGATGTATCTCTCCTATAATGTCGATACCCCAGGTGGCAAATGGCCAGGGTGAAGACATTGAATGCAATTCTTCAGGAGGCATGTGATTCAAGTTACCATACATCTGACATTGTTGGCACCTCTTTACAAGCTCAATACAGTCTTTCTCCATGGTCAACAAATAGTAACCTTGTCGAATAATCTTCTTAACTAGGGCCAAACCACTCATGTGCGGACCGCAACTTCCCGCATGTATTTCTGACATGATACTCTCCACTTCAGGTTTTCTTAAACATCTCAAATGTACCCCCATCAAGCCATCTTCGATATAACTCTCCATGGAAGGTAATGTATTGCAATGACCACCTCCTTATGGCTCTTCTCTCTTTCTTCGTTGCCCCTGGCGGGTGTTCTCTTTCCTCAAAAAATCGTCTTATAGTATCATACCACGCATCATGGTCTGTATCAACTTCCATGATTGTCTCATATTCAAAGTAAGGAGTTGATGAACTGGTCAAGATTAGAGGCTTAAGGAATAAGCTAACAGGGTTTTCCCATACCGAAGCCAATGTGGCTAGGGCATCAGCCATCTGATTTTCTTCTCTTGATAGGTGTATAAACCTACACTCCTTTAAGTTCTTTTTCATCATGGTCAAGTAATGGTGGTATGGTTTTAATTTTTCTTCTTTCAACTCCCATTCTCCATTTACTTGGGATACAACTAGCAACGAATCACCATAAACTTCCACCTTATCCACCTTCATAATCATTAGGGTTTCCAAACAAAAAATAAAAGCTTCGTATTCCACCATATTATTGGTTGCCCTAAATTTCAACTTTTTGGCTAAAGGGATAAGTTCCCCTTCGAACGATTCTAGTATAATTCCCAAACCTGCTCCTTTCCTGTTTACTGCTCCATCAAAATACATTTTCCACCCTTGTACTTCAATTGCTTCTAAATGTTCATCTGGAAATTCCAAGATTACCACTTTGCTTTCTGGTAATGGTTGTTGGGAAAGGAATTTTGCCACCACTCTACCTTTGATTGTTTTCCTGGTTATATACTCAATCTCAAATTCCTCTAATATTATTAACCATCGACCATATTTTCCAATCAATGAAGGTGTCTCCCTTAAGTACTTCATTTGGTCCAACCTGGAAATTGCTTGCACACTATACGATTGAAAGTAATGCCGAAACTTCTTAGAAGACCAAACCATGGCTATACAGGTCTTTTCAATGATACTATACTTAATTTCATAAGGTAGGAGATTTCTACTCAAATAGTAAACTGCATGCTCAATCCCTTATTCATCTGCTTGGGCTAGCATGGCTCCTATCGACTCTTCTTCTACTGCTAAGTATAGTAATAGAGGTTTGCCGGGTTTAGGTGGTTTTAAAACAGGTGAATTCAACAAATACTCTTTTATTCAATCAAAGGCCTTTTGACATTCTTCATTCCATACGACCGGCTGATTCTTTCTAAGAAATTTGAAGATAGGCTCACAAATTGTTGTGAGCTTTGCTATAAATCTGCTAATGTACTGCAGTTTACCAATGAATCCCCAAACTTCTCTCTCCATCTTTGGGGCTGGCATATCCCCGATTGCTTTGACTTTGTCAGGATCTATCTCAATGTCATTCAGACCAATTACATGTCCCCATAATTTGCCTGAAATAACGTCGAATACACACTTGTTCGGGTTTAATCTTAGCTTATATTTCAAAGCTATATCGAAGAATAATTCTAAGTTTTAGAAGTGTTATTCCCTTGTATCTGATTTGACCATCATATCATCAACATATACTTCAACCTCTTTGTGCATCATGTCATGAAATAAAGTGTTGGCCATTCTTTGATAAGTCGCTCCAGTATTCTTTAAGCCAAATGGCATCACCCTATAACAAAATATACCCCATGTAGTAATGAAAGCAGTTTTGGCTTTATCCTCTTCTGCCATTAACACTTGATTGTATCCGAAAAATCCATCTACAAACAAGTGTAGCACGCTAGAGGCTGTACTATCAATGAGAACATCTATATGAGGTAAAGGAAAATCATCCTTAGGGGAAGCCTTGTTTAAATCTCTATAGTCCACGTAGACCCTTATCCTCCCATCTTTCTTTGGCACGGGTACTATGTTGGCTAGCCAATATGGGTATTCTATCACTTCAAGGAACTTCACTTGTATTTGCTTAGTGACCTCTTCTTTAATCAATTCAGCCCACTCAAGTCTTAATCGTCTAAGCTTTTTGTTTGATAGGTTTTATGTGAGTGTAAGTAGGAATATGATGCTCGGCTATGTCTCGATCTATCCCCAGCATATCTTCATAAGACCAGGCAAATACTTCTTCATATTTTTTGAATATTTTTTCAAATCTCTCTCTCTCATTAGGAGTAAGGTAGGATGCTATGCTAATGCTTTTAGGATTTTTAGTTGTTCCCAAAATTTAATGATTATGTGTTAACAGAATTAATATTAAAGATGCTCATGTAACTGCTATTTGAATGTATGCAACCATCAGGAGAAACATCACACAAGTAAGCAAAATTAGATTTTATTGCATTCATTTTGGAAAAGAAAACATCATCATCCTCATACAAAGCAGACAAATTAAAATCAAAATCAAAATCATTGTTCTTAGAATCATAAAGTAGGATGTCTTCAAACTTTTCTTCGACCAAGGCAACAATCTCCTCCTGAGTCTTCTCGGCTTTCAGGATAGCTTCATTCTTCTCTTTTGGATTGGATTCTTTGTTGGCTGACAGGGTGAGCTCTTTCTTCACTTGCTCCACTAGCTCGGCAATATCTGCAAAAATTTTAAAACCTGGGATTAACTTACCCATGAACATGATTGGCTCGGGCTTTCCTTGGAGTGGTCCCATATCTGATGCTTTGACAAAAATCTCTTCAAGTGGTAGGAAGCTCATCTTCTCACTCTTGTTTGGCTGGACATCATTGTCTTCATCATATCCCAACCCTTTCTTGGATGTTTGAGTTCTAAAATCTGGCAACATTTTCAAACTTACCCTTTCCAAGACTAGCTCGGGAAGGTAGTTCATGTTCTTTATCATATTCAAGACTTTGGAGTCTACTAATTCATCTTCAGAAATTGCGGCTACTTGAAAACCATTGAGAGGCCTCTCAACCATGAGAGCGTTAACAATCTCATTATCTTCAGCTTCAATGACCACTGTCTCGTCTCCGTTGGGGAACTTGATCTTTTGATGAAGGGTGGAAGGAACTTCACCAAGAGGATGAAACCATGGTCGCCCCAAGAGGAAGGTGAAGGTAACCGGTATGTCCAAAACAACAAACTCAACAACAAATTCAATTGGACCAACCTTGACAGCAGCTTTGAAAGTCCCTTCGGCATGCCTCTTAGTGTTGTCATAAGCATGAATTGTTACCTCGGTCAGGACCCATCATCAACCATTACATATGAGTCCTCTTCCCCTTGACTTCTATTTTGATAAAGAGAGGGCGGATGTGGTCTCTTCCCTCCTCCGGCAAGTCCGCATCCGAAAAAGAAACTGCTCCCATATTAACTTCACTCTTTTCTTGAACCTCTTCACATTTCATTACTTCCCCAATTTTTATGAAGTTGATCAACGTTTTTAGTTAGCGGAGGTAGAAATTAGCATGCTAGCTAAGGCTTTGGCCATAGTTTCTCGGTGCTTTTTAGAAGTAGCTAATAAGTCCCAAATGCTAACACTTGCTTGGGTTCTTTTCAATTGCTTAAGCACAGCATCATCTTCTTCTACTTCAACTTCCTTCCCCTTATTAGTTTCTACCTCCTTAGGTGGTGGCCTTGCATAAGGCTTACCAGATCTAGTGTTCATTACTTCATCTTCTTCGGGCTCGGACCAAGTCCACTCCTCCTTCTTGGATACAATATCATCATCAATATCACTTGAATCCCAAAACCTATTGACAACACAAATTGCTACTTCTCCACCCATCATAGCTTGTTTAATTTTGACAAATGCCTCTTCTTCTTTGGTTTCTTTTCCACCCACATCTTAAAAAGAAGACATGACAAAGTCCTCATGCAAACCTCCTCCAATCATGAAGGTTGCCGGTGGTGGTACCCTATTGAATTTTGGCAATGGGTTATCTTTGGTGTTTGGCTTATTGGGCTCGGGTTACTTTCCATTGTCAATTAGATTTTGGATCTCATGTCTCAACCTCACACATCTATCCATGTCATGCCCTTGCATTTGGTGAAATTGACAAAATGCTTTAGTGTTGAAATTAGGTGGGAGAGGATTAGGCAAAGGGCTAGGATTTAAGGGTTGTAGCAATCCCTTCCTTTAAAGTTTATTGAGAACCCAAGACATCGGCTTCTCCAATTCTGAAAATTGTCTCCTTGCTCCTTGATTAGTAGCACTAACACCGACGGCCTTTTACATGCTTTGACTACCAGATTGATAGCTCCCTTTCTCATTCCTTTTTGTTGAAAAATGGTTCTTCTCCCTCTCTCATTCTTCAATTTGCAAACTAGCTTGGAGAAGGTCTTTGAAATCGCAGATGAGTGTATGAGACATCCTCTCATGAAGACTAGGCAACACCCCTCTCACAATCATCCTTATTTTATCGGATTCATCAGGCTTCTTCTTGAGTAAAGCAACCTTGTTTCTCCTTCTCTTGACATAATCTACAAAATTCTCATTTGGCCTTTGCCTAATGGACTCCACTTCCATTAAGGTAACTTCTAACTCTACATTATATCCATATTGTTGGATGAAGGCTTTGTAAAGTAGATCCCAACTCTTTTGTGTTCCATCATCTAAGGTATTGAACCAATTTTGGACAACAGGGTCCAATGAGAGCATAAAGTACCTTAGGGTTTGAGCCTTAGTAGCTCGGGCAGACTGTATGGCAGTGATATAATGCTTTACATGGAGATGAGGATTTCCGGTGCCATTATACTTTGCAAAGGATGGCATCTTGATCTTGTACGGGACTTCTTCATCTTGTTCAAATAGTTTATCAATCTCGGACATCTCTTTGTTGTTCATCTTCTTCTCAAATTTCTTTTCTAAATCAGCAATCATCTTTTCAACATCGGAGGTCTCGGTCTTTTCAATAGTTGCCATCTCAACAACCTTTGGTTCTTTCTTCTTCTCTTGAACATCTTGGTAGTATTGAGCCCAATCATCATCATCATCAATGATCACTTTTGCATCATCAAAAACCACTTCACCAACTTTAGTCTTCCCTTTGTCCTTTGGTTTCTTAATGCTAGCAGATGCCTCGGCATGATTCTCTAAGATTACAGTCAACTGGTTCTTCATGGTCTCAGCTAGGGCCTCTTTTATTTCTTCCATCTTGGCGTTGAGGGTCTAATCCACCATCCTTTGAATTTGTTTGGGCTCCATTGTTTTTGGTGAGCAAGTGATTGAGTCATTGCTAGATACTTCGTCTCTGGCATAAGTTGGATTGTTGTAAGCTTTTGAACTGTCATAATCCAGGGCATTGAGCCAGAGAGGATCAATGATATGAGATGCAAATGTATGCATGTATGCATGCATGCACGAACAATCAAAGAGGAAAGATAATTAGGTTGTTCCTTCCAACCTTATAACATCCACACACGAATGGTGAGTCTCTTTTTCTAGGTATATGGTTAACAAAATACCAACATGGGGCATCTTGTTTTTGAATAATTCCCTCGGACATTTCAACCAATAGTTATTTTTTTCAAAAATGGAAATCAATTCATAATAATTTCCATTAATTAGGTTTTAATCCATTTATCCAACTAAAGTAGCCTTTATTCTATGTTGAATTAAAACTAAATTAAGAGGTTTATTATAGATAGATTTCTGACTTGAAAAAGATAACTAATGATTCATGCCAAAAACAAGCCCATGGTTAATTTATTCTTAGTATAAACTAGGCCCACAATTGATTTTTGGTATTTCCTAATTGACCTAAATATTTTGCAAGCTCTTTGTAAGAAAAGATTGGGTGAAAATAATTTTGTTTCTATGCCCATAAAAAGATTTTAGAAAAATAGATTTCGGGCTTAGTATTTGGGCCATAAGCCAAAGATATGTTTTTAGAAAAGTTTTATGTCCAAAGACCATCTTGAAAAATTTTGGAAATAGCTTTGGTCTTTTGGACTTTGAGCTTACAATATACTTAGGTCATATTAGAAAAAGAACAAACCAAATAAGCCATGATTCAGACTAAGATAAACTAACCATAGTCAAACAACATGCATTTGGGGTAAAGCCTAAGGAAAGTAACTAGGCCAATTACATGAGCTTTAGTCTTTAGGTTAAAAGGCTTAGGTTCCCATAGCAAGTATATACCAAATGGTATGAGGCTATGAGTGGTTATGCCATGCTCGATCTCCATACCTTGAGTGAAAGTATGGTATCCCTTACATAACATAACACGGGTAACACGGGCATCCTAGCTCACGCACATGATGCAATCTAATATGATGTAATGGATAATATCATTATAAGAAAGAATAGTATAATATAAAGACCAACGGAATACTTCTCTAATCCCCAGTGGAGTCGCCACTGTGAGCGGGGATTTCGCCCCCACTCTCGGTGGAATGGTTCTTCTGACTTCGACACTGTTTAGGCTCGGGGCCTTGAGAACATGGACTTAAGTTCTGAGAAAATGGAGTTGCCACCCGGACGGGCTGAGAAAAAGAAAGGGGTGGATGACTCGATTCCTAAAGAATCCCCAACCCCCTAATGGGTTCGGAAAGTTGGGTACGTGTGGAAAAGGTGAAATGGCCCAGCACCCCCATAACACCCGGTATATTGGAACCGGCCTCCTTTACAAGTCTTAATATTATAAAATTCTTAAGTATAACAACATTATCCATATTACACATAAAAATTAAAAGAAAACATAAATATATTAAAAATAAAAACAATGTCCAAGCAAAGCAAATAAATGGACATCCATTCGAAGATGGAAACATGCCCTTACATCCATGCCTAAATAGGACACCCACCGAAAGGTAGAAACATGTCCTTTACATTGGTTCTAAAATAGAAAAGCAATTTAAATTACATGATATTTATTTAATGAGGTACCCACCAAGTGGAAACATACCTCTTACAATATTTAAAAATCTAAATAAATTGATAATAGTGAATAATCATTCATCATAAATAAATCATTCATCAAATATATTAAATATCAATAGAAAGTAAACATCCATCCATGATAAATTAAATAAATCAAGTATTGAACTTAAATAATTTAAAGCATATAAAATAAATCAAAGCATAATTAAATATGGAATTGAATAAGGCAAATAAAAATCCAAATTATAGCTACTGTTTACATTTAGGATCCTTTATTTCATGTGTTTAGGGTTTTGGATTTTCAAGGGTTTAAGCTACTGTGACTTTTTAAAGAATTAAAATAGATTAAGGATTTTATGTTTTAAAAGGTTGGTAAGGCACTTTGATTAACCAAATTAAGGTTTGAATGGTGAAATCATGAAACTAGGGTTTTGGACACTTTAAAATACTTTTGATTTGTCGTTTTAAATGATGATTTCAAGCTTACTGTGTAAAATTAAAATGTTTGTGTTTATATGATTTTTAAGGTTTTAAAGGATTAGGGTTTATAAAAAAATTAGGGTTTAAGGCTTTAACGGGCTAGGGTTTTACTATTTTAGGTTTGGAGTTGAGTTAGGGTTTAGTGTTTTAAAATTAGGGTTTCGGCGGATGTATGAAGCTTTTAGGGTTTGAAAATCAATTTGATACTTTTATGAGGTTTTATGAAAAAAAACAAATGATTTAAAGTTTATAAAAGCAAAAAAGAAGTTTTTAAAGCTTTTGGAAAGAAACAGAATATAATTTAAGGGTTTTGATACTTTGGAAAGTAAATTAGGGTTTTGGGGTTTTGAAGAAACTAAATTAATAACTTTAAATTCTTTGGAAAATAAAGCAACGAATTAGTGTTTTTCACTTTAGAAAAGCTAAATTAAAGTTCTAGGGTTTTTGATTTTGAAAGACACAATTTCCTAGTTTTAGCTACTGTGAAAAATATAACAAAAAAAGAATTTAATACATACCTCCTTTTGATGGTTCATCCAAAAATAATTCTTCTTGGATGAATTAAAACAAAGGCAGTTGCTACCTTTGATCATTTGTTAATGCTTTTCTGCTCCCTCGAAAGAAAAATCAGCTTGATTAAAGTTTCCTTCACAAATTCAGTTTCAAACTCTTTTAATTTTCCTCCTAATTTCTGATTGCCTTTTTCCCGCTCTCTGCCTCCTTATTTATAGAAGTTTTTATGGTTTTTTTCCTAGTTTCTCAGAGCATACATTATAGAATAAGAAAAGGAATGTAACACCCCTTCCCGACCTACGTGTGTAAGCTGAGTAGAGGCGCCACCCTATCCTAATGTTGCTACCACTTTTACTTAGTCAAATTTTTGTTCCGATTTTTATAGAAATTTTGCCATAGTTTTGCCTAAAAATTCAATCCCAAGTGTCGACAAAACTGGTTTTTTTTTTTTCTAATTTTTGAAAACATTTTTACACAAACCAATGCAAACAAAATCATTCTCAGTACACTTCCAATAAATCCCCCTTATAACCTCAACTACAACCTGCAAAAGGATTTACACTTCTAGTACAAAATAAAGTAAAGGTTTATTATGAAATACAGCAGATAAAATCTTTGTTCACTATGCAACGGAAAGTAACAATATTTACAAATTCATATACATCAAAACTCAAGTTTTACAACACATAAAATTTATACATGTTTGGCAGTCAGTCTTCGATCTTAAAGCCCACTATTCAAACTTCAAAATCTAGGCTCGACTCGGCCTAGAGGAACTCTCTGGTTCTTCCTTGTCACCTGCGCGAAGAATCACATTCGCGCTAAGCCAACGGCTTAGTAAGATAAAACATGCTAATGGTATGCTTTAATGTAATGCAATGCCACATATGTTATTGATAAGATCAATATCATAAATATAAAGTTAACCACATAATTATGCATTTCACAAATCATAGTCATATGAGCATACCACATTTCAACATCTTTCCACATTCAACATTAATCAATCATACTCAATAACCAACATCTCATTTCATTAACTCATAACATTATTTAGGACATTCATATAACCCTGACACCTATGGGCCCAACAAGTATTTAATACGATATTCAGAGTTTAGAGTTACTGCTTTGGTTCATAGTCACAATAATCACGCCCGTAGGCAAGTGTAACAGACCCAGTCTCTTGGATCATCAACTCAACACATATGAGGAGATCCTCAACCCGGCAAGACTGTTACAAATCATATATCTCATAGTGTAACAGACCCAGTCTCTTGGACCATCAACTCAACACCTATGAGGAGGTCCTCAACCCGGCAAGACTGTTACCTGTCATCATTTCTTAGGCATGCCACCCAAATCCAGAACTCTGAAACTGAATAACATATTAAACAAACAATTCATTTCCATTCTCAATTCTCATCACATTTAGGCAAACATGCCTTCTTTCTTTCAATTACATCATCTTAGCCAATAACAATGGCTTCACATTTCATTTCACAATATAACATCTCATTATTCAAGTATATATATATATATATCTCATCCATGATCACATTATATCTCACATAGCATCATTCATAAATATCAACATTTCATACCACATTACTCATGAAACACATTACCATTCACAATGCACAACATAACATTGTTCAATCTCAACAATGAAATTAGGGCAAAGAACAATTGATTATAACATTCATTGATTCAAGTGTGTTTAAAGTGTTTAGGGTTAGGTTTAAGGACCAACCTACCTTTGGAAAACCAAAGCAATGCAAAAAGAACAAAGAATTAAAACCCTAACCATAAATAGTACATTCTGGTTTTAAACTCCATTTTATCCTTATTTTGAAAAATTGTATAAAATAATCTACTTGACTAAAAATTCTAAAATTTTTACAGAATTTAGTTTTGTATCTTAAAATCATCCCTTTAAAATTTCAGATTAAACTGAACACAAAATCTTGGTCAAATAGTTCACCTAACCAGACTGCCCCAATTGCCCTGCATCCTGGCAGCAGTTCTGAACTTTGTGAATTCCATAAATCAAATTCAATCAACGTGGTTCCAAATTATTTTTCTCAAATACTAGACTCACTAAGCAACAACATATCCAAAATTCGATTGGATATGATTTTTCTACATTTTATTAAAAATCACGAAATATAGCTGTCCCAGTTAAGGTACCTGCTGGAACAGGTCTAATGAAAATAATCTTTCTAAACTCATAACCATTCCAAAATCGAATCAACATATTTTTCAGTCATTCTACACTCATAGAGGCACAACATATCAAAAATTCACTTCAAGAACATTTTTCTATAATTAATTAAAAATCATACAAATCACAGCCTTTACTAATTGTAAAACAGAAACAATTTCACTAAACACAACTCTTACTCAACACAATCACTTCCAACACCTTCACCAACTCAACTTCTCATCATCAAACCAACAAACCCTAATTCCTTTCTCACACCACTTCAAAAGAATTGAAGAAATTAAAGAAAAGATCTTACCTCAAATGAAGAAATCTACAAATCTTTAACCAAAACCCTTGTTTCTTTCTTCAAAATGCTTCAAACCTCAAGATCACCTCTCTTTCTCTCTTTGTCTATGGAGAATCCGGCCACTTCAAGAAAGAAAGAAGAAAATGCACAAGTCAAACACCTTTTCTTCTTTTAATCTCCACCATGCATCTTACAAGGAAAATTACCAAAACACCCTTAACCATATAACTAACTCTTTGTCTCATATAAGCCCTTTATAGTAATTTCATTAACAACCAAAAATATCTTCTTCCACTTAACCATCACCTTGACTCTTCATTTGACCAATGTATATGTTAATTATATCATCATATAAACAACATATACATTTGTCTCTAAACCCTAAATTTCTTCTCCAAAACACATATACATATACATTCTCTTCCCATTTCTTTTCTCTTACAATTTAACACATATATGCACAAACATTCACTTCCCAATATATATATCAACAACCACAATAACAACAACATACTCAAAACTTCTAGGGCATAAATGAGGATATTACAATTCTCCCCCTCTAAAAAGAAAATTTCGTCCTCGAAATTACCTGATATCAAAGCTGAAACAATTGCGGATACTGCTCTCGCATGGTATGCTCACTTTCCCAAGTCGCTTCTTCTTTTGCATGATTCTTCCAAAGAATCTTCACCAATGGCACTCTCTTGTTCCTTAACTCTTTCACTTCTCGTGCCAAGATAGCAACTGGTTCCTCTTCAAATGTCAAATCTGGGCTCACTTCAATAGACTCAAATGGCAACACATGAGATGGATCCGACCTATATCTCCTCAACATAGAAACATGGAATACATTATGAATACGATCCAACTCAGGTGGCAAAGCAAGTCGATACGCCACTGGCCCAACTCTTTCTAACACTTCATACGGCCCAATGAAACGAGGACTCAATTTTCCTTTCCGACCGAACCTCAAAATTTTCTTCCAAGGAGACACTTTCAGAAATACCTTATCTCCAACATCAAACTCTATATCTCTCCTTTTTAGATCTGCATAAGACTTCTGTCGGTCTGAAGCTGCTTTTAACCTGCCTCGAATCAACTTTACTTTATCTTCAGTTTCTTGAATCAAATCAGGACCAACCAACTTATTATCTCCAAGCTCATTCCAACAAAGAGGTGTCCTACACCGTCTGCCATACAATGCTTCAAACGGTGCCATACCAATGCTGGATTGGTGACTGTTGTTGTAAGCAAACTCCACAAGAGGTAAAAACCTATCCCAACTTCCAGAGAAATCGATGACACAGCTTCTCAACATGTCCTCAATAATCTGTATCACCCTCTCTGACTGTCCATCCGTCTGTGGATGAAAAGCAGTGCTGAAGTGCAGTCGAGAACCTAAAGCACTATGCAAACTCTTCCAAAATCTGGAAGTAAACCTGGGATCTCGATCAGACACTAAAGAAGTTGGAACACCATGCAGTTTCACAATCTCATGGATATACAGCTCAGCCAATCTCTCCAAAGAGTAATCCATTCGAACCGGAAGGAAATGAGCTGTCTTAGTCAATCTATCCACAATCACCCATATAGCATCATGCTTCTTTTGTGTCAATGGCAAACCAGACACAAAATCCATTGTCACTCTTTCCCACTTCCATTCTGGCACTGACAATGGTTGAAGCAACCCGGTTGGAACTTGATGCTCTGCTTTAACCTTCTGACAAGTGAGACATTTCGATACAAACTCAGCAATGTCTCTCTTCAAACCAATCCACCAATAATGCTGTCTCAAATCATGATACATCTTCGTATTACCCGGATGCATAGCAAACATTGACTGATGAGCTTCTTCTAAAATGACTCTTTTCAAATCAGCATCATCGGGTACACACAATCGGTTCTTAAACCAGAGACTCCCATCATCTTTCATAACAAAATCTCTAGTCTTCCCATTCTTGCAATCTGAAAAAATCTTCTGAATCTTCTTATCGGCCAACTGAGCTTCTTTGATCTGATCTAACAAAATCGGCTTTAATTGCAACTGTGCCAATAATGCACCATCAACACAAGGTACAAAACTGGCATGCAATGCTCTCAACTCAACAAGCAACGAGAGCGAGTAAACAGTTAAACCAGCTAAAGACTTCCGACTCAAGGCATCAGCAACAACATTTGCTTTACCTGGATGATAGTCAATCAAGCAGTCGTAGTCTTTAATCAATTCTAACCATCTCCTCTGACGAAGATTGAGTTCTTTCTGGACACCCAAATACTTCAAACTCTTGTGATCAGTGTAGATGAAACATTTCTCCCCAAACAGATAGTGGCGCCAAATCTTTAATGCAAACACAATGGCAGCCAATTCTAAATCATGGGTCGGATAGTTAAGCTCATGCGGTTTCAACTGTCGAGATGCATAAGCTATAACTTTCCCTTCCTGCATCAATACACACCCCAAACCTCTATGTGAAGCATCACTGTAGATCACATATGGTTTGCCTTCAACAGGTAAAGTAAGAACAGGCGCTTGAGTCAACAACTCTCTCAACTGCTCAAAACTAGCCTGACACTGATCTGTCCACACAAATCTCACTCCCTTTCGAAGTAATCTGGTGAGTGGAGTAGCTATCAAAGAAAACCCTTTCACAAACCGTCGGTAATAGCCTGCCAAACCCAGAAAACTTCTAATCTCTGTCACAGACTTGGGTGGACTCCAATTTAAAATGGCTTCAACTTTGCTCGGATCAACTCTGATGCCTTCTGCAGAAACAATATGTCCGAGAAAAGCAACTTGATCCAACCAGAACTCACACTTCGACAATTTGGCAAATAACTGATTCTCTCTCAAAATCTGCAACACAATCCGCAGATGCATATCATGCTCCTCTTCATTCCGCGAATACACCAGTATATCATCAATGAAGACCACTACAAACTGATCCAAATAGGGCCTAAACACCCTATTCATCAAATCCATAAAAGCTGCAGGTGCATTCGTTAGACCAAAAGGCATAACTAAAAACTCATAATGCCCATACCTGGTCCGAAAAGCAGTCTTAGGAACATCTTCACTTCTTACCCTCAGCTGATGGTACCCAGATCTCAAATCAATTTTGGAGAACACTGACGCTCCCTTCAACTGATCAAAGAGATCATCGATTCTAGGCAAAGGATATTTATTTTTAATAGTCACCTTGTTCAATTGCCTATAATCGATACACAACCTCATAGTACCATCTTTCTTCTTCACAAATAGCACAGGAGCTCCCCAAGGAGAAACACTGGGGCGAATGAATCCTTTGTCTAACAACTCCTGTAATTGCACTTTCAACTCCCTCAATTCTGCTGGTGCCATTCTATAAGGAGTAATAGAGATAGGAGTGGTACCAGGCAACAATTCAATACCGAACTCCACCTCTCTCTCAGGAGGCAACCCTGGCAACTCCTCTGGAAACACATCCGGGAACTCAGCAACTGTGGCAATGCTATCAATAGGGGAACCCTTCACTCTAGTATCCACCACATGAGCAAGATAGGCTTCACACCCCTTTCTAATCAACCTCCTGGCTGTAACAGCTGAAACAAATAAGGAGGCTAGCTGTTCCTGCTCATTAGATACTATCACCTCTCTACCATCACCCGTTCTCAAAGAAACAATTTTCTTTTTACAATCCACCACAGCTTCATGTCGAGATAGCCAATCCATACCTAAGATCACGTCATATTCCTTAAATGGCATCTCAATCAAATCCCCAAGGAACTCCTCACCCTGCACCACTACTGCACTATCTCTATGCACCTTACTCACAACCACACTATGCCCTAACGGATTTGTTACCAACACATCAAATCCTAGGGACTCAGCATGCAAATCAGATACAGGCAAAACAGATGCACTAATATATGAATGTGTGGAACCCGGATCAATCAAAGCAAGTACTGGAGTATTAAATAAAGAAAAAGTACCAGCTATGACTGCCGATGTATCTGGCTGTCTCTGCATAACATACATCCTCTGGGAAGATCCAACCTCCTCTGGTCTACCCTCCCTGGATGTAGTACCTCTTCTAGAACTGAATCCTGGTCTACCTCCCCGGCTGGCACCTCTGCCTCCTCTGCCTCCCCTCACACTAGCTCGAGAAGCAGCAGAATCAACTGGCATCTGATCCTGCCTCTCAGGACAGTCTCTCACAAAGTGGTCAGGTGATCCACACCTGAAGCATACCCCTGATCTACTATGCCTCCAACAAACGCCCCCATGTCTTCCACCACACTGGTTACACACAGGTAAGGTGGATCTCTGAACTCCAGGAGTAGGAGCACTCGCTACTGAAGCTGCAGGTCTAAATCTCTGCCTCTGGAACTGCACTGACCTACCCACTGGTCTCTGGCTCCTACTACTCCGAGGAACAAAACTTCCTCTACCCCTCTTCGCAGAAGAAGACCCTGCCTCGAACTGGGGCCTTCTAACCCTAACCTCTTCCTCTGAAGCAGCTGCAATAACTTGAGCTCGCTCTACACTTCGAGCTGCTGCCACAAGCTGTGAGAAATCCTGATATCTGGATCCAGCCACTAAGCACATGATCGAGGGCCTCAATCCCTCCTCAAATCGCCGACATCTATCAATCTCATCAGTAATGATACCCCCAGCATACTGACTCAGTCGAATAAACTCAACTTCATACTCAGTTACGGTCCGATGATCTTGCTTCAAATCTAGAAACTCTCTTTTCTTCCCATCTTTATACTCCCTAGGAGTATACTTCAACTCAAATTCTCTCAGAAAATCCGCATAAGACAAGGTTGGTGGATCATCCATAGAATGGGGCACTGTCTTCCACCAGTCGTAGGCATCCTTCTGTAGCAAAGATCTTGCATAGTCAAACTTCTCCTCTGAAGTGGCTTGCAACTGCACAAATACCCTCTGAACTCTATCAAGCCACTGTTCTGCTACAGCCGGATCAACTGTACCAAAGAAATCCTCTGCTCCATATTTCCTTAGCTTATCATAGTGCCTTACTGGTACTGAAGGCTGAGGGGGTGGTGGCGGTGGCTGTGGTTGCACAGGTGCTTGTCTCATAGCTTCCAACATAGGCCTAAACCAGGCTGGCGGAACCTCCTCCCCAGCTGGTCTACCCGACACCGAAGCAGGTGCCTCCTCAACACTATCAACCCTAGCTCCCTCAGCAGGAGCAATACTCTCGGCACTACCCTCAACAGATTGTCGTGAATGAGATGCCATCTCTACCTATATCTGCAAACACAGCAGAATATTCCTCATTAAAGATCAAAGACTGCCATACCAAAACATGTATTTTACTCAAAAACCCACTTTAAAAATCAAAATATTCTTTTTCTTACAATTGATCTAGGTTGAGAATCTCAAACCTAGGCTCTGATACCAAAAATTGTAACACCCCTTCCCGACCTACGTGTGTAAGCTGAGTAGAGGCGCCACCCTATCCTAATGTTGCTACCACTTTTACTTAGTCAAATTTTTGTTCCGATTTTTATAGAAATTTTGCCATAGTTTTGCCTAAAAATTCAATCCCAAGTGTCGACAAAACTGGTTTTTTTTTTTCTAATTTTTGAAAACATTTTTACACAAACCAATGCAAACAAAATCATTCTCAGTACACTTCCAATAAATCCCCCTTATAACCTCAACTACAACCTGCAAAAGGATTTACACTTCTAGTACAAAATAAAGTAAAGGTTTATTATGAAATACAGCAGATAAAATCTTTGTTCACTATGCAACGGAAAGTAACAATATTTACAAATTCATATACATCAAAACTCAAGTTTTACAACACATAAAATTTATACATGTTTGGCAGTCAGTCTTCGATCTTAAAGCCCACTATTCAAACTTCAAAATCTAGGCTCGACTCGGCCTAGAGGAACTCTCTGGTTCTTCCTTGTCACCTGCGCGAAGAATCACATTCGCGCTAAGCCAACGGCTTAGTAAGATAAAACATGCTAATGGTATGCTTTAATGTAATGCAATGCCACATATGTTATTGATAAGATCAATATCATAAATATAAAGTTAACCACATAATTATGCATTTCACAAATCATAGTCATATGAGCATACCACATTTCAACATCTTTCCACATTCAACATTAATCAATCATACTCAATAACCAACATCTCATTTCATTAACTCATAACATTATTTAGGACATTCATATAACCCTGACACCTATGGGCCCAACAAGTATTTAATACGATATTCAGAGTTCAGAGTTACTGCTTTGGTTCATAGTCACAATAATCACGCCCGTAGGCAAGTGTAACAGACCCAGTCTCTTGGATCATCAACTCAACACATATGAGGAGATCCTCAACCCGGCAAGACTGTTACAAATCATATATCTCATAGTGTAACAGACCCAGTCTCTTGGACCATCAACTCAACACCTATGAGGAGGTCCTCAACCCGGCAAGACTGTTACCTGTCATCATTTCTTAGGCATGCCACCCAAATCCAGAACTCTGAAACTGAATAACATATTAAACAAACAATTCATTTCCATTCTCAATTCTCATCACATTTAGGCAAACATGCCTTCTTTCTTTCAATTACATCATCTTAGCCAATAACAATGGCTTCACATTTCATTTCACAATATAACATCTCATTATTCAAGTATATATATATATATATCTCATCCATGATCACATTATATCTCACATAGCATCATTCATAAATATCAACATTTCATACCACATTACTCATGAAACACATTACCATTCACAATGCACAACATAACATTGTTCAATCTCAACAATGAAATTAGGGCAAAGAACAATTGATTATAACATTCATTGATTCAAGTGTGTTTAAAGTGTTTAGGGTTAGGTTTAAGGACCAACCTACCTTTGGAAAACCAAAGCAATGCAAAAAGAACAAAGAATTAAAACCCTAACCATAAATAGTACATTCTGGTTTTAAACTCCATTTTATCCTTATTTTGAAAAATTGTATAAAATAATCTACTTGACTAAAAATTCTAAAATTTTTACAGAATTTAGTTTTGTATCTTAAAATCATCCCTTTAAAATTTCAGATTAAACTGAACACAAAATCTTGGTCAAATAGTTCACCTAACCAGACTGCCCCAATTGCCCTGCATCCTGGCAGCAGTTCTGAACTTTGTGAATTCCATAAATCAAATTCAATCAACGTGGTTCCAAATTATTTTTCTCAAATACTAGACTCACTAAGCAACAACATATCCAAAATTCGATTGGATATGATTTTTCTACATTTTATTAAAAATCACGAAATATAGCTGTCCCAGTTAAGGTACCTGCTGGAACAGGTCTAATGAAAATAATCTTTCTAAACTCATAACCATTCCAAAATCGAATCAACATATTTTTCAGTCATTCTACACTCATAGAGGCACAACATATCAAAAATTCACTTCAAGAACATTTTTCTATAATTAATTAAAAATTATACAAATCACAGCCTTTACTAATTGTAAAACAGAAACAATTTCACTAAACACAACTCTTACTCAACACAATCACTTCCAACACCTTCACCAACTCAACTTCTCATCATCAAACCAACAAACCCTAATTCCTTTCTCACACCACTTCAAAAGAATTGAAGAAATTAAAGAAAAGATCTTACCTCAAATGAAGAAATCTACAAATCTTTAACCAAAACCCTTGTTTCTTTCTTCAAAATGCTTCAAACCTCAAGATCACCTCTCTTTCTCTCTTTGTCTATGGAGAATCCGGCCACTTCAAGAAAGAAAGAAGAAAATGCACAAGTCAAACACCTTTTCTTCTTTTAATCTCCACCATGCATCTTACAAGGAAAATTACCAAAACACCCTTAACCATATAACTAACTCTTTGTCTCATATAAGCCCTTTATAGTAATTTCATTAACAACCAAAAATATCTTCTTCCACTTAACCATCACCTTGACTCTTCATTTGACCAATGTATATGTTAATTATATCATCATATAAACAACATATACATTTGTCTCTAAACCCTAAATTTCTTCTCCAAAACACATATACATATACATTCTCTTCCCATTTCTTTTCTCTTACAATTTAACACATATATGCACAAACATTCACTTCCCAATATATATATCAACAACCACAATAACAACAACATACTCAAAACTTCTAGGGCATAAATGAGGATATTACAAGGAAACTGAAACTAATTGTATTAGGTTTCGAAAAATTTGAGTCGGAAAATTTTGTTGGCGAAAAAAAACTGCTGGGGAAAAATTGCGCTGGCCAAAAAATTTGCCGCAGGAAAAATTACGTTGGCAAAATAATTTGTCGTAGTTGACTACAATAGGGGGGCAGGGAATGGCCTGTGGGCCATTTCGTCCATAGGAGTTTCTTGCGGGCAAAATGGCCCACGACCAAGCCCGCGCTGGTGGTTTTCGGCGATGATTTTTTCGTCGCCGATTTTTCTTTTTATTTTTATTTTTTGATTTTTGTTTGTTTATTTTTATTTTTTATTAATAAAAAGTAGATAATAAAGTAAAAATTATTTAATTAAGATAACAAAAATTATTTTAGACCAAACAAAATATATTGGACAGGACTGGGTCAAAAATTAAGGGTCTACACCAACATGGGATATCTTATTTTTGAATAATTCCCTCGGACGTTTCAACCAATAGTTATATTTTTGAAAATGAAAATCCATACATGATAATTCCCATTAATTAGGTTTTAATCCATTCAACCAACTAAAGTAGCTTTTATGCTATATTGGATTAAAACAAATTAAGAGGTTTATTATAGATAGATTTCTCACTTGAAAAAGGTAGCTAATGATTCATGCCAAAAACAAGCCCATGGTTAATTTATTCTTAGTGTAAACTAGGCCCACAATTGATTTTTGGTATTTCTTAATTGACCTAAATATTTTTGCAAGCTCTTTGTAAGAAAAAGTTGGATAAAAACAATTTTGTTTCTAAGCGCATTATAAAAAGATTTTAGAAAAATAGATTTTAGGCTTAGTATTTGGGCCATGAGCCAAAGAATTTTTGATATGTTTTTAGAAAAGTTTTATGTCCAAAGACCATAGTCAAACAACATGCATTTGGGGTAAAACCTAAGGAAAGTATTTAGGCCAATTGCATGAGCTTTAGTCTTTGGGTTAAAAGGCTTAGGTTCCCATAGCAAGTATAAACCAAATGGTACGAGGCTATGAGTGTTTATGCCATGCTAGATCTCCATACCTTGAGTAAAGGTATGGTATCCCTTACATAACACAACACGGGTAACACAGGCTTCCTAACTCACGCACACAATGCAATCTAATATGATGCAATAGATAATATCATTATAAGAAAGAATAGAATAATATAAAGACCAATGGAATCAACTTCTCTTATCCCCAATGGAGTCGCCACTAGGAGCAGGGATTTTTGCCCCCACTCCCGGTGGAATGCTTCTTGCGACTTCGATACTGTTTAGGCTCGGGGCCTTCGACAACACTGACCTAAGTCCAGAGAAAATGGAATCGCCACCAGGATGGGCCGGGAAAAAAGAAAGGGGTGGATGACTCGATTCCTAAGGAATCCCCAACCCCCTAATGGGTTTGGAAAGTTGGGTATGCGTGGGGAAGGTGGGAAATGGCCCAGCACCCCCACAACTCCCGGTTCATTGGAACCAGCCTACTTTACAGGTCTTAATATTATAAAATTCTAAAATATAACAATATTATCCATATTACACACAATAATTAAAAAAAAGCATCGATATATTGAAAATCAAAACAATGTCCAACAAAACAAATAAATGGACACCCATCCGAAGATGGAAATATGCCCTTACATAATACAACCTAAATAGGACACCCACCGAAAGGTAGAAACATGTCCTTTACATTGGTTCTAAAATAGAAAAGCAATTTAAATTACATGATATTTAACTAATGAGGCACCCACCAAGTGGAAACATACCTCTTACAACATTTGGAAATCTAAATAAATTGATAAAAGTAAATAACCATTCATCATAAATTAAATAAACCAAGCATTGAGCTTAAATAAATTGAAGCATATAAAATAAATCAAAGCATAATCAAATATAGAATTGAATAAGACAAATAAAAATCTAAATTATAGCTACTGTTTCCATTTAGGGTTCTTTATTTCATGTATTTAGGATTTTAGAACTTGTGGAATTTAGGCTACTGTGAGTTTTTAAAGGAATTAAAATAGATTAAGGTTTTATGTTTTAAAAGGTTGATGAAGTTCCTTGATTAACCAAATTAGTGTTTGTGATGTAAAATTATGAAATTAAGGTTTGGACACTTTAAATTAGATTTATGGTTTACGGTTATTCATTGAATTATGGTTTCATGCTTACTGTGTAAAACATTTGGGGTTGATATGGTTTTTAAAGTTCTAAAGGATTGGGGTTTAGAAAAAATTAGGATTTAAGGTTTTAAAGGAGTTTAAGGTTTATTATTTAGTTTTAAAGTTGAATTAGGGTTTCGGTGAATGCATGAGGTTTTTATGGTTTGAAAATCATTTTGATAATTTTATGAAGTTTTATGAAAATAAACAAACGATTTAAAGTTTACATAAATAGAAAAGATATTTGTTAAGGTTTTTAGAAATAAACATAATTTAAATTATGGTTTTGAAAAGAAACATGTTAAATTAGGGTTTTAAGATTTTGATGAAGCAAAAATAACAATTGTAAGTTTTTTGGAAAATAAAGAAACGAAATAAGGTTTTTAAACTTTAGAAAAACTAAATTAAAGTTCCAGGGTTTTTGAATTAAAAGACACAATTGGATAGTTTATGCTACTGTGAAAAAATATAAAGAAATTAAGAATTCGAACCTTCTTTCGTAGGTTACACCAAAATTGCTTCTTGGATCAACTAAATCAAAGACAAGCTTTTTTGCCTTTGAATTGCTTGAATTGTTTATCTGCTCTCTCAAAAAATCAGCTTGATTCAAGGTTTTCCTTCAGAGTTTCGGTCTCCACTTTTGTTCAAGCTTTTGTCCGATTTCTTCCCTTCTTTCTCCTTTTTTCTAATTGATTTTTGGTGTTGTTTTTGATTTATTTATAGAAGTTTTTTATGGTTCATTCCTAATCATTCACGAAACATAACATTCATTAAGAAAAGGAAACCGAAACCTAATTGCATTAGGTTTCAGAAAATTTGCATCGAAAAAATTTTGCTGGCAAAAAAAAAACTGCCTCGGAAAAATTGCGCTGGCAAAAAAAATTGCCGCAGTTGGCTGCGGCAGGGGCCAAGGACCGGCCTGCGGGCCATTTCGCCCGTGGAATTTTCATGCCGGAAAAATGGAGTTTTCAGAGACGATTTTTTCGTCGCCGATTTTTTAGTTTTATTTTTATTTGTTTATTTTTTTTCATTAATAAAAATTAGATACTAAAGCAAAAGAATTATTTAATTAAGATAACAAAAATTATTTTGGACCAATTAAAATATATTAGACAACACAAAAATTATTTTGGACTAAATAAAATATATTGGACCGGACTGGGTCAAAAATTAAGGGTCTACACAATGGATCCCAAACAAATTCAAAGGATGGTGGATGAGGCCCTCAACGCCAAGATGGAAGAAATAAAAGAGGCCCTAACTGAGACCATGAAGAACCAATTGACTGCAATATTAGAAAATCATGCCGAGGCATCTGCTAGCACTAAGAAGCCAAAGGACAAAGGGAAGACTAAAGTTGGTGAAGTGGTTTTTGATGATGAAATGGTAGTCATTGATGATGATGATGATTGGGCTCAATAATACCAAGATGCTCAAGAGAAGAAAAAAGAGCTGAAGATTGTTGAAAGATAAACTATGGAGAAGACCGAAACTTCTGATGTTGAAAAGATGATTGCTAATTTAGAATAGAAATTTGAGAATAAATTGAAAATCGAGGAAATGTCCGAAGTTGACAAATTATTTGAGCTAGATGAAGAAGTCCCGTGCAAGTTCAAGATGCCATCTTTCGCGAAGTTTGATGGAACCGGAAACCCTCGTCTCCATGTGAAGCAGTATATCACTACCATGCAGTCCGCCCGAGCTACTAAGGCTCAAACTCTAAGGTACTTTATGCTTTCATTGGACCCTATTGTCCAAAATTGGCTCAATACCTTAGATGATGGAAAACAAAAGAGTTGGGATAAGCTTTACAAAGCCTTCATCCAATAATATGGATATAATGTCGAGATGGAAGTTACCTTAATGGAAGTGGAGTCCATTAGGCAAAGGTCGAATGAGAATTTTGTGAATTATGTGAAGAGATGGAGAAACAAGGTTGCTTTGCTCAAGAAGAGGCCCGATGAATCCACTCAAATAAGGATGATTGTGAGAGGGGTGTTGCCTAGTCTTCGTTAGAGGATGTCTCATACACTCATCCATGATTTCAAAGACCTTCTCCAAGCTGGTTTGCAAATTGAAGAATAGGAAAGAGAGAAGAACCATTTTCTAACTAGAAGGAATGAGAAAGGGAACTATCAATCTGGTAACCAAAGCATGCAAAAGGCAGTCGGTGTTAATGCTACTAACCAAGGAATAAAGTGACAATTTTTGAAATTGGGGAAACCGATGTCTTGGGTTCTCAACAAACTTCAAAGAAAAGGATTGCTACAACCCTTAAATCCTCGCCCTTTGCCTAACCCTCTCCCACCTAATTTCGACACTAAAGCATTTTGTCAGTTTCATCAAATGCAAGAGCATGACACGGATAGATGTGTGAGGTTGACACATGAGATCTAAAATCTAATTGATAATGGGAAGCTACCCGAGCCCAATAAGCCAAACACTAAAGACAACCCATTACCAAAGTTCAATAGGGTACTGCCGCCGGCAACCTTGATGATTGAAGGAGGTTTGCATAAGGATTTTGTCATGTCTTCTTTTCAAGATGTGGGTGGAGAAGCAACCAAAGAAGAAGAGGTATTTGGTGGAATTAAACAAGCTATGGTGGGTGAAGAAGTAACAATTTGTGTTGTCAATGGGTTTTGGGATTCAAGCGATAGTGATGATGATCTTGTACCTAAGAAGGAGGAGTGGACTTGGTCTGAGCCCGAAGAAGATGAAGTAATGAACACTAGATCCAGTAAGCCTTATGCAAGGCCACCATCTAAAGAGGTAGAAACTAATAAGGGTAAGGAAGTTGAAGTAGGAAATAAAGAAGAGGAAGATGATGTTGTGCTCAAGCAATTGAAAAGAACCCAAGCAAGTGTTAGCATTTGGGACTTATTAGTTACTTCTAAAAAGCACCGAGAAACTATGGCCAAAGCCTTAGCTAGCATGCTAATTTCTACCTCCACAATATCGGAGGAGCTGATTAACTTCATAAAAATTGGAGAATTAATGAAATGTGAAGATGTTCAAGAAAAGAGTGAAGTTAATATAGGAGCAGTTTCTTTTTCAGATGTGGACTTGCTGGAGGAGGGGAGAGATCACATCCGCCCTCTCTTTATCAAAATAGAAGTCAAGGGGAAGAGGACTCCATGTGTAATGGTCGATGATGGGTCCACCATAAATGTCCACCATAACTATTTTAAACCCGACTGAGGTAACAATTCGGGCTTATGACAACACTAAGAGACACGTCGAAGGAACTTTCAAAGCTACTGTCAAGGTTGGTCCAATTGAATCTACTGTTGAATTTGTTGTTTTAGACATACTAATTACCTTTGCCTTACTCTTGGGGCGACCATGGTTTCATCCTCTTGGTGGAGTTCCTTCCACCCTTCATCAAAAGATCAAGTTCCCCAACGGAGATGAGACAGTGGTTATTGAAGCTGAAGATAATGAGATTGTTAATGCTCTAATGATTGAGAGGCCTCTCAATGGTTTTCAAGTAGCTGCAATTTCTGATGATGAAGTAGTTGACTCCAAAGTTTTGAATATAATGAAGAACATGAACTACCTTACCGGAGTAGGTCTTGGAAAGGGTAAGGCCGGTTTGAAAAAGATTCCAAACTTTAGAACTCAAACTTCCAAGAAAGGGTTGGGATATGATGAAGACAATGATGTCCAGCCAAAGAAGAATAAGAAGATGGGCTTCCCACCACTTGGAGAAATCTTTGTCAAAGCTCCAGATATGGGACCACTCCAAGGAAAGCCCAAGCCTATCATGTTCATGGGTAAGTTGATCCCAGGTTTTGAAATTTTTGCAGATGTGGCCGAGCTAGTGTACCAAGTGAAGAAAGAGCTCACCTTATCAGCCAACAAAGAATCCAATCCAAACAAGAAGAATGAAGCTGTCCTGAAAGCCAAGAAGACTCCAGATGAGATTGCTACCCTGGTTGAAGAAAAGTTTGAAGACATCGTGCCTTATGATTTTGAGAACAATGATTTTGATTTTGATTTTAATTTGACTGCTTTGTATGAGGATGATGATGTTTTCTTTTCCAAAATGAATGCAATAAAGTCTAATTTTGCTTACTTGTGTGATGTTTCTCCTGATGGTTGCATACATTCAAATAACAGTTACATAAGCATCTTTAATATTAATTCTGTTAACACACAATCATTAAATTTGGGAACAACCAAAAATCCTAAAAACATTAGCATAGCATCTGACCTTACTCCTGATGAGAGAGAGAGATTTGAAAAAATATTCAAAAAATATGAAGAAGTGTTTGCTTGGTCTTATGAGGATATGTCTGGAATAGATCGAGACATAGCCGAGCATCATATTCCTACTTACACTCACATGAAACCCGTCAAACAAAAGCTTAGGTGATTAAGACCTGAGTGGGCTGAATTTGTTAAAGAAGAGGTCACTAAGCAAATACAAGTGAAGTTCCTTGAAGTGATAGAATATCCAAATTGGT
This sequence comes from Garcia nutans, assembly GCA_947685225.1. Classification (NCBI taxonomy): domain Eukaryota; kingdom Viridiplantae; phylum Streptophyta; class Magnoliopsida; order Malpighiales; family Euphorbiaceae; genus Garcia; species Garcia nutans. Next base: position 41,131,591 of record CANTUV010000045.1, read on the forward strand.
TAGCCAACATAGTATCTGTGCTAAAGAAAGATGGAAGGATAAGGGTCTATGTGGATTATAGAGATTTAAACAAGACTTCCCCTAAAGACAATTTTCCTTTACCTTATATAGATGTCTTCATTGATAGTGCAGCCTCTAGCGTGCTACACTCATTTGTAGATGGATTTTCTGGATACAATCAAATGTTAATGGCCCAAGAGGATAAAGCCAAAACAACTTTCATTACTACATGGGGTATATTTTGTTATAGGGTGATGCCGTTCGGCTTAAAGAATGCTGGGGCAACCTATCAATGGATGGCCACCACATTATTTCATGACATGATGCACAAAAAAGCTGAAGTATATGTTGATGATATGATGGTTAAATCGGATACAAGAGAACAACACTTCCAAAACTTGGAATTGTTTTTCGATAGAGCTTTGAAATATAAGCTAAGATTGAAACTGAAAAAGTGTGTGTTCGGGGTTTCCTCAAGTAAATTATTAGGACATGTAATTGGTCCAAATGGCATTCAGATTGATCCTGACAAAGTTAAAGCAATCAGGGATATGCTAGCCCCGAAGATGGAGAGAGAAGTTCAGGGATTTATTGGTAAATTACAATACATTAGCAGATTCATCGCAAAAATCACAACAATTTGTGAGCCTATCTTCAAATTGCTTAAAAAGAATCAGCCGGTCATATGGAATGAAGAATGTCAAAAGGCCTTTGAGCGAATAAAAGAGTATTTGTTGAATCCACCTATTTTAAAACCACCTAAACCCGGCAAACCTCTATTACTATACTTAGCAGTAGAAGAAGAGTCAATAAGAGCCATGCTAGCCCAAGCAGACGAGTCAGGGATTGAGCATGCAGTTTACTATTTGAGTAGAAAGCTCCTACCTTATGAAATTAAGTATAGTATCATTCAAAAGACTTGTATAGCCGTGGTTTGGTCTTCTAAGAAGTTGCGGCATTATTTTCAATCATATAGTGTGCAAGCAATTTCCAGGTTGGATCCAATGAAGTACTTCAGGGAGACACCCTTTTTTATTGGGAAATATGGTCAATGGTTGATAATATTAGAAGAATTTGAGATTGAATATGTAACCAGGAAAACAATCAAAGGTAGAGCGGTGGCAGAATTCCTGGCCCAACAACCATGACCAGATAGCGAAGAGGTAATCTTGGAATTTTCGGATGAACATTTAGAAGCAATTGAAGTACAAGGGTGTAGACCCTTAATTTTTTACCCAATCCGATCCAATATGCTTTATTTAGTCCAAAATGATTTTTGTTGTCTAATTGGTCCAAAATAATTTTAATTAAATAGTTTTTGTTTTATCATCTAATTTTTATTAATAAAAAATAAAAATAAAAATAAAAATAAAAAATAAAAAATAAAAATCGGAGTCGGAGTCGGAAAAAAATCGGCAGCGAAAAACAGTCGCACGGGCCCGAGGGAGTTTTGCCCCACAGGAAACTCCTGCGGGTGACGTGCCCGTAGGCCCATTCATTCGCCCACAGGAAATTCCTGCGGGCGAAATAACTTCCCACAGGAAATTCCTGCGGGCTGGCATGCCTACTGGCCCCAGCCACGGGCCCGTTGCCACAGTTTTTGCAAGCGCAAATTTTTTTTACCCAAATTTTAGAAACCTAATCCAATTATGTTTTAATTTCTTTTTTTTATTAATATTAATTGCCGTGTGGAATTAGGAAGAAATAACCTAAAAACCACTATAAATAAGGATTAATTGAACCAAATTTGAGGAGGGAGAAATTTACACAGTGAGTATAGGATTTGAAACCAAATCAAGGAAGGAAAACCAATAAATCAATTCAATTGATTTTTAAAGGGAGGAGCACCACGAATTAAGCAATTCAAAGGCAAAAAAGGCTTGTCTTTGGAGCTAGTTCATCCAAGAAGAGTATTTTTTGGAGAATCAACAAAAGAAGGTATGTTAAATTCTTTTTGATTTATGTAACACAGTAGCAAATCTATACAATTTAAAGTTTTTTAAATCAAAACTTTAGAACTTTAATTTAATTCTTCCAAGATTAAAACACTAAAACGTGACTTTCTTTTCTAAAAAGACTTAGAATTGTTATTTTTTCTTCTTAAAAATCTTAAAACTCTCATTGAACATATTTTTCAACAAAACCAAAACCAAATTCTGTTTCTTTCAAATTTTTAAATTTGGTTCTATTTCATTCAAAAAGCCTTCAAAAACATCTTTTCTAGTTATAAAAACTTCAATCCATGTGTTTAAATTCATAAAACTTCATAAATCATCAAATTGCTTTTTAAAACACTAATTCAAATTCATTACCCGAGAACCATAATTTCAAAGCCTAAAACCAAAATTCAACTTTTAAACCTAAAACAATGAACCTTAATCCTTTTAAAACCTTAAACCTTAATTTTTATGAACCCTAATCCTTTTAAAACATTAAATACCATAAAAACATAAAAAAAAACTCTAAAATCACACAGTAGCTTAAATCACTATTTAAAATCATGAATTAAAAAGTATTTCAAAGTGTCCAAAACCCTAGTTTTATTATTTCACCATTCAAATCTTAATTTGTTTAATCAAAGTGTCTTGCCAACCTTTAAAAAAACATAAAACTCTAATCTATTTTAATTCCCTAAAAAGTCACAGTAGCTTAACTTTAGAATTTCCAAAACCTTAATACATGAGATAAAGAACCCTAAATAGAAATAGTAATTATACTTGAACTTTATTTCCTTTATTCAATTCCATATTTGATTTGATTTATCTCTTATGCTATAATTTATTTAATTTCAATACTTGATTTATTTAATTTATCATGGATGGATGTTTATTTTATATCTTAATTAAATACTTTTGATGAATGATTTATTTATGATGAATGATTATTTACTTTTATCAATCAATTTAGATTTCCAAAAGTTGTAAGAGGTATGTTTCCACTTGGTGGGTACCTCATTATTTAAACATCATGTGATTTAATTTGCTTTTCTGTTTTAGAACTTATGTAAAGGGCATGTTTCTACCTTTTGGTAGGTGTCCTATCTAGGTATGTGATGTAAGGACATGTTTCCATCCTTGGATGGGCGTCCATTTATTTGTTTTGTTTTGTTTGGACATTGCTTTGATTTTAATATAATGATGCTTTCTTTTTATTGTGTGTAATATGGATAATGTTATTATACTTAAGAATTTTATAATATTAAGACCTGTAAAGGAGGCCGGTTCCAATGAACCGGGCGTTGTGGGGGTGTTGGGCCATTTCTCACCTTCCCCACACGTACCCAACTTTCCGAACCCATTAGGGGGTTGGGGATTCTTTAGGAATCGAGTCATCCACCCATTTCTTTTTCCCGGCTCGTCCGGGTGGCGACTCCATTTTCTCCAGACTTAGGTCCGTGTTCTCTAAGGCCCCGAGCGTAAACAGTGCCGAAGTCGCAAGAACTATTCCACCGGGAGTGGGGGCGAAAATCCCCGCTCACAGTGGCGACTCCACTGGGGAAAAGAGAAGTTGATTCCGTTGGTCTTTATATTATTCTATTCTTTCTTATAATGATATTATCCATTGCATCATATTAGATTACATTGTGTACGTGAGTTAGGACGCCCGTGTTACCCGTGTTATGTTATGTAAGGGATACCATACTTTCACTCACGGTATGGAGATCGAGCATGGCATAACCACTAATAGCCTTGTACCATTTGGTATATACTTGCTATGGGAACCTAAGCCTTTTTACCCAAAGACTAAAGCTCATGTAATTGGCCTAGTTACTTTCCTTAGGTTTTACCCTAAATGCATGTTGTTTGACTATGGTTAGTTTATCTTAAGTCTAAATCATGGCTTATTTGGTTTGTTCTTTTTCTAATATGATCTAAGTATATTGTAAGCTCAAAATAAATTTTTCTTTAAAAGTCCAAAAGACCAAAGTTATTTTCAAAATTTTTCAAGATGATCTTTGGACATAAGACTTTTCTAAAAACAAATCAAAAATTCTTTGGCTCATGGCCCAAATACTAAGCCCAAAATCCATTTTTCTAAAATCTTTTACGATGGGCTTAGAAATAAAACTATTTTCACCCAACCATTTTTTACAAAGAGCTTGCAAAAATATTTAAGTCAATTATGAAATACGAAAAATCATTTGTGGGCCTAATTTACACTAAGAATAAATTAACCATGGGCTTGTTTTTGGCATGAACCACTAGTTACCTCTTTTCAAGTGAGAAATCTATTTATAATAAACCTCTTAATTTCATTTTAATCCAACATATCATAAAAGCTACTTTAGTTGGTTGAATGGATTAAAACCTAATTAATGGGAATTATCATGAATTGATTTCCATTTTCAAAAATATAACTATTGGTTGAAACGTCCGAGGGAATTATTTGAAAGCAAGGTACCCCATGTTGGTATTTTGTTAACTATATACCTAGGAAAAGAGACTCGCCATTCGTGTGTGGATGTTATAAGGTTGGAAGGATCATCCTAATTACACTTGTTTATTGATTATTCGTGCATACATGCATACATTTGCATCTCATATCATTGGTCCTCTCTGGCTCACAGCCCTGGATTACGAAAGTTCAAAAGCTTACGAGAATCCGACCTACGCCGGAGACAAAGTATCTAGAAATGACTCAATCACTTGCTCACCAAAGACAATGGAGCCCAAACAAATTCAAAGAATGGTGGATGAAGCCCTCAATACCAAGATGGAAGAAATCAAAGAGGCCCTAGCTGAGACCATGAAGAACCAATCAACTGCAATCTTAGAGAACCATACCGAGGCATCTGCTAGCACTAAGAAACCAAAGGACAAAGGGAAGACCAAAGTTAGTGAAGTAGCTTTTGATGATGAAAAGGAGGTCATTGATGATGATGATGATTGGGTTCAATACTTCCAAGAGGTTCAAGAAAAGAAGAAAGAACCGAAGGCTGTCGAGAAGGCAACTATTGAAAAGACCGAGACATCTGATGTTGAAAAGATGATTGCTGATTTAGAAAAGAAATTTGAGAAGAAGCTGAAAATCGAAGACATGTTCGAAGTTGACAAGTTATTTGAACAAGATGAAGAAGTCCCTTATAAATTCAAGATGCCTTCCTTCGCTAAGTATAATGGCACTAGAAATCCTCATCTCCACGTGAAGCAATATATCACTGCCATGCAATCTGCCCGAGCTACTAAGGCTCAAACCTTAAGGTACTTTATGCTCTCATTGGACCTTATTGTCCAAAATTGGTTCAATACCTTAGATGATGGAACACAAAAAAGCTGGGATCTACTTTACAAAGCCTTTATCCAACAATATGGATATAATGTTGAATTGGAAGTTACCTTGATGGAAGTGGAATCCATTAGGCAAAGGCCGAATGAGAATTTTGTAGACTATGTCAAGAGATGGAGAAACAAGGCTGCTTTTACTCAAGAAGAGGCCCGATGAATCCGATCAAATAAGGATGATTGTGAGAGAGGTGTTACCTAGTCTTCGTGAAAGGATGTCTCATACACTCATCCGTGATTTCAAAGACCTTATCCAAGCTGGTTTACAAATTGAAGAATGGGAAAGGGAGAAGTGCCAATTTGCAACGAAAAGGAATGAGAAAGGGAGCTACCAACCTGGTAGCCAAAGCATGCAAAAGGCCGTTGGTGTTAATGCTACTAAACAAGGAACAAGGAGACAATTTTCGAAATTGGGAAAATCGATGTCCTGGGTTCTCAACAAGCTTCAAAGGAAGGGGCTGCTACAACCCTTAAATCCTCATCCTTTGCCTAATCCTCTCCTACCTAATTTTGACACCAAAGCATTTTGTCAATTTCACCAAATGCAAGGACATGACACTGATAGATGTGTGAGATTGAGACATAAGATCCAAAACATAATTGATAATGGGAAGCTACCCGAGCCCAACAAGCCAAACACCAAAGATAACCCATTGCCAAAGTTCAATATAGTACTACCACCAGCAACCTTCATGATTCACTACAAGGAAAACTGAATCAGACAACGCTTTCTGGCCGTTGTCTGATGAAGACAAAAACGGTTGTCTATTGAAGCGATGTCTGATAGCATTTCAGACAACGGTTTTAAAACCGTTGTCTGATTTTCGTTTGCACAACGGTTTTTAATTTTATCAGACAACGGTTTTTGGTCGTTGTCTGATTATAGTTCAGACAACGGTTTCTAATTTTTCAGACAACGGTTTTTAACCGTTGTATGATGGTTTCAACAACGGTTTGTAAATTTTCAGACAACGGTTTCTAAATTTTTAGACAGCGGTTTTTAACCGTTGTCTGATGATTGTTTAGACAACGCTTTTTGACCGTTGTCTGATGAAGAAAAAAACCGTTGTCTATTGAGGCGATGTCTGATAGCATTTCAGACAATGGTTTATAACCGTTGTCTGAAGATGGTTTCCACAATGGTTTTTAGTTTTATCAGACAATGGTTTTTAACCGTTGTCTGATGAAGGTTTAGACAACGCTTTTTGACCGTTGTCTGATGAAGACAAAAACCGTTGTCTATTGAGGCGATGTCTGATAGCATTTCAGACAATGGTTTATAACCATTGTCTGAAGATTGTTTCCACAACGGTTTTTAGTTTTATCAGACAACGATTTTTAACCGTTGTCTGATGAAGGATTAGACAACGCTTTTTGACCGTTGTCTGATGAAGACAAAAATGGTTGTCTATTGAGGCGATGTCTGATTAAGGTTTATACAATGCTTTCTTATTAAAAATCGTTGTCTGCTTAATATGTGCACACTGAATATTAGACAATAGTTTCAATGTTCATTTTCATTTCACCACCATTGTCTGTTAAACTGTACATTATACATATAAAACAACACTTTACAATGGAGGATTGCAAATTTGGGAATAAAAAAACCTCCACAAATTCAACCATTCAACATATTAAAAAACTAAAATAAAATCAACACTATACATATATCACTGAATTATACTATTAACTTCAACTTGAATGACGCTTCATGAAATATTTGGCGAAGTCAATCCTAATCTCGTTGATGTCGGCATCACTATACTCCAAGTTGCCTCTGCGCAGCCACTGAAAAATGAATCAAATTTTGGTTAGCCACATGTGGTAAATACAAAACTATTATATAAAAAATGAAAATAATTAAAATTCTCACCTTAGCTGCAAACTGAAGCTCCTTATCATAACAGATTTCCTTCATGTACCTCATGACAAAGAGGCCGCAGTCCGTGGCCTCTTTCTGCACAGGAACCCCCTGAAATAGCAAATGAAAACAAAAATGAAGTACCACATGTTACATCCATATGTAAACCCATATGCAAACCAACACATCAACCTAATCACACAATCTAACCTAAAAAAATGCAATCCAAATATATACGAGCAAGTATACAAGTAATGCCAGCAGTGCTGCAATTGGAAATGAAAATGCATACCAACTTAAAATGCTTTGTGGACTCTAAGTTTGTACTCAAATGAAAAAATGCAGTCCAAATTTTGCAATATTTCTTTCATAGAACAAGCAATTAACATATTATATAAATTGTATAAATCAGAAATGATGAGAAAAACAATACCGCCATGTTCTCCCATAAAATTTTCCTCCTCACATTCTTGTTGACACTCTCTTTGTATAACTTTATGGCACTACAAGAAACACAATATAAGTTAACAAAATTGCATTTTCCCCAAATTTAACAACTTAAGACTAAATAGGCAGACTCGCAACTTACTTGTCAACAACCTCTATCCATTCCTGGCTAGCAATGCGACGTTTAAGAGGGTCCATGTGGTAGACTACCTCTCCCGTCGGATTTACAACAGTCAATACCCAGTGATTCCTACGAAATAACAAAATAAAATACAAGCAATTCTTCATATTTGGAAGAACATAACGCCAAACAATTCATTGAACAAAAAGATCTGAATAAATACAGAACCGACAATGAAACAGTGATTTGAATCACCAAAATAGCAATCACAAAGGCTCAATTCATAACATCAATCACAATCACATACAGAAGCAGCGTTATTTAGCTACTAACTCTCATTAGCTACAATAGCAGATAAAAAAGAAAGGTAAAGAAATACTCACACATCGTTGAAAGGCAAGAGAAAGTATTGCCCTTCTTTAGCCCCCTTAAATCGACTCGCAAGTATACGTGACCTCCCCCCTGAATTACCACATCCAATGGCACCAATCATGTTGGGATCCACAAAGCCAATCATATCAACCATTTTATGCCTTTTGACATATTCATACAAGTAGCTGCATACAAAATGAAGTAATAGTTGGTACATATTATCAGTTTAATTCCAGCACAATTAACAAATAAAATAAAAAGCTATTGTACTTGGAAACTTACTGAATAAATATGGTAAGTATGGATCCGGACATTTCACCTCCGGCGCACACAGCATGTAGATCTTGTAAGAACACAACTTGCTTTTTGCTCACACCAAATGCTTCTTCACTTAGGGCAAAACTAACTGTTCGATCATCGCTTAAGGCATCCTTCGCCCACAGCCACAAACGTTTCAAAGACGCTGGATAATCAGCACCCATCTGAACATGCAGCTCCTCCTCAAACATATCAGCTTCTATAACAACAGGCTTCTTTAATTTCTTGGAGGCTTTTTTCTTCACACAAGCTTTTTTAAAACTCTAAAAATAAAGGGGGGCATGTGAACACAGTAAATAGCAAAAAAAAAAGCAATTATGCAAAGTTTCATTTCTCAAAACTTAACCTTTGGATTAGACACCCCATCCAGCACAATCAAATTTCTCGCCCATGCTATAAAAGTACCCACGGCTTGGTCCACAGTAACAATTTCATCGCCGACTGGGAATGGCATATTGACGTCGTAAATATAAAAAACATGGAAAAATTGCATTTAATTATATGTTTGAATATAATCATTATAAGTTTGAATAAATATTAAGTAGTATCCTCAAACCTTGAATTGTACGAGTGATCGACACTCTTGCATTCTCTTGTGCAATCTTAACTCCATGGAGAGATGGCTCATGTCCTTCAACAACCGGGACTTCAACAACCTTTGCATAAGCAACAATATTGCTCGGTGATCCTATGGCCAGCTTCGCCAATTTCACTTGATTATCAAACCCATCATCATCATTTTTTTTAACAATGTCATCATTTTTTATTTCAACCTCCTCATTATTGGGACCTTTGACATCAGCAGAAACCTCAATACCTTCTGCCTCCTCAGCATCAGCAACCATAGCAACAACCTCGATACGTTCTGCCTCCTCAGCAGCAGCAACCTCATCAACATCTGCAACAATCTCAGCAGCAACCTCATGAACATCATCCTTATCAAGCACCTCCAGTTTCTCCAAAGCAAGGACCTTCTCATCATCAACAGAATTGGGGCTCCTTTTTGCTTCATCTGAATTGAGACTCCTTTTTGCTTCAACAAAATTTGCATCAAATTCAGTACTCAAATTCTTCCTCACAACCGGCACTTGCGCCTCTTGATCCTTCACAATAGGAATGGAATTGGAGCAACTTGCTTGTTGGGAAGGCATGTTTGGACTAGACACAGGCTTTGACAAAAATTCTGCTCTAAGCTTGGCAATTTCAGCAGCCCAAAATGCATCTCTCTATGCTATAATTTTCTTGGTCTCCTCCTCCATGACCATTTGAACCCCCTCCCGTATCTTTTCATCAAAATTCTTTGCTTTTCTCTGTCTTGGGAGACCAAAATAGACAGATTGCTTCACGTGCCTTCCCTGGCCACGTACTCTTCCAGAATGCTCCGGTTTACCAAGCGCCTTCGATAACACATCATCAGCACCTTGTTCAACTACTTCACCTGAACTAACTTGCTCCTTTAATGACTCCTAAAAAAATAGACCCAAAATGGATGTAGTTAATAAATTAGTAAACAATAAAAGCTGATGAATTGAGTTGAAACTTGAATCGAAAATCAGAACTTACGATTTCCTCAGCTTTGTGCTTCACTCTCTCATCTTTAAACTTTCCTTGTCTGTCCTGCCTTGCAAGGATCCAAGCCTTCGATCGATCGATCTCTGAAATCCCTTCAGGATGGGATTCAGTCTGCATGTATATATATAGAGGATGACCTTATTAGTAATATAAACATGTTTTAAGAAGCATTATAAATCGATATTGACGATACACAAGTCATAGAAAGCAAAATTAAATACACAAGTCAACACTAACCCCTTCACTTTCCAAGTTCGCGTATCCTTTTCTAGACAAACGATGAGGATACTCGTTCTGCATACTTCTCTTGTGTTGTTCTTCATGAATTTTCTAAGACAAAAAGGAACAAAACATCATAAGTATGAAAAAGGAATCCAGATTACCATTTGGAACTAAATTAAGAAACAAGAAAATTGAAGATTTCCTTACGCTAAACTCGACTCCCAGACGATCAGCAACGAAAATGTCCCAGTACGACTGCTCAATGAATGTGAAGTCAGCTGGAGGAAACCGCAGCTTCTCTGGTTCATCACGGTGTGGAAGAACATAGAGTCTCGTCAACCGACATTTGAATTCCCTCCATTTTTGACCAACAGACTGCAGTACCATTTTCTTGGAAGTCAGTGGTACAACGAAAGCCATCTACATACATAAACCACAAAAATAAAATTAGATGAATAAGTTACTGAAAACCCAACGTGTATAAAGCAATTGAAAAACTAATGTATATAAATTAATTGTGTGGGAAGGATTTTGCATAACCTGGACACAATCCCAAATCTTTGTTTTGACATCTTCAGCAACTTCCTTCCAGGAATCATGCCATATCGGGGCTTTAGACCTTGCTAAAACTCCGATATATGATTGCATCTCTGAAGCAGCCCTGCCAAATGGTGCTCCCTTTGCATTAAATGAAACTGTAGGCTTTTGGCTACTGATCTTCCGTCTAACAATTCGGTGCATGGAGACACACCCTCGTTTCAGCAGTTTTAATCCTGCAACATCGTCCTCGTTTGATTTCGGCTTAACCTTATCCACTCGCTTTCTTTTCTTGGACAGTTTTTTTTCCAAGTTTTCAGAGATCGACTTCCTCTTCGAAGATACGGGGGAAGAAGTCGATGGCTTTTCTGGGTACATTGTCCGTGTCCTGGAGATAGCCTTCACCACTCTCATTGTGGCTGGATTTGGGGAAGACCGGGCTTGTTGTTTACATACACGGGGAGAAGAACGGGTGGGTAGTTGATACGATTGTTTCTTCTTCGAAGGAGCCATAATCAGCACCTGCATTCACAAATTTAAAGTTACATTTTGTACGAAATCATCCAGTTATATGTGAAAATTTGTTTTTGTAGAATGTTGATGTAAGCCTGCATTGTATCACGTTGCTAAGCAAATAACTCATAATTTAATTGGGACACGGCTAAACTAAAATCCTACTACGATACTAACACAAAACAGAAAGTGGTTAAGGACTTATTTCAGGTGCATTTGAAATGACACCTATTCTAAAGCCACATTCAACAAGACCTGTGTCCACAACCATGAACCTGAACTGTATCAAATCAAAGAAAACCTAGTCAAATCTCAATATTTCAAATTCCTGTGTCCAAACCAGTGAAAGGCTTATCTATCTCTTCCAGTAAAAAAATATTCACATGGCTAAAATTTAGTCAAAGATTAACAAACAGGACATGGGCTGTATTTCGGAGCAGGAAAAAATATTAACAGCGACATTTGCAGTATTCTACTCATTGCAGCCGGATACAAAAAGAAGCAGAAAATACAACAGCAACTAAGTCTCATGAAAATGGTTTATAAAAAGAAACTTCTAAGAACTAAGAAGAGGAAGAAAATATTATACAATAACATAATAACAGATAAAATTAAAAAAAAATTGCAGAGCGACAAAAGTATATAACGAACCTCAAAGGCTGGAACTGAGGGAGTGAATGCAGAGCCGCAGTGAGTGGCGGGCGGGTTAGAGAGAAAGGTATAAGAGGAAGAAGAAATATGGATGTGCCGTGCGTTTTTAGGTCAAGACTGAAGATTTCGAAAGAGGGAAGGAAGAGAACAAAGTTAGGTCTAGCAATCAAAAGAGGGAAGGAGGAGAACAAATTTGGGTTTAGTTTCTGAATCTTTCTACCCGTGAGAATGGAAACAAATTAGGTATACACAAAGAAATCGAAAGAGGGAAGGAGGAGATAGGAGAGAGAAATCGAAAGAGGGTCTGTTTAGGTTTATTGTTAATTTTCAAAATGGCCGTGTTTTGAAATTAAAATGGGGGCAAATGAAAATTTTTTTGGGAAATAAATGGGGGCAAATGAAAATTTTTTTGGGAAATAAAGGGGGTTCAAAATATTGCTCAAGTTTTGACATCCCTCTTTTGAAACAAAATGAATTTTTCAAATTTTTGTTAAATTAACTTTACAAATTCACTTATATAGATGCCTCATAAAAATCAATTTATAATTCATCCATAAGTGCTTAAGGTAATACAATTTAAATAATTAGTAGTGATAAATTTCTATGGAACCCTATATAATTATAAAATTTAGTGTTGATGTAAATTAGATTGAGCAAAACCTGAATAAGTCTAACATTGAAAAATTTTAACGAATACTTGTATATACTAATATATATATATATATATTATATACTAATATAATATATACTTATATATACTTGTATATATACTAACATATACTAATATATATATATTATATACTAATATACTAATGTATACTAATATATACTAACATATACTAACATATACTAACATATACTAATATACTAATATATATATATATTATATACTAATATACTAACATATACTAACATATACTAACATATACTAATATACTAACATATACTAACATATACTTGTATTTTAACATATACTAACATATACTAACATATACTAATATACTAACATATACTAACATATACTAATATACTAATATATATATATTATATACTAATATACTAACATATACTAACATATACTAACATATACTAATATACTAACATATACTAACATATACTAATATACTAACATATACTAACATATACTAATATACTAACATATACTAACATATACTAATATACTAATATATATATATTATATACTAATATACTAACATATACTAACATATACTAACATATACTTGTATTTTAACGAATACTTATATATACTAACATATACTAACATATACTAACATATACTAACATATATATATTATATACTAATATACTAACATATACTAACATATACTAACATATACTTGTATTTTAACATATACTAACATATACTAACATATACTAATATACTAACATATACTAACATATACTAATATACTAATATATATATATTATATACTAATATACTAACATATACTAACATATACTTGTATTTTAACGAATACTTATATATACTAACATATACTAATATATATATATTATATACTAATATAATATATACTTATATATAATTGTATATACTTGTATATATACTAACATATACTAATATATATGTACTTGTATATATACTAATATATACTTATATATATTTATATATATACTTCTATATACATGTATATACTTATATATATTTATAATATATACTTGTATTCCTACTTATATTATATCATATTTATATCTAAATCATTATACTAACATATACTAATATATATATATTATATACTAATATAATATATACTTATATATACTTGTATATAGACTAATATAAACTTGTATATATTATATCTAAATCATATTATATCATATTATATCTAAATCATTATTTAACATATACTAATATATATATATATATTATATACTTGTATATATACTAATATAAACTTGTATATATTTGTATATACTAATATATATACTTGTATATACTTGTATATTTACAAGTATATATATTTGTATATACTAATATACATACTTGTATATACTAATATATAATTGTATATACTTGTATATATACTAACATATATTAATATATATACTTATATATATACTAATATATACTTGTATATATTTATATATATACTTCTATATACATGTATATACGTATATATATTTATAATATATACTTGTATTCCTACTTATGTAATATCATATTATATCTAAATCATTATTTAACGGTGGACTTTAAAATTTTTAATGGGTAAATGAAATATTTATAAATCCAAACCTTAGCTTTTAATACTTAGTCAAGTTTATTTGGCTTAAGAAAGCCTAACTTCCATACATTGCAAATAGCCACCGGATCCTTAACGAAGTGAAAATGGAAGAAAATCTAACTTCCATTAAACGTCCAAGCTTCTATTTCTGCTTCATCTCCCATTCCTCTTTCAGCTTCATTAGTCGCGGTTCTCTCGCTGCCAAACCCTAAGCACCACTCTCCTTGCTGCGGTCTTCATTAATGCCGGCCGTCTCCTTGCTACTGGCCGTCTCCTTGCTGCCGGCCGTCTCATTTGTCAGTAACTGCATTGTCCCAATTAAGTCGAAAGAAGATTATTTTTTTACTTATGAGCCGTAAGTAATCGTCCCATATAGATCGTCCCATAGAATTCATTCCTCTGTTTAATCTAATTGAATTATTGCATTGTATTTTCAGATTACTATAATGTTGCATTGATATTTTCAGGTTACTATAATGTTGTTCTGTCCCTTCAATTTTCTGCTTAAATTTCAAGATCTACAGTATGTGTCCATGCTTCTGATTTCTCTGCTTGTTTATAAGTCTTTGGCTAAAATTTGATGCCTATCAGTTGAAATGGTATGTTGAGTTGTGTCAGTGAATTGAGGATTATTTGTGGATTCAGGTTGTTCTGAATGAAGTTGAATGTCTGTTAAAACGTCTCTCAAAATTTATTTTGTTGTGAGATCTATAAACAGAAAACCTTTCACTCTTGACTTGTAACCAAGAAATACCCCTTTCCTTGCTCTTGGTGCTAGCTTTTCTTTTCAATGACAACTTTTAAGTTCTATATGTGAACCCTTTTTCTTTCTCCTTCAGGTTGAACAATTACATAACAGTCCAAGCTTCGTCATGCAACTTTATTCAAACCACAACAACCATATGATAGCTGTCCTCGAGAAACCTTCATAGAAGTTAGCTGCAACATCTGCTCTCGCATCTGAGGTGAATATACTTCCCTTCCAGGTTCTATTTGACTTTTGGGCATAATTCAGTGGTCCAACTAACTGAATTATTGCTAAAATTGCAGAACTGGTCCAACTCAAAGATGGATAGATCTTGGTTGAAGGCTGATAGAAGAACAAGAGAGTTTCAAATAGGTGTGGAAGAGTTGTTAATGTTTGCATTTGAGAATGGGTTTGATGAAACAAAAATTAGCTGTCCATGCTTAAGATGCGCTCACAGTAAATCGTGGAAGGCTCAAACTGTTAGGGATCATCTTTTCCAATATGGTATTGATCAAACCTATACTTGCTGGATATGGCACGGAGAGTCAAATCCAGAAGGGAGTCCTTTAGTTGCTGAAACCGATTGTTTCTCAGAATCAGTTGATCAAACTAACATAAGAACGGGGCATGATAATGTCAACGATGATGATATTTCATTAGATTCCTCTGATTTCATTAACCATGTTGAAGGTGAACATGAACCCCTTTATCTGGGATGCAAGGGTTATACTAAGATGAAAGCTTTAGTCAAGTTATATAACTTGAAAGCAAAGCATGGCATTTCTGATACATGCTTCTCTGATATTCTTCTTTTGCTTGGGTCAATGCTTCCAGAAGGCAATAGTATCCCTTCTTCATTCAGTGAAGCCAAGAAAACCTTGGTGATCCAATGCTTGTGAAGGGTAAGGATAAAAATATCGAGCATACTTCACATACATTTTATGGAGTTATTACAAGTATTTGGGAGTTGGACTATAACCACTTTAGGGTTCCTATCTTTCGTTGTAATTGGGTAGATATGAACAAAGGGGTTAAAGTAGATGACTTGGGATATACATTGGTTAATTTGAACAAATTAGGTTTTCTAAACGATCCTTTTGTGTTAGGAAAACATGTCAAGCAAGTTTGTTACATAGATGACCCTCTTGAAAAATTATGGTCAGTTGTCTTAAAAGTGATGATGAAAATGAGGGATCTGTAGAAATAGAACTTGAGAATGAGCTACATTTGCCAACATTCCCATATGTTGATGAACTCGATGAAGAAAACAGTAGTTACATGCGGGAGGAAGAAGAATTGATTCAGCTGTCATGATGGTAATAATTTCATTTGTTTTAAGTTCTATTTTGAAATTATGTCCTGCCATTAATTTTTCCATCGTTTATACTTGCAGGTCCAACATCCTTAATGCCTGTCACAACTCCCTGCTGCCTGTAGAATAAATTGTTTATATCATTCACAATTTAATGAAAGATTGTTTGGACGCTTTGTTGAAAGTTTTATGTTTCTTATTTAAATTTGTTGAAAGTTTCATTTGTACCTATCATTCGATTTGTATCTTTATTTGACACTTTGTTCAAAGATTTGGTTATATAATTTATTGAATCATGTGGTTTTTGCTCTGACACCATGCTGGTGGATTTGGTTTAACACTTGTCCGTGGAGGATTTCATTTGATTTGTGTTTTTGGATTCATTTGTGTATAGGGATTACCCTCTTGAATGAAGGCATTTTTTTTTCACACTCAGTTAATCAGACAACGGTTTCTTACGAAAAACCGTTGTCTGAACATATATTATACAATGGTATGAACTGTTAATCAGACAACTTTTTAAAAAAACATTGTCTGAAACATCTTATCAGACAACGGTTTTTTTTGACAAAAAAACACTTGTCTGAACGTATATTACACGACGGTTTTAAAACCGTTGTCTGTATGCTTAATTCAGACAACGGTTTTTTAAAACCGTTGTCTGAAACGCTGAATTATACAACACATTTGAAATAACCGTTGTCTGAAATATCATATCAGACAACGGTTTTGTATTACCAGAAAAACAGTTGTCTGAACATATATTACACAACGGTCCCTAAAAAACCGTTGTCTGGTGTGACCAAAATGACAGCTAATAGACAACGCTTAAAAAAAAAACCAAAAACAGTTGTCTGAAAACTAATCAGACAACGCTTTTTTGGAAAAAAAAAAAACCGTTGTCTGTTTTTTTCAGACAATGGTTTTTTCCTTAACCGTTGTCTGATGACCATTGTCTGATTCAGTTTTTCTTGTAGTGATTGGAGGAGGTTTGCATGAGGATTTTGTCATGTCTTCTTTTCAAGATATGGGAGGAGAGGCAATCAAAGAAGAAGAGGAATTTAATGAAGTTAAACAAACTATGATTGGTGGAGAAGTAACAATTTGTGTGGTCAACAGGTTTTGGGATTCAAGTGACAGTGATGATGATATTATACCCAAGAAGGAGGAGTGGACTTGGTCCGAGCCCGAAGAAGATGAGGTGATGAATACTAGATCCGGTAAGCCTTATGCAAGGCCACCACCTAAGGAGGTAGAAACTAATAAGGTGAAGGAAGTGGAAGTGGAAGAAGATGATGCTATACTCAAGCAATTAAAAAGAACTCAAGCAAGTGTTAGCATTTGGGACCTGTTAGCTACTTCTAAAAAGCACCGAGAGACTATGGCCAAAGCCTTGGCTAGCTTGCCGATTTCTACCTCCACAACACCGGAGGAATTGATCAACTTCATAAAAATTGGGGAAGTAATGAAATGTGAAGAGGTTCAAGAGAAGAGCGAAGTTAGTATGGGAGCAGTTTCTTTTTCTGATGCGGACTTACCAGAGGAAGGGAGAGACCACATCCGCCCTCTCTTTATCAAAATAGAAGTCAAGGGGAAGAGGACTCCTTGTGTAATGGTCGATGATGGGTCCGCCATAAATGTTTATCCACTTAAGATACTACCAAAGCTAGCCATGTCAACAAGAGATTTAAACCCAACCGAGGTGACAATTCGTGCTTATGACAACACTAAGAGGCATGCCGAAGGAACTTTCAAAGCAGCCGTCAAGGTTGGTCCAATTGAATCTATTGTGGAATTTGTTGTTTTAGACATACCAGTTACCTTTGCCTTACTTTTGGGATGACCATGGTTTCACCCTCTTGGTGGAGTTCCTTCCACCCTTCATCAAAAGATCAAATTCCCCAATGGAAATGAAACAGTGGTCATTGAAGCTGAAGATAATGAGATTGTTAACGCTTTAATGGTTGAGAGGCCTCTCAATGGTTTTCAAGTAGCTGTAATTTCTGATGATGAAGCAGTGGACTCCAAAGTCTTGAATATGATGAAGAATATGAATTACCTTTCCGGAGCTGGTCTTGGAAAGGGTAAAGCCGGTTTACCAAAGTTGCCAGATTTTAGAACTCAAGCTTCCAAGAAGGGGTTGGGATATGATGAAGCCAATAATGTTCGACCAAAGAAGAATGAGAAGATGAGCTTCCCACCACTTGAAGAGATCTTTGTCAAAGCTCCAACTATGGGACCACTCCAAGGAAAGCCCAAGCCGATCATGTTCATGGGTAAGTTAATTCTCGATTTTAAAATTTTTGCAGATGTTGCTGAGTTAGTGGAGCAAGTGCAGAAAAAGCTCACCCTGTCAATCAACAAAGAGAAGAATGAAGTTGCCCTAAAAGCCGAGAAGACTCCAGAAGAGATTGCTGCCCTAGTTGAAGAAAAGTTTGAAGACATTCTACTTTATGATTCTGAGAACAATGATTTTGATTTTAATTTTAATTTATCTACTTTGTATGAGGGTGATGATGTTTTCTTTTCCAAAATGAATGCAATAAAGTCTAATTTTGCTTACTTGTGTGATTTTTCTCCTGATGGTTGCATACATTCAAATAGTAGTTACATGAGCACCTTTAATATTAATTCTGTTAACACACAATCATTAAATTTGGGAACAACTGAAAACCCTAAAAACATTAGCATAGCATCCGACCTTACTCCTGATGAGAGAGAGATTTGAAAAAATATTCAAAAAATATGAAGAGGTCTTCGCTTGGTCTTATGAAGATATGCCGGGGATAGATCGAGACATAGCCGAGCATCATATCCCTACTTACACTCACATTAAGCCTGTCAAACAAAAGCTTAGACGATTAAGACCTGAGTGGGCTGAATTGGTTAAAGAAGAGGTCACTAAGCAAATACAAGTGAAGTTCCTTGAAGTGATAGAATACCCATATTGGCTAGCTAACATAGTACCTGTGCCAAAGAAAGATGGGAGGATAAGGGTTTGTGTGGACTATAGAGATTTAAACAAGGCTTCTCCTAAGGATGATTTTCCTTTACCTCATATAGATGTACTCATTGATAGTGCCGCCTCTAGCGTGCTACACTCATTTGTGGATGGATTTTCCGGATACAATCAAGTGTTAATTGCCCAAGAGGATAAAACCAAAACTGCCTTCACTACTACATGGGGTATATTTTGTTATAGGGTGATGCCTTTTGGCTTAAAGAATGCTGGAGCAACTTACCAAAGGATGGCCACCACATTATTTCATGACATGATGCACAAAGAAGTTGAAGTATATGTTGATGATATGATGGTTAAGTCAGATACAAGGGACCAACACTTCTAGAATTAAGAATTATTCTTCGATAGAGCTTTGAAGTATAAGCAAATATTAAACCCGAAGAAGTGTGTATTCGGTGTTACCTCAAGTAAATTGTTGGGTCATGTAATTGGCCCGAATGGCATCGAGATAGATCCTGAAAAAGTCAAAGCAATCAGGGATATGCCGGCCTCTAAGATGGAGAGAGAACTTCGGGGATTCATTGGTAAACTACAGTACATTAGTAGATTTATAGCAAAGCTCACAACAATCTGTGAGCCTATCTTCAAGTTGCTTAGGAAGAATCAGCCGGTCGTATGGAACGAAGAATGTCAAAAGGGCTTTGATCGAATAAAAGAGTATTTGTTGAATCCACCTGTTTTGAAACCACCTAAACCCGGCAAACCTCTATTACTATACTTAGCAGTAGAAGAAGAGTCGATAGGAGCCATGCTAGCCCAAGCAGATGAGTCGGGGATTGAGCATGTCATTTACTACTTAAGTAGAAAGCTCCTACCTTATGAAATTAAGTATAGTATTATTGAAAAGACATGCATAGCCGTGGTTTGGTCTTCTAAGAAGTTGCGGCATTACTTTCAATCATATAGTGTGCAAGCAATTTTCAGGTTGGATCCAATGAAATACTTACGGGAGACACCCTCTTTAATTGGGAAATATGGTCGATGGTTGATAATACTAGAAGAATTTGAGATCGAGTATGTAACCAGAAAAATAATCAAAGGTAGAGCGGTGGCAGAATTTCTGGCTCAACAACCATTACCAGAAAGTGAAGAGGTAATCTTGGAATTTCCAGATGAACATTTAGAAGCAATTGAAGTACAAGGGTGGAAAATGTATTTTGATGGAGCAGCAAACAGGAAAGGAGCAGGTTTGGGAGTTATACTAGAATCGCCCGAAGGGGAACTCATCCATTTGGCCAAAAAGTTGAAATTTAGGGCGACTAATAATATGGTGGAGTACGAAGCTTGTATTTTCATTTTGGAAACCCTAATGATTATAAAGGTAGATAAGGTGGAAGTTTATGGTTATTCGTTGCTAGTAGTAACCCAAGTAAATGGAGAATGGGAGTTGAAAGAAGACAAATTGAAACCACACCATCATTACCTGACCATGATAAAGAAGAATTTTAAGGAGTGTATGTTTATACACTTGTCAAGAGAAGAAAATAAGATGGCTGATGCCCTAGCCACATTGGCTTCGGTATGGGAAAATCCTGTTAGCTTATTCCTTAAGCCTCTGGTCTTGACTAGTTCATCAACTCCTTGCTATGAATATGAAACAATCATGGAAATTGATACAGACCATGATGCATGGTATGATACTATAAGGAGATTTTTGGAGGAAAGAGAATACCCGCCGGGGGCAACAAAAAAAAGAGAGAAGGGCCATAAGGCGATGGTCATTGAAATACACCACATTCCATAGGGAGTTATATCGAAGATGGCCCGATGGGGGTGCATTTGAGATGTTTAAGAAAACCCGAAGTGGAGCGCATCATGTCAAAAATACATGCGGGAAGTTGCGGTCCGTACATGAGTGGTTTGGCCCTAGTTAAGAAGATTGTTCAACAAGGTTACTATTGGTTGACCATGGAGAGAGACTGTATTGAGTTTGTCAAGAAGTGCCAACAATGTCAGATGTACAGTAACTTGAATCATATGCCTCCTAAAGAACTGCATTCAATGTCTTCACCCTGGCCCTTTGCCACCTGGGGTATCGACATAATAGGAGAGATACATCCGACAGCTTCAAACGGACACTGTTTTATTGTGGTAGCAGTTGATTATTTTTTGAAATGGGTCGAAGTTGAATCCTTCAACAAGCTGGGTGCAAGTCATATGGCTAGGTTTATCGAAAAGAATCTCATCTGCAGATATGGGGTCCCGCACAGTGTGATATCAGACAATGGGGTACAGTTTCAAGGAGCAGTTAAGGATTTATTCTCCAAGTACAAAATCCATCATCACTGATCCTCTCCTTATAGACCAAAGGCTAATGGTGCAGTGGAAGCAACAAACAAGACAATCAAGCAAATTCTGTCCAAGATAACCAAGACCTACAGGGACTGGTCGGAAATGCTTCCCTTTGCTTTATGGGGATATAGGACGAATGTGCGAACACCTACTGGAATGACACCGTTCTCTTTGGTTTATGGGATGGAAGCAGTATTGCCAATTGAGATTGAGATCAAGTCATTGAGAGTAGTTTTGGAAGCAAAACTGCCTGAAACAGAATGGGTAGCAAGCAGATACACTCAGTTATCTCTATTAGAAGAAAGAAGGCTAAAAGCACTGTATCATCACCAACTGTATCAATAGAAGATAGCTCGGGCCTACAATAGAAGGGTCAAAATTCAAAGATTCAGGGTTGGGGATTTGGTATTGGAGCAATGTAAGCCTAATGTATCTGATCCAAGAGGGAAATTCAGACCTAGCTAGGAAGGACCATATGTCGTGAAACAAGTCATGAGCAAAGGTGCGGTGAAGTTATCAGACGTGGATGGAAACGAATTTATGAACCAATAAACATTGACAGGTTGAAGAGGTTTTATGTATGAAAAATGAAAAAGAAAGAGCTTGCTAGGTTGAAAACCCACAAAGGGCGGCCTAGGAAAAAATTAGAACTGTCCACTAGTTCCGAAAACCCGAAAGGGTGGGCTAGCCAACAATTAGGGCTAATGAGAGAAAATCGTCAATTAGAAAACCTGAAAGGGCTGATTGGCAACAGGAGTAATCTTGTGTATGCAAGCTTTATGTTTGGTTGTTCCCTAATTTAAGAAAACAGAGTTAATGATTAAATTGCTCTTTATGTACTGTTATGAGTATATAACCAAACATGGATGAAATAAGTAATCATAATTGCAAAAGGTGATGACAAATTATAAATGGAAAAGAAGCATCTTTTATTACTCTAATTATTTTCTCATCCTAACAATACACTTTATGAATTGACAAATGTAAAATCTATGGCAACCGATAAGTGTAACGTGCAGGCCAGCTTTACCTCAGCCGGTCCAAGTAGGCTTCAGTCAAGCAAGGCATGTCTAGGTCAGGAACAAAGTCAGAATCATGATGCTCAGCTCCATATTGACGCCCAAGTCGATGAGGATCATAGCATGTACCTTGATGAAGTAAAGCAAGAGGAACGTACATTAAGTATGTCCACATGGTAATATGAGAAATCTTCCACCAAAGTACCAACCAACGGATATTGACTTCAGAACTTGAGTGGATCCAGTCAACCCAGTCAACATATGAAGAAGCTGGGTGGAGTAGCTTCCTAGCAGAATGATGACGAGGCAGGTATCTGTTAAAATCCATGGAGGGAGTATCAAGCAAACAAAGACGTTCCTCAAGCCAAACCTGCGAAGAAAGAATTTTAAAAAAAAAAGAAGAAGAGGTCTGCTAAGTTGAAAACCCGCAAGGGCAGCTTAGACAAAAATTAGGACAACTCGCTAGTTCCGAAAAACCACATGGGCAGACTAGGCAAAAATTAGAGCAATAAAAAAAACCTAATTTGAAAACCCGGAAGGGCAGTTTAGGTAATTACCTGAAGCAGCAACCGGCTCTCGGTCAGTCTCTTTGACATTCCTGATTTATATCGGTCTAATCCAACTAAGGTTTCGGCTAAGATCACAGGTACCGGCGACAAGCCTCCTTCCATTTAATCCATGATATCCAATACTCGTGGGTTAATATCGCCGTCAGAAGAAACAAGTAAGAATTGGCCGAGAAAGCAAAGACAAAGCATGCTTCCCCAGGCCTTAGTAGGAGTCAAATGAGAAAAACAAAAGTCAATCAAAGGAGCAAGAAGAATTTTTTCACCTCTCATCAACCGAAGAATCTCGGGTTTCAGAATTTGAAATAACATCTGCATCTTCTGTTGAGTTTTAGAAATCAATGTGGTTAACGCCATTTGCTGATTATTGGGATGTCCAAGGATGGCCTCAAATTCTTCAATTAAGGGACACATTTCAAAGCCATTAATTGTAAACACCCTGGAATCCGTATTCCACAAGGAAGCCGCGGCATGTAAAAAGGAGTGGTCCAATTTGACATTTTGAAAGCATTTTAAAACATCAAGCTTTGACCATGAAATTTGCTTCCAATGGCTGACATCCATATTCTTAAATAGAATTTTTATTTTCTTTAAATGGTGCTCGGTCATGGTTGATGAATAAAGGGAAACCAAAATTGCTAAAGAAAGAGTATTCACTTTGGAAGAGAGATTCTTGGCTTATGAATTGAAATATGGCATGCAAGGTGATTTATATAGAAGAAAATAAACCTTTTCCAAAAGTGAAATGGAAATGATGATGGAAAAGGAGAAGATCATATGGCACAAGGAAAGGAAGTGGTCACAATTTCTTTTTCCATTTTGGATTTGGTTTAACAAAAGAAGTGAATATTAATTATGATATATTATATATATATATATAATGGCAGTAGTGAAAAAAAAAGGAGAGAAGAGAAAAAGAGAGCATATTTTTCATTATTGTATAATTGCTATAATGTTTACATGTCACTAAGAGGGTGGTGGTAGGTCACCAAATAAAGACTTGAAAAAGTCATCGCCTGTTGGAGTAAGGGGCAAATTACTCGTCCCGGGATCATTAGAAGCAAAAGCACTAAAATCCCTATTGCCTTGGAGTCCGGATTTGTCATGGTCCTCATCAGAAGCAGACGAAAGGATCTCATGGTCATCAGCCTGGGGGCCTCTCGATGAAGATGCACTGGGATCCCTCATTCCTTGAAATCGGAAGTCACAAAAATTTTGTTCGGATTGATGATATAAACTTTCAAAATGAGAAGCCCGGTGACGACTTGCAGCCAACTCTTCTTGAAGCTTCTTGTTTTGTTCTTCGAGCATCCACTGTGAGCCAAGAAGGAAAAGGTAAGAGCATACATAATCATGCATACATATAGCATAAACTATTATGAAATAAGGAACTTACCAGGTAATTCATATCAATACCCTGCGGATGAGATGACATATCCGGCAAGCTAGAATGAGCAAACGAAGGGGGAGTAAAAGAAGGTCCAACCTCATGATTAAACGAGCCAATAAAATGCAACAATCATTAAAGAATCAAAGAAAGAAAAGCAATTGCAATATAAAATAGGTAAAAGTTTTACTCGAGAAGTATTGGTCCCGAGAAGAGGAACAGACTCTCCTGCATCTCCGTGATGTTCCTCCTCATCTCTACCCTCATTTCCATCAGAAATCTCATGCACACCGATAGGAGATACATAAAAGTGCAAGAGTCTCATTTGAATAAAACGAGCATAAAATTGACCCAGTAAATTGAGAAATAACTCGGCAATAAAACCATATCGGGCCGACCACCTTGCATCGGGAACCTCCGCTGCTCTGGGCTGAGAAAGCATTCGTAAACTCTCTCCCCGAGAAACCAGCCACTAGATACTGGGCCAGCAATAACTTGGCGAGAATGTTGAAAAGACAGTGCAGCCCTCATCAAAGGAGACCAGTTTGCTCGCTCTTCTAGATTCCACCAGGCCAAATTCACCTGCAGGATAACATAAGGTAAGTAAAACTTTTGCAAAACTTTAAAGTGTACTAATGTTATTTTACCTGATCCCAGGTTAAGCGGCTCAACACAAAGCGATGAGTATGCACATGATGGAGCCGGGAACGTTCACACGATCGGACAACTAGAAATTTAATCTCGGATACCCGATTCTCGCTCGGGGAATGCCGGGTACTCTCACGAGGTTGTGTTCATATGCCCATATCTACAATAACAACAAAGATCACAAGAGGAAAAGGGAAAAGATATTGGTGGAAGAAAGAATACCTCAATAACCGCCATCAAGCCGACAAAAGAATTCTTATTTTGACAAAGCTTATCAAGGCCATGATAAAGACATGCGAGACCTGCTTCACCCCAGCCAAAAGATGGTGCCATTCTGAGATAAGAAAGGGCACTAAACACTGATAAGTGAATGGATGATTTAGTGCTGCCAAAGATGGTCGAACCGAGCAGATATAACAAGAATCCTCGGGCATACTATTCAGCCCTGTTTCTGCCAATCCGACCTTCGTAGTTCGTCCAATAACTATGAATCGGCTCAAATTTTATCTTACGAGGTCCTTTATATTATGGTTCCATACCAATTAATTCCTAAATTTCTTAAATGTTAAAATTTCATTAGTTAGAGGAACCAGAGCACCATCATATCGAAGGTCGGTTATGGCAGTAAAATCGACCGGACCAATTGTCATCTCCCCAATGGGCAAGTGAAAAGTATGAGTTGTATCCAGCCATCGCTCTGCCAGTGCCTGGACCACGCTTCGGTCTATTAGATATTCTTCGGACATGTCACGACCCAATTTGTACATATGTACAATACATCCATGTATCGTACATCCGCGTACAGTAACGGGAGCCGTCCCGAGTAATCACCAAAGAACACGAAGTGAAAGGAAGCTCTATAGGACAAAAAGGACCTAACTGAAAAGATTGTAAAAGTTTTGGGGAGGTGACTGTAATTTCAAAAAGTTTTGGGGAGGTACTATAATTTCCAGAAGTTGTACTGGAGGTTCTTAATAGTGCATATAACAGACTCCAGAAATGGAAAGTAGAGAAAAATTGGGTCGAAATGGAACACCACGGTTTTTCCCGAAAACGCATAGTTTGAGAGATACAGTGGATTCTTGACCAAGGGTATTTTTGTCATTCTTGTGATAATAATGTATACACTGGAAAACAAGACACGTAAAGGTACCCGAAGTAAACGGAAGGACTCCGCAGTGATCGATGTTGAAGAACGAACCTAAGTGGAGACCCGAATCACGTAAGGACCTAAAGGGAATTTTTACAAAAGTCAAGGGCATGAGCGTAATTTTTATAAATTAGCTCAAAATCAAGAATGAATGTAGGAAATGGAAACGAGAGGTTGAAAGGAGGAGAACGGTATATTTTACGCGTCGTAAAACCACCCGGGTACGAAGAAAAGGCAAAACCTTCCATTGAAGGGTATTTTGGTCATTTCACTTCCACCCATTTTCTAGAAAAGGGACACATGGCATAGTAATTTCTAGAAAAGGACACATGGCAAAATCTTGTTTAAAGACACTTTTGGGTTGGATTAATCTTAACCCTCCATATGGCACCATCCTAGTTAAAGATACTTTTGTGGTGGTTACATCTTAACCCTCCAAAATGAAATTAATTAAATAAATGGAAAATGGAAAAATATAAAAAGGGAGAGAAGGATGATTAAAGAACAAAGGACACATTTTTCTCTCCATTTTTTAGAGGTATGGCCGAAATTCTCTCCATCAAAAAAGGGAAGGAATTTTTCAAGTGTTCAAGTTGATTTTTGGAAGGAAAAGCTTAATTTTAAGGTAAGGATTCCAATTCTAGCTTTAGTTTATTCATTTGATTGATAGTTTTCAAGTTATCAATGAAAGAAAAGTTATGAAAATTATAGGAAATCAAAGGGATAAAGAAGAATAAGGGAAGAAAGAATAGGACAAGCAAGGAACAAAGCAAATAAACAAGGTTTGGTACTTAAATCATTGCCCTTTTCAATTAATTCACATATTTTGCATTATGGGACTTTTGAAATGGTTTTGAAATAATGTTATTCTGTGTGGTAAATATGTGGGAAAGTGCTCTTGAACCATTTGTAATCAATTGATTGTGAAAAGAATGAAAACAAAACAAACTAGCTAAACTTTGCTCAATTATCCATAAACTTTGATGAACTTTTAATCACTCCTTTGGTTTGATTTTTGGAAGAGGGACCCTTAGTCCTTCAATGGTATCACAAAAGGATTCTAAAAATCAATTTTGCAAGAAAAAAATGAATTTCCCTCAAGTTTGGAAAATTGGGCCGAATGGTCCCTTTTGGGCACCATTCTGCAGCTTTCATTTTGGGCAGTCCGTTGAAGGGGCAAACGAAAGAATTTTTTGACGAAATTTTACATGCATTTAGTTAACTTATGAAAGTGTTTTCCTGCAAAAATTCAGCCAAAAATAAGTTTGTTTACTTGGTCAAAACCGTTGCCAAAGTTGACTGATTGTCAGCAGTAAAAACAGATTTTACCATTTAGTTGTCGCGCGCTATTGCGTTGCCGATTTTACGCGCCGCGCTACTATTCCTTTGGTCATTTTTCTAAATGTGTTAAAACTTGAATATTATGATATGGATTGATGTTAAATCATATAAAATGACATGAAGGAGAATTGGAAATGATCAGAAAGGCATCATGACAAGCTATTCCGACAATACATGCATTATGGACAAATCATGGCTTATTGAATATCATGATCAAAGTAATTTAATAAATTATTTATGCTCTACTTGGTTATGACAGAACCCTTGAGATAAGGGTATGATGCATCATACTATTATTGCAGTACTGCTTATGACATGATATGATGTACCGGCTGAAGGCCGATGATTACAATGATATGATCAATGATGCAATGATAATGGCCATTGGCACATGTGCAAGAATTATGATGAAAGATAATGAAATATGATCATGACGAGATATGTTTATCATGACCCTTCCTTATCCGCTGATGTTCTGTTAAACCAGTAGAGCAACTAAAATGATAAAAGCAAGAGAAATGATTTAAATTCAAATTATTCAGTCAAGCCTTTTTACCATCTGTGTTTTGTATTGATTCCTTTCAAGTATTTAAAGTATATAAATGTATGTTCAAATCATTCTTTCATTTTATTATTTTATTGCAATGATTTAAGTACCCACTAAGCAATTGCTTAGCGAGTTTAGTTTCCCTCTAAACTCGTAGGTTAAATGAGGAGACGAGATTGCAGCATGTCCTGCGCAGCTGGCCTTGACTACTACTTTGGGTAGGAGTTTGGATATGATTGATTGTAGTAATATGGCATGTACATAAACTTGTATGATCTAGCAAATAAATGTATAATAATGAAAAGCTAGAACACGTACACTGCTAGTAATTTAATAAATCTTATTTGGGTTTAGCACTTATGTATGCAAGTATAGAAGTGTGAATTCTTCTTGCAGGATTGTAGTTGAGGTTATAAGGGTGGATTATTGGGAGTGTGCTTGAGTTGAATTGTGAAACAAAATATTTTTCAAAAATTAAAAAAATCAGTTTTGGCGACACTTGGGACCTCCATTTTTAGGGGAGGTTCTGGCAAAATTTTTTTAAAATCTGCACTTAAAACTGGCTAAGTAAAATGTTAAGACACAACCACCATGAAATAACAGTCCATCTTGGTCTATAAACGTAGGCTAAGATGGGGTGTTACATTTAGTGGTATCAGAGCACCGGTTTAGCCGGTCCTGGAAAATTCAACATAGGAGGATACACATTTTATGTTGGGAGTGGCCATTACCAATGTAAAATGGGATATCCTATAGCAGATAAGAAATGAGAGCATATATCATTTAGGTACAGAATGTCGGTATAGTAGAAAGAATATTATAAATACATAAGTATATAAGGTACATGTGATAAAGGAAAATCTAATAGTGCTTACGTACATGCCATATAGGAAAGTTAATGTGTTGAGTCAAGCCAGCTGCTAATTCTTATCACGACATATGTATACGGTATAAGGTTGCAAGAGGCAGAATCACAAAGAATTATAGATCAAGAAAAGGAATCACACGCTTTCGTATCCATAAATGTAGAAATGGATCTTGGACTTATGCCACGACCCGCAACGGTGGCTGTGGAAGGCCCCAAAGTTTATTTAAGATAGATGATAGTACCATTGCAATAAACGGCAAGAATGGTACCTGTTGCTACCAAAAGAGAAAGGAAGTCCCCAATTGAGTAGTTAAGGAAATATGGGACTAAAGAATTTAAGGCTAGTAGGGAAGAAGGATTTGAAGAAGTTGAGTACTGTTTGGACAGTACCAGTAGGGCATTGGAACAACTGAGATGCACGCCAGATAAAAGATTTATTTATGCCATGTCCCTTTTGGTAGAAGAAACATACACTTGGTAAAACATACCTAAACGCAAGGAGAATTGAGTTTATATATCTACAGCAAGGAAGAATGACAGTATCTGAGTATGATAGAGAGTTCACCCGTCTTAGTAAGTATGCAAAGAAAATGATAGAAACAAAGCAAGAAAGACGTCAAAGGTTTTGGAAGGATTAAATAATGAAATTAAAGTACAATTAGTAGTCATGGATGTGTTTGAATTTACAAGATTAGTTGTGAAAGTTTTAGGTATAGAGAGGGTATACATAGATTAGAGAAGTAGAGACCAACGTATGCAACAAAAGAGAGTACAAACTTAAAGCTTGGGAAGATTTTGACAAGTTGAGAAGAAGTTTAGAAGTGAAGATAGTTTTACACAGTAAAGCCGGCGATTGCAAAGCCAAGGATCCGGCCAAGGTTCAAGGTGCCAGACATTCGTAGCTAGTATACCGGGGTCCTTATAAGGGGTTCCAGTAGAAGGTTAGATAGGCGTATATGAATGAAAAAAATGAAAATGTATATAAGAAAATGAAATTTGAAGAATGGAATAAAAAGAGGAACAGAATAAGAGGAAAAAAGAAAAGTACGTAAAATGTTAAGACCAAATGGTAAGAGATAAAATAGATAGAACTTAGATAACAAAGATGAGTGAACAGAAATAAGTATATGAGAAATTCTCATGTCCGGCCACTATAGAATATGTACAGTAACCCCATGTACAATATTCACATAAGCAGATGAAGTAAGCGCACTAAGAAGGTCATGTTGAAATTTAGCAAGAAATCAGAGTTAAACGTGCTCAACCAATGATGATGGGTGACCATCCCGTGAAGTCTTAATAAGGTAGGTGACGTACTATATGAGTAGAAACTAGACGAAATCTAATCAAAACACTGTATTGCGATTTTTCCTGAAAATGCCCCAATGTAATCATCAAAATTAAGAAATTATAAGAAGAGGATATATGAGATTTATGAATTCAGTCAATGATGGAAAAAAAAAGAAAGAAGAGAAAGAGAGAAATTGAGAACTAAAGAGGTAGAAAGTGCAAAATTAAAATTAGATCAAAAAGGAAAGAATGAAAGTAATAACAACCCAAGGACTAGGTAAAGGAAAAAGGAAAAAGTAACAATACAAAAATTACTAGAGGATTGGAAAGAAATATAGATTTGAAGGATATATTACTCCTCTATGCAAACACAGTGGATGAAGATATAAGAGTGAATGCTAGGATTTAACAGATGGATGCTGGGAATACGGGGCACCAGATCATGTTAGGGTAAACTGTCAGAAAAACAAGTGAATGCAACCACACCGACAGAAAAATCATGACCCGCTTTTGGCCGAGGCCTAAGCAGGGGAAAGGAAAGTGATTCAAATTTTCAAAGAGCACAATCAGAGACCGTTGACTAGCTCAATTCAAGTACACCAGCCAGAGACTACGTGATGAAAACTTAGAAGAATTATCAGTAGGATATGTTAAGTTTGAAACATTAGTTATAAATCCGATAAGAGACGAGGTAGTTACACACAAGTGATTAAAGAATGTTCTATAGAGTTACATGAAAATGCATTTTCAGAAAATTTAATAGAGTTACCATTCTGAGAATTTGACGTAATGTTGGTATTGGATTGGCTAACAAGGCATAAAACAGTGGTAGATTATAAGAAGAAAGAAGTAACACTTCATACTCCCCATAAGGAGGAAGTGACGGTAGTAGGAAAGAGAGCCGATTACTTAAACAACGTAACAGCAGCAGTTACAACAAGGCATTCCATACAAACAGATGTGAGGCACACTTGGTAAGCACTATGGAAGCAAAGAAGAATGTGATAAAGATTCAAGAGGTATCAACAATGCGTGATTTTCTCGATGTTTCTTTAGACAAGCTACCCGGATTATCACCTAAGAGAAAAGTAGGATTCACTATAAATGTATATCCGGGAACTGCACCGGTGTCGGTTGCCTCATACTGAATGGTACCAGCGGAACCCAAAGAAATGAAAACACAATTATAGAAGCTACTCGACAAGAGTCTTATACGGCCAAGTATTTCTTCATGGGGCATGCCAGTAC
This sequence comes from Garcia nutans, assembly GCA_947685225.1. Classification (NCBI taxonomy): domain Eukaryota; kingdom Viridiplantae; phylum Streptophyta; class Magnoliopsida; order Malpighiales; family Euphorbiaceae; genus Garcia; species Garcia nutans. Next base: position 41,163,189 of record CANTUV010000045.1, read on the forward strand.
TCTTTGTCAAGAAGAAAGATAAATCCTTAAGGTCATATGTGAACTATAGTAGTTGAATGAGCTTGCGATTAAGGATAAATATCTATTACCATCCATTGACGATGTATTCAACCAACTTAAGGGAACCAAGGTTTTGTTTAAAAAAAAAAATAGATCACCGACTGGGATATCAGCAGCTGCGGATCAAAGGAAAAGACATTCCAAAGACTACATCTAGAACTCGATACAGACGTTATAAGTTCCTTGTAACGCCTTTTGAGCCCACAAATGTGTCAGTAGTATTCATGGATTTAATGAATCATATCTTTCATCCATATTTTGACCAATTTGTAAATGGTGTTCATAGATGACACCTTTATTTATTTAAGGAACAAAGAAGAATACGATCGATACTTTTGCATAGTATTGCAAATGTTGCGAGAGAAGCAGTTGTACGTCAAACATGACAAATGCGAATTTTGATTGGAAAAAGTGACATTCTTAGAACACACCATATTAGCATAAGGCATTAAAGTAGGTCTTAAGAAAACAAAAGCCATTTTGGAATGGAAAACACCAAAGACAGTAATAGAAGTGAAAATCTTCTTAGGACTGGCTGGGTACTAATAATGTTTTATAAAAGGGTTTTCCATTATTATCATCCCAATGGCAAGGTTGTTTCAAAGGAATGCGAAACTCCAATGGACTGATAAATGTTAGAGGAACTTTGAGAAACTAAAGGAAAAGTTAACGAATGTTGCAATACCCATACGGCCCGTGTCCAGCAAAGAATTTGTGATATATAGTCGGTTAAGGTTATATGCATATGAAAAAGGATAAAATAGTCGCATAAGTCTTTTGATGATTTAAACCATACGAAAAAAATAATAATAATAACCCGGCACACTGTTTGGAATTAACAGTTATCATATTGGCCTTCAAGATTTGGAGATATGATTTATATGGAGAAAAGTGTTATATTTATACAGACGCAAAAGTTTAAAATATCAGCCAACCCATGAGGATCTCAATTTATGGTAAGGAAAGTAAGCCCAAGTTTTGGAAATAATAGCTAAGTTATAAATTATCATCTAGGAAAAGCTAACGTGGTGGCCGATGCACTTGGTGGAAATTTAATACCAGCCTTAGGCGCTATAAAGATCAGTTTAAGAGCAATGGAAGAGGAAGTACTAGTAATAGAAATGCAAGCATAAACTATGTTTCTTTTCAAGAAATTCATCAAGTGCAAAAGAAAAATGAACAAATACAAAAATGGATCAAGCAAGTGCAAGGAGGAAAGGATATAAAATTCTAAATTTCTAAGAACAGTGGTTTGTATTATGACAATAGAATAATGATACGAACAATGGGAGACATAAGAAAGAAAATTTTTTTCGAAAAGCATATAGTAGTCTCTACGCAATGCATCCAGGAGTTACAAAAGTATCAATATCTAAAGAAGTTTTAATGGTAGCCTGGAATGAAGAGAGATATTGTTGATTTTATGACCAAATGTTTAATATGTCAACAAGCAAAAGCGAAATATCAAATCCTATCGGGACAGTTACAACTAATTCCCAGTCTGGTATGGAAGTGGGAACATATCACTATGGATTTCGTCATAGAAGTACCAATGACACGAGGCCGGCAGGACATTGTTCGGATAATCATTGACTGCCTAACTAAGTTAGCTCATTTTCTACTTTTACTAATGGATTATTCAATAGATAAATTGGTAGAAATGTACGCCAAGGAAATTGTACGATTGCACAGGATTCCAACGTCTATCATTTTAGGCAGAGGTCCACAGTTCATCATGAATTTATGATAGAAGTCGCAAACAGCTTCTGAAACCCAAACAAATTATAGCACTGCCTTTCACCCGTAAACAGATGGACGATTTGAAAGAGTAATCCAAATTTTTGGGAGGACATATTAAGAGTATGTGTTATAGAATTTAAGGGTGGCTGGAATAGGTATTTGAATTTAATTTAATATGCATATAACAATGACTATTAATTCAGCATACGGTAACTCCCTATAAAGAAGTATACAAAAGAAAACATGGAACACCGATGTGGGTAGGTTAACGTATGCTGAATTAATAGTAACACCGATATAGGGTAACGCCCAGTGTGTTGGATGGAATTAAGTAGAGACAAGATAAAATCATATGCGGGTAGGTAGGAGCAAAAGCATATGCGGACTCGAAACGAAGGGACATAGAACTCTAAGTGGAAGACAAGGTTTTTCTTAAGACTTTCCTATGAAAGAAGGTATTAAGATTTAAGCAGAAAAGTAAGTTAAGCCTTAGGCTTATTGGACTATACGAGATCATCGAACGCATAGATCAATAGCCTATCGGTTAACTCTATTACCAGAACTGAACAAAATACATAATGATTTTCACGTTTCAATGATAAGGCAATACCGTTGAACTTCACACACGATATAAAGACACAAAACATCAGAGTCCAATCTGGCCTAAATTATGAAGAAGAACCAATAGAAATTTTAGCATGAAAAGTCAAAGGATTAAGAAATAAGAGATTTCCTCCAGTTAAAGTGCGGCGAAGGAACCATAGAATGGAAGAGATATTTTGGGAAAAAGAAGGAATAATGAGGATGGAAGCCTAAATTTTACACCCGATCGGCTTCGGGACGAAGCCTAAATTTTAGAGGGGAAGAAATGTCACGACCCAATTTGTACATATGTACAGTACATCCATGTATCGTACATCCGCGTACAGTAACGGGAGCCATCCCGAGTAATCACCAAAGAACACGAAGTGAAAGGAAGCTCTATAGGACAAAAAGGACCTAACTGAAAAGATTGTAAAAGTTTTGGGGAGGTGACTGTAATTTCAAAAAGTTTTGGGGAGGTAACTATAATTTCCAAAAGTTGTACTGGAGGTTCTTAATAGTGCATATAACAGACTCCAGAAATGGAAAGTAGAGAAAAATTGGGTCGAAATGGAACACCACGGTTTTTCCCGAAAACGCATAGTTTGAGAGATACAGTGGATTCTTGACCAAGGGTATTTTTGTCATTCTTGTGATAATAATGTATACACTGGAAAACAAGACACGTAAAGGTATCCGAAGTAAACGGAAGGACTCCACAGTGATCGATGTTGAAGAACGAACCTAAGTGGAGACCCGAATCACGTAAGGACCTAAAGGGAATTTTTACAAAAGTCAAGGGCATGAGCGTAATTTTTATAAATTAGCTCAAAATCAAGAATGAATGTCAGAAATGGAAACGAGAGGTTGAAAGGAGGAGAACGGTATATTTTACGCGTCGTAAAACCACCCGGGTACGAAGAAAAGGCAAAACCTTCCATTGAAGGGTATTTTGGTCTTTTCACTTCCACCCATTTTCTAGAAAAGGGACACATGGCATAGTAATTTCTAGAAAAGGACACATGGCAAAATCTTGTTTAAAGACACTTTTGGGTTGGATTAATCTTAACCCTCCATATGGCACCATCCTAGTTAAAGATACTTTTGTGGTGGTTACATCTTAACCCTCCAAAATGAAATTAATTAAATAAATGGAAAATGGAAAAATATAAAAAGGGAGAGAAGGATGATTAAAGAACAAAGGACACATTTTTCTCTCCAATTTTTAGAGGTATGGCCGAAATTCTCTCCATCAAAAAAGGGAAGGAATTTTTCAAGTGTTCAAGTTGATTTTTGGAAGGAAAAGCTTAATTTTAAGGTAAGGATTCCAATTCTAGCTTTAGTTTATTCATTTGATTGATAGTTTTCAAGTTATCAATGAAAGAAAAGTTATGAAAATTATAGGAAATCAAAGGGATAAAGAAGAATAAGGGAAGAAAGAATAGGACAAGCAAGGAACAAAGCAAATAAACAATGTTTGGTACTTAAATCATTGCCCTTTTCAATTAATTCACATATTTTGCATTATGGGACTTTTGAAATGGTTTTGAAATAATGTTATTCTGTGTGGTAAATATGTGGGAAAGTGCTCTTGAACCATTTGTAATCAATTGATTGTGAAAAGAATGAAAACAAAACAAACTAGCTAAACTTTGCTCAATTATCCATAAACTTTGATGAACTTTTAATCACTCCTTTGGTTTGATTTTTGGAAGAGGGACCCTTAGTCCTTCAATGGTATCACAAAAGGATTCTAAAAATCAATTTTGCAAGAAAAAAATGAATTTCCCTCAAGTTTGGAAAATTGGGCCGAATGGTCCCTTTTGGGCACCATTCTGCAGCTTTCATTTTGGGCAGTCTGTTGAAGGGGCAAACGAAAGAATTTTTTGACGAAATTTTACATGCATTTAGTTACTTATGAAAGTGTTTTCCTGCAAAAATTCAGCCAAAAATAAGTTTGTTTACTTTGTCAAAACCGTTGCCAAAGTTGACTGATTTTCAGCAGTAAAAACAGATTTTACCATTTAGTTGTCGCGCGCTATTGCGTTGCCGATTTTACGCGCCGCGCTACTATTCCTTTGGTCATTTTTCTAAATGTGTTAAAACTTGAATATTATGATATGGATTGATGTTAAATCATATAAAATGACATGAAGGAGAATTGGAAATGATCAGAAAGGCATCATGACAAGCTATTCCGACAATACATGCATTATGGACAAATCATGGCTTATTGAATATCATGATCAAAGTAATTTAATAAATTATTTATGCTCTACTTGGTTATGACAGAACCCTTGAGATAAGGGTATGATGCATCATACTATTATTGCAGTACTGCTTATGACATGATATGATGTACCGGCTGAAGGCCGATGATTACAATGATATGATCAATGATGCAATGATAATGGCCATTGGCACATGTGCAAGAATTATGATGAAAGATAATGAAATATGATCATGACGAGATATGTTTATCATGACCCTTCCTTATCCGCTGACGTTCTGTTAAACCAGTAGAGCAACTAAAATGATAAAAGCAAGAGAAATGATTTAAATTCAAATTATTCAGTCAAGCCTTTTTACCATCTGTGTTTTGTATTGATTCCTTTCAAGTATTTAAAGTATATAAATGTATGTTCAAATCATTCTTTCATTTTATTATTTTATTTCAATGATTTAAGTACCCACTAAGCAATTGCTTAGCGAGTTTAGTTTCCCTCTAAACTCGTAGGTTAAACGAGGAGACGAGATTGCAGCATGTCCTGCGCAGCTGGCCTTGACTACTACTTTGGGTAGGAGTTTGGATATGATTGATTGTAGTAATATGGCATGTACATAAACTTGTATGATCTAGCAAATAAATGTATAATAATGAAAAGCTAGAACACGTACACTGCTAGTAATTTAATAAATCTTATTTGGGTTTAGCACTTATGTATGCAAGTATAGAAGTGTGAATTCTTCTTGCAGGATTGTAGTTGAGGTTATAAGGGTGGATTATTGGGAGTGTGCTTGAGTTGAATTGTGAAACGAAATATTTTTCAAAAATTAAAAAAATCAGTTTTGGCGACACTTGGGACCTCCATTTTTAGGGGAGGTTCTGGCAAAATTTTTTTAAAATCTGCACTTAAAACTGGCTAAGTAAAATGTTAAGACACAACCACCATGAAATAACAGTCCATCTTGGTCTATAAACGTAGGCTAAGATGGGGTGTTACAGGACAACAATTGTAAGACAAACTGCTCAAAGCCGCAATCTCGGATAATCCGCCTTACCCGAGAAGGCACTACATTATACCATTGTCAAGCTTTGTAAAAACACCCTTCGGCCCGAACGACACAACGATCATGCTAACACAGACCCAGGTAAGTACGCGTTATTCAATCTATTTAAATTAATTTATTTTTCATAATAATAATAATAATAAGTAATAATAATAAATAATATTAAAAATAAAAATAAAAAAAATAAATAAATAATAATAATAAATAAATAATAAATAAATAATAATAATAAAAGAAAAAAGAAAAAAAATCATTACCTCACTCTTTTGATTGGAACTGTGATGAAGTGGCATCCCGGCCAGTATATCTAGATTTTCGTCTTCATGATGCCGAATAAACTCTAATAATTCGGCATTAGAATGAGTCCTCAACCTCGAAGCATGCATTGTTTTTGAAAAATATGTGCTGAAATTGAAAAGAAATTTGAAAGGATTACAAAATTGAAATTGAAATTTTGAAATTTTATGGAGAATTGATGGCCTTTTATAGAGGAACGGCAAGCAGATGAAAACAAACTCAAAACTGTGCATAAATAGTGAATTTTACTATTTATAAATAGTATTACTATTGATGAATAGTAAATATTACTATTTATGAATAGTATTAATATTTGCAAATAGTAAATATCACTATTTATAAATAGTAAATGTTACTATTCATGAATAGTATTACTTTTTCCAATAGTAAATACTATTTGATACTATTTGCAAATAGTAAATTTACTATTTATAAATAGTGAATAATGCATGAAAAGTAACTACACAGTAAATAAATAGAAAATTCAATTATTCACTTTAATCATTCAAATAATTGCGAGTATACAAATATTTTTACACCTAGGGGGCAATAGGAAGACATATGCCTAAAAATTAGCTAAACTTTTTAGCTCGGGTCCAGAACCCAAATTTTCCTTAGGTCAAAAACCTAGAATCATCCTTGAGTCCAGAACTCGAACCGGGTCCAGAACCCAAATTTTTCTTAGGTCCGGAACCTAGAATTTTTCTCGGGTCCAGAACCCAAATTTTCCTTAGGTCTAGAACCTTGAATCATCCTTGAGTCCAAAACTCGAACGGGGTCCAGAACCCAAATTTTCCTTAGGTCCAGAACCTAGAATTTTTCTCAGGTCCTGAACCTAAATTTTCCTTAGGTATAGGACCTAGAATTATCCTCGAGTCCAGCACTCGAATCCGGGTCTACAACCCGAATTTTTCTTAGGTCCCGAACCTAGAAATATCCTCTAGTCCAGAACTCGAATCCAGGTCCGGAACCCAAATTTGCCTTAGGTCTAGAACCTAGAATTATCCTCGAGTCCAGAACTCGAATCAGGGTCCAGAACCCAAATTTTTCTTAGGTCCCGAACCTAGAAATATCCTCGAGTCCAGAACTCGAATTAGGATCTAGAACCCAAATTTTCCTTAGGTCCAGAACCTAGAATTTTTTTGAGTCCAGAACTAAAATTGGGTCCAAGTACCCAAAACAAGTCGCCATCTCAAAAAATTAAGTCTTTTTGCTTTTCACTCTCTTTCACTAAGGTTTCAGATCATTCAAGTAGAGGGCAAACTGTAGACCCTTAATTTTTGACAAAATCCGATCCAATATGCTTTATTTAGTCCAAAATGATTTTTGTTGTCTAATTGGTCCAAAATAATTTTAATTAAATAGTTTTTGCTTTATTATCTAATTTTTATTAATAAAAAATAAAAATATACAAATAAAAATCAAAAAATAAAAATAAAAATAAAAATCAGAGTCGAAAAAAAATCGGCAGCGAAAAACAGTCGCACGGGCCCGAGGGAGTTTTGCCCCACAGGAAAATCCTGTGGGCAAAACCTTCGCCCGCAGGCCCATTCGTTCACCCGCAGGAATTTCCTGCGGGCGAAATAACTTCCCGCAGGAAATTCCTGCGGGCTGGCGCGCCTACTGGCCCCAACCATAGGCCCATTGCCACAGTTTTTACCAGCGCAAATTTTTTTGACCCAAATTTTAGAAACCTAATCCAATTAGGTTTTAATTTATTTTTTTTATTAATATTAATTACCGTCTGGAATTAGGAAGAAATAACCTAAAAACCACTATAAATAAGGATTAATTGAACCAAATTTGAGGAGGGAGAAATTTACACAGTGAGTATAGGATTTGAAACCAAATCAAGGAAGGAAAAGCAATAAATCAATTCAATTAATTTTTAAAGGGAGAAGCACCACGAATTAAGCAATTCAAAGGCAACAAAGGCTTGTCTTTGGAGCTAGTTCATCCAAGAAGAGTTATTTTTTGGAGAATCAACAAAAGAAGGTATGTTAAATTCTTTTTGATTTATGTAACACAGTAGCAAATCTATACAATTTAAGGTTTTTTAAATCAAAACTTTAGAACTTTAATTTAATTCTTCCAAGATTAAAACACTAAAACGTGACTTTCTTTTCTAAAAAGACTTAAAATTGTTATTTTTTCTTCTTAAAAATCTTAAAACTCTCATTGAACATATTTTTCAACGAAACCAAAATCAAATTCTGTTTCTTTCAAATTTTTAAATTGGGTTCTATTTCATTCAAAAAGCCTTCAAAAACATCTTTTCTACTTATAAAAACTTCAATCCATGTGTTTAAATTCATAAAACTTCATAAATCATCAAATTGCTTTTTAAAACTCTAATTCAAATTCATTACCCGAGAACCCTAATTTCAAAGCCTAAAACCAAAATTCAACTTTTAAACCTAAAACAATGAACCTTAATCCTTTTAAAACCTTAAACCTTAATTTTTATGAACCCTAATCCTTTTAAAACATTAAAAACCATAAAAATATAAAAAACTCTAAAATCACACAGTAGCTTAAATCACTATTTAAAATCATGAATTAAAAAGTATTCCAAAGTGTCCAAAACCCTAGTTTTATTATTTCACCATTCAAATCTTAATTTGTTTAATCAAAGTGTCTTGCCAACCTTTAAAAAACATAAAACTCTAATCTATTTTAATTCCCTAAAAAGTCACAGTAGCTTAACTTTAGAATTTCCAAAACCTTAATACATGAGATAAAGAACCCTAACTAGAAATAGTAATTATACTTGAACTTTATTTGCTTTATTCAATTCCATGTTTGATTTGATTTATCTCTTATGCTATAATATATTTAATTTCAATACTTGATTTAATTAATTTATCATGGATGGATGTTTATTTTATATCTTAATTAAATACTTTTGATGAATGATTTATTTATGATGAATGATTATTTACTTTTATCAATCAATTTAGATTTCCAAAAGTTGTAAGAGGTATGTTTCCACTTGGTGGGTGCCTCATTATTTAAATATCATGTAATTTAATTTACTTTTCTATTTTAGAACTTATGTAAAGGGCATGTTTCTACCTTTTGGTGGGTGTCCTATCTAGGCATGTGATGTAAGGACATGTTTCCATCCTTGGATGGGTGTCCATTTATTTGTTTTGTTTTGTTTGGACATTGCTTTGATTTTAATATAATGATGCTTTCTTTTTTATTGTGTGTAATATGGATAATGTTATTATACTTAAGAATTTTATAATTTTAAGACATGCAAAGGAGGCCGGTTCTAATGAACCGGGTGTTGTAGGGGTGCTGGGCCATTTCTCACCATCCCCACACGTACCCAACTTTCCGAACCCATTAGGGGGTTGGGGATTCCTTAGGAATCGAGTCATCCACCCCTTTCTTTTTCCCGGCCCGTCCGGGTGGTGACTCCATTTTCTCCGGACTTAGGTCCATGTTCTCAAAGGCCCCGAGCCTAAACAGTGTCGAAGTCGCAAGAACCATTCCATCAGGAGTGGAGATGAAAATCCCCACTCACAAAGGGTGGAAAATGTATTTTGATGGAGCAGTAAACAGGAAAGAAGGAGGTTTGGGAGTTATACTAGAATCGCCCGAAGGGGAACTTATCCCTTTCTCTAAAAAGTTGAAATTTAGGGCAACTAATAATATGGTGGAGTACGAAGCTTGTATTTTTGGTTTGGAAACCCTAATGATTATGAAGGTGGATAAGGTGGAAGGTTTTGGCGATTCATTGCTAGCAGTATTCCAAGTAAATGGAGAGTGGGAGTTGAAAGAAGAAAAATTAAAACCATACCATCATTACCTGACCATGATGAAGAAGAACTTTAAGGAGTGTAGGTTTATACACCTATCAAGAGAAGAAAATCAGATGGCTGATGCCCTGGCCACATTGGCTTTGGTATGGGAAAATCCTATCAACTTATTCCTTAAGCCTCTGATTTTGACCAGTTCATTAACTCCTTGCTATGAATATGAGACAATCATGGAAATTGATACAGACCATGATGCGTGGTATGATACTATAAGGCAATTTTTGGAAGAAAGAGAATACCCACCGGGGGCAACAAAGAAAGAGAGAAGAGCCATAAGGCGGTGGTCATTGCAATACATCACATTCCATGGAGAGTTATATCGAAGATGGCATATGGGGTGCATTTGAGATGTTTAAGAAAGCCTGAAGTGGAGCGCATCATGTCAGAGATACATGCAGGAAGTTGCGGTCCGCACATAAGTGGTTTGGCCCTAGTTAAGAAGATTATTCGACAAGGTTACTACTGGTTAACCATGGAAAAAGATTGTATTGAGTTCGTAAAGAAGTGTCAACAATGTCAGATGTATGGTAACTTGAATCACATGCCTCCTGAGGAATTGCATTCTATGTCTTCACCGTGGCCATTTGCCACCTGGAGTATCGACATTATAGGAGAAATACATCCGACAGCTTCAAATGGTCACCTTTTCATTGTGGTTGCAGTAGATTATTTTTCAAAATGGGTCGAAGCCGAATCCTTCAATAAATTGGGTGCAAGCCAAATGGCTAGATTTATTGGAAAAAACCTCATCTGCCGGTACGGGGTCCCGTACAATGTGATATCAGACAATGGGGTACAGTTTCAAGGAGCAGTTAAGGATTTATTCTCAAAGTACCAAATCCATCGTCATCGATCCTCTCCTTATAGACCAAAGGCTAATGGTGCAGTAGAAGCAATGAACAAAACAATTAAACAAATTCTGTCCAAGATGACCCAGACTTAGAAGGATTGGTCAAAGATGCTTCCCTTTGCTTTAGGGGGATATAGGACAAGTGTACGAAGGCCTACTGGAATGACACCGTTCTCTTTGGTTTACAGGATGGAAGCAGTATTGCCAATCGAAATTGAGATCAAGTCATTGAGAGTAGTCTTGGAAGCTGAACTGCCTGAAATGGAATGGGTAACAAGCAGATACACACAATTAGCTTTACTAGAAGAGAGAAGTTTAAAGGCACCGTATCATCACCAGCTGTATCAAAAGAAGATAGCTCGGGCCTACAATAAAAGGGTTAAAATCAGAAAACTCAGAGCCGGGGATTTGGTGTTGAAGCAATGTAAGCCTAATGTATATGATCCAAGAGGAAAGTTCAGGCCTAGTTGGGAAGGGCCATATGTCGTGAAATAAGCCATGAACAAAGGCGCGGTGAAGTTATCAGACATGGACGGGAATGAATTTAGTTAGCTAGTAAACATTGACAGGTTGAAGAGGTTTTATGTATGATATATAAAAAAGAGAAAAAAAAAGAGAGCTCGCTAGGTTGAAAACCCAAAAAGGGCAGCCTAGGCAAAAGTTAGAGCAGTCCGCTAGTCCCTAAAACATGAAAGGGTGGGCTAGGCAACAATTAGGGCTAAATGAGAGAAAATCGTCAATTTGAAAACCCGAAAGGGCTAGTTTGCAACAGGAGTAATCTTGTATATGCTGTCTTTATGTTTGGTTGTTCCCTAATTTAATAAAACAGAATTAATGTTAAAATTGTTCTATGAGCACTGTTATAAGTATTTGACTAGATATGCATGAAATAAATAAACATAATAGCAAAAAGTGATGACAAATTTTAAATGGAAAAGAAGCATCTTTTATTACTTTAATTATTTTTCATCCTAACAATACACATTCTAAATTGATAAATGTAAAATCTATAGCAGTTGATAAATGTAACATGCAGGCCAGCTTTGTCTCAGCTGATCCAAGTAGGCTTCAGTCAAGTGAGGCATGTCTAAATCGAGAGTAAAGTCAGAATCACGAGGCTCAGCTCCATACTGACGGCCAAGTCAATGAGGATCATAGCATGTACCTTGATGAAGAGCAGTAAGGGGAACATATATCAAGTATGTCCGCATGGTGATATGAGAAATCTTCCACCAAGGCACCAACCAACGGATATTGACTTCAGACCGTGAGTGGATTGTTTTATTAGTTTTTGTTATAGTTTTGTGTCTTGTTTGTTATGTTAATTATTATTTTATTTAGGTATTTTGTTACTTTTAATCGGTTTGTTTGGTGTTTTCATTAATTTTTGTAGTTTTAGTTTATTTCAATGTTTATGTCGTTTTTTATGTAGTCTTTAGTATTGTGTTTATGTTGTGTTGGTTATTGTCTATTGATTTCTTGTTTAGATTTGTTTTGAGTTTTGTGTTAGGTTAAAAAGGCAAGGAAGCAAATTTGAAGGAGAAAGTGGCAGTGGCTGACACAGGTAGAGGACACGGCCAAGTCACTGGCCGTGTCCCATACCAAGATTAAATTGAAGAACAAGTCCCAGTAGCAGACACATGCAAGGGACACGACCAAGTCACCTGGCCGCGTCCCTCCAAAAAGACCCAACACGGCCAAGTCAAGCTTCACTTGGCCGTGTCTCACTTGGTTCCACAGGAAAGAGATCAAAATTGCACAGAGGTGAACACAGGCAAGGGACACGGCCAAGTCATGTGGCCGTGTCCCTCAAACATAGTCCAACACGGCCAAGTCACCTCTGACTTGGCCGTGTCACTCAACTAAAGAAGAAAGAGGAGAGAACAAGCAGAGGCAGACACAGGCAGGGGACACGGCCGTGTCTTGTGGCCGTGTCCCTCCAAAAGTCACTCACATGGCCAAGTCACATCTGACTTGGCCGTGTCCCTCATGAAGAAAACACGCAGCGGATTTTTTAAAGCGACGTTTCATATAAAAGGAAGAAAAAAACTAGGTTAAGGGGTGGTTGCGATTTGGAGAGCAAAGTTGGAGCCGTCAGAAATAGTTTTAGGGTTTTATCATTTGTTTTCTTGGATTTCAACTACATTTGGATTAAAACTAGCTAGATTAGATTGTTCATTCCATTGTTATATCCTTCTTGCAAGATTCGAACAAGAGATTCTTCAGAAGCTTCAAGGAGTTGTAACTTAGTTTTGTTCTTGAACTTATTCTCTTTATTTTTATTGAATGGATATTATCATGTCTATTTCAATTTCTTTGAACATTAATGAGATGAATATGTTTAATTGCATTATGAACTAATTTGATCTAGTCTAGGGTTTGTATGGATCTGCTATGATTGTATGAATTGGTTATTCTCTTAGCTAATAATTTCTCTAGCCTTTATTGAATGAAATATTGTTAACATATAATTGATTGGCCACCAATTGTGTGTTTTAGGTATTAGATGAGGGATTGAGAGATGAAGTCTAATGCTGGAACAATTCAATTAAGGACTTAGGTGAATTAGAGATATAACCTATTAGAAAGATTGTTTCAATTATAACAAGATTAGTTGTAAGAGGTTTGAATGCGAGAGCTTATTTCCTTGACTCAATTAATTAAGTTGTTTGAGAATGAATCTTTGAAATTAAATTAGTTAAGTGGAATAACCGTTCATACATATCAGTAGTAGAGAAGTGCAAACCCTAGACCCTTTAATCAAGTGAATCAAAACATCAGCTTCAATTTACTTTTATTGTTTTAAACTTTAATCAATTTTCTTCATTATTTAGCAATTTATAAATTTCTTTAATTACTTGTTACTTTTAATTTGATAATCAATTACCCACTTTAGCTTCCTTGAGAGAATGACCTTGGAGAGATCACCTTTGCTACAGCTACCTCGTATACTTGTGAGAGACGCTTTGTGGTAGAGTTAATTTAAGCGCAACATGGATCCAGTCAACCAGTCAGCATATGAAGAAGCAGGATGGAGTAGTTTCCTAGCAGAATGATGACGTGGTAGGTATCTGGCAAAATCCATGGATGGAGTATCAAGCAAACAAAGACGCTCCTAAAGCCAAATCTATTAAAAAAAAGAGTCCGCTAAGTTGAAAACCCTCAAGGGCAGCTTAGGCAAAAATTAGGATAGCTCGCTAGTTTCGAAAACCCACATGGGCGGACTAGGCAAAAATTAGAGCAATATAGAAAAGAAGAAAAAAGAAAACCTAAATTGAAAACCTGAAAGGGCAGTTTAGGTAATTACCTAAAGCAGCAATGGACTCCCAGTCAGTCTCTTTGACAATCTTTATTTAAGTCGGTCTAATCCAACTAATGTCTCAGCTAAGATCACAGATACCGGCGACAAGCCTCCTTCCATTTGGTCCATAATATCCAATACTCATGGATCAATATCGCTGTCAGAAGAGACAAGCAGGAATTGGCCGAGCAAGCAAAGACAAAGCATGCATCCCCATGCCATAGTAGAAGCCAAATGAGAGAGACAAAAATCAATTAAGGGAGCAAGTAGAATTTTTTCACCTCTCATCAACTGAAGAGCTTCGGGTTTTGGAATTTGAAATAACGTCTGCATCTTCTGTTGAGTTTTGGAAATCAATATGGGTGATGCCAATTGTTGATTATTTGAATAACCAAGGATGGCCTCAAATTCTTCAATCAAGGGACATATTTCAAAGCCATTAATTTTAAATGTCCTAGAATCCACATTCCAAAAGGAAGGCATGGCATTTAAAAAAGAGTGGTCCAATTTGACATTTTGAAAACATTTTAAAACATCAAGTTTTGACCACAAAATTTGCTTCCAATAAAGGGCATCTGTATTCTTAAACAGAATTTTTATCTTCATTAAATGAAGCTCGGTCATGGTTGATGAATGAAGAAAAATTAAAATTGTTAAAGGAGTTTTTATGTTGAAATGGAAAATATTTTGGCTTATGCATTAAATTAGGTGTAAAAGGTGATTTATATAGAAGAAACAACTTTTCCAAAGTTGGTAAGGAAAAGGTAATGGGAAAAGGGCGAGACCAAGTTACATGAGGAAAAGAATTAGCAACGAATTTCCTTTACCGTGTTGAATTTGGTTTAGCAAAGTGATGTGGTTGTGAATTATGAAATTGTGATGTACTGTGATAAAAAAATATGAAAAATAAAGTTTAATAATTGTGATGCAGTAACAATGAAAAGTAAAAAAAAAAGTGAAAAAAAAATAAAAAAGTTACAATAAAGTAGAAATTATATTTTTCATTATTATTATGCTTATTGTACAATATTTATACAATTGATACAATATTTATACATCACTAAGGGGGGGGGGGTGGTTGGTCATCAAATAAAGCCCTGAAAAAGTCATCTCCTGTTGGAGGAGGGGGCAAATCACTCGTCCCGAGTCCACCCGAAGCGAGAGCACCAAAATTCGGCAAATTACTCATCCCGAGATCACCCGAAGTAGGAGCTATTACCTTGAAGTTTTGATCTGTCACGGTCCTCATCAGAAGCAGATGAAAGGATCTCATGGTCATTAGTCTGGGGGCCTCTTGATGAAAAAGTGCCAGGATGCCTCATCCCCTAAAATCGAAAGTCCTGGAAATTCTGTTCGGACTGATGATATAAATTTTCAAAATGAGAAGCCTGTTGACGACTTGCATCCAACTCTTCTTGAAGTTTCCTATTTTGTTGTTCGAGCATCCACTGTGAGCCAAAAAGGAAAAGGTAAGAGCATACATAATCATGCATACATATAGCATAAATTACCATGAAATAAGGAACTTACCAAGTAGTTCATATCAATGCCCTGCGGATGAGATGGCATATCTGGCGGGCTAGAATGAGCAAATGAAGGGACAATAAAAGAAGGTCCAGCCTCATGATCAAATGAGCCAACAGCCTGCAACAATCATTAAAGAATCAAAAAAAGAAAGAAGCAGTTGCAAAGAAAAAATGGTAAAGTCTTACCTGAGAAGTACTAGCCCCGAGATGTGGAGAGAACTCTCCCACATCTTCATCTCTACCCTCATTTTCTTCGGGAATCTCCTGCATACTAACAGGAGTTACATCAAAGTTCAAGAGCCTTCTTTGAAAAAAATGGGCATAAGATGCACTCAGCGGATAGAGAAATCTTTCTATACCATAACCATATCGAGCCGACCATCATGCATCCTCCGGCATCGACATAATATTTAAAGTGTATTCCTGGCAAGGCAACTGAATCCTCCGCTGCTCTGGACCGAGAAACCACTCATAAACTCTCTCTCCGATAAACCAGCCACTAGACACTGGGCCGGCGATGACTCAGTGAGAATGTTGGAAAGATAGCGCAGCCTTCATGAAGGGAGACCAGTTTGTCCGCTCTTCTGGGTTCCACCAGGCCAAATTCACCTGCAAAATAACATAAGGTAAGTAAACTTTCACATAAAATTTAAAGTATACTAATGTTGTTTTACCTGATCCCAGGTTAAGTGGCTCAACACAAAGCGGTGAGTATGCACATGGTGAGAGCCGGGAACATCCACATGATCGGACAACCAAAAATTTAATCTCGGATACCCGATTCTTTCTCGAAAAATACTGGGTGCCCTCACAAGGTTATGCTCATATGCCCATGCCTACAACAATAATAAAGATCACATTCATACATGAAAGGAATGGAATTGACTTTGGTAGAAGAAGAATACCTCGACAACCGCCATCAAGCCGACAAAAGACTTCTTATTTCGGCAAAGTTTATCAAGACCATGGTAAAGATAGGCGAGACCAGCTTCACCCCAGCCAGAAGATGGTACCATTATGAAATAAGAAAGGGCCTTCAACACTGACAAGTGGATGGAAGATTCAGTGCTGCCTAAGATGGTCGACCCAAGCAAATATAACAAAAATCCTCGAGCATACTGTTGGGCCGTGTCTCTGTGAATCAGTCCTTCGTAGTTCATCTAGTAGCTACGAATCGGTTCAATTTTTATTTTAAAAGGCCCTTTATATGATGGTTCCATACCAATTAATTCCTGAATTTCTTCAAATGTTAAAATATCATTGGTCGGAGGAACCAGAACACCATCATATCGAGGGTCGATTATAGCAGTAAAATCAACCAGACTAATTGTCATCTCTCCAATGGGCAAGTGAAAAGTGTGGGTTGTGACCAACCATCATTTTACAAGTTCCTAGACTACGCTCCGATCTATCTGATATTCCTCCGATGGCAATTGTAAAATGAAAATTTCAAAGCCGCAATCTCGGATAATCTGCCTTACCCGAGAAGGCACTACATCATACCACTGTCGGGCTTTGTAGATACACCCTCCGACACAAACAACGCAAAGATCATGCTTACATAGAGCCAGGTAAGTTAATACCAGGTAAGTACATATTATCCTATCTGCTTAAAGTAATATATTTTTCCTAAATTTTCTAAAAAAATAAAAAAAATAAAGGTAAACACAATAATAATAAAGGAGCATAATATAAAAATATAATAAAAAATAATAAAAAATAATAATATAAACAACAAAAAAGAAAATAACAAAAAAATCATAAAGACGAAAAAATCAAGAAAAATCAAGAAATAAAAAAAGAAAATAATTACCGCGCTCTTTCGATTTGAACTTCGATGAAGCGGCATCCCGGCTAGTAGATCTATATTTCCATCTTCATGATGTCGAATAAACTCTAGTAACTCAGCATTAGAATGAGTCCCTGACCTTGAAGCATGTATTTTTTTTTTTTTGAAAACTATGTGCTAAATTTGAAAGAATTTGAGAGAATTATAGAAATTGAGAAATTTGTTGTTAATCAAATGAAGGAACTCGTGGGTTTATATAGAGAAACGGCAAGGAAAAAATAAAATTCAAAAGTAAGTTTTACTGTTTATGAATAGTAAACTTTACTATTGATGAATGGTAAATTTTACTATTCATAAATAGTAAATTACTATTAATGAATAGTAAATTACTATTTCAATAGTAAAATATTATTTATTAATATTTACAAATAGTAAATTACTATTTATGAACAGTAAATAGTGCATGAACAATGACTACACAGTAAATAGACAGTAAATTCAATTATTCAATTTAATCATTCAAATACTTGCGTGTGTATAAATATTTTTACACGCAAGGGGAAAAAAAAAAGAGAAGACATGTGCATAAAAATTAGCCAAACTTTTTGAAATAAAAAAAATTATTAGCTCTAGGTCCAGAACCTAGAATCTTTTTTAAGTCCAAAACTTAGCTTGGGTCCAGAACCCAAATTACCCTTAGGTCCAGAACCTAGAATCTTTTCTAAGTCCAGAACTTAGTTTGGGTCCAGAACTCAAATTTTCCTTAGGTCCAAAACCTAGAATCTCTTTTAAGTCCAGAACTTAGCTCGGGTCCAGAACCCAAATTATCCTTGGGTCCAGAACCCAAATTATCCTTAGGTCCAGAACCTAGAATCTCTTTTTAAGTCCAGAACTTAGCTTGGGTTCAGAACCTAAATTTTCCTTAGGTTCAGAACCTAAAATCTCTTTTAAATCCAGAACTTAGCTCGGGTCTAGAACCCAAATTTGAGTTCTGGACCTAAGGAAAATTTGGGTTTTGGACCCGAGCTAAGTTCTGGACTTATAAAAAATTCTAGGTTCTAGACCTAATCAAAATTTGGTTTCTGGACTCGAGCTAAGTTCTGGAATTAGAAGAGATTCTAGGTTCTGGACCTAATCAAAATTTAAGTTCTGGACCCGAGCTAAGTTCTGGACTTAGGAAAGATTATAGGTTCTGAACCTAAGGAAAATTTGGGTTCTGGACCCGAGCTAATAAAGATTTAATTATTTGCAAAAAATAATTCTTTGGTTTCAAAAAGTTTGACTAATCTTTATGCATATATCTTCTCCTTACCCCTGCGTGTAAAAATATTTATACACACTCAAGCATTCGAATGATTAAAGTGAATAATTGAATTTACTGTTTATTTACTGTGTAGTCACTATTTACATACTATTTATTATTTATAAATAGTAATTTACTATTTATAAATAGTAATAAATAGTATTTTACTATTGTAAATAGTAATTTACTATTTTATAAATAGTATTTTACTATTCATAAATAGTAAAATTTACTATTCATCAATAGCAAAATTTAATATTTATAAATAGTAAAACTTACTTTTGAATTTTGTTTTCTTCCTTGCCGTTTCTCTATATAAACCAATGAATTCCTTCATTTCATTCACAGCAAAATCTATAATTTCTATAATTCTCTCAAATTCTTTCAAATTTAGCACATAGTTTTCAAAAAAATGCATGCTTCAAGGTTAGGGACTCATTCTAATGCTGAGTTATTAAAGTTTATTCGGTATCATGAAGACGAAAATATAGATATAATAGCCGGGATGCCGCTTCATCGTAGTTCAAACCAAAAGAGCGCAGTAATTATTCTTCTTCTTTTTTTTTTCTTTTTTTTTTAATTTTTTTATTCGTATTTCTATTTTTTGTTTTTATTTCTTTATTTATTATATATAAATATTTTTTTGTTTTTACTTATTTTTTATTATTTTTTTCTTCGTTTTTACTTCTTTTTTTATTATTTTTTCTCAGTTACTTGTTTATATTATTATTTTTTATTTTTATTATTTATGTTTTTATATTATACTCTTTTATTATTATTGTGTTTTCTTTTATTTTTTATTTATATTTTTATATTATTATCTTTTAGAAAATTAGGAAAAATAAATTAATTTAAGTAGATAGAATAATATGTACTTACCTGGTATTAACTTACCTGGCTCCATGTTAGCATGATCGTTGTGTTGTCTGGGCCGGAGGGTGTATTTACAAAGCCCGACAATGGTATGATGTAGTGCCTTCTCGGGTAAGGCAGATTATTCGAGATTGCGGCTTTGAGAGCTTCATCTTACAATTGCCATCCGAGGAGTATCTGATAGACCAGAGCGTATTCCAAGAACTTGCAGAACAATGGTTGGACACAACTCATAATTTTCACTTGCCCATTGGAGAGATGACAATTGGTCAGGTCAATTTTATTGCTATAATTGACCTTCGATATGATGGTGTTCCGGTTCCTCTGACCAACGATATTTTAACATTTGAAGAAATTCAGCAATTAATTGGTATGGAACCATCACATAAAGGGCCTTTTAAGATAAAAATTAAGCCAATTCGTATTTATTGGATGAACTACGAAGGACGGGTTCACAAGGACATGACCTAACAGTATGCTCGAGGATTTTTGCTATATTTGCTTGGGTCGACCATCTTAGGCAGCACTGAATCCTCCATCCACTTGTCAGTGTTGAGGGCCCATTCTTATTTTAGGATGGTACCATCTTCTGGCTGGGGTGAAGCTAGTCTCACCTGTCTTTACCATGGTCTTGATAAAATTTGCCGAAACAATAAGTCTTTTGTCAGCTTGATGGCAATTGTCGAGGTATTCTTCTTCTAACAATGTCAATTCCGCTCCTTTCTTGTATGAATTTGATCTTTACTATTATTGTAGGCATGGGCATATGAACACAACCTCGTGAGGGTACCCAGTATTTCCCAAGAGAGAGTTTGGTATCCGAAATTAAATTTTTGGCTGTTAGATTGTGTGAACGTTCCCGGCTCTCACCAAGTGCATACTCACCGCTTTGTGTTGAGCCGCTTAACCTGAGACTAGGTAAAATAGCATTAGTATGCTTTAAATTTTATATGAAAGTTTACTTACCTTATGTTATTTTGCAGGTGAATTTGGCCTGGTGGAACCCAGAAGAGCGGACAAACTGGTCTCCCTTCATGAAGACTGTGCTATCTTTTCAACATTCTCGCCGAGTCATCGTTGGCCCAGTGTCTAGTGGCTGGTTTCTCAAAGAGAGAGTTTATGAGTGGTTTCTTGGTCCCGAGTAGCGGAGGGTCCCAATGCATTGCCAAAAATATACTTTAAATATTATGTTAATGCGGAGGATGCATGGTGGTCGGCTCGGTACGGTTATGGTGTAGAGTCATTTCTCCATCTACCAGGTGCATTTTATGCCCATTTTATTCAAAGAAGGCTCTTGAACTTTGATGTATCTCATGTTGGCGTACGGGAGATTCTCGAAGAAAATGAGGGTAGAGATGAAGAGGAACATCATGGAGATGCAGGAGAATTCGTTCCACATCTTGGGGCTAGCACTTCTCAGGTAAACCTTTTTCATTTTTCCCTTGCAACTGCTTCTTTCTTTTTTGATTCTTTAATGATTGTTGCAGGCTGTTAGTTCATTTGATCATAAGGCTGGACCTTCTTTTACTGCCCCTTATTTTGCTCATTCTAGCCCACCAGATATGCCATCTCATCTGCAGGGGCATTGATATGAATTACCTGGTAAGTTTTCTTATTTCATGGTAATGTATGCTATATGTATGCATGATTATGTATGCTCTTACCTTTTTCCCTTCTGGCTCACAGCGGATGCTTGAGGATCAAAATAAGAAACTTCAGGAAGAGTTGGCTGCAAGTCGTCAGCAGGCTTCTCATTTCAAAAATTTATATCATCAATCCAAACAGAATTTCTAAGACTTTCGATTTCAGGGGATGAGGGATCCTGGCGCTTCTTCATCAAAAGGCCCCCAGACTGATGACCATGAGATACTTTCATCTACTTTCAATGAGGACCGTGACAGATCAAAACTCCAAGATAATAAGGATTTTGGTGCTCCCGCTTTGGGCAGACTTGGGACGAGCAATTTGCTTCCTCCTCCAACAGGCGATGACTTTTTTAGGGCTTTATTTGATGACCTACCACCACCCTCTTAGTGATGTATAAATATTGTATCAATTGTATAAACATTGTACAATAAACATAAAAATAATAATACATAATTTCTGCCTTTACTATAACTAACTTCTTTTTTTTTTTCAATTTTCATCGTTACTGCATCACAATTATTATACTTTTTTTTATGTTTCAATATTTACACAGCATTACCACAAAAGCCAAATGCGACAAGGTAAAGGACTTTTGTCACTAATTCTTTTCCTTATACAATATGGTTCCACCCTTTTCTCATCACCTTTTCCTTAACAATTTTGGAAAAGCTTATTTTCCCTATATAAATCACCTTTTACGCCTAATTTCATATAGAAGCTAAAAGACTTTCCATTTCAATGTAAAAACTCTCTTTAACAATTTTGATTTTCTTTCATTCATCAACCATGATTGAACATCATTTAAAGAAGATAAAAATTCTATTTAAGAATATGGATGCCATTCACTAGAAACAAATTTTGTGGTCAAAACTTGATGTTTTAAAGTGTCTTCAAAATGTTAAATTGGACCACTCCTTCTTACATGCTATGTCTTCCTTTTGGAATATGGATTCTAGGGCATTTAAATTTAATAGCTTTGAAATATGTCCCTTGATTGAAGAATTTGAGGCCATCCTTGGATATTCAAATAATCAACAAATGGCATTACCCACATTGATTTCCAAAACTCAACATAAGATGCAGATGTTATTTTAAATTCCAAAACCCGAAGTTCTTCAGTTGATGAGAGGTGAAAAAATTCTACTTGCTCCCTTGATTGATTTTTGTCTTTCTTATTTGGCTCCTACTAAGGCATGGGGACGCATGTTCTGTCTTTGCTTGCTTGGCCAATTCTTGCTTGTTTCTTCTGACGGCGATATTGATCCACGGATATTGGATATTATGGACCAAATGGAAGGAGGCTTGTCATCGGTACCTGTGATCTTAGTCGAGACTTTGGTTGGATTAGACCAACTTAAATCAGGATTGTCAAAGAGACTGATCGGGAGTCCGTTGCTGCTTCAGGCAATTACCTAAACCGCCCTTTCAAATTTTCAATTTAGCTTTTCTTTTCTTCTTTTCTTTATTGCTCCTATTTTTGCCTAGTCCGTCCATGTGGGTTTTCGAAACTAGCGAACTGTCCTAATTTTTTACTAAGCTGCCCTTGTGGGTTTTCAACTTAGTGGACTTTTTTTAATTTAATTCTTTCTTAACAAATTTGGCTTCAGGAGCATCTTTGTTTACTTGATACTCCATCCATGGATTTTGCCAGATATCTGCCACGTCATCATTCTGCTAGGAAACTACGCCATCTTGCTTCTTCATATGCTGACTGGGTTGACTGGATCTACTCATGCACTAAAGTCAACATCCGTTGGATGGTACTTTGGTGGAAGATTTCTTGTATCACCATCCGAACATACTTGATGTATGTTCCCCCTTACTGCTCTTCTTCAAGGTACATGCTATGATCCTCACCAACTTGGCCGTCAGTATAGAGCTGAGCCTCGCAATTTTGAATTTAGTCCCTATTTAGACATGCCTTGCTTGATTGAAACCTACTTGGATCGACTGAGGCAAAGCTGGCCTACACGTTACATTTATCGACTTCCATAGATTTTACATTTGTCAATTCAGAAAGTGTATTGTTAGGATGAAAAATAATTAAAGTAATAAAAGATGCTTCTTTTCCATTTAAAATTTGTCATCACCTTTTGCTATTATGTTTATTTATTTCATCCATTTCTTGTCAAATACTTATAGTAGTGCATATAGAACAATTTTAACATTAATTCTGTTTTATTAAATTGGGGAACAACCAAACATAAAGCCAGCATACACAAGATCACTCCTGTTGCCAACTAGGCCTTTCGGGTTTTCTAATTGACGATTTTCTCTCTTTTTGCCCTAATTGTTGCCTAGCCCGCCCTTTCGGGTTTTTGGAACTAGCAGACTACTCTAACTTTTACCTAGGCCACCCCTTTTGGGTTTTCAACCTAGCGAGCTCTCTCTCTTTTTTTTTATATCATACATAAAACCTCTTCAACCTGCCAATGTTTACTGGCTCACTAAATTCGTTCCCTTCCATGTCTGATAACTTCACCGCACCTTTGTTCATGACTTGTTTCACGACATATGACCCTTCCCAGCTAGGCCTGAACTTCCCTCTTGGATCAAATACATTAGGCTTACATTGCTTTAACACCAAATCTTCGAATATGAGTTTTCTGATTTTAACCCTTCTATTGTAGGCCCGAGCTATCTTCTTTTGATACAGTTGGTGATGATACAATGCCTTTAACCTTCTCTCTTCTAGTAAAGCTAACTGTATGTATATGCTTGCTACCCATTCCGTTTTAGGCAGTTCGGCTTCCAAGACTAGTCTCAATGACTTGATTTCTATTTCAATTGGCAACACTGCTTCCATCCCGTAAACCAAAGAGAACGGTGTCATTCCAGTAGGTGTTCGCACACTTGCTTGTCCTATATTCCCATAAAGCAAAGGGAAGCATCTCTGACCAATCCTTGTAAGTCTTGGTCATCTTGGACAGAATTTGCTTAATTGTTTTTTTTTTGTTGCCTCTACTGTACCATTAGCCTTTGGTCTATAAGGAGAGGATCTATAATGATGGATTCAGTACTTTGAGAATAAATCCTTAACTACTCCTTGAAAATGTACCCCATTGTCTAATATCACACTGTGCGGGACCCCGTACCGGCAGATGAGGTTCTTTTCAATAAATCTAGCCATTTGGCTTGCGCCCAGTTTGTTGAAGGATTCGGCTTTGACCCATTTTGAAAAATAATCTACTGTTACTACAATAAAACGGTGACCGTTTGAGGCTTCGGATGTATTTCTCCTATAATGTCGATACCCCAGGGGGCAAAGGGCCAGGTGAAGACATAGAATGCAGTTCTTCAGGAGGCATATGATTCAAGTTACCATACATCTGACATTCTTAGCACTTCTTCACAAACTCAATACAATCTCTCTCCATGGTCAACCAGTAGTAACCTTGCCAAATAAACTTCTTAACTAGAGCCAAACCACTCATGTGCGGACCGTAACTTCCCACATGTATTTCTGACATGATACGCTCCACTTCAGGCTTTCTTAAACATCTTAAATACACCCCCATCAGTCCATCTTTGATATAACTCTCCATGGAATGTGATGTATTGCAATGACCACCGCCTTATGGCTCTTCTCTCTTTCTTTGTTGCCCCCGGCTGGTATTCTCTTTCTTCCAAAAATTGATTTATAGTATCATACCACGCATCATGGTCTATATCAATTTCCATGATTGTCTCATATTCATAGCAAGGAGTTGATGATCTGGTCAAGATAAGAGGCTTAAGGAATAAGCTGACAGGGTTTTCCCATACCGAAGCCAATGTGGCCAGGGCATCAGCCATCTGATTTTCTTCTCTCGAGAAGAACAAACAATGGAAGGAATTTCAAAAACTTTTAAAATTAAAAATTCAACTGATTCATCCGATGAAGAATTAATCCGAGGGATCCACAAAATTTGACTCTCGAGCAATATGCTATGCCCTCTGATCTACTAAGATCTAGCATAGCTAAACCATCTATTCAAGCCAACACTTTTGATTTAAAAGCAACACTTATTAATTTGATTCAATAATCAGTTTTTCATGGCTTGCCACACGAAGATGCCTATGCTCATATTTAAAATTTCTTAGAAATGTGTAATACTTTTAAAATTACTGGTGTATTTGATGCTATTTATTTGTGACTTTTTCCAGTTTATTTAAAAGATCAAGCAAAGGATTGGCTTACTTCCAAACCACTAAGTACATTCTCTACATGGGATCAACTAGCCGTAGCTTTTATTGCAAAATATTTTCCACCACCAAAAATGGCTAAGTTGAGAAATGATATTATAAGCTTTATTCAACTTGATGGAGAAAGTTTGTATGAAGCTTGGAAACATTTCAAAAATTTGCAAAGAAAGTGTTCGTACCATGGAGTACTTGAATGGCTTTTGATTCAAATTTTCTATAACAGTCTTCATCCAAATATTAAAGGAATGATTGATGCAGCAGTGGGTGGTGCCATTGTGAACAAATCTCCATCAGAAGCTAATGATTTAATTAAAGAAATGACAGCAAATAATTATCACTAGACTTCAGAACGAGGTGTGCATAAAAGAGTTGCAGATTTACATGAAATTGATAATTTTTCTTTGCTTGTAGCTAAAGTAGATACAATCACTACAAAGTTGGAGCATGTCAACCTATCATCATCTTCTCCGGCATGTGAAGGATGTGGAGGAAGTTACGATACAGTAGATTGCAAAATTATGGAGGAGGTCCAATATTTGGGGAATCAAAATAGGGGACAAAACTTTTAAGGAAATAATTATAACCCAACATGGAGCAATCATCCAAATTTATCATGGGAAAACAAAATAATCAAAAAGCACCCTATCAACCTCCATACATATAAACCAAAAATTAGGGATCCACTTCTTCATAAAAACCAGGTTATTAATCAGCTTTAGAAAAATTCATTGGAGCAACATCGGAGAGATTTGATAAAATTGAAAAGCAACATGACAAACTTGAGCAAAAAATTGAACATCTCACAAAACAAAATAGAAATCTTAAAACTCAAGTAGGACAAATTGTGGCTTCACTCAATACTTGCAATAAAGGAGCCCTTCCTAGCCAAATGGAGATTAATTTAAGGGAACATTGCAAAGCTGTTACGTTAAGAAGTGGTTTACAACTTAAAGAACGTCAACCAAATAAAACCCCGAACTTAGACAAGGAAAAAGAAGAAGAAGAAGCACCGAAAGAAACTGTTAAACCTTATGTGCCTCCAATTCCTTTTCCTCAGAGATTAATAAAATAAAAATTAGATAACCAATATGAAAATTTTTTAGAAGTTTTCAAACAACTTCACATTAATATTCCTTTTGCAGAAGCTCTTGTGCAGATGCCAACATACATAAAGTTTCTTAAAGAATTTTGTTCTAATAAAAGAAAACTAGAGGATAATGCAAAAATTACATTAACAGAAGAGTGCAGTGCAGTGATTTAGAATAAGCTTCCATCAAAGTTAAAATGCCTAGGGAGTTTTTCTATACCTTGCACCATTGGTGAAGTTGATTTTCATAAAGTATTATGAGATTTTGGAGCTAGTGTTAGTCTAATGCCTAGTTCTATTTTTAGGAAACTTGGCTTCACTCAGTTACGATCAATAAAGATGTCTCTTCAAATAGCTGATCATTCAATAAAATATCTTGTTGGCATAGTTAAAGATGTTCTTGTAAATGTGGACAAACTTTACATTTTGATTTTTTGATTTTACAAATGGATGAGGTAGTTGAAATTCCACTTATTTTAGGAAGGCCATTCTTAGCTACAGCCATGATCAATGTTCAAGGAGGAAAGCTTACTTTTCATGTAAGAGAGGAGAATGTTGAAT
Source organism: Garcia nutans (assembly GCA_947685225.1). NCBI lineage: Eukaryota > Viridiplantae > Streptophyta > Magnoliopsida > Malpighiales > Euphorbiaceae > Garcia > Garcia nutans. The sequence continues at coordinate 41,190,108 of CANTUV010000045.1, forward strand.
TTAACCTGACAAAACCAGCAAGACATCCAACATTTCTAGATGATTGTTTTCTTATTTATGTTATAGATGAATGTGTGCAGCAAACATGTGAACAAACAAATGATGATTATTTAGAAACATGTCTTGTACAAAGTTTTATATCAGATGATGAAAACAAGGAGGTAACAGCTTATGCTTTAGCCTTACAACAAACTCCACTCATGTATTTTCAAAAATTTGAACCTCTTGAAAAAGGTAAGACCTTACCACCTCCTTCTATTGAAAAGGCACCTAAGTTATAACTAAAACCTCTTCCAAATCAACTCAGGCATGCATATCTCAAATCCAATAATACTTTACCTATTATTATTAGTGCTAATTTATCAAAAATTCAATTAAGTCAAACCCTGGATTTAATTAGAAAATATAAGAAAGCAATATGATGGACTATATCTGATATTAAAGGAATTAGCCCTTCATTTGTATGCATATAATATTATTAGAAGAAAATTCTAAACCTGTGATTGATCAACAAAGACAATTAAATCCAAATGTGAAAGTGGTAGTAAAAACATAAGTGACTAAGCTTTTAGATGCAAGAATTATTTATCCTATTTCTGATAGATATTGGGTTAGTTCTTGTAGACCTTTGAATTGGCTCAATTTTGGCTAAGGAAAATCCTGCGGGTGAAATGGTCACCCGCAGAAATTTTTCGAAACCTAATTCAATTAGGTTTCGGTTTCCTTTTCTTATCAATATTACTTGCCATGATTAATTAGGAATAAACCATATGAAACCTCTATAAATAAGGACCAAGGACAATAAAAAAAAAAGGGAGAAAAATTGGACAGTGATAGGAAAACGTTGAAACCAAATCATTGAAGGAAAAGGAGCAATTGAATTTGATTTTTTCTAGAATAGCAGGGATACGATTTAAGCAATTCAAAGGCAGCAACTGTCTTTGTTCTTGTTCATCCAAGAAGAATTATTTTTGGAGAAACTATCAAAAAGAGGTATATGTTAATTGTTGTATTTATTTTTTACAGTAGCTAAACTATGAAATTGTGTCTTTCAAAATAAAAAACCATAGGATTTTAATTTAGTTTTTTCCAAGTTAAAAACACTAATACATTCTTTATTTTCCAAAAAGACTTAAAATTGTTATTTTTACCTCTTCAAAATCTTAAAACCTTAATTGAACATGTTTTTCAACAAAACCAAAATGTGATTCTGTTTCCTTCCAAAAGCTTTAAAAATATCTTTTCTATTTATTTAAACTTCAAATCACTTTGTTTAAAATTATAAAACCTCATGAAATCATCAAATTGTTTTTCCAAATCCTAAAATCAACAAATCACCCAAAACCCTAAAATCAAAAGCCTAAAAACCTAATTCAACTCCAAACCCTAAAATAATGAACCCTAACCTCCTTAATTTTTTCTAAACCCTAATCCTTTAAAATTTTAAAAACCATAAAAACAAAAATACTTTAATTTTACACAGTAGCTTAAAAACACAATGAATAACCGTAACCCACAAATCAAAAGTATTTCAAATTGTTCAAACCCTAGTTTCATGATTTTACCATTCAAATATTAATTTAGTTAATCAAAGAGTCTTACCAACCTTTTAAAACATAAAACCTTAATCTATTTTAACTCCATAAAAAAAGTCACTGTAGCTTAATTTTATGAATTCTAAAACCTTAACACATGAGATAAAGAACCCTAAATGGAAACAGTAGCTATAATTTGGATTTTTATTTTCCTTATTCAATTCCATATTTGATCATGCTTGGTTTTATTTCTTATGCTTTAATTTATTTAAATTCAATGCTTGGTTTATTTTATTTATCATGGATGGATGTTTACTTTTTATTGATATTTGGTACCTTTGATGAATGATTTATTTATTATGAATGGTTATTCACTTTTATCAATTTATTTAGATTTCCAAATGTTGTAAGAGGTATGTTTCCACTTGGTGGGTACCTCATTAGTTAAATATCATGTATTTTAATTTGCTTTTCTATTTTTAGAACCAATGCAAAGGGCATATTTCTACCTTTCGGTGGGTGTCATATTTAGGCATGTGATGTAAGACATGTTTCCATCCTTAGATGGGTGTCCATTTATTTGCTTTATTTGGACATTGCTTTGATTTTAATATTATGATGCATTCTTTTAATTATTGTGTGTAATATGGATAATATTGTTATATTTAAGAATTTTATCATATTAAGACCTGTAAAGGAGGCTGGTTCCAATGAACCGGGCGTTGTGGGGGGTACTAGGCCATTTCTCACCTTCCCCATACGTACCGAACTTTTCAAACCCATTCGGGGATTGGGGATTCCTTAGGAATCGAGTCATCCACCCCTTTCTTTTTCCCAGCCTGTCCGGGTGGCAACTCCATTTTCTCCGGACTTAGGTCCATGTTCTCTAAGGCCCCGAGCCTAAACAGTATCGAAGTCGCAAGAACCATTCCACTGGGAGTGGGGTCAAAAATCCCCGCTCACAGTGGCTACTCCACTGGGGACAAGAGAAGTTGATTCCGTTGGTCATTTTATTATTCTATTCTTTATTATAACGATATTATACATTGCATCATCTTAGATTGCATCGTATGCGTGAGTTAGGATGCCCGTGTTACCCGTGTTGTGTTATGTAAGGGATACCATACTTTCACTCAAGGTATGGAGATCGAGCATGGCATAACCACTCATAGCCTAGTACTGTTTGGTATATATTTGTTATGGGAACCAAAGCCTTTTAACCCAAAGACTAAAGCTCATGTAATTGGCCTAGTTACTTTCCTTAGGTTTTTACCCCAAATGCATGTTGTTTGATTATGGTTAATTTATCTTGGCTTCAATCATGGCTTATTTGGTTTGTTCTTTTTCTAATATGACCTAAGTATATTGTAAGCTCAAAATAAAATTTTCTTTAAAATCCAAAAGGCCAAAATAATTTTCAAAATTTTTCAAGATGGTCTTTGGACATAAGACTTTTCTAAAGATAAATCAAAAATTCTTTTGCTCATGGCCCAAATACTAAGCCCAAAATCCATTTTTTCTAAAATCTTTTACAAAATTATTTTCACCCAACCTTTTCTTACAAAGAGCTTGCAAAAATATTTAGGTCAATTATGAAATACCAAAAATCAATTGTGAGCCTAGTTTACACTAAGAATAAATTGACCATGGGCTTGTTTTTGGCATGAACCATTAGTTACCTTTTTTTTTTCAAGTGAGAAATCTATCTATAATAAACCTCTTAATTTTATTTTAATCCAATATAGCATAAAAGCTGCTATAGTTGAATTGAATGGATTAAAATCTAATTAATGGGAATTATCATGGATGGATTTCCATTTTCTAAAATATAACTATTGGTTGAAACGTCCGAGGGAATTATTCGAATGCAAGATACCCCATGTTGGTATTTTGTTAACCACATACCTAGGAAAAGAGACTTGCCATTCATGTGTGGATGTTATAAGGTTGGAAGGAATATCCTATTTGTCCTTGTTTATTGATTGTTTGTGCATACATGCATACATGCATACATTTGCATCTCATATCATTGATCCTCTCTGGCTCACAGCCCTAGATTACGATAGTTCTAAAGCTTACAACAATCCGACCTACGCTGGAGATGAAGTATCTAGCAACGACTCAATCACTTGCTCACCTAAAACAATAGAGCCCGAACAAATTCAAAGGATGGTGGATGAGGCCCTCAATGCCAAGATGGAAGAAATCAAAGAGGCCCTAGCTGAGACAATGAAGAACCAGTTGACTGCAATCTTAGAGAACCATGCCGAGGCATCTGCTAGCACTAAGAAACCAAAGGACAAAGGGAAAATCAAAGTTAGTGAAGTGGTTTTTGATGATGAAAAGGTGATCATTGATGACGATGATGATTGGGCTCAATACTACCAAGATGTTCAAGAGAAGAAGAAAGAACCAAAGGTTGATGAGAAAGCAACTATCGAAAAGACCGAGACATCCGATGTTAAAAAGATGATTGCTGATTTAGAAAAGAAATTTGAGAAGAAGTTAAAAATTGAAGAGATGTCTGAGATCGACAAACTTTTTAAACAAGATGAAGAGGTCCTTTATAAATTCAAGATGCCATCCATTGCTAAGTACAATGGCACCGAAAATCCTCATCTTCATGTGAAGCGGTACATCACTGCCATGCAGTCTGCCCGAGCTACTAAGGCTCAAACCTTAAGGTACTTTATGCTCTCATTGGACCCTGTTGTCCAAAATTGGTTCAATACCCTAGATGATGGAACACAAAAGAGTTGGGATCTACTTTATAAAGCCTTCATCCAACAATATGGATATAATGTTGAGTTGGAAGTTACCTTAATGGAAGTGGAGTCCATTAGGCAAAGGCCGAATGAGAATTTTGTAGATTATGTGAAGCGATGGAGAAATAAGGCCGCTTTACTCAAGAAGAGGCCCAATGAATCCGATCAAATAAGGATGATTGTGAGAGGGGTGTTGCCTAATCTTCATGAGAGGATGTCTCATACACTCATCCGTAATTTCAAAGACCTTCTCCAAGCTGGTTTGCAAATTGAAGAATGGGAAAGGGAGAAGAGCCGCTTTGCAACAAAAAGGAACGAGAAAGGGAGCTATCGACCTGGTAGCCAAAGCATGCAAAAGGCCGTCGGTGTTAATGCTACTAACCAAGGAACAAGGAGACAATTTTTGGAATTGGGAAAAGCGATGTCTTGGGTTCTCAACAAGCTTCAAAGAAAAGGATTGCTACAACCCTTAAATCCTCGTCCTTTGTCTCACCCTCTCCCACCTAATTTTGACGCCAAAGCATTTTGTCAATTTCACCAAATGCAAGGACATGATACGGATAGATGTGTGAGGTTGAGACATGAGATCCAAAATCTAATTGATAATGGGAAGCTACCCGAGCCCAATAAGCCAAACACCAAAGATAACCCATTACCAAAATTCAATAGGATACCACCACCGGCAACCTTCATGATTGGAGGAGGTTTGCATGAGGCCTTTGTCATGTCTTCTTTTCAAGATGTGGGTGGAGAAGCAACCAAAGAACAAGAGGCATTTGAACAAGCTAAGATGGGTGGAGAAGTAGCAATTTGTGTTGTCAACGGGTTTTGGGATTCAAGTGATAGTGATGATGATATTATACCCAAGAAGGAGGAGTGGACTTGGTCCGAGCCCGAAGAAGATGAGGTGATGAATACTAGATCCGGTAAGACTTACGCAAGGCCACCACCTAAGGAGATAGAAACTAATAAGGGGAAGGAAGTCGAAATAGAAGAAGATGATGTTGTGCTCAAGCAATTGAACAGAACCCAAGAAAGTGTTAGCATTTGGGACTTGTTAGCTACTTCTAAAAAGCACCGAGAAATTATGGCCAAAGCCTTAGCTAGCAAGCCAATTTCTACCTCTACAACACCAGAGGAGTTGATAAACTTCATAAAAATTGGGGAAGTAATGAAATGTGAAGAGGTCCAAGAAAAGAGTGAAGTTAATATGGGAGCAGTTTCTTTTTTAGATGCGGACTTACCGGAGGAGGGGAGAGACCACATCTGCCCTCTCTTTATCAAAATAGAGGTCAAGGGGAAGAGGACTCCATGTGTAATGGTCGATGATGGGTCCGCCATAAATGTTTGTCCACTTAAGATATTGCCAAAGCTAGCCATGTCAATAAGAGATCTAAACCCAACCGAGGTGACAATTCGTGCTTATGACAACACTAAGAGGCATGCCGAAGGGACTTTCGAAGCGGCCGTCAAGGTTGGGCCAATTGAATCTATTATTGAATTTGTTGTTTTAGACATACCAGTTACCTTCGCCTTGCTCTTGGGGCGACCATGGTTTCACCCTCTTGGTGGAGTTCCTTCCACCCTTCATCAAAAGATCAAATTCCCCAACGAAAATGAGACAGTGGTCATTGAAGCTGAAGATAATGAGATTGTTAATGCTCTAATGGTTGAGAGGCCTCTCAATGGTTTTCAAGTGGCTGCAATTTCTGATGATGAAGTAGTGGAGTCCAAAGTCTTGAATATGATGAAGAACATGAACTACCTTCCAGGAGCTGGTCTTGGAAAGGGTAAGGCTGGTTTAACAAAGTTACCAGATTTAGAACTCAAACTTCCAAGAAAGGGTTGGGATATGATGAAGACAACGATGTCCAGCCAAAGAAGTGTGAGAAGATGAGCTTCCCACCACTTGAAGAGATCTTTGTCAAAGCTCCAGATATGGGACCACTCCAAGGAAGGCCTGAGCCAATCATGTTCATGGGTAAGTTAATCCCAGGTTTTGAAATTTTTGCAGATGTTGCTGAGCTAGTGGAGCAAGTGAAGAAAGAGCTCACCTTGTCAACCAACAAAGAATCCAATCCAAAAGAGAAGAATGAAGCTGCCCTGAAAGCCGAGAAGACTCCGAAAGAGATTGCTGCCCTGGTCGAAGAAGAGTTTGAAGACATCCTGCATTATGATTCTGGGAACGATGATTTTGATTTTGATTTTAATTTGTCTGCTTTGTATGAGGATGATTATGTTTTCTTTTCCAAAATGAATGCAATAAAGTCTAATTTTGCTTACTTGTGTGATGTTTGCATACATTCAAATAGCAGTTACACAAGCATCTTTAATATTAATTCTGTTAACACAATCATTAAATTTGGGAACAACTGAAAATCCTAAAAATATTAGCATAGCATCCGACCTTACTCCTGATGAGAGAGAGAAAGATTTGAAAAAATATTTAAAAAATATGAAGAAGTATTTGCCTGGTCTTATGAAGATATGCCGGGGATAGATCAAGACATAGCTAAGCATCATATACCTACTTACACTCACATAAAACCTGTCAAACAAAAGCTTAGGCGATTAAGACCTGAGTGGGCTGAATTGGTTAAAGAAGAGGTCACTAAGCAAATACAAGTGAAGTTCCTTAGAGTGATAGAATATCCAGATTGGCTAGCCAACATAGTACCTGTGCCGAAGAAAGATGGAAGGATAAGGGTTTGTGTGGATTATAGAGATTTAAACAAGGCTTCCCCTAAGGATGATTTTCCTTTACCTCATATAGATGTTCTCATTGATAGTGCAGCCTCTAGCGTGCTACACTCATTTGTAGATGGATTTTTCGGATAGTTAATGGCCCAAGAGGATAAAGCCAAAACTGCTTTCATTACTACATAGGGTATATTTTGTTATAGGGTGATACCTTTCGGCTTAAAGAATGCTGGAGCAACCTACCAAATGATGGCCACCACACTATTTCATGACATGATGCACAAAGAAGTTGAAGTATTTGTTGATGATATGATGGTGAAGTCAGATACAAGGGAGCAACACTTCCAAAACTTAGAATTATTCTTTGATAGAGCTTTAAAGTATAAGCTAAGATTAAACCCGAAGAAGTGTGTATTCGGTGTTACTTCAAGCAAATTATTGGGACATGTAATTGGTCCGAATGGTATTGAGATAGATCCTGACAAAGTCAAAGCAATCATTGATATGCCAGCCCTAAAGACGGAGAGAGAAGTTTGGGGATTCATTGGTATACTGCAGTACATTAGCAGATTTATAGCAAAGCTCACAACAATCTATGAGCCTATCTTCAAGTTGCTTAGAAAGAATCAGCCGGTCATATGGAATGAAGAATGTCAAAAGGCCTTTGATCGAATAAAAGAGTATTTGTTAAATCCACCTGTTTTGAAACCACCTAAACCCGGCAAACCTCTATTACTATACTTAGCAGTAGAAGAAGAGTCGATAGGAGCCATGCTAGCCCAAGCAGATGAGTTAGGGGATTGAGCATGCCGTTTACTATTTGAGTAGAAAGCTCCTACCTTATGAAATTAAGTATAGTATCATCGAAAAGACCTGTATAGCCGTGGTTTGGTCTTCTAAGAAGTTGCGGCATTACTTTCAATCATATAGTGTATAAACAATTTCCAGGTTGGATCCAATGAAGTACTTAAGGGAGACACCCTCTTTAATTGGGAAATATGGTCGATGATTGATAATATTAGAAGAATTTGAGATCGAGTATGTAACCAGGAAAACAATCAAAGGAAGAGCGGTGGCAGAATTCTTGGCTCAACAACCATTACCAGAAAGTGAAGAGGTAATCTTGGAATTTATAGATGAACATTTAGAAGTAATTGAAGTATAAGGGGTGGAAAATGTATTTTGATGGAGAGGTAAACAGGAAAGGAGTAGGTTTGGGAGTTATACTAGAATCGCCCGAAAGGGAACTCATCCCTTTAGCCAAAAAATTGAAATTTAGGGCAACCAATAATATGGTGGAGTACGAAGCTTGTATTTTCGGTTTGGAAACCCTAATGATTATGAAGGTGGATAAGGTGGAAGTTTATGGCCATTCATTGCTAGTTGTATCCCAAGTAAATGGAGAATGGGAGTTGAAAGAGGAAAAATTAAAACCATACCACCATTATTTGACCATGATGAAGAAGAATTTTAAGGAGTGTATGTTTATACACCTGTCAAGAGAAGAAAATCAGATGGCTGATGCCCTGGCCACATTGGCTTTGATATGGGAAAATCCTGCCAGCCTATTCCTTAAGCCTCTAATCTTGACTAGTTCATCAACTCCTTGCTATGAATATAAGACAATCATGGAAGTTGATACAGACCATGATGCGTGGTATGATACTATAAGACGATTTTTGGAGGAAAGAGAATACCCGCCGGGGGCAACAAAGAAAGAGAGAAGAGCCATAAGGTGATGGTCTTTGCAATACATCACCTTCCATGGGGAGTTATATCAAAGATGGCCTGATGGAGTGCATTTAAGATGTTTAAGAAAGCCTGAAGTAGAGCGCATCATGTTAGAAATACATGCGGGAAGTTGCGGTCCTCACATGAATGGCTTGGCCCTAGTTAAGAAGATTATTCGACAAGGTTACTACTGGTTGACCATGGAGAAAGACTGTATTGAGTTTGTAAAGAAGTGCCAACAATGTCAGATGTATGGTAACTTGAATCACATGCCTCCTAAAGAACTGTATTCAATGTCTTCACCCTGGCCATTTGCCACCTGGGGTATCGACATTATAGGAGAGATAAATCCTATAGCTTCAAATGGTCACCGATTCATTGTAGTAGCAGTAGATTATTTTTCAAAATGGTCGAAGCTGAGTCTTTCAACAAACTAGGTGCAAGTCAAATGGCTAGATTTATTGAAAGGAGCCTAATCTACAGATACGGGGTCCCACACAGTGTGGTATCAGACAATGGGGTACAATTTCAAGGAGCAGTTAAGGATTTATTCTCGAAGTACCAAATCCATCATCATCGGTCCTCTCCTTATAGACCAAAGGCTAATGGTGCCATGGAAGCAATAAACAAGACAATTAAGCAAATTCTGTCAAAAATGACCAAGACTTACAGGGATTGGTCAGAGATGCTTCCCTTTGCTTTATGGGGATATAGGACAAGTGTGTGAACACCTACTGGGATGACACCATTCTCTTTGGTTTATGGGATGGAAGCGGTATTGCCAATTGAAATTGAGATCAAGTTGTTAAGAGTGGTCTTGGAAGCTGAACTGCCTGAAACAGAATGGGTAGCAAGCAGATACACACAATTAGCTCTATTAAAAGAGAGAAGATTCAAGGCATTGTATCATCACCAACTATATCAAAAGAAGACAGCTCGAGCCTACAATAGAAGGGTTAAGGTCAGAAAATTCAGAGTTGGGGATTTGGTGTTGAAGAAATGTAAGCCTAATGTATCTGATCCAAGAGGAAATTTCAGACCTAGCTGGGAGGGGCCATATGTCGTGAAACAAGTCATGAACAAAGGTGCGGTAAAGTTGTCGGACATGGATGGGAACAAATTTAGTGAGCCAGTAAACATTAATAGGTTGAAGAAGTTTTATGTATGAAAAATAAAAAAGAAAGAGCTTGCTAGGTTGAAAACCCAAAAAGGGCAGCCTATGCAAAAGTTAGAGCAGTCCGCTGGTCCCGAAAACCCAAAAGGGCGGGCTAGGCAACAATTAGGGCTAAAAGAGAGAAAATAGTCAATTAGAAAACCTGAAAGGGCTAGTTGGCAACAGGAGTGATCTTGCGTATGTTGGCTTTATGTTTGGTTGTTCCCCAATTTAATAAAACAAAATTGATGTTAAAATTATTCTATGTGCACTGTTGTAAGTATTCGACCAGATATGAATGAAATAAATAAACACAATAGCAAAAGGTGATGACAAATTATAAATGGAAAAGAAGCATCTTTTATTACTTTAATTATTTTTTCATCCTAACAATACACTTTCTGAATTGACAAATGTAAAATCTATGGCAGTCGATAAGTGTAACGTGCAGGCCAGCTTTGCCTTAATCGATCCAAGTAGGCTTTAGTCAAGCAAGGCATGTCTAAGTCGGTAGCGAAGTCAAAATCACGAGGCTCAGCTCCATACTGACGCCCAAGTCGGCGAGGATCATAGAATGTACCTTGATGAAGAGCAGAAAGGGGAACGTACATCAAGTATGTCCGCATGGTGATATGAGAAATCTTCCACCAAGGTACCAACCAAAGGATATTGACTTCAGAGCGTGAGTGGATCCAGTCGACCCAATCGGCATATGAAGAAGCAGGATGGAGTAGCTTCCTAGCAAAATGATCATGTGGCAGGTATCTGGATCGATGGAGGGAGTATCAAGCAAAAAAAGACGCTCCTAAAGCCAAATCTGTGAAGAAAGAATTAAATTAAAAAAAAAAAAGGAAAGTCCGCTAAGTTGAAAACCTGCAAGGGCAGCTTAGGTAAAAATTAGGATAGCTCGCTAGTTTCAAAAACCCATATGGGCAGACTAGGCAAAAATTAGAGCAATAAAAAATACAATTAAAGAAAAAAGAGTCCGCTAAGTTGAAAACCCGCAAGGGTAGCTTAGGCAAAAGTTAGGACAGCTCTCTAGTTCAGAAAGCCCACATGGGTGGACTAGCCAAAAGTTAGAGCAATAAAAAGAAAAAAGAAAACCGAAATTGAAAACCCGAAAGGGCAGTTTAGGTAATTACTTGAAGCAGCAACGGACTCCCAGTTAGTCTCTTTGACAATCCTGATTTAAATCTGTCTAATCCAACTAAGGTGTCGGCTAAGATCACAGGTATCGGCGACAAACCTCCTTCCATTTGGTCCATAATATCCAATACTCATGGATCAACATCACCGTCAGAAGAAACAAACAAGAATTGGTCGAGCAAGCAAAGACAAAGCATACGTCCCCATGCCTTAGTAGGAGCCAAATGAGAGAAACAAAAGTCAATCAAAGGAGCAAATAGAATTTTTTCACCTCTCATCAACCAAAGAACTTCGGATTTTGGAATTTGAAATAACATCTGCATCTTCTGTTGAGTCTTGGAAATTAGTGTGGGTAACACCATTTGTTGATTATTTGGATATCCAAAGACGGCCTCAAATTCTTCAATAAAGGGACATATTTCAAAGCCACGGCATGTAAGAAGGAGTGGTCCAATTTGACATTTTGAAAATATTTTAAAACATCAAGCTTTGACCATGAAATTTTCTTCCAATGGATGGCATCCATATTCTTAAATAGAATTTTTATTTTCTTTAAATGGTGCTCGGTCATGGTTGATGAATAAAGGAGAACCAAAATTATCATAAGGGTCTTCACGTTGAAAGGGAAAAGAATTTTGGTTTTTCTATTGAAAGGGGCATGCAAGGTGATTTATATAGAAGAAAATAAACCTTTTTTTAAGGAGATAAGGAAAAGTGATGGGGAAGGATAAGACCATATGGCATAAGGAAACGAATTGGTGACAATTTCCTTTACCACGTTGGATTTGGTTTAGCAAATAAGGTGGATATTAATTATGAAATTATGATGTACTATAAAAAAAAATTTGTGCAGTAACGAAAAAATAATGAAAAATAATGAAAAAATTTTGCAATAACGAAAAAATAATGAAAAATAATAAAAAAAAAGAAAAAAAGAGAGTTACAGTAAAGAGGAAAATTGTATTCTTTTATTATTGTACAATATTTTACATATCACTGAGAGGGTGGTTGTAAGTCAACAAATAAAGTCTTGAAAAGAATTGTCACCTGTTGGAGGAGGGGGCAAATTACTCGTCCCAGGATCACCCGAAGCGGGAGCACCAAAATCACTATTACCCTGAGATTCTGATCCGTTATGATCCTCATCAGAAGCAGACGAAAGGATCTCATGGTCATCAGGCTGGGGACCTCTTGATAAAGAAGCGCCGGGATCCCTCATCCTCTGAAATCGGAAGTCTTGGAAATGTTGTTCGGATTGATGATATAAACTTTCAAAATGAGAAGCCTGCTGACGACTTGAAGCCAACTCTTCTTGAAGTTTACTTTTCTGTTCTTCGAGCATCTGCTGTGAGCCAAAAAGGAAAAAAGGTAAGAGCATACATAATCATGCATACATATAGCATAAATTACCATGAAATTGGGAACGTACCAGGTAATTCAAATCAATACCCTGCGAAGTAAAGAATCAAAAAGAAGATATCAAATCAAGGGGGCATGGAAAGCCTATTTGCTTATGGAAGCCCCAGTCATTTTGCAAAAGAAGAAATGAGTGCTTATGCAAAGAACTAGACAAGAAAAACATCAATCAAAGCTGACATGAAAGAAAAAATAATCTTTGGGGGGGGGGGGCAAGGAGAGGATACGAGGTCCAATTAAAGATAGCTGAATTTTTGCAAAAAGGAAGAATAAAAGAATGGAACATTAGAACTCTCAAAAGAATGAAGATGCAAAAAACAAAAGATCAGTTTAGCTAAGAGAGTTGAAGCCAGGGTAAAGACCTAACCTCCAAAGGATGAAGATCCATTCTGAGGGTTAAGAACCACCATGTATAGAACAGTCGAAGCAGTTAGACTTCTCAACTAAAAGGTTAGTCAAATTCATTCTCGGGTCCAAGTACCCAATCTCAGGTCCAAGTACCTAAATCAAATCAATCTCAGGTCCAAGTGCCCAAATTAGATCAAAATCAATTCAAATTGGATCCAGAACCCAAATTTTCCCTTAGGTCCAGAACCTAGAATTATCCTTGAGTCAAAAACTCGAACCAGGTCCAGAACCCAAATTTTTCCCTTAGGTCCAGAACCTAGAATCTCTTCTAAGTCCAGAACTTAGCTCGGGTCCAGAACCCAAATTTACCATTAGGTCTAGAACCTAGAATTATTTTTAAGTTCAGAACTTAGCTCGGGTCCAGAACCCAAATTTTTCTTAGGTCCAGAACCTAGAATTATTCTTGAGTCCAGAACTCGAACCGAGTCCAGAACCCAAATTTTTCTTTAGGTCCAGAACCTAGAATTATCCTTGAGTCCATAACTCGAACCGGGTCCAGAACCCAAATTTTCCTTAGGTCCAGGACCTAGAATCATCCTTGAGTCCATAACTCAAACCGGGTCCAGAACCCAAATTTTCCTTAGATCGAGAACCTAGAATTATCCTTGAGTCCAGAACTCAAATCGGGTCCAGAACCCAAATTTTCCTTATGTCCAGAACCTAGAATCATCCTTGAGTCCAGAACTCAAACCGAGTCCAGAAAGCAAAACCTCAACCATCTCAAAAATTAAGTCTTATTGCTTTTCACTCTCTTTCACTAAAGTTTCAGATTTTTCAAGCAGGGGGCAAACTGTAGACCCTTTATTTTTTACCCGGTCCGGTCCAATATATTTTATTTAGTCCAAAATAATTTTTGTGTTGCCTAATATATTTTTTTGGTCCAAAATAATTTTTGTTATCTTAATTAAATAATTTTTTCTTTAGTATTTAATTTTTATTAATAAAAAATAAAAATGAACAAATAAAAATAAAAAAATAAAAATAAAAATAAAAATCGGAGACGAAAAATTCATCGCCGAAAACCAGCGTGCGCTGCGGGGCAAAATGGCCCAAGCCATTTCGGCCGCAGAATTTTTCTGAGGGCGATTCGCCCACAGGCCAACCAGCTCGCCCACTGCCTCAGTTAACTGCGGCAGATTTTTTTGCCAGCGCATTTTTTCCTGCGGCAATTTTTTTTCGCCAGTGCAATTTTTCCGACGCAAATTTTCTGAAACCTAATTCAATTAGGTTTCGGTTTCCTTTTCTTATTAATATTACTTTCCATGATTAATTAGGAATAAACCATATGAAACCTCTATAAATAAGGACCAAAGGTAATAAAAAAAAAAGGGAGAAAAATTGGACAGTGATAGGAAAACGTTGAAACCAGATCAGTGAAGGAAAAGGAGTAATTGAATTTGATTTTTTTTGGAATAGTAGGGACACGATTTAAGCAATTCAAAGGCAGCAACTGTCTTTGTTCTTGTTCATCCAAGAAGATTTATTTTTGGAGAAACTATCAAAAAGAGGTATGTGTTAATTGTTGTATTTATTTTTTACAGTAGCTAAACTATGAAATTGTGTCTTTCAAAATAAAAAATCCTAGGATTTTAATTTAGTTTTTAATTTGGTTTTTCCAAAGTTAAAAAAACTAATACGTTACTTTATTTTCCAAAAAGACTTAAAATTGTTATTTTTACCTCTTCAATATATTTTTACCTCTTAAAATTGTTATTTTTACCTCTTCAATATTTATTTTTACTTTAAAACCTTAATTGAACAACAAAACCAAAATGTTATTCTGTTTCCTTCCAAAAGCTTTAAAAATATCTTTTCTATTTATGTAAACTTAAAATCACTTTGTTTAAACTTATAAAACCTCATGAAATCATCAAATTGTTTTTCCAAATTCTAAAATCAACAAATTACCCGAAACCCTAAAATCAAAAGCCTAAAAACCTAATTCAACTCCAAAACCTAAAATAATGAACCCTAACCTCCTTTAAAACTTTAAACCTTAATTTTTTCTAAACCATAATCCTTTAAAATTTAAAAAACATAAAAACCTATGTAACGGTCCCGGCCTACTGGCATCACCAGGTCCACGGGCTGTGCTACAGTACTGGAGGGCCCGTGAGGGCAGTCCAGTACCCAGTACTGTAGCGCAGCCCGTTGACCTGGTGATGCCAGTAGGCCGGGACCGTTACAGTTAAAACGGGAAGAATTGGTACTGGATTGTGCTCGCTGGCTCTCTTAAGGGGGAGATCAGGTGTTCGATCCGGGGAGGCGACTTGATTGGAATTTCCCCCAATTAAGCCAAATAAACAAATCCTGCTGGAGGGCCCGTGAGGGCAGTCCAGTACTGTAGCGCAGCCCGTGGACCTGGTGATGCCAGTAGGCCGGGACCGTTACAACCTAAATACTTTAATTTTACACAGTAGCTTAAAAACACAATGAATAATCGTAACCCACAAATCAAAAGTATTTCAAAGTGTTCAAACCCTGGTTTCATGATTTCACCATTCAAATATTAATTTAGTTAATCAAAGAGTCTTACCAACCTTTTAAAACATAAAACCTTAATCTATTTTAATTCCATAAAAAAGTCATAGTAGCTTAATTTTATGAATTCCAAAACCTTAACACATGAGATAAAGAACCCTAAATGGAAACAGTAGCTATAATTTGGATTTTTATTTACCTTATTCAATTCCAATATTTGATCATGCTTGGTTTTATTTCTTATGCTTTAATTTATTTAAATTCAATGCTTGGTTTATTTTATTTATCATGGATGGATGTTTACTTTTTATTGATATTTGGTACCTTTGATGAATGATTTATTTATTATGAATGGTTATTTATTTTTATAAATTTATTTAGATTTCCAAATGTTGTAAGAGGTATGTTTCGACTTGGTGGATACCTCATTAGTTAAATATAATGTAATTTAATTTGCTTTTCTATTTTTAGAACCAATTTAAAGGGCATGTTTCTACCTTTCGGTGGGTGTCCTATTTAGGCATGTGATGTAAGGACATGTTTCCATCCTTGGATGGGTGTCCATTTATTTGCTTTGTTTGGACATTGCTTTGATTTTAATATAATGATGCTTTCTTTTAATTATTGTGTGTAATATGGATAATATTGTTATATTTAAGAATTTTATCATATTAAGACATGTAAAGGAGGCCGGTTCCAATGAACCGGGCATTGTGGGGGTGCTGGGCCATTTCTCACATTCCCACACATACCCAACTTTCCGAACCCATTAGGGGGTTGGGGATTCCTTAGGAATCGAGTCATCCACCCCTTTCTTTTTCCCGGCCTATCCGGCTGGCGACTCCATTTTCCCCGAACTTAGGTCCATGTTCTCTAAGGCCCCGAGCCTAAACAGTGCCGAAGTAGCAAGAACCATTCCACCGGGAGTGGGTGCAAAAATCCCCACTTACAGGCATCCATATTCTTAAATAGAATTTTTATCTTCTTTGAATAATGCTCGATCATGGTGAATGAATAAAGAAAAAATTAAAATTGTTAAAGGGAATCTTTACTTTGAAAGATAAAGAATTTTGGTTTTTGTATTAAAATAGGGCATGCAAGGTGATTTATATAGAAGAAAATAAACCTTTTCCAAAATTGATGAGGAAAAGGTGATGGGAAAGGGTAAGACCATATGGCATAAGGAAAGGAATTGGTGGCAATTTCCTTTACCACATTGGATTTGGTTTAGCAAATGATGTGGATTATGAAATTATGATGTACTGTGATAAAAAAAAAAGTGGTGCAGTAACGGAAAAAAAAAGAGTTATAGTAAAGAGGAAAATTGTATTTTTTCATTATTGTACAATAGTTTACAATTGCTACAATATTTACATATCACTAAGAGGGTGGTGGTAGGTCATAAAATAAAGCCTTGAAAAAATCGTCACCTGTTGAAGGAGGGGGCAAATCACTCATCCCGAGTCTACCGAAGTGGGAGCACCAAAACCCGGCAAATTACTAGTCCCGGGATCACCCAAAGTGGGAACACCAAAATCCCTATTATCTTGAGGTTTCGATCCGTCATCGTCCTCATCAGAAGCAAACGAAAGGATCTCATGGTCGTCAGTCTGGGGGCCTCTTGATGAAGAAGCACCGGGATCCCTCATCCCCCAAAATCGAAAGTCTCGGAAATGTTGTTCGGATTGATGATATAAACTTTTAAAATGAGAAGCCTACTGACGACTTGCAGCCAACTCTTCTTGAAGTTTCCTATTTTATTCTTCGAGCATCCGCTGCGACCCAAGAAGGAAAAGGTAAGAGCATACATAATCATGCATACATAATCATGCATACATATAGCATAAATTACCATGAAATAAGGAACGTACCAGGTAATTCAAATCAATACCCTGCGGATGAGATGGCATATCTGGCGGGCTAGAACGAGCAAAAGAAGGGGCAGTAAAAGAGGGTCCAGCCTCATGATCAAATGAGCCAACAGCCAACAATAATCATTAAAGAATCAAGGAAAGAAAAAAAAAGCAGTTGCAAGGGAAAAGTGGTAAAAGTTTTACCTGAGAAGTATTAGTCCCAAGATGTGGAACAAGCTCTCCTACAGCTCCGCGATGTTCTTCTTCATCCCTACCCTCATTTTTGTCGAAAATCTCCCGCACACCAACAGGAGATACATCAAAGTTCAATAGTCTTCTTTGAATAAAATGGGCATAAAATGGACCCAGTAAATGAAGAAATGACTCGGCACCATAACCATACCGGGCAGACCACCATGCATCCTCCGGCATTGACATAATATTAAAAGTATATTCCGGGATTTATATCGGAACCCTCCACTGCTCTGGACCGAGAAACCATACATAAACTCTCTACTCGAGAAACCAGCCACTAGACACTGGGCCAGCAATAAGTCGGCGAGAATGTTGGAAAGACAGTGCAACCCTCATCAAAGGAGACTAGTTTGCTCGCTCTTCTGGGCTCCACCAGGCCAAATTCACCTGCAAAATAACATAAGGTAAGTAAACTTTCACATAAAATTTAAAGCATACTAATGTTATTTTACCTGGTCCCAGGTTAAGCGGCTCAACACATAGCGGTGAGTATGCACATGATGAGAGCTGGGAACGTCCACACGATCGAACAACCAAAAATTTAATCTCGGATACCCGACTCTCTCTCGGGAAATACTGGGTACCCTCACGATGTTATGTTCATATGCCCATACCTACAACAATAATAGTAAAGATCAAATTTATGCAAGAAAAGAGTGGAAATAACATTGGTGAAGGAAAGAATACTTCGATAACCGCCATCAAACTGACAAAAGACTTCTTGTTTCGGCAAAGCTTATCAAGACCAAGGTAAAGACACGCGAGACCAGCTTCACCCCATCCAGAAGATGGTACCATTCTGAGATAAGAAAGAGCACTCAACACTGACAAGTGGATGGAGGATTCATTATTGCCTAAGATGGTTGACCCAAGCAGATATAACAAAAATCCTCGAGCATACTGTTCGGCCGTGTCTCTGCCAACCCGTCCTTCATAGTTCATCCAATAACTACGAATTGGCTAAATTTTATCTTAAAAGGCCCTTTATATGATGGTTCCATACTAATTAATTCCTGAATTTCTTCAAATGTTAAAATATTGTTGGTCAGAGGAACCGGAACGCCATCATATCGAAGGCCGGTTATGGTAGTAAAATCAACCTGACCAATTGTCATCTCTCCAATAGGCAAGTGAAAAGTGTGGGTTGTATCCAACCATTGCTCTGCAAGCACCTGGACTACGCTCCGGTCTATCTGATATTCCTCGGATGGCAATTGTAAGATGAACTGCTCAAAGCCGCAATCTCGGATAATCCGCCTTACCCGAGAAGGCACTACATCGTACTATTGTCGGGCTTTGTAAATACACCCTCCAGCCCGAACAACGCAACGATCATGCTAACATGGAGCCAGGTAAGTTATTGCAAGGTAAGTACAACCTATCCTAAATTAATTTATTTTTCCTAAATTTTCTAAAAATTATAATAAAAATAATATATAATAAATAAAGGAAAATGCAATAATAATAAAAGAGCATAATATAAAAACATAAATAAAAATTCAAAAATAATAAAAAATAATAGAAAAAATATAAATAATAAAAAATCAAAATCAAAAAATATATACAACAATAAAAAAACAACGAAAAATCAAAAAATATAATTACCTCATTCTTTTGATTGGAACTACAATAGAGCGGCATCACGGCCAGTATATCTATATTTTCGTCTTCATGATGCTGAATAAACTCTAATAACTAGGCATTAGAATGAGTCCTTGACCTCGAAGTATGCATTGTTTTTGAAAAATATGTGCTAAAATTAAAAGAAATTTGAGAGAATTATGAAATTGAGTTTTGATGTGAAATGAAATGAAGAATCAGCTCCTTTACATAGAGAAACGACAAGCAAAAAAACAAAATTTAAAACTATTCATAAATAGTAAATTTCACTATTCATAAATAGTATTACTATTGATGAATATTAAAATATTACTATTTCCAATAGTAAATACTATTTACTACTATTTACAAATAGTAAAACTACTATTTATGAATAGTAAATAGTGCATGAACAGTGACTACACAGTAAATTAACAGTATGTTCAATTATTCACTTTAATCATTCAAATAATTGCGGGTATATAAATATTTTTACACCCAAGGGGCAATAAGAAGACGTGCATAAAAATTAGCCAAACTTTTTGTAATAAAAAATTATTAGCTCGGGTCCAGAACCTAAATTTTTCTTAGGTCCAGAACCTAGAATCTCTTCTAAGTCCAGAACATAGCTTGGGTCCAGAACCCAAATTTTCTGTAGGTCCAGAACCTAGAATCTTTTCTAAGTCCGGAACTTAGCTCGGGTCCAGAACCCAAATTTTTTTTAGGTCCAGAACCTAGAATTTATTTCTAAGTCCAAATTACCATTAGGTCTAAAACCTAGAATTTATTTCTAAGCCCAAATTACTCTTAGGTCCAGAACCTAGAATTTATTTCTAAGCCCCAGAACTTAGATCGGGTCCAAAACTCAAATTTTTCTTAGGTCCAGAACTTAGAATTATCCTTGAGTCCAGAACTCAAACTGGGTCCAGAACCCAAAACCTCCACCATCTCAAAAATTACGACTTATTGCTTTTCACTCTCTTTAACTAAAGTTTCAGATCATTCAAGCAGGGAGCAAACTGTAGACCCTTAATTTTTGACCCAATCCGATCCAATATATTTTATTTAGTCCAAAATAATTTTTGTATTGTCTAATATATTTTAATTGGTTCAAAATAATTTTTTTTATCTTAATTAAATAATTTTTGCTTTAGTATCTAATTTTTATTAATAAAAAATAAAAATGAACAAATAAAAATAAAAAATAAAAATCGACGACTGAAAAATCAGCGACGAAAAAATCATCGCCGAAAACCAGCACGCGGGACGATGGCCATCGGCCATTTCACCCGCAGGAATTTCCTACGGGTGAAATGGCCCGCAGGCCGGTCCTCGCCCTCTGC
Source organism: Garcia nutans (assembly GCA_947685225.1). Classification (NCBI taxonomy): domain Eukaryota; kingdom Viridiplantae; phylum Streptophyta; class Magnoliopsida; order Malpighiales; family Euphorbiaceae; genus Garcia; species Garcia nutans. The sequence goes on from CANTUV010000045.1 coordinate 41,210,493, forward strand.
TGTAGCCAACTGCGGCAAATTTTTTTCTCCAGCGTAATATTTCCATAGCAATTTTTTTTTGCTAGCAAAAGTTTTCCGATGCAAATTTTCCGAAACCTAATACAATTAGGTTTTAGTTTCCTTTTCTTAATGAATATTATGTTCTGTGAATGATCAGGAATGAATCATAAAAGCTTCTATAAATAAGATTAAAAACAACACAAAAAAGGAATCAGAAATAGAGGAAGAAATCGGAGAAGAAATATGAACAAAATTGGATCCGAAACTGAGTAGGAAAGGCAGTAATTCAATTCAATTTTTTTGAGGGAGCAAAAAAAAAAAATTCAAGGCATATCAAAGGCAGCAAAGCTTGTCTTTGATTTGGTTCATCAAGAAGCAATTTTGGTGCAACCCATGAAAGAAGGTTTGAATTCTTAATTTCTTTATATTTTTTTCACTGAAGCATAAACTATCCAATTGTGTCTTTTAATTCAAAAACCCTAGAACTTTAATTTAGTTTTTCTAAGGCTTAAAAACCTTATTTCGTTGCTTTGTTTTCCAAAAGAAACTTACAATTTTTATTTTTGCTTCATCAAAATCTTAAAACCCTAATTTAACATGTTTCTTTTCAAAACCATAATTTAAATTCTGTTTCTTTCTAAAAACCTTAACAAATATCTTTTCTATTTATGTAAACTTTAAATCATTTGTTTATTTTCATAAAACTTCATAAAATTATCAAATTGATTTTCAAACCCTAAAAACCTCATGCATTCACCGAAACCCTAATTCAACTTTAAAACTAAACAATAAACCTTAAACTCCTTTAAAACCTTAAATTCTAATTTTTTTCTAAACACTAATCCTTTAGAACTTTAAAAACCATATAAACCCAAAATGTTTAATTTTACACAGTAAGCTTAAAACACAATTCAATGAATAACCGAAAACCATAAATCTAAGTATTTTAAAGTGTCCAAACCCTAGTTTCATGATTTCACCATTCAAACACTAATTTGGTTAATCAAAGAACTTTATCAACCTTTTAAAACATAAAACCTTAATATATTTTAATTCCTTTAAAAACTCACAGCAGCCTAATTCCACAAATTCCAAAACCCTAAACACATGAAATAAAGGACCCAAAATGGAAACAGTATCTATAATTTAGATTTTTATTTGCCTTATTCAATTCTATATTTGATTATGCTTTGATTTATTTTAATTTATTTAAGTTCAATGCTTGGTTTATTTAATTTGTCATGGATGGATGTTTACTTTCTATTAATGTTTAATACCTTTGATGAATGATTTATTTATGATGAATGGTTATTTACTTTTATCAATTTATTTAGATTTCCAAATGTTATAAGAGGTATGTTTCCACTTGGTGGGTGCCTCATTAGTTAAATATCATGTAATTTAAATTTCTTTTCTATTTTAGAACCAATATAAAGGGCAGGTTTCTACCTTTCGATGGGTGTCCTATTTAGGCATGGGATGTAAGGACATGTTTCCATCTTCGGATGGGTGTCCATTTATTTATTTTGTTTTGCTTGGACATTGCTTTGATTTTAATATAATGATGCTTTCTTTTTATTGGGTGTAATATGGATAATGTTGTTATATTTAAGAATTTTATAATATTAAGACCTATAAAGGAGGCCGGTTCCAATGAACCGGGCATTGTGGGGGTGCTGGGCCATTTATCACCTTCACCACACGTACCCAACTTTCCGAACCCATTAAGGGGTTGGGGATTCCTTAGGAATCGAGTCATCCACCCCTTTCTTTTCCCCGGCCCGTCCGAGTGGCTACTCCATTTTCTCTGGACTTTGGTCCGTGTTCTCTAAGGCCCCGATCCTAAACAGTGCCGAAGTCGTAAGAACCATTCCACCGGGAGTGGGGGCAAAAATCCCTGCTCACAGTGGCGACTCCACTGGGGAAAAGAGAAGTTGATTTTGTTGGTCTTTATATTATACTATTCTTTCTTATAATGATATTATCCATTGCATCATATTAGATTGCATCGTGTGCGTGAGTTAGGACGCCCGTGTTACCCGTGTTATGTTATGTAAGGGATACCATACTTTCACTCAAGGTATGGAGATCGAGCATGGCATAACCACTCATAGCCTCATACCATTTGGCATATATTTGCTATGGGAACCTAAGCCTTTTAACCCGAAGACTAAAGCTCATGTAATTGGCCTAGTTACTTTCCTTAGGTTTTTACCCCAAATGCATGTTGTTTGACTATGGTTCATTTATCTTGGCTTAAATCTTAGCTTATTTGGTTTGTTCTTTTTCTAATATGACCTAAGTACATTGTAAGCTCAAAATAATTTTTTTTTTAGAAAATCCAAAAGACCAAAGCTATTTTCAAAATTTTTCAAGATGGTCTTTGGACATAAAACTTTTCTAAAAACATATCAAAAATTCTTTGGCTCATGGCCCAAATACTAAGCCCGAAATCTATTTTTCTAAAATCTTTTTATAATGGGCTTAGAAACAAAATTGTTTTTATCCAACCTCTCCTTACAAAGAGCTTGCAAAAATATTAAGGTCAATTAAGAAATACCAAAAATTAATTGTGGGCCTAGTTTACACTAAGAATAAATTAACCATGGGCTTGTTTTTGGCATGAATCATTAGTTACCTTTTTCAAGTGAGAAATCGATCTATGATAAACCTCTTAATTTAGTTTTAATCCAATATAGCATAAAAGCTACTTTAGTTGGTTGGATGGATTAAAACCTAATTAATGGGAATTATCATGGATGGATTTCCATTTCAAAAATATAACTATTGCTTGAAACGTCCGAGGGAATTATTAGAAAATAAGATACCCCATGTTGGTATTTTGTTAACCATATACCTAGGAAAAGAGACTCGCCATTCGTGTGTGGATGTTATAAGGTTAGAAGGAACATCCTAATTATCTTTCTTCGTTGATTGTTTGTGCATACATGCATACATTTGCATCTCATATCATTGATCCTCTCTGGCTCACAACCCTGGATTACGACAGCTCAAAAGCTTACAACAATCCGGCCTACGCCGGAGATGAAGTATCTAGCAATGACTCAATCACTTGCTCACCAAAAACAATGGAGCCCGAACAAATTTAATGGATGGTGGATGAGGCCCTCAACGCCAAGATGGAAGAAATAAAAGAGGCCCTAGCTGAGACCATGAAGAACCAATTGACTGCAATCTTAGAGAATCATGCCAAGGCATCTGCTAGCACTAAGAAGCCAAGGGACAAAGGAAAGACTAAAGTTGGTGAAGTGGTTTTTGATGATGAAAAAGTGATCATTGATGATGATGATGATTGGGCTCAATACTACCAAGATGCTCAAGAGAAGAAAAAGGAACCGAAGATTGTTGAAAGATCAACTATGGAGAAGACCAAAACTTCTGATATTGAAAAGATGATTGCCAATTTAGAAAAGAAATTTGAGAAGAAGTTGAAAATCGAAGAGATGTCCGAGATCGACATAATATTTGAACAAGATGAGGAGGTCCCTTATAAGTTCAAGATGCCTTCCTTTGCTAGATACAATGGTACTGGAAATCATCATCTCCATGTGAAGCAGTATATCACTGCTATGCAGTTTGCCCTAGCTACTAAGGCTAACTCTAAGGTACTTCATGCTCTCATTGGACCCTGTTGTCCAAAATTGGTCCAATACCTTAAATGATGGAACACAAAAGAATTGGGTTTTGCTATATAAGGCCTTCATCCAGCAGTATGGGTATAATGTCGAGTTGGAAGTTACCTTAATGGAAGTGGAGTCCATTAGGCAAAGGTCGAATGAGAACTTTGTGGATTATGTGAAGAGATGGAGAAATAAGGCTGCTTTGCTTAGGATGAAGCCCGATGAATTTGATCAAATAAGGATGATTGTGAGAGGGGTATTGCCTAGTCTTCGTGAGAGGATGTCTCATACACTCATCCATGATTTCAAAGACCTTCTCCAAGCTAGTTTGCAAATTGAAGAATGGGAAAGGGAGAAGAGCCATTTTGCAACAAAAAGGAATGAGAAAGGGAACTATCGATCTGGTAGCCAAAGCATGCAAAAGGCCATCGGTGTTAATGCTACTAACCAAGGAACGAGGAGACAATTTTAGGAATTGGAAAAACTGATGTCTTGGGTTCTCAATAAGCATCAAAGAAAGGGATTGCTACAACCCTAAACACATGAAATAAAGGACCTAAAATGGAAACAGTAGCTATAATTTAGATTTTTATTTGCCTTATTCATTGACAGGTTGAAGAGGTTTTATGTATGATAAAAAAAGAGCTCGCTAGATTGAAAACCCAAAAAGGGAGACCTAGGCAAAAGTTAGAGCAGTCCGCTAGTTCCGAAAATTTGAAAGGGTGGGCTAGGCAACAATTAGGGCTAAATGAGAGAAAATCGTCAATTCGAAAACTCGAAAGGGCTAATTGGCAACAGGAGTGATCTTATGTATACTGGCTTTATGTTTGGTTGTTCCCTAATTTAATAAAACAAAATTAATGTTAAAATTATTCTATGTGCACTGTTATAAGTATTTGACTAGATATGGATGAAATAAATAAACACAATAGCAAAAGGTGATGGCAAATTATAAATGGAAAAGAAGCATCTTTTATTACTTTAATTATTTTTCATCCTAACGATACACTTTTTGAATTGATAAATGCAAAATCTATGGTAGCCGATAAGTGTAACATGCAGGCCAGCTTTGCCTCAGCCGATCCAAGTAGGCTTCAGTCAAACATGGCATGTCTAAGTAGGGAGTCAAGTCAGAATCGTGAGGCTCGGCTCCGTACTAACGGCCAAGTCTGCAAGGATCATAGCATGTACCTTGACGAAGAGCGACAAGGGGAACATACATCAAGTATGTTCGCATGGTAATACGAGAAATTTTCCACCAAGGTACCAACCAACGGATATTGACTTCAAAGCGTGAGTGGATCAAGTCAACCTAGTCAGCATATGAATAAGCATGATGGAGTAGCCTCCTAGCAGAATGATGATGTGGCAGGTATCTGGCAAAATCCATGGATGGAGTATCAAGCAAACAAAGAAGCTCCTGAAGCCAAATCTTTGAAGAAAGAATTAAAAAAAAAAGAGTCTGATAAGTTGAAAACCTACAAGGGCAACTTAGGAAAAAATTAGGACAGCTTGCTAGTTCTGAAACCCACATGGGCAGACTAGGCAAAAATTAGAGCAATAAAGAAAAGAAGGAAAAAGAAAACCTAAATTGAAAACCCGAAAGGGCAGTTTAGGTAATTACCTAAAGCAGCAATGGACTCCCAGTCAGTCTCTTTGACAATCCTGATTTAAATCGGTCTAATCCAACTAAGGTCTCGGCTAAGATCACAGGTACCGGTGACAAGCCTCCTTCCATTTGGTCCATAATATGTAATACCCGTGGATCAGTATCGCCGTCGGAAGAAATAAGCAAGAATTGGCCAAGCAAGCAAAGACAGAGCATGCGTCCCCATGCCTTAGTAGGGGCCAAATGAGAGAGACAAAAGTCAATCAAAGGAGCAAGTAGAATTTTTCACCTCTCATCAATCGAAGAACTTTGGGTTTTGGAATTTGAATTACTATCTGCATCTTCTGTTGAGTCTTGGAAATCAATGTGGGTAACGCCATTTGTTGATTATCTGGATATCCAAGGATGGCCTCAAATTCTTCAATCAAGGGACATATTTCAAAGCCATTAATTCTAAATACCCTAGAATCCGTTTCCCAAAAGGAAGCCATGACATGTAAGAAGGAGTGGTTAAATTTAACATTTTGAAAACATCAAGTTTTGACCATGAAATCTGTTTCCAATGGATGGCATCCATATTCTTAAATAGAATTTGTATCTTCTTTGAATGATGCTCGATCATGGTGAATGAATTAAAGAAAAAATTAAAATTGTTAAAGGGAGTCTTCACGTTGAAAGAGAAAGAATTTTGGTTTCTGTATTAAAATAGGGCATGCAAGGTGATTTATATAGAAGAAAATAAACCTTTACCAAAAGTGAAAAGGAAAAGGTGATGAGAAAGAAAAAGACCATATGGCATAAGGAAAGGAATTTGTGGCAATTTCCTTTACCACGTGGGATTTGGTTTAGCAAATGACGTGGATTATGAAATTATGATGTACTGTGAGTGGCGTAGTAACGAAAAAAAAAGTTACAGTAAAGAGGAAAATTGTATTTTTTTTCAAGATTTTACAATTGCTATAATATTTACATATCACTAAGAGGGTGGTGGTAGGTCATCAAATAAAGCCTTGAAAAAGTCATCACCTGTTGGAGGAGGGGGCAAATTACTCGTCCCGGTATCACTCGAAACGGGAGCACCAAAACCCGGCGAATTACTCATCCCGGGATCACCCGAAGCGGGGGTACCAAAATCTTTATTACCTTGAAGTTCCGATCCGTCATGGTTCTCATCAGAAGCGGATGAAAGGATCTCATGGTCATCAATTTGGGGGCCTCTTGATGAAGAAGCTCCGGGATCCCTCATTCCCTGAAATCAGAAGTCTCAGAAATGTTTTTCAGATTGATGATATAAACTTTCAAAATGAGCAACCAGCTGACGAATTGCAGCCAACTCTTCTTAAAGAGTCCTATTTTGTTCTTTGAGCATCCGCTGTGAGCCAAACAGGAAAAGGTATGAGCATACATAATCATGCATACATATAGCATAAATTACCATGAAATAAGGAACATACCAGGTAATTCAAATCAATACCCTGCGGATGAGATGGCATATCTGGCGAGCTAGAACGAGTAAATGAAGGGGCAGTAAAGGAAGGTCCAGCCTCATGATCAAATGAGCCAACAGCCTGCAACAATCATTAAAGAATGAAAGAAAGAAAAAAGCAGTTGCAAGGGAAAAGTGATAAAAGTTTTACCTGAGAAGTACTAGTCCCGAGATGTGGAACAGGCTCTCCTGCAGCTCCATGATGTTCTTCTTCATCCCTACCCTCATTTTCGTCGAAAATCTCCCGCACACCAACAGGAGATACATCAAAGTTCAAGAGTCTTCTTTGAATAAAATGGGCATAAAATGGACTCGGTAAATGGAGAAATGATCGGCGCCATAACCATACTTGGCCGGCCACCATGGATCCTCCGGCATTGACATAATATTTAAAGTATATTTCAGGATTTGCATCAGAACCCTCCGCTGCTCTGGACCGAGAAGCCATTCATAAACTCTCTCCCCGAGAAACCAGCCACTAGACACTGGACCAGTAATAAGTCGGTGAGAATGTTGAAAAGACAGTGCAGCCCTCATCAAAGGAGACCAGTTTGCTCTCTTTTGGGCTCCACCAGGCCAAATTCACCTGCAAAATAACATAAGGTAAGTAAACTTTCACATAAAATTTAAAGAATACTAATTTTACCTGGTCCTAGGTTAAGCGACTCAACACATAGCGGTGGGTATGCACATGATGAGAGCCAGGAACGTCCACATGATCGGACAACCAAAAATTTAATCTCGGATACCCGACTCTCTCTCGGGAAATACTGGGTACCCTCACGATGTTATGTTCATATGCCATACCTACAACAATAATAGTAAAGATCAAATTTATACAAGAAAAGAGTGGAAATAACATTGGTGAAGGAAAGAATACCTCGACAACCGCCATCAAGCCGACAAAAGACTTCTTATTTCGGTAAAGCTTATCAAGACCATGGTAAAGACACGCAAGACCAGCTTCACCCCAACCAGAAGATGGTACCATTCTGAGATAAGAAAGGGCACTCAATACTGACAAGTGGATGGAGGATTCAGTACTGCTTAAGATGGTCGACCCAAGCAGATATAACAAAAATCCTTGAGCATACTGTTCGACCGTGTCTCTGCCAACCCGTCCTTCGTAATTCATCCAATAACTACGAATTGGTTCGATTTTTATCTTAAAAGGCCCTTTATATGATGGTTCCATACCAATTAATCCCTGAATTTCTTCAAATGTTAAAATATCGTTGGTCAGGGGAACAGGAACACCATCATATCGAAGGCCGGTTATAGCAGTAAAATCAACTAGACCAATTGTCATCTCTCCAATGGGCAAGTGAAAAGTGTGGGTTGTGTCCAACCATCGCTCTGCAAGCGCCTGGACTACGCTCCGGTCTATCTGATATTCCTCGGATGGCAATTGTAAGATGAATTGTTCAAAGCCGCAATCTCGGATAATCCGCCTTACCCGAGAAGGCACTACATCGTACCATTGTCAGGCTTTGTAAATACACCCTCCAGCCCGAACAATGCAACGATCATGCTAACACAGACCCAAGTAAGTACATATTATTCTATCTGCTTAATTTAATTTATTTTTCTAAAAAAATAATACAAAATAAACATACAAAATAATAATAAAGGCAAATGTAATAATAATAAAAGAGCATAATATAAAAATAAAAAAATCAAAAATAACAAAAAATATATAACAATATAAAAAAGCACAACGAAAAAATCAAGAGAAATAAAAAAGGAAAAAATAATTACCTCGCTCTTTTGATTGGAACTGTGATGGAGCGGCATCCCGGCCAGTATATCTAAATTTCTGTCTTTATGATGCCGAGTAAACTCCAATAACTCGGTATTAGAATGAGTCCCTGACCTCGAAGCATGCATTGTTTTTGAAAAATATGTGCTAAAATTGAAAGAAATTTGAGAGAATTATAATGTGAAAGTTTTGCTGTGAAATGAAATGAAGAACCAGTTCCTTTTTATAGAGAAACGACAAGCAAAAAACAAAATTCAAAGCTGTTCATAAATAGTAAATTTAACTATTTATAAATAGTAAACTTTACTATTGATAAATAGTAAATTTTACTATTGATAAATAGTATTACTATTGATGAATAAAAAAAGTACTATAAATAGTAAATTTACTATTTATAAATAGTAAATAGTACATCAATAGTGACTACACAGTAAATTAATAGTAAGTTCAACTATTCACTTTAATCATTCAAATAATTGGCGGCATATAAATATTTTTACACCCAGGGGCCAATAAGAAGACATGCATAAAAATTAGCTAAACTTTTTGAAATAAAAAATTATTAGCTTGGGTCCAGAACCCAAATTTTTCTTAAGTCTAGAACCTAGAATCTTTTCTAAGTCCAGAACCCAAATTTACCCTTTGGTCCAGAACCTAGAATCTTTTCTAACTCCAGAACTTAGCTCGGGTCCAGAACCTAAATTACCCTTAGGTCTAGAACCTAGAATTTATTTCTAAGTCCAGAACTTAGCTCCGGTCCAGAATCCAAATTTTCCTTAGGTCCAGAACCTAGAATTTATCCCTAAGTCCAGAACTTAGCTCGGGTCCAGAACCCAAATTTTTCTTAGGTCCAAAACCTAGAATTATCCTTGAGTCCAGAACTCGAATCGGGTCCAGAACCCAAAATTTTCTTAGGTCCAAAACCTAGAATTATCCTTGAGTCCAGAACTCGAATCGGGTCCAGAACCCAAATTTTTCTTAGGTCCAAAACCTATAATTATCCTTTAGTCCAGAACTCGAATCGGGTCCATAACCCAAATTTTCCTTAGGTCCAGAACCTAGAATTATCCTTGAGTCCAGAACTCGAATTGGGTCCAGAACCCAAAACCTCCACCATCTCAAAAATGAAGTCTTATTGCTTTTCACTCTCTTTCACTAAAGTTTCAGATCATTCAAGCAGGGGACAAACTGTAGACCCTTAATTTTTGACCCAGTCCGGTCCAATATATTTTATTTAGTCCAAAATAATTTTTGTGTTGTCTAATAGATTTTAATTGGTATAAAATAATTTTTGTTATCTTAATTAAATAATTTTTTCTTTAGTATCTAATTTTTATTAATAAAAAATAAAAATAAATAAATAAAAACCAAAAAATAAAAATAAAAATAAAATCGGCAACGAAAAAATCAGCGACTAAAAAATCGTCTCCGAAAACCAGTGCGGGGCATGGTCGTGGGCCATTTCGCCTGCAGGAATTTCTTGCAGGCCAGTCCTTGCCCCCTGCCGCAGCCAACTGTGGCAAAAAATTTTTGCCAGCGTAATTTTTCTGCAACAGTTTTTTTTTGCCAGCGAAATTTTTTCGACGCAAATTTTTTGAAACCTAATGCAATTAGGTTTCTATAAAATAAGATCAATTACAACACAAAAATAAAGGAATCACAAAGAAGGAAATCGGATAGAAGCTTGGAATAAAATTGATCCGAAATTGAGTAGGAAAGGCAGTAAATCAATCCAATTTTTTGTGAGAGAAGAAAAACAATTCAGGGAATTCAAAGGCAGCAAAGCTTGTCCTTGATTTGGTTCATCAAAGAAGCAATTTTGGTGTAACCTAAGAAAGAAGGTTTGAGTTCTTAAATTCATTTTGTTCACAGTAGCTTAATTCATCTAGTTGATTCTTTTAATTCAAAAATCCCAGAATGTTAATTCCCATTTTCTAAAGTTAGAAACCTTAATTCGTTGCTTTGTTTTCCAAAAAGGCTTAAAATTGTTATTTTTACTTCTTCAAAATCTTAAAACCCTAATTGAACATGTTTTTCTTCAAAACCAAAATTTGATTCTGTTTCTTTCAACAAACCCTAAAAATATCTTTTCTATTTATATAAGCCTTAAATCGTTTGTTTACTTTCATAAATTTATCAATTGCTTTTTCCAAATTCTAAAAAACCTAAGCATTCATCGAAACCCTAATTCTAAAATACTAAACCCTAATGCAACTTCCAAACCTAAAATAGTGAACCCTAACCCCTTTAAAACCTTAAACCCTATTTTTTTCTAAACCCTAATCCTTTAAAACCTTAAAAATCATATAAACGCGAATGTTTAATTTTACATAGTAAGCTTAAAACATAATTCAATGAGTAACCATAAACCATAAATCTAAGTATTTTAAAGTGTTCAAATCCTAGTTTCATGATTTCACCATTCAAACACTAATTTGGTTAATCAAAGAGTTCTACCAACTTCTTAAATCATAAAACCTTAATCTATTTTATTCCATTAAAAACTCACAGTAGCCTAATTCCATAAATTCCAAAACCCTGAACACATGAAATAAATAACCCTAAATGGAAACAGTAGTTATAATTTTAAATCTTTATTTGCCTTATTCAATTTTATATTTGATTATGCTTTAACTTATTTAAGTTCAATGCTTGGTTTATTTAATTTATCATGAATGGATGTTTACTTTCTATTGATATTTAATATCTTTGATGGATGATTTATTTATTATGAATGGTAATTTACTTCTATTGTTTTATTTAGATTTCCAAATGTTGTAAGAGGTATGTTTCCACTTGGTGGGTACCTCATTAGTTAAATATCATGTAATTTAAATTGCTTTTCTATTTTAGAACCAATGTAAAGGACATGTTTCTACTTTTCAGTGGGTGTCCTATTTAGGCATGAGATGTAAGGACATGTTTCCATCCTTGCATGGGTGTCCATTTATTTGCTTTATTTGGACATTGTTTTGATTTTTAATATATCGATGCTTTATTTTAATTATTGTGTGTAATATGGATAATATTGTTATACTTAAGAATTTTATAATATTAAGACTTGTAAAGGAGGCCGGTTCCAATGAACCGGGCGTTGTGGGGGTGCTGGGCCATTTCTCACCTTCCCCACACGTACCCAACTTTTCGAACCCATTAGGGGGTTGGGGATTCCTTAGAAATTGAGTCATCCAGCCCTTTCTTTTTCCCGGCCCGTCCGGGTGGCGACTCCATTTTCTCCGGACTAAGGTCCGTGTTCTCTAAGGCCCTGAGCCTAAACAGTGCCGAAGTCGCAAGAACCATTCCACCGGGAGTGAGGGCAAAAATTCCCGCTCACAACTACCTCTTGCTATCTGGTAATGGTTGTTGGGCCAAGAATTCTGCCATTGTTCTACCTTTGATTGTTTTCTTGGTTACATACTCAATCTCAAATTCTTCCAATATTATCAACCATCGCTCATACTTTCCAATCAAAGAGGGTGTCTCCCTTAACTACGTTATTGGATCCAACCTAGAAATTGCTTGTACACTATAAAATTGGACATAATGCCGCAACTTCTTAGAAGACCAAACCATAGCTATACAGGTCTTTTCAATGATATTATACTTAATTTCATAAGGTAGGAGCTTTCTACTCAAATAGTTAACTGCATGCTCAATCCCTGACTCGTCTGCTTGGGCTAGCATGGCTCCTACTGACTCTTCTTCTACTGCTAAGTATAGTAATAAGGGTTTACTGGGTTTAGGTGGTTTTAAAATAGGTGGATTCGGCAAATACTCCTTTATTCACTCAAAGGCCTTTTGACACTCTTCATTCCCCAGGACTGGCTAGTTCTTTTTAAGTAATTTGAAGATAAGTTCACTGATTGTGGTGAGCTTTGCTATAAACCTACTAATGTAATATAATTTACCAATGAATCCTCAAACTTCTCTCTCCGTCTTAGGGGCTGGAATATCCCTGATTGCTTTAACTATGTTAGGGTCAATCTCAATGCCATTTGGACCAATCACATGATCCAACAATTAGCCTGAGGTAACCCCAAACACACACTTCTTCGGGTTTAGTCTTATCTTATACTTCAATGCTCTATCGAAGAATAATTCTAAGTTTTGGAAGTGTTGTTCCCTTATGTCTGATTTCACCATCATATCATCAACATATACTTTGACTTCTTTGTGCATCATGTCATGAAATAATGTAGTGGCCATCTTTTGGTTGGTTGTTCCAGCATTCTTTATTTCGAATGGCATCACCCTATAACAAAATATACCCCATGTAGTAATGAAAGAAGTTTTGGCTTTATCCTCTTAGGCCATTAATACTTGGTTGTATCCGAAAAATCCATCTATATATGAGTGTAGCATGCTAGAGTCTGCACTATCAATGAGGACATCTATTTGGGGTAAAGGAAAATCATCTTTAGGGGAAGTCTTGTTTAAATCTCTATAGTCCACACAGACCCTAATGCTTCCATCTTTCTTTGGTACGGATACTATGTTGGCTAACCAATTTGGATAATTTATCACTTCAAGGAACTTTACTTTTATTTTTTTAGTGACCTCTTCTTCAATCAATTCAGCCCATTTCAAATGCCTAAGCTTTTGTTTGACAGGTTTCATGTGAGTGTAAGTAGGAATCAGATGTTCGACTATGTCTCGATCTATTCCAGGCATATCCTCATAAGACCAAGCGAATACTTCTTCATATTTTTTTAAATATTTTTTCAAATCTCTCTCTCTCATCAGAAGTAAGGTCAGATGCTATGTTAATGTTTTTCAGATTTTCAGTTGTTCCCAAATTTAATGATTGTGTATCAACAGAATTAATATTAATGATGCTCATGTTCAAACTTTTCTTCAACCAGGGCAGCAATCTCCTTTTGGAGTTTTCTCGACTTTCAGGATGGCTTCCTTCTTCTCTTCTAGATTGGGCTCCTTGTCAGCTGGCAAGGTGAGCTCTTTCTTCACTTGTTTTACTATCTTGGCAACATTAACAAAAATTTCAAAACTCGGGATCAACTTTCCCATGAACATGATTGGCTCTGGCTTTCCTTGGAGTGGTCCCACGTTTAGAGCTTTGACAAAAAATCTCTTCAAGTAGTGGAAAGCTCATCTTCTCATTCTTCTTTGGCTGGACATCTTTGTTGGCTTCCTCATATCCTAAACCATTCTAGGAAGTTTGAGTTTTGAAATTTGGAAGCTTTGTCACACTGGCCTTGCCCTTTCCAAGACCAGCTCCGGGAAGGTAGCTCATGTTCTTCATCATGTTCAAGACTTTAGAGTCCACTACTTCATCATCAGAAATTGTAGCTACTTGGAAACCAATGAGAGGCATCTCTACCATTAGAGCATTAACAACCTCATTATCTTCGGCCTTGATGACCACCGTCTCATCTCTGTTAGGGAATTTGATCTTTTGATGAAGGATGGAAGGAACTCCACCGAGAGGATGAAACCATGGTCATCCCAAAAGTAGAGTAAAGGTAACAGGTATGTACAAAATAACAAAATCAACAATAGATTCAATTGGACCAACCTTCACATCAGCTTTGAAAGTTCCTTCGGCATGCCTCTTGGTATTGTCATAAGCCCGAATGGTTACTTCGGTTGGGCTTAGATCCCTCGTTGACATGACTAGCTTTGGCAATATTTTAAGTGGACAAACATTTATGGAGGATCTATCATTAACCATTACACATGGAGTCCTTTTTCCTTTGATTTCCACTTTGATAAAGAGAAGGCGGATGTGATCTCTCCCCTCTTTCGATAAATCTGCATCTGAGAAAGATACCATTCCCATATTAACTTCCCTCTTCTTTTGAACTTCTTCACACTTCATTACTCCTTCCACTTTTATGAAGTTAATCGGTGTTATGGAGGTGGAAATTGGCATGCTAGCCAAGGCCTTGGCTACAGTTTCAAGGTGCTTTTCAGAAGTGGCCAATAAGTCCCAAATGCTAACACTTGCTTGGGTTCTCTTCAACTGCTTAAGCATAGTATCATCTTCCTTTTCTTTGTTCCCTACTTTGACTTCCTTTCCTTTATTAAATTCTACCTCCTTAGGTGGTGGCCTTGCATAAGGCTTACCAGATCTTGTGTTCATTACTTCATCTTCTTCAGGCTCGGACTATGTCCATTCCTCCTTCTTGAGTATAAGATCGTCATCACTATCGCTTGAATCCCAAAACTCATTCACAACACAAATTGCTACTTCTTTACCCACCATAGCTTGTTCAACTTCGCTAAATACCACTTCTTCTTTGGTTGCTTCTTCATCCACATCTTGGAAAGAAGACATGACAAAACTTTCATGCAAACCTCCTCCAATCTTGAAGGTTGCCGGTGGTGGTATTCTATTGAATCTTGGCAATAGATTGTCTTTGGTGTTTGGCTTGTTGGACTCGGGCAACTTCCCATTATCAATCAAATTTTGGATCTCATGCCTCAACCTCACACATCTATCCATGTCGTGCCCTTGCATTTGATGAAATTGAAAAAAAGCCTTAATGTCAAAATTAGGGGGGAGAGGGTTAGGCAAAGGACGAGGATTTAAGGGTAGTAACAATCCCTTCTTTTATAGCTTATTGAGGACCCAAGACAGTGGCTTCACCAATTCTGAAAACTACCTTCTTCCTTTTTGGCCAGAAGCATTGACATCAACTACCTTTTGCATGCCTTGGTTACCATACTGATAGTTTCCTTTCCCGTTCTTTCTTGTTGAAAAGCGATTCTTCTCTCTTTCCCACTCTTCAATTTGTAGATCAGCTTGTAAAAGGTCCTTGAAATCCTGAATGAGTGTATGTGAGATCCTTTCATGAAGGCTATGTAACACTCCTCTTTTAATCATTCTAATTTGATCATATTCATCTGGCCTTCTCTTGAGCAATGCAGCCTTATTTCTCTACCTCTTCATATAGTCCATGAAATTCTCATTCGGCCTTTGTCTAATGGACTCCACCTCTATTAGAGTAACTTCTAATTCAGCATTGTATCCATATTGTTAGATGAAGGCCTTGTATAGCATATCCCAACTCTTTTGAGTGTCATCATCTAAGGTATTGAACCAATTTTGGACAACAGGATCCAATGAGAGCATAAAGTACCATAAAATTTGAGCTTTAGTAGCTCGGGCAGACTGCATAGCAGTGATATACTGCTTCACATGGAGGTGAGAATTTCCACTACCATTGTACCTAGTGAAGGAAGGCATCTTGAACTTATAAGGGACCTCCTCATCTTGTTCAAACAGTTTGTCAATCTCGGACATCTCTTCAGTTTTTAGCTTCTTTTCAAACTTCTTTTCTAAGTTAATAATCATCTTCTCAACATCAGATATCTCGATCTTTTCAACAATTGTCTTTTCAACAACCTTTGGCTCCTTCTTTTTATCTTGAGTATCTTGGAAGTATTGAGCCCAGTCATCATCATCATCAATGACCACCTTGTCATCATCAAAAGCTACTTCACCAACTTTAGCCTTCCCCTTATCTTTCTTAGTGATTGAGGATGCTTCAGCGGTTTTCCCAAACATTGTAGTCATTTGATTCTTCATGATCTCAGCTAGGGCCCCCTTTAGTTCTTCCATTTTAGCATTAAGGGCGTTGTCCACCATTCTTTGAATTTGTTCAGGCTCCATTACTTTTGTTGAAAAAGTAATTGAGTTTCTGCTAGATTCTTGTCTCCGGTGTAGGTCAGATTGTCATAAGCTTTTGAACTATCATAATCCAGGGCTATGAGCCAGAAAGGATTAATGATATGTGATGTGATGCATGAATGCATGTATGCACAAATAATAAACAAACAAGGATAAATAGTACGTTCCTTCCAACCTTATAACATCCATACACGAATGGCATGTCTCTTTTCCGAGGTAATATGGTTAACAAAATACCAACATAGGGTATCTTGTTTTTGAATAATTCCCTCAGATGTTTCAACCAATAGTTATATTTTCAAAAATGGAAATCAGTCCATGATAATTCCCATTAATTAGGTCTTAAACCATTCAGCCAACTAAAATAGCTTTTATGCTATATTGGATTAAAACTAAATTAAGAGGTTTATTACAAATAGATTTCTCAGTTGAAAAAGTGACTAGTGATTCATGCCAAAAACAAGCCCATGATTAATAACTCTTAGTATAAACTAGGCTCACAATTAATTTTTGGTGTTTTCATAATTGACCAAAATAATTTATAAGCTCTTTTAAAGGTTGGATGAAAATAATTTTGTTTCTAAGCCTAGTGTAAAAGGATTTTAGAAAAAATAGATTTTAGGCTTTGTATTTGAGTCATGAGAAAAGAACTAGTTTTTGGAAAAGTTTTATATCCAAAGACCATTTTAAAAAGTTAAGAAAATATCTTTGATCTTTTGGATTTTAAAGAAAAAATTATTTTGAGCTTACAATGTACTTAGGTCATATTAGAAAAAGAACAAACCAAATAAGCTGTTATTTAAACCAAGATAAATTAACCATAGCCAAACAATAAGCATTTGGGGTAAAGACCTAAGAAAAGTAACTAGGCCAATTACATGAGCTTTAGTCTTTAGGTTGAAAAGGCTTAGATTCCCATAGTAAGTATATACCAAGAGGTACAAGGCTATGAGTGGTTATGCCATGCTCGATCTCCATACCTTGAGTCAACGTATGGTATCCTTTACATAATACAACATCGGTAACACGGGCATCCTAACTCAAGCACACAATGCAATATAATGATGCAATGGATAATACCATGATAAGAAAGAATAGAATAATATAAAGACTAACGAAATCAACTTCTCTTATCCCCAGTGGAGTCACCACTGTGAGCGGAAATTTTTGCCCCCACTTCCGGTGGAATGGTTCTTGTGACTTCGACACTGTTTAGGCTCAAGGCCTTAGAGAACACGGGCCTAAGCCCGGAGAAAATAGAGTCGCCACTCAGATGGACTGAGAAAAATAAAGGGGTGGATGACTCCATTCCTAAGGAATCCCCAACCCCCTAATGGGCTCGAAAAGTTGGGTACTTGTGGGGAAGGTGAGAAACGGCCCAGCACCCCCACAACGCCCGGTTCATTGGAACCGGCCTCTTTTTCAGGTCTTAAAATTATAAAATTCTTAAATATAATGATATTATCCATGCTATATGCGATCATAAGAATAAATAAATACTTTATTAAAATCAAAATAATGTTCTTACAAAACAAATAAATGGACACCCTTCCGAGGATGAAAACATGTCCTTACATCGTCCATGTCTAAAACTAA
Organism: Garcia nutans; assembly: GCA_947685225.1. Classification (NCBI taxonomy): domain Eukaryota; kingdom Viridiplantae; phylum Streptophyta; class Magnoliopsida; order Malpighiales; family Euphorbiaceae; genus Garcia; species Garcia nutans. Next base: position 41,228,235 of record CANTUV010000045.1, read on the forward strand.
ATAGGTCACCCACCGAAAAGGTGAAAATGTGTCCTTTACATTAGTCCAACAAAACTTTAAATAAAATAAATTACATGATGTTTAACTAATGAGGTACCCACAAAGTTGAAACATACCTCTTGAAATTTTAAAACTAAGACAAAAAAAAGAATATTCAATAATCTAATTATAAATAAAAGCAAACCATTCATAAAATAAAATAAACCATTCATCATTAACATATAACAAATCACATAATCAAATAAATAAATAAAATTAGAATTCAATCCATTAAATAAACAAGGTTAAGGTTTAAGATTTAGGATTTAAGAAATTAGGGTTCTGGGATTTAAAGATTGAGGAAATAGGGTTTTGGTTATGGCTTTAGGCTACTGGGAGTACTGGGTGTTGGTTTAATAAATTATGATTTTGAAATTTTAGCTTTTAAGGAATTAAGTTTTTGGCATTTAGAATTAGGGTTTTAAAGAATTTAGTGTTCGGGAAAAATGATTTAGGGTTTTTTTAAAAATAAAGCACTTTAGGGTTTGTTTGAAGAATAATTTATGGTTTTAGAAGAAGAGCTTAAGAATTTGGGATCTAAGGTTTCAAAGTTAATTTTTTTGGGTTACTGGATATTTGGAAAACAGATTAGGATTTAAGAAAGCAATTTTGAATCTTAGAATTTTAAAAAATAATTTAGGGTTTTGATAATTGCAAAACTATTTTAGGGTTTTAGGAATTATAAAGCAAATTAGGTTTGGGTCTTAGAGTTTACTAGAGTTAGGGTTTTATCAAAACATGATTATTATAAAAAACTTTAAGACCACTCTAACATGGATTTTTTTTTGATAAATACTTAAATGAAATATGACTACTAGACGTTTAAAACATTATTTCAATAATCTAATGCTATGGTGATTTAATGGAACAAGCTACTGTGAAGATTTGAAAACAGAATTAATTAAGATTTAGGGTTTGAATAACTTAGGGTTTAAGAAATTAGATTTGTGTTTTGTGATTTTAGAGAAGTGTAATTAGGGTTTTAGTTTTCAAAAATATGTTTTATGGGTATTAAGGCATTAGGGTTTTTGTAACTTCACATTGTATGATGAAGTTATTGTAAACATAAGCAAAGAAATAGAGATTCAAACCTCCATTGCTGGTTCCACCACAATCTTTGAATTCTGGTTGAACAATAAAAGAGATAGTATAGGCTGCCTTTGATGGATTGTTGTTGCTTGCTCACTGCCTCTTGCTCCTTTAAGGTTCTCTTTTTTGGCCGAAAAAATCCAAAAGTTCAAAGTCAGATAAAAAATTGTAGATCCTCTATTCTATGTCTTTAATGTGGTATTTATAAGAAAAAAATAAAAAACCTAATACTAATTGGCTAAGGAAATAAAAACTTTTTAGGAAATAAAATTAAAAACAAAGTAGAATAGGGATTTGGCAAAACTTCGCGCGGGCCGAAAGTAAGCTGGCAAAGAAGTTCTGCGGGCGCTGGGCCTGGGCCAACCAATTCACCGTAGGATTTTTTTGTGGTGAATTGGCTTGTGGCTAATTCGTCGCAGGTTTTTCCTGCGGCGAATTGGCCCAAGCCAATTCGTCGCCGATTTTTATTTATTTTATTTATCCTTTTTTATTATTAATTTTTTTATTTTTATTAAAAATAAATATTATGAGTAATAAATATTATTAAAATAAATATTATTTAATTAAAACACCACAAAAATTATTTTGGACTGCTTAAAAATATCAGATTGGACTGGATAAAAAATTAAGGGTCTACACTTGTGTTCTCTAAGGCCCTAAGCCTAACAGTGCCGAAGTCTCAAGATTCATTCCACCGAGAGTGGGGGTAAAATTCCCGCTCACAAGTCACCTGGCAAAAACTCACCGAAGGTAGGCGGTAGCAAGCTTGTTCTAGTTTATCAATATATGGTGGAGCCTCAAACGCAGGTTTTGTTTTCTTAATTTCATTCCCTTAATGCATCCAGTAGTTATATCTTTTTCCTTAATAATTAAACATTTTGAAAATCCATGGTAATCTAGTAGCTATGTTTTTCCTTAAGCGTTAAAAGTATTATTTAGTCCAGTAGCTAAGTAACCTAGGTTGTCAAATTGTATAAAACCTAAACATATTAAGCTTGTCATAAATTGTATGTTATAAACTGTAGACCCCTAATTTTGGCCCTAAGGTAATATGATCTTAATTAAAGAAGGACAAGTTAAATTTGGTCTAATTTTAAAAGCTTTAACCTAGTTTATAGCTTTAAAACAGGTCAGTCCAATTTTAAAAGTCCTAAATTAAGTTGGTTCAATTTTTTTTAAAACCCTAAACTACTCTAATTTAATTTTTAAAGGACCAAATCAACTCTGACTTAATTTTAAAATCTTGAATTAAATTTGATCTAATTTTAGAAGCCAGAACAAATCAGACCAAGCTCGGTTTACCCTTAAAAACCAAAATGCCTTGGAACCATGGCGAATAGGAGCCCAATTTGCTCTATAGTGAATTGGAGCCCCAATTCACCATGGACCATTATCCATAGGTCCATGGTGAATTGAGAGCTTTCTAATTCGCCATGGGGTCTTTAAAGTTAATTTGAATTGTAGTTTTGGGACTGATCAAGCTTTCTAATTAAGATGGGACTTTAGATAACCTTCATATTAATAGACGATTAGGGTTTTAATGAGCCAATCTTTACCTATAAATATGTGAGTAAAGCAATTAACGGGGGGTAGCAATTAACAAAGATCAACGAAGAAACTTTTGGGCAGCCACAATTAATAAACTAAGCAACGACAATAATTAAATGAGGGTACAACAATTGCTTCAAGCAATTGCTACACTTAACCAGCACTCTCAGTTTTGGTGGAGCCTATAATATCCCAAATTTTATTTTTGAAAATTCCTAATTTTTTAAATTTAATAAAATAATTAGATAAATTAAATAAATGGTTTTAAATGAAAAATGAGAGGGTTTAAGTGAAATGTATATGTGATATATATGCAAAATATGCATAATATACAAAGTCAATAAAAAGTCAACACTTTTTAAAAAGAAAAGTCAAAGTCAAGGGTATTTTGGTAAATAAACTTTAAATTTTAAAATTATTAAATTAATTCAAAAATAAATAATTTTGGATGAAAGATAATATTTTGGGGTTTTAATTAATTAATTAATTAATTAATTATTAAATTATTTAAATAATATATATATATATGTGGTTTAAAAAGAAAGTGGAAAGAAAGAGAAACAAGTTGATATTCATCTACTTCTTCTTCCATGAAGGGCCAAATCTCCATAGCCAATCCACTCCAATATTTCTTCTTCCATACCCCCATTAATTGAAGTATTTCAAGTGTTCAAGTTCTATTTTCAGGAATTTCCTCGATATTTGGTAAGTTTTCAACTTGTTTCCTTGAATTTCCATGAAAGTTTTAATATGTATGATTTGGATTTTTGATGTAGTATGATTTAATTATTGGAATTGGTGTATATGAAGTTGTTTTGAGTATTTAACAATGATTTTCAGGGTTGATTGAAGAAATGGTTGAGTTTGGGTAGAGATTATTGAAGAGAGAGAATTTAGGGTTATAGACTTTTAGGATTTGAGAAACCATGGGTTTTAATTGTGCAAATTGATTCTAAATGAGTGTTTTTGATGCATAAATAATTATTTTAAAGTCAAATATTCAATTTGGTTGCGATTGATTGGAGTTTGTAAATGAAAGTGGTGATTTAGGGTTTTGAAAAAGTGATTTTCCAAAGTTGTTGAATTGTTTGATTTTAATGGTTAAAGCGTGTTCTTTAGTGATAAAAGTGATGAATATAAGCTTGAAAGACTCAATGGATTGAGTTGGAATGGAAAACCTTCAATGAGAGAAGGTTATGCCATTTTAGAATTTTGGTTATAAATGTGTATTTTTGTAATATAATTTTTTTACACATGTTAAAATATATTTTTAATAATGTAAATAAACTTAAAATATCCAATTGAAAGACTTAGTATAGTATTCCAAAGTTAAAGTGACGTTAGCCTTAACTTTGAGAATTTTGTTTGAATGATGTTTAACTATGATTTAAGATTGGAAATGCCTTAGAATGTGGCACTAAATGATTATTCATGATCACATTTGTATAAGAATTGACGAGAGTTGATTTGCCCCATCCAAGTGTTGAAGGGCATGTTGGAAGAGAAGGTTGGAGGTGGTGTTTGAGCTTGTTTTTGGTTGTTCTTAGAGGTTTGTACAAACATTGGATGAATTGGTTATACTTGTATTACATTGGGCTTAACACATTTTTGATTGAAAAATGTGTTAAGCTACTTGATACATGGAACATGTATGAATAATGTACTATGACATGTGTAATGTCATATATGTATCAAATGCGTTGGGAAAAGCCATTTTTAATGGCTAAATTGTGTAAATTGCAAAATATGTGTATTATGTGAAAATTATCTAAAGTGTTTGGGTAATGCCATTTGTTATGCATGCATTAACGTCATTGTTAAAAAAGCCATTAGTAATGGCTAAAGTGCATAAAATGTGAATCATATGTGGATTATGTGAAATTACCTAAGATATTTGGGTGATGAGTTTTAAGGTAAAATGTGATGTAATGTGATGATATGATGAAATGTGATGAATTGATATTGCTATAAATGAGAAAAGTGAGAAAAAGATGAGAAAATAAGGCAATGTGCCTAATAGATAATGAAAAATGAGGCAATGTGCCTTGCTTTATTATGAGAAAATGAGAAAGAGATTAATAATGAGAAATGTGAATTAATTGTGTGCCTAGTATGTTATTAAATTTCAGAGTTCTGTGTTTGGCGGCATGCCTATGAGGTTATCCGCATTATTTGCCTTCGTGACTAGCTTTTGAGCAATTATTGATTTCCCTTCGAGCTAGACATTGGACATCACTTGCCTTCGGGCTAGATGCTGGGCATCACAATGATTTGCCTTCAGGCTAGATGTTGGGCGTCACTTGCCTTCGGGCTAGGCATTGGTGTCAATATAGACCAAAATAGTAACTTTGAAATTTGAATAACATATTAGATCCTTTGGGCCCATGCTTGTGTTTGTTTTTTATGTGAATTGTGAATTGTGAAACAATTGAAAAATATGCTTTAAATGATATGAGATATGATAACCATATGCATTGTGCATTGGCATTGCATTTGAGTTTTATTGTTATCAAAGTTTATACTACTAGGCTTTTGGCTTAGCGGCATTGAAATTCATCGTGCAGGTGACAAGGTAGATTTGGTAGAGCCGGAGAGTTTATCTAGACCGGGTCGGGTCTATCTTTGAGTTTGCTTGAGTTGATTTGGCTGCTTCTTCAAGATTAGTGCCAACTGCCAGCATGTTTATATTTTTATTATATTTTGATATTACATATATTATATTATGTTTTTGCTATATATATTGTAAATTATAAAGGACGTTTTGGATAAATATTATGTTATGGATTTTATATGTGTTTTTGGATAAACATATATATATATATATATGTAAAAATGTGTTGTGAATTTGGAGAAAATGAGAGTACTGGAGAAATGTATGAATTGATTATTGGGAGTGCTTTTGTATGCAGGTTGTTTGTTTGTTGAAAATGGAAATGCCCAAATTACAGACCAAACTCTGGCAAATTTTTTCCAGAGATTTTTATGAAAAATGCTTATTTTAGAACCTATAATTTATAATAATATTTTATTTGTTATTTAAATATACATTTTAAAGTATTTAAAATTTAAAATTTGAAAAGTGAATTTTTTTATTAAATCGGACTGTGACATTTTTATACCGTATATGCTTATTTTACATATACTGGCATATATATTGTATGTATATAGGGTATAAGGGTACATTTATTTTGGTATCAGAGCCTAGGTTTGAGGTTCTCAACCTAGGTGGGTTGTTAGAGAGAGAAAATGGAGATTTTTAAATATGGTTTTAATTGAGATACATGCATTGGACTGGCAGTTTCTGATCTCTAATGTGACAATTTTTGTTGTATTCGCAGATATAGGTAGTTATGGCATCTCGGGCGCATCAATCTACTGAAGGTAGTGCTAAGAGTGTAGCTCCTAATGAGGGTAGAGTTGGAGCTGGTGTTGTGTCTGTTGGTGAGGCGTCTGCTTCTATGCCTATTAAGCCAGCAGCTGATGAGATTTTATCGGGCTGGGTACGGCATATGGTGGAGCTATTGAGATAGTCTCCGGTTCAGCAGTTGCCGCCGCCGCCACAACCGTAGCAGTAGCCGCAGTTGCTGATGAGGAAGTATGGTAAGCTGAGGCAGTTTGGAGCTGAGGACTTTGTTCATACTATAGACCCTATTGTAGCAGTTCAGTGGCTAGATAGGGTCCAAAGAGTGTTCATCCAGCTGCAGGCTATTCTGGAGGAGAAGTTTTATTATGTCAGATCTCTTATGCAGAGAGATGCATATGAGTGGTGGAAGATGGTTCCACATTCTATGGATGATCCACCAGTCCTGGCCTATGATGATTTCTTGTGGGAATTCAAGAAGAAGTATACCCCGAGGGAGTATAAGGATGCAAAGAAGATGGAGTTCCTGAGTTTGAGGAAGGATACCAGGATGTGACAGAGTATGAGATAGAGTTTATCTGGCTGAGTTAATATGTTGTTGTGATCATTTTTTATGAGATTGACCATTGCTGGAGGTTTGAGGATAGAATTTTTTATTAGAAATTGTCCAAAGCCACCAGAGGATAGATAGACAGATATTGTAGCTTCTCGACCAGTGTTAGAAGGGTCATGGTGGAAAAGGTTTTGGTAAAGGTGATCGATCTGGGACTGGTCAGAGAGGAGGTACTACAGTCAGGGGTAGACTAGATGAGACAGGGCCATCGCAGCGGGTTTATGTGATGTAGAGGCAACTGGATGCTTCTGCTATCATTGCTTTTACTTTGGTACTTCACCTGGGTCGACTCATTCATACATCAGTGCATCCATCTTGCCTGTGAGTGATTTGCATTCTGAGTCCCTAGGATTTAATATTTTGGTCACAAATCCTTTAGGGAACAGTGTTATGGTTAGCAGGGTGCACCAGATAGTTCGATTGTGGTTCAGGATGAGGAGTTTCTCGGTGACCTAATTGAGATGCCTTTCAAGGAGTATGATCTAATTTTAGGCATGGATTGGTTATCCAGGCATGGGACTATGGTAGACTATTAGTAAAAACATGTTACCCTGAGAACACGTGATGGTAGGGATGTGATGATATCTAATGAGTAGAGGCATCTTTCATCCATGTTTGTTTTAGCTAGGATGATGATTCAGAAGGGATGTGAGGCTTATCTTGCTCATGTTGTAGATACCAGAGTAGTAGAGTCCCATCTTTACATGTATACCTATAGTTGCTAAGTATTCAGATGTTTTACCTAATGAGTTGCCAGGGGTACCTCCTGAGAGATAGATTGACTTTGGTATTGATCTGATGCATGTTACCACTCCTATCTCTATTACCCCTTATCGGATGGCACCTGTAAAGTTGAGGGAGTTGAAGGTGCAATTGCAGGAGTTGTTGGATTTCATCAGCCCTGGTGTGTCCTCGTGAGGAGTGCCTGTGTTGTTTGTGAAGAATAAAGTGACATCTTGAGATTGTGTATTGATTACAGACAGTTGAATAAGGTGACCATCAAGAATAAGTATCCATTGCCTTGGCTAGATGATCTCTTTGATCAGTTGAAGGGAGCAACAATATTCTCTAAGATTCATATGAGATCAGGGTACCATTAGTTGAGAGTCAGAGATGTGGATGTATCAAAGAGAGCTTTCTGCATGAGGTATGGGCATTATGAGTTTTAGGTGATGCCTTTTGGATTGACGAATGCACTGGTAGCATTTATGGATTTGATGAATAGAGTGTTTAAACCCTACTTAGATCAGTTTGCGGTGGTCTTCATTGATGATATTCTACCGTATTCGCGTAATGAGGAGGATCATGATAGGCATTTACGGGTTGTATTACAAACTCTAAGAGAGAAGCAGTTGTATGCTAAACTGTCTAAGTATGAGTTCTGGCTTGATCAGGTAACTTTTCTCGATCATGTGGTTTTAGCAGAGGGTAATAGAGTTGATCCGAGTAAAGTCGAGGCTATCTTGAATTGGGGTCAACCGAAGACTGTGATAGAGGTTAGAAGTTTTCTAGGTTTGGCATGCTATTATCATTGATTTGTGAAGGTTTTTTCTATGATTACTGCACCACTCACCAGATTACTTCAAAAAGGAGTTACATTTGTGTGGACAGATCGGTATTAAGCGAGTTTTGAGCAGCTGAGGGAGATGTTGACTCAGGCTCCTGTCCTTACCCTGCCTGTGGAAGGTAAACCTTATGTGATATACAGTAATGCTTCATATAGTAATGCTTCATATAGTGGTTTAGGTTGTGTTCTGATGCAGGAGGGTAGAGTCATTGCTTATGCCTCTCGACAGTTAAAGCCTCATGAGCTAAATTATCCAACTCATGATTTGGAGATAGCAGCCATAGTTTTTGAATTGAAGATTTGACGGCATTACTTGTATAGGGAAAAGTGTTTCATTTATACTAATCACAAGAGTTTGAAGTACCTGGGTGTTCAGAGAGAGCTGAATCTTCGGCAGAGATGGTGGTTAGAGTTGATTAAAAACTACGACTGTTTGATTGATTATCATCCTAGCAAGGCAAATATTGTAGCTGATACCTTGATTTGAAAGTCTTTGGTAGGTTTAGCTACTTATTCGCTCTCATTGCTTGTTGAGTTGAGAGCGTTGAATGTCAGATTTGAGTCTGGTGATGATGGTGCATTGATGGCTCAGTTGCAATTGAGGCCAATTATGTTGGATCAGATTGGGGAGGTTTAGTTGGTAGATGAGACAATCCAGAAGACTATGATGGATTGTCATAAGGGGAAGAGTCAGGGCTTTCATGTGAGAGATGATGGTTGTTTTTGGTATAGAGATAGGATTTGTATTCCTAATGATGCATGATTGAAGAGGATGATATTAGAGGAAGCACATCAGTCACTCTATGCTATGCACCCTAGTAGTACCAAGATGTATCAGGACCTGAAGCAGCATTATTAGTGGTCAGGTATGAAGAGAGACATAGTAGAGTTTGTATCTAGATGTCTCACTTGCCAAAGAGTGAAGGCTGAGCACCAGGTTCCTTCAGGGTTGCTCCAGCCATTATCAGTGCCAGAGTGAAAATGGGAATGAGTGATGATGGATTTTATGACTGGACTGCCTTTGACACTGAAGAAGCATGATGCAATCTAGGTGATTGTTGACCAAATGATGAAAGCAGCTCATTTTCTTCCATTTTGGATGGATTATTCTCTTGAGAGGTTGGCAGAGCTGTATATCAGTGAGATAGTGAGGTTACATGGAGTCCTAGTTTCTTTTGTGTCGGACTAAGATCCCCAATTTACATTTAGGTTTTGGTGAAGTTTGTAGGATGCTTTAGGTTCTCGGTTGAATTTTAGCATTGCTTTGCATCCTTAAATAGATGGGAAGTTAGAGAGAGTGATATAGATTCTAGAGGATATGTTGAGGAGCTGTATCATTAATTTCGTTGGGAGCTGGGATAGATTCTTTCCACTGACTGAGTTTGCATATAACAATAGTCATTAGTCCAGTATTGTGATGGCACCTTATGAGGCCTTGTATGGTAGGAAGTGCAGGACACCTTTATGTTGGGATAAGGTTGGAGAAGGTAAATTGGTCAGTCCCGATTTGATTAAGGAAATAGAAGAGAAAGTGAAGGTGATTCGGGATCATTTGAAAGAAGCTTCAGGCCGATAGAAATCCTATGCATATTTAAAGAGAAGAGACATAGAGTTCAGTGTGGGAGATAAAGTATTTTTGAAAGTATCTCCTTGGAAGAAGATTTTGAGATTCGACTACAAAGAGAAGTTGAGTCCTCATTTCATAGGACCATATAAGTTTCTAGAGAGAGTTGGTCCAGTGGCTTATAGACTGGCTTTTCCGCCTGAGTTGGATCGGATTCATAATGTCTTCCATGTCTCCATGCTTCGGAGATACAGGTTAGACCCATCTCATATATTGTTAGTGGAGTCCATTGAGGTGAGTCCAGACTTGACTTACGGGGAAGAACCAGTGGCGATCTTGGCACGAAAAGTGAAAGAGTTGAGAAATAAGAAGGTGCCAATTGTGAAAGTCCTTTGGAGGAATCATGCCACTAAGAAGGCGACATGGGAGAGTGAGCAGACGATGCGGAGCCAGTATCCTCAGTTATTTCAGAGTTAATAGCAAGTAATTTCACGAACGAAATTTATTTTTAGGGGGAGAGAATTGTAAAATCCCAAATTTTTTAAAAGTCTTAATTTTTGAAAATTTAATAAAAGAAATTATAAAATAAAAAATTGGATAAATTAAATAAATGGTTTTATATGAAAAATGGGATGTTTGTAAATGAAAAAGTGAAATGTATATGTGATATATATGTAAAATATACATAATATATAAAGTCAACAAAAAAAAGTTAAAACTTTTTAAAAGAAAAGTCAAAGTCAAATGGCATTTTGGTAAATATACTTTTAAAATTGAAAATTTTTAAAAATAATTCAAAAATATTTTATTTTTGAATAGAAGGTATGAATTTTAAATTTTTATTGAATAAATAAATAAATAATTAAAAATATATTAAAATATTATAAATAAATGGTTATAAATATGAGCGGAAAGAAAGAGAAATTGATATTTTGGTCTTCTTATTCTTCTTCTTCTTCTTCTTCCTTTTCCTAGTGTGCTGAATTTCCATGGGAGAAAAACTCAAGATTTTGCTTCATTCAATCTTCAAAAATTAATAGATTTTCAAGGTTTTGATTGAAGATTTGGTGTTTTCCACCAAAATTAGTAAGCTTTCTAACTTTTTCTTTGAATTTATGTGAAATTAAGAATATGTGAATTTTAGGTTGTTGAAGTAGTATATTATAATTGTCTAAGTTAGTAATGATTTTAAGGTTGGATTAAAGAAATGGTTGAGTTTGGATTAAGATTGGTGAAGAGAGAGAATTTAGGGTTATGGACTTTTAAGGTTTGAGCAACCATGCATTTTAATTGTGCAACTTGATTCTAAATGAGTTCTTTTAATGCATAAATAAGTATTTTAAAGTCAAATATTGCAATTGGTTTCATTTGGATGGAGTTTGAGAATGGAAGTGGTGATTTAGGGTTTTGGAAAAGTGATTTTTCAAAGTTGTTGAATTGTTTGATTTTATTGGTTAAAGCATGTTGTTTAGTAATAAAAGTGATGAATATAAGCTTGAAATTATAAATAGATTCAGTTGGAATGGAAAACCTTCAATGGGGGAAGGTTATGCCATTTTAGGGTTTTGGTTATAAGTGTGTGTTTTTGCAATGTAATTGTTTTAAACATGTTAAAATATATTTTTTAATAATGTAAATAAACTTAAAACATCAAATTGAATGGCTTAGTATGGTATTCCAAGCTTAAAGTGAGGTTAGACTTAACTTTGGAATTGTTGTTTGAATGATGTTTAATTATGATTTAAGATTGGAAATGCCTTAGAATGTGGTACTAAATGATTATTTATGATCACATTTGGTATAGGCATTGAGGAGAGTTGATTTTCCCCATCCTAGTATTGAAGGGCAAGTTGGAAGAGAAGAATTGGAGGGTGTTTGAGCTTGTTTTTGCTTGCTCTTAGAGGTAAGTACACACTTTGGATGAATTGGTTATATTTGCATTACATTGGGCTTAACACATTTTGGAATGGAAAATATTTTAAGCTACTTGATATATGGAACATGTATGAATAATGTGCTATGACATGTGTAATGTGATATATGTATTAAATGCATTGGGAAAAGCCATTATTAATGGCTAAATGGTGTAAAATGTGAAATATGTGTATTATGTGAAAATGACCCAAAGTGTTTGGGTAATGCCATTTGTTGTGTATGCATTAAGGGCATTGTTAAAAGGTCATTGGTAATGGCTAAAGTGCATAAAATGTGAATCATATGTGGATTATGTGAAATTACCCAAAATATTTGGGTGATCAGTTTTAAGGTAAAATGTGATGCAATGTGATGATATGATGAAATGTGATGAATTGATGTTGCTATAAATGAGAAATATGAGAAAAGTGAGAAAAATATGAGAAAATACGGCAATGTGCCTAATAGATAATGAAAAATGAGGCATTATGCCAAGCTTGATTATGAGAAAAATGAGAAAGAGATTGATAATGAGAAATGTGAATTAATTGTGTGCCTAGTATGTTATTCAATTTCTAGAGTTTTGTGTTTGGCGACATGCCTATGAGGTTATCCTAATTATTTGTCTTTGGGGCTAGCTTTTGAGCAATTATTGATTTGCCTTCGGGCTAGACATTGGACGTCACTTGGCTTCAGGCTAGATGCTGGGCATCACTATGATTTGCATTTGGGCTAGACACTGGGTGTCAGTATGGACCAAAACAGTAACTCTGAAATTTGAATAGCATATTAGATCATTTTGGCCCATGCTTGTGTTTGTTTTTATGTGAATTTCGAAACAATTGAGAAATATGTTAAAATGAAATGATATGAGATATGATATCAAAAAGCATTGTGCATTGGCATTGCATTTGAGTTTTATTGTTATCAAAGTTTGTACCGCAGGCTTTTGGCTTAGCGTGATTTAAATTCATTGCGTAGGTGATAGGGGAGATTCATTAGAGCTAGAGAGTTCATCTAGACTGAGTCGGGTCTAGCTTTGAGTTTGCATGAGTTGATTTTTCCACTTCATCAAGTTCAGTGTCGATTGCCAGCATATATGTATTTTATCTTATCGTATATGATATTATGTATATTATATTATGTTTTGAGGTATATATATATATTATAAATTATAAAGAATGGGTTGATATGTGTTTTGAAAAATTATATATATGTATATGTAAAAATGTGTTGTGAATATTTGGAGAAATTGAGGAGTATGGGTGAAATGATGCTTTAATATCATTTGGGAGTGTTTTTGTGTGCATGTTGTGTTGTTTGTTGAATTTGGGAATGCTCAAATTACAGACAAATTTCAGGTGAATTTTTTCCAAGAGATTTTTATGAAAAATGCTTATTTTAGAACCTATGATTTATAATAATATTTTAGTTGTTATTTAAATATACATTTTAAAGTAATTAAGATTTTAAATTTGAAAAGTGAAACTTTTTTATTAAACCATACTGTGATATTTTTGTACTGTATATGCATATTTTACATATACTGGGTGTATATACTGTACGTATATAGGGTATAAGGGTGTTACAAAAATGACGAGGGTCACATGATATCAGAGACCTGTTATGGAAGCAAAATTGACTAGACCAATCGTCATCTCTCCAATGGACAAGTAGAAAGTATGAACAGTGTCCATCCATCGCTCTACAAAAGTGCTTGGATCAAACTCCTATCAATTTGATATCCTCGGGATGGTAATTGCAAAATGAAGTCTTCAAAGCTACTTTCTTGGACCATTTTTTTTTATTATAGGTGGGGCCGATCATACCATTTGCAGGCTTTGGGAATGTTTCTTCCTACTTTAATTTCACAACCATCATGTTATCAAAATATAGGTAAGTCAAGGTATGTACACATATATTAATTTTTGCGCTTTAATAAAAATTACATTCATACTCTCTTTCTCTTACTAATTTCTATAGTTTTTACTACATAAATTTTCATACCTATTACCAATTTTTATAGGTGTTGCCATATATATTTTTGTACAATAATATTTACCAATTTTGCTACATATTTTTCATGCATATTTTTGCACAATAAATTTACCAATTTTTCTACATAATTTTCATACATATTTTTACATAACAACATGTAGACCCTTAATTTTTGATCCATTCAAATCCGATAGTCTAAAATAATTTTTATGATATTTTATTTATTTTAATAATATTTTAATTACTAATAATATTTAATAGTTATTTTAATAAAAATAAAAAAATATAAAATATAAAAAAATAAAAAAATCGGACGGGTCGGTGAGGCACGTGCGGCAGCCCATTTGGCTGCAGAAATTGTCTGCGGCGAATTGGGCAGTGCTCAATTCGCCTCAGATAGCAATCTGGGGTGAATTGGGCACTTCCCAATTTGCCGCAGCCAATTCTGCGATGAATTGGCTTGCCAGCTAGCCCACCATGCCCGTTTTTGCCAACGCAATTTTTGCCAGCGCAGCCCACGGGCCCGACAGCCCGCGCGCTGCCAATTTTTTGATCAAATCTTATTTTACCCAATTTTTAAATTTTTTATAAACAATTGGTATTTCCTTATTAAAATAGCATTAGGAATCTTTATTTCTCTATAAATACTAGCATTAAACACACGGATGAAAAAGGATAAAAACCCTAAAAAGAAAAGCAGAGAGATGCAATTGAGATGAAGAAAGATTAAAATAGCAAAGCAGGAAGGACAAAAGGAAATTAGCAAGAAGTATCAAGTATCAATCATTAATCTATCAAAGGCAGCAACACTGCCTTTGTTATTGTTCATCCAGAAAATAATTTGGTGGAACCTTCAACGTAGGTTTTGTGTCTTAATCTTGAATTTGCTTCAACATTCAATTGTTATAACATTCTTATTCTTACTGGTTTTTGTTTGTTTATTTTTATTATCACTTTGATTCAATTGTATAAATTGGTAAACCCTAATTATATATTCCATTCATTATTGTTTCATCCAATAGCTCAAAAATCCAGACAAATCCAAAAGCCCCGAACTATCTTCTTAATTCTCTAAACCCTAAACTTCTTTACAGTTTCTAAAAACTTTAATCTTAATTATTTCTATAAAACTCTAAACTGTTTTCTTAAATCCTAAGATCGAATATGTTTTCCAAAATATACAAAACCCTAAACTATCTTATCAATTCTCAAAACCCTAACCCAGTGTCTTAATCCCTTAATTTTCCTAAACCCTAATCTTCTTAAAACTCAATCCGAGAAAACCATAATTTATTCTCAAAATACCAAAACCTCATTTTTCAAACCCCCCATCCAATAAACCTAATAAGACCCTTAAGCCCAAATCCAATAAATTTCATAAATCTTTCTCTCCAGTAAACCTAAAAATCTTAAACCCTAATCCCAATCTTTTAAAATTATAAACCCTAATGTCTTAAGGTTCCAAAACCCTAATTTCATGCTATTAGCCTTAAACCCTAATTTGATTAACCAAAAACCTTACTACTTTCTTAAATTCATAAAACCCTAATCCATTCCATTTTTCCAAAAATCCTCACAGTAGCCTAAATAATAAATATAATAATTTCAAAATCCCTAAAACCTAAATGTTAATTAAATAACCTTAAATTAAGACATAAACCTAAATTTGTACCTTTATTGCTTTATTTAATTTTAGATTTGATTATGTAGTTTATTATATATTTTGATGGTTGATTTATTTAATTTCAATGCTTGATTTAATTAATTTATCATGTATGGATATTCTCTTTATTATTATGATTATTATTTGGTTGTTTTAGTATTAAAATTGTAAGAGGTATGTTTCCACTTTGTGGATACCTCATTAATTAATTTCTATGTAATTTAAATTGCATTTATATTTTGGACCAATGTAAAGGACATGTTTCCTCCTTTTGTTGGGTGTCCTATTTAGTTTAGACATGAATGATGTAAGGACATGTTTCCATCCTCGGATGGGTGTCCATTTATTTTCTTTGTTTGGACCTTGCTTTGATGTTAATATAATGATGCTTTATTTTAATTATTGCATGTAGTATGGATAATATTGTTATATTTAAGAATTTTATAATATTAAGAACTGCAAAGGAGGCCGGTTCCAATGAACCTAACGTTGTGGGGGTGCTGGGCCATTTCTCACCTTCCCCATACGTACCCAACTTTTCAAACCCATTAGGGGATTGGGGATTCCTTAGGAATTGAGTCATCTACCACTTTTTTTTTCCAGGCCCATCCGGGTGGCGACTCCATTCTCTCCGGGCTTAGGCCCGTGTTCTCTAAGGCCTTGAGCCTAAACAGTGCTAAAGTCGCAAGAACTATTCCACTGGGCGTGGGGGCGAAAATCCTTGCTCACACAACATTTATCATTAAATTATACTAACAAATTTTATGTTAATAAGTAATTCAAATTGCTGTAAAATGACACTTACCGACATTTTTTATTTGGAACTATGATGAAGATGCATCCTGGGTAAAATGAGAATTTGCTCAACCCCTCTGGGTTGGATGTAAGCAAGTAGCTCATTATTTGAATGTGTCCCAAACCTCAAGGAATGTTGGATAGCAGCCATTTATGATAAGTGTTAACGCTTTCAAAAATTTAAACTTGTATGAATGTTAAAGATGAAGATGTTCTGAATGCAAAAGTATAAGGGAACGATGGTTTATATAGAAAAATGAGGCAAGTATCAAGTATATAAAATATATATATAAGGTAAATCACATGCACTATAGTTAAATAATTCATCCTCAGATCAAATAATTCAAATTCATTCATCCGTTTCAATAATTGATAAGTCAAAGTTTGGTTTACATTATTCATTTATTTGGCAGATCAAATAATTCATTTTTTTTTATCTTCAATTCTAGTAATTCATAATTAGCTTTCCATTATTATTTCTTCTTCTATTTCAAAAATTCACACAGCACATGTCTAATTATTTTGGTTATATAATTATTGCGTGTCTAAAAAATATTTTTGTACTTACAAAAAAATTTTCCATGTTGGGGTAAGAGTATATAAGTACAGTAAAAATAGTTAATGTTATTGAAAAACTGACCATAAAAATAAAGTTTTTTTGCAGACAATCCAGGTCCAGAACCCTAAACCACCTCGGGTCTAGAACCTAAATATTTTTAAATCTAGAACTCAATCCGGATCCAAAACCTAAAACTTTTTCGAGCCCAGAACTTATTCCAGGTCCAAAACCCAAACCATCTCAGGTCTAGAGCCCAAAACATTTTCAAGTCCAGAAGTTATTTTGAGTCCAAAACCCAAACTATCTCGGGTCCAGAACCCAAACCATCTCAGGTCCAGAACCCAAATCAACCTAGATCCAGGACAAAGTCATTTTTTAGTCCAAAACTCAAACTGTGTCCAGAATCCAAACCAACTCAAGTCTAGAATGCAAATCATTTTCTTATCCAGAACTCATTCCAGGTCCAAAACACAAACCATTTTTGGGTCCAGAACTCATTTTTGGCCAAAATTAGTTCAAAGGTTATGTTGCTTATCACTCTCTAAATGAATTCAAGATCTTTCAAGCAGATGGCAAACTGTAGACTCTTAATTTTGGTCCTAAGCTAGTATGATCCTAATTAAAGAGGATCAAACTAAATTTTGTCTAATTTAAAGGCTTAAACTTAGTTTACAACTTTAAATAGTTTGGTCTAGTTTTAAAAGACCCAAATTAAATTTTAAAAGCCCAAAATAGCCCTAATTAAACTTGTTCAGACCAAAAATTTAAAATGGTTTGAGTCGGGACAGGTCCAGGCAACATGAGCCATTGCTTATGTCAACTTAGAGGATCCAAGTCGACATAAGCTTCACTCATGTCGGTTTAGGCACACCCAAATTGACATGGTCTGGCTCCATGTCGATTTGGACTTGAAAAATCAACATGAACCTTAATTCCAAAGCAATTTGGCCAACAATTGAATTTCCTAATCAAGCTAGAATTCATTTAAACCTTAACCTAAGTAGATTAGTGTGAGCGGAGACTTTTGCCCCCACTTCCATGTGGAATGGTTCTTGCTACTTTGGCAGTGTTAGGCTTAAGGCCTTAGAGAACACGGGCCTAAACCCAGAGAAAATGGAGTCACCATTTGGACAGGCCGAGAAAGTAGAAAGGGGTGGATAACTCGATTCCTGAGGAATACCCAACCCCTATTGGGTTTGAAAAGTTGGGTACATGTGGGGAAGGTGAGAATGACCTAGCACCCCCACAATGCTTGGTTCATTGTAACCGGCCTCCTTTTCAGGTCTAAATATTATAGAATTCTTAATTATTATGATATATTCCATACTAAATATGATAACCAAAATAAAAACATTATTGTATTAATAATCAAAGCAATGTCCAAACAAAATAAATAAATGGTCATCCATCCGAGGATGGAAGCATGTCCTTACATCGTCCAATGTCTAAAAATAAATAGAACACCCACTAAAAGGTGAAAACATATCCTTTACATTGATCCCAAAATCTTTAAATGATAAAAGTAAATTACATAATAATAAATGAGGCACCCACAAAGTAGAAACGTGCCTTTTACAATTCAAGAAATCAAATAAATAATTAATTAAGCAAACTAAATCATTCAAACATAATAATTAAAATGAAACATCCATTATAAATCAAACAAAATAAATCATCCATTCATGAGGAAATGTAGCAAATTAAATAACTAAGACTATGATTTAAAATATTAAATACAACTAATTAGGGTTTACATCTAAAATTGGGGTTTTGGCATTAGGATTTAAGGAATTAGGGTTTTAGGAATTTAGGTTTTAAGGACTTAGGGTTTTGGATTTAGGGTTTAAGGAATTAGGGTTTTGGAAGCTAGGGTTTTAGCTTAGGTCTTGGGGCTATTGGATCAAATTATTGAGTTAGGGTTTTGGTTTAAGTTTTAAGGTTTCTAGAAAAACAGTTTAGGATTCTGGGATTTTAGGTTAGAAAATAAATCTTGGAGTTACTGGATATTTAGAAAGCATGTTAAGACTTAAGAAAGCAATTTTAAACTTTAGAATTTAAGAAAATAATTTAGGGTCTTGGTAATTATAAAACTATTTTAGGATTTTAGACAATAAAAGCCAAGTTAGGTTTTGAGTCTTTGAGATTACCGTAGCTATGATTTAGAAACTTGGCTATTAGATTAATTTTAGGAGTTAAACTATTTGCAAACTCAGGTTTAGGGCTTCTGGAATTGAGGTTTAGGAATTATGTTTTTAGAAAACTAGGGTTTTTAAAGTTTTGAAAACTGTTTAGGGTTTTTAATATTAAGGAAAATAATTAGGGTTTTGTTGATTGAAAATAAATTAGGGTTTTGTAAATAATGAAATGAATTTGGATTTAAAGATTTATAAACTTAAACTGGATCAAGATATTAATTAAGATATCAAATTAATCAAAGTGTTCAAAGAAAAAAAGAAAATCTAGATATTACATGCTTAAATAGATTCATCAAATCAAATAATGAATTTACTGTAAATATGAACAAGTTAAGAAAAATGAAACCTCCATTGTTGATTCAACCATAATTAGTCTGTGCTGCCTTTTATGGATTGTCTGTTTAATCAATGTCTTTGATTGTTGCTGGATGATTGCTTGTTGCTTGCTACCTTCTGCTTCATAATTCCAATTGCGGATCCCTTACTTTGCCTTTTTAAGCTTATATTTATAGGCAATTATTATGTTAACCCTAAACTGTATCCCTGTTTAACAATTAATCCTAGCTGAATCAGGAATTAACGGCCAAAACTAAAAAATAACCTAGGCACATGTTGACCTGGGACTCTCAGGTCAACATGAGGCCATGCTCATGTCGACTTAGGACTCCAAGGTCAACATGTGCTTGGCTCATGTCGACCTTGGCCCTTCAAGGTCGACATGAGCCTTAGCTCCATGTTCCTGGATTGTCCCAACTCGAATCAGTGTCTTATTTTTAAATTTTTGGACCGTAAAATCTTAATTTGGGCCTAACAAACTTAATTTAGGGTTTTCTAATTAAATTTATGCCTTTTTAACCCAAATTGACTTATTTAAAAATCATAAACTAGGTTTAAATTTTTAAAGTCAGATCGAACTTATTTTGGCATTCTTAAATTAGGATCTTGCCAAATTAGGATCAAAATTAAGGGTCCATATTTTGCTCCCTACTTGAACAATTTTGAATTTATTCAGAACGTGAAAAGCAACATTAATTTTGACCAAGATGGGTTTTGGACCTGTTTTGAGTTCTGGACTCAAGATGGTTTGGGTTCTGGACCCTGTTTGAGTTATGGGCTCAAAAAAAGATTTGGGTTATGGACCCGAGGTGGTTTGGATTTTGAACTCGGTTCGAGTTCTGGACTCAAAAAATGATTTGGATTCTAGACTTGAGGTGGTTTATGTTCTGGACCTGATATGAGTTCTGGACTCAAAAAATAATTTGGATTCTGGACCCAGTTTGAGTTCTAGACTCGAGAAATGATTTGGATTCTGGACTCAAAAAATGATTGGGGTTCTAGGCTTGAGGTGGTTTAGGTTATGGATCTGGTTTGAGTTCTGGACTCGAAAAATCATTTAGGTTCTGGACCCAGTTTGTGTTCTGGTCTCGAAAAATGATTTGAGTTCTGGACCTGAGGTGGTTTGGGTTCTGGACCCGGTTTGAGTTTTGGGCTCAAACAATGATTTGGGTTCTAGACTTGGTTTGAGTTCTAAACTCAAAAAATGATTTGGGTTCAGGACCCAGTTTGAGTTATGAACTCAAAAATAAATTGGGTTCTAGACCTGAGGTATCTGTGAAAGTTAATTATCATCAGTAAAGTATTTTGCAAAAAAATTAGGCTATTTTTTACTATACCTATATACTCTTGCCCGCTATGTGGAAAAAATATTTATAAGTATAAAAATTATTTTTAGACATGCATAAAATATATATACCTAATAAATATCTATTTTACTATTGAAATGTTCCTTGTGCATTATTGAAACAAATAAAAGGGAAAGGAGCCAATTTTGACTAAAGTGACTTTACATAATTGAAATTTACAAGAAATTACAATAGCACGTGAATTTTTCCCAGCTTTTTACTATTTGATATTTATTATGTTTGACTTATATGCATTTCATTTTCCTTTATAAACAGCTCATACTATTTCACTTTTTGCAAACTGAACACTTTCACACAAAGTATTTCAATTCATTTATTTCCTTAAAATTTTGAAAGCTCGAATACTTATAATGGCAGGTGTCCAACATCCCTCAAAGTATGAGACTTGATCAAATAATGAATTGATTACTTACCTTCGAGCCAATGAGATGGAGCGAATTCCATTATTACTCGAGATGCATCTCCATTGTAGCTCTAATGAAAAAATGCCAGTAAGTGGTATTTTGCTGTCTATTTAATTTTTATGTGAATTATACAAGAAAAATAAGTATGATTATGATTATGTATGGAAAATTCCTATTGTGAAATTTATAGAAATTAATATATAAAAAATGCATATAGCAATAGGTATAGATAGGAGTGCACAAAAAAAATTTATAAAACAAAATGTAAAAACTATTTAGGAAACTGTTGATATAATAGAAATTTACAGAAATATGTAGAAGGAACAGTATAGTGGAAATTATTATGAAAAATGCGTATTTACTATACAGTGGAAATTGTTATAAAAATGCATGTTAAAATTAATATAATAAGAGAATTAGTGTACAAAAATATGTATATCAAAATTTATGCAGTAATGCATGAAACTTTTGAAGCATCAAAACTTGTGAAAATATGTAGAATAAGTTATGGCATAGAAATTTTATATATATATATATAACAAAATGTATAGTACAGGTTAATGTACATAAGTTTCTATATAAAAATATGAATTAGAATTTACATGCGTACTTACATTAACTTACCTGTATATGGATAGCATGATGGTTGTGATCTTAAAGTGGGAGGAAATATCTATAAGGCTCGCAAATAGTATGATCGGGCCCCACCTACAGTAAAAAGAATGGTTCGAGAAAGTGGCTTCGAGGACTTCATTTTGTAATTGCCAGCATGGGGGTATCAAATTGATCAGAGCATGATCCAGGCACTGACGAAGTGATGGTTGGATACACCTCATACTTTTCACTTGCTAGTGGGTGAAATGACAATTGGTCCAGTCGACTTTGCTTCTATAACTGGTCTTTGATGTGATGGACCCCCGTCCCTTTGACCAACAACATCTTAAAGGAAGAAGAAATTTGATATTTGATCAGTGATAGGGCGTGTAATGGGAGAACGTACAAAATCGGATACGAGCCCATCCAAGATTATTGCGTAAAGTATACTTGACCCGTACAAGGTGAGAGAGTGAAACAATATACTCAGGGTTTTTTATTATTTTTGCTGGGAGTGTGTAAGATCGGGGATTTTGCCCCCACTCCTAGTGGAATGGTTCTTGCCACTTCGGCACTGCTTAGGCTCGGGGCCTTAGAGAACACGAACCTAAGCTTGGAGAAAATGGAGTCTCCACCTGGACGGGTCCGGAAAAAGAAAGGGGTGGACAACTGTGAGCAGAGATTTTTGCCCCCACTCCCGGTGGAATGGTTCTTGCGACTTCGGCATTGTTTAGGCTCGGGGTCTTAGAGAATACAGACCTAAGTCCGGAGAAAATGGAGTCGCCACCCGGACGCGCCGGGAAAAAGAAAGGGGTGGATGACTTGATTCCTAAGGAATCTCCAACCCCCTAATGGGTTCGAAAAGTTGGGTACGTGTGGGGAAGGTGAGAAATGGCCCAGCACCCCCACAACGCCCGATTCATTAGAACCGGCCTCCTTTACAGGTCTTAATATTATAAAATTCTTAAATATAATAACATTATCCATATTACACACAATAAAAAGAAAGCATCATTATATTAAAATCAAAGCAATGTCCAGACAAAACAAAACAAATAAATGGACACCCATCTAAGGATGGAAACATGTCCTTACATCACATGCCTAGATAGGACACCCACCAAAAGGTAGAAACATGCCTTTACATAAGTTCTAAAATAGAAAAGAAAATTAAAATACATGATGTTTAACTAATGAGGTACCCACCAAGTGGAAACATACCTCTTACAACTTTTGGAAGTCTAAATTGATTGACAAAAGTAAATAATCATCCATAAAAAATAAATCATTCATCAAAATTATTTAAATATCAATAAAATAAACATCCATCCATGATAAATTAAATAAATCAAGTATTGAATTCAAATAAATTAAAGCATAAGAAATAAGTCAAAACATGATCAAGTATGGAATTGAATAAATAGAAGTTCAATTATAGCTACTATGACTTTTTATGGAATTAAAATAGATTAGGGTTTTATGTTTTAAAAGGTTGGTAAGACTCTTTGATTAAACAAATTAAGATTTGAATGGTGAAATAATAAAACTAGGGTTTTGGACACTTTGAAATGCTTTTTAATTCATGATTTTAAATAGTGATTTAAGATACTGTGTGATTTTTTAGTTTTCATGTTTTTATGGTTTTTAATGTTTTAAAAGGATTAGGGTTCATAAAAATTATGGTTTAAGGTTTTAAAAGGATTAAGGTTCATTGTTTTAGGTTTAAAAGTTGAATTTTGGTTTTAGGCTTTGAAATTAGGATTCTCGGGTAATGAATTTGAATTAGAGTTTTGAAAAGCAATGATTTATGAAGTTTTATGAATTTAAACACATGGATTGAAGTTTTTATAAGTAGAAAAGATGTTTTTGAAGGCTTTTTGAATGAAATAGAACCTAATTTAAAAATTTGAAAGAAACAGAATTTGATTTTGGTTTTGTTGAAAAATATGTTCAATGAGAGTTTTAAGATTTTTAAGAAGAAAAAAAAATAAAAATTTTAAGTCTTTTTAGAAAAGAAAGTCACGTTTTAGTGTTTTAATCTTGGAAGAATTAAATTAAAGTTCTAAAGTTTTGATTTAAAAAAACCTTAAATTGTATAGATTTGCTACTGTGTTACATAAATAAAAAAGAATTTAACATATCTTCTTTTGTTGATTCTCCAAAAAATAACTCTTCTTGGATGAACTAGCTCCAAAGACAAGCCTTTGTTGCCTTTGAATTGATTTTTTTGCTTTTCCTTCCTTAATTTGGTTTCCAATCCCAAGTTCACTGTGTAAATTTAGTCCTTATTTATAATGGTTTTTAGGTTGTGTGCCAATGTTGATGTTGTCGTGATATATTGGAGACATTAAGGGAACTTCAACTACCCTTAAGGTTTTGAGAACATCAACTATCCTTATGATCTTGAAAACATCAACTACCCTTATGGTCTTGGAAAATCAACTATCTTCATGGTCTTGAGAGCTTCAACTATCCTTAAGATCTTGACTAATCATTTCTTTCTTTGATCTTCTTGCCTCTTCATCTTAGTGATCATAAGACTTGTCAAAAGTATAACAATAGCTCAGGGTAGGTTATTGAGGTTTGTATGCCAATGAAAAGAAAGCTAAAATTTTATGAAGGCTCAAAGGGACAACTAGGGATTGATATTTAATAGGGTGGATACTAGTTGTTGGCTTATCAAACAATGCCTAGATCATTTCTCCCTTAAATAAGCAGAGTTCAATTTCGCCTAAAAAATTTGTCAAAGCATGTTCTAAGACTGACTAAGACCTAAACAAAGATAATTATGCAGGAGCCCTCTCCAAGTAAGCATACACAACTCAATGCTATAGAGCAATTCCCTCATCTAGTAAAGTCATTCGAGTCATGATGCCTAGACACATTAATTTATAAACATCAAGCTAAATTCCTCATTGGTTGAGCACCAAAATGAACAAAGACCAATAAAAATTTATGATAAAAATAACTTATTCAAACAAATTTAAATTTGAAAAACACAATAGTTCCAAAATATTAAAGAAAGTAAGATTGAAAAGCAACATTCAAGCTAAGGAAAGTTCATTGAGTTTGGCTTTTTTTCCTTTCACATCATTAATATCCCCATCTTAAAAAGATGATAAAACAAAATCTTCTTCCAATCCTTTTCCCACCATGAAGGTTGCCGGTGGAGGTACTCTGTTGAACCTTGGAAATGGATTACATTTTGTATTGGGCTTATCCGGCTCAGGTAACTTGCCATTATCAATTAAATTCTGGATCTCATGCCTCAACTTCATGCAAAGGTTGTAACAATCCCTTCTTTTGTAGCTTATTGAGAACCCAAGATAGTGGCTTCCCTAATTCTAAAAACTGCCTTCTATTTGCTTGACCAGTTTTATTAACATCAACTTCTTTTTGTGTTCTTTGATTGCCCGATTGGTAGTTCCCTTTCTCATTCCTTTTTATTGAAAAGCAATTCTTCTCCCTTTCCCACTCTTCAATTTGTAAACCAGCTTGGAGAAGATCTTTGAAGTCACGGATGAGTGTATGAGACATTCTTTCAAGGAGATTGGGTAGGACCCCTCTCACGATCATCCTTATTTGATCAGATTCATCGGGCCTTTTCTTGAGCAAAGCAGCCTTGTTTCTCCATCTCTTCACATAGTCTACAAAATTCTCATTCGGTCTTTGCCTAATGGACTCCACTTCCATCAAGGTAACTTCCAACTCAACATTATATCCATATTGTTGGATGAAGGCTTTGTAAAGTAGATCCCAACTCTTTTGTGTTCCATCATCTAAGGTATTGAACCAATTTTGGACAGCAGAATCCAATGAGAGCATGAAGTACCTTAGAGTTTGAGCCTTAGTAGCTCGGGCAGACTGCATGGCAGTGATATATTGCTTCACATGGAGACGAGGATTTCCAGTGCCATTGTACTTAGCAAATGATGGCATCTTGAATTTATAAGGGACCTCATCATCTTGTTCAAATAGTTTGTCTATCTCGGACACCTCTTCAGTTTTCAATTTCTTCTCAAATTTCTTTTCTAAATCAGCAATCATCTTTTCAATATCAGATGTCTCGGTCTTTTCAATAGTTGCCTTCTCAACAACCTTCGACTCCTTTTTGTCTTGAGGATCTTGGTAGTATTGGGCCTAATCATCATCATCAATGATCACCTTCTCATCATCACAAGCCACTTCATTAACTTTTGTCTTCCCTTTGTCCTTTCTTTTCTTAGTGCTAGCAAATGCCTCGACATGGTTTTCTAAGATTGCAGTCAATTGGTTCCTCATGGTCTCAGCTAGGGCCTCTTTTATTTCTTCCATCTTGGCATTGAGGGCCTCATCCACCATTCTTTGAATTTGTTCGAGCTCCATTATTCTTGGTGAGCAAGTGATTGAGTCGTTGCTAGATACTTTGTCTCCGGCGTAGGTCGGATTGTCGTAAGCTTTTGAACTTTCATAATCTAGGGCTATGAGCCAGAGAGGATTAATGATATGAGATGCAAATGTATGCATGTATGCATGTATGCACAAACAATAGACAAACAAGGACAAATTAGGATGTTCCTTCCAACCTTATAACATCCACACACGAATGGCGAGTCTCTTTTCCTATGTATACGGTTAACCAAAATACCAACATGGGGTACCTTGCTTTCGAATAATTCCCTCGGACGTTTCAACCAATAGTTATATTTTTGAAAATGGAAATCAATCCATGATAATTCCCATTAATTAGGTTTCAATCCATTCAACCAACTAAAGTAATTTTATGCTATATTGGATTAAAATGAAATTAAGAGGCTTATTATAAATAGATTTCTCACTTGAAAAGAGGTAACTAGTGATTCAAGCCAAAAACAAGCCCATAGTTAATTTATTCTTAGTGTAAACTAGGCCCACAATTGATTTTTGGTATTTCATAATTGACCTAAATATTTTTACAAGCTCTTTGTAAGAAAATGTTGGGTGAAAATAGTTTTGTTTCTGAGCCCATTGTAAAAGATTTTAGAAAAATGGATTTTGGGCTTAGTATTTGGGCCATGGGCCAAAGAATATATTTATTTATTTTTTAGAAAAGTATTATGTCCAAAGACCATCTTGAAAAATTTTGAAAATAATTTTGGTCTTTTGGATTTTAAATAAAAATTTATTTTGAGCTTACAATATACTTAGGTCATATTAGAAAAAGAACAAACCAAATAAGCCATGATTTATACTAGGATAAACTAACCATAGTCAAACAACATGCATTTAGGGTAAAACTTAAGGAAAGTAACTAGGCCAATTACATGAGCTCTAGTCTTTGGGTTAAAAGGCTTAGGTTCCCATAGCAAGTATATACCAAATGATACGAGGCTATGAGTGGTTATGCCATGCTCGATCTCCATACCTTGAGTGAAAGTATGGTATCCCTTACATAACAAAACACGGGTAACACGGGTATCCTAACTCACGCACACGATGCAAACTAATATGATGCAATGGATAATATCATTATAAGAAAGAATAGAATAATATAAAGACCAATGGAATCAACTTCTCTTGTCCCCAGTGGAGTTGCCACTGTGAGCGGGGATTTTCGCCCCCACTCCCGGTGGAATGGTTCTTGCGACTTCGGCACTGTTTAGGCTCGGGGCCTTAGAGAACACGGACCTAAGTCCAAAGAAAATGGAGTAGCTACCCCGACGGGCCGGGAAAAATAAAGGGGTGGATGACTCGATTCCTAAGGAATCCCCAACCCCCTAATGGGTTCGGAAAGTTGGGTACATGTGGGGAAGGTGAGAAATTGCCCAGCACCCCCACAACGTCCGGTTCATTGGAATTGGCCTCCTTTACAGGTCTTAATATTATAAAATTCTTAAGTATAATAACATTAACCATATTACACACAATAAAAAGAAAGCATCATTATATTAAAATCAAAGCAATGTCCAAACAAAATAAAACAAATAAATGGACACCAATCCAAGGATGGAAACATGTCCTTACATCACATGCCTAGATAGGACACCCACCAAATGGTAGAAACAAGCCCTTTACATAAGTTCTAAAATAGAAAAGCAAATTAAATTACATGATGTTTAACTAATGAGGTACCCACCAAGTGGAAACATACCTCTTACAACTTTTGGAAGTCTAAATTGATTGATAAAAGTAAATAATCATCCATAATAAATAAATAATTCATCAAAATTATTTAAATATCAATAAAATACACATCCGTCCATGATAAATTAAATAAATCAAGTATTGAATTCAAATAAATTAAAGCATAAGAAATAAATCAAAGCATGATCAAGTATGGAATTGAATAAATAGAAGTTCAATTATAGCTACTGTGACTTTTTATGGAATTAAAATAGATTAGGGTTTTATGTTTTAAAAGGTTGGTAAGACTCTTTGATTAAACAAATTAAGATTTGAATGGTGAAATAATAAAACTAGGGTTTTGGACACTCTGAAATACTTTTTAATTCATGATTTTAAATAGTAATTTAAGATACTGTGTGATTTTTTAGTTTTCATGTTTTTATGGTTTTTAATGTTTTAAAAGGATTAAGGTTCATAAAAATTAAGGTTTAAGGTTTTAAAAGGATTAAGGTTCATTGTTTTAGGTTTAAAAGTTGAATTTTGGTTTTAGGCTTTGAAATTAGGGTTCTCAGGTAATGAATTTGAATTAGAGTTTTAAAAAGCAATTTGATGATTTATGAAGTTTTATGAATTTAAACACATGGATTGAAGTTTTTATAAGTAGAAAAGATGTTTTTGAAGGCTTTTTGAATTAAATAGAACCTAATTTAAAATTTTGAAAGAAACAGAATTTGATTTTGGTTTTGTTGAAAAATATGTTCAATGAGAGGTTTAAAATTTTTAAGAAGAAAAAATAACAATTTTAAGTCTTTTTAGAAAAGAAAGTCACGTTTTAGTGTTTTAATCTTGGAAGAATTTAATTAAAGTTCTAAAGTTTTGATTTAAAAAAACCTTAAAATGTATAGATTTGCTAATGTGTTAAATAAATCAAAAAGAATTTAACATACCTTCTTTTACTGATTCTCCAAAAAATAACTCTTCTTGGATGAACTAGCTCCAAAGACAAGCCTTTGTTGCCTTTGAATTGCTTAATTCGTGGTGCTCCTCCCTTAAAAATCAATTGAATTGATTGTTTGCTTTTCCTTCCTTGATTTGGTTTCCAATCCCAAGTTCACTGTGTAAATTTTTTCCTCCCCCAATTTGGATCTATTGGTCCTTATTTATAATGGTTTTTAGGTTGTTTATTCCTAATTAATTAAGTTAAGTAATATTAATAAAAAAAGAAATTAAAACCTAATTGGATTATGTTTCAAAAAATTGCGTCGAAAAATTTTGCGTTGGCAAAAACTGTGGCAGCGGGCCCGTGGCAGGGGCCAGTGGGCGTGTCAGCCCGCAGGAAATTCCTGCGGGGAGTTATTTCGCCTGCAGGAATTTCCTGCGGGTGAAATAACTCGGCCGCAGGCCTGCTGGTAAAGTGCTGCTTGCCCGACGGGCCCGCGCGACCACTTTTCGCTGCCGATTTTTTTTCCGACTCTGATTTTTTTTATTTTTTAATTTTTAATTGTTTATTTTCATTTTTTATTAATAAAAATTAGATACTAAGGTAAAAATTATTTAATTAAAATTATTTTGGACCAATTAAACAAGAAAAATAATTTTAAACTAAATAAAGCATATTGGATCGGATTGGGTCAAAAATTAAGGGTCTACAATGACTCAATTTCTAAGGAATCCCCAACCCCCTAATGGGTTCGAAAATTTAGGTACATATAGGGAAGGTGAGAAATGGCCCAGCACCCCCTCAACGCCCGGTTCATTGGAACCAGCCTCCTTTAAATGTCTTAATATTATAAAATTCTTAAGTATAATAATATCATCCATATTACACACAACAAATTGAAATAAAGCATTGTTATATTAAAATTAAAGCAATTTCCAAGCAAAGCAAATAAATGGACACCCATCCGAGGATGTCCTCACATCATCCATGTCTAAACTAATAGGACACCCACTAAAAGGTAGAAACATGTCCTTTACATTGGTCTAAAATATAAAAGCAATTTAAATTACATGATATTCAACTAATGAGGTACCCACAAAGTGGAAACATACCTCTTACAACATTTGAAAATCTAAATAAATCGATAGAAGTAAATAACCAATCATCATAAATAAATCATTCATCAAAGATATTAAACATCAATAAAAATAGAAAGTAAACATCCATCCATGATAAATTAAATAAATCAAGCATTGAACTTAAATAAATCAAAGCATATAATAAACTACATAATTAAATAAAGTAACTAAAGACATAAATTAGGAGTACTGTTTCTATTTAAGATTCTTTATTTAATATATTTAGGGTTTTAGAATTTATGGGTTTAAGCTACTATAAGTTTTAAAGGAATTGAAATGGATTAAAGTTTTATAATTTAAGAGGTTGATAAAGTTATTTGATTAACCAAATTAGTGTTTGAGGAGTGAAATCATGAAACTAGGGTTTGGACACTTTAAAACATTAAGTTTATGATTTATGGTTATTGGATTATTATTTTGGCTTACTGTGTTTGAATTTTTAATATTTAGGTTTATAAGGTTTTAAGGGAATTAGGGTTTTAGTGAAATTAGGGTTTAAAGTTTTAAGGAATTTAGGGTTTAGAAAAATAGGGTTTAAGTTAGCTAGTTTAGTTTGGGGTTTACTGTTTTGGTTTTGAAAGTTGAATTAGGGTTTTTAGTGTTTCGGAGAATGTATTTAATTTTAGAATTTGGAAAAAATAATTTATAGTTTTATACAGCTTTATGTGATTTTTAGAAGCTATAAAGTGAGTTTGAGTTTGGATATTTAATAAAACATTTGTAATTTTGGAAAAGAATTAGAAGAAAACCAGTTTAGGGTTTTTAAAAGCTTTTTGAAATAAAAAAATGATTTAAGTTTTATAGAAATAGAAAATATATTTTTTAGGGTTTTTGGAAATAAACAAAATGATGTAAGGTTTATAGAAACAAAAGAGACAATTTAGGGTTCTTGGGGACAGAAGGAATAAATTAGGGTTTTAAGATTTTGAAGAAACAAAATCAATAATTTTAAGATTTTTGGAAAACAAAGAAATGAATTAAGGTTTTTAAGCTTTAGAAAAGGTAAATTAAGGTTCTAGGGTTTTTTTGAATCAAAAGAGACAATTGGATGATTCAAGCTACTGTGAAGAAATTAGATAAAGAAATTCATACATTCGTTTATTGGTTCCACCAAAAATTACTTCTTGGATGAACTAGAACAAAGACAAGCTTTGCTGCCTTTGATGGATTGAATTGCTTGTTTGTTCTCTCAAAAGTCTGATCGATTTCACTGCCGAAAGGAATTTTTTAAAATTCGATTTCCCTCCAAAGTTTTCCTCCTCAATCTCGATCCCTAAATTTCGGTCCCTCTTTTTGTGTTGTTTTTGGTTTTATTTATAGAAGATTTATA
Source organism: Garcia nutans (assembly GCA_947685225.1). Classification (NCBI taxonomy): domain Eukaryota; kingdom Viridiplantae; phylum Streptophyta; class Magnoliopsida; order Malpighiales; family Euphorbiaceae; genus Garcia; species Garcia nutans. Next base: position 41,259,334 of record CANTUV010000045.1, read on the forward strand.
TGATTAATCTTAGTTGCTCACGGAATCTAACATTAACTAAGAAAAGGAAATTGAAACCGAATTGAATTTGGTTTCAAAAAAATTTGCGTTGGAAAAATTTGGCTTGCGAAAAAAAAACTGCTGCTAAAAAATTGCGCTGGCAAAAAAAAACTACTGCGAAAAAATTGCACTGGCGAAAAAGTTGCCGCAGCTGGGGAGAGCGAAATTGCTTGTGGACCATTTCTCCCGCAGAAATAATCTGCGGGTGTAGACCCTTAATTTTTGACCCAGTCCGGTCCAATATATTTTAAATAGTCCAAAATAATTTTTGTGTTGTCCAATATATTTTAATTAGTCCAAAATAATTTTTGTTATCTTAATTAAATAATTATTGCTTTAGTATCTAATTTTTATTGATAAAAAATAAAAAAAACAAATAAAAATATAAAAATAAAAATAAAAAATCGGCGTTGGAAAAATCGGTGACGAAAAAAATCGTCGCTGAAAACCAGCACGCTGGATGAATGGCAGTGGGCCATTTCGCCAGCATGCCAGTCCTTGCCCTTGCCGCAGCCAACTACGGCAAATTTTTTCACCAGTGCACTTTTTTCACAGCAATTTTTTTTTGCCAGCAAAATTTTTCCGACGCAAATTTTTCTTAAACATAATGCAATTAGGTTTCGGTTTCTTTTTCTTATCAATATTAGCTTCCGTGAATAACTAGGAATGAACCATAAAATTCTTCTATAAATAAGACCAAAAACAACACAAAAATCAATCAAGAAATCGGAGGAGAAATTGATCAAAAATTGGATCGAATTTGGGAGAAAAATTTAGACCGAAACTAAGTACGAAAGGTAGTGAATCAACCTGATTTCATTTTTTTAGAGTAGACAACAATTCAATACATCAAAGGCAGCAAAGCTTGTCTTTGTTTTTGTTCATCCAAGAAGAAATTTTTGGTGGAACCAACAAACGAAGGTATGCATCAATTGTCTAAATTTTGTTCTTCACAGCAGCTAAATCATCCCATTGTTTCTTTTAATTTAAAAACCCTAGAACCTCAATTCACTTTTTATAAAGTTTAAAAATCTTAATTCGTTGCTTTGTTTTCCAAAACAATTGAAGTTATTATTTTTGTTTCTTCAAAATCTCAAAACCCTAATTTGCTTTCCATGTTTTCAAAATCCTAAATTGAGTTCTGTTTCTTTCCAAAAGCCCTAAAAACTTCTTTTTTGCTTCTATAAACTTTAAATCATTTGGTTTATTTTCATAAACTTCATAAAATTATCAATTGATTTTCCAAATTCTAAAAACTAATTCATTCCCCAAAACTAAATCAAAAATCCTAAAATCCTAATTCAACTCTAAAAACCAAGACAGTGAACCCTAACCCCCCTTAAAACCTTAAACCCTAATTTTTTCTAAACCCTAATCCTTTAAAACTTTAAAATCTTATAAATTTAAATATTATAATTCAAACACAGTAAGCTTAAAACCATAATTCAATGAGTAACCATGAATCATAAATCTAAGTGTTTTAAAGTGTTCAAACTCTAATTTCATGATTTTACCACTCAAATACTAATTTGGTTAATCAAAGAACTTTATCAACCTATTAAATTCTAAAACTTGGCTCCATCTCAATTCCTTTAAAAACTCACAGTAGCCTAATTCCACAAATTCAAAAACCCTAAACACATGAAATAAAGAATCTTAAATAGAAATAGTAGCCCTAATTTGAATCATTATTTGCCTTATTCAATTTTATATTTGATTATGCTTTGATTTATTTTATATGCTTTAATTTATTTCTGTTCAACGCTTGGTTTATTTAATTTATCATGGATGGATGTTTACTTTCTATTGATATTTAATATTTTTGATTAATGATTTATTTATTATGAATGGTTATTTACTTTCATCAATCTATTTAGATTTCCAAATGTTGTGAGATGTATGTTTCCACTTGGTGGGTACCTCATTAGTTAAATATCATGTAATTTAAATTGCTTTTCTACTTTAGAACCAATGTAAAGGACATGTTTCTACCTTTCGGTGGGTGTCCTATTTAGGCATGGGATGTAAGGACATGTTCCATCTTCGGATGGGTGTCCATTTATTTGTTTTGCTTGGACATTGCTTTGATTTTATATAATTATGATTTCTTTTAATTATTGAGTGTAATATGGATAATGTTGTTATATTTAAGAATTTAATAATATTAAGACCTGTAAAGGAGGCCAGTTCCAATGGACCGGGCATTGTAGGGGTGCTGGGCCATTTCTCACCTTCCCCACACGTACCCAACTTTTCGAACCCATTAAGGGGTTGGGGATTCCTTAGGAATTGAGTCATCCACCCCTTTCTTTTTCCCAGCCCGTCCGGGTGGCGACTCCATTTTGTCCGGACTTAGGTCCGTGTTCTCTAAGGCCCCGAGCCTAAACAGTGCCGATGTCGCAAGAACCATTCCACCAGGAGTGGGGGAAAAATCCCCGCTCACAGTGGCAACTCCACTGGGGATAAGAGAAGTTGATTCCGTTGGTCTTTATATTATTCTATTCTTTCTTATAATGATATTATCCATTGCATCATATTAGTTTGCATCGTGTGCGTGAGTTAGGATGCCCGTGTTACCCATATTGTGTTATGTAAGGGATACCATACTTTCACTCAAGGTATGGAGATCGAGCATGGCATAACCACTCATAGCCTCGTACCATTTGATATATACTTGCTATGGGAACCTAAGCCTTTTTACCCAAAGACTAAAGCTCATGTAAATGGCCTAGTTACTTTCCTTAGGTTTTACCCCAAATGCATGTTGTTTGACTATGGTTAGTTTATCTTAGTCTAAATCATGGCTTATTTGGTTTGTTCTTTTTCTAATATGACCTAAGTATATTGTAAGCTCAAAATAAACTTTTCTCTAAATCAGAAGGACCAAAGCTATTTTCAAAACATTTTCAAGATGGTCTTTGGACATAAAACTTTTCTAAAAACAAATCAAAAATTATTTTGCTCATGGCCCAAATACTAAGCCCAAAATCCATTTTTTTAAAATCTTTTTACAATGGGCTTAGAAATGAAACATTTTCTTACAAAGAGCTTGCAAATTATTTAGGTCAATTAAGAAATACCAAAAATCAATTGTGGGCCTAGTTTATACTAAGAATAAATTAACCATAGGCTTGTTTTTGGCATGAATCATTAGTTACCTTTTTCAAGTGAGAAATCTATCTATAATAAACCTCTTAATTTAGTTTTAATCCAATATAGCATAAAAGCTACTTTAGTTGGTTGAATGGATTAAAACCTAATTAATGGGAATTATCATGGATTGATTTCCATTTTTGAAAATATAACTATTGGTTGAAATGTTTTAGAGAATTATTCGAAAGCAAGGTACCCCATGTTGGTATTTTGTTAACCATATACCTAGGAAAAGACTCGCCATTCGTGTGTGGATGATATAAGGTTGGAAGGAACATCCTAATTATCCTTGTTTGTTGATTATTTGTGCATACATGCATACATTTGCATCTCATATCATTGGTCCTCTCTGGCTCACAGCCCTGGATTACGAGAGTTTAGAAGCTTACAATAATCCGACCTACGCCAGAGATGAAGTATCTAGCAATGACTCAATCACTTGCTCACCAAAAATAATGGAGCCCAAACAAATTCAAAGAATGGTGGATGAAGCCCTCAATGCCAAAATGGAAGAAATAAAAGAGGCCCTAGCTGAGACCATGAAGAACCAATTGACTGCAATCTTAGAAAATCATGCTGAGGCATCTACTAGCACTAAGAAGCCAAAGGACAATGGGAAGACCAAAGTTGGTGAAGTGGTTTTTGATGATGAAAAGGTGATCATTGGTGATGATGATGATTGGGCTCAATACTACCAAGATGCTCAAGAGAAGAAAAAAAACCGAAGATTGTTGAACAATCAACTATGGAGAAGACCGAAATTTCTGATGTTGAAAAGATGATTGCTGATTTGGAAAAGAAATTTGAGAAGAAGCTAAAAACTAAAGAAATGTCCGAAGTTGACAAATTATTTGAGCTAGATGAAGAAGTCCCGTACAAGTTCAAGATGCCATCTTTTGCAAAGTTTGCTGGAACCAGAAATCCTAACCTCCATGTGAAGCAATATATCACTGCCAAGCAGTCTGCCCGAGCTACTAAGTCTCAAATCCTAAGGTACTTTATGCTCTCATTGGACCCTGTTGTCCAAAATTGGTTCAATACCTTAGATGATGGAACACAAAAGAGTTGGGATATGCTTTACAAAGCCTTCATCCAACAATATGCATATAACATTGAGATGGAAGTTACCTTGATGGAAGTGGAGTCCATTAGGCAAAGGTCGAATGAGAAATTTGTAGATTATGTGAAGAGATGGAGAAACAAGGCTGCTTTGCTCAAGAAGAGGCCCGATGAATCCAATCAAATTAGGATGATTGTGAGAGGGGTGTTGCCTAGTATTCATGAGAGGATGTCTCATACACTCATCCGTGATTTCAAAGACATGCTCCATGCTGGTTTGCAAATTGAAGAATGGGAAAGGGAGAAGAACCGTTTTTCAACAAGAAGGAATGAGAAAGGGAGCTATCAATCTGGTAGACAAAGCATGCAAAAGGCAGTCGATGTTAATGCTACTAACCAAGGAAAAAGGAGACAATTTTTGGAATTAGGGAAGCCGATGTCTTGGGTTCTCAATAAACTTCAAAGAAAGGGGTTACTACAACCCTTAAATCCTCATCCTTTGCCTAATCCTCTCCCACCTAATTTTGACACTAAAGCATTTTGTCAATTTCACCAAATGCAAGGGCATGACACGGATAGATGTGTGAGGTTGAGACATGAGATCCAAAATCTAATTGATAATGGGAAGCTACCCGAGCCCAATAAGCCAAACACCAAAGACAACCCACTACCAAAGTTCAATAGGGTACCGCCGCCGGCAACCTTCATGATTGAGGAGGTTTGCATGAGGACTTTGTCATGTCTTCTTTTTAAGATGTGGGTGGAGAAGCATCAAAAGAAGAAGAGGCATTTGGAAAAATTAAACAAGCTATGATGGGTGAAGAAGGAACAATTTGTGTGGTCAATGGGTTTTGGGATTCAAGCGATAGTGATGATGATCTTGTATCCAAGAAGGAAGAGTGGACTTGGTCCGAGCCCAAAGAAGATGAGGTAATGAACACTAGATCCGGTAAGCCTTATGCAAGGCCACCACCTAAGGAGGTAGAAACTAATAAGGGAAAGGAAGTTGAAGTAGGAAATAAAGAAGAAGAAGTGATGTTGTACTCAAGCAATTGAAAAGAACCCAAGCAAGTGTTAGCATTTGGGACTTATTAGCTACTTCTAAAAAGCACTGAGAAACTATGGCCAAAGCCTTGGCTAGCATGCCAATTTCTACCTCTACAACACCGGAGGAGCTTATCAACTTCATAAAAATTGGGGGGTAATGAAATGTGAAGAGGTTCAAGAAAAGAGTGAATTTAATATGGGAGCATTTTCTTTTTCAGATGCAGACTTACCGGAGGAGGGGAGAGACCACATCCGCCCTCTCTTTATCAAATTAGAAGTCAAAGGGAAGAAGACTCCATGTGTAATGGTCGATGATGGGTCCGCCATAAATGTTTGTCCACTTAAGATATTGCCAAAGCTAGCCATGTCAAAAAGAGATCTAAACCCGAACGAGGTAACAATTCGGGCTTATGACAACACTAAGAGACATGTCGAAGGGACTTTCAAAGCTACTGTCAAGGTTGGTCCAATTGAATCTATTATTGAATTTTTTGTTTTAGACATACCAGTTACCTTCGCTTTACTCTTGGGACGACCATGGTTTCATCCTCTTGGTGGAGTTCCTTCCACCCTTCATCAAAAGATCAAGTTCCCTAACGGAGATGAGACAGTGGTCATTGAAGCTGAAGATAATGAGATTGTTAACGCTCTAATGATTGAGAGGCCTCTCAATGGTTTCCAAGTAGTTGCAATTTCTGATGATGAAGTAGTGGACTCCAAAGTCTTGAATATGATGAAGAACATGAACTACCTTCCCGGAGCTGGTCTTGGAAAAGGTAAGACCGGTTTGACAAAGCTGCCAGAATTTAGGACTCAAACTTCCAAGAAAGGCTTGGGATATGATGAAGGCAATGATGTCCAGCCAAAGAAAAATGAGTAGATGGGCTTCCCACCACTTGAAGAAATCTTTGTCAAAGCTCCAGTTATGGGACCACTCCAAGGAAAGCCCGAGCCGATCATGTTCATGGGTAAGTTGATCCTAGGTTTTGAAATTTTTGCAGATGTGGCCAAACTAGTGGACCAAGTGAAGAAAGAGCTCACCTTGTCAGCCAACAAAGAAACCAATCCAAAAGAGAAGAATGAAGCTGTCCTAAAAGCCGAGAAGACTCCGGAGGAGATTGCTACCCTGGTTGAAGAAAAGTTTGAAGACATCCTGCCTTATGATTTTGAGAACAATGATTTTGATTTTCATTTTAATTTGTCTGCTTTGTATGAGGATGATGATGTTTTCTTTTCCAAAATGAATGCAATAAAGTCTGATTTTGCTTACTTGTGTGATGTTTCTCCTGATGGTTGCATACATTCAAATAGCAGTTACATGAGCATCTTTAATATTAATTCTGATAACACACAATCATTAAATTTGGGAACAACCAAAAATCCTAAAAACATTAGCACAACATCCGACCTTACTCCTAATGAGAGAGAGAGAGATTTGAAAAAATATTAAAAAAATATGAAGAAGTGTTTGCTTGGTCTTATGAGGATATGCCTGGAATAGATCGAGACATAGCCGAGCATCATATTCCTACTTACACTCACATAAAACCTATCAAACAAAAGCTTAGGCGATTAAGACCTCAGTGGGCTGAATTGGTTAAAGAAGAGGTCACTAAGCAAATACAAGTGAAGTTCCTTTAAGTGATAGAATATCCATATTGGCTAGCCAACATAGTACCCGTGCCAAAGAAAGATGGGAGAATAAGGGTCTGTGTGGACTATAGAGATTTGAACAAGGCTTCCCCTAAGGATGATTTTCCTTTACCTCATATAGATGTCCATATTGATAGTGCATCCTCTAGCATACTACACTCATTTTGTAGATGGATTTTTTGAATACAATCAAGTGTTAATGGCCCAAGAGGATAAAACCAAAACTGCTTTCATTACTACATGGGGTATATTTTGTTATAGGGTGATGCCGTTCAGCTTAAAGAATGCTGGAGTGACCTACCAAAGGATGGCCACCACACTATTTCATGACATGATGCACAAAGAAGTTGAAGTATATGTTGAAGATATGATGGTTAAATTAGATACAAGAGAATAACACTTCCAAAACTTGGAATTATTCTTTCATAGAGCTTTGAAATATAAGCTAAGATTGAACCCGAAGAAGTGTGTGTTCGGTGTTACTTCAGGCGAATTATTAGGACATGTGATTTGTCCAAATGGCATTGAGATTGATCCTGAAAAAGTCAAGGCAATCAGGGATATGCCACCTCCTAAGACGGAGAGAGAAGTTTGGGGATTTATCGATAAATTACAATATATTAGCAGATTTATAGCAAAGCTCACAACAATCTGTGAGCCTATCTTCAAATTGCTTAGAAGGAATCAGCCCGTCCTATGGAATGAAGAATGTCAAAAGGCCTTTGAGTGAATAAAAGAGTATTTGTTGAATCCACCTATCTTAAAACCACCTAAACCCGGAAAACCTCTATTACTATACTTAGCAGTAGAAGAAGAGCCGATAGGAGCCATGCTAGCCCAAGCAGATAAGTCAGGGATTGAGCATGCAGTCTACTATTTGAGTAGAAAGCTCCTACCTTATGAAATTAAGTATAATATCATTGAAAAGACATGTATAGTCGTGGTTTGGTCTTCTAAGAAGATGCGGCATTAATTTCAATCATATAGTGTGTAAGCAATTTTCAGGTTGGATCCAATGAAGTATTTAAGGGAGACACCCTCTTTGATTAGGAAATATGGTCAATGGTTGATAATATTAGAAGAATTTGAGATTGAGTGTGTAACCAGGAAAATAATCAAAGGTAGAGCGGTGGCAGAATTCCTGGCTCAACAACCATTACCAAATAGTGAAGAGGTAATCTTGAAATTTTTGGATGAACATTTAGAAGCAATTGAAGTACAAGGGTGGAAGATGTATTTTGATGGAGCAGTAAATAGGAAAGGAGCAAGTTTGGGAGTTATACTAGAATCGCCCGAAGGGGAACTTATCCCTTTAGCCAAAAAGTTGAAATTTAGGGCAACTAATAATATGGTGGAGTACGAAGCTTGTATTTTCGGTTTGGAAACCCTAATGATTATGAAGGTGGATAAGGTGGAAGTTTTTGGTGATTCATTGCTAGTAGTATCCCAAGTAAATGGAGAGTGGGAGTTGAAAGAGAAAAAATTAAAACCATACCACCATTACCTGACCATGATGAAGAAGAACTTTGAGGAGTGTAGGTTTATACACCTATCGAGAGAATAAAATTAGATGGTTGATGCCCTAGCCACATTAACTTCGGTATGGGAAAACCCTGTCAGCTTATTCCTTAAGCCTCTGATCTTGACCAGTTCATCAACTCCTTGCTATGAATATGAAATAATCATGGAAATTGATACAGACCATGATGTGTGGTATGATACTATAAGGCAATTTTTAGAGGAAAGAGAATACCCGCCGGGGGCAACAAAGAAAGAGAGAAGAGCCATAAGGCGGTGGTCATTGCAATACATCACCTTCCATGGGGAGTTATATAAAAGATGGCCTGATGGGGGTGCATTTGAGATGTTTAAGAAAGCCTAAAGTGGAGCGTATCATGTCAGAAATACATGAGGGAAGTTGCGATCCGCACATGAGTGGTTTGGCCCTAGTTAAGAAGATTATTTGACAAGGTTACTACTGGTTGACTATGGAGAGAGATTGTATTGAGTTTGTAAAGAAGTGCCAACAATGTCAGATGCATGGTAACTTGAATCACGTGCTTCATGAGGAATTGCATTCTATGTCTTCACCCTGGCCATTTGCCACCTGGGGTATCGACATTATAGGAGAGATACATCTGACAACTTCAAACGGTCACTGTTTCATTGTGGTAGCAGTAGATTTTTTTTCAAAATGGGTCAACGCTGAATCCTTCAACAAGCTGGTGCAAGCCAAATGGCTAGATTTATTGAAAAGAACCTCATATGCAGATATGGGGTCCCTCACAGTGTGATATCAGACAATGGGGTACAGTTTCAAGGAGCAGTTAAGGATTTATTCTCAAAGTACCGCATCCATCATCATAGATCCTCTCTTTATAGACTAAAGACTAATGGTGCAGTAGAAGCAACAAACAAGACGATTAAGCAAATTTTGTCCAAGATGACCAAGACTTACAGGGATTGGTCAGAGAGGCTTCCCTTTGCTTTATGGGGATATAGCACAAGTGTGCGAACGCCTACTGGAATGACACCGTTCTCTTTGGTTTACGGGATGGAAGCAGTGTTGCCAATTGAAATAGAGATCAAGTCATTGAGAATAGCCTTGGAAGCTGAACTGCCTGAAATGGAATGGATAGCGAGTAGATACACATAGTTAGCTTTACTAGAGGAGAGAAGGTTAAAAGCGCTGTATCATCACCAACTATATCAAAAGAAGGTAGCTCGGGCCTATAATAGAAGGGTTAAAATAAAAAAAAATTCAGAGTTGGGGATTTAGTGTTGAAGCAATGTAAGCCTAATGTATCAGATCCAAGAGGGAAGTTCAGGCCTAGCTAGGAAGGACCCTATGTCATGAAACAAGTCATGAACAAAGGTGCGGTGAAGTTATCAGACATGGATGGGAATAAGTTTAGTGAGCCAGTGAATATCGACAAGTTGAAGAGGTTTTATGTATAAAAAAAAGAGAGAAGAGAGAAAGCTCGCTAGGTTGAAAACTCAAAAGGGCGGCCTAGGAAAAAGTTAGAGCAATCCGCTAGTCCTGAAAACTCGAAAGGGCGGGCTAGGCAACAATTAGGGCTAAATGAGAGAAAATCATCAATTAGAAATCTGAAAGGGCTAGTTGGCAACAGGAGTGATCTTGTGTATGCTGGCTGTTCCTCAATTTAATAAAACAGAATTAATGTTAAAATTGTTCTATGTGCACTGTTATAAGTATTTGACCAGATATGGATGAAATAAATCAACATAATAGAAAAAGGTGATGACAAATTTTAAATGGAAAAGAAGCATCTTTTATTACTTTAATTATTTTTCATCCTAACAATACACTTTCTGAATTGACAAATGTAAAATCTATGGCAGTCGATAAATGTAACGTGCAGGCCAGCTTTGCCTCAGCCGATCCAAGTAGGCTTCAGTTAAGCAATGCATGTCTAAGTCGGGAACAAAGTCAGAATCACGAGGCTCAGCTCCATACTGACGGCCAAGTCGGCGAGGATCATAGCATGTACCTTGATGAAGAGCAGCAAGGGGAACATACATCAAGTATGTCCGCATGGTGATACGAGAAATCTTCCACCAAGGTACCAACCAACGGATATTGACTTCAGTGCGTGATTGGATCCAGTCAACCCAGTCAGCATATGAAGAAGCAGGATGGAGTAGTTTCCTAGTAGAATGATGACATGGCAGGTATCTGGAAAAATCCATAGATGGAGTATCAAGCAAACAAAGACGCTCCTGAAGCCAAATCTGTGAAGAAAGAATTAAATTTAAAAAAAAGTCCGCTAAGTTTAAAACTCGCAAGGGCAGCTTAGGTAAAAATTAGGATAGCTCGCTAGTTTCGGAAATCCACATGGGCAAACTAGGAAAAATTGGAGCAATAAAAAATATATAACAAAAAAAAAGAAGAAAGAGGTCTGCTAAGTTGAAAACCCGCGAGGGCAGCTTAGGCAAAAATTAGGACAGCTCGTTAGTTCCGAAAACCCATACGGGTGGACTAGGCAAAAATTAGAGCAATAAATAAAAGAAGAAAAAAGAAAACCTAAATTGAAAACCCAAAAGGGCAGTTTAGGTAATTACCTGAAGCAGCAATGGACTCCATGTCAGTCTCTTTGACAATCCTGATTTAAGTCGGTCTAATCCAACTAAGGTCTCGGCTAAGATCACAAGTACCGGCGACAAGCCTCCTTCCATTTGGTCCATAATATTCAATACCCGTGGATCAATATCACCATCGGAAGAAAAAAGCAAGAATTGGCCAAGCAAGCAATGACAAAGCATGCTCCCCCATGCCTTAGTAGGATCCAAATGAGAGAGATAAAAATCAATTAAGGGGGCAAGTAGAATTTTTTCACCTTTCATCAACTGAAGAACTTCGGGTTTTGGAATTTGAAATAACATCTGCATCTTCTGTTGAGTCTTGGAAATCAATGTGGGTAATGCCATTTGTTGATTATTTGGATATCCAAAGATGGACTCAAATTCTTCAATCAAGGGACATATTTCAAAGCCATTAATTTTAAATACACTAGAATTCGTATCCCAAAAGGAAGTCACGGCATGTAAGAAGGAATGGTCCAATTTAACATTTTGGAAACACTTTAAAACATCAAGTTTTGACCATGAAATTTGCTTTCAATGAATGGCATCCTTATTCTTAAATAGAATTTTTATCTTCTTTAAATGATGTTCGGTCATGGTGGATGAATAAAGAAAAATTAAAATTGTTAAATGGAGTTCTTTACGTGGGAGTAGAAAGAATTTTGGATTCTGTATGAAATATGACATGAAAGATGATTTATATAGAGGAAATAACCTTTTCCAAAAGGGAAGAGGAGAAGGTGATGGGAAAGAATAAGAGAGTATGGCATAAGGAAAGGAATTAGCAACAAATTTCCTTTACCACTTCGGATTTGGTTTAGCAAATGGTGCGGCTATGAAAAGGGAAGTTGTGATGCACTGTTTATGATGTGATATAAAAAAAAAGTGGCACAGTAAAAAAAAAAGAGTTACAGTAAAGATGGAAATTGTATTTTTTCATTATTGTACAATATTTTACAATTGCTACAATATTTACATATCACTAAGAGGGTGGTGGTAGGTCATCAAATAAAGACTTGAAAAAGTCATCGACTGTTGGAGAAGGGGGCAAATCTGTGAGCGGGGATTTTTGCCCCCACTCCCGGTGGAATGGTTCTTGCGACTTCGGCACTGTTTAGGCTTGGGGCCTTATAGAACACGCACCTAAGTTCGGAGAAAATAGAGTCACCACCCGGATGGGCCTGGAAAAAAGAAAGGGGTGGATGACTCAATTTCTAAGGAATTCCCAGCCCCCTAATGGGTTCTGAAAGTTGGGTACATGTGGGGAAGGTGAGAAATGGCCCAGCACCCCCACAATGCCCGGTTCATTAGAACTAGCCTCCTTTATAGGTCTTAATATTATAAAATTCTTATGTATAACAATATTATCCATATTACACACAATAAAAAGAAAGCATCATTATATTAAAATCAAAGCAATGTCCAAGGAAAAAAAATGAATAAATGGACACCCATTCGAAGATCGAAACATGTCCTTACATCACATAACTAAATAGGACACCCACCAAAAGGTAGAAACATGCCCTTTACATAGGTTCTAAAATAGAAAAGCAATTCAAATTACATGATATTTAACTAATGAGGTACCCACCAAGTGGAAACATGCCTCTTACAACATTTGGAAATCTAAATAAATTGATAAAAGTAAACAATAAATCATTCATCAAAGGCATTAAATATCAATAGAAAATAAATTTCCATCCATGATAAATACAATAAACCAAGCATTGAACTTAAATAAATTAAAGCATATATAATCAAATATAGAATTGAATAAAGCAAATAAAAGTCCAAATTATAGCTACTGTTTCCATTTAGGATCCTTTATTTCATGTGTTTAGGGTTTTGGATTTTCATGGGTTTAAGCTACTGTGACTTTTTAAAGAATTAAAATAGATTAAGGATTTTATGTTTTAAAAGGTTGGTAAGACACTTTGATTAACCAAATTAAGGTTTGAATGGTGAAATCATGAAACTAGGGTTTTGGACACTTTAAAATACTTTTGATTTGTAGTTTTAAATGATGATTTCAAGCTTACTCTGTAAAATTAAAATATTTGTGTTTATATGATTTTTAAGGTTTTAAAGGATTAGGGTTTATAAAAAAATTAGGGTTTAAGGCTTTAAAGGGCTAGGGTTTTACTATTGGAGTTGAGTTAGGGTTTAGTATTTTAAAATTAGGGTTTCGGTGGATGCATGAAGCTTTTAGGGTTCGAAAATCAATTTGATACTTTTAAAAGGTTTTATGAAAATAAACAAATGATTTAAAGTTTATAAAAGCAAAAAAGAAATTTTAAAGCTTTTGGAAAGAAACAGAATATAATTTAAGGTTTTTGATAATTTGGAAAGTAAATTAGGGTTTTAAGATTTTGATGACATAAAAATAACAATTGTAAATTTTTTGGAAAATAAAGCAACGAAATAAGGTTTTTAAACTTTGAGCAAAGGGAATTAAGGTTCTGGGATTTTTTATTTTGAAAGAAATAATTTCATAGTTTATGCTACTGTGAAAAATATAACAAAAAGAATTTAATGCATACCTCTTTTTGATGGTTCCTCCAAAAATAATTCTTCTTGGATGAACAAAAACAAAGGTAGTTGATGCCTTTGATGAATTGTTTAAATTGATTTTCTACTCTCTCCAAAAATCAGCTTGATTAAAGTTCCCTTCACAGATTCGGTTTCCACTTTTCTATTTTCGTCCCAATTTCCAATTTTCTGCCTCCCTTTTTCTGTTGTTATTATACTTATTTATAGAAGTTTTTTTTATAGTTTTTTCCTAGTTGCTCATGGCATACATTATTTATTAAGAAAAGGAAACCGAAACCTAATTGCATTAGGTTTCGGAAATTTTGCATCAAAAAATTTCGCTGGTGAAAAAAAACTGCTGCGGAAAAATTACACTGGAGAAAAAAATTGCCGCAGGAAAAATTACACTGGAAAAAAAAATGCCGTAGCTGCGGGCGAAATGTGCCTGTGAGCCATTTTGCTCACAGGTTTTTCCTGCGAGTGAAATGGCCAAGCCATTTTGCCCGCAGATAATTCCTGCGGGCGAAATGGCCCCAGGCCATTTCGCGCAGCCGACCAAAATTTTTTTTTATTATTCATTTTTTTGTTTATTATTATTTTTCAATTTTTATTAATAAAAATTAGACACTAAAGAAAAAATTATTTAATTAAGATAACAAAAATTATTTTGGACCAATTAAAATATTTTGGACAAGACAAAAATTATTTGGGACTAACTATGATATATCGAACCGGACTGGGTCAAAAATTAAGGGCATACAAAATCACTTGTCCCGAGTCCGCCCAAAGCGGGAGCACCAAAATTCGGCAAGTTATTCATCCCAGGATCACCAGAAGTGGGAGCACCAAAATCCCTATTACCTTGAAGTTCCGATCCGTCATGGTCCTCAATAGAAGCAGACGAAAGGATCTCATGGTCATCACTCTAGGGGCCTCTTGATGAAGAAGCACCGGGATCCCTCATCCCCTGAAATCGGAAGTCTTAAATATTGTTCGAATTAATGATATAAATTTTCAAAATGAGAATCCTGCTGACGACTTGTAGCCAACTCTTCTTGAAGTTTCCTATTTTGTTCTTCGAGCATCCGCTGTGAGCCAAAAAGAAAAAAGGTAAGAGCATACATAATCATGCATACATATAGCATAAATTACTATGAAATAAGAAATTTACCAGGTAGTTCATATCAATGCCCTGCGGATGAATGGCATATCTAGCGGGCCAGAATGAGCAAACGAAGGGGCAGTTAAAGAAGGTCCAGCCTCATGATCAAATAAGCCAACAGCATGCAACCATCATTAAAGAATCAAAGAAAGAAAAAAGCAGTTGCAAGGGAAAAGTGGTAAAAGTTTTACCTGACAAGTACTAGCCCCGAGATGTGGAACAGACTCTCCTGCAGTTCCGTGATGTTCTTCTTTGTCTCTACCCTCATTTTCGTTGGAAATCTCCCGCACACCAACAGGAGGTACATTAAATTTTAAGAGCCTTCTTTGAATAAAATGGGCATAGAATGCACCCGGCGAATGGAGAAATGACTCAGCACCATAACCGTACCGAGCCGGCCACCAGGCATCCTCCAGCATCGACATAATATTTAAACTATACTTCGGGATATGCATCAAAACCCTCCGTTGCTCTAGACTAAGAAACCGCTCATAAACTCTCTCTCCAAGAAACCAACCACCAGACACTGGGCCAGCGATGACTCGACAAGAATGTTGGAAAGATAGCGCAACCCTCATCAAAGGAGACCAGTTTGCTCACTCTTCTGAGTTCCACCAGGCCAAATTCACCTGCAAAATAACATAAGGTAAGTAAACTTTCACATAAAATTTAAAGCATACTAATGTTATTTTACCTGATCCTAGGTTAAGCAGCTCAACACAAAGCGATGAGTATGCACATGGCGATACTCAGGGACATCCACATGATCCGACAACCAAAAATTTAATCTCGGATACCCGACTCTATCTCGGGAAATACCGGGTACCCTCATGAGGTTGTGTTCATATGCCCATGCCTACAACAATAATAAAGATCACATTCATTCAAGAAAAGAGTGGAAATGACATTGGTAGAAGGAGAATACCTCGACAACCGCCATCAAGCCAATAAAAGACTTCTTATTTCGGCAAAGTTTCTCAAGTCCATGGTAAAGACACGCGAGACCAGCTTCACCCCAGCCAGAAGAAGGTACCATTCTGAAATAAGAAAGGGCACTCAACACTGACAAGTGAATGGAGGATTCAGTGCTGCCTAAGATGGTCAACCCGAGCAAATATAACAAAAATCCTCTAGCATACTGTTTGATCGTGTCTCTGCCAACCCGTCCTTTGTAGTTCATCCAATAACTATGAATTGGCTCAATTTTTATCTTAAAAGGCCCTTTATATGATGGTTCCATACCAATTAATTCCTGAATTTTTTCAAATGTTAAAATATCGTTGGTCAGAGGAACCGAAACACCATCATATCGAAGGCCGGTTATAGCAGTAAAATCGACTGGACCAATTGTCATTTCTCCAATGGGCAAGTGAAAAGTGTGGGTTGTGTCCAACCATCACTCTGCAAGCACCTGGACTATGCTCCGGTCTATCTGGTATTCCTCGGATAGCAATTGTAAGATGAACTGCTCAAAGCCGCAATCTCAAATAATCCGCCTCACCTGAGAAGGCACTACATTGTACCATTGTCGGGCTTTGTAAATACACCCTCCAGCCCGAACAATGCAACGATCATGCTAACACAGAGCTAGGTAAGGTAATACCAGGTAAGTACATCTTATCCTATATGCTTAAATTAATATATTTTTCCTAAATTTTCTAAGAAAGATAATAATATCAGAATACAAAATAAACAAACAAAATAATAAAGGCAAACATAATAATAAAAAAATTATTAAATTATAAATTAAATTATAATTAAAAAAATAATCATAAAAAAACAACAAAATAGAAAGACGAAAAATTAAGAAAAAGAAAGAGAAAAATAATTACCGTGCTCTTTTCGTTGGAACTTCAGTGAAGCGGCATCCCAGCTAGTATATCTATATTTTCATCTTCATGATGCCGAATAAACTCCAATAACTCGGCATTAGAATGAGTCCCTGACCTTAAAGCATGCATTTCTTTGAAAACTATATGCTAAATTTAAAAGAATTTGAGAGGATTATAGAATTTGAAAGTTTTGCTGTGAATAAAATTGAAGAACTTGTCGATTTTTATAGAGAAACGCCAAGGAAAAAATAAAAATTTAAAAGTAAGTTTACTGTTCATGAATAGTAAATTTACTATTTATGAATAGTAAATTTTACTATTTATAAATAGTATCACTATTGATGAATAGTAAATACTATTTGCTACTATTTTTGAATAGTAAATTTACTATTGATGAATAGTAAATAGTGAATGAATAGTGACTACACAGTAAATTCAATTATTCACTTTAATTATTCAAATAATTGCGTTTATATAAATATTTTTATACGCATGGGGCAAGAAGAAGATATATGCATAAAAATTAGCCAAACTTTTTGAAATAAAAAATTATTAGCTTGGGTCCAGAACCCAAATTTTTCTTAGGTCCAGAACCTATAATCTTTCCTAAGTCCAGAACTTAGCTCGGGTTCAAAATCTAAATTTTACTTAGGTCTAGAACCTAGAATCTTTTCTAAGTTCAGAAATTAGCTTGGGTCCAGAACCTAAATTTTTCTTAGGTCCAGAACCTAGAATTATGTCTAAGTCCAAGAACTTAGCTGGGGTCCATAACCAAAATTTTACTTAGGTCCAGAACCTAGAATCTCTTCTAAGTCTAGAACTTAGCTCGGGTCCAGAACCCAAATTACCCTTAGGTCTAGAACCTAGAATCTTTTCTAAGTCCAGAACTTAGCTCGAGTCCAGAACCCAAATTTTCCTTAGGTCCATAACCTAGAATTATCCTTGAGTCCAGAACTTGAATCGGGTCCAAAATCCAAACTTTACTTAGGTCCAGAACCTAGAATCTCTTCTAAGTCCAGAACTTAGCTTGGGTCCAGAACCCAAATTACCCTTAGGTCCAGAACCTAGAATCTTTTCTAAGTCCAGAACTTAGCTCGGGTCTAGAACCTAAATTTTCCTTAGGTGCACAACCTAGAATTATCCTTGAGTCCAGAACTCGAACCGGGTCCAAAACCCAAAACCTCACCATCTCAAAAATTAAATCTTATTGATTTTTACTCTCTTTCACTAAAGTTTCAGATTATTCAAGCAGGGGGCAAATTGTAGACCCTTAATTTTTGACCCAGTCCGGTCCAATATATTTTAAATAGTCCAAAATAATTTTTGTGTTGTCCAATATATTTTAATTAGTCCAAAATAATTTTTGTCATCTTAGTTAAATAATTTTTGCTTTAGTATCTAATTTTTTTTAATAAAAAATAAAAATAAAAAATCGGCGACGGAAAAATCGTCGCCGGAAACCAACGCGCGAGACGAATGGCTGTGGGTCATTTCGCCCGCAGGAGTTTCCAGCGAAATTTTTCCGTAGCAATTTTTTTCGCCAGCGAAATTTTTCTGACGCAAAATTTTCCAAAACCTAATGCAATTAGGTTTCGGTTTCCTTTTCTTATCAATATTAGCTTCTGTGAATAACTAGGAATGAACCATAAAGTTCTTCTATAAATAAGACTAAAAATAACACAAAAATCAATCAAGAAATCGGAGGAGAAATTGATCAAAAATTTGATCAGATTTGGGAGAAAAATTTAGACCGAAACTAAGTAGGAAAGGCAGTGAATCAACCTGATTTCATTTTTTGAGAGTAGACAACAATTCAATCCATCAAAGGTAGCAAAGCTTGTCTTTGTTTTTGTTCATCCAAGAAGAAATTTTTGGTGGAACCAACAAACGGAGGTATGCATCAATTGTCTAAATTTTATTCTTCATAGTAGCTAAATCATCCCATTGTTTTTTTTAAATTCAAAAACCCTAGAACCTCAATTCACTTTTTTCTAAAGTTTAAAAATCTTAATTCATTGCTTTGTTTTCCAAAAAATTTAAAGTTATTATTTTTGTTTCTTCAAAATCACAAAACCCTAATTTGCTTTCCAAGTTTTCAAAATCCTAAATTGAGTTATATTTCTTTCCAAAAGCCCTAAAAACTTCTTTTTTGCTTCTATAAACTTTAAATCATTTGGTTTATTTTCATAAACTTCCTAAAATTATCAATTGTTTTTCCAAAATCTAAAAACTAATTCACTCCCCGAAACTAAATAAAAAATCCTAAAACCCTAAATCAACTCTAAAAACCAAGACAGTGAACCCTAACCCCCCTTAAAACCTTAAACCCTAATTTTTCTAAACCCTAATCCTTTGAAACTTTAAAATCTTATAAATTTAAATATTATAATTCAAACACAGTAAGCTTAAAACCATAATTCAATGAGTAACCGTAAATCATAAATCTAAGTGTTTTAAAGTGTTCAAACCCTAATTTCATAATTTTACCACTCAAATACTAATTTGGTTAATCAAAGAACTTTATCATTCTATTAAATTCTAAAACTTGGCTCCATCTCAATTTCTTTACAAACTCAAAGTAGCCTAATTCCACAAATTCAAAAACCCTAAACACATGAAATAAAGAATCTTAAATAGAAACAGTAGCCCTAATTTGAATCTTTATTTGCCTTAATCAATTTTATATTTGATTATGCTTTGATTTATTTTATATGCTTTAATTTATTTAAGTTCAATGATTGGTTTATTTAATTTATCATGGATGGATGTTTACTTTCTATTGATATTTAATATTTTTGATGAATGATTTATTTATTAGGAATGGTTATTTACTTTCATCAATTTATTTAGATTTCCAAATGTTGTAAGAGGTATGTTTCCACTTGGTGGGTACCTCATTAGTTAAATATCATGTAATTTAAATTGCTTTTCTACTTTAGAACCAATGTAAAGGACATGTTTCTACCTTTCGGTGGGTGTCCTATTTAGGCATGGGATGTAAGGACATGTTCCATCTTCGGATGGGTGTCCATTTATTTGTTTTGCTTGGACATTGCTTTGATTTTTATATAATAATGCTTTCTTTTAATTATTGAGTGTAATATGGATAATGTTGTTATATTTAAGAATTTTATAATATTAAGACCTATAAAGTAGGCCGGTTCCAATGAAAGGGGTGTTGTGGGAGTGATGGGTCATTTCTCACCTTCCCCACACGTACCCAACTTTCCAGACCCATTAAGGGGTTAGGGATTCCTTAGGAATCGAGTCATCCACCCCTTTCTTTTCCCAGCCCGTCCGGGTGGCGACTCCATTTTCTCTAGACATAGGTCCGTGTTCTCTAAGGCTCGAGCCTAAACAGTGCTGAAGTCGCAAGAACCATTCCACCAGAAGTGGGGGCAAAAATCCCCGCTCACAGCGGGCGAAATGACTTTGGCCATTTCACCGCCCCCCTTTTCAGCGATGAAATTTTTCGTTGCTAATTTTTTATTTTTATTTATTTATTTATTATTATTATTTTTATTTTTTATTAATAAAAATTAAATACTAAAGCAAATATTATTTAATTAAGATAACACAAAAATTGTTTTGGACTAATTAAAATATATTGGACAGCACAAAATTTATTTTGGACTAATTAAAATATATTGGATCGGACTGGGTAAAAAATTAAGGGTCTACAGTTTGCCCCCTGCTTGAACGATCTTAGACTTTAGTAAAAGAGAGTGAAAAGAATTAAGACTTAATTTTTGAGATGGTTGAGGTTTTGGGTTCTGGACCCGAGAGATTTGGATACTTGATCCTAAACTAGACTTGGATACTCGATCCTAACTGGATTTGGATACTAGATCCTAAACTGGATTGGGATACTCGATCCTAACTGCATTTGGATACTCGATCCTAAATTGGATTTGGATACTTGATCCTAAATTGGATTTGGATACTCGATCCTAACTGGATTTTGGTACTTGATCCTAATTTGGTATGGGATACTTGATCCTAACTGAAATTGGATAGTCGATCCTAACTGGATTTGGATACTCGATCCTAAATTGGGTTTGGATACTCGATCCTAAACTGGATTTGGATACTCGATCATAACTGGATTTGGATACTCGATCCTAAACTAGATTGGGATACTTGATCCTAACTGGATTTGGATACTCGATCCTAAACTGGATTTGGATACTCGATCCTAACTGGATTTTGGTACTCAATCCTAGTTTGGATTGGGATACTCGATCCTAACTGGAGTTGGATACTCAATCCTAAACTGGATTTGGATACTCGATCCTAAATTGGATTCGGATACTCGATCCTAACTGGACTTGGATACTCAATCCTAACTGGATTTGGATACTCGATCCTAAATTAGATTGGGATACTCGATCCTAACTGGACTTGGATACTCGATCCTAACTGCATTCAGATTGGGATACTCAAACCCATTACTAGGTACTTTGACTCAAGATTTGAATTCGATTTGGGTACTTGGACCCAGGATTGGGTACTTGGACCTCAGATTGAATTTGATTTGGGTACTTGGACTCGAGATTAGATTGATTTGGGTACTTGGACCCGAGATTAGGTACTTGGACCCCAGCTTGAATTTGATTTGGGTACTTGGACCTGACCTTGAATTTGATTTGGGTACTTGGACCCGAGATTGGTACTTGGACCCGAGCTTGAATTTGATTTGGATACTTGGACCTGAGATTGCGTACTTGGACCTGAGACTGGATTGAATTTGGGTACTTGGACCCGGGATTGAGTTTGACTGACCTTTTATCAATTGAGAAGTCTCACTGCTCTGGCTGTTCTATGCATCGTGGTTCTTCACCCTCAAAATGGATCTTCATCCTTTGAGATCGGGTTTTCACCATTGAAAATGGATCTTCATCCTTTGAGATCGGGTCTTCACCCTTGAAAATGGATCTTCATCCTTTGAGACTTCGGGTCTTCACCCTTTGAAACATGGATCTTTATCCATTGGAGGTTGGATGTTTACCCTTGAAACATGAATTTTTATCCATTGGAGATCGGGTCTTCACCCTTGAAAATGGACCTTCATCCTTTGGAAATCGGGTCTTCACCCTTGAAAATGGATCTTCATACTTTGAGATCAGGTCTTCACCCTTGAAAATGGATCTTCATCCTTTGAGACTTTGGGTCTTCACCCTTTGAAACATGGATCTTTATCCATTGGAGGTTGGGTCTTTACCCTTTCAAGGATCTTCATCCTTTGAGATCGGGTCTTCACACTTGGAACATGGATCTTTATCCATTGGAGGTCGGGTCTTTACCCTGGCTTCAGCTCTTTTAGCTGGACTGATCTTTTGTCTTTTACATCTTCATTCTTTTGAGAGTTCCAATGTTCCATTCTTTTGTTCTTCCTTTTTGCAAAAATTCAGCTATTTGTAGTTGGCTCTCATATCTTCTCCTGCCCCCTGCATGGCAAAATATTTGCAAGTGATTTTGAAAATGTTTGGTATATAAACTTAAAAAATTGAAAAGGAGAAACTTTGCCCCCCTATGTAGGCTCAAACCAAAGATTTTTTTCATGCAAGCTTTGATTGATGTTTTTTTTTGTCTAGTTCTTCGCACAAGCACATATTTCTTCTCTTTGCAAGATTACTAGAGCTTTCTCAATCAATGGGCTTTCTATGCCCCCCTTAATTTGATATCTTCTTTTGATTGTTTACTTCACAGAGTGTTTGCTGCTCACCTTAATAAAGAATAGAAAATACAAGACAAGAAAATGCGATGTGATATGCTCATGTATGCATGATATGCATGAATGATACTTACAGTCGTTCCATCAACTCACAGACCGAGGTGTTCAGCAGAAGTGTTCTCATTAGTTCCTTTCATATACTTGTTCAGGTCTTGCATTGGAATAAAAGAATGCTTCCCATTTATGACTTTTATCTTTGAGATATTGAAAACATGAGTAATGGAGGCCCCAAACAGTAGAGATACATCCATTTTAAATTATGTTTCAACATATCAGTTGATAGCTTCTTCATGACCTTGCCAATAATCATTTCCTTTGCCCAATGTGTCCTTTGGAGGTTTAACATACTTCCCTTAACTTGAAGGCTTTGTATGACAAAACTCTTTATTTTATTTTATTTTTTTTTGAATTTTGATTTTGAAATCTAATGTTGGCTTTGCCAAATTAATGTCAATGCACCTCAGGACTTGATTTTCCAAATTAACACATCTATAACATGACAACCCTAGTTATTATACTAAACTCGGGAATCATTTCTATTTAAGTAAGAACTGTTGCACTTCAGATAGGCATATACACATTACTTGGCCAAAGGTCTCATTGAGTTTAAATATTGTCTATCTCATATGCATGCTTATTCAAACTATCTCCACTAATAGACTTTACCTACCAAGAGAGATCAACAGGTCTTTGATAGGCTTGAAATGGGGTCTATAAGGGACACAGGTTTAAGTGAAGGCCATTTTGAGATTGGAGCTAGTGTGACACAATGGACAAACCTTCACACTACAAATTTCTTGTTGGAACTTTAGACAGTTGGGAGCAATCTTTCTAGACTCCAAATTCCTTCTATCTTCTTGGCATTAATCTGGATCTTGATTAGGACAATCTTTGCCCTTGCAAAAAGTCTGGTACCCAAATTCGCTTCTTTTCTTCTTCTCCACTTTCTTTCTTTATTTTTCTTACTCTTCCCTTTCTTTGAGCATTTTATCATTTTGTCCTTCTTCCTTGTAGGACTGTCAAGTACAAAACCTTCAAAAACTGGATGGTCTTCCTCCTTTTTTCTCCAATTTTGATTGAATCTTTGGTTGGGTTGGACCAATTCAAGTCAAAATGTCCTTATAAACCAAATGGAAGCCTTTTGTTGCTTTAGGTAAAAGAGAACTCAGTTGGCTTTTTGAACTGCCTTTTTAGGCATTATTCTCTTATTCTCTTTTTTTTTTCTTCTTCTCCCTTTTTCTTTTGTCCTTTTGTCCTTTTTTTTCTTTTATTTCCTTCTTTTTTCTCTCTCTCTCTTTTTCTTTTGTTTATTTTTTTTGTTTGGTTCTAGCTCTAAAAGAGTTGTCTTGTTTGTACCAACTTGGGCCTCCAATAATGGATGAATGGAGTGACATAAATCTTCTTTAACAGGGATAAATCGTTTGTTACTCTGATGTTGTCTTGATATATTGGAGATATTAAGTGAACTTCAACTTCCCTTACGGTCTTGAAAACTTCAATTACCCTTATAGTCTTAAAAACATCAACTACCCTTATGGTCTTGAGAACTTCAACTATCTTCATGGTCTTGACTATTCATTTCTTTCTTTGATCTTCTTGCCTCTTCACCTTAGTGATCATAAGACTTGTCAAAAGTATCACAATAGCTCAGGGTAGGTTGTTGGGCTTATATGCCAATGAAAAGAAAGCTAAAATTTTATGAACGCTCGAAGGGGCAACTAGGGATTTATATTTAATAGGGTGGATACTAGTTGGCTAACCAAACAATGCCTAGATCATTTCTCTCTTAAATAAGTAGAGTTCAATTTCGCCTCGAAAGTTTGTCTAAGCATGTTCTAAGAATGACTAGGACCTAGACAAAGATAATTATGCAGGAGCCCTCTCTAAGTAAGCATACACAACTCAATGCTATAAAGCAATTCCCTTACTTAGTAAAGTCATTCAAGTCATGATGCATTAATATATTAATTCATAAATCATCACGGTAGATTCCTCATTGGTTGAGCATCAAAATGAACAAAGACCAACAAAAATTTTGATGAAAGTAATTTATTCAAGCAACTTTAAATTTGAAAAACAAGATTGTTCTAATTTAAATATTAAAGAAAGTAAAATTGAAAAGCAATATTCAAGCTAAGGAAAGTTCGTTGAGTTTAAGCTTCTTTTCCTTTCACATCTTCAATATTCCCATCTTGAAAAGAGGATAAAACAAAATCTTCTTCCATTTCTTTTCCCACCATAAAGGTTGCTGGTGGTGGCGCTCTTCCAAATTTAGGCAAAGGGTTGTTCTTGGTATTGGGCTTATCCGGCTCGGGTAGTTTGCCACCATTGATTATGTCTTGGATCTCATACCTTAGACGAGCACATTTATCTGGTTCATGCCCTTGCATTTGATGAAATTGATAGAAGGCCTTGGCATTGAAGTTTGGTGGCAGTGGATTATGTAGTGGTCGAGGAGCTAACGGTTGCAACAACCCTTTCTTTTGCAGCTTGCTAAATACCCAAGATACAGGTTTCCCCAATTCTAAGAATTGTCTTTTATTTCCTTGACCAGCCACATTAACATCAACTTCTTTTTGCGTGCTTTGATTGCTAGGCTGATAATTCCCTTTTTTATTCCTTCTTTTTGAAAAGTGATTTTTCTCCCTTTCCCACTCTTCAATTTGTAGACCAGCTTGAAGAAGATCTTTGAAGTCACGGATGAGTGTATGAGACATCCTTTCACGAAGACTATGCAGGACGCCTCTCACGATAATCCTTATTTGATCAGATTCATCGGGCATTTTCTTGAGCAAAGCAGCCTTGTTTCTCCATCTTTTCATATACTCCACAAAATTCTCATTTGGCCTTTGTCTTATGGACTCCACTTCCATTAAGGTAACTTCCATCTCGACATTATACCCATATTGTTGGAGGAAGGCTTTGTATAGCAGATCCCAACTCTTTTGTGTTTCATCTTCCAAGGTATTGAACCAATTTTGGACAACAGGGTCCAATGAGAGCATAAAGTACTTTAGAGTTTGAGTCTTAGTAGCTCGGGCAGACTGCATAGCAGTGATATACTGCTTCACATGGAGATGAGGATTTCCGGTTCCATCAAACTTCGCGAAAGATGGCATCTTGAACTTGTACGGGACTTCTTCATCTAGCTCAAATAATTTGTCAATCTCAGACATCTCTTCGGTTTTTGGTTTCTTCTTAAATTTCTTTTCTAAATCAGCAATCATCTTTTCAACATCGAATGTCTCGGACTTTTCAATAGTTGCCTTCTCAACAACCTTTGCCTCCTTTTTGTCTTGAAGATCTTGGTAGTATTGAGCCCAATCATCATCATCAATGATCACCTTATCATAATAAAAAACAACTTCATCAACTTTAGCCTTCCCCTTGTCTTTCTTGGTGCTAGCAGATGCTTGGACATTATTTCCTAAAATTGCAGCTAGTTGATTCTTTATGGTCTCGGCCATGGCCTCTTTTATTTCTTCCATCTTGGCATTGAGGGCATCATCCACTATTCTTTGAATTTGTTCGGGCTCCATTTCTTTCGGTGAAAAAGAGATTGAGTCGTTGCTAGATTCTTCATCTCTGGTGTAGGTCGGATTGTTGTAAGCTTTTGAACTATCATAATCCAGGGTTGTGAGCCAAAGAGGATCAATGATATGAGATGCAAATGTATGCATGTATGCATATATGCATATATGCACAAACAATCAACAAACAAGAATAATTAGGATGTCCCTTCCAACCTTATAACATCTGCACATGAATGACGAGCCTCTTTTCCTAGGTAATATGGTTAACAAAATACCAACATGGGGCATCTCATTTTTGAATATTTCTCTCGGACGTTTCAACCAATAGTTATATTTTCAAAAATGGAAATCATTTCATAATAATTCCCATTAATTAGGTTTTAATCCATTCAACGAACTAAAGTAGCTTTTATGCTATATTGGATTAAAACTAAATTAAAGAGTTTATTATAAATAGATTTCTCACTTGAAAAAGTAACTAATGATTCATGCCAAAAACAAGCCCATGGTTAATTTATTCTTAGTATAAACTAGGTTCACAATTGATTTTTGGTATTTCGTAATTGACCTAAATAATTTGCAAGCTCTTTGTAAGAAAAGATTCGATGAAAACCATATTTTTCTAAGCCCATTGTAAAAAGATTTTAGAAAAAATTGATTTTTGGCTTAGTATTTGGGTCATGAGCAAAAGAATTTTTGATTTATTTTTAGAAAAGTCTTATAACCAAAGACCATCTTGAAAAGTTCTGAAAATAGTTTTGATTTTTTGGACTTTAAAGGAAAAATTTATTTTGAGCTTACAATGTACTTAGGTCATATTAGAAAAAGAACAACCCAAATAAGCCATGATTTAAGCCATGATAAAATGACCATAGTCAAACAACATGCATTTGGAGTAAAAACCTAAGGAAAGTAACTAGGCCAATTACATGAGCTTTAGTCTTTGGGTTAAAAGGTTTAGGTTCCCATAGCAAGTATATACCAAATGGTACAAGGCTATGAATTGTTATGCCATGCTCGATCTCCATACCTTGAGTGAAAGTATGGTATCCCTTACATAACACAACGCGGGTAACACGAGCGTCCTAACTCACGCACACGATACAATCTAAATGATGCAATGAATAATATCATTATAAGAAAGAATAGTATAATATAAAGACCAACGGAATCAACTTCTCTTATCCCCAGTGGAGTCGCCACTGTGAGCGGGGATTTTTGCCCTCACTCCCGGTGGAATGGTTCTTGCCACTTCGGCATTGCTTAGGCTCGGGGCCTTAGAGAACACAGACCTAAGTCCAGAGAAAATGCAGTCGCCACCCGGACGGGCCAGAAAAAAGAAAGGGATGGATGACTAGTTTCCTAAGGAATCCCCAATCCCCTAATGGGTTCGAAAAGTTGGGTACGTATGGGGAAGGTTAGAAATGGCCCAACACCCCCACAACGCCTGGTTCATTAGAACCGGCCTCCTTTATAGGTCTTAATATTATAAAATTCTTAAGTATAATAATGTCATCCATATTACACACAACAATTGAAATAAAGCATCATTATATTAAAATCAAAGTAATGTCCAAGCAAAGCAAATAAATTGACACCCATCCGAGGATGTCCTTACATCATCCATGTCTAAACTAATAGGGCACCCACCAAAAGTTAGAAACATGTCCTTTACATTGGTCTAAAATATAAAAGCAATTTAAAATACATGATATTTAACTAATGAGATACCCACAAAGTGAAAACATACCTCTTACAACATTTGAAAATCTAAATAAATCGATAGAAGTAAATAACCATTCATCATAAATAAATCATTCATCAAAGATATTAAACATCAATCAAAATAGAAAGTAAACATCCATCCATGATAAATTAAATAAATCAAGCATTGAACTTAAATAAATCAAAGCATATAATAAACTAAATAATTAAATAAAGCAAGTAAAGACATAAATTAGGGTTACTGTTTCTATTTAAGATTCTTTATTTAATATGTTTTGGGTTTTAGAATTTATGGGTTTAAGCTACAGTAAGTTTTAAAGGAATTGAAATGGATTAAAGTTTTATAATTTAAGAGGTTGATAATGTTCTTTGATTAACCAAATTAGTGTTTGAGGAGTGAAATCATGAAACTAGGGTTTGGACACTTTAAAATATTAAGCTTATGATTTACGGTTATTGGATTATTATTTTGGCTTACTATGTTTAAATTTTAATATTTAGGTTTATAAGGTTTTAAGGGAATTAGGGTTTTAGAGAAATTAGGGTTTAAAGTTTTAAGGGATTTAGGGTTTAGAAAAATAGGGTTTAAGTTAGCTAGTTTAGTTTGGGGTTTACTGTTTTGGTTTTGAAAGTTGAATTAGGGTTTTTAGTGTTTCGGAGAATGTATTTGATTTTAGAATTTGGAAAAAATAATTTATAGTTTTATATAGCTTTATGTGATTTTTAGAAGCTATAAAGTGAGTTTCAGTTTGGATATTTAACAAAACATTTTGAATTTTGGAAAAGAATTAGAAGAAAACCAGTTTAGGGTTTTTAAAAGCTTTTTGAAATAAACAAAATGATTTAAGGTTTATAGAAACAGAAAATATATTTTTTAGGGTTTTCAGAAATAAATAAAATGATTTAAGGTTTATAGAAACAAAAGAGACAATTTAGGGTTCTTGGGGACAGAAGGAATAAATTAGGATTTTAAGATTTTGAATAAACAAAAACAATAATTTTAAGATTTTTGGAAAACAAAGAAACAAATTAAGGTTTTTAAGCATTCGAAAAGGTAAATTAAGGTTCTAGGATTTTTTGAATCAAAAGAGACAATTGGATGATTCAAGCTACTATGAAGAAATTAGATAAAGAAATTCATACCTTCGTTTGTTGGTTCCACCAAAAATTACTTCTTGGATGAGCAAGAACAAAGACAAGCTTTGCTGCTTTAATGGATTTAATTGCTTGTTTGCTCTCTCAAAAGTCCGATTGATTTCACTGCCAAAAGAAATTTTTTACCAATTTCCTTTCAAAGTTTTCCTCCTCAATCTCGATCCCTAAATTTTTGTCCCTCTTTTGTGTTGTTTTTGGTTTTATTTATAGAAGATTTATATGATTAGTCTTAGTTGCTCACGAAATCTAACATTAATTAAGAAAAGGAAACCGAAACCAAATTGAATTTGGTTTTGGAAAAATTTGCATCAAAAAAATTTTGCTGGCAAAAAAAAAATTGCTGCGGAAAAATTGCGCTGGCAAAAAAAACTGTTGTGGAAAAATTGCGCTGGCTAAAAAGTTGCTGCAGCTGGGGTGAGCGAAATTGCCTGTGGGCCATTTCGCTGCCCCCCTTTTCTATTTTTCGTCGCCGATTTTTATTTTTATTTATTTGTTTATTATTATTATTATTATTTATTTTTTATTAATAAAAATTAAATATTGAAGCAAATATTATTTAATTCAGATAACACAAAAATTGTTTTGGACTAATTAAAATATATTGGACAACACAAAAATTATTTTGGACTAATTAAAATATATTGGACCGGACTGGGTCAAAAATTAAGGGTCTACAGAGTAACCATTTTGGCAGCACCAAGTCTGCCATTCACTGATCAGTGTTGCACACCCTTTTTAACTTAGACAGTGTATCTTCTCACGCATGGGGAGAAGCTGGTCTTGCTTATCTTTGTCATGGCTTTGATTCAATCTGTAGGAAGAAAAGATCCTTTATTGGTTTTGTAGCCGTCGCTGAGGTATCATTTTCTTTTAAAACTATTGATCCAAATAATGTATGTACATAAACTTGATTTTCTCTTTCATGTGCAGGTTTGGGCATAGGGGCATAACTTGGTGAGGGTTCTAAACATTATGCAGCCACAAGTTGATTTTCCAAGTCTAGGTATCTGGTTATTGGGTAGCAGGGAAGTGCCCGAAAGGAATCACGTTCATTCCCATCGCTACCACTTGAGTCACCTAACATGTTTGTTTTTCTATAGGTGGATGTTGCCTAGTGGAGAACCGAAGAAAGGAATGGCTGGAGTATGTGCATGACTGATGCAATGCCCTTACATAACTCCCATCAAATTATTGTTGATCCTATTTCTTGTGGCTAGCTTCTCAGTGAGAGAGTACATGACTGGTTTCTCAGTGAGAGAGTACATGACTGGTTCCTCAGACCAGACCAGCAGAGAGTACCAGTTGACATTCTATTATTTATGCTAAACACCATGTTGATGCCAGAACCTTATTGGAGCGGCTGTCATGATGGCCTCGATGTTCATAGCTTCTTGCTTTCACGGGATGCACCATAAGCTCAATTTATCTAAGATCAGCTGTTAAATTTTGAAGTGTCACATGTTGGCATTTGCTGGCTTTATGGTGGTGAAGATAAAGAAATGGTAGTGGAGGAAGGAGAGGATGAGGAATATGAGGAAGAAGATGAAGACGGGTAAGAGAATGAGGGTGAGCCTTTTTCCCATTCTCATGGTGACTTCGGGGATGGCACCTCCCATGTATTTATTATTTTGTCACTACAGTTGTTGCTTCTTAAATTGTGTTTACTATTTTTATGATCATTGCATGCTGCTGGCTCACCTGATCATGGAGCTTTTCCTCTGTATTATACTCAGATACAGGGGCAGTTTTCTCTAAATGCACCCTATCATTTAGACATGATGTCTTATTCGCAGGGCTTCGATCCGAATTACCTAGTTTGCTCTCCAATTTCATAATGACATATATGCTTGTATGTATGCATGAAAATGTATGAACTTACCCTTCCCTTGTCTGGCTCACATCGGATGCTCGAGGAATATAATAGAAAGCTTCAGGAAGAGTTATCCACCAATCATCGAAATGCCGCCAATTTTGATGAATTGTATCAACAAGAAGCACGTGATTTTTGATACTTTAAATTTCATGGTGTGAGGGATCCAAATGCTTCTTCATCAAGGGGGCCTCAGGCTGATATCCATGATATGCCTCCTCCCTTTTCAAGTGATGATAGAATTGATTTTCAGGGTAGTAGAGTTTCAAGTGCTTTCTACTCAAGTGGTCCTTGGATGGATGATATGCCCCCTCCTCCAATGGGTGATGATTTTCTTAGGGCCTTTTTTGACTACGAACCGTCCCCTTCTTCACAATGACAAAAATTGTAAAAAGCTTGTATTAAAATAAAAATTGTAATAATAATAATAATATCTTTTTTGTTACTTTGACATTTTTTTTACTTTTGATTTTCAGTATACTTCTTTTTTTTTACAACACAGTGGCTCATGATGGTCCCAATCTTGGTTTCGTCATGAGTTCAAAACCCTAATATACTCACTTACCACTCAATTTTGGACTCTTTTCCTTATGCATCTTGGATTTAAATTTATTGCCCACTCCTTCCGCGCTTCGGCATACAAACCAACGATTATATAAATCAACCATAATCCTTCATGCAAGACATTCCAAGCAATAATTCTTTTATGGAGATAAACCTTGCACAATCAAAACAACTTCAATGTTCCTTCAAACCTGTCACAACTGATTCAAAATAATTCCAAATCCCTTAATTTCAGCTTCTACCATTATCAACTTTAATTAATTATAGCTATTAGGTGCAATAATGATTGAGGCCAATTTGAGAAAAATAAAGAATTTATTTAAAAGCATCAATACAACACACTGGAAACAACTGTCATGGTCCTAAATCAATGTATTGAAAATGCTTTCAAAATTTTAAATTGGACCAGCCCTACTTACATACCATTGCTTCTTTTTGGGATATGAAAACTAGGACTTTTAAGATAAACAACTTTGAGATCTGTCCTATGGTTGAAGAATTTGAAGCTATTATTGGATATCCAAGTAATCAACCAATGGCATTGCCTATACTGACTTCCAAAATTCAACAAAAGATGCAGATATTGTTTCAACTTTCAAAACCCGAGGTTCTGCAATTAACTAGAGGTGAGAAAATTCTGTTTGATCCCTTAATTGACTTTTGCACTTCTCATATGGCTCCCACAAAAGCTTGGGGATTCTTGTTCTGTTTATGTTTTCTTGGTCAATTCTTGCTTATTTCTACTGGCAGTGATATTGATTCGTGAGTACTGTACAACATGGATCAAATGGAAGGAGGCCTGTCGTAAGTACCTGTTATCTTAGCTGAGACCTTGGTTGGACTAGATCAGTTCAAATTAGAATCTTTGAGGAGGTTGGTTGGGAGTCCGCTGCTGCTTTAGGTAATTACCTAAACTACCCTTTTGAGTTTTCAATTCATTTCCTTTTTTTTATTTTTTTATTATTGCTCTAAATTTTGCCTGGACTGCCCTTGCAGATTTTTGGAACTAGCGAGCCATCCTAATTTTTGCCTAAGCCTCCCTTGCGGGGTTTTAAACTTCGCAGATTTTTTTATTTGTTCTAATTTTTTTCCTAAACCACCCTTGTGGGTTTTCGGATCCAGTGAACCACCCTAATTTTTGCTTAGGCTACCCTTTCGGGTTTTCAACTTAATGAGATCTTTTTTTATGGTATAGCTGTCCTTTTAGAGATCTGGCTATAGGAGTGCCACTACTTGCTCGATACTCTGTCTGTGGACTTCATCAAATATATATCATGACATCACTCTGCTAGGAAATTGCTTTGCCCTACCTCTTCATATGCTGACTAGATTGGCTCACGAGCTGTGATTAACATTTGTTGGTTGGTACCTTGGTGGAAGATCACCCATGTCACCATTCAAACATATCTTATGTATGTCCCTCTTGCTGCTCTTCGTCAAGGTGCTTGTTATGATCCTCATCATCTTGACCACCAGTATGGAGCTGAATCTTGAGGTTATGAGTTTACTCCTAACTTGGACATGCCTTGTCTGACTGAAGCCTTCCTGGATCGACTACAGCAAAGCTGGCCTACACGCTACACTTATAGTTTGCCATAGATTTTACATTTGTCAATTTCTTAGAAAAGTAATGTTAAGATGGACAATAATGGTAATTAAAAGATGTTTTCTTTCCTTTTATAATTTGTCATCATGTTTTGCTATTATGGTATTTATTTTAACCTAATGGTCAGATAATTCAAAATAATGCACATAGAATAATTTTAACATAAACTCTGTTTTATTAAATTAGGGAACAACCAAAACATATAGCCAGCAGACACAAGATCACTCATGTCGCCAATCAACCCTTTCAGGATTTCTAATTGACAATTTTCACTCATTTAGTCCTAATTATTGCCTAGCCCTCCCTTTCATGTTTTTGAAACTAGCGGACTGCTCTAGCGTTTGCCTAGGCTTCCCTTTTTGGGTTTTTGACCTAGTGAGCCCCTTTTTTTATACATAAAATCTCTTCAACCTGTCAATATTTACTGGCTCACTAAACTTGTTCTCGTCCATGTCTAATAGTTTGACTGCTCCTTTGCTCATGTATGGCCCCTTCCAACTAGGTCTAAACTTCTCTCTTGGATAAGAAACATTGGGCTTGCAATGTTTCAACACTAAATCCCCAGCTTTAACCTTTCTGGACTTAACTCTTCTATTGTAGGCTCGGGCAATTTTCCTTTGAAACAATTGGTGATGGTACAATGCCTTCAACCTTCTTTATTCTAACAAGGCCAACTGTGCATATCTGCTTGCTACTCATTCTATTTCAGGCAATTTAGCTTCTAGGACTACTTTTAGCGATTTGATCTCGATTTCAATTGGCAACACTGCTTCCATCCCATAAATAAAGGAAAACAACATCATTCTAGTCAGGTTTGCACACTCATCCTGTATCCCCATAAAGCAAAAGGAAGTATTTTTGACCAATCACTGTATGTCTTAGTCATTTTGGACAGAATTTGCTTAATCATTTTGTTTGTTGCTTCCACTGCACCATTAGCCTTTCGTTTATAAGGCAAAGACCGAAGATGAAAAATCTTATACTTTGATAATAAATCCTTAACTTCTCCTTGAAACTACACTTCATTATCTGATATCACACTGTACAAGACCCCATACCTGCATATAAGATTCTTCTCAATAAACCTGGCCATTTGCCTTGCCCCCAGCTTGTTAAAAGACTTGACCTCAACCCATTTTGAAAAATAATCTACTGCTACAACAATGAATCTATGTTTGTTCAAAGATGTCGGATGTATTTCCCCAATAATATCGATTCCCCAAGTTGTGAAAGGCCATGGACAAGACATAGAATGTAGTTCTTCAGGAAGCAAATGGTTCAAGTTTTCGTGAATTTGGCATTGCTGACACTTTCTCACAAAATCAATACATTCTTTTTCCATTGTCAGCCAATTGTAATCTTGTCAGATTATCTTCTTATCCAGGGCCAATCTATTCATATGAGGTCCACAACTTCCAGCATGTATCTCGAACATGATTTGCTCCACTTCGGACTTCCTCAAGCATCTTAAGTGCATACCATTAGGCCATCTTCAATACAACTCTACATCAAAGGTGATGTATTGCAAAGACCATCACATTCTAGCTCTTCTTTCTTATTTTGTTGCATCTTGTGGGTACTCCCTACTTTTCAAAAATCATCTTATGGTGTCATACCATGCATCCTGGTCCTTGTCGATTTTCATGACTATTTCATACTCATAACAAGGAGTCAATGAACTGCTTTCATCCCATAAATAAAGGAAAATGGCATCATTCCAGTCGGGGTTTGTACATTCATCCTGTACCCCCCATAAAGCAAAAGGAAGCATTTTTAACCAATCCCTGTATGTCTTGGTCATTTTGGACAGAATCTGCTTAATCATTTTATTTGTTGTTTTCACTGCACCGTTAGCCTTTGGTCTGTAAGGCAAAGACCAATGATGACAAATCTGATACTTTAAGAATAGATTCTTAACTTCTCCTTGAAACTACACTTCATTATCTAATATCACACTGTACGGGACCCCATACCTGCATATAAGATTCTTCTCAATAAATCTAGCCATTTACCTTACCCCCAGCTTGTTTAAAGACTCGACCTCAACCCATTTTGAAAATAATCTACTGCTACTACAATGAATCGATGTCCGTTCGAAGCTATCGGATGTATTTCCCCAATAATATCGATTCCCCAAGTTGCGAAAGGCCATGGAGAAGACATAGAATGTAGTTCTTCAGGAGGCAAATGGTTCAAGTTTCCGTGCATATGGCACTGCCGACACTTTCTCACAAAATCAATACATTCTTTTTACATTGTCAACCAATAGTAATCTTGTCATATTATCTTCTTAACTAGGGCCAATCTATTCATATGAGGTCCACAACTTCCAGTATGTATCTCGGACATGATTTGCTTGACTTCGAACTTCCTCAAGAATTTTAAGGGCACACCATTGGGCCATCTTTGATACAACTTTGCATTAGAGGTGATCATTTGTTGCATCTTGTGGGTACTCCCTACTTTTCAAAAATCGTCTTACGGTGTCATACCATGCATCCTGGTCCGTGTCGGTTTTCATGACTATTTCATACTCATAATAAGGAGTCGATGAACTGGTCAAAACTAGAGGCTTAATGTAGACCCTTAATTTTTTACCTAGTCCGGTCTAATATATTTTATTTAGTCCAAAATATTTTTTTTGTTATTTTAATTAAATAATATTTATGTTAGTATTTATTTTTTATAATTATAGTAATAAAAAATAATAATAAATAAAAATAAAAATCGACGACGAAAAAATCGGTGAAGAAAATTTCGTCGCCGAAAGTGTTGGACGAAACGGTCTTGAGCCATTTCACCTGCAGGAGTTTTTTGTAGGCGAAATGGCCCAAGGAAATTCCTGTGGGTGAAATGGCTTTTGGCCGCGTCCATCACAATTTTCCATGCAGTCGCTCCCATGCTGGCAGCCCGTTGCAGTTTTTGCCAGCGAATTTTTTTCCAACGCAATTTTTTTTGAAACCAAATTCTATTTGGTTTCGGTTTCTTTTCCTAATGAATTTTAGTTTTCTTAAACAATTAGGATTAATCATATAAATTTCCTATAAATAACACTAAAAAGACACAAAAAAGGGGGGATTGGACTTTTAAAATTTTGGCAGTGAAACAATAAGACTTTTTAGAGGAGAATAAGCAAGCAAGTAATCAAGCCATAAAATGCAGCAATCTTGCCTTTGTCTCCATTCATCCAAGAAGCAATTTTTGGTAGAACCAACAAACGAAGGTTTGAATCTCTAATTTCTTTTTATTTTCTTATAGTAGCTTTGTTTTTTTTTTAATTCATAAGATTATACATACAAAACATTGATCTATAAATATGTGGTAACATTGATCTTCGTTTTAAAAACCCTAAAAAGTATTTTTATGTTTCCAAAAACCTTAAGAACCCTAAAAACACTTTTCTGTTTCTTTTAAACCTTAAAACCCTAATTTGTTTCTTTTGTTTCCAAAAACCTTAAATCATTTTTCCTATTTCCAAAAACTTTTAAAAACCCTAAACTGTTTTCCTCTAATTCTTTTCTAAAATTTCCAAATGTTTTGTGAAATCACCGAACTCTAACTTGCTTTAAACTATTTTCTTCAACTTCAAAAACCAAAATAATAAACCCTCAAACCAATTATTCTAAACCCTAATTTTCCTAAACCCTAATTCCCTCAAAATCCTTAAAGCCTAAAACCCTAATTCTAAACCCTAAATTCCAAAACCCTAAAAACCAAAATAACAATCTGTTACCAAACCTATTTATTTTAAATCACAATAGCATTATTTTCATAAAACATCCAAAACCCTAAATCTTTAAAATGTCTAGTAGCATTATTCATTTAAAAACTAATATTAGTTACTTAAAATTCCAAAACCCTATTTTCTAAATTCTAAACCCTAAAATCTTAATTTTCAATACCAAAACCTAAATCCTAGAAGCCAATTTCTAAAATTTTCTAGGGTGCTGCACCCTTGACCCCCGCGGGACCGCTGTATGGGCTCGTCGAAGGGGTCAATATTCATTTGTGTATTATGAGTCCACATATTTAATTTTCCTTTTTCCAAAGCTCTAATTTAGTAATTAAAATTCTAAAATCCTGTTTTAAGATGCGAACCTTAAATTATATATTTATTGCTTTATTTAATTTTAGATTTGATTATGTAGTTTATTATATGCTTTGATTTATTTAATTTCAATGCTTGGTTTATTTAATTTATCATGGATGAATGCTTATTATATATTTTGATTGATGTTTAATATCTTTGATAATGATTTATTTATTATGAATGGTTATTTACTTTTATCGATTTATTTTTGATTTCAAAATGTTGTAAGAGGTATGTTTCCATTTTGTGGGTACCTCATTAGTTAAATATCATGTAATTTAAATTGCTTTTATATTTTAGACCAATGTAAAGGACATGTTTCTACCTTTTGGTGGGTGTCCTATTTAGTTTAGACATGGATGATGTAAGGACATGTTTCCATCTTCGGATGGGTATCCATTTACTTGTTTTGCTTGGACATTGCTTTGATTTTAATATAACGATGCTTTATTTCAATTATTGTGTGTAATATGGATAATATTGTTATATTTAAGAAT
Source organism: Garcia nutans (assembly GCA_947685225.1). NCBI lineage: Eukaryota > Viridiplantae > Streptophyta > Magnoliopsida > Malpighiales > Euphorbiaceae > Garcia > Garcia nutans. The sequence goes on from CANTUV010000045.1 coordinate 41,296,686, forward strand.
TTTATAATATTAAAACCTGTAAAGGAGGTCGGTTCCAATGAACCGGGTGTTGTGGGGGTGCTGGGCCATTTCTCACCTTCCCCACACGTACCCATCTTTCCGAACCCACTAGGGAGTTGGGGATTCCTTAGGAATCAAGTCATCCACCCCTTTCTTTTTCCCAGCCCGTTCGGGTGGCGACTCCATTTTCTCCAGACTTAGGTCCATGTTCTCTAAGGCCCCGAGCCTAAACAGTGCCAAAGTAGCAAGAACCATTCCACCGACAGTGAGGGCAAAAATCCTCGCTCACACTGGCGACTCCACTGGGGATAAGAGAAGTTGATTTCGTTGGTCTTTATATTATTCTATTCTTTCTTATAATGATATTATCCATTGCATCATATTAGATTGTATCATGTGCATGAGTTAGGATGCCCATGTTACCCGTGTTGTGTTATGGAAGGGATACCATACTTTCACTCAAGGTATGGAGATTGAGCATGGCATAACCACTCATAGCCTCATACCATTTAGTATATACTTGCTTTGGGAACCTAAGCCTTTTCAACCCAAAGACTACAGCTCATGTAATTGGCCTAGTTACTTTCCTTAGATTTTACCCCAAATGCATATTGTTTGACTATGGTTAATTTATCTTGGCTTAAATCATGGCTTATTTGGCTTGTTCTTTTTCTAATATGACCTAAGTACACTGTAAGCTCAAAATAAATTTTTCTTTAAAGTCCAAAAGACCAAAACTATTTTCAAAACTTTTCAAAATTGTCTTTGGACATAAAACTTTTCTAAAAAACAAATCAAAATTTCTTTTGCTCATGACCCAAATACTAAGCCCAAAATCCATTTTTTCTAAAATCTTTTCACAATGGGCTTAGGAACAAAATTATTTTCAACCCTTCCTTACAAAGAGCTTGCAAATTATTTAGGTCAATTATGAAAATACCAAAAATCAATTGTGAGCCTAGTTTATACTAAGAAATAATTAATCATGGGCTTATTTTTGGCATGAATCATTAGTTACTTTTTCAAGTGAGAAATCTATTTATAATAAACCTCTTAATTTAGTTTTAATCCAATATAGCATAAAAGCTACTATAGTTGGTTGAATGGATTAAAACCTAATTAATGGGAATTATTATGTACTGATTTCCATTTTCGAAAATATAACTATTGGTTAAAACGCTCGAGAGAAATATTCGAAAATAAGATACCCCATGTTGGTATTTTATTAACCATAGGAGAGGAGACTCACCATTCATGTGTGGATGTTATAAGGTTGGAAAGAACGTTCTACTTATCTTTGTTGATTGTTTGTACATACATGCATTTGCATCTCATATCATTGATCCTTTCTAGCTCACAGCCCTGGATTATGACAGTTCAAAAGCTTACAATGATCCGACCTACGCCGAAGCGAAGAATCTAGCAATGACTCAATCACTTGCTCACCAAAAATAATGGAGCCCGAACAAATTCAAAGAATGGTGGATGAAGCCCTCAATGTCAAGATGGAAGAAATAAAAGAGGCCATGGCTGAGACCGTGAAGAACCAATTGGCTGCAATTTCAGGAATAATGCTGAAGCGTCTGCTAACTCCAAGAAGCCAAAGGATAAAGGGAAGAGTAAAGTTGGTGAAGTAGCTTTTGATGATGATAAGGTGATCATTGATGATGATGATTGGGCTCAATACTACCAAGATCCTCAAGACAAAAAGGAGCCGAAGGTTGTTGGCTCCTTGACCTTTGCTGAATCCTTTACCCCCAAAATTTAATACTAAAGCCTTTTGTGAGTTTCATCAAACACATGAACATGAGACAGACAAATGCTTGCGATTAAAACATGAGATCCAAAATTTAATTGACAGTGGTAAGCTGCCTGAGCCTGATAAGACTAGCATAAAAGACAATCCTTTGCCAAAATTCAGCAGAGTGCCACCACCAGCAACCTTCATGGTGGGAAAAGGATTGGAAGAAGATTTTATTTTATCATCCTTTTAAGATGGAAATATTGAAGATGTGAAAGGAGAAGAAGCTTAACTCAACAAACTTTTCTTAGCTTGAATGTTGCATTCAATTTTCCTTTCTTTAATATTTAATTGGAATAATCGTGTTTTTTAAATTTAAATTTGTTTGAATAAATTACTTTCATCAAAATTTTTGTTGGTATGTGTTCATTTTGGTGCTTAACCAATGAGGAATCTAGCTTGATAATTCTTGAATTAATATATCTAGGCATCATGACTTGAATGACTTTACTAGGTGAGGGAATTACTCTATAGCATTGAGTTGTGTATGCTTACTTAGAGAGGGCTCCTACATAATTACCTTTGTCTAGGTCCTAGTCAGTCTTAGAACATGCTTTGACAAACTTTCGAGGCAAAATTGAACTCTGCTTATTTAAGAGAGAAATGATCTAGGCATTGTTTGGTTAGCCAACAACTAGTATCTACCCATTAAATATCAATACCTAGTTGTCCCTTTGAGCCTTCATAAAATTTTAGCTTTCTTTTCATTGGCATATAACCCCAACAACCTACCCTGAAGTGTTGTGATACTTTTGACAAGTCTTATGATCACTAAGAAGAAGAGGCAAGAAGATCAAAGAATGGAATGCATAACCAAAACTGTAAGGATAGTTGAAGTTCTCAAGACCATAAGGGTAGTTGAAGTTTTCCTAATATCTCCAATATATCATGACAACATCAGAGTAACAAATGATTTATCCTTATTAAATAATATTTATGTCACTCCACTCATCCTTTATTGGAAGCTCAAGTTGGTACAAACAAGACAACTCTTTTAGAGCTAGAATCAAAACAAAAAAAAACAAAAAAAAGGAGAAGAAAAGAAAACAAGAGAAATGAGAGCAAGGAAAAAAAAGAAGACAAAAAAAAAAGAAAAGAAAAAAATGAGAAAAGAAAAAGAAAAGGCAAAGAAAAAAAGAAAAGAAGAAAAATAAAACCTAAAAAGGCGGTTCAAAAAGCCAATTGAGTTCTATTTTACCTAAGCAACAAAAGGCTTCCATTTGGTTCATAAGGACAGTTTGACTTGAATTAGTCCAACCCAACCAAAGATTCAATCAAAATCAAAGGAAAAGGATAAAGACCATTTAGTTCTTAAAAGTTATGTACTTGACAGTCCTACAAGAAAGAAGGACAAAATGATAAAAAGAAAAGAAAAGGGAGAAGAAGAAAAGAAATGAATTTGGGTACCAAACTTTATGCAAAGAAACAAATATTGTTCCAATCAAGATCTAGATTAATGCCAAGAAGATAGAAGGAATTTCAAGTCTAGCAAGATTGCTCCCAGCTGCCTAAAGTTCAAACAAGAAATTTATAGTGTGAGAGTTTGTCCATAGTGTCACAACGACTCCAACTTACAAATGGCCTTCACTTAAACCCATGTCCCTTATAAGACCCCATTTCAAGCCTATCAAAGACCTATTGATCTCTCTTGGTAGATAGAGTCTATTAGTGGAGATAGTTTGAATAAGCATGCATATGAGATAGACAATATTTAAATTCAATGAGACCTTTGGCCAAGTAATGTGTATGTGCCTATCTGAAGTGCAACAATTCTTGCTTAAATAGAAATAATTCCCGAGTTTGGTATGGTAACTAGGGTTGTCATGTTATAGATATGTTAATTTGGAAAATCAAGTCCTGAGGTACATTGACATTGATTTGGCAAAGCCAACATTTGATTTCAAAATAAAAATTCAAAATTCAAAAATTCAAAAATGTTATTGTCATACAAAGCCTTCAATTTAAGGGAAGTATGTTGAATCATTGAACCTCGAAGGACACATTGGGCAAAGGAAATGATTACTGACAAGGTTATGAAGAAGATGCTGAAACATAGTTCGAAATAGATGAATCCCTGACTCTGCTGCTTGGGGCCTCCATTATTCATGTTTTCAATATCTCAAAGATAAAAGTCATAAATGGGAAGCATTCTTTTATTCCAATGCAAGACCTTAACAAGCATCTGAAGGGAACCAATGAGAAAACTTCTGCTAATCACCTCGGTCTGTGAGTCAATGGAACGATTGTAAGTATTATTCATGCATATCATGCATACATGAGCATATCACATCGCACTTTCTTGTCCTGTATTGTCTATTCCTTGTCAAAATGAATAGCAAACACCCTGCGAAGTAAAGAATCAAAAGAAGATATTGAATCAAGGGGGGCGTGAAAAGCCTATTCGCTTGTGGAAGCTCCAGTCATTTTGTAAAAGAAGAAATACATGCTTGTGCGAAGAACTAGACGGTAAAAACATCAATCAGAGCCCGCATAGAAAAATCATGGATTTGAGCCTACACAGGGGGCAAAGTTTCTCCTTTTAAATTTTTGAGTTTATGCATAAACAAAATATTTTGAATCTTTTGCCAGGCAGGAGGCAAGGAGAAGATATGAAGACTAGCTAAAAGGGCTGAATTTTTTTCATGCATAATTGATGAACAAGAAAAAGAATTCTCAAATGCAAAAGACAAAAGGTCAGTCCAGCTAAAAGAGCTAAAGCCAGGGTAAAGACCCAATTTCTAATGGATAAAGATCCATTTTTCAAGGGTAAAGACTCAGTTTTTAATGGATAAAGATCCATGTTTCAAGGGTAAAGACCCGATTTCTAGTGGATAAAGATCCATGTTTCAAGGGTAAAGACCCGATTTTCAATGGATAAAGATCCATGTTTCAAGGGTAAAGACCCGATTTTCAATGGATAAAGATCCATATTTTAAGGGTAAAGACTGATTTCCAATGGATAAAGATCCATGTTTCAAGGGTAAAGACCTGATTTCTAATGGTTAAAGATCCATTTTTCAAGGGTAAAAACCCGATTTCCAATGGATAACAGTCCATATTTCAAGGGTAAAGAACCGATTTTCAATGGATAATCCATGTTTCAAGGGTAAAGACCTGATTTCTAATGGATAAAGATCCATGTGTCAAGGGTAAAGACCCAATTTTCAATGGATAAAGATCCATGTTTCAAGGGTAAAGACCCGATTTTCAATGGAAAAAGATCCATATTTCAAGGGTAAAGACCCAATTTCTAATGGATAAAGATCCATTTTTCAAGGGTAAAGACCCAATTTCCAATGGATAAAGATCCATGTTTCAAGGGTAATGACCCAATTTCCAATGGATAAAGATCCATGTTTCAAGGGTAAAGACCCGACTTTCAATGGATAAAGATCCATGTTTCAAGGGTAAAGACCCGATTTCCAATGGATAAAGATCCATGTTTCAAGGGTAAAGACTCGATTTCCAATGGATAAAGATCCATGTTTCAAGGGTAAAGACCCAATCTCCAATGGATAAAGATCTATTTTTGGTGGATAAAGACCCACAATCCATAAAAATGGAACAACCAGTTATGCCAGAATTATCAACTGATAAAAGGTCAGTCAAATCAAATTCAATCTCGGGTCTAAGTACCCAAATCAAATCCAAGAATCTAAAACCTCAATCATCTCAAAAAATTAAGTCTTATTGCTTTTCACTCTCTTTTACTAAAGTCTCAGATCGTTCATGCAGGGGGCTTAATGTAGACCCTTAATTTTTTACCCAGTCCGGTCCAATATATTTTATTTAGGCCAAAATAATTTTTTGTATTATTTTAATTAAATAATATTTTTTGTATTTATTTTTTATAATTATAGTAATAAAAAGAATAATAAATAAATAAATAAAAATAAAAATCAGCGATGGAAAAATAGGCAACGAAAAATTTCATCGTCGAAAAAGTTGGACGAAATGGCCTTGGGCCATTTCGCCCGTAGGAGTTTCTTATGGGGGAAATGGGTTGGGCCATTTCTCCCGTAGGAAATTCCTACAGGTGAAATGGCTTCTGGCCAAGCCCATCACAATTTTCCAAGCGGTCGCTCGCATGCTGGTAGCCCGTCTCAGTTTTTGCCAGCCAATTTTTTTCCAACGCGATTTTTTTCGAAATCAAATTCTATTTGGTTTCGGTTTCTTTTCCTAATGAATTTTAGTTTTCTTAAACAATTAGGATTAATCATATAAATTTCCTATAAATAACAATAGAAAGACACAGAAAAAGGGGGATCGGACTTTAAAAATTTTGGCAGTGAAACAATCGGACTTTTTAGAGGAGAATAAGCAAGCAAGCAATCAAGCCATCAAAGGCAGTAATCTTGCCTTTGTCTCCATTCATCCAAGAAGGCACACGGGTTAAATAAAGGACATTTGTAAGTTGGAGTCAATGTGACACAATGGACAAACCTTCACACTACAAACTGCTTGTTGAAACTTTAGACAGTTGGGAGCATGAAAAGATAGAACTTTGAGTATCCTCCCATCTTCTTCGCATTAATCTAGATCTTGATTGGGACAGTCTTCATTTCTTTTCTTCTTTTCCCTTTTCTTTCTCTTTATTTTTCTTACTCTTCCCTTTTCTTTCTCTTTATTTTTTCTTACTCTTCCCTTTCTTTGAGCATTTTATCATTTTGTCCTTCTTCTCTATAGGATTGTTAAGTATAGAATTTTCAAAAACTGGGTGATCTTTCTCCTTTTTCTCCGATTTTGATTGAATCTTTGGTTGTGTTGGACCAATTCAAGTCAAACTGTCCTTATAAACCAAATGGAAGCCTTTTGTTGCCTTAAGTAAAAAAGAACTCAGTTGGCTTTCTGAACCGCCTTTTTAGGTTTTATCTTTTCTTTTTTCTTTCTTTCTTTCTTTCTTTTTTCTCTTTTTTTTCTTTTCTTCTTTTTTTTTCCTTTTCTTTTTCTTTTGGTTCTAGCTCTAAAAGAGTTGTCTTGTTTATACCAACTTGGATTTCCAATAATGAATGAGTGGAGTGACATAAATCTTCTTTAACAGGGATAAATCATTTGTTACTCTGATGTTATCTTTATAGATTGGAGATATTAGGTGAACTTCATCTACCCTCATGGTCTTGATAACATCAACTATCCTTACAGTCTTGGCTATGCATTCCTTTCTTTAATCTTCTTGCCTCTTTATCTTAGTGATCATAAGACTTGTCAAAAGTGTAACAACAGCTCAAGAAGGTTGTTGGGGTTTGTAAGCCAATGAAAAGAAAGCTAAAATTTTATGAAGGCTCAAAGGGACAACTAGGGATTATATTTAATTGGGTGGAGACTAGTTGTTGGCTAGTCAAACAATGCCTAGATCATTTCTCTCTTAAAATAAGCAGAGTTAAATTTCGCCTCGAAAGTCTGTCAAAACATGTTCTAAGACTGACTAAGACCTAGACAAAGGTAATTATGCTGGAGCCCTCTTTAAGTAAGAATACACAACTCAATGCTATAGAGAAATTCCCTTACTTAGTAAAGTTATTCGAATCATGATGCATAAATATATTAATTCATGAATTATCAAGCTAGATTCCTCATCGGTTGGCCACCAAAATGAATAAAGACCAACAAAAATTTTAATGAAAGTAATTTATTTAAACAACTTTAAATTTGAAAAACATGATTGTTCCAATAAAATATTAAAGAAAGCAAAGTAAATAGAGCAACATTCTAAGCTAAGGAAAGTTTGTTGAATAAAATTTTTCCTTATTCCTCATCTTTAATACTCCCATCTTGAAAAGAGGATAAGAAAAAATTTTCCTCAAACCCTTTTCCTACCATGAAGGTTGCTGGTGGAGGTACTCTTCCAAATTTTGGCAAACGATTGTTCTTAGTATTAGGCTTATCCAACTCAGGTAGCTTACCACTGTCAATTAGATCTTGGATCTCATGCTTCAATCGGGTACATCTATCAGTCTCATGTCCTTGAGTATGATGAAACTCACAAAAGGCTTTAGTATCAAATTTTGGGGGTAAAGGATTCGGCAAAGGTCGAAGGGCCAATGGCTGTAATAGTCCCTTCTTTTGTAGCTTGTTGAAGACCCAAGACAAAGACTTCCCCATATCTAAAAACTGCTTTCTATTTGCTTGACCAGTTGTATTAACATCAACTTCTTTTTGCGTGCTTTGATTGCCAGACTGGTAGTTCCCTTTCTCATTCTGTCTTATTGAAAAGCGATTCTTCTCCCTTTCCCATTCTTCAATTTGTAGACCAGCTTGAGAAAGATCTTTCAATTCAATGATGAGTGTATGAGACATCCTTTCATGAAGTCTAGGCAACACCCCTTGTGAGCAGGAATTTTTGCCCCCACTCCCGGTGGAATGATTCTTGCAGCTTCGGCACTGTTTAGGCTCGGGGCCTTACAGAACCTAGACCTAAGCCCGGAGAAAATGGAGTCGCCACCCGGATGGGCTGGGAAAAAGAAAGGGGTGGATGACTCGATTCCTAAGAAATCCCCAACCCCCTAATGGGTTCGAAAAGTTGGGTACGTGTGGGGAAGGTGAGAAATGGCCCAGCACCCCCATAATACCCTGTTCATTGAAACTGGCCTCCTTTGCAGGTCTTAATATTATAAAATTCTTAATATAATAATATTATCCATATTGCATGCAACAATTAAAATAAAGCATCAATATATTAAAATCAAAGCAATGTCAAAACAAAGCAAATAAATGGACACCCATCCGAGGATGGAAACATGTCCTTACATCATTCATGTCTAAACTAAATAGGACACCCACCGAAAGGTGGAAACTTTCCCTTTACATTAGTTGAAAAACTTTAAAATAAAATAAATTACATGATGTTCATGACATGAGGTACCCAAAAATATAGAAACATACCTCTTATAATATTTGGAAATCAAAATAAATCAATAAAAGTAAATAACCATTCATCATAAATAAATCATTCATAAAAGATATTAAACATCAATCAAAATATATAATAAATATTCATCCAATGTAAATAAAACAGTAAATATATTAACTTTAGGGATTCATGCATTAATTAGGGTTTCTAGAGTTTTATGCCCAATATTTTGAGAAACATTTTAAAGCAATAACATAGCTACTGGATGTTTAAAAGATTTAAGGTTTTGGATGTTTTATGAAAATAATGTTACTGTGATTTTAAAAAGTAGGTTTAGTTAGGGTTTTAAGCAAACATAATGAAATTAGGTTTTTGGAACCTTAAGACATTAGGGTTTATAATTTCAAAAGATTGGGTTTTAGGTTCACTGAATTATGGTTTTAGGTGTTGATGAACTTGTCATAAGGTTTTGATGTTTTAAGAATGAGGGTTTAGGAAAACTAGGGTTTACTGGATTAGGGATTTGACAAAATTAGGATTTTTGATATTTTGGGAAAACGTATTTGATCTTTGGATTTAGGAAAACAGTTTGGAGTTTTATAAAACAATTTTGATTAAAGTTTTTAGAAACTGTAAAGAAGATTAGGGTTTGAAGATTTAAGAGGACATTTGCAAATTTTGGACAAAAAGTCAGAGTTTAGATGGTTAAGAAAATAGTAGGGAAAAACAATTTAGGGTCTTTAAAGTTTTCAAAAAAAAAAAACAATTTAGGGTTTTTAAGGTTTTTGGAAGCAGAAGAGTAATTTAGGGTTTTTAAGGTTTTTGGAAGCAAAAGGATGATTTAGGGTTTTTAAAGTTTTGGAAGCAGAAGGATGGTTTAGGGTTTTTAAAGTTTTGGAAGCCAAAGGATGATTTAGGGTTTTTAACATTTTGATCAATGATTTAGGCTACTGGATGAATGGATGATTTAATTTGTAAAACATATTAATAAGTTTAATAATTTAGGTTACTGACTTAATACCAAAACAAATGATAAAAACATTTAAAAGAAAATATGGCAATAACATTGTAAATATAATCAAATCAAAGATTTATAATCAAACCTTCGTTCGTTGGTTCCTCCACAATTGGCTTCTGGATGAACAATGACAAAGGCAATGTTGCTGCCTTTGATGATTGCTTCTTGTTGCTAATGTCTCTTGCTCCTTAGGGTTTCTGTCCTCTTTTTCCTCCCAAGTCAGAAGTCCCAAGTTTTTTCTCAGTAAAAAAAAAATTTGATCATCTCTTTAATTCTGTGTTTTAATGTGGCATTTATAGGAAAAACCATAAACCTACTTCTAATTGTCTAAGGAAACTAAAACTAATTAGGAAAAGAAACCAAAACCAAATGGAATTTGGTTTCGAAAAAAACTGCGTTGGAAAATTGCGCTGGCAAAAAAACTGCTGCGGGCGAAAACTGCGAGAATTGCAAGCAAATCGCTGGGTGGACCAGCCAATTCGTCGCAGGAATTTCCTGCGGGCGAATTGGCCTGTAGCCGATTCACCTTCGGCAACGAAATTTTTCTGTCGTCGATTTTTATTTATTTATTTATTTATAACTTTACTAATATTACCATTTTCTTTTTATTAAAAATTATAAATAGTAAATACTAAAATAAATATTATTTAATTAAAATACCACAAAAGTTATTTTGGACTATAAAAAATATCAGACCAGACTGGGTCAAAAATTAAGGGTCTACAATTTGCCCCCTGCTTAAACGATCTGAGATTACTGTAAAAGAGAGTGAAAAGTAATAAGACTTAGACTTAATTTTTCTAAGATGGTTTACATTTTGGGTTTGGACCCGGTTTGAGTTTTGGACTCGAAAAAGACTTAGGTTATGGACCCAGTTCGAGTTCTAGACTCGAAAAGGACTTGGGTTCTGGACTCGATTCGAGTTCTGGACTCTGAAAAGACTTGGGTTCTGGAAATAGGAAAGAATTTAGGTTATAGACCTAAGCTAAGTTCTGGACTTAAGGGTAATTTGAGTTCTAGACCCGAGCTAAGTTTTGAACTTAAGAGTAATTAGGGTTCTGGACCTGAGCTAAGTTCTGGACTTAAGAGGGAATTTAGGTTCTGGACTTAAGCTAAGTTTTGGACTTAAGGGTAATTTGGGTTATGGACCTGAGCTAAGTTTTGGACTTAAGAGTAATTAGGGTTCTAGACTCGAGCTAAGTTCTGGACTTAAGAGGGAATTTAGGTTGTGAACCTAAGCTAAGAGAGATTTAATTGTCTGCAAAAAATAATTATAGTCAGTAATATACTAAAGGAATATGCAAAAAAATTAACTAATTTTTACCATACACATATCTTCTTGCCCCCTGCGTGTAAAAATATTTATATACACACAAATATTTGAATAATTGAATTGAGTAATTGAGTTACCTATTTATTTACTGTGTAGTTACTGTTTATGTACTATTCACTACTATTTATTTACTATTTATAAATAGTAATTTACTATTTATCAATAGTAAAATTTACTTTTTCTCTTTTTTTCACGAGAATACTATTTTTTTTATTTTTATCTTTTTTCTTTGCCATTTTTCTATATAAACATTGCAAGCAGCAGCTCATTTATTCATAGTTATACATTTTATATAAGAGAGTCTAGAGAGTTTAGCATAGAGTTGAGGAGAAAATGCAAGCTTCAAGATCAGAAACTCGATCTAATGCTGAGTTATTGGAGTTTATTCGGCGGCATGAAAATCAAAATATAAGTCTACCAGCCGGGGTGCCGCTTCATCGCAGCTCAAATCAAAAGAGCAAGGTAATCATTCAATTATTTATTTCAACAGCAAATTATTTTTCGTTGTTATGTTTTTGTGTTTTTTTTTCTTCTTTCTTTTTTCTTTTCTTTTTTTCTTATTTTTTATTTCTTTTTATTTTTTTATTTTTTTATATTTTTTTGTTTCTTTTAAGATTTAGGAAAAATAAATTAATTAGATGAATATATTTAAGAATTTAAATAAATAGATAGACTGAAAATAGAATATAAATAAATTTAGCCTAAAAATCAGTGGTATTGACATAATAATATACTTACCTTGTGTTAACTTACCTGGCTTCGTGTTAGCATGATCATTGCGTTATTCGGGGCAGAGGGTGTTTCTACAAAGCCCGACAATGGTATGATGCAGCGCCTTCTCGGGTAAGGCGGATTATCCGAGATTGCGATTTTGAAAGCTTTATCTTACAATTACCATCCGAGTATCTGATAGACAGGAGTGTAGTTCAAGCATTGTCAGAATGGTGGATAGACACAACCCATACTTTTCACCTACCTATTGGAGAAATGACCATTAGTCCGATCAATTATACAACCATAACTAGTGTATGGTACCATGGCCTTCCGATCCCTCTTACCAATGATATTCTAACATTCGAAGAAGTTCAGCAGTTAATTGGTATGGAACCATCATTTAAAGGGCCTTTCGAGATAAAAATTGAGCCAATTTGGAGTTATTAGATGAACTATGATGGACGGGTTCATAGAGAAACATCCAAATAATATGCTCGAAGATTTTTACTGTATTTGCTCGGGTCAACTATTTTAGGCAGCACTGAATCTGCCATCCATTTGTCAGTGTTGAGGGCCCTTACTAATATGAGTATGGTACTGCTTTATGGCTGGGGTGAAGCTGGCCTTGCCTGTCTTTACCATGGACTTGACAAAATTTGCAGAAATAAGAAGTCTTTTGTTGTCTTTATGGTGGTTGTTGAGGTACTCTTCTTCCACCAATGTTAATTCCATTCTTATTCTTGCATGATTTTGATTTTTATTATTGTTATAGGCATGGGCATATGAGCACAATCTTGTGAGGGTGCCTGGAATTTCCCGAGAGAGAGTCGGGTATCCGAGATTAAACTTTTGGTTGTCAGATCGTGTAGAAGTTCCCGGCTCTCACCATGTGCATACCCAATACTTTGTCTTAAGCTACTTAACCTGGGGCCAGGTAAAATAACATTAGTATACTTTAAAATTTATGTAAAAGTTCACTTACCTTATGTCATTTTGCAGGTGAATTTGTCCTGGTGGAACACAAAAGAGCGGACGAACTGGACTTCCTCCATAAATGCTGCACTGCCTTTTCAACATACCCACCGAGTCATTGCCGGCCCTGTGTCTAGTGGCTGATTTCTCAGAGAGAGAGTATGTGAGTGGTTTCTTGGTCCTGAGTAGCAGAGGATCCTGATTTGTTGCCCGAAATGTACTTTAAATATCACGTCAATGCCGGAGAATGCATGGTGGTTGGCTCAGCACGGTTATGATGTTAAAACCTTTCTCTATCCACCGGGTGCATCTTATATCCATTTTATTCAAGTAAGACTTTTGAACTTTGATGTATCTCCTGTTGGTGTATGGGAGATTCCCAAGGAAAATGAGGATAGAGTGAAGAGGAGTATCATAAAGAGGGAGGAAATTTTTTATCATTTTTCCATTACAATCACTTATTTCTTAACTTATTTTGACTTTTTTAATGATTATTGCAGGCTGCTGGCTCATTTGGTCATGAGGCTGGACCTTCTTTTACCGCTCCTCCATTTGCTCAATCTAATCAACTGGAGATGCCATCTCATCCATAGGGCATTGATATGAATTACCTGGTATGTTTTCTTATTCCATGATAATTTATGCTATATGTATGCATGATTATGTATGCTCTTACTCTTTTCCTTTCTAGCTCACAGCGGATGCTTGAAGAACAAAATAGGAAGCTTCAGAAGAGTTGGCTGCTAGTGTTCAATAGGTTTCCCATTTTGAAAAATTGTATCGCCAGTTAGAGCAGGATTTTCGAGACTTCCTGTTTCAAGGGATGAAAGATCCTGGTGCTTCATAATCTAGAGGGCCCCAAGCTAATGGCCATGAGATCCTTTTGTCTACTTTGGATGAGGACCGTTATAGGTCTGAATTCCAAGGTAATAGAGATTCAGGTGCTCCTACTTTGGGCGGACTCGGGAAGGGTGATATACCTCCTCCTCCAACATTCGACGATTTTTTCAGAGCTTTATTTGATGATCTACCACCTCCTTCTTAGTGACGTATAAATATTGTATCAATTGAGAAAATATTGTAATATAAAAATAATAATTATAATATATAATTTTTACTGCAACTCTTTTCTTTCTTTCTTTTTTTATCATCATTATTGCATTACAATTTTCCTTTTCACATTCAATATTTTCACAGTTACACCAATTTACTAAAACCAAATGCAACGCGGAAATTCAAGAACTTTCATCGCCAATTCTCTTATTTATCCTTGTGCATCTCGGTCTCACGCTTTTCCTTATCAATTTTGGAATAGCACAATCCTCCTATATAAATCACCTTTCACACCATAATTTCATACAGAAGCCAAGAGATTTTCTACTTCAACGTAAAAACTCCTTTTAACAATTCTAATTTTTCTTCAGTCTTCCACAATAACCGAACTCCATTTGAAGAAAATAAAAGTTCTATTTAAAAATATGAATGCCATTCATTGGAAACAAATATCTTGGTCAAAAATTGATACTTTGAAGTTTTTTCAAAATGTTAAATTCGACCATTCTTTTTTACATGCCATAGCTTCTTTTTGGAATGTGGATTCTAGGATATTCAAAATTAATAGCTTTGAAATATGTCCCTTGATTGAAGAATTTGAGGCCATCATTGGATATCCAAGCAATCAACAAATGGCATTATCTATATTGATTTCCAAGACTCAACAAAAGATGCAGATGTTATTTCAACTTTCAAAGCCCGAAGTTCTACAATTGATGAAAGGTGAGAAAATTTTGCTTGCTCCCTTGATTGACTTTTGCCTTTCTCATTTGGTTCCTACTAAGGCTTGAGGACGTATGCTTTTTCTATGTTCTTGCTTGTTTCTTCTGATGGAGATATTGATCAACGAGTATTGGATATCATGGACCAAATGAAAGAAGATTTATTGTCGATACCTGTGATTTTAGCTGAGACTTTAGTTGGATTAGATCAACTTAAATCAGGATTTTCAAAGAGACTGATCGGGAGTCCATTGTTACTTCAGGTAATTACCTAAACTGCCCTTTCGGGTTTTTAATTTAGGTTTTCTTTCTTCTTCTTTTTTATTATTTTATTGCTCCAATTTTTGCCTAGTCTGCCCATGTGAGTTTTTGGAACTAGCGAGCTGTCCTAATTTTTGCCTAAGCTGCCCTTGCGGTTTTTCAACTTAGTGGATCCCCTTTTTCTATTATATTTTATATTGCTCTAATTTTTGCTTAGTCCGCCCATGTGAGTTTTTGGAACTAGCGAGCTGTCCTAATTTTTGCCTAAGCTGCCCTTGTGGGTTTTCAACTTAGCAGACTCTCCTTTTTTTTCTTTTAATTTTTTATTTTTCCTCACAGATTTGGCTTCAGGAGCATCTCTGCTTGCTTGATACTCCATCCATGGATTTTGCCAAATATCTGCCATGGCATCATTCTGTTAGGAAACTACTCCATCATGCTTCTTCATATGCTGACTGGGTTGACTGGATCCACTCACGTGCTGAAGTCAAAATCCGTTGGTTGGTACCTTGGTGGAAGATTTCTCGTATCACCATGCGAACATACTTGATGTATGTTCCTCTTGCTTCTCTTCATCGAGGTACTTGCTATGATTCTCACCGGCTTGACCGTCAGTATGGAGCTGAGCCTCGAAGTTTTGAATTCACTCCCAATTTAGACATGCCTTGTCTGACTGAAGCATACTTGGATCGGCTGAAGCAAAGCTGGCCTGCACGTTAGACTTATCATTTGCCATAGATTTTACATTTGTCAAGTGTATTGTTAGGATGAAAAAATAATAAAAGTAATAAGAGATGTTTCTTTTCCTTTTATAATTTGTCATCACCTTTTGCTATTTGTTTATTCATTTCATCCATATCTGGTCAAAAACTTATAACAGTGCATATAGAACAATTTTAATATTAATTCTATTTTATTAAATTGGGGAACAATCAAACATAAAGCCAGCATACACAAGATCACTCCTATTGCCAGCTAGCCCTTTCAGGTTTTCTAATTGACAATTTTCTCTCATTTAGCCCTAATTGTTGCCTAGCCTGCCATTTCGGGTTTTTAGAACTAGCAGACTGCTCTAACTTTTGTCTAGGCTGCCCTTTTGGGTTTTCAACCTACTGAGCTCTTTTTTATATATACATAAAACCTCTTCAACCTGTCAATATTCATTGGTTCACTAAATTTGTTCCCGTCCATGTCTGATAACTTCATTGCACCCTTATTCATGACTTGTTTCACAACATATGGCCCTTCCCAGCTAGGCCTAAATTTTCCTCTTGGATCAGATACATTAGGCTTATAATATCCCAAAGTGTACCCTAGAAGTTTTGATATAATTGTTGTTTTAATTGAATTAAATGTATATGTGTAATTGGAAAGAAAAAGAATTGAAGAGAAAGTTTATATGTTGTATATATGGAAATATATTCAACATATATACAAGTCAAAATGGATGGTCAACTAAAGAAGATATTTGTTTATTATTGAATTAATGAATTAATTATAAGAAATAAATGAGTGTAAGAGGAAATAATTGATATTTTATTATTAAAAGACTTGGTGGAGAATGTTTGAAGACCATATATTTTACTTTGTCTCTAATTTCCTTTTCATTTTCTTCTTTTTCTTTTCTTGGCCGGGTACTCCAAAGACAAAAGAGCAAGGAAGAGTTTTGATTTTATAAGATCAAATTGAAGGAAGATTCAAGTGATTAAGTTGGAAATTTGTGAAATTTCATCAACTTTGGTAAGTTCTCTCTTGATTTCCTTTGTTCTTTTTGAAGTTGTGGTTGAGGTTGATGAATTGTTGTTGATAGTATGATTAGGTTTGTTGTGGTGTGTTTATAAGTGTGAAAATTGAATTGAAGATAGGAAGTTAGGTTGGTGTTGGTGATGGAAGAGTAAGAGTTGTGTTTAGTGAAGTTGAAAGCATAGAATACATGAGTTTGGTTTTCTGTTTTACAATTAGTAAATGCTGTGACTTGTATGATTTTTAATTAAATATAGAAAAACGTTCTTGAAGTGAATTTTTGATATGTTGTGCCTCAATGAGTCTAGAATGACTGAAAAATATTTTGATTTGAAGTTGGAATGGTTATGATTTTGGAAAGATTATTTTTATTAGACCTGTTCCAGCAGGTAGCTTGACTGAGACAGCTATCTTTCGGGATTTTTAATAAAATGTAGAACAATAATATCCAATTAAATTTTGGATATGTTGTTGCTTAGTGAGTCTAGTATTTGAGAAAAATAATTTGGAACCACGTTGATTGAATTTAATTTACGGAATTCACAAAGTTCAGAACTGCTGCCAGGATGCAGGGCAACTGGAGCAGTCTGGTTGGGTGAACTATTTGACCAGGATTTTGTGTTCAGTTTGATCTGAAATTTTAAAGGAATGATTTTAAGATGTAGAACTAAATTCTGTAAAAATTTAGAGTTTTTAGTCAAGTAGATTATTTTATACAATTTTTTAAAATAAGGATTAAGTTGAGTCCAAAATCAGAATTTACTATTCATATGGTCATTTTGCTAATATTCCTTTTGGATTAGGTTGTGAAGAGGTTGAATTGCCCTAACCTAAGTGTTGAGGATTCTTGGAAGAGTAAGTGTATAGATTGGTGTGAGTTGGTTTTAAGGTAAGTACAAATTACATTATTGCATACATTCATATGATGTTGAGACTTAACACACATTTGATTGTAAATGTGTTAAGAACTCTAATGCATTGTTGATGCATATTAATAATGTTATGTTTGGTATAATGTGAATGTTGTGATGAGCATGTAAAATGTGTGTTAATGCCATTGGTTATATACACTTGAATGATGAATTGATTAATGTGATTTGAGATATGATGAGATGTAAAATCAATGTGATTGGTGATAATGATGTAAATAAGATGATTGAAGCATATTTGCTTATATGATGATGAAATGAAATATGGAATATGAAATGTGAAAGATATGATGATATGATGAATTGCTTTAATGTGAGTTGAGATGATATGAGATATGAGGCCATGGTTGTTGGCTATGATAATGCAAATGAAATATAATTGGGGCATGGTTGCCTAATTAATTATGAGAAATCAAATGAAAAGAGATAAATGAAATGATTGTGTGCCTAATATGTTAATTCAATTTTCAGAGTTATGGGTTTGGTGGCATGCCTATGAATCACTGGATAGGTGAAAAGATCAGGTCGTAAGCTGATTCCAGTTGAAAAATGTGAAATAATAAATGTGAAATATGATGTTTTGGGGTGAAAAGACTGGGTCGTAAGCCTCAAAAACAGTAACAGTCTAGCCGAGTTGAGGATTTCCTCGATTCTAACTGGGTTGAGGTCCAAGAGACTGGGTCTGTTACGCTATCCATGGATAGATATATATATATATATATTGCCTACAGGCTTGATGATTATGATTATGGACCAAAGCAGTAACTCTGAACTTTGAATAACATATTAGATTTCTTTTTGGGCCCATGCTTGTGTTTGTTTAATTGTGATTTTTGAAAGGTGAAACACATGAATATTGAGAAACATGATTTGTAATATAATATTCTTTTGAATTGTTTATGAAACTTGATTGTGTGACATTGGCATTGCATTGAGGCATAATATTATGGTTGTTTGTACCACTAAGCCGTTGGCTTAGCGCGATTGTGGTTTATCGCAGGAAGTTCCTCTAGGCCGAGTAGAGTTTAGATTCTGAAGTTTGAATAGTGGGCTTAAAGATCAAAGACTGACTGACAAATATGTATAAACTTTATGTTTTGTAAAACTTGAGTTTTGATGTATATGAATTTGTAAATACTGTTATTTTTCGCTGCATATTGAACAAATATTTTATCTACTGTGTTTCATAATAAACCTTTACTTTATTTTGTACTAGAAGTGTAAATCCTTTTTGCAGGTTGTAGTTGAGGTTATAAGGGGGATTTATTGGGAGTGTACTGAGAATGATTTTGTTTGCATTGGTTTGTGTAAAAATGTTTTCAAAAATCAGAAAAAAACCAGTTTTGTCGACACTTGGGACTCAATTTCTAGGCGAAACTATGGCAAAATTTCTGTAAAAATTGGAACTAAAATTTGACTAAGTAAAATTGGTAGCAACATTAGGATAGTGTGGCGCCTCTACTCAGCTTACACACGTAGTTCGGGAAGGGGTGTTACAAGGCTTACATTGTTTCAACACCAAATCCCCGACTCTGAGTTTTCTGATCTTAACCCTTCTATCGTAGGCTCGAGCTATCTTCCTTTGATATAGTTGATGATGATACAGTACTTTTAACCTTCTCTCTTCTAGTAAAGCTAACTGTGTGTATCTGCTCAGTACCCATTCTGTTTCAGGCACTTTAGCTTCTAAGATCATGCTCAACGACTTGATCTCAATTTCAATTGGCAACACTGCTTCCATCCTGTAAACCAAAGAGAATGGTGTCATTCCAGTCGATGTTTGCACACTTCTTCTATATCCTCACAATGAAAAAGGAAGCATCTCTGACCAATCCCTGTATTTCTTGTTTATTGCTTCTACTGCACCATTAGCCTTTGGTGAGGATCGGTGATGATGGATTTGGTACTTTGAGAATAAGTCCTTAACTGCTCCTTGAAACTGTACCCCATTGTCTGATATCACACTATGTGGGACCCATACTTGCAGATGAGGTTCTTTTCAATAAATCTAGCCATTTGACTTGCCCCTAGTTTGTTGAAGGATTCGGCTTCAGCCCATTTTGAAAAATAATCTACTGCTACTACAATGAAACGATAACAATTTGAGGCTGTCAGATGTATCTCTCCTATAATGTCAATACCCCAAGTGGCAAAGGGCCAGGGTGAAGACATAGAATGCAATTCTTCAGGAGGTATGTGATTCAAATTACAATACATCTAACATTGTTGGCACCTCTTTACGAATTCTATACAATCTCTCTCCATGGTCAACCAGTAGTAACCTTGTCGAATTATCTTCTTAACTTACGGCCAAACCACTCATGTGCGGACCTCAACTTCCCACATGTATTTCTAACATGATATGCTCCACTTCAAGCTTCCTCAAGCATCTCAAATGCACCACCATCAGGCCATCTTTGATATAACTCTCCATGAAAGGTGATGTATTGTAAGGACCACCACCTTATGGCTCTTTTTTTTTCTTTGTTGCCCCCGACGGGTATTCCCTTCCCTCTAAAAATTTTCTTATAGTATCATACCACACATCATGGTCTGTACCAGTTTCCATGATTGTCTCATATTCAAAGTAAGGAGTTGACAAACTGGTCAAAATTAGAGGCTTAAGGAATTAAGTTGATAGGATTTTCCCATACCGAAACCAATGTGGCTAGGGCATCAGCCATCTGGTTTTCTTCTCTTGGTAGGTGTATAAACCTGCACTCCTTAAAGTTCTTATTCATCATGGTGAAGTAATGGTGGTATGGTTTTAATTTTTCTTCTTTCAACTCCCACTCTCCAATTCCTTGGGATACTACTAGCAATGAATCTCCAAAAACTTCCACCTTATCCACCTTCATAATCATTAGGGTTTCCAAACCAAAGATACATGCTTCGTACTCCACCATATTATTGGTTGCCCCAAATTTTAACTTTTTGGTTAAAGGGATAAGCTCCCCTTCAGGCAATTCTAGTACGACTCCCAAACCTGCTCCTTTCCTATTTACTGCTCTGTCAAAATACATTTTCCATCCTTGTACTTCAATAGCCTCTAAATGTTCATCCGAAAATTCCAAGACTACTATCCAGTAATGGTTGTTGGGCCAGAAATTTTGCCACTGCTCTACCTTTGATTGTTTTCCTGGTTACATACTCAATCTCAAATTCTTCCAATATTATCAACCATCACCCATACTTTCCAATCAAAGAGGGTGTCTCCCTTAAGTACTTCATTGGATCCAACCTGGAAATTGTTTGCACAATATAAGATTGAAAATAATGCCATAACTTCTTAGAAGATCAAACCACAGCTATACAGGTCTTTTCAATGACACTATACTTAATTTCATAAGGTATGAGCTTTCTACTCAAATAGTAAACTGCATGCTCAATCCCTGACTCATCTGCTTGGGCTAGCATGGCTCCTATTGACTCTTCTTCTACTACTAAGTATAGTAACAAGGGTTTACCGAGTTTGGGTGGTTTTAAAATAGGTGGATTCAGTAAATACTCTTTTATTCATTCAAATGCCTTTCGACACTCTTCATTCCATAGGACCGTCTGATTCTTCTTAAGCAACTTGAAGATAGGTTCACAGATTATTGTGAGCTTTGCTGTAAACATGCTAATGTATTGTAATTTACCAATGAATCCTCGAACTTCTCTCTCCGTCTTAGGGGCTGGCATATCTCTGATTGCTTTAACTTTGTTAGGATCAATCTCAATGCCATTTGGATTGATCACATGTCCCAACAATTTGCCTGAGGTAACCCCAAACACACACTTCTTCGGGTTTAATCTTATCTTATATTTCAATGCTCTATCAAAGAATAATTCTAAGTTTTGGAAGTATTGTTTCCTTATATCTGATTTTACCATCATATCATTAACATATACTTCAACTTTTTTATGCATCATGTGATGAAATAGTGTGGTGGCCATCCTTTGGTAGGTTTCTCCAGCATTCTTTATGTAACATCCGTGATTTTGGAGAAATTAAATAAGTATTTGGAGATATAAATTGTATATACTCAATATATATATATCTAGAGTATATATAACATATACATATGGTATATTAATTGTATATGTTAGATTAATACATTACATACTTAATATTTAATATACATATAAGGTACATTTGATGTGTATATAAGATACACATTACTTGTGCACATGTGTAATATTCTAAATTTTTAAAAAGTTCTAATTTTTGAAAATTTGATAAAATAAATTATAATTTAAATGGATAAATTAAATTCATGGTTTTAAATGAAAAATGAAGGGGTTTTAAATGAAAAAGTGGATAATATATGTGATATATATGTAAAATATACATAACATATAAAAAGTCAACACTTTTTAAAAGAAAAGTAAAAGTAAAAGGGTATTTTGGTAATTAAATCTTAGAAATTTAAAATTAATAAAATAATTCAAAAATAAATTATTTTTGAATGGAAGAGAGAATTTAGGACTTTTAATTTATTAAATAAATAATTAAATAAATAATTATTAAATTATTTTAATATATATATATATAAATGGTTTAAAATTAAAGGGTGAAAGGAAAGAGAAATAAAAAAAAATAAAGTATTCTTCTTCTTCTTTCCTTCAAGGCCGAATTTCATGGCTTGAAGAGAGGGATTTGCTTCTTCCATACTCCAAAAATTGAAGAGATTTTAAGGATTCAAGTGGAGTTTTTAGAAGTTTCTTCATCAATTGGTAAGCTTTCTTACCAAATTTTCAAATTCTATGGAAAATGTGTTATGTAAATTTTGGAATTCTATAGTAGCATGATTTAATTGCTTAATTGAATATGAATGAAGTTGTTTTGATTGATTATTAATGATTTTAAGGTTGGATTAAAGAAATGGTTAAGTTTGGGTAAGATTAGTGAAGAGAGAGAATTTAGGGTTATGTAATTTTTGGGGTTTTGAAATCATGGTTTTTAATTGTGTAAATTGATTCCAAATGAGTTGTTTTGATACATAAACAAGTATTTTAAAGTCAAATATTGGATTTGGTTGTGTTTGGTTGGAGTTTGAGAATGGAAGTGGAGATTTAGGGTTTTGGAAAAGTGATTTTCCAAAGTAGTTGAATTGTGTGATTTTATTTGTTTAAGCATGTTGTTTAGTGTTAAAAGTGATGAATATAAGCTTGAAATGAGTAATGGATTGTGTTGGAATGGAAAACCTTCAATGGGGGAAGGTTATGCCATTTTTGAGATTTTATGTATAAGAGTGTCTTGTTATAATGTAAATGATTTAAATGTACTAAAATATGTTTTTAATGATATTAATAAACTTAAAACTCTAATTCAAATGGCTTGATATGGTTTTTCAAAGTTAAAGTGAGGTGAAGCTTAATTTTGGGATTTGGTTTAGAGTGATGTTTAATTATGGTTTGATGTTGAGAATACCTTAGAATATGATATTAAATGATTATGTATGATCACATTTGGTATAGGCATTAAGGGAGGTGATTTGCTTCATCCAAGTGGTGAAGGGCAAGTTGGAAGGATAGGATTGGAGGTTGTATTAAGCTTGCTTTGGGTTGCTAGTAGAGGTATGTACAAACTTTGAGTATAATGTTTATATTTGCATGACATTTGAACTTAACACATTTTGGTTGAAAAATGTGTTAAGCTACTTGGTTCATTGATTGAGTATGAATAATGTGCTATGACATTTGTAATGTCATATATGTGTTAAATGCATTGTGAAAAGCCATTGATAATGACTAAATTGTGTAAAGTGTGAAATATGCATATTATGTGAAAATACCCAAAGTAATTGGATAATGTGTTGTGAATGAAAAAATGAGATATGGGGAATAATGAAATGAATTGATATTGATAAAAATGAGAAAAAAATGAGAAAAGTGAGAAAAATGAGAAAGATGTGAAAAATGAGAAAAAAAAATGTGAAAATAAGGCATTGAACCTAGTTTGATTATGAGAAATAAAATGAGAAATGAATTGTGAAAGTATTTGATAATGAGATAAATGAATTAATTGTGTGCCTAGTATGTTATTCAATTTTCAGAGTTCTGGGTTTGGCGGCATGCCTATGAATTGCTGGGCAGGTGAATAGACTGGGTCATAAGCCGAGCCTAGCTGATAAATGATAAATATGATGTTTTTGGGGTGAAAAGACTGGGTCGTAAGCCTCAATAACTGTAGCAGTCTAGTCGGGTTGAGGACCAAGATACTGGGGCCTAAGGGTCTAGCCGGGTTGAGGTCCAAGAGACTGGGGCTGTTACATTATCCATGGATATATATATTGCCTACGGGCTAGACATATGGTGTCATTATGGACCAAAGCAGTAACTCTGAAATTTGAATAGCATATTAGATCCTTTTTGGGCCCATGCTTGTCTTTGCTTTAATGTAAATTATGAATTGTGATACAATTGAGCAATATAATGTAATGAGTTGTGAGTATGAAATATTTGAAAAATATAATAAAGTGAAATGATGTGACCTCTATATGCATTGTGCATTGGCATTACTTTACATTTTTATTATTATCAAAGTTTGTTCCACTAGGCTTCGGCTTAGCACGATCATAATTCGTCGCGCAGGTGTCATGGACGTTTTGGTAGAGCCGGAGAGTTTTACTAAACCTGGTCGGGTCTAGGTTTGTATTTATTGAGCTTGAAGAGTTGTTTTGGGTACATCAAGATCATAGCCAGTTGCCAGCATGTACATTTTTGATATTATGTATGTTATGATATGTTTTTGAAGCATATATTGTAAATTGTAAAGAATGATTTGAATAATTTTGTTTAAGATGGGATTTTATATATAATGTTGATATATATATACCTATATATAAGTATTTTGAGAAAATATGGAGAAATTGAGAAGTATTGGTGAATTGGTGAATTGATTTTATTTGGAGTGTTTGTTTTATGCAGGTTGTGTTTTGTTGAATTTTGGAAACGTTCAAATTACAAACAAAACTCTGGCGAATTTTTCCCAGAGATTTTCATATAAAATATTTATTTTGGATTCCTATAACAAGCAAAGAATATTTATATACTATTTATTTTATATATTAGTATTTGAAATCTTAAAACAGAAATGTAAAATTTTTTATTAAATCCGTCTGTGATATTTTTATACCGTATATGCGTATTTTACATATGCTGAAAAAATATATTATACGTATATAGGGTATAAGGGTGTTACACTTTAAGCTAAATGACATCACCCTATAACAAAATATACCCCATGTAGTAATGAAAACAGTTTTGGTTTTATTCTCTTGGGCCATTAACACTTGATTATATCCGAAAAATCCATCTACAAATGAATGTAGCATTCTAGAGGCTACGCTATCAATGAGGACATCTATATGGGGTAAATGAAAATCATCTTTATGGGACGTCTTGTTTAAATCTCTATAGTCTACACAGACCCTTATTCTTCTATCTTTCTTTAGCATGGGTACTACATTGGCTAGCCAATCTGGATATTCTATCAGTTTAAGGAACTTTACCTGTATTTGTTTAGTGACCACTTCTTTAACCAATTCAGCCCACTCAGGTCTTAATCGCCTAAGCTTTTGTTTGACAGGTTTCATGTGAGTGTAAGTAGGAATAAGATGTTCGGCTATGTCTCGATCTATTCCAAACATATTCTCATAAGACCAAGCAAATACTTCATATTTTTTGAATATTTTTTCAAATCTCTCTCTCTCATCAGGAGTAAGGTCTGATGCTATGCTAATGTTTTTAGGATTTTTAATTGTTCCCAAATTTAATGATTGTGTATCATCAGAATTACTATTAAAGATGCTTATATAACTGCTATTTGAATGTATGCAACCATCGGGAGAAACATCACACAAGTAAGTATAATTAGACTTTATTGCATTCATTTTTGAAAAGAAAACATCATCATCCTCATACAAAGCAGACAAATTAAAATCAAAATCATAAGGCAGAATATCTTCAAACTTCTCTTCAACCAGGGCAGCAATCTCCCCCGAAGTCTTCTCGGCTTTCAGGACAGCTTCCTTCTTCTCTTCCAGATTGGACTCTTTGTTGGCTGGTAGGGTGAGCTCTTTCTTCACTTGCTCTACTATCTCGGCAACATCTGCAAAAATTTCAAAACCCGAGATCAACTTTTCCATGAACATGATTGGCTCGAGCTTTCCTTGGAGTGGTCCCATATCTGGAGCTTTGACAAAGATCTCTTCAAGTGGCGGGAAGCTCAACTTCTCATTCTGCTTTGGCTGGACATCTTTGTTGGCTTCATCATATCCCAACCCTTTCTTGGAAGTTTGAGTTTTAAAATCTAGCAGCTTTTTCAAACCGGCCTTACCCTTTCCAAGACCAGCTCCGGGAAGGTAGTTCATGCTTTTCATCATGTTCAAGACCTTAGAGTCCACTACTTCATCATCAGAAATTGTAGCTATTTGGAAACCATTGAGAGGTCTCTCAATCATTAGAGCATTAACAACCTCATTATCTTTGGCCTCGATGACCACTATCTCATCTCCGATAGGGAATTTGATCTTTTGATGTAGGGTGGAAGGAACTCCACCAAGAGGATGAAACCATGGTCATCCCAAGAGTAAGGCAAATATAATAGGTATGTCCAAAATAACAAATTCAACAATAGATTCAATTGGACCAACCTTGACAGCAGCTTTGAAAGCTCCTTCGGCATGTCTCTTAGTGTTGTCATAAGCCTGAATGGTTACCTCAGTCGGGTTTAGATCCCTTGTTAACATGGCTAGTTTTGGCAATATTTTAAGTGGGCAAACATTTATGGCCACCCATCATCAACCATTACACATGGAGTCCTTTTTCCCTTTGATTTTTATTTTGATAAAGAGAGGGCGGATGTGATCTCTTCCCTCTTCCAGTAAATTCGCATCTTAGAAAGATACCACTCCCATATTAACTTTTCTCTTCTCTTGAATATCTTCACATTTCATTACTCCCTCAATTTTTATGAAGTTGATAAGCTCCTTCGGTGTTATGGAGGTGGAAATTAGCATGCTAGCCAAGCCCTTATCCATAGTTTCTCGGTGCTTTTTAGAAGTAGCCAATAAGTCCCAAATGATAACACTTGCTTGGGTTCTTTTCAATTGCCTGAGCACGGTATCATCTTCCTCTTCTTTATTCCTTACTTAAACTTCCTTTCCTTTATTAACTTCTACCTCCTTAGGCTGTGGCTTTGAATAAGGCTTACTGGATCTAGTGTTCATTACTTCATCTTCCTCGGGCTTGGACCAGATCCATTCTTCCTTCTTGGGTACAAGATCGTCATCACTATCGCTTGAATCCCAAAACCTATTCACAACACAAGTTGCTACTTCTTTACCCACCATAGCTTGTTTAATTTTGCCAAATACCTCTTCTTCTTTGGTTGCTTCTCCACCCATATATTGGATAGAAGACATGAAAAAATTTTCATGCAAACCTCCTCCAATCATGAAGGTTGCCGGTGGTGGTACTTTATTGAATCTTGGTAATGGATTGTCTTTGGTGTTCAGCTTGTTGGGCTCGGATAGCTTTCCACTATCAATCAAATTTTGGATCTCATGCCTCAACCTCACACATCTATCTGTGTCGTGCCCTTGCATTTGATGAAATTAACAAAATGCTTTAGTATCGAAATTAGGTAGGAGAGGATTAGGCAAAGGACGAGGATCTAAGGGTTGTAACAATCCCTTCCTTTGAAGCTTGTTGAGAACCCAAGACATCGGTATCCCCAATTCTGATAATCGCCTTCTTGTTCCTTGGTTAGTAGCATTAACACCAACTGCCTTTTGCATGCCTTGGTTACCAGACTGATAGTTTTCTTTTTCATTCCTTCTTGTTGAAAAATGGTTCTTCTCTCTTTCCCATTCTTCAATTTGCAGACCAGCTTGGAGGAGATCTTTGAAATCACGGATGAGTGTATGAGACACCCTTTCACGAAGACTAGGCAACACCCCTCTCACAATTATCCTTATTTGAATCATCCTTATTTGATCAGATTCATCGGGCCTTTTCTTGAGCAAAGTGGCCTTATTTCTCCATCTTTTCACATAGTCCACAAAATTCTCATTTAGCCTTTGTCTAATGGAATCAACTTCCATTAAGGTAACTTCCATCTCAACGTTGTATCCATATTGTTGGATGAATGCCTTGTATAGCAGATGACAACTCTTTTGTGTTCCATCATCTAAGGTATTGAACCAAATTTGGATAACAGGGTCTAATGAGAGTATGAAGTACCTTAGAGTTTGAGCCTTAGTAGCTCGGGCAGACTATATAGCAGTGATATACTACTTTACATGGAGGTGAGGATTTTCGGTTCCATCAAACTTTACAAAGGATGGCATCTTGAATTTGTATGGAACTTCTTCGTCCAGCTCAAATAATTTGTCAACTTCGGACATTTCTTCAATTTTTAGCTTCTTCTCAAATTTCTTTTCTAAATCCTCAATCATCTTTTCAACATCAGAAGTTTCGATTTTCTCCATAGATGATCTTTCAACAATCTTTGGTTATTTCTTCTTATCTTGAGGATCTTGGAAGTATTGAGCCCAATCATCATCATCATCAATGATCACCTTATCATCATCAAAAACCACTTCACCAACTTTAGCCTTCCCCTTGTCCTTTGGTTTCTTAGTGCTAGTAGATGCTTCAGCATTATTTCCTAAAATTGCAGCCAATTAGTTCTTCATGGTCTCACCCAGGGCCTCTTTTATTTCTTCCATCTTTGCATTGAGGGCATCGTCCACCATTCTTTGAATTTGTTCGGGCTCCATTGCTTTTGGTGAGCAAGTGAATGAGTTGCTACTAGATTCTTCGTCTTCGACATAGGTCAGATTGTCGTAAGTTTTTGAATTGTTGTAATCCAAGGCTGTGAGCTTGAAGGGATTAATGATATGTAATGCAAATGTATGTATGCATGTATGAATGTACAAAAAATAAACAAACAAGGATAAATAGGATGTTCCTTCCAACCTTATAACTTCCACACATGAATGGTGAGTCTCTTTTCCTAGGTATATGGTTAACAAAATACTAACATGGGGTATCTTGTTTTCAAATAATTCACTCGGACGTTTCAACCAATAGTTATATTTTCAAAAATGGAAATCAGTTCATGATAATTGGAACACCCCTATACCCCATAGATGCACACTACATACAACCACCTCTGTAATATATGTATACCGGATACAGGAATATTACGGTCTATTTTAAAGCAAACCAATCTTTCAATTTAACAATATAAGAAAACCTAAAACATTTAAGTTATATTGTAAAACATAATAGATGAAACATTTATTTATTTTCAGCGGAAAATGTAGCGGTATATACATATATATATATATCAAAATCAATATTTACAAAAAATAAAGTTTATACATGCTTGGCAGTTTGACTCTGATCTTGAAGTCCACAATCAACACTTCACAAGCCTAGACTCGACTCCGTCAAGCTAAACTCTCCGGTTCAACCGGATCCGCCCTGTCACCTGCGCGATGAACACAATCGTGCTAAGCCAACGACTTAGTGGTACAAACCATGATAACAATATGCTTTAATGTAATGCAAATGTTATACTTTCAAATATTGTAAACAATCCACATCATGATACATAACATTACATTAAATTATATTATTCATTTGTGTCATTATTCATGATTCACATTTAAACAAAGACAAGCATGGGCCCAAAAGAAACTAATATGCCATTCAACTTCCAGAGTTAATGTTTTGGTTAAATAATCACATTTATCAAGCCCTTAGGCGATTCATTATCACAATGAGAAACATATCATATGTAACATCCCAACTAGGCTTCAAGGACTAGGCCCAATCAAGCTTCAAGGGGAGTTAAGCATGCTAAACTTCAACCCAACTTGGCTTCAAGGACCAAGCCCAACCCAGCTTCAAGGGATTATTACTTTTAGGCATGCCACCAATAACAAAACTCTGAAAATTGAATAACATACTAGGCACACAATCCTTTCATTCTTTTATTATAAATGCCATTCTCATTTTCTCATAATTATCTAGGCAACAATGCCCCAATTATTTCATTTGTATCATTATAACCAACAACATTGGCTTCAA
The DNA here is from genome assembly GCA_947685225.1 of Garcia nutans. NCBI lineage: Eukaryota > Viridiplantae > Streptophyta > Magnoliopsida > Malpighiales > Euphorbiaceae > Garcia > Garcia nutans. Next base: position 41,326,172 of record CANTUV010000045.1, read on the forward strand.
AATTCATCATTAGGGTATACACAACCATTTGCATTCTACATACATTTTGAGTGATCATTATATCTTTCACATTATGCAAATCATAGCATTAATCAATTGTATCAACAATGTAATAGATTACTTAACACATTTACAACCAAATGTGTTAAGTCCCAAAGTCATGTAAATGTATGCAATAATGTAGGGTCTGTACTTACCTCTAAGAGCAACACACACCAATTCCAAACTCCTCTTCCAAGATATCTTCGATACTTAGATTAGGGCAACTCAAATCCCTTCAAAACCTAATCCAATTGTAATTACACACACTCACTTAGTAATACACATAAGGAAATAAGAACAAGAACCAACTAGGGCAAACTCTACGCATGACACACTCAACAACACTGGCGTGTCCCTGGTCGTGCCCTAAACTCACAACACAGAAGCTTTGACACGCTCAGTGACATGGGCGTGTCACTGGCCGTGTAAATCCTTCCCCAACACAGTGGCTATGACACGCTCAGTGACATGGGCGTGTCACTGGACGTGTCAATACTACTCCAACACAGAAGCTGTGATACGCTCAGTGACATGGGCATGTCACTGGTCATGTCACCCATCCAGAAAATAGAACCATTGACACGCCTAAAGACTTGGCCGTGCTACTGGGCGTGTCAGGCCAAAAATCCTGATTCCGACACCAACAATACCACATCCAATAAACATCATACTTTACCCTTTTCCACTCCAACAATCTTACCCAAAACTATCAATAAACCATACTAAACTTGCATAAGCACCAAAACAACTCAATACATACATCAAACACAAATCACAATTATATCTTACAACTCAACATATACACAAAACACAGCACTTACTTTCCATCACCAAACTTAACCTTTCCTTCAAACCAACCCCAAAATCAACTCCAATAAGACCAAATACTCTCAAATACACCACAATTATACACACATATCTCAACCACTACCATACACCAAGCTCAACACACCAAGTCAAAAGAAAACCAAAGAAACAAGTGGAAAACTTACCAAAAGTGATGAAAACCCTTAGAATTCCAACTTGATCACTTGAAACACCCTTCAATCTTGAATTTGGATGAGCAAAATCTCTCTTTCCCTCTTGCTAAGGTGATGGCCGGCTAACCCAAAAGAAGAAAGAAGAAGATGAAGAAAGAAGAGCAAAGTCAACCTTTAATAACCACTCAAGCTCTCTTTAAATCTCAACCGAGCAATTTTAATAATAAAATATATAAATATCCTCTTCCACTTAACTAATTTCCATTTATAAAATATCAATAATTCTCATTTGACCTCTAAATAAAAGTTGACTTGTATATGTTGTATATATCTCCATATATACAACATATACACACTTCTCTTTCCATTCTTATCTTCCCACTTAAACATATATACACTTATAACTTTTAATCCAAATACAACAATAAGCATTCCAAAATTTTAGGGTATAGTTTGGGATATTACAATTCTCCCCCTCTATAAATAAATTTCGTCCTCGAAATTATCTGATCTCAAGTCTGGAATAATTGAGGATACCGTCTTGCATCACTTGCTCACTCTCCCAAGTTGCCTCTTCCTTAGCATGCTTCTTCCAAAGAACTTTCATAAGTGGCACTTTCTTATTTCTCAATTCTTTCACTTCATGTGCCAAAATAGCCATTGGTTCTTCTTCAAAAGTCATATTTGAACTCACCTCAATAGATTCAACTGACAAAACGTGGGTTGGGTCTGACCTGTACCTTCATAGCATAGAGACATTAAAAAAATTGCGAATTCGATCCAATTCAGGCAGCAAAGCAAGTCGATAAGCAACTGGTCCAACTCTATCCAATACCTGATAAGGTCCAATGAAACGAGGACTCAATTTTCCTTTGCGGCCAAATCTCAAAATTCTCTTCCAAGGAGACACTTTCAAAAAATACTTTATCTCCTACATTGAACTATATGTCTCTCCTCTTCAAATCTGAATAGGATTTCTGTCGGTCTGAAGCTACTTTTAACTGATCCCAAATTATCTTCACTTTCTCTTCTATTTCCTTAATTAAATCGGGACCAGCCAACTTGCCTTCTCCAAACTCATTCCAACATAGAGGCATCCTGCATCTTCTACCATACAATGCCTCATATGGTGCCATTTTAATACTAGACTGATTTGTTGTAAGCAAATTCCATCAATGGCAAGAATCTATCCCAACTTCCAGAGAAATCAATAATACAGCTTCTCAACATATCCTCTAAAATCTGTATTACTCTCTCTGACTGCCCATCTGTCTGAGGATGGAAAGCAGTGCTAAAATGCAATTGAGAACCCAAAGTAGCATGCAAACTCTTCCAAAACCTTGAAGTAAACCAGGGATCTCAATCAGATACCAAAGAAATTGGGACTCCATGCAACCTCACTATCTCACTGATATACAGCTCAGCCAACTTCTCCAAAGAATAGTCCATCCGAACTGGAAGAAAATTAGCTGTCTTTGTCAACCGATCAACAATCACCCAGATTGCATCATGCTTCCTCTGAGTCAACGGCAAACCAGTCACAAAATCCATCATTACTTGCTCCCATTTCCATTCTGGCACTGATAAAGGTTGGAGCAATCTTGTAGGAACTTGGTGCTCAGCTTTCACTCTCTGACAAGTGAGACATTTAGATACAAATTCCGCTATGTCCCTCTTCATACCTGACCACCAATAATGTCGCTTCAAATCATGATACATCTTAATACTCCTAGGATGCATAGCAAAAGCTGATTGATGTGCGTCCTCCAAAATAATCTTTCTCAAACTAGCATCATATGGAACACACAAACTATCTTTGAACCATAAAATACCATCACCTCTCACATGGAAATCTCAGCTCTCCCCATTTTGGCAATTCGACATAACTTTCTGAATTTTCTCATCAACCAACTGAGCCTCTTTAATCTGATCCAACAACACCGATCTCAATTGCAAATGAGCTAACGAAGCACCCTCATCACATGATTCAAAACTATCATGCAACGCTCTCAACTCAACAAGCAATGAGAGCGAATAAGCAGTCAAACCTACTAAAGACTTCCGACTCAAGGCATCAGCAACAACATTTGCCTTACCAGGATGATAATCAATCAAACAGTCGTAGTCTTTAATTAACTCCAACCATCATCTTTGCCAAAGATTCAACTCTCTTTGAACACCCAAGTATTTCAAACTCTTGTGATCTGTATAAATGAAACACTTCTCCCCATAAAGATAATGTAGCCAAATCTTCAATGCAAAAGCTATAGTAGCTAACTCCAAATCATGCGTCGGATAATTAAGCTCATGCGGCTTCAACTGTAGAGAACCATATGCTATGACTCTACCCTCCTGCATCAAAACACATCCTAAACCACTATGTGAAGCATCACTATAAATCACATAGGGTTTACCTTCCACAGGCAAGGTAAGAACAGGAGCTTGAGTCAACATCTCCTTCAACTGCTCAAAGCTAGCTTGACACTGATCTATCCACATGAATCTAACTCCCTTTCAAAGTAATCTGGTGAGTGGAGTAGCTATCAAAGAAAAACCCTTCACAAACCGTCGGTAATAGCCTGCCAAACCCAGAAAACTTCTAAACTCTGTCACTGATTTCGGTGGACTCAAATTCAAAATAGCTTCTACTTTACTCGGATAAACTCTTATACCATCTGCTAAGACCACATGACCAAGAAAAGTCACTTGATCAAGCCAAAATTCACACTTAGATAGCTTTGCATACAACTGCTTCTCTCTCAAGGTCTGCAATACAATACGCCAAATATCATCGATAAAGACCACCACAAACTGATCTAGAAAGGGTCTAAACACCCTATTCATCAGATCCATGAAAACTGTTGGTGCATTCGTCAATCCAAAAGGCATCACCAAGAACTCATAATGCCCATACCTTGTGCGGAAAGCTATCTTAGATACATCTTCAGCTCTGACTCTCAACTGATGGTACCCTGATCTCAGATCAATCTTGGAAAACACTACTGCTCCCTTTAACTGATCAAAGAGATCATCTATCATAGGCAAAGGATACTTATTCTTGATAGTCACCTTATTCAACTGCCTATAATCGATCCACAATCTCAAAGTATCATCCTTCTTCTTTACAAATAAAACAGGCGCTCCCCACAGAGACACACTAGGGTGAACAAACCCTTTATCCAACAACTCCTGCAATTGTTCCTTCAATTCTCTCAACTCAGTAGGTGCCATTCGATAAGGAGTAATAGAGATGGGAGTGGTACCAGGCAATAAATCGATACCAAACTCAACCTCTCTCTCAGGGGGTATCCTTGGCAACTCCTTAGGAAAAACATTTGGAAATTCAGCAACTGTGTGTATACTATCAAGTTGAGAACCCATTACTCTGGTATCTACAACATGAGCAAGATAAGCATCACACCCTTTTTGAATCAACTTCCTAGCTGCAACAGCTAAAACAAACAAGGATTCAATATGTCTCTGCTCACTAGATACCATCACACTTCTACCATCACCGATTCTCAAGGTAACACACTTATTTTGACAGTCTACCACAACACCATGTTTAGACAACCAATCCATGCCTAAGATTAAATCATACTCCTTAAAAGGCATTTCAATCAAATCACCAAGAAATTCCTCATCTTGCACCACAACTGAACTATCTCGGTGCACTTTGCTAACTACCACACTATGCCCTAAAGAATTTGTCACCAACACATCAAATCCTAGGGACTCTGAATGCAATTCAGTCACAGGCATGATAGATGCACTTATATATGAATCAGTAAATCCTGGATCAATTAGAGCAAGAACAGAGATGCCAAATAAAGAAAATGTATCCGCAATAATGGCTGAAGCATCTGGCTGCCTCTGCATCACATACACTCACTGAGATGGTCCAGCCTCATTTGGCCTACTGCCTCTGAACGTAGAACCTCCTCTCTGACTAATCCTTTGTTGACCACCTCTACTGAATCCTCTGCCCCCTATACCTCCTCTGCTGACACTAGGTTAAGAAACTGCAGTATCGGCCTGTCTATCTTCTAGTAGCTCAGGGCAATCTTTGATGAAATGATTTGGTGACCCACATCTAAAACATACTCATGGTCCACCTGTCTTCCAGCAAACACCTCCATGTGCCCTACTAATGAACACATGTAGGTGCAATAGATCTCTGAACCACTGGAGTCGGAGCACTAGCTACAGAAACTGTAGGTCTCGATCTCTGCCTCTGATACTGAGCTGACCTACCAGACTGCCTCTAGCTCCTACTGACTCTTGGAACAAAACTTCCTCTGCCTCTCTTCATATAAGAAGACCCTGCCTCAAACTGGGGTCTCCTAACTCTAGTCTCCTTAGTAGTAGCTGCTGCAATACCCTGTGCTCTCTCAACACTCCTAGCTGCTGCAACCAACTAAGAAAAGTCTTTGTACCGAGAACCAGCAACAATACACATAATAGAGGGCCTCAATCCCTCCTCAAATCTCCTGCACTGGTCAATCTCATCTGAAATAATTCCATCGGCATAATGACTCAACCGGATAAACTCAATCTCATACTCTGTCACTGTCCAGTTATCCTGTCTCAAATTCAAAAACTCCATTTTCTTTACATCCTTATACTCCCTCGGAGTATACTTCTGTTCAACCTCCCGCAGAAAATCACCATAAGTCAAAGTCGATGGATCATCCATGGCATGTGGAGCCATCTTCCACCAATCATACACATCTCTCTACAGCAGTGATCTAGCATAATCAAATTTCTCTTCAGAAGTAGCTTGCAGCTGAATGAATGCCCTCTGAACTCAATCCAACCACTGTTTAGGTACTATAGGATCAGTGGTACCAAAGAAGTCCTCAACTCTGAACTTTCTCAATTTATCATACTGTCTCACCGGTTCTTATGGCTATGGTTGCAGTGGTGGCTGCTGCATTGGAGCTTGCCTCAACAATTCTACCACATGCCGTAACCAAACCGATGGAATTTCATCAGCAGATGGTCTCCCTGGTATAGGAATAGGTGCCTCTCCAGCTCTCTCAACCCTAGCTCCAGCTCTACCCTCTTCAGGAGCTATACTCTTAGCACTACCCTTTATGGACTGACGTGACTGAGATGCCATCACTACCTATATCTGCAAACACAACAGAATACCTCATCAAAGATCAGAAACTACCAGTGCCAAAGCATGTATCTTATTCAGAAACCATATTTAAAAATCAAAATTTTCTTTTTCTTAAAATTCACCTAGGTTGAGAATCTCAAACCTAGGCTCTGATACCAAAATAGTTATAACACCCCTATACCCCATAGACACACATTACATATAACCACCTCTGTAATATATGTATACCGGATACAGTAATGTTACAGTCTATGTTAAAGCAAACCAATCTTTCAATTTAACCATATAAGAAAACCTAAAACATTTAAGTTATATTGTAAAACATAATAGATGAAACATTTATTTATTAAGCAGGGAAAAATGTAGCGGTATATACACATATATATCAAAATCAATATTTACAAAATATAAAGTTTATACATGCTTGGCAGTTTGTCTCGGATCTTGAAGTCCACAATCAACACTTCACAAGCCTAGACTCGACTCGGTCTAGCTGAACTCTCCGGTTCAACCAGATCCACCCTATCACCTGCGCGATGAACCACAATCGCGCTAAGCCATCGGCTTAGTGGTACAAACCATGATAACAATATGCTTTAATTTAATGCAAATGTTATACTTTCAAATATTATAAATAATCCACAAGAATATCATGTTACATAACATTACATTAAATTATATTATTCATTTGTGACATCATTCCTGATTCACATTTAAACAAAGACAAGCATGGGCCTATGAGCGGGGATTTTTGCCCCCACTCCCGGTGAAATGGTTCTTACGACTTCGACACTGTTAGGCTCGGGGCCTTAGAGAACATGGACCTAGGTCCGGAGAAAATGGAGTCGCCACCCGGATGAGCCGGGAAAAAAAAAAGGGGTGGATGACTCGATTCCTAAGGAATTCCCAACCCCTAATGGGTTCGGAAAGTTGGGTACGTGTGGGGAAGGTGAGAAATGGCCCAGCACCCCCACAACGCCCGGTTCATTGGAACCGGCCTCCTTTACCGGTCTTAATATTATAAAATTCTTAAGTATAACAACATTATCCATATTACACACAATAATTAAACGAAAACATCAATATATTAAAATCAAAGCAAGGTCCAAGCAAAATGAATAAATGGACATCCATCCAAAGATGGAAACATGTCCTTACATCACATGCCTAAATAGGACACCCACCGAAAGGTAGAAACATGTCCTTTACATAGGTTCTAAAATAGAAAAGCAAATTAAATTACATGATATTTAACTAATGAGGTACCCACCAAGTGGAAACATACCCCTTACAACATTTGAAAATAAAAGTAAATAACCATTTATCATAAATAAATCATTCATCAAAGATATTAAACATCAATAGAAAATAAACATCCATCATTGATAAATTAAATAAACCAAGCATTGAACTTAAATAAATTAAAGCATATAAAATAAATGAAAGCATAATCAAATATAGAATTAAATAAGGCAAATAAAAATCTAAATTATAGCTACTGTTTCCATTTAGGGTTCTTTATTTCATGTGTTAGGGTTTTGGAATTTATAGAATTTAGGCTACTGTGATAAAAATGGATTAAAGATTTAATGTTTAAAAGGTTGGTAAAACTCTTTGATTAACCAAATTAATGTTTGGATGGTGAAATCATGAAACTAGGGTTTGAACACTTTAAAATACTTTTGATTTGTGGTTTATGGTTACTCATTGAATTATATTTTAAGCTTATTGTGTAAAATTAAACATTTGTATTTTTATGGTTTTTAAATTTTTAAAGGATTAGGGTTTAGAAAAAATTAGGGTTTAAGGTTTTAGGGGGTTAGAGTTTAAAAAAAATTAGGGTTTAAGGTTTTAGGGGGTTAGGGTTTACTATTTTGAGTTTTGGAATTAAATTAGGGTTTAGTGTTTTAGAATTAAAGTTTCGGTGAATGTTTAAGTTTTTTAGAATTTGGAAAAAGCAATTGATAATTTTATGAAAGTAAACAAACAATTTAAGGTTTATTGAATAGAAAAGATGTTTTTAGGATTTGTTGAAAGAAACAGAATCAAATTTTGGTTTTGAAGAAAAACATGTTCAATTAGGGTTTTGAAGTTTTGAAGAAACAAAAATTAATAACTTTAAACCTTTTGAAAAATAAAGCAACGAAATAAAATTTTCAAGGTATTTAGAAAAAAAGGAAACTATTTAAGGTATTTAGAAACAAAGATCAGATTATAATATCTTCAAAGATTGAAGATTTGCGTGTGTAATCTTATGGATCAAATCAATAATGAAGCTACTGTAAGAAATAAAAAGAAATTAAAGATTCACACCTTCTGCGTTGGTTCCTCCAAAAGAATTATTTTCTGGATTAGCAAAGACAAAAGCAGTTGCTGCCTTTGATGAATTGTTAATAGCTTTCCTTATTGCTCTCAAATTCGAAGTCTCAAATTCAAAGTTCCCTTCAATTTCCGATCCAATTTCTGCTCCCCTTTCCTCCCGATTTCTTCCTTATTTATAGAAAAATTCTATCATTAATCCTAGTTTCTCACGGCATATAATATTGAATAAGAAAAGGAAATTGAAACCTAATTGTATTAGGTTTCGGAAAATTTGCGTCAGAAAATTTCGCTGGCAAAAAAACTGCTACGGGCAAAATGGGCCTGTGGGCCATTTCTCCGCAATTCGACTTTCTTTTTTTTATTGTTATTATTTTTTATTGTTTATTATTTTTGAAGCAAATATTACTTACTTTAAAATAACAAAAATTATTTTGGACTAAAACATATGTTGGACAACACAAAAATTATTTTGGACTAATTAAAACACAAAAATTATTTTGGACTGAATAAAATATATTGGACCTAACTGGGTCAAAAATTAAGGGTCTATAGTTTGCCCCCTGCTTGAATGATTTGAATCTTTAGTAAAAGAGAGTGAAAAGCAATAAGACTTAATTTTTGATATAGTGGAGGTTTTGGGTTCTGGACCCGGTTCGAGTTCTGGACTCAAGGATAATTCTAGGTTCTGGACCTAAGAAAAATTTGGGTTCTGGATCCAATCTAAGTTCTGGGACTTAGAGATAATTCTAGGTTCTGGACCTAAGGAAAATTTGTGTTCTGGACCCGAGCTAAGTTCTGGACGTAGGGATAATTCTAGGTTCTGGACCTATGGAAAATTTGGGTTCTGGACCTGGTTCGAGTTCTGAACTCAAGGATAATTTTAGGTTATGGACCTAAGGAAAATTTGGGTTCTGGACCCGAGCTATGTTCTGGACTTTGGGATAATTATAGGTTCTGGACCTAAGAAAAATTTGGGTTCTGGACCCGAGCTAAGTTCTGGACTTAGGGATAATTCTAGGTTTTGGACTTAGGGATAATTCTAGGTTATGGACCTAAGAAAAATTTGGGTTCTGGACCCGAGCTAAGTTCTAGACTTAGAGATAATTCTAGATTCTGGACCTAAATAAAATTTAGATTCTAGACCCGAGCTAATAATTTTTTATTCCAAAAAGTTTGGATAATTTTTATGCATATGTCTTCTTATTGTCTCTGGTTGTAAAAATATTTATATACCCGCAATTATTTGAATGATTAAAGTAAATAATTGAATTTACTATTTATTTACTGTGTAGTCACTGTTCATGCACTATTTACTATTTATAAATAGTAAATTTACTATTCGTAAATAGTATCAAACAGTATTTACTATTGGAGATAGTATTTTTACTATTTATCAATAGTAAATTGTACTATTCAAGAACAGTTTTGAATTTTGTTTTTTGCTTGCCGTTTCTCTATAAAAAGCCACCATTCCTTCATTTCATTTCACAGCATGATTTCAATTTCATAATTCTCTCAAATTTCTTTCAATTTTAGCACATATTTTTCAAAAATAATGCATGCTTCGAGGTCATGGACTCATTCTAATGCCGAGTTATTGGAGTTTATTCGGCATCATGAAGACAAAAAAAATTTAGATATACTGGTCGGGATGCCACTCCATCGCAGTTCCAATCAAAAGAGCGAGGTAATTATTTTTTCCTTTCTTATTTCTCTTGATTTTTCGTTGTGTGTTTTTTTATTGTTATATATATATTTTGTTATTTTTGATTTTTTTTTATTATTTTTGATTTCTTATATTTATATTTTTATATTATGCTCTTTTATTATTATTGCATTTGCCTTTATTATTATTTTGTGTGTTTATTTTGTATTATTATTTTTTAGAAAAAGAAATTAAATTAAGCAGATAGAATAATATGTACTTACCTGGGCCTGTGTTAGCATGATCGTTGCGTTGTTCGGGTTGGAGGGTGTATTTACAAAGCCCGACAATGGTACAATGTAGTGCCTTCTCGGGTAAGGCGAATTATCTGAGATTGCGGCTTTGAGCAATTCATCTTACAATTGCCATCTGAGGAATATCAGATAGACTAGAGCGTAGTCCAGGCGCTTGCAGTGCGATGGTTGGACACAACCCACACTTTTCACTTGCCCATTGGAGAGATGACAATCGGTCCGGTCGATTTTACTGCTATAACCGGCCTTCGATATGATGGTGTTTTGGTCCATCTGACTAATGATATTTTAACATTTGAAGAAATTCAGGAATTAATTGGTATGGAACCATCATATAAAGGGCCTTTTAAGATAAAAATTGAACCAATTCATAGTTATTGGATGAACTACGAAGGATGGATTGGCAGAGACAGGGCCGAACAGTAAGCTCGAGGATTTTTGTTATATCTACTTGGGTCGACCATCTTAGGCAGTACTGAATCCTCCATTCACTTGTCAGTGTTGAGTGCCCTTTCTTATTTCAGAATGGTACCATCTTCTGGCTGGGGTGAAGCTGGTCTCGCGTGTCTTTACCATGGTCTTGATAAGCTTTACCAAAACAAAAAGTCTTTTGTCGGCTTGATGGCAGTTGTCGAGGTATTCTTCTTCCACCAATGTCATTTCCACTCTTTTCTTGCATTAATGTGTTCTTTATTATTATTGTAGGTATGGGCATATGAACACAACCTTGTAAGGGTACCCGGTATTTTTTGAGAGACAATCGAGTATCCGAGATTAAATTACTGGTTGTCCGATCGTGTGGACGTTCCCGGCTCTCATCATGTGCATACTCATTGCTTTGTGTTGAGCCGCTTAACCTAGGATCAGGTAAAATAACATTAGTATGCTTTAATTTTATGTGAAAGTTTACTTACCTTATGTTATTTTGTAGGTGAATTTGGCCTGGTGGAGCCCAGAAGAGTGAGAAAACTGGTCTCCTTTGATGAGGGCTGCACTGTCTTTCCAACATTCTCGCCGAGTTATTGCTGGCCAAGTGTCTAGTGGCTAGTTTCTCGGGGAGAGAGTTTATGAATGGTTTCTCAGTCCAGAGCAACAAAGGGTTCTGATGCAAATCCCGGAATATACTTTAAATATTATGTCAATGCCGGAGGATGCATGGTGGCTGGCCTGGTATGGTTATGGTGCCGAGTCATTTCTCCATTTACTGGGTCCATTTTATGCCTATTTTATTCAAAGAAGACTCTTGAACTTTGATGTATCTTCTATTGGTGTGCGGGAGATTTTCGACCAAAATGAGGGTAAAGATGAAGAAGAACATCACGGAGCTGCAGGAGAGTCTGTTCCACATCTCGGGGCCAGTACTTCTCAGGTAAAACTTTTACCACTTTTCCCTTGCAACTACTTTTTTCTTTCCTTGATTCTTTAATGATTGTTGCAGGCTGTTGGCTCATTTGATCATGAGGTTGGACCTTCTTTTACTACCCCTTCATTTGCTCATTCTAGCCTGCCAAATATGCCATCTCATACGCAGGGCAATGATATGAACTACCTGGTACGTTCCTTATTTCATGGTAATTTATGCTATATGTATGCATGATTATGTATGCTCTTACCTTTTCCTCTTTGGCTTACAGCGGATGCTCGAAGAACAAAACAAGAAACTTTAAGAAGAGTTGGCGGCAAGTCGTCAGCAGGCTTCTCATTTTGAAAGTTTATATCATCAATCCGAACAACATTTTCGAGACTTCCAATTTCAGGGGATGAGGGATCCCAGTGCTTCTTCATCAAGAGGCCCCCAGACTGACCACCATGAGATCCTTTCGTCTGCTTCTGATGAGGACCATGATGGATCAGAACTTCAAGGTAATAAAGATTTTGGTCCTCCCACTTTGGGTGATCCCGGGACGAGTAATTTGCTGAATTTTGGTGCTCCCACTTTGGACGGACTCGGGACGAGTGATTTGCCCCCTGCTCCAACAGGCGACGACTTTTTCAAGGCTTTATTTGATGACCTACCACCACCCTCTTATTGATATGTGAATATTTTAGCAATTGTAAAATATTGTACAATAATGAAAAAAATACAAATTTCCTCTTTATTATAACTTTTTTTTTCGTTACTGCACCACTTTTTTTTTATCACAATACATCATAATTTACATTTACATCATTTTGCTAAACCAAATTCAACATGGAAAAGGAAATTGTGACCAATTCCTTTCCTTATGCCATATGGTCTTATCCTTTCCCATCACCTTTTCCTTTTCACTTTAGGAAAAGGTTTATTTTCTTCTATATAAATCACCTTGCATGCCCTATTTTAAAACAGAAACCAAAATTCTCTCTTTCAACGTGAAGACTCCCTTTAACAATTTTAATTTTTTCTTTATTCATTCACCATGACCGAGCATCATTCAAAGAAGATAAAAATTCTATTTAAGAATATGGATGCCATCCATCGGAACCAATTTTCATGGTCAAAACTTGATGTTTTAAAATGTTTTCAAAATGTCAAATTGGACCACTCCTTCTTACATACCGTGGCTTCCTTTTGGAATACGGATTCTAGGGTATTTAAAATTAATGGCTTTGAAATATGCCCCTTGATTGAAGAATTTGAGGCCATCCTTGGATATCCAAATAATCAACAAATGGTGTTATCCACATTGATTTCCAAGACTCAACAAAAGATGCAGATGTTATTTCAAATTCCAAAACTCGAAGTTCTTCGGTTGATGAGAGGTGAAAAAATTCTACTCGCTCCTTTGATTGACTTTTATCTCGCTCATTTGTCTCCTACTAAGGCATGGGGACGCATGCTCTGTCTTTGCTTGCTCGGCCAATTCTTGCTTGTTTCTTCCGATGGCGATATTGATCCACGGGTATTAGATATTATGGACCAAATGGAAGGAGGCTTATCGCCGGTACCTGTGATCTTAGCCGAGACCTTAGTTGGATTAGGCCGATTTAAATCAGGATTGTCAAAGAGACTGACTGGGAGTCCGTTGCTGCTTCAGGTAATTACCTAAACTGCCCTTTCGGGTTTTCAATTTAGGTTTTCTTTTTTCTTTTTTTTATTGCTCTAATTTTTGCCTAGTCCACCCATATGGGTTTTCGGAACTAGCGAACTGTCCCAATTTTTTGCCTAAGTTTCCCTTGCAAGTTTTCAACTTAGCAGACTCTTTTTTTAACTCTTTCTTCACATATTTGGCTTCAGGAGCATCTTTGTTTGCATGATACTGCATTCATGGATTTTACTAGATATCTGCCACGTCATCATTCTGCTAGGAAGCTACTCCATCCTGCTTCTTTATATGCTGACTGGGTTGACTGGATCCACTCACGCTCTGAAGTCAATATCCATTGGTTGGTACCTTGGTGGAAGATTTCTCGTATCACCATGCGGACATACTTGATGTATGTTCCCCTTGCTGCTCTTCGTCAAGGTACATGCTATGATCATCGCCGACTTGGCCGTCAGTATGGAGCTGAGCCTCATGATTCTGACTTTGCTCCCGACTTGGACATGCCTTGCTTGATTGAAGCCTACCTGGATTGGCTGAGGCAAAGCTGGCCTGCCCGTTATACTTATCGACTGCCATAGATTTTATATTTATCAATCTAGAAAGTGTATTGTTAGGATGAACAATAATTAAAGTAATAAAAGATGCTTCTTTTCCATTTATAATTGTCATCACTTTTTGCTATAGTGTTTATTTATTTCATCCATATCTAGTCAAATACTTATAACAGTGCACATAGAACAATTTTAACATTAATTTTGTTTTATTAAATTAGGGAACAACCAAACATAAAGCCAGCATGCACAAGATTACTCCTGTTGCCAACTAGCCCTTTCAGGTTTTCTAATTGACAAATTTCTCTCATTTAGCCCTAATTGTTGCCTAGCCAGCCCTTTTGGGTTTTCGGAACTAGCGGACTGCTCTAACTTTTGCCTAGGCTACCCTTTTTGGGTTTTCAACCTAGCAAGCTCTTTTTCTCTTTTTTTATCATACATAAAACCTCTTCAACCTGTCAATGTTTACTGGCTCACTAAATTCGTTCCCATCCATGTCTGACAATTTCACCGCACCTTTATTCATGACTTGTTTCATGACATATGGCCCGTCCCAGCTAGGCCTGAACTTACCTCTTGGATCAGATACATTAGGCTTACATTGTTTCAACACCAAATCCCCGACTCTGAATTTTTTGATTTTACCCCTTCTATTGTAGGCCCGAGCTATCTTCTTTTGATACAGTTGATGATGATACAGTGCCTTTAACCTTCTCTCTTCTAGTAGAGCTAATTGTGTGTATCTGCTTGCCACCCATTCCGTTTCAGGCAGTTCAGCTTCCAAAACTACTCTTAATGACTTGATCTCAATTTCAATTGGCAATACCACTTCCATCCCATAAACCAAAGAGAACGGTGTCAATCCAGTAGGTGTTCGCACACTTGTCCTATATCCCCATAAAGCAAAGGGAAGCATCTCCGACCAATCCCTATAAGTCTTGGTCATCTTGGACAGAATTTGCTTAATTATTTTGTTTGTTGCTTCAACCACACCATTAGCCTTTGGTCTATAATGAGAGGATCGATGATGATGGATTTAATACTTCGAGAATAAATCCTTAACTGCCCCTTGAAACTGAACCCCATTGTCTGATATCACACTGTGTGGGACCCCGTATCTGCAGATGAGGTTCTTTTCAATAAACCTAACCATTTGGCTTGCACCCAGTTTATTGAAGGATTTAGCTTCGACCCATTTTGAAAAATAATCTACTGCTACCACAATAAATCGGTGACCATTTGAAGTTGTCGGATGTATTTCTCCTATAATGTCGATACCCCAGGTGGCAAAAGGCCAGGGTGAAGACATAGAATGCAGTTCTTCAGGAGGCATGTGATTCAAGTTACCATACATCTGACTTTGTTGGCACTTCTTGACAAACTCAATACAATCTTTCTCCATGGTCAACTAGTAGTAACCTTGTCGAATAATCTTCTTAACTAAGGCCAAACCACTCATGTGTGGACAGCAATTTTCCACATGTATTTCTGATATGATCCACTCCACTTCAGGTTTTCTTAAACATCTTAAATGCACCCCCATCAGGCCATCTTCAATATAACTCCCCATGGAATGTTATGTATTGTAAAGACCACCGCCTTATGGCTCTTCTCTCTTTCTTTGTTGCCCCCGGCGGGTATTCTCTTTCCTCCTAAAATTGTCTTATAGTATCATACCACACATCATGGTCTGTATCAATTTCCATGATTGTTTCATATTCATAGCAAGGAGTTGATGAACTGGTCAAGATCAGAGGCTTAAGGAATAAGCTGACAGGGTTTTCCCATACAGAAGCCAATGTGGCTAGGGCATCAGCCATCTAATTTTCTTCTCTTGATAGGTGTATAAACCTACACTCCTTAAAGTTCTTCTTCATCATGGTTAAGTAATGGTGGTATGGTTTTAATTTTTCTTCTTTCAACTCCCATTCTCCATTTACTTGGGATATTACTAGCAATGAATCGCCATAAACTTCCACCTTATCCACCTTCATAATTATTAGGGTTTCCAAACCGAAAATACATGCTTCGTACTCCACCATATTATTGGTTGCCCTAAATTTCAATTTTTTGGCTAAAGGGATGAGTTCCCCTTCGGGCAAATCTAGTATAACTCCCAAGCCTGCTCCTTTCCTATTTACTGCTCCATCAAAATACATTTTCCACCATTGTAGTTCAATTGCTTCTAAATGTTCATCCGAAATTTCCAAGATTTCCTCTTCGCTATATGGTAATGGTTATTGGGCCAGGAATTCTGCCACTGCTCTACCCTTGATTGTTTTCTTGGTTACATATTCAATCTCAAATTCTTCTAATATTATCAACCATCAACCATATTTCCCAATCAAAGAGGGTGTCTCCCTTAAGTACTTCATTGGATCCAACCTGAAAATTGCTTGCACACTATATGATTGAAAGTAATGCCGCAACTTCTTAGAAGACCAAACCACGGCTATACATGTCTTTTCAATGATACTATACTTAATTTCATAAGGTAGGAGCTTTCTACTCAAATAGTAAATGGCATGCTCAATCCCTGACTCATCTGCTTCGGCTAGCATGGCTCCTATTGATTCTTCTTCTACTGCTAAGTATAGTAATAGAGGTTTACCAGGTTTAGGTGGTTTTAAAATAGGTGGATTCAACAAATACTCTTTTTTTCGCTCAAAGGCCTTTTGACACTCTTCATTCCATATGACCGGCTGATTCTTTTTAAGCAATTTGAAGATAGGTTCACAAATTGTTGTGAGTTTTGCTATGAATCTGCTAATATATTGTAATTTACCGATAAATCCCCGAACTTCCCTCTCCGTCTTAGGGGCTGACATATCCCTGATTGCTTTAACTTTGTCAGGATCAATCTCAATGCCATTTGGAGCAATCACATGTCCTAATAATTTGCCTAAAGTAACACCGAATACACACTTCTTCGGGTTTAATCTTAGCTTATATTTCAAAGCTCAATCAAAGAATAATTCTAAGTTTTGGAAGTGTTGTTCCCTTGTGTCTGATTTGACCATCATATCATCAACATATACTTCAACTTCTTTGTGCATCATGACATGAAATAAAGTGGTGGCCATCCTTTGATAAGTCGCTCCAGCATTCTTTAAGTCGAACGACATCACCCTATAACAAAATATACCCCATGTAGTAATGAAAGCAGATTTGGCTTTATCCTCTTGGGCCATTAACACTTGATTGTGTCCGGAAAATCCATCTACAAATGAGTGTAGCACGTTAGAGGCTGCACTATCAATGAGGACATCTATATGAGGTAAAGGAAAATCATCCTTAGGGGAGGCCTTGTTCAAATCTCTATAATCCACACAGACCTTTATCCTTTCATCTTTCTTTGGCACAAGTACTATGTTTGCTAAGCAATCTAGATATTCTATCACTTCAAGGAACTTCACTTGTATTTGCTTAGTGACCTCTTCTTTAACCAATTCAGCCCACTCAGGTCTTAATTGCCTAAGCTTTTGTTTGACAGGTTTTATGTGAGTGTGAGTTGGAATATGATGCTCGGCTATGTCTCGATCTATCCCTGGCATATCTTCATAAGACCAAGCAAACACTTCTTCATATATTTTGAATATTTTTTCAAATCTCTCTCTCTCATCAGGAGAAAGGTTAGATGCTATGCTAATGTTTTTAGGATTTTCAGTTGTTCCCATATTTAATGATTGTGTGTTAATAGAATTAATATTAAAGATGCTCATGTAACTGTTATTTGAATGTATGCAACCATCAGGAGAAACATCACACAAGTAAGCAAAATCAGACTTTATTGCATTCATTTTGGAAAAGAAAACATCATCATCCTCATACAAAGTAGACAAATTAAAATCAAAATCAAAATCATTGTTCTCAAAATCATAAAGCAGGATGTCTTCAAACTTCTCTTCAACCAGGGCAGTAATCTCCTCCGGAGTCTTCTCTGCTTTCGGCACAGCTTCATTCTTCTCTTTTGGATTAGATTCTTTGCTGGTTGGCAGGGTGAGTTTTTTCTTCACTTGGTCGACTAGCTCAGCCACATCTACAAAAATTTTAAAACCTGGGATTAACTTACCCATGAACATGATCGGCTCAGGCTTTCCTTGGAGTAGTCCCATATCTGGAGCTTTGACAAAAATCTCTTCAAGTGGTGGGAAGCTCATCTTCTCACTCTTGTTTGGCTGGACATCATTGTCTTCATCATATCCCAACCCCATCTTGGAAGTTTGAGTTCTAAAATCTGGCAACTTTGTCAAACCGGCCTTACCCTTTCCAAGACCAGCTCCGGGAAGGTATTTCATGTTCTTCATCATATTCAAGACTTTGAAGTCCACTACTTCATCATCAGAAATTGCAGCTACTTGAAAACCATGGAGAGGCCTCTCAATCATTAGAGCGTTAACAATCTCATTGTCTTTAGCTTCAATGACCACTGTCCCATCTCCATTGGGGAACTTGATCTTTTGATGAAGGGTGGAAGGAACTCCACCAAGAGGATGAAACCATGGTCACCCCAAGAGCAAGGCGAAGGTAACCGGTATCTCTAAAACAACAAACTCAACAATAGATTCAATTGGACCAACCTTGACAGCCGCTTTGAAAGTCCCTTCGACATGCCTCTTAGTGTTGTCATAAGCACGAATCGTTACATCGGTCGAGTTTAGATCTCTTGTTGACATGGCTAGCTTTGGCAATATCTTAAGTGGACAAACATTTATGGCAGACCCATCATCGACCATTACTCATGGAGTCCTCTTCCCCTTGACTTCTACTTTGATAAGGAGAGGGCGGATGTGGTCTCTCCCCTCCTCTGGTAAGTCCGCATCCGAAAAAGAAACTGCTCCCATATTAACTTCACTCTTTTCTTGAACCTCTTCACATTTCATTACTTCCCAAATTTTTATGAAATTGATCAACTCCTCCGGTGTTGTGGAGGTAGAAATTGGCATGCTAGCTAAGGCTTGGGCCATAGTTTCTCGATGCTTTTTAGAAGTAGCCAATAAGTCCCAAATGCTAACACTTGCTTGGGTTCTTTTCAATTGCTTGAGCACATCATCATCTTCTTCTACTTCAACTTCCTTCCCCTTATTAGTTTCTACCTCCTTAGGTGGTGGCCTTGCATAAGGCTTACCAGATCTAGTGTTCATTACTTCATCTTCTTCGGGCTCAGACCAAGTCCACTCCTCCTTCTTGGATACAATATCATCATCACTATCACTTGAATCCCAAAATCCATTGACAACACAAATTGTTGCTCCTCCACCCATCATAGCTTGTTTAATTTCACCAAATACCTCTTCTTCTTTGGTTGCTTCTCCACCCACATCTTGAAAAGAAGACATGACAAAATCCTCATGCAAACCTCCTCCAATCATGAAGGTTGCTGGTGGTGGTATCTTATTGAATTTTGGTAATGGGTTGTCTTTGGTGTTTAGCTTATTGGGCTCGGGTAGCTTCCCATTGTCAATTAGATTTTGGATCTCATGTCTCAACCTCACACATCTATCCGTGTCATGCCCTTGCATTTGGTGAAATTGACAAAATGCTTTAGTGTCAAAATTTGGTGGGAGAGGGTTAGGCAAAGGACGAGGATTTAAGGGTTGTAGCAATCCCTTTCTTTGAAGCTTATTGAGAACCCAAGACATCAGTTTTCCCAATTCCAAAAATTGTCTCCTTGTTCCTTGGTTAGTAGCATTAACACCGACGGCCTTTTGCATGCTTTGGCTACCAGATTGATAGTTCCCTTTCTCGTTCCTTTTTTTTGAAAAATGGTTCTTGTCCCTTTCCCATTATTCAATTTGCAAACCAGCTTGGTGAAGGTTTTTGAAATCACGGATGAGTGTATGAGACATCCTCTCACGAAGACTCGGCAACACCCCTCTCACAATCATCCTTATTTGATCGGATTCATCGGGCCTCTTCTTGAGTAAAGTGGCCTTGTTTCTCCATCTCTTCACATAATCTACAAAATTCTCATTCGGCCTTTGCCTAATGGACTCCACTTCCATTAAGGTAACTTCCAACTCAACATTATATCCATATTGTTGGATGAAGGCTTTGTAAAGTAGATCCCAACTCTTTTGTGTTCCATCATCTAAGGTATTGAACCAATTTTGGACAACAGGGTCCAATGAGAGCATAAAGTACCTTAGGGTTTGAGCCTTAATAGCTCGGGCAGACTGCATGGCAGTGATATACTGCTTCACATGGAGATGAGGATTTCAGGTGCCATTGTACTTTGCAAAGGATGGCATCTTGAACTTGTACGGGACTTCTTCATCTTGTTCAAATAGTTTGTCAATCTCGAACATCTCTTCGGTCTTCAGGTTCTTCTCAAATTTTTTTTCTAAATCAGTAATCATCTTTTCAACATTGGATGTCTCAGTCTTTTCAATAGTTGCCTTCTCAATAATCTTCGGTTCTTTCTTCTTCTCTTGAACATCTTGGTAGTATTGAGCCCAAACATCATCATCATCAATGATCACCTTTACATCATGAAAAACCACTTCACCAACTTTAGTCTTCCCTTTGTCCTTTGGCTTCTTAGTGCTAGCAGATGCCTCGGCATAATTCTCTAAGATTGCAGTCAATTGGTTCTTCATGGTCTCAGCTAGGGCCTCTTTTATTTCTTCCATCTTGGCATAGAGGGCCTAATCCACCATCCTTTGAATTTGTTTGGGCTCCATTGTTTTAGGTGAGCAAGTGATTAAGTCGTTGCTAGATACTTCATCTCCGGCATAGGTCGGATTGTTGTAAGCTTTTGAACTATCGTAATCCAGGGCTGTGAGCAAGAGAGGATTAATGACATGAGATGCAAATGTATGTATGTATGTATGTATGCACGAACAATTAAGAAACAAGGACAAATAGGACGTTCCTTCCAACCTTATAACATCCACACACGAATGGCGAGTCGGTATATGGTAAACAAAATACCAACATGGGGTATATTATTTTCGAATAATTCCCTCGGACGTTTCAACCAATAGTTATATTTTCAAAAAAAGAAATCAGTTCATAATAATTCCCATTAATTAGGTTTTAATCCTTTTATCCAACTAAAGTAGCCTTTATGCTATATTGGATTAAAACTAAATTGAGAGGTTTATCATAAACAGATTTCTCACTTGAAAAAGGTAACTAATGATTCATGCCAAAAATAAGCCCATGATTAATTATTCCTTAGTATAAACTAGGCTTACAATTGATTTTTTGTATTTCGTAATTGACCTAAATAATTTACAAGCTCTTTGTAAGAAAAGGTTGAATGAAAATAATTTTGTTTCTAAGCCCATTGTAAAAGGATCTTAGAAAAAATGGATTTTGGGCTTAGTATTTGGGCCATGAGCAAAAGAATTTTTGATTTGTTTTTAGAAAAGTTTTATGTCCAAAGACCATCTTGAAAAAGTTTTGAAAATAGCTTTGGTCTTTTGGACTTTAAAGAAAAATTTATTTTGAGCTTACAATATACTTAGGTCATATTAGAAAAAGAACAAACCAAATAAACCATGATTTAAGCTAAGATAAATGAACCATAGTCAAACAACATGCATTTGGGATAAAAACCTAAGGAAAGTAACTAGGCCAATTACATGAGCTTTAGTCTTTGGTAAAAAGGCTTAGGTTCCCATAGCAAGTATATACCAAATGGTACGAGGCTATGAGTGGTTATGCCATGCTCGATCTCCATACCTTGAGTGAAAGTATGGTATCCCTTACATAACATAACACAGGTAACACGGGCATCCTAACTCACGCACACGATGCAATCTAATATGATGCAATGGATAATATCATTATAAGAAAGAATAGAATAATATAAATACCAACGGAATCAACTTTTCTTATCCCCAGTGGAGTCCCCACTGTGAGCGGGATTTTTGCCCCCACTCCCGGTGGAATGGTTCTTGCGATTTCAGCATTGTTAGGCTCGGGGCCTTAGATAACACGGACCTAAGTCTGGAGAAAATGGAGTCGCCACCCGGACGGGCCAAAAAAAAAGAAAGGGGTGGATGACTCGATTCCTAAGGAATCCCCAACCCCCTAATGGGTTAGGAAAGTTGGGTACGTGTGGGGAAGGTGAGAAATGGCCTAGCACCCCCACAATGCCCGGTTCATTGGAACCGGCCTCCTTTATAGGTCTTAATATCATAAAATTCTTAAGTATAACAACATTATCCATATTACACACAATAATTAAAAGAAAACATCAATATATTAAAATCAAAGCAAGGTCCAAGCAACACGAATAAATGGACACCCATCCGAAGATGAAAACATGTCCTTACATCACATGCCTAAATAGGACACCAACCGAAAGGTAGAAACATGTCCTTTACGTAGGTTCTAAAATAGAAAAGCAACTTAAATTACATGATATTTAACTAATGAGGTACCCATCAAGTGGAAACATACCCCTTACAACATTTGAAAATAAAAGTAAATAACCATTTATCATAAATAAATCATTCCTCAAAGATATTAAACATCAATAGAAAATAAACATCCATCCATGATAAATTAAATAAACCAAGCATTGAACTTAAATAAATTAAAGCATATAAAATAAACCAAAGCATAATCAAATATAGAATTAAATAAGGCAAATAAAAATCTAAATTATAGCTACTATTTCCATTTAGGGTTCTTTATTTCATGTGTTAGGGTTTTGGAATTTATAGAATTTAGGCTACTGTGATAAAAATGGATTAAAGATTTTATATTTTAAAAGGTTGATAAAACTCTTTGATTAACCAAATTAATGTTTGGATGTTGAAATCATGAAACTAGGGTTTGAACACTTTAAAATACTTTTGATTTGTGGTTTATGGTTACACATTGAATTATATTTTAAGCTTACTGTGTAAAATTAAACATTTGTGTTTTTATGGTTTTTAAAGTTTTAAAGGATTAGGGCATAGAAAAGATTAGGGTTTAAGGTTTTAGGGGGTTAGGGTTACTATTTTGAGTTTTGGAATTAAAGTAGGGTTTAGTGTTTTAGAATTAAGGTTTCAGTGAATGTTTAAGTTTTTTAGAATTTTGAAAAAGCAATTAATAATTTTATGAAAGTAAACAAATGATTTAAGGTTTATATGAATAGAAAAGATGTTTTTAGGATTTGTTGAAAGAAACAAAATCAAATTTTGGTTTTGAAGAAAAACATGTTCAATTAGGGTTTTGATGTTTTGAAGATACAAAAATTAATAACTTTAAACTTTTTGGAAAATAAAGAAACGAAATAAAATTTTCAAGGTATTTAGAAACAAAGAAAACTATTTAAGGTATTTAGAAACAAAGATTAGATTATAATATCTTCAAAGATTGAAGATTTGCGTGTGTAATCTTATGGATCAAATTAATAATGAAGCTACAGTAAGAAATAAAAAGAAATTAAAGATTCACACCTTCTGCGTTGGTTCCTCCAAAAAAATTATTTTCTGGATTAGCAAAGACAAAAGCAGTTGCTGCCTTTGATGAATTGTTAATAGCTTTTCTTGTTGCTCTCAAATCCGAAGTCTCAAATTTAAAGTTCCCCTCAATTTCCGATCCAATTTCTACACCCCCCCTTTCCTCTCGATTTCTTCCTTATTTATAGAAGAATTCTATCATTAATCCTAGTTTCTCGCAGCATACAATATTGAATAAGAAAAGGAAACCGAAACCTAATTGTATTAGGTTTTGAAAAATTTGCGTTGGAAAATTTCGATGGCAAAAAAAAAACAGCTGCGGAAAAATTGAGCTAGCGAAAAAAATTGTCACAAAAAAAATTGCGCTGGCAAAAAAGCTACCGCAGCTGGCTGGCAAAATTACCGCAGCGCAATCCGACTATTTTTTTATTGTTATTTTTTTTGTTTATTATTTTTAAAGCAAATATTACTTACTTTAAAATAACAAAAATTATTTTGGACTAAAAAATATATTGGACAACACAAAAATTATTTTTGACTAATTAAAACACAAAAATTATTTTGGACTGAATAAAATATATTGGACCGGACTGGGTCAAAAATTAAGGGTCTACAGGGCCCAAAAGAAACTAATATGCCATTAAACTTCCAGAGTTAATGTTTTGGTTCAATAATCACATTTATCAAGCCCTTAGGCGATTCATTATCACAGTGAGAAACATCTCATATGTAACATCGCAACTAGGCTTCAAGGACTAGGCCCAACCAAGCTTCAAGGGGAGTTAAGCATGCTAAACTTCAACCCAACTTGGCTTCAAGGACCAAGCCCAACCCAGCTTCAAGGGATTGTTACTTTTAGGCATGCCACCACCAATAAAACACTGAAAATTGAATAACATACTAGGCACATAATCCTTTCATTCTTTTATTATAAATTCCATTCTCATTTTCTCATAATCATCTAGGCAACAATGCCCCAATTATTTCATTTGTATCATTATAGCCAACAACATTGGCTTCACAATTCATAATTGGGGTATACACAACCATTTGCATTGTACATACATTTTGAGTGATCATTATATCTTTCACATTATGCAAATCATAGTTGTAGACCCTTAATTTTTGACCCAGTTCGGTCCAATATATTTTATTTAGTCCAAAATAATTTTTGTGTTTTAATTAGTCCAAAATAATTTGTGTTTTCCAATATATTTTTTTTAGTCCAAAACAATTTTTGTTATTTTAAAGTAAGTAATATTTGCTTTAAAAATAATAAACAAAAAAAAATAAAATATAATAATAAAAAAAAGTCGGATTGCATTTTCATGCGCCGCAACTGCGGCAGCTTTTTCGCCAGCGTAATTTTTCCTGTGGCAATTTTTTTTCGCTAGCGCAATTTTTCCACAACAGTTTTTTTTGCCATCGAAATTTTCCGACGTAAATTTTCCGAAACCTAAAACAATTAGGTTTTGGTTTCCTTTTCTTATTCAATATTGTATGTCGTGAGTAACTAGGATTAATAATAGAATTCTTCAATAAATAAGGAAGAAATCGGAATGAGAAAGAGGGAAGAAATTGGACAGAAACTTGGGAAGGATTGGATCTGAATTTGTGAAGGAAAACCTTGAATCAAGCTGATTTTTTGAGAGAGTAGAAAAACAATTCAAGCAATTCAAAGCCAAAAAGGCTTGTCTTTGACCTTGTTCATCCAAGAAGCAATTTTTGGTGAAACTTACAAAATAAGGTTTGAATTCTTAATTTCTTTTATTTTGTCACAGTGGCTAGATCATACAATTGTTTCTTTTAATTTTAAAACCTAATAACCTTAATTCACCTTTTCTGAAGTATGAAAATCTTAAATCGTTGCTTTATTTTCCAAAAAGTTTAAAGATATTAGTTTTATTTCTTCAAAACCCCAAAACCAAGATTTGCATTCCAAATTATCAAAACCCAAAATTGCGTTCTGTTTCCTTCCAAAAACCCTAAAAACATCTTTTCTATTTATATAAACCTTAAATTGTTTGTTGACTTTCATAAAATTATCAATTGCTTTTTTCCAAATCCTAAAAATAACTCATTACTCGAAACCCTATTTCAAAAGTCTTAAAACCTTAAATTCAATTCCAAAATTCAAAACAATAAATCTTAAACTAGCTAACCTAAACCCTAATTTTTCTAAAACCCAAATCCTTTAAACTTTAAAAACTTTATAAACATAAATGTTATACTTTTTACACAGTAAGCTCAAATCAACAATTCATTAACCGTAAACCACAAATCAAAAGTATTTTAAAGTGTTCAAACCCTAGTTTCATGATTTCACCATCCAAACATTAATTTGGTTAATCAAAGAGTTTTACCAACCTTTTAAAACATAAAATCTTTAATCCATTTTAATCATAGTGGCCTAAATTCCATAAATTCCAAAATCCTAAACACCTGAAATAAATAACCCAAAATGGAAACAGTAGCTATGATTTAGATTTTTATTTGCCTTATTCAATTCTATATTTGATTATGCTTTGATTTATTTTATATGCTTTAATTTAGTTAAGTTCAATGCTTGTTGCATTTAATTTATCATGGATGGATGTTTACTTTCTATTTTTATGTTTAATACATTTGATGAATTATGAATGGTTATTTAACTTTTATCAATTTATTTAGGTTTCTAAATGTTGCAAGAGGTATGTTTCCACTTGGTGGGTACCTCATTAGTTAAATATCATGTAATTTAAGTTGCTTTTCTATTTTAGAACCTATGTAAATGACATGTTTCTACCTTTTGGTGGGAGTCCTATTTAGGTATGTGATGTAAGGACATGTTTTCATCTTCGGATGGGTGTCCATTTATTCGTTTTGCTTGGACCTTGCTTTGATTTTAATATATTGATGTTTTCTTTTAAGTATTGTGTGTAATATGGATAATGTTGTTATACTTAAGAATTTTATAATATTAAGACCTGTAAAGGAGGCCGGTTCCAATGAACCGGGCGTTGTGGGGGGTGTTGGGCCATTTCTCACCTTCCCCACACGTACCCAACTTTTCGAACCCATTAGGGGGTTGGGGATTCCTTAGGAATCGAGTCATCCACCCCTTTCTTTTTCCCGGCCCATCCGAGTGGTGACTTCATTTTCTCTGGACTTAGGTCCATGTTCTTTAAGGCCTCGAGCCTAAACAGTGCGGAAGTCGTAAGAACCATTCCACCGAGAGTGGGGGCGAAAATCACCACTCACAGTGGCGACTCCACTGGGGATAAGAGAAGTTGATTCCATTGGTCTTTATATTATTCTATTCTTTCTTATAATGATATTATCCATTGCATCATATTAGATTGCATCGTGTGCTTGAGTTAGGACGCCCGTGTTACCCGTGTTATGTTATGTAAGGGATACCATACTTTCACTCAAGGTATGGAGATCGAGCATGGCATAACCACTCATAGCCTTGTACCTTTTGGTATATACTTGCTATGGGAACCTAAGCCTTTTTACCCAAAGACTAAAGCACATGTAATTGGCCTAGTTATTTTCCTTAGGTTTTACCCCAAATGCATGTTGTTTGACTATGGTTAATTTATCTTGGCTTAAATCATGGCTTATTTGGTTTGTTATTTTTCTAATATGACCCAAGTACATTTGTAAGCTCAAATAAATTTTTCTTTAAAATCCAAAAGACCAAAGATATTTTCAAAACTTTTCAAAATGGTCTTTTGACATAAAACTTTTCTTTTGCTCATGGCCCAAATACTAAGCCCAAAATATGTTTTTTCTAAAATCTTTTTACAATGGGCTTAGAAACAAAATTATTTTCATTCAACATTTTCTTACAAAGAGCTTGCAAATTATTTAGGTCAATTACGAAATACCAAAAATCAATTATGAGCCTAGTTTATACTAAGAATAAATTAACCATGGGCTTGTTTTTGGTATGAACCATTAGTTACTTTTTTCAAGTGAGAAATCTATCTATAATAAACCTCTTAATTTAGTTTTAATCCAATATAGCATAAAAGCTACTTTGGTTGGATAAATGGATTAAAACCTAATTAATAGGAATTATTATAAACTGATTTCCATTTTTGAAAATATAACTATTGGTTGAAACATCCGAGGGAATTATTCAAAAACAAGATGCCCCATGTTGGTATTTTGTTAACCATATACCTAGGAAAAAAGACTCACCATTCGTGTGTGGATGTTATAAGGTTGGAAGGAACGTCCTATACGTCCTTGTTTGTCTATTGTTTGTGCATACATGCATACATTTACATCCCATATCATTGATCCTTTCTGGCTCACAGCCTTGGATTACGAAAGTTCAAAAGCTTACGACAATCCGACCTACGCCGGAGAAGAAGTATCTAGCAATGACTCAATCACTTGCTCACCAAAAGCAATGGAGCCCGAACAAATTCAAAGAATGGTGGATGAAGCCCTCAATGCCAAAATGGAAGAAATAAAAGAGGCCCTAGCTGAGACAATGAAGAACCAATTGACTGCAATCTTAGGAAACAATGCCGAAGCATCTACTAGCACCAAGAAAGTCAAGGGGAAGGCTAAAGTTGATGATGAAAAAGTAACCATTGATGATGATGATTGGGCTCAATACTACCAAGATCCTCAAGACAAAAAGGAGCCGAAGGTTATTGAGAAGGCAACTATTGAAAAGACTGAGACATCTGATGTTGAGAAGATGATTGCTGATTTAGAAAAGAAATTTGAGAAGAAATTGAAAACCGAGGAAATGTCTAAAGTTGAAAAATTATTTGAGCTAGATGAAGAAGTTCCGTACAAGTTCAAGATGCCATCATTTGCGAAGTTTGATGGAACCGAAAATTCTCATCTCCATGTGAAGCAGTATTTCACTGCCATGCAGTCTGCCCGAGCTACTAAGGCTCAAACTCTAAGGTACTTCATGCCCTCATTGGATCCTGTTATCCAAAATTGGTTCAATACCTTAGATGATGGAACACAAAAGAATTGGGATTTGCTATACAAGGCCTTCATCCAGCAATATGGGTATATTGTCAAGTTGGAAGTTACCTTAATGGAAGTTGAGTCCATTAGGCAACGGCCAAATGAGAATTTTGTGGACTATGTGAAATGATGGAGAAATAAGGCGGCTTTGCTCAAGAAAAGGCCCGACGAATCCGATCAAATAAGGATGATCGTGAGAGGCGTTCTGCCCAATCTCCGTGAAAGGATGTCTCACACCCTTGTAAGGGATTTCAAAGATCTTCTCCAAGCTGGTTTGCAAATTGAAGAGTGGGAAAGGGAGAAGAATCGCTTTTCAATTAAAAGGAATGAGAAAGGAAACTACCAGTCGGGCAATCAAAGCACATAAAAAAAGTTGATATTAATGCCACTAGTCAAGGAGGAATGAGCCATTTTTTAGAATGGGGAAACCTCTATCTTGGGCTTTTAGCAAGCTACAAAAGAAAGGGTTGTTACAACCGTTAGCTCCTCGACCTTTACCTAGTCCATTACCCCCAAAATTTAATACTAAGGCTTTTTGTCAATTTCATCATACTCAAGGACATGAGACTGATAGATGTACCCGATTGAAGCATGAGATCCAAGATTTAATCGATAGTGGTAAGTTATCGGAGTCGGACAAGCCCAATACCAAGAACAATCCTTTGCCTAAGTTTGGAAGAGTACCTTCACCGGCAACCTTCATGGTAGGAAAAGGATTAGAAGAAGATTTTGTTTTATCATCCTTTCAAGATGGAAATATTGAAGATGTGAAGGGAAAAGAAGCTTAAACTCAACGAACATTCCTTAGCTTGAATGTTGCTTTTCAATTTTACTTTCTTTAATATCTAAATTTGAACAATTATGTTTTCCAAGTTTGTTTGAATAAAATACTTTCATCAAAATTTTGTTGGTCTTTGTTCATTTTGATGCTCAGCCAATGAGGAATCTAGCTTGATAATTCATGAATTAATATATTTATGCATCATGACTTGAATGACCTTACCAGATGAGGGAAATGCTCTATAGCATTGAGTTGTGTATGCTTACTTAGAGAGGGCTCCTGCATAATTACCTTTGTCTAGGTCCTAGTCAGTCTTAGAACATGCTTTGACAAACTTTCAAGGCGAAATTGAACTCTGCTTATTTAAGGGAGAGATGATCTAGGCATTGTTTGGTTAGCCAACAACTAGTATCCGCCCTATTAAATATCAATCCCTAGTTGTCCCGTTGAGCCTTCATAAAATTATAGCTTTCTTTTCATTAGCATATAACCCCAACAACCTGCCCTGAGCTGTAGTGATACTTTTGACAAGTCTTATGATCACTAAGATGAAGAGGCAAGAAGATCAAAGAAAACAATTATTAGTCAAGATCATGAGGATATTTGAAGTTCTCAAGACCATAAAGATAGTTGAAGTTCTCAAGACCATAAAGATAGTTGAAGTTCTCAAAACCATAAAGATAGTTGAAGTTCTCAAGACCATAAGGGTAGTTGATGTTTTTAAGACCATAAGGGTAATTGAAGTTTTTCTAATACCTCCAATATATCAGGACAACATCAGAGTAACAAATGATTTATCCCTATTAAAGAAGATTTATGTTACTCCACTTATCCATTATTGGAAGCCCAAGCTGGTACAAACAAGACAACTCTTTTAGAGCTAGAACAAAAAAAAACAAAAAAAAAGAGAAGAAAAGAAAACAAAAAAGACAAAAGAAAAAAAAGAAAAAAAAGAGAAATTTGTAGTGTGAAGGTTTGCCCATTGTGTCACTCTAGCTTTGTAACACCCTTATACCCTATATACGTACAATACACATTTCTAGCATATGTAAAATACGCATATACGGTACAAAAATGTCACAGACAGATTTAATAAAAAATTTTCACATTTCCAATTTAAAATTTTAAATTCCAAATATATAAAAATTAAATAGAATATAAATATTCTTTACTTATTATAAGAACCCAAAATAAATAATATATATAAAAATCTCTGGAAAAAATTCGCCAGAGTTTTGTCTGTATTTTGGACATCCCAAAATTTATCAAAACACAACCTGCAAAAAAGAAAAAACTCCCAAATAATTTCCAATCACTATCTCAACCATACTTCTCAATTTCACCAAGTTTCTCAAACATTTATACATGTAGATATATATAATTTAAAACACACTTAGTCTCCCATTTCAAATACATTGACCCAAATATTCTTTATAATATACAATATGTAAAATTCAAAACATAATATATTATGCATAAAACTCAAAATGTACAATAACATAAAAATATATACATGTTGCAGGCAGTGTTTCTGATCTCGATAGCAACTCTACAAGCTCAACTACAAGTCTAGACCCGACCTGGTCTAGAAGAACTCTCTGGCTCAACTGGGTCTACCCAGTCACCTACGCGATGGAAACAATCGCGCTAAGCCGAAGCCTAGTGGTACAAACTTTGATAATAACAATATAACTCAATGCAATACCAAATGCATAATGCATATAGATGTCACATCAATTCACTTTCTTATATTTTTTTAAAATATTTTATAAGCACAACTCATAACATTATATTACTCAATTGTATCATAATTCATAATTCACATTAAAACAAAGACAAGCATGGGCCCAAAAAGGATCTAATATGCTATTTAAATTTCAGAATTACTGCTTTGGTCCATAATGACACCATTTGTCTAGCTCCGTAGGCAATATATATATCCATGGATAATGTAACAGCCCAGTCTCTTGGACCTTAACCCGGCTAGACCCTTAGGCCCCAGTATCTTAGTCCTCAAACCGGCTAGACTGTTACAGGTTTTGAGGCTTACGACCCAGTCTTTTCACCCTAAAAACATCATATTTATCAGCTGGCCTGGCTTACGACCCAGTATTTCACCATTCTAGCGTATAGCCCGCAGGCAATCATAAGTGTCACATCCCAAAGTTTAGGTAGTCGAGTATTAGGCAATAAAGACATAAATAAGTGGTCAAATAGAGGCTCGAGATAGTTAAAAACAAAATCGGTGTGCAAAGGAGGCCCGTGAAGTCGACGGGACCTAAAGGTAATTTTTCGAAAGACCGAGGACCTAAGAGTAATTTTTTGAAAAGTTGTGTCGGTTCTTAACAGTGACCCTAACGGATGCCATAAATGTGTTATTGGGATTAATCGGGTCGTAATGGTGGCGCACGATTTTTACTAAAAATGCACGGTTTGTAAGTTACGGGCGATTTTTTGACAAGGGCATTTTGGACATTTCCACTGGAGAGGCGATTTTGTAATTAAATATAACTTTGGGGGCAATATTTAAAAGAACAAAAAGCCACTTTCAAGTTGCCAAATCCTAGCCATTAAGTCCAAATGGGTTGGACAAATCATGGCCATTGAAAATAAACAAATTAATTAAATGGAAATTAAATTATAAACAACTAATTTTGGTCTTCCAAACACAAGTAAAGGATCAAAAAACACCACCATCACCACTTTTCTTCTTCCTTAGGTCGTGCTCCCCCCTCCCTTCCATTTTCAAGGAGAAAATTTTCAAGTCTAAGCCATTTTTCAAGTGAAATTCAATAGGAAATAAGGTAAGATACCATCCTAAGTCTTATTCTTTCATTAGAATTAGGTATTAGGCTATGTTTAGGAAGATTTGATATTATGTTCATGTTGGGAAAGTATTAGTAAGTTGATGATTATGGTGAAAAATGATAAACTACTTAAAGGAAATGATGAAAATGGTGATTATTAGTAAGAATAAGTAAAGGATTGTTAGAAAATCATAAGGTAGCATCATGTTCATATCTAGGGTTTGTTCTTACATATGTGACATGTTAAATTCATAGGAAATCAAGGAGATTAGAGAGGAAAGGAAGTGACATAGACAAGAAGAGCAAGGAAAAGCAAGGTTTGGTACTTTAACTAATTGTTTGTTCATTTTCTTGAAATTTTTCTGTTTTAGAATTAGTGAAAAGATTGTGAATTGTATGATTTTTAATTAAATATAGAAAAATGTTCTTGAAGTAAATTTTTGATATGTTGTGCCTCAATGCTTCTAGAATTACTGAAAAATAGTTTTAGTTGAATTCGGAATGGTTATGATTATGGAAAAATTATTTCTGTTAGACCTGCTCTAGGAGGTACCTTGACTGAGACAGCCATGTTTCCGGATTTTTAAAAAACTTTAGAAAAATAATCTTCAGTTGAATTTTGTATATTTTGTTTTTTAATGAGTCTAGAATTTGAGAAAAATAATTTGGAACCACATTGATTGAATTTAATTTACGGAATTCACAAAATTCAGAACTGCTGCCAGGATGCAGGGCAACTGGAGCAGTCTGGTTGGGTGAACTATTTGACCAAGATTTTGTGTCCAGTTTGATCTTAAATTTTAAAGGAATTATTTTAAGATGTAAAACTAAATTATGTAAAAATTTTAGAGTTTTTAGTCAATTAGATTATTTTATACAATTTTTCAAAATAAGGATCAAGTTGAGTCCAAAACCAGAATTTACTATTCATATGGTCATTTTGCTAATATTCATTTGGTCATTTTTCAAAAGTAATCCAATTGATTCCTTATGCATATAAATGAGCATAATATGTTATTAAAATGACAAGATATGATATTTCACTTTGAAATAATATAAGAAACATAAGTCGATAATTGTATAATGCATATTCGATTAAGAAATGGCATGAAAATTTTGGCTCCACTGGGTATCTGGGATAGTACTGAGTAGGGTAAGGGTATGATATATCATACTATATGCAGTGATGCTTTAATATAGGACTTCGGTCCAAGTTATATAGGGTGACGACCCGAGCTATATAGGACTTCGGTCCAAGTTATATAGGGCAATCGCCCGAGTTATATAGGACTCCGGTCCGAGGGCTTCGGCCACAGATTTCATAGGGCTTGGTCCGCAATTTTTTAGGGCCACAGCCACAGAATATATATACAATTGTTTCAGTTAGTTCCTTACCATATGTTAGTCTACCAAATTACCTTGCGGAGCGAACTGATAAAATGATAATAACTGAATATATGACATGTATGGATTGTTTTTACTGTGATATTATTTTTCAATACGACTCATTGCTTTTAAAAGTGCATTATGCTTTTATTATTTATTTTCCGTAATTAGTTAAAGTACCCACTAAGCAATGCTCAGCAAGTTTAGTTTCTTCTAAACTCGTAGGTTATTAGCAAGGAGCCATTAGTGAGCATAGGAGTTCTGCGATCTGTCGGTCATCAACAAACTTAGGTGGTGCTCTTCATTTTGTATTTTGGTATTAGAAACTGGCATGTACTTATTTGAACAATACAAAGAGATAACTTGATGTAGCATGTAAATCTAGTAATGTATAATAACTGTATGGTTTTAAATTGAGTTGGGTTGTGAATTTAGAAGTGTGAATTCTTCTTGCAAGATTGTAGTTGAGGTTATAAGGGTGGATTATTGGGAGTGTGCTTGAGTTGAATTGTGAAACAAAATATTTTTCAAAAATAAGAAAAATCAGTTTTGTCGACACTTGGGACCTAGAATTTTAAGGGAGACTTCGTCAAAATTTTTGGAAAATTTTTATAAGGAACATTAAGTAAGCTGACATAACCAGAGCTCGTATTCCGATGTAGCATTCCTCCTCGGCTTATTCATAGGTCGGGAAGGGGTGTTACAATAAGCATGCCGCCAAACCCAGAACTCTAAAAATTGAATAACATACTAGGCACACAATTTATTCATATTTCTCATTATTAATCTCGTTCTCATTTTTTACATATTCAATCTAGGCACATTTCCTTATTTTCACATTTTTTTTTCTCACTTTTCTCATTTTTCACATCTTTCTCATTTTTCTCATTTTCATCAATATCAATTCATTTCATTATTACACATATCTCATTTTTGCATTCACAACACATTACCCAATTACTTTGGGTATTTTCACATAATATGCATATTTCACATGTTACACAAATTAGCCATTATCAATGGCTTTTCACAATGCATTTAACACATATATGACATTACAAATGTCATAGCATATTATTCATACACAATCAATGAACCAACTAGCTTAACACATTTTTCAACCAAAATGTGTTAAGTCCAAATGTTATGCAAATATAGACATTATATTCAAAGTTTGTACATACCTCCACTAGCAACCCAAAGCAAGCTAAAAACAACCTTCAATTCAATCTTTCCAACTTGCTCTTCACCACTTGGATGTAGCAAATCAACCTCCCTCAATGCCTAAACCAAATGTGATAACAAATAATCATTTAGTATCACATTAAATGGCATGTCCAACATTAAACCATAATTACACATCACTCCTACAAATTTCCAAAAATTTAGCCTTTCCTTACTTCAACATTGGAATTCCATTCTCAAACTCCAACCCAACACCATCAAATCCAATATTTGAATTTAAAATACTTGTTTATGAATCAAAACAACTCATTTGGAAACAATTTGCACAATTAAAGTTCATGTTTTCAAAACCCCAAAAATCCATAACCCTAAATTCTCTCTCTTTACCATTCTTTAACCAAACTCCATCATCACTTCAATCTAACCTTAGAATCATTGTTAACTACCCAAAATAACATCATACACACAAATTCCAACAATTATAACATCCTACATAAAAATCCAAATTCTCACATAATCTAAATTTCCAAGGAATTCAAAGAAAAGAGTTGGAAATTTACTAATTTTGGCGGAAATCACCAAAAATCCACTTGAAACTTGTTAATTCCTTCAATTTATGGAGTATGGAAGAAGCAAAATCCTTGAACTTCAAACTTCCATGGAAGCCACATTCTTGAGAAGAAGAAGAAGAAGAAGACTTTTAATATTTTTTTCCTTTTCATCTTTTTTTTAACCACACACACATATATATTAAAATAATTTAATATTTAATAATTTAATTATTTTTTTAATAAATTAAAAGTCCTAATTTCCTTATTCCATTCAAAATTAATTTGTTTTTGAATTATTTTATTAATTTTGAATTTATAAGATTTAATTACCAAAATACCCTTTTCTTTTAAAAAGTGTTGACTTTTATATATGTTATATATATTTTGCATATATATCACATATATATTCCACTTTTTCATTTAAAATCCCTTCATTTTTCATTTAAAACCATTAATTTAATTTATCCTTTTAAATTATAATTTATTTTATCCAATTTTCCAAAAATTAGAAATTTTCAAAAAAATTTGGATGTTACAATTCTCTCCCCCTAAAACAAATTTCGTCCCCGAAATTACCTATCCTCAAGTCTGGAACAAATGGGGAATCCCATGTCGCCTCCTTAGTGGCATGATTCCTCCAAAGGACTTTCACAAGTGGCACCCTCTTATTCCTCAATTCTTTAACCTCTCGTGCCAAAATCGCCACTGGTTCTTTCTCGTAAGTCAGATCTGGACTCACCTCAATGGACTCCACTGACAAGATATGAGATGGGTCAGACCTGTATCTCCGAAGCATCGAGATATGGAAAACATTATGTATTCAATCTAACTCAGGCTGCAAAGCTAGTCTATATGCCACTGGACCAACTCTCTCCAACACCTCATATGGTCCTATGAAACGAGGACTCAACTTCCCTTTGCGGCCACATCTCAAAATCTTCTTCCATGGAGACACCTTCAGAAATACTTTATCTCCCACACTAAACTCTATGTCTCTTCTCTATAAATCTGAATAGGCTTTTTGTCGGTTTGAAGCTGCTTTCAAAACACCCTGAATCACCTTCACTTTCTCCTCTGTTTCCTTAATCAAATCGGGACCAACCAGTTTACCTTCTCCAACTTCATCCCAACACAAAGGTGTCCTGCATCTCCTGCCATATAAAGCCTCATAAGGAATCATCCCAATACTCGACTGATGACTATTGTTATAAGCAAATTCAATTAATGGCAAAAATCTATCCCAATTCCCGGTAAAATCAATGATACAACTCCTCAACATATTCTCCAGAATCTATATCACTCTCTCTCACTGTCCATCTGTCTGAGGATGGAAAGCAGTATTAAAATGCAATCGAGAACCTAAAGCATTATGCAAACTCTTTAAAAACCTCAAAGTAAACTGGGATCTCGATCCGACACCAAAGAAACTGGGACTTCATGCAACCTGACTATCTCATTGATATACAGCTCAGCCAACCTCTCAAGAGAAAAATCCATCCGAATTGGAAGAAAAATGAGTTGTCTTCGTCATTCGATCAACTATCACCCAGATTACATCATGCTTCTTCTAAGTTAAAGGCAGTCCAGTCACAAAATCCATTGTCACTTGCTCCCATTTCCACTCTGGCACTGATAAAGGTTGGAGCAATCCTGAAGGAACTTGGTGCTCAGCCTTCACTTTCTGGCAAGTGAGACATCTGGATACAAACTTTGTTATGTCCCTCTTTATACCTAAACACCAATAATGTCGCTTCAAGTCTTGATACATCTTGGTACTCCCAGGGTGAATAGCAAAAAGTGACTAATGTGCTTCCTCTAATATCATTCTTTTCAATTCTGCATCATTAGGAATACACAATCTATCTCTGTACCATAGACTGCCATCATTCCTCACATAAAAGTCTCGACTCTCCCCCCTCTGACAAGCCAACACAATTTTCTGAATTCTCTCATCTGCTAATTGAGCCTCCCTAATATGATCCAACAAGACTGGCCTCAACTGCAACTAAGCCATCAAAGCACCATCATTAGAAGACTCAATTCTAGCATGCAATGCTCTCAACTCAACAAGCAACGAGAGTGAATAAGCAGTCAAACCTGCCAAAGATTTTTGACTCAAGGCATCAGCAACAACATTTGCCTTACCAGGATGATAATCAATCAAATAGTCGTAGTCTTTAATCAACTCTAACCACTGTCTCTACCGAAGATTCAGCTCTCTCTGAACACCCAAGTATTTCAAACTCTTGTGATCTATATAAATGAAACACTTTTCCCCATACAAATAATGCCGCCAAATCTTCAAGGCAAAGACTATTGCTGCTAATTCCAAATCATGCGTTGGATAATTCAGCTCATGCGGTTTCAACTGTAGAGAGGCATAAGCAATGACTCTACCCTCCTGCATCAAAACACAACCTAAACCATTGTGTGAAGCATCACTATATATCACATATGGTTTACCTTCCACAGGTAGGGTAAGGATAGGAACTTGAGTTTACATCTCCCTCAGCTACTCAAAACTCGCCTGACACTGATCTGTCCACACAAATTTAACTCCTTTCCGAAGTAATCTGGTGAGTGGTGTAGCTATTATAGAAAAACCCTTCACAAATCAACGATAATAGCCTGTCAATCCCAAAAAACTTCTAACCTCTGTCACAGTCTTCGGTGGACTCCAATTTAAGATAGCCTCAATTTTACTCGGATCAACTCTAATACCTTCTGCTGAAACCACATGACCAAGAAAAGCTACCTGATCAAGCCAGAACTCACACTTAGACAGTTTAGCATACAATTGCTTCTCTCTCAGAGTCTGCAATACGATCTGTAAATGCCTATCATGATCCTCCTCATTACGTGAATAAACCAAGATATCATCAATGAAGACCACCACAAACTGATCTAAATATGGTCTGGATACCCTGTTCATCAAATCCATAAAAGCTGCTAGTGCATTCATCAATCCAAAGGGCATCACCAGAAACTCATAATGCCCATACCTCGTACGAAAAGCTATCTTAGGTACATCCACATCTCTGACTCTCAACTAATGGTACCCTGATCTCAGATCAATCTTAGAGAATACTGCTGCTCCCTTCAACTGATCAAAGAGATCATCTATCCGAGGCAAAGGATACTTGTTCTTGATGGTCACCTAATTCAACTGCCTATAATCAATACACAATCTCATGGTGCCATCCTTCTTCTTCACAAACAATATAGGCGCTTCCCACTGGGACACACTAGGGCGGACAAACCCTTTATCCAATAACTCCTGCAACTGCACCTTCAACTCTCTCAACTCAGCAAGTGCCATCCAATAAGGGGTAATAGAGATAGGAGTGGTACCAGGTAACAAATTGATACCAAACTCCACTTCTCTCTCAGGAGGTACCCCTCACAAACTCATCAGGGAAAACATATGGAAACTTGACAACTATGGGTATACTTTCAAGCAGGGATCCCACTACTCTAATATCTACAACATGAGCAAGATAAGCCTCACATCCCTTCGAATCATCCTTCAAGCTGAAACAGCTGAAACAAACATAGATGAAAGATACCTCTGCTCACTAGATACTATAACATCCCTACCATCCCGTGTTCTCAAAGTAACACATTTCTTCTGACAGTCTACCACAGCCCCATGCTTGGATAACCAATCCATGCCCAAAATCAGATCATATTCCCTGAAAGGCATCTCAATCATGTCACAGAGAAAACTCCTCATCATGAACAACAACTGGACTATCTCGATGCACCCTGCTCACCACAACACTATGCCCCAAAGGATTTGTCACCAAGACATCAAATCCTAGGGACTCAGAATGCAATTCATTCATAGGCAAGATGGATGCACTTATGTATGAATGCGTAGATCCAGGATCTAATAGAGCAAGGACTAAAATACCAAATAAAGAAAATGTACCCGCAATGATGGTTGAAGCATCTGGCTGCCTTTGCATCACATAAACCCACTGAGATGGCCCAGCCTCATCTGGCCTATTGCCTCCGAATGTAGAGCCTCCTCTCTGACTAAACCCAGGGCAACCACCTCTACTAAAACCTCTGCCACCACGACCCCCTCTGACACTGTGTCGAGAAGATGCGGTATCTTCCTCCCTAACCTCTGGTGGCTTGGGACAATCTTTAATAAAATGGTCTGATGACCCACATCTAAAACACACTCCCGAAGCACCTCTCCACCAGCAGACACCTCCGTGTACTCTACCACAATGAACGCAAGTAGGTGGAGTAGGTCTCTAAGCTACTGGGGTCGGAGCACTAGCCACTAAAATTGCAGGTCTCTGTCTCTGGCTCTGCTGTTGTACTGGCCTGCCAAAATGCCCCTAACTCCTAATAAACCTCTGAAAATGTCCCTCTCGACCTCTCTTCACTGATGAAGACCCTGCCTCACTCTAAGATCACCTAACTCTGGTCTCCTCAACCCTGTTAGCTGCTGCAAGACTCTACGCCCTCTCAACACTCCTGGTAGCTGCAACTAACTGGGAGAAATTCTAATACCGAGAGCCTGTGATGATGCACATGATAGAGGGTCTCAGTCCCTCCACAAACCTCCTGCACCTGTCAAACTCGTCAGAAATTATCCCAAAAGCATAGTGACTCAACCGGATAAACTCGATCTCATACTCAGTCACTGTCCTGGTATTCTCTCTCAGACTCAGGAACTCCATCTTTTTTGCATCTTTATACTCTCTTGGAGTATACTTCTGCTCAAATTCCAACAGGAAATCATCATAGGTCAGAACTGGTGGATCATCCAGAGCATGTGGAACCGTCTTCCACCAATCATATGCATCTCTCTGCAGAAGAGATCTGGCATAATCAAACTTCTCTTCTGGACTAGCCTGTAACTGAATAAATATCCTCTTAACCCGGTCTAGCCACTGCTCTACTACAACAGGATCTGTAGTACCAATAAAGTCTTCAGCCCCATACTTTCTCAATTTATCATACTGCCTCACCGGCAACTGCGGCTGCGGCGGCTGCAGAATTGGAGCCTGCCTCAACAACTCTACCATATGCCATACCCAGCCAGGCGAAACCTCATTAGCTGCTGGTCTCACAGGCACAGAAACAGACGCCTTACCAGTAGATACAACTCTAGCTCCATCTCTACCCTCATCTGGAGCCACACTCTCTGCACTACCTTCAGCAGCCTGATGCGGTCGAGACGCCATAACTACCTATATCTGCAAACAAAGCAGAAAATACTATATCAAAGATCAGAAACTGCCAGTGCCAATGCATGTATTACAATTAAAAATAATTTTTCAAATCCCCCATTTTCTCTCTCTATCATCCCACCTAGGCCGAGAAAATCAAACCTAGGCTCTGATACCAAAATAAATGTAACGCCCTTATACCTTATATACATACAATACACATTTCTAGCATATGTAAAATATGTATATACGGTACAAAAATGTCACAAACCGGTTTAATAAAAATTTTTCACATTTCCAATTTAAAATTTAAAATTCTAAATATATAAAAATTAAATAGAATATAAATATTCTTTACTTATTATAAGAACCCAAAATAAATAATATATATTTAAATCTCTGGGAAAAATTCGCTAGAGTTTTGTCTGTATTTTGGATATCCCAAAATTTATCAAAACACAATCTGCAAAAAAGAAAACACTCCCAAATAATTTCCAATCACAATCTAAACCATACTTTTCTATTTCACCAAGTTTCTCAAACATTTATACATATAGATATATATAATTTAAAACACAATTGCTCTCCCATTTCAAATACATTGACCCAAACATTCTTTATAATATACAATGCGTAAAATTCAAAACATAATATCTTAGGCATAAAACTCAAAATGTACAATAACATAAAAATATATACATGCTGCAAGCAGTGTTTTTTATCTTGATAGCAACTCTACAAGCTCAACTACAAGTCTAGACCCGACCTGGTCTAGAAGAACTCTTTGGCTCAACTGGGTCTACCCTGTCACCTGCGCGATGGAAACAATCGCGCTAAGCCGAAGCCTAGTGGTACAAACTTTGATAATAACAATATAACTCAATGCAATACCAAATGCATAATGCATATAGATGTCACATCAATCCACTTTCTTATA
This sequence comes from Garcia nutans, assembly GCA_947685225.1. Taxonomy (NCBI): domain Eukaryota; kingdom Viridiplantae; phylum Streptophyta; class Magnoliopsida; order Malpighiales; family Euphorbiaceae; genus Garcia; species Garcia nutans. The sequence continues at coordinate 41,367,400 of CANTUV010000045.1, forward strand.
TATTTTTTTAAACATTTCATAAGCACAACTCATAACATTATATTACTCAATTGTATCATAATTCATAATTCACATTAAAACAAAGACAAGCATGGGACCAAAAAGGATCTAATATGCTATTCAAATTTCAGAGTTACTGCTTTGGTCCATAATGACACCATGTGTCTAGCCCCGTAGGCAATATATATATCTATGGATAATGTAACAGCCCCAGTCTTTTGGACCTCAACCTAGCTAGACCCTTAGGCCCCAGTATCTTGGTCCTCAACCCGGCTAGACTGTTACAGCTTTTGAGGCTTACGACCCAGTCTTTTCACCCCAAAAACATCATATTTATCAGCTGGCCTGGCTTACGACCCAGTCTTTTCACCATTCCAGCGTATAGCCCGTAGGCAATCATAGGCATGCCGCCAAACCAAGAACTCTGAAAATTGAATAACATATTAGGCACACAATTTATTTATATTTCTCATTATTAATCTCTTTCTCATTTTTTATATATTCAATCTAGGCACATTGTCTTATTTTCACATTTTTTTTCTCACTTTTCTTATTTTTCACATCTTTCTCATTTTTCTCACTTTTCTCATTTTTATCAATATCAATTCATTTCATTATTACACATATCTCATTTTTGCATTCACAACACATTACCCAATTACTTTGGGTATTTTCACATAATATGCATATTTCACATGTTGCACAAATTAGCCATTATCAATGCCTTTTCACAATGCATTTAACACATATATGACATTACAAATGTCATAGCATATTATTCATATACAATCAATGAACCAAGTAGAATAACACATTTTTCAACCAAAATGTATTAAGTCCAAATGTTATGCAAATATAAACATTATATTCAAAGTTTATACATACCTCCACTAGCAACCCAAAGCAACCTAAAAACAACCTTCAATCCAATCTTTCCAACTTTCTCTTCACCACTTGGATGAAGAAAATCAACCTTCCTCAATGCCTAAATAACAAATAATCATTTAGTATCACATTTAATGGCATTTCCAACATTAAACCATAATTACACATAACTCCTACAAATTTCCAAAAATTTAGCCTTTCCTTACTTCAACATTGGAATTCCATTCTCAAACTCCAACCCAACACCACTAAATCCAATATTTGAATTTAAAATACTTGTTTATGAATCAAAACAACTCATTTGGAAACAATTTGCACAATTAAAGTTCATGTTTTCAAAACCCCAAAAATTCGTAACCCTAAATTCTCTCTCTTCACCATTCTTTAACCAAACTCCATCATCACTTAAATCTAACCTTAGAATCATTGTTAACTGCCCAAAATAACATCATACACACCAATTCCAACAATTATAACATCCTACATAAAAATCAAAATTCTCACATAATCTAAATTTCCAAGGAATTCAAAGAAAAGAGATGAAAACTTACTAATTTTGGTGGAAATCACCAAAAATCCACTTGAAACTTGTTAATTCCTTCAATTTATGGAGTATGGAAGAAGCAAAATCCTTGATCTTCAAACTTCCATGAAAGCCACGAGAAGAAGAAGAAGACATTTAATATTCTTTCCTTTTCATCTTTTTTTTAACCACATATATATATTAAAATAATTTAATATTTAATTATTTAATTATTTTTTTAATAAATTAAAAGTCCTAATTTCCCTCTTCCATTCAAAATTAATTTGTTTTTGAATTATTTTATTAATTTTGAATTTATAAGATTTAATTACCAAAATAACCTTTTCTTTTAAAAAGTGTTGACTTTTTATATATGTTATATATATTTTGCATATATATCACATATATATTCCACTTTTTCATTTAAAATCCCTTCATTTTTCATTTAAAACCATTAATTTAATTTATCCTTTTAAATTATAATTTATTTTATCCAATTTTCCAAAAATTAGAAATTTTCAAAAAGTTTTGGATGTTACAATTCTCTCCCCCTTAAACATATTTCGTCCCCGAAATTACCTATCCTCAAGTCTGTATATATTCCACTTTTTCATTTAAAATCATTAATTTAATTTATACTTTTAAATTATAATTTATTTTATCCAATTTTTCGAAAATTAGAAATTTTTAAAAATTTTTGAATGTTACAAGCTCCAATCTCAAAATGGCCTTCACTTAAACCTGTGTCCCTTATAGACCCCATTTCAAGCCTATCAAAGACCTGTTGATCTCTCTTGGTAGGTAGAGTCGATTAGTGGAGATAGTTTGGATAAGCATGCATATGAGATAGACAATATTTAAACTCGATGAGACCTTTGGCCAAGTAATGTGTATGTGCCTATCTGAAGTGTAACTATTCTTGCTTAAATGATTCCCGAGTTTTGTACGGTAACTAGGGTTGTCATGTTATAGATATGTTAATTTGGAAAATCAAGTCCTGAAGTACATTGACATTGATTTGGCAAAGCCAAAATTTGATTTCAAAATCAAAATTCAAAAAATATTTTGTCATACAAAGCCTTCAAGTTAAGGGAAGTATGTTGAACCTTCAAAGGACACATTGGGCAAAGAAAATGATTATTGGCAAGGTCATGAAGAAGCTATCAACCAACATGCTGAAACATAGTTTGAAATAGATGAATCCCTGACTCTGCTGCTTGGAGCCTTCATTATTCATATTTTCAACATCTTGAAGATAAAAGCCATAAATGTGAAGCAGTCTGCCATTCCAATGCAAGACCTGAATGAGTATCTGAAAGGAACCAATAAGAAAACTTCTGCTGATCACCTTGGTCTGTGAGTCAATAAAACCGCTGTAAGTATCATTCATGCATATCATGCATACATGAGCATATCACATCACACTTTCTTGTCTTGTATTGTCTATTCTTTATCAAGGTAAACAGTAAATACCTTGCGAAGTAAAGAATCAAAAGAAGATATAAAATCAGGTGGGGTATGGAAAGCCTATTCACTTGTGGAAGCTCCAGTCATTTTGCAAAAGAAGAAATGCGTGCTTGTATGAAGAACTAGACAACAAAAACATCAATCAGAGCCTGCATAGAAAAATCATGGGTTTGAGCCTACACAGGGGGCAAAGTTTCTCCTTTTCAATTTTTTTGAATCTATATATAAAATATTTTCAAACTCACTTACAAATATTTTGCCACGCAGGGGGAAAAGGAGAGGATATGAAGGCTAGCTAAAAAGGCCTGAATTTTTTGCAAAAGTGCAAAGGAAGAACAAAAAAGAATGGAATAAAAAAAGAAAATTAGAATTCTCAAAAGAATGAAGATGCAAATGACAAAAGATCAATCCAGTTAAAAGAGCTGAAGCCGGGGTAAAGACCCGATCTCAAAGGATGAAGATCCATTTGCAAGGGTTAAAGACCTAATCTCCAAGGATGAAGATCCATTTGCAAGGGTGAAGACCCGATCTCAAAGGATGAAGATCCATTTGCAAGGGTGAAGACCCGATCCCAAAGGATGAAGATCCATTTGCAAGGATGAAGACCTGATCTCAAAGGATGAAGATTCATTTTCAAGGGTGAAGACCCGATCTCAAAGGATGAAGATCCAGTTCAAAGGATGAAGATCCATTTTCAAGGGTGAAGACCCGGTCTCAAAGGATGAAGATCCATTTTGAGGGTGAAAAACCACAATGCATAGAATAACCGGAGCAGTCAGACTTCTCAACTGATAAAAGGTTAGTCAAACTCAGTCTCGGGTCCAAGGACCCAAAATTCAATTCATTCTTAGGTCCAAGTACCCATTCTCGGGTCCAAGTACCCAAATAATTTTTGTTATTTTAATTAAATAATTTTTACTATAGTATCTAATTTTTATTAATAAAAAATAAAAAATAATAATAATAAACAGTAAAAAAAGTAAAAAAAAAGTCGGATTGCGGCGAAATGGCCGAAGCAGGAAAAGCCATTTCGCTCGCAGGAAATGGCCAAGGCCATTTTTCCCGTAGGTGTTTCCTGCGGGTGAAATGTACGGTAGCTTTTTTGCCAGCGCAATTTTTCCTGCGGCAATTTTTTCGTAGTAGTTTTTTTTTGCCAGCGAAATTTTTCGACGTAAATTTTTCAAAACCTAATACAATTAGGTTTTGGTTTCCTTTTCTTATTGAATAATGTATGTCATGAGCAACTAGAATTAATCAAGAATTCTTCTATAAATAATATCAAAAAACAACACAAAAAATCAATCAGAAATAATCATGGAAATCGAACAGAAGCTTGGAGGAAAAATTGGATTAGAAACTAAGTAGGAAAGAGGTGAACCAATCTGATTTTTTGAGAGAGTAGAAAAACAATTCAAAGGCAGCAAAGCTTGTCTTTGATTTTGTTCATCCAAGAAGAAATTTTTGGTGGAACCAACAAAAGAAGGTATGCATCAATTGTTTAAATTTTATTATTCACAGTAGCTAAATCAACCCATTATTTCTTTTAATTCAAAAACTTTAAAACTTCAATTCACTTTTTATAAGGTTCAAAATCTTAATTCGTTGCTTCGTTTTCTAAAAAGTTTAAAGCTGTTAGTTTTGTTTCTTCAAAACCCCAAACCCAAAATTTTCTTTCCAAGTTTTCAAAAGCCAAAATTGAGTTCTGTTTATTTCCAAAAGCTCCAAAAACTTCTTTTTTTACTTTATAAACTTTAAATCGTTTGTTTATTTTCATAAAACTTCATTAACTTATCAAATTGATTTTCAAACAATAAAAGTCCCATGCATTCACCGAAACCCTAATTCAAAAATTCTAAAACCCTAATTCAACTGTAAAACTAAACAATAAACCTTAAACTAGCTAACCTAAACCCTAATTTTTCTAAAACCCAAATCCTTTAAACTTTAAAAACTTTATAATCATAAATATTATACTTTTTACACAGTAAGCTCAAATCAACAATTCATTAACCGTAAACCATAAATCTAAGTATTTTAAAGTGTCCAAAACCTAATTTCATGATTTTACATCACAAACCTTAATTTGGTTAATCAAAGAACTTTATCAACCTTTTAAAAAATAAAACCTTAATCCATTTTAATTCCCTTAAAATCACGGTAGCCTAAATTCCATAAATTTCAAAACCCTAAACACATGAAATAAAGAACTAAATGGAAACAGTAGCTATAATTTAGATTTTTATTTGCCTTATTTAATTCTATATTTGATTATGCTTTGATTTATTTTATATGCTTTAATTTATTTAAGTTCAATGCTTAGTTTATTTAATTTATCATGGATTGATGTTTATTTTCTATTGATGTTTAATACCTTTGATGAATGATTTATTTATGATGAATGGTTATTTACTTTTATTTTCAAATGATGTAAGGGGTATGTTTCCACTTGGTGGGTACCTCATTAGTTAAATATCATGTAATTTAATTTGCTTTTCTATTTTAGAACCTATGTAAAGGACATGTTTCTACCTTTCGGTGGGTGTCCTATTTAGGCATGTGATGTAAGGACATGTTTCCATCTTCAGATGGGTGTCCATTTATTGGTTTTGCTTGGACCTTGCTTTCATTTTAATATATTGATGCTTTATTTTAATTATTGTGTGTAATATGGATAATGTTGTTATACTTAAGAATTTTATAATATTAAGACCTATAAAGGAGGCCGGTTCCAATGAACCGAGAGTTGTGGGGGTGCTAGGCCATTTCTCACCTTCCCCGCACGTACCCAACTCTCCGAACCCATTAGGGGGTTGGAGATTCATTAGGAATCGAGTCATCTACCCCTTTCTTTTTCCCGGCCCGTCCGGGTGGCGACTTCATTTTATCCGGACTTAGGTCCATCTTCTCTAAGGCCCCGAGCCTAAACAGTGCCGAAGTTGTAAGAACCATTCCACTGGGAGTGGGGGCAAAAATCCCCGCTCACAGTGGCGACTCCACTGGGGATAAGAGAAGTTGATTCCGTTGGTATTTATATAATTCCATTCTTTCTTATAACGATATTATCCATTGCATCATATTAGATTGCATTGTGTGCGTTAGTTAGGACGCCCGTGTTACTCGTGTTATGTTATGTAAGGGATACCATACTTTCACTCAAGGTATGGAGATCAAGCATGGCATAACCACTCATAGCCTCGTACCGTTTGGTATATACTTGCTATGGGAACCTAATCCTTTTAACCCAAAGACTAAAGCTCATGTAATTGGCCTAGTTACTTTCCTTAGGTTTTTACCCCAAATGCATGTTGTTTGACTATGGTTAATTTGTCTTGGCTTAAATCATGGCTTATTTTTTTTATTTTTTCTAATATGACCCAAGTACATTTGTAAGCTCAAAATAAATTTTTCTTTAAAATCCAAAAGACCAAAGCTATTTTCAAAATTTTCAAGATGGTATTTGGACATAAGACTTTTCTAAAAATAAATAAAAAATTATTTTGCTCATGGCCCAAATACTAAGCCCAAAATCCATTTTTCTAAAATCTTTTTACAATGGGCTTAGAAACAAAATTATTTTCATCCAACCTTTTTCACGAAGAGCTTGCAAATTATTTAGGTCAATTATGAAATATCAAAAATCAACTGTGGGCCTAGTTTGCACTAAGAATAAATTAACCATGAGCTTGTTTTTGGCATGAATCATTAGTTACCTTTTTCAAGTGAGAAATCTATTTATAATAAACCTCTTAATTTAGTTTTAATCCAATATAGCATAAAAGCTACTATAGTTGGTTAAATGGATTAAAACCTAATTAATGGGAATTATTATAAACTGATTTCCATTTTTGAAAATATAACTATTGGTTGAAACGTTCGAGGGAAATATTCGAAAAGAAGATACCCCATGTTGGTATTTTGTTAACCATATACCTAGAAAAAGAGACTCGCCATTCGTGTGTGGATGTTATAAGGTTAGAAGGAATGCCCTATTCATCATTGTTTGTCTATTATTTGTGCATACATACATACACGCATACATTTGCATCTCATATCATTAATCCTTTCTGGCTCACAACCCTAGATTATGACAGTTCAAAAGCTTACAACAATCCAGCCTATGCCGGAAACAAAGAATCTAGCAATGACTCAATCACTTGCTCACCAAAAATAATGGATCCCGAACAAATACAAAGAATGGTGGATGAAGCCCTCGATGCCAAAACGGAAGAAATAAAAGAGGCCATGACCAAGACCATAAAGAATCAACTTGTTGCAATTTTAGGAAACAATGCCGAAGCATCTGCTAGCACCAAGAAGCCAAAGGACAATGGGAAGGCTAAAATTGGTGAAATAGCTTTTGATGATGATAAGGTGATCATTGATGATGATGATTGGGCTCAATACTACCAAGATCCTCAAGACAAAAAGGAGCTGAAGGTTGTTGAGAAGGCAACTATTGAAAAGACTGAGACTTCTGATGTTGAAAAGTTGATTGCTGATTTAGAAAAGAAATTTGAGAAGAAACTGAAAATCGAAGAAATGTCCGAAGTTGACAAATTATTTGAGCTAGACGAAGAAGTTCCATACAAATTCAAGATGCCATCCTTTGTGAAGTTTGATGGAACTGAAAATCCTCACCTCCATGTAAAGCAGTATATCACTGCCATGCAGTCTGCCTGAGCTACTAAGGCTCAAACTCTAAGGTACTTCATGCTCTCATTGGACCCTGTTGTGCAAAATTGGTTCAATACCTTAGATGATGGAACACAAAAGAATTGGGATTTGCTATACAAGGCCTTCATCCAGCAATATGGGTATAATGTCGAGTTGGAAGTTGAGTCCATTAGACAATGGCCAAATGAGAATTTTGTGGACTATGTGAAACGATGGAGAAATAAGGCCGCTTTGCTCAAGAAAAGGCCTGACGAATCCGATCAAATAAGGATGATCGTGGGAGGAGTTCTACCTAATCTCCGTGAAAGGATGTCTCACACCCTTATAAGGGATTTCAAAGATCTTCTCAAAGCTGGTCTACAAATTGAAGAGTGGGAAAGGGAGAAGAATTGCTTTTCAATTAAAAGGAATGAGAAAGGGAACTACCAGTCGGGCAATCAAAGCAAACAAAAAGAAGTTGATGTTAATGCCACTAGTTAAGGAGGAATGAGGCATTTTTCAGAATTGGGGAAACCTCTATCTTGGGTTTTTAGCAAGCTACAAAAGAAAGGGTTGTTACACCCATTAGCTCCTCGACCTTTGCCTAGTCCATTACCCCCAAAATTTGATACTAAGGCTTTTTGTCAATTTCATCAATCTCAAGGACATGAGACTAATAGATGTACCTGATTGAAGCATGAGATCTAAGATCTAATCGATAGTGGTAAGCTACCAGAGCCGGACAAGCCCAATACCAAGAATAATTGTAACATCCTCTGACAATTCTTATATAAAAACTATCAGAGAATGTTATTCGATATATTGTTCGCGCTCCAATCAATTCAGAGAAAACTCTCTTCATAAATAAAATTTTCAAATAATAATACAATCTGCATATCACAACCCTTATAGGTCCAATGTTTAAACCAAATTTCAATAATCCATTACAAATCAGATAACTATCATACATTTGTCAAATCAAATGATTAAATAATACATTCCTTTCTTTTACAATCATTCACTAGAATTCTCAAACTTCATTCTCTAAATACATATATCCTTTTATGTTTACACATTTATACAATCTCTCAATTCGCCAAACTGAAGTATCTATATACATTTATCACTTATGAATACATTATACACAAGATCTTCATCTGTTCTTAACTTGCTCTGATGTCCTGATACCTGCGTGTCAAAAAACAATTCTAACACGCTAAGCAAAGCTTAGTGGTGCTTGTATACACAAATTTTAACACTTAATATTAACGAAATATATTTATGAAAATATAGTAATAACACTTATTTTTAAGAAATATTTCAATATATGAACTAATTTCAGTATCAAATCAACATACCATGTTGATTACACAAAATAATAATTATCCCTGTATAAAAATTATCATAAAATACAATACTTTTGGTATTGCCTCTTGTCTCATTGAGAAGTAGTTTATTCAAGGCTTGTTTTCTTATTTGATAACATTGTTCACAATACACTTATTTTGTTTTTCAATAAGTCTTTCTTTTCAAATTCACTTCTAGTATCATTTCATTCAACCTATATTTTACATCACTTCATTTTAGTACTATACTTGAGAGTTCTTTGTATCTCACATCATGATATACACTTTCAATCATTTGATATACTTTGGAGCACTTTATATCTCATAACATTATATACACTTTTAATCCTTTGATTAATTCAATACATTGAGCATAACATTACCATTACGTGCATTAGGACTTTCACATGTAAGTATTAATATATATATTACCATTCACTTTTACACCATAACACAATACTTCAATTTCAAGTAATTGACTTATATTATTATTTCACATTTCTTTCATTAGTCACAACTATCATGTTCACATATAATTTCATTAATTATGCCCATACATACTAAACTTAGATCATAGGTTTGGATAACATGTTAGTGTAACAATCTCAAGAATTTATAATGGCAATTATGCCCACTATCACTGATAACACAATGTGTCCATTAATGGCACGAGGTGCCAACTATTACTGTGGCTATCCATCCTCTGGTTAGCCATTCAATCCAAAGCTAGATATAAATTTAGTATGATTTGGACAATTCATTAATTTTGATGAACACTACATTGTTTATTTCCCTTCATTGATATTATACTCTTATCAACATTTGGTAGGATATATATATCTGTCACGTCTCTAAAGTTTATCACTCGTTTTCATACATTTAACACATTAACACAAAAGTATGGACTATACACATATTAGTCTCATGTCATTGATTAACATTTGTTTATATAAACACTCACTTGTTAATATAAGCACTTGTTTATATCATTTCACTTGTTTATACCATGATCTTGGTACATTACTCTTAGCAACATTTAGTATGATATATATTTGTCACTTATCTAAAGTTTCTCACTCTTTTTCATGCATTTAACACATACACATGAATTTTCAATATAATTATTCACATATTAGTCTCATACTAGGCCCGTAGATCATAAATTACAAGCCAAAAACACTATTTAGGTCCCCACGGTCGTGGCCTCACAACCCCACGACCGTGGGATAGCAAACGAGTCTGTCCACTTTGTTTTAAAACCCCCACGGTCGTGGCCTTCAAGGGCCATGGTCGTGGCATTGGACCTTGCTCTGTTTTATCAAATTTTTTTGATGAAACAACATCACTTTCAATCCCACGGTCGTGGCACTCAATTGCCACGGCCGTGGCATTGATTTTGGGACTGTTTTCGGAGTAAAATCATGTATTCTGTACTTTTAACTTCATTAAACACAAACATGTTGAAGATCTAAGATAATAATGTATCAAACTCAATATTTTGACATAAAAAGAATTCATATCAAATACCTTCACTTAATTAAACTTTTAACCATTTCATATGGATAAAAACGTGATCAAACCCTTCACTTCTCATAAATATATCATTATATATAACTCGATCATTCAATTAATCATTTAAACTCATAAAAAGTCAAATTTTTGTAAAGTATAAATCAAAAGCACATACCTTGTTGATAATCACAACTTTTCCAACTTAATCTTAGGTTTTGATTCAAATCATGGAAAGAAGGAAGAAGAAAGGAGTGAAGATGGTGACGATGGCATGGAGAGAAGAAGGAAATCAGAAATTTCCACACACTTACACATATACACATATGTGTAAGTGTATATATATATAATATTTTTAATCTAGTGAGGGAATGCTCATAATAACTATAGTGCACCCTTATTCTTAACCGTTGATTTTAAACCGAGTTTTAATCTCGTAAAATAGTAAAAATACTCTTTTTAGTAAAGTTTTAAGATACACAATTTCCTCTTTTCTACATATAGCATTTATCCACAATACTTTGGTCACTGTACACTATCAAGTTTTCATTATTAGTCAAAACGTCCCATTTTAACATCTTGACCATTACAATAATCCTTTGCCTAAGTTTGGAAGAGTACCTTCACCAGCAGCCTTCATGGTAGGAAAATGATTAGAAGAAGATTTTGTTTTATCATCCTTTCAAGATGGAAATATTGAAGATGTGAAGGGAAAAGAAGCTTAAGCTCAATGAACTTTCCTTAGCTTTAATGTTGCTTTTCATTTTTACTTTCTTTAATATCTAAATTTGAACAATTATGTTTTCCAAGTTTGTTTGAATAAATTACTTTCATCAAAATTTTGTTGGTCTTTGTTCATTTTGATACTCAACCAATGAGGAATCTAGCTTGATGACTTGAATGACCTTACTAGATGAGGGAATTGCTCTATAGCATTGAGTTATGTATGCTTACTTAGAGAGGGCTCCTGCATAATTATCTTTGTCTAGGTCCTAGTCAGTCTTAGAACATGCTTTAACAAACTTTCGAGGTGAAATTGAACTCTGGTTATTTAAGAGAGAAATGATCTAGGCATTGTTTGGTTAGCTAACAACTAGTATCCACCCAATTAAATATCAATCCCTAGTTGTCTCTTTGAGCCTTCATAAAATTTTAGCTTTCTTTTCATTGGAATATAACCCCAACAACCTGCCCTGAGCTGTTGTGATACTTTTGGCAAGTCTTATGATCACTAAGATGAAGAGGCAAGAAGATCAAAGAAAGCAATGATTAGTCCAGATCATGAGGATAGGTGAAGTTCTCAAGACCATGAAGACAGATGAAGTTCTCAAAACCATAAGGGTGGTTGAAGTTCTCAATACCATAAGGGTAGTTGAAGTTTTCCTAATATCTCCAATATATCAACATCAACATCAGAGTAACAAATGATTTATCCCTATTAAAGAAGATTTATGTTACTCCACTTATCCATTATTGGAAGCCCAAGTTGGTACAAACAAGATAGCTCTTTTAGAGCTAGAACAAAAAAAAAGAGAGAAGAAAAGAAAACAAAAAAGACAAAAGAAAAGAAAAAGAAAAGAAAAAAGAGAAAAAAAGAAAAGAAAAAAGAAAAGAAAACCCTAAATGGTTCAAAAAGCCAACTGAGTTATATTTTACCTAAGACAACAAAAGGCTTCCATTTGGTTTATAAGAACGGTTTGACTTGAATAGGTCCAATCCAAATAAAGATTCGATCAAAAAGGAGAAAGACCATTCAGTTCTTGAAAGTTCTGTACTTGACAGTCCTACAAGGAAGAAGGACAAAAATGATAAAATGCTCAAAGAAAAGGAGGAGTAAGAAAAATAAAAAGAAAGAAAGGGAGAAGAAGGAAAGAAATGAATTTGGGTACCAAACTTTATGCAAAGAAACAAAGATTGTCCTAATCAAGATCAAGATTAATGCCAAGAAGATAGAATGAATTTGGAGTCTAGAAAGATTGCTCCCAACTATCTAAAGTTCCAATAAGAAATTTGTAGTGTGAAGGTTTGTCCATTGTGTCAAACCAGCTCCAATCTCAAAATGGCCTTCACTTAAACATGTGTCCCTTATAGACCCCATTTCAAGCCTATCAAAGACCTGTTGATCTCTCTTGGTAGGTAGAGTCTATTAGTTGAGATAGTTTGGATAAGCATGAATATGAGATAGACAATATTTAAACTCGATGAGACCTTTGGCCAAGTAATGTGTATGTGCCTATCTGAAGTGCAACATTTCTTGCTTAAATAGAAATAATTCCCGAGTTTAGTATGGTAACTAGGGTTGTCATGTTATAGATATGTTAATTTGGAAAATCAAGTCCTGAGGTACATTGACATTAATTTGGCAAAGCCAACATTCAATTTCAAAATTAAAATTCAAAAATTAAAATTCAAAAAAAAAAGAAAGAAAAAAATGTTTTGTCATACAAACCCTTCAAGTTAAGGGAAGTATGTTGAACCTCTAAAGGAAAAATTGGCCAAAGGAAATTATTATTGGCAAAGTTATGAAGAAACTACCAACCGACATGCTGAAATATAGTTTGAAATAGATGCATCCCTGACTCTGCTGCTTAGGGTCTCCACCACTCATGTTTTCAACATCTTGAAGATAAAAGCCACAAATGCAAAAGCTTTCAATCATTCCAATGCAAGACTTGAACAAGCATCAAAATGGAACCAATGAGAACACTTCTGCTAAACACCTTGGTCTGTGAGTCGATGGAACAACTATAAGTATTATTCATGCATATCATGCATACATGAGCATATCACATCACACATTCTTATCTTGTATTGTCTATTCTTTATTAAGGTAAACGTCAAACACCTTGTGAAGTAAACAATCAAAAGAAGATATCAAATCAGGGGGGCATAGAAGGCCCATTACCAAAGAAAGTTCCAGTCATTTTGCAAAAGAAGAAATACGTGCTTGTGCGAAGAACTAGACAACAACAACATCAATCAGAGTCCGCATAGAAAAATCATGGGTTTGAGCCTACACAGGGGGCAAAGTTTCTCCTTTTCAATTTTTTGAGTTTATATATAAAACATTTTCAAACTCACTTGCAAATATCTCGCCACGCAGGGGGAAAAGGAGAGGATATGAAGGCTAGCTAAAAAGGGCTGAATTTTTTGCAAAAGTACAAAGGAGGAACAAAAAAGAATGGAATAAAAAAAAGAAAATTAGAATTCTCAAAAGAATGAAGATGCAAAAGACAAAAGATCAATCTAGCTAAAAGAGCTGAAGCCAGGGTGAATACCCGATCTCAAAGGATGAAGATCCATTTGCAAGGGTAAAGACTTGATCTCAAAGGATGAAGATCCACTTAAAAGGGTGAATACCCGATCTCCAAGGATGAAGATCCACTTACAAGGGTGAAGACCCGATCTCCAAGGATGAAGATCCATTTTCAAGGGTGAAGGCCCGCTCTCAAAGGATGTAGATCCACTTACAAGGGTGAAGACCCGATCTCAGAGGATGAAGATCCATTTTCAAGGGTAAAGACCTGATCTCCAAGGATTAAGATCCATTTTCAAGGGTGAAGACCCGATCTTAAAGGATGAAGATCCATTTACAAGGGTGAAGACCCGATCTCAAAGGATGAAGATCCATTTGCAAGGGTGAAGACCCGATCTCAAAGGATGAAGATCCATTATTCAAGGGTAAAGACCCGATCTCAAAAGATAAAGATCCAATTTCAAAGGGTGAAGACCCAAAGTTTAAAGGATGAAGATCCACTTTCAAGGGAAAAAACCCGAAGTCCAAAGGATGAAGATCCATTTTCAAAGGGTGAAAACCCGATGCCAAGGATGAAGATACATTTTGATGGTGAAGAATCACAATGCATAAAACAGCCGGAGCAGTCAGACTTCTCAAATGATAAAAGGTCAGTCAAACTCAGTCTCGGGTCCAAGTACCCAAATTCAAATTCAATCCAATCTCAGGTCCAAGTACCCAATCTCAGGTCCAAGTACCCAATCTCGGGTCCAATTACCCAAATCAAATCCAATCTTGGGTCCAAGTGCCCAATCTCGGGTCCAAGTACCCAAATCAAATCAATTTTGGGTCCAAGTACCCAATCCTAGGTCCAAGAACCAAATTCAATCAATCTCGAGTCCAAGTACCCAAATCAAATCAATTTCGGGTCCAAGTACCCAAATCAAATCTAATCTCGGGTCCAAGTACCCAAATCAAATTTAATCTGGGGTCCAAGTATCCAAATTCAATCCATTCTCGGGTCCAAGTACCCAAATCATACCCAATCTCGGGTCCAAGTACCCAATCCCGGGTCCAAGTACCCAAATTCAATCCAATCTCGGGTCTAAGTACCCAAATCAAGTTCAATATCTGGTCCAAGTACCCAAAACAAATTTAAATCACCATCTCAAAAATTAAGTCTTATTGCTTTTCACTCTCTTTCACTAAAGTTTCAGATCATTCAAGTAGGGGGCAAACTGTAAACCCTTAATTTTTGACCCGGTCCGGTCCAATATATTTTAATTAGTCCAAAATAATTTTTGTGTTGTCCAATATATTTTAATTAGTCCAAAATAATTTTTGTTATTTTAATTAAATAATTTTTGCTTTAGTATCTAATTTTAATTAATAAAAAATAAAAAATAATAATAAACAATAAAAATAAAATAAAAAATAAAGTAAAAAAAAGTCGGATTGCGGCCTTGAATTGTTTTTCTGCTCTCTCAACATATATGAGCATATCACATCACACTTTCTTGTCTTGTATTGTTTATTCTTTATCAAGGTAAACAGCAAATACCTTGCGAAGTAAAGAATCAAAAGAAGATATCAAATCAGGGGGGCATGGAAAGCCTATTCGCTTGTGAAAGCTCCAGTCATTTTGCGAAAGAAGAAATGTGTGCTTGTACGAAGAACTAGACGGCAAAAACATCAATCAGAGCATGCATAGAAAAATCATGGGTTTGAGCCGACACAGGGGGCAAAGTTTCTCTATTTCAATTTTTTTGAATCTATAAATAAAATGTTTTCAAACTCACTTACAAATATTTTGCCACGCAGGGGGGAAAAGGAGAGGATATGAAGGCTAGCTAAAAAGGCCTGAATTTTTTGTAAAAGTGCAAAGGAAGAACAAAAAAGAATGGAAAAAAAATTAGAATTCTCAAAAGAATGAAGATGCAAAAGACAAAAGATCAATCCAGTTAAAAGAGCTGAAGCCGGGGTGAAGACATGATCTCAAAGGATGAAGATCCATTTGCAAAGGTAAAGACCTAATCTCCAAGGATGAAGATCCATTTGCAAGGGTGAGGACCCGATCTCAAAGGATGAAGATCCATTTGCAAGGGTGAAGACCCGATCCCAAAGGATGAAGATCAATTTGCAAGGATGAAGACCCGATCTCAAAGGTTGAAGATTCATTTTCAAGGGTGAAGACCCGATCTCAAAGGATGAAGATCCAGTTCAAAGGATGAAGATCCATTTTCAAGGGTGAAGACCCGATCTCAAAGGATGAAGATCCATTTTGAGGGTGAAAAACCACAATGCATAGAATAACCGGAGCAGTCAGACATCTCGACTGATAAAAGGTTAGTCAAACTCAGTCTCAGGTCCAAAGACCCAAAATTCAATTCAGTCTCGGGTCCAAGTACCCAAATCAAATCCATTCTCGAGTCCAAGTACCCAAATCAATTCAAGCTCGGGTCCAAGTACCCAAATCAATTCAAGCTCGGGTCCAATCACCCAATTTCAGATTCAAGCACCCATTCTCGGGTCCAAGTACCCAAATCAATTTAAACTCGGGTCTAAGTATCCAATCTCGGGGCCAAGCACCCATTTTCAACTCCAAGTACCCAAATCAAATTCAATCCAATCTCGCATCCAAGTACCCAATCTCGGGTCCAAGTACCCAAATCAAATCAATCTCGGGTCCAAGTACCCAATCTTGGGTCCAAATACCCAAATTCAATCCAATCTTGAGTCCAAGTACCCAAATCAAATTCAATCTCGGGTCCAAGTACCCAATCTCTGGTAGAATTATCCCTAATTCCAGAACTTAGTTCGGGTCTAATACCCAAATTTTCCTTAAGTCTGAAACCTAGAATTATCCTTGAGTCCAGAACTCAAACCGGGTCCAGAACCCAAATTTTCCTTAAGTCTAGAACCTAGAATTATCTATAAGTCCAGAACTTAGGTCGGGTCTAGAATCCAAATTTTTCTTAGGTCTAGAACCTAGAATTATCCCTAAGTCCAGAACTTAGCTCGGATCCAGAACCTAAATTTTCCTTAGGTCCAGAACCTAGAATTATCCTTGAGTCCAGAACTCGAACCGGGTCCAGAACCCAAATTTTCCTTAGGTTCAGAACCTAAAATTATCCCTAAGTCCAGAATTTAGCTCGGGTCTAGAACCCAAATTTTTCTTAGGTCCAGAACCTAGAATTATCCCTAAGTCCAGAACTTAGCTCGGGTCCAGAACCCAAATTTTTCTTAAGTCCAGAACCTAGAATTATCCCTAAGTCCAGAACTTAGTTCGGGTTTAGAACCCAAATTTTCCTTAGGTCCAGAACCTAGAATTATTTCTAAGTCCAGAATTTAGATTGGGTCCAGAACCCAAATTTTCCTTAGGTCCAGAACCTAGAATTATCCTTGAGTCCAGAACTCGAACCGGGTCCAGAACCCAAAACCTCCACCATCTCAAAAATTAAGTCTTATTGCTTTTTACTCTCTTTCACTAAAGTTTCAGATCATTCAAGCAGGGGGCAAACTGTAGACCCTTAATTTTTGACCTAGTCTGGTCCAATATATTTTATTTAGTCCAAAATAATTTTTGTGTTTTAATTAGTCCAAAATAATTTTTGTGTTGTCCAATATATTTTTTTTAGTCCAAAATAATTTTTGTTATTTTAAAGTAAGTAATATTTACTTTAAAAATAATAAATAAAAAATAAATATAATAAAATATATAATAAAAAAACAAAAATAAAAAAAAAAGTCAGATTGCGGCGAAATGGCCTAAGCCATTTAGTTCGCAGCTAATATCTGAGGGCGAAATGGCCTCATAGGAAAAACCTGCGAGCAAAATGGCCAGGGCCATTTCACCCAGCTGTGGCAGCTTTTTTGCCAGCCCAATTTTTCCTGCGGCAATTTTCTTTCTCTAGCGCAATTTTTCCGCAGCAGTTTTTTTTTGCCAGCAACATTTTTCGACGCAAATTTTCTGAAACCTAATACAATTAGGTTTCGGTTTCCTTTTCTTATTCAATATTGTATGTCATGAGTAACAAGGATTAATAATAGAATTCTTCTATAAAAAAGGAAGAAATCAGAATGAGAAATAGGGAAGAAATTTGACAGAAACTTGGGAAGGATTGGATCCGAATCTATGAAGGAAAACCTTGAATCAAGCTGATTTTTTGAGAGAGTAGAAAAATAATTCAAGCAATTCAAAGGCAAAATGGCTTGTCTTTGACCTTGTTCATCCAAGAAGCAATTTTTGGTGAAACTTACAAAATAAGGTTTGAATTCTTAATTTCTTTTATTTCTTCACAGTAGCTAGATCATACAATTGTTTCTTTTAATTTTAAAACCTAATAACCTCAATTCACCTTTTCTGAAGTATGAAAATCTTAAATCGTTGCTTTATTTTCCAAAAAGTTTAAAGATATTAGTTTTATTTCTTCAAAACCCCAAAACTATGATTTGCATACCAAATTATCAAAACCCAAAATTGTGTTTTGTTTCCTTCCAAAATCCCTAAAAACATCTTTTCAATTTATATAAACCTTAAATTGTTTGTTTACTTTCATAAAATTATCAATTGCTTTTTTCCAAAACCTAAAAATAACTCATTACTCAAAACCCTAATTCAAAAGTCTTAAAACCCTAATTCAATTCCTAAACTCAAAACAATAAACCTTAAACTAGCTAACCTAAACCCTAATTTTTCTAAAACCCAAATCCTTTAAACTTTAAAAACTTTATAAACATAAATGTTATACTTTTTACACAGTATGCTCAAATCAACAATTCATTAACCGTAAACCACAAATCAAAAATATTTTAAAGTGTTCAAACCCTAGTTTCATGATTTCACCATCCAAACATTAATTTGTTTAATCAAAGAGTTTTACCAACCTTTTAAAACATAAAATCTTTAATCCATTTTAATCATAGTGGCCTAAATTCCATAAATTCCAAAATCCTAAACACCTGAAATAAATAACCCAAAATGGAAACAGTAGCTATGATTTAGATTTTTATTTGCCTTATTCAATTCTATATTTGATTATGCTTTGATTTATTTTATATGCTTTAATTTAGTTAAGTTCAATGCTTGTTGCATTTAATTTATCATGGATGGATGTTTACTTTCTATTGATGTTTAATACCTTTGATGAATTATGAATGGTTATTTAACTTTTATCAATTTATTTAGGTTTCTAAATGTTGTAAGAGGTATGTTTCCACTTGGTGGGTACCTCATTAGTTAAATATCATGTAATTTAAATTGCTTTTATATTTTAGAACTAATGTAAAGGACATGTTTCTACCTTTCGGTGGGTGTCCTATTTAGGCATGTGATGTAAGGACATGTTTTGATCTTCGGATGGGTGTCCATTTATTTGTTTTGCTTGGACCTTGCTTTGATTTTAATATATTGATGCTTTCTTTTAATTATTGTGTGTAATATGGATAATGTTGTTATATTTAAGAATTTTATAATATTAAGACCTGTAAAGGAGGTCGGTTCCAATGAACTGGGCGTTGTGGGGGAACCGAACCATTTCTCACCTTCCCCACACGTACCCAACTTTCCGAACCCATTAGCGGGTTGGGGATTCCTTAGGAATCGAGTCATCCACCCCTTTCTTTTTCCCTACCCGTTCGGGTGGCAACTTCAGGACTTAGGTCCATGTTCTCTAAGGCCCCGAGCCTAAATAGTGCCGAAGTCGCAAGAACAATTCCACTTGGAGTGGGGGCAAAAATCCCCTCTCACAATAGCATTAATCAATTGTATCAACAATGTAATAGATTACTTAACACATTTACAACCAAATGTGTTAAGTCCCAAAGTCATGTAAATGTATGCAATAATGTAGGGTTTGTACTTACCTCTAAGAGCAACACACACCAATTCCAAACTCCTCTTCCAAGATATCTTCAATACATAGATCAGGGCAACTCAAATCTCTTTAAAACCTAATCCAACTGTAATTACACACGCTCACTTAGTAATACACATAAGGAAATAAGAACAAGAACCAACTAGGGAAAACTCTACACATGACATGCTCAACAACATGAGCGTGTCCCTGGCCGTGCTCTAAACTCACAACACAGAAGCTTTAACATGCTCAGTGACATGGGCGTGTCACTGGCCGTGTCAATCCTTCCCCAACACAGTGGCTATGACACGCTCAGTGACATGGGCGTGTCACTGGACATGTCAATACTACTCCAACATAGAAGCTGTGACACGGTCAGTGACATGGTTATGTCACTGGTCGTGTCACCAATCTAGAAAATAGAACCATTGACACGCCCAAAGACTTGGCCGTGCTACTGGGCTTATCAGGCCAAAAATCCTAATTCCGACGCCAATAATACCACATCCAACAAACATCATACTTTACCATTTTCCACTCCAAACAATCTTACCCAAAACCATCAATAAACCATACTAAACTTGCATAAGCACCAAAACAACTCAATACATACATCAAACACAAATCACAATCATATCTTATAACTCAACATATACACAAAACACAACACTTGCTTTCCATCACCAAACTTAACCTTTCCTTCAAACCAACCCCAAAATCAACACCAATAAGACCAAACACTCCCAAATACACCACAATTATACATACATATCTCAACCACAACCATACACCAAGCTCAATACACCAACTCAAAAGAAAACCAAAGAAACAAGTGGAAAACTTACCAAAAGTGATGAAAACCCTTAGAATTCCAACTTGATCACTTGAAACACCCTTCAATCTTGAGTTTGGATGAGTAAAATCTCTCTTTCCCTCTTACTAAGGTGATGGCCGGCTAGCCCAAAATAAGAAAGAAGAAGATGAAGAAAGAAGAGCAAAGTCAACCTTTAATAACCACTCAAGCTCTCTTTAAATCTCAACCAAGCAATTTTAATAATAAAATATATAAATATCCTCTTCCGCTTAACTAATTTCCATTTATAAAATAATCAAAAATTCTCATTTGACCTCTAAATAAAAGTTGACTTATATATGTTGTATATATCTCCATATATACAACATATACACACTTCTCTTTCCATTCTTATCTTCTCACTTAAACATATATACACTTATAACTTTTAATCCAAATACAACAATAAGCATTCCAAAATTTTAGGGTATAGTTTGGGATATTACAATAATTCTCATTAATTAGGTTTTAATCCATTCAACCAACTATAGTAACTTTTATGCTATATTGGATTAAAACTAAATTAAGAGGTTTATTATAAATATATTTCTCACTTGAAAAAGTAACTAATGATTCATGCAAAAAACAAGCCCATGATTAGAAACTCTTAGTATAAACTAGGCTCAAAATTGATTTTTGGTATTTCGTAATTGACCTAAATATTTGTAAGATCTTTCAAAGGTTGGATAAAAATAATTTTGTTTCTAAGCCCATTGTAAAAAAGATTTTAGAAAAAATGGATTTTGGGCTTAGTATTTAGGTCATGAGCAAAAGAATTATTTATTTATTTTTTAGAAAATTTTTATGGCCAAAGACCATCTTGAAAAGTTTTTAAAATAGCTTTGGTCTTTTGGATTTTAAAGAAAATTTATTTGAGCTCATAATGTATTTAGGTCATATTAGAAAAAGAACAAACCAAATAAGCCATGATTTAAACCAAGATAAATTAACCATAGTCAAACAACAAGCATTTGGGGTAAAACCTAAGGAAAGTAACTAGGCCAATTACATGAGCTTTAGTCTTTGGGATAAAAGGCTTAGGTTCCCATAGCAAGTATATACCAAATAGTATAAGGCTATGAGTGGTTATGCCATGCTCGATCTCCATACCTTGAGTGAAAGTATGGCATCCCTTACATAACACAACACGGTAACACGGGCATCCTAACTCACGCACACGATGCAATCTAAATGATGCAATGGATAATATCATTATAAGAAAGAATAGAATAACATAAAGACCAATGGAATGACTTCTCTTATCCCTAGTGGAGTCGCCACTATGAGCGGGAATTTTTGCCCCCACTCCCGATGGAATGGTTCTTGCGACTTCGGCGCTATTTAGGCTCGGGGCCTTAGAGAACACGGGCATAAGCCCGGAGAAAATGGAGTAGCCACCCGGATGGACCGGGAAAAAAAAGAGTGGATGACTCTATTCTTAAGGAATCCCCAACCCCCTAATGGGTTTGGAAAGTTGGGTATGTGTGGGGAAGGTGAGAAATGGCCCAGCACCCCCACAATGCCTAGTTCATTGGAACCGGCCTCCTTTGCAGGTCTTAGTATTATAAAATTCTTAAATTTAATAATATTATCCATATTACATGCAACAATTAAAATAAAGCATCATTATATTAAAATCAAAGCAATGTCCAAACAAAGCAAATAAATGGGCACCCATCCGAGAATGAAAACATGTCCTTACATCGTTCATGTCTAAACTAAATAGGACACCCACCGAAAGGTGGAAACATGCCCTTTACATTAGTCCAAAAACTTTAAAATAAAATAAATCACATGATGCTCATGACATGAGGTACCCAAAAATATGGAAACATACCTCTTACAATATTTGGAAATCAAAATAAATCAATAAAAGTAAATAACCATTCATCATAAATAAATCATTCAACAAAGATATTAAACATTAATCAAAATATAGAATAAACATTCATCCAATGTAAATAAAATAGTAAATTTATTAACTTTAGGGATTCATGCATTAATTAGGGTTTCTAGAGTTTTATGCCCAATAACTAGGGTTTTGAGAAATATTTTAAAGCAATAACATAGCTAATGGATGTTTAAAAGATTTAAGGTTTTGGATGGTTTATGAAAATAATGTTACTGTGATATTAAAAAGTAGGTTTAGCTAGGGTTTTAAGCAAACATCATGAAATTAGGGTTTTGGAACCTTAAGACATTAGAGTTTATAATTTCAAAAGATTGGGTTTTAGGTTCACTGGATTATGGTTTTAGGTGTTGATGAACTTGTCATAAAGTTTTATTATTTTAAGAATTACGGTTTAGGAAAACTAGGGCTTACTGGATTAGGGTTTTGAGAAAATTAGGGTTTTTGATATTTTGGGAAAACGTATTTGATCTTAGGATTTAGGAAAACAATTTAGAGTTTTATAAAAACAATTATGATTAAATTTTTTAGAAACTGTAAAGAAGATTAGGGTTTGGAGATTTAAGAGGACATTTGGAAATTTTGGACAAAAAGTCAGAGTTTATATGATTAAGAAAATAGTTCAAGGAAAAATAATTTAGGGTCTTTAAAGTTTTTGAAACAGAAAAAAAAATTTAGGGTTTTTAAGGTTTTTGGAAGCAGAAGAGTAATTTAGGGTTTTTAAGGTTTTTGGAAGCACAAGGATGATTTAGGGTTTTTAAAGTTTTGGAAGCAGAAGGATGATTTAGGATTTTTAAAGTTTTGGAAGCAGAAGGATGATTTAGGATTTTTAAAGTTTTGATCAATGATTTAGGCTACTGGATGAATGGACGATTTAATCTGTAAAACATATTACTAAGTTTAATAATTTAGGTTACTGACTTAATACCAAGACAAATGATAAAAAAAATTTAAATGAAAATATGGCAATAACATTGTAAATATAATCAAATCAAAGATTTATAACCGTTCGTTGGTTCCTCCACAATTGGCTTCTGAATGAACAATGACAAAGGAAATGCTGCTGCCTTTGATGATTGCTTCTTGTTTCTAATGTCTCTTGCTCCTTAAGGTTTCTATCCTCTTTTTCCTCCCAAGTCAAAAGTCCCAAGTTTTTTCTCCGTAAAAACAAAATTTGATCCTCTCTTTAATTCTGTGTTTTAATGTGATATTTATAGAAAAAATCATAAACCTACTTCTAATTGTCTAAGGAAACTAAAACTAATTAGGAAAAGAAACCAAAACCAAATAGAATTTGGTTTCGAAAAAAACTGTGTTGGAAAATTACGCTGGCAAAAAACCTGCAGCGGGCGAAAACTGCAAGAATTGCGAGTGAATCGCTAGGCGGGCCAGCCAATTTGCCATAGGAAATTCCTGCGGTGAATTGGCCCAAGGCCATTTTGTCACAGGAATTCCCTGCGGGCGATGAAATTTTTCGTCGCCGATTTTTATTTATTTTTAACTTTGCTAATATTACCATTTTTATTAAAAATTATAAATAATGAATAGTAAAATAAATATTATTTAATTAAAATACCATAAAAATTATTTTGGACTATAAAATATATCGAACCAGACTGGGTCCAAAATTAAGGGTCTACACCCCTCTCATAATCATCCTTATTTGATCAGATTCATTAGGCCTCTTCTTGAGCAAAGCAGCCTTATTTCTCCATCTTTTCACATAGTTCACAAAATTCTCATTTGGCCTTTGTCTAATGGACTCAACTTCCATTAAGGTAACTTCTAGCTTGACATTGTACCCATATTGCTTAATGAAAGCCTTATACAACATGTCCCAATCTTTTTGAGTACTTTCCTCTAAGGTGTTGAACAATTTTGGACAACAGGGTCCAATAAGAGCATGAAATACCTTAGAGTTTGAGCCTTAGTAGCTCGGGCAGACTTCATGGCAGTGATATACTGCTTCACCTGGAGGTGAGGATTTCCGGTTCCATCAAACTTTGCAAAGGATGACATCTTGAACTTGTATGGAACTTCTTCATCTAGCTCAAATAATTTGTCAACTTCGAACATTTCTTTGGTTTTTAATTTCTTTTCAAATTTCTTTTCCATGTCCGCAATCATCTTTTTAACATCTGAAGTTTCAGTTTTCTCCACAACTGATCTTTCAACAATCTTTGCCTCTTTCTTCTCGTCTTGAGGATCTTGGAAGTATTGAGCCCAATCATCATCATCATCAATGATCATCTTATCATCATCAAAAACCACTTCACTAACTTTAGCCTTCCCCTTGTCCTTTGGCTTCTTGGTGCTAGCATATGCTTCAGTATTGTTCCCTAAAATTGCAGCCAATTGGTTCTTCATGGTCTCAGCCAGGGCCTCTTTTATTTCTTCCATTTTTGCATTGAGGGCGTCATCCACCATTCTTTGAATTTGTTCAGGCTCCATTGCTTTTGGTGAACAAGTGATTGATTCATTGCTAGATTCTTCATTTTCGGCATAGGTTGGATTGTCGTAAGCTTTTGAACTATCATAATCCAGGGTTGTGAGCCAAAAAGGATTAATGATATGAGATGCATGTATGCATGTATGTACAAACAAAAGACAAAGATAAGTAGAATGTCCCTTCCAACCTTATAACTTCCACACACGGATGGCGAGTCTCTTTTCCTAGGTATATGGTTAACAAAGTACCAACATGGGATATCTTGTTTTCAAATATTTCCCTCGGACATTTCAACCAATTTTCAAAAATAATAATCAGTTCATAGTAATTCCCATTAATTAGGCTTTGATCCATTCAACCAACTAAAGTAGATTTTATGTTGTATTGGATTAAAACTAAGTTAAGAGGTTTATTATAAATAGATTTCTCACTTCAAAAAGTAACTAATGATTCATGGAAAAAACAAGCCCATGATTAATAACTCTTAGTATAAACTAGGCTCACAATTGATTTTTGGTATTTCATAATTGACCTAAATATTTGTAAGCTCTTTCAAAGGTTGGATGAAAATAATTTTGTTTCTAAGCCCATTGTAAAAAAGATTTTAGAAAAAATGGATTTTGGGCTTAGTATTTGGGTCATGAGCAAAAGAATTTTTGATTTATTTTTTAGAAAAGTTTTATGGCCAAAGACCACCTTGAAAAGTTTTGAAAATATCTTTGGTCTTTTGGATTTTAAAGAAAATTTATTTGAGCTCACAATGTATTTAGGTCATATTAGAAAAAGAACAAACTAAATAAGCCATGATTTAAACTAAGATAAATTAACCATATTCAAACAACAAGCACTTGGGGTAAAACCTAAGGAAAGTAACTAGGCCAATTACATGAGCTTTAGTCTTTGGGATAAAAGGCTTAGGTTCCTATAGCAAGTATATACCAAATAGTATAAGGCTATGAGTGGTTATGCCATGCTCAATCTCCATACCTTGAGTGAAAGTATGATATCCCTTATATAACATGGGCATCCTAACTCACGCACACGATGCAATATAATATGATGAAATGGATAATATCATGATAAGAAAGAATAGAATAATAAAAATACCAACAAAATCAACTTCTCTTATCCCCAGTGGAGTCGCCACTGTAAGCAGGGATTTTGGCCCCCACTCCCGGTGGAATGGTTCTTGCGACTTCAGCACTGTTTAGGCTCAGGGTGTTAGAGAACACGGGCCTAAGTCCGAAGAAAATAGAGTCACCACCAGGACATGTAACACCCCTTCCCGACCTATGAATAAGCCGAGGAGGAATGCTACATCGGAATACGAGCTCTAGTTATGTCAGCTTACTTAATGTTCATTATAAAAATTTTCCAAAAATTTTGACGGAGTCTCCCTTAAAATTCTAGGTCCCAAGTGTCGACAAAACTGATTTTTCTTATTTTTGAAAAACATTTTGTTTCACAATTCAACTTAGGCACACTCCCAATAATCCACCCTTATAACCTCAACTACAATCCTGCAAGAAGAATTCACACTTCTATATTCACAACCCAACTCAATTTAAAACCATACAGTTATTATACATTACTAGATTTACATGCTACATCAAGTTATCTCTTTGTATTGTTCAAATAAGTACATGCCAGTTTCTAATACCAAAATACAAAATGAAGAGCACCACCTAAGTTTGTTGATGACCGACAGATCGCAGGACTCCTCTGCTCGCTACTGGCTCCTTGCTAATAGCCTACGAGTTTAGAAGAAACTAAACTCACTAAGCATTGCTTAGTGGGTACTTTAACTAATTACGGAAAATAAATAATAAAAGCATAATGCACTTTTAAAAGCAATGAATCGTATTGAAAATGATATCACAATAAAAACAATCCATACATGTCATATATTCAGTTATTATCATTTTATCAGTTCGCTCCACAAGGTAATTTGGTATACTAACGTATGGTAAGGAACTAACTGAAACAATTGTATATATATTCTGTGGCTATGGCCCTAAAAAAATTGCGGACCAAGCCCTGTGGAATCTGTGGCCGAATCCCTCGGACCGGAGTCCTATATAACTCGAGCGATTGCCCTATATAACTCGGACCGAAGTCCTATATAGCTCGGGTCGTCACCCTATATAACTCGGACCAAAGTCCTATATTAAAGCAGCATTGCATATAGTATGATATATCATACCCTTACCCTACTCAGTACTATCCCAGATACCTAGTGGAGCCAAAATTTTTATGCCATTTCTTAATCGAATATGCATTATACAATTATCGACTTATGTTTCTTATATTATTTCAACGTGAAATATCATATTTTGTCATTTTAATAACATATTATGCTCATTTATATGCATAAGGAATCAATTGGATTACTTTTGAAAAATGACCAAATGAATATTAGCAAAATGACCATATGAATAGTAAATTCTGGTTTTGGACTCAACTTGATCCTTATTTTGAAAT
This sequence comes from Garcia nutans, assembly GCA_947685225.1. NCBI lineage: Eukaryota > Viridiplantae > Streptophyta > Magnoliopsida > Malpighiales > Euphorbiaceae > Garcia > Garcia nutans. Next base: position 41,394,568 of record CANTUV010000045.1, read on the forward strand.
ATTGTATAAAATAATCTACTTGAAAAAAAACTCTAAAATTTTTACAGAATTTATTTTTACATCTTAAAATCATTCTTTTAAAATTTCAGATCAAACTGGACACAACATCTTGGTCAAGTAGTTCACCCAACCAGACTGCTCCAGTTGCCTTGCATCCTGGCAGCAGTTCTGAATTTTGTGAATTCCGTAAATTAAATTCAATCAATATGGTTCCAAATTATTTTTCTCAAATACTAGACTCACTAAAAAACAACATATCCAAAATTCAATTGAAGAATATTTTTCTAAATTTTATTAAAAATCTGGACACATGGCTGTCTCAGTCAAGGTACCTCCTAGAGCAGGTCTAACAGAAATAATTTTTCCATAATCATAACCATTCTGCATCCAACTCAAAATATTTTTCAGTAATTCTAGACGCATTGAGGCACAACATATCAAAAATTCACTTCAAAAACATTTTTCTATATTTAATTAAAAATCATACAAGTCACAGCATTTCACTAATTCTAAAACAGAAAAATTTCAAGAAAATGAACAAACAATTAGTTAAAGTACCAAACCTTGCTTTTCATTAATCCTTTATCTATATCACTTCCTTTACTTCCTTGTCTCCTTGATTTCCTATGAAATTTAACATCACATATACAAAGGTAAGAACCCTAGGTATAGACATAGTCTTATCTTATGATTTTTCTAATGGTTGCTAGCTTATTTTCCCCATTAAACACCATTATTTCTTTCATCAAATCCTTCAAATAATTATTTCTTGAATTTTCTCCAAATCTAGCTACATGAACCCTAATTTCAATCTCTTAAATTAACCATTAATCCATGAAATTAAAACTAGAGATAGATTTCTCTTACCATATAATCTTGTTTGTCACCAAAATTTTCAACCAAAAGCCTTAAACTTTGGAAAAATCACCTCCTTCTTCCTTCTCTTATGGTTTGGACGAGTTCACCAAGTAAGAGAGGGCTTTTATTTTCTTTCCTTAGCTTATTTTGATCCAAATGGCAGCCATAAGTGGTGAAAATATGTTGGTATAGATATTGACTTCCAATTGGTACACTTTATAGCAAAAATGGCTACTTTTAATTGGTCCACTTGCCTTCTTCTTTTATCTATTTATTTGGCAAGCCATTAGGCTTCCTTTTATTCATATTTTGACCCCCTCAACTTTCTTGTGCTGTAATTTTATAGTCTAGGATGTGAAAAATACCAAAATACCCTCCAGCGATTAATCAATTGTAACTTTTAAACCGTGCGTTTTCGGAAAAAATTGAAATCCACGGTTATGACCCGATTAATCCCGAGAACACATTTATGGCATCCGTTAGGGTCACTATTAAGAATCGACACAACTTTTCAAAAAATTACTCTTAGGTCCTCGGCTTTTCGAAAAATTACCTTTAGGTCCCGTCGACTTCACTGGCCTCCTTTGCACACCGATTTTGTTTTTGACTATCTCGAGCCTCTATTTAACCACTTATTTATGTCCTTCTTGCCTAATACTCGACTACCTAAACTTTGGGATGTGACAGGATAGGCCGAGAAAAAGAAAGGGGTGGATGACTCGATTTCTAAGGAATCCCTAACCCCTTAATGGGTTCAAAAAGTTGGGTACGTGTGTGGAAGGTGAGAATGGCCCATCACCCCCACAATGCCCAGTTCATTGGAACCGGCCTTCTTTGTAGGTCTTAATATTATAAAATTCTTATATATAACAATATTATCCATACTACATGCAATAATTAAAATAAAGCATCATTATACTAAAATCAAAACAATGTTTAAACAAAGAAAATAAATGGACACCCATCTGAGGATGGAAACACGTCCTTACATTGTCCATGTGTAAAACTAAATAGGACACCCACCAAAAAGTGGAAACGTGCCGTTTACATTAATCCCAAAAATATGAAATAAATTAAATTACATAAGGTTCAACTAATGAGGTATCCATAAAAGGAAACATACCACTTACATGGTTAATTCTAAAATAAATTAATAACGATAACAATGGAAATATTCATCCATAAATTAAATAAATCCATCTCAGATCAAATAAGTCATCCATGAAAACATATAACAAATCTAATAAATAACTAAAACCAAAGTTTATATCATTACACAAATGAAATTAGGGTTTAAAGAATTAGGGTGTGGAAATTAGGGTTTATAATTTTAAAAGATTGGAATTAGGGTTTAAGATTTTTTTTTAAATTTACTGGATGGGGATTTCTGGATTCATTGGATTTGGGCTTAAGGGTTTGTAGGTTTACTGGATGAGGGTTTGAAAAATTAAGGCTTTTGATTTGTCATTTTAGAAGAAATATTGATTCGGAAAATAAATTAAGATTTTGGAAAACAATTAGGGTTTCGAGACTCTAATGGAATAATTTAGGGTTTAGAGTTTTGGGAAAAATAGTTTAGGGTTTTAAAATTTTGGAAATAAAAGAACAGTTTAGGGTTTTGATAATTTAATCAATGACTTAGGCTACTGGATGAATTTAAATCTGATTTATAAAACATACGATTAGGGTTTAATAATTAATAATTTAGGTTACTGAAAGACTCAATATCAAAGCAAATAATAGAAACACTTAAAAGAAAATATGGCAATACTATCGTATGCTTAAATAATTCATGAATCAAAACATAAGAATGCTGTAAATATAAACAAATTAAAGATTTATAATCAAACCTCCGTCCCGTTTGTTCCACCACAATTGACTTTGGCTGAACAAAAACAAAGACAGCGTTGTTACCTTTGATGGATTGATGATTGATGAGTGCTACTTGTTGCTAATTTATTTTGTTATTTTCTGCTTTCCTTGTTTAATCTTTCTTAATGTTAATTACTGACCCCATTAAAGTCTAAAAACATTATTATTTATAGGCCAAAACCTCACTCAAAAACCCTAACCCTAATATTAATTGGTCCTTGACACAAATTCTAGTTTAATTAGGAAACTAATTGGTAAAAAAAAAACTCAACAAAAAATAATTGAAGACTATGTCGATTTGGTTGGCCAAAACAACATGGACCAAGGCCATGTCGACCTGGGCAACAAGGTCGACATGGCCTTTGGCTCATGTCGACCTGGGCATCCAGGTTGACATGAGCCAATGCTCATATCGATCTGGAGCTAGATCGACATGAGTCAAGGCTCATGTCACCTGCGCCCTTTGAAATAATTTTGCATTTTTTAATTTTTTTTGGACCAGACCATCTAAAAAACTTGGTTTAGGGTTTTGTAGTTGAGTTTGTGCCTTTTAAAATCGGACCAACTTATTAGAAGTTGTAGATCGGATCGAATTTATTTTGGCATTCTTTAATTAAGACCGTACCAACTTAGCACCAAAATTAAGGGTCTACAATATCTTCATAAGACCAAGCAAAAACCTCTTAATATTTTTTAAATATTTTTCAAATCTCTCTCTCTCTCTTCAGGAGTAAGGCCAGATACTATGCTAATATTTTTAGGATTGGCTGTTGTTCCCAAATTTAATGATTGTGTGTTAACAGAGTTAATGTTAAAAATGCTCATGAAATCATTATTCGAATGTATGCAACCATCAGGAAAAACATCACACGTAAGCAAAATCAGACTTTATTACATTCATTTTGGAAAAGAAAACATCATCATCCTCATACAAAGAACACAAATTAAAATCAAAATCAAAATTATAATTCTCAATATCAAAAATTAAACATCCTTAAATTTTTCTTTAACTAAGGCATCAATTTCTTTTAGAGTCTTCTAAACTTTTGGGACAACTTCCTTCTTCATTTATAGGCTAGGCTCCTTATCAGCTAGCAGGATAAGCTCTTTCTTCATCTGTTCCACCAGTTCAGTAACATCAGCAAAGATCTCAAAACCTTGGATCAGCTTTCCCATGAACATGATCGGATCGCGCTTCCCTTAGAGTGGTCCCATGTCCAGAGCTTTGCAAAAACTTCTTCAAGTGGTGGGAAGTTCATCTTCTCATTTTTCTTTGGATGAACAACTTCATCATATCCCAACCCTTCCTTGGTAGTCTGAGTCTTGAAATCTGGATGCTCCATTACACCTGTCTTACCCTTTCCAAGACCAACGCCAGGCAGGTAATTCACGTTTTTCAGCATAGCTAGGACTTTAGGGTTCACGATTTCATCATAAAAAATTACAGCTACTCGGAACCCATTAAGAGACCTCTCGATCATTAGGGCATTCACAACTTCATTATCTTCAGCCTCAATAAGCATAATTTCATCCCCATTTGGGAACTTGATCTTTTGATGGAGGGTGCAAGAAACTCCACCAAGAAGATGAAACCATGGTCATCCCAACAGTAGTGCAAAAGTAACATGTATGTCTAAAACCATGAACTCTACCATGGACTCAATTGGACCGGCATTCACAACAGCTTTGAAGGTCCCCTTAGCATGCCTCTTAGTGTTATCATAAGCCCTAATCATCACCTCAGTTGGGCTTAAATCTCTTATCGACATAGCAATCTTGGGCAGGATCTTGAGTGGGCACACATTGATGGCAGATCCATTATCAACCATTACACATGGAGTTCTCTTTCCTTTGACTTCAACTTTCATAAAAAGTGGGCAGAAATGATCTCTTCTTTCTTTTGGAAAATCAACATCCAGGAAAGACACCATTCCTACATCAATCTTATTCTTCTTCTGATTGCCCTCACATTTCATCACTCCTTCAGCCTTGACAAAATTAACCAGCTCCTCTGGTGTCATAGAAGTAGAAATTATCATACTAGCCATAGCCTTGGCCATTGTCTCTCGATGCTTCTTTGATGTAGCTAGAAAATCCCATATGCTGATGCTAGCTTGTGTTCTATTCAACTGCTTAAGTACAACATCATCTTCTTCTTCTTTGTCTTCAGCTTCAACTTCTTTACCCTTATTAGCTTCCACTTCCTTTGGTGGTGTCCTTACTTAAGGCTTACCAGAGCGACTGTTCATCACTTCATCTTCCTCGAGATTAGACCAGGTCCATTCTTCCTTCTTGGGTTAAGAGAAAACATCGTCACTGTCGGTTGAGTCCAAAAACTCACTCACCATACAAACAACTACTTCCTTTTCAACCATAACTGGCTTCATTTTGCTAAATATCACTTCTTCTTAACCATCTCTCCATCTACATTTTGGAAAGAAGACATGACAAAAGCCTTAGTTAAACCACCCCCATTCATGAAAGTCGTCGATGGTGGCACCCTGTTGAATTTTGGCAACGAATTGTCCTTTGTATTTGGCTTGTTTGGTTCGAGTAACTTCCTACTATCAATCAAGTTTTGAATTTTGAGTCTTAACCTCAAGCATTTGTTTGTCTCGTGCCCTTGCATTTGTTGAAATTGGCAAAATGCCTTTGCATGAAAATTAGGTGGCAAAGGACTTAGCAATGGGCGAGGAGTTAATGACTGCAATAATCCCTTCCTTTATAGCTTATTGAAAACCCAAGATAAAGGCTTTCCCAATTCTGAAAACTATCTCCTACCCCCTTGGCTAGTTGCATTAACATCAATTGCTTTTTGTGTGCCCTGATTTCAAGACTGGTAGTTCCCTTTCTTATTTCTTCTTGCAGAAAATTAGTTCTTCTCCCTCTCCCACTCTTCAATTTTCAAACCAGCTTGAAGAATATTCTTAAAATCTCTAATAAGAGTTGGGACATCCTTTCACGCAAACTAGGCAGCACTCCTCTTACAATCATCCTAATTTGATCTAATTTGTTAGGCCTCTTCTTGAGCAAAGCCACCTTGTTCCTCCACCTCTTCACATAGTCGACAAAGTTTTCATTCGATCTTTACCTAATCGATTTGGCTTCCATCAAGGAGACCTCCAATTCAGTATTGTACCCATATTGCTAGATGAAGGCCTTGTATAACAAATCCCAACTTTTTTTAGTGCTATCCTCTAAGATGTTGAACCAATTCTGCACAACCGGGTCCAATGATAGCATGAAGTACCTTAGAGTTTGAGCTTTAGTAGCTCAGGCAAACAACACAGCATGAAGATGAGGGTCGCCAGTTCCATCGAATTTGGTAAATGATGGCATTATAAGGAATCTCTTCATCTTGTTCAAAAAGTTTGTCCACCTCTAACATTTCTTCGATTTTCAGCTTCTTTTCAAACTTCTTCTCCAAGTCTGCAATCAGTTTTTCCATATCAGAAGTATCAATTTTTTCAATAGTTAGCTTTTCCACAACCTTTAGCTCTTTCTTCTTTTCTTGAAGATCTTGAAAGTACTAAGCCCAGTATTCATCATCATCCGTAATCATCTTGTCATCATTGAAGGCTACTTCACCTACCTTACCCTTACCCTTATCATTCTGCTTCTTGGTACTAGTAGATGTTTCAGTAACATTCCCAAACATCATAGCCAGTTGGCTTTTCATGGTCTTAGCTAGGACTCCCTTTAGCTCTTCCATCTTGGCATTGAGTGTATCATCCACCAATTTCTGAACTTGTTCGGGATTCATTGCTCTTGGCAAAAAGTTGACTGAGCCATTGCTGTATTCTATGTCACTTACAGAGGTTAGGTTGTCGTAGGCTCTTGAACTGCTGTACTCCAGGGCTATGAGCTAGAAAGCATCAATGATATGAGATGCAAATGCATGTATGCATGTATGTATGGATAATAAACAAACAAACAACAAGAGTAAGGACATTCCTTCCAACCATATAACATCCACACAAGAATGGCGAGTCCCTTTTCCTAGGTATATGGTTAGCAAAATACCAACATGGGGCATCTTGTTTTTGAATAATTCTCTTGGACGGTTTTAACCAATAGTTGAATTTTAAAATTTAGAAGTCGGTCCATGATAGTCCCTATTAATTGAGCTTTAATCCTTTTGGATTGATCAACAAAGAATAGCTTTTATGCTATATTGGATTAAAACTAAATTAAAAGGTTTATCATAAATGGATTTCCTATTTTGGAAAAAGCAACTATTGATCCATGCTTCAAACAAACCCTATGACAAATAGGTCTTAGTGTAAACTAGGCCCACAATTGGTTTTAAGTATTCCATAATTGATCTAACTAGTTGTAAGCCCATTGAAAAATTTATTTAAAATGGTGTTATTTCAAAGCCCATAAAAAGATTCATTGGAAAATAGATTTTGGGCTTTTGATTTTGGGCCATGAGGTATAAGATTTTGTGGCTCATCTTGAAAAAAACTTTCATGTCAAAAGACCATTAAAATGGTTTTGAAGAATATTTTGGTCTTTTGGATTTAAAAGAAAATTATTTTGGGCTTACAGAACAAACCAAATAGGTCATGGTTCAAACCAAGATATATCAGTCATAGTCAAAGAGAAACCTAAGGTAAGTAACTAGACCAATTACATGGGGTTTAGTCTTTGGGTTGAAAAGCTTAGGTTCCCATATAAAGTTTATATCCAAAGGTACAAGGCTATGAGTGGTTATGCCATACTCGATATCCATACCTTGAGTGAAAGTATGGTATCCCTTACATAACACAACATAGGTAACACGGGTGTCCTAACTCATGCACACAAATGCAATCTAAAATGATGTTATAGATAATATCATAACAAGAAAGAATAAAAAAATATAAATACCAACAGAATCAACTTCTCTTATCCTAGTGGAGTCACCACTCTAACTGTGAGCGGGGATTTTTGCCCTCACTCACATGTGGAATGGTTCTTGCGACTTCGGCACTGTTAGGTCATGGCCTTAGAAAACACTGTTCTAAACTCGGAGAAAATGGATTTGCTAGCTGGATGGGCAAGGAAAGTAGAAAGAGGTGGATGACTCGATTCCTGAGGAATCCCCAACCCCTAATGGGTTTGGAAAGTTGGGTACGTGTGGGGAAGGTGAGTACAGACCCTTAATTTTTGACCTAATCCAGTCCAATATTTTTACACAAGTCCAAAATAATTTTTGTGATATTTTTTTATAATATGTATTACTTATAATATTTATTTTTTAATTAAAATATAAAATAAATTAAAAAGAAAAGATAAAAAATAAATAAAAATTGGCGACAAAATTTTTCATCACAGGAAAACCTGCGGCGAAATGGCCACAGGCCAATTCGTCGTGTAACACCTCCTACATAGCCCATACACTTACCTACATAGAAGATGTCACCTAGCATTCACAATTGTTCTATATATGTGTCTATGTATGTATTAAAGAAATAAAGTCAAAATACCTTTAAACATTAATGCAGTTGTTAAGCTTTCTATAGTACACACATATATCTATTAATTTATAAGAACTCTTAATGATAACTTACATTATTATAAAATTCTCAAACTAGTACAACTGTCATACAAAATTATAAAGTATTGCTATGTGAACTATATAGAATACAATATTTATCATATTATTCATTGAACCTTGATGATGCAGTTGATCCAAAACTTATATCTCTCACTCTGTAGTCTCAACTCTCCTTGATTGATCTGCATATCAGAAAACAATTCTAACACTCTAAGCAAAGCTTAGTGGTGCTTATGTATTTATAATATGCAAGAAAATTTAATGAAAAGAGATCTAATCATTAAATTATTTAGAAACATTGAAGTGTATTACTTTCTGAATGTTAAATAAAGAAATTAATAAATTCATTGAAAATAGAAATACTAAGCACAATTAAATTCAAAATTGAGTAATTTATCGATAAGTAAATAACACATTGTTTTCACTATAGATAACTGCTTAATTATGCCCATACACACTCAGCTCAGATTCTATATTTGGATAACGGGTCATTAATGGCAATTTAATGCCCACTGTATAGAATTTTAGCCAATGACCCACTATGGCATGAATGCCCACTGAATATGATGACACAGAGTGTCTATTGATGGCATAGAGTGCCCACTATCATTTTGGATATCCTCCCTTTGGCTAGCCATTCAATCTCAGGCTAGATCTAAAATCAGCATGGTTTGGGCAATTTATTAGTTTTTAACTAACATTAAATTATGTATAGCACTACAATGAAACAATTCTTTGATCAACACTTAGTATCACACACATTTATCATATATTCAAATAAATCTATTACACTTCTTGTTAGGATTAACTTCAAAAAGATATCATTTACACTTTGAGAACTTATAATCATTATAGCTAGAATTACAAGTAAAAAAATAAAGCATAAAGTTATTTTGAGCAATTTCTTCAAGTGACATGCCTAGTGACATGGGGGTGTCATTGACCATGTCATAAGCTCATTTTCACAAAAGGTTTGACACGTCCAATGACATGGGTGTGTCCCTGATCATGTTATTTAAGTTGTATTATAGTAGCTACGACATGCCCATTGACACTGGCGTGTCACTAGCCATGTCATTTAAGTTTTATCACAGTAGCTATGACACGTCCATTGACACGGGAGTGTCAGTGGCTGTGTCATCAATGTTGAAACACATCACCATTGACACGCCCAGTGACATGGTAGTGTCACTGGTGGTGTCAAGCAAAACTCTGTATTTCGAACACTTATCAACTTAAATTCCATATATCCAAATATATGATATCAATGGATCAAAACTAGTTTCTTTAACATAGAAAGAGTATATATCAAATATTTTTCAATAAAAACTCATCAACACAACTCAATCAATCATTTTAGACACTACATTTATAGAAATTGAAATAGTTACAAATGAAAAATACATAAGCACATACATCTTCAAACTCTTCTTTTTTTTTTAATTACTTATTGATAATCTCAACTTTCTAGCTTAATCTTCTAAAAACTTATAACTAGGTATTATTTCCTCTTAGGTTTTGATCAAAACTTGGAAGGAAAGAAGAAAAAAGGAGTTTGATGGTGAAGATGGTGACAAACGTGGAAAGAAGAAGAAGAAAGAAAGAAAGAAAGAAAAGTTCTTTTATCCTTACACCTGTCCACACACATACACACACACAAATATATATCTTAATCTAATGTGGCCAATCTCATCTTAGTTATGGTGCACCCTCTTTCTTATCCTTTGATTCTAATTCGATTTTAAATCTCGTAAAACTATAATTTTGTAAATTTTTGAGATCCACTATTTACATCACTTATCCATACCACTTATATCACAATTTACTATTAGTTATTAATATTAAATGAAAAGTTTAGTATCTAAAATTTTAAACATTATGATTCTCCTCCACTAAAAAAATTCTGTCCTTGAAATTTACCTGCTATAGACGCTTGAAATAATTGAGGATATTGTTGTCTCATTGTCTCTGTGCTTTCCCAAGTGGCTTCCTCTATCGAATGATTCCTCCATAACACTTTTACTAAAGGAATGCGCTTATTACACAACTCCTTTATTTCATGAGCTAAGACAGCCACTGGTTCTTCTTCATAATTCAAATTTGGCTGAATTTCAATAGAATCTACTTGAATCACATGTGTAGGATCTAATCTATATCGCCTAAGCATCAACACATGAAATACATTATGAATCTTAGCCAATTCTGGAGGTAAAGCTAGTCGATAGGCTACTAGACCTATACATTCAAATATTTCATATGGTCCAAATAACCTAGGACTTAATTTACCTTTCTTTCCAAAGCGAAGAACTTTCTTCCACGGTGATACTTTCAAAAATACCTTATCCCCCACACTATATTCAATATCACGCCGTTTCAAATCTGCATAAGATTTTTGTCTATCCATTGCAATTTGTAATCAATCCTTTATAATCTTTACCTTGTCTTCAGTTTGTTTTATGAGATCAAGTCCCACAAGTTTGCTCTCATTCAATTCCACCCAACACAATGGAGTTCTATACTTCCTTCCATAGAGTGCCTCATATGGAGTCATTCCAATACTCGTTTGATAACTGTTGTTATAGGCAAATTCTACTAAAGGTAGATATTTATCCCAGCTACCTTCAAAATTGATTACACAACTTCTAAGCATATCCTCTAGTATTTGTATCACCCTTTCTGATTGACCATCTGTGTGTGGATGAAATGCAGTACTAAAATGAAATCGAGTACCCAATGCTTTCTGAAAACTTTCTCAAAATCTTAAAGTAAAGTGAGGGTCTCGATTTGAGATAATAGACACTGGTACTCCATGATGCCTGACTATCTCATTAACATACAACTTTGCAAGTCTATTCATTGAATAGTCAACTTGAATGGGAAGAAAATGAGTTGATTTTGTTAATTGATCAATAATTACCCAAATTGTATCATGCTTCTTTTGGGTGTTTGGAAGACCAGTCACAAAATCCATGGTGATTCTATCCCACTTCCATTCTGGTATTGATATAGATTGCAAAAGACCCTATGGAACTTGATGTTCTACTTTGACTTATTGACATACTAAACATCGAGTCACATATTCAATAATATCTCTTTTCATACCAGGCTGCCAATAATGAGATTTCAAATTCTGGTACATCTTGTTGCTTCTGGGATGTACAGTACATAGTATTGTGAGCTTCACCAAGAATACATTCCTTTAATTCCTTCACATCAGGTACACACAATCGATCTCTATAATACACTCCACCATCTTTTAACACAACATAATCTTGCTTTTCCCCTTCATGCACTTGTTTCAAAAGTTCTAACAATTTTTTATTTTGTTTCTGAGCTTCTATCACTTTTTGCCTAATGGTTGGTTCAACCCTCAATTCTGCTAAAATAACACATGCTATCATTTAGTTTATTTAATTTATATATATAACGTTAAAATATTCCATATACAACATACCTGCTAAAGTCTTTCGACTTAAAGCTTCGGCTACCACATTAGCTTTCCCATGATGATAGTCGATGATACAATCTGTGAACCTCGGTTTTCCACCCGAAAAGGATTCGGAGGAACGTTCACTTGTTGTTAGGAGTCACCACTCAGTTTTTTCTGTTCAAAGGGAAAAACTAAGAAAACCCTTGTTTGACTCCAATTAATGCATCCAATGTAAAGGTTTCTAATCTACGAACCCAAGGAGGATTTGGGGACTATGTCATGTATTTGATTAACTTGCCAAAAGAAATAAACCCAAAAGGGATGAAGAACAGAAGACCAGCAGAATGTTAGTAAATTGTAGACTTGCTATTTGGGGTAAATCCCAAATATGCCTACATATTCTCGTTTTTATGAGAGATCAAAGCCCATGTAGTTCGGAAAAGCCTATTTAAAGGCAATTATGCATTATGCATGTGTGTGTGTATGCTTCATGCATTGTCGGGCGTTTTGCCTAAATTATGAGATTTTTGAGCACTTAGAGCTAAATTTGATGAAATTTGGGTACTTGGTACCAAAAGAATGCAATTTAGGCTCCGTGCCAAAAAGATTAATTCATTCGTGGCTTAATGCCAAAAGGTTGATTGATTAGTTAATTAGGCCTTAGACCTAAAAGGATTAGGTCTTCGACCAAAAAGAAATTGAGAAGAAGGTGCAATGTTTAGAACATGCTTGGATTGACAAATGATGAATTAGGATACTACCTTGTTCAGGATTCTCCCACTTCGAAGTTCCAGATCTTGTTTTCTTAGACCTTGGATTATGATTCTTGATTCCTGCAGCACGGGGTTAGATTTATGCAAAGAAAAGTCCTAAAAGAAGTCCTTAAGTGTATGGAAAACAGAGAATTCATCCGCCCGAAGCCCAATGAAAAACTGAACCAAAAGCCGAACCAAAAGCCGAACCCCCTTTCTGAAAATTCAGCAGCCTTTTATAGACAAAATTCGGACTGGACGGCGGTCGGACCGCCGTAGCTCACCGGAAAATCGGGAAAAGGGCAACGCCGGAGGTCAGACCGCCGTGGCTCGCCGGCAGCTCAGCCCTCAAAAAATCGCACGATTTTTGTTCAAACTGATTTTCCGGGAGCTACGGACCTCCAAAAATTATTCCGAGACTATATCCGTGATCCTTGCGTCGCTCCGGACATTTCAAGTACCATGAAGACATACTTTCGATGAACTTTGTCGTGAACTTTCGGTCCGGCTCGGTCGCCTGCAGTCTGAGAAAGCCGGCCTTCTGAGCCTCAAAATTTGAGTATTCATAATTGCCCCCCACTAGGGACCATAAAAATGATTTATGGGATCCAGTGGCCTTCTGAAGAGCAAATTTTGAGCGAGGGGTAAAAGACCTGCCTTTTGGCATTTCTAGATTGCTTGCAACACTTCTGATTTTTCTCTGATTGTATTCTGACTTTTCTGCACTTGCACTTTTGTTTAGCACAAACAGTACATATGTATGCATGATGTCCCCTTTTATTTTCATAAAGGTATTTATTTGCTTCTTTACAACCATTGCATGCACAACTGGACCAAGAGTCTTCAAAAGGTTGAAAGGATCAATATGGGAAGATATGGATTGAAAGATGTTGCTACTCTTAGAGGCGTAGCTGTAGATTGGGATTTCTTGCATGCTTGTAATAGATTTTGGGATCACCAAGCTCACGTCTTCAAATCTAGTGCCCGGATGGACGAGATGTGTCCTCTTTTTGAGGAATTCTGCTCAATTATCGGATGTGACCCCTCTTGTAAGGCATGAGGTTCGAGTTGGCTATGTGGGGTCTTTTCAGAGGCTTTTCAACTTTACAAGGCCTCAAGCTCAAGTTATGATTGCAGATGGGAGTAAGGCGATGCTGCTTCCTTTGATTGATGCATTCCTGACTGCTAATTTTGAAGATGAGATTCAACTGAAGCATAGGATGCGAGCTTTTATTTTCTACCTGTTAGCTGGGTTTCTTTTCAACCGTGACCCTGGCTTTGGAGATTTAAAGCTTTGCCCCATGATTAGGCAGATGGGGATTGATCAGAGGGTTCCTCTTCCTGTTGGGCTTTCCATTGCTTCCCCCATTACTCCCAGAGTTACTCGAGATGTTCTACAAACTTGGGTTAGGAACCATCAGATGATCAGGCCTTTCGCAGAGCCTTCTCTTGTCCAACCTACTCCAGAGTATAGAACTTGGTTTATAGCCAAAGTTTGGCCAATTGAAAAGCCAAGGAGGCTTGCATTGCTGCAGGAGTTGGAGGTAGAGGATGTGGTTCCTCTTAACGAGGGGAAGACAGATGTTGCAGAGAGTTCCGGACCTAAGGAAGATACCGAAGACTCTGCCCCACGTAGGAGACGTAGGATTTAGATCCTAGGGTTGACTCTATTGTCTGCTTTTTTTGGATTGTTTGTACCTTTTTGGTTCCTTGGATGTTTGGGAATTATGGTTTGACTCTAAGGATGACTCTTTTTGTAATGAATGATGATTTTTTGGAATGAACGACTCTTTTTGGAATGAAAGACTCTTTCATTTGCTTTCCAAGCATTATCTACTTTATTTACTTGCTCTAATTTTTGCCTAAGCCGTCCTTTCGAATTTTCAACTTAGCGAGCTCTTACCCATTCTTGCCTAAGCCGCCCTTTGCGGGTTTTCAACTTAGCGGGATTTTTATTTTTATTTTTATATTTTATATTTTATATTTTTTATTATTATTTTTTATGTTGGCAAATGAAAAGTGAATCAATGGTTTTCATTTAAAATTTAGACCGTGCTCAAGGAGAGCTGCTTACATATCTCGAATTAGTTTGCGAGAATCAGGTCTAATGTAGTTCCTTACAATGCATGATTATACATAATATTTCTTTAATTGATCCAGATTGCATGAGTTTGTGAACTCCAAACCATCCAAATCAGACAAGATGACGGCTCCGCCGGAAAGTATTTTCTTTACAATGTAGGGTCTAGCCCAAAGAGGACGAAACTTCCCACGAGGATCTGTAACGGGTGTTCTGATCTCTTTCAGAACCAAACAACCTTCTTCCAACTTTCGATCTTTGACCTTTTTTGTAACACCCCTATATCCCGTATACGTACCAAGCATGCTTAAACGATCGTAATATACGTATACTGAATATAGTAAATGCCACAGTTTAAAAAGAAAACACAACAAAGATCTTTGTAAATAAATGAAACCAATCTCAAACATTTTATAGAAATCCAAAAGACACCATATATAAAACTGTTTATCAATTCACAGCGGAAGTTATTACAAATATGTTATAAATCAAAGTTTACAAAACATAGAATATATACATTATTGGCAGCTTTTCTCCGATCTTTAAGTCCCAAAATAACTCTTCAATGTCTACTCTCACTCGGTCTCGAGGAGCTCTCAGGTTCAACTCTGTTACCTGCGCGATCAAACACTATCGCGCTAAGCCATCGGCTTAGTAGTACAAAATATACCAACATTATACTTTAAAGCAATGCAACGTTAAACATCTAAATCATAAAGTGAACATCATAAGTGAAAAGCTAACATCACACCTTTATATTTCATAAACCAAGCACATAGAAACATATCACATTACCACATCATACTATGTTCAATATCATAACAATATTTATATTACATCTTCATAGTTCCATTGATCTTATCATTCAAGAATCACATTATATACAAAGACAAGCATGGGCCCAAAACACTCTAATATGCCATTCCATTTTTAGAGTTAATGCTTTGGTTTTGTTATCACATTTATCATTATCATATACCCAACTAGGCTTCAAGGATTTAGATTCAACCAAGCTTCAAGGGGAACAAAGCATGCTAAGTATCAACCCAACTTGGCTTCAAGAACCAACCCAACCTAGCTTCAAGGGTTGTAACATCTCAATTAGGCTTCAAGGATCAAATCCAACCTAACTTCAAGAGAATGTTACCAATAGGCATGCCACCAATAACAAAACTCTGAAAATGAATAACATATTAGACACACAATTCATTTATTATTTCATTCTCACATCTCATCATCAATTAGGCAAACATGCCTTATGTTCTTCCAATAGAATCATCATAGCCAATCACAATGGCTTCATATCACATTTGAGTTATCATAGCCAATTACAATGGCCTCATATCATGTTATATCTCAAATCATATTATTCATATAGCATCATTGATACAACATTTCAAAATACATTATTATTGAAATGTACATAATCAAACACATTAAACATCCATTAAAATGATCATCATTGATATATATACACATATATAATTCACCTTATTCTTAAATTTAGAATCCTCAATACACATTTGTTTAGGTCATCTTTGTTTTAAGTATGTTCAAAGTGTAAATACAAAAAGACCTTGGAAGGATTCAACAATATAAGAAAAATAAGAAACAAATCACAGTAAGGGACACCCTCAAGGGACACGGCCAAGCTTGTGGCCGTGTCTCTCAACCAAAAGCAACAGAAGCAGACATGGGCAAGGGACACGGCCGTGTCCTCTCCAAAAATACCAAACACGGCCAATTTTCCATGGACTTGGCCGTGTCTCTCAAAAATATTTTAGGTTGGCCGTGTCTCTTCCTTGGTTTGGCCGTGTCTCTCATGTATACAAACCCTAACTATGGCCAACTCTCTTTTGATTGAATAAAAACACAATATACACAACATAAACTCATTCAAATGGATGTAAGCAAAGTCATTAACACTTATTTTGCATGTTTAACACAATATTCAATTAACCATACATCAACAATCCATTTAATCATCTACCATTTCAAAACCCTAAACCAAACATCACTCTTAACTTATCATCTTCCAACCAAAACCAATATCAATCCAACCTTTTTAACTTATAATCAATCTCAACACTTATAAACTCATTTCAAACACACCTATTCATAATCTCAACACATCACAACCCACCTCAAACATAACTTCAAAAATAACAAAGATAAACAAGAGAGTACTTACCTTAAATGAAGAAATTTCACAAATCTCCAACCAACTCCTTTGATTTCTCCTTCAATTTGATTCTAGCATCAAGAACACCTCTCTTGCTCTCTCTTCTCTTGGATAGCCGGCACACAAATGAGAAAAAAAGAAAAATAAACACAAGTCAACTTCTTTTCTTCTTTAAATCTCCACCAAGCAATTCTAACAAAGCAATTACCTAAATGCCCTCATCCATTTAACTTAACCTTTGTCACTTATATGCCCATTAAAGTAATTGCACATATCCCACAAAAATATCCTCTTCCATTGACCATCCCTTTTGACTAATGTATATGTTATATATATAACCATATACCCAACATATACACTTTCTCTCTATACATTACTTTCCTTTTTAAACATTACATAAACATTCTCTTTTCAATATCTTTTCTCTTTTAAATCAACATATACATTCAATCCAATTAAAACAACAATAATATTCAAAACTTCTAGGGCATACATTGGGATATTACATTTTTGTTGAAATGTCTGGCCATTCGCCTCTGATACCCTTGAATTTGATGGAGAGCTTGAAGTCTTTTTTCATCCAAACCTAACAATTGATGATGATAATTGCTAATCCATTCAGCTTCATTTATCTGACTTTCTTGAATTATCCTCACCGATTGAACTTCCAGTTCAATAGGGAGTACTGCTTCCATTCCGTACACCAGTGAATATGGGGTCACCCCAGTAGGAGTTCTAATTGACGTTCTATATCCCCACAAGGCTAGTGGCAACTTCTCATGCCAACTCCTATGTTCCTTGATCATTTTTTGTATGATCACCTTTATAGACTTATTTGCTGCTTCTACAGCTCCATTTGTTTGAGGTCTATAAGGAGAGGACTTATGATGCTGGACTTTCTTATCCTTCAAGAGTTTAGAAAATTCTGCTTGGAAATGAGTTCCATTATCAGTGATAATCTCGAATGGTGTTCCGTACCGACAAAGGATTTTGGTTCGGACAAATTGTGCTGCCTTTTTGGCGTCTAATTCTGCATAGGAAGCTGCTTCAACCCACTTTGTGAAGTAATCCACTGCTACCAAGATAAATTGATGTCCATTTGAGGCTTTTGGATGTATTTTGCCAATTATATCTATTCCCCAAGTAGCGAAGGGCCATGGAGAAGTGATTGGATTCAGGGCAACGGGAGGTTGCTTCTGCAGCTTAGCAAATATCTGACACTGATGGCATTCTTGCACAAATGACACACAGTCTGTATTCATGGTGGACCAATAATACCCTAGATTGGCTATTTTTCGAGCCAAGGTGATCCCATACATATGCGGTCCTGATTCGCCACCATGCACCATTTCCATTATCCCCTTAGCCTCTGCTTCATTCACACACCTTAGGTGCATTCCATTCCAGCTTCTTTTGTAGAGGATGTCTCCATTAAGAATGTAACCTGTGGCTAGCTGCCTAATTGCTCTCTGATCAACCCTTGATGATCCCTCCGGATAACTTCCATCCTTGAGATAACTCTTGATATCCCAGAACCATGGTTTACCATCGGCCAAATGCATTACGTGGGCAGGTTGCTTCGGAAGTTGAACTTTCAATGGACGAATGGCTTTCCCCTCCTTGATATTGACCATGGAAGCTAAAGTAGCCAGGGCATCAGCAAACTGATTCTTTGCTCTTGAGAGATATTCGAAGGACAAATCATCGAATTGTTGTGCCAAATGATCGAGATGTTGTAGGTAAGGAACCAAACGCTCTTCTCTTATTTTCCATTTCCTTAAAGCTTGTGATACTATTAAAATAGAATCACCATAGACCTTTAGGTTTTTAATTCCCAATCCCAGGGCGGCTTCGAGCCCATTGATGCAAGCTTCATATTCTGCTTCATTGTTTGTGCAGCTAAAGTCAAGTTTAACTGCAAAGGGAATGTATTCTCCACAAGGAGTTTTGAACACAATCCCAATTCCATTTCCATGATAATTGGATGCCCCATCAAAATACATCTCCCAAACACTTCTTTCCACATTCAAGAGGTCTTCGTCAAGGAAATTCATTTCTCGCATTTCGTCTTTTATGGGTAATTCTGCTAACTGGTTAGCTATTGCCCCACCTTTCACAGCTTTCCTTTGAATGAATTTTAAGTCAAAAGCTGCCAATGTTGACACCCACTTTGCCATTTTGCTGTCCAAAATAGGCCCCTCCATAAGGAATTTCAAGGGACTCTGTTCTGCAATGACACAAGTAGTGTAAGAAGACAAGTAGTGTCGTAACTTCGTGCAAGCCCAATACAATGCTAAACACAACTTCTCAATCTTGTTATACTTTAACTCATAGTCCAGCATCCTTTTGCTAAGGTAGTAAATTGCATTTTCTACCTTTGTATCTTCGGCTTCTTGAGCTAGCATTGCACCCATGGCTTCATCTGTTACAGACAAATACAAGAGCAGAGGTTTTCCCATTCTGGGAGGTTGCAGAATTGGCGGACTTAACAAGTATTCTTTGATCTTGTCAAAGGCCTTCTGGCAATCTTTATTCCATTCTTGTGAAGCACCTTTCCTTAGTAGCTTAGAGATAGGACCACAAGTCTCTGCCAACTGCGATATGAATCGACTGATATACTGTAATCTACCTAGCAAGCCTCGAATCTCCTTTTCTGTTCTTGGTGGAGGCATTTTCAGAATAGCCTTTGACTTTGCTGGATCAACTTCTATCCCTTTCTTGCTGACCAAATATCCCAAAAATAAGCCTGATGTTGCACCAAAGAGGCACTTTGCAGGATTAAGCTTCAAATTGTACTTGCGAAGTCTAAGGAAGAACTTCTCAAGTGCTTCAACGTGCTCTTCTAGAGATTTTGACTTAACAATCATATCGTCAATGTACACTTCTACTTCTTTATGAATCATGTCATGAAAGATTGTTGTTGCCATCCTCTGGTAGGTAGCCCCTGCATTTATCAATCCAAAAGGCATAACCCTATAACAGAAAGTGCCCATTCTGTAATGAAAGTTGTCTTCTCTTTGTCTGGTGGGTGCACCATGATCTGATTGTACCCAACTGCGAGGTCAGTCATGGAAACCATCATATGCCCAACCATCCTGTCTATTAGCAAATCGATGTGTGGTAGCGGGAAATCGTCCTTTGGACAAGCCTTATTCAAATCTCTATAGTCAACACACATCCTGACCTTTCCGTCTTTCTTTGGGACTGGCACAATGTTTGCTAACCAGGAAGGGTAGACAATTGGTTCTATGAACTTATTATCCAGTTGCTTGGCAATCTCATCTTTAATTATCAAAGACCATTCTGGCTTTATTCTTCTCAACTTCTACTTAACCGGCTTTGCATCAGGGTATAGCGGAATCTTATGAACTGCTATTGCTGGGTCTATTCCCGTGACATCACTTGTCTTCCACATGAAGCAGTCGACATATCTTCTGATGCACTCAACAACCTGTTCCTTATTCACACAATCATATGCAATGTATGTATATTCATTTTCTTTGCCAATTATTATCTTTTCATTCATTTCTTTTATTTCATTTATTTCATTTTTGCTAGATAATACTTGGAAAGCGAAAGACACAGGGCAACCAAGAGCTTGAACAGTTTCATTAATAATGGCGGAGTCATCCTCCAGAGTTACATTACATTCGACATCAGGGTTTTCTATTCTTGAAGCTAAGGAAGACTCAGAACTAAACTCTGACTCGGTGTTTGACTCAATATTTGACTCAGTACAAGACTTAGGTTCGGGGTGTGACACAGAACTAGGTTTGATCGCAGCTGCTTGTCCCTCCTTGGTATACCAGTTCATCAGTGGTCCATCTGTTGTCATGATCAGCTTCGTGAGGTCCCTTTTATCTTCGACATTGGTTATCATAACAACCTCATCAAAGAGACTAGGCTGCATGAAATCCTCCACTTGTGAGCCAGTTATAGGTTCTGGTTCTTCTTCCTTTATGGTCAAAACATCATCGAACATCTCAAAACCCGGTAGCTTCTTTCCAGTCATAGGAGAATAGAACGGCTCCTGGAAACCACAGTAAGGAACTGTTTTCCCAGGTTTGCAGAAGTGACAGTTCAGAGTTCTAAAGTAAGGACGCATTTTGAGGCTTTTTGCCCCCCAAGTCTTCTTCTTGTTCTTCCCATGCTCAAAATCTTCTATCTCCCCGTCTGTGGGTTTGTACCCCAAGCCAAAAGTTCCCTTATTCTCAGGCTCTTCCCATGGCCGCACTATAGATGATTTTCTCCCAGATTTTATCATTTCCATCCCGGGTAGCAGACCTACCTCTCTCCTTTGATGCATTGAACAGTGTCGTAATGGAACCCAGTCAATGCCATAGCAGTTTCACCAGGAACAACCTCAAAGAGAGACTGATATGTGGTTTTCTTGTTGATTTCACATGTGTCCCCTTTGATAGTGATGATTTTTCCTTCAAAAGGGAACTTAAGTTTTTGATGTAATGAAGATGGTAAAACATTATTCTGATGAATCCACGACCTTCCAAGGAGGAGATTAAAGCTCGCAGATACATCAATGACCTGGAACGGCACTCCCATTTTCACCGGTCCAATAGCAATTTCCAGCGTAGCAACACCCAAAATTTCTCTTCGAGTGTTATCATATGCTCTAACAATTTGATCAGAAGGTGTAAGATCTGTAGCCTCCAACCCCAGATAGCTTGCTACTTTCAAGGGACATACATTTAAGGCTGACCCATTATCAATGAGAACCATGGGCACAGTCTTTCCCCCAGTTTGTATGGTGATGTATAGAGCATCATTGTGTTTCATGCCATCTTCTGGTAAATCTTCATCAGAAAACCTGATACTTAATGCCTTGGTTGATTGGGTCAAAGTGGCCACCAAAGCTTCTGGGCTTGTGTCTACTGATGTATCAAGTTGACTCAAAGCTTTACTGAGAGCCTGACGGTGTGGGAATGAGGAAGCAAGGAGCTCCCAAATTGACACCTTAGCTTGAGTTTGTTTAAGTTGAGTGAGGACAGGGTCTTCCTTTGGTTCTGGCGTCTTCTTATATGGGTGATTCAGGGTCTTAGGGGCTTTCCCCAAGTCAAGTGGTTGATATTGCCTTCCACTTCTTGTCAAAGCATCGACCTCTTCAGCGAGGTCATTTAGATCCAGCACACATATTTCATTCATTTCCAAGAGAAGTTTGAAAGGATCAAACAAATCTTCTTCCACAGTGATGGCGTGGATGGAATGATTGGGCAAAGGGTTAGTATTAATGTTTGGTCAACTCCTGAGAGGAATGATGTCACCACTATCCACCAAATCCTGGATGCGGTTTTTCAGAGTCCAGCAAGCATCTGTCCTATGCCCTTTTCCTTGATGGTATTCACAATACTCATTGGCCTTATAATTGGAGGGTAATGGGTTTGGAGGAGGCCTCGAGTCCAAAGGCTTCAAGTACTTTCCTTCCACAGCCTTTTTAAACACTAGATGAAGGGGCATCCCAAGGTTGGTATATTGCCTTCTTGGTTGATTTCTCTGCCCAAGATTGCCCACACGTAAAGGATTCGCAGGGGCAATATTGGCCACTTCATTGACCTTGCTTGAGGAAGCAGCGTGGCCCTGTTTCTTATACTTTGAAGCAGCTCCCTCATCCACTATCTTACCCAATTGTATCAAGTCTTCTACCTTAGTTGCAGTCGCAATGAGCGATTTGAAAGTAGGTAAGTATTGGGTTTGCAGTTGAGCTTGATATGTAGGCCTTAAATTCCTGATTATAATATCAATCTGCTCCTGTTCTGAAGGGCGATTGATCATTTGGGCAGCCTTCGCCCTCCATCTCGTAAGGAACGAGGAGAAGGGTTCATTGTTATTTTGTTTGGTAGTCTCAAGCTCCCTTCTAGTGACATCTACCTCAATATTGTAGTGGTATTGAGTGTTAAATGCATTGCAGATGTCTTCCCAGGTCTTAATCTTGGCACGGTCCAGGCTTACAAACCATTTAAGGGCAGCACCAGTCAAGGATTGTTGGAAGAGTTGAGCAAAGAGCTCGTCATTTAAACCTCAAGGGCTTAAGGCCCCCACATACATTTTCAGGTGAGTTTTAGGGCAAGTAGTACCATCAAATCTGTCCATCCCAGGCATCTTGAATTTTGGAGGCAACCTAGCTTGGGGAAACAAGGATAAGGAATCCATGTCTACCACCTCTTTATGAGTTTTCATGGCAGTGATTGACCTTTCAAGCAATTCAAGTTTCTTTTTCAGCTCATCAGTTTCAGTAGCATTCTTAGAGGGTGGATCCTCCAAATTGATGACAGGGGTATTATTCTGAGCAGTCATGGGGGTACTAGTTTGTCCCACAATAGGTTCTTTCCCTAAATTTCCAGAAGTAGTGGCCGTCTTTGGTGCCCCTCCCAATTCAGCCAAGATGGCTACCCTCTGGGCAACCAAGGCTTCATCAATTCTTTCTTGCATCCTAGCTTCAATTTCTTTAACATGTCCATCTAGCAAGGCCTTAATCTGTTCAATAGTAGCCATTCCAGTAATTGGAGTAGTTGGTGTAGTTAGGGTAGTAGGACTTGTGGGTGATTGCACAGTTGGAGTTGGTGTAGCTTGTGTAGGTGAAGGCACACGGATAGTGGGTACCTGCAAGGGTTAAGGGTAAAGGATCAGGGTAGTGTGTAGGGTAGGAAGACTCTTGGTCCACTTGCATATATCAAAAGGTTTTCCCCAAAACAATGTTGTTATGTTGCATGAATGCACCTCATCACATCATAATTCATTTTAATGGAATGTGGCACTATTATTGGGTACATACAACCTAGGGGAGGGTTCTATTGTTACATGAAAAATAGGGAATAGGCTTATAATAGGGACCCTTGAGTCTTGAGTAAGATATACCTAACCACATGTGAAACAAAGAGTTTCGCGTGGGTCCAACAGTACGTTTACTCATGGGCCACTCCAAAAGGATTGGCATGGTTTGCGACAACAGGGAGGATGCTTTGGCTGTTCGCCGGCATAATCAAGAAGACCTGCCGGTCAGCGCTGCTTGCTATCCAGACTCAAAACTTTGAACAAAAAGAGAATAAATTCATTTGAAAACAATTTTTTATGCAATGGAGGAAAATGATTCCCCCATATAATGCAAGAGAAAAAGATTCTCTAAATGACAAAACAAATGCACAATTAATCAAACAAGGGTCCATCAAAGGAAAAAGATTCCTTTTGTGAATTTTATTCCGATATCCTTAAAGAAAGGATATATATTGCTAAGGTACCCTGCAAAACAAATAAAAGTACCCTAAAGAAGGGTAAATTAATCAAATAAGCAATAGTAGTCCACTAGAATCCCATAAATCATTTTTATGGTCCCCAGTAGAGTCACCAAACTGTGAACCTCGGTTTTCCACCCGAAAAGGATTCGGAGGAACGTTCACTTGTTGTTAGGAGTCGCCACTCAGTTTTTTCTGTTCAAAGGGAAAAACTAAGAAAACCCTTGTTTGACTCCAATTAATGCATCCAATGTAAAGGTTTCTAATCTACGAACCCAAGGAGGATTCGGGGACTATGTCATGTATTTGATTAACTTGCCAAAAGAAATAAACCCAAAAGGGATGAAGAACAGAAGACCAGCAGATTGTTAGTAAATTATGGACTTGCTATTTGGGGTGAATCCCAAATATGCCTACATACTCTCGTTTTTATGAGAGATCAAAGCCCATGTAGTTCGAAAAATCCTATTTAAAGGCAATTATGCATTATGCATGTGTGTGTGTATGCTTCGTGCATTGTCGGCCTTTTTGCCAAAATTATGAGATTTTTAAGCACTTAGTGCTAAATTTGATGAAATTTGGGTACTTGGTACCAAAAGAATGCAATTTAGGCTCAGTGCCAAAAAGATTAATTCATTCGTGGCTTAATGCCAAAAGGTTGATTGATTAGTTAATTAGGCCTTAGACCTAAAAGGATTAGGTCTTCGACCAAAAAGAAATTGAGAATAAGGTGCAATGTTTAGAACATGCTTGGATTGACAAATGATGAATAAGGATACTACCTTGTTCAGGATTCTCCCACTTCGAAGTTTCAGATCTTGTTTTCTTAGACCTTGGATTATGATTCTTGATTCCTGCAGCACAGGGTTAGATTTATGCAAAGAAAAGTCCTAAAAGAAGTCCTTAAGTGTATGGAAAACAGAGAATTCGTCTGCCCGAAGCCCAATGAAAAACCAAACCAAAAGCCGAACCCCCTTTCTGAAAATTCAGCAGCCTTTTATAGACAAAATTCGGACTGGACGGCGGTCGGACCACCGGTCCAGCGGTAGGACCGCCGTGGCTCGCCGGCGACTCAGCCCTCAAAAAATCACACGATTTTCATTCAAACTGATTTTCCGGGAGCTACGGACCTCCAAAAATTATTCCGAGACCATATCCGTGATCCTTGCGTTGCTCCGGACATTTCAAGTACCATGAAGACATACTTTCGGTGAACTTTGTCGTGAACTTTCAGTCCGGCTCGATCGCCTGCAGTTTGAGAAAGCCGGCCTTCCGAGCCTCAAAATTCGAGTATTCACACAATCATAATCCTTGATCAATTCCATCCATCTTCTTTGCCTTAAATTTAGTTCTTTTTGTGTTGGCAAGTATTTCAAACTTTTATGATCAGTGAAAATATAACACCTTTCACCATACAAGTAATGTCGCCAGATATTAAGAGCAAAAACAATAGTAGCTAACTCAAAATCATGTGTAGCGTAATTCAATTCATGAGATTTTAATTGCCTAGAAGCATAAGCAATTACCTTTCACTCTTACATCAAAACACAACCAAGTCCCTGATGAGAAGCATCACTATAAACAACATAGTCTTTACCTAGAATCAGTTGGGTCAAGACAGGCACTTCAGTCAATATAGCCTTTAATTGTTCAAAACTAGCTTGACATTGAGCATTCCACTCAAATTTAATTTCTTTTCTAAGGAGCTTATTTAAGGGAAGTGCTATCTTCGAAAACTCTTGCATAAATCTTCTATAATATCCAGCCAACCCAAGGAAACTTTAGACTTTTGTTATATTCTTTGGTGGTTGCCAATTCAAAATAGTCTCAATTTTACTTGGATCCACATGAATACCATTAGCTGACACTACATGACCTAGAAAGGCCACTTCTGTCAACCAAAAATCAGACTTCAATAATTTAGCATACAATTGATTCTCCCTTAGTGTCTGTAGTACAATTCTCAAATGCTTATTATGCTCCTCTCTATTTCTAGAATAAACCAGTATATCATCAATAAAAATAACTACAAACTGGTCTAAATAGGGTTTAAAGACTCGATTCATCAAGTCCATAAAAGCTACTGGAGCATTAGTTAAACCAAAGGGCATAACCAAAAATTCATAATGTCCATATCTAGTTCTAAAAGCTGTCTTCGGAACTTCTTTAAGTTCAATTTTAGAGAAAACACCCGCTCCTCTCAACTGATCAAACAAGTCATCAATCCTAGGTAACGGGTACTTATTCTTAATAGTCACTTTATTCAACTGTCGATAATCTATACATAATCTTAAGGTACCATCATTCATCTTCACAAACAAAATGGGTATGCCCCAAGGTGACACACTAAGTCTTATAAATCCTTTACCAAGCAATTCTTGGAGTTGCACCTTTAATTCTTTTAATTCTGGAGCTGTGTAGACCCTTAATTTTCCACCAGTCCGGTCCAATATATTTTAATTAGTCCAAAATATTTGTGTTGTCCAATATGTTTTAATTAGTCCAAAACAATTTTTGTTATCTTAATTAAATAATATTTGCTTTAGTATTAATTTTTATAATTAATAAATAAAAATAAATAAAAATAAAAAAATAAATAAAAATAAAAAAATCGGCGACGAAAAATTTCGTTGTCGAAAAGAGTTGCGGCGAAATGGCCTTGGGCCAATTCGCCCACAGGAAGGGCAAAGCCATTTTGCCCGTAGGTTATTTCTGCGGGCGAAATGGCCATGGCCATTTTACTCGCAGGGAAATCCATTTCGCCCGTAGCCAGCGCAGCAGTTTTTTTTTGCCAGTGCAATTTTTCCGCAACAGTTTTTTTTCACCAGCGAAATTTTTCCGACGCAAATTTTTTCAAAACCAAATACAATTAGGTTTCGGTTTTCTTTTCTTAATCAATGTTAGATTCCATGAATAACTATAATTAATCATAAAAATCTTCTATAAATAAGGACTAAAACAACACAGAAATAGGGGGTGAAATTTGAGACCGAAATTGAGGAAAACTTTGAAGATTTGAAGAATTCCTTCTGGTAGTGAAATCGATCAAACTTATTGAGAGAAGCAAACAAGCAATTTAATTCATCAAAGGCAGCAAAGCTTGTCTTTGTTCTTGTTCATCCAAGAAGCAATTTTTGGTGGAATCAACAAACGAAGGTGTGAATATCAAATTCTTTTTCCTTTACAACAGCTTGAATCATTAAACTCTTTCTTTTGATTTTAAAAACCCTAGATCCTTAATTTACCTTTTCTAAAGCTTAAAAACCTTAATTCGTTTCTTTGTTTTCCAAAAATCTTAAAATTGTTGTTTTTGTTTCTTTAAAATCTTAAAACCCTAATCTGCCTTCCAATTTTCCAAAACTCTAAATTGAATTGTTTTCTTCCCACAAACATTTAAAAATATATATCTTTTCTATTTCTATAAACCTTAAATCATTTTGTTTATTTTCATAAAGCTTCATAAAATTACCAATTGTTTTTTTCAAATTCTAAAATCTAATGCATTCTCCGAAACCCTAATTCTAAAATTCTAAAATCCTAATTCAACTCCAAAACCCAAAACAGTAAACCCTAAGCTAGCTAACCTAAACCCTAAAGTTTTCTTAAACCCTAACTCCCTTAAAACCTTAAACCCTAATTTTTATAAACCCTAATCCTTTAAACCTTAAAACCCTATAAACATAAATATTAAAATTCAAACACAGTAAGCTTAAAAACCATAATTCAGTAACCGTATATCATAAATCTAAATGTTTTAAAGTGTCCAAACTCTAGTTTCATGATTTCACTTCTCAAACACTAATTTGGTTAATCAAAGAACTTTATCAACCTCTTAAATTCTAAAACTTTGCTCCATTTCAATTCTTTTAAAAATTTACAGTAGCTTGAACCCATAAATTCCAAAACCCTAAGATAAAGAATCTTAAATAGAAACAGTAGCCCTAATTTGAATCTTTATTTGCCTTATTCAATTTTGTATTTGATTATGCTTTGATTTATTTTATATGCTTTAGTTTATTTAAGTTCAATGCTTGGTTTATTTAATTTATCATGGATGGATGTTTACTTTCTATTGATGTTTAATACCTTTGATGAATGATTTATTTATGATGAATGATTATTTACTTTTATCAATTTATTTAGATTTTCAAATGTTGTAAGAGGTATGTTTCCACTTGGTGGGTACCTCATTAGTTAAATATCATGTAATTTAAATTGCTTTTCTATTTTAGAACCAATGTAAAGGACATGTTTCTACCTTTCAGTGGGTGTCCTATTTAGGCATGGATTATGTAAAGGCATGTTTCCATCTTCGGATGGGTGTCTATTTGTAACATCCCAACCAGGCCCTCCGAGCCATCCGGGCCTCAGCCCAGGAAACCCAGGCAACCCAGCTTCAAGGGAAGCTACAGTAAGAATTGGTACTGGATTGCGCTCGCTGGCTCTCTTAAGGGAGAGGTCAAGTGTTCGATCTGGGGAGGCGACCTAGGCAGTCATCCGTACGGCATGGGCCGGCCTGGGCCAAATAAACAAATCCTGCTGGAGGGCCCGTGAGGGTAGTCCAGTACTGTAGCTTCCCTTGAAGCTGGGTTGCCTTGGTTTCCTGGGCTGAGGCCCGGATAGCTCGGAGGGCCTGGTTGGGATGTTACAGTTAAAAAGGCGCCTTTTTAACTGTGACGAACCCACCCCCAACCAGGTCGGTTGACCACTGAGGAATATACATTCCAGTGGGCCGCAGGAGGCAGTAAGGCCCGCACAGTACTGGACCACCCTCACGGGCCCTCCAGCAGGATTTGTTTATTTGGCCCAGGCCCGCCCATGCGGTACGTCTGACTGCCCAGGTCGCCTCCCCGAATCGAACACCTGACCTCTCCCTTAAGAGAGCCAGTGAACGCTTGGAAGAATTGGTACTGGATTGCGCTCGCTGGCTCTCTTAAGGGAGAGGTCAGGTGTTCGATCCGGGGAGGCGACCTGGGCAGTCAGACGTACCGCATGGGCGGGCCTGGGCCAAATAAACAAATCCTGCTGGAGGGCCCGTGAGGGTGGTCCAGTACTGTGCGGGCCTTACTGCCTCCTGCGGCCCACTAGGATGTATATGCCTCAGTGGTCAACCGACCTGGTTGGGGGTGGGTTCGTCACACTATTTATTTGTTTTGCTTGGACATTGTTTTGATTTTCAATATATCGATGCTTTATTTTAATTATTGTGTGTAATATGGATAATGTTGTTATATTTAAGAATTTTATAATATTAAGACCTGTAAAGTAGGCCAGTTCCAATGAACCGGGTGTTGTGGGGGTGCTGGGCCATTTCTCACCTTCCCCACACGTACCCAACTTTCTGAACCCATTAGAGGGTTGAGGATTCCTTAGGAATCGAGTCATCCACCCCTTTCTTTTCTCGGCCCCGTCCGGGTGGCGACTACATTTTCTCCGGGCTTAGGTCTATGTTCTCTAAGTCCTCGAGCCTAAACAGTGCAGAAGTCGCAAGAATCATTCCACCGAGAGTGGGGGCAAAAATCCCCGCTCACAGTGGCGACTCCACTGGGGATAAGAGAAGTTGATTCCGTTGGTCTTTATATTATTCTGTTCTTTCTTATAATGATATTATCCATTGCATCATATTAGTTTGCATCGTGTGCGTGAGTTAGGATGCCCGTGTTATGTTATGTAAGGGATACCATACTTTCAATCAAGGTATGGAGATCGAGCATGGCATGACCACTCATAGCTCGTACCATTTAGTATATACTTGCTATGGGAACCTAAGCCTTTTTACCCAAAGACTAAAGCTCATGTAATTGGCCTAGTTACTTTCCTTAGGTTTTTACCCCAAATTCGTGTTGTTTGACTATGGTTAATTTATCTTGGCTTAAATCATGGCTTATTTGGTTTGTTATTTTTCTAATATGAACTAAGTATATTGTGCACTCAAAATAAATTTTTCTTTAAAATTCGAAAGGCCAAAGTTATTTTTAAAATTTTTCAAGATGGTCTTTGGACATAAGACTTTTCTAAAAATAAATCAAAAGTTCTTTTACTCATGGCCCAAATACTAAGCCCAAAATATGTTTTTTCTAAAATCTTTTTACAATGGGCTTAGCAATAAAATTATTTTTATCCAACCTTTTCTTACAAAGAGCTTACAAATTATTTAGGCCAATTACGAAATACCAAAAATCAATTGTGAGCCTAGTTTATACTAAGAATAATTAATCATGGGCTTGTTTTTGGCATGAATCATTAGTTACTTTTTTCAAGTGAGAAATCTATTTATAATAAACATCTTAATTTAGTTTTAATCCAATATAGTATAAAAGCTACTTTATTTGGTTAAATAGATTAAAATCTAATTAATGGGAATTATTATGAACTGATTTCCATTTTCGAAAATATAACTATTGGTTGAAATGTCCAAGGGAATTATTCGAAAACAAGATACCCCATGTTGGTATTTTTGTTAACCATATACCTAGGAAAAGAGACTTGCCATTCGTGTGTGGATGTTATAAGGTTGGAAGGAACGTCCTAATTATCCTTGTTTGTCTATTGTTTGTGCATACATGCATACATTTGCATCTCATTAATCCTTTCTGGCTCACAGCCCTGGATTACGACAGTTCAAATGCTTACGACAATCTGACCTACGCCGGAGACGAAGTATCTAGCAACGACTCAATCACTTGCTCACCAAAAATAATGGATCCCGAACAAATTCAAAGGATGGTGAAGGAGGCCCTCAATGCCAAGATGGAAGAAATAAAAGAGGTCATAGTTGAGACCATGAAGAACCAATTGACTGCAATCTTAGAAAATCATGCCGAGGCATCTGCTAGCACTAAGAAGCCAAAGGACAAAGGGAAGACTAAAGTTGATGAAGTGGTTTTAATGATGAAAAGGTGATCATTGATGATGATGATGATTGGGCTCAATACTACCAAGATGCTCAAGAAAAGAAAAAAGAACCAAAGATTGTTGAAAGATCAACTATGGAGAAGACCGAAAGTTCTGATGTTGAAAAGATGATTGCTGATTTAGAAAAGAAATTTGAGAAGAAGCTAAAAACCAAAGTTGACAAATTATTTGAGCTAGATGAAGAAGTCCCGTACAAGTTCAAGATGCCGTCTTTCGCGAAGTTTGATGGAACCAAAAATCCTCATCTCCATGTGAAGCAGTATATCACTGCCATGCAGTCTGCTCGAGATACTAAGGCTCAAACTCTAAGGTATTTCATGCTCTCATTGGATCCTGTTGTCCAAAATTGGTTCAATACCTTAGATGATGGAACACAAAAGTGTTGGAATCTGCTTTACAAAGCCTTCATCCAACAATATGGATATAATGTCGAGATGGAAGTTACCTTAATGGAAGTGGAGTCTATTAGGCAAAGGTCGAATGAGAATTTTGTAGATTACGTGAAGAGATGGAGAAACAAGGCTGCTTTACTCAAGAAGAGGCTTGATGAATTCGATCAAATAAGGATGATTATGAGAGGGGTGTTGCCTATTCTACATGAAAGGATGTCTCATACACTCATCCGTGATTTCAAAGACCTACTCCAAGCTGGTTTGCAAATTGAGGAATGAGAAAGGGAGAAGAACCATTTTTCAACAAGAAGGAACGAGAAAGGAAATTATCAGTCTGGTAGCCAAAGCATGCAAAAGGCAGTCGGTGTTAACACTAACCAAAGAACAAGAAGACAATTTTTGGAATTAGGTAAGCCGATGTCTTGGGTTCTTAATAAACTTCAAAGAAAGGGATTGCTACAACCCTTAAATCCTCATCCTTTGCCTAAACCTCTCCCACCTAATTTTGACACTAAAGCATTTTGTCAGTTTCATCAAATGCAAGGGCATGACATGGATAGATGTGTAAGGTTGAGACATGAGATCCAAAATCTAATTGATAATGGGAAGCTGCCCGAGCCCAATAAGCCAAACACCAAAGACAACACATTACCAAAGTTCAATAGAGTACCACCGCCGGCAACTTTCATGATTGGAGGAGGTTTGCATGAGGATTTTGTCATGTCTTCTTTTCAAGATGTGGGTGGAGAAGCAACCAAAGAAGAAGAGGCATTTGGTGGAATTAAACAAGTTATGGTGGGTAAAGAAGTAACTATTTATGTTGTCAATGGGTTTTGGGATTCAAGAGATAGTGATGATGATCTAGTATCCAAGAAGGAGGAATGGACTTGGTCCGAGCCCAAAGAAGATGAAGTAATGAACACTAGATCCGGTAAGCCTTATGCAAGGCCACCACCTAAGGAGGTAGAAACTAATAAGGGTAAGGAAATTGAAATAGGAAATAAAGAAGAGGAAGATGATACTGTACTCAAGCAATTGAAAAGAACCCAAGCAAGTGTTAGCATTTGGGACTTACTAGCTACTTCTAAAAAGCACCGAGAAACTATGGCCAAAGCCTTGGCTAGCATGCCAATTTCTATCTCCATGACACCGGAGGAGCTTATCAACTTCATAAAAATTGGAGGAGTAATGAAATATGAAGAGGTTCAAGAAAAGAGTGAAGTTAATATGGGAGTAGTTTCTTTCTCAGATGCAGATTTACCGAAGGAGGGGAGAGATCATATCCTCCCTCTCTTTATCAAAATAGAAGTCAAGGGGAAGAGGACTCCATGTGTAATGGTCGATGATGGGTCCGCCATAAATGTCTGCCCACTTAAGATATTGCCAAAGCTAGCCATGTCAACAAGGGATCTAAACCTGACCGAGGTAACAATTCGGGCTTATGACAACACTAAGAGACACGTCGAAGGGACTTTCAAAGCTGCTGTCAAGGTTGGTCCAATTGAATCTATTATTGAGTTTGTTGTTTTAGACATACCGGTTACCTTTGCCTTACTCTTGGGGCAACCATGGTTTCATCCTCTTGGTGGAGTTCCTTCCACCCTTCATCAAAAGATTAAGTTCCCCAACGGAGATGAGACAGTGGTCATTAAAGCTGAAGATAATGAGATTGTTAATGCTCTAATGATTGAAAAGCCTCTCAATGGTATTCAAGTAGCTGCAATTTCTGATGATGAAGTAGTGGACTCCAAAGTTTTGAATATGATGAAGAATATGATCTACCTTCCTGGAGCTGGTCTTGGAAAGGGTAAGGCCGGTTTGACAAAGCTGCCAGACTTTAGAACTCAAACTTCCAAGAAGGGGTTGGGATATGATGAAGACAATGATGTCCAGCCAAAGAAGAGTGAGAAGATGAGCTTCCCACCACTTGAAGAGATCTTTGTCAAAGCTCCAGATATGGGCCCACTCCAAGGAAAGCCCGAGCCAATCATATTCATGGGAAAGTTGATCCCAGGTTTTAAAATTTTTACAGATGTGGCCGAGCTAGTCGACCAAGTGAAGAAAGATCTCACCTTGTCAGCCAACAAAGAAGCCAATCCAAAAGAGAAGAATGAAGCTGTCCTGAAAGCCGAGAAGACTCTGAAGGAGATTGCTGCCCTGGTTGAAGAAAAGTTTGAAGATATCCTGCCTTATGATTTTGAGAACAATTATTTTGATTTTGATTTTAATTTGTCTACTTTGTATGAGGATGATGATGTTCTCTTTTACAAAATGAATGTAATAAAGTCTGATTTTGCTTACTTGTGTGATGTTTCTCCTGATGGTTGCATACATTCAAATAGCAGTTACATGAGCATCTTTAATATTAATTCTGTTAACACAATCATTAAATTTGGGAACAACCAAAAATCCTAAAAATATTAGCATAACATCGGACCTTACTCCTAATGAGAGAGAGAGATTTGAAAAATATTCAAAAAAATATGAAGAAGTATTTGCTTGGTCTTATGAGGATATGCCTGGAATAGATTGAGACATAGCCGAGCATCATATTCCTACTTACACTCACATGAAACCTGTCAAACAAAAGCTTAGGCGATTAAGACCTGAGTGGGCTAAATTGGTTAAAGAAGAGGTCACTAAGCAAATACAAGTGAAGTTCCTTGAAGTGATAGAATATCCAGATTGGTTAGCCAACATAGTACTCGTGCCAATGAAAGATGGAAGAATAAGGGTCTATGTGGACTATAGAGATTTAAACAAGGCTTCCCCTAAGGATGATTTTCCTTTACCTCATATAGATGTTCTCATTTATAGTGCAGCCTCTAGCGTACTACACTCATTTGTAGATGGATTTTTCAGATACAACCAAGTGTTAATGGCCCAAGAGGATAAAGCTAAAACTGCTTTCATTACTGCATGGGGTATATTTTGTTATAGGGTGATGCCGTTCGGTTTAAAGAATGCTGGAGCAACCTACCAAAGGATGGCCACCACACTATTTCATGACATGATGCACAAAGAGTTTGAAGTATATGTTGATGATATGATGGTTAAATCGGACACAAGGGAACAACACTTCCAAAACATAGAATTATTCTTCGATAGAGCTTTGAAATATAAGCTAAGATTGAACCCGAAGAAGTGTGTATTCGGTGTTACCTCAGGTAAATTATTGGGACATGTGATTGGTCCTAATGGCATTGAGATTGATCCTGACAAAGTTAAAGCAATTAGGGATATGCCAGCCCCAAAGACGAAGAGAGAAGTTCGGGGATTTATTGGTAAATTACAATACATTAGCAAGTTCATAGCAAAACTCACAATAATTTGTGAGCCTATCTTCAAATTGCTTAGAAAGAATCAGCCGATCATATGGAATGAAGAATGTCAAAAGGACTTTAAGCGAATAAAAGATTATTTGTTGAATCCACCTATTTTAAAACCACTTAAACCCAGCAAACCTCTATTACTATACTTAGCAGTAGAAGAAGAGTCAATAGGAGCCATGCTAGCCAAATGGCTAGATTTATTGAAAAGAACCTCATCTGCCGGTACGGGGTCCCGCACAGTGTGATATCAGACAATGGGGTATAGTTTCAAGGAGCAGTTAAGGATTTATTCTCGAAGTACCAAATCCATCATCATCGATCCTCTCCTTATAGACCAAAGGCTAATGGCACAGTAGAAGCAACAAACAAAACAATTAAACAAATTTTATCCAAGATGACCAAGACTTACAGGGATTGGTCAGAGATGCTTCCCTTTGCTTTATGGGGATATAGGACAATGCCTACTGGAATGACACCATTCTCTTTGGTTTTTGGGATGGAAGCAATATTGCCAATTGAAATTGAGAGCAAGTCATTGAGAGTAGTCTTAGAAGTTGAACTACCTGAAATAGAATGGGTAGCGAGCAGATACATAGAGTTAGCTTTACTAGAAGAGAGAAGGTTAAAGGCATTGTATCATCACCAACTATATCAAAAGAAGATAGCTCGGGCCTACAATAGAAGGGTTAAAATTATAAAACTCAGAGTCGGGGATTTGGTGTTGAAGCAATGTAAGCCTAATGTATCTGATCCAAGAGGGGTGTTTAGGCCTAGCTGGGAAGGGCCATATGTCGTGAAACAAGTCATGAACAAAGGTGCGGTGAAGTTATCAGACATGGATGGGAACGAATTTAGTGAGCCAGTAAACATTGACAGGTTAAAGAGGTTTTATGTATGATATAAAAAAAAGAGAGAGAGAGAGAGCTCGCTAGGTTGAAAACCCAAAAAGGGTGGCCTAGACAAAAGTTAGAGCAGTCCGCTAGTTTCGAAAACCCGAAATGGCGAGCTAGGCAACAATTAGGGCTAAATGAGAGAAAATCGTCAATTAGAAAACCCGAAAGGGCTAGTTGGCAACAGGAGTGATCTTGTGTATGCTGGCTTTATGTTTGGTTGTTCCCCAATTTAATAAAATAGAATTAATGTTAAAATTATTCTATGTGCACTACTATAAGTATTTGACCAGATATGGATGAAATAAATAAACATAATAGTAAAAGGTGATGACAAATTATAAATGGAAAAGAAGCATCTTTTATTACTTTAATTATTTTTCATCCTAACA
This sequence comes from Garcia nutans, assembly GCA_947685225.1. Lineage (NCBI taxonomy): Eukaryota > Viridiplantae > Streptophyta > Magnoliopsida > Malpighiales > Euphorbiaceae > Garcia > Garcia nutans. The sequence continues at coordinate 41,430,449 of CANTUV010000045.1, forward strand.
ATACACTTTTTGAATTGACAAATGTAAAATTTATGGCAGTCGATAAATGTAACGTGTAGGCCAGCTTTGTCTCAGCTAATCCAAGTAGGCTTCAGTCAAGCGAGGCATGTCTAAATCAGGAGTAAAGTTAGAACTGCGAGGCTCAGCTCCGTACTGATGGCCAAGTAGGCGAGGATCATAGCATGTACCTTAACGAAGAGCAGCAAGGGGAACATATCAAGTATGTCTGCATGGTGGTACGAGAAATCTTCCACCAAGGTACCAACCAATGGATATTGACTTTAGAGCGTGAGTGGATCCAGTCAACCCAGTCAGCATATAAAGAAGCAGGATGGAGTAGTTTCCTAGCAAAATGATGACGTGGCAGGTATCTGGCAAAATCCATGGATGGAGTATCAAACAAACAAAGACGCTCCTGAAGCCAAATCTATGAAAAAAAAAAAGAGTCCGCTAAGTAGAAAACCCGCAAGGGAAGCTTAGGCAAAAATTAGGACAGCTCGCTAGTTCCAAAAACCCACATGGGAGGACTAGGCAAAAATTAGAGCAATAAAAAATATATATAACAAAAAAGAAAGAGGTTCGCTAAGTTGAAAACTCGCGAGGGCAGCTTAAGCAAAAATTAGGACAGCTCGCTAGTTCCGAAAACCCACATGGGCGGACTAGGCAAAAATTTGAGCAATAAAAAGAAGAGAAAAAAGAAAACCTAAATTGAAAACCCGAAAGGGTAGTTTAGGTAATTACCTGAAGCAGCAATGAACTCCCAGTCAGTCTCTTTGTCAATCCTGATTTAAGTCGGTCTAATCCAACTAAGGTCTCGGCTAAGATCACAGGTACCGGCGACAAGCCTCCTTCCATTTGGTCCATAATATCCAATACTCATGGATCAATATCACCATCAGAAGAAACAAGCAAGAATTGGCCAAGTAAGCAAAGACAGAGCATGCGTCCCCATGCCTTAATAGGGGCCAAATGAGAGAGACAAAAATCAATCAAGGGAGCAAGTAGAATTTTTTCACCTCCCATCAACCGAAGAACTTCGGGTTTGGGAATTTAAAATAACATCTACATCTTCTGTTGAGTTTTGAAAACCAATGTGGGTAATGCCATTTGTTGATTATTTGGATATCCAAGGATGGCCTCAAATTCTTCAATCAAGGGACATATTTCAAAGCCATTAATTTTAAATACCCTAGAATCCGTATTCCAAATGGAAGCCACGGCATGTAAGAAGGAGTGGTCCAATTTAACATTTTGAAAATATTTTAAAACATCAAGTTTTGACCACGAAATTTGCTTCCAATGAATGGCATCCATATTCTTAAATAGAATTTTTATCTTCTTTAAATGATGTTCGATCATGGTTGATGAATGAAGGAAAATCAAAATTGTTAAAGGGAGTTTTTTACGTTGAAATGGAAAGTTTTTGGTTTCTATATGAAATATGGCATAAAAGGTGATTTATATAGAAGAAACAATCATTTCCAAAATTGATAAGGAAAAGGTGATGGGAAAGGGTGAGACCATATGGCATAAGGAAAGGAATTAGCAACAAATTTCCTTTACCGCGTTGAATTGGCTTAGCAAAGTGATGTGGCTGTAAATTATGAAATTGTGATGTACTGTGATAAAAAAAATATGAAAAATAAAGTTTAGTAACTGTGATGCAGGAACGATGAAAAGTGAAAAAAAAAGAGTTACAGTAAAGATGGAAATTGTATTTTTTTCATTATTGTACAATATTTATACAATTGATACAATATTTATACATCACTAAGAGGGTGGTGGTAGGTCATCAAATAAAGCCCTGAAAAAGTCATCGCCTGTTGGGGGAGAAGGCAAATTACTCATCCCGGGATCACCCGAAGCAGGAGCACCAAAATCCCTATTACCTTGAAGTTCTGATCCGTCACAGTCCTCATCAGAAGCAGACGATAGGATCTCATGGTCATCAGTTTGGGGGCATCTTGATGAAGAAGCGCCAGGATCCCTCATCCCCTGAAATCGGAAGTCTCAAAAATTTTGTTCAGATTGATGATATAAATTTTCAAAATGAGAAGCCTGCTGACGACTTGCAGCCAACTCTTTTTGAAGTTTCCTATTTTGTTCTTCGAGCATCCACTGTGAGCCAAAAAGGAAAAAAGGTAAGAGCATACATAATCATGCATACATATAGCATAAATTACCATGAAATAAGGAACTTACCAGGTAATTCATATCAATACTCTGCGGATGAGATGGCATATCTAGCGGGCTAGAATGAGGAAATGAAGGGGCAATAAAAGAAGGTACAGCCTCATGATCAAATGAGCCAATATCCTACAACAATCATTAAAGAATTAAAAAAAAAAAAGAAAGAAGCAATTGTAAGGAAAAAATGGTAAAAGTTTTACCTGAGAAGTACTAGCCCCGAGATGTGGAACAAACTCTCCTGCATCTCCGTGATGTTCCTCTTCATCTCTGCCCTCATTTTCTTTGGGAATCTCCCGCACACCAACAAGAGATACATCAAAGTTCAAGAGCCTTCTTTGAATAAAATGGGCATAAGATGCACTCGGCGGATAGAGAAATCCTTCAATACCATAACCGTACCGAGCCGGCCACCAGGCATCCTCCGGCATCAACATAATATTTAAAGTATATTCCTGGCAAGGTATCAGAATCCTCCACTGCTCTGGACTGAGAAACCACTCATAAACTCTCTCTCCAAGAAACCAGCCACTGGACACTGGGCCAGCGATGACTCGGCAAGAATGTTGGAAAGATAGCGCAGCCCTCATGAAAGGAGACCAGTTTGTCCGCTCTTCTGGGTTCCACCAGGCCAAATTCACCTGCAAAATAACATAAGGTAAGTAAACTTTCACATAAAATTTAAAGCATACTAATGTTATTTTACCTGGTCTGGTTAAGCGGCTCAACACAAAGCGGTGAGTATGCACATGGTGAGAGCCGGGAACGTCCACACGATCGGACAACCAGAAATTTAATTTTGGATACCCAATTCTCTCTCGGGAAATACCAGAAACCCTCACGAGGTTGTGTTCATATGCCCATGCCTACAATAATAGTAAAGATTAAATTCATACAAGAAAAGAGTGGAATTGATATTGGTGGAAGAAAAATACCTCGACAACCGCCATCAAGCCAACGAAAGACTTCTTATTTCGGCAAAGTTTATCAAGACCATGGTAAAGACAGGCGAGACCAGCTTCACCCCAGCCAGAAGATGGTACCATTCTGAAATAAGAAAGGGCAACCCTGACAAGTGGATGGAGGATTCAGTGCTGCTTAAGATAGAAGATCCAAGCAAATATAACAAAAATCCTCTAGCATACTGTTAGGCCATGTCTCTATGAATCCATCCTTCGTAGTTCATCCAATAGCTACGAATCGATTTAATTTTTATCTTAAAAGGCCCTTTATATGATGGTTCCATACCAATTAATTCTCGAATTTCTTCAAATATTAAAATATCATTGGTCAGAGGAACCGAAACACCATCATATCGAAGGTTGATTATAGCAGTAAAATCGACCGGACCAATTGTCATCTCTCCAATGGGCAAGTGAAAAGTGTGGCTTGTGTCCAACCATCGTTCTGCAAGTGCCTGGACTATAATCTGGTCTATCTGATACTCCTCGGATGGTAATTGTAAGATGAAGCTCTCAAAGTCGCAATCTTGGATAATCTGCCTTACCTGAGAAGGCACTACCTCATACCATTGTCGAGCTTTGTAGATACACCCTCCAGCCCGAACAACGCAAAGATCATGCTAACATGGAGCCAGGTAAGTTAATACCAGGTAAGTACATATTATTCAATCTGCTTAAATTAATTTAGTTTTCCTAAATTTTCTAAAAAATAATAATATAAAAACATAACTAAAAAATAAAGACAAGCATAAAGAATAAATAATAATAATAATAATAAAATAAAAAAACAAGAAAAAATAACAGAAAGCCGAGAAAAGAAAAAAATATATATATAAAAAGAAAGAAAAAATAACATAAAGACAAAAAAAAGAAAAATAATAATAAAATAAAAAAGGAAAAAAATAATTACCGTGCTCTTTAGGTTTGAACTTCGATGAAGCGGCATCCCGACTAGTAGATATATATTTCCATCTTCATGATGCCGAATAAACTCCAATAACTCGGCATTAGAATAAGTCCCTGACCTTGAAGCATGCATTTTTTTTTTTTGAAAACTATGCGCTAAATTTGAAAGAATTTGAGAGAATTATAGAAATTATAGATTTAGCTATAAATGAAATGAAGGATTCGTGGATTTTTATAGAGAAACAGCAAGGAAAAAAAATAAAATTCAAAAGTAAGTTTTACTGTTTATAAATAGTAAACTTTTACTATTGATGAATAGTAAATCTTAATATTTATAAATAGTAAATTACTATTGATAAATAGTAAAATACTATTTACTACTATTTACAAAATACTTGTTTATGCATCAAAACAACTCATTTGGAATCAATTTACAAAATTAAAAATCATGATTTCAAAAACTCAAATGTTCCATAACCCTAAATTCTCTCTCTTCACCAATCTTACCTAAACTCAACCATTTCTTTAATCCAACCTTAAAATCATTATTAACTACCCAAAATAACATCATACACACCCATTCCAATAATTATAACATGCTACATCAAAATTCCAAACTCAACATAATCTAATTTTCTATAGAATTCAAAGAAAAGAGTTGAAAACTTACTAATTTTGGTGGAAATCACCAAAAATCCATTTTGAATACTTGAAATCCTTCAATTTTTGGAGTATGGAAGAAGAAAATCCCTCTCTTGAAGCCATGAAATTCGGTCTTGAAGGAAAGAAGAAGAAGATGATGAAAAAAAATAATTTTCTCTTTCCTCCCTCTCACATTTTCAACCTTATATATATTATTATTTTAATATAATTCTAATTAATTATTTAATTAATTAATTAAAACCCCAAACTATTATCTTCCATCCAAAATTATTTATTTTTGAATTATTTTATTAATTTTAAATTTCTAAGATTTAATTACCAAAATACCCTTTTACTTTGACTTTTCTTTTAAAAAGTGTTGACTTTTAGATGTTGTATACATTTTACATATATATCACATATATATTCCACTTTTTCATTTAAAATCCCTTCAATTTTCATTTCAAACCATTAATTTAATTTATCCATTTAAATTATAATTTATTTTATCAAATTTCTAAAAATTAGAACTTTTCAAAAATTTGGGATATTACACATATGCACAAGTAATGTGTATCTTATATACACATCAAATGTACCTTATATGTGTATCAAATATTAAGTATGTAATGTATTAATCCAACATATACAATTAATATACCATATGTATATGTTATATATATACACTCTATATATATATATATATTGAGTATATATAAAATTTTATATTTCCAAAAATACGGATGTGACATATTTTCCTTAGGTCCAAAACCTAGAATCATTTCTAAGTCCAGAACTTAGCTTGGGTCCAGAACCCAAATTTTCCTTAGGTCTAGAACCTAGAATCTCTTTTAAGTCCAGAACATAGCTCGGGTCCATAACCCAAATTACCTTAGGTCTAGAACCTAGAATCATTTCTAAGTCCAGAACTTAGCTCAGGTCCAGAACCCAAATTTTCCTTAGGTCCAGAACCTAGAATCTTTTCTAAGTCCAAAACTTAGCTCGGGTCCAGAATCCAAATTTTTCTTAGGTCAAAAATCTAGAATCTTTTTTAAGTCCAAAACTTAGCTCAGGTCTAGAACTCAAATTTTTCTTAAGTCTAGAACCTATAATCTTTTCTAAGTCCAGAACTTAGCTAAGGTCCAGAACCCAAATTATCCTTAGGTCCAGAACCTAGAATCTTTTCTAAGTCCAGAACTTAGCTCGAGTCCAAAACCCAAACTATCCTTAGATCCAGAACCTAAAATCTCTTTTAAGTCCAGAACTTAGCTCGGGTCTAAAACCTAAATTTTTCTTAGGTCCAGAACCTAAAATTATGCTTAGGTCCAGAATCTAAAATTATCGTTGAGTCCAGAACTCGAACTGGGTCCAGAACTCAAAGCCTCAACCATCTCAAAAATTAAGTCTTATTACTTTTCACTCTCTTTCACTAAAGTCTCAGATCATTCAAGCAGGGGGCAAACTGTAGACCCTTAATTTTTGACCCAGTCCCGTCCAATATATTTTAATTAGTCCATAAATTTTTTGTGCTGTCCAATATATTTTAATTAGTCCAAAACAATTTTTGTTATCTTAATTAAATAATATTTGCTTTAGTATTTAATTTTTATAATTAATAAAAATAAATAATAATAATAATAAACTAATAAAAAAATAAAATAAAATCGACGTCGAAAAATTTCGTCGCCGAAAAGAGTTGCGGCGAAATGGCCAAAGCCATTTCGCCCGCAAATTATTTCTGCGGGTGAAATGGCCCGCAAGCCAATTTTTGCCCGCAGCCAGCTTCGGCAGCTTTTTTCCAGCTCATTTTTTCCTCAGCAGTTTTTTTTCGCCAGCGCAATTTTTTCGCAGCAGTTTTTTTTTGCCAGTGAAATTTTTTCGACGCAAATTTTTCCGAAACCTGAAACCAAATACAATTATGTTTCGGTTTCCTTTTCTTAATCAATGTTAGATTCTGTGAATAACTAGAATTAATCATAAAAATCTTTTATAAATAAGGACTAAAACAACATAGAAATGGGGAGTGAAATTTGAGACCAAAATTGAGGAGGAAAACTTTGAAAGATTTGAAGAATTCCTTCTGGCAGTGAAATCGATCAAACTTATTGAGAGAAGCAAACAAGCAATTTAATTCATCAAAGGCAGCAAAGCTTGTCTTTGTTCTTATTCATTCAAGAAGCAATTTTTGGTAGAATCAACAAACGAAGGTGTGAATATCAAATTCTTTTTCCTTTACAGTAGCTTGAATCATTAAACTCTTTCTTTTGATTTTAAAAACCCTAGAACCTTAATTTACCTTTTCTAAAGCTTAAAAACCTTAATTCGTTTCTTTGTTTTCAAAAAAATCTTAAAATTGTCGTTTTTGTTTCTTCAAAATCTTAAAACCCTAATCTGCCTTCCAATTTTTTGAAACCCTAAATTGAATTGTTTTCTTTCCACAAACCTTTGAAAATATATCTTTTCTGTTTCTATAAACCTTAAATAGTTTTGTTTATTTTCATAAAGCTTCATACAATTATCAATTGTTTTTTTCAAATTCTAAAATCTAATGCATTCTACAAAACCCTAATTCTAAAATTCTAAAACCCTAATTCAACTCCAAAACCCAAAACAGTAAACCCTAAGCTAGCTAACCTAAACCCTAAAGTTTTCCTGAACCCCAACTCCCTTAAAACCTTAAACCCTAATTTTTCTAAACCCTAATCCTTTAAACCTTAAAACCCTATAAACATAAATATTAAAATTCAAACACAGTAAGCTTAAAAACCATAATTCAGTAACCGTATATCATAAATCTAAATGTTTTAAAGTGTCCAAACTCTAGTTTCATGATTTCACTTCTCAAACACTAATTTGGTTAATCAAAGAACTTTATCAACCTCTTAAATTCTAAAACTTTGCTCCATTTCAATTCTTTTAAAACTTTATAGTAGCTTGAACCCATAAATTCCAAAACCCTAAGATAAAGAATCTTAAATAGAAATAGTAGCCCTAATTTGAATCTTTATTTGCCTTATTCAATTTTATATTTGATTATGCTTTGATTTATTTTATATGCTTTAGTTTATTTAAGTTCAATGCTTGGTTTATTTAATTTATCATGGATGGATGTCTACTTTCTATTGATTTTTAATACCTTTGATGAATGATTTATTTATGATGAATGGTTATTTACTTTTATCGATTTATTTAGATTTCCAAATGTTGTAAAAGGTATGTTTCCACTTAGTGGGTACCTCATTAGTTAAATATCATGTAATTTAAATTGCTTTTCTATTTTAGAACCAATGTAAAGGACATGTTTCTACCTTTCGGTGGGTGTCCTATTTAGGCATGGATTATGTAAGGGCATGTTTCCATCTTCAGATGGGTGTCCATTTATTTGTTTAGCTTGGACATTATTTTGATTTTCAATATATCGATGCTTTATTTTAATTATTGTGTGTATTATGGATAATGTTATTATATTTAAGAATTTTATAATATTAAAACCTGTAAAGGAGGCCGGTTCCAATGAACCGGGTGTTGTGGGGTTGTTGGGCCATTTCTCACCTTCCCCACACGTACCCAACTTTCCAAACCCATTAGGGGGTTAGGGATTCATTAGGAATCGAGTCATCCACCCCTTTCTTTTCCCCGCCTGTCCGCGTGGCGACTCCATTTTCTCCGGACTTAGGTTCGTGTTCTCTAAGGCCCCGAGCCTAAACAATGCCGAAGTTGCAAGAACCATTCCACCGGGAGTGGGAGAAAAAATTCCCACTCACAAGGTGCAATTCTATAAGGTGGAATAGAAATTGGTGTTGTACCTGAAACTACATCAATAACAAATTCTGCCTCTCTCTGTAGTGGTATGCCAGGTAATTCTTTCAGAAAAACATTCGAAAACTCACTCACTGTAGGTATGTCTCCCAAAACCTTGCTTGAATGTCGTGTATCATTAACATAAGCAAGATAAGCTTCACATCTCTTCCTAATCAACCTTCTAGCTTTAGCTGCAGAAATCAAACTAGAAGGATAAAATTGTTTTTCTCCTTGAACTACAATTTCACCATAACCCGAAATCTTAAAAGTTATAACTTTACTACAGCAGTCCATAACTGCTTAATGTCAGAACAACCAATCCATTCCTAAGATTACATCAAAGTCATGGAATGGTAGTTCAATCAAATCAGCAGAAAGTTCTACATCATGCACTCTAAGTGGACAATTTCAATATACTCTATTTACCTTCACACTATGGCCTAAGGGATTTGTAACTTCTATCTCATAATCAAATTTATCAACACACATTTTCTTCCCTGAAACTATAGTTGTACAAATATAAGAATGTGTAGAACCATGATCTAACAATGCATGCACATCAAGACCAAGTAAAGAAAATTTACCAACTATAACATCAGGAGCATCCTGGTCCTCCACAGCTTTCATGGCATAAGCCCTAACTGGAGCACTGCCTCGAGTCTGAGGTCTATCCATTATTTCAGATTCTCTCTACTGACTAACATTGGGATGACCACCTCTACCTGTCTTACAGCTTGACTAAGACCTTTGTACAGAACTTTGTCCTTCTACAACTTCTAATTCTTTTATTGTTGGACAATCTCTGATTTTATGCTCCAAAGAACCACATTTCAAGCAAGTCCCCTTTTTATACCGACAATCTTCACTTGCATGGCCCTTACCACAATATTAACAAGGTGTAGTGTCGACCCTTAATTTTTGACCTGATCCGATCCAATATGCTTTATTTAGTCCAAAATGATTTTTGTTGTTTAATTGGTCCAAAATAATTTTAATTAAATAATTTTTAAAATAGTATCTAATTAATAAAAAATAAAAATAAACAAATAAAAATAAAAATCGGAGTCGAAAAAAAATCGGCAGCGAAAAGTGGTTGCACGTACCCGTCAGGTGGTCGCGCGCGCCCGTCGGGCCAACAGCACGGCTGGCACGCCCACGGGCCCGTCGCCAGAATTTTTGCCAGCGCAAATTTTTCTGATGCAATTTTTAGGATTCTAATCCAATTAGGTTTTAATTTCTTTTTTTTATTATTATTACTTACCTTAATCAATTAGGAATAAACAACCTAAAAACCACTATAAATAAGGACCAATTAAACCAAATCAAGGGAGGAAAGAAAATACACAAAGACTTTAAGATTTGAAACCAAATCAAGGAAGGAAAAGGAAAAACTCAATTCATGATATTAATAGCAGCAGTAGCACGGCAGAAACAGAAAAGGAGGAGGCAATCAAAGCTTGTCTTTGGAGCTAGTTCATCCAAGAAGAGTTATTTTTTGGAGAATCAACAAAAGAAGGTATGTTTTAATTCTTTTGATTTATGTTTTACAATAGTCAAATCTATAAAATTTAAGTTTTTTTTTTTTAAATCACAATCTTAGAGCTTTAACTTAATTTTTCCAAGATTAGAACATTAAAAACGTGACTTTCTCTTCTAAAAGGACTCAAAATTGTTATTTTTTCTTCTTAAAAATCTTTAAACTTTAATTGAACATATTTTTCGACAAAACCAAAATAAAATTCTGTTTCTATTAAAATTTTAAATTAGGTTCTTTTTCATTCAAAAAACCTTAAAAAACATCTTTTCTACTTATAAAAACTTCAATCCATGTGTTTAAATTCATAAAATCTCATAAAATATCAAATTGCTATTTAAAACTCTAATTTAAATACTTTGGCCGAGAACTCCAATTTCAAAGCCTAAAATCCAAAAATCATCTTTTAAACCTAAAATAATGAACCCTAACCCTTTAAAACCTTAAACCCTAACTTTTTCTAAACTTTAAACCCTTTAAAACATAAAAAACATAAAAACATAAAAAACTCAAAAAAGCTACAGTAGCTCAATTTACTATTTTAAAAACATGAATTAAAAATATTTCAAAAGTGTCCAAAACTCAAGTTTTATTATTTCATCATTCAAATCTTAATTGGTTTAAACAAAGTGACTTGCTAACCTTTAAAAAACATAAAACCTAATCTATTTTAATTACCTAAAAAGTCATAGTAGCTTAAACTTTAGAATTTCCAAAGCCTTAACACATGAGATAAATAACCCTAAATAGAAATAGTAGCTATACTTGAACTTTTATTTGTTTTATTCAATTCCATATTTATTTATACCTTGATTTATTTCTTATGCTTTAATTTATTTAATTTTAATACTTGATTTATTTAATTTATCATGGATGTATGTTTGTTTTATATTTTGGTTAATACTTTTAATGAATGATTTATTTATTATGGATGATTATTTACTTTTATCAATCAATTTAGACTTCCAAAAGTTGTAAGAGGTATGTTTCCACTTGGTGGGTACCTCATTAGTTAAACATCATGTAATTTAATTTTCTTTTCTATTTTAGAACCTTTGTAAAGGGCATGTTTCTACCTTTTGGTGGATGTCCTATCTAGGCATGTGATGTAAGGACATGTTTCCATCCTTGGATGGGTGTCCATTTATTTGTTTTGTTTTGTTTGGACATTGCTTTGATTTTAATATAATGATGCTTTCTTTTTATTGTGTGTAGTATGAATAATGTTATTATACTTAAGAATTTTATAATATTAAGACCTGTAAAGGAGGCCGGTTCCAATGAACCGGGCGTTGTGGGGGTGCTGGGCTATTTCTCACCTTCCCCACATGTACCCAACTTTCCGAACCCATTAGGGGGCTGGGGATTCCTTAGGAATCGAGTCATCCACCCCTTTCTTTTTTCCCGGCCCGTCCGGGTGGCGACTCCATTTTCTTCGGACTTAGGTCCGTGTTCTCTAAGGCCCCGAGCCTAAACAGTGCCGAAGTATCAAGAACCATTCCACCGAGAGTGGGGGCGAAAATCCCCGCTCACATGTAGTAACAACTCTTGAAGAAGAGCTTGTAGCCACTCCAAACCTACCACCTCTAGACTTATGAAAACTAGCTCTACTTCCTCTACTAAACTCCTGAGTTTGGGCTTGAATATTTCTTTGTCTTTTCTAGCCACCTTGTTGTTCTTCACTAGAAAATCCCTTCTTTGATTATTGTTTTCTTCCCTACTCTTGTTTAATCTCATTTTCTATAGCGACTACTGCATTAATAAGAGTGGAAAACTCTTTAATCCTCATTGCTATTAAATACACCCGAATCTGACTGTTCAAACCTTTATTCAAACCGCTTATACTTCTCTTCCTCAGATACAACTAACTCTTGTAAATATTTGCTGAGGCAAACAAACTGCCTCTCATAGTCAGACATAGATAATTGCCTTTGCTTAAGATACAAAAACTCCCGACGCTTCTCCTCTAAATAAATCTCACTAATATATTCCTTTTTAAAATTCTTCTTGGAAAAATGCCCAAGTAAGTCTATCTGCAGGTACACCTTTCTGCTTTGTATCCCACCAGGCAAAAGCTTGTTCTTGCAATAAGAAAACTGAACACTCTAATCTTTCCTCATCAGTACAATGCAGAATATCAAAAACTCTCACAATCATCTCCATCCAATACTCATCTACTGAACATTCATCAGTATCACGAGCTTTAAAATCTTCTACTCCCAATTTTCTAATTTTCGCCAATGGAGATCTTTGGGGAACTGGCAGTGGAGGTTGTGCAGGAGGAGCAACTCTTACAATTTGCCTAAGAATTTCCCCCATATTTCTCACAAATTGGGGATCTAATGGAATTTGTTCCGCAGAAGGTTCCGATGGCTGCTGATTTCCCACATTAGCTTGACTGTGTGAGGACGCATCTTGATTCTTGACACCTTGATGGGATTCAGAGGCCATATTATACCTTTAAACATTAAAAATCAACTGCATCAAACATTTATTCAATTATATAGTTCACATAGCAATGACAGTTGTACTTTTCTTTTAACCCATTACTTAGAACCGGATAAACCTACTCTGATACCACTAAATGTAACACCCCCTACATAGCCCATACACTTACCTACATAGCAGATGTCTCCTACCATTCACAATTGTTCTATATATGTGTCTATGTATGTATTAAAGAAATAAAGTCAAAATACTTTTAAGCATTAATGCAGTTGTTAAGCTTTCTATAGTACACACATATATTTATTAATTTATAAGAACTCTTAATGATAACTTATATTATTATAAAATTCTCAAACTACTCTCAAACTAGTACAACTATCATACTGTGAGCGGGGATTTTCATGGTTCTTGCGACTTCGGCACTATTTAGGCTCGGGACCTTAGAGAACACAGGCCTCAGGCCGGAGAAAATGGAGTCGCCACCCGGATGGGCCGGGAAAAAGAAAGGGGTGGATGACTGGATTCCTAAGAAATCCTCAACCCCCTAATGGGTTTACAAAGTTGGGTACGTGTGGGGAAGGTGAGAAACTGCCCAGCACCCCCACAACGCCCTGTGTATTGGAACCAGCCTCCTTTGCAAGTCTTAATATTACAAAATTCTTAAGTATAATAATATTATCCATATTACATGCAACAATTAAAATAAAGCATCATTATATAAAAAATCAAAGCAATGTCCAAACAAAACAAATAAATGGACACCCATCCGAGGATGGAAACATGTCCTTACATCGTCCATGTCGAAAACTAAAGAGGACATCCACCAAAAGGTGAAAACATGTCCTTTACATTAATTCCAAAATATAAAAACAATTTAAATTAATTAATGAGGTACCCAATAATGGAAACATACCTCTTACAATTTTAATACCAAAATAAACAAATAATAATCATAATAATAAAGAAAATATCCATCCATGATAAATTAAATAAATCAAGCATTGAAATTAAATAAATCAACCATCAAAACATATACTAAACTCCATAATCAAATCTAAAATTAAATAAAGCAATAAAAATATAAATTTAGGGTTCACATCTTAAAATAGGATTTTAGAATTTTAATTACTAAATTAGGGCTTTGAAAAAAGGAAAGTTAAATACACAGACTCATAATACACAAATGAATATTGACCCCTTCAACGAATCCATAATGCTTAGCGGGCGGGAGTCAAGGGGGCATCGCCCCTTGCGGGGTCGGGGGTAGAACCCCAGAAAAATTTTATAAACTGGCTTTTAGGGTTGTAGGTTTTGGTGTTGAAAATTAAGATTTTAGGCTTTAGGATTTAGAAAATAGGTTTTTGGGATTTTGAGGAACTAATATTATTTTTTAAAAGAATAATGCTACTGGATGTTTTAAAGATTTAGGGTTTTGGATGTTTTTCTGAAAATAATGTTACTATGACTTTAAAAAAATAGGTTTGGTTAGGTTTTTAAGCAAACAGATTGTTGTTTTCATTTTTAGAAAGGTGTAATTAGGGTTTTAGATTTTTTAGGTTTACTGGATGAATGGAAAATCTGATTTATAAAACATACGATTAGGGTTTGATAATTAAGGTTACTGAAAGACTCAATATCAAAGCAAATAATAGAAAAGCTTTAAAAAATATGGCAATACTATCGTATGCTTAAACAATTCACGAATCAAAACATAAGAATGCTGTAAATATAAATAAATCAAAGATTTATAATCAAACCTAGGTCGTTGGTTTCACCACAGTTGACTCTGGCTGAACAAGAACAAAGGCAACGTTGCTGCCTTTGATGGATTGATGATTGATTATTGATACTTCTGCTAATTTCTTTTTTGATGTCTCCTTCTTTGTTGTTTAATCCTCTTAAAATTAATTGCCGACCTCTAGGGTTTTCTCAGTTTCCTCTTTTATGGTTTTTTCTGTGATCTGTCCATAGAGTTTTTTTTTCGTCCTTCCCTCGATTGTATGTTTTAATGTGGTATTTATAGGAAAAAAAATCAAAAGCTAATTCTAATTGTCTAAGGACATCAAAACCATTTAGGAAAAGAAATAAAAACCAAGTAGAATTCGATTTTGGCAAAAATTGTGCTGGCAAAAATTGCTGCGGGCTACGGGTGGGCCAGCTGCGAGAGTAACGTGCGAACTGGGGCGCGGGCTAGCCAATTCGCAGCAGAAATTTCCTTCGGTGAATTGGCTTGTGCCCAATTCACCACAGAAAATTCCTGAGGTGAATTGGCCCAAGCCAATTCATTTTGGACGATGAAAATTTTTGTCGCCAATTTTTATTTATTTTCTATTTTTTTACTGTTATCTTTATTATTTTTATTAAAAATAAATATTATAAGTAATGAATATTAAAACAAATATTATTTAATTAAAATACAACAAAAAAATATTTTGGATTGTTTTAAAAATATCGAACTGAACTGGGTCAAAAATTAAGGGTCTTTGTAGACCCTTAATTTTTTACCCAGTCTGGTCCGATATTTTTTTATTTAGTCCAAAATAATTTTTGTGGTATTTTAATTAAATATTATTTATTTTAATATTTATTATTTATAATTTTTAATAAAAATAAAAATGGTGAAGTTAATAAAATAATAAAAATAAAAATCGGCGACGAATTTTTTCGTCGCCGAATGTGAAATTGCCGGGCCAATTCGCCCCGCAGGAATTTCCTACGGCGAATTGGCTGCGGCAAATTGGCTGGCCGCCTAGACATTTTCGCAAATTTCTTCGCCAGCTCTCACAATTCTTGGCCAACGCTCGTAGTTTTTGCCAGCGAAACTTTTCAACGCAATATTTTTCGAAACCAAATTCTATTTGATTTTGGTTTCTTTTCCTAATTAATTTTAGCTTCCTTAAACAATTAGAAGTAGGTTTATAATTTTTCCTATAAATAACACTTTAATACTCAGAATTAAAGGGGGGACTTTAATTAGGGGAAAAAATTGGTGTGATCAAAAATTGGACTTTTGAACTTGGATTGGATCGGAGTAAAGAAAAGACAGAAAACCCTAGCAAGAGACATTACCAACAAGCAAGCAATCAACAATTCATCAAAGGTAGCAACATTGCCTTTGTCTTTGTTCATCCAGAAAGCAATTTTTTTGGTGGAACCAACGAACGGAGGTTTGAATCTCGATTTTCTTTATTTATTTCTTTACAATAGCTTCATCATTCAGATTGAATTAATTGTTTCATCATACAAATTAATCAAAAACTTCGCAAACCCTAAATTACTCTTATGTTTCCATAAACCTTAAAGACCCTAAATTATGTCTTCTGCTTCCAAAAGTTTTAAAACCCTAAACTGTTTTCCCGAATTATTTTCATCTAAATCATAACTTTTTGTCCAAAATTTCTAAATGTTTTCTTAAACCTCCAAACCCTAATCTTCTTTACATTTTCTAAAAATCATAATTATTTTATAAAACTCTAAACTATTTTCTTAAATCCTAAAACCAAATATGTTTTCTAAAATACCAAAAACCCTAACTTTTTTTGAAAAACTAATACAGTAAACCCTATTTTTCCTAAACCCTAATCCCTAAAACCTTAAAATTTTATGACAAATAAATCTAAAACTCAATACAGTAAACCTAAAATCACAATCCAGTAACCATGAATTATAAACCCTAATGTCTTAAGATTCCAAAACCCTAATTTCATAATGTTACCCCTAAACCCTAATTTGATTAACCAAAAAACCTTACTACTTTCTTAAATTCAAAAAACCCTAATCCATTCCAATTTACCAAAACCTTTACAATAGCCTAAACCAATAACAATAATAATACTAAAATCCCAAAACCCTAAATGTTAATTAAAGAACTTTAAATAGAAACAGTAAACCCTAATTTGTATCTTTACTTGCTTTATTTAATTTTAGATTTGATTATGTAGTTTATTATATGCTTTGATGGTTGATTTATTTAATTTCAATGCTTGATTTATTTAATTTATCATGGATGGATGTTTTCTTTATTGTTATTATTTATTTGTTTTAGTATTAAAATTGTAAGAGGTATGTTTCCACTTTATGGGTACCTCATTAGTTAAATATCATGTAATTTAAATAGCTTTTATATTTTGAATCAATGTAAAGGACATGTTTCCACCTTTTGGTGGGTTTCCTATTTAGTTTAGACATGGATGATATAAGGACATGTTTCCATCTTCGGATGGGTGTCCATTTATTTACTTTGTTTAGACATTGCTTTGATTTTAATATAATGATGCTTTATTTTAACTGTTGCATGTAATATGGATAATATTGTTATACTTAGGAATTTTATAATATTAAGACCTGCAAAGCAGGCCGGTTCTAATGAACCGGGCGTTATGGGGGTGCTAGGCCATTTCTCACCTTACCCACACGTACCCAACTTTTCAAACCCATTAGGGGGATGAGGATTCCTTAGGAATCGAGTCATCTACCCCTTTCTTTTTTTCAGCCCGTCTGGGTGGCGACTCCATTTTCTCCAGACTTAGGTCCATGTTCTCTAAGGCCTTGAGCCTAAACAGTGCCGAAGTCGCAAGAACCATTCTACTGGGAGTGGGGGCAAAAATTCTCGCTCACAATGGCGACTCCACTGGGATAAGAGAAGTTGATTTCATTGGTCTTTATATTATTCTATTCTTTCTTATCATGATATTATCCATTGCTTCATATTATATTGCATCGTGTGCATGAGTTAGGATGCCCGTGTTACCCGTGTTGTGTTATGTAAGTGATATCATACTTTCACTCAAGGTATGGAGATTGAGCATGGCATAACCACTCATAGTCTTGTACCATTCGGTATATACTTGCTATGGGAACCTAAGCCTTTTAACTTAAAGACTAAAGCTCATGTAATTGGCCTAGTTACTTTCCTTAGGTTTTTACCCCAAATGCATGTTGTTTGACTATGGTTAATTTATCTTGGCTTAAATCATGGCTTATTTGGTTTGTTCATTTTCTAATATGACCTAATTACATTGTGAGCTCAAATAAATTTTCTTTAAAATCTAAAAGACCAAAGCTATTTTCAAAACTTTTCAAGATGGTCTTTGGACATAAAACTTTTCTGAAAACAAATCAAAAATTCTTTTGCTCATGGCCCAAATACTAAACCCAAAATCTATTTTATCAAAAATCTTTTTACAATGGGCTTAGAAATAAAATTATTTTTATCCAACCTTTTCTTACAAAGAGCTTGCAAATTATTTAGGTCAATTATGAAATACCAAAAATCAATTGTGAGCCTAGTTTATACTAAGAGTTATTAATCATGGGTTTGTTTTTAGCATGAATCATTAGTTACTTTTTCAAGTGAGAAATCTATTTATAATAAACCTCTTAATTTAGTTTTAATCCAATATAGCAAAAAAGCTACTTTAGTTGGTTGAATGGATTAAAACCTAATTAATGGAAATTATCATTAACTGATTTCCATTTTTGAAAATATAACTATTGGTTGAAACATCCGAGAAAAATATTCGAAAATAAGATACCCCATGTTGAAATTTTGTTAACCATATACCTAGGAAAAGAGACTCGCCATTCGTGTGTGGAAGTTATAAGGTTGGAAGGAACGTCCTATTTGTCCTTGTTTGTTTATTGTTTGTACATACATGCATACATGCATACATTTACATCTCATATCATTGATCCTCTTTGGCTCACAGCCCTGGATTATGGTAGTTCAAAAGCTTACGACAATATGACCTACGCCGAAGATGAAGAATTAAGCAATAACTCAATCACTTGCTCATCAAAAGCAATGAAGTCCGAACAAATTCAAAGAATGGTGGATGATGCCCTCAATGCCAAGATGGAAAAAATAAAAGAGGCCCTAACTGAGACCGTGAAGAATCAATTAGCTGCAATTTTAGGAAATAATGCCGATCTGCTAGCACTAAGAAACCAAAGGATAAAGGGAAGACCAAAATTGTAACACCCCTTCCCGACCTACATGTGTAAGCCGAGTAGAGGCGCCACACTATCCAAATGTTGCTACCAATTTTACTTAGTCAAATTTTTGTTCCGATTTTACAGAAATTTTGCCAGAGGTTCGCCTAGAAATTTGGGTCCCAAGTGTCGACAAAACCAATGCGAATCCAATCAGTTTCAATACACTCCCAATGAATCCACCTTATACCCTCAACTACAAACCTGCAAGAAGAATTCACACTTCTAATACAAATTAAAGTAGAGGTTTCTTATTATTACATACTACTAACGTATAGTATAACATAGAAATTCTCAATCTTATATTTTCATATACATGCCACAACTAGCCAACTCATAATATAGGAAATGAAAGGCTACTCTGAGGTGCTGCGCTGCGTTGTGCTGCTCGATGCTAATCACTGAAATCTACTGCTCTGAACCTATGAGTCAAGAAAACTCAACTCGCTGAGCAATGACGCTCAGTGGGTACTTTACCGATGAAAATATAAGTAAAACATGAAAGCATTTGAACTAAAAGGAAATAATTAAATCAAAAATCAACCAACATTAAACCAATGGAAGTTATTGTCCATTCAGTGTAGATATACTTTCAACAATCGTAAAAACCATAATTCAAACTCATATTGCAATACATAGTTTTAGAAAAACAGGACTTTGGCTCAGGCTCTACTGGCATATAGGGAACCATAGAGATAAGGCAGTGGCCCTCACCACTGTAACATAGGTGGCCCTCACCACCATGGTTATAACCAATTCCGCTCTATGGCCTATACCCGTAGGTAACCGCCGGAGCATTCAAATCACAATTTCACAACATCTCCACTCCACAGCCTATACCCGAAGGTAACCGCCGGGGTGTATCAAACACAATAAGTGGCAGTAGTGCATAAGTTAGTATAGTGCACCATACCCTTATCTACCACTCCCAACTACCCAGTAGAGCATAAAGGTTAAAATGATTCAATTTAAGTCTCAAACTTCATTTTAGAATGATTCGAGAAATTATTTTAATTTCCGTTGCACTTTGCCATTTACGCCGCGCACCACATTCTTTAGTCAAACCATTACCCTTTTTCACATATTTAACATCAACAATAAACATATCAAACATTTCAAAGCATTTCTCAAAAAGTCACAAATTGACCAAATGAATAGTATCGCGGCACGTAAAATCGGCAACGCAAAATGGCATGACCAAATGAATAGTAAAATCTGGGTTTTCGTCAAAATTTCAGTTCGTTGCAGTCATGGATTTGACCAGGTAAATGATCTTTTTTTAGCTGAAATTTTACAGGAAACTTATTTCATATGTTGACTAATTACACGTAAAATTTCGTTGAAAAATTCATTCATTTGCTTCCTCAAACAACTGCCACAAAAATAGTCCAGAAAGCTGTCACTTTGGGACCATTTCGGCCCAAACATATGAAATACATGGAATAGTTTATTTTTCTTTTTCAAATCAATATGAAGTCTTCTTTAATGATAAATTGAAGATTCAAACACTTCCCTTTGATAACTTTTGCATGTTTAACTTAAATCAACTAATTAAAGTTCATCAACATCAAAAATTTCATAAACCAAAGTTTGTAAGAAAAATAAATTTTCTTTTATGGTAAAGTACCAAACCTTGTTCTTTTAATTCCTTTTTGCCTTTCCTTCTTCTCCTTCCTTAATCTTTGTTTCTCCTTCAAGAAATTCAAGAACACAACCTTAAACATAAACCTTAGAAATTTATAACAATAAACTACCCTTCCATTTCTTTTCAAACTAAACCCTAATCTAACCTTATTAAACCTTAGAAACCTTGATTCTTGCATTTAATTAATCAATATCATCACTACTTAAAATTTTCCCCAAATCCACCATAAGAACCCTAATTTCCAATCTTCCAATAGATATATAAATACTTAAAATTGATACTAGAATTGAATTCTACATACTTGAAAACCTTAAAACTTACCTTGAAAATCAAACTTGACAAAAATTTGAAATCCTTTGGTGTTCTTCCTATGGTGGCCGAAAATTTGGAATGGGTGAGAGAGAGAGATTTGTTCTTCATGCCATGATATATATATAAGGGAAATGATGCTCACTTTTGGGTTGGATAAATGCCTTAAGGCCATTTGTCCACATCTTTTTCTTTTCTTCTTTTTATCACTACAAAAAAACACGCTATCTGCGACGGACAGAATCCATCGCAGATCCGTCGCAAATCAAGTCTTGCGACCGATCTGCGACGGATACGATCCGTTAATAAAAAAGGCTTCGCAATTTTCAATTTGCGACAGGCCGTCGCAGATTTCGTCGCAGATTTCCGTCGCAGATTCCGTCACAGATTTCCGTCTCAAATTCGTCACAGATTCCGTCGCAGATTGCCGTCACAGATTCCGTCGCAGATTGTCGTCGCAGATTGTCGTCGCAGTATCTGTCGCAGATTCCGTCATAGATTTCAAATATCCGTCGCAGATTCGTAGCAAATCCGTAGTAATTTAATATTGATTTTTTTTGGAACTATTTATATTATCAATTAATTTTATGAGAACTTTATAAATACATTTGGAACATTTAAACACAATCTAAAAAAATACTAATTACATTGATAAAAATAATTCTTTTATTAATCTTCAATAGAATAAAATATTTTACAATTTAACTATACAAGTGTTAAGAACACTACTATAAATAATCTATCTTGAAAATAACAATATAGATCTTCAATTATCATTTTCCATTGAATCATGACTTGCATCATCATTATTAACCTGCAAATAATATTAAAAAGAGTAAATGAAAAGAATAATATGATACACATTTTCTCAACCATTGAAGTGTGTTTAGAGCTTGGATGTATTAGAGAGACAAATTATAGTTTCTGTGATTGATCTTTGTGTACATTTGGATGTTCCTTCAAGCTGTCAATGCCCGTAATTTCTCCCGATAGATGGAGATTCTGATGCATTCAGATTATAGTAATGAATGAATCTCATTGCACATTCACAAAAAACAAGAGTTTAATGCCACTAGAAGATTCTTTGTTGTGCTATTATCCCTTTCTAAACAACTAACAATTGTAATATAACACCCACTGAACCTACCTTCTTTCTGGACAGAGACTCAGGGCAGGATCCGGTAAGGCTATTGTTATTTAACCGCCTGAATTGCACATCAACAACATTGGATGTGTGAGAATTCAAATAGTCGTCCTTAGTATCAAAAAAGTCAAATATGCAGAATCTGTTGGAAAGCAAATTTCACCAAGAAAAAAGAAAAAGAATCCAAACTCACAGGTAATTCAGGTTCTCAAGGTCACCCAAAGAAGAAGGTATTTCTCCCCTAAATGTGTTGTTGGAGAGATCAAGCGTCTGGAGCTTCTCCAACCTCCCAATGGCAGCAGGTATAACGCCTGAAATGGCATTATTCTGCAACAACCTGCATATTTGTGCAGAGGATTGCATATATCATTCATGCACAGTAAGATTAAACTGGAAAATTTTTCCTTGATGAAAATAATCGAATTTAGCTAGCAAAACAATGCCAAAAGAGAACAAATGAAACATACAGAAAAATTGAAGACAACTTACACTGATTGCAAGTTAGTAAGATTCCCAATCCAAGGAGATAAAGTCCCAGACAGGCTCTGGCTGGGAAGTCCCCTGTTTAGACAAAAGTAACTTCTCAATTCCTAAAAATAAAAAAGGAAGGAAGATGAAGACATGATATAGTGAAATAGACAACTTACAAAGCAGAAACATATCCATCTGGAGAGCAAGTAACCATTCTCCAGCTACAAGGATCAACAAAATTGATATCCCAACTTTCCAGAACATTGTATGGGTCATGCAAAGCAGTTTTAATATTCACCAAAGCTACAACTGCTCAAATTTCAATATACAATAGGAAATAAGGATCATCAATATGAAAAATCTATATAAAGAGAATACCCTCTCAATAAAATAAAAAAAGATTATGTAGCAAAAAATGCCCAGAAGAAGATCTTGAAGCTATAGTTCTTTATATAACCGGATAGGTTAATCGAAGCAGATGAATAAATTTATACAAATGTACAACCAAGGTTTTATGAGGGTTGTTCGGATAACTCTGCGGGCCATTAAAAGCATTTAGTACAAGAGAAGAGAAGATACTTTCCCCCAATATTACAAAAATGATTGAGTTATAGAACCAATTAACAATTAAGTTTACCAGAAGCAAACAGAGAACCCAGAGAGAGAGACAGGATAGCAAAGTTCTTGGACAAAATAAACTAACCTTCATAGTTTATACCAGTGGGAGAAAGTGTAGCAGAAGAAATCTCCATCAATACCAAAACCACAAACCCCATTCTCCACATCCAGAAATTCCCGCCTTCCATACTCTTCTATCCTCTTCCGTACCTTATACTCTCAGTCTTTGAACAATTACTATCTTCTGATCAAACCCACCATACCCAGAAACCCCACAAACCATATTCAGGATAATATTCGGCATTAAACTCAGCCAAATTCAATTTTTCACTACAAAAATATTCGGCATTTGTGACGGAAATCTGCGACGGACATTCCGTCGCAAATTTGCTACGGATTTGCGACGGATTTGCGATGTAACATTTTCCGCAAAAATTCTCGGCGGGAGTAATCCCGCCAACTTTTGCGACGATTATTTGCGACGCACTGATTTTCGTCGCAGATCTGCGACGGATTTGCAACGAATTTGCGACCAATTTCTCAAAATTCCTCTGACTCGTCTTTCCGTGGCAAATCCGTCGCAGATCCGTAGCAAATTTTCGACGAAAAACATGTCCGTCGCAGATTTCCGTCGCAAAATTCCGAATATTTTTATAGTGAAATTTGCGACGGCAATAGATGATAGCAGATCTCCATTGCAAATTGGTTTTTTTAGTGTTTTCTCTCTCGCGCCAAGTTTCCGCGCCAACTTTTGCGATGATTATTTGCGACGGAATGATTTTTGTCGCAGATCTGCGACGGATTTGCAACGGATTTGCGACCAATTTCTCAAAATTCCTCTGACTTGTCCTTCCGTCGCAAATCTGTCGCAGATCCGTAGCAAATTTGCGATGGAAACATGTCCGTCGCAGATTTCCGTCGCAAATGCCGAATATTTTTGTAGTGTATAATGCTAAATGGTCACCTTTAATTGGTCCAAATGTCTCTTTATTTTATTTATTTAAAACCCAAGTCCTTGAACTTTCTTTTAATCATATTTTGGCCCCTCAACCTCCTTGTGCTGAAATTTTTATGGCCTAGGGTGTGAAAAGACTAAAATACCCTCCGGCAATTAATCGGTCGTAACTTTTAAACCGTACAGTTCCACGTGGAAAACTACATATGGTTTTGATCCTCTCGATCTCTACTTTCTATTTTTAAGGTCTATTTTAGGTTTCCAAGTCATTTTGAAAAATTACCAATAAGCCCTTGACTTTTTACAAAATTCCCTTTATGTCCTTTCTTTGCTCGGGTTTTGCCCAGCTCCGTTTCTTCTGACGATCATTTCATATTCAACCCCTCGACGTCCTCTACTCACTCTTATGTTTATTTCCTACTTTAGATTCATGTATAAATTTTTATTAATAATGACCAACATGTCCCTAGTCAAAATCCCCTATATCTTCCAAACCGTGCGTTTTCTGGAAAAACCGTTACGCGTCGTTGGGACCCGATTTTTCTCTACTCTCCATTTTTGGAGTCTGTTATGTGCACTATTAAGAATCTCCAGTACAACTTTTGGAAATTACAGTACCCTCCCCAAAACTTTTTGAAATTACAGTCACCTCCCCAAAACTTTGCATTTTTTTCAATTAGGTCCCTTTGGTCCTATAGCCTTATCTAGGCCTGTTGTCAGGAATTGACTTCTCTTTTCTCCTTCTCTCACTGTGCACGTGACTACTATACATAAATGCGGTGATGGATGTGACAATGATTGGGCTCAATACTTCCAAGATCCTCAAGACAAGAAGAAAGAACCAAAGATTGTTGAAAGATCAGCTATGGAGAAAACCGAAACTTCTGATTTTGAGAAGATGATTGCTGATTTAGAAAAGAAATTTGAAAAGAAATTGAAAACCGAAGAGATGTCCAAGATCGACAAACTATTTGACCAAGATGAGGAGGTCCCTTATAAGTTCAAGATGCCTTCCTTTGCTAGATACAATGGTACTGGAAACCCTCATCTCCACGTGAAATAGTATATCACTGCTATGCAGTCTGCCCGAGCTACTAAGGCTCAAACTCTAAGGTACTTTATACTCTCATTGGACCCTGACATAAGGATAGTTGATGTTCTCAAGACCATAAAGGTAGTTGAAGTTCAACTAATATCTCCAATCTATCAAGATAACATCAGAGTAACAAATGATTTATCCTTATTAAAGAAGATTTATGTCACTCCACTTATCCATTATTAGACACCCATGTTGGTACAAACAAGACAACTTTTTTAGAGCTAGAACCACAAAAAAAGAAAAAAGAAAAGAAAAAAGGGAAAAGAGAAAGAAAAAAACAAAATAAAAAAAGGAAAATAAAAAAAAACAAAAAAACAAAATAAAAAGAGAAGAAAAATAAAACCCAAAAAGGCGGTTCAAAAAGCCAACTGAGTTCTCTTTTACCTAAGGCAACAAAAGGCTTCCATTTGGTTTATAAGGACAGTTTGACTTGAATTGGTCCAACCCAACTAAAGATTTGATCAAAATCAGAGAAAAGGTGAAAGACTATCCAGTTCTTGAAAGTTCTATACTTGACAGTCCTTCAAGGAAGAAGGACAAAATGATAAAATGCTCAAAGAAAGGGAAGAGTAAGAAAAATAAAAAGAAAGAAAAGGCAGAAGAAGAAAAGAAACAAATTTGGGTAACAAACTTTTTATAAGAGCAAAGACTGCCCTAATCAAGATCCAAATTAATGCCAAGAAGATAGAAAGAATTTAGAGTCTAGCAAGATTGCTCCCAACTGCCTAAAGTTCAAACAAGAAATTTGTAGTGTGAAGGTTTGTCCATTGTGTCACATCGGCTCCAACTTACAAATAGCCTTCATTTAACCCATGTCCCTTATAGACTCCATTTCAAGCCTATCAAAGACTTGTTGATCTCTCTTGGTAGGTAGAGTCTATTAGTGGAGATAGTTTGAATAAGCATGCATATGAGATAGACCATATTCAAACTCAATGAGACCTTTGGCTAAGCAATGTGTATGTGCCTACCTGAAGTGCAACAATTCTTGCTTAAATAGAAATGATTCCCTATTTTAGTATGGTAACTAGGGTTGTCATGTTATAGATATGTTAATTTGGAAAATCAAGTCCTGAGGTACATTGACATTAATTTGGCAAAGCCAACATTTAATTTCAAAATCAAAATTCAAAATATAAAATTCAAAAAAAATTTAGAAAAAAAATTACAAAGCCTTCAAGTTAAGGGAAGTATGTCGAATCATTGAACCTCTAAAGGACACATTGGGTAAAGGAAATGATTATTGGCAAGGTCATGAAGAAACTACCAACTGACATGCTGAAACATAGTTTGAAATGGATGCATCCCTGACTCTGCTGCTTGGGGTCTCCACCAATCATGTTCTCAACATCTTGAAGATAAAAGCCATAAATGCAAAGCTTTCTATCATTCTAATGTAAGACTTGAACGAGCGTCAAAAAGGAGTTAATGAGAATACTTCTGTTGATCACCTCAATCTATGAGTTGATGGAACCACTGTAAGTGTTATTCATGCATATCATGCATACATGAGCATATCACATTGCATTTTTCTTGTATTGTATTGTCTATTCTTTATCAAAGTGATCAGTAAACACCCTGTGCAGTAAACAATCAAAAGAAGATATCAAATTAGGGGGGCATGGAAAGCCCATTGCTTGAGAAAGTTCTAGTAACCTTGCAAAGAGAAGAAATACGTGCTTGTTCAAAGAACTAGACAACAAAAACATCAATCAAAGCTTGCATGGAAAAAATCTTTGGTTTGAGCCTACACAGGGGGCAAAGTTTCTCCTTTCCAATTTTTTGAGTTTATATACCAAACATTTTCAAACTCACTTGCAAATATTTCGCCACGTAGGGGTCAAGGAGAAGATATGAGGGCCAACTAAAAATAGCTAAATTTTTGCAAAAGGAAGAACAAAAGAATGGAACAACAAGTTAAGCCAGAATCCTCAACTGATAAAAGGTCAGTCAAATCCAATTCAATCTCAGGTCCAAGTACCTAGTCACAGGTCCAAGTGCCCAAATCAAATCCAATTAGGATCGAGTATCAAATCCAATTAAGGATCAAGTTTCCAAATCCAATTAGGGTCGAGTATCCAAATCTAGTTAGGATCAAGTATCCAAATCCAGTTCAGGATCGAGTATCCAAATCCAGTTAGGATCGAATATCCAAATCAAGTTTAGGATCGAGTATCCAAATCCACTTAGGATCGAGTATCCAAATCCAGTTAGCATCGAGTATCCAAATCAAGTTAGGATCGAGTATCCAAATCCAGTTTAGGACTGAGTACTAAATCCAATTAGGATCGAGTATCCAAATCCAGTTTAGGATCAAGTATCCAAATCCAGTTAGGATTGCGTATCCAAATCCAGTTCAGGATCATGTATCCAAATCCAATTTAGGATCGAGTATCCAAATCCAGTTAGGGATCAAGTATCCAAATCCAGTTTAGGATTGAGTATCCAAATCCAGTTCAAGATCGAGTATCCAAATCTAGTTAGGATCGAGTATCCAAATCTAGTTTAGGATCGAGTATCCAAATCTAGTTTAGGATCGAGTATCCAAATCAAGTTAGGATCGAGTATCCAAATCTAGTTAGGATCGAGTATCTAAATCCAGTTCAGGATCGAGTATCAAAATCAAGTTAGGATTGAGTATCCAAATCAAGTTGTTAGGATTGAGTATCCAAATCTAGTTTAGGATCGAGTATCCAAATCCAGTTAGGATCGAGTATCCAAATCCAGTTAGGATCGAGTATCCAAATCAAGTTAGGATCAAGTATCCAAATCCAGTTCAAGATCAAGTATCCAAATCCAGTTAGGATCAAGTATCCAAATCTAGTTTAGGATCGAGTATCCAAATCAAGTTAGGATCGAGTATCCAAATCCAGTTAGGGATCGAGTATCCAAATCAAGTTAGGATCAAGTATCCAAATCCAGTTCAGGATCGAGTATCCAAATCCAGTTAGGATCGAATATCCAAATCCAGTTTAGGATCGAGTATCCAAATCCACTTAGGATCGAGTATCCAAATCCAATTAGCATCGAGTATCCAAATCAAGTTAGGATCGAGTATCCAAATCCAGTTTAGGACTGAGTACTAAATACAATTAGGATCGAGTATCCAAATCCAGTTTAGGATCAAGTATCCAAATCCAGTTAGGATTGAGTATCCAAATCCAGTTCAGGATCATGTATCCAAATCCAATTTAGGATCGAGTGTCCAAATCCAGTTAGGGATCAAGTATCCAAATCCAGTTTAGGATTGAGTATCCAAATCTAGTTAGGATCGAGTATCCAAATCTAGTTTAGGATCGAGTATCCAAATCCAGTTAGGATCGAGTATCCAAATCCAGTTAGGATCAAGTATCCAAATCCAGTTAGGGATCGAGTATCCAAATCAAGTTAGGATCAAGTATCGAAATCCAGTTCAAGATCAAGTATCCAAATCCAGTTAGGATCGAGTATCCAAATCTAGTTTAGGATCGAGTATCCAAATCCAGTTAGGGATCGAGTATCCAAATCAAGTTAGGATCAAGTATCCAAATCCAGTTCAAGATCGAGTATCCAAATCCAGTTAGGATCGAGTATCCAAATCTAGTTTAGGATCGAGTATCCAAATCAAGTTAGGATCGAGTATCCAAATCCAGTTCAGGATCGAGTATCCAAATCCAGTGAGGATCGAGTATCCAAATATAGTTTAGGGTCGAGGATCCAAGTCCAGTTTAGGATCGAGTATCCAAATCCAATTTAGGATCGAGTATCCAAATCCAAATTAGGATCGAGTATCCAAATCCAGTTTAGGATCGAGTATCTAAATCCAGTTTAGGATCGAGTATCCAAATCTTCTTTAAGTCCAGAACTTAGCTCGGATCCAGAACCCAAATTACCCTTAGGTCCAGAACCTAAAATCTCTTTTAAGTCTAGAACTTAGCTCGGGTCCAGAATCCAAAATTACCCTTAGGTCCATAACCTAAAATTATCTTTGAGTCCAGAACTCGAACCGAGTCCAGAATCCAAAACCTCAATCATCTCAAAAATTAAGTCTTATTGCTTTTAACTCTCTTTTACTGTAGTCTCAGATCATTCGAACAGGGGGCAAACTTAGACCCTTCATTTTTTACCCAGTCTGGTCCGATATTTTTTTATATAGTCCAAAATAATTTTTATGGTATTTTAATTAAATAATATTTATTTTAGTATTTATTATTTTTAATTTTTAATAAAAATAAAAATGGTGAAGTTAATAAAATAAAAAAATAAAAATAAAAATCTGCGACAAAAAAATTCGTCGCCGAATGTCCAATTGCCAGGCCAATTCGCTTGCAGGAAATTCCCGCGGTGAAATGGCCTTGGGACAATTCGCCGCAGGAATTTCTTGCGGCGAATTGGCTGGCTGCCCAGCCAATTTTGCAAATTTCTTCGCCAGCTCTCACAATTCTTGGCCAACGATCGCAGTTTTGCCAGCGAAACTTTCCAACGCAGTTTTTTCCGAAAACAAATTCTATTTGGTTTTGGTTTCTTTTCCTAATTAATTTTAGTTTCCTTAAACAATTAGAAGTAGGCTTATAATTTTTCCTATAAATAAAACGTTAAAACTCAGAATTAAAGGGGGGGACTTTGATTAGGGGAAAAAATTTGGTGTGATCAAAAATTGGACTTTTGAACTTGGATTGGATCTGATTAAAGAAAAGACAAAAAACCCTAGCAAGAGACATTACCAACAAGTAAGCAATCAACAATTCATCAAAGGCAGCAACCTTGCCTTTGTCTTTGTTCATCCAGAAAGTAATTTTTTTGGTGGAACCAACGAACGGAGGTTTGAATCTCTATTTTATTTATTTATTTCTTTACAATAGCTTCATCATTCAAATTGAATTAATTGTTTCACCATACAAATTAATCAAAAACTTCACAAACCCTAAATTACTCTTCTGTTCCAGAAACCTTAAAGACCCTAAATTATTTCTTCTGCTTCCAAAAGTTTTAAAACCCTAAACTGTTTTCCCCGAATTATTTTCATCTAAACCATAACTTTTTGTCCAAATTTTCTAAATGTTTTCTTAAATCTCCAAACCCTAATCTTCTTTACATTTTCTAAAAATCATAATTATTTTATAAAACTCTAAATTGTTTTCTTAAATCCTAAAACCAAATATGTTTTCTAAAATACCAAAAACCCTAACTTTTTTTGAAAAACTAATACTCCTAAACCCTAATCCCTAAAACTTTAATATCTTATGACAAATAAATCTAAACCCTAAAACTCAATACAGTACACCTAAAATCACAATCAGTAACCATGAATTATAAACCCTAATGTCTTAAGATTCCAAAACCCTAATTTCATAATGTTACCCCTAAACCCTAATTTGATTAACCAAAAAACCTTACTACTTTCTTAAATTCATAAAACCATAATCCATTCAAATTTACCAAAACCTTTACTGTAGCCTAAACCAATAACAATAATAATACTTAATCCCAAAACCCTAAATGTTAATTAAAGAACTTTAAATAGAAACAGTAAACCCTAATTTGTATCTTTACTTGCTTTATTTAATTTTAGATTTGATTATGTAGTTTATTATATGCTTTGATGGTTGATTTATTTAATTTCAATGCTTGATTTATTTAATTTATCATGGATGGATGTTTTCTTTATTGTTATTATTTGTTTATTTTAGTATTAAAATTGTAAGAGGTATGTTTCCACTTTGTGGGTACCTTATTAGTTAAATATCATGTAATTTAAATAGCTTTTTATTTTTGAATCAATGTAAAGGACATGTTTCTACCTTTCGGTGGGTGTCCTATTTGCTTTCGACATGGATGATGTAAGGGCATGTTTCCATCTTCAGATGGGTGTCCATTTATTTACTTTGTTTGGACAGTGCTTTGATTTTAATATAATGATGCTTTATTTTAATTGTTGCATGTAATATGGATAATATTGTTATACTTAAGAATTTTATAATATTAAGACCTACAAAGGATGCCGGTTCCAATGAACCGGGCGTTGTGGGGGTGCTGGGCCATTTCTCACCTTCCCTACACGTACTCTGAACCCATTAGGGGGTTGGGAATTCCATAGGAATCGAGTCATCCACCCCTTTCTTTTTCCTGGACCGTCCGGGTGGCGACTCCATTTTCTCCGGACTTAGGTCCATGCTCTCTAAGGCCTCAAGCCTAAACAATGCCGAAGTCGCAAGAACCATTCCACTGGGAGTGGGGGCGAAAATCCCCGCTCAGAGGTCTACACATACAAAATTATAAAGCATTGCTATGTTAACTATATAGAATACAATATTTACAATATTGTTCATTGAACCTTGATGATGCAGTTGATCCGAAATGTATATCTCTCACTTGGCAGTCTCAACTCTCCTTGATTGATCTGTGCGTCAGAAAATAATTCTAACAAGCTAAGCAAAGCTTGGTGGCGCTTATGTATTTATAATATGCAAGAAAATTTAATGAAAAGAGATCTAATCATTAAATTATTTAGAAATTAAATTATTTAGAAACATTGAAGTTTATTACTTTCTGAATGTTAAATAAAGAAATTAATAAATTCATTGAAAATAGAAATACTAAGCACAAATAAATTCAGAATTGAGTAATTTATCGATAACTAAATAACACATTGTTTTCACTATAGATAACTGCTTTAATTATGCCCATACACACTGAACTCAAATTCTAGATTTGGATAATGGGTCACTAATGGCAATTTAATGCCCGCAGTATAGAATTTTGGCCAATGGCCCACTATGGCACGAATGCCCACTGAATATGATGACACAGAGTGTCTATTGATGGCACAGAGTGCCCACTATCATTTTGGATATTCTCCCTTTGGCTAGCCACTAGCATGGTCGTGTCACTGGTGGTGTCAAGCAAAACTCTATATTTCGAATACTTATCAACTTAAATTCCATATATCCAAATATATGATATCAATGGATCAAAACTAGTTTCTTTAACATAGAAAGAGTATATATCAAATATTTTTCAATAAAAACTCATTAAGACAACTCAATCAATCATTTTAGACACTAAATTTATAGAAATTCAAATAGTTACAAATCAAAAATACATAAGCACATACATCTTAAAACTCTTCTTTTTTTTTTAATTACTTGTTGATAATCTTAACTTTCTAGCTTAATCTTCTAAGAACTTATAACTAGATATTATTTCCTCTTAGGTTTTGATCAAAATCTTGGAAGGAAGGAAGAAAGAAGGAGTTTGATGGTGAAGATGGTGATGAACGTGGAAAGAAGAAGAAGAAGAAAGAAAGAAAGAAAAGTTCTTATATCCTTACACCTGTCCACACACATACACACACACACACACGTATATATATATATATATATATATCTTAATCTAATGTCGCCAATCTCATCTTAGTTATGGTGCATGATCGCCCCAAGGTCGTTCTCTCAAGGAAGCTAAAGTGGTTAATTGCTTATCAAATTATGTTTAACAAGTAATAAAGAGATTTATAAATTGCTAAATAATGAAGAAGATTAATTAAAGCTTAAAACAATAAAAGTAAATTGAGCTGTGTTTTGATTCACTTAATAGAATGGTCTAGGGTTTGCACTTCTCTACTACTTATATGTATGAACGGTTATTCCTCTTAACTAATTCAATTTCAAAGATTAAATCTCAAACAACTCAACTAATCGAGTCAAGGAAATAAGCTCTTGCATTCAAACCTCTTTCAACTAATCTTGTTATAAGTGAAATAATCTTTTTAATAGGTTATATCTCTAATTCACCTAAGTCCCTAATTGAATTGTTCATGTATTAAACTTCATCTCTCGATCCATCATCTAATACCTTAAAACACATAATTGGTTGTCAATCAATTATATATTAACAATGTTTCATTCAATCAAGGCTAAAGAAATTATTAGCTAAGAGAATAACCAATTCATACAATCATAGCAGATCCATACAAACCCTAGACTAGATCAAATTAGTTCATAATGCAATCAAACATATTCATCTTATTAATGTTCAAAGAAATCAAAATAGACATGATAACATCCATTAAAACAATTTCAATGTAAATAAAGAGAATAAGTTCGAGAACAAAACCAAGTTACAAACTCCTTGAAGCTTCTAAAGAATCTCTTGTTCAAATCTTGTAATAAGAATGAATCAATGGCTAGAACAATCTAATCTAAGCTAGTTTTAATCCAAAGTGAAATCAAAATCAAGAAAACAAAGTTAAAACCCTAGCTCTACTCTCTGACGGCTCAAAATCTGCTCCAAATCGTCAACAACCCTTTAACCTAGCTTTTTCTCTTCCTTTTATATGAAACGTCGGCTTTAAAATTCGGTGCGCGTTTGGATCATGAGGGACACGGCCAAGTCAGAAGTGACTTGGCCGTGTTGGAGTGCTTTGGAGGGACACGGCCAAGTGACTTGGCCGTGTCCCTTGCCTGTGTCCACTTCTGTTGCTTTCGATCCTTTTTCTTCTTTGGTTGAGTGACACGGCCAAGTGGAGCTTGACTTGGCCATGTTGGAGCTTGTTGGAGGGACACGGCCAGGTGACTTGGCCGTGTCCCTTGCATGTGTTCACCTCTGTGAAAATTTGCTTCTCTTTTCTTTTGGAACCAAGTGAGACACGGGCAAGTGAAGGTGACTTGGCCGTGTCTGGGCTTCATTGGAGGGACACGGCCACTGACTTGGCCGTGTCCCTTGCATGTGTCTACTTCTGTGAGTTGCTCTTCTTCTTTAACTTGATATGGGACACGGCCAGTGACTTGGCCGTGTCCTCTGCCTGTGTCAGCTACTGTGCAATCTTCCTTCAGTCTTGGTTCCTTGGCTTTTTAACCTAAAACAAAACATCAAACAAACTTTAAACAAAAAGTAAATAAACAATAACCAACAAAACATAAACGCTATACTAAAAACTAGATCAAAAACAACATAAACACTAAAATAAACTAAAACTACCAAAATTAATGAAAACACTAAACAAACCAATAAAACTAACAAAATACCTAAATAAAACAATAATTATCATAATAAACAAACTACAAATCTATGACAAAAACTAACAAAACAGTGCACCCTCTTTCTTATCCTTTGATTCTAGTTCGATTTTAAATCTCGTAAAACTATAATTTCAGTAAATTTTTTAGATCCACTATTTACATCACTTATCCATACCACTTATATCACAATCCACTATTAATTATTAATATTAAATGAAAAGTTTAGTATCTAAAATTTTAAACATTACACGTCGTATGTTTTTCCTCTGACGAATTAGCCTGTGGCTGGCGTGCAGCCCGCACCCCGTAGTAATTTTTGCCAGCGCAATTTTTCCTAAATCCTATTCTACTTGGTTTTTAATTTTATTTCCTAAACTATTTTTTATTTCCTTAACCAATTAGTATTAGGTTTTTATTTTTCTTATAAATACCACATCAAAACACACAGAAATGGACTTTGGGGGGGATCTTTTGGAGAAGGAGAGATTGGATTTTTGGGAAATTCAAAACCTTGGATTTGAAGGATCAAGAGACAGCAAACAATAAACACTCCATCAAAGGCAGCCCATACTGTCTTTGTTATTATTCAACAAGAATTCAAATTATGGTGGAACCAACCATGGAGGTTTGAATCTCTATTTACTTGTTTATGTTTACTGTAGTTTCATCACTCAATTGGATTAATTGTTTAAATGTGCAATAGATGATCAATTATTCTGCTTACCATCCAAACTCTATTTGAAACCCTAAAAACTATTTTTCAAAACCGTAATATCTTAATACCCGTAAAACATATTTTTGAAATACTAAAACCCTAATTAAACTTTTCTAAAACCATAAAATAATAGATTGTTTTCTCAAAACCCTAACCAAATCTATTTTCTAAAAGATTCACAGTAGCCTATTCCTTTTAAACACCTAATTTAAAATTATTTTCATAAAACTTCTAAAACCCTAAATCTTTAAAATAACTAGTAGCTATATTACTTCTTTTATATTCAATATTTCTCAAATTGATTAATCCAATAAACTAAAATTACAAGACCCTAATTGTTAAACATGAAACCAAAGAAACCTAAATTTATGTGTAATATGGATAATGTTATTATATTTAAGAATTTTATAATATTAAGACCTGTAAAGGAGGCCGGTTCCAATGAACCGGGCGTTGTGGGGGTGCTGGGCCATTTCTCACCTTCCCCACACGTACCCAACTTTCTGAACCCATTAGGAGGTTGGGGATTCCTTAGGAATTGAGTCATCCACCCCTTTCTTTTTCCCGGCCCGTCCGGGTGGCGACTCCATTTTTCTCTAGACTTAGGTCCGTGTTCTCTAAGGCCCCGGGCCTAAACAGTGCTGAGCCCACAAGAACCATTCCACCTGGAGTGGGGGCAAAAATCCCCGCTCACACTATATGAAGAGGTGGAGGAATAAGGCTGCATTGCTCAAGAGAAGGCCTAAGGAATCCTATCAAATTAGAATGATTGTGAGAGGGGTGTTACCTAGCTTTCGCGAAAGGATGTTGCATACACTCATTTGGGATTTCAAAGACCTTTTGCAAGCTGGTCTACAAATTGAAGAGTGGGAAAGAGAGAATAAATGCTTTTCAACAAGAAGGAATGAGAAAGGAAACTACCAGTCTGCTAACCAAAGCATGCAAAAGGCAGTTGGTGTTAATACCACTGCCCAAGGAAGAAGAAGGCAGTTTTCAAAATTGGGGAAGCCGCTGTGTTGGGTGTAATACCCCAACGGTCATGGGCATGCTATAGTACCACTTCCCCTCACGGTTTCATGGCAGGATTTATTTATTTGGCTTACCCCAACGGTCATGGGTGTAAGTCGCCTCCCCTGGTTTCAAACACGCGACCTCTACTACAAGAGAGTCAGCGTGCCTAGCCGAGTACCATTTCTAATCAGGGTTTCCAAACCAAAAATACATGCTTCATACTCCACCATATTATTGGTTGCCCTGAATTTCAACTTCTTGGCTAAAGGGATAAGTTCCCCTTCAGGTGATTCTAGTATGACTCCCAAACCTGCTCCTTTCCTATTCACTGCTCCGTCACAGTACATTTTCAATCCTTGTACTTCTATGGCCTCCAAATGTTCATCTGAAAATTCCAAGACTACCTCTTCGCTATTTGGTAATGGTTGTTGGGCCAGGAATTCTGCTACTACTCTACCTTTAATTGTTTTCCTGGTTACATACTCAATCTCAAATTCTTCCAATATTATCAACCATTGTCCATAC
The DNA here is from genome assembly GCA_947685225.1 of Garcia nutans. NCBI lineage: Eukaryota > Viridiplantae > Streptophyta > Magnoliopsida > Malpighiales > Euphorbiaceae > Garcia > Garcia nutans. The sequence goes on from CANTUV010000045.1 coordinate 41,466,408, forward strand.
TTTCCACCCAAAGAGGGTGTCTCCCTTAAGTACTTCACCGGATCCAACTTGAAAATTGCTTGCACGCTATAAGATTGAAATTAATGCCGTAATTTCATAGAAGACCAAACCACAGCTATGCAGGTCTTTTCAATGATACTATACTTAATTTCATAAGGTAGGAGCTTTCTACTCAAATAGTAAACTGCGTGCTCAACCGTGACTTGTCTACTTGGACTAGCATGGCTCCTACTAACTCTTCTTCTACTGCTAAGTATAGTAACAAGGGTTTACCGAGTTTAGGTGGTTTTAAAATAGGTGGATTCAACAAATACTCTTTTATTCATTCAAAGGCCTTTTGACACTCTTCATTCCACAAGACTGGCTAATTCGTTTTAAGCAATTTGAAGATAGGTTCACAGATTGTGGTGAGCTTTGCTATAAACCTGCTAATTTACTATAATCTACCAATGAATCCCTAAACTTCTCTCTCCGTCTTAGGGACTGGCATATCCCTAATTGCTTTAACTTTGTCAGGGTCAATCTCAGTACCATTTGGACCAATCACATGTCCCAACAATTTGTTTGAGGTAACCCCAAACACACACTTCTTCGGGTTTAGCCTTAGCTTATACTTCAATGCTCTATCGAAGAATAATTCTAAGTTTTGGAAGTGTTGTTCCCTTGTATCTGATTTCACCATCAAATCATCAACATATACTTTGACTTCTTTGTGCATCATGTCATGAAATAATTTGGTGGCCATCCTTTGGTAGGTTGCTTCAGCATTCTTTAATCCGAATGGCATCACCCTATAACAAAATATACCCCGTGTAGTAATGAAAGAAGTTTTGGCTTTATCCTCTTGAGCCATTAACACTTGGTTGTATCCAAAAAATCTATCTACAAATGAGTGTAGCATGCTAGAGGCTGCACTATCAATGAGGACATCTATATGGGGTAAAGGAAAATCATCTTTAGGGGAAGCCTTGTTTAAATCTCTATAGTCTACACATATCCTAATTCTTTCATCTTTCTTTGCAATGGGTACTATGTTGGCTAGCCAATCTGGATAATCTATCACTTTAAGGAATTTTACTTGTATTTGTTTAGTGACCTCTTCTTTAACCAATTCAGCCCATTCCGACCTCAAACTCCTAAGCTTTTGTTTAACAGGTTTCATGTGAGTGTAAGTAGGAATCAGATGTTCGGTTATGTCTCGATCTATTCCAGGCATATCCTCATAAGACCAAGTGAATACTTCTTTATATTTTTTAAATATTTTTTCAAATCTCTCTCTCATCAGGAGTAAGGTCAGATGTTATGCTAACATTTTTAGGATTTTTGGTTATTCCCAAATTTAATGGTTGTGTATCGATAGAGTTAATATTAAAGATGCTCATGTAACCACTATTTAAATGTATGCAACCATCAGAAGAAACATCACACAAGTAAGTAACATTAGACTTTATTGCATTCATTTTGGAAAAGAAAACATCATCATCCTCATACAAATCAGATAAATTAAAATCAAAATCATTGTCATTGTTCTCAAAATCATAAAGCATGACATCTTCAAACTTTTCTTCAACTCGGGCAGCGATCTCCTCTGGAGTTTTCTCGGCTTTCAGGATGGCTTCCTTCTTCTCTTCTAGATTGGGCTCCTTGTCGGCTAGCAGGGTGAGCTCTTTCTTCACTTTTTCCACTATCCTGGCAACATCAGCAAATATTTCAAAACCCGGGATCAACTTTCCCATTAACATGATTGGCTCGGGCTTTCCTTGGAGTGGTCCCATGTTTGGAGCTTTGACAAAGATCTCTTCAAGTGGTGGGAAGCTCATCTTCTCATTCTTCTTTGGCTGGACATATTTGTTGGCTTCTTCATACCCTAATCCTTTCTTGGAAGTTTGAGTTTTGATTAATTAAATTCAATTTCAAAACATAAAAATAAGCTGGACAGGACCAAAAAAGCAAAACCATAATGAATTGGCTCAGCCAATTCGCCATAGAGGACCTTCATGGCTAATTGGCAAGCCAATTCGCCATGGACACCCATCCATGGGGAATTGGCAATTCCCAATTTGACTGGATGGCTTATCATAGAGAAATGGCAATTCTCAATTCACCATGGTCTACTAATCTAGTTCTAATTCGATTTATTAAATCCTTAATTAAGATGGATTTTGTTTGGACCTTCGGATTAAGTTTTAGGTTTTTTATTTTAAACCTAATTATGCCTATAAATAACAAGGTTTAACATTAAAAATAGGCATCATCAATTATCAAGAACACAGCCAACAATTAGCATGATTTAGCAAGAAGCAACACGGAAGCAAGAATCAAGGCAGTCTCTGTCCAAAGAACTAAATTGGTGCAGGCAAACTGAAAGCTTGAATCAATATATACCCAACTTTGGTGGAACCAACAACGGAGGTTTGGCTTCAATTATTAATATATTTATACTTCCAGTAACTTTATCCATTGATTTATAAGTTGTTTAAACATGCAGTACGTTTGTCTCCTTTGAAAAGTATTAACTGATTTGGACAAATTGTTTTAATCGGTAGTCAATTTAATCCCATATTTCACAAAGAAGCTTGATCATTTGTTTAAATCCAGCAAATCTTAATCAAACCTCAAACACCCAGTAAACCCTAATCCATTCCCAAAATACTAAAACCTAATTTCTAAGAACGTAAAACATAACCTTAAATTTCTTAAACCTTAATTCCTAAAATCAAGATTCCAAAACCTAAATTCCTAATCCAGTAATCTTATTTTCATAATTAATCCAAAGTCCTAAATTATGTTCCAACTTCTAAAACCTTAATTAATTTTTATTTTCCAACTTTTAAAATCTTAATTAGTTTATCCAATTCCTAATTTTTTTCCTAAAAAACCTAAATCCTAAAAAACAAAAGTCCTAAAACCTAGCTCTAAGAAACCTAATTTCCCAAAACCCTAATTTTTAAAGGTCAAAATCCAATTTTGTCTATTTAATGTTTTAAACCCTATTCTTGATTATTTGATTTGTTATATGATGGAATATGATGGATGGTTTATTTTATTTTATCTTATGTTGGATGTTTATTTTAATTATCATACTTGACTGGTTTAATTCATTTGATGAATTGTTCATTTGGAATGTAAGAGGCATGTTTCCACTTTGTAGATGCCTCAGTTTTTATTATGTAACTTAATTTATCTTTTGAGGTTTTTGGGACTATTGTAAGGGACATGCTTCCACCAATTAGTGGGTGTCCCATTTTATTTATTTATTTTATTTTCCTTTTGGACGTTGGACAATTGTAAAGGCATATTTCCATCCATGGATGGGTTCCTATTTATTATTTTATTTGGACTTGTTTAGATTTTAATGCAATAATTCTTTATTTTAATGTTCGCATGTAATATGGATAATATCATAATAGTTAAGAATTTTATAATATCTAGACCTGAAGAGGAGGTTGGTCTAATAAATCAAGCATTATGGGGGTGCTAGGCCATTTCTCACCTTCTCCAAGCGTACCCAACTTTTCGAATTGAATAGGGGGTTGGGGATTCTTCAGGAATCGAGTCATCCACCCCTTTCTTTTCCAGCCCGTCCTGGTGGTGACTCTATTTTCTCCTGGTTTCAGCTTATATTCTCTAAGGCCTTGAGTCTAACAGTACCGAAGTCGCAAGAATCATTTTACTGGGTGTGGGGGTAAAAATACATGCTCACAAGTACAACCAAAATTTTTAAAAATTTTATGACCGTTGTGCCTAAAACCAATATTTCGTTCGGTCTTTATATAGTCTGATAGGACTTTTCATGTTTTTCGAATTTCACCACCGGACTTTTTGAAGTCGGACCGGACTTTCACTCTAAATTCAAAAAATTTTAGCTGTTGAAACTCAATCAAAATGTGCAAATCTTGTCTCCAATAGCTATAAATGGCTATTTTTCATCTTAAACACTATAAATACCCTCTAATATCAATAATTATATCTTTTTATCAAACTTTAAACACTTAAACACTCAAAGCACTCAAAATCTCTCAAAACATATTCTTTTCTTCACCTACTTTCTTGTTCCAAACTCATGGCTCCTAATGAACATAAGAAAAAAGGCTTCAAGAGCTGAGAAAGAGAAGGGTATTGCTGCCACTTCTCAACAAGAAGAACCTCCTAGAAGAAGCCAAAAGATAAGATTTAGAGATGAATAAGAGAGGAAAAGGTATGCAATTTTAAAAGACAAAATCATAGAAGCAAACTGTCTCTACTCTACCCTCACTCTATAGTCATTAGGAAGTGAAAATGACATTAGGGCTTGTCTTAGAACCTTGGATTGTGAAAAGTTTATTTTCTTAGAACATGATGACCTTGGTTCGGAGAGCTTGACTAAAGAGTTTCTCACAACTTTTGTTGTTAGTAAGAAAAGTTATCACAACTTTTGTTGTTAGTAAGAAAAGTACTAACTCCTTAGGCTATTATGGGATATCTTTTAGGTTATTCAATCAAGAGTATGGCCTCACTCTTGAAGATTTTTCATCCAGTTTCTAATTAGAAGGTATTTCTCATATCACAAACACCATCCTCACTTCAAAAAGACAAAAGGAGTTTTGGACAGAAATTTTCATTGAAACCACTCTCCACGAATAATCCAATGCTAAAAACCTTAGGACCCTCATCTATTGGATCTTGCATAGGATTATCACTTACACTATTAGTGTTAGGGGAGAGAGTAATGAGAAAGTTACCCAAAAGGATCTACTCTTTCTTTTTTGCTTGATTAGAGATCAACCAATCCAAATGGGAAATTTCCTTATTAACACTTTCCTACATATTAGGAAAACAAAATCAAGGCTTATTCTTCTCTCTTCACAAGTTACACAAATAGCCAAATATGTTGGTCCACTTACACTAATAAACAAAGCAACTCTCTCTAATCCTCTAGATCCTACCACAAAATCCATAAACATATCCTATCTTAAACATACCAAATGTATTAGGGATGATGATGGGAACAATATCTACCTCTTAGGAGCACTAGGTGCTAGGGCTCAACAAAGAAAGAGACCAAGGATTGTAAAGGAAGCTAAAGAGACTTTCCAAATAGAATTCCCTATAACTACCACTCCAAGACCTCAATCATCTATCCTTCAACTTCTTCAAGAAATACATGGACAAATGAGCTCCCAAGGATCAAAAATTGAGAGCCTTACAAACCAAATTTCTTATCTTCATCTTGACGTTCAAACCATCCAAAAAGCCATGGGATTGCCAAAGTGCTTAGAGGATGAAGCAAGTTTGTCTCCCTCCATCCATGGCTCCTATTCTTAAGAAGAATAAGGAGAATCTACTGCCTCTCAACCAAGAGATAAAGAGCAAGGGGAACATGAAGAAGAGGAAGGAGATGAAGAAGAATAGGGAGATGAAGAAGAAGGAGAGGATGAAGAAAGTGACAATGATGTTTAGGCTTTAGTTTCTTGATTGTTTGTTATTTCATTATACTCATGTTGCATTTGTTATTTTTTTTTTAATGTTGCTTTTGTACTTGCTTTAGAATTAATGAAATTAAATTTGCATTTAATAACGTTTTATTTTTGCATAATTCTTTTTTACTTTGTCAAAGGGGGAGAATTATCTTATATTGAAATTTGAACAGCTTATAAAATTGGCAAATGACAAAATAGACTTTAAACTAATCAAATTGCATGAAGCACATATTGAGGGGGAGCAAATTTACATAAATTACATTTACATAATTTTTGAACACCCTAAGTTCAATTTAATTGCCAAAGTCAAAAAGAGGGAGATTGTTAGCCCAATTACTCTATTTTTGATCTTAGGCAATCAAATTGAATTCAACTAACAATTATATGAAGTTTTTTTTAAGAATCCTTGAAAAGTCCAATTGAACCACTTAGAAGCCTGACCAGACCATTCATGTCTAAATGAGCAAAAATACACAAAAGGTTTCACGGTGGAGAGTACTCCCAAAATCTCACCGTACCACCTTAAGTCTGATCGGACCATGCAGCATTCCGACTAAACTATTGGATGAGAAAAGAGGTAAAATGCACAAAAGGTTTCATGGTCAGAAGTACTCCCATTTTCATAGAGTATCATATAAGTTCAACTGGACCTCAAGGAATTTTGACCGAAACTTTAAAGAAAATTTTCTCTAAATTATCCAGTGAAGTTTTCGACCAAAAGAATGCCCAAAAATTAAATGGACCAAGGATAGTCTGACCAAAATATTTAAAAATTACTCAAGTCAGAAGTCATTGCATCTCCACTCAATAAGTGGAAGCCACTTGGACTAACCATTGGAAGAGCATTAAGTAGAATTTCAAATTTCGATCGGACCAAGTCAAGTCTGACTATGAAATTGCTCTAGCAAACAAATTAGTGGAAGACAAGAATCAGAAGCCTGACCGGACCATTTCATGTCTTGAAGGCTATAAATACCATAAGTAACTTTATTTTTATATAAGATTGTGATTGTAATAGCCTACTTTTACATCTTTCTTTTCTTTGCATCAAAATCTCATTTCTATTAATTGAGCGTTGGGTGTGAGCATTAAGCACCATCTTAAGTTTGAGTGTGAGCTTGAAAACACTTAGGTTGTGAGAGTGAGCCTGGGAAAACTCTTGTAAGGGTTGTGAGGATTAATCCCAAACCATTGTACTAGTTTGGTGTGAGTTAGAAAAAACACTAAATTAGAGTTAAGCTTGTTAAAACTCAAAGCTAGTGGAACCTTAACAAGTTGTTAAGGAAGTGGATATGGGATCTGGGTAAATCCAAACCACTATAAATCTTTGTGTTCATTTTTCTATTTTCTAATTAATCTTCTTCTACATCTTCTACATTCTTGTTTGTGAATTTTTGAATTTATCATCACTTCTCAAACAACCAATTCTTGGTTGCCATCTTGGGACAACAAAATGTAAAATATGGAATTCTATCAACGAATAGATAATTTTTTTCATAAATATTTGATGGCAATCATCTTTCAATAAAGGTGCCACCGCGATACATATACAAGTGACCATTATTAATTTAAGGATGATCACTAAGTTTCAGGCAGCTTTTAACGGTAGAGAATTTTTGAATTCTCGACCTTGCTAGTGTGTCATGTGCAACCCTAAGTGCATGTATTAATTTTGAATCACCAGTTCATATGAAAGGTGATTGTTAATTGATAAGGTGTGACTGCACTTGAATAAATATGCAGAGAATCAAGATAAATTAGTTTTGATAGTAAATTTTGCAAAGAATGAAGAGAAATGCATTTCGATAGTAACATATATTATTAATAATATACGTATATCAAATAATTACTGACTAATATCAAAGATAATATGTTGCTTTCGAGAAGTAAAAATGTCCAACATCTACCTTGGTGCATTGCTCCTCATGGTAATTAATGTCCAACTTTTCTTTATTTATAAATCCGAAGAAATGTTAAGATTTTTGTATATTAAAATCGGATCAATAATAGAATACTATATCAATGCATAATTACTCATTTGAAAATCATATCAACTGACACTAACCCATGTTGAAATCATATCAATGAAAGTTAACTCATATTGACTCATGTCAAACTCATATCAATAATAGTATATTCATATTAAACTCAAATCAATAACAATATACTCATATCAATGCATGCTTATTTATATGAAACTCATATCAACTGACACTAACCTATGTCAAAATCAAATCAATGAAAGTCTCATATTGACTCATATCAATAATAGTATACTCATATCAATAATAGTATACTCATTTCAAATTCATATCAACTCATATTCAGTCATATGAAACTCATATCAACTCATACTAACCCATATCAAACTCATACCAATATAAGATGAGTTTGAAATTGTTATGATAATAACTGAGTTAAACTAGAAGATGAAATTGTTATGATAATAACTGAGTTAAACTATCATATAATGTTTCCTGGATTAAGGATTTTGTTTGTAGAAATTCTATATGTATAAGTATATAATAAAAAGGAAAGTATACTATATGAAAAGTGTTACAAGAGATAAATTAGAAGTGGAGTAATAAATGGAATTTGTATATGATTAAATGTTGTGTATAAAGATGTTATAGATAATATTGTTGATGTGAGTTAGACTAATGATAATCGTATGTTCAAGAGAAAATTTATGGAGATGGAGTTGAAATGTGTTAACTCTTGGTGTAGTAAAAGTGTGGAGAATGGATATATAATTCTTGTGATACAACTAAATAGTGTAATTAAAAAGTTTGGATACAGAATAATCGAGAAACAGTATTGATTTATGAGTTACAGGTGTGTGACCATTCATCTCCTATGGCTATATGATTTGGTTAGTATGTGTAGCCGGTTAATTTTAGTATCCATAAATTTGGGACTGAGACAATATGACTGTAGTACAAATTGGTGAGATTGAAAATTTTGTTTAAGAAGCATAGTTAGAAAGTTATTATAAGATTTGGTGGGAACTATACTAATATGATTTGAAGTGATTTGTTATCACAATAATTTGATTGAATATGGATTGGAAGAGATCAAGAAATTGTATATAAGTTTGCCCTAATTGAATTAGATCATATATACATATATGAATATGGTGCAATTTCATGATAAGTTAAATAAATTAATCATTGGATGGAATTGAACAAGATGGGAAAGTGGATATATTGTGTAAGATAAATCAATTGATCTGGATTGGATTAAGATTATGAATTATTCTTGAGATTTAATATCTATAGTTGTATTAAGAATGTAATTATTTACATGGCAATGTATATGATGTAAAATATTAAAGTGTGAATGGACATGAATGAATGGAGTCATAGTAGTTATAAATCAGGATAAAAAGGGAAAAGATTGGTTATTTATAAAATAAGTTGAAAGGTAATGTATTAATATGTAAGTTAAGAGAAAAGTATGCTAAAGAGGTAACTCCATTTGTGGAAAATAAGGATCTTGTTATCCATTGAGGGATTGATAAATGTCTATTTAGACAGTGATTGTAATGATGGGATAATTAATGCTAAGACATAACCAATGATTTTTAAGGTTAAAGTTAAAAGAGTAATCATAAAGAGATGAAGGAACAATATATATTAAATATAAAGATTGGATGAAGTATAAGTGTACTATAAAATGATCTGATTCTGGTATAAAGATAGTAATAGGAAGTGTAATAAGTTCTTTTGAATGTTTGATCAATGAAGTAACAAGATATATAAACCTATAGAATGATGAGTTATGGAATTTAAAGAAGATTGTTGATTCTATAGGAAAGAGTTGAAGTTATATGATTTGGTGACATAGTAACTTAAACATATAATTAACTTCATATGGAAGTTAAGATAGTATGTTGTTAAGAATCAATTGTTACGATATTGATAATTTCGAGGACGAAATTTTCTTTTTAGAGGGGGAGAATTGTAATATCCCTAAGTGTGCTTAGAAGTTATGATAATGTTGTTATTATTGAATTGAGTGTGTGATTGATAAGTGGTAATTATGTTGTTTGAAGAAAAGCATTGTGTAGAGTGAAGTGTATATGTTGTGTATATGGTCATATATATATAATATAAGTTGGTCAAAGGGCTTGGTCAAGGGAAGAGGATATTTTATTTGTGATTGTGAAATTACCAACATGGGCTTGTAAAAGACAAAGTTTTAGTTATATGGTTGAGGGTAGTTTAGTAATTTTCTTTTGGAAGGGTATTTAATGCCTATTGACTTTGTGTTTTCTTCATCATTTCTTCTTCTTCTTCTTGTTGATGGCCGGCTCACTCAAAGACAAAGGAAAGCAAGAGAGCAAGTGATGATTTTGGAATTTTAAGCTCAAAAGTGAAGGAAGATCTCAAGTATACAAGTTGGAATTTCAAGAATTTCATGATTTTAGTAAGTTTTCTCTTGTTTGCCTTTGTTATTTTTGAAGATGTGTGTGAGTTGAGTTAGGGTTATTGATAGTATGATTAAGTGTGTTGATGATTTGTTGATTAGAGTTGAAATTGATTTTAAAATAAGAAGTTAAATTGGTGTTGGTGATGGAAGAGTAAGAGTTGTGTTTAGTGAATATTTTTCTGTTTTACAATTAGTAAAGGCTGTGACTTGTATGATTTTTAATTAATTATAGAAAAATGTTCTTGAAGTGAATTTTTGATATGTTGTGCCTCTATGAGTCTAGAATGACTGAAAAATATGTTGATTCGATTTTGGAATGGTTATGAGTTTAGAAAGATTATTTTTATTACACCTGTTCCAGCAGGTACCTTAACTGAGACAGCTATATTTCGGGATTTTTAATAAAATGTAGAAAAATCATATCCAATTGAATTTTGGATATGTTGTTGCTTAGTGAGTCTAGTATTTGAGAAAAATAATTTGGAACCACGTTGATTGAATTTGATTTATGGAATTCACAAAGTTCAGAACTGCTGCCAGGATGCAGGGCAATTGGGGCAGTCTGGTTAGGTGAACTATTTGACCAAGATTTTGTGTTCAGTTTGATCTGAAATTTTAAAAGAATGATTTTAAGATACAAAACTAAATTCTGTAAAAATTGTAGAATTTTTAGTCAAGTAGATTATTTTATACAATTTTTCAAAATAAGGATAAAATGGAGTCTAAAACCAGAATGTACTATTCATATGGTCATTTTGCTTATATTCCTTTTGGATTAGGTTGTGAAGAGGTTGAATTGCCCTAATTTGTGAAGTGAAGAACTATTGAGTGAAGAAGAGTTTAGAGTGGTGTGAAATGTTATTAAGGTAAGTATCAATGTTGCATGATTGCATTGTTAATGCATATCACTAATGTATTTTGATGTGTTTATATCATTAATGATATGTATATATAATTGTGTTATGGGAAAATGAAAGATGTGAATGATTTGATGAATATTAATGTATGAGAATACAATTGATTGAGTATAATTAAATAATGTTAGGTAAATTATTACATTGTTAATCTAATGTGACTTGTATAGTGTGAAAGAGAAGAGGATCATTCAACAAGGTATGAGCTATGCAAATTTATTATGATAAACACTTTTATGAAGAATTACTTTAATGTACTTTGTAATGTTATAGCAATGATGCTATATGTATAATGTGAATCATGTGATTGAATAATGATATGTTCATTTGGTTAATGTAATTGATGTTGAGTATTATAATGATGATGCACATGATACTATATGAACAATACTATGTTTTGTGTATTATGAATATTGTGAATTGTATTGTGCTATATGAATAAGGTACTTTGTAATGTTATAGCAATGATGTTATATGTATCATATGGATTGAGATATGATATGTTGTGAAGCCATTGTAATTGGCCATGATGATTCAAATGTGAGATGAAGCCATTGTGATTGGCTATGATGATCTAATTGAAAGAAATAAGGCATGTTTGCCTAGATGATAATGAACATTGAGATTGAAATTGATAATGAAACAATAAGTGAAATATGTGTTTAATGTGTTATTCAGTCTTCAGAGTTCTGGGTTTGGAGGCATGCCTATAAAATGAAAAAGTTAACAGTCTTGCCGGGTTGAGGATCTCTTCAAATTGAGTTGAATTGAGGTCCAAGAGACTGGGTCTGTTACACTATGAGAATTGTGAATATGAAATATATGATTGGTAACAGTCTTGCCGGGTTGAGGATCTCCTCATGATGAGTTGATGGTCCAAGAGACTGGGTCTGTTACACTATCCATGGATAGAAATATTGATATATGATGCCTATGGGCTTGATGATTATGATTATAGACCAAAGCAGTAACTCTGAACTCTGAATAACATAGTGGTGTCTGTTGGGCCCGAGTCTGTCTTTGTTGTCAATGTGATATACAAATGTTGAAAGAAATGGATAATGAAATCTTTGGTATACTTCATTGGACATGTGATTGATGATATGTAATATGTGCGTTGAAATATTGATTATGAGCACTAGTGATGAATCATTAATGTTGAATTGTGAATAAAGAAATGTTATGATTGGTATGATGTATAATGTGTGTATTAGCATTGATTGTGAATTCAATTGATGAATTGTGGTTGATGACAATGATTGTCTTAATTGGAAATGTGACTTATGATTAGTATGATGTATAATGTGTGTATTGAGATGTTGATTGTGAATATTAGTGATGGGTTGGACTTGGTAGAAATGTTATGTTTATATTTGTATAAGATAGGAGATTAGTTGAAAGATATGAAAGGTGCAAATGAATAGGGATAAACTTAATAAGAACTAAAGGTATATGGAATTGAGATATCTTTATATGTTAGTGTTTCCATGATATATGTTTGTATTTTATATTTGTACTACTAAGCTTTCGAGCTTAGCGCGGATGTATTATCGCGCAGGTAGCTTGGTGGAAGATATGAAGTCTTTTGGTATGCCACGAGAAGAGTAAGATTTTGTCGAGACCAACTAGAGGGTAATGCATACATGTATCCACTTTAAGTATGTTATATTATATGTATAAATGAAGTTTTGATAAAGACAATAATTTGTAAGTGTTCTTTAAATTGACCTATTATGGTTTGAATTTTGTTACAGGTATTGAAAGGTAAAAAGAAAAGTGGCATCCTTATACTTTATATACTTACTGTATGTATACTAGGTATATGTATAGTATTTATATGGAGTATTGGGGTGTTACAATAGTACACTCATATCAAACTTATGTTAACTCGTACTTACTCATATGAAACTCATATCAACTAGCACTAACCCATATTAAAATCATATCAACTTATAATAACCCATTTCATACTCATGTCAACTAAAATCAAATTCATAGAATACTCATATCAAACAACATAATAAATAAAACAATCAACATTTTTACAAATATAACCCGTAATTATTAAACATCTTGTATTAAAGTTTTGAAAACGTTCATTTTTACAATAAATCATTATTACAAATAACAAATAATGTATATAACATATCAATGCACATTGGTTTTATTTTTAAACCTTCAATGCTCCTAAAGAACTGTACAAACGAATGGGATTTTGGCAATTAGATATATTATGACCCTGCTCGTGACATCGGTCGCACTTCAGATGAGTTTCTTCTAACCTAGTGAAGGAATCCTGCATTTTTTTTTCTGCCTCCCACTTGATGTGCACACATCTAAAAGTAAAAGAGTGATGTTACGAATGTGCTCTGGGATAGACCAATCTGTGATATGCGGAATCGAATTTATGAATCGTTTGGATGTTTCATTCCAATACTCACACGAGTAATATAGAAAACACAACTCATAAGCATCATAGTTACTATCTCTAACAACCACAAGAGCATACACATACAGGAGTTAATCTAGTTGGAACTTCCTGCAACAATAAGTCCTCTAAGACATATCGACAATATAATTTTATCTACATCCTTAACATGTATTTGTTGTTGCTAGCAAGTTCTATCTGCAAAATATTATTAACAATATGACATGGCAATATCATAATTAATGACAAATGATGAAAAATAAATAAAGAACTTTGACATTGTAAAAATAAAGAACTTACATTCATTTTTGTGATTTCATCATTCTATTCCTTGATTTTTTTTCAAGATCCATTGCCATTCTATCTGTGGACTCCTCTGCTTTGTTTTGGCATTCATAAAACCATTTTTGACATATATTTCTAACTTCATTGACAAATGCAGTAATCGGAAGCTCTTTGGCCTTTACAAGCACATCATTGACAGATTCGGAGATGTTAGTCATAATAATGTTATATCTCCTTCTATGCATATGAGACTGCATCCACATATCAAGCCTACACCTTCTAGATATTCTTTTACACTAGGAATACTAATGCGAAAACCAACAAAAAGTTTGGTGAAATCATTTATTTTGTCTGCTTTAGCAGTTTTGTAGTAGTTCTTCTCAAGGTCCTTGGTTATATTTTAAATTTGTACTTCAAGTTGTTTAACAAGTGATATATGCAAATCCCATAGAATGAATTTAGGAAAATATCTGCTATAGCATTGTAAATGCTTAGGACACTATCAGAGATAATAACATGATCTGATCTTTTACCAAAAGCTTCAACCTCATAAGAAATCACGTCCATAATGCGTAATTTTCAAAATTACCAATCTCGAATGCCAACAAAAATATCTTTTGGCTTGCATAATGACAAACGATAGTAAAAAGCACACCTCGATACTTTTCTTTCAGATGAGGGGCATCAATAGTAATTACAAGTCTATAATGTTGAAAACCTTTTATTGAAACATCAAAAGCAAAGGATAGATACAAAAATCGATTATCATCATTGCATTGTAGATGTATGACCATACTCGGATTTGTTTCACCTAGCACATGCAAATATGCTAGCAGAATTGAGAAAGATTATTTTGGAGTGCCCAATCTGATATTCTCATATGCATAATATCGTCCTCTCTATGCTACAAAATAACTAATCTCAACACTAAATTTATTATGCATGTCTTTGATAATATCCTTGGGTTTGAAAACCCTCTCAGGATTTATGAATTACTTCTTAACACACTATGCAACAACCCAACTAGTTGCTTGTTTGTATCTACCCTGATCAAAATCAATCAGACATGTATGTTGGGTCACATATTTTGTCACCATCCAATAACTTCTCCTAGACTTTTCGCTCTCAATCTCTACATACTACTTTTATCAATACACAGCATGACAAACAAAGAAGTATTAGACTTGAATATCTTAAACTGGAATTTCTCCCTAATTGCAATGAGGGACACAATTGTCTTAATATCATCCCTTGACTTAAATATTTTTTCCTCTTCAATCGTTTCAGATATATAACTTTCGCCTAATAGTTTTGGATTGCTTCTACATGTAAACAAGTTTGCCAAAGTTTTTTCACTGTTAATGGTCACATGTTCTGCCTCAGTATTATAATCAAAATGAATGTCATCACTGTGTTCCACCATAGTATGTTGAAAATCAAGCCCAACATTAAAATCTATTAGATTGTCAATACTATGTTCTTCTGGTTCCTCTGCAGGTGGATTGGCCACATCATGTTCATTTTCATAATATTCCTAGGGTACATAGATAGATTCAGTAATTGGTTCAACCCTTGCATTTGCATCTTCTAGTTTTAAAGCAAAACTCGGTACCTCTACTTGGATAGTTTTTTTCTCACCATGAGGATCATTACTGTCGTGTCAGGATTTATATGCTCCTTTTTCAATGCTAATAATCAATGAATGTTTAAGTATATCCTCCATAGCAATGCCCATAAAAATCTTAAGTGACTTATGATCTATCACATCATAAAAAGGATGTGGGTCATTAACCGTAACAAATTTGAATTCAATCTTTGATGTACCATCAATATGAAGTGCCTCCGATACTGATTTTTTTAGTTCATTGAAGTTAGCAATTCTATTCAAGCAAACATATTCAGCACTACTGCCAATATATTTGTCGATGTTGACGTCAATTTCCCATCATAATAGATGAGAATTATTATTTTGTCCATTAAATGGATTCATCCTCTGATAAGTTTCAAGCCCTCTTTTAATGCCCTACAATCAGAATCATCAATATCAAACACAAATAACACTAACTCATATGAAACTAGCTAATACCAACTAATATCTACTCATAACAAACTCATACCAATAACATGAACTCATATCAATAAAAATATATTCAAATCAAACTCATATTGAACTCATATCAATAATTCTAACACATATCAAACTACTACCAACTTATATCTATTTATAACAAACTCATATCAATAGCACTAACTCATATCAAACTAGTATAAACTCATATCCACTTATATAAATAAAAATATACTTATATCAAACTCATATTGATCTAAAATCAATAAAAATATACTCATATCAAAATACCAATTCATAACTATTCATAACAAACTAATATCAAACTCATATAAAACTAGTACCAACTCATATCTACTCATATCAATAACACAAACTTATATCAATAAAAATATACTCATATTAAACTCATATCAATAAAAATATACTCATATCAATAATACTAACTCATAGAAAACTAGTACCAACTCATATATTGTAATATCCCAAAATTTTAAAAATTTTAATTTTTGAAAATTAAATAAATAAATTATAAGTTAATGAATTAAATAAATGATTTAAAAAAATATTTTAAGTGAAAAAGTAAAATGTATATGTGATATATATGTAAATATACTTGACATATACAAGTTGATATTTTAAAAGTCAAAGTTTATTTTAAATAATTAAAAAGTAAATTGTATAGTTAGTGGAAGATGATATTTGATGTTAATTAAATAAGATATATATGCTTGGCTAAGATTAAAAGTGGAAATTTTTGTGGTTACAAGAGTAAGTGGGTGGAGAGAGAGTGATTGTTTGGTCTTCATCTTCTTCTCTCTTTCCTTGGTCGGTTCTCCATGATTGAACAAGAGAAGATTTTTCTTCTTCCAAGCTCAAGTAATTGAAGGATTTCAAGTGTTCAGGGGGGATTTTTGGTGATTTCCATTAACTTTGGTAAGTTTTCCAACTTCTTTCTTTGAATTCTATAGAAGATTGATTATGTTGATTTTGGGTTATTGAAGTAGCAAGTTTTAATTGTCTATTTGGGTATGAATGAGATTATTTTAAGTAATTAACTATGATTTTAAGGTTGGATTAAAGAAATAGTTAAGTTTAAGTTAAGTTAATTTTAAAGTTAAATAATGGATTTGGTTGAGTATGAATAGAGTTGGAATGGAAAGATAGGTTGTACAAAGTATGAGCAAAGAATGATAACTTTGGGTGTGAAAATTATGTGTTGATATCAGGCCAGCGACACAACCATATCATTGGGTGTGTCGATGGTTCTATTTTCAGTGTTGGTGACACGTGAAGTGACATGCTCATGTCACTAAGCGTGTCACAGCTTCTGTAATGCTATAGTATTGACACATGCAGTGACACGCCCATGTCACTGAGCATGTCACAGCTACTATGATATAAGAGTTTTTGCACGGGCAGTAACACGCCTATGTCTCTGGATGTGTAGTAGCTATTGTAATGCAGAGCTAAGGGCACGGTCATTGACATGATCATATAATTGAGTGTGTCAAAGCTTCTGTGTTGGGGCTTTAGGACACAGCCATTGACACGCCCGTGTTGTTGAGCGTGTCATTTGTAGATTTTGCCCTAAATAGCTCTTTTCCTTTATGGTTCTTATCTTTGTGTTGAGAGATCTTCTATATGCTTTTAAGTGTGATACTAAGTGATTATTTATAATCACATTTGGTTTAGACTTTGAGGAGATTTGAGTTGCCTAATCCAAGTGTTGAAGGATATCTTGAAAGAAAAGGTTGAAAGTGGTATTTGAGCTTGTTTTGTTGCTTTTAGAGGTAAGTACAAACTTTGAATAAATTGGTTATATTTGCATGATATTTGGGCTTAACACATTTTGGTTGGAAAATGTGTTAAGTTACTTACAACATTGATTATGCATGAGCAAAATGCTATAACTTGTGTAATATCATAAATGCATTATATGTAATGTGAAAAGCCATTGATAATGGCTAAATTGAGTAAAAGTGGAAAAGTATGCAAAATGTGATACATTATGATTATATGATGATGTTGATATAAATGAGATAAATGAGGTAATGTGGCTAGTAATAAAGAGATAAATGAGGCAATGTGCCTAGCTTGATCATGAGAAAATGAGAAAGAGATTGATAATGGAAATATGAAATAATTGTGTGCCTAGTATGTTATTCAATTTTTAAACCTATGAGGTTATCCTTATTATTTGCTTTGGGGGCTAGCTTTTGAGCAATTATTTGATTTGCCTTTGGAGCTAGACGATTGGTGTCACTGTGATATAATCTGCCTCTGGGGCTAGCTTTTGAGCAATTATTTAATTTGCCTTCGGGTCTAGACACATGGTGTCAACTTGGACCAAAATAGTAACTTTGGGATTTGAATAGCATATTAGATTCTTTGTGTAACACCCATATACTCTATATAAGTATTATACATATACCCTGTATACATACAATATGTATATAAAGTATAAGGATGTCACGTTTCAGTATTGTATGAAACCCTTACCTTAGTTCCATAACAAAGATATATTTTTAATTAACGAACATTTACAAAACCATTAAACTTTTGATTAAATTACAAATATATAAATTACATTACCTTTTCCAAAATTCACTTATGTACATATATATTTTTATCAAAATACAACATAATAAAATTATACATGTATGCACCACCTTCTAGTTGGTCTCGAAATACTCTTACTCTTCTCGTGGCACAACTATTTGACTCCCAGATGAACCATCTACTCACCTGCACAATTTACATAACCGCACTAAACTTGAAAGCTTAGTAGTACATATAAATATTATATACATACATTACAAAAAAATCATACTCACATGCTAACATCATTTATCGTCATATTCTTATCATGTTTTTCATTGTCAATGCACTTTTCATATCTTCAAACTAAATTCATAATTTATATATATCTTTAACATAAGCCACAATTCAATGGCTTATCATAATATTCATGAAACAATACACATAATTTTCACATCCATATACATATTACACATCACATTATATTTCCATAATCTTATTTTCAATATCAAGACTTAGCTCTGCTCAAGTCTTTCAACAATTCATTTCTCATCATTTAGCATATTTTATTAAGCCACATTCCTTTTCAATAATTTGTTTATGTATTATGATCATATCATTCTATGATCACCATCATATATCTCATAACATTATATCTTAATATATTGTTCAATTATTCCACAATTCACAATTCACATATAAACAAACACAAGCATAGGCCCAAAAGAAATCTAATATGCTATTCAAATTTCAGAGTTACTGTTTTGGTCTATAATTACACCATATGTCTAATCCCGTAGGTAATATATCAATATAATAATCCAACTAGGTCTGAGCTTACGACCCGGTCATTTCACCCAGCCTAGCTTCAAGGTTTTATTTTTGAGGCTTACAATCCGGTCATTTCACCTCAAAAATATTTTCACAATGACGTCTAGCGTCTAGCTTGTAGGCAAATCATAAGCATGCCACCAAACACAGAACTCTAAAAATTGAATAACATACTAGGCACACAATTTATTCATATTTCTCATTTATATCGATATCAATTCATTTCATTATGTTTCCACATATCTCATTTTCTCATGATCAAACTAATCATAATGCTTCAAATATCACATTTATATCAATATAGCCATCGCCAATGGCTTAACATACCATCTTTAATTTATGCATAACAATTTGCAATACCCATACGTTTTGGGCCATTATCATACTTTGCACATAGTTCACATTATACAAATCATAGCATATTACTCATGCACCAACAATGTAGTAAGTAACTTAACATATTTTCCAACCAAATGTGTTAAGTCCCAATGTCATGTGAATATAAGCAATTATTCAAAGTTTGTACTTACCTTATGAAACACTCCAAAATAAGCTTTTAAACTTCCTCTAACCTTCTCTTCTATGTTGCCTTTCAACACTAAAGTTGGGCAAACTACTCTCTCTCAATGCCTATATCAAATGTGATCATAAACAACCATTTAGTATCACATTCTAAGGCATTCTTAACATTCAAATCATTTAAATAGGAATTACAAATGAAAAACAAATAAAAAAAGTTATTCTCAAGTGACATGCCCAACAACACGGGCTTGTTGATGACCGTGTCATTAACTCATTCATACAGAAGTATTGACACGTCCAATGACATGGGCGTGTCACTGCCCGTGTCATTCATTTTGCCTCATAGAAACTTTGACACGCCCCACAACACGGCCGTGTTCATGGCCGTGTCAATTATCTAATCTCACAGCAGCTATGGCACGTCCAGAGACATGGCCGTGTTAATGGTAGTGTCATCAACATTAAACTTAGCACCGTTGACATGCCCAACGATATGGCCGTGTTAGGCAAAAGTACTGCATTTCAAACTCTCAACCATATGAACACAA
This sequence comes from Garcia nutans, assembly GCA_947685225.1. Taxonomy (NCBI): domain Eukaryota; kingdom Viridiplantae; phylum Streptophyta; class Magnoliopsida; order Malpighiales; family Euphorbiaceae; genus Garcia; species Garcia nutans. The sequence goes on from CANTUV010000045.1 coordinate 41,486,435, forward strand.
TCATTCCAAAATCAATACAACAACACCCTTAATCATCATCTTAGTTTATATTCATAATTCACCCATCAATTCAACACTTATATAACTCCAACATATCATAATAATAATCATTATATAATTCATTTATTCAATCATCCATGTATCAATTTACTCAATTCCCAACTCATTTATACTAAACCCTTACTTTTTTCCTTATCACCTTTATTCCTCAATTTCAACTACTCATCATCATCCTCACAAATAATCATATTTTCATCATCTAAGCACCAATTCAACATATATATATATACTTCAATATTTCATTATCATCATAATATTCAATTAATCATCACTTTCTCTCACTAACTATATCATATATAAACTCAAAATCTATAAAAATCAACTCAAAGAAAAGAGCACTTACTTGAATTCTTTGCCAAATCTTCAATATCCACCTTCAATTCTCTTAAGACTCTTATGAATTTGGTGTGTATATGAACAAAATCAAACTCTTCTTTCTTTCTCTCTCTAGTCCCATGTTCCAAGAGGAAGAAGAATAAGAAGAAAGAAAAAAAGAGAGAAAGCTCTCTTTTCCCAATTCATCCTTATCTTATATATATATATAATATTATTATTATTATTTCCACCTAAATTCCCCCACCACTAATATTTGTCTTTCTTTTGACTTTCATTTCTTCTTTTTCTCTTGTCATTATTATCATTATTATTATTAATTAATTTTTTAAAATTAAATTTTCCTACACCAATGAATACATCATGTGTATATGGTGTATATGTTGATATATGTATATGTCTCATATATTGTATTTATATTTCCCATATATTTCAAATACAATATATATAACATCCTTCATACACATCTATCTCTTATTATATTTTCTTTACCTATTTCACCAACATACTTTCTCATAACTACTATTCCAAAGTACATCAAAAATTGGGATATTACACTTTGGGCCCATGCTTGTGTTTGTCTTTATGTAAATCGTGAATGGTGAAACAAATGAGAAATATGTTAAGATGAAATAATATGAGATATGATATCCATATGCATTGTGTATTGGCATTGCATTTGAACTTTATTGTTATCAAAGTTTGTACCGCTAGGCTTTTGGCTTGGCGCGATTGTAATTTATCACGCAGGTGATAGGGTAGATCCGGTAGAGCCAGAAAGTTCGCCTAAACCAAGCCGAGTCTATATTTGATATCTTGAGTGTAGAGTTGATTGTTGGTCATCAAGATCAGAGATACACTTCCAGCATGTACATATTTTATATTTTCATACATTTTGACATCATGTATATTATAATATATTTTGATATATATATATATCGTAAACTATAAAGAATGTTTGGCATAAAAATTTTGTAATGGGGATATGTATGTATTTTTAACAAGTAATATTTTATTTGTTATTTAAATTATATCTGTTAAATTGTTTAAGATTATACATATTCGAAAAGTAAGATTTTTATTAAAATGGGTTGTGGCATTCTTATACTATATATGTGTATATTACATATGTTGGGTGCATATATTGTACATATATAGGGTATAAGGGTGTTACATTTATTTTAGTATCAGAGCCTAGGTTTTAGATTCTCAACCTAGGTGAGTTGTGAGAGAAAGAAAATGGGGATTTTCAAATATGGTTTTCAATTGTAACACATGCATTGGCACTGACAGTTTCTTATCTCTAATGTGGCAATTTTCTACTGTGTTTGCAGATATAGATAGTTATGGAGTCTCGGATGCATCAGTCTGCATAGGATAATGTAGAGAGTGTGGCTCCTGAGGAGGGTAGAGTTGGAGCTAGAGCTGAGATCACTGGAGAGGCACCTGCTCCTATGCCAGAGAGACCAGCAGCTGATGAAATTTCATCGGGCTGGGTATGGCATATGGTAGAGCTATTAAGACAGTTTCCGATTCAGTAGCCGCCGCCGCCACCTATGATAAGTTGAGGAAATTTGGAGCTAAGAACTTTATTGGTACTACAGACCCTACTGTAGCAGAGTAGTGGCTAGACAGGGTTTAGAGAGTGTTCATCCAACTACAGGCTACTCCAAAGGAGAAGTTTGATTATGCCAGATCTCTTCTGCAAAGGGATGCATATGATTGGTGGAAGATGATTTCACATGCTCTAGATGATCCACCAGTGCATACCTATGATGATTTTCTATGGAAATTTAAGCAGAAGTATACTCCGAGGGAGTATAAGGATGCGAAGAAGATAGAGTTTCTGAATTTGAGGTAGGACACCGAGACAATGTTGGAATATGAGATAGAGTTTACTCGGCTGAGCCAGTATGCTGGTGGGATCATTTCTTATGAGATTAACCAGTGTCAGAGGTTTGAGGAGGGGTTGAGACCCTCTATCATGTGCATTATAGCATTCTTCTGGTATCAGAACTTTTCCCGTTGATTGCAGCTGCCAGGAGTGTTGAGAGAGTACAGGGTCTTGCAGCAACTACTAGGGTTGAGAAGACCAGAGCTAGAAGACCCCAGAGTGAGGTAGGAGCCAGGGGTAGTCTGGCAGGCCAGTACAGCGGCAGAGACAGAGACAGAGACCTGCAGTTTCAGTGGCTAGTGCTTTGACCCCAATAGTTTAGAGGTCTATTCCACCTACCTGTGTTCATTACGGTAGGGCACATGAGGGTGTCTGCTAGAGGACAGGTGCACCAGCAATATGTTACAGATGTGGATTGCCAGATTACTTTCTCAGAGATTATCCAGAGCCACCAGAGGATAGACAGATAGATACTGCAGCTTCTTGATCCAGTATTAGAGGGGGTCATGGTAGCAGAGGTTTTGGTAGGGGTGGTAGATCTGGGTCTGGTCGGAGAGGAGGTTCTACAGCCGAGGGGTAGACTAGATGAGGCAGGGCCATCGCAGTAGGTCTATGTGATGCAGAGACAGCCTGATGCTTCAGCCATTATTACTAGTACTTTTTCTTTATTCAGTACTTCAGTTCTTGCATTGATAGACCCTGGGTCGACTCATTCATACATCAATGCATCCATCTTGCCTATAAGTAATTTACATTCAGAGTCCCTAGGATTTGATATTTTGGTGACAAATCCTTTAGGGCACAGTGTTATGGTTAGCAGGGTGCACCAAGATAGCCCAGTTGTGGTTCAGGATGAGGAGTTTCTTGGTAACCTGATTGAGATGCCTTTTAGGGAGCATGATCTAATTTTAGGCATGGATTGGTTATCCAGGCATGGGGCTTTAGTAGACTATTAGTGAAAATGTGTTACCCTGAGAATATGTGATGGTAGAGATGTGATGGTATCTAGTAAGTAGAGACATCTTTCATCCATGTTTATTTCAGCTAATTTAGCAAGGAGGATGGTTCAGAAGGGATGTGAGGCTTATCTTACTCATGTTATAGATACCAGAGTAGTGGGGTCCCAGCTTGATAGTATGCCCACAGTTGTAGAGTTTTCAGATATTTTTCCTAAGGAGTTGCCAGGAATACCCCCTAAGAGAGAGGTTGAGTTTGGTATCAATTTGTTGCCTGGTACCACTCCATCTCTATTACTCCTTATTGTATGGCACCTACTGAGTTGAGAGAGTTGAAGGTGCAGTTGCAGGAGTTGCTGGATAAAGGGTTCATTCGCCCTAGTGTGTCCTAGTGGGAAGCACCTATTTTGTTTGTGAAGAAGAAGGATGGCACATTAAGATTATGTATTGATTACCGGCAGTTGAATAAGGTGACCATCAAGAACAAGTATCCATTACCTTAGATAGATGATCTCTTTGATTAGTTGAAGGAAGCAGCAGTATTCTCTAAGATTGAGGGTACCATCAGTTGAGAGTCAGAGATGTAGATTTACCTAAGACAACTTTCTGCAAGAGGTATGGGCACTATGAGTTTCTGGTGATGCCTTTTAGATTGACGAATGTACCAGTAGCATTTATGGATTTGATGAATAGGGTGTTCGGACCCTATCTAGATCAGTTTGTGCTGGTTTTCATTAATGATATTCTGGCGCATTCCCGTAATAAAGAGGATCATGACAGGCATTTACGGATTGTATTGCATACTCTGAGAGAGAAGAAGTTATATGCTAAGTTGTCTAAATATGAGTTTTGGCTCAATCAGGTGACTTTCTCGGTCATGTGGTTTTAGCAGAGGGTATTAGAGTTTATCCGAATAAAGTTGAGGCTATTTTGAATTGGAGTCCACCGAAGACTGTGGCAGAGGTTAGAAGTTTTCTGGGTTTGGCTCGCTATTTTCATCAGTTTGTTAATTTTTCTATGATAGTTATACCACTCACCAGATTACTTCGGAAGGGAGTTAGATTTTGATGGTATGAATATGTTTGATTGTGGTGTGTTTGAGTGTGTTGGGTATATTGATTTTGATTTTGGGGTTGAATTGAAGAAAAGGAATTAGGTTGGTGTTGAAAGAGTAAGAGTTGTGACTTGGTAATTGATGTATGTTGTGAGTTTGAGAAATTATTATCTTAGATTTTCCATGTGTTTGTGTTTAATGGAGTTGAAAGCATAGAATACATGAGTTTGGTCCGAAACAGAAGCATTTTGGATGCCACGCCCGTGGTCCTTGGATGCCACGACCGTGGGGGTGTTAAGGAAATTGGACAGATTCATTTGCTAACCCACGACCGTGGGGGTTTATGAGACCACGACCGTGGGGGTGTGAGGCCACGACCGTGGGGGTGTGAGGCCACGACCGTGGGTCCTAGATAGTTGTGTTGGCTTATAATTTGTGATCTATGGGTCTAGTATGAGAATAATAGGTGAATAATTGCATTGGAATTCATGTGTATCTTTAAATAAGTGTATATTATTCCTTTTGAACTAGGTTGTGAAGAGGTTGAGTTGCCCTAACCTAAGTGTTGAGAATTCTTAGAAGAGGAAGTGTATAGATTGGTGTGAGTTGCTTTTGAGGTAAGTACAAACTTACATGGTTGCATACATTTACATGATTTTGAGACTTAACACATTTGGTTGTAAATGTGTTAAGTAATTTATTACATTGTTACTATATTGGATTAATGTTATGATTGTATAATGTGGAAGATATGATGATCATTTAAAATGTATGTTCAATGCATTTGGTTATGTATACTTTAATGATGAATTGCTTTAATGTGAATTGAGATATGATGAGATGTGAAGCCATTGTTGTTGGCTATGATAGTGCAAATGAAATATTTGGGGCATGGTTGCCTATGTGATTATGGAATATGAAATGAGAAATGAATTGAGAAAGAGAATGATAAAGAGATAAATGAAATAATTGTGTGCTTAATATGTTATTCAATTTTCAGAGTTCTGGGTTTGGCGGCATGCCTATGAATCGCTGGATAGGTGAAAAGACCGGGTCGTAAGCCGAGTCCAGCTGAAAAATGTGAAATATGATGTTTTTGGGGTGAAAAGACTGGGTCGTAAGCCTCAAAAACAGTAACAGTCTAGCCGGGTTGAGGACCAAGATACTGGGGCCCTAGGGTCTAGCCGGGTTGAGGTCCAAGAGACTGGGTCTGTTACACTATCCATGGATAGAGATATATATGTATCGCCTACGGGCTTGATGATTGTGATTATGGACCAAAGCAGTAACTCTGAACTTTGAATAACATATTAGAGTCTTTTGGGCCCATGCTTGTCTTTGTTTCAATGTGATTCATGAATGGTGAAACAATTGAATAAGATAATGAAATGTATTGTTATGAAATATAGCATTTTTGAATATGATCTCTATTGCTTGAATGTATGACATTAACATTGCATTAAAGCATATTGTTATCATGGTTTGTACCACTAAGCCGTTGGCTTAGCGCGATTGTGGTTCATCGCGCAGGTGACAGAGTAGAAACAGAGAGTTCAACTAGACCGAGTTGAGTCTAGATTCTGAAGTGTTGATAGAGGGCTTAAAGATCAAAGACAAACTGCCAAACATGTATAACTTTTATGTTTTTTCAAACATGGATTTTGATGTATATGTATTTGTAAATACCGCTATATTTTCCGCTGCGTATCAAATAAATGTTTTATCTATTGAATGTTATAATATGATTTGAATGTTTTGAGTTTTCTTATAATATTGTTAAATTGAAAGATCGGTTTACTTATCATAAACCGTAGCACTCCTGTATTCGGTATACTTATATTACAGGTGTAGTATGTAGTGTGCGTATACGGGGTATAGGGGTGTTACAATTGTTTTGGTATCAGAGCCTAGGTTTGAGATTCTCAACCTAGGTCAATTGTAAGAAAAACAACATTTTGATTCTAAAAGTTGGTTTTTAAATAAGATACATGTTTTGGTATTGGCAGTCTTTGATCTTTGATGAGGTATATTCTGCTGTGTTTGCAGACATAGGTAGTGATGGCGTCTCATTCACGTCAGTCCATAGAAGGTAGTGCTGAGAGTGTAGCTCCTGAAGAGGGGAGAGATGGAGCTAGGGTTGAGAGAGCTAGTGAGGCACCTGCTCTTGTGCCAGAGAGACCAGCTGTTGATGAGGTTCTGCCAGTTTGGCTAAGACATGTGGTAGAATTGTTGAGGCAAGCTCCGGTGCAGCAGTCGCCATCGCCACCACAGCCATAAGTGCCGGTGAGACATTATGATAAATTGAGAAAATATGGGGCTGAGGATTTCTTTGGTACTACAGATTCTGCAGTAGCTGAGCAGTGGTTGGATAGAGTACAGAGGGTATTTATTCAGTTGCAAGCTACTCCTGAAGAAAAATTTGATTATGTTAGATCCTTATTGCATAAAGATGCTTATGATTTGTGGAAGACAGTTCCTCATGCCATGGATGATCCACCAACATTGTTTTATAGTGATTTTCTGAGGGAGTTTGAGCAGAAATATACCCTAAGGGAGTATAAGGATGCTAAGAAGATGGAATTTCTGAATCTGAGACAAGATAACCGGACTGTGACAGAGTATGAGGTAGAATTCATCCGGTTGAGTCACTATGCCGGGGGGATTATTTCGGATGAGATTGACCGGTGTAGGAGATTTGAGGAAGGGTTGAGGCCCTCTATTATGTGCATTGTTGCTGGTTCTTGGTACCAAGATTTTTCTCAATTGGTTGCTGCAGCTAGAAGTGTTGAGAGAGCACAGGGTATTGCAGTAGCTGCTACTGAAGAGGAGACTAAAATTAGGAGATCCCAGTTTGAGGCATATGAAGAGAGGTCGAGGAAGTTTTATTCCGAGAGTCAGTAGGAGCCTGAGGCAGTCGGGTAGGTCAGTTCAGTATCAGAGACCGAGATCGAGACCTACAGTTTCTGTAGCTAGTGCTCCAACTCCAGTGGTTCAGAGGTCTACTACACCTACATGTGTTCATTGTGGTAGGATACAGGGGGGTGTTTGTTGGAAGATTGGTGGATCAGCTGTGTGTTTCAGATGTGGATCGCCTAACCATTTCATTAGAGAATGTCCTGAGATGCAGGAGCATAGGCAAGCAGATTCTGCAGTTTCTCGACCTAGTGTGAGAGGAGGTCGAAGTGGCAGAGGTGTTAGTAGAGGTGGTCGACCTGGGATCAGTCAGAGAGGAGGCTCTACATCCGGAGGCAGTAGGCCAGATGAGGTTGGGTCTTCTCAGAGAGTGTATGTGATGCAGAGGCAGCCTGATGCTTCAGCAGTCATTGCGGGTACATTTTCTTTATTTGGCATTTCAGTTCTTGCTTTGATTGATCCAGGATCCACTCATTCATACATAAGTGCATCTATCTTGCCTATGTCTGAATTGCATTCAGAGTCCTTAGGATTTGATGTCTTAGTGACAAATCCTTTAGGACATAGTGTCGTGGTGAGTAAGGTGCATCGTGATAGTTCAATTGTGGTGCAAGGTGAGGAGTTTTTGGGTGATTTGATTGAAATGCCTTTTAAGGAATATGATTTGATATTAGGCATGGATTGGTTGTCTAAGCATGGAGCTGTGGTAGAATGTCAAAAGAAGTGTGTTACCTTGAGAACTGGTGATGGTAGAAGTGTGATGGTATCTAGAGAGCAGAGACAACTTGCATCCTTGTTTGTATCAGCTTTTGCAGCTAGAAAGTTGATTAGAAAAGGGTGTGATGCTTATCTTGCTCATGTTGTGGATACCAGAGTAGCGGGTTCTCAACTTGATAGTATACCCATAGTTGTTGAATTCCCAGATGTGTTTCCTAAGGAGTTACCAGGGTTACCTCCTAAGAGAGAGGTTGAGTTTGGTATCGATTTGTTGCCTGGTATCACTCCCATCTCTATTACTTGTAATATCCCAAACTATACCCTAAAAGTTTTGGAATTATTGTTATATTTGGAGTTAATGTATATGTTTAATGGAAGTAAAAAGGGGAAATATTATAAGATGATATATATATAAGGAAATATGGGAATATAAATACCATATAAAAGATATATACATATACATCACATATACATGGGATATAAAGTGGTGTAGGGAAAGTGAGTTATGTATATATTTTTATAATTAATTAATTAATAATTATGGTGATAAGGACAAAAAGAAAAAGAGAAAAGAAAGTCAAAAGTTGGAAGAGAGTGTGTGGTGGAGATTTATTGTTTTTATTATTATTGTTATTATTATTATTATTATTATTATATATATAGTTGAGATAAGAATAAGAAGAGAAGAAAAGGGAAAAAAAAAACGTGTTCTTCTTCTTCTTCTTCTTTTTGGCCGAGAGAGAGAGAGAGAGAGAGAGAGAGAGAGAGAGAGAGAAGCTAGAGAGAGAAGGAGGTGATTTTGCTTTTATTTACACCAAATACTTAAGGATTTCAAGTGGATAGTAAAGATTTGGCTAAAAATCCAAGTAAGTTCTCTTTCTTGATTTCTTTGGTTTATTTGAAGTTGTATGAAGGTTTGATTGTTGATAATTGAAATTAGGGTTGTATTATTGTAGTATGTTGGAGTATGTTTGATTTAATTAGGTTGGTGTTGGTGATTGAAGAGCAAGAGTTGTGTTTAGTGGAATTTCTTTTCTGTTTTACAATTAGTAAAGGCTGTGACTTGTACGATTTTTAATTAATTATAGAAAAATGTTCTTGAAGTGAATTTTTGATATGTTGTGACTCTGTGAGTCTAGAATGAATGAAAAATATGTTGATTCGATTTTGGAATGGTTATGATTTTGGAAAGATTATTTTTATTAGATCTGTTCCAGCAGGTACCTTAACTGAGACAGCTATATTTCGGGATTTTTAATAAAATGTAGAAAAATTATATTCAATTGAATTTTGGATATGTTGTTGCTTAATGAGTCTAGTATTTGAGAAAAATAATTTGGAACCAAGTTGATTGAATTTAATTTATGGAATTCACAAAGTTTAGAACTGCTGCCAGGATGCAGGGCAATTGGGGCAGTCTGTTTGGGTGAACTATTTGACCAAGATTTTGTGTTCAGTTTGATCTGAAATTTTAAAGGAATGATTTTAAGATGTAAAATTAAGTTCTGTAAAAATTTTAGAGTTTTTAGTCAAGTATATTATTTTATACAAATTTTCAAAATAAGGATAAAATTTAGTCTAAAACCAGAATTTACTATTCATATGGTCATTTTGCTAATATTCCTTTTGGATTAGGTTGTGAAGAGGTTGAATTGCCCTAATCTTAGTGTTGAGGATTCTTGGAAGAGTAGGTGTATAGAGTGGTGTAAGTTGGTTTTAAGGTAAGTACAAAGTTTATATGATTGCACTTATTTACATGAATTAAGACTTAACACATTTGTTTGTAAATGTGTTAAGTGAATTACTATATTGTCAATATAATTTGATTAAGGTTATGATTGGATGATGTGAAAGATATGAAGATCATTCAAATAGGTATGTACAATGCAATTTGTTATGATAAATATTGTAATGATGAATTGTGCTAATGTGTTTTGAGAAATGATGAAATGTATTGTAATTGTGGTTGGTAATAATGATTGAAATGAAATAAATAGACATGTTGATTATATGATGATGAATTTAAGATATATGCTCAATATAATTGTTTATGTATACTTGAATGATGAAGTGCTATAATGTGAATTGAAATATGATAAGAGGTGAAGCCATTGTGATTGGCTATGATGAATCAAATGAGATGTGAAGCCATTGTGTTGGCTATGAGAATGTAAATGAATTATAATTGAGGCATGGTTGCCTGTTTTGAATATGAAATGAATTGAGAAAGAAATGTACAAAGATATAAATGAAAAGAGTTGTGTCTAATATGTTAATTCAACTTTCAGAGTTCTGGATTTGACGGCATGCCTATAACATATGAAGTGTTAACAGTCTAGCCGGGTTGAGGATCTCCTCAAGTTGTTGAGTTGATGGTCCAAGAGACTGGGTCTGTTACACTATATGAATTATAAATGTGAAATATATGAAAAGTAACAGTCTTGCCGGGTTGAGGATCTTCTCGATTAGTCGGGTTGATGGTCCATGAGACTGGGTCTGTTACACTATCTATGGATAGAGATATGATATATGTTGCCTACGGGCTTGATTATTGTGATTATGGATCAAAGCAGTAACTCTGAACTTTGAATAACATATTAGTGTGTTCTGGGCCCAGGTCTGTCTTGATTTTCGATGTAGTTTATGAAACGTGAAATGAATGAATAATGAAATTTATAGTTGCCTTAATTGGAAATGAAATGTTATGAAATATGTTATGTAATATGTATATTGATATGTTCCTTGTGAGTAGTAGTGATGGAATTGTGGTTGGTGTTATTGATATGTATGCATGTATGTAATATATGAGATTAGTTGAGATATGTGTAAAGTGTAATTGAAAAGGGAAACTACGATAAGAAACTAACAATACTTAAAGTTAGTATATGGATATACGTTAGAATTTCTGTATTGTATGTTTATATTATTCATTTGTACTACTAAGCTCTCGGGCTTAGCGCGGGTGTTTATTCGCGCAGGTATTTAGATGGAAGATATGAAGTCTTTTGTTATGCCACAAGAAGAGTAAAGTTTGTCGAGACCAACTAGAGGGTTATGCATACATGTATAAATTTTAATTATGATGTATTTCTGACGAGAGAGTATTTATATGTATAAATGAAGTTTTAATAAAGATAATGACTTTGTAAATGTTATTTAAATTAATGTATTATGGTTTGAACTCTATTATAAATCTAGTAATGTATAATAACTGTATGGTTTTAAATTGAGTTGGATTGTGAATATAGAAGTGTGAATTCTTCTTGCAGGATTGTAGTTGAGGTTATAAGGGTGGATTATTGGGAGTGTACTTGAGTTGAATTGTGAAACAAAATGTTTTTCAAATATAAGAAAAATCAGTTTTGTCGACACTTGGGACCTAGAATTTTAAGGGAGACTCCGTCAAATTTTTTTTGAAAAATTTTTATAAGGAACATTAAGTAAGCTGACATAACCAGAGCTCGTATCTTGATGTAGCATTCCTCCTCGGCTTATTATAGGTCGGGAAGGGGTGTTACATTACTCCTTATCGAATGGCACCTGTTGAGTTGAGAGAGTTGAAGGTGCAGTTGCAGGAGTTGTTGGATAAAGGGTTTGTTCACCTTAGTGTTTCTCTGTGGGGAGCTCCTGTTTTGTTTGTGAAGAAGAAGAATGGTACTTTGAGGTTGTGCATTGATTATAGGCAATTGAATAAGGTGACTATTAAGAATAAGTATCCTTTGCCTAGGATTGATGATCTCTTCAATCAGTTAAAGGGAGCAGCAGTTTTCTCCAAGATTGATTTAAGATCAGGGTACCATCGGTTGAGGGTTAGAGCTGAAGATGTTCCTAAGACAGCTTTTCGCATAAGATATGGGCATTATGAGTTTTCAGTGATGCCTTTTGGATTGACGAATGCATCTACAGCTTTCATGGATTTGATGAATAGGGTGTTTAGGCCCTATCTAGATCAGTTTGTGGTGGTCTTTATTGATGATATTTTGGTGTATTCGCGTAATGAAGAGGAACATGACAAGCATTTGCGGATTGTATTGCAGACTTTGAGAGAGAAGCAATTGTATACTAAGCTGTCGAAGTGTGAGTTTTGGCTTGATCAAGTGACTTTTCTGGGTCATATAGTTTCAGCAGATGGTATAAGAGTTGATCCGAGTAAAGTTGAGGCTATTTTGAATTGCAGTCCACCGAAGTCTGTAACTGAAGTTGGAAGTTTTCTAGGTTTGGTAGGCTATTATCGACGCTTTGTGAAAGGTTTTTCTTTGATAGCTACTCCACTCACCAGATTACTTAGAAAGGGAGTTAGATTTGTGTGGACAGATCAGTGTCAAGCAAGCTTTGAGCAGTTGAAGGAGATGTTGACTCAATCTCCTGTTCTTACTTTGCCTGTGGAAGATAAACCATATGTGATTTACAGTGATGCTTCACATAATGGTTTAGGTTGTGTTTTAATGCAAGAGGGTAAAGTTATAGCTTATGCTTCTCGACAGTTGAAGTTGCATGAGCTTAATTATCCGACACATGATTTGGAGTTAGCAGCTATAGTGTTTGCTTTGAAGATTTGGCGACACTATTTGTATGGAGAGAAGTGTTTCATCTACACGGATCATAAGAGTTTGAAATATTTGGGGGTTCAAAGAGAGCTTAATCTTCGGCAGAGACGGTGGTTGGAATTGATCAAAGACTACGACTGTTTGATTGATTATCATCCTGGTAAGGCGAATGTTGTTGCAGATGCCTTGAGTCGGAAGTCTTTAGCAATTTTGACTGCTTATTCGCTCTCGTTGCTTGTTGAGTTGAGAGCGTTGCATGCTAGTTTTGAATCATGTGATGATGATGCATTGTTAGCTCAATTGCAGTTGAGACCGGTGTTGTTGGATCAGATTAAAGAGGCTCAATTGGTTGATGAGAAAATTCAGAAGATTGTGTCAGATTGCCAAAATGGAGAGAGTAGAGATTTTCATGTGAGAAGCGATGGTAGCCTTTGGTTCAAGAATAGATTGTGTGTTCCTGATGATGCAAGATTGAGAAAGATTATTTTAGAGGAAGCACACCAGTCGGTTTTTGCTATGCACCCTGGAAGTACAAAGATGTATCAGGATTTGAAGCAACATTATTGGTGGACAGGCATGAAGAGAGACATAGCGGAGTTTGTATCCAAGTGTCTCACTTGTTAGAGGGTGAAAGTTGAGCATCAAGTTCCAACTGGGTTGCTTCAACCTTTAACAGTGCCTGAATGGAAATGGGAGAGAGTGACAATGGATTTTGTGTCTGGTGTGCCATTGACTCAGAAGAAGCATGATGCTATCTGGGTGATTGTTGATCGGTTGACAAAGACAGCTCATTTTATTCCTGTTAGAATGGATTATTCTCTTGAGAAGTTGGCTGAGCTGTATATCAGTGAGATAGTGAAGTTGCATGGAGTCCCAATTTCTTTAGTGTCTAATTGAGATCCTCGGTTTACTTCAAGATTTTGGAAAAGTTTACATAGTGCTTTGGGTTCTCAATTGCACTTTAGCACTGCTTTTCATCCTCAGACAGATGGGCAGTCAGAGAGAGTGATACAGATTATAGAAGATATGTTGAGAAGCTGTGTCATTGATTTTTCTGGAAGTTGGGACAGATTTTTGCCACTTGTGGAATTTGCTTACAACAACAGTCATCAATCCAGTATTGGAATGGCACCGTTTGAAACATTGTATGGTAGAAGATGTAGAACGCCTCTATGTTGGAATGAAGTTGGAGAAGGCAAATTGGTTGGTCCTGATTTGATTAAAGAAACAGAAGAGAAAGTGAAGATAATTCGGGATCGGTTGAAAGCAGCTTCAGATCGGCAAAAATCTTATTCAGATTTGAAGAGGAGGGACTTAGAATTTGATGTTGGAGATAAGATATTTCTGAAAGTGTCTCCCTAGAAAAAAATTTTGAGATTTGGTCGAAAAGGAAAGCTAAGTCCTCGTTTTATTGGACCTTATGAGATATTGGAAAGAGTTGGACCAGTTGCTTATCAACTTGCCTTGCCGCTTGAGTTGATTAGAATCCATAATGTCTTCAATGTTTCTATGCTGAGGAGGTACAGATCTGAGCCATCTCATGTTATGTCCGTTAAATCTATTGAGGTGAGTTCGAATCTGACATTTGAAGAAGAACCAGTTGCTATTTTGGCACATGAAGTGAAAGAGTTGAGAAATAAGAAAGTGCCACTTGTGAAAGTTCTTTGGAAGAATCATGCAAAGGAAGAGGCAACTTGGGAGAATGAGCAAGCGATGCGAGATTAGTATCCTCAATTGTTTTAAACTTAAGATCAGGTAATTTCGAGGATGAAATTTCTTTTTAGAGGGGGAGAATTGTAATATCCCAAAGTATACCCTAAAAGTTTTGGTATTATTGTTATAATTGGATTAAGTGTTATAAGTGTATATGTTTATATGGAAAGAGATAAAAGTTAAGAAGAGGAGAGTGTATATGTTATATATAGTGATATATATAACATATACAAGTCAAACTAATGGAAGTCAAAAGAAGATAAATTAATTATTTATAATTAATTAAATTAATTAAGTGGAATTTGAGTGAGTGGAAGTGGATGGAGATATTTTGAATATTTTATTGTTTATTGAGGAGAGAGTTGTTGAGGGTTGACTTTGTTTTCTTTCTTTTCTTCTTGTTTCTTTCTTCTTCTTCGTGCATCTTCATCTCCTCCTTTTCTTTTCTTTTCTTTTGGCCGGCACTCTATAGCAAGAGAGCAAGAGAGAGATTTGATCTTCCAAGCTCAAAATTGAAGGAGATTTCAAGTGATCAAGTTGGAAATCTAAGAAATTTCATTAACTTTGGTAAGTTTCCTCTTGATTTCCTTGTTTTATTTTAAGTTGTATTTGAGTTGGATGATTAATTGTTGATGGTATGAATATGTTTGATTGTGGTGTGTTTGAGTGTGTTGGGTATATTGATTTTGATTTTGGGGTTGAATTGAAGAAAAGGAATTAGGTTGGTGTTGAAAGAGTAAGAGTTGTGACTTGGTAATTGATGTATGTTGTGAGTTTGAGCAATTATTATCTTAGATTTTCTATGTGTTTGTGTTTAATGGAGTTGAAAGCATAGAATACATGAGTTTGGTCCGAAACAGAAGCATTTTGGATGCCACGCCCGTGGTCCTTGGATGCCACGACCGTGGGGGTGTTAAGCAAATTGGACATATTCGTTTGCTAACCCACGACCGTGGGGGTTTATGAGACCACGACCGTGGGGTTGTAAGGCCACGACCGTGGGGGTGTGAGGCCACGACCGTGGGTCCTAGATAGTTGTGTTGGCTTATAATTTGTGATCTATGGGTCTAGTATGAGACTAATAGGTGAATAATTGCATTGGAATTCATGTGTATCTTTAAATAAGTGTATATTATTCCTTTTGAATTAGGTTGTGAAGAGGTTGAGTTGCGCTAACCTAAGTGTTGAGAATTCTTGGAAGAGGAAGTGTATAGATTGGTGTGAGTTGCTCTTGAGGTAAGTACAAACTTACATGGTTGCATACATTTACATGATTTTGAGACTTAACACATTTGGTTGTAAATGTGTTAAGTAATTTATTACATTGTTAATATATTGGATTAATGTTATGATTGTATAATGTGGAAGATATGATGATCATTTAAAATGTATGTTCAATGCATTTGGTTATGTATACTTTAATGATGAACTGCTTTAATGTGAATTGAGATATGATGAGATGTGAAGCCATTGTTGTTGGCTATGATAGTGCAAATGAAATATTTGGGGCATGGTTGCCTATGTGATTATGGAATATGAAATGAGAAATGAATTGAGAAAGAGAATGATAAAGAGATAAATGAAATAATTGTGTGCTTAATATGTTATTCAATTTTCAGAGTTCTGGGTTTGGCGGCATGCCTATGAATCGCTGGATAGGTGAAAAGACCGGGTCGTAAGCCGAGTCCAGCTGAAAAATGTGAAATATGATGTTTTTGGGGTGAAAAGACTGGGTCGTAAGCCTCAAAAACAGTAACAGTCTAGCCGGGTTGAGGACCAAGATACTGGGGCCCTAAGGTCTAGCCGGGTTGAGGTCCAAGAGACTGGGTCTGTTACACTATCCATGGATAGAGATATATATGTATCGCCTACGGGCTTGATGATTGTGATTATGGACCAAAGCATTAACTCTGAACTTTGAATAACATATTAGAGTCTTTTGGGCCCATGCTTGTCTTTGTTTCAAAGTGATTCATGAATGGTGAAATAATTGAATAAGATAATGAAATGGATTGTTATGAAATATAGCATTTTTGAATATGATCTCTATTGCTTGAATGTATGACATTAAGATAGCATTAAAGCATATTGTTATCATGGTTTGTACCACTAAGTCGTTGGCTTAGCGCGATTGTGGTTCATCGCGCAGGTGACAGAGTAGAACCAGAGAGTTCAGCTAGACCGAGTTGAGTCTAGATTCTGAAGCATTGATAGAGGGCTTAAAGATCAAAGACAAACTGCCAAACATGTATAACTTTTATGTTTTGTCAAACATGGATTTTGATGTATATGTATTTGTAAATATCGCTATATTTTCCGCTGTGTATCAAATAAATGTTTTATCTATTGAACATTATAATATGATTTGAATGTTTTGAGTTTTCTTATAATATTGTTAAATTGAAAGATCAGTTTGCTTATCATAAACCGTAGCACTCCTGTATTCGATATACGTATATTACAGGTGTAGTATGTAGTGTGCGTATACGGGGTATAGGGGTGTTACATTAAAAGTGAAAATTTTTATGGTTAAAAGAGTAAGTGGGTGGAGAGAGAGTGATTATAGGGTCTTCATCTTCTTCTTCTCTCCTTCCTTGGCCAGTTCTCCATGATTGAACAAGAGAAGATTTTTCTTCTTCCAAGCTCAAGTAATTGAAGTATTCAAGTGTTCAAAGGAGATTTTTGGTGATTTCCATTAACTTTGGTAAGTTTTCCAACTTCTTTCTTTGAATTATATGGAAGATTGATTATGTGAATTTTGGGTTATTGAAGTAGCATGTTTTAATTGTCTATTTGGGTATGAATGAGATTATTTTAAGTGATTAACCATGATTTTAAGGTTGGATTGAAGAAATAGTTAAGTTTGAGTTGAGTTACTTTGATGCATAAGCAAGTATTTTAAAGTTAAATGATGGATTTGGTTGATTATGAATAGAGTTGGAATGGAAAAATAGATTGTACAAAGTATGAGCAAAGAATGATAAATTTGGGTGTGACAATTATGTGTTGATATCAAGAATATGGCATGACATGCCTAGTGATACGACTATGTCATTAGGTGTGTCGATGGTTTTGTTTTCAGTGTTGGTGACACGTGAAGTGACATGCCCAGGTCACTGAACGTGTCATAGCTTCTGTAATGCTATAATATTGACACGTGCAGTGGCACGCCCATGTCACTGAGCGTGTCACAGCTACTATGATGTAAGAGTTTTGGCCCGGCAGTGACACGCCCATGTCTCTGGACGTGTCGTAGCTACTGTAATGCAGAGCTAAGGACACGATCATTGACACGCCCATGTCACTGAGCATGTCAAAGCTTCTGTGTTGTGGGCTTAGGGCACGGTCATTGACATGCCCATATTATTAAGAGTGTCATTTGTAGATTTTGCCTTAGATAGCTCTTTTCCTTTATAGTTCTTATCTTTGTGTTGAGAGATCTTGTATATGCTTTTAAGTGTGATACTAAGTGATTATTTATAATAACATTTGGTTTAGGCTTTGAGGAGATTTGAATTGCGCAATCCAAGTGTTGAAGGATATCTTAGAAGAGAAGGTTGAAAGTGGTATTTGAGCTTGCTTTGTTGCTTTTAGAGGTAAGTACAAACTTTGAATAAATTAGTTATATTTGCATGACATTTGGGCTTAACACATTTTGGTTGGAAAATGTGTTAAGTTACCTACTGCATTGATTACGTATGAGTAAAATGCTATGACTTGTGTAATGTCATAAATGCATTATATGTAATGTGAAAAGCCATTAATAATGCCTAAATTGAGTAAAAGTGGAAAATATACAAAATGTGATATATTATGATTATATGATAATGTTGATATAAATGAGATAAATGAGGCAATGTGGCTAGTAATAAAGATATAAATGAGGCAATGTGCCTAGCTTGATCATTGAGAAAATGAGAAAGATTGATAATGGAAATATGAAATAATTGTGTGCCTCATATGTTATTCAATTTTTAGAGTTTGTGTTTGGCGGTATGCCTATAAGATTATCCTCATTATTTGCCTTCGGGGCTAGCTTTTGAGAAATTATTTGATTTGCCTTTGGGGCTAGACGCTTGGCGTCACTGTGATATAATCTGCCTTTGGGGCTAGCTTTTGAGAAATTACTTGATTTGCCTTCGGGCTAGATACATAGTGTCAACTTGGACCAAAAGAGTAAGTTTAGGATTTGAATAACATATTATATTCTTTGGGCTCATGCTTGTGTTTGTCTTTATGTGAATTGTGAATGGTGAAATAAATGAGAAATATGTTAAGATGAAATAATATAAGATATGATATCCATATACATTGTGTATTGACATTTCATTTGAACTTTATTATTATAAAAGTTGGTACCGCTAGGCTTTTGACTTAGCGCGATTGTAATTTATTGTGCAGTTGACAGAGTAGATCTGGCAGAGCCGGAAAGTTCATCTAGACCGAGCCGGGTCTAGATTTGAGATCTTGAGTGTAGAGTTGATTATTTGACATCAAGATCAGAGATACACTGCCAGCATGTACATATTTTATATTTTCATACATTTTGACATCATATATATTATAATATATTTTGATGTATATATATATCGTAAACTATAAATAATGTTTTGGATAAAAATTTTGTAATGGGGTATGTATGTATTTTTAACAAGTAATATTTTATTTGTTATTTAAATTATATCCGTTAAATTATTTAAGATTATACAGATTCGAAAAGTAAGGTTTTTATTAAAATGGATTGTGGCACTCTTGTACCGTAAATGCATATATTACATTTTTTTGGTGTATGTATTGTATGTATTTAGAGTATAAGAGTATTGTATATATATTCATATGAATAACACTAACTCATATGAAACTAGTACCAACTCATATATACTCATATCGAACTCATGTAAAAAAAATATACTTATATCAAACTTATATTGAACTTATATCAATAAAAATATACTTATATCAAACTCATATCAATAAAAATATATTCATATCAATAATACTAACTCATATCAAACTCATAAGAAACTAGTACTAACTCATATCTACTCATATCAAACTCATATCACTAACACAAACTCATATCAATAAAAAAATACTCATATTAATAATTCAAACTCATATGAAATTAGTACGAACTCATATCTATTCATAACAAACTCATATCAATAACACTAAATGTAACATTTTTATACCTCATATACATATAATACATACATTATTTGTAAAATACACATACATGTACAAGGACGTCAACATTCCTGTCTTAACAAAATTTTTATAAATCCATGAAAATATTGTAAAACTTAAGTTATGCTTTAATAAATAAATAAAACTATTCATTATATAACTTTAAGTACCAAAACACATATTTTAAAGAAAAGTCTCCGAAAAAAATTCACCAGAGTTTTATTTATATTTTGAACGCTTGCCAAAAACACAATCAACCTGCAATAACAATTTTTGCACTTCTAAAAATATAGATTCAACTGATTATCCTCATTCTTTAAAACATTTAGTCATATATCCTTATATATACATATATAAAATGTTCCCTGCTCATAGCATTAAATCAAAAACTTTTAAAGTATACAACACTTCTCAAACATATACATGTAATGTATACAGGTATGAAAAGTTTCACAAAATAAATATTTACATGTCTGTATTGGCATTGGTCTTATTGCAATCCACTCAGATCTTCTAGTATAAGTAAGAATCACTACACTTGCTCAGGTCCAGCATTGCTCTCAGTATCAACCCTGTCACCTGCGTAATTAACAAATCGCGCTAAACATTTTGCCTAGTGGTACATATTTTGACAATAACATGAATTAAAGTAAGATAATGCATAATGCTTTTCCATTAAATCCAACAATGCAACATGAAATTTCCTTTCATATCATTTACATTATTATTTCAAATCATCACCTAACACAACCATATGCATTGGGCCCAAAAGACCATATATAATATTCAGATTCCAGAGATAATATTTTTGACTATTTTTGTCATCTAGTGTCTAGCCTAAAGGCAAACAATAATGACATCCAGTGTCTAGCGCAAAGGCAAATCAAACATCAGTGACGCCCAACGTCTAACCTGAAGGCAATCATAGGCATGTCTCCAAATATAAAACTCTAGAACCGAACATTACATAAGGTAACACACATTTATATGCCCTTTTATAATTTGCTTAAACATTGGCAATTATGCCACATTCCCTTTGTTTTGTATTTTTTTTTCTATTCAATTTATCATATTTCATCATAAAAATTAATTTATTTGCCACTTTCTCAATGTGGCCAATTTATGCCCTAAAATTGGTATGAGCACTCTCTTTTTACAAAGAAAATTAACAATACAATTAGCCATCTTAAAATGGCTCAACTATGCATACATTATGCAATTAATACCTTTAAACACATACTATGCACTTTACATGTGATTTCAAGCATTAAAGTTACATAATGCCAATATGCAATGTAACATGCCATTTTTAATGCATTATAATACAATTCTATCAAAGTATGTACTAACTTTGATTTAAGCTAAAAATAACCACTTTCTCCCTTCACTTCCAAGATACCCTTCACCACTAGATTTCGGCATTAACCATTACTAAATACCTATACAAAATAAGTATATAAAATGTATTAGAATCATATTCCTACACTTTCTAATTAATAAAAACCAATTTAACACATTTCCTTCTAACTTTCAAATTTTTGCCCTAATATTCTTTAATTTTGGAACAACCTTTTAATCTATTCTAATTGGCAATGTAAGTTCATTTCTATAATTAAAATCATATTACAACGTGATTTAAGCAATCAAAACAAATGAACATCCACTCTTTAGCAAAACCCTTCCAAAATTCAACACTAATTCCTCCAAACTCCATTTAAACTTAAACAAATCAACTATCCAACTATAAAATCCTTCTTTCCTCATTAAATTAATATCATTCATACTAATTCTAATAGCTATAACATATTCAATCAAAAATCCAAATCACCCATAATCTAATCTTCTAAAGAATTCCATAAATAGATAAGAAAGCTTACCTTTGGTTGGAGGAACTTCAAAAGCACCCCAAAACCCTAATAAATCTTGAAGAATTTGAGGTAGGAAGAAGCAAAAATTTTCCCTGTACAAGCATGGGTAATTTGGGTTTGAGAGAAAGAAGGAGGAAGAAGAAGTAAAATTTGAATTTTCTTTTTCTTTCTCTTCATTTTTAACCATATATATATAATATTTTATTATTTTAATTAATTAATTAATTACTTATTTTTAAAATTAAAATTTTCTCTGCCATTCAATATTAATTTATTTTTGAATTTTTTTAATCTTTTTCACCTTTTACTATTCTACCTTTGACTTTTACTATTTTAATTTTTATATGTTATATATATTTAACATATATATTTCATATTTCTCACTTTCAACTCTCTATTTATCCCTTAAATTATTAATTTTAATTTAATTTAATTTAATTTTATTTTATTTAGCAAACATGCGGATGTTACACTAACTAATATCAAACTAGTACCAACTCATATCAATAAAAATATACTTATATCGAACTCATGTCAATAAAAATATACATATATCAATAATACTAACTCATATCAAACTTATATGAAACTAGTACTAACTCATATCTGCTCATATAAAACTCATATTAATAACACAAACTCATATCAATAACATAAACTCATATCAATAAAAATATACTCATATCAATAATTCTAACTCATATCTATTCATAACAAACTTATATCAATAGCACTAACTCATATCAAACTAATACCAACTCATATCTACTCATATTAATAAAAATATATTTATATCAAACTTAAATCAAATTCATATCAATAAAATATACCCATATCAATAATACTATTTCATATCAAACTTATATGAAACTAGTAACAACTCATATATACTCATATCAATAGCACGAACTCATATCAATAAAAAGATACTCGTATTAAACTTATTTCAATAAAAATATGCTTGTATCAATAATACTAACTTATATGAAACTAATATCAACTCATATCTATTCATATCAATAACAATAACTCATATCAAACTAGTACCAACTCATATCAATAAAAATATACCTATAATATACTCATGTTAAGCTCATAATGATAAAAAAATATACTAATATTAATAATACTAACTCATATGAGACTAGTACCAACACTTATCTACTTATATCAATAATACGAAGTCATATTAAACTCATATCGAACTTATAGCGAACTCATATCAATAATTTTAACTCATATCAAACTACTACCAACTCATATCTATTTATAACAAACTCATATCAATAATAATAACTCTTATCAAATTAGTACCAACTCATATCAATAAAAATATACTTATATCAATAATACTAACTCATATCAAACTCGTATGAACTAGTACCAACTCATATCTACTCATATCAAACTTATATTAATAATACGAACTCATATCAATAAAAATATAATCATAATATTATCATATTAAACTCATATTAATAAAAATATACTCATATCAATAAAAATATACTCATATCAAACTCATATCGAACTCATATCAATAATTCTAACTTATATCAAAACCAACTCATATCAAACTTATAACAATAATACAAACTCATATCAAAATCATATTAATAGACATATACTCATATCAAACTCATACGAACTCATATCAATAAAAATATACCCATATCAATAATGCTAACTCATATCAAACTCGTATCAATAATACCAATTCATATCAAACTCGTATCAATAATACTAACTCATATCGCACTCATATGAAACTAGCACCAACTCATATCCACATTAAAATAACATATATACACATAGGCATGAGCATCGATCGGGTTGGTCGGATTTTAGGACTCGACCGACCCGACCGCTTAATAGTGGTCGAAAAAAGAATTTTTGAAAACCAACCAATAATGGTCTGTTCGATAAGTTTGGTCGGGTTTTTATCGGGTTTGTCTGGTTGGCTCGATTTTTTCAGTAAATATACAAACTGAAACTGACCAATTCAGTCTATTTAAATCGACATGGTCGGTCGGCTGGCGGTCGGGTCAGTCAGTTTTTATTTTTTTTTTTGTTCATCCTTATATACTCATAAAGAAAAAATAGGAGGAATAAAGAAAGATAAGGAGAAAGATCTATAATAATATTGTAATGGTCAAGATTTTCAACAGAGACGTTTTAACTAATATTGAAAAAAAAAATTGATAGTGTATAGTGATAATAGTATTGTGGATAAATGCTATACGTAAAGAATAGTAAATTGTATATCTTAAAACTTTAGTGAAGAGATTATTGTTACTGTTTTATGAGATTAAAACTCGATTTGGAATCAACGGTTAAGATTGAGGGTGCACCATAGTTATTATGAGCATTCCCTCACTAGATGAAAAAAAATATTATATATATCTATGTGTATATGTGTCAATGTGTAGAATTTTCTGATTTCTCTCCATCTTCCACGCCATCATCACCATCTTCACTTATTTCTTCTTCCTTTCATCAAATCCATCTAGGATTAAGAGTAAATCAAATATATGTATAGATTGTTAGAAGAATAAGCTAGAAAAGGCAAGATTATCAATAAGTAATCAAAGGGAAAGAGAGAAAAAGAAAGAGAAAGAAGAGTTTGAAGAGGTATGTGCTATGAATTTGTATGAGTTTTACTAATTTATTCTTTATCATGATATATGTAATATCCCAATGTATGCCCTAGAAGTTTTGAATATTATTATTGTTTGTTTGAATTATGTGTATATGATATGTTGATAAGAAAAGTAATGTAAAAAGGGAAATGTTTATGTATTGTTTAAAAGGAAAGTAATGTGTAGAGAGATATGGTATATGTTGTGTATATGTCAATATATATAACATATAAGTTGGTCAAAATAAGTGGTCAAGGGAAGAGGATATTTTAATTGTGGATTGTGAAATTACTAAAAAGGACTTGTGGATGAAAGGTAATTAGAACAAGTGAGAAGAGGGTATGATAGTAATTTCTTGTTTTGGAACACTTTGTGGAGATTTAAAGAAGAGTTGACTTTGTTTATTCATCATCTTTTCTTCTTTTCCATGTGTGTGGCCGACTATCCAAAGGGAAAGAGAGCAAGTGAGGTGTTGTGATTT
This sequence comes from Garcia nutans, assembly GCA_947685225.1. Taxonomy (NCBI): domain Eukaryota; kingdom Viridiplantae; phylum Streptophyta; class Magnoliopsida; order Malpighiales; family Euphorbiaceae; genus Garcia; species Garcia nutans. Next base: position 41,510,797 of record CANTUV010000045.1, read on the forward strand.
CTAAACTCAAATTTGAAGGAAGAATCAAAGGATTAAGTTGAAGATTTGTGAAATTCATCAACTTTGGTAAGTTCTTTTCCTTGCTTTTCCTTTGTTCTTTTGAAATTGTGTTTGGGATTGATGAGTTAAAATGGATGGTAGTTTAGATTTATTTGTGGTATGTTTTGAAGTGTTGGAAGTGATGTTAAGTTAAGAAGTTAAATTGTTGTTGATATTGGAAGTGTTGGATTGAGTTTGTTTTAGGGTTTTGAAGTGATGGGTGAAGTTTAACTTGAGTTTGATCAATTATTTTCATAGTTTTTCTTGTTGTTTGTGTTTGTTGGAGTTGTAAGCTCAAAATATGTGATTTTGATGGAAGGCAGTAGCATTCTTGATGCCACGCCCGTGGCCTTGGTTGCCATGGCCATGGTCATTTGTAGCCATGGCCGTGGAGGTTGGATGCAAGGGAGGCAGAAGTGATTTCTAAGCCACGCCCGTGGGGGTTGAGGTGGCCACGGCCGTGGGCCTTTGTGAATGATGTTGAGTGATACTTTGTAATCTAAAGGTCTAAGATGAAGTTATTAAATGAGAAATGGTATTGGAATTTATGAATTGTATCATTTTTTTTGAATTAGGTTTTGAAAGAAGGTGTTTTGCCCTATTTTGGGAAGTGAAGAAAACTTGGAAAGGGAAAGTGTTTAGAATTGTTATTGAGGTAAGTACAAACCACATCATTGCATATATTTTATAAAGTGTTGAGGCTTAACTCACACTTGTATGTTCATGTGTTGAAAAAAAAAATCTAATGTATTGTTGATGCATATTGTTATTGTTAGGTTGGCATAATGTGAATGTTATGATGAGTATGATGATATGATGTTGCATATGAATAATGTACTTTGTTATGTTAATATTAGTGATGATATATGTATCATGTGAAGAATATGAGGTAAATGATTATGTATTTGAAAGATGAATTGCTATTATGAAATGTGATGGGAGGTATAATGAAAGGTGAAGCCATTGTGATTGGCTATGATGATTCAATTGAAAGAAATAAGGCATGTTTGCATACTTAATAATGAGAATTGAGAATGGAATTGATAATTAAATAATAAATGAATTGTGTGGCTAATGTGTTATTCCATTTTCAGAGTTTGTCGTTGGTGGCATGCCTAATATTAGTAACAATCTCTTGAAGTTCGGTTGGATTTGATCCTTGAAGCCTAATTGAGATGTTACAACCCTTGAAGCTAGGTTGGGTTAGTTCTTGAAGCCAAGTTGGGTTGATGCTTAGCATGCTTTGCTCCCCTTGAAGCTTGGTTGAACTAAATCCTTGAAGCCTAGTTGGGATTATGATATTGATGAATATGATAAATGAACAAAAACATTAACTCTGAAAACGGAATGGCATATTAGTGTATGTTGGGCCCATGCTTGATTTTGTTTATATGTGATTTATTGATGTTGAAATAATTGAATAATGAGATTCATGGAAGGATTCTTGAAATGTGAAATGATTATATGAATATAGATTGTGAAATGCAAAGGTGTAGTATTATATTACTATCTAAGATGTTACCTTTATTAGTAACATGTGTGACATTGCATTGCATTAAAGCATAATGATAGAATGTTTTGTATTACTAAGCCGATGGCTTAGCACGATAGTGTTTGATCACGCAGGTGACACAGTTGAACCTAAAAGTTCTTCGAGACCGAGTGAGAGTAGACCTTGAAAAGTTCATTTTGGGACTTAAAGATCAGAGAAAAGCTGCCAATCATGTATATATATATTTTATGTTTTGTAAACTTTGATTTATAACTTATTTGTAATAACTTCCGCTGTGAATTTGATAAACATTTTTATATATGGTGTCTTTTGGATATTTTTATAAATGTTTGAAATTTGTTTTATTTATTTATAAAGATTATTGTTGTGTCTTTTTAAACTGTGGCATTTTCTATATTCAGTATACGTATATTACGATCGTTTAAGCATGCTTGGTACGTATACGGGATGTAGGGGTGTTACAATATATTTCTTGAAAATATTGATTAAATGGATTGTTGAGTGAAAAATAATCTTTATATGTTAGGTTTGAATCTTAACTCAATCTTTATGAAAATTGAAAGGGTTTGATATTTTTTTTATCCATATGAAATGGATGAAAGTTTAATTAAGTGAAGTTGTAGTAACATATTTGATATGAATTTTGTTTATGTCAAAATATTAAGTTTGATAGATTATTTTCTTAGATCTTCAATATGTGTGTGTTTAATGAAGTTAAAAGTGCAAAATACATGTGTTTGTGATGCCATGGGCGTGGCTTATAGGTGCCATGGGCGTGGCATCAAAGTTGAAATTGTTGGAGGAAGAATTACTCAGAAAACAGACCCAAAATCAATGCCATGGTCGTGGCAAATGAGTGCCACGGTCGTGGGATGGAAAATGTGACTGTTTGTTTACGAATTTTGGTAAAACAGAACATTTTTCAATGCCACGGTCATGGCCCCTTGAATGCCACGACCGTGGGGTCTTCAAACTTATTTTACAGCTTCATTTGGGATCCCACGGGTGTGGGGTTGAGATGCCACGGCCATAGGGCACCTAAATAATGTTTTTGGCTTGTATTTTGGGAAATACGGGCATAATATGAGGCTAATATGTGTATATTTCATACTTTTGTGTTGAGAATTCATGTGTATGTGTTAAATGTATGAAAAAGAGTGAGAAACTTTAGATAAGTGACAAATATATATATCATACTAAATGTTGATAAGAGTAATGTACTAATGAAATGATATAAACAAGTTAGTGTTAATCAATGACATGAGACTAATATGTGTATAGTCCATACTTTTGTGTTGATGTGTTAAACATATGAAAACGAGTGATAAACGTTAGATAAGTGACACACATATATTCTACCAAATGTTGATAAGTGTATAGTACCAATGAAATGATATAAACAATGTAGTGTTCATCAAAATTAATGAATGGCCCAAATCATACTAAGTTTATATCTAGCTTTGGATTGAATGGCTAACCAGAGGAAAGATAGCCATAGTGATAGTGGACACCTCGTGCCATTAATGGACACATTGCGTTATCAGTGATAGTGGGCACGATTGCCATTATAAATTCTTGAGAGATGGCATTCAGATTGCTATACTAACATGTTATCCAAACCTATAATCTAAGTTTAGTATGTATGGGCATAATAAATGAAGATATTTAATTGAAAATACATGTGAACATGATAGTTGTGACTAACGAAAGAAATGTAAAATAATAATAGAAGTCAATTACTTGAAATTGAATTACTGTGTTACAATGTACAAGTGATTGTTAATATATATTAATGTTTACAAGTGAACGTTCTAATGCACTAAATGGAAATGTTATGCTCAATGTATTGAATTAATCAAATGATTAAAAGTGTATATAATGATGTGAGATACAAAGTGCTCCAAAGTATAGTACTAAAATTAAGTGCTGAAAAATATAGATTGAATGAAATGATCTTATATGTGAACTTGAAAAGGAAGACTTATTGAAAAACAAAATAAGCGTATTGTGAACAATGTTATCAAATGAGAAAGCAAGTCTTAAATAAAATGATTCTTAACGAGACAAGTTGCAGTACCGCAAGTATTGTATTACATGATAACTTTTATAAAGGTACAACTATTATTTTGTGTAGTCAGCATGGTATGTTGATTTGTTACTAAAATTAGTTCATATATTGAAATACTTCTTAAAACTAAGTGTTATTACTATATTGTCATAAGTATATTTCTTTAATATTAAGTGATAAAATATGTGTATACAAGCACCACTAAGTTTTGCTTAGCGTGTTAGAATTATTTTCTGACACGCAGGTATCAGGACATCGGAGCAAGTTAAGAAGTGAAATTAAGAATCTAAGGAAATTACTTATTGGACAGATGAAGATCTAGTGTATATTGTATTCATAAGTTATAAAATGTATATAGATACTTTTGTTTGACTATTTGAGAGATTGTACAAATGTGTAAACATGAAAGGAATATATGTATTTAAAGGATGAAGTGTGAGAATTAAAGTGAATGACTATTAAAGAAAGGAATGTATTATATAATCATTTGATTTGACAAATGTATGATAATTATCTAGTTTGTAACTATTATTTGGATTATTGAAAATTGGTCTAAATTTTGGACCTATAAGTGTTGTGATATACATATTGTCTTATTATTTAAAAAATTTTATTTATGAAGAGAGTTTTCTATGAATTGATTGGAGCGTGGACAGTATATCGTATAACATTCTTTGATAATTTTCTATGAATTGATTGGAGCATGGACAGTATATTGTATAACATTATTTGATAATTTTTATATAAGAATTATCAGAAGATGTTACATTTAGTGGTATCAGAGCGTGGTTTAGGTGTTTCTGGCATGTGGAGTTATGGGAGAAGTGAACTGTAATTTTCTAAGTTATGTGAATTGAATACGTGGATATGTGTTTTGATATAGTTGATATTCGATATGTTTATGGTAGTAGAACGATTACTAAGAATTGATTGAGCATTCGTAGTGTATTATTTGGAGTGCACTAGATCTATTTGTGATAGAGAAGGATGTGAAAAGAAAACAAGATATGAGTAGCCAAAGAGATATGTCAAAGTAACACAGTGGAAGTGTGATAATTTATGGGAATCTGGGGAATGAATTATGACAGATAGATAAATTTCGAGAATGAAATGTCTTACGAGAATGAGAATTGTCATGTTTTCCAATTTTAAGTATTGATTTTTTTGCATTAAGTAAATATATGAGTGTCAAATTGGATTGATTATGATATGAGAGCATTTGGAATTGATAATGATAAGGTTAAATAAGCCTCAAAATAAGCCTTAATAAGAGTAACAGTGAATCCGAGTATGGATAATATCCGTATACTGGAAAAAGATTTCGAAGAGGTAAGAAATTATGAAAATACCCTTATAGCTCGAAATGAATTCGAGATGTAATTTGAATGTGACATATGGATAATGGAGTTTTAAAGTGTCAAAAGTAATTGTTTTTATAATGTTTCAATGTTAAGGATTGAAGTGATAGTACTGAAATGATAGTTAAATTAAAGAAAATGAATGTATCGCAACTATTATATAAGTGAGTATATTGGATAATAGGCCTAAAACTTATTTAAAGGTTTCTAGTGTCTTCTATTGTCTTCTAAAATGTCATCAAAACAAAAGATTGAAATGAAAAGTAATGGAAGAGTATTGGTAAAGAGGCTAGTACTTGAATACCACTTAATGTGCTATTTATTGAAATGATCTTGATTTTTATTATGAAAAGAGATTTGTGAATTGATAAAACACCATTACTTGTGAAAGATATGGTGTATTAAATAATTGTGAAAACTTTACTTCTATGATAGTAAAGTTATTCTTGCAATATGTAAATGTGTATTTAACTGGAACAATGATTAAATCTTCATTGAATCATTTAAGAGTTAATATACGGTTGTGAACGAAAATAAGGTTGAAAGATTTTAGGGCTATGGAAATTGAGATTTGAATTTGATAGTGCATGGAAGAGTTGAATCCTGTTTCCTCAATTTGTATGAATTGCATTATTAATAACTTATTGATTAAATCATGAAAAGACATTCTAGCAGAAATACGCATGATTATTTGTATAGTCATGCATATGCTTGTGTAAATGTCTATTCTTCAAACTTTGAGAAGAAATTCCAATAATGAGGTGCATGATAATTCATATGGACATGCATATATTTGTGCCCTTAAAATTGTGAAAGGCAATTTCAGTAGAGACATGTAAGACCATTCATATGGATATGCATTTGGCTATGCATATTTCTATTTTTCAAAACTTTAAAAATAATTGAAACAGTGATGTGCATGATCACTCGCATGGTCATGCATTTGCTTATGCATATTTCTACCTTCTTATTCCTTCACAAAGTAGGGTTTATGGGTGGAATTAGTAGTGAGTTATTAAATACATCTGAAACATAGTTATAATTGATTGCTTATAAGATTGAAATGAAATCAATCCATTAAATGATGAAACTGGAATGTGAAGAAAACGTGAGAAAAGTATGGATAAATGTAATTGGATATGTGAAAGAAGTGTAAAGGTAGAGAAAAGATAAAAGACAATTACAAGTGATTAGTGGATTTAATATCTTCATGATGAAATAAGATAATTTCTGAAGCAAGGTGAGAAGAATGATATACTGATAAATTAGTAATGATTGTACATAATTTGAAGAGCAAGTTAAAGAAACTAAAGAGCTATATACAAATTGATTGAGTAATGAAAGTAAGAATGTGAGATTTATATATTGTGTACTGATGAAATATGTGATAGTAACATTATTTAGTGAGTAAAAACAATTTATAGATCATATATAGTAGTGTTAAAGAGTTACCTGATATTAATTGATTACAATAGAAAGAAAGGAATTGATAATGTAAAAAGAAAAGAATGTAGTTTAACCCTTCTAGTGAAATGATGTATTGTGGATTAAGTTAAAAATATATGTGTGTGAGTGTACGTATTAAACATAGTGAATACATTATATGTGTACATGTATTCTTAAAGTGAAAGAATAGTTATAAATTCTTAATATGTTAAGAAAAGAATTAAACAAGTAAAAAGAGTGGAAATCTTTGTAGATTTCGTTATTACAGTGGAAACATGAAAATGATTTGAAAAAGATAAAGATTGATGAATAAATAAAATCAGTCGAACTAATCGAAAATACATATGCTGTGTATATATGAGCATATGATACATGTGTTTGAAATAATTGCTTATATCTTATAAACTTACAGTAAGAAACAAACATTTCAAAGAGAAAGTGTTATATTCCATTCAAAGAGAAAGTTATATTTCAAAGGATATTATAATTGACAATACTTTCTACCATTGAAAGAAATGATACTGATGATAAATCTAGTTTCCGGATTAGCTAAAGGGTAAATATTCAAAGCGATAGTGGACATTTTATGCCATATTGAAATTGGGCACTTTGTGCCATAGAGGACACTTATGTCCCATATTGAAAGTGGGCACTCTGTGCTATAGAGAGACGCTTATGTCCCATATCGAAAGTGGGCACTCTGTGCCATAGAGGACGCTTATGTCCCATATCGAAAGTGGGCACTTTGTGTGCCATAGAGGACATTTTTTTATATATGTCCTAGTGATATTGGCATCTATGCCATCAGTGGACGCTTTGCTTTATAGAGAACCTTTGGTTCCTTTCTCTCAGTGGACACTCTGTGTCATTATATACAGTGGGCATTTACTTGCCATCAGTGACCCGCTATCCAGAACTAGGATTTAATGTTCAGTATATAAGAGAAAGAATGAGAGATATATATATATAACAGTGGAATGTAATGATACAAATTATAGAAAAAAAATCTAGAGAGAAATAAAGGCAAAGCCAAAATTGAACTTGAAAAGTGTAAGTGTGTAGAGCTGAATCTTCTATAGTTCTATAAGATGATTATTCTGAAAGTGTTACGTTGATTGATATCAGATATAAATAAATGTTATGTAAGTTAAGAAAATCATTGATTTTATGTGAAATTTGAGATTATTTAAAAAGTAAATAGCTTATTGCCATAGTATTTAAATTTCGAGGACGAAATTTCTTTAGCGGGGGAGAATTGTAATGGTCAAGATTTTCAACAGGGACATTTTAACTAATATTGAAAAAAAAAAATTGATAGTGTATAGTGATAACAGTATTGTAGATAAATGCTATACGTAAAGAATAGTAAATTGTATATCTTAACTGAAGAGATTATTGTTACCATTTTACAAGATTAAAACTCGATTTGGAATCAACGGTTAAGATTGAGGGTGCACCATAGTTATTATGAGCATTCCCTCACTAGATGAAAAAAATATTATATATATCTATGTGTATATGTGTCAATGTGTAGAATTTTCTGATTTCTCTCCATCTTCCACGCCATCATCACCATCTTCACTTATTTCTTCTTCCTTTCATCAAATCCATCAAGGATTAGGAGTAAATCAAATATATGTATAGATTGTTAGAAGAATAAGCTAGAAAAAGCAAGATTATCAATAAGTGATCAAAGGGAAAGAGAGAAAAAGAAAGAGAAAGAAGAGTTTGATGAGGTATGTGCTATGAATTTGTATGAGTTTTACTAATTTATTCTTTATCATGATATATTTCTTGAAAATATTGATTAAATGGATTGTTGAGTGAAAAATAATCTTTATATATTAGGTTTGAATCTTAACTCAATCTTTATGAGAATTGAAGGGTTTGATGTTGTTTTTATCCATATGAAATGGATGAAAGTTTAATTAAGTGAAGTTGTAGTAACATATTTGATATGAATTTTGTTTATGTCAAAATATTGAGTTTGATACATTATTTTCTTATATCTTCAATATGTGCGTGTTTAATGAAGTTAAAAGTGCAAAATACATGTGTTTGTGATGCCATGGGCGTGGCTTATAGGTTCCATGGGCGTGGCATCAAAGTTGAAATTGTTGGAGGAATAATTACTCCGAAAATAGACCCAAAATCAATATCACGGTCGTGGCAAATGAGTGCCACAGTCGTGGGATGGAAAACGTGACTGTTTGTTTACGAATTTTGGTAAAACAGAACACTTTTCAATGCCACGGCCGTGGCCCCTTGAATGCCATGACCGTGGGGTCTTCAAACTTATTTTACAGCTTCATTTGGGATCCCACGGAAGTGGGGATGAGATGCCACGGCCGTGGGGCACCTAAATAATATTTTTGGCTTGTATTTTGGGAAATACGGGCATAGTATGAGGCTAATATGTATATATTTCATACTTTTGTGTTGAGAATTCATGTGTATGTGTTAAATGTATGAAAAAGAGTGAGAAACTTTAGATAAGTGACAAATATATATATATATATCATACTAAATGTTGATAAGAGTAATGTACTAATGAAATGATATAAACAAGTTAGTGTTAATCAATGACATGAGACTAATATGTGTATAGTCCATACTTTTGTGTTGATGTGTTAAACGTATGAAAACGAGTGATAAACGTTAGATAAGTGACACACATATATATTCTACCAAATTTTGATAAGTGTATAGTACCAATGAAATGATATAAACAATGTAGTGTTCATCAAAATTAATGAATGGCCCAAATCATACTAAGTTTATATCTAGCTTTGGATTGAATGGCTAACCAGAGGAAAGATAGCCACAGTAATAGTGAGCACCTCGTGCCATTAATGGACACATTTGTGTTATTAGTGATAGTGGGCACGATTGCCATTATAAATTCTTGAGAGATGGCATTCAGATTGCTACACTAACATGTTATCTAAACCTATGATCTAAGTTTAGTATGTATGTGCATAATAAATGAAGATATTTAATTAAAAATACATGTGAACATGATAGTTGTGACTAACGAAAGAAATGTAAGTTAAGAAGTGAAATTAAGAATCTCAGGAAATTACCTATTGGACAGATGAAGATCTAGTGTATATTGTATTCATAAGTTATAAAATATATATAGATACTTTTGTTTGACTATTTGAGAGATTTTACAAATGTGTAAACATGAAAGGAATATATGTATTTAAAGGATGAAGTGTGAGAATTAAAGTGAATGACTATTAAAGAAAGGAATGTATTATATAATCATTTGATTTGACAAATGTATGATAATTATCTAGTTTGTAACTATTATTTGGATTATTGAAAATTGGTCTAAATGTTGGACTTATAAGTGTTATGATATACAGATTGTCTTATTATTTGAAAATTTTTATTTATGAAGAGAGTTTTCTATGAATTGATTGGAGCGTAGACAATATATCGTATAACATTCTTTGATAATTTTCTATGAATTGATTGGAGCGTGGACTGTAATATCCTCATTTATGCCCTAGAAGTTTTGTATGTTGTTGTTATTGTGGTTGTTTTAAATTGCAAGATAAAGAATTGGGAAAAGAAAAGTATATGTGTTTTGGGAAGGATTTAGGGTTTAGAGAGAATGGTATATGTTGTGTATATGTTGATATATATAACATATAAATGGGTCAAAGAAGAGTCAAGGTGTTGGTTAGTGGAAGAAGATATTTTATTGTTGAGTGTGTAATTGCATATATGGGCTTATATAAGACAAAAAGTTAGTTATATGATTGAGGGCATTTTGGTAATTGCTTGGATAAAATCTCTTGGTGGAGATTTAAAGAAGAAAAGTCATTTGACTTTGTTGAATTTTCTTTTCTTCTCATGTTTGTGCCGGCCATTGAAGAAGACAAAGGGAAAGAGAAGTGTTCTTGATGCTATACTCAAATTGATGAAGGAATTGAGAGATTTGGTGAAAGATTTGTGGAATTTCTTCATATAAGGTAAGAAATTTCTTGTTTTCTTTTATTAATTTGGAAGTTGTGGCTAAGGTGTATGGTGAATTGTTGAGTTGATGATTTGGTGTGTTTGATATGTATTTACAAATGTTAAAGTTGATTGTTAGTTAAAAGATTGATTTGAGGTTGGTTTGGTTGTGAAGGTTGTAAGTTTAAATGGATTTTGATAGTGGAAGTTCAAGTGTAAAGTTGGTTTTAGGGTTTGAGATGGTATATGTTTAAATGTTTTGGTTGATGTGTTTTAATAAGGAATATTGTGATAAACATGTAGAATTTGTGTTTAGAACATTGATTTCATTCATTTGAAACATGTTATATGGTGTTTGATGAGTTTGAGTGCAATTGGAGGAGAATTTTGCATATTAGGGTTTGTGTTTTGGGAGACACGGCCAAAAGCAAAGGAGAGACACGGCCAAGTCATGAAACTTTTGCGTGTGTTGAATTAGTTTTGAGAGACACGGCCGTGTTCCCAAGCCGTGTTAGCTACTGTGAGTTTTGGTTTAAGAGACACGGCCATAAGCTTGGCCGTGTCCCTTGCCCGTGTTTCTTACTGTCCAATTGGTTTGAGTGACACGGCCACAAGCTTGGCCGTGTCCCTCAAGTGGCTGCCCGTGTCCCTCAATTGTGTAGGTTAAGGTTTTACTTCCTTGTTCTTTTTGCATTGCTTTGGTTCTCAAAGGGTAGGTTGGTCCCTAAACCTAACCCTAAACATTTTTTAAATACACTTGAATCAATGAATGATATAATCAATTACATGTGTAAGGTTCTAAAGCTATGAATCATATCAATTGTTCTTTACTCTAATTGCATTGTTGAGATTGAATAATGTTATGTTATGCATTGTAAATGGTAATGTGTTTCATGAGTAATGAATATTGAAATGTATATCAAAGATGCAATGATAATTCAAATAAGACATGATATGAGACAATGCCATTGTGGTTGGCTATGATGTGATGCAATTGAAAGAAATAAGGCATGTTTGCCTAAATGTTGTTGAGAATTGAGAATGGAAATGATAATTGAATAATAAATGAATTGTGTGGCTAATGTGTTATTCCATTTTCAGAGTTGGTTGTTGGTGGCATGCCTAATAAGTGTAACAATCTCTTGAAGTTAGGTTGGATTGAATCCTTGAAGCCTAATTGAGATGTTACCACCCTTGAAGCTAGGTTGGGTTGGTTCTTGAAGCCAAGTTGGGTTGAAGCTTAGCATGCTTTGCTCCCCTTGAAGCTTGGTTGAACCTAATCCTTGAAGCCTAGTTGGGTTTATGATATTGATAAATGTGATGATAGAACCAAAACATTAACTCTGAAAATTGAATGGCATATTAGTGTGTCTTGGGCCCATGCTTGTCTTTGCTTAATGTTGATTATGAATGATTAAATGAAAACTAATGAGGTATATGATAAGATGTTGAAATATGATATGTCTATTTATGTTGAGTTATGAAATGTAAAGGCATGTTGTTAGTTTTGCATATATGATGTTACATGTATAATATGGATTGAGAATTGGCACTGCATTGCATCAAAGCAAAACATTAGCATGTTTTATCTTACTAAGCCGTTGGCTTAGCGCGATAGTGTTTGATCGCGCAGGTAATAGAGTTGGTAGAGTTGAACCCGAGAGTTCATCAAGACCGAGTGAGAGTAGACAGTGAAGAGTTGATTTTTGAGGACTTAAAGATCAGAGCAGACTTGCCAATCATGTATACTTCTTTTATATTTTGTAAAGTAATGTTTATAATGTAAATATGTACCTAATTTATAACTTCCGCTGTGTAATATTTAAATGTATATATGTATATCTAACATGTTTATATTTTAAGTCAATGACTTAATTTCTATAATGTATAATGATTAGGGTATTGTATCAAGTTTAAAAAGTTTTGAATGTTGAAGAAAACCGTAGCATCCCTATGTTTGGTGCACTTATGCTACATGGTTGTGATTGTAGTGTGTGTGCATTGGATGTGGGGGTGTTACATGGACAGTATATCGTATAACATTCTTTGATAATTTTTATTTAAGAATTGTTAGAAGATGTTACAAATATCGTTAACAAATTCCAAAAAATCATTCGAGTACTGTTTAAGTATAAGACAACGTCTTTTTCGGAACCCAAAATATACATGTATTGTCCACTTCTTCCCATATTAGCTCAACTTAGGTTTTTTCAAGGACAAAAATCAAACTAAATCGACTTACTTTTACTTGAGTCAGACAAAACAAATCAGCTACCAACAAATAGAGTCGAAGAATAGAGAATATCAACAAAGACAAAAGATAGAGAGGAGATTGAGAAAGAGAGAAAAGTAATTGACCAAGAGAAAGAAGAAGAAAAGATTCAAAAACAAAAGAGAAAGAAAGGAATAGAGGGCAGGAGGAAGAAAGGGAAAAAGAGACAGTGAAAGTGCTTTTGCACTTTTTTTCCAATAGATTGAGGGGTATTTTTATCTAATAAGATCTATTTAAGATTATTAAGGTCTATATTTTATTAGTGTTTTACTCATGGATATTTTTTTTGACTAATTCTAAGGAATAGTATATGTTTTTTATGGCGGTTTTAATATATTATATAATTTATTTAAAAGTGAAGCAAAATCACTGTGGATGAACAATGATTTTGCTTCCATTTTACCAAATTTACCATTACCATATATATATATATTAAATCTTCTATTCTAATATTTAATATATATATTAAAAAATAATTTTTTTTTTGTATTTAACATAAAATATAAGTCTCTATCATCAATTTTAATTTATTTGTCTCTATCATCAATTTTAATTTATAATAGAATGACGTTCTTGCGCCGCTTGAGGGGCATACATACTTTAGTTCTTTTTATAAATAATACAAAATGCAATTAATATTTTTTTAAAATATGAGAAAAAGTAAATAAGAAATTAAGCATAAGATATTATCAATTGAGTGCAAATAAATAAAGTATTGATATAATTGTTATAAGATATTATTAATTAAGTGCAAATAAGTAAATGATGTAATTTAAAAAAAAAACTTAAAATCATGGTAGATGAACAATAATTTCATATTCTTTTACTCATTTTATCCTTTGTTTTTATTAGTGATATTTTTTTTAGCCATTATTCTTACTATTAATTACTATTTTATTTTAATCGGAATTAATTTTTTTAGCTCTTGCTCTTATGATTAATTACTATTTTTATTTTAATTAGTGTTATTCCTTTTTAGCTCTCACTCTTACTATTAATTACTTTTTTTAATTTTTTTTTATGTATTTATACTTTATTGTTTTGTATTTTTTTAAAAAAATTATATTAGAGCTGTGAATGTGGTCCATTGGCCTTGATGGCCAGACCCGGTTGTGTTGTGCAGGGCTCAAAAAATGGGGTTTGGCTTTGAGCTTGATGGGCGAGCCCAAAGTCACCTCGAGTTGAACTTCGGGCCCAAGGATAAATACCTTAGGCCGGCCCGACCTTGCTCGGCCCGAGGTATTTAAAAAAATAAAATTAATTAATTTTTAAATAATTATATTAATATTTATAAATAATTATATTAATTTTTATGTATAATTTTGTATATAATAAAAATTATAGCATTAATAACTTAAAAAAATATAAAATATAAGAAAATTTAATAAAAATTATAATATTAATAATTAAAAATATATAAATATATATATAATTCTTTGGGCTGCTCCGAACCTGACCCACTGGCCTGAGTGACCCGGGCCACTAGGGTCAGAATCAGGCTTCAGACTCATTTTTTTAGTCCAAAGTATTTCAGATCAAACTGCGAACAAGGGTCAAATTCGGCCTAGTCCGGCCCGTGCATATGCCTAATTTATATTTCTAATTATGTTAATATAATAATAAAATTAGACATGACTTTGATATTTACTTTTTGTATGTCTTATTCATTTTTTAATTTTATTTTTATCTATTATAATATATTTTAAATATTTTTTTATATAACTAAATAACTAAAATTATTTTATAAAAAAATAAATATTTATATTTTTAAAGCAAGGGGAAGTCTTCATTTTTAGGATAATATAATAATATAATATATTCATACAATATGCGTATATATTGGAAAAAAGTTGTTGAATTGACTTTTGCTGAAAAGCACATCACACAAAAAAAAAAAAAAAAAAACTTTAGCTTAAAAATAAAAAAAAAGTTTATGTAAAATACTAAAATAGTCCTTCGGCGGGAACCTTCGAGGAAGTTTCCAATTTTTAAGATAGTGAAGTGGTACAGGGTTCACGCAGAGTCTTAGGGAGAATGTTGGTCAATTTATATTTAGAAGACTCTTCAATTTTTCTCTTTTGGTTCGCTGCAGTTGCTACTAATCTCATCAGTATTATCACCACCACCTAATTGTAAGGTTTTCTTTAATTGATTAATAATTTCTATTTGATTTTAATTTTTATTATTAAAAAAATAAAAAAAATAAAAAAGCAAAAATAGGTAATTCTTTTTCCGTGTTGTAATCTCGGCCAGAAGTTGCCGCTAATCTCGGTAACTGTAGTTGTCTCTGCATACTGTCCACTGGTTGTTGTCAACATACCCATTCTCTTGTTTCAGTTTGTTTTACTGTCCATTGGTTTTTTTATTTAATATTGTTTTTTAAAAAATATATTTGGTGTGTTTGATTTGGCTGAAGGCTTGGTAGCCTCTCCCGTCGTTTCCTGCACGGGTTTTGGAGGTCTCATTTCTCGCTTTCTTTCAGCTTACATGTTTGATTGATTGATTATTTAACTAATTAAAATCTAATTCTGTTATCAGAGGACAAAAAAAAAAGAAAAATTGTTCTTCAATGAGTAAGTGTAATAATTCTAATAGTGATAACTCTTTCAACGGATTATTGCAGTCTTCGTCGTCTTTATCTTGCACAATGCGGGAGACTGACGTGGAGGCAGGCCTCAAGGATGCCCATGATGAATCTCAAGATCCTTTTAATATTGCTCAGACCAAAAATGCTCCCGTTGAGACTCTCACACGCTGGAGGGTAATTTTTTTTATTTAAATTTATGAATGATTTAGTCCAGTGTTTACATGTACAATGATGCATTGGTTTTGAATCAGATTTATTTTCATTTTGCCTTTGAAGCTGTCAAATTTCGTAGAAAGAAAATGTATCTGTGAAGCCCTATTTATATTTATATGTATCCACAAAGTAATCTATGTTTTTATTTTTTATTTTCAAGTTTTAAGGGTTTATTCTGCAATTTTTAAAGTTAAAAACCAAATGTGCCATTTCTTATATTTTGTTCGATAGTAATTCATTTATGTTGCCATCATTTATTATTTAGCAAATTGCAGTTTTCTATATATGTGGATATAATGTAAGCGGATGAAGAAAACTGTGTTTATGTTTGTTGATTGTTACTGATTTTCTTTCTTCAATATATGTTGAATGTATTATGGAATTATATATATATATATATATATATATATATACCTATTGTCCCAAGTTTATTTTTTGTCTTTGGAGTTTGGACTAAATGTGTATTGCTCTTTCACAGCAAGCAGCGCTTGTATTAAATGCTTCTCGTCGGTTTCGATACACGTTGGACTTAAAAAAGCAAGAAGAGAAAGAACAAAGAAAAAGGATGATTAGATCCCATGCACAAGTCATAAGAGTAAATACTCTGTTCTTAGAAAATCATTCATTCAGCATTTGATACTATTCTACTTTTAATCAATAAATATTTTTACCAAACAGGCAGCATTACTTTTCAAATTGGCTGGGGAGCGACAAATTGGTATCTCTCTCTCTTATAGCTTTTTAATTATGTTCATATTTGTCTTTTCATCGTATGCTTAGTATGATACTGTCAAAATTACAAAATTACCTTACAGTAGGAAAGATTAACACTTGTGTCCCTTCCATTTCAAAAATGAATTAAATAACACTGGACATCCTTAATAGGTAGAGAGAGATTGGGGGCAGGGGAGGTGTAAGAACCGGGTTATTTTGTCTTCATACTCAATAAATAGCTTCTTAGTTGGGTTTTAAGTAAAGGCAACAGAAACAGTTTGGAATTGAAAACCGTGTAACAGAATCTAATCAAATTAGATCATGCAAATTGAATCAGCTGCCACTATTGTGAATATATTTTCAAAATTTGCAAAATAGTTCAAATAAATATTAAATGAATAATTTAACTAAATATCATCATCATTTTGTGTCCGATAATTTATAGTGAAAAATACATAGTAAAAAAATGATTAAGCAAAGCTTATTTTAAAAGATATATGTTATTTCTAATCACCTGTGTCATGATGGGGAACATAGTATACATGTTTAAAATCTTGCTCCATAGTAGTTTTGAAATGGGCTACTGTAACTTTTGACAACATGGAATTTCCAAGACTATTTAATTCATTAAGAGATCCTTGAGTTTTCTGTAACCCAACCAGTATGATATGTCGACATGTCCACACATCACCTTGAGCTTTTAGAACTAGGTTTATAAAATTCACATTAGTTATTTGGTTGCATATTCAAATCCCACAATGATAATTGCTCTCACCATCTCACCATTTAATAAAGAGAGTAGATAGATTTCTTTCCTAGTAGATGTGCATGTATATTGATGATTCCTTGTCCTTTTAATTTCCGTTTTTGCTTGTTATACCATTTAAAGTCAGGGCATTTAGTCTTTTTTTTTTTGCTATGTTGCAAGTTAAAAATAATCCAAAAGGTAAATATTGCATCTTTTATCATCATTATTAATTTTTTTTATAACAACCTAAATCACACAATACTATATTGAAATGTACATTGTTAGCATGAAATTAACTCCTTATAACAACTTGCATGAATCTAAAGTTGATAATTAAATTGCTTAAAAAAGCTATATTTTTTGTATTAACATGATTTTCATTATTTCTGTTTATACTTCTAAAAGTTTAAAATTAGTTTGAAGATGGCCTTTATCGCTTAAAGGCAGTACTTCTATAAATATATTTCTTGATTTGGAACATGTCGGGTGTTGTATAATATTTTCTCTTCATTTTCTTACTTTTGGATAATATTTTCACCATGGTGTAAAGATGCTAAGCTTTTCTTATCCGCTTTAGCCTGTGTCCTTTTTGGTCTACCTTCCATTTTCATTCTTCTGACTTAGGCGTGCTCAATCTTCCATGCTAAATGGAACTTTTACTTGTCTGTAAGTGCAATTCTGCATTTATTTTTAAGTAGTCCATCCTTTTCTCCATACTATCCATCTTAGAACTTGTTTGGTTTAGCAGTTGCAGTTAGCTGTTGATGGCTAGTGATTAGCTGTTATGGTTAGTGATTAACTACCAACAACTAGAGGACCAAATGCTGACAGCTAACAATTTTTTCCCTGAGCGTTTTAGTTATAATTTTAAATTTTAAATGGCTAACCGCTAAATTTTAAAATGCTTTTTTATACGCCAAGTTTACCAAAAACCTTGGGTTAGTGGTCGGGAGTCTAAATTCAGACATCTAGCTCCCAATCACTCATCCAAATGGGCCCTTAGTGCCAGTTTTATTATCCTCATTTTCACAGACTTGTTTATTTATGTCCAACATTAGTTGCCATAGATCATATTTGGCCAAGTTACTGTCCTGTAGAAAGTCTCTTACTGTAGGAATGACTTGGGTGACTTGGGCTTCATTTGTCTTAGGGAAAACATTTCTGAATTTTATGACTTTTGGGGTTACTTCTGAAAATTGGTCAATGGAAAATGTTTTTTTGGTCAAAGGAGAAACTATGCCATTTTAGGGAAAATGGAGCCTAAGTCATTTTTAGATTTTGACAGATCGTCAAAAGAGAAAGAACATATAATGGATGCTCATAAGCTCATTCCCATTATCTTTTTGGGGCTAGTTTTGTCCTGAAATTGTATTCTTTCTAGTATGCATATGGTCCGACAAATTTGATGCCTTTATTGATATATATTATTTTTCTCATAAAATTAAAATTTCTGAATCAGAGACTGAACTAATTTTTAATTTTGTCTGTTAGCATGCTATAATATATGTGCTATTTTGCAGTTTCTTTGTAGTACTCTTATGCTACCATTTTGTTGCCTTCTTGGTCTAATTATACTGCATCATCATATTATTTGATTGTCAAGTTATAGGCTCCATAGTAGCAGCCCCAATTCGTAGTGGCGATTATGCAATTGGACTTGAACAACTAGCTTCAATGACTAGGGATCATAATATTTCTGCTCTACAACAGTATGGAGGTGTAAGTCAAGATGAACATATTCTTGCTAGCAACAGTTTATTCTAAACCTAATTTAGATAACGTTGATCTTTTCACCAGGCTAAAGGATTATCAAATATGTTGAAAACAAATTTCGAGACTGGAATTAATGGAGATGAAGAGGATTTAATAAAGCGTAGGAATACTTTTGGAGGAAATACATATCCCAGGAAAAAAGGACGGAGTTTCTTGGTATTATATATGCTTCAAATTTATGTTTTAATTTTTGAGTAGCACTAGACTTGTTTTTGCTTTTGCTTATCTTGTATAGTGTATTTCAGAGGTTTCTCTGGGAAGCTTGGCAAGATTTAACTCTTATCATCTTGATTATAGCTGCCATAGCATCATTGGCTTTGGGGATCAAAACAGAGGTATGTTTGCTGCTATTAATAAGTTCATTTCATTTTGGATTGATTAACTTAGAGAAATGAGCTCTCAAACACTTATAATTGTGATAATCTTTTGGTTATGGGTTCAATCATCTGCATATTAAATTGTTGGGGGCTTTAGTGACCATTGTGTTAGGATGCAAGGCCATGATTTGAATAAGTTTGTGGGCTATACCATGATTAGACTTTGGTGATCACTTGCATTATTATTCAATAAAATGTTGGATGAAAAATTTGAAGTATGAAAGGAGAATGATGAAGTGCAAGTTTACTGATATTGAGATAAGAACATAGATTGCGTGATGAAAAGTTCCTATGCCGCTGAAAGACATGAAAACTGGGAAGGCACAGTACTCATTAGCTTGTGTCTGGTGACCAAACATTCTTGATTTATAATCCATTCTAGTACTATGTAAAAAGTGAAATGTGTGTTATGTTGCTTGCTAGTTAATTTCTGTGATGCCGTAATGCTCTTAAAACATTCAATAGCAATAACTCTCTTAAAACATTCAAAGGATGGGTAAAATGTTTACTCTCTCTCTATCTCTTCCTCTTAGCTTTTAGAAAAGATAAACATACTATTTTCAACTTATGGTAATTTTGAAGCAAGCAAAATCTTTTTACAAAGTAAATTTGGTTGATCCTTCTTCAATTTGAGGAACCATAATCCTTATTCCCATCAATGTGAAAGGAAACCTATGTATACTGTTCATCTTTTAGGAGTATATTGATGTTGAAAGAGATTTTCACAACAATTAATCCATTTAAAGGGATCATTAGAACTATCAAAATGAGGATATTCAGTTTAAAGTACTAAGGATTAAAATTTCTCCTTTCCACATTCTCTTCCCCCACTTTTTTGGTCTTTTTAGCTCTGATTAGTATTGGTTGTCATGATGTCCCGTTCTTCGAATCTAGAGGCTGCCAATCACTTGCAAGACCCTTAAATTGTGCGAACAATTACCATGTTTAGCCTTAAAAACAATTCTGTCTCTCCCCTGTTCTGCTCTATCCCTTGCTCTATCTTCCGTATACATGGCCGCAAAAGCTTGAAGCTGCTACTATAAATCTTGTAAATCCCCCATAACTATTTGCTATGATACCAAATGTTACGGACTCAAGTTTGGATCTAGTCATGGCTCTATTTGATTGAAATTAAAAATAGAATTATGACACATTATGAAAGAATCCTATGATTTCTGAAATTTCATTTAAGAGAGCTCCATGATCTTTGAGTTTTAGGAACTTCAACTTTTGTCAAAATTCTAGTTAATTCTTTTATTAACTCATAACCTTTTTAAACCACACCATACAAATACTAAAGATTGGATAACTACCCACTGCAATAATGGAGCTCATTTAACAACTTTGCACTAATAAGTACCCACTAACAAAGAAACTGATTCCCACAACCTTAGCTGAATATGGAATATACAAGGAATAGTAGAATAATAAATAATTGAACAAAATAAACATCCAGCTACCGACTTAGGTCTCCTAACATCAGGCCTTCGCAATTTGTCTTAGTCATATATAGGTGCCTAGAGTCCCTCAAAAATTGTGATTATCACATTATGCCCTTTGTTGAACACTAGAAAGGTAAAAATCCGAACTTGGAAAGATGAGTGTTGTACCACATCACTCTACCTACTTCAACATTCTTATACAGTGGAGGTACACATTTTTTCTACCTTTTACTATACACTATTGAGCAATAGGAGCACGAAAGCCTATTACACTATTTACAAGTGTAATTTTTGCGTTGCTAAATTACTCCTAAAAATTTTTTTATTGCTAATTTTTTACTATACCTTTTACTATACACTATTGAGCAATAGATAGTTCTCATTTGATGGATAATTCATAGGTAGAGTCAAAGAGTATGAATTGTACACATTAACAATAACATTGATTAAATGATTAAAAATTAAATGGGATGTTAAGAGTTATAATTCCAGTAGACGCCTAGTTAATAAAAAGAAATTGAAATAAATGATATTTCGTTAATCTAACTTATCCAATTTTTGATTATTACAATTGGGGAGGGGGGAATTGATCTTGGGTCTACTGCATAGGGGAGATGCACTTGCCGTTAGGCTATGCCTTGGCGTGCAACTTATTCAATTCAGGTAATCATTGTTTATATTTTGACAATAAATTATTCTAATAGATACATAGTATTACAATTTGAAAATATAGTTTATCATTGTTAATTGAAAAAGTAGTGTTGTGACCCTATATCTTATTGTGCAATTAAAAAAAAAATTCTATGTTTAAAAAATTTCAATTTCTATACTAGACATGAATAAAGCTAATCGAATTCGATGTAAGAATTGCAAGGTTATTTTAGGTGAGGCCTTGACTACTCAATATAGGTTAGTGGTGTTGGATGTCAAGACTAAGAGTTTGACTAGTAGGCCAATGAGAAACAAAATTCCA
Source organism: Garcia nutans (assembly GCA_947685225.1). Taxonomy (NCBI): domain Eukaryota; kingdom Viridiplantae; phylum Streptophyta; class Magnoliopsida; order Malpighiales; family Euphorbiaceae; genus Garcia; species Garcia nutans. Next base: position 41,532,286 of record CANTUV010000045.1, read on the forward strand.
ATAATTAGGTGGTGGATTTTAAAAGGTGAAAAACAGTTGATGTTTAAGGACGAGTTGGTTAAAGTCGGAGGTTGAGAGGTTTATATGAATATGTCAACAAATGATATGTGGGTGGACATGTCTATAATAATTAAAGAAGTAGCTAGAAAGATATTTGGAGAATCTAAAGGGTATGGACATCTCTTGAAGGAGTCTTGGTGGTGGAGTGAGGAAGTGCAAAAAACAATAAAAAATAAAAGGGAATGGTATAAGAGTTTGCCAGAGTGTAGTGAAAATGATGCTTTTGAGCATTACAAACAAGCAAAAAAGGATGTTAAAAAGGCAATTAGGCAAGCAAGAACACAATCTTTGGAGAGTTTGTATGAAAACCTTGGGAAAAAGGAAGGAGAAACGATTGTTTATAAATTGGCTCAAATAAGAAAAATGAAATGTCGAGATTTGAACTAAGTTAAGTGCATCAAAGATGAAAAGAATAGAGTTTTGGTTCAAGGACAAGATATCAAGGAAAGATAGAGAAGTTATTCTGAGGATCTTCTTAATGGTAACGTAATGAAAACATTGAGAGTTTGGGCAACATAGCTGAGAAAAATATGAAGTATACTGAATGGATTAGGTTCTCTGAAATAAAGAAAGCTTTGAAGACAATGAAAATCGGTAAAACATGTGGATCAGATGGAATATCCATTGAGGAGTGGAAATGTTTAGAAGATGTAGGAGTTGTGCAGTTGACGACTTTGTTTAATAAGATCCTAAGTACAAAGAAAATGCCGGATGAATGGAGACAAAGCAGTTTGATACCTATTTTTAAGAACAAAAGAGATATTCAAAATTGCTCAAATTACAAAGGTATTAAGCTTATGAGCCACACTATGAAACAATGGGAGAGAGTTGTGGAACACCGTTCGTGTTTGGACACTTGTATCTCCCCAAACCATTTTGGTTTTATGCCTGGTTAATCAATTATGGAAGCTATATTTCTTATTAGAGATTTGATGAAAAAGTATAAAAAGATAAAAATGATTTATATATAGTTTTTATTGACTTAGAGAGGCTAAATAGAGTCCGTAGAGAAGTTTTATAGTTGATTTTGGAGCGTAGAGAGATTTCTATAAGATATATTCAAGTCCTGAAGGATATTTATGATCCCTAGTGTCCGCACTGTTGAAGGAGATACTAAGGATTTTCCTGTTTGTATTGGGTTATATCAATGTTCAGCTTTGAGCCCTTATCTCTTTGTCTTGGTTATGGATGAGCTGACAAGGCATATGTAGGATGATATCCCTTGGTGTATGTTGTTTGTAGATGATAATATATTAATAGATAAGACTTAAGCAGAAATAAGTCAAAAGTTGGAGTTATGGAGAAGCATTTTGGAATCAAAGGGTTTTAAGCTAAGTAGATCTAAAGACTGAGTATATACATTGTAGATTTAATAACGCGAATAGAGAAGGAGACGGAGTTGTTTTAGACAGAGTGACAGTACCTTATAGCACTAATTTTAAGTACTTTGGCTCTATTATTCAAGAGGATCGGGGCTATGAAGAAGATGTAAGTCACAGAATTAAAGCTGGTTGGATGAAGTGGAACAGTACAACATGAGTGTTATGTGATCGAAAGATGCCAATTAAATTGAAAGAAAAATTTTACCGTACTGCAATACGGCCTGCGATGATGTATGGTAGTGAATGTTGGACAACAAAAAGACAACATATGAGTAAAATGTATGTTGCGAAAATGATAATGATGAGATAAATGTGTGAACATATTAGGATGGATGGAATTCAAAATGAGGGCATTATAGAAATAGTAGGGGTAGCGCCTATTGAGGATAAGATAAGAGAGCATAGATTGAGATGGTTTGACCATGTGAAACGTATAGACCTAGTGATGTGCCGGTTAAGAAAACTAAACTAGTTAAAGTAGAAATAGCTAAGAGAAGCATGATAGACCTAAACTAACTTGGATAAAAGTGGTATAAAATGATCTTACTGTTTTAAATTTATCAGAAGAGGTAGCTCTAAATCGAATTGAATGGAAAAGAAGAATCCATATAGCCGATCCCAATTAATTTGGGATTAAGGCTTTGTTGTTGTTGTTGTTATGCACAACTAACATAAACAATTAGTTTTTATTTTATTGAATTGGTTGATGGGTAATGTAAAATGATAAAAATCATTTCAATTCCTAATTCAAAGTGAAGAATAAATAGTAAACAAAATAGATAAATAAATAATTGATATTTAGAGTGTAAGAATTAAATTTCAATGCGTTTGATTAACTTGTACCAAAATTAGTACTAAAATGTCATTGAGTTCACTAAATAAGCTTCAAGTACATTATTTTATGAATGATGTATATTTAATAGTGTTGTTTTACCTATCAAAGTTGGAGTTTACCTATTCATTTATAAATAAGCTTAATCACAACGTTATATTAATCATGTATGTTCAATAGTATTATTTTATTCTGTTAAAGCTGGACCTCATTTGTCCAACTAGTATTATCAAAGTTGAAACGGACTCTCACTATAAAGTGAACATTTTGAGTTCCAGATATTGTCTGATATATCTTTTTCTTTATTTGTTAATTTATAAATCATATTAGATGTTTTCTACTCTTGAATATATTTAAAATTTATCTGTTTTTGGAGGTGGTTGTTTTTTTTTTTCTGTCCATGTTCTCTATGTTTACTTGTCTTTTATTAATGCTTGGTTGGTCAAGCATCATTTTAGCCTGACCCATATTTATGTGTTTCCTGTATAAACTGATGTTTTGTCCTGTTCTTGCTCTGATATTCTTCACAGGGTGCAGAAGAAGGATGGTATGATGGAGCAAGCATTGCTTTTGCTGTTATCCTTGTTATAATTGTTACAGGTATTAATCTCCTCTGCTTCTTAATTTTCCATATATTTATCTGTCCTGCTAGGAGAGAAGGGAAGTTTGGATATTCATGATTACCTATGTGTGGAACGGTTTGCCAAAGACTTGACACTTTATTTGCTTTTATCACAAATTTTGTTGGTACTGCTTTTATTACTGATTATAATTCGCTAAGCTGTTGTTTTGCTAGAGTAGGAGCTATTAAACTTGGAAGCACAAAAAAATTGTTGTTTTAATCAATCTTGTGTTGAATCAGTTCCTTTGATTGGTTTCGCATCTAGTGGAGCATATTAAACATCGTGTGATGAAAATGATTCAATTTCCACTACACCACCTGTGATTTGCAAATCCCCAGGAATCAAAACCATATGACCTGTTGCTGTGGCTTTTGCAGCCTGTTTTGCTAATGTCTGATGGTCTTAGCAGCTGTATCAACAAATAAAAAGCCTAATTTTTTTTTGTCAGCTGTAACAGCTGAGCATGGAGGAGGAGAAGAAGGGGACGGAAAGAAAAGAGGTGGCGTACTTGGATAGGGGGATGGTGGTCCCATCTATATTTCTAGTCCCCTTCTTAAAAAAATATATTAAATTTTAAACCTTAAAAAGATGAAACAAGGAGGAGGAGGAAGGAAGCAGGACCGTGAAGATACTATATTACTTTTCTGTGTTCTTTTTCTTTTTAAAACTTTTTATGTGGTTTTTTGATCCTCAATACCTGGATAGGGTTTTAACCTTTTAAAGCTCTAATGCATAGTAGGCTTCCGTTTAAATTTGTATTTCTATCACAGTTGAAGAAAATTAAATTATTTGGATCATCACTTTTAGCTCTATTTGCAATAAATTTAAATTTTTGTCAGAAAACTATTTCAAGATTAATTTCTTTTAATTTTTGTCTGAACCATAATCCTCTTCTGCTACTTTTTTTTTATATCATTTGTTTTATAATGAAGTATTATTACCCATTTTATAAGAATACTTTTCTTTTAAACAAAATTCCATAGTAAAATATTACTACTTTATGGTAAATTATTAGATACACAAGATTATTATTAGTCAAATTCTTAATTTAATTATGATTTCAGGTGCATTGCTAATTTTATAAAACAATTTATGGTAGAGGCTGATTTTAGGTGTTTTGCTAATTTCCATTACTTAAAATCCCTAGCAGGATATGCCATTTACAACTTGAAATTTTTTCCTTTATTTTACTTTTGTGATTATATCAATGAAAAATAATTAGATAATGTGATAATGAATTGGTTTGATGACAAACCGAATGGTATAGTTTTGTTCTTTGTGACTCTTTCACACAATTGCTGTGCTAATTTTCTTTCTGCCTCAGTATTCACCCTTTGTAACTCTCCTTTTATCTGTTTACTAGCTGTTAGTGATTATCGTCAATCTCTTCAGTTTCAAAATTTAAATGAGGAAAAGCAAAATATACAGTTAGAGGTATGCACTTCCACATTGTAAAAGTAATCATAATATATTGTGATATGTGTCTTAACCCATTTTTAAACATTGGATTTATAAATAAGAGCACAGTTTGAAAATATTTGCAGGTCATGAGAGGTGGCAGACCAGTGAAAATTTCAATATTTGATATTGTTGTTGGTGACGTGGTACCTCTGAGAATAGGTGATCAGGTTAGTTTTATTTTAAATGAGCTTGTTTTTGCGGCGCATGTAAATTTTTCTGCCAATAAGTTTGATAACTAATGGCCCGTTTCACTTAGGTCCCGGCTGATGGAATCTTAGTCACTGGTCATTCTCTTGCCATTGATGAATCTAGCATGACTGGTGAAAGCAAGATTGTAAGTCAGCCAGCATTCTAGTTATGTGGTTTTCTGATGGAGCACATCTGTTGTTCTTAAGCTTTATCTCTGTTATAGGTTCACAAAGATCATAAAGCACCATTTTTGATGTCTGGTTGCAAAGTAGCAGATGGCATTGGCACCATGCTGGTAAATGATGTAGCATTATCATCTTCTGTCTGATGTCTTCATAACTTGATTATGCCTGATGACTAGTAGAATGTTGAATCATGTATGCATGTGCTTGTTTGATCTTTAGTTAGTGACCATGGAAAATTGTGGTTATGGTTTTCATTTTAGGCAACATAAGATTTTTGAATTATCTGGTCAATGTTTATTTTTGATGCATGGAATAAGTTAACCTGACCATAGAGCTGAAAATTTAAACTTTGAAATTTGGATTCTCCTTATTAGCATGCTCCATAAAATTCACGTTTATATTATTTTATAAGCATTCATGATAGGACATTCATGTTCTTTGTTAGGATATTAAATTTTATTGGTCCTGAATAGGTAAAATTATTCTTTACACAATCGCCATGGTTCTTGCTTTATTATCTAAGGAAAATTTTCTCTCTCTATGCTGTTCCTGATAACTACTTGTAGCAAAAGAATGTAGTATTTTCTCTCTAGTTTGTAAACATTAAACTGTTAGCCATTTATAGGTAACTGGTGTTGGAATCAATACTGAATGGGGATTGTTGATGGCAAGCATCTCGGAGGATACTGGTGAAGAGACTCCCTTGCAGGTTTGGTCTTAGTTGTCATCAATTCCTAATAGCAACTCATATGTTTACCTTTGATAGAATTTTTTAATGGCTGGAAACAGGTACGTTTGAATGGTGTTGCAACTTTTATAGGCATTGTTGGTCTCTCAGTTGCTGTATCTGTTCTAGCTGTGCTCTTGGGCCGGTGAGATAAATTTTGCTCAACAGTATCAGTTTGTTCAATTGTTTGCTTATCAACTTACAAACTACAATTCGGCTTGCAATTTTAGATACTTCACAGGAAATACAAGAAACTCAAATGGAACAGTCCAGTTTGCCAAAGGCCAGACCAAGTTTGGAGATGCAGTAGATGACGTCATTAAAATTATTACCATTGCAGTAAGTGTGATTCCCTGTTTTATACTCTACATTGTGTTCTGTAGTTTCTTGACTAACCAAGGAGCCATTCAGGTCACAATTGTTGTTGTTGCTGTGCCCGAGGGGCTTCCTTTGGCAGTTACCTTGACGTAAGTTCAAGTCTTCTCATCTCTTATACTGCTGCTATATTGCAGTTAACGCCGAGATAGGAGGTTGTCTATTCTCTTGTACCCTTTTTCATTTTGGTTTTTTACTTCATTGGCTTACAGCTTGGCATACTCAATGCGGAAGATGATGGCCGATAAAGCCTTGGCAAGTATTATTAACAATTTGGCTGAAGTTGTACAATTACTTCTATTCCAAGTTCTATAACTTTTGTCTGACAGCAATATTTCTGCAGGTTCGTAGGCTTTCAGCATGTGAAACTATGGGCTCAGCGACAACAATTTGCAGTGATAAAACTGGAACATTGACCTTGAATGAGGTGGGTTCTGTAATTGGAAGCTTGGATAGTCATAGTAGCCATTGTCATGTTCAACATTTTTGCTGCTATGTTTATATGAGCTTCTTGTGGTGATAATTTGGTTTTGAATTCTAAGTTACTAGCATTTTCAGATTTTTCAGATGTGTCTTGGTATGCTTTTGAAATAAAACTAATTATTGAAAATTTTTCGGTATGATGGGTTTTAAATTTTTAAAACCATTAAAACTAATAATTGACATATTTCTCCTAGTTTTTTCCCCTGCATTTCATTGGCTGTTTTAGGTATTACTTCTTCAGTTATCCCTATTAGGTATATGGTGTTTTAATTAACACTTCTATCTAGTGATATTTAGAGTTTCATTGCTTTATTAGAGGATGTGAATTTGGACAAGAAAGAGGAAGAGGAAGAAAAATTAGAGGAAGAAAAATTAAGTGAAGTCTGAATGTCTTTAGCTTGATTATTCCCTCAAGCTTGATGGGGATTTTATATTGATATCAATTTAAAAAATAGGAAGAAAATAGTATATCACAAAAAGGAAACAAATTGTTTGTTTATTCCACAATTTTCACAACTAAAATTGAGCCTAGAATCAAGTATATCATAATACTTCACTTCAAGCTGAAGCATATACATCATAGGCTCTTAACTTGTTACAAATATAGGTCCCCTTAGAGCTTTATGAGCATATCAACCAACTGATCATTAGAATTGATAAAACTTGTAGTGATGTAGCATGATTCGATTTTGTCTGATGAGGTGACAATCTATCTTTACACGTTTTGTTTTTTCATGGAAGACAAGATTTGAGCCAATTTGTAGTGCGGCTTGATTATCATAAATCAAAGTCATTGGGCTCATGTTTTCACACCTTAATTCTTGTAGTAGTTGTTTTAACTTTTAACCAAATGAGTTCATAAGTAATCAATGCCATGGCTCGATTTTCTGCTTTTGCACTTGATCTTATTACAACATCATGCTTTTTAAATTTCTATGACATAAGATTTCCGTCAATCAAGATGCAATATCCTGAGGTGGGTCGTTTGTCTGAGAGAGAACTTGCCCAATTAGCATCTGGATACCTAACAATTTGTGTAGTCCTGTATCTTCATACAACAAACCTTGGCTTGGAGTTCCCTTGATACATCTGAGAACGCGTATCACTGCATCCCAATGACAACTGTATGGAGTTTGAAGAAACTGACTGACTACACTCACTGCAAAGGAAATATCTGGACGTGTGATAGTGAGATAATTGAGTTTTATCACTAATCTTTGATACTGACTAGGGTCTGTTAGTTACTGTCCCTGTCATGGTACAAGTTTAACATTTGGATCCATAGGGGTTTTACATGTTTACAATCTAACATCCCTATCTCTTCTAAAATATCTAGGGTATCTAACCAACCTTCGATACTGACCGGGGTCTTTTAATGGCTCCCCTTGTCCTGATACAAGTTTAACATTCGGATCCATAGGGGTTTCCATAGGTTTACAATCTAACATCCTTGTCTCTTTTGAAATATCTAGGGTATACTTCCTTTTATGAAATAGTAATGCCTGTCTTTTACTGGGCTACCTCAATGCTTAAGAAAGTTGTCTTTAGTTTGAAAGTGTTTAAAAAGATGTTGTTTGAGTTGAGTGATTCTTTCACGATCATTATTTATTATGGCAATATCATCCATATACACCAGTATGTAAATACATTTTTCATGAGCTGTATGACAATAGAATATTGAGTGATTTGCTTCACTCATATGCATCCCAAATTCTTGAATAACGATACTAAATTGAACAAACCATGCTTGTGGAGATTGTTTTAGACCATACATGGATTTCCTTAATCGACAAACTAACCTATACTCTCCTTTAGCAACAAAACCTGGTGATTGCTAAATTTCTTTTGTCAATTCTCCAAGTAAGAAGGCATTTTTAATGTCCAGTTGGTGAATATTCCAATGGTGCATGGCAACAAGAGAAATAAGATGACGAACAGAAGCAATTTTAGCAATGAGAGAGGTGTCCCCATAATCAAGGCTAGGAATATGAGTGTACCCTTTAGCAACTAAATGGGCTTTCAGTCGGTCTACCTTCCAATCAAGGCAAACTTTCACTGTATAGACCTAGCAACAACCAACTAAAGATTTCCCAAAGTATAATGGAACAAGCTCCCAAATAAATTGGATATAAAAACATAGTATGAAGGTGATAGGTGATGATAACTCAGGAATTTACAAATGGCATAAGGGTTTTCTGATAGCAATAGGTGGAGAAGGGACTTTGGAGGTATGACTAGCGTAGGTGAAGCGGATGAGGAGATGAGTCACATGGAGGACATATCTGCTCTGTACCTACAAGAGGAACATCAAGAGCATGGGGAGGTCTTCGAGATTGGACTTATAGTGGTATAAGGGATGGTGAAACATCAAAAACAAGAAAGGTGAGAACTGGGAGAGCCTCAATAATGCCTTGTTGGTTTGTGGAAAAATATGGTTGTCTCAAAGGTGACATATGCTGAGATGAAAATTCTGTTAGCTATTTGGTCATAACATTTATAACCTTTATGGAGATGAGAATATTTTAAGAAAATACACTTAATGGACTTATAGGGTGTTTGGTTTAGCTTATAAAATTTAGCTTATAAGTACTAACACTTAGTACTTATAAGCTAATATGAACTTATAAGCATTTCAAATTTTAAGCGGTTATATGTTTATTTTGAGTACTTATAAGTAACTGATAAACACTTGATGTGCTCAGTAAAAAATAACTTATGAACATATTTATTATTAAAATAACTAAAAATGGTATAAAATTATATTGCTAAGAGCATTTACTAAAATAAATATGGACAATATAGTAAATTATTTGGTCAAACTAGCTCATGAGCCAAGTGCTTTTAAGCACTAAAATAATAAGATGATATCCCTTGTATATATATATATATATTTTATAATTTATAAGCTAGGCTTATAATGATCTTACTATTTTACATTTTTTGGAAGAATTTACCCTAAATTGAACCGAGTAGAAAAAAAGAATCTATATAGCCGACCTCAATTAATTTAGGATTAGGGCTTTGTTGAGTTGAGTTGAGTTGTATTGTATAAACTAGGCTTATAAGCTAATAAAATTGTCCAAACAAACATGTCAGCCTAAATTGATATGCTTATAAGCTAAGCCAAACATTCTCTTAGGTTGGAGCTTGTCTCTACTAGGTGTATGATTATGAACAAAGCAAGTGCACCCAAAGACATGAGTAGAGAGGGGATAAGATGGTTAACCTAGGAACATAATAGAATGAAGACTTTGATTTTGTAAGACCGAAGAAGGCATGCGATTGATTAAGTCGCATGCAGTCAGAACATCCTCCCAAAAATGAAGAGACATATTATGATGGATGGGCATTGTGCGAGTTGTTTCAATGAGATGTTGATTTTTGCGTTTAGTTATATCATTTTGTTGAGGGGTATGTGCACAAGAATATTGGTGAATGATGCCTTAAGAAGCCATGAAATCTTGAAAAGGAAGGGACATATATACTTGTGCATTATTACTACGTAAAATTTTGATGGAGACATCAAATTGAATTTTAATTTCAGCACAAATTTTTTAAAATAGTGAACAATTCAAATCTATTCTCTATTAGAAACAACAAGCATATCAAGAATAATCATCAATAAAAGTGACAAAATAATGAAAACCCAAGTTGGTAGCAACACGACTTGGACCTTATATATATGAGCGAACAATATGGAATATATTTGATATTCTATTATTTAATTGCTTAGAAAAAGTAATATGGGTATGTTTCCCAAGCTAACACGACTTACATTCAATGGAAGACTATTTTAAAACACTAGGAACCATTTTTTGATGTTTAGAGAGACTAGGATAACCTAGACGGCTGTGAAGAAGGTCAATTGAAGTGATAGAAGTAGAGGTAGCTGATGTGGCAAGACAAGAGAGAAAATATAATCCACTTGACGCATGACTTACGCCATTCGTCGTTCTTGTACGGCGATCTTGCATAGAAATAGAAGTAGATCCAAAATTACTCTACAATTAAGTTGGTTTGAGAGTTTACTAATGGAGGTCAAATTGTAGGGACATTCTCGGGCACAAGATTGAGCCTAGGGAGAGTGAAGAGAGGGATTATTTTTTCCAACACCTTTAATCATGATTTGTGATCCATTAGCTAAAGTGACTGTATAATATGGAGAAGTAAGATTTGTTAGGGAAGAGAAAAGGTTTTTATTGCCAAAGATATGGTCAAAAGCATCAAAATCCAAAATCCAAGGTCCATTGAGTGAAGACCGTGTTAGGCAAGCAAGGGAATTATTCGGTTGAGCAACATATGCCATGGAGGAAGAGTACTATTGTTTTGAAGCTTGATATTGTAAGTGTTCTTCATAATCAATTCCAATTAATGTAATTGAGTTGGATATTTGGGCTTGGGATCTAGGCTGGGGAAAAATTCCATCTCCTTTTGTTTGAGCAATATGAGTAGTCGGTCGGTTATTCTGATTATATTTGGAAGAAAGAACATTAAGAGCCCAACAATTATCACGTGTTTAACCTCCCTTATCACAGAAGGAGCAATGGAAATTGGAGCCTTTTCCTTTTCCTTTTCGAGTATCATCATATTGATTACTTTTCTGTACAAATAGTCCATAAGATTCAATTTCAGTATGCAAATACTTCGCTTAATTTAGGGGTGTTGGACTAGAAAGAATTGGATCTCTTACTCTAGTCAAATATGCTTGAAGCGCTATGAGAGTTACTACCATAAAAAACTTTTCTCTTTGATTCTCTTGCTTAGTAATATTTGAAGAAAAATAGCATAAGAGAGTTAAATTCATCCTTTGAAGTTCCAACTTGACCTAAATAGTTGGGCGTATCGTGAAAATTTTGTTGTAAATTGACTACGTAGTTGTGCATCAATTTTACTCCATGCTCTTTTTCATTAATATCAATAGCATTTTTTTTTTCTAAATGATCATTGTAACCTTGACACACAAACCATAGTTCAATAGATGCAACTTATGAAATATAATTATTACAACTTTATAATTTAACAATAGTAATAGTAGAAGAATTAGAGATGGATGAAAAAAGAGGTTTAATTGAACCTGAAAGTTCTGCCATTTAAGCAAAATTGAATTAGAGAAGCTGTAGCAAGGCTGAGAAGAGAAGGAAAAGTTGCTAAGAAGCTGCTGGGTAGCTGGGCGAACAAAGTTGAGAACCTGTTGTGCAGAAACATGGCCACCAAATGTCGTCAGAAAAATGATATGCAGTAACTACTAGAACTGGAGTAATGAGGCAACCTTGCTGGTAAAGCTGCGTTGGAAAGGTCATCGGAAAGGAGCTCACACGCTGGCGTGTGGTGCTCTGAAAAAAGTAGGTGACGGTGCCTATGGTCACACGCTGGGTTTTCTGGTGGTGGGATTTACCAGGATATTGAGCAGTGTCTGACGCTCCTTGGTAGAGAGAAGGTGAGCTAAGAATATGCATGTTTTGAGTGGGTTTTGTGAAAGTGAGGGTCGACGGCTAAAGAAAGAGCAAATAAAAAATTAGGGCTGTGGTACCATGCAAATTTAGACAAGAAAGAGGAAGAGGAAGAAAAATTAGGTGAAGTATGAATGTCTTCATCTTGATTATCCCCTCAAGCTTGATGGGGATTTTATATTGATATAAATTTGCAAAATAGGAAGAAAATAGTATATTACAAAAAAGAAAAATATCTGCTTGTTTATTCTACAATATTCACAGCTAAAATTGAGCCTAGAATGAAGTATATCATAATAGAGGAAGTGAAGTTTTGGGAGAAAAATGAAAATCAATCTCTAAATTCTGGGTGGAAAAACTGTTATTAGACTTGGAATCTAAAATAAAACTGATGTAAACCAAAATGATATCTCAATAAGTTTACACCTTTCCTCTAGTCAAAACACTATTTTAAATCTACAGTTTCATAATGTAGGATGCTTGACGACCCGGCTATTAAGGCTTAATTTTGGATTAATTTGAGAGTAGAAAGGATAGATATTAAGGTGAACAATTAGGGTTTGCATGAAGGTGCATTTGAGAAGCGAAACTTAACAAGAAATACGGGTTGTTGGGGGCCATTGGCAATGTTGCAAGGCATCATCAGCATTAATAATTTAGGTTCTGCAATTAAACTTCCTTAGGTATTGCACCCAAGTTTTCATAGGTTTCAAATCCATGATTGAATTGCATCACACAATTTGAACAAGCATAAAATTCTATAATTTGATTGGCTTAAAAACTGAATTATAAGCATAGGTGTTTTTATACTCAAACAAATCATAAACCTTTAAGAAAGGACATTAAAACGAGTCCTCAACCTCTAGATTTTGATTTTTGAAGTACACTAAAGGAAATTATAGTATTATCCTAAAGCAATAAGGACTTGCATTAGAAGCAGCTTCTAGAGAAATAGGGATAGATTTTCTAATCTAACTTTGAAATACTAGACCAACAACTTATTTATTTAACTAGGGCCCTATTTATTTTTTGGAAAATATTTTCCTAGAAAACATTTTTTGCTATCTCTAACCTTTTGAGCACTCTTGAAAATTAGTCAATGGAATATATTTTCCTGGTCAAAGGAAAAATAAGTCAATTTTTAAGAAAATGGCTTCCTATGTTTTAAAAAGAGAAGTCATTTTTCAAGTTTCAACATACTCATTATATGAGAGGAATTTACATAAACATATAATTAAAATCTACCGATTAACAATTGTGAAATCAGATGAAGACTGAATATCTTCCAGCTGGATTTTTTCCTCAAGCTTGGTGGGGATTTTCAATTGAGATCAATTACAAAATAGGAAGAAAATAGTATAATTACAAAAGGAAACAAATATGCTTGATTATTCTACAATATTCACAGCTAAAATTGAGCTTGAAATCAAGTATATCTTAACACTCTCTCTCAAACTGGAGCATATACATCATAGGCTCCTAGCTAAGTACAAATATATTTAATCTGAAGTCCTCTTAAAGCTTTAGTGAGGATGTTAGCAAGCTGCTCATTAGAATTGATGAAACTTGTAGCAATGCTGCCTGATTCGATTTTCTATCTGACGAAGTGAGAATCTATCTCTATATGTTTTTTCCTTTCATGGAAGACAAGATTTGAGGCAATAACACAAATAAAAGTCATTGGGCTAATTCTTAAAGTAGTTGTTTTAACTGAATAAGTTCATAGGTAGCTAATGTCATGGCTTAATATTCTGCTTTTGTACTTGTTGTTGCTACAATATCTTACTTTTTACATTTTCATGAAATGAGACTTCCACTAATCAGAATCCAATACCCTGAGGTGGACCATCTATCTGAGGGGGAAGGAAAAATCATTGAGAAGCTGTTGGGCATGTCTCTACTTGTATATATAAATTCATGTAACCTTGTAACCTAAAAACACTAGAGTGGGGAACAAGTCCTATATTTACTCCTAAAAACACTCCTAATATTAAGGATCCTTGCTTTATTCTGTACCAAAATATATCTTTATTCTAACACTCCCCCTCAAGTTAGAGCATATATGTCGAGCATGCCTAACTTGTTACAAAAGTAGCTAACCCGAGACCCATTTAAAGCTTTTGTAAAGATGTCACCAAGTTGTTCTCCCGTCTTGACATATTCTGTAGAGATGATGCCTTGTTGTATCTTTTCTCGGATAAAGTGACAGTCGATCTCAATATGTTTGGTTCGTTCATGAAATACTGGGTTAGAAGCAATATGAATAGCCGCCTTGTTATCACACCACAACTTTGCTGAGGATGTTTTGAAACCTATTTCCTCTAGGAGCTGACGAATCCAAATAACTTCACAAGTAGATTGTGCCATAGCACGGTACTCGGATTCAGCGCTGGAGCGAGACACCACAATTTGTTTCTTGCTTTTCCAAGATACTAGGTTTCCTCCTACAAACACACAATATCCTGTAGTTGACCTTCTATCAACTTTCGAACCTGCCCAATCTGCATCAGAGAAACACTCAACATCCAAATGACCATGATTGCTGTAGAGAATTCCTCTCCCAGGAGCATTCTTCAAGTAACATAAAATCTGTCCCAACGTTTCCCAATGTGCAATAGTTGGAGCAGACATGAATTGATTCATGATACTAACTGAGTAAGCAATGTCTGGTCGTGTTACAGTAAGATAGTTCAATTTGCCAATCAGCCGCCTATACATCTCAGGGTCAGAAAATAATTCCCCATCAGTTGTTAGCTGGACATTAGGTGTCATTGGAGCACTATTTGGTTTTGCACCTAATTTACCAGTGTCTTCCAGAAGGTCAAGAACATACTTTCTTTGAGATAAGAATATACCCCGCTTACACCTAGATACTTCAATGCCCAGAAAGTACTTCAAAAGACCCAAATCATTTGTTTGGAATTGGGATTGGAGAAATAGTTTAAGTGATGAAATGCCAGCTGAGTCACTCCCCGTAATGACAATATCATCAACATAAACTACAAGTAGAATTACTCCAGCACTCGACTTTTTGAAAAACACTGAGTGATCACACATACTCTTTGTCATGCCAAAAGTTTGTACTACTTCGCAGAACCTCCCAAACCAAGCTCGAGGACTTTGTTTTAAACCATATAGAGATTTGCGAAGCCTACATACTTTACCATTCTCCCCCTGAGCAACAAAGCCAGGCGGTTGCTCTAAATAGACCTCTTCTTGAAGATCACCATGAAGAAAAGCATTTTTAACATCAAGCTGGTGCAAGGGCCAATCATGACGGGCTGCTAACGAGATAAACAAACGAACAGAAGATAATTTTGCCACAGGAGAGAATGTATCAGAATAATCAATACCATACACTTGAGCATACCCCTTTGCAACTAAGCGAGCCTTAAGACGAGCCACAGAACCGTCTGGTTGAACTTTAACAGAGAAAATCCACTTACACCCAATAGCCTTCTTCCCTGCAGGAAGAGTTACAAGATCCCAAGTACCATTTGCTTCCAAGGCGGCCATTTCCTCTGCCATTGCTGCTTGCCAACCAGGATGAGATAAAGCTTGGGTAACAGTTTTGGGGTTAGATACTGAATCCAGATTACTCACAAAACACCGAGACAAGGAAGACAAATGGTCATAACTCACAAATGAGGAAATGGGATAAGTACATGAACGTTTACCTTTTCTAATAGCAACAGGAAGGTCTAGATCAGACTGTGGAAGAACTGAAGGAGCTTCCAACGAGGCGACAGGTGGAGGATGTGAGTCAGTAATGGCCAATCTTCTGGAGTACACCTGGTCAAAACGAGGGCGAGAGGGAGATGGTATAGGAATAGGAACCGGTTCATTATTAGTGGACTCTGGAATATGAGTAGTATCGGTAGTGGAATTAGGACTCCTATGAGTAACATAAATTAAAAGATCATCTTCCTCCCCCTGACTGGCATATGTAGATGGTGAGGGAAAAAATGGAGTTTTCTCAAAGAAGGTAACATCTACAGAGACAAGATATCGGTTCAATTCAGGAGAAAAACAACGGTACCCCTTTTGTTGTCGAGAATACCCAAGAAAGACACACCGAAGAGATTTTGGATCCAATTTGGTAACATGTGGACGGAAATCACGCACAAAGCAAGTGCACCCGAAGATACGGGGAGTAATAGGAAACAACGCTCTGGAGGGAAACAAGACACTGTATGGAGTTATACCCTTGAGAACAGCGGAAGGCATTCGGTTGATCAAAAAACAAGCCGTAGAAACGGCATCAGCCCAAAAACGTTTAGGTACCTTCATTTGAAAAAGGAGTGCACGAGAAACCTCAAGGAGATGTCTATTTTTCCTTTCGGCAACCCCATTTTGAGAGGGTGTATCAACACAAGAAGTTTGATGAACAATACCGTTCTGAAACATATAGGACTGAAATGAACTAGACATGTATTCTTTTGCGTTATCACTGTGCAGGATACGAATAGTCCTATTAAATTGAGTTTTAATTTCAGCACAAAATGAGCAAAAAATTGAAAACAACTCAGAACGATTTTTCATTAAAAATAACCAAGTACACCGAGAGTGATCATCCACAAAAGTAACAAAGTACATAAAACCAGCTTGGGAAGTGACCGGACAAGGACCCCAAACATCAGAATGTACTCTCTCAAAAGGGAACTCAGCCCGTTTAATCACTCGAGGAATTAAATGTGAACGATGATGTTTCGCAAACTGACATGACTCACAATCTAAACTAGACAAAGACTGAAATTGTGGATACAACTTTTTTAAGGAAGACAACGAGGGGTGACCAAGGCGACAATGAACTTCTGAAGGAGACAGGGAACCATCACACACCAACGAAGTGGAAATTTGATCATCAAGAAGATAAAGGCCATTCGACTTGTGTCCTCTACCAATAATCCGCCTCGTCAAAAGATCCTGAAATACAACATTGACAGGAAAAAATGTAACACAACAATTTAATGTTTCAGTAATTGTGTTAACCGACAACAAATTAAATGAAAACTTAGGTATACACAAGACTTTTGACAACGGAAGAGATGGAGTTGGGTTGGCAATACCAATACCAGTAGCACAAGTTTTAGATCCATCGGCTAAAGTAACATAACGATGAATATCAGGTTTCTTTAACGAAGATAAGAGACTCGGGTTACCTGTCATGTGGTCTGTGCAACCAGAATCAATGACCCAACCTGGTGTGCTAGAAATACCTGATTTAGCAGCAGCAGCAACGGAAGAGTCCACAGGCCTGGAAGCGCGATATTTAGAGAGCTCAGCAAATTCTGCTGCAGATATTGTCACAGTATCTGAAGAGCTGAATGCACATTCTTGACTAGCCATATTGGCTCGAGACTGCTTGTTTAATAGCTTCTTACAGAAACGTTTAGTATGGCCTGGTTCATGACAGTAGTAACATATATCATTTAAGTCCCGATGACCAGTACTCCCACGATTATTCCCCCCTTTACCCTGATTTCCATACTGTCCTGAATCTCGACTCACGAGAGCACTAGGAGCGGATGTCATTGGATTTGAACCTTCACTTCGGAGCACTCGAGAAAATGTTTCCCTCAAATTAGGAACTCACTACCAGAGAGAATTTGGGACTTAGCCGTTTCAAATGCTGGAGATAGACCTGCAAGAAAATACATGACACCCATCTGCTCTCGTTGACTCTGTTGGACCTTAATGTCTGGACTAAAGGGCATTAAGACATTAAGGTCCTCAATAATCCTTTTTACCTCCCCAAAATACACTGTAAGAGGCTTGTCCCTTTGCTCAGCTCGATATAATGCCACACAAGTATCATACATACGGTTCAAATTTCCTTTACCCGAGTACAAAAATTCGAGATACTCCATTAAGTCTTTGACAAACTCACAATGACCAATCAAACCAACCACATCTCGGCCAATACAGTTTTGTATTTGCAAAAATAATCGTGCATCTTCTCTTACCCAAAGTTTTCTAGCATCACCTTGTGGTGGATCATCTGTCAGGTGGTCATCCTTATCTACACTTCTCAAATAAATTTTAATAGTCTTATGCCATTCTAGGAAATTGTTTTCATTCAACTGGTGTTTTGTGATCTTATTAACTACTGGAAGCACATCAATAGTTTTCTTATCATCCATGACGAAATGCACCACAAGTTAAATGCAACAACAAATCCAAAATAATACCCAAAGAGTATTACCAAAAACAATTCCACAAGGCCAGAACTTCAACAAATCCAACGGAATCAGCAGCTAAAAAAAATGCAGAAAAACAGAAGACTAGGAACCTGATTACTGTTCACTGATTACTGTTCACGGGTTTGATTACTGTTCACGGGTCTGAAATCACCAGAATGCCAGAACCGACCACCGGGATGGGCAGCTGGGTCCACTGCGACGCCGGAAAAACAGAAGCCGTTTGCCGGAAATATAGCCACGCGCTCCCACGCGCCGGCGCGTGAAACTGCCGGAAAGTGTTCTGACGGCGCGTGAGCTCCACTCGCCGGTAGGATGGCCGCCGGACTTCGGGTACCGGCCGATACGACCCCTGTGCTACTTCTGAAGGTGGAGGTGAGAACTAAAAATGGTCCTAGGTGTATGACCTAGACCACAAACCAAACTGCCCCGAGGAACCCTAAATTTTCCAGCCCCTCACTGCAGGAAACTCACACAGAGAAATTTTTCAGCCCCTAAATTTGCTCTGATACCATGTTAACACAGCAGAGAAGGAAGAATTCTCTATATATATTCACTAAGGTTACAAGGTTACATGAATTTATATATACAAGTAGAGACTCTAAAGTGGGGAACAAGTCCTATATTTACTCCTAAAAACACTCCTAATATTAAGGATCCTTGCTTTATTCTGTACCAAAATATATCTTTATTCTAACAGGCATCTAGGCAAAACAATGTCAAGAATTTGCTTTGTAAAACACAACCACCAAACATTGTTGGAAAAACGATATGCAACAACCACTAGAAGAGGAAGAATGAGGTGACCTCACTGATAAGGTTGCGTCTGAAAAGGTCACTGAAAATGAGCTCATGCACTGCTGCGTGGTTCCCTGGTCAGGTAGCTGCGTTGGAGTGTGTGGCCACACTCATTGTGTTTCGGCGATGATATTTTTGGGGAAGGTCGATCAGCGTTTGGCGTTTCTAGGGAGAGAGGTAAGCGAAAGGAAGGCTCGGTCGGGGTTAGGCTATTGTTCATAGAGAATCAACAAGGAAAAGAAGAAGAAGAAGAAGAAGTGATGCCCAAAGGCTCTGATACCATGTGAAATCTGATGAAGACTGAATATGTTCCAGCTTGATTGTTCCCTCAAGACTGATGGGGATTTTATATTTATCAATATAAAAAAAAGGGCAGCCCGGTGCACGAATGCTCCCGCAATGAGCGGGGTCCGGGGAAGGGTCGGACCCATTAGGTCTTTGTACGCGGCCTTCCCTTGCAATTAATTGCAAGAGGCCGTTTCCACGACTCGAACCCGTGACATCAGGTCACACGGCGACAGCACTTACCGCTGCGCCAAGGCTCCCCTTATATTTATCAATATAAAATAGGAAGAAAATAGTATAATTACAAAAGGTAATCTGCTTGTTTATTCTACAATATTTGCAGCTATTGAGCCTAAAATCAAGTACATCTTAACAACAATATTTACCACTGGTGACTATTGATGACCATAACCAGTGGTTGATGGCTGCTGGTGGCTACCACTGGACCCTAGGGTGGCTACAGGTGACCACTGCCCATCTTATATATATTTTTCTCATATTTAACAATAAAAAATTTTAAAATATGAAATTTTTATAAGCTAAACATATTTGTATTCTTATAAACTGAAATTCTTAAAATTTTTTTAACTAATTTTGTATATTGTGATCAAAAACAGAAAATTAGTTCTTTGGAAAATATTTCCTTCGATAAGTTACTTTTCACGAAACAAACAGAGCCTAGGAATACTCTATTTTCCCAATAATTTCTGTACTGAATTTTGACCAAAATGCTTGCATCTTTGTATTTCCTCATTCCTTTTCTGCATCACTTCATAATGGTTTTTTATAAAATATTTTCTGATTTAACTAACATCCTTAATGTAGAGTGAAAGTGTAGATAATTGAAGTTTCAGCATTTTATTTGTAGATAGAAGAAGTTTTGGGAGAAAAATGAAAATAATCCTTTAATTTCAGGGTGGAAATGGAGATAAGTCTGAAATCTAAATGCAAATGATATAAACTTAAATGTTATCTTAGTTTGAATTCGTATTTTGGTGTGTTGTACTATTTGCAGTTAAAGCGCCACACATTTAAATTTACAGCATCACATTGCAGTAAAAATAAAGTTTAATTCATATTTTAATCATTTGTATTTAAGCCAGTACCCATTCTTACTGTGAAGAAGAAACAGAGAAAAGATCTGTAACCTACTGTACTTCTTTAGTACCAATTTATATGAATCTGTACATGTAGTATCTCATGTCCTTTTCCCTTATTTGAGTCCAGCCTTTGCATTTGATTTATAATGCATGACTAAATGATGTTATTTGATTTTAATTTAAACTTCATTATGGATTAACATATTGAATAATTTTGAAATATCTAGCAAACAACTTTTCTTTTTATATTATTAGCCTTATAAAAATGTTATATAATTTGAAGTGTTTGCTAATTCCTTATTGTAACTGCCCTTAACCATGAAAAGCTTTTGTAGGACATATTTGACCGATTCACATCTCTCACTTTCCTCTAGTCTATCTAATTAGTCTGAATATTGACCTGAAATGTCCTTGGAAGAACAAACTATCATATTTCATTATTTTCTATTTTTTTCGTGGTTTTTTTTAAAAGATTAAATCAAAGACTAAGTCTCCTATTTTCATAGATAGAATGTTTGATAGACATAAATCCATCTCATACTGTTTGCCTTACTTTTACCGTTGGTTAAAAATATTCAGATATCTTGGTTTTAGTGGTGCAATTTTATATATTACAGATGACTGTAGTTGAGGCTTATGTTGGGAGAAAGAAGATGAATCCACCATATGATTCCTCTCAATTGCACTCTGAAGTTAGCTATTTGTTATTCCAGGGGATTGCACAGAACAGCACTGGTAATGTTTTTGTACCCAAGGTAAAGATATCTTTCTCTCTTGCCTTTTCATCTTTTTCCTATGATTAATTTTCTTGAGTATATTGAAGGAGGGCTATTCTTTTATTTAACTTTGGGCTTGTGATTGCACAGTTTATATCTTTTCACATATGCTAGGGAAAAATAATTCTTACATGGAATTGAGGCAACTATTTTTAAATTGTGTTGATATATTGATGGTACTTGATATATATATGTGCGTGAAATCTCATAGTCGTTTTATTAGGCCCTAATTTTTTCATTGAAAGTACTTTCCCATGCTAAAAGGTTGGAAACTTGCATTCCCATGGGAATAGAAGATAAAAGAATGTAGACATCATTGTACATAGTAATAATAATATTTGGAGTTAAATATCTTTATGTATATTATGTTTTTGTGCCTGTTATGAGATAGGTTATCACTATATTAGTAATTAATTTTCTGTCATTGGTTCTTAT
The DNA here is from genome assembly GCA_947685225.1 of Garcia nutans. NCBI lineage: Eukaryota > Viridiplantae > Streptophyta > Magnoliopsida > Malpighiales > Euphorbiaceae > Garcia > Garcia nutans. The sequence continues at coordinate 41,553,647 of CANTUV010000045.1, forward strand.
GGAAATTTAAGTGAATCTGGTAATTTTTTTGTCACATTGAGAGTGCTGAATTTGCTGTTTTGGATGTAATATTGGATGCATTATGAATTAAGACTATAAAGAAATAAATCTAGAACTATATGAGTTTTAATCATGTTGATCTGCAAAGGTCATACTTCCTCTAAGCAATCAAATCTTGATTGAGAAAATTGTTGATGAACAAATCAAGTGAATAAGACGCATTTGCATTACTAGTACTTTGTTAATCTATTTCTCTTTGTTGTCTGTTTTTAGTGACTAATGACATATAGTACTGGTTTGTTCCAAGGACACCTTTTCTTTTCTAGGCAAACAAGATAACATTACAGTCCTGGAGTTAGGTGGCTTGAAATCCACTTTTCCTGGAATGTCATTCCAAATAGAAATTATTTGTTTTGCATTTGCCAATATTGCCTAAAAGGAGGTGGACCATCTAATGCAAATAGGAATTTTATTTGTTTTCATTTGTTGGAGTAAAATTTGGCCAGTGAATAAAGGGCATCTTTTGTAATTTTGTTATGTATTGTGGTTTCCTCATTAACATCTTTTGTAATTTTGTTATGTATTATAGTTTCCTCATTAGCATTTCAATTGTCTTTGTGTCCCCCTTTAATATCTATTTCTGTGCTCCTCCTATGAAAAGGATGATCTTGGATCTGATTATATTCTACGCTTCCTCTATTGTTAAGTTATTTTAATGTTCCAGACTTGTTTAGCATATTGTTCATTCATTTTGCTTGTTCTTGGGATACCTAAAGAAATATGTCATGGACTACATTCTCTTTCGCAGGATGGTGGGGATGTCGAGGTTTCTGGATCTCCTACTGAAAAGGCTATCCTTTCTTGGGCTGTCAAGGCATACACGTTAATCATGTTCTGGTTTCTATGTTAAGTATGTATTTCTTGTGAAGTTAAGTTCAGTTACTAAATAGTTCTTTTTGTTTTTCTCTTTTCCCTTTTCAGCTGGGGATGAAGTTTGATACCATTAGATCACAGTCAAAAGTTCTCCAGGTTTTTCCTTTTAACTCAGAGAAAAAGCGAGGTGGTGTTGCAGTACAAAGGGTAATCTCTGATATTCTAACTCTTTGGCTTTGGTTATCAGAAAATTCAGACTTTGTTGGATATTTATCATTCTGTAATTCTGAATGCTCTTACAAATAGATAGTTTCTTTTTCTTGAGGGGGAACCAGTGAATCATTTGTTTCTGGATCTCAATTAATATGATAAAAAAGGTTGGAATATCAACTATAGGGTTGTTATTTTTAACTTTAGCATAGGCTGAAACCTATGAGGTCAGCCTTGGAGAATGCTATGAACTTGTGAATGAAGCATTAAAGTCATGATTTTGAGACATGACACCCATCCCAGATTCCATATGTGTGGGAGACTCATGCAAGTGGGTGCCAAGGAGAAATATGGTTGAAACTTTAGTTACTCTAACTTGGTTGCCATTCTTGAAGTTTTAGAACTTAACGAGCACATCATGACCATAACAGGGCAAGAATTGCTTTATATCAATGATAATTGTCACTTTTCGTTTCTTCATTTAAGCATGCTGTGGAGTTTTGGTATTCAAGTTCAGCATCCCTCTTGTTATTCACTGAACTGCAGTAGAGTGTCTCTTTTGTTATTCACTGAACTGTTCTAGTGCTTGGTGTTTCTGTATGGTGTATGGTTGCTGTCCTAAAATTTACTTTAGGCCACAATCGCAGAGTCCAAAATTTTTTCTCAAGTTTTCAAGTTCAATTTCTATGCAGGATAAAAAAAAATGTGTAAAACATATTTTCATGCTTAGTAATTCATGGATTACCCTATGCTGATGAAGTTTTACTAATTAATTTTGGCAGACTGTAAATTTTTTATCAAGTTTTACTAACTAATTACCCCAGATTCCATATGTGTGGGAGACTCATGCGAGTGGGTGCCAATGAGAAATATGGCTGAAACCTTAGTTACTCTAACGTGGTTGACATTCTTGAAGTTTTAGAACTTCATGAGCACATCATGACCATAACAGGGCAAGAATTGCTTTATATCAATGATAATTGTCATTTTTCGTTTCTTCATTTAAGCATGCTGTGGAGTTTTGGTATTCAAGTTCAGCACCCCTCTTGTTATTCACTGAACTGTAGTGCAGTGTCTCTTTTGTTATTCACTGAACTGTTCTAGTGCTTGGTGTTTCTGTATGGTGTATGGTTGCTGTCCTAAAATTTACTTTAGGCCACAATTGCAGAGTCCAAAATTTTTTCTCAAGTTTTTCAAGTTCAATTTCTATGCAGGATAAAAAAAATGTGTAAAACATATTTTCATGCTTAGTAATTCATGGATTACCCTATGCTGATGAAGTTTTACTAATTAATTTTGGCAGACTGACTCTAAAGTCCATGTACATTGGAAGGGAGCTGCAGAGATAGTTCTTGCCTCTTGTACAGGATATGTTGATTCAAACTGTTGTCTGCAACCCATTGATGAAGATAAGGTTCAGATTGGTTTTCTCTTTCTGAGATCATTATATTTTTTAATAAAATTTCCAGAGAAATCAGGAACTATGAGAAATCCTTTGGAACTTGCAGCTTGGCATTTTGAATAAACACCTAAATCCTTTGGGCATGTATGAATTTTCTGCTAAATAATATATGTTCATGTGCCATGACCTGAAGCATCCATTTTATGTCCCTGTATGTATGTTCTAAATGATAGAGCATTGTGTTCTTATAGATGGCATGGTATGCAATACCTTTACTTTTAATCTCTAAAATGGTGAAGAAACATGGCTTATTGGCTTGTAAATGAATTGGATGTGAATTATTAGATATATCATGGAAAAGCCTTGGATACTGCTATTGTTTCTCACATGAATACTCATAAATTACAATCACTGGCTGTGTGGGTTCTTATTTTGTTCCTGCATCTATATGAATTTTGTATGCTTGATTTAAAAGAAAACAAATAGTTGATTTTTGATCCTTAGAGAACTTTTCATCCTTCCATTTCCAAGTTAATAACTCCTCAAAGCTTCACTATCAATTGGTCTATCTTTCTGTACACTGATGCATGGTAATATCCAAGCACAGTTATCATCATTCCTGGAATCTTATAGGACCCTTTTTTTTCCAAATCTTCAGAGAACACAAAAGAAACACAACTAAAGTTTGCATTTTGCTTGTCATCAAGATAGAATTTGAATTTTCTGATGATGGCAAGCTGCATTACATGACAATTATCATCTGATGAATGTACTTTTAATCTTTTAACCTCCTCTTGAGAGGAGAGTTGTAGCTACCTTCTATGCAGTACATGAAATGACATATGAAGGCTAAAAAATTAGCTTAAAATATCTTTTGTGTCAGCAAACTTTTGCATAAGAATGTCTTATCCTGTAAATTGTTTAGCAGGATTTTTTCAAGGCTGCTATTGATGATGCGGCTACAAGAAGCTTGCGATGTGTTGCCATTGCATACAGATCATATGATTTGGATAAAGTTCCTGCTGATGAAGAAGGCTTAGACAAATGGGTTTTACCTGAAAATGACCTTGTTTTGCTTGCTATTGTTGGCATTAAGGTTCACATCTGTAACATTTTATTCTTCTGTTTTGAACTCTATCTTTCCTCTTTTATTCTTTTCCTATCACCATAAATGATAAAGCAAGTCCCATTTGATTTTGAAATGAAAAATCTTTTTTATGCTATATGTTCTTATTTAGCTTCACATCCATTGTGCACTAATAATTATATTAATTACTACACAAGCTTTATTTGTTTTCTACTCGAGAAAAAAATTTTCTGCAACCCTCGATGTTATAGGGTTGTGAGCTTGCATATATACACAAAATGATTGCAATAATGAAATTATGAATAAAATGTTGAAGTCAACCCTATACTGATCTTATTATTACTCTATGCTCGACTCTATGTTGAGTATTTGATTTTGCTATCTTTTATTATTATTATTATTATTGTTATTTTGTTTTTCTTTAAATAAGCATGCTCTCCTTCTGATGTTTCTGCTGCTTATAAGATTTTCATATGTAGGATCCTTGTCGCCCAGGCGTAGGCAATGCAGTGAGAGTATGCACAGAAGCTGGTGTGAAGGTAGCTTGTCACTTTTCTGAAATAAACTTTTGATTTTGCCTGATTGAATGCTCACTATTGTAGTTTCTCATGTTGATTAGTCAATAGTAATGATTTTTTTTTCCTTGTATCCTATTGAATCTATCTATTGGAAAGACTAGCTGTGTTTTTTATTGTTTCCCAAGACATATGCAATGTGTTGGAATAATGTGGTTGTAAAATTATAGGTACGAATGGTCACTGGAGACAATCTTCAAACAGCAAAAGCAATAGCTTTGGAATGTGGGATTCTTGGTTCAAATGCAGATGCCACTGAGCCTAATATCATTGAAGGAAGGGTGTTCCGTGCATATTCTGAAAAGGAAAGAGAAGTGATTGCCAAGAAAATAACGGTATATGTTGAACTGCATGAAAGTTCTATAACCATTACACAGTTAACTAAGATCTTTGCAACTATTAAGCCAAAAATCATCTTCTATTATTATATATTTTATCATTTGGTTAATTTAAAAAGGAAAAATGCATTTGATTGAGAAGTAATGATGTATAGGTGATGGGGAGGTCATCTCCTAATGACAAGCTTTTGCTTGTTCAAGCTTTACGCAAGGGAGGGGAAGTTGTAGCTGTTACTGGCGATGGCACAAATGATGCTCCTGCACTTCATGAGGTTTTCCATCAGTATATCTTTGCTACTTATGAGATGTTTTTCCTTTTTTGAATTGTTACTTTATATTATAATTGATATATCTTAATCCCTTTATATTATAACTGATATATCTTAATCATAAAAGATGCTAAGTGGATACATTAATTTACTGTTTGATTTGTGGAAACTCTAAGATATCTTGTTTGCTCGCTTTCATCAATTGTATGGAAATTAATTAGTGTTTCGGAAGCATCAAGTTTCCATTATTAGACTCATTAACTTTAAAGAAACACATTTATATTTGCTAATCTTTTATGCAAGAATTTCATCCTAATATTTTTTTCCTGTATGGGAATACTTCAATGCCTTCTGTAGGCAAAGTATGAAGGCTTTGGTTGTTAAGCAACATGTTATATGCGATCCAGTGATCATGAGTTTCAGTTTATTCGGAAGATTAGCTTCTGGGTAGTCAGGAAACATGCTTTCATTGGCATGTCCTGAAAGCATTGACTGCGCATCAATATGTGAGTGTTTGATGAGTCAAATACTTATGTAGCCATGCAAGTTTCTAACTTGCTATATTTGTAAGCCTCCCCATAGAATAGCAAATAAAGAAAAGGACTGAGGATGTTCTGTAACAACATACTTGATACTTTTTGTGCTTGGATGATAGCAAAAACTTTTGTGGTAGTGTAGCTGTGGTTGAGCTATGTGGCATTGGATCCTTTTCATGTGTATTGCACTCCATTTAGTCATTCAAGTCTTTATGGTATTTTGTTCTATACTTATCGTCTTTGCTTCTGACTTTTCAGTCAATGCTTCCTTGCCGTACTCAATGCTTTATGAATTTCTGTATTTTAGGCAGATATAGGTCTTTCTATGGGCATTCAAGGGACTGAAGTTGCGAAAGAAAGCTCAGATATAATTATCTTGGATGATAATTTTGCTTCAGTTGTGAAGGTTAGTAACGATTGTATTTACTTGTTTGACTGAGAAAAAGTTGTGTAAAGCTTTCTTTTAGATGGGGATGTTTACACAGTTTGGCCTTCTCTCTCTGTAGAACAGTATTAGCAATTTTTTCAGAATGGATATTGATTCTTACAATGCATTGCACAAATCAGCGAGCTTTTTTGTTTTACTTTTACATGCAACGTATTTTAAAAAAGAATATTGTAGAGTGAAACTAGGACTTATATCACCTGCCTTTAAAAATCGAAGAGTTTCAATTGGTGGCTGGATAATTCATTTGATAGCAATGAGAACACTTGAAAGGTCACTTCATTCTTGTTTTCGAACTTTTTAGGAGTAACAAGTGCATTCTTGAACATAAGATCGGTTTATGTCATTAGGCTATGGGATTCCGCAATGTAGTCCAATAAGCTTTCTACCTTACTGGGGAAAATATTGAATTGATTTAGAATCTAAAATGTTTATAAACCTTTTGACTGCATGGATTTTTTTCAATTGTTAGACTAATAGCCAAATGCCTTTGCCCCCCTTTTTTTTCACCATCGATTTGTAATGGAAATAAAACAACTCATATTTACAATTTGTTGTTCTCTTTTTTTAGGTTGTGCGATGGGGTCGTTCTGTGTACGCCAATATTCAGAAATTTATCCAATTCCAGCTTACTGTCAATGTTGCAGCTCTTGTAATCAATGTTGTTGCAGCAGTATCTTCTGGTGATGTTCCTTTGAATGCAGTTCAGGTTTGTTTCTCTCTCTCTCTCTCTCTATCTCATTCACTTGTCAGGATTATTTTACTTAATCGTCCACTTTCTACACTTATTGTTCTATTCCTAGCCTTTCTCTCCCCCTTTTCTGGGTAAACTGCATCTTTGGTTTAGTTATCTAAAGTTGAAGTCCTCCTTTCAAGTTTTGTAGGATTCAGCTGTACAGTATGTTTTTGCTTGACTTTGTTATGACCAACTAAAACCTTAAATTACTGAGTCTTTTCCAAACTGCCTTAACTGATGATTTTCTCATCTTGAAGTCTTGGTTTCTTACAAAATTTTCTCCAAATGGACTAGATACCTATCTTTGTTTCTAATAATTGCATGAACATGGAAGTCAAATTAACTAATTCATTATTATTGGAAAAATGATTAGTTGTTAGCAGCAATTGAGAAGGAACGGAGGGAACGAACAAAATGACTATTTTCTTTCTTAACTAATGCATCAACATAGAATTCTGATCAAATTATTGAATCCTTGTGCTCAAAAGATTTGCTGATTCTAGTGTAGTGAAATATAAAAAAGGAAAGAAAAAAGAAACACTGGTTTGATGTTTATATTATACTAATCTCAAGCTAGCACATTATTTTTCTTTAACTTTTCTTAAAATAATTTTAACATACATGAACCATAATTATTAATTTTATTAAATTTAGATATTATCTTTTGATAATTTTTTAATATAGATATAAAGAAAATATATGAGCCGAGTTTATTATATATGGGCCAATTGAAAAATAATAAAAGAATTATAAATATTGGTCTATATAAATTCTCAATTGAGACCCACAAAATTACAATAATGTGGAAAAAAATTTGATGACATGGCTTTGAATAACTTGACTTTTGGTGATTTAACTTCATACAAGATTAACTTTTGAGCTTGTTAGTTGTTAGCAGACATAATTAACTGTAAATAGGCTAGTAGATAATTATATAGCTGAACCTACTGTATAGTTAGTAGTTAGTCTCCTAGAGATTAATTCTTTGTCTCCCAGCTAAAGGTGTATATATTTTCAACCCCTTCTAATAAACAGATTGAGATTTTCTCCTAAATTTATGAACCTATTAATATTAGCGAACACATGACAAAAAAAATTTTCTGAACTAATTTTGAGCTTCATTTTTATTACATATATGGATTTGAGCATTTTATAAAGTAACTGTTTGGTTTCACCGATTGATGCGGCTATTAATATATAAATTCATAATCTGAATTTTTTTTATTAATTCTAATCCTACTCTTTTCTAGGATTCTTATCATAATCTTCCTAAGATAGTTATTTTCCTAATCCTAGTCCTTTTAGTATTTCTATTTCTTTTAGTATTTTTATTTGTTTAATTCTAGTTCCTTTAGGATTTTTATTTTATTTTCTTTTAAGATCCTTATTTGTTTATGCCTATAAATATAGCCTTTAACAAATATTGTAATTCATTCATAATTTAATCAATAAAATTTCTTAAAGATTTTCTTCTCTCAAACACTTGTGTGTTGGGGTTTTTAGCTTACGCTGCATTAGGTGGTATCGGAGCCCAATGTTACGTTTACAAGTGGTCAAAACAGTGGTTCTCACGACGGTGATCAGGGAAATGGAGCCCTTGACCAAAGGGACAAAGCGTTGCAACAAATGGACAACAGATTCAAGCGTATAGAAAGACGTATCAAAGAAATTGCTAACCATCTCGGAATTCTAATAATTAATGAAAACAGGGAGATGACGGACAATAGAAGACCAAGAGATGGTTTAGCTCGTGACAACTAATAGATTGACCAATTCCTATGGAGAGAACATATTTATGATGATGAAGATTCGGAAGAAGATTACGAACTCGAAGACCATTCCAGGTTTCGGAGACAAGATAATTATGAAAGAAGAGGCATGCGTGAGTTTGATGAATATGAATTGGATCGTTGATGTGGAGAGGTTCTTTGATTTTATGGAGACAACACTGAAAAGAAAGGCTAAATTAGTAGCTTGTTGACTGAAAGGTGAAGCCTCCGCATTATGGGATAGACTGCAATATAGGAGGGAGAGAGAAGGAAAAGCACCTGTTCGCACATGGTGTAGAATGAAATATCTATTGCAAATGGAATTCTTGCCTCCTTCCTATGAGCGAATTCTTTTTCAACAATATCAAAGATGTCAGCAAGGAAGTTGAACAGTTCATGAATATATTGCCGAATTTATGAGATTAGCTTAAAGAAATAACCTCCATGAATCAAAAGGACAAGTAGGAAGGTATTTAGAAGGGATGAGGCCTGCAATCAAAGACCGAATCGGTGTTCAAGTATTACGCACCTTATTCGAGGCTAAGAATATGGCTATGAAAGCTGAATTGGTGTAGCAAGACAAAGGAAGAAGGAATTTTGATTCCTATAAAGCTTCGGGACCAGTTGAAAAAAGCAAAATTGATCAAGAATATGGAAGACATAACGAAAAGACTAACACCAATCACTTTAACAAAGAGCAACCGCAAGATAGTAATGTGATGAGAAAGAAGTCGATGAATGAAACTAAGGTGAAGGAAACACAACAGAATAATAATCCCTATGCTAGACCTACCATTGGAAAGTGTTTAAAATATAATCAATAAGGCTATCGCTCTATTGATTGCCCTTTAAGAAAAACAGTGCATGTGGTTGCAAGGGAAGAAGAAGAAGAATCTGAGGTGTGTTGTGAAGTTGAAGGCAATGAGGAAGAATATGATGAGGTGTTTAATGGGGGTCAAAATAATGTTGTGAGAATATTGATGCTAGTTCCAAAGCAAGAGGATCATACTCAACGACATCCATTATTCCAAACTAGATGCGCTATTAATGACAAAGTATTTGGTGTTATTATTAATGGTAGTAGTTGTGAAAATATTGTAGACAAACAGACCGTGAAGAGCTTGGGCTTATCAACAGAAAAACATCTCAATCCATACACTTTGAGATGGATCAAGGCAACAACCGGCACAATTGAGGTAAATGAGAGGTGCAAAGTGCCATTCTCTATTGGCAAATACAAAGATGAAATTTATTATGATGTGGTATGTTTGCCACTTATTATTTGACAGACCATGACAATACGATATTGATGCTAGCTACTCTGGAATAAAGAATACTTATAGTTTTGAGAAGGGAGGGGGGAAGTATACTTTATTACCTACTTTATTACCTCTAAAGAACAAAAAGACCAAGAAAGATAAAAAGACATTCTTAATTTTTACAAGGAAGCTCGAAATGGAAGCTAAAGAAACTGAAGAATTTAATGTAAGAAGAGAAAAATACACTTAATTCTTCATAGATTCATTATGCATATACACATATTTATACATGTTCTATAATAAATAAAACTACTAACTACTTTGCATTCAATTTATCTGCCAACTACCAACTTCTAACTATTATCTGCCAATACCCCCTTAAGTTGATGCAAAAATATTACACATGCCCAACTTGCAAATTGAAATGTGAAAATTTCTCCTACTGAGTCCTTTTGTAAACACACCAGTCAGTTGTTTATCTGATGGCACATGAAATAGATTTAGAGAACCATTAACTAATTTTTCTTTTATGAAATGTCGATCTATTTCGATGTGTTTAGTGTGGTCATGTTGAACTGGGTTATGAGCTATGCTGATGACAGCCTTCTTGTCACAAAACAGAGATAAATTGTTTTTACCAAACAATTTTAATTCCTTTAATAGCTTTGGCAGCCATAATAGCTTACAAACATCTTGTGCCACTGTACTCTGTCTCTGCACTTGATCGAGAAACTAAGCGTTGCTTTTTACTTCTCCAAGTGACGAGATTTCCACCCATAAGTGTACAGTAGCCAGTTGTTGATCTTCTATCATCAAGAGATCCAGCCCAATATGTGTCTGTGAAGGCTTCAATTCGTAGATGACCATGTTTGGAGAAAAGGACACATTTTCTAGGAGTAGACTTAAGATATCGTAGAATTCGAAAAATTGCTTGTAAATGGGGCTCATGGAGATCATGTATGTATTGACTAACCATACTAACTGCATATGCATATCTAGTCTAGTGTGTGATAGGTAAATTAATCTCCCTACCAATTTCTGAATTTATCCAAGTCAACTGAAGTCCTTATTCCCGCTGGTAGATTATGATTATTGTTAATAGGAGAATCTGCTAGCTTACATCCTAGCATACATGTTTCTTGAAGAAAATCCAGGATATACTTTCTTTGTGGGATGAAGGTTCCCCCTTTTGATCTAGCTACTTCAGTTCTCAAGAAATGTTACAGTTTTCCCATATCCTTGATCTCAAATTCTTGTGCCAGGAGCTTTTTTAGTCGTGCTGCTTCTTCTCTATCATCTCCAATTACCACAATATCATCAATGCAGACAATGAGTAGAGTAATTATGCCCCTATAGTGCTTAATGAATGAGGTGTGATCGGCATTACTCTGCTGATATCCAAAGGAGACTATGGCTTTACTGAATCTATCAAACCTAAAGGAGACTATTTTAACCCATATAGAGCCTTCTTTAGTTTGCACTCCTTCCCTTGTGTTTCTTTACTCTCAAAACCTAGAGGAATTTCCATGTATACTTCTTCCTCTAAATCTCCATGAAGGAAAGCATTTTTGACATTAAATTGTTGTAGGCCACAATCCAAATTAGTTGCACAAGATAACAGTATTCTGGTAGTATTTATTTTAGCAACTGGAGCAAATGTTTTCTAATAGTCCACTCCATAGGTTTGAGTGAATCCTTTAGCCACAAGTCTAGCCTTGTATCTTTCAACTGAAGCATCAACTTTATGTTTCATGGTAAGTACCCACTTGCAACCAACCAATTTCTTTCTAGAGGGAGAAGTGACAAGTTCCCAAGTTCCATTATTTTCCTTATGAGCCTTTCATATGTCTATTTGCTCCTGATTCTATAATCCATAAAGAAGTATTATGGTCAGCAAGAAAGGCATTACCTGTGGTTACAAAGTTGGAGGAACCAATAGTTGGGTTGGTATTAAGTAGAGATAAGAGTCGCTTTAGATTTTGAATCTCTTCATCAGATAGATTGTTGCTACTTGGTCCTATCACCTTTGTCAAGTTCGCTTGAACCTTTCCCTTTTTTCCTCCACGACCTTTATTTGGTTTACCGTGCAATGTTCATCAAGTTTCTCTTCTATAGCGTGGTTTTCCACAATAATCACACTGTCGAGTCCTCAGTATGATTTTTAGGGTGTTCATGAACTGATTTGGCAGCTAACCCAGCTTTCTCAACCGTTATTGTACATAACTAGCATTTGTTCTACTTTCTTTTTGGCTGCACATAAGAATATGTTTGGAGTAAGGATGGTAAATGTTCTTTACCAAGCACTTGAACTCTAATTTGATCATATTTCGAGTTTAATCCAGCAAGAAAATCATAGATACGTTCCTCCTCTAGCAACTCTTGAAACTTAACTGCATCATTAGTGCAGTCGGCTTGAAAATTTTGATAATAATCAAGTTCCTGCCACAAACTACTTAGTTCTGAAAAGTATTCTGAAATAGTCTTTTCCCCTTGTTTCATAGCATGAATTTTATTTTAGAGTTCATATTTTTGTGCCACATTGCCCATTTGAGAATACGTTTGAGAACTAGCTTTCCAAATTTTTTCAGCTGTATCAAGTAGTAAATATGTTCTTGAAATATCAGGTTCCATATAGTTGATAAGCCATGACATAACAAGAGGATTTTCTGAGTCCCACTAATTATAAGAGGAATCAGTTAACTTGGGTTTCTTTTTCTCCCATGTAATATATCCTTGTAATCCTCTTGCTTTGATAAACAAGAGATAGGATCTTGACCATGGTAGGTAATTGATTCCATTAAGCTTCAACGGACTAATCTAAAGAGATGGACTATCGGATATAGAAAGAACCGATTTTTTAGCTTTTGCCATATCCCTCTAAAAAAAGACTAGTGAGAAAAACTCTCTTCAGTTGATAAATAAGAGGTACTTCGTGAAATAGAGGCTTTAATGGCACTGGAATGTGTTCCAGTGGAACTCCAAAACACTTACAAAAGTTAATAGAATGAAATGCAAAGGAGAAACCAGTAGAATAAAACTGGCGGTAGGAAAAAAATGGGCTCCACAAAGGACAGTGTATTCTTAGGTCGGAAACACACAGTCGACGTCGGACATGGCTGTAAAGATGGCCGGAAGGCAAAACGGCGGCAGAAGGTGGCCAGAAAAATGGTCATGCTCATCAAGCCGTGACGCGTGAGCAGTGCTGCCGGAGTGTTTGGATGGCACGTGACGACCATTAAAGCTTTTTCCGGCGTGCCAAACTTGTTCTTCCTTCCTGTTGGGGCGGTGAGCTTAGATTGATGATAGATTTGTGCCAAAGGCACTATATCCAAAGGGACTGATTACACTGCCCTTTTTTCTTCTCTTTCGGTGACAGGAAAAAATTTCAGAAAGCCTGGCAAGGTTCTGATACCATGAAGAATTTAATGTAAGAAGAGAAAAATGCACTTAATTGTTCATAGATTCATTCTGCATATACACATTTATACATATTCTATAATAAATAAAACTATTGACAACTAACTACTTTGCGTTCAATTTTCATGCCAACTACCAACTTCTAACTATTATTTGCCAACGGAACAAGGCAAATACACGCCTTGATTGTAAAGCAAGTCCTTGAGGAGGAACCAAAATTGCAAGTTGAGTAGCTTCCAGAACTAGTTCGGTCTTTATTAAAAGAATTTGAAGAACTAATGCCAAATGACATACTCGATGATTTATCTCACGTGCGCATCCAACATCATATTGATATTATCTCGGGAGCAAGCTTACCAAATTTGTCACACTATCGAATGAGCCCAAAGGAAAGCGAAATAGTCAAAGAGAAAGTGGAGGAGCTATTGAAAAAATTTCTTATTAAGGAGAGCATGAGTTCATATGTTATACCCGCTCTATTCATGTGTTATACCCGCTATACTTACACCAAAGATGGACGGAAGCTGAAGAATGTGTTGATAGCCGTGCTATAAATAAAATCACAGTAGGCTATAAATTTCCAATTACATGATTGGATGGCATGTTGGATCAATTACATGGTGCAAGGTGGTTTAACAAAATTGATATTAAGAATAGGTACCATCAAATCCGTATAAGGTCGGGAGATGAGTGGAAGACAACTTTCAAAACAAAAGAGGAACTTTATGAATAGCTTGTCTTGCCTTTTGGATTATCAATGCACCTAACACATTTGATGTTTAGTGCATTGGAATCAACTTTGCCTACCCCGAACCTCATTACGGGAGAAAGTTATACGAGATTTGCATGGAGGAGGTTTGGTGGGACATTTGGGCTGAGATAAGACAATTACTGCAGTTAAGGAATACTATTGGCCCCACTAAGGAAGGATGTAACCAGGTTTATTTTTAAATGTTTTACATGTCAATCTTCAAAGGGACACTCACAAAATACTGGTTTATACATTCCTTTACCAGTGCCTAACAATATTTGGGAAGATTTATCTATGGATTTTATGTTGGGCTTACCAAGAACGCAAAGAGAAGTGAATTCTTTCTATGTTATTGTTGATAAGTTTTCCAATATGGTACATTTTATTCCTTGTCGCAAAACATCGGATGTTCATATTGTAAGACTCTTCTTAAAAGAGGTGGTACGATGGTGTGCCAAAATCCATCACTTCTAATCGCGATAGCAAGTTCTTAGGATATTTTTGGAGAAGTTTGTAGAAACTTTTTGATTAATCCTTGGATTTCAGTAGCATCGCTCATCCACAAAGTGATGGTCAAACAAAAGCTGTAAATCGTACATTGGGCAACTTGATTCATAGTATTTGTGGAAGTAAACCCAAGCAGTGTGATGTTGCATTATCTCAAGCTGAATTTGCTTATAATAGTATTGTCCATAGTGCTATTGGGAGATCACAATTTTCAGTGTTCTACACTAAAGTACCGCAATATGCACTTGACTTAGCACCTTTATCTAAAGATACAACCAAAAGTGTGGTCAATAAACACATGGGAGAGCAAATTGTTGATGTACAAAAAGAAGTTTAGTTGAAGCTTGAAGCATGCCAAATATAAGAAAGCAACAAATAAACATAAATGCAAGCAAGTATTTTCAATATTCTTAATTTTTTTTTTTATTAATTCTACTCCTATTCTTTCTAGGATTCTTATCATAATCCTCTAAAGATAATTATTAGGATTTTTATCATAACCTTCCTAAGATAATTACTTCCCTAATCCTAGCCCTTTTAGTATTTTTATTTGTTTAATTCTGGTCCTTTTAGGATTTTTATTTCATTTTCTTTTGGGATCCTTATTTGTTTATGCCTATAAATATAACCCTTCAAAAAACATTGTAATTCATTCATAATTCAATCAATAAAATTTCTTGAAGATTTTCTTCTATCAAACACTTGTGTATGTTAAGAGTTTTTAGCTTATGCTGCGTCACCCACCCCCAAATTCCAAACAATGTGTTGATGATGTAGGACAGTTTGGACTATTATGGCTGAATTTTGAGTTAATTTGAAAGCTAGAATAGATAGATATTAAGGTGGACAATTAGGGTTTGCAAAAAGTGGGATTGAGAAGCAAATCTAAACAAGAAAAATGGATTTTAAGGGCTGTTTGCAGGTTTGGAATGGAGGAAAGCTTGGAGGGTTGGGTTTTAGGCTAGTTACAGGGTTTGTTTGGAGGCTAGAATGTTAGGATATTTTGTTTAACAATTAGGGCTTTGGCTTTGTATGAGCAAATAGTGAAGCATTGATCTAACAAGAAAGGGAGAATTATGGGGCTAGTGATGGCAGCATAGGAGCAAGGCTCATGACCATGAGAGGAGGTCAAGTGCAAAAAGAGAGAAAGAGAGAGATAGAGAGAGAGAATAAATAAATTTGAAAGAACGTTCAAAATAAAATGTATAACAAATTCAAGTAGTTAAATCGATATAGCCAAATAAACACTTAATAATCATAACATAAGATCTTACTCTATTTAACCAAATTAACACTTACATTCATAAAACATTCAAGAAATCAACGTCGTTTAATTAATTAATACATAATATTTAAGACAACCAAGAAATCAACTCAATTCTAAAAAAAGTGGTAAAAGTTCTTACTTAAAGCATCAGTGTGAAGAATCTGAACAAAACAATAAAAACACAATATACAAATTCAAAATGCAGATTTGAGAAAAAAGAGAGTTAAGTGGGGAGAAAAGGAAAATAAAAGAGTAGAGATGAAGAAGCGAAGGCCTTGCAAAATTAGTTAAATCTCTTCTAATACTATACTATTGCTACATAAGTAAAAACTAGGAATGCCGGAGGAGGAAAAAGAAAAGATATTAAAAAAAAAAGAAAGGAGACAAACAAAAAAAAAATGAAGCCCTAAAACAAGGCAAGAGGAGTGAAACCTAAGGTACATAGATGCCAGAAATATAAATTAGGAAACTCAGATGGTGGTGATTTGACCAGATTCCAACAACTCTTCGGCAATAGAGATAGCATCTTCACTTGCTTTTCTATCATGTGGATGTTTAGATTTTGGTATATCATCAATTTTTAGTCTAGTGATAGTTGCTATTAGAGGTGGGAGTCCTTACTAGAGGTTGAAGTGTAGGTGTGTAGTTTTTGGGCCTTTTGCCTTGAAGGTGCATGCCTAAGCAAAAAACATATGCTTGAGTGAGGTTGGCCATCTTTCTCCTATGAAGGTGCTAGGGCCCATGCTTGGTGTGCCTTGCATTGCACCTGAGGTGCACTTTTAATAACTATGGATACATTGTTGTGAAGGCATTAAGAACAGGAGAGCTTGAAAAATGTTGATGAATTGTGCATGAAGGCAGTATCCTTGAATAGTAACTAATGGACGATATTGATAAACAATAATAATAATAAAAAAAAAAGATAAGGTTTTAGGCTTCACACCTGAACTTTCCTAGGAATCTTATGCCTAGGCCTGAATTGCTTCTAACAACTCAAAATAGCATAATTACCATTTTTTTATTATTATTTTTATTGCCTGAAAACTGATTTAGAAGGAATCATAGGGATTTATAGACTTGAACTAGAACCTTTAAGAAAAGGACTTCATAGCTGCATGGGACTTTTCGGAAAAAAACATGACTTAATCCCCATCGTCTACGAATTTGGACTCCCAAAAATACACTAAAAAGGAATAGTCTACCTAAACCAACAAGAACTCACAAGAGGACAATTCAAATGAAGACTCTTAAAGAAATGGGGATGGATTTTCTAGCAAAAACAGAAATTACAAATTAGCCCCAAATTTTTAAAGTATTGAGTCAACAGCTTATTTATTTGAATATATGTGTAAATAAAACTATAAGAGAACTTGAAGGACTATAATTTCCCCAGTAAAACCAATATTAAATCTAGACCATAATTCTAGGTTTAAGTCTTTGACTTTGGATTTTCTTGTATTCCCATTCTTTCATCATTTGAACAACTATATGTAGATAAATAGTATTTGAGAGAAAAGGATTAGCATAGAACTTGATTGTTCTCTCATGATGAGCTAACTTTGAATCTGTGAATTCTGTTTATAGCTTCTATGGGTTAATCTTATCATGGATACACTTGGAGCACTTGCTTTGGCTACAGAACCACCAACAGACCACCTTATGCATAGATCCCCAGTTGGTCGAAGGTTTGTTCTAACGAGCTTGGCTAAATATTTTATATGCAAACATATTTAGAAAATGCATACTGCTGAAACTTTATATGATGTTCTAGATTGCCAAGACATTGTGGCTTTCATGATGTGACTGTTAATAAGCTTGGTTGTGGACCTTGCTTTAAGTGGATAAATGGGTGCTAAATAGGTTTTTGTATGAATCTTGTGTCTTAAACAGAAAAGTGAAAGGTTGCTGATTTTCTTGTGATTTTAAATGTGCAAAGCATGGATGGATATTTGTTAAAATTTGAGATGCCTCGAAATAAATTTAAATTAAAGATTTTCCTATTGTCAACCTCATGTTCCTTTTAATCCTGGAGATATTTGAATTAAAATGCGCAAGAGAGATTTGTTAGGGTTTCCTTTAGGTGATAATCCTAGGAATGTTTTGGGATCTGGTGGTCTTTAAAGTTGCACATGGGTTGGAAGTTTGAAAAGATGTTTTTTTTTTTTGCTAGAAGGATGTATCACTTCAATTTAAGCTTGACTTTCTGATATTTCCTTTTTATGTCTTTGTTTATGATCTATGTACAAAAGGGCATAAATAATTTGTTTGGTTTGAAGGGATTATTTTGTTAGTTTGGAATAAGTTTCTAGGCCCAAATCTCAAGGGGGTTTAGTATTGGATATTTGGTGTCTTAATTGGTATATGGCTGTTGCTTTTTCCTTGTAGAGTTTGATTTCATTTTGTATAAGGTTATTATGAGCAAGTATTGCTTACAAAGGAATGAGTGGGATGTTAAGGTAGGAGCAATTATTGCTAAAGAGAGCCCAAGGAAATTGGAAAATCATGTTTCATGTACTTACTATGTTAATTATAATGTTAGTGATGGATCTCATATTTATTTTTGGCAAATTTTTTGTGCAAAGAACTTTTTTCTCATATTGGTTATAGAATTTTGCTTTACATAATGTCCATTCTCCCAATTTTTTGCTTTTGTTACCCCCTTTTTTTTAAATTTTCACTTAGAAATGTCATTGATAAGGACTTGATAGAATTACCTTCATTGTTTGCTTTGTTAGATTCTGTTTAATTGTTTGTTAGTGTAGACAGAAGGATTTGGTACTTAGTTTCCCTCGGTAATTTTTATTGTAGATCCTTCTTTTTCAACTTTCTTTTCCGTTCTCAAACTATTCATTTCAATGTTTCAATAAAATCTGGAAAGCTAAAAGGTGCCACTCAAAGTAAGAGCTTTTGTTTGGTCAGATCTCAAAAAGATTAATGCTAATGCTCTAATGCATAAAGATTGAATAAGGTTTTATAAAGATTAATACTAATGCTCTAATGCATAAAGATTGAATAAGGTTTTATCTCCCAAGTCCCTATGATTATGTTATGCGTTATAAGTATGTTGAGACACGTTCTTACTTATTTTTGCATTGTAATGTGTCTTGGGTTATCTGGAATTTTCAGAGACCTTTGTTGGTTTAAAATGGAGAGTGTTTGGTGGTTTAAAAGATGCTAATATTCTTTGCAATTGTGTATTTTGGAAGTCATATGGAGTCATTGGATAGTTAGAAATGCGTGTACTTTCAACAACTAAAGCATATCCATTAGTTTGCATGACAAGGTGGTGCTTCAAGGTTTTTTATGGTCTCAGGTTTCACCAGAGCTTTTAAAGGGGTCTTTTTGTTTGTTATCCAACTCAACTAGAGAGCATTGTTTTTTAGCTTTGTTTTATGCTTCTTGTTGCTAGTTTTTAGTTATGGGAGGATTTCTTATCCTTCATAATCATTTGGTCATTTGTTTCTTTCACAATTCTATTTTTATTGTCTAAAATAAGTCTGAGAGAATAAATATGCATTTAATATATTGGATAGAGCAAAATTGTGCCCCTGGCACTGATTACAAACTACTTTTGTGGATAAAATGTGGAGTGCTGTTGAATGCTTGCAATTTTATTTATTATTTCATGTATTCTCAGCTGATAATAGTGGCATTTTATTTACTTCTATAGCATAGTTTACCAACTTTATAACCTCATCTATGAAATTGAATGCTGTCTCAATTTGAATGGTTTTCTTAATACATTCAGTACTCATGAATCATATAGAAGTGTATTGACAATTCACACATCAAACTTTTTTTTTATGATTATGGAAAGCGGTCAGGTTATCAAATATTCCTTGGCGATCTTAGTTCTACCAGGCAACCAGCACATTATTCTAGCTAAATGTGAATGTGAATGTTACCAAAAATATCAAATTGTTGAAAGTTAAAATAGGAAGCGGAAACAGAATCATGTATTTGTTTGGCCTCATGCCTTGCTTTTAGTGTACTCCCTATCGCCGCCCTTCCTGACTTGTGTGCTTCTCCAGGAAATAATGGTCTTGGTGTTATATGTATAATATGATTGCAGAAATTATGGCAATGCTTGTCAATGGATTTACTAATAAAAACGAATTAATGTATGTTGATCTGAACAGATGATCTTATGCTTATTTCAGGGAACCTCTTATAACAAATATCATGTGGAGGAACCTAATCATACAGGTATTTATGTTCTGACGTGGTAGTTCTTATTAGAAGCAATTAAATGGATAGAATAAGAACTTCTGGGTTACACTCTCACTCTTTTCATTAATTGCAGGCTTTGTATCAAGTAGGTGTTCTCCTTGTGCTCAACTTCTGGGGCAAAAGTATCCTTCATTTGGATGATGAAAGCAGGCAACAGGCAACAGACATAAAGAATACTATGATATTCAATGCATTTGTCCTTTGTCAAGTAAGTATGCTACATTATAATATGTGTTCATTAGGTGTGCCAAACCTACATATTAATAGTATAATGCATAATCGTTATGATCATAAGTCCAGAACATGTTGCAAGGTTACGTTTAGTGATTGGGTTTAATTTTACCTATGCAGTTAATTAGGTTCTTATTGCTTTCCTAATTATATTTTGTTCATTACCTATGGTAACATGGAAACTTAAATTAAAGCCATCATGCCTGCCAAATTCTGCTTACTGTGTGCTTTTATGTTTACTCTTTTGAACATCTAAAGGACATATTTAATGACTATTTGATTGGCAGGTATTTAATGAGTTTAATGCTCGAAAACCAGATGAAATCAATGTGTTCAGTGGAGTCACCAAAAACCACTTGTTTATGGGAATAGTTGGATTTACTGTTGTACTACAGGTGAGCAGCCATATTTCCTTTTGGGTATTTATTATTATTTGTATATGGAGAACTGAGAGTGGTACTCCCAAATTGTTTCACAGATAATCCTTATAGAGTTTGCTGGGAAATTTACCTCAACTGTAAGACTTAATTGGAAGTTATGGCTTGGATGTGTTGCTATCGGACTTGTCAGGTTAGTTTACTTTATAGAGTTAATGAGAATCTTGTAAAATCAAGGTCCAGGGGAATGTCTTGATTCTGACCTTTTTGATCTAGTTATGGTATTGGCCATTAGCTTGGTCAGATGATCATAAAACTTTATGGTCTCCTACCATCCTCCTAAAAAAGCTATGATACACACGTGTGCAGAAAAGTGAATGAGTTCAAGTAATGATTTAATATAAAAACACGTAATGAAAGCTAAACAGAGATTATCTGTTGTCGATTGTAAATAGATTAGGATTTGAATGTGCATGTTCTGGGTGGTTAAAATGTTTTGATTTTCAGTTCTTGATGGTGACAGTTTTTTGAAATCAAATTTCTGGTTAGTCGCTCGGAGATGGGAAAATTTTGCCTGTGGTTCCTTTGAACAACGATCTTGAATAATCATTGTGGTTTTGACATTTTACACCCTTCTGACTTTGTTCTTTCTCCTGACAGCTGGCCTCTTGCTGCAGTCGGAAAACTTATTCCAGTTCCCACAACTCCATTATCTGTGTACTTTGTTAAGCTATTTCAGCGATTGAGAACTGGTCAGTATACTTAAATATCTTTGTATGGTCATGGTGCAATAACTTTGATAATCTGATAAGCACCGCTTATCTGAAGTCTGAAGGTTAGCCGATGGTTTTTGGTGTGCACCTGACATGGCAAAGCTCTATTACTAACCAATTTAGCTCATTGTCAATAAATTGTGTAAGGTTAAATATTGTATTGATTATAGTTGATACATCGCCTTCGTTGCTTGTGAAACCTGCAGCATCCAAGGCCTGATAAGAAACGGTATCCTGACGTCTACATTTACAACGGATTGTTTCCAGATTGGAAGTAATTAAGAAGCTTTATTTTCAATAATCTTCAAGGAAAAAAAAAACACTTTGTTGAGCGATCTGTAATAGGTCAGCTTAGGGCGACTGTAAATGGGTTTCTAGTGCAAATGTGTAATTGATTGACAATATGCATAATGAAGGAATTTGTGTGCCATCATTTGGAATTACTTTTGCAAAAATAACCAATGTCTAATTTTGTTTAATAATGAAAAATTGATGAGTAAAATGATCAACTCTAGATTAAAAATTGAAGGATTTAGATCGATTTTGAGGACAAAACTTCCTATATGTTCAAAATTAAATCCTTCCGTCGGCACCGCTAGTAAACCCTCAAAAAAGTTTTTTTTTTTTTAATTATGAGTGTTAAAGAAAAATTTAAAATTCAAGAAAGATTTTGAAATTATGAAAATACGATCTTTTAGGAAAATATTTATTTATTTTTGTTGTATATATTGATTTTGAAGTGAGAAAATATGTATAATTTTTATAGAAAAAATATATGTAGACTTAAATTAAAAATATATATATGCATATTTATAAGCTGTTTAATTATTATGTTGTGTTTTAATGGTATATGTTATCTAACCTTTAGATAGTATGCATAAAGAAAATAATAAGTTTTGGTGGAAAATGCAGCTTGGTATTTTTTTTAAAAAAATTTTAAGGTTATGTAGTTAATAAATTCAAAAAGGATGAGTCTATTAAATGACGAAGAGATTAGAACTCCATAGAGAATTTATGTAATGCTAAGAAATTACAGTATTTGAATATGAATGATGGTAAATATTGTATATTTAGAATTACTGTTATGTATTAATTGATCTTGATAGTTTTATTGTTAAATCAGCGTATTAGTTGTATATGTTGATGTTATGAATTTTAAGTTTGTAAAATAATATATAATTGTCAAAGAAGTAGGCACCAACCATTTTTTGTCAAAAATGGAGGTGCCTAATTAAGGGGATTGTAAAAAATGGAGGTGCCTAATTTAGGACATTGTCAAAAGTGGAGGTGCCTAAATTTGGGAATTGTTAAAGTCAAAAATGGAGGTGCCAAATTTATTGACTAATTTCACCAACCCATGTTTTTGAAGCCTATATAAACCCATCCACTTCATTTGGAAGATACAACCTCAAAAATTGAAGAAGTAAAGAGAAGAGAGTGTCTTTGAGAGAATTTTGTGAGGAAAAATTCTTGTTCATAATTGAGTGAGGGTTGTGAGTGTTTGTAAACACATTGTATTTTCTCCTTAATAGAAGTCTGCAGCAGCTCCGGAGACGTAGGCATAATTGGCCGAACTCCGTTATCAAATTCTGTGTTATTATTCCGCATTTATTTTCGCTCTCTTACTAATCTGGTCTAAGGGAATAGAGTGGTAATCACCATAATATCCCAACAACTGGTATCAGAGCTTTGGGTGATAAATTCTGTCAATTTTTTGCAAGATTACTATTCAAGTGAATAGTGAATTTCGTGAATAGTGAAATTTTGTCGGCCGTTCTGATTTGTCGACAAAGGTGTCCTAGTACACAGTGGTTTGCAGAAACAGTCAGAAACGATCCAAAGGAGTCCAGATTCGAGTAGGAGCGATGGCTGCAGATGAAGGAAAAGTGAGAATTGAAAAGTTCGACGGTACGGACTTTGGCTTCTGGAAGATGCAGATTGAAGATTATCTGTACCAGAAAAAGTTATATCAACCTCTCTCAGGAATAAAGCCAGAAGGCATGAAGGATGAAGAATGGAATCTTCTCGACAGACAAGCCCTTGGAGTTATTCGATTGACATTATCACGAAATGTTGCTTTCAACATCGCCAAAGAAAAGACCACAGCAGGTCTAATGGCGGCTCTCTCCAACATGTATGAAAAGCCATCAGCTTCAAACAAAGTTCATTTGATGAAGCGGTTATTCAATTTGCAAATGGCAGAAGGGGCATCAGTGGCCCAACACCTGAATGAATTCAACACAATCACAACCCAGTTGAGTTCCGTAGAAATTGAATTCGATGCTGAAATTCGGGCTTTGATTCTCTTATCATCTCTACCAGATAGTTGGAATGCTACCGTTACAGCGGTTAGCAGTTCATCGGGAAAAACCAAATTGAAATTCGATGATGTTCGGGATCTGGTGTTGAGTGAAGATATTCGACGAAGAGAATTGGGTGAAGCATCTACCTCTTCAGCTTTACACACAGAATCTAGAGGGAGAACTTTAGAAAAAAGTTCAAATCGTGGCAGATCAAAATCTAGAAGAGACAAATCTAGATCGGGGAAGAAAGATTTCAAGTGTTATAACTGCGGCAAGAAAGGTCACTTTAAGAAAGATTGCCGAGCGCCAAAGAAAGATAGCGGTACACAGAGATCTGCAAATGTGACCGAGGAAGCAAGTGATGCCATGATTCTAAGTGTCAACAGTCCAATTGAATCATGGATTTTAGATTCTGGGGCATCTTTTCACGCCACTCCATGCCAAGAAATCATGGACAACTATGTCAGTGGTGATTTCGGGAAGGTTCATCTAGCTGATGATGAAACCTTAAAGATCGTAGGAAAAGGGGATGTCCGATTAAAGTTGTCAAACGGGAATACCTGGAAGCTGCAAGGAGTAAGACATATTCCTGGTCTTAAAAGGAATTTGCTCTCTGTAGGACAACTTGATGAAGATGGTTATGGTACAACCTTCAAAAGCGGTGAATGGAAGATTACCAAAGGAGCACTCGTCATTGCTCGTGGTAAGAAAACTGGCACTCTCTATGTAACCTCAAACTTAGAGAATGTTATTTCAGTAGCAGATGCAGATGAAAAATCAAACCTATGGCACCAAAGGCTTGGCCATATGAGCGAGAAAGGGATGAAGACGCTTTTGTCAAAAGGAAAGTTGCCGGAACTGAAAAGTATCAATGTCGGCCTATGTGAAGATTGTATCTTTGGAAAACAAAAGAAAGTCAGTTTTTCAAAGATTGGCAAGACACCCAAGGCAGAAAAATTAGAGTTGGTCCATACCGATGTATGGGGACCGTCTCCAATTCCATCTCTTGCAGGCTCATTGTATTACGTCACATTCATTGACGATTCAACAAGAAAGGTATGGGTGTATTTTCTGAAGAAGAAATCAGAAGTCTTTGATACATTCAGAAAATGGAAGGCCATGGTAGAAAATGAAACTGGTTTGAAAGTCAAGCGATTGAGGTCTGACAATGGAGGAGAGTACAGAGATAGAAGATTCAGAGAATTTTGCGCAAACAGCGGAATCAAGATGGAGAAAACAGTTCCCATGACACCGCAGCAGAATGGTGTAGCTGAGCGCATGAACAGAACTCTGAATGAACGTGCCAGAAGCATGAGGATACATGCTGACTTGCCCAAGAATTTATGGGCTGAAGCTGTCAACACCGCTGCCTACCTAATCAACCGTGGGCCTTCAGTACCTCTGGATGGTGGAATACCAGAGGAAGCATGGAGCAAAAAAGAGGTAAACCTTTCACACTTAAGAGTGTTTGGTTGTATCTCTTACATACATATAGATTCTGCTGGAAGAAGTAAATTGGATGCCAAGTCAAACAAATGTGTCTTTGTTGGATATGGTGGTGATGAGTTCGGTTATCGGTTTTGGGATTATGAAAATCACAAGATCATTAGAAGCCGGGATGTCATATTCAATGAGAATGTGATGTACAAAGACAGATTAAATGCAGAATCAAATAGCTCCAAGATAGATGTTGAAAATAAGGAATTTGCTGAGTTCGAGGATATTTCTGGAAATGATGTTCAGAATAATCCTGAAGTAGAGGAGCCAAGCACGCCGGAATTAAGACGCTCCTCCAGAATTACAAGACCAATCCAACGTTACTCGCCTTCTTTGCATTACTTGTTGCTGACAGACAATGGTGAACCAGAGTGCTACGATGAAGCAATACAAGTGGAGGATTCAATCAAGTGGGAGTCTGCTATGAAAGATGAGATGGACTCACTCATGTCAAATCATACATGGGAATTAGCTGAACTACCACAAGGCAAGAAAGCACTCCACAACAAGTGGATTTATAGGATCAAAGAAGAGCATGATGGAAGTAAACGCTACAAAGCAAGATTGGTTGTAAAAGGTTTTCAACAAAAGGAAGGTATTGACTATACTGAAATTTTCTCTCCAGTCGTGAAGCTTACGACAATCAGACTGGTATTGAAAATTGTAGCCGCAGAAAATTTACATCTTGAACAATTAGATGTAAAGACAACATTCCTTCATGGAGATTTGGAGGAAGAGATCTACATGAAGCAACCAGAAGGCTTCATTAAGGCAGACAAGAAAAATCTAGTGTGCAAGTTGAAGAAGAGTTTATATGGTCTAAAACAAGCTCCTAGACAGTGGTACAGAAAGTTTGATAGTTTTATGAGCAGCAGCGGTTTCACAAGATGCCAAGCAGATCATTGTTGCTACATCAAGAAGTTTGACAATAGCTTTATTATTTTATTGTTATACGTCGATGATATGCTCGTTGCAGGTTCAGACATGCAAGAGATTAAAAATTTAAAGCATAAATTGTCAAAACAGTTTGCAATGAAAGATCTGGGTGCTGCAAAGCAGATTCTTGGAATGAGGATCAAGAGAGACATGAAGTCGGGGACTTTGATGTTATCACAGGCTGAGTACATAACCAAAGTACTAGCCAGATTCAACATGCAAGATGCTAAATCAGTGAGCACACCTTTAGGTGTTCATTTCAGACTCTCCAAAGAACAGTCACCGAAGACTGAGGAGGAACGTGCACACATGACGAAGGTGCCATATGCCTCAGCAATTGGGAGTTTGATGTATGTCATGGTTTGTACCAGACCAGATATTGCTCAAGCAGTGGGAGCTGTTAGCAGGTACATGAATAATCCAGACAAGGCACACTGGGAAGCAGTCAAATGGATTCTCAGATATCTTCGAGGTACCACAGATAAGGCGCTTTGTTTTAAAAGTGGAGATACGACACTAGCAGGTTATGTGGATGCTGACTTAGCTGGAAATGTTGACGTTAGAAAGAGCACTACAGGGTATGTCTATACTCTAGGAGGTACCGCAGTGAGCTGGGTCTCTCAATTACAGAAGATAGTTGCTCTCTCCACAACTGAAGCAGAATATGTCGCTGTCACGGAAGCCAGCAAAGAAATGGTTTGGCTCCAAGGTTTCTTGGAGGAGTTGGGCAAGAAGCAAGAAAACAATATCTTGCATTGTGACAGTCAGAGTGCCATACATCTAGCGAAGAATCCGTCTTTTCATGCCAGAACGAAGCACATACAGTTGCGGTATCACTTTATCAGGTCACTTCTGGAAGATGGGATTTTGAAACTTGAGAAGATTAGTGGAACTCAAAATCCGGCAGACATGTTGACGAAGACGGTGACTATTGATAAACTGAAGCTGTGCTCAGCTTCAGTTGGCCTACACTAGTATCAAGGTCGTAGAAGAGCTGTTGCATTGATCAAGGTGTGAAGACAGATTGAAATCAGTCTTCAAGTGGGAGATTGTCAAAGAAGTAGGCACCAACCATTTTTTGTCAAAAATGGAGGTGCCTAATTAAGGGGATTGTCAAAAATGGAGGTGCCTAATTTAGGACATTGTCAAAAGTGGAGGTGCCTAAATTTGGGAATTGTTAAAGTCAAAAATGGAGGTGCCAAATTTATTGACTAATTTCACCAACCCATGTTTTTGAAGCCTATATAAACCCATCCACTTCATTTGGAAGATACAACCTCAAAAATTGAAGAAGTAAAGAGAAGAGAGTGTCTTTGAGAGAATTTTGTGAGGAAAAATTCTTGTTCATAATTGAGTGAGGGTTGTGAGTGTTTGTAAACACATTGTATTTTCTCCTTAATAGAAGTCTGCAGCAGCTCCGGAGACGTAGGCATAATTGGCCGAACTCCGTTATCAAATTCTGTGTTATTATTCCGCATTTATTTTCGCTCTCTTACTAATCTGGTCTAAGGGAATAGAGTGGTAATCACCATAATATCCCAACAATAATAATTATTAATCGCTAAAAGTACAGAGAAGTGTTTTGTAAAAAAGTGATAAGGTACGAAGGAATAGTTAATAAAGTGTGATTAAACTATTTGTAAAGGGTTTATAATGTTGAGTTCTTAAAAATCTTATAAGTGAGGTGATCCATAAAGAGAAGACATGGAATTGGTGTTGGTTTTAATGGTATTTATTTATTGTTTTAAATAAATATTTTGGAGGGTTAAGTCAGGTGTTGGAAGTAAGAAGTATAAAATATATATGTGAAATATATCTAAAATATAAATGTCACCAAAAAATGAAAAAATAAATAGTAAAAGTCAAATGTTAAAAACTAAGAACTTATAATAATAATAATAATAATAATAATAATAATAATAATAATTGTGAGTGGAGATTTTAGCTCCATTGGTGAAATAGTTATTGCGATTTCGACACTATTAGAATCTGAGCCTATGAGAATTGGAGAGCCATGTGACTAGGCCGGGAAGATAGAGGAGGTGGATGACTCAATTTCTAAGAAATTTTCAACCCTTATTGGGTTTCGGAAAGTTAGTACTCATAGGGGAGGTGAGAATGACTCAGCACCCTCATAATGCTCAGTTTATTGAGACCGACTTCCTTTTCAAGTCTAAATATTATTGAATTCTTACATTGTTATAGTACCATTCATATTACATGCAATTGTGGAAATAAATAATCACCATGTTTTATATCAAACAAACAAGCAAACAAATAAGATGAATACCTATACAAAGATGGAAATATACTCCTACGATATCCCAATGTTTATACAAATAAATAAAAAAAGACACTCACCAATTGATGAAAATATGCCTCTTACAATATTTTAAAATTTTTACAATTAAAATAAAGAAGGTATCCAAGAAGTGAAAGCATACCTTTTACAAGTACTTGAAAATCCCAAATGATAAGTTCATGCACATAACTCAATCATCCATCATGAATAATAAAAAAAATCATCATCAAATCAAGCACATAACAATAAAACCATGGTTAAATTGATAAAATTAGGGTTTTCTCAACATTTTATGGTTCCAATTATAAAACTAGTGTTTTCACTACAAAATTAGGGTTTGATTTTAACAATTAGGCTTTATCATACAAAATTAGGGTTTTATCCTAAATCTAGAATTTAATCATGCAAAACTAGGATTTTATGCAAACTAATGTCACAAAAGATTGGATTAGGGTTTTGAAAAATAAACATTGCAACATCAATCACCTTAAAACCGTTAATAACATATTTATAAAGATTAAATGAAGATGATCAACTGTATGGATTTAATCTATAAAAAATATACATTCGTTTATTGGTTCCATCAAGTAATTGCGTTGATCCAAGCTTGAGCACAATGTTATAGATTCTGCCTTGCTTTTGTGCAATTCGCTTGAGTAAAACAAGCTTTAATATCATACCTCTATTCTATTTCTTTTTCACTCTCTAAGTTTATTTTCATTTTGGCACTTCACCGTGGCTGCCTTTTTCTGGCTTCTGTTTGTTAGCTATTTATAAGCAATATGAGATCAACTGTGTTCAAAGAATCATGACTTGCTTCAGATAAGCCCCGAACCATTTAAATCTTATTAGAACTAAAATCCTTTGAACCAGGGCTGACCATGAGCTTAATTCGTCATGAGCCTTAGCTCATGTCGAATTGGCAGAAGCCAATTCGACATGAGACCTTTCTCATGTTTAATTGGCTTAAGGCTTAGCTCATGTTGAATTGGCTTGCCAATTTGACATGAATTTAATGCCGGCCCAACTGCTTTGGCTTTTGGGTCGAACCCAAGTTGATTTGGGTCTTTCTATTGGATTTACATTTAATTGGGGCCCTTCTAATTGGAATGAGGTTTGATAGGGGCTTTAAAATTGAAACCATACTTAATTTGACCCCTTTAATTGGGGCTGAATTCAATCCGGGCCAAAATTAAGGGTCTACAGTTTTGCCCCCTGCTTGAATGACCTTGAATTTATTCAGAGAGTGAAAAGCAATCGGCCTTGATAGGTTTAAGCTGGTCTTGGATAACTTGATAAATCCAAGCTAGATTGGAAAATAAGTCCGAGTTGCTTTGATAGGTTGGGTTTTAGACCCGCAACACCTTTGTTTTGATGGATTTGAACTATTTTAGGTTTTGGACTCACAATATCCTAAGCTTGTTTGAGTTATGGACCACAATATCTTAGTTAATTTAGGTTTTAGACCCACAATATCTGCAAGAAATTGATTTTGAAAGTCAACAAAAAATTTGACTATTTTTAAACTGCATACTATATAGCAAAAAATTTGGCTATTTTTTAACTGCATACTGTGATGGGTATCTTTTCCTATATACTCTTACCGCCTAGGTAAAAAAATATTTATACTGATAAAAAATATTTTTAGACACATATTTAGACTAATAACAATACTGTGTGCTTGTGACTTTGTCATTGTGATAATTATATGAAAACCACATGTGAATTATTGAAGGCATTTTGCTTCGTTAGGTCCATTTTCTATTCCTTTTTTTTCTTCTTATTTTGTTTTGTTTTGTTCTTTCTTTGTTTTTTTCCTCTTTTCTTTCACTTTTAATTTTGAATATTTGCTTTCTTTTCTTTCAATTCACTTTTGAATTTGGTCTTATCCTTGAGACCTTCACCATGCCAATTTCCTATATAAATGAACACGATGCATTTGCATTCATCACTATCATCTAGAGCTTCAAAAATTTCTTTTTCCTTAAAAAATCCTTCATTTTTAAACTTCCCAAATCGTTAACATCTTTCTCACAAAATGGCAAGTAATCGTCATTCTTCTACGATTGGACCTCGTTCAAACGCTGAGCTTCTTGAACATATATGGGTTCACAAATATGGAAGAGTTTTTTTTTATTAAATGGGATGTAGTTACAACGAAGTGCAGGCAAAAAGACTGAGGTAAACATTAATTTTCTGTAAATTAATTTCTTAGTAGCTCATAACTTTTAGTACAATTGTATTTGATAAATAGAAAAATAATTGTACATGAAAATTAATGTGCCATAAAACAAACTTCTAAGACCTATTCAGCAGAAATTCATGGGAAAATAAACAGACTTCTAAGACCTATTTAGCAGAAATTCATGGGAAAATAAACAGACCTAATATTAAAAAAGATAACTTTATGTAGAAAAATTTAATTAGCAAATTTTTTTTTACGAGCAGGAAAATATCAAATTAAAATAAAATATTTAAAACAAAATACTGAACTTTATGCACAAAAAATAAATTTTTAGAGCTTACTTACTTACCTCACATTGACTTACCTATTTTGTGATATCATGACAACTGTGTCGTTCATGGTAGGGGGTGCATCTATAAAGCCTACCTATGGTATAATCAAGCGCCTTCTCGAGTGAAGTGGATGATCCAAGATTGCGGTTTCGAAGATTTTATTCTACAATTGCCATCGCGAGGATTCTAATTTGATATAACCGTGATCCAGGTGCTTGCAAAATGATGGATGGACACCATTCACACTTTTCACTTACTAGTGGAGGAAATGACAATTGGCCCGGTTGATTTTTCTGCCATAACAGGTATACGATGTCATGGGATCTCAGTCACTCTTACCAATTATCTCCCAATGCGCAATGAAATTTGGTAATTATATATAGCAACCTTTTGAGTACTGGGATCATATATAGCAACTGGTTTGTGGGGTTTATATACTCAAAAGGTTATTGCTATATTTGCTGGGATCGACCATTTTATATAGCACTGAGTCTGTCATCCACTTGTTAGTATTGCGGACCCTTGCTGATTTGGACCTTGTATCACTTTACAACTGGGGGGAGGCTGGCCTATCTTGCCTTTACCAAGGGTTTGACAAGCTTTTCCGAAAGAAAAGATCATTTACCGGTTTTATGATTGTTGCTGAGGTATTAAGAATTCTCACTGCTATTATTTCCAAGGAGAAAATTCCATGATCTTTGATCTTGTTATATCCGTGGTTTTAGTTAAATTAAAAAAGTATTTGGTGATTAATTAAAATGTTTGTACAGGTATATGTGGATATGTGCCTAATGTATACACACAGGATATATAATATATACAAAGTAGATACCTAACATTATACCTATGGTATATGTTGAATACATATTATACACCTAATATATACAAGATATGCACATAATGTACACATAAAGTATACATTATATATGCATTAGTTATATGAAGTATATATAAAATATAAATAACATATACATATACCTAAATATATAAGACATATATATAAGTAATTATGGGTGGAAGATTGAAATAAAATAAATAATTAATGTAAAAAAATAAAGTCAAAGGAAGAGAGAAAATTTGTGGTGGAAATTAAAAGAAAATAAACAAATAATATTTTGTAATTTCTTATTAAAGTGAGGGGCATAATGGAAATTAAAGTATATAAGAGTCATGTTCATCTTCTTCTTTGCCATTGGAGGTCGAATTGGAGACAGAGAAATAGAGAGAGAGAGAGAGAGAGAGAGAGAGAGAGAGCTCTTCCAAACACTAAAATTTTCAAGGTTTTCAAAGGGTTTAGTGGTGGTTTTGAAGAAAGAATCAAGAAAACAAGAAAATATGTAACATCCCGAATTCCAGATTGGTAAGAAACATACATAGAGGATATGATTTAGGCTTAGAACAAAGGAGCTTAGAACATGACCTATAACTTGAACTCGAATTTCATCCAAGTTAATGATAGAATTAGAGAATATCAAAGAAGACTTAATTGTTTATTTGTGTCTTAGCTAGATATATAACTTAAAATTACGCAATTTGGAGTTGTACAGAATAAGATATGATGGATTTAGTAGACAATGTGCAAGCTGCCTCAGGACAGCATAGTAGGCTTGAATTCAAAGGACCATCAAAAATCAGATATAGCTTGGATCGACCTAAAATTTTGATAAAATATAGACCCAGATGTCTAGTTTCAGTGGGAATAAGAATTACTTAATTTGGAGTTGTGAGTAAAAAGATATTAATAAAGAAAGACAGCAAGGTCAGGAAGGGATATCAAAAGGACCTAAGTGGAAATTTCTCAAAAGTTAGGGGCAACTATGTAAACTTAAAAATTAAGTGTCGGAAGTTCTTAATAGTGCCCATATCCGACCCCAGAAGAATATTCTTGAGATTAATCTGGTCATAACCGTGGGTTTCAATTTTTCCCGAAAACGCACGATTTAAAAGTTACAATCGATTAATCATTGGAGGGTATTTTGATATTTTCACACCCTAGACTATAAAATTACAGCACAAGAAAGTTGAGGGGGTCAAAATATGAATAAAAGGAAGCCTAAGGGCTTGCCAAATAAATAAGATAAAAGAAGGAGGCAAGTGGGCCAATCATAAGTAGCCATTTAGCATTTATTAAAAGAAGAAAAGAAAAAGAGATGGACAAATGGCCCTAAGGCATTCATCCACCCCAAAAATGGATCATAATTAGCCATCTAGCATTTATTAAAAGAAGAAGGCAAGTGGACCAATTAAAAGTGGCCATTTTTTCTATAAGGTGTACCAATTTGAAGAAGGTAAATGGACCAATTAAAAGTGGCCATGTTTTGTTATAAGGTGTACCAATTGGAAGAAGGCAAATGGACCAATTAAAAGTGGCCATTTTTGCTATAAGGTGTACCAATTGGAAGTCAACATCTATTCACCACTTATGGCTTCCATTTGGATCAAAATAAGCTAAGGAAAGAAAGTATAAAAGCCCCTCTTGCATGATGAATTCGTCCAAACCATAAGAGAAGGAAGAAGGAAGTGATTTTTCCTAAGTTTAAGGCTTTTGATTTAAAGAGTTTGGTGACAAAAAAGATTATAAGGAAATCAAGGAGACAAGGAAGGAAAGAAAATAGAATAAGGACTAAGGAAAAGCAAGGTTTGGTACTTTAACCATTGAACTCCTTTTGAAATTTTTCTATTTTACAATTAGTAAAATGTTGTGACTTGTATGATTTTTAAAATATAGAAAAATTATCTTGGTTTGAATTTTTGATATGTTGTTGTTTGGTACTTTAACGTAAAAGAAATTTTATTTTTACAAACTTTTGTTCATATGGTATATATATGCGTGTATATGGTATATATGTGAATACATATGATACATATGTGAGTATATATGGTATTTGTGGAAGTATATATTATATATACATGGAGAATATGTGGTATATAAATATGAAGTGAATGTGTATATATGAAATGTTATATATGCTCTACTCGGTAAATGAGTAAAACCGGTCTGGAATGGGGATTATATCGTGTGAGACCAAGACCATGGCAACTAGTCGTGTGAGACAAAGACCACGCAGTTATATCGTGTGAGACCAAGACCATGGCAATTAGTCGTGTGAGGTCAAGACCACGCAGTTATATCGTGTGAGACCAAGACCATGGCAATTAGTCGTGTGAGGTCAAGACCACGCTTAATTATATACGAGGCCTCATTTCGAGATCGGTGTATTCATAATTACCTTGTGGAGCAAACTGATAAAATGATAATAACTGAATATATGACATGTATGGATTGTTTTTACTGTGATATTATTTTTCAATACAACTCATTGTTTTTAAAAGTGCATTATGCTTTTATTATTTATTTTCTATAATATGGTTAAAGTACCCACTAAGCAATGCTTAGCGAGTTTAGTTTCTTCTAAACTCGTAGGTTATTAGCAAGAAGCCAGTAGCGAGCAGAGGAGTCCTGCGATTTGTCGGTCATCAACAAACTTAAGTGGTGCTCTTTATTTTGTATTTTGGTATTAGAAACTGGCATGTACTTATTTGAACACAAAGAGATAACTTGATGTAGCATGTAAATCTAGTAATGTATAATAACTTTATGATTTTGAATTGAGTTGGGTTGTGAATATAGAAGTGTGAATTCTTCTTGCAGGATTTGTAGTTGAGGTTATAAGGGTGGATTATTGGGAGTGTGCTTGTATTGAATTGTGAACAAAATATTTTTCATGAATAAGAAAAATCAGTTTTGTCGACACTTGAGACCACCACTTATAGGGGAAACTCTGGCAAAATTTTTTTAAAATCTGCACTTAAAATTGGCTAAGTAAAATATTAAGACACAACTACCAGGAGATAACAGTCCATCTTGGTCTATAAACGTAGGCTAAGATGGGGTGTTACAAAATACATATATTAAAGCTTTTTTAATTTTGAGTTTTTAAGCTTATGTATGAAATTTTTAGTGATAGAAAGTGTTTCTAAATTGTTATGTTTATAGAAATTAATTTTAAAATGATGAATATATGATGAATTGTTTGGTTGATTGATTAAAATGGACAAAGTTGGTAAATTTAGGGTTATGGAGAGATGATGTGTAAACTAGGGTTTTGGTATGGATGATGATAAGTGTTGAAATGGAATAATTAAATGTTGTTTAAATTTATATGGCATGATTCTATGGTTAGAATTTTGATATTGATAAGTTTGGATGAATTTCATGTTATGAGAAGGATACGTAATATTAGAGTTTTCAATATAGGTGATTGTAAATTATTAAAATGAGATGAATTAAGGGTGTTTTATTATAAATGTTATGATGTTGTGGTTGGAGATGTGATATGAATGGATTTTGGTGAAGTTAGTGTGAATGGTTTTAGTATGTGAATTTGGAATTTTTGAAAGTGGTTTCCATAATTATGAAAATGAATTATTTTGTTGTTATTTTAGTAAGTAATAAATTTATGGTTAAATGTTTAAATATGGGTTGGAAGGGATAACGTTTAAACACAGTGGAGAACGGTGAAAATAAGGGTTGTTGAGAATGTTAAGAAAATGATGATGTCTTGTGTAAAGTAGGCGATGGGTGTTACATTGGGCATTGGTCCAATGTGAAATGGTAACTGTACTTGAGATGCATAAAGAATATTAGTGTTATGTAGTATGATTAAGTATAAGAACATGTTAGCAAACATGGGATATATTGTGAATATAATTTAAATTATATGCGTTGTGAGGAAGAATTATGGAAAATATAGAAAATTGACATAAGGGATAAGGATATGAAATTGGATGTGGAATTTGAAAAAATGGAGATAAAATGTTATTATGTATAAAGGTATGTGTGTTGTTATGATCATGATATATCAGTTAATGTAGTAAATAATTATGTTATACATGTATATGGTGTGGGAAAAGTATAAAAAATGGGTATATATGTGTGCAATTGAAAAGAGATGGAAAATGGTGAAATATGTGAAAATATGGGAAAAATTGATAAAGTGATTGAAAATGTGGAATGCAATGTGTTTATGATGAGATAAAAAATGCGAAATGGGTCACATTGTAAATGTGACTCATGATTGTTGTGAAATGAATGTTAAATAGTAATGTGCATGTGAAGTATATGTGAATGTGTAATATGGAAATGGTTATAAAATGTTGTTGTTGGCACTGTGGAGTTAGTTTGCCAACAGTTTGTTATGGTGTTTGTTGTGCCTACAGGTGAGACACACTTATGCTGAATATCTTTATGCAGAGGATACGACCTTTGAGCGATGATAGACACTTTGTCTCTAATTTCGAGAGAGGACAACCTACTGGTGATTTAAGCAACACTTGCCCTCAGCGTTGATAAAGGCGGCCTAATAATATGGCATAACCTCGGTGTCTATAGGGGTGGCCTTTGGGTGATTGATGTGATAGTTGCCCCGGTGTCGAGATGAATTAAATTGGTTTTGTGTAGAAATTAATTGGACCCAAAGTGTGTGTATGAGTATGTGTGTATGTTTGAGTGGCTTGTGAAGCCATGAGTATCTTTGAGGGTATATGTGATGAATTGTGTGGTGGTCTTTGTTAGGAAATCAAGGAGATCACTGCAAACCAAAAACACGCAGCGGAAAAATTTTGGATCTCTGATTTCCCACCAGGATCCATGCTGTTCGTTTAATTCGACGAAAGTGTTCAAAGAACTAACCTGTTGATGATTCGAAATCACAGTTTGGAAGAGATGCCTCGATCACAAAACACTCTCTATCTCGTATTCACACGAATGCTACCGTCTGGAGTGCTAGCTCTCTGCAACGGCGAAGGCTGGTAAAACGTTTTCTCTAAAATGTATTTGGGTTCCTTTGTTTTCGTTCTCTTTCATTTTCTAATGTTTCCTCTGAGAAGACTTAACGTCTGGAGTGAATATAATCACTCCAGAATCCAATTCGAAATTGGATAAGGTAGGTCAAAATCAGAATCCAAATCTAATAATGATTCTGAATATATTATCTAATAATATATATATAAAAAAATGAAAATGAAAATAATAATAATAATAATAAATATTAATATCTAATATTAATATTATATCCAGCCCAAAGCGTATTCTTGTGTGTGACCCGATAGGCCCATATTAATTGGCAGTCAATTTAATCTCTATTAAACCAACAAGTCGTAATTGGCCTCTAGCAAGGCGTTACAACTACCCAATTAATATAAAGAATGTCCAATTTGCCTAATAATAGTACATGCATTAATCCCTTTGTCACACGATATCTAGCTTGAACATAAGTCATGGTCAACGTCATACTTATATTGTCCAAACTTATGATTACTCGATCTCCAAGTAGACTGATAAAAATCAAATGAAATTGATCACACTATCAATTCATTTGAGCAGGGCCATGCATTTCACAGTCTCACTTATCGAGGGGCCCAAAAGATATCTCTCTCAAAGAGAGGGACAAATTCTATCTTGATTGTTCATTATCCTCTACATAATTTCTATCATATATGATCATAACCTTTATTACTATCTAGTTATAGATAATGTTTGATCATGTCAAAATATAATAGTCCTTATATTGGAAACTATGACAATCTCAAGTCAAAGAATTAATACATAACTATCATGAGATTTACTTATGACACTAACCCATGTAGTAATCTCATGATGGGTCTATCCAATACATTGTTCTCTAACAAGTATCTATGAAATTGATTTTTATCACTATACACATAACCATCTGATGATTATCAAATCAATGTTCATACTGGTTAAGAATTA
Organism: Garcia nutans; assembly: GCA_947685225.1. Taxonomy (NCBI): domain Eukaryota; kingdom Viridiplantae; phylum Streptophyta; class Magnoliopsida; order Malpighiales; family Euphorbiaceae; genus Garcia; species Garcia nutans. Next base: position 41,591,026 of record CANTUV010000045.1, read on the forward strand.
TTTTTTTTACCTCTATAACAATAATAAACCAGGGACAAATATCAAAATTGTGTAACATGCAAATAAACAATAATGATAATAAAACCTCATTTATTAATAATGAATGTATAACATAAAAATCCAAATAAATGGCCTAGGGCACATACACTAACAATCTCCCAGTTGCACTAGGCCTACAAATTTCTAAGACCCATAGATCTAGTGTGCTGATCATGCTTGACCCATGAGAGAGGCTTTGTTAATGGATCTGCTATGTTATCATTTGTGTCAACTTTGCATATCTTGATATCTCCTCTATCGATAATGTCTCAAATGAGGTGAAAACGCCTGAGTATATGCTTAGACCTTTGATGAGATCTAAGCTCTTTTGCCTGTGCTATGGCACCATTGTTGTCACAATAAATGTCCACAGGATTTGCAATGCTAGGCACCACTCCTAGATCAGTGATGAATTTCTTCAACCAGACTGCTTCCTTAGCTGCATCTGATGCTGCTATATACTCAGCTTCTGTTGTAGAATCAACCACAGTGCTTTGTTTTGAACTCTTCCAACTAACAGCTCCACCATTCAATGTGAATACAAAACCTGAGTACGATCTAAAATCATCTATGTCAGTTTGGAAACTAGCATTTGTGTAACCATTTACAACTAGCTCATCTTCCAAACCTCCATAAACCAAGAATACATCTTTAGTCCTTCGAAGGTACTTAAGAATATTCTTGACAGTTGTCCAGTGACCTTCACCAGGATCAGCTTGAAATCTACTAGTTGCGCTTAATGGATATGAGACATCTGGTCTAGTACATAACATGGCATACATAATAGATCCTATAGCAGAAGCATAAGGAATCTTATTCATTCGATCTCGCTCATCAGATGTCATAGGACATTGACTCTTGCTGAGATGAATGCCATGAGACATAGGCAAGAATCCCTTTTTGGAATCTTGCATGTTGTACCTCTTCAACACTTTATCTATGTATGTACTTTGACTCAGGCCAATTATCCTTCTAGATCTATCTCTATAGATCTTTATACCAAGGATATAGGCAGCCTCACCTAAGTCTTTCACTGAGAAAGAATTCCCTAACCAAGTCTTAACCTTTTGCAAGGTAGGGATATCATTCCCAATGAGTAATATGTCATCCACATATAAGACTAAAAACACTACTGCACTTCCACTAACCATCTTGTAAACACAAGGTTCATCTTCATTCTTGATGAAACCAAAGTTTCTAACTGTTTCATCAAAACGAAGATTCCAGCTTCGAGATGCTTGCTTCAATCCATAAATGGATCTTTGAAGCTTGCAAACCTTTGTAGAATTCTCAGGATTTACAAAACCCTCAGGTTGTGTCATATACACATCCTCAAGCAAGTTTCCATTAAGGAAAGCAGTTTTGACATCCATTTGCCATATCTCATAATCATAGTATGCTGCAATGGCAATGAGAATTCTAACAGACTTAAGCATAGCAACTGGTGAAAAGGTTTCATCATAGTCTATACCATGAGTTTGCTTGAAACCTTTTGCAACAAGCCTTGCTTTATAGGTCTGCACATTCCCATCCATGTCAGTTTTCTTCTTGAAAACCCATTTGCAACCAATAGTCTTAATACCCTCTGGAGGATCAATTAAAGACCAAACTTGGTTGTCAAACATAGATTGCATCTCAGATTTCATGGCTCCAAGCCATTTGTCTGAATCTGGACCTGACACAGCTTCTTGATAGGTAGTAGGCTCATCTTGATCTATGAGCATTACTTCACTATCATCAGTCACAAGAAATCCATATCTCTCTGGCTGACGACGTGTCCTATCAGAGCTGCGAGGGATTTGTTTTACATCTTCAGACTCCACAACTATTTGTGGTTCTGAAATAGGCTCTATAGACGGCTCAATGATTTCTTGTGGTACTTGAGTTTCCTCAAGTTCTACTATACTCCTACTAGTTCTCTTAGAAAGAAATTCCTTTTCCAAAAAGATCCCATTTCGAGCAACAAACACTTTGTTCTCTGAAGGAGTATAGAAATAGTATCCTTTAGTTTCCTTAGGATACCCCAGAAAATTACATTTGATAGACTTTGAAGCTAACTTATCTGAAACTGGTCTTTTCACATAAGCTTCACAACCCCAAATCTTAAGAAAAGACAAACTAGGTGTCTTACCTGTCCATATCTCATATGGTGTCTTTTCAACCGCCTTAGATGGTACACGGTTCAGAATGAATGCAGCTGTCTCCAAGGCATAACCCCAAAAAGATAAAGGAAGATCCGCTTGACTCATCATTGATCGAACCATATCTAATAGAGTTTGATTTCTCCTTTCAGAAACTCCATTCCACTGTGGAGTTCCTGGAGGAGTCAGTTGCGAAACAATTCCACAATCCCTTAGATGATCATCAAACTCTTGGCTCAAATATTCACCACCTCGATCTGATCGAAGTAGTTTAATTGTTTTACCAAGTTGATTTTGTACTTCATTTTGAATTCTAAACATTTCAAAAGACTCATGCTTATGTTTCATTAGGTAGACATAGCCATACCTACTGAAATTATCAGTAAAAGTAATGAAGTATCGAAATCCTCCTTTGGCACTAATGCTAAAAGAACCACATACATCTGTATGTATCAAGCCCAATAAATCATTAGCCCTTTCACTATGCCCAGTAAAAGGATCCTTTGTCATCTTACCAAGCAAACAAGACTCACATGTTTCAAATGATTTAAAATCAAATGAATCTAATAATCCATCTTGATGGAGCTTAGAAATGCATTTCTCATTTATATGGCTAAGGCGACAATGCCATAAATGAGTAGGGTTTAACTCATTTGGCTTAGTTCTCTTAGAAGTTATGTTATAGATATCATTACAACAAAATAAACGACACGCAGGCCGTATTTACCCAAAATTAAGATATGAATAAACCAATCACATAGGTCATAAGGCCATGCTATGCACCATGCCAAGACATCAAACAAACATAACATATTCATCACCAACATGTTAAATAGAAACAAATATATTGACATTCTTAATGTCGCGGTAACGAACTATAGGGCGCGAACATATGACGGTCCGCTAGCCGGTTAGCGGGCGGGGCTCCCGCCGGCCGGTCAGTTGGCGGGGTCGAGGGGCAGCGCCCCTCAAAGCCAAACAGAAACGTTAATCTCATTAACATTTTTCTTTGGCGAAACCCTAAAATAGAATCGTTAATCTCATTAACCTTACTGTTTTATTTCGAATATGTACAACCCATTACAGAATCATTACCAAATGTTTATATCACATATAAACTTAATCGTTTTCATCATATGAAAATCATTTTAATCAACCAATCATATATACGTGATCATCTCATGAAAACGAAATTAAAAACACCAATCCTTTCTCATCATATGAAAAACGAATTAGGGTTTTACAGAAACAAAACCAAAAAACCAATCTTTTCTCATCATATGAAAAACGAATTAGGGTTTTATAGTTAACATGCCATACGAAATCAATATATCTCATGTAATTATATCAACATGGCATTTTCGACTTAAACGAAAACAACCAGTGTCTCTGATACCACTGTTAGGAAATCAAGGAGATCACTGCAATCCAAAAACACACAGCGGAAAAATTTTTGATCTCTGATTTCCCACTAGGATCCATGCCGTTCGTTTAATTCGATGAAAGTGTTCAAAGAACTAACCTGTTGATGATTTGAAATCACAGTTTGGAAGAGATGCCTCGATCACAGTCTGGAGTGCTAGCTCTCTGCAACGGCGAAGGCTGGAAAAATGTTTTCTCTAAAACGTATTTAGGTTCCTTTGTTTTCGTTCTCTTTCATTTTCTAATGTTTCCTCTGAGAAGACTTAAAGTCTGGAGTGAATATAATCACTCCAGAATCCAATTCAAAATTGGATAAGGTAAGTCAAAATTAGAATCCAAATCTAATAATGATTCTGAATATATTATCTAATAATATATATATTAAAAAAATGAAAATAATAATAATAATAAATATTAATATCTAATATTAATATTATTAATATTATATCCAGCCCAAAGTGCATTCTTGTGTGTGACCCGATAGGCCCATATTAATTGGCAGTCAATTTAATCTCTATTAAACCAACAAGTCGTAATTGGCCTCTAACAAGGCGTTACAACTACCCAATTAATATAAGGAATGTCCAATTTGCCTAATAATAGTACATGCATTAGTCCCTTTGTCACACGATATCTGGCTTGAACATAAGTCATGGTCAACGTCATACTTATATTGTCCAAACTTATGATTACTCGATCTCCAAGTAGACTGATAAAAAACAAATGAAATTGATCACACTATCAATTCATTTGAGCAAAGCCATGCATTTCACAGTCTCACTTATCGAGGGGCCCAAAAGATATCTCTCTCAAAGTGAGGGACAAATTCTATCTTGATTGTTCATTATCCTCTAAATAATTTCTATCATATATGATCATAACCTTTATTACTATCTAGTTACGGATAATGTTTGATCATGTCAAAATATAATAGTCCTTATATTGGAAACTATGACAATCTCAAGTCAAAGAATTAATACATAACTATCATGAGATTTACTTATGACACTAACCCATGTAGTAATCTCATGATGAGTCTATCTAATACATTGTTCTCTAACAAGTATCTATGAAATTGATTTGTATTACTATACACATAACCATCTGATGATTATCAAATCAATGTTCATACTGGTTAAGAATTATTTTTTTTATCTCTATAACAATAATAAACCAGGGACAAATATCAAAATTGTGTAATATGCAAACAAACAATAATGATAATAAAACCTCATTTATTAATAATGAATGTATAACATAAAGATCCAAATAAATGGCCTAGGGCACATACACTAACAGTCTTTATGTGTTGATAAGTACTTTTTATTTAATTGTTTATTATTCTTAAGATATGTACCAATAAGCATATAGCTTAGCGCGATTAGATATATCGTGTAAGTGATAGGACTGCAGAGTAGAGCGGTCCAGTGTGAGCTGAGCTAGCAGTGTCTGCTTTGCAATAAGGCCAGTCGTGCCAGGATTGCATACATGTATAACTTTTAGATTTTTTTACCTTTGGTGTTGTAAATTCTGAGAAAAATTATATGTTTATTAACTTATTTTGAGAATGTTATATATGTACATTTATAATGTATTTTGATGAGAGATGTGTAGGTTTTAATGTGTAAATTAATGAAATGGTGATTTGGTGAATTGGTTGCAAACTTTATTTTGGGAGTAAAAATTTATGTAGGTTGTTTGATCGTTGAAATTGGGATTTATTATAATTATAGAGAAAACTCTGCCAAAATTTTCCCAGAGAATTACATTTTTAAATTTGTAAATTATTTTAAATATTAAAATAATGGTTTTATATGTAAATATTGTAGTACCTTTGTAACACCCTTATACTCTATATACGTACAATATATATTTTTAGCATATATAAAATATGCATATACGGTACAAAAATATCACAGACCGATTTAATAAAAATTTTCACATTGCTGATTTAAAATTTTAAATACTAAATATATAAAATTAAATAGTATATAAATATTCTTTTTTTTTTGTTATAGGAACTCAAAATAAACATTTTATATGAAAATTTTTGAAAAAAAAATTCGCTAGAATTTTATCTGTAATTTGGACATCCCAAAATTTATCAATTACACAACATGCAAAAAGAACACTACCAATAAACAATAAATCACATCTTCACATTAACTTCTAAATTTTTCTATAATTTTCTCAAAACATTTATATATATATATAATTTAGAACATATTTAACCCCCATTTCAAATAACTTAACTCAAACATTCTTTATAGTTTATAATACATAAAATCCAAAAACATGATGTAATATGCATAATACCCAAAATATACAATAATATAAAATATATACATGTTGCTGATAGTGTTTCTAATCTTGATATCAACTCTACAAACACAACCACAAGTCTAGACCCAAATTGGTCTAGAAGAACTCTCCGGCTCAGCCGAATCTACCCTGCCATTTGCGCGATGTAAATAATCGCGCTAAGCCAAAATCCTAGTAATACAAACTTGATAACAATAAAACTCAAATGCAATGCCAATGCACAATGCATATGGATATCACATCATATTACACACAATAAAAATAAAACATCAATACATTAAAAATCAAAATAATGTCCAAGCAAAACAAATAAATGGACACCCATCCGAAGATGGAAACGTGCCCTTACATCCATGCTTAAATAGGACACCCACCGAAAGGTAGAAACATGTCCTTTACATTGGTTATAAAATAGAAAAGCAAATTAAATTACATGATATTTAACTAATGAGGTATCCAACAAGTGGAAACATACCTCTTACAACATTTGGAAATCTAAATAAATTGATAATAGTAAATAATCATTCATCATAAATAAATCATTCATCAAAGATATTAAATATCAATAGAAAGTAAACATCCATCCATGATAAATTAAATGAACCAAACATTGAACTTAAATAAATTAAAGCATATAAAATAAATCAAAGCATAATCAAATATAAAATTGAATAAGGCAAATAAAAATCTAAATTATAGCTACTGTTTCCATTTTGGGTCCTTTATTTCATGTGTTTAGGGTTTTGGATTTTGTAGAATTAGGCTACTGTGACTTTAAGAGAAATAAAATAGATTGAAGTTTTATGTTTTAAAAGATTGGTAAGATTCTTTGATTAACCAAACTAGGGTTTGTTATGTAAAATCATGAAACTAGGGTTTGGACTCTTCAAAATACTTTTGATTTTGTGATTTACGGTTAATGAGTTAAGGTATTTAAGCTTACTGTGTAAAAAGTATAACCTTTGTGTTTTTATGATTTTTAAAGTTTTAAAGGATTAGGGCTTTAGAAAAATTGGATTTAGGTTTTAAAGGAGTTAGGGTTCATTTGTTTTTATTCTAAAGTTGAATTAGGGTTTAGTGTTCTAGAATTAAGGTTTAGTGTTCTTAGAATTAAGTTTTGTAGAATTTGTAAATCAATTGAAAATTTTATGAAGTTTATGAAAGTAAACCAAATGAATTAAAGTTTTTATAAATAGAAAAGATGTTTTTAGGGCTTTTTGAAAGAAACAAAATCAAACTTTGGTTTTGTTGAAAAACATGTTCAATTAGGGTTTTAAGATTTTGATGAAATAAAAATAACAATTGTAAGTTTTTTTGAAAAACAAAGCAACGAAATAAGGTTTTTAAACTTTGAACAAAGGGAATTAAGGTTCTGGGATTTTTGATTTTGAAAGACCCAATTGTATAATCTAAGCTACTGTGAAAAGCAAAAAAAAATTAATACATACCTCCTTTTGATGGTTCCTCCAAAAATCATTTTTCTTGGATGAACAAAAACAAAGGCAGTTGCTACCTTTGATGATTTGTTAATTCTTTTCTTCTCCCTAAAAAAAAAACAGCTTGATTCTAGTTTTCCTTCACAGATTTGGTTTTAAAACTCTCTCAATTTTGTCCCAATTTCTGATTTCTTTTTGTCTCCCTCTGCCTCCTTATTTATAGAAGTTTTTAGATCCTTCATTCCTAATTATTCATGGCATCTTTATTGAATAAGAAAAGAAAATTGAAACCTAATTGAATTAGGTTTCAGAAAATTTGCGTCGAAAAAATTGTGCTGGCGAAAAAAAACTGTTGCGGAAAAATTGCGCTGGTGAAAAAATTTACCGCAGGAAAAATTGCGCTGATGAAATAATTTGCCGCAGTTGGCTGCGGCAGGGGGACGGGGAACGGCCTGCGGGCGAAATGGCCCACGGCCAAGCCCGCGCAGGTGGTTTTCGGCGATGATTTTTGGTCACCGATTTTTATTTTTATTTTGATTTTGATTTGTTTATTTTTATTTTTTATTAATAAAAATTAGATACTAAAGCAAAAATTATTTAATTAAGATAACAAAAATTATTTTGGACCAATTAAAATATATTAGACAACATAAAAATTATTTTGGACTAAACAAAATATATTGGACCGGACTGGGTCAAAAATTAAGGGACTACAGTTTATCCCCTGCTTGAATGATCTAAAACTTTAGTGAAAGAGAGTGAAAATCAACAAGACTTAATTTTTGAGATGGTGGAGGTTTTGGGTTTTGGACCCAATTCGAGTTCTGGACTCAAGGATAATTCTAGGTTCTGGACCTAATAAAAATTTGGGTTTTGGAACTGATCTAAGTTCTGGGACTTAGAAATAAATTCTAGGTTCTGGACCTAAGAAAAATTTGGGTTCTGAACCCGAGCTAAGTTCTGGACTTAGGGAAGATTCTAGGTTCTGGACCTAAGAAAAATTTAGATTCTAGACCCGAGCTAAGTTCTGGACCTAATGAAAATTTGGGTTCTAGACTCGAGCTAAGTTCTTGGACTTAGAAATAAATTCTAGGTTCTGGACCTAAAGAAAATTTGGGTTCTGGACTCAAGGATAATTTTAAGTTCTGGACCTAAGAAAAATTTAGGTTTGGACCCTGTTCGAGTTTTGGACTCAAGGATAATTCTAGGTTCTGGACCTAAGAAAAATTTGGGTTCTGTACCTGAGCTAAGTTCTGGACTTAGGTAAGATTTTAGGTTATGGACCTAAGAAAAATTTGAGTTCTGGACCCGAGCTAATAATTTGTGATTTCAAAAAGTTTGGCTAATTTTTATGCATGTCTTCTTGCCCCCAAGATGTAAAAATATTTATATACCCGCAATTATTTGAATGATTAAAATAAATAATTGAATTTACTGTTTATTTACTGTGTAGTCACTGTTCATGCACTATTTACTATTCATAAATAGTAAATTTACTATTCACAAATAATATCAAATAGTATTTACTATTAAAAATAGTAATTTTACTATTTATCAATAGTAATACTATTTATTAATAGTAAAAATTATTGTCAATCAATAGTAATATTATACTATTTATAAATAGTAAAATTTACTATTTATCAATAGTAATACTATTTATAAATAGTAAAATTTACTATTTATCAATAGTAAAATTTACTATTTATGAACAATTTTTGAATTTTATTTTTTGCTTGCCGTTTCTCTATAAAAAGCCACCATTCCTTCATTTTACTTAACAGCATAATTTCAATTTCGTAAATCTCTCAAATTTTTTTTTTCAATTTTAGCATATATATTTTTAAAAATAATACATGTTTCGAGGTCAGGGACTCATTCTAATACTGAGTTATTGGAGTTTATTCAGCATCATGAAGATGGAAATTTAGATATACTAGCCGGGATGCCGCTCCATCACAGTTCCAACCAAAAGAGCGAGGTAATTATTTTTTCCTTTTTTATTGCTCTTGATTTTTTCGTTGTGTTTTTTTATTTTATTTTATTATTATTATTTTTAATTTTTTTATTATTATTTTGTTATATATATTTTTTGTTATTTTTGATTTTTTTATTTTCTATATTTATATTTTATATTATGCTCTTTTATTATTATTGCGTTTGCATTTATTATTATTTTGTATGTTTATTTTGTATTATTATTTTAGAAAAATAAATTAAATTAAGCAGATAGAATAATATGTACTTACGTGGTATTAACTTACCTGAGTCTGTGTTAGCATGATCGTTGCGTTGTTCGGGCTGGAGGGTGTATTTACAAAGCTTGACAATGGTATGATGTAGTGCCTTCTCGGGTAAGGCAGATTATTCGAGATTTCGGCTTTGAACAATTCATCTTACAATTGACGTCTGAGGAATATCAGATAGATCGGAACGTAGTCCAGGCGCTTGCAGAGCGATGGTTGGATACAACCCGGTTGATTTTACTGCCATAATCGGCCTTCAATATGATGGTTTTTCGGTTCCTCTGACCAATGATATTTTAACATTTGAAGAAATTCGGGAATTAATTGGTATGGAACCATCATATAAAGGGCCTTTTAAGATAAAAATTGAGCCAATTCATAGTTATTGGATGAATTACGAAGGACGGGTTGGCAGAGACACGGTCGAATAGTATGCTCGAGAATTTTTGTTATATTTGCTCGGGTCGACCATCTTAGGCAGCACTGAATCCTCCATTCACTTGTCAGTGTTGAGTGCCCTTTCTTATCTCAGAATGGTACCATCTTCTGGTTGGGGTGAATCTGGTCTCGCGTGTCTTTACCATGGTCTTGATAAGCTTTGCCGAAACAAGAAGTCTTTTGTCGGCTTGATGGCGGTTGTCGAGGTATTCTTTTCCTCCACCAATGTTATTTCCACTCTTTTCTTGCATGAATTTGATCTTTACTATCATTGTTGTAGATATGGGCATATGAATATAACCTCGTGAGGGTACCCGGTATTTTCCGAGAGAGAGTCAGGTATCCGAGATTAAATTTCTGGTTGTCTGATCTTGTGGATGTTCCCAGCTCTCATCATGTGCATACTCACCGCTATGTGTTGAGCCGCTTAACCTGGGACCAGGTAAAATAACATTAGTATGCTTTGAATTTTATGTGAAAGTTTACTTACCTTATGTTATTTTGCAGGTGAATTTGGCCTGGTGGAGCCCAGAAGAGCGAGCAAACTGGTCTCCTTTGATGAGGGCTGCACTGTCTTTCCAATGTTCGCGCCGAATTATTGCTGGCCCAGTGTCTAGTGGCTGGTTTCATGAGGATAGAGTTTATGAATGGTTTCTCAGTCTAGAGCAGCGGAGGGTTTCGATGCAAATCCCGGAATATAATTTAAATATTATGTCAATGCCGGAGGATGCATGGTGGCCAGCCCGGTATGGTTATGGTGTCGAGTCATTTCTCCATTTACCGGGTCCATTTTATGCCCATTTTATTCAAAGAAGACTCTTGAACTTTGATATATCTCCTGTTGGTGTGCGGGAGATTTCTGATGAAAATGAGGATAGAGATGAAGAAGAACATCACGGAGCTACAGGAGAGCTTGTTCCACATCTCGGGACTAGTACTTCTCAGGTAAAACTTTTACCACTTTTCCCTTGCAACTGATTCTTTCTTTTTTTGACTCTTTAATGATTGCTGTAGGCTGTTGGCTCGTTTGATCATGAGGCTGGACCTTCTTTTACTGCCCCTTCATTTTCTCATTCTAGCCCTCCAGATATGCCATCTCATCCGCAAGGCATTGATATGAACTACCTGGTACGTTTCTTATTTCATAGTAGTTTATGCTATATGTATGCATGATTATGTATGCTCTTACCTTTTTCCTTCTTGGCTCACAGCAGATGCTCGAAGAACAGAATAAGAAACTTCAAGAAGAGTTGGCTGCAAGTCGTCAGCAGGCTTCTCATTTTGAAAGTTTATATCATCAATTCGAACAACTTTTCCTAGACTTTCGATTTCAGAGGATGAGGGATCCCGGTGCTTCTTCATCAAGAGGCCTCCAGACTGACGACCATGAAATCCTTTCATCTGCTTTTGATGACGGATCGAAACTTCAAGGTAATAAAGATTTTGGTGCTCCCAGTTCGGGTGATCTTGGGACGAGTGATTTTCCCCCTCCTTCAACAGGCGATAACTTTTTCAAGGCTTTATTTGATGACCTACCACCACCCTCTTAGTGATATGTAAATATTGTAGCAATTGTAAAATCTTGTACAATAATGAAAAAATACAATTTTCCTCTTTACTGTAACTCCTTTTTTTTTACGTTACTGCACCACTTTTTTTTTTTTTTGTTACAGTACACCATAATTTACATCCACTTCATTTGCTAAACCAAATCCAATGTGGTAAAGTAAATTCATTGCCAATTCCTTTCCTTATGCCATATGGTCTTATTCTTTCCCATCATCTTTTCCTTTTCACTTTTGGAAAAGGTTTGTTTCTTCTATATAAATCACCCTTCATGCCATATTTTAATACATAAACCAAAATTCTCTCTTTCAATGTGAAGACTCCCTTTAACAATTTTAATTTTTTCTTCATTCATTCACCATGACCGAGCATCATTTAAAGAGAATAAGAATATGGATGCCATTCATTGGAAGCAAATTTCATGGTCAAAACTTGAAGTTTTAAAATGTTTTCCAAATGTCAAATTGGACCACTCCTTCTTACATGCCATGGCTTCCTTTTGGAATACGGATTCTAGGGTATTTAAAATTAATGGCTTCGAAATATGTCCCTTGATTGAAGATTTTGAGGCCATCCTTGGATATCCAAATAACCCACAAATGGCGTTACCCACATTGATTTCCAAGACTCAACAGAAGATGCACATGTTATTTCAAATTTCAAAACCCGAAGTTCTTCGGTTGATGAGAGGTGAAAAAATTCTACTTGCTCCTTTGATTGACTTTTGTTTCTCTCATTTGGCCCCTATTAAGGCATGGGGACGCATGCTTTGTCTTTGCTTGCTTGGTCAATTCTTGCTTGTTTCTTTTGATGGTGATATTGATCCATGAGTATTGGATATTATGGACCAAATGGAAGGAGGCTTGTCACCGATACCGGTGATCTTAGCCGAGACCTTAGTTGGATTAGACCGATTTAAATCAGGATTGTCAAAGAGACTGACAAGGAGTCCGTTGCTGCTTCGGGTAATTACCTAAACTGCCCTTTCATGTTTTCAATTTAGGTTTTCTTTTTCCTTTTATTGCTCTAACTTTTGCCTAGTCCGCCCATGCGGGTTTTCGAAACTAGCGAGCTGTATTAATTTTTGCCTAAGCTGCCCTTGCGGGTTTTCAACTTAGCGGACTCTTTTTTTTTCTCTTTTTTTATTTAACTCTTTCTTCATAGATTTGGCTTCAGGAGCGTCTTTATTTGCTTCATACTCCATCCATGGACTTTGCCAGATACCTGCCACATCATCATTCTGCTAGGAAGCTACTCCATCCTGCTTCTTCATATGCTGACTGGACTCACGCTCTGAAGTCAATATCCGTTGGTTGGTACCTTGGTGGAAGATTTCTCGTATCACCATGCGGACATACTTGATGTATGTTCCCCTTGCCGCTCTTCGTGAAGGTACATGCTATGATCCTCGCCGACTTGGCCGTTAGTATGGAGCTGAGCCTCATGATTCTTACTTTGCTCCTAACTTAGACATGCCGTGCTTGACTGAAGCCTACTTGGATCGGCTGAGGCAAAGCTGGCTTGCACGTTACACTTATCGACTGCCATAGATTTTACATTTATCAATTTAGAAAGTGTATTGTTAGGATGAAAAAAAAATTAAAGTAATAAAAGATGCTTCTTTTCCATTTATAATTTGTCATCACCTTTTGCTATTGTGTTTATTTATTTCATCCATATCTGGCCGAATACTTATAACAGTACACATAGAATAATTTTAACATTAATTCTGTCTTATTAAATTGGGGAACAGCCAAACATAAAGCCAGCATACACAAGATTACTCTTGTTGCCAATTAGCCCTTTCGGGTTTTCTAATTGACGATTTTCTCTCATTTAGCCCTAATTGTTGCCTAGCCCGCCCTTTCAAATTTTCGAAACTAGCGAACTGCTCTAACTTTTGCCTAGGCTGCCCTTTTTGGGTTTTCAACCTAGTGAGCTCTTTTTTCCTTTCTTTTTTTTTTCTATCATACATAAAACCTCTTCAACCTGTCAATGTTTACTGGCTCACTAAATTCATTCCTTCCATGTCTGATATCTTCACCGCATCTTTATTCATGACTTGTTTCACGACATATGGCCCTTCCCAGCTAGGTCTGAACTTCCCTCTTGGATCAGATACATTAGGTTTACATTGCTTCAACACCAAATCCCCAACTCTGAATTTTCTGATTTTACCCCTTCTATTGTAGGCCCGAGCTATCTTCTTTTGATACTGTTGGTGATGATATAGTGCCTTTAATCTTCTCTCTTCTAATAGAGCTAATTGTGTGTATCTGCTTGCTACCCATTCTGTTTCAGGCAGTTCAGCTTCCAAGACAACTCTCAATGACTTAATTTCTATTTCAATTTGCAATACTGCTTCCATCCCATAAACCAAAGAGAACGGTGTCATTCCAGTAGGTGTTCGCACACTTGTCCTATATCCCCATAAATCAAAGGGAAGCATTTCTGACCAATCCCTGTAAGTCTTGGTAATCTTGGACAGAATTTGCTTAATTGTCTTGTTTGTTGCTTCCAAGGCGCCATTAGCCTTTGGCCTATAAGGAGAAGATCTATGATGATGAATTTGATACTTTGAGAATAAATCCTTAACTGCTCCTTGAAACTGTACCCCATTATCTGATATCACACTATGCGGGACCCCATATCTGCAGATGAGGTTCTTTTCAATAAACCTAGCCATTTGACTTGCACCCAGTCTATTGAAGGAATCAACTTTGACCCATTTTGAAAACTAATCTATTATTACCACAATGAATTGATGACCGTTTGAAGCTGTCGGTTGTATCTCTCCTATAATGTTGATACCCTAGGTGGCAAATGGCTAGGGTGAAGATATTGAATGCAGTTCTTCAGGAGGCATGTGATTCAAGTTACCATACATCTGACATTGTTGGCATTTCTTGACAAACTCAATACAATCTCTCTCCATGGTCAACTAATAGTAACCTTGTCGAATGATCTTCTTAACTAGGGCCAAACCATTCATGTGCGGACCGCAACTTCCCGCATGTATTTCTAACATGATACGCTCCACTTCAGGTTTTCTTAAACATCTTAAATGCACTCCATCAGGCCATCTTTGATATAACTCTCCATGGAAGGTGATGTATTACAATGACCACCTCCTTATGGCTCTTCTCTCTTTCTTCATTGCCCCCGGTGGGTATTTTCTTTCCTCCAAAAATCATCTTATAGTATCATACCATGCATCATGGTCTGTATCAACTTCCATGATTGTCTCATATTCATAGCAAGGAGATGATAAACTGGTCAAGATTAGAGGCTTAAGGAATAGGCTAACAGGGTTTTCCCATACTGAAGCAAATGTGGCTAGGGCATCAGCCATATGATTTTCATCCCTTGATAGGTGTATAAACCTACACTCCTTAAAGTTCTTCTTCATCATGGTCAAGTAATGGTGGTATGGTTTCAATTTTTCTTCTTTCAACTCCCATTCTCCATTTACCTGGGATACAACTAGCAATGAATCGCCATAAACTTCCACCTTATCCACCTTCATAATCATTAGGGTTTCCAAACTGAAAATACAAGCTTCGTACTCCACCATATTATTGGTTGCCCTAAATTTCAATTTTTTGGCTAAAGGAATGAGTTCCCCTTCGGGTGATTCTAGTATAACTCCCAAACCTGCTTCTTTCCTGTTCACTGCTCCATCAAAATACATTTTCCACCCTTGTACTTCAATTGCTTCTAAATGTTCATCTGGAAATTCCAAGATTACCTCTTCGCTTTCTGGTAATGGTTGTTGGGCCATGAATTTTGCCACCGCTCTACCTTTGATCATTTTCCTGGTTACATACTCAATCTCAAATTCTTCTAATTTTATCAACCATCGACCATATTTTCCAATCAAAGTAGGTGTCTCCCTTAAGTACTTCATTGGGTTCAACATGGAAATTGCTTGCACACTATACGATTGAAAGTAATGCCGCAACTTCTTAGAAGACCAAACCACAACTATACAGGTCTTTTTGATGATACTATACTTAATTTCATAAGGTAGGAACTTTTTACTCAAATAGTAAACTGCATGCTCAATCCTTGACTCATCTGCTTGGGCTAGCATGGCTCCTATTGACTCTTCTTCTACTGTTAAGTATAGTAATAGAGGTTTTCCGGTTTTAGGTGGTTTTAAAATAGGTGGATGCAACAAATACTCTTTTATTCGATAAAAGGCCTTTTGACATTCTTCATTCCATACAACCAGCTGATTCTTTCTAAGCAATTTAAAGATAGTCTCACAAATTGTTGTGAGCTTTGATATAAATCTGCTAATGTACTGCAGTTTACCAATGAATCCCCGAACTTCTCTCTCCGTCTTTGGGGCTGGCATATCCCTAATTGCTTTGACTTTGTCAGGATCAATCTCAATGCCATTCGGACCAATTATATGTCCCAATAATTTACCTGAGGTAACACCGAATACACACTTCTTTGGGTTTAATCTTAGCTTATATTTCAAAGCTCTATCGAAGAATAATTCTAAGTTTTGCTCCCTTGTGTCCGATTTAACCATCATATCATCAATGTATACTTTAACTTCTTTATGCATCATGTCATGAAATAGTGTGGTGGCCATCCTTTGGTAGGTTGCTCCAGCATTCTTTAAGCCGAACGACATTGCCCTATAACAAAATATACCCTATGTAGTAATGAAAGCAGTTTTGGTTTTATCCTCTTGGGCCATTAACACTTGGTTGTATCCAGAAAATCCATCTACAAACGAGTGTAGCACGCTAGAAATTGCACTATCAATGAGAACATCTATATGAGGTAAAGGAAAATCATCCTTAGGGAAAGCCTTGTTCAAATCTCTATAGTCCACACAGACCCTTATCCTTCCATCTTTCTTTGGAATGGGTACTATGTTGGCTAGCCAATTTGGATATTCTATCACTTCAAGGAACTTCACTTGTATTTGCTTAGTGACCTCTTTGTTGCGCTCGAATTAACTCTACCACAAAGCGTCACTCGCAAGTATACGAGGTAGCTGTAGCAAAGGTGATCGCCCCAAGGTCGTCTCACAAGGAAGCTAAAGTAGCTAATTGATTATGAGATTATAAATAACAAGTAATGAAGAAAATTTAAATTGTTAACTAATGAAGAAGATTGATTGAAGTTTAAAACGAATAAAAGTAAATTAAGCTGATGTTTTGACTCACTTGATAGAAAGGTCTAGGGTTTGCACTTCTCTGCTACTTATATGTATGAACGGTTATTCCTCTTAACCAATTTAATTTCAAAGATTAAATCTCAAGAAACATAATCAATTGAATAAAGGAAATAAGCTCTCGCATTCAAACCTCTCTCAAATAATCTTGTTCCAATTAAAATAATCTTTTCCTAGGTTATATCTCTAATTCACCTAAGTCCTTAATTGAATTGTTCCAGTATTAGACTTCATCTCTCAATCCATCATCTAATACCTAAAACACATAATTG
Source organism: Garcia nutans (assembly GCA_947685225.1). Taxonomy (NCBI): domain Eukaryota; kingdom Viridiplantae; phylum Streptophyta; class Magnoliopsida; order Malpighiales; family Euphorbiaceae; genus Garcia; species Garcia nutans. Next base: position 41,608,105 of record CANTUV010000045.1, read on the forward strand.
GTGGCCAATCAATTATATATTAGCAATAATTCATTCAATAAACGCTTAAAGAAATAATTGAGTTAAGAGTAATAACCAATTCATACAATCATAGCAGATCCATACAAACCCTAGACTAGATCAAATTAGTTCATAATGCTATCAAACATACCCATCTCATTAATAATCAAAGAAATCAATTTAGACATGATAATATCCATAAATACAATTCCAATGAAAATAAAGAGATAAAGTTCAAGAACAAAACCAAGTTACAAACTCCTTTAAGCTTCTGAAGAATCTCTTGTTCAAATCTTGCAAGAAGGATGTATCAATGGCATGAACAATCTAATCTAGCTAGTTTAATCCAAAGTGTAATTAAAAATCAAAGAAAACAAAGTTATCAAAACCTAAATCTCTTTGACGGCTCAATCTTTTCTCAAAATCTCAACCACTCCAAACCCTAGCTTTTTCTTTTCTTTTATACGAAACCTCCGCTTAAAATCTGTGTTGCCTTTGGTTCATGAGAGACACGGCCAAGTTAGAGGAGACTTGGCCGTGTTGGAGGTGAGTTGAAGGGACATGGTCACAAGCCTGGCCGTGTCCCTTGCTTGTGTTCACTTCTGTCTCAGAGTTTCTTCTTTTCTTCTTTGTTGAGTGACATGGCCAAGTCTTGAAGAAGACACGGCCGTGTTGGACCTTTTTGAAGGGACATGGCCAGTGACTTGGCCGTGTCCCTTGCCTGTGTCTTCTATTGTGAGGGTTGCTTCTTGTATGCTTTGGATTTAAGTGAGACACGACCAAGTTGGAGAAACTGGGCCGTGTTTGAGCATCTTTGGAGGGACACGGCCAGTGACTTGGCCGTGTCCCTTGAGTGTGTCCATCTCTGTGTCTTGTGGCTTCCTTTTAGCTTGATATGGGACACGGCCAGTGACTTGGCCGTGTCCTCTGCATGTGTCAGCTACTGTCCATTTTTCTTCTTTTTGGTTCCTTGGCTTTTTAACCTAAAACAAGACTTGAAACAAACTTTAAACAAGAATTAAATGAACATTAACCAACAAAACATAAACACATACTAAAAACTAGGACAAAAACGACATAAACACTGAAATAAACTAAAACTACTAAAATTAATGAAAACACTAAATAAACATATTAAAACTAACAAAATACCTAAAGAAAACAATAATTATCATAATAAACAAGACACAAATCTATAACAAAAACTAATAAAATAACTACCCCACACTTAAAACTTTGCTTGTCCTCAAGCAAATTCACATGGCACAAATTAAAAACTCAAACAACCTTAACTATAACTCTAGTATATAAGATGAAATCCTTTAAGAGTCAGCCATAAATATTTGCAATTTCCTTCAATCAAGGACTTTCTTAACTCATTCATAAATCCAGACATACAAATATTATCTCTCATCTAAGTGTTTCACTCGATTTCAAAAGTTAATCACTCAAACCACTCATGACTGCATACTACCATAAACTTGCTTAATTATCTAATCTCTCTCACTGATTTTCTCAAGAAATAATCTGAAGGTCTTTTATTTGGATGTAATGGGGCTAAGGTGAAGGTGTGAGAAAAGACATTTAAGCTGGAGCATCAAGAAATGGAGTATCTAAATTAGACAATACTCTTGCTATGAAATTCATAACTCCTTCAAATGGCATACTCACAATCCATTAATACTTCACATACTTGCATACTTCAAGAAAAATAACGAGTCAACATTCCTCTAATGCTAGAAAATATATGGATTTTGTATATATATATATATCCTTTTTTTATTTTCACTTTTTATTTTTTCTTTTATTTTTATCATTTTTTTAAATATATATATATACAAAATATAAACTTGCATGGAACATCTAGCTTAAAATGTAGAGGAAAAGAATAATCAACTCTTAATCCAATACAATGTGCAAAGTATGCATTTCAACCCCAAATAGCAATATCATTTTTTTTACTTGCTTACCCCACACTTTGAAATAAACCACCCTATTGTCATGTCATAAAACTCCATTCCTTAATGCAGGTATGATGATAATAAGAACATTTTAAGTTGAGAATTGTGTTGATCAAACAATAAAAAGGTCAAAGGCTCAACTTGGCTCACTAAGGAATTAAATATTAAGGGAGGTCTTTTTAAGCTAAAGGGCTAACCCAATTTGCCTTCATCATTTTAAAACTTGAGATTAAATCATAATGTGAATTCAATTAGTATGCAAAAGCAAACTCTAGAGATGCAAAATCATGAAGGTGCACACTTAAGAAAAGAAAATCAATTGATAATAATATCAAATCATGAAGCTCAAAACTCACACAGGTGGGTTCTCAAAGATTTATATGTCATGAATTGCAGAATGTGAAAATTGATCCTGAATGACTTCAAATGCTCATTTCTATGCTGATACTAAAGTCTCAACTATAATGCTAGAATTACAGAAAAGATCAATAAATTTTCAACAATTATGCCATGCACAACACATAATAAAACACACCAAGACAACAAAACAAAAGAAAAGCTTAAAGATTACCCCACATTTTAGAATTTACATTGTCCTCAATGGAAAACATGAATAAAAAAGAGAAAGAGTTAAGTACAACTTGTCTTCCATCGTATCCTGGTGAGGCAAAACCCTAACTTTTCATCATAAACACAAATGTTCAAAAACAAACAAAATACAATATATAAAAATAAAATATCCAAAATATAAAATGTTAACATTAAAAACAAAAATGAAAAATAACAAAAATAAGCTAAACACAATAAAGCAAGGAACTCAAAGTCTATGGTGAAGGCGGGTGTGAAGATGATGCAGCCGAGGGATGGAGACTCAAAATCTTCGCAATGTTGCTATTAATCTGTTCTAACTGCTGCAAGACCTCAGCATGGTTATGGTCCACTTTACCCTCCAATCGATCTACCTTTCCCTCCACGGCCTCAATCCTATTAAGTACCTCTTGATTAGCCGAGACCGGAGCATCCTCATCTAGATAAAGAGAATCCGAGTCAGACTCTTCTTGAACCCGTGCTCTCTTCGGCCTATCCCCCGGAGCTTCTGGCTCAGCTGAAGCCATCATATAAGCCCCTGCATTTTCTCTAATGTGGCCAAATCTAATGAATCATTACCCGTAATTCAAGTCATGCGACATGTACTCAGGTCAAAATCCTCAAGAAGGGCTACTGCCAATGTGGTAATCAACCCTCCAACACAAATTGCCCCCCTCCTTTTATTAGCCACAGTATCAAAAATATCGGCTAACCAATAGCCGGCACTAACAGGCACTGCATTAATCACACAATCCAAGAAAAATAGTTCACTCAATTCCACCACACTCGGGCTCTCCTTCTGAGCAAAGAATCCGAAAGACATAAAACGATGCAAATACCTCAAAGCGGAATTTCTTAATTTAGATGCTTTGGCCGATTTGGCCACATAGGTACCCGAGCCTAATGCTCCCCAAGCAAATTATTGTTTAAATTCTTTAGGTACCGACCTTTCCCCATGCTGATGGAAACCATATATAGCATTCAATTGTTCAATATTAAGCACAAATGATTTACCAAGGAATTTAAAACTCATTCTAGTGCAGATTTTTTTATCATCTCTTTCAACCTTAAGAGATGTCAGAAATTCCAAAGTCAGCTCCTCAAACTGCAAAGGTCGCAAGGAGACTAGATTCTCCCACCCAAGGAATTGCACATATCGATAAAAATTTGTCCTAATTTGCAGAGCATCAAGTGATTCATCATTAACATACCTCGTCGGGAAAAATCCCCGAGCCAAAAGATTTTCTCTCTTCAAAGATGAAATTGATGAAGAGGAAGAAGCTCCTTCGGTTGTAGGTCTCTTCTTCTTGTGGTGTGAAACTATCTTTGTTCTTGGCATCTTGAGAAATCTGAAAAGTTTAACACCAAAACTTGAGTAAATCAAACTTTTATGAGCAAAGAAGAAGTTTTAATTGATTATTTCTAGTTTTAGTGAAGAGACTTGAGGTTTAATGGAGGATTTGGAGCTTGGAATCACAAAGAATGGAGGTTGCGAGAGAGCGAGAAGATGAACAAACAGGAAACTAGGGATTGAATGAGGAAAAAAGTGAAAGAATCGTGTTTTTTTAAAGTGAAAAAGTGAGAGACACGACCAAGTTAGGGTTAACACGGCCGTGTCTTGTCTGTGTTGAGGGACATGGCCAGTGACTTGGCCGTGTCCCATGGGCGTGTCTGCTACTGGAAGAAAAGGTGCAAAATAAAATCAAAAAGCAATTGGTGAAGTCTTGGCCGTGTCCAAGTGACACGGCCAAGTTCCTTGGCCGTGTCACTCACTGTGACAAAGTGCAAGAATTGAAAATTGTTGAGGCTTGGCCGCGTCCCATGTGACACGGCCAAGGGACACGGCCAAGCTCCTTGGCCGTGTCTCCTTCTGCCACTTTTAACTTTTTTTTTTATTTTTAATTTGAAATCTTTATTTTATATCACCAAATATAAAAGGAATTGCAAACCTCTTCTCCGATCAACCCTGAAACACATTAGAAAAATAAAAACCGATCATAACACCCATTCCATTTATTTTAAACAAACATAAACTCAAAATTTGCTAAATTTAAAATTACAACTATGAAAAAGAAATGCAAACCGATGGGTTGCCTCCCATTTAGCACTTCTTTAATGTCATATAGCTGGACATCATGCAAGACTTAGGGATCCTAAATCAAAGTGCTGTCAATGATCCTCACTTCTTGAAATCCTTCATTATATGGCTTAACTCTTTGTCCATTCACTTTAAAAGTCTCACTTGTTCGAGAGTTAAGCAATTCAATGGCACCAGAAGGATACACCCGAGTTATCTCGAAAGGAACACTCCATCGAGACTTGAGTTTACCTGGAAAAAGACGGAGTCGAGAGTTAAAAAGTAAAACTTTCATACCTGGATTCAATGTCTTTCGCACTATAATTCTGTCATGAAGTGCTTTAGTGCGATCCTTGTAAATTCTCGAGCTCTCATAAGCCTCATTCCTCAGCTCATCTAACTCTGAAATTTATAGAAATCGTTCTCTCTTCACTTTGTCCAAGTCCAAATTCAGAGTCTTGATTGCCCAATACGCTCTGTGCTCCAACTCCACTGGTAAGTGACAAGCTTTTCCAAAAACCAATCGGTATGGACTCATACCAAGAGGAGTTTTGAAAGCAGTCCGATATGCCCATAGTGCATCATGCAATCTACTTGCCCAATCCTTCCTTGATAAGTTGACTGTTTCCTCCAGAATTCCTTTAATCTGCTTGTTGGATGTTTCCACTTGTCCAGAAGTCTGTGGATGATATGGGGTCACCACCTTGTGCTTCACACCAGATTTGTGCATTAACTTCTCAAAAAGCCTGTTGTAAAAATGACTTCCCCCATCACTGACTATCACTCTTGGTGTGCCAAATCTGCTAAGAATGTTTTCCTTCACAAATTTAACAAACACATTAGCATCATTAGTACGGGTGGGGATTGCCTCCACCCATTTGGAAACATAATCAGCAACAACTAAAATATATTCATAACCAAAGGACTTGGGGAAAGGACCCACGAAGTCTATTCCCCACACATCAAACAGTTCAACAACAATATATGATTGAAGGGGCATTTCATTCCTCCTCCCAATGTTACCTACTCTTTGGCAACGATCACAGTGCTTACAATACTCTTGATCATCTTTGAATAAGGTAGGCCAGTAAAAACCACTTTGAAGCACCTTTTATGCAGTCTTTCTTCCTCCAAAATGACCACCACAGTGAAGGTCATGACAAAATTGAAGAACACTCAGTTGTTCTTCCTCAGATACACACCTGCGAACTATCTCATCTTTGCAAATCCGGAATAAGTAAGGTTCATCCCAAAAATAAAATTTACTCAAGTGTAAGAACCTTTTCTTCTCTTGAAATGACATGTTAGAACGCAAAATACCACAGGCAAGATAGTTAGCAATATCTGCAAACCAAGATGCATCAAATACCACAAACAACTGCTCATCAGGAAATGCTTATAAATTTTTATGAATGCTATCAGATGCAAGATTTTCACTAAAGAAGGGTAATCTGGATAAATGATCAGCAACAACATTCTCACTACCCTTAGTATCTTTGATTTGGAAATCAAATTCTTGCAATAACAACACCCATCTAATTAAGTGCGGTTTAGCATGTTGTTTTGTTAAAAGATATTTTAGAGCTGCATGATCAGAATGCACAATAATTTTCGACCCAATTAAATATGCTCTAAACTTATCTAAAGCAAAGACAACAACTAACATTTCCTTTTCAGTTGTGGTGTAATTCATTTGTGCACTATTCAGGGTCAAGCTAGCATAATATATTACTCTCAAGTATTTGTCAACCCTTTGCCCAAGAACAGCTCCTACTGCATAATTAGAGGCATCACACATGATTTCAAAAGGTAAAGACCAAACAAGAGCTATAATCACTGGTGCACTAGTCAATTTTTCTTTAAGGGAATTAAAAGCTTGCATGCATTGTGCTGTAAATTCAAATGAAACACCTTTCCCCAACAAATGGCACAATGGTTGGCTTATTTTGGAAAAATCCTTAATAAACCTTCGGTAAAAACCTGCATGCCCTAGAAAACTTCTTATTTCCTTAACAGAGGTAGGTGGGGGTAACTTAGCAATCAATTCAACTTTAGCCTTATCCACCTCAATCTCTTTACTTGACACCACATGACCTAAGACAATGCCCTGGGTAACCATAAAATGACTCTTTTCCCAACTTAGAGTAAGGTTACATTCAATGCATCTCTCAAGCACAAGAACAAGTTTATTGAGGCAATTATCAAAAGAATTACCAAAAACAGATAAGTCATCCATAAATACCTCAATAAAATCATCTATCATATCTGAGAAGACAGACATCATGCATCTCTAAAAAGTTGCAGGTGCATTGTACAAGCCAAAGGGCATACGCCGAAATGCATAAGTCCCAAAAGGGCAAGTAAAGGTAGTCTTGGACTGATCCTCTGGTGCTATCGGCACCTGATAGTAACCTGAAAGGCCATCCAAAAAACAATAATGTGAGTGTCCAGAAAGTTTATCTAACATCTGATCAATAAAAGGAAGAGGGAAATGATCTTTCTTGTAGCATTGTTCAACTTCCGATAATCAATACACATTCTCCACCCAGTAGTAGTCCTAGTAGGAACCAATTCATTATTCTCATTTTTCACCACAGTGATTCCAGATTTCTTAGGAACTACATGTACTGGGCTCACCTACTCACTATTAGCAATTGGATATATTACTTCTTCATCCAGCAATTTGAGCACTTCCTTCTTAACCACTTCACTCATATTTGGGTTAAGTCGCCTTTGGGTCTCCCTCACAGGTTTAGCTCCCTCTTCTAAAGTGATTCTATGCATGCACATTGAAGGGCTAATACCCTTGATGTCACTCAATCCCCATCCTATTGCTTTTTTCAATCTTTTAAGCTCACTCACCAACCTCATCTCCTCCTCTTCACTAAGTTCACTAGATATTATCACAGGTAAGGTATTGTGATCTCCTAAAAACACATATTTCAGATTCTTAGGTAACTCTTTCAGCTCTAACTCATGTGAAGGGTTCTTCTCTTCTTTTTGAATGGGGGGAAGTTCAAAAACTAGGTCCTCCTTAAGCTCCTCTATTTCAGCACCCTCTAAAGTCTCAAGGCAACTGGCCATTTCTGCATCAAAAATATCCAAATCACTCTCTAAGGTTAATGCCTTATGCTAATATGGTGTGTTCTAAGAATGTCACTTTTTCCAATCAAAACTCATATTTGTCATGTTTGATGTACAACTGCTTCTCTCACAACATTTGCAATACTATGCAAAAGTATCGATCGTATTCTTTTTTTGTTCCTTAAATAAATGAAGGTGTCGTCTATGAACACCATTTACAAATTGGTAAAAGTATGGATGAAAGATATGATTCATTAAATCCATGAATACTATTGACACATTTGTGGGCTCAAAAGGCAATACAAGGAACTTATAATGTTCGTATCGAGTTCTAGATGTAGTCTTTGGAATGTCTTTTCCTTTGATCCGTATCTGCTGATATCCAGTCGGTGATCTATTTTTTTTGAAAAGACCTTGGTTCCTTTAAGTTGGTCGAATACATCGTCGATGAAATCATAAGCTCATTCAACTACTTATAGTTCACATATGACCTTAAGGATTTATCTTTCTTCTTGACGAAGAGTACTGGCGTGCCCCATGAAGAAATACTTGGCCGTATAAGACCCTTGTCGAGTAGCTCTTATAATTGCGTTTTCATTTCTTTGGGTTCCGCTGGTACCATTCGGTATGAGGCAACCAACATCGGTGCAGTTTCCGGATATACATTTATAGTGAATCCTACTTTTCTCTTAGGTGATAATCCGGGTAGCTCGTCTAAAGAAACATTGAGAAAATCACGCATTGTTGATACCTCTTGAATCTTTATCACATTCTTCTTTGCTTCCATAATAAGAACATTCTTTAATCACTTGTGTGTAACTACCTTGTCTCTTATCGGATTTATAACTAATGTTTCAAACTTAACATATCCTACTAGTAACTCTTCTAATTTTTCATTGCGTAGGCTTTGGCTGGTGTACTTGAATTGAGCTAGTCAACGGTCTCTGATTGTGCTCTTTGAAAATTTGAATCACTTTCCTTTCCCCTGCTTCGGCCTCGGCCAAAAGCGGGCCGTGATTTTTCTGTCCGTGCTGGTGCATTCACTTGTCTTTCTGGCAGTTTACCCTAACACGATATGGTGCCCCGTATTCCCAGCATCCATCTGTTAAATACCAGCATTCACTCTTATGTCTTCATCCACAGTGTTTGCATAGAGGAGTAATATATCCTTCAAATCTATATTTCTTTCCAATCCTCCAATAGTTTTTGAATTGTTACTTTTTCCTTTTTCCTTTACCTAGTCCTTGGGTTGTTATTACTTTCATTCTTTCCTTTTTAATCTGATTTTAATTCTGCACTTTCTACCTCTTTGGTTCTTAATTTCTCTCTTTCTCTTCTCTCTCTCTTTTTTTTCCATCATTTCCTGAATTCATAAATCTCATATATCTTCTTCTTATAATTTCTTAATTTTGATGAATACATTGGGGCATTTTCAGGAGGAATCACAATACAGTGTTTTGATTAGATTTCGTCTAGTTTCTACTCATATGGTACGTCACCTACCTTATTAAGACTTCACGGGATGGTCACCCATCATCATTGGTTGAGCACGTTTAACTCCGGTTTCCTGCTAAATTTTAACACGACAGTGTCGGGTCAGCAGTATCTTCTTAGTGCGCTTACTTCATCTGCTTATGTGAATATTGTACATGGGGTTACTGTACATATTCTCTAATGGTCGGACATGAGAATTTCTCATATACTTATTTCTGTTCACTCATCTTTGTTATCTAAGTTCTATCTATTTTATCTCTTACTGTCTGGTCTTAACATTTTACGTACTTTTCTTTTATCCTCTTATTCTATTCCTCTTTTTATTCAATTCTTCAAATTTCATTTTCTTATATACATTTTCATATTCATATACGCCTATCTAACCTTCTCCTGGAACCCCCTTATAAGGACCCCGGTATACTGGCTACGGATGTCTGGCGCCTTGAACCTCGGCCTGATCTTTGACTTTGCGATCGTTGGCTTTACTGTGCAAAACTATCTTCACTTCTAAACTTCTTCTCAACTTGTCGAAATCTTCCCAAGCTTTAATTTTGTACTCTCTTTTGTTGCAAACGTTGGTGTCTACTTCTCTAATCTATGTATACCCTCTCAATACCTAAAACTTTCACAACTAATCTTGAAAATTCAAACATGTCCATGACTACTAATTGTACTTTAATTCCATTATTTAATCCTTCCAAAACCTTCTACGTCTTTCTTGCTTTGTTTCTATCATTTTCTTTGCATACTTACTGAGGCGGGTGAACTCTCTATCATACTCAGATACTGTCATTCTTCCTTGCTATGGATATATAACTCATTTCTCCTTGCGTTTAAGTATGTTTTACCAAGTGTATGTTTCTTCTACCCAAAGGGACACGACATAAATAAATCTTTTATCTGGCGTGCATCTCAGTTGTTCCAATGCCCTACTGGTACTGTCCAAACAGTACTCAACTTCTTCAAATCCTTCTTCCCTACTAACCTTAAATTCTTTAGCCCCATATTTCCTTAACTTCTCAATTGGGGACTTCCTTTCTTTTTTGGTAGCAAGAGGTACCATTCTTGCCGTTTATTGCAATGGTACTATCATCTATCTTAAATAAACTTTGGGGCCTTCCACAGCCACCGTTGCGGGTCGTGGCATAAGTCCAAGACCCATTTCTACATTTATGGGTACGAAAGCGTGTGATTCCTTCTCTTGATCTATAACTCTTTGTGATTCTGCCTCTTGTAACCTTATACCATATACATATATCGTGATAAGGATTAGCAGCTGGCTTGACTCAACACATTACTTTCCTATATGGCATGTACCTCATCACTATTAGATTTTCCTTTATCACATGTACCCCATATACTTATGTATTTATAATATTCTTTCTACTATACCGACATTTCGTACCTAAATGATATATGCTCTCATTTCTTATCTGCTATAGGATATCCCATTTTACATTGGTAATGGCCACTCCCAACATAAAATGTGTATCCTCCTATGTTGAATTTTCCAGGACCGGCTAAACCAGTGCTCTGATACCACTAAATGTAACACCCCATCTTAGCCTACGTTTATAGACCAAGATGGACTGTTATCTTATGGTGATTGTGTCTTAATATTTTACTTAGCCAATTTTAAGTGTAGATTTTTAAAAAAAATTTGCCATAACCTCCCCTAAAAATGGAGGTCCCAAGTGTCGCCAAAACTGATTTTTCTTATTTTTGAAAAATATTTTGTTTCACAATTCAACTCAAGCACACTCCCAATAATCCACCCTTATAACCTCAACTACAATCCTGCAAGAAGAATTCACACTTCTATACTTGCATACATAAATGCTAAACCCAAATAAGATTTATTAGATTTCTAGCAGTGTACGTGTTCTAGCTTTTCAATATAATACATTTATTTGCTAGATCATACAAGCTTATGTACATGCCATATTGCTACAATCAATCATATCCAAACTCCTACCCAAAGTAGTAGTCAAGGCCAGCTGCGCAGGACATGCTGCAATCTTGTCTCCTCGTTTAACCTACGAGTTTAGAAGGAAACTAAACTCGCTAAGCTATTGCTTATTGGGCACTTAAATCATTGCAATAAAATGAATGAATGATTTGAACATATATTTATATACTTTAAACAATTTAAAGGAATAAATACAAAACACAGAAGGTAAAAAGGCTTGACTGAATATTTTGAATTTAAATCATTTTTCTTGCTTTTATCATTTTGGTTGCTCTACTGGTTTAACAGAACGTCAGCGGATAAGGAAGGGTCATGATAAACATATCTTTTCATGATCATATTTCATTATCTTTCATCATAATTCTTGCACATGTGCCAATGGCCATTATCATTGCATCATTGATCATGTCATTGTAATCATCGGCCTTCAGCCGGAATATCATATCATGTCATAAGCAGTACTGCAGTAATAGTATGATGCATCATTCCCTTATCTCAAGGGTTCTATCATAACCAAGTAGAGCGTAAACAATTCATTAATTAATTTGATCATGATATTCAATAAGCCATGATTTTTTCCATAATGCATGTATTGTCAGAATAGCTTGTCATGATGCCTTTCTGATCATTCCTAATTCTCCTTCATGTCATTTTATATGATTTAACATCAATCTATATCATAATATTCAAGTTTTAACATATTTAGAAAAATGACCAAATGAATAGTAGCGCGGTGCATAAAATCGGCAACGCAATGGCGCGCGACCACTAAATAGTAAAATTTGTTTTTACTGCTGAAAATAGTCAAATTTGGCAACAGTTTTGACCAAGTAAACAACCTTATTTTTGGATGAATTTTTGCAGGAAAACACTTTCATAAATTAACTAAATGCATGTAAAATTTCGTCGAAAAATTCTTTCGTTTGCCCCTTCAACTGACTGCCCAAAATGAAAGCTGCAGAATGGTGCCCAAAAGGGGCCATTCGGCCCAATTTTCAAAACTTGAGGGAAATTCATTTTTTTCTTGAAAAATTGATTTTTAGACTCCTTTTGTGATACCATTGAAGGACTAAGGGTCCCTCTTTCAAAAAATCAAACCAAAGGGGTGATTAAAAGTTCATCAAAGTTTATGGATAATTGAGCAAATTTAGCTAGTTTGTTTTGTTTTCATTTTTTTCACAATCAATTGATTACAAATGGTTCAAGAGCACTTTCCCACATATTTACTACACATAATAACATCATTTCAAAACCATTTCAAAAGTCCCATAATGCAAAATATGCGAATTAATTGAAAAGGCAATGATTTAAGTACCAAACCTTGTTTACTTGCTTTGTTCTTTGCTTGTCCTATTCTTTCTTCCCTTCTTCTTCTTTATTCCTTTGATTTCCTATAATTTTCATATCTTCCATAATAAGAACATTATAAAAACCATATGTTCAAGCCTTGATTCTTGCTATCTAAAGCTACTAATTACCATTTATTCATCACTTCTACATGTATGGATCATTTAATCTAATTTCTCTTCACTTTCTTAACTTTTCCATATTCTTCCCAATCTTTCTTTCATTTGTATCTTGCAAATAATATAACCAATGAAAGAAATAAGACCTTAGATGAATTTCCTTACCTTGGAATTGGTAACTTTCTTCTAAACTTTCACCTAGAAACTTGGAAATTCCTTGAATGTTTTTGTTGGAGGCCACGGCCTTTGCTTGGAGAAGGAGAAGGTGTTTTGGCTTTTTGTATTCTAGAGATTTCAAGAGCATGGATCATATATGTACACGTTTGTACATATAAATTTATTTCTTTTTTTTTCTTTTTCTTTTAATGGATGGGATTTTGCCAAAACAAAAGATTAAATGAATAAGATTGCAACATGTATCCTTCTTTGTCTTTTTAGCATGTGGATGGGATTTTGCCAAAACAAAAGGTTAATTGGATAAGATTGCAACATGTGTCTTTCCTTGGAAAATTACCAAAATGGTCCTTAAAGTATCATACATGTCCCACTTGATGCTTGGGTGAAAGTGAAAAGACCAAAATACCCTTCAATTGAAGGTTTTGCCTTTTCTTCCTAATCGGGTGGTTTTATGACGCGTAAAATGTACCGTTCTCCTCCTTTCAACCTCTAGTTTCCATTTCCGACATTCATTCTTGTTTTTGAACTAATTTATAAAAATTACGCTCATGCCCTTGACTTTTGTAAAAATTCCCTTTAGGTCCTTACGTGATTCGGGTCTCCACTTAGGTTCGTTCTTCAACATCGATCACTGCGGAGTCCTTTCGTTTACTTCGGATACCTTTACGTGTCTTGTTTTCCAGTGTATAATTTATTATCACAAGAATGACGACAATACCTTTGGTCGAGAATCCACTGTATCTCTCAAACTGTGCGTTTTCGGGGAAAACCGTGGTGTTCCGTTTCGACCCGATTTTTCTCTACTTTCCATTTCTGGAATCTGTTATATGCACTATTAAGAACCTCCAGTACAACTTTTGGAAATTACAATCACCTCCCCAAAACTTTTTGAAATTACAGTCACCTCCACAAAACTTTACAATCTTTTCAGTTAGGTCCTTTTTGTCCTATAGAGCTTCCTTTCACTTCGTGCTCTTGAGTAGCTTTTCGGGATGGTTCCTCTTACTGTACATGGATGTACTGTACATGTGTACAAATTGGGTCGTGACACAAAATTTCTAGAACAAAAGAAATATTAAAAGCAAAAGACAAATAAAATAAAATGAAAACAATAAAAAATAATCTAAAGTATCTATGACTAATAAACAATTACGCCAATTAGCCTCCCCAGCAGCAGCGCCAAAAACTTGCTGCGCTCAAATTAACTCTACCACAAAGCGTCACTCGCAAGTATACGAGGTAGCTGTAGCAAAGGTGATCGCCCCAAGGTCGTCTCACAAGGAAGCTAAAGTAGCTAATTGATTATCAGATTATAAATAACAAGTAATGAAGAAAATTTAAATTGTTAAGTAATGAAGAAGATTGATTGAAGTTTAAAAACGAATAAAAGTAAATTAAGCTGATGTTTTGACTCGCTTGATAGAAAGGTTTAGGGTTTGCACTTCTCTGCTACTTATATGTATGAACGATTATTCCTCTTAACCAATTTAATTTCAAAGATTAAATCTCAAGAAACATAATCAATTGAATAAAGGAAATAAGCTCTCGTATTCAAACCTCTCTCAAATAATCTTGTTCCAATTAAAATAATCTTTTCCTAGGTTATATCTCTAATTCACCTAAGTCCTTAATTGAATTGTTCCAGTATTAGACTTCATCTCTCAATCCATCATCTAATACCTAAAACACATAATTGGTGGCCAATCAATTATATATTAGCAATACTTCATTCAATAAACGCTTAAAGAAATAATTGAGTTAAGAGTAATAACCAATTCATACAATCATAGCAGATCCATACAAACCCTAGACTAGATCAAATTAGTTCATAATGCTATCAAACAAACTCATCTCATTAATAATCAAAGAAATCAATTTAGACATGATAATATCCATAAATACAATTCCAATGAAAATAAAGAGATAAAGTTCAAGAACAAAACCAAGTTACAAACTCATTTAAGCTTCTGAAGAATCTCTTGTTCAAATCTTGCAAGAAGGATGTATCAATGGCATGAACAATCTAATCTAGCTAGTTTAATCCAAAGTGTAATTAAAAATAAAAGAAAACAAAGTTATCAAAACCTAAATCTCTTTGACGGCTCAATCTTTTCTCAAAATCTCAACCACTCCAAACCCTAGCTTTTTCTATTCTTTTATACCAAACCTCTGCTTAAAATCCGCGTTGCCTTTGGTTCATGAGAGACACGGCCAAGTTAGAGGAGACTTGGCCGTGTTGGAGGTGAGTTGAAGGGACACGGCCACAAGCCTGGCCGTGTCCCTTGCTATATTCGCTTCTGTCTCAGAGTTTCTTCTTTTCTTCTTTGTTGAGTGACACAGCCAAGTCTTGAAGAAGACACGGCCGTGTTGGACCTTTTTGAAGGGACACGGCTAGTGACTTGGCCGTGTCCCTTGCCTGTGTCTTCTACTGTGAGAGTTGCTTCTTCTATGCTTTGGATTTAAGTGAGACATGGCCAAGTTGGAGCAACTGGGCCGTGTTTGAGCATCTTTGGAGGGACACGGCCAGTGACTTGGCCGTGTCCCTTGAGTGTGTCCATCTCTGTGTCTTGTGGCTTCCTTTTAGCTTGATATGGGACACGGCCAGTGACTTGGCCGTGTCCTCTGCATGTGTCAGCTACTGTCCATTTTTCTTCTTTTTGGTTCCTTGGCTTTTTAACCTAAAACAAGACTTGAAACAAACTTTAAACAAGAATTAAATGAACATTAACCAACAAAACATAAACACACACTAAAAACTAGGACAAAAATGACATAAACACTGAAATAAACTAAAACTACTAAAATTAATGAAAACACTAAATAAACATATTAAAACTAACAAAATACCTAAAGAAAACAATAATTATCATAATAAACAAGACACAAATCTATAACAAAAACTAATAAAACACTCTTCTTTAACTAATTCAGTCCACTCAGGTCTTAATCGCCTAAGCTTTTGTTTGACAGGTTTTATGCGAGTGTAAGTAGGAATATGATGCTCGGCTATGTCTCGATCTATCCCCAGCATATCTTCATAAAACCAAGCAAACACTTCTTCATATTTTTTGAATATTTTTTCAAATCTCTCTCTCTCATCAGGAGTAAGGTCGGATGCTATGGTAATGTTTTTAGGATTTTTAGTTTTTCCCAAATTTAATGATTGTGTGTTAACAGAATTAATATTAAAGATGCTCATGTAACTACTATTTGAATGTATGCAACCATCAGGAGAAACATCACACAAGTAAGCAAAATCAGACTTTATTGCATTCATTTTGGAAAAGAAAACATGATCATCTTCATACAAAGCAGACAAATTAAAATCAAAGTCAAGATCATTGTTCTCAGAATCATAAAGCATGATGTCTTCAAACTTTTCTTCGACCAGGGCAGCAATCTCTTTCGGAGTCTTCTCGGCTTTCGGTACAGCTTCATTCTTCTCTTTTGGATTGGATTCTTTGCTGGTTGGCAGGGTGAGTTCTTTCTTCACTTGCTCCATTAGCTCAGCAACATCTGCAAAAATTTCAAAACCTAGGATTAACTTACCCATGAACATGATTGGCTCAGGATTTCCTTGGAGTGGTCCCATATCTAGAGCTTTGACAAAAATCTCTTCAAGTGGTGAGGAATCTCTTCAAGTGGTCCCATATCTAGAGCTTTGACAAAAATCATCTTCTCACTCTTCTTTGGCTGGACATCATTGGCTTCATTATATCCCAACCCCTTCTTGAATGTTTGAGTCCTAAAGTCTGGCATCTTTGTCAAACCGGCTTTACCCTTTCCAAGACCAGTTCCGGGAAGGTAGTTCATGTTCTTCATCATGTTCAAGACTTTGGAGTCCACCACTTCATCATCAGAAATTGCAGCTACTTGAAATCCATTAAGAGGCCTCTCAATCATTAGAGCGTTAACAATCTCATTGTTTTCAGCTTCAATGACCACTGTCCCATCTCCGTTGGGGAACTTGATCTTTTGATGAAGAGTGGAAGGAACTCCACCAAGAGGATGAAACCATGGTCTCCCTAAGAGCAAGGCGAAGTTAACCGGTATGTCTAAAACAATAAACTCAACAATAGATTCAATTGGACCAACCTTGAAAGCCGCTTTGAAAGTCCCTTCGGCATGCCTCTTAGTGTTGTCATAAGCATGAATCGTTACCTCAGTCGGGTTTAGATCTCTTGTTGACATGGCTAGCTTTGGCAATATCTTAAGTGGACAAACATTTAAGGCGGACCCATCATCGACCATTACACAAGGAGTTTTCTTCCCCTTGACTTCTATTTTGATAAAGAGAGGGCAGATGTGGTCTCTCCCCTCCTCCGATAAGTCCGCATCCGAAAAAGAAACTACTCCCATATTAACTTCACTCTTTTCTTGAACCTCTTCACATTTCATTACTTCCCCAATTTTTATGAAGTTGATCAACTCCTCTGGTGTCGTGGAGGTAGACATTGGCATGCTAGCCAAGGCTTTGGCCATAGTTTCTCGATGCTTTTTAGAAGTAGCTAATAAGTCCCAAATGCTAGCACTTGCTTAGGTTCTTTTCAATTTCTTAAGCACATCATCATCTTCTTCTACTTCAACTTTCTTCCCCTTATTAGTTTGTACCTCCTTAGGTGGTGGCCTTGCGTAAGGCTTACCGGATCTAGTATTCATCACCTCATCTTTTTCGGGCTTGGACCAAGTCCACTCCTCCTTCTTGGATACAGTATCATCATCACTATCACTTGAATCCCAAAACCCATTGACAACATAAATTGTTACTTCTCCACCCATTATAGCTTGTTTAATTTCACCAAATACCTCTTCCTCTTTGGTTGCTTCTCCATCCACATCTTGAAAAGAAGACATGACAAAATCCTCATGCAAACCTCCTCCAATCATGAAGGTTGCTGGTGGTGGTACCCTATTGAATTTTGGTAATGGGTTGTCTTTGGTGTTTGGCTTATTGGGTTCGGGTAGCTTCCCATTATCAATTAGATTTTGAATCTCATGTCTCAACCTCACACATCTATCCATGTCATGCCCTTGCATTTGGTGAAATTGACAAAATGCTTTAGTGTCAAAATTAGGTGGGAGAGGGTTAGGCAAAGGACAAGGATTTAAGGGTTGTAGCAATCCTTTTCTTTGAAGTTTATTGAGAACCCAAGACATTGGTTTCCCCAATTCCAAAAATAGTCTCCTCATTCCTTGGTTAGTAGCATTAACACTAACAACCTTTTGCATGCTTTGGCTACCAGATTGATAACTCCCTTTCTCGTTCCTTTTTGTTGCAAAGCGGCTCTTCTCCCTTTCCCATTCTTCAATTTGCAAACCCACTTGGAGAAGGTCTTTGAAATCACGGATGAGTGTATGAGACATCCTCTCACAAAGATTAGGCAACACCCTTCTCACAATCATCCTTATTTGATCAGATTCATCAGGCCTCTTCTTGAGTAAAGCAGCCTTGTTTCTCCACCTTTTCACATAGTCTATAAAATTCTCATTTGGCCTCTGCCTAATGGACTCAACTTCCATTAAGGTAACTTTCAACTCGACATTATACCCATATTGCTGGATGAAGGCCTTGTATAGCAGATCCCAAATATTTTTTACAAGCTCCTTGTAAGAAAGGTTGGGTGAAAATAATTTTGTTTCTAAGCCCATTGTAAAAGATTTTAGAAAAATGGATTTTGGGCTTAGTATTGGGGCCATGAGCCAAAGAAAAGTTTTATGTCCAAAGACCATCTTGAAAATTTTGAAAATAGCTTTGGTCTTTTGAACTTTAAAGAAAAATTTCTTTTGAGCTTAAAATATACTTAGGTCATATTAGAAAAAGAACAAACCAAATATGCCATGATTTAAGCCAAAATAAATTAACCATAGTCAAACAACATGCATTTAGGGTTTAGTCTTTGGGTAAAAAGGCTTAGGTTCCCATAGCAAGTATATACCAAATGGTACAAGGCTATGAGTGGTTATGTCATGCTCGATCTCCATACCTCGAGTGAAAGTATGGTATCCCTTACATAACACAACACGAGTAACACGGGGCGTCCTAACTCACACACACGATGCAATATAATATGATGCAATGGATAATATCATTATAAGAAAGAATAGTATAATATAAAGACCAATGGAATCAACTTCTCTTATCCCCAGTGGAGTCGCCACTGTGAGCGGGGATTTTTGCCCCCACTCTCGGTGGAATGGTTCTTGAACTTCGACACTGTTTAGGCTCAGAGCCTTAGAGAACACGAACCTAAGTCCGGAGAAAATGGATGAGCCACCCAGACGGGCTGGGAAAAAGAAAGGGGTGGATGACTCGATTCCTAAGGAATCCCCAACCCCTTAATGGGTTCGAAAAGTTGAGTACATATGGGGAAGGTGAGAAATGGCCCAGCACTCCCACGACGCCCGGTTCATTGGAACCGGCCTCCTTTACAGGTCTTAATATTATAAAATTCTTAAGTATAACAACATTATCCATATTACACACAATAATTAAAAGAAAGCATCAATACATTAAAAATCAAAACAATGTCCAAGCAAAACAAATAAATGGACACCCATCCGAAGATGGAAACGTGTCCTTACATCCATGCCTAAATAGGACACCCACCGAAAGGTAGAAACATGTCCTTTACATCAGTTCTAAAATAGAACAACAAATTAAATTACATGATATTTAACTAATGAGGTATCCAACAAGTGGAAACATACCTCTTACAACATTTGGAAATCTAAATAAATTGATAATAGTAAATAATCATTCATCATAAATAAATCATTCATCAAAGATATTAAATATCAATAGAAAGTAAACATCCATCCATGATAAATTAAATGAACCAAACATTGAACTTAAATAAATTAAAGCATATAAAATAAATCAAAGCATAATCAAATATAAAATTGAATAAGGCAAATAAAAATCTAAATTATAGCTACTGTTTCCATTTTGGGTCCTTTATTTCATGTGTTTAGGGTTTTGGATTTTATAGAATTAGGCTACTATGACTTTAAGAGAAATAAAATAGATTGAAGTTTTATATTTTAAAAGATTGGTAATGTAATATCCCAAAATGTGCCCTAGAAGTTTTGATATAATTGTTGTTTTAATTGAATTTAATGTATTTGTGTAATTGGTAAGAGAAAGGAAGTGAAGAGAGAGTTTATATGTTGTATATATGGAAATATATACAACATATACAAGTCAAGTTAGTGGAGGTCAAAGATGATTAGTTAATGATTTTAATTAATTAAGTTAATTAATGGAAATGGAAAATTAAGTGAGTAGAATGAGATATTTGGAATATTTTAATATTAAAGCTTGGAGGAGAGGATTTTGAGGAGAGAGTGGTTGAGATTTGACTTTGCTTTCTATCTTTTCTTCTTTCTTCCTTTCTTTCTGCGTGGTTCTCTTTCTTTCCTTTCTTTTTCTTTTCTTTTGGCCGGCTATCATAGAATCAAGAGAGCAAGGAAGAGATTTTATCTTTTAAACTCAAGATCTAAGGAAGTTTTCAAGTGATCAAGTTGGAAATTTAAAAGTTTCTTCATCCTTGGTAAGTTTCCTCTTGATCCCTTGATTTTCTTTTAAGATGTGTTTGAGTTTGTTGGTTGATTGTTGATGGTATGTGAATATGTTTGATTAAGATGTGTTTAAGAGTGTTTGGTTCAAGTGATTTTGGATTTTTGGGGTTGGTTTGAAGGAAAGAGTAAGTTGTTGGAAGTGAATGTATTGTGGTTGTGTTTTGGGTTTGTGGTGATGAGTTTGATTTGTGTTGGATGTATGTTTTTAGTTGTTTTAGTGTTTTTGCAAGTTTATTATGGTTTTTGGGTATGTTGAGCTAAGTTTGTTTGAAGTGGATTTTGGTAAAAGGAAGTGATTTGTTGGTTGTATTGTTGATGTTGCGGTAATCTGGATTTTTGGCCTGACACGCCCATGAACACGGCCAAGTCTTTGGGCGTGTCGATGGTTCTGTGTTCTTGGATGGGTGACATGAGCAGTGACAAGCCCATGTCACTGAGCATGTCACAGCTTCTGTGTAGTTGTAGTATTGACACGTCCAGTGACACGCCCATGTCACTGAGCGTGTCACAACTACTGTGTTGGTGAGGAATTGACACGGCCATGAACACGCCCATGTTGTTGGACGTGTCAATGTTTCTATGAGACATAATATATTACACGTTCAGTGACACGCTCGTGGTTCTGAGCTTGTCAAAGCTTCTGTGTTGTGAGTTTAGGGCACGGTCAGGGACACGCCCGTGTTGTTGAGCGTGTCATGTTTAGGGTTTGCCCTAGTTGGTTCTTAGTCTTATAATCTCATATGTATCTCTAAGTGAGTATGTATTATCACCTTTGGTTTAGGTATTAAGAGGTTGAATTGTCCTAACCTAGGTGGTGAAGAATTCTTGAAAGAGAAAGGTTGTAGATTGGTGTGAGTTGTTCCTAAGGTAAGTACAAACTACATTGTTGCATACATTCACATGATTTGATACTTAACATATTTGATTATACATATGCTAAGCAATTGATTACAGGGTTAAAACATTTGATGAAATATGAAAGGTATGTTAATGCAATTGGTTGTGTATACTTGAATGATCAATTGATTTAATGTGAAATGAGATGATTGAGGCATGGTTGCCTATTTTGATTATGAGATATGAAGCTTTGGTTGTTGGCTATAATGATGAGAAAAAAATGTATAAAGATATAAATGAAAAGATTATGTGTCTAATGTGTTATTCAACCTTCAGAGTTCTGGGTTTGGCGGCATGCCTATATAGTACTGGATAGGTGAAAAGACCGGGTCGTAAGTCGATTCCAGTTGAATAATGTGAAATGTGAATTAAAGTAACAGTCTAGCCGGGTTGAGGATTTCCTCGGGTTTATCCGGGTTGAGGTCCAAGAGACTGGGTCTGTTACAGGTAACAGTCTAGCCGGGTTGAGGATCTCCTCGAGTTTAGCGGGTTGAGGTCCAAGAGACTGGGTCTGTTACGCTATCCATGGATAGAGATATATATATATATTACCTACGGGCTTGATCATTGTGATTATAGACCAAAGCAGTAACTCTGAACTTTGAATAACATATTAGTGTCTTTTGGGCCCAAGTCTGTCTTTGTTTTCAATGTGATTTATGAATGATGAAATAAATGACGAATGAGATTCTTGAGAATTGTTTATATGTTTGAGATTATGACATTTGCATTTCATTAAAGTATAATATTATTATAGTTTGTACCACTAAGCCGTTGGCTTAGCTCGATTGTGATTCATCGCGCAGGTGACAGAGAAGAACCAGAGAGTTCCTCTAGACCGAGTAGAGTCTAGATTTCGAGGCATTGATAGTGGAGCTTAAAGATCAAAGACATACTGCCACACATGTATATATTTTATGTTTTGTAAAACTTGAGTTTTGATGTATAAGTATTTGTAAATAATTATTATATTTTCCGCTGCTTTTAAATAAATACTTTATCTTTTGTGTTTATAGTTTAACTTAAATGTTTTAAGTTTGTTCATGTTTTTGAAAAGGGATGAGTTGTTTGTTTAGTAAACAGTGGCTACTATATATTCAGTATACGTATATTACGATCGTATTAGCATGCTGTGTACGTATACGGGGTATAGGGGTGTTATAGGTAAGATTCTTTGATTAACCAAACTAGGGTTTGTTATGTAAAATCATGAAAATAGGGTTTGGACTCTTTAAAATACTTTTGATTTTGCGATTTACGGTTAATGAGTTAAGGTATTTAAGCTTATTGTGTAAAAAGTATAACCTTTGTGTTTTTATGATTTTTAAAGTTTTAAAGGATTAGGGCTTTAGAAAAATTGGATTTAGGTTTTAAAGGAGTTAGGGTTCACTTGTTTTGATTCTAAAGTTGAATTAGGGTTTAGTGTTCTAGAATTAAGGTTTAGTGTTCTTAGAATTAAGTTTTTTAGAATTTGTAAATCAATTGACAATTTTATGAAGTTTATGAAAGTAAACCAAACGAATTAAAGTTTTTATAAATAGAAAAGATGTTTTTAGGGCTTTTTGAAAGAAACAGAATCAAACTTTGGTTTTGTTGAAAAACATGTTCAATTAGGGTTCTAAGATTTTGATGAAATAAAAATAACAATTGTAAGTTTTTTTGGAAAACAAAGCAACGAAATAAGGTTTTTAAACTTTGAACAAAGGGAATTAAGGTTCTAGGATTTTTGATTTTGAACTACCCAATTGTATAATCTAAGCTACTATGAAAAGCAAAAAAGAATTTAATGCATACCTCCTTTTGATGGTTCCTCCAAAAATCATTTTTCTTGGATGAACAAAAACAAAGACAAGCTTTGCTGCCTTTGATGAATTGAATTATTGTTTGCTCTCTCCAAAAAATCAGATTGATTCACTGGCAAAAGGAATTCTTAAAATTCAAAGCTTTCCTCCTCAATTTCAGTCTCAATTTTCCTCCCAAATCCGATCCAATTTTCTTTGTTTTTCTCCCCATTTTTGTGTTGTTTTTGGTCTTATTTAGAGAAGAATTTTAATCAATTCTAGTCATTCACAGAATATAACATTGATTAAGAAAAGGAAACTGAAACCTAATTGCATTAGGTTTCGGAAAAAAATTTGAGTTGGAAAAATTTCGCCAGCGAAAAGAAACAACTGCGGAACAATCGCGCTGGAGAAAAAAAACTACTGCGGAAAAAATGCGCTGGTGAAAAAGCTGCCGCAGTTGGCTGCTGCAGCGGGGGACGAATTGGCCTGTGGGCGAAATGGCCCAAGGCCATTCCGCAGCAAGCCGACTTTTTTTTTGTTTTTTATTATTATTTTTTTTTGTTTTTTATTAATTATTAAAGCAAATATTATTTAATTAAATAACAAAAATTGTTTTGGACTAAAAAATATATTGGACAACACAAAAATTATTTTGGACTAATTAAAATATATTAGACCGGACTGGGTAAAAAATTAAGGGTCTACAGTTTGCTCCCTACTTGAACGATCTGAGACTTTAGTGAAAGAGAGTGAAAAGCAATAAGACTTAATTTTGATGAGATGGTTACTTGAATTTGATTTGGGTACTTGAACCTGAGGCTGAACTTGATTTGGGTATTTGGACCCGAGACTAGATTGAATTTGGGTATTTAGACCCGGGATTGGGTATTTAGACCCGAGATTGAATTTGATTTGGGTATTTGGACCCAAGATTGAATTTGATTTGGGTACTTGGACACAGATTGGGTACTTGGAACTGAGATTGGGTACTTGGACTCGAGATTGATTTGATTTGGGTACTTGGACCCGAGATTGGGTACTTGGACCCTAGATTGAATTTAATTTGGGTACTTGGACCTGAGCTTGAATTGGATTTGGGTTGGACCCGAGATTGAATTCAATTTGGGTGCTTAGACACGAGACTAGATTAAATTCGGGTACTTGGACCCAAGACTAGATTGAATTTGGGTACTTGGACCTGGGATTGGGTACTTGGACCTGGGATTGGGTACTTGGACCCGAGATTGATTTGATTTGGGTACTTAGAACTGAGATTGGGTACTTGGACCCAAGACTAATTTGATTTGGGTACTTGGACCCGAGAATGGGTACTTGGAGACTGAGTTTGACTAACCTTTTATCAGTTGAGAAGTCTGACTGCTCCAGCTATTCTATGCATTGTGGTTTTTTACCCTCAAAATGGATCTTCATCATTGGACCTTTGATCTTCATCCTTAGAATCGGATATTCACCTTTGAAATCATATCTTCATCCTTAGAGATCGGGTCTTCACCCTTGTAAATGGATCTTCATCCTTGGCGATCGGGTCTTCACCCTTTGAAATTGGGTCTTCACCCTTGAAAATGGACTTTCATCCTTTGGAAATCGGGTCTTCACCCTTGAAAATGGATCTTTATCCTTTGGACTTCGTGTCTTTACCCTTGCTTCAACTTTTTTAGCTGGACTGATCTTTTGTCTTTTGCATCTTCATTCTTTTGAGAGTTCTAATGTTCCATTCTTTTGTTCTTCCTTTTTGCAAAAATTCAGCTATTTTTAATTGGACCTTATATCCTCTCCTTGCCCCCTACGTGGCAAAATATTTGTAAGTGTGTTTGAAAATATTTTATATATAGACTCAAAAAATTGAAAAGGAGAAACTTTACCCCTTGTGTAGGCTCAAACCCATGATTTTTTTATGCGGGCTCTGATTGATGTTTTTGCAGTCTAGTTCATCGCACAAGCATATATTTCTTCTTTTGCAAAATGACTGGAGCTTCCACAAGCAAATAGGCTTTCGGTGCCCTCTTGATTCAATGTCTTCTTTTGATTCTTTACTTCGCAGGGTGTTTGCTGTTCATTTTGACAAGGAATAGACAACACAAGACAAGAAAGTGCGATGTGATATGCTCATGTATGTATGATATGCATGAATGATACTTACAGTCATTCCATCGACTCACAGACCGAGGTGTTCAGCAGAAGTGTTCTCATTAGTTCCTTTCATATACTCGTTCAGGTCTTGCATTGGAATAAAAGAATGCTTACCATTTATGACTTTTATCTTTGAGATATTGAAAACATGAATAATGGTGGCCCCAAGCACCAGAGTCAGGGATTCATCTATTTCGAACAATGTTTCAGCATGTCAGTTGATAGCTTCTTCATGACCTTGCCAATAATCATTTCCTTTGCCCAATGTGTCCTTTGGAGGTTCAACATATTTCCCTTAACTTGAAGGCTTTGTATGACAAAACATTTTTTTGAATTTTTGAATTTTTGAATTTTAATTTTGAAATCAAATGTTGGCTTTGCCAAATTAATGTCAATGTACCTTGGGACTTGATGTTTCCAAATTAACATATCCATAACATAACAACCCTAGTTACCATACTAAACTCGGGAATCATTTCTATTTAAGCAAGAACTATTGCACTTCAGATAGGCACATACACATTACTTGGCCAAAGGTCTCATTGAGTTTAAATACTGTCTATCTCATATGCATGCTTATCCAAACTATCTCCACTAATAGACTCTACCTACCAAGAGAGATCAATAGGTCTTTGATACGCTTGAAATGGGGTCTATAAGGGACATGGGTTAAATGAAAGCTATTTGTAAGTTGGGGCTGATGTGTCACAATGGACAAACCTTCACACTATAAATTTCTTGTTTGAACTTTAGGCAGTTGGGAGCAATCTTGCTAGACTCTAAATTCTTTCTGTCTTCTTGGCATTAATCTGGATCTTGATTAGGACAGTCTTTGCCCTTGCAAAAAGTTTAAGACTCAAATTCGTTTCTTTTCTTCCTTTCCCTTTTCTTTCCTCTTTATTTTTCTTACTCTTCCCTTTTCTTTCTCTTTCCTTACTCTTCCCTTTCTTTTATCATTTTGTCCTTCTTTCTTGTAGGACTGTCAAGTATAGAACTTTCAAGTACTGAATGGTCTTTCTCCTTTGTCTTTGATTTTGATTGAATCTTTGGTTGGGTTGGACTAATTCAAGTCAAAATGTCCTTATAAACCAAATGGAAGCCTTTGTTGTCTTAGGTAGAAGAGAACTCAGTTGGCTTTTTGAACCGCCTTTTTAGGTTTTATCTTTTTTCTTTTCTTTCTCTTTTTCTACTTTTCTTTTTTTTTCTTTTGTCCTTTTTCTTTTTCTTTTTTTCCTCTTCTCTTCTCTTTTTTTTTGTTTTTTTGGTTTGGTTCTAGCTCTAAGAGAGTTGTCTTGTTTGTACTGACTTGGGCTTCCAATAATGGATGAGTGGAGTAACATAAATCTTCTTTAACATGGATAAATCATTTGTTACTCTGATGTTGTCTTGATATACTGGAGATACTAGGTGAACTCCAACTACCCTTATGGTTTTGAGAACATCAACTATCCTTATGGTCTTGAAAACATCAACTACTCTTATGGTCTTGAGAACTTCAACTACCTTTTTGGTCTTGAGAACATCAACTACCTTTATGGTCTTGAGAACTTCAACTATCTTCATGGTCTTAAGAACTTCAACTATCTTGAGAACTTCAACTATCTTCATGGTCTTGAGAACATCAACTATCTTCATGGTATTCATTTCTTTCTTTGATCTTCTCACCTCTTCATCTTAGTGATCATAAGTCTTGTCAAAAGTATCACAATAGCTCAGGGTAGGTTGTTGAGCTTATAAGTCAATGAAAAGAAAGCTAAAACTTTATGAAGGCTCAAAGGGACAACTTGGGATTGATATTTGATTGGGTGGATACTAGTTGTTAGCTAATCAAACAATGCCTAGATCATTCTCCCTTAAATAAGCAGAGTTCAATTTCACATCGAAAGTTTGTCAAAGCATGTTCTAAGACTGACTAGGGCCTAGACAAAGATAATTATGCAGGAGCCCTTTCTAAGTAAGCATACACAACTCAATGCCATAGAGCAATTCCCTCACCTAATAAAGTCATTAGAGTCATGATGCATAAATATATTAATTGATGAATTATCAAGCTAGATTCCTCATTGGTTGAGCATCAAAATAAACAAAGACCAACAAAAATTTTAATGAAAGTAATTTATTCAAGCAAATTTAAATTTAAAAAACACGATAGTTCCAATTAAATATTAAAGAAAGTAAAATTGAAAAGCAACATTCAAGCTAAGGCAAGTTTGTTAAGTTTAAGCTTCTTTTCCTTTCACCTCTTCAATATCCCTATCTTGAAAGGATGATAAAATAAAATCCTCTTCTAATCCTTTTCCTACCATGAAGGTTGTTGGTGGCGGCACCTTGTTGAACCTTGGAAATGGATTACCTTTGGTATTGGGCTTATCCGGCTCAGGAAACTTGCCATTATCAATTAAATTCTAGATCTCATACCTCAACTTTATACAATTGTCCGTTTTGTGTCCAGACCTTTGATGGAATTGGCAAAATGCATTAGTATCAAAATTAGGTGGAAGAGGATTAGGCAAAGGATGAGGAGTCAAGGGTTGTAATAATCCCTTCTTTTGTAGCTTATTGAGAACCCAAGACAATGGCTTCCCTAATTTTGAAAACTGCCTCATTCCTCCTTGACTAGTGACATTAACATTAGCTTCCTTTTGTGTAATTTGATTGCTAGGCTGATAATTTCCTTTGTCATTCCTTCTTGCTGAAAAGCGATTCTTCTTCCTTTTCCACTCTTCAATTTGTAGACCAGCTTGAAGAAGATCTTTGAAATCCCTTATAAGGGTGTGAGACATCTTTTCACGAAGATTGGGCAAGATGCCTCTCACGATCATCCTTATTTGATCAGATTCATCGGGCCTTTTCTTGAGCAAAGCGGCCTTATTTCTCCTTCTATTCACATAGTCCACAAAATTCTCATTTGGCATTTGTCTAATAGACTCAACTTCTATTAAGGTAACTTCGAGCTCAACATTATACCCATATTACTGAATGAAAGCCTTGTACAACATGTCTAAATCTTTTTGAGTACTTTCCTCCAAGGTGTTGAACCAATTTTGGACAACAGGGTCCAATGAGAGCGTGAAATATCTCAGAGTTTGAGCTTTAGTAGCTCGGGCAGACTGCATAGCAGTGATATACTGCTTTACATGGAGGTGAGGATTTCTGGTTCCATCAAACTTCGCAAAATATGGCATCTTGAATTTGTATGGAACTTCTTCATCTAGCTCAAATAATTTGTTGATCTCGGACATTTCTTCGGTTTTCAGTTTCTTCTCAAATTTCTTTTCTAAATCCTCGATCATCTTTTCAACATCAGAATTTTTAGTCTTTTCAAAAGTTGCCTTCTCAACAACCTTCGGCTCCTTTTTGTCTTGAAGATCTTGGTAGTATTGAGCCCAATCATCGTCAATGATCACCTTTTCATCATCAAAAACCACTTCACCAACTTTGGTCTTCCCTTTGTCCTTTGGCTTCTTAGTGCTAGCAGATGCTTCGGAATGATTTTCTAAAATTGCAGTCAATTGGTTCTTTATGATCTCGGCCATGGCCTCTTTTATTTCTTCCATCTTGGCATTGAGGGCATCATCCACCATTCTTTGAATTTGTTCAGGATCCATTGTTTTTGGTGAGCAAGTGATTGAGTCGTTGCTAGATTCTTCATCTTCGGCGTAGGTCAAATTGTTGTAAGCTTTTGAACTGTCGTAATCCAGGGCTGTGAGCCAGAGAGGATCAATGATATGAGATGCAAATGTATGCATGTATTCGCAATCGGCACACGAATGGCGAGTCTCAGGCAATAGACAAACAAGGATAATTAGGACGTTCCTTCCAACCTTATAACATCCACACACGAATGGTGAGTCTCTTTTCCTAGGTATATAGTTAACAAAATACCAACATGGGATATCTTGTTTTCGAATAATTCCCTCGGACGTTTCAACCAATAGTTATATTTTCAAAAATGGAAATCAACTTATGATAATTCCCACTAATTAGGTTTTAATCCATTTAACCAACTAAAGTAGCTTTTATGCTATATTGGATTAAAACTAACTTAAGAGGTTTATTATAAATAGATTTCTCACTTGAAAAAGTAACTAATGATTCAAACCAAAAACAAGCCCATGATTAATTGTTCTTAGTATAAACTAGGCTCACAATTGATTTTTGGTATTTCGTAATTGACCTAAATAATTTGCAAGCTCTTTGTAAGAAAAGGTTGGATGATAATATATTTTGTTTCTAAGCCCATTGTAAAAAGATTATGAAAAAATGGATTTTGGGCTTAGTATTTGGGCCATGAGAAAAAGAATTTTTGATTTGTTTTTGTTAGAAAAGTCTTAGGTCCAAAGACGACCTTGAAAAGTTTTGAAAATAGTTTTAGTCTTTTGGACTTTAAAGAAAAATTTATTTTGAGCTTACAATGTACTTAGGTCATATTAGAAAAAGAACAAACCAATAAGCCATGATTTTAGCTAAGATAAATTAACCATAGTCAAACAACATGCATTTGGGGTAAAAACCTAAGGAAAGTAACTAGGCCAATTACATGAGCTTTAGTCTTTGGGTAAAAAGGCTTAGGTTCCCATAGCAAGTATATACCAAACGGTATGAGGCTATGAGTGGTTATGCCATGTTCGATCTCCATACCTTAAGTGAAAGTATGGTATCCCTTACATAACATAACACGGGTAACACGGGCATCCTAACTTATGCACACGATGTAATCTAAGATGATGCAATGGATAATATCATTATAAGAAAGAATAGAATAATATAAAGATCATAGAATCAACTTCTATTATCCCATTGGAGTTGCCAATGTGAGCGAGGATTTTTTCCCCCACTCCCGGTGGAATGGTTCTTGTGACTTCAGCACTGTTTAGGCTTGGGGCCTTAGAGAACACGGACCTAGGTCCGGAGAAAATGGAGTTGCCACTCGGACGGGCGGGGAAAAAGAAAGGGGTGGATGACTCAATTCCTAAGGAATCCCCAACCCCCTAATGGGCTCGAAAAGTTGGATATGTGTGGGGAAGGTGAGAAATGGCCCAGCACCCCCACAACGCCCGGTTCATTGGAACCAGCCTCCTTTACAGGTCTTAATATTATAAAATTTTTAAATATAACAACATTATCCATATTACACACAATAAAAATAAAGCATCGATATGTTGAAAATAAAAATAATGTCCAAGCAAAACAAATAAATGGACACCCATCCGAAGATGGAAACATGTCCTTACATCCCATGCCTAAATAGGACACCCACCGAAAGGTAGAAACATGTCCTTTACATCGGTTCTAAACAAGAAAAGCAATTTAAATTACATGATATTTAACTAATGAGGTACCCACCAAGTGGAAACATACCTCTTACAACATTTGGAAATCTAAATAAATTGATAAAAGTAAATAACCATTCATCATAAAAAAATCATTCATCAAAGGTATTAAACATCAATAGAAAGTAAACATCCATTCATGATAAACTAAGTAAATCAAGCATTGAACTTAAATAAATCAACAAAGCATAGAAAATAAATTAAAGCATATAATAGTCTACATAATCAAATATAAAATTGAATAAGGCAAATAAAGATTCAAATTAGGGCTACTGCTTCTATTTAATTTTCTTTATTTAATATGTTTAAGGTTTTAGGAATTCACTGGTTTAAACTACTATGAATTTTAAAAGAATTGAGATGGAGCCAAGTTTTAGAATTTAATAGGTTGATAAAGTTCTTTGATTAACCAAATTAGTAT
Organism: Garcia nutans; assembly: GCA_947685225.1. NCBI lineage: Eukaryota > Viridiplantae > Streptophyta > Magnoliopsida > Malpighiales > Euphorbiaceae > Garcia > Garcia nutans. The sequence continues at coordinate 41,639,085 of CANTUV010000045.1, forward strand.
TTGAGTGGTAAAATCATGAAATTAGGGTTTGAACACTTTAAAACACTTAGATTTATGATTTACGGTTACTCATTGAATTATGGTTTTAAGCTTACTGTGTTTGAATTATAGCATTTAAATTTATAAGGATTTAAAGTTTAAAGAATTAGGGTTTAGAAAAATTAGGGTTTAAGGTTTTAAGGGAGTTAGGGTTTAATGATTTGAGTTTTGGAATTGAATTAGGGTTTTAGAATTTTTGATTTAGGGTTTCGGAGAATGCATTAGGTTTTTAGGATTTGAAAATCAATTGATAATTTTATGAAACTTTATGAAAATAAACCAAATGATTTAAAGTTTATATAAACAGAAAAGATGTTTTTAAGGTTTGTGGAAAGAAACAGACTCAAATTTAGGATTTGAAAAATTGGAAAGCAAAATTAAGGTTTTGAGATTTTAAAGAAACAAAGATAACAATTTTAAGATTTTTGGAAAACAAATAAACGAATTAAGGTTTTTAAACTTTAGAAAAGGGGAATTAAGATTCTCAGGTTTTTGAATTAAAAGAAACAATTAGATGATTTAAGCAACTGTGAAGAAATTAGACAATTGATGTATACCTACATTTGTTGGTTCCACCAAAAATTTCTTCTTGGATGAACAAAAACAAAGACAAGCTTTGCTGCCTTTGATGGATTGAATTGTTGTTTGCTCTCTCTAAAAAATCAGATTGATTCACTGCCAAAAGGAATTCTTAAAATTCAAAGTTTTCCTCAATTTCGGTCTCAATTTTCCTCCCAAATTCGATCCAATTTTCTTTGTTTTTCTCCCCCCTTTTGTGTTGTTTTTGGTCTTATTTATAGAAGAATTTTGATCAATTCTAGTCATTCACGGAATATAATATTGATTAAGAAAAGAAAACTGAAACCTAATTGCATTAGGTTTCGAAAAAAATTTGCGTCGGAAAAATTTTGCTGGCGAAAAAAAATTGCTGCGAAAAAATCGCACTGGCGAAAAAAAACTGCTGCGGAAAAAATTAGCTGGCAAAAAAGCTACCGCAGTGGGCAGCGGCAGCGTGGGGGGGGGGGGAATTGGCCTGCGGGCCATTTCGCCGCAAGCCGACTTTTTTTTTGTTTATTATTATTATTATTTATTAATTATTAATTATTAAAGCAAATATTATTTAATTAAAATAAAAAAAAATTTGGACTAAAAAATATATTGTACAACACAAAAATTATTTTGAACTAATTAAAATATATTGGAACGGACGAGGTGAAAAATTAAGGGTCTACACCCCCTTCTAACAAACCAACATAATTTTCTGAATTCTCTCATTTGTCAACTGAGCCTCCCTAATATGATCCAACAAGACTGGCCTCAACTGCAATTGAGCCATCAAAGCACCATCATCACAAGACTCAAATCTAGCATGCAACACTTTCAACTCAATAAGCAACGAGAGCGAATAAGCAGTCAAACCTGCCAAAGACTTCCAACTCAAGGCATCAAAAACAACATTTGCCTTACCAGGTTGATAATGTAACACCCCCATACCCCATATACGCACACCGCATACACCCACAACACACATGATATACATATACCGGATAAAGGAGTGTCACGGTTCATTTTAAACAAACAAAACTGTAATCTTTAACATATAAGCATCATAAGTCAGTCCGAGTAAACTTAAAACATTTAACTCATATTATAAATAGTAATATATAAAACATTCCTTCGTTAATATACATATATATATATAACATTAGCACCCAAAAGCTTATCTAAAACAGTCTGTTCAAAATATTTGTTAATTAAGCAGCGGAAAATACATATGTTTACATCAAAATCAATAAGTACAAAAATATGAAGTTTATATATGCTAGCAGTTTGTCTCTGATCTTGATGTCCACAACTACCTCTAATCTGAAGCCTAGACTCGACTTGGTCTAGACGAGCTCTCCAGCACAATCAGATCTACCCTGTCACCTGCGCGATGAACCACAATCGCGCTAAACAGAAAGCTTAGTGGTACAAACTTTGATTCAATAAAGATCAATGTGATGCTCATGCACAATATATATATATGAATATATCAACTCATAGCATTATATCTCAACATATTAATCACTTGTATCACATTTCATAATTCACATTAAAGCAAGGACAAGCATGGGCCCAAAAAGGATCTAATATGCTATTCAAAGTTCAGAGTTATTGCATTGGTCCATAATCACATTTATCAAGCCCGTAGGCAATATATATATATCCATGGATAATGTAACAGACCCAGTCTCTTGGACCTCAACCCGGCTAGACCCTAGGGCCCCAGTATCTTGGTCCTCAACCAGGCTAGACTGTTACAGTTTTTGAGGATTACGACCTGGTCTTTTCACCTCAAAAACATCATATTTCACATTTTTTAGCTGGGCTCGGCTTATGACCTGGTCTTTTCACCTGCCCAGCAATTCATAGGCATGCCGCCAAACCCAGAACTTTGAAAATTGAATAACATACTAGGCACACAATTAATTCATTTATCTCATTATCAATTTCTTTCACAATTCATTTCTCATTTCTTTTCTCATAATCAAACTAGGCTCATTTCCCTAATATATCATCTTTTCTCATTCTTCTATTTAATCTCAATATCAATTGGTTACATTATGTTTTCACATCTCATATCACATATTTCCACATTTCTTTTCATATACAATACTTTACTCAATTGCATTGATACATCAACATAATTCACATTATGCATATCATAACATATAACTCATTCATCAACAAAGTATCAAGTAACTTAACACATTTCTCAACTAAATGTGTTAAGTCCCAATGTCATATAAATGTATGCAATCAATCAAAGTTTTTACTTACCTCTAAGAGCAACAACATTACTCTATCAACTCCTCTTCCAAGATAGCTCTCAACACTTAAATAAAGTTAGCTCAACTCTCTTCAAAACCTAATCCAAAGGTGATCATATACACTCACTTAGATATACACAAGAAGAAAATAAGAAAGAGAACTATCTAGGGAAAACTCTACACTTGACACGCTCAACAACACGGGCGTGTCCCTGACCGTGCCCTAAACTCACAACACAGAAGCTTTGACACCCTCAGTGACATGGGCGTGTCACTGGCTGTGTCAATCCTCCAACAACACAGTAGCTATGACACGCTCCTCTCAGTGACATGGGCGTGTCACTGGCCGTGTCAATGTTACTACTACACAGAAGCTGTGACACACTCAGTGACATGGGTGTGTCACTGCTTGTGTCACCAACCTAGAAAACAGAACCAACGACACGCCCAAAGACATGGTCGTGCTTCTGGGCGTGTCAGGCCAAAAACTCTGAAATCGACACCAACAAAGCCACAACAAACAATCATCTTCCAATAACCATATCAACAACACACAAACTCAACCAAAACCATCAACAACCCATATAATACTTGAGTAAATCTTAAAACAACTCAATTACTAACATCAAACACAAACACCACCATATTCACAACTCAAAAATCACACAATCCACACACTTGCCTCTTTCACCAAACTCATCCCTTTTCTCTCTTCAATCCAACCCCAAAATCAAAGTTAACAAAACAACACAACCCTCAAATATACCAAAACAACCATCCAACAAACCCAAGAACACAAACTCAAAAGAAAACCAAGAAACAAGTTGGAAACTTACCAAAAGTGAAGAAAATCCTTAAAACTCCAACTTGATCTCTTGAAAACCTTCAATCTTTTGAGCTTGGAAGCAATAAAATCTCTTTTCCTTTGGTTGCTAAGGGTGGCCGGCCAAAGAGAAGAAGATGAAGATGAATGAAGAAGAAGAAAGAAAGAAACAAAGAAAGAGAGAAAGAAAGTCAACCACTTAACAACTACTCTTCTCTTTTAACCAAACCACTTTTTCCCAATTTACTCTCCACCATACATTTAAACTATATAATATTAAATCCACTACATCGTCTTCCACTAACATTAAACAAATCCATTAAATTAATCAAAATATCTCTTTTGACTTATAAGACCCATTGACTTGTATATATTGTTTTTATCTCCATATACATAACATATACACTTTAAATTATTTAATCCAATACAACAATTAACACTCCAAAATTTTAGGCTATAGTTTGGGATATTATAGATAATCAATCAAATAATTGTAGTCTTTAATCAACTCTAACCACCTTCTCTGCCAAAGATTCAGTTCTCTCTGAACACCCAGGTATTTCAAACTCTTGTGATCCATATAAATGAAACACTTTTCCTGTAACACCCTTATACCTAATATACGTACACTACATATACTCAACATATGTAATATACATATAGAGGATATAAGAATGTCACAACCATTTTAAAACAATCAAATCATCATTTAACCAAATATGTATAATCTTAAAACATTCAACTCATATCATATAAATAATAGATGAAATATTATTTGCTAAAACACATATGTATACTTCATTACCAAAGATTGGCCCAAAACATTTTTGATAGTTTGCAGAATATACATATTTATATACATCGAAATCAATATGTACAAAAATATAGATTATATGCATGTTGACAACTTGTCTCTGATTTTGATGTCCAAAACAACTCCTCTCACAAGAACTCAAGCCTAGACTTGACTCAGTTTAGACGAACTCTCCGGCTCAACCGGATCTACCTGTCACCTGCATGATGAACCACAATTGCGCTAAGCCAAAAGTTTAGTGGTACAAACTTTGATAACAATGTAATTCAAATAAAATGCAAATGAACAATACATAAGAATATGATATCTCACAACATTATATCATTATACCTTGATAAATTGCTCAATTGTTCCACAATTCATAATTCACATAAAAGGAAAGACAAGCATGGGCCCAAAAAGGATCTAACATGCCATTCAAATTCTAGAGTTACTGCTTTGGTCTATAATGAGACCTTGTGTCTAGCCCTGTAGGTAATATATATCCATGGATTAATCCAACTAGGTCTGAGTTTATGACCCAATCATTTCACCCAGCCTAGCTTCAAGGATTTGTTTATGAGGCTTACGACCCGGTCATTTCATCTCAAAAATATTTTCACAATGACGCCCAACGTCTAGCCCGTAGGAAATTCATAGGCATGGCGCCAAACCCAGAACTCTGAAAATTTAATAACATACTAGGCACACAATATATTCATGCTTCTCATTATCAATTTCTTTATCATTGTCACATAATTAAGCTAGACACATTGCCTTACTTTCTCATCTTTTTCTCACTTTTCTCATTAAGATCAATATCGATTCATTACAATATGTTTCCACATATCTTATCACATTATACCACATTTCTTTTCATTTACAACTCCTTACACAATTACACATTACTCAATTACCTTGGGTATTTCAACACAATTCACAATGTACAAATCATAGCATATTACTCATGCATCAACAATGTAGTAAGTAACTTAAAACATTTTCCAACATATGTGTTAAGTCCCAATGTTAGGTAAATATAAGCAATGTATTCAAAGTTTGTACTTACCTCTAAAAGCAACAACACAACTTTCAATCTCCTCTTCCAAAATATCCCTCAACACTTGGACTGGATATCTCAAGTCTCTTATAAGCCTAAACCAAATGTGATTATAAATAATAACTTAGTGATCCACAAAGAGAGATAAGGAAAAAAAACTATATAGAGCAAACTCTACACATGACACGCTCATCAATATGGGCGTGTCCATGACCATGCCCTAAACCCATAACACAGAAGCTTTGACAAGATCAGAGACATGGGCGTGTCATTGCATGTGTCAATTCTACAATATCACAGTAGCTACGACACACTCAGTGACATAGGCATGTCACTGTTTAGATCAATTTTGTATATATTTTCTATGATGCTTTTGTTGATTTTAAGTTAATTTTCATGTTAATTTGTACTTAAGTTTATTTGAAGTTGTTGATTTAGGTTGAAGTACATTTGATGGAGCTTTTTAATCAAAATTTGGTGGACTTGTTAGAGAAAAACATGTGACACGGCCAAGCTTGTCATGGCTTGGCAGTGTCTCTCATCAAAAGAAGAAGAAATCAAAGACAAGGCAGGACATGGCCAGGATTAACCAAGCTTTTCCGTGTCCCTCCAGGTTTCTTTTCCTTCTATGACTAGGTGGATTATCTGGTTGTATGAGCTTGGACCAGAAGAATTGCTGTGGTACATCTCCTGGTATAGAATTTCTCGCTTCATGGAGGCAAATGCAATGCATAACCATGTCTACCTTCTTGGTTTCACTCATAGTACATGGTATAGTGCTTCTCGCGTGCTTAGGCAGATGGGGATTGATCAGAGGGTTCCTCTTCCTGTTGGGCTTACTATTGCTGCCCCTATTACTCCTGGAGTTACTCAAGCTGTTCTTCAAACTTGGGTTAGGAACCATCAGATGATCAGGCCTTTTGCAGAGCCTTCCCTTGTCTAGCCTACACCAGAGTATAGGACTTGGTTTATAGCCAAAGTTTGGCCAATTGAAAAGCCAAGGAGGCATGCATTGTTGCAGGAGCTAGAGGGAGAGGAGGTGGTTCCTCTTAACGAGGAGAAGATAGATGCTGCAGAGAGCTCCGGAGCTAAAGAAGATACCGAAGACTCTGCCCCACGTAGGAGGCATAGGATTTAGACCCTAGGGTTGACTCTATTGTCTACTTTTTTTTTTTGGATTGTTTTTACCTTTTTGGTTCATTTGACATTTTTGGACTTATGGTTTGACTCTTTTGATTGGTTTGATATTTCATGGAATGAATGACTCTTTTTGGAATGAATGACTCTTTTCGGAATGAATGACTCTTTTTATTTGCTTTCCAAGCATTATCTACTTTATTTACTTGCTCTAATTTTTGCTTAAGCCGTCCTTTCAGATTTTCAACTTAGCGAGCTCTTACCCATTCTTGCCTAAGCCGCCCTTTGCGGGTTTTCGACTTAGCGGGCCCCACTATTGCCTAAGCCGCCCTTTGTGGGTTTTTGACTTAGGGGGATTTTTCTTTCTTTTCTTTTCTCTTTCTCTTTTTTTTTCTTCTTTTATGTTGGCAAAAGAAAAATGAATCAATGATTTTTATCAAAATTTAGACCGTGCTCAAGGAGAGCTGCCTATATATCTCGAATTAGTTTGTGAGAATCAGGTCTAATGTAGTTCCTTTTTGAGTGCTTCTTTATACATAATATCTCTTTAAATGATCCATGTTACATGGATTTGTGAATTCTAACCCATCCAAATCAGTTAAGATGACGGCTCTGCCGGAAAGTATTTTCTTTAAAATGTAGGGTCCCGCCCAATGAGGATGAAACTTCGCACGAGGATCTGAAACAAGTGCTCTGATTTCTTTTAGGACCAAACAACCTTCTTCCAACTTCTGGTTTTTGACCTTTTTGTTGAAATACCTAGCCATTCGCCTTTGGTACCCTTGAATTTGATGTAGAGCTTAAAGTCTTTTTTCATCAAAACCCAACAACTGATGATGATAATTGCTGATCCATTCAGCTTCATTCATCTGACTTTCTTGAATTATTCTCGCCAATTGAACTTCCAGTTCAATGGGGAGTACTGCTTCCATTCCGTACACTAGTGAATACGGGGTTGCTCTAGTAGGAGTTCTAATTGATGTTCTATATCCCCACAAGGCCAGTGGTAACTTCTCATGCCAACCCCTATGTTCCTTGATCATTTTTTGTATGATCACCTTTATAGACTTATTTGCTGCTTCTACAGCTCCATTTGTTTGAGGTCTATAAGGAGAGGACTTATGATGCTGGATCTTCTTATCCTTTAAGAGTTTAGCAAATTCTGCTTGGAAATGAGTTCCATTATCAGTGATAATCTCAAATGGCATTCCGTACCGACAAAGGATGTTGGTTCGGACAAACTGTGTTGCCTTTTTGGCGTCTAATTCTGCATAGGAAGCTGCTTCAACCCACTTTGTGAAGTAATCCACTGCTACCAAGATAAACTGATGCCCATTCGAGGCTTTTGGATATATTTTGCCAATTATATCTATTCCCCAAGTAGCGAAGGGCCATGGAGAAGTGATTGGATTCAGGGCAACGGGAGGTTGCTTCTGCAGCTTAGCAAATACCTGACACTGATGGCATTCTTGCACAAATGCCACACAGTCTGTATTCATGGTGGACCAATAATATCCTAGATTGGCTATTTTTCGAGCCAAGGCGATCCCATACATATGCGGTCCAGATTTGCCACCATGTACCATTTCCATTATCCACTTAGCCTCTGCTTCATTTACACACCTTAGGTGTATCCCGTTCCAACTTCTTTTGTATAGGATATCTCCATTAAGAATGTAACCTGTGGCTAGCTGCCTTATTGTCCTCTGATCAACCTTTGATGATCCCTCAGGATAACTTCCACCCTTGAGATAACTCTTGATATCCCAAAACCATGGCTTACCATCAGCCAAGTGCATTATATGGGCGGGTTATTTCTGAAGCTGAACTTTCAATGGAAGAATGGCTTTCCCCCCCTTGATATTGACCATGGAAGCTAAAGTAGCCAGGGCATCAGCAAACTGATTCTTTGCTCTTGGGAGATATTCGAAGGACAGATCATCGAATTGTTGTGCCACATGATCAAGGCGTTGTAGGTAAGGAACCAAACGCTCTTCTCTTATCTTCCATTTCCTTAAAGCTTGTGATACTATTAAAATAGAATCCCCATAGACCTTTAGGCTCTTAATCCCTAATTCTAGGGTGGCTTCAAGCCCATTGATGCAAGCTTCATATTCTGCTTCATTGTTTGTGCAGCTAAAGTCAAGTTTAACTGCAAATGGAATGTATTCTCCACAAGGAGTTTTGAACACAACCCCAATTCCATTTCCATGATAATTGGATGCCCCATCAAAGTACATCTCCCAAACACTCCTTTCCACATTCAAGAGGTCTTCGTCAGGGAAATTCATTTCTCGCATCTCGTCTTTTACGGGTAATTCTGCTAGCTGGTCAGCTATTGCCCCACCTTTCATAGCTTTCTTTTGAATGAATTTTAAGTCAAAGGCTGCCAATGTTGATACCAACTTTGCCATATTGCTGTCCAAAATAGGCCTCTCCATAAGGAATTTCAAAGGACTCTGTTCTGTGATGACATAAGTAGTGTAAGAAGACAAGTAGTGATGTAACTTCGTGCAATCCCAATACAACGCTAAGCACAACTTCTCAATCTTGTTATACTTTAACTCATAGTCCAGCATCCTTTTGCTGAGGTAGTAAATTGCATTTTCCACCTTTGCACCTTCGGCCTCTTGAGCCAGCATTGCACCCATGGCTTCATCTGTTACAGACAAATACAAGAGTAGAGGTTTTCCCATTCTGGGAGGTTGCAGAATCGGCGGACTCAACAAGTATTCTTTGATCTTGTCAAAGGCCTTCTGGGAGTGTTCATTCCATTCTTGTGAAGCACCTTTCCTTAGTAGCTTAAAGATGGGACCGCAAGTCTCTGCCAACTGCGATATGAATCGACTGATATACTGTAATCTACCTAGCAAACCTCGAATCTCCTTTTCTGTTCTTGGTGGAGGCATTTCCAGAATAGCTTTTGACTTTGCTGGATCAATTTCTATTCCTTTTTTGCTGACTAAATACCCCAAAAATATGCTTGATGTTGCACCAAAGAGGCACTTTGCAGGATTAAGCTTCAAATTGTACTTGCGAAGTCTAAGGAAGAACTTATCAAGCGCTTCAACGTGCTCTCCTGGAGATTTTGACTTGACAATCATATCGTCAACATACACTTCTACTTCTTTGTGAATCATGTCATGAAAGATTGTTGTCGCCATCCTCTGGTAGGTAGCCCCTGCATTTATCAATCCAAAAGGCATAACCCTGTAGCAGAAAGTGCCCCATTCTGTAATGAAAGCTGTCTTCTCTTTATCTGGTGGGTGCACCATGATCTGATTGTACCCAACCGTAAGGTCAGTCATGGAAACCATCATATGCCTAACCATCCTGTCTATTAGCAAATCGATGTGTGGTAGCGGGAAATTGTCCTTGGGACAAGCCTTATTCAAATCTCCATAGTCAACACACATCATGACCTTTTCGTCTTTCTTTGGGACTGGCACAATGTTTGCCAACCAGGAAGGGTAGGCAATTGGTTCTATGAACCTATTATCCAGTTGCACAATGTTGCGCTCGAATTAACTCTATCACAAAGCGTCACTCGCAAGTATACGAGGTAGCTGTAGCAAAGGTGATCGCCCCAAGGTCGTCTCACAAGGAAGCTAAAGTGGCTAATTGATTATCAGATTATAAATAAAAGTAATTAAAGAAATTTAAATTGCTAAATAATGAAGAAGATTGATTAAAATTTAAAACAAATAAAAGTAAACAAGAACTGGTGTTTTAATTCACTTGATAGAAGAGTCTAGGGTTTGCACTTCTCTACTACTTGTATGTATGAACGGTTATTCCACTTAACTAATTTAATTTCAAAGATTAAATCTCAAACAACTTAATTAATTGAGTCAAGGAAATAAGCTCTCGCATTCAAACCTCTTACAACTAATCTTGTTATAATTGAAACAATTTTTTTAATAGGTTATATCTCTAATTCACCTAAGTCCTTAATTGAATTGTTCCAGCATTAGACTTCATCTCTCAATCCATCATCTAATACCTAAAACACACAATTGGTGGCCAATCAATTATATGTAACCATTATAGGCAAAAGAAATTATTAGCTAAGAGAATAACCAATTCATACAATCATAGCAGATCCATACAAACCCTAGACTAGATCAAATTAGTTCATAATGCAATCGAACATATTCATCTCATTGATGTTCAAAGAAATCGAAATAGACATGATAATATCCATTAAAACAATTTCAATGTAAATAAAGAGAATAAGTTCGAGAACAAAACCAAGTTACAACTCCTTGAAGCTTCTGAAGAATCTCTTGTTCAAATCTTGCAAGAAGGATGAAACAATGGCTAGAACAATCTAATCTAAGCTAGTTTTGATCCAAAGTGAAATCAAAATCAAAAGAAAACAAGTTATCAAAAACCCTAATCTCTTTTCGGCTGAAAACAGTTCTCCAAATCGTCAACAGTCCTCAACCCTAGCTCTTCCTTTTCCTTTTATATGAAACGTAAGCTTTAAAATCCGTTGCGCGTTTAGTTCATGAGGGACACGGCCAAGTCAGAAGTGACTTGGCCGTGTGAGTGTTCTTTGGAGGGACACGGCCAGGTGACTTGGCCGTGTCCCTTGCCTGTGTCCACCACTGCTTGCCTCTCTTCTTTTCTTCTTTGTTGAGAGACACGGCCATGTGGAGCTTGACTTGGCCGTGTTGAAGCCTTTTGGAGGGACACGGCCAGGTGACTTGGCCGTGTCCCTTGCCTGTGTCTTCCACTGTGAGTTTTGCTTCTTCTATTCCTTTGGAACTTGGTGAGACACGACCAAGTCAGAGTGACTTGGCCGTGTCTGGGCTTCATTGGAGGGACACGGCCACTGACTTGGCCGTGTCCCTTGCATGTGTCTGCTTCTGTGAGTTGCTCTTCTTCTTTAACTTGATATGGGACACGGCCAGTGACTTGGCCGTGTCCTTTGCCTGTGTCAGCTACTGTGCATTCTTCCTTCAGTCTTGGTTCCTTGGCTTTTTTAACATAAAACAAAACATCAAATAACTTTAAACAAAAACTAAATAAACAAAAACTAACAAAACATAAACACATACTAAAAACTAGATCAAAAACAACATAAACACTAAAATAAACTAAAACTATCAAAATTAATGAAAACACTAAACAAACCGACAAAAACTAACAAAATACCTAAATAAAACAATAATTATCATAATAAACAAACTACAAATCTATGACAAAAACTAACAAAACAACTACCCCACACTTACAACTTTGCTTGTCCTCAAGCAAATTCACATGGCATAAATTAAAAACTCAAACAACCTTAACTATAATTCCAACATATAAGATGAAATCCTTCAAGACATTAGACATAAATAATTGCAATTTCCTTCAATCAAGATTTTCTTAACTCATTCATTAATCCAGACATACAAATCTTATCTCTCATCTAAGTGTTTCACTCGATTTCAAAAGTTAATCACTCAAACCACTCATGATTGCATACTACCATAAACTTGCTTAATTATCCAATCTCCCTCACTGATTTTCTCAAGAAATAATTCGAAGGTCTTTTATTTGGATGCAATGGGGCTAAGGTGAAGGTGTGAGAAACGACATTTAAGCTAGAGCATCAAGAAATGGAGTATCTAAATTAGACACTACTCTTGCTAAGGCACTCATAACTCCCTCAAATGGCATACTCACCAACCCTTGATAATCTTACATATTTGCATAAAAATACATGAGTCAACATTCCTCTTTTGATAACCAATGCTAGAACATATATGAATTTTGTATATATATATATATATGTAACTTTTCTTTTATTTTCTCTCTCTTTTTTTACTTTTATCATTTTTTTAAAATATATATATATATATACAAAATTAAGAATTGCATGGAACATCTAGCTTAAAATATAGAGGAAAAGAATAATGACTCTTAATCAAATACAATGTGCAAAGTATGCATTTCAACCCCCAATAGCACAACTTTTTTTTTTACTTGCTTACCCCACACTTTGAAACAAACCACCCTATTGTCATATCATAAAACTCCATTCCTTAATGCAGGTATGATGATAATAAGAGAAAGTTGAGCTGTGAATTGTGTTGATCAAACAAGAAAAGGTCAAAGGCTCAACTTGGCTCACTAAGGAATTAAATATTAAAGGAGGTCTTTTTAAGCTAAAGGGCTAGCCTAATTTGCCTTCATCATTTTAAAACTTGAGATTAAATCATAATGTGAGTTCAATTAGTATGCAAAAGCAAACTCTAGAGATGCAAAATCATGAAGGTGCACACTTAAGAAAAGAAAATCAATCATTTAATCTATAAGGCTCAAAACTCACAAAGGTGGGTTCTCAAAGATTTATATGTCAAGAACCGCAGAATGTGAAAATTGATCCTAAATGAATTCAAATGCTCATATCTACACTGATACTAAAGTCTCAACTATAATGCTAGAATCACAGAAAAGATCAATAAATTTTCAACAATTATACCATGCACAACACAATAAAACATACCAAGGCAACTAAAACAAAAATTAAAGAAAAGCTAAAAGATTACTACCCCACACTTAAGAATTTACATTGTCCTCAATGGAAAACAAGAATAATAAAGAGAAAGAATTAAGGGACACCCTGTCTTCCATCGTACCTTGGTGAGGCAAAACCTAATTTTCCATCACAAACACAATTGTTCAAAAACAAGATGCAAGAGACTTTAGGGTTTCTATTTATTTAAACTAAACATAAAATCAAAATTGCAAAATACAAAATTATAACTATGAAAAAGAAATTCAAACTAATGGGTTGCCTCCCATTAAGCGCTTCTTTATTGTCATAAAGCTGGACATCATGCAAGGTCTAGGTATTAGTGTATATGCCCTAGGAAATTGATTTGGACCTTAATGTTATTCATTTTGTTATTAATAATGTTAGTGTATATGCCCTAGGCCATTGATTTGGACCTTAATGTTATTCATTTTGTTATTAATAAAGAAGTTTTTATTATCATTGTTATGTTTGCATGTTATATATAATAATGATTATATCCCTGGTTTATTATTGTTATGGAGATAATAATAAATATAACTAGTGTAATATTGATTTAATAATCATAAGATGATTATAGGTATGAAGATACAAATCAATATTATGGATACATGTTAGAGAACAGTGTATTGGATAGACCCACATATATATCACTTCATGGTTTAATGTCATAAGTGTATCTCATAATAGTTTTCATTTAATCCTTTGACTTGAGATTGTCATAGTTTCCAACATAAGGAATATTATGTTTTGACATGATCAAACGTTATCTGTAACTAGATAATTATAAAGGTTATGCTTGAACATGGTATAAATTGTGTAGAGGAAAATGAACAATCAAGATGGAATTTGTCCCTCTCTATGAGAGAGATATCTTCTGGGCCCCTCGATAAGTGTAACTGAGAAATGCATGGCCGTGCTCAAATAAGTTGATATAAGATCAATCTTATTTGTTTATCAGTTAACTTGAAGATCGAGTAATCATAAGTTTGGACAATATAAGTATGACATTTACTATGACTTATGTTCAAACTAGATATCGTGTGACAAAGGGATTAATGCATGTACTATTTCAGGTTTTCATTTATAATGATTCTCATGATTAATTGGGTAGTCGTAATGTCTTGCTAGAGGCCAATTATGATTTGTGCATTTCAATAGAGATTGAAATACACTACCAGTTAATATGAGCCTATCGGGTCACACACATAGAACGTAGGCTGTACTTAAATAATAATAATTATATTTTTATTATTGTTGTTAGTATTATTATTATTATTAGATATTAATAATAATATTGTTATAATAATTATTATTAGATAATAATTATTAAAAACGTGGTCCATATAGGATATGGACAGTTAGGGTTTTGACAAGGAAAGTCTTTTTAAACGGTTTTAAAAGGGCTAGAGGTATGATGATCTGATCATTATTCGTTTTGAAAGAAAACGGAAGAAGAGGAAAAACCTAAAAAACCCTAGTTTCGTTTTTGCAAAAAGTTCAGCCACTGCCGTTGGTGAGCTAGCACTCAGAACGACGTTCGTTTGTGTGGACTTCGTTAGAGGGTGTTCGTCTTCAGAAGGCAGCATCTGTTAATCGTTTTGAAGCTACGCAAAAAGGTTAGTTTCGAATCTCTTTTATCGAACTGAATGGATCACATGGATCCTGTGAGTAAATCGAAAGAAATTTTTTGTTTTTCGCTGCGGCAAGGGTTGCAGATTCTTCTCGATTTTCTAACAGTGGTATCAGAGCCCCTTGTTGATTCCATTTAATTCGAAATATGCCATGTTGATGTGTTGATGTGATCTATTGTTTTTCGAATGGCATGATTGGATTCGTTTTATCATTTGATGATGATTCGAATCTGTTATAAGAGATATAACCTAAATCGTTGTTGATATATGATGTCAAAGATGACCAATTGTATAAGATACAATTCTGTGAAGTCGAATTAGGGTTGGTATACAATCTGTTATGGTTTCAAATTTGGGTTAGTATGATTAATTCAATTCATTTATTCATATTGAATGTATACATAGATTTTGATTTTGATTAATATGATTATTGAGTAAATCATTTTCTAAGGTTTCTTGTAATAGTTCTCCGTTAATATGATTAATAGATTGCTATTATATTCTGTTTAATATGATTGACAGAATAAAGGTTTTGACAGAAAATAATTAATTGGATTAATGATTCTGTTTAGCTTCGAGGGGCGCTGCCCCTCGACCCCGCCCAGGGGTGCTGCCCTTTCGGAACCCCGCCCGCTAATATATTGACAAGCCTAACCGGCTAGCGGGACCACCGTATGTTCGCGCCCTATAGTTCGTTACCGTGACATTAAGAATGTCAATATATTTGTTTCTATTTAACATGTTGGTGATGAATATGCTATGATTATTTGATGTCTTGGCATGGTGCATAGTATGGCTTTATGACCTATGTGTTTGTTTATTCATATCTTTGGATTGTATATACGGCCTGCGTGTCGTTTATTTTTTTTAACTTTATTATTACTAGTTTAGTAGTTAGTTTTATTATTAATGTAATAATGAAGACTCAAGCTTGGAGAAGAAGATGAAAATTCCATGGAGATGAAGTTGCCTTTCAAGATATGAAGAAATGTACTATTGCAAATGTTGTAATAGATAGGTTTTCTTTTCACCTAGGGTTGCCTATATGATCTTCATTTGGTCTCATGAAGATCATATCTAGTTTGGCCATACTATGTCACGTTTATTTTTATCGAATATGTATGAGATGCCATGTTTGATAGTTTATGTATGCATATGGGATATGATATATAAATGTTAATTTTAACATGTTTTCAAAATTAAATGGAATGAACCCTCACTATTAATCTAAGTTTTAATGCCATCCATATCTTAAACACTTATCAAGGCTAAGATCACCTAAATGTAGATTTTGCCAAAGCAAAGTACTTTAGGTTATCCTAGTAAGATATGATGAGTAATGGTGCTGCTCATGCGTTTAAAATTGGTTAGACTTAATTAGGCTATCAAAATGGTTTTGGGCCTAAGGCATTAGATGGGGTATAACATGCTATGATATATGATGTCATGATCCCATATTATCTAAGAGTTACATGTGATGTAATTGGTAAGGGGTTACCTACCATAATAACTTGATTTTAAGTGTCATGCCAAAGCTGACTTAATATTAAGTAAAAATTGGATCTTAGCCCACTAAAATGTCATTGTGATGATTGAGGGTTATATTTTAGTGGGATTTTAATTACTTATCACCTTTTATTAATTAAAATTTGCATATTTTGTAGATTGAAATGGCTACCAACAATAACTCCACTTTATCACTGCGATCCATCCTTGAGAAGGAAAAACTGAAAGAGAATGGGACTAATTTTGTTGATTGGTTTAGGAACCTGAGAATTGTTCTCAAACAAGAAAAGAAGTCCTATGTGCTTGATGAAGCTGTCCCTGAGCCACCTCCTGCTAATGCTTCTAATGCTGATAAGAACAAACATAAGAAGCATATGGATGATTCCAATGACATTGGATGTCTTATGCTTGCTACTATGTGTCCAGAACTTCAGAAGGATCTGGAACACTTGGAGGCTTATGAGATGAGTGTCCATCTCAAACAAGCTTTCCAACAGCAAGCTAGGCAGGATAGATTTGACACTGCTGTTGCATTATTTGACTGCAAGATGTCAGAGGGCGAATCGGTTAGCGCTCATGTTTTGAAAATGAAGGGCTACATTGATCACCTTGCCTAACTTGGATATCCCTTGAGTTTAGAACTCTCCACGGATTTGATCCTTCATTCTTTGCCCAGCAGTTTTTCACATTTTGTTATGAACTATAATATGAACAACATGGAAAAGTCCATTCCTGAGCTACATGGTATGCTCAAAACTGCTGAAGGGAATATCAAAAAGCCCACTAAGGCTACCCATGTATTGAATGTCAATAAGGGTAAGCCTATGAAGAAAAAAGGCAAGGCAAAGGGTAAAGCAACAGTTGCTACAAAGCCTAAGGGACAGCCCAAGCCAAAAGAACGCAAGGCACCTGTTCCTAAGGAAGGAACTTGTTTCCATTGCAAGGAGCCTGGGCATTGGAAAAGAAATTGCCCACTTTATTTGGCTGAATTGAAGAAATCGAAGGGTAGTGCGACTACATCTTCAGGTATATATGTTATAGAAATTAACTTATCTGCTTCTACTTCATGGGTATTGGATACTGCATGTGGTTCTCACATTTGTACAAATGTGCAGGGACTCAAAAGGAGTAGATCACTGAAAAGGGGCGAAGTTGACCTACGAGTTGGGAATAAAGTAAGAGTTGCTGCACTAGCTGTAGGATCTTATGAACTTCATATGCCTAATGGCTTTTTGTTAAATTTGAACAATTGCTATTATGTTCCTACTCTGAGTAGGAATCTTATTTCAGTTTCAGTTTTGGATGATGAAGGTTTTTCATTTTTAATTAAAAATAAGACCTGTTATATTTTTGATAAAGATGATTTGCTTTATGGTATTGCAAGATCTTTTAATGGCCTTTATGTCCTTGACTTAGATGATTCTAGGGAGAATCATATTTATAACATAAACTCTAAAAGAATTAAGCCAAATGACCTAAACCCTACATTTTTATGGCATTGTCGTCTTAGCCATATAAATGAGAAACGCATTTCTAAACTTCATCAAGATGGATTATTAGATTCATTTGATTTTGAATCATTTGATAAATGTGAATCTTGTTTACTTGGCAAAATGACAAAGAATCCTTTCATCGGACAAGGTGAAAGGGCTAATGACTTGCTTGGACTAGTACATACAGATGTATGTGGCCCGTTAAGCATTAGTGCCAGAGGAGGATATAATTACTTCATTACTTTTACTGATGATTTCAGTAGGTATGGCTATGTCTACCTAATGAAACATAAGCATGAGGCTTTTGAAATGTTCAAAACTTTTCAAAATGAAGTACAAAATCAACTTGGTAAAACTATTAAGGCACTTCGATCTGATCGAGGTGGTGAATTTTTGAGCCAAGAATTTGACGAACATCTAAGAAATTATGGAATTGTTTCACAATTAACTCCTCCAGGAACTCCACAATGGAATGGTGTTTCTGAAAGAAGAAATTGAACTTTATTAGATATGGTTCGATCTATGATGAGTCAAGCAGATCTTCCATTATCATTTTGGGGTTATGCCTTGGAGACAGCTGCTTTTGTTTTAAACTGTGTACCATCTAAACGGTTGAAAAGACACCATATGAGATATGGACTGGCAAAACGCCTAGTTTGTCTTTTCTTAAGATTTGGGGTTGTGAGGCTTATGTGAAAAGACCAGTTTCAGATAAGTTAGCTCCAAAATCTGCTAAATGTATTTTTGTGGGATATCCTAAGGAAACTAAAGGATATTATTTCTATATTCCAACTGAGAACAAAGTGTTTGTTGCTCGAAATGGAACCTTCTTGGAAAAGGAATTCATTTCTAAAAGAACTAGTGGGAGTACAATTCAATTAGATGAATTTATAGAACCACAAGAAGATATTGCACCGCCTGAAGAAACAGTTTCAGAACCACAAGGCATTGTGGAAACTGAAAATGTTACACAAGTTCTGCGCAGATCTGATAGACCACGTCATCGGCCTGAGAGATATGGATTTCTCATGACTGAAAGTCGTGAAGTTTTGCTCATAGATCAAGATGAGCCAACTACCTATCTTGAAGCTGTGTCAGGTCCAGATTCAGAGAAATGGCTTGGAGCCATGAACTCTGAGATGCAGTCCATGTTTGACAACCAAGTTTGGGCCTTAATTGATCCTCCCGAAGGTATTAAGACTATTGGTTGCAAATGGGTTTTCAAGAAGAAAATTGACATGGATGGAAATGTGCAAACCTATAAAGCAAGGTTGGTTGCTAAAGGTTTCAAACAAACTCATGGTATAGACTATGATGAAACCTTTTCTCCAGTTGCTATGATTAAATCTATTAGGATTCTCCTTGCCATTGCTGCATACTATGATTATGTGATATGGCAAATGGATGTCAAAACCGCTTTCCTTAATGGAAATTTACTCAAGGATGTGTACATGACACAACCTGAGGGTTTTGTAAATCCTGAGAATTCTGGGAAGGTTTGCAAGCTTCAAAGGTCCATTTATGGATTGAAGCAAGCATCTCGAAGCTGGAATCTTTGTTTTGATGAAACAGTTAAGAACTTTGGTTTCATTCAAAATGAAGATGAACCATGTGTTTACAAGATGGTTAGTGGGAGTGCTATCGTGTTCTTAGTCCTATATGTAGATGACATATTGATCATTGGAAATGATGTCCCCACTTTACAAAAGGTTAAAGATTGGTTAGGGAATTCTTTTTCAATGAAGGACTTGGGTGAGGCTGCATATATCCTTGGTATAAAGATCTATAGAGATAGATCTAGAAGGATAATTGGCTTAAGTCAAAGTACATACATTGACAAAGTGTTGAAGAGGTTCAGCATGCAAGATTCCAAGAAGGGATTTTTGCCTATGTCACATGGTATTCATCTTAGCAAGAATCAATGTCCTAAGACATCTGATGAGCGAGATAGAATGAATAAGATCCCTTATGCTTCTGCTATTGGATCTATTATGTATGCCATGCTATGTACTAGACCTGATGTCTCATATTCTTTGAGCACAACAAGTAGATATCAAGCTGATCCTGGTGAGGGTCACTGGACAGCTGTTAAGAACATTCTTAAGTATCTAAGAAGAACTAAGGATGTTTTCTTAGTTTATGGAGGTTTGGAAGATGAGCTAGTTGTAAATGGTTACACAGATGCTAGTTTCCAAACTGATATAGATGATTACAAATCGCAGTCAGGTTTTGTATTCACATTGAATGGTGGAGCCATTACTTGGAAAAGTTCCAAGCAAAGCACAGTAGCAGATTCTACAACAGAAGCTGAGTATATAGCATCATCAGATGCAGCTAAGGAAGCAGTTTGGCTGAAGAAATTCATCACTGAGCTTGGAGTGGTGCCTAGCATTGCTAATCCTATGGCTATCTATTGTGACAACAATGGTGCCATAGCGCAAGCAAAAGAGCCAAGGTCCCATCAAAAATCTAAGCACATACTCAGGCGATTTCACCTCATTCGAGACATCATTGATAGAGGTGATATCAAGATATGCAAAGTTGACCCAAATGACAACATAGCAGATCCATTGACAAAGCCTCTCTCGCGGGTCAAGCATGATCACCACACTACGTCTATGGGTATGAGATATTTGTTAGACTAGGCCTAGTGCAAGTGGGAGACTGTTAGTGTATATGCCCTAGGCCATTGATTTGGACCTTAATGTTATTCATTTTGTTATTAATAAAAAAGTTTTTATTATCATTGTTATGTTTGCATGTTATATATAATAATGATTATATCCCTGGTTTATTATTGTTATGGAGATAATAATAAATATAACTAGTGTAATATTGATTTGATAATCATAAGATGATTATAGGTATGAAGATACAAATCAATATTATGGATACATGTTAGAGAACAGTGTATTGGATAGACCCACATAGATATCACTTCATGGTTTAATGTCATAAGTGTATCTCATAATAGTTTTCATTTAATCCTTTGACTTGAGATTGTCATAGTTTCCAACATAAGGAATATTATGTTTTGACATGATCAAACGTTATCTGTAACTAGATAATTATAAAGGTTATGCTTGAACATGGTATAAATTGTGTAGAGGAAAATGAACAATCAAGATGGAATTTGTCCCTCTCTATGAGAGAGATATCTTCTGGGCCCCTCGATAAGTGTAACTGAGAAATGCATGGCCGTGCTCAAATAAGTTGATATAAGATCAATCTTATTTGTTTATCAGTTAACTTGAAGATCGAGTAATCATAAGTTTGGACAATATAAGTATGACATTTACTATGACTTATGTTCAAACTAGATATCGTGTGACAAAGGGATTAATGCATGTACTATTTCAGGTTTTCATTTATAATGATTCTCATGATTAATTGGGTAGTCGTAATGTCTTGCTAGAGGCCAATTATGATTTGTGCATTTCAATAGAGATTGAAATACACTACCAGTTAATATGAGCCTATCGGGTCACACACATAGAACGTAGGCTGTACTTAAATAATAATAATTATATTTTTATTATTGTTGTTAGTATTATTATTATTATTAGATATTAATAATAATATTGTTATAATAATTATTATTAGATAATAATTATTAAAAACGTGGTCCATATAGGATATGGA
Source organism: Garcia nutans (assembly GCA_947685225.1). Lineage (NCBI taxonomy): Eukaryota > Viridiplantae > Streptophyta > Magnoliopsida > Malpighiales > Euphorbiaceae > Garcia > Garcia nutans. The sequence continues at coordinate 41,660,557 of CANTUV010000045.1, forward strand.
CAGTTAGGGTTTTGACAAGGAAAGTCTTTTTAAACGGTTTTAAAAGGGCTAAAGGTATGATGATCTGATCATTATTCGTTTTGAAAGAAAACGAAAGAAGAGGAAAAACCTAAAAAACCCTAGTTTCGTTTTTGCAAAAAGTTCAGCCACTGCCGTTGGTGAGCTAGCACTCAGAACGACGTACGTTTGTGTGGACTTCGTTAGAGGGTGTTCGTCTTCAGAAGGCAGCATCTGTTAATCATTTTGAAGCTACGCAAAAAGGTTAGTTTCGAATCTCTTTTATCGAACTGAATGGATCACATGGATCCTGTGAGTAAATCGAAAGAAATTTTTTGTTTTCCACTGCGGCAAGGGTTGCAGATTCTTCTCGATTTTCTAACACTAGGGATCATGGATCAAAGTGCTGTCAATGATCCTCAATTCCTGAAATCCTTCTTTATATGGTTTAACTCTATGTCTATTTGCTTTAAAAGTCTTATTAGTTCTAGAGTTAAACAATTCAATGGCACCAGAAGGACATACCTTAGTTACCTTGAAAGGACCACTCCATCTAGATTTGGGTTTACCTAGAAACAGACGGAGTCGAGAATTAAAAAGTAAAACTTTCATACCTGGACTCAATGTCTGATGCATAATAAATCTGTCTTGAAGTGCTTTAGTGTGATCCTTATAATTCCTCGAGCTCTCATATGCCTTTGGGTTAAGGCATCTTTGGGTCTTCCCCACTGATTTAGCCCCCTCTTCTAAAGTCAGTGTCAGCTCCAATTTATCTGGGGAACCTGTCTGCAAGAAAGCATCTGAAACAACTGCTTCAACACAATTAATTAAAGAACATTCCTCATGTAAAGCAGTTGTAGGAATAAGAGAAGTGTTAAAAATAGAAAATTCCACAGTTTGTCCCAAAACAGTCATTGATAATTTTCCATTTTTAACATCTATCAAAGTGTTAGTAGTCGCCATAAAAGGCCTACCCAGCAGAATGGTGTGTGCAGATGGTGAAGAATTACCTACTTCCATGTCAAGAACAATGAAATCCACAGGTACTATCAACCCTCCAACCTTAACTAACACATCTTCTATAACCCCTTTCGGGAATCTAAAAGACCTATCAGCTAATTGCAACACCATTTTTGTCGGTTTAAGCTCCCCTAGTTCTAATTCTTGGAACACAGAATAAGGCATCAAATTCACACTAGCTCCTAAATCACACATGCCCTCAGTTCCTTTCCCATTCCCCACAGAAATTTGAATTATAAAGCTTCGAAGATCCTTTAGTTTGGGAGGCAGTTTATGCTGCAGAACAACACTAGCTACCTTTGAAACTATCACCTTTTCATTCATCTCATACCTCTTTTTCTTGGTGATTAGGTCTTTGAAGAACTTGGCATAAGCCGGTATGTTTTTTATTGCATCCAGTAAGGGTAAGTTAATACTTACCTTAGACAGCATGTTGAAGATGTTAAAAAATTGCTTATCTGCTTTATCATCCTTCAACCTGCTGGGGAATGGTATAGGTGGCCGGTATGGATTGCTTATCTTATGTAGATCTGCTGTAGGGGACTTCTCCACTGATCTTTCTCCAGCACCTTTGTTCTTTGATTCTCCTCCCCCCTTGTTCTCTTTGTTTCCTGCATTCACTGAATCATTTTCAACATTATTATAAATTTCCTTACCACTTCTAAGAACAGTCACAGATTGCGCCTGCTCAGGTTGACTTGGGAATTTCCCCTTTTGTTGAATCTTCATCTGTTGTGCAAGTTGTCCAACTTGAGTCTCCACTTTTTTAAAAGATGCTTCTAAGGAATCCAGCCTCTTGTTGGTCACCTCTTGATTTTTAGCACTGACTTGGATAAAAGCTTGTAAACTTTCCTCCAAACTCTCTATCCTAGACTTCCCTTGATTTGAGGATTGGCCTTGCTCTTGGTTCTGTCTTTAAAGAAAATGGAAAGGCTGCTGAGAATTATTTGTTCCCCAAGAAAAATTTGGGTGATTCTTCCAACCAGGGTTGTATGTATTTGAATAAGGATCATTCCTGGCCCTTGGTTGAAATCCTCCCATAGCATTGACTTGCTCAGCTTCATTCCCATATGTAATATCCCAATGTATGCCCTAGAAGTTTTAAAATAATTGTTGTTTGATTTGAATTAAATGTATATATGTTTTTGCAAAGGAGATGATTGTGTTAATGGAATGTATATGCTGTATATATGTTAATATATATAACATATAAGTTGGTCAAATGGAGAGTCAAGGGAAGAAGATATTTTAATTTGGGATGAGTGAAATTACTAAATAGGGCATGTGGATGAAGGGTTGTTAGAACAAGTGAGAAGAGGGTATGTTGGTAATTGTCTTTTTAGAATTGCTTGGTGGAGATATAAAGAGATGATAATTTGACTTTTCTTTATCATCTTTTCTTCTTTTTCCTTATGGTGGCCGGCTCATCCAAAGACAAAAGGGAGCAAGAGAGCAAGAGAGGATCTTGAAGTTCTAAGCTCAAATTGAAGGAGGAATCAAAGGATTTGGTTGGAGATTTGTGAAATTTCTTCATTTAAGGTAAGTACTCTCTTGTTTTCCTTTGTTCTTTTTGAAGTGGTGTTTGAAGTGAGTTTTGAATTGTTAGTAATATGATTAGTTGTGATTGAGGTGTGTTTCTAAGTGTTGAAAGTGATTGTAAGTAAAGAAGTTATATTATTGTTGATATTGGAAGTGTTGGTTTTGGTTTGAAGATGGTAAGTTAAGAGTGATGTTGGTTTTTAGGTTTTTGAAGTGGTAAGAGATTGAATGTGTTGTTAATGTGCAAATTGTGATAAATATGTAAAATATGTGTTTAGAACATTGATTACATTCATTTGAATTAAGTTATATTGTGTATAATGAAATTTAGTGCAACCAAAGGAGATTTGGACATGTTTAGGGTTTCAATTCATGAGTGACACGGCCAAAAGCAAGGAGAGACACGGCCAATTCATGAGAGACACGGCCAAGCCAAGGAAATTTGGGCCGTGTTGAATTGATTTTGGAGAGACACGGCCGTGTCCCATGCTCGTGTTTGTTACTGCCAAATTTGTGTTGAGAGACACGGCCACAAGCTTGGCCGTGTCCCTCAAATGTGTTAGTTAATGTTTCTATCCTTTGTTCTTCTTGCATTGTTTTGATTCTCCAAAGGTATTTATGTACCTAAACCTAAACATAAACACTTTAAACACACTTAAAACAATAATGATCCAAACAAAAGTATGTGCAATGCCATTGATTATGTATACTTGAGTGATGAATTGATCAATGTGAATCTTGTGAATGGTAATGTGTATATGAATAATGTACTTTGAAATGCTATATTAATGAGGCTATATGTACAATATGAATGGAGATATGAAATGATATGAGGCCATTGTGATTTGGCTATGATGATTCCATTGAAAGAATATAAGGCATGTTTGCCTAATTGATGATGAGAATTGAGAATGAGATAATAAATGAATTGTGTGTCTAATGTGTTATTCATTTTCAGAGTTTTGTTGTTGGTGGCATGCCTATTGGTAACATTCTCTTGAAGTTAGGTTGGATTTGATCCTTGAAGCCTAATTGAGATGTTACAACCCTTGAAGCTAGGTTGGGTTGGTTCTTGAAGCCAAGTTGGGTTGATACTTAGCATGCTTTGTTCCCCTTGAAGCTTGGTTGAACCTAATCCTTGAAGCCTAGTTGGGTATATGATAATGATAAATGTGATAATAAAACCAAAGCATTAACTCTGAAAATTGAATGGCATATTAGAGTGGTTTGGGCCCATGCTTGTTTTTGTATATAATGTGATTCTTGAATGTTAAAATCAATGAAACTATGAAGATGTAATAATGAATATTGTTATGACATTGAATGTAGTGTGATGTGATAATGTGATGTGCTTCTATGTGTATGGTTTATGAAATATAAAGGTGTGATGTTAGCTTTTTCACTTGTGACGTTAACTTTATGATTTAGATGTGTATCATTGCATTGCTTTTAAGAATAGTGTTGGTATATTTTGTACTACTAAGCCGATCGCGCAGGTGACAGAGTTGAACCTGAGAGCTCCTCGAGACCAAGTGAGACTAGACATTGAGAATTTTCTTTTGGGACTTAAAGATCATAGAAGAGCTGCCAATCATGTATATATTCTATGTTTTGTAAACTTTGATTTATATCATATTTGTAATAACTTCCGCTATGAATTAATAAATGTTTTTATATATGGTGTCTTTTGGATTTCTTTTAAATGTTTGAGATTGGTTTCACTTATTTATAAAGATAATTGTTGTGTTTTTTTTAACTGTGGCATTTTCTATATTCAGTATACGTATTTTACGATCGTTTAAGCATGCTTGGTACGTATACGGGATATAGGGGTGTTACAATTGTTTTGGTATCAGAGCCTAGGTTTGAGATTCTCAACCTAGGTCAAGTGTAAGAAAAAGAGTGTTTTGATTTTAAAAACGTGGATTTTTTAATAACATACATGATTGGCATTGGCAGTCTCTGATCTTTAATGAGAGGAATTTTGCTGTGTTTGCAGATATAGGTTGTGATGGATTCTCACTCACGTCAATCAGTCGAGGGTAGTGTTGAGAGTATAGCTCCTGATGAGATTAGAGAGAGAGCTAGAGTGGATAGTGCTGGTGAGGTACCTGCTTCTGTGTCGGGGAGACCAGCTGGTGAGGAGGTTCCGCCAGGTTGGTTTAGGCATGTGATTGATTTGTTGAGGCAAGCACTAGTACAACCACCACCGCCACCCCCACAGCCTTTGGTATCAGTGAGGCACTATGATAAACTAAGGAAATATGGAGTAGAAGATTTCCTAGGTACTGTTGATCCAGCTGTGGCTGAGCAGTGGCTAGATAAAGTACATAGAATATTTGTTCAGTTGCAAGCCACTCCAGAAGAAAAATTTGACTATGCAAGATCATTGTTGCAGAAGGATTCATATGACTGGTGGAAGACAGTGCCCCATGCTATGGATGATCCACCAACCTTGTCCTATGCTGATTTTCTGAGAGAGTTTGAATTGAAGTATACTCCAAGGGAGTATAAAGACATGAAGAAGATGGAGTTCTTGAGTTTAAAGCAAGATAACCGGACCGTAACTGAGTATGAGGTTGAGTTTATTCGATTGAGCCATTATGCTGGGGGTATTGTATCTGATGAAATAGATAGATGCAGGAGATTTGAGGAGGGATTGAGGCCCTCTATCATGTGTCTTGTGGCTGGATCTAGATATCATGATTTTTCCCAGCTGGTTGCAGCAGCTAGGAGTGTAGAGAGAGCTCAGGTTATTGCAGCTGCTTTAGAGGAAGAGATCAGAGTTAGAAGACCTCCGTTTGAGGCAGGGTCTTCGTCTGTGAAAAGAGGTAAAGGAAGTTTTGTTCCTCGGGCTAGTAGGAGTCAGAGGCCAGCGGGCAGGTCAGTACAGTTTCAGAGACAGAGATCTAGACCTACAGTTTCAGTGGCAAGTGCTCCGACCCCAGTGATGCAGAGATCCACCTTACCCATATGCATTCATTGTGGGAGGCCACATGGTGGTCCTTGTTGGAAGACTGGTGTAGCAGGGGTATGTTTCAGATGTTGATCTCCCGATCATTTTGTGAGAGATTGTCCTGAGAGACAGGAGCGAATGTCAGTGGATACTGCAGCTTCCCGACCTAGTGTGAGGGGAGGTCGAGGAGGCAGAGGTTTTAGTAGAGGAGGCAGATCTGGGTTCAGTTCTAGAGGAGGTTCTACATCCAGGGAAAGTAGACCAGAGGAGGCTGGATCTTCTCAGAGGATTTATGTGATGCAGAGGCAACCAGATGCTTCGGCAGTCATAGCTGGTACTTTTTCTTTATTTGGTATTTCAGTACTTGCTTTGATTGATCTCGGATCCACGCATTCATATATTAGTGCATCTATTTTGCCTGTGTCTGATGTGCATGCTGAATCCCTAGGATTTGATGTATTGGTGACAAATCCGTTAGGGCATGGTGTGATTGTTAGCAAAGTGCACCGAGATAGTGCAGTAGTGGTTCAAGGTAAGGAGTTTCTTGGAGACTTGATTGAAATGCCTTTTAAGGAATATGATGTGATCCTAGGCATGGATTGGTTATCTAAACATGGAGCTGTGGTAGATTGTAAAAAGAAAATTGTTACTTTGAGAACTAGTGACGGAAGAGAGGTGATAGTATCTAATGAGAAGGAACAGCTAGCATCCTTGTTTGTTTCAGCTGTTGCAGCTAGAAGATTGATTAGAAAAGGGTGTGATGCTTATCTTGCTCATGTGGTGGATACTAGAGTAAGGGGTTCTCAAATCGATAGTATACCCACAGTTGCAGAGTTTCCAGATGTGTTTCCAGAGGAGTTGCCAGGATTGCCTCCTGAGAGAGAGGTGGAGTTTGGTATTGAATTATTGCCTGGTACCACTCCTATCTCTATTACTCCTTATAGAATGGCACCTGCTGAGCTGAGAGAATTGAAGGTGCAGTTGCAGGAGTTGTTGGATAGAGGGTTTGTTCGCCCTAGTGTTTCACCTTGGGGAGCTCCTGTCTTATTTGTGAAGAAAAAGGATGGTACTATGAGATTGTGTATCGATTATAGGTAATTGAACAAGGTGACTATTAAAAATAAATATCCTTTGCCTAGAATTGATGATCTCTTTGATCAGTTGAAGGGTGCAGCAGTGTTTTCCAAAATTGATTTGAGATCAGGGTATCATCAGTTGAGGGTCAGAGCTGAAGATGTTCCTAAGACTGCTTTTCGGACCAGGTATGGGCATTATGAGTTTCTAGTTATGCCTTTTGGTTTGACGAATGCACCTGCAGTTTTTATGGACTTGATGAATAGGGTGTTTAGGCCCTACTTGGATCAGTTTGTAGTGGTCTTTATTGATGACATTCTGGTGTATTCGCGTAATGAGGAGGAGCATGATAAGCATTTGCGGATTGTGCTGCAGATTTTGAGAGAGAAACAATTGTTTGCTAAACTGTCGAAGTGTGAGTTTTGGCTGGACCAAGTTACTTTTCTCGGTCATATAGTTTCAACAGAGGGTATTAGAGTTGATCCGAGTAAAGTTGAAGCTATTGTGAATTGGAGTCCACCAAAGTCTGTGACTAAAGTTAGAAGTTTTCTGGGTTTGGCAGGCTATTACCGACGGTTTGTGAAAGGATTTTATTTGATAGCTACTCCACTTACTAGATTACTTCGAAAGGGAGTTAGATTTGTGTGGACAGATCAGTGTCAGGCTAGTTTCGAACAGTTGAGAGAAATGTTGACTCAAGCGCCTGTTCTTACTTTACCTGTGGAAGATAAACCATATGTGATTTACAGTGATGCTTCACATAGTGGTTTGGGTTGTGTCCTGATGCAAGAAGGTAAAGTGATAGCTTATGCTTCTCGACAGTTGAAACCGCATAAGCTCAATTATCCGACCTATGATTTAGAGTTGGCAGCCATTGTGTTTGCAATGAAGATTTGGCGACATTATCTGTATGGGGAAAAGTGTTTTATCTATACTGATCATAAAAGTTTAAAATATTTGGTGTCCAAAAAGAGCTTAATCTTCGACAGAGGAGATGGTTGAAGTTGATTAAGGACTACGACTGTTTGATTGATTATCATCCTGGTAAGGCAAATGTTGTTGTTGATGCCTTGAGTCGGAAGTCTTTAGCTGGTTTAACTGTTTATTCGCTCTCGTTGCTTGTTGAGTTGAGAGCATTGCATGCTAGTTTTGTATCTTGTGATGATGGTGCATTGTTGGCACAGTTGCAGTTGAAACCAGTGTTGTTGGATCAGATCAAAGAAGCTCAATTGGCTGATGATAAGATTTAGAAGATTGTTTCATATTGTCAGAATGGAAAGAGTCGAGATTTCATTGTTAGAAGTGATGGAAGTCTTTGGTTTAAGAACAGATTGTGTGTACCTGATGATACTAATTTGAGAAGGATCATTTTAGAAGAAGCACATCAATCAGTATTTGCTATGCATCCGGGCAGTACAAAGATGTATCATGATTTGAAGCAACTTTACTGGTGGTCTGGTCTGAAGAGAGACATTGCAGATTTTGTGTCTAAATGTCTCACATGTCAGAGGGTAAAAGCTGAGCATCAAGTTCCAACAGGGTTACTTCAACCGTTATCAGTACCTGAATGGAAATGGGATAGAGTAACCAAGGATTTTGTATCTGGTTTACCATTGACACAAAGAAAGCATGATGCTATTTGGGTGATTGTTGACAGGTTGACTAAGACAGCTCATTTTCTTCCGATTCGGATGGATTACTCTTTGGAGAGGTTAGCTGAGCTGTATATTCATGAGATTGTGAAGCTGCATGGTGTTCCAACTTCTATAGTGTCTGATCGAGATCCCCGATTTACTTCAAGGTTTTGGAAGAGTTTACAGGGTGCTTTGGGTTCTCTATTGCACTTCAGTACTGCTTTTCATCCGCAGACAGATGGGCAGTCTGAGAGGGTGATACAGATTATTGAGGATATGTTAAGAAACTGTGTCATCGATTTCTCTGGAAGTTGGGATGGATTTTTACCACTTGTTGAATTTGCTTACAACAAAAGTCACCAATCCAGCATTGGTATGGCACCATTCGAGGCATTGTATGGTAGACGGTGTAGGACACCTCTATGTTGGAATGAACTTGGTGAAAGTAAGTTAATTGGTCCTGATTTGGTTAAAGAAACTGAAGAGAAAGTGAAAATGATTCGAGATAGGTTGAAAACAGCTTCGGACCGACAGAAATCTTATTCAGATTTGAAGAGGAGAGACATTGAATATAATGTGGGAGATAAAGTATTTTTGAAAGTGTCTCCTTGGAAAAAGATCTTGAGGTTTGGTCGGAAAGGGAAATTGAGTCCTCGTTTCATTGGACCGTATGAAGTGTTGCAAAGAATTGGACCAGTTGCTTATCGGCTTGCTTTACCACCTGAGTTGGATAAGATCCATAATGTATTCCATGTTTCTATGTTAAGGAGATACAGATCGGATCCATCTCATGTATTGCCAATTGAATCTATCAAAGTAAATCCAGATTTGACATTTGAAGAGGAACCAATTGCTATTTTGGCACGTGATGTGAAAGAGTTGAGAAATAAGAAAGTGCCACTTGTGAAGATTTTGTGGAAGAATCATGCAAAGGAAGAGGCAACTTGAGAAAGTGAGCAATCAATGCGAGATCAATATCCTCAACTATTTCAGACTTGATATCAGGTAATTTCGAGGGCGAAATTTCTTTTTAGAGGGGGAGAATTGTAATATCCCAATGTATGCCCTAGAAGTTTTAATATAATTGTTGTTTGATTTGAATTAAATGTATATATGATTTTGCAAAGGAGATGATTGTGTTAATGGAATGTATATGTTGTATATATGTTAATATATATAACATATAAGTTGGTCAAATGGAGAGTCAAGGGAAGAAGATATTTTAATTTGGGATGAGTGAAATTACTAAATAGGGCATGTGGATGAAGGGTTGTTAGAACAAGTGAGAAGAGGGTATGTTGGTAATTGTCTTTTTAGAATTTCTTGGTGAAGATTTAAAGAGATGATAATTTGACTTTTCTTTATCATCTTTTCTTCTTTTTCCTTATGGTGGCCGGCTCATCCAAAGACAAAAGGGAGCAAGAGAGCAAGAGAGGATCTTGAAGTTCTAAGCTCAAATTGAAGGAGGAATCAAAGGATTTGGTTGGAGATTTGTGAAATTTCTTCATTTAAGGTAAGTACTCTCTTGTTTTCCTTTGTTCTTTTTGAAGTGGTGTTTGAAGTGAGTTTTGAATTGTTAGTAATATGATTAGTTGTGATTGTGGTGTGTTTCTAAGTGTTGAAAGTGATTGTAAGTAAAGAAGTTATATTATTGTTGATATTGGAAGTGTTGGTTTTGGTTTGAAGATGGTAAGTTAAGAGTGATGTTGGTTTTTAGGGTTTTGAAGTGGTAAGAGATTGAATGTGTTGTTAATGTGCAAATTGTGATAAATATGTAAAATATGTGTTTAGAACATTGATTACATTCATTTGAATTAAGTTATATTGTGTATAATGAAATTTAGTGCAACCAAAGGAGATTTGGACATGTTTAGGGTTTGAATTCATGAGTGACACGGCCAAAAGCAAGGAGAGACACGGCCAATTCATGAGAGACACGGCCAAACCAAGGAAATTTGGGCCGTGTTGAATTGATTTTGGAGAGACACGGCTGTGTCCCATGCCCGTGTTTGTTACTGCCAAATTTGTGTTGAGAGACACGGCCACAAGCTTGGCCGTGTCCCTCAATTGTGTTAGTTAATGTTTCTATCCTTTGTTCTTCTTGCATTGTTTTGATTCTCCAAAGGTATTTATGTACCTAAACCTAAACATAAACACTTTAAACACACTTAAAACAATAATGATCCAAACAAAAGTATGTGCAATGCCATTGATTATGTATACTTGAGTGATGAATTGATCAATGTGAATCTTGTGAATGGTAATGTGTATATGAATAATGTACTTTGAAATGCTATATTAATGAGGCTATATGTACAATATGAATGGAGATATGAAATGATATGAGGCCATTGTGATTTGGCTATGATGATTCCATTGAAAGAATATAAGGCATGTTTGCCTAATTGATGATGAGAATTGAGAATGAGATAATAAATGAATTGTGTGTCTAATGTGTTATTCATTTTCAGAGTTTTTTTGTTGGTGGCATGCCTATTGGTAACATTCTCTTGAAGTTAGGTTGGATTTGATCCTTGAAGCCTAATTGAGATGTTACAACCCTTGAAGCTAGGTTGGGCTGGTTCTTGAAGCCAAGTTGGGTTGATACTTAGCATGCTTTGTTCCCTTTGAAGCTTGGTTGAACCTAATCCTTGAAGCCTAGTTGGGTATATGATAATGATAAATGTGATAATAAAACCAAAGCATTAACTCTGAAAATTGAATGGCATATTAGAGTGGTTTGGGCCCATGCTTGTTTTTGTATATAATGTGATTCTTGAATGTTAAAATCAATGAAACTATGAAGATGTAATAATGAATATTGTTATGACATTGAATGTAGTGTGATGTGATAATGTGATGTGCTTCTATGTGTATGGTTTATGAAATATAAAGGTGTGATGTTAGCTTTTCACTTGTGACGTTAACTTTATGATTTAGATGTGTATCATTGCATTGCTTTTAAGTATAGTGTTGGTATATTTTGTACTACTAAGCCGATGGCTTAGCACAATAGTGTTTGATCGCGCAGGTGACAGAGTTGAACCTGAGAGCTCCTCGAGACCAAGTGAGACTAGACATTGAGGATTTTCTTTTGGGACTTAAAGATCAGAGAAGAGCTGCCAATCATGTATATATTCTATGTTTTGTAAACTTTGATTTATATCATATTTGTAATAACTTCCGCTGTGAATTAATAAATGTTTTTATATATGGTGTCTTTTGGATTTCTTTTAAATGTTTGAGATTGGTTTCACTTATTTATAAAGATAATTGTTGTGTTTTTTTTAACTGTGTCATTTTCTATATTCAGTATACGTATTTTACGATCATTTAAGCATGCTTGGTACGTATACGGGATATAGGGGTGTTACACCATATGATTCATATGCAGAGGGACAAATGTTTGCTCCATGCCCGACAGTTCCACAGATTCCACACGCTTCTTGAGTAGATGAAGAAATATTGTTCTTCATGTTCAGCATCTGCACTTGCCTTGTTAACTCAGCTATCTGATTTACCATATCACTATTGCCTTCCAATTGGTTCACCCCTTTGCTTCTTCCTCTTACACTCTTCTGTTGAGAATTAGCTCCCAACATCTCAAAAATATCATAAGTTTCAGCTGCTGTCTTTTCTCCCATGGCTCCCCCAGCTGCATTATCAATTGTATTCTGAAATTGCTGGGTTAAACCATCATAGAAAAACTGGTTCAGAAGTTGAAGGGGATAGTGATGATGTGGACACTGGATCAATAGCATCTTAAATCTGTCCCATGCCTCATGAAATGGCTCTCCTTCAAATTGAGAGAATGTAGCTATCTTCCCTCTCAATTTAGATGTCTTTTGATGTGAGTAGAACTTGCCCATGAATTTATTATAAACTTGCTCCCAAGTTGTCAGTGAGTTTTCGGGCAGCATCATAAGCCGGCTCTTTGCCCTATCCTTCAAAGTATATGGAAAACACCTCATCCTCAACTGATCCTCTGTTAATCCTCCCAATGGAAAAGTGTTGAGGGTGGAGTAGAAATCCCGAATAAAGTTCAAAGGATCTTCATTTGGAACTCCGTAGAATGATGGCAGCATATTGTAGTGAATGTTCTTCAACTCATAATTTCTTGCTGCATCTGTCAGTCTTATGCAAGAAGTGGAGGTTCCAATAACAGGTCTAGCAAAGTCTCTCATCTTCCTTTGTCTTTCTTCAGCCATCTTAACTGATTGTGCAGAATCTGTCTCAAATTCAGAAGTGTCTTCCTCTGTATCAAATCCGGTATAGAGCTCAAACTCTTCTCTGCTCCTTTTCACTCTTTGAATTTCTGGAATGAATGGATATAGCTCTCCTTCGAGTGATCTCCTGCCTTGCATAAACAAAAATTTCTAGAAAAAGAAATTATTAAAAGCAAAAGACAAAATAGAATAAAAAATATACAATGAAAAATATTTTAAAATATTTTTTTTTCTAATAAACAATTTCGCCAATTAGCCTCCCCGGTAACGGCGCCAAAAACTTGTTGCGCTCGAATTAACTCTACCACAAAGCGTCACTCGCAAGTATACGAGGTAGCTGTAGCAAAGGTGATCGCCCCAAGGTCATCTCACAAGGAAGCTAAAGTGGCTAATTGATTATCAGATTATAAATAAAAGTAATTAAAGAAATTTAAATTGCTAAATAATGAAGAAGATTGATTAAAATTTAAAACGAATAAAAGTAAACAAGAACTGGTGTTTTAATTCACTTGATAGAAGAGTCTAGGGTTTGCACTTCTCTACTACTTGTATGTATGAACGGTTATTCCACTTAACTAATTTAATTTCAAAGATTAAATCTCAAACAACTTAATTAATTGAGTCAAGGAAATAAGCTCTCGCATTCAAACCTCTTACAACTAATCTTGTTATAATTGAAACAATTTTTTTAATAGGTTATATCTCTAATTCACCTAAGTCCTTAATTGAATTGTTCCAGCATTAGACTTCATCTCTCAATCCATCATCTAATACCTAAAACACACAATTGGTGGCCAATCAATTATATGTAACCATATTTCATTCAATAAAGGCAAAAGAAATTATTAGCTAAGAGAATAACCAATTCATACAATCATAGCAGATCAATACAAACCCTAGACTAGATCAAATTAGTTCATAATGCAATCGAACATATTCATCTCATTGATGTTCAAAGAAATCGAAATAGACATGATAATATCCATTAAAACAATTTCAATGTAAATAAAGAGAATAAGTTCGAGAACAAAACCAAGTTACAACTCCTTGAAGCTTCTGAAGAATCTCTTGTTCAAATCTTGCAAGAAGGATGAAACAATGGCTAGAACAATCTAATCTAAGCTAGTTTTGATCCAAAGTGAAATCAAAATCAAAAGAAAACAAGTTATCAAAAACCCTAATCTCTTTTCGGCTGAAAACAGTTCTCCAAATCGTCAACAGTCCTCAACCCTAGCTCTTCCTTTTCCTTTTATACGAAATGTACAATTTAAAATCCATTGCGTGTTTAGTTCATGAGGGACACGGCCAAGTCAGAAGTGACTTGGCCGTGTGAGTGTTCTTTGGAGGGACACGGCCAGGTGACTTGGCCATGTCCCTTGCCTGTGTCCACCACTGCTTGCCTCTCTTCTTTTCTTCTTTGTTGAGTGACACGGCCAAGTGGAGCTTGACTTGGCCGTGCTGAAGCCTTTTGGAGGGACACGGCCAGGTGACTTGGCCGTGTCCCTTGCCTATGTCTTCCACTGTGAGTTTTGCTTCTTCTATTCCTTTGGAACTTGGTGAGACACGGCCAAGTCAGAGTGACTTGGCCGTGTCTGGGCTTCATTGGAGGGACACGACCACTGACTTGGCCGTGTCCCTTGCATGTGTCTGCTTCTGTGAGTTGCTCTTCTTCTTTAACTTGATATGGGACACGGCTAGTGACTTGGCCGTGTCCTCTGCCTGTGTCAGCTACTGTGCATTCTTCCTTCAGTCTTGGTTCCTTGGCTTTTTTAACCTAAAACAAAACATCAAATAACTTTAAACAAAAACTAAATAAACAATAACTAACAAAACATAAACACATGCTAAAAACTAGATCAAAAACAACATAAACACTAAAATAAACTAAAACTATCAAAATTAATGAAAACACAAACAAACCGATAAAAACTAACAAAATACCTAAATAAAACAATAATTATCATAATAAACAAACTACAAATCTATGACAAAAACTAACAAAACATCAACACACATCATGACCTTTTCGTCTTTCTTTGGGACTGGCACAATGTTTGCCAACCAGGAAGGGTAGGCAATTGGTTCTATGAACCTATTATCCAGTTGCTTTGCAACCTCTTCTTTAATTTTCAAAGGCCATTCTGGCTTCATTCTTCTCAACTTCTGCTTAACCGGCTTTGCATCTGGGTATAGCAGAATCTTATGAACTGCTATGGCTAGGTCTATTCCCGTGACATCACTTGTCTTCCACATGAAGCAGTCGGCATACCTTCTGATGCACTCAACAACCTGTTCTTTATTCACACAATCATATGCAATGCATGTATATTCATTTTCTTTGCCAATTATTATCTTTTCATTTATTTCCTTTATTTCATTTTTGCTAGATAATACTTGGAAAGCAAAAGACACAGGGTAACCAAGAATTTGAACAGTTTTATTGATAATGGCGGAGTCATTCTCCAAGGTTACATTAAATTTGACATTAGGGTTCTCTAAACCTGAAGCCATAGAAGACTCAGAACTAGACTCTGACTCGGTGTTTGACTCAGGATTTGACTCAATACAAGACTCAGGTTCAGGGTGTGACACAGGACTAGGTTTGACTATAGCAGCTTGTCCCTCCTCATCGTACCAGTTTTTCAGCGGTCCATCTGTTATCTTGATCAGCTTCGTGAAGTCCCTTTTGTCTTCAAAATTGATTATCATAGCAACCTCATCAAAGAGACTAGGCTGCATGAAATCCTCCACTTGTGAGTCAGTTATAGGTTCTGGCTCTTCTTCCTTTATGGCCAAAACATCAGCGAACATCTCAAAACCCGGCAGCTTCTTTCCAGTCTTGGGAGAATAGAATGGCTCCTGGAAACCACAGTAAGGAACTGCTTTTCCAGGCTTGCAGAAGTGACCGTTCAGAGTTCTAAAGTAAGGGCGCATTTTGAGGCTTTTTGCCCACCAAGTCTTCTTTTTCTTCTTCCCATGCTCAAACTCTTCTATCTCCTCGTCTGTGGGTTTGTACCCCAAGCCAAAAGTTCCCTTATTCTCAAGTTCTTCCCATGGCCGCACTATGGATGATTTCCTCCCAGACCTTATCATTTCCATTCCGGGTAGCAGACCTACCCTTAGCATCATTCCTACCAGACAATTGACTTGGACCTCCCCAAAGTCATATAGAATGAATGATCCTTTGGGCCTTTCTCCTTCAATGCATTGAACAATGTCATAATGGAACCCAGTCAATGCCATAGCAGTTTCACAGGGAACAACCTCAAAGAGGGACTGATCCGTGGTTTTCTTGTTGATTTCACATGTGTCTCCTTTGATAGTGATGATTTTTCCTTCAAAAGGGAATTTAAGTTTTTGATGTAATGAAGAAGGGACAACATTATTTTGATGAATCCACGGCCTTCCAAGGAGGAGATTAAAGCTCGTGGGTACATCAATGACTTGGAATGGCACTCCCATTTTTACCGGTCCAATAGCAACTTCCAGAGTAGCAACACCCAAAATTTCTCTTCGAGTGTTATCATATGCTTTAACAATTTGATTAGAAGGTGTAAGATCTGTAGCCTCCAATCCCAGATAGCTTGCTACTTTTAAAGGACATACATTTAAGGCTGACCCATTATCAACGAGAACCATGGGCATAGTCTTTCCCCTAGTTTGTAAGGTGATGTATAGAGCATCATTGTGTTTCCTGCCATCTTCTGGTAGGTCTACATCGGAAAACCGGATACTCAATGCCTTGGTTGATTAGGTCAAAGTGGCCACCAAAGCTTATGGGCTTGTGTCTACTGATGTATCGAGTTGACTCAAAGCTTTGCTGAGAGCCTGACAGTGTGGGAATGAGGAAGCAAGGAGCTCCCAAATTGAAACCTTAGCTTGAGTTTGTTTAAGCTGAGTGAGAACAAGGTCTTCCTTTGGTTCTGGCGTCTTCTTATAGGGGTGACTTGGAGTTTTAGAGGCTTCCCCCAAGTCGAGTGGTTGATATTGCCTTCCGCTTCTTGTCAAAGCATCAACCTCTTCAGCGAGGTCATTCAGATCCAGCACACATACTTCATTCATCTCCAAGAGAAGTTTGAAAGGATCAAACTGCTCTTCTTCCACAGTGATGGTGTGGATGGAATGATTGGGCAAAGGGTTAGTATTAATGTTTGGTTGACTCTTGAGAGGAATGATGTCACCACTATCCACCAGATCCTGGATGCGGTTTTTTAGGGTCCAACAAGCATCTGTTCTATGCCCATTTCCTTGGTGGTATTCACAGTACTCATTGACCCTATAGTTGGAGGGTAATGGGTTTGGAGGAGGCCTTGGGTCGAAAGGCTTCAAATACTTCCCTTCCATGGCCTTTTTAAACACCAGATGAAGGGGCATCCCAAGGTCGGTATATTGCCTTCTTGGCTGATTTCTCTGCCCAAGATTGCCCACACGTAAAGGATTCGCAGGGGCAATATTGGCCACTTCATTGACCTTGCTTGAGGAAGCACCTTGGCCTTGTTTCTTGTACTTCGAAGTAGCTCCCTCATCTACTATCTTACCCAATTGTATCAAATCTTCTACCTTGGTTGCAGTCACAATGAGCGATTTGAATGTAGGCAGGTATTGGGTTTGCAGTTGAGCTTGATATGTAGGCCTTAAATTCTTGATTATGATATCAATTTGCTCCTGTTCTGAAGGACGATTGATCATTTGGGCGTCCTTTGCCCTCCACCTCGTAAGGAACGAGGAGAAGGGTTCATTGTTGTTCTGCTTAGTAGTCTCAAGCTCCCTTCTAGTGACATCCACCTCAATATTGTAGTGGTATTGAGTGTTAAATGCATTGCAGATGTCTTCCCAGGTCTTGATCTTGGCACGATCCAGGCTTACAAACCATTTAAGGGCATCACCAGTCAAGGAATGTTGAAATAGTTGAGCAAAGAGCTCATCATTTAAACCCCAAGGGCTTAAGGCCCCCACATACATCTTCAGGTGGGTTTTAGGGCAAGTAGTCCCATCAAATCTGTCCATTCCCGGCATCTTGAATTTTGGAGGCAACCTAGCTTGGGGAAACAAGGATAAGGAATCCATGTCTACCACCTCTTTATGAGTTTTCATGGCAGTGATTGACCTTTCAAGCAATTCAAGTTTCTTTTTCAGTTCATCAGTTTCAGTAGCATTCTTAGAGGGTGGATCCTCCAAATTGATGACAGGGGTATTATTCTGAGAAGTCGTGGGGGTACTAGTTTGCCCCACAGTAGGTTCTTTCCCTAGATTTCCAGGAGTAGTGGTCGTCTTTGGAGCCTCTCCCAATTCGGCCAAGATGGCTACCCTTTGGGCAGTCAAAGCTTCATCAATTCTTTCTTGCATCCTAGCCTCAATCTCCCTAACCTGTCCATCTAGCAAGGCCTTAATCTGTTCAATAGTAGCCATTTCAGCAATTGGAGTAGTTGGTGAAGTTGGGGTAGTAGAACTTGTGGGTGATTGCATAGTTGGAGTTGGTGTAGTTTGTGTAGGTGAAGGCACACGGATGGTGGGTACCTGCAAGGGCTAAGGGTAAAGGATTAGGGTAGTGTGTAGGGTAGGAAGACTCTTGGTCCACTTGTATATATCAAAAGGGTTTCCCTAAAACCATGTTGTTATGTTGTATGAATGCACCTCATCACATCATAATTCATTTTAATGGAATGTGGCACTATCATTGGGTACATACAACCTAAGGGAGGGTTCTATTGTTGAATGAAAATAGAGAATGGGCTTATAATAGGGACCCTTGAACCTCGAGTAAGATATACCTGCCATGTAATATCCTCATGTATACCTTAAAAGTTTTGATTATGTTATTGTTATATATTGGATTGAATATATGTGTTAAATTACAAGAGAAAAGAAGTTGGGAAAAGAATGTATAGGTATTTGTGTTTTGAGAAGAAAAGAGGGTGTAGAGAGAAGTGTATATGTTGTTTATATGGTTGTATAACTAACATATACATTGGTCAAAAGGGTTGGTCAATACAAGATGATATTTATTTGTGGCATGTGAAATTATATATATGGGTATATATGAGACAAAAGATTAATTAAATGGATGAAGGGCATGGAGGTAATTTTCTTTGGTTAAGTTGCATGGTGGAGATTAAAAGAAGAAAAGTGGTTGACTTGTTGGTATTTTCTTCTTTCTTTCTTGAAGAGGCCGGCCATTGAAGAAGAGAAAGAGCTAGGGAGGTGTTTGAAGTTCTATAATCAAATTGAAGAAGGAATCAAGGGTTTTGGTTAGAGATTTGTGGAATTTCTTCATTTAAGGTAAGTTTTCTCTTGATTTCTCTTGTTCTATTTGGAATTTTGTTTGAGTTTGATGGAGTGTGTTTGTGTATGGTGTGTGTAAAAGTGTTGAAATGGAATTAAAGATAAGAAGCTAGGTTGGTGTTGGTAATGGAAGAGTAAGAGTTGTGTTTAGTGAATTTTTTTTCTGTTTTACAATTAGTAAAGGCTGTGACTTGTATGATTTTTAATTAATTATAGAAAAATGTTCTTGAAGTGAATTTTTGATATGTTGTGCCTCTATGAGTCTAGAATGACTGAAAAATATGTTGATTCGATTTTGGAATGGTTATGAGTTTAGAAAGATTATTTTTATTAGACCTGTTCCAGCAGGTACCTTAACTGAGACAGCTATATTTCGGGATTTTTAATAAAATGTAGAAAAATCATATCCAATTGAATTTTGGATATGTTGTTTCTTAGTGAGTCTAGTATTTGAGAAAAATAATTTGGAACCACGTTGATTGAATTTGATTTATGGAATTCACAAAGTTCAGAACTGCTGCCAGGATGCAGGGCAATTGGGGCAGTCTGGTTAGGTGAACTATTTGACCAAGATTTTGTGTTCAGTTTGATCTGAAATTTTAAAGGAATGATTTTAAGATACAAAACTAAATTCTGTAAAAATTTTAGAATTTTTAGTCAAGTAGATTATTTTATACAATTTTTCAAAATAAGGATAAAATGGAGTCTTAAACCAGAATGTACTATTCATATGGTCATTTTGCTAATATTCCTTTTGGATTAGATTGTGAAGAGGTTGAATTGCCCTAACCGTGTCCCTCAAGTGGTGCTGCCCGTGTCCCTCAAAGGTTTTGAAGAGATTGGGTTGCATTAACCTAAATGTGGAGAATTCTTGGAAAGAAAAGAAATGTATAGATTGATGGGACTAGTTCTTGAGGTAAGTACCAATACATATGATTGTATTTAATTACATAATTTGAGGCTTAACACATTTGTTTGCAAATGTGTTAAGTGATCTATTATATTGTTAACATAATTGGACTAAGGTGATGATTGAATGATGTGAAGGATGTGAAGATCATTAACAAGGTAAGCATAAACCCTATTTGATTGTATATCCTTATATGTCTTTGAACATTAACACATTGGGATGAAAGTGTTAAATAAGCTATTATATTGTGAATGTAAATGAAGAATATATATAAAGGATGAAATATGAAATGGGAAAGGTAGGAAGAAATGAGGATCATTCTTAAGGTATGTGCAATTTGTTATGATAAATGCTCTAGTAATGAATGATGTTAATGTGTTTTGAGAAGTGAGAAAATGTTATGTTATATGCATTGTGAATCTTGTGTATGGCAATGTATTATATGAATAATATACTTTGAAATGTGATATCAATGATGCTATATGTATCATATGGATTGAGATATGATATGATATGAAGCCATTGTGATTGGCTATGATAATTCAATTGAAAGAGATAAGGCATGTTGGCCTAATTGATGATGAGATTGATAATGAAATAATAAATGAATTGTTTGTTTAATATGTTATTCAGTTTCAGAGTTCTGGATTTGGGTGGCATGCCTAAGAAATGATGAAAGGTAACAGTCTTGCCGGGTTGAGGATCTCCTCATATGTGTTGAGTTGATGGTCCAAGAGACTGGGTCTGTTACACTATGAGAATTGTGAATATGAGATATATGATTTGTAACAGTCTTGCCGGGTTGAGGATCTCCTCATATGTGTTGAGTTGATGGTCCAAGAGACTGGGTCTGTTACACTATCCATGGATAGAGATACATGTATATACATTGCCTACGGGCGTGATGATTGTGACTATGAACCAAAGCAGTAACTCTGAACTTTGAATAACATATTAGTGTTTTGGGCCCGAGTCTGTCTTTATTGTCAATGTGAAATGCAAGTATTGAAATATTGATTGTGAGTATTAATAATGAATTATGCTTGGTGAATTGTGAATAATATAATGTTATTAAGTGTAATATGTAAATGAATTGTGGTTGATGATAAAGGTTGTCTTTATTGGAAATATGATTTATGATTTATATGATATGTAAATTGTGTATTGCAATAATGAGTGATATGATGTGTAATGTGTGTATTGCAATAATGAGTGTATGATATGTAATGTGTGTATTGCAATAATAATTGGTATGATATGTAAAGTGTGTATTGCAATAATGGTTGGTGTGGTATATATATAATGTAGGGGTATTAATATATTGGTTTTGAGTATTGGTGATGCATTGGGGTTGGTGATAATATTATGTATATATATACATCATATATGAAATTAGCTAGGATATATTAAAGATAAAATTAAAAAGAAAAGAAGATATGATAAGAACTAATTATATATTGAATCGATGTATCATTATATATCAATACTTCTATACTATATGTTTATATTTTATATTTGGACTACTAAGCTCTCGGGCTTAGCGCGGGTGTTTATTCGCGCAGGTATATAGATGGAAGATATGAAGTCTTTTTTTATGCCACAAGAAGAGTAAAGTTTGTCGAGACCAACTAGAGGGTAATGCATACATGTATAAATTTTAATTATGATGTATTTCTGACGAGAGAGTATTTATATGTATAAATGAAGTTTTAATAAAGATGATGATTTTGTAAATGTTATTTAAATTAATGTATTATGGTTTGAACTCTGTTACAGGTTTTTAAAAGGTAACGAAAAGTGACATCCTTATACTTTATATATTTACTGTATGTATACTAGGTATACGCATAGTACTTATATAGGGTATCGGGGTGTTACATGCCACATGTGAAACAAGGAGTTTTGCGTGGGTCAAAGTGTACGATATACTCGTGGGCCATTCCAAAAGGATTGAAATGGTTTGCGGTAACAGGGAGGACGCTTTGGCTGTCCGCCGGCATAATCAAGGAGACCTGCCGGTCAGTGCTACTTGCTATCCAGACTCAGAACTTTGAACAGAAAGAGAAGAAATTCATTTGAAAATAATTTTTATGCAATGGAGGAAAAGGATTCCCCCATATAATGCAAGAGAAAAAGATTCTCTGAATGACAAAACAAATGCACATTTAATCAAATAAGGGATCCATCAAAGGAAAAAGATTCATTTTATTAATCTTCAATTCCAATATCCTTAAAGAAAGGATAAACATTGCTAAGGTACCCTACAAAACAAATAAAAGTACCCTAAAGAGGGGCAAGTTAGTCAAATAAGCAATTGTAGTCTACTAGGAATTCCCCAGTGGAGTCGCCAGATTTTGAACCTCTAATTCCACCCGAAAAGGATTCGAATGAACATTCACTTGTTGTTGGGAGTCGCCACTTAGTTTTTTTTAAAGGGTAAAACTAAGAAAACCCTTGTTTGACTCCAATAATGCATCCAATGTAAAGGTTTCTAATCTATGAACCCAAGGAGGATTCGGGGACTATGTCATGCATTTGATTAACTTGCAAAAAAAAAGAAACAAACCTAAAAAAACAAGAAAAAGGACAAACAAAATGTTAGTGGATTGTGGACTTGCTATTTGAGGTGAATCTCAAAATATGCCTACATACCCCCGTTTGAATGGGAGATCAAAGCCCATGTAGTTTGATAGTGCCTATTCAAAGGCGATAAGAATTATGCTTCATGCATGTGTGTGTGTATGCTTTGTGCATTGTGAGATTTAATTAGCACTTAGTGCAAAATTGTGAAATTTAGGTACTTTGTACCAAAAGGATGCAAATTTTAGGCCTTTGGCTAAAAAGATTGATTGATTCATGGCTTAATGCCGAAAGATTGATTGATTAGTTAATTAGGCCTTAGACCTAAAAGGATTAGGTCTTTGACCAAAAAGAAATTAAGAAGAAGGTGTAATGCTTATGACATGCTTGAATTGACAAAGGATGAATTAGAATATTACCTGGCTTAGGATTTTCCCACTTCGAAGCTCCAGATCTTGTTTTCTTGGACCTTGGATTATGATTCTTTATTCCTGCAGCACAAGGTTACATTTGTGCAAAGAAGAGTAGAAGAGAAGCGCCTAAGCGTATAGAAAGGTAGGAAGCTCGTCAACACGAAGCCCCCGAGCCCCTTTTTTTGGCTGTTCTGGGGGCTATTTATAGTGAAAATCGGACCTGGATGGCGGTTGAACCGCTGGTCCTGGTGGCTGAACCGCTGTGGACGGCGGTTAACTTGCCAGAAGAAAAACCCGGTGGTGGAACCGCCGTGCGCGGCGGTTGAACCGCTGGTGCGGCGGTTGGACCGCTGCACGCGGCGGTTCAGCCTCCAAAAAAGACACATCAGCTCGTACGATTTCTGCTCAAACTGATTTTTCGGGAGTTACGGACCTCCAAAAAATATTCCGAGACCATTTCTACGATCCACGTGTCGCTCCGGACATTTCAAGTACCATATCGATATATTTCCGGTGAACTTTTCCAAAGTCACCCAGCCTGAGTCGGCATTTGCGGTCTGGAGAAATCAGCTTTTCAAGCCTCAAAATTCGAGTATTCACATAGTCCCTCTATGTGCATGCATAAGATCATCTTAGAGGAAGGGGCTAAACCGGTGAGAGAGTCTCAAAGGAGGCTAAACCCTAACATGAGTGAGGTTGTTAAGAAGGAGGTCCTTAAATTACTGGATGAAGGGGTAATTTACCCTATTGCTGATAGTGAATGGGTTAGTCCTGTTCATGTTGTGCCTAAGAAAACAGGGTTGACAGTGGTCCAGAATGATAAGGGAGAGTTGGTACCAACAAGAACACAAACTGGGTGGCGGATGTGCATAGATTATAGGAAATTAAATAATGTCACCAAGAAAGATCACTTTCCTTTGTCATTTATTGATCAAATGATTGATAGGTTATCTAGACATGCTTTTTACTATTTTCTTGATGGTCTTTCAGGTTACTACCAAGTCCCAATCGCACCGGAAGATAAACCAAATACTACATTTACTTGTACCTTTGGGACATTTGCATTTCGAAGGATGCCATTCGGACTTTGCAATGCACCGGGAACATTTCAAAGGTGTATGCTTTCCATATTTTCTGATATGTTAGACAAGTGCATTGAGGTATTCATGGATGACTTTTCTATTTTTTGTAATTCCTTTGATGATTGTTTGGAAAAGTTGACTCTAGTACTTGAAAGGTGTATTGAATGTACTCTTACCTTGAGTTGGGAAAAGAGTCACTTTATGGTTGATTACGGAATTTTTTTAGGGCATTTTATTTCCCATGAAGGGATTGAGGTAGACAAGGCTAAGTTTGAATTAATTGTGAACCTACCTCCACCCACATCAATTAAGGGAATTAGAAGTTTTTTGGGACATGCAGGATTTTATAGGAGGTTTATAAAAGATTTTTCCAAAATTTCATGCCCTTTGTGTCATTTGTTAGGAAAAGATGTCCCATTTTTTTTTTTATGAAAAGTGCTTAGAAGCTTTTAAAATTTTGAAAGAGAAACTAACTTCTGCCCCTATAATTGTTGCCCCAAATTGGGATTTGCCATTTGAAATTATGTGCGATGCATCGAATTTTGCCATTGGAGCTGTGTTGGGCCAAAGAGTGAATAAGTTGATGTGTGTAATTTATTATGCAAGTTTATCCTTAAATGATGCACAAGTAAATTACACGACCACTGAGAGAGAAATGTTAGCTGTGGTGTTTACACTGGAAAAATTTAGATCTTACTTGATAGGTTCTAAGGTCAAAGTATTTTCTGATCATACGGCCTTGAAATACCTGTTGTCCAAACCACAAGCTAAACCTAGGCTCATTAGGTGGATATTGATGTTACAAGAATTCGATGTTGAAATCAGAGATAGGAAAGGAAGCGAGAATGCAGTGGACGACCATCTTTCTAGACTTAACTCTTATGACAATGATGCTAAAATTGCTTGTGAAAATGCTTTCGAAAAATTTCCGGATAAACACTTGTTTTCTTTAACTCAAGCACCATGGTATGCGGATATTGCTAATTATCTTTCTTGTGGTGTAGTGAGAAAGGATTTGAGCTTCCAGGCAAAGAAGAGATTCCTGCATACATGTAAGTATTATTTTTGGGATGAACCTTACTTGTTTAGAATTTGCAGGGATGAAGTGATAAGAAGATTTGTGCCGGAAGAGGAACAAAAGCAAGTGCTACAATTTTGCCACAATATGTATTGCGGGGGACATTTTGGAGGAAAAAAGACCGCTGAGAAAGTTCTTCAAAGAGGTTTGTATTGGCCTAGTCTTTTTAAGGATGCTTATCATTTTTGTATAAGATGTGATAAATGCCAAAAAGTAGGAAACATTAGCAAACGCAATGAAATGCCCCTTAATATTTTTACTGTGGCTGACATTTTTGATGTATGGGGAATTGATTTCATGGGGCCATTTCCCAAATCCTTTGGTTTTGAATATATCCCCACTAGGACTAATGATCCTAACATTGTGTTAAAATTCTTGAAGGAGAATATTTTGAGCAGGTTTGGAACCCCCAAGGCAATAGTGAGTGATGGAGGAAGCCATTTTTGCAACAAATGGTTTGAAAAGTTGATGGCCAAGATGGGCATTCGACACAAAGTGGCAACTCCATACCATCCCCAAACGTCCGGGCAAGCTGAGATCTCAAACAAGCAGATCAAGGGGATTTTGGAAAAGACAGTGAGCACAACTCGGAAGGATTGGTCAATCTGACTCTCGGAAGCATTATGGGCTTATAGGATTGCTTTTAAAACTCCATTGGGAATGAGCCCCTATAGGTTGGTCTTTGGCAAAGCTTGCCACCTCCCGGTGGAATTGGAGCACAAGGCTTATTGGGCAATAAAGACCACGAATATGGACTTAGATGAAGCAAGGGAGCAAAAGAATGCTTCAGATTTCCGAGCTTGATGAGCTTCGGAATGAAGCCTATGAGAGTTCGAGGATCTTCAAGGAAACGACAAAAGCTATTCATGACAAGATGATTCTTCGAAGGACTTTTTAACCAGGAATGAAAGTCCTTCTCTTCAATTCAAGAATGCGGTTGTTTCCCGGAAAATTGAAGTCACGTTGGAGTGGACCCTTTCAAGTTACTCAAACATGCCCATATGGGGTTGTTGAGTTGCTTAATTTAAAAAACAATGAGATGTTCAAGGTCAATGGACAAAGGGTGAAGCCCTACCTTGAAGAAATCAAAGTTGCACAAATGGTGGAAAGCTTGGTGTTTATTGATGAATAATGCAACAATGTCCAGCTATACGACATTAAAGAAGTGCTAAATGGGAGACAACCCATCAGTTTGCATTTCTTTTCATAATTACAATTTTATATTTAGCAATTTTAATTTCATGTTGAGTTTAAATAAAATGGAATGGGACTTTTATCGGTTTTCATTTTTCTTGAATGTGTTTCAAGGTTAAGCAAGGAAGAAGATTGCATTTTTGTGATTTGGTGACACAAATAAACCATTAAAAAAAATTCAAAACCAAATTGGCAGTGTAAGACATGGCCACTTGACACAACCAAGCCACTGGCCATGTCAAGCAAACCCAAAATCACACAGAGGCAGACACGGACAAAGGGCTTGGCCGTGTCCTTGGCCGTGTCACATAGACACGGCCAAGCTTCTCCCAGTGTCCCTTTCACTTGGCTTGCAATTTTCTTTTGTTCCAGTATCAAACACACTTAAGGGACACGGCTAAGCCACTGGCCGTGTCCCTCCAATCCCATCAAACACGTTCAAGGGACACAGCCAAGCCACTGGCCGTGTCCCTCCAAATCCATCAAACACGGCCAAGCTTCACCAAGCTTGGCCGTGTCACATCAATTTTCAAGTTTAAAAAACATGAATTCAGCCCATTTCTTCATTTTAAATCCCTAACTCCCCTTTCTCTCCTCTCTCTCTCTCTCGACTCCCTTTCTCAAAACCTCCATAACCACTTTCTTAAAGATCTAAAATCCTATTAAATCTTCCATTTTTCTTAACCAAAACTAATTTAAACTCATCCAATCTTCTTCTTTTCTCATTAAAAAGCAATTAAAACCGTTTAAGCTTCATTTTCACCAAAATATCAAAATGACAAGAACAAAGATGGTGTCTCACCACAAGAGGAGGCCACCTCCACCTTCAACTCCATCTTCATCATCATCATCTTCAAGGAGAGCGACTCTTCTCGCTAGGGGTTTCTTTCCAACGAGGTATGTAAGCGAAGAATCCCTCAATGCTCTTCATATTAGGGATAATTTTTATAGATTTGTTCAAAACCTTGGATGGGAGAGATTAGTTTCTCTTAAACCTTTGCAATTTCAAGAGCTTACATTGGAATTTTTAACCTCTCTTAAGGTTGAAAGAGATGACAAAAAGATTTGCATTAGGTTACATTTTAAACTGCTTGGGAAACCATTTGTCCTTAGTATTGAGCAGTTGAACGATATATTTGGTTTCCATCAACAAGGGGAACACTGTGTACCTAAGGGTTTTAGACAACAATTTGCATAGGGAGCACTGGGCTCGGGAACCTATGTGGCCAAATCGGCCAAGGCAACAAAATTGGCAAATCCCATCCTTATATACTTACATCGCTTCATGTCATGTGGATTCTTTGCACGAAAAGAGAGCACAGGTGTTGTGGAAGTAAGCGAACTATTTTTCTTAGACTGTGCTAGCAATGCCATACCCGTTTGTACTGGCTATTGGTTAGCTGATGTGTTTGACAGTGTGGCAAATAAAAAGAGGGGTGCCATTTGCATCGGAGGATTAGTTACAACTTTAGCAATGACACTTCTTGATGATTTTGACCTGAGCAACTACCGGATGACTAAGATCTCGGGTAATGATTCATTAGATCTTGCCACTGTAATATCCCAAGATATGCCCTAGAAGTTTTAATACAATTGTTGTGTGATTTGAATTAAAGGTATATATGTTTTTGCAAAAGAAATGATTGTGTAAATGGAATGTATATGTTGTATATATGTTAATATATAATACATATAAGTTGGTCAAAAGAAAAGTCAAGAGAAGAAAGGGTGTGGTGGAGGATTTTTGGAAATAAGTAATTATTATTATTATTATTATTATATATATGGCTATCGTGAGAAGAGGAGAAAGATATTTTCTTTCTTCTTCTTCTTCTCCTTTTGGTTCTTGCACGAGAGAGAGAGAGAGAGATAGGGAGATGTGATGATTTTCATCAAATTTCTTAAGGATTTGAAGAGTATTGAAGATGGAGATGAAGATTTGGCAACATATTCATGTAAGTACTCTCTCTTGAGTTGATTTTATTGATTATATATATGTAAGTTTTTATATTCTTGTTTTGATTTCTTTTGATTGAGGTGATGGTTGGTGTGTAAGATGATTATAAGGAAAGATTGAAGTGTGTAAATGTGTTGAATTAGTATTTAAGTGATGATAAGTTGGGAAATTGTGAGGATGATGATGAATTGTTGAGCTAGGGTTTAGTATGAATGAATTGGTACTTTGAGTAATTGGTTATAGTGATGTATATATATATATATATTGATTATTATGATGATATAATGAAGTTATATAAATGCTAAAGTGATAGGAAATTGATAAGCATAAACAAAGATAATAATTTAGAGGGTGGTGGTGTGAATTTGGAAGGGGTTTGGATGGATTTTGAAGTATTTGGTCTTTGAATCTTTGAAGAACACGACCAAGTTATGAGAGACACGGCCAAGTTAGGGCAAACTTGGCCGTGTTGGATGAGTTTTGGAGAGACACGGCCACTGGCTTGGCCGTGTCCCTTGCCTGTGTTTGTCACTGTGGGATTTTTGTTGAGAGACACGGCCGTGTCCCTTGCCCGTGTCTGCCTCGGATGATTTGGTGTTGAGTGACACGGCCACAAGCTTGGCCGTGTCCCTTGAGTGTGTTGGCTACTGGATGTTTGTGTTGATAGACACGGCCACAAGCTTGGCCGTGTCCCTTGAGGGTGTTAGCTTTTGTGTTTGTTATTTGTTCTTCATACATTGTTGGATCTTCAAATGTTTTTGTACCTAAACACACTTAAAACAATAATGATCCAATTAAATGTACATGGAAGATTCTACATTCATGTATAATGTAAATTGTTTTGTATATAACAATGATGATATAGGAAATGTGGAGGATATAATGATCATGGAAAAAGGTATGTGCAATGCCATTGATTATGTATTGTTGAGTGATGAATTGATCAATATGATTTGATGATAATGATGATGTTTATGATACTATATGAACAATGTTATGTTTTATGCATTGTGAATCTTGTGAATTTCAATGATGCTATATATATAATGTGAAGGATATAATGAAGTGATTGCTTATGTACAATTGAATAATGAAATATTATGATATGATTTGAAATATAATATGATGTGAAGTCATTGTTATTGACTATGATGATTTAAATATGATATGAAGCCATTGTGATTGGCTATGATGATTCAAATGGAATGTGAAGCCATTGTTATTGGCTATGATAATTCAATTAAGAATGAAATTGATAAGTGAATTGTATAGCTAATGTGTTATTCCATTTTCAGAGTTTGTTGTTGGTGGCATGCCTAATGGTAACAATCTCTTGAAGTTAGGTTGGATTTGATCCTTGAAGCCAAGTTGGGTTGAAGTTTAACATATTTTACTCCCCTTGAAGCTTGGTTGGGTCTAATCCTTGAAGCCTAATTGAGATGTTACAACCCTTGAAGCTAGGTTGGGTTTGGTTCTTGAAGCCAAGTTGGGTTGATACTTAGCATGCTTTGTTCCCCTTGAAGCTTGGTTGAGCCTAATCCTTGAAGGCTAGTTGGGATAATGATAAATGTGATGATTAAACCAAAGCATTACTCTGAAAATTGAATGGCATATTAGTGTGTTGTTTTGGGCCCGAGTCTGTCTTTGTTGTCAATGTGATAATCTAATGTTGAAATAAATGAGTAATGAGATCTATGGCTGTCTTTATTGGAAGTGTGATTCATGATTGATGAATTGTGAATAAAATGATATTATGAAGTATGATTTTATAATATGTGTATTGATATGTTGAGATATGAGTTTATGAAAATGTTGTATGATGTGTAAAATGTATACGAATATGGAATTTGTGAGAATTGTTTTCATGAAGGTTTGGAAAGGTCATTGAATGGTGTTTTGTTGAAATAATGTATATGTATAGATATATGAGATAGAAAGGGTAAGTATTGTGTTGTGAATGTTCTATGTAATTATGTATCTAATGTATGAGATTAGTGGAAACATATGAAGAATGCATTGAGAAAACATGGTAAGAAATCAATGAAACATAATGCTAAAAATATGAGGTATGATTCTTTTGTAAAGTTTATTTTATTATTTACTTGTATTACTAAGCTCTCGGGCTTAGCGCGGTTGTGTAATCGTGCAGGTGGTTATGCGGTTGATCTGGAAGTCCAGCGGTTATGCCACGAGAAGGGTAAGAGTGTCT
This sequence comes from Garcia nutans, assembly GCA_947685225.1. NCBI lineage: Eukaryota > Viridiplantae > Streptophyta > Magnoliopsida > Malpighiales > Euphorbiaceae > Garcia > Garcia nutans. Next base: position 41,690,708 of record CANTUV010000045.1, read on the forward strand.
CGAGACCAACTAGAAGGTGATGCATACATGTGTGATTTTAAATTATATTGTATTTTTGAGTTAATATATATTCATATGGATGAATGAAGTTTTGATAAATAAGAATACTGACTTTTGTAAATGTGTTTTAAATTAATGTTCAATTTTATGAATCTGTATAAAGGTTTTTAAATTGAAACTAAAAGTAACATTCTTATACTTTATATACGTATTGTATGTATACTAGGTATATGTATAGTACTTATATGGAGTATCAGGGTGTTACAATTATTTTGGTATCAGAGCTTAGGTTCGAGATTCTCGGCCTAAGTGAAATTAAAAAGAAAATTTTTGAAGAGTTTAAATAAGAATTTAAAAGAAGAGTTTGAAAATGCAATTGGTAATACATGCATATGCATTCACATCTAGGTTGGTCTCGAACGTGGCATTATGTGAATTGTGATGTATTTGAATTACATGAAATAAATGATAGTATGTAAATGAAGTTTCATATGAAAGCAAATTTTAAAATGTTGATAATTGAGAGGTGTTGTGGTATAAAGAAATGATGTGGAGTTTATAAGTAAAAAGTTTGATTATTGATATGTGTATGACATATAAAGAAATGGCTAGAAAAATAAAGTTGGAAATGAGTTAAAAATTAAATTAAGATTAAAGTATGTAATCTTTCCTCTATTATTTGAATCTCTTTCTAATAAACTTTATGTTTGGATTTCTAGAAAGAGGGAATATTGTTGAATGGGTAATATGGAAAGATATATCATTTAAATGAAAAGAGTAAAGTGAATTATTGAACAAGTTGATTGGTATAGATTAAGTGTGATAAATTAAGGCGTAGATATGTAAAGTTGAGGTTTTGTTTAAAAGAAAAAGAGATGATGTTGGTTAAGTACGAAATGATATGGGTGTTGTTTGTATTGATATTTTAATGCAAACATGGTGATTTCAATGTTAGAAATGAGATATGATTGAATATTGTGAAAGCTCATGTAAATGGAGGTAATATGTGATAATTAGATTTTTTGGAATGAGCTTAGTAATTGTGAAACATATATGTTTTGATGTTGCTTTGTGGTATATACATATAAGATGTATTAAAGTGATATTAAGAGAATGAGATGAATAAATTGAAGTTTAAGTAAATTAGTAAGTTGAGAATATATAGTTTTAATGGAATGTGGATAAAGATCAATTAAATATTGATAGTTTAATGTATTTAATACATGAGATATATGAAATGAATATTAGTGCACATGAAGGTATTAGGAATTGGGGGGATGTGATTGATAGTAGGAAAATTTGGTTTGAAAGTAAAGAAAAGGAATTGAGCAAATGAAAATGAGTACTTTAAGTAATTTGATTGGAAAGGAAGAAAATGACTATGAAAGATGTGTTAAAGATATTTATAAACAAATGTGAGAGAGATATCACATTGGAAATGTGATTAAGCTCTTTGTGAAATAAGATTATAAGTAGAGTGTATATAGTTATTGAAGTTAATGAATAATTTAAGTTATGATAAACAAATGAGAATGATAATAGTCAAAGGAAAGTGAAAAATATTAAATTTGTATAAACTATATGCAAAAGAGAAATTTAATAAATTGTATAATTATGTGTATATATATATATATAAAGAGGATATATGAAATGAAGTTTTTGACATGAATGAGATGGTTATATGTAAGAAAGGTGGGAAGTGAATCACATTATAAATGTGATCTATGAATGTGTATATAATATGTTTATTATTTTATACCATTATATGTTTAATGGTATTAGAAATGAGATTGCATATAGTAGTAGACCTAATAGAGATTAAATCTTAATTTATGTTATAGATTATGTGATGAAATAAAAGATGAAAATGGATTTGGGTAATATTGAATAGTGAGATTGTGATGGTAAAACTAAATGAGGTTATTATAAGAAGTTTTGGAATTCAAAGTATTTATGTGTGGAAATGTTTTATGTATAAGTGTATAATAAGAAATTGTAAGGAAAGAATTATGTATTTGAAATTTCTAGAAGAGATGGGTTAGAAATGGAGTAATGAATGAAACTTGTGTAAGATTTGTATTTGATTGAAGGTTGGGCGTAGAAAATGTTATAGATAATATTCTTAAACATGAGTTAGGTTAATGATGATCAAATAACCAAAAGCAAACTGTTTTGAGATGGAATTAAAATGTGTTGACTCTTGGTGTAATAAAAATTTGGAGAATATATATAATTTTTGTGATACAATCTAGCATTGTAATTGTAAAAGTTGTAATCAAATAATAGAAGATTAATATTGATTTATAAACCCCAAGCATGATTGTTAGAATATCATGGTCATATGATTTGGTTAGTGTGATTATTTGGTTAGTTTTATTTTCTTCGGAGTTAGAGCTGTAATGATATAACTGTAGTACAGTTTTGATGAAATTGATAACTATGCTTCTAGGAACATGTTTAAAAGATATGATTGAAGCATGTCTAGATGATATGATTGAATAATGAGATGTTCAATATAGTTAATGATATATGTGTATACTATTTTGATGTGATGAGAAACTATGATTATTGGCAATGATGTTGGAAATGAATATTAATTGAGATATAGTGTTTAATTGATTATGAGGAATGAATTGTGAAAAGTTTAATGAACGGACTTGTCTGCCTCCTGCGGAACCATGCGGACCCATTGTGTTGGGCAACCGAACTTGGACTACCGACCTGGTTGGGGAAAAGTTCGTTTATAAAACCATAGCTGTTTGCTATATTGATAAACTTTGAATGGGTATGAGAAATGATGATATAATTACTGAAATAATGGAATGTATATTTATAAGCATGATTCTTATTGATTGAATATATGAATATGAAAAGACTAAAATTTGAATATAAGTTGGACCTAATGGAATTAGGTTATATATATGTGTATATATTATGAAATCCAATGATAAATTTTGATAAGTTAGTTGTTGATTTGAATTGGATAAGATTGAAATGTTAGTATATTGTGATAGAGAGATCGATTGATCTAGATTTCGCTAAAGTTGCACGTTAATCTTGAGATTTAATATGTGCAGTTGTATTGGTAGTGTAAAATTTAAATGGTAATATGTATGATGTAATATTCTGACCTATGAATGAACATAAATAAATTGAAGTATATCAGTTGTAAATGGTGACAAAAAGTTGATTATCTGTTAAGAGAGTTTAAAGAGGTGGTATCAATATTAATGTTAAGTGAAAAACATGATAAAGAAGGACTTAAGTGTAAACAAAATGAGGAGATTGTTAGTAATCAAGGGTTGATAAGTGGCTATTTTCAAAAGTGATTGTAATGTCAAGATAAGCAATAGTACTAAATAATTCAATAATTTTCAAGGTTAAGGTTAAGAGATTATCTATAAAGAGATGAAGTGATAAATATTTTGAATGTAATAGATGAATGGTATATATAGATTATAAGATGATTTGATTATTGTATAAAAAAAATTCATTGGGAATGTAATGAGTTATCTTGGTTGCTTCGTTGGAAAAGTAATAAGATATAAAGATATATATATATATATATCTATACAATGATGAATTATGAAATTTAGAGAAGATGATTATTTTTAAGGGGGAGAGTAGAAGTTATGTGATTTGATAAAATTATAATGTAAGATATGATTGTCTATATATGAAAGTTAAGATGGTGATTTGTCTAAATGGATTGTTATTATGCTGGATAATTTCGAGGACGAAATTATTTAAGGGGGAGAGAATTGTAATATCCCAAGATATGCCCTAGAAGTTTTAATACAATTGTTGTGTGATTTGAATTAAAGGTATATATGTTTTTGCAAAAGAAATGATTGTGTAAATGGAATGTATATGTTGTATATATGTTAATATATAATACATATAAGTTGGTCAAAAGAAAAGTCAAGAGAAGAAAGGGTGTGGTGGAGGATTTTTGGAAATAAGTAATTATTATTATTATTATTATTATTATATATATATATGGCTATCGTGAGAAGAGGAGAAAGATATTTTCTTTCTTCTTCTTCTTCTCCTTTTGGTTCTTGCACGAGAGAGAGAGAGAGAGAGATAGGGAGATGTGATGATTTTCATCAAATTTCTTAAGGATTTGAAGAGTATTGAAGATGGAGATGAAGATTTGGCAACATATTCATGTAAGTACTCTCTCTTGAGTTGATTTTATTGATTATATATATGTAAGTTTTTATATTCTTGTTTTGATTTCTTTTGATTGAGGTGATGGTTGGTGTGTAAGATGATTATAAGGAAAGATTGAAGTGTGTAAATGTGTTGAATGAGTATTTAAGTGATGATAAGTTGGGAAATTGTGAGGATGATGATGAATTGTTGAGTTAGGGTTTAGTATGAATGAATTGGTACTTTGAGTAATTGGTTATAGTGATGTATATATATATATATATTGATTATTATGATGATATAATGAAGTTATATAAATGCTAAAGTGATAGGAAATTGATAAGCATAAACAAAGATAATAATTTAGAGGGTGGTGGTGTGAATTTGGAAGGGGTTTGGATGGATTTTGAAGTATTTGGTCTTTGAATCTTTGAAGAACACGGCCAAGTTATGAGAGACACGGCCAAGTTAGGGCAAACTTGGCCGTGTTGGATGAGTTTTGGAGAGACACGGCCACTGGCTTGGCCGTGTCCCTTGCCTATGTTTGTCACTGTGGGATTTTTGTTGAGAGACACGGCCGTGTTCCTTGCCCGTGTCTGCCTCGGATGATTTGGTGTTGAGTGACACGGCCACAAGCTTGGCCGTGTCCCTTGAGTGTGTTGGCTACTGGAAGTTTGTGTTGATAGACACGGCCACAAGCTTGGCCGTGTCCCTTGAGGGTGTTAGCTTTTGTGTTTGTTATTTGTTCTTCATACATTGTTGGATCTTCAAATGTTTTTGTACCTAAACACACTTAAAACAATAATGATCCAATTAAATGTACATGGAAGATTCTACATTCATGTATAATGTAAATTGGTTTGTATATAACAATGATGATATAGGAAATGTGGAGGATATAATGATCATGGAAAAAGGTATGTGCAATGCCATTGATTATGTATTGTTGAATGATGAATTGATCAATATGATTTGATGATAATGATGATGTTTATGATACTATATGAACAATGTTATGTTTTATGCATTGTGAATCTTGTGAATTTCAATGATGCTATATATATAATGTGAAGGATATATTGAAGTGATTGCTTATGTACAATTGAATAATGAAATATTATGATATGATTTGAAATATAATATGATGTGAAGTCATTGTTATTGACTATGATGATTTAAATATGATATGAAGCCATTGTGATTGGCTATGATGATTCAAATGGAATGTGAAGCCATTGTTATTGGCTATGATAATTCAATTGAGAATGAAATTGATAAGTGAATTGTATAGCTAATGTGTTATTCCATTTTCAGAGTTTGTTGTTGGTGGCATGCCTAATGGTAACAATCTCTTGAAGTTAGGTTGGATTTGATCCTTGAAGCCAAGTTGGGTTGAAGTTTAACATGTTTTACTCCCCTTGAAGCTTGGTTGGGTCTAATCCTTGAAGCCTAATTGAGATGTTACAACCCTTAAAGCTAGGTTGGGTTTGGTTCTTGAAGCCAAGTTGGGTTGATACTTAGCATGCTTTGTTCCCCTTGAAGCTTGGTTGAGCCTAATCCTTGAAGCCTAGTTGGGATAATGATAAATGTGATGATTAAACCAAAGCATTACTCTGAAAATTGAATGGCATATTAGTGTGTTGTTTTGGGCCCGAGTCTGTCTTTGTTGTCAATGTGATAATCTAATGTTGAAATAAATGAGTAATGAGATCTATGGCTGTCTTTATTGGAAGTGTGATTCATGATTGATGAATTGTGAATAAAATGATATTATGAAGTATGATTTTATAATATGTGTATTGATATGTTGAGATATGAGTTTATGAAAATGTTGTATGATGTGTAAAATGTATACGAATATGGAATTTGTGAGAATTGTTTTCATGAAGGTTTGGAAAGGTCATTGAATGGTGTTTTGTTGAAATAATGTATATGTATAGATATATGAGATAGAAAGGGTAAGTATTGTGTTGTGAATGTTCTATGTAATTATGTATCTAATGTATGAGATTAGTGGAAACATATGAAGAATGCATTGAGAAAACATGGTAAGAAATCAATGAAACATAATGCTAAAAATATGAGGTATGATTCTTTTGTAAATTTTATTTTATTATTTACTTGTATTACTAAGCTCTCGGGCTTAGCGCGGTTGTGTAATCGCGCAGGTGGTTATGCGGTTGATCTGGAAGTCCAGCGGTTATGCCACGAGAAGGGTAAGAGTGTCTCGAGACCAACTAGAAGGTGATGCATACATGTGTGATTTTAAATTATATTGTATTTTTTGAGTTAATATATATTCATATGGATGAATGAAGTTTTGATAAATAAGAATACTGACTTTTTTAAATGTGTTTTAAATTAATGTTCAATTTTATGAATCTGTATAAAGGTTTTTAAATTGAAACTAAAAGTAACATTCTTATACTTTATATACGTATTGTATGTATACTAGGTATATGTATAGTACTTATATGGAGTATCAGGGTGTTACAGCCACACTCGAGAAGATGCGTATGGTTTTAAGAAAAGGAGGGGCCTATGTTATGGCTTCAGCTGAGCAAGAGGTACCGGAGGGCCGTCAAAAGAGAACATGAGTCGAGGAGGAGTCCGACTCGGATTCTCTAGATTTGGATGAAGATGCTCCAATCCCAGATAATCAGGAGATCCTTAATAGTATTGAAGCACTGGAAAGCAAGGTCGATCATAACCATGCTGCAGTCATGGAACAGTTGGACCAAATCAATAGCAACCTTGCTAAGATCCTGTGCCTCCATCCTTTAGCTGCATCATCATCCCATCCTCCATCACCATAGATCCAATCAGCTCCAACCTTTTGAAAACACTTGTTACTTACTTATTTTTAGTTATTGCATATTTTTGTTGTTATTGTTTTTAATGTTAACTCTTTATATTGTGTTTATTTTATATATATTGTATTTTGTTCTTGAACAATTATTGTTTGTGGATGAAAAGGTAGCACTTGCGTCACAAGGAAACCATGGCAAACAGGTTGTACCTTAACTTTTTTTTCTTTATTAACCTTGTTTCCATTGAGGACAATGTAAAACTTCAAGTGTGGGGTGTGTGCTAAGCCTTTTGTTCATGAATATAAATTGTCTATTTTCATAAGTGTTTTGTTATAGTTGTTTTGTTAAGTTTTATGTTTTGTTTTATATTTGATTTTGATGGATATTGATAAGTTCAATTGTTATAAGATTGTTGATAGATGACTTTTGAACTTTTGAAGCATGAATTTGAGAATTGATTAGAATTAGTACTTATTGTCAATTTTCATGGTTATTCTTTGCATTGCCATTAAACTAGTGAGGAATTGAGCTATCAACTTATCATTCTTTTTATGTGTGAACATCTTTGATTGATGAATTACTAGAACTTGCTTTGACATGCATTTTGAGACTACATAAAGATTTCAATTAGGCATCAATATGATTAAGGCAATTTAGGGTAACCCATTTTGGCTTAAAAAGACCAACCTTACATCCGACCTTAGTTCGCAAACTTTGAGCTTATTTCATTTTTCCCTTCTTTCTTTTTCACAACACCATCAGCTTGAACCATTGCATGTTAACTCTACCCATTCATTAGATCAAGAGCATTTCAAGAGCATTAATGGAGTGTTATGCTGAATAAAGTGTGGGGTTGAATTCAATGGGCTTTAAATTCCAAATTATTGTATTCTTTAGTTGGATACCCTATTAAAAAAATGAAATAAATAATGAAAATCAAAATAATAGAAGTTGTTGTTCTTGTCGAAAGGGTTATAATGAGTTTGGAAATTATCTTTGCTAATTAAACAAATGGAGTTCCTTAAAAGCACTTAAATGCTTAGTGCTAAGTGATTGAGAAGAATTGTGGGATTGTTGATCATGCTACATTGCTTGCTTCACTCTTGAAGTACTCTTGACCTAAATGAACTAACTCACTCTCCCAAATGTCATGCCTTTTCCTTGGCCCCGTTACAACCAAATAAAAGACCTTATGATTGATGCTTGATTGTGATTAGGTGGTGGAGATTTGATTGATAAGCAAGCCTATAGTCCTAATCTTTCATTGAATGTTGAGAGCTTAAACACTACCCAATTAAACACTTAAGAGGTTTTGTAAGGGAGTGACAATTTTTGGTATGCATAGATTGACCATTAAGTTGCTTGAGTACCGATTATTCTTGATTCGATTATGATTGTGGATTTAATAAGATGGGAGTCTTAATGCATCCTTATAACTCTTGAACTTGACAATATTTATCTTGTTTTATTTGTTTTCATTTTAACTTTGCTTGGGGACAAGCAAAGGATTAAGTGTGGGGTAATTGTTTAGATCAATTTTGTATATATTTTAGATGATGTTTTTGTTGATTTTAAGTTAATTTTCATGTTATTTTGTACTTAAGTTTATTTGAAGTTGTTGATTTAGGTTGAAGTACATTTGATGGAGCTTTTTAATCAAAATTTGGTGGACTTGTTGGAGAAAAACATGTGACACGGCCAAGCTTGTCATGGCTTGGCCGTGTCTCTCATCAAAAGAAGAAGAAATCAAAGACAAGGCAGGACACGGCCAGGATTAACCAAGCTTGGCCGTGTCCCTCAAGCAAAGATGGACAGAAGCAGACACGGCCAAGCCACTAGCCTTGTCTCACCAAAGGAAAAAAGGCAAAGAAAGAATAGAAAGAAGCAGAGAGTGACACCATCAAGAGACATGCCCAAGCCACTGGCCGTGTCACATGACACGGCCAGGAGCTTGGCCGTGTCACTCCTTAGAAACAAATCAAAAAAACAAGGCAGCAAGGGACACGGCCAGAGGCTTGGCCGTGTCCCAAGAAAGAAAAGAAAATCCAAGATACACGGCCAACAAGCTTGGCCGTGTCACCCTGGATCAATTGATATGCTTGCACGAGGTATGGATTAATGTGAATTAGTGGGGAACAAAAAGATAAAAGGGAGTGAAAGGTGGAAGGAATTGTGGAAGAAATATATAAAGAAATTGGAAAGTGGGAGACAAAGAGTGATGGGTGTCTTAAAAAATCAAAGTGGAAGAGCATGGAGGGAATAGAAAATAGATTGAATATATTGAGTGGACATTCTCTACACCATTATCATCTTCTTCCTTGGTTCTTGCTTGAGAGAGCAAGACACCATTCTCCCCATCTTCATTCAACATTTTCCTTTCACACACCAAGAGCAAAGACAATCATTGGAAGTGAAGTGAGTAGCTAGTTCTCGAGGGTTAGGGTTTTAAGAGGCTTGATTGGAGAGTTGAGAACTTGAGAGAGCTATCATCCATCCTTCAAGAAGAGAGCCATTTGTTCAAGAGAGCTTGGAAGTTCATCATCACACATCAAAGAGGGAGCTACGAAAGAGACAAGGAGTCTGATTTTTATCATCTCCAAAAGGGGTTTTTCCAACTCTTTCTTTTAATCCATTTCTTATTTGTTGTTGTTGTACTAAGAACATTAATATTGCAATGAATAACTTTGATTTGGTTTATATTGAAATGAGCATTTGTTTAAAGAATATGATGAGCTAATTTACTCATGCTTTGGGTTGTAGTATATTTGATTAAATGACTTGATTTGATGATTCCATTGTTATACCTTGCTATTGGTTGATTGCATTGAAATTAAAGGTAAATTGATAGATTGGCCACCTATTGATTACTTAATATTGAATGACGGACCGAGAGGAGAAGTTTAATATCGGAACCATGCAATTGACGACCCTAAGAATGAATTAGAAATATAAGTTCTAGGGTTTACTAATTTGCTAATGTAAAATAATTGGTTGTTGTTAATTCATAAATGTGAAAACTAGTGAATTGATAAATGACTAATTAATCTTAAGGAACAAATTAAGGTACAAGGTTATATTAATGGATAATTTGATAATTAAACATTTGACTAAATGGACATGCAACCCTAGGCATCATTTCCATAATTGAATTTATCTTGCATAAAATCACTCATTTTCATTTCTAAGGTTAATTACAATTCACTAATCCAATCACACACTCAAGTTTATTATTTCATGTTAATCGAACTATTACACGCAATTCCTTCCTTGTGAGACGACCTTGGGGCGATCACCGTCACTGCAATAGCCTCGTATACTTGCGAGTGCCACTTTGTGATAGTGTTAATTTAAGCGCAACAGTCACTGCACGTGTAAATACTACTACAACACAGTAGCTACGACACGCTCAGTGACATGGGCATGTCACTGCACGTGTAAATACTATAACAACATAGTAGCTATGGCACGCAACAGCGAATAAACAGTCAAACCTGCTAAAGACTTCCAACTCAAGGCATCAGCAACAACATTTGCCTTACCAGGATGATAATCAATTAAACAGTCATAGTCTTTAATAAATTCTAACCATCATCTCTGCCAATGATTCAACTCTCTCTGAACACCCAGGTATTTCAAACACTTTTGATATGTATAAATAAAACACTTCTCCCCATACAGGTAATGTCGCCAAATCTTCAAGGCAAAAACTATAGTTGCTAACTCCAAATCATGTGTTTGGTAATTCAGCTAATGCGGCTTCAACTGACGAGAGGCATAAGCAATGACTCTACCCTCTTGCATCAGAGCACAACCTAAACTACTATGTGAAGCATCACTATATATCACATATGGTTTACCTTCCACAGGCAGGGTAAGGACAGGAGCTTGAGTCAACATCTCCTTCAGCTGCTCAAAGCTTGCTTGACACCGATCTATCCACACAAGTCTAACTCCTTTCCGAAGTAATCTGGTGAGTGGAGTAGCTATCATAGAAAAACCTTTCACAAACCGTCGATAATAGCCTGCCAAACCCAGAAAAATTCTAACCTCTGTCATAGACTTCAGTAGACTCCAATTCAAAATAGCCTCAACTTTACTCGGATCAACTCTAATACCTTCTGCTAAAACCACATGACCGAGAAAAGCTACCTGATCGAGCCAGAACTTACACTTAGACAGCTTAGCATATAACTGCTTCTCTCTCAAAGTCTGCATTACAATCTGCAAATGCTTGTGATGATCCTCCTCATTATGTGAATGCACCAAAATATCATCAATGAAGACCACCACAAATTGATCTAGATAAGGTCTGAATACCCTGTTCATCAAATCCATAAATGTTGCTAGTGCATTTGTCAATCCAAAAGGCATCACCAAAACTCATAATGCCCATACCTTGAATGAAAAGCTATCTTAGGTACATCTTCATCTCTAACTCTCAACTGATGGTAACCTGATCTCAAATCAATCTTAAAGAATACTGCTGCTCCTTTCAACTGATCAAAGAGATCATCTATCTTAGGCAAAGGATACTTGTTCTTGATGGTCACTTTATTCAACTACCGGTAATCAATGCCCAATCTTAAGGTACCATCCTTCTTCTTCACAAACAAAATGGGCGCTCCCCACGGAGACACACTAGGGCGAACAAATTATTTATCCAACAACTCCTGCAACTGCACCTTTAACTTTCTCAACTCAGCAGGTGCCATCCGATAAGGAGTAATAGAGATCAGAGTGGTACCAGGCAATAAATCAATACCAAACTCAATCTCTCTCTCAGGGGGTATCCCTAGCAACTCCTCAGAAAAAATATCTGAAAACTCAACAACTGTGGATATACTATCTAGCTGGGAACCCACTACTCTAATATCTATAACATGAGCAAGATAAGCTTCACATCGTTTCTGAATTATTGTCCTAGCTGAAACAGCTGAAATAAATATAGATGAAAGATGTCTCTGCTTACTAGATACCATCACACTTCTACCATCACAGGTTCTCAGGTAACACACTTATGCTCACAATCTACCGCAGCCCCATGCTTAGATAACCAATCCATGCCTAAAATTAAATTATACTCCTTGAAAGGCATCTCAATCAAATCACCAAGGAACTCCTCATCCTGGACCACAACCGGACTATTACGGTGCACCTTGCTAACTACCACACTATACCCTAAAGGATTTGTCACCAAAACATCAAATCCTAGGGACTCCGAATGCAAATCAGTCACAAGTAAGATGGATGCACTAATGTATGAATGAGTCGATTTAGGATCTATCAAAGCAAGAACTGAAGTATCAAATAAAGAAAATGTACCAGAAATATCGGCTGAAGCATTCGGCTGCCTCTGCATCACATATACCCATTGAGATGGTCTTGCCTCATCTGGTATATTACCTGTGGTAGAACCTCCTCTATGACCAGACCATGTCCGACCTCCTCTGCTAGAACCTTTGACACCATGACCCCCTCTAAAACTGGGTTGAGAAACTATAGTATCTGTCTGTCTATCATCTAGTGGCTCTGGACAATCTCTAACAAAATGATATGGTGACCCACATCTATAACACACTCCTGAAGCACCTCTCCACCAACAGACACCTCCGTGTGCCTTACCACAATGAACACAAGTAGGTGAAGCATACCTCTGAACCACTGGGGTAGGTGCACTAGCCACAGAAGCTGTAGGTCTCGATCTCTGCCTCTGTTGCTGTAATGACCTACCTGACTACCTCTGGCTTCTACTAAACCTAAAAAAATATCCCATTCAACCTCTCTTCACAGATGAAGATCCTGCCTCACTCTGAGGTCTCCTAGCTCTGGTCTCCTCATCCCTAGCAGCTGCTGTAAGACCCTGTGCTCTCTCAACACTCCTGGCAGATGCAACCAACTGGGAAAAATTCTAATACCGGGAGCCTGCGATAATGTACATGATAGAGGGTCTCAACCCCTCCTCAAATCTCCGACACCGGTCAATCTCATCAGAAATAATCCCACAAGAATACTGAATCAACCAGGTAAACTCTATCTCATACTCTAATACAGTCCTGGTATCCTGCTTCAAATTCAAAAACTCTATCTTCTTTGCATCTTTATACTTTATCAAATTATACTTCTACTCAAACTCCCACAGAAAACCATCGAAATCAAGGTTGGTCGATCATCCAGGGCAAGTAGAACCATCTTCCACCAGTCATATGCATCCCTCTGTAAAAGAGATCTAGCATAATCAAACTTTTCTTTTGGAGTAGCCTAAAGCTGGATTAACAGTCTCTGGACTCTATCTAGCCACTGCTCAGTTATAGCATGGTCTGTAGTACCTATAAAGTCCTCAGCTCCAAACTTCCTCAATTTGTCATATTGCCTCATCGATAATTGCGGCTGCGGCTGCGGCTGCTGAACTGGAGCCTGCCTCAACAGCTCCACCATATGCCTTACCCAGCCTTTCAGAATCTCATCAACTGCTGGTCTCTCTGAAATAGGAGTAGATGCCCCACCAGCTATCTCAACTCAAGTTCCATCTCTACCCTCAATAGGAGCTACACTCTCTGCACTACTCTCAACAAACTGCTGTGTCTGAGATGCCATAACTACCTATATCTGCAACACAGCAGAAATTGCTACGTCAGAGATTAGAAACTGCCAGTGCCAATGCATGTATCTTCTTTAAAAACCATATTTAAAAATCTCAATTTTCTTTTTCTTATAACCCACCTAGGTTGAGAAACTCAAACCTGGGCTCTGATACAAAAATAAATGTGTGAGCAGGGATTTTCGCCCCAACTCCCAGTGGAATGGTTCTTGCGACTTCGACACTATTTAGGCTTGGGGCCTTAGAGAACATGGGCCTAAGCCCGGAGAAAATGGAGTCACCACCCGGACGAGCTGGAAAAAAGAAAGGGGTGGATGACTCGATTCCTAAGGAATCCCTAACCCCCTAATGGGTTCGAAAAGTTGGATACGTGTGGGGAAGGTGAGAAATGACCTAGCACCCCCACAACACCCAGTTCATTGGAACCGCCCTCCTTTACAGGTCTTAATATTATAAAATTCTTAAATATAACAATATTATCCATATTACATGTAATAATTAAAATAAAGCATCATTATATTAAAATAAAAAAATGTCTAAACAAAATAAATAAATGGACACCCATCTGAGGATGGAAACATGTCCTTACATCATCCATGTCTAAACTAAATAGGACACCCACCGAAAGATGAAACATGTCCTTTACATTGGTCCAAAATGTAAGAGCAATTTAAATTACATAATACTTAACTAATGAGGTACCCACAAAGTGGAAACATACCTCTTACAATTTTAATACTAAAACAAACAAACAATAATCATAATAATAAAGAAAATATCCATCCATGATAAATTAAATAAATCAAGAATTGAAATTAAATAAATCAACCATCAAAACATATAATAAACTACATAATCGAATCTAAAATCAAATAAAGCAATAAATATATAAGTTTAGGGTTGTTAGGGTTTTAAAATTAGGGTTTTATAATTAGGGTTGTGAATTAGGGTTTTGTAATTAGGGTTTTGAAACTAGGTTATGGAATTCAGAGTTTGGAATTAGGGTTTTAAACATAGGAATTTTGAAACTAGGGTTTTGGATTTTAGAATTTGGAATTAGGGTTTTTGGGTTTAACTTACTGCCTTAAAAACATAATTTTGGGTTTGGAAAGATAAATTACGTTTTTGGAAAAATTATCAATTTTTTGGAGTTTAATAATGAAATGGTTTAAGCTTTTGGATAAAAATAGTTTAAGGTTTTGAGTTTCAATAAAATAATTTACGGTTCTTGATGTAAAGTAAACAAAAGAGATTCTAACAATTACTTTAAATCCTCGATGGATACTGGATAGTTTTATATTTTTTATTAAACATGCATGTGGGGTTATGAATGCCAACTGATCAATGTGTTAAATAAAGCAAACGATTAAAGTTATTAAAATAAAGATAAATTTATTGTATGTTTAAAGATCGAGTTACTGTACGTTCAAGGATCATGTTATTGCATCCATGCTCTTATTAATCAAAGAAATGAAGCTACTGTGAGCATGAATAATTTATGATTAAAGATCAAACCTCCATCGTTGGTTCCTCCAAAAAATTGATTTCTGGATGAACAATGTGAAGACAGTATGGATTCTGCCTTCTTCTTTGGTTGTTTTGATTTTTCTATTTGTGGTTTCCTTCGCTCTCCAAAAAGCTGCTGTTGTTCTTCTCCCTTTCTTG
Source organism: Garcia nutans (assembly GCA_947685225.1). Taxonomy (NCBI): domain Eukaryota; kingdom Viridiplantae; phylum Streptophyta; class Magnoliopsida; order Malpighiales; family Euphorbiaceae; genus Garcia; species Garcia nutans. The sequence continues at coordinate 41,705,936 of CANTUV010000045.1, forward strand.
CCGTCTCTTCTATTTTGTGGTTTTAATCTCTCTTAATATTCATTTCCGACCCTCTTTAATGTTCCCTCCCCTTCTGAATTATAAAGGTTAATATTTATAGTCAAACCTCACTCAAAATTTTTAACCTAATATTAATCAGTCCCTAAAATGAATTCTAGTTGAATTAGGAAACTTATCCAACCTCATGTCGACCTGGTTGCCCTAGGTCGACATGAGTCCAACCTCATGTCGACCTTGGGCTGCCTAGGTCGACATGAGGAATGCTCATGTTGACCTAACCTGCCCAGGTCGACATGAGTCTGAACCTCATGTCGATTTGGGCTGCTAGATCGACATGAGGCATGCTCATGTCTCCCCCGCCAGCCTGACTCAAATTATTCTTGCCCTTTTTTAACTTATGGATCGAAAAGTTTAATTTGGGCCGTGATTTTAAGGTTTTGTAATTGAATTTATGCCTCTTTAATCTAAACCAACTTCTTTAAATGTTATAACTAGTTTTAAATATTTTAAAGTCGGATCAAATTTATTTTGGCATCCTTTAATTAGTACCATATCAAATTGGGGTCAAAATTAAGGGTCTACAAAATGTAACACCCTTATACCCAATATACGTACACTACATGTACTCAACATATGTAATATATGTATAGAGGATACAGGAATGTCACAACCATTTTAAAATAATCAAATCATCATTTAACCAAATCTGTATAATCTTAAAACATTCAACTCATATCATATAAATAATAGATGAAATATTATTTGCTAAAACACATATGTACACTTCATTACCAAAGATAGCCCAAAACATTTTTGATAGTTTGCAGAATATACATACTTATATACAACGAAAGAATATACATACTTATATACATCGAAATCAATATGTACAAAATATAGATTATATACATGCTGGCAGCTTGTCTCTAATCTTGATGTCTAAAACAACTTCGCTCATAAGAACTCAAGCCTAAACTCAACTCAGCCTAGATGAACTTTTCGGCTCAACCGGATCTACCCTGTCACCTGCGCGATGAACCACAATTGCGCTAAGCTAAAAGCTTAGTGTATAAACTTTGATAACAATATAATTCAAATGCAATACAAATGAACAATACATAAGAATATCATATCTCACAACATTATATCATTATACCTTGATAAATTGCTCTATTGTTCCACAATTCATAATTCACATAAAAGCAAAGACAAGCATGGGCAAAAAAAGGATCTAATATGCCATTCAAATTCTAGAGTTACTGCTTTGGTCTATAATGACACCTTGTGTCTAGCCCTGTAGGCAATATATCCATGGATTAATCCAATTAGGTCAGAGTTTATGACCCGGTCATTTCACCCAGCCTAGCTTCAAGGATTTGTTTATGAGGCTTATGACCCGGTCATTTTACCTCAAAAATATTTTCACAATGATGCCCAGTGTCTAGCCCGTAAGCAATTCATAGGCATGTCGCCAAACCTAGAACTCTGAAAATTGAACAACATACTAGGCACACAATATATTCATCCTTCTCATTATCAATTTCTTTATAATTGTCACATAATTAAGCTAGGCACATTGCCTTACTTTCTCATCTTTTTCTCACTTTTCTCATTTATATCAATATCGATTCATTACAATATGTTTCCATATATATAATCACATTATACCACATTTCTTTTCATTTACAGCTCCTTACACAATTGCACATTACTCAATTACCTTGGGTATTTCAACACAATTCACAATGTACAAATCATAGCATATTACTCATGCATAAACAATGTAGTAAGTAACTTAACACATTTTCCAACAGATGTGTTAAGTCCCAATGTCATGTAAATATAAGCAATGTATTCAAAGTTTGTACTTACCTCTAAAAGCAACAACACCACTTTCAATCTCCTCTTCCAAAATATTCCTCAACACTTGGAATGGGCATCTCAAGTCTCTTCCAAGCCTAAACCAAATGTGATTATAAATAATCACTTAGTGATCCACAAAGAGAAATAAGGAAAAGAACTATCTAGGGCAAAGTCTACACATGACATGCTCAACAATACGGGCGTGTCCATAATCGTGCCCTAAACCCACAGCACAGAAGCTTTGACACGCTCAGTGACATATACGTGTCACTGCACATGTAAATACTACTATAATATAGTAGCTATGACACGCTCAGTGACATGGGCATGTCACTGCATGTGTAAATACTACAACAACACAGTAGCTATGACATGTTCAGTGACATAGGTGTGTCACTGATCATGTCAGCAATACTGAAAATAGAACCATAGACACGCCTAAAGGAATGGCCGTGTCACCGGGCGTGTTAGGCCAAAAACCTGATATCGACACAAAAATGTTGCATCCAACTATTATCTTTCATTAATCTTTTCAACTCCATACAAACTCAACCAATTCCACCATTAAACCACATAATACTTGTGTAAACATCAACACAACTCAATTAAACACAAAAATACACAATAACAACCATACTTCAAAACTCAACAATTACACAATCCATAACTCTTATTCTCTTCACCAAACTTAACCTTTTCTTCAATCCAAACCCAAATTCATAGCTAACTAAACAAAAGAACTTCAATCATACCAAAATCAACCATAAACACATACCACGCAAAACATCCAATTCATGCAAAAAAACTTCAATAGAAAATCAAAGAAACAAGTTGGAAACTTACCAAATATGGAGAAAATCCTTAAAACTCCAACTTGAACACTTGAAATCCTCAATTATTTGATTTAGCAAGAAGCAAAATCTCTTTCCTTTGATGAAGATGATGGCCGGCTACCATGGAGAAGGAAGAAGAAGATGAAGATAGTCATCCTCTCACACAAACCAACCACTTCACTTTTAACCACATACTTTTTCCTCTTTTAATCTCCACCAAGCACATATATTATTATAATATAATTACTCTCAAATATCCTCTTCCACAATCCATAATTAATATCTATTTTAAATAATTAAATATCATTTGACCTTATTAAGATATAGACTTGTATATAACATATATATCTTCATATATACAACATATACACACTTCCCTTTTTCCTTTCTTTTCACTTAATCAAATATATACACTTTTAAATCCTTTAATTAATTTTCAACAATTAATATTTCACAAATTTTTGGGATATTACATTTTCTCATACAAGTAATGCCACCAAATCTTTAAGGCAAAAACTATGGCTGCAAGCTCCAAATCATGAGTTAGATAATTCAGCTTATGTGGCATCAACTGTCGAGAGGCATACGCAATGACTGTACCCTCCTGCATTAGAACACAACCTAAACTACTATGTGAAGCATCATTGTATATCACATATGGTTTACCTTCCATAGGCAGGGCAAGGATAGGGGCCTGAGTCAACATCTCCCTTAGCTGCTTAAAACTCGCATGACACCAATCTGTCCACACAAATCTAACTCCTTTCCAAAAAAATCTGGTGAGCGGTGTAGCTATCATAGAAAAACTGACGATAATAGCCTGCCAATCCCAAAAAACTTCTAACCTCTGTCACAGTCTTCAGTGGACTCCAATTCAAGATAACCTCAACCTTACTCGGATCAACTTTAATACCCTCTGCTGAAACCACATGACCAAGAAAAGCTACCTGATCGAGCCAGAACTCATACTTAGACAACTTAGCATACAACTACTTCTCTCTCAAAGTCTACAATACAATTCGCAAATGCCTATCGTGATCCTCCTCTTTATGCAAATACACCAAAATGTCATCAATGAAGACCACCACAAACTGATCAAAATATGGTCTGAACACCCTGTTCATCAAATTCATAAAAGCTACTAGTGCATTCGCCAATCCAAATGGCATCACCAGAAACTCATAATGCCCATACTCGTGCGAAAAGCTGTCTTGGGTACATCTACATCTCTGACTCTCAACTGATGGTATCCTGATCTCAGATCAATCTTAGAGAATATTGCTGCTCTCTTCAACTGATCAAAGAGATCATCTATCCAAGGCAAAGGATACTTGTTCTTGATGGTCACCTTATTCAACTACCTATAATCAATACATAATCTCAAGGTGCCATCCTTCTTCTTCACAAACAACACAGGCACTCCCCACAGGGACACACTAGGGCAGACAAACCCTTTTTCTAACAACTCCTACAACTGCACCTTAAACTCTCTCAACTCAGCAGGTGCCATCAGATAAGGGTATAGAGATGGGAGTGGTACCAGGCAATAAATCGATACCAAACTCCACTTCTCTCTCAGGAGGTACCCCTGGCAACTCATCAGGGAAAACATCTGAAAACTCGACAACTGTGGGTATACTGTCAAGCTAAGATCCCACTACTCTAGTATCTACAACATGAGCAAGATAAGCCTCACATCCCTTCCGAATCATCCTCCTAGCTAAAACAGTTGAAACAAACATGGATGAAAGATAGCTTTGCTCACTAGATATCATCACATCCCTACCATCACGTGTTCTCAAAGTAATACATTTCTTTTGACAATCTACCATAGCCCCATGCCTGGATAGCCAATCCATGCCCAGAATCAGATCATACTCCCTGAAAGACATCTCAATTAGGTCTCCGAGAAATTTCTCATCCTGAACAACAACTGGGTTATCTCAGTGCACCCTGCTCACCATAATACTATGCCCTAAAGGATTTGTGACCAAAACATCAAATCCTAAGGACTCAGAATACAAATCACTCACAAGCAAAATGGATTCACTTATATAAGAATGAGTCGACCCAAGGTCTAATAATGCAAGAATTGAAGTACCAAATATAGTAAAAGTACCAACAATAATAGGTGAAGCATTCGGCTGCCTCTGCATCACATAAACCTATTGTGATTGCCCTGCCTCATCTGGTCTACTACCTTCGGCTATAGAACCTCCTCTCTTACTAGCCCCAAATTGACCACCTCTACCAAAACCTCTGCCACCATGACCCCCTTTGACACTGGGTCGAGAAGCTGCAGTATTTTTGTCTATCCTCTAGTGGCTCTGGAAATCTCTGATAAAATGACACGCTCACCCACACGGGCGTGTCCCTGACAGTGCCCTAACTCCACAACACAAAAGCCTTTACACGCTCAAAACCACGGGCGTGTCACTGAGCGTATAATACATTCTGCCTCTCAGAAATAACGACACGTCCAACAATCGTGAGCGTGCTCATGGCCGTGTCAATTCTCCAATCTCAAAGTAGCTATGACACGCTCAATAACACGAGCATGTTAATGGTCGTGTCAATCCTACTGCCTCCAACACAATTGACACGCCTAAGAATCTGGACGTGCTCATGGGCGTGTCAGGCCAAAAACATAGATTCCGGCCAAAACCACACAACACCCAACAAAACACTTCTTTTCACCAACATCCACTTCAAACAAACTTCACAAAACATACCCAAAAACCATCTTAAACTCACAAAAACACCAAAACAACTCCACACCTACAACAAACACAAATCACAAATCACAACACAAACCCTAAACACAAATATAACACCATCTCTTCCAACCAACTTACTCTTTTCTTCAATCTATCCTTAAAATCCATCATCAAACAACCAAACACTCTAAAACATCTCTCAATCAAACAACACACCCTTAAATAATCTATCAAACTTACACACAACTTCAAATAAGCAAAGAAATCAAAAGAGGACTTACCAAAGTAATGAAACTTCTTGAATCACCAACTTGATCACTTAGATCTTCCTTCAATTTGAGCTTAGAACATCAAGATCCTCTCTTGCTCTCTTGCTCTCTCTTGTCTTTGGATGAGCCGGCCACACAAAGGGGAAAGAAGAAAAGAAACACAAAGAAACAAAGTCAAACTTCTCTTTAAATCTCCACCAAGTATTTCAACATGAGCAATTACCTAAACACCCTTTTTCCATTTGTTTTAACTTCCTTTAATACACTTGCCCTTTTTAGTAATTTCACAAATCACAAATTAAAATATCTTCTTCCCTTGACCACCCATTTGACTTAATTATATGTTATATATATTGACATATATACAACATATACATTCCCTCTAAACAATCTTTTCCTTTCCAAAAACACATATACATTTTATTCAAATCAAACAACAATTATATCACAACTTCTAGGGCACACTTAGGGATATTACACTAGTAATACAAACTTGATAACAATAAAAGTCAAATGCAATGCCAATGCACAATGCATATGGATATCACATCATTCCATTTTCTCATACTTTTTAAATATTTCACAATCCACAATTCACATAAAAATAAACATAAACATGGGCCCAAAGATAACTAATATGCTATTCAAATTTCAGAGTTACTATTTTGGTCTATAATGACACCATGTTTCTAGCCCCATAGGCAAAATATCAATGTAATAGTCCAACTAGGTCTGAGCTTATGATCCAGTTATTTCACCCAGCCCAGCTTCAAGGACTTGTTTTTGAGGCTTACGACCAGTCATTTCACCTTAAAAATATTTTTACAGTGACGCCTAGCGTCTAGCCCGTAGGCAAATCATAGGCATGCTGCCAAACACAGAACTCTAAAAATTGAATAACATACTAGGCACACAATTTATTCATATTTCTCATTTATATCGATATCAATTAATTTCATTATGTTTCCACATATCTCATTACATTATACCACATTTTTGCATTTACAACACATTACCCAATTACTTTGGGTATTTCTACATAATTCACATATTAATCACATTTAATGTAATCTAGCTAATACCAATGACTTTTTAACAATGCACTTAATGCATACACAACAAATGGCATTACCCAAACACTTTGGGTCATTTTCACATAATACACATATTTCACATTTTATACAATTTAGCCATTATCAATGGCTTTTCACAATGCATTTAACACATGTATGACATTACAAATGTCATAGCACATTATTCATATATAACCAATGTATCAAGTAGCTTAACACATTTTCCAACCAAAATGTGTTAAGCCCAAATGTCATGCAAACATAACCAATGTATTCAAAGTATGTACTTACCTCAAATAGCAAGCAAAACAAGCTTAAAACAACCTCCAATCCTATCCTTCCAACTTGCCCTTCACCACTTGGATGAAGCAAATCAACCTCCCTCAATGCCTAGACCAAATGTGATAGCAAATAATCATTTAGTATCACATTTAATGACATTTTCAATATTAAACTATAATTAAAACCCATCCAAGCAAAAATCCAAAATTTAAGGCTAACCTCACTTTAACTTTGGATTCTCATACTAGGCCATTCATTTTAATATATTAAGTTTATTTATATTATTAGAAACATATTTTAATACATTTAAACCATTTACATTATAAAAACACACTCTTATACACAAAATCCTAAAATGGCATAACCTTCCCCCATTGAAGGTTTTCCATTCCAACACAAATCCATTAATCACTTTAAGCTTATATTCATCACTTATATCACCAAACAACAAGACTAAACCAATAAAATTATACAATTCAACAACTTTGGAAAAATCATTTTCCAAAACCCTAAATCACACTTCCATTCTCAAACTCCAACCAAACACAACCAAATCCAATATTTGACTTTAAAATACTTGTTTAAGCATCAAAACAACTCATTTAGAACCAATTTTCACAATTAAAAACCATGATTTCTCAAACCCTAAAAGTCCATATCCCTAAATTCTCTCTCTTCACCATTCTTTATCCAAATTCAACCATTTCTTCAATCCAACCTTAAAATCATTAATAACTACCCAAAATAACTTCATACACACCAATTCCAACAATTATAACATACTACTTCAAAAATCCAAATTTCACATATTCAAAATTTCTATGGAAATCCAAAGAAAAAGCTAAAGAACTTACTTTTTCAAGTGGAAATCTCTAAAAATCCTTTTTGAACCTTTGAAATCCATCAATTCTTGGAAACTTGGAAGATCAAAATCCTTGGTCTTGAACATCCATGGTGGCCGGTCATGAGAAAAGAAGAAGAAGAAGAAGAAGTTTAAAAATAAATTCTCTTTCCTTTCATCTTTTAATTATAACCATATATATATTTTATAATAATTTATTAATTTATTAATTTATTATTTATTAAATAAATTAAAAGACTAAAAATCCATCATCCATTCAAAAATAATTTATTTTTGAATTATTTTATTAATTTTTAATTTCTAAAATTTATTTACAAAAATACCATTAGACTTTGACTTTTCTTTTAAAAAGTGTTGACTTTTATAAGTTATGCATATTTTACATATATATCACATATATATTCGACTTTTTAATTTGAAATCCCTTCATTTGTCATTTAAAATCTTTAATTTAATTTATCCAATTTAATTATAACATGTTTTATCAAATTTCCAAAAATTAGAAATTTTCAAAAAAATTTGGGATATTACAACCTTTGTATCTCAAATATGTATTTTATGTATATGGTAGTATATATATCATAAGTACTTAGGATATAAGGGCGTTACAGATCTTGATCGCCTTTTCAGGTCTGGGCATATGAGAACAATCTTGTGAGAGTGCCTGATATTTTTTGATGGAGAGTCAGGTATCTGAGGCTAAAACTTTGGTTATCAGTTCGTACAACGGTGCTCGGCTTCCACATATGCACTCTCATCACTATTACTTGAGTCATTTACATGGGATCAAGTAAAAAAAATAGTATCTATTAAAATTTAGGAAGAAGTTAACTTAACCCATTTTTTTGAAATTTTGCAGGTGGATATTGTTTGGTGGAGGCCTGACGAGCGGGCCAACTGGACTCCATCTATGAATGCAGCACTGCCCTTGCAAACTTCTCACCAAATGATTACTGTGATAGTTTCCTATGGCTGGTTTCTCAGCAAAAGGGTGTACAATTGGTTCCTCGGCCCTAAGCAGCGAAGGATGCCTGCAAATATCCCAACATACACACTAAACAACACGTCTTTGCTGGAGAACTCTTGAAGGCGTGCTTGGAATGGATATTATGTTAAACCTTTTCTGCTGTCACCTACTGAGTCATATGTCTAGTTTATCTGGGAGAGGCTCTTGAATTTTAAAGTCTCTCCTGCTAGTGTCTGAGGAATTACTAAAGAAGGAGGAGAAGAAGAAGAAGATGAAATGGAGGAGGGAGAAGAAGAAGAAGGGCAAAATCAGGATGAAGAAGAAATGGAAAGGGGAGAAGAAGAAAAAGAAGTAAATGGTGAAGATGAAGAGGAAGAAGAAGAAGAAGACAATGGAGGCAAGGATGAGAGAAGAGGGTCTTCCTCTCATTCTCGTGGGGATACTAGAGCTAGCACTTTTCAGGTGAATGCAAATATACTATCCACAACTGCTTCCTATTTATTTGCTCTAATTCTTTATGAACTTTGCAGGCTATTGGTTCATTTGATCATGAGGCTAGACCATCTCATGCTACTCTGGCTCAGTCATGTACTCCTTATATGACATCATCATCTTATGCTGATTCATCTTTTGGTCCTTAAGACTTTGATCTGAATTACCTAGTTTTTAATCCTATTTCATGTGGATGTATGCTATATGTATGCATGAAAATGCATGTTCTTACCTTTCCTTTTCTAGCTCATAGAAAATGCTTGAGAAACAAAATAATAAGTTGCAAGAAGAGTTAGCCGTCAGTCGTTGAGAGCTAGATGCCAGTTGTCGAAATGCCGCTCATTTTGAAGGTCTATACCACCGGTTAGAGATCCTAATGTTTCTTTGTCAAAGGGACCCCAGGCTAATGATCGTGACATACCTCCTCCTCTAGGTGATGATTTCTTTAGGATGAGCTTCTAGGGTTTCAGAGATTCTGATGCTTTTTCACCGAGGGGACTGTGAGTGGGGATTTTGGCCCCCACTCCTTGTGGAATAGTTCTTGCGACTTCGACACTGTTTAGGCTCGGGGCCTTAGAGAACACAGACCTAAGTTTGGAGAAAATGGAGTCACCACCCGGATGGGCCGGGAAAAAGAAAGGGGTGGATGACTCGATTCCTAAGGAATCCCCAACTCCCTAATGGGTTCGAAAAGTTAGATACGTGTGGGGAAGGTGAGAAATGGCCCAACACCCCCACAATACCCAGTTAATTAGAACCGGCCTCTTTTACAGGTCTTAATATTATAGAATTCTTAAGTATAACAATATTATCCATATTACATGCAACAATTGAAATAAATCATCGTTATATTAAAACCAAAGAAATGTCCAAACAAACCAAATAAATGGACACCCAACCGAGGATGGAAACATGTCCTTACATCGTTCATGTCTAAACTAAATAGGACACCCACCGAAAGGTAGAAACATATCCTTTACATTGATCCGAAATATAAAAGCAATTTAAATTACATAGAACTTAATTATTGAGGTACCCACAAAGTGGAAACATACCTCTTACAACATTTGGAAAATCAAAATAAATTGATAAAGTAAATAACCATTCATCATAAATAAACCATTCATCAAAGATATCACCAAGATATAAAATAAACATCCATCCACAATAAATTAAATAAAGCATTGCAAATAAATCAAAGCATATAATAAACTACATAATTAAATAAAGCAAGTAAAGATACAAATTGAAGTTTACTGTTTCTTATTTAAAGCTCTTTAATTAATATTTTGGATTTTGGATTTTATTGGTTTAAGCTACTGTAAGTTTTTAAGGGAATTGAAATGGATTAAGGTTTTATAATTTAAGAGATTGATAAGGTTCTTTGATTAACCAAATTAATGTTTGAGGAGTAAAATAATGAAATTAGGGTTTGGATACTTTAAAACATTAGGTTTATGACTATTAGCTACTGGATTGTTGTTTTTAGGCTTACTATGTTTAAATTTTATTATTAAGGTTTATAAGGTTTTAAGGATTAGGGTTTAGGAAAATTAGGTTTTATTGTTTTAGGGGAATTAGGGTTTAAGAGAACTTCAGTGTTTAGGTTTACTAGTTTAGGGTTTACTATTTTTGATTTTGAAGTTGAATTAGGGTTTTTAGTGTTTTGGAGAATGTATTTGATTTTAGAATTTGGAAAAACAATTTATAGTTTTATGACGCTTTATGTGATTTTTAGAAACTGTAAAGTGAATTTGAGTTTGGATATTTAATAAAACATTTGGAATTTTGGAAAAGAATTAGAAGAAAACTAGTTTAGAGTTTTATGGTGTTTTTTGAAAATAAACAAAATGATTTAAGGTTTATAGAAACAGAAAAGATATTTTTTTTTAGGGTTTTTGGAAAGAAAGGGATTCAATTTAGGGTTTTGAAAAATTGGAAAGCATATTAGGATTTTGGTAAATTAATGAAACGATTTAAGGTTTTGAAAAGTTGAAAAATAGATTAGGGTTTTAAGATTTTGAAGAAACCAAAATAACAATTTTAAGATTTTTGGAAAACATAGCAACGGATTAAGGTTTTTAGAATCAAAAGAAACAATTGGATAATTGAAGTGACTGTAAGGAAAAAAGAGATTAAATATTTATACCTTCGTTTGTTGGTTCCACCAAAAATTGCTTCTTGGATAAACAAGAACAAAGGCAAGATGGTTGCCTTTGATGGATTGAATTGCTTGCTTATTTCTCTCAAAAGTCTGATCGTTAATCTCCTAATTTTTTTGATTCCTCGGTCCAAAGTTTTTCCTCTAAAATTTTCCTCCCCTTTCTGTGTTGTTTTTGGTCTTATTTATAGGAAATTTCAATGATTAATCTTAATTGTTTATGGAAAGTAACATTAATTAAGAAAAGAAAACCAAAACCAAATAGAATTTGGTTTCAGAGAAAATTGCGTCGGAAAAATTTAGCTGGCAAAAAAAAAAAACTGCTGCGGAAAAATTTTGCTGGCAAAAAAGTTGCTGCAGGCTACTGTGAGGATTGCCGTGGGAACCTGTGAGCTGGGCCAGCAAAATTGCCTGCGGGACATTTCGTCCCAACTTTTCGGCGACGAATTTTTTCCATCGCCGATTTTTATTTATTTATTTATTATTATTATTATTTATTTTTTTTAATTAAAAAAACTAAATACTAAAACAAATATTGTTTAATTAAGATAACACAAAAATTATTTTGGACTAATTAAAATATATTGGACAACACAAAAATTATTTTGGACTAAAAAATATATTGGACCGGACTGGGTAAAAAATTAAGGGCCTACAGTTTGCCCCCCGCTTGAATGATCTGAGACTTTAGTAAAAGAGAGTGAAAAGCAATAAGACTTAATTTTTGAGATGGTTGAGGTTTTGGGTTCTGGACCCGGTTCGAGTTCTGGACTCAAGGATAATTTTAGGTTCTGGACCTAAGTGTAATTTTAGGTTCTATACCTAAGGATAATTTGGGTTCTGGACCCGAGCTATGTCCTGGACTTAGAAAAGATTAAAGGTTCTAGACCTAAGGATAATTTGGGTTCTGGACCCGAGCTAAGTTCTAGACTTAGAAGAGATTCTAGATTCTAGACCTAAGGATAATTTAGGTTCTAGACCCGAGCTAAGTTCTGGACTTAGAAGAGTATCTAGGTTCTGGACCTAAGGGTAATTTGGGTTCTGGACCGAGCTAAGTTCTGGACTTAGAAGAGATTCTAGGTTTTGGACCTAAGGGTAATTTGGGTTCTGGACCCGAGCTAAGTTCTGGACTTAGAAAAGATTCTAGGTTCTGGACCTAAGGAGAATTTGGGTTCTGGACCCAAGCTAAGTTCTGGACTTAGGAAAGATTCTAAGTTCTAGACCTAATGATAATTTGGGTTCTGGACCCGAGCTAAGATCTGAACTTAGGAAAGATTCTAGGTTCTGGACCTAAGGATAATTTAGGTTCTGGACCCGAGCTAAGTTCTGGACTTAGGAAAGATTCTAGGTTCTGGACCTAAGGAAATTTTGGGTTTTGGACCCGAGCTAAGTTCTGAACTTAGGAAAGATTCTAGGTTCTGGACCTAAGGAAAATTTGGATTCTAGACTCGAGCTAATAAAGATTTAATTATCTGCAAAAAATAATTATTTGGTTTTAAAAAGTTTGACTAATTTTTATGCACGTCTTCTCCATGCTTCCTACGTCTAAAAATATTTATACACACGCAAGCATTTGAATGATTAAATTGAATAATTGAATTTGCTGTTTATTTACTGTGTAGTCACTATTTATATACTATTTACTATTCATAAATAGTAACTTACTATTTATAAATAGTAATAAATAGTAATTTACTATTTATAAATAGTAATATACTATTCATAAATAGTAAATTTTACTATTCATGAACAGTAACTTACTTTTGAATTTTGTTTTTTCCTTGCCGTTTCTCTATATAAACGAACGAATTCCTTCATTTCATTCACATCAAAATCCTTAATTTCTATAATTCTCTCAAATTCTTTCAAATATAGTATATAGTTTAAAAAAAATGCATATTTCAAGGTCAGGAACTCATTCTAATGCCGAGTTATTAGAGTTTATTCGGCATCATGAAGATGGAGATATATATATCTACTAGCCGGGATGCCGCTTCATCGTAGTTCAAACCAAAAGAGTATGGTAATTATTTTTTCCCTTTCTTTTTCTTTTTGATTTTTTTCGTCTTTCTGTTATTTTTTTTTATTTTTTATTTGTTTTATTTACTTTTTCGTTCATTTTTTTATTTATATTATTTTTTATTTTTGTTTTTATATTATTATTTTTTAGAAAGTTTAGGAAAGATACATTAATTTAAGCAAATAGAATAATATGTACTTACCTGGTATTAACTTACCTGGCTCCGTGTTAGCGTGATCGTTGCGTTGTTTGGGCCTGAGGGTGTATCTATAAATCCTGACAATGGTATGATGAAGTGTCTTCTCGGGTAAGGCAGATTATCCGAGATTGCAGCTTTGAAAGCTTCATCTTAAAATCGCCATCCGAGGAGTATCTGATAGACCAGAGCGTAGTCCAGGCGCTTGCAGAACGATGGTTGGACACAACCCACACTTTTCACTTGCCCATTGGAGAGATGACAATTGGTCCGGTCAATTTTGCTGCTATAACCGGCTTTTGGTATGATGGTGTTTCGGTTCCTCTGACCAACGATATTTTGACTTCTGAAGAAATTCAACAATTAATTGGTATGGAACCATCATATAAAGGGCCTTTTAAGATAAAGATAGAGCCAATTCGTAGTTATTGGATGAACTACGAAGACGGGTTCACAGAGACACGACCCAACAGCATGCTCAAGTATTTTTGTTATATTTGCTTGGGTCGATCATCTTAGGCAACACTAAATCCTCCATCCATTTGTTAGTGTTGAGGGCCCTTTCTTATTTCAGAACGGTACCATCTTATGGCTGGGGTGAAGCTGGTCTCGCCTGTCTTTACCATGGTCTTGATAAAATTTTCCGAAATAAGAAGTCTTTTGTCGGCTTGATGGCAGTTGTCGAGGTACTTTTCTTCTACCAATGTCAATTCCACTCTTTTCTTGCATGAATTTAATCTCTATTGTTGTTGTAGGCACGGGTATACGAACACAACCTTGCGAGGGTACCTGGTATTTTTTGAGAGAGAATCAAGTATCCGAGATTAAATTTTTGGTTGTCAGATCGCGTGAAAGTTCCCGGCTCTCACCACGTGCATACCCAACGCTTCGTGTTGAGCCGCTTAACCTAGGACCATGTAAAATAGTGTTAGTATGCTCTAAAATTTATGTGAAAGTTTACTTACCTTATGTCATCTTGCAGGTGAATTTGGCCTGGTGGAACCCAGAAGAACGGACAAACTGGTCTCCCTTTATGAAGGCTGCGCTATCTTTCCAAAATACTCACCGTGTCATCACTGGCCCAGTGTCTAGTGTTTGGTTTCTTGGAGAGAGAGTTTATGAGGGGTTTCTTGGTCCAGAGCAGCAGAGGGTTCCAATGCATTACTCAAAATATACTTTAAATATTATATCAATGCCGGAGGATGCATGGTGGTCTACTCGGTACAGTTATGGTGTTGAGACATTTCTCCATCCACTGGGTGCATTTTATGCCCATTTTATTCAAATGAGGTTCTTGAACTTTGATGTATATCCTGTTGGTGTATGGGAAATTTTTGAAGAAAATGATGGTAGGGATGAAGATGTGGGAGAGTTCGCTCCATATCTCAGGGTTGGTACTTCTCAGGTAAGACTTTTACCATTTTCCCATTGCATTTGCTTCTTTCTTATTTTGACTTTTTGATGATTGTTGTAGGTAGTTGGCTCATTTGATCATGAGGCTAGAACTTCTTTTACTGCCCCTTCATTTGCTCATTCTGGTCCACTCGAGATGCCATCTCATTCGCAAGGAATTGATATGAATTACCTGGTAAGTTTTCCTGATAATTTATGCTACATGTATGCATGATTATGTATGCCCTTACCTTTTTCTTTCTGGCTCACAGCGGATGCTTGAAGATCAAAATAAGAAACTTCAAGAAGAGTTGGCTGCAAGTCATTAGCAGGCTTCTCATTTTGAAAATTTGTATCATCAATCAAAATAAAATTTCTGAGACTTCCGATTTCAGGGGATGAGGGATCCTAGCGCTTCTTCATCAAGAGGCCCCCAGACTAATGACCATGAGATCCTTTCATCTACCTCTGATGAGGACTGTGACAGATCGGAACTCTAAGGTAATAGGGATTTTGGTGCTCCCGCTTCGGGCGGACTCGGGGACAAGCGATTTGCCCCCTCCTCCAACAGGCGGCGACTTTTTCAGGGCTTTATTTAATGACCTACCACCACCCTCTTAGTGATGTATTAATATTGTATCAATTGTATAAACATTTTACAATAAGCATAATACATAATTTCTGCCTTTACTGTAACTAACTTTTTTTATTACTGCGCCACAATTATTATACTTTTTTTTCTTTTTTTTTATTTCAATATTTACACAGCATCACTCACAAAGCCAAATGCGACACAGTAAAGTAAATTCATCGCTAATTCTTTTCCTTATGCCATATGGTCTCGCCCTTTCCCATCACCTTTTCCTTCTCAATTTTGGAAGGGCTTGTTTTCTCTATATAAATCACCTTTTATTCCTAATTTCATTCAGAAGCCAAAATACTTTCCATTTCAACGTAAAAAGTCCTTTAACAATTTTAATTTTTCTTCATTCATCAACCATGACCGATCTTCATTTAAAGAAGATAAAAATTCTATTTAAGAATATGGATGCCATTCACTGGAAGCAAATTTTGTGGTCAAAACTTGATGTTTTAAAGTGTTTTCAAAATGTCAAATTGGACCACTCCTTCTTACATGCCATGTCTTCCTTTTGGAATATGGATTATAGGGCATTTAAAATTAATGGCTTTGAAATATGTCCCTTGATTGAAGAATTTGAGGCCATCCTTGGATATCCAAATAATCAACAAATGGCATTACCCACATTGATTTCCAAGACTCAACAAAAGATGCAGATGTTATTTCAAATTCCAAAACCCGAAGTTCTTCAGTTGATGAGAGGTGAAAAAATTCTACTTGCTCCCTTGATTGATTTTTGTCTTTCTCATTTGGCTCCTACTAAGGCATGGGGGTGCATGCTTTGTCTTTGCTTGTTGGGCCAATTCTTGCTTGTTTCTTCCGGTGGCGATATTGATCCATGAGTATTGGATATTATGGACCAAATGGAAGGAGGCTTGTCGCCGATACCTGTGATTTTAGCCGAGACTTTAGTTGGATTAGACCGACTTAAATCATGATTATCAAAGAGACTGATTGGGAGTCCGTTGCCGCTTCAAGTAATTACCTAAACTGCCCTTTTAGGTTTTCAATTTAGGTTTTATTTTTTCTTCTTTTCTTTATTGCTCTAATTTTTGCCTAGTCCGCCCATGCGGGATTTCAGAACTAGCGAGCTGTCCTAATTTTTGCCTAAGCTGCCCTTGCGGGTTTTCAACTTAGCGGATTTTTCTTCTCTTTTTTTTTATATATATTTTATATTGCTCTAATTTTTGCCTAGTCTGCCCATGTGGGTTTTCAGAGCTAGTGAGCTGTCCTGATTTTTGCCTAAGCTGCTCTTGCGGGTTTTCAACTTAGCGGACTTTTTTTTTTAAATTTAATTCTTTCCTCACAGATTTGGCTTTAGGAGCATCTCTGTTTGCTTAATACTTCATCCATGGATTTTTCTAGATATCTGCCATGTCATCATTCTGCTAGGAAGCTACTCCATCTTACTTCTTCATATGCTGACTGGGTTGATTGGATCCACTCACGCACTGAAGTCAACATCCGTTGGTTGGTACCTTGGTGGAAGATTTCTCGTATCACAATGCAAACATACTTGATGTATGTTCCCCTTTATGCTCTTTGTTAAGGTACATGCTATGATCCTCGCCGACTTGGTCGTCAGTACGGAGCTGAGCCTCGTGATTCTGACTTTACTCCCAATTTAGACATGCCTTGCTTGATTGAAGCCTACTTGGATCTGCTGAGGCAAAGCTGGCCTACACGTTACACTTATCATCTGCCATAGATTTTACATTTGTCAATTCAGAAAGTGTATTGTTAGGATGAAAAATAATTAAAGTAATAAAAGATGCTTCTTTTCCATTTATAATTTTTCATCACCTTTGCAATTATGATTACTTATTTCATCCATGTCTGGTCATATAATCATAACAGTGCACAAAGAGCAATTTAATCATTAATTCTGTTTTATTAAATTAGGGAACAACCAAACATAAAGCCTGCATACACAAGATTACTCTTGTTGCCAATCAGCCCTTTTGGGTTGTCTAATTGACTATTTTCTCTCTTTTAGCCCTAATTGTTGCCTAGCCTGCCCTTTTGGGTTTTCAGAACTAGCGGACTGCTTTAACTTTTGCCTAGGCCGCCCTTTTTGGGTTTTCAACCTAGCGAGCTCCTTTTTTTTATTTATACATAAAACCCCTTTAACCTGTCGATGTTCACAAGCTCACTAAACTCGTTCCCATCCATGTCTGATAGCTTCACCGCACCTTTGTTCATGACTTATTTCACGACATATGGCCCTTCCCAGCTAGGCCTAAACTTCCCTCTCGAATATGATACATTAGGTTTACATTACTTCAACACCAAATCCCCGACTTTGAGTTTTTTGATCTTAACCCTTCTAATGTAGGCCCGAGCTATCTTCTTTTGATACAGTTGGTGATGATACAGTGCCTTTAACCTTCTCTCTTCTAGTAAAGCTAACTGTGTATATCTACTTGCTACCCATTTGGCTTCCAAGACTACTCTCAATGACTTGACCTCTATTTCAATTGGCAACATTACTTCCATCCCATAAACCAAAGAGAACGGTGTCATTCCAGTAGGTGTTCGCACACTTGGCCTATATCCCCATAAAGCAAAGGGAAACATCTTTGACCAATCCCTGTAAGTCTTGGTCATCTTGGACATAATTTTCTTAATTGTCTTATTTGTTGCTTCTACCGAACAATTAGCCTTTGGTCTATAAGGAAAGGATTTATGATGATGGATTCGATACTTCGAGAATAAATCATTAACTGCTCCTTGAAACTGTACCCCGTTGTCTGATATCACACTGTATGGGACCCCGTCCGGCAGATAAGGTTCTTTTCAATAAATCTAGCCATTTGACTTGCACCCAGTTTGTTGAAGGATTCAACTTCGACCCATTTCAAAAAATAGTATACCGCTACTACAATGAAACAGTGACCGTTTGAGGCTGTCAGATGTATCTCACCTATAATGTTGATACCCCATGTGGCAAATGGCCAGGGTGAAGACATAGAGTGCAATTCTTCAGGAGGCATGTGATTCAAGTTACCATACATCTGACATTGTTGGTACTTCATTACAAACTCAATACAATCATTCTCCATGGTCAACCAGTAGTAACCTTGCCGAATAATCTTCTTAACTAGGGCCAAACCACTCATATGCGGTCCGCAACTTCCTGCATGTATTTCTGACATGATACGCTCCACTTCAGGCTTCCTTAAACATCTCAAATGCACCCCCATCAAGCCATCTTCGATATAACTCTCCATGGAATGTAATGTATTGCAAAGACCACCGCCTTATGGCTCTTCTTTCTTTCTTTGTTGTCCCCGGCAGGTATTCCCTTTCGTTCAAAAATTGCCTTATAGTATCTTACCACGCATCATGGTCTATATCAGTTTTCATAATTGATTCATATTCATAGCAAGGAGTTGATGAACTGGTCAAGATCAGAGGCTTAAGGAATAAGCTGACAGGGTTTTCCCATACCGAAGCCAATGTGGCTAGGGCATCAGCCATCTAATTTTCTTCTCTTGATAGGTGTATAAACCTACACTCCTTAAAGTTCTTCTTCATCATGGTTAGGTAATGGTGGTATGGTTTTAATTTTTCTTCTTTCAACTCCCACTCTCCATTTTCTTGGGATACTACTAGCAATGAATCACCAAAAACTTCCACCTTATCCACCTTCATAATCATTAGGGTTTCCAAACAAAAAAATACAAGCTTCATATTCCACCATATTATTGGTTGCCCTAAATTTTAATTTTTTTGGCTAAAGGGACAAGTTCCTCTTCTGGCGATTCTAATATAACTCCCAAACCTGCTTCTTTCTTGTTTACTGCTCCATCAAAATACATTTTCTACCCTTGTACTTCAATTTCTTCTAAATGTTCATATGAAAATTCCAAGATTACCTCTTCACTTTCTGGTAATGGTTGTTGGGCCAGGAATTCTGCCACTGCCCTACCTTTGATTGTTTTCCTGGTTACATATTTAATCTCAAATTCTTCTAATATTATCAACCATTAACCATACTTTCCAATTAAAGAGGGTGTCTCCCTTAAATACTTCATTGGGTCCAACCTAGAAATTGCTTGCACACTATAAGATTGAAAGCAATGCCGCAAATTCTTAGAAGACCAAACCACAACTATATAGGTCTTTTCAATTATACTATACTTAATTTTATAAGGTAGGAGCTTTCTACTCAAATAGTAAACTGCATGCTCAATCCCTGACTCATCTGCTTGGGCTAGCATGGCTCCTATTGACTCTTCTTCTACTGCTAAGTATAGTAATAGAGGTTTGCCAGGTTTAGGTGGTTTTAAAATAGGTGGATTCAACAAATATTCTTTTATTCGCTCAAAGGCCTTTTGACACTCTTCATTCCATATGACAGGCTTATTCTTTTTAAGCAATTTGAAGATAGGCTCACAAATTGTTGTGAGTTTTGCTATGAATTTGCTAATGTATTACAATTTACGAATGAATCCCCGGACTTCTCTCTCCGTCTTTGGGGCTAGCATATCCCTAA
The DNA here is from genome assembly GCA_947685225.1 of Garcia nutans. Classification (NCBI taxonomy): domain Eukaryota; kingdom Viridiplantae; phylum Streptophyta; class Magnoliopsida; order Malpighiales; family Euphorbiaceae; genus Garcia; species Garcia nutans. The sequence goes on from CANTUV010000045.1 coordinate 41,726,201, forward strand.
TTGCTTTAACTTTGTCGGGATTGATCTCAATGCTATGCGGACCAATCACATGTCCCAATAATTTACCTAAAGTAACATCGAACACACACTTCTTCGGGTTCAATCTTAGCTTATATTTCAATGCTCTATTAAAGAATAACTCTAAGTTTTGGAAGTGTTGTTCCCTTGTGTCTGATTTCACCATCGTATCATCAACATATACTTCAACGTCTTTGTGCATCAAGTCATGAAATATTGTGGTGGCCATCCTTTGGTAGGTTGCTCCAGCATTCTTTAAACCGAACGACATCACCCTATAACAAAATATACCCCATGTAGTAATGAAAGCAGTTTTGGCTTTATCCTCTCGGGCCATTAACACTTGATTGTATCCGAAAATTCATCTATAAATGAGTGTAACACGCTAGAGGCTGCACTATCAATGAGAACATCTATATGAGGTAAAGGGAAATCATCTTTAGGGGAAGCCTTGTTTAAATCTCTGTAGTCCACACAGACCCTTATTCTTCCATCTTTCTTTGGCATGGGTACTATGTTGGCTAGCCAATCTAGATATTCTATCACTTCGAGGAACTTCATTTGTATTTGTTTAATGACCTCTTCTTTAACCAATTCAGCCCACTCAAGTCTTAATCACCTAAGCTTTTGTTTGACAGGTTTCATGTGAGTGTAAGTAGGAATATGATGCTCGGCTATGTCTTGATCTACTCCAGGAATATCCTCATAAGACCAAGCAAACACCTCTTCATATTTTTTGAATATTTTTTCAAATCTCTCTCTCTCATTAGAAGTAAGGTCGGATGCTATGCTAAAGTTTTTAGGATTTTCGGTTGTTCCCAAATTTAATGATTGTGTGTTAACAGAATTAATATTAAAGATGCTCATGTAACTGCTATTTGAATGTATGCAACCATCAGGAGAAACATCACACAAGTAAGCAAAATCAGACTTTATTGCATTCATTTTGGAAAAGAAAACATCATCATCCTCATACAAAACAGACAAATTAAAATCAAAATCAAAATCATTGTTCTCAGAATCATAAGGCAGGATGCCTTCAAACTTTTCTTCAACCAGGGCAGCAATCTCCTCCAGAGTCTTCTCAGCTTTCAGGATAGCTTCTTTCTTCTCTTTTGGATTGGATTCTTTATTCACTGACAGGATGAACTCTTTCTTCACTTGCTCCACTAGCTCGGCTACATCTGCAAAAATTTCAAAACCTGGGATTAACTTTCTCATGAACATGATTGGCTCAGGCTTTCCTTGGAGTGGTCCTATATTTGGAGTTTTGACAAAGATCTCTTCAAGTGATGGGAAGCTCATCTTCTCAATCTTCTTTGGTGAGGCATTTTTGGCTTCATCATATCCTAACCCCTTCTTGGCAGTTTGAGTTTTAAATTCTGGCAACTTTGTTAAACTAGCTTTACCCTTTCCAAGACCGGCTTCGGGAAGGTAGTTCATATTCTTCATCATATTCAAGACTTTGGAGTCCACTACTTCATCATCAGAAATTGCAGCTACTTGAAAACCATTGAGAGGCCTCTCGATCATTAGAGCGTTAACAATCTCATTATCTTCAGCTTCGATGACCACTATCTCATCTTCGTTGGGGAACTTGATCTTTTGATGAAAGGTGGAAGGAACTCCACAAAGAGGATGAAACCATGGTCCCCCCAAGAGCAAGGCGAAGGTAACCGGTATGTCTAAAACAACAAACTCAACAATAGATTCAATTGGACCAACTTTGACAGCAGCTTTGAAAGTTCCTTCGACGTGTCTCTTAGTGTTGTCATAAGCCCAAATTGTTACCTCGGTCGGGTTTAGATCCCTTTTTGACATGGCTAGCTTTAGCAATATCTTAAGTGGGCAAACATTTATGGTGGACCCATCATCGACCATTACACATGGAGTCCTCTTCCCCTTGACTTCTATTTTGATAAAGAGAGGGCGGATGTGATCTCTCCCCTCCTCCGGTAAGTCCGCATCTGAAAAAGAAATTGCTCCCATATTAAATTCACTCTTTTCTTGAACATCTTCACATTTCATTACCCCTCCAATTTTTATGAAGTTGATCAGCTCCTCTAGCATTATGGAGACAGAAATTGGCATGCTAGATAAGGCTTTGGCCATAGTTTCTCGGTGCTTTTTAGAAGTACCTAATGAGTCCCAAATGCTAACACTTGCTTGGGTTCTTTTCAATTTCTTGAGCACAACATCATCTTCCTCTTCTTTATTTCCTACTTCAACTTCCTTTCCCTTATTAGTTTCTACCTCCTTAGGTGGTGGCCTTGCATAAGGCTTACCGGATCTAGTGTTCATTACTTCATCTTCTTCGGGCTCGGACCAAGTCCACTCCTCCTTCTTGGTTACTAGATCATCATCACTATCGCTTGAATCCCAAAACCCATTGACAACACAAATTGTTACTTCTTTTCCCACCATAACTTGTTTAATTTCACCAAATACCTCTTCTTCTTTGTTTACTTCTCCACCCACATCTTGAAAAGAAGATATGAAAAAATCTTCATGCAAACCTCCTCCAATCATGAAGGTTGCCGGTGGTGGTACTCTATTGAACTTTGGTAATGGGTTGTCTTTGGTGTTTGGCTTGTTGGGCTCGGGTAGCTTCCCATTATCAATTAGATTTTGGATCTCATTTCTCAACCTCACACATCTATCCATGTCATGCCCTTGCATTTGATGAAACTAACAAAATACTTTAGTGTCGAAATTAGGTGGGAGAGGGTTAGGCAAAGGATGAGGATTTAAGGGTTGTACAAATCCCTTCCTTTGAAGCTTATTGAGAACCCAAGACATCGGTTTCCCTAATTCTGAAAATTGCCTCCTTGTTCCTTGGTTAGTAGCATTAACTCCGACTGCCTTTTGCATGGTTTGGCTAACAGACTGATAGTTTCCTTTCTCATTCCTTCTCGTTGAAAAATGGTTCTTCTCTCTCTCCCATTCTTCAATTTGCAAACCAGCTTAGAGAAGGTCTTTGAAATCATGGATGAGTGTATGAGACATCCTCTCACGAAGACTAGGCAACACCTCTCTCACAATCATCCTTATTTGATCGGATTCATCGGGCCTCTTCTTGAGCAAAGCGGCCTTGTTTCTCCATCTCTTCACATAATCCACAAAATTCTCATTCGACCTTTGCCTAATGGACTCCACTTCCATTAAGGTAACTTCCATTTCAACATTATATCCATATTGCTGGATAAAGGCCTTGTATAGCAAATCCCAACTCTTTTGTGTTCCATCATCTATGGTATTAAACCAATTTTGGACAACAGGGTCTAATCATAAAGTACTTTAGAGTTTGAGCCTTAGTAGCTTGGGCAGACTGCATAGCAGTGATATACTGCTTCACATGGAGATGGGGATTTCTGATTCCATCGAACTTCGCAAAAGATGGCATCTTGAACTTCTATGGAACTTCTTCATCTAACTCAAATAATTTGTCAACTTTGGCCATTTCTTCAGTTTTCAGCTTCTCAAATTTCTTTTCTAAATCAACAATCATCTTTTCAACATCAGAAATTTTGGTTTTCTCCATAGTTGACCTTTCAACAACCTTCACTTCTTTCTTCTTGTCTTGAAGATCTTGGTAGTATTGAGCCCAATCATCATCATCATCAATGATCACCTTTTCATCATCAAAAACAACTACACCAACTTTGGTCTTCTCTTTGTCAGTGCTAGCAGATGCTTCGGCATGATTTTTTAAAATTGCAGTCAATTGGTTCTTCATGGTCTCAGGTAGGGCCTCTTTTATTTCTTCCATCTTGGCGTTGAGGGCATCATCCACCATTCTTTGAATTTGTTCAGGATCCATTATTTTTGGTGAGCAAGTGATTGAGACGTTGCTAGATACTTTGTCTCCGGCGTAGGTCAGATTGTTGTAAGCTTTTGAACTGTCGTAATCCAGGGTTGTGAGCTAGAGAGGATCAATGAGATGCAAATGTATGTATGTATGCATGTATGCACAAACAATTAACAAACAAGGACAAATAGGAGGTTCCTTCCAACTGTGAGCAGGGATTTTCACCCCCACTCCCGGCGGAATGGTTCTTGCGACTTTGGCACTGTTTAGGCTCGGGGCCTTAGAGAACACGGACCTAAGTCCTGAGAAAATGGAGTCGCCACCTGGACAGGCTGAAAAAAAAAGAAAGGGCTGGATGACTCGATTCCTAAGGAATCCCTAACCCCCTAATGGATTCGGAAAGTTGGGTACGTGTGGGGAAGGTGAGAAATGGGCCAACGCCCCCACAACGCCCCCCACAATGCCCCCACAACGCCCGGTTCATTGGAACTGGCCTCCTTTACAGGTCTTAATACTATAAAATTCTTAAGTATAATAATATTATCAATATTACACACAATAATTGAAATAAAGCATCAATATATTAAAATTAAAGCAAGGCCCAAGCAAAACAAATAAATGGACACCCATCCGAAGATGGAAACATGTCCTTACATCACATGCCTAAATAGGACACCCATCGAAAGGTAGAAACATGCCCTTTACATTAGTTCTAAAATAGAAAAGCAATTTAAATTACATGATATTCAAGTAATGAGGTACCCATCAAGTCGAAACATACCTCTTACAACATTTGGAAATCTAAATAAATTGATAAAAGTAAATAACCATTCATAATAAATAAATCATTCATCAAAGATATTAAATATCAATAGAAAGTAAACATCCACCCATGATAAATTAAATAAACCAAGCATTGAACTTAAATAAATTAAAGCATATAAAATAAATCAAAGCATAATCAAATATAGAATTGAATAAAGCAAAGAAAAGTCTAAATTATAGCTACTGTGAGTTTTTAAGAAATTAAAATAGTTTAAGGTTTTATGTTTTAAAAGGTTGATAAAGCACTTTGATTAACTAAATTAATATTTGAATGGTAAAATCATGAAACTAGGGTTTGGACACTTTAAAACATTTTTGATTTGTGGTTTATGGCTATTCATTGAATTATGGTTTCAAGCTTACTGTGTAAAATTAAATATTTGTGTTTATATGGTTTTTTAAAGTTTTAAAGGATTAGGGTTTAGAAAAAATTAGGGTTTAAGGTTTTGAGAAGGTTAGGGTTCACTATTTTAGGTTTTGGAGTTGAATTAGGGTTTTAGGATTTTTGAATTTAGGGTTTCGGGTAATGAGTTATTTTTAGGATTTGGAAAATCAATTGATAATTTTATGAAGTTTTTTGAAGATAAACAACATGATTTTAAATTTATAAAGGCAAAAAAGATGTTTTTGAGTCTTTTGGAAGGAAACAGAATACAATTTAGAGTTTAGAAAATTTGGAAAACAAATTTTGGTTTTAGGATTTTGAAGAAACAAAACTAACAACTTTAAACTTTTTGGAAATCAAAGCAACGAATTAAGGTTTTTAAACTTTAGAAAAAGTGAATTGAGGTTCTAAGGTTTTTGAAAAAAGACACAATTTGATAATTTAGCTGCTGTGTCCAAATGAAAGAAATTAAGAATTCAAACCTTATTTTGTAAGTTTCACCAAAAATTGCTTCTTGGATGAACAAGGTCAAAGACAAGCCTTTTTGCCTTTGAATTGCTTAATTTTTTTTTCGGCTCTCTTAAAAAATTAGCTTGGTCCAAGGTTTTCCTTTACAGATTCGGTCTCCACTTTTGTTTAAGTTTCTGTCCAATTTTCTTCCCTCTTCCCTCCTTTTTTTTGTGGTGTTTAGTCCATATTTATAGAAGAATTCTATGGGTAATTCTAATTATTCACGGCATACAATAGTCAATAAGAAAAGGAAACCAAAACCTAATTGTATTATGTTTCGAAAAATTTGCGTCGAAAAAATTTCGCTGGCAAAAAAAAAACTGTTGTGGAAAAACTGCGATGGCGAAAAAAAGCTGCCGCAGCTGGCTGCGACAGCACGAGCGGAACGGGCTCTTAGGGCCTACGCTGACTTTCAGCGACGATTTTTTCGTCGCCGTTTTTTTCGTCGCCAATACTTTTGTTATTTTTTATTATTTTTGAATTTTTGTTCATTTCACCATTTTTTTACTAAAATAAATATTAAAATTAATCAAAGTATAATAAAAATTATTTTGGAGTAACTAAAATATATTGGACAACATAAAAATTATTTTGGACTAAAAATATTTTGGACCGGACTGGGTCAAAAATTAAGGGTCTACAGTTTACCCCCTGCTTGAATGATCTGAAACTTTAGTGAAAGAGAGTGAAAAGCAACAAGACTTAATTTTTGAGATGGTTGAGGTTTTGGGTTCTTGGATTTGATTTGGGTACTTGAACCCGAGATTGGGTACTTGGACTCGAGATCGGGTACTTAGACCCGAGATTGATTGAATTTGGGTACTTGGACCCGGTATTGGATACTTGGACCCGACATTGACTTAATTTGTGTACTTGGACCCGAGATTGAATTTAATTTGGGTACTTGGACCCGAGATTAGGTACTTGGACCCGAGATTGAGTACTTGGACTTGAGATTGGGTACTTGGACCCGAGATTGGATTGAATTTGGGTACTTGAACCCGGGATTGGGTACTTGGACCCGAGATTGATTTGATTTGGGTACTTGGACTTGAGATTGGGTACTTAGACTCGAGATTGGATTGATTTGGGTACTTGGACCCGAGATTGAATTTGATTTGGGTACTTAGACCCAAGATTGGATTGAATTTGTGTACTTAGACCCGAGATTGAGTTTGATTTGGGTACTTGGACTCGAGATTGGATAGAATTTGGGTACTTGGACCCAGGATTGGGTACTTGGCCCCGAGATTGATTTGATTTGGGTACTTGGACCCTAGATTGGGTACTTGGAATAGATTGGATACTTGGACCTTACATTGGATTGAATTGGGTACTTGGACCCAAGATTGGGTACTTGGACCTGAGATTGAATTTGATTTAGGTACCTGGACCTGAGATTGAATTTGATTTAGGTACCTGGACCCGAGATTGGATTGAATTTGGGTACTTAGACCAGAGATTGAATTTGATTTGGGTACTTGGACCCGAGATTGGATTAAATTTGGGTACTTGGACCCGAGATTGACTTGATTTGGGTACTTGGACCCGAGATTGATTTGATTTGGGTACTTGGACCCGAGATTGGGTACTTGGACCCGAGCTTGAATTGATTTGGGTACTTGGACCCGAGACAAGAATGGCTACTTGGACCCGAGATTGAATTGATTTGGGTACATGGATCCGAGATTGAGTTTGACTGACCTTTTATCATTTGAGAAGTCTGATTGCTCCTGTTATTCTATGCATTGTGGTTTTTCGCCCACAAAATGATTCTTCATCCTTTGAGATCGAGTCTTCACCCTTGAAAATGGATCTTCATCCTTTGAGATCGGGTCTTCACCCTTGAAAATAGATCTTCATCCTTTGAGGTTAGGTCTTCACCCTTGAAAATGGATCTTCATCCTTTGAGAATGGATCTTCATCTTTTGAGATCAGGTCTTCACCCTTGCAAATGGATCTTTATCCTTTGAGATCGGGTTTTCACCCTTGAAAATGGATCTTCATCCTTTGAGATCGGGTCTTCACCCTGGCTTCAGCTCTTTTAGCTGGACTGATCTTTTGTCTTTTGCATCTTCATTCTTTTGAGAATTCTAATTTTCTTTTTTTATTCCATTCTTTTTTGTTCTTCCTTTGCACTTTTGCAAAAAATTAAGCTCTTTTTAGCTAGCCTTCATATCCTCTCCTTTTCCCCCAGCGTGGCGAGATATTTGCAAGTGAGTTTGAAAATGTTTTATATATAAACTCAAAAAATTGAAAAGGAGAAACTTTGCCCCCTGTGTAGGCTTAAACCCATGATTTTTCTATGCGGACTCTGACTGATGTTGTTATTGTCTAGTTCTTCGCACATGCACGCATTTCTTCTCTTTGCAAAATTACTGGAGCTTTCTCAAGCAATGGGCTTTCTATGCCCCCCTGATTTGATATCTTCTTTTGATTGCTTGTTGTTCATTTAGATAAGGAATAAACAACACAAGACAAGAACGTGCGATGCGATATGCTCATATATGCATGATATGCATGAATGATACTTACAACGGTTTTATTGACTCACAGACTGAGGTGATTAGCAGAAGTGTTCTCATTGGCTCCTTTTCAACGCTCATTCAAGTCTTGCATTGGAATGATAGAAAGCTTTACATTTATGGCTTTTATCTTCAAGATGTTGAAAATATGAATAATGGAGACCCCAAGCACCAGAGTCAGGGATTCATCTATTTCAAACTATGTCTCAGCATGTCAGTTGATAGCTTCTTCATGACCTTGCTAATAATCATTTCCTTTGCCCAATGTGTCCTTTGGAGGTTCAACATACTTCCCTTAACTTGAGGGCTTTGTATGACAAAACATTTTTTTTTAATTTTTGAATTTTAATTTTGAATCAAATGTTGGCTTTGCCAAATTAATGTCAATGTACCTCAGGACTTGATTTTTCCAAATTAACATATCTATAACATGACAACCCTTCTTACTATACTAAACTCGGGAATCATTTCTATTTAAGCAATAATTGTTACACTTCAAATAGGCACATACACATTACTTGGCCAAAGGTCTCATTTGAGTTTAAATATTATCTATCTCATATGCATGCTTATCCAAACTATCTCCACTAATAGACTCTACCTACCAAGAGAGATCAACAGGTCTTTGATAGGCTTGAAATGGGGTCTGTGAGGGACATGGGTTTAAATGAAGGCCGTTTTGAGATAGGAGCTGATGTAACATAGTGGACAAACCCTCACACTATAAATTTCTTGTTGCAACTTTAGGCAATTGGGAGCAATCTTTCTAGACTCCAAGTTCCTTTTATCTTCCTGGCATTAATCTGGATCTTGATTAGGATAGTCTTTGCCCTTACAAAAAGTTTAAGACCCAAATTCACTTCTTTTCTTCTTTTCCCTTTTCTTTCCTCTTTATTTTTCTTTCTCTTTCCTTTTCTTTCTCTTTCCTTACTCTTCCCTTTTCTTTAAGCATTTTATCATTTTGTCCTCCTTTCTTGTAGGACTATCAAGTACAGAACTTTCACGAACTGAATAGTCTTTCTACTTTTTCTTTGATTTTGATCGAATCTTTGGTTGGGTTGGACCAGTTCAAGTCAAACCGTCCTTATAAACTAAATGGAAGCCTTTTGTTATCTTAGGTAAAAGAGAACTTGGTTGGCTTTTTGAACCTTTTTGGGTTTTCTTTTCTTTTTTCCTCTTCTTTTTTCTTTTCTTTTTATTTTCTTTTATCCTTTTTGTTTTCTTTTCTTCTTTTTCTTTTACTTTTTTTTTGTTCTAGCTCTAAAAGAGTTGTCTTGTTTGTACCAACTTGGGCTTCCGATAATGGATAAGTGGAGTAACATAAATCTTCTTTAATAGGGATAAATCATTTGTTACTCTAATGATGATGTTGTTTTGATATATTAGAGATATTAAGAGAACTTCAACTACCCTTATGGTCTCGAAAACTTCAACTACCCTTATGGTCTTGAAAACATTAACTATCACTACAAGGAAAACTGAATCAGACAACGCTTTCTGGCCGTTGTCTGATGAAGACAAAAACCGTTGTCTATTGAAGCGATGTCTGATAGGATTTCAGACAACGGTTTTAAAACCGTTGTTTGATGTCGGTTTGCACAACGGTTTTTAATTTTATCAGACAACGGTTTTTAACCATTGTCTGATGAAGGTTCAGACAACGCTTTTTGACCGTTGTCTGATGAAGACAAAAACCGTTGTCTATTGAGGCGATGTCTGATAGCATTTCAGACAATGGTTTTTAACCGTTGTCTGAAGATGGTTTCCACAACGGTTTTTAGTTATATCAGACAACGGTTTTTAACCATTGTCTGATGAAGGTTTAGACAACGCTTTTTGACCATTGTCTGATGAAGGATTGCAATTAATCTAAAACCGTTATAGAAGGATGCTAAAAACAATAGTTAATTAATGTGGCACACTGAATATTAGACAATAGTTTCAATGTTCATTTTCATTTCACCACCATTATCTGTTAAACTGTACATTATACATATAAGACAACACTTTACAATGGAGGATTACAAATTTGGGAATCAAAAAACCTCCACAAATTCAACCATTCAACATATTAACAAACTAAAAAAAAAATCAACACTATACATATATCACTGAAATATACTATTAACTTCAACTTGAATGACGCTTCATGAAATATTTGGCGAAGTCAATCCTAATCTCGTTGATGTCGGCATCACTATACTCTAAGTTGCCTCTGCGTAGCCACTGAAAAATGAATAAAATTTTGGTTAGCCACATGTGGTAAATACAAAGCTAGTACTCTAATGCGAGGAGGATCACTATGGATAAATTTTAAAGAGTATTTTAAGCAGGCCATAAGAAGAAACTAATTCTTACAGGCAGATAAAATGCATTTCATAACACCCACCAAAATTTGTTGGATGAGGACAGATAGATTTAATACTTCCTGTGTGCCCCATCAAAACTCCAGTGCACTTCTTCTCTTGTGCATCCCATACCTTTATCTGTACAATGGCGCATGAAAGTGTAAATGGGTGAGTTCAGAAAGCAAATATGGATAGAATAAACCCTTCCTAGTGCCAACTCTTCTCTTTGAAGTTCAATTTATAATGTTGATCTCAAAGCATGTAGTACTTGTTAATTGTTATCTCAACACCCTTTTATAAATGTTATAAGACCTCACATATTCAAACTTACGAAATTGATTGCTTCATTTAACAGTTATTTTTTCATAAAAACAAATCATTCGACAAAATCAAACTAAGCATTTAAAAATTTTGAAGAATAGCAACCAGCCGTAAAGATGATTCCTGATAAACATGAAACTTCACATTAAAATAGTAGAGTCAAACAACAGAACCTACTTACAGTTTGATCACCTGAAGCTGAGAGTATGGTGGTATCTTCCTGAGAAATTTAAGAACATGCTTACATTAGCACTAAATGAAGATGAAATTCATCAATTTTGAGTCTATATCTTTATCAGGTAAGTGGAATTATAGTTACATTAGCCATTTATAGAAAGATAAACCAATTTTATGGACGATGCAACCAATCAACTTGTGCTCGAGTTGACACATAACCACTGTCTTCTACTTCATTTAATTTATAGTGTTTGTGCTTTACTCAAACCACAAAACAGGCAAAGCTAAGCACAAAACATCAAACACCAACCAAGCAGATTGACCATTGTTCATATTCATAACAAAACATGTAACTTATAAAATGTGGAACTGGAAGTGGTTAATCACCTTGAGCCAGCATATATCAAATATTGCATTCTGATGAGCTACCCAGTCACTGATTCTTGCTTTATCTGCATAATATTAAAATCAAAATGTGAGAAATTAAAAAAATAAAACAAAACAGATTATTCACCGATTAAAATTTCAAAAAAGAAAAAACTCAGTTACGATTATAGTGAAATAGGCAAAAAACCTGAGCATTCTTGATGAGATGCGTAAACAGAGAACTTCTTACGAGAATCAAACAAGCTCACGAAGCCATCCTCGTCAGACACAGCCAAAATATGGGAATTTTTACTTGTCTAACAAATTTTTTTAAAAATATATCATAATTTAGGAAACATAAATCATAAAATCACAATTTAATTGAAAAATATATAGAAATTGTACCTTGCCAAAAGAAATGGCCAAGGGAGGGGTCTCCTCACCGCTGTGTTCAAAAGCTAGGGCTTTAAATTCAGCAAAATCAATTGCCTTATCACCGATATACGGAGGCTTTCGAACTGATTTAAAAAAAAAAACATTACTGATTGTGTAATATATGCAAACAGCGGTAGAAAGAGAGAAGTAGAAGAATCGAGTACCTTTGAAACCAGTGAGTTCTCTCGATTTGATGCCTTAAAAGATGGAATCCATAGCTTGGTGCTCGATGGAGAGAGAGAAAGACAGTGACTGGCGGAGAGGTTTGGATGAAGAAGAACCACGCCTGGTTTCAACCATGGTTGTTAGGAGACTGCGCTCTCTCTGATACAAACAAAGCATGTTCTTGTTGTTGTTTGCTTTGTTAAGAGAGAGATAGAAAAGAAAGACGAACCTAACGTCATCGGCGGACTGCTCCTCAGCAACGCACAAGCCTCCCCAGTCTTCATCATTGCGCGCGTTCGGTTATTTCCCCAGAAAGGATAGCCGGCGACGATAGTGTTTTTGGCAAAATCTGTGAAAGGACACGCGCGCTTAAACACTTAATTTCCCCAGAAAGGATTTGTGTTTTCCCCAGAAAGGACACGCGCTCTTAAACATCTGTGAATATAATGATGGGAATTTAAGTGTTTTTGGCAAAATGGAGGCAAATGAAATTTTTTTTGGAAATAAAAGGGGGAATTTAAGTGTTCAAAATTTTTAAAATTTTGACATCCCTCTTTTGAAACAAAATGGATTTTTCAAAATTTTGTTAAATTAACTTTATAAATTCACTTATATAGATTATTTATAAATTTCAATTTATCATTCATCCATAAGTGCTTATACTTTACTTATAAATTTATCATTCATCCATTCACTTGTATTGTAACACCCCCACACCCAATACATACACACTACATACACCACAATGTAGTATACATGTATCGAATATTGGAATGCTACGAATTTTTATTAACATTCAAAACATTTTAAATGATACTATAAGCTTTCTCATTATACATTAGAGAAAATAAGTCATGAACTTGTAATGTAAAACAAATAGATATATATATATACATTTACTAAATACGCAGCGGAGTATAGAAAATATTTACATATATGAAAGCTTTTAAATCCATATTTACAAATATACATATATTTACATTATAAACAAATCATTACAAAATATAAAAGAGTTATACATGATTGGCAAATCTGCTCTGATCTTTAAGTTCCCAAAATCAACTCTTCAACGTCTACTCTCACTTGGTCTCGAAGAACTCTCGGGTTCAACTCTATCAACTCTATCACCTGCGCGATTAAACACTATCACGCTAAGCCAATGGCTTAGTAAGACAAATCATGCTAATGTCATGCTTTAGTGCAATGCAATGTCGATTCTTAATCCATATTATACATATAACATTATATATGCAAAGCTAACAACATACCTTTACATTTCATAATTCAACATATGTAGACATATCACATTTCAACATCTTTTCATATACCTCATTAGTTACTCATTAAACCATTCATGAACAACACTCAACAAAGACAAGCATGGGCCCAAGACACACTAATATGCCATTCAATTTTCAGAGTTAATGCTTTGGTTTTGTTATCACATTTATCAATATCATAATCCCAACTAGGCTTCCAGGATTAGGTTCAACCAAGCTTCAAGGGGAGCAAAGCATGCTAAGCTTCAACCCAACTTGGCTTCAAGAACCAACCCAACCTAGCTTCAAGGGTTGTAACATCTCAATTAGGCTTCAAGGATTTAATCCAACCTAACTTCAAGAGATTGTTACTCTTATTAGGCATGCCACCAACAACAAACTCTGAAAATGGAATAACACATTAGCCACACAATTCATTTATATTTCATTCTCAATTCTCATCATCAATTAGGCAAACATGCCATATATCATTCAATTGAATCATCATAGCCAATCACAATGGCCTTGTCTCATATCATATCTTATTTGAATCATCATAGCATCTTTGATATAACATTTCAATATACATTACTCATGAAACACATTACCATTCACAATGCATAACATAACATTGTTCAATCTCAACAATGCAATTAGGGCAAAGAACAATTTATATCATTCATAGCTTTAGGATCTTCCACATCCATTTGATTAGGGCATTCTTTGTTTGAAGCATGTTTAAAGTGTTTATATTAGGGTTTAGGTACCAAAATACCTTTGAAGAACCAAAACCATGCAAAAGAACAAAGAATAGAAACAATAAGTAACTCATTTGAGGGACACGGGCAGCACACTTGAGGAACACGGCAAAGCTTGTGGCCGTGTCTCTCAACCACAACTTCCAGTAACAAACACGGGCAAGGGACACGGCCAAGCTTGTGGCCGTGTCTCTCAACTAAATTTTGGCAGTGACAAACACTGGCATGGGACACAGCCGTGTCTCTCAAAAACCAATCTAACACGCCCAAATTTCCTTGACTTGGCCGTGTCTCTCATTGCTTTTGGTCGTGTCACCCATGACTAAATACCCTAACCAAAGCCAACACTCTTTCAATTTCATTTACACACTTTTTACACAACAACAATCTCATTCAAATGGACACAATCAATGACATAAACACATATTTCACATCTTCATCACAAAAATCACTTTAACAATATATTAACATTACATTTAAACACCAACCATCTCAAAACCCTAAAACCAACCTCCTTCTCCATCTTTCAAAAATCAACTTACTTCTTTCATCAATTCATCCTTAAAATCCAAGATCAAATTAATCAAACACACTTGAGTATAACAAAATCAATCAACACACTCTTAGATCATCTATCAAATCCACATATCATTTCAAACAAGCAAAAGATCCAAAAGAAAACTTACCAAAGCTATAAACTTCTTGAATCAACACTTGATCACTTCAATCTTCCTTCAATTTGAGCTTAAATCTTCAAGATATTCTCTTTGCCTCTTGCTTTCCTTTTTCTAGGGAGGAGCCGGCCAACAATGGAGAAGAAGAAGAAATTATGAAGAAGCAAAGTCAAATTTTACTTTTAATCTCCACCAAGAGTTTTTAACTAAACAATTACCAAAATACCCTTTTCCATTTGTTCTAGCTTTCTTTTAACTTAAATGCCCATTTATGTAATTCCACCCTCACAAAATAAATATCTCTCTTCCATTGACTCTCCCTTTGACTTATGTATATGTTAATTATACAAGCATATAAACAATATATACTCTTCTCTCTACACCCTTTTTCTTTCCCAAAACACATATACATAACCATTCTCTTACCAATTTCTTTTCTTATCACATAACATATACATTCAATCCAATTTAAAACAACAACAACAATAACATAATCAAAACTTCTAGGGCATACATGAGGATATTACATGTATATACTAATATATATACTTGTATATACTAATATATACTTATATATTCATAATATATATACTAATATATACTTGTATATACTAATATATACTTATATATACTTGTATATATACTAATATATACTTATATATATACTTGTATATACTTATATATATACTTGTATATACTTGTATATACTAATATATACTAATATATATACTAATATATACTAATATATATACTTGTATATACTTATATATACTAATATATATGCTAATATATACTTGTATATACTAATATATACTTATATATACTCTTATATATACTAATATATACTTGTATATACTTGTATATGCTTGTATATACTAATATATATATATATACTAATATATACTTGTATATACTAATATATATATATACTAATATATACTTGTATATACTAATATATATTAGTATATATACTTGTATATACTAATATATACTTATACTTGTATATACTAATATATACTTATATATACTTGTATATATACTAATATATACTTATATTTATACTTGTATATACTAATATATATACTAATATATACTTGTATATACTAATATATATATTTGTATATACTTGTATATACTAATATATACTTATATATACTTGTATATATACTAATATATACTTATATATATACTTGCATATACTTGTATATACTAATATATATACTTGTATATACTTGTATATATACTAATATATACTAATATATATACTTATATATACTTATATATACTAATTTATACTTGTATATACTAATATATGCTTATATATACTAATATATATACTAATATATATTTGTATATACTAGTATATACTAATATATACTAATATATATACTTATATATACTAATATATACTAATATATATACTAATATATACTTGTATATACTTGTATATACTAATATATGCTTATATATGCTTGTATATACTAATATATGCTTATATATACTAATATATATACTAATATATACTTATATATACTAATATATATACTAATATATGCTTATATACTAATATATACTAATATATACTAATATATGCTTATATACTAATATATATACTAATATATACTTCTATATACTAATATATACTAATATATACTAATATATACTTATATATACTAATATATATACTAATATATGCTTATATATACTAATATATACTAATATATATACTAATATATACTTGTATATACTAATATATGCTTATATATACTTGTATATACTAATATATGCTTATATATACTTGTATATACTAATATATGCTTATATATACTAATATGTATACTAATATATATACTAATATATACTTGTATATACTTGTATATACTAATATATGCTTATATATACTAATATATATACTAATATATACTTATATATATACTTGTATATACTTGTATATACTAATATATATACTTGTATATACTTATATATATACTAATATATACTAATATATATAGTTGTATATACTTGTATATACTAATATATACTTGTATATACTAATATATATATACTAATATTTACTAATATATATATAATTTAGTTTAACAAATGGAAGTGAAGATTATGATTATGATTTGAGAAACATTAGTGGAATGTGAGAAGAACATGAGCAAAAATTTATCAAAGAACTAGCACTAATATATACTTGTATATACTAATATATACTAATATACACTTGTATATACTAATATATATACTTGTATATACTTAAATATACTAATATATACTTATATATACTTGTATATATACTAATATATACTTATATATATACTTGTATATACTTGTATATACTAATATATATACTTGTATATACTTGTATATATACTAATATATACTAATATATATACTTGTATATACTAATATATATTTGTATATACTAATATATATACTAATATATACTAATATATACTTATATATATACTTGTATATACTTGTATATACTAATATATATATACTAATATATACTTATATATACTAGTATATATACTATAATATATACTTGTATATACTAATATATATACTTGTATATACTTGTGTATATACTAATATATACTAATATATATACTTGTAAATACTTGTATATACTAATATATATACTTGTATATACTTGTATATATACTAATATATACTTATATATATACTTATATATACTTGTGTATATACTAATATATACCTGTATATACTTATATATATATATACTTATATATACATGTAATACTTGTATATATATACTAATATATACTTGTATTCCTACTTATATAATATCATATTATATCTAAATCATTATTTAATGGTGGACTTTAAAGTTTCTAATGTGTTTATGAAATGTTTGTAAATCCAAACCTTAGCTTTTAATACTTAGTCAAGTTTGTTTGGCTTAAGAAAGCCTAACTTCCATACATTGCAAATAGCCACTGGATCCTTAGCATGTTTTTATACTAAGAAAATCTAACTTCCATAAAAAATTGTTTTAATATATGTTCAAAAAAATTGTCCACGACTATTGAAGCTGAAAGAGGAATGAGAGATGAAGCAGAATCTGAAACAATTTTTTTAAAAATTGTCCACGACTAAAACAATTTTTTTTACCAAAAAAATACTTGTATGAACATATATTACACAACGGTCCCTAAAAACCGTTGTCTGTATGCTTGATTCAGACAACGGTTTTTTTTAACCGTTGTCTGAAACGCTGAATTATACAACACTTTCAAAAAAACCATTGTCTGAAACATCTTATCAGACAACTGTTTTTCTGATCAGACAACGGTTTTGTGTGATCAGAAAAACAGTTGTCTGAACATATATTACACAATGGTCCCTAAAAAACCGTTGTCTGGTGTGACCAAAATGACACCTAATAGACAACGGTTAAAAAAAACACCAAAAACAGTTGTCTGAAAATTAATCAGACAACGCTTTTTTGGGAAAAAAAAAAACCGTTGTCTATTTTTTTCAGACAATGGTTTTTTCCTTAACCGTTGTCTGATGACCGTTGTCTGATTCAGTTTTTCTTGTAGTGTATCTTCATGGTCTTGAGAACTTCAACTATCTTCATGATCTTGACCAATCATTTCTTTCTTTGATCTTCTTGCCTCTTTATCTTAGTGATCATAAGACTTGTCAAAAGTATCACAATAGCTCAGGGTAGATTATTAGGGTTTTTTAAGCAAATGAAAAGAAAGCTAAAATTTTATGAAGGCTCAAAGGGACAACTAGGGATTAATATTTAATAGGGTGGTTACTAGTTGTTGGCTCGACAAACAATGCCTAGATCATCTCTCCCTTAAATAAGTAGAGTTCAATTTCGCCTTAAAAATTTGTCAAAGCATGTTTTAAGACTGACTAGGACCTAGACAAAGATAATTATACAGGAGCCCTCTCTAAGTAAGCATACACAACTCAATGCTATAGAGCAATTCCCTCACCTAGTAAAGTCATTCAAGTCATGATGCCTAGACACATTAATTTATGAACATCATGCTAGATTCCTCATTGGTTGAACACTAAGATGAACAAAGACCAACAAAATTTTTGATGAAAGTAATTTATTCAAACAAATTTAAATTTGAAAAACACGATAGTTCCAATTAAATATTAAAGAAAGTAAAATTGAAAAGCAGCATTCAAGCTAAGGAAAGTTTGTTGAGTTTAAGCCTCTTTTCCTTTCACATCTTCAATATCCCCATCTTAAAAGTATGATAAAACAAAATCCTCTTCTAATCATTTTCCTACCATGAAGGTTGCTGGTGGTGGCACCCTGTTGAACCTTGGAAATGGATTTCCTTTGGTATTGGGCTTATCGGGCTCAGGCAACTTGCCATTATCAATTAAATTCTGGATCTCATGCCTCAACTTCATGCAATTGTCTGTTTCGTGTCCAGGCCTTTGATGGAATTGGCAAATTGCATTAGTATCAAAGTTAGGTGGAAGAGGATTAGGCAAAGGACGAGGAGTCAAGGGTTGTACCAATCCCTTCTTTTGTAGCTTATTGAGAACCCAAGACAGTGGCTTTCCTAATTATGAAAACTGCCTCATTCCTCCTTGACTTGTGGCATTAACATCAACTTCTTTTTCCGTGCTTTGATTTCCAGACTGGTAATTCCCTTTCTCATTCCTTCTTATTGAAAAGCGATTTTTCTCCCTTTCCCACTCTTCAATTTGTAGACCAGCTTGGAGAAGATCTTTGAAATCCCTTATAAGAGTGTGAGATAGCCTTTCACAGAGATTGGGTAGAACACCTCTCACAATCATCCTTATTTGATCAAATTCATCGGGCCTTTTCTTGAGCAAAGCGGCCTTATTTCTCCATCGTTTCACATAGTCCACAAAATTCTCATTTGGCCGTTGCCTAATGGACTGAACTTCCATTAAGGTAACTTCCATTTCGACATTGTATCCATATTGTTGGATGAAGGCCTTGTATAGCAAATCCCAATTCTTTTGTGTTCCATCATCTAAGGTATTGAACCAATTTTGGACAGCAGGATCCAATGAGAGCATGAAGTACCTTAGAGTTTGAGCCTTAGTAGCTCAGGCAGACTGCATAGTATTGATATACTGCTTCACATGGAGATGAGGATTTCTAGTACCATTGTATCTAGCAAAGGATGGCATCTTGAATTTGTATGGAACTTCTTCATCTAGCTCAAATAATTTGTCAACTTCGGACACCTCTTCGGTTTTCAGTTTCTTCTCAAATTTCTTTTCTAAATCAGCGATCATCTTCTCAATATCAAAAACTTCGGTCTTTTCAAAAGTTGCCTTCTCAACAACCTTCAGCTCCTTTTTGTCTTGAGGATCTTGGTAGTAGTGAGCCCAATCATCATCATCAATGATCACCTTATCATCATCAAAAGCTAATTCATCAATTTTAGCCTTCCCCTTGACTTTTCTTGGTGCTAGCAGATGCTTCGATATGATTTTCTAAGATAGCAGTCAATTGGTTCTTCATGGTCTCAGTTAGGGCCTCTTTATCTCTTCCATTTGGCATTGAGGGCTTCATCCACCATCCTTTGAATTTGTTCGTGCTCCATT
This sequence comes from Garcia nutans, assembly GCA_947685225.1. Taxonomy (NCBI): domain Eukaryota; kingdom Viridiplantae; phylum Streptophyta; class Magnoliopsida; order Malpighiales; family Euphorbiaceae; genus Garcia; species Garcia nutans. Next base: position 41,746,367 of record CANTUV010000045.1, read on the forward strand.
GTTTTTGGTGAGCAAGTGATTGAGTTGTTGCTAGATACTTCGTCTCCGGCGTAGGTTGAATTGTAGTAAGCTTTTGAACTTTCGTAATCTAGGGTTGTGAGCCAAAGAGGACCAATGATATGAGATGCAAATGTATGCATGTATGCACAAACAATCAACAAACAAGGATAATTAGGATGTTCCTTGTAACCTTATAACACCCACACACGAATGGTGAGTCTCTTTTTCCAGGTATATGGTTAAAAAATACCAACATGGGGTATATTGTTTTCGAATAATTCACTCGGACGTTTCAACCAATAGTTATATTTTCAAAAATGGAAATCAACTCATAATAATTCCCATTAATTAGGTTTTAATCCATTCAACCATCTAAAGTAGCTTTTATGTTATATTGGATTAAAACTAAATTAAGAGGTTTATTGTAGATAGATTTCTCACTTGAAAAAGTAACTAATGATTCATGTCATAAACAAGCCCATGGTTAATTTATTCTTAGTATAAACTAGGCTCACAATTGATTTTTGGTATTTCATAATTGACCTAAATATTTTTGCAAGCTCTTTGTAAGAAAAGGTTGGGTGAAAATAGTTTTGTTTCTAAGCCCATTGTAAAAGATTTTAGAAAAATGGATTTTGGGCTTAGTATTTGGGCCATGGGCCAAAGAATTTTTGATTTGTTTATAGAAAAGTCTTATGTCCAAAGACAATCTTGAAAAATTTTGAAAATAGCTTTGGTCTTTTGGACTTTAAAGAAAAATTTATTTTGAGCTTACAATATACATAGGTCATATTAGAAAAAGAACAAACCAAATAAGCCATGATTTAAGCCAAGATAAATTAACCATAGTCAAACAACATGCATTTGGGGTAAAAACCTAAGGAAAGTAACTAGGCCAATTACATGAGCTTTAGTCTTTGGGTTAAAAGGCTTAGGTTCCCATAGCAAGTATATATCAAATGGTACGAGACTATGAGTGGTTATGCCATGCTCGATCTCCATACCTTGAGTGAAAGTATGGTATCCCTTACATAACACAACACGGTTAACAAGGGTGTCATAACTCACGCACATGATGCAATCTAAGATGATGCAATGGATAATATCATTATAAGAAAGAATAGAATAATATAAAGACCAACAGAATCAACTTCTCTTATCCCCAGTGGAGTCGCCACTGTGAGCAGGGATTTTTGCCCCCACTCCCGGTGGAATGGTTCTTGCGACTTTTGCACTGTTTAGGCTCGGGGCCTTAGAGAACATGGACCTAAGTTCTGAGAAAATGGAGTCGCCACCCGGACGGGCTGGGAAAAAAGAAAGGGGTGGATGACTCGATTCCTAAGGAATCCCTAACTAATGGGTTCGGAAAGTTGGGTACGTGTGGGGAAGGTGAGAAATGGCCCAGCACCCCCACAACGCCCGGTTCATTGGAACTGGCCTCCTTTACAAGTCTTAATACTATAAAATTCTTAAGTATAATAATATTTGTTAGTGTATGTGCCCTAGGCCATTTATTTGGATCTTTATGTTATACATTTATTATTAATAAATGAGGTTTTATTATCATTATTGTTTGTTTGCATGTTACACAATTTTGATAATTGTCCCTGGTTTATTATTGTTATAGAGATAAAAAAATTCTTAACCAATATGAACATTGATTTGATAATCATCAGATGGTTATGTGTATAGTGATACAAATCAATTTCATAGATACTTGTTAGAGAACAATGTATTGGATAGACCCATCATGAGATTACTACATGGGTTAGTGTCATAAGTAAATCTTATGATAGTTATGTATTAATTCTTTGACTTGAGATTGTCATAGTTTCCAATATAAGGACTATTATATTTTTACATGATCAAACATTATCCGTAACTGGATAGTAATAAAGGTTATGATCATATATGATAGAAATTATGTAGAGGATAATGAACAATCAAGATAGAATTTGTCCCTCTCTTTGAGAGAGATATCTTTTGGGCCCCTCGATAAGTGAGACTGTGAAATGCATGGCCGTGCTCAAATGAATTGATAGTGTGATCAATTTCATTTGTTTTTATCAGTCTACTTGGAGATCGAGTAATCATAAGTTTGGACAATATAAGTATGACGTTGACCATGACTTATGTTCAAGCTAGATATCGTGTGACAAAGGGATTAATGCATGTACTATTATTAGGCAAATTGGACATTCCTTATATTAATTGGGTAGTTGTAACGCCTTGCTAGAGGCCAATTATGACTTGTTGGTTTAATAGAGATTAAATTGACTGCCAATTAATATGGGCCTATCGGGTCACACACAAGAATGCGTTTTGGGCTAGATATAATATTAATAATATTAATATTAGATATTAATATTTATTATTATTATTATTTTCGTTTATATATATATATTATTAGATAATATATTCAGAATCCTAATTAGATTTGGATTCTGAATTTGACTTACCTTATCCAATTATATATATTATTAGATAATATATTCAGAATCCTAATTAGATTTGGATTCTGAATTTGACTTACCTTATCCAATTTCGAATTGGATTCTGGAGTGATTATATTCTCTCTAGAAGTTAAGTCTTGATATAGGTAACATTAGAAAAATTAAAAAGAGAACGGAAAAAGAAACCCTAATACGTTTTAGAGAAAACGTTTTTCAGCCTTCGCCATTGCAAAGAGCTAGCACTCCAGACGGTAGCATTCATGTGGATACGCGATAGAGGGTGTTTTGCGATCGAGGCATCTATTCCAAACTGTGATTTCGAATCATCAATAGGTTAGTTCTTTGTACACTTTCATCGAATTAAACGAACAACATGGATCCTGGTGGGAAATCAGAGATCAAAAATTTTTTCCGCTGCGTGTTTTGTTTGCAGTGATCTCCTTGATTTCCTAACAATATTATCCATATTACACACAATAATTGAAAGAAAGCATCAATATATTAAAATTAAAGCAAGGTCCAAGTAAAACAAATAAATGGACACCCATCCGAAGATGGAAACATGTCCTTACATCACATGCCTAAATAGGACACCCACCGAAAGGTAGAAACATGCCCTTTACATTAGTTCTAAAATAGAAAAGCAATTTAAATTATATGATATTAAGTAATGAGGTACCAACCAAGTGGAAACATACCTCTTACAACATTTGGAAATCTAAATAAATTGATAAAAGTAAAAAACCATTCATAATAAATAAATCATTCATCAAAGATATTAAATATCAATAGAAAGTAAACATCCACCCATGATAAATTAAATAAACCAAGCATTGAACTTAAATAAATTAAAGCATATAAAATAAATCAAAGCATAATCAAATATAGAATTGAATAAAGCAAATAAAAGTCTAAATTATGGCTACTGTGAGTTTTTTAAGAAATTAAAATAGGTTAAGGTTTTATGTTTTAAAAGGTTGATAAAGCTCTTTGATTAACTAAATTAATATTTGAATGGTGAAATCATGAAACTAGGGTTTGGACACTTTAAAAAAATTTTGATTTGTGGTTTATGGCTATTCATTGAATTATGGTTTCAAGCTTACTGTGTAAAATTAAATATTTGTGTTTATATGGTTTTTTAAAGTTTTAAAGGATTAGGGTTTAGAAAAAATTAAGGTTTAAGGTTTTGAGAAGGTTAGAGTTCACTATTTTAGGTTTTGGAGTTGAATTAGGGTTTTAGGATTTTTGAATTTAGAGTTTCGGGTAATGAGTTATTTTTAGGATTTGGAAAATCAATTGATAATTTTATGAAGTTTTATGAAGATAAACAACACGATTTAAAATTTATAAATGAAAAAAAGATGTTTTTAAGTCTTTTGGAAGGAAACAGAATACAATTTAGAGTTTAGAAATTTTGGAAAACAAAATTTGGTTTTGGGGTTTTGAAGAAACAAAACTAACAACTTTAAACTTTTTGGAAATCAAAGCAACGAATTAAGGTTTTTAAACTTTAGAAAAAGTGAATTGAGGTTCTAAGGTTTTTGAATTAAAAGACAGTTTGATAATTTAGCTGCTGTGATCAAATGAAAGAAATTAAGAATTCAAACCTTATTTTGTAAGTTTCACCAAAAATTGCTTCTTAGATGAACAAGGTCAAAGACAAGCCTTTTTGCCTTTGGAAAATTTACGTCGGAAAAATTTCGCTGGCAAAAAAAAAAACTGCTGCAGCGCTGGAGAAAAAAGCTGCCGCAGCGGGCGCAGGACGGGCCCGTAGGCCATCTCCTGCGGGCGAAATGCCCACGGGCCCGCGTTGACTTTCGGTGATGATTTTTTTATCGCTGATTTTTTCGTCGCCGATTTTTTTGTTATTTTTTTTATTATTTTTTAATTTTTTTCATTTCACCATTTTTTACTAAAATAAATATTAAAATTAATTAAGATACCATAAAAGTTATTTTGGAGTAACTAAAATATATTGGACAACACAAAAATTATTTTGGACTAAATAAAATATATTGGACCGGACTGGGTAAACAATTAAGGGTCTACACCAACCTTATAACATACACACACGAATGGCGAGTTTCTTTTCCTAGGTACATGGTTAACAAAATACCAACATGGGGTACTTTATTTTCGAATATTTCCCTCGGACGTTTCAACCAATAGTTATATTTTTAAAGATGAAAATAAGTTCATGATAACTCCCATTAATTAGATTTTAATCCATTTAACCAACTAAAGTAGCTTTTATGCTATATTGGATTAAAACTAAATTAAAAGGTTTATTATAAATAGATTTCTCACTTGAAAAAGTAACTAATGATTCATGCCAAAAACAAGCCCATGATTAATTATTCTTAGTATAAACTAGGCTCACAATTGATTTTTGGTATTTTGTAATTGAACTAAATAATTTGCAAGCTCTTTGTAAGAAAAAATTGGATGAAAACCATTTTGTTTCTAAGCCCATTGTAAAAAGATTTTAGAAAAAACATATTTTGGACTTTGTATTTGGGTCAGGAGCAAAAGAATTTTTGATTTGTTTTTAGAAAAGTCTTATGTCCAAAGATCATCTTGAAAAATTTTGAAAATAGTTTTGGTCTTTTGGACTTTGAAGAAAAATTTATTTGAGCTTATAAATGTACTTGGGTCAAATTAGAAAAATAGCAAACCACATAAGCCATGATTTAAGCCAAGACAGATTAATCACAGTTAAACAATAAGCATTTGGGGTAAAACCTAAGGAAAGTAACTAGGCCAATTACATGAGCTTTAGTCTTTGGGTAAAAAGGCTTAGGTTCCCATAGCAAGTATATACCAAATGGTACAAGACTATGAGTGGTTATGCCATTCATCATAAATAACCATTCATTAAAGATAAAGTAAATAACCATTCATCATAAATAAACCATTCATGAAAGATATCACCAAGATATAAAATAAACATCCATCCATGATAAATTAAATAAAGCATTGCAAATATATCAAAGCATATAATAAACTACATAATTAAATAAAGCAAGTAAAGATACAAATTGAAGTTTAGTATTTCTTATTTAAAGCTCTTTAATTAATATTTAGGATTTTCGATTTTATTGGTTTAAGCTACTGTAAGTTTTTAAGGGAATTGAAATGGATTAAGGTTTTATAATTTAAGAGATTGATATGGTCCTTTGATTAACCAAATTAATGTTTGAGGAGTAAAATCATGAAATTAGGGTTTGGATACTTTAAAACATTAGGTTTATGATTATTAGCTACTGGATTGTTGTTTTTAGGCTTACTGTGTTTAAATTTTAATATTTAGGTTTATAAGGTTTTAGAGTTTTAAGGATTAGGGTTTAGGAAAATTAGGGTTTACTATTTTAGGGGAATTAGGGTTTAAGAGAACTATAGTGTTTAGGTTTACTAGATTAGGATTTACTGTTTTTGATTTTGAAATTGAATTAGGGTTTTTAGTGTTTCAGAGAATGTATTTGATTTTAGAATTTGGAAAAATAATTTATAGTTTTATGAAGCTTTATGTGATTTTTAGAAACTGTAAAGTGAGTTTGAGTTTGGATATTTAACAAAACATTTGGAATTTTGGAAAAGAATTAGAAGAAAACTAGTTTAGAGTTTTATGGTGTTTTTTGAAAATAAACAAAACGATTTAAGGTTTATAGAAACAGAAAATATATTTTTTTAGGGTTTTTGGAAAGAAAAGGATTCAATTTAGGGTTTTGAAAAATTGGAAAGCAGATTAGGATTTTGGTAAATTAATGAAACGATTTAAGGTTTGAAAAGTTGAAAAGTAGATTAGGGTTTTAAGATTTTGAAGAAACCGAAATAACAATTTTAAGATTTTTGGAAAACATAGCAACGAATTAAGGTTTTTAGAATCAAAAGAAACAATTGGATGATTGAAGCTACTGTAAGGAAAAAAGAGATTAAATATTCATACCTTCGTTTGTTGGTTCCACTAAAAATTGCTTCTTGGATGAACAAGAACAAAGGCAAGATGGTTTCCTTTGATGGAATGAATTGCTTGCTTATTTCTCTTAAAAGTCCGATCGTTAATCTCCTAATTTTCTTAATTCCTCGATCCAAAGTTTTTCCTCTAAAATTTTCCTCCCCTTTCTGTGTTGTTTTTGGTCTTATTTATAGGAAATTTCAATGATTAATCTTAATTGTTTACGGAAACTAACATTAATTAAGAAAAGGAAACCGAAACCAAATAGAATTTGGTTTTAAAAAAAATTGCATCGGAAAAATTTCGCTAGCGAAAGAAAAACTGCTGCGGAAAAATTTTGCTGGCGAAAAAGTTGTTGTGAGCTGCTGCGAGGATTGCCGTGGGAACCTGTGAGCTGGGCAAGCAAAATTGCCTGTGGGCCATTTCGTCCCAACTTTTCGGTGACCAATTTTTTTCGTCGCCGATTTTTATTTTTATTTTTGTTTATTTATTTATTATTATTATTATTTATTTATTATCAATTAAAAAACTAAATAATAAAATAAATATTGTTTAATTAAGATAACACAAAAATTATTTTGGACTAATTAAAATATATTGGACAACACAAAAATTATTTTAGACTAAAAAATATATTAGACCGGACTGGGTCAAAAATTAAGGGTCTACAGGGACATTGGGTTGATGATGTGCCTCCTCCTTCTTTAGAGGATGACTTCTTTGGAGTATTATTTGATTATGGACCTTGTCTTTCTTCTTAGTGATTGTATTATATTTATTAATGCATAGGTAATGACACTAAGTCCAATAATTTTGTCTTTTGCTTTTTCTATTTTGACTCCTTTTTTAACTTTTTTTTAAATGGATCTTCTTTTTGAGATAAATATATACAGTATTCATGACGAAGATCCATCATGGATTAAATTTTCACAAAACCATGATGAATTAGGCTACCCAAAACAAATTCGACACGAATTGCTTCTTTTTTTGCAACTCGGTCTCCAATTCATCATCTATTTAAACTGGTTCCTTGTATTCCTTTTTGCACACACCATCACCTCATCTCTTCTTTTCCAACTAAATTGAAGCCATTAAATTCACCTAAACCAACAGTTCATAGATCATCTTCTCACCAAAGCAAATAGTTTCAATTCTTACGAATCCAACCATGATTGAAGCCAATTTAAGGAAGATGAAGGATTTATTTAAGACCCTTGAAGCTATTCATTAGGAACAAATATTTTGGTCTCAAATTAACACTTTGAAGTTCTTCCAAAATTTCAAATTGAATCAACCTTTCTTACATGCTATGGCCTCTTTTTGGAATGTAGAATCTAGGACTTTTAAAATTGATAATTTCAAGCTATGTCCTATGATCGAGGAATTTGAAGCCATCCTTGGATATCCAAGTGATCGTCAAATAGCATTGCCCTTGTTATCCTCAAAATCTCATAAAATGATGCAAATGCTATTTCATCTTTCGAAGCCTGAAGTTCTTCAATTTACCAGAGGTGAGAAAATTTTGCTTTGTCATTTGATTGATTTTTGTGCATTCCATTTGGCTCCAGTAAAAGCATGGGGGCATATGTTTTGCTTATGTCTGCTTGGTCAATTCTTGTTTGTTTCTTCTAATGGCAATATTGATCTACGAGTACTAGATATTGTAAACTAAATTGAAGGAGGATTTTCACCAATACTTCTGATTTTGGCTGAAATCCTGGTTGGGTTGGATTAATTTAAGACTGGTTCTTTAAGAAGGTTGGTTGAAAGTCCCTTGCTGATATATGTAATGACTTAAACTACCCTTTTAGGTTTTCAATTTAGGTCATTCTTTATTCATTGCTCCAATTTTTGCCTAGCCTGCCTTTGTGGGTTTATAAAACTAATGGGCTCTTTTTATTTTGTTCCTAATTTTTTCTTAGACTGCCCTTGTGGGTTTTCAACCTAACATGCCTTTTTTTTTTAAAAAAAATAATACCTTCTTTCCTGTAGGTCTGGTTGTAGGAACACCTTTGCTTGCTTGATATCCCAGCTATAGATCATGCAAGATACTTACCCCGACACCATTCTACAAGAAAACTTCTTCAACCTGCTTTTTTATTTGTCGAATGGGTCAAGTGGATTAGTTCAAGAGCTATCATCAACATTCTCTGCTTAGTACTTTGGTGGAAAATTTGCCACATTACCACTCAGACATATTTGATGTACGTTCCATTTGTAGATCTTTGCTGAGGTATTTGCTATGATCCTCGCCGCCTTGGTCTCTAGTACGGAGCTCAACCTTGAGATTTTGATTTTACGGTTGGCTTGGACATGACCTTGCTAACTGAAGCTTTCTTAGATCGCCTGAGGCAGAGCTGGCCTACATGATACACTTAACTACTTTAATGAATTCTGTAATTTGTCAGTCTTTAAATAAAATAATGTTAGGATGAAGGATATTTTATTTTTATTATGATTTGTCATCATTTTGTGCTATTATGCAATTTATTTTGGCCTTTTGGTTGATATTCGAAATGGTGCACATAGAACAATTTTTATTATTAACCCTATCTTATTAAATTGGGAACAATCATAAACATTAGCAAATGTACACAAAATTACTCATGTTGCCAACTAGCCCCTTTGAGTTTTCTAATTAGCAATTCTCTCTCATTTTTAGCCCTAATTATTGCCTAGCCCGCCCTTTTGGGTTTTCGAAGCTAGCGGGCCATTCTAATTTTTGCCTAGGTCACCCTTTTGAGTTTTCAACCTAGCGAGCTTTTTTTTAAATATAGAATTTCTTCAGCTTGTCAATTTCATAGGTTCACCGATCTTGTTCCCATCTATGTTTGACAACTTGACTGTGCCTTTCTTCATTACCTCTTTTACAATATAAGGTCCTTCCCAACTTGGTTTGAATTTTCCTCTTTTATAATATGGGGAGGATTGATGATGATAGATCTAATAATTGGTAAACAAATCCTTGAAATTGCACCCTATTATCAGATACTACAGTGTGTGGAACTCCATGTCTGCAACTGAGACTTCTCTTAATAAATCGAGCCATCTGCCTTGCTGTTGACCCTTAATTTTTGACCCAATCCAGTCCAATATATTTTATTTAGTCCAAAATGATTTTTGTTGTCTAATTGGTCCAAAATAATTTTTGTTAAATAATTTTTTGCTTTAGTATCTAATTTTTATTAATAAAAAATAAAAATAAACAAATAAAAGTCAAAAAATAAAAATAAAAATAAAAATCGGAGCCGAAAATCCAACAAAAGCTTTAAAAATTTGAAACCAAATCAAGGAAGGAAAAGGAGCAATTCAATTTCTTTTTTTTTTTGGAATAGCAGGGACACGATTTAAGCAATTCAAAGGTAGCAATTGTCTTTGTTCTTGTTCATCCAAGAAGAATTATTTTTGGAGAATCAACAAAAGGAGGTATGAGATTCTATTTTTTTTCACAGTAGCATAATCTATGAAGTTTTATTTTTCAAATCAAAAACCTTAGAAATTTAATTTAATTTTTTCCAAAGTTAAAAATACTAATACGTTACTTTATTTTCCAAAAAGACTTAAAATTGTTATTTTTACCTCTTCAAAATCTTAAAACCTTAATTAAACATCTTTTTCAACAAAACCAATATTTGATTCTATTTCTTTCAAAACTTTAAATTAGGTTCTGTTTCTTTCAAAAGGCTTTAAAAAACATCTTTTCTACTTATCAAAACTTTAATCCGTTTGTTTAAATTCATAAAACTTCATAAAATTATCAAATTGATTTCCAAATTCCAAAAGCCAATTCATCACCTGAAACTCCAATTCAAAGCTCCTAAAACCCTAATTCAATTTCCAAACTTAAAATAATAAGCTCTAATTCCTTTAAAACCTTAAACCTTAATTTTTTTCTAAGCCCTAATCCTTTAAAACATTAAAAAATCATAAATCATAAATACTTTAAATTTTACACAGTAACTTGAAATCATCATTTAAAACCATGAATCAAAAGTATTTTAAAGTGTCCTTTTAAAACATAAAACCCTAATCTATTTTAATTCCATAAAAAGTCACAGTAGCTATAATTGGACTTTTATTTACTTTATTTAATTCTATATTTGATTAAGCTTTGATTTATTTCTTATGCTTTATTTCATTTAATTTCAATGCTTAATTTATTTAATTTATCATGGATGGATGTTTATTTTATATTTTGATTAATAGCTTTGATGAATGATTTATTTATGATGAATGATTATTTACTTTTATCAATTTATTTAGATTTCCAAATGTTGTAAGAGGTATGTTTCCACTTGGTGGGTATCTCATTAGTTAAATATCATGTAATTTAATTTGCTTTTCTATATTAGTACCAATGTAAAGGGCATGTTTCTACCTTTCGGTATATGTCCTACTTAGGCATGCAATGTAAGGACATGTTTCCATCCTTAGATAGGTGTCCATTTATTTGCTTTGTTTGGACATTGCTTTGATTTTAATATAATGATGCTTTCTTTTAATTATTGTGTGTAATATGGACAATGTTGTTATATTTAAGAATTTTATAATATTAAGACCTGTAAAGGAGGCCAGTTCCAATGAACCGGGCATTGTGGGGGTGCTGGGCCATTTCTCACCTTCCCCACACGTACCCAACTTTCCGATCCCATTAGGGGGTTGGGGATTCCGTAGGAATCTAGTCATCCACCCCTTTCTTTTTTCCCGGCCCATCCGGGTGGCGACTTCATTTTCTCTGGACTTAGGTCCGTATTCTCTAAGGCCCCGAGCCTAAACAGTGCCGAAGTCGCAAGAACCATTCCACCAAGAGTGGGGGCAAAAATCCCCGCTCACAGTGGCGACTCCACTGGGGATAAGAGAAGTTGATTCCGTTGGTCTTTATATTATTCTATTCTTTCTTATAATGATATTATCCACTGCATCATCTTAGATTGCATCGTGTGTGTGAGTTAGGACGCCCGTGTTACCCGTGTTGTGTTATGTAAGGGATATCATACTTTCACTCAAGGTATAGAGATCGAGCATGGCATAACCACTCATAGCCTTGTACCATTTGGTATATACTTGCTATGGGAACCTAAGCCTTTTAACCCAAAGACTAAAGCTCATGTAATTGGCCTAGTTACTTTCCTTAGGTTTTACCCCAAATGCATGTTGTTCGACTATGGTTGGTTTATCTTAGTCTAAATCATGGCTTATTTGGTTTGTTCTTTTTCTAATATGACCTAAGCATATTGTAAGCTCAAAATAAATTTTTCTTTAAAATCCAAAAGACCAAAACTATTTTCAAAATTTTTCAAGATGGTCTTTGGACATAAGACTTTTCTAAAACAAATCAAAGATTCTTTGGCCCATGGCCCAAATACTAAGCCCAAAATCCATTTTTCTAAAATCTTTTACAATGGGCTTAGAAACAAAACTATTTTCACCTAAACTTTTCTTACAAAGAGCTTGCAAAAATATTCAGGTCAATTATGAAACACCAAAAATCAATTGTGGGCCTAGTTTACACTAAGAATAAATTAATCATGGTCTTGTTTTTGGCATGAACCATTAGTTACCTTTTTCAAGTGAGAAATCTATTTATAATAAACCTCTTAATTTAGTTTTAATCCAATATAGCATAAAAGATACTTTAGTTGGTTGAATGGATTAAAACCTAATTAATGGGAATTATTATGAATTGATTTCCATTTTTGAAAATATAACTATTGGTTGAAACGTCCGAGAGAAATATTCAAAAACAAAGTACCCCATGTTTGTATTTTGTTAACCATATACCTAGGAAAAGAGACTCGCCATTTGTGTGTGGATGTTATAAGGTTGGAAGGAATGTCCTAATTATCTTTCTTTATTGATTGTTTGCACGTACATGCATACATACATACATGCATCACATGACATATCATTTCTGGCTCATAGTCCTCGATTACGAAAGTTCAAAAGCCTACAACAATCCGACCTATGCCGGAGACGAAGAATCTTGCAACGACTCAATTACTTGCTCACCAAAAATAATGGATCTCGAACAAATTCAAAGAATGGTGGATGATGCCTTCAATGCCAAGATGGAAGAAATAAAAGAGGCCATGGCTGAGACCATAAAGAATCAACTAGCTGCAATCTTAGAGAATCATGCCGAGGCATCTGCCAGCACTAAGAAGCCAAAAGTCAAGGGGAAGGCTAAAGTTGATGAAGTAGCTTTTGATGATGATAAGGTGATCATTGATGATGATGATTGGGCTAAATACTACCAAGATCTTCAAGACAAAAAGGGGCCAAAGGTTGTTGAGAAGGCAACTTTTGAAAAGACTGAAAATTCTGATGTTGAAAAGATGATCGCAGATTTAGAAAAGAAATTTGAGAAGGAACTAAAGACTGAAGAGATGTCCAAGATTGACAAATTATTTGACCTAGATGAAGAAGTTCCATACAAATTCAAGATGCCATCCTTTGCAAAGTACAATGGCACCGGAAATCCTCATCTCCATGTGAAGCAGTTGTGAGCGGGGATTTTCGCCACCACTCCTGAGGGAATGGTTCTTGCGACTTCAGCACTGTTTAGGCTAGGGGCCTTAGAGAACACGGACCTAAGTTCGGAGAAAATGGAGACGCCACCCGGACAGGCCGGGAAAAAGAAAGGGGTGGATGACTCAATTCCTAAGGAATCCCCAACCCCTTAATGGGTTCGAAAAGTTGGGTACATGTGGGGAAGGTGAGAAATGGCCCAGCACCCCCACAACGCCCGGTTCATTGGAACTGACCTCCTTTACAGGTCTTAATATTATAAAATTCTTAAATATAACAATATTATCCATACTACACACAATAAAAAGAAAGCATCATTATATTAAAATCAAAGCAATGTCCAAACAAAACAAAAACAAATAAATGGACACCCATCCAAGGATGGAAACATATCCTTACATCACATGCCCAGATAGGACACCCACCAAAAGGTAGAAACATGCCCTTTACATAAGTTCTAAAATAGAAAAGCAAATTAAATTACATGATGTTTAAATAATGAGGTACCCACCAAGTGGAAACATACCTCTTACAACTTTTTGGAAATCTAAATTAATTGATAAAAGTAAATAATCATCCATAAATAAATCATTCATCAAAAGTATTTAAATATCAATAAAATAAACATCCATCCATGATAAATTAAATAAATCAAGTATTGAAATTAAATAGATTAAAGCATAAAAGATAAATCAAGGTATAAGTAAATATGGAATTGAATAAAGCAAATAAAAGTTCAATTATAGCTACTGTGACTTTTTATGGAATTAAAATAGATTAGGGTTTTATGTTTTAAAAGGTTGATAAGACTCTTTGATTAAACAAATTAAGGTTTGAATGATGAAATCATGAAACTAGGGTTTTAAATACCTTAAAATACTTTAATTTGTGATTTTTGATTATTGAATTTTAAGCTACTGTGCAATTTTTGGGTTTTCATGTTTTTATGTTTTTTAATGTTTTAAAAGGATTAGGGTTCATAAAAATTATGGTTTAAGGTTTTAAAAGGATCAGGGTTCATTATTTTAGGTTTAAAAGTTGAATTTTGGATTTTAGGGTTTTGAAATTTGGGTCTCGGGTAATGAAGAATTTTTAGGGTTTTAGAAATCAATTTGATATTTTATGAAGTTTTATGAATTTAAACAAATAAATTAAAGTTTTCATAAGTAGAAAAGATGTTTTTCAAGGCTTTTTGAATGAAATAGAACCTACTTTAAAATCTTAAAAGAAACAGAATTTGATTTTGGTTTTGTTGAAAAATATGTTCAATTAGTGTTAAGGTCTTTAAGAAGAAAAAATAACAATTTTATGTCTTTTTAGAAAATAAGGTCACATTTTAGTGTTTTAATTTTGGAAAACTAAATTAAAGTTCTAAGATTTTAACTTTTGAAAAACACAAAAAATCCTAGTTTTAGCTACTGTGTAAAAAAATTAGAATTTATAATTTCATACCTTCTTTTGTAAGTTGCTCCAAATATGCTTCTTCTTGGATGAACTAGCTCCAAAGACAAGCCTTTTTTGCCTTTGGAATCCCTTTTTTCGTGATGCTACTATCCAGAAAAGATTTAAATTGAATTTCTTATTTTCCTTCCTTGATTTGGTTTCAAACTTTCCAAACTCCCTTTGGATTTCCTCTCTCTCGGCCACCACCTTTTTTCTATGCCTTTGGTCCTTATTTATAATGGTTTAAGGTTATTTATTCCTAATTAATTAATGTAAGTAATATTAATAAAAAAAAAGAAATTAAAACCTAATTGGATTAGGTTTCAAAATTTTGGGTTGAAAAATTTTGCGCTGGCGAAAACAATGGCAGCCGGGCCCGTTTTCGAGTTCTGGACTCGAGGATATTTCTAGGTTCGGGACCTAAGAAAAATTCGGGTTCTGGACCCAGATTCGAGTTCTGGGCTCAAGGATAATTCTAGGTTCTGGACCTAAGGAAAATTTCGGTTTTGGACCCGAGAAAAATTCTAGGTTCTGGACCTAAGGAAAATTTTGGGTTCTGGACCCGAAAAAAATTCTAGGTTTTGGACCTAAGAAAAATTTGGGTTCTGGACCCGGTTCGAGTTCTGGACTCAAGGATGATTCTAGGTTCTGGACCTAAGAAAAATTTGGGTTCTAGACCCGGTTCGAGTTCTGGACTCAAGGATAATTCTAGGTTCTAGACCTAAGGAAAATTTGGGTTCTGGACCCGGTTCGAGTTCTGGACTCAAGGATGATTCTAGGTTCTGGACCTAAGGAAAATTTGGGTTCTGGACCCGGTTCGAGTTCTGGACTCAAGGATAATTCTAGGTTCTGGACCTAAGGAAAATTTGGGTTCTTGATTTAGGTACTTGGACCTAAGATTGGGTACTTGGGCCTGAGATTGGGCACTTGGACCCTAGCTTGAATTGATTTTGGGTACTTGGACCCGGGATTGGGTACTTGGACCCGAGATTGATTTGATTTTGGAACTTGGACCCGAGCTTGGGTACTTGGACCCGAGATTGATTTGAATTTGACTAACCTTTTAGTTGGGAAGTCTGACTGCTCTAGCTGTTTTATACATTGTGATTCTTCACCATCAAATTGGATCTTCATCCTTTGAAAATGGGTCTTTATCCATGAAAATGAATCTTCATCTTTTGACATCGAGTCTTTACCCTTGAAACATTGATCTTTATCCCTTGGAGGTCGGGTCTTTACCCTGGCTTCAGCTTTTTAGCTCGATTGATCTTTCGTCTTTTGCATCTTCATTCTTTTGAGGGTTCTAATTGTTCCATTCTTTTGTTCTTCCTTTTTCCAAAGATTTAGTTATTTTTAATTGGACCTTATATCCTCTCCTTGCCCCCCAAAGATTTTTTCCATGCAAGCTTTGATTGATATTTCTCTTGTCTAGTTCTTCACACAAGCATGCATTTCTTCTCTTTACAAAATTACTGGAGCTTTCTCAAGCAATGGGCTTTCCATGCCCTCCTGATTTGACATCTTCTTTTGATTCTTCACTTCACATAGTGTTTGCTATTCAATTTGATAAAGAATAGACAATACAAGACAAGAAAGTATGATGTGATATGCTCATGTATGCTCTTACCTTTTTCATTCTTGGCTCACAGCGGATGCTCGAAGAACAAAACAAGAAGCTTCAAGAAGAGTTATCTGCAAGTCGTCAGCAGGCTTCTCATTTTGAAAATTTATATCATCAATCTAAACAAAATTTCCTTGACTTTCGATTTCAAGGAATGAGGGATCCCGATGCTTCTTCATCGAGAGACCCCCAGACTGATGACCATGAGATCCTTTCATCTGCTTCTGATGACAAATCGGAACTCCAAGGCAATAGGGATTTTGGTGCTTCTGCTTCGGATGATCCCGGGACGAGTAATTTGCCCCCTACTCCAACAGGCGATGACTTTTCCAAGTCTTTATTTGGTGACCTACCACCACCCCCTTAGTGACATGTAAACATTATAGCAATTATACAATAATGAAAAATATGCTCTCCTTTTTTTCTTTTTTTTTCACTATTGCCATTTTTTTTAGTTACTGCCAAAATTATTTTTATTTTTTATTTTTATATATATAATACATCATAATTAATATCCACTTCTTTTGTTAAACCAAATTTAATATGGTAAAGGAAATCCATTATCACTTCTTTTCCTTATGCCATATGGTCTTATCCTTTCCCATCATCTTTTCCATTTCACTTTTGGAAAAGGTTTATCTTCTTTTATATAAATCACCTTGCATGCCATATTTCAATTCATAAACCAAAAATCTCTCTCCTTCAACGTGAAGACTTCCTTTAGCAAATTTAGTTTCCCTTTATTCATCAACTGTAATATCCCAAAGTATACCCTAAAAGTTTTGGAAAAATTATTGTTGTATTTGGATTAAGTGTATTTGTTTTAGTGGGAAGAGAAAAGAGGTAATGAGGAGAGTGTATATGTTGTATATATTGAGATATATACAACATATACAAGTCAAAAGAAGTGAAAGTCAAAGAAAGAGTTAATTTTTATTAATTAATTATAAGGAAATTAATTAAGTGGAAATTGAGTCAGTGGAAGTGGATGGAGATATTTTGAATATTTTATTGTTTATTGCTTGGTGGAGAGGATTTTGAGGAAATGAGTGGTTGGGAGAGTTTGACTTTGCTTTCTTTGTTTTCTTCTTTCTTTCTTTCTTCTTTGTAACTCATCTTCTTTCCTTTTCTTTTCTATGTTGGCCGACCCTCCATAGCAAGAGAGCAAGAGAGAGATTTAATCTTCCAAACTCAAGATTGAAGGAAGTTTTCAAGTGATCAAGTTGTAAATTTAAGAGTTTCTTCATCTTTGGTAAGTTTTCCACTTGATTCTTTGATTTTCTTTGAGTTTGTGAGTTGAGGTTGTGGTTGATATGTGTTTGTTTGATTGTGGTGTATTTAAGAGTATTTGGTTCAATTGATTTTGGATTTTGGGGTTGGATTGAAGGAAAGAGTAAGTTTGTTGGAAGAGAAAGTGTTGTGGTTGTGTTTTGGGTTTGTGGTGATGATTATGATTTGTGTTTGATGTATGTTTTGAGTTGTTTTGGCATTTTTGCAAGTTTGTTATGGTTTTTGGGTGTGTTTATTTAAGTTTGTTTGAAGTGGAAAATGGTGGAAGTAAGAGGTTTGTTGGATGTGTTGTTGTTGTTGCCGGAATCTGGATTTTTGGCCTGACATGCCCATGAGCACGGCCAGGTCTTTAGGCGTGTCAATGGTTCTGTGTTCTTGGATGGGTGACACAAGCAGTGACACGCCCATGTCACTGAGCGTGTCACAGCTTCTGTGTTGTAGTAGTATTAGCACGTCCAGTGACACGCCCATGTCATTGAGCGTGTCATAGCTATTGTGATGTTGGTAGATTGACACGCCATGAGCACGCTCATGTTATTGGACGTGTCAATGTTTCTGTGAGATAGAATGTATTACACATCCAGTGACACGCCCATGGTTCTGAGCGTGTCAAAGCTTCTGTGTTGTGGAGTTAGGGCACGGTCAGGGACAGGCCCGTGTTATTGAGCGTGTCATGTGTAAAGTTTGCCCTAGTTAGTCCTTAGTCTTATTATCTCATTTGTATTTCTAAATAAGTGTGTATTATTCCTTTTGGATTAGGTTGTGAAGAGTTTGAGTTGTTCTAATCCAAGTATTGAAGGATTCTTGGAAGAGGAGTTTAGTGTTGTGTGTGAGTTGCTTTTGGAGGTAAGTACAAACCATACATTATGTCATGATTTACATGACATTGAGATTTAAAATATTTGATGGCAAATGTGTTAAACAATGTATTACATAATTGATGAATTGCTTTAATGTGAATTGAGATATGATGAGATATGAAGCCATTGTTGTTGGCTATGATAATGCAAATGAAATAATTGGGGCATGGTTGCCTATTTGATTATGGAATATGAAATGAGAAATGAATTGAAAAAGAGATTGATAAAGAGATAAATGAAATAATTGTGTGCTTAATATGTTATTCAATTTTCAGAGTTATGAGTTTGGCGGCATGCCTATGAATCACTGGTTAGGTGAAAATACCGGGTCGTAGGTCGAGTCCAGCTGAAAAATGTGAAATATGATGTTTTTGGGGTGAAAAGACTGGGTCGTAAGCCTCAAAAACAGTAATAGTCTAGCCGGGTTGAGGACCAAGATGCTGGGGCCCTTGGATCTAGCCGGGTTGAGGTCCAAGAGACTGGGTCTGTTACAATATCCATGGATATATATATATATCGCCTACGGGCTTGATGATTGTGATTATGGACCAAAGCAGTAACTCTGAACTTTGAATATCATATTAAATCCTTTTTGGGCCCTTGTTTGTCTTTGTTGGAATATGACTCATGAATAATAGAATAATTGAATGATATAATGAAAGGTAATGTTATGAAATATGATGTTCTTGTGAATTGTTTATAATGTATGAAAGTATGACATTTGCACTACATTATAGCATATGGTTATCATGGTTTGCACCACTAAGCCGTTGGCTTAGAGCGATTGTGGTTCATCAATCGCGCAGGTGACAGAGCAGATCCAGAGAGTTCAGCTAGACCGAGTTGAGTCTAGACTTTGAAGTGTAGATTGTGGGCTTAAAGATCAGAGATGAACTGTCAAACATGTATACACTTTATATTTTGTAAACATTGATTTTGTTGTATATATATATATGTATATACCGCTACATTTTCCGCTGCGTAATAAATAAACATTTTATCTATTGTACTTTATAACATAACTTGAATGTTTTTAAGTTTACTTATATTTTGTTAAATTAAATTGTATAATTTAAAAGATTGGTTTGTTTATTATAAACCGTGGCACTCCTGTATTCGGTATACGTATATTACAGGTGTGGTAGTATGTAGTGTATGTATACGGGGTATTGGGGTGTTACAATTGTTTTCGTATCAGAGCCTAGGTTTGAGATTCTCAACCTAGGTAAATTGTAAGAAAAAAAATTTTGAGTTTTAAAATATGGTTTTTAAATAAGATACATGTTTTGGTATTGGCAGTCTCTGATCTTTAATGAGGTATATTCTGCTGTGTTTGTAGATATAGGTAGTGATGGTGTCTCAGTCACGTCAGTCCATAAAAGGTAGTGCTGAGAGTGTAGCTTCAGAAGAGGGTAGAGATGGAGCTAGGGTTGAGAGAGCTGGGGAGGCACCTATTCCTGTGCTAGAGAGACCAGCTGCCGATGAGGTTCCGCCAGTTTGGCTAAGACATGTGGTAGAATTGTTGAGACAAGCTCCAGTACAGCCGCCATCGCCACCACAGCCATAAGTACCGGTGAGGCATTATGATAAATTGAGAAAATTTGGGGTTGAAGATTTCTTTGGTACTACAGATCCTGCAGTAGCTGAGCAGTGGTTGGATAGAGTTCAGAGGGTATTTATTCAGTTGCAAGCTACTCCTGAAGAGAAGTTCGATTATCTAGATCCCTTCTAAGGAAAGATGCTTATGATTGGTGGAAGACAATTCCACATGCCATGGATGATCCACCTACTTTGTCTTATGGTGATTTTCTGCGGGAGTTTGAGCAGAAATATACTCTAAGGGAGTATAAGGATGATAAGAAGATGGAATTTCTGAATCTGAGATAAGATAACCAGACTGTGACAGAGTATGAGGTAGAGTTCATCCGGTTGAGTCACTATGCCGGTGGGATTATTTCTGATGAGATTGACCGGTGTAGAAGATTTGAGGAGGGGTTGAGGCCCTCTATTATGTGTATTGTTGCTGGTTCTCGGTACCAAGATTTTTCTCAATTGGTTGCTGCAGCTAGAAGTGTTGAGAGAGCACAAGTTATTGTAGTAGCTGCTACCGAGGAGGAGACTAGAGTTAGGAGATCCCAGTTTGAGGCAGGGTCTTCTTCTATGAAGAGAGGCCGAGAAAGTTTTATTTCGAGAGTCAGTAGGAGCCTGAGGCAGTCGGGTAGGTCAGTTCAGTATCAGAGACAGAGACCGAGACCTACAGTTTCTATAGCTAGTGCTCTGACTCTAGTGGTTCAGAGGTCTACTCCATCTACCTATGTCCATTGTGGTAGGATACATGGAGATGTTTGTTGGAAGATTGGTGGATCAGCTGTGTGTTTCAGATGTGGATCGTCTGATCATTTCATTAGAGATTGTCCTGACAAGCAGGAGCATAGGCAGGCAGATTCTACAGTTTCTCGACCTAGTGTGAGAGGAGGTCAAAGTGGCAGAGGTGTTAGTAGAGGTGGTCGATCTAGGATCAGTTAGAGAGGAGGTTCTACATCCGGAGGCAGTAGGCCAGATGAGGCTGGGTCTTCTCAGCGAGTGTATGTGATGCAAAGGCAGCCGGATGCTTCAACAGTCATTGCGGGTACATTTTCTTTATTTGGCATTTCAGTTCTTGCTTTGATTGATCCAGGATCTACTCATTCATACATAAGTGCATCTATTTTGCCTGTGACTGAATTGCATACTAGGTCCCTAGGATTTGATGTCTTGGTGACAAATCCTTTAGGGCATATTGTGGTTGTTAGCAAGGTGCACCGAGATAGTTCAGTTGTGGTGCAAGGTGAGGAGTTTTTGGGTGATTTGATTGAAATGCCTTTTAAGGAATATGATTTGATATTAGGCATGGATTGGTTGTCTAAGCATGTAGCTATGGTAGACTATCAAAAGAAGTGTGTTACCTTGAGAACCAGTGATGGTAGAAGGGTGATGGTATCTAGTGAGCAGAGACAACTTGCATCCTTGTTTGTTTCAGCTGTTGCAGCTAGGAAGTTGATTAGAAAACGGTGTGATGCTTATCTTGCTCATGTTTTGGATACCAGAGTAGTGGGTTCTCAACTTGATAGTATACCTTGAATTCCCAGATGTGTTTCCTAAGGAGTTGCCAGAGTTACCCCCTGAGAGAGAGGTTGAGTTAGGTATCGATTTGTTACCTGGTACCACTCCCATCTCTATTACTCCATATCGAATGGCACCTACTGAGTTGAGAGAGTTGAAGGTGCAGTTGCAGGAGTTGTTGGATAAAGGGTTTATTCGCCCTAGTGTTTCTCCGTGGGGAGCTTCTGTTTTGTTTGTGAAGAAGAATGATGGTACTTTGAGGTTGTGCATCGATTATAGGCAATTGAATAAGGTAACTATTAAGAATAAGTATCCTTTGCCTAAGATAGATGATCTCTTCACTCAATTGAAGGGAGCAGCAGTTTTCTCTAAGATTGATTTGAGATCAGGGTACCATCAGTTGAGGGTCAGAGAGGAAGATGTTCCTAAGACAGCTTTTCGCACAAGGTATGGGCATTATGAGTTTTTAGTGATGCCTTTTGGATTGAAGAATGCACCTGCAGCTTTCATGGATTTGATGAATAGGGTGTTTAGGCCCTATCTAGATCAGTTTGTGGTGGTTTTCATTGATGATATTTTGGTTTATTCACATAATGAAGAAGATCATGACAAGCTGTCGAAGTGTGAGTTTTGGCTTGATCAAGTAACTTTTCTCGGTCATATAGTTTCAGCAGATGGTATAAGAGTTGATCCGAGTAAAGTTGAGGCTATTTTGAATTGGAGTCCACCAAAGTCTGTGACTGAAGTTAGAAGTTTTCTGGGTTTGGCAGGCTATTATCGACGCTTTGTGAAAGGTTTTTCTTTGATAGTACTCCACTCACCAGATTACTTCGAAAGGGAATTAGATTTGTGTGGAAAGATCAGTGTCAAACTAGTTTTGAGCAGTTGAAAGAAATGTTGACTCAAGCTCCTGTTCTTACTTTGCCTGTGGAAGATAAACCATATGTGATTTACAGCGATGCTTCACATAATGGTTTAGGATGTGTTTTGATGCAAGAAGGTAGAGTCATAGCTTATGCTTCTCGGCAGTTGAAGCCGCGTGAGCTTAATTATCCGACACATGATTTGGAGTTAGCATCTATAGTGTTTGCATTGAAGATTTAGCGACATTACTTGTATGGGGAGAAGTGTTTTATCTATACAGATCATAAGAGTTTGAAATATTTGGGTGTTCAGAGGGAGCTGAATCTTCAGCAAAGACGGTGGTTGGAGTTGATCAAAGACTATGAATGTTTGATTGATTATCATCCTAGTAAGGCAAATGTTGTTGCAGATGCCTTGAGTCGGAAATCTTTAGCAGGTTTGACTGCTTATTCGCTCTCGTTGCTTGTTGAGTTGAGAGAATTTCATGCTAGTTTTGAATCATGTAATGATGGTGCATTGTTGGCTCAGTTGCTTTTGAGACCGGTGTTGTTGGATCATATTAAAGAGGCTCAATTGGCTGATGAGAAAATTCAGAAAGTTGTGTCAGATTTCGAAAATGGGGAGAGCCAAGATTTCTGTAACACCCCATCTTAGCCTACGTTAATAGACCAAGATGGACTGTTATCTCATGATGGTTGTGTCTTTATATTTTACTTAGCCAATTTTAAGTACAGATTTTAAAAAAAATTTGCAATAACCTCCCCTAAAAATGGAGGTCCCAAGTGTCGACAAAACTGATTTTTCTTATTTTTGAAAAACATTTTGTTTCACAATTCAACTCAAGCACACTCCCAATAATCCACCCTTATAACCTCAACTACAAATCCTGCAAGAAAAGTTCACACTTCTATATCCACAATCCAATTCAATTCAAAACCATACAGTTATTATACATTACTAGATTTACATGCTACATCATGTTATCTCTTTGTATTGCTCAAATAAGTACATGCCAGTTTCTAACACCAAAATACAAAATAAAGAGCACCACCTAAGTTTGTTGATGACCGATGGATCGCAGGACTCTTCTGCTCGCTACTGGCTCCTTGCTAATAACCTATGAGTTTAGAAGAAACTAAACTCGCTAAGCATTGCTTAGTGGGTACTTTAACTAATTACGGAAAATAATTATAAAAGCATAATGCACTTTAAAAAAAATCAATGAGTCGTATTGAAAAATAATATCACAGTAAAAACAGTCCATACATGTCATATATTCAATTATTATCATTTTATCAATTCGCTCCACAAGGTAGTTTGGTAGACTAATGTATGGTAAGGAACTAACTGAAACAACTGTATATATATTCTGTGGCTGTGGCCCTAAAAAAAATTGCGGACCAAGCCCTGTGGAATCTGCGGCCGAAGCCCTCGGACCGGAGTCCTATATAACTCGGGCGATTGCCCTATATAACTCGGACCGAAGTCCTATATAGCTCGGGTCGTCACCCTATATAACTCGGACCGAAGTCCTATATAGCTCGGGTAGTCACCCTATATAACTCGGACCGAAGTCCTATATTAAAGCAGCACTGCATATAGTATGATATATCATACCCTTACCGTACTCAGTACTGTCCCAGATACCAAGTGGAGCCAAAATTCTCATACCATTTCTTAATCGAATATGCATTATACAATTATCGACTTATGGTTCTTATATTATTTCAATGTGAAATATCATATTTTATCAATTTAATAACATACTATACTCATTTATATTCATAAGGAATCAATTGGATTACTTTTGAAAAATGACCAAATGAATATTAGCAAAATGACCATATGAATAGTAAATTCTAGTTTTGGACTCAACTCGATCCTTATTTTGAAAAATCGTATAAAATAATCCACTTGCGTAAAATTTCTAAAATTTTTACAGAATTTATTTTTACATGTTAAAATCATTCCTTTAAAATTTCAGATCAAAATGGACACAAAATCTTGGTCAAATAGTTCACCCAACCAGACTGCTCCAGTTGCCCTGCATCCTGGCAGCAGTTTTGAATTTTATAAATTCCGTAAATTAAATTCAATCAATGTGGTTCCAAATTATTTTTCTCAAATACTAGACTTATTAAAAAACAACATATCCAAAATTCAACTCAATATAATTTTTCTATATTTAATTAAAAATCGTACAAGTCACAGCAGTTTACTAATTGTAAAACAGAAAAATTTTCAAAAAGGAGTTCAATGGTTAAAGTACCAAACCTTGCTTTTCCTTGCTCTTCTTATCTATTTCACTTCCTTTCCTCTCTAATCTCCTTGATTTCCTATGAATTTAATATGTCACATATGTAAGAACAAACCCTAGATATGAACATGATGCTGCCTTATGATTTTCTAACAATCCTTTACTTATTCTTACTAATAATCACCATTTTCATCATTTCATTTAAGTAGTTTATCATTTTTTCACCATAATCATCAACTTACTAATTCTTTCCCAACATGAACATAATATCAAATCTTCCTAAACATAGCCTAATACCTAATTCTAATGAAAGAATAAGACTTAGGATGGTATCTTACCTTATTTCCTATTGAATTTCACTTGAGAAATGGCTTGGACTTGAAACTTGTCTCCTTGAAAATGGAAGGGAGGGGGAGCACGACTTAAAGAAGAAGAAAAGTGGTGATGGTGGTGTCTTTTTGATCCTTACTTGGGTTTGGATGACCATAATTAGTTATTTATAATTTAATTTACATTTAATTTATTTATTTATTTTCAATGGCCATGATTTGTCCAACACATTTGGATTTAATGGCTAGGATTGGGTTTATTTTCAATGGCCATGATTTGTCCAACACATTTGGATTTAATGGCTAGGATTTGGTTTATTTTCAATGGCCATGATTTGTCCAACACATTTGGATTTAATGGCTAGGATTTGGCCACTTGAAAGTGGCTTTTTGTTGTTTTAAATTTTGCCCCCAAAGTTATATTTAATTACAAAATCGCCCCTCCAGTGGAAATGTCCAAAATGTCCTTATCGGAAAATCGCCCGTAACTTACAAACCGTGCGTTTTCAGGAAAAATTGAAACCCACGGTTATGACCCGATTAATCTCAAGAATATTCTTCCGGGGTTGGATATGGGCACTATTAAGAACTTCCTACACTAAATTTTTAAGTTTACATAGTTGCCCCTAACTTTTGAGAAATTTCCACTTAGGTCCTTTTGATATCCCTTCTTGACCTTGCTGTCTTTCTTTATTAATATCTTTTTACTCACAACTCCAAATGAAGTAATTCTTATTCCTACTGAGACTAGACATCTAGGGCTACATTGTGTCAAAATTTCAGGTTGATCTGAGCTATATCTGATTTTTGACGGTCCTTTGAAGTCAAGCCTACTATGCTGTCCTGAGGCAGCTTGCACATTGTCTACTAAATCCATCATATCTTATTCTGTACAACTCCAAATTGGGTAATTTAAAGTTATACGTCTATCTAAGACACAAATAAACAATTAAGTCTTCTTTGAGACTCTCTAATTCTGTCATTAACTTGGATGAAATTCGAACTCAAGTTATAGGTCATGTTCTAAGTTCCTTTGTTCTAAGCCTAAATCATATCCTCTATGTCTGTTTCTTACCAATCTGGAATTCGGGATGTTACAATTCTATCCCCGTTAATTTAAGTTTCGCCCCGAAACTTACTTATTCATGCATGATTCTTACGTGTAATTACACATCATCAACATATAACTCGATTATCAATTCCTATCTGGCATGTACTTTTACCTATTCATAAGATAACTTTCTCGTTACTTTATCTTACATGGCACACATAGTTATTTACTTACTACCTATCTCCCAAAATCGACTAAACCTATGCTCTGATACCACTAAATGTAACACCCCATCTTAGCCTACGTTAATAGACCAAGATGGACTGTTATCTCATGATGGTTGTGTCTTTATATTTTACTTAGCCAATTTTAAGTACAAATTTTAAAAAAAATTTGCCATAACCTCCCCTAAAAATTGAGGTCCCAAGTGTCGACAAAACTGATTTTTCTTATTTTTGAAAAATATTTTGTTTCACAATTCAACTCAAGCACACTCCCAATAATCCACCCTTATAACCTCAACTACAAATCCTGCAAGAAAAGTTCACACTTCTATATCCACAATCCAATTCAATTCAAAACCATACAGTTATTATACATTACTAGATTTACATGCTACATCATGTTATCTCTTTGTATTGCTCAAATAAGTACATGCCAGTTTCTAACACCAAAATACAAAATAAAGAGCACCACCTAAGTTTGTTGATGACCGATGGATCGCAGGACTCTTCTGCTCGCTACTGGCTCCTTGCTAATAACCTACGAGTTTAGAAGAAACTAAACTCGCTAAGCATTGCTTAGTGGATACTTTAACTAATTACGGAAAATAATTATAAAAGCATAATGCACTTTAAAAAAAATCAATGAGTCGTATTGAAAAATAATATCACAGTAAAAACAGTCCATACATGTCATATATTCAATTATTATCATTTTATCAATTCGCTCCACAAGGTAGTTTGGTAGACTAATGTATGGTAAGGAACTAACTGAAACAACTGTATATATATTCTGTGGCTGTGGCCCTAAAAAAAATTGCGGACCAAGCCCTGTGGAATCTGCGGCCGAAGCCCTCGGACCGGAGTCCTATATAACTCGGGCGATTGCCCTATATAACTCGGACCGAAGTCCTATATAGCTCGGGTCGTCACCCTATATAACTCGGACCGAAGTCCTATATAGCTCGGGTCGTCACCCTATATAACTCGGACCGAAGTCCTATATTAAAGCAGCACTGCATATAGTATGATATATCATACCCTTACCGTACTCAGTACTGTCCCAGATACCAAGTGGAGCCAAAATTCTCATACCATTTCTTAATCGAATATGCATTATACAATTATCGACTTATGGTTCTTATATTATTTCAATGTGAAATATCATATTTTATCAATTTAATAACATACTATACTCATTTATATTCATAAGGAATCAATTGGATTACTTTTGAAAAATGACCAAATGAATATTAGCAAAATGACCATATGAATAGTAAATTCTGGTTTTGGACTCAACTCGATCCTTATTTTGAAAAATCGTATAAAATAATCCACTTGCGTAAAATTTCTAAAATTTTTACAGAATTTATTTTTACATGTTAAAATCATTCCTTTAAAATTTCATATCAAAATGGACACAAAATCTTGGTCAAATAGTTCACCCAACCAGACTGCTCCAGTTGCCCTGCATCCTGGCAGCAGTTTTGAATTTTATAAATTCCGTAAATTAAATTCAATCAATGTGGTTCCAAATTATTTTTATCAAATACTAGACTTATTAAGAAACAACATATCCAAAATTCAACTCAATATAATTTTTCTATATTTAATTAAAAATCGTACAAGTCACAGCAGTTTACTAATTGTAAAACATAAAAATTTTCAAAAAGGAGTTCAATGGTTAAAGTACCAAACCTTGCTTTTCCTTGCTCTTCTTATCTATTTCACTTCCTTTCCTCTCTAATCTCCTTGATTTCCTATGAATTTAATATGTCACATATGTAAGAACAAACCCTAGATATGAACATGATGCTGCCTTATGATTTTCTAACAATCCTTTACTTATTCTTACTAATAATCACCATTTTCATCATTTCCTTTAAGTAGTTTATCATTTTTTCACCATAATCATCAACTTACTAATTCTTTCCCAACATGAACATAATATCAAATCTTCCTAAACATAGCCTAATACCTAATTCTAATGAAAGAATAAGACTTAGGATGGTATCTTACCTTATTTCCTATTGAATTTCACTTGAGAAATGGCTTGGACTTGAAACTTGTCTCCTTGAAAATGGAAGGGAGGGGGAGCACGACTTAAAGAAGAAGAAAAGTGGTGATGGTGGTGTCTTTTTGATCCTTACTTGGGTTTGGATGACCATAATTAGTTATTTATAATTTAATTTACATTTAATTTATTTATTTATTTTCAATGGCCATGATTTGTCCAACACATTTGGATTTAATGGCTAGGATTGGGTTTATTTTCAATGGCCATGATTTGTCCAACACATTTGGATTTAATGGCTAGGATTTGATTTATTTTCAATGGCCATGATTTGTCCAACACATTTGGATTTAATGGCTAGGATTTGGTTTATTTTCAATGGCCATGATTTGTCCAACACATTTGGATTTAATGGCTAGGATTTGGCCACTTGAAAGTGGCTTTTTGTTCTTTTAAATTTTGCCCCCAAAGTTATATTTAATTACAAAATCGCCCCTCCAGTGGAAATGTCCAAAATGTCCTTATCGGAAAATCGCCCGTAACTTACAAACCGTGCGTTTTTAGGAAAAATTGAAACCCACGGTTATGACCCGATTAATCTCAAGAATATTCTTCCGGGGTCGGATATGGGCACTATTAAGAACTTCCGACACTAAATTTTTAAGTTTACATAGTTGCCCCTAACTTTTGAGAAATTTCCACTTAGGTCCTTTTGATATCCCTTCTTGACCTTGCTGTCTTTCTTTATTAATATCTTTTTACTCACAACTCCAAATGAAGTAATTCTTATTCCTACTGAGACTAGACATCTAGGGCTACATTGTGTCAAAATTTCAGGTTGATCCGAGCTATATCTGATTTTTGACGGTCCTTTGAAGTCAAGCCTACTATGCTGTCCTGAGGCAGCTTGCACATTGTCTACTAAATCCATCATATCTTATTCTGTACAACTCCAAATTGGGTAATTTAAAGTTATACGTCTATCTAAGACACAAATAAACAATTAAGTCTTCTTTGAGACTCTCTAATTCTGTCATTAACTTGGATGAAATTCGAACTCAAGTTATAGGTCATGTTCTAAGTTCCTTTGTTCTAAGCCTAAATCATATCCTCTATGTCTGTTTCTTACCAATCTGGAATTCGGGATGTTACAATTTCCATGTGGGAAGTGATGGTAGCCTTTGGTTTAAGGATAGATTGTGTGTTCCTGATGATGCTAGTTTAAGAAAGATTATTTTAGAAGAAGCACATCAGTCAGTTTTTGCTATGCACCTTGGGAGTACTAAGATGTATCATAAATTGAAGCAGCATTACTGGTGGTCAGGTATGAAGAGGGACATAGCAGAGTTTGTATCTAAATGTCTTACTTGTCAGAGGGTGAAGGTCGAGCATCAAGTTCCAACAGGGTTGCTTCAACCTTTATCAGTGCCTGAATGGAAACGGGAGAGAGTGACAATGGATTTTTTGTCTGGTTTGCCATTGACTCAGAAGAAGCATAATGCTATCTGGGTGATTATTGATCGGTTGACAAAGACAGCTCATTTTCTTCCAGTTAGAATGGATTATTCTCTTGAGAAGTTGGCTGAGCTGTATATCAGTGAGATAGTGAAATTACATGGAGTCCCAATTTCTTTAGTGTCTGATCAAGATCCTCAGTTTACTTCAAGGTTTTGGAAGAGTTTACATGGTGCTTTGGGTTCTCGATTGCACTTTAGCACTGCTTTTCATCCGTAGACAGATGGGCAGTCAGAAAGAGTGATACAGATTATAGAGGACATGTTGAGATGCTGTATCATTGATTTTTCTGGAATTTGGGACAAATATTTGCCACTGATTGAATTTGCTTACAACAACAGTCATCAATCCAGTATTGGAATGGCACCTTATAAGGCATTGTATGGTAGAAGATGCAGAACGCTTCTATGTTGGAATGAAGTTGGAGAAGGCAAATTGGTTGGTCCTGATTTGATTGAAGAAACAGAAGAGAAAGTGAAGATAATTCAGGATCGGTTGAAAGCAGCTTCAGATCGACAGAAGTCTTATTCAGATTTGAAGAGGAGAGACATAGAGTTTGATGTTGGAGATAAAGTATTTCTGAAAGTGTCTCCATGGAAGAAGATTTTAAGATTTGGTAGGAAAGGGAAATTAAGTCCTCGTTTTATTGGACCGTATGAGATATTGGAAAGAATTGGACCAGTTGCTTATCGACTTGCTTTGCCGCCTGAGTTGGATAGAATTCACAATGTCTTCCATGTTTCCATGTTGCGGAGGTACAGATCAGACCCATCTCATATTTTGTCAGTTGAATCTATTGAGGTGAGTCCGGATCTGACTTTTGAAGAAGAACCAGTTGCTATTTTAGCACATGGAGTGAAAGAGTTGAGACATATGAAAGTGCCAATTGTGAAGATTCTTTGGAAGAATCATGGCAGAGAAGAGGCAACTTGGGAGAATGAGCAAGCGATGCGAGATTAGTATCCTCAATTGTTTGAAACTTAAGATCAGGTAATTTCGAGGACAAATTTCTTTTTAGAGGGGGAGAATTGTAATATCCCAAAGTATACCCTAAAAGTTTTGGAAAAATTATTGTTGTATTTGGATTAAGTGTATTTGTTTTAGTGGGAAGAGAAAAGAGGTAATGAGGAGAGTGTATATGTTTTATATATTGAGATATATACAACATATAAAAGTCAAAAGAAGTGAAAAGTCAAAGAAATAGTTAATTTTTATTAATTAATTATAAGGAAATTAATTAAGTGGAAATTGAGTGAGTGGAAGTGGATGGAGATATTTTGAATATTTTATTGTTTATTGCTTGGTGGAGAGGATTTTGAGGAAATGAGTGGTTGGGAGAGTTTGACTTTGCTTTCTTTGTTTTCTTCTTTCTTTCTTTCTTCTTCGTGGCTCATCTTCTTTCCTTTTCTTTTCTATGTTGGCCGGCCCTCCATAGCAAGAGAGCAAGAGAGAGATTTGATCTTCCAAACTCAAAATTGAAGAAAGTTTTCAAGTGATAAAGTTGGAAATTTAAGAGTTTCTTCATCTTTGGTAAGTTTTCCACTTGATTCTTTGATTTTCTTTGAGTTTGTGAGTTGAGGTTGTGGTTGATATGTGTTTGTTTGATTGTGGTGTGTTTAAGAGTATTTGGATCAATTGATTTTGGATTTTGGAGTTGGATTGAAGGAAAGAGTAAGTTTGTTGGAAGAGAAAGTGTTGTGGTTGTGTTTTGGGTTTGTGGTGATGATTATGATTTGTGTTTGATGTATGTTTTGAGTTGTTTTGGTGTTTTTTCAAGTTTGTTACGGTTTTTGGGTGTGTTTAGTTAAGTTTGTTTGAAGTGAAAAATGGTGGAAGTAAGAGGTTTCTTGGATGTGTTGTTGTTGTTGCCGGAATCTGGATTTTTTGCCTGACATGCCCATGAGCACGGCCAGGTCTTTAGGTGTGTCAATGGTTTTGTATTCTTGGATGGGTGACACGAGCAGTGACACGCCCATGTCACTGAGCGTGTCACAGCTTCTGTGTTGTAGTATTATTAGCACGTCCAGTGATACGCCTATGTCATTGAGCGTGTCATAGCTATTGTGATGTTGATGGATTGACACGGCCATGAGCACGCTCATGTTATTGGATGTGTCAATGTTTCTGTGAGACAGAATGTATTACACGTCCAGTGAAATACCCATGGTTCTGAGCGTGTCAAATCTTCTGTGTTGTGGAGTTAGGGCATAGTCAGGGACACGCCCGTGTTATTGAGCGTGTCATGTGTAAAGTTTGCCCTAGTTAGTCCTTAGTCTGATTATCTCATTTGTATTTCTAAATAAGTGTGTATTATTCCTTTTGGATTAGGTTGTGAAGAGTTTGAGTTGTTCTAATCCAAGTATTGAAGGATTCTTGGAAGAGGAGTTTAGTGTTGTGTGTGAGTTGCTTTTGGAGGTAAGTACAAACCATACATTATGGCATGCATTTACATGACATTGAGATTTAAAATATTTGATGGCAAATGTGTTAAACAATGTATTACATAATTGATGAATTGCTTTAATGTGAATTGAGATATGATGAGATATGAAGCCATTGTTGTTGGCTATGATAATGCAAATGAAATAATTGGGGCATGGTTGCCTATTTGATTATGGAATATGAAATGAGAAATGAATTGAGAAAGAGATTGATAAAGAGATAAATGAAATAATTGTGTGCTTAATATGTTATTCAATTTTCAGAGTTCTGAGTTTGGCGGCATGCCTATGAATCGCTGGATAGGTGAAAAGATTGGGTCGTAAGCCGAGTCCAGCTGAAAAATGTGAAATATGATGTTTTTGGGGTGAAAAGACTGGGTCGTAAGCCTCAAAAACAGTAATAGTCTAGCCGGGTTGAGGACCAAGATGCTGGGGCCCTTGGATCCATCCGGGTTGAGGTCCAAGAGACTGGGTCTGTTACAATATCCATGGATATATATATATATATATCGCCTACGGGCTTGATGATTGTGATTATGGACCAAAGCAGTAACTCTGAACTTTGAATATCATATTAAATCCTTTTTGGGCCCTTGTTTGTCTTTGTTGGAATATGACTCATGAATAATAGAATAATTGAATGATATAATGAAAGGTAATGTTATGAAATATGATGTTCTTGTGAATTGTTTATAATGTATGAAAGTATGACATTTGCACTACATTATAGCATATGGTTATCATGGTTTGCACCACTAAGCCGTTGGCTTAGAGTGATTGTGGTTCATCAATCGCGCAGGTGACAGAGCAGATCCAGAGAGTTCAGCTAGACCGAGTTGAGTCTAGACTTTGAAGTGTAGATTGTGGGCTTAAAGATCAGAGATGAACTGCCAAACATGTATACACTTTATATTTTGTAAACATTGATTTTGTTGTATATGTATATGTATATACCGCTACATTTTCCGCTGCGTAATAAATAAATATTTTATCTATTGTACTTTATAATATAACTTGAATGTTTTTAAGTTTACTTATATTTTGTTAAATTAAATTGTATAATTTGAAAGATTGTTTTGTTTATTATAAACCGTGGCACTCCTGTATTCGGTATACGTATATTACAGGTGTGGTAGTATGTAGTGTACATATACGGGGTATAGGGGTGTTACATCAACCATGACCGAGCACCATTTAAAGAAAATAAAAATTCTATTTAAGAATATGGATGCCAACCATTGGAAGCAAATTTCATGGTCCAAGCTTGATGTTTTAAAATGCTTTCAAGATGTCAAATTGGACCACTCTTTCTTACATGCCGTGGCTTCCCTGTGGGTTATAGATTCTAGGGTATTTAGAATTAATGGCTTTGAAATGTGTCCCTTGATTGAAGAATTTGAGGCCATCCTTGGACATCCCAATAATCAATGAATGGTATTACCCACATTGATTTCCAAAACTCAACAGAAGATGCAGATGTTATTTCAAATTCCGAAACCTGAGATTCTTCGGTTGATGAGAGGTGAAAAAATTCAACTTGCTCCTTTGATTGACTTTTGTCTTTCTCATTTGGCTCCTACTAAGGCCTGGGGACACATGCTTTGTCTTTGCCTGCTCAGCCAATTCTTACTTGTTTCTTCTGACGACGATATTGACCCACGAGTATTGGATATCATGGATCAAATGGAAGAAGGCTTGTCGCCGGTACCTGTGATCTTAGCCGAGACCCTAGTTGGATTAGACCGATTTAAATCAGGATTGTCAAAGAGACTGACTGGGAGCCCGTTGCTGCTTCAGGTAATTACCTAAACTGCCCTTCCGGGTTTTCAATTTAGGTTTTTTTTTTATTGCTCTAACTTTTTCCTAGTCCGCCCATGCGGGTTTTCAGAACTAGCGAGCTATCCTAATTTTTGCCTAAGCCGCCCTTGCGGGTTTTCAGCTTAGCAGACTCCTTTTTTTTTTAATTCTTTCTTCGCAGGTTTGGCTTCAGGAACGTCTTTGTTTGCTTGATACTCCCTCCATGGATTTTGCCAGATACCTGCCACGTCATCATTCTGCTAGGAAGCTGCTCCATCCTGCTTCTTCATATGCTGACTGGGTTGATTGGATCCACTCACGCTCCGAAGTCAATATCCGTTGGTTGGTACCTTGGTGGAAGATTTCTCATATTACCATGAGGACATACTTGATGTATGTTCCTCTTGCTGCACTTCGTCAAGGTACATGCTATGATCCTCACCGACTTGGGCGTCAGTATAGAGCTGAGCCTCATGATTCTAACTTTGTTCCTGACCTAGACATGCCTTGCTTGACTGAAGCCTACTTGGACCGGTTGAGGCAAAGCTAGCCTGCACGTTACACTTATCGGCTGCCATAGATTTTACATTTGTCAATTCATAAAGTGTATTGTTAGGATGAAAAAATAATTAGAGTAATAAAAGATGCTTCTTTTCCATTTATAATTTTTCATCACCTTTGCAATTATGATTACTTATTTCATCCATGTCTGGTCATATAATCATAACAGTGCACAAAGAGCAATTTAATCATTAATTCTATTTTATTAAATTAGGGAACAACCAAACATAAAGCCTGCATACACAAGATTACTCCTGTTGCCAATCAGCCCTTTTGGGTTGTCTAATTGACGATTTTCTCTCATTAGCCCTAATTGTTGCCTAGCCCGCCCTTTCGGGTTTTCAGAACTAGCGGACTGCTCTAACTTTTGCCTAGGCCGCCCTTTTTGGGTTTTCAACCTAGCGAGCTCTTTCTTTTTCATTTTTCATACATAAAACCTCTTCAACCTGTCAATGTTTACTTGCTCACTAAATTCGTTCCCATCCATGTTTGATAACTTCACCGCACCTTTGCTCATGACTTGTTTCACGACATATGGTCCTTCCTAGCTAGGTTAGAACTTCCCTCTTGGATTAGATACATTAGGCTTACATTGCTTCAATACCAAATCCCCAACCCTGATTCTTCAAATTTTGACCCTTCTATTGTAGGCCCGAGCTATCTTCTTTTGATACAGTTGGTGATGATACAATGCCTTTAGCCTTCTCTCTTCTAATAGAGCTAACTGAGTGTATCTGCTTGCTAACCATTCTGTTTCAGGCAGCTCTGCTTCCAAAACTACTCTCAATGACTTGATCTCAATCTCAATTGGCAATATTGCTTCCATCCCATAAACCAAAGAGAACGGTGTCATTCCAGTAGGTGTTCGCACACTCGTCCTATATCCCCATAAAGCAAAGGGAAGCATTTCTGACCAGTCCCTGTAAGTCTTGGTCATCTTGGACAGAATTTGCTTAATTGTCTTGTTTGTTGCTTCCACTGCACCATTAGCCTTTGCTCTATAAGGAGAGGATCGGTGATGATGGATTTGGTACTTGGAGAATAAATCCTTAACTGCTCCTTGAAACTATACCCCATTGTCTGATATCACACTGTGCGGGACTTCATATCTACATATGAGATTCTTTTTGATAAACCTAGCCATTTGACTTGCACCCAGCTTGTTGAAGGATTCGGCTTCGACCCATTTCGAAAAATAATCAACTACTACCACAATAAAATGGTGTCCGTTTGAAGCTGTCGGATGTATCTCTCCTATAATGTCGATACCCCAGGTAGCAAAGGGCCAGGGTGAAGACATTGAATGCAGTTCTTCAAGAGGCATATGATTCAAGTTACCGTACATCTGACATTGTTGGCACTTCTTGACAAACTCAATACAGTCTCTCTCCATGGTCAACCAATAGTAACCTTGTCGAACAACCTTCTTAACTAGGGCCAAACCACTCATGTGCGGACCACAACTTCCCGCATGTATTTCTAACATGATGCGCTCCACTTCGGGCTTTCTTAAACATCTCAAATGCACCCCATCGGGCCATCTTTGATATAACTCCCTATGGAATGTGGTGTACTGCAATGACCACCGCCTTACGGCCCTTCTCTCTTTCTTTGTTGCCCCCGGCGGGTATTCTCTTTCCTCTAAAAATCTCCTTATGGTATCATACCATGCATCATGGTCTGTATCAATTTCCATGATTGTTTCATATTTATAGCAAGGAGTTGATGAACTAGTCAAGACCAGAGGCTTAAGGAATAAGCTAACAAGATTTTCCCATACCGAAGCCAATGTGGCTAGGGCATCAGCCATCTGATTTTCTTCTCTTGACAAGTGTGTAAACCTACACTCCTTAAAATTCTTCTTTATCATGGTTAGGTAATGATGGTATGGTTTCAATTTTTCTTCTTCCAACTCCCACTCTCCATTTACTTGGGATACTACTAGCAAAGAATCATCATAAACTTCCACCTTATCTACCTTCATAAACATTAGGGTTTCCAAATAAAAAATACAAGCTTCGTACTCCACCATATTATTGGTTGCCCTAAATTTCAACTTTTTGGCTAAAGGGATGAGTTCCCCTTCGGGCGATTCTAGTATAGCTCCCAAACCTGCTCCTTTCCTATTTGATGCTCCATCAAAATATATTTTCCACCCTTGTACTTCAATTGCTTCTAAATGTTCATCTGGAAATTCCAAGATTACCTCTTCACTTTCTGGTAATGGTTGTTGAGCCAGAAATTCTGCCACCGCTCTACCTTTGATTGTTTTTCTGGTTACATACTCGATCTCAAATTCCTCTAATATTATCAACCATCGACCATATTTCCCAATTAAAGAGGGTGTCTCCCTTAAGTATTTCATTGGATCCAACCTGGAAATTGCTTGCACACTATATAATTGAAAGTAATGGCGCAACTTCTTAGAAGACCAAACCACGGCTATGCATGTCTTTTCAATAATACTATACTTAATTTCATAAGATAGGAGCCTTCTAGTTAAGTAGTAAACGGCATGCAATTCCCCGACTCATCTGCTTGGGCTAGCATGGCTCCTATCGACTCTTCTTCTACTGCTAAGTATAGTAATAGAAGTTTGTCGGGTTTAGGTGGTTTCAAAACAAGTGGATTCAATAAATACTCTTTTATTCGATCAAAGCCCTTTTGACATTTTTCTTTCCATACGACCGGCTGATTCTTCCTAAGCAACTTGAAGATAGGCTCACAGATTGTTGTGAGCTTTGCTATAAATCTACTAATGTATTGTAGTTTACCAATGAATCCCCGAACTTCTCTCTCCGTCTTAGGGGCCGGCATATCCCTGATTGCTTTGACTTTTTCAGGATCTATCTCAATGCCATTTGGGCCAATTACATGTCCCAACAATTTACCTGAGGTAACACCGAATACACACTTCTTCGGGTTTAATCTTAGCTTATACTTCAAAGCTCTATCAAAGAATAATTCTAAATTCTGGAAGTGTTGCTCCCTTGTATCTGACTTAACCATCATATCATCAACATATACTTCAACTTCTTTGTGCATCATGTCATGAAATAATGTGGTGGCCATCCTTTGGTAAGTTTCTCCAGCATTCTTTAAGCCGAAAGGCATCACCCTGTAGACCCTTAATTTTTGACCCAATCCGGTCCAATATGTTTTCTTTAGCCCAAAATAATTTTTGTTGTCTAATTGGTCCAAAATAATTTTAATTAAATAATTTTTGATTTAGTATCTAATTTTTATTAATAAAAAATAGAAATAAATAAATAAAAGTCAAAAAATAAAAATAAAAATAAAAATCGGAGTCGGAAAAATTGGCGACGAAAAATTCATCGCGCGGGCCCGTGGGTATTTCGCACGCAGAAAAATTCTGCCTGCGAAATAGCCCAGCTATTTCGCAGGCAGAATTTTTCCGCCTGCCAGCTATTTCGCAGGCAAAATTTTTCTGCCTGCGAAATAGCTTATGGGCCCATTCCCAGCACACTGACGCAATTTTCTGCTGTAGAAATTTTTTGCCAGCGCATTTTTTCCCGCGGCAGTTTTTTTCGGCAGCGCAAATTTTCCGACGCAAATTTTTCAAAGCCTAATCCAATTAGGTTTTGGTTTCTTTTTTTTATTAATATTACTTACCTTAATTAATTAGGAATAAATAACCTTAAACCACTATAAAAAGGACCAAAGGCAAGTAAAATTGGGGGTGGCCGAGAGAGAGGAAATCCAAAGGGGGTTTGGAATGTTTGAAACCAAATCAAGTAAGGAAAAGAAGAAATTCAATTTAAATCTTTTCTGGACAGCAGCATCACGATAAAAGGGATTCCAAAGGCAAAAATGGCTTGTCTTTGGAGCTAGTTCATCCAAGAAGAAGCAATTTTGGAGCAACTTACAAAAGAAGGTATGAAATTCTAAATTCTAATTTTTTTTACACAGTAGCTAAAACTAGGATTTTTTGTGTTTTTCAAAAGTTAAAATATTAGAACTTTAATTTAGTTTTCCAAAGTTAAAGCACTAAAACGTGACCTTATTTTCTAAAAAGACTTAAAATTGTTATTTTTTCTTCTTAAAGACCTTAAAACACTAATTGAATATATTTTTCAACAAAACCAAAATAAAATTCTGTTTCTTTTAAGATTTTAAAGAAGGTTGTCACATCTGCCTACTGTATTTATGCAGTGTAGACACGTGCATAGCGAGAGTAGGGAAAAGGAGAAGATAATTCTTGATAACAGCCCTAGATAAGGTTGTATGACAAAAGGGACAATTGTAATTTTTAATAAAGTTGGGGACGTAGATGTAATTTCAAAGAAAGTTGCACCGGATGTTCTTAATAGTGCATATAACAGATTTCAAAAACGGAATGTAGAGAAAAACCGGATCGCAACGACGTGTAACGGTTTTTCCAGGAAATGTCCCGTTAAAGAAAAATGAAGAAATGTTGACTAAGGGCATTTTGGTCATTACCAATTAAAGTTATACATGAATTTAGGGTAGGAAATAAAGACGTGAGTACGTAGAGAATGGCGAGAGGTTAAATATGAAACGATCGCCAGTAGAAACGAAGCCGGAGAAAACCCGAGCAAAAATAAGAACTAAAGGGAATTTTGTAAAAAGTTGAGGGCTTATCGGTAATTTTTTTAAAATGACTTAGAAACCTAAAATAGACCTTATAAATAGAAAGTAGAGGTCGAGAGGATCAAAACTATATATAGTTTGACTCGTGGAGCTATACGGTTTAAAAGATATGATCGATTAATCGCCGGAACGTAATGTGGCTCGGTTTCGTGTCGGGACCGGATGGGTAACCCGGGACAACTTTATGAGATCCAATGGGAAGAGAGACAAGTGGAAAGAAGTAAAGGAAAAAGGAAGTTATAAAAATCAAAGGTTGGCCAATCAAAAGAAAACATTTAGCATGTGTAATAAATGTGTAATAAATGAAGAAAGAGAAAAAGTGGACAAGTGGGCAAGGTGATCATCATTTCTTTTGTATATAAATATATGTGATATGAAGAACCAATTTCTCTCTTTTCCACTTGCAAATTTCGGCCAACAAAGGGAAACACCAAAGGACTTCTAAGTTTCTCCAAATTTGATTTTTAAGGTATGTTTTTAAGGTTTTCTAGTAAGTAGACTTTGATTTTAGTATTAGTTTTAGGTAGTTATATATATATTGGAAGATTGGGAATTAGAGTCTTATATGGAATTGAAAAACATAATAATAATATTAAGTAAGTGATGAGATTAATTGATTAAATGGAAGAACCAAGATATAGAAAGATTAATAAGGTTGGATTAGGGGTTTCGGTTGGAAAAGAAATAGAGGATAATTTATTATTTTGAAATTCTAAGGTTTATGTTGTATCTTGAATTGATTGAAGGAGAAATAAAGAATTAAAGAAGGAGAAGAAGGAAAATCCAAGAGGAGTTAAAGAAATAAGGTTTGGTACTCTACTTTTGAATAATTAGTTTGGTACTTTACTTTTGAATAATAAATTTTGGTTTGATGCTTTACAAACTTTGGTTTATGAAAGTTTTGTTGTTGATGCTTAAATATATTGATTTGAGTTAAACATGTAAAAGTTGTCAAAGGGAAGTGTTTGAATCTTCACTTTACCATTAAAGAAGCCTTAATATTGATTTGCAAAAGAAAAATAAACTATCCTATGCATTTCATGTGTTTGGGCCGAAATGGTCCCAAAAAGACAGCTTTCTGGACCTTTTTGTGGAAATTGTTTGAGGCAGAAAACGAAGGAATTTTTCAACGAAATTTTACATGCAATTAGTCAACATATGAAATAAGTTTTCTGTAAAATTTCAGCCAAAAATAAGATCATTTACTTGGTCAAATGCATGATTGAAGTGGACTGAAATTTTGACGAAAATCCAGATTTTACTATTCATTTGGTCATGCCATTTTGAGTTGCCGATTTTTCTCGCCGCAACACTATTCATTTGGTCAATTTGGGATATTTTGAGGAATTCTTTGAAATGTTTAATATGTTTATTGTGGATATTAAATATGCGAAAAAGGGGAATGGTTTGACTGAAGAATGTGTTGCGCGGCATAAATGGCAAAGTGTGATGGGAATTTAAAATGTTTTCGCGAGTCATTCTAAAATGAGGTTTGAGACTTAAATTGAATCATTTTAACCTTTTTGCTCTACTGGATAGTGGGAGTGGTAGATAAGGGTATGGTGCACTATACTAACTTATGCAGTACTGCTTGATATTGTGATTGAATTGATATGATCTGAACTCAATGGTGAGGGCCATTGGGGGCCAATGGTGAGGGCCATTGGTTATAACCAGGATGGTGAGGGCCATTCCTGTGATCTGATATCGGTGGTGAGGGCCACCTATGTTACAGTGGTGAGGGCCACTGCCTTATCACTATGGTTCCCTATATACCAGTAGAGCCTGGATCAAAGACATATTATTTTTCGTTAAACTATATAATGCAAATGAATTTGAATTATGATTTTACATTATTGAAAATATATCATACTGAATGTATCACGATTTCTATTGGTATAATGTTGGTTGATTGTTGATTTTATTATTTCCTTTTTACTTCGAATACTTTCATATACTACTTTTATTTTTATTGGTAAAGTACCCACTGAGCGACAACGCTCAGCGAGTTAAGTTTTCCTTGACTCGTAGGTTCGGAGCAGTAGATAAATCTTGGGGAAGCAACGACCAGACCACAGCAAATCTCAGGGGTAGATCTTTTAGTTCCATTATGAGTTGATAGTTGTGGCATGTATATGAATAAATATAAAAGAGATTTTCTATGTTATAATTGTATGTTAGTAGTATGTAATAATCATAAATCTTTACTTTATGTTATATTAGAAGTGTGAACTCTTCGTGCAGGTTTGTAGTTGAGGGTATAAGGTGGATTCATTGGGAGTGCATTAAATTTGATGGTATTCTTATTCACATTGGTATGTGTAAAATGTTTTCAAAAATCAGAAAAACAAGTTTTGACGACACTTGGGATCCAAATTTCTAGGCGGAACTATGGCAAAATTTCTGTAAAAATCAGAACTAAAATTTGACTAAGTAAATTGGTAGCAACAATTAGGATAGTGTGGCACCTCTACTCAGCTTACACATGTAGGTTGGGAAGGGGTGTTACAAAGGTTCTATTTCATTAAAAAAAACCTTAAAAAACATCTTTTCTACTTATAAAAACTTTAATCCTTTTGTTTAAATTCATAAAACCTCACAAAATATCAAATTGATTCTAAAACCCTAAAAATTCTTCATTACCCGAGACCCAAATTTCAAAACCCTAAAATCCAAAATTCAACATTTAAACCTAAAATAATGAACCCAAATCCTTTTAAAACCTTAATCCCTAATTTTTATGAACCCTAATCCTTTAAAACATTAAAAAACATAAAAACATAAACTCAAAAATTACACAGTAGCTTATCAATAACCAAAAATCACAAATTAAAGTATTTTAAGGTATTTAAAACCCTAGTTTCATGATTTCATCATTCAAACCTTAATTTGGTTAATCAAAGAGTCTTACCAATCTTTTAAAACATAAAACCCTAATTTATTTTAATTCCATAAAAAGTCACAGTAGCCATAATTGGACTTTTATTTGCCTTATTCAATTCCATACTTGATTATG
This sequence comes from Garcia nutans, assembly GCA_947685225.1. Lineage (NCBI taxonomy): Eukaryota > Viridiplantae > Streptophyta > Magnoliopsida > Malpighiales > Euphorbiaceae > Garcia > Garcia nutans. Next base: position 41,788,320 of record CANTUV010000045.1, read on the forward strand.
CTTTGATTTATCTCTTATGCTTTAATCTATTTAATTTCAATACTTGATTTATTTAATTTATCATGGATGGATGTTTATTTTATTGATATTTAAATACTTTTGATGAATGATTTATTTATGGATGATTATTTACTTTTATCAATTAATTTAGATTTCCAAAAAGTTGTAAGAGGTATGTTTCCACTTGGTGGGTACCTCATTAGTTAAACATCATGTAATTTAATTTGCTTTTCTATTTTAGAACCTATGTAAAGGGCATGTTTCTACTTTTTGGTGGGTGTCCTATCTAGGCATGTGATGTAAGGACATGTTTCCATCCTTGGATGAGTGTCCATTTATTTACTTTGTTTGGACATTGCTTTGATTTTAATATAATGATGCTTTCGTTTTATTGTGTGTAATATGGATAATGTTATTATACTTAAGAATTTTATAATATTAAGACCTGTAAAGGAGGCCGGTTCCAATGAACCGTGCGTTGTGGGGTTGCTGGGCCATTTCTCACCTTTCCCACACGTACCCAACTTTCCGAACCCATTAAGGGGTTGGGGATTCCTTAGGACTCGATTCATCCACCCCTTTCTTTTTCCTGGCCAGTCCGGGTGGAGACTCCATTTTCTCCGGACTTAGGTCCGTGTTCTTTAAGGCCCCGAGCCTAAACAGTGCCGAAGTCGCAAGAACCATTCCACCGGGAGTGGGGGCGAAATCCCTGCTCACACACCCTATATTAAAATATACCCCATGTAGTAGTGAAGGCAGTTTTGGCTTTATCCTCTTGGGCCATTAACACTTGATTGTATCCGGAAAATCCATCCACAAATGAGTGTAGCACGCTAGAGGCTGCACTATCAATGACTACATCTATATGAGGTAAAGGAAAATCATCCTTAGGGGAAGCCTTGTTTAAATCTCTATAATCCATGCAGACCCTTATCCTCCCATCTTTCTTTGGCACAGGTACTATGTTGGCTAGCCAATCTGGGTATTCTATCACTTCAAGGAACTTCACTTGTATTTGCTTAGTGACCTCTTCTTTAACCAATTCAGCCCATTCAGGTCTTAATCGTCTAAGCTTTTGTTTGACAGGTTTAATGTGAGTGTAAGTAGGAATATGATGCTCGGCAATGTCTCGATCTATCCCCGGCATATCTTCATAAGACCAAGCGAACACCTCTTCATATTTTTTGAATATTTTTTCAAATCACTCTCTCTCATCAGGAGTAAGGTCGGATGCTATGCTAATGTTTTTAGGGTTTTCTGTTGTTCCCAAATTTAATGATTGTGTGTCAATAGAGTTAATATTAAAGATGCTTATGTAACTGCTATTTGAATGTATGCAACCATCAGGAAAAACATTACACAAGTAAGCAAAATCAGACTTTATTGCATTCATTTTGGAACATCATCATCCTCATACAAAGCAGACAAATCAAAATCAAAATCAAAATCATTGTTATCAGAATCATAAAGTAGGATGTCTTCAAACTTTTCTTCAACCAGGGCAGCAATCTCTTCCGGAGTTTTCTCAGCTTTCAAGGTAGCTTCATTCTTCTCTTTTGGAGTGGATTCTTCATTGGTTGACAGGGTGAGCTCTTTCTTCACTTGCTCTACTAGCTCAGCAACATCTGCAAAAATTTCAAAACCAGGGATTAACTTACCCATGAACATGATTGGCTCAGGCTTTCCTTGGAGCGGTCCCATATCTGGAGCTTTAACGAAGACTTCTTCAAGTGGTGGGAAGCTCATATTCTTCTTTGGTTGGACATCATAGGCTTCATCGTATCCCAAACCCTTCTTGGAAAATTGAATTCTAAAATCTGGCAACTTTGTTAAACCGGCCTTACCCTTTCCGAGACCTGCTCCGGGAAGGTAATTCATGTTCTTCATCATATTCAAGACTTTGGAGTCTACTACTTCATCATCAGAAATTGCAGCCACTTGAAAACCATTGAGAGGCCTCTCGACCATTAGAGCGTTAACAATCTCATTATCTTCAGCTTTAATGACCACTGTCTCATCTCCATTGGGGAATTTGATCTTTTGATGAAGGGTGGAAGGAACTCCACCAAGAGGGTGAAACCATGGTCGTCCCAAGAGTAAGGCAAAGGTAACTGGTATGTCTAAAATAACAAACTCCACAATAGATTCAATTGGACCAACCTTGACGGCCGCTTTGAAAGTCCCTTCGGCATGCCTCTTAGTGTTGTCATAAGCACGAATTGTTGACATGGCTAGCTTTGGTAGTATCTTAAGTGGACAAACATTTATGGCAGACCCATCATCGACCATTACACAAGGAGTCCTCTTCCCCTTGACTTCTATTTTGATAAAGAGAGGGCGAATGTGGTCTCTCCCTTCCTCTGGTAAGTTCGCATCGGAAAAAGAAACTGCTCCCATACTAACTTCGCTCTTCTCTTAAACCTATTCACATTTCATTACTTCCCCAATTTTTATGAAGTTGATCAACTCCTCCAGTGTTGTGGAGGTAGAAATCGGCATGCTAGCCAAGGCTTTGGCCATAGTCTCTCGGTGCTTTTTAGAAGTAGCTAACAGGTTCCAAATGCTAACACTTGCTTGGGTTCTTTTTAATTGCTTGAGTACAACATCATCTTCTTCCACTTCAACTTCCTTCCCCTTATTAGTTTCTACCTCCTTAGGTGGTGGCCTTGCATAAGGCTTACCGGATCTAGTATTCATCACCTCATCTTCTTCGGGCTCGGACCAAGTCCACTCCTCCTTCTTGGGTATATCATCATCACTGTCACTTGAATCCCAAAACTTGTTTACAACACAAATTGCTACTTCTCTACCCATCATAGCTTGTTCAATTTTGACAAACACCTCTTCTTCTTTTGTTTCTTTTTCATCCACCTCTTAAAAAGAAGACATGACGTAGTCCTCATGTAGACCTCCTCCAATCATGAAGGTTGCCGGTGGCGGTACCCTATTAAATTTTGGCAATGGGTTATCTTTGGTGTTTGTCTTGTTGGGCTCGGGTAGCTTCCCATTATCAATTAGATTTTGAATCTCATGTCTCAACCTCAAACATTTATTCGTGTCATGCCCTTGCATTTAGTGAAATTGACAAAATGCTTTGGTGTCAAAATTAGGTGGGAGAGGGTTAGGCAAAGGACGAGGATTTAAGGGTTGAAGCAATCCCTTTCTTTGAAGCTTGTTGAGAACCCAAGACATTGGTTTTCCCAATTCCAAAAATTGTCTCCTTGTTCCTTGGTTAGTAACATTAACACCGACGGCCTTTTGCATGCTTTGGTTACCAGATTGATAGCTCCCTTTCTCGTTCCTTTTTATTGCAAAGCGGCTCTTCTCCCTTTCCTATTCTTCAATTTGTAAACTAGCTTGGAGAAGGTCTTTGAAATCACGGATGAGTGTATGAGACATCCTCTCACGAAGACTAGGTAACACCCCTCTCACAATCATCCTTATTTGATCGGAGTCATCGGGCCTCTTCTTGAGTAAAGCAGCCTTGTTTCTCCATCTCTTGACATAGTCTACAAAATTCTCATTCGGCCTTTGCCTAATGGATTCCACTTCCATCAAGGTAATTTCCAATTCAACATTATATCCATATTGTTGGATAAAGGCTTTGTAAAGTAGATCCCATCTCTTTTGTGTTCCATCATCTAAGGTATTGAACCAATTTTGGACAACAGGGTCCAATGAGAGCATAAAGTACCTTAGGGTTTAAGCCTTAGTAGCTCGGGCAGATTGCATGGCAGTGATATATTGCTTCACATGGAGATGAGGATTTCTGGTGCCATTGTACTTAGCAAAAGAAGGCATTTTGAATTTATAAGGGACCTCTTCATCTTGTTCAAATAACTTGTCAACTTCGGACATCTCTTCGGTTTTCAGCTTCTTCTCAAATTTCTTTTCTAAATTCGCAATCATCTTTTCAACATCAGATGTCTCGGTCTTTTCAATAGTTTCCTTCTCGAAAGCTTTCGGTTCTTTCTTCTTTTCTTGAACCTCTTGGTAGTATTGAGCCTAATCATCATCATCATCAATGACCACCTTTTCATCATCAAAAGCTACTTCATTAATTTTAGTCTTCCCTTTGTCCTTTGGTTTCTTAGTGGTAGCAAATGCCTCGGCATGGTTTTCTAAGATTGCAGTCAATTGGTTCTTCATGGTCTCAGCTAGGGCCTCTTTGATTTCTTCCATCTTGGCATTGAGGGCCTCATCCACCATCCTTTGAATTTGTTCGGGCTCCATCGTTTTTGGTGAGCAAGTGATTGAGTCGTTGCTAGATGCTTCGTCTCCGGCGTAGGTCAGATTGTTGTAAGCTTTAGAACTATCGTAATCCAAGACTGTGAGCCAGAGAGGATCAATGAGATGAGATGCAAATGTATGCATGTATGCATGTATGCACCAACAACAAATAAGGATAAATAAGACGTTCCTGCCAACCTTATAACATCCACACACGAGTGGCGAGTCTCTTTTCCTAGGTATATGTTTAACAAAAATACCAACATGGGGTACCTTACTTTTGAATAATTCCCTTGGACGTTTCAACCAATAGTTATATCCATGAAAATGGAAATCAATCCATGATAATTCCCATTAATTAGGTTTTAATCCATTTATCCAACTAAAGTAGCTTTTATGCTATGCTGGATTAAAACGAAATTAAGAGTTTATTATAAATAGATTTCTCACTTAAAAAGAGGTAACTAGTGGTTCATGCCAAAAACAAGCCCATGGTTAATTTATTCTTAGTGTAAACTAGGCCCACAATTGATTTTTGGTATTTCATAATTGACCTAAATATTTTTGCAAGCTCTTTGTAAGAAAAGATTGGGTGAAAAATAGTTTTTTTTCTAAGCCCATTGTAAAAGATTTTAGAAAAATGGATTTTGGGCTTAGTATTTGGGCCATGGGCCAAAGAATCTTTGATTTGTTTTTAGAAAAGTCTTATGTCCAAAGACCAACTTGAAAAAAAAAATTTTGAAAATAGCTTTGGTCTTTCGGACTTTAAAGAAAATTTTATTTTGGGCTTACAATATACTTAGGTCATATTAGAAAAAGAATAAACCAAATAAGCCATGATTTAGACTAAGATAAACTAACCATAGTCAAACAACATGCATTTAGGGTAAAACCTAAGGAAAGTAACTAGGCCAATTACATGAGCTTTAGTCTTTAGGTAGAAAGGCTTAGGTTCCCATAGCAACTATATACCAAACGGTACAAGGCTATGAGTGGTTATGCCATGCTCGATCTCCATACCTTGAGTGAAAGTATGGTATCCCTTACATAAGACAACACGGGCAACGCGGGCGTCCTAACTCACGCACACGATGCAAACTAATATGATGCAATGGATAAAATCATTATAAGAAAGAATAGAATAATATAGAGACCAACGGAATCAACTTCTCTTATCCCCAGTGGAGTCCCACTGTTTATGATGGAATGGTTCTTGCGACTTCAGCACTGTTTAGGCTTGGGGATTTAGAGAACACGGACCTAAGTCCGGAGAAAATGGAGTTGCCACCCGGATGGGCCGGGAAAAAGAAAGGGGTGGATGAATCGATTCCTAAGGAATCCCCAACCCCTTAATGGGTTCGGAAAGTTGGGTACGTGTGGGGAAGGTGAGAAATGGCCCAGCACCCCCACAATGCCCCGGTCATTGGAACCGGCCTCCTTTACAGGTCTTAATATTATAAAATTCTTAAATATAACAATATTATCCATACTACACATAATAAAAAGAAAGCATCATTATATTAAAATCAAAGTAATGTCCAAACAAAACAAAAACAAATAAATGGACACCCATCCCAGGATGGAAACATGTCCTTACATCACATGCCTAGATAGGACACCCATCAAAAGGTAGAAACATGCCCTTTACATAAGTTCTAAAATAGAAAAGCAAATTAAATTACATGATGTTTAAATAATGAGGTACCCACCAAGTGGAAACATACCTCTTACAACTTTTTGGAAATCTAAATTAATTGATAGAAGTAAATAATCATCCATAAATAAATCATTCATCAAAAGTATTTAAATATCAATAAAATAAACATCCATCCATGATAAATTAAATAAATCAAGTATTGAAATTAAATAGATTAAAGCATAAAAGATAAATCAAGGTATAAGTAAATATGGAATTGAATAAAGCAAATAAAAGTTCAATTATAGCTACTGTGACTTTTTATGGAATTAAAATAGATTAGGGTTTTATGTTTTAAAAGGTTGATAAGACTCTTTGATCAAACAAATTAAGATTTGAATGATGAAATCATGAAACTAGGGTTTTAAATACCTTAAAATACATTAATTTGTGATTTTTGATTATTGAATTTTAAGCTACCGTGCAATTTTTGGGTTTTCATGTTTTTATGTTTTTTAATGTTTTAAAAGGATTAGGGTTCATAAAAATTATGGTTTAAGGTTTTAAAAGGATCAGGGTTCATTATTTTAGGTTTAAAAGTTGAATTTTGGATTTTAGGGTTTGGAAATTTGGGTCTCGGGTAATGAAGAATTTTTAGGGTTTTCGAAATCAATTTGATATTTTATGAAGTTTTATGAATTTAAACAAATAAATTAAAGTTTTTATAAGTAGAAAAGATGTTTTTCAAGGCTTTTTGAATGAAATAGAACCTACTTTAAAATCTTAAAAGAAACAGAATTTGATTTTGGTTTTGTTGAAAAATATGTTCAATTAGTGTTTTAATGTCTTTACGAAGAAAAATTAACAATTTTAAGTCTTTTTAGAAAATAAGGTCACGTTTTAGTGTTTTAACTTTGGAAAACTAAATTAAAGTTCTAAGATTTAAACTTTTGAAAAACATAAAAAATCCTAGTTTTAGGTACTGTGTAAAAAAATTAGAATTTAGAATTTCATACCTTCTTTTGTAAGTTGCTCCAAAATTGCTTCTTCTTAGATGAACTAGCTCCAAAGACAAGCCTTTTTTGCCTTTGGAATCCCTTTTTCCGTGATGCTGCTGTCCAGAAAAGATTTAAATTGAATTTCTTCTTGTAACACCCCTTCCCGACCTACATATGTAAGCTGAGTAGAGGCGCCACACTAACCTAATGTTGCTACCAATTTTACTTAGACAAATTTTAGTTCCGATTTTTACAAAAAAAATTTTGCCATAGTTTCGCCTAAAAATTGAGTCCCAAGTGTCGACAAAACCGGTTTTTTTCTTATTTTTAAAAACATTTTACACAAACCAATGCAAACAAAATCATTCTCAGTACACTCCCAATAAATCCCCCTTGTAACCTCAACTACAACCTGCAAAAAGGATTTACACTTCTAGTACAACATAAAATAAAGGTTTTGTGACAACCCCTATATTTAAATATTACACAGCGGAAGTTATAAAATATTTACATATTTACATATTAAACATTTCTTTACAAAATATAAAGAAATATACATGATTGGCAAGTCTGCTCTGATCTTTAAGCTCCCAAAATGGATTCAACAAGGTCTACTCTCACTTGGTCTTGAAGAACTCTCGGGTTCAACTCTATCCACTCTATTACCTGCGCGATTAAACACTATCGCGCTAAGCCAACGGCTTAGTAAGATAAAACATGCTAATGGTATGCTTTAATGTAATACAATGCCACATATGCTATTGATAAGATCAACATTATAAATATAAAGTTAACACATAATTATGCATTTCACAAATCATAGTCATATGAGCATACCACATTTCAACATCTTTCCACATCCAACATTACTCAATCATACTCAATAACCAACATCTTATTTCATTAACTCATAACATTATTTAGGACATTCATATAACCTTGACACCTATGGGCCCAACAAGTATTTAATACGATATTCAGAGTTCAGAGTTACTGCTTTGGTTCATAGTCACAATTCTCCTAGTGTAACAGACCCAGTCTCTTGGACCATCAACTCAACACATTTGAGGAGATCCTCAACCCGGCAAGACTGTTACAATCATATATCTCATATTCACAATTCTCATAGTGTAACAGACCCAGTCTCTTGGACCATCAACTCAACACCTATGAGGAGGTCCTCAACCCGGCAAGACTGTTACCTTTCATCATTTCTTAGGCATGCCACCCAAATCCAGAACTCTGAAACTGAATAACATATTAAACAAACAATTCATTTCCATTCTCAATTCTCATCACATTTAGGCAAACATGCCTTCTTTCTTTCAATTACATCATCTTAGCCAATAACAATGGCTTCACATTTCATTTCACAATATAAAATCTCATTATTCAAGTATATATATATATCTCATCCATGATCACATTATATCTCACATAGCATCATTCATAAATATCAACATTTCATTCCACATTACTCATGAAACACATTACCATTCACAATGCACAACATAACATTGTTCAATCTCAACAATGCAATTAGGGCAAAGAACAATTGATTATAACATTCATTGATTCAAGTGTGTTTAAAGTGTTTAGGGTTAGGTTTAAGGACCAACCTACCTTTGGAGAACCAAAGTAATGCAAGAAGAACAAAGAATTAAAACCCTAACCATAAATAGTACATTCTGGTTTTAAACTCCATTTAATCCTTATTTTGAAAAATTGTATAAAATAATCTACTTGACTAAAAATTCTAAAATTTTTACAGAATTTAGTTTTGTATCTTAAAATCATCCCTTTAAAATTTCAGATCAAACTGAACACAAAATCTTGGTCAAATAGTTCACCTAACCAGACTGCCCCAATTGCCCTGCATCCTGGCAGCAGTTCTGAACTTTGTGAATTCCATAAATCAAATTCAATCAACGTGGTTCCAAATTATTTTTCTCAAATACTAGACTCACTAAGAAACAACATATCCAAAATTCAATTGGATATGATTTTTCTACATTTTATTAAAAATCCCGAAATATAGCTGTCTCAGTTAAGGTACCTGCTGGAACAGGTCTAATAAAAATAATCTTTCTAAACTCATAACCTATCCAAAATCGAATCAACATATTTTTCAGTCATTCTAGACTCATAGAGGCACAACATATCAAAAATTCACTTCAAGAATATTTTTATAAAATTAATTAAAAATCATACAAGTCACAGCCTTTACTAATCCTAAAACAGAAGCAATTTCACTAAACACCAATCTTACTCTTCCATCACCAACACCAACCCAACTTCTCATCTATCAAGCAAAATCAATACTTGCAATCATACCATAAGCAATTTAATCATACCACTTCAAAAGAATTGAAGAAATTAGAGAAAAGATCTTACCTTAGTTAAAAACTTCTTAAATCAACACTTGAACACTTAATCTTTCTTCAATTTAAGCTTGAAATCATCAAAACCATCACTTGTCTCTTTCTTTCTCTTTGGCTATGGAGGGCCGGCCATCAACAAGAAGAAGAAGAAGAAATGATGAAGAAAACACAAGTCAAACCTTCTTTAAATATTCACCATGTGATTTTATCCAAGCAATTACCAAAGTGCCCTTATTCACATAATTATCATTTTGTCCTATATGTGCCCAATTAAGTAATTTACCAATCTCAAATAAATATCTTCTCTTGCATTGACCAAGCCTTATGACCACTTTATATGTCATATATATTAACATATACACAACATATAAATTTGTCTCTAAACCCTATTTCTTCCCAAAATACATATACATATACTTTCTCTTCTCAATTTCTTTTCTCTTACAATTTAACACATATATTCAATCCAATATATAACAATAACAACAACAACAATATGCAAAACTTCTAGGGCAAAAATGAGGATATTACACTTCTTTTCCTTCCTTGATTTGGTTTCAAACTTTCCAAACTCCCTTTGGATTTCCTCTTTCTCGGCCACCACCTTTTTTCTATGCCTTTGGTCCTTATTTATAATGGTTTAAGGTTATTTATTCCTAATTAATTAAGGTAAGTAATATTAATAAAAAAAAAGAAATTAAAACCTAATTGGATTAGGTTTCAAAATTTTGGGTTGAAAAATTTTGCGTTGGCGAAAACTGTGGCAGCCGGACCCGTGGCTGGGGCCAGTGGGCGTGCCAGCCCGCAGGAAATTCCTGTGGGAAGTTATTTCGCCTGCAGGCCTGCGAGTGACGCGCTGGGCCTACGGGCGTGCTGCCAGCAGGAAATTCCTGCGGGTAGAACGCCCATGGGCCCGCACGACTACTTTTTGCTGCCGATTTTTTTTCGACTCCGATTTTATTTTTATTTTTATTTTTTTATTTTTATTTGTTTATTTTCATTTTTTATTCATAAAAATTAGATACTAAGATAAAAATTACTTAATTAAAATTATTTTGGACCAATTAGACAACAAAAATCATTTTGGGCTAAATTAAACATATTAGATCGGATTGGGTCAAAAATTAAGGGTCTACAGCAGTATATCACTGCCATGCAGTCTACCTGAGCTACTAAGGCTCAAACTCTAAGGTACTTCATGCTCTCATTGGATCCTACTGTCCAAAATTGGTTCAATACCTTAAATGAAGGAACACAAAAGAGTTGGGATCTACTTTACAAAGCCTTCATCCAACAATATGGATATAATGTTGAGTTGGAAGTTACCTTAATGGAAGTGGAGTCCATTAGGCAAAGGCTGAATGAGAATTTTGTAGATTATGTCAAGAGATGGAGAAACAAGGCCGCTTTACTCAAGAAGATGAATCCGATCAAATAAGGATGATTGTGAGAGGGGTGTTGCCTAATCTCCGTGAAAGGATGTCTCACACCCTTATAAAGAAAATTTAGCTTGAAAAGTAATCAAATGCCACAATTATGTAACGGTGGCCATTTGAAGCTGTTGGATGAATTTCTCTAATAATATATATTCTCCAAGCTGCAAACAGCTAGGGTAAAGACATAGAATGCAATTCCTCCGGAGGTAAATGGTTCAAATTCCCATATAGCTAGCATTACTAGCACTTCCATATAAAATCAATACAATCCCTTTCCATGGTCAACCAGTAGTAGCATCGTCAAATTATCTACTCAACCAGAGCTATACAATTCATGTGAGGCTCGCGGGTCCATGCAAGTACTTCCAACATGATATGTTCAACTTTAGATTTCTTTAAACATCTCAAATGTACTCCATCTAGCCATCTTCAATACAATTCCCCTTGAAAAGTGATGTATTACAAAGAACACTGCCTTATAGTGGACGAGGGGGTCACACTTGATTACCTTTAAGAGTGGACGAACCCAAAGTCAAATAGACTTCATACTTACTCGAAGACGGGACAAAAGTAAGTGTAAGGATTGCAAGGTCATTCCGGGTGAAGCATTGACGGCGCAACATCGTATTGTGGTTTTAGATGTTAAGAATAAAAGTAGCTGGAGGAATGATAAGAAAGTATTGGAACCAAGGATAAGATGGTGGAAATTGAAAGACCTAGCTCAAGGTACCTTTAAGGAGGAGTTACTAAAGGAAGACATTTGCAACCTTGAGGCTAGTGCAGAGGACTTGTGGACAAAAATGGAAGGTGGCATTAAGAAAGCTGGTAGTAAATTGCTTGGGATCTCTATAGGGGCAGGGCCTCGACCGCACAATGCGTGGTGGTGGGATGAGGAGGTTCAAAAGGCTATTAAGGCTAAGAGGGAATGGTATAAAAAGTTACCGTATGCGGTTAATAGCGAAGCCTTTGAGGAATATAAGAGGGCTAAGAAAGAGGCAAAGAAGGCTGTTAGTATAGCTCGTGGCAAAGCCTTAGAAGGGATTTATCAAAAGTTAGGTACTAAAGAGGGAGAAATGGGCATTTATAAGATTGCAAGGATGAGAGAAAGGAAAAGCAGAGATTTAAGCCAAGTCAAATGTATAAAGGACGAAGATCAACGGGTGTTGACAGGAGATGTTGAGATTAAGGAGAGGTGGAAGGCTTATTTTGAGCAGTTATTCAACCCTGAACATGAACAAGATTTTCAAGGTCTTCTTGCAACAAATGGTTATATCAGCTGGTCTAGGAGGATCTTACATAGTGAAGTAAGAGAAGCCTTGAAGTATATGAAAGTTGGTAAAGCTTGTGGCCCGGATGGTATTCCTATAGAGGTTTGGAAGAACCTTGGAGAGGTTGGAGTTGCCTGGTTAACTAAACTCTTTAATGCTATTGTGAAAGGACGTAAGATGCCGAATGCCTGGAGGAAGAGTATCCTGGTACCCATATATAAAAATAAGGGAGACATTCAATGCTGTACAAATTATCGGGGTATCAAACTTATGAGCCATACTATGAAATTATGGGAAAGGATTATTGAACACAGGTTGAGGAAGCTTACAAGAGTTTCGGAGAATCAGTTTGGGTTTATGCCAGGGAGATCTACCATGGAGGCTATTTCTCTTCTAAGAAGACTAATGGAATTGTATCAAGAGAAGAAGAAAGATCTCCACATGGTATTTATTGACTTGGAGAAAGCCTATGATAGAGTACCAAGAGAAGTGTTATGGTGGGTTTTGAAGAGGAAAGGAGTCAGCGGCAAATATATCAACATCATCAAGGACATGTATGAGAATGCATCCGCTAGTGTGAAAACACCTGGTGGAGACACTGAGGCTTTCCCCATTACTACCGGATTGCATCAAGGTTCGGCCATGAGTCCATACTTATTTACCCTGGTTATGGACGAGCTAACCAGAAGAATACAAGATGATGTTCCTTGGTGTACGTTGTTTGCTGATGGCATTATTTTAATTGATGAGACTAGTGCTGGTGTAAATCGTAAGTTGGAAGTGTGGAGAAAAAACCTCGAGGACAAGGGTTTTAAGTTAAGTAGGAGTAAAACGGAATATATGCACTGTGAGTTCAGTCTAAGGAAGAAGCAGGAACATGAGGTTAAGTTGGATGGAGTTTTGGTTCCTGAAACCAAGCAGTTCAAATATTTGGGTTCGGTGTTCCAGAATGATGGCCGTATAGATGAAGATGTGGCTCACAGAATACAGGTAGGGTGGTTGAAGTAGAAGGGTGCGACTGGGGTTCTATGTGATAAGAAAATACCTCTGAAAGTGAAAAGTAAATTCTATAGGACGGTTGTTAGGCCTGCGATGCTCTATGTTAGTGAGTGTTGGGCACCAACGGGACAACATTTGCATAAGATGAGTGTGGCAGAAATGAGGATGCTAAGATGGATGTGTGGACATACCAGACTGGACAAAATTAAGAATGTTCATATTCGACAAAAAGTCCAAGTAGCGGATGTTGGAGATAAGGTGAGGGAAGGAAGACTTAGATGGTATGGACATGTTTTAAGAAGACCTCCCAATGCTGCGGTTCATAAGTGTGAGAATTTGTTGATTGAGGGGGCTAGAGGTCGTGGAAGACCTAGAACTGTGTGGAAGGAGGTGATAGCAAGAGACTTACGTGCCTTAGATCTTGATGCGGATTTGATTAATGACAGACTTGAATGGAGACGTAAAATCCGTGTCTTGGAAGGGGCCTAAGGCTGGAGTATCTTTTTTTGGTGTCTTTTGAGCTTATTTTGTTGAGGATCCATACAGCCGACCCCAACTTGTTTGGGACTAAGGCTTAGTTGTTGTTGTTGTTGTTGTTGTTGTTTGATATCTTTGATGAATGATTTATTTATTATGAATGGTTATTTACTTTTATTGATTTATTTTGATTTCCAAATATTGTAAGAGGTATGTTTTCACTTTGTGGGTACCTCATTAATTAATTTCTATGTAATTTAAATTGCTTTTATATTTTTGACCAATGTAAAGGGCATGTTTCCACCTTTCGGTGGGTGTCCTATTTAGTTTAGACATGAATGATGTAAGGACATGTTTCCATCCTTGGATGGGTGTCCATTTATTTGTTTTGTTTGGACATTGCTTTGATTTTAATATAATGATGCTTTATTTTAATTGTTGCATGTAGCATGGATAATATTGTTATATTTAAGAATTTTATAATATTAAGACCTGCAAAGAAGGCCGATTCCAATGAACCGAGCGTTGTGGGGGTGTTGGGCCATTTCTAACCTTCCGCACACGTACCTAACTTTTCGAGCACATTAAGGGCTGGGGATTCCTTAGGAATTGAGTCATCCACCCCTTTCTTTTTTCTGGCCCGTCCGTATGGCAACTCCATTTTCTCCGGGCTTAGGTCGGTGTTCTCTAAGGTTCCGAGCCTAAACAGTGTCGAAGTCGCATGAACTATTCCACCGGGAGTGGGGGCAAAAATCCCCGCTCACAGTGGAGACTCCACTGGGGATAAGAGAAGTTGATTCCACTGGTCTTTTTATTATTCTATTCTTATTTGTAATGATATTATCCATTGCATCATATTAGATTGCATCGTATGCGTGAGTTAGGATGTCCATGTTACCCGTGTTGTGTTATATGAGGGATACCATACTTTCACTCAAGGTATGGAGATCGAGCATGACATAATCAGTCAAAGCCTCATACCATTTGGTATATACTTGCTCTGGGAACCTAAGCCTTTTAACCCAAAGACTAAAGCTCATGTAATTGACCTAGTTACTTTTCTTAGGTTTTACCCCAAATGCTTGTTATTTGACTATGGTTAATTTATCTTGGTTTAAATCATGGCTTATTTGGTTTGTTCTTTTTCTAATATGACCTAAGTACATTGTAAGCTCAAAATAAATTTTCCTTTAAAGTCCAAAAGACCAAAACTATTTTCAAAACTTTTCATGATGGTCTTTGGACATAAAACTTTTCTAAAAAACAAATCAAAAAATACTTTTCTCATGATCCAAATACAAAAGCCCAAAATATGTTTTTTCTAAAATCTTTTTTATAATGGGCTTAGAAATAAAATTATTTTCATCCAACCTTTTCTTTGAAAGAGCTTACAAATTATTTAGGTCAATTATGAAATACCAAAAATCAATTGTGAGCCTAGTTTATACTAAGAATTATTGATCATAGGCTTGTTTTGGCATGAATCATTAGTTACTTTTTCAAGTGAGAAATCTATTTATAATAAACCTCTTTATTTAGTTTTAATCCAATATAGAATAAAAGCTACTTTAGTTGGTTGAATGGATTAAAACCTAATTAATGGGAATTATCATGAATTCATTTCCATTTTTGAAAATATAACTATTGGTTAAAACGTCCAAAGGAAATATTCAAAAACAAGATACCCAATGTTGGTATTTTGTTAACCATATACCTAGGAAAAGAGACTTGCCACTCGTGTGAGGAAGTTATAAGGTTGGAAGGAACGTCCTCTTTATCCTTGTTTGTTTATTATGCATACATGCATAAATTTACATGACATATCATTAATCCTTTCTGGCTCATAGACATGAAGTACGACAATTCAGGAGCATACAAAGATATCACCTACAATATTGATTTTTGATTCAAGTGCTTCATTGGGAGGATGGATAGAAACCAGCTAAGGTATATAATCGATGAAGTTGTCAAAGCTAAGATGGCTGAGCTACAAGATCAATTGGTTGAAATTATGAAGACCTAGTTGATTGAAATTCTGGAGCTCATCAACAATGGCAGCTATCCTAAGTGGGTCTATGATCATCTCTTTTGCATAATTACCTTTGGCTAGGTCCTAGTCAATCTTAGAACATGCTTTGACAAACTTTCAAGGCGAAATTGAAGTCTACTTATTTAAGGGAGAGATGATCT
This sequence comes from Garcia nutans, assembly GCA_947685225.1. Lineage (NCBI taxonomy): Eukaryota > Viridiplantae > Streptophyta > Magnoliopsida > Malpighiales > Euphorbiaceae > Garcia > Garcia nutans. The sequence continues at coordinate 41,803,935 of CANTUV010000045.1, forward strand.
AGGCATTGTTTGGATAGCCAACAACTAGTATCCACCCTATTAAATATCAATCCCTAGTTATCCCTTTGAGCCTTCATAAGGTTTTATCTTTCTTTTCATTGGCATATAACCCTAATAACCTGAGCTGTTGTGATACTTTTGACAAGTCTTATGATCACTAAGATGAAGAGGGTCAAGACCATAGTTGAAGTTCTCAAGACCATAAGAGTAGTTGGAGTTCTCAAAACCATAAAGGTAGTTGAAGTTCACCTTAATTAGACCAAATATCACAAATAAAGTTAGGACTAAAGAAGATTTATGTCACTCCACTCATCCATTATTAGAAACACAAGTTGGCACAAACAAGACAACTCTGTTTTTTCCTAAAAAACCCAAAAAGAAAAAAAGAAAAAAAGAAGAAAAATAAAGAAAAATAAAAGAAAAGAAAAAAAGGACAAAAGAAAAAAATGGGGGAAAAAAGAAAAGAAAAAAAAGAGAAATAAAACCTCAAAAAGCCAACTGAGTTCTCTTTTGCCTAAGACAGCAAAATTCTTCCATTTGGTTTATAAGGACGGTTTGACTTAGATTGGTCCAACCCAACCAAAGATTCAATCAAAATCGGAGAAAAAGGAGAAAGACCACCCAGTTTTTAAAAGTCCTGTACTTGATAGTCCTACAAGGAAGAAGGAAAAAATAATAAAATGCTCAAAGAAAGGGAAGAGTAAGAAAAATAAAAAGAAAGAAAAGGGAGAAGAAGAAAAGAAATGAATTTGGGTACCAAACTTTTTGCAAGGGCAAAGACTGTCCTAATCAAGATCTAGATTAATGCCAAGAAGATAGAAGTAATTTGGAGTCTAATAAGATTGCTCCCAGCTACCTAAAGTTCAAACAAGAAATTTGTAGTGTGAAGATTTGCCCATAGTGTCACAACGGCTCCAACTTACAAATGGCCTTCATTTAACCCATGCCCCTTATAGACCCCATTTCAAGCCTATCAAAGACCTGTTGATCTCTTTTGGTAGGTAGAGTCTATTAGTGGAGATAGTTTGAATAAGAATGCTTATGAGAAAGACAATATTTAAACTTAATGAGACATTTGGCCAAGCAATGTGTATGTGTCTATCTGAAGTGCAACATTTCTTGCTTAAATAGAAATAATTCCTAAGGTTAGTATGGTAACTAGGGCTGTGATGTTATAGATATGTTAATTTGGAAATTTGAGTCCTGAGGTACTATGGCACTGATTTGACAAAGCCACTATATCTAATTAAAAAAAAGCAAAAGTAAAAAAAAAGTATACAAAAAAAAATAATATTATCATTACCATTTTTGGCTTAATTACAAGTTTTATTACAAATTTTATATTTTAGACACTGCGAGGAAGGAGGCGGTTCATAATCAGACAAAGCCCTAAAAAAATCATCACCCATTGGAGGAAAGGGCATATTACCCGTCCAATATCCGCTCGAAGAAGGAATATCTAAACCTCCAGGACTTCAAAAATCGGTTCTATCATCGCCTAAATAGGGAGGTGGTATATCATGGATAATAGTCCGGGATCCCCTTGATGAAGACGCATTTTGTTCCCTCATGCCCTGAAATTGAAAGTATCAAAAGTCTCGTGCCTCTTGTTGATACATTTCCTCAAAATGGGTAACATGTCGACGACTTGCAGCTAATTGTTCCTGAAGCTTCCTGTTTCGCTCCTCAAGCATCCGCTGTGAGCCAGAAAGGGAAAGGGTAAATCCATACATTTTCATGCATACATGGAAGCATACATCATTATGGGATAAGAATGACTGACTAGGTAACTCAGATCAAGGCTCTACAAATCAGATGGCACATCTAAATGAGAAGGGGAAAATGGAGATGTAACACCCCTTCCCAGCCTACATGTGTAAGCCGAGTAGAGGCGCCACACTATCCTAATGTTGCTACCAATTTTACTTAATTTGAATTTTAGTTTCGGTTTTACAGAAATTTTGCCAGAGGTTCGCCTAGAAATTGGATCCCAAGTGTTGACAAAACTGGTTTTTCTGATTTTTGAAAATATTTTTACACAAACCAATGCGAATGCAATCAGTTTCAATACACTCCCAATGAATCCACCTTATACCCTCAACTACAAACCTGCTAGAAGAGTTCACACTTCTAAAAAAAAAATAAGTAGAGGTTTATTATTATCACATACTACTAACGTACAGTATAACTGTAACACTCCCATACTCTATATAAGTACTATACATATAATGGGTATACATACAGTACGTATATAAGGTATAAGAATGTCACTTTTTGTTACAGTTTAAAAACCTATATCTTAGTTCAAACAATATTACATTAATTTAAATATAGAACATTTACAAAATCATTATACTTTCAATAATCTTATATATATATATGATAATCTTGTCTTTACCAAAATTTCATTTATACATATGAATACATTCTTGTCAGAGATACAACATAACTAAATTATACATATATGCATCACCTTCTAGTTGGTCTCGAAATACTCTTACCCTTCTCGTGGCATAACAGTTTGACTTCCAGATTAACCATCTACTCACCTGCGCGATTTATACAACCGCGCTAAGCCCGAAAGCTTAGTAGTACAAATAAATATTATAAACATACATAACAGACAATCATACTTATATGTTAACTTTTTATATTATTATTTTCTTATCATATTTTCCCATTTCAATTACACCTTATATATATTTCTACAACTCTCATAATTATATACATATGCACGTATTTCATTACTACAACCCACAATTCCATGACTTATTAAAACATTCATAAAATAATACTCACAATGTCCACAACTATATCCATATTATACATCATATTGTATTTTCATGTAGTACCTTCAGATCTCATCATTCAACATAGTTTTTCAATCCACATTCACCTTCAATAATTTACTTATACATTGTAATCATCTCATTTCATAATTATCATCATATATCTCATAACATTACATCTTATTCCATAATTCACATTTAAACAAAAATAATCATTGGTCTCATTATTCATTCATTTCACATTTCATGAATCACATTTAAACAAAGACAAGCATGGGCCCAAAAGACACTAATATGCTATTCAAAGTTCAGAGTTACTGTTTTGGTCTATAATCATAATCATCAATACATTTATCCATGGATATTCAACTAGATTTGAGCTTACGACCCAGTCATTTCACTCAATCTAGTTTCAATAATTTGTTTTTGAGGTTTATGACCCGGTCATTTCACCCCAAAAACATCACATTTCACATTTTCCAACTGGAATCGGCTTACGACCCGGTCATTTCACCTATCTAGTGAATCATAGGCATGCCGCCAAAAACAGAACTCTAAAAATTGAATTAACACATTAGGCACACAATCATTTCATTTATCTCTTTATCAATCTCTTTTCATTTCATTTCTCATAATTAATTAGGCAACCATGCCTCAATTATATATTTCATTTGCATTATCATAGCCAACAACCATGGCCTCATATCTCATATGATCTCAAATCACAATAAAGCAATTCATCATAACATCATATCCTTCACATTTCATTTCATCATCATATCTTTCACGTTTCATATTCCATTTTTTTTATTTCATCATCATATAAGCAATTATGCTTCAACCATCTTATTTATATCTCAAATAACCTTAATCAATTCAAATGTATATAATCAATGGCATTAACACACATTTTACATACTCATCTCAACATTCATATTATACCAAACATAACATTATTAATATACATCAACAATGCATTACATTTCATAATATTAATATACATCAACAATGCATTACATTTCCTAACACATTTACAACCAAATGTGTATCAAGTCTCAAAGTCATATGCATTTATGCAATAATGTAGTTTGTACTTACCTTAAAACCAACTCACCCCAATCTATACACTTACTCTTCCAAGAATCCTCAACACTTAGATTAGGGCAATTCCACCTCTTCACAACCTAATCCAAAAGGAATATTAGCAAAATGACCATATGAATAGTAAATTCTGGTTTTGGACTCAACTTAATCCTTATTTTGAAAAATTGTATAAAATAATCTACTTGACTAAAAACTCTAAAATTTTACATAATTTAGTTTTACATCTTAAAATCAATCCTTTAAAATTTCAGATCAAACTGAACACAAAATCTTGGTCAAATAGTTCACCCAACCAGACTGCTCCAATTGCCCTGCATCCTGGCAGCAGTTCTGAACGTTGTGAATTCGGTGAATTAAATTCAATCAACGTGGTTCCAAATTATTTTTCGAAAATACTAGACTCACTAAGCAACAACATATCCAAAATTAAATTGGATAGTATTTTTCTACATTTTATTAAAAATTCCGAAAGATAGCTGTCTCAGTTAAGGTACCTGCTAGAACAGGTCTAATAAAAATAATCTTTCCAAAATCATAACCATTCCAAAATCAAATCAAAATATTTTTCAGTCATTCTAGACTCATATAGGCACAACTTATCGAAAATTCACTTCAAGAACATTTTTCTATATTTAATTAAAAATCATACAAGTCACAGCATTTACTAATTGTAAAACAGAAAAATTTCACTAAAAACAACTCTTACTCTTCCATCACCAACACCAACCTAACTTCTTATCTTTAGTTCCATTTCAACACTTTTACACACACCATACACAAACACACTCCAACCATCAACAACACTCCATCAAACTCAAACAAAATTCCAAATAGAACAAGAGAAATCAAAAGAAAACTTACTTGAATATTATGCCAAATCTTCAACATCCATCTTCAATTCTCTCAAAATCCCTATGGATTTGATGTGTATATAAGTAAAATCACATCTCTCTCTCTCTCTCTCTCTCTCTCTCTCTCTCTCTCTCTCTCTCTCTCTCTCTCGTGTAAGAAGAAGAAGAAGAAGAAAAATATCCTTTTTCCTTCTTCTTTTCATGTTTATCATATATATATATATAATAATATTATTATATAATAAATTATTTCTAAAAACCTCCACCACACACTTTTCTCCCTTTGACTTTTCTTTCTTCTTTTTCTTTTATTATTATTATTATTATTATTATTATTATTATTATTATTGTTATTATTATTATTATTATTATTATTATTAATTATATAAACTTACTTTTCCTACACCACTTTATACATTATGTATATGTAATATATATGTTGGTAATGTATATCTCTTTTATATTTCCTTTATATTTTCCATATTTTTCAAATACCTCATAAATATATATCATCCCTCATATACACCTATTTCTTATAATATTTTCCTTACATATTTTACCAACATATCTTCTCACAACTACCATTCCAATGTACACCAAAATCGGGTATTAAATTAATTCATTTATCTTCTTTTGACTTCCATTAGTTTAACTTATATATGTTATATATACCTTCACTTCTTTTTTCCTTCCATTAAACATACTCCTTAAATCCAAATACCACAATAATTATTCCAAAACTTTTAGGGTGTACCTTGGGATATTACAGGAGAAAACTATCATTGTATCGGAGTATCATACAGAGGGACAGCCCCATAGTCAGAGGAACCAGCAAGCCTACAATGATCATATAAATAATCAGAATAAATAAACCAAGAGACAGTTGTAATGACAAAGTGATAGCTACCTGGAAAGTGCCAGCCCCGGAATTGCCATGGGATTGAGAAGAAGGCTCCTCCTCATCTTCTTCCTCATCCTCATCCTCTTCCTCATCTTCTTCATCCTCTTCTCGCTCCGCTTCTATTTCTTCTTCACCTCCAGATAGCCCTCGGACACCAGCAGGTGACACTTCAAAACTTAGTAGATGATCCTGAATAAATTGAGCATATGACACGTCCGGTAAGAGCAAGAAGTCATGAATATTGAAACCATTACGAGAACGACTCCAAAAGGGCTCTGACATTGCTATAATATTCAGAACAAATGATGGAATATCAAATGGTACTCTGCGCCGGTCAGGTCCAAGGAACCAGTCATGTACTCTCTCACTTAGAAACTACCAACTAGAGTCCAAGCCAACAATAATTCAACGAGAGTTGTGCAAAGGCATTGCATCAGTCATGCATCTAATCTAGCCATTTTCTCCACCAGGCTGTATCCACCTACAGAAAAGCAAACAAGTAATTTATCTTTTATCATAGGTTTGATATTAATATTAACATTTTTCTTACTTGATCCCTGGTCAGATGACTTAAGTGGTAACGATGAGAGTGCACATGGTGACTCCCGGACACTTCCCTGTGACCCAACAACCAAACACCCAACCTTGGAAAATTGACTCATGGCTGTGTAATGTTTGGAGCCCTCACCAAGTTATGCTCGTATGCCCAGACCTGTATATGAAAGAGAAAATCAAGCCTATGCACATGCATTGTGTGGATTAATAATTTTAAAGGAAGTAGCACCTCAGAAATGGCTGCAAAACCAATAAATGATCTTTTCTTCCTACAGAGCACATCAAAACCGTGATAAAGATAAGCTAGACCAGCTTCCCCCATGCATAAGAAGGTACGTGATCTGTGAGCGGGGAATTTTGCCCCCACTCCAAGTGGAATGGTTCTTGCAACTTCAGCACTGTTTAGGCTCGGGGCCTTAGAGAACACGGACCTAAGTCCGGAGAAAATGGAGTAGCCATCCGGACGGGCTGGGAAAAAGAAAGGGGTGGATGACTCGATTCCTAAGGAATCCCCAACCCCTTAATGGGTTTGGAAAGTTGAGTACGTGTGGGGAAGGTGAGAAATGGCCCAGCACCCCTACAATGCCTGGTTCATTGGAATCGGCCTCCTTTACAGGTCTTAATACTATAAAATTCTTAAATATAACAACATTATCCACATTACACACAATAATTAAAAGAAAGCATCAATATATTAAAATCAAAGCAAGGTCCAAGCAAAACAAATAAATGGACACCCATCCGAAGATGGAAACATGTCCTTACATCACATGCCTAAATAGACACCCACCAAAAGGTAGAAACACGTCCTTTACATAGGTTCTAAAATAGAAAAGCAAATTAAATTACATGATATTTAACTAATGAGGTACCCACTAAGTGGAAACATACCTCTTACAACATTTGGAAATCTAAATAAATTGATAAAAGTAAATACTCATTCATCATAAATAAATTATTCATCAAAGGTATTAAATATCAATAGAAAGTAAACATCCATCCATGATAAATAAAATAAACCAAGCATTGAACTTAAATAAATTAAAGCATATAAAATAAATCAAAACATACTCAAATATGAAATTAAATTAGGTAAATAAAAATCCAAATTATAGCTACTGTTTTCCATTTAGGATCCTTTATTTCATATGTTTAGGGTTTTGGATTTTTGAATTTAAGCTACTGTGACTTTTTAAAGAATTAAAATATATTAAGGATTTTATGTTTTAAAAGATTGATAAGACACTTTGATTAAACAAATTAAGATTTGAATGGTGAAACCATGAAACTAGAGTTTTGGACACTTTAAAATACTTTTGATTTGTGGTTTTAAATGATGATTTCAAGCTTACTGTGTAAAATTAAAATATTTGTTATTTAATGGTTTTTAATGTTTTAAAGGATTAAAGTTTAGAAAAAAGTTAGAGTTTAAGATTTTAAAGGGGTTAAAGTTTACTATTTTAGGTTTGAAAGTTGAATTTGGATTTAGTATTTTTAAAATTAGGGTCTCGGTGATGCATGAAGCATGAAACTTTTGGAATTTGAAAATCAATTTGATACTTTTATGAGGTTTTATGAAAGTAAACCAAACGAATTAAAGTTTTTATAAATAAAGAAGATGTTTTTTTAAGGCTTTTTAAAAGAAACAGAATTTTAATTTAAGGTTTTGAAAAGAAACATGTTAAATTAGCTTTTAAGCTTTTGATGAAACAAAAGTAGCAATTGTAAGTTTTTTTGGAAAACAAAGCAACGAAATAGTATTTTTAACTTTAGAAAAAATAAATTAAAGGTTCTGGAATTTTTTTCTTTAATGAATTAAGCTACTGTAAACAAAAAAAAACAAAAAGAATTTAGAATTCAAACCTTCTTTCGTGGGGTTGCACCAAAATTGCTTCTTGGATCAACCAAATCAAAGGCAGTTGATACCTTTGATGAATTGTTGAATTGATTGTTGGCTTCCCAAAAATCAGCTTGGTTCCACTACTTTTCTTCACGGATTCGGTTTCAAAATCTCCAATTTCGTCCTCCAATTTCTGATTACTTTTCCTCCCTTTTGTGTTGTTATTTATAGAGGTTTTTTTTTATTGGTTTTTCCTATTACTCATGGCACACCATATTTAATAAAAAAAGGAAACCGAAACCTAATTGTATTAGGTTTTAGAAAATTTGCGTCAAAAAATTTCGCTGGCGAAAAAAAACTGTTGTGAAAAAATTCCGCTGGCAAAAAAATTTGCGATAGAAAAAATTGTGCTGGAGAAAAAAATTTGCCGCAGTTGGCTGCGGCAATGGGCGGGGAATAGGCCTGCGGGCCATTTCGCCTGCAGGAAACTCTTGCGGGCGAAATGGCCCACGGCCAAGCCCGCTGGAATTTTCGGCGATGATTTTTATTTGTTTATTTTTAATTTATATTAATAAAAATTAGATAATAAAGAAAAAATTATTTAATTAAGATAACAAAAATTATTTTGGACCAATTAAAATATATTAGATAACACAAAAATTATTTTGGACTAAACCGGACTGGGTCAAAAATTATGGGTCTACAGTTTGCCCCCTGCTTGAATGATCTGAAACTTTAGTGAAAGAGAGTGAAAAGCAACAAGACTTAATTTTTGAGATGGTGGAGGTCTTGGGTTCTGGATTCGGTTCGAGTTCTGGACTCAAGGATAATTCTAGGTTCTGGACCTAAGCAAAATTTGGGTTCTGGACCTGAGCTAAGTTCTGGACTTAGAAAAAAATTCTAGGTTCTGGACCTAAGGAAAATTTGGGTTCTGGACCTGGTTAGAGTTCTGGACTCAAGGGTAATTCTAGGTTCTGGACCTAAGGAAAATTTGGGTTCTGGACCCAAGCTAAGTTCTGGACTTGTAAATAATTCTAGGTTCTAGACCTAAGGCAAATTTGGGTTCTGGACCCGAGCTAAGTTCTGGACTTAGAAACAAATTTTAGGTTATGGACCTAAGAAAAATTTGGGTTCTGGACCTGGTTCGAGTTCTAGACTCAAGGATAATTCTAGCTTCTAGACCTAAGGAAAATTTGGGTTTTGGACCCAAGCTAAGTTTTGGACTTAGAAATAATTCTAGGTTCTGGACCTAAGGAAAAATTTGGTCGAGTTTTGGACTCAAGGATAATTCTAGGTTCTGGACCTAAGAAAGATTTGGGTTCTGGACCCGGTTCGAGTTTTGGACTCAAGGATAATTCTAGTTTATGGACCTAAGGAAAATTTAGTTTCTAGACCTAAGCTAATAATTTTTTATCTCAAAAAGTTTGGCTAATTTTTATGCATATATCTTCTTATTGCCTCTGGGTGTAAAAATATTTATATACCCGCAATTATTTGAATGATTAAAGTGAATAATTGAATTTACTGTTTATTACTGTGCAGTCATTGTTCATGTACTATTTACTATTCGCAAATAGTATCAAATAGTATTTACTATTGGAAATAGTACTGTTACTATTTATCAATAGTAATACTATTCATGAATAGTAAAATATCCCGAGATATACCTTAAAAGTTTTGGAGGAGTTGTTGTATTTGGATTTAATGTATATGTGATGTATATGTATATGTCTAATTGTAATATCCCTAAGTGTGCCTAGAAGTTATGATAATATTATTATAATTGATTTGAATGTGTAATTGATAAGTGGTATATTTGTATAGGGTTTGGTTGAATGGTAAAAGTATTTGAGAGAAATGAATATGTGTATTTGCAAAGGAAAGAATTGTATAGAGAGAGATAGTGTATATGTTGGGTATATGGCAATATATATGACATATATGTTGGTCAAAGTGCTTAGTCAAGGGAAGAAGATATTTAAATTGTTGAATGTGAAATTACCAAAATGGGCAAGAGCTTGTAAAGAGAATTAAAATGTGTATGAGGGTAAGATAGTAATTTTCTTTTGGAGGAGTATTTAATGCCTATTGACTTTGTGTTTTCTTCATCATTTCTTCTTCTTTTTCCTTGTGTGGCCGGCTCACCTAAGACAAAGGAAAGCAAGAGAGTAAAAGAAGGGTTTGATGTTCTAAGCTCCAAAGTTGAGAGAGATTCCAAGTAACCAAGTTGGAATTTCAAGGAATTTCATCATTTTGGTAAGATTTCTCTTGTTTGCTTTGGTTCTTTTTGAAGTTGTGTATGGATTGAGTTAGGTTTATGGATAGTATGATTAAGTGTGCTTGTGTATGGTGTGTGTAAAAGTGTTGAAATGGAATTAAAGATAAGAAGCTAGGTTGGTGTTGGTGATGGAAGAGTAAGAGTTGTGTTTAGTGAATTTTTTTTCTGTTTTACAATTATTAAGGCTGTGACTTGTATGATTTTTAATTAATTATTGAAAAATGTTCTTAAAGTGAATTTTTGATATGTTGTGCCTCTATGAGTCTATAATGACTGAAAAATATGTTGATTCGATTTTGGAATGGTTATGAGTTTAGAAGGATTATTTTTATTAGACCTGTTCCAGCAGGTACCTTAACTGAGACAGCTATATTTCGGGATTTTTAATAAAATGTAGAAAAATCATATCCAATTGAATTTTGGATATGTTGTTGCTTAGTGAGTCTAGTATTTGAGAAAAATAATTTGGAACCACGTTGATTGAATTTGATTTATGGAATTCACAAAGTTCAGAACTGCTGCCAGGATGCAGGGCAATTGGGGCAGTCTGGTTAGGTGAACTATTTGACCAAGATTTTGTGTTCAGTTTGATCTGAAATTTTAAAGGAATGATTTTAAGATACAAAACTAAATTCTGTAAAAATTTTAGAATTTTTAGTCAAGTAGATTATTTTATACAATTTTTCAAATAAGGATAAAATGGAGTCTTAAACCAGAATGTACTATTCATATGGTCATTTTGCTAATATTCCTTTTGGATTAGATTGTGAAGAGGTTGAATTTCCCTAACCGTGTCCCTCAAGTGGTGCTGCCCGTGTCCCTCAAAGGTTTTGAAGAGATTGGGTTGCATTAACCTAAATGTGGAGAATTCTTGGAAAGAAAAGAAATGTATAGATTGATGGGACTAGTTCTTGAGGTAAGTACCAATACATATGATTGTATTTAATTACATAATTCGAGGCTTAACACATTTGTTTGCAAATGTGTTAAGTGATCTATTATATTGTTAACATAATTGGACTAAGGTGATGATTGAATGATGTGAAGGATGTGAAGATCATTAACAAGGTAAGCATAAACCCTATTTGATTGTATATCCTTATATGTCTTTGAACATTAACACATTGGGATGAAAGTGTTAAATAAGCTATTATATTGTGAATGTAAATGAAGAATATATATAAAGGATGAAATATGAAATGGAAAAGGTAGGAAGAAATGAGGATCATTCTTAAGGTATGTGCAATTTGTTATGATAAATGCTCTAGTAATGAATGATGTTAATGTGTTTTGAGAAGTGAGAAAATGTTATGTTATATGCATTGTGAATCTTGTGTATGGCAATGTATTATATGAATAATATACTTTGGAATGTGATATCAATGATGCTATATGTATCATATGGATTGAGATATGATATGATATGAAGCCATTGTGATTGGCTATGATAATTCAATTGAAAGAGATAAGGCATGTTGGCCTAATTGATGATGAGATTGATAATGAAATAATAAATGAATTGTTTGTTTAATATGTTATTCAGTTTCAGAGTTCTGGATTTGGGTGGCATGCCTAAGAAATGATGAAAGGTAACAGTCTTGCCGGGTTGAGGATCTCCTCATATGTGTTGAGTTGATGGTCCAAGAGACTGGGTCTGTTACACTATGAGAATTGTGAATATGAGATATATGATTTGTAACAGTCTTGCCGGGTTGAGGATCTCCTCATATGTGTTGAGTTGATGGTCCAAGAGACTGGGTCTGTTACACTATCCATGGATAGAGAGACATGTATATACATTGCCTACGGGCGTGATGATTGTGACTATGAACCAAAGCAGTAACTCTGAACTTTGAATAACATATTAGTGTTTTGGGCCCGAGTCTGTCTTTATTGTCAATGTGAAATGCAAGTATTGAAATATTGATTGTGAGTATTAAAAATGAATTATGCTTGGTGAATTGTGAATGATATAATGTTATTAAGTGTAATATGTAAATGAATTGTGGTTGATGATAAAGGTTGTCTTTATTGGAAATATGATTTATGATTTGTATGATATGTAAATTGTGTATTGCAATAATGAGTGATATGATGTGTAATGTGTGTATTGCAATAATGAGTGTATGATATGTAATGTGTGTATTGCAATAATAATTGGTATGATATGTAAAGTGTGTATTGCAATAATGGTTGGTGATAATATTATGTATATATATATACATCATATATGAAATTAGCTAGGATATATTAAAGATAAAATTAAAAAGAAAAGAAGATATGATAAGAACTAATTATATATTGAATCGATGTATCATTATATATCAATACTTTTATACTATATGTTTATATTTTATATTTGGACTACTAAGCTCTCGGGCTTAGCGCGGGTGTTTATTCGCGCAGGTATATAGATGGAAGATATGAAGTCTTTTGTTCAAGAAGAGTAAAGTTTGTCGAGACCAACTAGAGGGTAATGCATACATGTATAAATTTTAATTATGATGTATTTCTGACGAGAGAGTATTTATATGTATAAATGAAGTTTTAATAAAGATAATGATTTTGTAAATGTTATTTAAATTAATGTATTATGGTTTGAACTCTGTTATAAATATTTTAAAAGGTAACGAAAAGTGGCATCCTTATACTTTATATATTTACTGTATGTATACTAGGTATACGCATAGTACTTATATAGGGTATCGGGGTGTTACAAGGTAAAAGAAAATCGTCTTTAGGGGAAGCCTTATTTAAATCTCTATAGTCCACGCAAACCCTTATTCTTCCATCTTTCTTTGGCACGGGTACTATGATGGCTAACCAATTTTGATATTCTATTACTTCAAGGAACTTCACTTGTATTTGCTTAGTGACCTCTTCTTTAACCAATTCAGCCCACTCAGGTCTTAATCACCTAAGCTTTTGTTTGACAGGTTTAATGTGAGTGTAAGGAGGAATATGATGCTCGGCTATGTCTCGATCTATCCCCGGCATATCTTCATAAGACCAAGCAAACACTTCTTCATATTTTTTGAATTTTTTTTCAAATCTCTCTCTCTCTCATCAGGAGTAAGGTCGGATGCTATGCTAATGTTTTTAGGATTTTCAGTTGTTCCCAAATTTAATGATTGTGTGTTAACAGAATTAATATTAAAGATGCTCATGTAACTGCTATTTGAATGTATGCAACCATCAGGAGAAACACCACACAAGTAAGCAAAATCAGACTTTATTGCATTCATTTTGGAAAAGAAAACATCATCATCCTCGTACAAAGCAGACAAATTAAAATCAAAATCAAAACCATTGTTCTTAGAATCATAAAGCAGGATGTCTTCAAACTTCTCTTCAACTAGGGCAACAATCTCTTCCAGAGTCTTCTCGGCTTTCAAGGCAGCTTCATTCTTCTCTTTTGGATTGGATTCTTTGTTGGTTGACAGGGTGAGCTCTTTCTTCACTTGCTCCACTAGCTCGGCAACATCAGCAAAAATTTCAAAACCTGGGATTAACTTACCCATGAACATGATTGGCTCAGGCCTTCCTTGGAGTGGTCCCATATCTGGAGCTTTGACAAAGATCTCTTCAAGTGGTGGGAAGCTCATCTTCTCACTCTTCTTTGGCTGGACATCGTTGTCTTCATCATATCCCAACCCTTTCTTAGAAGTTTGAGTTCTAAAATCTAGTAACTTTGTCAAACCGGCCTTACCTTTTCCAAGACCAACTCCGGGAAGGTAGTTCATGTTCTTCATCATATTCAAGACTTTGGAATCCATTACTTCATCATTAGAAATTGCAGCTACTTAAAAGCCATTGAGAGGCCTCTCAATCATTAGAGCGTTAACAATCTCATTATCTTCAGCTTCAATGACCGCTGTCTCATCTCCGTTGGGGAACTTGATCTTTGGATGAAGGGTGGAAGGAAATCCACCAAGAGGATGAAACCATGGTCGTCCCAAGAGTAAGGAAAAGGTAGCTGGTATGTCTAAAACAACAAACTCAACAATAGATTCAATTGGACCAACCTTGACAGCCGCTTTGAAAGTCCCTTCGGCATGCCTCTTAGTGTTGTCACAAGCATGAATCGTTACCTCGGTCGGGTTTAGATCTCTTGTTGACATAGCTAGCTTTGGTAATATCTTAAGTGGACAAACATTTATGGCAGACCCATCATCAACCATTACACATGGTGTCCTCTTCCCCTTGACTTTTATTTTGATAAAGAGAGGGCGGATGTGGTCTCTCCCTTCCTCCAGTAAGTCCGCATCTGAAAAAGAAACTGCTCCCATTTTAACTTTACTCTTTTCTTGAACCTCTTCACATTTCATTACTTCCCCAATTTTTATGAAGTTGATCAACTCCTCCGGTGTTATGGAGGTAGAAATTAGCATGCTAGCTAAGGCTTTGTCCATAGTTTCTCGGTGCTTTTTAGAAGTAGCTAATAAGTCCCAAATGCTAACACTTGCTTGGGTTCTTTTCAATTGTTTGAGCACAGCATCAACTTCTTCTACTTCAACTTCCTTCCCTTTATTAGTTTCTACCTCCTTAGGTGGTGGCCTTGCATACGGCTTATCGAATCTAGTATTAATTACTTCATCTTCTTCGGGCTCAAACCAAGTCCACTCCTCCTTCTTGGATACAATATCATCATCACTATCACTTGAATCCCAAAACTCGTTTGACAACACAAATTGTTACTTCTCCACCCATCGTAGCTTCTTTAATTTCACCAAATACCTCTTCCCCTTTGGTTGCTTCTCCACCCATATCTTAAAAAGAAGACATGACAAAGTCCTCATACAAACCTCCTCCAATCATGAAGGTTGTCGGTGGTGGTACCCTATTGAATTTTGGCAATGGGTTGTCTTTGGTGTTTGGCTTGTTGGGCTCGGGTAGCTTCCCATTATCAATTAGATTTTGGATCTCATGTCGCAACCTCGCACATCTATCCATGTCATGCCCTTGCATTTGGTGAAACTGACAAAATGCTTTGGTGTCAAAATTAGGTAGGAGAGGGTTAGGCAAAGGGTGAGGATTTAAGGGTTGTAGCAATCCCTTCCTTTGAAGCTTATTGAGAACCCAAGACATCGGTTTTCCCAATTCCAAAATTGTCTCCTCGTTCCTTGGTTAGTAGCGTTAACACTGACGGCCTTTTGCATGCTTTGGCTACCAGGTTGATAGTTCCCTTTCTCGTTCCTTTTTGTTGAAAAATGGCTCTTCTCCCTTTCCCATTCTTCAATTTGCAAACCAGCTTGAAGAAGGTCTTTGAAATTGTGGATGAGTGTATGAGACATCCTCTCATGAAGACTAGGAAACACCCCTCTCACAATCATCCTTATTTGATCAGATTCATCGGGCCTCTTCTTGAGTAAAGCAGCCTTGTTTCTCCATCTCTTGACATAATCTACAAAATTCTCATTCGACCTTTGCCTAATGGACTCCACTTCCATTAAGGTAACTTCTAACTCAACATTATATCCATATTGTTGGATGAAGGCTTTGTAAAGTAGATCCCAACTCTTTTGTGTTCCATCATCTAAGGTATTGAACCAATTTTGGACAACAGGGTCCAATGAGAGCATATAGTACCTTAGGGTTTGAGCCTTAGTAGCTCGGGCAGATTGCATGGTAGTGATATACTGCTTCACGTGGAGATGAGGATTTCTGGTGCCATTGTACTTAGCAAAGGAAGGCATCTTGAACTTATAAGGGAACTCTTCATCTTGTTCGAATAGTTTGTCGATCTCAGACATCTCTTCGGTTTTCAACTTCTTCTCAAATTTCTTTTCTAAATCAGCAATCATCCCTTCGACATCGGATGTCTCAGTCTTTTCAATAGTTGCTTTCTCAACAACCTTCGATTCTTTCTTCTTCTCTTGAACATCTTGGTAGTATCGAGCCCAATCATCATCATCATCAATGATCACTTTTTCATCATTAAAAACCACTTCACCAACTTTGGTCTTCCCTTTGTCCTTTGGCTTCTTAGTGCTAGGAGATGCCTCGGCATGATTCTCTAAGATTGCAGTCAATTGGTTCTTCATGGTCTCAGCTAGGGCCTCTTTTATTTCTTCCATCTTGGCGTTGAGGGCCTCATCCACCATCCTTTGAATTTGTTCGGGCTCCATTGTTTTTGGTGAGCAAGTGATTGAGTCGTTGCTAGATACTTCGTCTCCGGCATAGGCCGGATTGTTGTAAGCTTTTGAGCTATCATAATCCAGGGCTGTGAGCCAGAGAGGATCAATTATATGAGATGCGAATGTATGCATATATGTATGTATGCACAAACAATCAATGAAGAAAGATAATTAGGACGTTCCTTCCAACCTTATAACATCCACACATGAATGGCGAGTCTCTTTTCCTAGGTATATGGTTAACAAAATACCAACATGAGGTATCTTGTTTTCGAATAATTCCCTCGGACGTTTCAACCAATAGTTATATTTTCAAAAATGGAAATCCATTCATGATAATTCCCATTAATTAGGTTTTAATCCATCCAACCAACTAAAGTAGCTTTTATGCTATATTGGATTAAAACTAAATTAAGAGGATTATCATAGATAGATTTCTTACTTGAAAAAGGTAACTAATGATTCATGCTAAAAACAAGCCCATGGTTAATTTGTTCTTAGTATAAACTAGGCTCACAATTGATTTTTGGTATTTCTTAATTGACCTAAATATTTTTGCAAACTCTTTGTAAGGAGAGGTTGGATAAAAACAATTTTGTTTCTAAGCCCATTATAAAAAGATTTTAGAAAAATAGATTTTGGGCTTAGTATTTGGGCCATGGGCCAAAGAATTTTTGATTTGTTTTTAGAAAAGTTTTATATCCAAAGACCATCTTGAAAAGTTTTGATAATAGCTTCGTTCTTTTGGAATTTAAAGAAAAAATTTATTTTGAGCTTACAATATACTTAGGTCATATTGGAAAAAGAACAAACCAAATAAGCCATGATTTAAGCCAAGATAAATTAACTATAGTCAAACAATATGCATTTGGGGTAAAACCTAAGGAAAGTAACTAGGCCAATTACATGAGCTTTAGTCTTTGGGTAAAAAGGCTTAGGTTCCCATAGCAAGTATATACCAAATGGTACGAGGCTATGAGTGGTTATGCCATGCTCGATCTCCATACCTTGAGTGAAACTATGTTATCCCTTACATAATATAACACGGGTAACACGGGCGTCTTAACTCACGTACACAATGCAATCTAATATGATGCAATGGATAATATCGTTATAAGAAAGAATATAATAATATAAAGACTGATAGAGTGAAAATATAATCATTGTTTTATGCAATTTTAACTTTGATTTTTAATTATTCTCCAATTGAATTTAATGAGTTTGATTATTTGTAGAATTACATTTTTTTGAGCATGGAAGACAAGGCTAAAGGTTTTTGATGATTAGTAAGGCAAAATTCAAGAAAAACAAGCAAAAATGAAGGTAAAACATATGCCACGACCGTGGGTTCTATTTCGCCACTGCCTGAGCTAAGAACAAGAAGAAAATAAGTTTGGCAGCCTCATTTCAAAAGCCACGACCGTGGCCTACCAAAGGCCACGACCGTGGACCACCAGACCGACCTGGGCAGTTGAAAAGTTTGACGAAACAGTCAGAGTTCACACAGGCCACGACCATGGCCCTTATTTTATGATTTGTGAGTTGCAAATGTTAAAGATGAACTCACCAACCAAGTCTTGTTTAAACCTTTTTCAATTTTTCTCCACTAAAGAAGTCTCCAAGCACTCTATATAAAACACATTTCCTCCAAGGATTCAAGGAGAGCATAAATTAATCGGATATGTAATAGATTAGATTAGATTCATCCAAATAAATTTAGTATAAAAGTGTGACATTCTGCTTCAAGGAGGAGTTCAAGATCCAATTCAAGATCTTCTTCAAAGAAATAGAGTTTGGTATTTCTTGTTCCTTTTTAATTATGTCTTCATTTTCCATTTTTAATATTTGTAATATTTTTACTTCAATAATGAAGAACTAATCCTTTTTAGGGTTGGTCCCTTTAATTGAATTTATCATGGAATTATAAATGTCTATTTAGTTAATTTAGTTATCCTTTGATTATTTTGTTGTCTTTAATCTTAATGCTTTGATTATTTAGCCAACGATTAATTGATTTGAGATATTGTGTGATGGTGCGAGAGTGGAAGCATGACATTAGTCCAAGGAGATAACAATCTTAAGTAAGTTTCTCACTTAGAGATAAGGTTAAACCCTTAAGAGGTTGATTCAAGATTCTCATAAAACCTAATGAATTGATTTAATTACTTATGATCACGAGAGTAGATGTAAGGATTAAAGTCGATATTGGTTATAGTACTTGAGAGAGACTTGAACTTAATTTAGGAGAATCCAACCATTAATCAAAAGGAAGACTGAATTAAATCAATACCTTAGAAAAATCCATGATAAATCAATAAAGGTGACCAAACCCTAAGTTTTAAATTATTATAAATTTATTCTTGATTTATTGTCATTTTAGCTAGTTAAATCATAAATTAAATTTGATTATCCAAATATTAATCGGTTTAATTGTTTGGTACTTAGAATTAACCTCCTCATGGGAACGATACTCTACTCATCATTATATTACTTGTTAAAGATTTGCGCACTTGCAGATAGTGAGGCAGAGGCCGCAACAAATTTTTGGCGCCGCTGCCGGGGAGACAATCATTCTGATATTGATAATATTAAACTGTTATTACATTGGATTTTTACTTTTCTGCATTATTTCTTTAAATTACAAGAATACATGTGTAACACCCCTATACCCCGTATATGCACAGTACATACTACTACATTTGTAATATACGTATACCGGATACAGGAGTGCCACGGTTTATATTAGACAAGCCAATTTTTCTCTTTTGAAATAATATGAGAAAACTTAAAACATTTCATATATATATATATTATGGAACATAACAGGTAAAATATTTATTCATATTGCAGCGGAAAATGTAGCAGTATTTACATATATAAATACATCAAAATCAATGTTTACAAAACATAAAGTTTATACATGTTTGGAAGTTTGTCTCTGATGTTGAAGCCCACAATCAACACTTCAATGTCTAGACTCGACTCGGTCTAGTTGAACTCTCCGGTTCTACCCTGTCACATGCGCGACGAACCACAATCGCGTTAAGCCATAGGCTTAGTGGTACAAACTAGAATAATAATATGCTTTAATGCAAATGTCAATATCATACTTTCAAGCAATAGAGAAAATATTCAGAAATTGTTGTATTTCATAACATTACATTTCATTATCTTATTAAATTGTTTCACCATAATGATTCACATTGAAACAAAGACAAGCATGGGCCCAAAAGAATTTAATATGCTATTCAAAGTTCAGAGTTACTGCTTTGGTCCATAATCACATTCATCAAGCCCGCAGGCGATTATATATATATATCTATCCATGGATAGTGTAACAGACCCAGTCTCTTGGACCTTTACCCGGCTAGACCCTAGGGCCCCAATTTCTTGGTCCTCAACCCGGCTAGACTGTTATAGTTTTTGAGGCTTACGACCTGGTCTTTTCACCCCAAAAACATCATAATTCACATTTTTCAACTGGACTCGGCTTAGGACCCGGTCTTTTCACCTGTCCAGCAATTCATAGGCATGTCGCCAAACCCAGAACTCTGAAAATTGAATAACATATTAGACACACAATTAATTCATTTGCCTCATTTTCAATCTCTTTCACAATTCATTTCTCATTCTTCTCCTTTGTACCAATATTAATTTGTTACATTATGATTTCACATGTCTTACCACATTATTCCATATTTCTTTTCATATACAAAACATTACTCAATTGCATTGATACATCAACATAATTCACATTATGCGTATAATAACATATAACTCATTCATCAACAATGTATCAAGTAACTTAAGACATTTCTCTACTAAATGTGTTAAGTACTAATGTCATATAAATGTATGCAATCATTCAAAGTTTGTACTTACCTCAAGAGCAACTCACACAACACCAAACTCCTCTTCCAAGAATTCTTCAACACTTGTATTAGGGCAACTCAATCTCTTTAAAAACCTAATCCAAAAGGAATAATACACACTCACTTAAAGATACACATGAGATAATAAGGCTAAGAACCAACTAGGGCAAACTCTACACATGACACGCTCAACAACACGGGCGTGTCCATGACCGTTCCCTAAATTCACAACACAGAAGCTTTGACACGCTCAGTGACATGGGCGTGTCACTGGCCGTGTCAATCCTCCCTCAACACATAAGCTATGACACGCTCAGTGACATGGGCGAGTCACTAGACGTGTCAATTCTTCCTCAACACAGAGACTATGACACACTTAGTGACATGGGCATGTCACTGATCGTGTCACCCATCCAGAAAATAGAACCATTGACACGCCTAAAGACTTGGCCGTGCTCATGGGCGTGTCAGGCTAAAAATCCTGATTTCGGCAACAAAACATCACATCCAACAAACCTCTTACTTTCACGATTTTTCACTTCAAACAAACTTAACTAAACACACCCATAAACCATAATAACTTGCAAAAACACCAAAACAACTCAATAAATATATCAAACACCAATTCACAACCATCACATACACACAACTCAAACACGACACTTGCTCTTCCAACACCAAACTTAACTCTATCTCTTCAATCAAACCCCAAAATCAACACCAAGATGATCACACACCCTCAAATACACCATAATCAAATATACACATACAATCAACAGTAAAATGCCAAACTCAAAACACATGCTTAAAAGAAAACAAGGGAATCAAGTGGAAAACTTACCAAAAGTGATGAAAATCTTTAGAATTCCTACTTGATCACTTGAAACATCCTTCAAATCTTGAGTTTGGAAAGACAAAATCTCACTTTCTCTCTTGCTATGGAGTTAGCCGGCCAAGGAGAAAAGAAAAGAAGAAGAAGATGAATAGAACACAAGTCAACTCTTTCTTAACCACTCGAACTTCCTTTAATTCTCAACCAAGCAATTTTATTAATATAATATTCATAAAAAATCTTCCTCCACTTACTAATTTCCATTTCAATTAATTTAATTTAAAAATAATTAAATCTTCTTTTGACCTTCCATTTCTTTGACTTGTATATGTTGTATATATCTCTATATATACAACATATACACACTCATCTTTCCTTTCTTACTACTTAAACATAAATATATACTTTATTTCATTAAATCTAATTTCAACAATAATTATTCCAAATGTTGAAGATGAACTCACCAACCAAGTCTTGTTTAAACCTTTTTCAGTTTTTCTCCACTAAAGAAGTCTCCAAGCACTCTATATAAACACATTTCCTCCAAGGATTCAAGGAGAGCATAAATTAATAGGATATGTAATAGATTAGATTAGATTCATCCAAATAAATTTAGTATAAAAGTGTGAAATTCTGCCTCAAGGAGGACTTCAAGATCCAAGTCAAGATCTTCTTCAAAGAAATAGAGTTTGACATTTCTTGTTCCTTTTTAATTATGTCTTCATTTTTCATTTTTAATATTTGTAATGTTTTTACTTCAATAATGAAGAACTAATCCTTTTTAGGGTTGGTTCCTTTAATTGAATTTATCGTGGAATTATAAATGTCTATTTGGTTAATTTAGTTATCCTTTGATTATTTTGTTGTCTTTAATTTTAATACTTTGATTATTTGGCCAATGATTAATTGATTTGAGATGTTGTGTGAACGAGCGAGAGTGGAAGCATGACATTAGTCCAAGGAGATAACAATCTTAAGTAAGTTTCTCACTTAGAGATTAGGTTAAACTGTGAGCGGGGATTTTCGCCCCCACTCTCGGTGGAATGGTTATTGCAACTTCGGCATTGTTTAGGCTCAGGGCCTTAGAGAACACGGACCTAAGTTCGAAGAAAATGGAGTCACCACCCGGACGAGCCGAGAAAAAGAAAGGGGTGGATGACTCGATTCCTAAGGAATTCCCAACCCCCTAATGGGTTCGGAAAGTTGGGTACATGTGGGGAAGGTGAGAAATGCCCCAGCACCCCCCACAACGCCCGGTTCATTGGAACCGGCCTCCTTTATAGGTCTTAATATTATAAAATTCTTAAGAATAATAACACTATCCATATTACACATAATAATTAAAAGAAAGCATCAATATATTAAAATCAAAGCAATGTCCAAACAAAGCAAATAAATGGACACCCATCCAAGGATAAACATGCCTAAATAGGACACCCACCAAAAGGTAGAAACATGCCCTTTACATAGGTTCTAAAATAGAAAATCAAATTAAATTACATGATGTTTAACCAATGAGGTACCCACCAAGTGGAAACATACCTCTTACAACTTTTGGAAATCTAAATTAATTGATAAAAGTAAATAATCATTCATCATAAATAAATCATTCATCAAAGCTATTAATCAAAATAGAAAATAAACATCCATCCATGATAAATTAAATAAATCAAGTATTGAAATTAAATAAATTAAAGCATAAGAAATAAATCAAAGCATAATCAAGTATGGAATTGAATAAAGCAAATAAAAGTCCAATTATGGCTACTGTGACTTTTTATGGAATTAAAATAAATTAGGATTTTATGTTTTAAAGGGTTGGTAAGACTTTTTGATTTACAAAATTAAGGTTTGAATGATGATATCATGAAACTAGGGTTTTAAACACTTTAAAATACTTTAATTTATGATTTTTGGTTATTGGGTTCCTAAGCTACTGTGTAAAATTTAAGTTTTTATGTTTTTATGTTTTTTAATGTTTTAAAAGGATTAGAGTTCATAAAAATTAGGGTTTAAGATTTTAAAAGGGTTAGTGTTCATTATTTTGGGTTTAAAAGTTAAATTTTTGATTTTAGGATTTAGAAATAGGGTCACGGGTGGTGAATAATTTTTAGGGTTTTAGAAATCAATTTGATAATTTCATGAAGTTTTATGAATTTAAACAAATAAATTAAAGTTACTTTATGAATGAAATAGAACCTACTTTAAAAATTTAAAAGAAGCTGAATTTACATCTTAGTTTTGTTGAAAAATATGTTCAATTAGAGTTTTAAGGTTTTTAAGAAGAAAAAATAACAATTTTAAGCCTTTTGGAAGATAAACCAACGAAATAAGGTTTTTATTTTTGGCTTTAGAAAAACTAAATTAAAGTGCAAAGGTTTTTAATTTTGCTTTCATAGATTTGCTACTGTGTAAAAAAAATTAAAGAAAATTAATTAACACATACCTTATTTTGATGATTTCTCCAAAAACAATTCTTCTTGGATGTACTAGCTCCAAAGACAAGCTTTTTTTTTCCTTTGATTCCTCTAAACCGTGCTACTGCTGTTCCAGAAAAAAGTTGAATTGAATTTCTTCTTTTCCTTCCTTGATTTGGTTTCAAATTTTCCAAACTCCTCTTGGATTTTTGCCTCCCCTTTTTTAATTGTCTTTGGTCCTTATTTATAGTAGTTTGAGGTTGTTTATTCCTAATTAGTTAAGGTAAGTAATATTAATAAAAAAAAAGAAACCAAAACCTAATTGGATTAGGTTTCAAAAAATTTGCGTCGAAAAATTTGCGCTGCCGAAAAAAATTCTGCTGCAAAAATCTGCGGCAGCGCGCGCGGAGCGGGCCTGTAAGCTATTTCGCTGGTGGAAAATTTCTGCGTGCGAAATAGCACAGTGATTTTGCCCGCAGGAATTTCCTGCGGATGAAATGCCCACGGGCCTGTGCGATGATTTTTTCGTCACCGATTTTTTCTCACTCCGATTTTTATTTTTATTTTTATTTGTTTATTTCTATTTTTTATTAAAAAGAAATTAGATACTAAAGCAAAAATTATTTAGTAAAAATTGTTTTGGACCAATTAGGCAACAAAAATCATTTTAGACTAAATAAAACATATTGGACCGGATTGGGTCAAAAATTAAGGATCTACAGTTTGCCCCCTGCTTGAATGATCTGAAACCTTAGTGAAAGAGAGTGAAAAGCAATAAGACTTAATTTTTGATGAAACGGTTGAGATTTTGGGTTCTGGACCCGGTTCGAGTTCTGGACTCAAGGATAATTCTAGGTTTTGGACCTAAGGAAAATTTGGGTTCTGGACCCGGTTCGAGTTCTGGACTCAAGGGAGATTCTAGGTTCTGGACCTAAGAAAAATTTGGGTTCTGGACCCGGTTCGAGTTCTGGAATCAAGGATAATTCTAGGTTCTGGACCTAAGGAAAATTTGGGTTTTGGACCTGGTATTGGGTACTTGGACCTGAGATTGATTTGATTTGGGTGCTTGGATCCGAGATTGATTTGATTTGGGTACTTGGTGCCTAGATTAATTTAATTTGGATACTTGGACCCGGGATTGGGTACTTGGACTCGAGATTGATTTGATTTGGGTACTTGGACTCGAGAATGGGTAGTTGGACCCGAGCTTGGGTAGTTGGACCCGAGCTTGAGTTTGAATGACCTTTTATCATTTGAAAAGTCTGACTGCTCCGGCTACTTTATGCATTGTGATTCTTCACTATCAAAATGGATCTTCACCCTTTGATATCGGGTCTTCACCCTTAAAAATGGATCTTCATCCTTTGAGATCAGGTCTTCACCCTTGAAAATGGATCTTCATCCTTTGAGATCGGGTCTTCACCCTTGAAAATGGATCTTCATCCTTTGAGATCGGGACTTCACCCTTGAAAATGGATCTTCATCCTTTGAGATCGGGTCTTCACCCTTGAAAATGGATCTTCATCCTTTGATATCGGGTCTTCACCCTTGAAAATGGATCTTCATCCTTTATGATCGGGTCTTCACCCTTAAAAATGGATATGCATCCTTTGAGATTGGGTCTTTACCCTTGAAAATGAATCTTCATCCTTTGAGATCGGGTCTTCTTTGTTCTTTGAAGATGGGAGTGACACGGCCAGTGGCTTGGCCGTGTCCCTTGGGTGTGTCAGCTTCTGTGTTTTTTCTTTGGTTCTTCTTTATTCTTGGCTTAGGATGGGACACGGCCAAGCTTGTGGCCGTGTCATGTGACACGGCCAGTGGCTTGGCCGTGTTGTCTGCAGTGTCACCTACTGCTTGCCTTCTCTCTTTGCTTGGTCTTTCTTGGCTTTGGCCTTTAGGTGAGACAAGGGCAGTGGCTTGGCCGTGTCTCCTGCCCATGTCATGTTCTGCCAAGATTTCCTTTGAGGTGACACGGCCAAGCTTGATTTGGCTTGGCCATGTCTTGCTTGATCCATGTTTTCCTTGTTTTGATCTTCCAAGGGAGTTTTTGCACTTTAACCACTTTTCCCTTGCAGCTGCTTTTCTTTTTTTCTTCAATTTTGATTGGATCTTATATCCTCTCCTTGCCCCTCAAGGATTTTTTTCTTTCATACAAGCTTTGATTGATGTTTTTCTTGTCTAGTTCTTTGCATAAGCACACATTTCTTCTCTTTGCAAAGTGACTGGGGCTTCCACAAGCGAATAGGCTTTCCATGCCCCTTGATTCAATATCTTCTTTTGATTCTTTAATTCGCAGGGCGTTTGCTGTTCATTAAGACAAGAAAGTGCGATGTAATATGCTCATGTATGCATGATATGTATGAATAATACTTACAGTCGTTCCATCGACTCACAGACCGAGGTGATTAGCAGAAGTGTTCTCATTGGTTCCTTTTTGACGCTCGTTCAAATCTCGCATTGAAATGATTAAAAGCTTTGCATTTGGCTTTTATCTTCAACATGAGTGGTGGAGGCCCTAAGAAGCAGAGTCAGTGATGTATCCATATCAAACTATGTTTCAGCTTGTCAGTTGGTAGTTTCTTCATGACCTTGCCAATAATCGATTCAACATACTTCCCTTAACTTGAAGGCTTTGTATGACAAAATACTTTTTTTTTCTTTTTTTTTTGAATTTTGATTTTGAAATCAAATGTTGGCTTTGCCAAATCGATATCAATGTACCTCAAGACTTGATTTTTCCAAATTAATATATCTATAACATGACAACCCTAGTTACGGTACTGTTGCACTTCAGATAGGCACATACACATTGCTTGGCCAAAGGTCTCATTTGAATTTAAATATTGTCTATCTCATATGCATGCTTATCCAAACTATCTCCACTAATAGACTCTACCTACCAAGAGAGATCAACATGTCTTTGATAGGCTTGAAATGGGGTCTATAAGGGACATGGGTTAAAGTGGAGGCCATTTTGAGATTGGAGCTGGTGTGACACATTGGACAAACCCTCACACTACAAATTTCTTGTTGGAACTTTAGACAGTTGGGAGTAATCTTTCTAGACTCCAAATTCCTTCTATCTTCTTGGCATTAATCTGGATCTTGATTAGGACAGTTTTTGCCCTTGCAGAAAGTTTAAGACCCAAATCTGTTTCTTTTCTTCTTTTCCCTTTTTTCCTCTTTATTTTTCTTACTCTTCCCTTTTCTTTCTCTTTCCTTACTCTTCCCTTTCTTTTATCATTTTGTCCTTCTTTCTTGTAGGACTATCAAGTACAAAACTTTCAAGAACTGAATGGTCTTGCTCCTTTTTCTTTGATTTTGATTGAATCTTTGGTTGTGTTGGGACCAATTCAAGTCAATCCATAAAATGGAAGCCTTTTGTTGTCTTAGGTAAAAGAGAACTCAGTTGGCTTTGTGAACCACCTTTTTAGATTTTATCTTTCTTCCTTTTCTTTTTTTTCTTTTGTTTTTCTTTTGTTTTCTTCTTTTTTCTCTTTTTTTTAGCTCTAAAAAGAGTTGTCTTGGTTTGTACTAACTTGGGCTTCCAATAATGGATAAGTGGAGTAACATAAATATTCTTTAATAGGGATAAATCATTTGTTACTCTGATGTTGATATTGATATATTAGAGATATTAGGAAAACTTCAACTACCCTTATGGTTTTGAGAACATCAACTATCCTTATAATCTTGAGAACTTCAACTATCTTCATGGTCTTGAGAACTTCAACTATCTTCATGGCCTTAAAACTTCAACTATCCTCATGATCTTGACTAATCATTGCTTTCTTTGATCTTCTTGCCTATTCATCTTAGTAATCATAAGACTTGTCAAAAGTATCACAACAGCTCAGGGTAGGTTATTGGACAAACCCAATAAAAAGAAAGCTAAAATTTTATGAAGGCTCAAAGGGACAACTAGGGATTGATATTTAATTGGGTGGATACTAGTTGTTGGCTAACCAAACAATGCCTAGATCATTTCTCTCTTAAATAAGAAGAGTTCAATTTCGCCTCAAAAATTTGTCAAAGCATGTTCTAAGACTGACTAGGACCTAGACAAAGGTAATTATGCAGGAGCCCTCTCTAAGTAAGCATACACAACTCAATGCTATAGAGCCATTCCCTTACTTAGTAAAGTCATTCAAGTCATGATGCATAAATAAATTAATTCATGAATTATCAAGCTAGATTCCTCATTGGTCGAGCACCAAAATGAACAAAGGCCAACAAAAATTTTGATGAAAGTAATTTATTCAAGCAACTTTAAATTTGAAAAACACAACAGTTCCAAAATATTAAAGAAAGTAAGATTGAAAAGCAACATTCAAGCTAAGGAAAGTTCATTGAGTTAGGCTTCTTTTCCCTTCACATCTTCAATATTTTCCATCTTGAAAGGATGATAAAACAAAATCTTCTTCCAATCCTTTTCCCACCATGAAGGTTGCCGGTGGAGGTACTCTATTGAACCTTGGTAATGGATTGTCTTTGGTGTTGGGCTTATCTAGCTTGGGTAAATTGCCACTATTGATTAGGTCTTGGATCTCATGCCTTAATTGGGTACATCTATCAGTCTCATGTCCTTGGGTCTGATGAAATTGACAAAAAGCCTTAGTATCAAATTTTGGGGGTAACGGACTAGGCAAAGGTCGAGGAGCTAATGGTTGTAACAACCCTTCCTTTTTTAGCTTATTGAAGACCCAAGACAAAGGCTTCCCCAGATCTGAAAACTGCCTTCTATTCGCTTGATCGATTACATTAACATCAACTTCTTTTTGTGTGCTTTGATTGTTAGGCTGGTTGTTCCCTTTCTCATTCCTTCTTATTGAAAAGCGATTCTTCTCCCTTTCTCACTCTTCAATTTGTAGACCAGCTTGGAGAAGATCTTTGAAATCATGGATGAGTGTATAAGACATCCTCTCACGAAGATTAGGTAACACCCCTCTCACAATCATCCTTACTTGATCGCATTCATCGGGCCTCTTCTTGAGTAAAGCGGCCTTGTTTCTCCATCGCTTCACATAGTCCACAAAATTCTCATTTGGCCTTTGTCTAATGGACTCCACTTCCATTAAAGTAACTTCTAACTCAACATTATATCCGTATTGTTGGATGAAGGCTTTGTAAAGTATATCCCAACTCTTTATAGGGTCTAATGAGAGCATGAAGTACCTTAGGGTTTGAGCCTTAGTAGCTCGAGTAGACTGCATGGTAGTGATATACTGCTTCACATGGAGATGAGGATTTTCGGTGCCATTGTACTTAGCAAAGGAAGGCATCTTGAATTTATAAGGGACCTCTTCATCTTGTTCAAATAGTTTGTCGATCTCAGACTTCTCTTCGGTTTTCAGCTTCTTCTCAAATTTCTTTTGTAAATCAGCAATCATCTTTTCAATATTAGATGTCTCAGTCTTTTCAATAGTTGCCTTCTCAACAACCCTTGGCTCCTTTTTGTCTTGAAGATCTTGGTAGTATTGAGCCCAATCATCATCATCAATGACCACCTTATCATCATCAAAAGCTGCTTCATCAGCTTTAGCCTTCCCTTTGACTTTCTTGGTGCTAGTAGATGCTTCGACATGGTTTCCTAAAATTGCAGCTAGTTGATTCTTTATGGTCTCAGCCATGCCCTTTTTTATTTCTTCCATCTTAGCGTTGAGGGCCTCATCCACCATTCTTTGAATTTGTTTGGGCTCCATTATTTTTGGTGAGCAATTGATTGAGTCATTGCTAGACACTTCGTCTCCGGCGTAAGTGGAATTGTCGTAAGCTTTTGAATCATAATCCAGGGTTGTGAGCCAGAGAGGATCAATGATATGAGATGCAAATGTATGCATGTATGCACAATCAACCAATAAACAAGTGTAATTAGGACGATCCTTCCAACCTTATAACATCGACAAATGAATGGTGAGTCTATTTTCCTAGGTATATGGTTAACAAAATACCAACATGGGGTATATTGCTTTTGAATAATTCCCTCGGATGTTTCAACCAATAGTTATATTTTCGAAAATGGAAATCAATCCATGATAATTCCCATTAATTAGGTTTTAATCCATTTATCCAACTAAAGTAGCTTTTATGCTATGCTGGATTAAAACGAAATTAAGAGGTTTAGTATAAATAGATTTCTCACTTGAAAAAGGTAACTAATGATTCATGCCAAAAACAAGCCCATGGTTAATTTATTCTTAGTGTAAACTAGGCCCACAATTGATTTTTGGTATTTCATAATTGATCTAAATATTTTTGCATGCTCATTGTAAAAAATGGTTGGGTGAAAATAATTTTGTAAAATAATTTTGTTTCTAAGCCCATTGTAAAAGATTTTAGAAAAATGGATTTTGGGCTTAGTATTTGGGCCATGGGCCAAAGAATTTTTTATTTGTTTTTAAAAAAGTCTTATGTCCAAAGACCATTTTGAAAAGTTTTGAAAAATAGCTTTGGTCTTTTGGATTTTAAAGAAAAAATTTATTTTGAGCTTACAATATACTTAGGTCATATTAGAAAAAGAACAAACCAAATAAGCCATGATTTAAGCCAAGATAAATCAACCATAGTCAAACAACATGCATTTGGGGTAAAACCTAAGGAAAGTAACTAGGCCAATTACATGAGCTTTAGTCTTTGGGTTAAAAGGCTTAGGTTCCCATAGCAAGTATATACCAAATGGTATGAGGCTATGAGTGGTTATGCCATGCTCGATCTCCATACCTTGAGTGAAAGTATGGTATCCCTTACATAACACAAAAGTATGGTAACACGGGCATCCTAACTCACGTACACGATGCAAACTAATATGATGCAATGGATAATATCATTAAAATAAAGAATAGAATAATATAAAGACCAACGGAATCAACTTCTCATATCCCCAGTGGAGTCGCCACTGTGAGCGGGGATTTTCGCCCCCACTCCCGGTGGAATGGTTCTTGCGACTTCGGCACTGTTTAGGCTCGGGGCCATAGAGAACACAAACCTAAGTCTGGAGAAAATGGAGTCGCCACCCTGACGGGCCGGGAAAAAGAAAGGGGTGGATGACTCAATTCCTAAGGAATCCCCAACCCCCTAATGGGTTCAGAAAGTTGGGTACGTGTGGGGAAGGTGAGAAATGGCCCAGCACCCCCAAAACGCCCGGTTCATTGGAATTGGCCTCCTTTATAGGTCTTAATATTATAAAATTCTTAAGAATAATAACATTATCCATATAACACATAATAATTAAAAGAAGCATCTATATATTAAAATCAAAGCAATGTCCAAACAAAGCAAATAAATGGACACCCATCCAAGGATGGAAACATGTCCTTACATCACATGCCTAAATAAGACAACCACCAAAAGGTAGAAACATGCCCTTTACATAGGTTCTAAAATAGAAAAGCAAATTAAATTACATGATGTTTAACCAATGAGGTACCCACCAAGTGGAAACATACCTCTTACAACTTTTGGAAATCTAAATTAATTGATAAAAGTAAATAATCATTCATCATAAATAAATCATTCATCAAAGCTATTAATCAAAATAGAAAATAAACATCCATCCATGATAAATTAAATAAATCAAGTATTGAAATTAAATAAATTAAAGCATAAGAAATAAATCAAAGCATAATCAAGTATGGAATTGAATAAAGCAAATAAAAGTCCAATTATGGCTACTGTGACTTTTTATGGAATTAAAAAAAATTATGGTTTTATGTTTCAAAGGGTTGGTAAGACTCTTTGATTAAAAAAATTAAGGTTTGAATGATGATATCATGAAACTAGGGTTTTAAACACTTTAAATACTTTAATTTGTGATTTTTGGTTATTGGGTTCCTAAACTACTGTGTAAAATTTAGGTTTTTGTGTTTTTATGTTTTTTAATGTTTTAAAAGGATTAGGGTTCATAAAAATTAGGGTTTAAGGTTTTAAAAGGGGTTCATTATTTTGGGTTTAAAAGTTGAATTTTGGATTTTAGGATTTAGAAATAGGGTCACGGGTGGTGAATAATTTTTAGGGTTTTAGAAATCAATTTGATAATTTCATGAAGTTTTATGAATTTAAACAAATAAATTAAAGTTTTTATAAGTAGAAAAGATGTTTTAGAAGACTTTTTGAATGAAATAGAACCTACTTTAAAAATTTAAAAGAAGCAGAATTTACATCTTAGTTTTGTTGAAAAATATGTTCAATTAGAGTTTTAAGGTTTTTAAGAATAAGAAATAACAATTTTAAGCCTTTTGGAAGATAAACCAACGAAATAAGGTTTTTTTTTGGCTTTAGAAAAACTAAATTAAAGTTCAAAGGTTTTTAATTTTGCTTTCATAGATTTGCTACTGTGTAAAAAAAAACAATTAAAGAAAATTAATTAACACATACCTTCTTTTAATGATTTCTCCAAACACAATTCTTCTTGGATGAACTAGCTCCAAAGACAAGCTTTTTTTTGCCTTTGAATCCTCTAAATCATGCTACTGCTGTTCCAGAAAAAAGTTGAATTGAATTTCTTCTTTTCCTTCCTTGATTTGTTTTCAAATTTTCCAAACTCCTCTTGGATTTTTGCCTCCCCTTTTTTAATTATCTTTGGTCCTTATTTATAGTAGTTTGAGGTTGTTTATTCCTAATTAGTTAAGGTAAGTAATATTAATAAAAAAAAAGAAACCAAAACCTAATTGGATTAGGTTTCAAAAAATTTGCGTCGAAAAATTTGTGCTGCAAAAAAAAAATTCTGCATGCGAAATAGCCTAAATATTTCATAGGCAGAAAATTTCTGCGTGCGAAATAGCCTAGCTATTTCATAGGCAGAAAATTTCTGCATGCGAAATAGCACAGTGATTTTTTATTTTTATTTTTATTTTTTGATTTTTATTTGTTTATTTCTATTTTTTATTAAAAAAATTAGATACTAAAGTAAAAATTATTTAATAAAAATTATTTTGGACCAATTAGACAACAAAAATCATTTTAGACTAAATAAAACATATTGGGCCGGATTGGGTCAAAAATTAAGGGTCTACATAAAACCTTAAGAGCTTGATTCAAGATTCTCATAAAACCTAATGAATAGATTTAATAACTTATGATAATGAGAGTAGACGTAAGGATTAAAGTCAATATTGGTTCTAGTACTTGAGAGAGACTTGAACTTAATTTAGGAGAATCCAACCATTAATCAAAAGGAAGACTGAATTAAATCAATACCTTAAAAATCCATGATAAATCAATAAAGGTGACCAAATCCTAAGTTTTAAATTATTATAAATTTATTCTTGATTTATTGTCATTTTAGCTAGTTAAATCATCAATTAAATTTGATTATCCAAATATTAATCGGTTTAATTATTTGGCACTTAGAATTAACCTCTTCATGGGAATGATACTCTACTCATCATTATATTACCTGTTAACGATCTGTGCACTTGCAGATAGTGAGGCTGAGGCCGCAACAAGTTTTTGGCGCCACTGCCAGGTAGACAATCATTCTGATATTGATAATATTAAATTGTTATTACTTTGGATTTTTACTTTTCTGCATTATTTCTTTAAATTATAAGAACACATGTGTAACACCCCTATACCCCGTATATGCATACTACATACTACTACATTTATAATATACGTATACCGGATACAGGAGTGCCACGGTTTATATTAAACAATCCAATTTTTCTCTTTTGCAATAATATGAGAAAACTTAAAACATTTCATATATATATATATATTTATATATATATTATGGAACATAACAGGTAAAACATTTATTCATATTGCAGTGGAAAATGTAGCTGTATTTACATATATAAATACATCAAAATCAATTTTTACAAAACATAAAGTTTATACATGTTTTGAAGTTTGTCTCTGATCTTTAAGCCCACAATCAACACTTCAAAGTCTAGACTCGACTAGGTCTAGCTGAACTCTCCGGTTCTACCCTGTCACCTGCATGACGAACCACAATCGCGCTAAGCCATAGGCTTAATGGTACAAACTAGAATAACAATATGCTTTAATGCAAATGTCAATGTCATACTTTCAAGCAATAGAGAAAATATTCATAAATTGCTGTATTTCATAACATTACATTTCATTATCTTATTCAATTGTTTCACCATAATGATTCACATTGAAACAAAGACAAGCATGGGCCCAAAAGAATTTAATATGCTATTCAAAGTTCAGAGTTACTGCTTTGGTCCATAATCACATTCATCAAGGTCATAGGCGATTATATATATATATCTATCCATGGATAGTGTAACAGACCCAGTCTCTTGGACATTAACCCGGCTAGACCCTAGGGCCCCAGTCTCTTGGTCCTCAACCCGGCTAGACCATTACAGTTTTTGAGGCTTACGACCCGGTCTTTTCACCCCAAAAACATCATATTTCACATTTTTCAATTGGACTTGGCTTACGACCCGGTCTTTTCAGCTGTCCAGCAATTCATAGGCATGCCGCCAAACCCAAAACTTTGAAAATTGAATAACATATTAGACACACAATTAATTCATTTATCTCATTATCAATCTCTGTCACAATTCATTTCTCATTCTTCTCTTTTGTACCAATATTAATTTGTTACATTATGATTTCACATGTCTTACCACATTATTCCATATTTTCTTTCGTATACAAAACATTACTCAATTGCATTGATACATCAACATAATTCACATTATGCGTATAATAACATATAACTCATTCATCAACAATGTATCAAGTAACTTAACACATTTCTCTACTAAATGTGTTAAGTCCCAATGTCATATAAATGTATGCAATCATTCAAAGTTTGTATTTACTTCAAGAGCAACTCAAACAACACCAAACTCCTCTTCCAAGAATTCTTCAACACTTGGATTAGGGCTGTAACACCCCTATACCCCGTATACGTACACAGCATGCTTATACGATCTTAATATACGTATACTGAATATAGAAAGGTCACAGTTAACAAAACACACAAGTCATCCCTCGGACGACTTCTGAATAAATTTAAAACATTTAAGGTAATTTATAAAACACGATAAATAAAAATGTTTATTCAAAACGCAGCGGAAAATATAACAAATAAAACCCCGTATACCTTTTTCATTTTATAGGCATGCCTCCAAACCCAGAACTCTGAAATCGAATAACACATTAGTTACACAATTCATTTACTATTTCAATATCAATCTCATCATCAATTTGGCAAACATGCCTTATCTCTTTCAATTGAATCATCATAGCTAATCACAATGGCTTCACATCTCATTTGAATCATCATTGCCAATCACAATGGCTTTATATCACATTTAAATCATCATTGCACATTTGAATCATCATATCACATTTCATTCATTATATCACATTTGAATCATCATAGCCAATCACAATGGCTTCACATCATACACATCATTATTGATATATATATATATACAACACCAATTACATTAACTACACGAACATGTCATTATTCGAACATACATCATTAATTTCATTGCATATGTATCTTAAATTCATCGTCATATAAACAATATGTCTATTTATTTCATTTCAATCATTTCTCAAGACACATTAACATCATTCATTATTAAAACGTTTATCATAACAAATTACATTGTACGTACCTTTTTGAATGATCATCGCCTCTTTCGCGCTATTTAAGTCATAACACTAGTCACGTTATGCAAACAATATAATACATTACCATTCACAATACATAATATAACATTGTTCAATCTCAACAATGATGTTAGACAAATGATCTCTATTTTGATCCTTGACAACTCATATGGATGATCTATTTAACATGTATTTGAGAATCTTGTTACAAAATTAAATTGCTTCAAATAAAGCAGAACAGAACACTTCTAGCGGTCGCGCCTCACCTGAATATCACCGCGCCATACAGTTACACGATGAAACCTTATCACAGTAGATTTCGCGGTCAGAAGCCCGACCTAAGTCGCGACCGTACTTCACAATCAAAAGATGAAACCCTATCACAGTAGATTTCGCGGTCAGAAGCCAGACCTAAGTCGCGACCGCACTTCACAATCAAAAGATGAAACCCTATCACAGTAGGTTTCGCGGTCAGAAGTCCGACCTAAGTCGCGACCGCACATGACTAAATAGCGACCGCCCATGACTAATAGCGACCGTCCCAAATTACGTCTCTCATACATAAACCCTAAATGTAGCCA
Source organism: Garcia nutans (assembly GCA_947685225.1). Lineage (NCBI taxonomy): Eukaryota > Viridiplantae > Streptophyta > Magnoliopsida > Malpighiales > Euphorbiaceae > Garcia > Garcia nutans. Next base: position 41,839,696 of record CANTUV010000045.1, read on the forward strand.
AACTTCTTTTGGTTAACTTAAAACACATTGTACACAACATAACCTCATTCAAATGGACATAATCAACATCATTAGCAATTATTTTACATACTCATCACAACATTTTCATCACCAACATATAACAATCAAACTTTCAAACAACTTCAATTAGCAAGAGAAACAAGTGTGTACTTACCTTAAGCACCACTTCTAAACACTTCCTTTTCCAAGACTTCTTCACTTCCCAAATCAATGAAAATTCACTTCCTTCAAAACTTAATACTTAAAAACACATCACAAACACACTTAATCAACCATCCATATCAACTCACCAATCCCAAACACAATTTCAAAAGAACAAAGGAAACTCAAGAGAAAGAACTTACCTAAGTTGTTGAATTCCACAAATCTTCAATTAAATCCTTTGATTCTCCCTTCAATTTGATGTTAGAATTAAACAAATCTCACTTTGCTCTCTCTTGTCTAAGGAGGAGCCAACCAACGTGGAGAAGAGAAGAAGAAGAAGAAGGAAATGAAGAAAAGACAAAATATCACCTCTTTAAATCTCCACCAAGTGATTCAACAAGAGTAATTACCTAAACACCCTTATACCATTTGTCTTGATTACCATTCATCACATGCCCTTTATAGTAACTTCACACTTAACAAAAATAAATATCTTCTTTCCTTGACTCTTCATTTTGACCAACTTATATGTTATATATATCATCATATACACAACATATACCATTCTCTCTAAACCCTAAATTCTTTCCCAAATCACATATACATAAACATTCTTTTCTCTATTTCTTTTCTCTTGTAATTTAACACATATATTCAATCCAATTATATAACAACAACAACAACATAATCACAACTTCTAGGGCATATATGAGGATATTACAATTCTCTCCCCCTTAAATAATTTCATCCTCGAAATTATCAGTACCATAACAATTTATTCTTAACAAAAAACTATCTTAACTCCCATATGGAGTTAATTATATGCTTAAGTTATTATATTATCAAATCACATAACTTCAACTCTTCCCTTTAGAATCAACCATCTTCTCTCAATTTCCATAATTCATCATTCTATATGTTTATACAATTGATTACTTCCTTGATCAAACATTCAAAAGATCTCATTACATTTCCTATTAATGACTTTATACAAGAATCAGCTCATTTATATAGTTCATCCAATCTTTATATTTAATATATATTGTTCCTTCATCTCTTTGTAATTACTCTCTTAACTTTAACCTTAAAAACCATTGGTTATATTTGTGCATTAATTATCCCATCATTACAATCACTGTCTAAATAGACATTTATCACTCTCAATAGATAACAAAATCCTGATTTTTCCATAAATGGAGTTATTTTTTTAGCACGCTTTTCACTTAACTTACATATTAATACATTATCTTTCAACTTATTTTATAGATAACCAATCTTTTTCTCTTCTTATCATGATTAACAATTACTATATTCAACTCATTCATGTCCAATCATACTTTAAAATTTACATCATATACATTATCATGTAAATACCTATTTTCTTAATACAACTATACACAATAAATTTCAATAATGATTCATAATCTTAGCCCATTCTAGATCCATTGATCTATCTGTCACAATATATCCATATTCAAATCTTATTCAACTCCAACCAACAATTAATGTATTTGACTCATCATAAAATTTCACCATATTCATATATGTATATATATAACTTAATTTCATTAGGGCAACTTATATACAATTCCTGATCATTTCCGATCCATATTCAATCAAATTATCATGATAAAAAATTATTTCAAATTATCTTAATATAATTTCCACCAATTCTCATAAAAATTTTATATCATATTTACTACTAATAGTTCTTTCACTTAAACCTCAAGTTCATTCATTCATTCATTACATACCATAAACATATTCAGTATAACTTTCAATCATATTTATTTTGATTACCTTATTGTCATATCATCCCTAACTCAAAACATTTTCATAATTTCCTTTTTCTCTCTTAATCTTCACAGTTATAACCAAATTTTTAACAAAAAAAATGATAAAGTACAACTTTATCCATCATAACTTTCAACTATACTTTTCAAACAAAATTCAATCCCACCAGATCTGTATTACAATCATTATATCTAAGATCCAAATCCAGGGATAACAAATTAACCGATCAAATATACTAAACAAAACACATGGCTTTAAAAGATTAATATTCAAGCCTAGGACTTTCAGATCAATACTGTTTTTCTCATAATTTTATCCTCAATCTATACAAATACAAGGTTAAGATGTATTTCAAGAATTACACATTCCTTCTTTACATTTTTGCTATATCAGAAGTTAATACATTCCAACTCCGTTTCAAACCAATTTGCACTCGATTATATGATCTTTATCCACTTAATTCATGTTTCAACAATATTACTTTATACATATTCAATCATATGCAGCTGCTATACAATTTTATTCGTCACTTCATTTCTAATCCATTTACAATTTCTTATAATGTATAATTGCATAAAACTTTCCATATATGAATACTTTGGAACTCTAAATATCATATGATAATTAAGTTCAATGCTCACTATCACAAACTCCACTGTTTCATAATACTCAAGTCCATTCTATTTTCACTTCCATCACATCACTCATCTAGCTGTACCCAGTTCAAGTCCTAGTCTCTCTTAGGTCCACTAATACATACTACATCATTTCCATAACACTAATTCTATAATTATACCACATACAAATTCATAGGTCACATTCATGTCATAATTTCATTCACATTGAAAAACTCAGTTTACATATCATATAAATGTATATACTTAATTATATACTCTTGTTTTATTTTCCTTTTTCATACATTCACTAAAATGTTCCTTTATAACTGTAACAACCGTCTTAGTCCACCTGCTAAACCATTCCTATCCGGAGAAACCATCAGGGCCTCAGAGCTGGGCTGCTATAGTACCAAACTGCCCTCACGGCCTTCCAACAGGATTCACTTATTCGAATTACACCCAAGACACATGAGTGCAAGTCGCCACTCTGGATCGAATACCTAACCTCCCCCTCAAGAGAGTCAGCGAGAATCATCCAGTACCATCTCTTCCAATATGATGCAAAGTATTTATTCATACAACACACATACATATATACTGACTATAATAGCACTTTATATCCATCTTAACCACATTCCCAATGTAACATTTCTTTCACTTTCATCTTTAAAAGCATTTAATATATTTCCATATCCATTTTTACCCTTTTCAGTATAATGCCTTAAAATAGCTCATCCTCATTTGCTTATCCACTTCTCTTTTATACTTCAAGATAAATTCTTATACTATCAATCACTTTACTCAATTCATAATACTTTCATATGCCATATTAGTCATTTCATTTAGCTCATGTATTGCATACACATTAAACCATCAATATCCAAATAATCTTTATCAAATGCCACTAAAACTTTAACTTCTCAACTTACTACCTCACTTAAACTTCAATTTGCCAAACTCATCTTATATATTTATATATCACAAAGCAGTATTAAAACATATACTTTTCACAATTATCAAGCTCACTTCAACAATTCAAATATCACCTATTACCACCATTACATTGAGCTTTCACAATATCCAAGCATCTCACATTTCTAACATTGAATTCACAATGTCCGTATTAAGGTAACAATACCAATGTATATTTTTACTTAACCCATATCATCTCTTTTTCCTTTAAACAAAATCTTAACTTTACATATCCATTAGTTTACCATTCAACATATATATATATATCACTCACATATATATACATATGTACATTACATCCAATCATATACACATTGAGCCCAATAACCTTTATACACTTTTCAAGTCTAGTTATTACAAATTTCAGTTTTCTTAAACTAACGTTGCTCAATCCAATTCTCACTATCAATCTTATCACGTGACCTAGCTTTGCACAAGTTCATCAATACAAGCGTAATCATTCTCAACATTAATAGACAGATAATTATATAGGTTACAAACATGCAATACTGTACGTACCTTACATTTTCAAGTGATCAACTCAATCTTTGATCACTAAAATATTACATTACATTATCACATTAAATTTACAATATTTGCATTAAAACAACAATGCAAACAACACCATTATATTTCCTTACATTAACCAATATTTTTATTTTATTTTAGTTTTCATATCATTTCTTTCTCTAGTTTTTACTTTCAAGTAAAAACCTTATTCAGACATTATCATCCCTCTCATAATTCAAATTTATCCCACATCACATAATGCCACATCTGAGACCAACCTAGGTGTCAATGCATATACATGTATTACAAATTACATTTCAAAACTCTTCTTTGTAATTCATTTTAAAATTTCAAAACTTTTTCTTTTTAATTTCACTTAGGCCGAGAATCTCGAACCTAAGCTCTGATACCAAAATAATTGTAACACCCCGGTACCCTATATAAGTACTATACGTATACCTAGTATACATACAGTAAATATATAAAGTATAAGGATGTCACTTTTCGTTACCTTTTAAAAACCTGTAACAGAGTTCAAACCATAATACATTAATTTAAATAACATTTACAAAATCATTATCTTTATCAAAACTTCATTTATACATATAAATACTCTCTCGTCAGAAATACATGATAATTAAAAATTTATACATGTATGCATTACCCTCTAGTTGGTCTCGACAAACTTTACTCTTCTTGTGGCATAATAAAAAACTTCATATCTTCCATCTATATACCTGCGCGAATAAACACCCGCGCTAAGCCCGAGAGCTTAGTAGTCCAACTATAAAGATATAAACATATAGTATAGAAGTATTGACATATAATGATACATCAATTCAATATATAATTAGTTCTTATCATATCTTCTTTTCTTTTTAATTTCATCTTTAATATATCATAGCTAATTTCATATATGATGTACATATATACATAATATTATCACCAACCCCAATGCATCACCAATACTCAAAACCAATATATTAATACCCCTACATTATATATACCATACCAATCATTATTGCAATACACACTTTACCTATCATACCAATTATTATTGCGATACACACATTACATATCATACACTCATTATTGCAATACACACATTACACATCATATCACTCATTATTGCAATACACAAATTACATATCATACAAATCATAAATCCCATTTCCAATAAAGACAACCTTTATCATCAACCACAATTCATTTGCATATTACACTTAATAACATTATATTATTCACAATTCACCAAGCATAATTCAGTATTAATACTCACAATCAATATTTCAATACTTGCATTTCATATTGACAATAAAGACAGACTCGGGCCCAAAACACTAATATGTTATTCAAAGTTCAGAGTTACTGCTTTGGTCTATAATCATAATTATCAAGCCCGTAGGCATCATATATCAATATCTCTATCCATGGATAGCGTAACAGACCCAGTCTCTTGGATCATCAACTCGACTAAACTCGAGGTGATCCTCAACCCGGCAAGACTGTTACCAATCATATATCTCATAATTACAATTTCTCATAGTGTAACAGACCCAGTCTCTTGGATCTCAATTCAACTCAAAATGAAGAGATCCTCAACCCGGCAAGACTGTTACCTTTTTCATTTTATAGGCATGCCTCCAAACCCAGAACTATGAAATCGAATAACACATTAGTTACACAATTCATTTAATATTTCATTATCAATCTCATCATCAATTAGGCAAACATGCCTTATCTCTTTCAATTGAATCATCATAGCCAATCACAATGGCTTCACATCTCATTTGAATCATCATTGCCAATCACAATGGCTTTATATCACATTTAAATCATCATTGCACATTTGAATCATCATATCACATTTCATTCATTATATCACATTTGAATCATCATAGCCAATCACAATGGCTTCACATCATACACATCATTATTGATATATATATATATACAACACCAATTACATTAACTACACGAACATGTCATTATTCGAACATACATCATTAATTTCATTGCATATGTATCTTAAATTCATCGTCATATAAACAATATGTCTATTTATTTCATTTCAATCATTTCTCAAGACACATTAACATGTTACTGAATGAATATCCTTTGTACCTTATCCAGCCACTGCTCAGCTACTGCTGGATCAATAGTACCCAAAAAATCTTCTGCTCCATACTTTCTTAATTTATCGCAGTGTCTCACTGGTACCATTGGCTGTGGTGGTGGCGGCGGTGGCTGCACTGGAGCTGGCCTCAATAAGTCTATCACATGCCTTAACCAACCCGGCGGAACTTCCTCTGCAGCTGATCTCCCTAGCACAGAAACAGGTGCCTCACTAACTCTATCAACTCTAGCTCCATCTCTAATCTCATCAGGAGCTACACTCTCCGCACTTCCCTCTACAGACTGACGTGAACGAGAATCCATTACAACTTATATCTGCAAATACAGCAGAATACACCTCATTGAAGATCAGAGACTGCCAATACCAAACATGTATTTTATTCAAAACCAACTTTTATAAAATCAAAATATTCTTTTTCTGACAATTGACCTAGGTTAGGAATCTCAAACCTAGGCTCTGATACGAAAACAATTGTAACACCCCTATACCCCGTATACGTACACAACATGCTTATACGATCGTAATATACGTATACTGAATATAGAAAGGTCACAGTTAACAAAACACACAAGTCATCCCTCGGATGACTTCTGAATAAATTTAAAACATTTAAGGTAATTTATAAAACACGATAAATAAAAATGTTTATTCAAAACGCAGCGGAAAATATAACAAATATTTTCAAATACATATACATTAAGATCAAAATTTACAAAACATGAAATATATACATGATTGGTAGCTTGACTCTCTGATCTTTAAGCTCTAAGCCAACTCTTCAAAATCTCAACTCAACTAGGTCTAGCAGAATTCTCCGGCTCAAATCTATCACCTGCGCGATGAAATACAATCGCGCTAAGCTCACGGCTTAGTGGTACAAACCATAACAATGATATGCTTCGATGCCTTGTCAATGTCATACATTCAAACAATAGAGATCACACTCATAAATGTTACATTTCATTATTTCAATAATTGTATCATCATCCATCACACACATTCAACATAGACACACATGGGCCCAACAAGTATTTAATATGATATTCAAAGTTTTACTGCTTTGGTCCATATCACAATAATCAAGCCCGTAGGCAATATATATATATCTCTATCCATGGATAGTGTAACAGACCCAGTCTCTTGGACTATCAACCCAATAAACTTGAGGAGATCCTCAACCCGGCAAGACTGTTACCTGTAACAGACCCAGTCTCTTGGACCATCAACCCGACTGAAATCGAGGAGATCCTCAACCCGGCAAGACTGTTACTTTTCATATATTTCATATCAATAATTCACATAGTGTAACATACCCAGTCTCTTGGACCTCAATTCAACTCAATTTGAAGAGATCCTCAACCCGGCAAGACTGTTACCTTTTTACATTTTATAGGCATGCCGCCAAATCCAAAACTCTTAAATTGAATAACATATTAAACATACAATCAAGTTATTCACTTCTTTACCATTCGCTTTCTCAATTCATATCTCATAAACACATAGGCAATCATGCCTCACCAATTTCATTTTGCATAACCATAGCCAACAATGATGGCTTCATTATATCTCAATCTCCCATTTCATATATCATCATCAATATACATATAACACATTACATTTCACAAGGTTAACATTATTCATATATATATATATCAACAATGCAATAAGATTTCTTAGTACATTCATATTCAAATGTGTAAATTCCAAAATCACATGAATGTATGAAAAAATGCAAGGTTTGTACTTACATCAAAAGCAACCCACACAACTCTAAACACTTCCTTTTTCAAGAATCTTTCACCACTTGAATTAGGGCAATTCACCTTCTTCACAACCTATTCCAAAAGAATGATGAAATCCACATGAGATCATAAGGCTAAGAATCCACTAGAGCAAACTCTAAACATGACACGCTCAACAACACGGGCGTGTCCCTGACCGTGCCCTAACTGCACAACACAAAAGCTTTTACACGCTCAGAACCACGGGCATGTCACTGGGCGTGTAATACATTCTGCCTCTCAGAAACATTGATGCGTCCAACAACATGAGCGTGCTCATGGCCGTGTCAATTCCCCAAAAACACAGTGGCTATGACACGTTCAATAACACGAGCATGTTACTGGCCGTGTCAATCCTACTCCCACACAGAACCATTGACACGCCTAAAGACCTGGACGTGCTCATGGGCGTGTCAGGCCAAAAACCCAAATTCCAGCCAAAACAATAGAACACTCAACAAATCACTTCTTCCATCAACATCCACTTCAAACAAACTTAACTACACACATCCAAAAACCATCTCAAACATGCAAAAACACCAAAACAAGACAAAATATACATTAACCACAATTATCAATATCATCACAAACTCTACACACCACTACAACACCATCTTCACCAACAAACTTACTCTTTCCTTTAATCCAACCTCAAAAATCCAAAATCAATTAAACCAAATACTCTTAAACACAACACAAACAAACCAAACACATATCCATCACAACTTCAACTCACAAACCCAAAGAAATCAAAGAATCAAGTGGAAGAACTTACCAAGGATGAAGAAACTCTTAAATCTCCAACTTGATCTCTTGAAAACTTCCTTCAATCTTGAACTTGGAAGATCAAATCTCTCTCTTGCTCTCTTGTTTCTTGATGGCCGGACAACAACAGAAAAGGAATAAAGAAGGAAAGAAATGAAAGAAAGCCACAAAGGAAGAAGAAAAGAAAGAAAACCAAAGAAATCAAAGTCAACTCTTTTCCTTAAAACCCTCTCATCCAAGCATTTAATATGAAATAATCAAAATATCATCTTCCACTTCCACTAACTCTTATCCCACTTATAATTAATTAATTCCTTAAACACAATTAATAATAATTAATCTCTTCCTTTAACTTTCTCATTGACTTGTGTATATATTGTATATATTTTCATATACACAACATATACACTCTCTTCACTTCTTTTCTCTTTTCCAATTAAACACAAATACACTTAATTCAATTACAACAATTATTATACCAAACTTCTAGGGTATATTTTGGGATATTACAAGGGTAACTCAATCTCTTTAAAAACCTAATCCAAAAGGAATAATACACACTTACTTAAAGATACACATGAGATAATAAGGTTAAGAACCAACTAGGGCAAACTCTACACATGGCTCGCTCAACAACACGGGCGTGTCCATGACCGTTCCCTAAATCCACAACACAAAAGCTTTGACACGCTCAGTGACATGGGCGTGTCACTGGCCTTGTCAATCCTCCCTCAACACAGAAGCTATGACACACTTAGTGACATGGGCGTGTCACTAGATGTGTCAATTCTTCCTCAACACAGAGACTATGACACACTCAGTGACATGGGCGTGTCACTGATCGTGTCACCCATCTAGAAAACAGAACCATTGACACACCTAAAGACTTGGCCCTGCTCACGGGCGTGTCAGGCCAAAAATCCTAATTTCGGCAACTAAACATCACATCCAACAAACCTCTTACTTCCACCATTTTCCACTTTAAACAAACTTAACTAAACACACCCATAAACCATAATAACTTGTAAAAACGCCAAAACAACTCAATACATACATCAAACACCAATTCAGAACCATCACATACACATAACTTAAACACAACACTTGCTCTTCCAACACCAAACTTAACTCTATCTCTTCAATCAAACTCCAAAATCAACACCAAGAAGATCACACACCCTCAAATACACCATAATCAAATATATACATACAATCAACAGTCAAACACCAAACTCAAAACACAATCTTAAATGAAATCAAGGGAATCAAGTGGAAAACTTACCAAAAGTGATGAAAATCTTTAGAATTCCAACTTGATCACTTGAAACATCCTTTAAATCTTGAGTTTGGAAAGACAAAATCTCACTTTCTCTCTTGCTATGGAGTTAGCCGGCCAAGGAGAAAAGAAAAGAAGAAGATGATGAATAGAACACAAGTCAACTCTTTCTTAACCACTCAAACTTCCTTTAATTCTCAACCAAGCAATTTTATTAATATAATATTCATAAAAAATCTTCCTCCACTTACTAATTTCCATTTTAATTTAATTAATTTAAAAATAATTAAATCTTCTTTTGACCTTCCATTTCTTTGACTTGTATATGTTGTATATATCTCTATATATACAACATATACACACTCATCTTTCCTTTCATACTACTTAAACATTAATATATACTTTATTTCATTAAATCTAATTTCAACAATAATTATTCCAAAACTTTTTGGGTATACTTTGGGATATTACAATTCTCCCCCTCTAAAAAGAAATTTCATCCTCGAAATTACCTAATCTCAAGTATGAAACAGTTCAGAATACTGATCTCGCATCGCTTGCTCATTCTCCCAAGTTGCCTCTTCCTTTGCATGATTCTTCCAAAGAACCTTCACAAGTGGCACTTTCTTATTTCTCAACTCTTTCACTTCATGTGCCAAAATAGCCACTGGTTCTTCTTCAAAAGTCAGTTCTGGACTCACCTCAATAGATTCAACCGACAAAACATGAGATGGGTCTGATCTGTACCTCCGTAGCATAGAAACATGGAAGACATTGTGAATTCTGTCCAACTCAGGCGGCAAAGCGAGTCGATAAGCAACTGGTCCAACTCTTCCTAATACTTCATAAGGTCCAATAAAATGAGGACTTAGCTTCCCTTTGCGGCCAAATCTCAAAATCTTTTTCCAAGGAGACACTTTCAGAAATACTTTATCTCCAACATCAAACTTTATATCTCTTCTCTTCAAATCTGAATAAGATTTTTGTCGATCTGAAGCTGCTTTCAACCGGTCCCGAATTATCTTCACTTTCTCTTTCATTTCCTTAATCAAATCGGGACCAACTAGTTTACCTTCTCTAACTTCATTCCAAGATAGAGGCGGTCTACATCTTCTTCCATACAATGCTTCATAAGGTGCCATTCTAATACTGGATTGATGACTGTTGTTATAAGCAAATTTCATCAGTGGCAAAAATCTATCCCAACTTCCAGAGAAATCAATGACACAGCTTCTCAACATATCCTCTAAAATCTATATCACTCTCTCTGACTGCCCATCTATCTGCGGATGAAAAGCAGTGCTAAAGTGCAATTGAGAACCCAAAGCACCATGTAACCTCTTCCAAAATCTTGAAGTGAACCGGGGATCTCGATCGGACGCCAAAGAAATTGGGACTCCATGCAACTTCACTATCTCACTGATATAAAGCTCAGCTAACTTTTCCCGATAATAGTCCATTCTAACTGGAAGAAAATGAGCTATCTTCGTCAACCGATCAACAATCACCCAGATGGCATCATGCTTCCTCGGAGTCAATGGCAAACCATACACAAAATCCATTATTACTCGCTCCCATTTCCATTCAGGCACTAATAAAGGTTGGAGCAACCCTGTTGGAACTTGGTGCTCGGCCTTCACTCTCTGACAAGTGAGACACTTGGATACAAACTTTGCTATATCTCTCTTCATACCAGACCACCAGTAATGCTTCTTTAAATCATGATACATCTTAGTTCTCCCAGGGTGCATAGCAAAAATCAACTAATGTGCTTCCTCAAAAATAATCTTTCTTAAACTAGCATCATTAGGAACACACAATCTATCTTTGCACCAAAGGCTGCCATCATCTCTAATAAGAAAATCTCGGCTCTCTTCTTTCTAGCAACCCGAAACAATCTTCTGCAATTTCTTATCAGCCAACTAAGCCTCTTTAATCTAATCCAACAACACCGGTCTCAATTGCAACTGAGCTAACAACACACCATCATCACATGATTCAAAACTAGCATGCAACGTTGTCAACTCAACAAGCAATGAGAGTGAATAAACAATCAAACCTGCTAAAGACTTCTGACTCAAGGCATCAGCAACAACATTTGCCTTACCAGGATGATAATCAATCAAACAGTCATAGTCTTTGATCGACTCTAACCACCATCTCTGCCGAAGAATCAGCTCTCTCTGAACACCCAAGTATTTCAAACTCTTATGATCTGTATAGATGAAACACTTCTCCCCATACAAGTAATGTCACCAAATCTTCAAAACAAAAACTATAGCTGCCAATTCCAAATCATGCATCAGGTAATTCAACTCATGTGGCTTCAACTGCCGAGAAGCATAGGCTATAACTCTACCCTCCTGCATTAAAACACAACCTAAACCATTATGTGAAGCATCACTGTAAATCACATATGGTTTATCTTCCACAGGCAAAGTAAGAACAGGATCTTGAGTCAACATCTCTTTCAACTGCTCAAAACTAGCTTGACGCTGATCTGTCCACACAAATCTAACTCCCTTTCGAAGTAATCTGGTGAGTGGAGTAGCTATCAAAGAAAAACCTTTCACAAAGTGTCGATAATAGCCTTCCAAACCCAGAAAACTTCTAACTTCAGTTACAGACTTCGGTGGACTCCAATTCAAAATAGCCTCAACTTTACTCAGATCAACTCTTATACCATCTGCTGACACCACATGACCCAGAAAAGTCACTTGATCAAACCAAAACTCACATTTCGACAGCTTAGCATATAATTGCTTCTCTCTCAAGGTCTGTAACACAATCCGCACATGCTTGTCATGCTCCTCCTTATTATGTGAATACACCAAAATATCATCAATAAAGACCACCACAAACTGATCTTAATATGGTCTAAACACCCTATTCATCAAATCCATAAAAGCTGCAGGTACATTCGTCAACCTAAAAGGCATTACCAAGAACTCATAATGCCCATACCTTGTACGGAAAGTTGTTTTAGGAACATCTTCAACTTTGACCCTCAATTGATGGTATCCTGATCTCAAATCAATCTTGGAAAACTCTGCTGCTCCCTTTAACTGATCAAAGAGATCATCTATTCTAGGCAGAGGATACTTATTCTTGATAGTCACTTTATTCAACTGCCTATAATCGATGTACAACCTCAAAGTACCATCCTTCTTTTTCACAAACAAAATAGGAGCTCCCCACAGAGAAACACTAGGGAGAACAAACCCTTTATCCAACAACTCCTGCAACTGCACCTTCAACTCTCTCAACTCAGCAGGTGCCATTTGATATGGAGTAATGGAGATGGGAGTGGTACCAGGCAACAAATCGATACCAAACTCAACCTCCCTCTCAGGGAGTATCCCTGGCAACTACTCAGGAAACACATCTGGGAATTCCGCAACTGTGGGTATACTATCAAGTTGAGAACCCACTACTCTGGTATCCACAACATGAGTAAGATAAGCATCACACCCTTTTCTAATCAACTTCCTAGTTGCAACAGCTGAAACAAACAAGGATGCAAGTTGTCTCTGCTCACTAGATACCATCACACTTCTACCATCACCGGTTCTTAGGGTAACACACTTCTTTTGATAGTCTACCACAACTCCATGCTTAGACAACCAATCCATGCCTAAGATCAAATCATACTCCTTAAAAGGCATTTCAATCAAATCACCCAAAAACTCCTCACCTTGCACCATAACTGAACTATCACGATGCACCTCACTCACCATAAAACTATGTCCTAAAGGATTTGTCACCAAGACATCAAATCCTAGGGACTCAGAATGCAATTCAGACACAGGCAAGATAGATTCACTTATGTATGAATGAGTAGATCCTGGATTAATCAAAGCAAGAACTGAAATGCCAAATAAAGAAAATTTACCCGCAATAACTGCTGAAGCATCCGGCTACCTCTGCATCACATACACTCGCTGAGAAGACCCAGCCTCATCTGGCCTACTGCCTCCAGATGTAGAGCCTCCTCTCGGACTGATCCCAGGTCGACCACTTCTACTAACACCTCTGCCACTTTGACCTCCTCTCGCACTAGGTCGAGAAAATTGCAAAATCTGCCTGCCTATGCTCCTGTATCTCAGGACAATCTCTGATGAAATGGTCAGGCGATCCACATCTGAAACACATAGCTGATCCACCAATCTTCCAATAAACACCCCCATGTATCCTACCACAATGGACACATGTAAGTGGAGTAGATTTTTGAACCACTGGAATCGGGGCACTAGCTACAGAAATTGTAGGTCTCGATCTCTGCCTCTAATACTGAACTGACCTACCTGACTGCCTCAGGCTCCTACTAACTCTCGGAATAAAACTTCCTCGACCTCTCTTCATAGATGAAGACCCTGCCTCAAACTGAGGTCTCCTAACTCTAGCCTCCTCCTCAGTAGCAGCTGCTGCAATACCTTGTGCTCTCTCAACACTTCTAGCTACGACAACCAACTGAGAAAAATCTTGATACCGAGAACCAGCAACAATACACATAATAGAGGGCCTCAATCCCTCCTCAAATCTCCTACACCGATCTATATCATCTGAAATAATCCCACCGGCATAGTGACTCAACTGGATATACTCAATCTCATACTCTGTCACTGTCCGGTTCTCCTGTCTCAGATTTAGGAATTCCATCTTCTTGGCATCCTTATACTCCCTCGGAGTATATTTCTGATCAAACTCCTTTAGAAAATCACCATAAGACAAAGTAGGTGGATCGTCCATGGCATGGGGAACCATCTTCCACCAATCATAAGTATCTTTCTGCAGAAGTGATCTAGCATAATCAAATTTCTCTTCAGGAGTGGCTTGCAACTGGATAAATACCCTCTTAACTCTATCCAACCACTGCTAAGCTACTGCAGGATCTGTAGTACCAAAGAAATCCTCAGCCCCATACTTTCTCAATTTATCATAATGTCTCACTGGCACTTGCGACTGTGGTGGCAGTGGCGGCTGCACTGGAGCTTGCCTCAATAATTCTACCATATGCCGTAACCAAACCGACGGAATCTCATCAGCAGCTAGTCTCTCTGGCACAGGAGCAGGTGCCTCTCCAGCTCTCTCAACCCTAGCTCCATCTCTACCCTCTTCAGGAGCTACACTCTCAGCACTACCTTCTATGGACTGACGTGACTGAGACGCCATCACTACCTATATCTGCAAACATAGCAGAATATATCTCATCAAAGATTAGAGACTGCTAATGCCAAAACATGTATCTTATTCAAAAACCATATTTTAAAATCAAAATTTTCTTTTTCTTACAATTTACCTAGGTTGAGAATCTCAAACCTAGGCTCTGATACCAAAATAGATGTAACACCCCTATACCCCGTATACCACACTACATACTACTACATTTGTAATATACGTATACCGGATACAGGAGTTCCACAGTTTATATTAGACAACCCAATTTTTCTCTTCTACAATAATATGAGAAAACTTAAAACATTTCATATATATATATATTATGAAACATAACAGGTAAAAAATTTATTCATATTGCAGCGGAAAATGTAGCGATATTTACATATATAAATACGTCAAAATCAATGTTTACAAAACATAAAGTTTATACATGTTTGGCAGTTTGTCTCTGATCTTTAAGATCACAATCAACACTTCAAAGTCTAGACTCGACTCGGCCTAGCTGAACTCTCCGGTTCTACCCTATCACCTGCGCGACGAACCACAATCGCTCTAAGCCATAGGCTTAGCGGTACAAACTAGAATAACAATATGCTTTAATGCAAATGTCAATGTCATACTTTCAAGCAATAGAGAAAATATTCAAAAATTGTTGTATTTCATAACATTACATTTCATTATCTTATTCAATTGTTTCACCATAATGATTCACATTGAAACAAAAAGAAGAATGGGCCCAAAAGAATTTAACATGCTATTCAAAGTTCAGAGTTACTGCTTTAGTCCATAATCACATTCATCAAGCCCGTACACGATTATATATATATATCTATCCATGGATAGTGTAACAGACCCAGTCTCTTGGACCTTAACCCTGCTAGACCCTAGGGCCCTAGTCTCTTGGTCCTCAACCCGGCTAGACTGTTACAGTTTTTGAGGCTTACGACCCGGTCTTTTCACCCCCAAAAACATCATATTTCACATTTTTCAACTAGACTCGGCTTACAACCCTGTCTTTTCACCTGTCCAGCAATTCATAGGCATGCCGCCAAACCCAGAACTCTGAAAATTAAATAATATATTAGACACACAATTAATTCATTTATCTCATTATCAATCTCTTTCACAATTCATTTCTCATTCTTCTCTTTTGTACCAATATTAATTTGTTACATTATGATTTCACATGTCTTACCACATTATTCCATATTTCTTTTCATACACAAAACATTACTCAATTGCATTGATACATCAACATAATTCACATTATGCATATAATAACATATAACTCATTCATCAACAATGTATCAAGTAACTTAACACATTTCTCTACTAAATGTGTTAAGTCCCAATGTCATATAAATGTATGCAATCATTCAAAGTTTGTACTTACTTCAAGAGAAACTCACACAACACCAAACTCCTCTTCCAAGAATTCTTCGACACTTGGATTAGGGCAACTCAATCTCTTTAAAAACCTAATCCAAAAGGAATAATACACACTCACTTAAAGATACACATGAGATAATAAGGCTAAGAACCAACTAGGGCAAACTCTACACATGACACACTCAACAACACGGGCGTGTCCATGACCGTGCCCTAAATCCACAACACAGAAGCTTTGACACGCTCAGTGACATGGGCATCCTCCCTCAACACAGATGCTATGACATGATCAGTGACATGGGCGTGTCACTAGACGTGTCAATTCTTCCTCAACACAGAGACTATGACATGCTCAGTGACATGGGCGTGTCACTGATCGTGTCACCCATCCAGAAAATAGAACCATTAACACACCTAAAGACTTGGCCGTGCTCATGGGCGTGTCAGGCCAAAAATCCTGATTTCGGCCACAAAACATCACATCCAACAAACCTCTTACTTCCACCATTTTCCACTTCAAACAAACTTAACTAAACACACCCATAAACCATAATAACTTGCAAAAACACCAAAACAACTCAATAGATACATCAAACACCAATTCACAACCATCACATACACACAACTCAAACACAACACTTGCTCTTCCAACACCAAACTTAACTCTATCTCTTCAATCAAACTCCAAAATCAACACCAAGATGATCACACACCCTCAAATACACCATAATCAAATATACATATACAATCAACAGTCAAACACCAAACTCAAAACACAAGCTTAAAAGAAAACAAGGGAATCAAGTGGAAAACTTACCAAAAGTGATGAAAATCTTTAGAATTCCAACTTGATCACTCGAAACATCCTTCAAATCTTGAGTTTGGAAAGACAAAATCTCACTTTCTCTCTTGCTATGGAGTTAGCCGGCCAAGGAGAAAAGAAAAGAAGAAGAAGATGAATAGAACACAAGTCAACTCTTTCTTAACCACTCAAACTTCCTTTTAATTCTCAACCAAGCAATTTTATTAATATAATATTCATAAAAAATCTTCCTCCACTTACTAATTTCCATTTCAATTAATT
Source organism: Garcia nutans (assembly GCA_947685225.1). Lineage (NCBI taxonomy): Eukaryota > Viridiplantae > Streptophyta > Magnoliopsida > Malpighiales > Euphorbiaceae > Garcia > Garcia nutans. The sequence goes on from CANTUV010000045.1 coordinate 41,857,364, forward strand.
TAATTTAAAAATAATTAAATATTCTTTTGACCTTCCATTTCTTTGACTTGTATATATTGTATATATCTCTATATATACAACATATACACACTCATCTTTCCTTTCTTACTACTTAAACATAAATATATACTTTATTTCATTAAATCTAATTTCAACAATAATTATTCCAAAACTTTTAGGGTATACTTTAGGATATTACAACATGCGTAGCAATCCACACACTCAACTTGTACCCTATAATCCTGAAATTGAAAAATTTTATAGACAGCAAAATAAGAAAAGAAGAGAAAGACAAAGAGGAGAAGGAACTTCAACTGAAATCCATTTAGAAGAAGGAGAATTTTCTTTAGAAGAAGAAAAAGAAATCATGGGAGATCCACAGAACATGACCCTGAAACAATATGCTAAGCCATCTGCTCACCCAAGATCTAGCATAGTCAAATCTATTGTGCAAGCTAACACATTTGATTTAAAACCAGCACTTATTAATTTAATTCAACAATTTGTTTTTCATGGCTTACCACATGAGGATGCTTATGCTCATATTTCAAATTTTTTAGAAATGTGTGATACATTTAAAATTAATGGTGTATCTGATGATGCAATTAGGTTGCGACTTTTTCCAGTTTCGTTAAGAGATCAAGGAAAAGATTGGCTCATTTCTAAGGCACCAGGTACATTCTCCACTTGGGATCAATTAGCTGCTGCATTTTTGGCAAAATATTTTTCCACCTGCAAAGACGGCTAATTAAGGAATGATATCACAAGTTTCATTCAACAAGATGGGGAGAGCTTATATGAAGCTTGGGAGCGGTTCAAGAATTTGCAAAGAAAATGTCCTCACCATGGAGTCCCGGAATGGCTTTTAATTCAAACCTTTTATAATGGACTTCATCCAAATATTAAGTGAATGATTGATGCAGCAGTAGGAGGTGCTCTAATGAACAAAGCTTATTCTGAAGCAACTGATTTAATTAAAGAAATGGCTGCAAATAATTATCATTGGACTTCAAAAGGAGGTATGCAAAAAAGAGTTCCAGGTTTACATGAGGTTGACAATTTTTCTTTACTTGTAGCTAAGGTGGATACAATTGCCAAGAAATTGGAGCATGTCAATTTGTCATCATCATTTCAAATTTGTGAAGGATGTGGAGGTAGCCATGATGTAGCTGATTGCAAGATAATGGAGCACGTCCAATTTGTAGGGAATCAAAATAGAGGTCCAACTTTCACACAAGGAAACACTTACAACCCCACATGGAGAAATCACCCTAATTTGGCATGGGGAAATCAAGGCAGTCAAAAAGCACCATATCAACCACAATACATGAAAAATCAAAATCAAGGCTTCCATCCACCTGAAAAGCCATCATATGAAATAGCATTGTAAAATTCATTGGAGCAACATCAAAAAGATTTGATAGAATGGAAAAGCAACATGAAAGACTTGAGCAAAAGATTGAACTTCTATAAACTCAAAACAGAAGCCTTGAAACACAGATACGTCAAATTGCAAGTTCTCTCCATAACCGGAATCAAAGAGCTCTTCCGAGTCAGACAGAAATCAATCCAAGAGAGCATTGCAAGTAAAAATTGGTAAAGGAAAAAGAAGAAGAAGTCAAGGAGAAGGAAATACCAAAAGAAACATTCAAACCATATGTTCCTCAAATTCATTTTCCTCAAAGACTTAAGAACCAAAAATTAGATAAGCAGTATGAAAAAATTTTAGAAGTATTTAAACAACTTCACATTAATATTCCTTTTGCAGAAGCTCTTGTACAATTGCCAACTTATGTGAAGTGTCTTAAAGAACTGCTATCCAAAAAAAGGAAACTGGAGGATAATGAAAAAATTGCATTAACAGAAGAATGTAGTGCGGTGATCCAAAACAAGCTTCCATCAAAGTTAAAAAATCCAGGGAGTTTTTCTATACCTTTCACCATTGGTGAAGTTGATTTTCATAAAATCATTACGTGATTTAGGAGCTAGTGTGAGTCTAATGCCTAGTTCTATTTGTAGGAAACTTGGCTTCACACAATTACAACCAACAAAAGTGTCTCTTCAATTAGCTGATCAATCCATAAATTATCCTATTGGCATAGTTGAAGATGTGCTTGTGAAAGTAGATAAACTTTACATTCCAGTAGATTTTGCAATTCTGGAAATGGATGAAGACATCGAAATTCCTCTCATTTTAGGAAGGCCATTTTTAGCTACAGTTGGAGCCATGATAGATGTTCGAGGGGGAAAACTTACTCTCCAAGTAGGAGAAGAGAAAGTGGAATTTAACTTGACAAAAGCAGCAAAACATCCAGCAACTCTTGATGATTGTTTTTTAATTGATGTTATAGATGAATGTGTGCAGGAAATAGGTGACCAAATGCATGATGATCCTTTGGAAATATGTCTTGCACAACATTCTACATTTGAAGAGGGAAATAGAGAGATAGCCACTTATGTTTTATCATTTCAACAAAATCCACTCATGTACTTTCAAAGACTCAAACCTCTTGAAAAAGGTAAAACTTTACCACTACCATCCATTGATAGGGCACCAGAATTAGAGTTGAAACCTCTTCCAATTCATCTCATGTATGCATATCTTGAAACAAATAATTCTTTACCTATTATTGTCAGTGCTAAGTTGTCTGAAGATCAATTAAGTCAAACCTTGAATTTAATTAGAAAATATAAAAAAGCCATAGGTTGGACTATATCTGATATTAAGGGAATTAGCCCTTCAATTTGTATGCATAGAATATTGTTGGAAGAAAATTCTAAACCTATGATAGATCAATAAAGAAGAATAAATCTAAATATGAAGGAGGTAGTAAAAGCAGAAATAACTAAGCTTTTAGATGCAAGAGTTATTTATCCCATTTCTGATAGCTCGTGGGTAAGTCCTATACATGTGGTTCCAAAAAAAGGAGGGATGACAGTTATAACAAATGAAAATAATGAATTGATCCCTTCAAGAACAGTCACTGGATGACGAGTTTGCATAGATTATAGGAAGTTGAATAAAGCTACCCGAAAGGATCATTTTCCATTACCATTCATTGATCAAATGTTGGAAAGACTTGCAGGAAATGCTTATTTTTGTTTATTGGATGGTTATTCAGGATATTTTCAAATTCCTATAGCACCAGAAGATCAAGAGAAAACTACATTCACATGTCCTTATGGAACTTTTGCCTATCGAAGAATGCCTTTTGGATTGTGCAATGCACTAGCAACCTTTCAACGATGCATGATGGCCATATTTTCTGATATTGTAGAATCAATGGTTGAAATTTTTATGGATGATTTTTCAGTTTATGGTTCAACTTTTGATGATTGTTTACAACATTTGGAACAAGTACTGAAAAGGTGTGAAGAAACTAACCTTGTTTTCAACTGGGAAAATGTCACTTTATGGTAGAAGAAGGAATTATACTTGGACACAAGGTTTCAAAAGAAGGAATTGAAGTAGATAGAGCAAAAGTGGAAATCATTGAAAAACTACCACCGCCAACCAACGTGAAAGGAGTTCAAAGTTTCTTAGGACATGCAGGGTTTTACAGACGTTTTATAAAAGATTTTTCAAAAATTACTAAACCTTTGTGTGAATTATTAAATAAGGATGCTGTTTTTAATTTTTCTAATGAATGTTTAATTGCCTTTAACAGGTTAAAAGTAGCACTCATGACAACTCCTATTATATCACCACCAGATTGGTCTTTACCATTTGAACTTATGTGTGATGCCAGTGATTACGCAATTGGGGCGGTTTTGAGTCAAAGAAAGGATAAGAAAAATCATGTCATCTACTATGCAAGCCGAACCCTTGATGATACTCAAATTAATTATGCCACTACAGAAAAGAAAATGCTTGCCATAGTTTTTGCATTGGATAAATTTCAATCTTATCTTTTAGGTTACAAAGTTATTGTTCATATTGACCATGCAGCTATCAGGTATCTCATGAACAAAAAGGAAGCTAAACCAAGACTGATTAGATGGATTTTGCTCTTCCAAGAATTCGATCTTGAAATTAGAGATAAAAAAGGAGCTGAGAATCTTGTAGCAGATCACCTATCCAGAATAGAGAAGCAAGCAAATCAGAATATTTTCCCTATTAATGAATCATTCCCCGATGAACAATTATTTTCCATTAAACATTAGATCCCTTGGTATGCTAATTTTATGAATTATTTGGCAGGTGGCGTCCTTCCATCAGAATTGACTTATGCTCAATGGAAGAAATTTCTTTCTGATGTTAAACATTACATATGGGAGGAACCATTATTGTTTAAACATTGTGGGGATGGAATGATTCGTAGGTGTGTTCAAGAAGAGGAAATGAAAAGTATTTTACAATTTTACCATTCGAAAGAATGTGGGGGACATTCTGGTACGTCTAAGACAATTGCTAAAATTTGGCAATCAGGATTCTTATGGCCAAGTATGTATAAGGATGCCAAAAATTTTGTTCAATCATATGATAAATGCCAAAGGGTAGGTAATATTTCAAAAAGACAAGATATGCCACTTAACTCCATTTTAGAAGTTGAATTGTTTGATGTTTGGGGAATTGATTTTGGGACCATTTCCACCATCATTTAATAATCAATACATTTTAGTGGCTGTAGATTATGTTTCAAAGTGGGTAGAAGCAATAGCTAGTCCAACAAATGATTCTAAGGTTGTTACCAGATTTGTAAAGAAAAATACTTTCACTAGATTTGGAGCCCCTAGGGCCATAATTAGTGATGGGGGTACTCATTTTTGTAACAAGACTTTTGATTCTATCCTAGGAAATATGGAGTACAACATAAGGTGACAACAGCTTATCACCCTCAAACTAGTGGACAAGTGGAGATTTCTAATAGGGAACTTAAGTGGATCTTAGAGTAAACTCTTAGTAATTCAAGGAAAGATTGGTCAATCAAGTTAGATGATGCACAAGTCAATGTCAAGCTATCGACGATAAATTTAGCGCTTTTTGGGAGGCAACCCAATTCTTTTTTCCTTTTTGTTCTTTTAGATTAATTTTTCATTTCCAACTTTTTAATAGATGTGTTTAAATTTTGTTTTGAAGGTAATCAAAAGTGCATATACACAAGAAATGGAAGGAATTCAGATGCCACGACTGTGGCCATCCATCCCCAGGGCGTAGGATTCAATTTGAAACTGTAAAAATGGAAACGGAGGAAAAATTTTGATAAAACAGCAAGAAAACAAATGCCACGACCATGGTCTCCCAAAGGCCACGACCGTGGGATCAAGACCAAGGCTGCCAAGATGTCCTTCTCAAAGAAAACAAGGAGGCAGAAGCAAAACCAAAGCCACGACAGTGGCATCCCAAGGGCCATGACCGTGGCCTCCCATGCAAACTGCCATTGACCAAGTCAACACAAGGCAATGACCGTGGCACTTACAGGCCATGACCGTGGCCTTCCAAGAACTATATAAGCTTCTCATTTTCTCTCCTTCTTTATCCCTGGCCGCCTAAGTTTGAAAGCCACTACCAAAACCTCTCAACCCACGACCTAAACTCCAATTTTCATTCAATTTTCTTCAATTCTTCCATATTTTCATCAAATCAAACACAAAAATGGTGAGAAGCAAGACTTTAGCCACAAAATCAATAGGAAAATCAAAAGGTGGAGGATCAAGGGGAGATGGGTCTAAAAGAAGATACCAAGAAACATCTTCCTCATCATCGTCAACACCATCTCCACCAACATCTCCAACACCTCAAGGACCAAGCAGGTATCATGAAATTCATTTCCAAGATGAAGAATAAAGGCAAAGGTACCAAATTTTAAGCTCTAGAAAAATTATTCCTTCTCGGTTTATTGATGGAACTGTTGTGTAGAAATTAAGATGGAATAATGAATTGATGAAAATGTTTACTGATATGCAATGGATCCTATTTGCTAGTATGTGTTTCTCCACCTATGCTGAATTAACCCTGGAATTCTTAAGTAGTTTTCAATTTTTTCCACCCAATTTTCAAGCTGGATTCAATGGGAGAGTGGAATTTAGATTGGGAAATCAAAATTATAATTGGCTTATGCTTGAATTCGGGGATGCACTTGGATTATCAAATTTGGAGGGGATACCTGGGAGAATGGAGGAGTTTGATGAAAATTCCACATGGACTAGATTAGGAGGCACAAGACGATTTAATAGCAAAATATCTAAAGCCTCTAATTTTACAAACCCATTCTATAGGTATATTCATGTTGTCCTAGCAAACACCAGTTTTGGAAGAGGGGAGAGTCAAGGAAATGTAAATTCAAAAGAATTGCACTTCTTTTATTGTGCCATCGAGGAAAAAGTATTTAATGTCGGTTATTGGTTTGCTAGAAGATGTGAGGAAGTGATTAGACAACGGAGTGGAAAAATTGTAATTGGGGGGGGGGATGATCACAAAAATTGTACATTATCTAAATATTAGATTTGATCACCTTGTCCCCGTACCTGGTAAAATTACAATTGATATGATCTCTGTTTTAGCCATATGGATAGCAAGAAAAAGAGGGAACCAGTATGAGATTTTAGGGCCACCGGATGAAGATATAAACATTGACATAGATGAGTTTCTTGGAGAAGGGGTAGAGTTTGATGAACCTGAAGATCAACCACCACCTCCACCTTTTGAGGCCGGTCCATCCGTACCACCACCCTCTGAAGCCGGACCATCTGCTCCACCACCAAACACATTTGAATATATTACTAATAGACTTGACTCTTTTGAAAATGAGATGAATCGCAGGAATGAAGTCTGGGAGCAACGTTTTGACAGCATGAAGCAGCAGTTTGGAGGAGTTGTGCATGAGGTACGTACCATTTCCACTCAGATGACGGGCCTTAATGAACAGTTCAACACTTTCTTTGCTCAATTTGGACTGCACTACCCGCCTCCATAGCAACAACCTTCGCCTGGTGATGACCCTGATGCAGGCACCCACTGAGGACAGTGTGATTAATGTTTGGGGGAGTTTTCTGAATTATTGTTTAATCTTATGCACAATTGTGGTACTTTTATATTTTGTTTAGTTATTGACTTTTATATTTTTTGTTTTTATGGTACTTTTATATTTTATTTCAATTTTAACTCTGCTTTTGGTTACTTATGGTTTAATTTTTGTTTAGTATTTTTATTTCTTTATTTGTTCTTTTATATGTTAAAATTTGATTCAGTTAAGTTTTAATTCTAAAAGTTAAAATTCGGTGGAATAATAATACCTTATGAATTTTAATATTCCAAATGAGCTCTTCAATGCAATTAAAAGTGGTTCATTATTGAATTTTAGATTGAGTTTATATTCTTTTACCTAGGCCTAGAACATGTTTAAAAGAGCTTTTGAGGCGACAAGGAATCAAGCTAGATAAAAGGGAAAAATGATTTAGGCATTGTTTGAAAAGCCAAATCCTTATATCCACCATATTTGAACATTGCCTCTAGTTGTCCCTTTTGAGCCTAAATAAATATTTTAGCTTGAGAATTTCTTGATAAGCAACAAAAACCACCCTTTTCAAGGTTAACTATCTTTTGAAAAATTACTATGAGGATACAAGATAAAAATAAGAAGCTCCTAAAGTTTAAAGTTTGGGGGAGTTTTACATATAAAAAAAATGATATATAAATATGATAAATAAATTAGACTCACTAAAAAGGAAGAAAGCAGCAAAGCATTCAAAAATCCTCTACAAAAGCTATAAAAAAACTTGGAAGATACTTAACCTATTTTTATATAAACCTTATTTTAGCCCATACCTTTTAGACCTCATTACAAGCCTATTAAAAACCTTTTGATTTCCCTTAATCTAGTGTGGTCTATTAGTGGAGAAGGTAAAATTATGAAGCTAATTATAAAGCTAATTGCAACATAAGGTTTTAAAACTTGGATTGTTTAAGATTTTACATATAAACTAACATATAGAGAAATATATAACTCTAAATTGCTTGAGGATAAGCAATAATTCAAGTTTGGGGGAATTTGATAGAGTGAAAATATAATCATTGTTTTATGCAATTTTAACTCTGATTTTTAACTATTCTCCAATTGAATTTGATGAGTTTAATTATTTGAGTTAGAATTACACTTTTTGAGCATGGAAGATAAGGCTAAAGGTTTTTTATGATTAGTAAGGCAAAATTCAAGAAAAACAAGCAAAAATGAAGGCAAAACATATGCCACGACCGTGGCCTTCCAAAGGCCACGACCGTGGGTTCCATTTCGCCACTGCCTGAGCTAAGAACAAGAAGAAAATAAGTTTGGCAGCCTCATTTCAAAAGCCGCGACCGTTGCCCACCAGACCGACCTGGGCAGCTGAAAAGTTTGACGAAACAGTCAGAGTTCACACAGGCCACGACCGTGGCACTCCAAAAGCCACTACCATGGCCCTTATTTTATGATTTGTGAGCTGCAAATGTTGAAGATGAGCTCACCAACCAAGTCTTGTTTAAACCTTTTTTAGTTTTTCTCCACTAAAGAAGTCTCTAAGCACTCTATATAAACACATTTCCTCCAAGGATTCAAAGAGAGCATAAATTAATAGGATATGTAATAGATTAGATTAGATTCATCCAAATAAATTTAGTATAGAAGTGTGAAATTTTACTTCAAGGAGGAGTTCAAGATCCAAGTCAAGATCTTCTTCAAAGAAATAGAGTTTGATATTTCTTGTTCCTTTTTAATTATATCTTCATTTACCATTTTTAATATTTGTAATGTTTTTACTTCAATAATGAAGAACTAATCCTTTTTAGGGTTGGTCCCTTTAATTGAATTTATAATGGAATTATAAATGTCTATTTGGTTAATTTAGTTATCCTTTGATTATTTTGTTGTCTTTAATCTTAATGCTTTGATTATTTGGCCAATGATTAATTGATTTGAGATGTGTGATGGAGCGAGAGTGGAAGCATGGCATTAGTCCAAGGAGATAACAATCTTAAGTAAGTTTCTCAGTTAGAGATAAGGTTAAACCCTAATGCTCCAATTGATTCAAGATTCTCATAAAACATAATGAATTGATTTAATTACTTATGATCACGAGAGTAGACATAAGGATTAAAGTCGATATTGGTTCTAGTACTTGAGAGAGACTTGAACTTAATTTAGGAGAATCCAACCATTAATCAAAAGGAAGACTGAATTAAATCAACACCTTAGAAAATTCATGATAAATCAATAAAGGTGACCAAACCCTAAGTTTTAAATTATTAGAAATTTATTCCTGATTTATTGTCATTTTAGCTAGTTAAATCATAAATTAAATTTGATTATCCAAATATTAATCGGTTTAATTGTTTGGTACTTAGAATTAACCTCCTCGTGGGAACGATACTCTACTCATCATTATATTACTTGTTAATGATTTGTGCACTTGCAGATAGTGAGGCTGAGGCCGCAACAAGTTTTTGGCGCCGCTGCCGGGGAGACAATCATTCTGATATTGATAATATTAAACTGTTATTACTTTGGATTTTTACTTTTCTGCATTATTTTTTTAAATTATAAGAATACATGCATAGCAATCCACACACTCAACTTGTACCCTATAATCCTGAAATTGAAAAATTTTATAAATAGCGAAAAAAAAAAGAACAGAAAGACAAAGAGGAGAAGGAACTTCAACTAAAATCCATTTAGAAGAAGGAGAATTTTCTTTCAGAAGAAGAAGAAGAAATCATGGGAGATCCACAGAACATGACCCTGAAACAATATGCTATGCCATCTGCTCACCCAAGATCTAGCATAGTCAAATCTCCTGTGCAAGCCAACACATTTGATCTAAAACCAACACTTATTAATTTAATTCAACAATCTATTTTTCATGGCTTACCACATGAGGATGCTTATGCTGATATTTCAAATTTTTTAGAAATGTGTGATACATTTAAAATTAATGGTGTATCTGATGATACAATTAGGTTGCGACTTTTTCCAGTTTCATTAAGAGATCAAGGAAAAGATTGGCTCATTTCTAAGGCACCAGGTACATTCTCCACTTGGGATCAATTAGCTGCTGCATTTTTGGCAAAATATTTTTCCACCTGCAAAGGCGGCTAATTAAGGAATGATATCACAAGTTTCATTCAACAAGATGGGGAGAGCTTATATGAAGCTTGGGAGCGGTTCAAGATGTTAGTAAATCGAGAAGAATCTGCAACCCTTTTGCCGCAGCGGAAAACAAAAATTATCTTTTGATTTATTCCCAGGATCCATGTGATCCATTCAGTTCGATAAAAGAGATTTGAAACTAACCTTTTGTGTAGCTTCAAATCGATTAACAGATGCTGCCTTCTGAAGACGAACGCCCTCTAGCGAAGTCCACACGAACATACTCCGGTCTGAGTGCTAGCTCACCAACGGCAGTGGCTGAACCTTTTCAAAAATGAAACTAGGGTTTTTAAGGTTTTCCTCTTCTTCCGTTTTCTTTCAAAATGAATAATGATCAGATCATCATCCCTCTAGCCCTTTTAAAACCGTTTAAAAGACTTTTCTTGTCAAAACCCTAACTATCCATATCCTATATGGACCCACATTTTTAATAATTATTATCTAATAATAATTATTATAACAATATTATTATTAATATCTAATAATAATAATAATAATACTAACAACAATAATAAAAATATAATTATTATTATTTAAGTACAGCCTACGTTCTATGTGTGTGACCCGATAGGCTCATATTAACTGGTAGTGTATTTCAATCTCTATTGAAATGCACAAATCATAATTGGCCTCTAGCAAGACATTACGACTACCCAATTAATCATGAGAATCATTATAAATGAAAACCTGAAATAGTACATGCATTAATCCCTTTGTCACACGATATCTAGTTTGAACATAAGTCATAGTAAATGTCATACTTATATTGTCCAAACTTATGATTACTCGATCTCCAAGTTAACTGATAAACAAATAAGATTGATCTTATATCAACTTATTTGAGCACGGCCATGCATTTCTCATTTACACTTATCGAAGGGCCCAGAAGATATCTCTCTCATAGAGAGGGACAAATTCCATCTTGATTGTTCATTTTCCTCTACATAATTTATACCATGTTCAAGCATAACCTTTATAATTATCTAGTTACAGATAACGTTTGATAATGTCAAAACATAATATTCCTTATGTTGGAAACTATGACAATCTCAAGTCAAAGGATTAAATGAAAACTATTATGAGATACACTTATGACATTAAACCATAAAGTGATATCTATGTGGGTCTATCCAATACACTGTTCTCTAACATGTATCCATAATATTGATTTGTATCTTCATACCTATAATCATCTTATGATTATCAAATCAATATTACACTAGTTATATTTATTATTATCTCCATAACAATAATAAACCAGGGATATAATCAGTATTATATATAACATGCAAACATAACAATGATAATAAAAACTTCTTTATTAATGACAAAATGAATAACATTAAGGTCCAAATCAATGGCCTAGGGCATATACACTAACACAAGAATTTGCAAAGAAAATGTCCTCACCATGGAGTCCCGGAATGGCTTTTAATTCAAACCTTTTATAATGGACTTCATCCAAAGATTAAGTGAATGATTGATGCAGCAGCAGGAGGTGCTCTAATGAACAAAGCTCCATCTGAAGCAACTGATTTAATTGAAGAAATGGCTGCAAATAATTATCATTGGACTTCAAAAGGAGGTATTCAAAAAAGAGTTCCAGGTTTACGTGAGGTTGACAAATTTTCTTTACTTGTAGCTAAGGTGGATACAATTGCCAAGAAATTGGAGCATGTCAATTTGTCATCATCATCTCAAATTTGTGAAGGATGTGGAGGTAGCCATGATGTAGCTGATTGCAAGATAATGGAGCACGTCCAGTTTGTAGGGAATCAAAATAGAGGTCCAACTTTCACACAAGGAAACACTTACAACCCCACATGGAGAAATCACCCTAATTTGGCATGGGGAAATCAAGGCAGTCAAAAAGCACCATATCAACCACAATACATGGAAAACAAAGCAATGAAATAGTGTTTTTAGCTTTAGAAAAACTAAATTAATGGTTCTGGGATTTTTTTTCTTTGATGAATTAAGCTACTGTAAACAAATAAACAAAAGGAATTTAGAATTCAAGCCTTCTTTCGTGGGGTTGCACCAAAATTGCTTCTTGGATCAACCAAATCAAAGGCAGTTGATACCTTTGATGAATTACTGAATTGATTTTTGGCTCCCTAAAAATCAGCTTGGTTCCACTACTTTCCATCACGGATTCGGTTTCAAAATCTCCAATTTTGTCCTCCAATTTCTGATTACTTTTCCTCCCTTTTGTGTTGTTATTCATAGAGGTTTTTTTATTGGTTTTTCCTAGTTACTTATGGCATACCATATTTAATAAGAGAAGGAAACCAAAACCTAATTGTATTAGGTTTCGAAAAATTTGCGTCGGAAAATTTCGCTGTAAAAAAAAAAACTGCTGCGGAAAAATTGCGCTGATGAAAAAATTTACTGTAGGAAAAATTGTGTTGGTAAAAACAATCTGCCGCAGTTGGCTGCGGCAGTGGGTGGGGAATAGACCAGCGGGCCATTTCGCCTGCAGGAAACTCCTACGGGCGAAATGGCCCACGCCAAGCCCGTTGGAATTTTCGGCGATGATTTTTTCGTCACCGATTTTTTCGTCGCCAATTTTTATTTTTATTTTTTTTTATTTTTATTTGTTTATTTTTATTTTTTATTAATAAAAATTAGATAATAAAGCAAAAATTATTTAATTAAAATAACAAAAATTATTTTGGACCAATTAAAATATATTAGACAACACAAAAATTATTTTGTACTAAATCGAACTGGGTCAAAAATTAAGGGTCTACATGATCCAAGTCAGAAAGAGCGCACAACACAGATAAGTGAATGGCAGACTCGGTGCTACCCAAAATGGTTGCCCCCAACAAATATAACAAAAATCCCTGAATATATAGTTTTGCCATCTCACCCTGCACGGGTCGAGTGTACTTTACCCAATACTCTCGGATGGGCTCCTATATCGAATCTTATATGACCTCCTACATCGGGGCTTGACACCAATCAACTGTTGAATTTCTTCTTTTTTCAAAATATTACTTGTCAAAGGGATGGGGGTTCCATCACATCGGAGACCGATTATAGCAGCAAAGTCAACCAGACCAATTGTCATCTCTCCAATGGGCAAATGAAAAGTATGAGTTGTGGCCAACCATCATTCTGCAAGCGCCTGGATCACACTCCGGTCTATTTTATAGCCCCATGCTGGTAATTGCAAAATAAAGTCCTCAAAACCACTTTTTCACACCATTCTCTTTACTGCAGGCGAGGCCTGGTCATACCACTTACATGCCTTGTGAATATTTCCTCCTACTTTGATATCGCAACCATCACGCTATCCAATTACAGGTAAGTCTAGGTAAGTACACATGTAATTTTATACACACACTAAAATATATATATATAATAAAATAATAATAATAACTATAATAATAAATAAAAAGTAATAATAGTAACATACAATAATAAAATAAAAAATATATAATAATTTTGTACAAATATCTAAAGCAATATATTTATGTAAAAATAATAATAATAAAAATATATATAAAAAAATAAAATAAAATAAAATAAAAAGTAAAATATATATATATAAAATAAATAAAAGTAAAAATAAAAAAGGGGACACAGACAAATAATTTCTCGCATAATAATTGATGTGTTTCATTCTTATACAATCATTTTACATTAGAAGTTTCATGCATAAATTTATAGATTTTGTTATACAAATAAATTATGCTACATAGATATTTTTGTATATCAATTCTTGTATAATCTACATGAATATAATTATACTAATAAATCTTGCAATAAATTATTTATATGTATGGAAAAGTACCACTTACCGGTGTTTTATCTTTGGAACTCCGATGGAGATGCATGCCGGGTAATATCGGAATTTGCATAATTTTATTATCTTGAAGCTAAGAAATCAATTCATTATTTGATCAAGTCCTATGCCTTGAAGAGTGTTGGATGCCTGCCATTGTAACTGTAGACCCTTAATTTTTGACTCAATTTGGACCGATATATTTTAATTAGTCCAAAATAATTTTTGTATTGTCTAATATATTTTAAATAGTCTAAACTCATTTTTGTTATCTTAATTAAATAATTTTTACTTCAGTATCTAATTTTTATTAATAAAAAATAAAAATAAAACAAATAAAAATAAAAATAAAAAATTGACGACGAAAAAATCGGCAACGAGTTGTCAACGAAAAAATCATCAACGAAAACCAGCGCGCGGGACGAATGGCCGTGGGCCATTTCTCCCATAGAATTTTTTTGCGAGCAAAATGGCCCGCAGGCCGGTCCTCGCACCTGCCGCAGCCAACTGTAGCAATTTTTTTTTGCCAGCGAAATTTTTTCGACGCAAATTTTTCTGAAACCTAATGCAATTAGGTTTTGATTTCCTTTTCTTATCAATATTAACCAAAAAATTCTTCTATAAATAAGACAAAAAACAACACAAAAAGAAAACAAGAAATCGGAGGAGAAATTGATAAAAAATTGGGCAGAAATCTGAGGAAAATTAAAACCGAAACCGAGGAGGAAAAGCATTGATTCAATTTGATTTTTTGAGAGAGCAGAAAAATAATTCAAGCAATTCAAAGGCAGCAAAGCTTGTCTTTGATTTTGTTCATCCAAGAAGAAATTTTTGGTGGAACCAACAAACGGAGGTATGCATCAATTGTCTAAATTTTATTCTTCACAGTAGCTTAATCACCTAATTGTTTCTTTTAATTCAAAAACCCTAGAACCTCAATTCATTTTTTCTAAATTTTAAAAACCTTAATTCGTTGCCTTTTTTTTCAAAAAGTTTAAAGTTGTTAGTTTTGTTTCTTGAAAACCCCAAAACCCTAATTTGCTTTCAAAATTTTCAAAACCCTAAATTGAGTTCTGTTTCTTTCCAAAAGCCCTAAAACTTCTTTTTAGCTTTTATAAACATTAAATTGTTTGGTTTATTTTCATGAAGTTTCATAAAATTGTCAATTGATTTTCAAATCCTAAAAACCTAATGCATTCCCCGAAACCCTAAATAAAAAATTCTAAAACCCTAATTCAATTCCAAAACTAAAAATACTAAACCCTAACTCCTTTAAACCCTAATTCTTCTAAACCTTAATCCTTTAAACTTTAAAACCTTATAAATTTAAATATTATAATTCAAACACAGTAAGCTTAAAACCATAATTCAATGAGTAACCGTAAATCATAAATCTAAGTGTTTTAAAGTGTTCAAACCCTAATTTCATGATTTTACCACTTAAAGACCAATTTGGATAATCAAAGAACTTTATCAACCTATTAAATTCTAAAACTTGGGTCCATCTTAAATCCTTTAAAAACTCACAGTAGCCTAATTCCACAAATTCAAAAACCCTAAACACATGAAATAAAGAATCTTAAATAGAAACAGTAGCCCTAATTTGAATCTTTATTTGCCTTATTCAATTTTATATTTGATTATACTTTGATTTATTTTATATGCTTTAACTTATTTAAGTTCAATGCTTGGTTTATGTAATTTATCATGGATGGATGTTTATTTTCTATTGATATTTAATATCTTTGATGTATAATTTATTTATTATGAATGGTTATTTACTTTTATTGTTTTATTTTAGATTTCCAAATGTTGTAAGAGGTATGTTTCCACTTGGTGGGTACCTCGTTAGTTAAATATCATGTAATTTAAATTGCTTTTCTATTTTAGAACCAATGTAAAGGGCATGTTTCTACCTTTCGGTGGGTGTCCTATTTAGGCACGGGATGTAAGGACATGTTTCCATCCTCGGATGGGTGTCCATTAATTTGTTTTGCTTGGACATTGTTTTGATTTTCAATATTTCGATGCTTTATTTTAATTATTGTGTGTAATATGGATAATGTTATTATATTTAAGAATTTTATAATATTAAGACCTATAAAGGAGGCCGGTTCTAATGAACTGGGCGTTGTGGGGGTCCTGGGCCATTTCAGTCATCTACCCCTTTCTTTTTCTTGGCCCATCCGGGTGGCGACTCCATTTTCTCCGAACTTAGGTCCGTGTTCTCTAAGGCCCCCGAGCCTAAACAATGCCGAAGTCACAAGAACCATTCCACTAGGAGTGGGGGCAAAAATCCCTACTCACAGTGGCAACTCCATTGGGGATAAGAGAAGTTGATTTTGTTGGTCTTTATATTATTCTATTCTTTCTTATAATGATATTATCCATTGCATCATCTTAGATTGCATCGTGTGCGTGAGTTAGGATGCCCGTGTTACCCGTGTTGTGTTATGTAAGGGATACCATACTTTCACTCAAGGTATAGAGATCGAGCATGGCATAACCACTCAGAGCCTCATACCATTTGGTATATACTTGCTATGGGAACCTAAGCCTTTTAACCCAAAGACTAAAGCTGTAATATCCCAATGTATGCCCTAAAAGTTTTGATTATGTTGTTGTTGTATATTGGATTGAATGTATGTGTCAATTTGCAAGAGAAAAGAGGGTTTAGAGAGAAATGTATATGTTGTTTATATGGTGATATATGTAATATATAAGTAAGTCAAAGGGGAAGTCAATGGAAGAGAGATATTTATTTGGTTATTGGTGAAATGACTATTAAGGGCATTGGATTAAAAAGAAAGCTAGAACAAATGATTAAAGGGTGTTTTTGTAATTGCTTGAATTGGAACACTTGGCGGAGATTAAAAGAAGAGTTGACTTTGTTTTTGTGGTTCATTTCTTCTTTCTTCTTTGTGTGGCCGGCTCTTCCATGGACAAAGGAAAGCAAGAGACAAAGAGAAGATCTTGATGTGTTAAGCTCAAATTGAAGGAAATCTAAGTGATCAAGTTGGTGATTCAAGAAGTTTTGTAACTTTGGTAAGTTCTCTTGTGATTTTTGTGCTTATTTGAAATGATATTTTAGTTTGATAGAACTTTTAAGAGTGTGTTGGTTGATTTTAAGATGTGAGAAGTGTTTGAGTGATTTGATGATGGATTTTGGGTATGGATTGAAGAAAAGAGTAAGTGGTTGAAAGAGATGATGTTGTATATGTGGTGAGGGTTTTGAGATGATTTTGTGCTTTGTGTTTGATGTGTGTTTTGGCTTGTTTTGGGTGTGTTGCAAGTTTGAGATGAGTTTTGAGTATGTTTTGTTAAGATTATTTGAAGAGGATGTTAATGTATAGAAGTGTGTTGTTGAGTGTTTGGTTGTTTTTTATCGGAGTCTTGATTTGTGGCCGGACACGCCCATGAGCACGTCCAGGGTTTTTAGGCGTGTCAATTGTGTTGGAGGCAGTAGGTTTGACACGACCAGTAACACGCCCGTGTTATTGAGCGTGTCATAGCTACTGTAAGATTTGAGAATTTACACGCCCAGGAACACGCCCATGTTGTTGAGCGTGTAAATACTTCTGTGTTGTGGAGTTAGAGCACGGTCATGAACACGCCCGTGTGGGTGAGCGTGTCAGGGTTAGGGTTTGCCCTAATTAATTCCTAATTGGATTATCTCTTGTGTATCCCTAAGTAAGTATATGCTATTACTTTTGATTTAGGTCTTGAAGATAGTGATTAATCATTTATCTAAGAGGTAGAAGGATCTTGAACAAGGAAGTGTTAAGAGTGGTGTGATTTGCTTTTGAGGTAAGTACAAAACCTATATGATTGTGTGTAAGTACAAATGTGGCATTACTACATTGTTAATTTATATGAGCAATGTGTGTGTTGTTATGTTTATGTCAATGATGATATATATATGAATAATGTGAATGATAGGATGATGCAAATGATTGTGTATAAGAAAGATTGAAATGCTAGGATGTGAATTGAGATGAAATGAAATATAAAGCCATTGTGATTGGCTATGATAATTCAAATAAAATGTAGAGCCACTGTGATTGGCTATGTTGATTCATTTGAGAATGAAATTGATAACAAATTAATTAATGAGTTGTGTGGCTAATGTGTTATTCCATTTTCAGAGTTTGTTGTTGGTGGCATGCCTAATGATAGTAACAATCTCTTGAAGTTAGGTTGGGCTTGATCCTTGAAGCCAAGTTGGGTTGAAGTTTAACATGTTTTACTCCCCTTGAAGCTTGGTTGGGTCTAGTCCTTGAAGCCTAATTGAGATGTTACAACCCTTGAAGCTAGGTTGGGTTTGGTTCTTTAAGCCAAGTTGGGTTGAGACTTAGCATGCTTTGTTCCCCTTGAAGCTTGGTTGAACCTAATCCTTGAAGCCTAGTTGGGTATATGTGATAATAATAAATGTGATAAAACCAAAGCATTAACTCTGAAAAATTGAATGGCATATTAGTGTGTTTTGGGCCCATGCTTGTCTTTGTTTAATGTGAGTCATGAATAATAACTTGATTGATTAATGAAGGAGATGGAAAGATGTTGAAATGTGGTATGCTTATATGATTATGATTTGTGATGTGCAAAGGTGTGATGTTAGCTTTTTACCTATGTTGTTGCCTTTGTTGATAATATGTGTGACATTGCATTGCACTAGAGCATAATATTAGCATGATTTGTCTTACTAAGCCGTTGGCTTAGTGCGATAGTGTTAATCGCGCAGGTAACAGAGTTGAACCCGAGAGCTCTTCGAGACCGGGTGATAGTAGACAGTGAAGAGTTTATTTGAGACTTAAAGATCAGAGAAAGCTGCCAATCATGTATAACTTCTTTATATTTTGTAAATATTGTTTATAATGTGAATATATGTATATTTGTAAATATGCATGTAAATGCTTTCATATATGTAACTATTTTATAAATTCTGCTGCGTACTAAATAAACATATCTATACCTACTTTGCTTTATTTTACAAGTTAATGACTTATTTTCTATAATGTATAATGATAACGATTATGAAATCATCTTATTTTTAACGTTTTAAGTGTTGAAGAAAATCCGTAGCGTCCCTATGTTCAGTGCATGTATATTGCATTCATTGTGGTGTTTGTAGTGTGCATGTACCGGAGATAGGGGTGTTACAAAAGCTCATGTAATTGGCCTAGTTACTTTCCTTAGGTTGTTACCCCAAATGCAAGTTGTTTGACTATGGTTAATTTATCTTGGCTTAAATCATGGCTTATTTGGTTTGTTCTTTTTCTAACATGACCTAAGTACATTGTAAGCTCAGAATAACTTTTTCCTTTAAAGTCCAAAAGACCAAAACTATTTTCAAAACTTTTCAGGATGGTCTTTGGACATAAGACTTTTCTAAAAACAAATCAAGAATTCTTTTGCTAATGGCCCAAATACTAAGCCCAAAATCCATTTCTACTAAGATCTTTTTACAATGGGCTTAGAAACAAAATTGTTTTTATCCAACCTTTTCTTATAAAGAGCTTGTAAAAATATTTAGGTCAATTATGAAATACCGAAAATCAATTGTGGGCCTAGTTTGTACTAAGAATCAATTATCCATGGGCTTGTTTTTGCATGAATCATTAGCTACCTTTTTTCAAATGAAAAATCTATCTATAATAAACCTCTTAATTTAGTTTTAATCCAATATAGCATAAAAGCTACTTTAGTTAGTTGAATGGATTAAAACCTAATTAATGGGAATTATCATGGACTGATTTCCATTTTTGAAAATATAACTATTGGTTGAAATGTTCGAGGGAATTATTCGAAAGCAAGGTACCCCATGTTGGTATTTTGTTAACCATATACCTAGGAAAAGAGACTCACCATTCGATTGTGGATGATATAAGGTTGGAAGGAACATCCTAATTATCCTTGTTTGTTGATTGTTTGTACATACATGCATACATTTGCATCTCATATCATTGATCCTCTCTGGTTCACAGCCCTGGATTACGATAGTTCAAAAGCTTACAACAATTTGACTTATGCCGGAGATGAAGTATCTAACAATAACTGAATCACTTGCTCACTAAAAACAATGGAGCCTGAACAAATTCAAAGGATGGTGGATGAGGCCCTCAACGCCAAGATGGAAGAAATAAAAGAGGCCCTAGCTGAGACCATGAAGAACCATTTGACTGCAATCTTAGAGAATCATGCCGAGGCATCTGCTAGCACTAAGAAGCCAAAGGACAAAGGGAAGACTAAAGTTGGTGAAGTGGTTTTTGATGATGAAAAAGTGATCATTAATGATGATGATGATTGGGCTCAATACTACCAAGATGCTCAAGAGACGAAAAAGGAACCGAAGATTGTTGAAAGATCAACTATGGAGAAGACCGAAACTTCTGATATTGAAAAGATGATTGCTGATTTAGAAAGGAAATTTGAGAAGAAGCTGAAAACCGAGGAAATGTCCGAAGTTGACAAATTATTTGAGCTAGATGAAGAAGTTCCGTACAAGTTCAAGATGCCGTCTTTTGCGAAGTTTGATGGAACCAGAAATCCTCATCTCCATGTGAAGCATTATATCACTGCTATGCAGTCTGCCCGAGCTACTAAGGCTCAAACTCTAAGGTACTTCATGCTCTCATTGGATCCTATTGTCCAAAATTGGTTCAGTTCCTTAGATGATGGAAAACAAAAGAGTTGGGATCTGCTTTACAAAGCCTTCATCCAACAATATGGATATAATGTCAAGATGGAAGTTACCTTAATGGAAGTGGAGTCCATTAGGCAAAGGTCGAATGAGAATTTTGTGGATTATGTGAAGAGATGGAGAAACAAGGCTGCTTTACTCAAGAAGAGGCTTGATGAATCTAATCAAATAAGGATTGTAATATCCTCATATATGGTCTAGAAGTTTTGATTATGTTATTGTTATTGTTGTTGTTGTTATATTGGATTGTATATATATGTTAATTGCAAGAGAAAAGAAATTGGGAAAGAAAATAGGGTTTAGAGAGAATGGTATATGTTGTGTATATGATGATACATATAACATATAAATGGGTCAAAGGAAGAGTCAAAGGAAAAGAGATATTTTTGTGTTGAGTGTGTAATTACTTAAATGGGCTTATATGAGACAAAAGGTGAGTTATATGGTTAAGGGCATTGAGGTAATTTACCTTTAGAAATCTCTTGGTGGAGATTAAAAGATGGAAAAGTGTTTGACTTGTGGCTATTTTGTTTTCTTTTCTTTTTGGGTGCCGGTGATTGAAGGAGAGAAAGAGGAAGAGAAGTGTTCTTGATGCTAGAGTGCAATTGAAGAGGCAATCAAAGAGTTTGGTTAGAGATTTGTGAAATTTCTTCATCTAAGGTAAGAAATCTCTTGTTTTCCTTTGTAAATTTTGAAGTTATGTTTAAAGTGAAGTGTGATTTGTTGATGTAATGATTTGGTGTATTTGATATGTGTTTGCAAGTGTTAGAATTGATTTAAAGTTAAAAATTGGAATTGGTGTTGGTTTGGTTGTGATTATGGAAAAATAAATGAAGATTGATAGTGGAAAATCAAGAGTAAAGTTTGAGTTAGGGTTTTGAGATGGTTTGTGCTCAAATGTGTTGTTTAAGTGGTTATTGTGATGAATATGTGTTATGACATGAGTTATATCCATTTGAGTGAGTTTTGTGTTGGGAATTATATGTTAAAATGCATTTGGAAGAGGGTTGGTTACATTTAGGGTTTATGCATGAGAGACACGTAATTTGGGGCGGTCGCTATTATTCAAGTGCGGTCGCGACTTAGGTCGGGCTTCTGGCCGCGAAACCTACTGTAATAAGGTTTCATCTTGTAATTGTATGGGGCGGTCGTATTCAGGTGAGGCGCGACCGCTAGAAAGGTTCTATTCACCTTATTGGAAGCAATCTAATCCTACAACAAGATTTTCATATACATGTTAAATAGATCATCCATTTGAGTTGTCAAGGATCAAAATAGATATCATTTGTCTAACATCATTGTTGAATCATGAAATGTGAGATGATATGGAATTGATAATGCGTATGATATTACATGAATAAGGTTATGTATTGTGTATTGTGAGGCTTGTGAATGGTGATGTGTATTATGAATAATGTACTTTGAAATGTGATACTAATAATGCTATATACACAATATGAATTGAGATATGAAATGCTATAAAGCCATTGTGTTTGGCTATGATGATATAATTGAATGATGGATGGCATGTTTGCCTAATTGATGAGAAAGATTGAGAAAGAGTTTGATAAAGAGAATAATGAAATAAGTGTATGTTTAATATGATATTCAGTTTCAGAGTTCTGGTTTTTGGAGGCATGCCTATTTAATGAAAGTTAACAGTCTTGCCGGGTTGAGGATCTCTTCAAATTGAGTTGAATTGAGATCCAAGAGACTGGGTCTGTTACACTATGAAAATTGATATTATGAGATAGTTGATTTGTAACAGTCTTGCCGGGTTGAGGATATCCTCGAGTTAGATGAGTTGATGATCCAAGAGACCGGGTCTGTTACACTATCCATGGATAGAGATATATATATGTATATGTTGCCTACGGGCTTGATAATGGTGTTTATGAACCAAAGCAGTAACTCTGAATTCTGAATATCGTATTAAATACTTGATGGGCCCATAGGTGTCTAGGTTTTATGTATAACATAAATGTTGTTCTAATGTAATGAAATGTTAATATTACTTATATGATGAAACGGACTATTCACGGAATATTGTTTGTTGAGTATGATCTTTACTAATTGTGTGTGTATCATTGATGTTGATTTATTAATACAAATGTGAAACATTGCATTGCACTAAAGCATAACATTAGCATGAATTGTCTTACTAAGCCCTTGGCTTAGCGCGATAGTGTTTAATCGCGCAGGTAATAGAGTTGAACCCGAGAGCTCTTCTAGACCGAGTGAGAGTAGACATTGAAGAGTTGATTTTGGGAACTTAAAGATCAGAGGAGATTTGCCAATCATGTATAACTCTTTTATATTTTGTAAAGATTTTGTTTATATTGTAAATATATATGTAATGATAAATATGTACTCAAATGTTTTCATATGTGTAAATATTTTATATCTTCCGCTGTGTACTACTTAAATGTATTTATGTATCTATAATGTATATTGAGAGAGATGTTGGTATTATATAAAAATGTTTTGAATGTTGATGAAAAGCCGTAGCACTCCTATATTCGGTGCACATATGCTACATTGTGGTGTTGTAGTGTGTGTGTACTGAATGTGGGGGTGTTACAATTGTTTTGGTATCAGAGCCTAGGTTTGAGATTCTCAACCTAGGTAAAATGTAAGAAAAAGACTATTTTGACTTTAAAAGTGGTTTTGAATAACATATACATTTGGGATTGGCAGTCTCTGATCTTTAATAAGATGTGATCTGCTGTGTTAGTGTTAGGTTGTGATGGATTCTCACTCACGTCAGTCGATTGAGGGTAGTGCCGAGAGTATTGCTCCTGCTGAGGGAGCTAGAGTTGATAGTGTTGAGGAGGCACCTGCTTCGGTGTCGGGTAGCCCAGCTGGAGAGGAGGTTCCGCCAGCCTGGTTTAGACATATGATGGAAGTTATGAGGCAAGCACCAGTGCAACCAGTGCCACCACCCCCTCAGCCTGTGGTACCAGTGAGGCACTATGATAAACTAAGGAAGTATGGAGCAGAGGATTTCCTTGGTACTACTGATCCAGCTGTAGCAGAACAGTGGCTTGACAAAGTACAGAGGATCTTTATTCAGTTGCAAGCCACATCGGAGGAAAAGTTTGATTATGCAAGATCTTTGCTACAGAAGGATGCATACGACTGGTGGAGGACAGTGCCCCATTCTATGGATGATCCACCGACCTTGTCATATGCGGATTTTCTGAGAGAGTTTGAATTGAAGTATACTCCTAGGGAGTACAAAGACATGAAGAAGATGGAGTTCTTAAGCTTGAAGCAAGATAGCAAGACTGTAACTGAGTATGAGGTTGAATTTATTCGATTGAGCCAGTATGCTGGGGGCATTATAGCTGATGAGATAGATAGATGCAGGAGATTTGAGGAGGGATTGAGGCCCTCTATCATGTGTCTAGTGGCTAGATCTAGATATCACGATTTCTCCAGCTAGTGGCAGCAGCTCGGAGTGTGGAACGAGCTCAAGTTATTGCAGCTGCTTCAGAGGAAGAGGTTAGGGTTAGGAGGCCCCAGTTTGAGGCAGGTCTTCTTCTGTTAAGAGAGGTAAAGGAAGCTTTGTTCCTAGAGTTAGTAGAAGTCAGAGGTCAACTGGTAGGTCAGTGCAGTTACAGAGGCAGAGATTTAGACCTGCAGCTTCAGTGGCGAGTGCTCCGACCCCAGTGACTCAGAGATCCGCTCTACCTGTGTGTGCTCAGTGTGGTGGATCACATAGGGGCACTTGTTAGAGGTATAGTGGGTCAGCTGTGTGCTTCAGATGTGGATCTCCTGAGCATTTTATTAGAGATTGTCCAGAGAGACAGGAGCGGATGTCAGTTGATACTGCAGCTTCTCGACCTAGTGTGAGGGGAGGTCGAGCAGGCAGAGGTAGCAGCCGGGGAGGCAGATCTGGGTTCAGTGTTAGAGGAGGTGCTACATCCAGAGAGAGTAGACCAGAGGAGGTTAGGTCTTCCCAGAGGATGTATGTTATGCAAAGGCAGCCAGATGCTTCAGCAGTCATAGCTGGTAACTTTTTCTTTATTTGATACTTCAGTACTTGCTTTGATTGATCCTGGGGGTCCTCTCTCCTCCCTCTCACATTCTTATATTAGTGCATCTATTTTGCCTGTGTCTGATATGCATGCTGAGTCCCTAGGATTTGATGTGTTGGTGACAAATCCGTTAGGGCATAGTGTGGTTGTGAGTAAGGTGCACCGAGATAGTGCAGTGAGGGTGCAAGGTGAGGAGTTCCTTGGAGATTGATTGAGATGCCATTTAAGGAATATGATGTGATCCTAGGTATGGATTGGCTATCTAGAAATGGAGCTGTGGTAGACTGTAAAAGGAAATTGTTTCTTTGAGAACTGCTGATGGTAGTGAGGTGATAGTATCTAATGAGCAGGAAACAGCTAGCCTCCTTATTTGTTTCAGCTGTTGTAGCCAGGAGGTTGATTAGAAAGGGGTGTGAAGCTTACCTTGCTCATGTGATAGATACTAGAGTGATGGGTTCTCCCATTGATAGTATTGCCACAGTTGCAGAGTTCCCTGATGTATTTCCAGAGGAGTTGCCAGGGTTACCTCCTGAGAGAGAGGTGGAGTTCGGTATTGAATTGTTGCCTGGTACCACTCCTATCTCTATTACTCCTTATAGAATGGCACCAGCAGAATTGAGGGATTTGAAAGTGCAAATTACAGGAGTTGTTGGATAAAGGATTTATTCGCCCCAGTGTTTCTCCTTGGGGAGCTCCTGTGCTATTTGTGAAAAAGAAAGATGGTACTATGAGGTTGTGTATCGATTATAGGCAATTGAACAAGGTGACTATTAAAAATAAATATCCTTTGCCTAGAATCGATGATCTCTTTGATCAATTGAAGGGTGCAGCTGTGTTTTCTAAAATTGATTTGAGATCTGGGTACCATCAATTGAGAGTTAAAGCTGAAGACATTTCCAAGACCGCCTTTCGGACCAGGTATGGACATTATGAGTTTCTAGTTATGCCTTTTGGCTTGACGAATGCACCTGCAGCTTTTATGGATTTGATGAATAGGGTGTTCAGGCCCTATTTGGATCAGTTTGTAGTGGTCTTCATCGATGACATTCTGGTGTATTCGCGGAATGAAGAGGAACATGATATGCATCTGCGAATTGTATTGCAGATTTTGAGAGAGAAGCAGTTGTTTGCCAAATTGTCGAAATGTGAGTTCTGGTTGGATCAAGTTGCTTTTCTCGGACATATTGTTTCAGTAGAAGGCATTAGACTTGATCCGAGCAAAGTTGAAGCTATATTAAATTGGAGTCCACCCAAGTCGGTGACAGAGGTTAGAAGTTTTCTGGGTTTGGCAGGT
The DNA here is from genome assembly GCA_947685225.1 of Garcia nutans. Lineage (NCBI taxonomy): Eukaryota > Viridiplantae > Streptophyta > Magnoliopsida > Malpighiales > Euphorbiaceae > Garcia > Garcia nutans. The sequence continues at coordinate 41,883,312 of CANTUV010000045.1, forward strand.
TATTACCGGCGGTTTGTGAAAGGGTTTTCTTTGATAGCTACTCCACTCACCAGATTGCTTCGTAAGGGAGTGAGATTTGTGTGGACAGATCAGTGTCAGACTAGCTTTGAGCAGTTGAGAGAAATGTTGACTCAAGCGCCTGTTCTTACTTTACCTGTGGAAGGCAAACCATATGTAATCTACAGTGATGCTTCACATAGTGGTTTGGGGTGTGTTCTGATCCAAGAAGGTAAAGTTATAGCTTATGCATCTCGACAGTTGAAACCGCATGAGCTTAACTATCCGACCCATGATTTGGAGCTAGCAGCCATTGTGTTTGCATTGAAGATTTGGCGACACTATCTGTTTGGGGAGAAATGTTTTATCTACACTGATCACAAAAGTTTGAAATATTTGGGTGTTCAAAAAGAGCTCAATCTTCGGCAGAGGAGATGGTTGGAATTGATTAAAGACTACGACTGTTTGATTGATTATCATCCAGGTAAAGCAAATGTTGTTGCTGATGCCTTGAGTCGGAAGTCTTTAGCTGGTTTAACTGTTTACTCGCTCTCGTTGCTTGTTGAGTTGAGAGCTTTGCATGCCAGTTTTGTACCTTGTGATGATGGTGCATTGTTGGCACAGTTGCTTTTGAAACCAGTTTTGTTAGGTCAGATCAAAGAGGCTCAGTTGATTGATATGAAGATTCAGAAGATTATTTCAGATTGCAAGAATGGGAAGACTAGAGATTTTGTTGTGAAGGGTGATGGGAGTCTCTGGTTTAAGAACCGATTGTGTGTACCCGATGATGCTGATTTGAAAAGAGTCATTTTAGAAGAAGCACATCAGTCAGTGTTTGCTATGCATCCGGGTAATACAAAGATGTATCATGATTTGAGACAGCATTACTGGTGGATTGGTTTAAAGAGAGATATTGCAGATTTTGTGTCGAAATGTCTCACCTGTCAGAAGGTTAAAGCAGAGCATCAAGTTCCAACTGGATTGCTTCAACCATTATCAGTACCAGAATGGAAGTGGGATAGAGTGACGATGGATTTTGTGTCTGGGTTGCCATTGACACAAAGGAAACATGATGCCATATGGGTGATTGTGGATAAATTGACTAAGACAGCTCATTTCCTTCCGGTTCGGATGGATTATTCTTTGGAAAGGTTAGCTGAGCTGTATATCCATGAGATTGTGAAGTTGCATGGGGTTCCAACTTCTTTAGTGTCTGATCGAGATCCCAGGTTTACTTCAAGATTTTGGAAGAGTTTGCATAGTGCTTTGGGTTCTCGATTACACTTCAGCACTGCTTTTCATCCACAGTCGGATGGACAGTCAGAGAGGGTGATACAGATTATTGAAGATATGTTGAGAAGCTGTGTCATTGATTTCTCTGGAAGTTGGGATAGATTTTTACCTCTTGTGGAGTTTGCTTACAACAACAGTCACCAATCTAGCATTGGTATGGCACCATTCGAAGCATTGTATGGCAGACGGTGTAGGACACCTCTTTGTTGGAATGAGCTTGGAGATAATAAGTTGATTGGTCCTGATTTGATTCAAGAAACTGAAGAGAAAGTAAAAGTGATACGAGGCAGGTTGAAAACAGCTTCAGACCGACAGAAGTCTTATGCAGATCTGAAAAGGAGAGACATAGAGTTTGATGTTGGGGATAAGGTATTTCTGAAAGTGTCTCCTTGGAAGAAGATTTTGAGGTTCGGTCGGAAAGGGAAATTGAGTCCTCGGTTTATTGGACCGTATGAAGTTTTGGAAAGAGTTGGGCCAGTTGCTTATCGGCTTGCTTTGCCACCTGAGTTGGATCGTATTCATAATGTATTTCATGTTTCTATGTTGAGGAGGTACAGATCGGATCCATCTCATGTGTTGCAAATTGAATCTATCGAAGTGAGCCCAGATTTGACTTTTGAAGAGGAACCAGTTGCTATCTTGGCACATGATGTGAAAGAGCTGAGAAACAAGAGAGTGCCATTGGTGAAGGTTCTATGGAAGAATCATGCAAAAGAAGAAGCAACTTGGGAAAGTGAACAATCCATGCGAGAGCAATATCCTCAGTTGTTTCAGAGTTGATATCAGGTAATTTCGAGGACGAAATTTTCTTTTTAGAGGGGGAGAATTGTAATATCCTCATATATGGTCTAGAAGTTTTAATTATGTTATTGTTATTGTTGTTGTTGTTATATTGGATTGTATATATATGTTAATTGCAAGAGAAAAGAAATTGGGAAAGAAAATAGGGTTTAGAGAGAATGGTATATGTTGTGTATATGATGATATATATAACATATAAATGGGTCAAAGGAAGAGTCAAAGGAAAAGAGATATTTTTGTGTTGAGTGTGTAATTACTTAAATGGGCTTATATGAGACAAAAGGTGAGTTATATGGTTAAGGGCATTGAGGTAATTTACCTTTAGAAATCTCTTGGTGGAGATTAAAAGATGGAAAAGTGTTTGACTTGTGGCTATTTTGTTTTCTTTTCTTTTTGGGTGCCGGTGATTGAAGGAGAGAAAGAGGAAGAGAAGTGTTCTTGATGCTAGAGTGCAATTGAAGAGGCAATCAAAGAGTTTGGTTAGAGATTTGTGAAATTTCTTCATCTAAGGTAAGAAATCTCTTGTTTTCCTTTGTAAATTTTGAAGTTATGTTTAAAGTGAAGTGTGATTTGTTGATGTAATGATTTGGTGTATTTGATATGTGTTTGCAAGTGTTAGAATTGATTTAAAGTTAAAAATTGGAATTGGTGTTGGTTTGGTTGTGATTATGGAAAAATAAATGAAGATTGATAGTGGAAAATCAAGAGTAAAGTTTGAGTTAGGGTTTTGAGATGGTTTGTGCTCAAATGTGTTGTTTAAGTGGTTATTGTGATGAATATGTGTTATGACATGAGTTATATCCATTTGAGTGAGTTTTGTGTTGGGAATTATATGTTAAAATGCATTTGGAAGAGGGTTGGTTACATTTAGGGTTTATGCATGAGAGACACGTAATTTGGGGCGGTCGCTATTATTCAAGTGCGGTCGCGACTTAGGTCGGGCTTCTGGCCGCGAAACCTACTGTAATAAGGTTTCATCTTGTAATTGTATGGGGCGGTCGTATTCAGGTGAGGCGCGACCGCTAGAAAGGTTCTATTCACCTTATTGGAAGCAATCTAATCCTACAACAAGATTTTCATATACATGTTAAATAGATCATCCATTTGAGTTGTCAAGGATCAAAATAGATATCATTTGTCTAACATCATTGTTGAATCATGAAATGTGAGATGATATGGAATTGATAATGCATATGATATTACATGAATAAGGTTATGTATTGTGTATTGTGAGGCTTGTGAATGGTGATGTGTATTATGAATAATGTACTTTGAAATGTGATACTAATAATGCTATATACACAATATGAATTGAGATATGAAATGCTATAAAGCCATTGTGATTGGCTATGATGATATAATTGAATGATGCATGGCATGTTTGCCTAATTGATGAGAAAGATTGAGAAAGAGTTTGATAAAGAGAATAATGAAATAAGTGTATGTTTAATATGATATTCAGTTTCAGAGTTCTGGTTTTTGGAGGCATGCCTATTTAATGAAAGTTAACAGTCTTGCCGGGTTGAGGATCTCTTCAAATTGAGTTGAATTGAGATCCAAGAGACTGGGTCTGTTACACTATGAAAATTGATATTATGAGATAGTTGATTTGTAACAGTCTTGCCGGGTTGAGGATATCCTCGAGTTAGATGAGTTGATGATCCAAGAGACCGGGTCTGTTACACTATCCATGGATAGAGATATATATATGTATATGTTGCCTACGGGCTTGATAATGGTGTTTATGAACCAAAGCAGTAACTCTGAATTCTGAATATCATATTAAATACTTGATGGGCCCATAGGTGTCTAGGTTTTATGTATAACATAAATGTTGTTCTAATGTAATGAAATGTTAATATTACTTATATGATGAAACGGACTATTCACGGAATATTGTTTGTTGAGTATGATCTTTATTAATTGTGTGTGTATCATTGATGTTGATTTATTAATACAAATGTGAAACATTGCATTGCACTAAAGCATAACATTAGCATGAATTGTCTTACTAAGCCCTTGGCTTAGCGCGATAGTGTTTAATCGCGCAGGTAATAGAGTTGAACCCGAGAGCTCTTCTAGACCGAGTGAGAGTAGACATTGAAGAGTTGATTTTGGGAACTTAAAGATCAGAGGAGATTTGCCAATCATGTATAACTCTTTTATATTTTGTAAAGATTTTGTTTATATTGTAAATATATATGTAATGATAAATATGTACTCAAATGTTTTCATATGTGTAAATATTTTATATCTTCCGCTGTGTACTACTTAAATGTATTTATGTATCTATAATGTATATTGAGAGAGATGTTGGTATTATATAAAAATGTTTTGAATGTTGATGAAAAGCCGTAGCACTCCTATATTCGGTGCACATATGCTACATTGTGGTGTTGTAGTGTGTGTGTACTGAATGTGGGGGTGTTACAAGGATTGCCTAATCTTTGTGAGAGGATGTCTCATACACTCATCCATGATTTCAAAGGCCTTCTCCAAGCTGGTTTGCAAATTGAAGAATGGGAAAGGGAAAAGAACCATTTTTCAACAAGAAGGAATGAGAAAGGGAACTATCAATCTGGTAGCCAAAGCATGCAAAAGGCCATCGGTGTTAATGCTACTAACTAAGGAACAAGGAGACAATTTTTGGAATTGGGGAGACCGATATCTTGGGTTCTCAATAAACTTCAAAGAAAGGGATTGCTACAACCCTTAAATCCTCATCCTTTGCCTAACCCTCTCCCACCTAATTTCGACACTAAACATTTTGTCAATTCCACCAAATGCAAGGGCATGAAATGGATAGATGTGTAAGCTTGAGACATGAGATCCAAAATCTAATTGATAATGGGAAGCTACCTGAGCCCAACAAGCCAAACGCTAAAGACAACCCATTACCAAAGTACAATAGAGTACCACCACCAGCAACCTTCAAGATTAGAGGAGGTTTACATGAGGATTTTGTCATGTCTTCTTTTCAAGATGTGGATAAAGAAGCAACCAAAGAAGAAGAGGTATTTGATGAAATTAAATAAGCTGTGGGGGATAAAGAAGTAGCAATTTGTGTTGTCAATGGGTTTTGGGATTCAAGCAATAGTGATGATGATCTTGTATCCAAGAAGGAGGAGTGGACTTGGTCCGAGCCCAAAGAAGATGAGGTGATGAACACTAGATCCTGTAAGCCTTATGTAAGGCCATCACCTAAGGAGGTAGAAACTAATAAGGGTAAGGAAGTTAAAGTAGAAGAAGATGATGCTGTGCTCAAGCAATTGAAAAGAACCCAAGCAGGTGTTAGCATTTGGGACTTATTAGCTACTTCTAAAAAGCACCGAGAAACTATGGCCAAAGCCTTGGCTAGCATGCCAATCTCTACCTCCACGACACCAGAGGAGCTGATCAACTTCATAAAAATTGGAAGGGTAATGAAATGTGAAGAGGTTCAAGAGAAGAACGAAGTTAATATGGGAGCAGTTTCTTTTTCAGATGCGGATTTATCGGAGGAGGGGAGAGACCAAATCTGCCCTCTCTTTATCAAAATAGAAGTCAAGGGGAAGAGGACTCCATGTGTAATGGTCGATGATGGGTCCACAATAAATGTTTGTCCACTTAAGATATTGCCAAAGCTAGCCATGTCAACAAGAGATCTAAATCCGATCGAGGTAACAATTCGGGCTTATGACAACACTAAGAGACATGCCGAAGGGCCTTTCAAAGCTGCTGTCAAGGTTGGTCCAATTGAATCTATTATTGAGTTTGTTGTTTTAGACATACCGGTTACCTTTGCCTTACTCTTTGGGCGACCATGGTTTCATCCTCTTGGTGGAGTTCCTTTCACCCTTCATCAAAAGATCAAGTTCCCCAATGGAGATGAGACCGTGGTCATTGAAGCTGAAGATAATGAGATTGTTAAGGCTCTAATGATTGAGAGGCCCCTCAATGGTTTCCAAGTAGCTGCAATTTCTAATGATGAAGTAGTGGACTCTAAAGTCTTGAATATGATGAAGAACATGAACTACCTTCCCGGAGCTGGTTTTGGAAAGGATAAAGCTGGTTTGACAAAGTTGTCAGATTTTAAAACTCAAACTTCCAAGAAGGGGTTGGGATATGATGAAGACAATGATGTCCAGCCAAACAAGAGTGAGAAGATGAGCTTCCTACCATTTGAAGAAATATTCATCAAAGCTCTAGATATGGGACCACTCCAAGGAAAGCCCGAGCCAATCATGCTCATGGGAAATTTGATCCCGGGTTTTGAAATTTTTGTAGATGTGGCCGAACTAGTGTACCAAGTGAAGAAAGAGCTTGCCCTGTCAGCCAACCAAGAATCTAATCCAAAAGAGAAGAATGAAGCTGTCCTAAAAGCCGAGAAGACTCTAGATTAGATTGCTACCCTGGTTGAAGAAAAGTTTGAAGACATCCTGCCTTATGATTTTGAGAACAATGATTTTGATTTTGATTTGTCTGCTTTGTATGAGGATGATGATGTTTTCTTTTCCAAAATGAATGCAATAAAGTCTGATTTTGCTTACTTGTGTGATGTTTCTCCTGATGGTTGCATACATTCAAATAGTAGTTACATGAGCATCTTTAATATTAATTTTGTTAACACACAATCATTAAATTTGGGAACAACCGAAAATCCTAAAAACATTAGCATAGTATCCGACCTTACTCCTGATGAGAGAGAGAGATTTGAAAAAATATTCAAAAAATATGAAGAAGTGTTTGCTTGGTCTTATGAGGATATAACTAGGATAGATCGAGACATAGCCGAGCATCATATTCCTACTTACACTCACATGAAACCTGTCAAACAAAAACTTAGGCGATTAAGACCTAAGTGGGCTGAATTGGTTAAAGAAGAGGTCACTAAGCAAATACAATTGAAGTTCCTTGAAGTGATAGAATACCCAGATTGGCTAGCCAACATAGTACCCATGCCAAAGAAAGATGGGAGAATAAGGATCTGTGTGGACTATAGAGATTTGAACAAGGCTTTCCCTAAGGATGGTTTTTCTTTACCTCATATAGATGTTCTCATTAATAGTGCAGCCTCTAGTGTGCTACACTCATTTTTAGATGGATTTTCTGGATACAATCAAGTGTTAATGGCCCAAGAGGATAAGGCCAAAACTTCCTTCATTACCACATGGGGTATATTTTGTTATAGGGTGATGTTGTTCGACTTAAAGAATGCTGGGGCAACCTACCAAAGGATGGCCACCACACTATTTCATGACATGATGCACAAAGAAGTTGAAGTATATGTTGATGATATGATGGTTAAATTAGATACAAGGGAACAACAATTCCAAAACATAGAATTATTCTTCAATAGAACTTTGAAACATAAGCTAAGATTGAACCCGAAGAAGTGTGTGTTCGGTGTTACTTCAGGCAAATTTTTAGGACATGTGATTGGTGGTGTTACTTCAGGCAAACTTTTAGGACATGTGATTGGTCCAAATGGCATTGAGATTGATCCTGACAAAGTTAAAGAAATCAGGGATATGCCAGTCCCTAAGACAGAGAGAGAAGTTCGGGGATTTATTGGTTAATTGCAATACATTAGCAGATTCATATCAAAAATCACAACAATTTGTGAGCCTATCTTCAAATTACTTAGAAAGAATCAGCCGGTCATTGGGAATGAAGAATGCCAAAAGGCCTTTGAGCGAATAAAAGAGTATTTGTTGAATCCGCCTGTTTTAAAACCACCTAAACCCGGCAAACCTCTATTATTATACTTAGCAGTAGAAGAAGAGTCGATAGGAGCCATGCTAGCCCAAGCAGATGAATTAGGAATTGAGCATGCAGTTTACTATTTGAGTAGAAAGCTCCTACCTTATGAAATTAAGTATAGTATCATTGAAAAAATCTGTATAGCCGTGGTTTGGTCTTTAAAGAAGTTGCGGCATTACTTTCAATCGTATAGTGTGCAAGCAACTTCCAGTTTGGATCCAATGAAGTACTTAAGAGAGACACCTTCTTTGATTGGGAAATATGGTCGATGGCTGATAATATTAGAAGAATTTGAGATTGAGTATGTAAGCAGGAAAACAATCAAAGGTAGAGTGATGGCAGAATTCCTGTCCCAACTACCATTATCAGATAGCGATGAGGTAATCTTGGAATTTTTGGATGAACATTTAGAAGCAATTGAAGTACAAGGGTGGAAAATGTATTTTGATGGAGCAGTAAATAGGAAAGGAGTAGGTTTGGGAGTTATACTAGAATCACCTGAAGGGGGAACTTATCCCTTTAGCCAAAAAGTTGAAATTTAGTGCAACCAATAATATGGTTGAGTACGAAGCTTGTATTTTCGATTTGGAAACCCTAATGATTATGAAGGTGGATAAGGTGGAAGTTTTTGGCGATTCATTGCTAGTAGTATCCCAAGTAAATGGAGAGTGGGAGTTGAAAGAGGAAAAATTAAAACCATACCACCATTACTTGACCATGAAGAAGAAGAACTTTAAGGAATGTAGGTTTATACACGTATTGAGAGAAGAAAATCAGATGGCTGATGCCCTAGCCACATTGGCTTCGGTATGGGAAAACCCTGTCAGCTTATTTCTTAAGCCTCTGATCTTGACCAGTTCATCAACTCCTAGCTATGAATATGAAACAATCATGGAAATTGATACAGACCATGATGCGTGGTATGATACTATAAGGCAATTTTTGGAGGAAAGAGAATACCCACTGGGGGCAACAAAGAAAGAGAGAAGAGCCATAAGGTGGTGGTCATTGCAATACATCACCTTCCATGGGGAGTTATATCAAAGATGACCTGATGGGGTGCATTTGAGATGTTTAAGAAAACCTGAAGTGGAGCGTATCATGTCAGAAATACATGCGGGAAATTGCGGTCCACACATGAGTGGTTTGGCCCTAGTTAAGAAGATTATTCGACAATGTTACTACTGGTTGACCATGGAGAAAGATTGTATTGAGTTTGTAAAGAAGTGCCAGCAATGTCAGATGCATGGGAACTTGAATCACATGCCTCCTGAAGAATTGCATTCTATGCCTTCGCCCTAGCCATTTGCCACCTGGGGTATTGACATTATAGGAGAGATACATCTGACAGCTTCAAACAGTCACCGATTCATTGTGGTAGCAGTAGATTATTTTTCAAAATGGGTCGAAGCCGAATCCTTCAATAAACTGGGTGCAAGCCAAAGGCTAATGGTGCAGTAGAAGCAACAAATAAGACAATTAAGCAAATTCTGTCCAAGATGACCAAGACTTACCGGGATTAGTCGAAAATGCTTCCCTTTGCTTTATGGGGATATAGGACAAGTGTGCGAACGCCCACTAGAATGACACCGTTCTCTTTGGTTTGCGGGATGGAAGCAGTGTTGCCAATTGAAATAAAAATCAAGTCATTGAGTGTAGTCTTGGAAGTTGAACTGCCTGAAATGGAATGGGTAGCGAGTAGATACATAGTTAGCTTTACTAGAAGAGAGAAGGTTAAAGGCACTGTATCATCACCAACTGTATCAAAAGAAGATAGCTCGGGCCTACAATAGAAGGGTTAAAATAAAAAAAATTTAGAGTTGGGGATTTGGTGTTGAAGCAATGTAAGCTTAATGTATCTGATCCAAGAGGGAAGTTCAGGCCTAGCTGGGAGGGGCCATATGTCATGAAACAAGTCATGAACAAAGGTGAGGTGAAGTTATTAGACATGGACTGGAATGAATATAATGAGCCAGTAAACTTTGATAGGTTGAAGAGGTTTTATGCATGATAAAAAAAAAGAAGAAAAAAAAAGAGCTCGCTAGGTTGAAAACCCAAAAAGGGCAGCCTAGAAAAAAGTTAGAGCAGTTCGCTAATCCTGAAAACCCGAAAGGGCGGGCTAGGCAACAATTAGGGCTAAATGAGAGAAAATCATCAATTAGAAAACCCAAAAGGGCTAGTTGGCAACAGGAGTGATCTTGTGTATGCTGGCTTTATGTTAGGTTGTTCCCTAATTTAATAAAACAAAATTAATGTTAAAATTGTTCTATGTGCACTATTATAAGTATTTGACAAGATATGGATGAAATAAATAAACACAATAGCAAAAGATGATGACAAATTTTAAATGGAAAAGAAGCATCTTTTATTACTTTAATTTTTTTTTCATTCTTTCTGAATTGACAAATGTAAAATCTATGGCAGTCGATAAATGTAACATGCAGGCCAGTTTTGCCTCAGCCGATCCAAGTAGGCTTCAGTCAAGCATAGCATGTCTAAGGCGGGAGAAAAGTCAGAATCACGAGGCTCAGCTCCGTACTAATGGTCAAGTCAGCGAGGATCATAGCATGTACCTTGATGAAGATCAGCAAGGGGAACATACATCAAGTATGTCCACATGGTGATATCAGAAATCTTCCACTAAGGTACCAACCAACGGATATTGACTTCAGAGCGTGAGTGGATCCAGTCAACCCAGTCAACATATGAAGAAACAGGATGGAGTAGCTTCCTAGCAGAATGATGACATGGCAGGTATCTGGCAAAGTCCATGGATGGAGTATCAAGTAAACAAAGATGCTCCTGAAGTCAAATCTGTGAAGAAAGAATTAAATTAAAAAAAAAGAGTCCTCAAAGTTGAAAACCCGCAAGGGCAGCTTAGGCAAAAATTAGGACAGCTCGCTTGTTCTGAAAACCCACATGGGCGGACTAGGAAAAAATTAGAGCAATAAAAATATATAAAAAAAAGAAGAAAAAGGTTCGCTAAGTTGAAAACCCGCAAGGGCAGCTTATGCAAAAATTAGGACAGCTCGCTAGTTCCGAAAACACACATGGGAAGACTAGGCAAAAATTAGAGCAATAAAAAGAAGGAAAAGGAAAACCTAAATTGAAAACCTAAAAGGGCAGTTTAAATAATTACCTGCAGCAGCAATGGACTCCTAGTCAGTCTCTTTAACAATCCTGATTTAAGTCGGTCTAATCCAACTAAGGTCTCGACTGAGATCACAGGTACCGGTGACAAGCCTCCTTCCATTTGGTCCATAATATCCAATACTCGTGGATCAATATTGCCGTCAGAAAAAATAAGCGAGAATTGGCTGAGCAAGCAAAGACAGAGCATGTGTCCCCATGCCTTAGTAGGGGCCAAATGAGAGAGACAAAAGTCAATCAAGGGAGCAAGTAGATTTTTTTCACCTCTCATCAACTGAAGAACTTCGGGTTTTGGAATTTGAAATAACACCTGCATCTTATGTTGAGTCTTGGAAATCAGTGTGGGTAATGCCATTTGTTGATTATTTGGATATCCAAGGATGGCCTCAAATTCTTCAAATAAGGGACATATTTCAAAGCCATTAATTTTAAAGACCCTAGAATCCGTGTTCCAAAAGGAAGCCACGACATGTAAGAAAGAGTGGTCCAATTTAACATTTTAAAACATCAAGTTTTGACCACGAAATTTGCTTCCAATGAATGGCATCCATATTCTTAAATAGAATTTTTATCTTCTTTAAATGATGTTCGGTCATTGTTGATGAATGAAGGAGAATCAAAATGATTAAGGGAGTTCTTTGTGTGGGAATGGAAAATATTTTGGCTTCTATATTAAATTAGGCATGAAAGGTGATTCATATAGAAGATGCAAACCTTTTCCAAAATTGATAAGGAAAAGGTGATTGGAAAGAATAAGACCATATAGCATAAAGAAAGGAATTGGCGACAATTTCCTTTACCGCATTGGAATTGGTTTTAGAAAATGGTGTGGCTGTGGAAAAAGAAATTGTGATTCACTGTTTATGATGTGATAAAAAAAAGTGGCGCCGTAAAAAAAAGTTACAGTAAAGATGGAAATTGTATTTTTTCATTGTTGTACAATATGTTACAATTGCTACAATATTTACATATCACTAAGAGGGTGGTGGTAGGTCATCAAATAAAGCCTTGAAAAAGTCATCGCCTATTGGAGGAGGAGGCAAATTACTCGTCTCGAGTCCGCCCGAAGCGGAAGCACCAAAATTCGGCAAATTACTCATCCCAGGATCACCCGAAGCAGGAGCACCAAAATCCCTATTACCTTGAAGTTTTGATCCGTCATGGTCCTCATCATAAGCAGATGAAAGGATCTCATGGTCATCAGTCTGGGGGCCTCTTGATGAAGAAATTTCGGGATCCCTCATCCCCTGAAATCTGAAGTCTCGGAAATGTTGTTTGGATTGATGATATAAACTTTCAAAATGGGAAGCCTGCTGACGACTTGCAGCCATCTCTTCTTGATGTTTCCTATTTTGTTCTTCGAGCATCCGCTGTGAGCCAAAAATGAAAAAGTAAGAGCATACATAATCATGCATACATATAGCATAAATTACCATGAAATAAGGAACGTACCAGGCAATTCAAATCAATACCCTGCGGATGAGATGACATATCTGGCAGGCTAGAACGAGCAAATGAAGGGGCAATAAAAGAAGGTCCAACCTCATGATCAAATGAGCCAATAGCCTGCAACAATCATTAAAGAATCAAAGAAAGAAAAAAGTAGTTGCAAGGGAAAAGTGGTAAAAGCTTTACCTGAGAAATACTAGTCCCAAGATGTGGAACAGACTCTGCTGCATCTTCGTGATGTTCCTCTTCATCTCTACCCTCATTTTCTTCAGAAATCTCCCGCACACCAACAGGAGATACATCAAAGTTCAAGAGTCTTCTTTGAATAAAATGGACCCGGTAGATGGAGAAATGACTCGGCACCATAACCATACCGAGCCGGCCACCATGCATCCTCCGGCATCGACATAATATTTAAAGTATATTTTGGGATATGCATCAGGACCCTCTACTGCTCTAGACTGAGAAACCATTCATAAACTCTCTCCCCGAGAAACCAGCCACTAGACACTGGGCCAGCAATAACTCGGCGAGAATGTTAGAAAGATAGTGCAGCCCCCATCAAAGGAGACCAGTTTGTCCGCTCTTCTAGGTTCCACAAGGCCAAATTTACCTGCAAAATCACATAAGGTAGGTAAACTTTCAAGTAAAATTTAAAGCATACTAAAGTTATTTTACCTGATCCCAGGTTAAGCGGCACAATAAAAAGCGATGAGTATGCACATGATGAGAGCCGGGAACGTCCACACGTGTAACACCCCTTCCCAACCTACATGTGTAAGCTGAGTAGAGGCGCCACACTATCCTAACGTTGCTACCAATTTACTTAGTCAAATTTTGGTTCTAATTTTTACAGAAATTTTTCCATAGTTTCGCCTAGAAATTTGGATCCCAAGTGTCGACAAAACTTATTTTTCTGATTTTTGAAAACATTTTACACAGACCAATGTGCATACAATCAGTTTCCAATACACTCCCAATGAATCCACCTTATACCCTCAACTACAACCTGCAAGAAAAATTCACACTTCTAATCCAGAACAAAATAGAGATGTATTATTATTACATACCAATAACGTACAGTATCACATACTGACTCTCAATCTTATATATACATATACATGCCACAACTAGCTAACTCATAATGGAAACTAAAAGATCTACCCCTGAGATTTGCTGTGGTCTGGTCGTTGCTTCCCCAAGATTTATTTACTGCTCCGAACCTACGAGTCAAGAAAAACTTAACTCGCTGAGCGTTGTCGCTCAGTGGGTACTTTACCGATGAAAATATAAGTAAAATATGAAAGCCTTTGAAACAAAATGAAATAATTAAATCATAAATCAACCAACCTTAAACCAATGGAAGTTTCTGTACATTCAATGTAAATATGCTTCCAACAAATGTAAAAACCATAATTCAAACTCATTTTGCATTATGTGGTTTAAAAGAAACAAGACTTTGGATCAAGCTCTACTGGTATATAGGGAACCATAGTGATAAGGCAGTGGGCCTCCCCACTGTAACGTAGGTGGGCCTCCCCACCGATATCAAATCACAAGAATGGGCCTCCCCATCCTGGTTAACCAATGGGCCTCCCCATTGGCTTCAGTGGCCACCGATATCAGATCACAGGAATGGGCCTCCCCATCCTGGTTAACCAATGGGCCTCCCCATTGGCTTCAGTGGCCTCACCACTGAATAAAATATCATATCACAATAATGAGCAGTACTGCATGCGTTAGTATAGTGCACCATACCCTTATCTACCACTCCCACTATCCAGTAGAGCAAAAAGATTTAAAATGATTCAATTTAAGTCTCAACTTCATTTTAGAATGATTCAAGAAATCAATTTAAATTCTCACTGTACTTTGCCATTTATGCCGCGCACCAATTTCTTTGGTCAAACCGTTACTCTTTTTCACATATTTAACATCCACAATAAAACACATCCAACATTTCAAAGTATTCCTCAAAAAATCACAAATTGACCAAATGAATAGTGTTGCGGCGAGAAAAATCGGCAACGCAAAATGGCATGACCAAATGAATAGTAAAATCTGGGTTTTCGTCAAAATTTCATTCCACTTCAGTCATGCATTTGACCAAGTAAATGATCTTATTTTTGGCTGAAATTTTACAGAAAACTTATGTCATATGTTGACTAATTGCATGTAAAATTTCGTTGAAAAATTCATTCGTTTGCTGCCCCAAACAATTGCCACAAAAATAGTCCAGAAGCTGTCACTTTGGGACATTTTCGGCCCAAACCTTTGAAATGCATAGGATAGTTTATTTTTCTTTTGCAAATCAATATTAAGGCTTCTTTAATAGTAAAGTGAAGATTCAAACACTTCCTTTTAGCAATTTTTGCATGTTTAACTCAAATCAAACTAATTAAAGTCCAAACAACTTACTAAATCAACTTGCCAAATTTTCTCAAAACATTTGGTTTCAATTAAATTTAACAACCCAATTGCCATAAGAAAACAAGAACATAACTCAAATATTTAATTTAAACTCAATCAATATATTTAAACATAAATTTCAAAACTTCCATAAACCAAAGTTTGTAAGCAAATATAATTTCTTTTATGGTAAAGCACCAAATCAAAAGTAATTATTCAAAGTAAAGTACCAAACCTTGTTCTTTTAATTCCCCTTTGCTTTTCCTTCTTATCCTTCCTTAATCTTTGTTTCTCCTTCAAGAAATTCAAGAATACAACCTTAAACATAAACCTTAGAAATTTAAAACAATAAGCTATCCTCCATTTCTTTTCAAACTAAATCCTAATCTAACCTCATTAAACCTTAGAAACCTTGATTCTTCCATTTAATTAAACAATATCATCACTACTTAAATTTTTCCCAAATCCACCATAAGAACCTTAATTTCCAATCTTCCAATAGATATATAAATACTTAAAATTAATACTAGAATTGAATTCTACATACTTGAAAACCTTAAAACTCACCTTGAACTTGAATCAAATTTGACAAAAGTTGGAAATTCTTTGGTGCTTTTCTATGGAAGCCGTAGGTTTGAAGTGGGAGAGAGAGATTTTGCTCTTCTTGCCATGATATATATATAGGAGAAATGATGGTTACTTTTGGATGAATGAATGTTTTAAAGCCAAATGTCCACACTTTTCTCTCTCTTCTTTATTATAACTTTTAAATGGCAAATTTTCATTAGCCCAAATGTCTCCTCCTTTTATTTATTTAAAAACCCAAGCCCTTAACTTTCTTTTAATTATATTTTGGCCCCTCCACCATCTTGTGTTGAAATTTCTATGGTCTAAGGTGTGAAAAGACCAAAATACCCTCCGGCGATTAATCGATCATATCTTTTAAACCGTATAGTTCCACGAGTCAAACTACATATAGTTTTGATCCTCTCGACCTCTACTTTCTATTTATAAGGTTTATTTTAGGTTTCCAAGTCATTTGGAAAAATTTCCAATAAACCCTCGACTTTTTATTAAATTCCTTTTAGGTCCTATTTTTGCTCGGGTTTTCTCCGGCTCCTTTTCTACTGATGATCATTTCATATTTAACCCCTCGCCATTCTCTACATACTCACATTTTTATTTCCTACCTTAAATTCATGTATAACTTTAATTGATAATAACCAAAATGCCCCTAGTCAACATGTCTTCGTTTTTCTTTAACGGGACATTTTCTGGAAAAACCGTTACACGTCGTTGCGACCCGATTAATCTCTAGAATATTCTTCCAAGGTCGGATATGGGCACTATTAAGAACTTCCGACACTTAATTTTTAAGTTTACTTAGTTGCCCCTAACTTTTGAGAAATTTCCACTTAGGTCCTTTTGATATCCCTTCCTGACCTTGCTGTCTTTCTTTATTAATATCTTTTTACTCACAACTCCAAATTAAGTAATTCTTATTCCCACTGAAACTAGACATCTGGGGATATATTGTATCAAAATATCAGGTCAATCCGAGTTATATCTGATTTTTGACAGTCCTTTGAATTCAAGCCTACTATGCTGTCCTGAGGCAGCTTGCACATTGTCTACTAAATCCATCATATCTTATTCTGTACAACTCCAAATTGAATAATTTCAAGTTATAAATCTATATAAGACACAAATAAACAATTAAGTCTTCTTTGAGACTCTCTAATTCTGTCATTAACTTGGATGAAATTCAAGCTCAAGTTATAGGTCACGTTCTGAACTCCTTTGTTCTAAGCCTAAATCATATCCTCTATGTCTGTTTCTTACCAATCTGGGATTCAGTATGTTACAACACGACCGGACAACCAGTAATTTAATCTTGGATACCCGATTCTCTCTCAGGAAATACCGGGTACCCTCATGAGGTTGTGTTCATATGCCCATACCTACAATAACAATAAAGATCACATTCATGTAAGAAAAGAGTGGAAATGACATTGGTGGAAGAAAGAATACCTCGACAACTGCCATCAAGCCGACAAAAGACTTCTTGTTTCGGCAAAGTTTATCAAGACCATGGTAAAGACATGCGAGACCAGCTTCACCCCAGCCAGAAGATGGTACCATTCTGAAATAAGAAAGGGCACTCAACACTGACAAGTGAATGGAGGATTTAGTGTTGCCTAAGATGGTCGACCCAAGCAGATATAACAAAAATCCTCGAGCATACTGTTCGGCCGTGTCTCTGCCAACCCGTCCTTTGTAGTTCATACAATAACTACAAATTGGCTCAATTTTTATCTTAAAAGGCCCTTTATATGATGGTTCCATACCAATTAATTCCTGAATTTCTTCAAATATTAAAATATCGTTGGTCAGAGGAACTGGAACACCATCATATCGAAGGCCGGTTATAGCAGTAAAATTGACCGGACCAATTGTCATCTCTCCAATGGGCAAGTGAAAAGTGTGGGTTGTGTCCAACCATCGCTCTGCAAGCGCCTGGACTATGCTCCAGTCTATCTCGTATTCCTCGGATGGCAATTGTAAGATGAACTGCTCAAAGCCGTAATCTCGGATAATCCGCCTTACCCGATAAGGCACTACATCGTACCATTGTCGAGCTTTGTAAATACACCCTCCAGCCCGAACAATGCAACGATCATGCTAACACAGACCCAGGTAAGTTATATACCAGGTAAGTACATATTATTATATCTGCTTAAATTTATTGTTCCTAAAAAAGAATAATAATATAAAATATAAATAAAAAATGAAGGCAAACACAATAATAATAAAAAGAGCATAATATAAAAACATATATAAAAATAATAATAAATAATAATATAAAATTAAATAATAAAACAAAATTAAATAACAGACAAAAAAAACAAAAAAAAACAAAACAGAAAGACACAAAATCAAGAGAAAAGGAAAGAAAAATAATTACCATACTCTTTTCGTTAGAACTTCGGTGAAGCGGCATCCTGGCTAGTATATCTATATTTGCATCTTCATGATGCCGAATAAACTCCAATAACTCGGCATTAGAATGAGTCCCTGACCTTGAAGCATGCAATTTTTTGAAAAATATCTGCTAAAATTGAAAGAATTTGAGAGAATTATAAAATTGAGGAGTTATGCTGTGAATTGAATGAAAGAATTAGCTCCTTTATATAGAGAAACGGCAAGCAAAAAAAAAATTCAAAATTGTTCATGAATAGTAAACTTTACTATTCATAAATAATAAACTTTATTATCGATGAATAGTAAATTTTAATATTTATAAATAGTATTACTATTGATTAATAGTAAAATTACTATTTCTAATAGTAAATACTATTTGCTACTATTTTTAAATAGTAACGTTACTATTTATAAATAGTGAATAGTGCATGAACAGTAACTATACACTAAATAAACAATAAATTCAATTATTCACTTTAATCATTCAAATAATTACGTACATATAAATATTTTTACACGCATGGGGCAAGAAGAAATCATATGCACAAAACTTAGCCAAACTATTTTGAAATAAAAAATTATTAGTTCGGGTCCAGAACCCAAATTTTCCTTAGGTCCAGAACCTAGAATTTTTTTTAAGTCCAGAACTTAGCTTGGGTCCAGAACCCAAATTTTCCTTAGGTCCAGAACCTAGAATTTATTTCTAAGTCTAAGAACTTAGCTCAAGTCTAGAAACCAAATTTTCCTTAGGTCCAGATCCTAGAATCTCTTCTAAGTCTAGAACTTAGCCCGGGTCTAGAACCCAAATTTTCCTTAGGTACAAAACCTAGAATCTCTTTTAAGTCCAGAACTTAGCTCGGGTCCAGAATTCAAATTTTTCTTAGGTCCAGAACCTAGAATCTCTTCTAAGTCCAGAACATAGCTCGGGTCCAGAACCCAAATTTTTCTTAGGTCCAGAACCTAGAATCTCTTTTAATTCCAGAACTTAGCCCGGGTCCAGAACCCAAATTATCATTAGGTCTAGAACCTAGAATCTCCTTAGGTCCAGAACCTAGAATTATCCTTGAGTCTAGAACTCGAACCGGGTCCAGAATCCAAAACCTCAACCATCTCAAAAAATTAAGTCTTACTGTTTTTCACTCTCTTTCACTAAAGTCTCAAATCATTCAAGCAGGGGGCAAACTGTAGACCATTAATTTTTGACCCTATCCGGTCCGATATATTTTAATTAGTCCAAAATAAATTTTCTGTTGTCTAATATATTTTAAATAGTCCAAAATAATTTTTGTTATCTTAATTAAATAATTTTTGCTTTAGTATCTAATTTCTATTAATAAAAAATAAAAATAAACAAATAAAAATAAAAAATAAAAATAAAAAATCGGTGATGAAAATAAAAATAAAAAATAAAAATAAAACTAGCACTCGGGACGAATGGCCGTGGGCCATTTCGTCCGCAGGAGTTTCCTGCGGGCGAAATGGCCCGCATGCCAGTCCTCGCCCATGCCGTAGCCAACTGCGGCAATTTTTTTTTGCCAGCATAATTTTTCTGCAACAGTTTTTTTTTAGCCAGAGAAATTTTTCCTATGAAAATTTTTTCGAAACCTAATCCAATTATTCTTAAGTCCAGAACTTAGCTGGGGTCCATAATCCAAATTTTCTCTTAAGCCCAGAACTTAGCTCAGGTCCAGAACCCAAATCATCACGGGTCCATAACCCAAGTCTTTTTTTAGTTCAGAACTCAAACCGGGTCCCGAACCCAAACCATCACGGGTCTATAACCCATGTCTTTTTTGTGTCCAGAACTCAAACCGAATCCAGAACCCAAACCATCCTAGGTATAGAACCCAAGTCATTTCGGAGCCCAGAACTCAAACTAGGTCCAAAACCCAAACCATCCCGGGTCTAGAACCCATGTCTTTTCTGAGTCTAGAACTCAAATAGGGTCTAGAACCCAATTTTTCTGAGTCCAGAACTCGAACTGGGTCAAGAACCCAAACCATTTCGGGTCCAGAACCTAAATCTTTTTCAAGTCCAAAACTTGAATCGGGTCCAGAACCCAAACGATCTCGGTTCTAGAAGCAAAAACCAAGACCATCTCAAGAAAATTAAGTCTATTTTTACAAAAATTAAAAGTCTTGTTGCTTTTCACTCTCTGAATTAATTCAAGATCGTTCAGGCAGGGGGCAAACTGTAGACCCTTAATTTTGACCCCAATTTGATATGGTCCTAATTTAAGAATGCCAAAATAAATTTGTTACGACTTTAAAATATTTAAACCTAGTTTATAACTTTTAAAGAAGTTGGTTCGGATTAAAGAGGCATAAATTCAATTACAAAACACTAAAATCAATTTTAATCGGCCCAAATTAAAACTTTTCGGCCATAAGTAAAAAAAGGAAAGAATAATTTGAGTCAGGCCGGTCGAAGAGCCATGAGCAATTGCTCATGTCGACCTGGAGGGACCAGGTCGACATGAGCATGCCTAATGTCGATTTGGCAGCCCAGATCAACATGAGGTTGGACTCATGTTGACCTGGACAGACTAGTGGGCAACCCAGGTCGACATGAGTTTTAATAAGTTTCCTAATTCAACTAGAATTTGTTTTAAGGACTGATTAATATTAGGTTAAGGATTCTGAGTGAGGTTAAGGCCTATAAATAATAACATTTTAGAATTCAGAAAGGGAGGGAACATTAAAAAGGACAACAAGGAACGTTAACAAGAACAACAATTAACATTAACAAGGGTCGGCAATTAAGATTATGTGAGATTAAACAACAAAATAGAAGAGACAGTAATAAACAGAGAAGATTAGCAGCAGATATTCATCAGTCATCAATCCCTCAAAGATAGCAACGCTATCTTTGTTCATTGTTCATCCAGAAGTCAATTGTGGAGGAACCAATGAACGGAGGTTCAATTTAATTCTTTAATTTAATTAAATTCACAGTAGTTTCATCTTTGAGTTACAACATATTTGACTTTCCATTATATACATTCCCTTTTATAAAGCTCATTAGAAGTTTAAAGATTAAGAAGTTGTTTAGGTTCGGTAGTTAACTTAAACCTCGTAGTCTTGATTACTTGATTTAAACAACATGATTTGAGTTTAATGTTCATATAATCAAAAAACACTAGCAAAACCCTAACTAATTGCCCAGTTGCTAAAAACCCTAATTTGCTTTCCAAAACTTTAAAACCCTAAATTGTTTCTTTTGTTTCAAAAATTTTAAAACCCTAAATAGATTTTTCCCCGAACTATTTTCTTAATCATCAAAACTCTAACTTTAATTTAGATTCAGTAATTAGTTTGTCCATAATATTTCAACGTTCTTAAATCTCCATGGATGGACTTTTAAAACAATTTTCCAAACCATCCCGGGTCTATAATCCAAGTCTTTTTCGAGTCCAGAAGTCAAACTGGGTCTAGAACCAAAACCATCCCTGGTCCAAAACCCAAGTCTTTTTCGAGTCCAGAACTCGAACCGGGTCCAAAACTCAAGCCATCCCGGGTCCAGAACCCAAGCCATCTTGGGTCCAGAACCCAAGTCATCTCCGATTCCAAAACTCAAATAAGGTCCATAACCCAAATCTTTTCCGAGTATAGAACTCAAACCGGATCCAGAACACAAACCATCTTGGGTCTAGAACCTAAATCTTTTTCGAATTCAGAACTTGAACCGGGTCCAGAACCCAAACTATCTCGGGTCCAAAACCCAAAATCAAAACAATCTAAAGAAAATTAAGTCTATTTTTGCCAAAATTAAAAGTCTTGTAGCTTTTCACTCTCTGAATCAATTCAAGATCGTTCAAGCAGGGGGCAAACTGTAGACCCTTAATTTTGACCCAAATTTGATATGGTCCTAATTAAAGAATGCCGAAACAAATTTCATCCAACTTTAAAATATTTACAACTAGTTTATAACTTTTAAAAAAGTTGGTTTGGATTAAAGAGGCATAAATTCAATTACAAAACCCTAAAATCAATTTGAATCGGCCCAAATAAAAACTTTTCGGTCCATAAGTTAAAAAAGGCAAGAATAATTCGAGTCAGGCCGGTCGGGGAGACATGAGCAATTGCTCATGTCGACCTGGAGGTACCAGGTCGAATGAGCATGCTCATGTCAAACTGGGCAGCCCAGGTCGACATGAGTTGGACTCATGTGGACCGAGGGCAACTAGGTCGACATGGCTTTGGTCCATGTCGACCTGGTTGCCCCAGATCGACATGGTTTTAATAAGTTTGCTAATTCAACTAGATTTTGTTTTAAGGACTGATTAAGATTAGGTTAAGGATTCTGAGTGAGATTAGGTGTAACACCCCTATACCCCGTATACGTTCACAGCATGCTTATACGATCGTAATATACGTATACTAAATATAGAAAATGCCACGGTTTATAAAATACACAAGTCATAACTCGAAAAGAAATAAAACAAATTTCAAAGGTTTAGAAGAAATTCATAAAACATAATAGATAAAAACGTTTATTAATACGCAGTGGAAATTATAACAAATACTTACAAGTACACAAACATTAAAAATCAAAATTTACAAAACATGAAATATATAAATGATTGGCAGCTTGACTCTCTGATCTTTAAGCTCTAGGCTAACTCTTCAAGCATAAACTCACCTAGGTCTAGAGGAATCTTCCATCTCAACCCTATCACCTGCGCGATAAATCACAATCGCGCTAAGCCAACGGCTTAGTGGTACAAACCATAATGATATTATGCAATGTCAATATCAATGTCATACATTCAATAATAATAACATAAACACACATGGGCCCAACAAGTATTTAATATGATATTCAAAGTTCAGAGTTACTGCTTTGGTCTATAATCACAATGATCAAGCCAGTAGGCAATATATCTCATATCTCTATCCATGGATAGTGTAATAGACCCAGTCTCTTGGACCATCAACCCAATAAACTTGAGGAGATCCTCAACCCGGCAAGACTGTTGCTAGTAACAAACACAGTCTCTTGGACCATCAACCCGATTGAAATTGAGGAGATCCTCAACCCGGCAAGACTGTTACTTTTCATATATTTCATATTCATAATTCATATAGTGTAACAGACCCAGTCTCTTGGACCTCAATTCAACTCAAAGTGAAGAGATCCTCAACTCGGCAAGACTGTTACCTTTCATAGGCATGCCACCAAACTCAGCACTCTGAAAATTGAATAACATATTAGGCATACAATCAATTCATTTACCTCTTTACCATTCTCTTTCTCAATTCATGTCTTATAAACAATTAGGCAATCATGCCTCCAACATCATTTACAATATCATAGCCAACCACATTGGCTTCATATTTCATTCTATTTCAATTCATATTCAAATACTCATAATCAATATACATATATAATATTGCATTTCACAAAGTTCACATTGTATAAAACATAACATTATTCATATATATCAACAATGCAATAAGATTCCTTAGTACATTCATACTCAAATGTATAAGTTCCAAAATCACATGAATGTATGCAATAATGCAAGGTTTGTACTTACCTCAAAACAACTCACATAACTCTATTGACTTCCTCTTCCAAAAATCCTTCACTTCTAAAATTATAGCAAATCACCTTCTTCACAACCTATTCCAAAAGAATGATGAAACCCACATGAGATCATAAGACTAAGAACCAACTAGGGCAAACTCTAAACATGACACGCTCAGCCACACGGGCGCGTCCCTGACTGTGCCCTAACTCTACAACACAAAAGCATTGACACGCTCAGAACCACGGGCGTGTCACTGGGAGTGTAATACATTCTGTCTCTCAGAAATATTGACACGTCCAACAACATGAGCGTGCTCATGGCCATGTCAATTCCCCAACAACATAGTGGCTATGACACGTTCAATAACACGGGCGTGTTACTGGCCGTGTCAAATCTACTGCCACACAGAACAATTGACACGCCTAAAGACCTGGACGTGCTCATGGGCGTGTCAGGCCAAAAACCCAGATTCCGGCCAAAACAACAGAACACTCAACAAATCACTTCTTCCATCAACATCCACTTCAAACAAACTTAACTACACACATCCAAAAACCATCTCAAACTTGCAAAAACTCCAAAACAAGACAAAATATACATTAACCACAATTATCAATATCATCACAAACTCTACACACCACTACAACACCATCTTCACCAACAAACTTACTCTTTCCTTTAATCTAACCTCAAAAATCCAAAATCAATTAAACCAAATACTCTTAATTCAATTACAACAATTATTATACCAAACTTATAGGGTATATTTTGGGATATTACAATTCTCCCCCTCTAAAAAGAAATTTCATCCTCGAAATTACCTGATATCAAGTCCGAAACAAATGAGGATACTGATCTCGCATTGCTTGCTCACTCTCCCAAGTTGATTCTTCTCTACCATGATTCTTCCAAAGAACCTTCACAATTTGCACTTCCTTATGTCTCAACTCTTTCATCCCATATGCTAAAATAGCAACTGGTTCTTCTTCAAAAGTTAGATCCGGACTCACCTCAATAGATTCAACTGATAGAACATGAGATGGATATGATCTGTACCTTCTCAACATATCCTCGATAATCTGTATCATTCTCTCTGACTGCCCATCTGTCTGCGGATGAAAAGCAGTGCTAAAGTGCAATCGAGAACCCAAAGCACCATGTAAACTGTTTCAAAATCTTGAAGTAAACCGGGGATCTCAATCAGACACAAAAGAAATTGGGACTCCATGCAACTTCACAATCTCATGGATATACAGCTCAGCCAACTTCTCAAGAGAATAATCCATTCAAACCGGAAGAAAATGAGCTGTCTTTGTCAACCTATCAACAATCACCCAAATAGCATCATGCTTCCTCTGCGTCAATGGCAAACTAGAAACAAAATCCATTGTCACTCTTTCCCATTTCCATTCAGGCACTGATAAAGGTTGAAGCAACCCAGTTGGAACTTGATGTTCAGCTTTCAACCTCTGACAAGTGAGACATTTGGACACAAATTCCGCTATGTCTCTCTTCATACCTGACCACCAGTAAAGTTGCTTCAAATCATAAGACATCTTCGTATTGCCCGGATGCATAGCAAAAATTGACTGTGTGCTCCTTCTAAAATAATCCTTCTCAAATTAGAATCATCAGGTACACACAATCTGTTCTTAAACCAAAGACTCCCATCACTTCTCACAATAAAATCTTGACTCTTTCCATTCTGGCAATCTGAAACAACCTTTTGAATTTTCTCATCTGTCAACTGAGCCTCCTTAATCTGGTCCAACAATACTGGTCTCAATTGCAATTGTGCCAACAATGCACCATCATCACAAGATACAAAGCTAGCATGCAACGCTCTCAACTCCACAAGCAATGAGAGCGAATAGACAGTCAAACCTACCAAAGACTTCCGACTCAAGGCATCAGCACCAACATTTGCCTTACCAGGATGATAATCAATCAAATAGTCGTAGTCTTTAATCAACTCCAACCATCGCCTCTGCCAAAGATTAAGCTCTCTCTGAACCCCCAAATATTTCAAACTCTTATGATTAGTGTAGATGAAACACTTCTCCCCATACAAGTAGTGTCGCCAAATCTTCAAAGCAAACACTATGGCTGCTAACTCCAAATCATGGGTCGGATAATTGAGCTCATGCGGCTTCAACTGTCGAGAAGCATAAGCTATAACCTTACCTTCCTGCATCAAAACACAACCCAAACCACTATGTGAAGCATCACTGTAAATCACATATGGTTTAACTTCCACAGGTAAAGTAAGAACAGGCGCTTGAGTTAACATTTCTTTCAACTGCTCAAAACTAACCTGACACTGATCTGTCCACACAAATCTAACTCCCTTTCGAAGTAATCTGGTGAGTGGAATAGCTATCAGAGAAAATCCTTTTACAAAGTGTCGATAATAGCCTGCCAAACCCAGAAAACTTCTAACTTCAGTCACAGACTTCGGTGGACTCCAATTCAAAATAGCTTCAACTTTACTCGGATTAACTCTAATACCATCTGCTGAAACTATATGACCAAGAAAAGTCACTTGATCAAGCCAAAACTCACACTTCGACAGCTTAGCATACAATTGCTTCTCTCTCAAGATCTGCAACACAATCCATAAATGCTTGTCATGCTCCTCTTCATTACGCGAATACACCAAAATATCATCGATAAAAACTACCACAAATTGATCCAGATAGGGCCTAAACACCCTATTCATCAAATCCATAAAAGCTGCAGGTGCATTCGTCAATCCAAACGGCATCACTAAAAACTCATAATGCCCATACCTTGTGCAAAAGGCTGTCTTAGGAACATCTTCAGCTCTGACCCTCAACTGATGGTACCCTGATCTCAAATCAATCTTAGAAAACACTGCTGCTCCCTTTAATTGATCAAAGAGATCATCAATTCTAGGCAAAGGATATTTATTCTTGATAGTCACTTTGTTCAATTGCCTATAATTGATACACAATCTCATAGTACCATCCTTCTTTTTCACAAACAAAACAAGAGCTCCCCACGGTGAAACACTAGGGCGAACAAACCCTTTATCCAATAACTCCTGCAACTGCACCTTTAACTCTCTTAACTCAGCAGGTGCCATTCTATAAGGGGTAATAGAGATAGGAGTGGTACCAAGCAACAATTCGATACCAAACTCCACCTCTCTATCAGGAGGCAACCCTGGCAACTCCTCTAGAAACACATTTGGAAATTCTGCAACTGTGGATATACTATCAAGTTGAGAACCTACTACTCTAGTATCCAAAACATGAGCAAGATAAGCATCACATGCTTTTCTAATCAATTTCTTAGCTGTAATAGCTGAAACAAACAAGGATGCAAGCTGTCTCTACTCACTAGATACCAACACAATTCTACCATCATTAGTTCTCAAAGTAACACATTTCTTTAGACAATCTACCACAGCTCCATGCCTAGACAACCAATCCATGCCCAAAATCAAATCATATTCTTTAAAAGGCATTTCAATCAAATCACCACGAAACTCCTCACCTTGCACCACAACTGCACTATCTCGGTGCACCTTGCTAACAATCACACTATGCTCTAGAAGATTTGTCACCAACACATCAAATCCTAGGGACTCAGAATGCAATTCAGACACAGGAAAAATAGATGCACTAATATATGAATGAGTAGATCCTGGATCAATCAAAGCAAGAACTGAAATGCCAAATAAAGAGAAAGTACCCGCAATGACTGCTGAAGCATCTGGTTGTCTTTGCATCACATATACTCGTTGAGAAGGCCCAGCCTCATCTGGCCTACTGTCCCTGGATGAAGATCCCCCTCTCTGACTATACCCAGGTCTACCCCCTCTGTTGAAACCTCTGCTCCCTCGACCACCTCTGACACTAGGTCGAGAAACTGTAGAATCTGCCGGCCTCTGCTCCTGCATCTCCGGACACTCTCTAATAAAATGATCAGGCGATCCACATCTGAAGCACACAGCTGGTCCACTATTCTTCCAACAGACACCCCTATGTGTTCCACCACACTGAACACACACAGGTGGAGTGGATCTCTGAACTACTAAAGTCGGAGCACTCGATACTGAGACTGTAGGTCTTGATCTCTGTCTCTGAAACTGGACTGACCTACTAGCCTACCTCTGACTTCTACTGAGCCTAGGAACAAAACTTCCTCTACTTCTCTTCACAGATGAAGACCCTACCTCAAACTGGGGTCTCCTAACCCTGGTCTCCTCCTCGGTCGCAGCTGCTGCAATACCCTGAGCTCTTTCCACACTTCTAGCTGCTGCAACAAGCTGGGAAAAATCCTGGTATCTAGAACCAGCCACAAGACACATAATTGAGGGTCTCAATCCCTCCTTAAACCTTCTACACCGGTCAATCTCATTAGAGATAATCCCCCCGGCATAGTGGCTCAACCAGATGAACTCTAACTCATATTCTGTCACAGTCCGGTGGTCTTGCCTCAAACTCAGAAATTCCATCTTTTCACATCTTTATACTCACTTGGAGTATATTTCAGCTCAAACTCCCATAGAAAATCACTGTAGGACAATGTAGGTGGATCATCCATGGCATGAGGAACTTTCTTCCACCAATCATATGCATCCTTCTGCAACAGTGATCTAACATAGTCAAATTTTTCTTCTGGAGTGGCTTGCAACTGAATGAATATCCTTTGTACCTTATCCAGCCACTGCTCAGCTACTGCTGGATCAATAGTACCCAGAAAATCTTCTGCTCCATACTTTCTTAATTTATCGTAGTGTCTCACTGGTACCATTGGCTGTGGTGGTGGTGGCGGTGGCTGCACTGGAGCTGGCCTCAATAAGTCTATCACATGTCTTAACCAATCCGGCGGAACTTCCTCTGCAGCTGATCTCCCTGGCACAGAAACAGGTGCCTCACTGACTCTATCAACTCTAGCTCCATCTCTAATCTCATCAGGAGCACACTCTCAGCACTACCCTCTATAGACTGACGTGAACGAGAATCCATTACAACCTATATCTGCAAATACAGCAGAATACACCTCATTAAAGATCAGAGACTACCAATACCAAACATGTATTTTATTCAAAACTAATTTTTTTAAAATCAAAATATTCTTTTTCTGACAATTGAGAATCTCAAACCTAGGCTCTGATACCAAAATAATTGTAACACCTCTATACCCCGTATACGTACACAACATGCTTATACGATCGTAATATACGTATACTGAATATAGAAAATGCCACAGTTTATAAAATACACAAGTCATAACTCGAAAAGAAATAAAACAAATTTCAAAGGTTTAGAAGAAATTCATAAAACATAATAGATAAAAATGTTTATTAATACGTAGTGGAAATTATAACAAATACTTACATGTACACAAACATTAAAAATCAAAATTTACAAAATATGAAATATATACATGATTGGCAGCTTGACTCTCTGATCTTTAAGCTCTAGGCCAACTCTTCAAGCATAAACTCAACTAGGTCTAGAGGAATCTTTCGTCTCAACCCTATCACCAACGGCTTAGTAGTACAAACCATAATGATATTATGCAATGTCAATATCAATGTCATACATTCAATAATAATAACATAAACACACATGGGCCCAACAAGTATTTAATATGATATTCAAAGTTCAGAGTTACTGCTTTGGTCTATAATCACAATGATCAAGCCCGTAGGCAATATATCTCATATCTCTATCCATGGATAGTGTAACAGACCCAGTCTCTTGGACCATCAACCCAATAAACTTGAGGAGATCCTCAACCCGGCAAGACTGTTACTAGTAACAGACCCAGTCTCTTGGACCATCAACCCGATTGAAATTGAGGAGATCCTCAACCCGACAAGACTGTTACTTTTCATATATTTCATATTCATAATTCATATAGTGTAACAGACCCAGTCTCTTGGACCTCAATTCAACCCAAAGTGAAGAGATCCTCAACCCGGCAAGACTGTTACCTTTCATAGGCATGCCACCAAACTCAGCACTCTGAAAATTGAATAACATATTAGGCATACAATCAATTCATTTACCTCTTTACCATTCTCTTTCTCAATTCATGTCTTATAAACAATTAGGCAATCATGCCTCCAACATCATTTACAATAACATAGCCAACCACATTGGCTTCATATTTCATTCTATTTCAATTCATATTCAAATACTCATAATCAATATACATATATAATATTGCATTTCACAAAGTTCACATTGTATAAAACATAACATTATTCATATATATCAACAATGCAATAAGATTCCTTAGTACATTCATACTCAAATGTATAAGTTCCAAAATCACATGAATGTATGCAATAATGCAAGGTTTGTACTTACCTCAAAACAACTCACACAACTCTATTGACTTCCTCTTCCAAAAATCCTTCACTTCTAAAATTATAGCAAATCACCTTCTTCACAACCTATTCCAAAAGAATGATGAAACCCACATGAGATCATAAGGCTAAGAACCAACTAGGGAAAACTCTAAACATGACATGCTCAACCGCACGGGCGTGTCCCTGACCATGCCCTAACTCTACAACACAGAAGCATTGACATGCTCAGAACCACGGGCGTGTCACTGGGCGTGTAATACATTCTGTCTCTCAGAAATATTGACACGTCCAACAACATGAGCATGCTCATGGCCGTGTCAATTCCCCAACAACACAGTGGCTATGACACGTTCAATAACACGGGCGTGTTACTGGCCGTGTCAAATCTACTGCCACACAGAACAATTGACATGCCTAAAGACCTGGACGTGCTCATGGGCGTGTCAGGCCGAAAACCCAGATTTCGGCCAAAACAACAGAACACTAAACAAATCACTTCTTCCATCAACATCCACTTCAAACAAACTTAACTACACACATCCAAAAACCATCTCAAACTTGCAAAAATGCCAAAACAAGACAAAATATACATTAACCACAATTATCAATATCATCACAAACTCTACACACCACTACAACACCATCTTCACCAACAAACTTACTCTTTCCTTTAATCCAACCTCAAAAATCCAAAATCAATTAAACCAAATACTCTTAATTCAATTACAACAATTATTATACCAAACTTCTAGGGTATATTTTGGGATATTACATTAGGGCCTATAAATAATAATGTTTCAGAATTCAGAAAGGGAGGGAACATTAGCAAGGACAACAAGGAACGTTAACAAGAACAACAATTAACATTAACAAGGGCCGGCAATTAAGATTATGAGAGATTAAACAACAAAACAGAAGAGACGGCAATAAATAGAGAAGATTAGCAGCAGACATTCTTCAGTCATCAATCCATCAACGCTGTCTTTGTTCATTGTTCATCCAAAAGTCAATTGTGGAGAAACCAAGGAACAGAGATTTGATTTAATTCTTTAATTTTTTTGAATTGATAGTAGTTTCATTCTTGAGTTACAACTTATTTGACTGTCCAGTATATACATTCCCTTCTAAAAATATCATTAGAAGTTTAAAGATTAAGAAGTTGTTTAGGCCCAATAGTTAACTTAAACCACGCAGTCTTGATTACTTGATTTAAACAACATGATTTGAGTTTAATGTTCATATAATAAAAAAACACTAGCAAAACCCTAATCTAATTGCCCAGTTTCTAAAAACCCTAATTTGCTCTCCAAAACTTTAAAACCCTAAATTATTTCTTCTGTTTTCAAAAATTTAAAAACCCTAAATTGTTTTTCCCCGAACTATTTTCTTAATTATCAAAACTTTAACTTTAATTTAGTTAATTTAGATTCAATAATTAGTTTGTCCATAATATTTCAACGTTCTCAAATCTCCATGGATGGACTTTTAAACAATTTTCCAAACCATCCCGGGTCCAAAACCTAAGTCTTTTCCTAGTCCAGAACTCAAATCGGGTCCAAAATTTGTGTTTAAAGATTGTTTGAAGTATTTGATTTAGGTTGAAGTGCAAAACAATGGAGTGATGGATCAAAGTTTATGGAAAAACAAGAGACACGGCCATGACACCACTTAGCTTGGCCTTGTCAATCATCAAAAGCAAGGAAGAGGCAGGACACTGGCTGAGGCAACATGGCTTGGCTGTGTCCTTTTGGAAAATTGGGCAGAGGCAGACACCGGTAAGAGACACGGCCAAGGCATGTCCCACTTAATGAAACCAAAGAATAAAGGAAGCAAAGTGAATGGCAGAGGTGAACATAAGCAGAAGACATGGCCAAGTCACTGGCCTTGTCACACCTAGAAAAGAAGAAGAAATATGGGTAGCTATGGACATGGCCTCAAGGCTTGGCCGTGTCCCAAGAAGAATGAGTGACACAACCAAGTTACTCAAGGCTTGGTCATGTCTCATATGGTCCCTTTGAATTATTTTGCACAAAGTGAGGGACAAATAGAGGATAAAAGACTCATTCTTTTTAAAAAGAAATATTAAAAATGAGTAAAAGTGGATAGATTTATGAGAAAAAATATTAAACAAAGAAAATGAGGGAGACAAAGAATGGTTTGTGAGTTGGCAAGACATGGTTGGTGTCTTAAAAAATTGAAAGGAATTGGAAGTGGAGGGGAGGGAATGACGTACACGTTTGGCTTGTTTGGGGAGCTATCTAGTTTCTAGTTTTTGTTTCTCTTTTTGAAGGGTGAGACATTATTCTCTCTTCATCTTTATTTTCATTCATCTTTTATTTCTTCCATAAACAAGAATTAATTAAGTTCCGGGATTAAATTGAGTGAGCAAGCTCGTTAGAAGATTATGATTTGAAGAAAGCTTAATTGGAGTTGTAAACTTGAGAGAGTTACCATTCCACCTTTCAAGAAGAGAGCCATTGATTGAAGAGGGCTTAGAAGTTGTTCATCATACATCAAGGTGGAAGCTAGGACAAGTAGTTCAACTATTGGCATCTACAAGGGGTTTTTCATATTCTCTCTTTTAATTCATTTCTAGATTATTGTTGTTTTATTATGAACATTAATATTATAATATATAATTTTGATTTGATGAATATTGAGATGGATATTTATTTTAAATTGATGATGAGCTAATTTACTCATGCCTTGGATTGTAGTATATTTGATTAAATGACTTGATTTGATAATTCCATTAGTATACCTTGCTATTCGTTGATTGCATTGGACTTAAAGTTAGTTTGATAGATTGGCCACCTATTAATCACTTAATATTGAACGATGGACCAAGAGGTGAAATTCAATATCGAAACTATGTAATCAACCACCCTAAGAATGAATTAGAAATATAAGTTTAAGGGTTTATTTAATTTGAAATTTCAAAATAATTGGTTGTTGTTAATTGAAGAATGTGAAAACTAATGAATTGGTAATTATTGATTAAACTTAAGGGATAAATTAAAATACAAGATTATATTAATGGTTAATTTGAGAATGAAGATTTAATTAAATTGATCTACAACCTTAGGCATCATTCCTAGAATTGAATTAATCTTATACAACGACTACTCATTTTTTTTTTTACTTTTAAATTTTTATTACAACTCACCAATTCAACAACACACACTCAATTTCATTTATTTTGTTTTAAATCAAACTATTGTAAAATAATTCCTTCCTTGTGAGATGACCCTGGGGTGATCACCGTTGCTACAATTATCTCGTATACTTGCGAGTGTCATAATCAACCACCCTACAATAATATTTTATCCTAGCTATTATTCATTTTCCTTTGGTTTAAAATGTCCATATATTATGAAATCATATTTTGTATTTTTAGTTATATTTTGCTACTATATTTGTCATTTATGGCTCTCATGTGTTATTTAATAATAAAAATATTTTTACTATGAGAAAACATTGAAATTTGGCTTCTTTTGTAACATCCACATTTTTGATATACATTGGAATAATTAATATGGAGGATTAATTAGTTATGTTAGAAGAGAGAACTACAAGATATACACATAATATATACATAATATATACATGGTGTATACATAAGATATACATGATATATACATATACATAAAAATATGCATAACATATATACAAAGTATACATGCGGTGGTGGGAAGATAATAATAATAATAATAATAATAATAATAATAATAATAATAATAAAGAAAAGTCAAGAAAGAGAATAAAATATGTGGATAGAAATTAAAGAGAAAATAATTAAATAATAAATTAAATAATTAAATAAATAATATAATAGATGGCAAGGAAGAAGGAAAATAAAAAAAAAAGAGTCTTCTTCTTCATTTTTGAACACCATGGCTGAAAATTTGAGGGTTGGAGAGAGGATTTTTACTTCAGTAAATCCATTAAATTTCATGTAGATTTCAAAGGTTTCAAGGAGATTTTGATGAAAAATCAAGAATTCAAGTAAGTAATTTCCTTTTTAAGGTTATTTTCTTTAATTTTAAGGTTATGTGTTATTTGAGTAGAAAGAGGAATGGATGTTAATTGTTAATATAGATGGATACAAAGGTAAAATGATGAATAAAAGATGATTTAGTAGTGAATTGATTAATATGAGTTTGTATGGTGAAGTTAGGGTTTTAAGGTTAATATGTGAAAATTAGGATTGTGATGAAGGTCTCAATAATTGCTAATATGGATTGTTTTGAAGTTATGTGGATATATATTTTAAGGTTGGGTAGTTGAAATGATTGGGTTTGGTGGTAGTCTGGAAGAAGTAGTAAGGGTAATTAGGGTTTCTTGGTGAAATTTGGGTAGAATTGAAGTAATTGATGTTTGAATGATTAAAATGTATTAGAATGAGTTTTTAATGCTATTTTTATAATTTTAATTTGGTTTAGGAGCGATTAAGGTGGATTTTCCAATTCAAATAAAGGAAAGCCTTTTGAAGAAGTAAAGGTTGAAGAGTGAGTTTGGACTTGAACATTTATAAAGGTTGGTACATACTTTGATAATTGTTATTTTAATTACATTTGTTATGGCATAATACATTAAGAGTTGATCAATGTGTTATGTTGCTTTAAAAGTAATTTCATATGTGATGTGCATGGTTTAAATTAAAAATGTATAAAATGCATAAAATATAAATTATTCAACTGTTATAGATGGCTAAAGACAATATTATGTTTAAATTGTGAAAAATGTACATTATGTATTAGAAATGATAATGTAGCTAAAATATATGTTTTATAAGATTGGAAATTATGTAAAGGACATAAATAATGTAATGAGAATGAGAATTGAGTCTATT
Organism: Garcia nutans; assembly: GCA_947685225.1. Lineage (NCBI taxonomy): Eukaryota > Viridiplantae > Streptophyta > Magnoliopsida > Malpighiales > Euphorbiaceae > Garcia > Garcia nutans. Next base: position 41,917,872 of record CANTUV010000045.1, read on the forward strand.
TATGAGTGATGGAAAAAGGGCTATAAAAAATTATAAAATTATATATAATATGTTGAAATATGGTTACTTACATAATCTATGTGTTATTGCATAGTAGCATAAATGTATGACATTTGGATATGTAATCAATACAAAATAATATATGGAAATGGGTTGCATTGAGAATGTGGCCCATAATTGTGTAATGTGTTGGAATAAAGTGGTATATGATGTGATCATGAATAAGGTGATCGCTAGAAATATATGGAAAAATAAAAAGTGTGGAAATGGTTGAAAAGACATGGAAAATAGAATTAAGAAAGAGGAAAAGAAATGAAAAATATAAAAATGTGACATGATGTGTGTGAGCGGGGATTTTTGCCCCCACTTCTGGTGGAATGGTTATTGCAACTTCAGCACTGTTTAGACTCGGGGCCTTAGAGAACATGGGCCTAAGCCCGAAGAAAATAGAGTCGCCACCCGGACAGGCAAAAAAAAAGGTGCAGATGACTCGATTCCTAAGGAATTCCCAACCCCCTATTGGGTTCTAAAAGTTGGGTACGTGTGGGAAAGCTAAGAAATGGCCCAGCACCCCCACAATGCCCAGTTCATTGAAACCGGCCTCCTTTTCAAGTCTTAATATTATAAAATTTTTAAATATAACAATATTATCCATATTACATGAGACAATTAAAATAAAGCATCATTATATTAAAATCAAAGCAATATCCAGACAAAACAAATAAATGGACACCCATCCGAGCATGGAAACATGTCCTTATATCATCTAATATCTAAAACTAGATAGGACACCCACCGAAAGGTGGAAACGTGTCTTTTACATTGATCCAAAAACTCTAAAATAAATTAAATTACACAATACTCATAATATGAGGTGCCCAAAAAATCAAAACATACCTCTCTCAATGTTTTGAAACCAAAGCAAATCAATAAAAGTAAACAACCATTCATCATAAATAAATCATTCATCAAAGACATGAAACATCAATCAAAATATATAATAAACATTTATCTAACATAAATAAAATAGTGAGTATATAAATTTACGGTTTATGCATCAATTAGGATTTCTTGGGTTTTATGTTTAACAATTAGGGTTTTATATATATTGGATTAATTAATTGAGAAATATTAATATAAAAGAAATAATATGGCTACTAGATATTTGAATTAAAGATTAGGATTAAAATAAATTAGGGTTTGAATCTAAAGAATGGAGGTTTTGAATTTAGGGTTTCAGAAGTTTTATGAAAATAATATTAAGGTTTAGGGTTTAAGTAAATAAGATTGAAAATTATGAAAATAGGATTTTAGGTTAGGTATTTGGAAAGAATAGGCTACTGTGAATCTCAAAAAAATAGATTTGGTTAGGGTTTTAAGAAAATAGATAATTATTTTGGGGTTATAGAAAAGTGTAATTGGGATTTTAGATTTCTAAAATTAATTTTGGATTTTAAATAGAGTTTAGATGGTAAGTAAAACAATTTATCAAATAACAAAAATATCATCTATTGTATGTTTAAACAATTGATCAATTTGAATGATGAAGTTACTGTAAATAGAAATTCAAACCTCCGTTGTTGGTTCCACCACAATTTTGAATTCTGGTTGAACAATAACAAAGACACTGTTGGAGTGCCTTTGATGGATCATTTCTTGCTTGTTGACTGCCTCTTGCTCCTTTCAAGTCCGAGGTCCTAAATCAATTCCTTCAATAATTGTGTCATCCAAGATGGCTAAGAAAAAGTCCCAAAAAATTCAGATCCAAAAGTCCTAATACTAATTGGTTAAGAAAATAAAAACCATTTAAGAAATAAAATTAAAAACCAATTAAAATAGGGTTTCAGAAAAACTACGCTCGAGCCGGGCTACTGGCGTGCGAAACTACTTTGGCTAAAAATTTCCTGCGGGGTGCTTCGGGCTGGGCCCGGGCCACAGGGCAATTCTCCGCAGGTTTTTCCTATGAAAAATTGGCCCAAGCTAATTCGTTGTCAGCGATTTTCATTGCCAATTCTTCCGTCACCAAATTTTATTTATTTATATATTTTTTATCTTTTTTTATTATTTTATTTTTATTAAAAATGAATATTATAAGTAATAAATATTTTTAAAATAAATATTATTTAATTAAAATATCACAAAAATTATTTTGTTCTGTAACAAAAGAGAGCGAAAAAGCAATGTGATTTTTGATTTGATTTAGAGCCAACCTGAACTCTGTAACAAAGGTTGGTTTGAATTTTGGACTAAAAAATAATTTGGGTTCTGGACCCGATGTGAGTTTTGGATTTGAAATCTGGACCCGAGGTAAGTTCTGGACTTAATGATAATTTGGGTTCTGGACCCGGGTTAAGTTCTGATCTTAAAAATAATTTGGGTTATGGACCCGAGGTAAGTTCTGGACATAAAAATAATTTGGATTCAAGACCCGAGTTAAGTTCTGGACTTTAAAAATAATTTGGGTTCTAGACCCGGGATAAGTTCTGGACTTAAAAATAATTTGGGTTCTGGACCCGAATTGTAATATCCTCATGTATGCCCTAGAAGTCTTGGTTATATTGTTGTTGTTGTTATTGTTATAAATTGGATTGAATGTATATGATGTGTTAAGAAAAGAAATTGGGAGGAGAATGCTTGTGTATATGTGTTTTGGAAAGAAAATAGGGTTTAGAGAGAATGGTATATGTTGTGTATATGATGATATATATAACATATAAATGGTCAAAGGAAGAGTCAAAGGAAGAGAGATATTTTTGTGTTAAGTGTGTAATTACATATGTGGGCTTATATGAGACAAAAGGTTAGTTATATGGTTAAGGGCAATTTGGTAATTGCTTGGATAAGATTACTTGGTGGAGATTAAAAGCAAAATTTGACTTTGTTTCTTCATCATTTTCTTCTTTCTTTCATGAAGTGGCCGGCTCCTCCATAGACAAAGGGAAGCAAGAGGTGAAGAGAGGTTCTTGATGAGTTGAGTTCAAAATTGAAGGAAGATTAAGTGTTCAAGTGTTGATTCAAGAAGTTTTTAACTAAGGTAAGATCTTCCCTTTGATTTCTTTCATTCTTTTGAAGTGGTATGGGAAGTTAATTAGGGTTTGATGATTTGATGATGAGATGTGTTTATGATTTGTTTTCAAGTGTTAAATTGGTTTTAAGTTAATAGTTTAAATAGGTGTTGTTGCTGGAAGTGGTAAATGTTGAATTTGAAAGGTGGAGAAGGATGGTGATTTTAGTGTTTTGAGATGATGTGTGTTTAATTGCTATATTAATGTGTTGTGAAGTAATTCTTGTGGTGAATATGTGTTTAGAACATTGATTATGTTCATTTGAAACATGTTATATGATGAATATTGTGTTTGAGTGCAATTGAGAAAGTGTTGGTTTTAGTTAAGGTTATGTGCATGGGTGACACGGCCAGAAGCCATGAAGAGACACGCCCGTGTCATTTATTTGTGTTGGCTACTGCCTCTTTTATTTTTAAAGACACGGCCGTGTTCCTCAAGTGAGCTGGGCGTGTCCCTCAAATGAGTTGGATATTGTTTGGTTTCTTGGTTCTCTTTTTGCATGGTTTGGATTCTTCAAAGGTAGTTTGGTCTCTAAACCTAAACATAAACATTTTAAACATACTTAACCCAAGGAATGACTTAATCAAACACTTGTGGATGATCCTAAAGCTAAGAATAATATAAATTGTTCTTGCATTGTTGAGATTGAGCAATGTTATGTTATGCATTGTGAATGATAATGTGTTTCATGAGTAATGTGGAATGAAATGTTGATATTCATGAATGATGCTATGTGAGATATAATGTGATCATGGATGAGATAAATATACACTTGAATAATGAAGTGTTATATTGTGAAATGAAATGTGAAGCCATTGTTATTGGCTATGATGATGTGATTGAAAGAAATAAGGCATGTTTGCCTAAATGATAATGAGAATTGAGAATGAAATCTAAATGAATTGTGTGGCTAATGTGTTATTCCATTTTCAGAGTTTGTTGTTGGTGGCATGCCTAATAAGTGTAACAATCTCTTGAAGTTAGGTTGGATTGAATCCTTGAAGACTAATTGAGATGTTACCACCCTTGAAGCTAGGTTGGGTTAGTTCTTGAAGCCAAGTTGGGTTGAAGCTTAGCATGCTTTGCTCCCCTTGAAGCTTGGTTGAACTTAATCCTTGAAGCCTAGTTGGGTATATGATATTGATAAATGTGATAACAAACCAAAGCATTAACTCTGAAAATTGAATTGCATATTAGTGTGTCTTGGGCCCACTGCTTGTCTTTGTTTAATGGGAGTCATGATTTGTTTATTGTTGTTCATGGATGATTAAATGATTAAATAATGAAGTATATGCAATGATGTTGAAATGTGATATGCATATATGTTTGTTGGTTATAAAATGTAAAGGGATGTTGTTAGCTTTGCATCTATGTTGTTACATATATGATATGAATTAGAATTGACATTGTATTGCATTAAAGCATATCCATTGCATGTTTTATCTTACTAAGCCCTTGGCTTAGCGCGATAGTGTTTAATCGCGCAGGTAATAGAGTTGATAGAGTTGAACCCGAGAATTCATCAAGACCAAGTGAGAGTAGACCTTGAAGAATCCATTTTGGGAGTTTAAAGATCAGAGCAAACTTGCCAATCATGTATATTTCTTTATAATTTGTAAAGAAATGTTTAATACGTGAATATGTACATATTTTATAACTTCCGCTGTGTAATATTTAAGTATATATATATATAACTAATATGTTTTGTTTTATAAGTAAATGATCTACTTTTCTATAATGTATAATGATAAGGGTATTGTATCAAGTTTTAAATTGTTTTGAATGTTAAGAGAACCGTAGCATCCCTATGTTTGGTGCACTTATGCTACATTGTTGTGGTTGTAGTGTGTGTGCATTAGATATGGGGGTGTTACACGAATTTTGGACTTAAAAAAATAATTTGGGTTTTCGACCTAAGGTAAGTTCTGAACTTAAGAAATAATCTAGGTTCTGGACTCGAGATAAGTTTTGGACTTAAAAATAATTTGGGTTCTGAACCCGAGGTAAGTTTTGGACTTAAAAAAAAATTTTGGATTCTGGACTCGAGGTAAGTTCTGGACTTAAAAAATAATTTGAGTTCCGGACCTGAGGTAAGTTCTAGACTTAAAAAATAATTTGAGTAAAAAATAATTTGGATTATTTGCAAAAAATGATTGTAGTCAGTAGGATATTAAAGAAATTTGCAAAAAATTTAGCTATTTTTTACTAAGCCTATATCCTATTGTCCCCTGCGTTTAAAAATCTAGATAATTGAATTGAATAATTGAATTTACTATATATTCACTGTCTAGTAACTATTCACTAACTATTCACTTACTAATTATCAACAGTGATACTTTTTTTTTTGTCACGAGAATTACTATTTTTCGCTTTTTCACTTTTTTTTTCTTTTCAATTTGCCTATATAAGCGGCTCATTTCTTCAATAGTCATTCATACTCACATATTTTCATATTCAAAACAGAGAATTGAGCAGAGAGTTAAGGAGAAGATGCATGCTTTGAGATCAGGAACTCGATCCAAAGCTGAGTTGTTGGAATTTATTCAATGGTATGAAAATGAAACTGTAAGTCTACTAGCTGGGATGCAGCTTCATCTCAGTTCAAGTCAACAGACTATGGTAACAATTCAACTTAATATTTTAATAGCACAAATATGTATTTATTATTTTATTATTTTTTTAGGAAAAATAAATTAGAGGACTATTTTTAAGAATTTAATAAACAAATTAATAAATAGATTAAAATAGAACATAATGAGTAAGTTTAGTCTATGAATCAATGGTATTGGTATGATGATATACTTAACTTACCTAGCTCTGTGTTAGCATGATCACTGTGTTATTCGGGGAGGAGGGTGTGTCTATAAAGCCCGACAATGGCATGATGTAGTACCTTCTCGGATAAAATGGATTGTCCGAGATTGCAGTTTTGAAAGCTTTATCTTGCAATTGCCATCTGAAGAGTGTCCGATAGACAGGAATGTAGTTCAAGCATTATTGAAATGATGGATGGACATGACCCATACTTTTCACCTACCTGTAGGAAAGATGACCATTGGCCCAGTCAATTATACAACCATAAATGGTATCCGATACTATGGCCTTCCGGTCCCTTTTACCAATGATATTTCGACACACTAAGAAATTCAACAGTTAATCGGTATGGAACCATCATTAAAAGGGCCTTTCAAGATAAAAAATGAGCTGATTCGGAGTTATTGGATGAACTACGAAGGACGGGTCGTAGGAAAAAAACCAAACAATATGCTCGAGGATTTTTATTGTATTTCCTCGAGTCGACCATTTTATGCAGCACCGAATCTGCCATCCATTTGTCGATGTTGAGGGCCCTTACTGACATGAGTCTAGTACCACTTTACGATTGGGGTAAAGCTGGCCTTGCCTGTCTCTATCATGGACTAGACAAGATTTGCAGGAATAAGATGTCTTTCATTTGTTTCATGGTGATTGTTGAGGTACTCTTCTTCCACCAATGTTAATTTCATTCTTATACTTGCATGAATTTGATTTTCTTTGTTGTTTTCGGTATGGGCATATGAGCATAATCTTGTGAGGGTGCCTAGAATTTTTCTAGAGAAATTCAGGTATCCGAGATTGAATTTTTGGTTGTCAGATCATGTAGTAGTTCCTGGCTCTCACCATGTGCATACCCTGTTCTATCTCTTGAGTTGCTTAATCTAGGGACAGGTAAAATAGTATTAATATACTTTAAAATTTATGTAAAAAGCTCACCTACCTTTGTAGGTCAATTTGGCTTGGAGGAACACAGAAGAGCGGATGAACTGGACTTCTTCCATGAATGCCGCACTGCCTTTTCAGCATACCCGCCGAGTTATTGCCGTCCCTGTGTCTAGTGGCAAGTTTCTCGAGGAGAGAGTGTATGAGTGGTTCCTTAGTCTTGAGCGATGGAGGATCCCGATGAATTGACCAGAGTATACTTTAAATATTGTATCAATGCTGGAGAACATGTGGTGGTTGGCCCAGAATGGTTATGATGTTGAATCCTTTCTCTATCCACTGGGTGCATCATATACCCAGTTTATTCAAGTACAACTCTTCAACTTTAATGTATCTCCTATTGGCATCCGGGAGATTCCTGAGGAAAAGGAGGATAGCAATGAAGAGGAGTATCACAGAGAGGGAGGAGGGTCCATCCTGCATCCCGAGGCTAGCACCTCTTAAGTAAACTTTTACCATTTTGCCATTGCAATTACTTCTTTCTTAACTTATTTTGACTATTTTAATGATTATTTGCAAGCTAGTGGCTCATTTGGTTATGAGGCTAGACCTTCCTCTGCCGCTCCTCCATTTGCTCATTCTATTCAACTGGAGATGCCATCTCATCCACAACGTATTGATATGAATTACCCGATAGATTATTCTGTTCCATGATGATTTATGCTACATGTATGCATGATTATGTATGCTCTTACCCTTTTTTTTTCTGGCTCACAACGGATGCTTGAGGAACAAAACAAGAAACTTCAAGAAGAGTTAGCTGCTAGTCGTCAATAAGTTGCCCATTTTGAAAAATTGTATCATCATTCAGAGCAAGACTTTCGAGACTTTCGATTTCAGGGGATAAGAGATCCTAGTGCTTCGTCGTCTAGGGGACCCCAAACTGATGACCATGAGATTCTTTCATCTACTTTGGATGAGGATCATTACAGATCTGAATTCCAAGGTAATAGATGTTCTGGTGCTCCTACATCGGGTGGACTTGGGATAGATGATATGCCTCCTCCTTCAATAGGCGATGACTTCTTCAAGGCTTTATTTGATCATGATCCACCATTAATAACAATAATGATAATTATATTTTGCACTTTTACTGCAACTTTTGACTTTCAAATATATATATATTTTTTGTTTTTTTGCTAGTATTATCATTATTATTATTTCTACATTACAATAATTCAAAATTCCACAGTAGCACTGATTTATAAAACTGAAGGCAATGCGGCTGCTCAAAACCATTTCGCTGCTAATTTCCTATCCTTGCGCGTCTCGATCTCAAACCATTCCTTGTAAACATTGGTATGGCCAATCATCCTATATAAATCTTCTTTCCTTGCTATGACCTCATATAGAAGCCAGGAAATTTTCCACGATTTTTCAACTTCAGCATCAAAATTCCTTTTAACAATTCTAATTTCCCTTCAATTGTCAACAATGACCGAACTTAATTTGAATAAAATAAAAGGTCTATTTAAAAATATGAATGCCATTCACTGGGAACAAATATCTTGGTCTAAAATTAATACTTTGAAGTGTTTTTAAAATATTAAATTGGACCATTCTTTTTTACATGCCATGGTTTCCTTTTGGAATGTGAATTTTAGGACTTTTAACATAAATGACTTTAAGATATGTCCCATGATTGAAGAGTTTGAGGCCATCCTTGGTTATCCAGGAAATCAACCAATGGTGTTACCTATATTGATTTCCAAGACTGAACAAAAGATGCAAATGTTGTTTCAGCTTTCAAAGCCCGAAGTTCTATAGTTGACGAGAGGTGAGAAAATTCTGCTTGGTCCCTTAATTGACTTTTGCATTTCTCACTTAGCACCTACTAAGGCATGGGGACGTATGCTTTGTCTATGCTTTCTTGGCCAATTTTTGATTTTTTTTTCTGATGGCGATATTGATCCATGAGTTTTGAATATCATGGACCAAATGGAAGGAGGCTTGTCGTCGATACCCGTGATCTTAGCTGAGACTTTAGTTGGATTGGACCAACTTAAATCAGAATTATCAAAGAGATTGACTGGGAGTCTGTCATTACTACAAGTAATTACCTAAATTGCCTTTTTGAATTTTCAATTTAGGCCCTCATTATTATTATTATTATTATTATTATTATTATTATTATTATTATTACTGCTCTAATTTTTGCCTAGGCCGTCATTGTTGATTTTTGACCTAATGGTCTCTCTCTCTCTCTCTCTCTTTTTTCTTCTTGTGTTTACAAATTTGGCTTCAAGAGCATCTCTGCTTGCTCGACACTCCATCTATGGATTTTTCTAGGTATTTGCCGTGACATCAGTCTACTAGGAAACTACTCCACCCTTCTTCTTCATATGCTGACTGGGTTGACTGGATCTACTCACATGCTGAAGTCAACATCCATTGGTTAGTACCTTGGTGCAAGATTTCTCATATCGCCATTCGGACGTTTTTGATGTATGTTCATCTCACTGCTTTTCATCAGAGTACTTGCTATGATCCTCATCGGCTTGACCGTCCGTATGGAGCTGAGCCTCAAGGTTGCAATTTTACTCTAGATTTGGACATGCCTTGTATGACTAAAGCCTACTTGAATCGGCTGAAGCAAAGCTGGCTGCACGCTACACTTATCGTCTGCCATAGATTTTACATTTGTCAATTTTTTAGAAAGAATATTGTTAAAAAAATAATGAAAACAATAATAAGAGATGTTTCTTTTCCTCTCATAATTTGTCATCACCTTTTGCTAATGTGTTTATTTATTTTATCTGTATTTGGCCAAATACTTAAAACAATGCACATGGAACAATTTTAATATTAATTCTATTTTTATTAAATTAGGGAACAACCAAACATAAAGCCAACATATACAAGATCACTCTTGTTGCCAACTAGACCTTTTGGATTTTCTAATTGGTGATTTTCTCTCGCTTAGTCCTAATTGTTGCATAACCTGCCCTTTTGGATTTTTCGGAACTAGCAGACTGCTCAAACTTTTGCCTAGACCGCCCTTTTGGGTTTTCAACCTAGCGAGCTCTTCTTTTTTTTATATACATAAAACCTCTTCAACCTGTCAATGTTCACTGGCTCACTAAACTCGTTCCCTGTCCATGTATGATAACTTGACTGTACCCTTGTTCTTGACTTGTTTCACAATATATGGTCCTTCCCATCTAGGCCTAAATTTTCCTCTTGGATAAGATACATTAGGCTTACATTGTTTCAACACTAAATCCCTGACTCTAATATTTCTGATCTTAACCCTTTTATTATAGGACTGAGCTATCTTCCTTTGATACAATTGATGATGATACAATGCTTTTAACCTTCTCTCCTCTAGTAAAGCTAACTGTGTGTATCTACTCACTACCCACTCCTTCTCAGGCAGTTCAACTTCCAAGACTACTCTCAATGATTTGATCTCAATTTCAATTGGCACACCGCCTCCATCCCGTAAACCAAAGAGAACGGTGTCATTCTAGTAGGTGTTCACACACTTATTTTGTATCCCCACAAAGCAAAACACTACCAACTCTGTCTCAGGCAGTTCAGCTTCCAAGACTACTCTCAATGATTTGATCTCAATTTTAATTGGCAACACCACCTCCATCCTATAAACCAAAGTGAACGGTGTCATTCCAGTCGGTGTTCCAAAACTTATTATGTATCATTCTGTACTTTGAGAATAAGTCCTTAACTACACCTTAAAATTGTACCCCATTGTTCGATATCACACTATGCGAGACCCCATACCTACAGATGTAATTCTTTTCAATAAATCTAGCCATTTGCCTTGGCCCAGTTTGTTGAAAGATTAAGCTTTGACTCATTTTGAAAAATAATCTACAGTTACTACAATGAAATGGTGACCATTTGAGGCTATCGGAAGTATTTCTCCTATAATGTCAATCCCCCAAGTTGCGAATGGCTAGGGTGAAGACATAGAATGCAATTCTTCTGGAGGCATGTGATTCAAATTGCCATACATCTGACATTGCTGGCACTTTTTCACAAACTCAATATAATCTCTTTCCATGGTCAACCAATAGTAACCTTGTAGAATTATCTTCTTAACTAGAGCTAAACCACTCATGTGTGGACCGCAACTTCCCGCGTGTATTTCCAACATGATATGCTCCACTTCAGGCTTCTTCAAGCATCTCAAGTGCACCCCATTAGGCCATCTTTGATACAACTCTCCATGGAAGGTGATGTATTGTAAGGATCACTGTTTTAAGGCTCTTCTTTCTTTCTTTGTTGCCCCCAACAGGTATTTGTTCTCCTCCAAAAATCATCTTATAGTATCATACCATGCATCATGGTCTGTATCAGTTTCCATGATTGTCTCATATTCTTAGTAAGGAGTCAATGAACTAGTCAAGATCATAGGCTTAAGGAATAAATTGACAAGATTTTCCCATACCAAAGCCAATGTGGCTAGGGCATCAACCATCAGGTTTTCTTCTCTTCGTAGGTGAATAAACCTGCACTCCTTAAAGTTCTTCTTCATCATGGTCAAGTAATGGCGGTAGGGTTTTAACTTCTCTTCTTTCAACTCCCACTCTCCATTTACTTGGGATACTACTAGCAATGAATCACCAAAGACTTCCACCTTATCCACCTTCATAATCATCAAGGCTTCCAAACCAAAGATACATGCTTCATACTCCACCATTTTATTGGTTGTCCTGAACTTCAACTTCTTGGCTAAAGGGATAAGTTCTCCTATGGGCGATTCCAGTATGACTCCCAGACCTGCTTCTTTCCTATTCACTGCCCCGTCAAAATACATTTTTCATCCTTGTACTTCTATGGCCTCTAAATGTTCATCTGGAAATTCCAAGACTATCTCTTTGCAATTAGGTAATGGTTGCTGGGCTAGGAATTCTGCCTCTGCTCTACCTTTTATTGTTTTCCTGGTTACATACTCAATCTCAAATTCTTCCAATATTATTAACCATCACCCATATTTCTCAATCAAAGAGGGTGTCTCCCTTAAGTACTTCACCAGATCCAACCCAGAAATTGCTTGCACACTAAAAGATTAAAAGTAATGCCGCAACTTTTCAGAAGACCAAACCATATCTGTACAGGTCTTTTCAACGTTACTATACTTAATTTCATAAGGTAGGAGCTTTCTACTCAAATAGTAAACTGCGTGCTCAATCCCCAACTCATCTGCTTGGGCTAGCATGACTCCTATTGACTCTTCTTCTACTGCTAAGTATAGTAATAAGGGTTTACCGGTTTTAGGTAGTTTCAAAATAGGTGGATTTAGCAAATACTCCTTTATGCGCTTAAAGGCCTTTTGACACTCTTCATTCCACAGGACTGGCTGATTCTTTTTAAGTAATTTGAAGATAGGTTCACAAATTGTGGTGAGCTTTACTATAAACCTGCTAATGTACTTCAATTTGCCAATGAATCCCCAAGCTTCTCTCTCCGTCTTAGGGGTTGGCATATCCCTAATTTCTTTAACTTTGTTAGGGTCAATCTTAATGCCATTTGGACCAATCACATGTCCCAACAATTTGCCTGAGGTAACCCCAAACACACACTTCTTTGGGTTTAATCTTAGCTTATACTTCACTGCTCTTTCGAAGAATAATTCTAAGTTTTGGAAGTGTTGTTCCCTTATATCCAACTTCACCATCATATCATCAACATACACTTCAACTTCTTTATGTATCATGTCATGAAATAATGTGGTGGCCATCCTTTGGTGGGCTGCTCCAGCATTCTTTAACCCAAATGGCATTACCCTATAACAAAATATACCCCATGCAGTAATGAAAGCAGTTTTGGCTTTATCCTCTTGGGCCATTAAAACATGGTTGTATCCAAAAAATCCATCTACAAATGAGTGTAGCACGCTAGAGGTTGCACTATCAATGAGAATATCTATATGGGGTAAAGGAAAATCATCTTTAGGGGAAGCCTTTTTAAGTCTCTATAATCCACACATACCCTAATTCTTCCATCTTTCTTTGGCACGAGTATTATATTGGCTAGCCAATCTGGATAATCTATCGCTTCAAGGAACTTTACTTGTATTTGTTTAGTGACCTCTTCTTTTACCAATTCAGCCCATTCAGGTCTTAACCACCTAAGTTTTTGTTTGACAAGTTACATGTTGGTGTAAGTAGGAATAAAATATTTGGCTATGTCTCGATCTATTCCAGGCATATCCTTATAAGACCAAGCAAATACTTCTTCATATTTTTTAAATATTTTTCAACTCTCTCTCTCTCAACAGGAGTAAGGTGGATGCTATGCTAATGTTTTTAGGTTTTTTGGTTGTTCCCATATTTAATGATTGTGTATCGACATAATTAATATTAAAGATGCACATGTAACCACTATTTGAATGTATGCAACCATCAAGAGAAACATCACACAAGTAAGCAAAATCAGACTTTATTGCATTCATTTTGGAAAAGAAAACATCATCATCCTCATACAAAGCAGACAAATTAAAATTAAAATTAAAATCATTGTTCTCAAAATCATAAAGCAGAACATCTTAAAACTTCTCTTCAACCAGGGCAGCAATCTCCTCTGGAGTCTTCTCAGCTTTCAGGACAATTTCCTTCTCCCCTTCTGGATCGGGTTCTTTGTCGGCTGGCAGGGTTAGCTCTTTCTTCACTTGTTCCACTAGTTCGACAATATCAGCAAAAATCTCAAAACTCGGGATCAACTTTCCCATGAACATGATTGGATCAAGCTTTCTTTGGAGTGGTCCCATGTCCAGAGCTTTGACAAAGATTTCTTCAAGTGGTGGGAAGCTCATCTTCTCATTCATCTTTAAATGAACATCTTTGCTAGTTTCTTCATACCCCAACCCTTTCTTGGAAGTTTGAGTTTTGAAATCTGAAAGCTTTTTCACACCGGCCTTGCCCTTTCCAAGACCAGCTCCGAAAAGGTAGCTCATGTTCTTCATCATGTTCAAGACCTTAGAGTCCACTACTTCATCATTAGAAATTGCAGCTACTTGGAAACCATTGAGAGGCCTCTCAACCATTGGAGCATTAACAACCTCATTATCTTCGGCCTCAATGACCACCGTCTCATCTCTGTTAGGGAACTTGATCTTTTGATGAAGGGTGGAAGGAACTCCACCAAGAGGATGAAACCACGATCATCCCAAAAGTGGAGCAAAAGTAACAGGTATGTCCAAAACAACAAATTCAATAATAGATTCAATTGGACCAACCTTCACAACAGCTTTGAAAATCCCTTCGACATGCCTCTTGGTATTGTCATAAACCCTAATGGTTACCTCAGTTGGGCTTAGATCCCTCGTTTACATAGCTAGCTTTAGCAATATTTTAAATGGACAAACATTTATGGCAGACTCATCATCAACCATCACACATGGAGACCTTTTTCCTTTGATTTCTACTTTAATAAAGAGAGGACAGATGTGATCTCTCCCCTCTTTCGGTAAATCCGCATCTGAGAAAGATACCATCCCATATTAAATTCTCTCTTCTTTTGAATATCTTCACATTTCATTACTTCTTTAACTTTTATGAAGTTAATAAGCTCCTCCGGTGATATGGAGGTGGAAATTGGCATGCTAGCCAAGGGCTTGGCCATTGTTTCATGGTGCATTTTAGAAGTGGCCAATAAGTCCCAAATGCTAACACTTGCTTGGGTTCTCTTCAACTGCTTAAGTGCAGTATCATCTTCCTCTTCTTTGTTCCCCACTTCAGCTTCCTGTAGACCCTTGATTTTTGACCCAGTCCAGTCCAATATATTTTAGTTAGTCTAAAATAATTTTTGTGTTGTCCAATATATTTAAATTAGGCCAAAATAATCCTTGTGTTATCATAATTAAATAATATTTGCTTCAGTATTTAATTTTTATAATTAATAAAAAATAAACAAATAATAATAAACAAATAAATAAAAATAAAAATTGGTTCCTGTGGGCGAAAAGGCCCACAGGCAATTTCGCCCGCCCCAGCTCGCAGGTTCCTGCGGCAGCATTTTCGCCAGCAAAATTTTTCCGCAGCAATTTTTTTCAACGCAAATTTTTTCGAAGCCAAATTAAATTCGGTTTCGGTTTCAATGTTAGATTCCGTGAAAAAGTGAAATTAATTATTAAAATCTTCTATAAATAAGGACTAAAAAACAACACAGAGGGGATTGAAAAATCAAAGGAAAAAATTTTTGGCAGTGAAATCAATTGAACTTTTTGAGAGAGCAAACAAGCAAATCAATCCATCAAAGGCAGCAAAGCTTGTCTTTGTTATTGTTCATCCAAGAAGTAATTTTTGGTGGAACCAACAAACGAAAGTATGAATGTTTAATTTCTTCATAATAGCTTGAATCATCCAATTGTCTATTTTGATTCAAAAACTCTAGAACCTTAATTTACCTTTTCTAAAGTTTAAAAACCTTAATTCGTTTCTTTGTTTTCCAAAAATCTTAAAATTGTTGTTTTTATTTCTTCAAAATTTTAAAACCCTAATCTGCCTTCTAATTTTTCAAAACCCTAAATTGAATCGTTTTCTTTCCAAAAACTCTAAAAAAATATCTTTTCTGTTTCTATAAACCTTAAATCGTTTTGTTTATTTTCATAAAGCTTCATAAAACTATAAATTACTTTTTCAAATTCTAAAATCAAATACATTATCCGAAACACTAAAACCCTAATTCAACTTCAAAACCAAAACAGTAAACCCTAAACTAGCTAACATTAAACCCTAGTTTTCTTAGACCCTAATTCCCTTAAAACCATTAAACCCTAATTTTTCTGAACCTTAATCTTTTAAACCTTAAAATCTTATCAACTTAAATATTAAAATTCAAACACATTAAGCCTAAAGACAACAATCCAGCAGCTAATAATCATAAACCTAATGTTTTAAAGTGTCCAAACCCTAGTTTCATGATTTCACTTCTCAAATACTAATTTGGTTAATCAAAGAACTTTATCAACCTCTTAAATTATAAAACTTTGATCCATTTCAAATCTTTTAAAATTTACAGTAGCTTAAACCCATAAATTCCAAAACCTTAAACATATTAAATAACGAATCTTAAATAGAAACAGTAGCCCTAATTTGAATCTTTACTTGCTTTATTTAATTTCATATTTGATTATGTAGTCTATTATATGCTTTAATTTATTTTCAATGCTTTGTTGGTTTATTTAATTTCAATGATTGATTTATTTAATTTATCATGGATGGATGTCCATTTTATATTTTGATTGATATCTTTGATGAACGATTTATTTATTATGAATGGTTATTTACCTTTATCGATTTATTTTTGATTTCCAAGTGTTGTAAGAGGTATGTTTCCACTTTGTTGGGTACCTCATTAGTTAACTATCATGTAATTTAAATTGCTTTTATATTTTAGATCAATGTAAAGGACATGTTTCTACCTTTCGGTGGGTGTACTATTTAGGTATGGATTATGTAAGGGCATGTTTCCATCTTCGGATGGGTGTCCATTTATTTATTTGTTTTGCTTGTACATTGTTTTGATTTTCAATATATCGATGCTTTATTTTAATTATTCTGTGTAATATGGATAATATTGTTATATTTAAGAATTTTATAATATTAAGACCTGTAAAGGAGGCCGATTCCAATGAAATGGGCATTGTGGGGGTGCTGGGCCATTTCTCACCTTCTCCACACGTACCCAACTTTCTGAACCTATTAGGGGGTTGGGGATTCCTTAGGAATCAAGTCATCCACCCCTTTCTCTTTCCCGGTCCGTCCTAGTGGCGACTCCATTTTCTCCAGACTTAGGTCTGTGTTCTCTATGGCCCCGAGCCTAAATAGTGCCAAAGTCGCAAGAACCATTCCACCGGGAGTGGGGGCAAAAATCCCCGCTCACAGTGGCGACTCTACTGGGGATAAGAGAAGTTGATTCTGTTGGTCTTTATATTATTCTATTCTTTCCTATAATGAAATTATCCATTGCATCATATTAGATTTGTAACACCCCTATATCCCGTATACGTACCAAGCATGCTTAAACAATCGTAATATACGTATACTGAATATAGTAAATGCCACAGTTTAAAAAGAAAACACAACAAATATCTTTGTAAACAAAAGAAACCAATCTCAAAAATTTAAAAGAAATCCAAAAGACACCATATATAAAACTGTTTATCAATTCACAGCGGAAGTTTACAAATATGTTATAAATCAAAGTTTACAAAACATAGAATATATACATGATTGGCAGCTCTTCTTTGATCTTTAAGTCCCAAAAGAAATTCCTCAATGTCTAGTCTCACTTGGTCTCGAGGAGCCCTCAGGTTCAACTCTGTCACCTGCGCGATCAAACACTATCGCGCTAAGCCATCGGCTTAGTAGTACAAAATATACCAACATTATACTTTAAAGCAATGCAATGTTACACATTTAAATCATAAAATTAACATCATAAGTGAAAATCTAACATCACACCTTTATGTTTCATAAACTATACACATAGAAGCACATTACATTACCACATCATACTACATTCAATGTCATGACAATATTCATATTACATTTTCATAGTTCCATTGATTTTACCATTCAAGAATCACATTATATACCAAGACAAGCATGGGCCCAAAACACTCTAATATGCCATTCAATTTTCAGAGTTAATGCTTTGGTTTTGTTATCACATTATCATTATCATATACCCAATTAGGCTTCAAGGATTAGGTTCAACCAAGCTTCAAGGGGAACAAAGCATGCTAAGTATCAACCCAACTTGGCTTCAAGAACCAACCCAACCTAGCTTCAAGGGTTGTAACATCTCAATTAGGCTTCAAGGATCAAATCCAACCTAACTTCAAGAGAATGTTACCAATAGGCATGCCACCAATAACAAAACTCTCAAAATGAATAACACAATAGACACACAATTCATTTATTATTTCATTCTCAAATCTCATCATCAATTAGGCAAACATGCCTTATGTTCTTCCAATGGAATCATCATAGCCAAACACAATGGCTTCATATCATTTCCTATCTCAATTCATATTATACATATAGCATCATTGGTATAACATTTCAATGTACATTATTCATATAACACATTACCATTCACAAGACTCACAATGCATAATACATAACATTGTTCATATAGTATCATATGCATTATCAAATATAAGTTCAATCTCAATCATGTAATAAGAGCAAGGAATTATCACAGTAGCCAACACACTCAAGGGACACGGCCAAGCTTGTGGCCATGTCTCTCAACCAAAAGCAACAGAAGCAAACATGGGCAAGGGACACGGCCGTGTCTTCTCCAAAATTTTATCCAACAAGGCCAAATTTCCTAAGACTTGGCCGTGTCTCTCAAAAATCTTTAGTTTGGCCGTGTCTCTTCCTTGGTTTGGCCGTGTCTCTCATGAATAAAACCCTAAACATAGCCAAAACTCCTTTGATTGAATTAAGAACACCTTATACACAACATGACCTCATTCAAATGGATATAATCAATGTCATTAACACCTAATTTACATATTCATCACAATATACACACTAACAATACATCAACAATACATTTGATCACTTACCATTTCAAAACCCTAAAACCAAACATCACCCTTAACTTGCCATCTTTTAACCAAAACCAAAACCAACACCAATTCAACCTTTTAACTTACAATCAATTTTAACAATTATAAACACATCTCAAACACACTTATTCATAAAATCAACATTTCATAAATCACCTCAAACACCACTTCAAAATAACAAATGAAAACAAGAGAGTACTTACCTAAATTGAAGAAATTCCACAAATCTCCAACTTAATCCTTTGATTCTTCCTTCAATTTGATTTTAGAAATCAACAAAAATCACTCTTGATCCTTGGCTTTGGAGGGCCGGCCACCATAAGAGAAAGAGAAGAAGAAGAAAAGAAAAATGAAGACAAGTCAACTTCTCTTCTTCTTTAATTCTCCACCAAGCAATTCTAACAACACAATTACTTAAATGCCCTTTTCTATTTGTTCACACTTCCTTTAAAACTCTTGCCCTCTTTAGTAAATTCCCACATCCCAATTAAAAATATCTTCTTCCCTTGACTTTACATTTGACCAACATATATGTTATATATATTAACATATATACAACATATACAATCCATTAACACAATCATTTCCTTTGCAAAAACATATGTACTTTTAATTCAAATCAAACAACAATTGAATTAAAACTTCTAGGGCATACATTGGGATATTACAATTCTCCCCCTCTAAAAAGAAATTTCGTCCTCGAAATTACCTGATATCAAGTCTGGAATAGTTGAGGATATTGATCTCGCATTGATTGCTCAGTCTCCCAAGTTGCCTCTTCTTTTCCATGATTCTTCCATAGAACCTTCACCAAAGGCACTTTCTTATATCTCAACTCTTTCACATCACGTGCCAAGATAGCAACTGGTTCCTCTTCAAATGTCAAATCTAGACTCACCTCGATAGATTCCATAGACAAAACATGAGATGGATCTAACCTGTATCTCATCAACATAGAAACATGAAATACATTATGGATCTTATCCAACTCAGGTGGCAGAGCAGCCGATAAGCAACTGGTCCAACTCTTTCCAAAACTTCATACGGTCCAATGAAACGAGGACTCAATTTCCCTTTCTGACCAAACCTTAAGATCTTTTTCCAAGGAGACACTTTCAAGAATACCTTATCTCCCACATCAAACTCTATGTCTCTTCTTTTCAAATCTGAATAAGACTTTTGTCGGTCTGAAGCTATTTTCAATCTATCTCGAATCATTTTCACTTTCTCTTCAGTTTCTTTAACCAAATCAGGACCAATTAACTTACTTTCACCAAGTTCATTCCAACATAGAGGTGTCCTGCACCGTCTACCATACAATGCTTCGAATGGTGCCATACCAATACTGGATTGGTGACTGTTATTATAAGCAAATTCAACAAGTGGTAAGAATCCATCCCAACTTCCAGGGAAATCAATGACACAGCTTCTCAACATGTCCTCGATAATCTGTATCACCCTCTCGAACTGCCCATCTGTCTGTGGATGGAAAGCAGTACTGAAATGCAATCAAGAACCCAATGCACCATGTAAACTCTTCCAAAACCTTGAAGTAAACCGGGGATCTCGATCAGACACTATAGAAATTGGGACACCATGCAATTTCACAATCTCATGAATATATAGCTCAGCTAACCTCTCCAAAGAGTAATCCATCCGAACCAGAAGGAAATGAGCTGTTTTAGTCAACCTGTCAACAATCACCCAAATAGCATCATGCTTCCTTTGTGTCAATGGTAAACCAGACACAAAATCCATGGTTACTCTATCCTATTTCCATTCAGGTACTGATAACGGTTGAAGTAACCCTGTTGGAACTTGATGCTCAGCTTTTACCCTCTGACATGTAAGACATTTAGACACAAAATCTGCAATGTCTCTCTTCACACCAGACCACCAGTAAAGCTGCTTCAAATCATGATACATCTTTGTACTGCCCAGATGCATAGCAAATACTGACTGATGTGCTTCTTCTAAAATGATCCTTCTCAAATTAGTATCATCAGGTACACACAATCTGTTCTTAAACCAAAGACTTCCATCACTTCTCACAATGAAATCTCGACTCTTTCCATTCTGACAATCTGAAACAATCTTCTGAATCTTATCATCAGCCAATTGAGCCTCTTTAATCTGATCCAATAATACTGGTTTCAATTGCAATTGTGACAACAATGCACCATCATCACAAGATACAAAACTGGCATGCAAAGCTCTCAACTCAACAAGCAACGAGAGTGAGTAAACAGTCAACCCTGCTAAAGACTTCCGACTCAAGGCATCAGCAACAACATTTGCTTTACCAGGATGATAATCAATCAAACAGTCACAGTCTTTAATCAACTCCAACCATCTCCTCTGTCGAAGATTGAGCTCTCTTTGGACACCCAAATATTTCAAACTCTTATGATCAGTATAGATAAAGCACTTCTCCCCATACAAATAGTGTCGCCAAATCTTCAATGCAAACACAATGGCTGCTAATTCTAAATCATGGGTCGGATAATTGAGCTCATGCGGTTTCAACTTTCGAGAAGCATAAGCTATAACTTTACCTTTTTGCATCAGAACACAACCCAAACCATTATGTGAAGCATCACTGTAAATCACATATGGTTTATCTTCCACAGGTAAAGTGAGAACAGGCGCTTGAGTCAACATTTCTCTCAACTGATCGAAGCTAGCCTGACACTAATCTGTCCACACAAATTTAACTCCCTTACGAAGCAATCTGGTAAGTGGAGTAGCTATCAAAGAAAATCCTTTCACAAACCGTCGGTAATAGCCGGCCAAACCCAGAAAACTTCTAACTTCAGTCACAGACTTTGGTGGACTCCAGTTCAAAATAGCTTCAACTTTACTCGGATCAACTCTAATACCCTCTGCTGAAACTATATGACCGAGAAAAGTAACTTGGTTCAGCCAAAACTCACACTTCGACAGTTTAGCAAACAATTGCTTCTCTCTCAAAATCTGCAGCACAATCCGCAGATGCTTATCATGCTCCTCCTCATTACGCGAATACACCAGAATGTCATCAATAAAGACCACTACAAACTGATCCAGATAGGGCCTAAACACCCTATTCATCAAGTCCATAAAAACTGCAGGTGCATTCGTCAAACCAAAAGGCATAACTAGAAACTCATAATGCCCATACCTGGTCCGAAAAGCAGTTTTAGGAACATCTTCAGCTCTGACCCTCAACTGATGGTACCCTGATCTCAAATCAATTTTAGAAAACACTGTTGCACCCTTTAATTGATCAAAGAGATCATCAATTCTAGGCAAAGGATATTTATTTTTAATAGTCACCTTGTTCAATTGCCTATAATCAATACACAATCTCATAGTACCATCTTTCTTCTTCACAAACAAAACAGGAGCTCCCCACGGTGAAACACTAGGGCGAACAAACCCTTTATCCAACAACTCCTGCAATTGCACCTTCAATTCTCTCAATTCAGCAGGTGCCATTCTATAAGGAGTAATAGAGATAGGAGTGGTACCAGGCAATAATTCAATACCAAACTCCACCTCTCTCTCAGGAGGCAACCCTGGCAACTCCTCTGGAAACACATCTGGAAACTCTGCAACTGTGGGTATATTATCAATTTGAGAACCCTTTACTCTAGTATCCACCACATGAGCAAGATAAGCGTCACACCCCTTTCTAATCAATCTCCTAGCTGCAACCGCTGAAACAAACAAGGATGCTAGCTGTTCCTGCTCATTAGATACTAACACCTCTCTACCATCACTGGTTCTCAAGGTAACAACTTTCTTTTGGCAGTCAACCACAGCTCCATGTCTAGATAACCAGTCCATGCCTAGGATCACATCATATTCCTTAAAAGGCATCTCAATAAGATCTCCAAGGAACTCCTCACCTTGCACCACTATTGCACTATCTCGATGCACTTTACTAACAATCACACTATGCCCTAAAGGATTTGTCACCAATACATCAAATCCTAGGGATTCAGCATGCAAAGCAGACACAGGCAAAATAGATGCACTAATATATGAATGTGTGGATCCGGGATCAATCAAAGCAAGTACTGAAGTATCAAATACAGAAAAAGTACCAGCTATGACTGCTGAAGCATCTGGTTGCCTCTGCATCACATAAATCCTCTAAGAAGATCCAGCCTTCTCTAGTCTACTCTCCCTGGATGTAGAACCTCCTCTAGAACTGAACCCAGATCTGCCTCCTCTGCCGAAACCTCTGCCTCCTCGACCTCCCCTCACACTAGGTCGAGAAGCTGCAGTATCTACCGACATCTACTCCTGTCTCTCAGGACAATCTCTAACAAAATGATTGGGAGATCCACATCTGAAACATACCCCCGCTCCACCAGTCTTCCAATAAGTACCACCATGTGGCCTACCACAATGAATGCATATGGGTAAGGTGGATCTCTGTATCACTGGGGTCGGAGCACTTGCCACTGAAACTGTAGGTCTAGATCTCTGCCTCTGAAACTGTACTGACCTACCAGCTGGCCTCTGACTCCTACTAACCCGAGGAACAAAACTTCCTTTACCTCTTTTCACAGACGAAGACCCTGCCTCAAACTGGGGCCTTCTAACCCTGATCTCTTCCTCTGAAGCAGCTGCAATAACCTGAGCTCTCTCCACACTCCTAGCTGCTGCCACAAGCTGGGAAAAATCATGATATCTAGATCCAGCCACAAGACACATGATAGAGGGCCTCAATCCCTCCTTAAATCTCCTGCATCTATCTATCTCATCAGATATAATACCCCCAGCATACTGGCTCAACCGGATAAACTCTAGCTCATATTCCGTCACAGTCCGGTGATCTTGCTTCAAGCTCAAAAACTCCATCTTTTTCACATCTTTATACTCCCTTGGAGTATACTTCAATTCAAACTCTCTTAGAAAATCAGCATAGGACAGGGTAGGCGGATCGTCCATAGCATGGGGCACTGTCTTCTACCAGTCATATGCATCCTTCTGCAACAATGATCTTGCATAATCAAATTTCTCTTCTGGAGTGGCTTGCAACTGAACAAATATTCTCTGTACTTTATCTAGCCATTGCTCAGCTACAGCTGGATCAATAGTACCCAAGAAGTCTTCTGCTCCATGCTTCCTTAATTTATCATACTGTCTCACTGATACCAAAGGCTGTGGGGGTGGCGGGGGTGGCTGTACTGGTGCTTGCCTCAACAAATCAATCACATGCCTAAACCAACCTGGCGGAACCTCCTCACCAGCTGGTCTCCCCGACACAGAAGCAGGTACCTCTCCAGCGCTATCCACTCTAGCTCCCTCTCTAATCTCATCAGGAGCTATACTCTCAGCACTACCCTCAACTGACTGACGTGAGTGAGAATCCATCACAACCTATATCAGCAAACACAGCAGAATACCTCTCATTAAAGATCAGAGACTGCCAATGCCAAACATGTATGTTATTCAAAAATCCACTTTTTTAAAATCAAAACACTCTTTTTCTTACACTTGACCTAGGTTGAGAATCTCAAACCTAGGCTCTGATACCAAAACAATTGTAACACCCCTATATCCCGTATACGTACCAAGCATGCTTAAACGATCGTAATATACGTATACTGAATATAGTAAATGCCACAGTTTAAAAAGAAAACACAACAAATATCTTTGTAAACAAAAGAAACCAATCTCAAAAATTTAAAAGAAATCCAAAAGACACCATATATAAAACTGTTTATCAATTCACAGCGGAAGTTATTACAAATATGTTATAAATCAAAGTTTACAAAACATAGAATATATACATGATTGGCAGCTCTTCTTTGATCTTTAAGTCCCAAAAGAAATTCCTCAATGTCTAGTCTCACTTGGTCTCGAGGAGCCCTCAGGTTCAACTCTGTCACCTGCGCGATCAAACACTATCGCGCTAAGCCATCGGCTTAGTAGTACAAAATATACCAACATTATACTTTAAAGCAATGCAATGTTACACATTTAAATCATAAAATTAACATCATAAGTGAAAATCTAACATCACACCTTTATGTTTCATAAACTATACACATAGAAGCACATCACATTACCACATCATGCTACGTTCAATGTCATGACAATATTCATATTACATTTTCATAGTTCCATTGATTTTACCATTCAAGAATCACATTATATACCAAGACAAGCATGGGCCCAAAACACTCTAATATGCCATTCAATTTTCAGAGTTAATGCTTTGGTTTTGTTATCACATTATCATTATCATATACCCAACTAGGCTTCAAGGATTAGGTTCAACCAAGCTTCAAGGGGAACAAAGCATGCTAAGTATCAACCAAACTTGGCTTCAAGAACCAACCCAACCTAGCTTTAAGGGTTGTAACATCTCAATTAGGCTTCAAGGATCAAATCCAACCTAACTTCAAGAGAATGTTACCAATATGCATGCCACCAATAACAAAACTCTGAAAATGAATAACACATTAGACACACAATTCATTTATTATTTCATTCTCAAATCTCATCATCAAT
Organism: Garcia nutans; assembly: GCA_947685225.1. Lineage (NCBI taxonomy): Eukaryota > Viridiplantae > Streptophyta > Magnoliopsida > Malpighiales > Euphorbiaceae > Garcia > Garcia nutans. The sequence continues at coordinate 41,942,754 of CANTUV010000045.1, forward strand.
TAGGCAAACATGCCTTATGTTCTTCCAATGGAATCATCATAGCCAAACACAATGGCTTCATATCATTTCCTATATCAATTCATATTATACATATAGCATCATTGGTATAACATTTCAAAGTACATTATTCATATAACACATTACCATTCACAAGACTCACAATGCATAATACATAACATTGTTCATATAGTATCATATGCATTATCAAATATAAGTTCAATCTCAATCATGTAAGAAGAGCAAGGAATTATCACAGTAGCCAACACACTCAAGGAACACGGCCAAGCTTGTGGCTGTGTCTCTCAACCAAAAGCAACAGAAGCAAACATGGGCAAGGGACACGGCCGTGTCTTCTCCAAAATTTTATCCAACACGGCCAAATTTCCTAAGACTTGGCCGTGTCTCTCAAAAATCTTTAGTTTGGCCGTGTCTCTTCCTTGGTTTGGCCGTGTCTCTCATGAATAAAACCCTAAACATAGCCAAAACTCCTTTGATTGAATTAAAAACACCTTATACACAACATGACCTCATTCAAATGGATATAATCAATGTCATTAACACCTAATTTACATATTCATCACAATATACACACTAACAATACATCAACAATACATTTGATCACTTACCATTTCAAAACCCTAAAACCAAACATCACCCTTAACTTGCCATCTTTAAACCAAAACCAAAACCAACACCAATTCAACCTTTTGACTTACAATCAATTTTAACAATTATAAACACATCTCAAACACACTTATTCATAAAATCAACAATTCATAAATCACCTCAAACACCACTTCAAAATAACAAATGAAAACAAGAGAGTACTTACCTAAATTGAAGAAATTCCACAAATCTCCAACTTAATTCTTTGATTCTTCCTTCAATTTGATTTTAGAAATCAACAAAAACCACTCTTGATCCTTGGCTTTGGAGGGCCGGCCACCATAAGAGAAAGAGAAGAAGAAGAAAAGAAAAATGAAGACAAGTCAAGTTCTCTTCTTCTTTAAATCTCCACCAAGCAATTCTAACAACACAATTACTTAAATGCCCTTTTCTATTTGTTCACACTTCCTTTAAAACTCTTGCCCTCTTTAGTAAATTCCCACATCCCAATTAAAAATATCTTCTTCCCTTGACTTTACATTTGACCAACATATATGTTATATATATTAACATATATACAACATATACATTCCATTAACACAATCATTTCCTTTGCAAAAACATATATACTTTTAATTCAAATCAAACAACAATTGAATTAAAACTGCTAGGGCATACATTGGGATATTACAAGATTGCATCGTGTGTATGAGTTAGCACGCCCGTGTTACACGCGTTGTGTTATGTAAGCGATACCATACTTTCACTCAAGGTATGAAGATTGAGCATGCCATAACCACTCATAGCCTCGTACAATTTGGTATATACTTGCTATAGGAACCTAAGCCTTTTAACCCAAAGACCAATGCTCATGTAATTGGCCTAGTTACTTTCCTTAGGTTTTTACCCCAAATGCATGCTGTTTGACTATGGTTAATTTATCTTGGCTTAAATCATGGCTTATTTGGTTTGTTCTTTTTCTAATTTGACCCAAGTACATTTGCAAGCTTAAATAAATTTTTCTTTAATGTCCAAAAGACCAAAGCTATTTTCAAAACCTTTCAAGATGGTCTTTAGACATAAAATTTTTCTAGAAATAAATCAAAAATTCTTTTGCTCATAGCCCAAATGTAAAGCACAAAATCCATTTTTTCTAAAATCTTTTTACAATGGGCTTATAAACAAAACCATGTTATAAAGAGCTTTCAAATTATTTAGGTCAATTACGAAATACCAAAAATCAATTGTAAGCCTAGTTTATACTAAGAATAGTTAATCATGGGCTTATTTTTGGCATGAATCATTTGTTACCTTTTTCAAGTGAGAAATCTATTTATAATAAACTCTTAATTTCGTTTTAATCCAATATAGCATAAAAGCTACATTAGTTGGTTAAATGGATTAAAACCTAATTAATGGGAATTATCATAAGTTGATTTCCATTTTTAAAATATAACTATTGGTTGAAATGTCTGAGGGAATTATTCGAAAACAAGATGCCCCATGTTGGTATTTTGTTAATCATATACCTAGGAAAAGAGGCTCGCCATTTGTGTGTGGATGTTATAAGGTTGGAAGGAACGTCCTATTTGTCCTTGTTTATCTATTGTTTGTTCATACATGCTTACATTTGCATCTCATATCATTGATCCTTTCTGGCTCACAGCCCTTGATTATGACAGTTCAAAAGCTTACGACAATCTGACTTATGCTGGAAGTGAAGAATCTAGCAACGACTCAATCACTTGCTCACCAAAAACAATGGATCTCGAAAAAATTCAAAGAATGGTGGATGATGCCCTCAACGCCAAGATGGAAGAAATAAAAGAGGCCCTAGCTGAGACCATGAAGAACCAATTGACTGCAATTTTAGAAAATCATGCCAAAGCATCTGCTAGCACTAAGAAACCAAAGGACAAAGGGAAGACTAAGGTTGGTGAAATAGCTTTTGATGATGAAAAGGTGATCATTGATGATGATGATGATTGGGCTTAATACTACCAAGATGCTGAAGAGAAGAAAAAAGAACCGAAGATTGTTGAAAGATCAGCTATGGAGAAAACTGAAACATCCGATGTTGAGAAGATGATTGCTGATTTAGAAAAGAAATTTGAGAAGAAACTAAAAATTGAAGAAATATTCTAGGTTGACAAATTATTTGAGCTAGATGAAGAAGTCCCGTACAAGTTTAAGATGCCATCTTTCATGAAGTCTGATGGAACCAGAAATCCTCATCTCCATGTGAAGCAGTATATCACTGCCATGCAGTCTACTCGAGCTACTAAAGCTCAAACTCTAAGGTACTTTATGCTCTTATTGGACCCTATTGTCCAAAATTGGTTAAATACCTTAGATGATGGAACACAAAAGAGTTGGGATCTGCTTTACAAAGTCTTCATCCAACAATATGGATATAATGTCAAGATGGAAGTTACCTTAATGGAAGTGGAGTCCATTAGGCAAAGGTCGAATGAAAATTTTGTGGATTATGTGAAGAGATGGAGAAATAAGACTGCTTTACTCAAGAAGAGGCCTAATGAACCCGATCAAATAAGGATGATTATGAGAGGGGTGTTGCCTAGTCTTTGTGAGAGGATGTCTCATACACTCATCCGTGATATCAAAGACCTTCTCCAAGCTGGTTTGCAAATTGAAGAATGGGAAAGGGAGAAGAACCATTTTTCAACAAGAAGGAACGAGAAAGGAAATTATCAGTCTAGTAGCCAAAGCATGCAAAAGGCAGTCGGTGTCAATGCTACTAACCAAGGAACAAGGAGACAATTTTCAAAATTGGGGAAACCAATGTCTTGGGTTCTCAATAAGCTTCAAAGAAAGGGATTCCTGCAACCCTTAAATCCTCGTCCCTTGCCTAACCCTCTCCCACCTAATTTCGACACTAAAGCATTTTGTTAATTTCACCAAATGCAAGGGCACGACATGGATAGATGTGTAAGGTTGGACATGAGATCCAAAATCTAATTGATAATGGGAAGCTACCCGAGCCAAATAAGCCAAACACCAAAGACAACCCATTACCAAAGTTCAATAGGGTATCGCCGCTGGCAACCTTCATGATTGAAGGAGGTTTGCATGAGGATTTTGTCATGTCTTCTTTTCAAGATGTGGGTAGAGAAGCAACCAAAGAAGAAGAGGTATTTGGCAAAATTAAACAAGCTATGGGGGGTAAAGAAGTAGCAATTTTTGTTGTCAATGGGTTTTGGGATTCAAGCGATAGTGATGATGATCTTGTATCCAAGAAGGAGGAGTGGACTTGGTCCGAGCCTGAAGAAGATGAAGTAATGAACACTAGATCCAGTAAGCCTTATGTAAGGTCACCACCTAAGGAGGTAGAAACTAATAAGGGTAAGGAAGTTAAAGTAGGAAATAAAGAAGAAGAAGATGATGTTGTTCTCAAGCAATTGAAAAGAATACAAGCAAGTGTTAGAATTTGGGACTTATTAGCTACTTCTAAAAAGCACTGAGAAACTATGGCCAAAGCCTTAGCTAGAATGCCAATTTCTACCTCCACGACACCGGAGGAGCTGATCAACTTTATAAAAATTGGAGGGGTAATGAAATGTGAAGAGGTTCGAGAGAAGAGTGAAGTTAATATGGGAGTAGTTTCTTTTTCAGATGCGGACTTACCGGAGGAGGGGAGAGATCACATCCGCCCTCTCTTTATCAAAATAGAAGTCAAGGGGAAGAGGACTCCATGTGTAATGGTCAATGATGGGTCCGCCATAAATGTTTGTCCACTTAAGATATTGCCAAAGCTCGCCATGTCAACGAGGGATCTAAACCCGACCGAGGTAACAATTCGGGCTTATGACACTACTAAGAGATATGCTGAAGAAACTTTCAAAGCTGTTGTCAAGGTTGGTCCAATTGAATCTATTATTGAATTTGTTGTTTTAGACCTACCGGTTACCTTCGCCTTACTCTTGGGGCGACCATGGTTTCATCCTCTTGGTAGAGTTCCTTCCACCCTTCATCAAAAGATAAAGTTCCCCAACGGAGATGAGACAGTGATCATTGAAGCTGAAGATAATGAGATTATTAACGCTCTAATGATTGAGAGGCCTCTCAATGGTTTCCAAGTAGCTGTAATTTTTGATGAAGAAATAGTTGACTCCAAAGTCTTGAAAATGATGAAGAGCATGAACTACCTTCCCGGAGTTTGTCTTGGAAGGGGTAAAGCCGGTTTGACAAAGCTGCCAGATTTTAAAACTCAAACTTCCAAGAAGGGGTTAGGATATGATGAAGCCAACAATGTCCAGCCAAAGAAGGATGAGAAGATGAGCTTCCCACCACTTGAAGAAATCTTTGTCAAAGCTCCAGATATGGGACCACTCCAAGGAAAGCCCGAGCCAATCATGTTCATGGGAAAGTTGATCCCAGGTTTTGAAATTTTTGCAGATGTTGCCGAGCTAGTGGAGCAAGGTAAGAAAGAGTTCACCCTGTCAGCCAATAAAGAATCCAATCCAAAAGAGAAGAATGAAGCTGTCCTAAAAGCCAAGAAGACTCTGGAGGAGATTGTTGCCCTAGTTGAAGAAAAGTTTGAAGACATCCTGCCTTTTGATTTTGAGAAGAATGATCTTGATTTTGATTTTAATTTTCTTGCTTTGTATGAGGAGGATGATATTTTCCTTTCCAAAATGATTGCAATAAAATCTAATTTTGGTTACTTGTGTGATGTTTCTCCTGATAGTTGCATACATTCAAATAGCAGTTACATGAGCATCTTTAATATTAATTTTGTTAACACACAATCATTAAATTTGGGAACAACTGAAAATCCTAAAAATATTAGCATAGCATCCGACCTTACTCCTGATGAGAGAGAGAGAGAGAGAGATTTGAAAAAATATTCAAAAAATATGAAGAGGTGTTTGCTTGGTCATATGAGGATATGCCTGGAATAGATCGAGACATAGGCGAGCATCATATTCCTACTTACATTCACATGAAACCTGTCAAACAAAAGCTTAGGCGATTAAGACCTGAGTGGGCTGAATTGGTTAAAGAAGAGGTCACTAAGCAAATACAAGTGAAGTTCCTTGAAGTGATAGAATATCCAGATTGGCTAGCCAACATAGTACCTATGCCAAAGAAAGATGGAAGGATAAGGGTCTGTGTGGATTATAGAGATTTAAACAAGGCTTCCCCTAAAGATGATTTTCCTTTACCTCATATAGATGTTCTCATTGATAGTGCAGCCTCTAGCGTGCTACACTCGTTTATAGATGGATTTTTCAGATATAATCAAATGTTAATGGCCCAAAAGGATGAAGCCAAAACTGCTTTTATTACTACATGGGGTATATTTTGTTATAGGGTGATGCCATTCGGTTTAAAGAATACTGGAGCAACCTACCAAAGGATGGCCACCACACTATTTCATGACATGATGCACAAAGAAGTTCATGTATATGTTGATGATATGATGGTGAAATCGGACACAAGGGAACAACACTTCCAAAACTTAGAATTATTCTTCGATAGAGCCTCAAAATATAAGCTAAGATTGAACCCGAAGAAGTGTGTGTTCGGGGTTACCTCAGGTAAATTATTAGGACATGTGATTGGTCCAAATGGCATTGAGATTGATCCTGACAAAGTTAAAGCAATCAAGGATATGCCAGCCCCTAAGACGGAGAGAGAAGTTCGGGGATTTATTGGTAAATTACAATACATTCGCATATTCATAGCAAAACTCACAACAATTTGTGAGCCTATCTTCAGATTGCTTAAAAAGAATCAGCCGGTTGTAAGGAATGAAGAATGTCAAAAGGCCTTTGAGCGAATAAAAGAGTATTTGTTGAATCCATGTGTTTTAAAACCACATAAAGCCAGCAAACCTCTATTACTATACTTAGCAGTAGAAGAAGAGTCAATAGGAGCCATGCTAGCCCAAGTAGATGAGTTAGGGATTGAGCATGCAGTTTACTATTTGAGTAGAAAGCTCCTACCTTATGAAATTAAGTATAGTATCATTGAAAAGACCTGCATAGCCATGGTTTGGTCTTCTTAGAAGTTGTGGCATTACTTTCAATTGTATAGTGTGCAAGCAATTTCCAGATTGGATCCAATGAAGTACTTAAGGGAGACACCCTCTTTGATTGGGAAATATGGTCGATGGTTGATAATATTAAAAGAATTTGAGATTATGTAACCAGGAAAACAATCAAAGGTAGAGCGGTGGCAGAATTCCTGGCCCAACAACCATTACCAGAAAGTGAAGAGGTAATCTTGGAATTTTCAGATGAACATTTAGAAGCAATTGAAGTACAAGGGTGGAAAATGTATTTTGATGGAGCAGTAAACAGGAAAGGAGCAGGTTTGGGAGTTATACTAGAATCACCTGAAGGGGAACTTATCCCTTTAGCCAAAAAGTTAAAATTTAGGGCAACCAATAATATGGTGGAGTACGAAGCTTGTATTTTCGGTTTGGAAACCCCTAATGATTATGAAGGTGGATAAGGTGGAAGTTTTTGGTGATTCATTACTAGTAGTATCCCAAGTAAATGGAGAGTGGGAGTTGAAAGAGGAAAAATTAAAATGATACCACCATTACCTGACCATGATGATGAAGAATTTTAAGTAGTGTAGGTTTATACACCTATCAAGAGAAGAAAATCAGATGGCTGATGCCTTAGCCACATTGGCTTTGGCATGGGAAAATCCTGTCAGTTTATTTCTTAGGACTCTGATTTTGACCAGTTCATCAACTCCTTGCTATGAATATGAGACAATCATGGAAATTGATACAGACCATGATGCGTGGTATGATACTATTAGGCAATTTTTGAAAGAAAGAGAATTCCTGCCAGAGGCAACAAAGAAAGAGAGAAGAGCCATAAGGCGGTGGTCATTGCAATACATCACATTCCATGGAGAGTTATATCAAAGATGGCTTGATGGGGGTGCATTTAAGATGCTTAAGCAAGCCTAAAGTGGAGCGTATATTGTCAGAAATACATGCAGGAAGTTGCAGACCGCATATGAGTAGTTTGGCCCTAGTTAAGAAGATTATTTGACAAGGTTATTACTGGTTGACCATGGAGAAAGATTGTATTGAGTTCATAAAGAAGTGCGAACAATGTCAGATGTATGGTAACTTGAATCACATGCCTCCTGAAGAATTGCATTCTATGTCTTCACCCTGGCCCTTTGCCACCTGGGCTATCGACATTATAGGAGAGATACATCCGACAGCCTCAAACGGTCACCGTTTCATTGTGGTAGCAGTAGATTATTTTTCAAAATGGGTTGAAGCTGAATCCTTCAATAAACTGGGTGCAAGCCAAATGGCTAGATTTATTGAAAAGAACCTCATCTGCCAGTATGGAGTCCCGCACAGTGTGATATCAGACAATGGGGTACAGTCTCAAGGAGTAGTTAAGGATTTATTCTCAAAGTACTGAATCTGTCATCATAGATCCTCTCATTATAGACCAAAGGCTAATGGCGCAGTAGAAGCAACAAACAAAACAATTAAGCAAATTTTATCCAAGATGACCAAGACTTACAGGGATTGGTCAGAGATGCTTCCCTTTACTTTATTGGAATATAGGACAAGTGTGAGAACACCTACTGGAATGACACCGTTCTCTTTGGTTTACGGGATGGAAGCAGTGTTGCCAATTGAAATAGAAATCAAGTCATTGAGAGTAGTCTTGGAAGCTGAATTGCCTGAAATGGAATGGGTAGCGAGCAGATACGCACAGTTAGCTTTACTCAAAGAGAGAAGGTTAAAGGCACTGTATCATCACCAACTATATCAAAAGAAGATAGCTAGGGCCTACAATAGAAGGGTTAAAATTAGAAAACTCAGAGTCTGGGATTTGGTGTTGAAGCAATGTAAGCCTAATGTATCTGATCCAAGAGGGAAGTTTAGGCCTAACTGGGAAGGGCCATATGTCATTAAACAAGTCATGAACAAAGGTGCGGTGAAGTTATAAGACATGGACGGGAATGAGTTTAGTGAGCCAGTAAACATTGACAGGTTAAAGAGATTTTCTGTATGATATATATATAAAAAAAAAGAAAGAAAGAAAAAGAGAGAGCTCGCTAGGCTGAAAACAAAAAAAGGGCGGCCTAGGCAAAAGTTAGAACAGTCCGATAGTTTTGAAAACCCGAAAGGGCAGGCTAAGCAACAATTAGGACTAAATGAGAGAAAATCATCAATTAGAAAACCCACAAGGGCTAGTTGACAACAAGAGTGATCTTGTGTATGCTGGCTTTATGTTTGGTTGTTCCCCAATTTAATAAAATAGAATTAATGTTAAAATTGTTCTATGTGTACTGTTATAAGTATTTGACTAGATATGGATGAAATAAATAAACACAATAGCAAATGGCGATGACAAATTTTAAATGAAAAAGAAGCATCTTTTATTACTTTAATTATTTTTCATCCTAACAATACACTTTCTAAATTGACTAATGTAAAATCTATGGCAGTCGATAAATGTAACGTGCAGGCCAGCTTTGCCTCAATTGATCCAAGCAGACTTAAGTTAAGCAAGGCATGTCTAAATCAGGAGTAAAGTCAGAACCGCGAGGCTCAGCTCTGTACTGACGACCAAGTCGGCGAGGATCATAGCATGTACCTTGACAAAGAGCAGCAAGGGGAGCATACATCAAGTATGTTCGCATGGTGATACGAGAAATCTTCCACCAAGGTACCAACCAATGGATATTGACTTCAGCGCGTGAGTGGATCCAGTCAACCCAGTCAGCATATGAAGAAGCAGGATGGAATAGTTTCCTAGCAGAATGATGACGTGGCAGATATCTGGCAAAATCCATGGATGGAGTATCAAGCAAACAAAGACGCTCCTAAAGCCAAATCTATGAAGAAAGAATTAAATTAAATAAAGAAAGAAAAAAAAAAGGTCCACTAAGTTGAAAACCAGCGAGGGCAGCTTAGGCAGAAATTGAGACAGCTCGCTAGTTCTGAAAACCCACATGGGTGGACTAGGCAAAAATTAGAGCGATAAAAATATATATATATATATATAAAAAGAGGTCCGCTAAGTTTAAAACCCGCGAGGGCAGCTTAGGGAAAAATTAGGACAGCTCGCTAGCTCCGAAAACCCACATGGGCGGACTAGGCAAAAATTAGAGCAATAAAGAAAAGAAGAAAAAAGAATACCTAAATTGAAAACCCGGAAGGGCAGTTTAGGTAATTACCTGAAGCAGCAACGGACTCCCAGTCAGTCTCTTTGACAATCTTGATTTAAGCTGGTCTAACCCAACTAAAGTCTCAGCTAAGGTCACAGGCACCGGTGACAAGCCTCCTTCCATTTGGTCCATAATATCCAATACTCGTGGATCAATATTGCCGTCAAAAGAGACAAGCAAGAATTGGTCAAGCAAGCAAAGACAGAGCATGCATCCCCATGCCTTAGTAGGAGCCAAATGAGAGAGGCAAAAATCAATCAATGGAGCAAGTAGAATTTTTTCACCTCTCATCAACTGAAGAACTTCGGGTTTTGGAATTTGAAATAATATCTGCATCTTTTGTTGAGTCTTGGAAATCAATGTGGGTAACTTCATTTGTTGATTATTTGGATTTCCAAGGATGGCCTCAAATTCTTCAATCAAGCGACATATTTCAAAGCCATTAATTTTAAATGTCCTAGAATCCACACTCCAAAAGGAAGCCATGCCATGTAAGAAGGAGTGGTCCAATTTAACATTTTGAAAACACTTTAAAATATCATGTTTTGACCTCAAAATTTGCTTCTAGTGGATGGCATTTATATTCTTAAATAGAATTTTTATCTTCTTTAAATGAAGTTCAGTTATGGTTGATGAATGAAGAAAAAATCAAAATTATTTACATTGAAATGGAAAGTATTTTGGCTTCTGTATTAAATTCAGCGTAAAAGGTGATTTATATAGAAGAAACAAGCCTTTCCAAAATTGATAAAAAAAAAGGTGATGGGAAAGGGTGAGACTGAATGGCATAAGAAAAAGAATTAGCAACGAGTTTCCTTTACCGCGTTGCATTTGGCTTTTATGGTGGTGACTGTATAAATATTGAAATATGAAAAAGAAAATTTAATAATTGTGATGCAGTAATGATGAAAAAAAAGAGAGAAAATTAGTTACAGTAAAGATGGAAAATATATTTTTCATTATTATGCTTATTGTACAATGTTTATACAATTTATACATTACTAAGAAGGTGGTGGTAGGTCATCAAATAAAGCCCTGAAAAAATCATCGCCTGTTGGAGGAGGAGGCAAATTACTCATCTCGGGATCGCCCAATGCGGGAGCACCAAAATCCCTATTACCTTGGAGTTTTGATCTATCATGGTCTTCATCGAAAGTGGATGAAAGGATCTCATGGTTATCAGTTTGGGGGCTTCTTGATGAAGATGCGCCAGGATCCCTCATCCCCTGAAATCAGAAGTCTCAAAAATTTTGTTCGGATTGATGATATAAATTTTCAAAATGAGAAGCCTGCTGACGACTTGCAGCCAATTCTTCTTGAAGTTTCCTATTTTGTTCTTCAAGCATCCGCTGTGAGCCAGATAGGAAAAAGGTAAGAGCATACATATAGCATAAATTACCATGAAATAAGAGAACTTACCAGGTAATTCATATCAATGCCCTACGGATGAGATGGCATATCTGGTGGGTTAGAATGAAAATGAAGGGGCAATAAAAGAAGGTCCAACCTCATGATCAAATGAGCCAACAGCCTGCAACAATCATTAAATAATCAAAAAAGAAAGAATTGGTTACAAGGAAAAATGGTAAAGTTTTACCTGAGAAGTACTAGCCCCGAGATGTGGAACGAACTCTCCTGCATCTCCATGATGTTCTCCTTCATCTCTGTTGTAATATCCCAATGTATGCCCTAGAAGTTTTAATACAATTGTTGTTTGATTTGAATTTAATGTACATATGTTTTTGCAAAGGAAAGTTATGTGAAGAAAGAAAATGTATATGTTGTATATATGTTAATATAAATAACATATACATAAGTCAAATGGAGAGTCAATGGAAGAAGATATTTTTATGTGTGATATGTGAAATTACTTTAATGGGCATATAAGTGACAAAGGTTAAGTAAATGGATGAGGGCATTTAGGTAATTGCTTTGTTAGAATTGCTTGGTGGAGATTTAAAGAAGAAGAAGAGAAGTTTGACTTGTGTTTATTTTTCTTTTCTTCTCACTTGTGTGCCGGCTATCCAAGAGAAGAGAGAGCAAGAGAGGTGTTCTTAATGCTAGAATCAAATTGAAGGAGGAATCAAAGGATTTGGTTGAAGATTTGTGAAATTTCTTCATTTAAGGTAAGTACTCTCTTGTTTTTCTTTGTTATTTTGAGGTGGTGTTTGAGGTGATTTATGAATTGTTGATTTTATGAGTTGGTGTGTTTGAGATGTGTTTATAATTGTTGAAATTGATTGTAAGTTAAAAGATTGAATTGGTGTTGGTTTTGTTTTGAAGATGTGAGTTAAGTGGATGTTGATAGTGAAAGATCAAGAGTGAAGTTGGTTTTAGGGTTTTGAATTGGTAAATGATTTAATGTATGGTTAATGTGAATATTGTGTTAAACATGCAAAATAAGTGTTAATGACTTTGATTACATCCATTTGAATGAGTTTATGTTGTGCATAATGTGTTTAATTTCAATCAAAAGAGTGTTGGCTATGGTTAGGGTTGTTGTTCATAAGAGACACGGCCAAACCAAGGAAGAGACACGGCCAAACTAAAGGATTTTTGAGAGACACGGCCAAGTCTATGGAAATTTGGCCGTGTTGGATGATTTTTGGAGAAGACTCGGCCGTGTCCCTTGCCCATGTTTGCTTCTGTTGTTTTTCGTTGAGAGACACGGCCACAAGCTTGGCCGTGTCCCTTGAGTATGTTGGCTACTGTGATTTTTTCCTTTCTCTTCTTACATGACTGAGATTGAACCTACATTTGATAATGCATATGATACTATATGAACAAGGTTATGTATTATGCATTGTGAGTCTTGTAAATGGTAATGTGTTATATGAATAATGTACTTTGAAATGATATGAAGCCATTGTGATTGGCTATGATGATTCCATTGGAAAAACATAAGGCATGTTTGCCTAATTGATGATGAGACTTGAGAATGAAATAATAAATGAATTGTGTGTCTAATGTGTTATTCATTTTCAGAGTTTTGTTATTGGTGGCATGCCTATTGGTAACATTCTCTTGAAGTTAGGTTGGATTTGATCCTTGAAGCCTAATTGAGATGTTACAACCCTTGAAGCTAGGTTGGGTTGGTTCTTGAAGCCAAGTTGGGTTGATACTTAGCATGCTTTGTTCCCCTTGAAGCTTGGTTGAACCTAATCCTTGAAGCCTAGTTGGGTATATGATAATGATAAATGTGATAATAAAACCAAAGCATTAACTCTGAAAATTGAATGGCATATTAGAGTGTTTTGGGCCCATGCTTGTCTTTGTATATAATGTGATTCTTGAATGTTAAAATCAATGGAACTATGAAGATGTAATATGAATATTGTTATGACATTGAATGTAGCGTGATGTGGTAATGTGATGTGCTTTTATGTGTATGGTTTATGAAATATAAAGGTGTGATGTTAGCTTTTCACTTATGATGTTAACTTTATGATTTAGATGTGTATCATTACATTGCTTTTAAGTATAGTGTTGGTATATTTTGTACTACTAAGCCGATGGCTTAGCGCGATAGTGTTTGATCGTGCAGGTGACAGAGTTGAACCTGAGAGCTCCTCGAGACCAAGTGAAACTAGACATTGAGGATTTTCTTTTGGGACTTAAAGATCAGAGAAGAGCTGCCAATCATGTATATATTTTATGTTTTGTAAACTTTGATTTATATCATATTTGTAATAACTTCCGCTGTGAATTAATAAATGTTTTTATATATGGTGTCGTTTCAATTTCTTTTAAATGTTTAAGATTGGTTGCACTTATTTATAAAGATATTTGTTGTGTCTTTTTAAACTGTGGCATTTTCTATATTCAGTATACGTATTTTATGATCGTTTAAGCATGCTTGGTACGTATACGGGATATAGGGGTGTTACATATGCCGTCATTTTCTTTGGGAATTTCCCGCACACCAATAGGAGATACATCAAAGTTCAATAGCCTTCTTTGAATAAAATGGGCATAAGATGCACTCGGGGGATAGAGAAATGCTTCAATACCATAACCGTACCGAGCCAACCACCATGCATCCTCCGGCATTGATATAATATTTAAAGTATATTTCGGGCAAGGCATCGGAATCCTCCGCTGCTCTGGACCAAGAAACCACTCATAAACTCTCTCTCCGAGAAACCAGCCACTAGACATTGGGTCGGCGATGACTCGGCGAGAATGTTGGAAAGATAGCACAGCCTTCATGAAGGGAGACTAGTTTGTCCGCTCTTCTGGGTTCCACCAGGCCAAATTCACCTGCAAAATGACATAAGGTAAATAAACTTTCACATAAATTTTAGAGCATACTAACACTATTTTACCTGGCCCCAGGTTAAGCGGCTCAACACAAAGCGGTGAGTATGCACATGGTGAGAACCGAGAACGTCCACACGATCGGACAACCAGAAATTTAATCTCGGATACCCGATTCTCTCTCGAGAAACACCAGGCACCCTCACAAGGTTGTGTTCGTATGCCCATGCCTACAACAACAATAGAGATCAAATTCATGCAAGAAAGGAGCGGAATTGACATTGGTAGAAGAAGAATACCTCGAAAATCGCCATCAAGCCGACAAAAGACTTCTTATTTCGGCATAGTTTATCAAGACCATGGTAAAGATAGGCGAGACCAGCTTCACCCCAGCAAGAAGATGGTACCATTCTGAAATAAGAAAGGGCTTTCAACACTGACAAATGGATGGATGACTCAATGCTGCCTAAGATGGTCAACCCTAGCAAATATAACAAAAATCCTCGAGCATACTATTGGGTTGTGTCTCTGTAAACCCATCCTTCATAGTTCATCCAATAGCTATGAATCAGTTCAATTTTTATCTTAAAAGGCCCTTTATATGATGGTTCCATACCAATTAATTCCTGAATTTCTTCAAATGTTAAAATATCATTGGTCAGAGGAACCGAAACGCCATCATATCGAAGGCCGGTTATAGCAGTAAAATCGACCGAACCAATTGTCATCTCTCCAATGGGCAAGTGAAAAGTGTGGGTTGTGTCCAACCATCATTCTGCAAGCGCCTGGACTACGCTCCGGTCTATCTGATACTCCTCGTATGGCAATTGTAAGATGAAGCTCTCAAAGTCGCAATCTCGGATAATCTACCTTACCCGAGAAGGCACTACGTCATACCATTGTCGGGCTTTGTAAATACACCCTCTGGCCCGAACAACGCAATGATCACGCTAACACAGAGCCAGGTAAGTTAATACAAGGTAAGTACATATTATCCTATCTGCTTAAATTAATTTATTTTTCCTAAATTTTCTAAAAATTATAATAATATAATAATATAAATAAAAATAAAGGCAAACACAATAATAATAAAAAAGCATAATATAAAAATATAAATAATAAATCAATAATAATAAAAAATAAAAAATAACAAAAAAAGTTAACAAAAAAATTAATAATAATAAAAAATAAATAACAGAAAGACGAAAAATCAAAAAAAAGAAAGGGAAAATAATTACCGCGTTCTTTTGGTTTGAGCTATGATGAAACGACATCCCGGCTAGTAGATCTATATTTCCATATTCATGACGCCGAATAAACTCTAATAACTCAGCATTAGAATGAGTTCCTAACCTTGAAGCATGTATTTTTTTTAAACTATATGCTATATTTGAAAAAAAATTGAGAGAATTATAGATTTCGCTGTGAATGAAATGAAGGAATTCGTTGGCTTATATAGAGAAACGGCAAGGAAAAAAAACAAAATTCAAAAGTAAGTTTTATTGTTCATGAATAGTAAAATTTACTATTTATGAATACTGAATTTCACTATTTATGAATAATAAATTACTATTTATGAATAGTACATTACTATTTCCAATAGTAAAATACTATTTATTACTATTTATAAATAGTAAGTTACTATTTATGAACAGTAAATAGTGTATAAATAGTGATTACACAGTAAATAAACAGTAAATTCAATTATTCAATTTAATCATTCAAATGCTTATGTGTATCTAAATATTTTTTACACCCAGAGGGCAAGGAGAAGACATGTGCATAAAAATTAGTCTAACTTTTTGAAATAAAAAATTATTAGTTCGGGTCCAGAACCCAAATTTTCCTTAGGTCCAGAACCTAGAATCTCTTTTAAGTCAAGAACTTAGCTCGAGTCCAAAACCCAAATTTTTCTTAGGTCCAGAACCTAGAATCTCTTTTAAGTCCAGAACTTAGCTCGGGTCCAGAATCCAAATTTTGCTTAGTTCCAGAACCTAGAATCTCTTCTAAGTCCAAAACTTAGCTCGGGTCCAGAACCCAAATTTTCCTTCGGTCCAGAATCTAGAACCTCTTCTAAGTCCAGAACTTAGCTCGGGTCCAGAACCCAAATTATCCTTAGGTCCAGAACCTAAAATTATGCTTAGGTCCAAAACCTAAAATTATCCTTGAGTCAAGAACTCGAACTGGGTCCTGAACCCAAAACCTCAACCATCTCAAAAATTAAGTCTTATTGCTTTTCACTCTCTTTTACTAAAGTGTCAGATCATTCAAGCATGGGGCAAACTGGAGACCCTTAATTTTTGACCTAGTCCAGTCCAATATTTTTTATTTAGTCCAAAATAATTTTTGTGTTGTCCAATATATTTAAATTAGTCTAAAATAATCCTTGTGTTATCTTAATTAAATAATATTTGCTTTAGTATTTAATTTTTATAATTAATAAAAAATAAAAATAATAAACAAATAAATGAAAATAAAAATAAAAATCGGCGAAGAAATTTTTTTCGCTCACCTTAGCTAGCAAGTTCCTGCGGCAGCTTTTTCGCCAGCAAAATTTTTTCGCAGTAGTTTTTTTCGTCAGCGAAATTTTTTCAACGCAAAATTTTCCGAAATGAAATTCAATTCGGTTTTGGTTTCCTTTTCTTAATCAATGTTAGATTCCGTGATCAAGTGAAATTAATCATTAAAATCTTTTATAAATAAGGACAAGAAAACAACACAGAGGGGATCAACAAATCGAAGGAAAAACATTGAAAGGAAATCGGATTTTAAAAAATTCTTTCTGGCAGTAAAATTAATCGGCTTTATTGAGAGAGCAAACAAGAAAATCAATCCATCAAAGGCAACAAAGCTTATGTTTGTTATTGTTCATCCAAGAAGTAATTTTTGGTGGAATCAACAAACGAAGGTATGAATGTCTAATTTCTTCACAGTAGCTTGAATCATCCAATTGTCTCTTTTGATTCAAAAACCCTAGAACCTTAATTTACCTTTTCTAAAGTTTAAAAACCCTAATTCGTTTCTTTGTTTTCCAAAAATCTTAAAACTGTTGTTTTTGTTTCTTCAAAATCTTAAAATCCTAATCTGCCTTCTAATTTTCCAAAACCCTAAATTGAATCGTTTTCTTCCCAAAAACGCTAAAAAAAATATCTTTTCTGTTTCTATAAACCTTAAATCATTTTGTTTATTTTTATAAAGCTTCATAAAACTATAAATTGTTTTTTCAAATTCTAAAATCAAATACATTCTCCGAAACACTAAAAACCGTAATTCAACTTCAAAACCAAAACAGTAAACCCTAAACTAGCTAACATTAAACCCTAGTTTTCTTAAACCCTAATTCCCTTAGAACCATTAAACCTTAATTTTTTTAAACCTAAATCCTTTAAACATTAAAATATTATAAACCTAAATATTAAAATTCAAACACATTAAGCCTAAAGACAACAATCCAATAGCTAATAATCATAAACCTAATGTTTTAAAGTGTCCAAACCCTAGTTTCATGATTTCACTTCTCAAACACAAATTTGGTTAATCAAAGAACTTTATCAACCTCTTAAATTATAAAACTTTGATCCATTTCAATTCTTTTAAAATTTACAGTAGCTTAAACCCATAAATTCCAAAACCCTAAACATATTAAATAAAGAATCTTAAATAGAAACAGTAGCCCTAATTTGAATCTTTACTTGCTTTATTTAATTTCATATTTGATTATGTAGTCTATTATATGCTTTAATTTATTTTCACTGCTTCGTTGGTTTATTTAATTTCAATGATTGATTTATTTAATTTATCATGGATAGATGTTCATTTTATATTTTGATTGATATCTTTGATGAACAATTTATTTATTATGAATGGTTATTTACCTTTATAGATTTATTTTTGATTTCCAAGTGTTGTAAGAGGTATGTTTCCACTTTGGTGGGTACCTCATTAGTTAACTATCATGTAATTTAAATTGCTTTTATATTTTAGATCAATGTAAAGGACATGTTTCTACCTTTTGGTGGGTGTCCTATTTAGGTATGGATTATGTAAGGGCATTTTTCCATCTTCAGATGGGTGTCCATTTATTTGTTTTGCTTGGACATTGTTTTGATTTTCAATATATCGATGCTTTATTTTAATTATTGTGTGTAATATGGTTAATATTGTTATATTTAAGAATTTTATAATATTAAGACCTATAAAGGAGGCTAGTTCCAATGAACCGGGTGTTGTGGGGGTGCTGGGCAATTTCTCACCTTCCCCACACGTACCCAACTTTTCAAACCCATTAGGGGGTTGGGGATTCCTTAGGAATCGAGTCATCCACCCTTTTCTTTTTCTCGGTCCATCTGGGTGGCGACTCCATTTTCTCCGGACTTAGGTCTGTGTTCTCTAAGGCCCCGAGCCTAAACAGTACCGAAGTCGCAAGAACCATTCCACCGGGAGTGGGGACAAAAATCCCCGTTCACACTTCCTTTCCTTTTAGACTCTACTTCTTTAGGTGGTGGCCTTGCATAAGGCTTACCAGATCTAGTGTTCATTACTTCATCTTCTTCAGGCTCGGACCAGGTCCATTCCTCCTTCTTGGGTTCAAGATCATCATTGCTATCGCTTGAGTCCCAAAACTCATTTACAACATAGATTGCTACTTCTTTACCCACCATAGCTTTTTCAACTTTGCTAAATACCACTTCTTCCTTGGTTTCTTCTCCACCCACATCTTGGAAAGAAGACATGACAAAACTTTCATGCAAACCTCCTCCAATCATGAAGGTCACCGGTGGTGGTACTCTATTGAAACTTGGCAATGGATTGTCTTTGGTGTTTGGCTTGTTGGGCTCAAGCAGCTTCCCACTATCAATCAAATTTTGGATCTCATGCCTCAATCTCACACATCTATCCATGTCGTGCCCTTGCATTTGATGAAATTGACAAAATGCCTTAATGTCAAAATTGGGTGGGAGAAGGTTTGGCAAAGGATGAGGATTTAAGGGTTGTAATAATCCCTTCTTTTATAGCTTATTGAGGACCCAAGATAGCAGCTTTCCCAATTCTAGAAACTACCTTCTTCCTTCTTGGCTAGTAGCATTAACACCAACTGCCTTTTGCATGCTTTGGTTACCAGACTGGTAGTTTCCTTTCTCCTTCCTTCTTGTTGAAAAGCGATTCTTCTCTCTTTCCCACTCTTTAATTTGTAGACCAGCTTGCAAAAGGTCTTTGAATTCCTAAATGAGTGTATGAGATATCCTTTCGCAAAGGCTAGGTAACAGTCCTCTCACAATCATTCTAATTTGATCAGATTCATCAGGCCGTCTCTTGAGCAATGCAGCCTTACCCCTCCACCTCTTCATATAATCCATGAAATTCTCATTTGGCCTTTGTCTAATGCACTCCACCTCCATTAGAGTAACTTCTAATTCAACATTGTATCCATATTGTTGGATGAAGGCATTATATAGTATATCTCAACTCTTTTGCGTGCCATCATCTAAGTTATTGAACCAATTTTAGATAATAGGATCCAATTAGAGCATGAAGTACCTTAGAGTTTGAACCTTAGTAGCCTTGGCAGACTGCATAGCAGTGATATACTGCTTCCCATGAAGGTGAGAATTTTTGTTTCCATCAAACTTTATAAAGGATGGCATCTTGAACTTGTACGAAACTTCTTCATCAAGCTTAAACAATTTGTCAACTTCAGACATTTCTTCGATTTTCAGCTTCTTTTCAAACTTCTTTTATAGATCAGCAATCATCCTTTCAACATCTAAAGTTTTAGTTTTCTCCATAGCTAATCTTTCAACAATCTTCGGCTCTTTCTTCTTATCTTAAGGATCTTGGAAGTATTGAGCCCAATCATCATTAATATAAATGTTCATCTTATCATCATCAAAAGCCACTTCACTAACTTTAGCCTTCCCCTTATCTTTCTTGGTGCCTGCGGATGCTTTGGCATTGTTCCTAAATATTGTAGTCATTTGATTCTTCATGATCTCAGCTAGGGCCCCCTTTAGTTCTTCCATTTTAGAATTGAGGGCGTCGTCCACAATTTTTTGAATTTGTTCAGGCTCCATTGCTTTTGGTGAAAAAGTGATTGAGTCACTACTAGATTCTTCATCTCCGGTGTAGGTCGGATTGTCATAAGCTTTTGAACTATCATAATCTAGAGCTGTGAGCCAGAAAGGATTAATGATATGTGAGGTAATGCATGTATGCATGTATGTACAAACAATAAATAAATAAGGATAAATAGGACATTCCTTTTCACCTTATAACTTCCACACAAGGATGGCTCGTCTCTTTTTCTAGGTATATGGTTAACAAAATACCAACATGGGGCATCTTGTTTTCGAATATTTTCCTCAGACGTTTCAACTAATAGTTACATTTTCAAGAATGAAATCAATTCATAATAATTCCCATTAATTAGGCTTTAATCCATCCAATCAACTAAAGCAGCTTTTATGCTATATTGGATTAAAACTAAATTAAGAGGTTTATTATAAATAGATTTCTCACTTGAAAAAGTAACTAATGATTCATGCCAAAAATAAGCCCATAGTTAATAGTTCTTAGTATAAACTAGGCTCACAATTGATTTTTGGCATTTCCATAATTGACCTAAATATTCATAAGCTCTTTTAAAGGATTATGAAAATAATTTTGTTTCTAAGCCCATTTGTAAAAAGATTTTAGAAAAAATGGATTTTGGGCTTTGTATTTGGGTCATGAGAAATGAATTTTTGAATTTTTTTTTTGAAAAGCTTTATGTCCAAAGACCATCTTGAAAAGTTTTGAAAATAGCTTTGACCTTTTGGATTTTAAAGAAAAATGTACTTAGATCATATTAGAAAAAGAACAAACCAAATAAGCCATGATTTAAACTAAGATAAATTAACCATAGTCAAACAACAAGCATTTGGTGTAAAAATCTAAGGAAAGTAACTAGGCCAATTACATGAGCTTTAGTCTTTGGGTTGAAAAGGCTTAGGTTCCCATAGCAAGTATATACCAAAAGGTATAAGGCTATGAGTGGTTATGCAGTGCTCGATCTCCATACCTTGAGTGAAAGTATGGTATCCCTTACATAACACAACACGGGTAACACGAGCGCCCTAACTCACGCACACGATGCAATCTAATAGAATGCAATGGATAATATCATGATAAGAAAGAATAGAATAATATAAAGACCAACAGAATCAACTTCTCTTATCCCCAGTGGAGTCGCCACTGTGAGCGGGGATTTTCACCCCCACTCTCGGTGGAATGGTTCTTGCGACTTCGGCACTGTTTAGACTCGGGGCCTTAGAGAGCACGAGCCTAAGCCCGGAGAAAATGGAGTTGCCACTCGGACGAGTCGGGAAAAAAGAAAGGGGTGGATGACTCAATTCCTAAGGTATCCCCAAACCCCTAATAGGTTTGAAAAGTTAGGTACGTGTGGGGAAGGTGAGAAATGGCCCAGCACCCCCACAATGCCCTGTTCATTGGAACCGGCCTCCTTTGCAGGTCTTAATATTATAAAATTCTTAAATATAACAATATTATCCGTACTACATGAGACAATTAAAATAAAGCATTATTATATTAAAATCAAAGCAATATCAAGAAAAAACAAATAAATGGACACCCATTCGAGGATGGAAACATGTCTTTACATCATCTAATATCTAAAACCAAAAGGTGGAAACATGTCTTTTACATTGATCCAAAAACTTTAAAATAAATTAAATTACATGATGCTCATATTATGAGGTACCCAAAAAATGGAAACATACCTCTCGCAATGTTTTGAAACTAAAGCAAATCAATAAAAGTAAACAACCATTCATCATAAATAAATCATTCATCAAAGACATGAAACATCAATCAAAATATATAATAAGCAGTCATCTAATTTAAATAAAATAGTGAGTATATAAATTTAGGGTTTATGCATCAATTAGGGTTTCTTGGGTTTTATGTCTAACAATTAGGGTTTTATATATACTAGATTAGTTAATTAAGAAACATTTAATATAAAAGAAATAATATGGCTACTGGATATTTGAATAAAAGATTAGGTTTGAAATAAATTAGGGTTTGAATATAAAGAATGGAGGTTTTGAATTTAAGGTTTCAGAAGTTTTATGAAAATAATATTAAGGTTTAGGGTTTAAGTAAATAAGATTGAAAATTATGAAAATAGGATTTTAAGTTAGGTATTTGGAAAGAATATACTACTGTGAATCTCAGAAAAATAGATTTGGTTAGAGTTTTAAGAAAATAGATAATTATTTTGGGGTTATAGAAAAGTGTAATTGGGATTTTAGATTTCTAAAATTAGTTTTGCGGGTATTAAGATATTAGGGTTTTGAAAAAAAAACTCTTTTTAGAGTTTTAAATAGGGTTTAAATGGTAAGTAGAACAATTGATCAAATAACAAAAACATCATCTATTGTATGTTTAAACAATTGATCAATTTGAATGATGAAGCTACTATAAATAGAAATTCAAACCTCCGTTGTTGGTTCCACCGCAATTTTGAATTCTGGTTGAATAATAACAAAGATAGTGTTGGACTACCTTTGATGGATCGTTTCTTGCTTGCTGACTGCCTCTTGCTCCTTTCAAGTCTGAGGTCTTGAATCAATTCCTTCAATAATTGTGTCGTCCAAGGTTGCTAAGAAAAAGTCCCAAAAAATCCATATCCAAAAGTCCAAAGTCCCTTTCTGTGTATTTTAATGTGGTATTTAAAAATAAAGACATAATACTAATTGATTAAGGAAATAAAAACCATTTAGGAACCAAGTAAAATAGGATTTCGAAAAAACTATGTGCGGGTCGGGCTATTGGCGTGTGAAACTATGCTGGCAAAAAATTTTCTGCGGGGTGCTGCAGGCCACAGGCCAATTCATCGCAGGTTTTCATTTATATATATTAATTTATCTTTTTTTATTTTTTTATTTTTATTAAAAATAAATATTATAAGTAATAAATATTATTAAAATAAATATTATTTAATTAAAATATCATAAAAATTATTTTGGACTGTTTAACAATGTGATATATGTGTGTTGTGTTGACCATATACGATTATTTGTTCCAGAGAGTTGATGCTGGTAATGTTGCTATAACATGCCATTGCCTTCAGGATAGATACACTAGTATCACTATTATTATTGTTCTTTTAGTGTAGACTCTTAATTTTTGACCCAGGCCGGTCCAATATAATTTATTTAGTCCAAAATAATTTTTGTGTTGTCTAATATATTTTAATTGGTCCAAAATAATTTTTTTGTTATTTTAATTAAATAATTTTTGCTTTAGTATCTAATTTTTATTAATAAAAAATAAAAATAAAAAATAAAAATAAAAATCGGCGACGAAAAAATCATCGCCGAAAAACCAGCGCGCGGGACGATGGTCGTGGGCCATTTTGCCCGCAAGAAAATCTTGTGGGCGAAATGGCCCACAGGCCGGTCCTCGCCCCCTGCCGGAGCCAACTACGGTAATTTTTTTCACCAGCGTAATTTTTCCACAGCAGTTTTTTTTTTCCAGCAAAATTTTTTCGACACAAATTTTTCGAAACCTAATGCAATTAGGTTTCGGTTTCCTTTTTTTTTAATGAATAATGGATGCTGTGAATAACTAGAATTAGTCATATAAAACTTCTATAAATAAGACCAAAAAACAACACACAAAATCAATCAAGAAATAATCAAGAAATCGGACTGAAGCTTGGAGGAGAAAGTGGAGACCGAAACTAAGAAGGAAAACCTTGAATCAAGCTGATTTTTTGAGGGAGCAGAAAAACAATTCAAGCAATTCAAAGGCAGTAAAGCTTGTCTTTGACCTTGTTCAACCAAGAAGCAATTTTTGGTATAACCTATGAAAGAAGGTTTGAATTCTTAATTTTTTTATTTTTTCACAGTAGCTTAATCATCCATTTGTTTCTTTTAATTCAAAAACCCTAGAACCTTAATTCACTTTTTTTAAAGTTTGAAAACCTTAATTCATTGCTTTATTTTCCAAAAGTTTAAAGTTGTTAGTTTTGTTTCTTCAAAACCCCAAATCCCTAATTTGCTATCTAAATTTTTCAAAACTCTAAATTGTGTTCTGTTTCCTTCCAAAAGCCCTAAAAAAATTTTTGCTTTTATAAACTTTAAATCGTTTATTTATTTTCATAAACTTCATAAAGTTATCAATTGTTTTTTTCAAATCCTAAAATAAAACTCATTCCCTGAAACCCTAAATCAAAAATCTTAAAATCTTAATCCAACTCCAAAAACCAAAATAGTGAAACCTAACCCATTTAAAACCTTAAACCCTAATTTTTTCTAAACCCTAATCCTTTAAAACTTTAAAAACCATAAAAACACAAATATTATAATTTTATACAGTAAGCTTAAGACATAATTCAATGAGTAACCATAAACTATAAATTTAAGTATTTTTAAGTGTTCAAACCCTAATTTCATGATTCCACCACTCAAATACTAATTTGGTTAATCAAAGAATTTTGTCAACCTTTTAAAACATAAAATCTTAATCTATTATAATTCCTTTAAAAACTCACAGTAGCCTAATTCCACAAATTCCAAAATCCTAAATGGAAAATTATCATGGATGCAGTTTCTTTTTCGGATGCGAACTTACCGGAGGAGGGGAGAGACCACATCCGCCCTCTGTTTATCAAAATTGAAGTCAAGGGGAAGAGGACTCCATTTGTAATGGTTGATGATGGGTACGCCATAAATGTTTTTCCACTTAAGATATTACCAAAGCTAGCCATGTCAACAAGAGATCTAAACCCGACCGAGGTAACGATTCTGCTTATGACAACACTAAGAGGCATGCCGAAGGGACTTTCAATGCGGCTGTCAAGGTTGGTCCAATTAAATCTATTATTGAGTTTGTTGTTTTAGACATACCAGTCACCTTCACCTTGCTCTTAGGACGACCATGGCTTCATCCTCTTGGTGGAGTTCCTTCCACCCTTCATCAAAAGATCAAGTTCCCCAACGGAGATGAGACAGTGGTCATTGAAGCTGAAGATAATGAGATTGTTAGCACTCTAATGATTGAGAGGCCTCTCAATGGTTTTCAAGTAGCTGCAATTTCTGATGATGAAGTAGTGGACTCCAAAGTCTTGAATATGATGAAGAACATGAACTACGTTTCTAGAGCTAGTCTTGGAAAGAGTAAGGCCTGTTTGACAAAGTTGCCAGATTTTAGAACTCAAATTTCCAAGAAAGGGTTGGGATATGATGAAGCCAATGATGTCCAGCCAAAGAAGAGTGAGAAGATGAGCTTCCCACCACTTGAAGAGATCTTTGTCAAGGCTCCAGATATGGGACCACTCCAAGGAAAGCCTGAGCCAATCATGTTCATGGGTAACTTAATCCCAGGTTTTGAAATTTTTGCAGATATTGCCGAGCTAGTGGAGCAAGTGAAGAAAGAACTCACCCTGCCAACCAGTAAAGAATCCAATCCAAAAGATAAGAATGAAGCTATCCCGAAAGCTGAGAAGACTCCAGAGGAGATTGCTGCCTTGGTTGAAGAGAAGTTTGAAGACATCATGCTTTATGATTTTGAGAACAATGTGTAGACCCTTAATTTTTGACCCAATCCGGTCCAATATGTTTTATTTAGTCTAAAATGATTTTTGTTGTCTAATTGGTCCTAAATAATTTTTAATTTTTGCTTTAGTATCTAATTTTTTTTAATAAAAAATAGAAATAAACAAATAAAAATCAAAAAATAAAAATCAGAGTCGGAAAAATTGGCGATGAAAAAATCGTCGCGCGGGCTCGTGGGCATTTCGCTCGCAGGAATTTCCTTCGGGTGAAATCACTGTGCTATTTCGCACGCAGAAATTTTCTGGCTGCAAAATAGCTTACAGGCCCGCTCCGCACGGGATGCCACAGAAATCTGCGGCAGAATTTTTTTCGGCGGCGCAAATTTTTCGACGCAAATTTTTTGAAACCTCATCCAATTAGGTTTTGGTTTCTTTTTTTTATTAATATTACTTACCTTAACTAATTAGGAATAAACAACCTCAAACCACTATAAAGAAGGACCAAAGACAATTAAAAAAGGGGAGGCAAAAATCCAAGAGTAGTTTGGAAAATTTGAAACCAAATCAAGGAAGGAAAAGAAGAAATTCAATTCAACTCTTTTCTGGGACAGCAGTAGCATGATTTAGAGGATTCAAAGGCAAAAAAGGCTTGTCTTTGGAGCTAGTTCATCCAAGAAGAATTGTTTTTGGAGAAATCATTAAAAGAAGGAATGTGTTAATTAATTTTCTTTAATTGTTTTTTTTACACAGTAGCAAAATTATGAAATCAAAATTTAAAACCTTTGAACTTTAATTTAGTTTTTCTAAAGCCAAAAAAAACCTTATTTCGTTGGTTTATCTTCCAAAAGGCTTTAAAATTGTTATTTTTTCTTCTTAAAAACCTTAAAACTCTAATTGAACATATTTTTCAACAAAACTAAAATGTAAATTCTACTTCTTTTAAAATCTTAAAGTAGGTTCTATTTCATTCAAAAAGTCTTCTAAAACATCTTTTCTACTTATAAAAACTTTAATTTATTTGTTTAAATTCATAAAACTTTATTACAAGAAATTGCCCCACAATGGAGCACTTTTCTGCTCTTTCCCTTCTGAAAGACGATGATCTTCTTCTTCTTATTTGGAATCCCTAAAATTAATTTTACCTGTCCTTTTTTCCCAATTGATTTTATTTATTTATTTTTCTTATATATATATATACACTACAAAAATAATAGCTTTTAGGAGCGAATTCAAAGACGCGGTTTTTTAAACCATCTCTAAGCTAATGGGACAACAAAAAAAATAAAATTAAAAAAGGATTTTATGAGGCGCGTAAAATTTTCACCCTTAGATTAAGGTGAGCAGGAGATTCAACAATTTAGGCGCTGAAATAAAATTTTGAAAGGCGCCTTTCCAATTGCACGCGAGGGAAAGAAGTATGAAGTTGAGCCAACTGGGTTCTCTGCTTGGGAGAAAACAAAAGTTTCCCTCTGTAATATCCTCATATATGCCCTAGAAGTTTTGATTATGTTGTTGATGTTGTTGTTATTGTTGTTGTTGGTATATATATTGGAAAGTGAATGTTTGTGAATATATGTGTTTTGGGGAGAGAAATAGGGTTTAGAGACAAATGTATATGTTGTGTATATGATGATATATATAACATATAAATTGGTCAAATATAGAGTCAATGCAAGAAGATATT
This sequence comes from Garcia nutans, assembly GCA_947685225.1. Classification (NCBI taxonomy): domain Eukaryota; kingdom Viridiplantae; phylum Streptophyta; class Magnoliopsida; order Malpighiales; family Euphorbiaceae; genus Garcia; species Garcia nutans. Next base: position 41,970,044 of record CANTUV010000045.1, read on the forward strand.
TTTGTGGAATGTGCAATTACATATAAGGGCTTGGATGAGACAAAAGGTTAGTTATTTGATTGAGGGCATTTTGGTAATTACTTGGATAAAATCTCTTGGTGGAGATTTAAAGTGGAGTTGACTTTATTTTCTCCATGTATTTTTCTTCTTCTTTTGCATTTTGGCTGATTTCTCATAGACAAAGGGAAAGCAAAGAGACAAAGAGAAGACTTTGAAGAGTAAGCTCCAATTGTAGGAAGATTGAAGTGATCAAGTGTTGATTCAAGAGGTGTTATATTTTAAGGTAAGAAATCTCTTGTTTTTTCTTCGTTAATTTTGAAGTTGGGTCTAAAAGAAATTGTGATTTGTTGATATGATGATTTGATGTGGTTGTAATGTGTTGAATTTGATTATAAGCCAAAGAGTTAATTATTAATGGTTTTGGATTGAAGATGGTAAGTAGGTGGAGATTGATTTTGAGAAAATAGGAGTGATGTTGTATTTTTAGGGTTTTGGTTTGGTATGAATTTAATGTATGGTTATTGTGATTACTAGGGTGAATATGTAAGATATGTGTTTATAACATGAATTGTATCCATTTGAATGAGATGATTGTTGTGTAAAAAGGGTGTAAATGCTTTTAGAATGGTGTTGGCCATTTTTAGGGTTGTGTATTTGAGTGACACGGCCAAAACAAAGGAGAGACACAGCCAAGCCAAGTGATTTTGGGCGTGTTGGATTGCTTTGAGAGAGACACGGCCGTGTCTAGTGCCCGTGTTCACTACTGGATTTTGGTGTTGGGAGACACGGCCACAAGCTTGGCCGTGTCCCTTGCCCGTGTCTGTTACTGTGATTTGTTGGTTGAGAGACACGGCCACAAGCTTGGCCGTGTCCCTCAAGTGGCTGCCCGTGTCCCTCAAATGTGTGAGTTAGGGTTTTTATACTTTGTTCTATTTGCATTGTTTTGGTCCTTTTAAGGTAAGTTGGTACCTAAACCTAAACCTAAACACATTTAAACAATGATTGATCTAAACAAATGCACATAGAAGATCTTAAAGCTATGAATGATATAAATTATTCTTTGCCCTAATTGCATTGTTGAGATTGAACAATGTTATGTTATGCATTGTGAATGGTTATGTGTTTCATGAGTAATGTATATTGAAATGTTATATCAAAGCCATTGTGATTGGCTATGATGATGATATGGAAAGAAAGAAGGCATGTTTGCCTAAATGTGATGAGAATTTGAGAATGGAAATGGTAACTATATAATAAATGAATTGTTTGTTTAATATGTTATTCAGTTTCAGAGTTCTGGATTTGGGTGGCATGCCTAAGAAATGATGAAAGGTAACAGTCTTGCCGGGTTGAGGATCTCCTCAAATGTGTTGAGTTGATGGTCCAAGAGACTAGGTCTGTTACACTATAAGAATTGTGAATATGAGATATATGATTTGTAACAGTCTTGCCGGGTTGAGGATCTCCTCATATGTGTTGAGTTGATGGTCCAAGAGACTGGGTCTGTTACACTATCCATGGATAGAGATACATGTATATATATTGCCTACGGGTGTGATTATTGTGATTATGAACCAAAGCAGTAACTCTGAACTCTGAATATCGTATTAAATACTTGTTGGGCCCATAGGTGTCAAGGTTATATGAAGGTCCTAAATAATGTTATGAGTTAATGAAATGAGATGTTGTTTATTGAGTATGATTGATTAATGTTGAATGTGGAAAGATGTTGAAATGTGGGATGCTCATATGACTATGATTTGTGAAATGCATAATTATGTGGTTAACTTTATATTTATAATGCGATCTTATCAATAACATATGTGGCATTGCATTTCACCAAAGCATAACATTTGCATGATTTATCTTACTAAGCCCTTGGCTTAGCGCGATAGTGTTTAATCGCGCAGGTGATAGAGTTGATAGAGTTGAACCTGAAGGTTCTTCGAGACCGAGTGAGAGTAGTCGTTGAAGTGTTGATTTGGAACTTAAAGATCAGAAGAGACTTGCCAATCATGTATATTTCTTTTATATTTTGTAAAGTATTGGTTTTAATGTAAATATATGTATAACTATAAACATGGATTTGAAAGAGTTTATACATGTAAATATTTTATAAAATTCCGCTGCGTATTAACTAAATGTAAATATATCTATTTGGTTTTGTATTACAACTTGATTACTTATTTTTTTTTATAATGTATACAACTGAAAGATTATGGTATTGTTTAAAATGTTTTGGATGTAAAGAAAATCCGTAGCATCCCTATGTTTAGTGCATGTATACTACATTGTGGTGTTTGTAGTGTGCATATATTGAATGTGGGGGTGTTACAATTGTTTTGGTATCAGAGCCTAGGTTTGAGATTCTCAACCTAGGTAAAATGTAATAAAAAGAATATTTTTACTTAAAAAGTGAGTTTTGAATGACATATACGTTTGAGATTGGCAGTCTCTGATCTTTAATAAGATGTAATCTGCTGTGTTTGCAGTGTTAGGTGTTGATGGATCCTCACTCAAGTCAGTCGGTTGAGGCTAGTGCGGAGAGTATTGCTCCTGATGATGGAGCTAGGATTGTTAGTGCTGGTGAGGCACCTGCTTCTGGGTCGGGAAGACCAGTAGGTGATGAGGTTCCGCCAGCCTGGTTTATGCATATGATGGAAGCTATGAGACAAGCACCAGTACAACCACAGCCACCACCCCCTCAGCCTTTGGTATCTATGAGGCACTATGACAAATTGAGAAAGTATGGAGCCGAAGATTTTGTAGGTACTACTGATCCAGCTGTAGCAGAGCAGTGGCTTGATAAAGTACAGAGAATCTTTGTTCAGTTGCAAGCCACTTCAGAGGAAAAGTTTGACTATGCAAGATCTTTGCTACAAAAGGATGCATATAGTTGGTGGAAGACAGTGCCCCATTCTATGGATGATCCACCTACCTTATCCTATACAGATTTTCTGAGAGAGTTTGAATTGAAGTATACTCCAAGGGAGTATAAAGATGGGAAGAAAAGAGAGTTTCTAGATTTGAAGCAAGATCATCAGACCGTAACTGAATATGAGGTTGAGTTTATTCGATTGAGTCAGTATGCTGGGGGTATTATAGTTGATGAGATAGATAGATGCCGGAGATTTGAGGAGGGATTGAGGCCCTCTATCATGTGCTTAGTGGCTGGATCTAGATATCAAGATTTTTCCCAGCTTGTGGCAGCAGCTCAAAGTGTGGAGAGAGCTCAAGTTATTGCAGCTGCTTCAGAGGAAGAGGTTAGGGTTAGGAGGCCCCAGTTTGAGGCAGGGTCTTCTTCTGTTAAAAGAGGTAAAGGAAGCTTTGTTCCTAGAGTTAGTAGGAGTCAGAGGTCAGCTGGTAGGTCAGTGCAGTTCCAGAGGCAGAGATTTAGACCTGCAGCTTCAGTAGCGAGTGCTCCTAAGAATAGGTCAGCTGGTAGGTCAGTGCAGTACCTTTATATTTTATAATGTGTATGGTTTATGAAATATAAAGGTGTGATGTTAGCTTTTCACTTATGATGTTAACTTTATGATTTAGATGTGTATCATTGCATTGCTTCTAAGAATAGTGTTGGTATATTTTGTACTACTAAGCCAATGGCTTAGCGCGATAGCGTTTGATCACGCAGGTGACAGAGTTGAACCTGAGAGCTCCTCGAGACCAAGTGAGACTAGACATTGAGGATTTTCTTTTGGGACTTAAAGATCAGAGAAGAGCTGCCAATCATGTATATATTCTATGTTTTGTAAACTTTGATTTATATCATATTTGTAATAACTTCCACTGTGAATTAATAAATGTTTTTATATATGGTGTCTTTTGGATTTCTTTTAAATGTTTCAGATTGGTTTCACTTATTTATAAAGATAATTGTTGTGTCTTTTTAAACTGTGACATTTTCTATATTCAGTATACGTATTTTACGATCGTTTAAGCATGCTTGGTACGTATACGGGATATAGGGGTGTTACAATTGTTTTGGTTGTTAGTGTATATGCCCTAGGCCATTGATTTGGACCTTAATGTTATTCATTTTGTTATTAATAAAGAAGTTTTTATTATCATTGTTATGTTTGCATGTTATATATAATAATGATTATATCCCTGGTTTATTATTGTTATGGAGATAATAATAAATATAACTAGTATAATATTGATTTGATAATCATAAGATGATTATAGGTATGAAGATACAAATCAATATTATGAATACATGTTAGAGAACAGTGTATTGGATAGACCCACATAGATATCACTTCATGGTTTAAATGTCATAAGTGTATCTCATAATAGTTTTCATTAATCCTTTGACTTGAGATTGTCATAGTTTCCAACATAAGGAATATTATGTTTTGACATGATCAAACGTTATCTGTAACTAGATAATTATAAAGGTTATGCTTGAACATGATATAAATTATGTAGAGGAAAATGAACAATCAAGATGGAATTTGTCTCTCTCTATGAGAGAGATATCTTCTGGGCCCCTCGATAAGTGTAACTGAGAAATGCATGGCCGTGCTCAAATAAGTTGATATAAGATCAATCTTATTTGTTTATTAGTTAACTTGGAGATCGAGTAATCATAAGTTTGGACAATATAAGTATGACATTTATTATGACTTATGTTCAAACTAGATATCGTGTGACAAAGGGATTAATGCATGTACCATTTCAGGTTTTCATTTATAATGATTCTCATGATTAATTGGGTAGTCATAATGTCTTGCTAGAGGCCAATTATGATTTGTGCATTTCAATAGAGATTGAAATGCACTACTAATTAATATGAGCCTATCGGGTCGCACACATAGAACGTAGGCTGTACTTAAAATAATAATAATTAAATTTTTATTATTGTTGTTGGTATTATTATTATTAGATATTAATAATAATATTATTATAATTATTATTATTAGATAATAATAATTAAAGACGTGGGTCCATATAGGATATGGACAGTTAGGGTTTTATAAAAAAAAAGGTCTTTTAAAACGGTTTTAAAAGGACTAGAGGCCTTGATGATATTGATTATCATTTTCGTTTTGAAAGAAAACGGAAGAAGAGGAAAAACCGAAAACCCTAGTTTTGTTTTTGCAAAAGAAGTTCAGCCACTGCCGTTGGTGAGCTAGCACTCAGAATGGCGTACGTTTGTGTGGACTTCGTTAGAGGGTGTTCGTCTTCAGAAGGCAGCATCTATTAATCGTTTTGAAGCTACGCAAAAAGGTTAGTTTCGAATCTCTTTTATCGAACTGAATGGATCACATGGATCCTGTGAGTAAATCGAAAGAAATTTTTTTGTTTTCCACTGCGGCAAGGGTTGCAGATTCTTCTCGATTTTCTAACAGTGGTATCAGAGCCCCTTGTTGATTCCATTTAATTCGAAATATGCCATGTTGATGTGTTGATGTGATCTATTGTTTTTCGAATGGCATGATTGGATTCGTTTTATCATTTGATGATGATTCGAATCTGTTATATGAGATATAACCTAAATCGTTGTTGATGTTGATTCCATTTAATTCGAAATATGCCATGTTGATGTGTTGATGTGATCTATTGTTTTTCGAATGGCATGATTGGATTCGTTTTATCATTTGATGATGATTCGAATATGTTATATGAGATATAACCTAAATCGTTGTTGATATATGATGTCAAAGATGACCAATTGTATAAGATACAATTCTGTGAACTCGAATTAGGGTTGGTATACAATCTGTTATGGTTTCGAATTTGGGTTAATATGATTAATTCAATTCATTTATTCATATTGAATGTATACATAGATTTCGATTTTGATTAATATGATTATTGAGTAAATCGTTTTCTAAGGTTTCTTGTAATAGTTCTCTGTTAATATGATTAATAGATTGCTATTATATTCTGTTTAATATGATTGACAGAATAAGGGTTTTGACAGAAAATTATTAATTGGATTAATGATTCTGTTTAGCTTCGAGGGGACCGCCGTATGTTCACGCCCTATAGTTCGTTACCGCGACATTAAGAATGTCAATATATTTGTCTCTATTTAACATGTTGGTGATGAATATGTTATGTTTGTTTGATGTCTTGGCATGGTGCATAGCATGGCCTTATGACTATGTGATTGGTTTATTCATATCTTAATTTTGGGTAAATACGGCCTGCGTGTCGTTTATTTTGTTGTAATTCATTTTACTAGTAGTTAGATTTTCTTTTATTGTAATAAATGAAGATTCAAGCTACAATGATTGCGATGGAGATTTATACCAAGGAGAAGATGGTTCCATGGTGATGGAAGCACAAGCTCAAGTTTTGAAGATATGTACTATTGCAAATGTTGTAATAGATAGGTTTTCTTTTCACCTAGGGTTGCCTATATGATCTTCATTTGGTCTCATGAAGATCATATCTAGTTTGGCCATACTATGTCACGTTTATTTTTATCGAATATGTATGAGATGTCATGTTTGATAGTTTATATATGCATATAGGATGTGATATATAAATGTTAATTTTAACATGTTTTCAAAATTAAATGGAATGAACCCTCACTATTAATCTAAGTTTTAATGCCATCCATATCTTAAACACTTATTAAGGCTAAGATCACCTAAATGTAGATTTTGCCAAAGCAAAGTACTTTAGGTTATCCTAGTAAGATATGATGAGTAATGGTGCTGCTCATGCGTTTAAAATTGGTTAGACTTAATTAGGCTATCAAAATGGTTTTGGGCCTAAGGCATTAGATGGGGTATAACATGCTATGACATATGATGTCATGATCCCATATTATCTAAGAGTTACATGTGATGTAATTGGTAAGGGGTTACCTACCATAATAACTTGATTTTAAGTGTCATGCCAAAGCTGACTTAATATTAAGTAAAAATTGGATCTTAGCCCACTAAAATGTCATTGTGATGATTGAGGGTTATATTTTAGTGGGATTTTAATTACTTATCATTTTTTATTAATTAAAATTTGCATATTTTGTAGATTGAAATGGCTACCAACAATAACTCCACTTTATCACTGCGATCCATCCTTGAGAAGGAAAAACTGAAAGAGAATGGGACTAATTTTGTTGATTGGTTTAGGAACCTGAGAATTGTTCTCAAACAAGAAAAGAAGTCCTATGTGCTTGATGAAGCTGTCCCTGAGCCACCTCCTGCTAATGCTTCTAATGCTGATAAGAACAAACATAAGAAGCATATGGATGATTCCAATGACATTGGATGTCTTATGCTTGCTACTATGTGTCCAGAACTTCAGAAGGATCTGGAACACTTGGAGGCCTATGAGATGAGTGTCCATCTCAAACAAGCTTTCCAACAGCAAGCTAGGCAGGATAGATTCGACACTGCTGTTGCATTATTTGACTGCAAGATGTCAGAGGGCGAATCGGTTAGCGCTCATGTTTTGAAAATGAAGGGCTACATTGATCACCTTGCCCGACTTGGATATCCCTTGAGTTTAGAACTCTCCACGGATTTGATCCTTCATTCTTTGCCCAGCAGTTTTTCACATTTTGTTATGAACTATAATATGAACAACATGGAAAAGTCCATTCCTGAGCTACATGGTATGCTCAAAACTGCTGAAGGGAATATCAAAAAGCCCACTAAGGCTACCCATGTATTGAATGTCAATAAGGGTAAGCCTATGAAGAAAAAAGGCAAGGAAAAGGGTAAAGCAACAGTTGCTACAAAGCCTAAGGGATAGCCCAAGCTAAAAGAATGCAAGGCACCTGTTCCTAAGGAAGGAACTTGTCACCATTGCAAGGAGCCTGGGCATTGGAAAAGAAATTGCCCACTTTATTTGGCTGAATTGAAGAAATCGAAGGGTAGTGCGACTACGTCTTCAGGTATATATGTTATAGAAATTAACTTATCTGCTTCTACTTCATGGGTATTGGATACTGCATGTTGTTCTCACATTTGTACAAATGTGCAGGGACTCAAAAGGAGTAGATCACTGAAAAGGGGCGAAGTTGACCTACGAGTTGGGAATAAAGCAAGAGTTGCTGCACTAGCTGTAGGATCTTATGAACTTCATATGCCTAATGGCTTTTTGTTAAATTTGAACAATTGCTATTATGTTCCTACTCTGAGTAGGAATCTTATTTCAGTTTCAGTTTTGGATGATGAAGGTTTTTCATTTTTAATTAAAAATAAGACCTGTTCTATTTTTGATAAAGATGATTTGCTTTATGGTATTGCAAGATCTTTTAATGGCCTTTATGTCCTTGACTTAGAAGATTCTAGGGAGAATCATATTTATAACATAAACTCTAAGAGAATTAAGCCAAATGACCTAAACCCTACAATTTTATGGCATTGTCGTCTTAGCCATATAAATGAGAAACGCATTTCTAAACTCCATCAAGATGGATTATTAGATTCATTTGATTTTGAATCATTTGATAAATGTGAATCTTGTTTACTTGGCAAAATGACAAATAATCCTTTCATCGGACAAGGTGAAAGGGCTAATGACTTGCTAGGACTAGTACATACAGATGTATGTGGCCCGTTAAGCATTAGTGCCAGAGGAGGATATAATTACTTCATTACTTTTACTGATGATTTCAGTAGGTATGGCTATGTCTACCTAATGAAACATAAGCATGAGGCTTTTGAAATGTTCAAAACTTTTCAAAATGAAGTACAAAATCAACTTGGTAAAACTATTAAGGCACTTCAATCTGATCGAGGTGGTGAATTTTTGAGCCAAGAATTTGACGAACATCTAAGAAATTATGGAATTGTTTCACAATTAACTCCTCCAGGAACTCCACAATGGAATGGTGTTTCTGAAAGAAGAAATCAAACTTTATTAGATATGGTTCGATCTATGATGAGTCAAGCAGATCTTCCATTATCGTTTTGGGGTTATGCCTTGGAGATAACTGCTTTTGTTTTAAACCGTGTACCATCTAAAGCGGTTGAAAAGACACCATATGAGATATAGACTGGCAAAACGCCTAGTTTGTCTTTTCTTAAGATTTGGGGTTGTGAGGCTTATGTGAAAAGACCAGTTTCAGATAAGTTAGCTCCAAAATCTGCTAAATGTATTTTTGTGGGATATCCTAAGGAAACTAAAGGATATTATTTCTATATTCCAACTGAGAACAAAGTGTTTGTTGCTCGAAATGGAACCTTCTTGGAAAAGGAATTCATTTCTAAAAGAACTAGTGGGAGTACAATTCAATTAGATGAATTTATAGAACCACAAGAAGATATTGCACCGCCTGAAGAAACAGTTTCAGAACCACAAGTCATTGTGGAAACTGAAAATGTTACACAAGTTCTGCGTAGATCTGATAGACCACGTCATCAGCCTGAGAGATATGGATTTCTCATGACTGAAAGTCGTGAAGTTTTGCTCATAGATCAAGATGAGCCAACTACCTATCTTAAAGCTGTGTCAGGTCCAGATTCAGAGAAATGGCTTGGAGCCATGAACTCTGAGATGCAGTCCATGTTTGACAACCAAGTTTGGGCCTTAATTGATCCTCCCGAAGGTATTAAGACTATTGGTTGCAAATGGGTTTTCAAGAAGAAAATTGACATGGATGGAAATGTGCAAACCTATAAAGCAAGGTTGGTTGCTAAAGGTTTCAAACAAACTCATGGTATAGACTATGATGAAACCTTTTCTCCAGTTGCTATGATTAAATCTATTAGGATTCTCCTTGCCATTGCTGCATACTATGATTATGTGATATGGCAAATGGATGTCAAAACTGCTTTCCTTAATGGAAATTTACTCGAGAATGCGTACATGACACAACCTGAGGGTTTTGTAAATCCTAAGAATTCTGGGAAGGTTTGCAAGCTTCAAAGGTCCATTTATGGATTGAAGCAAGCATCTCGAAGCTGGAATCTTTGTTTTGATGAAACAGTTAAGAACTTTGGTTTCATTCAAAATGAAGATGAACCATGTGTTTACAAGATGGTTAGTGGGAGTGCTATCGTGTTCTTAGTCCTATATGTAGATGACATATTGATCATTGGAAATGATGTCCCCACTTTACAAAAGGTTAAAGATTGGTTAGGGAATTCTTTTTCAATGAAGGACTTGGGTGAGGCTGCATATATCCTTGGTATAAGGATCTATAGAGATAGATCTAGAAGGATAATTGGCTTAAGTCAAAGTACATACATTGACAAAGTGTTGAAGAGATTCAGCATGCAAGATTCCAAGAAGGGATTTTTGCCTATGTCACATGGTATTCATCTTAGCAAGAATCAATGTCCTAAGACATCTGATGAGCGAGATAGAATGAATAAGATCCCTTATGCTTCTGCTATTGGATCTATTATGTATGCCATGCTATGTACTAGACCTGATGTCTCATATTCTTTGAGCACAACAAGTAGATATCAAGCTGATCCTGGTGAGGGTCACTGGACAGCTGTTAAGAACATTCTTAAGTATCTAAGAAGAACTAAGGATGTTTTCTTAGTTTATGGAGGTTTGGAAGATGAGCTAGTTGTAAATGGTTACACAGATGCTATTTTCCAAACTGATATAGATGATTACAAATCGCAGTCAGGTTTTGTATTCACATTGAATGGTGGAGCCATTACTTGGAAAAGTTCCAAGCAAAGCACAGTAGCAGATTCTACAACAGAAGCTGAGTATATAGCAGCATCAGATGCAGCTAAGGAAGCAGTTTGGCTGAAGAAATTCATCACTAAGCTTGGAGTGGTGCCTAGCATTGCTAATCCTATGGCTATCTATTATGACAACAATGGTGCCATAGCGCAAGCAAAAGAGCCAAGGTCCCATCAAAAATCTAAGCACATACTCAGGCGATTTCACCTCATTCGAGACATCATTGATAGAGGTGATATCAAGATATGCAAAGTTAACACAAATGACAACATAGCAGATCCATTGACAAAGCCTCTCTCGCGGGTCAAGCATGATCAGCACACTAGGTCTATGGGTATGAGATATTTGTTAGACTAGGCCTAGTGCAAGTGGGAGACTGTTAGTGTATATGCCCTAGGCCATTGATTTGGACCTTAATGTTATTCATTTTGTTATTAATAAAGAAGTTTTTATTATCATTGTTATGTTTGCATGTTATATATAATAATGATTATATCCCTGGTTTATTATTGTTATGGAGATAATAATAAATATAACTAGTATAATATTGATTTGATAATCATAAGATGATTATAGGTATGAAGATACAAATCAATATTATGGATACATGTTAGAGAACAGTGTATTGGATAGACCCACATAGATATCACTTCATGGTTTAAATGTCATAAGTGTATCTCATAATAGTTTTCATTAATCCTTTGACTTGAGATTGTCATAGTTTCCAACATAAGGAATATTATGTTTTGACATGATCAAACGTTATCTGTAACTAGATAATTATAAAGGTTATGCTTGAACATGATATAAATTATGTAGAGGAAAATGAACAATCAAGATGGAATTTGTCCCTCTCTATGAGAGAGATATCTTCTGGGCCCCTCGATAAGTGTAACTGAGAAATGCATGGCCGTGCTCAAATAAGTTGATATAAGATCAATCTTATTTGTTTATTAGTTAACTTGGAGATCGAGTAATCATAAGTTTGGACAATATAAGTATGACATTTAATATGACTTATGTTCAAACTAGATATCGTGTGACAAAGGGATTAATGCATGTACCATTTCAGGTTTTCATTTATAATGATTCTCATGATTAATTGGGTAGTCATAATGTCTTGCTAGAGGCCAATTATGATTTGTGCATTTCAATAGAGATTGAAATACACTACCAATTAATATGAGCCTATCGGGTCGCACACATAGAACGTAGGCTGTACTTAAAATAATGATAATTAAATTTTTATTATTGTTGTTGGTATTATTATTATTATTAGATATTAATAATATTATTATTATAATAATTATTATTAGATAATAATAATTAAAGACGTGGGTCCATATAGGATATGGACAGTTAGGGTTTTATAAAAAAAAAGGTCTTTTAAAACGGTTTTAAAAGGACTAGAGGCCTTGATGATATTGATTATCATTTTCGTTTTGAAAGAAAACGGAAGAAGAGGAAAAACCGAAAAACCTAGTTTCGTTTTTGCAAAAGAAGTTCAGCCACTGCCGTTGGTGAGCTAGCACTCAGAACGGCGTACGTTTGTGTGGACTTCGTTAGAGGGTGTTTGTCTTCAGAAGGCAGCATCTGTTAATCGTTTTGAAGCTACACAAAAAGGTTAGTTTCGAATCTCTTTTATCGAACTGAATGGATCACATGGATCCTGTGAGTAAATCGAAAGAAATTTTTTTGTTTTCCGCTGCGGCAAGGGTTGCAGATTCTTCTCGATTTTCTAACATTGGTATCAGAGCCTAGGTTTGAGATTCTCAACCTAGGTCAAGTGTAAGAAAAAGAGTTTTTTGATTTTAAAACATGGATTTTTGAATAACATACATGATTGGCATTGGCAGTCTCTGATCTTTAATGAGAGGTATTCTGCTGTGTTTGCAGATATAGGTTGTGATGGATTCTCACTCACGTCAGTCAGTCGAGGGTAGTGCTGAGAGTATAGCTCCTGATGAGATTAGAGAGGGAGCTAGAGTGGATAGTGCTGGAGAGGTACCTGCTTCTGTGTCGGGGAGACCAGCTGGTGAGGAGGTTCCGCCAGGTTGGTTTAGGCATGTGATTGATTTGTTGAGGCAAGCACCAGTACAACCACCACCGCCACCCCCACAGCCTTTGGTATCAGTGAGGCACTATGATAAACTAAGGAAGTATGGAGCAGAAGATTTCCTAGGTACTGTTGATCCAGCTGTGGCTGAACAGTGGTTAGATAAAGTACAGAGAATATTTGTTCAGTTGCAAGCCACTCCAGAAGAAAAATTTGACTATGCAAGATCATTGTTGCAGAAGGATGCATATGACTGGTGGAAGATAGTGCTACATGCTATGGATGATCCACCTACCTTGTCCTATGCTGATTTTCTAAGAGAGTTTGAATTGAAGTATACTCCGAGGGAGTATAAAGATATGAAGAAGATGGAGTTTTTGAGTTTAAAGCAAGACAACCGGACCGTAACTGAATATGAGTTAGAGTTTATCCGGTTGAGCTAGTATGCTGGGGGTATTATATCTGATGAGATAGATAGATGCAGGAGATTTGAGGAGGGATTGAGGCCCTCTATCTTATGTCTTGTGGCTGGATCTAGATATCATGATTTTTCCCAGCTTGTGGCAGCAGCTCGGAGTGTGGAGAGAGCTCAGGTTATTGCAGCTGCTTCAGAGGAAGAGATCAGGGTTAGAAGGCCCCAGTTTGAGGCAGGGTCTTCGTCTGTGAAAAGAGGTAAAGGAAGTTTTGTTCCTCGGGTTAGCAGGAGTCAGAGGCCAGCTGGTAGGTCAGTACAGTTTCAGAGGCAGAGATCTAGACCTACAGTCTCAGTGGCGAGTGCTCCGACCCCAGTGATTCAGAGATCCACTTTACCCATATGTATTCATTGTGGTAGGCCACATGGTGGTACTTGTTGGAAGACTGGTGGAGCAAGGGTATGTTTCATATGTGGATCTCCCAATCATTTTGTGAGAGATTGTCCTGAGAGACAGGAGCAGATGTCGGTAGATACTGCAGTTTCTCGATCTAGTGCGAGGAGAGGTCGAGGAGGCAGAGGTTTCAGCAGAGGAGGCAGATCTGGGTTCAGTTCTAGAGGAGGTTCTACATCCAGGGAGAGTAGACCAGAGGAGGCTGGATCTTCTCAGAGGATTTATGTGATGCAGAGGCAACCAGATGCTTCGGCAGTCATAGCTGGTATTTTTTCTTTATTTTAATGTAACACCCCGATACCCAATATAAATACTGTACATATACCAGGTACACATACAATATGTATATAGAGTATAAGAATGTCACTTTTCATCACCATTATAACTCTTTACTTTAATTTTTAAAACCATAATACATTTAAATCATATGAAAGTATTTACAAAATGGTTATTCTTATCATGGTAATACATAAATATAAGTTACATTGTTTCTTCCAAAGATTCATTTATACAAATGAATACATTCTTATGAAAATACAGTATAATTACATGCATGCACCACCATCTAGTTGGTCTCGAACTATACTTGTCCTCGTTGTGACATAGTAGCTTAACTCCAGCTTCATCACCTATATACCTGCGCGATTAAGATAACCGCGCTAAGCTCGAAAGCTTAGTAGTACAAGTAACCATTAAAATATACAATATAAAGGAAACATACCTCATATGTTTAGTCTCATGTTTTAACATTTTCTTACTCCGTTTTCCCCTTTTTCAATGCATTCTTCATATAATCCTATTAACCTTATAGAGGATATACATATACACATATAACATAACCATCAAACATAATTCAATAAATTGATAGAACCTTCATATTATGATACTTACCAATTTCACCTCATACATATCATATATATCATTTTATACTTTATAATCGCATATTGCATATAACTTCACAAACCATATCTCCTTTCAATAATTCATGTATGTTATATAATCATATCACTAACCACAATTCATCATTCACAACTCACATTTCCAACAAAGGCAACATAGATCCCATTACTCATTTATTTCAACTTGTATATACATCACATTAACAACAAAGACAGACTCGGGCCCAAAAGACACTAATATGTCATTCAAAGTTCAGAGTTAATGCTTTGGTTTTGTTATCACATTTATCAATATCATATACCCAACTAGGCTTCAAGGATTAAGTTCAACCAAGCTTCAAGGGGAGCAAAGCATGCTAAGCTTCTACCCAACTTGGCTTCAAGAACTAACCCAACCTAGCTTCAAGGGTGGTAACATCTCAATTAGGCTTCAAGGATTCAATCCAACCTAACTTCAAGAGATTGTTACACTTATTAGGCATGCCACCAACAACAAAACTCTGAAAATGAATAACACATTAGCCACACAATTCATTTATTATTTCATTATCAATTTCATTCTCATTCTCATCATCATTTACATCATCATAGCCAACCACAATGGCATCATTTAGGCAAAACATGCCTCATTTATCTCATTCTCAATATCATAGCCAACCACAATGGCTTTATAAATCATCACCTCTCAATTTACATTTCATATTCCATCACAATATCACATTTCATAGTTCACCACAATATCACATTATCACATTTCATAGTTCATCACAATATCACATTATCACATTTCATAGTTCATCACAATATCACATTATCACATTTCATAGTTCATCACAATATCACATTATCACATTTCATAGTTCATCACAATATCACATTATCACATTTCATAGTTCATCATTGATATTTATATACATAATCATTCATTACTCAAGTATGCACAATCAATTGCATTACCATATAAATTGGAATACACATCATACAAATCATATCCTCACATCTTTCACATTTCATAACATATATATATTGAATGCCTTCACATCTTATATGTATTAATGTATTATCATATCTCTTATCTTTTCATTGCATATACAATATTAATATTTATTTTAACAATATACTTATATGCAATCCAATAGGGTTTTGTATTTACCTCTAAAGAACTCACTCCCATATAACTTCTCTTCCATAGATCTTTCAATACTTGGATTAGGGGCAATTCCATCTCTTAAAACCTAATCCAAAAGTAATCATACACACTCACTTAGAAATACACATGAGATAATACAAATAAGAATCAATTAGGGCAAACTCAACACATGACACGCTCATCAACACGGGAGTGTCCCTGATCGTGCCCTAACTCCACAACACAGAAACATTGACACGCTCATAACCACGGGCGTGTCACTGGGCGTGTAATACATTCTGTATCTCAAAAACATCAACACGTCCAATCAACAAGAGCGTGCTCATGGCCGTGTCAATTCTCCAAACTCACAGTAGCTATGACACGCTCAATAACACGGGCGTGTTACTGGTCGTGTCAATTCTACTGCCACACAGAACTTATGACACGCTCAATAACATGGGCGTGTCACTGCTCGTGCTACCAACTCCAGAAAACAGAACCAACGACACGCCTAACAAACTGGCCGTGTCTCTGGGCGTGTCCGGCTAAAAACCCAGATTCCGGTCAACACACAACAACATCCAACAATACCCATCTTTTTATCATTACTCACTTCAAACAATCTTCATCAAACACACCCAAAAACCATAACAAACTTACCAAAACATCAACAACACTCAAAACACACACCAATCATCATTATAAACATCATTCATATACCAATTTATCAAATCCCCAAATTTCATTAAACTCAACCCTTATTCAACAATTCATCATCATCTTCACAAATAATCATATTATCATCATCCAAATACCAAATCAACACATATATATACTTAAATCTTTCAATATCATCATCATCACACATCAACCATACCAAACCCAACTCAAACAATGAAAATCAATTTAAAGAAATAATTACTTACTTGAATCCTTTATCAAATCTTCATCTCTATCATCAAATCTCTTGAATTCCTTAAGAAATTTGGTAAGAAAATCACATCTTTCTCTCTTTCTCTCTCTCTCTCTCGGCCAAGAAGAACGAAGAAGACGAAGAAGGAGTAGAAGGAAGAAGAAGTTTCTACTTCTTTCCTTTGTCCTTATCCATATATATATATATATAATAATAATAATAATAATAATAACAATAACAATAACAATAGTAATAATAATAATAATAATAATAATAACAATAATAATACTTTAAATCTCCACCACATATTCTTTCTTTGATTTTCTTCTTCTCTTTTCTTTTTGTCTTTATTATTATTATTATTATTTAGTTATACAAATATATATACAACTCACTTATCCTTCACCATTATATATATCCCATGTATATGTGATGTATATGTATATGTCTTACATATATTATCCTTATATTTCACATATACACATATACATTAAATCCAAATACAACAACAATAACTCCAAAACTCTTAGGGTCTATTCCGGGATATTACAATTCTCTCCCCCTAAAAAAAAAATTTCGTCCTCGAAATTACTCAGTACAATAACATTCCATTCTTACCAATACACCATTTAAAATTTTCATCAAATCACATAGTTTGCACTCTCCCCCTTAGAGTCAATTATATTATTCAATTCCACAACTTGTCACGATAAAAATCTTTATACCTTATTACATTCTCATCCAATATTCAAAATAACTCATTATACTCTCAAATACCTTATCTATATGCAAAAATTCAATCATCCTTTAACATACTTATGTTACATTCCATTATTACATTCAAAATATTTTATCACTTCATCTCTTTATAACTATTCTCTTAACTTTAACTTTCAAGATCATAAACTTATATCTTAATATTAATTATCCCATCATTACAATCATCCTTACAAACAAACATTTATCAAACCTTCATTGATAATAATATTCTTATTTCTCATACACTTCATTCCTTCTCTAGTATTTTCTCACTTAACATCAATATTAATACAATGCTTTTGAACTTACTTTACAGGAAATCAACTTCTTCCCTTTTCTCATCATTAAAATTGATATAATTCAATTAATTCATGTCCGTTCATCTATCAAAATTTTACATTGTATACATCATTATTTATCTCTTATGCCTTTAGCACAACCATACATATTAAATCTCAATAATAATTCACAATTATAGCAAAAATCCAGATCAATTGATTTATTCTCCACAATATCTTAACATCATAATCTTGTTTGATTCAAATCAATAATTCACTTATCTAAATTTATCATGAATAACCATCCACTTTAATTTATCTTTCAATATACACATAGTTTATCTTTCATTATCTCAATACAATTCCACCAAATTTCATAATTATCTCATACCATGCTTATCATTCATAGTTTACTCACTCAAATTTTAAACCCATCCACTTATTCACCGTATACCATAAACATAATCAATATAGCTCTCAAACACATTCTGCAATCTTCTTTCATTATCATCTCCTCACTTATCATATCATTACTATATTAACAATAATTACCTTTTTCTCACATAACTCATAACTTAAAGTATTTCCACAATTCTCTTTCTGTCTTTTCTTTTCCAGAATTATAACCAAATTGCTAACACAAAAACCATAAAATACACTTCATCAATCATAACCGTTAATCATGTTTCTAGAAACATAATTATCAATCTTACCAAAGTAGTATTACAGTTATACTTTCTTAGTCTCAATTCTGTGGATAACAAAGTTAATCGGCCAAATACCATAAATACACTATATGGCCATAGGAGATTAATGATCACATCTGAAACTTATAAATCAATACTATTCCTCTATTATTTTATTTCCAACTTTCCAATTATACTACTAAGTTGCATCACAAATATTATATCTCCATTCTCCAAACTTTACTACATCCAAAATTAACATATGTCAACTCTATCTCAACACAATTTACTCTTAATTATTTGATCACCATTTGCATGTCTCATATACAACAATATTATCCTTAACCTCTCCTTCACACATCATTCAATCTTATACAGATCTTACATAAATTTCATTCTTTATACTTTCTTTTTCCCTTATAATTTCTTATTAAATTTATATACACAGAACATTTCCTCACACAAATACTTTGGCTCATAACATTTATGATAGCCAAATTCAGTTATTATCATAACAATATTACTGTCCACCATTTCCCAAATTAATCCTTATTTCCATAACCATTTCACTATCCAACATTTCTTAAGTTTATTCTTATTTTCATTTCATCACATACTCTTTACGTCAATCAAGGCCTAATCTCTCTTAGGTCCACTACTACATGCAATGTCATTTCCAATATACATCAAATATGCAATTATATAACACATCCATAGATCACATTCACAATGTGATTTACTTTCCACATTTCTTACATTTTACAATTACATTCATATCAAAAACTCATTCCACATTTTCTATACATGTATACACATAATCATACAATGATATTTAATTCCTCTTTTACATATTTTCAACACAATTTAACATTTTACTATTCTGTGAACAACATCATTTTTATCCCTTTTTGACATGACTTAAGTTGTTTATCAACCCAACACATATACATTATCACCATGATATTACTTCACAAAATCTTAGTCACGCTACTAAGGTGACATCTCTCTCACATATATTTTTAAAATGCATTAGTATACCATCTATACATCCATTTTTTTATTCTTCAATACATAGATATATATATATATATATTACTCACATATCTATACACATGTACATTACATCCACTCATATATGTAACACCCCTAAATTCCAAATACGTTCACTACATATCACCACCATGTAATGAACATACATAGAACCTAAGAATGCTACATTTTTCCATAAACAATTTTCAATATATATATATATATAGTATAATGGTATTTACTATTAAAATAAAACAAAATAAGTATAAACATTTGATTTAATACGCAGCGGAATTTATCAAATGTATTTGCATATATAAATATGTCCAAGTACAAGTTTACAAAATTATATACATATATATTAAATCCAATACTTTACAAAACATAAAGAGTCTATACATGATTGGCAGCTTTCTCTTTGATCTTTAAGTCCTACACAACTCTTCAATTCCTAGACTCACTCGGTCTAGTGGATCTCTCGGGTTCTTCTCTAACACCTGCGCGATGAACACAATCGCGCTAAGCCAACGGCTTAGTAAAACAACTACACTATCCAAATGCTTGATGCAATGCTCATGACACTCAATCAAGTAAATAATACATAGCAAGTCATAACTTATTCATCATAAATTATCATACCATAATTACATTTCAGAACATTATAATATATCATTACTCATCAATTTCATTAGACAATGGTTACGATTCATAAATCCTAAATTACATTAAACCTAAGACCTACCTGGGCCCAAAACACCCTAATATGTTATTCAAAGTTCAGAGTCCATGTGTTTGATTTAATATCACAATCATCAAGCCCGTAGGCAATATATATCATATCTCTATCCATGGATAGCGTAACAGACCCAGTCTCTTGGACCATCAACCCATTAACATGAGGAGATCCTCAACCTGGCTAGACTGTTACAAATTCTCAAATGGAAGTGGTTTACGGGTCTCCCATTTCACCATCATTCCATATTCACATTTTACAACTGGAATCGGTTTACGGGCCTCCCATTTCACCTATCCAGTGATTCATAAACATTACTCAAATTGGACTCGGCTTACGGGCCTCCCATTTCGCCTATCCAATGAGTTATAGGCATGCCATCAAATACAGGACTCTGAAAGTTGAATCAACACATTAGGCATACTAACATTTCATTTATTCTTTCTCAATTCATTTCACAATTCATAATTTATTAGGCAATCATGCCTCAACCATTTCATTTGAATCATCTTGGCCCAATCACAATGGCCTCACATATCATCTTAATTATCATAATCAATCACAATTCACATTACATTATCATATAAGCAACATGCTTTACATTCTTTACTTACTTCAAATAAAACAGAACAGAACGACTATCGCGGTCGCACCAAGCTAAGTCGCGACCGTTCTACACAATCAAAAGATAAAATTTATCAAAGTAGGTTTCGCGGTCAGAAGTTCGATCAAAGTCGCGACCGCACTTCACAATCAAAGATGAAACCTTAACACAGTAGGTTTCGCGGTCAGAAGTTCGATCTAAGTCGCGACCGCACTTCAATAATAGCGACCGCCCCAATTCACGTGTCTCATGCATAAACCCTAACTTTAACAAACTTTCTTTTGTTTAACATCAAACACATTATACACAACATAACCTCATTTAAAATGGACACAATCAACATCCTCAATACTTATTTACATCATCAAAACACATTAATAACACATTTGATACCACAACACATTTACAACCAAAAGAATGTTAAGCTTACACATAATATGCATGTTTGTAAACAAATAGTTGTACTTACCTTATAAACACTCAAACAACTCCAAGAAATCTTCTCTTCCAAAGATTGTTCACTTAACAATTAAGATAAACCACTTCTTCCAAAACCTAATCCAAACAATAATATAATACATCAATTTCTATAACATTGACAACACTTACAAACTCAAACCCTAACACAAACTCAACACAACCACTTCCAATACCAACACCAACTCAACTTCTCATCTAACAAGCAAAATCAACACTTAAAATCACACCATCACCCATTTAATCACACCATCATCAAAACACAACTCAACTCAAACCAAGCTTCAAAAATAACAAAGGCAAACAAGAGAAAACTTACCAATTAATGAAATTCCTTGAAATTCCAACTTGTAAACTTGAAAACTCCTTCCAATCCAAGCTTAAAATCATCAAAACCTTCAATTATCCTCTTGCTCTCCTTGTCCCTTTGTTCAGCCGGCCACACCAAGAAGAAAGAAGAAATATGAACCACAAGAAACAAAGTCAACTCATCTTTAATCTCCACCAAGTATTCCAATTCAAACAATTACCAAAATACCCTCAACTATATAACTAACATTTTGTCTCTTATGTGCCCAATTATGTAATTACTCAATAATAAAAGAAATATCTTCCTCCACTATCCAACACCTTGACTTTCCATTTTGACCACTTTATATGTTATATATATCACCACATACACAACATATAAACTTGTCTCTAAACCCTATTTCCTTTCCCAATCACCATACATAAACATTCTCTTCCAATTTCTTATCAACTTATTACAATATATACATAATTTAAGTGCAACAACAATAACACCAAAACTACTAGGGCATAATTAAGGATATTACAATATATACATTGGGCTCAATAATCTCTTTATACTCTCCAAGTCTAATTATGACAAATCTCAATTTCTTAAATCCTCATTGATCCATCCCATTTCTTACTGTCAATATTATCCCATGACCTAGCTTTGCTCAGGTTTGTCAATGCAAGCATAATCATTCTCATACTATCAATCACATTATTCAATTTAATAGTACTCTCATATACAGTAATATTCATTCCACAAGCTCATGGGTTTAACTTACATTAAGATTATCAATACTCAAATAGTCTTTACCCAAATTCCATTAACACTATAATTTCACAACTTACTACTTTACTTAAACTTCCATTCACTCATCTTATGTTCTTAATATCAACTTAAAAAAAAACATCTTATATATACACATTACAAAACAACCTCAAAGTATATTCTTTTCACAAATATTAAAGCTCATTTCCAAAAATCTAATTATCACATCTTTCCACCATTAATATGAGCTTTAACAACACTCAAGCGTATCACATTTCTAACATTAAAATCACAATGTTTGCATTTAAAACAGCAATGCAACAACACCATTATATTTCCTTATTTAACCAACATCATCTCTTTTTTTTAAAAAACTTTAACTTTACA
Organism: Garcia nutans; assembly: GCA_947685225.1. NCBI lineage: Eukaryota > Viridiplantae > Streptophyta > Magnoliopsida > Malpighiales > Euphorbiaceae > Garcia > Garcia nutans. The sequence continues at coordinate 41,992,543 of CANTUV010000045.1, forward strand.
TATTCAAATCATAAATGGTCAAACTTTGTCTATACCCATCAACTCATTCAATATACCACCATACTCTCTTCATTTAAATAACATAACTTTCAATATTCACAATTCGACATTATTTCCTCTGTCTAGCAAACTCAACATAAACTTTCTTATAAAGAGGTTTAAAGTATAGAAGAAAGAGTACATACTCTTATCTTAATTTGATTTTCAACTCATTTCCAACTTTATTTTCCTTTCCATTTCTTTATTTTTCAATTCATATTATGTCATACATAATATTACTCATAAACATCAATATTACATTCCATGTTGCACATGACATAACATTTTTCATATGTCTCATCAACATGCATATTTCACATTACATTTCGTAATTCGTTTCTCATAAATAATCAGGCACTATGCCTCAATTATAATTCATTTCCAACATCATTGCCAACAATCATGGTTTCTTCTCACATCAACATAGTATACACATATATCATCAACTATATTAAACATCTCATGTAACACAAATATTTTACAAATCATATTATGCCACATCCGAGACCAACCTAGGTGTTAATGCATGTGCATGTATCAAAATTTTCATTCTTTTTATTTTCATCTATCATCATTTTTTTTTAAACTTTTCTTTGTAAATTTACTTAGGCCGAGAATCTCGAAACCTAAGCTCTGATACCAAAATAATTGTAACACCCCGATACCCAATATAAATACTGTACATATACCAGGTACACATACAATATGTATATAGAGTATAAGAATGTCACTTTTCATCACCATTATAACTCTTTACTTTAATTTTTAAAACCATAATACATTTAAATCATATGAAAGTATTTACAAAATGGTTATTCTTATCATGGTAATACATAAATATAAGTTACATTGTTTCTTCCAAAGATTCATTTATACAAATGAATACATTCTTATGAAAATACAGTATAATTACATGCATGCACCACCATCTAGTTGGTCTCGAACTATACTTGTCCTCGTTGTGACATAGTAGCTTAACTCCAGCTTCATCACCTATATACCTGCGCGATTAAGATAACCGCGCTAAGCTCGAAAGCTTAGTAGTACAAGTAACCATTAAAATATACAATATAAAGGAAACATACCTCATATGTTTAGTCTCATGTTTTAACATTTTCTTACTCCGTTTTCCCCTTTTTCAATGCATTCTTCATATAATCCTATTAACCTTATAGAGGATATACATATACACATATAACATAACCATCAAACATAATTCAATAAATTGATAGAACCTTCATATTATGATACTTACCAATTTCACCTCATACATATCATATATATCATTTTATACTTTATAATCGCATATTGCATATAACTTCACAAACCATATCTCCTTTCAATAATTCATGTATGTTATATAATCATATCACTAACCACAATTCATCATTCACAACTCACATTTCCAACAAAGGCAACATAGATCCCATTACTCATTTATTTCAACTTGTATATACATCACATTAACAACAAAGACAGACTCGGGCCCAAAAGACACTAATATGTCATTCAAAGTTCAGAGTTAATGCTTTGGTTTTGTTATCACATTTATCAATATCATATACCCAACTAGGCTTCAAGGATTAAGTTCAACCAAGCTTCAAGGGGAGCAAAGCATGCTAAGCTTCTACCCAACTTGGCTTCAAGAACTAACCCAACCTAGCTTTAAGGGTGGTAACATCTCAATTAGGCTTCAAGGATTCAATCCAACCTAACTTCAAGAGATTGTTACACTTATTAGGCATGCCACCAACAACAAAACTCTGAAAATGAATAACACATTAGCCACACAATTCATTTATTATTTCATTATCAATTTCATTCTCATTCTCATCATCATTTACATCATCATAGCCAACCACAATGGCATCATTTAGGCAAAACATGCCTCATTTATCTCATTCTCAATATCATAGCCAACCACAATGGCTTTATACATCATCACCTCTCAATTTACATTTCATATTCCATCACAATATCACATTTCATAGTTCACCACAATATCACATTATCACATTTCATAGTTCATCACAATATCACATTATCACATTTCATAGTTCATCACAATATCACATTATCACATTTCATAGTTCATCACAATATCACATTATCACATTTCATAGTTCATCACAATATCACATTATCACATTTCATAGTTCATCATTGATATTTATATACATAATCATTCATTACTCAAGTATGCACAATCAATTGCATTACCATATAAATTGGAATACACATCATACAAATCATATCCTCACATCTTTCACATTTCATAACATATATATATTGAATGCCTTCACATCTTATATGTATTAATGTATTATCATATCTCTTATCTTTTCATTGCATATACAATATTAATATTTATTTTAACAATATACTTATATGCAATCCAATAGGGTTTTGTATTTACCTCTAAAGAACTCACTCCCATATAACTTCTCTTCCATAGATCTTTCAATACTTGGATTAGGGGCAATTCCATCTCTTAAAACCTAATCCAAAAGTAATCATACACACTCACTTAGAAATACACATGAGATAATACAAATAAGAATCAATTAGGGCAAACTCAACACATGACACGCTCATCAACACGGGAGTGTCCCTGATCGTGCCCTAACTCCACAACACAGAAACATTGACACGCTCATAACCACGGGCGTGTCACTGGGCGTGTAATACATTCTGTATCTCAAAAACATCAACACGTCCAATCAACAAGAGCGTGCTCATGGCCGTGTCAATTCTCCAAACTCACAGTAGCTATGACACGCTCAATAACACGGGCGTGTTACTGGTCGTGTCAATTCTACTGCCACACAGAACTTATGACACGCTCAATAACATGGGCGTGTCACTGCTCGTGCTACCAACTCCAGAAAACAGAACCAACGACACGCCTAACAAACTGGCCGTGTCTCTGGGCGTGTCCGGCTAAAAACCCAGATTCCGGTCAACACACAACAACATCCAACAATACCCATCTTTTTATCATTACTCACTTCAAACAATCTTCATCAAACACACCCAAAAACCATAACAAACTTACCAAAACATCAACAACACTCAAAACACACACCAATCATCATTATAAACATCATTCATATACCAATTTATCAAATCCCCAAATTTCATTAAACTCAACCCTTATTCAACAATTCATCATCATCTTCACAAATAATCATATTATCATCATCCAAATACCAAATCAACACATATATATACTTAAATCTTTCAATATCATCATCATCACACATCAACCATACCAAACCCAACTCAAACAATGAAAATCAATTTAAAGAAATAATTACTTACTTGAATCCTTTATCAAATCTTCATCTCTATCATCAAATCTCTTGAATTCCTTAAGAAATTTGGTAAGAAAATCACATCTTTCTCTCTTTCTCTCTCTCTCTCTCGGCCAAGAAGAACGAAGAAGACGAAGAAGGAGTAGAAGGAAGAAGAAGTTTCTACTTCTTTCCTTTGTCCTTATCCATATATATATATATAATAATAATAATAATAATAATAACAATAACAATAACAATAGTAATAATAATAATAATAATAATAATAACAATAATAATACTTTAAATCTCCACCACATATTCTTTCTTTGATTTTCTTCTTCTCTTTTCTTTTTGTCTTTATTATTATTATTATTATTTAGTTATACAAATATATATACAACTCACTTATCCTTCACCATTATATATATCCCATGTATATGTGATGTATATGTATATGTCTTACATATATTATCCTTATATTTCACATATACACATATACATTAAATCCAAATACAACAACAATAACTCCAAAACTCTTAGGGTCTATTCCGGGATATTACAATTCTCTCCCCCTAAAAAAAAAATTTCGTCCTCGAAATTACTCAGTACAATAACATTCCATTCTTACCAATACACCATTTAAAATTTTCATCAAATCACATAGTTTGCACTCTCCCCCTTAGAGTCAATTATATTATTCAATTCCACAACTTGTCACGATAAAAATCTTTATACCTTATTACATTCTCATCCAATATTCAAAATAACTCATTATACTCTCAAATACCTTATCTATATGCAAAAATTCAATCATCCTTTAACATACTTATGTTACATTCCATTATTACATTCAAAATATTTTATCACTTCATCTCTTTATAACTATTCTCTTAACTTTAACTTTCAAGATCATAAACTTATATCTTAATATTAATTATCCCATCATTACAATCATCCTTACAAACAAACATTTATCAAACCTTCATTGATAATAATATTCTTATTTCTCATACACTTCATTCCTTCTCTAGTATTTTCTCACTTAACATCAATATTAATACAATGCTTTTGAACTTACTTTACAGGAAATCAACTTCTTCCCTTTTCTCATCATTAAAATTGATATAATTCAATTAATTCATGTCCGTTCATCTATCAAAATTTTACATTGTATACATCATTATTTATCTCTTATGCCTTTAGCACAACCATACATATTAAATCTCAATAATAATTCACAATTATAGCAAAAATCCAGATCAATTGATTTATTCTCCACAATATCTTAACATCATAATCTTGTTTGATTCAAATCAATAATTCACTTATCTAAATTTATCATGAATAACCATCCACTTTAATTTATCTTTCAATATACACATAGTTTATCTTTCATTATCTCAATACAATTCCACCAAATTTCATAATTATCTCATACCATGCTTATCATTCATAGTTTACTCACTCAAATTTTAAACCCATCCACTTATTCACCGTATACCATAAACATAATCAATATAGCTCTCAAACACATTCTGCAATCTTCTTTCATTATCATCTCCTCACTTATCATATCATTACTATATTAACAATAATTACCTTTTTCTCACATAACTCATAACTTAAAGTATTTCCACAATTCTCTTTCTGTCTTTTCTTTTCCAGAATTATAACCAAATTGCTAACACAAAAACCATAAAATACACTTCATCAATCATAACCGTTAATCATGTTTCTAGAAACATACTTATCAATCTTACCAAAGTAGTATTATAGTTATACTTTCTTAGTCTCAATTCTGTGGATAACAAAGTTAATCGGCCAAATACCATAAATACACTATATGGCCATAGGAGATTAATGATCACATCTGAAACTTATAAATCAATACTGTTCCTCTATTATTTTATTTCCAACTTTCCAATTATACTACTAAGTTGCATCACAAATATTATATCTCCATTCTCCAAACTTTACTACATCCAAAATTAACATATGTCAACTCTATCTCAACACAATTTACTCTTAATTATTTGATCACCATTTGCATGTCTCATATACAACAATATTATCCTTAACCTCTCCTTCACACATCATTCAATCTTATACAGATCTTACATAAATTTCATTCTTTATACTTTCTTTTTCCCTTATAATTTCTTATTAAATTTATATACACAGAACATTTCCTCACACAAATACTTTGGCTCATAACATTTATGATAGCCAAATTCAGTTATTATCATAACAATATTACTGTCCACCATTTCCCAAATTAATCCTTATTTCCATAACCATTTCACTATCCAACATTTCTTAAGTTTATTCTTATTTTCATTTCATCACATACTCTTTACGTCAATCAAGGCCTAATCTCTCTTAGGTCCACTACTACATGCAATGTCATTTCCAATATACATCAAATATGCAATTATATAACACATCCATAGATCACATTCACAATGTGATTTACTTTCCACATTTCTTACATTTTACAATTACATTCATATCAAAAACTCATTCCACATTTTCTATACATGTATACACATAATCATACAATGATATTTAATTCCTCTTTTACATATTTTCAACACAATTTAACATTTTACTATTCTGTGAACAACATCATTTTTATCCCTTTTTGACATGACTTAAGTTGTTTATCAACCCAACACATATACATTATCACCATGATATTACTTCACAAAATCTTAGTCACGCTACTAAGGTGACATCTCTCTCACATATATTTTTAAAATGCATTAGTATACCATCTATACATCCATTTGTTTATTCTTCAATACATAGATATATATATATATATTACTCACATATCTATACACATGTACATTACATCCACTCATATATACATTGGGCTCAATAATCTCTTTATACTCTCCAAGTCTAATTATGACAAATCTCAATTTCTTAAATCCACATTGATCCATCCCATTTCTTACTGTCAATATTATCCCATGACCTAGCTTTGCTCAGGTTTGTCAATGCAAGCATAATCATTCTCATACTATCAATCACATTATTCAATTTAATAGTACTCTCATATACAGTAATATTCATTCCACAAGCTCATGGGTTTAACTTACATTAAGATTATCAATACTCAAATAGTCTTTACCCAAATTCCATTAACACTATAATTTCACAACTTACTACTTTACTTAAACTTCCATTCACTCATCTTATGTTCTTAATATCAACTTAAAAAAAAACATCTTATATATACACATTACAAAACAACCTCAAAGTATATTCTTTTCACAAATATTAAAGCTCATTTCCAAAAATCTAATTATCACATCTTTCCACCATTAATATGAGCTTTAACAACACTCAAGCGTATCACATTTCTAACATTAAAATCACAATGTTTGCATTTAAAACAGCAATGCAACAACACCATTATATTTCCTTATTTAACCAACATCATCTCTTTTTCTTTTAAAAACTTTAACTTTACATATTCAAATCATAAATGGTCAAACTTTGTCTATACCCATCAACTCATTCAATATACCACCATACTCTCTTCATTTAAATAACATAACTTTCAATATTCACAATTCGACATTATTTCCTCTGTCTAGCAAACTCAACATAAACTTTCTTATAAAGAGGTTTAAAGTATAGAAGAAAGAGTACATACTCTTATCTTAATTTGATTTTCAACTCATTTCCAACTTTATTTTCCTTTCCATTTCTTTATTTTTCAATTCATATTATGTCATACATAATATTACTCATAAACATCAATATTACATTCCATGTTGCACATGACATAACATTTTTCATATGTCTCATCAACATGCATATTTCACATTACATTTCGTAATTCGTTTCTCATAAATAATCAGGCACTATGCCTCAATTATAATTCATTTCCAACATCATTGCCAACAATCATGGTTTCTTCTCACATCAACATAGTATACACATATATCATCAACTATATTAAACATCTCATGTAACACAAATATTTTACAAATCATATTATGCCACATCCGAGACCAACCTAGGTGTTAATGCATGTGCATGTATCAAAATTTTCATTCTTTTTATTTTCATCTATCATCATTTTTTTTTAAACTTTTCTTTGTAAATTTACTTAGGCCGAGAATCTCGAAACCTAAGCTCTGATACCAAAATAATTGTAACACCCCGATACCCAATATAAATACTGTACATATACCAGGTACACATACAATATGTATATAGAGTATAAGAATGTCACTTTTCATCACCATTATAACTCTTTACTTTAATTTTTAAAACCATAATACATTTAAATCATATGAAAGTATTTACAAAATGGTTATTCTTATCATGGTAATACATAAATATAAGTTACATTGTTTCTTCCAAAGATTCATTTATACAAATGAATACATTCTTATGAAAATACAGTATAATTACATGCATGCACCACCATCTAGTTGGTCTCGAACTATACTTGTCCTCGTTGTGACATAGTAGCTTAACTCCAGCTTCATCACCTATATACCTGCGCGATTAAGATAACCGCGCTAAGCTCGAAAGCTTAGTAGTACAAGTAACCATTAAAATATACAATATAAAGGAAACATACCTCATATGTTTAGTCTCATGTTTTAACATTTTCTTACTCCGTTTTCCCCTTTTTCAATGCATTCTTCATATAATCCTATTAACCTTATAGAGGATATACATATACACATATAACATAACCATCAAACATAATTCAATAAATTGATAGAACCTTCATATTATGATACTTACCAATTTCACCTCATACATATCATATATATCATTTTATACTTTATAATCGCATATTGCATATAACTTCACAAACCATATCTCCTTTCAATAATTCATGTATGTTATATAATCATATCACTAACCACAATTCATCATTCACAACTCACATTTCCAACAAAGGCAACATAGATCCCATTACTCATTTATTTCAACTTGTATATACATCACATTAACAACAAAGACAGACTCGGGCCCAAAAGACACTAATATGTCATTCAAAGTTCAGAGTTAATGCTTTGGTTTTGTTATCACATTTATCAATATCATATACCCAACTAGGCTTCAAGGATTAAGTTCAACCAAGCTTCAAGGGGAGCAAAGCATGCTAAGCTTCTACCCAACTTGGCTTCAAGAACTAACCCAACCTAGCTTCAAGGGTGGTAACATCTCAATTAGGCTTCAAGGATTCAATCCAACCTAACTTCAAGAGATTGTTACACTTATTAGGCATGCCACCAACAACAAAACTCTGAAAATGAATAACATATTAGCCACACAATTCATTTATTATTTCATTATCAATTTCATTCTCATTCTCATCATCATTTACATCATCATAGCCAACCACAATGGCATCATTTAGGCAAAACATGCCTCATTTATCTCATTCTCAATATCATAGCCAACCACAATGGCTTTATACATCATCACCTCTCAATTTACATTTCATATTCCATCACAATATCACATTTCATAGTTCACCACAATATCACATTATCACATTTCATAGTTCATCACAATATCACATTATCACATTTCATAGTTCATCACAATATCACATTATCACATTTCATAGTTCATCATTGATATTTATATACATAATCATTCATTACTCAAGTATGCACAATCAATTGCATTACCATATAAATTGGAATACACATCATACAAATCATATCCTCACATCTTTCACATTTCATAACATATATATATTGAATGCCTTCACATCTTATATGTATTAATGTATTATCATATCTCTTATCTTTTCATTGCATATACAATATTAATATTTATTTTAACAATATACTTATATGCAATCCAATAGGGTTTTGTACTTACCTCTAAAGAACTCACTCCCATATAACTTCTCTTCCATAGATCTTTCAATACTTGGATTAGGGGCAATTCCATCTCTTAAAACCTAATCCAAAAGTAATCATACACACTCACTTAGAAATACACATGAGATAATACAAATAAGAATCAATTAGGGCAAACTCAACACATGACACGCTCATCAACACGGGAGTGTCCCTGATCGTGCCCTAACTCCACAACACAGAAACATTGACACGCTCATAACCACGGGCGTGTCACTGGGCGTGTAATACATTCTGTATCTCAAAAACATCAACACGTCCAATCAACAAGAGCGTGCTCATGGCCGTGTCAATTCTCCAAACTCACAGTAGCTATGACACGCTCAATAACACGGGCGTGTTACTGGTCGTGTCAATTCTACTGCCACACAGAACTTATGACACGCTCAATAACATGGGCGTGTCACTGCTCGTGCTACCAACTCCAGAAAACAGAACCAACGACACGCCTAACAAACTGGCCGTGTCTCTGGGCGTGTCCGGCTAAAAACCCAGATTCCGGTCAACACACAACAACATCCAACAATACCCATCTTTTTATCATTACTCACTTCAAACAATCTTCATCAAACACACCCAAAAACCATAACAAACTTACCAAAACATCAACAACACTCAAAACACACACCAATCATCATTATAAACATCATTCATATACCAATTTATCAAATCCCCAAATTTCATTAAACTCAACCCTTATTCAACAATTCATCATCATCTTCACAAATAATCATATTATCATCATCCAAATACCAAATCAACACATATATATACTTAAATCTTTCAATATCATCATCATCACACATCAACCATACCAAACCCAACTCAAACAATGAAAATCAATTTAAAGAAATAATTACTTACTTGAATCCTTTATCAAATCTTCATCTCTATCATCAAATCTCTTGAATTCCTTAAGAAATTTGGTAAGAAAATCACATCTTTCTCTCTTTCTCTCTCTCTCTCTCTCTCTCTCTCTCTCTCTCTCTCTCTCGGCCAAGAAGAACGAAGAAGACGAAGAAGGAGTAGAAGGAAGAAGAAGTTTCTACTTCTTTCCTTTGTCCTTATCCATATATATATATAATAATAATAATAATAATAATAATAATAACAATAACAATAACAATAGTAATAATAATAATAATAATAACAATAATAATACTTTAAATCTCCACCACATATTCTTTCTTTGATTTTCTTCTTCTCTTTTCTTTTTGTCTTTATTATTATTATTATTATTTAGTTATACAAATATATATACAACTCACTTATCCTTCACCATTATATATATCCCATGTATATGTGATGTATATGTATATGTCTTACAAATATTATCCTTATATTTCACATATACACATATACATTAAATCCAAATACAACAACAATAACTCCAAAACTCTTAGGGTCTATTCCGGGATATTACATTTGGTATTTCAGTACTTGCTTTGATTAATCCGGGTTCCACACATTCATATATTAGTGCATCTATTTTGCCTGTATCTGATGTGCATGCTGAATCCCTAGGATTTGATGTTTTGGTGACAAATCCATTAGGGCATAGTGTGATTGTTAGCAAAGTGCACCGAGATAGTGCAGTAGTGGTTCAAGGTGAGGAGTTTCTTGGAGATTTGATTGAGATGCCTTTTAAGGAATATGATGTGATCCTAGGCATGGACTACTTATCTAAACATGGAGCTGTGGTAGATTGTAAAAAGAAAATTGTTACTTTGAGAACTAGTAATGGAAGAGAGGTGATAGTATCTAATGAGCAGGAATAGCTAGCATCCTTGTTTGTTTCAGCTGTTGCAGCTAGGAGATTGATTAGAAAAGGGTGTGATGCTTATCTTGCTCATGTGGTGGATACTAGAGTAAGGGGTTCTCAAATCGATAGTATACCCACAGTTGCAGAGTTTCCAGATGTGTTTCCAGAGGAGTTGCCAGGATTGCCTCCTGAGAGAGAGGTGAAGTTTGGTATTGAATTATTGCCTGGTACCACTCCTATCTCTATTACTCCTTATAGAATGGCACCTGATGAGCTGAAAGAATTGAAGGTGCAGTTGCAGGAGTTGTTGGATAGAGGGTTTGTTCGCCCTAGTGTTTCACCTTGGGGAGCTTCTGTTTTGTTTGTAAAGAAGAAGGATGGTACTATGAGATTGTGTATCGATTATAGGCAATTGAACAAGGTGACTATTAAAAATAAATATCCTTTGCCTAGAATTGATGATCTCTTTGATCAGTTGAAGGGTGCAGCAGTGTTTTCCAAAATTGATTTGAGATCAGGGTATCATCAGTTGAGAGTTAGAGCTGAGGATGTTCCTAAGACCGCCTTTCGGACCAGGTATGGGCATTATGAGTTTCTAGTTATGCCTTTTGGTTTGACGAATTCACCTGCAGCTTTTATGGATTTGATGAATAGGGTGTTTAGGCCCTATCTGGATCAGTTTGTGGTAGTTTTTATCGATGATATTCTAGTATATTCGCGTAATGAGGAAGAGCATGACATGCATTTGCGGATTGTGCTGCAGATTTTGAGAGAGAAGCAATTGTTTGCTAAACTGTCGAAATGTGAGTTTTGGCTTGACCAAGTTACTTTTCTCGGTCATATAGTTTCAGCAGAGGGTATTAGAGTTGATCCGAGTAAAATTGAAGCTATTTTGAATTGGAGTCCACCAAAGTCTGTGACTGAAGTTAGAAGTTTTCTGGGTTTGGCAGGCTATTACCGATGGTTTGTGAAAGGTTTTTCTTTGATAGCTACTCCACTTACCAGATTACTTCGGAATGGAGTTAGATTTGTGTGGACAAATCAGTGTCAGGCTAGTTTCGATCAGTTGAGAGAAATGTTGACTCAAGCGCCTGTTCTTACTTTACCTATGGAAGATAAACCATATGTGATTTACAGTGATGCTTCACATAGTGGTTTGGGTTGTGTTATGATGCAAGAAGGTAAAGTTATAGCGTATGCTTCTCGTCAGTTGAAACCGCATGAGCTCAACTATCCGACCCATGATTTGGAGTTGGCAGCCATTGTGTTTGCATTGAAGATTTGGCGACACTATCTGTATGGGGAGAAGTGTTTTATTTATACAGATCATAAAAGTTTAAAATATTTGGGTGTCCAAAGAGAGCTCAATCTTTGGCAGAGGAGATGGTTGGAGTTGATTAAAGACTACGACTATTTGATTGATTATCATCCTGGTAAAGCAAATGTTGTTGCTGATGCCTTGAGTCGGAAGTCTTTAGCTGGTTTAACTATTTATTCTCTCTCGTTGCTTGTTGAGTTGAGAGCATTGCATGCTAGTTTTGTATCTTGTGATGATGGTGCATTGTTGGCACAGTTGCAATTGAAACCAGTGTTGTTAGATCAAATTAAAGAAGCTCAATTGGCTGATGAGAAGATTCAAAAGATTGTTTCAGATTGCCAGAATGGGAAGAGTATAGATTTTATTGTGAGAAGTGATGGAAGTCTCTGGTTTAAGAACAGATTGTGTATACCCGATGATGCTAATTTGAGAAGGATCATTCTAGAAGAAGCACATCAGTCAGTATTTGCTATGCATCCGGGTAATACAAAGATGTATCATGATTTGAAGCAGCATTACTGGTGGTCCGGTATGAAGAGAGACATAGTGGAGTTTGTATCAAGATGTCTCACATGTCAGAGGGTAAAAGCTGAGCATCAAGTCCCAACAGGGTTACTTCAAGCTTTGTCAGTGCCTGAATGGAAGTGGGAAAGAGTGACAATGGATTTTGTGTCTGGATTACCATTGACACAAAGGAAACATGATGCTATTTGGGTGATTGTGGATAGATTGACTAAAACAGCTCATTTCCTTCCGGTTCGGATGGATTACTCTTTGGAGAGGTTAGCTGAGCTGTATATCCATGAAATTGTGAAGTTGCATGGTGTCCCTGTTGCGCTCAAATTAACTCCACCACAAAGCGTCACTCGCAAGTATACGAGGTAGCTGTAGCAAAGGTGATCGCCCTAAGGTCGTCTCACAAGGAAGCAAAAGTGGGTAATTGATTATCAAATTAAAAGTAACAAGTAATTAAAGAAATTTAAATTGCAAAGTAATGAAGAAGATTGATTTAAATTTGAAAACAATAAAAATAAACAAAAGCTGATGTTTTGATTCACTTGATAAAAGGGTCTAGGGTTTGCACTTCTCTACTACTTATATGTATGAACGGTTATTCCTCTTAACTAACTTAATTTCTAAGATTAAATCTCAAACAACTTAATTAATTGAATAAAGGAAATAAGCTCTCGCATTCAAACCTCTCTCAAATAATCTTGTTCCAATTGAAATAATCCTTTCCTAGGTTATATCTCTAATTCACCTAAGTCCTTAATTGAATTGTTCCAGCATTAGACTTCATCTCTCAATCCATCATCTAATACCTAAAACACACAATTGGTGGCCAATCAATTATATGTAACAATATTTCATTCAATAAAGGCAAAAGAAATTATTAACTAAGAGAATAACCAATTCATACAATCATAGCAGATCCATACAAACCCTAGACTAGATCAAATTAGTTCATGATGCAAACAAACATAATCATCTCATTAATGTTCAAAGAAATCAAAATAGACATGATAATATCCATTAAAACAATTTCAATGTAAAATTAAGAGACAAAGTTCAAGAACAAAACCAAATTACAAACTCCTCGAAGCTCTGAAGAATCTCTTGTTCAAATCTTGCAAGAAGGATATAACAATGGTATGAACAATCTAATCTAGCTAGTTTTGATCCAAAGTGAAATCAAAATTAAGAAAATAAATGTTAAAAACCCTAGCTCTAATCTCTGACGGCTCAATTCTTTCTCCAAATCGTCAACTCCCTTTAACCTAGCTTCACTCTTTCCTTTTATACGAAACGTCCGCTTTAAAATTCGGTACGTGTTTAGTTCATGAGGGACACGGCCAGGTGATGAGGGACATGGCCGTGTGAGAGCTTGTTGGAGGGACACGGCAACAAGACATGGCCGTGTCCTCTGCAGGTGTCCACCTCTGTTGCTTCTCTTCTTTCTTCTTCTTTGGTTGAGTGACACGGCCAAGTCATGAGTGACTTGGCCGTGTTGCACCATGATTGAGGGACACGGCCACATGACTTGGCCGTGTCCCTTGCCGGTGTTTACTTCTATGCAATTTTGATCTCTTTCCTGTGGAACCAAGTGAGACACGGCCAAGTGAAGCTTGACTTGGCCGTGTTGAGTGTTTTTGGAGGGACACGGCCACATGACTTGGCCGTGTCCCTTGCTTGTGTCTGCTACTGGGACTTGTTCTTCAATTTAATCTTGGTATGGGACACGGCCAGGTGACTTGGCCATGTCCTCTGCCTGTGTCAGCCACTGCCACTTTCTCCTTCAAATTTGCTTCCTTGCCTTTTTAACCTAACACAAAACTCAAAACAAATCTAAACAAGAAATCAATAGACAATAACCAACACAACATAAACACAATACTAAAAACTATATCAAAAGCGATATAAACATTGAAATAAACTAAAACTACCACAATTAAAGAAAACACTAGACAAACCGATTAAAACTAACAAAATACCTAAATAAAACAATAATTAACATAACAAGCAAGACACAAAACTATAACAAAAACTAATAAAACAACTACCCGACACTTAAAACTTTGCTTGTCCTCAAGCAAATTCACATGGCATAAATTAAAAACTCAAACAATCCTAACTTATAATTCCAGCATATAGATGAAATACTTTAAGAGACAGCATAAATAA
The DNA here is from genome assembly GCA_947685225.1 of Garcia nutans. Taxonomy (NCBI): domain Eukaryota; kingdom Viridiplantae; phylum Streptophyta; class Magnoliopsida; order Malpighiales; family Euphorbiaceae; genus Garcia; species Garcia nutans. The sequence continues at coordinate 42,007,549 of CANTUV010000045.1, forward strand.
TCGCACTTTCCTTCAATCAAGATTTTCTTAACTCATTCATTAATCCAGACATACAAATCTTATCTCTCAACTAAGTGTTTCACTCAATTTCAAAGGTTAATCACTCATACCACTCATGAGTGCATACTGCCATAAACTTGCTTAATTATCCAATCTCCCTCACTGATTTTCTCAAGAAATAATCCGAAGGTCTTTTATTTGGATGTAATGAGGCTAAGGTAAGGTGTGAGAAAAGATATTTAAGCTGGAGCATCAAGAAATGGAGTATCTAAATTAGACACTTCTCTTGCTAAGAATTTCATAACTCCTTCAAATAGCATACTCACCAACCCTTAATATTCTTACATACTTGCACACTAAAAGAAAAGTACATGAGTCAAAATTCCTCTAAAGCTAGAAAATATATGAACTTTGTATATATATATATATATCTCTTTTTTTTTCACTTTTCCTTTTTCTCTTTTTCTTTTTTTTTATTTAGTTTATATATATATATATATATTTTAATATATACAAAGTATAAACTTACATGGAACATCTAGCTTAAGATGTAGAGGAAAAGAATAATGACTCTTAATCAAATACAATATGCAAAGTATGCATTTCAACCCCAATTAGGAATTCCATTTTTTTTTATTTACCCCACACTTGAAATAAACTACCCTATTGTCAAATCATAAAACTCCATTCCTTAATGCATAGGTATGATGATAATAAAAACATGTCAAGTTGAGAATTACGATGATCAATCAAGAAAAGGTCAAAGGCTCAACTTGGCTCACTAAGGAATTCAATATTAAGGGAGGTCTTTTTTAAGCTAAAGGGGCTAACCTAATTTGCCTTCATCATTTTAAAACTTGAGATTAAATCATAATGTGAGTTCAATTAGTATGCAAAAGCAAACTCTAGAGATGCAAAATCATGAAGGTACACACTTAAGAAAAGAAAATCAACTGAAAATAATATCAAACATGAGGCTCAAAACTCAATAGGTGGGTTCGCAAAGATTTATATGTCATGAATTGCCGAATGTGAAAATCGATCCTGAATGAATTCAACTGCTAATATCTATGCTGATACTAAAGTCTCAACTACAAAGCTAGAATCAAAGAAAAGATCAATAAATTTTCAACAATTATGCCATGCACAATAAACACAATAAGCAAAACAAACACAATAAGCAAAACAAGAATATGAAAGCCTAAAAAGTACCCCACACTTAAAACTCACATTGTCCTCAATGGAAAACAAGAATAATAATTAAAAGAGTTAAAGGACAACCCGTCTTCCATCGTACCTGGTGAGGCAATATCCTAGCTTTCCATCACAAACATAAAAGTTTAAAAACAAAAAGAACAATATATAAAAATAACGTATCCAAATATAAAAACGTTAACATGAAAACAAAAACAAAAAATAACAACAAAAATACACTAAACAAAATAAAACAAGGAACACAAAATCTAAGGAAAAGGCGGGCGGGAAGATGATGCAGCCGAGGGATGAAGACTCAGGATTTTGGCAAGGTTGTTGTTAATCTAATCCATCTGTTGCAACATCTCAATATGGTTTCGGTCCACCGTGCCTGTCAGTCCATCTACCTTTCCCTCCAATCGATCTACCTTGCCCTCCAGGGCCTCAATCCTCCGAAGTATCTCTTGACTCTCCGAAACTGGAGCATCCTCATCTAGGTCAAGAGAATCCGAGTCAGACTCCTCTTCAACCCGGGCTCTCTTCTGCCTGGCCCCCGGTGCTTCAGGCTCAGCTGAAGGTATCACAAAAGTCCCCCTCCTATGCACCACCATGTGCATCTTCTCAAGGGTAGCTAAACCCAAGGAATCATTACCCAAAATTTGAGTCATCCGAGTATTACTCGGGTCAAAATCCTCAACAAGGGCTACTGCTAATGTAGTGATCAATCCTCCAACACAAATAGCCCCCCTCCTCTTATTAGCTACAGTATCAAAAATATCGGCTAACCAATAGCCGGCACTAATATTCATTTAATTTAAAATGCAATCCAAGAAAAATAGCTCACTCGACTCAACCACACCCGGGCTCTCCTTCCGAGCAAAGAACCCACATGACATAAACCTGTGCAAATATCTCAAAGTAGGGTTCCGTAATTTAGATGCTTTGGCCGATTTGGCCACATAAGTACCCGAGCCTAAGGCTCCCCAAGCAAATTGTTGTATAAAATCTTTGGGTATCGATCTTTCCCCATGCTGATGGAAACCATAGATATCATTCAACTGATCAATAGTAAGCACAAATGATCTACCCATTAATTTAAACATCAGTCTCCTGCAGATTTTCTTATCATCCCTATCCACCTTAAGAGTTGTCAAAAATTCTAGGGTAAGCTCCTCAAACTGCAAAGGTCTCAATGAGACAAAAGTCTCCCACCCAAGATATTGCACATATCTATAAAAAGTAGTTCTAATTTGCAAAGCATCTAGAGATTCTTCATTCACATACCTTGTCGGGAAAAAACCCCGAGCCAAAAGAGTTGCTCTCTTTAAAGATAAGGCTGAGGAAGAGGAAGAAGCTCCTTCGGTATTAGATTTCTTCTTCTTGCGGTGTGAGACTGTAATGACCCGCCTATCTTTCGGCCACCCGCCTAGCTGCTGGGCCCAGCCCAGGAACCTTCAGCGGATCGTACAGTACTGGACCGCCCTCGCGGGCTCCCAGCAGGATTTGTTAATTTGGCTCGCACCACCTATCTTTCGGCCACTGCCTGGTTCTGGGCTGTCTGGGTCCAACCCAGGAAACCTTCAGTGGTGCAAGTCGCCTCCCCAGATCGAACCCCTGACCTCCCACTTAAGAGAGCCAGCGAGAACCATCCAGTACCATTTCTGCTACTAGCAGAAATGGTACTGGATGGTTCTCGCTGGCTCTCTTAAGTGGGAGGTCAGGGGTTCGATCTGGGGAGGCGACTTGCACCACTGAAGGTTTCCTGGGTTGGACCCAGACAGCCCAGAACCAGGCAGTGGCCGAAAGATAGGTGGTGCGAGCCAAATTAACAAATCCTGCTGGGAGCCCGCGAGGGCGGTCCAGTACTGTACGATCCGCTGAAGGTTCCTGGGCTGGGCCCAGCAGCTAGGCGGGTGGCCGAAAGATAGGCGGGTCGTTACAGAGACAGTTTTAGTTCTTGGCATCTTGAGATCTGAAAAATTAACACCCAAAACTGAATTAAATCAAGATTATATGAGTAAAGAGGAAGTTTCAAGTGATTATCTCAAGTTTTGTTGAAGAAATTTGAAGTTTTAATGGAAGATCTGAAGTTTTGAAATAAAAATCAAGGGTTTTGGCGTTACAGAGAGCGAGAGAACGAGAGAGACGAAGATAGAAAAGTTTAGGGATTTATGAAAAGAACTGGGCAAAATCGGGTTTTTAAAAGTCAAAAATTTAGATGACAAGGCCGTGTGTGTGTCGATTTGGCCGTGTTGGTGTGTGAAAGTGGAGGGACACGGCCAAGTGGAGAGCACACGGCCGTGTCTCATGGTTTTTGGGGGACATCGCCAGGTGACTTGGCCGTGTCCCCTGGGTGTGTCCTAATCTGTACTAAGTTTGCAAAATCATTCAAATTTTTGAATAAGTTTTGGCCGTGTCCAGTGTGTGACACGGCCAAGGGACACGGCCAAGTCCTTTGGCCGTGTCACCTACTGCCTTTTTATTAACTTTAAACATTTTTTTTTCAATGATTTTGCAACCCTTCTTCGTTAAACACCCTGAAACACAAAGTAAAGAAAAACCGATCAAAGCACAGTCCATTTATTGAAACCGAACATAAATCAAAACTCGCTAAACTTAAAATTACAACTATGAAAAATAAATGCAAACCGATGGGTTACCTCCCATTTAGCACTTCTTTAATGTCATATAGCTGGACATCATGCAAGGCCTAGGGATCATGAATCAAAGTACTGTCAATGACCCTCACTTCCTGAAATCCTTCATTGTATGGCTTAACTCTCTGTCCATTCACTTTGAAAGGCTCACCTATTCTAGAGTTAAGTAATTCAATTGCACCAGAAGGATATACCTGAGTTATCTCGAAAGGACCACTCCATCGAGACTTGAGTTTACCTGGAAAAAGACGGAGTCGTGAGTTAAAAAGTAAAACCTTCATACCTGGACTCAATGTCTTTCGCACTATAATTCTGTCATGAAGTGCTTTAGTGCGATCCTTGTAAATTCTCGAGCTCTCATAAGCCTCATTCCTCAGCTCATCTAACTCTGAAATTTGCAGAAATCTTTCTCTCTTTGCTTTGTCCAAGTCCAAATTCAGAGTCTTGATTGCCCAATATGCTCTGTGCTCCAACTCCACTGGTAAGTGACAAGCTTTTCCAAACACCAATCGATATGGACTCATACCTAGAGGAGTTTTGAAAGCAGTCCGATATGCCCATAGTGCATCATGCAATCTGCTTGCCCAATCCTTCCTGGATGTGTTGACAGTTTTCTCCAGAATTCCTTTTAGCTGCTTGTTGGATGTTTCCACTTGCCCAGAAGTCTGTGGATGGTATGGGGTTGCCACCTTGTGCATCACACCAGATTTGTGCATTAACTTCTCAAAAAGCCTGTTGCAAAAATGACTCCCCCCATCACTGACTATCACCCTTGGTGTGCCAAACCTGCTAAGAATGTTTTCCTTCACAAATTTAACAACAATATTAGCATCATTAGTACGGGTGGGGATTGCCGCCACCCATTTGGAAACATAATCAACAGCAACTAAAATGTATTCATAACCAAAGGACTTGGGGAAAGGACCCATGAAGTCTATTCCCCACACATCAAACAGTTCAACAACAATATATGACTGAAGGGGCATTTCATTCCTCCTCCCAATGTTACCTACTCTTTGGCAACAGTCACAGTGCTTACAATAGTCTTGAGCATCTTTAAATAAAGTAGGCCAGTAAAAACCACTTTGAAGCACCTTTTCTGCAGTCTTCCTTCCTCCAAAATGACCCCCACAGTGAAGGTCATGAAAAAATTGAAGAACACTCAATTGTTCTTCCTCAGCTACACACCTGCGAACTATCTCATCTTTGCATATCCAGAATAGATAAGGTTCATCCCAAAAATAAAACTTACTCAAGTGTAGAAACCTTTTCTTTTCCTGAAAGGACATGTTAGATCTCAAAATACCACAAGCAAGATAGTTAGCAATATCTGCAAACCAAGGGGCATTAATCACCACAAACAGATGCTCATCAGGAAATTCTTCTAAATTTTTATAAATGTTATCAGATGCAAGATTTTCACTAAAGAAGGGTAATCTGGATAAGTGATCAGCAACAACATTCTCACTACCCTTAGTATCCTTGATTTGGAAATCAAACTCTTGCAACAACAACACCCATCTAATTAAGCGCGGTTTAGCATGTTGTTTTGTTAATAGATATTTAAGAGCTGCATGATCAGAATGCACAATAATTTTTTACCCAATTAAATATGCTCTAAATTTGTCTAAAGCAAAAACAACAGCTAACATTTCCTTCTCAGTTGTGGTGTAGTTCATTTGTGCACTATTAAGGGTTAAACTGGCATAATAAATTACTCTCAAGTATTTGTCAACCCTTTGCCCAAGAACAGCTCCTACTGCATGATTAGATGCATCACACATGATTTCAAAAGGTAAAGACCAGACAGGAGCTACAATCACAGGTGCACTAGTCAATTTTTCCTTAAGGGATTTAAAAGCTTGCATGCATTGTGCTGTAAATTCAAATGGAACATCTTTCCCCAATAAATGGCACAATGGTTGGCTTATTTTGGAGAAATCCTTAATAAACCTCCTGTAAAATCCTGCATGCCCTAGAAAACTTCTTATTCCCTTAACTGAGGTAGGTGGGGGTAACTTAGCAATCAATTCAATTTTAGCCTTATCCACCTCAATCCCTTTACTTGACACCACATGACCTAAAACAATGCCCTGGGTAACCATAAAATGACTCTTTTCCCAACTTAAAGTAAGGTTACATTCAATGCATCTCTCAAGCACACGAACAAGCTTATTGAGGCAATTATTAAAAGAATTACCAAAAACAGAAAAGTCATCCATAAATACCTCAATAAAATCATCGATCATATCTGAGAAGACAGACATCATGCATCTCTGAAAAGTTGCAGGTGCATTGCACAAGCCAAAGGGCATACGTCGAAATGCATAAGTCCCAAAAGGGCAAGTAAAGGTTGTCTTGGACTGATCCTCTGGAGCTATTGGCACTTGATAGTAACCTGAAAGGCCATCCAGAAAACAATAATGTGAGTGCCCAGAAAGTTTATCTAACATCTGATCAATAAAAGGAAGAGGAAAATGATCTTTCTTTGTAGCATTGTTCAACTTCCTATAATCAATGCACATTCTCCACCCAGTAGTAGTCCTAGTAGGAACCAACTCATTATTCTCATTTTTCACCACAGTGATTCCAGATTTCTTAGGAACTACATGTACTGGGCTCACCCACTCACTATTAGCAATTGGATAAATTACTCCTTCATCCAGCAATTTGAGCACTTCCTTCTTAACCACTTCACTCATATTTGGGTTAAGTCGCCTTTGGGTCTCCCTCACAGGTTTAGCTCCCTCTTCTAAAGTGATTCTATGCATGCACATTGAAGAGCTAATACCCTTGATGTCACTCAATCCCCATCCTATTGCTCTCTTCAATCTTTTAAGCTCACTCACTAACCTCATCTCCTCCCCTTCACTAAGTTCACTAGATAATATCACAGGTAAAGTATTGTGATCTCCCAAAAACACATATTTCAGGTTCTTAGGTAACTCTTTCAGCTCTAACTCTAGTGAGGGGTTCTTCTCTTCTTTTTCAATGGGGGAAGGTTCAAAAATTGGGTCCTCCTTTAGTTCCTCTACTTCAGCACTTCCTAAGATCTCGAGACAACTGGCTATTTCTACTTCAAAAATTTCCAAATCACTATCCAAAGTCAATGCCAGCTCCAATTTATCAGAGGAACCTGTCTGCAAGAAAACATCTGAAACAACTGCATCAACACAATCAATGAAAGAACAATCCTCATATAAAGCAGTTGTAGGAATAGGAGAAGTGTTAAAAATAGAAAATTCCACAGTTTGTCCCAAAACAGTCATTGATAATTTTCCATTCTTAACATCTATCAAAGTATTGGTAGTCGCCATAAAAGGCCTACCCAGCAAAATGGTGTGTGCAGATGGTGAAGAATTACTTACCTCCATGTCAAGAACAATGAAATCCACAGGTACTATTAAACCACCAACTTTAACTAACACATGTTCTATAACCCCTTTCGGGAATCTAAGAGATCTATCAGCTAATTGCAACACCATTTATGTTGGCTTAAGTTCCCCTAATTCTAAGTCAAGGTACATAGAGTAAGGCATTAAATTCACACTAGCTCCCAAATCACACATGCCATCAGTACATTTTCCATTCCCCATAGCAATTTGAATAATAAAGCTTCCAGGATCCTTTAGCTTAGGAGGTAGTTTATGCTGCAAAACAGCACTAGCTACCTCAGAAACTATCACCTTTTCATTCGGCTCATACCTTTTTTTCTTGGTATTCAGTTCTTTGAAGAATTTAGCATAAGCCGGCATGTTCTTAATTGCTTCAAGTAAGGGTAAGTTAATACTTACCTTAGATAGCATGTTGAAGATATCTGAAAACTGCTTATCTTTTTTATCATCCTTCAACCTGCTAGGGAATGGTATAGGTGGCCGGTATGGATTGCTTGCCTTGTGCAAATCTGGTGTAGGGGACTTCTCCATTGATCCTTCTTCAGCACCTTTATTCTCTAATTCTCCTTCCTTTTTCTTTTCTTGCTCACCTGCATTCACAGAGTTATTTTCAACATTATTATTAATTACCTTGCCACTCCTAAGAACAGTCACTGGTTGTGCCTGCTTAGGTTGACTTGGGAACTTCCCCTTTTGTTGAATCTGCATCTGTTGTGCAAGTTGCCCCACTTGGGTCTCCACCTTCTTAAAAGATGCTTCTAAGGAATCCAGTCTCTTGTTGTTCATCTCTTGGTTTTGAGCACTAACTTTGATGAAAGCTTGTAAACTGTCCTCCAAACTCTCTCTTTTAGGCTGACCTTGATTTGAGGATTGGCCCTGCTGTTGGTTCTGTCTCTGGAGCAAATGGAAGGGCTGTTGAGCATTATTCGTTGTCCAGGAAAAATTGGGGTGACTCCTCCAACCAGGATTGTAAGTGTTGGAGTAAGGATCATTTCTGGCTCTTGGTTGAAATCCCCCCATAGCATTAACTTGCTCAGCTTCATTCCCAAAAGACTCATATGCAGAGGGACATATATTTGCTCCATGCCCAAATGTCCCACAGATTCCACACACTTCTTGAGTAGATGAAGAAATATTGTTCTTCATGTTTAGCATCTGAACCTGCCTTGTCAACTCAGCTATTTGACTAACCATTTCAGTATTGGCTTCCAGTTGATTCACCCCTTTACTTCTTCCCCTTACACTCTTTTGTTGAGAATTAGCTCCCAACATCTCAAAGATCTCATAAGTTTCATCAGCTGTCTTTTCTCCCATGGCTCCCCCAGCTGCATTATCAACAGTTGTAATATCCTCATATATGCCCTAGAAGTTGTGATTATGTTGTTGTTGTTGTTATATAATTGGATTGAATATATGTGTTAAATTACAAGAGAAAAGAAATAGAGAAAAGAATGTTTATGTATATGTGATTTGGGAAAGAATTTAGGGTTTAGAGAGAATGGTATATGTTGTGTATATGATGATATATATAACATATAAGTTGGTCAAAATGAAGAGTCAAGGAAAGAAGATATTTATTTTTGTTAAGTGTGAAGTTACTATAAAGGGCATGTAATGAATGGTAATCAAGACAAATGGTATAAGGGTGTTTAGGTAATTACTCTTGTTGAATCACTTGGTGGAGATTTAAAGAGGTGATATTTTGTCTTTTCTTCATTTCCTTCTTCTTCTTCTTCTCTTCTCCACGTTGGTTGGCTCCTCCTTAGACAAGAGAGAGCAAAGTGAGATTTGTTTAATTCTAACATCAAATTGAAGGGAGAATCAAAGGATTTAATTGAAGATTTGTGGAATTCAACAACTTAGGTAAGTTCTTTCTCTTGATTTTCCTTTGTTCTTTTGAAATTGTGTTTGGGATTGGTGAGTTGATATGGATGGTTGATTAAGTGTGTTTGTGATGTGTTTTTAAGCATTAAGTTTTGAAGGAAGTGAATTGTCATTGATTTGGGAAGTGAAGAAGTCTTGGAAAAGGAAGTGTTTAGAAGTGGTGCTTAAGGTAAGTACACACTTGTTTCTCTTGCTAATTGAAGTTGTTTTAAAGTTTGATTGTTATATGTTGGTGATGAAAATGTTGTGATGAGTATGTAAAATAATTGCTAATAATGTTGATTATGTCCATTTGAATGAGGTTATGTTGTGTACAATGTGTTTTAAGTTAACCAAAAGAAGTTTGGCTACATTTAGGGTTTATGTATGAGAAACATAATTTGGGACGGTCGCTATTAGTCTTGGGCGGTCGCTATTTAGTCATGTGCGGTCGCGACTTAGGTCGGACTTCTGACCGCAAAACCTACTGTGATAGGGTTTCATCTTTTGATTGTGAAGTGCGGTCGCGACTTAGGTCGGGCTTCTGACCGCGAAATCTATTGTGATAAGGTTTCATCGTGTAACTGTATGGCGCGGTCGTATTCAGGTGAGGCGCGACCGCTAGAAGTGTTCTGTTCTGCTTTATTTGAAGCAATTTAATTTTTATAACAAGATTCTCAAATACATGTTAAATAGATCATCCATATGAGTTGTCAAGGATCAAAATAGAGATCATTTGTCTAACATCATTGTTGAGATTGAACAATGTTATATTATGTATTGTGAATGGTAATGTATTATATTGTTTGCATAACGTGACTAGTGTTATGACTTAAATAGCGCGAAAGAGGCGATGATCATTCAAAAAGGTACGTACAATGTAATTTGTTATGATAAACGTTTTAATAATGAATGATGTTAATGTGTCTTGAGAAATGATTGAAATGAAATAAATAGACATATTGTTTATATGACGATGAATTTAAGACACATATGCAATGAAATTAATGATGTATGTTCGAATAATGTCATGTTCGTGTAGTTAATGTAATTGGTGTTGTATATATATATATATCAATGATGATGTGTATGATGTGAAGCCATTGTGATTGGCAATGATGATTCAAATGAGATGTGAAGCCATTGTGATTGGCAATGATGATTCAAATGAGATGTGAAGCCATTGTGATTGGCTATGATGATTCAATTGAAAGAGATAAGGCATGTTTGCCTAATTGATGATGAGATTGATAATGAAATAATAAATGAATTGTGTAACTAATGTGTTATTCGATTTCAGAGTTCTGGGTTTGGAGGCATGCCTATAAAATGAAAAAGGTAACAGTCTTGCCGGGTTGAGGATCTCTTCGTTTTGAGTTGAATTGAGATCCAAGAGACTGGGTCTGTTACACTATGAGAAATTGTAATTATGAGATATATGATTGGTAACAGTCTTGCCGGGTTGAGGATCACCTCGAGTTTAGCCGAGTTGATGATCCAAGAGACTGGGTCTGTTACGCTATCCATGGATAGAGATATTGATATATGATGCCTACGGGCTTGATAATTATGATTATAGACCAAAGCAGTAACTCTGAACTTTGAATAACATATTAGTGTTTTGGGCCCGAGTCTGTCTTTATTGTCAATGTGAAATGCAAGTATTGAAATATTGATTGTGAGTATTAATACTGAATTATGCTTGGTGAATTGTGAATAATATAATGTTATTAAGTGTAATATGTAAATGAATTGTGATTGATGATAAAGGTTGTCTTTATTGGAAATGTGATTTACGATTTGTATGATATGTAATTTGTGTATTGCAATAATGAGTGATATGATGTGTAATGTGTGTATTGCAATAATGAGTGGTATGATAGGTAAAGTGTGTATTGCAATAATGATTGGTATGGTATATATATATAATGTAGGGGTATTAATATATTGGTTTTGAGTATTGGTGATGCATTGGGGTTGGTGATAATATTATGTATATATGTACATCATATATGAAATTAGCTATGATATATTAAAGATGAAATTAAAAAGAAAAGAAGATATGATAAGAACTAATTATATATTGAATTGATGTATCATTATATGTCAATACTTCTATACTATATGTTTATATCTTTATAGTTGGACTACTAAGCTCTCGGGCTTAGCGCGGGTGTTTATTCGCGCAGGTTTATAGATGGAAGATATGAAGTCTTTTATTATGCCACAAGAAGAGTAAAGTTTGTCGAGACCAACTAGAGGGTAATGCATACATGTATAAATTTTTAATTATCATGTATTTCTGACGAGAGAGTATTTATATGTATAAATGAAGTTTTGATAAAGATAATGACTTTGTAAATGTTATTTAAATTAATGTATTATGGTTTGAACTCTGTTACAGGTTTTTAAAAGATAACGAAAAGTGACATCCTTATACTTTATATATTTACTGTATGTATACTAGGTATACGTATAGTACTTATATAGGGTATCGGGGTGTTACAACAGTGTTCTGAAATTGCTGGGTGAGACCATCATAGAAAAACTGATTAAGGAGTTGAAGTGGGTAGTGATGATGTGGACACTGGATCAATAGCATCTTGAATCTGTCCCAAGCCTCATGAAATGGCTCTCCTTCAAATTGAGAGAATGTAGCAATCTTTCCTCTCAACTTGGCTGTCTTTTGATGTGAGTAGAACTTGCCCATGAATTTATTGTAAACTTGTTCCCAAGTTGTCAGTGAGTTCTCGGGCAACATCATAAGCCAGCTCTTTGCCCTATCCTTTAAAGTATAAGGGAAACATCTCATCCTCAACTGATCTTCTGTTAGTCCTCCCAAAGGAAAAGTGTTGAGGGTGGAGTAGAAATCCCGAATAAAATTCAAAGGATCTTCATTTGGAACTCCATAGAATGATGGCAGCATGTTGTAGTGAATATTCTTCAACTCATAGTTCCTTGCTGCATCTGTTAGTCTTATGCAAGAAGTGGAAGTCCCAATGACAGGTCTAGCAAAATCTCTCATGGTTCTTTGCCTTTCTTCAGCCATCTTTTCAGATTTTTCAGATTCTGACTCAAAATCCGAAATATCTTCCTCTGAAGTATCAAATCCGGTGTAGAGCTCAAACTCCTCTCTGCTCCTTTTTACTCTCTGAATTTCTGGAATGAATGGATGGAACTCTCCTTCGAGTGATCTCCTGCCTTGCATAAACAGAAATTTTCTAGAAAAAGAAATAATTAAAAGCAAAAGACAAATAAAATAAAATGAAAACAATGAAAAATAAGCTAAAATATTTATTTTTTTTAAATAAACAATTACGCCAATTAGCCTCCCCGGCAGCGGCGCCAAAAACTTGTTGCGCTCAAATTAACTCTACCACAAAGCGTCACTCGCAAGTATACGAGGTAGCTGTAGCAAAGGTGATCGCCCCAAGGTCGTCTCACAAGGAAGCAAAAGTGGGTAATTGATTATCAAATTAAAAGTAACAAGTAATTAAAGAAATTTAAATTGCAAAGTAATGAAGAAGATTGATTTAAATTTGAAAACAATAAAAATAAACAAAAGCTGATGTTTTGATTCACTTGATAAAAGGGTCTAGGGTTTGCACTTCTCTACTACTTATATGTATGAATGGTTATTCCTCTTAACTAACTTAATTTCTATGATTAAATCTCAAACAACTTAATTAATTGAATAAAGGAAATAAGCTCTCGCATTCAAACCTCTCTCAAATAATCTTGTTCCAATTGAAATAATCCTTTCCTTGGTTATATCTCTAATTCACCTAAGTCCTTAATTGAATTGTTCCAGCATTAGACTTCATCTCTCAATCCATCATCTAATACCTAAAACACACAATTGGTGGCCAATCAATTATATGTAACAATATTTCATTCAATAAAGGCAAAAGAAATTATTAACTAAGAGAATAACCAATTCATACAATCATAGCAGATCCATACAAACCCTAGACTAGATCAAATTAGTTCATGATGCAAACAAACATAATCATCTCATTAATGTTCAAAGAAATCAAAATAGACATGATATTATCCATTAAAACAATTTCAATGTAAAATTAAGAGACAAAGTTCAAGAACAAAACCAAATTACAAACTCCTCGAAGCTCTGAAGAATCTCTTGTTCAAATCTTGCAAGAAGGATATAACAATGGTATGAACAATCTAATCTAGCTAGTTTTGATCCAAAGTGAAATCAAAATTAAGAAAATAAATGTTAAAAACCCTAGCTCTAATCTCTGACGGCTCAATTCTTTCTCCAAATCGTCAACTCCCTTTAACCTAGCTTCACTCTTTCCTTTTATATGAAACATCCGCTTTAAAATTCGGTGCGCGTTTAGTTCATGAGGGAGACGGCCAGGTGATGAGGGACACGGCCGTGTGAGAGCTTGTTGGAGGGACACGGCCACAAGACATGGCCGTGTCCCCTGCAGGTGTCCACCTCTGTTGCTTCTCTTCTTTCTTCTTCTTTGGTTGAGTGACACGGCCAAGTCATGAGTGACTTGGCCGTGTTGCACCATGATTGAGGGACACGGCCACATGACTTGGCCGTGTCCCTTGCCGGTGTTCACTTCTGTGCAATTTTGATCTCTTTCCTGTGGAACCAAGTGAGACACGGCCAAGTGAAGCTTGACTTGGCCGTGTTGAGTGTTTTTGGAGGGACACGGCCACATGACTTGGCCGTGTCCCTTGCTTGTGTCTGCTACTGGGACTTTTTCTTCAATTTAATCTTGGTATGGGACACGGCCAGGTGACTTGGCCGTGTCCTCTGCCTGTGTCAGCCACTGCCACTTTCTCCTTCAAATTTGCTTCCTTGCCTTTTTAACCTAACACAAAACTCAAAACAAATCTAAACAAGAAATCAATAGACAATAACCAACACAACATAAACACAATACTAAAAACTATATCAAAAACGATATAAACATTGAAATAAACTAAAACTACCACAATTAAAGAAAACACTAGACAAACCGATTAAAACTAACAAAATACCTAAATATAACAATAATTAACATAACAAGCAAGACACAAAACTATAACAAAAACTAGTAAAACAGTCCCAATTTCTATCGTGTCTGATTGAGATCCCCGGTTTACTTCCAAGTTTTGGAAGAGTTTATAGGGTGCTTTGGGTTCTCGATTGCACTTCAGTACTGCTTTTCATCCGCAGACAGATGGGCAGTCCGAGAGAGTGATACAGATTATCGAGGACATGTTGAGAAGCTGTGTCATTGATTTCTCTGGAAGTTGGGATGGATTCTTACCACTGGTTGATTTTGCTTACAATAACAGTCACCAATCCAGCATTGGTATGGCACCATTCGAAGCATTGTATGGTAGACGGTGCAGGACACCTCTATGTTGGAATGAACTTGGTGAAAGTAAGTTAATTGGTCCTGATTTGGTTAAAGAAACTGAAGAGAAAGTGAAAATGATTCGAGATAGGTTGAAAACAACTTCAGACCGACATAAGTCTTATTCGGATTTGAAGAGGAGAGACATAGAATTTGATGTTGGAGATAAGGTATTTTTGAAGGTGTCTCCTTGGAAAAAGATCTTGAGGTTTGGTCGAAAAGGGAAATTGAGTCCTCGTTTCATTGGACCATATGAGGTTTTGGAAAGAGTTGGACCAGTTGCTTATCGGCTTGCTTTGCCACCTAAGTTGGATAAGATCCATAATGTATTTCATGTTTCTATGTTGAGGAGATACAGGTCGGATCCATCTCATGTTTTGTCTATTGAATCTATCGAAGTGAGTCCAGATTTGACATTTGAAGAGGAACCAGTTGCTATCTTGGCACGTGAGGCAAAAGAATTGAGAAATAAGAAAGTGCCTTTGGTGAAGGTTTTGTGGAAGAATCATGGAAGAGAAGAGGCAACTTGGGTGAGTGAGCAATCAATGCGAGATCAATATCCTCAACTATTTCAGACTTGATATCAGGTAATTTCGAGGACGAAATTTCTTTTTAGAGGGGGAGAATTGTAATATCCCAATGTATGCCCTAGAAGTTTTAATACAATTGTTGTTTGATTTGAATTTAATGTACATATGTTTTTGCAAAGGAAAGTTATGTGAAGAAAGAAAATGTATATGTTGTATATATGTTAATATAAATAACATATACATGAGTCAAATGGAGAGTCAATGGAAGAAGATATTTTTATTTGGGATGTGTGAAATTACTAAAGAGGGCAAGAGTTTTAAAGGATATGTGAATAAATAGAAAAGGGCATTTAAGTAATTTTCCTTTTTGGAATGCATGGTGGAGATTTAAAGAGATGATAATTTGATTTTTTCTTCATTTCTTCTTCTCTTTCCCATATGTTGGCCGGCCATTTCAAGGAAGGGAGCAAGAGTGAGATTTGTTTATTTCAAATTCAATTTGAAGGAAGAATCAAGGGATTAAGTTGAAGATTTGTGAAATTTCTTCAATTTAGGTAAGTACTCTCTTGTTTTCCTTTGTTATTTTGAAGTTTTGAGGTGATTTATGAATTGTTGATTTTATGGATAAGTGTATTTAAGATGTGTTTATAAGTGTTAAATTGATTGTAAGTTAAAAGGTTGATTTGGTGTTGGTCTTGGTTTGAAGATGGTAAGTTAAGGGTGATGTTTGGTTTTAGGGTTTTGAAGTGGTAAGTGGTCAAATGTATGGTTGATGTATTTGTTAGTGTGTATATTGTGATGAACATGTAAATTAAGTGTTAATGATATTGATTATGTCCATTTGAATGAGGTCATGTTGTGTATAAGGTGTTCTTAATTCAATCAAAGGAGTTTTGGCTATGTTTAGGGTTTTGTTCATGAGAGACACGGCCAAACCAAGGAAGAGACACGGCCAAGACTTAAGAATTTGGGAGACACGGCCAAGTTTAATGAAATTTTGCCATGTTGGATGAATTTTGGAGAGACACGGCCACTGGCTTGGCCGTGTCCCTTGACTGTGTTTGCCACTGCCTGATTTTTGTTGAGAGACACGGCCGTGTCCCTTGCCCGTGTCTGCCTCGGTTTGAATTGGTGTTGAGAGACACAGCCACAAGCTTGGCCGTGTCCCTTGAGGGTGTTAGCTACTGTGATGGTTCTTGGCTTTTCTCACATTGCTTTGATTCTTCAAAGGTCTTTTGTACCTAAACCTCAAAATAAACACTTTTAAAACAAAGAATGAACTAAACAAATACATGTGGAACATACATTCATATAATGTTGAGATTTTAACACACATTTGATGATAATGATGATGCATATGATACTATATGAACAAGGTTATGTTTATGCATTGTGAACCTTGTGAATGGTAATGTGTTATATGAATAATGTACTTTGTTATATTTATATCAAGGATGACATATTTGTAAGGTGAAGGATATGATGTAAATGTTTGTGTATTTGAAGGATGAATTGCTATAACATAGATTGTAATATGATGGAGTATAAAGCCATTGTGATTGGCTATGATGATTCAATTGAAGACATAAGGCATGTTTGCCTAATTGATGATGAGATTTGAGAATGAAATAATAAATGAATTGTGTGTCTAATGAGTTATTCATTTTCAGAGTTTTGTTGTTGGTGGCATGCCTAATGGTAACAATCTCTTGAAGTTAGGTTGGATTGAATCCTTGAAGCCTAATTGAGATGTTATAACCCTTGAAGCTAGGTTGGGTTGGTTCTTGAAGCCAAGTTGGGTTGATACTTAGCATGCTTTGTTCCCCTTGAAGCTTGGTTGAACCTAATCCTTGAATCCTAGTTGGGTCTATGATAATGATAAATGTGATAACAAAACCAAAGCATTAACTCTGAAAATTGAATGGCATATTAGAGTGTTTTGGGCCCATGCTTGTCTTTGTATATAATGTGATTCTTGAATGTTAAAATTAATGGAACTATGAAGATGTAATATGAATATTGTTATGACATTGAATGTAGTGTGATGTGGTAATGTGATGTGCTTCTATGTGTATGGTTTATGAAATATAAAGGTGTGATGTTAGCTTTTCACTTATGATGTTAACTTTATGATTTAGATGTGTATCATTGCATTGCTTCTAAGTATAGTGTTGGTATATTTTGTACTACTAAGCCAATGGCTTAGCGCGATAGTGTTTGATCGTGCAGGTGACAGAGTTGAACCTGAGAGCTCCTCGAGACCAAGTGAGACTAGACATTGAGGATTTTCTTTTGGGACTTAAAGATCAGAGAAGAGCTGCCAATCATGTATATATTCTATGTTTTGTAAACTTTGATTTATATCATATTTGTAATAACTTCCGCTGTGAATGAATAAATGTTTTTATATATGGTGTCTTTTGGATTTCTTTTAAATGTTTGAGATTGGTTTCACTTATTTATAAAGATAATTGTTGTGTCTTTTTAAACTGTGACATTTTCTATATTCAGTATACGTATTTTACGATCGTTAAAGCATGCTTGGTACGTATACGGGATATAGGGGTGTTACAAAGATACCCTATGTTGGTATTTTGTTAACCATATACCTAGGAAAAGGGACTCGCCATTCGTGTGTGGATGTTATAAGGTTGGAAGGAAAGTCCTATTTTTATTTATTGATTGTTTGTGCATACATGCATACATGCATACATTTGCATCTCTTATCATTGATTCTCTCTGGCTCACAGCCCTGGATTATGATAGTTCTAAAGCTTACAACAATCCGACCTACGCCGAAGACGAAGTATCTAGCAACAACTCAATCACTTGCTCACCAAAAGCAATGGAGCCTGAACAAATTCAAAGAATGGTGGATGAAGCTCTCAATGCCAAAATGGAATAAATCAAAGAGGCCATGGCCGAGACCATAAAGAATCAACTAGCTGCAATTTTAGGAAATAATGCCGAAGCATCTGCTAGCTCCAAGAAGCCAAAGGATAATGGGAAGGCTAAAGTCGGTGAAGTAGCTTTTGATGATGATAAGGTGATCATTGATGACGATGAGTGGGCTCAATATTACCAAGATCTTCAAGACAAAAAGGAACCGAAGGTTTTTGAGAGGGCAACTATTGGAAAGACCTAGACTTCTAATGTTGAAAAGATGATTGCTGATTTAGAAAAGAAATTTGAGAAGAAATTGAAAACCGAAGAGGTGTCTGAGATCGACAAATTGTTTGAGCCAAATGAAGAAGTTCCATACAAATTCAAGATGCCATCCTTTGCTAGATACAATGGTACCGGAAATCCTCATCTCCATATGAAGCAGTATATCATTGCTATGCAGTCTGCCCGAGCTACTAAGGCTCAAACTCTAAGGTACTTCATGCTCTCATTAGATCCTATTGTCCAAAATTGGTTCAATACCTTAGATGATGGAACACAAAAGAATTGGGATTTACTATACAAGGCCTTTATCCAACAATATGGGTATAATATCGAGTTGGAAGTTACCTTAATGGAAGTGGAGTCCATAAGGCAAAGGCCAAATGAGAATTTTGTGGACTATGTGAAGCGATGGATAAAAAAGGCTGCTTTGCTTAAGAAAAGGCCTAATGAATCTGATCAAATAAGGATGATCATGAGAGGTGTCTTTCCCAATCTCCATGAAAGGATGTCTCACACCCTTATAAGGGATTTCAAAGATCTTCTCCAAGCTGGTATGCAAATTGAAGAATGGAAAAGAGAGAATAATCATTTTCAATAAGAAGGAATGAGAAAGGAAATTATCAACCGGGCAATCAAAGCACACAAAAAGAAGTTGATGTTAATGCCACTAGTCAAGGAGGAATGAGGTAATTTTTAGAATTAGGGAAACCACTATCTTGGGTTCTCAATAAGCTACAAAAAAGGGGATTATTACAACCCTTGACTCCTCGTCCTTTACATAATCCTCTTCCACCTAACTTTGATACTAATGCATTTTGCCAATTCCATCAAAGGCATGAACACGAAACGGACAATTGCATGAAGTTAAGGCATGAGATCCAAAATTTAATTGATAATGGCAAGTTGCCTGAGCCGGACAAGCCCAATACCAAAGGTAATCCATTTCCAAGGTTCAACAGAGTACCTCCACCGGCGACCTTCATTGTGGGAAAAGGATTAGAAGAAGATTTTGTTTTATCCTCTTTTCAAGATGGGAATGTTGAAGATGTGAAAGGAAAAGAAGCCTAACTCAATGAACTTTCCTTAGCTTGAATGTTGCTTTCCAATTTTACTTTCTTTAATATTTTATTGGAACAATCTTGTTTTTCAAATTTAAATTTGTTTGAATAAATCACTTTTATCAAAAAAATTTGCTGGAATTTGTTGATTTTGGTGCTCAACCAATGAGAAATCTAGCTTGATGTCCATAAATTAATGTGTCTAGGTATCATGACTTGAATGACTTACTAGCTAAGGGAATTGCTCTATAACATTGAGTTGTGTATGCTTGTTTTATTAGTTTTTGCTATAGATTTGTGTTCTGTTTATTATGATAATTATTGTTTTATTTAGGTATTTTGTTAGTTTTAATCGGTTTATTTAGTGTTTTCATTAATTTTGGTAGTTTTAGTTTATGTCAGTGTTTATGTCGTTTTTTATCTAGTTTTTAGTATGGTTTTATGTTTTGTTGGTTATTGTTTATTTACTTATTGTTTAAAGTTTGTTCAAGTTTTGTTTTAGGTTAAAAAAGCCAAGGAACCAAATTGAAGACAAAAATGGACAGTAGCTGACATAGGTAGAGGACACGGCCAAGCTTGTGGATGTGTCCCATACCAAGATAAAGAGAAGATCAACACATAGAGAGGGACACACTCAAGGTACATGGCCAAGTTACTGGCGGTGTCCATCCAAAGAAGCCCAGACACGGCCAAGTTGCTCAAGCTTGGCCGTGTCTCACTTAAATCCCAAGCAAAGAAGAAGAAACTCTCACAGTAGGTGACACATGCAAGGGACACTGCCAAGTCACTGGCCGTGTCCCTCCAAAAAGCTCCAACATGGCCGTGTCTCATCCAGCTTGGCCGTGTCTCACTCAAATCCAAAGGAAAGATCAAAACCAGGTAGTAGAAGACACAAGCAAGGGACACGGCCAAGTCACTGGCCGTGTCCCTCCAAAGACCACCTACACGGCCAAGTCTCATCCATCTTGGCCGTGTCTCTCATGAACCAAAGACGAAGCGGATTTTTAAAGTGGAGGTTTCGTATAAAAGGAAAAGGAGAGTTAGGGTTTGGGGTGTTGAAAGTTTGAGAGCTGATTTAGCCATCTGAGAGTAAAGTTAGGATTTTTGACTTTGTTTTCTTAAAGATTATTGAACACTTTGATTAATCTAGCTTAGATTAGATTGTTCTAGCCATTGATACATCCTTTTGGCAAGATTTGAACAAGAGATTCTTCAGAAGCTTCAAGGAGTTTGTAACTTGGTTTTGTTCTTGAACTTTATCACTTTATTTTCATTGGAATTGTATTTATGTATATTATCATGTCTAAATTGATTTCTTTGAATATTAATGAGATGATTATGTTTGATAGCATTATGAACTAATTTGATCTAGTCTAGGGTTTGTATGGATCTGCTATGATTGTATGAATTGGTTATTACTCTTAACTCAATTATTTCTTTAAGACTTTATTGAATGAATTATTGCTAATATATAATTGATTGGCCACCAATTATGTGTTTTAGGTATTAGATGATGGATAGAGAGATGAAGTCTAATGCTGGAACAATTCAATTAAGGACTTAGGTGAATTAGAGATATAACCTAGGAAAATATTATTTCAATTGGAACAAGATTATTTGAGAGAGGTTTGAATGCGAGAGCTTATTTCCTTTATTCAATTAATTAAGTTGCTTGAGATTTAATCTTTGAAATTAAATTAGTTAAGAGGAATAACTATTCATACATATAAGTAGCAGAGAAGTGCAAACCCTAGACCCTTCTATTAAGTGAATCAAATCTTCAACTCAATTTACTTTTATTGTTTTAAACTTCAATCAATCTGTCTTATTAATTTTTAGCAATTTAAATTTATTCATTACTTGCTATTTATAATCTGATAATCAATTAGTTACTTTAGCTTCCTTGTGAGACGACCTTGGGCCGATCACCTTTGCTACAGCTACCTCGTATACTTGCGAGTGACGCTTTGTGGTAGAGTTAATTCGAGCGCAACAAGTTTTTGGCGCCGCTGCCGGGGAGGCTAATTGACATAATTGTTTATTAGTCATAGATACTTTAGATTATTTTTCATTATTTACTTTTTATTTGATTTAGATCTTTGCTTTTAATAATTCCTTTTTCCTAGAAATTTTTGTTTATGCAAGGCAGGAGATCACTCAAAGGAGAGCTACATCCATTTATTCCAGAAATTCAGAGAGTGAAAAGGAGCAAAGAAGAGTTTGAACTGTACACAGGATTTGATACTACAGAGGAGGACACTTCTGATTTTGAGTCGGAATCTGCATAATCTGTTAAAATGGCTGAAGAAAGGCAAAGAACGATGAGAGACTTTGCTAGACCTGTCATTGGAACTTCCACCTCTTGCATAAGACTGACAGATGCAGCAAGAAATTATGAGTTGAAGAACATTCACTACAATATGCTGCCATCATTCTATGGAGTTCCAAATGAAGATCCTTTGAACTTTATTCAGGATTTCTACTCCACCCTCAACACTTTTCCATTGGGAGGATTAACAGAGGATCAGTTGAGGATGAGATGTTTCCCTTATACATTGAAGGATAGGGCAAAGAGCTGGCTTATGATGTTGCTCGAAAACTCTTTGACAACTTGGGAGCAAGTTTATAACAAATTCATGGGCAAGTTTTATTCACATCAAAAGACAGCTGAGTTGAGAGGGAAGATTGCTACATTCTCTCAATTTGAAGGAGAACCATTTCATGAGGCTTGGGACAGATTTAAGATGCTATTGATCCAGTGTCCACATTGTTGCGCTCGAATTAACTCTACCACAAAGCGTCACTCGCAAGTATACGAGGTAGCTGTAGCAAAGGTGATTGCCCCAAGGTCATTCTCTCAAGGAAGCTAAAGTGGTTAATTGCTTATCAAATTATGTTTAACAAGTAATAAAGAGATTTATAAATTGCTAAATAATGAAGAAGATTGATTAAAGTTTAAAACAATAAAAGTAAATTGAGCTGTGTTTTGATTCACTTAATAGAATGGTCTAGGGTTTGCACTTCTCTACTACTTATATGTATGAACGGTTATTCCTCTTAACTAATTCAATTTCAAAGATTAAATCTCAAACAACTAAACTAATCGAGTCAAGGAAATAAGCTCTCGCATTCAAACCTCTTTCAACTAATCTTGTTATAAGTGAAATAATCTTTTTAATAGGTTATATCTCTAATTCACCTAAGTCCCTAATTGAATTGTTCAAGTATTAAACTTCATCTCTCGATCCATCATCTAATACCTTAAAACACATAATTGGTTGTCAATCAATTATATATTAACAATTTTTCATTCAATCAAGGCTAAAGAAATTATTAGCTAAGAGAATAACCAATTCATACCATCATAGCAGATCCATACAAACCCTAGACTAGATCAAATTAGTTCATAATGCAATCAAACATATTCATCTTATTAATGTTCAAAGAAATCAAAATAGACATGATAATATTCATTAAAACAATTTCAATGTAAATAAAGAGAATAAGTTCGAGAACAAAACCAAGTTACAAACTCCTTGAAGCTTCTGAAGAATCTCTTGTTCAAATCTTGCAAGAAGAATGAATCAATGGCTAGAACAATCTAATCTAAGCTAGTTTTAATCCAAAGTGAAATCAAAATCAAGAAAACAAAGTTAAAACCCTAGCTCTACTCTATGACGGCTCAAAATCTGCTCCAAATCGTCAACAGCTCCCAACCCTAGCTTTTTCTCTTCCTTTTATATGAAACGTCGGCTTTAAAATTCGGTGCGCGTTTGGATCATGAGGGACACAGCTAAGTTAGAAGTGACTTGGCCGTGTTGGAGTGCTTTGGAGGGACACGGCCAGGTGACTTGGCCGTGTCCCTTGCCTGTGTCCACTTCTGTTGCTTTCGATCCTTTTTCTTCTTTGGTTGAGTGACACGGCCAAGTGGAGCTTGACTTGGCCGTGTTGGAGCTTGTTGGAGGGACACGGCCAGATGACTTGGCCATGTCCCTTGCATGTGTTCACCTCTGTGAAAATTTGCTTCTCTTTTCTTTTGGAACCAAGTGAGACACGGCCAAGTGAAGGTGACTTGGGCATGTCTGGGCTTCATTGGAGGGACACGGCCACTGACTTGGCCGTGTCCCTTGCATGTGTCTGCTTCTGTGAGTTGCTCTTCTTCTTTAACTTGATATGGGACACGGCCAGTGACTTGGCCGTGTCCTCTGCCTGTGTCAGCTACTGTGCAATCTTCCTTCAGTCTTGGTTTCTTGGGTTTTTAACCTAAAACAAAACATCAAACAAACTTTAAACAAAAAGTAAATAAACAATAACCAACAAAACATAAACACTATACTAAAAACTAAATAAAAAACAACATAAACACTAAAATAAACTAAAACTATCAAAATTAATGAAAACACTAACCAAACCGATAAAAAACTAACAAAATACCTAAATAAAACAATAATTATCATAATAAACAAACTACAAATCTATGACAAAAACTAACAAAACAACTACCCCACACTTACAACTTTGCTTGTCCTCAAGCAAATTCACATGGCATAAATTAAAAACTCACACAACCTTAACTATAATTCCAACATATAAGATGAAATACTTTAAGACATCAGACATAAATAATTGCATTTTCCTTCAATCAAGATTTTCTTAACTCATTCATTAATCCAGACATACAGATCTTATCTCTGTTCTAAGTGTTTCGCTCAATTCAAAGGTTAATCACTCAAACCACTCATGACCACATATTACCATAAACTTGCTTAATTATTCAATCTCCCTCACTGATTTTCTCAAGAAATAATCCGAAGGTCTTTCATTTGGATGTAATGGGGCTAAGGTAAAGGTGTGAGAAAAGACATTTAGGCTGGAGCATCAAGAAATGGAGTATTTAAATTAGACACTACTCTTGCTAAGAAACTCATAACTCCTCCAAATAGCATACTCACCAACCCTTGATACCTCACAAACTTGCATTCTCAAAGAAAATACATGAGTCGACATTCCTCTTTTGATAACCGATGCTAGAACATATTTGACTTTTGTATATATATACATCTCTTTTTTTTTATTTTCTCTTTTTCTTTTTCTTTTATTGTATATTTTTTTTAATACATATATACAAAATATAACATTGCATAGATCATCTAGCTTAACATGTAGAGGAAAAGAATAGTCAACTCTTAATCAAATACAAAATGCAAAGTATGCATTTCAACCCCAAATAGCAATACCATTTTTTTTTACTTGATTACCCCACACTTTGAAATAAACCACCCTATTATCATATCATAAACTCCATTCCTTAATGCAGGTATGATGAAAATAAGAAAAAGTTGAGTTGATAATTGTGATGATCAATCAAGAAAAGGTCAAAGGCTCAACTTGGCTCACTAAGGAATTCAATATTAAGGGAAGTTTTTTAAGCTAAAGGGTTAACCTAATTTGCCTTCATCACTTTAAAACTTGAGATTAAATCATAATGTGAGTTCAATTAGTATGCAAAAGCAAACTCTAGAGATGCAAAATCATGAAGGTGCACACTTAAGAAAAGAAAATCAACTGATAATAATATATTATGAGGCTCAAAACTCACACAGGTGGGTTTACAAAGATTTATATGTCATAAATTGCAGAATGTGAAAATTGATCCTGAATGAATTCAAATGCTCATTTCTAAGCTGATACTAAAGTCTCAACTATAATGCTAGAATCACAGAAAAGATCAATAAATTTTCAACAATTATACCATGCACAACACAATAAAACATACCAAGGCAACCAAAACAAAAATTAAAGAAAAGCTAAAAGATTACCCCACACTTTAGAATTTACATTGTCCTCAATGGAAAACAAGAATAATAAAGAGAAAAAATTAAGTACAACCTGTCTTCCATTGTCCCTTGGTGAGGCAAAACCTAATTTTCCATCACAAACACAATTGTTCAAAAACAAGATGCAAGAGAACTTTAGGGTTTCTATTTATTTAAACTAAATATAAAATCAAAATTGCAAAATACAAAATTATAACTATGAAAAAGAAATTCAAACTAATGGGTTGCCTCCCATAAAGTGCTTCTTTAATTTCATAAAGCTAGAGATCATGCAAGGTCTAGGGATCATGGATCAAAGTGCTGTCAATGATCCTCAATTCCTGAAATCCTTCTTTATATGGCTTAACTCTATGTCTATTTGCTTTAAAAATCTTATTGGTTCTAGAGTTAAATAATTCAATGGCACCAGAAGGACATACCTTAGTTACCTCGAAAGGACCACTCCATCTAGATTTGGGTTTATCTGGAAACAGACTGAGTCGATAATTAAAAAGTAAAACTTTCATACCTGGACTCAATGTCTGTCGCACAGTAAATCTGTCATGAAATATTTTAGTGCAATCCTTAAAGTTCCTTGAGCTCTCAAATGCTTCTGGGTTAGGGCACCCTTGGGTCTTCCCCACTGGTTTAGCCCCCTCTTCTAAAGTCAGTGTCAGCTCCAATTTATCTGGGGAACCTGTCTGCAAGAAAGCATCTGAAACAACTGCTTCAACACAATTAATTAAAGAACATTCCTCATGTAAAGCAGTTGTAGGAATAGGAGAAGTGTTAAAAATAGAAAATTCCACAGTTTGTCCCAAAACAGTCATTGATAATTTTCCATTTTTAACATCTATCAAAGTGTTGGTAGTCGCCATAAAAGGCCTACCCAGCAGAATGGTGTGTGCAGATTGTGAAGAATTACCTACTTCCATGTCAAGAACAATGAAATCCACAGGTACTATCAACCCTCCAACCTTAACTAACACATCTTCTATAACCCCTTTCGGGAATCTAAAAGACCTATCAGCTAATTGCAACACCATTTTTGTCAGTTTAAGCTCCCCTAGTTCTAATTCTTTAAACACAAAATAAGGCATCAAATTCACACTAGCTCCTAGATCACACATGCCCTCAGTTCCTTTCCTATTTCCCACAAAAATTTGAATTATAAAGCTTCTAGGATCCTTTAGTTTGGGAGGTAGTTTATGCTGCAGAACAACACCAGCTACTTCTGAAACTATCACCTTTTCATTCATCTCATACCTCTTTTTCTTGGTGATTAGGTCTTTGAAGAACTTGGCATAAGCCGGTATGTTCTTTATTGCATCCAGTAAGGGTAAGTTAATACTTACCTTAGACAGCATGTTAAAGATGTTAGAAAATTGCTTATCTTTTATTTCGTCCTTCAACCTGCTAGGGAATGGTATAGGTGGCCGGTATGGATTGCTTGCCTTATGTAGATCTGCTGTAGGGGACTTCTCCACTGATCTTTCTCCAGTACCTTTGTTCGTTGGTTCTCCTTCCTCCTTGTTCTCTTTGTTACCTGCATTCACAGAATCATTTTCAACATTATTATAAATTTCCTTACCACTTCTAAGAACAGTCACAGATTGTGCCTGCTCAGGTTGACTTGGGAACTTCCCCTTTTGTTGAATCTTCATCTGTTGTGCAAGTTGTCCAACTTGAGTCTCCACTTTCTTAAAAGATTCAAATTGTCAACAGTTCCCAACCCTAGCTTTTTCTCTTCCTTTTATATGAAACGTCGGCTTTAAAATTCGGTGCGCGTTTGGATCATGAGGGACACGGCCAATTTAGAAGTGACTTGGCCGTGTTGGAGTGCTTTGGAGGGACACGGCTAGGTGACTTGGCCGTGTCCCTTGCCTGTGTCCACTTATGTTGCTTTCGATCCTTTTTCTTCTTTGGTTGAGTGACACGGCCAAGTGGAGCTTGACTTGGCCGTGTTGGAGCTTGTTGGAGGGACACGGCCAGATGACTTGGCCGTGTCCCTTGCATGTGTTCACCTCTGTGAAAATTTGCTTCTCTTTTCTTTTGGAACCAAGTGAGACACGACCAAGTGAAGGTGACTTGGCCGTGTCTGGGCTTCATTGGAGGGACACGGCCACTGACTTGGCCGTGTCCCTTGCATGTGTCTGCTTCTGTGAGTTGCTCTTCTTCTTTAACTTGATATGGGACACGGCCAGTGACTTGGCCGTGTCCTCTGCCTGTGTCAGCTACTGTGCAATCTTCCTTCAGTCTTGGTTCCTTGGCTTTTTAACCTAAAACAAAACATCAAACAAACTTTAAACAAAAAGTAAATAAACAATAACCAACAAAACATAAACACTATACTAAAAACTAAATCAAAAACAACATAATGTAATATCCTCATGTATGCCCTAGAAGTTTTGATTATGTTGTTATTGTTGTTGTTGTTGTTGTTGTTGTTGTTGGTTTAAAATGTGATTGAATGTATATGTTGTGTGATAAAAAAAAATTGAAAAGAGAATGTTCATGTGTTATTTGAAAGAAAAGTGATGTGTAGAGAAGATGTATATGTAGTGTATATGGCAATATATATAGCATATATGTTGGTCAAAGGGAGAGTCAAGGTGTTGGATATAGTGGAAGAAGATATTTAGTTGTTGTTATTGAAATTACTATAAAGGGCATGCTAAATAAAAGGAAGTGTAATTATGTTTAAGAGGGCATTTTGGTATTTCTTCTTTTGGAAATTGTGTGGTGGAGGTTAAAAGAGGATTTGACTTTTGTTTGATCAATTTCTTT
This sequence comes from Garcia nutans, assembly GCA_947685225.1. NCBI lineage: Eukaryota > Viridiplantae > Streptophyta > Magnoliopsida > Malpighiales > Euphorbiaceae > Garcia > Garcia nutans. The sequence goes on from CANTUV010000045.1 coordinate 42,035,395, forward strand.
TCTTCTTTTCACGTGTGGCTGGCCAACTTAGAGAGCAAGAGAGAAAACAAGAGTTGATGATATTTGAAGCTCAAATTGAAGAAGTTTTCAAGTGGTTAAGTGGAAATCCAAGAAGATTCATTATTTTTGGTAAGTCTCTCTTGATTCTCTTAGTTTATTTAAGTTGGTTGTGAGTTTGGTTGTGGATTTTTGATGGTAGGGTTGTGTTGATTATTATATGTTGGATTTAATTGGTTGTGGTGTTGGTTTTGGATTTGAAGATGATAAGTTAAGAGTGATGTTGGTTTTAGGATTTTGGAATTGGTAAGTGATAAATTATATTGTGTTATTTTGGATTAGGTTTTGGAAGAAGGTGATTTGCTCTAATTTGAGAAGTGAAGAATTCTTGGAGAAAAGAAAGTGTTTAGAGTTGTATAATTGGTGCAAAAGGTAAGTACAAACTATATGGGTACAAACATGCATATGTTGTTTAATCTTAAAACACTTCTGTTTGTAAATGTGATAAGGTATCAAATGTATTGTTAATGAATGTTGGTGATGAAAATATTGTGATGAGCATGTAAAATAATTGCTAATGATGTTGATTATGTCCATTTGAATGAGGTTATGTTGTGTACAATATGTTTTAAGTTAACCAAAAGAAATTTGGCTACATTTAGGGTTTATGCATGAGAGACACGTAATTTGGGGCGGTCGCTATTATTCATGTGCGGTCGCGACTTAGGTCGGGCTTCTGACCGCGAAACCTACTGTAATAAGGTTTCATCTTGTAATTGTATGGAGCGGTCGTATTCAGGTGAGGCGCGACCGCTAGAAAGGTTCTGTTCACCTTATTGGAAGCAACCTAATCCTGCAACAAGATTCTCAAATACATGTTAAATAGATCATCCATTTGAGTTGTCAAGGATCAAAATAGAGATCATTTGTCTAACATCATTGTTGAATCATGAAATGTGAGATGATATGGAATGTGATTTAAAGCCATTGTGATTGGTTATGATGATTTAATTGAATGAAACAAGGCATGGTTGCCAATATGATAATGAGAAGTGATAATGGAATTGATAATGCATATGATATTACATGAACAAGGTTATGTATTGTGTATTGTGAGGCTTGTGAATGGTGATGTGTATTATGAATAATGTACTTTGAAATGTGATACCAATAATGCTATATGCACAATATGAATTGAGATATGAAATGCTATAAAGCCATTGTGATTGGCTATGATGATGCAATTGAAAGAAATAAGGCATGTTTGCCTAAATGTTGATGAGAATTGAGAATGGAAATGATAACTAAATAATAAATGAATTGTGTAGCTAATGTGTTATTCCATTTTCAGAGTTTGTTGTTGGTGGCATGCCTAATAAGTGTAAAAATCTCTTGAAGTTAGGTTGGATTGAATCCTTGAAGCCTAATTGAGATGTTACAACCCTTGAAGCTAGGTTGGGTTGGTTCTTGAAGCCAAGTTGGGTTGAAGCTTAGCATGCTTTGCTCCCTTTGAAGCTTGGTTGAACCTAATCCTTGAAGCCCAGTTGGGTATATGATATTGATAAATGTGATAACAAAACCAAAACATTAACTCTGAAAATTGAATGGCATATTAGTGTGTCTTGGGCCCAATGCTTGTCTTTGTTTAGTGTTGTTCATGAATGGTTTAATGAGTAACTAATGAGGTATATGAAAAGATGTTGAAATGTGATATGTCTACTTATATTGGATTATGAAATGTAATGGTATGTTGTTTGCTTTGCATATATGATGTTACATGTATAATATGGATTGATAATTAACATTGCATTGCACTAAAGCATAACATAAGCATGATTTGTCTTACTAAGCCGTTGGCTTAGCGCGATAGTGTTTAATCGCGCAGGTAACCGAGTTGAACCCGAGAGTTCTTCGAGACCTAGTGAGAGTAGACATTGAAGGGTTTATTCTTGGATTTAAAGATCAGAGAAGAGCTGCCAATCATGTATAAATTCTTTATGTTTTGTAAAGTATTGTGTATAATGTAAATATGTGTATATTTATAGATATGAACTTAAATGTTTTCATATATGTAAATATTTTATAAATTCCGCTGCGTATTAAGTAAATGTATTTATATCTATTTTGTTTTATATTACAAGTAATTACTTATTTTTCTCTAATGTATAATGAGAAAGCTTATAGTATCATTTAAAATGTTTTGAATGTTAATAAAAATCCGTGGCATTCCTATATTCGATACATGTATACTACATTGTGGTGTATGTAGTGTGTATGTATTGGGTGTGGGGGTGTTACACATAAAGACTAAAATAAACTAAAACTATCAAAATTAATGAAAACACTAACCAAACCGATAAAAAACTAACAAAATACCTAAATAAAACAATAATTATCATAATAAACAAACTACAAATCTATGACAAAAACTAACAAAACACACATCATCACTACCCACTTCAACTTCTGAACCAGTTTTTCTATGATTGTCTCACCCAGCAATTTCAGAACACTGTTGACAATGCAGTTGGGGGAGCCATGGGAGAAAAGACAGTTGATGAAACTTATGAGATTTTTGAGATGTTGGGAGCTAATTCTCAACAGAAAAGTGTAAGAGGAAGAAGTAAAGGGGTAAATCAATTGGAGGCCAATAGTGAAATGGTAAATCAAATAGCTGAGTTGACAAGGCAAGTGCAGATGCTGAACATGAAGAACAATATTTCTTCATCTACTCAAGAAGTTTGTGGAATTTGTGGAACTTTAGGGCATGGAGCAAACATTTGCCCCTTTGCATATGAATCATATGGGAATGAAGCTGAGCAAGTCAATGTTATGGGAGGATTCCAACCAAGGGCCTGAAATGATCGTTACTCCAACACTTACAATCTTGGTTGGAGGAATCACCCAAATTTTTCTTGGGCAACAAATAATTCTCAGCAGCCTTTCCATTTGCTCCAGAGACAGAACCAACAGCAGGGTCAATCCTCAAATCAAGGGCAGTTTAAGATAGAGAGTTTGGAGGAGAGTTTACGGGGTTTCATTTAAGTAAGTGCTAAAAATAAGAGATGACCAACAAGAGGCTGGATTCCTTAGAAGCATCTTTTAAGAAAGTGGAGACGCAAGTGGGACAACTTGAACAACAGATGCAGATTCAACAAAAGGGGAAATTCCCAAGTCAACCTGAGCAGGCACAATCAGTGATTGTTCTTAGAAGTGGTAAGGTAGTTAACAATAATGTTGAAAATGATTCTGTGAATGCAGGTGACCAAAAGAACAAGAAGGAAGGAGAACCAGAGAACAAAGGTGCTGGAGAAAGTTCAATGGAGAAGTCCCCTATAGCAAATTTGCACAAGGCAAGCAATCCATACCGGCCACCTATACCAGTCCCCAGCAGGTTGAAGGATGATAAACCAGATAAGCAATTTTCTAACATCTTCAACATGCTGTCTAAGGTAAGTATTAACTTACCCTTACTGGAAGCAATAAAGAACATGCCGACTTATGCCTAATTCTTCAAAGACTTGATCACCAAGAAAAAGAGGTATGAGCCGAATGAAAAGGTGATAGTTTCAGAGATAGCTAGTGCTGTTCTGCAGCATAAACTACCTCCCAAGCTAAAGGATCCTGGTAGCTTTATAATTCAAATTACTGTGGGGAATGGAAAGGGGACTGAGGGCATGTGTGATCTAGGAGCTACTGTGAATTTGATGCCTTATTCTGTTTATCAAGAATTAGAACTAGGGGAACTTAAGCCGACCAAAATGGTGTTGCAATTAGCTGATAGATCTTTTAGATTCCCAAAAGGGGTTATAGAAGATGTGTTAGTTAAGGTTGGTGGGTTGATTGTACCTGTGGATTTTATAGTTCTTAACATGGAAGGAAGTAACCCTACACCATCAGCACACACTATTTTGCTGGGTTGGCCTTTTATGGCGACTACCAACACTTTGATAGATGTTAAAAAGGGTAAATTATCAATGACTGTCTTGGGCCAAACTGTTGAATTTTCTATTTTTAACACTTCTCCTATTCCTACAACTGCTTTATATGAGGATTATTCTTTAATTAATTGTGTTGAAGCAGTTGTTTCAGATGATTTCTTGCATACAAATTCCTCAGATAAATTGGGGCTGACACTGACTTTAGAAGAGGGAGCTAAACTAGTGGGGGAGACCCAAAGATGCCTTAACCCAAAGGCATATGAGAGCTCGAGAAATTATAAGGATCACACTAAAGCACTTCATGACAGATTTATTGTGCGACAGACATTGAGTCCAGGTATGAAAGTTTTACTTTCTAATTCTCGACTCCGTCTGTTTCCAGGTAAACTCAAATCTCGATGGAGTGGTCCTTTCGAGATAACTCAGGAATGTCCTTCTGGTGCCATTGAATTGCTTAACTCTCGAACCAATAAGACTTTTAAAGCAAATAGACAGAGAGTTAAACCATATAAAGGAGGATTTCAAGAAGTGAGGATCATTGACAGCACTCTGATCCACGAACCCTAGGCCTTGCAGTATGTCCAGCTTTATGACATTAAAGAAGCGCTAAATGGGAGGCAACCCATCGGTTTGCATTTCTTTTTCATAGTGTAATTTTAAATTTAACAAATTTTTATTTTATGTTTGTTTAAATAAATGGAATGGGTGCTTTGATCAGTTTTTATTTTTCTAATGTGTTTCAGGGTTGATCGGAAAAGAGGTTTGCAATTTCTTTGATATTTGTTGATATTTGGTGATATAAAATAAAAATAAAGATAAATAAAAAAAAGTTAAAAAGGGCAGTAGGTGACACGGCCAAAAAGCCTGGCCGTGTCACATGGGACACGGCCAAGCTTCACCACCAAATCAACTTTCTTTTGTTTTTGCAAATTTTTGTACAGAAGAGGACACACCCATGGGACACGGACAGGTCACTGGTCGTGTCCCCCTAAGTGCATCAGACACTGCCGTGTCACCTAGACTTGGCCGTGTCTCTTCATTTTCACACACTAGACACGACCGTGTTGCCCACAACTTGGCCGTGTCTCTCACTTTTTCACTTTAAAAAACACGATTCTTTTGCCTTTTTCCTCATTAAATCCCTAATTTCCTGTTTGTTCTCTCTCTCGCTCTCTCGTTCTCTCTCTCTCGCAAACTCCATTATATGTGATTCCAAGCTCCAAATCCTCCATTAAACCTCAAATTTCTTCACCAAAACTAAAAATATTCAATTAAAACTTCTTCTTTGCTCATAAAAGTTTGATTTAATCAAGTTTTAGTGTTAAATTTTTCAGATTTCTCAAGATGCCAAGAACAAAGATTGTTTCACACCACAAGAAGAAGAGGCCTACAACCGAAGGTGCTTCTTCCTCTTCATCAATTTCATCTTTAAAGAGAGCAAATTTTTTGGCTTGGGATTTTTTCCCGACGAGGTATGTTAATGATGAATCACTTGATGCTCTGCAAATTAGGACTAATTTTAATCGTTATGTGCAAATTCTTGGGTGGGAGAATCTAGTCTCCTTGCGACCTTTGCAGTTTGAGGAGCTGACATTGGAATTTCTGACATCTCTTAAGGTTGAAAGAGATGATAAAAAAATTTGCTCTAGTATGAGTTTCAAATTGCTTGGGAAATCATTTGTGATTAATATTGAACAGTTAAATGCTATATATGGTTTCCATCAACATGGGGAAAGGTCGGTACCTAAAGAATTTAAAAAACAATTTGCTTGGGGAGCATTATGCTCGGGGACCTATGTGGCCAAATTGGCCAAAGCATCTAAATTAAGAAATTCTGCTTTGAGGTATTTGCATCGTTTTATGTCTTGCGGATTCTTTGCTAGGAAAGAGAGCCCGGGTGTGGTGGAATTGAGTGAGCTATTTTTCCTGGATTGTGCTTCTAATGCAGTGCCTGTTAGTTCCGGCTATTGGTTAGCCGATATTTTTTATACTGTGGCTAATAAAAGGAGGGGGGCAATTTGTGTTGGAGGGTTGATTACCACATTAGCAGTAGCCCTTCTTGAGGATTTTGACCCGAGTACCAGTCGCATGACTAGAATTACGGGTAATGATTCTTTGGATTTAGCCATATTAGAGAAGATGCATATGGTGGTGCATAGGAAAGGGGCTTATATGATGGCTTCAGCTGAGCCAGAAGCACCGGAGGACAGGCACAAGAGAGCACGGGTCCAAGAAGAGTCCGACTCGGATTCTCTTGATCTAGATGAGGATGCTCCGGTCTCGGAAAATCAAGAGGTGCTTATTAGGATTGAGGTCTTGCAGCAGTTGGAATAGATTAATAGCAACCTTGAAAAGATTTTGAGTCTACACCCCTCGGCTGCATCATCTTCACACCCTCCTTCATCGTAGATTTTGAGTTCCTTGCTTTATTGTGTTTAGTGTATTTTTGTTATTATTTTTCATTTTTGTTTTAATGTTAACATTTTATATTTGGATATTTTATTTTGTTTGTTTTTAAACATTTGTGTTTGTGATGAAAAGTTAGGGTTTTGCCTCACCAGGGTACGATGGAAGACAGGTTGTACTTAACTATTTTTCTTTATTATTCTTATTTTCCATTGAGGAAAATGTAAATTCTAAAGTGTGGGGTAATCTTTAAGCTTTTCTATTCGTGTTTTGGTTTGTCTTGGTGTGTTTTATTGTGTGTTGCATGGCATAATTGTTGAAAATTTATTGATCTTTTCTGTGATTCTAGCATTATAGTTGAGACTTTAGTATCAACATAGAGATTAGCATTTGAATTCATTCAGGATCAATTTTCACATTCTGCAATTCATGACATATAAATCTTTGTGAACCCACCTGTGTGAGTTTTGAGCCTCATAAATTTGATATTATTGTCAATTGATTTTCTTTTCTTAAGTGTGCACCTTCATGATTTTGCATCTCTAGAGTTTGCTTTTGCATGCTAATTGAGCTCACATTATGATTTAATCTCAAGTTTTAAAATGATGAAGGCAAATTAGGCTAGCCCTTTAGCTTAAAAAGACCTCCTTAATATTGAATTCCTTAGTGAGCCAAGTTGAGCCTTTGACCTTTTATTGATTGATCAACACAATTCTCAACTCAACATTCTCTTATTATCATCATACCTGCATTAAGGAATGGAGTTTTATGATATGACAATAGGGTGGTTTATTTCAAAGTGTGGGGTAAGCAAGTAAAAAAAATAAAAAAATAAAAAAATGTATAGCTATTTGGGGTTGAAATGCATATTGTGCACATTGTATTTGACTAAGAGTCGCATATTCTTTTCCTCTTCATTTTAAGCTAGACGTTTCATACAGGTTTATATTTTGTATATATATATTAAAAAAAATGAAAAAATGATGATAAAAATTAAAGAAAAAGAAAAAAAAGAAGATATATATATATATACAAAATTCATATATTTTCTAGCATTAGAGGAATGTCGACTCATGTATTTTTCTTGAAGTGTGCAAGTATGTGAAAGTATCAAGGGATTGGTGAGTATGTCATTTGAGGGAGTTATGAGTTTATGAGCAAGAGTATTGTCTAATCTAGATACTCCATTTCTTGATGCTCCAGCTTAAATGTCTTTTCTCACACCTTTATCTTAGCCCCATTACATCCAAATGAAAGACCTTCGGATTATTTCTTGAGAAAATCAGTGAGGAAGATTGGATAATTAAGCAAGTTTATGGTAGTATGTAGTCATGAGTGGTTTGAGTGATTAACTTTTGAAATCGAGTGAAACACTTAGATGAGAGATAAGATTTGTATGTCTGGATTAATGAATGAGTTAAGAAAATCTTGATTGAAGGAAATTGCAATTATTTATGTCTGATGTCTTAAAGGATTTCATCTTATATACTAGAATTATAGTTAAGGTTGTTTGAGTTTTTAATTTATGCCATGTGAATTTGCTTGAGGACAAGAAAAGTTTTAAGTGTGGGGTAGTTGTTTTATTAGTTTTTGTTATAGATTTGTGTCCTGTTTATTACGATAATTATTGTTTTATTTAGGTATTTTGTTAGTTTAATCCGTTTATTTAGTGTTTTCATTAATTTTGGTAGTTTTAGTTTATTTTAGTGTTTATGTTGTTTTTGATCTAGTTTTTAGTATGGTTTTATGTTTTGTTGGTTATTGTTTATTTACTTCTTGTTTAAAGTTTGTTCAAGTTTTCTTTTAGGTTAAAAAAGCCAAGGAACCAAATTGAAGACAAAAAGGGACAGTAGCTGACACAGGCAGAGGACACGGCCAAGCTTGTGGTCGTGTCCCATACCAAGATAAAGAGAAGATCAACACACAGAGAGGGACACACTCAAGCGACACGGCCAAGTCACTAGCCGTGTCCCTCCAAAGAAGCCCAGACACGGCCAAGTTGCTCAAGCTTGGCCGTGTCTCACTTAAATCCCAAGCAAAGAAGAAGAAACTCTCACAGTAGGTGACACATGCAAGGGACACGGCCAAGTCACTGGCCGTGTCCCTCCAAAAAGCTCCAACACGGCCGTGTCTCATCCAGCTTGGCCGTGTCTCACTCAAATCCAAAGGAAAGATCAAAACCAGGCAGTAGAAGACACAAGCAAGGGACACGGCCAAGTCACTGGCCATGTCCTTCCAAAGACCAACAACACGGCCAAGTCTCATCCATCTTGGCCGTGTCTCTCATGAACCAAAGACGAAGCGGATTTTTAAAGCGGAGGTTTCATATAAAAGGAAAAGGAGAGTTAGGGTTTGGGGTGTTGAAAGTTTGAGAGCTGATTTAGCCGTCTGAGAGTGAAGTTAGGATTTTTGACTTTGTTTTCTTAAAGATTATTGAACACTTTGATTAATCTAGCTTAGATTAGATTGTTCTAGCCATTGATACATCCTTCTGGCAAGATTTGAACAAGAGATTCTTCAGAAGCTTCAAGGAGTTTGTAACTTGGTTTTTTCTTGAACTTTATCTCTTTATTTTCATTGGAATTGTATTTATGGATATTATCATGTCTAAATTGATTTCTTTGAATATTAATGAGATGATTATGTTTGATAGCATTATGAACTAATTTGATCTAGTCTAGGGTTTGTATGGATCTGCTATGATTGTATGAATTGGTTATTACTCTTAACTCAATTATTTCTTTAAGCCTTTTTTGAATGAATTATTGCTAATATATAATTGATTGGCCACCAATTATGTGTTTTAGGTATTAGATGATGGATTGAGAGATGAAGTCTAATGCTGGAACAATTCAATTAAGGACTTAGGTGAATTTGAGATATAACCTAGGAAAAGATTATTTCAATTGGAACAAGATTATTTGAGAGAGGTTTGAATGAGAGAGCTTATTTCCTTTATTCAATTAATTAAGTTGCTTGAGATTTAATCTTTGAAATTAAATTGGTTAAGAGGAATAACCGTTCATACATATAAGTAGCAGAGAAGTGCAAACCCTAGACCCTTCTATTAAGTGAATCAAATCTTCAACTCAATTTACTTTTATTGTTTTAAACTTCAATCAATCTGTCTTATTAATTGTTAGCTATTTAAATTTATTCATTACTTGCTATTTATAATCTGATAATCAATTAGCTACTTTAGCTTCCTTGTGAGACGACCTTGGGGCGATCACCTTTGCTACAGCTACCTCGTATACTTGCGAGTGACTCTTTGTGGTAGAGTTAATTCGAGCACAACAATTCTTACTTAGAGAGGGCTCCTACATAATTGTCTTTGTCTAGGTCATAGTCAGTCTTAGAACATGCTTTGACAAACTTTCGAGGTGAAATTGAACTCTGTTTATTTAAGAGAGAAATGATCTAGGCATTGTTTGGTTAGCCAACAACTAGTATCCACCCAATTAAATATAAATCCCTAGTTGTCCCTTTGAGCCTTCATAAAATTTTAGCTTTCTTTTCATTGGCTTACAAACCCTAATGACCTACCTTGAGTTGTTGTAATACTTTTGACTAGTCTTATGATCACTAAGATGAAGAGGAAAGAAGATCAAAGAAAGCAATGATTAGTCAAGATTATGAGGATAGTAGAAGTTCTCAAGATTATAAAGATAGTTGAAGTTCTCAAGACCATAAGGATAGTTGAAGTTCTCAAGACCATAAGGGTAGTTGATGTTTTTAAGACCATAAGGGTAGTTGAAGTTTTTCTAATATCTCCAATATATCAAGACAACATCAGAGTAACAAATGATTTATCCCTGCTAAAGAAGATTTATATTACTCCACTCATCCATTATTGGAAGCCCAAGTTGGTACAAACAAGACAAATCTTTTAGAGCTAGAACCAAAATAAAAGAAAAAAAAAAGAGGAAGAAGAAAAAAGAAAAGAAAAAAAGAAAAAAAAAGAAAAAAGAAAAGAAAACCCAAAATGGTTCAAAAAGCCAACTGAGTTCTTTTTTACCTAAGACAACAAAAGGCTTCCATTTGGTTTATAAGGACGATTTGACTTGAATTGGTCCAACACAACTAAAGATTCGATCAAAATCAAAGAAAAAGGAGAAAGACCATTCAGTTCTTGAAAGTTCTATACTTGACAGTCCTACATGGAAGAAAGACAAAAAATGATAAAATGCTCAAAGAAAGGGAGGAGTAAAAAGAAAGGGAGAAGAAGGAAAGAAATGAATTTGGGTACCAAACTTTATGCGAAGAAACAAAGACTGTCCTAATCAAGATCCATATTAATGCCAAGAAGATAGAATGAATTTGGAGTCTAGAAAGATTGCTCTTAACTGTCTAAAGTTCCAACAAGAAATTTGTAGTGTGAGGGTTTGTCCATTGTGTCACACCAGCTCCAATCTCAAAATGGCCTCCACTTTAACCCATGTCCCTTATAGACCCCATTTCAAGCCTATCAAAGACCTGTTGATCTCTCTTGGTAGGTAGAGTCTATTAGTGGAGATAGTTTGGATAAGCATGCATATGAGATAGACAATATTTAAACTCAAATGAGACCTTTGGCGTGTATGTACCTATCTGAAGTGCAACAATTCTTGCTTAAATAGAAATAATTCCCGAGTTTAGTATGGTAACTAGGGTTGTCATGTTATAGATATGTTAATTTGAAAAAATCAAGTCCTAAGGTACATTGACATTAATTTGGCAAAGCCAACATTTGATTTCAAAAAATCAAATAAAAAATGTTTTTGTCATACAAAGCCTTCAAGTTAAGGGAAGTATGTTGAACCTCCAAAGGACACATTAGGCAAAGGGAATGATTATTGGCAAGGTCATGAAGAAGCTATCAACAGACATGCTGAAACATAGTTGGAAATGGATGCATCCCTGACTCTGCTGCTCGGGGTCTCCACCACTCATGTTTTCAACATCTTGAAGATAAAAGCCACAAATGCAAAGCTTTCGATCATTCCAATGCAAGACTTGAACAAGCGTCGAAAGGGAACCAATGAGAACACTTTTGTTGATCACCTCAGTCTGTGAGTCAATAAAACTACTGTAAGTATCATTCATGCATATCATGCATACATGAGCATATCACATCGCACTTTCTTATCTTGTGTTGTTTATTCCATGTCAAGATAAATAACAAGCAATCAAAAGAAGATATCAAATCAGGGGGGCATAGAAAGCCCATTGCTTGAGAAAGCTCCAATAATTTTTCAAAGAGAAGAAATGCATGCTTATGTGAAGAACTAGGCAACAACAACATCAATCAAAGTCCGCATAGAAAAATCATGGGTTTGAGCCTACACAGGGGGCAAAGTTTCTCCTTTTCAATTTTTTGAGTTTATATATAAAACATTTTCAAACTCACTTGCAAATATCTTGCCACACAGGGGGAAAAGGAGAGGATATAAAGGCTAGCTAAAAAGGGCTAAATTTTTTGCAAAAGTGCAAAGGAAGAACAAAAAGAATGGAATAAAAAAAATTAGAATTCTCAAAAGAATGAAGATACAAAAGACAAAAGATCAATCCAGTTAAAAGAACTGAAGCCAAGGTAAAGACCTGACCTCCAATGGATAAAGATCCATGTTTTCAAGGGTGAAGACCCGATCTCAAAGGATGTCGATCCATTTTCAAGGGTGAAGACTCGATCTCAAAGGATGAAGATCCATTCTGAGGATGAAGAACCACCATGCATAGAACAGCCGGAGCAGTCAGACTTCTCAAAAGATAAAAGGTCAGTCAAACTCAATCTCGGGTCCAAGCACCCAAAATCAAATCAATTTCGGGTCCAAGTACCCAAATCAAATCTAATCTCGGGTCCAAGTACCCAAATCAAATCCAATCTTGGGTCCAAGTACCCAATCCCGAGTCCAAGTACCTAATCTCGGATCCAAGTATGCAAGTCAAATCAATTCTCAGGTCCAAGTACCCAAATCAAATCATTCCCGGGTCCAAGTACCCAATCTCGGGTCCAAGTACCCGAATTAATTCATTCTTGGGTCCAAGTACCCAATCCCTAGTCCATGTACCCAAATTCAATCCAATCTCGAGTCCAAGTACCCAATCTCAAGTCCAAGTACTCAATCTCAAGTCCAAGTACCCAAATCAAATCAATCTCGGGTCCAAATACCCAAATCAAATCCAATCTTGGGTCCAAGTACCCAATTCCGAGTCCAACTACCTAATCTTGGGTCCAAGTACCCAAATCAAATCATTCTCGGGTCCAAGTACCCAATCTCAGGTCCAAGTACCCAAATCAAATCAATCTCGAGTCCAAGTACACAATTCTGGGTCTAAGTACCCAAATCAATTCAATCTTGGGTCCAAATACCCATTCTCGGGTACAAGTACCTAATCCCGGGTCTAAGTACCCAAAATCAATTTATATTACTAGTCCAAGTACCCAATCTCGGGTCCAAGTATCCAATCTCAGGTCCAAGTACCTAAACCAAGTTCAGTCTAGGGTCCAAGTACCCAAAACAAATTTAAATCACCATCTCAAAAATTAAGTCTTATTGCTTTTCACTCTCTTTCACTAAAGTTTCAGATTTTTCAAGTAGGGGGCAAACTGTAGACCCTTAATTTTTGACCCAGTCCGGTCCAATATGTTTTATTTAGTCCAAAATGATTTTTGTTGTCTAATTGGTCCAAAATAATTTTTGCATTAATATTTAATTTTTATTAATAAAAAATAAAAACAAACAAATAAAAGTCAAAAAATAAAAATAAAAATCGGCGTCGAAAAAATCGGCCACGAAAAAATTGTCGCGCGGGCCCGTGGGCATTTCTCCCACTCCCCACCCACTGCCGTAATTTCCTGAGGCAGATTTTTTTGCCAACGCATTTTTTCCTGCGATAATTTTTTTCGGCAGCACAATTTTTCCGACGCAAATTTTTTGAAACCTAATTCAATTAGGTTTCGGTTTCCTTTTCTTATTAATATTACTTGTCATGACTAACTTGAAAAAAAACCATATCAAACCACTATAAATAAGGACCAAAGATAATGAAATTGGGAGGCCGAAGGGACAAAAAATTAGACAGTAGCTTGAAAAAGTGGAACCAAATCCGTGAAGGAAAAGGAGCAATTGAATTTGATATTTATTGTGAAATAGCAGGGACACAATTGAAGGAATTCTAAAGGCAGCAATTGTCTTTGTTTTAATTCATCCAAGAAAAATAATTTTTGGAGCAATCATCAAAAGGAGGTATGTATTAAATTCTTTGGTTTTTTTTCACAGTAGCTAAAACTAGGAATTTGTGTTTTTCAAAATTTAAAATCTTAGAACTTTAATTTAGTTTTTCTAAAGTCAAAAACCTTATTTCGTTGGTTTATTTTCCAAAAGGCTTAAAAATGTTATTTTTTTTCTTTAAAATCTTAAAATCCTAATTAAACATATTTTTCAACAAAACCAAAATTTGATTCTGTTTCTTTCAAAATTTTAAACTTGGTTCTGTTTCTTCCAAAAGGCCATAAAAAACATCTTTTCTATTTATAAAAACTTTAATCTGTTTGTTTAAATTCATAAAACGTCATGAAATCATCAAATTGTCTTTCTAAACCCTAATTCAAATTCATCACCCAAGACCCTAATTTTAAATCCTAAAACCTTAATTCAACTTTTAAACCTAAAATATTAAACTCTAACTCCTTTAAAACCTTAAACCCTAACTTTTTCTAAACCTTAATCCTTTAAAACATTAAAAACCATAAAATCATAAATACTTTAATTTTACACAGTAGCTTGAAATCACCATTTAAAACCACAAATCAAAAGTATTTTAAAGTGTCTAAAACCCTAGTTTCATGATTTCACCATTCAAACCTTATTTTGTTTAATCAAAGAGTCTTACCAACCATTTAAAACATAAAACCCTAATCTATTTTAATTCTCTTAAAAAGTCATAGTAGCCTAATTCCATAAAATCTAAAACCTTAAACACATGTAATAAAGAGCCTTAAATGGAAACAGTAGCTTTTTTATTTGCCTTATTCAATTCTATATTTGATTACGCTTTGATTTATTTTATATGCTTTAATTTATTTAACTTTAATACTTGGTTTATTTAATTTATCATGGATGGATGTTTACTTTCTATTTAATACCTTTGATGAATGATTTGTTTATGATGAATGGTTATTTACTTTTATCAATTTATTTAGACTTCCAAATCTTGTAAAAGGTATGTTTGCACTGGTGGGTACCTCGTTAGTTAAATATCATGTAATTTAATTTGCTTTTTCTATCTTAGAACTTATGTAAAGGGCATGTTTCTACCTTTCGGTGGGTGTCCTATTTAGGCATGTAATGTAAGGACATGTTTCCATCTTCGGATGGGTGTCCATTTATTTGTTTTATTTTGTTTGGACATTGCTTTGATTTTCATATAATGATGCTTTCTTTTTATTATGTGTAGTATAGATGATATTGTTATATTTAAGAATTTTATGATATTAAGACCTGTAAAGGAGGTCGGTTCCAATGAACCTGCTGTTGTGGGCGTGCTGGGCCATTTCTCACCTTTCCCACACATACCCAACTTTCTGAACCCATTAAAGGGTTGGGGATTCCTTAGGAATCGAGTCATCCACCTCTTTCTTTTTCCCATCCCGTCCGGGTGGTGACTCTATATTCTATGGACTTATGTTCGTGTTCTCTAAGGCCCCGAGCCTAAACAGTGCCGAAATCGCAAGAACCATTTCACCGGGAGTGGAGGCGAAAATCCCCGCTCACACTTGGCCATTTGCCACCTAGGGTATCGACATTATAGGAGAGATACATCCGACATCTTCAAATGGTCACCGTTTCATTGCGGTAGCAGTAGATTATTTTTCGGTAGCAGTAGATTATTTTTCAAAATGGGTCAAAGCTGAATCTTTCAAAACACTGGGTGCAAGCCAAATGGCTAGGTTTATTGAAAAGAACCTCATCTGCAAATATGGAGTCCCGTACAGTGTGATATCAGACAATGGGGTACAGTTTCAGGGAGCAGTTAAGAATTTATTCTCAAAGTACCGAATTAATCATCATAGGTCCTCTCCTTATAGACCAAAGGCTAATGGTGCAGTAGAAGTAACAAACAAGACAATTCAGCAAATTATGTCCAAAATAACCAAGACTTATATGGATTGGTCAAAGATGCTTCCCTTTGCTTTATAGGGATATAAGACAAGTGTGTGAACACCTACTGGAATAACACCATTCTCTTTCGTTTACGGGATGGAAGTAGTACTGCAAATTGAAATAGAAATCAAGTCATTAAGAGTAGTCTTGGAAGCTGAATTACCTGAAATGGAATGGATAGCGAGCAGATACACACAGTTAGCTTTACTAGAAGAGAGAAGGTTAAAAGCACTGTATCATCATCAACTGTATCAAAAGAAGATAGCTCGGGCCTACAATAGAAGGGTTAAAATCAGAAAATTCAAAGTTGGGGATTTGGTGTTAAAGCAATGTAAGCCTAATGTATCTGATCCAAGAGGGAAGTTCAGGCCTAGCTGGGAAGGGCCATATGTCATGAAATAAGTCATGAACAAAGGTGCGGTGAAGTTAACAGACATGGATGGGAATGAATTTAGTGAGCCAGTAAACATTGACAGGTTGAAGAAGTTTTATGTATAAAAATAAAAAAGAGCTCGCTAGGTTAAAAACCCAAAAAGGGCGGCCTAGGCAAACTTTAGAGCAGTCCGCTAGTTTCAAAAACCCAAAAGGGCGGCCTAGGCAACAATTAGGGCTAAATGAGAGAAAATCGTCAATTAGAAAACCCAGAAGGGCTAATTGGCAACATAAGTGATCTTGTGTATGCTGGCTTTATGTTTGGTTGTTCCCTAATTTAATAATATAGAATTAATGTTAAAATTGTTCTTTATGAAATTTTATAAGTATTTGACCAGATATGGATGAAATAAATAAACACAATAGCAAAAGGTGATAAATTATAAATGGAAAGGAAGCATCTTTTATTACTTTAATTATTTTTCATCCTAACGATATACTTTCTGAATTGATAAATGCAAAATCTATGGTATTTGATAAATGTAATGTGCAGGCCAGCTTTGCCTCAGCCGATCAAAGTAGGCTTTAGTCAAACAAGGCAGGTCTAAGTAGGGAGTAAAGTCAGAATCGCGAGGCTCGACTTCGTACTGACGGCCAAGTCGGCGAGGATCATAACATGTACCTTGACTTCAGAGCGTGAGTGGATCCAGTCAACCCAGTCAACCAAGGGGAATATACATCCAGTCAACCAAGGGGAACATACATCAAGTAAGTCCGCATGGTGATACGAGAAATTTTCCACCAAGGTACCAACCAACGGATATTGACTTCAGAGCATGAGTGGATCCAGTCAGCGTATGAAGAAGCAGGATGGAGTAGCTTCCTAGCAGAATGATGACGTGGCAGGTATCTGGCAAAATCCATGGATGGAGTATCAAGCAAACAAAGATGCTCCTGAAGCCAAATATGTGAAGAAGGAGTTAAAAAAAAAAGAAAAGGGTCTGCTAAGTTGAAAACCTGCAATGGCAACTTAGGCAAAATTAGGATAGCTCGTGTTATTGTTAGACAAATGATCTCAATTTTGATCCTTGACAACTCAAATGAATGATCCATTTAACATGTGTTTGGAGAATCTTGTTGCAGGCTTAGGTTACTTCTAATAAAACTGAACAGAACACTTCTAGTGGTCGCACCAAACCTGAATACGACCGCACCATTCAATTAAAGGATGAAACCTTATCACAGCAGGTTTCGCGGTCAAAAGCTCGACCTCCGTCGCTACCGCGCATAAAGAAGAGCGACCATCCCAATTTATGGACGACCGCTACCTAAGGAACTAAAATCATTCTAATCACAGTAAGGTTCGCGGTGATAAGAACGGCGAATGACTCGGCCTCGCTTACTACTTTAGAGACCGCCCATTCAGAGTCGAGACCGTTCTACCAATTCAAGAAGAATTTGCTTAAAGAGACAGTAGTGTTCGCGTCCTCAGGTGTATCTAGAAGTTCGACGCGAGAATCTCAACTCGACCGCGAGATGCTGCCTAGGGTGACCGCGACATTCAAATTTTGGCGGACATCTCTTCTGCCCTGTCAGAGAATGACACGTGACATGACCATTATAAACCCACTTCAATATTCAAAAAGGGCGACCGCACCATTGCTAGGCGCGACCGTCCCGACAATCACAGCATGGGCAAGATTCCTGCTGCAGAGTACTAAAATTCGACAGTTGAAGCTTTTTAAATGCAGCGACCGTCCCTTGTCCAAGGACGACCGCGTGAGGCATGAGCGCGACCATCCTTGTATGAAGGACGACCGCTAAATGCTTCGGACAGTTTAAGTAAAGAAGGTCTAAACTGCCAAGATTTTATTCTCACTATCAATAACGGCTAGTAAGACCACATTGGCTATAAATACAGTGTTTCTACAAGAAAAACAAGAAGACAAGTGAAGCAAAATAGAATTTGATAGCCAAGCAACAACTTTTCTTTTACTTAAACTTACATTTGAATTGTAATGAATGTTAGGTGTAAGCATTGAAAACACCATTGTATAAGTTTGAGTGTGAGCTTAGAAAAACACTTGGGTTGTGAGAGTAATCCTTGTAAAACTCTTGTTTGGGTTGTGAGAGTGAGCCTTAAAAACTCCTTTAAAGGTTCTTGAGTGTAAGCCTTAGAAAACACTTGTGAAGTTAGGTGTGAACTTGTGAAAACACCAAAGTTGGAAGTGAGCTTGTAAAAACTTCAAAGATTAGTGAAACCTTAACAAGTTGTTAAGGAAGTGGATGTAGGATTGAAGTAAATCCGAACCACTATAAATCTTGTGTGTTCTTTCTTTCTTCCATTACTCAACCATCTCTTAATTCCGCATTTCTATTTTGTTGAGTTTTTTAATTGTCATTATTTCTTGAGGAAACCAATTCACCCCCCCCCCCCTCTTGGTTTCCATCTTGGGACAACAATTGGTATCAGAGCCTAAGATTTCTTAAACTTAATTGTGAAATTTGATCCACTATGGCAACTTCTTCATCAAACTCTCATGGAAATCTTAACACTATTCTTAGACCCTACTTTGATGGAACTGATTATTCATACTGGAAACACAAAATGTATTTGTTTCTAGACAGTGAAGGGATTGAACTATGGGATTTTGTGGAAAGTGAGTGGAAACCTCCCACTTATGAAGTTGACGGTATTCAAGTTCCACTTCCCAAAGCACAATGGTCAGCTAGCAATGTCAAAGATCGATTCAAGAATAATAGAGCCGCTTCCATCTTGATGAATTCCATTTCAAGAGAAGAAGGTGGAAGAGTTCAACATTTAACTTGTGCACATTGCATTTGGAAAACACTTTAAAACTACCATGAAGGTACGACTCAAGTGAGATTTACCAAGAAACAAATGCATGTCCATGAGTATGAGCTATTCAAGATGAAACCAAATGAAAATGTCACCGACATGACAAATCACTTGCTTGCTATTGTCAATGAACTAAAGAAGTATGGCAAGGTATATGATCAAGGTGATGTAAACAGTAAAATCTTGAGAGCCTTAAGAGCTAGAAAAAACTTTGAATCAAAAGTATCATCCATAGAAGAAGCTCATGATCTCAGCACATTAAGAACCGACGAGCTAGTTGGTAAACTACTCACATTTGAGCTACACAGTGAGAAAGAAGAAGATCAAGGAGAAAAATAAAAGAGAAAACCAATTGCACTCAAAGCAATCAAACAAGTTGAGAGCTCAAGCAATGAAGGTACTGATGATGAAGATGAAATGGCAATGTTCTCAAAAAGAATCAATGAATGGAAAAGGAAGAAAATATTACAAGCAAACAAAGGTACACCTCCAAAATTCTCCTTCAAAGATAAAGAAAAGAAAAATGAGGTAAAATGCTATGAATGTGGAAAAACTGGTCACATTAAATCGGATTGCTTCAAATTAAAGAATAAAAAGAAATGGGATAAAGAAAAGAAAAAGTCTCTTAAAGCCACATGGGATGACTGTTCCTCAAGTGAAGAAGAAGAAGAAGAAGGAATTGCAAATCTGTGTCTCATGGCTATTGAAGATGACTCCAATGAGGTAAGTACTCAATCCTTTGATCTAGTAGCACATAATGATACAAATGATATAGATGATAGTGATTTGATTGAGCACATGAACTTTAAAATAGAAAAATATTTTTCTAAAATGATGCTTTATAAAGAGAAAAACTCTAAGTTAGAAAAAGATTTTATATGCTTAAAGAACTCTACCTTAGAATTGAAAACCTCAAATGAACACTTGATGAATACGATAGGAGAGTTAAATAAAAACTCACATGACTTAGAAAAGATTATTAAAGAAAATGAAACATTGAAGCATGAACTAAAAGAACTAAAAGAATCAATTTCCAGATTTCATAAAGGAAAGGAAGCATTAAACACATTAATTAATAACCAAAGATCACCTTCCTTAAAATATGGATTAGGATTCAATGGCTCAACCAACATTGCACCAAGCAAACCAACATTTGTAAAAGCATCTACAATTGAAATTCCTGATGTTCATATCAAAGATGCTTGCACCAAGTCTAAAAGTACCACAAGAACCTCTTATGGTTTGCTAGGAAATAAAGCCAAAAATAATTATGCATTTTTATACACTAAACTTGCACAAAAGAAATCACATACTTGTAGTTGTATGCATGATACCTTAAATACAAAAAGAAAAATGCAGAAGTATAGAATACCATGGCAATGCACATATTGCATGAAATTTGGACACAAAATTTTTTCTTGTTATATAAGAAAGGCTCATCTCAAGTTAGAAGGCACTTTTACTACTAACCATCAAGGACCCAACTTCATGTGGGTACCTAAAAGAAGATGATCACTATTGCCTTGCAGGTATGCCTAAAATCTACTATCAACGAAAGCACATGGCTTGTGGATAGTGGATGCTCAAGGCATATGACTGGAAATGCAAAGCTCTTTACAAGTATTACCTACAAACATGGAGGTAATGTAACTTTTGGAAACAATGCTAAAGGTAAAATTCTTGGTGTTGGCTCCATTGGTTCTATTGGTAAGGATTTAATAGAACATGTATGGCTTGTTGATGGTTTGAAACATAACTTGTTAAGTGTTAGTCAACTTTGTGATAAAGCATACTTTGTCAATTTTGATTCCAAGGAATGCAAAATCATGAATTCAAATGATATTATCATATTTAAGGGTACTAGAACAAACAATACTTATAATATCAACATTCATTCAAATCATACATTTAAATGTTTAATGTCCACTAATAATGATGCATGGTTATGGCATAGAAGACTAGGACATGCTGGTATGGATCAATTGAAATATATCTGCAATGAAAACTTAGTTGATGGCTTACCTAAGATAAAATATGATAAAGATAGGATTTGTGAACCTTGTCAACATGGTAAGCAACATAAAAGCTCATTTAAATCAAAGAGTGTTATAAGCACCTCTAGACCTTTAGAGCTCATTCATTTGGATTTGTTTGGACCAAATAGAGTTATAAGCTTAGGAGGCAAATCATATGCATTTGTTCTTGTTGATGATTACTCTAGATTCACATGGGTTAATTTCTTATCTCAAAAGAATGAAGCCTTTAATTACTTCAAAACGTTTGCAAAAAGAGTTCAAAATGAAAAAGGATATGTGATCACATTTATTAGAAGTGATCATGGCAAAGAATTTGAGAATGAAAATTTTGAAGGCTTTTGCAATGAACTTGGCATTTCACATAATTTTTCTGCTCCTAGAACTCCACAGCAAAATGTTGTAGTTGAAAGGAAAAATAGAACTTTAATTGAAATGGCTAGAACAATGCTCAATGAATATGATTTACCATCTTATTTTTGGGCAGAAGCCGTTAATACAGCTTGTTACATTGCAAATCGTGTTTACAAAAGGCATTTAACTAATAAAACTTCTTATGAGCTATGGAATGGAAGAATACCCAGAATTGGATATTTTAGAGTATTTGGATGCAAATGCTTCATATTGAATACCAAGGATAATCTTGGAAAATTTTCATCCAAATCAGATGAAGGCATATTCCTAGGATATTCATCATATAGCAAAAACATATAGGGTATTTAACATGAAAACTCTAGTTATAGAAGAATCAATGCATGTTGTATTTGATGAATCATCTAATCGTGATCAGAAGAAAGGTATTACTTTCAATGACCCTGCAGGTACTCTTGAATCTCTTGAATCTATTGATGCTCCAAAGATCAATCAGCATGAACTTGAAGAAAAGACTCAAGATCTACCTAAGGATTGGCAATACAAGAAAGACCATCCTAAGGAACTCATCATTGGAGAAACATCTAAGGGAGTAATTACTAGATCTAAAATTAATCATGTAGATGTTAATTTTACTTTTGTTTCTCAAATTGAGCCAAAGACTGTTGAGGAGGCTTTAAATGATGAAAATTGGATAACTGCAATGCAAGATGAACTTAATCAATTTGAAAGAAATAATGTTTGGCAACTTACTCCTAGACCTACAAATCACTCTATAATAAGATGCAAATGGGTCTATAGGAATAAGCTTGATGAGAATGGTCACATTGTTAGAAATAAAGCAAGATTGGTAGCCAAAGGCTATAATCAAGAAGAAGGTATTGACTATGATGAAACCTTTGCCCCCGTAGCCAGATTAGAAGCTATTAGAATATTACTTGCTTTTGCATGTCACATGAACTTTAAGCTTTTTCAAATGGATGTTAAAAGTGCGTTTCTAAACGAACTTATAAGCGAAGAAGTTTATGTAGAACAACCTCCTGGTTTTGAAAACTACAAATTTCCTTATCATGTTTTCAAACTTACCAAAGCTTTATATGGATTGAAACAAGCACCAAGAGCTTGGTATGATAAACTTAGTGCATATTTACTTGAAAATGGTTTTTCAAAAGGAAAAGTAGACACAACTCTCTTTGTTAAAAAGGACAAGCATAACATTTTAATTGTACAAGTTTATATGGATGACATAATATTTGGAGCTACTAATGAAGCCTTGTGCAAAGAATTTGCTTCTTGTATGACTAAGGAATTTGAAATGAGCATGATGGGTGAACTCAAGTTCTTCCTTGGACTGCAAGTCAAGCAATGTGAAGATGGGATCTTCATCAACCAATCCAAATATACAAAAGAACTCATCAAGAAATTTGGAATGGATGGCTGCAAAACTAGCAAAACTCCTATGAGCACATCCTTGAAATTAGGTAAAGATGAAAATGGTAAAGCAGTAGATGAGAAGAAATATCGAGGTATCATCGGATCACTACTTTACTTAACCGCTTCTAGGCCTGATATAATGTATAGTGTATGTCTTTGTGCTAGATTTTAAACTAGTCCTAAAGAATCACACTTGAATGCCACTAAGAGAATTTTGAAATATTTGAATGGTACAATGCATTTAGGACTTTGGTATCCTAAAAACACATCATTTCATATCATAGGCTTTTTAGATGCAGATTATGCTGGTAGTATCTTAGATAGGAAAAGCACTACAGGAGCATGTCACTTTCTTGGTAATTGTCTAGTTTCTTGGCATAGTAATAAACAAGCATCGGTTGCTTTATCCACAACGGAAGCCGAATATGTTGCAGCATGTTTTTGTTGCACACAAGTTTTATGGATGAAACAACAATTGCTTGACTATGGTAAAGTATTTAACAATATCTCCATTAAATGTGACAACACTAGTGCTATCAATTTGTCTAAAAATCCTATCCAACATTCTAGATCCAAACATATAGATATTAGACATCATTTCTTGAGAGAAAATGTACAAAATCAGAATATAATCCTAGAATTTATAGATACACAAAATCAACTTGCTGATATCTTTACAAAACCCTTGAATGAAGATAGACTTAACTTCATTAAACTTAATTTAGGAATGATTGATGGAACCACTTTGAATTAATTGCCTATCAATGAAGTTTCTATGTGCATTTATTTATTTTATTTCTCTAAACATTAGAAAAATCTTTCATCTTTCCTTGAATCTTTCATTTCTAAGTCAGTCGCGTTTGCTCCAGTGTCCATAGCGATCGCTATCTCGTCTGCCAGATTCATTCAAACAAAAATCTCTGCACGATGTCGAGAAAATTTGTGCGCGGGCGCAATAATTTGAATAGTTTCGACCATTACAGATAGTTTCTTCCCCCGTGAGCGTACTGATCGTGCTAATGGTCGCTAGACCGCATTTCGCGATCGCACCCTTCTAAATCTGCGATCGCACTCTGTACACTCTGCTCGAAATTTTGTAACCGTTGGCTGTATGACAGGTCGCAACTCTTAACTTTCAGCAGTCATAAACGGCTATTTTCTTAATTTCTTCTATTTAAGAGTATGTTACATCAGTTTCTTGGATATTTTGGTTATTAAAGCATATAAACTTCCCTCTGAATCTCAAAAATCTTCTCAAAATCATCTTTTTCTCATACACCCTCTGTTTTCCAGTTTTCTTCTTTTTCTTTCTATTCTAATGGCTCCCAAAATGAAGACAACCTCCAAAATAAAAGGAAAAGCAAAGAGAGCTCCAGGAATCACAATAAGAGAACCTATAGTTGATCCTCCATCTCCTCCACAATCTAAAAGAGGTGAGAAAATTCGCAAACATCACCACCAAACTTCTGAGGAAGATGTTAGATATGCTATGCTGAAAAGAAAGAAGGTTGAGGGAACCAAATCTCCTTTTGGTGGGATGCTTTCTGCCCTAAATATCAAGGATGAGATTGAGATATTACTAGACGTCTTTGGATGGAGAAAGTTTGTATTTCCTGAAGAGGTAGGTTATTCCAGTCTAAGCAAGGAATTTCTTATGTCTTTCCAAATAGAAAAGAGTGTTAACTCTGCACTGGGATGGTATGGGGTTAGGTTTAAACTGTTTGATCAATACCAAGCCTTAACCTTGGAAGACTTTGGCAATATTTGGGACTTTCATGCTGATGGTATAACCTCCTACAACGATCAAATCTTTTCTAACCAAACTCTCTCTGCATTCTGGCAAGAAATTTCTGTGGAAACTTCTTTTGAAAAAGAATCAAAAGCCAGACACATCAAATCCCTCACCCATTGGATACTCCATAGGATTATCACCTACACCATCCATCAAAGAGCAGATAGGAATGAAAAGGTAACCAAAAGAGACCTCATCTTTTTATATGCTTTCACCCACAACATCTAAATGAACACAACCAAGTTCTTGATTGACACCCTCTATCATCATGCAGTTACAAGAACTGGAACTTTCTTCTTATCCTCACAAATTACTCAAATAGCTAGGCACCTGAACCTTCTAAATGATCTGAACCTAGCTACATTTAGAAACCCTTTCAATCTTGCCTCTAGTGCCATCACAATTGATTATCTATAACATGCTGGATGTGTAAGGAAGATTGAAGGCACATATGTATACTATTTTGGCAAGAAAGGAGTTGTGGATAGACAAAAGAAAAGGCCAAGGTATACAATTGAGGAAGAGGGAGACTTTGTGGAAGTTGCTGTGGAATTACCTCCAAAAGCTACTTCATCAAAAGTTGCTCAAGAAACTATCTCATCCTCTACACAACTCATCCTCCATGCTATCAAATCTCTCTCCAGGAAACTCTCAAGGTTCAAGAAAAGTGTCTCCAAGAGATTCCAGCACTTGAACAAGAGAATTGACCTTATATCTCAAATGCATGATGATCTATATGATATGCAAGGCAAACTGGACTTGCCTCAATGCAATTTTGAAGATTGGGATATAAGTGATCATACCCAAAGCCTTCCTGAAGAAGAAGAGTCCATTAGTACTAGTTCTACCTCTTTTGCTCCTCAAGATAAAGGAAAAGCTCCTTTAGTAGAAGAAGAGATAGATGAGGATGATGACTCTGAATAGCTTAACTGTTTAGTCTTAATAGTTTGCATTTTCATTTTATGTCTTGATATGTTTGATGCTTTATTTGTTTTGTCTTTGTACTTTGTACTTTTCTCCATATTTTAAATAAACAAGATGTTTAGTTTCTTTTCAATAAACTTCTTGTTTTCTGATTAATCATTTTGCCTATGACAATGGGGGAGAAATTGTAAACAACTTGAAACTTGGAATGATTGTTTAAACATAACTCAATGCACAATGATTGTTTAAACATAACTCAATGCACCAAGATACTCAAATAATATCAATGCACCAATGATTGCTTAACCATGAGTCATGCATATGTTAAGGTGGAGCATTTTAGACTTATTCTTTTTCTTATCATTCCATTTGAATTGTCAAAGTCAAAATGGGGGAGATTGTTATTGTTAGACAAATGATCTCAATTTTGATCCTTGACAACTCAAATGAATGATCCATTTAACATGTGTTTGGAGAATCTTGTTGCAGGCTTAGGTTACTTGAAATAAAGCTGAACAGAACACTTCTAGCGGTCGCACCAAACCTGAATACGACCACACCATTCAATTAAAGGATGAAACCTTATCACAGTAGGTTTTGCGGTCAGAAGCTCGACCTCCGTCGCGACCGCGCATAAAGAAGAGCGACCACCCCAATTTATGGACGACCGCTACCTAAGGAACTCAAATCATTCTAATCACAGTAAGGTTCGCGGTGACAAGAACGGCGAATGACTCAGCCTCGCTTACCACTTTAGCGACCGCCCATTCAGAGTCGGGACCGCTCGACCAATTCAAGAAGAATTTGCTTAAAGAGACAGTAGTGTTCGCGTCCTTAGGTGCATCCAGAAGTTCGACGCGAGAATCTCAACTCGACCGCGAGATGCTGCCTAGGGCGACCGCGACATTCAAATTTTGGCGGACATCTCTTCTGCCCTATCAGAGAATGACACGTGACATGACCATTATAAACCCACTTCAATATTCAAAAAGGGCGACCGCACCTTTGCTAGGCGCGACCGTCCCGACAATCACAGCATGGGCAAGATTCCTGCTGCAGAGCACTAAAATTCGACCGTTGAAGCTTTTTAAATGCAGCAACCGTCCCTTGTCCAAGGACGACCGCTTGAGGCATGAGCACGACCATCCTTGTATGAAGGACGACCGCTAAATGCTTCGGACAGTTTAAGTAAAGAAGGTCTAAACTGCCAAGACTTTATTCTCACTATCAATAACGGCTAGTAAGACCACATTGGCTATAAATACAGTGCTTCTACAAGAAAAGCAAAAAGACAAGTGAATCAAAATAGAATTTGATAGCCAAGCAACAACTTTTCTTGTACTTAAACTTACATTTGAATTGTAATGAATGTTAGGTGCAAGCATTGAAAACACCATTGTATAAGTTTGAGTGTGAGCTTAGAAAAACACTTGGGTTGTGAGAGTAATTCTTGTAAAACTCTTGTTTGGGTTGTGAGAGTGAGCCTTAAAAACTCCTTTAAAGGTTCTTGAGTGTAAGCCTTAGAAAACACTTGTGAAGTTAGGTGTGAACTTGTGAAGACACCAAAGTTGGAAGTGAGCTTGTAAAAACTTCAAAGATTAGTGGAACCTTAACAAGTTGTTAAGGAAGTGGATGTAGGATTGAAGTAAATCTGAACCACTATAAATCTTATGTGTTCTTTCTTTCTTCCATTTCTCAACCATCTCTTAATTCCGCATTTCTATTTTGTTGAGTTTTTTAATTGTCATTATTTCTTGAGGAAACCAATTCACCCCCCCCCCTCTTGGTTGCCATCTTGGGACAACAGCTCGCTAGTTTCGAAAACCCACATGGGCAGACTAGGCAAAAATTAGAGCAATAAAGAAAAGAAGAAAAAAGAAAGCCTAAATTGAAAACCCGAAAGGGCAGTTTAGGTAATTACCTGAAGCAGCAACGGACTCCCAGTCAGTCTCTTTGACAATCCTGATTTAAATCGATCTAATCCAACTAAGGTCTCGGCTAAGATCACAGGTACCAGCGACAAGCCTCCTTCCATTTGGTCCATAATATGTAATACCCGTGGATCAATATCGTCGTCGGAAGAAACAAGCAAGAATTGGCCGAGCAAGCAAAGACAGAGCTTGCGTCCCCATGCCTTAGTAGGGGCCAAATGAGAGACAAAAATCAATCAAAGGAGCAAGTAGAATTTTTTCACCTCTCATCAACCGAAGAACTTCGGGTTTTGGAATTTGAAATAACATCTGCATCTTCTGTTGAGTCTTGGAAATCAATGTGGGTAACGCCATTTGTTGAGTATTTAGATATCCAAGGATGGCCTCAAATTCTTCAATCAAGGGACATATTTGAAAGCCATTAATTCTAAATACCCTAGAATCCATATCCTAAAAGAAAGCCACGGCATGTAAGAAGGAGTGGTCCAATTTAACATTTTGAAAATATTTTAAAACATCAAGTTTTGACCAAGAAATCTGCTTCCAATGGATGGCATCCATATTCTTAAATAGAATTTTTATCTTCTTTGAATGATGCTCGGTCATGGTGAATGAATAAAGAAAAAATTAAAATTGTTAAAGGGAGTCTTCACATTGAAAGTGAAAGAATTTTGGTTTCTGTATTAAAATAGGGCATGCAAGGTGATTTATATAGAAGAAAATAAACCTTTTCCAAAAGTGAAAAGGAAAAGGGGATGAGAAAGAATAAGACCATATGACATAAGGAAAGGATTTGGTGGCAATTTCCTTTACCATGTTGGATTTGGTTTAGCAAATGATGTGGATTATGAAATTATGATGTACTGTGATAAAGAAAAAAAAGTGGTGCAGTAACGAAAAAAAAAGTTACAGTAAAGAGGAAAATTGTATTTTTTTTTAATTATTGTACAATATCTTACAATTGCTACAATATTAACATATCACTAAGAGGGTGGTGGTAGGTCATCAAATAAAGCCTTGAAAAAGTCATCGCCTGTTGGAGGAGGGGGCAAATTACTCATCCCAGGATCACTCAAAGCGGGAGTACCAAAACCCGACAAATTACTCGTCCTGGGATCACTCGAAGCGGGAGCACCAAAATCTTTATTACCTTGAAGTTTCGATCCGTCATGGTCCTCATCAGAAGTGGATGAAAGGATCTCATGGTCATCAATTTGAGGGCCTCTTGATGAAGAAGCACTGGGATCCCTCATCCCCTGAAATCGAAAGTCTTGGAAATGTTGTTTGGATTGATGATATAAACTTTCAAAATGAGAAACCTGGTGATGACTTGCAGCCAACTCTTCTTGAAGTTTCCTGTTTTGTTCTTCGAGCATCTGCTGTGAGCCAAAGAGGAAAAGGTAAGAGCATACATAATCATGCATACATATAGCATAAATTACCATGAAATAAGGAACGTACCAGGTAATTCAAATCAATACCCTGCAGATGAGATGGCATAAAGGAAGGGGCAGTAAAGGAAGGTCCAATCTCATGATCAAATGAGCCAACAGCCTGCAACAATCATTAAAGAATCAAAGAAAGAAAAAAGCAGTTGCAAGGGAAAGGTGATAAAAGTTTTACCTGAGAAGTACTAGTCCCGAGATGTGGAACAGGCTCTCCTGCAGCTCCGTGATGTTCTTCTTCATCTCTACCCTCATTTTCGTCGAAAATATCCCGCACACCAACAGAAGATACATCAAAGTTCAAGAGACTTCTTTGAATAAAATGGGCATAAAATGGACCCGATAAATGGAGAAATGACTCGGCACCATAACCATACCGGGTCGGCCACCATGCATCCTCTGGCATCGACATAATATTTAAAGTATATTCTGGGATTTGCATCGGAATCCTCTGCTGCTCTAGACTGAGAAACCATTCATAAACTCTCTCCCCGAGAAACTAGCCACTAGACACTGTGCCAGCAATAACTCGGCGAGAATGTTGGAAAGACAGTGCAGCCCTCATCAAAGGAGACCAGTTTGCTCACTCTTTTGGGCTCTACCAGGCCAAATTCACCTACAAAATAACATAAGGTAAGTAAACTTTCACATAAAATTTAAAGCATACTAATTTTACCTGGTCCCAAGTTAAGCGGCTCAACACATAGCGGTAGGTATGCACATGATGAGAGCCGGGAACGTCCACACGATCGGACAACTAGAAATTTAATCTCGGATGCCCGACTCTCTCTCGGGAAATATCGGGTACCCTCACGATGTTATGTTCATATGCCCATACCTACAACAATAATAGTAAAGATCAAATTCATGCAAGAAAAGAGTAGAAATAACATTGGTGAGGGAAAAGAATACCTCGACGACCGCCATCAAGCCGACAAAAGACTTCTTATTTCGACAAAGCTTATCAAGACCATGGTAAAGACATGCAAGACCAGCTTCACCCCAGCCAGAAGATGGTACCATTCTGAGATAAGAAAGGGCACTCAACACTGACAAGTGGATGGAGGATTCAGTGCTGCCTAAAATGGTCGACCCAAGCAGATATAATAAATATCCTTGAGCATACTGTTTGGCTGTGTCTCTGCTAACCCGTCCTTCGTAGTTCATCCAATAACTACGAATTGGCTCAATTTTTATCTTAAAAGGCCCTTTATATGATGGTTCCATACCAATTAATCCTTGAATTTCTTCAAATGTTAAAATATCGTTGGTCAGGGTTACCGGAACACCATCATATCGAAGGCCGGTTATGGCAGTAAAATCGACTAGACCAATTGTCATCTCTCCAATGGGCAAGTGAAAAGTGTGGGTTGTGTCCAACCATCGCTCTGCAAGTGCCTGGACTATGCTCTGGTCTATCTGATATTCCTCGGATGGCAATTATAAGATGAACTGTTCAATGCCGCAATCTAGAATAATCCGCTTTACCCGAGAAGGCACTACATCGTACCATTGTCAGGCTTTGTAAATACACCCTCCAGCCCGAACAATGCAACGATCATGCTAACACAGACCCAGGTAAGTTAATACCAGGTAAGTACATATTATTCTATCTACTTAATTTAATTTATTTTTCTAAAAAAATAATAGTACAAACTAAACATACAAAATAATAATAAAGGCAAACGCAATAATAATAAAAGAGCATAATATAAAAATATAAATAAAAAAATCAAAAATAACAAAAAATATATATAACAATAAAAAAAACACAACAAAAAAATCAAGAGAAATAAAAAAGGAAAAAATAATTACCTCGCTCTTTTGATTGGAACTGCGATGGAGCGGCATCCCGGCCAGTATATCTAAATTTCTGTCTTTATGATGCCGAATAAACTCCAATAACTCAGCATTAGAATGAGTCCCTGACCTCGAAGTATGCATTATTTTTGAAAAATATGTGCTAAAATTGAAAGAAATTTGAGAGAATTATAATGTGAAAGTTTTGCTGTGAAATGAAATGAAGAATCAGTTCCTTTTTATAGAGAAACGTCAAGCAAAAAATAAAATTCAAAACTGTTCATGAATAGTAAATTTTACTATTCATGAATAATAAACTTTACTATTCAAGAATAGTAAAATTTACTATTTATAAATAGTATTACTATTGATAAATAGTAAAAGTACTATCTCCAATAGTAAATACTATTTGCTACTATTTATAAATAGTAAATTTATTATTTATAAATAGTAAATAGTGCATGAACAGTGACTACACAGTAAATAAACGTTAAATTCAATTATTCACTTTAATCATTCAAATAATTGCATATATATAAATATTTTTACACGCATGGGCAATAAGAAATATGCATAAAAATTAGCCAAACTTTTTGTAATAAAAAATTATTAGCTCAGGTCCAAAACCCAAATTTTCTTTAGGTCCATAACCTAGAATTTATTTCTAAGTACAAAACTTAGCTCGGGTCCATAACCCAAATTTTCCTTAGGTCCAGAACCTAGAATTTATTTCTAAGTCCAGAACTTAGTTCGAGTCCAGAACCCAAAATTTCCTTAGGTCAAGAACCTAGAATCTTTTCTAAGTCTAGAACTTAGCTCGGGTCCAGAACCCAAATTTTCCTTAGGTCCAGAACTTAGAATTTATTTCTAAGTCCAGAACTTAGCTCGGGTCCAGAACCCAAATTTTCCTTAGGTCTAGAAACTAGAATTTATTTATAAGTCCAGAACTTATCTCAGGTCCAGGACCCAAATTTTCCCTAGGTCCAGAACCTAAAATCTCTTCTAAGTCCAGAACTTAGCTCGGGTCCAAAACCCAAATTACCCTTAGGCCCAAAACCTAGAATTTATTTCTAAGTCCCAGAACTTAGATTGGGTCCAGAACCCAAATTTTCCTTAGGTCCAGAACCTAGAATTATTCTTGAGTTCAGAACTCGAACCGGGTCAAGAACCCAAAACCTCCACCATCTCAAAAATTAAGTCTTATTGCTTTTCACTCTCTTTCACTAAAGTTTCAGATCATTCAAGCAGGGGGCAAACTGTAGACCCTTAATTTTTTACCCAGTCTGGTCCAATATATTTTATTTAGTCCAAAATAATTTTTTTCTTGTCTAATATATTTTAATCGGTCAAAAATAATTTTTTTATCTTAATTAAATAATTTTTTCTTTAGTATCTAATTTTTATTAAAAAAAATAAAAATAAAAATAAAAATCGGCGATGAAAAAATCGTTGCTGAAAACCTGCTCGCGAGACGATGGCCATGGGCCATTTCGCTCGCAGGAGTTTCCTGCAGGTGAAATGGCCCGCAGGCCGGTCCTCGCCCACTACCGCAACCAACTGCGGCAATTTTTTCACCAGCGTAATTTTTCAGTAGTAGTTTTCTTTTTTTTTGCCAGCGAAATTTTTTCGATGCAAATTTTTTGAAACCTAATGCAATTAGGTTTCAGTTTCCTTTTCTTAATGAATAATGGATGCCGTGAATAACTAGAATTAGTCATAAAAAACTTCTATAATTAAGACCAAAAAACAACACAAAAAATCAATCAAGAAATCAGACAAAAGCTTGGAGGAGAAAGTGGAGACCGAAACTAAGAAGGAAAGCCTTGAATCAAGCTGATTTTTTGAGGGAGCAGAAAAACAATTCAAGCAATTCAAAGGAAGCAAAGCTTGTCTTTGACCTTGTTTATCCAAGAAGCAATTTTTGGTATAACCTACGAAAAAAGGTTTGAATTCTTAATTTCTTTTATTTTTTCACAGTAGCTTAATCATCCCTTTGTTTCTTTTAATTCAAAAACCCTAGAACCTTAATTCACTTTTTTTAAAGTTTGAAAACCTTAATTCATTGCTTTATTTTTCAAAAGTTTAAAGTTGTTAGTTTTGTTTCTTCAAAACCCCAAAACCCTAATTTGCTTTCTAAATTTTTCAAAACTCTAAATTGTGTTCTGTTTCCTTCCAAAAGCCCTAAAAACTTCTTTTTTGCTTTTATAAACTTTAAATCATTTATTTATTTTCATAAAACTTCATAAAGTTATCAATTATTTTTTTTCAAATCCTAAAATAAAACTCATTCCTCGAAACCCTAAATCAAAAATCTTAAAACCCTAATCCAACTCCAAAAACCAAAATAGTGAAACCTAACCCCTTTAAAACCTTAAACCCTAATTTTTTCTAAACCCTAATCCTTTAAAACTTTAAAAACCATAAAAACACAAATATTATAATTTATACAGTAATCTTAAGACATAATTCAATGAGTAACCGTAAAATATAAATTTAAGTATTTTAAAGTGTTCAAACCCTAATTTCATGATTCCACCACTCAAATACTAATTTGGTTAATCAAAGAATTTTATCAACCTTTTAAAACATAAAATCTTAATCTATTATAATTCCTTTAAAAACTCACAGTAGCCTAATTCCACAAATTCCAAAATCCTAAACACATGAAATAAAGAACCCTAAATGGAACAATAGCTATAATTTAGATTTTTATTTGCCTTATTCAATTCTATATTTGATTATGCTTTGATTTATTTTATATGCTTTAATTTATTTAAGTTCAATGCTTGGTTTATTTAATTTGCCATGGATGGATGTTTACTTTCTATTGATGTTTAAAACCTTTGATGAATGATTTATTTATGATGAATGCTTATTTACTTTTGTCAATTTATTTATATTTCCAAATGTTGTAAGAGGTATGTTTCCACTTGGTGGGTACCTCATTAGTTAAATATCTTGTAATTTAAATTGCTTTTCTATTTTAGAACCAATGTAAAGGACATGTTTCTACCTTTCGGTAGGTGTCCTATTTAGGCATGAGATGTAAGGACATGTTTCCATCCTCGGATGGGTGTCCATTTATTTGCTTTATTTGGACATTGCTTTGTTTTTAATATAATGATGCTTTCTTTTAATTATTGTGTGTAATATGGATAATATTGTTATACTTAAGAATTTTATAATATTAAGACCTGTAAAGGAGGCCGGTTTCAATGAACTGGTGTTGTAGGGGTGCTGGGCCATTTCTCACCTTCCCCACACGTACCCAACTTTTCGAACCCATTAGTGGGTTGGGGTTTCCTTAGGAATTGAGTCATCCACCCCTTTCTTTTTCCCGGCCCGTCCGGGTGGCAACTCCATTTTCTTTGGACTTAGGTCCATGTTCTCTAAGGCCCCAAGCCTAAACAGTATCGAAGTCGCAAGAACCATTCCACCGGGAGTGGGGGCGAAAATCTGCACTGACATTTTGGCTAAACACACTTTTGTCACTGTTATTATTATTATTCTTTCGGGCTAGATACACTAGTGTCAATAAGGGATGCTCCTATAGGCAGTATAATATGATTCTTAGATCTCCGGTATTGTGATAGACCATGTCAATTATTCTGGAACTTGTATATTGTATAGGGACTTGTTACGCCCAACGTGCATGTGCTTGTGAGATATTGGCACGTATATGTCGAGTTAAAGAAATTTTATTATGGCAATGATATTCGATGTTATCACATAATGATAAATGTTTAATTGTTGTTGCATTTGTAGTTAGTATGATGTTATGTGAATCATAGTGTTTACGAAATTGGATATATATATATATATGATGAATTAATGAGTATTAGATGGAAATATTGTTTTATTAGTCAAAGAATAAAGAAATGACTGTGGCATGTGTTGTTTGTATGCATTGAGTGATTGGATGAGTAGTAAGTATTATAAAAGATAATGAATGTTTAAATACAGGTACATTGCATGTAACATCCGTGATTTTGGAGAAATTAAATAGGTATTTTGAGATTAATTAAACTATTAGGAGAAGTATAGGTATTGTATATACCTAATATATACCTAGAGTATAAATAGTATATAAATATTATATATTAATTGTATATGTTGGATATATATATATATTATACTTGATATATATAAAATACATATAAGATATGTTTATATAAGATACACATTATATGTGCATGTAAGTATTTATATACCTTAAATATACATTACATATACATAGTATATGCATTATATATATGTACATAATGACATATGTAAAATATAAGTAACATATATATGACATATACATATACTTAAAGTGTATACAACATATAAAATGGAATATAAATATATATATATATTTATGGATGGGAAGATAGAAAATTAAAAATTAATAAAAATAAAAATAAAAAAAATAAAGAGAGAAAAGTCAAAGGAAGAAATACTTGATGGAGAATTAAAGTAAATTAATTAATTAAAAATATATGGATAGTAAATAAGAAGAAGCAAAAAGGAAAATATCGTCCTCTTCCGTCATTTACATTTTCAAATTAATAAAACCCTGGAACTTATATTTCTAATTCATTAATAGGGTGGTTGATTATATAGTTTCGATATCGAATTTTACCTCTCGGTCCGTCATCCAATATTAAAAGATTAATAGGTAGCTAATCTATCAACCTAACATTAAATCCAATACAATCAACCAACAACAAGGTATATTAAGGGAAATATCAAATCAAGGCATTCGATCAAATCTACTACAAACTAGGCATGAGTAAATTAGCTCATCATCATCAATTTAAAATAAACATTCATCTCAATATAAATCAAATCACAATTGTCCATTGAAATATTAATTCTCTTAATAAACAACAACAATCTAGAGATGAATTAAAAGAGAGAATATAAAAAACCCTTGTAGATGCCAAGAGTTGGACTACTTGTCTTCCTCCTAGCTCCACTTTGATGTTGATGAAGAACTCAAGCCCTCTTCAATTGATGATTCTACCTTTGAAAGATGGAATGGAGCTTTCTCAAGTGACCAAACCTTCAATGAAGCTTTCTTCAATCCCTAATCTTCAAGAGCTTGATAAACCTAATTTATCCCAAAGAACCAAGTTGAAGCTTGTCTATGGAAGATGGAGAAGATGGAAATGCAGGATGAGGAAGAGAATGATGTCTTCTTCTCCAAGAAGGAGAAGAATGGAATGGAATTGGAGAGTGTCACCCTCTCCCAACGTGTACCTCTTTCTCCCTTCCTCTCCATTTTAATTCTTTCAAAACACCAAGAGTGCTTGCCAACTCACCACATTCACCTTTGTCTCCCCCTTTTTTCTTTGTTTAATATTTCTTCCATGAAATTAGGCAACATTTTCTCTTTTTTTTTTTAATATTTCTTTTGGTAATTGAAAGGTCTTTGTCCCCCACTTTGTCCCCCAATTCATGTAAATAATTCAATGATTCCATAAATGACACGGCCAAGCCATGAGTGGCTTGACCGTGTTTCTCACTTTTCTTGGGACACGACCAAGCTTGCTGGCCGTGTCCATGGATGTCATTCTTTCTTTCCTTCTTCTCAAGAGGTGACACGGCCAAGCTCCTGGCCATGTCATGTGACACGGCCAGTGGCTTGGCCATGTCTCCTGCCAGCGTCTCCTTCTGCCTTCGTTCTTTTCTTTCTATGGTTTTGTTCCTTAGGTGAGACAGGGCCAGTGGCTTGGTCGTGTCTCCTGCCCGTGTTAGTCTCTGCCTAAATTTCTTTGAGGGACATGACCAAGCTTGCTTGACTTAGCTATGTCTCTTGCTTGCTCCTTGCCTTAGTGAGTGACACGACAAGCTTACTTTGACTTGGATGTGTCTTACTTGATTCATGCTTTTCCGTCATTGTTTTGATCCATCCAAGGGAGTTTTTGCACTTCAACCTAAAACCTACACTTCAAACAAACTTTAAACATAAATCAAATGAAAATTTAACTAAAAATAAATAATATTACTTTAAAAATACAATCATAAATGATCTAAACAAATACCCCACAATTAATTCCTTGCTTGTCCCCAAGCAAGGTTAAATTCACAACAAACTAAACAAAAAAATTTAGTTAAGTTCAAGAGTTATAAGGATGTATCAAGACTTTCCTTTCCCTAAATCTGCAATCAATATCAAATCAAGCAAAATCAATACCCATGCAATTTTTTGGCTTTTCATGCATAACCAATGTTGACACTCCCTCACCAACTCTTAAAAGTGTTTGATCATGGTGGTGTTTACAGTCATAACAATCAATGAAAGATTATCGGCATAGGCTTGCTTATCAATCAAATCTGCACCACCTAATTACAATCAAGCATCAATCATAAGGTCTTTCATTTGGTTGTAATGGGGCTAAGGAAAAGGTAAGACATTTGGGAGAGTGAGTTTATTCATTAAGTACAAGAGCAATTCAAGAATGAAGTAACAAATCATATGTATAACCCAACAATTCCCAAAACACCTTCCTCTCACCTACCCCTTAACATTAAAGAGCTTTTCAAGGGAACTCCCTTATTAAATCTTGCAATGATTATTCCCAACTTATTCTAACTCTATGAAAATAAACAACTTTTATTATTTTGAATTTTTTTTATATTTATATATATTTTCTTAGGGTGTTGCAACTAAAGAAGAATAATTTGTAATTTTGAACCCACTAAATTTAACCCCACACTTTATTTAACACAACACTTAATCATAAATGCTCTTAAAATGCTCTTGACCTAATGCAAGGGTAATAGTTAAAACAATAAGTTTTAAGCTAATGGTGTATTGAAAAAGAAAGAAAAGGAAAAATAAAATATGCTCAAAATTGGCTAAGTAAGGTTGGATATAAGGTTGGTCTATTTAAGCCAAAATGGGTTCACCTAATTGCCTTAATCATATTGATGCCTAATTGAAATTTTATGTAGTCTCAAAATGTATGTCAAAGCAAGTTCTAGAATTTCATCAATCAAAGATGTTTACACACAAATAAGAATAATAAGTTGATGGCTCAATTCCTCACTAGTTTAAAGGTGATGGAAATAATAACCATCAAAATTGACAATAAGCACCAATTCTAATCAATTCTCAAATTCATGCTTCAAAAATTCAAAGGTCATCTATCAACAATTTTATAACAATTGAACTTTTCAAATTTCATTTATTCATTGAAAAACAATAACTAAACTCAAGCAAAGATAAATTAAAAGTAAAAATACAAACTGCACCCCACACTTAAAGATTCATATTGTCCCTAATGTGAGCATGCATAAATTAAAAGAGAGAGTTTAGATGAAACCTAATTTCCATCGTTCCCATATGCGATATGAAGTGCTCCTTCCATCTTTAATGCAATTGTCACCCATGTGTGAGAAGATGAATAGCATGCAACTCCAAAAGGTACCATTGTATAATAAAACCTAGGTAGCATCCTTTGAAGAGCAATTGTCCAAAGGGAACATGTGAAGGTTGTCTTGTGGTGATCCTCCAATGCTATAGGAATTTGGTAAAAACTATTTTCAGTCTGCAACATGGTTATATCCAATTTTTGATCATTTGTTACATATTGTTCTCCCATCAAAAACATATTTCAAAATTTTTGGGGTCTTTTTAGGTTCAACCAAGTTTGGTAGAATGTCTTTCTCATCCGCTTTAGCAATCGGAAGGCCCCTCTCAAAAACCTCAGAATTTAAGATTAAATTGCACTCCTCAATTTCTGAATTGGAAATATTAGGCTCTACTTCCAAGGTCATGACCATCTCAAGGTTATCTACACTATCTTCACTAACTTCCTCGGAGGGCATGTTGTAGAGTTCAAAAAATTGCATACCTTGCTTCTCATCCTTTAATCTACTTGGGAATGGGATTGGTGGGATAAAAGGATTCGGAGGCTCATGCAGTTGTGATGAAGATAATACTTCCAAATTCTCCTCCTCCTTTGATTGACTTAGCTCCTCTATGTTGGGTTGTATCTCCTCGCCATTTTCCTCTTGATTAGTACCTGCATCAAAGGAATCACAAAATTTGTTATATATCACCTGTTCACTCCTCAAATTTGTGATTGCATTGACTTGTAACACCCCTTCCCGACCTACATATGTAAGCTGAGTAGAGGCGCCACACTAACCTAATGTTGCTACCAATTTTACTTAGTCAAATTTTAGTTCCGATTTTTTTTTTAAATTTTGCCATAGTTTCGCCTAAAAATTGAATCCCAAGTGTCGACAAAACCGGTTTTTTTCTTATTTTTAAAAACATTTTACACAAACCAATGCAAACAAAATCATTCTCAGTACACTCCCAATAAATCCCCCTTGTAACCTCAACTACAACCTGCAAAAAGGATTTACACTTCTAGTACAACATAAAATAAAGGTTTTGTGACAACCCCCATATTTAAATATTACACAGCGGAAGTTATAAAATATTTACATATTTACAAATTCATATACATCAAAACTCAAGTTTTACAACACATAAAATTTATACATGATTGGCAAGTCTGCTCTGATCTTTAAGCTCCCAAAATGGATTCTTCAAGGTCTACTCTCACTAGGTCTTGATGAACTCTCGGGTTCAACTCTATCCACTCTATTACCTGCGCGATTAAACACTATCGCGCTAAGCCAACGGCTTAGTAAGATAAAACATGCTAATAGTATGCTTTAATGCAATACAATGCCACATATGCTATTGATAAGATCAACATTATAAATATAAAGTTAACACATAATTATGCATTTCACAAATCATAGTCATATGAGCATACCACATTTCAACATCTTTCCACATTCAACATTACTCAATAACCAACATCTTATTTCATTAACTCATAACATTATTTAGGACATTCATATAACCTTGACACCTATGGGCCCAACAAGTATTTAATACGATATTCAGAGTTCAGAGTTACTGCTTTGGTTCATAGTCACAATTCTCATAGTGTAACAGACCCAGTCTCTTGGACCATCAACTCAACACATTTGAGGAGATCCTCAACCCGGCAAGACTGTTACAAATCATATATTTCATATTCACAATTCTCATAGTGTAACAGACCCAGTCTCTTGGACCATCAACTCAACACATTTGAGGAGATCCTCAACCCGGCAAGACTGTTACCTTTCATCATTTCTTAGGCATGCCACCCAAATCCAGAACTCTGAAACTGAATAACATATTAAACAAACAATTCATTTATTATATACTTACCATTTCCATTCTCAAATTCTCATCACATTTAGGCAAACATGCCTTCTTTCTTTCAATATCATCATCATAGCCAATCACAATGGCATTGTCTCATATCATGTCTTATTTGAATTATCATTTCAATTTCAATGTATATCATTCATGAAACACATAACCATTCACAATGCATAACATAACATTGCTCAATCTCAACAATGCAATTAGGGCAAAGAACAATTGATATGATTCATATAAATAATACATTCTGGTTTTAGACTCCATTTTATCCTTATTTTGAAAAATTGTATAAAATAATCTACTTGACTAAAAATTCTAAAATTTTTACAGAATTTAGTTTTGTATCTTAAAATCATCCCTTTAAAATTTCAGATCAAACTGAACACAAAATCTTGGTCAAATAGTTCACCTAACCAGACTGCCCCAAATGCCCTGCATCCTGGCAGCAGTTCTGAACTTTGTGAATTCCATAAATCAAATTCAATCAACGTGGTTCTAAATTATTTTTCTCAAATACTAGACTCACTAAGAAACAACATATCCAAAATTCAATTGGATATGATTTTTCTACATTTTATTAAAAATCCCGAAATTTAGCTGTCTCAGTTAAGGTACCTGCTGGAACAGTTCTACTAAAAATAATTTTTCTAAACTCATAACCATTCCAAAATCGAATCAACATATTTTTCAGTCATTCTAGACTCATAGAGGCACAACATATCAAAAATTCACTTCAAGAACATTTTTCTAAAATTAATTAAAAAGCATACAAGTCACAGCCTTTACTAATCCTAAAACAGAAACAATTTCACTAAACACCAATCTTACTCTTCCATCACCAACACCAACCCAACTTCTCATCTATCAAGCAAAATCAATACTTACAATCATACCATAAGCAACTTAATCATACCACTTCAAAAGAATTGAAGAAATTAGA
The DNA here is from genome assembly GCA_947685225.1 of Garcia nutans. Taxonomy (NCBI): domain Eukaryota; kingdom Viridiplantae; phylum Streptophyta; class Magnoliopsida; order Malpighiales; family Euphorbiaceae; genus Garcia; species Garcia nutans. Next base: position 42,076,014 of record CANTUV010000045.1, read on the forward strand.
GAAAAGATCTTACCTTAGTTAAAAACTTCTTAAATCAACACTTGAACACTTAATCTTTCTTCAATTTAAGCTTGAAATCATCAAAACCATCACTTGTCTCTTTCTTTCTCTTTGGCTATGGAGGGCCGGCCATCAACAAGAAGAAGAAGAAAAAATGATGAAGAAAACACAAGTCAAACCTTCTTTAAATATCCACCATATGATTTTATCCAAGCAATTACCAAAGTGCCCTTATTCACATAATTATCTTTTTGTCTTATATGTGCCCAATTAAGTAATTTACCAATCTCAAATAAATATCTTCTCTTGCATTGACCTAGCCTTTTGACCACTTTATATGTCATATATATTAACATATACACAACATATAAATTTGTCTCTAAACCCTATTTCTTCCCAAAATACATATACATATACTTTCTCTTCTCAATTTCTTTTCTCTTACAATTTAACGCATATATTCAATCCAATTATAACAATAACAACAACAACAATATGCAAAACTTCTAGGGCATAAATGAGGATATTACATTGACTTGCTCTAATTGGCTAGGAAATTCCTCTTTTTGGTGCGCTTGGAGTTGATGTGCCAGTTGCACAACTTGAGTTTCCACCTTCTTCAATGAGACTTCCAAAGAATCAAACCTCTTATCTCTCCATTCCTGATTTTTTGTGCTAATTTGAAGGAAAGCATTCAAATTATCTTCCACTGAGGGTTTCTCAAATTGATCTTGATTTTGTGCACTAATTTGAATAAAAGGCATTCAAATTATCTTCCAAAGTGGGTTCCTTAAGTTGATCTTGATTTTGTGTTCTAATTTAAATAAAGACATTCAAACTATCTTCCAATGTGGGTTTCTTAAGGTGATCTTAATTTGAGTATTGCTCTAGAGAGTAAGAACTTCTTTGGTAAGGTTGACAAAATTGTTGAGGTGGAATTTGTTGTTGGTTTTCCCAAGAAAAAGTTGGGTAGTTTCTCCAACTTGAATTATAAGGATCAGAATATGGGTCATTTCTACCCCTTGGCTGGAAACTTTCAAAGGCATATTCTTCTTCTTGCCTCTCTTGGTATTGTCCAAAACTAAATGAACACATGTTTGCACTATGTCCTGTAATGCCAAATGCTAGACATACTTCACGATTAGGAATAGGTGCTTTTCCTCTTGCATTTAGCATTGTAAGTTGATTCATTAATTTTGCTAATTGCCATGCCATGCCATGCCAGAATTAGAATTATCATCATAAAATCCCTCATGCCTTGAAAACTGCATCTTTACAATAAAAACACTTAGTAATTCAAAGAAAACAAACAAACAATTAAATTAAAAAAAATCAAACTATTACTACTTAAACTGCCTACCCCGGCAGCGGCGCCAAAAATGTTTTGCGCTCGAATTAAGTACTACTACAAAGTGACACTCGCAAGTATACGAGGTAATTGTAGCAACGGTGATCTCCCCAAGGTCGTCTCACATGGAAGGTGTTGTTCTTAATAATTTGGTTTAAATAAAATAATTTAAAGGATGGGAATGTGGGGTTTCCAATATTGGTGAAATTATAATAAAAGTAAAATAGCAAGTCAATAATTAATGGTGTGCTTAGAATTGGTTTAATTCTCGGAAAGATACCTAGGGTTATAGATCAATTCAATTAAAGCTTAATTCTCAAATATTCCATTAACATAACCTTGTTATTTAATTTGTTCCTTGAGTTTAATTAGTCAATTACCAATTCATTAGTTTTCACATTCATGAATTAACAATAACTAATTATTTTACATTTTCAAATTAATAAAGCCCTAGAACTTATATTTCTAATTAATTCATAGGGTGGTTGATTATATAGTTTCGATATCCAATTTCACCTCTCAGTCCATCATCCAATATTAAAAGATTAATAGGTAGCTAATCTATCATCCTAACATTAAATCCAATACAATAAACCAACAACAAGGTATATTAAGGGAAATATCAAATCAAGGCATTCAATGAAATCTACTACAAAGCCTAGGCATGAGTAAATTAGCTCATCATCATCAATTTAAAACAAACATTCATCTCAATATAAATCAAATCACAATTGTCCATTGAAATATTAATTCTCTTAATAAACAACAATAATCTAGAAATGAATTAAAAGAGAGAATAGAAAAACCCATTGTAGATGCCAAGAGTTGGACTACTTGTCTTCCTCTAAGCTCCACTTTGATGTTGATGAAGAACTCAAGCCCTCTTAAATTGATGATTCTACCTTTGAAAGATGGAATGGAGCTTTCTCAAGTCACTAAACCTTTAATGAAGCTTTCTTCAAACCCTAATCTTCAAGAGCTTGTTAAACCCAATTTATCCCAAAGAACCAAGTTGATGCTTGTCTATGGAAGATGGAGAAGATGGAAATGAAGGATGAGGAAGAGAATGGTGTCTTCTTCTCCAAGAAGGAGAAGAATGGAATGGAATTGGAGAGTGTCACCCTCTCCCAATGTGTACCTCTTTCTCCCTTCCTCTGCTTTTTAATTCTTTCAAAACACCAAGAGTGCTTGCCAACTCACCACATTCACCTTTGTCTCCCCTTTTTTTCTTTGTTTAATATTTCTTCCATGAAATTAGGCAACCTTTTCTTCTTCTTTTTTTAATATTTCTTATGTCAATAGCAAGGTCTTTGTCCCCCACTTTGTCCCCCAATTTGTGCAAATAATTCAATGATTGCATAGGTGACACGGCCAAGCCATGAGTGGCTTGGCCGTGTTTCTCACTTTTCTTGGGACATGGCCAAGCTTGCTGGCCGTGTCAATGGCTGCCATTCCTTCTTTCTTTCTTCTCAAGAGGTGAAAATGTCTCTTGCTAGTATCTCCTTCTACCTTCTTTCTTTGGTTTTGTTCCTTAGGTGAGACACGACCTATGGCTTGGCCGTGTCTCCTACCCGTGTCAGTCTCTGCCTAAATTTCTTTGAGGGACACGGCCAAGCTTGCTTGACTTGGCCGTGTCGCTTGTTTGCTCCTTGCCTTAGTGAGTGCACGGCCAAGCTTGCTTTGGCTTTGCCATTTCTTGCTTGATTCATGCTCTTCCATCAATGTTTTGATCCATCCAAGGGAGTTTTTGCACTTCAACCTAAAACCAACACTTCCAACAAACTTTAAACACAAATCAAATGAAAAATTAACTAAAAACATATAATATTACTTTAAAAATACAATCATAAATGATATAAACATTCCCTTATTTAATAAAAAATAGAAATAATATTAAAATTGTTCTATGTGCACTATTTTAAGTATTTGACCAGATATGGATAAAATAAATAAACACAGTAGCAAAAGGTGATGACAAATTATAAAAAGAAAAGAAACATCTCTTATTATTACTTTCATTATTTTTTCATCCTAACAATATTCTTTTTAAAGAAATTGACAAATGTAAAATCTATGGTAGGCGATAAGTGTAGCGTGCAGGCCAACTTTACTTCAGCCAATCCACGTAGGCTTCAGTTTGACAAGGCATGTCCAAATCAGGAGTAAAATCAGAATCTCGAGGCTTAGCTCCATACAGACGGTCAAGCCGACGAGGATCATAGCAATTACCCCGACGAAGAGCAGCAAGATGAACATACATCAAATACGTCCGAATGGTGATATGAGAAACCTTCCACCAAGGTACTAACTAATGGATGTTGACTTCAATACGTGAGTGGATCCAGTCAACCTAGTCAGCATATGAAGAAACAGGGTGGAGTAGTTTCCTAGCAGAGTGATGTTGTGATAAATACCTGGAAAAATCCATAGATGGAGTGACAAGCAAGCATAGATGCCCCTGAAGCCAAATTTGTAAACACAAGAAAAGAATAAAAAAAAGAAGAGAAAAAGAAAAGAAAAAAAGGAGTGAGACTCGTTGGTAGAAAATCCACAAGGATGACCTAGGAAAAAATTAGGTTGGCTCACTAGTTCCGAATAAGGGCAGACTAGATAAAAATTAGAGCAATAAAAAAATAATAAAAATAAAAATAATAAAAAGGGCCTAAATTGAAAACCCAAAAGGGCTATTTAGGTAATCACCTGAAGCAATAACGGACTCCCTGTCAATCTCTTTGACAATCCTGATTTAAGTTGGTCCAATCCAACTAAAGTCTCAACTAAGATCACAGGTATTGGAGATAAGCCTCCTTCCATTTGGTCCATGATATCCACTACTCATGGGTCAATATCACCGTCAGAAGAAACAAGCATAAATTGTCCAAGCAAGTATGGACAAAGTATACATCCCCATGCCTTGGTAGGAGCCAAGTGAGAAATGCAAAAGTCAATTACGGGACCAAGCAGAATCTTCTCACCTCTCATCAACTGTAGAACTTCAAACTTTGAAAGTTTAAACAACATTTGCATCTTTTGTTGAGTCTTGGAAATCAATATAGGTAATGCCATTGGTTAATTTCTTGGATAACCAAGGATGGACTTAAACTCTTCAATCATGGGACATATCTCAAAGTCATTTATCTTAAAAGTCCTAGAATTCACATTCCAAAAAGAAACCATGGCATGTAAAAAAGAATGGTCCAATTTAATATTTTGAAAACACTTCAAAGTATTAATTTTAGACTAAGATATTTGTTCCCAATGAATGGCATTCATATTTTTAAATAGACCTTTTATTTTTGTCAAATTATGTTCTGTCATTGTTGAAATTGAAGGGAAATTAGAATTGTTAAAAAGGAATTTTGATGCTAAAGTTGAAAATTCATGGTTTTTGTAAAAGGTCATAGCAGGGAAAGAAGATTTATATAGGATGATTGGTCATACCAAAGTTTACAAGGAATGGTTTGAGACTGAGATGCGCAAGGATAGGAAATTAGCGACGAAATGATTTTGAGTGGCCGCGTTGCCTTCGGTTTGTAAATCAGTGCTACTGTGGAATTTTGAATTATTGTAATGTAGGAATAATAAAAATTATAATACCAATATATATATATATAAAGAAAAAGAAAGAAAAGAAAAAATAATAATAACATATTTGAAAGTCAAAAGTTGCAGTAAAAGCGCAAGTTATAATTATCATTATTATTATACAATATTTTTTCAATTAGTACAATATTAGATCACTGAGAAGGAGGTGGTAGATTATGATCAAATAAAGCCCTGAAGAAGTCATCCCCTATTGAAGGAGTAGGCATATCATCTATCCCAGGTCCACCCGAAGCAGGAGCACTCAAATCTCTATTACCTTGAAATTCATATCTATAACAATCCTCATCGAAAGTAGACAAAAGAATCTCATGGTCATCAGTTTGTGGTCCCCTAGATGACGAAGCACCAGGATTTCTCATCCCCTATAATCGAAAGTCTTAAAAATCTTGCTCTGACTGATTATACAATTTTTCAAAATGGGCAACCTGTTGACGACTAACAGCTAACTCTTCTTGAAGTTTCTTGTTTTGTTCCTCAAGCATCCACTGTGAGCCAAAAAGAAAAGGGTAAGAGCATACATAATCATGCATACATGTAGCATAAATCATCATGGAATAGGAAAACCTACTAGGTAATTCATATCATACCCTTTGGATGAGATGGCATCTCTGGTTGATTAGAATGAGCAAATGGAGGAGTGGCAAAGAAAGGTTCAGCCTCATGACCAAACGAGCCAGTAGCCTACAATAATCATTGAAACAGTCAAAAAAAGATAAGAAAGAAGTAATTTCAATGGAAAAATGATAAAATTTACTTGAGAGGTGCTAGCCCCGGACGGACCCTCCTCCCTCTCTATGATACTCCTCTTCATCGCTATCCTCCTTTTCTTCGGGAATCTCCTGGACACCAACAAGAGATACATCAAAGTTTAAGAGTCCTACTTGAATAAACTTGGCATATGACGCACTCGGTGGATAGAGAAAGGTTTCAACATCATAACTGTGTCGAGCCAACCACCACGCATTCTTCAGCATTGATGAGATATTTAAAGAGTACTCTGGGCAATTCATTGGGATCCTCCATCATTCAAGACTAAGGAAACACTCATACACTCTCTTCCCAAGAAACCAACCACTAGACACAGGCTGGCAATAACTCGGCAGGTATGCTGAAAAGGCAGTGCAACGTTCATGGAAAAAGTCCAGTTCATTCGATCTTCTCTGTTCCACCAAGCCAAATTGACCTATAAAATGATAAAAAGAAAAGTGAGCATTTTACATAATTTTTAAAGTATACTGATACTATTTTACCTGGCCCCAGGTTAAGCAACTCAAGAGATAACTCTGGGTATGCACATGGTGAGAGCCAGGGACTGCTACACGATCTGACAACCAAAAATTCAATCTTGGATACCCAACTCTCTCTCTGGAAATTCCAGACACTCTCATAAGATTATGCTCATATGCCCATACCTACAACAATAATGAAAATCAAATTCATGCAAGTACAAGAATGGAATTTACATGGGTAGAAGAAGAGTACCTCGACAACCACCATGAAACCAACGAAAGACTTCTTATTTCTGCAAATCTTATCTAGTCCATGATAGAGATAGGCAAGGCTAGCTTCACCCCAGCTGTAAAGCGGTACCATACTCAAGTCAGCTCAATTCGGTGCTGCATAAAATGGACGACCCGAGCAAATACAATAAAAATCCTCGAGCATATTGTATGGCTATTTCCCTATGAACCCATCCTTCATAGTTTATCTAATAACTCAGAATCGGCTCAATTTTTATCTTGAAAGGCCCTTTTAATGATGCTTCCATACTGATTAACTATTGAATTTCTTCATGTGTAGGAATATCATTGGTAAGAGGGACCGAAAGGCCATAGTACTGGATACCAGCTATATAATCGACTAGTCCAATGGTCATCTTTCCTATAGGTGGGTGAAAAGTATGGGTCGTGTCCATCCACCGCTCTGACAATGTTTGAACTACACTCTTGCCTATCAGACACTCCTCAGATGGTGATTCCAAGATAAAGCTTTCAAAACTACAATCTCGGACAATTCATTTTACCCTAGAGGGTGCTACATCATACTATTGTCGGGATTTATAGACACACCCTCTACCCCGGATAACACAGTGATCGTGCTATCATGGAGCCAGGTAAGTTAACATGAGGTAAGTATATCATTATACCAATACCACTGAATCATAGACTAAATTTACTCGTTATGTTCTATTTTAATCTATCTATTTATTTTTTTATTAAATTCTTAAAACTAGACCCCTAATTTATTTTTTCCTAAAATAATAATAATAAATAATAATAAAATAATAACTACATATTAGTGATATTAAAATATAAAGTTGCATTGTTACCTTAGTTTTTTTGACTTGAACTGCAATGAAGCTGCATCCCAGCTAGTAGACTTACAGTTCCATTTTCATACCATCGAATAAATTTCAACAACTCAGCATTGGATCGAGTTCCTAATCTCAAAACATGCATCTTCTCCTTAACTCTCTGCTAAATCCTCTGCTAAACTCTCTACTTTATTTATGAGAATATGTAAGTGTGGATGAGTATTGAAGACATAAGCGATTTATATAGAAAAATTGCAAAGGAAAAGAAAAAGAAAATAAAGATGAAACTTTCGTGATTTTGAATGAAGAATAAAAAGGAAATGGAAATGGTGTGAGAATGCAAAGATAAAAGAGGGTTTATATAGAAAAAAAACTAAGGCACGAAGACAAAAACCAAAAAGGGAAAAATAATATTCTCATGAAAAAAAAGAAAAAAAAGTCAATATCACTGTTGATAAATAGTAAATGAATAATTAGTGAATAGTGAGTAAATAGTGACGACACAGTGAATAAATAGTAAATTCAATTATTCAATTCAATTATCTAAATATTTGTATGTCTAAAAATATTTTGGCACTTTTAAAATATTTTTACATGCAGGAAGCAATAGGATATAGGCATGGTGAAAAATAGCTAATTTTTTGCAAATTTCTTTATTATCCTACTGATTACAATCATTTTTTGCAAATAACCAAATTTTCTTCTAAGTCCATAACTTATCTCAGTTCCATAACCCAAATTATCTTTTAAGTCCAGAACTTATCTTGGGTCCAGAACCTAAATTATCTTTTAAGTGTAAAACTTATATCGGGTCCAGAACCCAAATTATCTTTTAAATCTAAAACTTATCTTGGGACCAGAACCCAAATTATCTTTTAAGTCCAAAACTTATCTTGGGTCCAGAACCCAAATTATCTTTTATGTCCAGAACTTATCTCAGGTCCAAAACCCCAAATTATTTTTAAGTCCAAAACTTATCAGGGTCCAGAACCCAAATTATTTTTTAAGTCTAGAACTCAAGCTAACCTTGATTATGGAATCTAATGTGACTATAAACCCAGTCAAAAATCACATTAGTTTTCCTTCTCTTTTGTTGTAGTCTCAGATCGCTCAAGTAGGGGGCAAACTGTAGACCCTTAATTATTAACCCAATCTAGTCCAATATTTTTAAACAGTCCAAAATATTTTTTGTGGTATTTTAATAATATTTATTACTTATAATATTTATTTTTAAATTAAAATAAAACATAAATAAAAAGAAAAAAAGAAAAAAAATTAAAAATAAAAATCGGCGGCGGGCAAAATTAGTGATGAAATTTTTTGTCGCTGGCGATGAATATGCCACAAGACAATTCATTGCAGCTTTCTCCTACGATGAATTGGCCTGTGGCCCGTGCCCGCAGCAATTTTTGACAGCATAACTTTTGCCAGCGCAATTTTTCTAAAACCTTATTCTACTTGGTTTTTAATTTTATTTTCTAAATTGTTTTTATTTCCTTAGCCAATTAGTATTAGGTTTTTATTTTTCTTATAAATACAGCATTAAAACACATAGAAAAGGACTTTGGATCTTTTATAGAAAGAGAGATAAAATTTTTGGGAAATTTAGAACCTAGGATTTGAAGGATCAAGAGGCAGCAAAATTTAAACACTCCATCAAAGGCAGCCCACACTGTCTTTGTTATTGTTCAACCAAAATTCAAATTGTGGTGAAACCAACAATGGAGGTTTGAATCTCTATTTACTTGTTTATGTTTATAGTAGTTTCATCACTCAATTGGATTAATTGTTTAAATGTGCAATAGATGATCAATTATTCTACTTACCATCCAAACTCTATTTGAAACCCTAAAACTATTTTTCAAAACCCTAATATCTTAATACCAGTAAAACATATTTTTGAAATACTGAAACCCTAATTACAGTTTTCTAAAACCATAAAATAATAGACTATTTTCTTAAAACCCTAACCAAATCTATTTTTCTAAAAGATTTACAGTAGCCTATTCCTTCCAAATACCTAATTTAAAAGCCAATTTTCATGATCTTCAATCTTATTTAAACTTTAAAATTATTTTCATAAAACTTCTGAAATCCTAAATCTTTAAAATATCCAGTAGCTATATTACTTCTTTTATATTAAATATTTCTCAAATTGATTAATCCAGTAAACTAAATTACAATAGCTTAATTGTTAAAATGAAACCAAAGAAACCTAAATTGGTGCATGAACCCTAAATTTGTATACTTACTATTTTATTTAAATTAGATGAATGTTTATATTTTGATTGATTTTTGATGTCTTTGATGAATGATTTATTTATAATGAATGGTTGAATATTTTTAATGATTAGTTTTGATTTCAAAATATTTTAAGAGGTATGTTTCCATGTTTTGGGTACCTTATGTCTTGAGCATCATGTAATTGTTTTTATTTTAATGTTTTTTGGAACAATGTAAAGGATACATTTCCACCTTTTGATGGGTGTCCTATTTAGCTTTAGACATGGACGATGTGAGGACATGTTTCCATCCTTGGATGGGTGTCCATTTATTTGCTTTGTTTGGACATTGTAATATGGATAATATCATTATATTTAAGAATTTTATAATATTAAGACCTACAAAGGAGACCGGTTCCAATGAACCGGGCATTGTGGGGGTGCTGGGTCATTTCTCACCTTACCTACACATACCTAACTTTTCGAACCCATTAAAGGGTCAGAGATTCCTTAGGAATTGAGTCATCCACCCCTTTCTTTTCCCGGTCCGTCCAGGTGGGGACTCCATTTTCTTGAAACTTAGACCTGTGTTCTCTAAGGCCCTGAGCCTAAATAGTGCAGAAATCACAAGAACCATTCCACATGGAGTGGGGATGAAAATGCCCTTTCATAATAAGTGATGCCAATAAGCTTGGATTAATAATTGGAATGAGTTGGAATGAAGAACCTTTATTGATGAAGGCTATGGTATTTTAGGGTTTTAGTGAAGAGCTTGTATTTATTTAATGTGATGGGTTAAAACATGTTATAATATGTTTGTAATGATATAAATAAACTTAAAACACAAATTTAAATGGATCCAAATGGATTTTCAATGTTAAAGTAAGGTTAGGCATAATTTTGGAAATTTGTAGGAGTGATGTTTAATTAGGGTTGTATTGTTGTAATGCCTTAAATTGTGATTTTAAATGATTGTATTTATTCGCATTTTGAATAGGCATTAAGAGGAAGTGAATTTCCCAACCATAGTGTTGAAGGGCAAGTTGGAAGTGAAGGTTGGTGGGAGAATTTTTGTTTGGATTGGAGTGCTATTTGAGGTATGTACAAACTTTTGATAAATGAGATATGTTTGCATTACATTTGGCCTAACACATTTTGGATGAAAAATGTGTTAAGCTACCTGGTAGCATGAACATTCATGAACATTGCGATTTAACATGTGAATTGTTATATGTGAATTATGAAAAACAATTATTAATGGCTAAAATGAATAAAATGTGAATTACGTTCATTATGTGAAAATGACCCAAAAATATTTGGGTAATTTGATTTTAATGTGAGATGACATGCATTGTGATGATATGAAGAGATGTGATGAATTAAAGTGAATTGACATTTATGTGAATGCAAAAAATGAGAAATGAGACAATGTGATGAGAAAAAGTGATTATGGAAAATATGAATTATTTGTATGCCTAGTATGTTGTTCGATTTCTAGAGTTCTGTGTTTGGTGGCATGCCTATGAGGTTATCCTCATTATTTGCCTTTGGAGCTAGATGCTAGGCGTCACTGATATATGATTTTCCTTCTGGGCTAGACGGTAGGTGTCATTGATATATGATTTGCCTTCGAGGTTAGACACTTGGTGTCAATATGGACCAAAATAGTACCTCTGGGATTTGAATAATATATTAGTTTGTTTGGGCCCATACTTGTGTATGTATTTATATGAGTTATAAAAAGATTAAAGGTTATGTTTTAAAGTGGAATTGAGTGCCACATTGTGACATAACATGCAAAAGCATTATGAATTGGCATTATATTAAACTTTTGTTATTATCAAAATTTACATCGCTAGGCTTTTAGCTTAGTGCGATTATAATTAATTGCGTAGGTGACAGAGGTGATTCGATAGATCCGGAGAGTTCTACTGGACCTGGTTGGGTCTAGACTTGAGTTGATTTTTGCTACTACAAGATCAAGCAAGTTGCCATCATGTATATATTTTATGTTATAGTACATTTTGATATTATGTATATTATGTTTATGTTTTTAAAGTTTAAATTGTAAATTCTAAAGACTCTTTGGATAATTGTGTAACGTTGGACTTTATACATGTGTTTTGATATATAAATATATGTATATGTACAAATGTTTTGAGGAAATGTGGAGAAATTGAGAAGTTGGGAAGAAAGGTGTGATTTATTCCTTATTGGGAGTGTGTTTTTGCAGGTTGTGTAACTATTGAATTTTTGGGATGTCCAAATTACAGACAAAACTCTGGCAAAATTTTTTTAGAGATTTTTATATAAAATATTTATTTTGAGTACCTATAATTAATAAAGAATATTTTATTTACTATTTAAATATACATTTTAAAAGTGTTTGGGATTTTAAATTGGAAATGTGAAAATTTTTATTAAACCGGGTTGTGGCATTCTTATACTTTATATTTGTATTTTACATATACTATGTATATATATTATATGCATATAGGGTATAAGGGTGTTACATTTATTTTTGTATCAGAGCCTAGGTTTGAGGTTCTCGACCTTGGTAGGTTATTAGAGAGAGAAAATGGGGATTTCAAATATGGTTTTAAATTGTGATACATGCATTATCACTGGCATTATATCTTATCTCTAATGTAGCAATTTCTACTGTATTTGCATATATAGGTAGTTATAGTGTCTAGGATGCACCAGTCTGCAGAGGGTAGTTAGAGAGTGTAGCTTCAGGTGAGGGTGGAGTTGGAGCTAGTGCTGAGACTTCTGGAGAGGCATCTGCATTTGTGCCGGTCAGACCAATAGTTGAGGAGGTTCCGCTAGGCTAGGTACGGATGATGGTAGAGCTATTGAGATAAGCTCTGATTCAGCAGCCACAGCCACAGCAACAGTTGCCGACTCAAAAGTATGATAAGTTTAGTGAGTTTGGAGCCACATATTTTGTTAGCACTATAGACCCGACTATAGCAGAGCAATGGTTGGACAGGGTCTAGAGAGTATTGATACAGTTATAGGCTAGTCCAGAGGAGAAGTTTGACTATGCTAGATCTCTTCTGTAGGGGAATACATATAAGTGGTGGAAGACGGTTCCCCATGGCACAACTGATCCACCAGTTTTTACATATGTTGATTTCTTATAGGAATTAAGAAGAAGTATATCTCAGAGAGTATAAGGATGCTAAGAAGATGGAGTTTCTGAGTTTCAGGAAGGAAACGAGGACTGTGCCAGAGTATAAGATTGAGTTCATCCGGCTGAGTCAGTATGCAGGGGGATTATATGTGATAAGATTTACAGATGCCGGAGGTTTGAGGAGGGGTTGAGACCCTCTATCATGTGTTTAGTGGCAGGATCTCAGTATCAGAATTTTTCTCATTGGTTACAGGTACTAGGAGTGTAGAGAGGGCACAGGGTCTTGCAGCAGCTGCCACAGCAAAGGAGAGCATAGCTAGGAGACCCTGGGGTGAGGCATGGTGTTCATCATCGAAGAGAGGTCGAGGGGGATATCCTCAGAGATTCAGTAGGAGCAAGGGGGTAGCCTGGCAGGTCAGCATAGTAGCAGAGATGGAGATAGAGATCTGCAGCCTTAGTGGCTAGTGCTCTGAACCTAGTGGCTCAGAGGCTTGCTCCACCTACCTGTGCTCTTTGTGTAAGGCACATGGAAGTAACTACTGGAGGACTGGTGCACCAGTAGTATGTTACAATTGTGGATCAGCAAACCATTTTCTTAAAGACTGTCTAGAGTCAGCAGATGACAGACAGACAAATATAACAACATCCAAACCCAGTGTCAGAGGGGGGTCATGGTAGTAGAGGTTTTGGCAGGGGTGGTAGATTAAGGTCTTGTCAGAGAGGAGGATCTACAATAAGGAGTAGAGTAGATGATGTAGGGCCATCATAGTGGGTTTATGTAATGCACATAAAGCCAGATGCTTCAGCTATCGTAGCTGCTATTTTTACTTTGTTTGGTACTTCAGTTCATGCATTTATAGACTTTGGATTGACTCATTCATATCCATCTTGCCTGTGAGTGATTTACATTCAAAGTCCCTAGGATTTGATGTGTTGGCTACAAATCCTTTAGGTCATAGTATTGTAGTTAGCATGGTGCACCGAGATAGTCTAGTTGTTGCTCAGGATGAGGAGTTTCTCAGTGACCTAATTGAGATGCCTTTTATGGAGTATGATTTAATTCTGGGTATGGATTGGTTATCCATGCATGGGGCTGTGGTAGACTATCAATAGATATATGTTATCCTAAGAACACATGATGGTAGAGATATGGTGGTATCTAATGAGCAGATACAGCTTTCATCCATGTTTATTTATGCTATATCAGCTAGAAGGATGATCCAAAAGGGATGTGAGGCATATCTTGCTCATGTTTTGGATACAATAGTAGTGAGGTCCCAGCTTGACAGTATACCTACAGTTGCTAAGTTTCCAAATGTTTTTCCTGATGAGTTTCTAGGGGTACCTCCTGAGAGAGAGGTAGAGTTTGGTATCAATTCGATGCTTGGTACCACTCCCATCTACATCAACTCTAATCAGATGGCACTTGTAGAATTAAAGGAGTTGAAAGTGCAGTTGCAGGAGTTGCTTGATAAAGGGTTCATCCGCCCTAGTGTGTCACCATGGGGAGAACCTATCTTGTTTGTGAAGAAGAAGGATGACACTTTAAGATTATGTATTGATTACTGGTAGTTGAATAAGGTGACCATCATGAATAAGTATCCATTACCTAAGATAGATAATTTCTTTGACCAGTTGAAAGGACCAGCAATATTCTCTAAGATTGATCTGAGATCAGTGTACCATTAGTTGAGAGTTAGAGATGTGGATGTACCCAATATATATTTTCGCATGAGGTATGTGCATTATGAGTTTTTGGTGATGCCTTTTGGATTGACAAATGCACCAGCAGTATTTATGGATTTGATGAACAGAGTGTTTAGACCATACTTAGATCAATTTGTAGTGGTCTTCATTGATGATATTCTGGTGTATTTGAATAATGAGGAAGATCATGATATACATACATGGATTGTATTGCAGACTTTGAGAGAGAAGCAGTTATATACTAAGCTATCTAAGTTTGAGTTCTTACTCGATCAGGTGACTTTTCTTGGTCATGTGGTATCAGCAGAGGATATTAGAGTTGATCTAAGTAAAGTTAAGGCTGTCATGAGTCAGAGACCACCAAAGAATGTGACAGAGGTTAGAAGTTTTTTGGGATTGGCAGGCTATTATCATCGGTTTGTGAGGAGTTTTTCTATGACAGCTACACCACGCCCCAGATTACTTTGGAAAGGAGTAAGATTTGTGTGGACAGATCAGTGTCATGTGAGTTTTGAGTAGTTGAGGGATATGTTAACTCAAGGTCCTGTCCTTACTCTACCTGTGGAAGATAAACCCTATGTGATATATAGTGATGTTTCACAAAGTAGTTTAGGCTGTGTTTTGATGAAGGAAGGTAGAGTCATTGCTTATGCCTCTCGACAGTTGAAGCCTCATGAGCTAAATTATCTGACTCATGATTTGGAGTTATAGCCATAGTTTTTGCATTGAAGATTTGACGGCATTACTTGTATGGGGAGAAATGTTTCATTTATATTGATTATAAGAGTTTGAAGTATCTGCATGTTCAAAAGAGTTGAATTTGAGACAGAGATGGTAGTTACAGTTGATTAAAGACTATGACTACTTGATTGATTATCATCTTGGCAAGGCGAATGTAGTTACGGATGCCTTGAGTCAAAAGTCCATGGCATGTTTGACTTCTTATTCACTCTCATTACTTGTTGAGTTGAGAGCATTGAATGCCAGATTTGGGTTATGCAATGATGGTGCAATGATGGCTCAGTTGCAATCGAGGCTTGTTTTGTTTGATCAGATTAGGGAAACCCAACTTGCAGATGAGAAAATCCAGAAGAATGTGATAGATTTCCAAAAGGGGGAGAGTCAAAACTTTTCATGTGAGAGATGATGGCAATTTATGGTACAAAGATAGGTTGTGCACTCTTGATGATACATGATTGAAGAGGAAGATTTTAAAGGAAGCACATTAGTCATTCCATGCTATGCACCCTGGAAGTACCAAGATGTATCAAGATTTGAAGCAGCATTACTAGTGGTTAGGTATGAAGAGGGACATAGCAGAATTTGTATCTAGATGTCTCACTTGCCAGAGAGTGAAGGCTGAACACCAAGTTCCTTCAGGGTTGCTTCTACCATTATCAGTTCCAGAGTGGAAATGTGTTAGAGTGATGATGGATTTTGTGACTGGACTGTCGTTGACCTAAAAGAAGCATGATGCAATCTGGGTGATAGTTGATCGAATGACAAAGACAACTCTTTTTCTTCTAGTTTGGATGGACTATTCACTTGAGAGGCTGGATGAGCTATATATCAGTGAGATAATGAGGTTACATGCAGTCCAAGTTTCTTTGGTGTCAGACCGAGATCCCCGATTTACATCAAGATTGTGGAGGAGTTTGCAAGATACATTGGTTTTTTGGTTGAATTTTAGTACTATTTTCCATCCTCAAACAAATGGACAGTCAGAGAGAGTGATACAGATTCTAGAGGGTATGTTGAGGAGTTGTATCATTGATTTCACTGGGAGCTGGGATAAATACTTGCCACTCATTGAGTTTGCCTATAACAGTCATCAGTCCATTATTGGCATGGCACCTTATGAAGCCTTGTATGGCAGGAAGTGTAGGACACCTTTATTTTGGGATGAGGTTAGAGAAGGTAAACTGGTTGGTCCCGATTTGATTCAGGAAATAGAAGAGAAAGTAAAGGTGATTTGGGATCATCCAAAAGTAGCTTTAAACATATAGAAATCCTATAAAATTTTGAAGAGGAAAGACATAGAGTTTAGTGTGGGAGATAAGGTGTTCTTGATGGTGTCTCTATGGAAGAAGATTCTGAGATTCGGTCGTAAAGGGAAGTTAAGTCCTCGCTTTATAAGACCATATGAGGTATTAGAGAGGGTTGGTCAAGTGGCTTATAGATTGGCTTTGCCACCTGAGCTAGATCGGATACATAATATCTTCCATGTCTCTATGCTTCGGAGGTACATGTCAACCCCATCTCATATCTTATTTGTAGAGTCCATTGAGATTAGTCCAAATCTGACTTAAGAAGAAGAACCAGTGGTGAATTTGGCACGAGAGATGAAAATAGTTGAGAAATAAGAAGGTACCATTTGTTAAAGTTCTTTGGAGGAATCATACCGCTAAGGATGCGATATGGGAGAGTGAGTAGATGATGTGGAGTCAGTATCCTCAGTTGTTTAAGAATTGATATTAGGTAATTTCGCGTATGAAATTTTCTTTAGGGGGAGAGAATTGTAACATTCTAAATTTTTAAAAAATTAAATAAAATAAATTAAAATTAAAGTAAATAAATAATTTTAAATGGAAAATTGAAGGATTAGAAGTGAAAAAGTAAAGTGTATATGTGAAAAATATATAAAATATATACAACATATACAAAAGTCAACATTTAAAAAGAAAAGTTAAAAGTCAAATGGCAAAATGGTAATTATACTTTGTAAAATTAAAATTATTTAAATTATTTAAAATAAATTATTTTTTATTGGAAGAGGTAATTTATGATTTTTTAAATAAATAAATTAACAATTAATTAATTAAAAATATAATAAAATAATACATATATGGGCATATTTTTAAAATGGAAAGAGAGAGAAATTAAAAGTCTTCATCATCTTCTTCTTCTTCCTCTAGGAGGCATAACCTCCATTGTTGTCCAAGAGAGATTTATTCATCTTCCATGCTTCATCAATTGAAGGAATTAACAAGTTTCAAGTAAGATTTCAGTAATTTTCTCCATAAATACTAAGTTTTTCTTCTTATTCTTTGGATTTCCATAAAGATTTGAGTATGTTGACTTTGGAATGTTGTCTTAGCATGATTTAATGACTTGAATGGGTATGTATGAAGTTATTTTGATTAGTTATTAATGATTTTTAAGTTGGATTGAAGAAATGATTAAGTTCGAGTTGAGTTTGGTTGAAAGAGCTAATTTAGGGTTATGTAAAATTTGAACTTGTGAAATCCTATGTTTTAACTGTGCAAATTATTCCAAATGTGTTGTTTTATTGCATAAAAAAGGATTTTTAAGTCAAATGACAGATTTGGTTAAGTTTGGTTAGAGATTGGATGAGGTAGTGTTGAATTTAGGGTCTTGGAAGGGAATTTTCAAAATATTGATATTTGTTTGATTTTAATGTTTAAATCATATTATTTAATGATATAAGTGATGGAAATAAGCTTCAATTAAAAATTGGAATGAGTTGGAATGAAGAACCTTTATTGATGAAGGTTATGGCATTTTAAGGTTTTAGTGAAGAGCATGTATTTATTTAATGTGATGGGTTAAAACATGTTATAATATGTTTGTAATGATATACATAAACTTAAAACACATATTTAAATGGGTTCAAATGGATTTTCAATGTCAAAGTAAGGTTAGGCATAATTTTAGAAATTTGTAGGAGTGATATTTAATTAGGATTGTATGCTTGTAATGCCTTAAAATGTGATTTTAAATTATTGTATTCATTCACATTTTGAATAGACATTAAGAGGAAGTGAATTTCCCAACCCTAGTGTTGAAGGGCAAGTTGGAAGTGAAGGTTGGTGGGAGATTTTTAGTTTGGATTGGAGTGCTATTTGAGGTATGTACAAGCTTTTGATAAACGGGATATGTTTGCATTACATTTGGTTTAACACATTTTGGACAGAAAATGTGTTAATCTACTTAGTAGCATGAACATTCATGAACATTGTGATATAACATGTGAATTGTTATGTAAGAATTATGTGCATTATGAAAATCCATTATTAATAGCTAAAATGAATAAAATGTGAATTATGTGCATTATGTGAAAATGACCCAAAAACATTTAGGTAATGTGATTTTAATGTGAGATGACATACATTATCATGATATGAAGAGATGTGATGAATTAAAATTAATTGACATTGATGTGAATGAGAAAAATGAGAAATGAGACAATGTGATGAGACAAAGTGATTATGGAAAAATATGAATTATTTGTGTGCCTAGTATGTTATTCAATTTTCAGCGTTCTGTATTTTGGCGGTATGCCTATGAGATTATCCTCATTATTTTCCTTCGAGACTAGACGCTAGGTGTCACTTATATATGATTTACCTTCAGGGCTAGATGCTAGGTGTCACTAATATATGATTTGCCTTTGGGGCTAGATACTTGTTGTCAATATGGACCAAAATAATAACTCTGTGATTTAAATAATATATTAGTTTGTTTGGGCCCATGCTTGTGTATGTGTTTATGTGAGTTATAAAAAGATCAAAGATTATGTTTTAAAGTGGAATTGAGTGCCACATTGTGGCATAACATGCAAAAGCATTATGCATGGACATTATATTAAAGTTTTGTTATTATCAAAGTTTGTACCACTAGGCTAATTATCAAAGTTTTGTAATTCATTGCACAGGTGATAGGGGTGATTCGGTAGATCCAAAGAATTATGCTAGACTTGATCGGGTCTAGACTTGAGTTGATTTTTTTTACTACAAGATCAAGCCAGTTGCCATCATGTATATATTTTATGTTATAGTATTGTGAGAGGGGATTTTCGTCCCCACTCCCGGTGGAATGGTTCTTGCGACTTCGGCACTGTTTAGGCTTGGGGCCTTAGAGAACACGGACCCTAATTTTGGAGAAAATGGAGTCACCACCCGGACGGGCCGAGAAAAAGAAAGGGGTGGATGACTCGATTCCTAAGGAATCCCCAAGCCCCTAATGGGTTCAAAAAGTTGGTACCTGTGGGGAAGGTGAGAAATGGCCCAGCACCCCTATAATGCCCGGTTCATTGGAACCGGCCTCCTTTACATGTCTTAATATTATAAAATTGTTAAATATAATAATATTATCCATATTACATGCAACAATTAAAATAATGCATCATTATATTAAAATCAAAGCAATGTCTAAGCAAAACAAATAAATGGGCACCCATCCGAGGATGGAAACATGTCCTTACATCGTTCATGTCTAAACTAAATAGAACACCCACCGAAAGATAGAAACATGTCCTTTACATTGGTTCAAAATATAAAAGCAATTTAAATTACATAGAACTTAATTAGTGAGGTACCCACAAAGTGGAAACATACCCCTTACAACATTTAGAAATCAAAACAAATTGATAAATGTAAATAAACATTCGTTATAAATAAATCATTCATCAAAGGTATTAAACATCAATCAAAATATATAATAAACATTTCATCCATGATAAATTAAATAAATCAAGCATTGAAATTAAATAAATCAACCACCAAGGCATATAATAGACTACATAATCAAATCTAAAAATAAAGCAAGTAAAGATACAAATTGAGGTTTACTGTTTCCACTTAAAGTTCTTTAATTAATATTTAGGGTTTTAGAATCTTAAGATATTATTATTGTTATTTGTTTAGGCTACTGTAAGTTTTAAGAGAATTGAAATGGATTAGGATTTTATAAATTTAAGAAATTAGTAAGGTTCTTTGATTGATCAAATTAGGGTTTAAGGGATAAAATTATGAAATTAGGGTTTTGACATTTGAAGATATTATGTTTATAATTCATGTTAACTAGATTGTTGTTTTGGTTTTATTAGATTATGGCTTTAGGTTTTAAATTAACTAGTTTGGGGTTTTAAATTCAATGAATTAGGGTTTAGTAAAATTTAAGGTTTACTGTTTTGGTTTTGAGAGAATTAGGATTCTTGGTGTTTCGAAAAATATGTTTGGTTTTAGGATTTGAGAAAACAGTTTAGAGTTTTATAAAGTTTTTGGAAATAGGCAAAATAATTTAAGGTTTTTGGAAACAGAAAAGCATTTTTTAGGGTTTTTGGAAATAGAACGAACAATTTAGGGTTTTAAGGTTTAGAAGAAATAAATTAGGATTCTAAAGTTTTAGAAGAAATGGAAAAGTAATTTTTAGGGTTTTTGGAAATAGAAGAAACGATTTATGGTTTTTGGAAACCAAAAGAAACGAATTAGGGTTTTAAGGTTTAGAAGAAACAGAAAAGTATTTTTCAATTTTAGTGAAGAAATAAATAAAGAAACTAGAGATTCAAACCTCCATTTGTTGGTTCCACCAAAAATTGTTTTCTGGATGAACAAGGACAAAGGCAAGGTTGTTGCCTTTGATGAATTCTTGATTGCTTGTTTATTGTTAGGGTTTTCTGTTATCCAAATTTTGATCAGCAAGTTTCAGTCCCAAGTTTTCTTTTTCTCCTCCTCTTTTTGTGTCTTTTAAAGTGTTATTTATAGTAAAATTTATAAGATTCATTCTAATTGTTTAAGGAAACTAAGATTAATTAGGAAAAGAAAATTGAAACCAAATAGAATAATTTAGTTTCGGAAAAAATTGCGTTGGAAAAATTTCACTGGCAAAAACTGCGATGGGCTGAGAGAAAATTGTGAGCTGTGAGCGAGAATTGGCACGACCAGCTAATTTCGCCTCAGGAATTTCCTGTGGTGAAATGGCTTTGGCCATTTCGCTTGCAGGAACCTGTGGGCGAAATTGGCCTTGGCCAATTACTTTCGGTGATAAATTTTTTCGTCGCCGATTTTTATTTTTATTTTTATCTATTTATTTATTATTATTATTTTTTATCATTTTTATTTTTTTAAAAAAAAGAATCATAAAAATAAATACTAAAATAAATATTATTTAATTAAAATAACACAAAAATTATTTTGGACTATATAAAATATATTGGATCGGACTGAGTAAAAAATTAAGGGTTTACAAGTATATTTTTATATAATGTATATTATATTTATGTTTTTAAAGTATATATTGTAAATTCTAAAGACTCTTTAGGTAAATTATGTAATGTGGGACTTTATAGATGTGTTTTGATACATATATATATATGTATATGTATAAAATATTTTGAGAAAATGTGGAGAAATTGAGAAGTTGGGGTGAAAGGTGTGATTTATTCTTTATTAGGAGTGTGTTTTTGCAGGTTGTGTAACTATTGAATTTTTGGGATGTCCAAATTATAGATAAAACTCTAGCAAATTTTTCCTACATATTTTTGTATAAAATATTCATTTTGAGTACCTATAATTAATATAGAATATTTTATTTATTATTTAAATATATATTTTAAAGTGTTTGGGATTTTAAATTGAAAATGTGAAAATTTTTATTAAACTAGGTTGTGACATACTTATACTTTATATGCGTATTTTACATATACTGTATTTATGTATTATACATATATAAGGTTTAAGGGAATTAAAAAACAAAATATGTTAGAAGGGTATGTTAATGGTAATTTTAGAATTAAACATTTGATTAAATAAAATTGTAAATCTTGGGCATCTATTTGAAAGTTTGAATCAATTTTGTACAACTACTATTTATTTTATTTGTAATCTTAGATTTCTTTTACCATTCCAAAAATATACACTCAATCTTTAAATTTTGTTGTTTCAATCAAATTATTATAAACAGACACCTTTCTTGTAAGATGGCCTTGAGACGTTCCACCATTACTATAACTATCTCATATACTTGTGAGAGTCGCTTTGTAGTAGTATTAAGTATAGCGCAATAGACTTGTTTGTTTAAAAACTTAATTATGATAAATAATGTTTTAAATGGTAAGTTGGATGATTCTTGGTGAATGGTGGATTTTTGAAAGCTATATTTTGGGAGTGTATCAAATTTATTGCAGGTTGATAATTTTTGAATGTTGAAATTACAGATAAAACTTTGGTGAAATTTTTTCTAGAGATTTTTATTTATAATATGTATTTTTGTTTTTTAACCTATATTTAAATGATTTTATTTAAATTTTTAAAGTATATTATAAGGTTTAATATATTTTCTTATAACTACATAAATTTTGAAAGGGTTGGTCGGTGATATTTTTATATAATGTATATGTATGTTGTATATACAGAGTGTATGTATTATACATATATGGGGTATAAGGGTATTACATTTATTTTGGTATTAGAGCCAAAAGACTTGTTCCTCTAGCTAGTAGTGGGATAAACCTCAGTGAGGATGCTGAGTCCGTTAAGGGGGTAGAATGTAATGCCTCTACATACAATGTACAACTTTGGGTTGCTATTTATCTTTAGGCAAATTCCACATCAATTAAGTGCAAGGTGAGGAAGCAGTAATACAGCTGGGCATGCTTTGGATTAGTAAGACGCATTTTGGGCCTGGAGTTAAGTCTTGGCCTAATAATAAATCCATGTGGGCTTACCCAAAGTGAACAATATCTTGCTAGTCAGGCTATTACATTACATGGAATGTGCCATGAAATGATGGCATGATAACTTGTGTGTCATCGTAAATATGCATTGAATTTAAAATGATAAAAGTTATCAAAGTACGTGTCACTAAGCTCTTGAGCTTTGTAACACCCTTGTGCCCTAAATACATACTATAAATATACCCCTGTATACATATAATACCTATTTAAGATACAAAAGTACTACATTAGTTATATATAAAACCTTCATTTCAATATTAAAAACAAATTATAAATTTATAAAAGAAATTCTATAGGAAAAAGTTTGCTAGAGTTTTGTTTGAAATTTCAATATTTCCAAATTCAATGAACATACGACCCGTAACAAGAATTCCTTTCCAAAACAAGAATTCCTAACATTTCCTCATTCTTCCATAAAATACTTAAATATTTAAAAGAAACATAACCATAATGAACAACATATAAAACCTTTTCTAAAATTTGTTTAGTACACACATAATATGTTAAGATATACAAAACTAAGGTTCATTATAGTAGAGACTATACATGAATGCACTCTTGGCACTGTTGGTCTTGTAGCAAAATAAATACTTCAATCCTCACCTCACTTTGGACCACCCTACTCTACAGTCCTCTTGCCAGAGAGATACAGCTAACCGCACTAAGCAATTTGCTTAGTTGTACATATTTGAATAACAACAAACATTTAAATCAACAATTTAATTATATAACATAATATACATTGATCTAACCATATCCTCTTTAATTACATTGCTCATCATCATGACATATTCACACACATACACCTATACACTTATACACTGGGCCCAAATTTTCATTTCTAGTGACCCAAAGGTCCAACACCTGGGATAAAATGTCACACATATCACCCGTAGGCTGTCCCCTATCAACACCAGAGGCAAGTGTCAAATATCACCCGAAGGTCGTCTCCTCTCAATACTGAGGGCGATGTGTCACATAGCTCACTTGAAGGCTGCCCTCGCTCAACACTTCGACAAAGTGTCCATTATTGCCCGAAGGCTGTCTCCTTAGAACACATACATCAACAACACTTCCTATGACCATTCCCACTTTACACTTTACATAACCATGAGTTACATTTACAATGTGACTCATTCCACACACACAACACTAATAAACCTTGTTCACTTCATATAAAAATTCTAACTTTAATTTGAGCAATGCCTAAAGTGACAATCTTCAAATAACTATGCCACATTGCATAGGTTATCTATATATCAACATTACAAAGGAACCATAGACATTATGCCCAAATCATTTTTAAATTAATTTAAAATCATTTAAATCTGTACTAACCTTTTTTGTTTTCCAATATATTTCAAAATCCCTTTCGAATCAAAAACCCTAAACTCCACACAAATTTGGCCTACACAAACAAAAATCAAACTATAAATAACACTATTTATTTAAAACCATTTCCATGCTTAATTACTATCAAACTTCCATTATTTATCTAATTTTTTACCAAAATCGCATCAAAACCCCATTTTCACCGTTTACTACTTTCCTCAAACTTCAATATCCCTAACTTATTTTCAATATCTAATCATAAAACCATTATTTGTATATCAAAATAGCATAAAAACAATTCAGTTCAATAATTATAAATATTTTCTTTAAAACTCCTAATTTAAGATATTCTTACTATAAGCCCTAAGTCTATCAAACTCAATCATATTCAATTTTGAACCTTAAAATCATAATATATACATTAAAAAAACACTAAATCAACAAATTACAATAATTATACTCACCCATATAAAAATTCTATTGTCCACATCATCATCCCATAACCCTAAATTCATTCATGCTTACACATATTTAGTTTCTAACTATAAAATCATCACATACATATGAAAATAACATTAAATTCATCCATTACCAGAATTATCACTATCCTTATTAGAAACCCTAATTTATACATACTGACTACATGACCCTAATTTGATACTTTATGCTTATCTTCACAAATTAATCATCAAATCATCACTCCTCCATCATATTAACTCAATTATTATCAATTTAAACCATTCAATCATGCTTTCTCTCTCTAAAATTCCAAACATTAGCTTATAAACTCAAAAACTACAAGCTTTGAGAGAAATACTTACTTGTTTTCTTGATTTTTCCTTAAAATCTCCTTGAAACCTTTAAAGTCTTGTAAAAATTTTGAGTATGGAAGAAACAAATCCCTCTCTCTCTCTCTCCTCATGAAATTCATCTCCAAGGAAGAAGATAACTTTTCTTTATTTTCCTTCTTCATTTCTAGCCATTTATATTAATTAATTAATTAATTATTCATATTTTTATTAATTTTCCTAGCCGCATATCTTTTTTTTTTCCTTCTTTTGACTTTATTATTATTATTATTATTTATTTAATTACTTATCTATTTTCCACTTCCCATTCATAAATACTCATGTATATGTCTTTTATATTTAAAGTATATGTATATGTCATTTATATTTTATATAACTAATGTGTATATAATGTAAACTTTATCTGTACATTATGTGTATAACATGTGTATATCTTGTATATGTTAGGTGTATAATATGTATTTCACATATACAATAGGCATATGTTAGGTGTATACTTTGTATAAATTATATATCTTTTATGTATACATTAAGCACATACCCACATATACCTTTACCAACACTTTAATTAATCACCAAATACTTATTTAATTTAACTAAAACCACGACTATTACAAGCTTAGCATGGTAGTGTTGTGAGTGGGATTTTTTCCCACACTCCTGATGGAATGATTATTGCGACTTCGACACTATTAGGCTCAGAGCCTTAGAGAACACTCACCTAAACCTAAAAAAATGGAATAGCCACCCAGACAAGCCAAAAAAAAAAGAAAGGGGTGGATGACTCAATTCCTAAGGAATCCCCAACCCCTTAATGAGTTCAAAAAGTTAGGTACGTATGGAGAAGGTGAGAATGACCCAACACCCCCCAATGCTCGGTTCATTGAACCGGCCTCCTTTTTGGGTCTAAATATTATAAAATTCTTAAATATTATGTTTTCTTCCATACTACATGCGATTCAAAATAAATAAAGAATTTATTGCATAAAAATAAATCAAAACAAAACAATAAATGGAAACCCATTCGAAAATGGAAATATGCCCTTACAATGTCTAAATGTCCATAAAGAAAATAAAATAGGACACCAACCAAAAGGTGAAAACATGTCCTTTACAATAGTCCCAAAATCTTAAATGATAAACTAAATTACATAAAAAACTGAGGCACCCACAAAGTGAAAATGTGCCTTTTACAATTCAAGAAATCAAATAAGTAAAATAAGTCATTCAGGCATCATAATTAAAACAAACATCCATCATAAAATAAACTAAACCATCCATCATATAACACATAGAAAAATTAAATAAATAATTAAAACTAGAGTTCAAGTCAGTAAACAAATAAAATTAGGGTTTAGGGAATTAGGGTTTAGGTTTTTAAGGTTTGGATTTATGAGTTTTGGGAACTAGAGTTTAGGAATTAAGTTATTGAAATTAGGGTTTGGACCTAGGTTTGGGAATTAAGCCACTGGAATTAGGGTTTCAGGTTTTGGGGTCTTGGATTTTGGGAATTAAGGTCTAAGAATTTTAAGGTCCTGGATTAGGGTTTGAGAAAATTGGGTCTTGATATTTTGGAAATAGATTAGGGTTTGCTGAATTAGGATTTTAGGTGGTTGATGAACTGGTCCTAGGGTTTGGTGTTTTAGGTTGAACAATTTGAAAGTAGGGTTACTGGATAAAAATGTTTCAAAAGAATTTAGGGTTAATTTATTATTTTAGGAAAATAGTTTAGGGTCTAAGGAATAAATTAGGCTTTTGGAAAATAGTTTAAGGTTTTGGAAAAATAGTTTAGGGTTTTATGATTTAACAAAATAGTTTAGGGTTTTTGGGATTTAAGAAAACAGTTTAAAGTTTTGGAAATTTAAGAAAATAGTTTAGAGTTTTCTTTTTTGGATTTAACAAAATAGGTAGGGTTTTAGCAATCGGATAAACATATTAAGGTTTTGTCAATTATTTTAAACTTTAAGCTCTTGGATGGTCTAATGGATTGAGTTTTGGTTTATAAAATACCCAATTAAGATTTTAATAATTAAACTACTAAATCATAATGATAATTAAAAGAATTAAACAAAGTGTTTTAAGGGAAAAGAGAAATCTAGCTATTGTATATTTAAACAACTTTATAAGTTAAAATATGAAGCTACTGTAAATATAAATAAATTATTGATTAAGACCAAACCTTCATTGTTGCTTCCACCAAAATTTATTTTGGATTCTGGTTGAACAAAAGAAAAGAAAGTGTGACTACCTTTGATGAATTGATGGTTGATGAACATTGTTGGTTGCTACTTGAATCGTGCTGAATGATGACTGTATCTGCTGCATGTTATTAACCCTTGTTACTCTTTTGATTATTGTTGCTCAGTGTTGCTTTTCTTGCTAAAATTGTTGATCCCTATTTTAGTATTAAACACCATTATTTATAGGCAAACCGTCCTAAAAAACCCTAACTCCAATCTTAATATGTCTTTAGAATGAATTCCACCCTAATTAGGAAACCAAATGGCAGGCCAAAACTCAAAATAACTTAAGACCATGTCGATCTGGACCGACCTGGGCCCTCCAAAGTCGACTTGGGCTGCCCAGACTTAAATTACTCTTGTATTTTTTAATTTTTGGACTAAAAAGTTTTAATTTGGGCCTAAAGAACTTAATTTAGGGTTTTGTGGTTGAATTTGTGCCTTTCAAAACTAGACCAACTTATTTAAAATTTTTAAACTAAGTTTACATCTTTTAAAGTCGAATCAAATTTATTTTGGCATTCTTTAATTAAGACCGTACCAACTTAGGGCCAAAATTAAGGGTCTACAGTTTGCCCCCTAGTTGAACAATATTGAATTGATTCAGATAATGAAAAGCAATATGACTATTGGATTAATTTTGGCAAAAATGGATTCTGGAACCGTTGTGGTTTGGGTTCTGGACCCAGTTTGAGTTATGGACTAAAAAATGATTTGGATTTTAGACCGGAGGTGGTTTGGGTTTTGGACTCGAGGTGGTTTGGGGTTTGAAACCATTTTGAGTTCTAGACTAAAAAATAATGTTGCTTCTAGACCCAAGGTGATTTGAGTTCTGGACCTGGTTTGAGTTCTAGAATTGAAAATGATTTGGGTTTTGGACCAGAGGTGGTTTGGTTTCTGGACTCGATTTGAGTCTGAACTCAAAAAGAATTTATGTTCTGGACCCGAGGCGGTTTCAGTTCTAGACTCGGTTTGAGTTATGGAATAAAAAATGATTTAGGTTCTGGACCCGAGATGCCTATAAGAATTAAAGTACTTTGCAAAAAAATTAGCTATTTTTTACTTTATCTGAATACTTATGTACGCTTGCTCCCTGCGTGTAAAAAATATTTTTTGAGTAGAAAAATAATTTTAGACACTTAAAATAAAATATCTATTACTTTGTGCTCGTGTGCTGCGTATGAAAAAATAAAAATTATTAAAAAAGTAAATTGAAGAATCATGAATTATTGAAACAAATAAGACAGAATATCCAACTTTTCCTACTGCCATTAGAAACAAATAATGCAAAATAAAGTAGCTTTGAATAATTGAAATAGACGAGAGAGAGCATCTGCATGTGATTTTGTCCTTCTAATTATTACATTATTATTGTTATTTATTTTTTATATTTTTATATATTATATTTATTTATTTATTTATTTATTTTTTATATATAAGAGGTCATGGCATTTCAATTTTTCAAACAGAACACTTTCATCTTCACTCTTTTCTTTAAAATTTGAGATTTTGAAAGCTTAAATGCTTACTATGGCTGGTATCCAACACTCCTCAAGGTATGGGACTTGATAAACAATGAATTTATTACTTACCTCTGAGACAAAGAGATGGAGCAAATTTCGTTATTACTCAGGATGCATCTCCACCGGAGTTCCAATGAAAAAACATCCGTAAGTGTTATCTTGCTATCTATTTAATTACTTATATAAATTATACAAAAAATAAGTATGAAAGTGAATGAAAATATGTATGAAAACAATTATGCAATTAAATTTATAGAATTTAGTATGCAAAACATGTGTGTAGCAGAAGTTATAGAAATTAGTGCACAAAATATATACGGTAATATTTACAAAATTATTCATGAAACTATTGATGTGTTAGAAATTGACAAAAATATGTATAAGAAATTATGTAGCAAAAATTATTGTATAAAAATGCATATTAAAATTAATATAGTAAAAATTATTGTATAAAAATATGCATAAAAATTTATATGTGTACTTACCTTGACTTACCTATATTTGGACAGCATGATGGTTGTGATATTAAAGTGAGAGGAAATATTCTCTAGACCTGCAAGTGGTATGATTAGGCCCTACCCGTAGTAAATACAATGGTTCGAGAAAGTGGCTTCGAGGACTTTATTTTGCAATTACCAGCACGGGGCTATCAAATTGACCGGAGCATGATTCATGTGCTTGTGGAGCAATGGTTGGACACCCCTCATGCTTTTCATTTTCCCAATGGAGAGATGATAATTGATCCGATCGACTTTGTTGCTATAACTAGTCTCCAATGTGATGGAACCCTTTTCCCTTTGACTAACAATATCTTATAGGAAAAAGAAATTTGACAGTTGATCCGTGTCAGGACCCAGTATAGGAGATCGTAAAAAATCAAATATGAGCCCATTCGAGAGTATTGGTGTGAGCGGGGATTTTTGTCCCCACTCTCGGTGGAATGATTCTTGCGACTTTAGCACTATTTAGGCTCGGGACCTTAGAGAGCACAGACCTAAGTCCAGAGAAAATGGAGTCGCCACTCGGACGAGCCGGGAAAAAGAAAGGGGTGGATGACTCGATTCCTAAGGAATCCCCAACCCCCTAATAGGTTCGGAAAGTTGGGTACGTGTGGGGAAGGTGAGAAATGGCCCAGCACCCCCACAACGCCCGGTTCATTGGAATCGGCCTCCTTTACAGGTCTTAATATTATAAAATTCTTAAATATAACAATATCATCCATATTACACACAATAATTGAAATAAAGTATCGTTATATTAAAATCAAAGTAATGTCCAAACAAATCAAATAAATGGACACCCACCCGAAGATGGAAACATGCCCTTACATCATCCATGTCTAAGCTAAGTAGGACACCCACCATGAGGTAGAAACATGTCCTTTACATTGGTCTAAAATATAAAAGCAATTTAAATTACATGATATTTAGCTAACGAGGTACCCGCAAAGTGGAAACATACCTCTTACAACATTTGGAAATCTAAATAAATCGATAGAAGTAAATAACCATTCATAATAAATAAATCATTCATCGAAGATATTAAACAAAATATAAAATAAACATCCATCCATGATAAATTAAATAAATCAAGCATTGAACTTAAATAAATCAAATCATATAATAAATTACATAATTAAATCTAAAGCAAGCAAAGATACAAATTGGGGTTACTGTTTCTCATTTAAAGTTCTTTAATCAATATTTAGGGTTTTGGAATTTATTGGTTTAAGCTACTGTAAGTCTTAGGGGAATTAAAATGGATTAAGGTTTTATGATTTGAGGGATAAATAAGGTTCTTTGATTAATCAAATTAGGGGTAAAATCATGAAATTAAGGTTTGGATATTAAAACATTAGGTTTAAGATTTACGGTTACTGGATTATTATTTTGGATTTTTGGTTTGAATGTTTTAGGTTTATACGGTTTTAAGGTTTTAAGGGAATTAGGGTTTAAGGTTTTAAGGGAATTAGGGTTTAAGCATACTAAGGTTTAAGGTTAGCTAATTTGGGGTTACTGTCTTGGTTTTGAAGTTGAATTAGGGTTTTTAGTGTTTCGGAGAATATATTTGATTTTATAATTTGGAAAAATAATTTATAGTTTTATGAAGCTTTATGTGATTTTTAGAGGCTGTAAAGTGAGTTTGAGTTTGGATATTTAACAAAACATTTGGAATTTTTGGAAAAGAATTAGAAGAAATCTAGTTTAGAGTTTTATGGTGTTTTTTGGAAATAAACAAAACAATTTAAGGTTTATAGAAACAGAAAAGATATTTTTTAGGGTTTTTGGAAAGAAAAGGATTCAATTTAGGGTTTTGGATAATTGGAAAGCAGATTAGGGTTTTGGTAAGTTAATGAAACGATTTAAGGTTTTGAAAAGTTGGAAAATAGATTAAGGTTTTAAGATTTTTGAAGAAACAGAAATAACAATTTTCAATTTTGAGTGATAAAGCTACTGTAAAGAAAAATAAATAAAGAAATTCATACCTTCATTTGTTGGTTCCACTAAAAAATACTTCTTGGATGAACAAGAATAAAGACAAGCTTTGCTACCTTTGATGAATTATAGATTGCTTGCTTAATGCTTTGGTTTGCTAAGTTTTGACCACCTAATCAAAAGTCTCCCAAAGTTCTGAGTTCAAAAAGAATTCGAGTCCGATCCCTTAAAGTTTTTCTCCAAAAGTCCTTCGATCTTTCTAAAGTTTTTCAGTTGTTAATCCACTCGATTGTCCTCCATTCTGTGTTGTTTTTAGTCATATTTATAGAAAATTTTGATGATTAATCTTAATTGTTTACGGAATCTAACATTAATTAAGAAAAGGAAACCAAAACCAAATTGAATTTGGTTTCGAAAAAAAATTGCGCCGGAAAAATTTTGCTGGGGAAAAAAACTGTTGTGGAAAAATTTCGCTGGCAGAAAAAAACTGTGTGGGAATTTGCGGGCTGCAGGAGGGAAACTGGCTTTGGCCATTTCGTCTGACCTTTTCAGCGACGATGTAACACCCCTTCCCGACCTACGTGTGTAAGCTGAGTAGAGGCGCCACACTATCCTAATGTTGCTACCACTTTTATTTAGTCAAATTTTAGTTCCGATTTTTACAGAAATTTTGCCATAGTTTTGCCTAAAAATTTAATCCCAAGTGTCGACAAAACTGGTTTTTTTTTTTTTCTGATTTTTGAAAACATTTTTACACAAACCAATGCAAACAAAATCATTCTCAGTACACTTCCAATAAATCCCCCTTATAACCTCAACTACAACCTGCAAAAAGGATTTACACTTCTAGTACAAAATAAAGTAAAGGTTTATTATGAAATACAATAGATAAAATATTTGTTCACTATGCAACGGAAAGTAACAATATTTACAAATTCATATACATCAAAACTCAAGTATTACAACACATAAAATTTATACATGTTTGGCAGTCAGTCTTCGATCTTAAAGCCCACTATTCACTCTTCAAAATCTAGGCTCGACTCGGCCTAGAGGAACTCTCTGGTTCTTCCCTGTCACATTCGTGCTAAGCCAACGACTTAGTGGTACAAACTACAGTGCTATGATGCTTTAATGCCATGCTAATGTCACACAATCAAGATTCAAGATCAATTCAAGAGAATATTATATTTCACAATTTTACATTATTTAATAATTAATCAAAACATTCATGATTCACATTGAAAACAAAGACAAGCATGGGCCCAAAATACACTAATATGTTATTCAAAGTTCAGAGTTACTGCTTTGGTCCATAATCATAATCATCAAGCCCGTAGGTGATATACATATATATATATATATATATATATATATCTATCCATGGATAGGGTAACAGACCCAGTCTCTTGGACCTCTACTTGGCTAGACTCAAGGAGATCCTCAACCCGGCAACACTATTACAAAAACAAGTGTAACAGACCCAGTCTCTTGGACCTCAACCCGACTAATCTCGAGGAGATCCTGAACCCGGCAAGACTGTTACTATTATTCATATATTTCATAGGCATGCCGCCAAACCCAGAACTCTGAAATCTGAATAACATATTAAGCCTACAAACATTTCATTCATCTCTTCATAATCTCTTTCTCAATTCATTTTATATTTCATAAGCAAATTAGGCAACCATGTCTCAATCATCTCATTTGCGACATCATAGCCAACAATCATGGCCTCATATCTTATATGATCTCAAATCACAATAAAGCAACTCTTCATAACATCATATCTTTCACATTTCATTTCATCATCACATCTTGCACATTTCACATTTCGTTATATTTCAAATCACATTAATCAATTCATTATTCAAATGGATATAATCAATCGCATTAACACATATTTTACATGCTCATCACAACATTCACATTATAACAAAATATGTCTCAAGTCTCAATATCATATTAATGTATGAAATAATGTAGTTTGTACTTACCTTAAAACCAACTCACACCAATCTATACACCTACTCTTCCAAGAATCCTCAACACTTAGGTTAGGGCAATTCAACCTCTTCACAACCTAATCCAAAAGGAATATTAGCAAAATGACCATATGAATAGTAAATTCTGGTTTTAGACTCCACTTTATCCTTATTTTGAAAAATTGTATAAAATAATCTACTTGCCTAAAAACTCTAAATTTTTACAGAATTTATTTTTACATCTTAAAATCATTCCTTTAAAATTTCAGATCAAACTGAACACAAAATCCTGGTCAAATAGTTCACCCAACCAGACTGCCCCAATTGCCCTGCATCCTGGCAGCAGTTCTGAACTTTGTGAATTCCATAAATCAAATTCAATCAACGTGGTTCCAAATTATTTTTCTCAAATACTAGACTCACTAAGCCACAACATATCCAAAATTCAATTGGATATTTGTTTTCTATATTTTATTAAAAATCCCAAAAGATAGCTGTCTCAGTTAAGGTACCTGCTGGAACAGGTCTAATAAAAATAATCTTTCCAAAATCATAACCATTCCTAAATCAAATCAACATATTTTTCAGTCATTCTAGACTCATAGAGGCACAACATATCAAAAATTTACTTCAAGAACATTTTTCTATATTTAATTAAAAATCGTACAAGTCACAGCCTTTACTAATTGTAAAACAGAAAGAAATTTCACTAAACACAACTCTTACTCTTCCATCACCAACACCAACCTAACTTCTTATCTTTAATTCCATTTCCAACACATACAAACACACCACAAGCAATCCTAACCATATTATCAACAACACTTCATCAAACTCAAAAATAACTTCAAAAACAACAAGAGCAATCAAGAGAGAACTTACCAAAATAATGAAATTTCTTGAAATTCCAAATTGTTTATTTGAAATCTCCTTCAATTTGATCTTAGAACTCAAAACCTTCTTCTTGCTCTCTTGTCTTGATAATGGCCAGCCACCAAAGGAGAAGAAACGAAAATGAAGAAACAAAGTCAAACTTTTCATCTCTTTAAACCTCCACCAAGCATTCCAAAAAGAAAATTACTTAAATACCCCCATCTATTTGTTTTAATTTCCTTTCACTTACATGCCCTTTTTAGTAATTTCATAAATAACCAAAATAAATATCTTCTTCCTTTGACCATCCATTTGACTTTTGTATATGTTATATATATATATATCCATATATACAACATATACACTCCTTTTTAAATTATTTTCTCTTTCCAATAACATATACATTTTAATTCAAATAAAACAACAATTATACAATTTTCCCCCTCTAAAAAGAAATTTCGTCCTCAAAATTACCTGATATTATGTCTGAAACAGTTGAGGATACTGATCTTGCATTGCTTGCTCGCTCTCCCAAGTTGCCTCTTCTCTCCCATGATTCTTCCATAGAACTTTCACCAATGGTACTTTCTTATTTCTCAATTCTTTCACTTCATGTGCCAAAATAGAAACTGGTTCTTCTTCAAATGTCATATCCGAACTCACTTCAATGGATTCAATTGGCAAGATATGAGATGGATTTGATCTATACCTCTGCAACATAGAAACATGGAATACATTATGGATTCTATCCAACTCAAGTGGCAAAGCAAGACGATAAGCAACTGGCCCAACTCTTTCTAGAATTTCATATGGTCCAATAAAACGAGGACTCAGCTTCCCTCTACGACCAAATCTCAATATCTTTTTCCAAGGAGACACTTTCAAAAATACTTTATCTCCAACATCAAATTCTATGTCTCTTCTCTTCAAATCTGAATAAGATTTCTGTCGATCTGAAGCTGTCTTTAACCGATCCCGAATTATCTTCACTTTCTCTTCGGTTTCTTTAACCAAATCAGGACCAATTAATTTGCCCTCTCCAATTTCATTCCAACATAGAGGCGATCTACATCTTCTTCCATACAATGCCTCAAATGGTGCCATGCCAATACTGGTTTGATGACTGTTGTTGTAAGCAAATTCTACAAGTGGCAAAAATCTGTCCCAACTTCCAGAGAAATCAATGACACAACTTCTCAACATATCCTCAATAATCTATATCACTCTCTCTGACTGCCCATCTGTCTGATGATGAAAAGCAGTGCTAAAATGCAATCGAGAACCCAAAGCACCATGTAAACTCTTCCAAAATATTGAAGTAAATCTAGGATCTCGATCAGACACTAAAGAAATTGGAACTCCATGCAACTTCACTATCTCACTAATATACAGCTCAGCCAACTTCTCAAGTGAATAGTCCATCCGAACCGGAAGAAAATGAGCTGTCTTTGTCAACCTATCAACAATCACCCAAATAGCATCATGCTTCCTCTGTGTCAAAGGTAAACCAGACACAAAATCCATTGTCACTCTCTCCCATTTCCATTCAGGCACTCATAAAGGTTGAAGCAACCCTGTTGGAACTTGATGCTCAGCTTTCACCCTCTGACAAGTGAGACACTTGGATACAAACTCCGCTATGTCTCTTTTCATACCTGACCACTAATAATGCTGTTTCAAATCATGGTACATCTTTGTATTTCCCGGATGTATAGCAAAAATCGACTGATGTGCTTCTTCTAAAATAATCTTTCTCAATTTAGCATCATCAGGAACACACAATCTATCCTTAAACCAAAGGCTACCATCACTTCTCACAAAGAAATCTCGGCTCTCCCCGTTTTGGCAATCTGAAACAATCTTCTGAATTTTCTCATCTGTCAATTGAGCCTCCTTAATCTGATCCAACAATAATGGTCTCAATTGCAACTGAGCCAACAATGCACCATCATCACATGCTTCAAAACTAGCATGTAATGCTCTCAACTCAACAAGCAATGAGAGCGAATAAACAGCCAAACCTGCTAGAGACTTCCGACTCAAGACATCAGCAACTACATTTGCCTTACCAGGATGGTAATCAATCAAACAATCGTAGTCTTTAATCAGTTCTAACCATCGCCTTTGCCGAAGATTCAGCTCCTTCTGAACACCCAAATATTTCAAACTTTTATGATCCGTATAAATAAAACATTTCTCTCCATACAAGTAGTGTCACCAAATCTTCAAAGTAAATACTATAGCTGCCAATTCCAGATCATGTGTTGGATAATTGAGCTCATGCGACTTCAACTACCGAGAAACATAAGCTACAACTTTACCCTCTTTCATCAAGACACATCCTAAACTATTATGTGAAGCATCACTATAAATTGCATAAGGTTTATCTTCCACGGGTAAAGTAAGAACAGGTGCTTGAGTCAACATTTCTTTCAACTGATCAAAACTAGCTTGACACTGATCTGTCCACACAAATCTAACTCCCTTTCAAAGTAATATGGTGAGTGGAGTAGCTATCGAAGAAAAACCTTTCACAAATCTTCGATAATATCCTGCCAAACCCAGAAAACTTCTAACTTCAGTCACTGACTTTGGTGGACTCCAATTCAAAATGGCCTCAACTTTACTCGGATCAACTCTTATACCATCTGCTGAAACTATATGACCGAGAAAAGTTACTTGGTCAAGCCAAAACTCACACTTTGACAGCTTAGCACACAACTGCTTCTCTCTCAAGATTTGTAATACCATTCGCAGATGCTTGTCATGCTCCTCCTCATTATGCGAATACACCAAAATATCATCGATGAAAACCACCACAAACTGATCCAGATAGGGCCTAAACACCCTATTCATTAAATCCATGAAAGCTGCAGGTGCATTCGTCAATCCAAAAGGCATTACCAAGAACTCATAATGCCCATATCTTGTGCGGAAAGCTGTCTTAGAAACATCTTCAGCTCTAACCCTCAATTGATGGTACCCTGATCTCCAATCAATTTTGGAAAACACCGCTGCTCCCTTCAACTGATCAAAGAGATCATCAATTCGAGGCAAAGGATACTTATTCTTGATAGTTACTTTCTTCAATTGCCTATAATCGATGCACAATCTCAAAGTACCATCCTTTTTCTTCACAAACAACACAGGAGCTCCCCACGGAGAAATACTAGGGCGAATAAACCCTTTATCCAACAACTCCTGCAACTGCACCTTCAACTCTCTCAATTCAGCAGGTGCCATTCGATATGGAGTGATAGAGATGGGAGTGGTACCAGGCAAAAAATCGATACCAAACTCAACCTCTCTCTCAGGGGGTAACCCTGGCAACTCCTCAGGAAACACATCCGGAAAATCTACAACTGTGGTTATATTATTAAGTTGAGAACCCGCTACTCTAATATCCACCACATGAGCAAGATAAGCATCACACCCCTTTCTAATCAAACTTCTAGCTATTACAGCTGAAACCAACAAAGATGCAAGTTGTCTTTGCTCACTAGATACTAATATACTTCTACCATCACCAGTTCTCAAAGTAACACATTTTTTTTGACAATCTACCATAGCTCCATGCTTAGACAGCCAATCCATGCCTAAAATAAAATTGTATTCTTTAAAAGGCATTTCAATCAGATCACCAAGAAACTTCTCACCTTGCACCCCAACTGCACTATCACGGTGCACATTACTAACAACAACACTATGTCCTAAAGGATTTGTCACCAAGACATCAAATCCTAAGGACTCAAAATGCAATTCAGACACAGGCAAGATAGATGCACTAATATATGAATGAGTAGATCCTGGATCAATCAAAGCAAGTACTGAAATGCCAAATAAAGAAAATGTACCAGCTATAACTACTGAAGCATCTGGCTGCCTCTGCATCACATACACCCTCTGAGAAGATCCGACTTCATCTGGCCTACTGCCTCCGGATGATGATCCTCCTCTCTGACTATACCCGGATCAACCACCCCTACTGAAACCTCTGCCTCCTCGACCACCTCTGCTGACACTGGGTCGAGAGGCTGCAGACTCAGCCTGCCTGTGCTCCTGCATCTCAGGACACTCCCTAATAAAATGATCAGGCGATCCACATCGAAAACACACAGCTGATCCACTATATTTCCAACAAACACCCCCATGTCTTCC
Organism: Garcia nutans; assembly: GCA_947685225.1. Lineage (NCBI taxonomy): Eukaryota > Viridiplantae > Streptophyta > Magnoliopsida > Malpighiales > Euphorbiaceae > Garcia > Garcia nutans. The sequence goes on from CANTUV010000045.1 coordinate 42,114,178, forward strand.
ACCACACTGAACACATATAGGGGGAATGGATCTCTGAACCATCGGAGTTGGAGCACTAGCTATAGAAGGTGTAGGTCTCGATCTCTGTCTCTGATACTGCACTGACCTACCCGGCTGTCTCTGACTCCTACTGATTCTCGAAACAAAACTTCCTCTCCCCCTCTTCACAGATGAAGACCCTGCCTCAAACTGGGGTCTCCTAACCCTGGTCTCCTCCTCAGAAGCAGCTACTGGAATGCTCTGTGCTCTCTCAATGCTCCTAGCTGCTGCAACAAACTGAGAGAAATCCTGGTACCGAGAACCAGCCACGATGCACATAATAGAAGGCCTCAATCCCTCCTCAAACCTTCTGCACCTATCTATTTCATCAAAAATAATTCCCCCGGCATAACGACTCAACCGGATGTATTCAATCTCATATTCCATCACCGTCCGGCTGTCTTGCCTCAAACTCAAGAATTCCATCTTCTTTAAATCTTTATACTCCCTCAGAGTATATTTTCGAACTCCCTCAGAAAATCACTATAAGATAGTGTAGGTGGATCATCCATAGCATGAGGGACAGTCTTCCACCAATCATAGGCATATTTCTGAAGGAGGGATCTGGCATAGTCAAACTTCTCATCCGAAGTGGCTTGCAACTGAATGAATATCCTCTGTATCCTATCCAACCACTGCTCAGCCACTGCAGGGTCGGTAGTGCCTAAGAAATCTTCAGCCCCATATTTCCTCAACTTGTCATAATGTCTTACCGGCATCTGAGGCTGTGGTGGTGGTTGCACTGGAACTTGTCTAAATAGTTATACCACATGCCTCAACCAACCCGGCGGACCCTCCTCTGCAGCTGGTCTCTCTGGCACAGAAACAAGTGCCTCACTAACTCTGTCAACTCTAGCTCCATCTCTACTCTCTCCTGGAGCTACACTCTCAGCACTTCCTTCTACAGTCTGACGTGAATGGGACTCCATTACTACCTATATCTGCAAACACAGTAGAATATTCCTCATTAAAGATCAAAGACTGCCATACCAAAACATGTATTTTATTCAAAAACCTACTTTTAAAATCAAAATATTATTTTTCTTACAATTCACCTAGGTTGAGAATCTTAAACCTAGGCTCTGATACCAAAAATTGTAACACCCCTTCCCGACCTACGGGTGTAAGCTGAGTAGAGGCGCCACACTATCCTAATGTTGCTACCACTTTTACTTAGTCAAATTTTAGTTCCGATTTTTACAGAAATTTTGCCATAGTTTCGCCTAAAAATTTAATCCCAAGTGTCGACAAAACTGGTTTTTTTTTTCTGATTTTTGAAAACAATTTTACACAAACCAATGCAAACAAAATCATTCTCAGTACACTTCCAATAAATCCCCCTTATAACCTCAACTACAACCTGCAAAAAGGATTTACACTTCTAGTACAAAATAAAGTAAAGGTTTATTATGAAATACAGTAGATAAAATATTTGTTCACTATGCAGCGGAAAGTAACAATATTTACAAATTCATATACATCAAAACTCAAGTTTTACAACACATAAAATTTATACATGTTTGGCAGTCAGTCTTCGATCTTAAAGCCCACTATTCACTCTTTAAAATCTAGGCTCGACTCGGCCTAGAGAAACTCTCTGTTTCTTCCTTGTCACCTGCGCGAAGAATCACATTCGCGCAAAGCCAACGGCTTAGTGGTACAAACTACAGTGCTATGATGCTTTAATGCCATGCTAATGTCACACAATCAAGATTCAAGATCAATTCAAGAGAATATTATATTTCACAATTTTACATTATTTAATAATTAATCAAAACATTCATGATTCACATTGAAAACAAAGACAAGAATGGGCCCAAAATACACTAATATGTTATTCAAAGTTCAGAGTTACTGCTTTGGTCCATAATCATAATCATCAAGCCCGTAGGCGATATACACATATATATATCTATCCATGGATAGCGTAACAGACCCAGTCTCTTGGACCTCTACTTGGGTAGACTCAAGGAGATCCTCAACCCGGCAAGACTGTTACCAAAACAAGTGTAACAGACTCAGTCTCTTGGACCTCAACCCGACTAATCTCGAGGAGATCCTCAACCCGGCAAGACTGTTACTATTATTCATATATTTCATAGGCATGCCGCCAAACCCAGAACTCTGAAATCTAAATAACATATTAAGCACACAAACATTTAATTCATATCTTCATAATCTCTTTCTCAATTCATTTTATATTTCATAAGCAAATTAGGCAACCATGTCTCAATCATCTCATTTGCATCATCATAGCCAACAATCATGGCCTCATATCTCATATGATCTCAAATCACAATAAAGCAACTCTTCATAACATCATATCTTTCACATTTCATTTCATCATCACATCTTGCACATTTCACATTTCGTTATATTTCAAATCACATTAATCAATTCATTATTCAAATGGATATAATCAATGGCATTAACTCATATTTTACATGCTCATCACAACATTCACATTATAACCAAATATGTCTCAGGTCTCAGGATCATATGAATGTATGCAATAATGCAGTTTGTACCTACCTTAAAACCAACTCACACCAATCTATACACCTACTCTTCCAAGAATCCTCAACACTTATGTTAGGGCAATTCAACCTCTTCACAACCTAATCCAAAAGGAATATTAGCAAAATGACCATATGAATAGTAAATTCTGGTTTTAGACTCCACTTTATCCTTATTTTTAAAAATTGTATAAAATAATCTACTTGACTAAAAACTATAAACTTTTTACAGAATTTAGTTTTACATCTTAAAATCATTCATTTAAAATTTCAGATCAAACTGAACACAAAATCCTGGTCAAATAGTTCACCCAACCAGACTGCCCCAATTGCCCTGCATCCTGGCAGCAGTTCTGAACTTTGTGAATTCCATAAATCAAATTCAATCAACGTGGTTCCAAATTATTTTTTTCAAATACTAGACTCACTAAGCCACAACGTATCCAAAATTCAATTGGATATTAGTTTTCTATATTATATTAAAAATCCCGAAAGATAGCTGTCTCAGTTAAGGTACCTGCTGGAACAGGTCTAATAAAAATAATCTTTCCAAAATCATAACCATTCCAAAATTGAATCAACATATTTTTCAGTCATTCTAGACTCATAGAGACACAACATATCAAAAATTCACTTCAAGAACATTTTTCTATATTTAATTAAAAATCATACAAGTCACAGCCTTTACTAATTGTAAAACAGAAAGAAATTTCACTAAACACAACTCTTACTCTTCCATCACCAACACCAACCTAACTTCTTATCTTTAATTCCATTTCCAACACATACAAACACACCAAAAGCAATCCTAACCATATTATCAACAACACTTCATCAAACTCAAAAATAACTTCAAAAACAACAAGAGCAATCAAGAGAGAACTTACCAAAATAATGAAATTTCTTGAAATTCCAACTTGTTTATTTGAAATCTCCTTCAATTTGATCTTAGAACTCAAAACCTTCTTCTTGCTCTCTTGTCTTGATAATGGCCGGTCACCAAAGGAGAGGAAAAGAAAATGAAGAAACAAAGTCAAACTTTTCATCTCTTTAAACCTCCACCAAGCATTCAAAAAAGAAAATTACTTAAATACCCCCATCTATTTGTTTTAACTTCCGTTCACTTACATGCCCTTTTTAGTAATTTCATAAATAACCAAAATAAATATCTTCTTCCTTTGACCATCCATTTGACTTGTGTATATGTTATATATATATATCCATATATACAACATATACACTCCTTTTTAAATTATTTTCTCTTTCCAATATCATATACATTTTAATTCAAATAAAATAACAATTATACTAAAACTTCTAGGCACATTTTGGGATATTACAGACAAAATTTTTCATCGTTGATTTTTATTTTTATTTATTTGTTTATTATTATTATTTTTATTTATTTTTATTAATTACTAAATAAATATTATTTAATTAAGATAACACAAAAACTATTTTGGACTAATTAAAATATATTGGACAACACAAAAATTATTTTGAACTAATTAAAATATATTGGACCGGACTGGATCAAAAATTAATGGTCTACAATTGGGTAAAGTATACTCGACCCGTGCAGGGCGAGGGGGCAAAACAATATACCCAAGGGTTCCTATTATATCTGTTGGGGGCGACCATTTTGGGTAGCACCGAGTCTGCCATTCACTTATCATTGTTGCACACCCTTTCTGACTTAGAGCATGTATCTTCTTATGCATGGGGAGAAGCTAGTCCAGCTTGTCTTTATCATGGTTTTGATGCACTCTATAGGAAGAAAAGATCCTTCATTGGTTTCACAGCAATTGCCGAGGTATTGCTTTCTTTTAAAACTATTGATCCAAATAATGCATGTGCATAGACTTGATTCTCTCTTTCATGTTTAGGTTTAGGCATATGAGCATAACTTGGTGAGGAGTCCAAACATTATGTGGCCATGGGTTGATTTTCCAAGGCTAGGTGTCTGGTTATCGGGAAGCAGGGAAGTGCCTAGAAGTCACCACGTACACTCTCATCATTACCATTTGAGTCGCCTAACCTGAGAACAAGTAAGAAAAAAATGTTAATATTAATATCAAACTTATGATCATAACAAATTAGTTGTTTTCTTTTCTGCAGGTGGATGCAGCCTGGTGGAGAGCTAAAGGGAGAAATGGCTAGATTAGATGCATGACTGACACAATGCCTATGCAAAACTCACATCTGATTATTGTTAGTCCGGTCTCTTGTGGCTGGTTTCTTGGTGAAAGAGTACATGACTGTTTCCTCAGACCTGACTGATGGAGAGTACCAGTTGATATTCCATTATTTGTGTTGAACACCATATCTATGCCAGAACCTTATTGGAGTGGCTACAGCAATGGCTTCGATGTTCATAACTTCCTGCTTTCACCGAATGTGCCATATGCTCAATTTATTAAGGATCAGCTTTTAAATTTTGAAGTGTCACCTACTGGCATTTACAAACTTTCTGAAGGTGAAGAAGAAGAAATAGAAGTGGAGGAAGGAGAGGATGAAGAATATGAAGAAGAAGATGAAGATGAGGAGGAAAAAAGTGAGTTGTCTTCCCATTCTTACGGGGATCACGGAGCTAGCTCCTCTAAGGTGTTTTATCATCTCGTCATTGCAGTTGTTTCTTCTTAATTTGTGCTGACTATTTGCATGATCATTGCAGGCTATTGGTTCCCCTAGTCATGAAGTTGTCCCCTTATATAATACTCCAATACAGTGGCAATTTTCTTCGTTCGCCCCTTCTTACCTAGATGTGATGTCTTATCCATAGGGCTTCGATCTAAATTACTTAGTCTATTATCCTATCCCATAATGATATTGTGAGCGGGGATTTTTGCCCCCACTCCCGATGGAATGGTTCTTGCGACTTCGGCACTATTTAGGCTCGGGGTCTTAGAGAACACGAACCTAAGTTTGGAGAAAATGGAGTCACCACCCGGACGGGCTGGGAAAAAAAAAGTGGTGGATGACTCGATTCCTAAGGAATCCCCAACCCCCTAATGGTTTCGGAAAGTTGGGTACGTGTGGGGAAGGTGAGAAATGGCCCAGCACCCCTACAACGCCCGGTTCATTGGAACCGGCCTCCTTTACAGGTATTAATATTATAGAATTCTTAAGTATAACAATATTATCCATATTACACACGATAATTAAAATAAAGCATCGATATATTGAAAATCAAAGCAATGTCCAAGCAAAACAAATAAATGGACACCCATCCAAGGATGGAAACATGTCCTTACATCCTATGCCTAAATAGGACACCCACCGAAAGGTAGAAACATGTCCTTTACATTGGTTCTAAAATATAAAAGCAATTTAAATTACATGATATTTAACTAATGAGGTACCCACCAAGTGGAAACATACCTCTTACAATATTTGGAAATCTAAATAAATTGATAAAAGTAAATAATCATTCATCATAAATAAAGCATTCATCAAAGGTATTAAATATCAATAGAAAGTAAACATCCATCCATCATAAACTAAATAAACTAAGCATTAAAGCATATAAATCAAAGCATAATCAAATATAAAATTGAATAAGGCAAATAAAAATCTAAATTATAGCTACTGTTTCCATTTAGGGCTCTTTATTTCATGTGTTTAGGGTTTTTGAATTTGTGGAATTAGGTTACTATGAGTTTTTAAAGGGATTAAAATGAATTAAAGTTTTATGATTTAAAAAGTTGGTAAAACTCTTTGATTAACCAAATTAAGGTATGTGATGTAAAATCATGAAATTAGGGTTTGGACACTTTAAAATACATAGATTTATGACTTACGGTTACTCATTGAATTATGTTTTAAGCTTACTATATAAATTTAAACATTTGTGTTTATATGGTTTTTAAAATTCTAAAGGATTAGGGCTTAGAAAAATTAGGGTTTAATGTTTTAAAGGGGGTTATGGTTCATTGTTTTGGTTTTGGGAGTTGAATTAGGATTTTAGGATTTTTGGTTTAGGGTTTCGGGGAATGCATTAGGTTTTTAGGATTTGAAAATCAATTGATAAATTTATGAAACTTTATGAAAATAAACCAAATGATTTAAAGTTTATAAAAACAAAAAAAGAAGTTTTTAAGGCTTTTGGAATGAAACAGAACGTAATTTAGAGTTTTGAATATTTGGAAAACAAATTTTGGTTTTGGGGTTTTGAAGAAACAAAACTGATTAACTTTAAACTTTTTGGAAAACAAAGCAACGAATTAAGGTTTTCAAACTTTAGAGAAAGTGAATTAGGGTTCTTAGGTTTTTGAATTAAAAGAAACAATGGGATGACCTAGCTACTGTGAAGAATAAAATTTAAACAATTGATGCATACCTCAGTTTGTTGGTTCCACCAAAAATTTCTTCTTGGAAGAACAAAAACAAAGACAAGCTTTGCTGTCTTTGAATTGCTTGAATTGTTTTTCAGCTCTCTAAAAAAAAATTGGATTGATTTACTGCCTTTCCTACTCAATTTCGGATCCAATTTTTGTTCAGATTTCTCCTCCAATTTCTTAATTCCTTTTTGTGTTGTTTTTTGGTCTTATTTATAGAAGAATTTTATAGTTCATTCCTAATTATTCACGGAACATAATATTTATAAGAAAAGGAAACCGAAACCTAATTGCATTAGGTTTCGAAAAAATTTGCGTCGGAAAAATTTTGCTGGCGAAAAAAAACTGCTGGAGAAAAATTGCACTGGTGAAAAAAATTTAAATCAACTGCGGCAGGGGCGAGGGACTGGCCTACAGGCCATTGTCCCGCGCGTTGGTTTTCGGAGATGATTTTTTCATCTTCGATTTTTCCGTCGTCGATTTTTATTTTTATTTATTTATTTTTATTTTTTATTAATAAAAATTAGATACTAAAGCAAAAATTATTTAATAAAGATAACAAAATTTATTTTGGACTAATTAAAATATATTGAACCGGACTGAGTCAAAAATTAAGGGTCTACAGTTTGTCCCCTACTTGAATGATCTGAGACTTTAGTAAAAGAGAGTGAAAAGCAATAAGACTTAATTTTTGAGATGGTTGAGGTTTTGGGTTCTGGACCCGGTTCAAGTTCTGGACTCAAGGATAATTCTAGGTTCTGGACCTAAGAAAAATTTGGGTTCTGGACCCGATTCGAGTTCTGGACTCAAGGATAATTCTAGGTTCTGGATCGAAGGAAAATTTGTGTTCTGGACTTGAGCTATGTTCTTGGACATAGAAATAATTCTAGGTTCTGGACCTAAGAAAAATTTGGGTTCTGGACCTGAGCTATGTTCTGGACTTAGAAAAGATTCTAAGTTTTGGACCTAAGAAAAATTTGGGTTCTGGACCCGAGCTAAATTTTGGACTTAAAAGAGATTCTAGGTTCTGGACCTAAGTAAAATTTAGGTTCTAGACCTGATTCGAGTTCTGGACTCAAGGATAATTCTAGGTTCTGGACCTAAGAAAAATTTGGGTTCTAGACCTGATTCGAGTTCTAGACTCAAGGATAATTCTAGGTTCTGGACCTAAGAAAAATTTGGGTTCTGGACTTAGGAAAGATTCTAGGTTCTGGACCTAAGGATAATTTGGGTTCTGGACCCGAGCGAAGTTCTGGACTTAGAAGAGATTCTAGGTTTTAGGTTCTGGACCTTAGAAAAATTTGGGGTCTGGACCCGAGCTAAGTTCTGGACTTAGAAGAGATTCTAGGTTTTGTACCTAAGGAAAATTTGAATTTTGGACCCGAGCTAATAATTTTTTATTTCAAAAGGTTTGTCTAATTTTTATGCATATGTCTCCTTATTGCCCCATGGGTGTAAAAATATTTATATACACACAATTATTTGAATGATTAAAGTGAATAATTGAATTTATTGTTTATTTACTATGTAGATACTATTTATGCACTATTTACTATTCATAAATAGTAAATTTACTATTTATAAATAGTATTTACTATTGAAAATAGTAATTTTACTATTTATCAATAGTAATATTATTTATGAATAATAAATTTTACTATTCATCAATAGTAAAGTTTCCTATTCATGAATAGTAAAAAAGTTTACTATTTATGAACAGTTTGAATTTTATTTTTTTGCTTGCCGTTTCTCTATATAAAGGAGCTGATTCTTTCAATTTTATTGACAGTAAAACTTTCAAATTCTATAATTCTCTCAAATTTCTTTCAATTTTAGCACATATTTTTTAAAAACAATGCATGCTTCGAGTCAGGGACTCATTCTAATGCTGAGTTATTGGAGTTTATTCGGCATCATAAAGATGAAAATATACATATACTAGCCGGGATGCCGCTTCACCGAAGTTCCAACGAAAAAAGTGCGGTAATTATTTTTCTCTTTCTTTTTTCTTTCCCTTTTTGTCTTATTTTTATTTTGTTTTGTATTTTATTATTATTTTTATTTATTTTGTATTATTTTTATTTTTATTATTATTATTTTTGTTATATATATATTTTTTGTTATAATTATTGATTATTTTTTATTTTTGTTTGATGACTTTTATTATTATGCTTTTTATTATTATAATTTAATTTAATTTATTTTTTATTATTTTTTGTTTGTTTGCCTTTATTATTTTGTTTGTTTATTTTGCATTATGATATTATTATCTTTTTTAGAAAATTTTGAAAAAATATATTAATTTAAACAGATAGAATAATATGTACTTACCTGGTATTAACTTACCTGGCTCCGTGTTAGCATGATCGTTGCATTTTTTAGGCTGGAGTGTGTATTTATAAAGCCCGACAATGGTACGATGTAGTGACTTCTCGGGTAACACAGATCATCCGAGATTGCGACTTTGAGCAGTTCATCTTACAATTGTCATCCGAGGAATATTAGATAGACCGGAGCGTAGTCCAGGCGCTTGCAGAGTGATGGTTGAACACAACCCACACTTTTCACTTGCCCATTAGAGAGATGACAATTGGTTCGGTCGATTTTACTGCTATAACCGGTCTTCGATATGATGGTGTTCCGGTTCCTCTGACCAATGATATTTTAACATTTGAAGAAATTTAGAAATTAATTGGTATGGAACCATCATATAAAGGGCCTTTTAAGGTAAAAATTGAGCCAATTCGTAGTTATTGGATGAACTTCGAAGGACGGGTTGGCAGAGACACGGCCGAACAGTATGCTCGAGGATTTTTGTTATATCTGCTTGGGTCGACCATCTTTGGCAGCATTGAATCCTCCATCCACTTGTCAGTGTTGAGTGCCCTTTCTTATTTCAGAATGGTACCATCTTCTGGATGGGGTGAAGCTGGTCTCGCGTGTCTTTACCATGGTCTTAATAAACTTGCCAAAATAAGAAGTCTTTTGTTGGCTTGATGGTGGTCGTCGAGGTATTCTTCTTCTACCAATGTCAATTCCACTCTTTTCTTGCATGAATTTGATCTTTATTGTTATTGTAGGTATGGGCATATGAACACAACCTCGTGAGAGTACCCGGTATTTCCTGAGATAGGGTCAGGTATCCGAGATTAAATTTCTAGTTGTCCGATTGTGTGGACGTCCCCGGCTCTCGCTATGTGCATACTCATCGCTTTGTGTTGAGCCGCTTAACCTGCGATCAGGTAAAATAATATTAGTATGCTTTAAATTTTATGTGAAAGCTTACTTACCTTATATTATTTTGCAAGTGAATTTGGCCTGGTGGAGCCCAGAAGAGCAAGCAAACTGGTCTCCTTTGATGAGGGCTGTGCTATCTTTCCAACATTCTCGTCGAGTCATCGCCGGCCCAGTGTCTAGTGGCTGGTTTCTTGGAGAGAGAGTTTATGAGTGGTTTCTCAGTCCAGAGCAGCGGAGGGTCCCGATGCATATCCCAGAATATACTTTAAATATTATGTCGATGCCGGAGGATGCATGGTGGCCGGCTCGGTATGGTTATGGTGCTGAGTCATTTTCTCCATCCGCCGGGTGCATTCTATGCCCATTTATTCAAAGGAGATTCTTGAACTTTGATGTATTGCCTGTTGGTGTGCGAGAGATTTTCCATGAAAATGAGGGGAGAGATGAAGAGGAACATCATGGAGATGCAGGAGAGTCTGTTCCACATCTCGGGGCTAGTACTTCTGAGGTAAAACCTTTACCACTTTTCCCTTGCAACTGCTTTTTCTTTCTTTGATTCTTTAATGATTGTTGCAGACTGTTGGCTCATTTGATCATGAGGCTGGACCTTCTTTTACTGCCCCTTCATTTGCTTATTCTAGCCCACCAAATATGTCATCTCATTCGCAGGGCATTGATATGAACTACCTGGTAAGTTCATTATTTCATGATAATTTATGCTATATGTATGCATGATTATGCATGCTCTTACCCTTTTCCTTTTTGGCTCACAGCGGATGCTCGAAGAACAAAATAGGAAATTTTAAGAAGAGTTGGCTGCAAGTCGCCAGCAGGCTTCTCATTTTGAAAGTTTATATCATCAATCCGAACAACATTTCCGAGATTTCCGATTTCAGGGGATGAGGGATCCTGGCGCTTCTTTATCAAGAGGCCCCCAGACTGATGACCATGAGATACTTTCGTCAACTTCTAATGAGGACCATGATGGATCGAAACTTCAAGGCAATAGGGATTTTGGTGCTCCCGCTTCGGGTGATCATGGGACTAGTAATTTGCCAAATTTTGGTCCTCCCACTTTGGGCAGACTCGGGACGAGTGATTTGCCCCCTCCTCCAACAGGCGACGACTTTTTCAAGGCTTTATTTGATGACCTACCACCACCCTCTCAATGATGTATAAATATTGTATCAATTGTATAAATATTATACAATAATGAAAAAAAAATACAATTTCCATCTTTACTGTAACTTTTTTTTTCTTTTCTTTTTTTCATTATTGCATCACAATTATTTTATTTTTATTTTTTTTTCACAGTACATCATAATTTCATAATTCACAGCCGCACCATTTTGCTAAACCAAATTCAACGTGGTAAAGGAAATTGTCACCAATTCCTTTCCTTATGCCATATGATCTTACCCTTTCCCATCACCTTTTCCTCATCACTTTTGGAAAAGGTTTGTTTCTTCTATATAAATCACCCTTCATGCCATATTTCATACTAAAACCAAAAAACAACTTTTCCATTTCAACGTGAAGACTCATTTAACAATTTTGATTTTTCTTCATTCATCCACCATGACCGAACATCATTTAAAGAAGATAAAAGTTCTATTTAAGAATATGGATGCTATTCACTGGAAGCAAATTTCGTGGTCAAAACTTGATGTTTTAAAAAATTTTCAAAATGTAAAATTGGACCACTCCTTCTTACATGTCGTGACTTCATTTTGGAATACGGATTCTAGGGTATTTAGAATTAATGGCTTTGAAATATGTCCCTTGATTGAAGAATTTGAGGCCATCCTTGGATATCCTAATAATCAACAAATAGCGTTACCCTCATTGATTTTCATGACTCAACAGAAGATACATATGTTATTTCAAATTCCAAAACCCGAAGTTCTTCGGTTGAAGAGAGGTGAAAAAATTCTACTTGCTCCTTTGATTGACTTTTGTCTCTCTCATTTAGCCCCTACTAAGGCATGGGGACGCATGCTTTGTTTTTGCTTGCTCGGCCAATTCTTGCTTTTTTCTTTCGACGGCGATATTGATCCACGAGTATTAGATATTATGGACCAAATTGAAGGAGGCTTGTCGCCGGTACCTATAATCTTAGCCGAGACCTTAGTTGGATTAGACCGACTTAAATCAGGATTGTCAAAGAGACTGACTGGGAGTTCGTTGCTGCTTCAAGTAATTACCTAAACTGCCCTTTTGGGTTTTCAATTTAGGTTTTCTTTTTTCTTCTTTTTATTTCTCTAATTTTTGCCTAGTCTGCCCATGTGGGTTTTCAGAACTAGCGAGCTATCCTAATTTTAAGCTGCCCTTGCGGGTTTTCAACTTAGCGGACCTTTTTTTTTTAAATTTAATTCTTGCTTCACAGATTTGGCTTCAGGAGCATCTTTGTTTGCTTGATACTCCATCCATAGATTTTGCCAGATATCTGCCACGTCATCATTCTGCTAGGAAATTACTCCATCTTGCTTACTCATATGCTGACTGGGTTGACTGGATCCACTCACGCGCTGAAGTCAATATCCGTTGGTTGGTACCTTGGTGGAAGATTTCTCATATCACCATGCAGACATACTTGATGTATGTTCCCCTTGCTGCTCTTCGTCAAGGTACATGCTATGATCCTCGCCGACTTGGCCGTCAGTATGGAGCTGAGCCTCATGATTCTGACTTTACTCCCGACTTAGACATGCCTTGCTTGATTGAAGCCTACTTGGATAGGCTGAGGCAAAGCTGGCCTTCACGTTACATTTATCGACTACCATAGATTTTACATTTGTCAATTCATAAAGTGTATTATTAGGATGAAAAATAATTAAAGTAATAAAAGATGCTTCTTTTCCATTTATAATTTGTCATCACCTTTTGCTATTGTGTTTATTTTTTTCTTCCATATCTGGTCAAATACTTATAACAGTGCACATAGAACAATTTTAACATTAATTTTTTTTATTAAATTGGGGAATAACCAAACATAAAGCCAGCATACACATGATTAATCATGTTGCCAACTAGCCCTTTCGGGTTTTCTAATTGACGATTTTCTCTCATTTTGCCCTAATTATTGCCTAGCCTGCCCTTTCGGGTTTTCGGGACTAGCAGACTGCTCTAACTTTTGCCTAGGCCGCCCTTTTTGGGTTTTCAACCTAGCGAGCTCTCTTTTTCCTTTTTTTTATATCATACATAAAACCTCTTCAACCTGTCAATGTTTACTGGCTCACTAAATTCGTTCCCGTCCATGTTTGATAACTTCACCGCACCTTTGTTCATGACTTGTTTCAAGACATATGGCCCTTCCCAGCTAGGTCTGAACTTCCCTCTCGAATCAGATACATTAGGCTTACATTGTTTCAACACCAAATCCCCAACCCTAAATTTTTTGATTTTAACCCTTCCATTGTAGGCCCTAGCTACCTTCTTTTGATACAGTTGGTGATGATACAACGCTTTTAACCTTCTCTCTTCTAGTAAAGTTAACTGCGTGTATCTGCTTGCTACCCATTCCGTTTCTGGCAGTTTGGCTTCCAAGACTACTCTTAATGATTTGATTTCTATTTTAATTGGCAACACTGCTTCCATCCACTAAACCAAAGAGAATGGTGTCATTCCAGTAGGCGTCCGCACACTTGTCCTATATCCCCATAAATCAAAGGGGATCATCTCTGACCAATCCCTGTAAGTCTTGGTCATCTTGGATAGAATTTGCTTAATTGTCTTGTTTGTTGCTTCTACTACACCATTAGCCTTCGGTCTATAAGGAGAGGATCTATGATGATGGATGCGGTACTTTGAGAATAAATCCTTAACTACTCCTTGATACTGTACCCCATTGTCTGATATCACACTGTGCGGGACCCCGTAGCTGCAGATGAGGTTCTTTTCAATAAACTTCAACAAACTGGGGTTTGACCCAGTTTGTTGAAGGATTTGGCTTCGACCCATTTTGAAAAATAATCTACTGCTATCACAATGAAACAGTGACCGTTTGAAGCTATCAGATGTATCTCTCCTATAATGTCGATACCCCAGGTGGCAAATGGCTAGGGTGAAGACATAAAATGCAATTCTTCAGGAGGCACGTGATTCAAGTTACCATACATCTGACATTGTTGGCACTTCTTTTCGAACTCAATACAATCTCTCTCCATGGTCAACCAGTAGTAACCTTGTCGAATAATCTTCTTAACTAGAGCCAAACCACTCATGTGCGGACTGCAACTTCCCGCGTGTATCTCTAACATGATGCCCTCCACTTCAGGCTTTCTTAAACATCTCAAATGCACCCCCATCAGGCCATCTTCGATATAACTCTCCATGGAATGTGATGTATAACTCTCCATCAGGCCATCTTCTCTCTTTCTTTGCTGCCCCCGGCGGGTATTCTCTTTCCTCCAAAAATTACCTTATAGTATCATTCCACGCATAATGGTTTGTATCAATTTCCATGATTGTTTCATATTCATAGCAAGGAGTTGATGAACTAGTCAAGATCAGAGGCTTAAGGAATAAGCTGACAGGGTTTTCCCATACCGAAGCCAATGTGGCTAGGGCATCAGCCATCTGATTTTCTTCTCTTGATAGGTGTATAAACCTACACTCCTTAAAGTTCTTCTTCATCATGGTCAGGCAATGGTGGTATGGTTTTAATTTTTCTTCTTTCAAATCCCATTCTCCATTTACTTGGGATACTACTAGCAATGAATCACCATAAAACTTCCACCTTATCCACCTTCATAATCATTAGGGTTTCCAAACCAAAAATACAAGCTTTGTATTCCACCATATTATTGGTTGCCCTAAATTTCAACTTTTTGGCTAAAGGGATAAGTTCCCCTTCGGTCGATTCTAGTATAACTCCCAAACCTGCTCCTTTCCTGTTTACTGCTCCATCAAAATACATTTTCCACCCTTGTACTTCAATTGCCTCTAGATGTTCATCCGAAAATTCCAAGATTACCTCTTTGCTTTCTGGTAATGGTTGTTGGGCTAGGAACTCTGCCAGCGCTCTACCTTTTATTGTTTTCCTGGTTACATACTCAATTTCAAATTCTTCTAATGTTATCAACCATCGACCATACTTTCCAATCAAAGAGGGTGTCTCCCTTAAGTACTTCATTGGATCCAACCTGGAAATTGCTTGCACACTATACGATTGAAAGTAATGTCGTAACTTCTTAGAAAACCAAACCACAGCTATACAAGTTTTTTCAATGATACTATACTTAATTTCATAAGGTAGGAGCTTTTCACTCAAATAATAGACTGCATGCTCAATCCCTGACTCATCTGCTTGGGCTAGCATGGCTCCTATCGACTCTTCTTCTACTGCTAGGTATAGTAATAGAGGTTTGACGGGTTTAGGTGGTTTTAAAACAGGCGAATTTAACAAATACTCTTTTATTCTCTCAAAGGCCTTTTGACATTCTTCATTCCATAGGACGGGCTGATTCTTTCTAAACAATTTGAAGATAGGTTCTCAGATTGTTGTGAGCTTTGCTATAAATATGCTAATATATTGTAATTTACCAATAAATCCCTTAACTTCTATTTTCGTCTTCGGGGCTGGCATATCCCTGATTGGTTTAACTTTGTTAGGATCAATCTCAAAGCCATTATGACCAATCACATGTCCTAATAATTTACCTGAGGTAACACCAAACACACACTTCTTCGGGTTTAGTCTTAGCTTATATTTCAAAGCTCTATCGAAGAATAATTCTAAATTTTGGAAGTGTTGTTCCCTTGTATCTGAATTAACCATCATATCATCAACATATACTTCAACTTCTTTGTGCATCATGTCATGAAATAGTGTGGTGACCATCCTTTGGCAGGTTTCTCCAGCATTCTTTAAGCCGAACGGCATCACCCTATAACAAAATATTCCCCATGTGGTAATGAAGGCAGTTTTGGCTTTATCCTCTTGGGCCATTAACACTTGATTGTATCTGGAAAATCCATCTGCAAACGAGTGTAGCACACTAGAGGTTGCACTATCAATGAGAACATCTATATGAGGTAAAGGAAAATCATCCTTAGGGGAAGCCTTGTTCAAATCTCTATAGTCCACACAGACCCTTATTCTCCCATCTTTCTTTGGCACGGGTACTATGTTGGCTAGTCAATCTGGGTATTCTATCACTTCAAGGAACTTCACTTGTATTTGCTTAGTGACCTCTTCTTTAACCAATTCAGCCCACTCAGGTCTTAATCACCTAAGCTTTTGTTTGACAGGTTTCATGTGAGTGTAAGTAGGAATATGATGCTCGGCTATATCTCGATCTATTCCAGGCATATCCTCATATGACCAAACAAATACTTCTTCATATTTTTTGAATATTTTTTCAAATCTCTCTCTCTCATTAGGAGTAAGGTCGGATGCTATGATAATGTTTTTAGGATTTTTGGTTGTTCCCAAATTTAATGATTGTGTGTTAACAGAATTAATATTAAAGATGCTCATGTAACTGCCATTTGAATGTATGCAAACATCCGGAGAAACATCACATAAGTAAGCAAAATCAGACTTTATTGCATTCATTTTGGAAAAGAAAACATCATCATCCTCATACAAAGTAGACAAATTAAAACCAAAATCAAAATAATTGTTGGCAGGTGGTCTTCAAACTTTTCTTCAACCAGGGCAACAATCTCTTCCGGAGTCTTCTCAGCTTTCAAGATAGCTTCATTCTTCTCTTTTGGGCTGGTTGACAGGGTGAGTTCTTTCTTTACTTGATCCACTAGTTCGACCACATCTACAAAAATTTCAAAACCTAGGATCATCTTACCCATGAACATGATCGGCTCGGGCTTTCCTTGGAGTGGTCCCATATCTGGAGCTTTGACAAAGATCTCTTCAAGTGGTGGGAAGCTCATCTTCTTACTCTTGTTTGGCCAAACATCATTGTCTTCATTATATCCCAACCCCTTCTTGGAAGTTTGAGTTCTAAAATCTTGCAACTTTGTCAAACCGGCCTTACCCTTTCCAAGACTAGCTCCGGAAAGGTAGTTCATGTTCTTCATCATATTTAAGACTTTGGAGTCCAGTACTTCATCATTAGAAATTGCAGCTACTTGGAAACCATTGAGAGGCCTCTCGATCATTAGAGCATTAACAATCTCATTATCTTCAGCTTTAATGACCACTATCCCATCTCCGTTGGGGAACTTGATCTTTTGATGAAGGGTGGAAGGAACTCCACCAAGAGGATGAAACCATGATCGCCCCAAGAGTAAAGCAAAGGTAATTGGTATGTCTAAAACAACAAACTCAACAATAGATTCAATTGGACCAACATTGACAGCAACTTGGAAAGTCCCTTCGGTGTGTCTCTTAGTGTTGTCATAAGCCTGAATTGTTACCTCGATCGGGTTTAGATCTCTTGTTGACATGGCTAGCTTTGGCAATATCTTAAGTGGACAAACATTTATGGCAGACCCATCATTGACTATTACACATGGAGTCCTCTTCCCCTTGACTTCTATTTTGATAAAGAGAGGGCGGATGTGGTCTCTCCCCTCCTCCGGTAAGTCTGCATCTGAAAAAGAAACCGTTCCCATATCAACTTCGCTCTTCTCTTGAACCTCTTCACATTTCATTACCCCTCCAATTTTTATGAAGTTGATTAGCTCCTCCGGTGTTATGGAGGCAGAAATTGGCTTGCTAGCCAAGGCTTTGGCCATAGTTTCTCGGTGCTTTTTAGAAGTAGCTAATAAGTCCCAAATGCTAACACTCGCTTAGGCTCTTTTCAATTGCTTGATCATAGCATAATCTTCCTCTTCTTTATTTCCTACTTCAACTTCCTTACCCTTATTAGTTTCTACCTCCTTAAGTGGTGGTCTTGCATAAGGCTTACCGGATCTAGTGTTCATTATTTCATCTTCTTCGGGCTCGGACCAAGTCCACTCCTCCTTCTTGGATACAAGATCATCATCACTATCGCTTGAATCCCAAAACCCATTAACAACACAAATTGCTACTTCTTTAGCTCCCATAACTTGTTTAATTTCACCAAATACCTCTTCTTCTTTGTTTGCTTCTCCACCCACATCTTGAAAAGAAGACATGACAAAGTCCTCATGTAAACCTCCTCCAATCATGAAGGTTGCCGGCGGTGGTACTCTATTAAACTTTGGTAAGGGGTTGTCTTTAGTGTTTGGCTTGTTGGGCTCGGGTAGCTTCCCATTACCAATTAGATTTTCGATCTCATGTCTCAACCTTACACATCTATCCGTGTCGTGCCCTTGCATTTGGTGAAATTGACAAAATGCTTTAGTGTCAAAATTAGGTGGGAGAGGGTTAGGCAAAGGATGAGGATTTAAGGGTTGTAGTAATCCCTTTCTTTGAAGTTTATTGAGAACCCAAGACATCGGTTTCCCCAATTTCAAAAATTGTCTCCTTCTTCCTTGGTTGGTGACATTGACACCGACTGCCTTTTCCATGCTTTGGCTACCAGATTGATAGTTCCCTTTCTCGTTCCTTCTTGTTAAAAAATGGTTCTTCTCTCTTTCCCATTCTTCAATTTGTAAACCCGCTTGGAGAAGGTCTTTGAAATCATGGATGAGTGTATGAGACATCCTCTCATGAAGACTAGGCAACACCCCTCTCACAATCATCCTTATTTGATCAGATTCATCAGGCCTCTTATTGAGTAAAGCAGCCTTGTTTCTCCATCTCTTCACATAATATGCAAAATTCTTATTTGACCTTTGCGTAATAGACTCCACTTCCATCAAGGTAACTTCCATCTCGACGTTATATCCAAATTGTTGGATGAAGGCTTTGCAAAGCAGATCCCAACTCTTTTGTGTTCCATCATCTAAGGTATTGAACCAATTTTGGACAACAGGGTCCAATGAGAGCATAAAGTACCTTAGGGTTTGAGACTTAGTAGCTCGAGCAGACTGAATAGCAGTGATATACTGCTTCACATGGAGATGAGGATTTTCGGTTCCATTAAACTTTGCAAAAGATGGCATCTTGAACTTGTACGGGACTTCTTCATCTAGCTCAAATAATTTGTCAACTTTGGACATTTCCTCGGTTTTCAGCTTCATCTCAAATTTCTTCTCCAAATTAGAAATCATCTTTTCAATATCAGAAGTTTTGGTCTTCTCCATAGTTAATCTTTCAACAATCTTTGGTGCCTTTTTCTTCTTTTGAGCTTCTTGGTAGTATTGAGCCCAATCATCATCATCATCAATGATCACCTTTTCATCATCAAAAACCACTTCACCAACTTTAGTCTTCCCTTTGTCCTTTGACTTCTTAGTGCTAGCAGATGCCTCGACATGATTCTCTAAGATTGTAGTCAATTGGTTCTTCATGGTCTCAGCTAGGGCCTCTTTTATTTCTTCCATCATGGCGTTGAGGGCCTCATCCACCATCCTTTGAATTTGTTCGGGCTCCATTGTTTTTGGTGAGCAAGTGATTGAGTCGTTGCTAGATACTTCGTCTCCAGCGTAGATCGGATTGTTGTAAGCTTTTGAATTGTCGTAATCCAGGGCTGTGAGCCAGAGAGGATCAATGATATGAGATGCAAATGTATGCATGTATGCACAAACAAGCAACACACAAGGATAATTAGGACGTTTCTTCTAACCTTATATCATCCATACACGAATGGCAAGTCTCTTTTCCTAGGTATATGGTTAACAAAATACCAACATGGGGTACCTTGCTTTCAAATAATTCACTCAGACATTTCAATTAATAGTTATATTTTCAAAATGGAAATCAATTCATAATAATTCCCATTAATTAGGTTTTAATCCATTCAACCAACTAAAGTAGCTTTTATGCTATATTGGATTAAAACAAAATTAAGAGGTTTATTATAAATAGATTTCTCACTTGAAAAAGTAACTAATGATTCATGCCAAAAACAAGCCCATGATTAATTATTTCTTAGTTTAAACTAGGTCCACAATTGATTTTTGATATTTCATAATTGACCTAAGTATTTTGCAAGCTCTTTGTAAGAAAAGGTTGGATAAAAACAATTTTGTTTCTAAGCCCATTGTAAAAAGATTTTAGAAAAAACATATTTTGGGATTCGTATTTGTGTTATGAGCAAAATAATTTTAGAAAGGTTTAATGTCCAAAGACCATTTTGAAAAGTTTTGAAAATAGCTTTGGTCTTTTGGGCTTTAAAGAAAAATTTATTTTGAGCTTACAATATACTTAGGTCATATTAGAAAAAGAACAAACCAAATAAGCCATGATTTAAGCCAAGATAAATTAACCATAGTCAAACAACATGGATTTGGGTTAAAACCTAAGGAAAGTAACTAGGCCAATTATATGAGCTTTAGTCTTTGGGTAAAGAGGCTTAGGTTCCCATAGCAAGTATATACCAAATAGTACGAGGCTATGAGTGGTTATACCATGCTCAATCTCCATACCTTGAGTGAAAGTATGGTATCCCTTACATAACATAACACGGGTAACACGGGCATCGTAACTCACGCACACGACGCAATCTAAGATGATGCAATGGATAATATCATTATAAGAAAGAATAGTAAAATATAAAGACCGACGGAATCAACTTCTCTTATCCCTAGTGGAATCGCCACTGTGAGCGGGGATTTTTGCCCCCACTCCCTGTGGAATGGTTCTTGCGACTTCGGTATTGTTTAGGCTCGGGGCCTTACAGAACACGGACCTAGGTATGGAGAAAATGGAGTCGCCACCCGGACGGGCAGGGAAAAAGAAAGGGGTGGATGACTCGATTCCTAAGGAATCCCTAGCCCCTTAATGGGTTCAGAAAGTTGGGTACGTGTGGGGAAGGTGAGAAATGGCCCAGCAACCCCACAATGCCTGGTTCATTGGAACCGGCCTCCTTTACAGGTCTTAATATTATAGAATTCTTAAGTATAACAATATTATCCATATTACACACGATAATTAAAATAAAGCATCGATATATTGAAAATCAAAGCAATGTCCAAGCAAAACAAATAAATGGACACCCATCCAAGGATGGAAACATGTCCTTACATCCCATGCCTAAATAGGACACTCACCGAAAGGTAGAAACATGTCCTTTACATTGGTTCTAAAATAGAAAAGCAATTTAAATAACATGATATTTAACTAATGAGGTACCCACCAAGTGGAAACATACCTCTTACAACATTTGGAAATCTAAATAAATTGATAAAAGTAAATAACCATTCATCATAAATAAAGCATTCATCAAAGGTATTAAATATCAATAGAAAGTAAACATCCATCCATCATAAACTAAATAAACTAAGCATTAAAGCATATAAATCAAAGCATAATCAAATATAAAATTGAATAAGGCAAATAAAAATCTAAATTATAGCTACTGTTTCCATTTAGGGTTCTTTATTTCATGTGTTTAGGGTTTTGGAATTTGTGGAATTAGGTTACTGTGAGTTTTTAAAGGAATTAAATGAATTAAAGTTTTATGATTTAAAAAGTTGGTAAAACTCTTTGATTAACCAAATTAAGGTTTGTGATGTAAAATCATGAAATTAGGGTATGGACACTTTAAAATACTTAGATTTATGACCTACGGTTACTCATTGAATTATGTTTTAAGCTTACTATGTAAATTTAAAGTTTATAAAAACAAAAAAAGAAGTTTTTAAGGCTTTTGGAAACATAACTTAATTTAGGGTTTTGAATATTTGGAAAATAAATTTTGGTTTTGGGGTTTTGAAGAAACAAAACTGATTAACTTTAAACTTTTTGGAAAACAAAGCAACAAATTAAGGTTTTCAAACTTTGGAGAAAGTGAATTAGGGTTCTTAGGTTTTTGAATTAAAAAAAATAATGGGATGACCTAGCTACTGTGAAGAATAAAATCTAAACAATTGATGCATACCTCCATTTGTTGGTTCCACCAAAAATTTCTTCCTGGATGAACAAAAAGAAAGACAAGCTTTGCTGTCTTTGAATTGCTTGAATCGTTTTTCTGCTCTCTCAAAAAAAATTTGGATTGATTTACTGCCTTTCCTACTCAGTTTCAAATCCAATTTTTGTTATGATTTCTCCTCCGATTTCTTGATTCCTTTTTGTGTTGTTTTTTGGTCTTACCTATAGAAGAATTTTATAGTTCATTCCTAATTATTCACAGAACATAATATTGATAAGAAAAGGAAACCAAAACCTAATTGCATTAGGTTTTGAAAAAATTTGCGTCGGAAAAATTTCGCTGGCAAAAAAAAACTGCTGCGAAAAAATTACACTGGCTAAAAAAAATTGCTGCAGTTGGCTATGGAAGGGGCGAGGGACTGGCCGGCGGGCCATTTCGCCCTCAGGAAACTCCTGTGGGCAAAATGGCCCACGGCCATCGTCCCTTGCGCTGGTTTTCTGCGACGATTTTTTCATCGCCTATTTTTCCTTCATCGATTTTTATTTTTATTTTTATTTTTAAAAATTAGATACTAAAGAAAAAATTATTTAACAAAGATAACAAAATTATTTTGGACTAATTAAAATATATTGGAAAACACAAAAATTATTTTGGAATAATTAAAATTATTGGACCGGACTGGTTCAAAAATTAAGGGTCTGCAGATATATGCTTGCATGTATGCATGAAAATGTATGGACTTATGCTTTCCTTGTCTGGCTTAAAGAGGATGCTCGAGGAGCATAATAGAAAGCTTCAGGAAGAGTTAGCTTCCAATCATTGACATGCCACCTATTTGGAAGAATTATATCAACAGGAGGCATGTGACTTCCGATACTTTTAATTTCATGGCATGAGGGATCTGAATGCTTCTTCATCAAGGGGGCTTCGGGCTGATATCCATGATATGCTTCCTCCCTTTTCAAGTGATGACAGAACCAATTTTTAAGGCAGTAGAGGTTCAGGTGCTTCCTCTTCAAGTGGACATTGGACGAATGATATGCCCCCTCTTTCAATAGGTGATGACTTTCTTAGAGCTTTATTCGATTATGGACCGCCTTCTTCTTTGCAATGACCGAATTTTAACAAATTTTATTAAATTAAATAAAAACTTGTAATAATAATAATAATGATTTTTCTGGTACTTTGACTTTTTTTGACTTTTGCTTTTCTATATTTATCATTATTATTATTATTTTAATGTACATGTACATAGTAGCACATGATGAATCCAAATTTGGGTTCATCATGGACAAAAATTCACAAAACCTTAACATATTCGGTCACCGCCAAATTTTGATTCTTTTCCTCGAGCATCTTGGATTCATCTCACCACCCATTCCTTACATGCTTCGGTCTACCATTCAACACTTATATAAATCAATTACAATTCATCACTCAAGATAGATTAAACCATCCACCTATTCTAATTGCCAACCCTCTTTACAAATAAACCTTGCAAAATCAATAGCTTTAAATTTTTAATCCCACTTACATTTTGTAAAACAAATTTAAACAACCTCAATTTCCTTCATTCAGCTCCTGCCATCGTAAATTCTAATTAATTGCATTTATTACATTCAACCATGATCGAGGCCAATCTGAAGAAGGTGAAAAATTTATTTAAAAAAGATCAAGGCAACACATTGGGAACAAATGTCATGGTCTCAACTCAATGTCTTGAAATGCTTTCAAAATGTTAAATTGGACTAATCATTTTTACATGCCATGGCTTCCCTTTGGGATGTGAAAACTAGGACTTTTAAGATAAACAACTTTAAAATTTTTCCTATGATTGAAGAATTTGAAGCCATTCTTGGATATCTAAGTAATCAACCAATGACTTTACCCATACTGACTTCCAAAACCTAATAAATGATGAAGATGTTGTTCCAACTATCAAAACCCAAAGTCCTACAATTGACTAGAGGGGAGAAAATCCTACTTGGTCCCTTGATCAATTTTTGCACTTTCCATTTGGCTCCGCTCAGAGCTTAGGGAGCATGTCCTGATTATGTTTACTTGGTTAATTCTTGCTTGTTTCTATTGGTGGTGACATTGATCCACGAGTATTGGACATCACCAGTACCTGTGATCTTGGTTGAAACCCTAGTTGGACTTGACCGATACAAAATAGAATCTTCAAGGAGGTTGGCTAGGAGTCCATTGCTGCTTCAGGTAATTACTTAAACTGCCCTTTTGGGTTTTCAATTTAGGCTTTTATTATTCATATTGCTCTAATTTTTTCCTAGCCCGCCCTTATGGGTTTTCAGAACTAGAGAATTGTCCTAATTTTTTCCTAGGCCACCCTTGCTGGTTTTTAACCTACTGGACTCTTTTTTTATTGGTTCGAACTTTTGCCTAGACTGCCCTTATGAGCTTTCAGAATTAGCGAACTGCCCTAATTTTTTGTTAGTCTGCCCTTGTTGGTTTTCAACCTAAGATGCTTTTTTTTATGAGTATGGCTATCCTTTTTACAAATCTGGCTACAGGAGCACCTCTGCTTACTTGATACCACTCCTATAGACTTCACCAAATATCTACCGCAACATCATTCTACCAGAAAATAACTTCGTCCTACTTTCTCATATGTTGACTGGATCGATTGGATTTGCTTACGAGATATGATTAACATCTGTTGGTTGGTACCTTGGTGGAAGATTACCTATGTCACCATTCAGACGTATCTAATGTATGTTCCTCTTGCTGCTCTTCGTCGAGGCACTTACTATGATCCTTATAGACTTGACCACTAGTATGGAGCTGAGCCTCAAGATTTTGAATTTACTCCTGATTTGGACATACCTTGTCTGACTGAAGCCTTCTTGGATCAACTAAAGCAAAGCTGGCTTGCACGCTATACTTATCGTCTTCCATGGATTTTACATTTGTCAATTTTTAGAATAAATAATGTTACGATGAACTATAATAATTAATAAAATATATTTTCTTTCCTTTTATAATTTGTTATCACCTTTTGCTATTGTGGTATTTATCTTACCCAAATAGTTAAATAATTCAAAATAGTGCACACAAAATAATTTTAAAATCAACTATGTTTATTAAATAAGGGAACAACCAAAAACATAAAGCCAACATACACAAGATCACTCTTGTCGCCAACAAGCCCTTTTAGGTTTTCTAATTGACAATTTTCATTCATTTAGGCCTAATTTTTTCTTAGCCCACCCTTTTAGATTTTCAAAACTAGCGGACTGCTCTGACATTTACCTAGGCTGCCCTTTTGGTTTTTCAACCTAGCGAGCTTTTTTTTTCAAACATAGAATCTCTTCAACTTGTCAATGTTCACTGGCTCACTAAATTCATTCCTGTCCATGTCTAACAACTTGACTGCTGCCTTGCTCATGACTTGTTTTACAACATATGACCCTTCCCAACTAGGTCTAAACTTCCCTCTTGGATTGGAGACATTAGGTTTGTATTGCTTCAGTACCAAGTCACCAACCTTAAGCTTTCTTATCTTAACCATTCTATTGTAGGCCTAAGCTATTTTCTTTTAATACAACTGGCGATGATACAATGCCTTTAACCTTCTTTCTTATAATAAAGCCAGCTGTGCATATTTGCTTGCTACCATTCTGTCTCAGGCAATTCAACTTCTAGTAAGACCCTCTGCGATTAGATCTCGATTTTAATTAGCAATACGACTTCCATCCCATAAATCAAAGAAAATAGCATCATCCCAGTAGGGGTTCATACACTCTTCCTATATCCCCATAAAGCAAAAGGAAGCATTTCTAACCAATCCCTATATGTCTTGGTCATCTTGGATAGGATTTACTTAATTATCTTGTTTGTCGCTTCTACTGCACCATTAGCCTTTGGTCTATAAGGGGAAGACCGGTGGTGATGAATCTGGTACTTTGAGAATAAATCCTTAACTGCTCCTTGAAACTGCACCCCATTGTCTGATATCACACTGTACAAGACCCCATAACTATATATAAGATTCTTTTCAATAAATCTAGCCA
This sequence comes from Garcia nutans, assembly GCA_947685225.1. Lineage (NCBI taxonomy): Eukaryota > Viridiplantae > Streptophyta > Magnoliopsida > Malpighiales > Euphorbiaceae > Garcia > Garcia nutans. The sequence continues at coordinate 42,140,205 of CANTUV010000045.1, forward strand.
TTTGCCTTGCCCCTAACTTATTGAAATACTCAGCTTCAACCCATTTAAAAAAATAATCAACTGCTACTACAATGAACTGGTGACCATTTGAAGTCATTGGATGTATCTCCCTAATAATGTCAATTCCCCAAGTTGCAAAAGGCTAGGGAGAAGACATGAAGTGTAGTTCTTCAGGAGGCAAGCGATTCAAATTTTTGTGCATCTGGCACTGCTGGTACTTTCTCACAAAATCAATATAGTCTCTTTCCATGGTCAACCAAAAGTAGCCGTATCATATTATCTTCTTAACTAGGGCTAACCCATTTATGTGGGGTCTGCAACTTTTGACATGTATTTTAGACATGATCTGCTCAACTTTGAACCTCCTTAAGTATCTTAAATGCACTCCATTGAGCCATCTTATTTTCAACTTACCATGAAAGGTGATGTACTACAAAGACCATCGCCTTATAGCTCTTCTCTCTTCTTGTGTTGCATCTTGCGGGTACTCCCTACTTTCCAAAAACACTCAAATGGTGTTGTATTATGCATGATGGTCCGTATCGATTTCCATGACTATTTCATATTCATAACAAGGAGTCAATGAACTGGTCAAAACCAGAGGCTTAAGAAATAACTTAACAGTATCTTCCCATATCGAAGCTAGTATGGCTAGGCCATCTAGTTTAATATATATATTTTTAAATTTTTGGATATTACAATTCTTCCCCTCTACAAATAAATTTTGTCCTCAAAATTACTTACTCTCAAGTCTAGAACAAATGGGGATACTGATTTCTCATCATCTGCTCACTCTCCCATGTTGCCTCTTTAGTAGCATGATTCTTCCGAAGAACTTTCACAAGTGTCACCTTCTTATTTCTCAACTCCTTCACTTCACGTGCCAAAATAGCCATTGTTTCTTCCTGATAAGTTAGATCTGGACTCACCTCAATTGACTCTACTGACAAAATGTGAGACGAGTCTGACCTGTACCTCTGAAGGATAGAGACATGGAAGACATTGTGAATTCGATCCAACTCAAGTGGAAAGCTAGTCTATAGGCCACTGGTCCAACTCTCTCCAGTATCTTAAAAGGTCCTATGAAATGAGAACTCAACTTCCCTTTGCAGCCAAATCTCAAAATTTTCTTCCAAGGAGACACTTTCAAAAATACTTTATCTCCTACACTAAACTCTATGTCCCTTCTTTTTAAATCTGAATATGATTTTTGTCTGTCTGAGGCTACTTTCAGACAATTCCTAATCACCTTTACTTTCTCTTTTGTTTCCTTAATCAAATAAAAAACAATCAACTTACCTTCTCCAACCTCATCCCAGCATAGAGGTGTCCTGCATCTCCTACCATATAATTGCTCATAAGGTGTCATTCTAATATTGGACATGACTGTTGTTATAAGCAAACTCAATCAGTGGTAAGAATCTATCCAAGATCCTAGAGAAATAGATGATACAGCTCGTCAACATGTCCTCTAAAATCTGTATCACTCTCTCTGACTGCCCTTCTATCTGACGATGGAAAGCAGTGCTAAAATGTAACTAAGAGCCTAAAGCATCCTGCAAACTTCTCCATAATCTCAATGTAAATCACGGATCTCTATCAGATACCAAAGAAATTGGGACTCCATGTAACCTCACATCTCACTGATGTACACCTCAGCCAACATCTCAAGAGAATAATCCATCTGATCAACAATCACCCAGATTGCATCATGCTTCTTCTGAGTCAAAGGCAATCCAGTCACAAAATCTATCGTCACTCGCTCCCATTTCCACCTGGCACTGATAATGGCTGAAGTAATCCTAAAGGAACTTGGTGCTCAGCCTTCACTCTCTGACAAGTGGACATCTGGATACAAACTCTACTATGTCTCTCTTCATACCTAACCACCAATAATATTGTTTCAAAACCTGATAAATACTGGTACTCCCAGGGTGCATAGCATAAAATGATTGATGTGCTTCCTCCAAAATAACCCTTTTTAGTCCTGTATCATCAGGAATACACAACCTATCTTTATACAACAAACTGCCACCACTTCTCACATGAAAATCTCGACTCTCCTCCTTTTGACAATCCAAAACAATTTTCTGAATTTTCTCATCTGCCAACTGAGTCTTCCTAATCTGATCTAATAACACCAGCCTCAATTGCAACTGAGCCATCAATGCACCATCATCACAAGACTAAAATTAGGCACACAATGCTCTCAACTCAACAAGCAACAAGAATGAATAAGCAGTCAAACTTGCTAAAGACTTTCGACTCAAGGCATCAACAACAACATTTGCCTTCCCAGGATGATAATCAATTAAACAATCATAGTCTTTAATCAATTATAACCATCGTCTCTACTGAAGATTCAGCTCTCTCTGAATACCCAGGCATTTCAAATTCTTGTGATCCATATAAATGAAACACTTCTCCCCATACAAGTAATGTCGCCAAATCTTCAAAGCAAAAAGTATAGCTGCTAATTCCAAATCATGCGTCGGGTAATTTAGCTCATGAGGCTTCAACTGTTGAGAGGCATAAGCAATGACTCTACCCTCCTGCATCAAAACACAACCTAAACCACTATGTGAAGCATCACTATAAATGACATAAGGTTTACCTTCCATAGACAGAGTAAGGACAGGAGCCTGAATCAACATCTCCCTCAGCTGCTCAAAGCTTGCCTGACATCAATCTGTCCAGACTAATCTAACTCCCTTCTGAAGTAATCTGGTGAGTGGTGTAGCTATCATAGAAAAACCTTTCACAAACCATCAGTAATAGCCTGCCAAAACTAGAAAAATTCTAACCTCAGTTATAGTCTTCGGTGGACTCCAATTTAAAATAGCCTCAACTTTACTCGGATCAACTCTAATACCCTTTGCTGATACCACATGACCGAGAAAAGTCACTTGATCACATCAAAACTCACATTTAGATAGCTTAGCATACAACTACTTCTCTCTTAGTGTCTGCAATACAATCCGTAAATGCTTGTCATGATCCTCCTTATTAAGTGAATACACCAAAATATCATCAATAAAAACCACCACAAATTGATCTAGATAGGGTCTGAATACCCTGTTCATCAAATCCATAAATGCTGCTGGTGCATTTGTCAATCCAAAGGGCATTAACAAGAACTCATAATGCCCATACCTCGTGCGGAAAGCTATCTTAGGTACATCTTCATCTCTGACTCTCAACTGATGGTACCCTAATCTCAAGTCAATCTTAGAGAATACTGCTTCTCCTTTCAACTGATCAAAGAGATCATCTATCCGAGGCAATGGATACTTGTTCTTGATGGTCACTTTACTCAATTGCTGGTAATTAATGCACAATCTTAAGGTACCATCCTTCTCCTTCACAAAAAAAATGGGAGCTCCCCAAGGATACACTAGGGCAAACGAACCCTTTATCCAATAACTCCTGCAACTGTACCTTCAACTCTTTTAACTCAACAGGTGCCATATGATAAGGAGTAATAGAGATGGGAGTGGTACCAGGCAACAAATCGATACCAAACTCAACCTCTCTCTCAAGGGGGATCCCTGGCAACTCCTCAGGAAAAACATCTAAAAATTCAACAACTGTGGATATACTGTCAAGCTTAGAACCCACTACTCTGGTATCTACAACATGAGCAAGATAAGCCTCACATCCCTTCCGAATCATCCTCCTAGCTGAAATAGCTAAAATAAACATGGATGAAAGATGTCTCTACTCACTAGATACCATCATATTTCTACCGTCACAGGTTCTCAGGGTAACACACTTTTGCTGACAATCTACCATAGTCCCATACTTGGATAACCAATCCTTGCCTAAAATTAAATCATACTCCCTGAAAGGCATCTCAATCAAGTCACCAAGGAATTCCTCATACTGAGCCACAACCGAACTATTTCAGTGCACCTTGCTAACTATAACACTATGCCCTAAAGGATTTGTCACCAAAACATCAAATCCTAGGGACTCTAAATGCAAATCAGTCACAGGTAAGATGGATGCACAAATGTATGAATGAGTCAACCCGGGGTCAATCAAAGCAAGAACTAAAGTACCAAATAAAAAAAGTACCAACAATAATAGCTGAAGCATCTGGTTCCCTCTGCATCACATATACCCGCTGAGATGGCCCTGGCTCATTTGGTCTACTACCTGCAGTAGAACCTCCTCTTTGACCAGACCATGTCTGACCCCCTCTGCTAAAACCTCTGCCACCATGACCCCCTCTAACACTGGTTCAAGAAGCTGTTGTATCTATATGTCTATCCTCCGGTGGCTTTAGGTAATCTCTGAAGAAGTGATCTGGTGACCCACATCTATAACACACTGCTGGTCCACCTATCATCCAGCAAGCACCCCCATGTGCCCTACCACAATGGACACAGGTATATGGAACTGGCCTCTGAACTAATGGAGTCGGAGCACTAGCCACAAAAACTGTAGGTCTCAATCTCTATCTCTACTGCTGTACAAACCTACCTGACTGCCTCTGGCTCCTACCAAACGCCAAAAAATATCCTCCTTGGCCTCTCTTCACAGATGAAGACCCTGCCTCACTCTGGGGCCTCCTAGCTCTGGTCTCCTCATCTCTAGCTGCTGCTGCAAGACCCTGTGCTCTCTCAACACTCCTAGCAATTGCAACAAACTGGGAAAATTCCTGATACTGGAGGCCTGCAATAATGCACATAATAGACGGTCTCAACCCCTCCTCAAACCTTTGACATCGGTCGATCTCATCAGAAATGATCCCACCAATATACTGACACAGCCAAGTAAACTCTATCTCATACTTCAACACGGTCCTAGTGTCCTGCCTTAAACTCAAGAACTCTATCTTCTTTGCATCCTTATACTCCCTCAGAATTTACATCTACTAAAACTCCCCCAGAAAATCATCGTAGGTCAGGATTGGTGGATCATCCAAGGCATGTGGAACCGTCTTCACCAATCATATGCATCCCTCTGCAAAAGAGATCTGGCATAATCAAACTTTTCTTTTGGGGGTAGCCTGCAGCTAAATGAACACTCTCTGAACTATATCTAGCCACTGCTCTGCTATAGTAGGGTCTATAGTACCAATAAAGTCCTCAGCTCCAAACTTCCTCAGCTTATCATATTTCCTCATCAATAACTGCGGCTGCGGCTGCGGTGGTGGGGCCTACTGAACTGAAGCCTTCCTTAACAACTCCACCATATGTCGTACCTAGCCCAGCAGAATCTCATCAACTGCTGGTCTCTCTAGCACAGGAGTAGGTGCGCCTCCAAATATCTCAACTCTAGCTCGATCTTTACCCTCAACAGGAGCTACACTCTCTACACTACCTGTTGCGGCCTCAGCCTCACTATCTGCAAGTGCACAGATCATTAACAAGTAATATAATGATGAGTAGAGTATCGTTCCCAAGAGGAGGTTAATTCTAAGTACCAAACAATTAAACAGATTAATATTTGGATAATCAATTTTAATTTATGATAGAGCTAGCTAAAATGACAATGAATCAAGAATAAATTTCTAATAATTTAAAGACTTAGGGCTTGGTCACCTTTATTGATTTATCATTGATTTTCTAAGGTATTGAATTAATTCAGTCTTCCTTTTGATTAATGGTTGGATTCTCCTAAATTAAGTTTAAGTCTCTCTTAAGTACTAGAAGCAATATCGACTTTAATCCTTACATCTACTCTCGTGATCATAAGTAATTTAATCAATTCATTAGGTTTTATGAGAATCTTGAATCAACCTTTTAAGGGTTTAACCTTATCACTAAGTGAGAAACTTACTTAAGATTGTCATCTCCTTGGACTAATGTCATGCCTCCACTCTTGCTCCATCACACAACATCTCAAATCAGTTAATCATTGGCCAAATAATCAAAGCATTAAGATTAAAGACAACAAAATAATCAAAGGATAACTAAATTAACCAAATAGACATTTATAACTCCATGATAAATTCAATTAAAGGGACCAACCCTAAAAAGGATTAGTTCTTCATTATTGAAATAAAAGCATTACAAATATTCAAAATGGTAAATGAAAACATAATTTAAAAGGAACAAGAAAGATCAAACTCTATTTCTTTGAAGAAGATCTTGACTTGGATCTTGAGCTCCTCCTTGAAGCAGAATTTCACACCTCTAAACTAAATTTATTTGGATGAATCTAATCTAATCGATTACATCTCTCATACCTTGGAGGAAGTGTGTTTAAGCTTCTTTAGTGGGGAAAAATTGAAAAAGGTTAGGCCACACCTTGTTTGGTTCAACACCTACCCAATTGTTTGCTCAAAGTCATGATTTTCGGCCCCACGGTCGTGGCTTTTGTGTGCCACGGTCGTGGCCTGAGTTGGTTTGGTCGGTTTGAGCACTTTAGAGCTGTAAAATGGTTGGTTTGGAAGGCCACGGTTGTGGCTTTTGAAATGAGGGTACCAGACTTATTTTCTTTATGTTCTTGGCTCAGCCAGTGACGAAATGGAACCCACGGTCGCGGCCTTTGGGAGGCCACGGTCATGGCTTTCAAAAATGCTTCTAAATATGCAAAATGCTTCCAAGATTTTGATATTCAAATAAAATTTTGAAATTCAATTCTAAATCAATTTTCATATTGTACTTACTTCATTCTTCCTTCATTCATTTAAGAAGTTATTCAATTGTAATCAATTGTTGCTCTTTAGATAAACACATACCCCTTGCATTCATTAAAAATTTTATATAGTTTAAAGAAAATTTGCCTTTCTCATATGCATGTTTAATCAAACATTCTCCACTAATAGACCTTACTAACTCAAGGAAAATCAAAAGGTCTTTTTAAGCATGTAATGTGGTTTAAAATGGTTAAGGCTAAAGTGACGCTTAACTTTTTGAATACCTTCCAAGGTTTCGATTGCAGCTCTTCTTAATGGTTTTGGAGAGTTCGTTAATAAATATGATTATTCCTCAATTTCTTTAGTACACTAGCAGGGAAATTTTATTTTTACTATCTTTTTCTTTATATATATATATATTTTTTATTTTATATTTTCCCCCAAAACATGAAATTTTATTAATGAGAAATCTAAAGGTGCTTTCCCATTTTATTTTCTCTCTCCAATTGAGCATAAATAATAGGAAGATATACCAAAAGATAATTAACCACAAAAAGGTAGATATTAGTGTTTAATGAGAAAGAACAACAAGCTAGAATATTCAATTTGTCTCAAAGGGGACAACTAGAGGCAATGTTCAAATATGGTGGATATAAGAATTTGGCTACACAAACAATGCCTAAATCATCTTTTGCCCTACTTAGCAAGGTTCAATTTCGCCTCAAAAGTTCTTTTAAACATGTTCTAGGCTTAGGCATAAGATAATAATAAAAAAAATAAATGACAAAAGAGTAGGAGTCATCTCTAAGTAAGCATATACAATTGATCACTTTCAACTAAAATCAAGAATGTATTCAGGTCAAAATCTATAAAGTACAGTTCTTCACAACAACTTTATTTAAATAATTAGCATCATAAAATCACAAAATTTTATTAGCCTGTCATGAATTCAATCATTCAAGTGTAAGATAGCAAGAAATATTTTTTTTTGAAAAATTTTTCGTAGGTACCCCATATCCCAACATTTATGAAAAAGTAATAAAATTCAAAAAGGGAATGGAATACATTACTAAATTTTGGGCTAAACTCCCCCAAACTTGAAGTGTTCCACTGTCCTTAGTGGTTTAGGCATTGGGTGGTGGAGGGGTGTGCATGCCCATTCTTAAATTTGCCATTTGCAAGAAGAATCCATCAAAAGCTCATTTCCATCCAAGTTCATCCTGAAATAGAAACACAAAACACAAAATCAAAACACAAAAATAAAACCAAAAATGAAAGACAAAGTTTAAATAAAACTTTGGGTTGCCTCCCAAAAAGTGCTAATTTATAGTCTTTAGCTTGACTATAACTTCTAATCCTCAAGGTGGGAAATCACAAATTACTTCCTTTCCCACTATGTTGCTGGCTATAGTTGACTTGGAATTTTGCTTCCCAAGTTCATTATACCCTTCAAATTGTGCTTGTGAGCTTGATGAGGCTAAATTGTATTTTCCCTCCTTTGGATTGGAGTTTTGAATTTGGCAATCCTTGAGTGTATTTGGAGATTTGATCATGTTAATTTCCACTTGTTCATCTTCAATCTTTGAAGTGAGTTTGCCATTTTTCACATCAATTACAGCTCCAATTGTATCTAAGAAGGGTCTCCCAAAAATCAATGGAGCATCTTCATCCTTATTTAAATCAATGGTCATGAAATCAACAGGGATGTAAAATTTTTCCATTTTTACAAGCACATTTTCTGCAATTCCTCTTAGGCATTTGACTAATTTATCTGCAAGCTACAATACTAAATTGGTAGGTTTCATTTGTACAAGTTTTAATTTCCTGAAAATAGATAAAGGCATTAAATTAATACTAGCACCTGAATCACATAATGCATTTTGAAAATTTAATTTACCAATTTGACAAGGAATCGAAATACTCCCTGTGTCTTCAAGTTTAGAAGGGATTTTATCCTGAAGAAGATTGTTGCACTCCTCAGTAAGTGCAATATTTGCATTTTCCTCCATATTTTTCTTTAACCTTTGAGGAAAAGGAATAGCTGGCACATAAGGTCTGACCTCTTACTTTAATGGTGCCTCCTCTTGTTTAGCTTCACTTTCTTTTATTTTAGAAGAAGAAATTTGATAGATTAGGGGATCTAGTAAAGAATCTTCAAGTTGTATGCTATTTAGGAAAATAGCATTACAATGTTCTCTTGGATTGATTTCTGGTTGGCTTGGAAGTGCTCCTTGTGGTCGAGTGTGAAGAGAACATGCTATTTGACCAACTTGAATTTCAAGATTTCTGTTTTGAACTGCAATTTGTTCCATCCTTGATTCAAGCTTGTCATATTGTTTTTCCAGCTTGTCGAACCTTTCTGAAGTTGCACCAATAAATTTTTCCAAAGCCAATTCATAGGATGGTTTTTCAGGAGGATGAATTTGGCCTTGGCTTTGAATTTTCATGTATGGTGGCTGATATGGTGCTTTTTTATTGCATTCATTTCCCCATGCCAAGTTAGGGTGATTTCTCCATGTGGGGTTGTAAGTGTTTCCTTGTGGGAAAGTTGGACCTCTATTTTGATCCCCCAAAAATTGGACATGCTCCATAATTTTGCAATCAGCTATATCGTGGTTTCCTCCACATCCTTCACAAATTGGAGATGATGATGAAAAATTGACGTGCTCTAATTTCTTGGTAATTGTATCTGCTTTAGCTGCAAGTAAAGAAAAATGGTCAATCTCATGCAAACCTGCAACTCTTTTTTGCATACCTCATTCTGAAGTCCAATGATAATTATTTGCTGCCATTTCTTCAATTAAATAGGTTGCTTCAGAAGGAGCTTTGTTCATTATTGCACCTCCTCCTGCTGCATCAATCATTCCCTTAATATTTCGATGAAGTCCATTATAAAAAGTTTGAATTAAAAGCCATTCCGAGACTCCATGGTGAGGACATTTTCTTTGCAAATTCTTGAACCGTTCCCAAGCTTCATATAAGCTCTCCCCATCTTATTGAATGAAACTTGTGATATCATTCCTTAATTTAGCCGTCTTTGCAGGTGGAAAATATTTTGCCACAAATGCAGCGGCTAATTGATCCTAAGTGGAGAATGTAACTGGTGCCTTAGAAATGAGCCAATCTTTTGCTTGATCTCTTAACGAAACTGGAAAAAGTCACAACCTAATAGCATCATCAGATACACCATTAATTTTAAATGTATCACACATTTCTAAAAAATTTGAAATATGAGCATAAGCATCCTCATGTGGTAAGCCATGAAAAATAGATTGCTGAATTAAATTAATAAGTGCTGGTTTTAGATCAAATGTGTTTGCTTGCACAGGAGGTTTGACCATGCTAGATCTTGGGTGAGCAGATGGCATAGCATATTGTTTCAAGGTCATGTTCTGTGGATCTCCTATGATTTCTTCTTCTAACTGGATTTTAGTTGAAGTTCCTTCTCCTCTTTGCCTTTCTCTTCTTTCCTTGTTTTGTGATTTATAAAATATTTCAATTTCAGGATTATAGGGTACAAGTTGAGTGTGTGGATTGTTACGCATGTACCCTTAAAATTTAAAGAAATAATGCAGAAAAGTAAAAATCCAAAGTAATAACAGTTTAATATTATCAATATAAGAATGATTGCCTCCCCGGCAGCGGTGCCAAAAACTTGTTGCGGCCTCAGCCTCACTATCTACAAGTGCATAAATCGTTAACAAGTAATATAATGATGAGTAGAGTATCGTTCTCATGAGGAGGTTAATTCTAAGTACCAAACAATTAAACAGATTAATATTTGGATAATCAATTTTAATTTATGATATAGCTAGCTAAAATGACAATGAATCAAGAATAAATTTCTAATAATTTAAAGACTTAGGGTTTGGTCACCTTTATTGATTTATCATTGATTTTCTAAGGTATTGATTTAATTTAGTCTTCCTTTTGATTATTGGTTGGATTCTCCTAAATTAAGTTCAAGTCTCTCTCAAGTACTAGAACCAATATCGATTTTAATCCTTACATTTAATCTCATGATCATAAGTAATTAAATCAATTCATTAGGTTTTATGAGAATCTTGAATCAACCTCTTAAGGGTTTAACCTTATCTCTAAGTGAGAAACTTACTTAAGATTGTCATCTCCTTGGACTAATGTCATGCTTCCACTCTTACTCCATCACAAAACATCTCAAATCAGTTAATCATTGGTCGGATAATCAAAGTATTAAGATTAAAGACAACAAAATAATCAAAGGATAACTAAATTAACCAAATAGACATTTATAACTCCATGATAAATTTAATTAAAGGGACCAACCCTAAAAAGGATTAGTTCTTCATTATTGAAATAAAAAAATTACAAATATTCAAAATGGTAAATGAAAACATAATTTAAAAGGAACAAGAAATATCAAACTCTATTTATTTGAAGAAGATCTTGACTTGGATCTTGAGCTCCTCCTTGAGGCGGAATTTCACACCTCTAAACTGAATTTATTTGGATGAATCTAATCTAATCTATTACATCTCTCATACCTTGGAGGAAGTGTGTTTAAATAGTGTTTGGAAGCTTCTTTAGTGGGGAAAAACTGAAAAATTTTAGGCCACACCTTGTTTGGTTCAACACCTACCCAATTGTTTGCTCAAAGTCATGATTTTCGGCCCCCACGGTCGTGGCTTTTGTGTGCCACGGTCGTGGCCTGAGTTGGTTTGGTTGGTTTGAGCACTTTAAAGCTATAAAATGGCAGTTTGGAAGGCCACGGTGGTTGCCTTTGGGAGGCCACGGTCGTGGCTTTTGAAATGAGGCTGCCAGACTTATTTTCTTCTTGTTCTTGGCACAGGCAGTGACGAAATGGAACCCACGGTCGTGGCCTTTGGGAGGCCACGGTCGTGGCTTTCAAAAATGCTTCTAAATATGCAAAATCTCTTCAAAATAGAACCAAAATCCATGCCATGGTTGTGGCCTTTGAGCCCCATGATCGTAGCTTTCCAAATGCTTATGCTCTTGCAATTTCTGTCATTGAAAAACTTGGACAGCTTCAAATCAAATCCCATGGCCATGGATTTTTGATAGCTTTGGCCCTGAGATTCAAAACAACTCTGGACCTCTTGATTTCTCATCTTTAATTCCATTTTCAATTTTAAAATCATGTATCATGGTTTATAAGACCATGTAAATTCTTTTTCTTCCATTTTTGAGCTTGATTTGACCTCCTTTCCATTTTCCCATGATTTTTAGCCAAAATAAGATTTTTCTTCATACTTGCAACTCTATACTTGAAATGATGAATATTCTAGCTTTCACAATAAAGATTGATCAAATTCAATTGATAACAATAAAAATATAATTAGAATAATCGTTAAATTATGTGCAAAATATAGTCCTATCACTACCCTCTGCAAATTGACGTGTCTGAGACGCCATAACTACCTATATCTGTAAACACAGTAGAAATTGCCACATCAAAGATTAGAAACTGCCAGTGCTAATGCATGTATCATATTTAAAAACCATATTTAAAAATCTCAATTTTCTTTTTCTTACAACCCACCTAGGTTGGGAACCTCAAACCTAGGCTCTGATACCAAAACAAATGTAACACTCTTATACCCAATATACGTACACTACATACACCCAACATATGTAATATACGAATATAAGATACAAGAATGTCACAACCCATTTTAATAAAACAAATCTTCACTTATAAATTCTGTATAAACTTAAAACATTCAACTGATATCATATAAATAATAGATGAAATATTACTTACTAAAAGATATATATATATAACATCATTACCAAAGGTTTATCCAAAACCTTTTTGATAGCTTGGGAAATATACATATATATACATCAAAATATAACATAATATACATGAAATCAATATGTATAAAAATATAAAATATATACATGCTGGTAGTTTGTCTCTAATCTTGATGTCCAACAATCAACTCTGCACACAAGATCTCAAACCTAGACTCGACTCGATCTAGACAAACTCTCCTGCTCAACTGGATCTACCCTGTCACAAAAGCTTAGTGATATAAACTTTGATCACAATATAGTTCAAATGCAATGCCAATGCATAACAAATAAGGATATTATTATCTCATAACATTATATAATTATATCTTAATATATTGCTCAATTGTTCCACAATTCATAATTCACATAAAAGCAAACACAAGCATGGGCCCAAAAGAATCCAATATGTTATTCAAATCCCAGAGTTACAGCTTTGGCCCAGATGACACCATGTGTCTAGGCTTCAAGGATATTCAACTCCAAGGATTACCTCATATGTAACATCCCAACTAGGCTTCAAGGACCAGGCCCAACCCAGCTTTAAGGGACTGCTACATCATGTAACATCCTAACTTGGCTTTAAGGACCAAGCCCAACCCAGCTTCAAAGGGCTGTTACATCTTAGGCATGCCGCCAAACACAAAACTCTAAAAATTGAATAACATACTAAGCACACAATTCTTTTATAATTAGATTATCAATATCTTTCTCATTATCTCAAGATCAAGCTATGCATAATGCCTCAATTATCTCTTTATATCAATATAGGCATCACCAATGGCTTTACATTCCATCTTTAATTTATGCATAACAAATTGCATTATCATATTTTGTAGAAAGTTCACATTACATATAATGCATTTGTGACATTATACAAATCATAGCATATTACTCATGCATCAACAATATAGTAAGTAACTTCACACATTTTCCAACCAAATGTGTTAAGTCCCAATGTCAATTATTCAAAGTTTGTACTTACCTCTAAAAGCACAAACACCACTTTCAACCTCCTCTTCCAAGATATCCCTCAACACTTGGACTGGGGTAACTCAAATCTCTTCAAAGCCTAAATCAAATGTGATTATAAATAATCACTTAGTGACACACTTATAGGTATAAACAAAACCTCTCAACACAAGGATAAGAAACACGAAGGAAAATAAGGAAAAGAACTATCTAGGGAAAACTCTACACATAACACGCTCAACAACATGGGCGTGTCAATGACCGTGCCTTAAACCCACAACACAGAAGCTTTGACATGCTCAATGACATAGACATGTTATTGACCGTGTCCTAAGCTCTGTATTACAGCAGATAAGACACGTCCAAAGACATGGGCGTGCCCCTGCCTGTGCCAAAACTTCCTACAACACAGTAGCTATGACATGCTTAATGACATGGGCGTGTCACTTCATGTGTCAATACTACAACATTACAGAAGCTGTGACATGTTCAGTGACATGGGCATGTCACTGCACGTGTCACCAACACTGAAAATAGAATCATTGACACACCCAAAGACATGGTTGTGTCACCGGGCGTGTTAGGCCAAAAATTCTGATATCAACACATAATTGTCACATCCAAAATTATCTTTCATTACCCTTTTCAACTCTATACAAACTCAACCAATCCATCATTATACCATAAAACACTTGTGTAAACATCAAAGTAACTCAATTAAAATAAAAAAATACACAATTACAACCCAAAACACTTATTCTCTTCACCAAACTTAACATTTTCTTCAATCGAACCCCAAATTCATAGTTAACTAGCAGAAAGAACTTCAAACATACCAATATCAACCGTTAACACATACTACACCAAAAATCCAATTAATACATATACAAACTTCCATAGAAAATTAAGGAAACAAGTTGGAAACTTACCAAATATGGAGAAAATCCTTAAAACTCCAACTTGAATAATTGAAATTCTTCAATTACTTGAGTTATCAAGAAGCAAATTTCTCTTTTCCTTTGATGGAGGTAGCCGGCTTCAATGGAGAAAGAAGAAGAAGAATTAATTAATTAATATTTTAATAATTAAAATAACATTTGACCCATATAAAAATGTTCACTTGTATATATTATATATATTTACATATATATATATCATATACACATTTTTTTGCACTTAATTATATATACTTTTAAATCATTTTATTAATTTTCAAAAATTAATATATATATATTTTAAAATTTTCGGATATTACAAAATCAAATTTCCAAAACCTTTATAGTAGCCTCTTTTTTCAAAAATAAATATGATAGTGTTAGTTTTCATAGAAATCCAAACCTTAGTTCAATTCAAACCTTAATCTATTTTAAAACCCTAATTTTCCAAAATCATCACAGTAGCTTACTCTTTTCAAATATTTAAGTTTTAATATTATTTTCATATGTTTGTACCTTATTTACTTAAATCCTAAATTTTAATTTTAATCATACAGTAGGATAATTCTTCTAAAAAAATAAACCTAACAATAATATTAGTTCTTTAAGATTCCGAAACCCTAGCTTTTAGATATAAATTCCAAAAGCCTAAATGTTATTTAAGAAACCCTAAGTTGATACATAAACCTAAATTTGCATCTTTATTTATTTCATTATTAAGTGAGTATTTATTATATAGTTTGATTAATGATTTATTTATATCTTTGATTTATGCCTTCAATGAATGATTTATTTACGATGAATGGTTGGTTGATTATTTTTATTGATTTTCTTTGATTTCAAAACATTGTAAGAGGTACATTTTCATATTTTGGATACCTAATGTATTAAGCATCATGTAATTTAATTTATGTTCTAGTTTTGGGATTAATGTAATAGACATGTTTCTACCTTTTGGTGGGTGTCCTATTTACTTTTAGACATTGGATGTTGTAAGGACATGTTTCCATCCTTGGATGGGTGTCCATTTGTTTGTTTTGTTTCGACCTTACCATGATTTTTAATAAAGTATTTATTTATTCTATTAATTACATGTAATATGGATAATATTGTATTAATTAAGAATTTTATAATATTAAGACCTGAAAAGGAGGCCGGTTCCAATGAACCGGGCGTTATGGGTGTGCTGGGCCATTTCTCACCTTACCCACATATACCCAACTTTTTGAACCCATCAAGGAGTTGGGGATTCCTTAGGAATTGAGTCATCCATCCCTTTCTTTTTCCCAAAAAATCCCCGCTCATAGGAACTATGTTAGCTAACCAGTCAGGGTAATCTATCACTTCAAGAAATTTGACTTGTATCTGCTTAATGACTTCTTCTTTGACTAGTTCTTCCAATTTCGGCCTCAGCCGTGTAAGCTTTTGTTTGACAAGTTTCATATGGGTGTAAGTGGGAATCAAATGCCGACTATATCTCTATCAATTTCAGGCATATCCTCATAAGACCAAGTAAAGACTTCTTCATATTTTTAAATATTTTTTCAAATCTTTCTCTTCAGCAGTAAGGTTGGATGCTATGCTAATATTTTTAGGATTGTCGGTTGTTCCCAAATTTAATGATTGTGAGTCAACATAGTTAATATTAAAAATGCTTATGTAATCACTACATGAATGTATGCGACCATAAGGAAAAATATCACACAAGTAAGCGAAATCAAACTTTATTGCATTCATGTTGGAAAAGAAAACATCATCATCCTTATACAAAGCAGGAAAAATTAAAATCAAAATCAAAATCATTGTTCTCAAAATCATAAACTAAAACATCTTTAAACTTTTCTTCAACTGAAGCAGCAATTTCCTCTAGAGTCTTTCAAACTTTTAAGACAACTTTCTTCTTCTCTTCTGGATTAGGCTCCATGCCAGCTAGCTGGATGAGCTCTTTCTTCATTTATTCCACTAATTCAGCTACATCAACAAAAATCTCAAAACTCGGGATCAATTTTCCCATGAACACGACTTGCTCGGGCTTCCCTTAGAGTGGTCCCATGTCCGAAGCTTTGACAAAAACCTCTTCAAGTGATTGGAAGCTCATCTTCTCATTCTTCTTTGGCTAAACATCTTTGTTAGCTTCATCATATCCTAACCCTTTCTTGGATATCTGAGTCTTGAAATCTGGAAGCTCTGTCACACCTATCTTACTCTTTCTAAGACCAATGCCAGGTAGGTAGTTCATGTTCTTTATCATAGTCAGGACCTTGGGGTCTACTACGTCATCATCATAAATTATAGCTACTTGGAATCCATTGAGAGGCTTTTCAATCATTAAAGCATTCACCACTTCATTATCCTCGGCCTCGATGACCACTGTCTCTTTCCCATTTGGGAACTTGATTTTCTGATGGAGCGTAGAAGGAACTCCACCAAGAGGATGAAACCAGGGTCATCCCAATAGTAGTGAAAAAGTGATAAGGATATCCAAAATCACAAACTCTACCATAGATTCAATAGGACCAGCTTTCACAATATCTTTCAAAGTTCCCTCAACATGTCTCTTAGTATTATCATAAGCCCTAATTGTCACCTCTGTTGGGATTAGATCTCTTATTGACATAGAAAGCTTTGGCAAGATTTTAAGTGGGTACACATTGATGGCAGATCCATCATCAACCATTACAAATGGAGTTCTCTTCCCTTTTGAACTCAACTTTGATAAAATTTTGATGGACATGGTCTCTTCCCTCTCCTGGAAAATCAGTATTAAAAAAAGATACCATTCCCACATCAATCTTATTCTTCTTTTGATCTCCCTTACGTTTTATTGCTCCTTCAATTTTCACAGGATTAACCAGCTCCTGTGGTGTTATAAAAATGAAAATTATCATGCTAACAATAGCCTTGGCCATTGTTTCTCGATGCTTCTTTGATGTAGCTAGCAAATCCCATATACTGATACTAGCTTGTGTTCTCTTCAACTACTTAAGAATAGCATCATCTTCTTCTTCTTTATTCCCAACTTCAACTTCCTTTCCCTTATTAACTTCTACTTCATTTGATGGTGGCCTTGTATAGGGCTTACAAGATCGGGTGTTCATAACTTCATCTTCTTCAGGTTCAAACTAAGTCCACTCTTCCTTCTTGGGCTCAGAATCATCATCACTATCAATTGAGTCCCAAAACTCACTTACCATACAAATGACTACTTCCTTCTTAACTTCATCTAGCTCTGTCTTGTTAAGGATTACTTCTTCTTTGGTTGTCTCTCCATCTACATCTTGGAAAGAAGACAGGACAAATCTCTTATTCAAGCCTCCTTTGATCATGAAAGTCACTAGTGGTGGTACCCTGTTGAACTTCGGTAATGGGTTGTCCTTCATGCTAAGCTTGTTAGGTTCAGACAACTTTCCACTATCAATCAAATTCTAAATTTCACACCTCAACCACAAGCATTTGACTGTTTCATGCCCTTGCATTTGTTGGTGTTGGCAAAATGCCTTAGCATTAAAATTAGGTGGCAAAGGATTTTGCAATGGATGTGGAGCTGATGGTTGCAAGAACCCTTTCTTTTGTAGCTTGTTAAAGACCCAACATAAAGGTTTGTGCAACTCTGAAAACTATCTTTTACCACTGAGAGTGGGGATCTTCGCCCCTATTCCCGGTGGAATGGTTCTTGCGACTTCGGCACTGTTTAGGCTCGGGGCCTTAGAGAACACGGACCTAAGTCTCGAGAAAATGGAGTCGCCACCCGGACGGGCCAGGAAAAAGAAAGGGGTGGATGACTCGATTCCTAAGGAATCCCCAACCCCTTAATGGGTTCGGAAAGTTGGGTATGTGTGGGGAAGGTGAGAAATGGCCCAGCACCCCCACAACGCCTGGTTCATTGGAACCGGCCTCCTTTACAGATCTTAATATTATAAAATTCTTAAATATAACAATATTATCCATACTACACACAATAAAAAGAAAGCATCATTATATTAAAATCAAAGCAATGTCCAAACAAAACAAAACAAATAAATCGACACCCATCCAAGGATGGAAACATGTCCTTACATCACATGCCTAAATAGGACACCCAACAAAAGGTAGAAACATGCCCTTTACATAAGTTCTAAAATAGAAAAGCAAATTAAATTACATGATGTTTAAATAATGAGGTACCCACCAAGTGGAAACATACCTCTTACAACTTTTGGAAATCTAAATTGATTGATAAAAGTAAATAATCATTCATCATAAATAAATCATTCATCAAAGCTATTAACCAAAATATAAAACAAACATCCATCCATGATAAATTAAATAAATCAAGTATTGAAAATAAATCAAAGCATAAGAAATAAATCAAAGCATATCAAGTATGGAATTGAATAAAGCAAATAAAAGTCCAATTATAGCTACTGTGACTTTTTATGGAATTAAAATAGATTAGAGTTTTATGTTTTAAAAGATTAGTAAGACTCTTTGATTAAACAAATTAAGGTTTGAATGATGAAATCATGAAACTAGTGTTTTAAATACCTTAAAATACTTTAATTTGTGATTTTTGGTTATTGAATTTTAAGCTACTGTGTAATTTTTGAGTTTTTATGTTTTTTAATGTTTTAAAAGGATTAGGGTTCATAAAAATTATGGTTTAAGGTTTTAAAAGGATTAGGGTTCATTATTTTAGGTTTAAAAGTTGAATTTTGGATTTTAGGGTTTTAGAATTTGGGTCACGGGTAATGAAGAATTTTTAGGTTTTAGAAATCAATTTGATAATTTTATGAAGTTTTATGAATTTAAACAAATGGATTGAAGTTTTTATAAGTAGAAAAGATGTTTTTTAAGGTTTTTTTTGAATGAAATAGAGCCTACTTTAAAATCTTAAAAGAAACAGAATTTGATTTTGGTTTTGTTGAAAAATATGTTCAATTAGTGTTTTAAGGTCTTTAAGAAGAAAAAATAACAATTTTAAGTCTTTTTAGAAAATAAGGTCAGGTTTTAGTGTTTTAACTTTGGAAAACTAAATTAAAGTTCTAAGATTTTAACTTTTGAAAAACACAAAAAATCCTAGTTTTAGCTACTGTGTAAAAAAAAATTAGAACTTAGAATTTCATACCTTCTTTTGTAAGTTGCTCCAAAATTGCTTCTTCTTAGATGAACTAGCTCCAAAGACAAGCCTTTTTTGCCTTTGGAATCCCTTTTTTCGTGATGCTCCTTTCCAAAGAAGATTTAAATTGAATTTCTTCTTTTCCTTCCTTGATTTGGTTTCAAACTTTCCAGTCTCCCTTTGGATTTCCTCTCTCTCGGCCACCCTTAATTTCAATGCCTTTGGTCCTTATTTATAGTGGTTTAAGGTTATTTATTCCTAATTAATTAAGGTAAGTAATATTAATAAAAAAAATTAAAACCTAAGTGGATTAGGATTGAAAAAAATTGCGTTGAAAAATTTTTTGCTGGCAAAAACTGCAGCAGCCGGGCCCGTTGGCTGGGCGTGCCAGCCCGCAGGAAATTCCTGAGGGCGGCTATTCGCCTGCAGGAAATTCTTGCGGGTGAAATAAAAAAAGTTATTTTTCCCGCAGGAAATCCCTGCGAGCAAAACGTCCACAGGCCTGCGGGTGAGCTGCTGGGCCGACGGGCCCGCGCGACCACTCTTCGCTGCCGATTTTTTTTTCGACTTTGATTTTATTTTTATTTTCAATTTTTAATTGTTTATTTTCATTTTTTATCAATAAAATTAAATACTAAGGTAAAAAATTATTTAATTAAAATTATTTTGGACCAATTAGACAACAAAAATCATTTTGGGCTAAATAAAACATATTAGATCGGATTGGGTCAAAAATTAAGGGTCTACAGTTTGCCCCTTGCTTGAATGATCTGAAACCTTAGTGAAAGAGAGTGAAAATCAATAAGACTTAATTTTTGATATGGCAACTTATTTTGGGTTCTGGACCCGAGGATGATTCTAGGTTCTGGACCTAAGAAAAATTTGGGTTCTGCACCCGGTTCGGGTTCTGGACTCAAGGATAACTCTAGGTTCTGGACCTAAGGGAAATGTGGGTTCTAGACTCGGTTCAAGTTCTGGACTAGGTTCTGGACCTAAGGAAAATTTGGGTTCTGGACCCGGATTTGAGTTTTGGACTCGAGGATAATTCTAGGTTCTAGACCTAAGGGAAATTTGGGTTTTGGACCCGGATTCGAGTTATGGACTCGAGGATAATTCTAGGTTCTGGACCTAAGGGAAATTTGGGTTCTGGACTCGGATTCAAGTTCTGGACTTGAGGATAATTCTAGGTTCTGGACCTAAGGAAAATTTGGGTTCTACACCCGGTTTTGGATACTCGATCCTAAATTGGATTGGGATACTCAATCCTAACTTGATTTGGATACTCGATCCTAACTTGGATTCGGATACTCGATCCTAAACTTGATTGGGATACTCGATCCTAACTGGATTTGGATACTCGATCTTAAATCGGATTTGGATACTCAATCCTAAACTGGATTTGGATACTCGACCCTAAACTAGATTTGGATACTCGATCCTAAATCAAATTTTGATACTCGATCCTAAATTGGCTTTGGATACTCTATCCTAAACTGGATTGGGATACTCGATCCTAACTTGATTTGGATACTCGATCCTAAATTGGATTGGGATACTCGATCCTAACTGGATTCGGACACTCGATCCTAACTGGATTTGGATACTAGATCCTAAATTGGATTTGGATACTCGATCCTAAATCGAATTTGGATACTCGATCCTATCCTAGATTGGGATACTCAATCCTAACTTGGGTACTTTGACTTGAGATTTGAATTGATTTTGATTTAATTTGGGTACTTGGACCCGAGATTAGATTTGATTTGGGTACTTGGACCCGAGAATGAATTTGACTAACCTTTTATCAGTTGAGAAGTCTGACTGCTTCGGCTATTCTATGCATTGTGATTCTTCACCCTCAATGGATCTTCACCCTTGGAAATTGGGTCTTCACCCTTGCAAATGGATCTTCATCCTTGAAAATGAATCTTCATCTTTTGACATCGGGTCTTTACCCTTGAAAAATGGATCTTTATTCTTTGAGATCGGGTCTTCACCCTTGCAAATGGATCTTCATCCTTTGAGATTGGGTCTTTACCCTTGAAACATGGGTCTTTATCCATTGGAGGTCGGGTCTTTACCCTGGCTTTAGCTCTTTTAGCTGGATTGGTCTTTTGTCTTTTGCATCTTCATTCTTTTGAGAGTTCTAATGTTACATTCTTTTATTCTTCCTTTTTGCAAAGATTTAGCTATTTTTAATTGGACCTTATATCCTCTCCTTGCCCCCCTGCTTAGCGAAATATTTGCAAGTAAGTTTGAAAATATTTGGTATATAAACTCAAAAAGTTGAAAAGGAGAAACTTTGCCCCCTGTGTAGGCTTAAACCCATGATTTTTTCTATGTGGGCTCTGACTGATATTTTTCTTGTCTAGTTCTTCACACAAGCTTGCATTTCTTCTCTTTGCAAAATTACTGGAGCTTTCTCAAGCAATGGGCTTTCCATGCCCTCCTTATTTAACATCTTCTTTTGATTCTTCACTTCACAGAGTGTTTGTTGTTCACTTTGATAAAGAATAGACAATACATGACAAGAAAGTACGATGTGATATGCTCATGTATGCATGATATGCATGAATAATACTTATAGTTGTTCCATCAACTCACAAACCGAAGTGATAAGCAAAAGTGTTCTCATTGGTTCTGTTTTGACGCTTGTTCAAGTCTTGCATTGGAATGATTGAAAACTTTGCATTTGTGGCTTTTATCTTCTATATATTGAGAACATGAGTGGTAGAGACCCCTAATGGTAGAGTCAGGGATGCATCCATTTCAAATTATGTTTCAGCATGTCAATTGGCAGCTTGCCAATAATCATTTTCTTTGCCCAATATGTCCTTTGGATGTTCAACATACTTCCCTTAACTTGAAGGTTTTGTATGACAACATTTTTTTTTGAATTTTGATTTTGAAATCAAATGTTGGCTTTGCCAAATTAATGTCAATGCACCTTAGGACTTGATTTTCCAAATTAACATATCTATAACATGACAACCCTAGTTACCGTACTAAACTCGGTAATCATTTCTATTTAAGCAAGAACTGTTGCACTTCAGATAGGCACATACACATTACTTGGCCAAAGATCTCATTTGAGTTTAAATACTGTCTATCTCATATGCATGCTTATCCAAACTATCTCCACTAATAGACTCTACCTACCAAGAGAGATCAACAGGTCTTTGATAGGCTTGAAATGGGGTCTATGAGGGAAACAGGCTTAAGTGAAGGCCATTTTTAGATTGGAGCTGGTGTGACACAATGGACAAACCTTCACACTACAAATTTCTTGTTGGAATTTTAGGTAGCTTGGAGGCAACCTTGATAGACTCCAAATTTCTTCTATCTTCTTAGCATTAATTTGTATTTTGATTAGGACAGTTTTTGCCCTTGCATAAAGTTTAAGACCCAAATTTGTTTCTTTTCTCCCTTTTCTTTCTTTTTATTTTTCTTACTCTTCCCTTTCTTTGTCTTTTTGTCCTTCTTTTTTGTTGGACTATAGAACTTTCAAGAACTGGGTGGTCTTCCTCCTTTTATCCAATTTTGATTGAATCCTTGGTTGGGTTGGACTAATTCAAGTCAAACTGTCCAATTGGAAGCCTTTTGCTGCTTAGGTAAAAGAGAACTCCGTTGGCTTTCTGAATTTCTTTTGTTCTTCTTTTTCTTTTTTTCTTTTTCTTTTTTCTTTCTCTTTTTCTTTCTTTTCTTTTTCTTTTCTTTTTCTTTTTTCTTTTTTCTTTTTTTTTTCCTTTTTTGGTTCTAGCTCAAATATAGTTGTCTTGTTTGTACCAACTTAGGCTTCCAATAATGGATGAGTGGAGTAACATAAATCTTCTTTAATAGGGATAAATCATTTGTTACTCTAATGTTGATGTTATTTTGATATATTGGAGACATTAAGGGAACTTCAACTACCCTTATGGTTTTGAGAACATTAACTATCCTTATGGTCTTGAAAACATCAACTACCCTTATGATCTTGAGAACTTCAACTATCTTCATAGTCTTGACTAATCATTTCTTTCTTCGATCTTCTTGCCTTTTCACCTTAGTGATCATAAGACTTGTCAAAAGTATCACAATAGCTCAGGGTAGGTTGTTGAGGTTTGTATGCCAATGAAAAGAAAGCTAAAATTTTATGAAGGCTCAAAGGGACAACTAGGGATTAATATTTAATAGGGTGGATACTAGTTGTTGGCTTATCAAATAATGCCTAGATCATTTCTCCCTTAAATAAGCAGAGTTCAATTTCGCCATGAAAATTTGTCAAAGCATGTTCTAAGACTGACTAAGACCTAGACAAAGATAATTATGCAGGAGCCCTCTCTAAGTAAGCATACACAACTCAATGCTATAGAGCAATTCCCTCATCTAGTAAAGTCATTCGAGTCATGATGCCTAGACACATTAATTTATAAACATCAAGCTAA
The DNA here is from genome assembly GCA_947685225.1 of Garcia nutans. Classification (NCBI taxonomy): domain Eukaryota; kingdom Viridiplantae; phylum Streptophyta; class Magnoliopsida; order Malpighiales; family Euphorbiaceae; genus Garcia; species Garcia nutans. The sequence continues at coordinate 42,164,016 of CANTUV010000045.1, forward strand.
ATTCCTCATTGGTTGTGCATCAAAATGAATAAAGACCAAAAAATAATTTATTCAAACAAATTTAAATTTGAAAAACACAATAGTTCCAAAATATTAAAGAAAGTAAGATTGAAAAGCAACATTCAAGCTAAGGAAAGTTCATTGAGTTAGGCTTCTTTTCCTTTCACATCTTCAATATCCCCATCTTGAAAGGATGATAAAACAAAATCTTCTTCCAATCCTTTTCCCACCATGAAGTTTGCTAGTGGAGGTACTCCATTGAACCTTGGTAATGGATTGTCTTTGGTATTGGGCTTATCCGGCTCGGGTAGTTTGCCACTATCGATTAGGTCTTGAATCTCATGCCTTAGACGAGCACATTTATCTGTTTCATGCCCTCGCATTTGATGAAATTAACAGAAGGCCTCGGCATTGAAGTTTGGTGGCAGTGGATTATATAGAGGTCGAGGAGCTAACGGTTGTAACAACCCTTTCTTTTGCAGCTTGCTAAAAACCCAAGATAGAGGTTTCCCCAATTATGAGAATTGTCTTTTATTCCCTTGACCGGTTACATTAACATCAACTTATTTTTGTGTGCTTTGACTGTTAGGCTGGTTGTTCCCTTTCTCATTCCTTCTTATTGAAAATCGATTCTTCTCCCTTTCCCATTCATCAATTTGTAGACAAGCTTGGAGAAGATCTTTGAAATCAAGTATGAGTGTATGAGACATCCTCTCACGAAGATTAGGCAACACCCCTCTCACAATCATCCTTATTTGATCGGATTCATCGGGCCTCTTCTTGAGTAAAGCAGCCTTGTTTCTCCATCTCTTGACATAATCTACAAAATTTTCATTTGGTCATTGCCTAATGGACTCAACTTCCATTAAGGTAACTTCCATTTTAACATTGTATCCATATTATTGGATGAAGGCTTTGTAAAGTAGATCCCAACTCTTTTGTGTTCCATCATCTAAGGTATTGAACCAATTTTGGACAACAGGGTCCAATGAGAGCATAAAGTATCTTAGGGTTTGAGCCTTAGTAGCTCTGGCAGATTGCATGGCAGTGATATACTGCTTCACATGAAGATGAGGATTTCCGGTGCCATTGTACTTTGCAAAGGATGGCATCTTGAACTTGTATGGGACCTCTTCATCTAGCTCAAATAATTTGTCAACTTCGGACATTTCTTCAGTTTTTAGCTTTTTCTCAAATTTCTTTTATAAATCAGCAATCATCTTTTCAATATCAGATGTCTCGGTCTTTTCAATAGTTGCCTTCTCGACAACCTTTGGCTCCTTTTTATCTTGAAGATCTTGGTAGTATTGAGCCTAATCATCATCATCAATGATCACCTTCTCATCATCACAAGCCACTTCATTAACTTTCGTCTTCCCTTTGTCCTTTGGCTTCTTAGTGCTAGCAGAAGTCTCGGCATGATTCTCTAAGATTACAGTCAATTGGTTCCTCATGGTCTCAGCTAGGGCCTCTTTTATTTCTTCCATCTTGGCATTGAGGGCTTCATCCACCATTCTTTGAATTTGTTCGGGCTCCATTGTTCTTGGTGAGCAAGTAATTGAGTCGTCACTAGATATCTCGACTCCGACGTAGGTCAGATTGTTGTAAGCTTTTGAAATTTCATAATCTAGGGTTGTGAGTCAGAGAGGACCAATGATATGAGATGCAAATGTATGCATGTATGCATGTATGCACAAACAATTAACAAACAAGGACAAATTAGGACATTCCTTCCAACCTTATAACATCCACACACGAATGGCGAGTCTCTTTTCCTACGTATATGGTTAACAAAATACCAACATGGGGTATCTTGCTTTCGAATAATTCCCTCGGACGTTTCAACAAATAGTTATATCCTTGAAAATGGAAATCAATCCATGATAATTCCCATTAATTAGGTTTTAATCCATTCAAACAACCAAAGTAGCTTTTATGCTATATTGGATTAAAACGAAATTAAGAGGCTTATTATAAATAGATTTCTCACTTGAAAAGAGGTAACTAGTGTTTCATGCCAAAAACAATCCCATAGTTAATTTATTCTTAGTGTAAACTAGGCCCACAATTGATTTTTGGTATTTCATAATTGACCTAAATATTTTTGCAAGCTCTTTATAAGAAAAGGTTGGGTGAAAATAGTTTTGTTTCTAAGCCCATTGTAAAAGATTTTAGAAAAATGGATTTTGGGCTTAGTATTTGGGCCATGAGCCAAAGGATTTTTTATTTATTTTTAGAAAAGTCTTATGTCCAAAGACCATCTTAAAATGTTTTGAAAATAGTTTTGGTCTTTTGGATTTTAATGAAAAAATTTATTTTGAGCTTGCAAATGTACTTGGGTCGTATTAGAAAAAGAACAAACCAAATAAGCCATGATTTAGACTAAGATAAACTAACCATAGTCAAACAACATGCATTTAGGGTAAAACCTAAGGAAAGTAACTAGGCCAATTACATGAGTTTTAGTCTTTGGGTAGAAAGGCTTAGATTCCCATAGTAAGTATACACCAAACGGTACAAGGCTATGAGTGGTTATGCCATGCTCGATCTCCATACCTTGAGTGAAAGTATGGTATCCCTTACATAACACAACACGGGTAACACGAGCGTCCTAACTCACGCACATGATGCAAACTAATATGATGCAATGGATAATATCATTATAAGAAAGAATAGAATAATATAAAGACCAGCGGAATCAACTTCTCTTATCCCCAGTGGAGTCGCCACTGTGAGCGGGGATCTTCGCCCCCACTCCCTGTGGAATGGTTCTTGCGACTTCGGCACTGTTTAGGCTCGGGGCCTTAGAGAACATGGACCTAAGTCCGGAGAAAATGGATTCGCCACCCGGACGGGCCAGGAAAAAGAAAGGGGTGGATTACTCGATTCCTAAGAAATCCCCAACCCCTTAATGGGTTTGGAAAGTTGGGTACGTGTGGGGAAGGTGAGAAATGGCCCAGCACCCCCACAACGCCCGGTTCATTGGAACCAGCCTCCTTTACAGGTCTTAATATTATAAAATTCTTAAATATAACAATATTATCCATACTACACATAATAAAAAGAAAGCATCATTATATTAAAATCAAAGCAATGTCCAAACAAAACAAAACAAATAAATGGACACCCATCCAAGGATGGAAACATGTCCTTACATCACATGCCTAAATAGGACACCCACCAAAAGGTAGAAACATGCCCTTTACATAAGTTCTAAAATAGAAAAAGCAAATTAAATTACATGATGTTTAAATAATGAGGTACCCACCAAGTGGAAACATACCTCTTACAACTTTTGGAAATCTAAATTGATTGATAAAAGTAAATAATCATTCATCATAAATAAATCATTCATCAAAGCTATTAACCAAAATATAAAACAAACATCCATCCATGATAAATTAAATAAATTAAGTATTGAAAATAAATTAAAGCATAAGAAATAAATCAAAGCATATCAAGTATGGAATTGAATAAAGCAAATAAAAGTCCAATTATAGCTACTGTGACTTTTTATGGAATTAAAATAGATTAGGGTTTTATGTTTTAAAAGATTGGTAAGACTCTTTGATTAACCAAACTAAGGTTTGAATGATGAAGTCATGAAACTAGGGTTTTAAATACCTTAAAATACTTTAATTTGTAATTTTTGGTTATTGAATTTTAAGCTACTGTGTAATTTTTGAGTTTTTATGTTTTTATATTTTTAATGTTTTAAAAGGATTAAGGTTCATAAAAATTATGGTTTAAGGTTTTAAAAGGATTAGGGTTCATTATTTTAGGTTTAAAAGTTGAATTTTTTATTTTAGGGTTTTAGAATTTGGGTCACGGGTAATGAAGAATTTTTAGGGTTTTAGAAATCAATTTGATAATTTTATGAAGTTTTATGAATTTAAACAAATGGATTGAAGTTTTTATAAGTAGAAAAGATGTTTTTTAAGGTTTTTTTGAATGAAATAGAGCCTACTTTAAAATCTTAAAAGAAACAGAATTTGATTTTGGTTTTGTTGAAAAATATGTTCAATCAGTGTTTTAAGGTCTTTAAGAAGAAAAAATAACAATTTTAAGTCTTTTTATAAAATAAGGTCACGTTTTAGTGTTTTAACTTTGGAAAACTAAATTAAAGTTCTAAGATTTTAACTTTTGAAAAACACAAAAAATCCTAGTTTTAGCTACTGTGTAAAAACAAATTAGAATTTAGAATTTCATACCTTCTTTTGTAAGTTGCTCCAAAATTGCTTCTTCTTGGATGAACTAGCTCCAAAGACAAGCCTTTTTTGCCTTTGGAATCCCTTTTTTCTTGATGCTGCTGTCCAGAAAAGATTTAAACTGAATTTCTTCTTTTCCTTCCTTGATTTGGTTTCAAACTATCCAAACTCCCTTTGGATTTCCTCTCTCTCGGCCACCCTTAATTTCAATGCCTTTGGTCCTTATTTATAGTGGTTTAAGATTATTTATTCCTAATTAATTAAGGTAAGTAATATTAATAAAAAAAGAAATTAGAACCTAATTGGATTAGGTTTCAAAAAAATTGCGTTGAAAAATTTTGCGCTGGCGAAAACTACAGCAGCCGGGCCCGTTGGCTAGGCGTGTGGCCGTGCCAGCCCCAGGAAATTCCTGCAGGCGAAATAAAAAAAGTTATTTCCTGCAGGCGAAATAACTCGCCCGCAGGAAATCCCTGCGGGTGAGCTGCTGGGCGGATGGGCCCGCGCGACCACTTTTCGCTGCCGTTTTTTTTCGACTTCGATTTTATTTTTTATTTTTTATTTTTTAATTTTTATTTGTTTATTTTCATTTTTTATCAATAAAAATTAAATATTGAGGTAAAAATTATTTAATTAAATTTATTTTGGACCAATTAGACAACAAAAATCATTTTGGGCAAAATAAAACATATTGGATCGGATTGGGTCAAAAATTAAGGGTCTACAACCACCTTTTCCCGTTGCATTAACATCTACCACCTTTTGTGTGTTTTGATTACCAGACTAGTAGTTTTCTTTCCCATTCCTCCTAGCCGAAAAGCAGTTCTTCTCCCTTTCCCACTCTTCAATTTGCAAACCATCTTGGAGAAGATACTTAAAATCTCAAATGAGTGTGTGAGACATCCTTTTATGAAGACTAGGTAGCACCCCTCTTACAATCATTCTTATCTGATCTGATTCATCAAGCCTCTTCTTGAGCAATGCGGCCTTTTTTCTCCACCTCTTCACATAGTCAACAAAATTTCCATTTGATTTTTGCCTTATTGACTCAACTTCCATCAAGGTCACTTTTAACTCTACATTATGCCAATACTGTTGGATGAAGGCTTTGTATAACAAATTTTATTTCTTTTAAGTACTTTCTTCTAAGATGTTGAACTACACAGCAGGATCAAGTAAAAGCATGAAGTGCCTTAGAGTTTGAGCTTTAGCAGCTCAGGCAGACTGCATGGTAGTGATGTATTACGTTACATGCAAGTGAGGATTCCCTGTTCCATTGTACTTAGCAAAAGCAATCATTTTAAATTTGTGAGGGATTCCTTCATCATCTTCAAATAGCTTGTCAACTTCCGACACCTCTTTGGCCTTCAGCTTCTTCTCAAACTTTTTCTCAAGATCAACAATCATCTTCTCTACATTGGCAGATTTAGCTTTCTTTTCTATAATCTTCTTTTCTTTCTTATCTTCTTATTGATCTTGGAAGTATTGTTCCCAGTCATCATCATCCATAACCATCTTGTCATCATCGAAGGCTACTTCACCAACCTTAGCCTTTTCTTTGTCTTTTTGCTTTTTGGTACTAGCAGATGCTTCAGCAGGATTACTAAACATTGCAGCCATTTGGCTTCTCATGGTCTTAGCCAGGACCCCCTTTAGTTCTTCCATCGTGGAGTTGATTGTATCATCCACCATCTTTTGAATCTGTTCAGGTTCCATTGCTTTTGATATGAAATTGACCAAATTCTCACTGAACTCTGAGTCACTGGCGTAGGTCAATTTGTCGTAAGCTTTTGAACTGCTGTACTCTAGAGATGTGACTAGAAAGGATCAATGACATGAGATGCAGTGCATGTATGCATGGATGCACAAATAATAATCAAACAAACAAACCAAAAGAGTAGTAACTACCCTTCCAACCTTATAACTTCCACACACGAATGGTGAGCCTCTTTACCTAGGTATATGGGCAACAAAATATCAACATGAGATATCTTATTTTAAAAAGAATTCACTAGACGGTTTTAACTAATAATTGTATTTTCAAACTTAGAAGTTAGTCCATGATAACTCCCATTAATTAAGTCTTAATCCATTGGGTCAACAAAAGATAGCTTTTATGTTATATTGGATTAAAACTAAATTAAAAGGCTTATCATAAAAAAAAATTCCTATTTGAAAAGGCAACCAATGATTCATGCTACAAACAAGCCCATGATTAATAAGTCTTAGCATGAAGTAGGCCCACAACTGATTTTAAATATTCCATAATTGACCTAATTAGTTGTAAGCCCATTTAAAAGGTTTCTTAAAAATGGTTTAGTTTCAAAGCCCATTGATAAAGATTTTATTTCAAAAATGAATTTTGGGCATTGAGCTTAGGCCATGAGGTGAAAATTATTTTTGTTCGAAGCCCATTGTGAAAAGATTTGTTTGGAAAATATATTTGGGCTTTGAGCTTGGGCCATGAGGAAAAGAATTTTTGACCCATCTTGGAAAAGGTTTTATGTCAAAAGACCATCTTTAAAATGTCTTGAAAATAAATTTGGTCTTTTGGGTTTCAAAAATTATTTTTAGTTTTAAAAATTAATTTTGGCTTATAATATAATTAGGTCATATTCAAAAAATAACAAGCCAAATAGGCCATCATTAAAACTAAGATATATCAAATATAGTCAAAGTGCAAGCATTTGGGTATAAACCTAAGGAATGTAACTAGGCCAACTACATGGACTTTAGTCTTTGGGTTTAAAAGCTTAGGTTCCCAAAGCAAGTATATACCAAATGGTATGAGGCTATGAGTGGTTATGCCATGCTAGATCTCCACACCTTGAGTGAAAGTATGATATCCCTTACATAACATAACATGGGTAACACGACCGTCCTAAATCATGCACATAATGCAATCTAAAATGATGCAATGGATAATATCATAATAAGAAAGAATAAAATAATATAAAGACCAATGAAATCAACTTCTTTTATCCTCAGTGGAGTCGCCACTGTGAGCGGGGATTTTTGCCTCCACTCCCAGTGGAATTGTTCTTGCGACATCAACACTGTTAGGCTCAGGACGTTAAAGAACACGAACCTAAACCCAAAAAAAATGGAGTCATCACCCAGATGGACTGGGAAAAAGAAAGAGGTGGATGACTCAATTCCTAAGGAATTCCCAACCCCTTAATGCATTCGGAAAGTTGGGTATATGTGGAGAAGGTGAGAATGACCCAACACCCCCACAACGCCCAGTTCATTGGAACCGGCTTCCTTTATAAGTCTACATATTATAAAATTCTTAAATATTATGTTATTATCCATGCTACATGTGATTCAAAATAAATAAAAAAATTATTGCATCAAAATAAATTAAAATAAAATAATAAATGGACACCCATCCGAAGATGAAAATATGCCCTTACAATGTCTAAATGTCCATAAAGAAAATAAAATAGGACACCCACCAAAAGGTGAAAATATTTCCTTTACAATAGTCCCAAAATCTTTAACGATAAACTAAATTACATAATAAAAATCGAGGCACCCACAATGTGAAAATGTGCCATTTGCAATTGAAGAAATCAAATAAGTAAATTAAGTCATTCAAGCAAGATAATTAAAACAAACATCCATCATAAAATAAACTAAACCATCCATTATATAACAAATAGCAAATCAAATAAATAATTAAAACTAGAGTTCAAATCATTAAATAAACAAAATTAGGGTTTAGGTTTTTAAGGTTTGAATTTATGAGTTTTGGAAACTAGAATTTAGGAATTAAGTTATTGGAATTAGGGTTTGGACCTAGGTTTAGGAATTAGGCCATTGGAATTAGGCTTTTATGTTTTGATTTCTTGGTTTTTGGGAATTAAGTTTTAAGAATTTTAAGGTCCTGGATTACAGTTTGAGAAAATTGGGTATTGATGTTTTGGAAATAGGTTAGGGTTTACTAAATTAGAGTTTTAGGTGGTTGATGAACTTGTCCTATGGTTTGGTATTTTGGGTTGAACAATTTGAAAGTAGGGTTACTAGATAAAAAAAAGTTTCAAAAGAAGTTAGGGTTTTAATTTAATATTTTACGAAAATAGTTTAGGGTTTGGGGAAATACATTAGGGTTTTCGAAAAACAGTTTAAGGTTTTGGAAAAATAGTTTAGGGTTTTAAGATTTAAAAAAATAGTTTAGGGTTTTTGGGATTTAAGAAAATTGTTTAAGGTTTTGGAAATTTAAGAAAACGGTTTAGGGTTTTCTTTTTGGATTCAGCAAAATAGTTAGGGTTTTAGCAATCAGATAAACAAATTAAGGTTTTGTCAATTATTTTAAACTTTAAGCTACTAGATGGTCTAATGGATTGAGTTTTGGTTTTAAAAATACCCAATTAAGATTTTAACATTTAAACTAGTGAATCAAAAGGTAATTAAAATAATTAATCAAAGTGTTTTAAGGGAAAAGAGAAATCTAGCTATTGTATATTTAAACAACTTTATAAGTTAAAATATGAAGATGCGGTAAATATAAACAAATTATTGATTACGACCGAACCTTCATTGTTGGTTCCACCAAAATTAATTTTTGATTCTTGCTAAACAAAAACAAAGACAGTGTGGCTGCCTTTGATGAATTAATGGTTGATGAACATTGTTGGTTCCTACTTGAATCCTGCTGATTGTTGATTGTTGCTACTGCTTGCTATTAACCCTTATTACTCTTTTGATTGTTGTTGCTTAGTGTTGCTTTTCTTGCTAAAATTGTCAATCCTTGTTTTAGTATTAAACACCATTATTTATAGGAAAACCGTCCCAAGAAACCCTAAAATCAAATCTTAATCTATCTTTAAAATGAATTCTACCCTAATTAGGAAACCCAATGGCAGGCCAAAACTCAAAATAACTTAAGACCATGTCGATATAGTTGCCCAAGTCGACGTGAGGCAAGTTCAAGTCAACATGGGCCCTCCAAGTCGACATGAGCAATTGCTCAAGTTGACTTGGGCCACCCTGACTCAATTACTCTTCTATTTTTTAATTTCTAGACCAAAAAGTTTAAATTTGGGCCTAAAAAACTTAATTTAGGGTTTTGTAGTTGAATTTGTGCCTTTCAAAATTGGACCAATTTATTTAAAAGTTGTAAACTAAGTTTACATCTTTTAAAGTCAGTTCAAATTTATTTTGGCATTCTTTGATTAAGACCATACCAACTTAAGGCCAAAATTAAGGGTCTATAATTTGCCCCCTGCTTGAACAACCTTGAATTGATTCAGATAGTGAAAAGCAATATGACTGTTGGATTAATTTTGGAAAAAATGGGTTCTGGAACCAACGTGGCTCGGGTTCTGGACCCGGTTTGAGTTATGGACGAAAACATAATTTGAGTCCTAGACCAGAGGTGGTTTGTGTTCTTGACCCAATTTGAGTTATGGACTCGAAAATGATTTAGGTTTGGACCCGAGGTGCTTTGTTGTTGCTCAGTGTTGCTTTTCTTGCTAAAATTGCCTATCCCTATTTTAGTATTAAACACCATTATTTATAGGTAAACCGTCCCAAACAACCCTAAACCTAATCTTAATCCATCTTTACAACAAAATCTAGCCTAATTAGGAAACCAAATGGCCGGCCAAAACTAAAAATAACATAAGGCAATGTTGATGTTGTATCCCAGATTGACATGGGCTAAGGCCATGTAGATCTGGACTACCAGATTGACATGATCCATGCTCAAGTCGACCTCGGTCACCCCGACTAAAATTACTCTTGTATTTTTTAATTTCAGGTATGGAAAGTTTTAATTTGGGCATAAAAAACTTAATTTAGGGTTTTGTAGTTGAATTTGTGCTTTTGAAATAGGACCAACTTATATAAAAGATGTAAACTAAGTTTACATCTTTTAAAGTTGGTTCAAATTTATTTTGGCATTCTTTAATTAAGACCGTACCAACATAGGGCCAAAATTAAGGGTCTATAAGTGTGTAATACGCAGGTGATTAGAAGTGCAAACTAGGATGATATGAATTATGATAGAGACTTAAAGATTGTGTGTGCCACGAGATCAACTTGAAAGGTATTGAATCATGTATAATTTATGTATTGTGTTATTGGTTTTTGAAAATTAAAAATCTCATTTTATATGTTAAACTTGTTTTGTAAAATATTAAATATGTACATGATACTTTTGTATATAAATTGAGGAAATGATTTTTTTTTGGAGAAGAGATGGATTTTATAAAATATGTATTTGGGAGTGTTGTTTTGTGCAGGTTGGGTATTTGTTGATTTGGGATTTTATAAAATTACAGACAAAACTCTGTCAAATTTTTGCCAAATATTTTCTCTTATAAATTAATCTAATTATGTTGTAACTATAAATATGTTTAAAGATGATGTTATACATCTAATTTTTGTAGTACTCTTATATCGTATATATATACTTTATGTGTATGGGGTATAATATTGTGCTTATATAGGATATAATGGTGTTAGGTCTTTTTATTATATTATTGTCAAATTTTTAAGATATTATTTTTATCGTGTCTTTACATGTGTATATACTTCATTATAGACTTATTTAGTATTTACTCTATTTTTAATGTTTTAAAGTACGTATTCCATAGAATATCATTTTTCTTATTCGAATGTGAGTGGTCCTTCAAATAACTCTTATCTATCAAATGATTCTCAAAAGGTATTTAATTTTTTTCAATAAATTCTTTTAGTTTAAAAACAAAATAGTTTTTATGAACTTAGTTACTTTTCCAAAAATTTTCTAAAAAGTAAAAAATTTTAAATTACGATTTACTAATTTAAAAAAAAATTATTTTCTACATAAAAATATGTAGTTATATTCATATTATACTTCAATTATATACTACTTGTATATGCATAGATATCAGTACAAGACTATCAAATTTTAGTTATAAGATAAATAAATCGTAGGAAAAGAAGAATAGATTATATAATTTTCAATTTCAATTCAACTTCAGCTTCAATAATGTCTATTGTAGGCCGCGAAAATGATTATGAAGAACTAGATACTTATTTAAAATCTCCTAATTGTGATTGCCCACATTATGGGGCTTGCCCAATTACTTTTTCTAGAATGTTAATCTTAGTACTGTCGAGTTAGCATGCCAAAAATATGTCATGACATTATATATATATATTTTTGGAGCGATATGCTTAATATCATCTTTGTTATTATGCTTTCGGTGAGACATATTGGTGTCAGATAATTTGGTGTCGAGGAGGCGACTTTTGGGGGTGAGTGGTACACTTGTATCACATGGCACTTGACCTCCAGTGTCAGAAGTTTAGGTCATGATAGGCCAACTTTATAATTCTAGAAATTGGATATTGTGTAAGGACTTGTTGGGCCCAATGTGTGTGCATGCGAAATGTTTATATATATATGATTTAATGAACATTTAAAAAGGGTAGTGCATTTTGTGCCATAAAGAGCATATATATATGCTTACTTATGTTTCTCTTTTATGAAATATGGTGTTATCAAAGTAAGTATTACTAAGCTATAAGCTTTGCACAGTTTAATTTATCTTGTTGGTGACAGGATGACTAAGAGAGGAAGCCCTGATAGACTTGATCAAGTCTAGCTTTTGAGTTGCTTCTGAAGTTAAATATTTATGTCACAAGACCAGTTTATTTGGTGCTAAACTGCATATCATGTAAATATACATCTTTGTTTAAATTTACTATGCTTATGTACATTACATCATTTTGTAAAAATGTTTATATAATTAAGGTATTGTAAAGTATAATAAATATAAATCAAATACATTATATATGTATGTGTGAAATTCTTAATGGTTTTGGAGGAAATCTTGGATTTGGAGAAGTATTATTTCAGGTTTCTTTGAAGTTGTGCTTTGTTGATTTTTGGATTTATTGAAATTATAGATAAAACTATGGAAACTTTTTTCTAGAGATTTTCTTTATACATATTATTTTGATGTTTAAATATATATGTATGTATTTATTTATTAAATTTATCTTTTAAAAGTTAATTTTTTTGGTAATGAATATGGAAATTTTCTATTGTTATTTATTGTAGCATTTTTGTATTTTATATAAGTATTTTACATATATGGGGTATATGTATTATACATATAAGAGTATAAGGGTGTTATATTTATTTCGGTATCAAAGCCTAGGTTTGGGATTCTCAATCTAGGTGGATTTTTTTTATGAAAGTGGGATTTTAAATTGTAACATATGCATATCCATTAGCACCTATACTAGTCTCTAATGTGGCAATATTTATTTGCTGTAACAAATATATATTGAGATGGCATCTAAGATGCATAGATCAAAGGAAGATAGTGTAGAGAGTGCTGTTCCGAGTGATGGTAGAGTTGGAGCTGGTATAAGGGATGTTGGAGAGGCATCTTTTCCAGCAAGATTAGTAGCACAAGATGGTCCTCCAGCTTGGGTTAAATAGATGGTAGAGTATTTTCGTTAAGCCCAAGTACCTTAGTGGAGTAGGAGGTATAAAAATTGAGGAATTATTAAGCCATATATTTTATTGGTACCACAAATCCAGGTGAGGTGGAGTAGTGGTTGGATAGAGTAAAGATCATTTTTGTGTAACTGGAGGCTACAACAAAAGAAAAGTTTGATTATGTTCTCTCATTACTGCAAGCAGATGCTTATGACTTGTGGAAGACAGTTCCACAGAGGTTGTATAGACCGCCAGTGTTTACAAATGATGATTTTTTGGTAGAGTTTGAAGTAAAAAACATACAGTATAATCAAACCCACCTATAATACATGCCCTGGGATTATAAGAAGAGAAAGTTTCTAAATCTTAAGCAAGGGGATAGGTAGCAGCGGATAGTATGAAGTCTTCTCCATACTAGTATCAGTGGCTAGGAGTGTTGAGAGGGCTCAGGAGCTTGTATCAGGTTGCTAGAGCACATAGGAGTATCTATTAAAGGACTAGTTCAGCAGGTTGTATCAGGTGCAGATCTAGAGACCACTATGTGAGAGACTGTCCAGTGTCTCCAGAGGTAAAAAACACAGAGACTGCCATGTCTAGGCCCAATGTTAGAGGAGGTAGAGATGGCATAGGTGGTAGAGAAAGATATAGTCAAAGAGGATAGACTACACAGTAAGGTTGAAACCATAATTTGATGAGTAACCGTAAATCACAAATCAAAATTATTTTAAAGTGCTCAAACCTTAATTTCATGATTTCACATCACAAACCCTAATTTGGTTAATCAAAGAACTTTACCAACCTTTTAAAACATAAAATCTTAATCTATTTTAATTCTTTAAAAAAACTCACAGTAGCCATAATTTAGACTTTTATTTGCTTTATTCAATACTATATTTGATTATGCTTTGATATGCTTTAATTTATTTAAGTTCAATGCTTGGTTTATTTTATTTATCATGGATGGATGTTTACTTTTTATTGATGTTTAATACCTTTGATGAATGATTATTTATGATGAATGATTATTTACTTTTATCAATTTATTTAGATTTCCAAATGCTGTAAGAGGTATGTTTCCACTTGGTACGTACCTCATTAGTTAAATATCATGTAATTTAAATTGCTTTTCTATTTTAGAACCAATGTAAAGGACATGTTTTTACATTTCGGTGGGTGTCCTATTTAGGCATGGATGTAAGGGCATGTTTCCATCTTCGGATGGGTGTCCGTTTATTTGTTTTGCTTGGACATTGTTTTGATTTTTAATATATTGATGCTTTTTTTTAAATTATTGTGTGTAATATGGATAATGTTGTTATACTTAAGAATTTTATAATATTAAGACCTGTAAAGGAGGTCAGTTCCAATGAACCGGGTGTTGTGGGGGTGCTGGGCCATTTTTCACCTTCCCCACACGTACCCAAATTTTCGAACCCCCTGGGGTTCCTTAGGAATCGAGTCATCCACCCCTTTCATTTTTCCGACTTGTTCGGGTGGGGACTCCCTTTTCTCCGGACTTAGGTCCATGTTCTCTAAGGCCCCGAGCCTAAATAGTGTCGAAGTAGCAAAAACCATTCCACCGGGAGCAGGGGTCAAAAATCCCCGCTCACAGTGGTGACTCCACTGGGGATAAGAGAAGTTGATTCCGTTGGTCTTTATATTATGCTATTCTTTCTTATAATTATATTATCCATTGCATCATCTTAGATTGCATCGTGTGCTTGAGTTAGGACGCCCGTGTTACTTGTGTTGTGTTATGTAAGGGATACCATACTTTCACTCAAGGTATGGAGATCGAGCATGGCATAACCACTCATAGCCTCATACCATTTGGTATATACTTGCTATGGGAACCCAAGCTTTTAAGCCAAAGACTAAAGCTCATGTAATTGGCCTAGTTACTTTCCTTAGGTTTTACCCCAAATGCATGTTGTTTGACTATGGTTAATTTATTTTGGCTTAAATCATGGCTTATTTTTTTGTTCTTTTTCTGTTCTTTTTCTAATATGACCCAAGTACATTTGCAAGGTCAAAATAAATTTTTCTTTAAAGTCCAAAAGACCAAAGCTATTTTTAAAACTTTTCAAAATGGTCTTTGGACATAAGACTTTGCTAAAAACAAATCAAAAATTCTTTGGCTCATGGCCCAAATACTAAGCCCAAAATTCATTTTTTTCTAAGATCTTTTTATATTGGGTTTAGAAACAAAATTATTTTTGTCCTACCTTTTCTTACAAAGAGCTTACAAATTATTTAGGTCAATTATAAAATACCAAAAATTAATTGTGGGCCTAGTTTAACTAAGAATAAATTAACCATGGGCTTGTTTTTGGCATGAATCATTAGTTACCTTTTTAAATGAGAAATCTATCTATGATAAACCTCTTAATTTAGTTTTAATCCAATGTAGCATAAAAGCTACTATAGTTGGTTGAATGGATTAAAACCTAATTAATGGGAATTATTTTAAACTGATTTCCATTTTGAAAAATATAACTATTGGTTGAAACATCAGAGGGAATTATTCGAAAGCAAGGTACCCCATGTTAGTATTTTATTAACCATATACCTAGGAAAAGAGACTCACCATTCGTGTGTGGATGTTATAAGGTTGGAAGGAATGTCCTATTCGTCCTTGTTTGTTGATTGTTTGTGCATACATGCATACATGCATACATTTGCATATCATGTCATTGATCCTCTCTGGCTCACAGCCCTGGATTACGAGAGTTCAAAAGCTTACAACAATCTGACCTATGCCGGAGACAAAGTATCTAGTAATGACTCAATCACTTGCTCACCAAAAATAATGGAGCCCAAACAAATTCAAAGAATGGTGGATGAAGCCCTCAATGCCAAAATGGAAGAAATAAAAGAGACCCTAGATGAGACCATGAAGAACCAATTGACTGAAATCTTAAAGAATCATGCTGAGGCATCTGCTAGCAATAAGAATCCAAAGGACAAAGGGAAGACTGAAGTTGGTGAAGTAGCTTTTGGTGCTGAAAGATTAACTATTGAAAAGACCGAGACATCCGATGCTGAAAAGATGATTGCTGATTTAGAAATGAAATTTGAGAAGAAGATGAAAACCGAAGAGATGTCCGAGATCGATAAACTATTTGAACAAGATGAGGAGATCCCTTATAAGTTGAAGATGCCATCCTTTGCTAGATATAATGGTACTGGAAATCCTCATCTCCATGTGAAGCAGTATATCACTGCTATGCAGTCTGCTCGAGCTACTAAGGCCCAAACTCTAAGGTACTTCATGCTCTCATTGGACCCTGTTGTCCAAAATTCGTTCAATACCTTAGATGATGGAACACAAAAGAATTGGGATTTGCTATACAAGGCCTTCATCCAGCAATATGGGTATAATGTCGAGTTGGAAGTTACCTTAATGGAAGTTGAGTCCATTAGGCAACGGCCAAATGAGAATTTTGTGGACTATGTGAAACGATGGAGAAATAAGGCTGCTTTGCTTAAGAAAAGGCCCGACGAATCCGATCAAATAAGGATGATCATGAGAGGCATTCTACCCAATCTCCGTGAAAGGCTGTCTCACACCCTTATAAGGGACTTCAAAGATCTTCTCCAAGCTGGTCTACAAATTGAAGAGTGGGAAAGGGAGAAGAATCGCTTTTCAATAAAAAGGAATGAGAAAGAGAACTACCAGTCGGGCAATCAAAGCACAAAAAAGGAAGCTGATGTTAATGTCACTAATCAAGGAGGAATAAGACAATTTTCAGAATTAGGGAAGCCACTGTCTTGGGTTCTCAATAAATTACAAAAGAAGGGATTGTTACAACCCTTGACTCCTCGTCCTTTGCCTAATCCTCTTCCACTTAACTTTGATACTAATGCATTTTGCCAGTTCCATCAAAGTCCTGGACACGAAATGGATAATTGTATGAAGTTGAGGCATGAGATCCAGAATTTAATTAATAATGGCAAGTTGCCTGAGCTGGATAAGCCCGATACCAAAGGTAATCCATTTCCAAGGTTCAACAAAGTACCTCCACCGGCAACCTTCATGGTGGGAAAAGGATTGGAAGAAGATTTTATTTTATCATCCTTCCAAGATGGGGATATTGGAGATATGAAAGGCAAAGAGGCTTAACTCAATGAACTTTCCTTAGCTTGAATGTTGCTTTTCAAATTTTGCTTTAATATTTAATTAGAACAATTGTGTTTTTTAAATTTGTTTGAATAAATTACTTTTATAAAAAAATTTGTTGGTCTTTGTTCATTTTGGTGCTCAACCGATGAGTAATCTAGCTTGATATTTATAAATTAATGTGTCTAGGCATTATGACTTGAATGACTTTACTAGATGATGGAATTGCTCTATAGCATTGAGTTGTGTATGCTTACTTAAAGAGGGCTCCTGCATAATTACCTTTGTCTAGGTCCTAGTCAGTCTTAGAACATGCTTTGACAAACTTTCGACGTGAAATTAAACTCTGGTTATTTAAGAGAGAAATGATCTAGGCATTGTTTGGTTAGCCAACAACTAGTATCCACCCAATTAAATATCAATCCCTAGTTGTCCCTTTGAGCCTTCATAAAATTTTATCTTTCTTTTCATTGGCATATAACCCCAACAAATCTGCCCTGAGTTGTTGTGATACTTTTGGCAAGTCTTATAATCACTAAGATGAAGAGGCAAGAAGATCAAAGAAAACAATGATTAGTCCATATCATGAGGATAGGTGAAGTTCTCAAGACCATGAAGATAGTTGAAGTTCTCAAAACCATAGGGGTGGTTGAAGTTCTCAATACCATAAGGGTAGTTGATGTTCCCTTAGTATCTCCAATATATCAAGACAACATCAACATCGGAGTAACAAATTATTTATCCCTGTTAAAGAAGATTTATGTCATTCCACTCATCCATTATTGGAAGCTCAAGTTAGTACAAACAAGACAACTCTTTTAGAGCTAGAACAAAAAAAAACAAATAAACAAACCTAACAAAAAAAAAAGAGAGAAGAAAAGAAAACAAAAAAAGACAAAATAAAAGAAAAAGAATAGGAAAAAAGAGAAAAAAAAATAAAAGAAAAGAAAACCTAAAAAGGCGGTTCAAAAAGCCAACAGAGTTCTCTTTTACCTAAGACAACAAAAGGCTTCCATTTGGTTTATAAGGACGGATTGACTTGAATTGGTCCAACCCAACCAAAGATTCGATCAAAATCAAAGGAAAAGGAGAAAGACCATCCAGTTCTTGAAAGTTCTATACATGATAGTCCTACAAGAAAGAAGGACAAAATGATAAAAGAAAGGGAAGAGTAAGGAAGAGAAAGAAAAGGGAAGAGTAAGAAAAATAAAGAGGAAAGAAAAGGGAAAAGAAGGAAAGAAATGAATTTGGGTCTTAAACTTTTTGCAAGGGCAAAGACTGTCCTTATCAAGATCCAGATTAATGCTAAGAAGACAGAAAGAATTTAGAGACTAGCAAGATCGCTCCCAACTGCCTAAAGTTCCTATAAGAAATTTATAGTGTGAGGGTTTGTCCATTGTGTCATATCAGCTCCTATCTCAAAATGGCCTTCATTTAACCCATGTCCCTCATAGACCCTATTTCAAGCCTATCAAAGACCTGTTGATCTCTCTTGATAGGTAGAGTCTATTAGTGGAGATAGTTTGGATAAGCATGCATATGAGATAGACAATACCTAAACTCAAATGAGACCTTTGGTCAAGTAATGTGTATGTGCCTATCTGAAGTACAACAATTCTTGCTTAAATATAATTCATTCCTGAGTTTAGTACGGTAACTAGGGTTGTCATGTTATAGATATGTTAATTTGGAAAAATCAAGTCCTGAGTTACATTGACATTAATTTGGCAAAGCCAACATTTGATTTCAAATTAGAAATTCAAAAAAAGAAAGGAAAGGAAAAAATGTGTTTTGTCATACAAAGCCTTCGAGCTAATGGAAGTATGTTGAATTGATTATTGGCAAGGTAATAAAGAAGCTATCAATTGACATGCTGAGACATAGTTTGAAAAGGATGTATCCTTGACTCTGCTGCTTAGGGTCTCCACCACTCATGTTTTCAACATCTTGAAGATAAAAGCCACAAATGCAAAGCTTCGATCATTCCAATGCAAGACTTGAACAAGCGTCAAAAGGGAACCAATGAGAACACTTATGCTGATCACCTCAGTCTGTGAGTCAATAAAACCGCTGTAAGTATCATTCATGCATATTATGCATACATGAGCATATCACATCGCACTTTCTTATCTTGTGTTGTCTATTTCTTGTCAAAATGAACAACAAGCAATCAAAAGAAGATATCAAATCAGGAGGGCATAGAAAGCCCATTGCATGAGAAAGCTCCAGTAATTTTGCAAAGAGAAGAAATGCGTGCTTGTGTGAAGAACTAGACAACAACAACATCAATCAGAGTCCGCATAGAAAAATCATGGGTTTAAGCCTACACAGGGGGCAAAGTTTCTCCTTTTCAATTTTTTGAGTTTATATATAAAACATTTTTAAACTCACTTGCAAATATCTCGCCACACAGGGGGAAAAGGAGAGGATATGAAGGCTAGCTAAAAAGGGCTGAATTTTTTACAAAAGTGCAAAGGAAGAATAAAAAAAAATTGGAATAAAAAAAGAAAATTAGAATTCTCAAAAGACTGAAGATGTAAAAGACAAAAGATCAATCCAGCTAAAAGAGCTGAAGTCAGGGTGAAGACCCGATCTCAAAGGATGAAGATCCACTTACAAGGGTGAAGACCCAATCTCAAAGGATGAAGATCCCCTTACAAGGGTGAAGACTCGATCTCAAAGGATGAAGATCCATATTTTTAAGGGTGAAAACCTGATCTCAAAGGATGAAGATCCATTTACAAAGGGTGAAGACCCGATCTCCAAGGATGAAGATGCATTTGCAAGGGTGAAGACCCGATCTCAAAGGATGAAGATCCATTCGCAAGGGTGAAGACCTGATCTCAAAGGATGAAGATCCATTTTTCAAGAGTAAAGACCCGATGTCAAAAGATGAAGATTCATTTTCAAGGATGAAGACCCGATCTCAAAGGATGAAGATCCATTTTGAGGGTGAAAAACCACAATGCATAGAATAACCAGAGCAGTCAGATTTCTCAAATGATAAAAGGTCAGTCAAACTCAATCTCGGGTCCAAGCACCCAAATTCAATTCAATCTTGCGTCCAAGTACCCAATTCCAATTCAATATCGGGTCCAAGCACCCAAATTCAATTCAGTCTCGGGTCCAAGTACCCATTCTCAGGTCTAAGTACCCATTCTCGGGTCCAGGTACTCAAATTAAATAAATTTCAGGTCCAAGTACACAAATCAGATCAATCTCGGGTCCAAGCACCCATTCTTGAGTCCAAGTACCCAAATCAAATCAATCTCGGGTCCAAGTACCCAATCCTAGGTCCAAGTGCCCAAATTCAATCCAATCATGGGTCCGAGTACCCAAACCCAATCTCAGGTCCAAGCACCCAATCTTGGGTCCAAGTACCCAAATCAATTCAAGCTCGGGTCCAAGTACCCAATCTCTGGTCCAAGCACCCAATCTCGGGTCCAAGTACCCAATCAATTCAAGCTTGGGTCCAAGTACCCAATCTCGGGTCAAAGCACCCATTCTCTGGTCCAAGTACCCAAATCAATTCAAGCTCGGGTCCAAGTACCCAATCTCGGGTCCAAGTGCCTAAATCAAATTCAATCCAATCTCAGGTCCAAGTACCCAATCTCGGGTCCAAGTACCCAAATCAAATCCAATCTCGGGCCCAAGTACCCAATCTCAGGTCCAAGTACCCAAATCAAATCAATTTCGGGTCCAAGTACCCAATCCTATGTCCAAGTACCCAAATTCAATCAATCTCGAGTCCAAGTACCCAAATCAAATCAATCTCGGGTCCAAATACCCAAATCAAATTCAATCTGAGGTCCATGTACCCAATCCTGGGTCCAAGTACCCAAATTCAATCCATTCTCGGATCCAAGTACCCAAATCAAATCCAATCTTGGGTCCAAGTACCCAATCTCGGTTCCAAGTATCCAAATCAAGTTCAGTCTCGGGTCTAAGTACACAAAACAAATTTAAATAACCATCTCAAAAATTAAGTCTTATTGCTTTTCACTCTCTTTCACTTAAGTCTTAGATCGTTCAAGTAGGGGGCAAACTGTAGACCCATAATTTTTGACCTAGTCCGGTCCAATATATTTTAATTAGTCCAAAATAATTTTTGTGTTGTCCAACATATTTTAGTTAGTCCAAAATAATTTTTATGCTATCTTGATTAATTTTAATATTTATTTTAGTAAAAAATGATGAAATGAATAAAAATTCAAAAATAATAAAAAATAAAAAATAACAAAAAAAATCGGCGAAGGAAAAATAGTTGCCGAAAGTCAACGCGGGCCCGTGGGCATTTCGCCCGCAGGAAATTCCAGTGGGTGAAATGGCCCGCGGACCCGTTCCTCCAGCGCTGCCACAGCCAGCTGTAGTAACTTTTTTTGCCAGCGCAGTTTTTCCGCAGTAATTTTTTTTGCCAGCGAAATTTTTCCGACGCAAATTTTCCGAAACCTAATGCAATTAAGTTTCGGTTTCCTTTTCTTATTGAATATTGTATGCTGTGAATAATTAGAATTACCCATAGAATTCTTCTACAAATATGGACTAAGCAACACAAAAAAAGAAAAAGGAGAAATAAGGAAGAAATTGGACAGAAACTTGGAGCAAAAGTGGAGATCGATACTGTGAAGGAAAACCTTGAACCAAGCTGATTTTTTGAGAGAGCAAAAAAACAATTCAAGCAATTCAAAGGCAAAAAAGCTTATCTTTGACCTTGTTCATCTAAGAAGAAATTTTTGGTGAAACTTACAAAATAAGGTTTGAATTCTTAATTTCTTTTCTTTTGTCACAGTAGCTAGATCAAATAATTGTTTCTTTTAAATTAAAAGCCTTATCACCTCAATTCACCTTTTCTAAAGTATGAAAATCTTAAATCGTTGCTTTATTTTTACAAAAGTTTAAAAATATTAGTTTTATTTATTCAAAACCCAAAAACCAATATTTGCATCCCAAATTATCAAAACCCAAAATTGTGTTCTGTTTCCTTCCAAAAGACTTAAAAAATATCTTTTTGCTCTTATAAACTTTAAATCTTTTGTTTAAATTGATAAAACTTCATGAAATTGTCAATTGTCTTTCTAAATCTTAAAATAAAATTCATTACCCGAAACCCTAAATTCAAAAATCCTAAAACCCTAATTCAACTCCAAAACCTAGAATAGTGAACTCTAACCTCCTTAAAACCTTACACCTTAAACCTTAATTTTTTTCTAAACCTTAATCCTTTAAAACTTTAAAAAACCATATAAAAACAAATATTTAATTTTATACAGTAAGCCTGAAACCATAATTTGAGGAGTAACCGTAAATCACAAATCAAAATTATTTTAAAGTGCTCAAACCTTAATTTCATGATTTTACATCACAAACCCTAATTTGGTTAATCAAAGAACTTTATCAACCTTTTTAAAACATAAAATCTTAATCTATTTTAATTCCTTAAAAAAACTCACAGTAGCCATAATTTAGACTTTTATTTGCTTTATTCAATACTATATTTGATTATGCTTTGATATGCTTTAATTTATTTAAGTTCAATGCTTGGTTTATTTTATTTATCATGGATGGATGTTTACTTTTATTGATGTTTAATACCTTTGATGAATGATTTATTTATGATGAATGATTATTTACTTTTATCAATTTATTTAGATTTCCAAATGTTGTAAGAGGTATATTTCCACTTGGTGGGTACTTCATTAGTTAAATATCATGTAATTTAAATTGCTTTTCTATTTTAGAACCAATGTAAAGGACATGTTTCTACATTTTGGTGGGTGTCCTATTTAGGCATGGATGTAAGGGCATGTTTCCATCTTCGGATGGGTGTCCATTTATTTGTTTTGCTTGGACATTGTTTTGATTTTTAATAAATTGATGCTTTCTTTTAATTATTGTGTGTAATATGGATAATGTTGTTATACTTAAGAGTTTTATAATATTAAGACCCGTAAAGGAGGCCGGTTCCAATGAACCGGGCATTGTGGGGGTGCTGGGCCATTTCTCACCTTCCCCACATGTACCCAACTTTCCGAACCCATTAGGGGGTTGGGGATTCCTTAGGAATCGAGTCATCCACCCCTTTCTTTTTCCCGGCCCGTCCGAGTGGCCACTCCATTTTCACCGAACTTAGGTCCGTGTTCTCTAAGGCCCCGAGCCTAAACAGTGTCGAAGTCATAAGAACCATTCCACCCGGAGTGGGGGGGAAAAATCGCCGCTCACACATCTTATATCATTGATCCTCTCTAGCTCATAGCCCTGGATTACGACAGTTCAAAAGCTTACAACAATTCGACCTACGCCGGAGATGAAGAATCTAGCAACGAGTCAATCAATTGCTCACCAAAAATAATGGATCCCAAACAAATTTAAAGGATGGTGGATGAAGCCCTCAATGCCAAAATGGAAGAAATAAAAGAGGCCCTAGCTGAGACCATGAAGAACCAATTGACTGCAATCTTAGAAAATCATGCCGAGGCATCTGCTAGCACTAAGAAACCAAGGGACAAAGGACAAAGGGAAGACTAAAGTTGGTGAAGTGATTTTTGATGATGAAAAAGTGATCATTAATGATGAAGATGATTGGACTCAATACTACCAAGATGCTCAAGAGAAGAAAAAGGAACCGAAGATTGTTGAAAGATCAACTATAGAGAAGACCAAAATTTCTAATGTTGAAAAGATGGTTGCTGATTTGGAAAAGAAATTTGAGAAGAAGCTAAAAACTGAAGAAATGTCTGAAGTTGACAAATTATTTGAGCTAGATGAAGAAGTCCCGTACAAGTTCAAGATGCCATCTTTTGCAAAGTTTGATGGAACCGGAAATCTCACCTCCATGTGAAGCAATATATCACTGCCATATAAGAGGAAGAAGTAAAGGGGTGAACCAATTGGAAGCCAACAGTGAGATGGTCAATCAGATAGCTGAATTGACAAGGCAAGTACAGATGCTGAACATGAAGAACAATACTTCTTCATCCACTCAAGAAGTGTGTGGAATTTGTGGAACCTTCGGGCATGGAGCAAATATATGCCCCTCTGCATACGAGTCTTATGGAAATGAGGCTGAGCAAGTTAATGCTATAGGGGGATATCAACCAAGGGCCCAAAATGATCCTTACTCAAACACTTACAATCCTGGTTGGCGGAATTATCCAAACTTTTCCTGGGCAACAAATAATTCTCAGCAACCTTTCCATTTGCTCCAGAGACAAAATCAACCGCCGGGGCAATCTTCAAATCAAGGGCAGCCTAAGAGAGAGAGTTTGGAGGATAGTTTACATGCTTTTATCCAAGTCAGTGCTAAGAATCAAGAGATGAATAACAAAAGGCTAGATTCATTGGAAGCATCTTTTAAGAAAGTGGAGACCCAAGTTGGACAACTTGCACAATAGATGCAGATGCAACAAAAAGGAAAATTTTCGAGTCAACCTGAGCAGGCACAAGCAGTGACTGTTCTTAGAAGTGGCAAGGTAATAAACAATAATGTTGGAAATAATTCTGTGAATGCAGGTGAGCAAGAGAACAAAAAGGAAGGAGAACTAGAGGACAAGGGTGCTGGAGAAAAATCAATGGAGAAATCCCCTTCAGCAGATTTACATAAGGCAAGTAATCCTTACCGGCCACCTATACCATTCCCCAGCAGGTTGAAGAATGATAAACAAGATAAGCAATTTTCAAACATCTTCAACATGCTGTCTAAGGTTAGTATTAACTTACCTTTACTTGAGACAATAAAGAACATGCCGGCTTATGCCAAATTCTTCAAGGAATTGAACACCAAGAAAAAGAGGTATGAGCCAAATGAAAAGGTGATAGTGTCAGAGGTAGCTAGTGCTGTTCTGCAACATAAACTACCTCTGAAGCTAAAGGATCCTGGTAGTTTCATAATTCAAATTACTATGGGTAATGGAAAGGGGACTGATGGCATGTGTGATTTAGGAGCCAGTGTTAATTTAATGCCGTATTCTGTGTATCTTGAGTTAGAACTTGGGGAACTTAAACCTACCAAAATGGTTTTGCAATTAGCTGACAGATCTCTTAGATTCCCAAAAGGAGTTATAGAAGATGTGTTAGTTAAGATTGGTGGGTTGATAGTATCTGTGGATTTTATAGTTCTGGACATGGAAGGAAGTAACCCTACACCATCCGCACACACTATTCTTCTGGGTAGGCCTTTTATGGCTACGACCAACACTTGATAGATGTTAAAAATGGTAAATTGTCAATGACTGTCTTGGGACAAACAGTTGAATTTTTTATTTTTAACACTTCTCCCATTCCCACAACTGCATTATATGAGGATTGCTCTATGATTGATTGTATTGAAGCAGTTGTTTCAGATGTTTTCTTGCAAACAGGTTCCTCGGATAAATTGGAGCTGGCACTGACCTTAGATCGTGGCCTGGATATTTTTGACTCAGAGATAGCCAGTTGCCTAGAGATATTAGAGAGTGCTGAAATAGAGGAACTCAAGGAGGACCAAGTATTTGAGCTCCCCTCCAACCAAAAAGAAGAGAATAATCCTTCACTTGAGTTAGAGCTGAAAGAGTTGCCTAAAAATCTGAAATTTGTGTTTTTAGGAGATCACAACACCTTACCTGTGATAATATCTAGCGAACTTAGTGAAAGGGAAGAGATGAGGTTGGTAAGTGAGCTTAAAAGATTGAAAAGAGCAATAGGATGGGGATTGAGTGATATCAAAGGTATTAGCCCTTCAATGTGCATGCATAGAATCACCTTAGAAGAGGGAGCTAAACATGTGAGGGGGACCCAAAGGCGCCTTAACCCAAACATGAGTGAAGTGGCTAAGAAGGAAGTGCTTAAATTGCTTGATGAAGGAGTGATATATCCAATAGCCAATAGTGAACGGGTTAGCCCAGTACATGTAGTGCCTAAGAAATCAGGAATCACTGTGGTGAAAAATGAAAAGAATGAATTGGTTCCTACTAGGACTACTACTGGGTGGAGAATGTGTATCGATTATAGGAAGTTGAACAATGCCATAAAGAAAGATCATTTCGCTCTTCCTTTTATTGATCAGATGTTGGATAAACTTTCAGGACACTCACATTATTGTTTTTTTGGATGGACTTTCAGGTTATTATCAGGTGCCGATATCACCAGAGGATCAATCCAAGACTACTTTTACTTGCCCTTTTGGGACTTATGCATTTCGGCGAATACCCTTTGGCTTGTGCAATGCGCCTGCAACTTTTCAGAGATGCATGATGTCTGTTTTCACGGACATGATAGATGATTTTATTGAGGTATTTATGGATGATTTTTCTATTTTTGGTGATTCTTTTGATAATTGCCTCAGTAAACTTATTCTTGTGCTTGAGAGATGCATTGAATGTAACCTCACTTTGAGTTGGGAAAAGAGTCATTTCATGGTTATTTAGGGCATTGTATTAGGCCATGTTGTGTCTAGTAAAGGGATTGAGGTGGATAAAGCTAAGATAGAGTTGATTGCTAAGTTACCCCCACCTACCTCTGTTAAGGGAATAAGAAGCTTTCTAGGGCATGCAGGTTTTTACCGGAGGTTTATTAAAGATTTTTCTAAAATAAGCCAACCATTGTGTCATTTGCTTGGGAAAGATGTTCCATTTGAGTTTACTGCACAATGCATGCAAGCCTTTAATTCCCTTAAGGAAAAATTGACTAGTGCACCGGTAATTGTAGCTCCTGTTTGGTCTTTACCTTTTGAAATAATGTGTGATGCCTCTAATCATGCAGTAGGAGCTGTCCTTGGGCAACGGGTTGAGAAATTTTTGAGAGTGATCTATTATGCTAGCTTGACCCTAAATAGTGCGCAAGTGAATTACACAACAACTGAGAAAGAAATGCTAGCTGTTGTTTTTGCCTTAGATAAGTTTAGAGCATATTTAATTGGGTTTAAAATTATTGTGCATTCAAATCATGCAGCTCTAAAATATCTTTTGACAAAACAACATGCTAAACCTCGTTTAATTAGATGGGTGTTATTATTGCAAGAATTTGATTTTCAAATCAAAGATACTAAGGGAAGTGAAAATGTTGTAGCTGATCATTTATCTAGATTACCTTTCTTTGGTGAAAATCTTGCATCTGATAGCATTCATAAAAATCTAGAAGCATTTCCTGATGAGCAGTTGTTTGCGGTGATGAATTCACCTTGGTTTGCAGATATTGCTAATTATCTTGCTTGTGGTATTTTGCGGTCTGACATGTCATTTCAGGAAGAGAAAATGTTTTTGCACATGAGTAAATTTTATTTTTGGGATGAACCTTACCTATTCCGGATATGCAAAGATGAGATAGTTTGCAGGTGTGTATCTAAGGAAGAACAATTGAGTGTTCTTCAATTTTGTCATGACCTTCACTGTGGTGGTCATTTTGGAGGGAGAAAGACTGCAAAAAGGTACTTCAAAGTGGATTTTACTGGCCTACTCTATTCAAAGATGTTCAAGAATATTGTAAGCACTGTGACTGCTATCAAAGAGTAGGTAACATTAGAAGGAGGAATGAAATGCCCCTTCAATCTTATATTGTTGTTGAACTGTTTGATGTGTGGAGAATAGACTTCATGGGTCCTTTTCCCAAGTCTTTTAGTTATGAGTACATTTTAGTTGCTGTTGATTATGTTTCAAAATGGATGGAGGCAATCCCCACCCGTACTAATGATGCTAATGTGGTTGTTAAATTTGTGAATGAATACATTCTTAGCCGATTTGGCACGCCAAGAGTGACAGTCAGTGATAGGGGAAGTCATTTCTGCAACAAACTTTTTAAGAAATTAATGCACAAATCGGGTGAGAAACACAAGGTGGCGACCCCATACCATCCACAGACTTCAGGACAAGTTGAGACATCCAACAAGCAAATCAAAGGAATTTTGGAAAAAATAGTCAACTTATCAAAGAAGGATTGGGTAAGTAGATTTCATGATGCATTGTCGACATATCGAACTGCTTTCAAGACTCCTTTGGGTATGAGTCCTTACCGATTGGTTTTCGGTAAGGCTTGTCATTTACCAGTTGAGTTGGAGCACAAGGCGTATTGGGCAATTAAGACTCTGAATTTAGATTTGGACAAGGCAAAGAGAGAACATTTTCTACAAATTTCAGAGTTAGATAAACTAAGGAACGAGGCATATGAGAGTTCTAGGATTTATAAGAACCACATTAAAGCACTTCATGACAGAATTTTAGTGCGAAAGACATTGAGCCCAGGTATGAAAGTTATGCTTTTTTAATTCTCGTCTCCGTCTGTTTCCAGGAAAACTCAAGTCTCGATGGAGTGGTCCTTTCAAGATAACTCAGGTATATCCTTCTGGTGCTATAGAATTGCTTAACTCTTGAACGAATGAAACTTTTAAAGTAAATGGACAGAGAGTTAAACCATATAATGAAGGGTTCCAAGAAGTAAGGATCATTGATAGTACTTTGATCTACAATCCTTAAGTCTTGCAGTAATTTCCAGCTACACGAGATTAAAGAAGCACTAAATGGGAGGCAACCCATCAGTTTGCATTTCTTTTCATAGTTACAATTTTATATTTAGCAATTTTAATTTCATGCTTGGTTTAAATAAATGGAATAGGTGCTTTAATTGATTTTTATTTTTTTTAATGTGTTTAAGGGTTAATCAAGGAAGAGGATTGCATTTCTTTTACATTTGGTGACATAAAAAAAGATAAAAAAAGTAGCCAAAATGGCAATGAAGGACACTGCCACTTAACACGGCCAAGCTACTGGCCGTGTCAAGCAAACCCAAAATTACACAGTCCCTGACACGGCCAAAAGTCTTGGCCATGTCACATAGACATGGCCAAGCTTCTACCCATGTCCATTTCTTTGTCTTGTAACCTTTTGTTTTACAGTATCAAACATGGTCAGGGGACACGGCCAAGTCACTGGCCGTGTCCCTCCAAACCCAGCAAACACAGCCAAGATAAACCAAGCTTGGCCGTGTCACCTCAATTTCCAAGTTTAAAAACACGATTTTAGCCCTTTTCTTTCATTTAAATCCCTAGTTTTCCTTTTTCTTTTCTCTCTCTCTCGACTCTTTCTCTCAAAAACCTCCATTTTTATTTTCTCAAAACTTCCAAAATCCCATTAATTCTCAATTTTTCTTCACTGAAACTGAAATTAATCCGTTCAATCTTCTTCTTATCTCATAAAAAATCAATTTAATCTATTAAAGCTTCAAATTTTTCCAAATGTTTCAATATGCCTAGAACAAAGATGGTGTCCCACCACAAGAGGAGGCAACCTCCAACTACAGCTCCATCTTCATCTTCTTCATCTTCAAAGAAAGCGACTCTTTTGGCTAGGGGTTTCTTTCCGACAAGGTATGTAAGCGATGAATCCCTTAATGCTCTTCATATCAGAGATAATTTTTATAACTATGTTCAAAACCTTGGATGGGAGAAATTAGTCTCCTTTCGACCTTTGCAATTTCAAGAGCTTACTTTGGAATTTTTATCATCTCTTAAGGTTGAAAGAGATGAATAGAAAATTTGCTCTAGGTTGAATTTTAAATTGCTTGGGAAATCATTTGTAGTTAGTATTGAGCAATTGAATGCTATATTTGGTTTCCATCAACAAGCTGAAAAATCTATACCTAAGGATTTTAAACAGCAATTTGCATGGGGAGCATAGGGCTCGGGAACTTATGTGGCCAAATCGGCCAAGGAAACTAAATTGAGTAATCCCGTTCTAAGGTATTTGCATCGCTTTATGTCTTGTGGGTTCTTTGCCCGGAAGGAAAGCCCAGGTGTAGTGGAAATTAGTGAGCTCTTTTTCTTAGACTGTGCTTGTAATGCCATACATGTTAGTGCCGCTATTGGTTGGTTGATGTTTTTGATAATGTGGCGAACAAAAAGAAGGGGGCTATTTGTATTGGAGGATTGGTTACCACATTGGCGACAACCCTTCTTGACAATTTTGACCCGAGTAACTGTCGTATGACTAAAGTTTCGGGTAATGATTCATTAGATTTGGCCACACTTGAGAAGATGCATATGATTGTGAACAGGGGAGGGGCCTATGTGATGGCTTTAGCTGAGCCAGAAGCACCGGGAGGCTGACAAAAGAGAACACGAGTCCATGAGGAGTCCGACTCGAATTCTCTTGATTTGGATGAAGATGCTCCAGTCCCGGACAATCAGGAGATACTTAATAGGATAGAGGCACTGGAAAGCAAGGTCGATCGTAACCATGCTGCAGTCTTGCAATAGTTGGACCAAATCAATAGCAACCTTGCTAAGATATTGAGTCTCCATCCTTCAGCTGCATCATCATCACATCCTCCTTCACCGTAGATCAAATTGGCTCTAATCTTTTGAGAGAATTCCTTACTTTCTTGTGTTTAGTTACAGCATATTTTTGTTGTTAATTTTCGTTTTTGTTTTTAATGTTAGCACTTTATATTTTGGTTATTTTATATATTGTATTTTGTTTTTGAACAATTGATGTTTGTGATGAAAAGGTAGAGTTTGCCTCACAAGGGAATGATGGAAAACAGGTTGTACCTTAACTCTTTTTCTTTATTATCCTTGTTTCCATTGAGGACAATGTAATTTATAAGTGTGGGGTAATCCTTAAGCTTTCCGTTCTTTCTTGTTTTGTTTGTCTTTGTGTGTTATATTGTGCGTTGTGCATGGCATAATTGTTGGAAACTTATTGACTTTTCTGTAATTCTAGCATTATATTTGAGCCTTTAGTATCAGCATAGAGATTAGCTATTGAATTCATTAAGGATCAATTTTCACATTCTGCAATTCATGACATATAAATCTTTGAGAACCCACCCTTTGTGAGTTTTGAGCCTCATAGATTGAATATTATTGTCAATCAATTTTCTTTTTTTTTTAAGTGTGCGCCTTCATGATTCTGCATCTCTAGAGCTTGCTTTTACATACTAATTGAACTCACATTATGATTTTATCTCAAGTTTTAAAATGATGAAGGAAAATTAGGATTACCCCCTTTAGCTTAAAAAGACCTCCCTTAATTATGAATTCCTTAGTGAGCCAAGTTGAGCCTTTGACTTTTTCTTGATAGATCAACACAATTCACAACTCAAAATTTTTCTATTATCATCATACCTGCATTAAGGAATGGAGTTTCTTATGATATGACAATAGGGTGGTTTAATTCATAAGTGTGGGGTAAGCAATTAAAAAAAATAGTATTGCTTTAGTAAGGTTTGGGGCTGAAATGTATACTTTGCACATTGTATTTGACTAAGAGTCGATTGTTCTTTTCCTCTACATTTTGAGCTAGATGTTCCATGCAATTTTATATTTTGTATATATATATATAATAAAAGAGAAGATATATATATATATACAAAATTCATATATTTTCTAGCATTAGTCATCAAAGAGGAATTTAGACTCATGTACTTTTCTTTAAGTATACATGAATGTGAGATTATCAAAGGTTGGTTAATATGCCATTTGAGGGGGTTACAAGTTTCTAAGTAAGAGTATTGTCTAATTTAGATACTCCATTTCTTGATGTTCCAACTTAAATGTATTTTCTCACACCTTTACCTTAGCCCCATTACATCCAAATAAAAGGCCTTTAGATTATTTCTTGAGAAAATCAGTGAGAGAGATTGGATAATTAAGCAAGTTTATGGCAGTATGCAGTCATGAGTGGTTTGAGTGAATTAACCTTTAAAATTGAGTGAAACACTTAGATGAGAGATGAGATTTGTTATGTCTGGATTAATGAATGAGTTAAGAAAATCTTGATTGAAGTAAATTGCATTTATTTATGGCTGAGTCTCAAAGGATTTCATCTTATATACTTGAATAATAGTTAAGGTTATTTGAGTTTTTAATTTATGCCATGTGAATTTGCTTGAGGACAAGAAAAGTTTTAAGTGTGGGGTAGTTATTTTATTAGCTTTTGTCATAGAATTGTATCTTATTTATTATGATGATCATTGTTTTCTTCATGCATTTTGGTAGTTTTAATCTATTTGTTTAGTGATTTCATCAATTTTGGTAGTTTTAATTTATTCTAGTGTTTATGTCATTTTTGTACTAGTTTTTAGTGTGGTGTTTATGTATTTTTGGTTAATGTTTCATTTAATTCTTGTTTAAAGTTTGTTTCAAGTGTTTATTTTAGGTGAATATGCAAAGAACTCCCTTGGAAGATCAAAACAAAGAAAAATAGCATGAAGCAGCAAGACACGGCCAAGCCACTGGCCGTGTCTCGCCCTAAGGGCAAAACCAAGGGAACCAAGAAAGGAAGGAAAATTTGGCAGAAGCTGACACTAGCAGGTGACACAGCCAATCCACTGGCCTTGTCACATGACACGGCCACAAGCTTGGCTGTGTCCCATATTTAGCCAAGAAAGAAGAGCAAAGAAAGAAGAGCAAAGAGCGAAGATAATCAGAAGGTGACACACCCAGGTGACATGGCCAAGCCACTGGCCGTGTCACATGACATGGCCAGGAGCTTGGCCGTGTCACACTCAATTCCATAGAAGCAAAGAAGCAAGATTACACAGAAGCTGACACACCCAGGTGACACGGCCAAGCTACTGTGACACGGCCAAAAGCTTGGCCATGTCACTCCATGGGACTAAGGAAAGAAAGGAAACGCGGATTTTGAGTGAGGGTTTTGTATAAATAAGAAGATTAGGGTTTTTGAAAGGGGGACACATTTTTCCAGCCGTCAAACATAAACTTTTGAGCTATTCTTCTTTTTCTTTTGAATTTTGATTACACTTTCATGCAAACACTCTAGATTAAATTAGTTTTAGCCTTTGCATTATTCTTTTAGCAAAAATCTGAGTAAGAGATTCTTTAGAAGCTAAAGGAAGTTTGTAATTTGGTTTTGTTCTCAAACTCTATCTCTTAAGTTTCATTTGAATTGTATTCATGAATTCTCTAATGTCAATTAATTTCTTTGAATTTTAATGAGATGAATTTGTTTGATAGCATCATTATGAACTAATTTTGATCTAGTCTAGGGTTTGTATGGATCTACTATGATTGTATGAAATGGTTATTGCTCTTAACTGAATTATTTCTTTTATCTTTAATTGAATGGATTAAAGTTAATATATAATTGATTGGCCACCAATTATATGTTTGAGGTATTGGATGAAGAATTGAGAAATGAAGTCTAATGCTAGAACAATTCAATTAAGGACTTAGGTGAATTAGAAATATAAACCTAAGAAAAAGATCATTTTAATTGTAACAAGATTATTTGAAAGAGGTTTGAATGCGAGAGCTTATTTCCTTTATTCGATTGATTAAGTTGCTTGAAATATGTTCTTTAAAATTAAATCGGTTGAGAGGAATAGTCATTAATACATATAAGTTAGTAGAGAAATGCAAACCCTAGACCTTTCTATTAAGTGAATCAACATATCTATTCAGTTTACTTTCATTGTTCTAAATTCAACTCGTTCTGTTTTCATTAGTTGTTAGCAATTTAATTTTATTGATAATTTGTTATTTACAATTTGATAAACAATTAGCCTATCTAGCTTCCTTGTGAGATGACCTTGAGGTGTTCACCAAAATACTACAGCAGCCTCGTATACTTGCGAGTGTAGTTCTAGTAGTGTTTATTAGAGTGCAACAGCAAGCAATTTCTAGGTTGGATCCAATGAAGTACTTAAGGGAGACACCCTCTTTGATTGTAAAGATGATCGATGGTTGATAATATTAGAAGAATTTGAGATTGAATATGTAACCAGGAAAATAATCAAAGGTAGAGCGGTGGCAGAATTCTTGGCCCAACAACCATTACTAGAAAGCGAAGAAGTAATCTTGGAATTTCCAGATGAACATTTAGAAGCAATTGAAGTACAAGGGTGGAAAATGTATTTTGATGGAGCAGTAAATAGGAAAGGAGCGAGTTTGGGAGTTATACTAGAATCGCTAGAAAGGGAACTCATCCCTTTAGCCAAAAAGTTGAAATTTAGGGCAACCAATAATATGGTGGAATACGAAGCTTGTATTTTCAGTTTGGAAACCCTATGATTATGAAGGTGGATAAGGTGGAAGTTTTTGGCGATTCATTGCTAGTAGTATCCCAAGTAAATGGAGAATGGGAGTTGAAAGAAGAAAAATTAAAACCATACCACTATTACTTGACCACGATGAAGAAGAACTTTAAGGAGTGTAGGTTTATACACCTATCAAGAGAAGAAAATCAGATGGCTGATGTCGTGGCCGCATTGGCTTTGGTATGGGAAAACCCTGTCAGCTTATTTCTTAAGCCTCTGATTTTGACCATTTCATCAACTCCTTGCTATGAATATGAAATAATCATGAAAATTGATACAGACCATGATGCGTGGTATGATGCTATAAAGCGATTTTTGGAGGAAAGAGAATACCCGCTAGGGGCAACAAAGAAAGAAAGAAGAGCCATAAGGCGGTGGTCATTGCAATACATCACATTCCATGGAGAGTTATATTGAAGATGGCCTGATGGGGTGCATTTAAGATTTTTAAGAAAGCCTGAAGTGGAACACATCATGTCAAAAATACATGTGGGAAGTTGCAGTCTGCACATGAGTGATTTGGCCCTAGTTAAGAAGATTATTCGGAAAGGTTACTACTGGTTGACTATGGAGAAGGATTGTATTGAGTTTGCAAAGAAGTGCCAATAATGTCAATGCATGGTAACTTGAATCACATGCCTCCTGAAGAATTGCATTCTATGTCTTCACCCTGGCCATTTGCCACTTGGTGTATCGACATTATAGGAGAGATACATCCGACAGCTTCAAACGGTCACCGTTTCATTGTGGTAGCAGTAGATTAGTTTTCAAAATGGGTTAAAGCTGAATCCTTTAGCAAACTGGGTGCAAGTCAAATGGCTAGATTTATTGAAAAGAACCTCATCTGCCGGTATGGGGTCCCGCGCAGTGTGATATCAGACAATGGGGTACAGTTTCAAGGAGTAGTTAAGGATTTATTCTCGAAGTACCAAATCCACCATCATAGATCCTCTCCTTATAGACCAAAGGCTAATGGTGCAATAGAAGCAACAAACAAGACAATTAAGCAAATTCTGTACAAGATGACCAAGACTTACAGGGATTGGTTAGAGATGCTTCACTTTGCTTTATGGGGATATAGGACAAGTGTGCGAACACCTACTGGAATGACACCGTTCTATTTGGTTTATGGGATGGAAGCAGTGTTGCCAATTGGAATTGAGATCAAATCATCAAGAGTAGTCTTGGAAGCCAAACTATCTAAAACAAAATGGGTAGCCAGCAAATACACAGTTAGATTTACTAGAAGAGAGAAGGTTAAAGGCATTGTATCATCACCAACTGTATCAAAAGAAGATACCTTGGGCCTACAATAAAAGGGTTAAAATTAGAAAACTCAGAGTCGGGGATTTGGTGTTGAAGCAATGTAAGCCTAATGTATCTAATCCAAGAGGGAAGTTCAGGCCTAGCTGGGAAGGGCCATATGTCGTGAAACAAGTCATGAACAAAGGTGCGGTGAAGTTATCATACAAGGATGGGAAAGAATTTAGTGAGCCAGTAAACATTGACAGGTTAAAGAGGTTTTATGTATGATATAAAAAAAAGGGAAGCTCGCTAGGTTGAAAACCCAAAAAGGGCAGCCTAGGCAAAAGTTAGAGCAATCCGCTAGTTCCGAAAACCCAAAATGGCGGGCTAGGCAACAATTAGGGCTAAAAGAGAGAAAATCGTCAATTAGAAAACCCGAAAGGGCTAGTTGGCAATAGGAGTGATCTTTTGTATGTTGGCTTTATATTTGGTTGTTCCCCAATTTAATAAAACTAAATTAATGTTAAAATTGTTCTATGTGCACTGTTATAATTATTTGATCGGATATGGATGAAATAAACAAACACAATAGCAAAAGGTGATGACAAATTATAAATGGAAAAGAAGCATCTTTTATTGCTTTAATTTTTTTTTCATGCTAACAGTGCACTTTCAGAATTGACAAATGTAAAATCTATGGCAGTCGATAAACATAACGTGCAGGCCAGCTTTGTCTCAGCCGATCTAAGTAGGCTTCAGTCAAGCGGGGCAAGTCTGAATCGGGAGTAAAGTCAGAATCGCGAGGCTCAGCTCCGTACTGACGGCCAAGTCAGTGAGGATCATAGCATGTACCTTGATGAAGAGCAGCAAGGGGAACATATATCAAGTATGTCCGCATGGTGATACAAGAAATCTTCCACCAAGGTACTAACCAACGGATATTGACTTCAGAGCATGAGTGGATCCAGTCAACCCAATCAGCATATGAAGAAGCAGGATGGAGTAGTTTCCTAGCAGAATGATGATGTGGTAGATATCTGGAAAAATCCATGGATGGAGTATCAAGCAAACAAAGACGCTCCTGAAGCCAAATCTGTGAAGAAAAAAAAAAGAGAAGTCTGCTAAGTTGAAAACCTGCAAGGGCAGCTTAGGCAAAAATTAGGACAGCTCACTAGTTTCAAAAACCCACATGGGCGGACTAGGCAAAAATTAAAGCGATAAAAAATATATAACAAAAAAAGAAAAAGGTCCGCTAAGTTGAAAACCAGCGAGGGCAGCTTAGGCAAAAATTAGGACAGCTCGCTAGTTCTGAAAAATTAGGACAGTGGACTAAGAAAAGAAGAAAAAAGAAAACCTAAATTGAAAACCCGAAATGGCAGTTTAGGTAATTACCTGGAGCAGCAATGGACTCCCAGTCAGTCTCTTTGACAATCCTGATTTAAGTCGGTCTAATCCAACTAAAGTCTCGGCTAAGATCACAGGTACTAGCAACAAACCTCCTTCCATTTGGTCCATAATATCCAATACTCGTGGATCAATATCACCGTCAGAAGAAACAAGCAGGAATTGGCAGAGCAAGCAAAGACAAAGCATGCATCCCCATGCCTTAGTAGGGGCCAAGTGAGAGAGACAAAAATCAATCAAGGGAGCAATTAGAATTTTTTCACCTCTAATCAACCGTAAAACTTAGGGTTTTGGAATTTGAAATAACATCTGCATCTTCTGTTGAGTCTTGTAAATCAATGTGGGTAACGCCATTCGTTGATTATTTGGATATCCAAGGATGGCCTCAAATTCTTTAATCAAGGGACATATTTCAAAGCCATTAATTTTAAATACCTTAGAATCCGTATTCCAAAAGGAAGCCACGGCATGTAAGAAGGAGTGGTCCAATTTAACATTTTGAAAACATTTTAAAACATCAAGTTTTGACCACAAAATTTGCTTCCAATGAATGGCATCCATATTCTTAAATAGAATTTTTTGCTTCTTTAAATGATGCTTGGTCATGGTTGATGAATGAAGGAAAAACAAAATTGTTAAAGGGAGTTGTTACGTTGAATTGGAAAATATTTTTCGGTTTATGTATGAAATATGGCATGAAAGGTGACTTATATAGAAGAAATAACCTTTTCCAAAATTGATAAGGAAAAGGTGATGGGAAAGGGTGAGACCATATGGCATAAGGAAAGGATTTGGCAACAATTTCCTTTACCACATTGAATTTGGTTTATGTGGCTGTGAATTATAAAATTGTGATGCACTATTTATGATGTAAAAAAAGTATAATAATTTTGGCGCAGTAAAAAAAAGTTACAATAAAGATGGAAACTATATTTTTTCATTATTATACAATGATTATATAATTGATACAATATTTATACATCACTAAGAGGCTGGTGGTAGGTCATCAAATAAACCCTAAAAAAGTCATCGCCTGTTGGAGGAGAGCGCAAATCACTCATCCCGAGTCTGCCCAAAGCGGGAGCACAAAAATTACTCGTCCCAGGATCACCAGAAATAGAAGCACCAAAATCTCTATTACCTTGAAGTTCTGATCTGTCACGGTCCTCATCAAAAGTAGACGAAAGGATCTCATGGTCATCAGTCTGGGGGCCTCTTGATGAAGAAGCATCGGGATCTCTTGTCCCCTGAAATTGAAAGTCTCAAAAAATTTGTTCGGATTGATGATATAAACTTTCCAAATGAGAAGCCTGTTGACGACTTGCAAGCAACTCTTCTTAAAGTTTCCTATTTTGTTCTTCGAGCATCCGTTGTGAGCCAAAAGGGAAAAGATAAGAGCATACATAATCATGCATACATATAGCATAAATTACCATGAAATAAGAAACGTACCAGGTAGTTCATATCAATGCCCTGCGGATGAGATGGCATATCTGGCGGGCTAGAATGAGCAAATGAAGGGGTAGTAAAAGAAGGTCCAACCTCATGATCAAATGAACCAATGGCCTGCAACAATCATTAAAGAATCAAAAAAAGAAAGAAACAGTTGCAAGGGAAAAATAATAAAAGTTGTACCTGAGAAGTACTATCCCTGAGATGTGGAACAGACTCTCTTACATCTCTGTGATTTTCCTCTTCATCTCTACCCTCATTTTCCTCGGGAATCCCCCTGCACACCAACAGGCGATACATAAAAGTTTAAGAGTCTCCTTTGAATAAAATGGGCATAAAATGCAACAAGTAGATGAAGAAATGACTCAACACCATAACCGTATAGAGCCGGCCACCATGCATCCTCCGGCATCGACATAATATTTAAAAGTATATTCCGGGATATGCATCGGGACCCTCCATTGCTCTGGACCGAGAAACCAATCATAAACTCTCTCTCCGAGAAACCAGCCACTAGACATTGGGCCGACAATGACTCGGCGAGAATGTTGGAAAGATAGCGCAACCCTCATGAAAGGAGACGAGTTTGTCCGCTCTTCTAGGTGTTGATGTAGCAGCTTTTTTGCCAGCGCAATTTTTCCTACGACAATTTTTTTGCCAGGGAAATTTTTCCGCAGCAGTTTTTTTTCTCCAGCAAAATTTTTCGACGCAAATTTTTCAAAACCTAATGCAATTAGGTTTCGGTTTCCTTTTCTTAATAAATAATGTATGTCGTGAGCAACTAGGAAGAAACTATAAAAAACTTCTATAAATAAGTATAATAACAACAGAAAAAAGGAGGCAGAAAATCGAAAATTGGGACAAAAATTGAAAAGTGGAAACCGAATCTGTGAAGGAAACTTTAATCAAGCTGATTTTTTGGAGGGAGTAGAAAAGCAATTCAAACAATTCATCAAAGGCATCAACTGACTTTTTTTTTGTTCATCCAAGAAGAATTATTTTTGGAGGAACCATCAAAAGGAGGTATGCATTAAATTCTTTTTGTTATATTTTTCACAGTAGCATAAACTATGAAATTGTTTCTTTCAAAATCAAAAATCCCAGAACCTTAATTCCCTTTGTTCAAAGTTTAAAAACCTTATTTCATTGCTTTATTTTCCAAAAAAACTTACAATTGTTATTTTTGTTTCATCAAAATCTTAAAACCCTAATTTACTTTCCAAATTATCTAAACCCTTAAATTATATTCTGTTACTTTTCAAAAGCTTAAAATTTTTTTTTTGCTTTTATAAACTTTAAATCATTTGTTTATTTTCATAAAACCTCATAAAAGTATCAAATTGATTTTCAAACCCTAAAAGCTTCATGCATCCACCGAAGCCCTAATTTTAAAACACTAAACCCCCAACTCAAACTCTAAACCTAAAATAGTAAAACCCTAACCCTTTAAAGCCTTAAACTCTAATTGTTTATAAACCCTAATCCTTTAAAACCATAAAAATCATATAAACACAAATATTATAATTTTACATAGTAAGCTTGAAATCATCATTTAAAACCACAAACCAAAAGTATTTTAAAGTGTCCAAAACCCTAGTTTCATGATTTGACCATTCAAACCTTAAATTGGTTAATCAAAGTGTCTTACCAACCTTTTAAAACATAAAATCCTTAATTTATTTTAATTCTTTAAAAAGTCACAGTTGCTTAAACCCATGAAAATCCAAAACCCTAAACACATGAAATAAAGGATCCTAAATGGAAACAATAGCTATAATTTGGATTTTTCAATTCCATATTTGATTATGCTTTGATTTATTTTATATGCTTCAATTTGTTTAAGTTCAATGCTTGGCTTATTTAATT
Organism: Garcia nutans; assembly: GCA_947685225.1. Lineage (NCBI taxonomy): Eukaryota > Viridiplantae > Streptophyta > Magnoliopsida > Malpighiales > Euphorbiaceae > Garcia > Garcia nutans. The sequence continues at coordinate 42,203,773 of CANTUV010000045.1, forward strand.
TATCATGGATGGATGTTTACTTTCTATTGATGTTTAATACCTTTGATGAATGATTTATTTATGATAAATGGTTATTTACTTTTATCAATTTATTTAGACATCTAAATGTTATAAGATGTATGTTTCCACTTGGTGGGTACCTCATTAGTTAAATATCATGTAATTTAATTTGCTTTTCTATTTTAGAACATATGTAAAGGGCATGTTTCTACCTTTCGGTGGGTGTCCATTTATTCGTTTTGTTTTCCTTGGACATTGCTTTGATTTTAATATAATGATGCTTTCTTTTTATTGTGTGTAATATGGATAATATTGATATACTTAAGAATTTTATAATATTAAGACCTATAAAGGAGGCCGGTTCAAATGAACCGGGCGTTGTGGGGGTGCTGGGCCATTTCTCACCTTCCCCACACGTACCCAACTTTCCGAACCCATTAGGGGGTTGGAGATTCCTTAGGAATCGAGTCATCCACCCCTTTCTTTTTTCCCAGCCCGTCTGGGTGGCGACTCCATTTTCTCCGGACTTAGGTTTGTGTTCTCTAAGGCCCCGAGCCTAAACAGTGCTGAAGTCTTAAGAACTATTTCACAGGAAGTAGGGGCAAAAATCCCCGTTCACAGTGGCAACTCCACTGGGGATAAGAGAAGTTGATTCCGTTGGTCTTTATATTATTCTATTCTTTCTTATAATGATATTATCCATTGCATCATATTAGATTGCATCGTGTGTGTGAGTTAGGACGCCCGTGTTACCCATGTTATGTTATGTAAGGGATACCATACTTTCACTGAAGGTATGGAGATCGAGCATGGCATAACCACTCATAGCCTCGTACCGTTTGGTATATACTTGCTATAGGAACCTAAGCCTTTTTACCCAAAGACTAAAGCTCATGTAATTGGCCTAGTTACTTTCCTTAGGTTTTAACCCAAATGCATGTTGTTTGACTATGGTTAATTTATCTTGGCTTAAATCATGGCTTATTTGGTTTGCTCTTTTCTAATTTGACCCAAGTACATTTGTAAGCTCAAATAAACTTTTCTCTAGATCCAAAAGACCAAAGCTATTTTCAAAATTTTTCAAGATGGTCTTTGGACATAAAACTTTTCTAAACACAAATCAAAAATTCTTTTGCTCATGGTCCAAATACAAAGCCCAAAATCCATTTTTTCTCAAATATTTTTACAATGGGCTTAGAAACAAAATTATTTTCATCCAACCTTTTCTTACAAAGAGCTTGCAAATTATTTAGGTCAATTACGAAATACCAAAAATCAATTGTGGGCCTAGTTTAGACTAAGAATAAATTAACCATAGGCTTGTTTTTGGCATGAATCATTAGTTACCTTTTTCAAGTGAGAAATCTATTCATAATAAACCTCTTAATTTAGTTTTAATCCAATATAGCATAAAAGCTACTTTAGTTGGTTGAATGGATTAAAACCTAATTAATGGGAATTATCATGGATTGATTTCCATTTTCGAAAATATAATTATTTGTTGAAATGTCCAAGGGAATTATTCGAAAATAAGATACCCCATGTTGGTATTTTGTTAACCATATACCTAGGAAAAGAGACTTGCCATTCGTGTGTAGATGTTATAAGGTTGGAAGGAACGTCCTAATTATCCTTGTTTGTCGATTGTTTGTGCATACATGCATACATGCATACATTTGCATCTCATATCATTGATCCTCTCTGGCTCACAACCCTGGATTATGAAATTTCAAAAGCTTACGACAATCCGACCTATGCCGGAGATGAAGTATCTAGCAATGACTCAATCACTTGCTCACCAAAAATAATGGATCCCGAACAAATTTAAAGAATGGTGGATGAAACCCTCAATATCAAAATGGAAGAAATAAAAGAGGCCATGGCCGAGACTGACGCGTCCTAGCAAACACTAGCAAGTGTACTAGTCAATCAAGTAGTATAGGACTTGGAGTCCCGATATCGTATCCCAAGAGACCAAAGTTTGGAAGCCAATCTCACTACTACTATTACTATTATTTGAGCAACAAAATTAAGTGATTTAATTGGAAATAAATAACTGAATTAAATTAAATAAGCAAACGAACAACTTTTAGAGAAAATTCAATAGTTAAAAAGGTTAGGTTCCACACTCACCCTATACTTAATCGGATGCAAAATTAATCACAAAATATCAACATTGAGATTGGTAGGTTTTCTTAGTTAAGCCCAATTTATCCTATCCGGAAATAAATTCTCAATTCATGCCTAATTCCTATCCGGAAAATTAGTACAAGAATCGCATAAATTAAAACCTAATTTAATAACTCTCCTATCAGGAAACAAGTTAAACCCACAATTCAACCTAGGCTTCTATCAGAAAACACCTAAATTTAATTGTTATGCTAAACCAAATAATCATGGATGAAATAAATTGAATTTCAAAACTTAATCTTCTATCAGAAAACAATCAGGTAATAAAATCAAATCATACATCCAAGCATTAAGAAAAAGACTAGATTTAACATAAATCTCAATTTGAAAATAAAAATCTAAAAATATTGCATCCAATTAATTCTAGGGTTTATGTTTCCCCTAACAAAAGATTACTACTCCATACTTAAATTAAACACAATCCAAAAGAAATACATAGTTCCAAATTAAGAAGAGGGAAAAAGACAAACTGTAAAATCCTGCAAAAAGTCCAAAAACAGCTAAAAATTCTTCTCTTCCCCGTCCAAGAAAACCGTCCCTCTCCAAAAACGTGAATCACATAATATAAATCTCTCTCATGTGGTCCCCACTTTGCTCTATTAAAAACCCTATTTTTATTCTTTCCTTAGCTAAAAATGTGAACAATAACTGATGGGCCCAATAGTCAGCCCAACTTGCTTCCCACAGAGTTCAGCAATCTCACAGGCATCTGCAGTTTTCACAGGCGGGCTGTGAAACCGGCTGGACTTTAAGCTATATTTTTCCAAAAATTTTCTTTTTGCTTCCCAAACCTTTTCTCCACCAAAAACACTACAAAAACAATCAAAACAACCACATAAGAACTAAAACACATAAACATAAAATTAAAACAAATATTATAACAAAAACTTAACAGAAACACACTAAACACTCAAAATAACGACACAAAAATATATAAAAATTAGATATATATCAACTACCCCAAACTTTAGATTTTACTCGCCCTCGAGTAAAACCAACACAAAAACAATCAACAAAACATAACAAATATGCTCAATCCATCGCTCGCAAGTCTCCTAAGCAACTTAACCGCTTTAATCAAAGACTCAAGCAATCCAAATCATTCCATCATCATAGAAATCAAATCAACAAGTTTACACTAAAAAAAAATCCATAAGCATCCACACTAGTCAAGTTTGAATCAATGCACGCTTCGTCAAGCAATAATCAAAGAGGTAAAAATTTACTTTTAGCTTCTTTAAGATAAAACAAAAATATGAAGAATAGCCATAAGCTCTCCTTTCAATTCCCTCTCCACTAATGTAGACAAATCAAAATGAAGGATCAATAGGTCTTTAATTATGGGTAGGCTTGGTGAGGTTACAAATGAGGGGTAAAGCGTAAGGATAAAGAAACAAGAAGACAAGTCATTCCACATTAAACCTAAAAAAATGAGCAATGCAATAAACTTTGTAATTCCCAAATGCATTGACCAAAAGACAACTTCCCAAAACTTACTAGCTAGAATCACAAACACATTAACAAAACAATTATTTAACTCTACCCAACTATTTACTTGCTTGCTTTCTTTCTTTTTTTTCTTTTTTTTATATATTTTGTTCTTTTTTTTTCAAACTACTCATACCAATGACTATTTACATAAGAACACAAAATTAACCCAATAAATAAAGAATGAAGCATATGGGTTGTAAAATAATACCCCAAGTATAAATTTATCATTAAGCTCAACATTTAAGAGCAATAAACATTTTAATTTGCTCTTATTCTTCCTTACTAAGTGCAATTACTAATAAACCCAACTATGACATGCATATGCTTAACAAACAAATGGAACGACTCATTTTCTTGTAAATGGGGTGGTAGGCAAAAGGCTTTTGGGTTATATGGTTATAATGAGCTAAAGAAAAGAATTTTTGAAGTCCGCATTTAGCATACTTTGTAGGCTAGAAGGGGTTAAAGAATGGTAACGTAAAAGGTATGATAAATATATAAAAGGTCCAATGTAATCCGTCCAAAAGATGGCCTAAATTATTTCCTTCATCCTAATTCATCTAGGATTTTGCCTCAAGGGAACATCAAAAGAGTTCTAGCATTCTTTAGAAGCTATTTCACATTTTAAGTTCAAAAACAATCTTTGACAACCGCCATCTAAAACATGCATCGAAAGAATCTAGACAAAGCATTAAACACATTATAGACTGTAAAGTGTAAACAAGTTTATTCAGTTCCTATAAGTGCAATAACGGTCATTTTCAAGTTCAAATCTTATCTCTCAGCAATCGCATCATTCAAGAATTTCGCAATTAACAAATTGAGCACTCACAACACTAGACACAACTAACAAATACTGAACATATACTAAACAAGACACAAAACATAACAAAACAAAAACTCACATTACACAAAACATAACAAAAATCACAAAGAAAAACATTCCCCTACCCCAAACTTTAAAATTAGCAGTGTCCTCAATGCAAAAAAAGTAGAAATAATAACAAGAAGGTTGAGAAACCCCCTGACAGCATGTGAGGAAATGCTGTAAAACTCAACGATCTGTTGGTGGACCTTGGCGTTGTAGAAACTCATGAAATTTAGCTTGGAAGGCATCTAGCTTCTCTTTAACTCTCAACAACCTCTGCATAACCATCTCATTAGTAACCGCTCCAGAGCTAGACGCTAGAGCCTGCTGTGCCGATGGCTCATCATCATTTGCCTCGATCTCCTCTACGTTCGGCATCTACCCTGTTAGCATCACCTGTGCTTGTAGTTTGTATCTCTCGCTTAGTCAAGAAAGCATACCTGCATTTTTTTTAGCAACATTCTCAAATACTAAACCTGCTGGAGTCTCAAATGTGAGTGTTTTCTTCTTACTAGTCACTTTTTCTTTATTAACAACCAAAGGTGCCTTAGCGACATTGGATGTAGAAGCTGCCTTAACTTTCTTGCTAGGTGCCATTGAACAACAAACTCAAAAAAAAAAGTTAAGTAATTCTAATCAAGCAAAGCACCCCAATTCAGAATTCCAATTTCTAAATTTAACAAACTAAACCACAAACTGGTAGTAGCAATTTCACACAAACGAGTCGTAAATTAACGAACGAATGAGATTAAAGACCAGTTTTCATACAACAATTATAAAAACGAAACAAAAATAATTCGGCAAGCAAACACTATGATAAGCAGATTTTCAAAAGGAGGCAAACAAATGCCATATAGCATATAAAGAATGATTATCCAGAATAAGTAGCCTAAAGTGAAACATTAGCTCAAACCCACAAAAACAATTCCCAAACTACTACAGATAGTATCTAAATTATCCACAGTTCATCACAATCTCACACACAAGAGCCGAATATTAAAGTATGAAGGAGAACCTGTTCTGGTGCAGCAACTAGAACCACAAGACTGAAATCACTTTTCAAGCAACACTCAAACAAAATTATCCAGCAAATAATATGAAACCAAATTGATACAGGGCTGCAACATTAACAAGGATAAGAGCATAACAGAATATGAATTGGGAACTCAAACCTATAGTACGCAGAAAAGAAGACCCAAGAATTGTGATGGAGCTATGGCAGCGGGACACGAAACCGAATGGAAGGGAAGCTACTGTCGTCGTTCTTGCGTCGCCAAACGACGAAGGTTGGCGTGCAAAACTGGAAATCGCTGTCCAGTGGTGGTGAAAAAGAACGACAGGGGAAACTTCTTAGGCTCTCTCTTCTAGGTCTTTGCCAACAAACGGAGGAGAAAGTGGTCACCGGTAATAGAAAAAGAAACGGCAAGGTCAAGCCGCCTGAACAGAAACGATCGCCGGTGCTGCAATAATTGATGACCGATCGGCGGAGATAGGCAAAACATAAATAAAGAGAAGTAATCGCCGAAGGAAGAAAAGAAACAGCACGGTCAGCCGCCGGAGTAGAAACAGAAGGCTAGTCCGACAGTAAGCAGTGTCAGCGGTAGCAATGGGATTGACGATCGGTGATGGGTCGAAGGGTGAGAGAATTTTCGTGGGGGTAGGAGCAGCAAGTTAGGTTTCAGGAGGGGAAACGAAATCGTGTTTTATTTTTTTTATTACTTTTTTTATAAATAAATAAATTAAAAGAGGAGAAAACTGTTCAAAAGTGAAGTCTTAACAAAATTTCAACAGTGGGTTTCACAGGGAGGGTGTGAAATCCACTGCCCATCTAAGCAAAAAGACCCATTTTTCACAGGGACCCTGTGAAACCTACTGCCCATTTGGCTTAAAAACGTGCAAAATTTTTTTTTTACCCTAAATTGTACTTAGTCTCACAGCCCCCCTGTGAAACCTACTGCCCTTGCACTCAAAATTTTCAATTTTCACAGCCCCGCTGTGAAAATGGCTAATGGCTGCCTCCTTCTCCAAACTCACATATGTCTTGCAATTTGCCATCAAAATAGATCACATTCACCTGAAAATTGAACACCTAAAATAACAAAACAATTAAAAATAATAAAAATTAAAATCAAACTCTAATAAACTAAAAATTATTCACAAATAGTTCTAGTTTATAGTCCTAGCTCGACTTTTCACCTCCTTTTAATCCACCAAAGTCAAAACTGCGAGATCTGGTTCAAACCGATCCACAACTTAAGGCTTCAACCTATGACCGTTCACCTTGAACGTCTCTCCCGATTTCAAATGCTTAATTAAAACTGCACCAAAATTTGAAACCTCAACTACTTCATATGGACCATTCCATCTCGACTTCAACTTACCTGGAAATAACCTCAACTGACTATTATAAAGTAACAATTGCTGACCTGGTACAAATTCCTTCCTTGTAATGTGTTTGTCATGCCATTGCTTAGTCTTTTGCTTGTAAAGACTAGCATTCTCATACGCCCACCAACGTAATTCATCCAATTCATTCACCTGTAACAAACGATTCTTTCCTGCACTTTCCATGTCAAAATTTAAAAATTTAGTCACCCAAAATGCTTTATGTTCTAACTCTATGGGCAAATGACAAGCTTTCCCAAAAACCAACATAAATGGTGACATACCTATAGGTGTTTTGTAGGCAGTCCTATATGCCCAAAGAGCATCATCTAACTTGATAGCCCAATCCTTCCTAGACACACTAACAGTTTTCTCAAGGATTCTCTTAAGCTCTCTATTGGACATTTCTACTTGACCATTTGTTTGTGCATGATAAGGTGTAGAAACCTTATGTCTCACCCCATACTTCTTAAGAAGTAAGTCAAATTGGTGATTGCAAAAATGCTTACCACCATCACTTATAATAGCTCTAGGGGTCCCATACCGAGTAAAAATGTTTCGCTTTAAGAATTGAAGCACAACTTTTGAGTCATTAGTCTTAGTAGCTACTGCTTCTACCCATTTAGACACATAATCTATAGCTACTAAGATATACTCATTCCCATACGATGACGGAAACGGTCCCATGAAATCAATACCCCAAACATCAAATACTTCACACACAAGAATATTATTAAGGGGCATCTCATCTTTCTTAGAAATATTTCCCATTCGTTGGCACCTATCACAAGCAGACACATAATCCCTAGCATCACGAAAAAGAGCAGGCCAGAAAAAACCTGATTCGAGCACTTTTGCTGCAGTTCGAGTAGCTCAAAAGTGTCCACCTGCTTCTCTATCATGGCAATGATTCAAAATAGCTCTACTTTCCTCCTCAGACACACACCTTCTTATCACTTGGTCTGCACACAACTTGTAAAGGTAAGGATCTTCCCAAAAATAATGCTTCACATCAGCTAAAAATTTCTTCCTCTGTTGAAATGTAAATTCTTTTGGTATCCATCCGCCTGCAAGGTAATTAGCAATATTTGCAAACCAAGGAACATTAGTAGAAATAGACTTAATAGCACATATTCATTCATCAGGAAAAAACTCAGAAATGATATCTTTCTTAGAAGAAGGGTCATTATCCAATCTGGATAAATGATCAGCAACTACATTCTCTACCCCTTTCTTATCTCTAATCTCCATATTGAACTCTTGTAACAACAGTACCCATCGAATCAATCGAGGTTTTGAGTCCTTTTTAGCAAAAAGATGCCTAAGAGCTGCATGGTCAGTATAAACAATAGTTTTAGACCCTATCAAATAAGGCCTAAATTTCTCAAAAGCATAAACAACTGCTAAAAATTCTTTTTCAGTAGTAATGTAATTCAACTGGGGTCCAGTTAAAGTATGACTAGCATAGTACACTGCCCTAAACATCTTTTCTCTCCTTTGCCCTAAAACTACACCTAAAGCATAGTCACTAGCATCACACATAAGTTCAAACGGACTACTCCAATCTGGTGCTACAATCACAGGTGCTGAAATCAATTTCTCCTTCAAAATATTAAAAGCATTCAAACACTCCTCATCAAAAACAAATTTTGTATCTTTCACAAGCAAACTACACAAAGGTTTTGCAACTTTAGAAAAATCCTTAATAAACCTTCGATAAAACCCTGCATGGCCAAGAAAACTCCTGACTCCCTTAACATTTGTCGGTGGAGGTAACTTTTCAATCACCTCAACTTTTGCCTTGTTGACTTCAATACCTTTCTCAGAAATCTTTTGCCCAAGAACTATCCCCTCATTTACCATAAAATGGCATTTCTCCCAGTTTAGCAAAAGATTTCTTTCTTCACATCTCTATAAAACTAAAGAAAGATTATGCAAACAAGATTCAAATGTTAGCCCATAAATAGTAAAATCATCCATGAAAATTTCCATACATTTCTCAAGAATATCATGGAAAATGGACATCATACACCTCTGAAAAGTAGCAGGTGCATTACACAACCCAAACGGCATGCGCCTATAGGCAAATGTGCCATAGGGACACGTAAAGGTTGTTTTCTCTTGATCCTCAAGGGCTATTGGTATTTGAAAATACCCAGAAAAACCATCTAGGAAGCAATAAAACTTATTTCCTGCTAACCTTTCTAACATTTGGTCAATAAACGGCAGAGGAAAATGGTCCTTTCTAGTGGCTGAATTAAGCTTCCTATAATCTATGCAAACTCTCCACCCAGTTACTGTCCTAGTGGGAATAAATTTATTATTCTCATTCTTCACTACAGTCATTCCCCCCTTCTTATGTGCTACCTGAACAGGACTTACCCACGCACTATCAGAAATAGGATAGATAATACCTGCATCAAGTAGCTTGATCACCTCTTTCTTTACTACCTCTTGCATAGCAGGATTCAACCTCCTTTGTGGTTGAATGGTGGACTTATATTCATCTTCCATCAAAATTTTGTGCATGCACACACTTGGACTTATCCCCTTGATGTCCGACAAACTCCAACCAATTGCTTTCTTATGCTTCTTCAACACCTCAATAGTCTCATTCTCTTCTTGATCTGTCAACAAAGCAGAAATAATAATAGGATTATTTTCACCATCAAGAAAAACATATTTTAAATGAGAAGGTAAAGGTTTAAGCTCAAGTTTAGGTGATTCATTGGATAAATCCTTTGAATCCTTTTCCTTTTCAAGCTCCAATGGCAATGGAGATTCATCCTCTTGTTTGACTTCTTCATCTGAATGCTCGCCATGATCTTCACTTCCTAAGACCATGCATTGCTCCATTGTTTGCTCCTCCTTAATTGTCAAAAATGTATCCTGCTTATACTCATTCAAACATTCATCCAAACAATCAATAGAAAAACATACATCATTATCATGTAAAGAAGGATATTTCATGGCTCTATTGATATAAAAGACAATCTTCTCCTCATTCCATCTCAATGTAAGCTTCCCCTCTCTCACATCTATTAAAGCACCAGCAGTGGCCAAAAATGGCCTTCCTAAAATGAGAGGAGTTACTTTATCAACTTGCATATCTAGCACAATAAAATCAACGGGGAAAATAAATTTCCCAACTTTCACCAAGAGGTCCTCAATAATCCCAGTTGGGACTTTTGTGGAACCATCAGCAAGTTGCAACAAAATACTTGTTTCTTTAAGCTCAAGATTCATCTCATTACATAAAGCTAAAGGCATCAAATTAATACTAGCACCTAAGTCACACAATGCCTTCTCAAACTCAACATCGCCAATATCATAGGGAATGGTAAAACTCCCTGGATCTTTCATTTTCTTAGGCAACCTATTTTGCACAATGGCACTACACTCCTTAGTCAATGTTACAGTGCCTATATCCTCTAACTTCTTCTTGTTAGACAAAATATCTTTAAGAAACTTAGCATAATTCGGCATTTGAGCCAAAGCCTCAGCAAATGGAATATTTATATGAATTTTCTTAAAGATTTCTACAAAGTTTGAAAACTGTGCATCTAACTTCTCTTTCCTAATCTTATCAGGATATGGAAATTTCTTCAAATCTAAGTTAGACGCAGAGGTAGTGTTAGAAGATTTACCTTTCTTTGCATTGTCAGAATGCTTACTTACCTTTTCTTTGCTCGCATCCTCCTTGGGCGCTTCCTCCAAACCCAATTTGCCTTCTTGAACTTCCACTTTTTCGTTCGACTTTGGATCCTCCAACTGTCTTCCATTCCTCAACGTCACTGCCTTCACATGCACTTTTGGGTTTGTCTCGGATGTACTTGGTAATGCGCCTTGTGATCTGCCTGTTATGGCATTTGCTATTTGCCCAATCTGTACTTCCAAGTTTTTGATCGATGCCTCCTGATTCTGGAATCTTGTCTCCTGAATTTGAAATCTTGTTTCAGTGGATTTTATGAATTGAGACACCAAGTCTTCCAAGGAAGGCTTATTCACTTGTTGCTGTAGAGACTCTTGAGATTGGAACCCTGGTGGTTGTTGCCTTTGTGCATTTGAATTACTCCAGGAAAAATTTGGATGATTTCTCCACCCAGGATTATAAGTGTTGCTGTAAGGATCGTTCTGCCTGCGAAAATTATTCACAAAATTAGCTTGATCAGGAACTTGATTAACAGCAAACATGTTACCTGATTGACATTCATGATTTGGGTGTCCTCCACCACAAAAATCACAAGCTATTGTAACAGCTGGAGGCATCTGAATTTGCATCCCTTCAATCTTCTTATTTAATGCCTCCACTTGAGCTGCCAATGATGTCATAGCATCCACATTATACACCCCTGCTGCTGTCCTTGGTTGAGCTCTTGCATCATGATATAAAAACATATTAGCTACCATCTCATCAATGAGCTCGAAGGATTCTTCAGGTGTCTTTCTATTTATAGAACCTCCAGCAGCAGCATCAATAATATTTCTTGCATGGATGTTGATTCCATTGTAAAAATTTTGCACTTGCATCCATAAAGGAATTTGATGATGAGGGCACCTTCTCAAAAGATCCTTGAATCTTTCCCATGCCTCATGTAAAGATTCTGTATCACCCTGCACAAAAGAAGAAATTTCGTTTAAAATTTTCATTGTTTTTGAGGGTGGAAAATACTTACCAAGAAACTTCTTTGACAGATCATCCCATGTTCTAATCAAACCGGATGGCAAGGAAGTAAGCCAACGTTTCGCTTTATCCCTTAAGCTGAAGGGAAAAAGTCTCAACCAAACCGCCTCATCAGGAACTCCATTGTACTTAAAAGTAGCACACAACTCAAGAAAGTTGGCAATATGCTGATGAGGGTCTTCATTATCTAAGCCTCCAAATTGATAGCCATTCTGAATCATTTGGATGATTTGAAGCTTAATCTCAAAATTATTAGCAGGAATGGCAGGTCTAACTATGGATGGTAATGCTCCACTAGGTTGAGCCATCACATAGTCTTGCATTGTACGTTGTGGTCTTTGATTTCCATTACCACCATTGCCACCTTCCACATCCATAAGATCATTCGGTGGGTCAGCCATGGTAACTTGTCTAGCTAACCTTCTTCTCAGGCGAAAACTTCTTTCAGGCTCCGGATCAAACTCTTCTAGTGGCCAACTGCTAGCTCTGGTCATAAACCAATCAAAGGCCTAAAAGAAACAAACTCGAACAAACGATTATTAAATCTCAAATTAACAGACAAATAATAGAAAATTTTCAACCAAATCTATGGTCCCTAGCAACGGCACCAAAAACTTGACTCGTCCTAGCAAACACTAGCAAGTGTACTAGTCGATCAAGTAGTATAGGACTTGGAGTCCCGATATCGTATCCCAAGAGACCAAAGTTTGGAAGCCAATCTCACTACTACTATTACTATTATTTGAGCAACAAAATTAAGTGATTTAATTGGAAATAAATAACTGAATTAAATTAAATAAGCAAATGAACAACTTTTAGAGAAAATTTAATAGTTAAAAAGGTTAGGTTCCACACTCACCCTAGACTTAATCGGATGCAAAATTAATCACAAAATATCAACATTGAGATTGGTAGGTTTTCTTAGTTAAGCCCAATTTATCCTATCCGAAAATAAATTCTCAATTCGTGCCTAATTCCTATCCGGAAAATTAGTACAAGAATCGCATAACTTAAAACCTAATTTAATAACTCTCCTATTAGGAAACAAGTTAAACCCACAATTCAACCTAGGCTTCTATCAGAAAACACCTAAATTTAATTGTTATGCTAAACCAAATAATCATGGATGAAATAAATTGAATTTCAAAACTTAATCTTCTATCAGAAAACAATCAGGTAATAAAATCAAATCATACATCCAAGCATTAAGAAAAAGACTAGATTTAACATAAATCTCAATTTGAAAATAAAAATCTAAAAATACTGCTAACAAAAGATTACTACTCCATACTTAAATTAAACACAATCCAAAAGAAATACATAGTTCCAAATTAAGAAGAGGGAAAAAGACAAACTGTAAAATCCTGCAAAAAGTCCAAAAACAGCTAAAAATTCTTCTCTTCCCCGTCCAAGAAAAACGTCCCTCTCCAAAAACGTGAATATCATAACAAAAACTTAACAGAAACACACTAAACACTCAAAATAACGACACAAAAATATATAAAAATTAGACATATATCAGAGACCATAAAGAATCAAATAGCTGCAATTTTAGGAAACAATGTCGAAGCATCTGCTAGCAACAAGAAAGTCAAGGGGAAGGCTAAAATTGATGAAGTAGCTTTTGATGATCATAAGGTGATCATTGATGATGATGATTGGGCTCAATACTACTAAGATCCTCAAGACAAAAAGGAGCCGAAGGTTGTTGAGAAGGCAACTATTGAAAAGACCGAGACTTCTGATATTGAAAAGATGATTGCTGATTTAGAAAAGAAATTTGAGAAGAAACTGAAAATCGAAGAAATGTCCGAAGTTGACAAATTATTTGAGCTAGATGAAGAAGTTCCATAGAAATTCAAGATGCCATCCTTTGCTAGATACAATGGTACTGGAAATCCTCATCTCCATGTGAAGCAGTATATCACTGCTATGCAGTCTGCCCGAGCTACTAAGGCTCAAACTCTAAGGTACTTCATGCTCTTATTGGATCCTGCTGTCCAAAATTGGTTCAATACCTAGATGATGGAACACAAAAGAATTGGGATTTGCTATACAAGGCCTTCATCCAGCAATAGGGGTATAATGTCGAGTTGGAAGTTACCTTAATGGAAGTTGAGTCCATTAGGCAACGGCAAATTGAGAATTTTGTGGACTATGTGAAGAGATGGAGAAACAAGGCCGCTTTGCTCAAGAAAAGGCCCGATTAATCCAATCAAATAAGGATGATCGTGAGAGGCATCATGCACAATGTCCGTGAAAGGATGTCTCACACCCTTATAAGGGATTTCAAAGATCTTCTCCAAGCTAGTCTACAAATTGAAGAGTGGGAAAGGGAGAAGAATCATTTTTTAATAAAAAGGAATGAGAAAGGGAACTACCAGTCGGGCAATCAAAGCACACAAAAGAAAGCTGATGTTAATGTCACTAGTCAAGGAGGAATGAGACAGTTTTTAGAACCAGGGAAGCCACTGTTTTGGGTTCTCAATAAGCTACAAAAGAAAGGATTGTTACAACCCTTGACTCCTCATCCTTTGCCTAATCCTCTTCCACCTAACTTTGATACTAGTGCATTTTTCCAATTCCATCAAAGCCCTAGACACGAAATGGATAACTGTATGAAGTTGAGGCATGAGATCCATAATTTAATTGATAATGGCAAGTTGCCTGATCCGGATAAGCCCAATACCAAAGGTAATCCATTTTCAAGGTTCAACAGGGTGCCACCACCAGCAACCTTCATGGTAGGAAAATGATTGGAAGAAGATTTTATTTTATCATCTGTTCAAGATGGGGATATTGAAGATATGAAAGGAAAAGAAGCCTAACTCAATGAACTTTCCTTAGCTTGAATGTTGCTTTTCAATCTTACTTTCATTAATATTTTGGAACTATTATTCTTTTCAAACTTAAAGTTGCTTTAAATAAATTATTTTCATCAAAATTTTGTTGGTCTTTATTCATTTTGGTGCTCAACCGATGAGGAATCTAGCTTGATAATTCATGAATTAATATATTTATGCATCATGTCTCGAATGACTTTACTAGGTGAGGGAATTGCTCTATAGCATTGAGTTGTGTATGCTTACTTAGAGAGAGCTCCTGCATAATTATCTTTGTCTAGGTCCTAGTCAATCTTAGAACATGATTTGACAAACTTTCGAGGCAAAATTGAACTATGCTTATTTAAGGGAGAGATGATCTAGGCATTGTTTGACGAACCAACAACTAGTATCCACCCAATTAAATATCAATCCCTAGTTGTCCCTTTGAGCCTTCATACAATTTTAGCTTTCTTTTTATTGGCTTACAAACCCCAATAACCTACCTTGAGTTGTTGTGATAATTTTGACAAGTCTTATGATCACTAAGATGAAGAGGCAAGAAGATCAAAGAAAGCAATGAATAGTCAAGATCATGAAGATAGTTGAAGTTCTCAAGACCATAAGGATAGTTGATATTTTCAAGACCATACGGGTAGTTGAAGTTTTCAAGACCATATGGGTAGTTGAAGTTCACTTAATATCTCTAATATTTCAAGACAACATTAGAGTAACAAATGATTTATCACTGTTAAAGAAGATCTGTGTTACTACACTCATCCATTATTGGAAGCCCAAGTCGGTACAAACAAGACAACTCTGTTTGAGCTAGAACAGAAAAAAAACCAAAAAAAAAGGGAAGAAAAGAAAACAAAAAAGACAAAAGAAAAGAAAAAGAAAGGAAAAAAAATAACACAAAAAGAAAAAGAAGAAAAAAGAAGAAAACAAAAGGAAAATACAAAAAGAAAAAAAATAAAACCCAAAAAAAAAGATTCAAAAAGCCAACTGTGTTCTCTTTTACCTAAAGCGGCAAAAGGCTTCCATTTGGTTCATAAAGACATATTTTTATTTGAATTGGTCCAACCCAACCAAAGATTCAATCAAAATCAAAGAAAAGGAGAAAGACCATTCAGTTCTTGAAAGTTCTGCACTTGACAGTCCTATAAGGAAGAAGGACAAAATGATAAAATGCTCAAAGAAAGGGAAGAGTAAGAGAAATAAAGAAAAGGGAGAAGAAGAAAAGAAACGAATTTGGGAACCAAACTTTTTTGCAAGAGCAAAAACTATCCTAATCAAGATCCGGATTAATACCAAGAAGATAGAAGGAATTTGGAGTCTTGCAAGATTGCCTCCAAGCTGCCTAAAATTCAAACAAGAAATTTGTAGTGTGAGGGTTTGTCCATTGTGTCACACTAGCTCCAATATCAAAATGACCTTCATTTTAAACCCATGTCCCTCATAGAACCCATTTCAAGCCTATCAAATACCTGTTGATCTCTCTTGGTAGGTAGAGTCTATTAGTGGAGATAGTTTGGATAAGCATGCATATGAGATAGACAATATTTAAACTCAAATGAGACTTTTGGCCAAGTAATGTGTATGTGCCTATCTGAAGTGCAACAATTCTTGCTTAAATAGAAATGATTCCCGAGTTTAGTATGGTAACTAGGTTGTCATGTTATAGATATGTTAATTTGGAAAATCAAGTCCTGAGGTACATTGATATTAATTTGGCAAAGCCAACATTTTATTTCAAAATCAAAATTCAAAAAAAAAAGAGTGTTTTGTCATACAAAGCCTTCAAGTTAAGGGAAGTATGTTGAACCTCCAAAGGACACATTGGGCAAATGAAATGAATATTGGCAAGGTCATTAAGAAACTACCAACCGACATGCTGAAATATAGCTTGAAATGGATGAATCCCTAACTCTGCTGCTTAGGGTCTTCACCACTCATGTTTTCAACATCTTAAAGATAAAAGCCATAAATGCAAAAGCTTTCGATCATTCCAATGCAAGACTTGAACAAGTGTCAAAATGGAACCAATGAGAACACTTCTACTGATCACCTTGGTCTGTGAGTCGATGGAACAACTGTAAGTATTATTCATGCATATCATGCATACATGAGCATATCACATCGCACTTTCTTGTCTTGTGTTGTTTATTCCTTGGCAAAATAAACAGCAAACACCCTGCGAAGTAAAGAATCAAAAGAAGATATCAAATCAGGGGGGCATAGAAAGCCCATTGCTTGAGAAAGCTCATGCAAAGAGAAGAAATACGTGCTTGTACAAAGAACTAGACAATAACAACATCAATTAGAGTCCGCATAGAAAAATCATGGGTTTGAGCCTACACAGGGGGCAAAGTTTCTCCTTTTCAATTTTTTGAGTTTATATATAAAACATTTTCAAACTCACTTGCAAATATCTCGCCATACATGGGGAAAAGGAGAGGATATGAAGGCTAATTAAAAATAGCTAAATTTTTGCGAAAAGGAAGAACAAAAGAATGAAACATTAGAACTCTCAAAAGAATGAAGATGCAAAAGACAAAAGATCGGTTCAGCTAAAAGAGCTGAAGCCAGGGTAAAGACCCGACCTCCAATGGATAAAGATCCATGTTCCAAGGGTGAAGATCCAATCTCAAAGGATGAAGATCCGTATTTTCAAAGGTAAAGACCCGACCTCCAATGGATAAAGATTCATGTTCCAAGGGTGAAAACCTGATCTCAAAGGATAAAGATCCATTTTCATGGGTGAAGACCCAGTCTCAAAGGATGAAGATCCATTTTGTGGGCGAAAAACCACAATGCATAGAATAACAGGAGCAATCAGACTTCTCAAATGATAAAAGGTCAGTCAAACTCAATCTCGGGTCCAAGCACCCATTCTCGGTCCAAGTACCCAAATCAATTTCAGGTCCAACTACCCAATCTTTGGTCCAAATAACCAAATCAATTCAATCTTGGGCCCAAGTACCCAATCTCGAGTCTAAGTACTCGATCTCGGGTCCAAGTACCCAAATCAATCTCGGGTTCAAGTACCCAATCTCGAGTCTAAGTACCCAAATTCAATCCAATCTTGGGTCCAAGTACCAAAATAAATTCAATCTCGGGTCTGAATACCCAAATAAAATCAATCTCGGGTCCAAGTACCCAGTCTCAGGTCCAAGTACCCAAATCAAACCAGTCTCGGGTCCAAGTACCCAAGACAAATTCAAATAACCATCTCAAAAATTAAGTCTTATTGCTTTTCACTCTCTTTCACTAAAGTCTCAGATCATTCAAGCAGGGGGCAAACTGTAGACCCTTAATTTTTGACCCAGTCCGGTCCGATATATCATAGTTAGTCCCAAATAATTTTTGTGTTGTCCAAAATATTTTAATTGGTCCAAAATAATTTTTATTATCTTAATTAAATAATTTTTACTTTTGTGTCTAATTTTTATTGATAAAAATAGAAAAATAATAATAAATAAAAAAATGAATAATAAAAAAAAAATTTGGTCGGCTGCACGGGCCATTTCGCCTGCAGCCAGCTGCGGCAGCTTTTTCGCCAGCGCAATTTTTTCTGCGGCAATATTTTTTGCCAGTGTAATTTTTCCGCAGGAGTTTTTTTTTGCCAGTGAAATTTTTCGACGCAAATTTTTTTAAACCTAATGCAATTAGGTTTCGGTTTCCTTTTCTTAATAAATAATGTATGTCATGAGCAACTAGGAAAAAACTATAAAAAACTTCTATAAATAAGTATAATAACAACAGAAAAAAAGGTGGCAGAAAATCAGAAATTAGGACGAAAATTGAAAAGTGGAAACTGAATCTGTGATGGAAACTTTAATCAAGCTGATTTTTTGGAGAGAGCAGAAAAGAAATTCAAACAATTCATCAAAGGCATCAACTTCCTTTATTTTTGTTCCTCCAAGAAGAATTATTTTTGGAGGAACCATCAAAAGGAGGTATGCATTAAATTTTTTTTTTTATATTTTTCACAGTAGCATGAACTATGAAATTGTTTCTTTCAAAATCAAAAATCCCAGAACCTTAATTCCCTTTGTTCAAAGTTTAAAAACCTTATTTTGCTGCTTTATTTTCCAAAAAAAAAACTTACAATTGTTATTTTTCTTTCATCAAATTCTTAAAACCCTAATTTACTTTCCAAATTATCAAAACCTTAAATTATATTCTGTTTCTTTCCAAAAGCTTTAAAAAAAATTTTTTTGCCTTTATAAACTTTAAATCATTTGTTTATTTTCATAAAACCTCGTAAAAGTATCAAATTGATTTTCATACCCTAAAATCTTCATGCATCCATCGAAGCCCTAATTTTAAAACCCAAAACCCTAACTCAAACTCTAAACCTAAAATAGTAAAACCCTAATCCTTTAAAGCCTTAAACCCTAATTTTTTATAAACCATAATCCTTTAAAACCTGAAAATCATATAAACACAAATATTATAATTTTACATAGTAAGCTTGAAATCATCATTTTAAACCACAAACCAAAAGTATTTTAAAGTGTCCAAGACCTTAGTTTCATGATTTCACCATTCAAACCTTAATTTTGTTAATCAAGGTGTCTTACCAACTTTTTAAAACATAAAATCCTTAATCTATTTTAATTCTTTAAAAAGTCACAGTAGCTTAAACCCATGAAAATCCAAAACCCTAAACACATGAAATAAAAGGATCCTAAATGGAAACAGTAGCTATAATTTGGATTTTTCAATTTCATATTTGATTATGCTTTGATTTATTTTATATGCTTTAATTTGTTTAAGTTCAATGCTTGGTTTATTTAATTTATCATGGATGGATGTTTACTTTCTACTGATGTTTAATACCTTTGATGAATGATTTATTTATGATAAATGGTTATTTACTTTTATCAATTTATTTAGACTTCCAAATGTTGTAAGAGGTATGTTTCCACTTGGTGGGTACCTCATTAGTTAAATATCATGTAATTTAATTTGCTTTTCTATTTTAGAACTTATGTAAAGGGCATGTTTCTACCTTTCGGTGGGTGTCCTATTTAGGCGTGTGATGTAAGGATATGTTTCCATCTTCGGATGGGTGTCCATTTATTCATTTTGTTTTCCTTGGACATTGCTTTGATTTTAATATAATGATGCTTTCTTTTCATTGTGTGTAATATGAATAATATTGTTATACTTAAGAATTTTATAATATTAAGACCTATAAAGGAGGCTGGTTCCAATGAACCGGGCGTTGTGGGGGTGCTGGGCCATTTCTCACCTTCCCCACATGTACCCAACTTTCTGAACCCATTAGGGAGTTGGGGATTCCTTAGGAATCGAGTCATCCACCCCTTTCTTTTTCCTGGCCCATCCAGGTGGCAAATCTATTTTCTCCCGACTTAGGTCCATGTTCTCTAAAGCCCCGAACCAAAACAGTGCCGAAGTCTTAAGAACCATTTCATCGGGAGTAGGTGCAAAAATCCTCGCTCCCAGTGTGAAAATAGTTTGAGCGGGGATTTTTGCCCCACTCCCAGTGGAATGGTTCTTGCAACTTTGGCATTGTTTAGGCTCCCGGCCTTAGAGAACACGGACCTAAGCCTGGAGAAACTGGAGTCACCACCCGGACGGGCTGGGAAAAAGAAAGGAGTGGATGACTCAATTCCTAAGGAATCCCCAACCCTCTAATGGGTTTGAAAAGATGGGTACGTGTAGGGAATGTGAGAAATGGCCCAGCACCCCCACAACCCCGGTTCATTCGAATCGGCCTCCTTTGCAAGTCTTAATATTATAAAATTCTTAAGTATAACAATATTATCCATATTACATGCAACAATTAAAATAAAGCATCATTATATTAAAATCAAAGCAATGTCCAAACAAAACAAATAAATGGACACCCATCCGAGGATGGAAACATGTCCTTACATCATCCATGTCTAAACTAAATAGGACACCCATCGAAAGGTGGAAACATGTCCTTTACATTGGTCCAAATTATAAAAAGAATTTAAATTACTTGATATCTAACTAATGAGGTACCCACAAAGTGGAAACATACCTCTTACAATTTTAATACTAAAACAAATAAATAATGACAATAAAGAAACATCCATCCATGATAAAATATAATAAATCAAGTATTGAAATTAAATAAATCAACCATCAAAGCATATAATAAACTACATATTCAAATCTAAAACAAAATAAAGCAAGTAAAGATACAAATTAGGGTTTACTGTTTCTATTTAAAGTTCTTTAATTAACATTTAGGGTTTTGGGATTTTAGTAATATTATTATTATTTGTTTAGGCTACTGTAAAGGTTTTGGAAAATTGGAATGGATTAGGGTTTTATGTATTTAAGAAAGCAGTAAGGTTTTTTGGTTAATCAAATTAAGGCTTAGGGGTAACATTATGAAATTATGGTTTTGGAATCTTAAGACATTAGGGTTTATAATTCATAGCTACTGGATTGTGATTTTAGGTTTATTGGATTATCGCTTTAGTATTTAGATTAACTAGTTTGGGGTTTTAGGTTCACTGAATTAGGGTTTAGGAAAACTTGGGTTTACTGTTTTGGTTTTGGGAAAATTAGGGTTTTTGGTATTTTAGAAAACATATTTGGTTTTAGGATTTAAGAAAATAGTTTAGACTTTTATAAAAATAATTATGATTTTTAGAAAACGTAAAGAAGATTAGGGTTTGGAGATTTAAGAAAATATTTAGAAATTTTGGACAAAAAGCTATGGTTTAGATGAAAATAATTTGGGGAAAACAGTTTAGGGTTTTAAAGCTTTTGGAAGCAGAAGAAATAATTTAAGGTCTTTAAGGTTTCTGGAAATAGAGTGAAGTTTTTAATTAATTTGTATGATGAATTAATTCAATTTTAATAATGAGGCTACAGTAAAGAAATAAATAAAGAAAATAGAGATTCAAACCTCCGTTCATTGGTTCCACCAAAAATTGCTTTCTGAATGAACAATAACAAAGGCAGTGTGGCTACCTTTGATGAATTGTTGATTGCTTGCTTGTTGCTAATGTCTCTTGCTAGGGTTTTCTATTTGTTTTACTCCGATCCAATCCAAGTTCAAAAGTCCAATTTTTTTTATCCTTAATTCTGAGTTTTAATGTGTTATTTATAGGAAAAGACCAAATAAAATTTTGTTTCGGAAAAAACTACATTGGAAAATTTTGGTGGCAAACACTGCAAGCATTGGCCAAGAATTGCCAGGATTTGCGAGCGCTAGCTGGGGCGGTTGGCCAATTCCACTTTCGGCTATGAATTTTTTCGTCGCCGATTTTTTCGTCGCTGATTTTTATTTTTATTATTATATTTTTTATTAACTTCACCATTTTTATTTTTATTAAAAATTATAAATAATAAATACTAAAATAAATATTATTATTTAATTAAAATATCACAAAAATATTTTAGAATATGTATAAAAAATATCGAACCAGACTGGGTCAAAAATTAAGGGTCTACAGTTTGCCCCCTGCTTGAACGATCTGAGACTTCAGTAAAAGAGAGTGAAAAGCAATAAGACTTAATTTTTCTGAGATGGTTAAGGTTTTGTGTTCTGGACCCGGTTTGAGTTCTGGACTCAAGGATAATTTTAGGTTCTGGACCTAAGCGTAATTTGGGTTCTGGACTCGAGCTAAGTTCTGGACTTAAAAGAGATTTTAGGTTTTGGACTTGAGAATAATTTGGGTTCTGGACTCGAGCTAAATTCTGGACTTAAAAGAGATTTTAGGTTCTGGACCTAAGGGTAATTTGGGTTCTGGACTTAAAAGAGATTTTAGGTTTGGGACCTAAGGATAATTTGGGTTCTGGACCCGAGCTAAGTTCTGGACTTAAAAGAGATTTTAGGTTCTGGACCCAAGGATAATTCGGGTTCTGGACCCAAGCTAAGTTCTGGACTTAAAAGAGATTTTAGGTTTTGGACCTAAGGGTAATTTGGGTTCTGGACCCGAGCTAAGTTCTAGACTTAAAAAGATTTTAGGTTCTGGACCTAAGGATAATTTAAGTTCTGGACCTGAGCTAAGTTCTGAACTTAAGAGGAATTTTAGGTTCTAGACCCAAGGATAATTTGGGTTCTGGACCTGAGCTAAGAGAGATTTAATTGTCTGCAAAAAATAATTATAGTCAATAGTATACTAAAGGAATTTACAAAAACTTTAGCTAATTTTTACCATGCATATGCATATATCTTCTCCTTACCCACTGCGTATAAAAATATTTTAAAAATACAAAAATATTTATTTACACGCAAGTATTTGAATGATTAAATTTGAATAATTGAGTTTTTTATTTATTTACTGTGTAGTCACTATTCATGCACTATTTACTATTCATAAATAGTAACATACTATTTATAAATAATACACTACTATTTGTAAATAGTAATCTACTATTTATGAATAGTAAAATTTACTTTTTGAATTTTATTTTTTTCATTTTCCGTTCCTCTATATAAACAACTGATTTCTTCATTTCATTCACAATAATCATTTCATTCTATAAGCTTTTCAAGTTTAGCATACAGTTTTGAAAAAATGCATGCTTCAAGATCAACAACTCATTCTAATGCTGAGTTATTGGAATTTATTCGGCGGCATGAAGATGGAAATATAGGTCTACTAGCTGAGATGCTGCTTCATCATAGTTCAAATCAAAAGAGCAAGGTAATTATTTATTTCAACAGCAAATTATTTTGTTTTGTTTTCTTTTTTCTTTTGTTTTCTTTTTTTTTTGTTATTTTTTTTCTTTTTTCTTTTTTTTTTCATTTTCATATTTTTATATATTTATTTTTTATTTATTGGTTTTTTAAGAAAATTTGGAAAAAATAAATTAGATTAATATATTAAGTAAATAGATAGACTAAAAATAGAATATAAATTAATTTAGCCTAAAAATCGGTAGTATTAATATAATGATATACTTACCTCGTGTTAACTTACCTGGCTCCATGTTAGCATGATTGTTGCGTTATTCGAGGAGGAGGGTGTATCTACAAAGCCCGACAATGGTACGATGTAGCACCTTCTCGGGTAAGGTAGATTATCCGAGATTGCAATTTTGAAAGCTTCATCTTACAATTACCATCCGAGGAGTATCTGATAGACTAGAGCATGATCCAGGCACTTGCAGAATGATGGTTGGACACAGTTCATACATTTCACTTGCCCGTTGGAGAGATGACAATTGGTCCGGTTAACTTTGCTGATGTAACCGACAATCCGTATGATGGTCTTCCAATTCCTATTACCAATGATATTGTGACATTTGAAGAAATTTGACAATTAATTGGTATGAAACCATCATTTAAAGGGCCTTTCAAGATAAAAATTGAGCCAATTCATAGTTATTGGATGAACTACGAAGGACGGGTTCACAGAGACACAACCCAATAGTATGCACGAGGATTTTTGTTGTATTTGCTAGGGTCGACCATTTTAGGTTGCACCGAATCTGCCATCCATTTGTCAGTGTTGAGGGCCCTCACATATATGAGGATGGTACCACTTTATGGCTGGGGTGAAGCTGGTCTTGCCTATCTTTACCACTAACTTGACAAATTTTGCCGAAATAAGAAGTCTTTTTTTAACTTTTATGGCGGTTGTCGAGGTATTTTTCTTCCACCAATGTTAATTCCATTCTAATTTTTGCATGAATTTGATTTTTATTATTGTAGCTTCCTGAGAGAGAGTCGGGTATCCGAGATTAAATTTCTGGTTGTCGGAGCGTGTAGAAGTTCCCAGCTCTCACCATGTGCATACCCAACGCTTTGTCTTCAGCTGCCTAACCTGGGACCAGGTAAAATAACATTAGTATACTTTAAAATTAATATATGAAAGTTTGCTTACCTTATGTAATTTCGTAGGTGAATTTGGCCTGGTGAAACACAGAAGAGAGGACAAATTGGGCTTCCTCCATAAATGCCGCACTGCCTTTTCAACATACTCGCTGAGTCATCGCCGACCATATGTCTAGTGGTTGGTTTCTCGGAGAGAGAGTATATGAGTGGTTTCTTGGTCCTGAGGAGCAGAGGATTCTGATGCGTTGATCAGAGTATACATTGAATATCACATCAATGTCGGAGGATGCATGGTGGTTGGCTCGGCACGATTATGATGTTGATACCTTTCTCTATCCACCGGGTGCATCCTATACTCAGTTTATTCAAATAGGACTCTTTAACTTTGACGTATCTTCCATTGGCGTACGGGAAATTTCTGAAGAAAATTAGAATAGAGATGAAGAGGAACATCATGAAGAGGGAGGAGAGTTTGTGCCACA
The DNA here is from genome assembly GCA_947685225.1 of Garcia nutans. Classification (NCBI taxonomy): domain Eukaryota; kingdom Viridiplantae; phylum Streptophyta; class Magnoliopsida; order Malpighiales; family Euphorbiaceae; genus Garcia; species Garcia nutans. The sequence continues at coordinate 42,228,494 of CANTUV010000045.1, forward strand.
TCTCAGGGCTAGCACTTCTCAGGTAAACTTTTGCCATTTTTCCATTGCAATTGCTTCTTAACTTATTTTAACTTTTTTAATGATTGTTGCAGGCTGCTGGCTTATTTGATCATGAGGATGGACCTTCTTTTACTGCTCCTTCATTTGCTCATTCTAGTCCACCAGATATGCCATCTCATCCACAGGGCATTGACATGAATTACCTGGTAGATTTTCTTGTTCCATGATAATTTAGGCTATATGTATGCATGATTATGTATGCTCTTATTCTTTTCCTTTCTGGCTCACAGCAGATGCTTGAGGAACAAAACAAGAAGCTTTAAGAAGAGCTAGCCGCTAGTCGTCAATAGGTTTCCCATTTTGAAAATTTGTACCGTTAATCAGAGAAAAATTTTTGAGACTTTCGATTTCAGGGGATGAGAGATCCTAGTGCTTCTTCATCTAGAGGCCCTCAAACTGATGACCATGAGATCCTTTCATCTACTTCTGATGAGGACCGTTACAGATCAAAACTCCAAGGTAATAGAGATTCTGGTGCTCCTACTTTAAGCGGACTTGGGATGGGTGATTTGCCTCCTCCTACAACAGGCGATGATTTTTTCAGAGCTTTATTTGATGATCTACCACCTCCTTCTTAGTGATGTATAAATATTGTATCAATTGAGGAAACATTAAGTATAAAAATAATAATGATGATATATACTTTTTATTTTTACTGCAACTCTTTCTCTCTCTCTTTTTTAATTTTTTTTCTTCTTCTTTTCATATCTTCTCCTTGCCCCCTGTGTAGGCTCAAACCCATGATTTTTTCTATGAGGCTTTGGTTGATGTTTGTATATTGTCTAGCCCATCAAACAAGCATGCATTTCTTCCTTTCTTTTGCAAAATGACTAGAGTTTCCTCAAGTAATGGGTCTTCTATGTCCCCCTGATTTAATATAGTGGTTTCATCGACTCACAGACTGAGGTGATCAGCTAAAGTGTTTTCATTGACTCCTTCTAGTTGCTTGTTCAGTTCTTGCTTTGGAATGACAAGACGCTTCACATTTATGGCTTTTATCTTCAAGATGTTGAAAACATGAATAATGGAGGCCCCAAGCAGCAGAGATGAATCCATTTCAAATTATGATTCAGTAGCTTCTTCATAACCTTGCCATTAATCATTTCCTTTGCCCAATATGTCCTTCAAGGTTTGATAGTTCAACATACTCCCCTTAACTTGAAGGCTTTGTATGACAAAAATATTTTTTTATTTTTTTGAATTTTGATTTTGAAATCAAATGTTGGCTTTGCCAAATCAATGTCAATATACCTTAGGACTTGATTTTTCCAAATTAATATATCTATAAAATGACAACTCTAGTTATCGTACTAAACTCGGGAATTATTTCTATTTAACCAAGAACTGTTGCACTTCAGATAGGCACATACACATTTCTTGGCCAAAGGTCTCATTGAGTTTAAATATTATCTATCTCATATGCATGTTTATTCAAACTACCTCCACTAATAGACTCTACCTACCAAGAGAGATCAACAGGTCTTTGATAGGCTTGAAATGGGGTTTATAAGGGACATGGGTTTAAATGAATGCCAATTGTAAGTTGGAGCTATTGTGACACAATGGACAAACCCTCACACTACAAATTTATTTTTTAAAATTTAGGCAGCTGGGAGCAATCTTGCTAGACTCCAAATTTTTTCTATCTTCTTGGCATTAGTCTAGATTTTAAGCATAGAACTTTCAAGAATTGGATGGTCTTTCTCCTTTTACTCTGATTTTGATTGAATCTTTGGTTGGGTTGGACCAATTCAAGTCAAACTGTCCTTATAAACCAAATGGAAATCTTTTGCTGCCTTAGGTAAAAGAGAACTCAGTTGGATTTCTGAACCATTTTGGGTTTTCTTTTCTTTTATTTTTTTCTTTTTTCTTTTCTCTGTTGTTTTCTTTTCTTTTCTTTTCTTTTGTCTTTTTTTTTCTTCTTTTTTTTTCTTCTCCTCTTTTTTTTTGGTTCTAGCTTTGAAAGAGTTGTCTTGTTTGTACCAACTTGGGTTTCTAATAATGGATAAGTGAAGTGGTATTAATCTGCTTCAGTCCTGACTTTATTTGTGATATTTGGTCTAATTCAGGTGAACTTCAACTACATTTATGGTTTTGAGAACTTCAACTACTCTTATGGTCTTGAGAACTTCAACTATCTTCATGGTCTTGACTATTCATTTCTTTCTTTGATATTCTTGCCTCTTCATCTTAGTGATCATAACACTTGTCAAAAGTATCACAACAGCTCAGGGTAGGTTGTTGGGGTTATATGCCAATGAAAAGAAAGCTAAAATTTTATGAAGGCTCAAAAGGGACAACCAGGGATTGATATTGAATAGGGTGGATACTAGTTGCTGGCTCGTCAAACAATGCCTAGATCATCTCTCCCTTTAAAAATCAAAGTTTAATTTCGCCTCGAAAGTTTGTCAAAGCATGTTCTAAGACTGACTAGGACCTAGACAAAGGTTATTATGCAGGAGCCCTCTCTAAGTAAGCATACACAACTCAATGCTATAGAGTAATTCCCACACCAAGTAAAGTCATTCAAGTCATGATGCATAAATATATTAATTCATGAATCATCAAGCTAGATTCCTCATTGGTTGAGCACCAAAATGAACAAAGACCAATAAAATTTTTAATGAAAGTAATTTATTCAAACAAATTTAAATTTGAAAAACTCGATTGTTCCAATTAAATATTAAAGAAAGTAAAATTGAAAAGCAACATTCAAGCTAAGGAAAGTTTGTTGAGTTAAGCTTCTTTTCCTTTCACATCTTCAATTTTCCCATCTTGAAGGGATGATAAAACAAAATCTTCTTCCAATCCTTTTCCTACCATGAAGGTTGCTGGTGGTGGCACTCTTCCAAATTTAGGCAAAGAATTGTTCTTGGTATTGGCTTGTCTTGCTCCAGGTAGCTTTCCACTGTCAATTAGATTTTGGATCTCATGCCTCAACCTCACACATCTATCCATGACGTGCCCTTGCATTTGATGAAATTGACAAAATGCTTTAGTGTCAAAATTAGGTGGGAGAGGGTTAAGCAAAGGATGAGGATTTAAGGGTTGTAACAATCCCTTCCTTTGAAGCTTATTGAGAACCCAAGATATCGGTTTTCCCAATTCTGAAAACTATCTTCATGTTCCTTTATTAGTAGTATTAACACATACTGCATTTTGCATGCATTGGTTACCAGACTGATAGTTTCCTTTCTCGTTCTTTTTTGTTGAAAAATGATTCTTCTCTCTTTCCCATTCTTTGATTTGTAGACTAGCTTGGAGAAGATCTTTGAAATCACGGATGAGTGTATGAGACATCCTTTCACTAAGACTAGGCAACACCCCTCTCACAATCATCCTTATTTGATCAGATTCATCGAGCCTTTTCTTGAGCAAAGCAGCCTTGTTCCTCCATCTCTTCACATAGTCCACAAAATTCTCATTTGGCCTTTGTCCAATGGCTTCCACCTCAATCAAGGTTACTTCCAGCTCGACATTGTACCCATATTGTTGAATGAAAGCCTTGTACAATATGTCCCAATCTTTTTGAGTACTTTCTTCTAAGGTGTTGAACAAATTTTTTACAATAGGGTCCAATGAGAGCATGAAATATCTTAGAGTTTGAGCTTTAGTAGCTCGGGCAGACTGCATAGCACTAATGTACTACTTCACATGAAGATGAGGGTTTCCAGTACCATTGTATCTAGCAAAGGAAGGCATCTTGAACTTATAAGGGACATCCTCATTTTGTTCAAATAATTTGTCAATCTCGGACATCTCTTTGGTTTTCAGCTTCTTCTCAATTTTCTTTTCTAAATTAGCAATCATCTTCTCAACATCAGATGTCTCGGTCTTTTCAACAGTTGTCTTCTCAACAACCTTTGGCTCCTTTTTGTCTTGAGGATCCTTAAAGTATTGAGCCCTGTCATTATCATCATCAATCACTACATTGTCATCATCAAAAGCTACTTCACCAACCTTAGCCTTCCCTTTGTCCTTTGGCTTCTTGGTGCTAGCAGATTGTTGCGCTCGAATTAAGTACTACTACAAAGCGTCACTCGCAAGTATACGAGGTAGCTGTAGCAAAGGTGATCACCCCAAGGTTGTTTCCCCAAGAAGGTGTGGTTCATAATAGCTTGATTGACAAGTTATTTAAATACGGAAGTGTGTTGTGTTGGGAATTGTGGAAGGACAATTTAAACCTAAAATTAACGTGCGTAGGGTTGATGTGTGAAGGTTGTACAAGATCAAATCGATTCTTGGGAAGGTGCCTAGGGTCATAGGTCCATTCAATCTAAGCTCAATTCTTAATTATCCAGTAACATAACCTTGTAATTAATTTGTTCCTTAAGATTAATTAGTCAATTACCAATCCATTAGTTCTCACATTCATGAATTAGCAATAACCAATTATTTCACATTATCAAATTAATGAAATCCTAGAACTTATATTTCTAATTCATTCATATGGTGGTCGATTATATATTTCCGATATCGGATTTCACCTCTCGGTCCGTCATCCAATATTCAAAGATTAATAGGTAGCTAATCTATCAACCTAGCATTTAATGCAATACAATCAACCAATCAACAAGGAACATCAATGGAAATATCAAATCAAGACATTCAATCAAATATACTACAAACCCAAAACATGGGTATTTAGCTCAACATCATCAATTTAACACATTCATTCAACTCAATATAAAACAAATACAAATTGTTCATTGCAATATCAATCTCTTAATACAACAACAACAACAACAATAAAAATGAAATAAAAGAGAGAATAGAAAAACCCCTTGTGAAGATGCCAAGAGTGGGATTGCTAGTTTTCCTCCTAGCTCCATTTTGATGTATGATGAAGAACTCAAGCCCTCTTCAATGGTTGATTCCCCTTTGCAATGTGGAATGGAGCTTTCTCAAGTCACCAAACCTTTGGATGGAGCTTTCCCAAGTCACCAACCTTTCAATTGATTGTGCCTTTGGAAGATGGAATGGAGCTTTCTCAAGTCACCAATCCCTTCAATGAAGCTTCTTCAACCTTCAAGAGCATGTTAACCCAATTTATCCCAAAGAACCTCAAAGATCTTATCAATGGAAGATGGAGAAGGTGGAGAGGATGGAAATGGAGGTTGGAGATGAAGGGGCTAGGGAGAGTGTCACTCTCTCCCTCTCCCACGTTTTTGCAGAAATTGTTGAAGAACAACCAAGAACTCCCTTCAAATTCCTCTTCTTCTCCTTTTAATTCATTCAAAAATATACACCCATGCCTTCCAACTCACCCCATTACACTTTGTTCCCCACTTTTTATTTGTTTAATATTTCTTTTGGCAAGCGTAAGGCATTGTCTCCCACTTTGTTCCCCACTTTGTGCAAAAGAAATCAGATTTTTCAGGTGTGACATGGCCAAGCCAAGAGTAGCTTGGCCGTGTCTCTTGCATTTTTTTTCTTCTTTCCATGAGGTGACACGGCCGTGTCTCTTGATTTTCCATGGGACACGGCCAAGCTTGCTGGCCGTGTCCCTCACTAGCTCTTTCTTTCTTTCTTTCTTTTCTTTCTTTTCTTTAGTGGTGAGAGGTGACAAGGCCAAACCATGTAGAGCTTGGCCGTGTCTCTTGATTTTCTTTCTTGGGACACAGCCAAGCTTTTGGTCATGTCCCTCACTGTTTGTTTTGTCCAAGGGTGACACGGCCAAGGACACGGCCGTGTCATGTGACACGGCCAGTGGCTTGGTCGTGTCCCTTGATGGTGTCTGTCTCTGCTTTTTTTCTTTCCTTCTTTGCTTGCTCAAGTATCTTAGGCATGAAATGGGACACGGCCAAGCTTGCTGGCCGTGTCATGTGACACGCTAGAGGCTTGGCCATGTCACTGGGTGTGTCCACTTCTGTTGCTCATTTTCCTTCTCTTCTTTGGCTTGTTCTTTGATTTTCTCTTTGAATGAGACATGGCCAGTGGCTTGGCCGTGTCTCTGAGTGTGTCTGCTTCTGCCTTGAATTTCTTTTGAGGGACATGGCCAAGCATGCTTTGGCTTGGCCATGTCTTGCTTGGTTCATGCTTTTCTTGCCCTGTTTTGATCTTCCAAGGGTGTTTTTGCACCTAAACCTAAAAACAACACTTTAAACACACTTAAAACAAAAATTAATCAAAACATTAACTAAACACACATAAAATCATACTAAAAACTAGTACAAAAATGATCTAAACACAGATGCTTCGGCATTGTTCCCTAAAATTACAGCCAATTGGTTCTTCATGGTCTCAGCTAGGGCCTCTTTTATTTCTTCCATCTTGGCATTGAGGGCATCATCCACCATTCTTTGAATTTGTTTGAGCTCCATTGCTTTTGGTGAGCAAGTTATTAAGTCATTGCTAGATTCTTCGTCTCCGGCATAGGTCGGTGGTGTGCGTCAAGCCTAGTGCTATAGCAATACCGCAAGTGCACGGGTCGCCCAAGTAATAAAGTAGTGAGTGAGTTATCATTCCACTGAGGACAAGGCCAAGTACTACTGCAAATCTTAACTGTTGTTTAGTAAATTAATATTTTTGTGATGTTTTGTAATTAAAGACAATTAACTTAAATAAATGAAAGCAAAGATAAATTGTGTGTTGTGTAAAAAGGATTGATGATAATGATACTATCCAAATATTGAATCCCCCTAGCCTCAATTACATTACATGATAGAGTTGAATTGGCATTCCCCTAACTTAGACTAAAACCTCTCTCGAGTGAATTAATCCCTAATCACTAAGTAGAGTGTTGGAATCTCTTCTCAAACACAATTAAGTAGATCTTGCTTTAAGAACAAGAAACTATAAACCAAAGGATCTTGTAAGTCTATCTCTAGCACCCCAATCAATCCTCAACCCTTATGAGTAATCAATTCATATCAAGCATTCTCAAGTCAATAATATGAAAATTGCAACCAATCAATAAGCATGCTATCATCAATTGGAATTAATCATTAAGCATCATAAGAATAAAACAACTCCATCAATTAAAATTATTCAATCATACAAATAAACTAGGGTTCATCAATATCTAGATAGAGAATGAATCACTTCATGTTCAATACTCTTAATACAACAACAATAATAACAACATTAAAATGAATTGAAGGAGAAAATAGAAAAAGCCCCTTTTCAATGTAGCTTCTTGAATCTTCACGAGCCGCCAATGGAAGATGCAGATGGTGGAGAGGATGAAAATGGAGGATGAAGATGAAGAGTCAAGGAAAGTGCCACTCCCTCCTTGCCCAAACCGTGTATGCCCAAGGCTCCTCCTCTCCAAGTCTCTCTCCTCTGTCTTTGGTCTCTATCTCCTGTGAAAACCTACAGCCAGCACCCTCTGCAGAAGCCTCCCCTTCTTCTTCCTCTTCTTCTCTTTTTATTTCCCTCCAAAGCCCCAAGCCCATGCCTTCCAACTCACACCACTCTTCCTTGTCTCCCACATCCCCTTTGTTTAATCTTTCTTTCCATCATTTAGACAAGCTTTTTCTTTCTTTAATCTTTCTTTTGGCAAAAGCAAATTGGTTGTCCCCCACTTGTTCCTCAAACCGTGCAAGAGAATTCAACATTTAATAGGTGACACGGCCAAGCCATGAGTGGCTTGGCCGTGTCTCTCATCTTTCTTTGGGACACGACCAAGCTAGTTGGCCGTGTCCATCACTGCCAATTCTTTCCTTCTTTCTTTTCTTTTCTTTTCTTTGTTCTCAAGGAGTGACACGGCCAAGCTTGTGGCTGTGTCATGTGACATGGCCACTGGCTTGGCTGTGTCACTTGGGTGTGTCACCTTCTTCTTGCCAACTTGTCAATTTCTTTCTTTGCTTTCAAGGGGTGACGCGGCCAAGCTCCTGGCCGTGTCATGTGACACGGCTAGTGGCTTAGCCTTGTCATGTGATGGTGTCAGCTTCAGCTTCTTTTCTTTCGTTCTTTGATTGGCCTCATTGGTTTTGCTCCTTAGGTGAGACACAGCCAGTGACTTGGCCGTGTCTCCTGCCCTTGTCAGCTACTGTCTTGCATTTCTTTTGAGTGACACGGCCAAGCATGCTTTGGCTTGGCCATGTCCTACTTGATTCATGCTCTTTCTTCACTATTTTGATCCTTCAAGGGAGATTTTCCACTTTAACCTAAAACAAACACTCAAAACCAACTTTAAACAAAAATCAAATGAAACATTAACTAAAAACAAATAGAAATTGATCCTAAAAACAGGTATAAAATGATCTCATCAAATACCCCACACTTAATTCCTTGCTTGTCCCAAGCAATGCTAAAATCAAAACAAACTAAACACAAAAATTTTGTTAAGTTCAAGAGTTATAAAATAGCATCAATACTTCCCTATCCCTAAATCCGCAATCAATTTCAAATCGAGCAAAATCGATACCAATGCAATTCAGTGGCTTTCCATGCATAACGTACATTGTCACTCCCTCACCAACTCTTAGAAAGTGTTTGATCAAGGTGGTGTTTACACTCATAACAATCAATGAAAGATTATTGCCATAGGCTTGCTATTGTGCTTTAATTAACACTACTAGAACTACACTTGCAAGTATACGAGGCTGCTATAGTATCTTAGTGAACACCTCAAGGTCATCTCACAAGGAAGCTAGATAAGCTAATTGATTATCAGATTGCAAATAACAAATTATAATAAATTAAAATTGCTAACAACTAATGAAGACAGATCGATTGGAGTTTAAAACAATAAAAGTAAACTGAGCTGATATATTGATTCACTTAATAGAAAGGTCTAGGGTTTGCACTTCTCTACTAACTTATATGTATGAACGGTTATTCCTCTCAACCAATTTAATTTCAAAGATTAGATCTCAAGCAACTTAATTAACTGAATTAAGGAAATAAGCTCTCGCATTCAAACCTCTTTCAAATAATCTCGTTACAATTGAAATGATCTTTTTCTTAGGTTATATTTCTAATTCACCTAAGTCCCTAATTGAATTGTTCCAGAATTAGACTTCATCTCTCAATCCTTCATCTAATACCTCAAACACATAATTGGCGGCCAATCAATTATATATTAATAGTAATCCATTCAATCAAGGCTAAAGAAATAATTTAGTTAAGAGCAATAACCAATTCATACAGTCATAGTAGATCCATACAAACCCTAGACTAGATCAAATTAGTTCATAATGGTGCTATCAAACATATTCATCTCATTAAAATTCAAAGAAATCAATTTAGACATAATAGAATTCATGAATACAATTCCAAAGAAATTTAGGAGATAAAGTTTTAGAACAAAACAAAATTACAAACTCCCTTTAGCTTCTGAAGAATCTCTTGTTCAGATCTTTGCTAGAAGAATGTTGCAATGGCAAAAGCAAATTCAATCTAGATTGTTTGTATCCAAGTGTAATAAAAAATCCAAAAGAAAACAAAATGGAAAACCTAAAGTTAATATTTGACGGCTGATCAAAAAATCTTTTTTTTCAAATAAAACCCTAATTCTCTTATTTATACGAAACCTCGCTCCAAAAATCCGCATTTTCTTTCTTCCTTTAGTCCATGGAGTGACACGACCAAGCTCCTGGCCGTGTCATGTGACATAGCCAGTGGCTTGGCCATGTCACTGAATGTGTCTGCTTTTGCTTCTTATATGCTTCTTTGGAATGGAGTGTGACACGGCGAAGCTCCTGGTCGTGTCATGTGACACGGCCAGTGGCTTGGCCGTGTCACCTAAGTGTGTCATCTACTACTCTCTTCGTTCTTTGCTCTTCTTTCTTTTGTTTCTTCCTTGGCTAAGTGTGGGACACAGCCAAGCTCCTGGCAATGTCATGTGACATGGCCAGTGGATTGGCCGTGTCACCTGAGTGTGTCAGTTACTGCCCAAATTTTCCTTCTCTCTTGGTTCCTTGGTTTTGCCCTCTGCTTCATGCTACTCTTTCTTCCAAGGAAACAATTTGCATATTAACCTAAAACATACACTTAAACAAACTTTAAACAAGAATCAAATAAACATTAACCAAGAACACATAGACACCACACTAAAAACTAGAACAAAAACGACATAAACACTGAAATAAATTAAAACTACCAAAATTGATGAAAACACTAAATAAACAGATTAAAACTATCAAAATACCTTAAGAAAACAATAATCATCATAATAAATAAGACACAATTCTATGTCAAAAAATCAATAAAAAAACTACCCCACACATAAAACTTTGCTTGTCCTCAAGCAAATTCACATGACATAAATTAAAAACTCAAACAACCTTAACTATAATTCCAGTATATAAGATGAAATCCTTTAAGACTCAGCCATAAATAATTGCAATTTACTTCAATCAAGATTTTCTTAACTCATTCATTAATCCAGACATACAAATCTCATCTCTCATCTAAGTGTCTCACTCGATTTCAAAGGTTAATTGACTCAAACCCCTCATGATTGCATACTGCCATAAACTTGCTTAATTATCCAATCTCTCTCACTGATTTTCTCAAGAAATAATCCGAAGGTCTTTTATTTGGATGTAATGGGGCTACGGTGAAGGTGTGAGAAAAGACATTTAAGCTGGAACATCAAGAAATGGAGTATCTAAATTAGGCAATACTCTTGCTCAGAAACTCATAGCTCCCTCAAATGGCATATTCACCAACCCTTGATAATCTTACAAACTTGCATACTTAAAGAAAAGTACATGAGTCGACATTCCTCTTTGATGACTAATGCTAGAAAATATATGAATTTTGTATATATATATATATCTTCTCTTTTATTTTCTTTTATTTTTTTTTTATTTTTTTTATTTTTTTAATATATATATATATACAAAATATAAAATATCATGAAACATCTAGCTTAAAATGTAGATGAAAAGAATAATCGACTCTTAGTAAAATACAATGTGCAAAGTATGCATTTCAGCCCCCAAATCTTACTAAAGCCATACTATTTTGTTTTTTTTTTTAATTGCTTACCCCACACTTATGAATTAAACAACCCTATTGTCATATCATAAGAAACTCCATTCCTTAATGCAGGTATGATGATAATAAGAAAATGTTGAGTTGTGAATTGTGTTGATCAATCAAGAAAAAGTCAAAGGCTCAACTTGGCTCACTAAGGAATTTGTAACACCCCTATATCCCGTATACGTACACAGCATGCTTATACGATCGTAATATACGTATACTGAATATAGCAAATGCTACAGTTTAAAAATACACAAGTCATATCTCGAAAAAGAAATAAAACAAATATCAATCATTTAAAAGAAATTCATAAAATATAATAGATGAAAACGTTTATTAATACACAGCGGAAGTTATAATAAATATTTACAAGTACAAATACATAAAAATTTGAAATTTACAAAACATAGAATATATATACATGATTGGCAGCTTGACTCTCTGATCTTTAAACTCTAGTCCAACTCTTCAAGCATAAACTCAACTAGGTCTAGAAGAATCTTCTGTCTCAACCCTATCAACTCTATCACCTGCGCGATGAACCACAATCGCGCTGAGCCAACAACTCAGTAGTACAAACCATAATGATACTATGCAATGTCAATATTAATGTCATACATTCAACCAATAAAGATCATACTTATAAATGTTACATTTCATTATTACAATAATTATATCATCATCCATTATACTCATTCAACATAGACACCTATGGACCCAACAAGTATTTAATATGATATTCAAATTTTAGAGTTACTGCTTTGGTCTATAATCACAATGATCAAGCCAGTAGGCAATATATCTCATATCTCTATCCATGGATAGTGTAACAGACCCAGTCTCTTGGACCATCAACTCAACAAGCTTGAGGAGATCCTAAACCCGGCAAGACTGTTACTAGTAACAGACCCAGTCTCTTGGACCATCAACCCGATTGAAATCGAGGAGATCCTCAACCCGGCAAGACTGTTACTTTTCATATATTTCATATCAATAATTCACATAGTGTAATAGACCCAGTCTCTTGGACCTCAATTCAACTCAATTTGAAGAGATCCTCAACCTGGCAAGACTGTTACCTTTCATTTTATAGGCATGCCTCCAAACCCAGAACTCTAAAATTGAATAACATATTAAACATACAATTATTTCATTAATCTTTTTATCATTCTCTTTCTCAATTTGTAACTCATAATCAAATAGGCAATCATGCCTCAATAATTTCATTTGTACAATCATGGCCAACAACAATGGCTTCATTATATCTCCATTTACATCAAAGCAATTCATCATTATATTTCCATTTACACCAAAGCAATTCATCATTATACATATAGTACATTTCCCAAGATTCACAATGTGCAAAACATAACATTATTCATATATATATATATATCAACAATGCCATATCAAATGAATGTATGCAACAATGCAAGGTTTGTACTTACTTCAAAAGCAATCCACACAACTCTAAACACTTTCTCTTTCCAAAAGTCCTTCACCAAATGAATTAAGGCAATTCACTTTCTTCACAACCTAAACCAAAACAATGATGAACCACATCAATTCCAATACAATCAATCACTTAATAACCTCATACTAGACCCATAGATCACCATTACAAACCAATAACTCAATCTTAAAGCCCACAGTCGTGGCCACTCAAGACCCCCACGGGCGTGGGTTAAAGAATGCTTCTGCCCAAAATTATACAATCCCCCACGGCCATGGCATCAAAGGGCCACGGGCGTGGCATCCAAGGTGCTACTGCCTCCCAACAAAACATGTATTCCAAGCTTCTAACTCCATCAAACCCAAAAATCATGAAGACTAACAAAAATAATAAACCAAACTTAACATTAACAACACTTACCAACTCAAAACCCTAATACAATTTCAACACAAACACTTTCAAAACCAATATCAACTTAACTTACTTCCTTCAAACCAAAACCAACACCATAATTAATAAAATCAAACATACTCCAACATACTACAACCAACACACCCCTATTATCAAACATCAACAATCAAACTCATACACCACTTCAAATAAACAAGAGAAATCAAGAGAGAGAACTTACCAAAATAATAAAACTTCTTGGACTTTCACTTAATCACTTGAAAACTCCTTCAATTTTGAGCTTGAACATCAAAACCTACTCTTGCTCTCTCTTGCTTTGGGTGGCCGACCAACAATGGAGAAAGGAAAGAAGAAGAAATGAAGAAAAGTCAAAATTCTCTTCTCTTAAATCTCCACCAAGCAATTCAAAAATGAAAATTACTTAAATACCCCCTTTATAAATTCTAACTCCCTTATATTCACTTGTCCTTTTTAGTAATTTCACAATTCACAAATTAAATATCTTCTTCCCTTGACCCACCATTTTGACTAATATATATGTTATATATATTGCCATATATACAACATATACATTCCCTCTAAACAATCTTTTCCTTTCCAATAACACATATACATATGATTCAAATAAAACAACCATCATCTCAAAACTTCTAGGCACACTTTTGGGATATTACAGAATTCATAATTAAGGGAGGTCTTTTTAAGCTAAAGGGATAACCTAATTTGCCTTCATCATTTTAAAACTTGAGATTAAATCATAATGTGAGTTCAATTAGTATGCAAAAGCAAGCTCTAGAGATGCAAAATCATGAAGGTGCACACTTAAGAAAAGAAAACCAATTGACAATAATATTCAATCTATGAGGCTCAATACTCACAAAGGTGGGTTCTCAAAGATTTATATGTCATGAATTGCAGAATGTGAAAATTGATCCTGAATGAATTCAAATGTTAATCTCTATGTTGATACTAAAGTCTCAAATATAATACTAGAATCACAGAAAAATCAATAAGTTTTCAACAATTATGCCATGCACAATGCACAATATAACACACAACGACAAACAAAACAAGAATTAAAGGAAAGCTTAAAGATTACCCCACACTTACAAATTACATTGTCCTCATTGGAAACAAGGATAATAAAGAAAAAGAGTTAAGGTACCATCGGTCCCTTGTGAGGCAAACTCTACCTTTTCATTACAAACAGTAAATGTTCAAAAACAAAATATAATATATAAAATAAAATATCCAAAATATAAAATGTTAACATTAAAAACAAAAATGAAAAATAACAACACAAATATGCTATAACTAAACACAAGAAAGTAAGGAATTCTCTCAAAATATTTTAGCCAATGTGATCTAAGGTGAAGGAGGATGTGATGATGAAGCAGCTGAAGGATGAAGACTCAGAATCTTAGCAAGGTTGCTATTGATTTGGTCCAACTGTTGCAAGACCGCAACATGGTTACGATCTACCTTGCTCTCTAGTGCCTCTATCCTATTAAGTATCTCCTGATTATCCAGAGCCGGAGCATCTTCTTCCAAATCAAGAGAATCTGAGTCGGACCCCTCCTGGACTCGTGTTCTCTTTTGTCTGCCCCCCGGTACTTCTGGCTTAGCTGAAGCCATCATATAAGCCCCTCCCCTGTGCACCACTATATGCATCTTCTCTAGTGTGGCCAAATCCAATGAATCATTACCCGTAATTTTAGTCATATGACAGGTACTCAGGTCAAAATCATCAAGGAGGGCTGTTGCTAATGTGGTAACCAATCCTCCAATACAAATAGCCCCCTTCTTTTTGTTTGCCACACTATAAAAAACATCGGCCAACCAATAGCCGGTACTGATGGGTATTGCATTACAAGCACAATCTAAGAAAAAGAGCTCACTAAGTTCCACTACACCCGGGCTTTCCTTCCGAGCAAAGAACCCACAGGACATAAAGCGATGCAAATACCTTAAAGCAGGATTACTCAATTTAGTGCTTTGGCCGATTTGGCCACATAAGTTCCCGAACCCAATGCTCCCCAAGCAAATTGTTGTTTAAAATCCTTAGGTAGAGACCTTTCACTGTGTTGATGGAAACCAAATATAACATTCAATTGCTCAATACTAACCACAAATGATTTCCCAAGCAATTTAAAATTCAGCCTAGAGTAAATTTTTTGTTCATCTCTTTCAACCTTAAGAGATGTTAAAAATTCCAAAGTGAGCTCTTGAAATTGCAAAGGTCGAAAGGAGACTAGGTTCTCCCACCCAAGATTTTGAACATAACTATAAAAATTATCCCTAATATGAAGAGCATTAAGGGATTCATCGCTGACATACCTTGTTGGAAAGAAACCCCTAGCCAAAAGAGTAGCTCTCTTCAAAGATGAAAAAGATGAAGATGAAGATGCAGTTGCAGTTGGAGGTCGCTTCCTCTTATGGTGGGACACCATCTTTGTTCTCGGCATATTGAAAGATCTAAAAAAATTTGAAACTTAAACGATTAAATTGATTTTTTATGAGAGAAGAAGAAGATTGAACTGATTAATTTCAGTTTTGGTGAAGGAAATTGATAATTAATGGGAGTTTGGAAGCTTTGAAGGAATAACAATGGAGGTTTTGTGAGAGAGAAGTCGAGAGAGCGAAAGGAAGCAAAAACAAAATTAGGGATTGAAATGAACGAAAGGTGCTAAAACCGTGTTTTTAAAGTTTAAAATTGAAGGGACACGGCCAAGCTTGGGTGAGCTTGGCCGAGTCTGATGTGTTTGGAGGGACACGGCCAATGACTTGGCAGTGTCCTATAGCCGTGTCTGACACTGTGAACAAAGGATTTCAAAAACAAACAGAAGGGATTTTTGGTGAAGCTTGGCCGTGTCCCATGTGACACAGCTAAGGACACGACCAAGCTTGTTGGCCGTGTCAGGGGCTGTGTAAAATGGTGTTTTTATGGTTGGCTTGTAACACCCCATCTTAGCCTACGTTTATAGACCAAGATGGACTGTTATCTCATGGCGGTTGTGTCTTAATATTTTACTTAGCCAATTTTAAGTGCAGATTTTAAAAAAATTTTGCCAGAGTTTCCCCTATAATTGGTGGTCCCAAGTGTCGACAAAACTTATTTTTCTTATTTATGAAAAACATTTTGTTTCATAATTCAATACAAGCACACTCCCAATAATCCACCCTTATAACCTCAACTACAATCCTGCAAGAAGAATTCACACTTCTATATTCACAACCCAACTCAATTCAAAACCATACAGTTATTATACATTACTAGATTTACATGTTACATCAAGTTATCTCTTTATATTGTTCAAATAAGTACATGCCAGTTTCTAATACCAAAATACAAAATAAAGAGCACCATCTAAGTTTGTTGATGACCGACAAATCGCAGGACTCCTTTGCTCGCTACTGGCTCCTTGCTAATAACCTACGAGTTTAGAAGAAACTAAACTCGCTAAGCATTGCTTAGTGGGTACTTTAACTAATTATGGAAAATAAATAATAAAGCATAATGCACTTTTAAAAATAATGAGTCGTATTGAAAAATAATATCACAATAAAAACAATCCATACATGTCATATATTCAGTTATTATCATTTTATCAGTTTGCTCCACAAGGTAATTATGAATACACCGATCTCGAAATGAGGCCTCATATATAATTAAGCGTGGTCTTGACCTCACACGACTAATTGCCATGGTCTTGGTCTCACACGATATAACTGCGTGGTCTTGACCTCACACGACTAATTGCCATGGTCTTGGTCTCACACGATATAACTGCGTGGTCTTGGTCTCACACAACTAGTTGCCATGATCTTGACCTCACACGATATAATCCCCATTCCAGACCGATTTTACTCATTTACCGAGTAGAGCATATATAACATTTCATATATACACATTCCCTTCGTATATATATACCACATATTCTCCATGTATATACAGTATATACTCACATAAATACCACATATACTCACATATGAATCATATGTATTCACATATATACCATATACACGCCTATATATACCATATGAACAAAAGTTTGTAAAAATAAAATTTCTTTTATGTTAAAGTACCAAACCTTGCTTTTCCTTAGTCCTTATTCTATTTCACTTCCTTTCCTTCCTTGTCTCCTTGATTTCCTTATAATCTTCTTTGTCACCAAACTCTTTAAATCAAAAGCCTTAAACTTAGGAAAAATCACCTCCTTCTTCCTTCTCTTATGGTTTGGACGAATTTATCATGCAAGAGGGGCTTTTATACTTTCTTTCCTTAGCTTATTTTGATCCAAATGGAAGCCATAAGTGGTGAATAGATGTTGACTTCCAATTGGTACACCTTATAGCAAAAATGGCCACTTTTAATTGGTCCATTTGCCTTCTTCCAATTGGTACACCTTATAGCAAAAATGGCTACTTTTAATTGGTCCATTTGCCTTCTTCTAATTGGTACACCTTATAGCAAAAATGGACACTTTTAATTGGTCCACTTGCCTTCATCTAATTGGTACACCTTATAACAAAACATGGACACTTTTCATTAGCCCAAATTTCTCCTACTTTTATTTATTTAAAAACCCAAGTCCTTAAATTTTCTTTTAATTATATTTTGGCCCCTCCACCATCTTGTGTTGAAATATCTATGGTCTAAGGTGTGAAAAGACCAAAATACCCTCTGGCGATTATTTGTTCGTAACTTTTAACCCGTACAATTCCACGAGGCAAACTACGTATAGTTTTGATCCGCTCAACCTATACTTTCTATTTTTAAGGCCTATTTTAGGTTTCCAAGTCGTTTTGAAAAATTACCAATAAGCCCTCGACTTTTTACAAAATTCCCTTTAGGTCCTTTCTTTGCTCGGGTTTTGCCCGGACTCCGTTTCTACTGTCGATCGTTTCATATTTACCTCCTTGACATCCTCTACTCACTCTTGTGTTTATTTCCTACTTCGGATTCATTTATAAATTTTAATTAATAATGACCAACATGTCCCTAGTCAAAATCTCCTATATCTCTCAAACCGTGCGTTTTCTGGAAAAACCGTTACGCGTAGTTGCGACCCAATTTTTCTCTACTTTCCATTTTTGGAATCTGTTATGTGCACTATTAAGAACATCCAGTATGACTTTTGGAAATTACAGTCACCTCCCCAAAACTTTTGGAAATTACAGTCACCTCCCCAAAACTTTTGGAAATTACTCTTAGGTCCTTAGCCTTTCGAAAAATTACCTTTAGGTCCCGTCGACTTCACGGGCCTCCTTTGCACACCGATTTTGTTTTTGACTATCTCGAGCCTCTATTTGACCACTTATTTATGTCCTTCTTGCCTAATACTCGACTACCTAAACTTTGGGATGTGACATGGCTTGACACGGCCAATGGCTTGGCTGTGTCAAGTGACCGTGTCACTCACTGCCATTTGACTCTTTTTTTTATATCACCAAATCTCAAAGAAATGCAATCCTCTTCTTTGATTAACCCTGAAACACATGAGAAAAATAAAAACCGATCAAAGCACCCATTCCATTTATTTAAATCAAAAATAAAATCAAAATTGCTGAATATAAAATTACAACTATGAAAAGAAATGTAAACCGATGGGTTGCCTCCCATTTAGCGCGTCTTTAATTTCATATAGCTGGACATTACTGCAGGACTTAAGGATCGTAGATCAAAGTGCTATTGATGATCCTTACTTCTTGGAACCCTTTGTTATATGGTTTAACTCTCTGTCCATTTACTTTAAAAGTTTCATTTGTTCGAGAGTTAAGCCATTCAATGGCACCGAAAGGACATACCTGAGTTATCTCGAAAGGACCACTCCATCAAGACTTGAGTTTTCCTGGAAACAGACGGAGACGAGAATTAAAAAGCAAAACTTTCATACCTGGGCTCAATGTCTTTTGCACTATAATTTTGTCATGAAGTGCTTTAGTGAGATCCTTATAAATCCTCAAACTCTCATATGCCTCATTCCTCAGTTCATCTAACTCTGAAATTTGTAGAAAACATTCTCTCTTTGCCTTGTCCAAGTCTAAATTCAGAGTCTTCATTGCCCAATACGCTTTGTGCTCCAACTCCACTGGTAAATGACAAGCATTGCCAAAAACCAATCGGTATGAACTCATACCCAAAGGAGTCTTGAAAGCAGTTTGATATGCCCATAATGCATCATGCAATCTACTCGCCCAATCCTTCCTTGATAAGTTGACTGTTTTCTTCATAATTCCTTTTATTTGCTTGTTGGATGTTTCAACTTGTCCAGAAGTCTGTGGATGGTATGGGGTCGCCACTTTGTGTTTCACACCAGATTTGTGCATTAATTTCTCAAAAAGTTTGTTGCAAAAATGACTTCCCCCATCACTGACTATCACTCTTGGTGCGCTCAAACTGCTAAGAATATATTCCTTCAGAAATTTAACAACCACATTAGCATCATTAGTAAGGGTGGGGATTGCCTCCACCCATTTTGAAACATAATCAACAGCAACTAAAATATATTCATAACCAAAAGACTTGGGAAAAGGACCCATAAAGTCTATTCCCCACACATCAAACAGTTTAACAACAATATACGATTGAAGGGGCATTTCATTCCTCCTTCCAATGTTACCCACTCTTTGACAGCGGTCACAATGCTTGCAATATTCTTGAGCATCTTTGAATAGAGTAGGCCAGTAAAAACCACTTTGAAGCACCTTTTCTACAGTCTTCCTCCCTCCAAAATGACCACCACAGTGAAGGTCATGACAAAATTTAAGAACACTCAGTTGTTCTTCCTCAGATACACACCTGCGAACTATCTCATCTTTGCAAATCCGGAATAGGTAAGGTTCATCCCAAAAATAAAATTTACTCATGTGCAAAAACCTTTTCTTTTCCTGAAATGACATGTTAGAACGCAAAATACCACAAGCAAGATAGTTAGCAATATCTGCAAACCAAAGTGCATTAATTACCACAAACAGCTGCTCATCAGGAAATGCTTCTTAATTTTTATGAATGCTATCAGATGCAAGATTTTCATCAAAGAAGGGTAATCTTGATAAATGATCAGCTACAACATTTTCACTCCCCTTAGTATCTTTGATTTGGAAATCAAATTCTTGCAATAATAACATCCATCTAATTAAGTGTGGTTTAGCATGTTGTTTTGTCAAAAGATATTTAAGAGCTGCATGATCAGAATGCACAATAATTTTTGACCCAATTAAATATGCTCTAAACTTATTTAAGGCAAAAACAACAGCTAACATTTCCTTTTCAGTTATTTTGTAATTCATTTGCGCACTATTCAGGGTCAAGCTAGCATAATATATTACTCTCAAAAATTTATCAACCCTTTGCCCAAGAACAGCTCCTACTGCATGATTAGAGGCATCACACATTATTTCAAAAGGTAAAGACCAAACAGGAGCTACAATCACCGGTGCACTAGTCAGTTTTTCCTTAAGGGAATTAAAGGCTTGCATGCATGGTGCAATAAACTCAAATGGAACATCTTTTCCCAGCAAATGGCACAATGGTTGGCTTATTTTGGAAAAATCCTTAATAAACCTCCGGTAAAAACCCGCATGTCCTAGGAAACTTCTTATTACCTTAACAGAGGTAGGTGGGGGTAACTTAGCAATCAATTTTACCTTAGCCTTATCGACCTCAATCCCTTTACTTGACACAACATGACCTAATACAATGCCCTGAGTAACCATGAAATGACTCTTTTTCCAGCTTAAAGTAAGGTTACATTCAATGCATCTCTCAAGCACAAGAACAAGTTTATTGAGGCAATTATCAAAAGAACTACAAAAAACAAAAAAATCATCCATAAATACCTCAATAAAATCATATATCTTGTCTGTGAAGACAAACATCATGCATCTCTGAAAAGTCGCAGGAGCATTGCACAAGCCAAATGGCATATGCCGAAATGCATAAGTCCCAAATGGGCAAGTAAAAGTAGTCTTGGATTGATCCTCTAGTGATATTGGCACCTGATAATAACCTGAAAGTCCATCCAAAAAGCAATAATGTGAGTGTCCAGAAAGTTTATCCAACATCTAATCAATAAAAGGAAGAGGAAATTGTCTTTCTTTATTGCATTGTTCAACTTCCTATAATTGATACACATTCTCCACCCAGTAGTAGTCCTAGTAGGAACCAATTCATTATTTTCATTTTTCATCACAGTGATTCCTGATTTCTTAGGCACTACATGTACTGGGCTCACCCACTCACTATTAGCTATTGGATATATTACTCCTTCATCCAGCAATTTGAGCACTTCCTTCTTAACCACTTCACTCATGTTTGGGTTAAGGCACCTTTGGGTCTCCCTCACAGGTTTAGCTCCCTCTTCAAAAATGATTCTATGCATGCACATTGAAGGGCTAATACCTTTGATGTCACTCAATCCCCATCCTATTGCTCTTTTCAATCTTTTTAGCTCACTCACCAACCTCATCTCCTCCCCTTCACTAAGTTCGCTAGATATTATCACATGTAAGGTGTTGTGATCTCCTAAAAACACATATTTCAGATTTTTAGGTAACTCTTTCATCTCTAACTCAAGTGAAGGATTCTTCTCTTCCTTCTAGATGGAGAGAAGTTCAAATACTGGGTCCTCCTTAAGTTCCTCTATTTCAGCACTCTCTAATGTCTCAAGGCAACTGGCTATTTCTGAATCAAAAATATCCAAACCACCATCTAAGGTCAGTGCCAGCTCCAATTTATCAGAGGAACCTATCTGTAAGGAAACATCTAAAACAACTGCGTCAATACAATCAATTAAAGAGCAATCCTCATATAATGCAGTTGTAGGAATGGGAGAAGTGTTAAAAATAGAAAATTCAACTGTTTGTCCCAAGACAGTCATTGACAATTTACCATTTTTAATATCTATCAAGGTGTTGGTGGTAGCCATAAAAGGCCTACCTAGTAAAATAGTGCGTGCGGATGGTGTAGGGTTACTTCCTTCCATGTCAAGAACTATGAAATCCACAGACACTATCAACCCACCAACCTTAACTAACACATCTTGTATAACCCCTTTCTGGAATCTAAGAGATCTGTCAGCTAATTGCAACACCATTTTGGTAGGTTTAAGTTCCCCCAGTTCTAATTCAACATACACAGAATAAGGCATCAAATTTACACTGGCTCCTAAATCACACATGCCATCAGTCCCCTTTCCATTGCCCATAGTAATTTGATTTATGAAACTACCAGGATCCTTTAGCTTCGGTGGTAGTTTATGCTGAAAAACAGCACTAGCTACCTCTGATACTATCACCTTTTCATTTGGCTCATACCTTTTTTTCTTTGTGTTCAATTCCTTGAAGAATTTGGCATAAGCTGACATGTTCTTTATTGCTTCAAGTAAGGGTAAGTTAATACTTACCTTAGACAGCATGTTGAAGATGTCTAAAAATTACTTATCTTGTTTATTATTCTTCAACCTGCTGGGGAATGGTATAGGTGGCCGGTAAGGATTACTTGCCTTGTGTAAATCTGCTAAAGGGGATTTCTCCATTGATCTTTCTCCAGCACCTTCATTCTCTGGTTCTCCTTCCTTTTTGTTCTTTTGATCACCTGCATTCACAGAATTATTTTCAACATTATTGTTTATTACCTTGCCACTTCTAAGTACAGTCACTGATTGTGCCTACTCAGGTTGACTTGGAAATTTCCCTTTTTGTTGAATCTGCATCTGTTGTGCAAGTTGTCCCACTTGAGTCTCCACTTTCTTAAAAGATGCTTCTAATGAATCCAGCCTTTTGTTAGTCATCTCTTGATTCTTAACACTGACTTGGATAAAAGCCTGTAAACTATCCTCCAAACTCTCTCTCTTAGGCTGCCCTTGATTTGAAGATTGTCCCTGTGGTTGGTTTTGTCTCTGGAGCAAATGGAAAGGTTGTTGAGAATTATTTGTTGCCAAAGAAAAATTTGGATGATTCCGCCAACCAGGATTGTAAGTATTTGAGTAAGGATCATTCCGGGCCCTTGGTTTATATCCCCCCATAGCATTGACTTGCTCAGCTTCATTTCCATAAGACTCATATGCGGAGGGGCATATATTTGCTCCATGCCCAAAAGTCCCACAAATTCCACACACTTCTTGAGTGGATGAAGAAGTATTGTTCTTCATGTTCAGCATCTACACTTGCCTTGTCAGTTCAGCTATCTGATTGACCATCTCACTGTTGGCTTCCAATTGATTCACCTCTTTACTTCTTCCTCTTACACTTTTCTGTTCAGAATTAGCTCCCAACATTTCAAAATTTTCATAAGTTTCATCTGCTGTCTTTTCTCCCATAGCTCCCCCAGCTGCGTTATCAACTGTATTTTGAAATTGCTGGGTTAAACCATCGTAGAAAAACTGATTCAAAAGTTGAAGTGGGTAGTGATGGTGTGGACACTGGATCAATAACATCTTAAACCTGTCCCAAGCCTCATGAAATGGTTCTCCTTTAAATTGAGAGAATGTAGCTATTTTCCCTCTCAATTCAGCTATCTTCTGATGTGAGTAAAACTTGCCCATAAACTTGTTATAAACTTGCTCCCAAGTTGTCAAAGAATTTTCAGGCAACATCATATGCCAGCTCTTTTCCCTATCCTTCAATGTATACGGAAAGCATCTCATCCTGAACTGGTCCTCTGTTAGTCCTCCCAATGGAAAAGTGTTGAGGGTGGAATAGAAATCCCGAATAAAGTTCAAAGGATCTTCATTTGGAACTCCATAGAATGATGGCAGCATGTTGTAATGATGTTCAACTCCTAATTTCTTGCTACATCAGTCAATCTTATACAAGATGTGGAAGTTCCAATGACAGGTCTAGAAAAATCTCTCATAGTTTTTTGCCTTTCTTCTCCCATATTGGTAGATTGTGCAGTATCCGACTCAAAATCAGAAGTGTCCTCCTCTGTATCAAATCCGGTGTACAGTTCAAACTCTTCTCTGCTCCTTTTCACTCTCTGAATTTCTGGAATAACTGGGTATAACTCTCCTTCGAGTGATCTCCTGCCTTGCATAAACAAAATTTCAGGAAAGAAAGAATTATTAAAAGCAAAAGACAAATAAAATCAAAAGTAAACAATGAAAAATAATCTAAAATATTAATGCCTAATAAACAATTACGCCAATTAGATTCCCCGGCAATGGCGCCAAAAACCTGTTGTACTCTAATTAACACTACTAGAACTACACTCGCAAGTATACAAGGCTGTTGTAGTATCTTGGTGAACACCTCAAGGTCGTCTCACAAGGAAGTTAGATAAGCTAATTGATTATCAGATTGAAAATAACAAATTATAATAATATAAAATTGCAAACAACTAATGAAGACAGATCGATTGGAGTTTAAAACAATAAAAGTAAACTGAGCTGATATATTGATTCACTTAATAGAAAGGTCTAGGGTTTGCACTTCTTTACTAACTTATATGTATGAACGGTTATTCCTCTCAACCAATTTAATTTCAAAGATTACATCTCAAGAAACTTAATTAATTGAATTAAGGAAATAAGCTCTCGCATTCAAACCTCTTTCAAATAATCTCGTTACAATTGAAATGATCTTTTTCTTAGGTTATATTTCTAATTCACTTAAGTCCCTAATTGAATTGTTCCAGCATTAGACTTCATCTCTCAATCCTTCATCGAATACCTCAAACACATAATTTATGGCCAATCAATTATATATTAACAGTAATCCATTCAATCAAGGCTAAAGAAATAATTCAGTTAAGAGCAATAACCAATTCATACAATCATAGTAGATCCATACAAACCCTAGACTAGATCAAATTAGTTCATAATGATGCTATCAAACTTATTCATCTCATTAAAATTCAAAGAAATCAATTTAGACATAATAGAATTCATGAATACAATTCCAAAGAAATTTAAGAGATAAAGTTTGAGAACAAAACCAAATTACAAACACCGTTTAGCTTCTGAAGAATCTCTTGTTCAGATCTTTACTAGAAGAATGTTGCAATGGCAAAAAAAAAATTTAATCTCGACTGCTTGTATCCAAGTGTAATCAAAAATCCAAAAGAAAACAAAATGGAAAACCTAAAGTTAATATTTGACGGGTGATCAAAAAATATTTTTTTTTCAAATAAAACCCTAATTCTCTTATTTATACGAAACCCCGCTCCAAAAATCTGCATTTTCTTTCTTCCTTTAGTCCATGGAGTGACACGACCAAGCTCCTGGCCGTGTCATGTGACACGGCCAGTGGCTTGGCCGTGTCACTGAATGTGTCCACTTCTGCTTCTTATATGCTTCTTTGGAATGGAGTGTGACACGGCCAAGCTCCTGGACTTCTTTTAAGCAATAGATGACACTTAATCAATTCGCATATTAACCTAAAACATACACTTAAACAAACTTTAAACAAGAATCAAATAAACATTAACTAGCAACACATAAACACCACACTAAAAATTAGAACAAAAATGACATAAACACTGAAATAAATTAAAACTACCAAAATTGATGAAAACACTAAATAAACAGATTAAAACTATCAAAATACCTAAGGAAAACAATAATCATCATAATAAATAAGACACAATTCTATGACAAAAACTAATAAAACACTTGCTTATCTATCAAATCTCCACCACTTAATTACAATCAAGCATCAATTAAAAGGTCTTTTATTGGGTTGTAATGGGGATAAGGTAAAGGCGTGGCATTTAGGAAATGTGAGCTTAATCATTAAGTTCAAGAGCACTTCAAGAATGAAGTAACCGATCATATATATATATATAACCCATTGATCCCAAAACTCCTTCCTCTTATCTACCCCTTGACATTGACAGAATTTTTCAAGGGAACTCACTTATTACATCTTATAATGATTATTCCAAAACATATTCCAACCCTTTCAACAATAACAAGAATTATTCTTATTTTTCTTCTTTTTATTTTTTTTTATATTTTTTTTTGCAATCTTAAACCTACTAAATTTAACCCCACACTTAATTCAACACAACACTTGATCATAAACGCTCTTAAAATGCTCTTGACCTAATGAAAAGGTAAGAGTTAAAACAACAAGATTCAAGGTTGGTAGTGTTGCAAAAAATAAAGAAAAGGAGAAATGAAATAGGCTCAAAATTGGCTAACTAAGGTTAAAAATAGGGTGGGTCTTTTTAAGCCAAAGTGGGTTCACCTAATTGCCTTAATCATCTTGATGCCTAATTGAAATTTTTATATAGTCTTAAAATGTATGTCAAAGCAAGTTCTAGCAAATTATCAATCAAAGATGTCCACACACAAAAAGAATAATAAGTTGATGGCTCAATTTCTCACTAGGTTAAAAGTAGTGCAAGGAAAAACCAACAAAATTGACAATAAGCACCAATTCTACTTAATTTTTAAATTCATGCTTCTAAAATTCAAGGGTCATCAATCAACAATTTATAATAATTGAACTTTCCAAAATTCATTTATTCAAAGAAAACATGAAAACATTAACAAAACTTAAACAAAAATCACTTAAAAGTAAAAATACAAAATACAATTTGCACCCCACACTTAAGATTTCACATTGTCCTCAATGTGAGCATGCATAAACTAAAAGAGAGTTTAGAGAAAACCTGATTTCCATCATTCCCATATATTATGTGTAGTGATCCTTCCCCCCATAATGCATGTGCAGCCCATGACTGAGAGGATGAACAACATGCAACATTGAAGTGCGCCCAATGTATGGCAACCCCTATATATTATTCCTTGAAGAGAAATTGTCCCAAATGGACATGTGAAGGTTGCCTCAGGGTGATCCTCCAGTACTATAGGAACTTGGTAATAAGTTTTGTCTTTGTGCAACATGGGCATATCAGATTTCTGCTCTTCCTTACCACCAAAAGTAGAAGGGATGACTTTTCGGGATTCTTGAAATTCAACCAAAGTTGGTTGGGTCATTTTTTGTATCTATTTTAACAATGTCAAGTCCCGTCTCAACAACCTCAGCATCTAAAATTAGTTTACACTCCCCAAGTTCTAAATTGGGTATGTCATGTTCTTCTTCAAAGGGCATACCCATCTCAAGCTTATTTTCATTATCTCCTTGGGAGTGCATGTCATAGATGTCAAAAAGTTGCGTACCTTGCTTCCCATCCTTCAAATTATTCGGAAGTGGATCTGATGGCCTATAAGGATCAGAAGTTTCATGCAACTTAGGTGAGGTTGATGCCTCCAAATTTTCCTCCTCCGTTGATTGGATTGGCTCCTCCATGTTGGGTTGGATCTCCTTACCATTGTCTTCCTGATTAGTCCCTTGTTTCTCTTCCTCCAGCCTACATGGGAATGAAATTGGTGGCATAAAAGGATTTGGAGGTTCATGCAATTTTATCCAAGTTGATGCTTCCAAATTCTCCTCCTCCTTTGTTTAACTCAGCTCCCCTATGATGGATTGTATCTCCTTTCCATTGTCTTCCTGATTAGTCCCTGCATCAAAGAAATCACAAAAATTGTTATATATTACCTGTTCATTCCTCAATTTTGTGATTACCTCAATTTGCTCCAATTGGCTAGGAGACTCCTCCTTTTGGTATGCTTGGGGTTGATGTGCCAGCTGCTCAACTAGAGCATCCACCCTCCTCTGTATTTCTCACAAAGATTCTTCCACTATGTATTGCTCGCATTGAAATTTCTAGTTATCTTGAATGAAGGCATTCATTCTCTCCTCCAAAGTGAGTTTCTTAGGTTGATCTACATTTTGTGGGCTATTTTGAATGAATGCATTCAATCTTTCCTCCAAAGTGGGTTCCTCAAGGTGGTCTTCGTTTGAAAATTATTCTTGAAAGTAAGGACCTCTCTGGTAAGGCTGAAAATTTTGTTGAGGTGGAATGTACTGCTGATTTTCCCAATAAAAATTTGGGTGGCTTTCCCAACTTGGATTGTAAGAATTGGAATATGGGTCATTACCACCCATCTACTGGAAATTTTGGTATTTCTCGAAATTTTGGTAGCCATATTCTTCCTCGTGCCATTCTTGGTATCGTTCGAAACCAAATGAACATGTATTGGCACTATGTCCTGCGTTGCCGCATGTTGCACATATCTCTTGGCGTGGCATAGATTGGTTCATTAATTCTGCGAATTGCCATGCCATGTCAGAATTAAAGTCCCTATCATAAACTCCCCCGTGCCTTGAAAACTGCATCTTTACAAAAGGCACTCAGCAATTTAAAGAAAAACAAACAAACAAACAAATTCAAATACAACAAACAAACAAATTTATAGAAAACAAACAAAAGATTCAAAGAAAAACACTCAAACAATTCAAAGAAAACAAACAAACATTCTTGATAAAAAAAATTAAACTAAATCAACAGTCTTAATTATATTACTAATATTGAAACCATTGTCCCCGGCAGCGGCGCCAAAAACTTGGTGCGCATCGCGCCTAGTGCTATAGCAATACCCCAAGTGCACGGGTCGCCCAAGTAATAAAGTAGTGAGTGAGTTATCGTTCCACTGAGGACAAGGCCAAGTACTAGTAATCTTAACTATTGTTTAGCAAATTAATATTTTTGTGATGTTTTGTAATTAAAGAGAATTAACTTAAATAAATGAAAGCAAAGATAAATTGTGTGTTGTGTAAAAAGGATTGATGATAATGATACTATCCAAATATTGAATCCCCCTAGCCTCAATTACATTACATAATAGAGTTGAATTGGCATTCCTCTAACTTAGACTAAAACCTCTCTCGAGTGAATTAATCCCTAATCACTAAGTAGAGTGCCGAAATCTCTTCTCAAACCCAATTAAGTAGATCTTGCATTAAGAACAAGGAATTATAAACCAAAGGATCTTGTAAGTCTATCTCTAACACCCCAATCAATCCTCAACCCTTATGAGTAATCAATTCATATCAAGCTTTCTCAAGTCAATAATCTGAAAATTGCAACCAATCAATAAGTATGCTATCATCAATTGGAATTAATCATTAAGCAGCATAAGAATAAAACAACTCCATCAATTAAAATTATTCAATCATACAAATAAACTAGGGTTCATCAATATCTAGATAGAGAATGAATCAGTTCATGTTTAATACTCTTAATACAACAACAACAATAACAACATTAAAATGAATTAAAGGAGAAAATAGAAAAACCCCTTTTTAATGTAGCTTCTTGAATCTTCAGAAGCTGCCAATGGAAGATGCAGATGGTGGAGAGGATGGAAATGGAGGATTAAGATGAAGAGTCAAGGAAAGTGTCACTCCCTCCTTGCCCAAACCATGTATGCCCAAGCCTCCTCCTCTCCAAGTCTCTCTCCTTTGTCTCTAGTCTCTATCTCCTGCAAAAACCTGCAGCCAGCACCCTCCCCTTCTTCTTCCTCTTCTTCTCTTCTTATTTCCCTCCAAAGCCCTAAGCCCATGCCTTCCAACTCACACCACTCTTCCTTGTCTGCCACATCCCCTTTGTTTAATCTTTCTTTCCATCATTTAGACAAGCTTTTTCTTTCTTTGATCTTTCTTTTGGCAAAAGCAAATTGGTTGTCCCCCACTGGTTCCTCAAACCGTGCAAGAGAATTTAACATTTAATAGGTGACACGGCCAAGCCATGAGTGGCTTGGCCATGTCTCTCATCTTTCTTTGGGACACGGCCAAGCTAATTGGCCGTGTCCATCACTGCCAATTCTTTCCTTCTTTCTTTTCTTTTCTTTTCTTTATTCTCAAGGAGTGACACGGCCAAGCTTGTGGTCGTGTCATGTTACACTGCCACTGGCTTGGCCGTGTCACTTGGGTGTGTCACCTTCTTCTTGCCAACTTGTCAATTTCTTTCTTTGGTTTCAAGCGGTGACACGGCCAGTGGCTTGGCCGTGTCATGTGATGGTGTCAGCTTCTGCTTCTTTTCTTTTATTCTTTGCTTGGTCTCTTTGGTTTTGCTCCTTAAGTGAGACACGGCCAGTGGCTTGGCCGTGTCTCCTGCCCATGTCAGCTATTGTCTTGTATTTCTTTTGAGTGACACGACCAAGCTTGCTTTGGCTTGGCCATGTCTTACTTGATTCATACTCTTTCTTCACTATTTTGATCCTTCAAGGGAGATTTTCCAATTTAACATAAAACTAACACTCAAAACCAACTTTAAACAAAAATCAAATGAAACATTAACTAAAAACAAATAGAAATTCATACTAAAAATAGGTATAAAATGATCTCATCAGTTGGATTGTCTTAAGCTTTAGAATAGTTGTAATCCAGGGCTGTGAGCCAGAAGGGATCAATGATATGAGATGCAAATGTATGCATGTATGCACAAACAACAAACAAAGATAAGTAGGATGTTCCTTCCAACCTTATAACATCCACACACGAATGGCGAGTCTCTTTTCCTAGGTAATATTGTTAACAAAATACCAACATGGGGTATCTTGTTTTTGAATATTTCCCTCGAACATTTCAACCAATAGTTATATTTAAAAATGGAAATCAGTTTATGATAATTCCCATTAATTAGGTTTTAATCCATTCAACCAACTAATGTAGCTTTTATGCTATATTGGATTAAAACTAAATTAAGAGGTTTATTATGAATAGATTTCTCACTTGAAAAAGTAACTAGTGGTTCATGCCAAAAACAAGCCCATGGTTAATTATTCTTAGTATAAACTAGGCTCACATTGATTTTTAGTATTTTGTAATTGACCTAAATATTTGTAAGCTCTTTTGGATGAAAATAATTTTGTTTCTAAGTCCATTGTAAAAAAGATTTTAGAAAAAATGGATTTTGGGCTTAGTATTTGGGTTATGAACAAAAGAATTTTTGATTTGTTTTTAGAAAAGTTTTATGTCCAAGGACCATTTAAAAAAAAATTAGCTTTGGTCTTTTGGATTTAGAGAAAATTTTATTTTGAGCTTACAAATGTACCCACAAAGTGAAAACACACCGCTTAAAATTTTAATACTAAAACAAATAAATAATAACAACAAAGAAAACATCCATCCGTGATAAATTAAATAAATCAAGTATTGAAATTAAATAAATCAACCATCAAAGCATATAATAAACTACATAATCAAATCTAAAACTAAATAAAGCAAGTAAAGATACAAATTAGGGTTTACTGTTTCTATTTAAAGTTCTTTAATTAACATTTAGGGTTTTGGGATTTTAGTATTATTATTGTTATTTGTTTAGGCTACTGTAAAGGTTTTGAAAAATTGGAATGGGTTAGGGTTTTATGAATTTAAGAAAGTAGTAAGGTTTTTTGGTTAATCAAATTAAGGCTTAGGGGTAACATTATGAAATTAGGGTTTTAGAATCTTATGACATTAGGGTTTATAATTCATAGCTACTGGATTGTGATTTTAGGTTTATTGAATTATGGCTTTAGGGTTTAGATTAACTAGTTTGGGGTTTTAAGTTCACTGAATTAGGGTTTAGGAAAACTTAGGTTTACTGTTTTGGTTTTGGGAAAATTAGGGTTTTTGGTATTTTAGAAAACATATTTGGTTTTAGGATTTAAGAAAATAGTTTAGAGTTTTATAAAAATAATTATGATTTTTAGAAAATGTAAAGAAGATTAGGGTTTGGAGATTTAAGAAAATATTTAGAAACTTTTGACAAAACGTTATGGTTTAGATGAAAATAATTCGGGGGAAACAGTTTAGTGTTTTAAAGCTTTTGGAAGCAGAAGAAATAATTTAAGGTCTTTAAGGTTTCTGGAAATAGAAGAGTAATTTTTTTGATTAATTTGTATGATGAATTAATTCAATTTGAATGATGAAGCTACTGTAAAGAAATAAATAAAGAAAATAGAGATTCAAACTTTCGTTCGTTGGTTCCACCAAAAATTGCTTTCTGGATGAATAATAACAAAGGCAGTGTTGCTACCTTCGATGAATTGTTGATTACTTGCTTGTTGCTAATGTCTCTTACTAGGGTTTTCTGTCTTTTTTATTCTAATCAAATCCAAGTTCAAAAGTCCAATTTTTCGATCCTTAATTTTGAGTTTTAATGTGTTATTTATAGGAAAAATTATAAGCCTACTTCTAATTGTTTAAGGAAACTAAAATTAATTAGGAAAAGAAACCAAAACCAAATAGAATTTGGTTTCGAAAAAAACTGCGTTGGAAAATTTTGTTAGCAAAAATTACGAGCCTTGGCCAAGAATTGTGAGGATTTGCAAGCGCTGGCTGGGTCAGCTGGGCCTTTTCCTACGGCAAATTGGCCATGGCCAATTCCACTTTCGGCAATGAATTTTTTCGTCGCTGATTTTTATTTTTATTTTTATTTTTATTTTTGATTATTATATTTTTTTATTAACTTCATCATTTGTATTTTTATTAAAAATTGTAAATAATAAGTACTAAAATAAATATTATTATTTAATTAAAATATCACAAAAATTATTTTGGACTATATATAAAAAACAGAGAACTAGACTGGGTCAAAAATTAAGGGTCTACAAATAGCCCAAAGTATTTGGGTAATGTAGACATATTGAAAAGGTGACAAACATTATTGAAAATGTGTTGAATTATATTGAATTAAGACAATTATGCATAGTTATGGAGGAAAAGAATGAGAAAATGAGACAATGTAATAAGAAAGTGGATTATAGAATCGTGTATTATATGTGTGCTACCTTTATGTAATATTTTATTCCAGAGTTTTTTGTTTAGTGGCATGCCTATGATTTGCCTTCAGGCTAGACGTTGGGTGTCACTAATATATGATTTGCCTTCGGGCTAGATGCTGAGCATCACCATTATATATTTTGCCTTTAGGCTAGATGATGGGTGTCATTCTTATTTGCCTTCGAGCTAGATACTGGTGTCAAAATAGTCTAAAACATTATCTCTAGAACTTGAATATTATATAAGGTCTTTTGGGCCCAATGTGTGTGAATGTGGCATATGATGGTTTCTAAGAAAATATGTATAAGTTCTAGTATGTGGTTGCATGCTACATTATGAATTTTAAAATTTAAAGTATTTAGCACTATTCTTTAAATTTTCTAATATATCAAAGAATGTACCGCTAGGTGAAAAGCTTAGTGTGATTTATTTATCACGCAGGTGACAGAGTTGACACAAAGAACCCTGCTAGAACTGAGTAGGACTAGGGTTTTTGATTCACTAAAGTTTTGTTAGGCTGTTGTGAGCTGGAATTTTTGCCCCCACTCCCAGTGGAATGGTTCTTACTACTTCGGCACTGTTTAAGCTCAGAGCCTTAGAGAATATGGGCCTAAGACCGGAGAAAATGGAGTCGCCACCCGGACGGGCCGGGAAAAAGAAAAGGGTGGATGACTCGATTCCTAAGGAATCCACAACCCCCTAATGGGTTCAAAAAGTTGGGTACGTGTGGGGAAGGTGAGAAATGGCCCAGCACCCCCACAATGCCCGGTTCATTGGAACCAGCCTCCTTTGCAAGTCTTAATATTATAAAATCCTTAAGTATAATAATATTATCCATATTACATGCAACAATTAAAATAAAGCATCATTATATTAAAATCAAAGCAATGTCCAAACAAAGCAAATAAATGGATACCCATCCGAGGATGGAAACATGTCCTTACATCGTTCATGTCTAAACTAAATAAGACACCCACCAAAAGGTGGAAACATGTCCTTTACATTGGTCCAAAATATAAAAGAAATTTAAATTACATAGAAATTAATTAATGAGGTACCCCCAAAGTGGAAACATACCTCTTACAATGTTTGGAAATCAAAATAAATTAATAAAAGTAAATAACCATTCATAATAAATAAATCATTCATCAAATATATCAAAAATTAATCAAAATATATAATAAACATTCATCCAAATTAAATAAAACAGTAAATATATTAACTTTAGGGGTTCATGCATTAAGTAAGGTTTCTAGGGTTTTATGTATAATAACTAGAGTTTTGCATATACTAGTTTAATTTGTTTAGCAATATTTTAAAGTAATAACATAGCTACTGGATATTTAAAAGATTTAAGGTTTTGGATGTTTTCATGAAAATAATGTTACTGTAATTTTAAAAAGCAGGTTTAGTTAGGGTTTTAATTAAACATCATGAAATTAGGGGCTTATAATTTTAAAAGATTGGGTTTTAGGTTCACTGGATTATGGTTTTAGGTGTTGATGAATTTGTCATAAAGTTTTGATGTTTTAAGAATTAGGGTTTAGAAAAATTAGGGTTTACTGGATTAGGGTTTAAAGAAGTAATAAGATAGTTTAGGGTTTTTGATATTTTGGAATTCATGTTTGATCTTAAGATTTAAGAAAATAGTTTAGAGTTTCATAAGAACAATTATGATTAAAGTTTTTAAAAACTGTAAAGAAGATTAGGGTTTGGAGATTTGAGATGACATTTAGAAATTTTGCACAAAAAGTTAGAATTTAGATGATTAAGAAAATATTTCGGGGAAAAACAATTTAGGGTTTTTAAAGTTTTGGAAACAGAAAAAACAATTTAGGATTTTTAAAGTTTTTGAAACAGAAGGGTGATTTGGGGTTTTTGAAGTTTTAGAAACAAAAGGATGATTTAGGGTTTTTGAAGTTTTAGAAACAGAAGGATGATTTAGGGTTTTTGAAGTTTTAGAAATAGAAGGATGATTTAGGATTTTTAAAATTAGATTTGTGTTGAATGATTATATTATTTACTTTAATTAGGATCTTAAGTATTGTATAAATTAATTCATGCTACTGCCTAAATTATATTGAAGGAATAATTAAATAACTTAGGCAGTGTGATGATGAATTAAAAGGTGAAGATGATTGATGATTAAATAAACTAAAGTTAGAGCAATTTACCTACGTTTCAAGGCTCCACCAAATTTGAAAAGATTAAACCTAGTTGTTGCCTGCTTCAGATTTGATTTTGGTTGAGCAAAGCAATCTGGAGATGATTGCTTCCTTTGGTTATTGTCTCTTGCTTGCTAGAGTTCTCTACTATCCGCTAGAATTTTTGAGTCTCCGATCCAATAAAATATTTTCTTCCTCCTCCAGAAGTCCCTCAGTTTGGTCCCCCTAATTCTATGTTTTAATATGGCATTTACAGGAAAAATCATAAACTTACTTCTAATTATTTAAGAAAATTAAAACCAAATAGGAAAAGAAACCAAAACCAAATAGAATTTGGTTTTCAAAAGAAACTACACTGAAAAATTGCGTTGACGAAAAAACTGCTGCGGGCAAAACTTGCGAGCGAGCATAAATTGCTGTAGGAGGGCGCCAATTCGCCACATGAATTTCTTGCGGCGAATTGGCCCAAGCTGATTCACTTTCGCCGATGAAATTTTTCATCGCCGATTTATTTATTTATTTCTATTATATATATATATTTTAACTTTACTCATATTACTTTTTTATTTTTATTAAAAATTATAAATAATAAATAATAAATACTAAAATAGATTTTATTTAATTAAAATACCACAAAAATTATTTCGAACTGTAAAAAATATCGGACCAGACTGGGTCAAAAATTAAGGGTCTACAGTTTGCCCCATGCTTGAATGATCTGTGACTATGGCAAAAGAGAGTGAAAAGCAATAAGACTTAATTTTGACAAAATAGACTTTATTTTTTCTAAGATGGTTTAGTTTTTAGATTCTGGGCCCGGTTTGAGTTCTGAACTCGAGAAAGACTTAGGTTCTGGACCAAGGATGGTTTGGGTTCTGGACTCGGTTTGAGTTCTAAACTCGAAAAAGACTTGGGTTCTGGATCCAGGATGGTTTGGGTTCTGGACCCAGTTCCAGTTCTGAACTCGAAAAAGACTTGGGTTCTGGACTCTGGATGGTTTGGGTTCTGGACCCGGTTCAAGTTCTGGACTCGTAAAAGACTTGGGTTTTGGACCCGGGATGGTTTGGATTCTGGACCCAGTTCGAGTTCTGGACTAAAAAAGACTTGATGTTTTAGGTTCTGGTTGACATGGCTAGTTTTGGCAATATTTTAAGTGGACAAACATTTATGGCTGACCCATCATCAACCATTACCCATGGGGTCTTTTTCCCTTTGATTTCTATTTTGATAAAGAGAGGGCGGATGTGATCTCTCCCCTCTTCTGGTAAATCTGCATCTGAGAAAGATACAGCTCCCATATTAACTTCACTCTTCTCTTGAATATCTTCACATTTCATTACTCCCTCAATTTTTATGAAGTTGATCAGGTCCTCCGGTGTTATGGAGGTGGAAATTGGCATGCTAGCCAAGGCCTTGGCCATAGTTTCTCGGTGCTTTTTAGAAGTAGCCAATAATTCCCAAATGCTAACACTTGCTTGGGTTCTTTTCAATTGCTTGAGCATGGTATCATCTTCCTCTTCTTTATTCCCTACTTCAACTTCCTTTCCTTTATTAACTTCTACCTCCTTAGGCGGTGGCTTTGCATAAGGCTTACCGGATCTAGTTTTCATTACTTCATCTTCCTCGGACTCATACCAGATCCATTCTTCCATCTTGGGTACAAGATCGTCATCACCATCGCTTGAATCCCAAAACCCATTCACAACATAAATTGCTACTTCTTTCACCACCATAGCTTATTTAATTTCGCTAAATACCTCTTCTTCTTTGGTTACTTTTCCACCCACATCTTTGAAAGAAGACATGACAAAACTTTCATGCAAACCTCCTCCAATCATGAAGGTTGCCGATGGTGGTACTCTATTGAACCTTGGTAATGGATTGTCTTTGGTGTTCGGTTTGTTGGGCTCGGGCAGCTTCCCATTATCAATCATATTTTGGATCTCATGCCTCAACCTCACACATCCATCTGTGTCGTATCCTTGCATTTGATGAAATTGACAAAATGCTTTAGTGTCGAAATTAGGTGGGAGAGGGTTAGGGAAAGAATGAGGATTTAAGGGTTGAAATAATCCCTTCCTTTGAAGCTTATTGAGAACCCAACACAGCGGTTTCCCCGATTCTGAAAACTATCTTCTTGTTCTTTAGCTAGTAGCATTAATACCAAATGCCTTTTGCATGGCTTGGTTACCAGACTGATAGTTTCCTTTTTCATTCCTTCTTGTTGAAAAATGGTTCTTCTCTCTTTCCCATTCTTCAATTTGCAGACCAGCTTGGAGGAGATCTTTGAAATCATGAATGAGTGTATGAGACATCCTTTCATGAAGACTAGGAAACACCCCTCTTACAATCATTCTTATTTGATCAGATTCATCGGGTCTCTTCTTGAGCAAAGAAGCCTTATTTCTCCATCTTTTCACATAGTCCATAAAACTTCTGTTTGGCCTTTGTCTAATGGACTCAACTTCCATTAAGGTAACTTCCATCTCGATGTTGTATCCATATTGTTGGATGAAGGTCTTGTATAGCATATCCCAACTCTTTTGTGTTTCATCTTCTAAGGTATTGAACCAATTTTGAATAACAGGGTCCAATGAGAGCACAAAGTACCTTAGAGTTTGAGCCTTAGTAGCTCGAGCAGACTGCATAGCAGTGATATACTGCTTTACATAGAGGTGAGGATTTTCGGTTCCATCAAACTTTGCAAAAGATGGCATCTTGAATTTGTACGGAATTTCTTTGTCTAACTCAAATAATTTGTCAACTTCGGACATTTCTTCAGTTTTCAGCTTCTTTTCAAATTTCTTTTCTAGATCCGCAATCATCTTTTCATCATCAGAAGTTTCAGTTTCCTCCATAGCTGATCTTTCAACAATCTTTGGTTCTTTCTTCTTGTCTTGAGGATCTTGGAAGTATTAAGCCCAATCATCATCATCATCAATGATCACCTTAACATCATCAAAAACCACTTCACCAACTTTAGCCTTCCCCTTGCCCTTTGGCTTCTTAGTACTAGTAGATGCTTCAGCATGATTTCCTAATTGTAGTCAATTGGTTCTTCATGGTCTCAGCCAGGGCCTCTGTTATTTCTTCCATCTTGGCATTGAGGGCTTCGTCCACCATTATTTGAATTTTTTCGGGCTCCATTGCTTTTGGTGAGCAAGTGATTGAGTTACTACTAAATTCTTCATCTTTGGCATAGGTCAAATTGTCGTAAGCTTCTGAACTGTT
The DNA here is from genome assembly GCA_947685225.1 of Garcia nutans. Taxonomy (NCBI): domain Eukaryota; kingdom Viridiplantae; phylum Streptophyta; class Magnoliopsida; order Malpighiales; family Euphorbiaceae; genus Garcia; species Garcia nutans. The sequence continues at coordinate 42,266,369 of CANTUV010000045.1, forward strand.
GAAATCCAGGGCTGTGAGCTAGAAATGATTAATGATATGAGATGCAAATGTATGTATGCATGTATGCATAAACAATAAACAAAGATAAGTAGAACGTCCCTTCCAACCTTATAACATCCATACAAGAATGGCGAGTCTCTTTTCCTAGGTAATATGGTTAACAAAATACTAACATGGTGTATCTTATTTTCGAATATTTCTCTTGGATGTTTCAACCAATAGTTAAATTTTCAAAAATAGAAATCAATCCATGATAATTCCCATTAATTAGGTTTTAATCCATCCAACCAACTAAAGTAGCTTTTATGCTATATTGGATTAAAACTAAATTAAAAGGTTTATTATATATAGATTTCTCGCTTGAAAAACTAACTAATGATTAATGCCAAAAACAAGCCCATAATTAATTATTCTTAGTATAAACTAGGCTCACAATTGATTTTTGGTATTTCATAATTGACCTAAATTTGCAAGCTCTTTACAAGAAAAGGTTAGATAAAATAATTTTATTTCTAAGCCCATTGTAAAAAGATTTAGAAAAAAATAAATTTTGGGCTTTGTATTTGGGTCATGAGAAAAGAATATTTGACTTGTTTAGAAAAAGTTTTATGTCCAAAGACCATCTTGAAAAGTTTTGAAAATAGCTTTGACCTTTTGGAAAAGAAAAATTTATTTTGAGCTCACAAATGTACTTAGGTCATATTAGAAAAGGAGCAAACCAAATAAGCCATGATTGAAGCCAAGATAAATTAACCATAGTCAAACAACAAGCATTTGGGGTAAAACCCTAAGGAAAGTAACTAGGACAATTACATGAGCTTTAGTCTTTGGGTTAAAAGGCTTAGGTTCCCATAGCAAGTATATACCAAAAGGTACAAGGCTATGAGTGGTTATGCCATGCTCGATCTGCATACCTTGAGTGAAAGTATGGTATCTGTAATATCCTCATTTATGCCCTAGAAGTTTTGCATATTGTTGTTGTTGTTATTGTTGTTGTTATTGTTATATATTGGATTGAATGTATATGATGGGATAAGAAAAGAAATTGGGAGGAGAATGCTTGTGTATATGTGTATTGGGAAAGATTTAGGGTTTAGAGAGAATGGTATATGTTGTGTATATGATGATATATATAACATATAAATTGGTCAAATGAAGAGTCAAAGTGTTGGTTAAGTGGAAGAAGATATTTTTGTGTTAAGTGTGTAATTACATATAAGGGCTTAGATAAGACAAAAAGTTAGTTATATGATTGAGGGCATTTTAGTATTTGCTTGGATAAGAATACTTGGTGGAGATTAAAAGCAAAAATTGACTTTGTGTCTTCATCATTTTCTTCTTTCTTCATGAAGTGGCTGGCTCTCCATTAACAAAAGGGAAAGATAAGTGTTCTTGATTCTAGAAGTGAATTGAAGAAGCAATCCAAGGTTTTGACAAAGGATTGGTGGAATTTCTTCTTCTAATGTAAGTATTCTCTTGTTTTCTTTGTTTATTTGGAAGTTTTGTTGGAAGTGAATAAGAGTTTGGTGATTTTGTGATTTGGTGGGTTTGAGATGTGTTGTGTTGTGTTTTCAAGTGTTTAATTGATTTTAAGTTATGAGTTTAATTAGAGGTTGTTGTTGGAAATGGTGGAGATGTTGATTTGGAGAATGGAGAAGAGTGTTGATTTAAGGGTTTTGAGATGATATGTGTTTAATTGTTATATTAATGTGTTGTGAAGTAATTCTTGTGATGAAAATGTGTTAGAACATTGATTTTGTTCATTTGAAACATGTTATATGATGAATATTGTGTTTGAGTCAAATTGAGAAAGTGTTGGTTTTAGTTAAGGTTGTGTTGATGGGTGACACGGCCATATGCATTGGAGAGACACGGGCGTGTCAATTGATTGGGTTGGCTACTGCCTCTTTTCTTTTTAAGGACACGGGCGTGTCACTCAAGTTGGTTGGGCGTGTCATTTAATTGAGGAAGCTACTGCCTCTTTTCTTTTTAAGGACACGGGCGTGTTCATCAAATGGGTTGGGCGTGTCCTACAAATGAATTACATATTACTTTATACTTTGTTTCTTTTTACATTGTTTTGATTCTTCAAAGGTTCCATTGTTTCTAAACTTAGATATGAACATTATAAACATGTTTCAAACACAAGAATGATCTAATCAAATGAATGTGGAAGATCATAAAGCTAAAAATCATATCAATTGTGTTTTGCCCTAATTGCATTGTTGAGATTTAGCAATGTTGTTATGCACTTTGAATGGTAATGTGTTTCATGAGTAATGTATATTGAAATGTTGTATCAAAGATGAAATGATAACTCAAATAAGACATGATATGAGACAATGCCATTGTGTTTGGCTATGATGAATGATGCTATATGAGATATAATGTGATCATGGATGAGATAAGTATACACTTGAATAATGAAGTGTTATATTGTGAAATGAAATGTGAAGCCATTGTTATTGGCTAATGTGATTCAATGGAAATAAATGAGGCATGTTTGCCTAAATGATAATGAGAATTGAGAATGAAATCTAAATGAATTGTGTGGCTAATGTGTTATTCCATTTTCAGAGTTTGTTGTTGGTGGCATGCCTAATAAGTGTAACAATCTCTTGAAGTTAGGTTGGATTGGATCCTTGAAGCCTAATTGAGATGTTACCACCCTTGAAGCTAGGTTGGATTAGTTCTTGAAGCCAATTTGGGTAGAAGCTTAGCATGCTTTGCTCCCCTTGAAGCTTGGTTGAACTTGATCCTTGAAGCCTAGTTGGGTATATGATATTGATAAATGTGATAACAAACCAAAGCATTAACTCTGAAAATTGAATTGCATATTAGTGTGTCTTGGGCCCATGCTTGTCTTTGTTTAGTGTTGTTTATGGATTGTTTAATGATTAGTTAATGAAGTATGAGAAAAGATGTTGAAATGTGAGATGCACATATTTATATGTTGAATTATGAAATGTAAAGGTATGATGTTAGCTTTGCATTTAAATGGTTACATGTATAATATGAATTGAGAATTGACATTGTATTGTATTAAAGCATATCAATAGCATGTTTTATCTTACTAAGCCGTTGGCTTAGCGCGATAGTGTTTAATCGCGCAGGTAATAGAGTTGATAGAGTTGAACCCGGTAGTTCTTCAAGACCAAGTGAGAGTAGACCTTGAGGAATCCATTTTTGGGAGCTTAAAGATCAAAGCAGACTTGCCAATCATGTATACTTCTTTATATTTTGTAAAGAAATGTTTAATGTGTAAATATGTAATTATTTTATAACTTCCGCTATGTAATATTTAAATGTATATATATATATAACTAATATGTTTTGTTTTATAAGTAAATGACCTATTTTTCTATAATGAATAATGATAAGGGTATTGAATCAAATTGAAAGTGTTTTTGAATATAAAGGAAACCGTAGCATCCCTATGTTTGGTGCACTTATGCTACATTGTTGTGGTTGTAGTGTGGGTGCATTGGATATGGGAGTGTTACAATTGTTTTGGTATCAGAGCCTAGGTTTGAGATTCTCAACCTAGGTAAAATGTAAGGAAAAGAATATTTTTACTTAAAAAAAAATGAATTTCTGAATAACATAAATGTTTATGATTGGCAGTCTTTGATCTTTAATAAGACATCATCTGCTGTGTTTGCAGATATAGGTAGTAATGGATCCCCACTCACGGCAGTCAATTGAGGGAAGTGCGGAGAGTGTTGCTCCTGAGGAGGGAGCTAGGATTGATAGTGTTGAGGAGGCACCTGCTTCGGTGTCGGGTAGACCAGTTGGTGAGGATGTTCCGCCAGCTTGGTTCAGGAATATGATGGAAGTTATGAGACCAGCACCTGTGCAACCAGTGCCACCACCCCCCTCAGCCTTCAGTATCAGTAAGGCACTATGATAAGCTAAGGAAATATGGAGCAGAGGATTTCTTTGGTACAGTTGATCCAGCTGTGGCAGAACAGTGGCTTGATAGAGTTCAGAGAGTATTTGTTCAGTTGCAAGCCACCCCTGAGGAAAAGTTTGACTATGCAAGATCTTTGCTACAAAAGGATGCATATAGTTGGTGGAAAATAGTGCCCCATTCTATGGATGATCCACCAACTTTGTCATATGCTGACTTTTTGAGAGAATTTGAATTGAAGTATACTCCAAGGGAGTATAAAGATGGGAAGAAAAGAGAGTTTTTAGATTTGAGGCAGGATCACCGGACCGTGACAGAGTATGAGGTTGAATTTATCCGGTTGAGTGAGTATGCTGGGGGAATTATAGTTGATGAGATTGATAGATGCAGGAGATTTGAGGAGGGATTGCGGCCTTCTCTTATGTGTCATGTGGCTGGATCCAGATATACTGATTTTTCCCAGCTTGTGGCAGCAGCTCGCAGTGTGGAGAGAGCTCAAGTTATTGCAGCTGCTTCAGAGGAAGAGACTAGAGTTAGGAAGCCTCAGTTCGAGGCAGGGTCTTCTTCTGCGAAGAGAGGAAAAGGGAGTTTTGTTCCTCGGGTTGGTAGGAGTCAGAGGCCTACTGGTAGGTCAGTGCAGTCTCAGAGGCAGAGATTTAGACCTGCAGCTTCAGTGGCTAGTGCTCCAACTCCAATGATTCAGAGATCTACTTACCCCATCTGCATTCATTGTGGGAGGCCACATGGTGGTCCTTGTTGGAAAGCAGGGGTAGCGGGAGTTTGTTTCAGGTGTGGGTCACCTGATCACTTTGTGAGAGATTGCCCTGAGAGACAAGAGCAGGTGTCAGTTGATACTGCAGCTTCTCGGCCCAGTGTGAGGGGAGGTCGAGGAAGCAGGGGCTTTGGCAGAGGAGGCAGAGTTGGGTTCAGTACCAGAGGAGGTTCTGCATCCAGAGAGAATAGACCAGAGGAGGTGGGATCTTCTCAGAGGATTTATGTGATGCAGAGGCAGCCTGATGCATCGGCAGTCATAGCTGGTACTTTTTCTTTATTTGATACTCCAGTACTTGCTTTGATTGATCCGGGTTCCACCCATTCTTATATTAGTGCATCTATTTTGCCTGTTTTTGATGTGCATGCTGAGTCCCTAGGATTTGATGTGTTAGTGACAAATCCGTTAGGGCATAGTGTGGTTGTGAGTAAGGTGCACCGAGATAGTGCAGTAAGGGTGCAAGGTGAGGAGTTCCTTGGAGACTTGATTGAGATGCCATTTAAGGAATATGATGTGATCTTAGGAATGGATTGGCTATCTCGACATGGAGCTGTGGTGGATTGTAAAAAGAAAATTGTTTCTTTGAGGACTGTTGATGGTAGAGAAGTGTTAGTATCTAATGAGCAGGAACAACTAGCCTCCTTATTTGTTTCAGCTGTTGCAGCTAGGAGATTGATTAGAAAGGGGTGTGAAGCCTATCTTGCTCATGTGGTGGATACTAGAGTGAAGGGTTCCCCTATTGATAGCATTGCCACAGTTGCTGAGTTCCCGGATTTATTTCCAGAGGAGTTGCCAGGGTTACCTCCTGAGAGAGAGGTGGAGTTCGGTATTAAATTGTTGCATGGTACCACTCCTATCTCTATTACTCCTTACAGAATGGCACCAGCAGAATTGAGGGAGTTGAAAGTGCAATTACAGGAGTTATTGGACAAAGGATTTATTCGCCCCAGTGTTTCTCCTTGGGGAGCTCCTGTGCTATTTGTGAAGAAGAAAGATGGTACCATGAGGTTGTGTATCGATTATAGGCAATTGAATAAGGTGACTATTAAAAATAAATATCCTTTGCCTAGAATTGATGATCTCTTTGATCAGTTGAAGGGTGCATCTGTGTTTTCTAAAATTGATCTGAGATCTGGGTACCATCAGCTAAGAGTCAGAGCTGAGGATGTTCCGAAGACAGCTTTTCGGACCAGGTATGGGCATTATGAGTTTTTAGTTATGCCTTTTGGTCTGACGAATGCACCTGCAGCTTTTATGGATTTGATGAATAGGGTGTTTAGGCCCTATCTGGATCAGTTTGTAGTGGTCTTCATCGATGATATACTGGTATATTCGCGGAATGAGGAGGAACATGATATGCATCTGTGGATTGTGTTGCAGATTTTGAGAGAGAGGCAGTTGTTTGCTAAATTGTCGAAGTGTGAGTTCTGGTTGGATCAAGTAGCTTTTCTCGGACATGTTGTTTCAGCAGAAGGCATTAAAGTTGATCCGAGCAAAGTTGAAGCTGTATTGAATTGGAATCCACCTAAATCAGTGGCAGAGGTTAGAAGTTTTCTGGGTTTGGCAGGCTATTACCGGCGGTTTGTGAAAGGATTTTCTTTGATAGCTACTCCACTCACCAGATTGCTTCGTAAGGGAGTGAGATTTGTGTGGACGGATCAGTGTCAGGCTAGCTTTGAGCAGTTGAGAGAAATGTTGACTCAAGCGCCTGTTCTAACTTTACCTGTTGAAGGCAAACCATATGTGATCTACAGTGATGCTTCACATAGAGGTTTGGGGTGTGTATTGATGCAAGAAGGTAAAGTTATAGCTTATGCATCTTGACAGTTGAAACCGCATGAGCTTAACTATCCAACCCATGATTTGGAATTGGCTGCCATTGTATTTGCATTGAAAATTTGGCGTCACTATCTGTTTGGGGAGAAATGTTTCATCTACACTGATCACAAGAGTTTGAAGTATTTGGGTGTTCAGAAAGAGCTCAATCTTCGTCAGAGGAGATGGTTAGAATTGATTAAAGACTACGACTGTTTGATTGACTATCATCCAGGTAAAGCAAATGTTGTTGCTGATGCCTTAAGTCGGAAGTCTTTAGCTGGTTTAACAATTTATTCGCTCTCGTTGCTTGTTGAATTGAGAGCTCTGCGTGCTAACTTTGTATCTTGTGATGATGGTGCATTGTTGGCACAATTGCATTTGAAACCAGTTTTATTGGATCAGATCAGAGAGGCTCAGTTGACTGATATGAAGATTCAGAAGATTATTTCAGATTGTCACGATGGAAAGACTAGAGATTTTGTTGTGAGAGATGATGGGAGTCTCTGGTTCAAGAGCAGATTGTGTGTACCCGATGATGCTGATTTGAAGAGAGTTATTTTGGAAGAAGCACATCAGTCGATGTTTTCTATGCATCCGGGTAATACCAAGATGTATCATGATTTGAGACAGCATTATTGGTGGATTGGGTTGAAGAGAGACATTGCTGAGTTTGTATCTAAATGTCTCACTTGTCAGAAGGTTAAAGCAGAGCATCAAGTTCCAACCGGGTTGCTTCAACCATTGTCAGTGCCAGAATGGAAATGGGAAAGAGTGACAATGGATTTTGTGTCTGGTTTGCCATTGACACAAAAGAAGCATGATGCTATATGGGTGATTGTGGATAGATTGACTAAAACAGCTCATTTCCTTCCGGTGCGGATGGATTACTCTTTGGAGAGATTGGCTGAGCTGTACATTCAGGAGATTGTGAAATTGCATGGTGTTCCAACTTCTTTAGTGTCTGATCGAGATCCCCGGTTTACTTCAAGATTTTGGAAGAGTTTGCATAGTGCTTTGGGTTCTCGACTACACTTCAGTACTGCTTTTCATCCACAGACGGATGGACAGTCAGAGAGGGTGATACAGATTATTGAGGACATGTTGAGAAGATGTGTCATCGATTTCTCTGGAAGTTGGGATAGGTTTTTACCTCTTGTGGAGTTTGCTTACAACAACAGTCACCAATCCAGCATTGGTATGGCACCATTTGAAGCATCGTATGGTAGACGGTGCAGGACACCTCTTTGTTGGAGTGAACTTGGTGAAGGTAAAATAATTGGCCCTGATTTGATTCAAGAAACTGAAGAAAAAGTAAAGTTGATTCGAGGCAGGTTAAAAGCAGCTTCAGACCGACAGAAGTCTTATGCAGATCTGAAAAGGAGAGACATAGAGTTTAATGTTGGAGATAAGGTATTTTTGAAAGTATCTCCTTGGAAGAAGATTTTGAGGTTCGGTCGGAAAGGGAAATTGAGTCCTCGATTCATTGGGCAGTATGAAGTGTTAGAAAGAGTTGGGCCAGTTGCATATCGACTTGCTTTGCCACCTGAGTTGGATCGTATTCATAATGTGTTCCATGTTTCTATGTTGAGGAGGTACAGGTCAGATCCATCTCATGTGTTGCCATTTGAGTCTATCGAAGTGAGCCCAGATTTGACATTTGAAGAAGAACCAGTTGCTATCTTGGCACGTGATGTGAAAGAATTGAGGAACAAGAAAGTGCCATTAGTGAAGATTCTTTGGAAGAATCATGCAAAAGAAGAAGCAACTTGGGAAAGTGAGCAAACTATGCGAGAGCAATATCCTCAACTATTTCAGAGTTGATATCAGGTAATTTCGAGGACGAAATTTCTTTTTAGAGGGGGAGAATTGTAATATCCTCATTTATGCCCTAGAAGTTTTGCATATTGTTGTTGATGTTATTGTTGTTGTTATTGTTATATATTGGATTGAATGTATATGATGGGATAAGAAAAGAAATTGGGAGGAGAATGCTTGTGTATATGTGTATTGGGAAAGATTTAGGGTTTAGAGAGAATGGTATATGTTGTGTATATGATGATATATATAACATATAAATTGGTCAAATGAAGAGTCAAAGTGTTGGTTAAGTGGAAGAAGATATTTTTGTGTTAAGTGTGTAATTACATATAAGGGCTTAGATAAGACAAAAAGTTAGTTATATGATTGAGGGCATTTTGGTATTTGCTTGGATAAGAATACTTGGTGGAGATTAAAAGCAAAAATTGACTTTGTGTCTTCATCATTTTCTTCTTTCTTCATGATGTGGCCGGCTATCCATTAACAAAAGGGAAAGATAAGTGTTCTTGATTCTAGAAGTGAATTGAAGAAGCAATCCAAGGTTTTGACAAAGGATTGGTGGAATTTCTTCTTCTAATGTAAGTATTCTCTTGTTTTCTTTGTTTATTTGGAAGTTTTGTTGGAAGTGAATAAGAGTTTGGTGATTTTGTGATTTGGTGGGTTTGAGATGTGTTGTGTTGTGTTTTCAAGTGTTTAATTGATTTTAAGTTATGAGTTTAATTAGAGGTTGTTGTTGGAAATGGTGGAGATGTTGATTTGGAAGAATGGAGAAGAGTGTTGATTTAAGGGTTTTGAGATGATATGTGTTTAATTGTTATATTAATGTGTTGTGAAGTAATTCTTGTGATGAAAATGTGTTAGAACATTGATTTTGTTCATTTGAAACATGTTATATGATGAATATTGTGTTTGAGTGAAATTGAGAAAGTGTTGGTTTTAGTTAAGGTTGTGTTGATGGGTGACACGGCCATATGCATTGGAGAGACACGGGCGTGTCAATTGATTGGGTTGGCTACTGCCTCTTTTCTTTTTAAGGACACGGGCGTGTCACTCAAGTTGGTTGGGCATGTCATTTAATTGAGGAAGCTACTGCCTCTTTTCTTTTTAAGGACACGGGCGTGTTCATCAAATGGGTTGGGCGTGTCCTACAAATGAATTACATATTACTTTATACTTTGTTTCTTTTTACATTGTTTTGATTCTTCAAAGGTTCCATTGTTTCTAAACTTAGATATGAACATTATAAACATGTTTCAAACACAAGAATGATCTAATCAAATGAATGTGGAAGATCATAAAGCTATGAATCATATCAATTGTGTTTTGCCCTAATTGCATTGTTGAGATTTAGCAATGTTGTTATGCACTTTGAATGGTAATGTGTTTCATGAGTAATGTATATTGAAATGTTGTATCAAAGATGAAATGATAACTCAAATAAGACATGATATGAGACAATGCCATTGTGTTTGGCTATGATGAATGATGCTATATGAGATATAATGTGATCATGGATGAGATAAGTATACACTTGAATAATGAAGTGTTATATTGTGAAATGAAATGTGAAGCCATTGTTATTGGCTAATGTGATTCAATGGAAATAAATGAGGCATGTTTGCCTAAATGATAATGAGAATTGAGAATGAAATCTAAATGAATTGTGTGGCTAATGTGTTATTCCATTTTCAGAGTTTGTTGTTGGTGGCATGCCTAATAAGTGTAACAATCTCTTGAAGTTAGGTTGGATTGGATCCTTGAAGCCTAATTGAGATGTTACCACCCTTGAAGCTAGGTTGGATTAGTTCTTGAAGCCAAGTTGGGTAGAAGCTTAGCATGCTTTGCTCCCCTTGAAGCTTGGTTGAACTTGATCCTTGAAGCCTAGTTGGGTATATGATATTGATAAATGTGATAACAAACCAAAGCATTAACTCTGAAAATTGAATTGCATATTAGTGTGTCTTGGGCCCATGCTTGTCTTTGTTTAGTGTTGTTTATGGATTGTTTAATGATTAGTTAATGAAGTATGAGAAAAGATGTTGAAATGTGAGATGCACATATTTATATGTTGAATTATGAAATGTAAAGGTATGATGTTAGCTTTGCATTTAAATGGTTACATGTATAATATGAATTGAGAATTGACATTGTATTGTATTAAAGCATATCAATAGCATGTTTTATCTTACTAAGCCGTTGGCTTAGCGCGATAGTGTTTAATCGCGCAGGTAATAGAGTTGATAGAGTTGAACCCGGTAGTTCTTCAAGACCAAGTGAGAGTAGACCTTGAGGAATCCATTTTTGGGAGCTTAAAGATCAAAGCAGACTTGCCAATCATGTATACTTCTTTATATTTTGTAAAGAAATGTTTAATGTGTAAATATGTAATTATTTTATAACTTCCGCTGTGTAATATTTAAATGTATATATATATATAACTAATATGTTTTGTTTTATAAGTAAATGACCTATTTTTCTATAATGAATAATGATAAGGGTATTGAATCAAATTGAAAGTGTTTTTGAATATAAAGGAAACCGTAGCATCCCTATGTTTGGTGCACTTATGCTACATTGTTGTGGTTGTAGTGTGGGTGCATTGGATATGGGAGTGTTACAGTATCCCTTACATAACACAATACGGGTAACACGGGCATCCTAACTCATGTACACGATGCAATCTAATATGATGCAATGGATAATATCATGACAAGAAAAGATTAATGATTGAATGAACTAAAGTTAGAGCAATTTACCTACATTTGAAGGCTCCACCAAATTTGAAAAGATTTAACCAATCTGTTGCCTACTTCAGATTTGATTTAGGTTGAGCAAAGCAATCTGAAGATGACTGCTTCCTTTGGTTGCTGTCTCTTGCTTGCTAGAGTTCTCTTTTAGCCGCTAGAATTTTTGAGTCTCCAATCCAATAAAACAATTTCTTCCTCCTCCAAAAGTCCCTCAGTTTCGTCCCCCTAATTTTGTTTTTTAATGTTTCATTTATTGGAAAAATCATAAACGTACTTCTAATTGTTTAAGGAAATTAAAACCAAATAGGAAAAGAAACCAAAACCAAATAGAATTTATTTTCAAAAATAAACTTCGCTAGCAAAAAAACTGCTGCGGGTGAAACTTGCGAGCAAGCAAAAACTGCTGCGGGCGGGCGCCAATTTGCCGCAGGAATTTCCTGGACGAATTGGCCCAAGCCGATTCACGTTCGGCGATGAAAGTTTTCGTCGCCAATTTTTTCATTGACGATTTATTTATTTATTTATATATTATATATATTTTAACTTTACTAATATTACTTTTTATTTTTATTAAAAATAATAAATAATAAATACTAAAATAGATATTATTTAATTAAAATACTACAAAAGTTATTTCAAACTATAAAAAATATCGGACCAGACTGTGTCAAAAATTAAGGGTCTACAACTGTCACAGACTAGAGCCAAATGCATACATGTAAATATTTAATTTTGTGAATCTTGTTATTATAATGTACATTATGTTTAAATACTTGTAAATGATGTAAATTGCTAAGTTATTTGAACCAAATGTTATAACTTGGCAAATATGATAAATGTGTTGGATTTTTTTTTTTAGATTTTAGGAGAGTTGATTGACTGAAACTCTTTGGGAGCATGAATTTTTGTGCAGGTTGAGTTGATTGATTTTTGAGAAATGTCCAAAATACATACAAAACTCTGGTGAATTTTTCCTAGAGATTTTTATTTAAAATTTGTATTTTTTGGTAATCAAAAGACTAATATATATAATTTTATTTGTATAGCAAAGTGCATTTTAGGAATTAAATTATTTTCTTATAAAAAATTTTCAAATGACAAGGGTGATGACATTCTTATACTCTATGTGTGTATTTTACATATACATGCTATATATACTATACATATTTTGGGTACAAGGGTATTACAATTTCAAGTATGAAAGGATCTATGTTTAATTTGTAATAATTTGAGGTTTTCATTTCATTTATCTATTTATTTATTTATTTATTTATTTTCAAAGTAAGTACCATTAAGTTGTATAGCTTAGCTCTATTAAATTTATCACGTATGTGACAAGGTCATAGATAGAAGAAGCCCAAATAGGTCTGAGAAAGGTTAGATTTCTTACCACAAGACCATTTTAAGTGGTGTTGCATATCATATATAGTTTTTGCATCCAATACAATCTGGTTTTGCAATTATAACTATTTGATATTTTATAAACCAATTAAGGTTTTGTAAATATTATGTTTATATAAATGTTATATATATTATTTTGTCTATTACTATTTGTAATGCTTGTAATTTTAGTAAAATTTTCCAGTTAAAGAATCTCTTTCTAGTTGTTCTAGAACAGTTAGGAGATTTTATAGAAGAAATGTGGGGTTCTGCTTCTAGTGCCAACATGCTATGGGGTGGTGGTCCCACTTATGGTGTTAAATCAATACGTTCTAAGAAGAAATTTTTGAATGTCAATCTCATCGATCTCATTAGTATCATAACAAATCCTATCAATCAAATAATTAAAAGTAAATAGTTTGGAAGGTTAATTGAGTTATTGATGAAAGAAAATATATAATGTATATGTAAGATATAAATGAAATATATATAAAGTATAAATGACACTAAAAATGAAAAGTCAAAAAGTAAATAGTAAAAGTCAAAAGTAAAAGTTAAAAAATAAATTAAAATTAAAAATTAAAATGAATTATGGATGGAAGAAAAAATATCTAAATATTTAATTATTATTAATTAAATAAATAATTAATATATATGTGGTTAAGAAAGAAGTAATTAAAAAGTAAAAAAAAAAACTATTTGTCATCTTCTTCTTCTCCCTCTCACTTTGGGCTGAATTCCATGGAAGAACAAGGGAGGTTGTTCTTCTTCAATTACTCCCAATTTGCCAAGGATTGTTAAGAATTCAAGGCGGTTTTGAAGAATCCTTAAACTTTAGGTAAGCCTTCTTGATTTTTAGGTGATTTTTCTTGAAATCAAAGATTATGTAAGATTTGAGGTTTTGATGGTGATGTTTATAATTGATAATATGGCTTGTTTTAAAGTTATTTTGATAAGTATACAAAGATTTTGTGGTTGAAAGTTGAATAAGATTAGGTTTTTGGGAGGTTAGGGTTTGCGGAGTTGATATGTGAAATTTGAGTTTTTAAAGGGGATTTTAATAATTGTTAAAATGGGTTGTAATGATGTTATTTTGATGTAGAAACAAGCATTTTAAGGTTGGATAATTGAAAATTATTGGTTTGGTGGGAGTTTGGAAGAGGTCGTATGTTAATTAGGGTTTTTGAGCAAATTTTGGGTAGTAAGGGTATAAGCAATGTTTGAATGATTAAAATGTGCTAAAATGAATTGGTAATGATATATTTAAACTTATAACTTGATTTAGGATTGAAAGAACCAAAATATTGCTTTTTTAAAAGAAGTAGGGTCTCTTGGTGAATTTGGGTAGAATGTGGGTAGTTAGTATTCAATTTGTTAAAATGTGTTAGAATAAATTTCTAATGCTACATTTGGGCTTAAAACTTTATTTAGAATTTATTAAAATAGTATTTCAAAATTAAAGTATATTAAGGCAAATATTGGAAATTGGAAAGAAATGTAATAATTTTAGTTTGATTAGTTAAAATGAGTATAATTATATTTCTAATGATTTATTTAATCTATAATTTGGTTTAGGACTATAGACCCTTGATTTTGGCCCTACGCTAGTGTTTTGATCATTTGTGTATTTATTTTTAATATAAGTTTATTGGCTTTTGATTTGTTTTTCTTTTAATTTGTGTTTAAACTTTTCTTGAAGTATTTGATCCAGGATGAAGAACAAAATAATGGAGATTTAATTTAATTTGATGGATTATTAAGGTAAAAAAACATGAGACACGGCCAAGACACTTCTTTGCTTGGCCGTGTCCCTCATCCAAGGCAACACTCACATGACACGGCTTGAGTTAACAAGCCACTGGCCATGTTCATCAGAATAAATTGGCAGAGGCAAACATTGGGAGAAGACACGGCCAAGCCACTGGTCGTGTCTCAATTGATGAAGCCAAAGAGCAAAGATTGTAACACCCCTTCCTGACCTACGTGTGTAAGCTGAGTAGAGGCGCCACACTATCCTAATGTTGCTACCAATTTTACTTAGTCAAATTTTAGTTCCAATTTTTATAGAAATTTTGCCATAGTTTCGCCTAGAAATTGAATCCCAAGTGTCGACAAAACTAGTTTTTTCTGATTTTTGAAAACATTTTTACACAAACCAATGCAAACAAAATCATTCTTAGTACACTCCCAATAAATCCCCCTTATAACCTCAACTACAACCTGCAAAAAGGATTTACACTTCTAATACAAAATAAAGTAAAGGTTTATTATGAAACACAGTAGATAAAATATTTGTTCACTATGCAGCAGAAAGTAACAATATTTACAAATTCATATACATCAAAACTTCAGTTTTACAAAACAAAAAATGTATACATGTTTGGCAGTCAGTCTTCGATCTTTAAGCCCACTAATCACACTTCAAAATCTAGACTCGACTCAGCCTAGAGGAACTTTCTGGTTCTTCCCTGTCACCTGCGCGATGAACCACAATCGCGCTAAGCCCACGGCTTAGTGATACAAACAACCATAATATTATGCCTCAATGCAATGCCAATGTCACACAATCAAGTTTCATAAACAATTCAAAAGAATATTATATTTCACAATCTTACATTATTTAATAATTAATCAAAACATTCATGATTCACATTGAAAATAAAGACAAGCATGGGCTCAAGATACTCTAATATGTTATTCAAAGTTCAGAGTTACTACTTTGGTCCATAATCACAATCATCAATACATTTATCCATGGATAATCAACTAGATTTGAGCTTACGACCCAGTCATTTCACTCAATCTAGTTTCAATAATTTGTTTTTGAGGTTTACGACCCGGTCATTTCACCCCAAAAACATCACATTTCACATTTTTCAACTGGAATCGGCTTACGACCCGGTCATTTCACCTATCCAGTGATTCATAGGCATGCTACCAAACCCAGAACTCTGAAAATTGAATAACATATTAGGCACACAAATCATTTCATTTTTTTCTTTATTAAACTCTTTTCATTTCATTTCTCATTTCATATTCCACAATCAACTAGGCAACTATGCCTCAATTATTTCATTTGCATTGTCATAGCCAACAACTATGGCTTCACATTTCATCATGTTTCAATTCACATTTCATATTTCATTATAACATCACATCTTTCACCTCACATCTTTCACATTTCATATCTCATATTTCATTTCATAATCATATAGACAAACATGCTTCAATCATCTTATTTACATCATTATAACCAATGGCATTAACACACATTTTACATGCTCATCACAACATTCACATTATACCAAACATACATTTTTAATATGCATTAGATTTCTTAACACATTTACAATCAAATGTATGTTAAGTCTCAACATCATATGAATGTATGCAATAATGTAGGTTGTACTTAAGTCAAGAAGTTGCAGTATCAGCCTGCCTATACTCCTGCATCTCAGGACAATTTCTAACAAAATGAGCTGGTGACCCACATCTAAAACACCCAGCTGATCCACCAATCTTCCAACAAATACCCCCATGTGTAACACCCCTATATACCGTATACGTATACAGCATGCTGATACGATCGTAATATACGTATACTGAATATAGGTTGCCACTGTTTATAAAATACACAAAACATACCTTTTAAAACAAATAAAAGAGATCCAAATTCACGAGAGTATTTATAAAACACAATAGTTAAAAACATTTAATTACTCCGCAGCGGAAATGGTAGAAATATTCACAATGACATAAACATTGAAATCAAAGTTACAAATATAAAATATATACATAAGTGGTAGCTTGATCTCTGATCTTTAAGTCCAAGAATAACTCCTCAATGTCTAGACTCACTCGGCCTAGTGGAACTCTCAGGTTCTTCTCTGACACCTGCGCGAAGAACCACAATCGCGCTAAGCCTATGGCTTAGTAATACAAGCTATAATATCAATATGCCATGGTGCAATGTTCAAGTCATACAATCAAATTATGTTCATATATCATAACATTATATCATTTCTCATCAATTTCTCCAATTCATAATCACATTATAACAAACACAAGCATGGGCCCAAAATGACACTAATATGTTATTCAAGGTTCAGAGTAACTGTTTTGGTCCAATATCACAACTCATCAAGCCCGTAGGCAATATATATATCATATCTCTATCCATGGATAGCGTAACAGACCCAGTCTCTTGGACCATCAACTCATAATTATGAGGAGATCCTCAACCCGGCTAGACTGTTACTAAATTTCAATTGGAAAATAGCTTACGGGCCATCCCATTTCGCCTATCCAATGATTCATTTCACATTTTTCAACTGGAACCAGCTTACGGGCCATCCCATTTTGCCTATCCAGTGATTCACATTTTCAATTGGCATCGGTTTACGGGCCATCCCATTTCACCGATCCAATGATTCATAGGCATGCCGCCAAATACAGTACTCTGAAAATTGAATCAACATATTATACACACAATCATTTTATTTAGTTTCATATTTCAATTCATTTCTCATTTAACATTTCTTAGCCAATCATCATGGCTTCATATCTCATATAAGTAAGCATACCTCAACCTTTTCATTCACATCATTATTATCAACCACATTGATTTCACATTTCATCATATCTCAACATGGCATATACTTAACAATTCACATTATACACAAAATAACATTATTTATATGTATGAACAATATAATGCACTACTCATCACATTTACATTCATATGCATTGAGTCTCAACATGTCTATGCATTAATGAAGAACTTGTACTTACCTTAACAACAACCCTCACAACTCTAAACACTTCTTTCTTCAAGAATCTATCACCTCTTGAATATGGGTAAATTCACCTTCTTCACAACCAAGGATGGAGAACTCTTAAACCTTCAACTTGTTCTCTTGAAAACTCTTCTACTCTTGATCTTGCAAGGATAAATCTCTTCCTCTCTCTCTTGTTTCTGCTAGCCGAAGAACAAAGCAAAAGAAATGGAAAAAGGAAAGAAAGAAATGGGCTGTCACGTAAGAAAGGAAAGAAGAGAAGCCAAAGACAAATTCAAACCTTCTCTCTCCAACAACTTTCCTTAAAATCCTCTCCACCTTTCATTTAATATTAAACAAATAAAATATCTTTTCCCACTACACAAAACTCACTTAAATAATTCTTATTCTCTTACCATTAAGCTTATACACATAATCCAATTAATATCAACAATTAATCCAATTCTCCTAGGGTACAATTTGGGATATTACAATTCTTCCCCTCTTAAAAGAAATTTCATCCTCGAAATTATCTGAAATCAAGTCCGAAACAAATGAGGATACTGGTCTCGCATAGTTTGCTCACTTTCCCAATTAGCCTCTTCTTTTGCATGGTTCTTCCATAGAACTTTTACCAATGGCACTTTCTTGTTTCTCAATTCTTTCACTTCATGTGCCAAGATAGCAATTGGTTCTTCTTCAAATGTTAGATCTGAACTAACTATAACAGATTCAATTGACAACACATGAGATGGATCCGACCTGTACCTCCTCAACATAGAAACATGGAATACATTATGGATCCTATCCAACTCAGGTGGCAAAGCAAGTCGATAAGCAACTGGTCCTACTCTTTCCAATATCTCATACGGTCCCATGAAACGAGGATTCAATTTTCCTTTCTGACCAAACCTCAAGATCTTTTTCCAAGGAGATACTTTCAAAAATACTTTCTCTCCTACACTATACTCAATGTCTCTCCTCTTCAAATCCGAATAAGACTTATGTCGGTCTGAAGCTGATTTCAATCTATCTCGAATGATCTTTACTTTTTCCTCAGTCTCTTTAACCAAATCAGGACCAATTAACTTACCTTCACCAATTTCATTCCAACACAAAGGTGTCCTACAACTTCTTCCATACAATGCTTCGAATGGTGCCATCCCAATACTCGATTGATGACTGTTATTGTAAGCAAATTCCACAAGAGGCAAAAATCTATCCCAACTTCCAGAGAAATTAATGACACAGCTTCTTAACATATCTTCAATGATCTGTATCACTCTCTCTGACTGCCCATCCGTCTGCGGATGGAAAGCAGTACTAAAGTGCAGTCGAGAACCCAAAGCTCTATGCAAACTCTTCCAAAACCTCGAAGTAAACCTCGGATCTCGATCAGACACTAAAGAAATTGGGATTCCATGCAATCTCACAATCTCATGGATATACAGCTCAGCTAATCTCTCAAGAGAGTAATCCATCCGAACTGGAAGAAAATGAGCTGTCTTAGTCAACCTGTCAACAATCACCCAAATAGCATCTTGTTTCCTTTGGGTCAAAGGTAACCCTGAAACAAAATCCATTGTTACTCTGTCCCATTCCATTCAGGCACTGACAAAGGTTGAAGCAACCCAGTTGGAACTTGATGCTCTGCTTTAACCCTCTGACAAGTGAGACATCTAGACACAAACTCCGCAATGTCTCTCTTCATACCAGACCACCAATAATGCTGTCTCAAATCATGGTACATCTTCGTACTGCCCGGATGCATAGCAAACACTGATTGGTGTGCTTCTTCTAAAATAATCTTCCTTAAGTTATCATCCTCAGGAACACACAATCTATTCTTCAACCACAAACTACCATCATCTCTCACAACAAAATCTCGGCTCTCTCCTTTTTGGCAATCAGAAACAACCTTCTGAATTTTCTTATCAGCCAACTGAGCCTCCTTAATCTGATCTAACAACACTAGTCTCAATTGTAATTGTGCCAACAATGCACCATCATCACAAGATATGAAACTAGCATGCAAAGCCCTCAACTCAACAAGCAACGAGAGCGAAAACACAGTCAAACCTGCTAAAGACTTCCGACTCAAGGCATCAGCAACAACATTTGCTTTACCTGGATGATAATCAATCAAACAGTCGTAGTCTTTAATCAATTCCAACCATCTTCTCTGACGAAGATTAAGTTCCTTCTGAACTCCCAAATATTTCAAACTTTTATGGTCGGTATAGATAAAGCATTTCTCTCCGTACAAATAATGTCGCCATATCTTCAAAGCAAACATAATAGCCGCCAATTCCAAATCATGAGTCGGATAATTGAGCTCATGCGGCTTCAACTGACGAGAAGCATAAGCTACCACTTTACCCTCTTGCATCAGCACACAACCCAAACCACTATGTGAAGCATCACTATAAATCACATATGGTTTATCTTCTATAGGCAAAGTGAGAACAGGAGCTTGAGTTAACATCTTCTTCAACTGCTCAAAGCTAGCTTGACACTGATCAGTCCACACAAATCTCACTCCCTTCCGAAGAAATCTGGTAAGTGGAGTAGCTATCAAAGAAAAACCCTTTACAAATCGCCGATAATAGCCTGCCAAACCCAGAAAACTTCTAACTTTCGTCACAGACTTCGGTGGACTCCAATTCAAAATAGCTTCAACATTACTCGGATCAACTCTAATGCCATCAACTGAAACAATGTGACCGAGAAAAGCTACTTGATCAAGCCAGAATTCACACTTCGACAGCTTAGCATACAAATGCTTCTCTCTCAAGATTTGCAACACAATTCTCAAATGCTTGTCATGCTCTTCCTCATTCTGAGAATACACCAAAATATCATCTATAAACACCACCACAAACTGATCAAGATAGGGCCTAAACACCCTATTCATCAAATCCATGAAAGCTGCAGGTGCATTCGTCAAACCAAAAGGCATCACCAAAACTCATAATGCCCATACCTGGTTCGAAAAGCTGTCTTCGACACATCTTCAGCTCGGACCCGCAATTGATGGTACCCTGATCTCAAATCAATCTTAGAGAATACTGCTGCTCCCTTCAACTGATCAAAGAGATCATCAATTCTAGGCAAAGGATACTTATTCTTGATAGTCACTTTATTCAATTGCCTATAATCGATACACAATCTCATAGTACCATCCTTCTTCTTTACAAACAACACAGGAGCTCCCCATGGTGAAACACTAGGGCGAATGAATCCTTTATCTAACAACTCCTGTAATTGCACCTTCAATTCTCTCAGTTCAACAGGTGCCATTCTATAAGGAGTAATAGAGATAGGAGTGGTACCCGGCAACAAATCAATACCAAACTCCACCTCTCTCTCAGGAGGCAATCCTGGCAACTCCTCTGGGAAAACATCCGGAAACTCAGCAACTGTGGCTATGCTATCAAGTTGAGAACCTACCACCCTGGTATCTAAGACATGAGCAAGATAGGCATCACACCCTTTCTGATCAACCTCCTAGCTGAAACAGCTGAAATCAACGAGGATGCAAGTTGCTTCTGCTCGCTAGATACCATCACAATTCTATCATCACTAGTTCTCAAAGTAACATTCTTCCTCTTACAATCTACCACAGCTCCATGTCTAGATAACCAATCCATACCCAAAATCAAATCATACTCCTTAAATGGCATCTCAATCAAATCACCAAGAAACTTTTCACCCTGAACCACAATTGCACACTCTCGGTGCACCTTACTAACAATCATACTATGCCCTAACGGATTTGTCACCAAAACATCGAATCCTAAGGATTCAACATGCAATTCAGACATAGGCAATATAGATGCACTAATATATGAATGAGTGGATCCAGGGTCAATTAAAGCAATAACAGAGATGCCAAATAAAGAGAAAGTACCAGCAATGACAGCTGAAGCATCTGGCTGTCTCTGCATTACATAAACTCTCTGGGATGGTCCGGCCTTATCAGGTCTACTGTCTCTAAATGAAGATCCTCCCCTCTGACTGAACCCAGATCTACCCCCTCTGCCAAAACTCCTGCCTCCTCTACCTCCTCTGCCAAAACTGGGTCGAGAAACTACAGAATCCACTGACCTCTGTTCCTGCATCTCAGGACACTCTCTAATGAAATGATCAGGCGATCCACAATGAAAACACACACCTGATCCACCAATCCTCTGACAACCACCCACATGGATCTTACCACAAAGCTCACATATCCGTGGAGTAGATCTCTGAATCACTGGGGTAGGAGCACTAGCTACAGAAGCTGTAGATCGTGATCTCTGTCTCGAATACTGTATTGACCTACCAGTCGGCCTCTGACTCCTCCCAACTCTGGGAACAAAGCTGCCTCTACCCCTCTTAACAGATGAAGACCCTGCCTCAAACTGGGGCCTTCTCACTCTAACCTCCTCTTCAGAAGCAGATGCTGCAATGTCCTGGGCTCTCTCCACACTCCTAGCTGCAGCAACAAGCTGGGAGAAATCCTGATATCTGGAACCAGCCACAAGACACATAATAGAGGGCCTCAATCCCCCTTCAAATCTCCTGCATCTGTCAATCTCATCAGATATAATACCACCTGCATAATGGCTCAACCGGATAAATTCAACCTCATACTCTGTTACTGTCCGGTGATCCTGTCTCAAACTCAGAAACTCCGTTTTCTTCATATCTTTATACTCCCTTGGAGTATACTTCCGCTCAAACTCCCTGAGAAAATCAGCATAAGATAGGGTAGGTGGATCATCTATGGCATGAGGCACAGTCTTCCACCAGTCATAGGCGTCCTTCTGCAGTAATGACCTGATATAATCAAATTTTTCTTCAGGTGTGGCTTGCAACTGAATAAAGATCCTCTGTACTTTGTCTAACCATTGTTCAGCCACTGCCGGGTCTATAGTACCCAGAAAATCTTCTGCTCCAAACTTCCTCAATTTATCATACTGCCTGACTGATACCTGAGGCTGAGGTGGTGGTGGCGGTGGTTGCACTGGAGCTTGTCTCATTACTTCCATCATATTCCTGAACCAAGCTGGTGGAACCTCATCACCAACTGGTCCCCCTGCCCCAGAAGCAGGTGCCTCCCCGGCTCTATCAATTCTAACCTCATCTCTATACTCATCCGGAGCTATACTCTCCGCACTTCCCTCAACAGACTGACACGAATGAGGATCCATCACAACCTAAATCTGCAAATATAGCAGAATACACCTTATTAAAGATCAGAGTCTGCCAATACTAAGTATATATTTTACTCAAAAACCAACTTTTCAAATCAAAATACTCTTTTTCTTACAGTTGACCTAGGTTGAGAATCTCAAACCTAGGCTCTGATACCAAAATAATTGTAACACCCCTATATACCGTATACGTATACAGCATGCTGATACGATCGTAATATATGTATACTGAATATAGGTTGCCACTGTTTATAAAATACACAAAACATACCTTTTAAAACAAATAAAAGAGATCCAAATTCACGAGAGTATTTATAAAACACAATAGTTAAAAACATTTAATTACTCCGCAGCGGAAATGGTAGAAATATTCACAATGACATAAACATTGAAATCAAAGTTACAAATATAAAATATATACATAAGTGGTAGCTTGATCTCTGATCTTTAAGTCCAAGAATAACTCCTCAATGTCTAGACTCACTCGGCCTAGTGGAACTCTTAGGTTCTTCTCTGACACCTGCGCGAAGAACCACAATCGCGCTAAGCCTACAGCTTAGTAATACAAGCTATAATATCAATATGCCATGGTGCAATGTTCAAGTCATACAATCAAATTATGTTCATATATCATAACATTATATCATTTCTCATCAATTTCTCCAATTCATAATCACATTATAACAAACACAAGCATGGGCCCAAAATGACACTAATATGTTATTCAAGGTTCAGAGTAACTGTTTTGGTCCAATATCACAACTCATCAAGCCCGTAGGCAATATATATATCATATCTCTATCCATGGATAGCGTAACAGACCCAGTCTCTTGGACCATCAACTCATAATTATGAGGAGATCCTCAACCCGGCTAGACTGTTACTAAATTTCAATTGGAAAATAGCTTACGGGCCATCCCATTTCGCCTATCCAATGATTCATTTCACATTTTTCAACTGGAACCAGCTTACGGGCCATCCCATTTCGCCTATCCAGTGATTCACATTTTCAATTGGCATCGGTTTACGGGCCATCCCATTTCACCGATCCAATGATTCATAGGCATGCCGCCAAATACAGTACTCTGAAAATTGAATCAACATATTATACACACAATCATTTTATTTAGTTTCATATTTCAATTCATTTCTCATTTAACATTTCTTAGCCAATCATCATGGCTTCATATCTCATATAAGTAAGCATACCTCAACCTTTTCATTCACATCATTATTATCAACCACATTGATTTCACATTTCATCATATCTCAACATGGCATATACTTAACAATTCACATTATACACAAAATAACATTATTTATATGTATGAACAATATAATGCACTACTCATCACATTTACATTCATATGCATTGAGTCTCAACATGTCTATGCATTAATGAAGAACTTGTACTTACCTTAACAACAACCCTCACAACTCTAAACACTTCTTTCTTCAAGAATCTATCACCTCTTGAATATGGGTAAATTCACCTTCTTCACAACCAAGGATGGAGAACTCTTAAACCTTCAACTTGTTCTCTTGAAAACTCTTCTACTCTTGATCTTGCAAGGATAAATCTCTTCCTCTCTCTCTTGTTTCTGCTAGCCGAAGAACAAAGCAAAAGAAATGGAAAAAGGAAAGAAAGAAATGGGCTGTCACGTAAGAAAGGAAAGAAGAGAAGCCAAAGACAAATTCAAACCTTCTCTCTCCAACAACTTTCCTTAAAATCCTCTCCACCTTTCATTTTATATTAAACAAATAAAATATCTTTTCCCACTACACAAAACTCACTTAAATAATTCTTATTCTCTTACCATTAAGCTTATACACATAATCCAATTAATATCAACAATTAATCCAATTCTCCTAGGGTACAATTTGGGATATTACACCATGGGTCTTACCACAATGATCACATACAGGTGGAGTAGACCTCTGAATCACTGGAGTCGGGGCACTAGCTACAAAAACTGTCGGTCTCGGCCTCTGCCTCTGATACTGAACTAATCTGCCCGACTATCTCTGGGTTCTACAGGTTCTCAAAACAAAACCTCCTCGAACCCTCTTCATAGATGAAGACCCTGCCTCAAATTGGGATCTCCTTACCATGGTCTCTTCCTCAGTAGCAGCTGCTGCAATGCCCTGTGCTCTCTCAACACTTCTAGCTGCTGCAACAAGCTGAGAAAAATCCTGGTACCGGGAACCAGCCACAATGCACATGATAGAGGGCCTCAATCCCTCCTCAAATTTACTTAGTCAAATTTTAGTTCCAATTTTTACAGAAATTTTGCCATAGTTTCGCCTAGAAATTGAATCTCAAGTGTCGACAAAACTGGTTTTTTTCTAATTTTTGAAAACACTTTTACAAAAACCAATGCAAACAAAATCATTCTCAGTACACTCCCAATAAATACCCCTTATAACCTCAACTACAACCTGCAAAAAGGATTTACACTTCTAGTACAAAATAAAGTAAAAGGTTTATTATGAAACACAGTAGATAAAATATTTGTTCACTATGCAGCGGAAAGTAACAATATTTACAAATTTATATACATCAAAACTTCAGTTTTACAAAACATAAAATTTATACATGTTTGGCAGTCAGTCTTCGATCTTTAAGCCCACTAATCACACTTCAAAATCTAGACTCGACTCGGCCTAGAGGAACTTTCTGGTTCTTCCCTGTCACCTGCGCGATGAACCACAATCGCGCTAAGCCCACGGCTTAGTGATACAAACAACCATAATATTATGCCTCAATGCAATGCCAATGTCACACAATCAAGTTTCATAAACAATTCAAAAGAATATTACATTTCACAATCTTACATTATTTAATAATTAATCAAAACATTCATGATTCACATTGAAAACAAAGACAAGCATGAGCCCAAAATACACTAATATGTTATTCAAAGTTCAGAGTTACTGCTTTGGTCCATAATCACAATCATCAATACATTTATCCATGGATAATCAACTAGATTTGAGCTTACGACCCAGTCATTTCACTCAATCTAGTTTCAATAATTTGTTTTTGAGGTTTACGACCCGGTCATTTCACCCCAAAAACATCACATTTCACATTTTCCAACTAGAATCGACTTACAACCCAGTCATTTCACCTATCCAGTGATTCATAGGCATGCTACCAAACCCAGAACTCTGAAAATTGAATAACATATTAGGCACACAAATCATTTCATTTATTTCTTTATTAAACTCTTTTCATTTCATTTCTCATTTCATATTCCACAATCAACTAGGCAACTATGCCTCAATTATTTCATTTGCATTGTCATAGCCAACAACTATGGCTTCACATTTCATCATGTTTCAATTCACATTTCATATTTCATTATAAAATCACATCTTTTACCTCACATCTTTCACATTTCATATCTCATATTTCATTTCATAATCATATACACAAACATGCTTCAATCATCTTATTTACATCATTATAACCAATGGCATTAACACACATTTTACATGCTCATCACAACATTCACATTATACCAAACATACATTATTAATATGCATTAGATTTCTTAACACATTTACAATCAAATGTATGTTAAGTCTCAACATCATATGAATGTATGCAATAATGTAGGTTGTACTTACCTTAAAACCAACTCACACCAATCTATACACTTACTCTTCCAAGAATCCTCAACACTTAGGTTAGGGCAATTCAACCTCTTCATAACCTAATCCAAAAAGAATATTAGCAAAATGACCATATGAATAGTAAATTCTGGTTTTAGACTCCACTTTATCCTTATTTTGAAATATTGTATAAAATAATCTACTTGACTAAAAACTCTAAAAGTTTTACAGAACTCAATTTTACGTCGTAAAATCATTCCTTTAAAATTTCAGAGCAAACTGAACACAAAAGCTTGGTCAAATAATTCACCCAACCAGACTGCCCCAATTGCCCTGCATCCTGGCAGCAGTTCTGAACTTTGTGAATTCCATAAATTAAATTCAATCAACGTGGTTCCAAATTATTTTTCTCAAATACTAGACTCACTAAGAAACAACATATCCAAAATTCAATTGGATATTATTTGTCTACATTTTATTAAAAATCCCGAAAGATAGCTGTCTCAGTTAAGGTACCTGCTAGAACAGGTCTAATAAAAATAATCTTTCCAAAATCATAACCATTCCAAAATCGAATCAACATATTTTTCAGTCATTCTAGACTCATAAAGGCACAACATATCAATAATTCACTTCAAGAACATTTTTCTATATTTAATTAAAAATCATACAAGTCACAGCATTTACTAATTGTAAAACAGAAAAATTTCAACTTCACTAAACACAACTCTTACTCTTCCATTACCAACACCAACCTAACTTCTTATCTTTAATTCCATTTCAACACTTTTACACACACCATACACAAAACACACTCCAACCATCAACAACACTCCATCAAACTCAAACAAAATTCCAAATAGAACAAGAGAAATCAAGAGAAAACTTACCAAAAATGATGAACTTCTTGAATTTCCAACTTAATCTCTTGAAAACTCCTTCAATTTTGAGTCTGGAACAAACAAAACTCACTCTTGCTCTCTTTCTTTGGATGGCCGGCCAACAAAAGGGAAAGAGAAGAAAATGAACAAGTGAAAGAGACAAAGTCAAACTTCTCATCTCTTTAAACCTCCACCAAGCATTTCAAAAAGAAAATTACTTAAATACCCTCATCTATTTATTTTAACTTCCTTTCACTTACATGCCCTTTTTAGTAATTTCATAATTAAAAAAATAAATATCTTCTTCCTTTGACCATCCATTTGACTTGTATATATGTTATATATATTTCCATATATACAACATATACACTCTCTTTTAAATTCTTTTCTCTTTCCAATTACACATATACATTTTAATTCAAATAAAACAACAATTATTTCAAAACTCCTAGGGCACACTTTGGGATATTACAAAGACAAAGTGAAGCAAAGGCAGAGGTGAACACACCCAAGAGACACGGCCAAGGCCTTGGCCGTGTCCCATCTAAATATCAAAGCAAAGATGGAGAACACACTCAAGAGACATGGCCAAGCCACTGGCAGTGTCACACGACACAGACAAGGCCTTGGCCATGTCCCACTTGGAAAAGAAAAATGAAATTAGGGCAGCCATGGACACGGCCACATGGCTTGGCTATGTCCATAAGAAAATGAGTGACACGGCCAAGTCACTCATGACTTGGCTGTGCCTTGTGAAGGTTCTTTCAATCATTTTACATGAAATGGGGGATAAAATAGGGGACAACAAGTGATATATTTTAATAAGAAATAATAAAAGAACAAAAAGGTTGCCTAATTCATGGGATGAAAATTTAAAATAATGAAATAAGTGGGAGATAAAGTTTAACACCCTTATACCCTATATACGTTTAATACATATTTTCAGCATATGTAAAATACACATATACGGTATAAAAATATCACAGACCGATTAAATAAAAATTTTCACATTTCTGCTTTAAGATTTCAAATATTAATATATAAAATAAATAGTATATAAATATTATTTGCTTGTTATAGGAATCCAAAATAAATATTTTATATGAAAATATCTTGGAAAAATTCACCAGAGTATAGTTTGTAATTTGAACGTTTCCAAAATTCACCAAACAAAATCAATTCACCAATACTTCTCAATTTCTCCATATTTTCTTAAAATACTTATATATAGGTTTATATATATCAACATTACATATAAAATCCCATCTTAAACAAAAATATTCAAATCATTCTTTACAATTTACAATATATGCTTCAAAAACATATCATAACATACATAATATAAAAAATGTACATGCTGGCAACTGGCTCTGATCTTGATGTACCCAAAACAACTCTTCAAGTTCAATAAATACAAACATAGACCCGACCAGGTCTAGTAAAACTCTCCGGCTCTACCAAAACATCCATGACACCTGCGCGACGAATTACAATCGCGCTAAGCGGAAGCATAGTGGTACGAACTTTGGTAATAATAAAAATGTAAAGTAATGCCAATGCACAATGCATGTAGAGGTCACATCATTTCACTTTCTTATATTTTTCAAATATTTCATACTCACAACTCATAACATTATATTGCTCAATTGTATCACAATTCATAATCACATTAAAGCAAAGACAAGCATGAGCCCAAAAAGGATCTAATATGATATTCAAATTTCAGAGTTACTGCTTTGGTCCATAATAACACCATGTGTCTAGCCCGTAGGCAATATATATATCCATGGATAATGTAATAGCCCCAGTCTCTTGAACCTCAACCCGGCTAGACCCTTAGGCCCCAGTATCTTGGTCCTCAACCCGGCTAGACTACTATGGTTTTTGAGGCTTGTGACCCAGTCTTTTCACCCCAAAAACATCATATTTATCATTTATCTGCTGGGCTCGGCTTACTACTCGGTCTTTTCACCTGCCCAGCAATTCATAGGCATGCGGCCAAACCCAAAACTCTGAAAATTGAATAACATACTAGGCACACAATTAATTCATTTATCTCATTATCAAATACTTTCACAATTCATTTCTCATTTTATTTCTCATAATCAAACTAGGCTCATTGCCTTATTTTTACATTTTTTTTATTTTTCTCATTTTTCACATCTTTCTCATTTTTCTCACCTTTCTCATTTTTTTCTCATTTTTATCAATATCAATTCATTTCATTATTCCACATATCTCATTTTTGCATTCACAACACATTACCCAATTACTTTGGATATTTTCACATAATATGCATATTTCACACTTTACACAATTTAGCCATTATCAATGGCTTTTCACAATGCATTTAACACATATATGGCATTACAAATGTCACAGCACATTATTCATACTCAATCAATGAACCAAGTAGCTTAACACATTTTTCAACCAAAAGGTGTTAAGTCCAAATGTCATGCAAATATAAACATTATATTTAAAGTTTGTACATATCTCTACTAGCAACCAAAGTAAGCACAATACAACCTCCAATCCTATCCTTCCATCTTGCCCTTCACCACTTGGATGAAGCAAATCAACCTCCCTCAATGCCTATACCAAATGTGATCATACATAATCATTTAATATCACATTCTAAGGTATTCTCAACATCAAACTATATTTAAACATCACTCTAAACCAAATCCCAAAATTAAGCTTTACCTCACTTTAACTTTGAAAAACCATATCAAGCCATTTAAATTAGTGTTTTAAGTTTATTAATATCATTAAAAACATATTTTAATACATTTAAATCGTTTACATTATAACAATACACTCTTATACACAAAATCTCAAAAATGGCATAACCTTCCCCCATTGAAGGTTTTCCATTCCAACACAATCCATTACTCATTTCAAGCTTATATTCATCACTTTTAATACTAAACAACATGCTTAAATAAATAAAATCACACAATTCAACCACTTTGGAAAATCACTTTTCCAAAATCCTAAATCTCCACTTCCATTCTCAAACTCCAGCCAAACACAACCAAATCTAATATTTGACTTTAAAATACTTGTTTATGTATCAAAACAACTCATTTGGAATCAATTTACACAATTAAAAACCATGATTTCAAAACCCCAAAAATTACATAACCCTAAATTCTCTCTCTTCACCAATCTTACCCAAACTCAACCATTTCTTTAATCCAACCATAAAATCATTAATAACAATAAAAAAACTTCATTCATATCCAATTAAGTAATTAAATCATGCTAATATAGAATTTCAAAATTTACATAACACACTTTTCCATAGAATTTGAAAATTTGGTAAGAAAGCTTACCAATTGATGAAGAAACTTCTAAAACTCCACTTCAATCCTTAAAATCTCTTCAATTTTTGGAGTATGGAAGAAGCAAATCCCTCTTGTGAAGCCGTGAAATTCGGCCTTGAAGGAAAGAAGAAGAAGAAGACTTTATTTTTTTTATTTCTCTTTCCATTCACCCTTTAATTTTAAACCATATATATATATATTAAAATAATTTAATAATTTTTTATTTAATTTTTTATTTAATAAATTAAAAGTCCTAAAATCTCTCTTCCATTCAAAAATAATTTATTTTTTAATTATTTTATTAATTTTAAATTTCTAAGATTTAATTACCAAAATACCCTTTTACTTTGACTTTTCTTTTAAAAAGTGTTGACTTTTATATTTTATGTATATTTTACATATATATATCACATATATTATCCACTTTTTTATTTAAAACCCCTTCATTTTTCATTTAAAACCATTAATTTAATTTATCCTTTTAAATTATAATTTATTTTATCAATTTTCAAAAATTAATACTTTTCAAAAATTTAGGATATTACACATATGCACAAGTAATGTGTATCTTATATACACATCAAATGTACCTTATGTGTATATTAAATATTAAGTATGTATTGTATTAATCCAACATATATAATTAATATACCATATGTATATGTTATATATACTCTAGATATATATATTGAGTATATACAATTTAGCTCTCCAAATACTTATTTAATTTCTCCAAAATCACGGATGTTACACAAAGTGAAGTGTGTGAGTTGGCAAGACATGCTTTGTGTCTTAAGAGGAGGATATACACATTGGAGCATCTTCAAAAATGGGGATTGTGAATAGGGATTTTTGCCCCCACTCCCGGTGGAATAGTTCTTGCGACTTCGGCACTGTTTAGGCTCAGGGCTTTAGAGAACACGGACCTAAGTCTGGAGAAAATGAAGTCGCCACCCGGAAGGGCCGGGAAAAATAAAGGAATGGATGACTCGATTCCTAAGGAATCCCTAACACCCTAATGGATTCAAAAAGTTGGGTACGTGTGGGGAAGGTGAGAAATAGCCCAGCACCCCCACAACGCCCGGTTCATTGGAAGC
Organism: Garcia nutans; assembly: GCA_947685225.1. Classification (NCBI taxonomy): domain Eukaryota; kingdom Viridiplantae; phylum Streptophyta; class Magnoliopsida; order Malpighiales; family Euphorbiaceae; genus Garcia; species Garcia nutans. The sequence goes on from CANTUV010000045.1 coordinate 42,297,712, forward strand.
GGCCTCCTTTACATGTCTTAATATTATAAAATTCTTAAATATAGCAACATTATCCATATTACACACAAAAATTAAAAGAAAGCATCAATATATTAAAATCAAAGCAAGGTCAAAGCAAAATAAATAAATGGACACCCATCCAAAGATGGAAACATGTCCTTACATCACATGCCTAAATAGGACACCCATCGAAAGGTAGAAACATGCCCTTTACATAGGTTCTAAAATAGAAAAGCAAATTAAATTACATGATGTTTAATTAATGAGGTACCCACCAAGTGGAAACATACCTCTTACAACTTTTGGAAATCTAAATTAATTGATAAAAGTAAATAATCATTCATCATAAATAAGTCATTCATCAAAGGTATTAAATATTAATAGAAAGTAAACATCCATCCATGATAAATAAAATAAACCAAGCATTGAACTTACATAAATTAAAGCATATAAAATAAATCAAAACATAATCAAATATGTGATTGAATAAAGGAAATAAAAGTCCAATTATAGCTACTGTGACTTTTTATGGAATTAAAACAGATTAGGGTTTTAGGGTTTAAAAGGTTGGTAAGACCCTTTGATTAACTAAATTAATATTTGAATGGTGAAATCATGAAACTAGGGTTTTAGACACTTTTAAAATACTATTGATTCATGGTTTTAAATGATGATTTCAAGCTACTGTGTAAATTTAAAGTATTTGTCTTTTTATGGTCTTTAATGTTTTAAAGGATTAAAGTTTAGAAAAAGTTAGGGTTTAAAGTTTTAAAGGGTTAGAGTTTATTATTTTAAGTTTGGAAGTTGAATTAGGGTTTTAGGAGCTTTGAATTGGAGTTTCGGGTGATGAATTGGCTTTTGGAATTTGGAAATCAATTTGATAATTTTATGAAGTTTTATAAATTTAAACAAACGGACTAAAGTTTTGATAAATAGAAAAGATTTTTTTTAAAGCCTTTTGAAAGAAACAGAACCTAATTTAAAGTTTTGAAAGAAATAGAATCAAATATTGGTTTCGTTGAAAAATATGTTTAATTAAGGTTTTAAGATTTTGATGAGGTAAAAATAACAATTTTAAGTCTTTTTGGAAAATAAAGTAACGTATTAGTGCTTTTAACTTTGGAAAAACTAAATTAAAGTTCTAAGGTTTTTGATTTGAAAAATAAAATTTCATAGATTATGGTACTGTGAAAAAATAAAACAAAAAGAATTTAACATACCTCCTTTTGTTGATTCTCCAAAAATAATTATACTTGGATGAACAAGAACAAAGACAATTGCTACCTTTGAATTGCTTAAATCATGTCCCTGCTATTCCAGAAAAAAAAAAGAAATTGAATTGCTCCTTTTCCTTCCTTGATTTGGTTTCAAATTTTCCAAGCTTCTGTTGGATTTTTGGCTCTCCTCAAATTAATTGCCTTTGGTCCTTATTTATAGTGGTTTCATGTGGTTTATTCCTAATAAGTCAAGGCAAGTAATATTAATAAAAAAAGAAACCGAAACCTAATTGATTTAGATTTCAAAAAATTTGCGTCGGAAAAATTGCGTTGCAGAAAAAAAATTGCCGTAGGAAAAAATGTGCTGGCAAAAACATTCTGCCGCAGGAAATTGCAGCAGAGGTGGGCTGCGGGCTAAATAGCTCACGCTATTTCGCCCGCAGGAAATTCCTGTGGGCAAAATGCCCATGGGCCCGCACGATGATTTTTTCGTCGCCGATTTTTCCGACTCCGATTTTTATTTTTATTTTTATTTTTATTTATTTTTATTTTTTATTAATACAAATTAGATACTAAAGCAAAAAATTATTTAACAAAAATTATTTTGGACAAACTAGACAACAAAAATCATTTTGGACTAAATAAAACATATTGGACTTGATTGGGTCCAAAAATTAAGGGTCTACAGTTTGCCCCCTGCTTGAAAAATCTGAAACTTTGGTGAAAGAGAGTGAAAAGCAATAAGACTTAATTTTTGAGATGGTTGAGGTTTTGGGTTATGGACCCGGTTTGAGTTCTGGACTCAAGGATAAATTCTAGGTTCTATACCTAAGGAAATTTTGGGTTCTAGACCCGGTTCGAGTTCTGGACTCAAGGATAATTCTAGGTTCTGGACCTAAGAAAAATTTGGTTTCTAGACCCGGTTCGCGTTCTGGACTCAATGGATGATTCTAGGTTCTGGACCTAAGGAAAATTTGGGTTCTGGACCCGATTCGAGTTCTGGACTCAATGGATAATTCTAGGTTCTAGACCTAAGGAAAATTTGAGTTCTGGACCCGGTTCGAGTTCTGGACTCAATGGATGATTCTAGGTTCTAGACATAAGGAAAATTTGGGTTCTGGACCTGTTCGAGTTCTGGACTCAAGGATATTCTAGGTTCTGGACTTAAGAAAAATTTGTGTTATGAATCCGGTTCGTGTTCTGGACTCAAGGATTTTCTAGGTTCTGGACCTAAGGAAAATTTGGGTTCTGGACCCAATTCGAGTTCTGGACTCAAGGATGTTCTAGGTTCTGGACCTAAGGAAAATTTGGGTTTTGGACCCGATTCGAGTTCTAGACTCAATGGATGTTATAGGTTCTGGACCTAAGGAAAATTTGGGTTCTGGACCCGAGATAAGTTCTAGACATAAAAATAATTCTAGGTTTTGGACCTAATGGTAAACTTGGGTTATGGACCCGAGATTGGATTCATTTTGGGTACTTGGACCCGGGATTGGGTTGAATTCAATTTGGGTACTTGGACCCGAGATTGGGTACTTGGACCCGAGAATGAATTTGACTAACCTTTTATCAGCTGAGAAGTCTGACTGCTCCGGCTGTTTTATGCATTGTGATTCTTCACCCTAAGAATGGATCTTCATCCTTAGAGATCGGGTCTTCACCCTTGGAAATGGATTTTTATCCTTGGAGATCGGGGTCTTCTTTGTTCTTTGAAGATGGGAGTGACACGGCCAGTGGCTTGGCCGTGTCTCCTGGGTGTGTCAGCTTCTGTGTCTTTTCTTTGGTTCTTCTTTGTTCATGGCTTAGGATGGGAGACGGCCAGTGGCTTGGCCGTGTTGCCTGCCAGTGTCACCTACTGTTTCTTTTCTTTCTTTGCTTGGTCCTTCTTGACTTTGTCCTTTAGGTGAGACACTGTCAGTGGCTTGGTCGTGTCGTCTGCTCGTGTCATGTTCTACCAAGATTTCTTTTGAGGTGACACGGCCAAGCTCGATTTGGGTTGGCCATGTCTTGCTTGATTCATGCTCTTCTTTCCTTGTTTTGATCTTCCAAGGGGGTTTTTGCACTTTAAAAACTTTTCCCTTGCAACTACTTTTCCTTTCTTTGATTCTTTAATGATTGTTGCTGGCTGTTGGCTCGTTTGATCATGAGGCTGGACCTTCTTTCACTGCCCCTTCGTTTGCTCATTCTAGCCTGCCGGATATGCCATCTCATCCGCAGGGTATTGATATGAATTACCTGGTAAGTTCCTTATTTCATAATAGTTTATGCTATTTGTATGCATGATTATTTATGCTCTTACCTTTTTTCTTCTTGGCTCACAGTGGATGCTTGAAGAACAAAATAAAAAACTTCAAGAAGAGTTGGCTGCAAGTCATCAGTAGGTTTCTCATATCGTCAATCCGAACAAAGTTTTCATAACTTCCGATTTTGGGGGATGAGGGATCCCGGCGCTTCTTCATCAAGAGGCCCCCCGACTGATGAACATGAGATCCTTTTGTCTGCTTCTGATGAAGACCATGACAAATCGGAACTCCAAGGCAATAGGGATTTTAGTGCTTCTGCTTCGGGTGATCCCGGGACGAGTGATTTGCTCCCTCCTCCAACAGGCGATGATTTTTTCAATTCTTTATTCGGTGGCCTACCACCATCCTCTTAATGATATGTAAATATTGTGGCAATTGTAAAACATTGTACAAAAATGAAAAATATACAATTTTCCTCTTGACTGTAATCCTCTCTTTTTTTTGCATATTTTTTCGTTACTGCCACTTTTTTTTTCTTTTTTTTTTGTTTATAGTGCATCATAATTAATATCCACCTTATTTGCTAAACCAAATCCAACGTGGTAAAGGAAATTCATTGCCACTTCCTTTCCTTACGCCATATGGCCTTATCCTTTCCCATCATCTTTTCCATTTCGCTTTTGGAAAAGGTTTGTTCCCTCTATATAAATCACCCTTCATGCCATATTTTAATTCATAAACCAAAAATCTCCCTCTTTCAACGTGAAGACCCTTTTAACAATTATGATTCTCCTTTATTCATCAACCATGACCGAGCACCATTTAAAGAAAATAAAAATTATATTTAAGAATACGGATGCCATCCATTGGAAGCAAATTTCATGGTCAAAACTTGATGTTTTAATGTTTTCAAAATGTCAAATTGGACCACTCCTTACATTCCGTGGCTTCCTTGTGGGATACCGATTCTAGGGTATTTAGAATTAATGGCTTTGAAATGTGTCCCTTGATTGAAGAATTTGAGGCCATCCTTGGACATCCCAATAATCAACAAATGGCATTACCCACATTGATTTCCAAGACTCAACAGAAGATGCAGATGTTATTTCAAATTCCAAAACCCGAATTTCTTCAGTTGATGAGAGGTGAAAAAATTCTACTTGCTCCTTTGATTGACTTTTGTTCCTCTCATTTGGCTCCTACAAAGGCATGGGGACGCATGCTTTGTCTTTGTTTGCTAGGGCAATTCTTGTTTGTTTCTTCTGATGGCGATATTGATCCACGAGTATTGGATATTATAGACCAAATGGAAGGAGGCTTGTCGCCGGTACAAGTGATTTTAGCCGAGACCTTAGTTGGATTAGACCGATTTAAATCAGGATCATCAAAGAGACTGACTGGGAGTTCATTGCTACTCCAGGTAATTATCTAAACTGCCCTTTCGGGTTTTCAATTTAGGTTTTATTTTTTTCTATTTATTGCTCTATCTTTTGCCTAGTCCGCCCATGCGGGTTTTCAGAACTAGCGAGTTGTCCTAATTTTTGCCTAAGCTGCCCTTGCGGGTTTTTAACTTAGCAGACTCTTTTTTCTTTTTTCTTTTTTTTTTCAATTTAATTCTTTTTTCACATATTTGGCTTTAGAAGCATCTTTGTTTGCTTGATACTTCCTCAATGGATTTTGCCAGATACTTGCCATGTCATCATTCTGCTAGAAAGCTACTCCATCCTGCTTCTTCATATGCTGACTGGGCTGACTGGATCCACTCACGCTCTGAAGTTAATATCCTTTGGTTGGTACCTTGGAGGAAGATTTCTCATATCACCATGTGGACATACTTGATGTATGTTTCCCTTGCTGCTCTTCGTCAAGGTACATGCTATGATCCTTGCCGACTAGGGTGTCAGTATGGATCTGAGCCTCATGATTCTGACTTTGCTACTGACCTAGACATGCCTTGTTTGACTGAAGCCTACTTGGATCGGCTGAGGCAAAGCTAGCCTGCTCGTTACACTTATTGACTGCCATAGATTTTGCATTTGTCAATCCAGAAAGTGTATTGCTAGGATGAAAAAATAATTAGAGTAATAAAAGATGCTTCTTTTCCATTTATAATTTGTCATCACCTTTTGCAATTATGATTATTTATTTCATCCATGTCTGGTCAAATACTTATAACAGTGCACATAGAATAATTTTAACATAATTCTATTTTATTAAATTGGGGAACAACCATACATAAAGCCAGCATACACAAGATCACTCCTGTTGCCAATTAGCACTTTCGGGTTTTCTAATTGAAGATTTTCTCTCATTTAGCCCTAATTGTTGCCTAGCCCGCCCTTTTGAGTTTTCAAAACTAGCGGACTGCTCTAACTTTTGCCTAGGCTGCCCTTTTTGGGTTTTCATCCTAGCGAGCTACTTTTTTCTTTTTTTTTAATCATACATAAAACCTCTTCAACCTGTCAATGTTTACTGGCTCACTAAATTCATTCCCATCCATGTCTGATAACTTTAATGCACCTTTGTTCATGACTTGTTTCACTACATATGGCCCTTCCCAGCTAGGTCTTAACTTCCCTCTTGGATCAGATACATTAGGCTTACATTGCTTCAACACCAAATCTATAACTCTGAATTTCCTTACCTTAACCCTTCTATTGTAGGCCCGAGCTATCTTCTTTTGATACAGTTGGTGATGATACAATGCCTTTAATCTTTTCTCTTCTAATAGAGCTAATTGTGTGTATTTGCTTGCTACCCATTTCATTTTAGGCAGTTCTGCTTCCAAGACTACTCTCAGTGACTTGATCTCAATTTCAATTGGCAATACCGCTTCCATCCCATAAACCAAAGAGAACGGCGTCATTCTAGTAGGTGTTCGCACACTCGTCCTATATCCCCATAAAGCAAAGGGAAGCATTTCCGACCAGTCCCTATAAGTCTTAGTCATCTTGGATAGAATTTGCTTAATTGTCTTGTTCGTTGCTTCTACTGCACTATTAGCATTTGGTCTATAGGGAGAGGACCAATGATGATGGATTTGATACTTCAAGAATAAATCCTTAACTGCTCCTTGAAACTATACCCCATTGTCTAATATCACACTGTCCGGGACCCCATATCTGCATATGAGGTTCTTTTTGATAAACCTAGCCATTTGACTTGCACCCAGCTTGTTGAAGGATTCAGCTTTGACCCATTTTGAGAAATAATATGCTGCTACCACAATAAAACGGTGCCCATTTGAAGCTGTCGGATGTATCTCTCCTATAATGTCGATACCCTAGGTGGCAAATGACCAATGTGAAGACATTGAATGCAGTTCTTCAGGAGGCATATGATTCAAGTTACCATACATCTGACATTGCTGGCGCTTCTTTACAAACTCAATACAGTCTTTCTCCATGGTCAACAAATAGTAACCTTGTCGAATAATCTTCTTAACTAGGGCCAAACCACTCATGTGAGGACTGCAACTTCCCGCATGTATTTCTGACATGATGTGCTCTACTTCAGGCTTTCTTAAACATCTTAAATGCACCCCATCAGGCCATCTTCGATATAACTCCCCATGGAAGGTGATGTATTGCATTGACCACCGCCTTATGGCTCTTCTCTCTTTCTTTGTTGCCCCCGACGGGTATTCTCTTTCCTCCATAATTTGTCTTATAGTATTATACCATGCATCATGGTCTGTATCAATTTCTATGATTGTCTCATATTCATAGCAAGGAGTTGATGAACTGGTCAAGATTAGAGGCTTAAGGAATAGGCTGGCAGGATTTTCCCATACCAAAGCCAATGTGGCTAAGGCATCAGCCATCTGATTTTCTTCTCTTGACAGGTGTATAAACCTACACTCCTTAAAATTCTTCTTCATCATGGTCAGGTAATGGTGGTATGGTTTCAATTTTTCTTCTTTCAACTCCCACTCTCCATTTACTTGGGATACTACTAGTAATGAATCTCCATAAACTTCCACCTTATCCACCTTCATAATCATTAGGATTTCCAAACCGAAAATGCAAGCTTTGTACTCCACCATATTATTGGTTGCCCTAAATTTCAATTTTTTGGCTAAAGGGATGAGTTCCCCTTCTGGTGATTCTAGTATAACTCCCAAACTTGCTCCTTTCATGTTTGCTCCTCCATCAAAATACATTTTCCACCCTTTTACTTCAATTGCTTCTAAATGTTCATCTGGAAATTCCAAGATCACCTCTTCATTTTTTGGTAATGGTTGTTGAGCCAGGAATTCTGCCACCGCTCTACCTTTGATTATTTTCCTGGTAACATACTCCATCTCAAATTCCTCTAATATTATCAACCATCGACCATATTTCCCAATTAAAGAGGGTGTCTCCCTTAAGTACTTCATTGGATCCAACCTGGAAATTGCTTGCACACTATATGATTGAAAGTAATGCCGCAACTTCTTAGAAGGCCAAACCACGGCTATACAAGACTTTTCAATGATATTATACTTAATTTCATAAGGTAGGAGCTTTCTACTCAAATAGTAAACAGCATGCTCAATCCCCGACTCATCTGCTTGGGCTAGCATGGCTCCTATCGACTATTCTTCTACTGCTAAGAATAGCAATAAAGGTTTACCAGGTTTAGGTGGTGTCAAAACAGGTGGATTCAACAAATACTCTTTTATTCGATCAAAGGCCTTTTGACATTCTTCATTCCATACCACCGGCTGATTGTTTATAAGCAACTTGAAGATAGGCCCACAGATTGTTGTGAGCTTTGCTATAAATCTGCTAATGTACTACAGTTTACCAATAAATCCCCGAACTTCTCTCACCGTCTTTGGAGCTGGCATATCCCTGATTGTTTTAACTTTGTTAGGATCAATCTCAATGCCATTCAGACTAATTACATGTCCCAATAATTTTCCTGAAGTAACACCGAATACACACTTCTTCGGGTTTAATCTTAGCTTACATTTTAAAGCTCTATCAAAGAATAATTCTAAATTCTGGAAGTGTTGCTCCCTTGTATCCAACTTCACCATCATATCATCAACATATACTTCAACTTCTTTGTGCATCATTTCATGAAATAGTGTGGTGGCCATCCTTTGGAAGGTTGCTCCAGCATTCTTTAAGCCGAAAGACATCAACCTATAACAAAATATACCCCATGTAGTAATGAAGGCAGTTTTGGCTTTATCCTCTTGGGCCATTAACACTTGATTTTATCCAGAAAATCCATCTACAAATGAGTGTAGCACACTAGAGGCTGCACTATCAATGAGTACATCTATATGAGGTAAAGGAAAATCATCCTTAGGGGAAGCCTTGTTTAAATTTTTATAGTCCACGCAGACCCTTATCCTCCCATCTTTCTTTAGCACAGATACTATGTTGGCTAGCCAATCTGGGGGGTATTCTATCACTTCAAGGAACTTCACTTGTATTTGCTTAGTGACCTCTTCTTTAACCAATTCAGCCCACTCAAGTCTTAATCGCCTAAGCTTTTGTTTGACAAGTTTAATGTGAGTGAAGTAGGAATATGATGCTCGGCTATGTCTCGATCTATCTCCGGCATATCTTCATAAGACTAAGCAAACACTTCTTCATATTTTTTGAATATTTTTTCAAATCTCTCTCTCTCATCAGGAGTAAGGTCGGATGCTATGCTAATGTTTTTAGGATTTTCAATTGTTCCCAAATTTAATGATTGTGTGTTAACAGAATTAATATTAAAGATGCTCATGTAACTGCTATTTGAATGTATGCAACCATCAGGAGAAACATCACACAAGTAAGAAAAATTAGACTTTATTGCATTCATTTTGGAAAAGAAAACATCATCATCCTCATACAAAGCAGACAAACTAAAATCAAAATCAAAATCATTGTTCTCAGAATCATAAAGCAGGATGTCTTCAAACTTTTCTTCAACTAGGGCAGCAATCTCTTCCGGAGTCTTCTCGACTTTCAGGGCAGCTTCATTCTTCTCTTTTGGATTGGATTCTTTGTTGGTTGACAAGGTAAGCTCTTTCTTCACTTGCTCCACTAGCTCAGCAACATCTGCAAAAATTTCAAAACCTGGAATTAACTTACCCATGAACATGATCGGCTCGGGCTTTCCTTGGAGTGGTCCCGTATCTGGGGCTTTGACAAAAATCTCTTCAAGTGGTGGGAAACTCATCTTCTCACTATTATTTGGCTGTACATCACTTTCTTTATCATATCCTAACCCTTCTTGGAAGTTTGAGTCCTAAAATCTGGCAACTTTGTCAAACCGGCCTTTCCCTTTCCAAGACCAGCTCCGGGAAGGTAGTTCATGTTCTTCATCATATTGAAGACTTTGGAGTCCACTACTTCATCATCAGAAATTGCGGCCACTTGAAAACCATTGAGAGGCCTTTCAACCATTAGAGGGTTAACAATCTCATTATCTTCAGCTTCAATGACCACTGTCTCATTTCCGTTGGGGAATTTGATCTTTTGATGAAAGCTGGAAGGAACTCCACCAAGAGGATGAAACCATGGTCATCCCAAGAGTAAGGCAAAGGTAACTGGTATGTCAAAAACATCAAACTCAACAATGGATTCAATTGAACCAACCTTGACAGCCGCTTTGAAAGTCCCTTCGGCATGCCTCTTAGTGTTGTCATAAGCACGAATCGCTACCTCGGTCGGGCTTAGATCTCTTGTTGACATGGCTAGCTTTGGCAATATCCTAAGCGGACAAACATTTATGGCAGACCCATCATCAACCATTACACATGGAGTCCTCTTCCCCTTTACTTCTATTTTGATAAAGAGAGGGCGGATGTGGTCTCTCCCCTCCTCCAGTATGTCCGCATCTGAAAAAGAAACTACTCCCATACTAACTTCACTCTTTTCTTGGACCTCTTCACATTTCATTACTTTCACAATTTTTATGAAGTTGATCAACTCCTCCGGTGTTGTGGAGGTAGAAATTGGCATGCTAGCCAAGGCTTTGGCCATAGTTTCTCGGTGCTTTTTAGAAGTAGCTAATAGGTCCCAAATGCTAACACTTGCTTGGGTTCTTTTCAATTGCTTGAGCACATCATCATCTTCTTCTACTTCAACTTCCTTCCCCTTATTAGTTTCTATCTCCTTAGGTGGTGGCCTTACGTAAGGCTTACCAGATCTAGTATTCATCACCTCATCTTCTTCGAGCTCAGACCAAGTCCACTCCTCCATCTTGGATACAATATCATCATCACTATCACTTGAATCCCAAAAACTGTTGACAACACAAATTGCTACTTCTCCACCCATCATAGCTTGTTCAATTTTGACAAACGCCTCTTCTTCTTTGGTTGCTTCTCCACCCACATCTTGAAAAGAAGACATGACAAAGGCCTCATGCAAACCTCCTCCAATCATGAAGGTCACCGGTGGTGGTACCCTATTAAATTTTGGCAATGGGTTGTCTTTGGTGTTTGGCTTGTTGGGCTCAGGTAGCTTCCTATTATCAATTAGATTTTGAATCTCATGTCTCAACCTTACACATCTATCTGTGTCATGCCCTTGCATTTGGTGGAATTGACAAAATGCTTTGGCGTCAAAGTTAGGTGGGAGAGGGTTAGGCAAAGGGCGAGGATTTAAGGCTTGTAGCAATCCTTTTCTTTGAAGCTTGTTGAGAACCCAAGACATCGATTTTCCCAATTCCAAAAATTGTCTCCTTGTTCCTTGGTTAGTAGCATTAACACCAATGGCCTTTTGCATGCTTTGGCTACCAGGCTGATAGCTCCCTTTCTCGTTCCTTTTTGTTACAAAGCGGCTCTTCTCCCTTTCCCATTCTTCAATTTGCAAACTAGCTTAGAGAAGGCCTTTGAAATCACGGATGAGTGTATGAGACATCCTCTCATGAAGATTAGGCAATACCCCTCTCACAATCATCCTTATTTGATCTGATTAATCAGGCCTCTTCTTGAGTAAAGAGGTCTTGTTTCTCCATCTCTTGACATAATCTACAAAATTCTCATTCGGCCTTTGCCTAATGGACTCCACTTCCATCAAGGTAACTTCCAATTCAACATTATATCCATATTGTTGGATGAAGGCTTTGTAAAGTAGATCCCAACTCTTTTGTGTTCCATCATCTAGGGTATTGAACCAATTTTGGACAACAGGGTCCAATGAGAGCATAAAGTACCTTAGGGTTTGAGCCTTAGTAGCTCGGGCAGACTGCATGGCAGTGATGTATTGCTTCACGTGAAGATGAGGATTTTCGGTGCCATTGTACTTTGCAAAGGATGGCATCTTGAACTTGTATGGAACTTCTTCATCTTGTTCAAATAGTTTATCGATCTCAGACATCTCTTCGGTTTTCAACTTCTTCTCAAATTTCTTTTCTAAATCAGCAATCATCTTTTCAACATTGGATGTCTCAGTCTTTTTAATAGTTGCTTTCTCAGTAACCTTTGGTTCTTTCTTCTTCTTTTAAACATCTTGGTAGTATTGAGCCCAATCATCATCATCATCAATGGTCACCTTTTCATCATCAAAAACCACTTCACTAACTTTAGCCTTCCCTTTGTCCTTTGGTTTCTTAGTGCTAGCAGATGCCTCGGCATGGTTCTCTAAGATTGCAGTCAATTGGTTTTTCATGGTCTCAGCTAGGGCCTCTTTGATTTCTTCCATCTTGGCATTGAGGGCCTCATCCACCATCCTTTTAATTTGTTCAGGCTCCATTGTTTTTGGTGAGCAAGTGATTGAGTCGTTGCTAAATACTTCATCTCCGACGTAGGTTGGATTGTTGTAAGCTTTAGAACTATCGTAATCCAGGGCTGTGAACCAGAGAGGATCAATGATATGAGATGCAAGTGTATGCATGTATGCATGTATGCACAAACAATCAACGAAGAAAGATAATTAGGACGTTCCTTCCAACCTTATAACATCCACACACGAATGGTGAGTCTCTTTTCCTAGGTATATGGTTATCAAAATACCAACATGGGGTATCTTGTTTTTGAATAATTCCCTCGGACATTTAAACCAATAGTTATATTTTCAAAAATGGAAATCAATCCATGATAATTCCCATTAATTACGTTTTAATCCATTCAACCAACTAAAGTAGCTTTTATGCTATATTGGATTAAAAATAAATTAAGAGCTTTATTATAGATAGATTTCTCACTTGACAATGGTAACTAATGATTCATGCCAAAAACAAGCCCATTGTTAATTTATTCTTAGGGTAAACTAGGCCCACAATTGATTTTTGGTATTTCCTAATTGACCCAAATAATTTGTAAGCTCTTTGTAAGAAAAGGTTGGGTAAAAATAGTTTGTTTCTAAGCCCATTGTAAAAGATTTTTAGAAAAATGGATTTTGGGATTAGTATTTGGGCCATGGGCCAAAGAATTTTTGATTTATTTTTAGAAAAGTCTTATGTCCAAGGACTATCTTAAAAATTTTGAAAAATAGCTTTGGTCTTTTGGATTTTAAAGAAAAAATTTACTTTGAGCTTACGATATACTTAGGTCATATTAGAAAAAGAACAAACCAAATAAGCCATGATTGAAGCCAAGATAAATTAACCATAGTCAAACAACATGCATTTGGGTTAAAACCTAAGGAAAGTAACTAGGCCAATTACATGAGCTTTAGTCTTTGGGTTAAAAGGCTTAGGTTCCCATAGCAAGTATATACCAAATGGTACGAGGCTATGAGTGGTTATGCCATGCTTGATCTCCATACCTTTAGTGAAAGTATGGTATCCCTTACATAACATAACACGGGTAACACGGGCATCCTAACTCATGCACACGATGCAATCTAAGATGATGCAATGGATAATATAGATATAAGAAAGAATAAAATAATATAAAGACCAACGGAATCAACTTCTCTTATCCCCAGTGGAGTCGCCACTGTGAGCGGAGATTTTTTCCCCCACTCCTGGTGGAATGGTTCATGCGACTTCGGCACTGTTTAGGCTCGGTGCCTTAGAGAACATGGACCTAATTCTGGAGAAAATGGAGTCACCACTCGGACGGGCCGGAAAAAAGAAAGGGGTGGATGACTCGATTCCTAAGGAATCCCCAACCCTCTAATGTGTTCGAAAAGTTGGGCATGTGTGGGGAAGGTGAGAAATGGTCCAGCACCCCACAACGCCCGGTTCATTGGAACCGGCCTCCTTTACAGGTCTTAATATTATAAAATTCTTAAATATAACAACATTATCCATATTACATATAAAAATAAAAAAAAAGCATCAATATATTAAAAACAAAGCAAGGTCCAAGCAAAATAAATAAATGGACACCCATCCAAAGATGGAAACATGTCCTTACATCACATGCCTAAATAGGACACCCACCGAAAGGTAGAAACATGCCCTTTACATAGGTTCTAAAATAGAAAAGCAAATTAAATTACATGATGTTTAATTAATGAGGTACCCACCAAGTGGAAACATACCTCTTACAACTTTTGGAAATCTAAATTAATTGATAAAAGTAAATAATCATTCATCATAAATAAGTCATTCATCAAAGGTATTAAATATCAATAGAAAGTAAACATCCACCCATGATAAATAAAATAAACCAAGCATTGAACTTACATAAATTAAAGCATATAAAATAAATCAAAACATAATCAAATATGGGATTGAATAAACCAAATAAAAGTCCAATTATAGCTACTGTGACTTTTTATGGAATTAAAATAAATTAGGGTTTTAGGATTTAAAAGCTTGGTAAGACTCTTTGATTAACTAAATTAATATTTGAATGGTGAAATCATGAAACTAGGGTTTTAGACACTTTTAAAATACTTTTGATTCATGGTTTTAAATGGTGATTTCAAGCTACTGTGTAAATTTAAAGTATTTGTCTTTTTATGGTCTTTAATGTGTTAAAGGATTAAAGTTTAGAAAAAGTTAGGGTTTAAAGTTTTAAAGGGTTAGAGTTTATTATTTTAAGTTTGGAAGTTGAATTAGGGTTTTAGGAGCTTTGAATTGGAGTTTCGGGTGATGAATTGGCTTTTGGAATTTGGAATTCAATTTGATAATTTTATGAAGTTTTGTAAATTTAAACAAATGGACTAAAGTTTTGATAAGTAGAAAAGATATTTTTTTAAAGCCTTTTGAAAGAAATAGGTCCTAATTTAAAGTTTTGAAAGAAATAGAATCAAATATTGGTTTTGTTGAAAAATATGTTTAATTAAGGTTTTAAGATTTTGAAGAGGTAAAAATAACAATATTAAGTCTTTTTGGAAAATAAAGCAACGTATTAGTGCTTTTAACTTTGGAAAAACTAAATTAAATTTCTAAAGTTTTTGATTTGAAAAATAAAATTTCATAGATTATGCTACTGAGAAAAAATAAAACAAAAAAAATTTAACATACCTCCTTTTGTTGATTCTCCAAAAATAATTCTTCTTGCATGAACAAGAACAAAGACAATTGCTGCCTTTGAATTGCTTAAATCGTGTCCCTGCTATTCCAAAAAAAAAAAGAAATTGAATTGCTCCTTTTACTTCCTTGATTTGGTTTCAAATTTTCCAAGCTCTGTTGGAATTTCGGCTCTCCTCAAATTAATTGCCTTTGGTCCTTATTTATAGTGGTTTGATGTGGTTTATTCCTAATTAGTCAAGGCAAGTGATATTAATAAAAAAAAGAAACCGAAATGTAATTGAATTAGGTTTCAAAAAATTTGGCTCGGAAAAATTGCGCTGGCTAAAAAAACTGCCGCAGGAAAAAATGCGCTGGCGAAAAAATTTTGCCGCAGGAAATTGCAGCAGAGGAGTGCTGCAGGCGTCGCCCGTAGGAAATTCCTGCGGGCGACCATTTCGCTCGCAGGATTTTCCTGCGAGCGAAATAGAAAAGCTATTTCACTGCAGATTTTTTCTGCGGGCGAAATTGCCCAAGCTATTTTGCTCGTAGGAAATTCCTGCGGGCAAAATGCCCACGGGCCCATGCGACGATTTTTTTGTCGCCGATTTTCGACTCCAATTTTTATTTTTATTTTTATTTTTTGACTTTTATTTGTTTATTTTTATTTTTTATTAATAAAAATTAGATACTAAAGCAAAAAATTATTTAACAAAAATTATTTTAGACCAACTAGACAACAAAAATCATTTTGGACTAAATAAAACATATTGGACCGATTGGGTCCAAAAATTAAGGGTCTATAGGGATCTAGTTCCTTAGTTCATCTTCTTATTCTTACTCTTAAGAGAGACCATGAACATCACCTTCATCTTCACCTTCCATTTCTCCCGGAAATAAGATTCTTAACATTTTAGGGGATAAAAATTGGGTGAGCAATCTCTTGTGAAGGTTGGGGTTTGAAGAAAGCTTGATAAAGGAGTTGGGGGCTTGAGGGAATGATCTTCTTCTTCTTCTTATTTCTCCATTGAGCCGACCACCTTCATCAAAGGAAGAGAGGAGATTTGCTTCTTGCTAACTCAAGTGATTGAAGGATTTCAAGTGTTCAAGCAGGAGTTTTAAGGATTTTCTTCATATTTGGTAAGTTTCCAACTTGTTTCTTTGATTTCCTTTGGAAGTTTGTATGTGTGAATTGGATGTTTGATGTAGTATGTTTTAATGGTTGATTTTGGTATGTTTGAAGTTCTTTTGTCTAGTTAACTATGAAGTTTGGGGTTGGATTGAAGAAAAGGGTTAAGTTTGGTGAAAAGAATA
This sequence comes from Garcia nutans, assembly GCA_947685225.1. Taxonomy (NCBI): domain Eukaryota; kingdom Viridiplantae; phylum Streptophyta; class Magnoliopsida; order Malpighiales; family Euphorbiaceae; genus Garcia; species Garcia nutans. The sequence goes on from CANTUV010000045.1 coordinate 42,313,826, forward strand.
AGAGTTTTGGATTGTTTGACTTTTGAGTTGAAAAGTCATGGTTGTAATTGTGTATTTGTGCTTTTAATTGAGTTGTTTTAATGTTTATACAAGTATTATGTGGTATAATGATGGATTTTGGTTGAGTTTGCATGGAGTTTAAAAGGGTAATGAAAGATAATAGTTGGATGCGGCAATTATGTATGGATATCAGGTTTTTAGCCTGACACGCGCCCGGTGACACGGCCATGCCTTTGGGCATGTTGATGGTTCTATTTTAAGCGTTGGTAACACGAGCAGTGACATGCCTATGTCACTTAGTGCGTCATAGCTTCTGTGTTATTATAGTATTGACACATGTAGTAACATGCCCATGTCATTGAGTGTGCCATAACTACTGTGTAGTTGTAGAATTGACATGTGCAGTGACACGCCCATGTCACTGAGCATGTCATTGCTACTATCTTGATGTAGTTTTTACATGTGCAGTTACACGTCGATGTCACTGAGTGTGTCATAGCTACTATGTTGTTGTAGTTTTCACACGTGCAGTGACACGTCCATGTCACTCAGTGTGTCAAAGCTTCTGTGTTGTGGGTTTAGGGCACGGTCATGGACACGCCCATGTTGTTGAGCGTGTCATGTATAGAGTTTGCCCTAGATAGTTCTTTTCCTCAATTTCCTTTTTGTATCTTATCCTTGTTTATACCTATAAGTGTATCACTAGGTGATTATTTATAATCACATTTGGTTTAGGCTTTGAAGAGACTGGAGTTACCCAATCCAAGTGTTGAGGGATATCTTGGAAGAGGAGGTTGAAAGTGGTGTTTGTTGCTTTTAAAGGTAAGTGCAAACTTTGAATAATTGTTTATATTTACATGACATTGGGACTTAACACATTTGACTGGAAAATGTGTTAAGTTAGTTACTACATTGTTGGTGCATGAGTAATATGCTATGATTTGTACATTGTGAATTATGTTAAAATACCCAAGGTAATTAGGTAATATGTTGTAAATGAAAAGAAATGTGGTATAATGTGATGAGATATGTGGAAACATAATGTAATGAATTGATAATGAGAAAAATGAAAAAAAGATGAGAAAATAAGGCAATATGCCTAGTTTGATTATGTGACAATGAGAAAGAGATTGATTGTAACACCCCACATCCAGCACAAGCATACTACAAACACCACAATGTAGCATATGTGCACTGAACATAGGGATGCTACGGTTTTTCCTTTAACAATTAATTCATTTTAAAAGATAACATAATCTTTCTCAATATGCATTATAGAAAATAAGTAATTAACTTGTAATACCAAACAGGATAGATACATATATATATACATTTACTTAATACGCAGCGAAATTTATAAAATATTTACATATAGGAATACTTCTAAATCCATAATTATAATTATACATATATTTACATAAAATCCACACTTTACAAAATCTAAAGAAAAATACATGATTGGCAGCTCTTCTCTGATCTTTAAGTTCCCAAAAACAAACTCTTCAATGTCTACTCTCACTCGGTCTCGCGGAGCTCTCGGGTTCAACCCTATCACCTACGCGATCAACACTATCGCGCTAAGCCAACGGCTTAGTAATACAAAATATGCTAGCATTATGCATAATACAATGCCATGTCATACATATTAATAATAAATCAACATCACAGGTGGAAATACAATATCACACTTTTGCATTTTACAAATCATACTCATATAACATATCACATTTCAAAGTCCATCCATATACCTCATTTGTCAATCATTGTACCATTAATGAATCACATATAAACAAAGACAAGCATGGGCCCAAAACACACTAATATGTCATTCGATTTTCAGAGTTAATGTTTTTGTTTTGTTATCACATTTATCAATATCATAATCCCAACTAGGCTTCAAGGATTTAAGTTCAACCAAGCTTCAAGGGGAGCAAAGCATGCTAAGCATCAACCCAACTTGGCTTCAAGAACCAATCCAACCTAGCTTCAAGGGTTGTAACATCTCAATTAGGCTTCAAGGACATAGCCAACCTAACTTCAAGAGATTGCTACTCATATTAGGCATGCCACCAACAACAAATTCTGAAAATGGAATAACACATTAGTCACACAATTCATTTATCAATTTCATTCTCAATTGAATCATCATAGCCAATTACAATGGCTTCACATCACATTGAGTTTCCTAGCCAATCACAATGGCTTCTTATCACATTGAGTTTCATAGCCAATCACAATGGCTTCATATCACATTAAGTTATCATATCATGTCTCATTGAACATCCACTAAAATTAATCATCATTGATATAACATTACAAAGTACAACATCCATATAACACATTACCATTCACAAGATTCACAATGCATACAACATAGCATTGTTCATATAGTATCATATACATCATCATTATTATCAAATGTATATTCAATCTCAACACCATATAAATATATGTAACAATGCAAGGTTTGTACTTACCTTAACAACACTTCACACAACTCTAAACACCTTTCTTTTTTCCAAGATTCTTCACTTCCCAAATTAGGGTAAATCACATTCCTTCAAACCCTAATCCAAAAATAATACAATACATGAATTCCAATATCATTTATCACTTATTAACTTTATCATAGACCTTTAGATCACAATTTACACTTTAACATCACTCATGAAGGCCCACGGTCGTGGCCAACTCAAACCCCACGAGCGTGGGGTTCTGCCACCCAAACTTCCATCCTCCACGGCCATGGCTACAAAAGACTCCACATGGCCACGGCCATGGCCAACCAAGGCCACGGGCGTGGCATCCACAAGGCTACTGCCTTCGGCCAACTTCTCAATTCCATGGCCTACAACTCCAACAAACCCCAATAACAAAAAGATCTATGAAAATAATGAAGCAAACTTAAGTAAAACATCATTAATCACTTCAAAATCCTAAAACAATCTCACCTCCAACACTTCCATATCAACAACAATTTAACTTCTTAACTTAACATCACTTTCAACACTTAAAAACATACCACAAACAAATCTAATCAACCATCCATAATAACTCATCAATCCCAAACACAATTTCAAAAGAACAAAGGAAAATCAAAGAAAAGAACTTACCAAAGTTGATGAATTTCACAAATCTCCAACTTAATCCTTTGATTCTTCCTTCAATTTTGGGTTTGGAATCAACAAAAATCACTTTGCTCTCTTGCTTTGGAATGGCCGGCCAACACATGGGAAAGAGAAGAAGAGAGAATGATGAAAAGTCAAATTATCTCCTCTTTAAATCTCCACCATGCATTCCAAAAAGGAAAATTACTAAAATACCCTTTTCCATTTGTTGTAACTCTCTTTTCACTTACTTGTCCTTTATAGTAATTTCACACTTCACATTTAAAATATCTTCTTGCATTGACCTTCCATTTGACTTATGTATATGTTATATATATTACCATATACCCTACATATACACTTTCTCTCTACACATTAATTTCCTTTTAAAACAATACATAAACATTCTCTTTTCAATTTCTTTTCTTATCAACATAACATATACACATAATTCAATCAAACAACAATTATATCCAAACTTCTAGGGCACACATTGGGATATTACATTGATAATGAGAAATATGAATAAATTTTGTGCCTGATGTGAGCAGAGATTTTCGACCCACTCTCGTTGGAATGGTTCTTGCAACTTCGGCACTGTTTAGGCTCGGGACCTAAGTTCGGAGAAAATGGAGTCGCCACCCGGATGGATCAAGAAAAAGAAAGGGGTGGATGACTCAATTCCTAAGTAATCCCCAACCCCCTAATGGGTTTGGAAAGTTGGGTACATGTGGGGAAGGTGAGAAATGGCCCAGCACCCCCACAACGCCCGGTTCATTGGAACCGGCCTCCTTTACAAGTCTTAATATTATAAAATTCTTAAATATAACAATATTATCCATATTACACACAATAATTAAAATAAAGCATCAATATATTGAAAATCAAAACAATGTCCAAGCAAAACAAATAAATGGACACCCATCCGAAGATGGAAACATGTCCTTACATCACATGCCTAAATAGGACACCCACCGAAAGGTATAAACATGTCCTTTACATTGGTTCTAAAGTAGAAAAGAAATTTAAATTACATGATATTTAACTAATGAGGTACCCAACAAGTGGAAACATACCTCTTACAATATTTGAAAATCTAAATAAATTGATAAAAGTAAATAATCATTCATAATAAATAAATCATTCATCAAAAACATTAAATATCAATAGAAAGTAAACATCCATCCATGATAAATTAAATGAACCAAGAATTGAACTTAAATAAATTAAAGCATATAAAATAAATCAAAGCATATTCAAATATAAAATTGAATAAGACAAATAAAGATTCAAATTAGGGCTACTATTTCTATTTAAGAATCTTTATTCTGTGTGTTTAGGGTTTTGGAATTTTATGGGTTTAAGCTACTGTGATTTTAAGAGAATTAAAATGAATTAAAGTTTTATGATTTAAGAAGTTGGTAAAATTTTTTGATTAACCAAATTAGGGTTTGTGATGTAAAATCATGAAATTAGAGTTTGGGCCCTTCAAAACATTTAGATTATGACTATTAGCTACTGAATTACGTTTTTCAAGCTTACTGTGTAAAATTATAACATTTATGTTTATATGGTTTTTAAAGTTTTAAAGGATTAGGGTTTAGAAAAAATTACTGTTTAAGGTTTTAAAGAGAATTAGGATTCACTGTTTTGGGTTTTGGAGTTGAATTAAGGTTTCAGAGAATAATTTAGTTTTTAGAATTTGGAAAACAAATTGATAATTTTATGAAGTTTTATAAAATAAACAAAATGATTTAAAGTTTATAGAAGCAAAAAAGATGTTTTTAGGGCTTTTGGAAAGAAATAGTCAATTTTAGGATTTTGAAAACTTGGAAAGCAAATTAGGGTTTTGAGATTTTGAGGAAACAAAAATAATAATTTGAAACTTTTTGGAAAACAAAGCAACGAATTAAGGTTTTTAAACTTTAGAAAAGGTGAATTAGGGTTCTTAGGTTTTTGAATTAAAAGAAACAATAAGGTGATTAAGCTACGGTGAAGAATAGAATTTAGACAATTGATGCATACCTCCGTTTGTTGATTCCACAAAAAATTTCTTCTTGAATGAACAAGAACAAAGACAAGCTTTGCTGCTTTTGAATTGCTTGAATTGTTTGTTTGCTCTCTCAAAAAATCAGATTGATTCAAAGTTTTTCCTTCTCAGTTTCGGTTTTAATTTTTCTTTAGATTTCTGTCCCAATTTCTTCCTACTTTTTGTGTTGTTTTTTGGTATTATTTATAGAAGATTTTTTTATTAATCTTAGTTATTCATGGAATATAACATTCATTAAGAAAAGAGAACCAGAACCTAACTGTATTAGGTTTCGAAAAAATTTGCATCGAAAAAATTTCGTTGGCGAAAAAAACTGATGCGAAAAAATTTGCGCTGGCAAAAAAGCTGCCGCAGCAGGGGCGAATTGGGCTGCGGGCCATTTCGGCCGCAGGAAACTCCTGCTGGCGAAATGGCCAATGGCTATTTGTCCCACGCTGGTTTTTGGCGATTATTTTTTCATCACCTAATTTTCCGTCGTCAATTTTTATTGGACAACACAAAAATTATTTTGGACTAATTAAAATTTATTGGACCGGACTGGGTCAAAAATTAAGGGTCTACAATTTGCCCCCTTCTTGAATGATCTGAGACTTTATTTTTGAGATGGTTGAGGTTTTGGGTTCTGGACCCGGTTCGAGTTCTGGACTAAAGGATAATTTTAGGTTCTGGACCTAAGGAAAATTTGGGTTCTGGCCTCAATTCGAGTTCTGGACTCAAGGATAATTCTAGGTTCTGGACCTAAAAGATTCTAGGTCCTGGACCTAAGGATAATTTGGGTTCTGAACCCAAGCTAAGTTCTAGACTTAAAAGAGATTTTAGGTTCTGGACCTAAGGGTAATTTGGGTTCTGGACCCGAGTTAAGTTCTGGACTTAGGAAAGATTCTAGGTTCTGGACCTAAGGAAAACTTGGGTTCTAGACCCGAGCTATGTTCTGGACTTAGAAAAGACTCTATGTTCTAGACCTAAGAAAAAATTGGGTTCTATACCCGAGCTAAGTTCTGGACTTAAAAGAGATTCTAGGTTCTGGACCTAAGGAAAATTTGAGTTCTGGACCCGAGTTAATAATTTTTTATTTCAAAAAGTTTGGCTAATTTTTATGCACATGCTTCTTCTTTTTTTTCCCCCTGCGTGTAAAAATATTTATATACATGCAAGCAATTGAAGGATTAAATTGAATAATTGAATTTACTGTGTTATTTACTGTATAGTCACTGTTCATGTACTAGTTACTATTTATAAATAGTAAATTTACTATTCGGAAATAGTAGCAAATAGTATTTACCATTTGAAATAGTAATTTACTATTTATAAATAGTAAAATTTACTATTCATAAATAGTAAAGTTTACTATTCGTGAACAGTAAAACTTACTTTTGAATTTTTTTTCTTGTCGTTTCTCTATAAAAACCCATGAATCCTTCATTTCATTTTTAGCGAAAATTTCTCAATTTCTATAATTCTCTCAAATTCTTTCAAATTTAGCACATAGTTTTCAAAAAAATGCATGCTTCAAGGTCAGGTACTCATTCTAATTCCGAGTTATTGGAGTTTATTTGGCATCATGAATATGAAAATATAGATATACTAGCCGCTTCACCAAAGTTCCAACGAAAAGAGCGCGATAATTAATTTTCTCTTTCTTTTTCTTGATTTTTCATCTTTCTGCTTTGTTGTTTTTTTAACTTTATTATTTTTTATTTTATATTTATGATTATTTTTTATTTTTGTTTGATGATTTTTTCTCTTTTTTTATTATGTTTTTATTATAATTTAATTTATTATTATTTTATTATGTTTGCCTTTATTATTATTTTGTTTGTTTATTTTGTATTATTATTTTTAGAAAATTTAGGAAAAATATATTAATTTAAGCAGATAGGATAATATGTACTTACCTGGTAATAACTTACCTGGGTCTGTGTTAGCATGATCATTGCGTTGTTCGGGCTGGAGTGTGTATTTACAAAGCCCGACAATGGTACGATGTAGTGCCTTCTAGGGTAAGGCGGATTATTCGAGATTGCGGCTTTGAGCAGTTCATCTTACAATTGCCATCCGAGGAATATCAGATAGACCGGAGTGTAGTCCAGGCACTTGCAGAGCGATAGTTGGACACAACACACACTTTTCACTTGCCCATTGGAGAGATGACAATTGGTCCGGTCGATTTTACTGCTATAACCGACCTTCCATATGATGGTGTTTCGGTTCCTCTGACCAATGATATTTTAACATTTGAAGAAATTCAAGAACTAATTGGTATGGAACCATCATATAAAGGGCCTTTTAAGATAAAAATCGAGCCAATTCGTAGTTATTGGATGAACTACGAAGGACGGGTTGGCAGAGACACGGCCGAACAGTATGCTCGAGGATTTTTGTTATATCTACTTGGGTCGACCATCTTAGGCAGCACTGAATCCTCCATCCACTTGTCAGTGTTGAGTGCCCTTTCTTATTTCAGAATGGTACCTTCTTCTGGCTAGGGTGAAGCTGGTCTAGCGTGTCTTTACCATGGACTTGATAACGTTTGCCGAATCTTTTGTCGGCTTGATGGTGGTTGTCGAGATATTCTTTCTTCCACTAATATCATTTCCACTCTTTTCTTGCATGAATGTGATCTTTATTGTTATTGTAGGTATGGGCATATGAACACAACCTCGTGAGGGTACCCGGTATTTTTAGAGAGAGAATCGGGTATCCGAGATTAAATTTCTAGTTGTCCGATCATGTGGACGTTCCCGGCTCTCATCATGTGTTGAGCTGTTTAACCTGGGACCAGGTAAAATAATATTAGTATGCTTTAAATTTTATGTGAAAATTTTACTTACCTTATGTTAATTTGCAGGTGAATTTGGCCTGGTGGAACCCAGAAGGGCGAGCAAACTGGTCTCCTTCGATGAGCACTGCGCTATCTTTCCAACATTCTTGCCGAGTCATAACTGGCCCAGAGTTTATGAGTAGTTTCTTGGTCCAGAGCAGCGGAGGGTCCCGATGCACATCCCGGAATACACTTTAAATATTATGTCAATGCCGAAGGATGCATGGTGGCCGGCTCGTTACGGTTATGGTGTTAAGTCATTTCTTCATCTACCTGGTGCATTTTGTGCCCATTTTATTCAAAGGAGGCTCTTGAACTTTGATGTATCTCCTATTGGTGTGTGGGGAATTCACGAAGAAAATGAGGGTAGAGATGAAGAGGAACATCAGGGAGATGCAGGAGAGTCTGTTCCACATCTCGGGGCTAGCACTTCTCAGGTAAAACTTTTATCATTTTTCCTAACTGCTTCTGTCTTTTTTTGATTCTTTAATGATTGTTGCAGGCTGTTGGTTCATTTGATCATGAGGCTAGACCTTCTTTTACTGCCCCTTCATTTGCTCATTCTAGCCCACCAGATATGACATCTCATCCGCAGGGCATTGATATGAACTACCTGGTACGTTTCTTATTTCATAGTAATTTATGCTATATGTATGCATGATTATGTATGCTCTTACCTTTTTACTTTTTGGCTCACAGCGGATGCTCGAAGAACAAAATAGGAAACTTCAAGAAGAATTGGCTGCAAGTCATCAGCAGGCTTCTCATTTTGAGAGTTTATATCACCAATCCGAACAAAATTTTTGAGACTTCCGATTTCAGGGGATGAGGGATCCCGGCGCTTCTTCATCAAGAGGCCTGCAGACTGATGACTATGAGATCCTTTTGTCTACTTCTGATGAGGACCATGACAGATCGGAACTTCAAGGTAATGAGATTTTGATGCTTCTACTTCAGGTGATCCCGGGACGAGTAACTTAGCGGATTTTGGTGCTCCCTCTTTGGGCGGACTCAGGACAAGTGATTTGCCCCCACTTCCAACAGGCGATGACTTTTTCAAGGCTTTATTTGATGACCTACCACCACCCTCTTAGTGATATGTAAATATTGTAGCAATTGTAAAATATTGTACAATAATAAAAAAATACAATTTCCATCTTTACTATAACTTTTTTTTAACTGCGCCACTTTTTTTTTGTATCACATCATAAATAGTGCATCACAACTTCCTTTTCACTGCCGCACCATTTGCTAAAACCAATTCCAACACGGTAAAGGAAATTCATTGCTAATTCCTTTCCTTATGCCATGTGGTCTTATTCTTTCCAATCACCTTTTCCACATCACCTTTGGAAAAGGTTATTTCCTCTATATAAATCACCTTTCATGCCTAATTTAATGCAGAAGCCAAAATATTTTCCATTCCCATTCAAAGAACTCCCTTTAACAATTTTAATTTTTCTTTATTCATCCACCATGACAGAACATCATTTAAAGAAGATAAAAATTTTGTTTAAAAATATGGATGCTATTCTCTGGAGGCAAATTTTGTGGTCAAAACTTGATGTTTTAAAATGTTTTCAAAATGTTAAATTGGACCACTCCTTCTTACATGTCGTGGCTTCCTTTTGGAATACAGATTCTAGGGTATTTAAAATTAATGGCTTTAAAATATGTCCCTTGATTGAAGAATTTGTGGTCATCCTTGGATATCCAAATAATCAACAAATGGCATTACCCACATTTATTTCCAACACTCAATAGAAGATGCAGACGTTATTTCAATTTCCAAAACCCAAAGTTCTTCAATTGATGAGAGGTGAAAAAATTCTACTTGCTCCCTTGATTTATTTTTGTCTCTCTCATTTGGCTCCTACTAAGGCATGGGGACACATGCTTTGTCTTTGCTTGCTCGGCCAATTCTTGCTTGTTTCTTCCGATGGCGATATCGATCCATGAGTGTTGGATATTATGGACCAAATGGAAGGAGGCTGGTCGCCGGTACCTGTGATCTTAGCCGAGACCTTAGTTGGATTAGACTAACTTAAATCAGGATTGTCAAAGAGACTGATCGGGAGTCCGTTGTTACTTCAGGTAATTACCTAAATTGCCCTTTTAGGTTTTCAATTTAGGTTTTCCTTTTCTTCTTTTTATTGCTCTAATTTTTGCTTAGTCCGCCCATGTGGGTTTTCAGAACTAGCGAGCTGTCCTAATTTTTACCTAAGCTGCCTTGGTGGGTTTTCAACTTAGCGGACCTTTTTCTTTTTTTGTTATATATTTTTTATTGCTCTAATTTTTTCCTAGTCCGCCCATGTGGGTTTTTGAAACTAGCTAGCTGTCCTAATTTTTTCCTAAGCTGCCCTTGCGGGTTTTCAACTTAGCGGACTCTTTTTTTTTTAATTTAATTCTTTCTTCACAGATTTGACTTCAGAAGCGTATTTGTTTACTTGATACTCCATCCATGGACTTTGCCAGATACCTACCACATCATCATTCTGTAAGGAAGCTACTCCATCCTGTTTCTTCATATGCTGACTGGGTTGACTGGATCCACTCACGCTTTGAAGTCAATATCCGTTGGTTGGTACCTTGGTGGAAGATTTCTCGTATCACCATGCGGACATACTTGATGTATGTACCCCTTGCTGCTCTTCATCAAGGTACATGCTATGATCCTCGCTGACTTGGCCGTCAGTACGGAGCTGAGCCTCGCAATTCTGACTTTCTCCCGATTTAGACATGCCTTGCTTGACTGAAGCCTACTTGGATCGGCTGAGACAAAGTTGGCCTGCACGTTACACTTATCGTCTGCCATAGATTTTACATTTGTCAATTCAGAAAGTGTGTTGTTAGGATGAAAAAATAATTAAACTAATAAAATATGCTTCTTTTCCATTTAAAATTTGTCATCACCTTTTGCTATTGTGTTTATTTATTTCATCCATATCTGGTCAAATACTTATAGCAGTGCACATAGAACAATTTCAACATTAATTCTGTTTTATTAAATTGGGGAACAGCCAAACATAAAGCCAGCAAACACAAGATCACTCCTGTTGCCAACTAGGCCTTTCGGGTTTTCTAATTGACAATTTTCTCTCATTAGACCTAATTGTTGCCTAGCCCACCCTTTCGGGTTTTTAGGACTAGCGGACTGCTCTAACTTTTGCCTAGGCTGCCCTTTTTGGGTTTTCAACCTAGCAAGCTCTCTTTTTCTTTTTTTTTTCCATTTTTTTATATCATACATAAAACCTCTTCAACCTGTCAATGTTTACTGACTCATTAAATTCATTCCCATCCATGTTTGATAACTTCACCATACCTTTGTTCATGACTTGTTTTACGACGTATGGCCCTTCCCACCTAGGTCTGAACTTCCCTCTTGGATCAGATACATTAGGCTTACATTGCTTCAACACCAAATCCCCGACTCTGAGTTTTCTGATTTTAACCCTTCTATTGTAGGGCCAAGCTATCTTCTTTTGATACAGTTGGTGATGATACAGAGCCTTTAACCTTCTCTCTTCTAGTAAAGCTAACTGTGTGTATCTGCTCGCTATCCATTCCATTTCTGGTAGTTCAGCTTCCAAGACTACTCTCAATGACTTGATCTCTATTTCAATTGGCAACACTGCTTCCATCCCATAAACCAAAGAGAATGGTGTCATTCCAGCGGGTGTTCACACACTTGTCCTATATCCCCATAAAGCAAAGGGAAGCATTTCTGACCAACCCCTATAAGTCTTCGTCATCTTGGATAGAATTTGCTTAATTGTCTAGTTTGTTGCTTCTACTGCACCATTAGCCTTTGGTCTATAAGGAGAGGATCGATGATGGTGGATTTGGTACTTTGAGAATAAATCCTTAACTACTCCTTAAAACTGTACTCCATTGTCTGAAATCACACTGTGCGAGACCCCGTATCTGCAGATGAGGTTCTTTTCAATAAATCTAGCCATTTGACTTGCACCTAGTTTGTTGAAGGATTTGGCTTCGACCAATTTTGAAAAATAATCTACTGCTACCACAATGAAACAGTGACCGTTTGAAGCTGTCGAATGTATCTCTCCTATAATGTCGATACCCCAAGTGGCAAATGGCCATGGTGAAGACATAGAATGCAATTCTTCAAGAGGCATGTGATTCAAGTTACCATACATTTGACATTGTTGGCACTTCTTGACAAACACAATATAGAGGGTGTTTCTCAAAACTGGAGCTTTTCAGCTTATTGTGAATAAGTGATTTTTAGATTATAATCAAATTAAAAATAAGCAGTTAAGTGTTTCTGTAAACTAGTTAATAATCAGCTGATAATCAGTTTATAATCAGTTAAGTGTTTCTGTAAAATCAGCTTATAATCAGTTTTTAATTGCAGAAACTGTCTTAATGACTAAACTGTCCCTGAGTTTATTTATTGTATAAAAATAATTTTTTAAATGTCAATTCAAAATTTATTTTGCAATAATAATAATAATAATAAAATTTATTTAATAATAATAATAATATTGGTGTTATCAATAAATTATACAAATAAAAAACTACCATTTAAATATTACCAAATACCTTAGAATCCTAAAAATATTAATTACAATCCTAAAAATAAAAAGAATTTTGATGGGAACTAAAGTGTACAGGGTGGGCAAATTTGGAATATTGAAGATTAGGTAGGGATAGTATTGTCTTTTACTTGGTCAAAACTGCTTAAAAAATAAGTGCTTAAAAAAAAGTAGCAAAACCCAACTTTTAAAAAACTGATTAAAATCAGATTATAATCTACTATTTAAGTTTTCAGAAACACTTAAATAAACAACTTATAATCTAAAAACTGCTTATAATCAGTTTTGACCAGCTTTTAGGTTTTGAGAAACACCCTCATAATCTCTCTCCATGGTCAACCAATAGTAACCTTGTCGAATAATCTTCTTAACTAGGGCCAAACCAGTCATGTGCGGACCGTAACTTCCCACATGTATTTTTGACATGATACGCTCCACTTCAGGCTTTCTTAAACATCTCAAATGCACCCCATCAAGCCATCTTCGATATAACTCCCCATGGAAGGTGTTGTATTGCAATGACCTCCGCCTTATGGCTCTTCTCTCTTTCTTTGTTGCCCCCGGCGGGTATTCTCTTTCCCCCAAAAATTGCTTTTTAGTATCATACCATGCATCATGGTCTATGTCAATTTCCATGATTGTCTCATATTCATATCAAGGAGTTGATGAACTGGTCAAGATCAGAGGCTTAAGGAATAAACTGACAGGGTTTTCCCATATCGAAGCCAACGTGGCTAGGGCATCAGCCATCTGATTTTCTTCTCTCGATAGGTGTATAAACCTACACACCTTAAAGTTCTTCTTCATCATAGTCAGGTAATGGTGGTATGGTTTTTAATTTTTCTTCTTTCAACTCCCACTCTCTGTTTACTTGGGATACTACTAGTAATGAATCGCCATAAACTTCCACCTTATCCACCTTCATAATCATCAGGGTTTCCAAATTGAAAATACAAGCTTCGTACTCCACCATATTACTGGTTGCCCTAAATTTTAACTTTTTGGCTAAAGGGATAAGTTCCCCTTTTGGCGATTCTAGTATAACTCCCAAACCTGCTCCTTTCCTGTTTACTGCTCCATCAAAAATACATTTTCCACCCTTGTACTTCAATTGCTTCTAAATGTTCATCCGAAAATTCCAAGATTACCTCTTCGCTTTCTGGAAATGGTTGTTGGGCCAGGAATTCTACCACCACTCTACCTTTGATTGTTTTCCTGGTTACATATTCAATCTCAAATTCTTCTAATATTATCAACCATCGACCATATTTCTCAATCAAAGAGGGTGTCTCCCTTAAGTACTTCATTGGATCCAACCTGGAAATTGCTTGCACACTATACGATTGAAAATAATGCCACAACTTCTTAGAAGACCAAACCACGGCTATACATGTCTTTTCAATGATACTATACTTAATTTCTTAAGATAGGAACTTTCTACTCAAATAGTAAACTGCATGCTCAATCCCTGACTCATCTGCTTGGGCTAGCATGGCTCCTATTGACTCTTCTTCTACTGCTAAGTATAGTAATAGAGGTTTGCCGGGTTTAGGTAGTTTTAAAATAGGTGGATTCAACAAATACTCTCATATTCGGTCAAAGGCCTTTTGACACTCTTCATTCCATATGACCGGCTGATTCTTTCTAAGCAATTTGAAGATAGGCTCACAGATTATTTTGAGCTTTGCTATAAATCTGCTAATCTATTGTAATTTACCAATGAATCCCCAAACTTCTCTCTCCGTCTTAGGGGCTGGAATATCCCTGATTCCTTTAACTTTGTCAGGATTAATCTCAATGCCATTTGGACCAATCATATGTCCTAATAATTTGCCTAAAGTAACACCGAACACACACTTCTTTGGGTTTAATCTTAGCTTATATTTCAAAGCTCTATCAAAGAATAACTCTAAGTTTTGGAAGTGTTGTTCTCTTGTATCCGATTTAACCATCATATCATCAACATATACTTCAACTTCTTTATGCATCATGTCATGAAATAGTGCGGTGGCCATCCTTTGGTAGGTTGCCCCAGCATTCTTTAAACCGAACGGCATCACCCTATAGCAAAATATACCCCATGTAGTATTGAAAGTTGTTTTGGCTTTATCCTCTTGGGCCATTAACACTTGGTTGTATCCAAAAAATCCATCTACAAACGAATGTAGCATGCTAGAAGCTGCACTATCAATGAGAACATCTATATGAGGTAAAGGAAAATCATCTTTAGGGGAAGCCTTGTTCAAATCTCTATAATCCACACGGACCCTTATTCTTCCATCTTTATTTAGCACGGGTACTATGTTGGCTAACCAATCTGGATATTCTATCACTTCGAGAAACTTCACTTGTATTTTTTAGTGACCTCTTCTTGAACCAATTCAGCCCACTCAGGTCTTAATCGCCTAAGCTTTTGTTTGATAGGTTTCATGTGAGTGTAAGTAGGAATATGATGCTCGGCTATGTCTCGATCTATTCCGGGCATATCCTCAAAAGACCAAGCAAACACTTCTTCATATTTTTTGAATATTTTTTCAAATCTCTCTCTCTCATCAGGAGTAAGGTCTGATGCTATGCTAATATTTTTAGGATTTTTGGTTGTTCCCAAATTTAATGATTGTGTGTTAATAGAATTAATAATAAAGATGCTCATGTAACTGCTATTTAAATGTATGCAACCATCAGGAGAAACATAACACAAGTAAGCAAAATCAGACTTTCTTGCATTCATTTTGGAAAAGAAAACATCATCATCCTCATACAAAGAAGACAAATTAAAATCAAAATGAAGATCATTGTTCTCAAAATCATAAGGCAAGATCTCTTCAAACTTTTCTTCAACCAGGGTAGCAATCTCCTCCGGAGTCTTCTCGGCTTTTAGGACAGCTTCATTCTTCTCTTTTGGATTGGATTCTTTGTTGGCTGAGAAGGTGAGCTCTTTCTTTATTTGGTAGACTAGCTCGGCCACATCTACAAAAATTTCAAAACCTGAGATAATCTTACCCATGAACATAATTGGCTCGGGCTTTCCTTGTAGTGGTCCCATATCTGGAGCTTTGACAAAGATCTCTTCAAGTGGTGGGAAGCTCATCTTCTAACTCTTGTTAGGATGGACATCGTTGTCTTCATCATATCCCAAGCCTTTCTTGGAAGTTTGAGTTCTAAAGTCTGGCGGCTTTGTCAAACTGGCCTTACCCTTTCCAAGACCAACTCCGGGAAGGCAGTTCATATTCTTCATCATATTCAAGACTTTGGAGTCCACTACTTCATCATCAGAAATTGCAGCTACTTGGAAACCATTGAGAGGCCTCTCAATCATTAGAGCATTAACAATCTTATTATCTTTAGCTTCAATGACCACTATCTCATATCTGTTGGGGAACTTGATCTTTTGATGAAGGGTGGAAGGAACTCCACCAAGAGGATGAAACCATGGTTTCCCCAAGAATAAGGCGAAGGTAACCAGTATGTCTAAAATAATAAACTCAACAATAGATTCAATTGAACCAACCTTGACAGCAGCTTTGAAAGTCCCTTTGGCATGTCCCTTAGTGTTGTCATAAGCCCGAATTGTTACCTCGGTCGGGTTTAGATCTCTTGTTGACATGGCTAGCTTTGGCAATATCTTAAGTGGACAAACATTTATGGCGGACCCATCATCGACCATTACACATGGAGTCCTCTTCCCCTTGACTTCTATTTTGATAAAGAGAGGGCGGATGTGGTCTCTCCCCTCCTCTGGTAAGTTCGCATCCAAAAAAGAAACTGCTCCCATATTAACTTCACTCTTTTCTTGAACCTCTTCACATTTCATTACCCCTCCAATTTTTATGAAGTTGATCAGCTCCTCCGATGTCGTGGAGGTAGAAATTGGCATGCTAGCTAAGGCTTTGGCCATAGTTTCTCGGTGCTTTTTAGAAGTAGCTAATAAGTCCCAAATGCTAACACTTGCTTGGGTTCTTTTCAATTTCTTGAGCACAACATCATCTTCTTCTTCTTTATTTCCTACTTCAACTTCCTTTCCCTTATTAGTTTCTACATCCTTAGGTGGTGGACTTGCATAAGGCTTACTGGATCTAGTGTTCATTACTTCATCATCTTCAGGTTTGGACCAAGTCCACTCCTCCTTCTTGGATACAAGATCATCATCGCTATCGGACCAACACCCCTCTCACAATCATCCTTATTTGATCGAATTCATCGGGCCTCTTCTTGAGCAAAGTTGCCTTGTTTCTCCATCTCTTCACATAATCTACAAAATTCTCATTCGACCTTTGCCTAATGGACTCTACTTCCATCAAGGTAACTTCCATCTCAACTTTATATCCATATTGTTGGATGAAGGCTTTGTAAAGCAGATCCCAACTCTTTTGTGTTCCATCATCTAAGGTATTGAACCAATTTTGGACAACAGGGTCCAATGAGAGCATAAAGTACCTTAGGGTTTGAGCCTTAGTAGCTCGGGCAGACTACATGGCAGTGATATATTGCTTCACATGGAGGTGAGGATTTTCGATTCCATTAAACTTTGCGAAAGATGGCATCTTGAATTTGCATGGAACTTCTTCGTCTAGCTCAAACAGTTTGTCGACTTCGGACATTTCTTTGATTTTTAATTTCTTCTCAAATTTCTTTTCTAAATTAGCAATCATCTTCTCAACATCAAAAATTTGTTCTTTCAACTATCTTTGCTTCATTCTTCTTGTCTTGAGCATCTTGGTAGTATTGAGCCCAATCATCATCATCATTAATGATCACTTTTTCATCATCAAAAACTGCTTCACCAACTTTAGTCTTCCCCTTGTCCCTTGGCTTCTTAGTGCTAGCAGATGCCTCGGCATGATTTTCTAAGATCGCAGTCAATTGGTTCTTCATGGTCTCAGCTAGGGCCTCTTTTATTTCTTCCATTTTGGCATTGAGGGCTTCATCCACCATCCTTTAAATTTGTTCGGGATCCATTATTTTTGGAGAGCAAGTGATTGAGTCGTTACTAGATTCTTCATCTCCAGCGTAGGCCGGATTGTTGTAAGCTTTTGAACTGTCATAATCCAGGGCTGTTAGCCAGAGAGGATCAATGAGATGCAAATGTATGTATGTATGCTTGTGTGCACGAACAATTAACAAACAAGGACAAATAGGACGTTTCTTCCGACCTTATAACATCCACACATGAATGGCGAGTCTCTTTTCCTAGGTATATGGTTAACAAAATACCAACATGGGGCATCTTGCTTTCGAATAATTCCCTCGGACGTTTCAACCAATAGTTATATTTTCAAAAATGGAAATCAATTCATAATAATTCCCATTAATTAGGTTTTAATCCATTCAACCAACTATAGTAGCTTTCATGCTATATTGGATTAAAACTAAATTAAGAGGTTTATTATAGATAGATTTCTCACTTGAAAAGAGTAACTAATGGTTCAAAAGCAAGCCCTTGATTAATCATTCTTAGGATAAACTAGGCTCACAATTGATTTTTTGTATTTGTTAATTGACCTAAATATTTGTAAGCTCTTTTAGATGAAAATAATTTTGTTCCTAAGCCCATTGTAAAAAGGTTTTAGAAAAAATGGATTTTGGGCTTAGTGTTTGGGTCATGAGTAAAAGAATTCTTGATTTGTTTTTAGAAAAGTCTTATGTCAAAAAACCATCTTGAAAAGTTTTGAAAATAGCTTTGGTCGTTTGGACTTTAAAGAAAAATTTATTTTGAGCTTACAATATGCTTAGGTCATATTAGAAAAAGAACAAACCAAATAAGCCATGATTTAAACCAAGATAAATTAACCATAGTCAAACAACATGCATTTGGGATAAAAACCTAAGGAAAGTAACTAAGCCAATTACATGAGCTTTAGTCTTTGGGTTAAAAGGCTTAGGTTCCCATAGCAAGTATATACCAAATGGTATGAGGCTATGAGTGGTTATGCCATGCTCGATCTCCATACCTTGAGTGAAAGTATGGTATCCCTTACATAACACAACACGGGTAATCACGGGTGTCCTAACTCACACACACAATGCAATCTAATATGATGCAATGGATAATATCATTATAAAAAAGAATAGAATAATAAAAAGACCAATGGAATCAACTTCTCTTATCCCTAGTGGAGTCGTCACTGTGAGCGGGGATTTTCGACCCCACTCCCGGTTGAATGGTTCTTACGACTTCGGCACTATTTAGGCTCGGGGCCTTAGAGAACATGGACCTAAGTCCGGAGAAAATGGAGTGGTCACCCAGATGGATCGGGAAAAAGAAAGAGGTGGATGACTCGATTCTTAAGGAATCCCTAACCCCTTAATGGGTTCAGAAAGTTGGGTACGTGTGGGGAACGTGAGAAATGGCCCAGCACCCCCACAACACCCGGTTCATTGGAACCGGCCTACTTTACAGGTCTTAATATTATAAAATTCTTAAATATAACAATATTATTCATATTGCACACAATAATTAAAATAAAGCATCAATATATTGAAAATCAAAACAATGTCCAAGGAAAACAAATAAATGGACACCCATCC
The DNA here is from genome assembly GCA_947685225.1 of Garcia nutans. NCBI lineage: Eukaryota > Viridiplantae > Streptophyta > Magnoliopsida > Malpighiales > Euphorbiaceae > Garcia > Garcia nutans. Next base: position 42,332,891 of record CANTUV010000045.1, read on the forward strand.
GAAAATGGAAACATATCCTTACATCACATGCCTAAATATGACACCCACCGAAAGGTAGAAACATGTCCTTCACATTGGTTCTAAAGTAGAAAAGCAATTTAAATTACATGATCTTTAACTAATAAGGTACCCACCAAGTGGAAACATACCTCTTACAACATTTGAAAATCTAAATAAATCGATAAAACTAAATAACCATTCATAATAAATAAATCATTCATCAAAAACATTAAATATCAATAGAAAGTAAACATCCATCCATGATAAATTAAATGAACCAAACAGTGAACTTAAATAAATTAAAGCATATAAAATAAATCAAAGCATATTCAAATATAAAATTGAATAAGACAAATAAAGATTCAAATTAGGGCTACTGTTTCTATTTAAGATTCTTTATTCCATGTGTTTAGGGTTTTGGAATTTTATGGGTTTAAGCTACTGTGATTTTAAGAGAATTAAAATGAATTAAAGTTTTATGATTCTAGAAGTTGGTAAAATTCTTTGATTAACCAAATTAGGCTTTGTGATGTAAAATCATGAAATTAGAGTTTAGGCGCTTCAAAACATTTAGATTATGACTATTAGCTACTGAATAACATTTTTTAAGCTCACTGTGTAAAATTATAACATATATGTTTATATGGTTTTTAAAGTTTTAAAGGATTTGGGTTTAGAAAAAATTAGGGTTTAAGGTTTTAATGGGGATTAGGATTCACTGTTTTGGGTTTTGGAGTTGAATTAGGGTTTTAGGATTTTTGAATTAGGGTTTCGAAGAATGAATTAGTTTTAGAATTTGGAAAAACAATTGATAATTTTATGAAGTTTTATGAAAATAAACAAAATGATTTAAAGTTTATAGAAGCAAAAAAGATGTTTTTAGGGCTTTTGAAAAGAAACAAAACTCAATTTAGGATTTTGAAACTTGGAAAGCAAATTAGGGTTTTGAGATTTTGAGGAAACAAAAATAATAATTTGAAACTTTTTGGAAAACAAAGCAACAAATTAAGGTTTTTAAACTTTAGAAAAGGTGAATTAGGGTTCTTAGGTTTTTGAATTAAAAGAAACAATTAGGTGATTAAGCTACTGTGAAGAATAGAATTTGGACAATTGATGCATACCTCCGTTTGTTGGTTCCACCAAAAATTCTTCTTCAATGAACAAGAACAAAGAGAAGCTTTGCTGCCTTTAAATTGCTTGAATTGTTTGTTTGCTCTCTCAAAAAATCAGATTGATTCAAAGTTTTTCCTCCTCAGTTTCAGTTTCAAATTTTCTTCAGATTTTTGTCCCAATTTCTTCCTACTTTTTGTGTTGTTTTTAGGTATTATTTATAGAAGATTTTTTTATTAATCTTAGTTATTCACGGAATGTAACATTCATTAAGAAAAGGAAACTGAAACCTAATTGTTTTAGGTTTCAAAAAAATTTACTTTGGAAAAATTTCGCTGGCGAAAAAAAACAGCTGCGGAAAAATTGCGATGGAAAAAAAGCTGCCGCAGCAGGGGGTGAATTGGCCTGCGGGCCATTTTGCCCGTATTTTGCCCGTATCCTGCGGGTGAAATGGCCCACGACCATTCGTCCCGCACTGGTTTTCGGCGATGATTTTTCGTCGCTGATTTTTTCATTGCCGATTTTATTTTTATTTTATTATTTTTATTTTTTATTAATAAAAATTAGATACTAAATCAAAAATTATTTAATTAAGTTAACAAAAATTATTTTAGACTAATTAAAATATATTGGACAACAAAAAAATTATTTTGGACTAATTAAAATATATTGGACCGGACTGGGTAAAAAATTAATGGTCTACACCTGGTATGTTATTCAATTCTTAGAGTTATGTGTTTGGCGGCATGCCTATGATTTGCCTATGGGCTAGATGCTGAGCTTCATTGTGAAAATTTTTTTTGAGGTGAAATGACGGGGTCGTAAGCCTCAAAAACAAATCAATGAAGCTAGGCTGAGTGAAATGACCGGGTCGTAAGCTTAGACCTAGTTGGATTATTACATTGATATATTGCATACGTGGCTAGACACATGGTGTCATTATAGACCAAAATAATAACTTTGAAATTTGAATAGCATATTAGATCCTTTTAGCCCCATGTTTGTGCTTGTCTTGTGAGAATTGTGAATTGAGAAATATTTGAAAAGTATGAGAAATGGAATGATGTGATATCCATGTGCATTATGCATTGGCATTGTATTTGAACTACATTGTTATCAAAGTTTGTACCACTAAGCTTTTGGCTTAACGTGAGTGTGATTCATCGCGCAGGTGACAAGGTAGATCTGGTTGAGTCGGAGAGTTCGTCTAGACCGAGTCGAGTCTAGGCTTGAGATCTTGGCTGCAGAGTTGATTGTTGGACATCAAGAATAGAGACAAACTACCAGCATGTATATATTTTATATTTATATACATATTGATTTCATGTATACTAGGTTATATTTTATTGTATATATATGTATATTCCGCAAACTATCAAAAATGTCTTGGATAAATCTTTGGTAATGAAGTTATATATGTGTTTTAAAAAGCAATGTTTCATCTATTATTTATATGATATAAGTTAAATGTTTTAAGTTTATACATATTTTATAAGTGAAGATTTGTTTTGTTAAAATGGGTTGTGACATTCTTGTATCCTATGTTTGTGTATTACATATGTTGGGAGTATGTAGTGTACGTATATTGGGTATAAGGGTGTTACAGATAATCTTTCATTGAATGTTGAGAGCTTAAACACTACCTGATTAAACACTTAAGAGGTTTTGTGAGGCAGTGACAATTTTTGGTATGCATGGATTGGCCATTAAATTGCTTGAGTACTGATTGTTCTTCATTTGATAATGATTGTGGATTTAATAAAATGGGAGTCTTGATACATCCTTATAACTCTTGAACTTGACTAAATTTGTAATATCCCAAAGTGTGCCCTAGAAGTTTTGATATAATTATTGTTTTATTTGGACTTAATGTCTATGTAAATTGAGAAGAGAAAAAAAGTGAAGAGAGTGTATATGTTGTATATATGGAAATATACACAACATATACACAAGTCAAAATGGGATGGTCAAATACAGAAGATATTTATTTTTTTAAAGTAATTAAGTAATTAAAGAGAAATTAAAATTAGTGGAAGAGAGAAATTGGATTATTATATTATTATAAATGCTTGGTGGAGATTTAATTGAAGAACAAATATTTGACTTTACTTCTCTTTACTCTTCATTTTCTTCTTTTCCATTTGGGTGGCCGGACATCACAAAGACACAAGAGAGCAAGAGAGGTTTTGATTTCTAAGAGCAAATTAAAGGAAGAATCAAGTGATTAAGTTGAAAAATTGTGAAGTTTCATCAACTTTGGTAAGTTCTCTCTTGATTTCTCTTGTTTTATTTGAAGTTATGTTTGAGTTGATTGCTGTTATGTGATATTATGTGGTTGTTTGATTGTGGTGTGTTTAATGTGTTTGTTCAATTGATTTTGGATTGTGGGGTTGGATTGAAGGAAAGAATAAGTTGTTGGAAGAGAAAGTGTTGTGGTTGTGTTTTGAGTTTGCGGTGATGATTATGATTTGTGTTTGATGTATGTTTTGTATTGTTTTGGTGTTTTTGCAAGTTATTATGGTTTTTGGGTGTGTTTAGTTAAGTTTGTTTGAAGTGGAAGATGATAGAAATAAGTGGTTTGTTGGATGTAGTGTTGATGTTGCCGGAATCTGTATTTTTGGCCTGACACGCCCATGAGCACGTCCAAGTCTTTGGGCGTGTCAATGGTTCTGTGTTGCAGTAGTATTTACATGTCCGGTGACACGCCCATGTCACTAAGCGTGTCATAGCTACTGTGTTGGTGAAGGATTGACACGGCCATGAACACTCCCGTGTTGTTGGACGTGTCAATGTTTCTGTGAGACAGAATGTATTACACGTTCAGTGACACACCCGTGGTTCTGAGCGTGTCAAAGCTTCTATTGTTGAGCGTGTCATGTTTAGAGTTTGCCCTAGTTGGTTCTTAGCGTTATTATCTTATATGTATTTCTAAGTGAGTGTGTATGATTACTATTGGTTTAGGTTGTGAAGAAGTTGAATTGCCCTAACCCAAGTGTTGAGGATTCTTGGAAGAAGAAGGTTGTAGATTGGTGTGAGTTGTTCTTAAGGTAAGTACAAACTACATGATTGCATACAACTACATGATTTTGATACTTAACATATTTGGTTGTACATATGTTAAGTAATTGATTACATTGTTAATACATTTAATGAATGTTATGATTGGTATAATGTGAATGATTGATGAGCATCTACAATGTGTGTTAATGCCATTGGTTATGATGATGTAAATGACATAATTGAGGCATGTTTGCCTAGATGATGAGATTCAATGTAATTGATTATGTATACTCTATTAATGAGATATGAAGCCATTGTTGTTGCCTAAAATAATGCAAATGGGAGGATTAAGGCATGTTTGCCTAAATGATGATGAGGAAATGAGAATGAAATTGATAATTAAATAATGAATGAATTGTGTGTCTAATGTGTTATTCCATTTTCAGAGTTTTGTTGTTGGTGGCATGCCAATAGTAACAATCTCTTGAAGTTAGGTTGGGCTTGATCCTTGAAGCCAAGTTGGGTTGAAGTTTAGCATGCTGAACTCCCCTTGAAGCTTGGTTGGGTCTAGTCCTTGAAGCCTAATTGAGATGTTACAACCCTTGAAGCTAGGTTGGGTTTGGTTCTTGAAGCCAAGTTGGGTTGATACTTAGCATGCTTTGTTCCCCTTGAAGCTTGGTTGAACCTAAATCCTTGAAGCCTAGTTGGGATAATGATAATGATAAATGTGATAATTGAACCAAAACATTAACTCTGAAAGTTGAATGGCATATTAGTGTCTTTGGGCCCATGCTTGTCTTTGTTTTCAATGTAATTCTTGAATGGCGAAACCAATGAATAATGAGATGCATGCTTATGAAATATATGTTATGAGATGATTATAATACATAAGTATCTTATATAAAATGAATGTGGCTTGCGTAGCTATGGTGAGTAATGAAACTATGAAGATACAACATGAATGTTTTGATAAGATATTGAACAATGTAAGGTTTTGAAATATAATATTCTTTTGATTGGTGTATAAAAATTGATTGTGTGACATTGGCATTGCATTGAAGCATAGTATTATTGTAGTTTGTACCACTAAGCCGTTGGCTTAGCGCGAGTGTGATTCATCGCGCAGGTGACAAGGAAGAACCAGAGAGTTCCTCTAGGCCGAGTAGAGTCTAGATTTTGAGGTGTTGATAGTGGAGCTTAAAGATCAAAGACATACTGCCAAACATGTATATATATTTTATGTTTTGTAAAACATGAGTTTTGATGTATATGTATTTGTAAATATTTGATATATTTTCCGCTGCGTTTTGATTAAACATTTTATCTATTGTGTTTTATAATATAACTTAAATGTTTTAAATTTGTTCATATTATTATAAAAGAAGTGAGTCATTTGTTTAGTAAACCATGGCATTTCTATATTCAGTATGCGTATATTACGATCGTAATAGCATGTATTATACGTATACGGGGTATAGGGGTGTTACAATTGTTTTGGTATCAGAGCCTAGGTTTGAGATTCTCAACCTAGGTAAATTGTAAGAAAAAGGAAATTTTGAGTTTTAAAATATTGTTTTTAAATAAGATACATGTTTTGGTATTGGCAGTCTTTGATCTTTAATGAGGTATAATCTGCTGTGTTTGCAGATATAGGTAGTGATGGCGTCTCATTCACGTCAGTCTGTAGAAGGTAGTGCGGAGAGCGTAGCTCCTGAAGAGGGTAGAGATGGAGCTAGGGTTGAGAGAGTTAGTGGGGCACCTGTTTCTGTGCCAGAGCGATCAGCTGCTGATGAGGTTCCATCGGGTTGGTTAAGGCATATGGTAGAACTGTTGAGGGGAGCTCTAGTGCAGCCACCACCGCCACCACATCCTCAAGTGCCAGTGAGACATTATGATAAGTTGAGGAAATATGGAGCTGAGGATTTCTTGTGTACTACAGATCCTGTAGTAACTGAGCAGTGGTTGGATAAAGTGCAGAGGATATTTATTCAGTTGCAAGCTACTCCAGATGAGAAATTTGATTATGCTAGATCCTTATTGCAGAAGGACGCTTATGATTGGTGGAAGACGGTTCCTCATGCTATGGATGATCCACCTACATTACCTTATGGTGATTTTCTGAGGGAGTTCGAGCAGAAACCGAGGGAGTATAAAGATGTTAAGAAGATTGAATTCTTGAATTTGAGGCAAGACAACCGGACAGTGACAAAATATGAGATTGAGTACATCCGGTTGAGTCACTATGCCGGTGGGATTATCTCTGATGAGATTGACCAATGCAGGAGGTTTGAGGAGGGGTTGAGGCCCTCTATTATGTGCATTGTTGCTGGTTCTCGATACTAGGATTTCTCTCAATTGGTTGCAGCAGCCAGAAGTGTTGAGAGAGTACAGGGCATTGCATCAGCTGCTACCGAGGAAGAGACCAGAGTTAGGAGACCCCAGTTTGAGGCAGGGTCTTCATCTATGAAGAGCGGCCGAGGAAGTTTTGTTCCGAGAATTAGTAGGAGTCAGAGGCAGTCAGGCAGATCAGTTCAGTATCAGAGGCAGAGGCCGAGATCGACAGTTTCTGTAGCGAGTGCTCCGACTTTAGTGGTTCAGAGATCTACTCCACCTGTATGTGTTCATTGTGGTAGGACCCATGGGGGTGCTTGTTGGAAGACGGGTGGATCAGGAGTATGCTTTAGATGTGGGTCACCAGCTCATTTTATTAAAGATTGCCCTGAGTTGCAGGATGATAGACAGACTGATACTGCAGCTTCTCGACCTAGTATCAGCAGAGGTGGTCGAGGGGGCAGAGGATTCAGTAGAGGTGGTAGACCTGGGTTTAGTCAGAGAGGGGGATCTTCATCCAGAGGCAGTAGGCCAGATGAGGCCGGATCTTCTCAGAGAGTATATGTGATGCAGAGGCAGCCGGATGCTTCAGCAGTTATAGCGGGTACATTCTCTTTATTTGGCATTTCAGTTCTTGCTTTGATTGATCCAGGATCTACTCATTCATATATAAGTGCATCCATATTGCTTGTGTCTGAATTGCATTCAGAGTCCTTAGGATTTGATGTCTTGGTGACAAATCCTTTAGGACATAGTGTTGTGGTGAGTAAGGTGCATCGTGACAGTGCAGTGGTAGTGCAAGGTGAAGAGTTTTGTAGTGATTTAATTGAAATGCCTTTTAAGGAATATGATTTAATCTTAGGTATGGATTGGTTGTCTAAACATGGAGCTGTGGTAGACTGTCAAAAGAAATGTGTTACTTTGAGAACCAGTGATGGTAGAAATGTGATGGTGTCTAGTAAGCAGAGACAACTTGCATCCTTGTTTTTTTCAGCTGTAACAGCTAGAAGGTTGATTAAAAAAAGGGTGTGATGCTTATCTTGCTCATGTTGTGGAGACCAAAATAGTGGGTTCTCAACTTGATAGTATACCCACAGTTGCAGATTTTCCAGACGTGTTCCCTGAGGAGTTGCCAGGGTTACCCCCTGAGAGAGAGGTTGAATTTGGTATCGATTTGTTGCCTGGTACCACTCCCATCTCTATCACTCCTTATCGAATGGCACCTGCTGAATTAAGAGAGTTGAAGGTGCAGTTGCAGGAGTTGTTGGATAGAGGGTTTATTCGCCCTAGTGTTTCACCGTGGGGAGCTCCTGTGTTGTTTGTGAAGAAGAAGGATGGTACTTTGAGGTTATGCATTGATTATAGGCAATTGAACAAAGTGACTATCAAGAATAAGTATCCTTTGCCTAGGATTGATGATCTCTTTGATCAATTGAAGGGAACAGCAGTGTTTTCCAAGATTGATTTGAGATCAGGGTACCATCAGTTGAGGGTTAGAGCTGAAGATGTTCCTAAGACAGCTTTTCGTACAAGATATGGGCATTATGAGTTCTTGGTGATGCCTTTTGGGTTGACGAATGCACCTGCAGCTTTCATGGATTTGATGAATAGGGTGTTTAGGCCCTACCTAGATCAGTTTGTGGTGGTCTTCATTGATGATATTTTAGTGTATTCGTGTAATGAAGAGGAGCATGACAAGCATTTGCGGATTGTGTTGTAGATTTTAAGAGAAAAACAGTTGTATGCTAAGCTATCGAAGTGTGAGTTTTGGCTTGACCAAGTAACTTTTCTCGATCATATAGTTTCAGCAGATGGTATAAGAGTCGATCCAAGTAAAGTTGAAGCTATTTTGAATTGGAGTCCACCGAAGTCAATGACTGAAGTTAGAAGTTTTTTGGGTTTGACAGGCTATTATCGACGCTTTGTGAAAGGTTTTTCTTTGATAGCTAATCCACTCACCAGATTACTTCGGAAGGGAATTAGATTTGTGTGGACAGATCAGTGTCAAGCTAGTTTTGAACAGTTGAAAGAAATGTTGACTCAAGCACCTGTTCTTACTTTACCCATGGAAGATAAACCATATGTGATTTACAGTGATGCTTCACATAATTGTTTAGGATGTGTTTTGATGCAAGAGGGTAAATTCATAGCTTATGCTTCTCGGCAGTTGAAGCCGCATGAGTTTAATTATCCGACACATGATTTGGAATTGGTAGCTATAGTATTTGCTTTGAAGATTTGGTGACACTACTTGTATGGGGAGAAGTGTTTTATCTATACGGATCATAAGAGTTTGAAATATTTGGGTGTTCAGAGGGAGTTGAATCTATGGCAAAGGCGATGGTTAGAGTTGATCAAAGACTATGACTGCTTGATTGATTATCATCCGGGTAAGGCAAATGTTGTTGCTGATGCCTTGAGTCGGAAGTCTTTGGTAGGTTTGATTGTGTATTCGCTCTCATTACTTATTGAATTGAGAGTGTTGCATGCTAGTTTTGAATCATGTGCTGATGGTGCATTATTGGCTCAGTTGCAATTAAGGCCAATGTTATTGAATCAGATAAAGGAGGCTCAACTGGCTGATGAGAAAATTAAGAAGATTGTTTCAGATTGCCAAAATGGGGAGAGCCAAGATTTCTATGTGAGAAATGATAGTAGGCTTTGGTTCAAGGATAGGTTGTGTGTTCCTGATGATGATAGTTTGAGAAAGGTTATTTTAGAGGAAGCACACCAATCGATCTTTGCTATGCATCCTGGAAGTACAAAGATGTATCATGATTTGAAGCAGTATTACTGGTGGTCAGGTATGAAGAGAGACATAGCAGAATTTATATCCAAGTGTCTCACGTGTCAGAGGGTGAAAGCTGAGCACCAAGTTCCAATGGGGTTGCTTCAACCTTTAACAGTGCCTGAATGGAAATGGGAGAGAGTGACAATGGATTTTGTATCTGGTTTGCCATTGACTCAGAAGAAGCATGATGCTATATGGGTAATTGTTGATCGGTTGACAAAGACAGCTCATTTTCTTCTAGTTAGAATGGACTATTATCTTGAGAAGTTGGCTGAGCTGTATATCAGTGAGATAGTGAAGTTGCATGGAGTCCCAATTTCTTTAGTGTCTGATCAAGATCCTAGGTTCACTTCGAGGTTTTGGAAGAGTTTACATGGTGCATTGGGTTCTCGATTGCACTTTAGCACTGCTTTTCATCCGCAGACAGATGGGCAGTCAGAGAGAGTGATACAGATTATTGAGGATATGTTAAGAAGCTGTATCATTGATTTCTCTGGAAGTTAGGACAGATTTTTGCCACTTGTGGAATTTGCTTACAAGAATAGTCATCAATCCAGTATTAGTATGGCACCATTTCAGGCATTGTATGGTAGAAGATGCAGAACGCCTCTGTGTTGGAATGAACTTGGAGAAGGCAAGTTGATTGGTCCTGATTTGATTAAAGAAACGGAAGAAAAAGTGAAGATATTTCAGAATCGGTTAAAAGCAGCTTCAGATTGACAGAAATCTTATTCAGATTTGAAGAGGAGAGACATAGAATTTGATGTTGGAGATAAAGTATTCCTAAAAGTGTCTCCTTGGAAGAAAATTTTAAGATTTGGTCAAAGAGGGAAGCTGAGTCCTCGTTTTATTGGTCCGTATGAGATTTTAGAAAAAGTTGGACCAGTTGCTTATCGTCTTGCTTTGCCGCCTGAGTTGGATAGAATCCATAATGTCTTCCATGTTTCTATGTTGCGGAGGTACATATCATATCCATCTCACATTGTGCCAGTTGAATCTATTGAGGTGAGTTCGGATCTGACATTCGAAGAAGAACCAATTGCTATTTTGACACATGAAGTGAAAGAATTGAGAAATAAGAAAGTGCCACTGGTAAAGGTTCTTTGGAAGAATCATGGTAGAGAAGAGGCAACTTGGGAGAGTGAGCAAGCAATGCGAGATCAATATCCTCAAGAGAAAGGCCAAGGTTGGTGAAGTGGATTTTGATGACAATAAGGTGATAATTGATGATGATGATGACTGGGCTCAAGATTTCTAAGATCCTTAAGAATTAAAGGAAGATAAGAATTCTATGGAGAAAGCAGCGGTAGAGAAAACAAAAACTACGAGTTTGGAGAAAATGATTGCTGATTTGGAGAAGAAGTTTGAAAAGAAGCTGAAGGCTGAGGATGTATCAAAAGTAGACAAGCTATTTGAGTAAGATGAAGAAGTCCCTTACAAGTTCAAAATGCCTTCTTTTGCTGAGTATAATGGCACAGAAAATCCTCACTTACATGTTAAGCAATACATCATTGCCATGCAGTCTACCAAATCTACTAAGGCTCAAACTCTATGGTATTTCATGCTCTTATTAGACCCTGTTGTGCAAAACTGGTTTAATACCTTAGAGAAAAGTACTCAAAAGAACTGGGATTTATTGTAAAAGCTTTCATCTAGCAGTATGGGTATAATGTGGAATTGGAAATTACCCCGATGGAGGTTGACTCAATTAGGCAAAAATAGAATGAGAATTTTTTTGACTATATGAAGAGGTGGAGAAACAAGGTTGTATTGCTCAAGAAGAGGCTAGATGAGTCAGACTAGATTATTATAATAGTAAGAAGGGTGCTGCCTAATCTTCATGAACGGATGTCTCACACTCTCATCAGAGATTTTAAAGATCTTCTCTAAGCTGGCTTACAAATTGAAGAATGGGAAAAAAAGAAGAACCATTTTTTCTTGAAGAAGGAATGAGAGGAGAATTATCAATTTGACAGTCAGGGTACAAAGAAAGCAGTGGATGTCAATGTGATAATTGGTCAAGCAAATAGAAGACAATTTTTAGAGTTGGAGAAACCTTTGTCTTGGGTTTTTAAGAAGTTGCAAAAGAATGGGCTATTACAACCATTAGCTCCTTGACCTTTGCCAAATCCTTTACCACCAAATTTTGATACTAACATATTTTGTCAATTTCATCAGACATAAGGACATGAGACAAATAAATAATGCTTGCAACTAAAACATGAGATCCAAGATTTGGTTGACAGTGAAAAGTTGCTTAAGCCTGATTAACCCAACACGAAGAGTAATCCTTTGCCTAAATTTAGAAGAGCGCCTCCACCAGCAACCTTCATGATAGGGGGAGAATCGAAGGAAATTTTTGTCTTATCATCTTTTCAATACACGGATGGAGGAATTGCTGAAGAAGAGGTACTACTAACCAAGCTTGGACCAATTATGGATGATGAGGTGATGACTATCGTTGATGATGAAAAAATCCTTGCCCTTAATATGCCCAAATAATTGAAGCATCTTCAACTCCAACTCAACAAACTTCCCTTGGCTTGTTTGGCTTTTGTTTCATTTTCTTTCTTTGGTGTTTTCTAGAACAATTATGTTTTTCAAATTAAGATTGTTTAAATAAATTACTTTCATTAAATTTTTTATATTAGTCTTTGTTCATTTTGGTGCTCAACTAATGATGAGTTTAGCTTGATATTCATAAATTAGTGTATCTATGCATCATGATCCGAATGACTTGGTGTGGGAGTTGTTCTATAGCATTGAGTTGTGTATGCTTACTTAGAGAGGGCTCCTACATAATTATGAGTGTCTAGGTCCTAGTTAATCTTAGAACATGCTTTGATGAACTTTTGAGGTGAAATTAAACTTTGCTTATTTAAGGGAGAAATGATCTAGGCATTGTTTGGTAAGCCAATAACTAGAATCCACCCAACAAAATATCAATCCCTAGTTGTCCCTTTGAGTCTTCATAAGATTTTAGCTTGCTTTTTATTGGCTTTTAAGTCCAATATCCTACCCTATGATATTGTGACACTTATGACAAGTGTGATGATCACTACGATACTAAGAAGTAAGAAGATCAAGGAAAAGATGCATAGTCGAGACCATAAGGATAGTTGAAGTTCACATGATACTGGACCTAATATCTTTGATCTATTAAGATGACATCAAGGCAACACATTATTTATCCTTGTTGAAACAAACCCACTCTACTACACTCATCCATAGTCAGAAGCATAGAATGATGCCGACAATACAACTTTCTTAGAGCTAAAAAAAAGAAAATAAAGGAAAAAAGAGAAAAAAAAATAAAGAAAAAAAATGAAGAAGAAAATAAAAGGAAAATAAGATAAAACCCAAAAGGTGGTCCAGAAAGCCAATCGAGTTTTTTTTCACCTAAAGCAAGCAGGAGACTTCTACTTACTTTACGAGGATAGATTGACTTGAATTGGTTCAATCTAGCCAAAAGATTCAAATAAAATCAAATACATAAAGAAATACCATCTTTCATTTTGTCCAACATAGCTCCATATCCGCAATCTTGAAAGACTTAGACTTGATATTCCAAAAAGAAATTGGATGAAAAGAAAAATGAAGAAAAAGTATGGTCTAAAGATCAAGGTAGTAGTGATTGGATCCAGAATTCTACCAAGAAGATGGAAGGACATTTAAGCTTTGTATTTTTATGAAGTCAGAAGATAAAAGTGATGCCTAGAAGGTGAAAATGGAACCTCTAATAGTATATGGTTCTAGCATAAAGTTTATAGTGCGAAGGTTTATCAGTAGTATTGTAACACCCTATACCTTATATATGTGCCATACATATACCCTGTATACATACAATACGCATATAAAATATAAAGATGTCACATTATAGTATTGTTTAAACATTTACCTTAATTCCACATTAATAATATATTTAATGTAAGAACTTTTTATATTATCAAATCTCATTCTTAAGAATTAACATTTCCAAAATCATTAAACTTTTCATTTAATTACATATATATACATTTATACATTCTCTTTCCAAAATTTACTTATATACATATGCATATGATCAAAATACAACATAACACATTGTATAAGCATGCACCACCTTCTAGTTGGTCTCGCAATACCCTTAGTTCATACCTTCTCTTGTAGCACCACTCTCCAATTCTCGAATCAACAATATACTCACCTGCACAATTCACACAACCTCCCTAAGGTCAAAAGCTCAGTGGTACTTATAAACTGCATATACATACATTACAGAAAATCACATTCACACATTCACATCATTTATCATCATATTCTTTCATCCTTTACCAATTTACATGCAATGCCAATGCGCGATGCTTAGTACATTATGTCACTATGTAACATACCATTTCATTTTTAACATATTTATCAATCATTATACAATTCACATAATAACAAACACAAGCATGGGCCCAAAGGATCTAATATGCTATTACTGTTTTGGTCAAAGTTGACACCATGTGTCTAGCCCCAAAGGAAAATCATGTAATTGCTCAAAAGCTAGACCCGAAGGTAGATTATAATAATTGCTCAAAAGCTAGCCCCAAAGGCAAATAATGAAGATAACCTCATAGGCAAGCCGCCAAACACGGAACTCTGGAAATTGAATAACATACTAGGTACACAATTATTTCATATTTTCATTATCCATTTATTTTACATTTTCTCATATTCAACTAGGCACATTGCTTCATTTCTCATTATCATTTAGGCACTCTGCCACATTTCTCACTTTTCTCATTCATTTTAATGTATATCATTTCATTTCATCATTTCAATGTCATATCATTTCATTTCATCATTTCAATGTCATATCATTTTATTTCATCATTTCAATGTCATATCATCACAATGTGTCACATTTAATGCAATCTAGCCATTGCCAATGGCTTTTCACAATATCTTTAATGCATACACAATAAACCACATTACACAAACACTTTGGGTCATTTTCATGTATTGCACATGTTTCACTTTATGCTCAATTTAGCCATTATCAATGGCTTTACAGTGCATTTAATGCATACATGACAAATCAAATGTCATAGCACATTGTCCATCAATGTTCAATATATCCAATAGCTTAACACATTTTCTATCCAAAATGTGTTAACTCCAATGTAATGCAACATAACTCAAACTCAAGCCAAACTCCCTAAATCTTTACTTTCTCTAACTCTTCATAACTTGATCTTCTAATCAAGATATGAATAGTCAAGTTATTAATAACATCAATCTATATATTTCAATTATACAACTTAAATCCTCTCTTTCCTTCTCAACTCATAACACTTAATTCAATACTCCATACTTTGGAGTTTCTCATTAACTCATACTATATGAAGTTTCCAAACTAATAGTAATATCACATTTATCTCAGCTTTATCATAACCATTATTCATTTATAATTCACACTTGGCATCCAACAACAATTTCCCTTTTCATACTTTCATCATGCAAACATGAGCCACACTCACCATCTGACTCATCAACATACCAATGCTTAGCATAATCAACATCTGTTATCATAATTCTTCAAGTGACACACTCAACTTATATAAACTTTGACACGCCCAGGGACATGGGCGTGTCACTTCCTATGTCCTTAATTCTACTTTACAGTAGTTATGACATGCCCAGAGACATAGGCATTTCACTGCCCGTGTCCTTAGTCCTGTGATACAATAGCTATGACATGCACAGAGACATGGGTTTGTCACTGGCTTTGTCTTTAATCCTGTATTGCAGTGACTGCGACACGTCTAGAGACATAGACGTGTCATTGGGCGTGTCAGGCTAAATCTCTCCGTACGCCCATGACATTCTGAAAACACTCTTTCACTCTATTTTCATCAAAACAATACTCACATATCACACAAACAACTCCAAATCATGTTAAATAAAAAATGTACAACCTCAAGGTTATATATATATAAACTGAAGATAATAAATACAAACCAAAGAAGTTATATGTACAATCTTTGGTTATTCCAAGATTACTCTTCTTTACTTACTTCTTGATAATCTAAACACAAAATCATAATAACAATCATCATATTATTCAACTAATCATAATTTTCTCACTAACTATATCATTCATATATATATAATCCATAAAATAAGCTCAAGAAGAAAGTATTTACTTTAATTACTTGCCAAATCTTGACTATGTCCTTTAATCTCTCTTGAATCTCTTGTAAAATTTTATATGCAACATAGAAACTTCATCTTCCACCCTCTCTCTCAAACTCACATTGAAGAAGAAGAAGAAGAAGAAGAAGACTTATCTCTTCTTTTCTCATCCTTATCTTACATAAATAAAATATTATAAACAATTTCCACTTTAACTCTGCACCACACATCTTCTTCCTTCTTTGACTTTATCCTCTTCACTTATTATTAGTACTATTATTATTATTATTATTATTATTATTATTATTATTATTATTATTATTATTATTATTATTATTATTATTATTACTATAATTATTATGATTTAATTAAAATCAACTTTCCCTACAACCAATTATACCTCATGCATATGTGGTGTATATGTTGGATTTATGTACATGTCTTATATATGTCATGTTTATTTTAGATATATTTTAAATATATATAACATATACATATATATTACATCTATCATACATATTCATCTTATATTTTCTCTATCCATTACAACTATTTACTCTCCCATATTTATGATTCTAAAATACATAAAAAATCGGCGTGTTACAATTCTCTTCCCCCTAAATAATTTCATCCTCGAAATTATTCAGTATGGTGATAATCCATCCATAACAAAAATATCATTTTAAATTCTTATATGGAATTATTCATGTCATTAAATCACACAACCTCTACTCTCCCACTTAGATACATTCTCAATCATTTTCTCCTAATTAGTCATAATTATTAGCTATACTTTTCCACTATAATCAAACAATCATTATAAATAATTCTATCCTCAATGAAATTGTCATTGGATAGAAATTAATTCATTTCATTAGTATACACATTTAACTCACATATCTGTCATACTCTAGATATTTTATCACTTCATCCTTATAAAAATATACTCTTATAATCCTTAAATTTAAAGATTATGTATTTACACCTTAACACTAACTTTTCAATCACCATAATCATCTTCAGGAATGTATCTCTGTTCAATTGTCCCTTTCTTATATTTTCAAAAGTATTTGTCAATTCATAAATAATAACAAATCTCAATCTCATTGTGATAATGTATGCATTTTCACCATGATTGTATTCTTTATACAATTACCACATATTATTTTAATACAATCAATATATAATTACTAATATCTTATTTCCATCATTAAAATTCATTCTCATGATTTATTCATCAAAAAACAACATATATATACATTCAATCGCATATAATTGATATCTTCCTCACTTAATCACCATTTTCTTAAACAACTTTCTTATTTCTTACACAATTAATTTAGTCTATAGAATAACCTTTTCTTAGCATCAATATTAATATAATATCTCTAAACTTACTTCATGTCTATGTTCACATCAGAATATTACATCTTGTATGTGCCATCACATATCTTTCATATTCTTAACTACACTATACATATTAAATCTCAATAATTACTCGCAAACTTACCACATTCCAGATCAGTTAATCTTATTATTACAATTTTTGCCTCACGACCTTATTCTATTCTAATCAACTTTTGGTCTATTAAAACTTATCATTCTATCTCAATTCATGACCTAACTTTACTATATCAAACTTATTTTCAAATTCTAATTTTTCTTTGGATCTATCATAAATAATACTCTTTTCAACGTATTGGATCTAATTACTATATACAACTAATATACATCATTTCAAATTACATTCAATCATTATACATAATTTCCTTATGCATTTTCTATCATACAATATTAATTATATCACATTCAATTCATCATATTTTGAGTTATAACTACAATGTGACTAATAAATCACATTCCTCAGAACTCCGGTGATCATATCAAACTATGATCACCATCAAATATCTCATTCATAATCACTTTACATATTCATATATGTATACATAACATACATATATACCAATACACTATTGAGCGCAACGCTTCTATACAATTAACATGTCTAGTTAACACAGTTTCATGGTCTAGCTCTGCCCGGAACCATCATTGATCTTGATCACATGACCTAGCACTGCTTAGGTCTATCAATATATGCATCTCTAGTCCTAGCTCTGCTCAAGATCTCTCATGCATATTCAATCAATCTCAACACAACCGAACAAGTAATTATATAAGTTGTATACATATATTTATAGCATCACTTTACATTTTAATATCACATACCCATTACTCTATATTTTTCCCGTGATCACCACTGCACATTATCACGCCATACTAGCATTTGACATTCAACATGACTTCTTAGTCATATTCCACTTTCTATAACTCATCATACTTTCACAATTCTTTTCTCTTTCACACTTTCTATAGTTATAAATAAATTCCTATACAAGGTTACGAGTTCCAAAAACAAAAGTGTCAATCTTATCAAAACTATCACACGACCATGTTATCTCAGGTCTACACCAATGGATAACAAAACTAATATGCTAATACATGAAAGAAGTAACATGGCCTTGTTAATTTAATTAACACATCATTGTATAATAAATCTAATCTACTTTAATGAAATTATCCCACCACTTTGCAACACAATTACATATCCTCCATAGTCATGCTGAATAAATTCAACCATTATGATTTTCTTTCTATCTATCAACACAATTAATAGATTTACATTCTTAACAAGTATTCAATTAGTTCCATGTAAATTTTCTTCATTGTTTAAATCATTCACTTAACTCAATCTTACTCTTTAATATACCATATATCTGCTCATGCACTCGTTATAATTGAATAAATATTTTTACTATTAACATCTTTAAATTTTTTAAATCCAAATAATCATTTCAATCTAGCAACACATTTCACCTCAAATCAAATAATTAACATACCAAGTGTTCCTTAAATCATGTATATATATACACCATGTTAGAATCTTACTTCTCTATTTATTATTCCATTTCCAATATATCTCTTATAAAAATTCTCATTCACTCCTTTCTCATAAAAATTTTATCAAATAGCACCCAATGCACTTGCATAAAATTTCATTAACTCATATTTCATTCCTCTATAATCAAACTAACTTTTCCACTTACACACTCTTTTCATTATACTTTTCTTTTCTTTATGCTCTCTTACTTGTACACACTTTTATCACCATAAACTATAACCAACAGGATTCATTTAAATCAACATCATATCATACATAATTCTAAAACCTAATGCATTCTCTGAAACCCTAATTCTAAAGTTCTAAAATCCTAATTTAACTCCAAAACCTAAAACAGTAAACCCTAACTCCCTTAAAACCTTAAACCCTAATTCTTCTAAACCCTAATCATTTAAAACTTAAAAGCTCACAAACCTAAAATTCAACACAGTAAGTAGCTAATAGTCATAAACTTAATGTTTTGAAGTGTTCAAAGTCCAATTTCATGATTTCACTTCTCAAATACTAATTTGGTTAATCAAGGAACTTATCAACCTCTTAAATTATAAAACTTTGTTCCATGTCAATTATTTTAAAAGTTACAGTAGCTCAAACCCATGAATTCCAAAACCCTAAACACATTAAATAAAGAAACTTAAATAGAAAAAGTAGCCCTAATTTGAATTTTATTTGCTTTATTCAATTTTATATTTGATTATGCAGTTTATCATATGCTTTAATTTATTTTCAATGCTTTGTTGATTTATTTAAGTTCAATGCTTGATTTATTTAGCTTATCATGGATGGATGTTTACATTCTATTGATGTTTAATATCTTTGATGAATGATTTATTTATTATGAATGGTTATTTACTTTTATCGATTTATTTAGATTTTCAAATGTTGTAAGAGGTATGTTTCCACTTGGTGGATACCTGTAGACCCTTAATTTTTGACCCAATCCGGTCCAATATGTTTTATTTAGTCTAAAATGATTTTATTGTCTAATTGATCCAAAATAATTTTTATTAAATAATTTTTTTTCTTTAGTATCTAATTTTTATTAATAAAAACTAGAAATAAACAAATAAAAGTCAAAAAAATAAAAATAAAAATAAAAATCGGAGTCGGAAAAATCGGCGACAAAAAAATTATTGCGCGGGCCCGTGGGCAATGGCCCGCTAAATCACTATGCTATTTTGCATGCAGAAATTTTTTGTCTGTGAAATAGCTTACGGGCCCACTCCGCTCGCACTGCCGCAGCCAGCTGCGGCAGATTTTTTTCGCTAGCGTTGTTTTTCCGCAGCAGTTTTTTTCGGCAGCGCAATTTTTTCGACGCAAATTTTTCGAAACCTAATGCAATTAGGTTTTGGTTTCTTTTTTTTTTATTAATATTACTTACCTTAACTAATTAGGAATAAAGAACCTCAAACCACTATAAATAAGGACCAAAGGCAATTTAATTTAGAGGAGGAAAAATCCAACAGTGGCTTGGAAAATTTAAAACCAAATCAAGGAAGGAAAGGAAGCAATTCAATTCAACCTTTTTCTGGAACAAGAGCAGCACTATTTAAAGAATTCAAAGGCAAAAAAGGCTTGTCTTTGGAGCTAGTTCATCCAAGAAGAATTGTTTTTGGAGGAATCATCAAAAGAAGGTATGTGTTAATTGATTTTCTTTTATTTTTTTACACAGTAGCTAAAACTAGGATTTTATATTTTTTTCAAAACCTAAAATCTTAGAACTTTAAATTAGTTTTTCTAAAGTTAAAAGCTTTATTTCATTGGTTTATCTTCCAAAAGGCTTAAAATTATTATTTTTACTTCTTAAAGATCTTAAAACACTAATTGAACATGATTTTCAACAAAATTAAGATTTAAATTCTGTTTCTTTTAAAATTTTAAAGTAGGTTCTATTTCATTCAAAAAGCCTTAAAAAATATCTTTTCTACTTATAAAAACTTTAATTTGTTTGTTTAAATTCATAAAAATTCATGAAATTATCAAATTGATTTTTAATCCTAAAAGTTCCATGCATCACCCGTGACCCTAAATTCTAAAAATACTAAACCCAAATTCAACTTCCAAAATTCAAAATAATGAACACTAACCCTTTTAAAATCTTAAACCCTAATTTTTATGAACCCTAATCCTTTTAAAATATTAAAAACATAAAAACATAAAAACCTAAATTTTACACAGTAGTTTAGGAACCCAATAACCAAAAATCACAAATTAAAGTATTTTAAAGTGTTTAAAACCCTAGTTTCACGATATCATCATTCAAACCTTAAATTTGTTAATCAAAGAGTCTTACCAACCCTTTAAAACATAAAAACCTAATTTATTTCAATTCCATAAAAAGTCACAGTAGCCATAATTGGACTTTTATTTGCTTTATTCAATTCCATACTTGATTATGCTTTGATTTATTTCTTATGCTTTAATTTATTTAATTTCAATATTTGATTTATTTAATTTATCATGGATGGATGTTTATTTTATATTTTGATTAATAGCTTTGATGAATGATTTATTTATGATGAATGATTATTTACTTTTATCAATTAATTTAGATTTCCAAAAGTTGTAAGAGGCATGTTTCCACTTGGTGGGTACCTCATTAGTTAAACATCATGTAATTTAATTTGCTTTTCTATTTTAGAACCTATGTAAAGGGCATGTTTCTACCTTTTGGTGGGTGTCCTATTTAGGCATGTGATGTAAGGACATGTTTCCATCCTTGGATGGGTGTCCATTTATTTGCTTTGTTTGGACATTGCTTTGATTTTAATATATTGATGCTTTCTTTTAATTATTATGTGTAATATGGATAATATTGTCATATTTAAGAATTTTATAATATTAAAACCTGTAAAGGAGAGCGGTTCCAATGAACAGGGCGTTGTGGGGGTGCTAGGCGATTTCTCACCTTCCCCACACGTACCCAACTTTTCGAACTCATTAAGGGGTTAGGGATTCCTTAGGAATCGAGTCATCCACCCCTTTCTTTTTCCCGGTCCATCCGGGTGGCGACTCCATTTTTCTCCAGACGTAGGTCAGTGTTCTCTAAGGCCTCGAGCCTAAACAGTGTTGAAGTCGCAAGAACCATTCCACCGGGAGCGGGGGCGAAAATCCCCGATCACAGTGGCGACTCCACTAGGGACAATAGAAGTTGATTCCGTTGGTCTTTTTATTATTCTATTCTTTCTTATAATGACATTATCCATTGCATCATCTTAGATTGCATCGTGTGCGTGAGTTAGGATGCCCGTGTTACCCGTGTTATGTTATGTAAGGGATACCATACTTTCACTCAAGGTATGGAGATCAAGCATGGCATAACCACTCATAGCCTCGTACTGTTGGGTATATACTTGCTATGGGAACCTAAGCCTTTTAACCCAAAGACTAAAGCTCATGTAATTGGCCTAGTTACTTTCCTTAGGTTTTACCCCAAATGCATGTTGTTTGACTATGGTTAGTTTATCTTGGTCTAAATCATGGCTTATTTGGTTTGTTCTTTTCTAATATGACCTAAGTACATTGTAAGCTCAAAATAAATTTTTCCTTTAAATTCCAAGTAACCAAAGCTATTTTCAAAATTTTTCAAGATGGTCTTTGGACATAAGACTTTTCTAAAAAATCAAAAATTCTTTGGCCCATGGCCCAAATGCTAAGCCCTAAGTCCATTTTTCTAAAATCTCTTACAATGGGCTTAGAAACAAAACTATTTTCACCCATTTTTTACAAAGAGCTTGCAAAAATATTTAGGTCAATTATGAAATACCAAAAATCAATTGTGGGCCTAGTTTACACTAAGAATAAATTAACCATGGGCTTGTTTTTGGCATGAACCATTAGTTACTCTTTTCAAGTGAGAAATCTATTCGTAATAAACCTCTTAATTTCATTTTAATCCAACAGAGCATAAAGGCTACTTTAGTTGGTTGAATGGATTAAAACCTAATTAATGGGAATTATCATGATTGATTTCCATTTTTGAAAATATAACTATTGGTTGAAACGTTCGAGGAATCATTCGAAAGTAAGATACCCCATGTTGGTATTTTGTCAACCATATACCTAGGAAAAGAGACTCGCCATTCGTGTGTGGATGTTATAAGGTTGGAAGGAACGTCCTAATTATCCTTCTTTGTTGATTGTTTGTGCATACATGCATACATGCATACATTTGCATCTCATATCATTGATCCTCTTTGGCTCACAGCCCTGGATTATGACAGTTCAAAAGATTACAACAATCCGACCTACGCCGGAGACGAAATATCTAGCAACGACTCAATCACTTGCTCACCTAAAACAATGAAGCTCGAACAAATTCAAAGAATGGTGGATGAAGCCCTCAGTGCCAAAATGGAAGAGATCAAAGAGGCCATGGCCGAGACCATAAAAAATCAACTAGCTGCAATTTTAGGAAACAATGCCGAAGCATCTACTAGTACAAAGAAAGACAAGGGGAAGACCAAAGTTAGTGAAGTGGTTTTTGATGATGATAAGGTGATCATTGATGATGATGATTGGGCGCAATACTACCAAGATCTTCAAGAAAAAAAGGAGCCAAAGGTTATTGAGAAGGTAACTATTGAAAAGACCGAGACATCCGTACATTGAAAAGATGATTGCTGATTTAGAAAAGAAATTTGAGAAGAAGCTGAAAACTGAAGAGATGTTTGAGATCGAAAAACTATTTGAACAAGATGATGAGGTCCCTTATAAGTTCAAGATGCCTTCCTTTGCTCAGTACAATGGCACTAGAAATCCCCATCTTCATGTGAAGCAGCATATCACTACCATGCAGTCTGCCAGAGCTACTAAGGCTCAAACCTTAAGGTACTTTATGCTCTCATTGCACCCTGTTGTCCAAAATTGGTTCAATACCTTAGATGATGGAACACAAAAGAGTTGGGATCTACTTTACAAAGCCTTCATCCAACAATATGGATATAATGTTGAGATGGAAGTTACCTTAATGAAAGTTGAGTCTATTAGGCAAAGGCCAAATGAGAATTTTGTGGACTATGTGAAAAGATGGAGAAATAAGGCTGCTTTGCTCAAGAAAAGGCCCGATGAATATGATCAAATAAGGATGATCGTGAGAGGTGTCTTGCCCAATCTCCGTGAAAGGATGTCTCACACCCATATCCGTGATTTCAAAGATCTTCTCCAAGCCGGTCTACAAATTGAAGAGTGGGAAAGGGAGAAGAATCGCTTTTCAATAAGAAGGAATGAGAAAGGGAACAACCAGCCTAACAATCAAAGCACGCAAAAAGAAGTTGATATTAATGTAACCGGTCAAGGAAATAAAAGACAATTTTTAGATTTCGGGAAGCCTCTATCTTGGGTTTTTAGCAAGCTGCAAAAGAAAGGGTTGTTACAACCGTTAGCTCCTCGACCTTTACATAATCCATTGCCACCAAACTTCAATGCCGAGGCCTTCTGTCAATTTCATCAAATGCGAGGACATGAAATAGATAAATGTGCTCGTATAAGGCATGAGATCCAAGACCTAATCGATAGTGGCAAGCTACCAGAGCCAAAAAAGCCCAATACCAAGGACAACCCTTTGCCTAAATTTGGAAGAGTGCCACCACCAGCAACCTTCATGGTGGGAAAAGGATTGGAAGAAGATTTTGTTTTATCATCTTTTCAAGATGGAAATATTGAAGATGTGAAGGGAAAAGAAGATTAAACTCAATGAACTTTCCTTAGCTTGAATGTTGCTTTTCAATTTTACTTTCTTTAATATTTAAATTGGAACAATCTTGTTTTTTTTTTTAAGTTGCTTGAATAAATTACTTTCATCAAAAATCTTGTTGGTCTTTGTTCATTTTGGTGCTCAACCAATGAGGAATCTATCTTGATAATTCATGAATTGATATATTTATGCACCACGACTTGAATGACTTTACTAGGTGAGGGAATTGCTCTATAGCATTGAGTTGTGTATGCTAACTTAGAGAGGGCTCCTGCATAATTACCTTTGTCTAGGTTCTAGTCAGTCTTAGAACATGTTTTGACAAACTTTCGAGGCGAAATTGAACTATGCTTATTTAAGGGAGAGATGATCTAGGCATTGTTTTGTTAGCCAACAACTAGTATCCACCCAATTAAATATCAATCCCTACCTGTCCCTTTGAGCCTTCATAAAATTTTAGCTTTCTTTTCATTGGCATATAACCCCAATAACTTACCCTGAGCTGTTGTGATACTTTTAACAAGTCTTAAAATCACTAAGATGAATAGGCAAGGAGATCAAAGAAATCAATGATTAGTCAAGATCATGAAGATAGTTGAAGTTTCCAAGACCATAAGGGTAGTTGAAATTTTCAAGACCATAAGGGTAGTTGAAGTTCACCTAATATCTCTGATATATCAGGTCAACATTAGAGTAACAAATGGTTTATCCCTGTTAATGAAGATTTATGTTACTCCCCTCATCCATTATTGGAAGCCCAAGTTGGTACAAACAAGACAACTCAGTTAGAGCTAAAAAAAGAGAGAGAGAGAGAAGAAAAGAAAACAAAAAAGGACAAAAGAAAAGAAAAAGAAAAGAAAAAAGAGAAAAAAGAAGAGAAAAAAAAAGAAAGATAAAGCCTAAAAAGGCGGTTTAGAAAGCCAACGAAGTTCTCTTTTACCTAAAGCAACCAAAGGCTTCCATTTGGTTTATTAGGACGATTTGACTTGAATTGGTCCAACCCAACCAAAGATTTTATCAAAACCAAAGGAAAAGGAGAAAGACCATTCATTTCTTGAAAGTTCTGTACTTGATAGTCCTATCAGAAAGAAGGACAAAATTATAAAAGAAAGGGAAGAGTAAGGAAAGAGAAAGAGAAGGGAAGAGTAAGAAAAATAAGAGGAAAGAAAAGGGAAAAGAAGAAAAGAAACGAATTTGGGTCTTAAACTTTTTGCAAAGACATAAACTGTCCTAATCAAGATCCAGATTAATGCCAAGAATTTGTGTAACACCCCTATATTCTGTATAAGTACCAAGCATGCTTATATGATCGTAATATACGTATACTGAATATAGAAAATGCCACAGTTTAAAAATACACAAATCATATCTTTAAAAATAAGTGGAACAAATCTCAAACGTTTAAAAGAAATTCAAAAGACACTATATATAAAAACATTTATAATTTCACAGCGGAAGTTATTACAAACTTTCACAAGTTCAAATACATAAAGATAAAAATATACAAAACATAGAATATATACATGATTGGCAGCTTGACTCACTGATCTTTAAGCTTTAGTCCAACTCTTCAAGCAAATACTCAACTAGGTCTAGGAGAATCCTCAGAATCAACCCTATCAACTCTACCACCTGCGCGATGAACCACAATCGCGCTGAGCCAACAACTCAGTAGTACAAACCATAATGATAATATGAAATGTCAATATCAATATCATACATTCAACCAATAAAATCATATTTATGAATGTTACATTCCATAATTTCAATAATCATATCATCATCCATTATACTCATTCAATAAAGACACCTATGGGCCCAACTAGCGTTTAATATGATATTAAAAATTCAGAGTTGCTGCTTTGGTCCATAAACAAAATAATCAAGCCCGTAGGCAATATACATATCTCTCTATCCATGGATAGGGTAACAGACCCAGTCTCTTGGACCATCAACTCAACAATCTTGAGGAGATCCTCAACCCGGCTAGACTGTTACCTGTAACAGACCCAGTCTCTTGGACCATCAACCCGACTAATCGAGGAGATCCTCAACCCGGCTAGACTATTACTTTAATTCACATTTATCATTTCACATTATTCATAGTGTAACAGACCCAGTCTCTTGGATCTCAATTCAACTCAATTTGAAGAGATCCTCAACCCGGCTAGACTGTTACTTTTTTTTTATAGGCATGCCTCCAAACCCAGAACTCTGAAATTGAATGAACATATTAAACATACAATGATTTCATTAATCTCTTTATCATACTCTTTCTCATTTCATATCTCATACTCAAATAGGCAATCATGCCTCATCAATTTCATTTGCGTAATCATGTCCAACAACAATGGTTTCATTATATCTCCATTCACATCAAGACAATTCATCATCATACATATAGCACATTACATTCCACAAGATTCACAATGTGCAAAATATCAAATTATTTATATATATATATATATATATCAACAATGCCACATCAAATGGATGTATGCAACAATGCAATGTTTGTACTTACCTTAAATGCAACTCACTCAATATTAAACACTTCTCTTTCCAATAATCTTTCACTTCTTGAATTAGGGTAATTCACCTTCTTCACAACCTATTCCAAAAAGGAAGATGAAACCCACATAAGATCATAAGGCTAAGAACCAACTAGGGCAAACTCTAAACTTGACACGCTCAACAACACGGGCGTGTCCCTGACCGTGCTCTAACTCCTCAACACAGAAGCTTTTACATGCTCAACAACACGGGCGTGTTCCTAGGCGTGTAATACATTCTGCCTCTCAACAATATTGACACGTCCAACATCATGAGCGTGCTCATGGCCGTGTCAATTCCCCAAAAACACAGTGGCTATGACACGCTCAATAACACGGGAGTGTTACTGGCCGTGTCAATACCTAAACAACACAGTAGCTATAACACACTCAGTGACATGGGCGTGTCACTGGACGTGTAAATACTACTGCTACACAGAAGCTGTGACATGCTCAGTGACATTGGCGTGTCACTGCTCGTGACACTCATCCCAAAATACAGAACCATTGACACGCCCAAAATCCTGGACGTGCCCTTGGGCGTGTCAGGCCAAAAACCCAGATTCTGGCCAAAACAACAACACAACCAACAAAACACTTCCTTTCACCAAAATCCACTTCAACCATACTCATCTCAACATCCCCAAAAACCATAACAAACTCACAAAAACACCAAAACAACTAAAAACATTCTTCCAATCTCAAATCAAAAATCATCAACACAAACCTAAAACACAACCTCAATACATTCACTTTCAACAACTTACTCTTTCCTTCAATCCATCCCCAAAAACAAGAAATCAGTTTACCCAACAGTCTTAAACCCATCTTAACAAACATAATCACATATCATCTACAAACTCAACTCAAAAACTCAAAGAAATCAAAGAGTTAAGTGAAGAACTTACCAAGGATGAAGAAACTCTTAACTTTTCCACTTGATCTCTTGAAAAGCTTCCTTAGATCTTGAGTTAGAAGTTCAAATCTCTCCCTTGTTCTCTTGTCTCTATGTTAGCCGGCCAAAACAAAAGCAAAGGAAGGAGAAGAAGATGAACCACGGCAAGGAAGAAAGAAAGAAGAAAGAGAACTCAAAGTCAAACTCCTTTTTCCTTAAAATCCTCCCAACCAAGCAATTATATTATTAAACTAATCCAATTAATCTCTTCCACTCAATTAATTCCTTATTAATTAATTATTAAATTCAAAACACAAAAATATCTTTTTCCACTATCATCTTTGACTTTCCATTGACTTGTGTATATGTTATATATATTCTAATATACACCACATATACACTCTCTTTAAAAACCCTTTCTCTTCCAATAAAACATATACAATAAATCCAATTATAACAATAAAACCCAAAACATCTAGGGTATACTTAGGGATATTACAATTCTCCCCCTCTAAAAAGAAATTTCATCCTCGAAATTACCTGATGTCAAGTCTGAAACAAATGAGGATATTGATCTCGCATTGCTTGCTCATTTTCCCAAGTTGCCTCTTCTCTTCCATGATTCTTCCATAGAACCTTCACCAATGGCACTCTCTTATTTCTCAACTCTTTTACTTCATGTGCCAAAATAGCAACTGTTTCTTCTTCAAATGTCAAATCCGGACTCACTTCAATAGATTCAACTGGTAAAACATGAGATGGATCCGATCTATACCCTCTCAACATAGAAACATGAAAGACATTATGGATTCTATCCAACTCCGGTGGCAAAGCGAGCCGATAAGCAACTGGTCCAATTCTTTCCAAAATCTCATACGGTCCAACAAAATGAGGACTCAGTTTTCCTTTACGACCAAATCTCAAAATTTTCTTCCAAGGAGACACTTTCAAAAATACCTTATCTCCCACATTATATTCAATGTCTCTCCTCTTCAAATCTGAATAAGACTTCTGTCGATCTGAAGCTGTTTTTAATCGACCCCGAATTATCTTTACTTTCTCTTCAGTCTCTTTAACCAAATCTGGACCAATTAGTTTGCCTTGTCCAAGCTCATTCCAACATAAAAGCGTTCTACAATGTCTACCATACAATGCCTCAAATGGTGCCATACCAATGCTTGATTGGTGACTGTTGTTGTAAGCAAATTCCACAAGTGGCAAAAATCTGTCCCAACTTCCCGAGAAATCAATGACACAGCTTCTCAACATATCCTCAATAATCTGTATCACTCTCTCTGACTGTCCATCTGTCTGTGGATGAAATGCAGTACTAAAGTGCAATCGAGAATCCATAGCCCCATGCGAACTCTTCCAAAACCTTGAAGTGAACCGGGGATCTCGATCCGACACTAAAGAAATCGGGACTCCATGCAATTTCACAATCTCACGGATATACAGCTCAGCTAACCTCTCCAAAGAGTAATCCATCCGAACCGGAAGAAAATGAGCTGTCTTAGTCAACCTATCAACAATCACCCAAATAGCATCATGTTTTCTATGTGTCAATGGTAAACCAGACACAAAATCCATTGTCACTCTTTCCCATTTCCATTCAGGCACTGACAAAGGTTGAAGCAACCCGGTTGGAACTTGATGCTCTGCTTTTACCCTTTGACATGTGAGACATTTGGATACAAACTCCGCTATGTCTCTCTTCATACCTGACCACCAATAGTGTTGTCTTAAATCATGGTACATCTTTGTACTTCCCGGATGTATGGCAAAAACTAATTGGTGTGCTTCTTCCAAAATGATTCTTTTCAAATTATCATCATCAGATACACACAACCTATCCTTGAACCAAAGACTACCATCACTCTTCACATGAAAATCTCGGCTCTCTCCATTTCGGCAATCTGATATAATCTTTTGAATTTTCTCATCCGTCAATTGAGCCTCCTTAATCTGATCTAACAATACTGGTCTCAACTGCAGCTGAGCTAATAATGCACCATCATTACATACTTCAAAACTAGCATGCAACGCTCTCAACTCAACAAGCAACGAGAGCGAATAAACAGCCAAACCTGCTAAAGTTTTCCGACTTAAGGCATCAGCAACAACATTTGCCTTACCAGGATGGTAATCAATCAAGCAGTCGTAATCTTTAATCAGTTCTAACCATCGTCTTTGCCGAAGATTCAGCTCTTTCTGAACACCCAAATATTTCAAACTTTTGTGATCTATATAGATAAAGCATTTCTCTCCATACAAATAGTGGCGCCAAATCTTCAAAGCAAACACTATAGCCGCTAACTCCAAATCATGAGTCGGATAGTTAAGCTCATGCGGCTTCAACTGCCGAGAAGCATAAGCTATAACTTTACCCTCTTGCATCAAAACACACCCTAAACCACTATGTGAAGCATCACTGTAAATCACATATGGTTTATCTTCCACGGGTAAAGTAAGAACAGGTGCTTGTGTCAACATCTCTTTCAACTGCTCAAAGCTAGATTGACACTGATCCGTCCACACAAATTTAAATCCTTTCTGAAGCAATTGGGTGAGTGGAGTGGCTATCAAAGAAAAATCTTTCACAAAGCGTCGATAATAGCCTGCCAAACCCAGAAAACTTCTAACTTCAGTCACAGACATTGGTGGATTCCAATTCAAAATAGCTTCAACTTTACTTGGATCGACTCTAATACCATCTGCTGAAACTATATGACCCAGAAAAGTCACTTGGTCAAGCCAAAACTCACACTTTGATAACTTAGCATACAACTGCTTCTCTCTCAAAATCTGCAACACAATCCGCAAATGCTTGTCATGCTCTTCCTCATTATGCGAATACACCAAGATATCATCGATAAAAACCACCACAAATTGATCCAAATAGGGCCTAAACACCCTATTCATCAAATCCATGAAAGCTGCAGGTGCATTCGTCAACCCAAAAGGCATTACTAAAAACTCATAATGCCCATACCTGGTGCGGAAAGCTGTCTTAGAAACATCTTCAGCTCTCACTTTCAACTGATGATACCCTGATCTCAAATCAATCTTAGAAAACACTGATGCTCCCTTCAATTGATCAAAGAGATCATCAATTCTAGGCAAAGGATATTTATTCTTAGTAGTCACTTTGTTCAATTGCCTATAATCAATGCATAACCTCATGGTACCATCCTTCTTCTTCACAAACAATACAGGAGCTCCCCAAGGAGAAACACTGGGGCGAATAAATCCTTTATCCAACAACTCCTGTAACTGCACCTTCAATTCTCTCAATTCAGCAGGTGCCACGCGATAAGGAGTGATAGAGATGGGAGTGGTACCAGGCAACAATTCAATACCAAACTCAACCTCTCTCTCAGGAGGCAACCCTGGCAACTCCTCTGGAAACACATCTGGAAAATCTGCAACTGTGGTTATCTCATCAAGTTGAGAACCCCTTACTCTAGTATCCACAACATGAGCAAGATAAGCATCACACCCTTTCCTAATCATCCTTCTAGGTGATACAGCTGATACGAACAAGGATGCAAGCTGTCTCTGCTCACTAAACACCATCACACTCCTATCATCACTAGTTCTCAAAGTGACACATTTCTTCTGACAATCAACCACAGCTCCATGCCTAGAAAACCAATCCATGCCCAAAATCAAATCATACTCTTTAAAAAGCATTTCAATCAAGTCTCCTTGAAACTCCTCACCTTGTACCACAACTGCAATATCTCGGTGCACCTTGCTAACAATCACACTATGCCCTAATGGATTTGTCACTAACACATCAAATCCTAGGGACTCAGCATGTAAATCAGACACAGGCAAAGTCGATGCACTAATATATGAATGAGTTGAGCCTGGATCAATTAAAGCAAGTACTGAAATGCCAAATAGAGAGAAAGTACCAGCAATGACTGCAGAAGCATCTGGTTGTCTTTGCATCACATACACTCGTTGAGAAGGCCCAGCCTCATCTGGCCTAGTATCCCTAGATGAAGATCCCCCTCTCTAACTATACCCAGGTCTACTCCCTCTGCTAAAACCTCTGCCCCCTCGACCACCTCTGAAACTAGGTCGAGAAACTGCAGAATCTGCCGGCCTCTGCTCTTGCATCTCTGGACATTCCCTAATAAAATGATCAGGAGAACCACATCTGAAGCACACAGCTGGTCCCCTACTCTGCCAACAAGCACCTCTATGTGACCCTCCACACTGAGCACACACAAGTAGAGTGGATCTCTGAACTACAGGAGCCGGAGCACTCGCTACTGAAACTGTAGGTCTCGATCTCGGTCTTTGTAACTGAACTGACCTACCAGCTTGCCTCTGACTCCGACTGATCCTGGGAACAAAACTTCCCCTACCTCTTTTCACAGATGAAGACCCTGCCTCAAAATGGGGTCTCCTAACCCTGGTCTCTTCCTCTGTAGCAGCTGCTGCAATAATCTGAGCTCTTTCCACACTCCTAGCTGCTGTAACAAGTTGGGAAAAATCCTGGTATCTCGAACCAGCCACAAGACACATAATTGAGGGTCTCAATCCCTCCTCAAATCTTCTACACCGGTCGATCTCATCAGAAATAATTCCCCCAGCATAGTGGCTCAACCGGATGAACTCTAGCTCATACTCTGTCACAGTCCGATGATCTTGCCTCAAGGTCAGAAACTCCATCTTCTTCACATCCTTATACTCCCTCGGAGTATACTTCAGCTCAAACTCCCGTAGAAAATCACTGTAGGACAAAGTAGGTGGATCATCCAAAGCATGCGGAACTGTCTTCCACCAATCATATGCATCCTTCTGCAACAGTGATCTGGCATAATCAAATTTTTCTGCTGGAGTGGCTTGCAACTGAATGAAAATTCTTTGAACCTTATCCAGCCACTGCTCAGCTACCGCTGGATCAATAGTACCCATAAAATCTTCTGCTCCATACTTTCTTAGTTTATCGTAATGTCTCATTGGTATCGTTGTCTGAGGTGGGGGTGGCGGTGGTTGCACTGGTGCCTGCCTCATTAATTCAACCATATGCCTAAGCCAAACTGGCAGAACCTCCTCACCAACTGGTCTCCCTGACATAGAAACAGGGGCCTCTCCAGTTCTATCCACTCTAACTCCATCTATACCATCATCTGGAGCTACACTCTCAGCACTACCCTCAACAGATTGAAGTGAATGAGGATCCATTATAACCTATATCTGCAAACACAGCAGAATACACCTTATTAAAGATCAGAGACTGCCGACACCAAACATGTATTTTATTCAAAAACTCACTTTTAAAATAAAAATATTCTTTTTTTTTTACACTTGACCTAGGTTGAGAATCTCAAACCTAGGCTCTGATACCAAAATAATTGTAACACCCCTATATTCCGTATACGTACCAAGCATGCTTATACGATCGTAATATACGTATACTGAATATAGAAAATGCCACAGTTTAAAAATACACAAATCATATCTTTAAAAATAAGTGGAACAAATCTCAAACGTTTAAAAGAAATTCAAAAGACACTATATATAAAAACATTTATAATTTCACAGCGGAAGTTATTACAAACTTTCACAAGTTCAAATACATAAAGATCAAAATATACAAAACATAGAATATATACATGATTGGCAGCTTGACTCTCTGATCTTTAAGTTCTAGTCCAACTCTTCAAGCAAATACTCAACTAGGTCTAGAAGAATCCTCAGAATCAACCCTATCAACTCTACCACCTGCACGATGAACCACAATCGCGCTGAGCCAACAACTCAGTAGTACAAACCATAATGATAATATGAAATGTCAATATCAATATCATACATTCAACAAATAAAATCATATTTATGAATGTTACATTCCATAATTTCAATAATCATATCATCATCCATTATACTCATTCAATAAAGACACCTATGGGCCCAACTAGCGTTTAATATGATATTCAAAATTTAGAGTTGCTGCTTTGGTCCATAAACACAATAATCAAGCCCGTAGGCAATATACATATCTCTCTATCCATGGATAGGGTAACAGACTCAGTCTCTTGGACCATCAACTCAACAATCTTGAGGAGATCCTCAAACCGGCTAAACTGTTACCTGTAACAGACCCAGTCTCTTGGACCATCAACCAGACTAATCGAGGAGATCCTCAACCCGGCTAGACTGTTACTTTAATTCACATTTATCATTTCACATTATTCATAGTGTAACAGACCCAGTCTCTTGGATCTCAATTCAATTCAATTTGAAGAGATCCTCAACCCGGCTAGACTGTTACTTTTTTTTTAAATAGGCATGCCTCCAAACCCAGAACTTTGAAATTGAATGAACATATTAAATATACAATGATTTCATTAATCTCTTTATCATACTCTTTCTCATTTCATATCTCATACTCAAATAGGCAATCATGCCTCATCAATTTCATTTGCGTAATCATGTCCAACAACAATGGTTTCATTATATCTCCATTCACATCAAGACAATTCATCATCATACATATAGCACATTACATTCCACAAGATTCACAATGTGCAAAATATCAAATTATTTATATATATATATATCAACAATGCCACATCAAATGGATGTATGCAACAATGCAATGTTTGTACTTACCTTAAATGCAACTCACTCAATATTAAACACTTCTCTTTCCAATAATCTTTCACTTCTTGAATTAGGGTAATTCACCTTCTTCACAACCTATTCCAAAAAGGATGATGAAACCCACATAAGATCATAAGGCTAAGAACCAACTAGGGAAAACTCTAAACTTGACACGCTCAACAACACGGGCGTGTCCCTGACCGTGCCCTAACTCCTCAACACAGAAGCTTTTACACGCTCAATAACACTGGCGTGTTCCTGGGCGTGTAATACATTCTGCCTCTCAACAATATTGACACGTCCAACATCATGAGCGTGCTCATGGCCGTGTCAATTCCCCAAAAACACAGTGGCTATGACACGCTCAATAACACGGGAGTGTTACTGGCCGTGTCAATACCTAAACAACACAGTAGCTATAACACGCTCAGTGACATGGGCATGTCACTGCTCGTGCCACTCATCCCAAAATACAGAACCATCGACACGCCCAAAATCCTGGACGTGCCCTTGGGCGTGTCAGGCCAAAAACCCAGATTCCGGCCAAAACAATAACACAACCAACAAAACACTTCCTTTCACCAAAGTCCACTTCAACCATACTCATCTCAACATCCCCAAAAACCATAACAAACTCACAAAAACACCAAAACAACTAAAAACATTCTTCCAATCTCAAATCAAAAATCATCAACACAAACCTACAACACAACCTCAATACATTCACTTTCAACAACTTACTCTTTCCTTCAATCCATCCCCAAAAACAAGAAATCAGTTTACCCAACACTCTTAAACCCATCTTAACAAACATAATCACATATCATCTATAAACTCAACTCAAAAACTCAAAGAAATCAAAGAGTTAAGTGAAGAACTTACCAAGGATGAAGAAACTCTTAACTTTTCCACTTGATCTCTTGAAAGCTTCCTTAGATCTTGAGTTAGAAGTTCAAATCTCTCCCTTGTTCTCTTGTCTCTATGTTAGCCGGCCAAAACAAAAGCAAAGGAAGGAGAAGAAGATGAACCACGACAAGGAAGAAAGAAAGAAGAAAGAGAACTCAATGTCAAACTCCTTTTTCCTTAAAATCCTCCCAACCAAGCAATTATATTATTAAACTAATCCAATTAATCTCTTCCACTCAATTAATTCCTTATTAATTAATTATTAAATTCAAAACACAAAAATATCTTCTTCCACTATCATCTTTGACTTTCCATTGACTTGTGTATATGTTATATATATTCTAATATACACCACATATACACTCTCTTTAAAAACCCTTTCTCTTCCAATAAAACATATACAATAAATCCAATTATAACAATAAAACCCAAAACATCTAGGGTATACTTAGGGATATTACAATTTGGAATTTAGCAAGATTACTCCAAGCTACCGAAAATTCAAACAAGAAATTTGTAGTGTAAGGGTTTGTCCATTGTGTCACACTAGCTCCAATCTCAAATTGGCCTTCATTTAAAACTTGTGTCCCTCATAGACCCCATTTCAAGCCTATCAAAGACCTGTTGATCTCTCTTGGTAGGTAGAGTCTATTAGTGGGGATAGTTTGGATAAGCATGCATATGAGATAGTCAATATTTAAACTCAAATGAGATTTTTGGCCAAGTAATGTGTATGTGCCTATCTGAAGTGTAACAATTCTGGCTTAAATAGAAATAATTCCCGAGTTAAGTACGGTAACTAGGGTTGTCATGTTATAGATATATTAATTTAGAAAATCAAGTCCTGAGGTACATTGACATTAATTTGGCAAAGCCAACATTTGTTTTCAAAATCAAAATTCAAAATTAAAAAAAAAGAGTGTTTTGTCATACAAAGCCTTCGAGTTAAGGGAAGTTTGTTGAAATGATTATTGGCAAGGTCATGAAGAAGCTATCAACCGACATGCTGAAACATAGTTGGAAATGGATGCATCCCTGACTCTGCTACTCAGGGTCTCCACCACTCATGTTTTCAACATCTTGAAGATGAAAGCCACAAATACAAAAGCTTTCGAGCATTCCCATGCAAGACTTGAACAAGCGTCAAAAGGAGTCAATGAGAAAACTTCTGCTGATCACCTCTGTCTGTGAGTCAATAAAACCACTGTAAGTATCATTCATGCATATCATGCATACACGAGCATGTCACATCGCACTTTCTTGTCTTGTGTTGTCTATTCCTTGTCAAAATGAACAGCAAGCAATCAAAAGAAGATATCAAATCAGGGGGGCTTAGAAAGCCCATTGCTTGAGAAAGCTCCAATAATCTTGCAAAGAGAAGAAATGCATGCTTATGCGAAGAACAAGATGGCAAAAACATCAATCGAAGCTTGCATGGATAAAATTTTTGGTTTGAGCCTACACAGGGGGCAAAGTTTCTCCTTTTCAATTTTTTGAGTTTATATACCAAATATTTTTAAACTCACTTGCAAATGTTTTGCCACACAGGGGGGCAAGGAGAGGATTTAAGGTCCAATTAAAAATAGCTAAATATTTGCAAAAAGGAAGAACAAAAGAGTGGAACATTAGAACTCTTAAAAGAATGAAGATGCAAAAGACAAAAGACTAATCCAGCTAAAAGAGCTGAAGCCAGGGTAAAGACCTGACCTCCAATGGATAAAGACCCATGTTTCAAGGGTAAAGACCCAATCTCAAAGGACGAAGATCCATTTGCAAGGGTGAAGACCCGATCTCAAAGGATGAAGATCCATTTTTTTCAAGGATGAAAACCCGATGTCAAAAGATGAAGATTCATTTTCAAGGATGAAGACCCGATCTCAAAGGATGAAGATCCATTTTGAGGGTGAAAAACCACAATGCATAGAATAATCGGAGCAGTCAGATTTCTCAAATGATAAAAGGTTAGTCAAACTCAATCTCAGGTCCAAGCACCCATTCTCGGGTCCAAGTACCCAAATCAATTCAAGCTCGGGTTAAAGTACCCAATCTCAGGTCCAAGCAACCATTCTCGGGTCTAATTACCCAAATCAATTAAAGCTCGGGTCCAAGTACCCAATCTCGGGTCCAAGTTCCCAATTTCGGGTCCAAGTACTCAAATGAAATCTAATCTGGGGTCCAAGTAACCAAATCAAATCAATCTCAGGTCCAAGTACCCAATCCTGGGTCCAAGTACCCAAATTCCATCCAATCTTGGGTTCAAGTACCCAAATTGAATTCAACCCAATCCCGGGTCTAAGTACCCAAAATCAATTCAATCTCGGGTCCAAGTACCCAATCTCTGGTCCAAGTACCCAATCTCGAGTCTACGTACTCAATCTTGGGTCCAAGTACCCAAATCAAATCGATCTCGGGTCCAAGTACCCGATCTCGGGTCCAAGTACCCAATCTCGAGTCCAAGTACACAAATCAAATTCAATCTTGGGTCCATGTACCCAAAATCAATTCAATCTCGGGTCCAAGTACCCAATCTCGGGTCCAAGTACTTAATCTTGGGTCCAAGTACCCAAATCAAATTAATCTCGGGTCCAAGTAACCGATCTCGGGTCCAAGTACCCAATCTAGAGTCCAAGTACCCAAATCAAATTCAATCTTGGGTCCAAGTACCCAAAATCAATTCAATCTCGGGTCCAAGTACCCAATCTCGAGTCCAAGTACTCAATCTTGGGTCCAAGTATCTAAATTCAATCAATCTCGGATCCAAGTACCCGATTTCAGGTCCAAGTACCCAATCTTGGGTCCAAGTACCCAAAACAAATTTAATTCGCCATCTCAAAAATTAAGTCTTATTGCTTTTCATTCTCTTTCACTAAGGTTTCAGATCATTCAAGTAAGGGGCAAACTGTAGACCCTTAATTTTTGACTCAATCCGGTCCAATATGTTTTATTTAGTCTAAAATGATTTTTGCTATCTAATTGGTCCAAAATAATTTTTATTAAATAATTTTTACTTTAGTATCTAATTTTTATTAATAAAAAATAGAAATAAACAAATAAAAGTTAAAAATAAAATTAAAATTAAAAATTGGAGTCAAAAAAATCGGTGACGACACTGTGCTATTTCGCATGCAGAAATTTTCTGCCTGCGAAATAGCTTATAGGCCAGCTCCGCGCGCGCTGCCGCAGCCAGCTGTAGCAGATTTTTTTCACCAGCGAAGTTTTTCCGCAACAGTTTTTTTTTTCGGCAGCGCAATTTTTTCGACGCAAATTTTTTGAAACCTAATCCAATTAGGTTTTGGTTTCTTTTTTTTTATTAATATTACTTACCTTAACTAATTAGGAATAAACAACCTCAAACCACTATAAATAAGGACCAAAGGCAATTAATTTAGAGGAGGAAAAATCCAACAGTGGCTTGGAAAATTTGAAACCAAATCAAGGAAGGAAAGGAAGCAATTCAATTCAACCTTTTTCTAGAACAAGAGCAGCACGATTTAAAGAATTCAAAGGCAAAAAAGGCTTGTCTTTGGAGCTAGTTCATCCAAGAAGAATTATTTTTGGAGGAATCATCAAAAGAAGGTATGTGTTAATTGATTTTCTTTAATTTTTTTACAAAGTAGCAAAAACTAGGATTTTATGTTTTTTTCAAAACCTAAAATCTTAGAACTTTAAATTAGTTTTCTAAAGTTAAAAGCGTTATTTCGTTAGTTTATCTTCCAAAAGGCTTAAAATTATTATTTTTACTTCTTAAAGATCTTAAAACACTAATTGAACATGATTTTCAACAAAATTAAGATTTAAATTTTGTTTCTTTTAAAATTTTAAAGTAGGTTCTATTTCAATCAAAAAGCCTTAAAAAACATCTTTTCTACTTATAAAAACTTTAATTTGTTTGTTTAAATTCATAAAAATTCATGAAATTATCAAATTGATTTTTAATCCTAAAAGTTCCATGTATCACCCGTGACCCTAAATTCTAAAAATACTAAACCGAAATTCAACTTCTAAAATTCAAAATAATGAACACTAACCCTTTTAAAATCTTAAACCCTAATTTTTATGAACCCTAATTTTTTTAAAACATTAAAAACCATAAAAACATAAAAACTTAAATTTTACACAGTAGTTTAGGAACCCAATAACCAAAAATAACAAATTAAAGTATTTTAAAGTGTTTAAAACCCTAGTTTCACGATATCATCATTCAAACCTTAATTTTGTTAATCAAAGAGTCTTACCAACCCTTTAAAACATAAAACCCTAATTTATTTTAATTCCATAAAAAGTCACAATAGCCATAATTGGACTTTTATTTGCTTTATTCAATTCCATACTTGATTATGCTTTGATTTATTTCTTATGCTTTAATTTATTTAATTTCAATACTTGATTTATTTAATTTATCATGGATGGATGTTTATTTTATATTTTGATTAATAGCTTTGATGAATGATTTATTTATGATGAATGATTATTAACTTTTATCAATTAATTTAGATTTCCAAAAGTTGTAAGAGGTATGTTTCCACTTGGTGGGTACCTCATTAGTTAAACAGCATGTAATTTAATTTGCTTTTTCTATTTTAGAACCTATGTAAAGGGCATATTTCTACCTTTTGGTGGGTGTCCTATTTAGGCATGTGATGTAAGGACATGTTTCCATCCTTGGATGGGTGTCCATTTATTTGCTTTGTTTGGACATTGCTTTGATTTTAATATATTGATGCTTTCTTTTAATTATTGTGTGTAATATGGATAATATTGTCATATTTAAGAATTTTATAATATTAAGACCTGTAAAGGAGGCCGGTTCCAATAAACCGGGCGTTGTGGGGGTGCTGGCCCATTTCTCACCTTCCCCACACGTACCTAACTTTCTGAACATATTAAGGGGTTGGGGATTCCTTAGGAATCGAGTCATCCACCCCTTTCTTTTTCCCGGTCCGTCCGGGTGGCGACTCCATTTTTCTCTGGACTTAGGTCTGTGTTCTCTAAGGCCCTGAGCCTAAACAGTGCTGAAGTCGCAAGAACCATTCCACCGGGAGTGGGGGCAAAAATCCCCGCTCACGATACCTCATTAGTTAAATATCATGTAATTTAAATTGCTTTTCTATTTTAGAACCAATGTAAAGGACATGTTTCTACCTTTCGATGGGTGTCCTATTTAGGCACGGGATGTAAGGGCATGTTTCCATCTTCGGATAGGTGTCCATTTATTTGTTTTGCTTGGACATTGTTTTGATTTTTAATATAACGATGCTTTATTTCAATTGTTGTGTGTAATATGGATAATATTGTTATATTTAAGAATTTTATAATATTAAGACCTGCAAAGGAGGCCGGTTCTAATGAACCGGGCATTGTGGGGGTGCCGGGCCATTTCTCACCTTCCACACACGTACCCAACTTTCCGAACCCATTTGGGGGTTGGGAATTCCTTTGGAATCGAGTCATCCACCCCTTTCTTTTTTCCTGGCTCGTCCGAGTGGGGACTCCATTTTCTCTGGACTTATGTCCATGTTCTCTAAGGCCCCAAGCCTAAACAGTGCCGAAGTAGCAAGAACCATTCCACCAGGAGTGGGGGCAAAAATCCAGCTCTCAGGTAAGTTCCAATGAATCGGGCATTATGAGAGTGCTGGGACACTTCTCACCTTCCCCATGTGCAACCAACTTTTCGAACCCAATAGGGGATTAGAGATTCCTTAGGAATTGAGTCATCCACCCTTTTCTTTTTCCCGGCCCATCATGGTGGTGACTCCATTTTCTCAGTGTTTAGGACTGTGTTCTCTAAGGCCCTGAGCCTAATAGTGCCGGAGTTGCAAGAACCATTCCATATGGGAGTGGAGGGAAAAATTCTTACTCGCACTCCTAATTAAGATAGATTATTCTCTTAATAGACTAGTAGAGTTGTATATTAGTGAAGTGGTGCAATCTCATGGTGTTCCAATTTCCATAGTATCATATCAAGACCCACAGTTTACATTGAGGTTTTGGAAGAGTTTGTAGGACTTCTTAGGTATTCGACTATAATTTAGCACCACTTTTCATCCTCAGATAGATGGACAGCCAGGAAGGTTAATATAAATGTTGGAAGATATATTGAGAATTTGTGTAATTGAATTTACAGCTAGTTGAGATCGACATCTACCATTGATGAATTTTCTTATAACAATAGTTTTTAGTCCAATATAGGGATGTCACCATATGAAGCATCATATGGTAGAAGGTAGAAAACACCCTTGTGCTAGAATGGAGTTAGACAAAGGGAGCTTGTGGGTCCTTAATTAATAAAGGAGACATAGGAAAAAGTGAAGATTATTGGAGATTGATTAAAAGAGGCATCAGATATACAAAGGTCCTATTTTGATTTGCAGTTGGAGGATATAGAATATAATGTAGGTGAGAAGGTGTTTCTGAAGGTCTCACCATGCAAGAAGATTTTGAGGTTTGGTAAAAAAAGCAAGTTATGTCCGCGTTTCATTTGGCCTTATGAGGTACTTGAAAGAGTTGGGCTAGTTGCCTACAGATTAGTTGCCGCCTGAGTTAGAGAAAATTGATAATGTTTTCCATGTTTCCATGCTTTAGAGATATAGGTTAGATCCATCTCATGTATTGTCAGTTGAATCAATTGAGGTAAATCTAAATCTAACATATGAGAGGAACCGATGGCTATTTTTGCATGTGAAGTGAAAGAATTATGGAATAAGAAGATTCCTTTGGTGAAAGTACTATGGAAGAATCATTCAATTGAAAAGACAACTTGGGAAAGTAAAGAGGTTAGGTGGAGCCAATATCCAGAACTATTTCAAAGTTAAGTAACATGTAAATTTCAAGGATGAAATTTCTTAAGGGGGAGCGAATAGTAACATCCATAACTTTTAATACACTAAAAGGAGAAATACAAAGGGATAATTAAATATACTAATAACAATAACAATAATAAAAAAAAAAGAAAAAGAAAGAGAAGAAAAGAATAAGGAAGGAAGGTGTGGTGGTGATTTAAAATATATATATAATAAAAAAAAGAGCATAGAAGGGATAAGGATGAAAAGAAAAGAAAAGAACTTTTTTTCTTCTTCTTCTTCAAGCAAAACTTCTTAAGGGAACAAAAACAAAATAGAACTCTTCATTCTCTATTTAAATCTTCGCTTAAAATAAAAAAGTTTCAACTGGATTTTGAAGCAAAATTGAGTATTGAAGTAAGATATACTCTTTCTAATCTTGATTTTATGAGTCTTTGGCTTATGTAAGTTTAGAAGTTTAAGGGAGAAAGTTTATATGTGTTGAGAAAAATGATGTGTATGGGACATAACTTAGGTAATGAGGATAATATGACATTTATATAAAGAATTTGTGAATAATTTGTTAAATTGAGACCTGCCCACCAATAATCCAACCGGAGTTCTACAGGGTTAATGTGTTGTTCATACTGTTGGTCCAATTTGCCCTCTCATTCGCCATCTACCAAGAAATGTTCACCTACAATACAACAACATAGGTAAGTCATTTTTCTCATAAGATTTAATGATAATACAAATTTTGGCTTTTACCTGATCCTAGGTCAGGCAACTCAGATTGTAACACTGGGAGTGTATGTGATGACTATCGGGCACCTCTCTATGACCCGACAACTAAAGGTTCAATCTCAGTTATCCCACCTACCTCCTAGGAATACCAAGCACCCTCACAAGGTAATGTTCATATATCCATGCCTGTTATGGTAAAAAAAAAGGGTCAAGCTTGCCCATCTACATCATTTGAATAAACAAAGGGAAGAACTCATACCTCAGCAACGACCATAAAACTTGTCAATGACCTTTTGTTCCTGCAAATTTTTTCAAAACCATGATAAAGACAAGCAAGGCCAGCTTCTACCTAAGCATAAAATGGCATGAGATCGAAATCACCTAGAGCATACAAAATCGACAAGTGAATTGCTGCCTCAGTGTTGTATATGATCATTGTGGCTAATAGATATAACAAGAATCCACGGGTGTATCTTTCTGCCCATTCAGAAAGTAATGGTCGGGTCTACCTCATCCAGTACTGTCGGATATATTCATATTTTATTTTCATGCTCCTTTATACCTGGGCCTTAAACCAATTAAGTGTCGAATCTCGTCACGGTCAATATGTTGTTGGTCAAAGGAACGAGGATACCATCACATTTTAAGCCCGTTATTACAGTAAAATCCACTAGGCCAATGGTCATCTCCCCAATAGGCAAGTGAAAGTTGTTAGTGGTGTCCATCCATCGCTCAGCAAGTGCCTGAATTGTAACACCCCTATACCCCATATACGTACACCACATATACTCTCAATATGTAATACACATATACCGGATAGAAGGATGTCACATTCTATTTGAAACAAACCAATCTTTAATCAAATAATCATAATAGGTAGTAGTAGATAAAACATTTCTTATTAAAACACATATATATATATATACCACAATAGTACCCAAAAGTTTATCTAAAACATTTGTTTAATAAGCAGTGAAAAATTTTAGTGGAATATACATATGTATACATCAAAATTAATAATTACAAAAATATTAATTTTATACATGTTTGGCAGTTCAATAATCAACTCTTCACAAGGAATCACAAGTCTAGACTCAACTCGGTCTAGCAAAACTCTCTGGTTCTACCCTGTCACCTGCGTTATGAACCACAATCGTACTAAGCCAACGGCTTAGTGGTACTAACCATGATGACAATATGCTTTAAATGTAATGCCAATGTCACACTTTCAAGCATTAGAATCAATATTCAAGAATGCTATTTTTCATAACATTAAATCTCATCATGTTATTCATTTGTTTCATCATTCATAGTTCACATTAAAGCAAAGACAAACATGGGCCCAAAAGAAACTAATATGTCATTCAACTTCCAGAGTTACTATTTTGGTTTAATAATCACATTTATCAAGCCCGTAGGTGATTCATTATCACAATGAGAAACATCTCCTATGTAACATCCCAACTAAGATTCAAGGACTAGGCCCAACCAAGTTTCAAGGGGAGTTAAGCATCAACCCAACTTGGCTTCAAGGACTAAGCCCAACCTAGCTTCAAGGGATTGTTACTTTTAGGCATGCCACCAACAACAAAACTCTGAAAACTGGTGAGTGGAGTAGTTATCAAAGAAAAATCCTTCACAAACCGTCGGTAATAGCCTGCCAAACCAAGAAAACTTCTAACTTCAGTCACTGACTTTGCTGGACTCCAAATCAATCTTAGAGAAAATTGCTGCTCTGTTCAACTAATCAAAGAGATCATCTATCCTATGCAAAGGATACTTGTTCTTGATAGTCACCTTATTCAATTGCCTATAATCAATACACAGTCTCAAAGTACCATCCTTCTTCTTCACAAACAAAACTGGAGCCCCCCACGAAGACACGCTAGGGCGAACAAACCCTTTATCCAACAACTCCTGCAACTGCACCTTCATTTCCCTCAACTCGGTAGGTGCCATTCAATAAGGAGTAATAGAGATGGGAGTCGTACCAGGTAACAAATCGATACCAAACTCAACCTCTCTCTCAGGGGGTAACCCTGGCAACTCCTTAGGAAAAACATCTGGAAATTCAGCAACTATACGTATACTATCAAGTTGAGAACCAACTACCCTAGTATCTACAACATGAGCAAGGTAAGCATCGCACCCTTTCCGAATCAACCTCTCAGCTACTAT
The DNA here is from genome assembly GCA_947685225.1 of Garcia nutans. Classification (NCBI taxonomy): domain Eukaryota; kingdom Viridiplantae; phylum Streptophyta; class Magnoliopsida; order Malpighiales; family Euphorbiaceae; genus Garcia; species Garcia nutans. The sequence continues at coordinate 42,377,611 of CANTUV010000045.1, forward strand.
AGCTGAAACAAACATGGATGCAAGTTGTCTCTGCTCACTAGATACCATCACACTTCTACCATGACCGGTTCTTAAATTTAACACACTTATTCTGGCAGTCTACCACAGCTCCATGTCTTGGCAACCAATCCATGCCCAAAATCAAATCATACTATTTAAAAGGCATTTCAATGAAATCACCCAAGAACTCCTCATCTTGCACCACAACTGAACTATCTCGGTGCACCTTGCTAACTACCACACTATGCCCTAAAGGATTTGTCACCAAGACAAAATCGTAGGGACTCAGAATGCAATTCAGACACAAGCAAGATGGATGCACTTATGTATGAATGAGTAGATCCTGGATCAATCAAAGCAAGAACTGAAATGCCAAATAAAGAAAATGTACTTGCAATGACAGCTGAAGCATTAGGCTGCCTCTGCATCACATACACTTGCTGTGATGACCCAGCCTCATCTGGCCTACTGCCTCCAGATGTAGAGCCTCCTTTTTGACTAATCCCAGGTCGACCACCTCTACTAAAACCTCTGCCCCCTTGACCTCCTCTGCTGATACTGGGTCGAGAAGCTGCAGTATCAGTCTGTCTATCCTCCAATAGCTCAGGGCAATCCTTGATGAAATGATCCGGTGACCCACATCTAAAACATACTCCTGGTCCACCCGTCTTCCAGCAAGCACCCCCCATGTGCCTTACCACAATGAACACATGTAGGTGGAATGGACCTATGAACCACTGTAGTCGGAGCACTAGCTATAGAAACTGTAGGTCCCAGTCTCTGCCTCTGATACTGAACTGACCTACCAGACTGCCTTTGGCTCCTACTAATCCTCGGAAAAAAACTTCCTCTGCCTCTCTTCATAAATGAAGACCCTACCTCAAACTGGGGTGTAACACCCCCACATCCAATGCACACACACTACAATCACAACAATGTAGCATAAGTGCACCAAACATAGGGATGCTACGGTTTTCTTCAACATTCAAAACATTTTAAACTTGATACAATACCCTAATCATTATACATTATAGAAATTAAGTCATTGACTTAAAATATAAACATGTTAGATATACATATATACATTTAAATATTACACAGCGGAAGTTATAAATTAGGTACATATTTACATTATAAACATTACTTTACAAAATATAAAAGAAGTATACATGATTGGCAAGTCTGCTCTGATCTTTAAGTCCTCAAAAATCAACTCTTCACTGTCTACTCTCACTCGGTCTTGATGAACTCTCGGGTTCAACTCTACCAACTCTACTACCTGCGCGATCAAACACTATCGCGCTAAGCCAACGGCTTAGTAAGATAAAACATGCTAATGTTTTGCTTTGATGCAATGCAATGCCAATTCTCAATCCATATTATACATTTAACATCATATATGCAAAACTAACAACATGCCTTTACATTTCATAACTCAACATAAATAGACATATCATATTTCAACATCTTATCATATACCTCATTAGTATTCATTTAATCATTCATAATCAACATTAAGCAAAGACAAGCATGGGCCCAAGACACACTAATATGCCATTCAATTTTCAGAGTTAATGTTTTGGTTCTATCATCACATTTATCAATATCATAAACCCAACTAGGCTTCAAGGATTAGGTTCAACCAAGCTTCAAGGGGAGCAAAGCATGCTAAGCTTCAACCCAACTTGGCTTCAAGAACCAACCCAACCTAGCTTCAAGGGTGGTAACATCTCAATTAGGCTTCAAGGATTCAATCCAACCTAACTTCAAGAGATTGTTACACTTATTAGGCATGCCACCAACAACCAACTCTGAAAATGGAATAACACATTAGCCACACAATTCATTTATTATTCAATTATCATTTCCATTCTCAATTCTCAACAACATTTAGGCAAACATGCCTTATTTCTTTCAATTGCATCACATCTTAGCCAACCACAATGGCATTGTCTCATATCATGTCTTATTTGAATTATCATTGCATCTTTGATATACATTTCAATATTCATTACTCATGAAACACATTACCATTTACAATGCATAACATAACATTATTCAATCTCAACAATGCAATTAGGGTAAAGAACAATTGATATGATTCATAGCTTTAGAACCTTACACATGTAATTGATTATATCATTCATTGATTCAAGTGTATTTAAAATGTTTAGGGTTAGGTTTAGGGACCAACCTACCCTTTAAGAACCAAAGCAATGCAAAAAGAACAAGGAAGTAAAACCTTAACCTACACAATTGAGGGACACGGGCAGCCACTTGAGGGACACGGCCAAGCTTGTGGCCGTGTCACTCAAACCAATTGGACAGTAAGCAACACGGGCAAGGGACACGGCCAAGCTTGTGGTCGTGTCTCTCAACCAAACTTTGGCAGTAGCAAACACGGCTTGGGGACACGGCCGTGTCTCCCAAAAATCAATCCAACACCTTCAAAATTTCATGTCTTGGCCGTGTTTCCCATAGCTTTTGGCCGTGTCACCCATAATCAAAACCCTAACCAAAGCCAACACTTTCCAAATTGCATTTAAACTCAATATACATCATACCACATGCTTCAAATGAACATAATCAATGTTCTAAACACATATTCATTACAATAATCACTTTAAAACACATTAATATCACAATTAAACAAACACCATCTCAAAACCCTAATTAATCACCATCCTTTTTCATCTTTCAAAAACAACATCCATTTAAACATACAATCTTCACAATCAACCCAACACTAATTCCATCTTTTAACTTACAATCAATTTTAACACTTAAAAACATAACACAAACTCATCTCATCATCACACCAACAAAACCTAATTCCTTTCTCACACCACTTCAAAAGAATTGAAGAAATTAAAGAGAAGATCTTACCTTATATGAAGAAATTCCATAAATCTTTCACCAAATCTCTCAATTCTTTCATCAATTGAGTATAGCATCAAGAACACTTCTCTTTCCCCCTTGTTGTTGGAGAGCCGGCCACCTCTTCAAGAAAAGAAAAGAAAATGCACAAGTCAACCTCTCTTTCCTTCTTTTAATCTCCACCATGCATTTCATCCAAACAATTACCAAAATGCCCTCAAACATATAACTAACCTTTTGTCTTATATAAGCCCATATATGCAATTACACACTCAACAATAAAATATCTTCTTCCACTAACCAACACCTTGACTCTTCTTTGACCCATTTATATGTTATATATATCAACATATACACAACATATACCATTCTCTCTAAACCCTAAATCCTTCCCAAAACACAAATACTTTTCTTTTCTCAATTCTTAATCTTGCAATTTAAAACAACCACAATAACAACAACATACAAAACTTCTAGGGCATAAATGAGGATATTACAATTCTCCCCCTCTAAAAAGAAATTTCGTCCTCGAAATTACCTGATATCAAGGCCGAAACAGCTGAGGATATTGCTTTCGCATGGTTTGCTCATTCTCCCAAGTTGCTTCTTCTTTTGCATGATTCTTCCAAAGAATTTTCACTAATGGCACTCTCTTGTTCCTCAATTCTTTCACTTCCCGTGCCAAGATAGCAACTGGTTCCTCTTCAAATGTCAAGTCTGGGCTCACTTCAATAGATTCAAATGGCAACACATGAGATGGATCCGACCTGTACCTTCTCAACATAGAAACATGAAACACATTATGAATACGATCCAACTCAGGTGGCAAAGCAAGCCGATAAGCCACTGGCCCAACTCTTTCCAATACTTCATACGGTCCAATGAAACGAGGACTTAATTTCCCTTTCCGACCGAACCTCAAAATTTTCTTCCAAGGAGATACCTTCAAAAATACCTTATCCCCAACATCAAACTGAATGTCTCTCCTCTTCAGATCTGCATAGGACTTCTGTCGGTCTGAAGCTGCTTTTAACCTGCCCCGAATCAACTTCACTTTCTCTTTAGTTTCTTGAATCAAATCAGGCCCAATCAACTTGCTATCACCAAGTTCACTCCAACAAAGAGGTGTTCTGCACCGTCTGCCATACAATGCCTCGAATGGGGCCATTCCGATGCTGGATTGGTGACTGTTGTTGTAAGCAAACTCCACAAGAGGTAAGAATCTATCCCAACTTCCAGAGAAATTGATGACACAGCTTCTCAACATATCCTCAACAATTTGTATCACCCTCTCAGACTGTCCATCCGTCTGTGGATGAAAAGCAGTACTGAAGTATAGTCGAGAACCCAAAGCTCTGTGCAAACTCTTCCAAAATCTTGAAGTAAACCTGGGATCTCGATCAGACACCAAAGAAGTTGGAACACCATGCAATTTCACAATCTCCTGGATGTACAGCTCAGCCAACCTCTCCAAAGAATAATCCATCCGAACTGGGAGGAAATGAGCTGTCTTAGTCAATCTATCCACAATCACCCATATGGCATCATGTTTCTTTTGTGTCAAAGGCAAACCAGACACAAAGTCCATGGTCACTCTATCCCACTTCCATTCTGGCACTGACAACGGTTGAAGCAACCCAGTTGGAACTTGATGCTCTGCTTTAACCTTCTGACAAGTGAGACATTTCGATACAAACTCAGCAATGTCTCTCTTCAACCCAATCCACCAGTAATGCTGTCTCAAGTCATGATACATCTTGGTATTACCCGGATGCATAGAAAACATCGACTGATGTGCCTCTTCCAAAATGACCCTCTTCAAATCAGCATTATCGGGTACACACAATCTGTTCTTGAACCATAGGCTCCCATCATTCCTCACAACAAAATCTCTACTCTCTCTACTCTGACAATCTGCAATAATCTTCTGAATCTTCTTATCAGTCAACTGAGCCTCTTTGATCTGATCCAACAAAACCGGCTTCAATTGCAACTGTGCCAATAATGCACCATCATCACAAAGTACAAAACTGGCACGCAAAGCTCTCAACTCAACAAGCAACGAGAGCGAGTAAACTGTTAAACCAGCTAAAGACTTCCGACTTAAGGCATCAGCAACTACATTTGCTTTACCTGGATGATAATCAATCAAGCAGTCGTAGTCTTTAATCAATTCCAACCATCTCCTCTGCCGAAGGTTGAGCTCTTTCTGAACATCCAAATACTTCAAACTTTTGTGATCAGTGTAAATGAAACATTTCTCCCCAAACAGATAATGGCGCCAAATCTTTAATGCAAACACAATGGCTGCCAATTCCAAATCATGGGTGGGGTAGTTAAGCTCATGCGGTTTCAACTGACGAGATGCATAAGCTATAACTTTCCCTTCCTGCATCAGCACACATCCCAAACCACTATGTGATGCATCACTGTAGATCACATATGGTTTGCCTTCTACAGGTAAAGTAAGAACAGGCGCTTGAGTCAACATATCTCTCAACTGCTCAAAGCTAGCCTGACACTGATCCGTCCACACAAATCTCACTCCCTTACGAAGCAATCTGGTGAGTGGAGTAGCTATCAAAGAAAACCCTTTCACAAACCGCCGGTAATAGCCTGCCAAACCCAGAAAACTTCTAACCTCTGTCACTGACTTGGGTGGATTCCAATTCAAAATTGCTTCAACTTTACTCAGATCAACTCTGATGCCTTCTGCTGAAACAATATGTCCAAGAAAAGCTACTTGATCCAACCAGAACTCACACTTCGACAATTTGGCAAATAACTGCTTTTCTCTCAAAATCTGCAACACAATCCGCAGATGCATATCATGTTCCTCTTCATTCCTCGAATACACCAGGATATCATCGATGAAGACCACTACAAACTGATCCAAATAGGGCCTAAACACCCTATTCATCAAATCCATGAAAGCTGCAGGTGCATTCGTCAGACCAAAAGGCATAACTAAAAATTCATAATGCCCATACCTGGTCCGAAATGCGGTCTTCGGAACATCTTCAACTTTGACTCTCAGCTGATGGTACCCAGATCTCAGATCAATTTTAGAAAACACAGCTGCATCCTTTAATTGATCAAAGAGATCATCGATTCTAGGCAAAGGATATTTATTCTTAATTGTCACCTTGTTCAATTGCCTATAGTCGATACATAACCTCATGGTACCATCTTTCTTCTTCACAAACAGCACTGGAGCTCCCCAAGGAGAAACACTGGGGCGAATAAATCCCTTATCCAACAGCTCCTGTAATTGCACTTTTAACTCTCTTAGTTCTGCTGGTGCCATTCTGTAAGGAGTAATCGAGATAGGAGTGGTACCAGGCAACAATTCAATACCAAACTCCACCTCTCTCTCAGGCGGCAATCCTGGCAACTCCTCAGGAAAAACATCAGGAAACTCTGCAACTGTGGCAATGCTATCATTAGGAGAACTTCTTACTCTAGTATCTATCACATGAGCAAGATAAGCTTCACATCCCTTTCTAATCAACCTCCTGGCTGCAACAGCTGAAACAAATAAGGAGGCTAACTGTTCCTGCTCATTAGATACTATCACCTCTCTACCATCACTAGTTCTCAAAGAAACAATCTTCTTTTTACAATCCACCACAGCTCCATGTCGAGATAGCCAATCCATGCCTAAAATCACATCATATTCCTTAAATGGCATCTCAATCAAATCTCCAAGGAACTCCTCACCCTGCACCCTCACTGCACTATCCCGATGCACTTTACTCACAATCACACTATGCCCTAACGGATTTGTCACCAAAACATCAAATCCTAGGGACTCAGCATGCACATCAAACACAGGCAATACAGATGCACTAATATAAGAATGGGTGGAACCCGGATCAATCAAAGCAAGTACTACAGTATCAAATAAAGAAAAAGTACCAGCTATGACCGCCGATGCATCCGGCTGTCTCTGCATAACATACATCCTCTGGGAAGAACCAACCTCCTCCGGTCTAGTTTCCCTGGATGTAGCACCACCTCTAGAACTGAACCCTGCTCTACCACCTCGGCTGGCACCTCTGCCTCCTCTACCTCCCCTCACACTGGCTCGAGAAGCGGCAGAATCAACTGGCATAAACTCCTGTCTCTCCGGACAGTCTCTCACAAAGTGATCCGGTGACCCACACCTGAAACAAACCCCTGCAACACCAGCCTTCCAACAAGGACCACCATGTGGCCTCCCACAATGGATGCAGATAGGTAAGGTGGATCTCTGAACCATAGGGGTCGGAGCACTTGCCACTGAAGCTGCAGGTCTATATCTTTGCCTTTGGAACTGCACTGATCTACCTGCTGGTCTCTGGCTCCTACTACTCCGAGGAACAAAGCTTCCTCTACCCCTCTTTGCTGAAGAAGACCCTGCCTCAAACTGAGGCCTTCTCACTCTGACCTCTTCCTCTGATGCAGCTGCAATCACTTGAGCCCTTTCTACATCTCGAGCTGCTGCCACTAGCTGGGAGAAATCGTGATATCTAGACCCGGCCACTAAGCACATGATAGAGGGTCTCAATCCCTCCTGAAACCTCCGGCATCTATCTATCTCATCAGCAATAATGCCACCAGCATAATGACTCAATCTAATAAACTCAACCTCATATTCAGTTACAGTCTTGCTATCTTGCTTCAAGCTCAAGAACTCCATCTTCTTCATATCCTTTTACTCCCTTGGAGTATACTTCAACTCAAATTCTCTCAAGAAATCAGTGTAAGACAGTGTTGGAGGATCATCCATAGAATGGGGCACCGTCTTCCACCAATCGTAGGCATCCTTCTGAAGCAAAGATCTTGCATAGTCAAACTTTTCCTCTGAGGTGGCTTGCAACTGAACAAATACTCTCTGAACTCTGTCAAGCCACTGTTCTGCCACAGCTGGATCAACTGTGCCTAAGAAATCCTCCGCTCCATATTTCCTCAGTTTATCATAATGCCTTACTGGTACTGAAGGCTGAGGGGGTGGTGGCTGTGGTTGCACAGGTGCTTGTCTCATAGCTTCCATCATATTCCTAAACCAGGCTGGCGGAACCTCATCACCTACTGGTCTACCCGACCCAGAAACAGGTGCCTCACCATCACTATCAACCCTAGCTCCATCCTCAGGAGCAACACTCTCCTCACTACCCTCAACCGATTGTCTCAAATGAGGATCCATCAACACCTACACTGCAAACACAAAAAAGGACACACCTTATTAAAGATCAGAGGTTGCCAATCCCAAACATATGTGTTATTTAAAACCACTTTTTAAGTAAAAATATTCTTTTTATTACATTTTACCTAGGTTGAGAATCTCAAACCTAGGCTCTGATACCAAAACAATTGTAACACCACCACATCCAATGCACACACACTACAATCACAACAATGTAGCATAAGTGCACCAAACATAGGGATGCTACGGTTTTCTTCAACATTCAAAACATTTTAAACTTGATACAATACCCTAATCATTATACATTATAGAAATTAAGTCATTGACTTAAAATATAAACATGTTAGATATACATATATACATTTAAATATTACACAGCGGAAGTTATAAATTAGGTACATATTTACATTATAAACATTACTTTACAAAATATAAAAGAAGTATACATGATTGGCAAGTCTGCTCTGATCTTTAAGTCCTCAAAAATCAACTCTTCACTGTCTACTCTCACTCGGTCTTGATGAACTCTCGGGTTCAACTCTACCAACTCTACTACCTGCGCGATCAAACACTATCGCGCTAAGCCAACGGCTTAGTAAGATAAAACATGCTAATGTTTTGCTTTGATGCAATGCAATGCCAATTCTCAATCCATATTATACATGTAACATCATATATGCAAAACTAACAACATGCCTTTACATTTCATAACTCAACATAAATAGACATATCATATTTCAACATCTTATCATATACCTCATTAGTATTCATTTAATCATTCATAATCAACATTAAGCAAAGACAAGCATGGGCCCAAGACACACTAATATGCCATTCAATTTTCAGAGTTAATGTTTTGGTTCTATCATCACATTTATCAATATCATAAACCCAACTAGGCTTCAAGGATTAGGTTCAACCAAGCTTCAAGGGGAGCAAAGCATGCTAAGCTTCAACCCAACTTGGCTTCAAGAACCAACCCAACCTAGCTTCAAGGGTGGTAACATCTCAATTAGGCTTCAAGGATTCAATCCAACCTAACTTCAAGAGATTGTTACACTTATTAGGCATGCCACCAACAACCAACTCTGAAAATGGAATAACACATTAGCCACACAATTCATTTATTATTCAATTATCATTTCCATTCTCAATTCTCAACAACATTTAGGCAAACATGCCTTATTTCTTTCAATTGCATCACATCTTAGCCAACCACAATGGCATTGTCTCATATCATGTCTTATTTGAATTATCATTGCATCTTTGATATACATTTCAATATTCATTACTCATGAAACACATTACCATTTACAATGCATAACATAACATTATTCAATCTCAACAATGCAATTAGGGTAAAGAACAATTGATATGATTCATAGCTTTAGAACCTTACACATGTAATTGATTATATCATTCATTGATTCAAGTGTATTTAAAATGTTTAGGGTTAGGTTTAGGGACCAACCTACCCTTTAAGAACCAAAGCAATGCAAAAAGAACAAGGAAGTAAAACCTTAACCTACACAATTGAGGGACACGGGCAGCCACTTGAGGGACACGGCCAAGCTTGTGGCCGTGTCACTCAAACCAATTGGACAGTAAGCAACACGGGCAAGGGACACGGCCAAGCTTGTGGTCGTGTCTCTCAACCAAACTTTGGCAGTAGCAAACACGGCTTGGGGACACGGCCGTGTCTCCCAAAAATCAATCCAACACCTTCAAAATTTCATGTCTTGGCCGTGTTTCCCATAGCTTTTGGCCGTGTCACCCATAATCAAAACCCTAACCAAAGCCAACACTTTCCAAATTGCATTTAAACTCAATATACATCATACCACATGCTTCAAATGAACATAATCAATGTTCTAAACACATATTCATTACAATAATCACTTTAAAACACATTAATATCACAATTAAACAAACACCATCTCAAAACCCTAATTAATCACCATCCTTTTTCATCTTTCAAAAACAACATCCATTTAAACATACAATCTTCACAATCAACCCAACACTAATTCCATCTTTTAACTTACAATCAATTTTAACACTTAAAAACATAACACAAACTCATCTCATCATCACACCAACAAAACCTAATTCCTTTCTCACACCACTTCAAAAGAATTGAAGAAATTAAAGAGAAGATCTTACCTTATATGAAGAAATTCCATAAATCTTTCACCAAATCTCTCAATTCTTTCATCAATTGAGTATAGCATCAAGAACACTTCTCTTTCCCCCTTGTTGTTGGAGAGCCGGCCACCTCTTCAAGAAAAGAAAAGAAAATGCACAAGTCAACCTCTCTTTCCTTCTTTTAATCTCCACCATGCATTTCATCCAAACAATTACCAAAATGCCCTCAAACATATAACTAACCTTTTGTCTTATATAAGCCCATATATGCAATTACACACTCAACAATAAAATATCTTCTTCCACTAACCAACACCTTGACTCTTCTTTGACCCATTTATATGTTATATATATCAACATATACACAACATATACCATTCTCTCTAAACCCTAAATCCTTCCCAAAACACAAATACTTTTCTTTTCTCAATTCTTAATCTTGCAATTTAAAACAACCACAATAACAACAACATACAAAACTTCTAGGGCATAAATGAGGATATTACATGGGGTCTCCTAACTCTAGTCTCCTCCTCAGTAGCAGCTGCTGCAATCCCCTGCGCTCTCTCAACACTCCGGGCAGCTGCAACCAACTGAGAAAAATCTTGGTACCGAGATCCAGTAATAATACACAGAATAGAGGGCTCCAATCCCTTCTCAAATCTCTTGCACCAGTCTATCTCATCTGAAATAATCCCACCGGCATAATGACTCAACCGGATATACTCAATCTCATACTCTGTCAATATCCAGTTATCTTATCTCAGATTCAAAAACTCCATCTTCTTAGCATCCTTATACTCCCTCAGAGTATACTTCTGCTCAAACTCTCACAGAAAATCACCATAAGTCAAAGTCGGTGGATCATCCATGGCATGTGGAACCGTCTTCCACCAATCATAAGTATCTCTCTACAGAAGTGATCTAGCATAGTCAAATTTCTCTTCAGAAGTAGCTTGCAACTAGATGACTACCCTCTAAACTCTATCCAACCACTGCTCAGCTACTGCAGGATCTGTAGTACCAAAGAAATCTTCAGTCCCAAACTTCCTCAATTTATCATACTGCCACACCAGTACTTGCGACTATGGTTGAGGTGGTGGCTGCTGCACTGGAGCTTGCCTCAACAATTTTACCATATGTTGTAACCAAACCAGTGGAATCTCATCAGCAGCTGGTCTCTCTGGCACAGGAACAGGTGCCTCTCCAGCTCCCTCAACCCTAGCTCCTTCTCTACCCTCATCAGGAGCTACACTCTCAGCACTACCTTCTATGGACTGACGTGACTGAGATGCCATCACTACCTATATCTGTAAACACAGTAGAATATACCTAATCACATATCAGAAACTGCCAATGCCAAAGCATGTATCTTATTCAAAAATAATATTTTAAAATCAATTTTTTTTTCTCTTACAATTCACCTAGGTTGAGAACCTCAAACCTAGGCTCTAATACCTAAACAATTGTAATGCCCCTATACCCCATATACGTTCCACATATACTCTCAATATGTAATACACGTATACCGGATATAAGGATGTCACATTCTATTTGAAACAAACCAATCTTTAATCAAATAATCATAATAGGTAGTAGTAGATAAAACATTTCTTATTAAAACACATATACATATATACCACAATAGTACCCAAAAATTTATCGAAAACATTTGTTTAATAAGCAGCGGAAAATGTAGTGGAATATACATATATATACATCATAATTAATATTTACAAAAATATTAAGTTTATACATGCTTGGTAGTTCGTCTCTGATCTTGAAGTCCAATAATCAACTCTTCACAAGGAATCACAAGCCTAGACTTGACTCGGTCTAGCGGAACTCTCCGGTTCTACCCTATCACCTGCGTGATGAACCACAATCACGCTAAGCCAACGGCTTAATGGTACTAACCATGATGACAATATGCTTTAAATGTAATGCCAATGTCACACTTTCAAGCATTAGAATCAATATCCAAGAATGCCATTTTTCATAACATTAAATCTCATCATGTTATTCATTTGTTTCATCATTCATAGTTCACATTAAAGCAAAGACAAATATGGGCCCAGAAGAAACTAATATGTCATTCAACTTCTAGAGTTACTGTTTTGGTTCAATAATCACATTTATCAAGCCCGTAGATGATTCATTATCACAATGAGAAACATCTCATATGTAACATCCCAACTAGGCTTCAAGGACTAGGCCCAACCAAGCTTCAAGTGGAGCGAAGCATCAACCCAACTTGGCTTCAAAGACCAAGCCCAACCCAGCTTTAAGGGATTGTTACTTTTAGGCATGCCACCAACAATAAAACTCTGAAAATTGAATAACATACTAGGCACACAATTCTTTTATTATTTCATTATCTTCCATTCTCATTTTCTCATAATCATCTAGGCACAATGCCTCAATATTTTATTTATATCATTATAGCCAACATCAATGGCTTCACATTTCATCATTTGAGTGCACATCACAACTTATTTCATATATTCTGAATCCTCAACATATAATTCACATAGTTCACGTTATGCAAAACATAGCATTATTCATATGCATCAACAACGTAGTTGTTTACTTAACACATTTCCATCCAAATGTGTTAAGTTGCAAAGTCATGTAAATGTATGCAATCATGTAAGGTTAGTACTTACCTCAAGAGCTACAAACACCAATTCCAAACTCCTCTTGCAAGAATCCTTCAACACTTGGATTAGGCCAACTCAATCACTTCAAAACCTAATCCAAAGGTAATTATATACAAAAGCAAATAAGAACAAGAACCAACTAGGACAAACTCTACACATGACATGATCAACCACACGGACGTGTCACTGGTCGTGCCCTAAATCCACAACACAGAAGTTTTGACACGCTCAGTGACATGGGTGTGTCACTGCACGTGTCAATTCTCCTCCAACACAGAAACTATGACACGCTTAGTGATATGGGCATGTAACTGTACGTGTCAATACTACTCCAACACAGAAGTTGTGACACGCTCAGTGACATGGGCGTGTCACTGCTCATGTCACAAGCTCTGAAAACAGAACCATTGACATGCCCAAAGACTTGGCCGTGCTCATGGGCGTGTCAGGCCAAAAACCCTGATTCCGACACCAACAACACCACATCCAACAAACATCATACTTTACCCTTTTCCACTCCAAACAATCTTACCCAAAACCATCAATAAACCATAATAACCTTGCATAAAAACCAAAACAACTCAATACATACATCAACACATACATAATCCACAACACTTACTTTCCATCACAAAATTTAACCTTTCCTTCAAACAACCCCAAAATCAAAGCCAAATAGACAACACAATCTCAAACACATCATAATTAACCATACACATATCATTAACAACCATACACCAAACTCAACACACAAATGCAAAAGAAAACCAAGGAAACAAGTTGGAAAACTTACCAAAAATGAGGAAAATCCTTCAAACTCCAACTTGATCTCTTGAAACACCTTCAAATCTTGAGTTTGGAAGAGCAAAATCTCTCTTTCCCTCTTGCTATGGAGATAGCCGGCCAAGCACAAGAAGAAAGAAGAAGATGATAAAAAAAGTCAAACAACTCTCACTTCTTAAACCACACAATTTTCCAATTAATATCCACCAAGCAATTTTAATAATAAAATATATTAATTACCCAAAATATCTTCTTCCACCATCACATAATTTCCATTTTAAAATAACCAAAATATCTCATTTGACTATTAAATAAAAGTTGACTTGTATATGTTGTATATATCTCTATATATACAACATATACACACTTCTCTTTCCTTTCTTATCTTCCCACTTAAACATATATACACTTATAACATTTAATCTAAATACAACAATAAGCACTCCAAAATTTTAGGGTATAGTTTGGCATATTACATGAATTACACTTCTGTCAATTTGGTATCCCTTTGTTGGCAGCTACAACACAAATTCTTCAAAGCCACACTCTCGGATCGTTCTTCGGACTACAGGTGGCATCAGTTCCTACCACTAACAGGCCTTATAGATGTTCTCGACACCATGAAGCACACAACTATCATATGGCCATAATAAATGTAAGTCCAGCCATGTAAGTATATCAGTCCTAATAATTATTCTAAAAAATATATAAAAATAATAAAGAAAAAATGAAGTGTAACAAAAAAATTATTTTCAGCACTCCAATAATTTTATTTTTAGCATCGTGACTAACACTTTGTTTTAGTTTATTTAATTTTTTCTTTTCTTTTCCAAGCTAGTCAAAAATAAAAAAAATAATTAGCTTTTGTCCATAAAGACATTTTCTATATTAGTTTGTCTATTTTAACACTAGTATTATTTATTCTTATATATAATTTTTACTAAATTAGTTTAAAAAATTAATTTTAATGTACATAGCAATTTTTTACTTTCATGTTACTTTGTCTATTTTTTCACAAATGTTTGAGTCCTCAAAATAAATTTAATGCACAAGTTTACTTTTTACAATTAATTTGCTTATTTTTACTACTACAAATAAAAAATTACAGTAAAAATATATATAATACATAAAAAATAGAAAAAATAGAAAAAATTCTGCTGAAAGAAAATTGCAACAAAAAAATAAATAATTACTTGTGTTTTTTCTTTTGAACTTTGGTGGAGGTGCATTCCCGCTAAGATGGGAACCCGATCTATCTACTATTTTGGTCCAGTTCTTGATACATATTGATTTACTGCCATTTCTTTTTCTTTATATGAAAGATAGAAAAATTTTAAATAACATGAGCAGCTCACAAAGTTTTGGAAAACTTGAAACTCTCTAAGGTTTGGATGAAATGAACGAATGTTGCTTTAAATTTAATTTATAGAGAATGAAGTCTTAAGGGTAATATCAAGTTTTTTTTTTAAAAAAAAAAGAATCAAAGGAAAAGCTAAGCATATTCATGTGCTTAGCTTTCAAGTAAAAGTAAAGTAAGATGCACCTCAATAATTTTTTCTGCTTATGTCTCCTATCAAAAATTCATATTTTCTTTTAAATAATTCATATTTGACACAGCACACATACACATTGTAAATAGATATTTATTGTGGGCCTATATTTTTATGTGTCTAAAAATATTTTTTATACTCATAAATATTTTTTTCATGTAGTGGGCAAGAGTGCATAGGTACCCATATATGGTAAAAAAATAGCCTTTTTTTACAAATCCTTTACTAATTACTAAAAGTAATCCAACTAATCCAGTCTCGGGTCCAGAGCCTAAAAAAATCTTGGGTCCAGAACACAAATCCAATCATATCTTGGGTCTAGAACCTAACCAATGTTGTGCTCGAATTAAGTACTACTACAAAGCGTCACTCGCAAGTATACAAGGTAGCTGTAGCAATGGTGATCGCCCCAAGGTCGTTTCCCCAAGAAGGTGTGGTTCATGATAGCTTGATTAAAGCAATTAAATTAAAAGTGAAAGTTTGTTGTTTGAAATGCTAAAGAACAATTTAAAACTAAGATTAACGTACGTAGGGTTTGATGTGTGTGATGGGTGCACAAGATCAATTCAGTTCTTGGGAAAGTGCCTAGGGTCATAGGTCCATTCAATCAAAGCTCAATTCTCAATTATCCATTATAGCCTTGTAATTAATTTGTTTCTTAAGATTAATTAGTCAATTACCAATTCATTAGTTCTCACATTCCTGAAATAGCAATAACCAATTATTTTACATTTGCAAATTAATAAAACCCTAGAACTTATATTTCTAATTCATTCATAGGGTAGTCGATTGCATAATTCTAATACCAAATTTCACCTCTCGGTCCTTCATTCAATATCTAGAGATCAATAGGTAGCTAATCCATTAACCTAGCAAACAATCCAATGCAATCAACCAACAACAAGATACATCAAAGGAAATATCAAATCAAAGCATTCAATCAAATATACTACAAACCCCAGGCATGGGTATTTAGCTTAACATCATCAATTTAAAACATTCATTCAACTCAATATAAATCAAATACAAATTGTTCAATTGCAATATCAATCTCTTATTAGAGCAAAAACAATATCGAAATGAATTAAAAGAGAGAATAGAAAAACCCCTTGTGAAGATGCCAAGAGTAGGATTACTAGTCTTCCTCCTAGCTCCACTTTGATGTTTGATGAAGAACTCAAGCCTCTTCAATGGTTGATTCCCTTTGCAATGTGGATGGAGCTTTCTCAAGTCACCAATCCTTCAATTGATTGTGCCTTTGGAAGATGGAATGGAGCTTTCTCAAGTCACCACTCCTTTCAATGAAGCTTCTTCAACCTTTGAGAGCTTATAACCCAATTTATCCCAAAGAACCAAATTGAAGCTTGTCAATGGAGGATGGAGAAGATGAAGATGGAGGATGAAGATGAGGGACAAGGAGAGTGTCACTCTCTCCTCATCCCAAGTTAGGAGTTTTCCCCCTCTTCTCTTTTCTTTTCTTTTTGCTCCAAACCCTAGCCGCTTCCAGTTCGCCTTTCTTTTCTGTCGTGCGAACGCTTTTATAGAAATCCAGGTGACACGGCCAAGTTAAAGGAGACTTGGCTGTGTCTGAGTCTTTGGTCCATGAGAGACACGGCCATGTTGAGAGTGACACGGCCGTGTTGGACTATTTTGGAGGGACACGGCCAGTGACTTGGCCGTGTCCCTTGCTTGTGTTCGCTTCTGTCTCAGATTTCTTCTTTTTTTCTTTGGTTGAGTGACATGGCCGTGTTTGGAGTGACTTGGCCGTGTTGGATCATTTTGGGAGGGACACGGCCAGTGACTTGGCCGTGTCCCTTGCCTGTGTCACCTACTGTGAGAGTTTCTTCCTCTTTTGCTTTGGATTGAAGTGAGACACGGCCAAGCTTGAGCAACTTGGCTGTGTCTGGGCTTCTTTGGAGGGACACGGCCAAGGACACGGCCGTGTCCCCTGGGTGTGTCCTCTCCTACCTTCAATTTTGCTCTTTATTGCTCTGTTCTTTGGTTTTGCTCATCAGGTGAGACACGGCCAGAGACTTGGCCGTGTCTCTGGGTGTGTCTCTTCATTTTTGCTCTGTTTTTCACTGTTTTGATCTTCCAAGGGTGTTTTTGCTCTCAAACCTAAAAACAAACACAATAAACAAACTTAAAACAAAAATCAATCAAAACATTAACTAAAACACACATAAAATCATACTAAAAACTAGTATAAAAATGACCTAAACAACTACCCCACACTTAACTCCTTGCTTGTCCCCAAGCAAGACTAAAATCAAAACACACTAACCAGAAGAATTTTGTTAAGTTCAAGAGTTATAAAGATGCATCAAGACCTCCTTATCCCTAAATCCACAATCAATATCGAATCAAACAAAATCGACACTCATGCAATTAAGTGGTTTTCCATGCAAAACCAATGTTGTCACTCCCTCACCAACTCTTTCAAGTGTTTGATCATGGTGGTGTTTACACTCATAACAATCAATGAAAGATTATTACCATAGGCTTGCTTATCAATCAAATCTCCACCACAAATAACAATAAAGCATCAATCAAAAGGTCTTTCTTTTGGTTGTAATGGGGCTAAGGTAAAGGCATGACATTTAGGAAATGTAAGCTTAATCATTAAGTTCAAGAGCACTTCAAGAATGAAGTAACCGATCATATGTATAACTCACAACCCCAAAACACCTTCCTCTAATATACCCATTGGCATTCAAGAGCTTTTCAAGGGAACTCACTTATTACATTTTGCAATGATTATTCCCAAACAAATTCCAAACCCTGTCAACAAGAACAACAATTTTTTTTTCTTTTTTTTATTTTTTTATTTATATATATATATTTTCTTTTTCTTGTACACAAGTTTTTGTACAAGTTTTTATTTTGCTTTGCAATCTTAAACCTACTAAATTTAACCCCACACTTAATTCAACACAACACTCGGTCATAAACGCTCTTAAAATGCTCTTGACCTAATGAAAGGATAAGAGTTAAACAACAAGGTTGAAGCTAATGGTGTTGTGCAAAAGAAAGAAAAGGAAAAATAAAATAGGCTCAAAATTGGCTAACTAAGGTTGAATATAGGGTTGGTCTTTTAAGCCAAAGTGGGTTCACCTAATTGCCTTAATCATCTTGATGCCCAATTGAAATTTTTATGTAATCTTAAAATGTATTTCAAAGCAAGTTCTAGCAATTCATCAATCAAAGATGTTCACCCACAACAAGAATAATAAGTTGATGGCTCAATTCCTCACTAGGTTAATGGCAATGCAAAGAAAAACCAACAAAATTGACAATAAGTACCAAATCTACTCAATTCTCCAAATCATGCTTCAAAAATTCAAAGGTCATCTATCAACAATTTTTATAACAATTGAACTTTCTAAAACTCATTTATTCAATGAAAAACATTAAAAACAGTAACTAAAACCTAAACAAAAACAAATTAAAGGTAAAAACACAAAAACACAAAATGCAATTAAAAGTAAAAACATAAAACACCAAATGCACCCCACACTTAAAAATTCACATTGTCCTCAATGTGAGCATGCATACTACAGAGAAAGTTTAGATGATACCTGATTTCCATCGTTCCCATATACGATGTGTGGGGCTCCTTCCACCCATAATACAATTGGAGCCCATGACTGAGAGGATGAACACCATACAACTTTGAAAAGTGCCCAATGGATTGAAAAGCCTAGGTAGCATTCTTAGGGGAGCAATAGGGACGTAGTAAAAACCTTTTGCAGTTTGCAACATGGTTTTGTATGGTTTTTGCTCGTTCTCACCACCAAGAGTGGGAGAGATGATAATTTGCTGCATATTACATTCCCCAACCAAAACATCTTTCAAAATTCCTGGGGTCTTTTTAAGTTCAACCAAGTTTGGTTGAATGTGTTCTACATTCTCTTTAGCATTTTGAAATTCTCCCTCAATAATCTCATTATTTACTAGTAAATTGCTCTCATCAATTTCTAATTTGGAAGAATTAGGCTCTACTTTTATTGTCATGGCCACCTCAAGCTTATCTACACTATCTTCACTATAGGGCATGTCATGAAGTTCAGAAAGTTGCATACCTTGTTTCTCTGCATTCAGCTTACTTGGGAATGGGATTGATGGCATACAAGGATTTGGAGGTTCATGCAATTTTGTCGAAGTCGATGCTTCCAAATTCTCCTCCTCCTTTGATTGAATTAACTCCTCTATGTCAGATTGCAATTCCTCGCCATCTTCTTCGTTGTTAGTTCCTGCAGCAAAGGAATCACAAAACTTATTATATATCACCTGTTTATTCTTAAAATTTGTGATTACCTCTATTTGCTCCAATTGGCTAGGAAATTCCTCCTCTTGATGTGCTTGGAGTTGATGTGCCAGTTGCCCAACTTGCTTTTCCACCCTCTTCAATGATTCCTCCAAAGAATCAAACCTCTCATTGCTTCCTTCTTGAATTTCTGTGCTAATTTGAAGGTAAGCATTCAAATCATCCTCCACTGTGGATTTCTCGAATTTATCATGGTTTTGTGAGCTAATTTGAATGAAGGCATTCAAACTATCTTCCAAAGTGGGTTCCTTTAAGTTAACTATGATTTTGCGCGCTAATTTGAATGAATGCATTCAAACTATCTTCAAGTGTGGGTTTCTTAAGGTGATCTTGATTTGAATATTGTTCTTGAGAGTAAGGATTTCTTTGGTAAGGTTGAAAAAAATTTGGAGGTGGAATGTGTTGCTGGTCTTCCCAAGAAAAATTTGGGTAGTTTCTCCAATTTGGATTATAAGGATTGGAATATGGGTTACTTCTACCCCTTTGCTGGAAACTTTCATAGACATATTCTTCCTCTTGCCTCTCTTGATATTGTCCATAACCAAATGAACATATGTTTGCGCTATGTCCTGCAATGCTACATGCTGAACATACTTCACGAGTAGGCATAGGTGTTTGTCCTCTTGCATTTAGCATCTTAAGTTGGTTCGTTAATTCTGCTAAATGCCATGCCATGTCAGAGTCTGGGTTATCATCATAAACCCCTGAGTACCTTGAAAATTGCATATTTACACAAGGCATTTAGCAAATTAAATAAAACAAACAAATAATTAAATTGAAAGAAAAACAAAACAAACAAACAAGTCACAGAAAAAAAAACAAACAATGAAAAGAAAAATCAAACTATCACTACTTAACAACCTTCCCCGGCAGCGGCGCCAAAAACTTGTTGCGCTCGAATTAAGTACTACTGCAAAGCGTCACTGGTTTTGCTCATCAGGTGAGACATGGCCAGAGACTTGGCCGTGTCTCTGGGTGTGTCTCTTCATTTTTGCTCTATTTTTCACTGTTTTGATCTTCCAAAGGTGTTTTTGCTCTCAAACCTAAAAACAAACACAATAAACAAACTTAAAACAAAAATCAATCAAAACATTAACTAAAACACACATAAAATCATACTAAAAACTAGTATAAAAATGACCTAAACAACCAACCTGAGGTCTATAATTCAATTCAATCCTGGGTCTAGAACCCAAACCCACCTTGGGTTCATAACCCAAATCAATCTTGGGTCCAAAACCCAAATCAATCATATCTCGGGTCCAAAACCAACCCAACCTCGAGTCCAGAACCCAATCTAATCTTGGGTCCAGAACCCAACCAATCCAATCTCGGGTCCAAAATCCAACCAAGCCAATCTTAGATCTAGAACCCAACCAATCCTGTCTCGAGTCCAGAACCCAAACTAATATTGGGTCCAAAACCCAAATCGAACCAATCTCGAGTTCAGACCCTAAATTAATCTCAGGTCCATAACCTAACCAAGCCAATCTCGGCTCCAGAACCCAATCAATCCAGTCTCGGGTCCATAACACAATCCAATCTCGGGTCCAGAACCCAAATCATACTCAATCCAAAACCTAACCAATCCAATCCTCGTTCCAGGACCTAACCAACCTTAGGTCCAGAATCCAATTCAATCACATATTGGGTCTAGAACCTAACCAACCTCAGGTCCAGAACCCAAATCAATCATATATTGGGTCCAAAACCCAAATCAATCCCTGGGTCCAGAACCCATCCAAAATCAGCTCAAAGTCATGTTGCTAATCGCTTTCTGAATAAATTCAAGATTGTTTAAGGAGGGGGAAAACTGTAGACCCTTGATTTTGGCCCTAGCTAGTTCGATCCTAATTAAAGAAGGCATAAGTCATGATTAGTCCATTCTTAAGAAGCTTAAACCTACCCTAAGCTTTTAATTAGATTGGTCCAATTTTGTAAGGCCTCAAATAAGTTTGGTCCATTTTTTAAAGTCCTAAAACGGTCTGATTTAAGGTTGAAGCAAGTTTGGTTCAATATGGATCATGTCAAATCGAATTAGGTTATCCAATTCGATATGGATGGCCCATATTTAATTTGACCATGCCTATTTTGATATATGCATATCAAATTAGGGTAATTCTAATTTGATATGGACTATCATACACCCAGTATATGTAAAATAAGCATATACGGTACAAAAATATCACAGTCTGGTTTAATAAAAAATTTTCACTTTTAAAATTTAAAATCTTAAATAGTTTAAAATGTATTTTTAAAAAACAACTAAAATATTATCATAAATTATAGGTATTAAAATAAGAATTTTTCATAAAAATCTCTAGAAAAAATTTATTAGAGTTTTACCTGTAATTTGGATATTCCCAAATTCAACAAAACCACAACCTGCACACAAAAGCACTCCAAATGCAAAACTTTCAAAATTGAAGAATATACTAGGCACACAATTATTTCATATTTTCCATTACCAATCTTTTTCTCATTTTTCCATAAACAAACTAGGCACATTGCCTCATTTTCTCATTATCAACTTGGCACATTGCTTTTTTTCTCATTTTTCTCATTTCATATCATCATATATCAACATATATTCATAATGTATCACATTTTACATTTACAACACATTGCCCAATTATTTTGGGCATTTTCACATAGTTCACATTTTATGCAATCTAGCCGTTACCAATGGCTTTTTAACAATGCCCTTAATGCATACATAATAAATGGCATTACCCAAACACTTTGGGTCATTTTCACATAATACACATATTTCACATTTTACACAATTTAGCCATTAACAATGGCTTTTCACAATGCATTTAATATATATATGACATTACACGTCATAGCACATTATTCATACATGTTCCATGTAACAAGTAGCTCAACACATTTTCCAATCCAAAAGGTGTTAAGCCCAATGTAATGCATATATAACCAATTCATCCAAAGTTTATACATACCTCTAAGAGCAACCAAAAACAAGCTCAAACACTCTCCAATCCTTCTCTTCCAACTTGCCCTTCAACACTTGGATGGGGCAAATCAACTCTTCTCAATGCCTATACCAAATGTGATCATAAATAATCATTTAGTACCACATGCTAAGGCATTTCCAATCTTAAACCATAACTAAACATCATTGAAACAAAAATCCCAAAGTTAAGCCCAACCTCACTTCAACTTTGGAATACTATACTAAGCCATTCAATTTGATGTTTTAATTTTATTTATATTATTAAAACATATTTTAACATGTTTAAACCGATTACATTATAAAAACACACACTTATAACCAAAATCCTAAAATGGCATAACCTTCCCCCATTGAAGGTTTTCCATTCCAAATCATTCCATTTATCATTTCAAGCCTATATTCATCACTTTTATTACTAAACAACATGCTTTTACCATTAAAATCAAATAATTCAACAACTTTGGAAAATCGCTCTTCCAAAACCCTAAATCAATACTTCAATTCTCAATCTCCAATCAAACCCAACCAAATCCAATATTTGACTTTAAAATACTTATTTATGCATCAAAAGAACTCATTTAGAATCAATTTTCACAATTAAAAACCATGGTTTCTCAAACCCTAAAAGTCCATAACCCTAAATTCTCTCTCTTCACCAATCCTTACCCAAACTCAACCATTTCTTCAATTCAACCTAAAAATCATTGTTAATCACTTAAAATAACTTTATTCAACCCAAAATAGATAATTAAATCATACTACTTTCCATGAAATTTCAAGAAACGAGGTTAGAAACTTATTAAATTTGGTGAAAATCACCAAAAATCCACTTTGAACACTTGAAATATCACAATTTGTGGAGTATGGAAGAAGCAAAACCTTGAGGTTGGCATCCATGGTGGTTCAGCTTGGAGAGAAGAAGAAGAAGAAGAAGAAGACCAAAATCAATTTTCACTTTCTTTCCACTTTTAATTTCAACTTTATATATATTATTTTAATAATTTAATTGTAACACCCCTATACCCCGTATATGCACACTACATACACCTGTAATATACGTATACCGAATATAGGTGTGCTACAGTTTATAATTAGCAAACCAATCTTTCAATTTAAAAACATTATAAGAAAACTTAAAACATTCAAATCATATTATAACGTTCAATAGATAAAACATTTATTTGATACGCAGCATAAAATATAGCAGTATTTACAAATACATATACATCAAAATCCATGTTTTACAAAGCATAAAAGTTATACATGTTTGGCAGTTTGTCTTTGATCTTTAAG
Organism: Garcia nutans; assembly: GCA_947685225.1. Lineage (NCBI taxonomy): Eukaryota > Viridiplantae > Streptophyta > Magnoliopsida > Malpighiales > Euphorbiaceae > Garcia > Garcia nutans. The sequence goes on from CANTUV010000045.1 coordinate 42,401,411, forward strand.
CCCTCTATCAAAGCTTCAGAATCTAGACTCAACTCGGTCTAACTGAACTCTCTGGTTCTACTCTGTCACCTGCGCGATGAACCACAATCGCGCTAAGCCAACGGCTTAGTGTTACAAACCATGATAATAATATGCTTTAATGCAATGTTAATGTCATACATTCAAGCAATAGAGATCATATTCAAAAATGTTGTATTTCATAACAATACATTTCATTATCTTATTCAATTGTTTCACCATTCATGAATCACATTGAAACAAAGACAAGCATGGGCCCAAAAGACTCTAATATGTTATTCAAAGTTCAGAGTTACTGCTTTGGTCCATAATCACAATCATCAAGCCCATAGGCGATACATATATATCTCTATCCATGGATAGTGTAACAGACCCAGTCTCTTGGACCTCAACCCGGCTAGACCCTAGGGCCCCAGTATATTGGTCCTCAACCTGGCTAGACTGTTACTGTTTTTGCGGCTTACGACCTAGTCTTTTCACCCCAAAAACATCATATTTCACATTTTTCAGCTGGACTTAGCTTACGACCCGGTCTTTTCACCTATCCAGCGATTCATAGGCATGCCGCCAAACTCAAAACTCTGAAAATTGAATAACATATTAAGCACACAATTGTTTCATTTATCTCTTTATCATTCTCTTTCTCAATTCATTTCTCATTTCATATTCCATAATCAAATAGGCAACCATGCCCCAAATATTTCATTTGCACTATCATAGCCAACAACAATGGCTTCACATCACATCATATTTCAATTCACATTAAAGCAATTCATCATTAAAGTATACATAACCAAATGCATTGAACATACATTTCAAATGATCATCATATCTTCCATATTATACAATCGTAACATTAATCCAATATATCAACAATGTAATAAATTACTTAACACATTTACAACCAAATGTGTTAAGTCTCAAAATCATGTAAATGTATGCAGCCATGTAAGTTTGTACTTACCTCAAGAACAACTCACACCAATCTATACACTTACTCTTCCAAGAATTCTCAACACTTAGGTTAAGGCAACTCAACCTCTTCACAACATAATGCAAAAAGAATAATACACACTTATTTAAGAATTCACATGAATTCCAATACAATTATTCACCTATTAGTCTCATACTAGACCCATAGATCACAAATTATAAACCAACACAACTATCTAGGACCCACGGTCGTGGCCTCACACCCCTACGGTCGTGGCCTCAAAACCCCACGGTCGTGGTCTCATAAACCCGCACGGGCGTGGGTTAGAAAATGAATCTGTCCAATTTACTTAACACCCCCACGGTCGTGGCATCCAAGGGCCACGGGCGTGGCATCCAAAATGCTTCTGTTTCGGACCGAACTCATGTATTCTATGCTTTCAACTCTATTAAACACAAACACAATGAAAATCTAAGATAATAATTACTTAAACTCACAACATACATCAATTACCAAGTCACAACTCTTACTCTTTCAACACCAACCTAATTCATTTTCTTCAATTCAACCCCAAAATCAAAATCAATTATACCCAACACTCTCAAACACACCACAATCAAACATAATCATACTCTCAACAATCAACTATCAAACTCAAACACAACTTAAAATAAAACAAGAGAATCAAAAGGAAACTTACCAAAGTTAATGAAACTTCTTAAATTTTCAACTTAATCACTTGAAATCTCCTTCAATTTTGAGCTTGGAATATCAAATCTCTCTCTTGCACTCTTGCTTTAGTGATGCACGGCCAAGAAGGAAAAGAAGAAGAGAAGAAGAAAAATGAGAAGCAAAGTCAAACACTCTTCTCTATTTAAACCTCCACCAAGCAATTTTAATATTAAAATAATTTAAAATCCTCTTCCACTAACTTAATTTCCATTTTCCACTAATTAATTAATGCATTAAATAATCATCTTTTGACCATTTACTTTGACTTTTATATGTTATATATATCACCATATATATAACATATACACTCTCTTTTTACTTCTTTTCTCTTTCCATTAAACATATACTTTAAATCCAAATATAACAATAATACCAAAACTTTTAGGGTATACTTTGGGATATTACAATTCTCCCCCTCTAAAAAGAAATTTCGTCCTCGAAATTACCTGATCTTAAGTCTGAAATAATTGAGGATACTGATCTCGCATCGCTTGCTCATTCTCCCAAGTTGCCTCTTCCTTTGCATGATTCTTCCAAAGAACTTTCACCAGTGGCACTTTTATATTTCTCAACTCTTGCACTTCATGTGCCAAAATAGCAACTGGTTCTTCTTCAAATGTCAGATCCGAACTCACCTCAATAGATTCAACAGACAGAACATGAGATGGGTCTGATCTGTACCTCTGCAGCATAGAAACATGGAAGACATTATGGATTCTATCCAATTCAGTCGGCAAAGCAAGTCGATAAGCAGCTGGTCCAACTCTTTCCAATACTTCATAAGGTCCAATAAAACGAGGACTTAGCTTCCCTTTTCTGCCAAATCTCAAAATCTTTTTCCAAGGAGACACTTTCAAAAATACTTTATCTCCAACATCAAACTCTATGTCTCTCCTCTTCAAATCTGAATAAGATTTCTGCGGATCTGAAGCTGCTTTCAACTGATCCCGAATTATCTTCACTTTCTCTTCCGTTTCTTTAATCAAATCAGGACCAATCAATTTGCCTTCTCCAACTTCATTCCAACATAGAGGCGTTCTGCATCTTCTACCACACAATGCTTCAAACGGTGCCATTCCAATACTGGATTGATGACTGTTGTTGTAGGCAAATTCCATCAGTGGCAAAAATCTGTCCCAACTTCCAGAGAAATCAATGACACAGCTTCTCAACGTATCCTCTATAATATGTATCACTCTCTCTGGCTGCCCATCTGTCTGCGGATGAAAAGCAGTGCTAAAGTGTAATCAAGAACCCAAAGCACCATGTAAACTCTTCCAAAATCTCGAAGTAAACCGAGGATCTCGATCAGACACTAAAGAAATTGGAACTCCATGCAACTTCACTATCTCACTGACATACAGCTCAACTAACTTTTCAAGAGAATAGTCCATCCGAACTGGAAGAAAATGAGCTGTCTTCGTCAACCGATCAACAATCACCCAGATAGCATCATGCTTCTTTTGAGTCAATGGCAAACTAGACACAAAATCCATTATCACTCTTTCCCATTTCCATTTAGGTACTGATAAAGGTTGAAGCAATCCTATTGGAACTTGATGTTCAGCTTTCACCCTCTGACAAGTGAGACATTTAGATACAAACTCCGCTATGTCTCTTTTCATACCTGACCACCAATAATGTTGCTTCAAATCCTGATACATCTTTATACTCCCAGGGTGCATAGCAAAAACTGACTGGTGTGCTTCTTCAAAAATAATCTTTCTCAATCTTGCATCATCAGGAACACACAATCTATCCTTAAACCAAAGACTACCATCGCTTCTCACATGGAAATCTCGGCTCTCCCCATTTTGGCAATCTAACACAATCTTCTGAATTTTCTCATCAACCAATTGAGTCTCCCTAATTTGATCCAACAACACCGGTCTAAAATGCAACTGAGCTAACAATGCACCATCATCACATGATTCAAAACTAGCACGCAACGCTCTCAACTCAACAAGCAACGAGAGCTAATAAGCAGTCAAACCTGCTAAAGACTTTCGACTCAAGGCATCTGCAACAACATTTGTCTTACCAGGATGATAATCAATCAAACAGTCGTAATCTTTGATCAATTTCAACCACCTTCTCTACTGAAGATTCAGCTCCCTCTGAACACCCAAATATTTCAAACTCTTATGATCCGTGTAGATGAAACACTTCTCTCCATACAAATAGTGTCGCCAAATCTTCAATACAAACACTATAGCTGCTAACTCCAAATCATGCGTTGGATAATTAAACTCATGCGGCTTCAACTACCGAGAAGCATAAGCTATAACTTTACCCTCTTGCATTAAAACACAACCTAAACCATTATGTGAAACATCACTGTAAATCACATATGGTTTATCTTTCACAGGCAAAGTAAGAACAGGAGCTTGAGTCAACATCTCCTTCAACTGCTCAAAGTTTGCTTGACACTGATCTGTCCACACAAATCAAACTCCCTTTCTAAGTAATCTTGTGAGTGGAGTAGCTATCAAAGAAAAACCTTTCACAAAGCGTCGATAATAGCCTGCCAAACCCAGAAAACTTCTAACTTCAGTCACAGACTTCGGTGGACTCCAATTAAAAATAGCCTTAACTTTACTCGGATCAACTCTTATACCATCTGTTGAAACTATATGACCCAGAAAAGTCACTTGATCAAGCCAAAACTCACACTTCTACAGCTTAGCATACAACTGCTTCTCTCTCAAGATCTGCAACACAATCCGCAAATGCTTGTCATGTTCCTCTTCATTACGCGAATACACCAAAATATCATCAATAAAGACCACCACAAACTGATCTAGATAGGGCCTAAACACCCTATTCATCAAATCCATGAAAGCTGCAGGTGCATTCGTCAATCCAAAAGGCATCACTAAGAACTCATAATGCCCATATCTTGTGCGAAAAACTATCTTAGGAACATCTTCAGCTCTAACCCTCAACTGATGGTACCCTGATCTCAAATCAATCTTGGAGAAAACTGCTGCTCCCTTTAACTGATCGAAGAGATCATCTATCTGAGGGAAAGGATACTTATTCTTAATAGTCACCTTGTTCAATTGCCTATAATTAATGCACAACCTCAATGTACCATCCTTCTTCTTCACAAACAAAACAGGAGCTCCCCACGGAGAAACACTAGGGTGAACAAACCCTTTTTCCAACAACTCCTACAACTGCGCTTTCAACTCTCTCAACTCAGCAGGTGCCATTCGATAAGGAGTAATAGAGATGGGAGTGGTACCAGGCAACAAATCGATACCAAACTCAACCTCTCTCTCAGGGGGTAACCCTGCCAACTCCTCCGGAAAAAACATCTGGAAATTCCACAACTGTGGTTATACTATCAAGTTGAGAACCCACTACTCTGGTATCCACAACATGAGCAAGATAAGCATCACACCCTTTTCTAATCAACTTCCTAGCTGCAACAGCTGATACAAACAATGATGCAAATTGTCTCTGCTCACTATACACCATCACACTTCTACCATCACCAGTTCTCAAGGTAACACAATTCTTTTGACAGTCTACCACAGCTCCATGCTTAGACAACCAATCCATGCCTAAGATTAAATCATACTCCTTAAAAGGCATTTCAATCAAATCAACCAAAAACTCCTCACCTTGCACCACAACTGAACTATCACAATGCACCTTACTCACCACGACACTATGTCCTAAAGGATTTGTCACCAAGACATCAAATCCTAGGGACTCAGTATGCAATTCAGACACAGGCAAGATAGATGCACTTATGTATGAATGAGTAGATCCTGAATCAATCAAAGCAAGAACTGAAATGCCAAATAAAGAAAATGTACCCCCAATGACTGCTGAAGCATCAGGCTGCCTCTACATCACATACACTCTCTGAGAAGACCCAGCCTCATCTGGCCTACTGCCTCCGGATGTAGAGCCTCCTCTCTGACTAATCCCAGGTCGACCACCTCTGCTGAAACCTCTGCCACTTCGACCTCCTCTCACACTAGGTTGAGAAACTGCAGTATCAGTCTGTTTATCCTCCTGCACCTCAGGACAATCTCTAATGTAATGGTCAGGCGATCCACATCTGAAACACACAGCTGATCCACCAATCTTGCAACAAACACCCCCATATATCCTACCACAATGAACACATGTAGGTGTAGTAGACCTCTGAACCACTGGAGTCAGAGCACTAGCTACAGAAACTGTAGGTCTCGGTCTCGGTCTCTGATACTGAACTGACCTACCCGACTGCCTCAGGCTCCTACTGACTCTTGAAATAAAACTTCCTCGACCTCTCTTCATAGACGAAGACCCTGCCTCAAACTGGGATCTCCTAACTCTGGTCTCCTCTTCAGTAGCAGCTGCTGCAATACCCTGTGCTCTCTCAATACTTCTAGCTGCGGCAACCAATTGAGAAAAATCTTGGTACTGAGAACCAGCAACAGTACACATAATAGAGGGCCTCAACCCCTCCTCAAATCTCCTACACCGGTCAATCTCATCAGAAATAATCCCACCGGCATAGTGACTCAACCGGATGAATTCTACCTCATATTCTGTCACAGTCCGGTTATCTTGTCTCAGATTCAGAAATTCCATCTTCTTAGCATCCTTATACTCCCTTGGGGTATATTTATGCTCAAACTCCCTCAGAAAATCACTATAAAACAATGTTGGTGGATCATCCATGGCATGAGGAACTATCTTCCACCAATCATAAGCATCTTTCTGCAATAAGGATCTAACATAATCAAATTTTTCTTCAGGAGTAGCTTACAACTGAATAAATACCCTCTGTACTCTATCCAACCACTGCTCAGCTACTGCAAGATCTATAGTACTAAAGAAATCCTCAGCCCCAAACTTCCTCAACTTATCATAATGCCTCACTGGCATTTGCGGCTGTGGTGGCGGTGGCGGCTGCTGCACTGGAGCTTGCCTTGACAATTCTACCACATGTCTTAGCCAAACTGGCGGAACCTCATCAACAGCTGGTCTCTCTGGCACAAGAGTAGGTGCCTCACTAGCTCTCTCAACCCTATCTCCATCTCTACCCTCTTCAGGAGCTACACTCTCAACACTACCTTCTACGGACTGACGTGAATGAGACACCATCACCACCTATGTCTGCAAACACAGCAAAATATACCTCATCAAAGATCAAAGACTGCCAATACCAAAACATGTATCTTATTTAAAAACCAACTTTTAAAATCAAAATATTCTTTTTCTTACAATTTACCTAGGTTGAGAATCTCAAACCTAGGCTCTGATACCAAAACAATTGTAACATCCCTATACCCCGTATATGCACACTACATACACCTGTAATATACGTATACCGAATATAGGTGTGCTATAGTTTATAATAAGCAAACCAATCTTTCAATTTAACAACATTATAAGAAAACTTAAAACATTCAAATCATATTATAACTTTCAATAGATAAAACATTTATTTGATACGCAGTGGAAAATATAGCGGTATTTACAAATACATATACATCAAAATCCATGTTTTACAAAACATAAAAGTTATACATGTTTGGCAGTTTGTCTTTGATCTTTAAGCCCTCTATCAACGCTTCAGAATCTAGACTCAACTCGGTCTAACTGAACTCTCTGGTTCTACTCTGTCACCTGCGCGATGAACCACAATCGCGCTAAGCCAATGGCTTAGTGGTACAAACCATGATAACAATATGCTTTAATGCAATGTTAATGTCATACATTCAAACAATAGAGATCATACTCAAAAATGTTGTATTTCATAACAATACATTTCATTATCTTATTCAATTGTTTCACCATTCATGAATCACATTGAAACAAAGACAAGCATGGGCCCAAAAGACTCTAATATGTTATTCAAAGTTTAGAGTTACTGCTTTGGTCCATAATCACAATCATCAAGCCCGTAGGCGATACATATATATCTCTATCCATGGATAGTGTAACAGACCCAGTCTCTTAGACCTCAACCCGGCTAGACCCTAGGGCCCCAGTATCTTGGTCCTCAACCCGGCTAGACTGTTACTGTTTTTGAGGCTTACGACCCAGTCTTTTCACCCCAAAAACATCATATTTCACATTTTTCAGCTGGACTCGGCTTACGACCCAGTCTTTTCACCTATCCAGCGATTCATAGGCATGCCGCCAAACTCAGAACTCTGAAAATTGAATAACATATTAAGCACACAATTGTTTCATTTATCTCTTTATCATTCTCTTTCTCAATTCATTTCACATTTCATATTCCATAATCAAATAGGCAATCATGCCCCAAATATTTCATTTGCACTACTATAGCCAACAACAATGGCTTCACATCTCATCATATTTCAATTCACATTAAAGCAATTCATCATTAAAGTATACATAACCAAATGCATTGAACATACATTTCAAATGATCATCATATCTTCCACATTATACAATCGTAACATTAATCCAATATATCAACAATTTAATAAATTACTTAACACATTTACAACCAAATGTGTTAAGTCTCAAAATCATGTAAATGTATGCAACCATGTAAGTTTGTACTTACCTCAAGAACAACTCACACCAATCTATACACTTCCTCTTCCAAGAATTCTCAAAACTTAGGTTAGGGAAACTCAACCTCTTCACAACCTAATGCAAAAAGAATAATACACACTTATTTACAAATTCACATGAATTCCAATACAATTATTCACCTATTAGTCTCATACTAGACCCATAGATCACAAATTATAAACCAACACAACTATCTAGGACCCACGGTCATGGCCTCACACCCCCACGGTCGTGACCTCAAAACCCCACGGTCGTGGTCTCATAAACCCCCACGGGCGTGGGTTAGAAAATGAATCTGTCCAATTTGCTTAACACCCCCACGGTCGTGGCATCCAAGGGCCACGGGTATGGCATCCAAAATGTTTCTGTTTCGAACCAAACTCATGTATTCTATGCTTTCAACTCCATTAAACACAAACACAATGAAAATCTAAGATAATAATTGCTCAAACTCACAACATACATCAATTACCAAGTCACAACTCTTACTCTTTCAACATCAACCTAATTCCTTTTCTTCAATTCAACCGCAAAATCAAAATCAATTATACCCAACACTCTGAAAAACACCACAATCAAACATAATCATACTCTCAACAATCAACTATCAAACTCAAACACAACTTAAAATAAAGCAAGAGAATCAAAAGGAAACTTACCAAAGTTAATGAAACTTCTTAAATTTTCAACTTAATCACTTGAAATCTCCTTCAATTTTGAGGTTGGTGCTCTCTTACTTTAGGGATACACGGCAAAGAAGGAAAAGAATAAGAGAAGAAGAAAAATGAGAAGCAAAGTCAAACACTCTTCTCTACTTAAACCTCCACCAAGCAATTTTAATATTAAAATAATTTAAAATCCTCTTCCACTAACTTAATTTCCATTTTCCACTAATTAATTAATTCATTAAATAATCATCTTTTGACCATTTACTTTGACTTGTATATGTTATATATATCACCATATATATAACATATACACTCTCTCTTTATTTCTTTTCTCTTTCCATTAAACATATACTTTAAATCCAAATACAACAATAATACCAAAACTTTTAGGGTATACTTTGGGATATTACATTAATAATCAATTATTTAATTAATTAATTAAAAGTCCAAAAATCCATCTTCCATTTTAAATAAATTATTTTTGAATAATTCTAATAATTTTAAAATTTCAAAGTTTATTTACAAAAACGCCATTGGACTTTGACATTGACTTTTAAAATTTTGACTTTTTATATGTTATATATATTTTGCATATATGTTACAAATATATTCCACTTTTCCATTTAAAAACCCTTTATTTTTCATTTAAAATTATTTATTTAATTTATCCAATTAAATTTTAATTTATTTTATTAAATTTTCAAAAATTAGGAATTTTCAAAAATTTGGGATATTATAATTCTCTCCCCCTAAAAATAAATTTCGTCCTCGAAATTATCTGCTGTCAATTTTAAAATAACTGAGGATACTGACTCCGCATCATCTGCTCACTCTCCCATATCGCCTCCTCAATGGCATGATTCCTCCAAAGGACATTCATAAGTGGTACCTTCTTATTCCTCAACTCTTTCACTTCTCGTGCCAAGATTGCCACTGGTTCTTCCTCATAAGTCAGATCCGGACTCAACTCAATAGACTCTACTGACAATATATGAGATGAGTCTGACATGTATCTCCAAAACATAGAAACATGGAAGACATTATGAATTTTATCCAACTCAGGCGGCAAAACCAGTCTATAAGCCACTGGACTAACACTCTTCAGCACCTCATATGGTCCTATGAAATGAAGACTCATCTTCCCTTTGAGGCCGAATCTCAAAATCTTCTTTCATGGTGACACCTTTAAGAACACTTTATCTCCCACATTGAACTCTATATCCTTCCTCTTCAAATCTGTATAGGATTTCTATCTATCTGAAGCTGCTTTTAGACGACCCCAAATTACCTTAACTTTCTCTTCTATTTCCTTAATCAAATCGGGACTGACCAATTTATCTTCTCCAACCTCATCCTAATATAAAGGTGTCTTGTACCTCCTGCCATACAATGCCTCATAAGGTGCCATCCCAATACTGGACTGATGACAATTATTATAAGCAAACTCAACCGGTGGAAAGAATCTGTCCTAGCTCCTAGTAAAATCAATGATACAGCTCCTCAACATATCTTCTAAAATTTGTATCACTCTCTCTGACTGGCCATCTATCTGAGGATGGAAAGCAGTGCTAAAATGCGACTGAGAACCCAAAGAATCCTACAAACTCCTCTAAAATCTCGATGTAAACTGGGGATCTCAGTCTGACACAAAAGAAACTGGGACTCCATGCAACCTCACTATCTCACTAATATACAAATCAACCAACTTCTCAAGAGAATAATCCATCCGAACACTAAGAAAATGAGTTATCTTTGTCATCCGATCAATAATCATCCAAATTGCATCATGCTTCTTCTAGGTCAAAGGCAGTCCAGTCATAAAATCCATCATCACTTGTTCCCATTTCCACTCTCACTGATAATGGCTAAAGCAACCCTAAAGAAACATGGTGCTCAGCCTTCACTCTCTTGTAAGTGAGACATATGGATACAAACTCTGCTATGTCCCTCTTTATACCATACCACTAATAATGTTGCTTCAAATCCTAATATATCTTGGTACTACCAGGGTGCATAGCATAGAGTGACTGATGTGCTTCCTCTAATATTATCTTCTTCAATCCTGCATCATCAGGAATACACAACCTATCTCTGTACCACAAACAACCATCATCTCTCACATGAAAGTCTCAACTCTCCCCCTTTTGGCAATCCAACATAATCTTCTGGATTTTCTCATTTTCCAACTGAGCCTTCCTAACCTGATCCAATAAAACTGGCCTCAACTGCAATAGAGCCAACAATGTGCCATCATCACAAGACTCAAATCTGGTAGGCAACACTCTCAACTCAACAAGCAATGAGAGCGAATAAGCAGTCAATCCTGCCAAAGTCTTCTGACTCAAGGCATTAGCAACAACATTTGCCTTGCCAGAATGATAATCAATCAAATAGTCATAGTCTTTAATCAACTCTAACCATCATCTCTGTAGAATATTCAGCTCTCTCTGAACACCTAGGTACTTCAAACTCTTGTGATCCATATAAATGAAACACTTCTCACCATACAAGTAATGCCACCAAATCTTCAAATCAAAAACTATGGCTACTAGCTCCAAATCATGAGTCGGATAATTCAGCTCATGAGACTTCAACTGTCGAGAGGCATAAGCAATGACTCTATCCTCCTGCATCAGAACATAACCTAAAGCACTATGTAAAGCATCACTGTAAATCACATATAGTTTACCTTTTACAGGCAGGGTAAGGATAGGAACCTGAGTCAACATCTCCCGTAGCTTCTCAAAACTCGACTGACACCAATCTATCCACACAAATCTAACTCCCTTCTAAAGTAATCTGGTGAGTGGTGTAGCTATCATAGAAAAACCCTTCACAAACCGACGATAATAGCCTGCAAAATCCAGAAAATTTCTAACCTCTATCACAGTCTTTGGTGGACTCCAATTCAAGATAGCCTTGAATTTACTCATATTAACTCTAATACCCTTTGCTAAAACCACATAATCGAGAAAAGTCACCTGATCGAGCCAGAACTCACACTTAGACAGCCTAGCATACAACTGCTTCTCTCTCAAAGTTAGCAATATAATCCACAAATGCCTATCATAATCCTCCACATTGGACAAATACACTAGAATATCATCAATAAAGACCATTACAAACTAATCTAAGTAGGGTCAGAACACCTTGTTCATCAAATCCATAAAAGCTGCTAGTGCATTCGTCAATCCAAAGAGCATCACCAGAAGCTCATAATGCCCATACCTCATATGTAAAGATGTCTTAGGTACTTCCACATCTTTTACTCTCAACTGATGGTACCTGACGATGAATCTATGCTATCGCAGTGTTACCGTAAGTGCACAGGTCGCTCAAGTAATAAAACAGTGAGTAAGATATCATTCCACTTGGGACAAGGTCAAATATTAGTGCAAATTTTAATTGTTATTTAGTGAATCAATAGTTTGTGTGATGATTAAAATAAAAGACAAATTACTCAATAAACTAATGTGAAGAAATATTGAATATTGTGCAACAAAAGTTGGTGATGAAAATACTATCCAGATATTAAATCCCCCTAGCCATGAAAAGTATTTATGAATATCAATTCAATTAAATCAAATAATAGAGCTAACTTGGCATTCCCCTAAATTAGATTAAAACCTCTCTCAAGCGAATTAATCCCTAATCACTAAGTAGAATGCTAGGAATCTCTTCTCAAGCATAATTAAATAGATCTTGCAATAAGAGCATGGAACTTTAAACCAAAGGGTCTTGTAAGTCTATCTCTAGCACTCCAATCAACCCTCAGTCCTAATGAGCATTCTGTTCATATCAAGCTTTCTCAAGTTAATAATATGAAAATTGCAACCAATCAATAAGCATGCTATTATCAATTGGAAATAAGAAATTAAGAATCAAAAGGATAAAACAACTCAATCAAATGATTTAATTGAATAAAAACTATTCAATCCATACAATAAAACTAGGGTTCATCAATATCTAGATAGATAAAATGTTTAGCTCATGTTTATAACCAAAAAACCAAAATAGAGGAAATAAGTAAAAGAATTCAAACAATCCATAATGAATGATTTGTGTTTCTTCACTTTAATCCTCGGATCTTGGATTAAATCTCACAGGAATTGGGTCTTCACCCTTACTCTTGGCTACCAAAAACTCTCTTTTTCTTGGGAGGTCGGCTCTGAAAAATAAACTCTATCTCTAATTCGCTCTTTAGCTCAGATTTTATAGCCCAGATATTTTTGCCTGACATGCCCATGGACACACCCGTGTCTACAGGCATGTCAATGGTGTTGTTTCGAACTTTAATGACATAGGTAGTGACACGCCCATGTCCTTGGGCATGTTGTTGCTACTGCAATGTTGAGTTAGGGACACAGTCATGGACATGCCCATGTCATTGGGCATGTTACAGCTTCTATAAATTAGGAGTAATGGCACATTCAGTGACACACCCACGTCTCTGGGCATGTCGAAGCTTCTGTAAAGTAGTTGAATGACACGGCCACAGATACGCCCATGTCACTGGGCATGTCACTTGAAGAATCTAACAAAAATAGCTTCTTCCCTTGTCTTTCATCTGTGATTCTGGCCTAAATAACCTTAAGGTCCCAACGTGTCAAAAGTTCCTAGAATCAACCCTAATAAACACTTCAACAAACAAACTAAACTTAATTTGACAATAAATATATTAAGAAATAGTGAAAAATATCATCAATTATACACTTATCAAATTCCCCCATACTTGAGTTTTTGCTTGTCCTCAAGCAAACTAAATCACTATAATAGGTAAAAATGAAAGACCCCTCTATATCCAAAGAAAACAAAAGTTTTTGCAATACTTGAATTAAAAAACCCAACATTCTCAACCAAAAACTAAATCTCAAACATGGTAGTTGAATTAAGAAGTTTCAAAATAAAAATCTAACAGATCTAAAATTTAAAAGTTCAAAGCTAAAAGATTGAGCATAAAATTCCAAGAACTCAAAAGTCATGAACGAAGTAAGGAAGTAAGTTTTCTCTTAAGTTCTTTGACCCCTTCATAAAATGTATTGCGTGAAACATTAATTTTTTTTTCAAAAGGAGCCCGACTTGTTTGAACTGATACTAACTTTTTCATGAGAAGGTAAACATTTGTGATGTTGACCCCCGATTACTCAATTAGAATCATCATTCAAATGGCTATTGGCACTATTCATGATTCCAACTCATTTATTTTAGTTCAAGAGTTAAAATCAGCGGAACAGGGATAAATTTTCAAAGCTCCTAAAAGATTGGTTTAGTTTATTTCTTTTTTTTCATTTTTTATATAGCAAAGTGATCAAGAACTTAAGATAATAAAGATGTCATACTAAGTTCGACTCAAGTATCTAAAGGACTGGGCTATGCTAAAAAATGTAACTAAGGTTTTAAACTTTAGATGTGCAACTCTCATCAATCAACTACCTAATTCAAACTATAACATTTAGTCTTTAGCAATCAACTTAGAAAATCGAGTCAGCCTCAACAAGAGATTGTTGTTCGTTAAATCAATCATTATTTTAATGAAAAGAGGAATCATTTCACTTTATATTATAATAGCAATCTAGTTTACTTGAATCCAAAAAATAAAATCAAAGAAACTAATTGAGACAAATGCAACCAATGGCAAAAAATGAATAAAAGCTCAATTTATAAAATATGTCCCTCCCCCACACTTAAGACACACATTGTCCCCAATGTGTGTACTATAATAAAAAGAACAAAATAGAGAAAACTGCCCTGACATATCATGAATCGACATATATGAATAGGATTCCAAAAGCGTTACGATGTCAAATTAGCTATATGACAAAAAACTGACATGCAAAATGGTAAAGATTCATTTATATATAAAAAATAGAAAGAAGTAGAAACAAAAAGAAAATAAAAAGAAAAGAAAAGGAAAAAGAAGAAAAAAAAACAAAAACAAAAGTACGAACTGGTGAAAAGTACAATCATCCATACTCAAGGTGATACAAAAGGGTCTTTAGTTCAAAGTTATGTGGATCAATCACAGATGGTCGCGGCTTCTGTTCTTTTGGCATTTCAATTGTTTCATATGTATGACTCTTAAATGATTTGCTTACTTCAAGATAAGCAAGCTGCTCCAGTACTTCCTGATCCTCAACATTATCCTGCAATAAACACAACTCAAGTGGATCCTTGGAAACAATGTTAGTAACACAATTTAATGTTTCATGCTCAATGATATCATTGCATGAATCCACCTCATTGAGTGTAGGTGGGTTCTTTATAGCATAATGTATATTAAAAACAACTTTCTCGTTTCCAACTCTTAAGGTCAATGTGCCATCATGGACATCGATAAGGGCACGGGCTATATTCAAAAATGGCCTACCAAGGATAAGCAAAACATCCACATCCTCATCTACATCAATGACAACAAAATCATTGGGGATAATGAATTCCCCAACTTTTACCAACACATCCTCTATAATGCCATGAGGGTGAATTACTGACTTATCAGCAAGTTGAATGGTTATGAGTGTTGGTTTACATTCTCTGACACATAACTCTTTAAACATCTTACAGGGCATAACACTTATGCTAGCACCCAATTCAGCCAATGCACTTTAAACTTCAAGATTACCTATCAAACATGGAATAGTAAAACTACCAGGATCTTTTAATTTCTTAGGTAGTCTCTTCTGTAAAATTGCTGAACTCTTTTCTGAAAATTTCACCAAAGATACTTCCTCAAGTTTCCTTTTGTTAGAAAGGTATCTTTCAAAAATTTAGCATATTTGGGCATCTACGATAAAGCTTCAGTAAATGGAATATTAATGTGCAGTTGTTTAAAGAGTTCAAGGAACTTATCGAACTGAGCATCCATCTTGTCCTTGTTTAACCTTGCTGGATATGGCACTCGAGGTCGGTATTCCTTCACTACTGGATTGGGTTCTTAAGGTTGATTCTTTTTTCATTTCCTACTGTAGCTTTCTCTCCCAAAGAAACAGTAGAGTTATCTTCTTCTTCTTTCTGTGTCTCAACATCTTTTGCTTGTGACTACGCTTCTTTTTCAACTATGCCACCCTTAATTTTCTTTCCACTCCTTAGAATAATTACCTTTAGCTGCTCCTTCGAGTTTGCCTCAGTATTGCTAGGTAAACTCCCTTGTGGTCGTTCACTGAGGAACTTGGCAATTTGCCCCACCTGATTTTCCAAATTGTGAATGGAGGCTTGCTGATTTCTAAAGGTAGTTTCTGTTGATTGAAATATGGTTTTTGAAGCTGCTATAAACTTCTCCATCATTTCCTCCAAATTGTTCTTTCTTAGAGGGGCAGCTTGTTATGTTGAGGCTGCTGAAATCCAAGAGGAGGCCTTAGATTAGTCTAATTATTCCAGGAGAAATTGGGATGATTTCTCCACCCTGGATTATATGTGTTGCTGTAGCGGTCGTTCTGCTATTGCCTAGGCATGTTTCCAACATAATCCACCTGCTCTTGTCTAGCAAACATATTACCACTTTAGCAATCTTGACTTTGATGTCCACCCCCACACCAGACATCACTTGCATTGATCTCCCTGCAGATGAAGCTCAAGAATCAATCTTTTTATTCATTGCTTCCAACTGTGCTGTCAAATCAACTACGGGATCCAATTGATGTGAACCAGTAACCCTTAATTTTCCTTGTTCCCTTGGAGTTTGCCACTGATAATTGGCAAAGGCCATATCTTCAATCTAATCCCTTGCTTGTTCAGGTGTTTTATTATTTATGGTACCTCCACTAGTTGCATTGATGGACTGCTTACTTGCATAATTCAATCCATTGTAGAAAGTTTGAATCTGTAGCCACAGCGGAAGCCCATGGTGAGGACACCTTCTCAATAAATATTTGAATCTTTCCAAAGCATCATAAAAAGTTTCTTCATCTAGATGGAGAAAAGATGAAATATCATTCCTCAACTTGGCATGTCACATCCCAAAGTTTAGGTAGTCGAGCATTAGGCAAGAAGGACATAAATAAGTGGTCAAATAGAGGCTCGAGATAGTCAAAAACAAAATCGGTGCGCAAAGGAGGCCCGTGAAGTCGACGGGACCTAAAGGTAATTTTTTGAAAGGCCGAGGACCTAAGAGTAATTTTCTGAAAAGTTGTGTCGATTCTTAATAGTGACCCTAATGGATTCCATAAATGTGTTCTCGGGATTAATTGGGTCGAAATGGTGACGCACGATTTTTCCCGAAAATGCACGGTTTGTAAGTTACGGGCGATTTTCCGACAAGGGCACTTTGGACGTTTCCACCGGAGGGGCAATTTTGTAATTAAATATAACTTTGAGGGTCAAAATATGAATAAAAGGAAGCCTAATGGCTTGCCAAATAAATAGATAAAAGAAGAAGGCAAGTGGACCAATTAAAAGTGGCCATTTTTGTTATAAGGTGTACCAATTGGAAGTCAACATCTATACCAACATATTTTCACCACTTATGGCTGCCATTTGGATCAAAATAAGCTAAGGAAAGAAAATAAAATCCCTCTCTTATATGGTGAACTCGTCCAAACCATAAGAGAAGGAAGAAGGAGATGATTTTTCCAAAGTTTAAGGCTTTTGGTTGAAGATTTTGGTGACAAACACGATTATAAGGTAAGAGAAACCTATCTCTAGTTTTAGTTTCGTGGATTAATGGTTAATTTAAGAGATTGAAATTAGAGTTCATGTAGCTAGATTTGGAGAAAATTCAAGAAATAATTATTTGAAGGATTTGATGAAAGAAATAATGGTGTTTAATGGTGAAAATAAGCTAGCAACCATTAGAAAAATCATAAGATAAGACTATGTCTATACCTAGGGTTCTTACCTTTGTATGTGTGATGTTAAATTTCATAGGAAATCAAGGAGACAAGGAAGGAAAGGAAGTGATATAGATAAAGGACTAAGAAATAGCAAGGTTTGGTACGTTAACTAATTATTTGTTCATTTTCTTGAAATTTTTCTGTTTTAGAATTAGTGAAATGCTGTGACTTGTATGATTTTTAATTAAATATGGAATAATGTTCTTGAAGTGAATTTTTGATATGTTGTGCCTCAATGCGTCTAGAATGACTGAAAAATATTTTGAGTTGAATTCGGAATGATTATGATTATGAAAAAATTATTTATGTTAGACCTGCTCTAGGAGGTACTTTGACTGAGACAGCCATGTTTCCGGATTTTTAATAAACTTTAGAAAAATAATCCTCAATTGCATTTTGGATATGTTGTTGTTTAGTGAGTCTAGTATTAGAGAAAAATAATTTGGAACCACATTGATTGAATTTAATTTACGTAATTCAAAAAATTCAGAACTGCTGCCAGGATGCAGGGCAACTGGAGCAGTCTGGTTGGGTGAACTACTTGACCAAGCATTTGTGTCCAGTTTGATCTATAATTTTAAAGGAATGATTTTAAGATGTAAAACTGAATTCTGAAAAAATTTTAAAGTTTTTATTCAAGTAGATTATTTTATACAATTTTTCAAAATAAGGATCAAGTTGAGTCCAAAACCAGAATTAACTATTCATATTGTCATTTTGCTAATATTCATTTGGTCATTTTTCAAAAGTAATCCAATTGATTCCTTATGCATATAAATGAGCATAATATGTTATTAAAATGACAAAATATGATATTTCACATTGAAATAATATAAGAAACACAAGTCGACAATTGTATAATGCATATTCGATTAAGAAATGGCATGAAAATTTTGGCTCCACTTGGTATCTGGGATAGTATTGAGGAGGGTAAGGGCATGATATATCATACTATATGCAGTGCTGCTTTAATATAGGACTTTGGTCTGAGTTATATAGGGTGAAGACCCGAGCTATATAGGACTTCGGTCCGAGTTTTATAGGGCAATCGCCCAAGTTATATAGGACTCCGGTCCGAGGGCTTCGGCCACAGATTTCACAGGGCTTGGTCCGCAATTTTTTAGGGCCACAGCCACAGAATATATATACAGTTATTTCAGTTAGTTCCTTACCATACGTTAGTCTACCAAATTACCTTGTGGAGCAAACTGATAAAATGATAATAACTGAATATATGACATGTATGGATTGTTTTTACTGTGATATTATTTTCCAATACGACTCATTACTTTTAAAAGTGCATTATGCATTTATTTTTTATTTTCTGTAATTAGTTAAAGTACCCACTAAGCAATGCTTAGCGAGTTTAGTTTCTTCTAAACTCGTAGGCTGTTAGCAAGGAGCCAGTAGCGAGCAGAGGAGTCCTATAATCTGTCGGTCATCAACAAACTTAGGTGGTGCTCTTCATTTTGTATTTTGGTATTAGAAACTGGCATGTACTTATTTGAACAATACAAAGAGATAACTTGATGTAGTATGTAAATCTAGTAATGTATAATAACTGTATGGTTTTAAATTGAGTTGGGTTGTGAATATAGAAGTGTGAATTCTTCTTGCAGGATTATAGTTGAGGTTATAAGGGTGGATTATTGGGAGTGTGCTTGAGTTGAATTGTGAAACAAAATGTTTTTCAAAAATAAGAAAAATCAGTTTTGTCGACACTTGGGACCTAGAATTTTAAGGGAGACTCCGTCAAAATTTTTGGAAAATTTTTATAAGGAACATTACGTAAGCTGACATAACCAGAGCTCATATCCCGATGTAGCATTCCTCCTCGGCTTATTCATAGGTCGGGAAGGGGTGTTTCAATTTGTGGTATCAAAGCATTGGTTTAGTCGATTCTGGGAGATAGGTAGTAAGTAAGTACCTATGTCTGCCATGTAAGATAAAGTAAGGAGAAAGTTATATGATGAATAGGTAGATGTACATGCCAGATAGGAATTGATAATCGAGTTATATGTTGATGAATTAAGAAGATAGCTATTTATGTCAATGTAGGATGTCTCTAGATTCATGGCAAGCTATGGAACGAAACGTAGAATCGCAAGTGTCTGGGTCTGTAGATGCCGGGGAAGCTCATAGACCAGGGTCAGCAGCAACTGAAATATTCGATCCGGAGACTTATCTTAGGCAGATTGCAACATCTTTTCAGCAAATGGCCGGAAGGGGCCCTACTGCTGAGGGAGATAGGAAACCCCTATCGAGAAGTTAAGAAAGTATGGTGCAAAGGAATTTAAGGCTGGTCGTGAAGAGGGATCTGAGGAAGTAGAATATTGGTTAGATAGTATCATTAGAGTTCTTGACCAGCTTCAATGCACTCCGGAGGAAAGAGTGGTTTGTGCTACCTCGCTCCTAACAGAGGAGGCGTACATATGGTGGGATACCACGCAGCAGCGGGTTCCATCAGAACAGCGAACTTGGGAATTCTTCAAGAGTGAGTTTAAAAAGAGGTATATCACTGACGCATATTTGACTACAAGGCCCAATGAGTTCATTCATTTGAAACAAGGCAGAATGATGGTATCAGAATATGAGAAGGAGTTTAGTCGCCTTAGTAAGTATGGAAAGAAGTTAATAGAAACTGAAGCTGAGCGATGCGAGAAATTTTTAGAACGACTTAATGATGAAATTAAGATATAGCTAGTGGCATTGGATAATACAAAGTTTTCAAAGTTGGTGGTTAAAGCATTGGATGTTGAAAAGGTGCAAGTAAATCTGAGGAATCGTTAACAGAGAATTCAACAGAAAAGAGAGCAAGCACAGAGTGCCCCAGGTAATCATAAGTTTGATAGCAAGAGAGCTAAGGGTGAAGGATCCTTTATGAGTGTAAAGCAGAATTTAAGACCATCTAAAGGACCTAATTTTCAAGCTACCTCAGTAGCCAGCACGGGAGGAATAAGCAGAAGATCAAGTAAAGGTTCTGGAAGGATTGAATATACACCATACCCCTCATGTGCGCATTGTGGACAAAAGCATAGGGGAGAATGTTGGTTAGTTACTGGAGCTTGTATACTTTGTGGTGCTACTGATCACCTTAAGAAGGATTGTCCTAGAAATGTGGCAGAGATTTCAAAAGTTCCTGAAAGAACACAAGTAGCAAGTAGCAGCGGTAAAGGTCGAGAAAGAGGAAGAGGCAGAGAAAATGGTAGTAATCAAATAGGAACAATATCGGAGACAGTAGATCGCCTTGAATCGAGAGCGCCAGCCAGGATATATTATATGAGGGCAGAAGAGAATAAAGCAGAAGAAGGAAATGAAGGTACGTAAGTTTAAAATCAGTGTCTTGAGTACATATGTGTGTATATGTGACGATTATTAGTTATATTGATGATGTGTAATTACACGTAAGAATCATGCATGAATAAGTAAGTTTCGGGGCAAAACTTAAATTAAGGGAGGTAGAACTGTCACATCCCAAAGTTTAGGTAGTCGAGTATTAGGCAAGAAGGACATAAATAAGTGGTCAAATAGAGGCTCGAGATAGTCAAAAACAAAATCTGTGTGCAAAGGAGCCCCGTGAAGTCGATGGGATCTAAAGGTAATTTTTCGAAAGGCCGAGGACCTAAGAGTAATTTTCTGAAAAGTTGTGCTGGTTCTTAATAGTGACCCTAACGGATGCCATAAATGTGTTCTCGGGATTAATCGGGTCGTAATGGTGGTGCATGATTTTTTCAAAAAACGCACGGTTTGTAAGTTACGGGCGATTTTCCGACAAGGGCATTTTGGACGTTTCCACCGGAGGGGCCATTTTGTAATTAAATATAACTTTGGGGGTCAAAATATAAATAAAAGGAAGCCTAATGGCTTGCCAAATAAATAGATAAAAGAAGAAGGCAAGTGGACCAATTAAAAGTAGTCATTTTTGCTATAAGGTGTACCAATTGGAAGTCAACATCTATACCAACATATTTTCACCACTTATGGCTGCCATTTGGATCAAAATAAGCTAAGGAAAGAAAATAAAAGCCCTCTCTTACATGTTGAACTCGTCCAAACCATAAGAGAAGGAAGAAGGAGGTGATTTTTCCAAAGTTTAAGGCTTTTGGTTGAAGATTTTGGTGACAAACAAGATTATAAGGTAAGAGAAACTTATCTCTAGTTTTAGTTTCATGGATTAATGGTTAATTTAAGAGATTGAAATTAGAGTTCATGTAGCTAGATTTGGAGAAAATTCAAGAAATAATTATTTGAAGGATTTGATGAAAGAAATAATGGTGTTTAATGGTGAAAATAAGCTAGCAACCATTAGAAAAATCATAAGATAAGACTATGTCTATACCTAGGGTTCTTACCTTTGTATATGTGATGTTAAATTTCATAGGAAATCAAGGAGACAAGGAAGGAAAGGAAGTGATATAGATAAAGGACTAAGAAATAGCAAGGTTTGGTACTTTAACTAATTGTTTGTTCATTTTCTTGAAATTTTTCTGTTTTAGAATTAGTGAAATGTTGCGACTTGTATTATTTTTAATTAAATATGGAAAAATTTTCTTGAAGTAAAGTTTTGATATGTTGTGACTTAATGCGTCTAGAATTACCGAAAAATATTTTGAGTTGAATTCGGAATGGTTATGAGTATGAAAAAATTATTTCTATTAGACCTGCTCTAGGAGGTACTTTGACTGAGACAGCCATGTTTCCGGATTTTTAATAAACTTTAGAGAAATAATCTTCAATTAAATTTTGGATATGTTGTTTTTTAGTGAGTCTAGTATTTGATAAAAATAATTTTGAACCACATTCATTGAATTTAATTTACGTAATGCACAAAATTCAGAACTGCTGCCAGGATGCAGGGCAACTGGAGTAGTCTGGTTGGGTGAATTACTTGACCAAGATTTTGTGTCCAGTTTGATCTGAAATTTTAAAGGAATGATTTTAAGATGTAAAATGGAATTCTGTAAAAATTTTAGAGTTTTTAGTGAAGTAGATTATTTTATACAATTTTTCAAAATAAGGATCAAGTTGAGTCCAAAACCAGAATTTACTATTCATATGGTCATTTTGCTAATATTCATTTGGTCATTTTTCAAAAGTAATCCAATTTATTCCTTATGCATATAAATGAGCATAATATGTTATTAAAATGACAAAATATGATATTTCACGTTGAAATAATATAAGAAACATAAGTCGATAATTGTATAATGCATATTCGATTAAGAAATGGCATGAAAATTTTGGCTCCACTTGGCATCTGGGATAGTACTGAGTAGGGTAAGGGTATGATATATGATACTATATGCAGTGCTGCTTTAATATAGGACTTTGGTCTGAGTTATATAGGGTGACGACCCGAGCTATATAGGACTTCGGTCTGAGTTATATAGGGTAATCGCCCGAGTTATATAGGACTCCGGTCCGAGGGCTTCGGCCACAGATTTCACAGGGCTTGGTCCGCAATTTTTTAGGGCCACAGCCACAGAATATATATACAATTGTTTCAGTTAGTTCCTTACCATATGTTAGTCTACCAAATTACCTTGTGGAGTGAACTGATAAAATGATAATAACTGAATATATCACATGTATGGATTGTTTTTACTGTGATATTATTTTTCAATACGACTCATTACTTTTAAAAGTGCATTATGCTTTTATTTTTTATTTTCCGTAATTAGTTAAAGTACCCACTAAGCAATGCTTAGCGAGTTTAGTTTCTTCTAAACTCGTAGGCTATTAACAAGGAGCCAGTAGCGAGCAGAGGAGTCCTGCGATCTGTCGGTCATCAACAAACTTAGGTGGTGCTCTTCATTTTGTATTTTGGTATTAGAAACTGGCATGTACTTATTTGAACAATACAAAGAGATAACTTGATGTAGCATGTAAATCTAGTAATGTATAATAACTGTATGGTTTTAAATTGAGTTGGGTTGTGAATATAGAAGTGTGAATTCTTTTTGCAGGATTGAAGTTGAGGTTATAAGGGTGGATTATTGGGAGTGTACTTGAGTTGAATGGTGAAACAAAATATTTTTCAAAAATAAGAAAAATCAGTTTTGTCGACACTTGGGACCTAGAATTTTAAGGGAGACTCCGTCAAAATTTTTGAAAAATTTTTATAAGGAACATTACGTAAGCTGACATAACCAGAGCTCGTATCCCGATGTAGCATTCCTCCTCGGCTTATTCATAGGTCGGGAAGGGGTGTTACATGGCAGTGTTGGATGGTGGAAAATATTTCTCTAAGAATTTTTCTGCCAATTGACCCCATGTGGTGAAAGTGTTTGGGGGAAAAGATTTCAGCCATTTCTTTGATCGATCTCTAAGCGTGAATGGGATCAACCTCAGTCCAATTGCATCTTCGGAGACATTTTGTATCTTGAATGTGTCACATATTTCGAAAAAAGTCTCAATATGTGCATTAGGATCTTCATTTGGGAACCCATCAAACTGACAAGTCTGCTGTACCATTTGAATTATATTTATCTTTATCTCAAATTTTTTTTAGCAACTACCGATCTCTCTATGCTTGAATTGGCCGCATTAAGAGTAGGCCTAGCAAATTCCTGCATTGTCCTTGGCTCATTTCCTGCCATCATTTCCAGTTCTTCTTCTGAGTTGAGATCTTTAAAGTTTGGTTTCATTTATGCTAGAACTGCTTCCTCTTCTTCCTTTTGCTTTCTCCTCAATGTTCTCTTTAGCTCTTTATCTAATTCAAGTCATTGGAAAGAGCTAGCTTGGGTCATAAATGGGATGAAGTACCTAGAGTGACAATCAACAAGCAAGAACTAATGTTAAAATAAATAAAATAAAAACTAAATCAACAGTCTTAATTATATTAATAATATTGAAAATTGTTGTCCCCGGTAGCAGCGCCAAAAACATAACGATGACGGATCTATAATATCACAATGTTACCGTAAGTGCACGGGTCACTCAAGTAATAAAATAGTCAGTAAGATATCATTCCACTGGGGACAAGGTCAAATATTAGTGCAAATTTTAACTATTATTTAGTGAATCAATAGTTTGTGTGATGATTAAAATAAAAGACAAATTACTCAATAAACTAAAGTGAAGAAAAATTGAATATTGTGCAACAAAAATTGGTGATGAAAATACTATCCAGATATTGAATCCCCCTAGCCATGAAAAGTATTTATGAATATCAATTCAATTAAATGAAATAATAGAGCTGAATTGGCATTCCCCTAAATTAGATTAAAACCTCTCTCAAGCGAATTAATCCCTAATCACTAAGTAGAATGCTAGGAATATGTTCTCAATCATAATTAAATACATCTTGTAATAAGAATAAGGAACTTTAAACCAAAGGGTATTGTAAGTCTATCTCTAGCACTCCAATCAACCCTCAATCCTAATGAGCATTCTGTTCATATCAAGCTTTCACAAGTCAATAATATGAAAACTGCAACCAATTAATAAGCATGCTATTATCAATTGGAAATAAGAAATTAAGAATCAAAAGGATAAAACAACTCAAGCAAATGATTTAATTTAATAAGAACTATTCAATCCATACAATAAAGCTAGGGTTCATCAATATCTAGATAGATAAAATGTTTAGGTCATGTTCATAACTAGAAAACCAAAACAGAGAAAATAAGTAAAAGAATTCAAACAATCCATAATGAATGATTTGTGTTTCTTCACTTCATTCCTCGGATATTGGATTAAATCTCGCAGGATTTGGGTCTTCACTCTCACTCTTGGATGCCGAAAACTCTCTTTTTCTTGGGAGGTTGGCTCTGAAAAGTAAACTCTATCTCTAATTCCCTCTTTAGCTCAGATTTTATAGCCCAGATATTTTTGCCTGACACGCCCGTGTCTATAGGAGTGTCAACGGTGTTGTTTTGAACTTTAATGACATGGGCAGCAACACGCCCATGTCCTTGGGTGTGTTGTTGCTACTGCAATGTTGAGTTAGGGACATGAACATGGACACACCTGTGTCATTAGGCGTGTCACAGCTTTTGTAAGTCAGGAGTAATGGCATGTTCAGTGACATGCCCATGTCTCTGGGTGTGTTGAAGCTTCTATAAAGTAGTTGAATGACATGGCCACGAACACGCCCATGTCACTGGGTGTGTCACTTGAAGAATCTACCCAAAATAGCTTCTTCCCCTGTCTTTCATCCGTGATTCTGACCTAAATAACCTGAAAGTCCCAATGTGCCAAAAGTTCCAGGAATCAACCCTAATAAATACTTGAACAAACAAATTAAACTCAATTTGACAATAAATATATTAAGAAATAGGGACAAAAATATCATCAATTATACACTTGTCAGTACCCTGATCTCAGATCAATCTTAGAGAATACTGCTACTCCCTTCAATTGATCAAAGAGATCATCTATCCAAGGCAATGGATATTTGTTCTTGATGGTCACCTTATTCAACTGTCGGTAATCAACACATAATATCAAGGTGCCATCCTTCTTCTTCACAAACAAAACAGGTGCTCCCCACGGAGACACACTAGGGCAGATGAACCATTTATCCAGCAACTCCTACAACTGCACCTTCAACTCCCTCAACTCAACAGGTGCCATCAGACAAAGGGTACCCCTGGCAACTGATCAGGGAAAACATCTAAAAAATTGCAACTATGTATATACTATCAAGCTGGGACCCCACTACTCTGGTATCTACAACATGAGCAAGAAAAGGCTCACATCCCTTTCAAATCATCCTCCTAGCTAAAATAGCTGAAACAAACATGGATGAAAGATGTCTCTGCTCACTAGATACCAACACATCCCTACCATCACGTGTTCTTAGGGTAACACATTTTTGTTGACAGTCTACCATAGCCTCATGCCTGGATAACAAATCCATGCCCAAAATCAAATGATACTCCTTAAAAGGCATCTCAATCAAGTCACCGAGAAACTCCTCATTCTGAAACACAACCGAACTATCTCGGTGCACTTTGCTAACCACAACACTGTGCGCTAAAGGATTTGTGAACAAAATATCAAATTCTAGGGACTCGGAATGCAAATCACTCATAGGCAAGATGGATGCACTGATGTATGAATGAGTCAATCCTGGGTCTATCAATGCAAGAACTAAAAGTACCAAATAAAGTAAAAGTACTAGCAATAACAGCTGAAGCATTTGGCTGCCTCTGCATCACAGGGACCTGCTATGATTGTCTTGCCTCATCTGATCTACCCACAGTAGTAGAACTGCCTCTCTGACTAGTCCCAAATCTACCACCTTTACCAGAACCTTTGCCACCATTACCCCCTCTGACATTG
The DNA here is from genome assembly GCA_947685225.1 of Garcia nutans. Classification (NCBI taxonomy): domain Eukaryota; kingdom Viridiplantae; phylum Streptophyta; class Magnoliopsida; order Malpighiales; family Euphorbiaceae; genus Garcia; species Garcia nutans. The sequence goes on from CANTUV010000045.1 coordinate 42,428,434, forward strand.
GGTTGAGAAGCTGCAGTATCTGTTTGTCTATTCTCAAGTGGCTCTGGATAATCTCTGATAAAATGGTATGGTGATCCACATCTGAAACACACTACTAATGCACTTCTCATCCAGCAGACACCACTGTGTGCTCTACTAAAATGAACACAGGTAGGTGACACATGCCTTTAAGCCATTGAGGTTGGAGCACTAGCCACTGAAGCAACAAGTCTCTACCTCTGTCTCTACTATTGTACTCGCCTGCCAGACTGCCACTGGCTCCTACCGAATCTCTGAAAATATCCCTGCCTCACCCTGGAGTCTCCTAGTTCTGCTCTCCTCAACCCTAGTAGCTACTACAGGACCCTGTGCTCTCTCAACACTCCTGGCAAGTGTAACCAATTGAGAAAAGTCCTGATATCGAGAGCCTGCCACAATACACATAATAAAGGGTCTCAGCCCCTCCTCAAATCTCTAGCATTTGTCGATCTCATCAGATATGATCCCACTAGCATACTTACTTAGCCGGATAAACTCTATCTCATACTCTGCCATTGTCCCTTAGAGTATACTTCTTCTCGAATTCCCACAGAAAATTATCATAGGTCAGGATTGGTGGATCAACCATAGAATGTGGAACCGTCTTCCATCCCTCATAAGTATCGCTCTGCAACAGAGATCTAGTATAATCAAACTTCTCCTCTGGAGTAGCCTGCAGCTGGATGAACACTCTCTAGACTCTGTCTAGCTACTGCTTTGCTATAGCAAGGTCTGTAGTACTAATAAAGTCCTCGGCACCAAACTTTCTTAGCTTATCACACTTCCTCATTGGTAACTACTGCTGTGACTGCAGCTGTGGTGGCGGCGACGGCTGCTGAATCGGAGCTTGTCTCAACAGCTCCACTATATGCCATACCCAGCCTGGTGAAATCTCATCAGCTGCTGGTCTCACAGGTACAGTAGCAGATGCCTCACCAGCAATCTCAGCTCTAGCTTCATCTCTAACCTCACCAGGAGCTACACTCTCAGCACTACCCTCTGTAGACTGATGCTTCTAAGACACCATAACAACCTATATCTGCAAACACAACAAAAATTGCAACATTAGAGATTAAAAATTGCCAGTGCCAATGCATGTATCATAATTTAAAAACCACATTTAAAATCCCCATTCTCTCTCTCTAACAACCCACCTAGGTCGAGAATCTCAAACCTAGGCTCTGATACCAAAATAAATGTAACACCTTTATACCTTATAGACATACAATACATATACCCAGCATATGTAAAATACACATATACGGTATAAAAATATCACAGTCTAGTTTAATAAAAAAATTTCACTTTTCAAATTTAAAATCTTAAATACTTTAAAATGTATATTTAAATAATAACTTAAATATTTTCATAAATTATAGGTACTAAAATAAGCATTTTTCATAAAAATCTCTAGAAAAAAATTGCTAGAGTTTTGTCTGTAATTTTGACATTCCCAAATTCAACAAAACCACATCCTGCACAAAAAAGCACTCCCAATAAAACTATTCATACATTTCCCAAATACTCCTCATTTTCTCCAAGTTTCATAAAACATATATATATATATATGTTTATTGAAAAACACATATAAAATCCATAATATAACATTTATCCAAAACACCCTTCATAATTTACAATATATATATACAAAAATATAATATAGTATATGTAATATCAAAATGTAATAAAAACATACACATGCTACTAGTCGGCACTGATCTTGAAGAAGTAGCAAATTCAACTCTACAATCAAGACCTCAAATCTTGACTCAACCCTATCTAAAAGAACTCTTTGGCTCTACCGGATCTCTCTTCTCACCTGCGCTATGAATTACAATCGCACTAAGCCAAAAGCCTAGCAATAAAAACTTTGATAACAATAAAGCTCAAATGCAATGCCAATGCACAATGATTATGGATATCATATCTCATATCATTTCATTTTAACATATTTTTCAATTGTTTCACAATTCACAATTCACATAAAAGCAAACACAAGCATGGGCCCAAATGATCTAATATGCTATTCAAATTCTAGAGTTATTATTTTGGTCCATATTAACACCCAATGTCTAGCCTAAAGGCAAGTGACGGCCAGCGTCTACCAGAAGGCAAATCATAATGATACCCAGCATCTAGCCCGAAGGCAAGTGACGTCCAACGTCTAGCCCATAGACAAATGAAAAAGTTTCTCAAAAGCTAGCCCCGAAGGCAAATAATGAGGATAACCTCATAGGTATGCTGCCAACCACAGAACACTGAAAATTGAAGAACATACTAGGCATACATGTAATATCCCAAAGTGTGCCCTAAAAGTTTTGATATAATTGTTGTTTTATTTGAATTAAATGTATATGTGTAATTAGAAAGAAAAAGAATTAAGAGAGAGTTTATATGTTGTATATATGGAAATATATATAACATATATACAAGTCAAAATGGATGGTCAAAGGAAGAAGATATTTAATTTGTTATTTGTGAAATTACTAAAAAGGAAAGTAAGGGAAAGGGAGCTAAAATAAATAGAAGAGGGTATTTAAGTAATTTCATATTTGGAATACTTGGTGGAGGTTTAAAGAGATGAGAAATTTGACTTTGTCTCTTACACTTTGTCATTTTCTTTTCTTTTCTCTTTGTGTTGGCCTGACATCAAGGAAGCAAGAGAGCAAGTGAGGGTTTTTGAATTTTAAGAGCTAATTGAAGGAAGAATCAAGTGATTGAGTTGGAAAATTTTGAAGTTTCATCAACTTTGGTAAGTTCTCTCTTGATTTCCCTTGTTTTATTTGAGTTGTGATTATGTTTGAAAGTGTTGAAATTGAATTAAAGATAAGAAATTAGGTTAGTGTTGGTGATAGAAGAGTAAGAGTTGTTTTTAGTGAAGTTGAAAGCATAGAATACATGAGATTGGTACTTTAACCATTGAACTCCTTTTGAAATTTTTCTGTTTTACAATTAGTAAATGCTGTGACTTGTATGATTTTTAATTAAATATAGAAAAACGTTCTTGAAGTGAATTTTTGATATGTTGTGTCTCTATGAGTCTAGAATGACTGAAAAATATGTTGATTTGATTTTGGAATGGTTATGATTTTGGAAAGATTATTTTTATTAGACCTATTCCAGCAGGTACCTTGACTGAGACAACTATCTTTCGGGATTTTTAATAAAATTTAGAAAACTAATATCCAATTGAATTATGGATATGTTGTTGCTTAGTGAGTCTAGTATGTGAGAAAAATAATTTGGAACCACGTTGATTGAATTTAATTTACGGAATTCACAAAGTTCAGAACTGCTGCCAGGATGCAGGGCAATTGGAGCAGTCTGGTTGGGTGAACTATTTGACCAAGATTTTGTGTTCAGTTTGATTTGAAATTTTAAAGGAATGATTCTAAGATGTAAAACTAAATTCTGTAAAAACTTTTAGAGTTTTTAGTCAAGTAGATTATTTTATACTATTTTTTCAAAATAAGGATTAAGTTGAGTCCAAAACCAGAATTTACTATTCATATGGTCATTTTGCTAATATTCCTTTTGGATTAGGTGGAATTGCCCTAGCCTAAGTGTTGAGGATTCTTGGAAGAGTAAGTGTATAGATTGGTGTGAGTTGGTTTTAAGGTAAGTAGAAACTACATTATTGCATACATTCATATGATGTTGAGACTTAACATACATTTGATTGTAAATGTGTTAAGAAATCTAATGCATTGTTAATGCATATTAATAATGTATGTTTGGTATAATGTGAATGTTGTGATGAGCATGTAAAATGTGTGTTAATGCCATTGTTTATATACACTTGAGTGATGAATTGATTAATGTGATTTGAGATATAATGAGATGTAAAACCAATGTGTTTGGTTATAATGATGTAAATAAAATGGTTGAAGCATATTTGCCTATATGATGATGAAATGAAATATGGAATATGAAATGTGAAAGATATGATGATGGTGTGCTTAATATGTTAATTCAATTTTCAGAGTTCTGGGTTTGGCGGCATGCCTATGAATCACTGGATAGGTAAAAAGTCCGGGTCGTAAGCCGATTCCAGTTGAAAAATGTGAAATATGATGTTTTTGGGGTGAAAAGACTGGGTCGTAAGCCTCAAAATCAGTAACAGTCTAGCCGGGTTGAGGATTTCCTCGGTTTTAACCGGGTTGAGGTCCAAGAGACCGGGTCTGTTACGCTATCCATGGATAGAGATATATATATCTTGCCTACGGGCTTGATGATTGTGATTATGGACCAAAGCAGTAACTCTGAACTTTGAATAACATATTAGTGTATTTTTGGCCCATGCTTGTCTTTGTTTTCAATGTGAATTATGAATGTTTTGATTAATTATTAAATAATGTAAGATTGTGAAATATAATATTCTTTTGAATTGTTTATGAAACTTGATTTTGTGACATTGGCATTGCATTGAGGCATAATATTATGGTTGTTTGTACCACTAAGCCGTTGGCTTAGCACGATTGTGGTTTATCGCGTAAGTGACAGGGTGGAACCGGAGAGTTCCTCTAGGCCGAGTAGAGTTTAGATTCTGAAGTGTGAATAGTGGGCTTAAAGATCAAAGACTGACTGCCAAAAATGTATAAACTTTATGTTTTGTAAAACTTGAGTTTTGATGTATATGAATTTGTAAATATTGTTACTTTTCGCTGCATAGTGAACAAATATTTTATCTACTGTGTTTCATAATAAACCTTTACTTTATTTTGTACTAGAAGTGTAAATCCTTTTTTCAGGTTGTTGTTGAGAATATAAGGGGGATTTATTGGGAGTGTACTGAGAATGATTTTGTTTGCATTGGTTTGTGTAGAAATGTTTTCAAAAATCAGAAAAAAAAAACCAGTTTTGTCGACACTTGGGACTCAATTTCTAGGCGAAACTATGAAAAATTTCTATAAAAATCGGAACTAAAATTTGACTAAGTAAAATTGGTAGCAACATTAGGATAGTGTGGCGCCTCTACTCAGCTTACACACGTAGGTCGGGAAGGAGTGTTACAATTTTTGGTATCAGAGCCAAGGTTTTAGATTCTCAACCTAGGTGAATTGTAAGAAAAATAATATTTTGATTTTAAAAGTTGGTTTTTGAATAAAATATATGTCTTGGTATGGCAGTCTTTGATCTTTAATGAGGAATATTATACTGTGTTTGCAGATATAGGTAGTAATGGAGTCCCATTCACGTCAGACTGTAGAAGGAAGTGCTGAAAGTGTAGCTCCAGGAGAGAGTAGAGATGGAGCTAGAGTTGAGAGGGTTAGTGAGGCACCTGTTTCTGTGCCAGAGAGATCAGCTGTAGAGGAGGTTTCGCCAGGTTGGCTAAGGCATGTGATAGAACTATTGAGGCCAGCTCCAATGCAGCCCCCACCACCACAGCCTCAGGTGCCGGTAAGACATTATGATAAGTTGAGAAAATATGGGGCTGAAGATTTTTTGGGCACTACCGATCTTGCAGTGGCTGAGCAGTGGTTGGATAAAGTGTAGAGAATATTCATCCAGTTGCAAGCTACTTCAGATGAAAATTTTGACTATGCCATGTCCCTCCTACAGAAAGATGCCTATGACTGGTGGAAGATGGTTCCTCATGCCATGGATGATCCACCTACATTATCTTATGGTGATTTTCTGAGGGAGTTCGAGCAGAAATATACTCTGAGGGAGTATAAAGATATTAAGAAGATGGAATTCCTGAATTTGAGGCAAGACAACCGGACGGTAACAGAGTATGAGATTGAGTATATCCGGTTGAGTCGATATGCCGGGGGAATTATTTCCGATGAAATAGACTGGTGCCGAAGATTTGAGGAGGGATTGAGGCCCTCTATCATGTGCATTGTGGCTGGTTCCCGGTACCAGGATTTTTCTCAGCTTGTTGCAGTAGCTAGAAGTGTTGAGAGAGCACAGGTCATTGCAGCAGCTGCTACTGAGGAAGAGACCAGGGTAAGGAGACCCCAGTTTGAGGCAGGGTCTTCATCTATGAAGAGGGGTCGAGGAGGTTTTGTTTCGAGAACCACTAGAAGCCAGAGATAGTCGGGCAGATCAGTTCAGTATCAGAGGCAGAGGCCGAGACCGACAGTTTCTGTAGCTAGTGCCCCGACTCCAGTGATTCAGAGGTCTACTCCACCCGTATGTGAGCATTGTGGTAAGACCCATGGGGGTGTTTGTTGGAAGATTGGTGGATCAGCTGGGTGTTTTAGATGTGGGTCACCAACTCATTTTGTTAGAGATTGTCCTGAGATGCAGGAGTATAGGCAGGCTGATACTGCAGCTTCTCGACCTAGTGTCAGCAGAGGTGGTCGAGGGGGCAGAGGTTTCAGTAGAGGTGGTAGACCTGGGTTTAGTCAAAGAGGAGGATCTTCATCCAGGGGCAGCAGGCCAGATGAGGCCGGATCTTCTCAGAGAGTATATGTGATACAGAGGCAGCCGGATGCTTCAGCAGTTATAGCGGGTACATTTTCTTTATTTGGCATTTCAGTACTTGTTTTTATTGATCCAGGATCTACTCATTCATACATAATTGCATCTATCTTGCCTGTGTCTGAATTGCATTCAGAGTCCTTAGGATTTAATGTCTTAGTGACTAATCCTTTAGGACATAGTGTTGTGGTGAGTAGGGTGCATCGTGATAGTGCTGTTACGGTGCAAGGTGAGGAGTTTCTTGGTGATTTAATTGAAATGCCTTTTAAAGAATATGATTTGATCTTAGGCATGGATTGGTTGTCTAAGCATGGAGCTGTGGTGGATTGTCAAAAGAAATGTGTTACTTTGAGAACTGGTGATGGCAGAAGTATATTAGTATCTAGTGAACAGAGACAACTTGCATCCTTGTTGGTTTCAGCTGTTTCAGCCAGAAAGTTGATTAGAAAAGGGTGTGATGCTTATCTTGCTCATGTTTTGGATACCAGAGTAATGGGTACTCAACTTGATAGTATACCCACAGTTGCTGAGTTTTCAGATGTATTTCCAGAGGAGTTTCCAGGGTTACCCCCTGAGAGAGAGGTTGAGTTTGGTATCGATTTGTTGCCTGGTATCACTCCCATCTCTATCACTCTTATCGAATGGCACCTGCTGAATTGAGAGAGTTGAAGGTGCAGTTGCAGGAGTTGTTGGATAAAGGGTTTATTCGCCCTAGTGTTTCTCCGTGGGGAGCTCCTGTGTTGTTTGTGAAGAAAAAGGATGGTACTTTGAGATTGTGCATCGATTATAGGCAATTGAACAAAGTAACTATCAAGAATAAGTATCCTTTGTCCCGAATTGATGATCTCTTTGATCAGTTGAAGGGAGCAGCGGTGTTTTCCAAAATTGAATTGAGATCAGGGTACCATCAATTGAGGGTTAGAGCTGAAGATGTTTCTAAGACAGCTTTTCGCATAAGATATGGGCATTATGAGTTCTTGGTAATGCCTTTTGGATTGACGAATGCACCTGCAGCTTTTATGGATTTGATGAATAGGGTGTTTAGACCTTATCTGGATCAGTTTGTGGTGGTCTTCATTGATGATATTTTGGTGTATTCACGTAATGAGGAAGAACATGACAAACATCTACGAATTGTGTTACAGATCTTGAGAGAGAAGCAGTTGTATGCTAAGCTGTCAAAGTGTGAGTTTTGGCTTGACCAAGTAACTTTTCTCGGTCATATAGTTTCAGCAGATGGTATAAGAGTCGATCCAAGTAAAGTTGAAGCTATTTTGAATTGGAGTCCAGCAAAGTCAGTGACTGAAGTTAGAAGTTTTCTGGGTTTGGCAGGCTATTATAGAAGGTTTATGAAAGGTTTTTCTTTGATAGCTACTCCACTCACCAGATTGCTTCGAAAGGGAGTTAGATTTGTGTGGACAGATTTGTGTCAAGCTTGTTTTGATCAGTTGAAAGAAATGTTGACTCAAGCACCTATTCTTACTTTACCCGTGGAAGATAAACCTTATGTAATTTACAGTGATGCTTCACATAATGGTTTAGGATGTGTCTTGATGCAAGAGGGTAAAGTTGTAGCTTATGCTTCTCAGCAGTTGAAGTCGCATGAGCTCAATTATCCAACACATGATCTGGTATTGGCAGCTATAGTATTTGCTTTGAAGATTTGGCGACACTACTTGTATGGGGAGAAATGTTTTATCTATACGGATCATAAAAGTTTGAAATATTTGGGTGTCCAGAGGGAGCTGAATCTTCGGCAAAGGCGATGGTTAGAGCTGATCAAAGACTACGACTATTTGATTGATTATCATCCTGGTAAGGCAAATGTAGTTGCTGACGCCTTGAGTCGGAAGTCTCTGGCAGGTTTGGCTGTTTATTCATTCTCGTTGCTTGTTGAGTTGAGAGCGTTACATGCTAGTTTTAAAGCATGTGATGATGGTGCATTGTTTGCTCAGTTGCAATTGAGACCAGTATTGTTGGATCAGATTAAGGAGGCTCAATTGACAGATGAGAAAATTTAGAAGATTGTTTCAGATTGCCAAAACGGGGAGAGCCGAGATTTCTTTGTGAGAAGTGATGGTAGCCTTTGGTTTAAGGATAGATTGTGTGTTCCTGATAATGATAGTTTGAAAAAGGTTATTTTGGAGGAAGCACACCAATCGATTTTTACTATGCATCCGGGAAGTACAAAGATATACCATGATTTGAAACATCATTACTGGTGGTCAGGTATGAAGAGAGACATAGCGGAATTTGTATCCAAATGTCTCACTTGTCAGAGGGTTAAAGCTGAGCATCAAGTTCCAACTGGGTTGCTTCAACCTTTATCAGTGCCTGAATGGAAATGGGAGAGAGTGAGAATGGATTTTGTGTCTGGTTTACCTTTGACACAGAGGAAGCATGATGCTATTTGGGTGATTGTTGATAGATTGACAAAGAAAGCTCATTTTCTTCCGGTTCGGATGGACTTTTCACTTGAGAAGTTAGCTGAGTTGTACATCAATGAGATAGTAAAGTTGCATGGAGTCCCAATTTCTTTAGTGTCTGATCGAGATCCTAGATTTACTTCAAGATTTTGGAAGAGTTTACATGGTGCTTTGGGTTCTCGATTGCACTTTAGCACTGCTTTTCATCCGCAGACAGATGGCCAGTCAGAGAGAGTGATACAGATTATTGAGGATATGTTGAGAAGCTGTGTCATCGATTTCTCTGGAAGTTGGGACAGATTTTTGCCACTTGTAGAATTTGCTTACAACAACAGTCATCAATCCAGTATTGGAATGGCACCATTTGAGGCATTGTATGGAAGAAGATGTAGAACGCCTCTATGTTGGAATGAAGTTGGGGAAGGCAAATTGGTTGGTCCTGATTTGATTAAAGAAATGGAAGAGAAAGTGAAGTTAATTCGGAATCAGTTGAAAGCAGCTTCAGACCGACAGAAATCTTATTCAGATTTGAAGAGGAGAGACATAGAATTTGATATTGGAGATAAAGTATTTATGAAAGTGTCTCCTTGGAAAAAGATTTTAAGATTTGGTCGAAGAGGGAAGCTGAGTCCTCATTTTATTGGACCGTATGAGATATTAGAAAGAGTTGGACCAGTTGCTTATCGTCTTGCTTTGCCGCCTGAGTTGGATAGAATCCATAATGTCTTCCATGTTTCTATGTTGCGAAGGTATAGATCTGACCCATCTCATATTTTACCAGTTGAATCTATTGAGGTGAGTCCGGATCTAACTTTTGAAGAAGAACCAATTGCTATTTTGGCACATGAAGTGAAAGAGTTGAGAAATAAGAAAGTGCCACTTGTAAAGGTTCTTTGGAAGAATCATGGTAGAGAAGAGGCAACTTGGGAGAGTGAGCAAGCGATGCGAGATTAGTATCCTCAACTGTTTCAGACTTGATATCAGGTAATTTCGAGGATGAAATTTCTTTTTATAGGGGGAGAATTGTAATATCCCAAAGTGTGCCCTAGAAGTTTTGATATAATTGTTGTTTTATTTGAATTAAATGTATATGTGTAATTGGAAAGAAAAAGAATTAAGAGAGAGTTTATATGTTGTATATATGGAAATATATATAACATATATACAAGTCAAAATGGATGGTCAAAGGAAGAAGATATTTAATTTGTTATTTGTGAAATTACTAAAAAGGAAAGTAAGGGAAAGGGAGCTAAAATAAATAGAAAAGGGTATTTAAGTAATTTCTTATTTGGAATACTTGGTGGAGGTTTAAAGAGATGAGAAATTTGACTTTGTCTCTTACACTTTGTCATTTTCTTTTCTTTTCTCTTTGTGTTGGCCAGACATCAAGGAAGCAAGAGAGCAAGTGAGGGTTTTTGAATTTTAAGAGCTAATTGATGGAAGAATCAAGTGATTGAGTTGGAAAATTTTGAAGTTTCATCAACTTTGGTAAGTTCTCTCTTGATTTCCCTTGTTTTATTTGAGTTGTGATTATGTTTGAAAGTGTTGAAATTGAATTAAAGATAAGAAATTAGGTTAGTGTTGGTGATGGAAGAGTAAGAGTTGTTTTTAGTGAAGTTGAAAGCATAGAATACATGAGTTTGGTACTTTAACCATTGAACTCCTTTTGAAATTTTTCTGTTTTACAATTAGTAAATGCTGTGACTTGTATGATTTTTAATTAAATATAGAAAAACGTTCTTGAAGTGAATTTTTGATATGTTGTGTCTCTATGAGTCTAGAATGACTGAAAAATATGTTGATTTGATTTTGGAATGGTTATGATTTTGGAAAGATTATTTTTATTAGACCTATTCCAGCAGGTACCTTGACTGAGACAACTATCTTTCGGGATTTTTAATAAAATTTAGAAAACTAATATCCAATTGAATTATGGATATGTTGTTGCTTAGTGAGTCTAGTATGTGAGAAAAATAATTTGGAACCACGTTGATTGAATTTAATTTACGGAATTCACAAAGTTCAGAACTGCTGCCAGGATGCAGGGCAATTGGAGCAGTCTGGTTGGGTGAACTATTTGACCAAGATTTTGTGTTCAGTTTGATTTGAAATTTTAAAGGAATGATTCTAAGATGTAAAACTAAATTCTGTAAAAACTTTTAGAGTTTTTAGTCAAGTAGATTATTTTATACTATTTTTTCAAAATAAGGATTAAGTTGAGTCCAAAACCAGAATTTACTATTCATATGGTCATTTTGCTAATATTCCTTTTGGATTAGGTGGAATTGCCCTAGCCTAAGTGTTGAGGATTCTTGGAAGAGTAAGTGTATAGATTGGTGTGAGTTGGTTTTAAGGTAAGTAGAAACTACATTATTGCATACATTCATATGATGTTGAGACTTAACATACATTTGATTGTAAATGTGTTAAGAAATCTAATGCATTGTTAATGCATATTAATAATGTATGTTTGGTGTAATGTGAATGTTGTGATGAGCATGTAAAATGTGTGTTAATGCCATTGGTTATATACACTTGAGTGATGAATTGATTAATGTGATTTGAGATATAATGAGATGTAAAACCAATGTGTTTGGTTATAATGATGTAAATAAGATGGTTGAAGCATATTTGCCTATATGATGATGAAATGAAATATGGAATATGAAATGTGAAAGATATGATGATGGTGTGCTTAATATGTTAATTCAATTTTCAGAGTTCTGGGTTTGGCGGCATGCCTATGAATCACTGGATAGGTGAAAAGACCGGGTTGAAAGCCGATTCCAGTTGAAAAATGTGAAATGATAAATGTGAAATATGATGTTTTTGGGGTGAAAAGACTGGGTCGTAAACCTCAAAAATAGTAACAGTCTAGCCGGGTTGAGGATTTCCTCGGTTCTAACCGGGTTGAGGTCCAAGAGACTGGGTCTGTTACGCTATCCATGGATAGAGATATATATATATTGCCTACGGGCTTGATGATTGTGATTATGGACCAAAGCAGTAACTCTGAACTTTGAATAACATATTTGTGCATTTTGGGCCCATGCTTGTCTTTGTTTTGATTAATTATTAAATAATGTAAGATTGTGAAATATAATATTCTTTTGAATTATTTATGAAACTTGATTGTGTGACATTGGCATTGCATTGAGGCATAATATTATAGTTGTTTGTACCACTAAGCCGTTGGCTTAGCGCGATTGTGGTTTATCGCGCAGGTGACAGGGTGGAACCGGAGAGTTCCTCTAGGCTGAGTAGAGTTTAGATTCTGAAGTGTGAATAGTGGGCTTAAAGATCAAAGACTGACTGCCAAAAATGTATAAACTTTATGTTTTGTAAAACTTGAGTTTTGATGTATATGAATTTGAAAATATTGTTACTTTCCGCTGCATAGTGAACAAATATTTTATCTACTGTGTTTCATAATAAACCTTTATTTTATTTTGTACTAGAAGTGTAAATCCTTTTTGCAGGTTGTAGTTGAGGTTATAAGGGGGATTTATTGGGAGTGTACTGAGAATGATTTTGTTTGCATTGGTTTGTGTAAAAATGTTTTCAAAAATCAGAAAAAAAAACCAGTTTTGTTGACACTTGGGACTCAATTTCTAGGCGAAACTATGGCAAAATTTCTGTAAAAATCAGAACTAAAATTTGACTAAGTAAAATTGGTAGCAACATTATGATAGTGTGGCGCCTCTACTCAGCTTACACACGTAGGTCGGGAAGGGGTGTTACAATACAATTATTTCATATTTTCCATTATCAATATTTTTCTCATTTTCTCATAAACAGGCTAGGCACATTGCCTGATTTTCTCATTATCAACTTGGCACGTTGCCTTTTTCAAATTTTTCTCATTTCATATCATCATATATCAACATATAATCATAATGTATCACATTTTACATTTACAACACATTACCCAATTATTTTGGGCATTTCCACATAGTTCACATTTTATGCAATCTAGCCATTACCAATGGCTTTTTAACAATGCCCTTAATACATACATAATAAATGGCATTACCCAAACACTTTGGGTCATTTTCATATAATACACATATTTCACAATTTACACAATTTAACCATTAACAATGGCTTTTCACAATGCATTTAATGCATATATGACATTACACATGTCATAGCATATTATTCAAACATGTTCCATGTATCAAGTAGCTTAACACATTTTTCAATCCAAAAGGTGTTAAGCCCAATGTAATGCAAATATAACCAATTCAAACAAAGTTTGTACATACCTCTAAGAGCAACCAAAAACAAGCTGAAACACCCTTCAATCCTTCTCTTCCAACTTGCCCTTCAACACTTAGATGAGGCAAATCAATTCTTCTCAATGCCTATACCAAATGTGATTATAAATAAACATTTAGTACCACATTCTAAGGCATTTCCAATCTTAAACCATAATTAAACATCATTCAAACAAAAATCCATAAGTTAAGCTCAACCTCACTTTAACATTAAAATACTATACTAAGCCATTCAATTTGATGTTTTAAGTTAATTTATATTATTAAAACATATTTAAACATATTTAAACCAGTTACATTACAGAAACACATACTTATAATCAAAACCCTAAAATGGCATAACCTTCCCCCATTGAAGATTTTTCATTCCAACTCAATCCATTTATCATTTCAAGCCTATATTCATCACTTTTATTACTAAACAACATGCTTTAACCAATCAAATAAAACAATTCAACAACTTTGGAAAGCCACTCTTCCAAAACCCTAAATCAACACTTCCAGTCTCAAACTCCAATCAAACTCAACCAAATGCAATATTTGACTTTAAAATACTTGTTTATGCATTAAAAGAACTCATTTAGAATCAATTTTCACAATTAAAAACCATGGCTTCTCAAACCCTAAAAGTCCACAATTAAATCATACTACTTCACAGACCTAAAATACACATATTCAATCTTCAATTTCAAGAAAAGAGGCTGGAAACTTACTAAATTTGGTGAAAATCACTAAAAATCCACTTTGAAGACTTGAAATCTCTCAATTTGTGCAATATGGAAGAAGCAAAACCTTGAGCTTAGCATCCATGGTGGTTCGGCTTAGAGAGAAGAAGAAGAAGAAGAAGACAAAAATTAATTTTCTCTTTCTTTCCACTTTTAATTTCAACCTTATATATATATATTATTTTAATAATTTAATAATTAATTATATAATTTATTAAAAGTCCAAAAATTCATCTTTCATTTAAAATAAATTATTTTTGAATAATATTAATAATTTTAAATTTTCAAGTTTATTTATAAAAATGCAATTGGACTTTGACTTCGACTTTTAAAATTTTGACTTTGTTTGTGTTATATATATTTTGCATATATGTCACATATATATTCCACTTTTCCATTTAAAAACCCTTCATTATTCATTTAAAATTATTCATTTAATTTATCCAATTAAATTTTAATTTATTTTATTAAATTTTTAAAAATTAGAAATTTTCAAAAATTTGTGATATTACAGTCCATGTCGGATTAAACTTGCTTTAATCCGATATGGTCACGATTTCACTCAAATTTTAAAAAAATTAATTTGATATGCTTTAGATGGGAGCCCTGCTTAAATAGAAAATTAGAATTAAGCTACGTCTAGGTCACATTATGAGCGGGGATTTTTGCCTCCACTCCTGGTAGAATAGTTCTTGCGACTTCAGCACTGTTTAGGCTCAGGGCCTTAGAGAACACAGGCCTAAGCACAAAGAAAATGGAGTCGTCACCCAGACTGTAATATCCCAATGGCCCTGGGCTTACGACTCGGTCTTTTCACCCAGCCAACTTCAAGGGACTGCTACAGTATTGTTTCCCCTCATAGTTCCACAACAAGATTTGTTTATTTGGCCTAAGTCAAGGGTCGCTTCCCTCGTTTCGATCCCAAGACCTCCCCCATAAGAGAGTCTTTTTCACTCAACGAGTACCATTTCTTCTACTAGAAGAAATGGTACTCGTTGAGTGAAAAAGACTGTCTTATGGGGGATGTCTTGGGATCAATACGAGGGAGGCAAACTTTTTAACTGTAACATCCCAATGGCCCTGGGATTACGACTCGGTCTTTTCACCCAACCTACTTCAAGGGACTGCTACAGTACTGCTTTCCCTCACGGTTTCATAGCAAGATTTATTTATTTGGCCCAAGTCAACAGTCACCTCCCTTGTTTCGATCCCAAGATCTCCCCCCATAAGAGAGTCTTTTTCACTCAACAAGTACCATTTCTTCTACTAAATAAATGTAACACCCTTATACCCTATACACGTATAATACACACACCAGTATATGTAGAATATGCATATACGATACAAAAATATTACGATCCAGTTTAATAAAAAATTTTACATTTCTAATTTAAAATTGCAAATACTTTAATCTATAAAATTAAATAGTAAATAAAATATTCTTTACTCGTTATAGGAACTCAAAATAAACATTTTATATGAAAATCTCTAGAAAAAATTTGCTAGAGTTTTATCTATAATTTGGACATCCCAAAATTTATCAATTACACAACCTGCAAAAGGAACACTGTTGCGCTAAAATTAACTCTACCACAAAGCGTACTCGCAAGTATACGAGGTAGCTGTAGCAAAGGTGATCGCCCCAAGGTCGTCTCACAAGGAAGCTAAAGTGACTAATTGATTATCAGATTTTAAATAACAAGTAATGAAGAAATTAAAATTGCTAACAATTAAAGAAAACAGATTGATTAAAGTTTAAAACAAATAAAAGTAAATTGAATTGACGATTTGATTCACTTAATAGAATGGTCTAGGGTTTGCACTTCTCAACTACTGATATGTACGAACTGTTATTCCACTTAACTAATTTAATTTCAAAGATTAAATCTCAAACAACTTAATTAATTGAGTCAAGGAAATAAGCTCTCGCATTCAAACCTCTTACAACTAATCTTGTTATAATTGAAATAATCTTTTTAATAGGTTATATCCCTAATTCACCTAAGTCCTTAATTGAATTGTTCCAGCATTAGACTTTATCTCTCAATCCATCATCTAATACCTAAAACACACAATTGGTGGCCAATCAATTATATGTTAACAATATTTCATTCAATAAAGGCTAAAGAAATTATTAGCTAAGAGAATAACCAATTCATACAATCATAGCAGATCCATACAAACCCTAGACTAGATAAAATTAGTTCATAATGCAATCAAACATATTCATCTGATTAATGTTCAAAGAAATCAAAATAGACATGATAATATCCATTAATACAATTTCAATGTAAATAAAGAGAATAAGTTCAAGAACAAAACCAAGTTACAAACTCCTTGAAGCCTCTGAAGAATCTCTTGTTCAAATCTTGCAAGAAGGATGTCTCGATGGCTAGAACAATCTAATCTAAGCCAAAGTAATCAAAAGTGAAATCAAAATCAAAGAAAACAATTATCAAAACCCTAAGCTCACTCTCAGACGGCTGAGACTCTTCTCCAAATCGTCAACAACCACAACCCTAGCTTCACTCTTTCCTTTTATACGAAACGGCCGCTTTAAAAATCCTCTACGGGCTTGGTTCATGAGAGACACAGCCAAGTTAGATGTGACTTGGCAGTGTGAGTGGTTTTTGGAGGGACACGGCCAGTGACTTGGCCGTGTCCCTTGCCTGTGTCCGCTTCTGGCTCAGAATTCCTTCTTTTCTTCTTTGGTTGAGTGACACGGCCAGATGAAGCTTGACTTGGCCGTGTTGGGTTACTTTGGAGGGACACGGCCACTGCCTTGGCCGTGTCCCTTGCCTGTATTTGCTTCTGTGAAAATTAAGTCCTCTTTTTCCTTTGGAA
The DNA here is from genome assembly GCA_947685225.1 of Garcia nutans. Lineage (NCBI taxonomy): Eukaryota > Viridiplantae > Streptophyta > Magnoliopsida > Malpighiales > Euphorbiaceae > Garcia > Garcia nutans. The sequence goes on from CANTUV010000045.1 coordinate 42,445,153, forward strand.
CCAAGTGAGACACGGCCAAGTCAAGGTGACTTGGCCGTGTTGATCTTCTTTGGAGGGACACGGCCACAAGACTTGGCCGTGTCCCTTGCTTGTGTCTGCTACTGGGACTTGCTCTTCTTTTTAGCTTGGTATGGGACACGGCCAGTGACTTGGCTGTGTCCTCTGCCTGTGTCAGCCACTGCCCCTTTCTCCTTCAATTTGTTTCCTTGCCTGTTTTAACCTAACACATAACTCAAAACAAACTTTTAAACAAGAAGTAAATAGACAATAACCAACAAAACATAAAACAATACTAAAAACTAAATCAAAAACGACATAAACACTGAAAGAACTAAAACTACCAAAATTAATGAAAACACTAAACAAACCAATTAAAACTAACAAAATACCTAAAGAAAACAATAATTATCATACTAAACAAGATACAAATCTATAACAAAAACTAATAAAACAACTACCCCACACTTAAAACTTTGCTTGTCCTCAAGCAAATCCACATGGCATAAATTAAAAACTCAAACAACCTTAACTATAATTCCAGCAGATAAGATGAAATCCTTTAAGACACAACATAAATAATTTGCAATTTAGTTCAATCAAGGATTTTCTTAACTCATTCATTAATCCAGACATACAAATCTTATCTCTCATCTAAGTGTTTCACTCGATTTCGAAGGTTAATACTCAAACCACTCATGACTGCATAGTGCCATAAACTTGCTTAATTATCCAATCTCCCTCACTGATTTTCTCAAGAAATAATCCGAAGGTCTTTCATTTGGATGTAATGGGGCTAAGGTAAAGGTGTGAGAAAAGGCATTTAAGCTGGAGCATCAAGAAATAGAGTATCTAAATTAGACAATACTATTGCTAAGAAACTCACAACTCCCTCAAATGGCATACTCACCAGTACTTAATAATTTTATATACTTGCACACTAAAAGAAAAGTACATGAGTCAACATTCCTCTAATGCTAGAAAATATATAAATTTTGTATATATATATCTCTTCTTTTTTTTTCTTTCTTTTATATATATATATATATATATATATTTATCATCATTTATATATATATATACAAAATATAAACTTGCATAGAACATCTAGCTTAAAATGTAGAGGAAAGGAATAATCAACTCTTAATCCAATACAATGTGCAAAGTATGCATTTCAACCCCAAATAGCAATACCATTTTTTTTTACTTACCCCACACTTTGAAATAAACTACTCTATTGTCAAATCATAAAACTCCATTCCTTAATGCATAGGTAAGATGATAATAAGAACATGTTAAGTTGAGAATTGTGTTGATCAAACAAGAAACGGTCAATGGCTCAACTTGGCTCACTAAGGAAATCAATATTAAGGGAAGTCTTTTTAAGCTAAAGGGGCTAACCTAATTTGCCTTCATCATTTTAAAACTTGAGATTAAATCATAATGTGAGTTCAATTAGTATGCAAAAGCAAACTCTAGAGATGCAACATCATGAAGGTGCACACTTAAGAAAAGAAATTCACTTGAAAATAATATCAAATTATGAGGCTCAAAACTCACACAGGTGGGTTCACAAAGATTTATATGTCATGAATTGCAGAATGAGAAAAGTGATCCTGAATGAATTCAAATGCTCATTTCTATGCTGATACTAAAGTCTCAACTATAATGCTAAAATCACAGAAAAGATCAATAAGATTTCAACAATTATGCCATGCACAACAAACACCATAAGCAAAACAAGACAAACAACACAAAAATTAAAGGAAAGCTTAAAGAGTACCCCACACTTAAAATTTACATTGTCCTCAATGTAAAACAAGAATAATAAATAAAAAGAGTTAAAGGACAACCTGTCTTCCATCGTACCTGGTGAGGCAAAATCCTAGCTTTCCATCACAAACACAAAAGTTCAAAAACAAAAGTACAATATATAAAAATAAAATATCCAAATATAAAAACGTTAACATGAAAACAAAAATGAAAAATAGAAACAAAAAAAATACACTAAACAAAATAAAACAAGGAACTCAAAATCTAAGGAAAAGGCTGGCGTGAAGATGATGCAGCTGAGGGATGGAGACTCAAGATCTTCGCAAGGTTGCTATTAATCTGTTCCAACTGCTGCAAAACCTCAGCATGGTTACGGTCCACCATGCCATCCAGTCGATCCACTTTGCCCTCCAGGGCCTCAATCCTCAGAAGTACCTCTTGATGTTCCGAGACCGAAGCATCCTAATCTAGGTCAAGAGAATCCGAGTCGGACTCCTCTTGGACCCGTGCTCTCTTCTGCCTGTCCCCCGGTGCTGCAGGCTCAGCTGAAGGCATCACATAAGTCCCTCTCCTATGCACCACCATGTGCATCTTCTCAAGTGTAGCTAAATCCAAAGTGTCATTACCCGAAATTCTAGTCATGCGACTAGTACTCAGGTCAAAATCCTCAACAAGGGCTACTGCTAATGTGGTAACCAAACCTCTAACACAAATTGCCCCCTTTCTTTTGTTAGCCACTGAATAAAAAATATCGGCTAACCAATAGCCGACACTGACATGTATTATATTAAAAGCACAATCCAGGAAAAATAGTTCACTCACTTCAACCACACCCGGGTTATCCTTCCGAGCAAAGAATCCGCAAGCCATAAACCTATGCAAATATCTCAAAGCGGAATTTCTTAACTTAGATGCCTTGGCCGATTTGGCCACATAAGTACCCGAGCCTAAAGCTCCCCAAGCAAATTGTTGTTCAAATTCTTTGGGTACCGACCTTTTCCCGTGCTGATGAAAACCATATATATCATTTAACTGGTCAATATTGAGCACATAAGATTTACCCAGCAATTTAAACATCAATCTAGTGCATATTTTCTTATCATTTCTTTCAACCTTGAGAGATGTCAAAAATTCTAAAGTAAGTTCCTCAAACTGCAAAGGTCTCAAGGTGACTAGAGTTTCCCATCCAAGAAATTGCACATATCGCTCAAAATTAGTCCTAATTTGCAAGGCATCAAGAAATTCATCGTTAACATACCTTGTCGGGAAAAAACCCCGAGCCAAAAGACTTGTTCTCTTCGAAGATAAAGTTGATGAAGAGGAAGAAGCTCCTTCGGTTGTAGGCCTCTTCGTCTTGCGGTATGAAACAGTCTTAGTTCTCGGCATCCTTAGAAATCTAAAAATTCAAACCAAAACTTGATCAAATCAAAATTATATGAGCAAAGAAGAAGTTTTAATTGATTATCTCTAGTTTTGGTGAAGAAATTTGATGTTTAAAGGAAGATTTGGAGTTTTGAAATCAAAAACTATGGTTTTGGAGATACAGAGAGCGAGAGAGCGAGAAAGATGAAGAACATGAGATTAGGGATTTAATGGAAAGAAACTGGGCCAAAATCGGGTTTTTAAAAGTTTAAAATTGAGGGACACGGCTGTGTTGGTGTGGACTTGGCCATGTCCGTGTGTGAAATTGGAAAGACACGGCCAAGTCTAGGTGACACGGCCGTGTCTAATGCAATTGGAGGGACACGGCCACTGACTTGGCCATGTCCCTTGCCTGTGTTCGTCTCTGTGAAGAAAAGGTGTAAAATAAAAATCAAGAACAATTTTGGTAAAGTCTTGGCCGTGTGTGACATGGCCAATGGACACGGCCAAGTCCTTTGGCCGTGTCACTCACTGTGACAACATGCAAAAATAACAAATCGGTGAAGTCTTGGCCGTGTGTGACACGGCCAAGGGACACGGCCAAGTCCTTTGGCCGTGTCTCCTTCTGCCACTTTTCAACTTTAATTTTTTTTTTATTTTTTTTATTTTTTATTTTTTTCATTTTATATCACCAAATATTAAAGATTTTGCAAACTTTCTTCTTCAAACACCCTGAAACACAAAATAAAGAAAAATTGATCAAAGACCAATTCCATTTATTTAGACTAAACATAAAATCAAAACTTGCTAAAATTAAAATTACAACTATCAAAAATAAATGCAAACTGATGGGTTGCCTCCCATTTAGCGCTTCTTTAATGTCATAAAGTTGGACATCATGCAAGGCCTAGGGATCATGAATCAAAGTGCTATCAATGACCCTCACTTCCTGAAATCCTTCATTGTATGGCTTAACTCTCTGTCCATTCACTTTAAAAGTTTCACTTGTTCGAGAGTTAAGTAATTCAATGGCACCAGAAGGATACACCTGAGTTATCTCGAAAGGACCACTCCATCGAGATTTGAGTTTACCTGGAAAAAGACGGAGTCAGAGTTAAAAAGTAAGACTTTCATACCTGGACTCAATGTCTTTCGCACTATAATTCTGTCATGAAGTGCATTAGTGCGATCCTTGTAAATTCTCGATTTCTCATACGCCTCATTTCTCAGCTCATCTAACTCTGAAATTTGCAGAAATCGTTCTCTCTTCGCTTTGTCCAAGTCAAAATTCAGAGTCTTGATTGCCCAATACGCTCTGTGCTCCAACTCCACTGGCAAGTGACAAGCTTTTCCAAAAACCAATCGGTAGGGACTCATACCAAGAGGAGTCTTGAAAGCAGTCCGATAAGCCCATAGTGCATCATGCAATCTGTTTTCCCAATCCTTCCTTGATGTGTTGACTGTTTTCTCCAGAATTCCCTTAATCTACTTGTTGGATGTTTCCACTTGTCCAGAAGTCTGTGGATGATATGGGGTTGCCACTTTGTGCTTAACACCAGATTTGTGCATTAATTTCTCAAAAAGCCTGTTGCAAAAATGGCTCCCCCCATCACTGACTATCACTCTTGGTGTACCAAATCTACTAAGAATGTTTTCCTTCACAAATTTAACAACCACATTAGCATCATTAGTATGGGTGGGGATTCCTCCACCCATTTGGAAACATAATCAACAGCAACTAAAATATACTCATATCCAAAAGACTTGGGGAAAGGACCCATGAAGTCTATTCCCCACACATCAAACAGTTCAACAACAATATATGATTGAAGGGGCATTTCATTCCTCCTCCCAATGTTACCTACTCTTTGGCAACGATCACAGTGCTTACAATACTCTTGAGCATCTTTAAATAAAGTAGGCCAGTAAAAACCACTTTGTAGCACCTTTTCTGCAGTCTTTCTTCCTCCAAAATGACCCCCATAGTGAAGATCATGACAAAATTGAAGAACACTCAGTTGTTCTTCCTCAGATACACACCTGCGAACTATCTCATCTTTTCAAATCCGGAATAGATAAGGTTCATCCCAAAAATAAAACTTACTCAAGTGTAAAAACCTTTTCTTTTCCTGAAATGACATGTTAGTACGCAAAATACCACAAGCCAGATAGTTAGCAATATCTGCAAACCAAGGTGCATCAAATACCACAAAAAGCTGCTCATCAGGAAATGCTTCTAAATTTTTATGAATGCTATCAGATGCAAGATTTTCACTAAAGAAGGGTAATCTAGATAAATGATCAGCAACAACATTCTCACTACCCTTAGTATCCATGATTTGAAAATCAAATTCTTGCAATAACAACACCCATCTAATTAAGCGTGGTTTAGCATGTTGTTTTGTTAACAGATATTTAAGAGCTGCATGATCAGAATGCACAATAATTTTTGACACAATTAAATATGCTCTAAATTTGTCTAAAGCAAAAACAACAGCTAACATTTCCTTTTCAGTTGTGGTGTAGTTCATTTGCTCACTATTTAGGGTTAAACTTGTAATATCCCTATGTATGCCCTAGAAGTTTTGTATGTTGTTGTTATTGTTGTTGTTGTTGGTTTAAATTGGGAAAAGAATGTATATGTATATGTGTTTTGGGAAGAAATAGGGTTTAGAGACAAGTTTATATGTTGTGTATATGATGATATATATAACATATACATTGGTCAAAAGGGTTGGTCAATGCAAGAGGAGATTTTTTTTAGGGCATGTGAAATTACCAAAGTGGGCAAGAAATTATAAAGGGAATTAAGATGTGTATGAGGGTATTATAGTAATTTTCTTTTGGATGGGTATTTAATGAGTGTTTGACTTTGTGATTTCTTCATCATCTTCTCTTCTTCTTCTTGATGTTGGCCGGCTCACCAAAGGCAAAGGAAAACAAGAAAGCAAAGGAAGATTTTGATGTTCTTAGCTCAAAGGTTGAAGGAGATTTCAAGTAAACAAGTTGGAATTTCAAGAAATTTCATTATTTGGTAAGTATTCTTTTGTTTTCTTTACTTATTTTGAAGTGGTGTTAAAGTGAATTAGAGTTTGTTGATTTTGTGATTTGGTGTGTTTGAGATGTGTTTGTGTTGTGTTTTCAAGTGTTGAATTGGTTTTAAGTTAAGAGTTTAAATAGATATTGTTGTTAGAAGTGGTGGATGTTGAGTTTGAAAGATGGAAAAGGATGAGGATTTTAGGGTTTGTGTTTAATGTAATATTAATGTTTTGTGAGGTGATTATTGTAGTAAACATGTAGAATTTGTGTTTAGAACATTGATTCCATTCATTTGAAACATGTTTTATGGTGTTTGATGAGTTTGAGTGTAATTGGAGGAGAGTTGTGCATATTAGGGTTTGTGTTTTGGGAGACACGGCCAAAAGCAATGTGAGACACGGCCAAGCCAAGGGATTTTGGGCGTGTTGGATTAGTTTTTGGGTGACATGGCCGTGTTCCCAAGCCGTGTTAGCTACTGTGAGTTTTGGTTTAAGAGACACGGCCACAAGCTTGGCCGTGTCCCTTGCCCGTGTTGCTTACTGTCCAATTGAGTTGAGTGACACGGCCACAAGCTTGGCCGTGTCCCTCAAGTGGGCTGCCCGTGTCCCTCAAGTGTGATAGTTAGGGTTTTCATTCTTTGATCTTATTGCATTGCTTTGGTTCTCCAAAGGTAGGTTGGTCCTTAAACCTAACCCTAAACACTTTAAAAACACTTGAATCAATGAATGATATAATCAAATGCATGTGTAAGGTCCTAAAGCTATGAATCATATCAATTATTCTTTGCCCTAATTGCATTGTTGAGATTGAACAATGTTATGTTATGCATTGTGAATAGTAATGTGTTTCATAAGTAATATACATTGAAATGTATATCAAAGATGCAATAATAATTCAAATAAGATATGATATGAGACAATGCCATTGTGTTTGGCTATGATGATGTGATTGAAAGAAATAAGGCATATTTGCCTAAATGTTGTTGAGAATTGAGAATGAAAATGATAATTGAATAATAAATGAATTGTGTGGCTAATGTGTTATTCCATTTTTAGAGTTGGTTGTTGGTGGCATGCCTAATAAGTTTAACAATCTCTTGAAGTTAGGTTGGATTGAATCCTTGAAGCCTAATTGAGATGTTACCACCCTTGAAGCTAGGTTGGGTTAGTTCTTGAAGCCAAGTTGGGTAGAAGCTTAGCATGCTTTGCTCCCCTTGAAGCTTGGTTGAACTTAATCCTTGAAGCCTAGTTGGGTATATGATATTGATAAATGTGATAACAAAACCAAAGCATTAACTCTGAAAATTGAATAGCATATTAGTGTGTCTTGGGTCCATGCTTGTCTTTGTTTAGTGTTGATTATGAATGGTTAAATGAATACTAATGAGGTATACGAAAAGATATTGAAATGTGATATGTAATGTGAAAGTATGTTGTTAGTTTTGCATATATGATGTTACATGTATAATATGGATTGAGAAATGACATTGCATTGCACTAAGTCATATCATTTGCATGATTATCTTACTAAGCCGTTGGCTTAGCGCGATAGTGTTTAATCGCGCAGGTAATAGAATTGATAGAGTTGAACCCGAGAGTTCATCAAGACCAAGTGAGAGTAGACCTTGAAGAATCCATTTTGGGAGCTTAAAGATCAGAGCAGAATTGCCAATCATGTATACTTCTTTATATTTTGTAAAGAAATGTTTAATATGTAAATATGTACATATTTTATAACTTCCGCTGTGTAATAATTAAATGTATATATATATAACTAATATGTTTTGTTTTATAAGTAAATGATCTACTTTTCTATAATGTATAATGATAAGGGTATTGTATCAAGTTTAAAGTGTTTTGAATGTTAAGAAAACCGTAGCATCCCTATGTTTGGTGCACTTATGCTACATTGTTGTGGTTGTAGTGTGTGTGCATTGGATATGGGGGTGTTACAATTGTTTTGGTATAACCTAGGCTAAAATGTAATAAAAAGAATATTTTTACTTAAAAAGTTGGTTTTGAATAAAAATACATGTTTGGGATTGGCAATCTCTGATCTTTAATAAGATGTAGTATGTTGTGTTTACAGACTTAGGTTGTGATGGATCCTCATTTGAGACAGTCGGTTGAGGGTAGTGCCGAGAGTATTGCTCCTGCTGAGGGAGCTTGGGTTGATAGTGTTGAGGAGGCACCTGCTTCGGTGTCGGGTAGACCAGTTGGAGAGGAGGTTCCGCCAGCCTGGTTTAGACATATGATGGATGTTATGAGGCAAACACCAGTGCAACCAGTGCCACCACCCCCTCAGCCTGTGGTACCAGTGAGGCACTATGATAAACTAAGGAAGTATGGAGCGGAGGATTTCCTTGGTACTACTGACCCAACTATAGCAGAGCAGTGGCTTGACAAAGTTCAGAGGATCTTTATTCAGTTGCAAGCCACCCCTGAGGAAAAGTTTGACTATGCAAGATCATTGCTACAGAAAGATGCCTATGATTGGTGGAAGACGGTGCCCCATTCTATGGATGATCCACCAACCTTGTCATATGAGGATTTTCTGAGGGAATTTGAGTTGAAGTATACTCCTAGGGAGTATAAAGACATGAAGAAGATGGAGTTCTTAAGCTTGAAGCAAGATAGCAAGACTGTAACTGAGTACAAGGTTGAGTTTATTCGATTGAGCCAGTATGCTGGGGGCATTATTGCTGATGAGATTGATAGGTGTCGGCGATTTGAGGAGGGATTGAGGCCCTCGATCATGTGCTTAGTGGCTGGATCCAGATATCAGGATTTCTCCCAGCTAGTGGCAGCAGCTCGAAGTGTAGAACGAGCTCAGGGTATTGCGGTTGCTTCAGAGGAAGAGGTTAGGGTTAGGAGGCCCCAGTTCGAGGCAGGGTCTTCTTCTGCGAAGAGGGGTAGAGGAAGCTTTGTTCCTAGAGTTAGTAGGAGCCAGAGACCAGCGGGTAGGTCAGTGCAGTTACAGAGGCAGAGATTTAGACCTGCAGCTTCAGTGGCAAGTGCTCCGACCCCTATGGTTTAGAGATCCACCTTACCTGTCTGTATCCATTGTGGTAGGCCACATGGTGGTCCTTGCTGGAAGACTGGTGTAGCAGGGGTTTGTTTCAGATGTGGATCGCCAGATCACTTTGTGAGAGACTATCCTGAGAGACAGGAGCAGATGTCAGTTGATACTGCAGCTTCTCGACCTAGTGTGAGGGGAGGCCGAGGAGGCAGAGGTGTCAGCCAAGGAGGTAGACCGGGGTTCAGTGCTAAAGGAGGTGCTACATCCAGGGAGAGTAGGCCAGAGGAGGTTGGTTCTTCTCAGAGGATGTATGTTATGCAGAGGCAGCCTGATGCATCGGCAGTCATAGCTGGTACTTTTTCTTTATTTAATACTCCAGTACTTGCTTTGATTGATCCGGGTTCCACGCATTCATATATTAGTGCATCTGTTTTGCCTGTATTTGATGTGCATGCTGAGTCCCTAGGATTTGATGTGTTGGTGACAAATCCGTTAGGGCATAGTGTGATTGTGAGTAAGGTGCACCGAGATAGTGCAGTGAGGGTGCAAGGTGAGGAGTTCCTTGGAGACTTGATTGAGATGCCATTTAAGGAATATGATGTGATCTTAGGTATGGATTGGCTATCTCGACATGGAGCTGTGGTGGATTGTAAAAAGAAAATTGTTTCTTTGAGAACTGTTGGTGGTAGAGAGGTGATAGTATCTAATGAGCAGGAATAGCTAGCCTCCTTATTTGTTTCAGCTGTTGCAGCCAGGAGATTGATTAGGAAGGGGTGTGAAGCCTATCTTGCTCATGTGGTAGATACTAGAGTGAGAGGTTCTCCTATTGATGATATAACCACAGTTGCAGATTTTCCGGATGTGTTTCCAGAGGAGTTGCCAGGATTGCCTCCTGAGAGAGAGGTGGAGTTCGGTATTGAATTGTTGCCTGGTACCACTCCTATCTCTATTACTCCTTATAGAATGGCACCAGCAGAATTGAGGGAATTGAAAGTGCAATTACAGGAGTTGTTGGACAAAGGATTTATTCGCCCCAGTGTTTCTCCTTGGGGAGCTCCTGTGCTATTTGTGAAAAAGAAAGATGGTATTATGAGGTTGTGTATCGATTATAGGCAATTGAACAAGGTGACTATTAAAAATAAATATCCTTTGCCTAGAATCGATGATCTCTTTGATCAATTGAAGGGTGCAGCTGTGTTTTCTAAAATTGATTTGAGATCTGGGTACCATCAATTGAGAGTTAAAGCTGAAGACATTTCCAAGACTGCTTTTCGGACCAGGTATGGGCATTATGAATTTTTAGTTATGCCTTTTGGTCTGACGAATGCACCTGCAGCTTTCATGGATTTGATGAATAGGGTGTTCAGGCCCTATCTAGATCAGTTTGTAGTGGTCTTTATCGATGACATTATGGTGTATTCGCGGAATGAAGAGGAACATGATATGCATCTGCGGATTGTGTCGCAGATTTTGAGAGAGAAGCAGTTGTTTGCCAAATTGTCGAAGTGTGAGTTCTGGTTGGATCAAGTCACTTTTCTCGGACATATTGTTTCAGCAGAAGGCATTAGAGTTGATCCGAGCAAAGTTGAAGCTATATTGAATTGGAGTCCACCCAAGTCTGTGACAGAAATTAGAAGTTTTCTGGGTTTGGCAGGCTATTACCGGCGGTTTGTGAAAGGGTTTTCTTTGATAGCTACTCCACTCACCAGATTGCTTCGTAAGGGAGTGAGGTTTTTGTGGACAGATCAGTGTCAGGCGAGCTTTGAGCAGTTGAGAGATATGTTGACTCAAGCGCCTGTTCTTACTTTACCTATTGAAGGCAAACCATATGTGATTTACAGTGATGCTTCACATAGAGGTTTGGGGTGTGTATTGATGCAGGAAGGGAAAGTTATAGCTTATGCATCTCAACAGTTGAAACCGCATGAGCTTAACTATCCGACCAATGATTTGGAATTGGCTGCCATTGTGTTTGCATTGAAGATTTGGCGCCACTATCTGTTTGGGGAGAAATGTTTCATCTACACTGATCACAAGAGTTTGAAGTATTTGGGTGTCCAGAAAGAACTCAATCTTCGTCAGATAAAATGGTTAGAATTGATTAAAGACTACGACTGCTTGATTGACTATCATCCAGGTAAAGCAAATGTTGTTGCTGATGCCTTGAGTCAGAAGTCTTTAGCTGGTTTAACAGTTTACTCGCTCTCGTTGCTTGTTGAGTTGAGAGGATTGCATGCCAGTTTTGTACCTTGTGTTGATGGTGCATTATTGGCACAGTTGCAATTGAAGCCGGTCTTGTTAGATCAGATCAAAGAAGCTCAGTTGGCCGATAAGAAGATACAGAAGATTGTTTTGGATTGTCAGAGTGGAAAGGGTAGAGATTTTATTGTGAAGAGTGATGGAAGTCTCTGGTTCAAGAGCATATTGTGTGTACCCGATGATGCTGATTTGAAAAGGGTCATTTTGGAAGAAGCTCATCAGTCGATGTTTGCTATGCATCCGGGTAATACGAAGATGTATCATGATTTGAGATAGCATTATTGGTGGATTGGGTTGAAGAGAGACATTGCTGAGTTTGTATCGAAATGTCTCACTTGTCAGAAGGTTAAAGCAGAGCATCAAGTTCCAACCGGGTTGCTTCACCCGTTGTCAGTGCCAGAATAGAAGTGGGAAAGAGTGATGATGGATTTTGTGTCTGGATTGCCATTGACACAAAGGAAACATGATGCCATATGGGTGATTATGGATAGATTGACTAAGATAGCTCATTTCCTTCCGGTGCGGATGGATTACTCTTTGGAGAGGTTGGCTGAGCTGTATATCTATGAGATTGTGAAACTGCATGGTGTTCCAACTTCTTTAGTGTCTGATCAAGATCCCAGGTTTACTTCAAGGTTTTGGAAGAGTTTGCATAGTGCTTTGGGTTCTCGACTGCACTTCAGTACTGCTTTTCATCCACAGACGGATGGACAGTCAGAGAGGGTGATACAGATTCTTAAAGATATGTTGAGAAGCTGTGTCATCAATTTCTCTAGAAGTTGGGATAGGTTTTTACCTCTTGTGGAGTTTGTATACAACAACAGTCATCAATCCAGCATTGGTATGGCACCATTTGAAGCATTGTATGGCAGACGGTGTAGGACACCTCTTTGTTGGAGTGAACTTGGGGAAGGTAAGATAATTGGGCCTGATTTGATTCAAGAAACTGAAGAGAAAGTAAAGTTGATTCGAAGCAGGTTAAAAGCAGCTTCAGACCGACAGAAGTCTTATGCAGATCTGAAAAGGAGAGACATAGAGTTTGATGTTGGAGATAAGGTATTTCTGAAAGTGTCTCCTTGGAAGAAGATTTTGAGGTTCGGTCGGAAAGGAAAATTGAGTCCTCGTTTCATTGGGCCGTATGAAGTGTTAGAAAGAGTTGGGCCAGTGGCGTATCGACTTGCTTTTCCACCTGAGTTGGATCGTATTCATAATGTATTTCATGTTTCTATGTTGAGGAGGTACAGATCGGATCCATCTCATGTGTTGCCAATTGAATCTATCGAAGTGAGCCCAGATTTGACTTTTGAAGAGGAACCAGTTGCTATCTTGGCACATGATGTAAAAGAGCTGAGAAACAAGAGAGTGCCATTGGTGAAGATTTTGTGGAAGAATCATGGAAAAGAAGAAGCAACTTGGGAAAGTGAACAATCCATGCGAGAGCAATATCCTCAGTTGTTTCAGCTTTGATACCAGGTAATTTCGAGGACGAAATTTTCTTTTTAGAGGGGGAGAATTGTAATATCCCTATGTAGGCCCTAGAAGTTTTGTATGTTGTTGTTGTTATTGTTGTTGTTGGTTTAAATTGGGAAAAGAATGTATATGTATATGTGTTTTGGGAAGAAATAGGGTTTAGAGACAAGTTTATATGTTGTGTATATGATGATATATATAACATATACATTGGTCAAAAGGGTTGGTCAATGCAAGAGGAGATTTTTTTTAGGGCATGTGAAATTACCAAAGTGGGCAAGAAATTATAAAGGGAATTAAGATGTGTATGAGGGTATTATAGTAATTTTCTTTTGGATGGGTATTTAATGAGTGTTTGACTTTGTGATTTCTTCATCATCTTCTCTTCTTCTTCTTGATGTTGGCCGGCTCACCAAAGGCAAAGGAAAATAAGAGAGCAAAGGAAGATTTTGATGTTCTTAGCTCAAAGGTTGAAGGAGATTTCAAGTAAACAAGTTGGAATTTCAAGAAATTTCATTATTTGGTAAGTATTCTTTTGTTTTCTTTACTTATTTTGAAGTGGTGTTAAAGTGAATTAGAGTTTGTTGATTTTGTGATTTGGTGTGTTTGAGATGTGTTTGTGTTGTGTTTTCAAGTGTTGAATTGGTTTTAAGTTAAGAGTTTAAATAGATATTGTTGTTAGAAGTGGTGGATGTTGAGTTTGAAAGATGGAAAAGGATGAGGATTTTAGGGTTTGTGTTTAATGTAATATTAATGTTTTGTGAGGTGATTATTGTAGTAAACATGTAGAATTTGTGTTTAGAACATTGATTCCATTCATTTGAAACATGTTTTATGGTGTTTGATGAGTTTGAGTGTAATTGGAGGAGAGTTGTGCATATTAGGGTTTGTGTTTTGGGAGACACGGCCAAAAGCAATGTGAGACACTGCCAAGCCAAGGGATTTTGGGCTTGTTGGATTAGTTTTTGGGTGACATGGCCGTGTTCCCAAGCCGTGTTAGCTACTGTGAGTTTTAGTTTAAGAGACACGGCCACAAGCTTGGCCGTGTCCCTTGCCCGTGTTGCTTACTGTCCAATTGAGTTGAGTGACACGACCACAAGCTTGGCCGTGTCCCTCAAGTGGGCTGCCCGTGTCCCTCAAGTGTGATAGTTAGGGTTTTCATTCTTTGATCTTATTGCATTGCTTTGGTTCTCCAAAGGTAGGTTGGTCCTTAAACCTAACCCTAAACACTTTAAAAACACTTGAATCAATGAATGATATAATCAAATGCATGTGTAAGGTCCTAAAGCTATGAATCATATCAATTATTCTTTGCCCTAATTGCATTGTTGAGATTGAACAATGTTATGTTATGCATTGTGAATAGTAATGTGTTTCATTAGTAATATACATTGAAATGTATATCAAAGATGCAATAATAATTCAAATAAGATATGATATGAGACAATGCCATTGTGTTTGGCTATGATGATGTGATTGAAAGAAATAAGGCATGTTTGCCTAAATGTTGTTGAGAATTGAGAATGAAAATGATAATTGAATAATAAATGAATTGTGTGGCTAATGTGTTATTCCAAATTTCAGAGTTGGTTGTTGGTGGCATGCCTAATAAGTGTAACAATCTCTTGAAGTTAGGTTGGATTGAATCCTTGAAGCCTAATTGAGATGTTACCACCCTTGAAGCTAGGTTGGGTTAGTTCTTGAAGCCAAGTTGGGTAGAAGCTTAGCATGCTTTGCTCCCCTTGAAGCTTGGTTGAACTTAATCCTTGAAGCCTAGTTGGGTATATGATATTGATAAATGTGATAACAAAACCAAAGCATTAACTCTGAAAATTGAATAGCATATTAGTGTGTCTTGGGTCCATGCTTGTCTTTGTTTAGTGTTGATTATGAATGGTTAAATGAATACTAATGAGGTATACGAAAAGATATTGAAATGTGATATGTAATGTGAAAGTATGTTGTTAGTTTTGCATATATGATGTTACATGTATAATATGGATTGAGAAATGACATTGCATTGCACTAAGTCATATCATTTGCATGATTATCTTACTAAGCCGTTGGCTTAGCGCGATAGTGTTTAATCGCGCAGGTAATAGAATTGATAGAGTTGAACCCGAGAGTTCATCAAGACCAAGTGAGAGTAGACCTTGAAGAATCCATTTTGGGAGCTTAAAGATCAGAGCAGAATTGCCAATCATGTATACTTCTTTATATTTTGTAAAGAAATGTTTAATATGTAAATATGTACATATTTTATAACTTCCGCTGTGTAATAATTAAATGTATATATATATATAACTAATATGTTTTGTTTTATAAGTAAATGATCTACTTTTCTATAATGTATAATGATAAGGGTATTGTATCAAGTTTAAAGTGTTTTGAATGTCAAGAAAACCGTAGCATCCCTATGTTTGGTGCACTTATGCTACATTGTTGTGATTGTAGTGTGTGTGCATTGGATATGGGTGTGTTACAAAACTGGCATAATATATTACTCTCAAGTATTTATCAACCCTTTGCCCAGGAACAGCTCCTACTGCATGATTAGAGGCATCACACATGATTTTAAAAGGTAAAGTCCAAACAGGAGCTACAATCACAGGTGCACTAGTCAATTTTTCTTTAAGGGAATTAAAAGCTTGCATGCATTGTGCTGTAAATTCAAATGGAACATCTTTCCCCAACAAATGGCACAATGGTTGGCTTATTTTGGAAAAATCCTTAATAAACCTTCTGTAAAATCCTGCATGCCCTAGAAAACTTCTTATTCCCTTAACAGAGGTAGGTGGGGGTAACTTAGCAATCAATTCAATTTTAGCCTTATCCACCTCAATCTCTTTACTTGACACCACATGACCTAGACAATTCCCTGAGTAACCATAAAATGACTCTTTTCCCAACTTAAAGTGAGGTTACATTCAATGCATCTCTCAAGCACACGAACAAGTTTATTGAGGCAATTATCAAAAGAATTACCAAAAACAGAAAAATCATCCATAAATACCTCAATAAAATCATCTATCATATCTGAGAAGACAGACATCATGCATCTCTGAAAAGTTGCAGGTGCATTGCACAAGCCAAAGGGCATACGTCCAAATGCATAAGTCCCAAAAGGGCAAGTAAAGGTTGTCTTGGACTGATCCTCTGGAGCTATTGGCACCTGATAGTAACCTGAAAGGCCATCCAGAAAATTATAATGTGAGTGCCCAGAAAGTTTATCTAACATCTGATCAATAAAAGGAAGAGGGAAATGATCTTTCTTTGTAGCATTGTTCAACTTCCTATAATCGATGCACATTCTCCACCCAATAGTAGTCCTAGTAGGAACAATTCATTATTCTCATTTTTCACCACAGTGATTCCAGATTTCTTAGGAACTACATGTACTGGGCTCACCCACTCACTATTAGCAATTGGATAAATTAGTCCTTCATCCAGCAATTTGAGCACTTCCTTCTTAACCACTTCACTCATATTTGGGTTAAGTCGCCTTTGGGTCTCCCTCACAGGTTTAGCTCCCTCTTCTAAAGTGATTCTATGCATGCACATGGAAGGGCTAATACCCTTGATGTCACTCAATCCCCATCCTATTGCTCTCTTCAATCTTTTAAGCTCACTCACTAACCTCATCTCCTCCCCTTCACTAAGTTCACTAGATATTATCACAGGTAAAGTGTTGTGATCTCCTAAAAACACATATTTTAGGTTCTTAGGTAACTCTTTCAGCTCTAACTCTAGTGAGGGGTTGTTCTCTTCTTTTTCAATGAGGGAAGGTTCAAAAATTGGGTTCTCCTTAAGCTCCTCTATTTCAGCACCCTCTAAAGTCTCAAGGCAACTGGCTATTTCTGCATCAACAATTTCCAAATCGCTATCCAAAGTCAAAGCCAGCTCCAATTTATCAGATGAACCTGTCTGCAAGAAAACATCTGAAACAACTGCATCAACACAATCAATGAAAGAACAATCCTCATATAAAGCAGTTGTAGGAATAGGAGAAGTGTTAAAAATAGAAAATTCCACAGTTTGTCCCAAAACAGTCATTGATAATTTTCCATTCTTAACATCTATCAAAGTGTTGGTAGTCGCCATAAAAGGCCTACCCAGCAGAATGGTGTGTGCAGATGGTGAAGAATTACTTACTTCCATGTCAAGAACAATGAAATCCACAGGTACTATCAAACCACCAACTTTAACTAACACATCTTCTATAACCCCTTTCGGGAATCTAAGAGATCTATCAGCTAATTGCAACACCATTTTCGTTGGTTTAAGTTCCCCTAGTTCCAAATCAAGATAAACAGAATAAGGCATTAAATTCACACTAGCTCCTAAATCACACATGCCATTAGTGCTTTTTCCATTTCCTATAGTAATTTGAATAATAAAACTTCCAGGATCCTTTAGCTTAGGAGGTAGTTTATGCTGCAAAACAGCACTAGCTACCTTAGAAACTATCACCTTTTCATTCGACTCATACCTCTTTTTCTTGGTATTTAGTTCTTTGAAGAATTTAGCATAAGCCGGCATGTTCTTAATTGCTTCAAGTAAGGGTAAGTTGATACTTACCTTAGATAGCATGTTGAAGATATCTGAAAATTGCTTATCTTTTTTATCATCCTTCAACCTGCTGGGAAATGGTATAGGTGGCCGGTATGGATTGCTTGCCTTGTGCAAATCTGCTGTAGGGGACTTCTCCATTGATCTTTCTTCAGCACCTTTGTTCTCCAATTCTCCTTCCTTTTTATTCTCTTGCTCACCTGCATTCACAGAATTATTTTCAACATTGTTATTAATTAACTTGCCACTCCTAAGAACAGTCGCTGCTTGTGCCTGCTCAGGTTGACTTGGGAACTTCCCCTTTTGTTGAATCTGCATCTGTTATGTAAGTTGGCCCACTTGGGTCTCCACCTTCTTAAAAGACGCTTCTAGTGAGTCCAGCCTCTTGTTGTTCATCTCTTGATTTTTAGCACTGACTTGGATAAAAGCCTGTAAACTTTCCTCCAAACTCTCTCTCTTTGGCTGCCCTTGATTGGAGGATTGTCCTTGCTGTTTGTTCTGCCTCTGGAGCAAATGGAAAGGCTGTTGAGCATTATTTGTTGTCCAGGAAAAATTGGGGTGACTCCTCCAACTAGGATTGTAAGTGTTGGAGTAAGGATCATTCCTGGCTCTTGGTTGAAATCCCCCCATAGCATTAACTTTCTCAGCTTCATTCCCAAAAGATTCATATGCAGAGGGGCATATATTTGCTCCATGCCCAAATGTCCCACAGATTCCACACACCTCTTGAGTGGATGAAGAAATATTGTTCTTCATGTTTAGCATCTGAACCTGCCTTGTCAACTCAGCTATTTGACTAACCATTTCAGTATTGGCTTCCAGTTGATTCACCCCTTTACTTCTTCCCCTTACACTCTTTTGTTGAGAATTAGCTCCCAACATCTCAAAGATCTCATAAGTCTCATCAGCTGTCTTTTCTCCCATGGCTCCCCCAGCTGCATTGTCAACAGTGTTCTGAAATTGCTGGGTTAGACCATCATAGAAAAACTGATTAAGGAGTTGAAGTGGGTAGTGATGATGCGGACACTGGATCAATAGAATCTTAAATCTGTCCCAAGCCTTATGAAATGGCTCTCCTTCAAATCGAGAGAATGTAGCAATCTTCCCTCTCAACTCAGCTGTCTTTTGGTGTGAATAGAACTTGCCCATGAACTTGTTATAAACTTGCTCCAAAGTTGTTAGTGAATTTTCAGGTAACATCATAAGCCAGCTCTTTGCTCTATCCTTCAAAGTATATGGAAAACACCGCATCCTCAACTGATCTTCTGTTAGTCCTCCCAAAGGAAAAGTGTTGAGGGTAGAATAAAAATTCCGAATAAAGTTCAGAGGATCTTCATTTGGAACTCCATAAAATGATGGCAGCATGTTGTAGTGAATGTTCTTCAACTCATAATTTCTTGCTGAATCTGTCAGTATTATGCAAGAAGTGGAAGTTCCAATGACAGGTCTAGCAAAGTCTCTCATCATTCTTTGCCTTTCTTCAGCCATTTTAATAGATTGTTCAGATTCTGATTCAAATTCAGAAGTGTACTCCTCTGTATCAAATCCGGTGTAGAGCTCAAACTCTTCTCTGCTCCTTTTCACTCTTTGAATTTCTAGAATGAATGGATATAGCTCTCCTTCGAGTGATCTCCTACCTTGCATAAACAGAATTTTTCTAGAAAAAGAAATTATTAAAAACAAAAGACAAGTAAAATAAAATGAAAACAGTGAAAAATAATCTAGAATATTTTTGCCTAATAAACAATTTCGCCAATTAGCCTCCCCGGTAACGGCGCCAAAAACTTGTTGCGCTAAAATTAACTCTACCACAAAGCATACTCGCAAGTATACAAGGTAGCTGTAGCAAAGGTGATCGCCCCAAGGTCGTCTCACAAGGAAGCTAAAGTGACTAATTGATTATCAGATTTTAAATAACAAGTAATGAAGAAATTAAAATTGCTAACAATTAAAGAAAATAGATTAATTAAAGTTTAAAACAAATAAAGTAAATTGAATTGACGATTTGATTCACTTAATAGAATGATCTAGGGTTTGCACTTCTCAACTACTGATATGTACGAACGGTTATTCCACTTAACTAATTTAATTTCAAAGATTAAATCTCAAACAACTTAATTAATTGAGTCAAGGAAATAAGCTCTCGCATTCAAACCTCTTACAACTAATCTTGTTATAATTGAAACAATCTTTTTAATAGGTTATATCCCTAGTTCACCTAAGTCCTTAATTGAATTGTTCCAGCATTAGACTTCATCTCTCAATCCATCATCTAATACCTAAAACACACAATTGGTGGCCAATCAATTATATGTTAACAATATTTCATTCAATAAAGGCTAAAGAAATTATTAGCTAAGAGAATAACCAATTCATACAATCATAGCAGATCCATACAAACCCTAGACTAGATCAAATTAGTTCATAATGCAATCAAACATATTCATCTCATTAATGTTCAAAGAAATCAAAATAGACATGATAATATCCATTAATACAATTTCAATGTAAATAAAGAGAATAAGTTTAAGAACAAAACCAAGTTACAAACTCCTT
Organism: Garcia nutans; assembly: GCA_947685225.1. Classification (NCBI taxonomy): domain Eukaryota; kingdom Viridiplantae; phylum Streptophyta; class Magnoliopsida; order Malpighiales; family Euphorbiaceae; genus Garcia; species Garcia nutans. The sequence goes on from CANTUV010000045.1 coordinate 42,465,196, forward strand.
GAAGCCTCTGAAGAATCTCTTGTTCAAATCTTGCAAGAAGGATGTCTCGATGGCTAGAACAATCTAATCTAAGCTAAAGTAATCAAAAGCGAAATCAAAATCAAAGAAAACAATTATCAAAACCCTAAGCTCACTCTCGGACGGCTGAGACTCTTCTCCAAATCGTCAACAACCACAACCCTAGCTTCACTCTTTCCTTTTATACGAAACGGCCACTTTAAAAATCCGCTACGGGCTTGGTTCATGAGAGACACGGCCAAGTTAGATGTGACTTGGTCGTGTGAGTGGTTTTTGGAGGGATACGGCCAGTGACTTGGCCGTGTCCCTTGCCTGTGTCCGCTTCTGGCTCAAAATTCCTTCTTTTCTTCTTTGGTTGAGTGACACGGCCAAATGAAGCTTGACTTGGCCGTGTTGGGTTACTTTGGAGGCACACGGCCACTGACTTGGCTGTGTCCCTTGCCTGTGTTTGCTTCTGTGAAAATTAAGTCCTCTTTTGCCTTTGGAACCAAGTGAGACACGGCCAAGTCAAGACTTGGCCGTGTTGATCTTCTTTAGAGGGACACGGCCACAAGACTTGGCCATGTCCCTTGCTTGTGTCTGCTACTGGGACTTGCTCTTCTTTTTAGATTGGTATGGGACACGGCCAGTGACTTGGCCGTGTCCTTTGCCTGTGTTAGCCACTGCCCCTTTCTCCTTCAATTTGTTTCCTTGCCTGTTTTAACCTAACACATAACTCAAAACAAACTTTTAAACAAGAAGTAAATAAACAATAACCAACAAAACATAAACACAATACTAAAAACTAAATCAAAAATGACATAAACACTGAAAGAACTAAAACTACCAAAATTAATGAAAACACTAAACAAACCAATTAAAACTAACAAAATACCTAAAGAAAACAATAATTATCATACTAAACAAGACACAAATCTATAACAAAAACTAATAAAACAAACACTTCCAATAGTCAATAAACCACACCTTCACCTTAACTTCTCAATTTCTCCACATTTTCTCAAAACATTTATACATATTCATATATATATCCAAAACACACATAATAAAACCCATCCTACACAATTTATCCAAAAGTCTTTATAACTTACAATACATATACTTTAAAAACATAAACATAATACACATGATTTCATAACGTACAAAAACATAAAATTTATACATGATGGTAAAAGGCTTGTTCTTGATGTGTCCAAAATTTGCTCAATGAGCAACCTCAAATCTAGACCCAACACGATCTAGAAGAACTCTCCGGCTAGACAGGATCTCCCCTGTCACCTGCGCGATAAATTACAATCGCGCTAAGCTAAAAGGCTAGTAATACAAACTTTGATAAAAGCAAAACTTTAACATAATGCCAATGTATAATGCATTTGCATGTTCCATTCAATTTAATAATATAATTTTTCATTTGTTTATGATTCATACAAACACACATACAAGCATGGGCCTAACAAACTAATAAATTATTCAAATTCTAGAGTTACCATTTTGGTCCAAATTGACACCAAGTGTCTAGCCCCAAAGGCAAATAGTGAGGATAACCTCATATGTAACATCCCAAATAGGCTTCAAGGGCTACGCCCAACCCAGCTTCAAGGAACTGTTACATCCTAGGCATGCCGCCAAACACAGAACTTTGAAAATTGAAAGACATACTCGACACACAATTATTTCATATTTCCCATTCTCATTTCCTTTCTCATATTCCATTTTTCTCATTCATATCAATGTTATTTCATTTCATCACATCATAGGGTATTTCATAATAAAATCACATTCCATACAATTTAGCCATTTACAATGGCTTTTCACAATGTTTATAATGCATACACATCAACTCACATGCCATAACATAATGTATATGGATTTTTAAATGATCACGTAGCTTAACACATTTTTCACTTTAAATGTCTTAAGCCAAAATTAAATGCAAGTACTTTAAAACTATCAATGCATGTACTTAACTCACTTTTCGCCAGCGAAATTTTTCCTACGCAATTTTTCTGAAACCAAATTCTATTTGGTTTCAGTTTTCTTTTCCTAATTAATGATAATTTCCTTAAACAATTGGAATTAAGCTTCCAAAATTTCCTATAAATAACACTAAAAACACAGAAAAAGGGATCGGGACTTGGATCAGACTTGGAGAAAGAAAAAGAAAAACTTAGGACTAGAACTTTGAACTTGGGACTTCAAATTTGAAAGGAGCGATAAGCAAGCAATTCAACAATTTATCAAAGGCAGCAACCTTGCCTTTGTCCTTGTTCATCCAAGAAGCAATTTTTGGTGGAACCAACGAACAAAAGCTTGAATCTCTAATCTCTTTTTGTTTTATTTTCTTACAGTTGCTTCAATCACTGAAAATTAATAAATTGTTCATTTAATTCCAAAAACCTTAGAACCCTAATTTATTTCTTCTAAACCTTAGAACCTTAAATCGTACCTTCTATTTAAAAAAAAACCCTAAAAATACTTTTATATTTCTTCTAAAACCTTAAAAACCCTAAAAATACTTTTCTGTTTCTTCTAAACCTTAAGAACCCTAAAAATACTTTTTTGTTTCTTCAAAACCTTAGAACCCTAGATTGTTCCTTCTATTTCCAAAAACCCTAAAAAATACTATTTTGTTTCCAAAAACCTCAAATCATTTTTCCTATTACCAAAAGCTTTTAAAAACCCTAAATTGTTTTCTTCTAATTCTTTTCCAAAATTTCCAAATGTTTTGTTAAATATCCAAACTCTAAGCTTACCTTACAATTTCTAAAAATCACAAAAACTTTATAAAACTCTAAACTATTTTCTTGAACTTCAAAACCAAAACAGTAAACCCCCAAACCAATAAACCTAAACCCTAAGTTTTCCTAAACCTTAATTCCCTCAAAACTAAAACGTAAACCCTAGTTTTCCTAAACCCTAATCCTTAAAACCTTAAAACCTTTTAAACCTAAACATTCAAACCCAATACAGTAAACCCAAAACAACAATCCAGTAACCAAGAATTATAAAACTAATGTTTTAATTATTCTAAAACCCTATTTTCATAATGTTACCCCTAAACCCTAATTTGATTCATGAAACCCTAATCCATTTTAATTCTCTTAAAACTTACAGTAGCCTAAACAAATGATAATAATAATACTAAAATCCCAAAACTCTAAATGTAAGAACTTTAAATAAAAATAGTAAACCTCGATTTGTATCTTTACTTGCTTTATTTTTAGATTTAATTATGTAGTTCATTATATGCTTTGATTTATTTGCAATGCTTGATTTAATTTATCATGGATGAATGTTTACTATATATTTTGATTGATGTTTAATATCTTTGATGAATGATTTAATTATGATGAATGGTTATTTAATTACATTTATCAATTTGATTTGATTTTCAAATGTTGTAAGAGGTATGTTTCCATTTTGTGGGTACTTCATTAATTAAGTTCTATGTAATTTAAATTGCTTTTATATTTTAGACCAATGTAAAGGACATGTTTCTACCTTATGGTGGGTGTCCTATTTAGCTTAGACATGGATGATGTAAGGACATGTTTCCATCCTTAGATGGGTGTCCATTTATTTGCTTTGCTTGGACATTATTTTGAGTTTTAATATATCAATGCTTTATTTTAATTGTTGTGTGTAATATGGATAATATTATTATATTTTTAGAATTTTATAATATTAAGACCTGTAAAGGATGCTGGTTCCAATGAACCGGGCATTGTGGGGGTGCTGGGCCATTTCTCACCTTCCCCACATGTACCCAACTTTTCAAACCATTAGGGGGTTGGGGATTCCTTAGGAATCGAGTCATCCACTCCTTTCTTTTTTTTGGCCCGTTCGGGTGGCGAATCTATTTTCTTCGGACTTAGGTCAGTGTTCTCTAAGGCTCCGAGCCTAAATAGTACCGAAGTCGCAAGAACCATTCCACCGGGAGTGGGGGAAAAATCCTCGCTCATAGGGTGCACTTAAGGTTCTTAAGGAACTCTAAGGTTGAGTAGATCATGTCGGAAATACATGAGGAAAATTATGGTCCCCACATGAATGGGTTGGCCCTAGTTAAAAAGATAATACGACAAGGATACTACTAGATGACAATGGAAAGAGATTGTATAGAGTTTGTGAAGAAGTGCTAGCAGTGCCAGATGTATGGCAATCTTAATCACATGCCTCCCAAAGAATTGTATTCTATGTCTTCACCTTGGCCTTTTGCAACCGGAGGGATTGACATTATTGGAGAGATACATCAAACAGCTTCAAATGGTCATTGATTCATTATAGCAATAGTTGATTATTTTTAAAATGGGTTGAAGCTAAAACTTTCAACAAGCTGGAGGCAAGGCAAATGGCTAGATTTATTGAGAAGAATCTCATAAGTAGATATGGGATCCCACACAGTGTAATATTAGACAATGGGGTGTAGTTTCAAGGAGCCGTTAAGGACTTATTCTCGAAGTATCAAATTTACCATCACCGATCCTCCCCTTATAGACCAAAGGCTAATGGTGTAGTGGAAGCAATGAACAAGACAATTTAAGCAAATTTTATCTACGATGACTAAGACATATAGAGATGTAACACCCTGATACTCCATATAAGTACTATACATATACCTAGTATACATACAATACGTATATAAAGTATAAGAATGTTACTTTTAGTTTCAATTTAAAAACCTTTATCCAGATTCATAAAATTTAACATTTAATTTAAAACACATTTACAAAAGTCAGTATTCTCATTTATCAAAACTTCATTCATCCATATGAATATATATTAACTCAAAAATACAATACAACTTAAAATCACACATGTATGCATCACCTTCTAGTTGGTCTCGAGATACACTTACCCTTTTCGTGGCATAACAGCTACACTCCCAGATCATCCGCATAAATACCTGCGCAATTAATTATCCGCGCTAAGCCCGAAAGCTTAGTAGTATAAATAAATATTAAAATATACTTTACAAAAATAATCATGCCTCATGTTTTTAGCATTATGTTCTATTGTTCGCTTACTCCGTTTTCCCTTTCTCAATGCATTCTTCATATATTTTCCCTAATCTCATAAAATTATACACATATTTACATCATTCCAACAAATCACCTTTCCATGGCCTATCCAAACCTTCATAAAAACAATTCTTACAAATTCCATATTCATATACATTGTACGCAACATACTATATTTTCATAAACTCATATCTCAACAAAGCTCCTCAAGCCATATTCACTTTCAATATATCAATACACACATTACGAAATCATACTTCTTAACATTGTATTATTCACAATTCATTAAACATAAATCATATTTTCATCAAAAGCATTCATAGATCTCATTATTCATTCATTTCAACATTTGGATATCACATTGACAACAAAGACAGACTCGGGCCCAACAAACACTAATATGTTATTCAAAGTTCAGAGTTACTGTTTTGGTTCATAATCACAATAATCAAGCCCGTAGGCATCATATATCAATAACTCTATCCATGGATAGTGTAACAGACCCAGTCTCTTGGACCATCAACTCGACTAACCTCGAGGAGATCCTCAACCCGGCAAGACTGTTACCAATCATATATCTCATAATCATAATTATCATAGTGTAACAGACCCAGTCTCTTGGACCTCAATTCACTCAAATTGAAGAGATCCTCAACCCGGCAAGACTGTTATCTTTTTCACATTTTCTAGGCATGCCGCCAAATCCAGAACTCTGAAAATTGAATCAACATATTAAACACAAAATCTTTTCATTTTCATTTCATTCTCAATTGAATTATCATAGCCAATAACAATGGCTTAACATCTCATTTGAATCACTATAGCCAATCACAATGGCTTCATATCTCATTTGAATCATCATAGTCATTAACAATGACCTCACATCATATTATATCTCAAATCACATTTCAGTTTCATCATTGATATATGCAACATCAATTACATTACTAAACAAACATATCATGAATCAACCATACCATATAGGCATGCTTCAATCATAACATTAAAGTAATTCATCATCAATGATCTCATGATATTCCACATTATACACAACATGCTATTATTCATATGCATCCTCAATCTACATATAGTACAATACAATTTATGAGATTGACAATGCATAAAACCTAACATTGTTCATATCATATCAATGTTATCATCAAATCATATTGATCAATTCAATTCATCACTCAAGTATACATAATCAAAGACATTGCACATACTTTTTCATTGATCATTATGTCTTCCACATTTCCTATATTATCATTGATATATTCATACATAATAATTTACCTTATTCAAGAACTTAGAATCCTCCATATACATTTGGTTGGATCATTATTGTTTTAAGTGTGTTTAGGTACAAAAGACATTTGAAGATCCAACAATGTTTGAAGACCAAATAACAAACACATTTGCAAACACCCTCAAGGGACACGGCCAAGCTTGTGGCCGTGTCTCTCAATCCAAACATCCAGTAGCAAACACGGTCAAAGGACACGGCCAAGCCAGTGGCCATGTCTCTCAATCCAATTCAAGCAGTAGCAAACACGGGTAGTGGACACGGCCAAGCCAGTGGCCGTGTCTCTCAATACAACAATCCAGTAGCAGACACGGGCAAGGGACACGGCCGTGTCTCTCCAAAAATCATCCAACACGGCCAAGTTTGCCCTAACTTGGCCGTGTCTCTCATGACTTGGCCGTGTTCTTCAATGAATTAAAGGCCAAACACTTCCAAATTCATCTAACCCAAATCCAACCTCAACATTTCATCATTTACCTCACAATTTTCTCAACTTATCATCACTTAAATATCAATTCAACATCTTTACATACTTCACTCTTTCATTATCTTCATTTTACACACTAATTATACCAAACACAGCCTCAATCCACAATAATTCAAAACAAAAAGATAAGAACTTAGATATATACATATAATCAATAAAATCAACTCAAAAGGGAGTACTTACTTTTATAGCTTGCTAAATCTTCAATATCCACTTGCAAACATCTTGATATCCTTAATCTTTGGTGTAACTAGAAGCAAAATCATCTTTCTCTTTCTAGCTTCTCTCTCTCTCTCTCGTTTACAAAGGAAAAGAAGAAGCAGAGGAAGAAAGAACGTTCTCGTTCTTTCTTTCGTTTCTCTCATATATATATAATAATAATAATAATAATAATAATAATAATACCTAATATTTCTCAAATAACCTCCACCACACATAATTTTCCAACTTTTGACTTTCTTCTTCTCTTTTCTTTTTGTCCTTATCATCATTATTATTATTATTAACTTATTATACAAATATATATACACAACTCACTTTCCTACACCATTTCATATCCCATGTATATGTGATGTATATGTATATGTCTTATATATATATTATCTTTATATTTCCCATAAACACATATACATTAAATCCAAATGCAACAACATTAACTCCAAAACTCTTAGGGTCTATTCCGGGATATTACAATTCTCTCCCCCTTAAATAATTTCGTCCTCGAAATTATCTAGCACACTAACAACCCATTTGGAACAAATCACCATCTTAATTTATCAACTTACATAACTTTTACTCTCCCCCTTTTAGTTAATCATAACTTATCATTATATATCTATTTTTATCTTATAACTTTCTCAACAGAGCAACCAAGATAGCTCATTACATTTCCAATGAATTTTATCTTTGTTCTAAAGTCAGATTATCACTTTAACTCTTTATAGATATTCTCTTAAATTTAACCTCAAAAATCTTTAATCAATATCTTAGCATTGTTTATTCCACTCTTACCATCACTTTCAAAATAAACATTTACCAAACATCAATGGATAACTATATCCTTACTCTCATGAGTTTATTTCTTACCATGTACAATTAATATACCTCAATTTATTTATGTTCATTCATAAATCAGAATATTATATCATACACATTACCATTAAATCTTACATTCCCAATACAATTGCACATAATAAATCTCGATGTTGTCTTGCAACTTTAACGAAACCTAGATCAATCGATTTATCCATCCCAATATACTAACATTTCAACTTTATTTTATTCAAACCAACAATTAACTTATTGGAATTTATCATTGGATTTTACCATATATACTTATATATAACCTAAGTTCATTAGGTCAAACTTATATTCAAATTCTAATCTTTCCAAATTCATATATTCAATCAATATGAATCATGCCTATACATATACATTTCCTTATTTCAATAATTATATCATTATTTCTTATACTCATTCAAAGTTTATCAATATTGCCAAAAACTATAACTTCATAAACAAGCTTTTCCCCCAACCAGGTTGGTAATCCAAGTTGGGTTGCCCAACACATTGGGTCCGCATGGTTCCACAGGAGGCAGATAAGTCCGTTCATTTATCTTTTTCACAATTAATTTTTTTTTTCATAATCATTTAGACACATTTCAATTATATCATCAACCATGATGATATAACATTTCATCAATTCTCAAAACACATTAACATCATTTATTATTAAAGCATTTATCATAACAAATTACATTACACGTACCTTTTTAATGATCTTCGCCTCTTTCACACTATATAAGTCATAACACTAGTCATATAATATTAACAATATAATCAATTGCAAAACCTTGTTATATTTATTTTGATTACCTTTTTGTCATATTATCCATATCTCAACACATTTCCATAATTTTTCCTTTTTCTCTCTTTACCTTCATAATTTATAACCAAATTCTTAACATAAAATGTTAAGGTACAACTTTATCTATCATAACTTTTAACTATACCTTCAAACAAAATTTCAGTTCCACCAAATCGGTATTACAATCATATCATCTCAGTTCTAACTCTGAAGATAATAAAACTAACCACTAATCACACTAACCAAGTCATATGACCATAATATATAAACAATCACATTTGGGGTTTGTAAATCAATCTCGTTCTTCTATTATTCAATTTCCAACCTTTACAATTATAATATTAGATTATATCACAAAAATTATATATATATTCTCCAAACTTGTATTACACCAAGAATTAACACATTTTAATTCCATTTCAAAACAGTTTGCTTTTGATTATTTAATCATCATTAACCCAACTCATGTTCAATAATATTATCTTTAACATTTCCTATACCCAACCTTCAATTAGATACAAATCTTACACAAGTTTTATTTATTACTCCATTTCCAATTCATCTCTTCTAAAAATTTTCAAATACCATATTCTTTCCTTACAATTCCTGATGATATGCTTATACGTAAAGCATTTCCACACACAAATACCTTGAGTTCCAAAACATCTTATGATAGCCTCATTTAATTATTGACATAACAATTTCACTGTTCAATATTACGCAAGTCCATTCTCATTTCTAATACCATTAAACATGTATTGGTATAAAATAATAAACATATTATATACACATTCATAGGTCACGTTCATAATGTGATTCACTTCCCACCTTTCTTACATATAACCATTACATTCATATCAAAAAGTTCATTTCACAAATCCTCTTTATATAAACACATAATTATACAATTTATTAAATTTCCCTTTTGCATATAGTTCATACAAATTTAATAGTTATCACTTTCCTTTGACTATTATCATTCTCATTTGTTTATCATAACTTAAGTTATTCATTAACTTCAACAAATATATACACTCTACTTATAATATTATTTCACAAAGAGCTTAATCACATTTCCAATGTGATATCTCTCTCACATTTGTTTATAAATATCTTTAACACATCTTTCATAGTCCTTTTTATCCTTTCCAATCAAATTATTTAAAGTAACTCACTTTCTTTTGCTCAATTCCTTTTCTTTACTTTCAAACCAAATTTTCCTACTAACAATCACATCTCCCAATTCCTAATACTTTCATGTGCACTAATATTCATTTCATATATCTCATGTATTAAATACATTAAACTATTAATATATAAATGGTCTTTATCCACATTCCATTAAAACTATAAATCTTCAGCTTACTAATTTACTTAAACTTCAATTTATTCATCTCATTCTCTTAATATCAACCTTAAAACATCTTTTATGGATATACCACAAAACAACATCAAACATATATGTTTCACAATTACTAAGCTCATTCCAACAATCTAAATATCACATATTACCACCATTTACAGGAGCTTTTACAATATTCAAATATATCACATTTCTAACATTGAAATTACCATGTTTATATTAAAAGAACAATACAAACAACACCAATATCTCTTTGTACCTAACCAACATCATCTCTTTTTCCTTTTTAAACAAAACCTTAACTTTACATATCCACACCTTAAATTATCACACTTAATCTATACCAATCAACTCATTCAAAATTTCACCGTACTCTTTTCATTAAAAAATATATATATATATATCTTTCCATATTACCCATCCAACAATCTTTTCTCTTTCTAAAAATCCAAACATAAAGTTTATTAGAAAGAGGTTCAAATAATAGAGGAAAGATTACATAATTAAATCTAAATTTTGTTTTTAACTCATTCCCAACTTTATTCTTCTAGCCATTTCTTTACATATCAAACACATATCAATAATCAAACTTTTTACTTATAAATTCCATATCATTTCTTTATATCACAATCACTTTTCAATTATCAACATTTCAAAATTTGAATTCATATAAAACCTCATTTACACACTATCATTTATCTCATCTCATGTAACTCAAATACATCACAATTCACAATTCACAATTCACTCAATGCCACGTTCGAGACCAACCTAGATGTGAATGCATATGCATGTCTTACCAATTGCATTTCCAAAATCTTCTTTTCAATTCTTATTTAAACTTTTCAAAAATTTTCTTTTTAATTTCTCTTAGGCCGAGAATCTCGAACCTAAGCTCCGATACCAAAATAATTGTAACACCCTGATACTCCATATAAGTACTATACATATACCTAGTATACATACAATACGTATATAAAGTATAAGAATGTTACTTTTAGTTTCAATTTAAAAACCTTTATCCAGATTCATAAAATTTAACATTTAATTTAAAACACATTTACAAAAGTCAGTATTCTCATTTATCAAAACTTCATTCATCCATATGAATATATATTAACTCAAAAATACAATACAACTTAAAATCACACATGTATGCATCACCTTCTAGTTGGTCTCGAGATACACTTACCCTTTTCGTGGCATAACAGCTACACTCCCAGATCATCCGCATAAATACCTGCGCAATTAATTATCCGCGCTAAGCCCGAAAGCTTAGTAGTATAAATAAATATTAAAATATACTTTACAAAAATAATCATACCTCATGTTTTTAGCATTATGTTCTATTGTTCGCTTACCCCGTTTTCCCTTTCTCAATGCATTCTTCATATATTTCCCCTAATCTCATAAAATTATACACATATTTACATCATTCCAACAAATCACCTTTCCATGGCCTATCCAAACCTTCATAAAAACAATTCTTACAAATTCCATATTCATATACATTGTACGCAACATACTATATTTTCATAAACTCATATCTCAACAAAGCTCCTCAAGCCATATTCACTTTCAATATATCAATACACACATTACGAAATCATACTTCTTAACATTGTATTATTCACAATTCATTAAACATAAATCATATTTTCATCAAAAGCATTCATAGATCTCATTATTCATTCATTTCAACATTTGGATATCACATTGACAACAAAGACAGACTCGGGCCCAACAAACACTAATATGTTATTCAAAGTTCAGAGTTACTGTTTTGGTTCATAATCACAATAATCAAGCCCGTAGGCATCATATATCAATAACTCTATCCATGGATAGTGTAACAGACCCAGTCTCTTGGACCATCAACTCGACTAACCTCGAGGAGATCCTCAACCCGGCAAGACTGTTACCAATCATATATCTCATAATCATAATTATCATAGTGTAACAGACCCAGTCTCTTGGACCTCAATTCACTCAAATTGAAGAGATCCTCAACCCGGCAAGACTGTTACCTTTTTCACATTTTCTAGGCATGCCGCCAAATCCAGAACTCTGAAAATTGAATCAACATATTAAACACAAAATCTTTTCATTTTCATTTCATTCTCAATTGAATTATCATAGCCAATAACAATGGCTTAACATCTCATTTGAATCACTATAGCTAATCACAATGGCTTCATATCTCATTTGAATCATCATAGTCATTAACAATGACCTCACATCATATTATATCTCAAATCACATTTCAGTTTCATCATTGATATATGCAACATCAATTACATTACTAAACAAACATATCATGAATCAACCATACCATATAGGCATGCTTCAATCATAACATTAAAGTAATTCATCATCAATGATCTCATGATATTCCACATTATACACAACATGCTATTATTCATATGCATCCTCAATCTACATATAGTACAATACAATTTATGAGATTGACAATGCATAAAACCTAACATTGTTCATATCATATCAACGTTATCATCAAATCATATTGATCAATTCAATTCATCACTCAAGTATACATAATCAAAGACATTGCACATACTTTTTCATTGATCATTATGTCTTCCACATTTCCTATATTATCATTGATATATTCATACATAACAATTTACCTTATTCAAGAACTTAGAATCCTCCATATACATTTGGTTGGATCATTATTGTTTTAAGTGTGTTTAGGTACAAAAGACATTTGAAGATCCAACAATGTTTGAAGACCAAATAACAAACACATTTGCAAACACCCTCAAGGGACACGGCCAAGCTTGTGGCTGTGTCTCTCAATCCAAACATCCAGTAGCAAACACGGTCAAAGGACACGGCCAAGCCAGTGGCCGTGTCTCTCAATCCAATTCAATATCAATTCAACATCTTTACATACTTCACTCTTTCATTATCTTCATTTTACACACTAATTATACCAAACACAACCTCAATCCACAATAATTCAAAACAAAAAGATAAGAACTTAGATATATACATATAATCAATAAAATCAACTCAAAAGGGAGTACTTACTTGAATAGCTTGCTAAATCTTCAATATCCACTTGCAAACATCTTGATATCCTTAATCTTTGCTGTAACTAGAAGCAAAATCATCTTTCTCTTTCTAGCTTCTCTCTCTCTCTCTCTCGTTTACAAAGGAAAAGAAGAAGCAGAGGAAGAAAGAACGTTCTCATTCTTTCTTTTGTTTCTCTCATATATAATAATAATAATAATAATAATAATAATAATAATAATAATAATAATAATAATACCTAATATTTCTCAAATAACCTCCACCACACATAATTTTCCAACTTTTGACTTTCTTCTTCTCTTTTCTTTTTGTCCTTATCATTATTATTATTATTATTAACTTATTATACAAATATATATACACAACTCACTTTCCTACACCATTTTATATCCCATGTATATGTGATGTATATGTATATGTCTTATATATATATTATCTTTATATTTCCCATAAACACATATACATTAAATCCAAATGCAACAACATTAACTCCAAAACTCTTAGGGTCTATTCCGGGATATTACAAGAGATTTGTCCAAAATACTTCCTTTTGCTTTACGAGGATATAGGACCAGTGTGCGAACCCCCCGACTGGAATGACACCATTTTCTTTGGTTTATAGGATGGAAGCAGTGTTGCCGATTAAGATTAAGATCAAATCACTAAGGGTCATCCTAAAACCTAAATTGCCTGAGATGGAATGGGTAACGAGTAGATATATGCAACTGACTTTTTTAGAAGAAAGAAGGTTGAAGGAACTGTATCTTTCTATAAAAGAAAGATAGCTCAGGCTTATAACAGAAGGGTTAAGATCAGAAAGCTTAAAGTTGGCTACTTAGTGTTAAAGCAGTGCAAGCTTAATGTCCCTAATCCAAGAGGGAAGTTTAGACCTAGTTGGGAAGGGCCATACATTGTGAAATAAGTCATGAACAAGGGTGCAGTCAAGTTGTCAGACATGGATAGGAACGAGTTTAGTGAGCCAGTGAACATTGACAGCTTAAAGATGTTTTCTGTTAAAAAAAGAGCTCGCTAGGTAGAAAACTTGAAAGGACAACCTAGAAAAAAGTTAGAATAGTTCGCTACTTTCGAAAGCCTGAGAGGGTGGGCTAGGCAATAATTAAGGCTAAAATGAGAGAAATTTGCCAATTAAAAAACCCAAAAGGGCTGGTTGGCAACAAGAGTGATCTTATATATGCTGGTTTTATGTTTTTTAGTTGTTCCCCAATTTAATAAAACAGAGTTATTGTTAAAATTATTCTATGTGCACTATTTCAAATAATCTGACCATTAGGGTAAAATAAATGACATAATAGCAAAAATTGATGATAAATTATAAAAGAAAGGAAAACATCTTTTATTATCATTATTGTTCATCCTAACATCATTTTTTCTAAAGAATTGACAAGTGTAGAATTTATGGCAGATGATAAGTGTAATGTGCAATCCAAGTAGGCTTCAGTCAGACGGGCCATGTCAAAATTAGGAGTGAACTTATATCCTCGAGGTTCAGCACCATACTGACAGTCAAGTTGATGGATAATAGCAAGCGCCTCGACAGAGAGCAGTAACATACATTAGATACGTTCGAATGGTGACATGGGTCATCTTTAACTAAGGTACCAACCAACGGATGCTAACAACAACTCATGAGTAGATACAATCAATCCATTCGGCATATGAGGCATCAAGATGAAGCAATTTCCTGGCAGAATGATGTCGGGGTAGATATCTAGTGAAGTCCATAGATGGAGTGTCGAGCAAGCAGAAGTGCTCCTGTAACCAGATCTGTAAAGACATACAACAATTCAAAAATTAAAAAAAAGGAGCCCATTAGGTTGAAAACCTGCAAGGGTGATTTGCTAGCTCCCAAAACTTGCAAGGATGGTATAGGGAAAAACTAGAACCAAAAAAAAAAAAAAGAGAGTCCACTAGATTGAAACCTATAAGGGTGGCCTAGACAAAAATTAGGACAACTTACTAGTTTTGAAAATCTGCAAGGACAGACTAGGCAAAAATTAGAGTAATAAAAAGAAGGCCTAAATTGAAGACCTAAAAGGGAGATTTAGGCAATTACCTGAAGCAAAAGGGGACTTCCAGCCAACCTCATCAAAGAATTTGTCTTAAATTGATCCAATCCAAGTAGGGTTCATACCAAGATCATGGGTACTGGTGACAATCCTCCCTCCAATTGGTCATGATATCCAATACTCTAGGATTGATGTCACCATTAGAAGAAACAAGCAAGAATTGACCAAGCAAGCATAGACAAAACAAGCATCCTCATGCTTTGGTGGAAGCCAAATGGGAAGTACAAAAATTGATTAATGGACCAAGCAAGATTTTCTCACATATGGCAATTACAAAACTTTAGGTTTTAAGAATTGAAATAGCATCTGCATCTTTTGATGAGTCTTTGAAGTTAGTATGGGAAATGATATTGGATGATTATTTGGATATTTGATAATAACTTTAAATTCTTCGATCATAGGACATATTTCAATGTTGTTTATCTTGAAGGTCCTGGTTTTCACATTCCAAAAGGAGGCTATGGCATGTAAAAAGGAATGGTCCAATTTGATATTTTTGGAAACACTTTAAAGCATTATTTTGAGACCAAGATATTTGTTCCCAATGTGTAACTTTAATGGTCTTAAATAAACCTTTTATTTTCATTAAATTGAGCTTAGTCATTGATAGGGTTTGAGAAAAGTTGAAATTGTTTGAATTGCTTCTGTTGTTGTGATAAAATTTGTAAGAGATGAATTTGTTTCTCTTGAGTTGAGAATTGTGGCGAGCAGGTTACTAGACTTGCTGTCCAAAAATTGTAGCTGATTTAAATATGCAGTGGCTTGAAACCAAATTGTGCAAGGAAAGATGTTTATATCAATTGGTTATTGGAATGCTGAATCCATCATGGTTTTATAGATCTTAGTCCATGACAAATTCGTATTTGTGAATTCATTATGGACATTTTGTATCAATATATATTAGAAAAAATTATGATAAAAAAAAGAAAAAAAAATCAAAGTTGCAGGAAAAGTAAATATTATTGTTATATTAAAACAGATACAAGCTTTTTATTTAATGCAGTACAAAGTTGATAACTGTGAAGGGGGAGGTGGTCTATAATCAAATAAAGCCCTAAGAAATTGATCTCTTGATGGAGGATAAGATATATCATCAGCCTAGAATCCATTCGAGGAAGAAGCACCTGAGTCCCTGTTGCCTTGAAAGTCGATTCTGTAATAGTAGTCACTTGAGAAAGAAGGAGGCACGTCATGGTCATCAGTCAGGGTCCCCCTTGAAGAAGAAGCATTAGGATCCCTCATGCCTTGAAACTGAAAGTCCCAGAAGTTATATGATATAATCCTTCAATATGAGCAGAATGTTGACTGCTTGCAGTTAATTCTTCCTACAGCTTTATATTCTGTTCTTCAAGCATCTACTGTGAGCTAAACAAGGAAATGGTAAGCCCATACATTTTCATTCATACATACAATATATATCACTATAGAATAGGATGACAGACTAGGTAACTTAGATCGAAGCCTTGAGGATAAGATGGAATATCTGGATGAGAAGAAGGAGCACATGGAGAGAATTGTCGTTGTATCAGAGTAGCATAAGATGAGACAACTCCATGACTAAGGGAACTAGTAGCCTACAATAACCATAAAGATAGTCAAAACAAATTAAGAAGAAGTTATTGTAATGGAAAAATGTTAAGCGTTTACTTGAGAAGCGCCAGCCCCGAAGTCTCCACGCGAATGGGAAGAGGGTTCCCTCTCCTCCTCCTCGTCTTCTTCTTCTTCTCCTTTATAATATTTGTGCATATGTTAAAATAAAATAAAGTAAAACCTAATTAAATTAAAATCAATAATTTAAGAGGTAAATGGAGCGTTGGAAGAGAGAAATATAATATGTATATGTGGTGCATATGTTAAATAAATAAAACATATAAAAGTCAAAGTGAATTGTAAAGTCAAAGGGCAGAATGATAAAAATACTTTATAAAAATTTTAATTATAAATAAATATAATACCCTTATACCATATATACATATAATACATACACGCTGTCTTTATTCTTGTTCAACCAGAGTCAACTATGCTGGAACCAACGGAATGGAGGTTTGATTATAAATCTTTAATTTGTTTATATTTACAACATTCTTATGTTTTGATTCATGAATTGTTTAAGCATACGATAGTATTGCCATATTTTCTTTTAAGTGTTTCTATTAAGTGCTTTGATATTAAGTCTTTCAGTAACCTAAATTATTAATTATTAAACTCTAATCGTATGTTTTGTAAATCAGATTTTCCATTCATCCAGTAGCCTAAGTCATTGATTAAATTATCAAAACCCTAAACTGTTCTTCTGTTTCCAAAACTTTAAAACCCTAAACTGTTCTTTTGTTTCCAAAACTTTTAAAACCCTAAACTATTTTTCCCAAAATTCTAAACCCTAAATTATTCCATTAAAGTCTCGAAACCCTAATTGTTTTTCAAAATCTTAATTTATTTCCAGAATCAGTATTTCTCCTAAAATGATAAATCAAAACCTTAATTTTTCAAATCCTCAACTAGTAAACCTACAAACCCTTAAGCCCAAATCCAATAAATCCCATAAATATTTCTCTCTTAAATAATAAATATCCTAAACCCTAATCCCAATCTTTAAAAATTATAAACACTAATGTCTTAAGGTTCCAAAACCCTAATTTCATGATGTTAGCCCTAAACCCTAATTTGATTAACCAAAAAACCTTACTACTTTCTTAAATTTATAAAATCCTAATCCATCCCATTTTTCCAAAAATTCTCACAGTAGCCTAAATAATAATTCTAAAATCTCAAAACCCTAAATATTAAAGAACCCTAAATTGAGACATAAACCTAAATTTGTATCTTTACTTGCTTTATTTAATCTTAGATTTAATTGTGTAGTTTATTATATGTTTTTATTTATTTAATTTCAATACTTGATTTATTTAATTTATAATGGATGGATATTTTCATTATTATTATGATTATTATTAGTTTATCTTAGTATTAAAATTGTAAGAGGTATGTTTCCATTATTGGGTACCTCATTATTTAAACCTTAAGTAATTTAATTTATTTCATATTTTTGGACCAATGTAAAGGACATGTTTCCACCTTTTGGTGGGTGTCCTATTTAGTTTTAGACATGGACGATGTAAGGACATGTTTCCATCCTCGGATGGGTGTCCATTTATTTACTTTGTTTGGACATTGCTTTGATTTTAATATAATGATGCTTTATTTTAATTGTTGCATGTAGTATGGATAATATTGTTATATTTAAGAATTTTATAATATTAATACCTACAAAGGAGGCCGTTCCAATGAATCGGGCATTGTGGGGGTGCTGGACCATTTCTCACCTTCCCCACATGTACCTGTGAGCGGGGATTTTCGCCCCCACACCCGGAGGAATGGTTCTTATGACTTCGGCACTGCTTAGGCTCGGGGCCTTAGAGAACACAGGCCTAAGCCCAGAGAAAATGGAGTCGCCACCCAGATGGGCCAGGAAAAAGAAAGGGGTGGATGACTCAATTCCTAAGGAATTCCCAACCCCCTAATGGGTTCAAAAAGTTAGGTACTTGTAGGGAAGGTGAGAAATGGCCCAGCACTCCCACAACGGCCGGTTCATTAAAACCGGCTTCCTTTACTGGTCTTAATATTATAAAATTCTTAAATATAATGATATTATCCATATTACATGCAACAATTAAAATAAAGCATCATTATATTAAAATCAAAGCAATGTCCAAACAAAACAAATAAATGGACGCCCATCCAAGGATGGAAACATGTCCTTACATCGTCCATGTCTAAAACTAAATAGGACACCCACCGAAAGGTGGAAACATGTCCTTCACATTGGTCCAAAATATAAAAGCAATTTAAATTACATTAAAATTAATTAATGAGGTACCCAATAATGGAAACATACCTCTTATAATTTTAATACCAAAATAAACAAATAATAATCATAATAATAAAGAGAATATCCATCCATGATAAATTAAATAAATCAAAACATATAATAAACTATGTAATCAAATCTAAAATTAAATAAAGCAAATAAAGATACAAATTTAGGTTTATGTCTCAATTTAGGGTTCTTTAATTAACATTTAGGGTTTGGGATTTTGAAATTTTTATATTTATTATTTAGGCTACTGTGAAGATTTTTGGAAAAATGGAATTGATTAGGGTTTTATAATTTTAAGAAAGTAGTAAGGTTTTTGGTTAAACAAATTAGGGTTTAGGGCTAACATCATGAAATTAGGGTTTTAGATCCTTAAGATATTAGGGTTCTAGAATTTAAGGTTTGAGGAAGTAATGTTTTACAATTTTTTGAAAAATAAAGCACTTTAGAGTTTGTTTGAAGAATAATTTATGGTTCTGGAAGAAGAACTTAAGAATTTGGTATCTAAGGTTTGAAAGTTAGTTTTTAGGGTTACTAGATATTTGGAAAAATATTTGGATTCAATAAAGCAACTTTGAATTTTAGAATTTAAGAAAATAATTTAGGGTTTTGATAATTGAAAAGCTATTTTGGGGTTTTAGGAAATATAAGGCAAATTAGGGTTTGGTTCTTAGGGTTTACTAGAGTTAGAGTTTAGAAATTCGGCTTATTGGATCAATTTTAATAACTAAACTATTTGCAAACTCAGGTTTATGGTTTCTGGAATTAAGGTTTGGAAATTTTGTTTTAGGAAGCTATGGTTTTGGATAGTTAGGGTTTTTAGTAGCTTTAGGTAGAATAGTTTAGGGAAGGGATTACGGGGTGACAAGCTTTAAAATAAATTAAGGTTTTGATTTAGCTTTTTAGAAGAAACATTGACTATGGAGATAAGTTGAGATTTTGGAAAACAATTAGGTTTGTGATACTTAGACGGAATAATTTAATGTTTAAAAGTTTTGGAAATAAAATAATAGTTTAGGGTTTTGATAATTTAATCAACGATTTAGGCTACTGGATAAATGGACAAATTTGATCTATAAAACATACTATTAAGTTTAATAATTTAGGTTACTGAAAGGTTCAATATCAAAACAAATAATATAAACGTTTAAAAGAAAATATGGCAATAACATCGTATGCTTAAAAAGTTCATGAATCAAACGTAAGAATGTTATAAATATAATCAAATAAAAGATTTATAATTAAACCTCCGTTCGTTGGTTCCTCCACAATTGTCTTCTGAATAAATAATGAACAAAGGCAGTGTTACTGCCTTTGATGGATTGGTTATTGTTAATTTCTTTTGCCATCTTCTACCTTTCTGGTTTAATCTCTCCTAATCTCAATTGCCGACCCTTGTTAATGTTAATTATCATTTCCCCCTCTAGGGTTTTCTCCGTCTCTCCTATTTTCTTAGGGTTTTTTTTCTCTTTTTTTCCCCTCCCCTTTGTTCTTGTTTTAATGTGGTATTTATAGGAAAAATAAAGTCTTAATCCTATTTTAATAAGGAAATACTATATATTTAGGAAAACTACAAAATCGGATAAAATAAGGTTTGGTCCAAAAATCGGCAGTGCATGGGCTGTCGGGCTTACGGGCTGTGCTGGCAAAAATGGGCGCTGCGGGCTAGCTGGGCAAACCAATTCATTGCAAAATTGGGCTAGCCCAGTTGCAGCGGATAGGGCAGTGCCCAATCTGGGGCGAATTGGGCACTGCCCAATCTGCCGCAGACAATTTTTGTAGAGAAATGGGCCTTCGCCCGGGCCGCGCGTCGCTTGCTGATCCGTCTGATTTTTTATTTTTTTCATTTGTATATTTGTATATTTTTTATTTTTATTAAAAATAACTATTAAATATTATTAGTAATTAAAATATTATTAAAATAAATAAAATACCATAAAAATTATTTCGGACTATCGGATTTGAATGGGTCAAAAATTAAGGGTCTACAGTTTTCCCCTTGCTTAAACGATCTGAGGCTACGACAAAAGAGAGTGAAAAGTAATAAGATCTTTGACTGACTTTTGATGAGGATGGGTACTTGGATTTGATTTGGGTACTTGGACCCGAGACTGAACTTGATTTGGGTACTTGGACCCAGGATTGGGTACTTGGGCCCAAGACTGAATTTGATTAGGATACTTGGACCCGAGAATAAATTTGATTTGGGTACTTGGACTCGAGATTGGGTACTTGGATCTGAGATTGAATTTGATTTGGGTAATTGGACCCGAGATTGCGTACTTGGACCCGAGATTGAATTTGATTTGGGTGCTTGGACCTGAGATTTGCTACTTGGACCCGAGATTGAATTTGATTTGGATACATGGACCCGAGATTGGGTACTTGAACCCGAGATTGAATTTGATTTGGGTACTTGGACCCGAAATTGGGTACTTAGACTCGAGATTGAATTTGATTTGGGTACTTGGACCCGAGATTGGGTACTTAAACCTGAGATTTAATTTGATTTGAGTACATGGATCCGAGATTGGGTACTTGGAACCGAGATTGAATTGGGTAATTGGACCCGATACTGAATTGGATATGGGTTCTTCGACCCGTGACTGGATTGTATTTGGGTGCTTAGACCCGAGATTATGTTTGATTTGGGTACTTGGACCCGAGATTGGGTACTTGGACTCGGATTGAATTTGATTTGGGTACTTGGACCCGAGATTGAATTGGATTTGACGGACCTTTTATCAGTTGAGGATTCTGGCTTAATTGGTTGTTCCATTCTTTTGTTCTTCCTTTTGCAAAAATTCAGCTATTTTTAGTTGGCCCTCATATCTTCTCCTTGCCCCCTGCGTGGTGAAATATTTGCAAGTGAGTTTGAAAATGTTTGGTATATAAACTCAAAAAATTGAAAAGGATAAACTTTGCCTCCTGTGTAGGCTCAAACCAAAGATTTTTTCATGCAAGCTTTGATTGATGTTTTTGCTGTCTAGTTTTTAGCACAAGCACACATTTCTTCTCTTTGCAAAATTACTGGAGCTTTCTTAAGAAATCGGCTTTTCATGCCCCCTGATTTGATATCTTCTTTTGATTCTTTACTTCACAGAGTGTTTGTTGATCACTTTGACAAAGAACAGATAACACAAAAAAAAATGTCGCGTGATATGCTCATGTATGCATGATATGAATGAGTAATACTTACAGTGGTTCTATCGACTCATAGACCGAGGTGATCAACAAAAGTATTCTCATTGACTCCTTCCAGATGCCCATTTAAGTTTTGCATTGAAATGAAAGAAAGCTTTTCATTTATGGCTTTTATCTTCATGATGTTGAAAATATGAATAATGGAGGCCCTAAACAGTAGAGATACATCCATTTCAAATTATGATTCAATATGTCAGTTGGTAGCTTCTTCATGACCTTGCCTGTAACACCCCTATATCCCGTATATGTACCAAGCATGCTTAAACGATCGTAATATATGTATACTAAATATAGAAAATGCCACAGTTTTAAAATAATACATAACAAATATCTTTGTAAATAAGTGAAACCAATCTCAAACATTTTAAAAGAAATCCAAAAGACACCATATATAAAAACATTTATTAAATTCACAGCGGAAGTTATTACAAATATGTTATAAATCAAAGATTACAAAACATAGAATATATATACATGATTTGCAGCTCTTCTCTGATCTTTAAGTCTCAAAAGAAAATCCTCAATGTCTAGCCTCACTTGGTCTCGAGGAGCTCTCAGGTTCAACTCTGTCACCTGCGTGATCAAACACTATCGCGCTAAGCCAACGGCTTAGTAGTACACAGTATACTAACATGATGCTTTAATATGATATAATGTCACGATTAATCTCATACATCATTTAAAAGAATATCACATTTCCACATCATACTTTGTTCAATGTCATAACAACATTCATATTACATCTTCATAGTTCCATTAATTTTACCATTCAAGAATCACATTAAATACAAAGACAAGCATGGGCCCAAAACACACTAATATGCCATTCAATTTTCAGAGTTAATGCTTTGGTTTTGTTATCACATTTATCATTATCATAAACCCAACTAGGCTTCAAGGATTAGGTTCAACCAAGCTTCAAGGGGAACAAAGCATGCTAAGTATCAACCCAACTTGGCTTCAAGAACCAACCCAACCTAGCTTCAAGGGTTGTAACATCTCAATTAGGCTTCAAGGATCAAATCCAACCTAACTTCAAGAGATTGTTACCATTAGGCATGCCACCAACAACAAAACTCTGAAAATGAATAACACATTAGACACACAATTCATTTATTATTTCATTCTCAATTTTCATCATCAATTAGGCAAACATGCCTTATGTCTTTCAATTGAATCATCATAGCCAATCACAATGGCTTCACATCATATTTGAGTTATCATAGCCAATCACAATGGCCTCATATCATATCATATCTCAATTCATATTACACATATAGCATCATTGATATAACATTTCAAAGTACGTTATTCATATAACACATTACCATTCACGAGATGCACAATGCATAAAACATAACATTGTTCATATAGATTCATATGCATCATCAAATGTGTGTTCAATCTCAACAAAGCAAGAAGAGCAAAGGACAACCACAGTAGCCAACACACTCAAGGGACACGGCCAAGCTTGTGGCCGTGTCTCTCAATTCAAGCTCTAACACGGCCAAGACTCCCCTAGCTTGGCCGTGTCTCTCTTAAATCCAAAGAAACCAAAATGAAAGAAATCAGGCAGTAGCAAACATAGTCAAGGGACATGGCCAAGCCAGTGGCCGTGTTTCTCCAAAATTGATCCAACACGGCCAAATTTCCTTAAACTTGGCCGTGTCTCCCAAAAATCTTTAGTCTTGCCTGTGTCTCTTCTTTAGTTTGGCCGTGTCTCTCAAGAATAAAAACCCTAAACATGGCCAAATCTCTTTTGATTGAATTTAAACACATTGTACACAACATAATCTTATTCAAATGGATATAAACTATGTCATTAACACTTATTTTACATGTTCATCACATTATTCACATTAACAATACATCAACAACACATTTAATCACTTACCACTTCAAAACCCTAAAACCAACATCACTCTTATTCTTTCAATATCAACATCCACTTAACTTACCATCTTCAAACCAAAACCAACACCTATTTAACTTTGTAACTTACAATCAATTTCAACACTTATAAACACATCTCAAACACACCAAATCATAAGAACAACAAATCATAACTCACCTCAAACACAACTTCAAAGATAACAAAGGAAAACAAGAAAGTACTTACTTAAAATTGAGGCAATTTCACAAATCTCCAACTTAATCCTTTGATTCTCCCTTCAATTTGATTTTAGAAATCAACAAAAATCACTCTTGTTCTTTGGCTTTGGAGGGCCGGCCACCACAAGAGAAAGAGAAGAAGAAGAAAAGAAAATGAAGACAAGTCAACTTCTCTTCTTCTTTAAATCTCCACCAAGCAATTCTAACAAAGCAAAATTACTTAAATGCCCTTTTTTATTTGTTCTCACTTCCTTTAAAACTCTTGCCCTCTTTAGTAATTTCACTCATCCCAAATTAAAATATCTTCTTCCCTTGACTCTCCATTTGACCAACATATATGTTATATATATTAACATATATACAACATATACATTCCATTAACACAATCATTTCCTTTGCAAAAACATATATACATTTAATTCAAATCAAACAACAATTGTATTAAAACTTCTAGGGTATACATTGGGATATTACAATTCTCCCCCTCTAAAAAGAAATTTCGCCCTTGAAATTACCTGATATCAAGTCTGAAATAGTTGAGGATATTGATCTCGCATTGATTGCTCACTCTCCCAAGTTGCCTCTTCCTTTGCATGATTCTTCCACAAAATCTTCACAAGTGGCACTTTCTTATTTCTCAATTCTTTCAATTCACGTGCCAAAATAGCAACTGGTTCTTCTTCAAATGTCAGATCTGAACTTACTTCGATAGATTCCATTGGCAAAACATGAGATGGATCCGACCTGTATCTCCTCAACATAGACACATGGAATACATTATGGATCCTGTCCAACCCAGGTGGCAAAGCAAGCCGATAAGCACATGGCCCAACTCTTTCCAAAACTTCATACGGTCCAATGAAACGAGGACTCAATTTCCCTTTCCGACCAAACCTCAAGATCTTCTTACAAGGAGACACTTTCAAAAATACCTTATCTCCCACATTATACTCAATGTCTCTCCTCTTCAAATCTGAATAAGATTTCTGTCGATCTGAAGCTGCTTTCAACCTATCTCAAATCATTTTCACTTTCTCTTCAGTTTCTTTAACCAAATCAGGACCAAGTAACTTACCTTCACCAAGTTCATTCCAAAATAGAGGTGTCCTACACCGTCTACCATATAATGCTGGATTGATGACTGTTGTTGTAAGCAAATTCCACAAGTGGTAAGAATCCATACCAGCTTCCAGAGAAATCAATGACACAGCTTCTCAACATGTCCTCGATAATCTGTATCACCCTCTCAGACTGTCCATCTGTCTGTGGATGAAAAGCAGTGCTGAAATACAATCAAGAACCCAATGCACCATGTAAACTCTTCCAAAACCTGGAAGTAAATCGAGGATCTCGATCAGACACTATAGAAATTGGGACACCATGCAACTTCACAATCTCATGGATATACAGCTCAGCTAACCTCTCCAAAGAGTAATCCATCCGAACCGGAAGAAAATGAGCTGTCTTAGTCAACCTATCAACAATTACCCAAATAGCATCATGCTTCCTTTGTGTCAATGGTAAACCAGACACAAAATCCATTGTCACTCTTTCCCATTTCCATTCAGGCACTGGCAAAGGTTGAAGTAACCCTGTTGGAACTTGATGCTCAGCTTTTACCCTCTGACATGTGAGACATTTGGATACAAACTCCGCTATGTCTCTCTTCATACCAGACCACCAGTAATACTGCTTCAAATCATGATACATTTTTGTATTGCCCGGATGCATAGCAAACACTGACTGATGTGCTTCTTCTAAAATGATCTTTCTCAAATTAGCATCATCATGTACACACAATTTGTTCTTAAACCAAAGACTCCCATCATTTCTCACAATAAAATCTCGACTCTTTCCATTCAGGCAATCTGAAACAATCTTTTGAGTCTTCTCATCAGCCACTTGAGCTTCTTTAATCTGATCTAACAACACTGGTTTCAATTGCAACTGTGCCAACAATGCACCATCATCACAAGATACAAATCTAGCATGCAACGCTCTCAACTCAACAAGCAACGAGAGCGAATAAACAGTCAAACCTGCTAAAGACTTTCGACTCAAGGCATCAGCAATAACATTTGCTCTACTAGGATGATAATCGATCAAATAGTCGTAGTCTTTAATCAAATCTAACCATCTCCTCTGTCGAAGATTGAGCTCTCTTTGAACACCCAAATATTTTAAACTCTTATGATCAGTATAGATAAAACACTTCTCCCCATACAAATAGTGTCGCCAAATCTTCAATGCAAACACAATGGCTGCTAACTCTAAATCATGGGTCGGATAATTGAGCTCATGCGGTTTCAACTGTCGAGAAGCATAAGCTATAACTTTACCTTCTTGCATCAGAACACAACCCAAACCATGATGTGAAGCATCACTGTAGATCACATATGGTTTATCTGCCACAGGTAAGGTAAGAACAGGCGCTTGAGTCAACATTTCTCTCAACTGATCAAAGCTAGCCTGACACTGATCTATCCACACAAATCTAACTCCCTTTCGAAGCAATCTGGTAAGTGGAGTAGCTATCAAAGAAAATCCTTTCACCAACCGTCGGTAATAGCCTGCCAAACCCAGAAAACTTCTAACTTCAGTCACAGATTTTGATGGACTCCAAATCAAAATAGCTTCAACTTTACTCGGATCAACTCTAATGCCTTATGCTGAAACTATATGACCGAGAAAAGTTACTTGATCAAGCCAAAACTCACACTTGACAGTTTAGCAAACAATTGATTCTCTCTCAAAATTTGCAACACAATCCGCAGATGCATGTCATGCTCCTCCTCATTACGCGAATACACCAAAATGTCATCAATAAAGACCACTACAAACTGATCCAAATAGGGCCTAAACACCCTATTCATCAAATCCATAAAAGCTGCAGGTGCATTCTTCAAACCAAAAGGCATAACTAGAAACTCATAATGCCCATACCTTGTACGAAAGGCTGTCTTAGGAACATCTTCAACTCTGACCCTCAATTGATGGTACCCTGATCTCAAATCAATGTTGGAAAACACTGCTGCACTCTTCAATTGATCAAAGAGATCATCAATTCTAGGCAAAGGATATTTATTTTTAATAGTCACCTTGTTCAATTGCCTATAATCGATACACAATCTCATAGTACCATCTTTCTTCTTCACAAACAAAACAGGAGCTCCCCACGGTGAAACACTAGGGCGAACAAACCCTTTATCCAACAACTCCTGCAATTGCACCTTCAATTCTCTCAATTCAGCAGGTGCCATTCTATAAGGAGTAATAGAGATAGGAGTGGTACCGGGCAATGATTCAATACCAAACTCCACCTCTCTCTCAGGAGGCAACCCTGGCAACTCCTCTGGAAACACATCTGAAATTTCTACAACTGTAGGTATACTATCAATTTGAGAACCCCTTACTCTCGTATCCACAATATGAGCAAGGTAAGCATCACAGCCTTTTCTAATCAATCTTCTAGCTGCAACAGCTGAAACAAACAAGGATGCTAGCTGTCCCTGCTCACTAGATACTAACACCTCTCTACCATCGCTGGTTCTCAAAGTAACAACTTTCTTTTTACAGTCTACCACAGCTCCATGTCTAGATAGCCAGTCCATGCCTAGGATCACATCATATTCCTTAAAAGGCATCTCAATCAAATCTCCAAGGAACTCCTCACCTTGAACCACCACTGCACTATCTCGGTGCACTTTACTAACAATCACACTATGCCCTAAAGGATTTGTCACCAATACATCAAATCCTAGGGATTCAGCATGCAATTCAGACATAGGCAAAATAGATGCACTAATATATGAATGCGTGGATTAGGGATCAATCAAAGCAAGTACTGAAGTATCAAATAAAGAGAAAGTACCAGCAATGACTGCAGAAGCATCTGGTTGTCTCTGCATCACATAAATCCTCTGAGAAGATCCAGCTTCCTCTGGTCTACTCTCTCTGGATGTAGAACCTCCTCTAGAACTGAACCCAGATCTGCCTCCTCTGCTGAAACCTTTGCCTCCTCGACCTCCCCTCAGACTAGATCGAGAAGCTGCAGAATCTACTGACATCTGTTATTGCCTCTCAGGACAATCTCTAATAAAATGATCAGGTGATCCACATCTGAAACATACCCCTGCTACACCAGTCTTCCAACAAGTACCACCATGTGGCCTACCACAATGAATGCATATGGGTAAGGTGGATCTCTGCATCACTGGGGTCGGAGCACTCGCCACTGAAACTGTAGGTCTAGATCTCTGCCTCTGAAACTGTACTGACCTACCAGCTGGCCTCTGACTCCTACTAACCCGAGGAACAAAACTTCCTTTACCTCTTTTCGCAGATGAAGACCCTGCCTCAAACTGGGGCCTTCTAATCCTGATCTCTTCCTTTGAAGCAGCTACAATAACCTGAGCTCTCTCCACACTCCGAGCTGCTGCCACAAGCTGGGAAAAATCATGATATCTAGATCCAGCCACAAGACATAAGATAGAGAGCCTCAATCCCTCCTCAAATCTCCTGCATCTATCTATCTCATCAGATATAATACCCCCAGCATACTGGCTCAACCGGATAAACTCTAACTCATATTCCGTCACAGTCCGGTGATCTTGCTTTAAGCTTAGAAACTCCATTTTCTTCACATCCTTATACTCCCTCGGAGTATACTTCAATTCAAACTCTCTTAAGAAATCAGCATAGGACAATGTAGGTGGATCATCCATAGCATGAGGCACTGTCTTCCACCAGTTATATGCATCCTTCTGCAACAAGGATCTTGCATAATCAAATTTTTCTTCTGGAGTGGCTTGTAACTGAACAAATATTCTCTGTACTTTATCTAGCCACTGCTCAGCTACAGCTGGATCAATAGTACCCAAGAAATCTTTTGCTTCGTACTTCCTTAATTTATCATACTGTCTCACTGATACCAAAGGCTGTGGGGGTGGCGGTGGTTGCACTGGTGCTTGCCTCATAATCTCTACCACATGCCTAAGCCAAACTGGTGGAACATCCTCACCAGCTGGTCCCCCCGACACAGAAGCAGGTGCCTCTCCAGCACTATCCACTCTAGCTCCATCATCAGGAGCAACACTCTCCGCACTACCCTCAACTGACTGACGCAAATAAGGATCCATCACAACCTATATCTGCAAACACAGCAGAATACTTCTCATTAAAGATCAGAGACTGCCAATACCAACATGTATGTTATTCAAAAATCCACTTTTTTAAAATCAAAACATTCTTTTTCTTACACTTGACCTAGGTTGAGAATCTCAAACCTAGGCTCTGATACCAAAACAGCTGTAACACCCCTATATCCCGTATACGTACCAAGCATGCTTAAACGATCGTAATATACGTATACTGAATATAGAAAATGCCACAGTTTTAAAATAATACAGAACAATTATCTTTGTAAATAAGTGAAACCAATCTCAAACATTTTAAAAGAAATACAAAAGACACCATATATAAAAACATTTATTAAATTCACAGCGGAAGTTATTACAAATATGTTATAAATCAAATATTACAAAACATAGAATATATATACATGATTGGCAGCTCTTCTCTGATCTTTAAGTCCCAAAAGAAAATCCTCAATGTCTAGCCTCACTTGGTCTCGAGGAGCTCTCAGGTTCAACTCTGTCACCTGCGTGATCAAACACTATCGCGCTAAGCCAACGGCTTAGTAGTACACAGTATACTAACATGATGCTTTAATATGATATAATGTCACGATTAATCTCATACATCATTTAAAAGAATATCACATTTCCACATCATACTTTGTTCAATGTCATAACAACATTCATATTACATCTTCATAGTTCCATTAATTTTACCATTCAAGAATCACATTAAATACAAAGACAAGCATGGGCCCAAAACACACTAATATGCCATTCAATTTTCAGAGTTAATGCTTTGGTTTTGTTATCACATTTATCATTATCATAAACCCAACTAGGCTTCAAGGATTAGGTTCAACCAAGCTTCAAGGGGAACAAAGCATGCTAAGTATCAACCCAACTTGGCTTCAAGAACCAACCCAACCTAGCTTCAAGGGTTGTAACATCTCAATTAGGCTTCAAGGATCAAATCCAACCTAACTTCAAGAGATTGTTACCATTAGGCATGCCACCAACAACAAAACTCTGAAAATGAATAACACATTAGACACACAATTCATTTATTATTTCATTCTCAATTTTCATCATCAATTAGGCAAACATGCCTTATGTCTTTCAATTGAATCATCATAGCCAATCACAATGGCTTCACATCATATTTGAGTTATCATAGCCAATCACAATGGCCTCATATCATATCATATCTCAATTCATATTACACATATAGCATTATTGATATAACATTTCAAAGTACATTATTCATATAACACATTACCATTCATAAGATGCACAATGCATAAAACATAACATTGTTCATATAGTATCATATGCATCATCAAATGTGTGTTCAATCTCAACAAAGCAAGAAGAGCAAAGGACAATCATAGTAGCCAACACACTCAAGGGACACGGCCAAGCTTGTGGCCGTGTCTCTCAATTCAAGCTCCAACACGGCCAAGACTCCCCTAGCTTGGCCGTGTCTCTCTTAAATCCAAAGAAACCAAAATGAAAGAAATCAGGCAGTAGCAAACATAGTCAAGGGACATGGCCAAGCCAGTGGCCGTGTTTCTCCAAAATTGATCCAACACGGCCAAATTTCCTTAAACTTGGCCGTGTCTCCCAAAAATCTTTAGTCTTGCCTGTGTCTCTTCTTTAGTTTGGCCGTGTCTCTCAAGAATAAAAACCCTAAACATGGCCAAATCTCTTTTGATTGAATTTAAACACATTGTACACAACATAATCTTATTCAAATGGATATAAACTATGTCATTAACACTTATTTTACATGTTCATCACATTATTCACATTAACAATACATCAACAACACATTTAATCACTTACCACTTCAAAACCCTAAAACCAACATCACTCTTATTCTTTCAATATCAACATCCACTTAACTTACCATCTTCAAACCAAAACCAACACCTATTTAACTTTGTAACTTACAATCAATTTCAACACTTATAAACACATCTCAAACACACCAAATCATAAGAACAACAAATCATAACTCACCTCAAACACAACTTCAAAGATAACAAAGGAAAACAAGAAAGTACTTACTTAAAATTGAGGCAATTTCACAAATCTCCAACTTAATCCTTTGATTCTCCCTTCAATTTGATTTTAGAAATCAACAAAAATCACTCTTGTTCTTTGGCTTTGGAGGGCCGGCCACCACAAGAGAAAGAGAAGAAGAAGAAAAGAAAATGAAGACAAGTCAACTTCTCTTCTTCTTTAAATCTCCACCAAGCAATTCTAACAAAGCAAAATTACTTAAATGCCCTTTTTTATTTGTTCTCACTTCCTTTAAAACTCTTGCCCTCTTTAGTAATTTCACTCATCCCAAATTAAAATATCTTCTTCCCTTGACTCTCCATTTGACCAACATATATGTTATATATATTAACATATATACAACATATACATTCCATTAACACAATCATTTCCTTTGCAAAAACATATATACATTTAATTCAAATCAAACAACAATTGTATTAAAACTTCTAGGGCATACATTGGGATATTACATTGCCAATAATCATTTACTTTGCCCAATGTGTCATTTGGGGTTCAATGATTCAACATACTTCCCTTAACTTGAAGGCTTTGTAAATTTGTTTTTGTTTTTTTTTTTTTGAATTTTGATCAAATGTTGGCTTTGCCAAATCAATGTCAATTTACCTCAGCACTTGATTTTTCAAATTAACATATCTATAACATGATAGCCCTAGTTACCGTACTAAACTCGGGAATTATTTCTATTTAAGCAAGAATTGTTGCACTTCAGATAGGCACATACACATTTCATTGAGTTTGAATATGGTCTATCTTATATGCATGCTTATCCAAACTATCTCCACTAATAGACTCTACCTACCAAGAGAGATCAACAAGTCTTTGATTGGCTTGAAAAGGGGTCTATAAGGGACATGGGTTTAAATGAAGGCCATTTGTAAGTTTGAGCTATTGTGACACAATGGACAAACCTTCACACTACAAACTGCTTGTTGGAACTTTAGACAGTTGGGAGCATGAAAAGATAGAGCTTTGGCATTCTTCCATCTTCTTGGCGTTAATCTAGATCTTGATTAGAACAGTCTTTGCCCTTGCAAAAAGTTTGGTACCCAAAATCGTTTCTTTTCTTCTTCTCCCTTTTCTTTCTTTTTATTTTTCTTACTCTTCCCTTTCTTTATGCATTTTATCATTTTGTCTTTCTTTCTTGTAGGACTATTAAGTATAGAACTTTCAAGAACTAGATGGTCTTTCTCCTTTTTCTCTAATTTGGATCAAATCTTTTATTGGGTTGGACCAATTCAAGTCAAACTACCCTTATAAACCAAATGAAAGCCTTTTGCTGCTTTAGGTAAAAGAGAACTCAGTTGGCTTTCTAAACCGTTTTGGGTTTTATTTTTTTCTCTTTTATCTTTCTTTCTTTTCTTTTTTTTCCTTTTTTTCTTCTTTTATTTTCTTCTTTTTTCTTTTCTTTTTCTTTTCCTTTTCTTTTCTTTTTTTTTGGTTCTAGCTCAATCAGAGTTGTCATGTTTGTACCAACTTAGGTTTCCAATAATGGATGAGTGAAGTGGTATAAATCTACTTCAGTCTTCACTTTATCTATGATATTTGGTCTAATTCAGGTGAACATCAACTACCCTTATGGTCTTGAGATCTTTAACTATCTTCATGGTTTTGACTATTCATTTTTTTTTATCTTCTTGCCTCTTCATCTTAGTGATCATAAGACTTGTCAAAAGTATCACAATAGCTCGGGGTAGGTTGCTGGGGTTTGTAAGACAATGAAAAGAAAGCTAAAATTTTATAAAGGCTCAAAGGGACAACTAGGGATTGATATTTAATAGGGTTGATACTAGTTGTTGGCTAACCAAGCAATGTCTAGATCATCTCTCCCTTAAATAAGCAGAGTTCAATTTCGCCTCGAAAATTTGTCAAACCATGTTCTAAGACTGACTAGGACCTGGATAAATGTAATTATGTAGGAGCCCTCTCTAAGTAAGCATACACAACTCAATGTTATAGAATTATTCCCTCATCTAGTAAAGTCATTCAAATCATGATGCATAGATATGCTAATTTATAAATATTAAGTTAAGTTCCTCATTGGTTGAGCACCAAAATGAATAAAGACCAACAAACATTTTGATGAAAGTAATTTATTCAAACAAATTTAAAATTTTAAAAAACACGATTATTCCAAATAAATATTAAAGAATGAAAAATTTAAAATCAACATTCAAGCTAAGGGAAGTTTGTTGAGCAAAGCTTCTTTTCCTTTCAAATCTTCAATATTTCCATCTTGAAAGGATGGTAAAAAAAAATCTTCTTCCAATCCTTTTCCTACCATGAAGGTCGCTGGTGGTGGCACTCTTCCAAATTTAGGCAAAGGATTATTCTCGGTATTGGGCTTGTCTGGCTCAGGTAGCTTACCATTGTCTATTAAATTATGGATCTCATGCCTCAACTTCATACAATTGTCCATTTCGTGTCTAGGCCTTTGATGGAATTGGCAAAATGCATTAGTATCAAAGTTAGGTGGAAGAGGATTAGGCAAAGGATGATGAGTCAAGGGTTGTAACAATCCCTTCTTTTGTAGCTTATTGAGAACCCAAGACAGCGGCTTCCCAAATTCTGAAAGCTGCCTCATTCCTCCTTGACTAGTGGCATTAACATCAGCTTCCTTTTGTATACTTTGATTGCTAGGCTGATAATTTCCTTTCTCATTCATTCTTGCCGAAAAGCTGCTCTTCTCCCTTTCCCACTCTTCGATTTGCAAAAGATCTCTGAAATCACGGATGAGTGTATGGGACATCCTTTCAAGAAGACTAGGCAACACCCTCTCACAATCATCCTTATTTGATTAGATTCATCTGGCCTCTTCTTGAGCAAAGTAGCCTTATTTCTCCACCTTTTCACATAGTCCACAAAATTCTCATTTCACCTTTGTCTAATTGACTCAACTTCCATCAAGGTAACTTCCAGCTCGACATTATACCCATATTGCTGAATGAAAACCTTTCAAATGTATTGTATGCACAAATAATAGACAAAGAAAGATAATTAGGACGTTTCTTCCAACCTTATAACTTCCACACATGAATGGTGAGTCTCTTTTCCTAGGTATATGGTTAACAAAATACCAACATGGGGTATCTTATTTTTGAATATTTTCCTCGGACGTTTCAACCAATAGTTATATTTTTGAAAATGGAAATCAGTTCATGATAATTCCCATTAATTAGGTTTTAATCCATTCAACTGAATAAAGTAGTTTTTATGCTATATTGGATTAAAACTAAATTAAGACGTTTATTATAAATAGATTTCTCACTTGAAAAAGTAAGTAATGGTTCATGCCAAAAAAAAACCCATGATTAATTATTCTTAGTATAAACTAGACTCACAATTGATTTTTGGTATTTTGTAATTGACCTAAATAATTTGCAAGCTTTTTGTAAGAAAAAGGTTGGATGAAAATAATTTTGTTTCTAAGCCCATTGTAAAAAGATTTTGGATTTTGGGCTTTGTATTTGAGTCATGAGAAAAAAAATTTGTTTATGGAAAAGTTTTATATCCAAAGACCATTTTGAAAAGTTTTGAAAATAGCTTTGGTCATTTGGACTTCAAAGAAAAAATTTATTTTGAGCTTACAATGTACTTAGGTCATATTGGAAAAAGAATAAACCAAATAAGCCAGGATTTAAGCCAAGATAAATTAGTCATAGTCAAACAATAAGCATTTGGAGGTAAAACCCTAAGGAAAGTAAGTAGGCCAATTACATGAGCTTTAGTCTTTGGGTTAAAAGGATTAGGTTCCCATAGCAAGTATATGCCAAATGGTACAAGGCTACGAGTAGTTATGCCATGCTCGATCTCCATACCTTGAGTGAAAGTATGGCATCCCTTACATAACACAAAACGGGTAACACGGACATCCTAACTCATTCACAAGATGCAATCTAAATGATGCAATGGATAATATAATGATAAGAAAGAATAGAATAATAAAAAGACCAACAGAATCAACTTCTCTCATCCCCAGTGGAGTGACCACTGTGAGCGGAGAATTTTGCCCCCACTCCTGGTGGAATGGTTCTTAAGACTTCGGCACTGTTTAGGCTCGGGGCCTCATAGAACATGGGCCTAAGCCCAGAGAAAATGGAGTCGCCAGCCGGACGGGGCAGGAAAAAGACAGGGGTGGATGACTTGATTCCTAAGGAATCCCTAACCCCTTAATGGGTTCAGAAAGTCGAGTACATGTGGAGAAGGTGAGAAATTACCCAACACCCCCATAATGCCCAATTCATTGGAACTGGCCTCCTTTGTAGGTTAGAGTATTATCAAAATTCTTAAATATAATGATATTATCCATATTACATGCAACAATTAAAATAAAGCATCATTATATTAAAATCAAAGTGATGTCCAAACAAAATAAATAAATGGATACCCATCCATGGATGGAAACATGTCCTTACATCGTCCATGTCTAAAACTAAATAGGACACCCACCGAGAGGTGGAAACATGTCCTTTACATTGGTCCAAAATATAAAAGCAATTTAAATTTCATGAAAATTAATTAATGAGGTACCCAATAATGGAAACATACCTCTTACAATTTTAATACCAAAATAAATAAATAATAATCATAATAATAAAGAGAATATCCATCCATGATAAATTAAATAAATCAAGCATTGAAATTAAATAAATCAAAACATATAATAAACTATATAATTAAATCTAAAATTAAATAAAGCAAATAAAGATACAATTTTAGGTTTATGTCTCAATTTAGGGTTCTTTAACTAAAATTTAGGGTTTTGGGATTTTGAAATTATTATATTTATTATTTAAGTTGCTGTGAAGATTTTTGGAAAAATGGAATTGATTAGGGTTTTATAATTTTAAGAAAGTAGTAAGGTTTTTGGTTAATAAAATTAGGGTTTAGGGCTAACATCATGAAAATAGAGTTTTGGATCCTTAAGATATTAGGGTTCTAGAATTTAAGGTTTGAGGAAATAAGATTTTAGGATTTTTTGAAAAATAAAGCACTTTAGAGTTTGTTTGAAGAATAATTTATGGTTATGGAAGAAGAACTTAAGAATTTGGGATCTAAGGTTTGAAAGTTAATTTTTAGGGTTACTAGCTATTTGGAAAACATATTTGGATTCAATAAAGCAACTTTGAATTTTAGACTTTAGGAAATAATTTAGGGTTTTGATAATTGAAAAGCTATTTTGAGGTTTTAGGAAATATAAGGCAAATTAGGGTTTGGTTCTTAGGGTTTGCTAGAGATAGAGTTTAGAAATTCGGCTTATTGGATCAATTTTAATAATTAAACTATTTGCAAACTCAAGTTTATGGTTTCTGGAATTTAGGTTTGGGAATTTGGTTTTAGGAAGCTAGGGTTTAGGATAGTTAGGGTTTCTAGTGGCTTTAGATAGAATAGTTTGGGGAAGGGATTACGGGGCGACAAGCTTTAAAATAAATCAAGGTTTTAATTTATCTTTTTAGAAGAAACATTGATTATAGAGATAAATTGAGATTTTGGAAAACAATTAGGTTTGTGAGACTTAAACGGAATAATTTAGGGTTTAAAATTTTTTGGAACTAAAATAACAGTTTAGGGTTTTGATAATTTAATCAACGATTTAGGCTACGTGATGAATGGACAAATTTTGATCTATAAAACATACTATTAAGTTTAGTAATTTAGGTTACTAAAAGATTCAATATCAAAACAAATAATAGAAACGTTTAAAAGAAAATAAGGCAATAACATCGTATGCTTAAACAATTCATGAATCAAACGTAAGAATGTTATAAATATAATCAAATAAAAGATTTATAATCAAACCTCCATTTGTTGGTTCCTCCACAATTGTCTTTTAGATGAATAATGAACAAAGGCAGTGTTACTGCCTTTGATGGATTGGTGATTGTTAATTTCTTTTGTCGTCTTCTACCTTTCTGGTTTAATCTCTCCTAATCTCAATTGCCGACCCTTGTTAATGTTAATTGCCATTTCCCCCTCTAGGGTTTTCTCCGTCTCTCTTATTTTCTTAGGGTTTTTTTTTTCTCTTTTTTTCCCTCCCCATTGTTCTTGTTTTAATGTGGTATTTATAGGAAAAATAAAGTCCTAATCCTATTTTAATAAGGAAATATTATCTATTTAGGAAAAACTATAAAACCGAGTAAAATAAGGTCTGGTTAAAAAATCGGCAGTGCGAGGGCTGGGCTGGCAAAAACAGGCGTAGTGGGCTAGATGGGCAAGCCAGTTCGTCGTAGAACTTGACAAGCCCAACTGCAATGAATTGGGCACTTCCCAATTCACCGTAGACAATTTCTGCGGTGAAATGGGCTGCCGCGCGGGCTTCACGTCCCTCGCCGATCTGTCCAATTATTTTTTATTATTTTTTATATCTTTTATTTTTATTAAAAATAACTACTAAATATTATTAATAATTAAAATATTATTAAAATAAATAAAATACCACAAAATTTTTTTGGACTATCGGATTTGAATTGGTCAAAAATTAAGGGTCTACAGTACCCAACTTTCCGAACTTCCTCCATTAGGGGGTTGGGGATTCCTTAGGAATCGAGTCATCCACCCTTTTCTTTTTCCCAGCCCATTCAGGTGATGACTCCTGTAGACCCTTAATATTTGACCCAGTCCTGTCCAATATATTTTAATTAGTCCAAAATAATTTTGTTAGTCCAAAACAAATTTTATTATCTTAATTAAATAATATTTGCTTTAGTATTTAATTTTTATAATTAATAAAAAATAAAAAATAAAAATAATAAACAAATAAATAAATAAAAATCGGCGACGAAAAATTTTGTCGTCGAAAAGAGTTGCGGGGAAATGGCCCTCAGGCCAATTCTCGCCTGCGGCAGTTTTTTGCCAGCACATTTTTTCCCAGCAGTTTTTTTTTACAGTGCAATTTTTCCACAGCAGTTTTTTTTCGCCAGCGAAATTTTTCCGACGCAAATTTTTTCGAAACCAAATACAATTAGGTTTCGATTTCCTTTTCTTAATCAATGTTAGATTCCGTGAATAAGTAAAATTAATCATAAAATTCTTCTAAAAATAAGGATTAAAACAACACAAAAAAGGGACAATCGAGTGAATTGAAAAACTTTGAATCAATCGGACTTTTTGAGAGAAGCAAACAAGTAAATTCAATCTATCAAAGGCAACCATCTTGCCTTTGTACTTGTTCATCCAAGAAGCAATTTTTGGTGGAACCAATGAATGAGGGTTTGAATATCTAATTTCTTTACTTTCTCACAGTAGCTTTAATGAATCATTTTTTCTATTTCCAAAAACCCTAAAAATCATTCTTCTTTTTCTTCTAAACCTTAAATCCCTAAAATGTTTCTTCTAAACCTAAGAACCCTAATTTGTTTCTTCTGTCTCCAAACACCCTAATTCGTTTCTTTTGTTTTCAAAAATCATAAAAACCTTAAATCATTTCTTTTGTCTCCAAAAACTTTGAAAACCCTAAATCACTTTATTAATTCCCAAAACCCTAATCTCTATTCCAAAAAGTGAGTAGCCTTATTTTTAAGAATTAAAAGCTTTAACCCTAATTAATCCTTCTCTCCAAAATCACACAGTAAGTATTATTCTTTTAAAAATAACACTAGTTTCTTCCAATTTCAAAGCCCTATTTTTTTAAATCTGAAACCCTAAAATCTTAATTTTCAACACCGAAACCTACAATCCTAGAAGCCAATTTTCAAAATCTTCCCGGTGCGGACCTGGACCCCGCAAGGGGCGCTGCCCCCTTGACCCCGTATGGGTTCGGGTCATTATTTATTTATGCATTATAAATCTTCATGTTTTACTTCCATTATTATGATTATTCAAAATACAAACAGTAAACCCAAAACCAAATAATATAAAACTTAAAATTTCCTAATTTCATGATTTTACTCCTCAAACCCTAATTTTGTTAATCAAAGAACCTCATCAATCTCTTAAATTATAAAGCTTTCATCCATTTCAATTCCCTTAAAACTTACAGTAGCCTAGACCAATAAATTCCAAAATCCTAAATATTAATTGAAGAATCTTAAATAGAAACAGTAGCCCTAATTTGTGTCTTTAATTGCTTTATTTAATTTTATATTTGATTATGTAGTCTATTATATGCTTTAATTTATTTTCAATGCTTAGTTGATTTATTTGAGTTCAATGCTTGATTTACTTAGTTTATCATGGATGAATATTTATTTTACTTAGTTTATCATGGATGAATATTCATTTTTTATTTTGATTAATACCTTTGATGAATGATTTATTTATGATGAATGGTTATTTACTTTTATCGATTTATTTAGATTTCCAAATGTTGTAAGAGGTATGTTTCCACTTGGTGGGTACCTCATTAGTTAAATATCATGCAATTTAGATTTCTTTTCTATTTTAGAACCAATGTAAAGGACATGTTTCTACCTTTCGGTGGATGTCCTATTTAGGCATGGATTATGTAAGGGCATGTTTCCATCGTCGGATGGGTGTCCATTTATTTGTTTTGCTTGGACATTGTTTTGATTTTCAATATATCGATGCTTTATTTTAATTATTGTGTGTAATATGGATAATTTTGTTATATTTAAGAATTTTATAATATTAAGACATTTAAAGGAGGTCGGTTCCAATGAATCGGGCGTTGTGGGGATGTTGGGCCATTTATCACCTTCCCCACACGTACCGAACTTTCCAAACCCATTAGAGGGTTGGGGAGTCCTTAGGAATTGAGTCATCCACTCCTTTCTTTTTCCCGGCCCATCTGGGTGGTGACTCCATTTTCTCTAGACTTAGGTCCATGTTCTCTAAGGCCCCGAGCCTAAACAGTGCTGAAGTCACAAGAACCATTCTACCGGGAGTGGGGGAGAAAATCCCCGCTCACAGTGGCAACTCAACTGGGGATAAGAGAAGTTGATTATGTTGGTTTTATATTATTCTATTCTTTCTTATAATGATATTATCCATTGCATCGTATTAGATTGCGTTGTGTGCGTGAGTTAGGATACTCGTGTTACCCGTGTTGTGTTATGTAAGGGATACCATACTTTCACTCAAGGTATGGAGATCGAGAATGGCATAACCACTCATAGCCTCGTACCGTTTGGTATATACTTGCTATGGGAACCTAAGCCTTTTAACCCAAAGACTAAAGCTCATGTAATTGGCCTAGTTACTTTCCTTAGGTTTTACCCCAAATGCATGTTATTTGACTATGATTAATTTATCTTGGCTTAAATCATGTCTTATTTGGTTTGTTCTTTTTCTAATATGACCCAAGTACATTTTCAAGCTCAAATAAATTTTCTTTAAAGTCCAAAAGACCAAAAATATTTTTCAAAACTTTTCAATATGGTCTTTGGACATAAGACTTTTATAAAAATAAATCAAAAATTCTTTCGCTCATGGCACAAATACTAAGCCCAAAATCTATTTTTTCTAAAATATTTTTACAATGGGCTTAGAAACAAAATTATTTTCAACCTTTTCTTACAAAGAGCTTGCAAAATATTTAGGTCAATTACGAAATACCAAAAATCAATTGTGAGCCTAGTTTATACTAAGAATAATTAATCATGGGCTTGATTTTGGCATGAATCGTTAGTTACTCTTTTCAAGTGAGAAATCTATTTATAATAAACCTCTTATTTTAGTTTTAATCCAATATAGCATAAAAGCTACTATAGTTAGTTAAATGGATTAAAACCTAATTAATCGAAATTATCATAAGTTGATTTTCATTTTTGAAAATATAACTACTGGTTGAAACGTCCGAGGGAATTATTCGAAAACAAGATGCCCCATGTTGGTATTTTGTTAACCATATACCTAGGAAAAGAGACTCACCATTCGTTTGTGGATGTTATAAGGTATGGAGAAGACCGAAACTTTTGATGTTGAAAAGATGATTGCTGATTTAGAAAAGAAATTTGAGAAGAAACTAAAAACCGAGGAAATGTCCGAAGTTGACAAATTATTTGAGCTAGACGAAGAAGTTCCATACAAATTCAAGATGCCATCTTTTGCGAAGTTTGATGGAACTGGAAATCTTCATCTCCATGTGAAGCAGTATATCACTGCCATGCAATCTGCCCGTGCTA
This sequence comes from Garcia nutans, assembly GCA_947685225.1. NCBI lineage: Eukaryota > Viridiplantae > Streptophyta > Magnoliopsida > Malpighiales > Euphorbiaceae > Garcia > Garcia nutans. Next base: position 42,506,888 of record CANTUV010000045.1, read on the forward strand.
CTAAGGCTCAAACCCTAAGGTACTTTATGCTCTCATTGGACCCTGTTGTCCAAAAATGGTTCAATACCTTAGATGATGGAACACAAAAGAGTTGGGATCTGCTTTACAAAGCCTTCATCCAAAAATATGGATATAATGTCGAGATGCAAGTTACCTTGACGGAAGTGGAATCCATTAGGCAAACGTCGAATGAGAATTTTGTGGATTATGTGAAGAGATGGAAAAACAAGGCTGCTTTACTCAAGAAGAGGCTCGATGAATCCGATCAAATAAGGATGATTGTGAGAGGGGTGTTGCCCAGTCTTTATGAGAGGATGTCTCATACACTCATCCGTGATTTCAAAGACCTTCTCTAAGTTGGTTTGCAAATTGAAGAATGGGAAAGGGAGAAGAATCATTTTTCAACAAGAAGGAATGAGAAAGGAAACTATCAATCTGGTAGCCAAAGCATGCAAAAGGCAGTCGGTGTTAACGCTACTAACCAAGAAACAAGGAGACAATTTTTGGAATTGGGGAAACCAATGTCTTGGGTTCTCAATAAACTTCAAAGAAAGGGATTGCTACAATCCTTAAATCCTCATCCTTTGCTTAACCCTCTCCCACCTAATTTCGACACTAAAGCAAGGGCATGACAAGGATAGATGTGTGAGGTTGAGACATGAGATCCAAAATCTAATCGATAATGGGAAGCTGCTAGAGCCCAATAAGCCAAACACCAAAGATAATCCCTTACCAAAGTTCAATAGGGTACCACCAACGGCAACCTTCATGATTGGAGGAGGTTTACATGAGGATTTTGTCATGTCTTCTTTTCAAGATGTGGGTAAAGAAGCAACCAAAGAAGAGGGGGTATTTGGCAAAATTAAATGAGCTATGGTGGGCGAAGAAGTAACAATTTGTGTTGTCAATGGGCTTTGGGATTCAAGTTATAGTGATGATGATCTTGTATCCAAGAAGGAGGATTGGACTTGGTCCGATCCCGAAGAAGATGAAGTAATGAACACTAGATCCGGTAAGCCTTATGCAAGGCCACCACCTAAGGAGGTAGAAAATAATAAGGGTAAGGAAGTTGAAATAGGAAATAAAGAAGAGGACGATGATGCTGTACTCAAGCAATTGAAAAGAACCCAAGCAAGTGTTAGCATTTGGGACTTATTAGCTACTTCTAAAAGGCACTGAGAAACTATGGCCAAACCCTTGGCTAGCATGCCAATTTCTACCTCCACGACATCGGAGGAGCTAATCAATATCATAAAAATTGGAGGGGTAATGAAATGTGAAGAGGTTCAAGAAAAGAGTGAAGTTGAAATGGGAGCAGTTTATTTTTTCAGATGCGGACTTACCAGAGGAGGGGAGAGATCACATCCGCCCTCTCTTTATCAAAATAGAAGTCAAGGGGAAGAGGACTCCATGTGTAATGGTCGATGATGTGTCCGCCATAAATGTTTGCCCAGTTAAGATATTGCCAAAGCTAGCCATTTCAACAAGGGATCTAAAGCCGACCGAAGTAACAATTCGGGCTTATGACAACACTAAGAGACACGCTGAAGGGACTTTCAAAGTTGCTGTCAAGGTTGGTCCAATTAAATCTATTGTTGAATTTATTGTTTTAGACATATCGGTTACCTTCGCCTTACTCTTGGGTTGACCATGGTTTCATCCTCTTGGTGGAGTTCCTTCCACCCTTCATCAAAAGATCAAGTTCTCCAATGGAGATGAGACAGTGGTCATTGAAGCTGAAGATAATGAGATTGTTAATGCTCTAATGATAGAGAGGCCTCTCAATGGTTTTCAAGTAGCTGTAATTTCTGATAATGAAGTAATGGACTCCAAAGTCTTGAATATGATGAAGAACATGAACTACCTTCCCGAAGCTGGTCTTGGAAAGGGTAAAGCCAGTTTGACAAAGCTGCCAGATTTTAGAACTCAAACTTCCAAGAAGGGATTGGGATATGATGAAGCCAACAATGTCCAACCAAAGAAAAATGAGAAGATGGACTTCCCACCACTTGAAGAAATCTTTGTCAAAGCTCCAGATATGGGACCACTCCAAGGAATGCCCGAGCCGATCATTTTCATGGGTAAGTTGATCCCAGGTTTTGAAATTTTTGCAGATGTGGCCAAGCTAGTCGACCAAGTGAAGAAAGAGCTCACCTTGTCAGCCAATAAAGTATCCAATCCAAAAGAGAAGAATGAAGCTGTCCTGAAAGCCGAGAAGACTCTGGAGGAGATTGCTGCTCTGGTTGAAGAAAAGTTTGAAGACATCCTGCCTTATGATTTTAAGAACAATGATTTTGATTTTGATTTTGATTTGTTTGCTTTGTATGAGGATGATGATGTTTTCTTTTCCAAAATGAATGCAATAAAGTCTGATTTTGCTTACTTGTGTGATGTTTCTCCTGATGGTTGCATACATTCAAATAGCAATTACATGAGTATCTTTAATATTAATTCTGTTAACACACAATCATTAAATTTGGGAACAACCGAAAATCCTAAAAACATTAGCATAACATCCGACCTTACTCTTGATGAGAGAGAGAGATTTGAAAAAATATTCAAAAAATATGAAGAAGTGTTTGCTTGGACTTATGAGGATATGCCTGGAATAGATCGAGACATAGCCGAGCATCATATTCCTACTTACACTCACATGAAACCTGTCAAACAAAAGCTTAGGCGATTAAGACCTGAGTGGGCTGAATTGGTTAAAGAAGAGGTCACTAAGCAAATACAAGTAAGGTTCCTTGAAGTGATAGAATATCCTGATTGGCTATAGAGATTTGAACAAGGCTTCCCCTAAAGATGATTTCCCTTTACCTCATATAGATGTCCTCATTGATAGTGCAGCCTCTAGCGTGCTACACTTGTTTGTAGATGGATTTTCGGGACACAATCAAGTGTTAATAGCCCAAGAGGATAAAACCAAAACAACTTTCAATACCACATGAGGTATATTTTGTTATAGGGTAATGCCATTCGGGTTAAAGAATGCTGGAGCAACCTATCAAAGGATGGCCACCACATTATTTCATGGCATGATGCACAAAGATGTTAAAGTATATGTTGATGATATGATAGTTAAATCGGACACAAGGAAACAACACTTCCAAAACTTAGAATTATTCTTCGATAGATCTTTGAAATATAAGTTAAGATTGAACTCGAAAAAGTGTGTATTCGGTGTTACCTCAGGTAAATTATTGGGACATGTGATTGGTCCGAATGGCATTGAGATTGATCCTGACAAAGTTAAAGCAATCAGGGATATGCCAGCCCCTAAGACGAAGAGAGAAGTTTAGAGATTTATTGGTAAATTACAATACATTAACATATTCATAGCAAAACTCACAACAATTTGTGAGCCTATCTTCAAATTGCTTAAAAAGAATCAGCCGGTCATATGGGATGAAGAATGTCAAATGGCCTTTGAGAGAATAAAAGAGTATTTGTTGAATCCACATGTTTTAAAACCACCTAAAACCGGCAAACCTCTATTACTATACTTAGCAGAGGAAGAAGAGTCTATAGGAGATATGCTAGCCCAAGCAAATGAGTCAGGGATTGAGCATGCAGTTTACTATTTGAGTAAAAGCTCCTACCTTATGAAATTAAGTATAGTATCATTGAAAAGACCTGTATAGTCGTGGTTTGGTCTTCTAAGAAGTTGCGGCACTACTTTCAATCGTATAGTGTGCAAGTAATTTCCAGGTTGGATCCAATGAAGTACTTAAGGGAGACACCCTCTTTGATTGAGAAATATGGTCGATGGTTGATAATATTAGAAGAATTTGAGATTGAATATGTAACCAGGAAAAATATCAAAGGTAGAGCGACGACAGAATTCCTAGCCCAACAACCATTACCGAAAAATGAAGAGGTAATCATGGAATTTCCGGTTGAACATTTAGAAGCACTTGAAGTAGAAGGGTGGAAAATGTATTTTAATGGAGTAGTGAACAAGAAAGGGGCAGGTTTGGGAGTTATACTAGAATCACACGAAGGGGAACTTATCCCTTTAGCCAAAAAGTTAAAATTTAGGGCAACCAATAATATGATGGAGTACGAAGCTTATATTTTTGGTTTGGAAACCCTGATGATTATGAAAGTGGATAAGGTGGAAGTTTTTGGCGATTCATTGCTAGTAGTTTCCCAAGTAAATGGAGAGTGGGAGTTGAAAGAGGAAAAATTAAAACCATACCACCACTAATTGACCATGATGAAGAAGAACTTTAAGGAGTGTAGGTTTGTATACCTATCAAGAGAAGAAAATCAGAAGGCTGATGCCCTAGCCACATTGGCTTCGGTATGGTAAAATCTTATCAGTTTATTTCTTAAGCCTCTGATTTTGACTAGTTCATCAACTCCTTGCTATAAATATGAGACAATCATGGAAATTGATACAGACCATGATGCGTGGTATGATACTATAAGGCGATTTTTGGAAGAAAGAGAATACCCACAGGGGGCAACAAAGAAAGAAAGAAGAGCCATAAGGCGGTGGTCTTTGCAATACATCGCATTCCATGGAGAGTTATATCGAAGATGGTCCGATGGGGGTGCATTTGAGATGTTTAAGAAAGCCTGAAGTGGAGCGTATCATGTCAGAAATACATGCGGGAAGTTGCGGTCCGCACATGAGTGGTTGGCCCTAGTTAATAAGATTATAAGGCAAGGTTACTACTGGTTGACCATGGAGAGAGATTGTATTGAGTTTGTAAAGAAGTGCCAACAATGTCAGATGTATGGTAACTTGAATCACATGCCTCCTGAAGAACTGCATTCTATGAATTCACCCTGGCCATTTGCCACTTAGGGTATCGAAATTATAGGAGAGATATATCCGACAGCTTCAAAAGGTCACCGTTTCATTGTGGTAGCATTAGATTATTTTTCAAAATGGGTCAAAGCTGAATCCTTCAATAAACTGGGTGCAAGCAAAATGGCTAGATTTATTGAAAAGAACCTCATCTGCAAATACGGGGTCCCGCACAGTGTGATATCATACAATGGGGTATAGTTTCAAGGAGCAGTTAAGGATTTATTCTTAAAGTACCAAATCCATCATCATCGATCCTCTCCTTATAGACCAAAGGCTAATGGCGCAGTAGAAGCAACAAACAAAATAATTAAGCAAATTCTGTCCAAGATGACCAAGACTTACAGGGATTGGTCAGAGATGCTTCCCTTTGCTTCATGAGGATATAGGACAAGTGTGCGAACACCTACTGGAATGACACCGTTCTCTTTAGTTTACGGGATGGAAGTAGTGTTGCCATTTGAAATTGAGATCAAGTCATTGAGAGTGGTCTTAGAAGCTGAATTTCCTAAAATGGAATGGGTAGCGAGCAGATACACATAGTTAGCTTTACTAGAAGAGAGAAGATTAAAGGTGTCACATCCGCCCACCGCATTTATGCATAGTAGTCATGTGCACAGTGAGAGAAGGGGAAATGAGAAGATACTTCCCGACAACGGCCCCAGATAAGGCTATAGGATCAATAGGACCTAATTGAAAAAAATGTAAAGTTTTGGGGAGGTGACTGTAATTTCCAAAAAGTTTTGGGGAGGTGACTGTAATTTCCAAAAGTTGTACTGGAGATTCTTAAAAGTGCACATAACAGACTCCAAAACTGGAGAGTAGAGAAAAATTGGGTCACAACGACGCGTAACGGTTTTTCCAGAAAATGCCTCGTTAGAGAGAAATGAAGTCATGTAGACTAGGGCCATTTTGGTCATTATTAATAAAAATTTATACATGAATCTAAAGTAGGAAATAAACATAAGAGTGAGAAGAGGACGTCGAGGGGTTGAATATGAAACGATCATCAGAAGAAACGGAGCCGGGCAAAACCCGAGCAAAGAAAGGACTTAAAGGGAATTTTGTAAAAAGTCAAGGGCTTATTGGTAATTTTTCAAAATGACCTGGAAACCTAAAATAGACTTCAAAAATAGAAAGTAGAGGTCGAGAGGATCAAAACCATATATAGTTTGCGTCGTGAAACTGTACGGTTTAAAAGTTACAATCGATTAATCGCTGGAGGGTATTTTGGTCTTTTCACACCCTAGACCATAAAATTACAGCACAAGGAGGTTGGGGGGCCAAAATATAATTAAAAGAAAGTCCAAGGGCTTGGGTTTTAAATAAATAAAAGAAAGAGACAAATGGACTAATGGAAATTAGCCATTTAGAAGTCATAAAAAGAAGAAAAGAAAAAGAGGTGGACAAATGGCCCTAAGGCATTTACCCAACCCAAAAGTGAGCATCATTTCTCCTATATATATATCATAGTAAGAAGAACAAAATCTCTCTCTCTCACCTCCAAACCGTCGGCCTCCATAGGAAGAAAACCAAAGAATTTCCAATTTTTGTCAAGTTTGATTCAAGTTCAAGGTGAGTTTTAAGGTTTTCAAGTATGTAGAATTCAATTCTAGTATCAATTTTAAGTATTTATATAACTATTGGAAGATTGGAAATTAGGGTTCTTATGGTGGAATTGGGAAAAATTGAAGTAGTGATGATATTGATTAATTAAATGGAAGAATCAAGGGTTCTAAGGTTTAATAAGGTTAGATTAGGATTTAGTTTGAAAAGAAATGGAGGATAGCTTATTGTTCTAAATTGCTAAGGTTTATATTTAAGGTTGTGTTCTTCAATTTCTTGAAGGAGAAACAAGGATTAAGGAAGGAGAAGAAGGAAAAGCAAAGGAGAATTAAAAGAACAAGGTTTGGTACTTTACCATAAAAGAAATTTTATTTTCTTACAAACTTTGGGTTATGGAATTTTTGATGTTGATGCTTAAATGTATTGATTGAGTTTAAATTAAATGTTTGAGTTATGTTCTTGGTTTCTTATGGTAATTGAGTTGCCTAAATTTAATTTAAACCAAATGTTTTGAGAAAAATTTGTCAAGTTGATTTGATGAACATTAATTAGTTTGATTTAAGTTAAACATGCAAAAGTTGTCAAAGGGAAGTGTTTGAATCTTCACTTTATCATTAAAGAAGCCTTCATATTGATCTGACAAAGAAAAATAAACTATCCCATGTATTTCATATGTTTGGGCCGAAATGGTCCCAAAATGGCAGTTTTCTGGACTCTTTTTGTGGCTGTTGTTTGAGGTAGCAAATGAATGAATTTTTCAATGAAATTTTACGTGTAATTAGTCAAAATATGAAATAAGTTTCCTGTAAAATTTCAACCAAAAATAAGATCGTTTACTTGGTCAAATGTAAGACTGAAGTGGATTAAAATTTTGACAAAAACCCAGATTTTACAATTCATATGGTCATGCCATTTGTGTTGCCGATTTTACGTGCCGCGACACTATTCATTTGGTCAATTTGTGACCTTTTGAGGAATGCTTTGAAATGTTTGATATTTTTATTATGGATGTTAAATATGTGAAAAAGGGCAATGGTTTGACTAAAGAATGTGGTGCGCGGCGTAAATGGCAAAGTGCGATGGAAATTTAAAATGATTTCTCGAGTCATTCTAAAATGAAGTTTGAGACTTAAATTGAATCATTTTAACCTTTTTGCTCTACTGGGTAGTTGGGAGTGGTAGATAAGGGTATGGTGCACTATACTAACTTATGCAGTACTGCTTGATATTGTGATTGAATTGTTATGATCTGAACTCAATGGTGAAGGCCATTGGGGCCAATGGTGAGAGCCATTGGTTATAACCAGGATGGTGAGGGCCATTCCTGTGATATGATAATGGTGGTGAGGGCCACCTATGTTACAGTGGTGAGGGCCACCGCCTTATCGCTATGGTTCCCTATATACCAGTAGAGCCAAAGTCCTGTTTTTCTATACTATGTAATGCAAAATGAGTTTGAATTATGGTTTTTACATTTGTTGACAGCATATTTACACTGAATGTACAATAACTTCCATTCGTTTAATGTTGGTTTATATTTTATTCAATGATTTCCTTTTATTTCAAATGCTTTCATGTTTTACTTTTATTCCATTGGAAAAGTACCCACTGAGAGACATTGCTCAGCGAGTTAAGTTTTCCTTGACTCGTAGGTTTGGAGCAGTAGCTAATTCTTAGAAAGCGACGATCAGACCCACAACATCTCAGAGTAGATCTCTTAGTTTCCATTTTGAGTTAGCTAGTTGTGGCATGTATATGTATATATAAGATTGAGAATTTCTATGTTATACTGTACGTTCGTAGTATGTAATAATAATAAACCTCTACGTTATTTTGTATTAGAAGTGTGAACTCTTCTTGCAGGTTTGTAGTTGAGGTTATAAGGTGGATTCATTGGGAGTGTATTGAAATTGATTGTGTTTGCGTTGGTTTGTGAAAAAAAAATGTTTTCAAAACTTAGAAAAACCAGTTTTGTCGACACTTGGTACCAAATTTATAGGCAAACCTCTGGCAAAATTTCTGTAAAACCAAAACTAAAATTTGACCAAGTAAAATTGGTAGCAACATTCAGATAGTGTGGCGCCTCTGCTCAGCTTACACACGTTGCCCAGGAAGGGGTGTTACAAAAGTCACTGTATCTATAACACCCCTTCCCGACCTACGTGTGTAAGCTGAGTAGAGACGCCACACTATCCTAATGTTGCTACCAATTTTACTTAGTCAAATTTTAGTTCCGATTTTTACAGAAATTTTGCCATAGTTTCGCCTAGAAATTGAATCCCAAGTGTCAACAAAACTGGTTTTTTTCTGATTTTTTGAAAACATTTTTACACAAACCAATGCAAACAAAATCATTCTCAGTACACTCCTAATAAATCCCCCTTATAACCTCAACTACAACCTGCAAAAAGGATTTACACTTCTAGTACAAAATAAAGTAAAGGTTTATTATGAAACACAGTAGATAAAATATTTGTTCACTATACAGCGGAAAGTAACAATATTTACAAATTCATATACATCAAAACTCAAGTTTTACAAAACATAAAGTTTATACATGTTTGGCAGTCAGTCTTTGATCTTTAAGCCCACTATTCACACTTCAGAATCTAAACTCTACTCGGCCTAGAGGAACTCTCTGATTCCACCCTGTCACCTGCGCGATAAACCACAATCGCGCTAAGCCAACGGTTTAGTGGTACAAACAACCATAATATTATGCCTCAATGCAATGCCAATGTCACACAATCAAGTTTCATAAACAATTCAAAAGAATATTATATTTCATAATCTTACATTATTTAATAATTAATCAAAACATTCATGATTCACATTGAAAACAAAGACAAGCACGGGCCTAAAATACACTAATATGTTATTCAAAGTTCAGAGTTACTGCTTTGGTCCATAATCACAATCATCAAGCCCGTAGGCAATATATATATATCTATCCATGGATAGCGTAACAGACCCAGTCTCTTGGACCTCAACCCGGTTAGAACCGAGGAAATCCTCAACCCGGCTAGACTGTTACTATTTTTGAGGCTTATGACCCAGTCTTTTCACCCCAAAAACATCATATTTCACATTTATCATTTCACATTTTTGAACTGGAATCGGCTTACGACCCGGTCTTTTCACCTATCCAGTGATTCATAGGCATGCCGCCAAACCCAGAACTCTGAAAATGGAATTAACATATTAGGCACACCATCATCATATCTTTCACATTTCATATTCCATATTTCATTTCATCATCATATAGGCAAATATGCTTCAACCATCTTATTTACATCATTATAACCAAACACATTGGTTTTACATCTCATTATATCTCAAATCACATTAATCAATTCATCACTCAAGTGTATATAACCAATGGCATTAACACACATTTTACATGCTCATCACAACATTCACATTATACCAAACATACATTATTAATATGCATTAACAATGCATTAGATTTCTTAACACATTTACAATCAAATGTATGTTAAGTCTCAACATCATATGAATGTATCAATAATGTAGTTTGTACTTACCTTAAAACCAACTCACACCAATCTATACACTTACTCTTCCAAGAATCCTCAACACTTAGGTTAGGGCAATTCAACCTCTTCACAACCTAATCCAAAAGGAATATTAGCAAAATGACCATATGAATAGTAAATTCTGGTTTTGGACTCAACTTAATCATTAATTTGAAAATTTGTATAAAATAATCTACTTAATTAAAAACTCTAAAATTTTTACAGAATTTAGTTTTACATATTTTAATCATTCCTTTAAAATTTCAGATCAAACTGAACACAAAATCTTGGTCAAATAGTTCACCCAACTAGACTGCTCCAATTGCCCTGCATCCTGGCAGCAGTTCTGAACTTTGTGAATTCCGTAAATTAAATTCAATCAACGTGGTTCCAAATTATTTTTCTCAAATACTAGACTCAATAAGAAAAAACATATCCAAAATTCAATTGGATATTATGTTTCTACATTTTATTAAAAATCCCGAAAGATAGCTGTCTCAGTCAAGGTACCTGCTGGAACAGGTCTAATAAAAATAATCTTTCCAAAATCATAACCATTCCAAAATCAAATCAACATATTTTTCAGTCATTCTAGACTCATAGAGGCACAACATATCAAACATTCACTTCAAGAACATTTTTCTATATTTAATTAAAAATTATACAAGTCACAGCATTTACTAATTGTAAAATAGAAAAATTTCAAAAGGAGTTCAATGGTTAAAGTACCAAACTCATGTATTCTATGCTTTCAACTTCACTAAACACAACTCTTACTCTTCCATCACCAACACTAACCTAACTTCTTATCTTTAATTCAATTTCAACACTTTCAAACATAATCACAACTCAAATAAAACAAGGGAAATCAAGAGAGAACTTACCAAAGTTGATGAAACTTCAAAATTTTCCAACGCAATCACTTGATTCTTCCTTCAATTAGCTCTTAAAATTCGAAAACCCTCACTTGCTCTCTTGCTTCCTTGATGTCCGGCCAACACAAAGAGAAAAGAAAAGAAAATGACAAAGTGTAAGAGACAAAGTCAAATTTCTCATCTCTTTAAACCTCCACCAAGTATTCCAAATAAGAAATTACTTAAATACCCTCTTCTATTTAATTTAGCTCCCTTTCCCTTACTTTCCTTTTTAGTAATTTCACAAATATCAAATTAAATATCTTCTTCCTTTGACCATCCATTTTGACTTGTATATATGTTATATATATTTCCATATATACAACATATAAACTCTCTCTTAATTCTTTTTCTTTCCAATTACACATATACATTTAATTCAAATAAAACAACAATTATATCAAGACTTCTAGGGCACACTTTGGGATATTATAATTCTCCCCCTCTAAAAAGAAATTTTGTCCTCGAAATTACCTGATATCAAGTCTGAAACAGTTGAGGATACTGATCTCGCATCGCTTGCTCACTCTCCCAAGTTGCCTCTTCTCTACCATGATTCTTCCAAAGAACCTTTACAAGTGGCACTTTCTTATTTCTCAACTCTTTCACTTCATGTGCCAAAATAGAAATTGGTTCTTCTTCAAAAGTTAGATCCGGACTAACCTCAATAGATTCAACTGGTAAAACATGAGATGGGTCAGATCTATACCTTCGCAACATAGAAACATGGCAGACATTATGGATTCTATCCAATTCAGGCGGCAAAGCAAGACGATAAGCAACTGGTCCAACTCTTTCTAATATCTCATACGGTCCAATAAAATGAGGACTCAGCTTCCCTCTTCGACCAAATCTTAAAATCTTTTTCCAAGAAGACACTTTTAGAAATACTTTATCTCCAATATCAAATTCTATGTCTCTCCTCTTCAAATCTGAATAAGATTTCTGTCGGTCTAAAGCTGCTTTCAACCGATTCTGAATTAACTTCACTTTCTCTTCCATTTCTTTAATCAAATCAGGACCAACCAATTTGCCTTCCCCAACTTCATTCCAACATAGAGGCGTTCTACATCTTCTTCCATACAATGCCTCAAATGGTGCCATTCCAATATTGGATTGATGACTGTTGTTGTAAGCAAATTCTACAAGTGGCAAAAATCTGTCCCAACTTCCAGAGAAATCAATGACATAGCTTCTCAACATATCCTCAATAATTTGTATCACTCTCTCTGAATGCCTATCTGTCTGTGGATGAAAAGCAGTGCTAAAGTGCAATCGAGAACCCAAAGCACCATGTAAACTCTTCCAAAATCTTGAAGTAAATCTAGGATCTCGATCAGACACTAAAGAAATTGGGACTCCATGCAACTTTACTATCTCATTGATGTACAACTCAGCTAACTTCTCAAGTGAAAAGTCCATCCGAACCAGAAGAAAATGAGCTATCTTTGTCAATCTATCAACAATCACCCAAATAGCATCATGCTTCCTCTGTGTCAAAGGTAAACCAGACACAAAATCCATTGTCACTCTCTCCCATTTCCATTCAGGCACTGATAAAGGTTGAAGCAACCCAGTTGGAACTTGATGCTCAGCTTTAACCCTCTGACAAGTGAGACATTTGGATACAAATTCCGCTATGTCTCTCTTCATACCTGACCACCAGTAATGCTGTTTCAACTCATGGTATATCTTTGTACTTCCCGGATGCATAATAAAAATTGATTGGTGTGCTTCCTCCAAAATAACCTTTTTCAAACTATCATTATCAGGAACACACAATCTATCCTTAAACCAAAGGCTACCATCACTTCTCACATAGAAATCTCGGCTCTCCCCATTTTGGCAATCTGAAACAATCTTTTGAATTTTCTCATCTGTCAATTGAGCCTCCTTAATCTGATCCAATAATACTGGTCTCAATTGCAACTGAGCCAACAATGCACCATCATCACATGCTTCAAAACTAGCATGTAACGCTCTCAACTCAACAAGCAACGAGAGCGAATAAACAGCCAAACCTTCCAGAGACTTCCGACTCAAGGCATCAGCAACTACATTTGCCTTACTAGGATGATAATCAATCAAACAGTCGTAGTCTTTGATCAGCTCTAACCATCGCCTTTGCCGAAGATTCAGCTCCCTCTGGACACCCAAATATTTCAAACTTTTATGATCTGTATAGATAAAACATTTCTCCCCATACAAGTAGTGTCGCCAAATCTTCAAAGCAAATACTATAGCTGCCAAACCCAGAAAACTTCTAACTTCAGTCACTGACTTTGGTGGACTCCAATTCAAAATAGCTTCCACTTTACTTGGATCGACTCTTATACCATCTGCTGAAACTATATGACCGAGAAAAAATACTTGGTCAAGCCAAAACTCACTCTTTGACAGCTTAGCATACAATTGCTTCTCTCTCAAGATCTGTAACACAATTCGCAGATGTTTGTCATGTTCTTCCTCATTATGTAAATACACCAAAATATCATCAATGAAGACCACCACAAACTGATCCAGATAGGGTCTAAACACCCTATTCATCAAATCCATAAAAGCTGCAGGTGCATTCGTCAATCCAAAAGGCATTACCAAGAACTCATAATGCCCATATCTTGTGCGGAAAGCTGTCTTAGAAACATCTTCAGCTATAACCCTCAATTGATGGTACCCTAATCTCAAATCAATTTTGGAAAACACCACTGCTCCCTTCAACTAATCAAAGAGATCATCAATTCAGGGCAAAGGATACTTATTCTTGATAGTTACTTTGTTCAATTGCCAATAATCGATGCACAATCTCAAAGTACCATCCTTTTTCTTCACAAACAACACAGGAGCTCCCCACGGAGAAACACTAGGGCGAATAAACCCTTTATCCAACAACTCCTGCAACTGCACCTTCAACTCTCTCAATTCAGCAGGTGCCATTCGATAAGGAGTGATAGAGATGGGAGTGATACCAGGCAACAAATCGATACCAAACTCAACCTCTCTCTCAGGGGGTAACCCTGGCAACTCCTCTGGAAATACATCTGAAAACTCGGCAACTATGAGTATACTATCAAGTTAAGAACCCATTACTCTGGTATCCAAAACATGAGCAAGATAAGCATCACACCCTTTCCTAATCAACTTTCTGGCTAAAACAGCTGAAACCAACAAGGATGCAAGTTGTCTCTGTTCACTAGATACTAATATACTTCTACCATCACCAGTTCTCAAAGTAACACATTTCTTTTGACAATCCACCATAGCTCCATGCTTAGACAACCAATCCATGCCTAAGATCAAATCATATTCTTTGAAAGGCATTTCAATTAAATCACCAAGAAACTCCTCACCTTGCACCACAACAGCACTATCACGATGCAACCTACTCACCACAACACTATGTCCTAAAGGATTAGTCACTAAAACATTAAATCCTAAGGACTCTGAATGCAATTCAGACACAGGCAAGATAGATGCACTTATGTATGAATGAGTAGATCCTGGATCAATCAAAGTAAGTACTGAAATGCCAAATAAAGAAAATGTACCCGCTATAACTGCTGAAGCATCCGGCTGCCTCTGCATCACATATACTCTCTGAGAAGATCTGGCCTCATCTGGCCTGCTGCCCCTGGATGAAGATCCTCCTCTCTGACTAAACCCAGGTCTACCACCTCTACTGAAACCTCTGCCCCCTAGACCACCTCTGCTAACACTAGGTCGAGAAGCTGCAGTATCAGCCTGCCTATACTCCTGCATCTCTGGACAATCTCTAGCAAAATGAGTTGGTGACCCACATCTAAAACACCCAGCTGATCCACCAATCTTCCAACAAACACCCCCATGGGTCTTACCACAATGCTCACATACAGGTGGAGTAGACTTCTTAATCACTAGAGTCGGGGCACTATCTACAGAAACTGTCGGTCTCGGCCTCTGCCTCTGATACTGAACTGATCTGCCCGACTGTCTCTGGCTTCTACTGGTTCTCGGAACAAAACCTCCTCCACCCCTCTTCATAGATGAAGACCCTGCCTCAAACTGGGGTCTCCTTACCCTGGTCTCTTCCTCAGTAGCAGCTGCTGCAATGCCCTGTGCTCTCTCAACACTTCTAGCTGCTGCAACAAGCTGAGAAAAATCCTGGTACCGGGAACCAGCCACAATGCACATGATAGAGGGCCTCAATCCCTCCTCAAATCTTTGGCACCGGTCTATTTCATCGGAAATAATTTCCCCGGCATATCTACTCAACCGGATATACTCAATCTCATACTCTGATACCGTCCGGTTGTCTTGCCTCAAATTTAGGAATTCCATCTTCTTAATATCTTTATACTCCCTCAGAGTATATTTCTGCTCAAACTCCCTCAGAAAATCACCATAAGATAATGTAGGTGGATCATCCATGGCATGAGGAATCGTCTTCCACCATTCATATGCATCTTTCTGTAGGAGTGACCTGGCATAGTCAAATTTTTCATCTGAAGTAGCTTGCAACTGGATGAATATTCTTTGCACTTTATCCAACCACTGCTCAGCCACTGCAGGATCGGTAGTGCCCAAAAAATCTTCAGCCCCATATTTTCTCAACTTATCATAATGTCTTACCGGCACCTGAGGCTGTGGTGGTGGGCGCTGCACTGGAGCTGGCCTCAATAGTTCTATCACATGCCTTAGCCAACCCGACGGAACCTCCTCTATAGCTGATCTCTTTGGCACAGAAACAGGTGCCTCACTAACCCTCTCAACTCTAGCTCCATCTCTACTCTCTCCTGGAGCTACACTTTCAGCACTTCCTTCTACAGTCTGAAGTGAATGGGACTCCATTACTACCTATATATGCAAACACAGCAGAATATTCCTCATTAAAGATCAAAGACTGCCATACCAAGACATATATTTTATTCAAAAACCAACTTTTAAAATCAAAATATTCTTTTTATTACAATTCACCTAGGTTGAGAATCTCAAACCTTGGCTCTGATACAAAAAATTGTAACACCCCTTCCCGACCTACGTGTGTAAGCTGAGTAGAGGCACCACACTATCCTAATGTTGCTACCAATTTTACTTGGTCAAATTTTAGTTCCGATTTTTACAAAAATTTTGCCATAGTTTCGCCTAGAAATTGAGTCCCAAGTGTCCACAAAATTGGTTTTTTTCTGATTTTTTGAAAACATTTTTACACAAACCAATGCAAACAAAATCATTCTCAGTACACTCCCAATAAATCCCCCTTATAACCTCAACTACAACCTGCAAAAAGGATTTACACTTCTAGTACAAAATAAAGTAAAGGTTTATTATAAAACACAGTAGATAAAATATTTGTTCACTATGCAGCGGAAAGTAACAATATTTACAAATTCATATACATCAAAACTCAAGTTTTACAAAACATAAAGTTTATACATGTTTAGCAGTCAGTCTTTGATCTTTAAGCCCACTATTCACACTTCAGAATCTAAACTCTACTCGGCCTAGAGGAACTCTCCGGTTCCACCCTGTCACCTGCGCGATAAACCACAATCGCGCTAAGCCAACGGCTTAGTGGTACAAATAACCATAATATTATACCTCAATGCAATGCCAATGTCACACAATCAAGTTTCATAAACAATTCAAAAGAATATTATATTTCACAATCTTACATTATTTAATAATTAATCAAAACATTCATGATTCACATTGAAAACAAAGACAAGCTTGGGCCCAAAATACACTAATATGTTATTCAAAGTTCAGAGTTACTGCTTTGGTCCATAATCACAATCATCAAGCCCGTAGGCAATATATATATATCTCTATCCATGGATAGCGTAACAGACCCAGTCTCTTGGACCTCAACCCGGTTAGAATCGAGAAAATCCTCAACCCGGCTAGACTGTTACTGTTTTTGAGGCTTACAACCCAGTCTTTTCACCCCAAAAACATCATATTTCACATTTATCTTTTCACATTTTTCAACTGGAATCAGCTTACGACCAAGTCTTTTCACCTATCCAGTGATTCATAGGCATGCCACCAAACCCAGAACTCTGAAAATTGAATTAACATATTAGGCACACCATCATCATATCTTTCACATTTCATATTCCATATTTCATTTCATCATCATATAGGCAAATATGCTTCAACAATCTTATTTACATCATTATAACCAAACACATTGGTTTTACATCTCATTATATCTCAAATCACATTAATCAATTCATCACTCAAGTGTATATAACCAATGGCATTAACACACATTTTACATGCTCATCACAACATTCACATTATACCAAACATACATTATTAATATGCATTAACAATGCATTAGATTTCTTAACACATTTACAATCAAATGTATGTTAAGTCTCAACATCATATGAATGTATGCAATAATGTAGTTTGTACTTACCTTAAAACCAACTCACACCAATCTATACACTTACTCTTCCAAGAATTCTCAACACTTAGGTTAGTGTAATTCAACCACTTCACAACCTAATCCAAAAGGAATATTAGCAAAATGACCAGATAAATAGTAAATTCTGGTTTTGGACTCAACTTAATCCTTATTTTGAAAAATTGTATAAAATAATCTACTTGATTAAAAACTCTAAAAGTTTTACAGAATTTAGTTTTACATCTCAAAATCATTCCTTTAAAATTTCAGATCAAACTGAACACAAAATCTTGGTCAAATAGTTCACCCAACCAGACTGCTCCAATTGCCCTGCATCCTGGCAGCAGTTCTGAACTTTGTGAATTCCGTAAATTAAATTCAATCAACGTGGTTCCAAATTATTTTTCTAAAATACTAGACTCACTAAGCAACAACATATCCAAAATTCAATTGGATATTATGTTTCTACATTTTATTAAAAATCCCGAAAGATAGCTGTCTCAGTCAAGGTACCTGCTGGAACAGGTCTAATAAAAATAATCTTTCCAAAATCATAACCATTCCAAAATCAAATCAACATATTTTTCAGTCATTCTAGACTCATAGAGGCACAACATATCAAATATTCACTTCAAGAACATTTTTCTATATTTAATTAAAAATTATACAAGTCACAGCATTTACTAATTGTAAAACAGAAAAATTTCAAAAGGAGTTCAATGGTTAAAGTACCAAACTCATGTATTCTATGCTTTCAACTTCACTAAACACAACTCTTACTCTTCCATCACCAACACTAACCTAACTTCTTATCTTTAATTCAATTTCAACACTTTCAAACATAATCACAACTCAAATAAAACAAGGGAAATCAAGAGAGAACTTACCAAAGTTGATGAAACTTCAAAATTTTCCAACTCAATCACTTGATTCTTCCTTCAATTAGCTCTTAAAATTCAAAAACCCTCACTTGCTATCTTGCTTCCTTGATGTCCGGCCAACACAAAGAGAACAGAAAAGAAAATGACAAAGTGTAAGAGACAAAGTCAAATTTCTCATCTCTTTAAACCTACACCAAGTATTCCAAATAAGAAATTACTTAAATACCCTCTTCTATTTATTTTAGCTCCCTTTCCCTTACTTTCCTTTTTAGTAATTTCACAAAAAACAAATTAAATATCTTCTTCCTTTGACCATCCATTTTGACTTGTATATATGTTATATATATTTCCATATATACAACATATAAACTCTCTCTTAATTCTTTTTCTTTCCAATTACACATATACATTTAATTCAAATAAAACAACAATTATATCAAGACTTCTAGGGAACACTTTGGGATATTGGAGTATCATCACCAACTGTATCAAAAGAAGATAGCTCGAGCCTACAATATAAGGGTTAAAATTAGAAAATTCAGAGTTGAGGATTTGGTGTTGAAGCAATGTAAGCCTAATGTATCTGATCTAAGAAGGAAGTTCAGGCCTAGCTGGGAAGGGCCATATGTCATGAAACAAGTCATGAACAAAGGTGCGGTGAAGTTATTGGACATGGATGGGAACGAATTTAAAGAGCCAGTACACATTGGCAGGTTGAAGAGGTTTTATGTATGATAAAAAAAAAAAAAGAAAAAGCTCGCTAGGTTGAAAACCCAAAAAGGGCGGCCTAGGAAAAAGTTAGAGCAGTCCGCTAGTTCTGAAAACCCGAAAGGGTGGGCTAGGCAACAATTAGGGCTAAATGAGAGAAAATCATCAATTAGAAAACCTGAAAGGGCTAGTTGGCAACAGGAGTAATCTTGTGTATGCTGGCTTTATGTTTGGTTGTTCCCCAATTTAATAAAACAGAATGAATGTTAAAATTGTTCTATGTGTATTGTTATAAGTATTTGACCAGATATGGATGAAATAAATAGACACAATAGCAAAAAGTGATGATGAATTATAAAATGGAAAAGAAGTATCTTTTATTACTATAATTATTTTTTCATCCTAACAATACACTTTCTGAATTGATAAATGAAAAATATATGGCAGACGATAAGTATAACGTGCAGGCCAGCTTTGCCTCAGTCGATCCAAGTAGGCTTCAGTCAAGCGAGGCATGTCTAAATCGGGAGTAAAGTCAGAATCGTGAGGCTCAGCTTCGCACTGACGGCCAAGTTGGCGAGGATCATAGCATGTACCTTGACGAAGAGCAGCAAGGGAAACATACATCAAGTATGTCCACATGGTGATACAAGAAATCTTCCACCTAGGTACCAACCAACGAATATTGACTTCAGAGCGTGAGTGGATCCAGTCAACCCAATCAGCATATGAAGAAGCAGGATGGAGTAGTTTCCTAGCAGAATGATGACGTGGCAGGTATCTGGCAAAATCCATGGATGGAGTATCAAGCAAACAAAGACGCTCCTGAAGCCAAATCTGTGAAAAAAATAAATAAATAAATAAATAATAAATAATAAAAAAAAAGAGTCCACTGAGTTGAAAACCCGCAAGGGCAGCTTAGGCAAAAATTAGGACAGCTTGGTAGTTCTGAAAACCCACATGGGCGGACTAGGCAAAAATCAGAGCAATAAAAATATATATAATAAAAAAAAGAGGTCCGCTAAGTTGAAAACCCGCGAGGGCAGCTTAGGTAAAAATTAGGACAGCTCACTAGTTTTGAAAACCCACATGGGCGGACTAGCTAAAAATTAGAGCAATAAAAAGAAGAGAAAAAAAGAAAACCTAAATTGAAAACCTGAAAGGGTAGTTTAGGTAATTACCTGAAGTAGCAATGGACTCCCAGTCAGTCTCTTTGTCAATCTTGATTTAAGTCGGTCTAATCCAACTAAGGTCTCGACTAAGATCACAGGTACCGATGACAAGCCTCCTTCCATTTGGTCCATAATATCCAATACTCATGGATCAATATCGTCGTCAGAAGAGATAAGCAGGAATTGGCCGAGCAAGCAAAGACAAAGCATGCGTCCCCATGCCTTAGTAGGGGCCAAATGAGAGAGACAAAAATTAAATCAAGGGAATAAGTAGAATTTTTTCACCTCTCATCAATCGAAGAACTTCGAGTTTTGGAATTTGAAATAACATCTGCATCTTCTGTTGAGTTTTGGAAACCAATGTGGGTAACGCCATTTGTTGATTATTTGGATATCCAAGGATGGCCACAAATTCTTCAATCAAGGGACATATTTCAAAACCATTAATTTTAAATACCCTAGAATCTGTATTCCAAAAGGAAGCCACGACATGTAAGAAGGAGTGGTCCAATTTAAAATTTTGAAAACACTTTAAAATATCAAGTTTTGACCATGAAATTTGCTTCCAGTGAATAACATCCATATTCTTAAATATAATTTTTATCTTCTTTAAATGATGTTCAATCATGGTGGATGAATAAATAAAAATTAAAATGGTTAAAAGATTTTTTACATTGAAATGGAAAGTTTTTGGTTTCTGTATGAAATATGGCATAAAAGGTGATTTATATAGAAGAAACAAACCTTTCCAAAATTGATAAGGAAAAGGTGATGGGAAAGGGTCAGACTATATGGCATAAGGAAAGGAATTAGCAACGAATTTCCTTTAACATATTGAATTTGGTTTAGCAAAGTGATGTGGCTATGAATTATGAAATTGTGATGTACTGTGATAAAAAAATATGAAAAAGAAAGTTTAGTACTTGTGATGCAGTAACGGTGAAAAAAAAAGTGAAAAAAAGTTATAGTAAAGATGGAAATTGCATTTTTTCATTATTGTACAATATTTATACAATTGATATAATATTTATACATCAGTAACAGGGTGGTGGTAGGCCATCAAATAAAGCCCTGAAAAAGGCGTCGCCTGTTGGAGGAGGAGGAAATTACTCGTCCCGGAATCACCCGAAGTAGGAGCACCAAAATTCCTATTACCTTGAAGTTTTGATCCGTCATGGTCCTCATGAGAAGTAGACGAAAGGATCTCATGGTCATCAGTCTGGGGGCCTCTTGATGAAGAAGCGCCAGGATCCCTCATCCCCTGAAATCGAAAGTCTCGGAAATTTTGTTCGGATTGATGATATAAATTTTCAAAATGAGAAGCCTGCTGACGACTTGCAGCCAACTCTTCTTGAAGTTTCCTATTTTGTTCTTCGAGCATCTGCTGTGAGCCAGGAAGGAAAAAGATAAGAGCATACATAATCATGCATACATATAGCATAAATTACCATGAAATAAGGAACTTACCAGGTAATTCATATCAATGCCCTGCGGATGAGATGGCATATCTGGTCGGCTAGAATGAGTAAACGAAGGGGCAGTAAAAGAAGGTCCAGCCTTATGATCAAATGAACCAACAGCCTGCAACAATCATTAAAGAATAAAAAAAAAGAGAAAGAAGCGGTTGCAAGGAAAAAATGGTAAAGTCTTACCTGAGAAATACTAGCCCCGAGATGTGGAACAAACTCTCCTACATCTCCGTGATGTTCCTCTTCATCTCTTGCACAACAACAGGAGATACGTCAAAGTTCAAGAGCCTTCTTTGAATAAAATGGGCATAAGATGCACTCGGCGGATAGAGAAATCCTTCAATACCATAACCGTACCGAGCTGGCCACCAGGGATCCTCCGGCATCGACATAATATTTAAAGTGTATTTCAAGCAAGGCATTGGAATCCTCCACTGCTCTAGACCGAGAAACCACTCATAAACTCTCTCTCCGAGAAACCAGCCAATAGATACTGGGCCAGCGATGACTCGGCGAGAATTTTGGAAAGATAGCTCAGCCTTCATGAAGGGAGACCAGTTTGTCCGCTCTTCTAGGTTCCACCAGGCCAAATTCACCTACAAAATAACATAAGGTAAGTAAACTTTTATTTTACTTGGTCCCAGGCTAAGCAGCTCAACACAAAGTGGTGAGTATGCACATGGTTAGAGCTGGGAATGTTCACATGATCGGACAACAAAAAATTTAATCTCTGATACCTAATTCTTTCCTGGGAAATACCGGGTACCCTCACTAGGTCGTGTTCATATGCCCATGCCTACAACAACAAAGATCACATTCATGCAAGAAAAGAGTGGAATTGACATTGGTAGAAGAAGAATACCTCGACAACCGCCATCAAGCCGACAAAAGACTTCTTATTTTTGCAAAGTTTATCAAGACCATGGTAAAGACAGGTGAGACCAGCTTCACCCCAGCAAGAAGATGCTACCATTCTGAAATAAGAAATGGCCTTCAACACTGACAAGTGGATGGAGGATTCAGTGCTTCCTAAGATGGTCAACCCAAGCAAATATAACAAAAATCCTCGAGCATACTGTTGGGCCGTGTCTCTGTGAATCCGTCCTTCATAGTTCATCCAATAACTATGAATCGGTTCAATTTTTATCTTAAAAGGCCCTTTATATGATGGCTCCATACCAATTAATTCCTGAATTTCTTCAAATGTTAAAATATCATTGGTCAGAGGAACTGGAACACCATTATATCGAAGGCCGGTTATAGCAGTAAAATCAACCGAACCAATTGTTATCTCTGCAATGGGCAAGTGAAAAGTGTGGGTTGTGTCCAACCATCGTTCTGCAAGTGCCTGGACTATGCTCCAATCTATCTGATACTCCTTGGATGGCAATTGTAAGATGAAGCTCTCAAAGCTGCAATCTCAGATAATCTGCCTTACCCGAGAAGGCACTACATCATACCACTGTCAGGCTTTGTAGATACACCCTCCGGCCCGAACAACGCAACGATCATGCTAACATAGAGCCAGGTAAGTACATATTATCCTATCTGCTTAAATTAATATATTTTTCCAAAATTTTGTAAAAAAATAATAATACAAAATAATAAATAAAGGCAAACAAAATAATAATAAAAGAGCATAATATAAAAACATAAATAAAAAATCAGAAATAATAAAAAATATAAATAACAGAAAAATATAAATAATAAAAAATAAGAAAAAATAATAATAATAATAAAAACAAAACAGAAAGACGAAAAAATCAAGAAAAGAAAAGAAAAGAAAAGAAAAATAATTACCGAGCTCTTTTGGTTTGAACTTCGATGAAGCGGCATCCTGGTTAGTAGATCTATATTTCCATATTCATGATGCCGAAAAAACTCTAGTAACTTAGCATTAGAATGAGTCCCTAACCTTGAAGCATGCATTTTTTTTTTTGAAAACTATGTGCTAAATTTGAAAGAATTTGAGAGAATTATAGAAAATGAGAAATTTTGTTATGAATAGATTGAAAGAACTCGTGGGTTTATACAGAGAAACGACAAGGGAAAAAACAAAATTTAAAAGTACGTTTTACTGTTCATAAATAGTAAACTTTACTATTGGTGAATAGTAACTTTTAAATATTTACTAAAGTCTTAAAAATTTAAAAGTACGTTTTGTTATGAATATTTAAAAACAGTAAATTACTATTTCCAATAGTAAATACTATTTACTACTATTTAAGAATAATAAGTTACTATTTATGAATAGTAAATAGTGTATGAACAGTGACTACACAGTAAATAAACAGTAAATTCAATTATTCAATTTAATTCTTCATATACTTGCGTGTGTATAAATATTTTTACACGCAGGGGGCAAGAAGAAGACATATGCATAAAAATTAGCCAAATATTTTGAAATAAAAAATTATTAGCTTGGGTCTAGAACCCAAATTTTACTTAGGACTAGAACCTAGAATATCTTCCAAGTCCAGAACTTAGCTCGGGTCCAGAACCCAAATTACCCTTAGGTCCATAACCTAGAATCTTTCTTAAGTCCAGAACTTAGCCTGGGTCCCGAACCCAAATTTTCCTTAGGTTCAGAACCTAGAATCTCTTTTAAGTCCATAACTTAGCTCTAGTCCAGAACCCAAAATATCCTTAGGTCCAGAACCTAGAATCTTTTCTAAGTCCAGAACTTAGCTCTGGTCCAGAACCCAAATTATCCTTAGGTCCAGAACCTAGAATCTCTTCTAAGTCTAGAACTTAGCTCGGGTCCAGAATCCAAATTACCCTTAGGTCCAGAACCTAGAATCTCTTTTAAGTCCAGAACTTAGCTCGGGTTCAGAACCAAAATTACCCTTAGGTCCAGAACCTAGAAACTTTCCTAAGTCCATAACTTAGCTCAGGTCCCGAGCCCAAATTTTTCTTAGGTCCAGAACCTAGAATCTCTTTTAAGTCCAAAACTTAGCTCGGGTCCAGAACCCAAATTACCCTTAGGTCCAGAACCTAGAATCTTTCCTAAGTCCAAAACTTAGCTCGGGACCAGAACCCAAATTACCCTTAGATCCAAAACCTAGAATCTCTTCTAAGTCCAAAATATATCTTGGGTCTAGAACCCAAATTACCCTTAGGTCCAAAACCTAGAATCTTTTAAGTCCAGAACTTAGCTTGGGTCCAGAACCCAAATTTTTCTTAGGTCCTGAACCTAGAATCTTTCTAAGTCAAGAACTTAGCTCGGGTCCAGAACCCAAATTATTCTTAGGTCCAGAACTTAGAATCTTTTTTTAAGTCCAGAACTTAGCTCGGGTCTAGAACCCAAATTTTTCTTAGGTCCAAAACCTAAAATTACACTTAGGTCTAGAACCTAAAATTATCCTTGAATCCAGAACTCGAACCGGGTCTAGAATCCAAAACTTCAAGCATCTCAAAAATTAAGTCTTACTGCTTTTCACTCTCTTTCACTAAAGTCTCAGATCATTCAAGCAGGGGGCGAACTGTAGACCCTTAATTTTTGACCCAGTCCGATCCAAAATAATTTTGTTAGTCCAAAACAATTTTTGTAATCTTAATTAAATAATATTTTCTTTAGTATTTAATTTTTATAATTAACAAAAAATAAAAAATAAAATAAAATAAACAAATAAATAAATAAAATAAACAGAAAATCGGCGATGAAAAATTTCATCCCCGAAAAGAGTTGCGCCCGCAGGCCAATTTTCACCCGCAGCCCTCTGCCAGCGGCGACAGTTTTTTTGCTAGCTCATTTTTTCCACAGCAGTTTTTTTTTTGCTAGCGCAATTTTTCCGCAACAGTTTTTTTTTTGCCAGCAAAATTTTTTCGACGCAAATTTTTCCAAAACCAAATACAATTAGGTTTCGGTTTCCTTTTCTTAATCAATTTTATATTCCGTCAATAACTAAAATTAATCATAAAATTCTTCTATAAATAAGGACTAAAACAACATAAAAAAGGGATCGAATTTTAGAAGGAGAAGAAAGGGACAATCGAGTGAATTGAAAAACTTTGAATCGATCGGACTTTTTGAAAGAAGCAAACAAGTAAATTCAATCCATCAAAGGCAACAATCTTGCCTTTGTACTTGTTCATCCAAGAAGCAATTTTTGGTGGAACCAATGAACGAAGGTTTGAATCTCTAATTTCTTTATTTTCTCATAGAAGCTTTAATGAATCATTTCTTCTATTTCCAAAAACCCTAAAAATCATTCTTCTTTTTCTTCTAAACCTTAAATCCCTAAAACATTTCTTCTAAACCTAAGAACCCTAATTTGTTTCTTCTGTCTCCAATCATCCTAATTCGTTTCTTTTGTTTTCAAAAACCATAAAAACCTTAAATCATTTCTTTTATCTCCAAAAACTTCAAAGACCCTAAATCATTTTATTAATTCCCAAAACCCTAACCTCTATTCCAAAAAGTCAGTAGCCTTATTTCTAAGAATCAAAAGCTTTAACCCTAATTAATCTTTCTCACCAAAATCACACAGTAAGTATTATTCTTTTAAAAATAACACTAGTTTCTTCCAATTTCAAAACCCCATTTTTTTAAATCTTAAACCCTAAAATCTTAATTTTCATCACTGAAACCTACAATCCTAGAAATCAATTTTCAAAATCTTTCGGGTGTGGACTTGGACCCCGCAAGGGGCGCTGCCCCCGCCCGCTAACCGGCTAGTGGGACCGCTGTATGGGTTCGGGTCATTATTTATTTATGCATTATAAATCTTCATGTGTTTACTTCCATTATTGTGATTATTCAAAATAGAAACAGTAAACCCAAAACCAATTAATCTAAAACTTAAATTTTCCTAATTTCATGATTTTACCCCTCATACCCTAATTTTGTTAATCAAAGAACCTCATCAATCTCTTAAATTATAAAGCTTTCATCCATTTCAATTCCCTTAAAACTTACAGTAGCCTAAACCAATAAATTCCAAAACCCTAAATATTAATTGAAGAATCTTAAATAGAAACAGTAGCCCTAATTTGTGTCTTTAATTGCTTTATTTAATTTTATATTTGATTATGTAGTCTATTATATGCTTTAATTTATTTTCAATGCTTAGTTAATTTATTTACGTTCAATGCTTGATTTATTTAGTTTATCATGGATGAATGTTTATTTTATATTTTGATTAATACCTTTGATGAATGATTTATTTATGATGAATGGTTATTTACTTTTATTGATTTATTTAGATTTTCAAATGTTGTAAGAGGTATGTTTCCACTTTTTGGGTACCTCATTAGTTAAATATCATGTAATTTAAATTGCTTTTCTATTTTAGAACCTATGTAAAGGACATGTTTCTACCTTTCGGTGGATGTCCTATTTAGGCATGGATTATGTAAGGGCATGCTTCCATCTTCGGATGGTTGTCCATTTATTTTTTTTGCTTGGACATTGCTTTGATTTTCAATATATCGATGCTTTATATTAATTATTGTGCGTAATATGGATAGTGTTGTTATATTTAAGAATTTTATAATATTAAGACCTGTAAAGGAGGCCTGTTCCAATGAACCGGGCGTTGTGGGGGTGCTAGGCCATTTCTCACCTTCCTCACACATACCCAACTTTCCGAACCCATTAGGGGGTTGGGGATTCCTTAGGAATCGAGTCATCCACCCCTTTCTTTTTCCCGGCCTGTCCGAGTGGCGACTCCATTTTCTCCGGACTTAGGTCTGTGTTCTCTAAGTCCCCGAGCCTAAATAGTGCCGAAGTAGCAAGAACCATTCCACCGGGAGTGGAGGCGAAAATCCCTCTCACAACTCCATTTTCTCCAGGCTTAGGCTCATTTTCTCTAAGGCCCCGAGCCTAAACAGTGTCGAAGTTGCAATAACCATTCCACTGGGAGTGGGGGCAAAAATCTCTGTTCACAGTAATGTCCTCTAAAATGGGGCTTAATGCCAATCAACTGTCAAATTTCTTCATTAGTTAAAATATTTCTAGTTAAAGGGACAGGTATCCCATGACATTTGAGGCATGTTATGGTAGCAAAATCAACTGGATAGATGGTCATCTCTCCAATGGGCAAGTGAAAGATATGGGTAGTGTCCATTCATCGCTTTACAAGTGCTTGGATCACATTCCTATTGATTTGAAATCCTTAGGATGGTAAATATAAAATAAAGTCTTCAAAGCCGCTTTCTTGAACCATTCTTTTTATTGCATGTGGGGACTGATCGTATCATTTGCGGACTTTGTGGATGTTTCCTCTGCCATTAATTTCATGCTATCCAAATATAGGTATGTCAAATAAGGTAAGTGCACATATTCCTTTTTGCACTTTAATAAAAGTTACATTCATTCATATCCTCTTTCTTTTACAAATTTTATAGATTTTGTTACATAAGTTCTATGACATAAATTTTCATGCATATTTTCGCACAACAATTGTAACACCATTATACCCTATATACGTATAATACATACACCTATTATATGTAAATATGCATATAAAGTGTAAGAATGCCACAACCTGATTTAACAAAAATTTCCACATTCCCAATTTAAATCCCCAAACACATTAAAATGTATATTTAAATAGTAATAAAATATTATTTATTAGTTATAGATTCCAAAATAAGCATTTTACACAAAAATCTATGAGAAAAATTCGCCAGAGTTTTGTCTATAATTTGGACATCCAAAAAATTCAATAAAACACAACCTGTAAAAACACACTCTCATTAAATAATAAATCACACTGTTCACCCCAACTTCTCATTTTCTCCATATTTCCTCAAAACATTTATATATATACACATATATATCATAACACATATAATTACACAATTTATCCAAAATATTCTTTGTAATTTATAAAGTATACTTTAAAAAACATAGCATAATATACATAATACCAAAATGTACTATAATAAAAAATATATACATGATGGCAACTAGCTCAATCTCAAAGTAGCAATATCACCACAAAGCTAGACCCTACCAGGTCTAGAAGAATCATCTAGATCTACCGGATCACCCCTATCACCTGCACGATGAATTATAATTGAGCTAAGCTAAAAGCCTAGCAGTATAAACTTTGATAATAATAAAACTGTAATATAACTCCAATGCATAATGCCTTTACATATGGTTTCACAATGTGCATTCAAGTTCATTTAAAACATAATCTTTAATCATTTTATAATTCAAACTAACACATATACAAACATGGGCCCAAACAAACTAATAAATCTTTCAAATCCCCGAGTTACTATTTTGGTCAATATTGACACCAAGTGTCTAGCTCCAAAGGCAAATCATATAACAATGATGCCTAGTGTCTAGCCCCAAAGGTAAAATCATGTATCAGTGAT
Source organism: Garcia nutans (assembly GCA_947685225.1). Lineage (NCBI taxonomy): Eukaryota > Viridiplantae > Streptophyta > Magnoliopsida > Malpighiales > Euphorbiaceae > Garcia > Garcia nutans. The sequence continues at coordinate 42,535,673 of CANTUV010000045.1, forward strand.
GCCTAGCATCTAGCCTCGAAGGTAAAATCATGTATTAGTGACGCATAGCGTCTAGCCCCATAGGCAAATAATGAGGATAACCTCATAGGCATGCCGCCAAACACAGAACTCTAGAAATTGAATAACATACTAGGCACATAAATAATTCATATTCCCATAAACAACTTTTTTTATTAAATTGTCTCAATTTCTAACTTTTCTCATCACATTGCCTCTTTTTCTCATTTTTCTCATCACATTGTATGTCATTTTACATAAAAATCACATTGTCCAAATACTTTGAGTTATTTACACATAATTCATATAAATCGTATTTTATTCATTTTAGCCATAAGTAATTGCTTTTCATAATGCACATAATGCATACATAACAAGTCACATGTTATAACACAATGCTCGAGAATGTTCAAGCTACCAAGTAGCTTAACACATTTTGCCATCCTAAATGTGTTAGTCCAAATGTAATGAAATTATATCTCATTTATCAAGAGTTTGTACTTAGCTCAAATGCAAGCTAAAAATCTCCCATAAACCTTCACTTTCAACTTGCCCTTCAACACTAAGGTTGGGCAATGTAATTCTTCTTAATGCCTATACACAATGTGATCAAATACAATCATTTAATATCACATTTTAAGGTATTTCCAATATTAAACCTTAATTAAACCTCACTCTAAGCAATACCCAAAAATTTAGCCTAACCTTACTTTAACATTGAAAAACCATGTTAATCCATCCAAATTGGTGTTTTAAGTTTATTTATGTCATTACAAACATACTATAATATGTTTTAACCAATTATATTAAATAAACACATATACTTTATACAAAACCCTAAATTGCCATAACCTTCCTCAGTGAAGGTTCTTTATTCCAACTCATTTCAATTATTAATCCAAGCTTATTTCTATCACTTATATAATTAAATAACATGATTTAAACATTAAGATCAAATAAACATTCGATACTTAGAAAATTTCCTTTTAAAACCCTAAATTCAATGCTATCTCATCCAATCTCTAACCAAACTTAATCAAATCCATTATTTAACTTTAAAATCCTTGTTTATGAATCAAAACAACACATTTGGAATCAATTTTCTTAATTAAAACAAATGAATTCAAAAGTCCATCTGTTCCGTAACCCTAAATTCTCTCTCTTCAACCAAACTTACTCAAACTAAACTATTTCTTCAATCCAACTTAACAATCATTAATAACTAATAAAAAAAACTTCACACATACCCATTCAAGCCATTAAATCATGCTAATAAAAAAATCCAAAGTCCACATAATCACAATTTCATGGAAATCCAAAGAACTTGCAAAATTGGTAACAAAACTTACCAATTGATGAACAAATTCCAAAAACTCCACTTGAATCCTTAAAATTCCCTCAATCCTTGGTGTATGGAAGAATAAAAAGCTTGGCTTGGTTGGCTGTGGCGGTTCGGCCTCCTAAGGAAGAAGTAGAAGAAGACAACTTTAGATTTTCTCTATCTTTCCCCTTTAAATTTGACAATATATATAATATATTTTATTTTATTTTTAATCAATTAATTATTTATTTATTTAAAAAAACCATAAATTTTCTCTTCCAACCAAAAATAACTTATTTAAAAAATTTTATTTTTTCATAATATATTTACCATTTTGCCACTTGACTTTTGACTTTTCTTTTTTAAAGTACTGACTTTTGTATATATAATGTATATTTAATATATATTTCACATATACATTTCACTTTTTCACTTAAAATACTTTAATTTTATTTAAATTATTTATTTAATTTATCCATTTTAATTTTAATTTATTTTATTTTATTTTTATTAATTTTAGATGTTATAATTCTCTCCCCCTGAAGAAATTTTATTTGTGAAATTACCTAATATCAACTCTAGAACAACTGAGGATATTGGCTCCGCATCGCCTGCTCACTCTCTCATGTTGCCTCCCAGTGGCATGATTCCTCCAAAGAACCTTAACAAGTGGCACCTTCTTATTTCTCAACTCTTTCACCTCTCATTCTAAGATTACCACTGGTTCATCTTCGTAAGTTAGATCCAAACTCACCTCAATGGACTCTACTGACAAGATATGCAATGGCTTTGACCTGTATCTTCGAAGCATAGAGACATGGAAGACATTATGTATGCGGTATAACTCGGGCAATAGAGCCAATCTGTAAGCCACTGGACCAACTCTCTCCAGTACTCATAAGGTCCTATGAAACGAGGACTCAACTTCCCTTTATGACCAAATCTTAGAATCTTCTTCCACGGAGACACCATCAAAAGCACCTTATCTCCCATGTTGAACTCTATGTCTTTCCTCTTCAAATCTACATAGGATTTCTATCGGTTTGAAGCCGCTTTCAAATGACCTTGAATCACCTTCACTTTCTCTTCTATTTCCTTAATCAAATCGGGTCCAACTAGTTTACCTTCTCTAACCTCATCCTAACATAATGGTGTCATGCACTTCTTGGCATACATGGCCTCATAAGGTGCCATCCCAATACTGGACTGATGACTGTTGTTGTAGACGAACTCAATCAGTAGCAAAAATCTATCCTACCTCTTAGTGAAATTAATGATACAGCTCCTTAGCATATCCTCTAGAATCTATATCACTCTCTCTAACTGCCCATGCCCATATGTCTGAGGATGGAAAGCAGTACTAAAATGCAATCGAGAATTCAATGCATCCTGCAAACTCCTCCAAAATCTCGATGTAAATTGGGAATCTTGGTCTGACACCAAATAAATTGGGACTCTATACAACATCACTATCTTACTGATATACAGCTCAGCCAACCTCTCAAGTGAATAGTCCATCCAAAATGGAAGAAAATGAGTTGTCTTCATCATTCAATCAACTATCACCCAGATTGCATCATGCTTCTTTTGGGTCAAAGGCAGTCCATTCACAAAATCCATCATCACTTATTCCCATTTCCACTCTGGTACTGACAATGGCTGAAACAACCCTGAAGGAACATGGAGCTCAACCTTCTTTCTCTGGCAAGTGAGACATATGGATGCAAATTCTGCTATGTCCCTCTTCATACCTGACCACCAGTAGTGTTGCTTCAAATCTTGATACATCTTGGTACTTCTAGGGTGCATAGCATAGAATGACTGATGTGCTTCCTCTAATATCTTCCTCTTCAATCCTACATCATCAGGAATGCACACTCTATTCCTATACCACAAACTGCCATCATCTCTCACATGAAAGTCTTCACTCTCCCCCTTTTGGTAATCCATCGCAATCTTCTGGATTTTCTCATCTGCCAGCTAGGCTTCCCTAATATGATCCAACTAAACTGGCCTCAACTGTAACTAAACCATTAGTGCATCATCATCACAAGACTCAAATCTGGCATGCAATGCTCTAAACTCAACAAGCAATGAGAGCGAATAATCAATCAAACCTGCCATGGACTTTCGACTCAAGGCATCCACAACTACATTCTCCTTGCTAGAATGATAATCAATCAAGCAGCCATAGTCTTTAGTCAACTATAACCATCATCTCTGTCTCAAATTTAGCTCTTTTTGAACACCCATGCACTTCAAACTCTTGTGATTTGTATAAATGAAACATTTCTCCCCATATAAGTAATGTCGCCAAATCTTTAATGCAAAGACTATGGCTACTAACTCCAAATCATGAGTTGGATAATTCAACTCATGTGGCTTCAACTGTTGAGATGCATAAGCAATGACTCTACCCTCCTACATCAAAACACAACCTAAACCACTCTGTGAAGCATCACTGTATATCACATAGGGTTTACCTTCCACAGGCAGTGTAAAGACACGAGCCTGAGTCAACATATCCAGCTACTCAAAACTCACCTGACACTGATCTGTCCATACAAACTTAACTCCTTTTCAAAGTAATCTGGTGAGTGGTGTAGTTATCATAGAAAAACCCTTCACAATCTGATGATAATAGCCTTCCAATCCCAGAAAACTTCTAACCTCTGACGCATTCTTTGGTGGACTCCAATTCAAGATTGCCTTGACTTTACTCAGATCAACTCTAATATCCTTTGCTGAAACCACAACTTTTTCTAAACCTTAATCCTTTAAAACCTTAAAAATCATATAAACACAAATATCTTAACTTTACACAGTAGCTTAAAAACACAATGAATGATCATAAACCACAAATCAAAAGTATTTCAAAGTGTTCAAACCCTAGTTTCATGATTTCACCATTCAAATATTAATTTAGTTAATCAAAGAACTTTATTAACCTTTTAAAACATAAAACCTTAATCTATTTTAATTCCTTAAAAAACTCACAGTTGACATAATTTAGACTTTTGTTTGCTTTATTTAATTCTATATTTGATTATGCTTTGATTTATTTTATATGCTTTAATTTATTTAAGTAATGCTTGATTCATTTAATTTATCATGGATGGATGTTTACTTTCTATTGATATTTAATATCTTTGATAAGTGATTTATTTATTATGAATAGTTATTTACTTTTATCAATTTATTTAGATTTCCAAATGTTGTAAGAGGTATGTTTCCACTTGGTGGGTACCTCATTAGTTAAATATCATGTAATTTAATTTGCTTTTCTATTTTAGAACCAATGTAAAGGGCATGTTTCTACCTTTCGGTGGGTGTCCTATTTAGGCATGTGATGTAAGGACATGTTTCCATCCTTGGATGGGTGTCCATTTATTTGCTTTGTTTGGACATTGCTTTGTTTTTAATATAATGATGCTTTCGTTTAATTATTGTGTGTAATATGGATAATGTTGTCATATTTAAGAATTTTATAATATTAAGACCTGTAAAGGAGGCCGGTTCCAATGAACCGGGCGTTGTGGGGGTGCTGGGCCATTTCTCACCTTCCCCACACGTACCCAACTTTCCAAACCCATTAGGGAGTTGGGCATTCCTTAGGAATCGAGTCATCCACCCCTTTGAAAATAGCTTGCTATGAGAAACTAACCCAAAGACTAAAGCTCATGTAATTGGCCTAGTTACCTTCCTTAGGTTTTAACCCAAGTACATGCTGTTTGACTATGGTTAATTCATCTTGGCTTAAATCATGGCTTATTTGGTTTGTTCTTTTTCTAATATGACCTAAGTATATTGTAAGCTCAAAATAAATTTTTCTTTAAAATCCAAAAGACCAAAGCTATTTTCAAAACATTTCAAGATGGTCTTTGGATATAAGACTTTTCTAAAAATAAATAAAAAATTCTTTTGCTCATGGCCCAAATATTAAGCCCAAAATATGTTTTTCTAAAATCTTTTTACAATGGGCTTAGAAATAAAATTATTTTTGTCCAACTTTTTCTTACAAAGAGCTTGTAAATTATTTGGATCAATTACGAAATACCAAAAATCAATTGTGAGCCTAGTTTATACTGAGAATAATTAATCATGGGCTTGCTTTTGGCACGAACCATTAGCTACACTTTTCAAGTGAGAAATCTATCTATAATAGACCTCTTAATTTAGTATTAATCCAATATAGCATAAAAGCTACTTTAGTTGGTTAAATGGATTAAAACCTAATTAATGGGAATTACTATGAATGGATTTCCATTTTAGAAAATATAACTATTGGTTGAAACGTCCGAGGGAAATATTTGAAAATAAGATACCCCATGTTGGTATTTTGTTAACCATATACCAAGGAAAAGAGACTCGTGTGTGGATGTTATAAGGTTGGAAGGAACATCCTATTCGTCCTTGTTTGTCTATTGTTTGTGCATACATGCATACATTTGCATCTTGTGAGCGGGGATTTTTTCCCCCACTCCCGGTAGAATGGTTCTTAAGACTTCGGCACTGTTTAGGCTCAGGGCCTTAGAGAGCATGGACCTAAGTCTGAAGAAAATGGAGTAGCCACCCGGAGGGGCTGGAAAAAAGAAAGGGGCGGATGACTCGATTCATAAGGAATCCCCAACCCCTTAATGGGTTCGGAAAGTTGGGCACGTGTGGGGAAGGTGAGAAATGGCCTAGCACCCCCACAACACCCGGTTCATTGAAACCGGCCTCCTTTATAGGTCTTAATATTATAAAATTCTTAAATATAACAATATTATCCATATTACACACAATAATTAAAAAGAAAGCATCAATATATTAAAATCAAAGCAAAGTCCAAACAAAGCAAATAAATGGACACCCATCCAAGGATGGAAACATGTCCTTACGTCACATGCCTAGATAGGACGCCCACCAAAAGGTAGAAACATGCCCTTTACATAGGTTCTAAAATAGAAAAGAAATTAAATTACATGATGTTTAACTAATGAGGTACCCACTAAGTGGAAACATACCTCTGACAATTTTTGGAAATCTAAATTACTTGATAAAAGTAAATAATCATTCATCATAAATAAATCATTCATTAAAAGTATCAAATATCAATTAAAAGCAAACATCCATCCATAATAAATAAAATAAACCAAGCATTGAATTTAAATAAATTAAAGCATAAGAAATAAATCAAAACATAATCAAATATGGAATTGAATAAAGCAAATAAAAGTCCAATTATAGCTACTGTAACTTTTTATGGAATTAAAACAAATTAAGGTTTTATGTTTTAAAAGGTTGGTAAGACTCTTTGATTAACTAAATTGATATTTGAAAGGTGAAATCATGAAACTAGGGTTTTAGACACTTTAAAATAATTTGATTTATGATTTTCAGTTATTGGGTTTCTAAGCTACTGTGTAAATTTAATCTTTTTATGGTTTTATGGTTTTTAATGTTTTAAAAGGATTAAGGTTCATAAAAATTAGGGTTTAAAGTTTTAAAAGGATTAGGGTTCATTATTTTGAAATTTGGAAGTTGAATTTGGGTTTAGTATTTTTAGAATTTAGAGTCACGGGTGGTGAATTAATTTTTAGGAATTTGGAAATCAATTTGATAATTTCATGAAGTTTTATGAATTTAAACAAACAAATTAAAGTTTTTATAAGTAGAAAAGATGTTTTTGATGGCTTTTTGAATGAAATAGAACCTACTTTATAATTTTAAAAGAAACAGAATTTAAATCTTAGTTTTGTTGAAAAATATGTTTAATTAGAGTTTTAAGATTTTTAAGAAGTAAAAATAACAATTTTAAGCCTTTTGGATTATAAACAAACGAAATAAAGCTTTTAACTTTAGAAAAACTAATTTAAAATTCTAAGATTTTAGATTTTGAAAAAAATAAATTCCTAGTTTTTGCTACTGTGTAAAAAAAAAAATGAAGAAATTAGAATTTCATACCTTCTTTTGTAAGTTGCACCAAAATTGCTTCTTGGATGAACAAGCTCAAAAGACCATCCTTTTTGCCCTTTTTTCCCCTTAAATCGTGTTTCTGCACTTAAAAATCAATTGAATTCAAGCTTTTCCTTTATGAATTTGGATTTTCTTTTTTTCTTGTCCCTCTGGCCTCCCCTTTTTTAATTGCTTTTGGTCTTTATTTATAGTGTTTTGATGTGATTTTTTCCTAATTAGTTAAGGTAAGTAATATTAATAAAAAAAGAAACCGAAACCTAATTGAATTAGGTTTCAAAAAATTTGCGTCGGAAAAATTGCGCTGCCGAAAAAAATTGCCGCAGGAAAAAATGCACTGGCAAAAAAATTCTGCATACAAAATGCCCACGGGCCCATGCCCACGGCCCCGCGCGACAATTTTTTCGTCACCGATTTTTCCAACTCCGATTCTTATTTTTATTTTTATTTTTTGACTTTTATTTGTTTATTTTTATTTTTTATTAATAAAAATTAGATACTAAAGCAAAAATTATTTAATAAAAATTATTTTGGACCAATTAGACAACAAAAATCATTTTAGACTAAATAAAACATATTGGACCGGATTAGGTAAAAAATTAAGGGTCTACAGTTTGCCTTCTGCTTGAATGATCTGAAACCTTAGTGAAAGAGAGTAAAAAGCAATAAGACTTAATTTTTGAGGTTTTGGGTTTCTGGACCCGAGAGATTTGGACACTCGATCCTAAACTAGACTTGGATACTCGATCCTATCCGGATTTGAGTACTCGATCCTAAACTGGATTCGGATACAAAATCCTAACTAGATTTGGATACTCGATCCTAAATTTAATTTGGATACTCAACCCTAAATTGGATTGGGATACTCAATCCTAACTTGATTTGGATACTCGATCCTAACTTGGATTCGGATACTCTATCCTAAACTTTATTAGGATACTCGATCCTAACTGGATTTGGATACTCGATCTTAAATTGGATTTGGATACTCGATCCTAACTAGATTTGGATACTCGATCCTAAACTGGATTTGGATACTCCATCCTAAACTTGATTTGGATACTCGATCCTAAACTGAATTTGGATACTTGATCCTAAATTGGATTTGGATACTCGATCCTAAACTGGATTTGGATACTCGATCCTAAATTGGATTGGGATACTCGATCCTAAATTGGATTGGGATACTCGATCCTAACTGGATTCGGACACTCGATCCTAACAGGATTTGGATACTCGATCCTAAACTGGCTTTGGATACTCGATCCTAAACTGGATTTGGATACTCGATCATAAATTGGATTGGGATACTTGATCCTAACTGGATTCGGACACTCAATCCTAACTGGATTCGGACACTCAATCCTAACTGGATTTGGATACTCGATCCTAAACTGGCTTTGGATACTCGATCCTAAACTGGATTGGGATACTCAATACTAAATAGGATTTGGATACTCGATCCTAAACTGGATTTGGATACTCGATCCTAACTTGGATTGGGATACTCGATCCTAACTTGGATTCGGATACTCAATCCTAAACTTGATTGGGGTACTCGATCCTAAATGGATTTGGATACCCGATCCTAAATCAGATTTGGATACCCGATCCTAAAATGGATTGGGATACTTGATCCTAACTTGATTTGGATACTCGATCCTAAACTTGATTGGGATACTCGATCCTAACCTGGCTACTTTGACTTGATATTTGAATTGATTTTGATTTAATTTGGGTACTTGGACCCGAGATTAGATTTAATTTGGGTACTTGGACCCAAGAATGGTTACTTGGACCCGAGAATGAATTTGTCTAACCTTTTATCAGTTGAGAAGTCTGACTGCTCCGGCTGTTCTATGCATTGTGATTCTTCACCCTCAGAATGGATCTTCATCCTTTGAGATCGGGTCTTCATCCTTGAAAATGAATCTTCATCTTTTGACATCGGATCTTCACCCTTACTTCAGTTCTTTTAGCTGGATTGATCTTTTGTCTTTTGCAACTTCATTCTTTTGAGAGTTCTAATGTTCCATTCTTTTGTTCTTCCTTTTTGCAAAAATTCAGCTATTTTTAATTGGACCTTATATCCTCTCCTTGCCCCCTGTGTGGCAAAATATTTGTAAGTGAGTTTAAAAATATTTGGTATATAAACTCAAAAAATTGAAAAGGAGAAACTTTGCCCCCTGTGTAGGCTCAAACCCATGATTTTTCTATGCAGACTCTGATTGATGTTGTTGTCATCTAGTTCTTTGCACAAGCACATATTTCTTCTCTTTGTAAGATTACTGGAGTTTTCTCAAGCAATGGGCTTTCTATGCCCCCCTGATTTGATATCTTCTTTTGATTCCTTACTTCATAGAGTGTTTGCTGTTCACTTTGATAAAGAATACAAGACAAGAAAGTGTGACGTGATATGCTCATGTATGCATGATATGCATGAATAATACTTACAGTCGTTCCATCGACTCACAGACTGAGGTGATTAGCAGAAGTGCTCTCATTGGTTCCTTTTTGATGCTCGTTCAATTCTTGCATTGGAATGATCAAAAGCTTTGCATTTGTGGCTTTTATCTTCAAGATGATGAAAACATGAGTGGTGGAGACCCTAAGCAGCAGAGTCAGGGATGCATCCATTTCCAACTATGTTTCAGCATGTCGGTTGATAGCTTCTTCATGACCTTGCCAATAATCATTCCCTTTGCCCAATATGTTCTTTGGAGGTTCAACATACTTCCCTTAACTTGAAGGCTTTGTATGACAAAAACATTTTTTATTTGATTTTTTGAATTTTAATTTTGAAATCAAATGTTAGCTTTGCCAAATTAAAGTCAATGTACCTCAGGACTTGATTTTCCAAATTAACATATTTACAACATGATAACCCTAGTTACAGTACTAAACTCAGGAATCATTTCTATTTAAGTAAGAATTGTTGCACTTCAGATAGGCACATACACATTACTCGGCCAAACTTCTCATTTGAGGTTAAATATTGCCTATCTCATATGCATCCTTATCCGAACTATCTCCACTAATAGACTCTACCTACCAAGAGAGATCAACAGGTCTTTGTTAAAATGAATGCCATTTTTAGATTGGAGCTGGTGTGACACAATGGACAAACCCTCACACTATAAATTTCTTGTTTGAATTTTAGAGCTTGGAGGTAATCTTGCTAGACTCCAAATTCCTTCTATCTTTTTGGTATTGATCTAGATCTTGATTAGGACAGTTTTTGCCCTTGCAAAAAGTTTAAGACCCAAATCTATTTCTTTTCTTCTTCTCCCTTTTCTTTCTTTTTTATTTTTCTTGCTCTTTCCTTTTCTTTCTCTTTCCTTATTCTTCCCTTTCTTTTATCATTTTGTCATTCTTTATTGTAGGACCATAAAGTATAGAACTTTCAAGAACTGGATGATCTTCCTCCTTTTTCTCCAATTTTGATTTAATCTTTGGTTGGGTTGGACCAATTCAAGTAAAAATGTCTTTATGAACCAAATGGAAGCCTTTCGTTGTCTTAGGTAAAAGAGAACTCAGTTGGCTTTTTGAACCGCCTTTTTAGGTTTTCTTTTCTTTTTCCTTTTCTTTTTCTTCTTTTTTGTCTCTTTTTTTTTCTTTTTCTTTTTTTTGTGTTTTTTTTTGTTCTAGCTTTAAAAGAGTTGTCTTGTTTGTACCAACTTGGGCTTCCAATAATGGATGAGTGGAGTAACATAAATCTTCTTTAACAGGGATAAATCATTTGTTACTCTGATGTTGTCTTGATATATTTGAGAAATTAGAAAAACTTCAACTACCCTTATAGTCTTAAAAATATCAACTATCCTTATGGTCTTGAGGACTTCAACTATCTTTATGGTCTTGAGAACTTCAACTATCTTTATGGTCTTGACTAATAATTGTTTTCTTTGATCTTCTTGCCTCTTCATCTTAGTGATCATAAGACTTGTCAAAAGTATCACAATAGCTCAGGGTAGATTATTGAGGTTTGTATGCCAATGAAAAGATAACTAAAATTTTATGAAGGCTCAAAGGGACAACTAGGGATTGATATTTAATTGGGTGGATGCTAGTTGTTGGCTCGTCAAACAATGCCTAGATCATTTCTTTCTTAAATAAGCAGAGTTCAATTTCGCCTCGAAAGTTTGTCAAAGCATGTTCTAAGACTGACTAGGACCTAGACAAAGGTAATTATGCAGGAGCCCTCTCTAAGTAAGCATACACAACTCAATGCTATAGAGCAATTCCCTCACCTAGTAAAGTCATTCGAGTTATGATACACAAATATATTAATTCATGAATTATCAAGCTAGATTACTCATCGGTTGAGCACCAAAATGAACAAAGACCAACATAATTTTGATGAAAGTAATTTATTCAAAAAAATTTAAATTTTCAAAACACGATAGTTCCAATTAAATATTAAAGAAAGTAAAATTGAAAAGCAACATTCAAGTTAAGGAAATTCTGTTGAGTTTAAGCTTCTTTTCCTTTCACATCTTCAACATTCCCATCTTGAAAAGAGGATAAAACAAAATCTTCTTCCAATCCTTTTCCCACCATAAAGGTTGCTGGTGGTGACACTCTTCCAAATTTAGGCAAAGGGTTATTCTTGGTATTGGGCTTATCCGGGTCGGGTAGCTTACCACTGTCAATTAAATCCTGGATCTCATGCCTTAGACGGGCACATTTATCTGTTTCATGCCCTTGCATTTGGTGAATTTGATAGAAGGCCTCGGCATTGAAATTTGGTGGCAATGGATTATGTAACGGTCTAGGAGCTAACGGTTGCAACAACCCTTTCTTTTGCAGCTTGCTAAAAATCCAAGATAAAAGTTTCCCCAATTCTGAGAATTGTCTTTTATTTCCTTGACCGATCATATTAACATCAACTTCTTTTTGCGTGCTTTGATTTTTGGACTGGTAATTCCCTTTCTCATTCCTTCTCATTGAAAAGCAATTCTTCTCCCTTTCCCATTCTTCAATTTGCAAACCAACTTGGAGAAGATCTTTGAAATCCCTTATAAGGGTGTGAGACATCCTTTCATGGAGATTGGGCAAGACACCTCTCACGATCATCCTTATTTAATCAGATTCATCGGGCCTTTTCTTGAGCAAAGCAGCCTTGTTTCTCCATCTCTTGACATAATCTACAAAATTCTCATTTGGCCTTTGCCTTATGGACTCCACTTCCATCAAGGTAACTTCTAACTCAACATTATATCCATATTGTTGGATGAAGGCTTTGTAAAGTAGATCCCAACTCTTTTGTGTTCCATCATCTATGGTATTGAACCAATTTTGGACAACATGGTCCAATGAGAGCATAAAGTACCTTAGGGTTTGAGCCTTAGTAGCTCGGGCAGATTGCATGGCAGTGATATACTGCTTCACATGAAGATGAGGATTTCCGGTGCCATTGTACTTAGCAAAGGAAGGCATCTTGAACTTATAAGGGACCTCATCATCTTGTTCAAATAGTTTGTCGATCTCAGACATCTCTTCAATTTTCAGCTTCTTCTCAAATTTCTTTTCTAAATCAGCAATCATCTTTTCAACATCGGATGTCTCGGTCTTTTCAATAGTTGCCTTCTCAACAGCCTTCGGTTCTTTCTTCTTTTCTTGAACCTCTTGGTAGTATTGAGCCCAATCATCATCATCATCATCAATGATCACCTTTTCATCATCAAAAACCACTTCACTAACTTTGGTCTTCCCTTTGTCCTTTGGTTTCTTAGTGCTAGCAGATCCCTCGGTATGGTTTTCTAAGATTGCAGTCAATTGGTTCTTCATGGTCTCAGCTAGGGCCTCTTTGATTTCTTCCATCTTGGCATTTAGGGCCTCATCCACCATCCTTTGAATTTGTTCGGGCTCCATTGTTTTAGGTGAGCAAGTGATTGAGTCGTTGCTAGATACTTCATCTCCGGCGCAAGTCAGATTGTTGTAAGCTTTAGAACTATCATAATCTAGGGCTGTGAGCCAGAGAGGATCAATGATATGAGATGAAAATGTATGCATGTATGCATGTATGCACAAACGATTAACAAATAAGGATAAATAGGACATTCCTTCCAACCTTATAACATCCACACACGAATGGCGAGTCCCTTTTCCTAGGTATATGGTTAACAAAATACCAACATGGGGTATCTTGTTTTAGAATGGTTCCCTCAGATGTTTCAACCAATAGTTATATTTTCAAAAATGGAAAACAATCCATGATAATTCCCATTAATTAGGTTTTAATCCATTCAACCAACTAAAGTAGCTTTTATGATATGTTGGATTAAAATGAAATTAAGAGGTTTATTATGAATAGATTTCACACTTGAAAAGAGTAACTAATGGTTCATGCCAAAACAAGCCCATGGTTAATTTATTCTTAGTGTAAACTAGGCCCACAATTGATTTTTGGTATTTCATAATTGACCTAAATATTTTTGCAAGCTCTTTGTAAAAAATGGTTGGGTGAAAATAGTTTTATTTCTAAGCCCATTGTAAAAGATTTTAGAAAAATGGTTTTTGGGCCTAGTATTTGGGCCATGCGCCAAAGAATTTTTGATTTGTTTTTAGAAAAGTCTTATGTCCAAAGACCATCTTGAAAAATTTTGAAAATAGCTTTGGTCTTTTGGACTTTAAAGAAAAGTTTATTTTGAGCTTACAATATGCTTAAATCATATTAGAAAAAGAACAAACCAAATAAGCCATGATTTAGGCCAAGAAAAATTAACCATAGTCAAACAACATGCATTTGGGGTAAAACCTAAGGAAAGTAACTAGGCCAATTACATGAGCTTTAGTCTTTGGGTTAAAAGGCCAAATGGTACGAGGCTATGAGTGGTTATGCCATGCTCGATCTCCAAACCTTGAGTGAAAGTATGGTATCCCTTACATAACACAACACGGGTAACACGGGCGTTCTAACTCACGCACACGATGCAAACTAATATGATGCAATGGATAATATCATTATAAGAAAGAATAGAATAATATAAAGACCAACGGAATCAACTTCTCTTATCCCCACTGGAGTGGCCACTATAAGCGGGGATTTTTGTAATATCCCGAGATATACCTTAAAAGTTTTGGAGGAGTTGTTGTATTTGGATTTAATGTATATGTGATGTATATGTATATGTCTAATTGTAATATCCCTAAGTGTGCCTAGAAGTTATGATAATATTGTTATAATTGATTTGAATGTGTAATTGATAAGTGGTATATTTGTATAGGGTTTGGTTGAATGGTAAAAGTATTTGAGAGAAATGAATATGTGTATTTGCAAAGGAAAGAATTGTATAGAGAGAGATAGTGTATATGTTGGGTATATGGCAATATATATGACATATATGTTGGTCAAAGTGCTTAGTCAAGGGAAGAAGATATTTAAATTGTTGAATGTGAAATTACCAAAATGGGCAAGAGCTTGTAAAGAGAATTAAAATGTGTATGAGGGTAAGATAGTAATTTTCTTTTGGAGGAGTATTTAATGCCTATTGACTTTGTGTTTTCTTCATCATTTCTTCTTCTTTTTCCTTGTGTGGCCGGCTCACCTAAGACAAAGGAAAGCAAGAGAGTAAAAGAAGGGTTTGATGTTCTAAGCTCCAAAGTTGAGAGAGATTCCAAGTAACCAAGTTGGAATTTCAAGGAATTTCATCATTTTGGTAAGATTTCTCTTGTTTGCTTTGGTTCTTTTTGAAGTTGTGTATGGATTGAGTTAGGTTTATGGATAGTATGATTAAGTGTGTTTGTGTATAGTGTGTGTAAAAGTGTTGAAATGGAATTAAAGATAAGAAGCTAGGTTGGTGTTGGTGATGGAAGAGTAAGAGTTGTGTTTAGTGAATTTTTTTTCTGTTTTACAATTAGTAAAGGCTGTGACTTGTATGATTTTTAATTAATTATAGAAAAATGTTCTTAAAGTGAATTTTTGATATGTTGTGCCTCTATGAGTATAGAATGACTGAAAAATATGTTGATTCGATTTTGGAATGGTTATGAGTTTAGAAAGATTATTTTTATTAGACCTGTTCCAGCAGGTACCTTAACTGAGACAGCTATATTTCGGGATTTTTAATAAAATGTAGAAAAATCATATCCAATTGAATTTTGGATATGTTGTTTCTTAGTGAGTCTAGTATTTGAGAAAAATAATTTGGAACCACGTTGATTGAATTTGATTTATGGAATTCACAAAGTTCAGAACTGCTGCCAGGATGCAGGGCAATTGGGGCAGTCTGGTTAGGTGAACTATTTGACCAAGATTTTGTGTTCAGTTTGATCTGAAATTTTAAAGGAATGATTTTAAGATACAAAAATAAATTCTGTAAAAATGTTAGAATTTTTAGTCAAGTAGATTATTTTATACAATTTTTCAAAATAAGGATAAAATGGAGTCTTAAACCAGAATGTACTATTCATATGGTCATTTTGCTAATATTCCTTTTGGATTATATTGTGAAGAGGTTGAATTGCCCTAAACGTGTCCCTCAAGTGGTGCTGCCCGTGTCCCTCAAAGGTTTTGAAGAGATTGGGTTGCATTAACCTAAATGTGGAGAATTCTTGGAAAGAAAAGAAATGTATAGATTGATGGGACTAGTTCTTGAGGTAAGTACCAATACATATGATTGTATTTAATTACATAATTCGAGGCTTAACACATTTGTTTGCAAATGTGTTAAGTGATCTATTATATTGTTAACATAATTGGACTAAGGTGATGATTGAATGATGTGAAGGATGTGAAGATCATTAACAAGGTAAGCATAAACCCTATTTGATTGTATATCCTTATATGTCTTTGAACATTAACACATTGGGATGAAAGTGTTAAATAAGCTATTATATTGTGAATGTAAATGAAGAATATATATAAAGGATGAAATATGAAATGGGAAAGGTAGGAAGAAATGAGGATCATTCTTAAGGTATGTGCAATTTGTTATGATAAATGCTCTAGTAATGAATGATGTTAATGTGTTTTGAGAAGTGAGAAAATGTTATGTTATATGCATTGTGAATCTTGTGTATGGCAATGTATTATATGAATAATATACTTTGAAATGTGATATCAATGATGCTATATGTATCATATGGATTGAGATATGATATGATATGAAGCCATTGTGATTGGCTATGATAATTCAATTGAAAGAGATAAGGCATGTTGGCCTAATTGATGATGAGATTGATAATGAAATAATAAATGAATTGTTTGTTTAATATGTTATTCAGTTTCAGAGTTCTGGATTTGGGTGGCATGCCTAAGAAATGATGAAAGGTAACAGTCTTGCCGGGTTGAGGATCTCCTCATATGTGTTGAGTTGATGGTCCAAGAGACTGGGTCTGTTACACTATGAGAATTGTGAATATGAGATATATGATTTGTAACAGTCTTGCCGGGTTGAGGATCTCCTCATATGTGTTGAGTTGATGGTCCAAGAGACTGGGTCTGTTACACTATCCATGGATAGAGAGACATGTATATACATTGCCTACAGGCGTGATGATTGTGACTATGAACCAAAGAAGTAACTCTGAACTTTGAATAACATATTAGTGTTTTGGGCCCGAGTCTGTCTTTATTGTCAATGTGAAATGCAAGTATTGAAATATTGATTGTGAGTATTAAAAATGAATTATGCTTGGTGAATTGTGAATAATATAATGTTATTAAGTGTAATATGTAAATGAATTGTGGTTGATGATAAATGTTGTCTTTATTGGAAATATGATTTATGATTTGTATGATATGTAAATTGTGTATTGCAATAATGAGTGATATGATGTGTAATGTGTGTATTGCAATAATGAGTGTATGATATGTAATGTGTGTATTGCAATAATAATTGGTATGATATGTAAAGTGTGTATTGCAATAATGGTTGGTGTGGTATATATATAATGTAGGGGTATTAATATATTGGTTTTGAGTATTGGTGATGCATTGGGGTTGGTGATAATATTATGTATATATATGCACATCATATATGAAATTAGCTAGGATATATTAAAGATAAAATTAAAAAGAAAAGAAGATATGATAAGAACTAATTATATATTGAATCGATGTATCATTATATATCAATACTTCTATACTATATGTTTATATTTTATATTTGGACTACTAAGCTCTCGGGCTTAGCGCGGGTGTTTATTCGCGCAGGTATATAGATGGAAGATATGAAGTCTTTTGTTATGCCACAAGAAGAGTAAAGTTTGTCGAGACCAACTAGAGGGTAATGCATACATGTATAAATTTTAATTATGATGTATTTCTGACGAGAGAGTATTTATATGTATAAATGAAGTTTTAATAAAGATAATGATTTTGTAAATGTTATTTAAATTAATGTATTATGGTTTGAACTCTGTTATAAATATTTTAAAAGGTAACGAAAAGTGACATCCTTATACTTTATATATTTACTGTATGTATACTAGGTATACGCATAGTACTTATATAGGGTATCGGGGTGTTACAATTTTTGCCCCCACTCCTGGTGGAATGGTTCTTGCGACTTCGGCACTGTTTAGTCTCAGGGCCTTAGAAAACACGGACCTAAGTTCGGAGAAAATGGAGTCGCCACCCGGATGGGCCTGGAAAAAAGAAAGGGGTGGATGACTCGATTCCTAAGGAATCCTCAACCCCTTAATGGGTTCGAAAAGTTGGGTACGTGTGGGGAAGGTGAGAAATGGCCCAGTGTTGCGCTCGAATTAACTCGACCACAAAGCGTCACTCGCAAGTATACGAGGTAGCTGTAGTAAAGGTGATCACCTCAAGGTCGTTCTCTAAAGGAAGCTAAAGTGGTTAATTGCTTATCAGATTATGTTTAACAAGTAATAAAGAGATTTATACATTGCTAAATAATGAAGAAGATTGATTAAAGTTTAAAACAATAAAAGTAAATTGAGCTGAGCTTTGATTCACTTGATAGAATGGTCTAGGGTTTGCACTTCTCTACTACTTATATGTATGAACGGTTATTCCTCTTAACTAATTCAATTTCAAAGATTAAATCTCAAACAACTCAACTAATCGAGTCAAGGAAATAAGCTCTCGCATTCAAATCTCTTTCAACTAATCTTGTTATAAGTGAAATAATCTTTTTAATAGGTTATATCACTAATTCACCTAAGTACCTAATTGAATTGTTCAAGTATTAAACTTCATCTCTCGATCCATCATCTAATACCTTAAAACACATAATTGGTTGTCAATCAATTATATATTAACAATGTTTCATTCAATCAAGGCTAAAGAAATTATTAGCTAAGAGAAAAACCAATTCATACAATCATAGCAGATCCATACAAACCCTAGACTAGATCAAATTAGTTCATAATGCAATCAAACATATTCATCTCATTAATGTTCAAAGAAATAAAAATAGACATGATAATATCCATTCAATGAAAATAAAGAGAATAAGTTCGAGAACAAAACCAAGTTACAACTCCTTGAAGCTTCTGAAGAATCTCTTGTTCAAATCTGTCAAAAAGGATGAAACAATGGTATGAACAATCTAATCTAAAACTAGTTCTGATCCAAAGTTTAATCAAAATCAAGAAAACTAATGTTAAACCCTAAAACTTTTCTCTGACGGCTCAAAACTTTGCTCCAAATCGTCAACAGCCCTCAACCCTAGCTCTTCCTTTTCCTTTTATACGAAACGTACGCTTTAAAATCCGTTGCGCGTTTAGTTCATGAGGGACATGGCCAAGTCAGAAGTGACTTGGCCGTGTAAGTGTTCTTTGGAGGGACACGGCCAGGTGACTTGGCCGTGTCCCTTGCCTGTGTCCACCATTGCTTGCCTCTCTTCTTTTCTTCTTTGTTGAGTGACACGGCCAAGTGGAGCTTGACTTGGCCGTGTTGAAGCCTTTTGGAGGGACACGGCCAGGTGACTTGGCCGTGTCCCTTGCCTGTGTCTTCCACTGTGAGTTTTGCTTCTTCTATTCCTTTGGAACTTGGTGAGACACGGCCAAGTCAGAGTGACTTGGCCGTGTCTGGGCTTCATTGGAGGGACACGGCCATTGACTTGACCGTGTCCCTTGCATGTGTCTGCTTCTGTGAGTAGCTCTTCTTCTTTAACTTGATATGGGACACGGCCAGTGACTTGGCCGTGTCCTCTGCCTGTGTCAGCTACTGTGCATTCTTCCTTCAGTCTTGGTTCCTTGGCTTTTTTAACCTAAAACAAAACATCAAATAACTTTAAACAAAAACTAAATAAACAATAACTAACAAAACATAAACACATACTAAAAACTAGATCAAAAACAACATAAACACTGAAATAAACTAAAACTATCAAAATTAATGAAAACACTAAACAAACCGATAAAAACTAACAAAATACCTAAATAAAACAATAATTATCATAATAAACAAACTACAAATCTATGACAAAAACTAACAAAACAACTACCCCACACTTACAACTTTGCTTGTCCTCAAGCAAATTCACATGGCATAAATTAAAAACTCAAACAACCTTAACTATAATTCCAACATATAAGATGAAATCCTTCAAGACATTAGACATAAATAATTGCAATTTCCTTCAATCAAGATTTTCTTAACTCATTCATTAATCCAGACATACAAATCTTATCTCTCATCTAAGTGTTTCACTCGATTTCAAAAGTTAATCACTCAAACCACTCATGATTGCATACTACCATAAACTTGCTTAATTATCCAATCTCCCTCACTGATTTTCTCAAGAAATAATCCGAAGGTCTTTTATTTGGATGCAATGGGGCTAAGGTGAAGGTGTGAGAAACGACATTTAAGCTAGAGCATCAAGAAATGGAGTATCTAAATTAGACACTACTCTTGCTAAGGCACTCATAACTCCCTCAAATGGCATACTCACCAACCCTTGATAATCTTATATATTTGCATAAAAATACATGAGTCAACATTCCTCTTTTGATAACCAATGCTAGAACATATATGAATTTTGTATATATATATGTAACTTTTCTTTTATTTTCTCTCTTTCTTTTTTTTTTTACTTTTATCATTTTTTTTAAATATATATATATATACAAAATTAAGAATTGCATGGAACATCTAGCTTAAAATATAGAGGAAAAGAATAATGACTCTTAATCAAATACAATGTGCAAAGTATGCATTTCAACCCCCAATAGCACTACTTTATTTTTTTTTTTTACTTGCTTACCCCACACTTTGAAACAAACCACCCTATTGTCATATCATAAAACTCCATTCCTTAATGCAGGTATGATGATAATAAGAGAAAGTTGAGCTGTGAATTATGTTGATCAAACAAGAAAAGGTCAAAGGCTCAACTTGGCTCACTAAGGAATTAAATATTAAAGGAGGTCTTTTTAAGCTAAAGGGC
The DNA here is from genome assembly GCA_947685225.1 of Garcia nutans. Classification (NCBI taxonomy): domain Eukaryota; kingdom Viridiplantae; phylum Streptophyta; class Magnoliopsida; order Malpighiales; family Euphorbiaceae; genus Garcia; species Garcia nutans. The sequence goes on from CANTUV010000045.1 coordinate 42,556,310, forward strand.
TAGCCTAATTTGCCTTCATCATTTTAAAACTTGAGATTAAATCATAATGTGAGTTCAATTAGTATGCAAAAGCAAACTCTAGAGATGCAAAATCATGAAGGTGCACACTTAAGAAAAGAAAATCAATCATTTAATCTATAAGGCTCAAAACTCACAAAGGTGGGTTCTCAAAGATTTATATGTCAAGAACCGCATAATGTGAAAATTGATCCTGAATGAATTCAAATGCTCATATCTACACTGATACTAAAGTCTCAACTATAATGCTAGAATCATAGAAAATATCAATAAATTTTCAACAATTATACCATGAACAACACAATAAAACATACCAAGGCAACCAAAACAAAAATTAAAGAAAAGCTAAAAGATTACCCCACACTTTAGAATTTACATTGTCCTCAATGGAAAACAAGAATAATAAAGAGAAAGAATTAAGGGACAACCTATCTTCCATTGTACCTTGGTGAGGCAAAACCTAATTTTCCATCACAAACACAATTGTTCAAAAACAAGATGCAAGAGACTTAAGGGTTTCTATTTATTTAAACTAAACATAAAATCAAAATTGCAAAATACAAAATTATAACTATGAAAAAGAAATTCAAACTAATGGGTTGCCTCCCATTAAGCGCTTCTTTATTGTCATAAAGCTGGACATCATGCAAGGTCTAGGGATCATGGATCAAAGTGCTGTCAATGATCCTCAATTCCTGAAATCCTTCTTTATATGGTTTAACTCTATGTCTATTTGCTTTAAAAGTCTTATTAGTTCTAGAGTTAAACAATTCAATGGCACCAGAAGGACATACCTTAGTTACCTTGAAAGGACCACTCCATCTAGATTTGGGTTTACCTGGAAACAGACGGAGTCGAGAATTAAAAAGTAAAACTTTCATACCTGGACTCAATGTCTGATGCACAATAAATCTGTCTTGAAGTGCTTTAGTGCGATCCTTATAATTCCTCGAACTCTCATATGCCTTTGGGTTAAGGCATCTTTGGGTCTTCCCCACTAATTTAGCCCCCTCTTCTAAAGTTAGTGTCAGCTCCAATTTATCTGGGGAACCTGTCTGCAAGAAAGCATCTGAAACAACTGCTTCAACACAATTAATTAAAGAACATTCCTCATGTAAAGCAGTTGTAGAAATAAGAGAAGTGTTAAAAATAGAAAATTCCACAGTTTGTCCCAAAACAGTCATTGATAATTTTCCATTTTTAACATCTATCAAAGTGTTGGTAGTCGCCATAAAAGGCCTACCCAGTAGAATGGTGTGTGCAGATGGTGAAGAATTACCTACTTCCATGTCAAGAACAATGAAATCCACAGGTACTATCAACCCTCCAACCTTAACTAACACATCTTCTATAACCCCTTTCGGGAATCTAAAAGACCTATCAGCTAATTGCAACACCATTTTTGTCGGTTTAAGCTCCCCTAGTTCTAATTCTTGGAACACAGAATAAGGTATCAAATTCACACTAGCTCCTAAATCACACATGCCCTCAGTTCCTTTCCCATTCCCCACAGAAATTTGAATTATAAAGCTTCCAGGATCCTTTAGTTTGGGAGGTAGTTTATGCTGCAGAACAGCACTAGCTACCTCTGAAACTATCACCTTTTCATTCATCTCATACCTCTTTTTCTTGGTGATTAGATCTTTGAAGAACTTGGCATAAGCCGGTATGTTTTTTATTGCATCCAGTAAGGGTAGGTTAATACTTACCTTAGACAGCATGTTGAAGATGTTAGAAAATTGCTTATCTGCTTTATCATCCTTCAACCTGCTGGGGAATGGTATAGGTGGCCGGTATGGATTGCTTGTCTTATGTAGATCTGCTGTAGGGGACTTCTCCACTGATATTTCTCCAGCACCTTTGTTCTTTGATTCTCCTCCCCCCTTGTTCTCTTTGTTTCCTGCATTCATAGAATCGTTTTCAACATTATTATAAATTTCCTTACCACTTCTAAGAACAGTCACAGATTGCGCCTGCTCAGGTTGACTTGGGAATTTCCCCTTTTGTTGAGTCTTCATCTGTTGTGCAAGTTGTCCAACTTGAGTCTCCACTTTTTTAAAAGATGCTTCTAAGGAATCCAGCCTCTTGTTGGTCACCTCTTGATTTTTAGCACTGACTTGGATAAAAGCTTGTAAACTTTCCTCCAAACTCTCTATCCTAGACTTCCCTTGATTTGAGGAATGGCCTTGCTCTTGGTTCTGTCTTTGAAGAAAATGGAAAGGCTGCTGAGAATTATTTGTTCCCCAAGAAAAATTTGGGTGATTCTTCCAACCAGGGTTGTATGTATTTGAATAAGGATCATTCCTGGCCCTTGGTTGAAATCCTCCCATAGCATTGACTTGCTCAGCTTCATTCCCATATGATTCATATGCAGAGGGACAAATGTTTGCTCCATGCCGACTGTTCCACAGATTCCACACGCTTCTTGAGTAGATGAAGAAATATTATTCTTCATGTTCAGCATCTGCACTTGCCTTGTTAACTCAGTTATCTGATTTACCATATCTCTATTGGCTTCCAATTGGTTCACCCCTTTGCTTCTTCCTCTTACACTCTTCTATTGAGAATTAGCTCCCAACATCTCAAAAATATCATAAGTTTCAGCTGCTGTCTTTTCTCCCATGGCTCCCCCAGCTGCATTATCAACTGTATTATGAAATTGCTGGGTTAAACCATCGTAGAAAAACTGGTTCAAAAGTTGAAGGGGATAGTGATGATGAGGACACTGGATCAATAGCATCTTAAATCTGTCCCATGCCTCATGAAATGGCTCTCCTTCAAATTGAGAGAATGTAGCTATCTTCCCTCTTAATTCAGCTGTCTTTTGATGTGAGTAGAACTTGCCCATGAATTTATTATAAACTTGCTCCCAAGTTGTCAGTGAGTTTTCGGGCAACATCATAAGCCAGCTCTTTGCCCTATCCTTCAAAGTATATGGGAAACACCTCATCCTCAACTGATCCTCTGTTAATCCTCCCAATGGAAAAGTGTTGAGGGTGGAGTAGAAATCCCGAATAAAGTTCAAAGGATCTTCATTTGGAACTCCGTAGAATGATGGCAGCATATTGTAGTGAATGTTCTTCAACTCATAATTTCTTCCTACATCTGTTAGTCTTATGCAAGAGGTGGAAGTTCCAATGACAGGTCTAGCAAAGTCTCTCATCGTTCTTTGCCTTTCTTCAGCCATTTTAACTGATTGTGCAGAATCTGACTCAAATTCAGAAGTGTCCTCCTCTGTATCAAATCCGGTATAGAGCTCAAACTCTTCTCTGCTCCTCTTCACTCTTTGAATTTCTGGAATGAATGGATATAGCTCTCCTTCGAGTGATCTCCTGCCTTGCATAAACAGAATTTTCTAGGAAAAAGAAATTATTAAAAGAAAAAGACAAAATAAAATAAAAAATAAACAATGAAAAATAATTTAAAATATTTTTGCCTAATAAACAATTTCGCCAATTAGCTTCCCCGGCAGCGGCGCCAAAAACTTGTTGCGCTCGAATTAACTCTACCACAAAGCGTCACTCGCAAGTATAAAAGGTAGCTGTAGTAAAGGTGATCGCCCCAAGGTCGTTCTCTCAAGGAAGCTAAAGTGGTTAATTGCTTATCATATTATGTTTAACAAGTAATAAAGAGATTTATACATTGCTAAATAATGAAGAAGATTGATTAAATTTTAAAATAATAAAAGTAAATTGAGCTGAGCTTTGATTCACTTGATAGAATGGTCTAGGGTTTGCACTTCTCTACTACTTATATGTATGAACGGTTATTCCTCTTAACTAATTCAATTTCAAAGATTAAATCTCAAACAACTCAACTAATCGAGTCAAGGAAATAAGCTCTCGCATTCAAACCTCTTTCAACTAATCTTGTTATAAGTGAAATAATCTTTTTTATAGGTTATATCTCTAATTCACCTAAGTCCCTAATTGAATTGTTCAAGTATTAAACTTCATCTCTCGATCCATCATCTAATACCTTAAAACACATAATTGGTTGTCAATCAATTATATATTAACAATGTTTCATTCAATCAAGGCTAAAGAACTTATTAGCTAAGAGAAAAACAAATTCATACAATCATAGCAGATCCATACAAACCCTAGACTAGATCAAATTAGTTCATAATGCAATCAAACATATTCATCTCATTAATGTTCAAAGAAATAAAAATTGACATGATAATATCCATTCAATGAAAATAAAGAGAATATGTTCGAGAACAAAACCAAGTTACAACTCCTTGAAGCTTCTGAAGAATCTCTTGTTCAAATCTTGCAAGAAGGATGAAACAATGGTATGAACATTCTAATCTAAAACTAGTTTTGATCCAAAGTTTAATCAAAATCAAGAAAACTAATGTTAAACCCTAAAACTTTTCTCTGACGGCTCAAAACTTTGCTCCAAATCGTCAACAGCCCTCAACCCTAGCTCTTCCTTTTCCTTTTATACGAAACGCACGCTTTAAAATCCGTTGCGCGTTTAGTTCATGAGGGACACGGCCAAGTCAGAAGTGACTTGGCCGTGTGAGTGTTCTTTGGAGGGACACGGCCAGGTGACTTGGCCGTGTCCCTTGCCTGTGTCCACCACTGCTTGCCTCTCTTCTTTTCTTCTTTGTTGAGTGACACGGCCAAGTGGAGCTTGACTTGGCCGTGTTGAAGCCTTTTGGAGGGACACGGCCAGGTGACTTGGCCGTGTCCCTTGCCTGTGTCTTCCACTGTGAGTTTTGCTTCTTCTATTCCTTTGGAACTTGGTGAGACATGGCCAAGTCAGAGTGACTTGGCCGTGTCTGGGCTTCATTGGAGGGACACGGCCACTGACTTGGCCGTGTCCCTTGCATGTATCTGCTTCTGTGAGTTGCTCTTCTTCTTTAACTTGATATGGGACACGGCCAGTGACTTGGCCGTGTCCTCTGCCTGTGTCAGCTACTGTGCATTCTTCCTTCAGTCTTGGTTCCTTGGCTTTTTTAACCTAAAATAAAACATCAAATAACTTTAAACAAAAACTAAATAAACAATAACTAACAAAACATAAACACATACTAAAAACTAGGTCAAAAACAACATAAACACTGAAATAAACTAAAACTATCAAAATTAATGAAAACACTAAACAAACCGATAAAAACTAACAAAATACCTAAATAAAACAATAATTATCATAATAAACAAACTACAAATCTATGACAAAAACTAACAAAACAACCAGCACCCCCACAATGCCCGGTTCGTTGGAACCGACCTCCTTTACAGGTCTTAATATTATTAAATTCTTAAATATAACAATATTATTTATATTACACACAATAATTAAAAGAAAACATCAATATATTAAAATCAAAGCAGAGTCCAAACAAAGCAAATAAATGGACACCCATCCAAGGATGGAAACATGTCCTTACATCACATGCCTAGATAGGACACCCACCAAAAGGTAGAAACATGCCCTTTACATAGGTTCTAAAATAGAAAAGCAAATTAAATTACATGATGTTTAACTAATGAGGAACCCACCAAGTGGAAACATACCTCTTACAACTTTTGGAAATCTAAATAACTTGATAAAAGTAAATAATCATTCATCATAAATAAATCATTCATCAAAAGTATCAAATATCAATTAAAAGTAAACATCCATCCATAATAAATAAAATAAACCAAGCATTGAATTTAAATAAATTAAAGCATAAGAAATAAATCAAAACATAATCAAATATGGAATTGAATAAAGCAAATAAAAGTCCAATTATAGCTACTGTGACTTTTTATGGAATTAAAACAAATTAGGGTTTTATGTTTTAAAAAGTTGGTAAGACTCTTTGATTAACTAAATTAATATTTGAATGGTGAAATCATGAAACTAGGGTTTTAGACACTTTAAAATACTTTGATTTATGATTTTCGGTTATTGGGTTTCTAAGCTACTATATAAATTTAATCTTTTTATGGTTTTATGGTTTTTAATGTTTTAAAAGGATTAATGTTCATAAAAATTAGGGTTTAAAGTTTTAAAAGGATTAGGGTTCATTTTTTTGAAATTTGGAAGTTGAATTTGGGTTTAGTATTTTTAGAATTTAGAGTCAGTGGTGGTGAATTAATTTTTATGAATTTGGAAATTAATTTGATAATTTCATGAAGTTTTATGAATTTAAACAAACAAATTAAAGTTTTTATAAGTAGAAAAGATGTTTTTTAAGGGTTTTTGAATGAAATAGAACCTACTTTAAAATTTTAAAAGAAACAGGATTTAAATCTTAGTTTTGTTGAAAAATATGTTCAATTAGAGTTTTAAGGTTTTTAAGAAGTAAAAATAGCAATTTTAAGCCTTTTGGATGATAAACCAATGAAATAAAGCTTTTAACTTTAGAAAAACTAATTTAAAATTCTAAGATTTTAGATTTAAAAAAAAAACAAATTCCTAGTTTTAGCTACTGTGTAAAAAAAAAATAAAGAAATTAAAATTTCATACCTTCTTTTGTAAGTTGCACCAAAATTGCTTCTTGGATGAACAAGCTCAAAAGACCAGCCTTTTTGCCCTTTTTTTTTCCCTTAAATCGTGTTTCTGCTACTTAAAAATCAATTGAATTCAAGCTTTTCCTTCATGAATTTGAATTTTCTTTTTTTCTTGTCCCTCTCGGCCTCCCCTTTTTTAATTGCCTTTGGTCCTTATTTATATTGGCTTGATGTGGTTTTTTCCTAATTAGTTAAGGTAAGTAATATTAATAAAAAAAGAAACCAAAACATAATTGAATTAGGTTTCAAAAAATTAGCGTCGAAAAAATTGCGCTGCCGAAAAAAATTGCAGCAGGAAAAAATGCAATGATGAAAAAATTCTGCCGCATTTGGCTGCAGTAGCGCGCGCGGAATGGGCCCATAGCCATTTTGCAGGCAAAAAAATTTCGTGTGCTCTATTTCGCAGGCAGAATTTTTCTACGTGCGAAATGCCCATGGGCACGCTCGACGATTTTTTCGTCTATGATTTTTTAGACTCCGATTTTTATTTTTATTTTGACTTTTATTTGTTTATTTCTATTTTTTATTAATAAAAATTAGATACTAAAGCAAAAATTATTTAATAAAATTATTTTGGACCAATTAGACAACAAAAATCATTTTAGAGTAAATAAAACATATTGGACCGGATTGGGTCAAAAATTAAGGGTCTACACATCTCATTGATCCTCTCTGGCTCATAGCCCTGGATTACAATAGTTCAAAAGCTTACAACAATCCAACCTACGCTGGAGACGAACTATCTAGCAACAACTCAATCACTTGCTCACCAAAAGCAATGGAGCCCAAACAAATTCAAAGAATGGTGGATGAAGGCCTCAATGCCAAGATGGAAGAAATAAAAGAGGCCATGGCCGAGACCATAAAAAATCAACTAGTTGCAATTTTAGGAAACAATGCCGAAGCATATGCTATCCCCAAGAAAGTCAAGAGGAAGGCTAAAGTTGATGAGGTAGCTTTTGATGATGATAAGGTGATCATTGATGATGATGATTGGGCTCAATACTACCTAGATCTTCAAGACAAAAAGGAGCCAAAGGTTGTTGAGAAGGAAAATATTGAAAAGGCTGAAACATCCGATGTTGAAAAAATGATTGTGGATTTAGAAAAGAAATTTGAGAAGAAACTGAAAACTAAGGAAATGTCCGAAGTTGACAAATTATTTGAGCTAGATGAAGAAGTTCTGTACAAGTTCATGGTGCCATCATTCGCGAAGTTTGATGGAACTGGAAATCCTCATCACCATGTGAAGCAGTATATAACTGCCATGCACTCTGCCCGAGCTACTAAGGCTCAAACTCTAAGGTACTTCATGCTCTTATTAGACCCTGTTGTCCAAAATTGGTTCAATACCTTAGATGAAGGAACACAAAAGAGTTGGGATTTGCTATACAAGGCCTTCATCCAACAATATGGATACAATGTTGAAATGGAAGTTACCTTAATGGAAGTGGAGTCCATTAGACAAAGGCAAAATGAGAATTTTGTGGACTATGTGAAAAGATGGAGAAACAAGGCCGGTTTGCTCAAGAAGAGGCCCGATGAATCTGATCACATAAGGATGATCGTGAAAGGTGTCCTGCCCAATCTCCGTGAAAGGATGTCTCACACCCTTATAAGGGATTTCAAAGATCTTCTCCAAGCAGGTTTGCAAATTGAAGAATGGGAGAGAGAGAAGAATCGCTTTTCAATAAAAAGGAATGAGAAAGGAAACTACCAGTCAGGCAATCAAAGCACACAAAAAGAAGTTGATGTTAATGCCATAAATCAAGGAGGAATGAGGCAGTTTTCAGAATTAGGGAAGCCACTATCTTGGGTTCTCAATAAGCTACAAAAGAAGGGATCCTTGCAACCTTGACTCCTCGTCCTTTGCCTAATCCTCTTCCACCTAACATTGATATTAATGCATTTTGCCAATTCCATCAAAGGTCTGGACACAAAATAGACAATTGTATGAAGTTGAGGCATGAGATCCAGAATTTAATTGATAATGGCAAGTTTCCTGACCCGGACAAGCCCAATACCACAAGTAATCCATTTCCAAGGTTCAACAGGGTGCCACCACCAGCAACCTTCATGGTTGGAAAAGGATTAGAAGAGAATTTTGTTTTATCATCCTTTTAAGATGGGGATATTGAAGGTGTGAAAGGAAAAGAAGCTTAAACTCCACGAACTTTCCTTAGCTTGAATGTTGCTTTTCAATTTTACTTTCTTTTTTTTTTTTGGAACTATTGTGGTTTTCAAATTTAAAGTTATTTGAAATAAATTACTTTCATCAAAATCTTTGTTGGTCTTTGTTCATTTTGGTGCTGAACCAATTAGTAATCCAGCTTGATATTTATAAATTAATGTATCTAGACATATGACTTGAATGACTTTACTAGATGAGGGAATTGCTCTACAACATCGAGTTGTGCATGCTTACTTAGAGAGGGCTCATGCATAATTACTTTTGTCTAGGTCCTATTCAGTCTTAGAACATGCTTTGACAAACTTTCGAGGTGAAATTGAACTCTGCTTATTTAAGGCAGAGATGATCTAGGCATTATTTGGTTAGCCAACAACTAGTATCCACCCAATTAAATATCAATCCCTAGTTGTCCCTTTGAGCCTTCATAAAATTTTAGCTTTCTTTTCATTAGCATATAACCTCAATAACCTACCTTGAGCTATTGTGATGCTTTTGACAAGTCTTATGATTACAAAGGTGAAAAGGCAAGAAGATCAAAGAAAACAATGATTAATCCAGATCATGAGGATAGTTGAAGTTCTCAAGACCATGAGGATAGTTGAAGTTCTCAAAACCCTAAGGGTAGATGAAGTTCTCAAGACCATGAGGATAGTTGAAGTTCTCAAAACCCTAAGGGTAGATGAAGTTCTTAAGACCATAAGGGTAGTTGAATGGTTCAAACCAAAGATCCAAGAGCCATTCCACCTTCATAATCAGTAGGGTTTCCAAACCAAAGATACATGCTTCGTACTCCACCATATTATTGGTTGCCCTGAATTTTAATTTTTTGGCTAAAGGGATAAATTCCCCTTTGGGAAATTCTAGTTTGACTCCCAAACCTACTCCTTTCCTATTTACTACTCCATCAAAATACATTTTCCACCCTTGTACTTCAATTGCCTCTAAATGTTCATCCAAAAATTCCAAGGCCACCTCTTCGCTATCCGGTAATGGTTGTTGGGCCAGGAATTCTACCACTGCTCTACCTTTGATAGTTTTCTTGGTTACATACTCAATCTCAAATTCTTCTAATATTATCAACCATCGACCATACTTCACAATCAAAGATGGTGTCTCCCTTAAGTACTTCATTGGATCAAACCTAAAAATTGCTTGCACACTATAAGATTGAAAGTAATGCCACAACTTCTTAGAAGACCAAACCATAGCTATACAGGTCTTTTCAATGATACTATACTTAATTTCATAAGGTAAGAGCTTTCTACTCAAATAGTAAATTGTATGCTTAATCCCTGATTCATCTGCTTAGACTAGTATGGCTCCTATTGATTCTTCTTCTATTGCTAAGTATAGTAATAGAGGCTTACCGGGTTTGGGTGGTTTTAAAACAGGTGGATTCAGCAAATACTCTTTTATTCATTCAAAGGCTCTTTTACATTCTTCATTCCACAGGACCGGCTAATTTTTTTTAAGAAATTTGAAGATAGGCTTAAAGATTGTTGTGAGCTTTGCTATGAATCTGCTAATGTATTATAATTTACCAATGAATCCCTAAACTTCTCTCTCCGTTTTAGGGGCTGGCATATCCCTGATTGCTTTAACTTTGTCAGGATCAATCTCAATGCCATTCAGACCAATCACATGTCCCAACAATTTACCTGATGTAAACCCGAACACACACTTCTTCGGCTTTAATCTTATCTTATAATTCTAAATTTTGGATGTGTTGTTCCCTTGTATCTGATTTCACATCATATCATCAACATATACTTCAACTTCTTTGTGCATCATGTCATGAAATAGTGTGGTGACCATCCTTTGGTAGGTTGCTCCAGCATTCTTTAAGACGAACGACATCACCTTATAACAAAATATACCCCATGTAGTAATGGAAGCAGTTTTGACTTTATCCTCTTAGGCCATTAACACTTGGTTGTATCCAGAGAATCCATCTACAAATGAATGTAGCACGCTAGAGGCTGCACTATCAATGAGGACATCTATATGGGGTAAAGAAAAATCATCTTTAGGGGAAGCCTTGTTTAAATCTCTATAGTCCACACAGACCCTTATTCTTCCATCTTTCTTTGGCACGGGTACTATATTGGCTAGCCAATCTGGATATTGTATCACTTCAAGGAACTTTACTTGTATTTGTTTAGTGACCTCTTCTTTAACCAATTCAGCCCACTCAGGTCTTAATTGCCTAAGCTTTTGTTTGACAGGTTTCATGTGAGTGTAAGTAGGAATAAGATGTTTGGCTATGTCTCGATCTATTCCACGCATATCCTCATAAGACCAAGCAAATACTTCATATTTTTTTGAATATTTTTTCAAATCTCTCTCTCTCATCAGGAGTAAGGTCGGATGCTATGCTAATATTTTTAGGATTTTTGATTATTCCCAGATTTAATGATTGTGTATTAATAGAATTAATATTAAAGATGCTCATGTAACCGCTATTTGAATGTATGCAACCATTAGGAGAAACATCAAACAAGTAAGCAAAATCAGACTTTATTGCATTCATTTTGGAAAAGAAAACATCATCATCCTCATACAAAGCAAAAAAATTAAAATCAAAATCATTATTCTCAAAATCATAAGGCATAATATCTTCAAACTTCTCTTCAACCAGGGAAGCAATCTCCTCCGGAGTCTTCTCGGCTTTCAGGATAGCTTCCTTCTTCTCTTCTGGATTGGACTCTTTGTTGGTTGGCAGGGTGAGGTCTTTCTTCACCTGCTCCACTAGCTCGGCAACATCTGCAAAAATTTCAAAACCCGGGACTAACTTTCCCATGAACATGATTGGATCAGGCTTTCCTTTGAGTGGTCCCATGTCTGGAGCTTTGACAAAGATTTTTTCAAGCGGCAGAAAGCTCATCTTCTCATTCTTCTTTGGCTGGATATCTTTGTTAGCTTCATCATATCCCAACCCCTTCTTGGAAGTTTGAGTTTTAAAATCTGGAAGCTTTGTCAAACCGGCCTTGCCCTTTCCAAGACTAGCTCCAGAAAGGTAGTTCATGCTCTTCATCATCTTCAAGACCTTAGAGTCTACTACTTCATCATAAGAAATTGCAGCTATTTGGAAGCCATTGAGAGACTGTAACACCACTTCTCGGCCTACATGTGTAAGCCATGTAGAGGCGCCAAACTATCCTAATATTACTACCAATTTTACTTAATCAAATTTAGTTCCGATTTTTACAGAAATTTTGCCAGAGGTTCGCCTAGAAAATGGGTCCCAAGGGTCTACAAAACTGGTTTTTCTGAGTTTTGAAAATATTTTTACACAAACCAATGCGAATACAATCAGTTTCAAGACACTCCCAATGAATCCACCTTATAACCTCAACTACAACCTGCAAGAAGAATTCACACTTCTAGTACAAATTAAAGTAGAGATTTATTCTTATTACATACTACTAATGTACAGTATAACATAGTAATTCTCAATCTTATATATACATATACATGCCACAACTAGCTAACTCATAATGGAAACTAAGAGATCAACTCTGAGATGCTATGGGTCTGGTCGTCGCTTTCCAAGAATTAGCTACTGCTCCGAACCTATGAGTCAAGGAAAACTTAACTCGCTGAGCAATGTTGCTCAGTGGGTACTTTACCAATGGAAATAAAAGTAGAACATGAAAGCATTTGAAATAAAAGGAAATAATTAAATAAAAAATCAACCAACATTAAACTAATGGAAGTTATTGTACATTCAGTTTTGATATGCTTTCAACAAATGTAAAAATTGGGTCGTGACATTTCTTCCCCTCTAAAATTTAGGCTTCGTCCCGAAGCCGATCGGGTGTAAAATTTAGGCTTCCATCCTCATTATTCCTTCTCTTTCCCAAATTGTCTCTTCCATTCTATGGTTCCTTCGCCGCAGTTTAACTGGAGGAAATTCTCTTATTTCTTAATCCTTTGACTTTTCATGCTAAAATTTCTATTGGTTCTTCATAATTTAGGTCAGATTGGACTCTGATGTTTTGTGTCTTTATATCGTGTGTGAAGTTCAAACGATATTGCCTTATCATTGAAACGTGAAAAAATTATGTATTTTGTTCAGTTCTGGTAATAAAGTTAACAGATAGGCTATTGATCTATGCGTTCGATGATCTCGTATAGTTCAATAAGCCTAAAGCTTAACTTACTTTTCTGCTTAAATCTTAATACCTTCTTTCATAGGAAAGTCTTAAGAAAAACCTTGTCTTCCACTTAGAGTTCTATGTCCCTTCGTTTCGAGTCCGCATATGATTTTGCTCCTACCTACCCGCATATGATTTTATCTTGTCTTTACTTAATTCCGTCCAACACTCTAGTGTTCCATGTTTTCTTTCTATAATTCTTTATAGGGTGTCACCGTATGCTGAATTAATAGTTGTTGTTATATGCATATTCAATTAAACTCAAATACCTATTCCAGCCACCCTTAAATTCTATAACACATACTCTTAATATGTCCTCCCAAAATTTGGATTACTCTTTCAAATAGTCCATCTGTTTACGGGTGAAAGGCAGTGCTATAATTTGTTTGGGTTTCAGAAGTTGTTTGCGACTTCGTCCATAAATTCATGGTGAACTGTGGACCTCTGCCTAAAATGATAGACGTTGGAATCCTGTGTAATCGTACAATTTCCTTAGCGTACATTTCCACCAATTTATCTATTGAATAATCCATTTGTAAAAGTAGAAAATGAGCTAACTTAGTTAGGCAGTCAATGATTATCCGAACAACATCATGCCGGCCTCGTGTCATTGGTACTTCTATGACGAAATCCAAGTGATATGTTCCCATTTCCATACCAGAGTGGGAATTAGTTGTAACAGTCCCGATAGTATTTGATGTTTCGCTTTTGCTTGTTGACATATTAAACATTTGGTCATAAAATCAACAATATCTCTCTTCATTCCAGGCTACCATTAAAACTTCTTTAGATATTTATACATTTGTAACTCCTGGATGCATTGCGTAGAGAATACTATATGCTTTTCGAAAAAAAATTTCTTCTTTCTTATGTCTCCCATTGTTAGTATCATTACTCTATTGTCATAATACAAACTACTGTTCTTAGAAATTTAGAATTTTATATCCTTTCCTCCTTGCACTTGCTTGATCCATTTTTGTATTTGTTCATTTTCCTTTTGCACTTGATGAATTTCTTGAAAAGAAACATAGTTTATGCTTGCATTTTCACTACTAGTACTTCCTCTTCCATTGGTCTTAAACTGATCTTTATAGCGCCTAAGGCTGGTATCGATTTTCCACAAAGTGCGTTGGCCACCACGTTAGCTTTTCCTAGATGATAATTTACAACTCAGTTGTTATTTCCAAAACTTGGGTTTACTTTCCTTACCATAAATTGAGATCCTCTTGGGTTGGCGGATATTTTAAACTTTTGCGTCTGTATAAATATAATACTTTTCTCCATATAAATCATATCTCCAAATCTTGAAAGCCAATACGATAACTGTTAATTCCAAATAGTGTGCCGGGTTATTATTATTATTATTTTCGTATGGTTTAAATCATTAAAAGACTTATGCGACTATTTTATCCTTTTGCATAAGCATATAACCTTAACTGATGTGTGAAGCATCACTATATATCACAAATTCTTTGCTGTACACGGGCCGTATGGGTATTGAAGCATTCGTTAACTTTTCCTTTAGTTTCTCAAAGTTCCTCTAACATTTATCAGTCCATTGGAGTTTGGCATTCCTTTGAAACAACCTTGTCATTGGGATGATAATAATGGAAAACCCTTTTATAAAACATTAATAGTACCCAGTCAGTCCTAAGAAGATTCTTACTTCTATTAAATTTTCTGGAAATACATTTTCATGTAAATCTATAGAACATTCTTTAATCACTTGTGTGTAACTACCTCGTCTCTTATCGGATTTATAACTAATGTTTCAAACTTACATATCCTACTGGTAATTCTTCTAAATTTTCATTGCGTAGGCTCTGGCTGGTGTACTTGAATTGAGCTAGTCAACGGTCTCTGATTGTGTTCTTTGAAATTTTGAATCACTTTCCTTTCCCCTGCTTCGGCCTCAGCCAAAAGCGGGCCTTGATTTTTCTATCGGTACGGGTGCATTCACTTGTCTTTCTGGCAGTTTACCCTAACACGATCTGGTGCCCCGCATTCCCAGCATCCATCTGTTAAATACCAGCATTCACTCTTATGTCTTCATCCACAGTGTTTGCATAGAGGAGTAATATATCCTTTAAATCTATATTTCTTTCCAATCCTCCAGTAATTTTTGTATTGTTACTTTTTCCTTTTTCCTTTACCTAGTCCTTGGGTTGTTATTACTTTCATTCTTTCCTTTTTGATCTAATTTTAATTCTACACTTTCTACCTCTTTGGTTCTTAATTTCTCTCTTTCTTTTCTCTTTTTTTTTTTCATCATTTCCTGAATTCATAAATCTCATATATCTTCTTCTTATAATTTCTTAATTTTGATGATTTCATTGGGGCATTTTCAGGAGGAATCACAATACAGTGTTTTGATTAGGTTTCATCTAGTTTCTACTCATATGGTCTATCGCCTACCTTATTAAGACTTCACTTCTAAACTTCTTCTCAACTTGTCGAAATCTTCCTAAGCTTTAAGTTTGTACTCTCTTTTGTTGCAAACGTTGGTATCTACTTCTCTAATCTATGTATCCCTCTCAATACCTAAAACTTTCACAACTAATCTTGAAAATTCAAACATGTCCATGACTACTAATTGTACTTTAATTTCATTATTTAATCCTTCCAAAATCTTTGATGTCTTTCT
This sequence comes from Garcia nutans, assembly GCA_947685225.1. Lineage (NCBI taxonomy): Eukaryota > Viridiplantae > Streptophyta > Magnoliopsida > Malpighiales > Euphorbiaceae > Garcia > Garcia nutans. The sequence continues at coordinate 42,571,832 of CANTUV010000045.1, forward strand.
TGCTTTGTTTCTATCATTTTCTTTGCATACTTACTGAGGCGGGTGAACTCTCTATCATTCTCAGATACTGTCATTCTTCCTTGCTGTAGATATATAAACTCAATTCTCCTTGCGTTTAAGTATGTTTTACCAAGTGTATGTTTCTTCTACACAAAGGGACATGGCATAATTAAATATTTTATCTGGCGTGCATCTCAGTTGTTCCAATGCCCTATTGGTACTATCCAAACAGTACTCAACTTCTTCAAATCCTTCTTCCCTACTAGTCTTAAATTCTTTAGCCCCATATTTCCTTAACTTCTCAATTGGGGACTTCCTTTCTCTTTTGGTAGCAACAGGTACCATTCTTACCATTTATTGCAATGGTACTATCATCTATCTTAAATAAACTTCGGGGCCTTCCACAGCCACCGTTGCGGGTCGTGGCATAAGTCCGAGACCCATTTCTACATTTATGGGTACGAAAAGCGTGTGATTCCTTTTCTTGATCTATAATTCTTTGTGATTCTGCCTCTTGCAACCTTATACCGTATACATATATCGTGATAAGAATTAGCAGCTGGCTTGACTCAACACATTAGCTTTCCTATATGACATGTACGTAAGCACTATTAGATTTTCCTTTATCAAATATACCTTATATACTTATGTATTTATAATATTCTTTCTACTATACCGACATTTTGTACCTAAATGATATATGCTCTCATTTCTATTCTGCTATAGGATATCCCATTTTACATTGGTAATGGCCACTCCCAACATAAAATGTGTATCCTCCTATATTGAATTTTCCAGGACCGGCTAAACCGGTGCTCTGATACCACTAAATGTAACACCCCATCTTAGCCTACGTTTATAGACCAAGATGGACTGTTAACTCATGGTGGTTGTGCCTTAATATTTTACTTAGCCAATTTTAAATGCAGATTTTAAAAAAATTTTACCATAACCTCCCCTAAAAATGGAGGTCCCAAGTGTCGCCAAAACTGATTTTTCTTATTTTTGAAAAATATTTTGTTTCACAATTCAACTCAAGCACACTCCCAATAATCCACCCTTATAACCTCAACTACAATCCTGCAAGAAGATTTCACACTTCTATACTTGCATACATAAGTGCTAAACCAAAATAAGATTTATTAGATCACTAGCAGTGTACGTGTTCTAGCTTTACAGTATAATACATTTATTTGCTAGATCATACAAGCTTATGTACATGCCATATTACTATAATCAATCATATCCAAACTCCTACCCAAAGTAGTAGTCAAGGCCAGCTGCGCAGGACATGCTGCAATCTCGTCTCCTCGTTTAACCTACGAGTTTAGATTGAAACTAAACTCGCTAAGCAATTGCTTAGTGGGTACTTAAATCATTGCAATAAAATAATAAAATAAAAGAATGATTTGATCATACATTTATATACTTTAAATACTTGAAAGGAATCAATACAAAACACAGATGGTAAAAAGGCTTGACTGAATAATTTGAATTTAAATCATTTTTCTTGCTTTTATCATTTTGGTTGCTCTATTGGTTTAACATAACGTCAGCAGATAAGGAAGGGTCATGATAAACATATCTCGTCATGATCATATTTCATTATCTTTCATCATATTTCTTGCACATGTGCCAATGGCCATTATCATTGCATCATTGATCATGTCATTGCAATCATCGGCCTTCAGCCGGAATATCATATCATGTCATAAGCAGTACTGCAGTAATAGTATGATGCATCATACCCTTATCTCAAGGGTTCTGATATACCAATTAGAGCATAAATAATTTATTAAATTACTTTGGTCATGATATTCAATAGATCATGATTTTTCCATAAGGTATGTATTGTCGGAATAGCTTGTCATGATGCCTTTCTGATCATTTCCAATTCTCCTTCATGTCATTTTATATGATTTAACATCAATCCATATCATAATATTCAAGTTTTAACAAATTTAGAAAAATGACCAAATGAATAGTAGCACGGCGCGTAAAATCGGCAACGCAATGGCGCGCGACAACTAAATGGTAAAATCTGTTTTTACTGCTGAAAATCAGTCAACTTTGGCAACGGTTTTGACCAAGTAAAAAAACTTATTTTTGGCTGAATTTTTGCAGGAAAACACTTTCATAAGTTAACTAAATGCATGTAAAATTTCGTCGAAAAATTCTTTCGTTTGCCCCTTCAACGGACTGCCCAAAATGAAAGCTGCAGAATGGTGCCCAAAAGGGACCATTCGGCCCAATTTTCAAAATTTGAAGGAAATTCATTTTTTTCTTGCAAAATTGATTTTTAGACTCCTTTTGTGATACCATTGAAAGACTAAGGGTCCCTCTTTCAAAAATCAAACCAAAGGAGTGATTAAAAGTTCATCAAAGTTTATGGATATTTGAGCAAAGTTTAGCTAGTTTGTTTTGTTTTCATTCTTTTCACAATCACTTGATTACAAATGGTTCAAGAGCACTTTCCCACATATTTACCACACATAATAACATTATTTCAAAACCATTTCAAAAGTCCCATAATGCAAAATATGTGAATTAATTGAAAAGGCAATGATTTAAGTACCAAACCTTAATTCTTTTCACTTGTTTCTAGTTCTTTTATGCCTTCTTTGCTTCCTTCTCTCTCACTTCTTGATTTCCTATAATTTTCATAAAATCCATGTCAAGAACATAATAAAATTTAAGTGCTTCATGCCTTATTTTGCTAACTAATACTACTAGTCATCCTTTTTATCCTTAATCTTATATGTGCAAATCATCTCTTTCACTTCTCTTCAACTTCTTAAATTTTCTATAATTATCATATTTATTCTTTCATTTTTATCTTACAAATACTATAACCAATGAAAGAAATAGAACCATAGATGAATTTCCTTACCTCAAAATCTTATTCTCCACCCAAGTTTGCAATCTCTCTCAATTCTCCAAATTTAGCTACTTGAAAAAAAAACAATCTCTCTCTCTTTTCCCTTCCTCCTATTTTCGGCCAAGCAAGAACAAAGAGAGTTCTTGGCTTTATTTTTGTGGTGTTCTCTCCTCCAAATGGCAGCCAAGAGGGGTTAATATGTCATGGTGTAAATGTTGATTTCCCATTGGTACACATATGTGGGAAAATGGCTAATTCTCATTGGTCCAAATGTCTCCTTCTTTTATTTATTTAAAACCCAAGCTCTTGGACTTCCTTTTAATTATATTTTGGCCCCTCAACCTCCTTGTGCTGAAATTGTATGGTCTAAGGTGTGAAAAGACCAAAATACCCTCCGGCGGTTACTCGTTCGTAACTTTTAAACCGCGAACTTTCGCCGAATGCTGTGGTACACTTTTTGACTCAGTTTTTCCTCTACTTTTCATTTTTGAGACCCTTTATTACTTTCGAGACACTTTTAAAAATGACCATGATGCCCCTGGTCAAAATCCCCTATATCTTCCAAACCGTGCTTTTTCGGGAAAAACTGTGTCGCACTGTTACTGTCCGATTTTTCTCTACTTCCCATTTCTGGAGTCTGTTATGTGCACTATTAAGGATCTCCGGAACAACTTTTGGTAATTACGGTCACCTCCCCAAAACTTTACAAACTTTTCAAATAGGTCCTTTCAATTCTATAGAACTTCCCTTCACTTCGCGCTCTTGAGTAGCTTCTCGGGATGGTTCCTCTTACTATACACGGATGTACTGTACATTGATATACTGTACATATGTACAAATTGGGTCGTGACACACCTCCCCAAAACTTTTTTGAAATTACAGTCACCTCCTGAAAACTTTACATTTTTTTCAATTAGGTCCCATTGATCCTATAGCCTTATCTGGGGCCGTTGTCAGGATGTATCTTCTCCTTTCCCCTTCTCTCACTGTGCACATGACTACTATGCATAAATGCGGTGGGCGGATGTGACAGTTCCTCCCTCGTTAATTTAGGCTTCGTCCCGAAGCCCATTAGGTGGAAATAAATATGGGTACTGCTTCCTCATTGTTTCTTCGCATTCCCATGTGGCTTCTTCTACTTTGTGATTCCTCCAAAGAACTTTGACCAATGGAATCTTCTTATTCCGCAACTCCTTGATTTCCCATGCTAAGATTTCTACTGGCTCTTCCTCGTACGTCAGGTCGGGCTGAATCTCGACGTCTTGAGCTTGTATGACGTGGGTGGGATCTGAACAATACTTCCTTAGCATTGAAACGTGGAAAACATAATGTATTTTACTTAATTCGGGTGGTAACGCCAACTGGTAAGCTACCGGACCTACCCGTTTGATGATAACCCGATCGTAGATAGATTTTTGAAAAGACTCCAGCACCTTTGAGTTGATCAAACAAATCATCTATGCGAGATAGTGGATACTTGTTCTTGATGGTCAGCTTATTAAGTTGATGGTAATCCACACACAACCTTAGGGATCCGTCTTTCTTTTTCACGAACAATACTGGCACTCCCCATGGTGACACACTTGGCCTAATAAACCCCTCGTCTAAAAATTCCTGTAGCTGTACCTTTAGTTCTTTTAGCTCCGCTGGCGCTATTCAGTAAGGTGCGATGGATACTGGTGCAGCTCCCGGGTACACGTCTATAGTGAATTCCACCTCTCGTTTAGGTGGTAATCAGGGTAAATCATCAGGAAATACGTTGGGGAAATCGCAAACAGTAGGTATATCTTGTAGCTTCGGTGCCTCTTCTTTCGCTTCTAACGCGCATAACAGGTATGCCTCGCAGACTTTTTGCACTAATCTCTTAGCCGTCATAGCAGAAATAATGTTAGTTAGATAGTCCTTCCTCCTTCCCACTAAGGTCACTTCGTCGCCGTCTGACGTATGCAGAGTAACACTCTTCCGTTTGCAGTCCACCAATGCATCGTGTTTGGCCAACCAATCCATCCCAAGGATAGCGTCGAATTCTTAAAATGGTAGTTCAAATAAGTCTCCCCAAAAGATACATCCATGTATCTCCACGGGGCAATCTTTCACTACCTTCCTCGTAATTACCTCACTCCCTAATGGGCTAGTAACTAATATTCCCTCTTCCTCTAATTCTACCTTTAGGTTTCCAAGTTTTTTCATTTTTCGTGCATATATATGAGTGTGAAGAACCCAGATCTATTAAAATGTAAAGCAAAACTCCAAACATAGACAACTGACCTGCAATCACGTCTAGCGCTTCTTCGTCTTCTCGCCCCCTCATGGCATACATTGCAGCAGGAACCCTTGCTTCTGATCGATTCATCGTCTCAGACTGCACACGTGATGGATTTTCACCCCTACTTCTGCCTCGGCCTCGCCCTGCATGCTTTTGAGATCCCTCAGTCTCCCTATGTAAATTCTGCATTCGCTGGGGACACTCTCACATAAGGTGATCTAGAGATCCACATATGTAACATGCAAATGTCTGACCCCAACATTCTCCCATGTGGCGGCGTCCGCAATGATCACAGTGTGGATTAGTATTTTCGCCTTCCTTACCTCTCAAACCGGTAGAAAAGTTACCTCCGCTTCGGTTAAATCCTGTTCCTTGCCCTCTTCCGGATCATCCGGTACTAGCGACTGAGGTGGCTTGACTTAGGCCATTGCGATTCGATCCCTCACTGTAACCCCGACGTTGATCGCCTCCCGTGGAACCACTGCCTCAGAATCGCTTCCTTGATGATTGGTAGATTCCCGAATAGTTTTGGGTACCTCTCTTCTGTTTCATCTTCTGTCTTCTATTCTGCTCATCAGACTGACATTGCTCTACTTCCAGAGCCCTAGTGACCAACTCAGAAAATTCCTTGATATTAACAGCAATTAGCTGCATCCTAATCTCATTATTCAAGCCATCCTGGAATTGTTTACACCTATCATGTTCGTCTTCAATTGTCTTCTTGGCATACCTAGGTAAATTCCCTCTCGTATTCGGCAACGGTCAATCAACCTTGCTTTAAGTGGAGAAACTCCTTTTTCTTGGCATCTAGGTATGCCTCCGATATAAACTTCCTTTTGAACTCATTCACAAAGAAATCCCATGTTCTCTGTTCCAGTGGAACTCGTTGGTGAACTGTGTCCCACCATATATATGCTTCTTCCACTAATAAGGAAGTAGCACATACCACTTGCTCTTCTGGCGTACACTGTAACTGATCTAAGGCTCGTATTGTTCCTTCCAGCCAATATTTGGCTATGGAAGAATCATCGTCCCTTCGGGCCCTAAACTCCTTCGCCCTGTACTTTCTTATTTTTTCGATCGGGGGTTTCCTTTCCCCTCCTACAGCAGGTACTGGTATGGGTGTTGGCACTGGTGGTGGTACTGGGGCAACACCGGCTATCTGCCGTAATACGGCAGCCATTTGTTGCAACATTTCGTTGAGAATAGGAGCATCTGATGGTGGTTGCTCAGATGCAGGTATCTCTGATACCCGCGTTTCTACAGTTCGGGAAGCCTGAGACTCGACCTCCTCCTCTATATCATGCTGCGCTACTCGTGACATCTAAAGACAGAGCAAAACGTATACAATCCCATCATCAATAACGACCCAGACCAACAACATTATATTACCCTAGGTTGCATGTATATAAAGATAAAACTATACCCAGAACCGACTAAACCGGGGCTCTTATACCAAAAATTGTAACACCCCTTCCCGGCCTACATGTGTAAGCCGAGTAGAGGCGCCACACTATCCTAATATTACAACCACTTTTACTTAGTCAAATTTAGTTTCAGTTTTTCCAGAAATTTTGCCAGAGGTTCGCCTAGAAATTGGGTCCCAAGTGTCTACAAAACTGGTTTTTCTGAGTTTTGAAAACATTTTTACACAAACCAATGCGAATACAATCAGTTTCAAGACACTCCCAATGAATCCACCTTATAACCTCAACTACAACCTGCAAGAAGAATTCACACTTCTAGTACAAATTAAAGTAGAGATTTATTCTTATTACATACTACTAATGTACAGTATAACATAGTAATTCTCAATCTTATATATACATATACATGCCACAACTAGCTAACTCATAATGGAAACTAAGAGATCAACTCTGAGATGCTATGGGTCTGGTCGTCGCTTTCCAAGAATTAGCTACTGCTCCGAACCTATGAGTCAAGGAAAACTTAACTCGCTGAGCAATGTTGCTCAGTGGGTACTTTACCAATGGAAATAAAAGTAGAACATGAAAGCATTTGAAATAAAAGGAAATAATTAAATAAAAAATCAACCAACATTAAACTAATGGAAGTTATTGTACATTCAGTTTTGATATGCTTTCAACAAATGTAAAAACCATAATTCAAACTCATTTTGCATTACGTAGTTTAAAAGAAACAAGACTTTGACTCTATAGGTATATAGGGAACCATAGCGATAAGACAGTGGCCCTCACCACTGTAACATAGGTGGCCCTCACCACCATTATCATATCACAGGAATGGCCCTCACCATCCTGGTTATAACCAATGGCCCTCACCATTGGCCCCCAATGGCCCTCACCATTGAGTTCAGATCATAACAATTCAATCACAATATCAAGCAGTACTGCATAAGTTAGTATAGTGCACCATACCCTTATCTACCACTCCCAACTACCCAGTAGAGCATAAAGATTAAAATGATTCAATTTAAGTCTCAAACTTCATTTTAGAATGACTCGAGAAATTATTTTAATTTCCGTTGCACTTTGCCATTTACGCCGCGCACCACATTCTTTAGTCAAACCATTATCCTTTTTCACATATTTAACATCAACAATAAACATATCAAACATTTCAAAGCATTCCTCAAAGAGTCACAAATTGACCAAATGAATAGTGTCGCAGCACGTAAAATTGGCAACGCAAAATGGCATGACCAAATGAATAGTAAAATCTGGATTTTCTTCAAAATTTCAGTCCTTTTCAGTCATGCATTTGACCAGGTAAATGATCTTATTTTTGGCTGAAATTTTACAGGAAACTTATTTCATATGTTGACTAATTACACGTAAAATTTTGTTGAAACATTCATTCATTTGCTACCTCAAACAACTGTCACAAAAAGATCCAGAAATCTGCCATTTTGGGACCATTTCGGCCCAAACATATGAAATACATGGGATAGTTTATTTTTCCTTTTCAAATCAATATGAAGGCTTCTTTAATGATAAAGTGAAGATTCAAATACTTCCCTTTGACAACTTTTGCATGTTTAACTTAAATCAACTAATTAAAGTTCATCAAATCAACTTGCCAAAATTTTTTCTCAAAACACTTGGTTTAAATTAAATTTAACCAACTCAATTGCCATAAGAAACCAAGAACATAACTCAAACATTTAATTTAAACTCAATCAATACATTTAAGCATCATCATCAAAAATTCCATAAACCAAAGTTTGTAAGAAAAATAAAATTTCTTTTATGGTAAAGTACCAAACCTTGTTCTTTTAATTCACCTTTGCTTTTCCTTCTTCTCCTTCCTTAATCCTTGTTTCTCCTTCAAGAAATTCAAGAACACAACCTTAAACATAAACCTTAGCAATTTAGAACATGCACTACCCTTCCATTTTTCAAACTAGATCATAATCTAACCTTATTAAACCTTAGAAACCTTGATTCTTTCATTTACTTAATCAATATCATCACTACTTAAAATTTTCCCAAATCCACTATAAGAACCCTAATTTCCAATCTTCCAATAGATATATAAATACTTAAAATTGATACTAGAATTGAATTCTACATACTTGAAAACCTTAAAACTCACCTTGAACTTGAATCAAACTTGACAAAATTTGGAATTCCTTGGTGTTCTTCCTATGGTGGCCGAAAGTTTGGAGGTCAGAGAGAGAGGTTTTGTTCTTCTTACTATGATATATATATATAGGAGAAATGATGCTCACTTTTGGGTTGGATAAATGCCTTAGGGCCATTTGTCCACACCTTTTTCTTTTCTTCTTTTTATAACTTTTAAATGGCTAATTTCCATTATTCCATTTATCTCTTTCTTTTATTTATTTAAAACCCAAGCCCTTGGACTTTCTTTTAATTATATTTTGGCCCCCTAACCTCCTTGTGTTGTAATTTTATGGTCTAGGGTGTGAAAAGACCAAAATACCCTCTAGCGATTAATCGATCGTAACTTTTAAACCGTACAGTTCCACGAGGCAAAATATATATGGTTTTGCTCCTCTCGATCTCTACTTTCTATTTTTGAAGTCTATTTTAGGTTTCCAAGTTGTTTTAAAAAATTACCCATAAGCCCTTGACTTTTTACAAAATTCCCTTTAGGTCATTTCTTTGCTCGGGTTTTGCCCGGCTCCGTTTCTTCTGACGATCATTTCATATTCAACCCCTCGACGTCCTCTACTCACTCTTATGTTTATTTCCTACTTTAGATTCATGTATAATTTTTTATTAATAATGACCAAAATGGCCCTAGTCTACGTGTCTTCATTTCTCTCTAACGGGGCGTTTTCTGGAAAAACCGTTACTCATCGTTGTGACCCGATTTTTCTCTACTCTCCATTTTTGGAGTCTATTATGTGCACTATTAAGGATCTCCAGTACAACTTTTGGAAATTACAGTCACCTCCCCAAAACTTTACATTTTTTTCAATTAGGTCCCATTGATCCTATAGCCTTATCTGGGGCTGTTGTCAGGAAGTATCTTCTCCTTTCCCCTTCTCTCACTGTGCACATGAATACTATGCATAAATGCGGTGGGCGGATGTGACAGAGACCTCTCAATCATTAGAGCATTAACAACCTCATTATCTTCGGCCTCGATGACCACTGTCTCATCTCCATTAGGGAACTTGATCTTTTGATGAAGGGTGGATAGAACTTTGCCAAGAGGATGAAACCATGGTTGTCCCAAGAGTAAGGCAAAGGTAACAGGTATGTCCAAAACAAAAAATTCAACAATATATTCAATTGGACCAACCTTGATAGCAGCTTTGAAAGTTCCTTCGGCATGTCTCTTAGTGTTGTTATAAGCCCGAATGGTTACCTTGGTCGGGTTTAGATCCATTGTTGACATGGCTAGTTTTGGAAATATTTTAAGTGGGCAAACATTTATGGCGGACCCATCATCAACCATTACACATGAAGTCCTTTTCCCTTTGATTTCTATTTTTATAAAGAGAGGGCAGATGTGATCTCTCCCCTCTTCTGGTAAATCCGCACATGAGAAAGATACCGCTCCGATATTAACTTCGTTCTTCTCTTGAATATCTTCACATTTCATTACTCCCTCAATTTTTATGAAGTCGATCAGCTCCTCCGATGTTATGGAGGTGGAAATTGGCATGCTGGCCAAGGCCTTAGCCATAGTTTCTCAGTGCTTTTTAGAAGTAGCCAATAAATCCCAAATGCTAACACTTGCTTGGGTTCTTTTCAATTGCTTGAGCATGGTATCATCTTCCTCTTCTTCATTCCCTACTTCAACTTCCTTTCCTTTATTAACTTCTACCTCCTTAGGCGGTGGCCTTGCATAAGGCTTACTGGATCTAGTGTTCATTACTTCATCTTCCTCGGGTTTGGACCAGATCCATTCTTCCTTAGTAAAAGAATGTCATCACTATCGCTTGAATCCCAAAACCTATTCACAACACAAATTGCTACTTCTTTAGCCACCATAGCTTGTTTAATCTCGCCAAATACCTCTTCTTCTTTGGTTGCTTCTCCACCCACATCTTGGAAAGAAGACATGAAAAAACTTTCATGCAAACCTCCTCCAATCATGAAGGTTGCTGGTGGTGGTACTTTATTGAACCTTGTTAATGGATTGTCTTTATTGTTCGGCTTGTTGGGCTCGGGCAGCTTTCCACTATCATTAAACTTTTGGATCTCATGCCTCAACCTCACACATCTATTAGTGCTATGTCCTTGCATTTGATGAAATTGACAAAATGCCTTAGTGTTGAAATTAGGTGGGAGAGGGTTAGGCAAAGGACGAGGATTTAAGGGTTGTAACAATCCCTTCCTTTGAAGTTTATTGAGAACCCAAGACAGCGGTTTCCCTAATTCTAAACATTGTCTTCTTGTTCCTTGGCTAGTAGAATTAACATGAATTGCCTTTTGCATGCCTTGGTTACCAAACTAATAGTTTCCTTTCTCGTTCCTTCTTGTTGAAAAATGGTTCTTCTCTCTTTCTCATTCTTCAATTTGCAGACCAACTTGGAGGAAATCTTTGAAATCATGGATGAGTGTATGAGACATCCTTTCACGAAGACTGGGCAACACCCCTCTCACAATCATTCTTATTTGATCAGATTCATCGGACCTCTTCTTGAGCAAAGCATCCTTATTTCTCCACCTTTTCACATAGTCCACAAAATTTTCATTTGGCCTTTGTCTAATGGACTCAACTTCCATCTCAACAATGTATCCATATTGTTGGATGAAAGCCTTGTATAGTAAATCCCAACTCTTTTGTGTGCCGTCATCTAAGGTATTAAACCAGCTTTGGATAACAGGATCCAATGAGAGCATAAAGCACCTTAGAGTTTGAGCATTAGTAGCTCGGGCGGACTGCATGGCAGTGATATACTGCTTCACATGGAGGTGAGAATTTTTGGTTCCATCAAACTTTGCAAAAGATGGCATTTTTGAATTTATACGAAACTTCTTCGTCTAGATCAAATAATTTGTCAACTTCATACATTTCTTCAATTTTCAGCTTCTTCCCAAATTTCTTTTCTAAATCAGCAATCATCTTCTCAACATCAGATGTCTCAGTCTTCTCCATAATTGATCTTTCAACAATCATTGGTTCTTTCTTCATGTCTTGAGGATCCTGGAAGTATTGAGCCCAATCATCATCATCATCAACGATCACCTTATCATCATCAAAAACCACTTCACCAACTTTAACCTTCCCCTTGTCCTTTGGCTTCTTAGTGCTAGCAGATGCTTCGGCATTGTTTCCTAAAGTTGTAGCCAATTGGTTCTTCATGGTCTCAGCCAGGGCCTCTATTATTTCTTCCATCTTGGCATTGAGGGCTTCATCCACCATTCTTTGAATTTGTTTGGGCTCCATTGCTTTTAGTGAAAAAGAGATTGAGTCGTTGCAAGATTCTTCATCTCCGGCATAGGTCGAATTATCATAAGCTTTTGAACTGTCGTAATCTAGGGCTGTGAGCCAGAGATGATCAATGATATGAGATGCAAATATATGCATGTATGCATGTATGCACAAACAATCAACAAAGATAAGTAGAACGTCCCTTCCAACTTATAACATCCACACACGAATGGCGAGTCTCTTTTCCTAGGTAATATGGTTAACATAATACCAATATGGGGTATCTCATTTTTGAATAATTCCCTCGGATGATTCAACCAATAGTTATATTATCAAAAATGGAAATCAGTTCATGATAATTGCCATTAATTAGGCTTTAATCCATTCTACTAAAGTAGCTTTTATGCTTTATTGGATTAAAACTAAATTAGGAGGTTTATTGTAAATAGATTTCTCACTTGAAAAAGTAACTAATGATTCATGCCAAAAACAAGCCCATTATTAATAACTTTTAGTATAAACTAGGCTCACAATTGATTTTTGGTATTTCTTAATTGACCTAAATAATTTGCAATCTCTTTGTAAGAAAAGATTGGATGAAAATAATTTTGTTTCTAAGCCCATTGTAAAAATATTTTAGAAAAAATGGATTTTGGGCTTAGTATTTGGGTCATGAGCAAAAGAATTTTAGATTTGTTTTTAGAAAAGTTTTACGTCCAAAGACCATTTTGAAAAGTTTTGAAAATAGTTTTGGTCTTTTGGACTTTAAAGAAAAATTTATTTTGAGCTTACAATGTACTTAGGTCATATAAGAAAAAGAACAAACCAAATAAGCCATGATTTAAGCCAAGATAAATTAACCATAGTCAAGCAGCATATATGTGGGGTAAAACCTAAGGAAAGTAACTAGTCCAATTACACGAGCTTTAGTCTTTGGGTTAAAAGGCTTAGGTTCCCATAGCAAGTATATACCAAATGGTATGAGGCTATGAGTGGTTATGCCATGCTCTATCTCCATACCTTCAGTGAAAGTATGGTATCCCTTACATAACACAACATGGGCATCCTAAGTCACGCACACGATGCAATCTAATATGATGCAATGGTTAATATCATGATAAGAAAGAATAGAATAATAAAAAGACCAATGGAATACACTTCTCTTATCCCCAGTGGAGTCACCACTGTGAGCGGGGATTTTTGCTCCCACTGCCGGTGGAATGGTTCTTGCGACTTCGGCACTATTTAGGCTTAGGGCCTTAGAGAACACAGGCTTAAGCCTGGAGAAAATAGAGTAGCCACCTGGATGGGCTGAGAAAAAAAAAGGGGTGGATGACTTGATTTCTAAGGAATCCCTAACCCCCTAATGGGTTCGAAAAGTTGGGTATGTGTGGGGAAGGTGAGAAATAGCCCAGCACCCCCACAATGCTCTGTTCATTGGAACCGGCCTCCTTTACAGGTCTTAATATTATAAAATTTTTAAGTATAACAATATTATCCGTATTACATGTAACAATTAAAATAATGTGTAACACCCCTTCCCGACCTACGAATAAGCCGGGGAGGAATGTCAAATCGGGATGCAAGCTCTGGTTACAATGTCTTAATTAAGAATTCTTATGAAAAATTTTTCAAAAAATTGGGCAGAGTTTCCCCTAAAAAGCGGGGTTCCCAAGTGTCGCCAAAACTGATTTTTTTTAAAAAACACTTTTGTTCATAATTCAACTCAAGAACACTCCCAATAATAATCTCCCTTATATCCTCAACTACACCCTGCAAGAAAATTTCACACTTCTATATCGTTTCTCAAGATCACATATCATTTGCTAAGTTTCATTACCATACTACTATTTATTCTCTTGTTACATACACCATAATACTTAATATGTTCAACAAACCTTTACAATAGATATAACGTACATGCCATACTACTATTTTATGTCAAAAGTCCTACCCTATTCGCCGTCGAGCTGGTACGGGCTGCTGCAGAAATGCTGATCTTTTATCCACTACCTGCGAGTTAGACATAAAATTCGCTGAGCAACTTATTGCCTAGTGGGTACTTTACCCATTGCCGAATATAAATAGTGCAAGGAAGGTTGTTGAAACACATATAAAAGTAGAATACTGCATAATTAAACTATTTTCATACAATCATCATATTTATATTTTCTAATTAAGTTAAGATTCACATTCTATATGTAAACAACATGTAATATAACTTCATTATGATTACGAGTTAATCTGCTCCACTAGGTAATTATGAATACACCGATCTCGAAATGAGACCTCGTATAGAGTTACGCGTGGTCTTGACCTCACACGACTAATTGCCATGGTCTTGGTCTCACACGATATGGAATATACAACATAACTGCGTGGTCTTGGTCTCACATGACTAGTTGCCATGATCTTGACCTCACACGATATAACTGTGTGCGCGTAAGTAATATCCAGATCGAAGCCATTAAGACAGTACTGCTGGTAGAATGGCATGCCAAACCCCCATTCCAGACCGGTTTTACCCATTTACTGAGTAGAGCATATATAACATTTGATATATACCCATTCACTTCGTATATATACCACATATTCTCCATGTATATATAATATATACTTACACAAATACCACATATACTCACATATGTATCATATGTATTCACATATATACCATATACAAGCATATATATACCATATATACACGTATTCCCCATGTATATACCTTATCTATATATTCACATGATAACAAACATGTATTCCATCACGTGACTTTTATCACGGTTATGAAATTCAGATTGATTTTCTCCTCTTTTCCATCTAATTTATTCTTCATATTCATACTTAAACTCAATACCAAAAATAAAATGATAAAACACCCACACCAAGTTTTTTACCAAGTTAATAATGAAAAATTACCAAATGAACAATAAACTCTGTTTCTTGACCCAACTTGATCCTTGTTTAGAAAATTTGTATAAAATAATCCACTTGGCTAAAAACTATAAAATTTTTAAAAAATTTAGTTTTGCATCTTAAAATCATTCCTTTAAAATTTTATATCAAACTGGACACAAAATCTTTGTCAACTAGTTCACCCAACCAGACTGCTCCAGTTGCCCTGCATCCTGGCAGTAGTTCTGAATTTTGTGAATTCTGTAAATTAAATTCAATCAATGTGGTTCCAAATTATTTTTCTCAAATACTAGACTCACTAAACAACAACATATCCAAAATTCAGTTAGATATTATTTTTCTACATTTTATTAATAATCCAGAAAGATGGCTGTCTCAGTCAAGGTACCTGCTGGAGCAGGTCTAATAAAAATAATCTTTCCAAAATCATAACCATTCCAAATTCAACTCAAAATATTTTTCAGTCATTCTAGACTCATTGAGACACAACATATCAAAAATACAACTCAAGCTAATTTTTCTATATTTAATTAAAAATCATACAAGTCACAGCATTTTACTAATTGTAAAACAGAAAAATTTCAAAAGGAGTTCAATGGTTAAAGTACCAAACCTTACTATTTCTTAGTCCTTTATCTATATCACTTCCTTTCCTTCCTTGTCTGCTTGATTTCCTATGAAATTTAACATCACATATACAAAGGTAAGAACCCTAGGTATAGACATAGTCTTATCTTATGATTTTTCTAATGATTGCTAGCTTATTTTCACCATTAAACACCATTTCTATTCATTCTCCAACTATTTTGCTATTCTCCATCATATTCATCAACTTTCTAATATTTTCCCTAATTAAACATGACTTTAAGTCCTTCCATACAAAGCCTAATACTCAAATTAAATGAAAGAGAAGAAGTTAGCTTGAAGAATTACCTTAATTTATCTTGAAAAAAAACTTGATAAATCACTTAGAAATTGAAACTTTCCCTTGGCTCTTTTGGAAGAAGCCCACGGCAATGGAGTCCCAAAATGAAGATAATGGAGTTTTCTAGGTGTTAGGCATGTGTCTTATGCTTTAAGACAAAAATTAGATGTTAGATAATTATTTAATTAATTTATTTATTATTTTTAACTTGAATGGTCTTGATTTATCTACCAATATTGAACAAATGGCCATGATTTGGCCACGTGAAAGTTACTTTTCCTTCTTTATAATTTTGCCCCTCAAATTGGTTCTATTTACAAAATTGCCACTCCGGTAGAAATGATCAAAATGCCCTTGTTGCAAAATCATCTGTAACTTTCAAACGTGCATATTCGGGAAAAATTGTGCGCCACCATTACGACCCGATAAATCCCGAGAACACATCTATTACATCCATTATGGGCACTATTAAGAACTGACGTAACTTTTTGGAAAAGTACCTTTAGGTCAGCCTCTTAAAAAATTTCAATTAGGTTCCGTCAGCTCCACTGTGTACACCAATTTCATATTTGACTATCTCGAGCCTTTATTTGACCACTCGTTTATGTCCTCCATGCCTATTACTCGACTATCTAGCCTTTGGGATGTGACATAAAGCATCATTATATTAAAATTAAAGCAATGTCCAAACAAAGCAAATAAATGGACACCCATCCAAGGATGGAAACATGTCCTTACATCGTTGATGCCTAAACTAAATAGGACACCCACCGAAAGGTGGAAACATGCCCTTTACATTAGTCTAAAAATTTTAAAATAAAATAAATTACATTATGCTCATGACATGAGGTACCCAAAAATATGAAAACATACCTCTTACAATATTTGGAAATCAAAATAAATCAATAAAAGTAAATAACCATTTATAATAAATAAATCATTCATCAAAGATATCAAACATCAACCAAAATATATAATAAACATTCATCCAATTTAAATAAAACAGTAAATATATTAACTTTAGGGGTTCATGCATTAAGTAGGGTTTCTAGGGTTTTATGTTCAATAACTAAGGTTTTGCATATACTAGTTTAATTTCTTGAGAAATATTTTAAAGTAATAACATAGCTACTGGATGTTAAAAAGATTTAAGGTTTTGGAAGTTTTTATGAAAACAATGTTATTGTGATTTAAAAAAGGTAGGTTTAGTTAGGGTTTTAAGCAAAAATCATTGAAATTAGAGTTTTGAAACCTTAAGATATTAGGGTTCATAATTTTAAAAGATTGGGTTTTAGGTTCACTAGATTATGGTTTTAGGTGTTGATGAACTTGTCATAAAGTTTTGATGTTTTAAGAATTAGGGTTTATGAATGCTAGGGTTTACTGGATTAGGGTTTTTGATATTTTGGAAAACATATTTGATCTTAGGATTTAAGAAAATAGTTTAGAGTTTTATAAAAACAATTATGATTAAAGTTTTTAGAAACTGTAATGAAGATTAGGGTTTGGATATTTAAGAAGACATTTGGAAATTTTGGACAAAAAGTTAGAGTTTAGATGATTAAGAAAATAGTTCGGGGAAAAACAATTTAGGGTTTTCAAATTTTTGAAAACAGAAGAAATAATTTAGGGTTTTTAAAGTTTTGAAAATAGAAGAATAATTTAGTGTTTTTTGAAGTTTTTAGTTTTATAAAACATGGAAGTGGAGTTTTTGAAAACCAACTGATTAATGTATTAACTAAAGTAAACAATTACAGTTATTTGAAACAAATATCAAATTACTACGTACTCCTATTAATCAAAGAAAATGAAGCTACGTATTCCTATTTCAACTGCGCAGGTTTGATTTTTCCCCCGCACACAGTGGAATGGTTCTTGCGACTTTGGCACTGTTTACTCTCAGGACCTTAGAGAACATGGGCCTAAGCCCGGAGAAAATTGAGTCGTCACCCGTACGGGCTGGAAAAAACAATGTGGTGAATTACTCAATTCTTAAGGAATCCCCAACCCCCTAATGGGTTCGAAAAGTTTGGTACGTGTGGAGAAGGTGAGAAATGGCCCAGCACCCCCACAATGCCCGGTTCATTGGAATCGGCCTCCTTTGTAGGTCTTAATATTGTAAAATTATTAAGTATAACAATATTATCCATATTACATGCAATAATTAAAATAAAGCATCATTATATTAAAATCAAAGCAATGTCTAAAAAAAGCAAATAAATGGACACCCATCCGAGGATGGAAACATGTCCTTACATCGTTCATGTCTAAACTAAATAGGACACCGACCGAAAGGTGGAAACATGCCCTTTACATTAGTCCAAAAAATTTAAAATAAAATAAATTACATTATGCTCACTACATGAGGTACCCAAAAATATGGAAACATACCTCTTAAAATATTTGGAAATCAAAATAAATCAATAAAAATAAATAACCATTCATAATAAATAAATCATTCATCAAAGATATCAAACATCAATCAAAATATATAATAAACATACATCCAATTTAAACAAAACATTAAATATATTAACTTTCGGGGTTCATGCATTAAGTAGGGTTTCTAGGGTTTTATGTTCAATGACTAGGGTTTTGCATATGCTAGTTTAATTTGATGAGAAAAATTTTAAAGTAATAACATAGTTATTGAATGTTAAAAAGATTTAAGGTTTTAGAAGTTTTTATGAAAATAATGTTATTGTGATTTAAAAAAAAGTAGGTTTACTTAGGGTTTTAAGCAAACATCATGAAATTAGGGTTTTGGAACCTTAAGATATTAGGGTTTATAATTTTAAAAGATTGGGTTTTAGGTTCACTAGATTATGGTTTTAGGTGTTAATGAACTTGTCATAAAGTTTTGATGTTTTAAGAATTGGGGTTTAGGAAAGCTTGGGTTTACTGGGTTAGGGTTTTTGATATTTTGAAAAACATATTTGATCTTAGGATCTAAGAAAACAATTTAGAGTTTTATAAAAATAATTATAATTAAAGTTTTTAGAAACTGTAAAGAAGATTAGGGTTTGGAGATTTAAGAAGACATTTGAAAATTTTGGACAAAAAGTTAGAGTTTAGATGATTAAGAAAATAGTTCGGGAAAAACAATTTAGGGTTTTAAAGATTTTGGAAATAGAAGAAACAATTTAGGGCTTTTAAAGTTTTGAAAACAGAAGAATAATTTTGGGTGTTTTGAAGTTTTTAGTTTTCTAAAACATGGAAGTGGAGTTTTTGAAAACCAACTGATTAATGTATTAACTAAAGTAAACAATTAAAGTTATTTGAAACAAAGATCAAATTACTACGTATTCCTATTAATCAAAGAAAATGGAGCTACTGTGAATATATAATTTAGGATTAAAGATCAAACCTGCGTAGTTGGTTCCCACCAAAAACTGATTTCTGGATGAACAATAACAAAGGCAATGTTACTGCCTTTGATGGGTTGATGATTGCTTCTTGTTGCTAATGTCTCTTGCTCCTAGGGTTTCCCAAGTCAGAAGTCCAAAGTTTCATCCCCCTTAATTCAGTGTTTTAATGTGGTATTTATCGAAAAATCATAAACCTACTTCTAATTGTCTAAGGAAATTAAAACTAATTAGGAAAAGAAACCAAAACCAAATAGAATTTGGTTTCGGAAAAAACTGCGCTGGTGAAAAAACTATTGCGAGCGAAAAATTGCGAGTGAGGGGAAATTGCTGGGGCGGGCGTCAATTCGTCGTACGAATTTCCTGATGCGAATTGGCTCAAGCCTATTCCCTTTCGGCGACGAAATTTTTCGTCGTCGATTTTTTCGTCGCCGATTTTTATTTATTTATTTATTTTTATTTATTTATTTTTAACTTTACTCATATTACCATTTTATTAAAAATTATAAAAAATAAAAAATAAATACTAAAATATATATTATTTAATTAAAATACCACAAAAATTATTTTGGCCTACATAAAAAATATCGGACCAGACTGGGTCAAAAATTAAGGGTCTACAATACTCCTTTTTTTCACCAAGTTTCTAATAACATTTATACATGTACATATATATTTATCAAAAACACATATATAAAACCGACATTATAAAATTTTTCAACACATTCTTTATAGTTTATAATATATACATCAAAATATAATATAATATACATAATATCAAAACGTAATATATCTCTGATCTTGATATCCAGAATCAACTCTACTAGCAAAATCTCAAATCTAGACCCAACCTGGTCTAAAAGAACTCTCCGGCTCAACTTGATCACCCCTGCCACCTGCGTGATGAATTACAATTGCGCTAAGCTAAAAGCCTAGCGGTGCAAACTTTTACAACAAATAAACTTAAATAGAATGCCAATGCTTAATTCTTTTATGTTATGTCACAATGGGGTATCCAAGTTCACTTTTAAACATATTCTTTCATCATTCAATAATTCACACAAGAAGAAACATAAGCATGGGCCCAGAAGATCTAATATGCTATTCGAATCTCAAAGTTACTATTTTAATCTAAATTGACACCTTGTGTCTAGTCCCGAAGGGAAATCAAAGTAATGCTCAAAAGCTAGCCTCGAAGGCAAATCATATTATAGTGACGCCAAGTGTGTAGGCCGAAAGCAAATCAAAGCAATTGTTCAAAAGCTAGCTCGAAAGGCAAATAATGAGGATAAGCTCATATGCATGCCACCAAACACAGAACTCTGGAAATTGAATAACATACTAGGCACACAATTATTTCATATTTTTCACTATCAAGTTCTTTCTCATTTTCACATAATCAACTAGGCACATTACCTCTTTTCTCATTATCAATTAGGTACATTGCCTCATTTTCTAATTTTTCTCATTTCAATTTATCACATTTCATCATATCTCAATATATCATCACAATGTATCACATTCCACATCAAAACCCCATTACCCAAACACTTTTGGCTATTTTCACATTTTATACAGTTTAGCCATTAATAATGGCTTTTCACAATGCATTTAATGCATATATAACATTACACATGTCATAGCACATTGTTCATGAATAATCAATGGATCAAGTAGCTTAACACATTTCCAACCAAAATGTGTTAAGCCCAAATTTAATTCAATTATGCCACATTTATCAAGAGTTTGTGTGTAGCTCTATAAGCTGTAAAAGGCAAGCTCAAAATCAAACATCGACCTCCTCTTTCAAGTTGCCCTTCAACACTAGTGTTGGGCAAATTACCTCTCCTTAATGCCTATACCAAATGTGATCAAATACAATCATTTAATATCACATTCTAAGGCATTTCAAGCATCAAATCTTAATTATACACCACTTTAATCAAAACCCCAAAATATAAAATAACCTTTCTTTAACTAACGAAAACCATATCAAACAATTAAAATTTGTGTTTTAAGTTTATTAATATCATCATAAACATATTTTAAAATGTTTAAACCATTTACATTAATTAAACACATACTTATGTATAAAACCATAAAAATGGCATAACCTTCACCCTTGAAGGTTTTCCAATCCAACTCAATCCAATTATCAATCCAAGCATATATTCATCACTTATATCATTAAACAACATGCTTTAAACATTAAAACAAATCAATTAACTAATCTTTGAAAATTCCCTTTCCAAAACCCTAAATTCAACACTTCCATTCCCAAAATCTAATTAAACATTGCCAAATCCATCATTTGACTTTAAAGTACTTATTTATGCATCAAAATAACACATTTAGAACCAAATTGCACAATTAAATCACATGAATTCAAAAGTCCAATTCTCCCATAACCCTAAATTCTCTCTCTTCACCAAACTTCACTCAACCTTAATCATTTCTTCAATCCAACCTTAAAATCATTGTTAACTACTCAAAAAAACCTTCATTCACACCCAAATAGATAATTAAAACATACTACTTCAAAAATTGAAAATCAACATAATCTCAATTTCATGGAATTTCAAGGAAAAAGTTGGAAAACTTACTAATTATGATGGAAATCACTAAAAATCCACTTAAAACCTTGAAACCCCTTCAATTCTTGAAGCATGGAAGAAGCAAAATCCTCTCTTGAATTCTCATAGTGTTTCGGCTATGGAAGGAAGAAGAAGAAGAAGACTAAATGTGTTTTTCTCTCTCCATCCACTTTCTTTTATATCCACATATATATAATATTTTAATGAATTTTTAATTAATTAATTAATTAATTAATAAAAATCCAAAATTTGCATATTCCATTAAAAATAATTTATTTTAAAATTATTTTAATAATTTTAATTTCTAAAGTATATTTACAAAAATGCCATTTGACTTTTTGACTTCTCTTTTAAAAATGGACTGCTATTAACTTTGTATATTTTATATATATTTCACATATACATTCCAATTTTTTTATTTAAAATCTTTATATTTTCCATTTCAATTATTTATTTATTTATTTAATTTAATTTAATTTAATTTAATTTATTTAATTTTTAAAAATTTCAGATGTTATAATTCTCTTTCCCTAAAGAAAATTTCGTCCGAGAAATTACCTGCTATCCACTCTGGAACAACTGAAGATACTAACTCCGCATCATCTGCTCACTCTCCCATGCAGCCTTCTTAGTGGCATGATTCCTCTAAATAATTTTTAGAAGTGGCACCTTCTTATTTTTCAACTCTTTCACTTCTTGTGCCAAAATCGCTACTAGTTCTTCCTCGTAAGTCAGATCCAGACTCACCTCCATAGACTCCACTAACAAGACATGAGATGGGTCTAACCTATATCTCTGAAGCATAGAGACATGGAAGACATTATGTATCTAATCTAACTCAGGCAGTAGAACTAATCTATAAGCTACTAGACCAACTCTCTTCAGTACCTTGTATGGTCCTATGAAATGAGGACTCAATTTCCCTTTGCGACAGAATCTCGAAATCCTCTTCCACAGAGGCACCTTCAGGAACACTTTATCTCCCACACTAAACTCTATGTCTTTCCTCTTCAAATCTATATAGAATTTTTGTTGGTCTGAAATTGCTTTCAGATGACCCCGAATCACCCTCGCTCTCTCTTTTGTTTTCTTAATCAAATCGAGACCGACCAATTTACCTTTTCCAACCTCATCCCAACACAAAGGTGTCCTACATTTCCTTCCATACAAGGCCTTATAAGGTGCTATCCTAATACTGGATGGCTGTTGTTATATGTAAACTCAATTAGTGGCAAGAATCTGTCCCAACTCCCAGTGAAATCAATGATACAACTCCTCAACATATCCTCTAGAATCTGTATCACTCTCTCTAACTATCCATTTGTCTGAGGATGGAAAGCAGTACTAAAATGCAACTAAGAACCCAAAGCATCCTGCAAACTCCTCCAAAATCTCGATGCAAACTAGGGATCTCTGTCCGACACCAAAGAAACTAGGACTCCATGCAATCTTAATATCTCACTAATATACAGCTCAGCCAGCCTCTCAAGTGAATAATCCATCCAAACTAGAAGAAAATGAGTTTTCTTCATCATTCGATCAACTATCACCCAGATTACATCATGCTTCTTCTCAGTCAAAGGCAATCTAGTCACAAAATTCATCATCACTTGTTCCCATTTCCACTCTGGCACAGATAATGGTTGAAGCAACCCTAAAGGAACTTGGTAATCTGCCTTCATTCTCTGGCATGTGAGACATCTAGATACAAACGCTGCTATTTCCCTCTTCATACCTGACCACCAATAATGTTACTTCAAATCCTAATACATCTTAGTACTAGCATTATGCATAGCATAGAGTGACTGATGTGCTTTCCCTAATATCATCCTCTTCAATTCTACTTCATCTGGAATATACAACCTATCTATGTACCATAGACTACCATCATATCTCACATGAAAGTCTCGACTCTCCTGCTCTTGGCAATCCATCACAATCTTCTAGATTTTTTCTTCAATCAATTGGGCCTCCCTAATCCGATCCAACAAAACTGGCCTCAACTACAGCTAAGCCATCAATGCACCATCATCACAAGGCTCCAATCTGGCATGCAACGCTCTCAACTCAACAAGCAATGTGATAGAATAAGAAGTCAAACCTGACTAAGACTTCTGACTTAAGGCATTAACAACAATATTTTCCTTGCCAGGAATAGTCATAGTCTTCAATCAACACTAACCATCGCCTCTGCCTCAAATTTAGCTCTCTCTGAACACCCAATACTTCACACTCTTGTGATCAACATAAATGAAACATTTCTTTCCATACAAATAATACCGCCAAATATTCAATGCAAAAACAATGGCTGGTAACTCCAAATCATGAGTCGGGTAATTTAGCTCATATGGCTTCAACTGCCGAGATACATAAGCAATGATTCTACCCTCTTGCATCAAAAACACAAACTAAACCACAATTTGAAGCATCACTGCATATCACATAAGGTTTACCTTCCACAAGCAGGGTAAGGATAGGAGCCTAAGTCAACATCTCCCTCAACTGCTCAAAACTCGCCTGACATTGATCTACGTATATATCATAGTGTTAGACAAATGATCTTAATTTTGATCCTTGACAACTCAAATGGATGATCTATTTAACTTGTGTTTGAGAAATCTTGTTGCAGGATTAGGTTATTTCAATTAAAGGTGAACAGAACATTTATCGCGGTCGCACCTCACCTTAATACGACCGCTCCAAGTAATTACAGAATGAAACCTTGTCACAGTAGGTTTCGCGGTCAGAAGTTCGACCTCAGTCGCGACCGCTCCTACAGAATAGCGACCGGCCAAATATGTGCACAACCGCTACTCAAGGAATTTAAATCATTACAATCACAGTAAGATTCGCGGTGACAAGAACGGTGAATGACTCGACCTCGCTAACCACTTTAGCGACCGCCCCATTCAAAGTCGCGACCGCCCAACAATTCAAAAAGAAATTGCTCAAAGAGACAGTAGTGTTCGCGTCCTCAGGTGCGTCCAGAAGTTCGACGCGAGAATATGAGTTCGACCGCGAAATGCTACCACGGGCGACCGCGAGATTCAAATTAAGGTGGACATCTCTTTTGCCCTGTCAGAAAATGACACGTGACATGACCGTTGTAATCCCACTTCAGTATTCAAAAAAGGGCGACCGCACTTTGTGATGCGCGACCGTCCCGACAAACACAGCATGGGCAAGAAACGGTCCGACAAACACATCATGGGCAAGATTCCAGCTGCAGAGCACTAAAATTCGACCGTTGAAGATTTTTTAAAAGTAGCGACCGTCCCTGGTTAAAAGGACGACCGCTTGAAGCATGAGCGCGACCATCCTTGTATGAAGGGCGACCGCGAAGTGCTTCGGACAGTTTAAGTAAAGAGGTCTAATCTGCCAAGACTTTATTCTCAACATCAATAACGGCTAGTAAGACCACATTGGCTATAAATACAAAGTTTCTATGAAAAAAAAAAAAGAAAGAGAGAATATTGAGAAAAGATTTTCATAGCCAAGCAACAAATTTTCTTTTACTTAAACTTGTATTTGAATTGTTATGAATGTTAGGTGTTAGCATTGAAAACACCATTGTATAAGTTTGAGTGTAAGCTTGGGAAACACTTGGGTTGTGAGAGTGAGCCTAGTAAAACTCTTGTTAGGTTGTGAGAGTGAGCCTTGTAAAACTCTTGTTTGGGTTGTAAGTGTGAGCCTAAGAAAAACACTTGTGAAGTTAGGTGTGAACTTGTGAAAACACCAAAGTTAGAAGTGAGCTTGTAAAAACTTCAAAGATTAGTGGAACCTTAACAAGTTGTTAAGGAAGTGGATGTAGGATTGAAGTAAATCCGAACCACTATAAATCTTGTGTGTTCTTTCTTTCTTCAATTACTCAACCAACTCTATATTCCGCATTTCTTGTTTGTTGAGTTTTTTTAAATTGTCATTACTTCTTGTGAAAACCAATTCACCCCCCCTCTTGGTTGCCATCTTGGGACAACAATTGGTATCAGAGCTCTGAGATTTCTTAAACTTAATTGTGAAATCTGATCCACAATGGCAACTTCTTCTTCATCAAGCTCTCATGGAAATCTTAACTCTATTCTTAGACCCTACTTTGATGGAACGGATTATTCATACTGGAAACACAAAATGTATTTGTTTCTAGACAGTGAAGGGATTGAACTATGGGATTTCGTGGAAAATGAGTGGAAATCTCCTACTCATGAAGTTGACGGTATTCAAGTTCCTCTTCCCAAAGCTCAATGGTCAACTAGCAATATCAGAGATCGATTCAAGAACAATAGAGCTGCTTCCATCTTGATGAACTCCATTTCAAGAGAAGAAGGTGGAAGAGTTCAACATTTAACTTGTGCACATTGCATTTGGAAAACACTTGAAAACTACCATGAAGGTACAACTCAGGTAAGATTTACCAAGAAACAAATGCATGTTCATGAGTATGAGCTATTCAAGATGAAACCAAATGAAAATGTCACCGACATGACCAATCGCTTACTTGCAATTGTCAATGAACTAAAGAAGTATGGCAAGGTATATGATCAAGGTGATGTAAACAGTAAAATCTTGAGAGCACTAAGAGCTAGAAAGAACTTTGAATCCAAAGTATCATCCATAGAAGAAGCTCATGATCTCAGCACATTAAGAACCGACGAGCTAGTTGGTAAATTACTCACTTTTGAGCTGCACAGTGAAAAAGAAGAAGATCAAGGTGAGAAAGAAAAGAGAAAACCAATTGCACTCAAAGCAATCAAAGAAGTTGAGAGCTCAAGCAGTGAAGGTACTGATGATGAAGATGAAATGGCAATGTTCTCAAAAAGAATGAACGAATGGAAAAGGAAGAAAAGATTACAAGCAAACAAAGGTACACCTCCTAAATTCTCCTTCAAAGATAAAGAAAAGAAAAATGAAGTAAAATGCTATGAATGTGGAAAAACCGGTCACATCAAGTCGGATTGCTACAAATTAAAGAACAAAAGGAAATGGGATAAAGAAAAGAAAAAGTCTCTCAAAGCCACATGGGATGACTCTTCCTCAAGTGAAGAAGAAGAAGAGGAAGGAATTGCAAATCTTTGTCTCATGGCTATTGAAGATGACTCCAATGAGGTAAGTACTCAATCTTTTGATCTTGTAGCACATGATGATATAAATGATATAGATGATAGTGACTTGATTGAGCACATGAATTCTAAAATAGAAAAATATTTCTCTAAAATGATGCTCTATAAAGAGAAAAACTCTAAGTTAGAAAAGGATTTTATATGCTTAAAGAACTCTACCTTAGAATTGAAAACCTCAAATGAACACTTACTGAATACAATAGGAGAATTAAATAAAAGCTCACATGACTTAGAAAAAGTGATTAAAGAGAATGAGGCATTGAATCATGAACTAAAAGAACTAAAAGAATCAATTTCCAGATTTCATAAAGGAAAGGAAGCATTGAACACATTAATTAATAATCAAAGATCACCTTCCTTGAAATATGGATTAGGATTCAATGGCTCAACCAACATTGCACCTAGCAAACCAACATTTGTGAAAGCATCTACAACTAAAATTTCTGATGTTCATATCAAAGATGCTTGCACCAAATCTAAAAGAACTTCTTATGGTTCACTAGGAAATAAAGCCAAAAATAATTATGCATTGTTGTTCACTAAACCTGTACAAAAGAAATCACATACTTGTAGTTGTATGTATAATGCAAAAAGAAAAATGCAGAAGCATAGGATACCATGGCAATGCACATATTGCATGAAATTTGGTCACAAAAATTTCAATTGTTATATAAGAAAAGCTCATCTCAATTTAGAAGGCACTCTTTCTACTAACCATCAAGGACCCAACTATATGTGGGTACCTAAAAGAAGATGATCAAAATTGTCTTGCAGGTATGCCTAAAATCTACTACCAATGAAAGCACATGGCTTGTGGATAGTGGATGCTCAAGGCATATGACTGGAAATGCAAAGCTCTTTACAAGTATTACCTATAAACATGGAGGTAACGTAACTTTTGGAAACAATGCTAAAGGTAAAATTCTTGGTGTTGGCTCCATTGGTTCTATTGGTAAGGATTTAATTGAAGATGTATGGCTTGTTGATGGTTTGAAACATAACCTGCTAAGTGTTAGTCAACTTTGTGATAAAGCATACTTTGTCAAGTTTGATTCCAAAGAATGCAAGATCACGAATTCAAATGGTATTATCATATTTAAAGGCACTAGAACAAACAACACTTACAATGTCAGCATACATTCAAATCATACATGTTTAATGTCCACTAATAATG
Organism: Garcia nutans; assembly: GCA_947685225.1. Taxonomy (NCBI): domain Eukaryota; kingdom Viridiplantae; phylum Streptophyta; class Magnoliopsida; order Malpighiales; family Euphorbiaceae; genus Garcia; species Garcia nutans. The sequence goes on from CANTUV010000045.1 coordinate 42,599,901, forward strand.
ATGCATGGTTATGGCATAGAAGACTAGGACATGCTGGTATGGATCAATTGAAATATATTTGTAATGAGAACTTAGTTGATGGCTTACCTAAGATAAAATATGAAAAAGATAGAATTTGTGAACCTTGTCAACATGGTAAGCAACATAAAAGCTCATTTAAATCAAAGAGTGTTATAAGCACCTCTAGACCTTTAGAGCTCATTCATTTAGATTTGTTTGGACCAAATAGAGTTACAAGCTTAGGAGGCAAATCATATGCATTTGTTCTTGTTGATGACTACTCTAGATTCACATGGGTTAATTTCTTAGCTCAAAAGAATGAAACCTTTAATTACTTCAAAACCTTTGCAAAAAGAGTTCAAAATGAAAAAGGATATGTGATCACATCTATTAGAAGTGATCATGGCAAAGAATTTGAAAATGAAAACTTTGAAAACTTTTGCAATGAAATTGGCATTTCACACAATTTTTCTGCTCCTAGAACTCCACAGCAAAATGGTGTAGTTGAAAGGAAAAATAGAACTTTAATTGAAATGGCTAGAACAATGCTCAACGAATATGATTTACCATCTTATTTTTGGGCGGAAGCCGTTAATACAGCTTGTTACATTGCAAATCGTGTTTATAAAAGGCATTTAACTAATAAAACTTCTTATGAGCTATGGAATGGAAGAATACCCAGAATTGGATATTTTAGAGTATTTGGATGCAAATGCTTCATATTGAATACCAAGGATAATCTTGGAAAATTCTCATCCAAATCAGATGAAGGCATATTCTTAGGATATTCATCATATAGCAAAGCATATAGGGTATTTAACATGAAAACTCTAGTTATAGAAGAATCAATGCATGTTGTATTTGATGAATCATCTAAACTTGATCAAAAGAAAGGTATTTCTTTCAATGACCCTGCAGGTACTCTTGAACCTCTTGAATCTATTGATGTTCCAAAGATCAATCAACTTGAAGAAGAGTCTCAAGATCTTCCTAAGGATTGGCAATACAAGAAAGATCATCCAAAGGAACTCATCATTGGAGAAACATCAAAGGGAGTAACTACTAGATCTAAAATTAATCACGTTGATGTTAATTTTGCTTTTGTTTCTCAAATTGAACCAAAAAATGTTGAGGAAGCTTTAAATGATGAAAATTGGATAACTGCAATGCAAGATGAACTTAATCAATTTGAAAGAAATAATGTTTGGCAACTTACTCCTAGACCTATAGATCATTCTACAATAGGATGCAAATGGGTTTATAGGAATAAGCTTGATGAAAATGGTCACATCATTAGAAATAAAGCAAGATTGGTAGCCAAAGGTTATAATCAAGAAGAAGGTATTGACTATGATGAAACCTTTGCCCCCGTAGCTAGATTGGAAGCTATTAGAATATTACTTGCTTTTGCATGTCATATGAATTTTAAGCTTTATCAAATGGATGTTAAAAGTGCATTTCTAAATGGACTCATAAATGAAGAAGTTTATGTTGAACAACCTCCTGGTTTTGAAAACTACAAATTTCCTGATCATGTTTTCAAACTTACCAAAGCTTTATATGGATTAAAGCAAGCACCTAGAGCTTGGTATGATAAACTTAGTGCATATTTGCTTGAAAATGGTTTTTCAAAAGGAAAAGTAGACACAACACTTTTTGTTAAAAAGGATAAGCACAACATTTTGATTGTACAAATTTATGTGGATGACATAATATTTGGAGCTACTAATGAAGCCTTGTGCAAAGAATTTGCTTCTTGTATGACTAGGGAATTTGAAATGAGCATGATGGGTGAACTCAAGTTTTTCCTTGGACTGCAAGTCAAGCAATGTAAAGATGGGATCTTCATCAACCAATCCAAATATACAAAAGAACTCATCAAGAAATTTGGAATGGATGGCTGCAAAACTAGCAAAACTCCTATGAGCACATCATTGAAATTAGGTAAAGATGATAATGGTAAAGCAGTAGATGAGAAGAAATATCGAGGTATCATCGGATCACTACTTTACTTAACTGCTTCTAGGCCTGATATAATGTATAGTGTATGTCTATGTGCTAGATTTCAAACCTGTCCTAAAGAATCACACTTGAATGCCACTAAAAGAATCTTGAAATATTTGAGTGGTACAATGCATTTAGGACTTTGGTATCCTAAGAATACATCATTTCATATTATAGGATTTTCAGATGCAGATTATGCTGGTAGCATCTTAGATAGGAAAAGCACAACAGGAGCATGTCACTTTCTTGGTAATTGTCTAGTTTCTTGGCATAGTAAGAAACAAGCATCGGTTGCTTTATCCACAACGGAAGCAGAATATGTTGCAGCATGTTTTTGTTGCACACAAGTATTATGGATGAAACAACAATTGCTTGACTATGGTAAAGTGTTTAACAATATCTCCATTAAATGTGACAACACTAGTGCTATCAATTTGTCTAAGAATCCTATCCAACATTCTAGATCCAAACACATAGATATTAGACATCATTTCTTAAGAGAAAATGTACAAAATCAGAATATAACCTTAGAATTCATAGATACAGAAAATCAACTTGCTGATGTCTTTACAAAACCCTTGAATGAAGATAGACTTAACTTCATAAAACTCAATTTAGGAATGATTGATGGAATAACTTTGAATTAATTATCTTCCAATGAAGTTTCTATGTGCATGCAGTTAATTCTTTAACACATTAGAAATGTCATTCCATCTTTCCTTGAAATTTTCATTTTTTAAGTTTATCGCGGTCGCTCCAGTGTTATTTCGCGATCGCTATTTCGTCTGCCAGTTTCATTCAATAAAAATCCCTGTGCGCGGTCGAGAAAATTTGTGCGCGGCCGCACCAATTTGAATAGTTTCGACCGTTACAGTTACTTTCTTCTCTCGCGAGCATACTTATCTTGATAATGGTCGCTAGACCATAAGTAGCGATCGCACTATCTTCAATCCGCGACCGCACCCTGTACACTCTGCTCGAAAATTTATAACCGTTGGCTGTGTGACAGGTCGCAACTCTTAATATCCAACAGTCAAAAACGGCTATTTTCTTAACTCCATCTATTTAAAAGTAAGTTACATCAAATTTCTTGGATATTTTGCTTCTGAAAACAATCTAAAACCCTAAAATCTTCTCAACTCATCTGCTTCTCAAATCAACCTCTGTTTTCCTGCTCTCATCTGTTTCTTCTATTCTAATGGCTCCCAAAAGAAAAACCACTTCCAAAATAAAGGGACAAGCTAAGAGAGTTCCAGGAATCACCATTAGAGAACCTGTTGTTGAACCTCCATCTCCTCCACAATCAAAAAGGGGTGAAAAAATTCACAAACCTCATCATCAAACCACTGAGGAAGACATTAGGTATGCCATGCTTAAGAAAAAGAAAGTTGAAGGCACCAAATCTCCTTTTGGTGGGATGCTGTCTGCTTTGGGCATCAAGGACGAAATTGAAAGATTGTTGGATGTCCTTGGATGGGAAAAATTTGTCTTTCCAGAAGAGGTAGGCTACTCCAGTCTTAGCAAAGAATTTCTGATGTCTCTTCAAATAGAAAAGAGTGCAAACTCTGCTCTAGGTTGGTACGGGGTAAGATTTAAGCTCTTTGATCATTATCATTCCTTAACCCTAGAAGGATTTGGCAACATTTGGAACTTCCCTTCTGAAGGTATAACCTCCTACAATGACCAAATCTTCTCAAACCCAACACTTTCTGATTTCTGGAGAGAAATTTCCATTGAAACCTCTTTTGAAAAGGAATCTAAAGCCAGACATATCAAATCTCTCACCCACTGGATGCTCCATAGGATTATCACCTATACCATTCACCAAAGAGCAGATGGGAATGAGAAAGTAACCAAGAGAGACCTTATCTTTCTCTATGCTTTCACCCATAACATCAAAATGAACACAACCAAGTTCTTGATTGATACATTTTATCATCATGCTGTTACAAGAACTGGTACCTTCTTCCTATCCTCTCAAGTTACTCAAATAGCTAGGCACCTAAACCTTCTGAATGATTTGAACTTAGCCACTTTGAGGAACCCTTTCACTCTAGCCTCCAATGCTATCACAATGGATTACTTAGAGCATGCTGGTTGTGTAAGGAAGATAGAAGGGTCATATGTATACTGCTATGGCAAGAAAGGAGTTATGGATAAACAAAAGAAAAGGCCAAGGTATACAATTGAGGAAGAGGGAGATTCTGTAGAAGTTGCAGTAGAATTACCTCCAAAAGCAACTTCATCAAAAGCTGCTAAAGAAACTGCTTCATCCTCCACACAACTCATCCTCCAAGCAATCAAGACTCTCTCAAGGAAACTCACTAAGTTCAAGAAAAGTGTTTCCAAGAGATTCCAGCACTTAAACAAAAGGATAGACCTTATATCCCACATGCACCATGATCTTTATGACATGCAAGGCAAATTGGACTTGCCTCAATGCAATCTTGAAGATTGGGATATAAGTGATCACACCCAAAGCGTTGCTGAAGAAGAAGAGTCTATTAGCACTAGCTCTGCCTCTGTTGCACCTCAAGATAAAGGGAAAGCTCCTTTAGTTGAAGAAGAGTTAGAGTTAGATGATGACTCAGAATAGCTTAGCTTTAGTTTGTTTGCATTTTCATATGTTTTCTGCTTTGCACTTTCTGCTTTGTACTTTCCTCCAATTTTAATATATATAATTTGGTACTTTCCCTTTCATTGTTTAGTTAATAATTTTGCTTAACAATTGTTTCATTTTGCCTATGACAATGGGGGAGAGAAGAACCAATGGAATGAACCAATAGAGGAAACCAAAGATAAGAACAATAATGGGAGAAACAAGTATACATGTTGAACCAATAAAGGAAACCAAAGATAAGAACAATAATGGGAGAAACAAGTATACATGTTGAATATTTGCAATAAGGGAGAAATGTTTATGGGGGAGAAATGTATGCATTCAAACAATAACATTTGCACCAAGATAAACTAATAATCACAATGCTCTTAACCATGATTGTTGCATATGTTAAGGGATCACAATGCTCTTAACCATGATTGTTGCATATGTTAAGGGGGAGCATTTTAGACTTATTATTTTTCTCATCATTCCATTTGAATTGTCAAAGTCAAAATGGGGGAGATTGTTAGACAAATGATCTTAATTTTGATCCTTGACAACTCAAATGGATGATCTATTTAACTTGTGTTTGAGAAATCTTGTTGCAGGATTAGGTTATTTCAATTAAAGGTGAACAGAACATTTATCGCGGTCGCACCTCACCTTAATACGACCGCTCCAAGTAATTACAGAATGAAACCTTGTCACAGTAGGTTTCGCGGTCAGAAGTTCGACCTCAGTCGCGACCGCTCCTACAGAATAGCGACCGGCCAAATATGTGCACAACCGCTACTCAAGGAATTTAAATCATTACAATCACAGTAAGATTCGCGGTGACAAGAACGGTGAATGACTCGACCTCGCTAACCACTTTAGCGACCGCCCCATTCAAAGTCGCGACCGCCCAACAATTCAAAAAGAAATTGCTCAAAGAGACAGTAGTGTTCGCGTCCTCAGGTGCGTCCAGAAGTTCGACGCGAGAATATGAGTTCGACCGCGAAATGCTACCACGGGCGACCGCGAGATTCAAATTAAGGTGGACATCTCTTTTGCCCTGTCAGAAAATGACACGTGACATGACCGTTGTAATCCCACTTCAGTATTCAAAAAAGGGCGACCGCACTTTGTGATGCGCGACCGTCCCGACAAACACAGCATGGGCAAGAAACGGTCCGACAAACACATCATGGGCAAGATTCCAGCTGCAGAGCACTAAAATTCGACCGTTGAAGATTTTTTAAAAGTAGCGACCGTCCCTGGTTAAAAGGACGACCGCTTGAAGCATGAGCGCGACCATCCTTGTATGAAGGGCGACCGCGAAGTGCTTCGGACAGTTTAAGTAAAGAGGTCTAATCTGCCAAGACTTTATTCTCAACATCAATAACGGCTAGTAAGACCACATTGGCTATAAATACAAAGTTTCTATGAAAAAAAAAAAAGAAAGAGAGAATATTGAGAAAAGATTTTCATAGCCAAGCAACAAATTTTCTTTTACTTAAACTTGTATTTGAATTGTTATGAATGTTAGGTGTTAGCATTGAAAACACCATTGTATAAGTTTGAGTGTAAGCTTGGGAAACACTTGGGTTGTGAGAGTGAGCCTAGTAAAACTCTTGTTAGGTTGTGAGAGTGAGCCTTGTAAAACTCTTGTTTGGGTTGTAAGTGTGAGCCTAAGAAAAACACTTGTGAAGTTAGGTGTGAACTTGTGAAAACACCAAAGTTAGAAGTGAGCTTGTAAAAACTTCAAAGATTAGTGGAACCTTAACAAGTTGTTAAGGAAGTGGATGTAGGATTGAAGTAAATCCGAACCACTATAAATCTTGTGTGTTCTTTCTTTCTTCAATTACTCAACCAACTCTATATTCCGCATTTCTTGTTTGTTGAGTTTTTTTAAATTGTCATTACTTCTTGTGAAAACCAATTCACCCCCCCTCTTGGTTGCCATCTTGGGACAACACATAGAAAAACCCATCACAAATCGATGATAATAGCCTGCCAATCCCATAAAAATTCCAACCTCTATCACAGCCTTCGGTGGACTTCAATTCAAGATAGCTTCAACTTTACTTGAATCAACTTTAATACCCTCTATTGAAACCACGTGACTGAGAAAAGTCACCTGATTGAGCCAAAACTCACACTTAGATAGCTGCATACAACTGCTTCTCTCTCAAAGTCTACAGTACAATCCGCAGATGCCTGTCATGATCCTCCTCGTTATGCGAATGCACCAGAATAACATCAATCTAGACCACTACAAACTAATCTAAGTATGGTCTAAACACCATGTTCACCAAAACCATAAATGCTGCTGGTGCATTCATCAATCCAAAGGGCATCACCAAAAACTCATAATGCCCATACCTCGAGTGGAAAGTTATCTTACGTACATCCACATCTCTAACTCTCAATTAATGGTATCCCAATCTCATATAAATCTTAGAGAATACTACTACTCCCTTTAACTGATCAAAGAGATCATCTATCCAAGGTAAAGGATACTTGTTCTTAATGGTCACCTTATTCAACTGTCTATAATCAATTCATAATCTCAAGGTGCCATCCTTCTTATTCACAAACAAAACAGGTGCTCCCCATGGAGACACACTAAGGCAGATGAACCATTTATCAAGCAACTCCTGCAACTACACCTTCAACTCCTTCAATTCAGTAGGTGCCATCTGATAAGGGGTAATGGAGATGTGAGTGGTAATAGGCATCAGATCAATACAAAACTCTACCTCTATCTCAGGATGTACCCCCTGTAACTCATCAGGGAAAACATTTAGAAACTTAGCAAACTATAGGTATACTGTTAAGCTGGGACCCCACAACTCTGGTATCTACAACAAGAGAAAAATATGCCTCATATCCTTCCGAATCATTCTCCTAGTTGATACAGCTGAGATTAACATGAATGAAAGATGTCTCTGCTCACTAGATACCACCACATCTCTACCATCACGTGTTCTCAGGTAACACATTTTTGCTGACAATCTACCATAGTTCCATGCCTGGATAACCAATCCATGCACAAAATCAAATCATACTCCCTAAAAGGCATCTCAATCAGTTCTCCAAGAAATTACTCATCATGAAACACAACTGGACTATCTCGGTGCACCCTGCTAACCACATCACTATGCCCTAAAGGATTTGTGACCAAAACATCAAATCCTAGGAACTTCAAATGCAAATCATTCATAGGCAAGTTGGATGCACTAATGTATGAATGAGTCAACCCAGGGTATATCAATGCAAGAACAGAAGTACTAAATAAAGCAAAAGTACCAACTATGACAGCTGAAGCATTCGGCTTCCTCTGCATCACATAGATCCAATGTGATGGCCCTGCCTCATCTGGTCTATTCCCAGTAGTAGAACCTCCTCCCTGACCAAAACCTGATCTACCACCTCTGGCAAAACCTCTACCACCATGACCTCCTCTGATACTAGGTCTAGAAGTTGCAGTATATGTATGTATGCTCTGGTGGCTCTAAAATATCTCTAGTAAAATGGTCTGGCTATCCACATCTATAACACACTGCTGGTGCACTTATCCTCCAGCAAACACCCCCATGTACCTTACCACAATGAACACAGGTAGGTGGAGTAGGCCTCTGAGCCATTGGGGTCGGAGCACTAGCCACTAAGGCTACAGGTCTCTGTCTCTATCTCTGTTGTGGTACTGATCTTCCAGACTGCCTGTAACACCCTTATACCCTATATACGTACAATACATATTTCCAGCATATGTAAAATATGCATATACTGTACAAAAATGTCACAGACTGATTTACTAATTTTTTTTTACATTTCCAATTTAAATTTTCAAATTCTAAATATATAAAAATTAAATAGAATATAAATATTATTTACTTGTTATAAGAACTCAAAATAAATAATATATATATAAATATCTCTAGGAAAAATTTGCCAGGGTTTTGTCTGTGTTTTGGATATCCCAAAATTTAGCAATTACTCAATCTGCAAAAAGAAACCACTCCCAAATAATTTCCAACCACCATCTCAACCATACTTCTCAATTTCACCAAGTTTCTCAAATATTTACACATACAGATATATATATAATTTAAAACACACTTACTCTCCCATTTCAAATACATTGACCCAAACATTCTTTATAATATACAATACGTAAAATTCAAAACATAATATATTATGCATAAAACTCAAATTGTACAATAACATAAAAATATATACATGCTGCTGGCAGTGTTTCTGATCTCGATAGCAACTTTTCAAGCACAACTACAAGTTTAGACCTGACCTGGTCTAGAAGAACTCTCTGGCTCAATTGGGTCTACCTTGTCACCTGCGCAATGGAAATAATCGCTCTAAGTCGAAGCCTAGAGGTACAAACTTTGATAATAACAATATAACTCAATGCAATACCAAATGTACAATGCATATAGATGTCACATCAATCCACTTTCTTATAATTTTCAAATATTTCATAAGCATAACTCATAACATTACATTACTCAATTGTATCATAATTCATAATTCACAGTAAATCAAAGACAAGCATGGGCCTAAAATGGATCTAATATGCTATTCAAATTTTAGAGTTACTGTCCATAATGACACCATGTGTCTAGCCCCATAGGCAATATATATATCCATGGATAATGTAACAGCCCCAGTCTCTTGGACCTCAACCCAGCTAGACCATTAGGCCCTAGTATCTTGGTCCTCAACCCGGCTAGACTGCTACAGTTTTTTAGGCTTACGACACAGTCTTTTCACCCCAAAAACATCATATTTATCAGCTGGCCTGGCTTACTGTTGCGCTCAAATTAACTCTACCACAAAGCGTCACTCGCAAGTATACGAGGTAGCTGTAGCAAAGATGCTCGCCCCAAGGTCGTTCTCTCAAGGAAGCTAAAGTGGCTAATTGATTATCAAATTAAAAGTAACAAGTAATGAATAAATTTAAATTGCTAACTAAGGAAGAAGTTTAATTGAAGTTTAAAACAATAAAAGTAAACAAGAGCTGATGTTTTGATTTACTTAATAAAAAGGTCTAGGGTTTGCACTTCTCTACTACTTATTTGTATGAACGGTTATTCCAGTAACTAATTTAATTTCAAAGATTAAATCTCAAACAACTTAATTAATTGAGTCAAGGAAATAAGCTCTCGCATTCAAACCTCTTACAACTAATCTTGTTATAATTGAAACAATCTTTTTAATAGGTTATATCTCTAATTCACCTAAGTCCTTAATTGAATTGTTCCAGCATTAGACTTCATCTCTCAATCCATCATCTAATACCTAAAACACACAATTGGTGGCCAATCAATTATATGTAACAATATTTCATTCAATAAAGGTAAAAGAAATTATTAACTAAAAGAATAACCAATTCATACAATCATAGCAGATCCATACAAACCCTAGACTAGATCAAATTAGTTCATAATGCAATCAAACATATTCATCTCATTAATGTTCAAAGAAATCAAAATAGACATGATAATATCCATTAAAACAATTTCAATGTAAATAAAGGGAATAAGTTCGAGAACAAAACCAAGTTACAACTCCTTGAAGCTTCTGAAGAATCTCTTGTTCAAATCTTGCAAGAAGGATGAAACAATGGCTAGAACAATCTAATCTAAGCTAAAGTAATCAAAAGTAAAATCAAAATCAAGAAAACTAAGCTAAACCCTAACTTCACTCTCTTTAACGGCTGAAAATATTCTCCAAATCGTCAACAGTCCTTTACCCTAGCTTCCCTCTTTCCTTTTATACGAAACGTCCGCTTTAAAATTCGCTGCGCGTTTGGTTCATGAGGGACACGGCCAAGTCAGATGTGACTTGGCCGTGTGAGTGGCTTTTGGAGGGACACGGCCAGATGACTTGGCCGTGTCCCTTGCTTGTGTCCACCACTGCTAGCCTTTTCTTCTTTTCTTCTTTGTTGAGTGACACGGCCAAGTCAGAGGTGACTTGGCCGTGTTCGAGCTTGTTGGAGGGACACGGCCAGGTGACTTGGCCGTGTCCCTTGCCTGTGTCTTCCACTATGAGTTTTAGTCTTCTTTGCCTTTGGAATTGGTGAGACACGGCCAAGTGGAGATGACTTGGCCGTGTGAGTCTTCTTTGGAGGGACACGGCCACAAGACTTGGCCGTGTCCCTTGCATGTGTCTGCTACTGGGACTTGTTCTTCTTTTTAACTTGGTATGGGATACGGCCAGGTGACTTGGCCGTGTCCTCTGCCTGTGTCAGCCACTGCCCCTTTCTCCTTCAATTTGTTTCCTTGCCTGTTTTAACCTAACACAAAACTCAAAACAAACTTTAAACAAGAAGTAAATATACAATAACCAACAAAACATAAACACAATACTAAAAACTAAATAAAAAACGACATAAACACTGAAATAAACTAAAACTACCACAATTAAAGAAAACACTAAACAAACCGATAAAAACTAACAAAATAGCTAAATAAAACAATAATTATCATAATAAACAAGACACAAATCTATAACAAAAACTAATAAAACACTTACGACCCAGTCTTTTCACCATTCCAGCATTTAGCCCGTAGGGAATCATAGGCATGCCGCCAAACCCAGAACTCTGAAAATTAAATAACATACTAGGCACACAATTTATTCATATTTCTCATTATTAATCTCTTTCTCATTTTTGCATATTCAGTCTAGGATCGTTGCCTTATTTTAACATTTTTTTCTCACTTTTCTCATTTTTCACATCTTTCTCATTTTTCTCACATTTCTCACATTTCTCTTTTTTTTTATCAATATCAATTCATTTAATTATTACCCATATCTCATTTTTGCATTCACAACACATTACCCAATCACTTTGGGTATTTTCACATAACATGCATATTTCACATTCTACACAATTTAGCCATTATCAATGGCTTTTCACAATGCATTTAACACATATATGATTCATACACAATCAATAAACCAAGTAGCTTAACACATTTTCCAACCAAAATGTGTTAAGTTCAAATGTTATGCAAATATAAATATTATATTTAAGGTTTGTATATACCTCCACTAGCAACCCAAAGCAAGCTAAAAATAACCTGCAATCCAATCTTTCCAACTTGCCCTTCACCACTTGGATGAAACAAATCAATCTCCTTCAATGCCTAAACCAAATGTGATAGGAAATAATCATTTAGTATCACATTTAATGGCATTTCCAACATTAAACCATAATTACACATCACTCCTACAAATTTCCAAAAATTTAGCATTTCCTTACTTCAACATTGGAATTTCATTCTACTACAATTAAATTAGTGTTTTAAGTTTATTTATATTATTAAAAACATATTTTAATACATTTAAATCATTTACATTATAAAAGTGCACTCTTATACACAAAATCTCAAAAATGGCATAACCTTCCCCCATTGAAGGTTTTCCATTCCAACACAATCCATTACTCATTCTAAGCTTATATTCATCACTTTTAACACTAAACAATATGCTTTAACAAATAAAATCACACAATTCAACCACTTTGGAAAATCACTTTTCCAAAACCCTAAATCTCCACTTCCATTCTCAAACTCCAACCCAACACCACCAAATCCAATATTTGACTTTAAAATACTTGTTTATGAATCAAAATAACTCATTTTGAATCAATTTGCATAATTAAAATTCATGTTTTCAAAACCCCAAAAATCCATAACCCTAAATTCTCTCTCTTCACCATTCTTTAGCCAAACTCCATCATCTCTTCAATCTAACCTTAGAATCATTGTTAACTACCCAAAATAACATCATACACACCAATTCCAACAATTATAACATACTACATAAAAATACAAATTCTCACATAATGTCATCTTCCATGGAATTCAAAGAAAAGAGATGGAAACTTACTAATTTTGGTGGAAATCACTAAAAATCCACTTGAAACTTGTTAATTCCTTCAATTTATGGAGTATGGAAGAAGCAAAATCCTTAGTCTTCAAACTCCCATGGAAGCCACGTCCTTGAAGAAGAAGAAGACTTTTAATATTCTTTCCTTTTCATCTTTTTTTTTTAACCACATATATATATATTTTAAAATAATTTAATATTTAATTAATTTTTTAATAAATTAAAAGTCCTAATTTCCCTCTTCCATTCAAAATGAATTTGTTTTTGAATTATTTTATTAATTTTGAATTTATAAGATTTAATTACTAAAATACCCTTTTCTTTTTAAAAAGTGTTGACTTTAATATATATTATGTATATTTTGCATATATATCACATATATATTCAACCTTTTCGTTTAAAATCCCTTCATTTTTCATTTAAAACCATTAATTTAATTTATCTTTTAAATTTAATTTATTTTATCCAATTTTTCTAAAAATTAGAAAATTTCAAAAATTTTAGGATGTTACAATTCTCTCCCCCTAAAACAAATTTTGGTCCTCGAAATTACCTATCCTCAAGTTTGGAATAAATGGGGAAACTAACTCTGCATCACCTGCTCACTTTCCCATGTCACCTCCTCAGTGACATGATTCCCCTAAAGGACTTTCACAAGTGGTACCCTCTTATTCCTCAATTCTTTAAGCTCTCGTGCCAAAATCGCCATTGGTTCTTCCTCATAAGTCAAATCTAGACTCACCTCAATGGACTCCACTGACAAGATATGAGATGGGTCAGACCTATATCTCCGAAGCATCGAGACATGGAAAATATTATGTATTCAATCCAACTTAGGCAGCAAAGCTAGTCTATATGGTCCTATGAAATGAGGACTCAACTTCCCTTTGCGGCCAAATCTTACAATCTTCTTCCATGGAGACACCTTCAGAAACACTTTATCTCCCACACTAAACTCTATGTCTCTTCTCATTAAATCTGAATAGGATTTCTGTCAGTTTGAAGCTGCTTTCAAATGACCCCAAATCACCTTCACTTTCTCCTCTGTTTCCTTAATCAAATCAGGACCAATCAGTTTACTGTAACACCCCTTCCCAACCTACGTGTGTAAGCTGAGTAGAGGCGCCACACTATCCTAATGTTGCTACCACTTTTACTTAGTCAAATTTTTGTTCCAATTTTTATAGAAATTTTGCCATAGTTTCGCCTAAAAATTCAATCCCAAGTGTTGACAAAACTGGTTTTTTTCTGATTTTTGAAAACATTTTTACACAAACCAATGCAAACAAAATCATTCTCAGTACACTTCCAATAAATCCCCCTTATAACCTCAACTACAACCTGCAAAAAGGATTTACACTTCTAGTACAAAATAAAGTAAAGGTTTATTATAAAATATAGTAGATAAAATATTTGTTCACTATGCAACGGAAAGTAATAATATTTACAAATTCATATACATCAAAACTCAAGTTTTACAACACATAAAATTTATACATGTTTGGCAGTCAGTCTTCGATCTTAAAGCCCACTATTCACTCTTCAAAATCTAGGCTCGACTCGGCCTAGAGGAACTATCTGGTTCTTCCCTGTCACCTGCGCGAAGAATCACATTCGCGCTAAGCCAACGGCTTAGTGGTATAAACTACAGTGCTATGATGCTTTAATGCCATGCTAATGTCACACATTTCAATAGTTAAGACAATATTCACAAATGATATCTTTATATTGTTCAAGACTACATTACATCATTTTATTCATTACTTATGATTTACATTGACACAAAGACAAATATGGGCCCAAACGATACTAATATGTTATTCAAAGTTCAGAGTTACTGCTTTGGTCCATAATCATAATCATCAAGCCTGTAGGCGATACACATATATATCTCTATCCATGGATAGGGTAACAGACCCAGTCTCTTGGACCTCAACTCAGCTAAACTCGAGGAAATCCTCAACCCGGCAAGACTGTTACCTGTAACAGACCCAGTCTCTTGGACCTCAACCCGGATAAACCAAGGAGATCCTCAACCCGGCAAGACTGTTACTATAATTTACATTTCACATTTATCAACTGGAATCGGCTTACGACCCGGTCTTTTCACCTATCCAGTACTTTATAGGCATGCCACCAAACCCAGAACTCTGAAGGTTGAATAACAAATTAGACACAAAATTCTTTTCATTTATATCTTTATACATTTCTTTCTCAATTCATTTTATTCTCATAAACAAATTAGGCAACCATGCCTCAATCATCTCATATGACCTCAAATCACAATAATCAATTCATTATTCAAATGGATATAATCAATGGCATTAACACATATTTTACATGCTCATCACAACATTCACATTATACCAAACATAACATTATTAATATACATCCACAATGCATTAGATTCCTTATCACATTTATAATCAAATATGTCTCAAGTCTCAATATCATATGAATGTATGCATTAATGTAGTTTGTACTTACCTTAAAACCAACTCACACCAATCTATACACTTACTCTTCCAAGAATCCTCAACACTTAGGTTAGGGCAATTCAACATCTTCACAACCTAATCCAAAAGGAATATTAGCAAAATGACCATATAAATAGTAAATTCTGGTTTTGGACTCAACTTAATCCTTATTTTGAAAAATTGTATAAAATAATCTACTTGACTAAAAACTCTAAACTTTTTACAGAATTTAGTTTTACATCTTAAAATCATTCTTTTAAAATTTCAGATCAAATTGAACACAAAATCATGATCAAATAATTCACCTAACCAGACTGCTCCAATTGCCCTGCATCCTGGCAGCAGTTCTGAACTTTGTGAATTCCATGAACTAAATTCAATCAACGTGGATCCAAATTATTTTTATCAAATATTAGACTCACTAAGAAAAAACATATCCAAAATTCAATTGGATATTATTTCTCTACATTTTATTAAAAATCCCGAAAAATAGCTGTCTCAGTCAAGGTACCTGCTGGAACAGGTCTAATAAAAATAATTTTTCCATAATCATAACCATTCCGAATTCAACTCAACATATTTTTAGGTCATTCTAGACTCATTGAGGCAAAACATATCAAAAATTCACTTAAATATTGTTTTTCTATATTTAATTAAAAATCATACAAGTCACAGCCTTTACTAATTATAAAACAGAAAAATTTCAACTTCACTAAACACAACTCTTACTCTTTCATCACCAACACCAACCTAACTTCTTATCCTTAATTCAATTTCAACACTTATAAACACACCACAACAACCTTAATCATACTATCAACAACAATTCATCCACCTCAAACACAACTTCAAAAAGAACAAAGGAAATCAAGAGAGAGAACTTACCAAAAATGATGAACTTCTTGAATTTCTAACTTGTTTTCTTGAAATCTCCTTTGAATTTGATCTTAGAAAATCAAAACTCTATCTTGCTCTCTTGACCTTTCAATTAGCTCTTTTCATTCCTATTTCCTTGAAATCCTTGGTTCCTTAGCAATTTCCTTGTAAAATCTCACATAGTCTAGCTATTTCCCATAAAATTCCTAAATTATCACTAAAGATTCTTTGATTTTGAACTAAAATAATTGGAGAAGAAGAAAGAAATAAGAAGAAATGGTGGTGGCAGTGATGGTTACGGGTTAAATGAAAAAGAAGAAAAAATGAAAAGGAAATTCAAGACAAAGTCAAACTTTTCATCTCTTTAAACCTCCACCAAGCATTCCAAAAAGAAAATTACTAAAATACCCTCTTCTATAAATCTTAACTCCCTTTTACTTATTTGTCCTTTTTAGTAATTTCATAAACAACAAAATAAATATCTTCTTCCTTTGACCATCCATTTTGACTTGTATATATGTTGTATATATTTCCATATATACAACATATAAACTCTCTCTTCAATTTTTCTTTTTTTTTTTTTCAAATTCCACATATACACTTAATCCAATTACAATAATAATATCAAAACTTCTAGGGCACACTTTGGGATATTACATTTACGATCTCTAACTTCATCCCAACACAAAGGTGTCCTGCATTTCCTACCATATAAAGCCTCATAAGGAGTCATCCCAATACTCGACTAATGACTTTTGTTATAAGCAAACTCAATTAATGGCAAAAATCTATCCCAATTCCTGGTAAAATGAATGATACAGCTCCTCAACATATCCTCAAGAATCTGTATCACTCTCTCTGACTGTCCATCTGTCTGAATATGGAAAGCAGTACTAAAATGCAATCGAGAACCTAGAGCATTATGCAAACTCTTCCAAAACCTCGAAGTAAACTGGGGATCTCGATCCGACACCAAAGAAACTGAGACTCCATACAACCTGACTATCTCATTAATATATAGCTCAGCCAACCTCTCAAGAGAAAAATCCATCCGAACTGAAAGAAAATGAGCTGTCTTCGTCATCCGATTAACTATCACCCAGATTGTATCATGCTTCTTCTGAGTCAATGGTAGTCCAATCATAAAATCCATTGTCACTCGCTCCCATTTCCACTCTGGCACTGATCAAGGTTGGAGCAACCCTGAAGGAACTTGGTGCTCAGCCTTCACTTTCTGGCAAGTGAGACATCTGGATACAAACTCTGCTATGTCCCTCTTCATACCTAACCACCAATAATGTCACTTCAAGTCCTGTTACATCTTGGTACTCCCAAGGTGCATAGCAAAAAGTGACTGATGTGCTTCCTCTAATATCATTCTTTTCAATTCTGCATCATCAGGAATACACAATCTATCTCTATACCATAGACTGCCATTATCCCTCACATAAAAGTCTCGACTCTCCCCCTTCTGACAAACCAACACAATTTTCTGAATTCTTTCATCTGCCAACTGAGCCTCCCTAATATGATTCAACAAGATTGGCCTCAACTGCAACTGAGCCATCAAAGCACCATCATCAGAAGATTCAAATATAGCATGCAATGCTCTCAACTCAACAAGCAACGAGAGCGAATAAGCAGTCAAACTTGCCAAAGATTTTCGACTCAAGGAATCAGCAACAACATTTGCCTTACCAGGATGATAATCAATCAAACAGTCATAGTCTTTAATTAACTCTAACCACCGTCTCTGTCAAAGATTCAGCTCTCTCTGAATACCCAGGTATTTCAAAATCTTGTGATCTGTATAAATGAAACACTTTTCCCCATACAAGGAATGCCGCCAAATCTTCAAGGCATAAACTATTGCTGCTAATTCCAAATCATGCGTTGGATAATTCAGCTCATGTGGCTTCAACTGTCGAGAGGCATAAGCAATGACTCTACCCTCTTGCATCAGAACATAACCTAAACCATTATGTGAAGCATCACTGTATATCACATATGTTTTACCTTCCACAGGCAGGGTAAGGACAGGAGCTTCAGTCAACATCTCCCTCAGCTGCTCAAAACTCGCCTGACACCGATCAATCCACACAAATTTAACTCCTTATTCAATTGCCTATAATCAATACACAATCTCATGGTGCCATCCTTATTCTTCACAAACAACACAGGTGCTCCCTATGGAGATACACTAGGGCGGATAAACCCTTTATCCAATAACTCTTGCAACTGCACCTTCAACTCTCTCAACTCGGCAGGCCCCATCCGATAAGGGGTAATAGAGATAGGAGTGGTACCAGGCAACAAATCGATACCAAACTCCACTTCTCTCTCAGGAGGTAACCCTGGCAACTCATCAGGGAAAACATCTAAAGACTCAGCAACTATGGGTATACTTTGAAGCAGGGATCCCCCTACTCTAGTATCTACAACATGAGCAAGATAAGCTTCACATCCCTTCTGAATCATCCTTCCAGCTGAAACAGCTGAAACAAACATGGATGAAAGATACGTCTGCTCACTAGATACAATAACATCCCTACCATAACGTGTTCTCAAAGTAACACATTTCTTCTGATAGTCTACCACACCCCCATTCTTGGATAACCAATCCATGCCCAAAATCAGATCATATTCCCTGAAAGGCATCTCAATCAAATCACCGAGAAACTCCTCATCCTGGACAACAATTGGACCATCTCGGTGCACTATGCTCACCATAACACTTTGCCCTAAAGGATTGATCACCAAGAAATCAAATCCTAGGGACTCAGAATGCAATTCAGTCACAAGCAAGATGGATGCACTTATGTATGAATGCGTGGATCCAGGATCTAATAAAGCAAGGACTAAAGTACCAAATAAAGAAAATGTACCTGCAATGACGGCTGAAGCATCCGGCTGCCTCTGCATCACATAAACCGGCTGAGATGGCCTAGCCTCATCGGGCCTACTACCTCCGGATGTAGAGCCACCTCTCTGACTAAACCCAGTCGACCACCTCTACTAAAACCTCTGCCACTACGACCCCCTCTGATACTAGGTCGAGAAGCTGCAGTATCTGCCTGCCTAACCTCTTGTGGCTCAGGACAATCTCAGATAAAATGGTCTGATGACTCACATCTAAAACACACTCCCAAAGCACCTTTCCACCAGCAAATACCTCCGTGTACTCTACCACAATGAACACAAGTAGGTGGAGTAGGTCTCTAAGCCACTGGGGTCGGAGCACTAGCCACTGAAACTGCAGGTCTCTGTCTCTGTCTCTACTGTTGTACTGACCTGCCAAACTACCCCTGACTCCTACTAAACCTTTGAAAATGTCCCCCTTGGCCTCTCTTCACTGATGAAGACCCTGCCTCACTCCGGGGTCTCCTAACTCTAGTCTCCTCAACCCTGGCAGCTGCTGCAAGACTCTGTTCCCTCTTAACACTCCTGGCAACTGTAACTAACTGGGAAAAATCTTGATACCGAGAGCCTGCAATGATGCACATGATAGAGGGTCTCAGTCCCTCCTCAAACCTCCTGCACCTGTCAAATTCATCAGAAATGATCCCATCAGCATAGTAACTCAACCGGATAAACTCAATCTCATACTTAGTCACTGTTCTGGTATCCTGTCTCAGACTCAGGAACTGTAATATCCCAAGGTATGCCCTAGAAGTTTTAATACAATTGTTGTTTGATTTGAATTAAATGTATATATGTTTTTGCAAAGGAAATGATTGTGTTAATGGAATGTATATGTTGTATATATGTTAATATATATAACATATATATTGGTCAAATGGAGAGTCAAGGGAAGAAGATATTTTAATTTGGGATGAGTGAAATTACTAAAGAGGGCAAGAGTTTTAAAGGAAGTGAGAACAAATAGAAAAGGGCATTTAAGTAATTTTGCTTTGTTAGAATTGCTTGGTGGAGATTTAAAGAAGAAGAGAAGTTGACTTGTCTTCATTTTCTTTTCTTCTTCTTCTCTTTCTCTTGTGGTGGCCGGCCCTCCAAAGCCAAAGAACAAGAGTGATTTTTGTTGATTTCTAAAATCAAATTGAAGGGAGAATCAAAGGATTAAGTTGGAGATTTGTGAAATTGCCTCAATTTTAAGTAAGTACTCTCCTGTTTTCTTTTGTTATGTTTGAAGTGAGTTGTGATTTGTTAATATTATGATTAGGTGTGTTTGAGATGTGTTTATAAGTGTTGAAATTGATTGTAAGTTACAAAGTTAAATTGGTGTTGGTTTTGGTTTGAAGATGGTAAGTTAAGTGGATGCTGATATTGAAAGAATAAGAATGATGTTAGTTTTAGGGTTTTGAAGTGGTAAGTGATTAAATGTATTGTTGATTTATTGTTAATGTGAATATTGTGATGTATATGTAAAATAAGTGCTGATGACATTGATTATACCCATTTGAATAAGGTTATGTTGTGTTTAATGTGTTTTAATTCAATCAAAAGAGATTTGGCCATGTTTAGGGTTTTTATTTTTGAGAGACACGGCCAAACTAAAGAAGAGACACGGGCAAGACTAAAGATTTTTGGGAGACACGGCCAAGTTTAAGGAAATTTGGCCATGTTGGATCAATTTTGGAGAGACACGGCCACTGGCTTGGCCGTGTCCCTTGACTGTGTTTGCTACTGCCTGATTTCTTTCATTTTGGTTTCTTTGGATTTAAGGGAGACACGGCCAAGCTAGGGGAGTCTTGGCCGTGTTGGAGCTTGAGTTGAGAGACACGGCCACAAGCTTGGCCGTGTCCCTTGAGTGTGTTGGCTACTGTGATTGTCCTTTGCTCTTCTTGCTTTGTTGAGATTGAACATACATTTGATGATGCATATGATACTATATGAACAATGTTATGATTTATGCATTGTGCATCTTGTGAATGGTAATGTGTTATATGAATAATGTACTTTGAAATGTTATATCAATGATGCTATATGTGTAATATGAATTGAGATATGATATGATATGAGGCCATTGTGATTGGCTATGATAACTCAAATATGATGTGAAGCCATTGTGATTGGCTATGATGATTCAATTGAAAGACATAAGGCATGTTTGCCTAATTGATGATGAGAATTGAGAATGAAATAATAAATGAATTGTGTGTCTAATGTGTTATTCATTTTCAGAGTTTTGTTGTTGGTGGCATGCCTAATGGTAACAATCTCTTGAAGTTAGGTTGGATTTGATCCTTGAAGCCTAATTGAGATGTTACAACCCTTGAAGCTAGGTTGGGTAGGTTCTTGAAGCCAAGTTGGGTTGATACTTAGCATGCTTTGTTCCCCTTGAAGCTTGGTTGAACCTAATCCTTGAAGCCTAGTTGGGTTTATGATAATGATAAATGTGATAACAAAACCAAAGCATTAACTCTGAAAATTGAATGGCATATTAGTGTGTTTTGGGCCCATGCTTGTCTTTGTATTTAATGTGATTCTGGAATGGTAAAATTAATGGAACTATGAAGATGTAATATGAATGTTGTTATGACATTGAACAAAGTATGATGTGGAAATGTGATATTCTTTTAAATGATGTATGAGATTAATTGTGACATTATATCATATTAAAGCATCATGTTAGTATACTTTGTACTACTAAGCCGTTGGCTTAGCGCGATAGTGTTTAATCGCGCAGGTGACAGAGTTGAACCTGAGAGCTCCTCGAGACCAAGTGAGACTAGACATTGAGGATTTTCTTTTGGGACTTAAAGATCAGAGAAGAGCTGCCAATCATGTATATATATTCTATGTTTTGTAAAGCTTTGATTTATAACATATTTGTAATAACTTCCGCTGTGAATTAATAAATGTTTTTATATATGGTGTCTTTTGGATTTCTTTTAAAATGTTTGAGATTGGTTTCACTTATTTACAAAGATATTTGTTGTGTATTATTTTAAAACTGTGGCATTTTCTATATTCAGTATACGTATATTACGATCGTTTAAGCATGCTTGGTACGTATACGGGATATAGGGGTGTTACAGGAACTCCATCTTCTTTGCATCTTTATACTCTCTTGGAGTATACTTCTGTTCATATTCCCGCAGGAAATCATTATAGGTCAGGACTGGTGGATCATCCAGAGCATGTGGAATCGTCTTCCACCAATCATATGCATCTCTCTGCAGAAGAGATTTGGCATAATCAAACTTCTCTTCTGGACTGGCCTGTAACTGAATAAATATCCTCTGAACCCGGTCTAGCCACTGCTCTACTACAGCAGGGTCTGTAGCACCAACAAAGTCCTCAGCCCCACACTTTCTCAGTTTATCATACTGCCTCACCGGCAACTGCGGCTGTGGCTGTGGCTATGGCGGCTGCGGAACTGGAGCCTGCCTCAACAACTCTACCATATACCATACCCAGCCAGGTGGAATCTCATCAACTGCTGGTCTCACAGGCACAGAAACAGATGCCTCACCAGCAGATACAACTCTAGCTCCATCTCTATCCTCATCTCGAGCCACACTCTCTGCACTACCCTTAGCACCTTGATGCGGCCGAGACGCCATAACTACCTATATCTACAAATAAAGCAGAAATTACTATATCATATATCAGAAACTGCCAGTTCCAATGCATGTATTACAATTAAAAACTATTTTTCAAATCCCCCATTTTCTCTCTCTATCATCCCACCTAGGTCGAGAACCTCAAACCTAGGCTTTGATACAAAAACAAATGTAACACCCTTATACCTTATATACGTATAATACATATTTCCAGCATATGTAAACTATGCGTATACGGTACAAAAATGTCACAGACCGATTTACTAATTCTTTTTTTACATTTCCAATTTAAAATTTCAAATTATAAATATATAAAAATTAAATAGAATATAAATATTATTTACTTGTTATAAGAACCCAAAATAAATAATATATATAAAATCTCTGGGAAAAATTCGCCAAAGTTTTGTCTGTATTTTGGATTTCTGAAAATTTAGCAATTACTCAACTTGCAAAAACAAACCACTCCCAAATAATTTCCAACCACCATCTAAACCATACTTCTCAATTTCACCAAGTTTCTCAAACATTTACACATATAGATATATATATAATTTAAAACACATTTACTCTCCCATTTCAAATACATTGACCCAAACATTCTTTATAATATACAATACATAAAATTCAAAACATAATATATTATGCATAAAACTCAAAATGTACATTAACATAAAAATATATACATGCTGCTGGCAGTGTTTCTGATCTCGATAGTAACTCTACAAGCTCAACTACAAGTCTAGACCCGACTTAGTCTAGAAGAACTCCCTGGCTCAATTAGGCCTACCCTGTCACCTGCGCGATGGAAACAATCGCACTAAGCCGAAGCCTAGTGGTACAAACTTTGATAATAACAATATAACTTAATGCAATACCAATTGCACAATGCATATAGATGTCACATCAATCCACTTTCTAATTTTTCCAACATGCCCTTCACTACTTGGATGAAGCAAATCAACCTCCCTCAATGCCTAAACCAAATGTGATAGCAAATAATCATTCAGTATCACATTTAAAGGCATTTCCAACATTAAACCATAATTACACATCACTCCTACAAATTTTCAAAAATTTAGCATTTCCTTACTTCAACATTGGAATTTTATTCTACTACAATTAAATTAGTGTTTTAAGTTTATTTATATTATTAAAAACACATTTTAATACATTTAAACCATTTACATTATAAAAATACACTCTTATGCACAAAATCTCAAAAATGGCATAACCTTCCCCCATTGAAGGTTTTCCATTCCAACACAATCCATTACTTATTCTAAGCTAATATTCATCACTTCTAACACTAAAAAACATGCTTAAACAAATAAAATCACACAATTCAACCACTTTGGAAAATCACTTTTCCAAAACCCTAAATCTCCACTTTCATTCTCTAACTCCAACCCAACACCACCAAATCCAATATTTGACTTTAAAATACTTGTTTATGAATCAAAACAACTCATTTGGAATCAATTTGCACAATTAAAATTCATATTTTCAAAACCCCAAAAATCCATAACCCTAAATTCTCTCTCTTCACCATTCTTTAACCAAACTCCATCATCTCTTCAATCTAACCTTAGAATCATTGTTAACTACCCAAAATAACATCATACACACCAATTCCAACAATTATAACATACTACATAAAAATACAAAATCTCACATAATCTCATCTTCCATGGAATTCAAAGAAAAGAGATGGAAACTTACTAATTTTGGTGGAAATCACCAAAATTCCACTTGAAACTTCTTAATTCCTTCAATTTATGAAGTATGGAAGAAGCAAAATCCTTGGTCTTCAAACTCCCATGGAAGCCACATCCTTGAAGAAGAAGAAGAAGAAGAAGAAGAAGAAGGCTTTTAATATTCTTTCCTTTTCATCTTTTTTTTAACCACATATATATATATATATATTAAAATAATTTAATATTTAATTATTTTTTAATAAATTAAAAGTCCTAATTTCCCTTTTCCATTAAAAATTAATTTTTTTGAATTATTTTATTAATTTTGAATTTATAAGATTTAATTACCAAAATACCATTTTCTTTTAAAAAGTGTTGACTTTTATATATGTTATGTATATTTTGCATATATATCACATATATATTCCACTTTTTCATTTAAAATCCCATTATTTTTCCTTTAAAACCATTAATTTAATTTATCCTTTTACATTTAATTTATTTTATCCAATTTTTCTAAAAATTAGAAATTTTTAAAAATTTTAGGATGTTACACTGCCTCTGGCTCCTACTGAACCTTTGAGGATATCCCCTCGGCCTTTCCTCATTGATGAAGGCCATGTCTCACCCTTGGGTCTCCTAGCTCTGCTCTCCTCAGCTTTGGCAGCTGTTGCAAGACCCCTTGCCTTCTCTACACTTCTGGCAGCTTCAGCTAACTTAGAAAAATCCTGGTACTGAGACCCTGCCATACGACATATGATAAAGGGTCTCAGTCCCTCCTCAAACCTCCGGCACTAGTCACTCTCATAAGTAATGATCCCTCCAGAATACTAGCTCTGCTGGATAAACTCAATCTCATAATCCATCACTATCCTGGTGTCCTACCTCAAACTTAGGAACTCCATCTTCTTCACATCCTTATACTCCCTGGAAGTATACTTCTTCTCAAATTCACATAGGAAATCATCATAAGTCAGCATTGGTGGATCAACTGTACCATGGGGGACTGTCTTCCACCACTCATAGGCATCCTTCTATATAAGAGATTTAGCATAATCAAACTTCTCATCCTTCTATATAATAGATTTGGCCTGCAACTGAATAAATACTCTCTGGACCCTGTCCAGCCACTGCTCTGTTGCAGCCGAGTTTGTAGTGCCAACAAAATTTGTAGCTCCAAACATTCTTAGCTTGTCATACATCCACATTGGCAACTACTATTGTGGTTGTGGTGGTGATTGCGGCTGCTGAATCGGAGCCTATCTCAATAACTCCACCATATGCCATACCCAGCCCGACGGAATCTCATTAGCTACTGGTCTAATAGGGACAGAAGTATACGCCTCTCCAGCAGTCTCTACACTAGCTCTAACTCTAACCTCATCAGGAGCTACACTCTCTACACTACTCTCTATAGACTAGTGAGTCCGAAACACCATAACTACCTATATCTGCAAACACAACAGAAATTGCCACATCAGAGATCAAAAACTGTTATGCCAATGCATGTATCACAATTGAAAACATATTTAAAGTGCTCATTTTCTCTCTCTAACAACCCACCTAGGTTGAGAACCTCAAACCTAGGCTCTGATACAAAAATAAATGCAACACCTTTATACCCTATATAAGTATAATACATACACTCAGTATATGTAAAATATCCATATACGGTATAAAAATGCCACGACCCCATAAAAATAAAAATTTTCGCTTTTCAAATTTAAAGCCAAAAATACATTTAAATGTATAATTAAATAATAAATAAATATTCTTTATAAATTTTAGGTTTCAAAATAGAGTTTTATATAAAATTTCTAGGAAAAATTTGCCTGAGTTTTGCCTATAATTTGGACATCCCCAAATTTCAACAAACTACAACCTGCATAAAAAAATACTCCCAATAAAAACCAATCATATATTTCACCCATACTCCATTTCTCCAAGTTTCTCAAAACATTTTTACACATACATACATATTTATCAAAAACACATACATAAAACCCACATTATAAATTATTTCAACACATTCTTTATAATTTGCAATATATACATCAAAACATAATATAATGTACATAATATCAAAATGTAATATAAACATATACATGCTGGCAGTGTCTCTGATGTTGATGCTAAAAATCAACTCTACTAGCAAAATCTCAAATCTAGACTCGACTTGATCAAGAAGAACTCTCGGGCTCAACCGAATCACCTGTGTGATGAATTACAATCAGGCTAAGCTAAAAGCCTAGCAGTACAAACTT
The DNA here is from genome assembly GCA_947685225.1 of Garcia nutans. Taxonomy (NCBI): domain Eukaryota; kingdom Viridiplantae; phylum Streptophyta; class Magnoliopsida; order Malpighiales; family Euphorbiaceae; genus Garcia; species Garcia nutans. Next base: position 42,626,244 of record CANTUV010000045.1, read on the forward strand.
TGATAATAAATAAACTTAAATACACAATGTAGCATCCAAGTTCACTTTTGAACATATTCTTTCATCATTCAATAATTCACACAAGAACAAACACAAGCATGGGCCCAAAAGATCTAACATGCCATTCAAATCCTAGAGTTACTGTTTTGGTCCAAATTGACACCATGTGTCTAGCCCCGAAGGCAAATTATAGTAATGCTCAAAAGCTAGTCGCGAAGGCAAATCATATCACAGCGATGCCAAGTTTCTAGCAGCGAAGGCAAATCATATCACAGCGACGCCAAGTGTCCAGCCCCAAAGGCAAATCAAAGGAATTGCTTGAAAGCTAGCCCTGAAGGAAAATAATGAGGATAACCTCATAGGAATGCTGCCAAACATAAAAATCTGAAAATTGATTAACATACTAGGCACACAATTATTTCATATTTTTCATTATCAATTTTTTTCTCATTTTTCTATAATCAACTAGGCACATTGCCTCTTTTCTCATTATCAATTAGGCACATTGCCGCATTTTCTCATTTTTCTCATTTCAATTTATCACATTTCATCATATCTCAGTATATCATCATAATGTATCATATTCCACATTCAAACCCCATTACCCAAACACTTTGGGCAATTATCACATTTATGCAGTTTAGCCATTAACAATGCATTTAACACATATATAACATTACACAAGTCATAGCACATTGTTAATGAATAATCAATGCATCAAGTAGCTTATCATATTTTTTCAGCCCAAATGTAATTCAATTATGCCACATTTATCAAGAGTTTGTACATACCTCTATAAGCTCTCTAAAGAAAGCTCAAAATCAAACTCCAACTTCCTCTTTCAAGTTGTCCTTTGTTTGGATCATTTGTGTATGTATTTTTAGGGTAATTTTATTGGCTTTTGATTGATGTTTCTTGAAATTTGTGCTTAAGTTTGTTTGAAGTATTTGATCTAGGTTGAAAAATAAAACAATGGAGCTTTTATTCAATTTGATGGATTAATGAGCTGGAAAGCATGAGACATGGCCAAGACACTTCATGGCTTGGTCATGTCCCTTCATCTAAAGCCAATGAAGCATGACACACTCACAAGACACAGGCAGGTCAAATTGGCTTGGTCGTGTCCCTAGGAGAATATGGGCAGAGACTAACACATTCAAGAGACACGGCCAAGGCATTGGCCGTGTCCCATGACATGACCAAGGTCTTGGTCATGTCTCACTTGAAGAACAAAGCAAAGAGAAGAATGTGAGTTCAATTAGCATGCAAAAGCAAGCTCTAGAGATGCAAAATCATGAAGGTGCACACTTAAGAAAAGAAAATCAATCATATAATCTATAAGGCTCAAAACTCACAAATGTGGGTTCTCAAAGATTTATATGTCATGAATTGCAGAATGTGAAATTGATCCTGAATGAATTCAAATGCTCATTACTATGCTGATACTAAAGTCTCAACTACAATGCTAAAATCACAGAAAAGATCAATAAGATTTCAACAATTATGCCATGCACAACAACCACAATAAACAAAACAAGACAAATAAAACAAAAATTAAAGAAAAGCCAAAAGATTACCCCACACTTTAGAATTTACATTGTCCTCAATGGAAAACAAGAATAATAAAGAAAAAGAGTTTAAGTACAACCTGTCTTCCATCGTACCTGGTGAGGTAAAACCTAACTTTCAAACACAGATGTTCAAAAACAAAATGCAAGAGAGCTTTAGGGTTTCTATTTATTCAAACTAAACATAAAATCAAAATTGCAAAATATAAAATTATAACTATGAAAAAGAAATTCAAACTAATGGGTTGCCTCCCATTTAGCGCTTCTTTAATGTCATAAAGCTGGACATCATGCAAGACTAGGAATCATGGATCAAAGTGCTGTCACTGATCCTCACTTCTTGAAATCCTTCTTTGTATGGCTTAACTCTATGTCTATTTGCTTTAAAAATCTTTTTGGTTCTAGAGTTTAGCAATTAAATAGCACCAGAAGGATATACCTTATTTGCCTCGAAAGGACCACTCCATCTTGACTTGAATTTGCCTGGAAACAAACAGAGTCGATAATTAAAAAGTAAAACTTTCATACCTGGACTCAATGTCTGATGCCCAATAAATCTGTCTTAAAGTGCTTTATTGTGATCCTTATAATTCCTCGAGCTCTCATATGCCTTTGGGTTAAGGCATCTTTGGGTCTTCCCCACTGGTTTAACCTCCTCTTCTAAAGTCAATGTCAGCTCCAATTTATTTGGGGAACCTGTCTGCAAGAAAGCATCTGAAACAACTGCTTCAACACAATTAATTAAAGAACATTCCTCATATAAAGCAGTTGTAGGCATGGGAGAAGCGTTAAAAATAGAAAATTCCACAGTTTGTCCCAAAACAGTCATTGATAATTTTCCATTTTTAACATCTATCAAAGTGTTGGTAGTCGCCATAAAAGGCCTACCCAGCAGAATGGTGTGTGCAGATGGTGAAGAATTACCTACTTCCATGTCAAGAACAATGAAATCCACAGGTACTATCAAACCACCAACTTTAACTAACACATCTTCTATAACCCCTTTCGGGAATCTAAAAGACCTATCAGCTAATTGCAACACCATTTTTGACGGTTTAAGCTCCCCTAGTTCTAATTCTTTAAACATGGAATAAGGCATTAAATTCATACTAGCTCCTAGATCACACATGCCTTCAGTTCCTTTCCCATTCCCCACAGAAATTTGAATTATAAAGCTTCCAGGATCCTTTAGTTTGGGAGGTAGTTTATGCTGCAGAACAGCACTAGCTACTTCTGAAACTATCACCTTTTCATTCATCTCATACCTCTTTTTCTTGGTGATTAGGTCCTTGAAGAACTTGGTATAAGCCGGCATGTTCTTTATTGCCTCAAGTAAGGGTAAGTTAATACTTACCTTAGACAGCATGTTGAAGATGTTAGAAAATTGCTTATCTGGTTTATTATCCTTCAACCTGTTGGGGAATGGTATAGGTGGCCAGTATGGATTGCTTGCTTTATGTAGATCTGCTGTAGGGGACTTCTCCACTAATCTTTCTCCAGCACCTTTGTTCTTTGGTTCTCCTTCCTCCTTGTTCTCTTTGTTACCTGCATTCACAGAATCATTTTCAACATTATTATAAATTTCCTTACCACTTCTAAGAACAGTCACTGATTGTGCCTGCTCAGTTTGACTTGGGAACTTCCCCTTTTGTTGAATCTTCATCTGTTATGCAAGTTGTCCAACTTGTGTCTCCACCTTCTTAAAAGATGCTTCTAGTGAATCCAGTCTCTTGTTGGTCACCTCTTGATTTTTAGCACTGACTTGGATAAAAGCTTGTAAACTTTCCTCCAAGCTCTCTATCCTAGACTTACCTTGATTTGAGGTTTGACCCTGCTCTTGGTTCTGACTTTGGAGCAAATGGAAAGGCTGCTGAGAATTATTCTTTGCCTAAGAAAAATTTGGGTGATTTCTCCAACCAGGGTTGTAAGTGTTGGAGTAAGGATCATTTCTGGCCCTTGGTTGGAATCCTCCCACAACATTGACCTGCTCAGCTTCATTCCCATAGGACTCATATGCAGAGGGGCAAATATTTGCTCCATGCCCCAGAGTTCCACAGATTCTACAAACTTCTTGAGTGGCTGAAGAAATATTGTTCTTCATATTCAGCATCTGCACTTGCTTTGTCAACTCAGCTATCTAATTGACCATCTCACTATTGGCTTCTAGTTGATTCACCCCTTTACTTCTTCCCCTTACATTTTTCTGTTGAGAATTAGCTCCCAACATCTCAAAGATATCATAGGTTTCAGCTGCTGTCTTTTCTCCCATGGCTCCCCCAGCTGCATTATCAACAGTGTTTTGAAATTGCTGGGTTAGACCATCATAGAAAAACTGGTTCAGAAGTTGAAGTGGATAGTGATGATGTGGACACTGAATCAATAGCATCTTGAATCTGTCCCAAGCCTCATAAAATGGCTCTCCTTCAAATTGAGAGAATGTAGCAATCTTTCCTCTCAACTCAGCTGTCTTTTGATGTGAGTAGAACTTGCCCATGAATTTATTGTAAACTTGTTCCCAAGTTGTCAGTAAGTTCTCAGGCAACATCATAAGCCAGCTCTTTACCCTATCCTTCAAAGTATAAGGGAAACATCTCATCCTCAACTGATCTTCTGTTAGTCCTCCCAAAGGAAAAGTGCTGAGGGTGGAGTAGAAATCCCGAATAAAATTCAAAGGATCTTCATTTGGAACTCCATAGAATGATGGCAGCATGTTGTAGTGAATGTTCTTCAACTCATAGTTTCTTGCTGCATCTGTCAATCTTATGCAAGAAGTGGAGGTTCCAATGATAGGTCTAGCAAAGTCTCTCATTGTTCTTTGTCTTTCTTCAGCAATTTTAACAGATTGTGCAGATTCTGACTCACAATCAGAAGTGTCCTCCTCTGAAGTATCAAATCCTGTGTAAAGCTCAAACTCTTCCCTGCTCCTTTTCACCCTCTGAATTTCTGGAATAAATGGATGTAGCTCTCCTTCGAGTGATCTCCTGCCTTGCATAAACAAAATTGTCTAGAAAAAGAAACAATTAAAAACAAAAGACAAAATAAAATAAAATGAAAACACTGAAAAATAATCAAAAATATTTATTTTATTTTATTTTTATTTTTTTAAATAAACAATTATGCCAATTAGCTTCCCCGGCAGCGGCGCCAAAAACTTGTTGCGCTCAAATTAACTCTACCACAAAGCGTCACTCGCAAGTATACGAGGTAGCTATAGCGAAGGTGATCGCCCCAAGGTCGTTCTCTCAAGGAAGCTAAAGTGGTTAATTGCTTATCAAATTATGTTTAACAAGTAATAAAGAGATTTATAAATTGCTAAATAATGAAGAAGTTTAATTGAAGTTTAAAACAATAAAAGTAAACAAGAGCTGATGTTTTGATTCACTTGATAAAAAGGTCTAGGGTTTGCACTTCTCTACTACTTATTTGTATGAACGGTTATTCCACTTAACTAATTTAATTTCAAAGATTAACTCTCAAACAACTTAATTAATTGAGTCAAGGAAATAAGCTCTCGCATTCAAACCTCTCTCAACTAATCTTGTTATAAGTGAAATAATCTTTTTAATAGGTTATATCTCTAATTCACCTAAGTCCCTAATTGAATTGTTCAAGTATTAAACTTCATCTCTCGATCCATCATTTAATACCTTTAAACACGTAATTGTTGATCAATCAATTATATATTAACAATGTTTCATTCAATCAAGGCTATAGAAATTATTAGCTAAGAGAATAACCAATTCATACAATCATAGCAAATCCATACAAACCCTAGACTAGATCAAATTAGTTCATAATGCAATCAAACATATTCATCTCATTGATGTTCAAAGAAATCGAAATAGACATGATAATATCCATTCAATAAAAAATAAAGAGAATAAGTTCGAGAACAAAACCAAATTACAACTTCTTGAAGCTTTTGAAGAATCTCTTGTTCAATCTTGCAAGAAGGATGTTTTGATGGCTAGAACAATTTAATCTAAACTAGTTTTAATCCAAAGTGAAATCAAAATCAAGAAAACAAAACTAAAACCCTAAGTTCACTCTCTTGACGGCTCAAACAATTCTCCAAAATCGTCCACCGTTGCCAACCCTAACTTTCTTTTTCTTTTATATGAATCCTACGCTTTAAAAATCCGCTGCGAGTTTAGATCATGAGGGACACGGCCAAGTCAGAAGTGACTTGGCCGTGTGAGTGTCTTTAGGAGGGACACGGCCACTTGACTTGGCCGTGTCCCTTGCATGTGTTCACCTCTGTTTGCCTCTGATCTTTCCTTCTTTGGTTGAGTGACACGGCCAAGTCATGAGTGACTTGGCCATGTTGGACTTCTTTTTGAGGGACACGGCCAGGTGACTTGGCCGTGTCCCTTGCATGTGTCTTCCACTGTGATTGCTTCTCTTCCTTGCCTTTGGAGTTGGTGAGACACGGCCAAGTCAGAGTGACTTGGCCGTGTGAGTGCCTTTTTGGAGGGACACGGCCACTGACTTGGCCGTGTCCCTTGCTTGTGTCTGCTACTAGGACTTGCTCTTCTTCTTTAGCTTGATATGGGACACGGCCAGTGACTTGGCCGTCTCCTCTGCCTGTGTCAGCTACTGAGCAATCTTCCTTCAGTCTTGGTTCCTTGGCTTTTTAACCTAAAACAAAACATCAAACAGACTTTAAACAAAAAGTAAATAAACAATAACCAACAAAACATAAACACTATACTAAAAACTAGATCAAAAACAACATAAACACTAAAATAAACTAAAACTACCAAAATTAACGAAAACACTAAACAAACCAATAAAAACTAACAAAATACCTAAATAAAACAATAATTAACATAATAAACAAGACACAAAACTATAACAAAAACTAACAAAACAACTACCCCACACTTAACACTTTGCTTATCCTCAAGCAAATTCACATGGCATAAATTAAAAACTCAAACAACCTTAACTATAACTCCAACATATAAGATGAAATACTTCGAGACATCAGACATAAATAATTGCAATTTCCTTCAATCAAGATTTTCTTAACTCATTCATTAATCCAGACATACAAATCTTATCTCTCATCTAAGTGTTTCACTCAATTTCATAAGTTTATCACTCAAACCACTCATGACTGCATACTACCATAAACTTGCTTAATTATCCAATCTCCCTCACTGATTTTCTCAAGAAATAATCCGAAGGTCTTTCATTTGGATGTAATGGGGCTAAGGTAAAGGTGTGAAAAAAGACATTAAAGCTGGAGCATCAAGAAATGGAGTATCTAAATTAGACACTACTCTTGCTAAGAAATTCATAACTCCCTAAAATGGCATACTCACAATCCATTAATACTTCACATACTTGCATACTTCAAGAAAAATAAGAGTCAACATTCCTCCAATGCTAGAAAATATATGGATTTTGTATATATATATATATATCTTTTTTTTTCTTTTTCTTTTATATTTCTCTTTCTTTTTTTTTAATATATATATACAAAATATAAACTTGCATGGAACATCTAGCTTAAAATGTAGAGGAAAAGAATAATCAACTCTCAATACAATGTGCAAAGTATGCATTTCAACCCCAAATAGCAATACCATTTTTTTTTTACTTGCTTACCCCACAATTTGAAATAAACCACCCTATTGTCATATCATAAAAACTCCATTCCTTAATGTAGGTATGATGATTATAAGATGAAATTTGAGTTTTGTGTTGATCAAACAATAAAAAGGTCAAAGGCTCAACTTAGCTCACTAAGGAATTCAATATTAAGGGAAGTCTTTTTAAGCTAAAGGGGCTAACCTAATTTGCCTTCATCATTTTAAAACTTGAGATTAAATCATAAACTTTAGATACTCCATTTCTTGATGCTCCAGCTTAAATGTCTTTTCTCACACCTTTACCTTAGCCCCATTACATCCAAATGAAAGACCTTCGGATTATTTCTTGAGAAAATTAGTGAGGGAGATTGGATAATTAAGCAAGTTTATGGTAGTATGGAGTCATGAGTGGTTTGAGTGATAAACTTATGAAATTGAGTGAAACACTTAGATGAGAGATAAGATTTGTATGTCTGGATTAATGAATGAGTTAAGAAAATCTTAATTGAAGGAAATTACAATTATTTATGTCTGATGTCTCGAAGTATTTCATCTTATATGTTGGAGTTATAGTTAAGGTTGTTTGAGTTTTTAATTTATGCCATGTAAATTTGCTTGAGAACAAGCAAAGTGTTAAGTGTGGGGTAGTTGTTTTGTTAGTTTTTGTTATAGTTTTGTGTCTTGTTTATTATGTTAATTATTGTTTTATTTAGGTATTTTGTTAGTTTTTATTGGTTTGTTTAGTGTTTTCATTAATTTTGGTAGTTTTAGTTTATTTTAGTGTTTATGTTGTTTTTGATCTAGTTTTTAGTATAGTGTTTATGTTTTGTTGGTTATTGTTTATTTACTTTTTGTTTAAAGTCCGTTTGATGTTTTGTTTTAGGTTAAAAAGCCAAGGAACCAAGACTGAAGGAAGATTGCTCAGTAGCTGACAAAGGCAGAGGACACGGCCAAGTCACTGGCCGTGTCCCATATCAAGCTAAAGAAGAAGAGAAAGTCCCAGTAGCAGACACAAGCAAGGGACACGGCCAAGTCAGTGGCCGTGTCCCTCCAAAAAGGCACTCACACGGCCAAGTCACTCTGACTTGGCCGTGTCTCACCAACTCCAAAGGCAAGGAAGAGAAGCAATCACAGTGGAAGACACATGCAAGGGACACGGCCAAGTCACCTGGCCGTGTCCCTCAAAAAGAAGTCCAACACGGCCAAGTCACTCATGACTTGGCCATGTCACTCAACCAAAGAAGGAAAGATCAGAGGCAAACAGAGGTGAACACATGCAAGGGACACGGCCAAGTCATGTGGCCATGTCCCTCCAAAAGACACTCACACGGCCAAGTCACTTTTGACTTGGCCGTGTCCCTCATGATCTAAACTCGCAGCGGATTTTTAAAGAGTAGGATTCATATAAAAGAAAAAGAAAGTTAGGGTTGGCAACGGTGGACGATTTTGGAGAATTGTTTGAGCCGTCAAGAGAGTGAACTTAGGGTTTTAGTTTTGTTTTCTTGATTTTGATTTCACTTTGGATTAAAACTAGTTTAGATTAAATTGTTCTAGCCATCAAAACATCCTTCTTGCAAGATTGAACAAGATATTCTTCAAAAGCTTCAAGAAGTTGTAATTTGGTTTTGTTCTCGAACTTATTCTCTTTATTTTTTATTGAATGGATATTATCATGTCTATTTCGATTTCTTTGAACATCAATGAGATGAATATGTTTGATTGCATTATGAACTAATTTGATCTAGTCTAGGGTTTGTATGGATTTGCTATAATTGTATGAATTGGTTATTCTCTTAGCTAATAATTTCTATAGCCTTGATTGAATGAAACATTGTTAATATATAATTGATTGATCAACAATTACGTGTTTAAAGGTATTAAATGATGGATCGAGAGATGAAGTTTAATACTTGAACAATTCAATTAGGGACTTAGGTGAATTAGAGATATAACCTATTAAAAAGATTATTTCACTTATAACAAGATTAGTTGAGAGAGGTTTGAATGCGAGAGCTTATTTCCTTGACTCAATTAAATAAGTTGTTTGAGAGTTAATCTTTGAAATTAAATTAGTTAAGTGGAATAACTGTTCATACAAATAAGTAGTAGAGAAGTGCAAACCCTAGACCTTTTTATCAAGTGAATCAAAACATCAGCTCTTGTTTACTTTTATTGTTTTAAACTTCAATTAAACTTCTTCATTATTTAGCAATTTATAAATCTCTTTATTACTTGTTAAACATAATTTGATAAGCAATTAACCACTTTAGCTTCCATGAGAGAACGACCTTGGGGCGATCACCTTTGCTACAGCTACCTCGTATACTTGCGAGTGACGCTTTGTGGTAGAGTTAATTTGAGCGCAACAAGTTTTTTTTTTCTTTTTCTTTTATATTTCTCTTTCTTTTTTTTAAATATATATATACAAAATATAAACTTGCATGGAACATCTAGCTTAAAATGTAGAGGAAAAGAATAATCAACTCTCAATACAATGTGCAAAGTATGCATTTCAACCCCAAATAGCAATACCATTTTTTTTTACTTGCTTACCCCACACTTTGAAATAAACCACCCTATTGTCATATCATAAAAACTCCATTCCTTAATGTAGGTATTTTTTCAGCCCAAATGTAATTCAATTATGCCACATTTATCAAGAGTTTGTACATACCTCTATAAGCTCTCTAAAGAAAGCTCAAAATCAAACTCCAACTTCCTCTTTCAAGTTGTCCTTTGTTTGGATCATTTGTGTATGTATTTTTAGGGTAATTTTATTGGCTTTTGATTGATGTTTCTTGAAATTTGTGCTTAAGTTTGTTTGAAGTATTTGATCTAGGTTGAAAAATAAAACAATGGAGCTTTTATTCAATTTGATGGATTAATGAGCTGGAAAGCATGAGACATGGCCAAGACACTTCATGGCTTGGTCATGTCCCTTCATCTAAAGCCAATGAAGCATGACACACTCACAAGACACAGGCAGGTCAAATTGGCTTGGTCATGTCCCTAGGAGAATATGGGCAGAGACTAACACATTCAAGAGACACGGCCAAGGCATTGGCCGTGTCCCATGACATGACCAAGGTCTTGGTCATGTCTCACTTGAAGAACAAAGCAAAGAGAAGAATGTGAGTTCAATTAGCATGCAAAAGCAAGCTCTAGAGATGCAAAATCATGAAGGTGCACACTTAAGAAAAGAAAATCAATCATATAATCTATAAGGCTCAAAACTCACAAATGTGGGTTCTCAAAGATTTATATGTCATGAATTGCAGAATGTGAAATTGATCCTGAATGAATTCAAATGCTCATTACTATGCTGATACTAAAGTCTCAACTACAATGCTAAAATCACAGAAAAGATCAATAAGATTTCAACAATTATGCCATGCACAACAACCACAATAAACAAAACAAGACAAATAAAACAAAAATTAAAGAAAAGCCAAAAGATTACCCCACACTTTAGAATTTACATTGTCCTCAATGGAAAACAAGAATAATAAAGAAAAAGAGTTTAAGTACAACCTGTCTTCCATCGTACCTGGTGAGGTAAAACCTAACTTTCAAACACAGATGTTCAAAAACAAAATGCAAGAGAGCTTTAGGGTTTCTATTTATTCAAACTAAACATAAAATCAAAATTGCAAAATATAAAATTATAACTATGAAAAAGAAATTCAAACTAATGGGTTGCCTCCCATTTAGCGCTTCTTTAATGTCATAAAGCTGGACATCATGCAAGACTAGGAATCATGGATCAAAGTGCTGTCACTGATCCTCACTTCTTGAAATCCTTCTTTGTATGGCTTAACTCTATGTCTATTTGCTTTAAAAATCTTTTTGGTTCTAGAGTTTAGCAATTAAATAGCACCAGAAGGATATACCTTATTTGCCTCGAAAGGACCACTCCATCTTGACTTGAATTTGCCTGGAAACAGACAGAGTCGATAATTAAAAAGTAAAACTTTCATACCTGGACTCAATGTCTGATGCCCAATAAATCTGTCTTAAAGTGCTTTATTGTGATCCTTATAATTCCTCGAGCTCTCATATGCCTTTGGGTTAAGGCATCTTTGGGTCTTCCCCACTGGTTTAACCTCCTCTTCTAAAGTCAATGTCAGCTCCAATTTATTTGGGGAACCTGTCTGCAAGAAAGCATCTGAAACAACTGCTTCAACACAATTAATTAAAGAACATTCCTCATATAAAGCAGTTGTAGGCATGGGAGAAGCGTTAAAAATAGAAAATTCCACAGTTTGTCCCAAAACAGTCATTGATAATTTTCCATTTTTAACATCTATCAAAGTGTTGGTAGTCGCCATAAAAGGCCTACCCAGCAGAATGGTGTGTGCAGATGGTGAAGAATTACCTACTTCCATGTCAAGAACAATGAAATCCACAGGTACTATCAAACCACCAACTTTAACTAACACATCTTCTATAACCCCTTTCGGGAATCTAAAAGACCTATCAGCTAATTGCAACACCATTTTTGACGGTTTAAGCTCCCCTAGTTCTAATTCTTTAAACACGGAATAAGGCATTAAATTCATACTAGCTCCTAGATCACACATGCCTTCAGTTCCTTTCCCATTCCCCACAGAAATTTGAATTATAAAGCTTCCAGGATCCTTTAGTTTGGGAGGTAGTTTATGCTGCAGAACAGCACTAGCTACTTCTGAAACTATCACCTTTTCATTCATCTCATACCTCTTTTTCTTGGTGATTAGGTCCTTGAAGAACTTGGTATAAGCCGGCATGTTCTTTATTGCCTCAAGTAAGGGTAAGTTAATACTTACCTTAGACAGCATGTTGAAGATGTTAGAAAATTGCTTATCTGGTTTATTATCCTTCAACCTGCTGGGGAATGGTATAGGTGGCCAGTATGGATTGCTTGCTTTATGTAGATCTGCTGTAGGGGACTTCTCCACTAATCTTTCTCCAGCACCGTTGTTCTTTGGTTCTCCTTCCTCCTTGTTCTCTTTGTTACCTGCATTCACAGAATCATTTTCAACATTATTATAAATTTCCTTACCACTTCTAAGAACAGTCACTGATTGTGCCTGCTCAGTTTGACTTGGGAACTTCCCCTTTTGTTGAATCTTCATCTGTTATGCAAGTTGTCCAACTTGTGTCTCCACCTTCTTAAAAGATGCTTCTAGTGAATCCAGTCTCTTGTTGGTCACCTCTTGATTTTTAGCACTGACTTGGATAAAAGCTTGTAAACTTTCCTCCAAGCTCTCTATCCTAGACTTACCTTGATTTGAGGTTTGACCCTGCTCTTGGTTCTGACTTTGGAGCAAATGGAAAGGCTGCTGAGAATTATTCTTTGCCTAAGAAAAATTTGGGTGATTTCTCCAACCAGGGTTGTAAGTGTTGGAGTAAGGATCATTTCTGGCCCTTGGTTGGAATCCTCCCACAACATTGACCTGCTCAGCTTCATTCCCATAGGACTCATATGCAGAGGGGCAAATATTTGCTCCATGCCCCAGAGTTCCACAGATTCTACAAACTTCTTGAGTGGCTGAAGAAATATTGTTCTTCATATTCAGCATCTGCACTTGCTTTGTCAACTCAGCTATCTAATTGACCATCTCACTATTGGCTTCTAATTGATTCACCCCTTTACTTCTTCCCCTTACATTTTTCTGTTGAGAATTAGCTCCCAACATCTCAAAGATATCATAGGTTTCAGCTGCTGTCTTTTCTCCCATGGCTCCCCCAGCTGCATTATCAACAGTGTTTTGAAATTGCTGGGTTAGACCATCATAGAAAAACTGGTTCAGAAGTTGAAGTGGATAGTGATGATGTGGACACTGAATCAATAGCATCTTGAATCTGTCCCAAGCCTCATAAAATGGCTCTCCTTCAAATTGAGAGAATGTAGCAATCTTTCCTCTCAACTCAGCTGTCTTTTGATGTGAGTAGAACTTGCCCATGAATTTATTGTAAACTTGTTCCCAAGTTGTCAGTAAGTTCTCAGGCAACATCATAAGCCAGCTCTTTGCCCTATCCTTCAAAGTATAAGGGAAACATCTCATCCTCAACTGATCTTCTGTTAGTCCTCCCAAAGGAAAAGTGCTGAGGGTGGAGTAGAAATCCCGAATAAAATTCAAAGGATCTTCATTTGGAACTCCATAGAATGATGGCAGCATGTTGTAGTGAATGTTCTTCAACTCATAGTTTCTTGCTGCATCTGTCAATCTTATGCAAGAAGTGGAGGTTCCAATGATAGGTCTAGCAAAGTCTCTCATTGTTCTTTGTCTTTCTTCAGCAATTTTAACAGATTGTGCAGATTCTGACTCACAATCAGAAGTGTCCTCCTCTGAAGTATCAAATCCTGTGTAAAGCTCAAACTCTTCCCTGCTCCTTTTCACCCTCTGAATTTCTGGAATAAATGGATGTAGCTCTCCTTCGAGTGATCTCCTGCCTTGCATAAACAAAATTGTCTAGAAAAAGAAACAATTAAAAACAAAAGACAAAATAAAATAAAATGAAAACACTGAAAAATAATCAAAAATATTTATTTTATTTTATTTTTATTTTTTTAAATAAACAATTATGCCAATTAGCTTCCCCGGCAGCGGCGCCAAAAACTTGTTGCGCTCAAATTAACTCTACCACAAAGCGTCACTCGCAAGTATACGAGGTAGCTATAGCAAAGGTGATCGCCCCAAGGTCGTTCTCTCAAGGAAGCTAAAGTGGTTAATTGCTTATCAAATTATGTTTAACAAGTAATAAAGAGATTTATAAATTGCTAAATAATGAAGAAGTTTAATTGAAGTTTAAAACAATAAAAGTAAACAAGAGCTGATGTTTTGATTCACTTGATAAAAAGGTCTAGGGTTTGCACTTCTCTACTACTTATTTGTATGAACGGTTATTCCACTTAACTAATTTAATTTCAAAGATTAACTCTCAAACAACTTAATTAATTGAGTCAAGGAAATAAGCTCTCGCATTCAAACCTCTCTCAACTAATCTTGTTATAAGTGAAATAATCTTTTTAATAGGTTCTATCTCTAATTCACCTAAGTCCCTAATTGAATTGTTCAAGTATTAAATTTCATCTCTCGATCCATCATTTAATACCTTTAAACACGTAATTGTTGATCAATCAATTATATATTAACAATGTTTCATTCAATCAAGGCTATAGAAATTATTAGCTAAGAGAATAACCAATTCATACAATCATAGCAAATCCATACAAACCCTAGACTAGATCAAATTAGTTCATAATGCAATCAAACATATTCATCTCATTGATGTTCAAAGAAATCGAAATAGACATGATAATATCCATTCAATAAAAAATAAAGAGAATAAGTTCGAGAACAAAACCAAATTACAACTTCTTGAAGCTTTTGAAGAATATCTTGTTCAATCTTGCAAGAAGGATGTTTTGATGGCTAGAACAATTTAATCTAAACTAGTTTTAATCCAAAGTGAAATCAAAATCAAGAAAACAAAACTAAAACCCTAAGTTCACTCTCTTGACGGCTCAAACAATTCTCCAAAATCGTCCACCGTTGCCAACCCTAACTTTCTTTTTCTTTTATATGAATCCTACTCTTTAAAAATCCGCTGCGAGTTTAGATCATGAGGGACACGGCCAAGTCAGAAGTGACTTGGCCGTGTGAGTGTCTTTTGGAGGGACACGGCCACATGACTTGGCCGTGTCCCTTGCATGTGTTCACCTCTGTTTGCCTCTGATCTTTCCTTCTTTGGTTGAGTGACACGGCCAAGTCATGAGTGACTTGGCCGTGTTGGACTTCTTTTTGAGGGACACGGCCAGGTGACTTGGCCGTGTCCCTTGCATGTGTCTTCCACTGTGATTGCTTCTCTTCCTTGCCTTTGGAGTTGGTGAGACACGGCGATGTCAGAGTGACTTGGCCGTGTGAGTGCCTTTTTGGAGGGACACGGCCACTAACTTGGCCGTGTCCCTTGCTTGTGTCTGCTACTGGGACTTGCTCTTCTTCTTTAGCTTGATATGGGACATGGCCAGTGACTTGGCCGTGTCCTCTGCCTGTGTCAGCTACTGAGCAATCTTCCTTTAGTCTTGGTTCCTTGGCTTTTTAACCTAAAACAAAACATCAAACAGACTTTAAACAAAAAGTAAATAAACAATAACCAACAAAACATAAACACTATACTAAAAACTAGATAAAAAACAACATAAACACTAAAATAAACTAAAACTACCAAAATTAACGAAAACACTAAACAAACCAATAAAAACTAACAAAATACCTAAATAAAACAATAATTAACATAATAAACAAGACACAAAACTATAACAAAAACTAACAAAACAATAAGATTGTTGATAGATGACCTTTGAATTTTTGAAGCATGAATTTGAGAATTGATTAGAATTGGTGCTTATTGCTAATTTTAATGGTTACTCTTTGCATCACCTGTAAAATTGTGAGGAATTGAGCCTATTAAGTTGGATGCCAGCTTATTATTCTTTTTTTGTGTGAACATCTTTGATTGATGAATTGCTAGAACTTGCTTTGACATGCATTTTAAGACTACATAAAAATTTCAATTAGGCATCAATATGATTAAGGCAATGAGGTGAACCCATTTTGGCTTAAAAAGACCAACCTTATATTCGACCTTAGTTATCCAATTTTGAGCTTATTTCATTTTTTTCTTTTCTTTCTTTTTCACAACACCATTAGCTTGAACCTTGTTGTTTTAACTATTACCCTTTCATTAGGCAAGAGCATTTTAAGAGCGTTTTATGATTGAGTGTTGTTTTAAATAAAGTTTGGGGTTAAATTTAATGGGTTTAAAATTGCAAAGTATTGTGTTCTTTAGTTGTAAATCCTATTTTGATTAAAAACTAAATAAATAAATAAATAAATAATAATAAAAAGAGAGAAAATCAAAATAATAGAAGTTGTTGATCTTTTCGTAGGGTTAGTATAAGTTTGGCAATGATCATTGCACAATTTAATAAGTGAGTTCCCTTGGAAAGCTCTTTAATGTCAAGTGGTAGGTGAGTGGAAGGTGTTTTGGGATTGTTCGATTGTATTACATTATTTACTTCATTCTTGAAGTGCTCTTGAACATAGTGAATAAACTCACATTCCCAAATGTCATACCCTTACCTTAGCCCCATTACAACCAAATGAAAGACCTTATGATTGATGCTTGATTGTAATGAAGTGGTGGAGGTTTGATTGATAAGCAAGCTTATGGTGATGATCGTTCATTGAATGTTATGAGTGTAAACACTACCTTATTAAAACAATTTAAAGAGTGGCAAGGGAGTGACAACATTGGTTATGCATGAAAAGCCACTAAATTACATGAGTATTGGTTTTGTTTGATTTGATAATGATTGTGGATTTAAGAAAATGGGAGTCTTGATACATCCTTATAACTCTTGAACTTACAAAAATTTTCTTGTTTTAATTTTTTTTTATTTTAAGTTTTCTTGGGGACAAGCAAAGAATTAAGTGTGGGGTATTTATTTTGATCATTTGTGTATGTATTTTTAAGGTAATTTTATTGGCTTTTAATTGATGTTTCTTTAATTTTGTGGTTAAGTTTGTTTGAAGTATTTGATCTAGGTTGAAAAATAAAAAAAGGACCTTAATTCAATTTGATGGATTAATGAGGTGGAAAGCATGAGACACGACCAAGACACTTTATGGCTTGGTCATGTCCCTTCAACCAAGACAATGAAGCATGAAACACTCACAAGATGCAGCCAGGTCAAATTGTCTTGGTCTTGTCCCTTGGGAAATTTTGATAGAGACTGACACATTCAAGAGACATGGCCAAGCCATTGGCCGTGTCTCACTTGAAGAACAAAGCAAAGAGAAGAGCAAGTAGAGAGACACATTCAAGAGACATGGCCAAGGTCTTGAGCTTGTCTCACCAATTGAACAAAATAAGAAAAAGAAGAAGAAAATGGCAAAGGTGAGAACAACCAGAAGACATGGCCAAGCCACTAGCCGTGTCACATGGCATGGCCAGTAACTTAGCTGCATCACAAATGGAAAAGAAGAAGAAATATTGGGTAGCTATGGACTAGGGTTTTTTTAAACTTGCAATTTCAAAACAGTTGGTTCTTGTTAATTCGTGAATGTGAAAACTAATGAATTGATAAATACTAGTTAAACTTAAGAAACAAATTGTAGACCCCAAATTTTTGATCCAGTCCAATCCGATAGTATAAAATAATTTTTGTGATATGATATTTATCTTTATGTTATTTAATAGTTACTTTTAATAATAAAAATATAAATAAATAAATAAATAATCGGACGGATATGCGAGCGACATGGCAATTTCGCCGCAGCAATTGTCTATGGCAAATTGGGCACTGTCCAATTCACCACAGCTAGCATTTGTGATGAATTGGGCAGTGCCCAATTCATCGCACATAATCAACTGGGTTGCCCAATTTGCCAGCTTAGCCCGCACGCCCAGCAGCCCGCGGGTGCTGCAGATTTTTTTGCCCAACCCTTACCCAGTTTTGTAATTTTTCCTAAATAATTGGTATTTCCTTATTAAAATATGATTAGGTTTTTTTGTTTTCCTATAAATACTAGCATTAAACACACAGATTGTAGTAGCAATTATTGGAAGAAACTTTAGACTTAATCTTTCGGAGGCAAACTAAGAAGAAGAAATGGGCAGCAACTTTTATTAATAAATTGGTAGAGACAAGAGTAGTTTTACAAATATCCTGGAAAAAGCAATTGAGTAACAACAAGAACATAACAATTGTTAGAGACAATTGTTCCACCCCACCAACACCTTAATTGATCTAAGCAAACTCAAAGTTTGGTTCAAAGATTCAACTTTGGTGGAGCCTTCAAATGCAGGTTTAGCTTTTCAATCTAAATTATTTATTCAGTATTTGCAAGTCATCTTTTAGAATATGATCATAGTAGTTTATTTATCAAAATATTATTTCATGCAATAGCTTAATTATTAAAACCTCAATCACATATTTTTAAATACCTCAAAACAATAATCTATTTTCTCAAACCCTAACCAATACAGTAAACCTTAATAGCCATAAGCCATATTTCATATTTAAAGCCCTAGAAACCCTATTTCATGATGTTAGCCCTAAATCCTAATTTGATTAACCAAAAACCCTATTACTTTTCTAAAATTATTAAACCCTAATTAAATCAATTTTTCAAAATCTTCACAGTAGCGTCTTCGTTCAAAAATAAATATGATAGTGTTAGTTTTCTTAGAAATCCAAGCCCTAATTGAAATTAAACCCTAACTTATTTTGTTAAAACCTTAATCAAATTTTTTTATTTTATTATCACAGTAGCTATTTCTTTTTAAACATTTAAGTTTTAATCTTATTTTCATAGGTCTGTACCTTATTCACTTAAATCCCAAATTATAATTTTAATTACATAGCAGCATAATCTTTCTAAAATAATAAACCTAACAATAATACTAGTTCTTTAAGAGTCTGAAACCCTAGGTTTTAGATATAAATTCCAAAACCCTAAATATTATCTAAGAAACCCTAAGTTGATACACTTAAATTTGCATGTTTATTTGTTTCGTTATTAAATGAGTATTTATTATATAGTTTGATTAATGATTTATTTATATATTCAATTTATGTCTTTAATGAATGATTCATTTATGTTGTTGATTGTTTTTTTTTCTTTGGTTTCAAAACATTGTAAAAGGTATGTTTCTATATTTTGGGACCTCATGTATTAAGCATCATGTAATTTTAATTGCTTTTATATTTTAGACCAATGTAAAGGACACATTTCCACCTTTTGGTGGGTGTCCTATTTAGTTTTAGACATGGACAATGTAAGGACATGTTTCCATCTTCGGATGGGTGTCCATTTATTTGCTTCATTTAGACATTATTTTGATTTTAATAGAATGATGCTTTATTTTAATTATTGCATGTAGTATAGATAATATTATTATATTTAAGAATTTTATAATATTAAAACCTGCAAAGGAGGCTGATTCCAATGAACCGGGCGTTGTGGGGGTGCTAGGCCATTTCTCACCTTTCCCACACATACCTAACTTTTTGAACCCATTATTGGGTTGGGGATTCCTTAGGAATCAAGTCATCCACCCCTATCTTTTTCTCGGCCCGTCCGAGTGGCGACTCCATTTTCTCCTGGCTTAGGCCTATGTTCTCTAAGGCCCTGAGCCTAAATAATGCCGAAGTCGCAAAAACAATTCCACTGGGAGTGGGGGCGAAAATCCCCGCTCATAGTGGCGACTCCACTTGGGATAAGAGAAGTTGATTCCATTGGTCTTTCTATTATTCTATTCTTTCTTATCATGATATTATCCATTGCATCATATTAGATTGCATCGTGTGCGTGAGTTAAGATGCCCGTGTTGTGTTATATAAGGGATACCATACTTTCACTCAAGGTATGGAGATCGAGCATGGCATAACCACTCATAGCCTTGTACCTTTTGGTATATACTTGCTATGGGAACCTAAACTTTTTAACCCAAAGACTAAAGCTCATGTAATTGGCATAGTTACTTTCCTTAGGTTTTTACCCCAAATGCTTGTTTTTTGACTATAGTTAATTTATCTTGGTTTAAATCATGGCTTATTTGGTTTGTTCCTTTTCTAATATGACATAAGTACATTGTAAACTCAAATAAATGTTTCTTTAAAGTCCAAAATACCAAAGCTATTTTTAAAACTTTTCAAGATGGCCTTTGGACATAAAACTTTTCTAAAATCAAATCAAAAATTCTTTTCTCATGACTCAAATACAAAGTCAAAAATCCATTTTTTCTTAAAATCTTTTTACAATGGGTTTTTCAAGTAAAATTATTTTTTCATTTCATCCAACCTTTAAAAGAGCTTACAAATTATTTAGGTTAATTATGAAAATACCAAAAATCAATTGTGAGCCTAGTTTATACTAAGAGTTATTAATCATGGGCTTGTTTTTGGCATGAATCACTAGTTACTTTTTCAAGTGAGAAATCTATTTATAATAAACCTCTTAATTTAGTTTTAATCCAAAATAGCATAAAAGCTACTTTAGTTGGTTGAATGGTTTCAAACCTAATTAAAGGGAATTATCATGAACTGATTTCTATTTATGAAAATATAACTATTGGTTGAAACGTCCGAGGGAAATATTCAAAAACAAGATAGCACATGTTGGTATTTTGTTAACCATATACCTAGGAAAAGAGAATCACCATCCGTGTGTGGAAGTTATAAGGTTGGAAGGAATGTCCTAATTATCTTTCTTTGTTTATTGTTTGTGCATACATGCATACATACATTTCCATCTCATATCATTGATCCTTTCTGGCTCACAGCCCTAGATTACGACAGTTCAAAAGCTTACAACAATCTGACCTATGCCGAAGATGAAAAATCTAGCAACGACTCAATAACTTTCTCTCCAAAAGTAATGGAGCCCGAACAACTTCAATGAATGGTGGATGACACCCTTAATACCAAGATGGAAGAAATAAAAGAGGCCCTGGCAGAGACCATGAAGAATCAGAATGGTGGAACAACACCGATGCATCCGCTAGCACCAAGAAGCCAAAGGACAAAGGGGAGGCTAAGGTTGGTGAAGTGGCTTTTGATGATGAAAAGGTAGTCGTTGATGATGATGATGACTGGTATTAATACTTAAAAGATCCTCAAGATAAAAAGAAGGAGCCAAAGGTTGTTGAGAAGACAACTTTTGAAAAAACTGAAAAGTCTAATGTTGAAAAGATGATTGCTAATTTGGAGAAGAAATTTGAAAAGAAACTAAAAATCGAAGAGATGTTCAAGATCGACAAACTATTTGAACAAGATAAGGAGATCCCTTATAAGTTCAAGATGCCTTCCTTCACTAGCTATAATGGTACTGAAAACCCTCATCTCCATGTGAAGTAGTACATCACTACTATGCAGTCTGCCCGAGTAACTAAAGCTCAAGCTTTGAGGTATTTCATGCTCTCATTAGACTCCGTTGTCCAAAATTGATTCAACGCCTTAGAGGAAAGTACTCAAAAAGATTGGGGCATGTTGTACAATGCTTTCATTCAGCAATATGGGTACAATGTCGAGCTAGAAGTAACCTTGATGGAGGTGGAAACAATTAGCCAAAGACCAAATGAAAATTTTGTTGACTATGTGAAAAGATGGAGAAATAAGGCTGCATTGCTCAGGAAGAGGCCTAATGAATCTGATTAAATAAGGATGATTGTGAGAGGGGTGTTGCCTAGTCTTTATGAAAGGATGTCTCAAACACTCATACGGGATTTCAAAGATCTCCTCCAAGCTGGTCTGCAAATTGAAGAATGGAAAAGGGAGAAGAATTGCTTTTCAGTAAGAAGGAATGAGAAAGTGAACTACCAGTCGGGTAATCAAAGCACGCAAAAGGAAGTTGATATTAATGCGACTGGTCAAGGAAATAAAAGACAGTTCTCAGAGTTGGGGAAACGTCTTTCTTGGTTTTTTAACAAGCTACAAAAGGAGGAACTAGTACAACCATTGGCCCCTCGTCCTTTGCCTAATCCTTTACCCCTAAAATTTGATACTAAGGCTTTTTGTCAATTTCATCAGACTCAATGACATGAGACCGATAGATGTACCCGATTGAAGTATGAGATCCAAGATCTAATTGACAGTGGTAAGCTACCTGAGTAAGACAAGCCCAATACTAAGAACAATCCTCTGCCTAAATTTTGAAGAGTACCTCCACCAGCAACTTTCATGGTAGAAAGAGGATTGGAGAAAGATTTTGTCTTATCCTCTTTTCAAGATGGGAATATTGAAGATGTGAAAGGAGATGAAGCTTAACTCAATAAACTTTTTTTTTGTTTTATTTTCTTTATTTGGTGTTTTATGGAACAATCGTGTTTTCCAGATTTAAAGTTATTTGAATAAATTACTTTCATTAAAATTTTTGTTGGTCTTTGTTCATTTTGTTTGTCTAGGTCCTAGTCAGTCTTAGAACATGCTTTAATAAACTTTCGAGGCGAAATTGAACTTTGCTTATTTAGGAGAGAAATGATCTAGGCATTATTTGGTTAGCCATCAACTAGTATCCACCAAATTAAATATCAATCCCTAGTTGTCCCTTTGAGCCTTTATAAAATTTTAGCTTTCTTTTCATTGGCTTACAAACCCCAAAAACCAATCCTGAGCTGTTGTTACACTTTTGACAAGTCTTATGATCACTAAGGTGAAGAGGTAAGAAGATCAAAGAGAGGAATGCATAGCCAAAACTGTAAGGATAGTTGATGTTATCAAGACCATAAGGGTAGTTAAATTTCTCCTAATATCTCCAATCTATCAAGATAACATCAGAGTAACAAATAATTTATCCCTGTCAAAGAAGATTTATGTCACTCCACTCATCCATTATTAGAAACCCAAGTTGGTACAAACAAAACAACTCTTTTAGAGCTAGAACCAAAGAAAAAGAAGAAAAAAAAGAAAGAAAAGAAAAAGAAAAGAAAAGAAAAAGAGACAAAAGAAATAAAGGAGAAAGAAAGAAAATAAAGCCCAAAATGGTTCAAAAAGCCAACCAAGTTCTCTTTTACCTAAGGTAGCAAAAGGCCTCCATTTGGTTTATAAGGACAGTTTGACTGGAATTGGTCCAACCCAACCAAAGATTCAATCAAAATTGGAGAAAAAGGAGAAAGACCATCTAGTTTTTGAAAGTCCTATACTTAACAATCCTATAGAGAAGAAGGAAAAAATGATAAAATGCTCAAAGAAAAGAAGGAGTAAGAAAAAGAAAGAGAAAGAAAAGGGAAAAGAAGAAAAGAAATGAATATGGGTACCAAACGTTTTGCAAAGGCAAAGACTATCCCAATCAAGATCTAGTTTAACATCAAAAAAGACAGAAGAATGTTCAAAGCTCTATCTTATTCCTTCTCCCAACTGCCTAAAGTTCAAACAAGCAATTTGTAGTGTGAAGGTTTGTCTATTGTGGCACATCAGCTCCAATTTCAAAATGGCCTTCATTTAAACCATGTCCCTTATATACCCAATTTCAAGCCTATTAAAGACCTGTTGAACTCTCTTGGTAGGTAGAGTCTATTAGTGGAGATAGTTTGGATAAGCATGCATATGAGATAGACAATATTCAAACTCAAATGAGACCTTTGACCAAGTAATGTGTATGTGCCTATCTGAAGTGCAACAATTCATGCTCAAATAGAAATGATTCCTAAGTTTATAATGGTAACTACGGTTGTCATGTTACAGATATGTTAATTCTAAAATCAAGTCCTGAGGTACAATGACATTGATTTGACAAAGTCAACATTTTATTTAAAAAAAACCATTTTCTTGTTGTAAAACCTTTATGCCAAGGGAAATATGTTGAATAGTCAAACCTTAAAGGACACTTTGGGCAAAGGAAATGATTAATGGCAAGCTTATGAAGAAGCTACCAATTGACATACTGAATCATAATTTGAAATGGATGTATCTCCACCACTTGGGGTCTCTGTTATTCATGTTTTCAATATCTTTAAGATAAAAGCCATAAATGTGAAGCATCCTGTCATTCCAAAGCAAGACCTGAATGGGCATCTGGAAGGAGTCAACGAGAACATTTCAGCTAATAACCTTAATCTGTGAGTCAATGAAACCACTGTAAGTATTATCCATGCATATCATGCATACATAAGCATATCACACTCAATTTTCTTATCAAAAGTAAACAGTAATATTCTATGAAGCAACCATAAAGCGGATATGGAATCAGGGAGCATGGAAAGCCCATTGAGTGAGGAAGCTCCAGTCATTTTGCAAAAAAAGAAATACATGCTTGTGTGAAGAGCTAGACAAGACAAACATCAATCAGAGCCTGCATGAGAAAATCATTGGGGGGCAAGGAGAAGATATAAGAGGCCAGCTAAAAATAGCTAAATGTTTTGAAAAAGTGCAAAAGAATGGAACATTAAAAAACTATCAAAAGGATAAAAATCCACTTTCAAGGGTGAAGACACGATTTTCAAGGATGAAGATCACTTTCAAGGGTGAAGACCCGATTTCCAAGGATGAAGATCCAGCTTAAGGGATGAAGATCCAGCTTAAAGGATGAAGATCCACTTTCAAGGGTGAAGACCTAATTTTCAAGGAAGAAGATCCAGCTTAAAGGATGAAGATCCACTTTCAAGGTGAAGACCCAATTTCCAAGGATGAAGATCCAGCTTAAAGGATGAAGATCCACATTCAAGGGTGAAGACTCAATTTCCAAGGATGAAGATCCAGCTTAAAGGATGAAGATCCACTTTCAAGGGTGAAGACCCAATTTCCAAGGATGAATATCCAGCTTAAAGGATGAAGATCCACTTTCAAGGGCGAAGATCCGATTTCCAAGGATGAAGATCCACTTTAAAGGGCGAAGACCGAATTCCAAGGATGAAGATCCAGCTTAAAGGATGAAGATCCACTTTCAAGAGTGAATACCCGATTTCCAAGGATGAAGATCCATTTTCAAAGGTGAAGACCTGTTTCCATGGATGAAGATCCATTTTGAGGGTGAAGACCCACAATCCGTTAAAGAATAGAATAGCCGGAGCAGCCAGAATTCTCAACTGATAAAAGGTTAGTCAAACTCAGTCTCCGGTCCAAGTACCTAAATCCAATCTAGTCTCGGGTCCAAGTATCCAATCTCGAGTCTAAGTACCCTAACTCAACCATGTCTCGGGTCCAAGTATCCACTCTTGGGTCTAAGTACCTAGTCTAAGGTCCAAGTACCCAAATCAAATTCAGTCTTAGGTCCAAGTACCCAGTCTCAAGTCTAAGTACCCAAATCAATTTCAGTCTTAGGTCCAAGCACCCAATTTTGGGTCCAAGTACCCAATCTCAGGTCCAAGTACCCAATCTAATTCAGTCATTGGTCTAAGTACCCAAATCGAGTCCAGTCTTGGGTCCAAGTACCCAATCTCAAGTCCAAATATCCAAATTTGATTCAATCACAGGTCCAAGTACCCAATCTCGGGTCCAAATACCCAATCTCGGGTCCAAATACCCAATCTTAGGTTTAAGTACCCAAATCCAATTCAATCACGGGTCCAAGTACCCAAATTAAATTCAATCTCGGGTCTAAGTACCCAAATTGTATCCAAGTACCTGTCCTCATCCAAAATCTGTTCAAAGTCATGTTGCTTTTCACTCTCTTCTATTAAAAGTCTAAGATCATTCAAGTAGAGGCAAACTGTAAACCCTTAATTTTTGACCCAGTCCAATCTGATAGTCTAAAAAAATTTTTGTTGGATGATATTTATCTTTGTGATATTTAATAGTTTATTTTTAATAATAAAAATAAATAAATAAAAAATCAAACGGATCGAAGAGCGACGCGCTACCGCGTTGCCGCGCTGCCGTGCGGCATGGCAATTTCACCGCATCAATTGTCTGCGGCGAATTGGGCATTGCCCAATTTGCATCACATAATCAACCGGGCAGACAGTTCATCGCAAGTGCTGCCTACAGCAAACTGGCTTGCCCAGTTTGCCAGCACAGCCTGTAGGCCCAGCATCCCTTGTGCGTTGCCGATTTTTTGAACAAACCTTATTTTACCCAGTTTTGTAATTTTTCCTAAACAGTTGGTATTTCCTTATTAAAATAGGATTAGGTTTTTTTTTTTGTTTTTCTATAAATACTAGCATTAAACACACGAATTGGTAGTAGCAATTATTGGAAAAAACTTTGGACTTAATCTTTTGGACGTAAACTAAGAGGAAGAGATGGGCAGCAACTTTTATTTATAAATTTTTAGAGACAAGAGCAGTTTTACAAAGATCCTGGAAAAAGCAATTGAGTAGCAACAAGAACATAATAATTGTTTGAGACAATTGGTCCACCCCACCAACACCTTAATTGATCTAAGCAAACTCAAAGTTTTGTTCAAAGATTCAACTTTGGTGGAGCTTTCAAACGCAGGTTTAGCTTTTCAATCTAAATTATTTATTCAGTATTTACAAGTCAGCTTTTAGAATATGATCATAGTAGTTTATTTATCAAAATATTATTTCACACAGTAGCTTAATTATCAAAACCTCATTCACATATTTTTAAATACGTCAAAACAATAATCTATTTTCTCAAACCCTAATCAATACAGTAAACCTTAATAGCCGTAAGCCATATTTCATGATGTTAGACCTAAAACCTAATTTGATTAACCAAAAACCCTATTACTTTCTTAAAATTATTAAACCCTAATTAAATCAATTTTCCAAAATCTTCACAATAGCCTTTTCTTTCAAAAATAAATATGATAGTGTTAGTTTTCTTAGAAATCCAAGCCCTAATTGAAATTAAACCCTAACTTATTTTGTTAAGACCTTAATCAAATTTGTTTATTTTATTATCACAATAGCTATTTCTTTTTAAATATTTAAGTTTTAATCTTATCTTCATATGTCTGTACTTTATTCTCTTAAATCCCAAAATATAATTTTAATTACACAGTAGTATAATCTGTCTAAAATAATAAACCTAACAATAATACTAGTTCTTTAAGAGTCCGAAACCCTAACTTTAGGATATAAATTCTAAAACCCTAAATATTATCTATGAAACCCTAAGTTGATACACTTAAATTTGCATCTTTATTTGTTTCATTATTAAATGAGTATTTGTTATATAGTTTGATTAATGATTTATTTATATATTCAATTTATGTCTTCAATGAATGATTTATTTATGATGAATGGTTGTTGGTTGTGTTTTTTTTTTTTTTGCTTTGGCTTCAAAACATTGCAAGAGGTATGTTTCTATATTTTGGGTGCCTCATGTATTAAGCATCTTGTAATTAAATTGCTTTTATATTTTGGACCAATGTAAAGGACACATTTTCACCTTTCGGTGGGTGTCCTATTTAGTTTTAGACATGGATGAATTAAGGACATGTTTCTATCCTTGGATGAGTGTCCATTTATTTGCTTTGTTTGGACATTGCTTTGATTTTAATAGAATGATGCTTTATTTAATTGTTGCATGTAGTATGGATAATATTGTTATATTTAAGAAATTTATAATATTAAGACCTGCAAAGGAGGCCGGTTCCAA
This sequence comes from Garcia nutans, assembly GCA_947685225.1. NCBI lineage: Eukaryota > Viridiplantae > Streptophyta > Magnoliopsida > Malpighiales > Euphorbiaceae > Garcia > Garcia nutans. The sequence continues at coordinate 42,653,465 of CANTUV010000045.1, forward strand.
TGAACCGGGCATTGTGTGGGTGCTAGGCCATTTCTTACCTTCGCCACATGTACCTAACTTTTTGAACCCTGTTGCGATTTCAGCCTCACTATCTGCAAGTGCACAGATCGTTAACAAGTAATATAATGATGAGTAGAGTATCGTTCCCACGAGGAGGTTAATTCTAAGTACCAAACAATTAAACCGATTAATATTTGGATAATCAATTTTAATTTTATGATGACAATAAATTAAGAATAAATTTCTAATAATTTAAAACTTAGGGTTTGGTCACCTTTATTGATTTATCATGGATTTTCTAAGGTATCGATTTTATTCAGTCATCCTTTTGATTAATGGTTGGATTCTCCTAAATTAAGTTCAAGTCTCTCTCAAGTACTAGAACCAATATTAACTTTAATCCTTACGTCTACTCTCGTGATCATAAGTAATTAAATAAATTCATTAAGTTTTATGAGAATCTTGAATCAACCTCTTAAGGGTTTAACCTTATCTCTAAGTGAGAAACTTACTTGAGATTGTTATCTCCTTGGACTAATGTCATGCTTCCACTCTCGCTCCATCACACAACATCTCAAATCAATTAATCATTGGCCAAATAATCAAAGCATTAAGATTAAAGACAACAAAAATAATCAAAGGATAACTAAATTAACCAAATAGGCATTTATAGTTCCATGATAAATTCAATTAAAGGGACCAACCCTAAAAAGGATTAGTTCTTCATTATTGAAATAAGAACATTACAAATATTCAAAATGGTAAATGAAAACATAATTTAAAAGGAACAAGAAAGATCAAACTCTATTTCTTTGAAGAAGATCTTGACTTGGATCTTGAGCTCCTCCTTGAAACAGAATTTTATACTTCTATACTAATTTTATTTGGATGAAACTAATCTAATCTATTACACATTCTCTTTTTCATGCCCTTAGAATCCTTGGATCAAATGTGTTTATATAGAGTGCTTGGAAACTTCTTTAGTGGAGAAAAACTGGAAAAGGTTCAAACAAGTCTTGGTTGGTGAGTTTTTCTTCAACATTTGCAACTCACAAATCATAAAATAAGGACCACGGTCGTGGCTTTTGGAGTGCCACGGTCGTGGCCTGTGTGAAATCTGCCTGTTTCGTCAAACTTTTCAGCTACCTAGTTCGGCCTGGTGGGCCACGGCAGTGGCCCTTGGGAAGCCACGGGCGTGGCTTTTGAAATGAAGCTGCCAAACTTATTTTCTTCTTGTTCTTTGTTCAGACAGTAGTGAAATGTATCCCACGGTCGTGGCCTGTGAGAGGCCACGGCCATGGCCTATGTATTGCCTTCATTTTTTTCTTGTTTTTCTTGAATTTTGCCTTACTAATCATCAAAAACCTTTAGCCTTGCCTTCCATGCCCACAAAGTGTAATTCTAACTCAAATAATCAAAAATCATCAAATTCAATTGGAGAATATTTAAAAATCAAAGTTAAAATTACATAAAACAATGACTATAATTTCACTCTATCAAATTCCCCCAAACTTGAATTATTGCTTGTCCTCAAGCAATTTAGAGTTATATATTTCTCTATATGTTAGTTTATATGCAAAATTTTAAACAATCCAAGTTTTAAAACTTTAAGTTGCAATTAGCTTCATAATTTTTACCTTACTTCATTCTTTTTCCTCCTTTACTCAAGAACTTAATTAATTGCAATCAATCATCAAATTTTAGATAAGCAATATTTTTTAATTTTTTTTTTAATTCTAGTCTCATATGCATGCTTAATCGAGCCTTCTCCACTAATTGACCACACTAGATTAAGGGAAATCAAAAGGTCTTTAATAGGCTTGTAATGAGGTCTAAAAGGTATAGGCTAAAATAAGGTTTAGATAAAAAAATAGGTTAAGTATCTTACATATATATATATATATATTTTCAATTTTTGTAGAGGAATTTTGAGTGCTTTGCTCCTTCCTTTCTTTTTAGAGAGTCATAACCTTAGAATCATATTTATATATCCCTTTTGTCTTTATATATGTAAAACTCCCCCAAACTTTAAACTTTAGGAGCTTTTTAACTTGTATCCTCATAATTTTTTTTTATTTTTTTATTTTTTTATTTTTTATTTTTATTTTTAGATATTTTTTTTTAAAGATAGTTAACCTTGAAAAGGGTGGTTGTTGTGGTTGTTGCTTATCAAGAAATTATCAAGCTAAAATATTGATTTAGGCTCAAAAGGGACAACTAGAGGCAATGTTCAAATATGGTGGATATAAGGATTTGGCTTTTCAAACAATGCCTAAATCACTTTTCCCTTTTATCTAGTTTGATTCTTATTTCGCCTCAAAAGCTCTTTTAAACATGTTCTAGGTCTAGGTAAAAAATATAAACTCAATCTAAAATTCAATAACGAACCACTTTTAATTGCATTGAAGAGCTCATTTGGAATATTAAAATTCATAAGGTATCATTATTCCACTTAATTTTAACTTTTAGAAATAAAACTTAACTGAATCAAATTTTAACATATAAAAGAACATATAAAGAAATAAAAATAGTAAACAAAAATTAAACCATACATAACTAAAAGCAGAGTTTAGAATTGAAATAAAACAGAAAAGTACCCTAAAAACAAAAAATATAAAATTCAATAATTAAACAAAAAATAAAAGTAACCAAATTAAACAAAATAAAAATAACCAAATTGTGCATAAGATTAAACAATAATTTAGAAAACTCCCCCAAACTTTAATCACACTGTCTCAGTGGGTGCCTGTATCAGGGTCATCACCAGGCGAAGGTGGTTGCTGAGGAGGCGGGTAGTTCAGTCCAAATTGAGCAAAGAAAGTGTTGAACTGTTCACTAAGTCCCGTCATCTGAGTAGAAATGGTACGTACCTCGTGCTCAACTCCTCCAAACCGTTGCTCCATGCTATCAAAACGTTGCTCCCAGACTTCATTCCTGCGATTCATCTCATTTTCAAAAGAGTCAAGTCTGTTAGAAATATATTCAAATGTGTTTGGTGGTGGAGCAGATGGTCCGGCTTCGGATGGTGGTGGTGCAGATGGACCAGCCTCAAAAGGTGGAGGTGGTGGTTGATCTTCAGGTTCATCAAACTCTCCCCCTTCTCCAAACAACTCATCTATATCAATGTTTATATCTGCGTCCGGTGGCCCTAGAATCTCATAGTGGTTCCCTCTTTTTCGTGCTATCCGCATGGCTAAAACAGTGATCATATCAATTGTAATTTTTCCAGGTATGGGGACAAGGTGATCAAATCTAATATTTAGAAAATGAGCAATTTTTGTGATCATCCCCCCAATTACAATTTTTCCACTCCGTTGTCTAATTACTTCCTCACATCTTCTAGCAAACCAATAACCAACATTAAACACTTTTTCCTCCATGGCACAATGAAAGAATTGTAATTCTTTCAAATTTACATTTCCTTGACTTTCTCCTCTTCCAAAAATGGTGTTTGCTAGGACAATATGAATATACCTATAGAATGGATTTGTAAAATTAGAGGCCTTAGATATTTTGCTATTGAATCGTCTCGTGCCTCCTAATCTAGTCCATGTGGAATTTTCATCAAACTCCTCCATTCTACCAGGTATCCCCTGCAAATTGGATAATCCAAGTGCATCCCCGAAAGTAAGCATAAGCCAATCATAATTTTGATTTCCCAATCTAAATTCCACTCTCCCATTGAATCCAAAACTGGGTGAAAAAAAATTTAAAACTACTCAAGAATTCAAGGGTCAATTCAGCATAAGTGGGGAAACACATACTAGCAAACATTATCCATTGCATATCAGTAAACATTTTCAGCAATTCATTATTCCATCCTAATTTTCTTACCACATTTCCATCAATAAACCGGGAAGGAATAATTTTTCTAGAGCTTAAAGTTTGGTACCTTTGCCTTTGTTCTTCATCCTGAAAATGAATTTCCTGATACCTGCTTGGTCCTGGAGAGGTTGGTGGAGATGGTGTAGATGAAGAAGAGGATGATGTTTCTTGGCATCTTCTTTTAGACCCATCTCCCTTTGATTTTGTGGCTAAGGTCTTGCTTCTCACCATTTTTGTGTTTAATTTGAGGAAAATAAAGAAGAATTGAAGAAAAGTGAATGAAAATTGAAGTTTAGGCGTGGGTTGAGAGGTTTTGGTCGTGGCTTTCAAACTTGGGCGGCCAGGGTTAAGAAAGGAGAGAAAATGAGATGTTTATATACTTCTTGAAGGGCCACGGGCGTGTCCTGTAAGTGCCACGGTCGTGGCCTTTATTTGACTGGTCAAAGGCGGTCTGCATGGGAGGCCACGGGCGTGGCCCTTGTGATGCCACGGTCGTGTCATTGGATTTGCTTCTGCCTCCTTGTTTGTTTCGAGAAGTATATTTTGGCAGTGATGTCTTGGATCCCACGGCCGTGGCCCTTGGGAGGCCACGGGCGTGGCTTCTGTTTCCTTGCTGTTTTATCCAAATTTTTCCTCTGTTTCAATGTTTACAGTTCCAAATTGAATCCCACGGCCCTGGGGATGGATGGCCACGGTCGTGGCATCTGAATTCCTTCCATTTCTTGTATATATGCACTTGTAATTACCTTCAAAACAAAATTTAAACACAATCTATTAAAAAGTTTGAAATGAAAAATTAATCTAAAAGAACACAATGGAAAAGAATTGGGTTGCCTCCCAAAAAGCGCTAAATTTATCGTCGATAGCTCGACATTGCCTTTTATAGATACTTATGAGTTGAAGTGATAGATGGCTCCAGCATCTATCGGATCACCAATGAGATAAGGTTTCAAGCGTTGTCCATTAATCTTGAAGATTTCTCCCTTTTGATTTTGAATTTCACAGGCACCGTAAGGATAAACCTTGACAATTGTAAAGGGTCCAGACCAACGAGATTTAAGCTTTCCAGGAAAGAGTCTTAATCTTGAGTTGAATAACAAAACCTGTGGTCCTTCATGAAATTGCTTAAAATTGATAAATCTATCATGCCATGACTTTGTTCTTTCTTTATAAATTTTAGCATTCTCATAAGCCTGAAACCTAATCTCCTCTAATTCACTCAATTGCAGAAGTCGCTTTTGTCCTGCCTTATTCCAATCCATGTTCAATTGCTTAATAGCCCAATATGCCCTATGTTCTAGTTCAACCGGTAAATGACACGCTTTTCCAAAGACAAGTCTATATGGTGACATACCGATCGGAGTCTTAAACGCTGTTCTATAAGCCCAAAGAGCATCATCTATCTTGATTGACCAATCTTTCCTTGAATTGCTAACAGTTTTCTCTAAGATCCACTTAAGTTCCCTATTAGAAATCTCCACTTGTCCACTAGTTTGAGGGTGATAAGGTGTTGTCACCTTATGTTGTACTCCATATTTCCTAAGGATAGATTCAAAAGTCTTATTACAAAAATGAGTACCCCCATCACTAATTATGGCCCTAGGAACTCCAAATCTAGTGAAAATATTTTTCTTTACAAATCTGGTCACAACCTTAGAATCATTTGTTGGACTAGCTATTGCTTCTACCCACTTTGAAACATAATCTACAGCCACTAAAATGTATTGATTCTTAAATGATGGTGGAAATGGTCCCATAAAATCAATTCCCCAAACATCAAACAATTCAACTTCTAAAATGGGGTTAAGTGGCATATCTTGTCTTTTTGAAATATTACCTACCCTTTGGCATCTATCACATGATTGAACAAAATTTTTGGCATCTTTATACATACTCGGCCAGAAGAATCCAGATTGCCAAATCTTAGCAATTGTCTTAGACGTACCAGAATGTCCCCCACATTCTTTCGAATGGCAGAATTGTAAAATACTCTTCATTTCCTCTTCTGGAACACATCTACGAATCATTCCATTCCCACAATATTTGAACAATAATGGTTCCTCCCATATATAATGTTTAGCATCTGAAAGAAATTTCTTTCGTTGAGCATAAGTCAATTCTGATGGAAGGACACCACCTGCCAAATAATTCACTAAATCAGCATACCAAGGGATGTAATGTTTAATGGAAAACAATTGTTCGTCAGGGAATGATTCATTAATAGGCAAAATAATCTGAGTCGCTTGCTTCTCTATTCGGGATAGGTGATCTGCTACAAGATTCTCAGCTCCTTTTTTATCTCTAATTTCAAGATCGAATTCTTGGAAAAGCAAAATCCATCTAATCAGTCTTGGTTTGGCTTCCTTTTTGTGCATGAGATACCTGATAGCTGCATGGTCAGTATGAACAATAACTTTGTAACATAAAAGATAAGACCGAAATTTATCTAATGCAAACACTATAGCAAGCATTTCCTTTTCTGTAGTGGCATAATTGACTTGAGTATTATCAAGGGTTCGGCTTGCATAGTAGATGACATGATTTTTCTTATCCTTTCTTTGACTCAAAACTGCCCCAATTGCGTAATCACTGGCATCACACATAAGTTCAAACGGCAAAGACCAATCTGGTGGTGATATAATAGGAGTTGTCGTGAGTGCTGCTTTTAACCTGTTAAAGGCAATTAAACATTCATTAGAAAAATTAAAAACAGCATCCTTATTTAATAATTCACACAAGGGTTTAGTAATTTTTGAAAAATCTTTTATAAAACGTCTGTAAAACCCTGCATGTCCTAAAAAACTTCGAACTCCTTTCACGTTGGTTGGCGGTGGTAATTTTTCAATGACTTCCACTTTTGCTCTATCTACTTCAATTCCTTCTTTTGAAACCTTATGTCCAAGTATAATTCCTTCTTCCACCATAAAGTGGCATTTTTCCCAATTGAGAACAAGGTTAGTTTCTTCACACCTTTTCAGTACCTGTTCCAAATGTTGTAAGCAATCATCAAAAGTTGATCCATACACTGTAAAATCATCCATAAAAATTTCAACTATTGATTCTATAACATCAGAAAATATGGCCATCATGCATCGTTGAAAGGTTACTGGTGCATTGCACAATCCAAAAGGCATTCTCCGATAGGCAAAAGTGCCATAAGGACATGTGAATGTAGTTTTCTCTTGATCTTCTGGTGCTATAGGAATTTGAAAATAACCTGAATAACCATCCAATAAACAAAAATAAGCATTTCCTGCAAGTCTTTCCAACATTTGATCAATGAATGGTAATGGAAAATGATCCTTTCGGGTAGCTTTATTCAATTTTCTATAATCTATGCAAACTCGCCATCCAGTGACTGTTCTTGAAGGGATCAATTCATTATTTTCATTTGTTATAACTGTCATCCCTCCTTTCTTTGGAACCACATGTATAGGACTTACCCACGAGCTATCAGAAATGGGATAAATAATTCCTGCATCTAAAAGCTTAGTTATTTCTGCTTTTACTACCTCCTTCATATTTGGATTTAATCTTCTTTGTTGGTCTATCACAGGTTTAGAATTTTCTTCCAATAATATCCTATGCATACAAATTGAAGGGCTAATTCCCTTAATATCGGATATAGTCCAACCTATAGCTTTTTTATATTGTCTAATTAAATTTAAGGTTTGACTTAATTGATCTTCAGACAAATTAGCACTGACAATAATAGGCAACAAATTGTTTGTTTCAAGATATGCATACCTGAGATGATTTGGAAGAGGTTTCAACTCTAATTCTGGTGCCCTCTCAATGGATGGTAGTGGTAAAGTTTTACCTTTTTCAAGAGGCTCGAATCTTTGAAAGTACATGAGTGGATTTTGTTGAAATGATAAAACATCAATGGCTATCTCTTTGTTTTCCTCTTCAAATGTAGATCGTTGTGCAAGACATATTTCCAAAGGATCATCATGCATTTGGTTACCTATTTCCTGCACACATTCATCTATAACATCAATTAGAAAACAATCATCAAGAATTGCTGGATGTTTTGCTGCTTTTGTCAAGTTAAATTCCACTTTCTCTTCTCCTACTTGGAGAGTAAGTTTTCCCCCTCGAACATCTATCATGGCTCCAGCTGTAGCTAAAAATGGCCTTCCTAAAATGAGAGGAATTTCGATATCTTCATCCATTTCCAGAATTACAAAATCTACTGGAATGTAAAGTTTATCTATTTTCACAAGTACATCTTCAACTATGCCAATAGGATATTTTATGGATCGATCAGCTAATTGAAGAGACATTTTTGTTGGTTGTAATTGTGTGAAGCCAAGTTTCCTGCAAATAGAACTAGGCATTAGACTCACACTAGCTCCTAAATCACATAATGCTTTACGAAAATCAACTTCACCAATGGTGCAAGGTATAGAAAAACTCCCTGGATCTTTTAATTTTGATGGAAGCTTGTTTTGGATCACCGCACTACATTCTTCTGTTAATGCAATTTTTGCATTATCCTCCAGTTTCCTTTTATTGGATAGCAGTTCTTTAAGAAACTTCACATAAGTTGGCATTTGTGCAAGAGCTTCTGCAAAAGGAATATTAATGTGAAGTTGTTTGAATACTTCTAAAAATTTTTCATACTGCTTATCTAATTTTTGCTTTTTAAGTCTTTGAGGAAAAGGAATTTGAGGAACATATGGTTTGGGTGTTTCTTTTGGTACTTCCTTCTCTTGGACTTCTTCTTCTTTTTCCTTTACCAATTTTGGGATTTGGGTTGGTGAAGGATCATCTAGTCGCAAACCACTCCTTAAGGTCACAGCCTTACAATGCTCTCTTGGATTGATTTCTGTCTGACTTGGAAGAGCTCCTTGATTCCGGTTATGGAGAGAACTTGCCATTTGACCTATCTGTGTTTCAAGGCTTCTGTTTTGAGTTGATAGAAGTTCAATTTTTTGCTCAAGTCTTTCATGTTGCTTTTCCATTCTATCAAATCTTTCCGATGTTGCTCCAATGAATTTTTCCAATGCTACTTCATACGATGGCTTTTCAGGAGGATGGAAGCCTTGATTTTGATTTTTCATGTATTGTGGTTGATATGGTGCTTTTTGACTGCCTTGATTTCCCCATGTCAAATTAGGGTGATTTCTCCATGTGGGGTTGTAAGTGTTTCCTTGTGGGAAATTTGGACCTCTATTTTGATTCCCCACAAACTGGACGTGCTCCATTATCTTACAATCAGCTACATCATGGCTACCTCCACATCCTTCACAACTTTGAGATGATGTTGATGATAAATTGACATGCTCCAATTTCTTGGCAATTGTATCCACTTTAGCTGCAAGTAAAGAAAAATTGTCAATCTCATGTAAACCTGCAACTCTTTTTTGCATACCTCGTTCTGAAGTCCAGTGATAATTATTTGCAGCCATTTCTTCAATTAAATCAGTTGCTTCAGAAGGAGCTTTGTTCATTAGAGCACCTCCTGCTGCTGCATCAATCATCCCCTTAATATTTGGATGAAGTCCATTATAAAAGGTTTGAATTAAAAGCCATTCCGGGACTCCATGGTGAGGACATTTTCGTTGCAAATTCTTGAACCGTTCCCAAGCTTCATATAAGCTCTCCCCATCTTGTTGAATGAAACTTGTGATATCATTCCTTAATTTAGCCGTCTTTGCAGGTGGAAAGTATTTTGCCAAAAATGCAGCGGCTAATTGATCCCAAGTGGAGAATGTACCTTGTGCTTTCGAAAGGAGCCAATCTTTTGCTTGATCTCTTAACGAGACTGGGAAAAGTCGCAACCTAATAGCATCATCAGATACACCGTTAATTTTAAATGTATCACACATTTCTAAAAAATTTGAAATATGAGCATAAGCATCCTCATGTGGTAAGCCATGAAAAACAGATTGCTGTATTAAATTAATAAGTGCTGGTTTTAGATCAAATGTGTTGGCTTGCACAGGAGGTTTGACTATGCTAGATCTTGGGTGTGCAGATGGCATAGCATATTGTTTCAAGGTCATGTTCTCTGGATCTCCCATGATTTCTTCTTCTTCTTCTGCAGAAAATGCTCCTTCTTCTGAATGGATTTCAGTTGAAGTTCCTTCTCCTCTTTGTCTTTCTCTTCTTTCCTTGTTTTGCTTTCTACAAAATTTCTCAATTTCAGGATTATAGGGTATAAGTTGAGTATTTGGATTTCTACGCATGTAACCCTTGAAAATTTAAAGAAATAATGCAGAAAAGTAAAAAATCCAAAGTAATAACAGTTTAATATTATCAATATCAGAATGAATCCATCCCCGGCAGCGGCGCCAAAAACTTGTTGCGATTTCAGCCTCACTATCTGCAAGTGCACAGATCGTTAACAAGTAATATAATGATGAGTAGAGTATCGTTCCCACGAGGAGGTTAATTCTAAGTACCAAACAATTAAACAGATTAATATTTGGATAATCAATTTTAATTTTATGATGACAATAAATTAAGAATAAATTTCTAATAATTTAAAACTTAGGGTTTGGTCACCTTTATTGATTTATCATGGATTTTCTAAGGTATCGATTTTATTCAGTCATCCTTTTGATTAATGGTTGGATTCTCCTAAATTAAGTTCAAGTCTCTCTCAAGTACTAGAACCAATATTAACTTTAATCCTTACGTCTACTCTCGTGATCATAAGTAATTAAATCAATTCATTAAGTTTTATGAGAATCTTGAATCAACCTCTTAAGGGTTTAACCTTATCTCTAAGTGAGAAACTTACTTAAGATTGTTATCTCCTTGGACTAATGTCATGCTTCCACTCTCGCTCCATCACACAACATCTCAAATCAATTAATCATTGGCCAAATAATCAAAGCATTAAGATTAAAGACAACAAAAATAATCAAAGGATAACTAAATTAACCAAATAGACATTTATAGTTCCATGATAAATTCAATTAAAGGGACCAACCCTAAAAAGGATTAGTTCTTCATTATTGAAATAAGAACATTACAAATATTCAAAATGGTAAATGAAAACATAATTTAAAAGGAACAAGAAAGATCAAACTCTATTTCTTTGAAGAAGATCTTGACTTGGATCTTGAGCTCCTCCTTGAAACAGAATTTTATACTTCTATACTAATTTTATTTGGATTAAACTAATCTAATCTATTACACATTCAATTTTTCATGCCCTTAGAATCCTTGGATCAAATGTGTTTATATAGAGTGCTTGGAAACTTCTTTAGTGGAGAAAAACTGGAAAAGGTTCAAACAAGTCTTGGTTGGTGAGTTTTTCTTCAACATTTGCAACTCACAAATCATAAAATAAGGACCACGGTCGTGGCTTTTGGAGTGCCACGGTCGTGGCCTGTGTGAAATCTGCCTGTTTCGTCAAACTTTTCAGCTACCTAGTTCGGCCTGGTGGGCCACGGCCGTGGCCCTTGGGAAGCCACGGGCGTGGCTTTTGAAATGAAGCTGCCAAACTTATTTTCTTCTTGTTCTTTGTTCAGACAGTAGTGAAATGTATCCCACGGTCGTGGCCTGTGAGAGGCCACGGCCGTGGCCTATGTATTGCCTTCATTTTTTTCTTGTTTTTCTTGAATTTTGCCTTACTAATCATCAAAAACCTTTAGCCTTGCCTTCCATGCCCACAAAGTGTAATTCTAACTCAAATAATCAAAAATCATCAAATTCAATTGGAGAATATTTAAAAATCAAAGTTAAAATTACATAAAACAATGACTATAATTTCACTCTATCAAACCCATTAAGGGGTTTATGATTCCTTAGGAATTGAGTCATCCACCCCTTTCTTTTTGCCTGCCCATCCCGGTGGAGACTCCATTTTCTCCGGGCTTAGGCCCGTGTTCTCTAAGGCCCCGAGCCTAAACAGTGCCGAAGTCTTAAGAACCAAATTATTGTGGGGGAGAAAATCCCCGCTCACACAAATTAAAATATAAGGTTATATTAATGGACAATTTGAGAATTAAGCTTTGATTAAATTGATCTACAACCCTAGGCACCATTCCAAGAATTTGAATTAATCTTGTATAATGATTATACACATTACTTTTTAATTTAAATTGCTTTTCACTATTCCAACATATCACACTCTTACTTTTCAATTTTTTTGTTAATCAAACTATTGCAAAATAATTCCTTCTTTGTGAGACGACCTTGGGTGATCACCATTGCTACAATAACCTTGTATACTTGTGAGTGTCGCTTTATAGTAGTGTTAGTCGAGAGCAACACCCTTCAACACTAGTGTTGGTAAAATCACCTCTCTTTAATGCCTATACCAAATGTGATCAAATACAATCATTTAATATCACATTCTAAGGCATTTCAAGCATCAAACCTTAATTATACACCACTTTAATCAATACCCCAAAATATAGCATAACCTTTCTTTTACTTAGGAAAACCATATTAAACAATTCAAATTGGTGTTTTAAGTTTATTAATATCATTTAAAACATATTTTAACATGTTTAAATCATTTACATTAATTAAACACATGCTTATGTATAAAACCCTAAAAATTGCATAACCTTCACCATTGATGGTTTTCCATTCCAACTCAATCTAGTTATCCATCCAAGCTTATATTCATCACTTATCTCATTAAACAACATGCTTTAAACATTAAAACCAATCAATTAACCAATCTTTGAAAATTCCCTTTCCAAAACCCAAAATTCAACACTTCCATTCCCCAACTCTAATTAAACTTAGCCAAATCCATCATTTGACTTTAAAATACTTGTTTATGCAACAAAATAACATATTTAGAACCAAATTTCACAATTAAATCACATGAATTCAAAAGTCCAATTCTCCCATAATCCTAAATTCTCTCTCTTCACCAAACTTCACTCAACCTTTTCTTCAATCCAACCTTAAAATCATTGTTAACTACTCAAAATAACTTCATTCATACCCAAATAGAGAATTAAAACATACTACTTCAAAAACCCCAAATCAACATAATCTCAAATTCATGGAATTTCAAGGAAAAAGTTGGAAAACTTACTAATTATGGTGGAAATCACTAAAAATCCACTTAAAATCTTGAAGCGTGGAAGAAGTAAAATCCTCTCTTTAATTTCTATGGAGTTTCGGCTATGGAAGTAAGAAGAAGAAGAAGAAGACTAAATGTGTTTTTCTCTCTCCATCCACTTTCTTTTATATCCATATATATATATAATATTTTAATATATTTGTATTTATTTATTTAATAAAAATCCAAAATTTACATCTTCCATTAAAAATAATTTATTTTAAAATTATTTAAATAATTTTAAATTTCTAAAAGTATATTTACAAAAATGTCATTTGACTTTTTGACTTTTCTTTTAAAAATATTGTCTTTTGTTGACTTTTTATATTTTATGTATATTATGACACTAGCATGTCTCGCCCGAAGGAGTAAGGCATTCCAAACATCACCAAAACAGTATTTTAGAACTAGATATTGAATAAGGGAACATGTATCACATTTTATCACATTTTCATATTTACATTTCCTTTTCCTTCTCTCTTTCTCATCATTGATATCACTTTCCACATTTCTCATGTTTTCACATGATCTTCATAATCACCGTAAACTGTGATTCACTATCACATTAGTCATATCCACGTTCTTATACACATTACACATCATTATGCTAAATTATGATTCCTTTCGACTATCTCATCATCACTTTGCATCAAGCATATTTATTTGTCTTACTAAATACATTATCTCATTTTTATTTATACATGTATATATAAATATATATTTCACCTCACACAACAGACACATTTTCTCATTTTATCAATTTTCCATATTTTGACATATTTCATATTTTTAGTGTTACTCAATTATTTCTCAATCACATTATTCATTTCTTTTCACAATTCCCACATGCTTAGTTATATTTCACATTTTCCTTCACATTACCTATTACATTTTTCTTTTAAAACCTTCTCCATACATAATTTGCATCATACACATTTTACACATTAAATACTTAATCATTACATTAGCCATTCTACAATGGCTTGGCAATTTACATTCATGCATTTCTCTCACTTTACTTAAAACAATACACTTATCGAGTATAAACTCACAAGAAAATAGCATAACATATTCTCAGACTCACAATGTGTTATGCCAAATCAAATATAATTTAAACATTAGATAACAAAGTATGTACTAACTTAAATTTGTCAATTTCCAAGCCAATTCTACCATCCAATTCAAACTTCCACCAATGCTCTTCAATTCTTTAATTTTATAAATTCCCTTTACTCAATCATAGACCACATTATAAATTCCAATATAGCATTAGCAACTCATTTTAACACACTTTAATCATTCAAACACCAATTACATCAATTTTGTCCAAAATTTCACCAAAACCCTATTTCTATCATTACTACCTTATTCAAACTTTAACCAAACCCACTCATATCCATCATTTAACCATAAAATCATTATCTAAATATCAAAATAATACTAAAACAATTCATTTTAATTATTATACTCACTCCCATCCAAAACTCTAATTTCACATATTCAACTACAAAACCCTAACATTATACAAACTTACTCATATCTAAATTATTATCATAACATCACAATATGCATACTAAAATAACATTAAATCAACCCATTATAAGAATTATAATCATCTATATTAAAACTGCTATTCACACATCACCATCCCATAAACCAAAATTCATCATATAAGTTCACCTTATCAAATTAATCAATAATTCACCACACATATATCATATTAACTCAATTACAATCATTTTAACCATTTATATCATTTTTCTCTTTCTACTTTAATCATACATAATTGTCAAAACAAGGAGAACAAGCTTAAGAAAAGAAGTACTTACTTGATTCTTTGATAATCCTTCAAAATCACATTAAATCACCTTAAATTTCTTTTTTAATTTGAATATGTTAAGAAACAAAACACCCTATTAAGAGACAAAACACCCTATCTCTCTCTATAGTAATGAAGCTAGACCATGGATGAAGCAAGAAGAAAAAAAAATGACTTATGTCTCTTATTATTTCCTATCCATACATATATTTATATATATATATTAATTAATTAATTATTATTAAATTTTCTTTTAAGTTTAACCACATACTCCTCCCTTCTTTGACTTTTTTTCTTTATTATTATTATTAATCTATTAATTAATATTTAATAAATATCTAAAGTTTCATCATCTTCCATTATCCAAAATTATTTTAATTTTGAATTTTTATTCATTACTATTTATTATTTTGTTATTATGATTAGCTCTCCCAATAAAATTTATATATATAACAAATATATACTTGCATATATGTTGTATATATTTTATATATTTATATGTCTTGTATATTTCATGTATACTTCAAATATATCATAGGCATATATCTCATATCTATTACATGTGCATCTTATATTTCTCTCTTACTATCATATCTACTTAATCCACCCTATCAATTACTCCAACATGCACTAAAAATGGGTATGTTACAAAGAAGGCTTCCTATTTTACCTTTTAGATTAACTTTTACTTTTCTAGTTGGATTAAATTACGTTGAACCTTTTGCCCATTCTTCAACGGTGCTGCGTCAGACCTTTTATTCTCTGCGACTAAAGTTTGATAACCTTCGGTCCTTTTATCCTTCCCAATAGTATCTTTCCAAGCTAATTGCCTATGGAACTTTTATTCTCTGACATTTAGGTCAAACCTTTTATGCTACCCAATTGGTGTCTTTCCAAGCTAATTACTTTAGACATTTTATCCTTAGGTAGATGGGTCAAACCTTTTATCCTTATAGAATGGTGTCTTTCTAAGATGGTTACCTTCAAACCTTTTATCCTTAGGTATATGGGTCAGACCTTTTATCCTTCCCAAGTGGTATTTTCTCAAGTTGGTTAACTTTAGACCTTTTATCCTTAGGTAGATGGATTATATTTTTTATCCTTCGCGAGTGGTTTCTTTCTAAGTTGATTACCTTTGAACCTTTTATCCTTAGATAGATGGGTCAGACCTTTATCCTTCTTGATGATGTCTTTCCAAGTTGATTGGCTTTGCAACTTTTATTATCCAGTAGGTGGGTAGGACATTTTATCCTTCCCGAGTGGTGTATTTCCAATCTAATTACCTTTAGACCTTTTATTATG
Organism: Garcia nutans; assembly: GCA_947685225.1. Taxonomy (NCBI): domain Eukaryota; kingdom Viridiplantae; phylum Streptophyta; class Magnoliopsida; order Malpighiales; family Euphorbiaceae; genus Garcia; species Garcia nutans. Next base: position 42,669,451 of record CANTUV010000045.1, read on the forward strand.
AGTTAGATGGGTCAAACCTTTTTTCCTTCTCGAGTGGTGTCTTTCTAAGCTAGTTACCTTTGGACCATTCATTCTCGTGTAAATGGGTTGGATCTTTATTTCAATCATTTATGTTTATATTTTTTAGGGTACTTTTATTAGTTTTTAGTTAATTTTTATTTTAATTTCTTTTTAAAGATTATTTGAAGTATTTGATTTAGGCTGAAGTGCAAAATAATGGAGTGATGGATCAAAGTTTGTGGAAAAACAAGAGACACGACCAAGACACCACTTAACTTGGCCATGTCAATCATCAAAGGCAAGGAAGAGGTAGGACATGGGCTGAGGCAACTTGGCTTGGCCGTCTCCTTCAAGAAAATTGGGCAGAGGCAGACACTGACAAGAGACACGGCCAAGCCATTGGCTGTGTTACACTTGATGAAACCAAAGAATAAAGTAAGCAAAGCGAATGATAGAGGTGAACACTAGCATATGACATAGCCAAGCCACTGGCCATGTCATATGACATGGCCAGTGACTTGGCCGTGTCACACTTGGAAAAGAAGAAGAAATATGGGTAGCTATGGACACAGCCTCAAGGCTTGGTCATGTCCCAAGAAGAGTGTATGACACGGCTAAATCACTCAAGGCTTGGCCATGTCTCATATGCTCCCTTTGAATTATTTTTATCGAAGTAAGGGACAAATGGGGGGATAAAAGACTCTTTCTTTTTAAAAAGAAATATTAAAAATGATTAAAAGGTGGATGGATTTATGGGAAGAAATATTAAACAAAGAAAAAGAGTGGTGTGTGAGTTTGCAAGACATGGTTGGTGTCTTAAAAATTGAAAGGAATTGGAAGTGCAGGGGATTGAATGACATACACATTTGGCTTATTTTGAGAGCTATCTAGTTCTTAGTTTTTGGTTCTTGTTTCGAAGGGGGAGACGCCATTCTCTCTTCATCTTTATTTCCATTCATCTTTCATTTCTTCCATAGACATGACTTAATCAAGTTTAGGGATTAAATGAGTAAGCAAGCTCCTTAGAAGATTGTGGTTTGAAGAAAGCTTGATTGAAGTTGTAAACTTGAGAGAGTTACCATTCCACCTTTCAAAAAGAGAGCCATTGATTGAAGAGGGCTTGGAAGTTGTTCATCATACATCAAGGTGGAAGCTAGGAGGAAGACAAGTAGTTCAACTCTTGGCGTCTACAATGGGTTTTTCATATTCTCTCTTTTAATTCATTTCTAGATTGTTGCCATTTTATTATAAACATTAATATTACAATGTATAATTTTGATTTGATGAATATTGAGATGGATATTTATTTTAAATTGATGATGAGCTAATTTACTCATATCTTGGGTTGTAGTAGGTTTGATTAAATGACTTGATTTGATAATTCCATTAGTATACCTTGTTATTTGTTGATTGCATTGGACTTACAGTTAGTTTGATAGATTGGCCACCTATTAATCACTTAATATTGAATGATGGACCGAGAGGCAAAATTTGATATCGAAACTATGTAATCAACCACCCTAAGAATGAATTAGAAATATAAGTTCTCGGGTTTATTTAATTTGCAATTTCAAAATAATTAGTTGTTATTAATTCATGAATGTGAAAACTAATGAATTGGTAATTACTAATTGAACTTAAGGGATAAATTATATATTCAAGGTTATATTAATGGATAATTTGAGAATCAAGATTGAATTAAATTGATCTACAACCCTAGGCACCATTCCTAGAATTGAATTAATCTTAAACTACTACTACTCATTTTTTTACTTTCAATTTTTAATTACAACTCACCAATTCAACAACACACACTCAATTTCATTTATTTTGTTTAAATCAAACCATTGCAAAATAATTCCTTCCTTGTGAGATGACCTTGGGGCAATCACCGTTGCTATAATTACCTCGTATACTTGCGAGTGTTGCTTTATAGTAGTAATTAATTGAGCACAACAAATTTTTGGCACCGCTGTCGAAAAAAGGCAATTGTTATTTGTTGTTTGATTCTTTTATTTTAATTGTTTAATTTAAAGTGTTTCTTTTGAATTTCCTAGCTGATTTATGCAAGGATGAAGGTCTTAAGGAAATGAACTTGTTCCATATATAGACGATATTCATAGACTTCCAAGAACTGAAGGAGAAGATCCCTTGGGACAAGAAGGAGGAGAAACTGATGAGCAATTTGAGGAGAACACGGAAGTAGAAATGGGTGACGTAGGGGAACCACATATGAAGGAGTTTGCTCGACCAATCATTGGAGTAACCATATCATATATCCGGTTGAGTAAACGCAGTAAGAGATTATGAACTTAAAAACATTCATTATAGTATGCTGCCATCCTTCCATGGATTGTCGAATGAAGATCCTTTCAATTTCATTCGAGATTTTTACACAACATTGCATGCTTTCCCTCTACAAGCATTAACAGAGAATGAACTCAAAATGAGATATTTCCCACATAGTTTGAAAGATAGGGCAAAAGCGTAGTTGATGACCTTACCAGAAAATTCCTTGACCCCTTGGACCGAAGTTTATAACAAATTCATGGAAAATTTTATTCACACCAAAAGACAAAGGAGCTTAGGTGGAGTATTACAACTTTCATTGAATTTGATGGGGAACCATTTCATGAGGCATGGGATCACTTCAAATCTTTATTGTTTCAATGCCCTCATCATTATTATCCATAACAATTACTCAATCAGTTCTTCTATGATGGACTAACTCAACAATGTTAAAACACAGTGGATAATGCTGTAGGAGGGGCAATGGGTGAGAAAATAGTTGCTAAAATGGTTGTATTATTTGAAATGTTGGGAGCAAATTCTCAACAAAAGAGTATTGGGAAAGAAGAAGAGGAACATATGAGCTGAATGCAAACTTAAAAATGGCAAGGCAAATTGCTGAGTTGGCAAGGTAAGTCAAATTGTTGAATGCTAGAGGAAACTTGCCGGTGCCAAGCAAAGAATCATGTGCATTATGTGGTGTTGTAGGCCACAATGCAAATGTATGTCCTTCAAGCTTTGACACTTTTCAAGAAGGGCAAGAGCAAGCTTTTGCTTTTGAAGGGTTCCAATAAAGGGGATGGAATGGCCCGTGCTCAAATTCTTATAACTCTAGTTGGAGAAATCACCCTAATTTTTCATGGAAGAACCAAATACAAGTTCCACCTCAACATTCATTCCAACCTTATCAAGGGGCACCCCAATTTCAAGGCCAAAGTTCAAATCATGAGCATGTAAAAAAACCTTCACTTGAACACTATTCAAATGCTTTCAATCAAATAAGCAGTCAAAATCAAGAGATGAGCAACAAATGATTCTACTCTTTGGAAGCCTCACTTAAGAAGGTAGAAACTCAAGTGGGTCAATTGGATAATCAACTGCAAGCTAATCAAGAAGGAAAATTTCCAAGCTAACTGGAGCAATCCAAAGCAATCACAGTCTTAAGAAATGCTAAGGTACTTGATAATAAATCGGCAATAATAAAATTGATGATTCTTTGGATGCAGGAACATTTGAAGAAGATGGAAAGGACATGCAAGAGGGAAAAGCTCAACCTAGTGAGTCGAAGGAAGTTAGTGAGGAGGCATTAGTTGTACCAAAGCTACACAAATCTCCAAAACCTTACAGACTGCCAATTCCGTTCCCGAGCAGGTTAAAAAGTGAGAAGCAAAATAAGCAATTTTCTAAAATTTATAATATGCTCTCAAAGGTAAGTATTAACCTCCCCTTACCTGAGGTGATTAAAAACATGCCATCATATGCTGAATTCTTTAAGGAGCTTAACACAAAAAAGAAAAAGTATAAGTTGAATGAGAAGGTGATAGTCTCAGAAGTAACAAGTGTTATTTTACAACATAGGTTACCTCCAAAACTAAAGGATCCTAGAAGCTTTATAGTTAGCATCTCTATGGGGAATGGAAAGAAACTATTGGTATGTGTGTTTTAGGAGCAAGTATTAATTTGATGTCATACTCTATTTACTTGAAATTAGAGCTAGCGGAACTCAAACCAACTAAAATGGTTTTGTAACTTGAGGATAAAACTCTTAGATAGCCTGAGGGAATCATATAAGATGTTCTAGTTAAGGTAGGTGGTTTGATTATGCCCATTGATTTCATTGTCTTATATATGGGGGAAGAAATTCCTAGAGATTCTGAACATTCAATTTTGCTAGGGAGACCTTTTATGGCCACAACTAACACATTAATTGATGTTTAAAATGGGAAATTTACCATGACTATTTTTGGTCAAACTATAGAATTTTTAATTTTTAACACTTCCCTTATTCCCACTACTGCTTTGTTTGAGGACTGCTCTTTCATTTATTTTATTGATAATGCTGTTGAAGAAGTTTTCTTGCAGGAGAGTGGTGAAGAAAAGTTAGAAAGGGCTCTAAATTTGGAGGAAGAAGTTGAGGGTTCAAATGAAGAGATTCAACCAAAGGGGGTTAAACCTAAAGAACTTCTAGAGCACTTAAAGCAAGTTTTTCTTGGGCTCACAACTAGTGATAATTTTTGCTACTCTTAGTAGTGAGAAGGAAGATAAACTTGTGAGAATGTTGAAAAAAATTCAAGAGAGCTATTGGTTAGGGGTTAAGTGATATCAAGTGTATTAGTCCCTCTATATACATACACAAGATGATTTTAGAGGAAGAGGCTAAATCGGTGAGAGAGGGCTCAAAGGAGGCTTAACCCTAATATGGGCAAAGTAGTGAAAAAGGAGGTTCTAAAATTACTTGATGAAGTGGTAATCTATCCCATTGCTGATAGTGAATGGGTTAGTCCCGTACATGTCGTGCCAAAGAAAGTAGGTTTGACTATGGTCCAGAATGAGAAAGGAGAGTAGGTACCTACACGAATACAAACCAGGTGGTGAATGTGCATAGATTATAGGAAATTAAATAATGTCACCAAGAAATATCACTTTCCTTTACCATTTATTGATCAAATGCTTGGTAGGTTATTTGGACATGTTTTTTACTGTTTTCTTGATGGTCTTTTAGGTTACTACCAAGTCCCGATAGCACCGAAAGATCAACCAAAGACAACTTTTACTTGTCCCTTTGGGACATTTATTTTTTGGAGGATGCCATTCAGACATTGCAATGCACCAAGTACATTTCAAAGATGTATGCTTTCAATTTTTTCTAATATGTTGCACAAATACATTGAGCTATTTATGGATGACTTCTCTGTTTTTAGTAATTCTTTTGATGATTGTTTGCAAAAGTTGACTTTCATGCTTGAAAGATGTATTGAATGTAATCTTACCTTGAGTTGGGAAAAGAGTCATTTCATGGTTGATCATGGGATTGTTTTGGGTTATGTTGTTTCTCACAAAGGGATTGAGGTAGACAAGGCTAAGGTTGAATTAATCATGAATCTACCTCCACCCACATCTGTTAAGTGGATTAGAAGTTATTTGGGACATGCTGGATTTTATAGGAGGCTTATAAAAGATTTTTCAAAAATTTCACTTCCTTTGTGTCATTTGCTAGGGAAAGATGTCCCATTTGTTTTTTATGACAAGTGCTTAGAAGCTTTTGAAATTTTGAAAGAAAAATTAACTTCTGCTCCCATAATTGTTGCCCCAAATTGGGATTTTCCATTTGAAATCATGTGTGATGCATCAAATTATGCCATTGGAGTTGTTTTGGGCTAAAGAGTGAACAAATTGATGTCTGCAATTTATTATGCAAGTTTATCTTTAAATGATACACAAGTGAATTACACAACCACTGAAAGGGAAATGTTAGCTGTGATATTGGCACTGGAAAAATTTAGATCTTACTTGATAGGTTCTGAAGTCATAGTATTTTTGGACCATACGGCCTTAAAATACCTATTGACTAAACCACAAGCTAAACCTAGGCTCATTAGGTGGGTATTGATGTTGCAAGAATTCAATGTTGAAATCAAAAAATCAAAAGGGAAGTGAGAATGTAGTAGCTAACCATCTTTCTATATTGAACTCTCATGATAATGATGCAGAAATTGCTTGTGAAAATGCTTTTGAAAAATTTTTGGATGAACACTTGCTTGCTTTAACTCAAGCACCTTGGTATGCAGATATTGCTAACTATCTTCCTTGTGTTGTTGTGAGAAAGTATTTGAATTTCCAGGACAAGAAGAGGTTCGTGCATTCATATAAGTACTATTTTTGGGATGAGCCATATTTGTTTAGAATTTGCAGGAATGAAATCATAAGAAGATGTGTATAGGAGGAAGAACAAAAATAAGTGATGCAATTTTGCCACAACATGTATTGTGGTGGGCATTTTGGAGGAAAGAAGACCACCGAGAAAGTTCTTCAAAGCGGTTTGTATTGGCCTACTCTTTTTAAGGATGCTTATAATTTCTGTACAATATGTGATAAATGCCAACGAGTAGGGAACATTAGCAAAAGGAATGAAATGGCTCTCAATATTTTTATTGTGGTTGAAATTTTTTATGTATGGGGAATAGACTTCATGGGGCCATTTCCCAAGTCCTTTATATTTGAATATATTCTTCTTGCAGTGGATTATGTATCTATGTGGGTGGAGGTTATCCCCATTAGGACTAATGATGCTAATGTTGTTTTGAAATTTTTAAAGGAGAATATTTTGAGTAGGTTTGGAACCCCAAAGGCAATAGTGAGTGATGGAGGAAGCCATTTTTGCAACAAATACTTTGAGAAGTTGATGTCCAAGATGGGCATCTGACACAAAGTGGCAACTCCATAACACCCTCAAACATCCGGACAAGCGAGATCTCTAACAAGCAAATTAAGAGGATCTTAGCAAAGATGGTGAGCACAATGAGAAAGGATTGGTCAATCCGACTCCCAGAAGCATTATTGGCTTATAGGGTTGCTTTTAAAACACCACTGGTAATGAGTCCATATAGGTTGGTCTTTGGCAAGGCTTACCACCTACCGGTGGAATTGGAACATAAGGCTTATTGGACAATAAAGACCACAAATATGGACTTAGAAGGAGCAAGGGAGCAAAGAATGTTACAAATTTCTGATCTCAATTGTAATATCCTCATGTATGCCCTAGAAGTCTTGGTTATATTGTTGTTGTTGTTATTGTTATAAATTGGATTGAATGTATATGATGTGTTAAGAAAAGAAATTGGGAGGAGAATGCTTGTGTATATGTGTTTTGGAAAGAAAATAGGGTTTAGAGAGAATGGTATATGTTGTGTATATGATGATATATATAACATATAAAATGGTCAAAGGGAGAGAGTCAATGCAAGAGGAGATTTTTATATGGCATGTGAAATTACTTAATTGGGTTTATAAGAGACAAAAGCTAAGTTAAATGATGAGGGGTATTTGAGTAATTGCTTGAAGTGGAATGCATGGTGGAGATTAAAAGAAGAAAAGGTGTTTAACTTGTGCATTTTCTTCTTTCTTTCTTGAAGAGGCCGGCCATTGAAGAGAAGAGAGAGCAAGAGAGGTATTCATGGTGCTAGAAGCAAATTGAAGAAGCAATCAAAGGATTTGACAAGAGAATTGTGGAATTTCTTCATCTTAGGTAAGAAATCTCTTGAATTCCTTTGGTAATTTTGAGGTTATGTCTATATTGAATTGTGATTTGTTGATGTGATGATTTGGTGTGTTTGATATGTGTTTACAAGTGTTAAAGTTGATTGTTAGTTAAAAGATTGAATTGAGGTTGGTTTGGGGTTGTAAGTTTAAATGGATTTTGATAGTGGAAGTTCAAGTGTAAAGTTGGTTTTAGGGTTTGAGATGGTATGTGTTTAAATGTTTTGGTTGATGTGTTTTCATAAGGAATATTGTGTTAAACATGTAGAATTTGTGTTTAGAACATTGATTCCATTCATTTGAAACATGTTATATGGTGTTTGATGAGTTTGAGTGCAATTGGAGGAGAGTTGTGCATATTAGGGTTTGTGTTTTGGGAGACACGGCCAAAAGCAATGTGAGACACGGCCAAGCCAAGGGATTTTGGGCGTGTTGGATTAGTTTTGGGTGACATGGCCGTGTTCCCAAGCCGTGTTAGCTACTGTGAATTTTGGTTTAAGAGACACGGCCACAAGCTTGGCCGTGTCCCTTGCCCGTGTTGCTTACTGTCCAAGTGGGTTGAGTGACACGGCCACAAGCTTGGCCGTGTCCCTCAAGTGGGCTGCCCGTGTCCCTCAAGTGTGATAGTTAGGGTTTTCATTCTTTGATCTTATTGCATTGCTTTGGTTCTCCAAAGGTAGGTTGGTCCTTAAACCTAACCCTAAACACTTTAAACACACTTGAATCAATGAATGATATAATCAAATGCATGTGTAAGGTCCTAAAGCTATGAATCATATCAATTGTTCTTTGCCCTAATTGCATTGTTGAGATTGAACAATGTTATGTTATGCATTGTGAATAGTAATGTGTTTCATAAGTAATATACATTGAAATGTATATCAAAGATGCAATGATAATTCAAATAAGACATGATATGAGACAATGCCATTGTGTTTGGCTATGATGATGTGATTGAAAGAAATAAGGCATGTTTGCCTAAATGTTGTTGAGAATTGAGAATGAAAATGATAATTGAATAATAAATGAATTGTGTGGCTAATGTGTTATTCCATTTTCAGAGTTGGTTGTTGGTGGCATGCCTAATAAGTGTAACAATCTCTTGAAGTTAGGTTGGATTGAATCCTTGAAGCCTAATTGAGATGTTACCACCCTTGAAGCTAGGTTGGGTTAGTTCTTGAAGCCAAGTTGGGTAGAAGCTTAGCATGCTTTGCTCCCCTTGAAGCTTGGTTGAACTTAATCCTTGAAGCCTAGTTGGGTATATGATATTGATAAATGTGATAACAAAACCAAAGCATTAACTCTGAAAATTGAATGGCATATTAGTGTGTCTTGGGCCCATGCTTGTCTTTGTTCAGTGTTGATTATGAATGGTTAAATGAATACTAATGAGGTATATGAAAAGATATTGAAATGTGATATGTAATGTGAAAATATGTTGTTAGTTTTGCATATATGATGTTATATGTATAATATGGATTGAGAAATGACATTGCATTGCACTAAGTCATATCATTTGCATGATTATCTTACTAAGCCGTTGGCTTAGCGCGATAGTGTTTAATCGCGCAGGTAATAGAGTTGATAGAGTTGAACCCGAGAGTTCATCAAGACCAAGTGAGAGTAGACCTTGAAGAATCTATTTTGGGAGCTTAAAGATCAGAGCAAACTTGCCAATCATGTATACTTCTTTATATTTTGTAAAGAAATGTTTAATATGTAAATATGTACATATTTTATAACTTTCGCTGTGTAATAATTAAATGTATATATATATATAACTAATATGTTTTGTTTTATAAGTAAATGATCTACTTTTCTATAATGTATAATGATAAGGGTATTGTATCAAGTTTTAAAGTGTTTTGAATGTTAAGAGAACCGTAGCATCCCTATATTTAGTGCACTTATGCTACATTGTTGTGATTGTAGTGTGTGTGCATTGGATATGGGGGTGTTACATCAATGAGCAAAGGAATGAAGCCTAGAGAGTTCAAGAATATATAAGGAAAGGACAAAAGCTATGCATGACAGGATGATCCTTTGAAGGAGTTTCGAACCAGGAATAAAAGTCCTCCTATTCAGTTCCAGAATACAATTGTTTCCAGGGAAATTGAAGTCCCATTAGAGTGAACCATTTCAAGTAATTCAAACATTCCCATATGGGGTTATTGAGTTACTCAATTTGAAAACCAACGAGACATTTAAGGTAAATGGACAAAGGGTGAAACCGTACTTTGAAGCAATTGATGATGCAAAAACTGTTGAAAGTTTGGTGTTTATCTACAAATGATGCAATAATGTCCAGCTACATGGCATTAAAGAAGAACTCCATGGGAGGCAACCCATCAGTTTGTATTTCTTTTCATAGTTAAATTTTTGTGTTTTGCAATTTAAATTTCATTTTTAGTTTTAAGAGAATAAAATGGGTGCTTTGATCAGTTTTTATTTTTGATGGAGTTTTAGGCTGAAGCCGGGAAGAAAAGCTGCATGTATTAGACTTGGGTGACACACTTACTATAAAAAAAATTGAAAAGGAAAAAATGGTAGTGAAGGACACTGCCACTTGACACGGCCAAGCTACTGGCCTTGTCAAGTGAGCCCAGAAAATCTAGGCATGGACATGACTAGAAGGCTTGACCGTGTCACCCAGACACAACCAAGCACCCAGCCCATGTCCCATTTCTTTCCCCTACTGACAAAACCCAGTAGTGGACACACCCATGACACACTGCCAAGCCACTGGCCGTGTCCCTCCTAAAGACTCAAACATGGCCAAGCCATTCCCGGCCCGGCTTGTTACCCCTTTTTTAAAACCCAATTTTACCCGATCTTGTCATTTTCAAAACTGTCACTTCCATTTTTCTCTCGTCTTTCTCTCATCTGTCTCTAAAACCTCCATTCCCATCCCTAAAAACCCTAAAATTTCACCAAATCTTCCATTATTCTTAATCAAAAACTCAATTAAACCCATTAAATCTTCCAATTTTGTAATAAAAAATCAATAAAATCCATCAAAGATTCACTTTTCACCAAAGAACCAAGATGCCTAGAACAAAAATGGTATCCCATCACAAAAGGAGGCAACCTTCATCTTTCTCTTCATCATCTTCAAAGAGATTGACTCTTCTAGCGAGATTTCTTTCCAATGAGGTATGTAAGAGAAGAATCCCTTAATACTCTCCAAATTAGAGAAAAATTTACTAGATATGTTCAAAATCTTGGATGGGAGAAATTAGTTTAAAACTTTGCAATTCCAAGGACTTAGCATAGAATTTTTTACCTCTCTTAAGGTTGAAAGAACTGAAATGAAGATTTGCACTAGGTTTAGCTTTAAATTGCTTGGAAAACCATGTGTTCTTGATATTGAACAATTGAATGCTATTACTGGTTTCCATCAAGAAGGGAAAAAATGTGTGCCTAAAGGTTTTAGATAACAATTCACATAGGGATCAATAGGCTGAGGTGGAATGTTTGTGGCCAAATAAACCAAGGCAACGAAGTTGATAAATCCCGCCTTGAGGTATTTACATAGGTTTATGTCATGTGGGTCTTTGCATGGAAATAAAGTATGGGTGTGGTGGAACTAAGTGTGCTATTTTTCTTAGATTTTGCTAGCAATGCTATACCTATGAGTGCCGGCTATTGGTTAGCCGATGTTTTTAATAGTGTAGCAAATAGAAAAAGGGGTGTAATTTGTATAGGTGGATTGGTGACCACCTTAGCTATGACATTATTGATGGTTTTGACCCGAGCACTTGTCATATGACTAGAATTTTTAGAAGTGATTCATTAGACCTTGCTACCTTAGAGAAGATGCACTTGGTTACAAAAAGGGGAGGGGCTTATGCGATGGCTTCAGATGAACAAGTTGCACCAAGGGACCAACAAAAGCGACCACAAGTTGATGAGGAGTCAGACTTAGATTCACTCAATTTGGATGAAGATGTTCCAACTCCAAAAAATCAGGAGATTATTAGTAGGATTGAAGCATTGGAAAGCAAGGTAGATCATAAATATGTTGGAGTCCTTTACCAGTTAGAACAAATCAATAGCAACCTTGCCAAGATCCTTAGCCTCCACCCTTCAGTAGCATCATCATCACATCCTCCATCACTATAGATCATATCAGCTTCTGCCTTTTGAGATCACTTCTTATTTTTCTTATTTTCAGTTGTTGAATATTTTAGTTGCTATTTTTCGTTACCACTGTTTGTTATTAAAACTTTATTTTTTTGGTTATTTTATATTTATTACTTTTTAATATTGAATAATTAATATTTTATGCATGAACATGTAGCACTTGCATCACAAAGAAAATGATGGAAATCAGGTTGTACTTTAACTCTTACTTCTTTTAAATTATCCTAGTTTCCATTGAGGACAATGTCAATCTTTATGTGTGGGGTGCTAAGTTTTTGTTCATAAATGCAAGCTTTTGTTTTTCGTAATTTAGTTGTTGTTTTTAAGTCTTTGTTTTAGTCATTGTTTTAGTTATTTTTTTAAAGTGCTTTGCCTTACTTTACATATTATTTTGAAGTATTTTTCTTAAATTCAATTGTTATAATTTTCTCGATAGATGACCTTTTAATTTTTGAAGCATGAATTGGAGAATTGGATAAAATTGATGCTTAATTTTTATTTGGTGAATATTCCTTGCATTGCCTTTTTAAACTTGTGAGAAATTGAGCATATTAAGTTGGATATCTGCCACATCCGCCTACCGCAATTATGCAGAGTAGTCACGTGCATAGCGAGAGAAGGGGAAAGGAGAAGATAATTCTTGATAACAGCCCTAGATAAGGTTGTATGACCAAAGGGACCTAATTGTAATTTTCAAAAGTTTAGGGACGTAGATGTAATTTCAAAAAAAGTTACACCGAATGTTCTTAATAGTGCATATAACGATTCCAAAAATGGAGTGTAGAGAAAAATCGGATCGCAACAACGTGTAACGGTTTTTCCAAGAAATGTTCCGTTAAAGAAAAACGAAGACATGTTGATTAGGGGCATTTTGGTCATTATCAATTAAAGTTATACATGAATTTAAAGTAGGAAGTAAAAACATGAGTACGTAGAGGATGATGAGGGGTTAAATATGAAAAGATCATCAGTAGAAACGGAGCCGGAGAAAACCCGAGCAAAGAAAGGACCTAAAGGGAATTTTGTAAAAAGTTCAGGGCTTATCGGTAATTTTTCAAAATGAATTGGAAACCTAAAATAGACCTTATAAATAGAAAGTAGAGGTCGAGAGGATCAAAACTATATGTAGTTTGACTCGTGGAACTATACAGTTTAAAAGATATGATCGATTAATCGCCGGAATGTAAAGTGGGCCCGGTTTCGTGTTGGGACCGTATGGGTAACCCGGGACAACTTTAGGATATCCTATGGGAAGAGGGACAAGTGGAAAGAAGTAAAGGAAAAGAAAACTATAAAAATCAAATGTTGGCCAATCAAAAGTAACCATTTAGCATGTGTAATAAATAAAGAAAGAGAAAGGTGGACAAGTGGTCTTAAAGGGTTCAACCAACACATAAGGTGATCATCATTTCCTTTGTATATAAATATATGTGAAATGAAGAACAAACTCTCTCTTTTTCCACTTACAAATTTCGTCCAACAAAGGGAAACACCAAAGGACTTCCAAGTGTCTCCAAATTTGATTTTTAAGGTAAGTTTTTAAGGTTTTCTAGTAAGTAGACTTTAATTTTAGTATTAATTTTAGGTAGTTATATATTTATTGGGAGATTGAAGGTTAGAGTCCTTATGTGGAATTGGAAAAATTTCAAGTAAGTGATGAGATTAATTGATTAAATGAAAGAATCAAGATGTATAAAGTTTAATAAGGTTGGATTAGGGTTTCGGTTGAAAAGAAATGGAGGATAACTTCTTATTATGAATTTCTAAGGTTTATGTTGTATCTTGAATTGATTGAAGGAGAAATAAAGAATTAAAGAAGGAGAAGAAGGAAAAGCTAAGGGGAAGTACAAGAATAAGGTTTGGTACTTTACCTTTGAATAATTACTTTTGGTTTGGTACTTTACCATAAAAGAAATTTTATTTTTCTTACAAACTTTGGTTTATGGAATTTTTGATGTTGATAAACTTTAATTAATTAATTTAAGTTAAACATGCAAAAGTTATCAAAAGGAAGTGTTTGAATCTTCACTTTACCATTAAAGAAGCCTTCATATTGATTTGCAAAAGAAAAATAAACTATCCTATGTATTTCATATGTTTGGGCCGAAATGGTCCCAAAAAGACAGCTTTCTGGATCTTTTTGTGGCAATTGTTTGAGGTAGCTAATGAATGAATTTTTCAACGAAATTTTACATACAATTAGTCAACATATGAAATACGTTTTCTGTAAAATTTCAGCCAAAAATAAGATCATTTACTTGGTCAAATACATGACTGAAGTGGACTGAAATTTTGACGAAAACCAGATTTTACTATTCATTTGGTCATGCCATTTTGCGTTGCCGATTTTACGTGCTGCGACACTATTCATTTGGTCAATTTGTGATCTTTTGAGGAATGCTTTGAAATATTTGATATGTTTATTGTGAATGTTAAATATGTGAAAAAGAATAACGGTTTGACCAAAGAATGTGGTGCGCGGCGTAAATGGCAAAGCGCGATGAGAATTTAAAATGATTTCTTGAATCATTCTAAAATGAAGTTTGAGCCTTAAATTGAATCATTTTAATCTTTATGCTCTACTAGATAGTGGGAGTGGTAGATAAGGGTATGGTGCACTATACTAACTTATGCAGTACTGCCACTTATTGTGTTTGATACGCCCCGGCGGTTACCTTCGGGTATAGGCCGTGGAGCGTAGATGTTATGAAATTGTGATTGAAATGCTCCGGTGGTTACCTACGGGTATAGGCCATAGAGCGGAATTGGTTACAACCAGGATGAGGAGGCCCATTCCTGTGATCTAATATCGGTGGTGAGGGCCACCTATGTTACAGTGGGGAGGCCCACTGCCTTATCACTATGGTTCCCTATATACCAGTAGAGCCTGAATCAAAGACATTATTTTTCGTTAAACTATATAATGCCAATGAGTTTGAATTATGATTTTACATTATTGAAAGCATATCACACTGAATGTATCACGATTTCTATTGGTATAAAGTTGGTTGATTGTGGATTTAATTATTTCCTTTGATTTCGAATACTTTCATATACTACTTTTATTTTTATTGGTAAAGTACCCACTGAGCGACAACGCTCAGCGAGTTGAGTTTTCTTGACTCGTAGGTTTGGAGCAGTAGATTTCGGTGATTAGCATCGAGCAGCACAACACAGCGCAGCACCTCAGAGTAGCCTTTAGTTTCCATTATGAGTTAGCTAGTTGTGGCATGTATATGTATATATAAGATTGAGAGTCAGTATATGATACTGTACGTTGTTGGTATGTAATAATAATAAGTCTCTACTTTATTCTGGATTAGAAGTGTTAATTTTTCTTGCAGGTTGTAGTTGAGGGTATAAGGTGAATTCATTGGGAGTGTATTGGAAACTGATTGTATTCACATTGGTCTGTGTAAAATGTTTTCAAAAATCAGAAAAACAAGTTTTGTCGACACTTGGGATCCAAATCTCTAGGCGAACCTCTGGCAAAATTTCTGTAAAATCGGAACAAAAATTTGACTATGTAAAATTGGTAGCAATATTTGGATAGTGTGGCACCTCTACTCGGCTTACACATGTAGGTCGGGAAGGGGTGTTACAATTGTGGTATCAGAGCTCCGGTTTAGCCGCTTCTGGGTAATCCAACATAGGAGGATGTATGTTTTATGTCGTGAGTGGCCATTACCGACGTAAATTGAGATATCCTATAGTAAATAGGAGATAAAAAGTAGGCATCATTCAGGAAGGAAATATAGGAAAATAAATAAGGGTATGTTTGCATATATTTGATTAAGTGTTTTGTCTTTATATACATGCCACATAGGGTTTAATAGTGCTGCTGAGCTGTGCTGCTTTTGACTGTGAGTTATGTGTTAGAATATAGATGTCGCGAGACTCCTCTCAAAGAGCCGTAGAGGAGGAAGTTGAATCTCGAGCGTCACATATTGTAGAGACGTATGTATCTGAAACCCCGGAGGCTGAGCAACCCTCAGCGGGAGCTCCTCTTCCGAATGAGATGTTGCAACAGATGACAGCAGCACTGCGACAGATAGCGGGCATTGCCCCGGCACCACCACCAGCGCCAGCACCCATACCAGTACCTGTTGTAGGAGGGGAAAGGAAACCCTCGATCGAAAAGATAAGAAAGTACGGGGCGAAGGAGTTTAGGGCCCGAAGGGACGATGATTCTTCTACAGCCGAGTATTGGCTGGAAGGAACGGTAAGAGCTTTAGATCAGTTACAGTGTACTCCAGAGGAGCGAGTGGTATGTGCTACTTCCTTATTATTGGAAGAGGCGTATGTCTGGTGGGACACAGTTCAACAACGAGTTCCACCGGAACAGAGAACATGGAATTTCTTTGTGAATGAGTTCAAGAGGAAGTTTATATCGGAGGCATACCTAGATGCCAAGAAAAAGGAGTTTCTACACTTAAAGCAAGGTCGACTGACCGTTGCTGAATATGAGAGAGAATTTACTAGGCTGAGTAGGTATGCCAAGAAGACAATTGAAGACGAACATGATAGGTGTAAGCAATTCCAAGATGGTTTGAATAATGAGATTAGGATGCAGCTAATTGCTGCTAATATCAAGGAATTTTCTGAGATGGTCACTAGGGCTCTGGAAGTAGAGCAATGTCAGAAGGATGAGCGAAATGGGAGACAGAGGGTAAGACTAAGAAGGGATACCCAGAGTTATTCAGAAAATTTCCAGCCAACAAGGAAACAGTTTAGAGAAGGTAGTTCCATGGGAGGAAATCAGAGCAGGATATCCAGTCAAAGGTCGATTCGGGGCAGCCTGAGTCAAGCTACCTTTGTAGCTAGTACTGGTAGGTCTGGGAGAGGACAAGGAAGAGGGCATGGCCAAGGTGGAGGTAACTTTGCTCAGTTCGAAACTATCGGAGGAAGTGAAAACACCCATCCACGCTGTGTTCAATGTGGGCGTAGGCATTCAGGAAAATGTTGGGGCAAGGCCTAGGTATGTTTTAGTTGTGGAGCGAAGGACCACTTTAAACGAGAATGCCCCTTAAGACAGCAAAACACACTCGATAATATCGAAGGATCTCGAGCCATAGCTGGTAGAGGTTGAGGCAGAGGTCGAGGAGGAAATCCATCGCAGGCACAGTCAGAGACGGTGGATAGACTCGAGCCAAGAGCCCTTGCGAGGATGTATGCAATGAGGGCGCGTGAGGAAGAAGAGGCTCCGAATGTCATAACAGGTCAGCTAATTATGTTTGGAATGCCGATTTATGCTTTAATAGACCCAGGTTCTTCACATTCATATATATATGCATGAAAAATAAAAAATTAAAGGATTTAGAAGTAGAACTTGAAACAGATGGAGTGTTAGTTATAAATCCTTTGGGTAGTGAGATGGTTACCAGGAAGGTAATAAAGGATTGTCCGGTAGAAGTACACGGACACACTTTCTTAGGTGATCTGTTTGAGTTGCCATTCCAGGAATTTAATGCAATACTTGGAATGGATGAGCTGACCAAACATAAGGCATTAGTGTACTGTTCGTGAAAAAGAAAGATGGGTCCCTAAGACTATGTGTGGATTATCGGCAGTTAAATAAGCTTACAATTAAGAATAAATACCCGCTACTCCGGATAGACGATTTATTTGATCAATTGAAAGGTGTGAGAGGTTTTTTAAAGATTGATCTACGATCCGGCTATCATCAACTAAAGATTAAAGATGAAGATATACCAAAGACTACATTCAGAACTCGATATGGACATTATGAGTTTATCATAATGCCTTTTGGGCTCACGAATGCACCTGCGGTATTCATGGATTTGATGAACCGGATTTTCCATCCTTATTTGGACCAATTTGTCATGGTATTCATCGATGACATACTGGTTTATTCAATGAATGCAGAGGATCATGACCGGCACTTGAGAATCATGTTACAAACATTGAGGGAGAAGCAGTTATACGCCAAATTCAGCAAGTGTGAATTTTGGTTAGAAGAAGTGGCCTTTTTAGGACATATTGTATTGGCGAAAGGAATAAGAGTTTATTCTAAGAAGGTAGAAGCGGTATTGGATTTGAAAGAATGTTATTAGTGGCCAGGGATCAAGAGAGATGTGGTAGATTATGTGGCAAAATGTTTAACCTGCCAACAAGTAAAGGTAGAACATCAACTACCCTTGGGACTTCTACAACCTATTACGATTCCAACATGGAAATGGGATCGCATAGCTATAGATTTTGTGGCGGGACTACCAATGACAAGAGACAAACATGATACAATATGGGTGATAGTAGACCAGCTAACTAAGTCGGCTCAATTCTTACTAGTAAGGATGGACTACTCCCTGGATAAGTTAGCGGACTTGTACATTAAAGAGATTGTACGATTTCATGGAGTCCAACATCAATCATATCGGAAAAAGATCCACGCTTTACGTCGAACTTTTGGCAAAAGTTCCAAATGATTTTGGGAACTCGAACGGACTAGAGTACGTCGTTTCATCCACAAACGGACGGACAGTCAAAGAGGGTAATCTAGATCTTGGAAGATATGTTAAGAGAATGCATATTAGAATTCAAAGGTAGCTGGAAGAAGTATTTAAGTTTAATGGAGTTCGCTTACAACAACAGTTACCAGTCTAGCATACAGATGGCTCCTTATGAAGCACTATAAGGACAAAAATGCAGGACTCCAATTTGCTGGACGGAATTAAGCGAAGCAAAGATCTTGAGCCCGGAGATAGTTAAGTAGACCGAGGAGAAAGTAGAAATTATCCAGGATCAGTTAAAAGCTGTGACGGATAGAAAAAAATAAATAATAATAGTAATAATAATCATACGCGGACCTGAAGAGAAGGGACATAGAATTCAATGTTGGTGATAAGGTATTTCTTAAGGTTTCACCATGAAAGAAAGTGCTAAGATTTAAACAAAAGAGTAAACTAAGTTCAAGGTTATTGGGCCTTACATATTCATTGAACGTATAGGTCCGGTAGCTTACCAATTGGCGTTACCACCCAAATTAAGTAAAATACATGATGTTTTCCACGTTTCAATGCTAAGGAGGTATCGTTCAGATCCAACCCATGATATACAAGCTCAAGATATCGAGATTCATCCCGACCTGACATACGAGGAAGAGCCGGTAGAAACCTTAGCACGGGAAAGCAAAGAGTTGCGGAATAAGAAGATTCCATTGGTCAAAGTGCTTTGGAGAAATCACAAAGTAGAAGAAGCTACATGGGAACGCGAAGAAACTATGAGGAAGCAATACCCATGTTTATTTCAATCTGATGGGCTTCGGGACGAAGCCTAAATTAATGAGGAAGGAACTGTCACATCCGTCTACAGCAATTATGCAGAGTAGTCACGTGCATAGCGAGAGAAGGGGAAAGGAGAAGATAATTCTTGATAACAGCCCTAGATAAGGTTGTATGACCAAAGGGACCTAATTGTAATTTTTAAAAGTTTGGGGACGTAGATGTAATTTCAAAAAAAGTTGCACCGGATGTTCTTAATAGTGCATATAACAGATTCCAAAAATGGAGTGTAGAGAAAAATCGGAACCCAACGATGTGTAACGGTTTTTCCAAGAAATGTTCTGTTAAAGAAAAACGAAGACATGTTGATCAGGGGCATTTTGGTCATTATCAATTAAAGTTATACATGAATTTAAAGTAGGAAGTAAAAACATGAGTATTTAGAGGATGACGAGGGGTTAAATATGAAACGATCGTCAGTAGAAACGGAGCAGGAGAAAACCCGAGCAAAGAAAGGACCTAAAGGGAATTTTGTAAAAAGTTCAGGGCTTATCGGTAATTTTTCAAAATGACTTGGAAACCTAAAATAGACCTTATAAATAGAAAGTAGAGGTCAAGAGGATCAAAACTATATGTAGTTTGACTCGTGGAACTATACAGTTTAAAAGATATGATCGATTAATCGCCGGAACGTAAAGTGGGCCCGGTTTCATGTTGGGACCGTATGGGTAACACGGGACAACTTTAGGATATCCTATGGGAAGAGGGACAAGTGGAAAGAAGTAAAGGAAAAGAAAACTATAAAAATCTAATGTTGGCCAATCAAAAGTAACCACTTAGCATGTGTAATAAATGAAGAAAGAGAAAGGTGGACAAGTGGTCTTAAAGGGTTCAACCAACACATAAGGTGATCATCATTTCCTTTGCATATAAATATATGTGAAATGAAGAACAAACTCTCTCTTTTTACACTTACAAATTTCAGCCAATAAAGGGAAACACCAAAGGACTTCCAAGTTTCTCCAAATTTGATTTTTAAGGTAAGTTTTTAAGGTTTTCTAGTAAGTAGACTTTAATTTTAGTATTAATTTTAGGTAGTTATATATTTATTGGGAGATTGAAGGTTAGAGTCTTTATGTGGAATTGGAAAAATTTCAAGTAAGTGATGAGATTAATAGATTAAATGAAAGAATTAAGATGTATAAAGTTTAATAAGGTTGGATTAGGGTTTCGGTTGAAAAGAAATAGAGGATAACTTCTTATTTTGAATTTCTAAGGTTTATGTTGTCTCTTGAATTGATTGAAGGAGAAATAAAGAATTAAAGAAGGAGAAGAAGGAAAAGCTAAGGGGAAGTACAAGAATAAGGTTTGGTACTGTACCTTTGAATAATTACTTTTGGTTTGGTACTTTACCATAAAAGAAATTTTATTTTTCTTACAAACTTTGGTTTATGGAATTTTTGATGTTGATGAACTTTAATTAATTGATTTAAGTTAAACATGCAAAAGTTATCAAAAGGAAGTGTTTGAATCTTCACTTTACCATTAAAGAAGCCTTCATATTGATTTGCAAAAGAAAAATAAACTATCCTATGTATTTCATATGTTTGGGCGGAAATGGTCCCAAAAAGACAGCTTTCTGGATCTTTTTGTGGCAATTGTTTGAGGTAGCTAATGAATGAATTTTTCAACGAAATTTTACATGCAATTAGTCAACATATGAAATAAGTTTTCTGTAAAATTTCAGCCAAAAATAAGATCATTTACTTGGTCAAATACATGACTGAAGTGGACTAAAATTTTGACAAAAACCAGATTTTACTATTCATTTGGTCATGCCATTTTGCGTTCCCGATTTTACGTGCCGCGACACTATTCATTTGGTCAATTTGTGATCTTTTGAGGAATGCTTTGAAATGTTTGATATGTTTATTGTGAATGTTAAATATATGAAAAAGAATAACGGTTTGACCAAAGAATGTGGTGCCCGGCGTAAATGGCAAAGCGCGATGAGAATTTAAAATGATTTCTTGAATCATTCTAAAATGAAGTTTGAGCCTTAAATTGAATCATTTTAATCTTTATGCTCTACTGGATAGTGGGAGTGGTAGATAAGGGTATGGTGCACTATACTAACTTATGCAGTACTGCCACTTATTGTGTTTGATACGCCCCGGCGATCACCTTCGGGTATAGGCCGTGGAGCGTAGATGTTATGAAATTGTGATTGAAATGCTCCGGCGGTTACCTACGGGTATAGGCCATAGAGCGGAATTGGTTACAACCAGGATGGGGAGGCCCATTCCTGTGATCTAATATCGGTGGTGAGGGCCACCTATGTTACAGTGGGGAGGCCCACTACCTTATCACTATGGTTCCCTATATACCAGTAGAGCCTGAATCAAAGACATTATTTTTCGTTAAACTATATAATGCCAATGAGTTTGAATTATGATTTTACATTATTAAAAGCATATCACACTGAATGTATCACGATTTCTATTGGTATAAAGTTGGTTGATTGTGGATTTAATTATTTCCTTTGATTTCGAATACTTTCATATACTACTTTTATTTTTATTGGTAAAGTACCCACTGAGCGACAACGCTCAGCGAGTTGAGTTTTCTTGACTCGTAGGTTTGGAGCAGTAGATTTCGGTGATTAGCATCGAGCAGCACAACACAGCGCAGCACCTCAGAGTAGCCTTTAGTTTCCATTATGAGTTAGCTAGTTGTGGCATGTATATGTATATATAAGATTGAGAGTCAGTATGTGATACTGTACGTTGTTGGTATGTAATAATAATAAGTCTCTACTTTATTCTGGATTAGAAGTGTGAATTTTTCTTGCAGGTTGTAGTTGAGGGTATAAGGTGGATTCATTGGGAGTGTATTGGAAACTGATTGTATTCACATTGGTCTGTGTAAAATGTTTTCAAAAATTAGAAAAACAAGTTTTGTCGACACTTTGGATCCAAATCTCTAAGCGAACCTCTGGCAAAATTTCTGTAAAATCGGAACAAAAATTTGACTATGTAAAATTGGTAGCAACATTTGGATAGTGTGGCACCTCTACTCGGCTTACACATATAGGTCGGGAAGGGGTGTTACAATATCAACTTATTATTCTTTACTGTGTGTAAACATTTTTTATTGATGAATTACTAAAACTTGCTTTGACATGCATTTTAAGACTATATAAAAATTTCAATTAGACATCAATATGATTAAGGCAATGAGGTGAACCCATTTTGGCTTAAAAAGACCAACCTTATATCCGACCTTAGTTAGCCAATTTTGAGTTTATTTCATTTTTCCTTTTCTTTCTTTTTCACAACACCATTAGCTTGAACCTTGTTTTTTTAACTATTACCTTTTCATTAAGTCAAGAGCATTTTAAGAGCATTTATGATTAAGTGTTGTGTTAAATAAAGTGTGAGGTTAAATTTAGTAGGTTTAAAATTGCAAAGTATTATGTTCTTTAGCTGCAAACCCTATTTTGATTAAAAATTAAATAAAAAAATAAAAAAGAGAGAAAAATCAAAATAATAGAAGTTGTTGTTGTTTTTCGTAGGGTTGGAATAAGTTTGGCAATGATCATTGCAAAAAATTTAATGAGTGAGTTCCCTTGGAAAGCTCTTCAATGTCAAGTAGTAGCTGAGTGGAAGGTGTTTTGGGATTGTTTGGTCGTATTACGTTGTTTACTTCATTCTTGAAGTGTTGTTGAACTTAGTGAATAAACTCACACTCCCAAATGTCATGCCCTTACCTCAGCCCCATTACAACCAAATGAAAGACCTTCTGATTGATGATTGATTGGAATTTAGTGGTGGAAGTTTGATTGATAAGCAAGCTTATGGTGATAATCTTTCATTAAATGTTATGAATGTAAACACTGCCTTATTAAACACTTCAAAGAGTTAGTGAGGGAGTGACAACATTGGTTATCCATGGAGAACCACTAAATTACATGAGTATTGGTTTTGTTTGGTTTAATATTGATTGCGGATTTAAGAAATTGGAAGTCTTGATATATTGTTATAACTCTTGAACTTGACAAAATTTTCTTGTTTAGTTTGTTTTAATTTTAACTTTGCTTGGGGACAAGCAAAGAATTAAGTGTGGGGTATTTGTTTTAATCATTTATGTTTATATTTTCTGGGGTATTTTTATTGGTTTTTAGTTATTTTTTCATTTAATTTGTGTTTAAAGATTATTTGAAGTATTTGATTTAGCTTGAAGTGCAAAACAATGGAGTGATGGATCAAAGTTTATGGAAAAATAAGAGACATGACCAAAACACAACTTAGCTTGGCCGTGTCAATCATCAAAGGAAAGGAAGGGGCAGGACACAGGCTGAGGCAACTTGGCCTGGTTGTGTCCTTCTGGAAAATTGGGCAGAGGTAAACACTGGCAAGAGACATGGCCAAGTCATTAGACACGGCTAACGCCTTTGTCGTGTCCCACTTGATGAAACCAAAGAATAAAGGAAGCAAAGTGAATGGCAGAGGTGAACACAAGCAGAAGACACGGCCAAGCCATGTGACATGGCTAGTGACTTGGCCATGTAACATATGGAAAAGAAGAAGAAATATGGGTGGTTATGGACATGGCCTTAAGGCTTGGCCATGCCCCATGAAGAATGAGTGACATGGTTAAGTCACTCAAGGCTTGGTCATGTCTCATATGGTCCCTTTAAATTATTTTACATGAAGTGAGGGACAAATGGGGGACAAAAGACTCTTTCTTTTTCAAAAAAATATTAAAAATGAGTAAAAGGTGGATGGATTTATGGGAAGAAATATTAAACAAAGAAAAAGAGGGAGACAAAGAGTGGTGTGTGAGTTGGTAAGACATGGTTGGTGTCTAAAAAAATAAAAAGGAATTGGAAGTGGAGGGGAGGGAATGACAGGTTGGCTTGAGGGATATCTAATTCTTAGTTTTTGGTTCTTGTTTTGGAGGGGAAGACACCATTCTCTCTTTATCTTTATTTCCATTCATCTTTCATTTCTTCCATAGACAAGACTTAATCAAGTTTGGGGATTAAATTGAGTGAGAAAGCTACTTAGAAGATTAGGGTTTGAAGAAAGCTTGATTGGAGTTGTAAAATTGAGAGAGTGTAGACCCTTAATTTTTGACCCAGTCCGGTCCAATATATTTTGTTTGGTTCAAAATAATTTTTGTGTTGTCCAATATATTTTAATTGGTCCAAAATAATTTTTGTTATCTTAATTAAATAATTTCTGCTTTAGTATCTAATTTTTATTAATAAAAATTAAAAATAAACAAATAAAAATCAAAAAATAAAAATAAAAATAGGCGACGGAAAAATGGGCGACGAAAAAATCATCGCCGAAAGTCAGCGCAGGCCGTGGGCATTCGTCCACAGAATTTTCCTGTGGGCGAAATGGCCCGCAGGCCTGTTTCGCCCCGCGACAGCTTTTTTTCCAGCACAATTTTTCCTGCGGCATTTTTTTTTGCTAGAGCAACTTTTCCGCAGCAGTTTTTTTTTTTGCAGCAAAATTTTCCGACGCAAATTTTTCGAAACCTAATAGAATTAGGTTTCAGTTTCCTTTTCTTAATAAATAATGTATGCCGTGAGCAACTAGGAAAAAACCATAAAAATGTCTATAAATAATTTTAATTACAACACAAAGAAGGAGAGGAGAAATCGGAGGAAAATTGGACTGAAATTTGTGACCGAGAGTGAGAAGGAAAACTCTAAAACTCTGAAAATTCCTTCTGGCAGTAAATTGAATCGGACTTTGGAGGGAACAATTCAAGCAATTCAAAGGCAAAAAGGCTTGTCTTTGACCTTGTTCATCCAAGAAGCAATTTTTGGTGAAACTTACAAAATAAGGTTTCAATTCTTTATTTCTTTTATTTTGTTATAGTAGCTAGATCACATAATTATTTCTTTTAAATTAAAAGCCTCATCGCCTCAATTCACCTTTTCAAAAGTACAAAAATCTTAAATCATTGCTTTATTTTTCCAAAAGTTTAAAGATATTAGTTTTATTTCTTCAAAACCCAAAACCAAGATTTGCATCCCAAATTATCAAAACCCAAAATTGTGTTCTGTTTCCTTCCAAAAGACTTAAAAATATCTTTTTAGCTCTTATAAACTTAAAATCTTTTGTTTAAATTCATAAAACTTCATGAAATTGTCAATTGTCTTTCCAAATCCTAAAATAAAATTCATTACCCGAAACCCTAAATTCAAAAATCCTAAAACCCTAATTCAACTCCAAAACCTAAAATAGTGAACCCTAACCTCCTTAAAACCTTAAACCTTAATTTTTTCTAAACTCTAATCCTTTAAAATTTTAAAAACCATATAAACACAAATATTTAATTTTACACAGTAAGCTTTAAACCATAATTCGATGAGTGACCGTAACCCACAAATCAAAAGTATTCTAAAGTGTTCAAACCTTAATTTCATGATTTTACATCACAAACCCTAATTTGGTTAATCAAAGAACTTTACCAACCTTTTAAAACATAAAATTTTAATCTATTTTAATTCCTTAAAAAAAACTCATAGTAGCCATAATTTAGACTTTTATTTATTCAATTCTATATTTGATTATGCTTTGATTTATTTTATATGCTTTAATTTATTTAAGTTCAATGCTTGGTTTATTTTATTTATCATGGATGGATGTTTACTTTCTATTGGTATTTAATGCCTTTGATGAATGATTTATTGTTTACTTTTATCAATTTATTTAGATTGCCAAATGTTGTAAGAGGTATGTTTCCACTTGGTGGGTACCTCATTAGTTAAACATCATGTAATTTAAATTGCTTTTCTATTTTAGAACCAATGTAAAGGACATGTTTCTACCTTTCGGTGGGTGTCCTATTTAGGCATGGGATGTAAGGACATGTTTCCATCCTTGGATGGGTGTCCATTTATTTGCTTTGTTTGGACATTGTTTTGATTTTTCATATATTGATGCTTTATTTTAATTATTGTGTGTAATATGGATAGTGTTGTTATATTTAAGAATTTTATAATATTAAGAACTATAAAGGAGGCCGGTTCCAATGAACCGAGCGTTGTGGGGGTGCCGGGCCATTTCTCACCTTCCCCACATGTACCCAACTTTCCGAACGTATTAGGGGTTAGAGATTACTTAGGAATTAAGTCATCCACCCCTTTCTTTTTCCCAGCCCATCCGAGTGGCGACTCCATTTTCTCCAGACTTAGGTCCGTGTTCTCTAAGGCCCCGAGCCTAAACAGTGCCGAAGTCGCAATAACCATTCCACCGGGAGTGGGGACAAAAATCCCTGCTCACAGAGGCGACTCCACTAGGGATAAGAGAAGTTGATTCCGTTGGTCTTTATATTATTCTATTCATTCTTATAATGATATTATCTATTGCATCATATTAGATTGTATCGTGTGCGTGAGTTAGGACGCCCGTGTTACCCGTGTTGTGTTATGTAAGGGATACCATACTTTCACTCAAGGTATGGAGATTGAGCATGGCATAACCACTCATAGCCTCATATCATTTGGTATATACTTGCTATGGGAACCTAAGCCTTTTTACCCAAAGACTAAAGCTCATGTAATTGGCCTAGTTACTTTCCTTAGGTTTTACCCCAAATGCATGTTGTTTGACTATGGTTAGTTTATCTTAGTCTAAATCATGGCTTATTTGGTTTGTTCTTTTTCTAATATGACCTAAGTATATTGTAAGCTCAAAATAAACTTTTCTTTAAAGTCTAAAAGACCAAAGCTATTTTCAAACTTTTTCAAGATGGTCTTTGGACATAAGACTTTTCTAAAAACAAATCAAAAAATTATTTGGCCCATGACCCAAATACTAAGCCCAAAATCCATTTTTCTAAAATCTTTTACAATGGGCTTAGAAACAAAACTATTTTCACCTTTTCTTGCAAAGAGCTTGCAAAAATATTTAGGTCAATTATGAAATACCAAAAATCAATTGTGAGCCTAGTTTATGCTAAGAATAAATTAACCATGTGCTTGTTTTTGGCATGAATCATTAGTTATTTTTTCAAGTGAGAAATCTATCTATAATAAACCTCTTAATTTAGTTTTAATCCAATATAGCATAAAAGCTACATTAGTTGGTTAAATGGATTAAAACCTAATTAATGGGAATTATTATGAGTTGATTTCCATTTTTGAAAATATAACTATTGGTTGAAACGTCCGAGGGATTTATTCGAAAGCAAGGTACCCCATATTGGTATTTTGTTAACCTTATACCTAGGAAAACAGACTCGCCATTCATGTGTGGATGTTATAAGGTTGGAAGGAATGTCCTATTCATCCTTGTTTGTCTATTGTTTGTGCATACACGCATACATGCATACATTTGCATCTCATATCATTGATCCTCTCTGGCTCATAGCCCTGGATTATGAGAGTTCAAAAGCTTACAACAATCCGACCTACGCTGGAGATGAAGTATCTAGCAATGACTCAATCACTTGCTCACCAAAAACAATGGAGCCCGAACAAGTTCAAAGTATGGTGGATGAGGCCCTCAACGCCAAGATGGAAGAAATAAAAGAGGCCCTTGCTGAGACCATGAAGAACCAATTGACTGCAATCTTAGAGAATCATGACGAGGCATCTGCTAGCACTAAGAAGTCAAAGGACAATGGGAAGGTTAAAATTGGCCAAGTAGCTTTTGATGATGATAAGGTGGTCATTGATGATGATGATTGGGCTCAATACTACCAAGATCCTCAAGACAAGAAGAAAGAACCAAAGATTGTTAAAAGATCAATTATGGAGAAGACCGAAACTTCTGATGTTGAAAAGATGATTGCTGATTTAGAAAAGATATTTGAGAAGAAATTGAAAATCGAAGAGATGTCTGAGATCGACAAATTATTTGAACAAGATGAGGAGGTCCCTTATAAGTTCAAGATGCCTTCCTTTGCTAGATGCAATGGTACTGGAAATCCTCATCTCCATGTGAAGTAGTATATCACTACTATGCAGTCTGTCCAAGCTACTAAGGCTCAAACTCTAAGGTGCTTCATGCTCTCATTGGACCCTACTGTCCAAAATTGGTTTAATACCTTAGATGATGGAACACAAAAGAATTGGGATTTGCTATACAAGGCCTTCATCCAGCAATATGGGTATAATGTCGAGTTGGAAGTTACCTTAATGGAAGTTGAGTCCATTAGACAAAGGCCAAATGAGAATTTTGTGGACTATGTGAAGAGATTGAGAAATAAGGCTGCTTTGCTCATGAAAAGGCCCGATGAATCTGATCAAATAAGGATTATCGTGAGAGGTGTCCTGCCCAATCTCCGTGAAATGATGTCTCACACCCTTATAAGGGATTTTAAAGATCTTTTCCAAGCTGGTCTACAAATTGAAGAGTGGGAAAGGGAGAAGAATCGCTTTTCAATAAAAAGGAATTAGAAAGGGAACTACCAGTCAGGCAATCAAAGCACACAAAAAGAAGTTGATGGTAATGCCACTAGTCAAGGAGGAATAAGACAATTCTCAGAATTGGGGAAACCTTTGTCTTGGGTCTTCAACAAGCTACAAAAGAAGGGACTATTACAGCCATTGGCCCCTCGACCTTTGCCGAATCCTTTACCCCTAAAATTTAATACTAAAGCCTTTTGTGAATTTCATCAGACCCAAGGACATGAGACCGATAGATGTACTCAATTGAGGCATGAGATCCAAGATTTAATTGACAGTGGTGAGCTACCTGAGCCTGATAAGCCCAACACTAAGAATAAGCCTCTGCCTAAAATTGGAAGGACGCCACCTCTTGCAACCCTTATGAAGAGTTTTATCTTGTCATCTCATCATGATATGGATAGAGACGCTGCTAAAGAGGATGTACTACTAAACAAGTTTGGATTAACTATGGATGATGATGATGAAGCAATGATCTTTAATGATGGAAAAAATCCTTGTCCTTGATATGTCTAAATAAATAAAGTATATTCGATGCCAACTCAACGGACCTTCCTTAGCTTGAATGTTGCTTTTCAATTTTACTTTCTTTAATATTTACAATTTTGTTTTTCAAATTTAAATTTGTTTGAATAAATTATTTTTATCAAAAATTTTGTTGGTCTTTGTTCATTTTGGTGTTCAACCAATGAGGAATTTAGCTTGATTATTCATCATGACTTGAATGACTTTACTAGTTAAGGGAATTGCTCTATAGCATTGAGTTGTGTATGCTTATTTAGAGAGGGCTCTTGTATAATTACCTTTGTCTGGGTCCCAGTCAGTCTTAAAACATGCTTAGGCAAACTTTCGAGGCGTAATTGAACTCTGCTTATTTAAGAGAGAAATGATCTAGGCATTGTTTGGTTAGCCAATAACTAGTATCCACCCTATTAAATATCAATCCCTAGTTGTCCCTTTGAGCCTTCATAAAATTTTAGCTTTCTTTTCATTGGCTTACAAACCCCGATAACCTACCCTGAGTTGTTGTGATACTTTTGACAAGTCTTATGATCACTAAGGTGAAGAGGCAAGAAGATAAAAAAAAAGGAATGCAAAGCAAAGACCATAAGGGTAGTTGGAGTTCTTAAGATCATAGTTGAAGTTCTCAAGACCATAAGGGTTGTTGATGTTCTCAAGACCATGAGAGTAGTTGATGCTTTCAAGACCATAAGGGTAGTTGAAGTTTTCCTAATATCTCCAATATTTCAAGACAAACAAATGATTCATCCCTGTTAAAGGAGATTAATGTTGCTCCACTCATCCACTATTGGAAGCCAAAAGTCGGTACAAACAAGACAACTCTGTTTGAGATAGAACCAAAAAAGGAAAGAAATAAAAAGAAAAAAAAGGAGAAAAAAAGAAGAAAAAAGAGAAAAAGAAAACAAAAAAAAAGAAAAAGAAGAAGAAAAAAGAAAAGAGAAGGAAAAGAAAAAAGATAAAACCTAAAAAGGCTGTTCAAAGAGCCAACTAAGTTCTCTTTTACCTAAAGCAGCAAAAGGCTTCCATTTGGGTTATAAGGACATTTTGACTTGAATTGGTCCAACCCAACTAAAGATTCGATCAAAATCAGAGAAAAAGGAGAAAGACCATCCGGTTCTTGAAAGTTCTATACTTGATAGTCCTACAAGAAAGAAGGACAAAATGATAAAAGTAAGGAAAGAGAAAGAAAGGGAAGAGTAAGGAAAGAGAAAGAAGAGGGAAGAGTAAGAAAAATAAAGAGGAAAGAAAAGGGAAAAGTAGAAAATAAATGAATTTGGGTAACAAACATTTTGCAAAGGCAAAGACCATCCCAATCAAGATTCAAGTTAACGCAAAAAAGAAAGAAGAATGTTTAAAACTCTGTCTTTTCATGTTCTCAAAAGTTTCAACAGGAAATTTGTAGTGTGAAGGTTTGTCCATTGTGTCACACCAGCCCCAATCTCAAAATGGCCTTCACTATAACCTGTGTCCCTTATAGACCCCATTTCAAGCCTATCAAAGACCTATTGATCTCTCTTGGTAGGTAGAGTCTATTAGTGGAGATAGTTTGGATAAGCATGCATATGAGATAGACAGTATTTAAACTCAATGAGACCAGTGGTTAAGTAATGTGTATGTGCCTATCTGAAGTGTAACAGTTCTTGCTTAAATAGAAATAATTCCTGAGTTTAGTACAGTAACTAGGGTTGTCATGTTATAGATATGTTAATTTGGAAAATCAAGTCCTGAGGTACATTGACAATGATTTGGCAAGGCCAACATTTGATTTTTTTTAAAAAAATGCGTTTTCTCATACAAAGCCTTCAAATTAAGGGGAGTATGTTGAACCTCCAAAGGACTCATTGGGTAAAGGAATGATTATTGGCAAGGTCATGAAGAAGCTATCAACTGACGTGCTGAGACATAGTTTGAAATAGAAGAATCCTTGACTCTGCTGCTTGGGGTCTCCATTATTCATATTTTCAACATCTTAAAGATAAAAGCCATAAATGTAAAGCCTTCTATCATTCCAATGCAAGACTTGAATGAGCGTCAAAAAGGATTCAATGAGAATACTTCTGCAGATCACCTCAGTCTGTGAGTCAATGAAACTACTGTGAGTATTATCATGCATATCATGCATACATGAGCATATCACATTGCCCTTTCTTGTCTTGTGTTGTCTATTCCTTGTCAAAATGAACAGCAAACACCTTACGAAGTAAAGAATCAAAAGAAGATATTGAATGAAGAGGGCACGGAAAGCCTATTTTCTTGTGGAAGTTCTAATCATTTTGCAAAAGAAGAAATACGTGCTTGTCCGATGAACTAGATGGCAAAAACATCAATCAGAGCCCGCATAGAAAAATCGTGGGTTTAAGCCTACACAGGGGGCAAAGTTTCTCTTTTTCAATTTTTTTTAGTCTATATATAAAAAATTATTTGCCACGCAGGGGGGCAAGGAGAGGATATGAAGGCTAGCTAAAAAGGGCTGAATTTTTTTTTTTTTTGCAAAAGTGCAAAGGAAGAACAAGATAGAATGAAAAAAGAAGAAAATTAGAATTCTCAAAAGAATGAAGATACAAAAGACAAAAGATCATTCTAGCTAAAAGAGCTGAAGCCGGGGAAAAGACCCAATTTATCCAATTTCAATGGTGAAGACCTAATCTCAAAGAAGGAAGATCCATTTTTAAAGGTGAAGATCCGTTTTGAGGGTGAAGAACCACAATGCATAGAACGGCCAGAGAAGTCAGATTTCTCAACTAATAAAAGGTTAGTCAAACTCATTCTCAGGTCCAAGTACCCAAATCAATTTAAGCTCGGGTCCAAGTGACCAAATCAATCCAATCTCGGGTCCAAGCACCCAATCTTGGGTCCATATGCCCAATCTCGGGTCGAAGTACCCAAATCAATCCAATCTTAGGTCTAAGCACCCAATCTCGGGTCAAAGTACCCAATCTCGGGTCCAAGTACCCAAATCAAATCAATCTCGAGTCCAAGTACCCAATCCCTGGTCCAAGTACCCAAATTCAATCCAGTTTAGGATCGAGTATCCAAGTCCAGTTTATGATCGAGTATCCAAGTCCAGTTTAGGATCGAGTATCCAAATCCTGTTTGGGATCAATTATCCCAATCCAGGTTAAGATCGAGTATCCCAATCCAGTTAGGATTGAGTATCCAAATCTAGTTAGGAATGAGTATCCAAATCCAGTTTGGGATCGAGTACCCGAATCTAGTTAGGATCGAGTATCCGAGTCTAGTTTAGGATCGAGTATCCAAATCTTTCAGGTCCAGAACCCAAATTTTCCTTTGGTCCAAAACCTAGCATTTATTTCATAGTCCAGAACTTAGCTCGGGTCTAGAACCCAAATTACCATTAGGTCTAGAACCTAGAATTATTCCTAATTCCAAAACTTAGCTCAAGTCCAGAACCCAAATTTTTCCTAGGTCCAGAACCTAGAATTTATTTCTAAGTCCAAGGACTTAGATCGAGTCCAGAACATAAATTTTCCTTAGTTCCAGAACCTTGAATTATCCTTGAGTCCAAAACTCGAATCGGTTCCAGGACCCAAAACCTCCACCATCTCAAAAATTAAGTCTTGTTGCTTTTCACTCTCTTTCACTAAAGTTTCAGATCATTCAAGCAGGGGGCAAACTGTAGACCCTTAATTTTTGACCCAGTCCCGTCCAATATATTTTGTTTGGTCCAAAATAATTTTTTTGTTGTCTAATATATTTTAATTGGTCCAAAATAATTTTTATTATCTTAATTAAATAATTGTTGCTTTAGTATCTAATTTTTATTAATAAAAAATAAAAATAAACAAATAAAAATCAAAAAATAAAAATAAATATAAACATCGGCGATGAAAAAATCGGCGATAAAAAAATCGTAGGTGAAAGTCAGCGCGGGCCCGTGGGCATTTCCCTCACAGAATTTTTCTGTGGGCGAAATGGCCCGTAGGCCTGTTTAACCCTGCGACAGCTCTTTTGCCAGTGCAATATTTCCTGCGACATTTTTTTTTGCTAGCACAATTTTTCCGCAGCAGTTTTTTTTTCGCCAGCGAAATTTTCCTACGCAAATTTTTCGAAACCTAATACAATTAGGTTTCGGTTTCCTTTTCTTAATAAATAATGTATGCCGTGAGCAACTAAAAAAAATAATAAAAACTTCTATAAATAAGTATAATTACAACACAAAGAAGGAGAGGAGAAATCGGAGGAAAATTGGACTGAAATTTGTGACCGAGAGTGAGAAGGAAAACTCTGAACTGAAAATTCCTTCTGGCAGTAAATTGAATCAGACTTTGGAGGGAACAATTCAAGAATTTCAAAGGCAAAAAGGCTTGTCTTTGACCTTGTTCATCCAAGAAGCAATTTTTGGTGAAACTTACAAAATAAGGTTTCAATTCCTTATTTCTTTTATTTTGTCATAGTAGCTAGATCACATAATTGTTTCTTTTAAATTAAAAGCCTCATCACCTCAATTCACCTTTTCAAAAGTATGAAAATCTTAAATCGTTGCTTTATTTTTCCAAAAGTTTAAAGATTTTAGTTTTATTTCTTCAAAACCCCAAAACCAAGATTTGCATCCCAAATTATCAAAACCCAAAATTGTGTTGTTTCCTTCCAAAAAACTTAAAAATATCTTTTTTTGCTCTTATAAACTTTAAATCTTTTCTTTAAATTCATAAAACTTCATGAAATTGTCAATTGTCTTTCCAAATCCTAAAATAAAATTCATTACTCGAAACCCTAAATTCAAAAATCCTAAAACCCTAATTCAACTCCAAAACCTAAAATAGTGAACCCTAACCTCCTTAAAACCTTAAACCTTAATTTTTTCTAAACCTTAATCCTTTAAAATTTGAAAAACCATATAAACACAAATATTTAATTTTACACAATAAGCTTGAAATCATAATTCGATGAGTAACCGTAACCCACAAATCAAAAGTATTCTAAAGTGTTCAAACCTTAATTTCATGATTTTACATCACAAACCCTAATTTGGTTAATCAAAGAACTTTACAAACCTTTTAAAACATAAAATTTTAATCTATTTTAATTCCTTAAAAAAAACTCACAGTAGCCATAATTTAGACTTTTATTTGCTTTATTCAATTCTATATTTGATTATGCTTTAATTTATTTTATATGCTTTAATTTATTTAAGTTCAATGCTTGGTTTATTTTATTTATCATAGATGGATGTTTACTTTCTATTGGTATTTAATGCCTTTGATGAATGATTTATTGTTTACTTTTATCAATTTATTTAGATTGCCAAATGTTGTAAGAGGTATGTTTCCACTTGGTGGGTACCTCATTAGTTAAGCATCATGTAATTTAAATTGCTTTTCTATTTTAGAACCAATGTAAATGACATATTTCTACCTTTCGGTGGGTGTCCTATTTAGGCATGGGATGTAAGGAGATGTTTCCATCCTTGGATGGGCGTCCATTTATTTGCTTTGTTTGGACATTGTTTTGATTTTTAATATATCAATGCTTTATTTTAATTATTGTGTGTAATATGGATAATGTTTTTATATTTAACAATTTTATAATATTAAGACCTGTAAAGGAGGCCGGTTCCAATAAACCGGGTGTTGTGGGGTTGCTGGGCCATTTCTCACCTTCCCCACTCGTACCCAACTTTTCGAACCCATTAGGGGGTTGGGGATTCCTTAGGAATCGAGTTATCCACCCCTTTCTTTTTTCCGACCCGTCCGGGCAACGATTCCATTTTCTCTGGACTAATTTCCGTGTTCTCTAAGGCCCCGAGCCTAAACAGTGCCGAAGTTGCAAGAACCATTCCACCGGGAGTGGGGGCAAAAATCTTCGATCACAGAGAATTACCATTCCATCTTTCAAGAAAGAGAGCCATTGATTGAAGAGGGCTTGGAAGTTTTTCATCATATATCAAGGTGGAAGCTAGAAGGATGACAAGTAGTTCAACTCTCGCTGTCTACAAGGGGTTTTTCATATTCTCTCTTTTAATTCATTTCTAGATTATTGTCATTTTGTTATGAACATTAATATTACAATGTATATTTTTTATTTGATGAATATTGATGAATGGGTCAGACCTTTTATCCTTCCTTAATGGTGACTTTCTAAGCTGATGTTCTTGACTAATTACCCTTTTTGGTATCTCTAATTTCCAAATAATTTAGGCGATTTGCAAAAAAGTTTAGATAATTTTTAACTTTATGATATCTTTGTCTAGTATTCCTTCATTTTCCCCGTTTATGCAAAGATATTTAAAGTTAGAATTGAAATGTTTTTCATATGCATAGATAATATACATGATTTTCAGGGAAACAGGTTTCATGTTTTGTTGTGTATCCTACTGGGGACATTTTTTTCTCAGTTGGAGAATCACTATTTATTTGTTTGCATGAGCAATATAGTGTTATTCATGATCGCATTTTAGATAAAACCCCTTTTCATGTTCATACATTGTCCTCTATCTATTAATAGTTGTTGCACTTCATGAATAATACAAAGCTTATTTGCTAATTAAACTTTTTCTCCTTTTATAAGATTGTTTATTAGGATTATCTACACTAATATATCCCAAACTTCTAGGAGATCATCAAGTCTTTATTAAGTTTGTAATGGGGCTTTACTAGGGACTAAGGTTTGCAATTGGAGGCTTATTTTTTATATTTAATAGAACCAGTGGCACTCCAGGGACAATGCATTTCTTGTCAAAGTTTTACAAGTGAAGTATATTCCCTTTTGTTAAGAGTTATTTTTGCCTTAGTTACGGGGGTCTTGCCTAGTCTTTCACCCCTAGCTTAGGATTATGTTTTTGAATAATTCAATTAGCTTTAGGCATCCTCCTTCTTCACTATTTTTATCTTTCTTTCTTCTTCTTTTTCTCTCCTTTTTCTTTTTCTTCTTTCTTCTTTATTTTTTGCTCTGTGAGCGAGGATTTTTGCCCCCACTCCCGGTGGAATGGTTCTTTCGACTTTGGCAGTGTTTAGGCTCGGGGCCTTAGAGAACACAGACCTAAGTCCGGAGAAAATGGAGTCACCACCCGGATGGACCGGGAAAAAAAGGGATGGATGACTCGATTTCTAAGGAATCCCAAACCCCCTAATGGGTTCGGAAAGTTGGGTACGTGTGGGGAAGGTGAGAAATGGCCCAACACCCCTACAACATTCGGTTCATTAGAACCGTCCTCCTTTACAGGTCTTAATATTATAAAATTCTTAAATATAACAATATTATCCATATTACACACAAAAATTGAAATAAAGCATTGATATATTAAAAATCAAAATAATGTCCAAGCAAAACAAATAAATGGACACCCATCTGAAGATGGAAACATGCCCTTACATCATTCATGTCTAAGCTAAATAGGACACCTGCCATGAGGTAGAAAAATGTCCTTTACATTGATCTAAAATATAAAAGCAATTTAAATTACATAGAACTTAATTAATGAGGTACCAACAAAGTGGAAACATACCTCTTACAACATTTGGAAATCAAAATTTATTGATAAAGGTAAATAACCATTCATCATAAATAAATCATTCATCAACGATATCAAACATCAATCAAAATATAAACATTCATCCATGATAATTTAAATAAACCAAGCATTGAACTTAAATAAATTAAAGCATATAGAACAAATCAAAGCAACTAATAAACTACACAATCAAATCTAAAAATAAATAAAGCAAGTAAAGATACAAATTAAGGCTATTGTTTCTATTTAAGATTCTTTATTTAATGTTTAGGGTTTTGGAATTTATTGGTTTAAGCTACTATAAGTTTTAAGGCAATTAAAATGGATTAAGGTTTTATAATTTAAGAGATTGATAAGGTTCTTTGATTAACCAAATTAGGGTTTGAGGTGTAAAATCATGAAATTAGGGTTTTAGAATATTAAAACATTAGGTTTATGATTATTAGCTATTGGATTGTTGTTTTTAGGCTTCCTGTGTTGAATTTTAATATTTAGGATTATAAGGTTTTAAGGTTTTAAGGATTAGGGTTTAAGAAAACTAGGGTTTAAGGTTTTAAATTCAATGAATTAGGGTTTAGGAAAATTTAAGGTTTATTGTTTTGATTTTGAGAGAATTAGGATTTTTGGTTTTTCAAAAATTATGTATGATTTTAGGATTTGAGAAAACAATTTAGAGTTTTTGTAAAGTTTTTGGAAATAAGCAAAATGATTTAAGATTTTTGGAAACAGAAAAGTATTTTTTAGGGTTTTTGGAAATAAAAGGAACGATTTAAGGTTTTTGGAAACAAAAGAAAAGAATTAGGGTTTTTGAGTTTTTAAAAGAAACAGAAGGAATGTTTTAAGATTTTTGGAAAACAAAGAAACGAAATAAGGTTTTTATGTTTTTTAGATACAGAGGAAATCATTTAAGGTTTTTGGAAATGAAGATCAAGTTATTACATCTTCAAAGATCAAAGTTTTGTGTATATAATCTTATGAATCAAAAAACAAAACTAATGTGAGAAAATAAAAATTAGAGATTCAAACCTTCGTACGTTGGTTCCACCAAAAAGTTATTTTCTAGATGAACAAAGAGAAAGGCAAGATGGCTGCCTTTGATGGATTGATTGCTTGCTTATTCTCCTCTAAAAAAGTCCGATCGTTCCAAAGTTTTTCTTTAAGTTTTTTTTTTCGATTGTCCTCAAAATATTTTCCTCCCATTCTGTGTCTTTCTTAGTCTTATTTAAAGGAAATTTAGATTATTAATTGAATTTGTTTATAGAAACTATCATTAATTAGAAAAAAGGAAACCGAAACCAAATAGAATTTGGTTTCGAAAAAAAATTGCATCGAAAAAATTTTGCTGGCGAAAACTGCGTCGGGCAGCGAGAGCTGCGTGGAGAGCGTCGGGCGTGCCAGCGAAATTGGCTGCGGGCCATTTCGTCCAGCACTATTTTTCGGCGACGAATTTTTTCGTCATCGATTTTTATTTTTATTTATTTGTTTATTATTATTTGTTTATTATTAAAATAATTTAAAATTTTTGAAAAATAAATACTAAAACAAATATTATTTAATTAATATAACACAAAATTATTTTGGACTAAATAAAATATATTGGACCGGAATGGGTCAAAAAATATCTTTTTTGCTCTTATAAACTTTAAATCTTTTGTTTAAATTCATAAAACTTTATGAAATTGTCAATTGTCTTTCCAAATCCTAAAATAAAATTCATTACCCGAAACCCTAAATTCAAAAATCCTAAAACCCTAATTCAACTCCAAAACCTAAAATAGTGAACCATAACCTTCTTAAAACCTTAAACCTTAATTTTTTCTAAATCTTAATCCTTTAAAATTTTAAAAACTATATAAACACAAATATTTAATTTTACACAGTAGGCTTGAAATCATAATTCGATGAGTAACTGTAACCCACAAATCAAAAGTATTCTAAAGTGTTCAAACCTTAATTTCATGATTTTACATCACAAACCCTAATTTGGTTAATCAAAGAACTTTACCAACCTTTTAAAACATAAAATTTTAATCTATTTTAATTCCTTAAAAAAACTCAGAGTAACTATAATTTAGACTTTTATTTGCTTTATTCAATTCTATATTTGATTATGCTTTGATTTATTTTATATGCTTTAATTTATTTAAGTTCAATGCTTGGTTTATTTTATTTATCATGGATGGATGTTTACTTTCTATTGGTATTTAATGCCTTTGATGAATGATTTATTGTTTACTTTTATCAATTTATTTAGATTGCCAAATGTTGTAAGAGGTATGTTTCCACTTGGTGGGTACCTCATTAGTTAAACATCATGTTATTTAAATTACTTTTCTATTTTAAAACCAATGTAAATGACATATTTCTACCTTTCGGTGGGTGTCCTATTTAGGATGGGATGTAAGGAGATGTTTCCATCCTTGGATGGGTGTCCATTTATTTGCTTTGTTTGGACATTGTTTTGATTTTTAATATATCGATGCTTTATTTTAATTATTGTGTGTAATATGGATAATGTTGTTCTATTTAAGAATTTTATAATATTAAGACCTGTAAAGGAGGCCGGTTCCAATGAACCGGGCGTTGTGGGGAGTGGTGGGCCATTTCTCACCTTCCCCACACGTACCCAACTTTTCGAACCCATTAGGGGGTTGGGGATTCCTTAGGAATCGAGTCATCCAGCCCTTTCTTTTTTTCCGACCCGTCCGGGTGGCGACTCCATTTTCTCTTGACTTATGTCCGTGTTCTCTAGGGCCTCGAGCCTAAGTAGTGCCGAAGTTGCATGAACCATTCCACCGGGAGTGAGTGCAAAAATCTCCACTCACAGAGAGTTACCATTCCACCTTTCAAGAAAGAGAGCCATTGATTGAAGAGGGCTTGGAAGTTTTTCACCATACATCAAGGTGGAAGCTAGAAGGAAGACAAGTAGTTCAACTCTCGCCGTCTACAAGGGGTTTCTCATATTATCTATTTTAATTCATTTCTAGATTATTGTCGTTTTGTTATGAACAATAATATTACAATATATAATTTTTTTATTTGATGAATATTGATGAATGGGTCAGACCTTTTATCCTTCCTTAATGGTGTCTTTCTAAGCTGATGTTCTTGACTAATTACCCTTTTCGGTATCTCTAATTTCCAAATAATTTAGGCAATTTGCAAAAAAGTTTATATAATTTTTAACTTTTTGATATCTTTGTCTAGTATTCCTTCATTTGCCCCCTTTATGCAAAGATATTTAATGTTAGAATTGAAATGTTTTTCATATGCATAGATAATATACATGATTTTCAGGGAAACAGGTTTCATGTTTTGTTGTGTATCCTACTGGGGACATTTTTTTCTCAGTTGGAGAATAACTATTTATTTGTTTGGATGAGCAATATAGTGTTATTCATGATGCGCATTTTAGATAAAACCCCTTTTCATGTTCATACATTGTCCTCTATATATTAATAGTTGTTGCACTTCATGAATAATACAAAGCTTATTTGCTAATTAAACTTTTTCTCCTTTTATACGATTGTTTATTAGGATTATCTACTCTAATATATCCCAAACTTCTAGGAGATCATCAAGTCTTTATTAAGTTTGTAATGGGGCTTTACTAGGGACTAAGGTTTGCAATTGGAGGCTTATTTTTTATATTTCATAGAACCAGTGGCACTCCAGGCACAATGCATTTCTCGTCAAAGTTTTAGAAGTGAAGTATATTCCCTTTTGTTAAGAGTTATTTTTGCCTTAGTTACGGGGGGTCTTGCCTAGTCTTTCACCCCCAGCTTAGGATTATGTTTTTGAATAAATCAATTAGCTTTAGGCATCCTCCTTCTTCACTATTTTTATCTTTCTTTCTTCTTCTTTTTCTCTCCTTTTTCTTTTTCTTCTTTCTTCTTCATTTTTTGCTCTGTGAGCGGGGATTTTTGCCCCCACTCCCGGTGGAATGGTTCTTTCGAGTTCAACACTGTTTAGGCTCGGGGCCTTAGAGAACACAGACCTAAGTGTGGAGAAAATGGAGTCGTCACCCGGATGGACCAGGAAAAAGAAAGGGATGGATGACTCGATTCCTAAGGAATCCCCAACCCCCTAATGGGTTCGGAAAGTTGGGTACGTGTGGGGAAGCTGAGAAATGGCCCAACACCCTCACAATGCCCGGTTCATTGGAACCGACCTCCTTTATAGGTCTTAATATTATAAAATTCTTAAATATAACAATATTATCCATATTACACACAACAATTGAAATAAAGCATCGATATATTAAAAATCAAAACAATGTCCAAGCAAAACAAATAAATGGATACCCATCTGAAGATGGAAACATGCCCTTACATCATCAATGTCTAAGCTAAATAGGACACCCGCCATGAGGTAGAAACATGTCCTTTACATTGATCGAAAATATAAAAGCAATTTAAATTACATAAAACTTAATTAATGAGGTACCAAAAAAGTGGAAACATACCTCTTACAACATTTGGAAATCAAAATAAATTGATAAAGGTAAATAACCATTCATCATAAATAAATTATTCATCAACGATATCAAACATCAATCAAAATATAAACATTCATCCATGATAATTTAAATAAACCAAGCATTGAACTTAAATAAATTAAAGCATATAGAATAAATCAAAGCATATAATGAACTACACAATCAAATCTAAAAATAAATAAAGCAAGTAAAGATACAAATTAAGGCTATTGTTTCTATTTAAGATTCTTTATTTAATGTTTAGGGATTTGGAATTTATTGGTTTAAGCTACTGTAAGTTTTAAGGCAATTAAAATGGATTAAGGTTTTATAATTTAAGAGATTGATAAGGTTCTTTGATTAACCAAAATAGGGTTTGAGGTGTAAAATCATGAAATTAGGGTTTTAGAATATCAAAACATTAAGTTTATGATTATTAGCTATTGGATTGTTGTTTTTAGGCTTACTGTGTTGAATTTTAATATTTAGGTTTATAAGGTTTTAAGGTTTTAAGGATTAGGGTTTAAGAAAACTAGGGTTTAAGGTTTTAAATTCAATGAATTAGGGTTTAGGAAAATTTAAGGTTTATTGTTTTGATTTTGAGAGAATTAGGATTTTTGGTGTTTCGAAAATTATGTTTGATTTTAGGATTTGAGAAAACAATTTAGAGTTTTTGTAAAGTTTTTGGAAATAAGCAAAATGATTTAAATGTTTTGTAACAGAAAAGTATTTTTTAGGGTTTTTGGAAATAAAAGGAACGATTTAAGGTTTTTGGAAACAAAAGAAAAGAATTAGGGTTTTTGAGTTTTTAAAAGAAACAGAAGGAATGTTTTAAGATTTTTGGAAAACAAAGAAACAAAATAAGGTTTTTAAGGTATTTAGATACAGAGGAAATCATTTAAGGTTTTTGGAAATGAAGATCAAGTTATTACATCTTCAAAGATAAAAGTTTTGTGTATATAATCTTATGAATCAAAAAGCGAAACTACTGTAAGAAAATAAAAATTAGAGATTCAAACCTTCATACATTGGTTCCACCAAAAAGTTATTTTCTGGATGAACAAAGAGAAAGGCAAGATGGCTGCCTTTGATGGATTGATTGCTTGCTGGGGACAATGGTTTTCAATATTAGTAATATAATCAAGACTGTTGATTTAGTTTTTATTTTATTTGTTTTAACATTAGTTCTTGCTTGTTGATTGTCATTCTATGTACTTCTTCCCATTTATGACCTGAGCTAGCTTTTTCCAACTACTTGAATTAGATCAAGAGGTAGGGAGAACGTTGAGGAGAAAGCGAAAGGAATAAGAGGAAGCAATTCTCGCAGAAACGGAACCAAACTTTGAATATCTCAGCTTAGAAGAAGAACTGGAAATGATGGCAGGAAATGAGCCAATGACAATGCAGGAATTTGCTAGGCCTACTCTTAATGGGGCCAATTCAAGCATACAGAGACCGGTAGTTGCTGCAAATAAATTTGAGATAAAGACAAATGTAATTTAAATGGTGCAGCAGACTTGTCAGTTTGATGGGTTCCCAGATGAAGATCCTAATGCACATATTGAGACTTTTCTGGAAATATGTGACACATTCAAGATACAGAATATCTCCGAAGATGCAATTAGACTAAGGTTGTTCCCATTCATGCTTAGAGATCGACCGAAGAAATGGCTGAAATCTTTCCCTCCAAACACTTTCACCGTATAGGGTCATTGGTAAAAAAATTTCTATAGAAATATTTTCCACCATCCAAGACTGCCAAGTTGAGGAATGATCTTTTCACCAGCTAGATGGTGAAACTCTTTATGATGCTTAGAAAAGATTTAAAGATTTATTGAGAAGATGTCCTTACCATGGGCTTCTATTGTGACTACAGATTCAAACTTGCTACAACGGATTGAATTATGGAAGTAAGCAGTCCATCAATGCAGCTAGCAGAGGTACCATAAATAATAAAATACCTAAACAAGCAAGGGATTTGATTGAAGATATGGCCGTTACCAATTATTAGTGGTAAACTCCAAGGGAACAAGGAAAATTAAGGGATAGTGGTTCACATCAATTGGATCTCGTAGTTGCTTTGACAACACAGTTGGAAGCAATGAATAAAAAGATTGATTCTGTAGCTTCATTTTCAGGGAAATCAATGCAAGTGATGTCTTTTGAATGGTGTAGGGGTGGACTTCAAAGTCAATATTGCCAAAGTGGCAATATGTTTGCTAGACAAGAGTAGGTGGATTATGTTGGAAACATGCCTAGGCAATAGCAGACCAACCCCTATCAAGAGTGGAGAAATTATGCCAATTTCTCTTGGAATAATTAGAATAATACAAGGCCACCTCCTGAATTTTAGTGGCCTCAACATCAACAAGTTGCCCCTCCAAGAAAGAAAAATTTGGAGAAAATGATGGAGAAGTTTATAGCAGCTTTGGAAACTAGATTTCAATCAACAGAAACTACCCTTAGAAATCAGCATGACTCCATTCACAATTTGGAAAATCATGTGGGGCAAATTGCCAAGTTACTCAGTGAACGACCATAAGGGAGTTTACCTAGCAATACTGAGGTAAACCAGAAGGAGCATCTAAAGGCAATTACTCTAAGGAGTGGAAAGGAAATTAAGGGTGGTGTGGTTGAAAAGGAAGCGGAGTCACAAGCAAAAGAGGTTAAGACATAGAAAGTAGAAGAAGATAACTCTACTGTCGCTTCTGGAGTGAAGTCTGCAGTGGAAAATGAAAAAGAAAATCAACCTCAAGGACCCAGTCCAGTAGTGAAGAAATACCAATCTCGAGTGCCATATCCAGCAAGGTTAAACAAGGACAAGATGGATGCTCAATTTGGTATGTTCCTTGAACTCTGTAAATAACTGCACATTAATATTCCATTTGCTGAAGCTTTATCGCAGATGCCAAAATATACTAAATTTTTGAAAGATATCCTTTCTAACAGAAGGAAACTTGAGGAAGTATCTTTAGTACAATTGTCAGAAAAGAGTTGAGCAATTTTGCAGAAGAGATTACCTAAGAAATTAAAAGATCCTAGTAGTTTTACTATTCCATGTTTGATAGGTAATCTTGAAGGTCAAAGTGCATTGGCTGACTTGGGGGCTAGCATAGGTGTTATGCCCTACAATAGGTTTAAAGAGTTAGGTGTCGGAAAACCTAAACCAACACTCATGACCATTCAACTTGCTGATAAGTTAGTAATTCACCCTCATGGCATTATAGAGGATGTGTTGGTAAAAGTCAGAGAATTCATTTTCCCAAATGATTTAGTTGTCATTGATGTAGATGAGGATGCAAATGTTTCGCTTATCCTTGGTAGGCCATTTTTTAATACAGCCCATGCCCTTATCGATGTCCATGATGGCACATTGACCTTAAGAGTGGGAAACAAGAAAGTCATTTTTAATATACATTAT
This sequence comes from Garcia nutans, assembly GCA_947685225.1. NCBI lineage: Eukaryota > Viridiplantae > Streptophyta > Magnoliopsida > Malpighiales > Euphorbiaceae > Garcia > Garcia nutans. The sequence goes on from CANTUV010000045.1 coordinate 42,713,704, forward strand.
GTTATGAAGCACCCACTTACACTCAATGAGGAGGATTCATGCAATGATATCATTAAGCATGAAAAAATAAATTGTGTTACTAACAATGTTTCCAAGGATCCCCTTGAGTTATGTTTATTGCAGGATAATATTGAGGATTAGCAAGCACTGGAGCAACTTGCTTATCTTGAAGCAAGCAAGTCATTTTAGAGTCGGGCATATGAAACCATTGAAATGCCAAAAGAACAGAAGTCACGACCATCTATGATTGATCCACCTGATTTAGAACTCAAGATCCTTCCGGATCATCTTGAGTATGGATTTCTAGTAGAGGAGAATAAATTGCCAATTATTTTAAGTTCCCACCTATATTCTGAGCAGAAGGTAAAACTCATTGAGCTATTACAAAAACATAAGCAGGTTATAACTTGGAAGATAGCAGACATCAATGGTATTAGTCTGTCCTATTGCACTCACAAAATACTGATGGATGATGAGTTAAAGCCAGTGGTGCAACCACAACGGAGACTAAACCCTAAGATGAAAGAAGTAGTTAAAGCTGAAGTGATCAAGCTACTTGATGCTGAAATTATATATCCAATTTTGGATAGCTCTATGGTGAGTCTGGATCAAGTAGTACCAAAGAAAGGAGGGACAACAGAGGTTCCTAATAAGAATAATGAGCTAATTCCAACAAGAACTGTTACAGGTTGAAGGGTTTGCATTGACTACTGAAAGTTGAATGATGCAACTAGGAAGGACCATTTTCCTTTGCCCTTCATTGATCAGATGTTGGAGAGATTGTCCGGCCATGAGTATTACTACTTTTTGGATGGCCTTTCAAGCTACTTCCAAATTCCTATTGCCCTGAAAGACTAAGAGAAAACTACATTCACCTACCCATATGGGACATTCACATAATGAAGGATGCCATTTGGATTATGCAACGCATCTGCAACTTTTCAACGGTGCATGGTGGCAATCTTCGATGAGCTCATTGAGGATATTATGGAAGTGTTCATGGATGATTTTTCAGTTTATGGCAGCTCATTTGAAGGTTGTTTGGAAAACCTTGAGAGGGTCTTGATAAGATGTGAAGAAACAAACCTAGTACTTAATTTGGAAAAATGTTATTTCATGGTTCAAGACGGAATCATGTTGGGACACAAGATTTCAAGTAAGGGTATTGAGGTGGACCGGGCTAAGGTGGAAACCATTGAAAAACTGCCACCCTCCACATCAGTCAAGGCTATCAGAAGCTTTTTGGGACATGCAGGCTTTTCTAATATAGCTCATCCTCTAACAAAACTCTTTGAGAAGGATGTTGATTTTGTGTTTGACGAAGAATGTTTAAGAGCTTTCACAACTCTTAAGGAGAAATTGACCCATGCCCCAATCATGGTAGCTCCTAATTGGAATTTACCATTCGAACTAATGTGTGATGAAAGTGATATTGCAGTGGGGGAAATTTTGGGTAAACGCAAAGAGAAGTATTTTCAGCCCATTTATTATGCAAGCAAGATGTTGAAAGCAGCCCAGGCCAATTACACTATAGAGAAAGAACTTCTAGCTGTGCTTTTTGCTTTTGACAAGTTTAGATCATATCTAATCTTGTCCGAGGTGATTGTGCATATGGATCACTCGGCTTTGAGGTATTTATTTGCCAAAATAGATGCAAAGCCTAGGCTATTTAGTTGGGTTTTGTTATTGTCAGAGTTTGATTTGAAGATTTAAGACAAAAAGGGAGCTAAAAATCTGATAGAAGATCACCTTTTGCGCTTAGAGAACCCAACGTTGGAGAAGTTTGAAGAAGGAAACATTGATGATTATTTCCCTGATGAGCAGCTTTATACCATGGTAAGTGTATCAACTTTTGATGTACCTTGGTTTGCAGATTTTACTAATTACTTGGCTACTAGGAAACTCCCTAAAGATATGACGTATTAGGAGAAAAAGAAATTATTTTCTGACCTGAAATATTACTTCTAGGAGGATCCTTTCTTATTTAGGTTATGTAAGGACCACATGATCCGGTGTTGTGTGGCATGGCCCAAAAATTTAAATATTCATCATCATTGTCATGCTGGACAAGCTAGTGGTCATATGGGAGCCAATAGGAATGCTCAAAAAGTTCTATAATCAGAATTTTATTGACCCACACTTGTAGACCCTTAATTTTTGACCCAGTCTGGTCTGATTTTTTTTATATAGTCCAAAATAATTTTTATGGTATTTTAATTAAATAATATTTATTTTAATATTTATTATTTATAATTTTTAATAAAAATAAAAATGGTAAAGTTAAATAAATAAAATAAATAAATAAATAAAAATCGGCGACGGAAAAATCGGGGATAAAAAAATTCGTCGCCGAAAGCCGAATCGGCCGCAGGAATCTCCTGTGGCCAAAATGGCCTTGGGCCATTTCCTGTGGTGAATTGGTACTTGCTTGCAGGAAATTCCTTGCAGCTCTTGCAACTCCTGGCCCGCAACAAGTTTTTCGCCAGCGCAATTTTTCAATGCAGTTTTTTCCAAAACCAAAATCTATTTTGTTTTGGTTTTGGTTTCTTTTCCTAATTGGTTTTACTTTCCTTAAGCAATTAGGAGTAGGTTTATTATTTTTTCTATAAATACCACATTAAAAAACAAAATTAGGGGACTTTTGGATGAGACTTTGGACTTTTGATCGGGAGGAAAAAATTATTTGATTGGATTGGAGACTCAATCATTCGATCAGCCAAAAGAAAAGCTCAAGCAAGCAGGAGACATTAGCAATCATCAATCCATCAAAGGCAACAACATAGCCTTTGTTATTGTTCATCCAGAAGTCAATTTTGGTGGAACCAACTATGCAGGTTTGATCTTTAATTATAGATTATATATTTACATTAGCTTTGTTTCTTTGATTAATAAGAACATGCACACAGTACCTTGATTTTTAAATATTTAGTAATTTGATCTTTGTTTCAATAACTTAAATTGTTTCTTCTATTTCCAAAAACCCTAAAAAGTACTCTTCTATTTCCAAAAATCTTAAAAACCCTAAATTGTATCTTTTGCTTCCAATAACCTTCAAAACCTTAAAACTATTCTTCTGCTTCCAAAAGCTTTAAAACCCTAAACTATTTTCCCCGAACAATTTTCATCTAAACCCTAACTTTTTGTCCAAAATTTCCAAATGTCCTCTTAAATTCCCAAACCCTAATCTTCTTTATAGATTCTAAAAATCATAATTATTTTTATAAAACTCTAAACTATTTTCTTAAATCCTAAAATCAAATATGTTTTCCAAAATATCAAAAACCCTAATTTTCTCAAAAACTAATACAGTAAACCCTAGTTTTCCTAAACCCTAAATTCTTAAAGCATCAAAACTTTATGACAAGTTCATCGACACCCTAAACCTAAATTTTTAAAGCCTTAAAATTTTATGACAAATAAATCTAAACCCTAAAACCATAGTCCAGTAAACCAAAAATCACAATCCAGTAAACATGAATTATAAACTCTAATGTTTTAAGATTCCAAAACCCTAATTTCATGATGTTAGCCCTAAACCCTAATTTGATTAACCAAAACCCTTACTACTTTCTTAAATTTATAAAACAACCCTAATCCATTCCAATTTTTCAAAATCTTCACATTAGCATAAATAATAATGATAATAATTCCAAATTCCCCAAAACCCTAAATGTTAATTAAAGAACCCTAAATTGAGACATAAACCTAAATTTGTATCTTTGCTGACTTTATTTTTTTTTAGATTTGATTATATAGTTTATTATATGTTTTGATGGTTGATTTATTTTTCATGCTTGATTTATTTAATTTATCATGGATGATTATTTTCTTTATTATTATGATTATTATTTGTTTGTTTTAGTATTAAAATTGTAAGAGGTATGTTTCCACTTTGTGGGTACCTCATTAGTTAAGTATTATGTAATTTAAATTGCTGTTATATTTTAGATCAATGTAAAGGACATGTTTTCACCTTTTGGTGGGTGTCCTATTTAGTTTAGACATGAACGATGTAAGGACATGTTTCCATCCTCGGATGGGTGTCCATTTATTTGCTTTGTTTAGACCTTGCTTTTATTTTAATATAATGATGCTTTATTTTAATTGTTGCATGGATAATATTGTTATATTTAAGAATTTTATAATATTAAGACCTGTAGAGGAGGCCGGTTCCAATGAACAGAGAGTCGTGGGGGTTCTGGGCCATTTATCACCTTCCCCAAATGCACCTAACTTTTTGAACCCATTAGGGGGTTGGGGATTCCTTAGGAATCAAGTCATCCACCCCTTTCTTTTTCCCGGCCCATCCAGGTGGCGACTTCATTTTCTCCAGGCTTAGGTCCATGTTCTCTAAGGCCCCAAGCCTAAACAGTGCCGAAGTCGCAATAACCATTCCACCGGGAATGGGGACAAAAATCCCCGCTCATAGTGGCGACTCCACTGGGGATTAGAGAAGTTGATTCCATTGGTTTTTATATTATTCTTTTCTTTCTTACCATGATATTATCCATTGCATCATTTAGATTGCATTGTGTGCGTGAGTTAGGACTCCCATGTTACCCGTGTTGTGTTATGTAAGGGATACCATACTTTCACTCAAGGTATGGAGATCAAGCACGGCATAACCACTCATAGCCTTGTACCATTTGGTATATACTTGCTATGGGAACCTAAGCCTTTTCAACCCAAAGACTAAAGCTCATGTAATTGGCCTAGTTACTTTCTTTAGGTTTTTACTGCAAATGCATGTTGTTTGACTATGGTTAATTTATCTTGGTTTAAATCATGGCTTATTTAGTTTGTTCTTTTTCTAATATGACCTAAGTACATTGTAAGCTCAAAATAAATTTTTCTTTAAAGTCCAAAAGACCAAAGCAATTTTCAAAAACTTTCTAAGATGATCTTTGGACATAAAACTTTTCTAAAAAATAAATCAAAAATACTTTTCTCATGATCCAAATACAAAGCCCAAAATCCATGTTTTCTAAAATCTTTTACAATGGGCTAAGAAACAAAGTTATCCAACCTTTTCTTACAAAGAGCTTGCAAATTATTTAGGTCAATTATGAAATATCAAAAATTAATTGTGAGCCTAGTTTATACTAAGAGTTATTAATCATGAGCTTGTTTTTGGCATGAATCATCAGTTACTTTTTTCAAGTGAGAAATCTATTTATAATAAAACTCTTAATTTAGTTTTAATCCAATATAGCATAAAAGATACTATTTGTTGGTTGAATGGATTAAAACCTAATTAATGGGAATTATCATAAACTGATTTCCATTTTTAAATATAACTATTGGTTGAAATGTCCAAGAGAATTATTCAAAAACAAGATACCCCATGTTGGTATTTTGTTAACCATATACCTAGGAAAAGAGACTCACCATTCGTGTGTGGATGTTCTAAGGTTGGAAGGGACATTCAACTTATCTTTATTGATTGTTTGTGCATACATGCATACATACATTTGCATTTCATATCATTGATCCTCTCTGGCTCACAGCCCTGGATTACGATAGTTCAAAAGCTTATGACAATCTGACCTACGCCAGAGATGAAGAATCTAGTAGCAACTCAATCACTTGCTCACCAAAAGCAATGGAACATGAACAAATTCAAAGAATGGTGGACGACGCCCTCAATACCAAGATGGAAGAAATAAAAGAGGCCCTAGTTGAGACCATGAAGAACCAATTGGCTGCAGTTTTAGAAAATCATGCCGAAGCATCTGCTAGCACTAAGAAGCCAAAGGACAAAGGAAATACTAAAGTTAGTGAAGTGGTTTTTGATGATGATAAGGTGATCATTGATGATGATGATGATTGGGCTCAATACTTCCATGATCCTCAAGACAAGAAGAAAGAATCGAAGATTGTTGAAAGATCAGCTATGGAGAAAACTGGGACCTCTGATGTCGAAAAGATGATTGCGGATTTAGAAAAGAAATTTGAGAAGAAGCTCAAAACCGAAGAAATGTCCGAAGTTGACAAATTATTTGAGCTAGATGAAGAAGTGCTATACAAATTCAAGATGCCATCCTTTGTAATGTTTTATGGAATCAGAAATCCTCACCTCCACGTGAAGTAGTATATCACTGCCATGCAGTCCGCCTGAGCTACTAAGGCTCAAACTCTAAGGTGTTTCATACTCTCATTGGATCCTATTATCAAAAATTGGTTCAATACCTTAGAAGAAGGAACACAAAAGAGTTGGGATCTGCTATACAAGGTGTGAGTGGGGATTTTTGCCCCCACTCCCTGTGGAATGGTTCTTGCGACTTCGGCATTGTTTAAGCTCGGGGCCTTAGAGAACACGGACCTAAGTTTGGAGAAAATGGAGTCGCCACCCGGATGGGCCGGGAAAAAAGAAAGGGGTGGATGACTCAATTCCTAAGGAATCCCCAATCCCCTAATGGGTTTGAAAAGTTGGGTACGTGTGGGGAAGGTGAGAAATGGCCCAGCACCCCCACAATGCCCGGTTCATTGGAACCGGCCTCCTTTACAGGTCTTAATATTATAAAATTCTTAAATATAACAATATTATCCATTTTACACGCAATATTTGAAATAAAGCATCATTATATTAAAATCAAATCAATGTCCAAACAAAGCAAAAAAAAATGGACATCCATCCGAAGATGGAAACATGCCCTTACATCATCCATGTCTAAGCTAATAGGACACCCACCAAAAGGTAGAAACATGTCCTTTAGATTGGTCCAAAATATAAAAGTGATTTGAATTACATAGAACTTAATAAACGAGGTACCCACAAAGTGGAAACATACTCTTACAACATTTGGAAATCAAAATATATCGATAAAAGTAAATAACCACTCGTCATAAATAAATCATTCATCAAAGATATTAAACATTAATTAAAATAGAAAGTAAATATCAATCCATGATAAATTAAATAAATCAAGTATTGAACTTAAATAAATCAAAGCATGTAATAAACTACATAATTAAATCTAAAAATAAAGCAAGTAAAGATACAAATTAGGTTACTGTTTCTATTTAAAATTCTTTAATTAATATTTTAGGGTTTTGGAATTTTAGTATTATAGGGTTTGTAATTCTTAGCTACTGTAAGTTTTAAGATAATTGAAATGGATTACGGTTTTATAATTTAAGAAATTAGTAAGGTTCCTTGATTGATCAAATTAGGGTTTGAAGGGTAAATTTATGAAATTAGGGTTTTGACATTTTAAAACATTTAGCTTTATAATTCATAGCTACTGGATTATTATTTTGGATTTACTATATTGGCTTTGAATGTTTAGGTTTATAAGATTTTAAATATTAGGGTTTTGAGGACTAGAGTTTATGAAAACTAGGGTTTACGTATTAGTTTTGAGGGAATTAGGGTTTTTAGTGTTTCGAAAAATACATTTGGTTTTAGGATTTGAGAAAACAATTTATAGTTTTATAAAGCTATATGTGATTTTTAGAAACCGTAAGATAAATTTAGTGTTTGGATATTTAACAAAACATTTGGGAATTTTGGAAAAAAAAGTGAGAGGAAAACAGTTTAGGGTTTTTTTAAAAGCTTTTGGAAATAAGAAAAACGTTTTAAGGTTTTTGGAAACAAAAAAGTATTTCTTAGGGTTCTTAAGGTTTTGAAAAGACAGAATTAGGGTTCTTAAATTTTAGAAGAAACAAAATTAGGGTTCTTGAGCTTTAAAAGAAACAGAAGGAACAATTTAAGATTTTTGGAAAAAAAAAGAAATGAATTAAGGTTTTTAAGGTATTTAGAAACAGAGGAAATCATTTAAGGTTTTTGGAAATAAAGATCAAGTTATTACATCTTCAAATATCAAATTTTTGTGTGTATAATCTTATGAAACAAAGAAAGAACGAAACTACTGTAAGAAAATAAAAGAAATTAAAGATTCAAACCTTTGTTCGTTGGTTCCACCAAAAATTGCTTCTTGGATGAACAAGGACAAAGGAAAGGTTGCTACCTTTGATCAATCATTGATTTGCTTGCTTATTGCTAGAATTTTCAAAGTCCCACTATCCGATCCAAAGTTTTTTTTTGTTAATCTTCTTAAAATCCAGTCCAATCGTCGCTCCTTTTTTTTTGTCTTTTTTGTGTTATTTATAGTAAATTTTGGAAGCTTAATTGTTTAAGGAAATTATCATTAATTAGGAAAAGGAAAACAAAACCAAATAGAATTTGGTTTCGGAAAAAATTGCGTCGGAAAAATTTTGCTGGCGAAAAAACTACTGCGGACTGCTACGAGGAACAGCGTAGAAAATTGCAAGGGGGCGCGGCCAGGCTGTTTCGACCATTGGCGATGAAATTTTTTGTCTCCGATTTTTATTTTTATTTATTATTATTATTATTATTTTACTATTATAATAATTTTAAAAATTATCAAAAATAAATACTAAAATAAATATTAAGATAACACAAAAAATATTTTGGACTAATTAAAATATATTGGACTGGACTGGGTAAAAAATTAATGGTCTACACAAGGCCTTCATCCAACAATATGGATACATGTTGAAATGGAAGTTACCTTAATGGAAGTGGAGTCCATTAGACAAAGGCCAAATGAGAATTTTGTGGACTATATGAAAAAAATGGAGAAATAAGGCCGCTTTGCTAAAGAAAAGGCTTGATGAATCCGATCAAATAAGGATGATTGTGAGAGGGGTGTTGCCTAGTCTTCATGAAAGGATGTCTCATACACTTATCCATGATTTCAAAGATCTCCTCCAAGCTGGTCTGCAAAATGAAGAATGGGAAAGAGAGAAGAACCATTTTTCAACAAGAATGAACGAGAAAGGAAACTATCAGTCTGGTAACCAAAGCATGCAAAAGGCAGTCGGTGTTAATGCTACTAGCCAAGGAACAAGGAGGTAGTTTTCAAAATTGGGGAAACCGATGTCTTGGGTTCTTAATAAGCTTCAAAGAAAGGGATTGTTACAACCCTTAAATCCTCGTCCTTTGCCTAACCCTCTCCCACCTAATTTCGACACTAAAGCATTTTGTTAGTTTCATCAAATGTAAGGGCATGACATGGATAGATGTGCGAGGTTGAGGCATGAAATCCAAAATTTGATTGATAGTGGGAAGCTACCCGAGCCCAACAAGCTGAACACCAAAGAAAATCCATTACCAAGGTTTAATAGAATACCACCACTGGCAACCTTCATGATTGGTGGAGGTTTGCATGAAAGTTTTGTCATGTCTTCTTTCCAAGATGTGGGTGGAGAAGCAACCAAAGAAGACGAGGTATTTGACGAGATTGAACAAGCTATGATGGGTAAAGAAGTAGAAATTTGTGTTGTCAATGGGTTTTGGGATTCAAGCGATAGTGATGATGATCTTGTATCCAAGAAGGAGGAATGGACCTGGTCCGAGCTCGAGGAAGATAAATTAATGAACACTAGATCCAGTAAGCCTTATGCAAGGCCACCGCCTAAGGAGGTAGAAATTAATAAGGGAAAGGAAGTTAAAGTAGGGAATAAAGAAGAAGAAGATGATACTGTGCTCAAGCAACTAAAAAGGACCCAAGCAAGTGTTAGCATTTGGGATTTATTGGCTACTTCTAAAAAGCACCAAGAAACTATGGCCAAGGCCTTTGCTAGCATGCCAATTTCCACCTCCATAACACCGAAGGAGCTAATCTACATCATAAAAATTGAGGGAGTAATGAAATGTGAAGATATTCAAGAGAAGAGCGAAGTTAATATGGGAGCGGTATCTTTCTCAGTTGCGGATTTATCGAAAGAGGGGAGAGATCACATCCGCCCTCTCTTTATCAAAATAGAAATTAAAGGAAAAAGGACTCCATGTGTAATGGTTGATAATGGGTCTGCCATAAATGTTTGTCCACTTGAAATATTGCCAAAACTAGCCATGTCAACAAGGGATCTATACCCAACTGAGGTAACCATTCAGTCTTATGACAACACCAAGACACATGCCGAAGGAACTTTCAAAACTACTGTCAAGGTTGGTCCAATTGTATCTATTATGGAATTTGCTGTTTTGGAGATACTTGTGACCTTTGCCTTACTCTTGGGATGACCATGGTTTCATCCTCTTGGTGGAGTTCCTTTCACCCTTCATCAAAAGATAAAGTTTCCTAACGGAGATGAGATAGTGGTCATCGAGGCTGAAGATAATGAAGTTGTTAATGCTCTAATGATTGAGAGGCTTCTCAATGGTTTCCAAGTAGCTGCAATTTCTGATGATGAAGTAGTGGACTCCAAAGTCTTGAATATGATGAAGAACATGAACTACCTTCCCTGAGCTGGTCTTGGTAAGGGTAAGGCCAGTTTGACAAAGCTGCCAGATTTTAAAACTCAAACTTACAAGAAGGGGTTGGGATATGATAAAGTCAACAAAGATGTCCAGCCAAAGAAGAATGAGAAGATGAGCTTTCCGCCACTTGAAAAAATCTTTGTCAAAGCTCCAGACATTGGACCACTCTAAGGAAACCCCGAGCCAATCATGTTCATAGGAAAGTTGATCCTGGGTTTTGAAATTTTTGCAGATATTGCCGAGCTAGTGGAGCAAGTGAAGAAAGAGCTCACCCTGCCAGCCAATAAGGAGTCCAATCCAGAAGAAAAGAAGGAAGCTGTCCTAAAAGCTGAGAAGACTCCGGCGGAGATTGCTGCCCTTATTGAAGAGAAATTTGAAGACATTCTGCCTTATGATTTTAAGAACAATGATTTTGATTTTGATTTTAATTTGTCTACTTTGTATGAGGATGATGATGTTTTCTTTTCCAAAATGAATGCAATAAAGTCTGATTTTGCTTACTTGTGTGATGTTTCTCCTGATGGTTGCATACATTCAAATAGCATTTACATGAGCATCGTTAATATTAATTTTGTTGACACACAATCATTAAATTTGGGAACAATCAAAAATCCTAAAAACATTAGCATATCATCCGACCTTTCTCCTGATAAGAGAAAGAGATTTGAAAAAATATTCAAAAAATATGAAGAAGTATTTGCTTGCTTTTATGAGGATATGCCTAGAATAGATCGAGACATAGCCGAACATCTTATTCCTACTTACACTCACATGAAACCTGTCAAACAAAAGCTTAGGCGATTAAGACCTGAGTGGGCTGAATTGATTAAAGAAGAGGTCACTAAACAAATACAAGTGAAGTTCCTTGAAGTGATAGAATATCCAGATTGGCTAGCAAACATAGTACCCGTGCCAAAGAAAGATGGAAGAATAAGGGTATGTGTGGACTATAGAGATTTAAATAAGGCTTCCCCTAAAGATGATTTTCCTTTACCTCATATAGATGTTCTCATTGATAGTGTAGCCTCTAGCGTGCTACACTCATTTGTAAATGGATTTTTCGAATATAACCAAGTGTTAATGGCCCAAGAAGATAAAGCCAAAACTGCTTTCATTACTACATGAGGTATATTTTGTTATAGGGTGATGTCGTTCGGCTTAAAGAATGCTGGAGCAACGTACCTCATAAGGGAGGAGGTCACGGGTTCGAATGAGGGAGACGACCTCATTTGAGGCCAAATAAACAAATTCCTGCTCGGGAGCCGTGAGGTGAACGGGTTCTGTGGTGGCTTGCTCGGTTGAGGGCTGGGACTTTGGTCCACCTATGGGAGAAAAGGGCCAATAGACCAGCTGTCGTAAGACTGTGCTAGTGGGGTCGTTACAGTTAAAAAGGCACCTTTGGGAGCCAAATAAACAAATCCTGCTGGAGGGCCCGCGAGGGCAGTCAAGTACTGTGGCGGCCTACCGGGTTGAGGGCTGGGACTATGGTCCACCTATGGGAGAAAAGGCCCAATAGACCAGCTGTCGTAAGACAGTGCAGGTGGGGTCATTACATGTATAGCTGTAGTTTGGTATTCTAAGAAGTTGCGGCATTACTTTCAATCTTATAGTGTGCAAGCAATTTTCAGGTTGGATCCAATGAAGTACTTAAGGGAGACACCCTCTTTGATTGGAAAGTATGGTCGATGGTTGATAATATTAGAAGAATTTGAGATTGAGTATGTAACCAGAAAAACAATCAAAGGTAGAGTGGTTGTAGAATTCCTAGCCCAACAACCATTACCGGATAGTGAAGAGGTAGTCTTGGAATTTTCGGATGAACATATAGAGGCCATTGAAGTACAAGGATGGAAAATGTATTTTGAAGGAGCTCTAAATAGGAAAGGAGCAGGTTTGGGAGTCATACTAGAATCGCCCAAAGGGGAACTTATCCCTTTAGCCAAAAGGTTGAAATTCAGGGCAACCAATAATATGGGTGAGTATGAAGCATGTATCTTTGGTTTGGAAACCCTAATGATTATGAAGGTGAATAAGGTGGAAATTTTTGGAGATTCATTGCTAGTAGTATCCCAAGTAAATGGAGAGTGGGAGTTGAAAGAAGAGAAATTAAAACCATGCCACCATTACTTGACCATGATGAAGAAGAACATTAAGGAGTGTAGGTTTATACTCCTACCAAAAGAAGAAAACCAGATGGCTAATGCCCTAGCCACATTGGCTTCGGTATGGGAAAATCCTATCAACATATTCCTCAAGCCTCTGATTTTGACCAGTTCATCAACTTCTTGCTATGAATATGAGATAATTATGAAAACTGATACAGACCATGATGCGTGGTATGATACTATAAGATGATTTTTAGAGGAAAGGGAATACCTGTTGGGGGCAACAAAGAAAGAAAGAAGAGCCATAAGGCGGTGGTTTTTGCAATACATCACCTTTTGATGGAGAGTTATATCAAAGATGGCCCGATGGGGTTCATTTGAGATGCTTGAGGTAGCCTGAAGTGGAGCATATCATGTCAGAAATACATACGGGAAGTTGCGGTCCGCACATATGTAACACCCCTTCCCGACCTACGAATAAGCTAGGGAGGAATGTCACATCAGGATGCGAGCTCTGGTTACAATGTCTTAATTAAGAATTCTTATGAAAAATTTTTCAAAAAATTGGGTGGAGTTTCCCTTAAAAAGTGGGGTTCCCAAGTGTCGCCAAAACTGATTTTTTTTAAAAAAAAAACAATACTTTTGTTCACAATTCAACTCAAGAACACTCCCAATAATAATCTCCCTTATATCATCAACTACACCCTGCAAGAAAATTTCACACTTCTATATCGTTTCTCAAGATCGCATATCATTTGCTAAGTTTCATTACCATACTATTGTTTATTCTCTTGTTACATACACCATAATACTTAATATGTTTAACAAACCTTTACAATAGATATAACGTACACGCCATACTACTATTTTATGTCAAAAGTTCTACCCTATTCGCCGTCGAGCTGGTGCGGGCCGCTGATCTTCTATCCACTACCTGCGAGTTAGACATATAACTCGCTGAGCAACTTATTGCCCAGTGAGTACTTTAACCATTGTTGAATATAAATAGTGCAAGGAAGGTTGTTGAAACACATATAAAAGTAGAATACTGCATAATTAAACTATTTTCATACAATCATCATATTTATATTTTCTAATTAAGTTAAGATTCACGTTCTGTATGTAAATAATATGTAATATAACTTCATTATAATTATGAGTTAATCTGCTCCACTAGGTAATTATGAATACACCGATCTCAAAATGAGGCCTCGTATACAGTTACGCGTGGTCTTGACCTGACATGACTAATTTCCATGGTCTTGGTCTCACACGATATGGAATATACAACATAATTGTGTGATCTTGGTCTCACACGACTAGTTGCCATGATCTTGACCTCACACGATATAACCGCACACGCATAAGTAATATCCAGACAGAAGCCGTTAAGACAGTACTAATGGTAGGACGACATGCCAAACCCCCATTCCAGACCGGTTTTACCCATTTACCGAGTAGAGCATATATAACATTTCATATATACCCATTCACTTCGTATATATACCACATATTCTCCATGTATATACAATATATACTTACACAAATACCACATATACTCACATATGTATCATATGTATTCACATATATATCATATACACGCATATATATACCATATATACACGTATTCCCCACGTATATACCTTATCTATATATTCACATGATAACGAACATGTATTCCATCACGTGACTTTTATCATGGTTATGAAATTCAGATTGATTTTCTCCTCTTTTCCATCTAATTTATTCTTCATATTCATACTTAAACTCAATACCAAAAATAAAATGATAAAACACCCACACCAAGTTTTTCACCAAGTTACTAATGAAAAATTACCATATGAACAATAAACTCTGGTTCTTGACCCAACTTGATCCTTGTATTAGAAAATTTGTATAAAATAATCCACTTGGCTAAAAACTCAAAATTTTTTACAGAATTTAGTTTTACATCTTAAAATCATTCCTTTAAAATTTCAGATCAAACTGGACACAAAATCTTGGTCAAGTAGTTCACCCAACCAAACTGCTCCAGTTGCCTTGCATCCTGGAAGCAGTTCTGAATTTTGTGAATTCCGTAAATTAAATTCAATCGATATGGTTCCAAATTACTTTTCTCAAACACTAGACTCACTAAAAAACAAGATATCCAAAATTAAATTGGATATCATGTTTCTACATTTTATTAAAAATCCAGAAAGATGGCTGTCTCAGTCAAGGTACCTGCTGGAGTAGGTCTAATAAAAATAATCTTTCCAAAATCATAACCATTCCAAATTCAACTCAACATATTTTTCAGTCATTCTAGACCCATTGAGACACATCATATCAAAAGTTCAACTCAAGATAATTTTTCTATATTTAATTAAAAATCATACAAGTCACAACATTTTACTAATTGTAAAACAGAAAAATTTCAAAAGGAGTTCAATGGTTAAAGTACCAAAACTTACTATTTCTTGGTCCTTTATCTATATCACTTCCTTTCCTTCCTTGTCTCCTTGATTTCCTATGAAATTTAACATCACATATACAAAGGTAAGAACCCTAGGTATAGACATAGTCTTATCTTATGATTTTTCTAATGGTTGCTAGCTTATTTTCACCATTAAACACCATTTCTATTCATTCTCCAACTATTTTGCTATTCTCCATCATATTCATCAACTTTCTAATATTTTCCCTAATTAAACATGACTTTAATTCCTTCCATACAAAGCCTAATACTCAAATTAAATGAAAGAGAAGAAGTTAGCTTGAAGAATTACCTTAATTTCTCTTGAAAAAAAAAACTTGATAAATCACTTAGAAATTGAAACTTTCCCTTGGCTCTTTTGGAAGAAGCCCACAGCAATGGAGTCCCAAAATGAAGATAATGGAGTTTTCTAGGTGTTAAGCATGTGTCTTATGCTTTAAGACAAAAATTAGATGTTAGATAATTATTTAATTAATTAATTATTTATTTTTAACTTGAATGGTCTTGATTTATCCACCAAAATTGAACAAATGGCCATGATTTGGCCACTTGAAAGTTACTTTTCCTTCTTTATAATTTTGCCCCTCAAATTGGTTCTATTTACAAAATTGCCACTCCGGTGGAAATGACCAAAATGCCCTTGTTGCAAAATCATCCGTAACTTTCAAACCGTGCGTATTCGGGAAAAATTTTGAGCCACCGTTACGACCCGATAAATCCCGAGAACACATCTATTACATCCATTATGGGCACTATTAAGAACCGACATAACTTTTTGGAAAAGTACCTTTAGGTCCTCAGCCTCTTAAAAAATTTCAATTAGGTCCCGTTAGCTCCACTGTGTACACCAATTTCATATTTAACTATCCCGAGCCTCTATTTGACCACTCGTTCATGTCCTTCTTGCCTATTACTCGACTGTCTAGCCTTTGGGATGTGACAACATGAGTGATTTGGCCCTAGTTAAGAAGATAATTCAACAAGGTTATTACTGGTTGACTATGGAGAGAGATTGTATAGAGTTCGTAAAGAAGTGCCAACAATGTCAGATGTATGGTAGTTTGAATCACATGCCTCCTGAAGAATTACATTCTATGTCTTCACCCTGGCCCTTTGCCACCTGGGGTATCGACATTATAGGAGAGATACATCCGACAGCCTCAAACGGTCACCATTTCATTATAGTAGCAGTAGATTATTTTTCAAAATGGGTCAAAGCCGAGTCCTTCAATAAATTGGGCACAAGCCAAATGGCTAGATTTATTGAAAAGAATCTCATCTGCAGGTATGGGGTCCCGCACAATGTGATATCAGACAACGGGGTACAGTTTCATAGAGTAGTTAAGGACATATTCTCAAAGTACCAAATCCATCATCACTGATCTTCTCCTCATAGACCAAAGGCTAATGGTGCATTAGAAGCAACAAACAAGACAATTAAGCAGATCATGTCCAAGATGACTAAGACATATAGGGATTTGCTAGAGATGCTTCCTTTTGCTTTATGGGGATATAGAACAAGTGTGCGAACACCAACTGGAATGACACCGTTCTCATTGGTTTACAAGATGGAAGTAGTATTGCCAATTGAAATTGAGATCAAGTCATTAAGAGTAGTCTTGGAAGCTGAACTGCCTAAAATGGAATGGGTAGTGAGTAGATACACACGGTTAGCTTTACTAGAGGAGAGAAGGTTAAAATCACTGTATCATCATCAACTGTATCAAAGGAAAATAGCTTTATAATAGAACAGTTAAGATCAGAAAAACTCAAAGTTGGGGATTTAGTGTTGAAACAATGTAAGCCTAATGTATCTGATCCAAGAGGGAAGTTTAGGCCTAGCTGGGAAGGGCCATATGTTGTGAAACAAGTCATGAATAAGGGTGTAGTGAAGTTATCAGACATGGATGTAAACAAGTTTAGTGAGCCAGTGAACATTGACAGGTTGAAGAGGTTTTATGCATAAAAAAAGGAAGAATAAAAAAAAGGAAAAGGAAAAGAGCTCACTAGGTTGAAAACCAAAAAAGGGCAGCCTAGGCAAAAGTTAGAGTAGTTCGCTAGTTCCGAAAACCTGAAAGGGCGGGCTAGGCAACAATTAGGGCTAAATGAGAGAAAATTGTCAATTAGAACCCAAAAGGGCTAGTTGGCAACAGGAGTGATCTTGTGTATGCTGGCTTTATGTTTGGTTGTTCCCCAATTTAATAAAACATAATTAATGTTAAAATTTTTCTATGTGCACTGTTATAAGTATTTGACCAGATATGGATGAAATAAATAAACACAATAGCAAAAGGTGATGACAAATTATAAAAGGAAAAGAAGCATCTTTTATTACTTTATTATTATTTTTTCATCCTAACAATACATTTTCTAAATTAACAAATATAAAA
Source organism: Garcia nutans (assembly GCA_947685225.1). Lineage (NCBI taxonomy): Eukaryota > Viridiplantae > Streptophyta > Magnoliopsida > Malpighiales > Euphorbiaceae > Garcia > Garcia nutans. Next base: position 42,730,963 of record CANTUV010000045.1, read on the forward strand.
TCTATGGTAGACGATAAGTGTAATGTGTTGACCAGCTTTGCTTTAGCTGATCCAAGTAGGCTTTAGTCAAGCAAGGCATGTCTAAATCGGAAGTGAATTCAGAATCGCGAGGCTCAACTCCATACTAACGGCTAAGCCGGCGAGGATCATAGCAAGTACCTCGTCGAAGAGCAGCAAGAGGAATATACATCAAGTATGTTCGCATGGTGATACGAGAAATCTTCCACCAAGGTACCAACCAACGGATGTTGACTTCAACGCACGAATGGATCCAGTCAACCCATTCAGCATATGAAGAAGCAGGATGGAGTAGTTTCCTAGCGGAATGATGTCGTGGCAGATATCTGTTAAAATCCATGGATGGAGTATCAAGCAAGCAGAGACACTCCTAAAGCCAAATCTATGAGGGAAAATTGAAATAAAAAATACAAAAAAATATATAATAATGAAAAAAAGTAAAAAAAAGAAAAGAAAGAAAAGAAAGAGTCCGCTAAGTTGAAAACCCGTAAGGGCAGCTTAGGCAAAAATTAGGATGGCTCGCTAGTTCCAAAAACCCACATGGGCGGACTAGGAAAAAATTAGAGCAATAAAAATATAATAAAAAAGAGAGGTCTGCTAAGTTGAAAACCCGCAAGGGCGGCTTAGACAAAAATTAGGACAGCTCGCTAGTTCCGAAAACCCGAGTGGGCGGACTAGGCAAAAATTAGAGCAATAAAAAAAAGAGAAGAAGAAGAAAGAGAAAACCTAAATTGAAAACCTGAAAGGGTAGTTTTGTAACACCCCTACATCCAGTACACGCACACTACAAACACCACAATGTAATATTCGTGCACTGAACATAGGGATACTACGGTTTTCCTTAACATTCAAATCATTTTAAAAGATACCATAACCTTTCTTCTATATACATTATAGAAGATAAGTAATTAACTTGCAATATAAAACAAAATAGATATATATATATATATTACTTAATACGCAGCGGAATTTATAAAATATTTACATATATAAATACATTCAAATCCATATTTACAATTATACATATATTTACATTAAACTCAATACTTTACAAAATATAAAAGAGTTATACATGATTGGCAGCTCTTCTCTGATCTTTAAGTCCCAAAATAAACTCTTCAATGCCAAGACTCACTTGGTCTCGAGGAACTCTCGGGTTAAACTCTGTCACCTGCGCGATCACTAAGAAGCCGAAGGACAAAGGGAAGACGAAAGTTAATGAAGTGGCTTGTGATGATGAGAAGGTGATCATTGATGATGATGATTGGGCTCAATACTACCAAGATCTTCAAGATAAAAAGGAGCCAAAGGTTGTTGAGAAGGCAACTATTGAAAAGACCAAGACATCTGATATTGAAAAGATGATTGCTGATATAGAAAAGAAATTTGAGAAAAAGCTGGAAACTGAAGAAATGTCCGAAGTTGAGAAATTATTTGAGCTAGATGAAGAGGTCCCATACAAGTTCAAGATGCCATCTTTTGCAAAGTATAATGGCACTAGAAATCCTCATCTCCATGTGAAGCAGTATATCACTGCCATGCAATCTGCCCAAGCTACTAAGGCTCAAACTCTAAGGTACTTCATGCTCTCATTGGATCTTGTTGTCCAAAATTGGTTCAATACCTTAGATGATGGAACAAAAAAGAGTTGGGATCTACTTTACAAAGCCTTCATCCAACAATGTGGATACAATGTTGAAATGGAAGTTACCTTAATGGAAATTGAGTCTATTAGGCAACGACCAAATGAAAAATTTGTAGATTATGTCAAGAGATGGAGAAATAAGGCTGCTTTACTCAAGAAGAGGCCCGATGAATCTGATCAAATAAGGATGATCATGAGAGGCGTCCTGCCCAATCTCCGTGAAAGAAAGTCTCATACACTCATCCGCGACTTCAAAGATCTTCTCCAAGCTGGTTTAAAAATTGAAGAGTGGGAAAGGGAGAAGAATCACTTTTTCAATAAAAAGGAATGAGAAAGGGAACTACCAGTCGGGCAATCAAAGCACACAAAAAGAAGTGGATGTTAATGTAACCGGTCAAGCAAATAGAAGGCAGATTTCAGATCTGGGGAAGCCTTTGTCTTGGGTCTTCGATAAGCTACAAAAGAAAGGGTTGTTACAACCATTGGCTCCTCGACCTTTACCTAGTCCATTACCCCCAAAATTTGATACTAAGGCTTTTTGTCAATTCCATCAGACTCAAGGACATGAGACTGATAGGTGTACCCGATTAAGGCATGAGATTCAAGATTTGATTGATAGTGGCAAGCTACCTGAGCTGGATAAGCCCAATACCAAAGATAACCCTTTGCCTAAATTTGGAAGAGTGCCACCACCAGCAACCTTTATGGTGGGAAAAGGATTGGAAGAAGATTTTATTTTATCCTCTTTTCAAGATGAGAATGTTGAAGATGTGAAAGGAAAAGAAGCCTAACTCAATGTGTAACACCCCATCTTAGCCTACTTTTATAAACCAAGATGGACTGTTATCTCATGGTGGTTGTGTCTTAATATTTTACTTAGCCAATTTTAAGTGCAGATTTTAAAAAATTTTGCCAGAGTTTCCCCTATAATTGGTGGTCCCAAGTGTCGACAAAACTGATTTTTCTTATTTATGAAAAACATTTTGTTTCACAATTCAATACAAGCACACTCCTAATAATCCACCCTTATAACCTCAACTACAAATACTGTAAGAAGAATTCACACTTCTATATTCACAACCCAACTCAATTCAAAACCATATGGTTATTATACATTACTAGATTTACATGCCACATCAAGTTATCTCTTTGTATTGTTCAAATGAGTACATGGCAGTTTCTAATACCAAAATACAAAATCAAGAGCACCTCCTAAGCTTGTTGATGACCGACAGATCGCAGGACTCCTCTGCTTGCTACTAGCTCCTTGCTAATAATCTATGAGTTTAGAAGAAACTAAACTCGCTAAGCATTGCTTAGTGGGTACTTTAACTAATTACAGAAAATGAATAATAAAAGCATAATGCACTTTTAAAAGCAATGAATCGTATTGAAAAATAATATCACAGTAAAAACAATCCATACATGTCATATATTCAGTTATTATCATTTTATCAGTTTGCTCCACAAGGTAATTATGAATACACCGATCTCGAAATGAGGCCTCGTATAGAATTACGCGTGGTCTTGACCTCACACGACTAATTGCCATGGTCTTGGTCTCACACGATATAACTGCGTGGTCTTGACCTCACACGACTAATTGCCATGGTCTTGGTCTCACACGATATAACTGTGTGGTCTTGGTCTCACACGACTAGTTGCCATGATCTTGACCTCACACGATATAATCCCCATTCCAGACCGGTTTTACTCATTTACCGAGTAGAGTATATATAACATTTCATATATACACATTCACTTTGTATATATATACCACATATTCTCCATGAATATACAGTATATACTCACACAAATACCACATATACTCACATATGAATCATATGTATTCACATATATACCATATACACGCATATATATACCATATGAACAAAAGTTTGTAAGAAAATAAAATTTATTTTATGTTAAAGTACCAAACAACAACATATCAAAATTTCAACTCAAGATAATATTTCTATATTTTAAAAATCATACAAGTCACAGCATTTTACTAATTGTAAAATAGAAAAATTTCAAATGGAGCTCAATGGTTAAAGTACCAAACCTTGTTTTTCCTTAGTCTTTATTCTATATCACTTCCTTTCCTTCCTTGTCTCCTTGATTTCCTTATAATCTTCTTTGTTACCAAACTCTTTAAATCAAAAGCCTTAAACTTAGGAAAAATCACCTCCTTCTTCCTTCTCTTATGGTTTGGACGAATTCATCATGCAAGAGGGGGCTTTTATACTTTCTTTCCTTAGCTTATTTTGATACAAATGGCAGCCATAAGTGGTGAATAGATGTTGACTTCCAATTGGTACACCTTATAGCAAAAATGGCCACTTTTAATTGGTCCATTTTCCTTCTTCTAATTGGTACACCTTATAACAAAACATGGCCACTTTTAATTGGTCCATTTGCCTTCTTCTAATTGGTACACTTTATAACAAAACATGGCCACTTTTAATTGGTCCATTTGCCTTCTTCTAATTGGTACACCTTATAACAAAACATGGCCACTTTTAATTAGTCCATTTGCCTTCTTCTTTTAATAAATGCTATATGGCTAATTATGATCCACTTTTGGGGTGGATGAATGCCTTAGGGCCATTTGTCCATCTCTTTTTCTTTTCTTCTTTTAATAAATGCTAAATGGCTACTTATGATTGACCCACTTGCCTCCTTCTTTTATCTTATTTATTTGGCAAGCCCTTAGGCTTCCTTTTATTCATATTTTGACCCCCTCAACTTTCTTGTGCTGTAATTTTATAGTCTAGGGTGTGAAAATATCAAAAATACTCTCTTAACGATTAATCGATTATAAGTTTTAAACCGTGCGTTTTCGGGAACAATTAAAATCCATGATTATGACCCGATTAATCTCAAGAATATTCTTCCGGGGTCGGATATGGGCACTATTAAGAACTTTTCGACACTTAATTTTTAAGTTTACATAGTTGCCCCTAACTTTTGAGAAATTTCCACTTAGGTCCTTTTGATATCCATTCCTGAACTTGCTGTCTTTCTTTATTAATATCTTTTTACTCACAACGCCAAATTAAGTAAATCTTATTCCCACTGAAACTAGACATTCGTGGATATATTTTATCAAAATTTCAGGTCGATCCAAGCTATATCTGATTTTTGATGGTCCTTTGAATCAAGCATACTATGTTGTCCTGAGGCAGGTTGCACATTGTCTACTAAATCAATCATATCTTATTCTGTACAACTCCAAATTGAGTAATTTCAAGTTATACATCTAGCTAAGACACGAATAAACAATTAAGTCTTCTTTGAGACTCTCTAATTCTGTCATTAACTTGGATGAAATTCGAACTCAAGTTATAGGTCATGTTCTAAACTCCTTTGTTCTAAGCCTAAATCATATCCTCTATGTCTGTTTCTTACCTATCTGGAATTCGGGATGTTACAATTCTATCCCCCTTAATTTATGTTTCACCCCAAAACTTACTTATTCATGCATGATTCTTATGTATAATTACACATAGCTTGTGATTCTACGTTTCGTTCCACGAATCTAGGGACATCCTATATTGACATAATTAGCTATCTGCTTAGTTCATCAACATATAACTCGATTATCAATTCCTATCTGGCATGTACATCTACCTATTCATCATATAACTTTCTCCTTACTTTATCTTACATGGCACACATAGTTATTTACTTACTACCTATCTCCCAGAATCGACTAAACCTATGCTCTGATACCACTAAATGTAACACCCCATCTTAGCCTACGTTTATAGACCAAGATGGACTGTTATCTCATGGTGGTTGTGTCTTAATATTTTACTTAGCCAATTTTAAGTGCAGATTTTAAAAAATTTTGCCAGAGTTTCCCCTATAATTGGTGGTCCCAAGTGTCGACAAAACTGATTTTTCTTATTTATGAAAAACATTTTGTTTCACAATTCAATACAAGCACACTCCCAATAATCCACCCTTATAACCTCAACTACAAATCCTGCAAGAAGAATTCACACTTCTATATTCACAACCCAACTCAATTCAAAACCATACGGTTATTATACATTACTAGATTTACATGCCACATCAAGTTATCTCTTTGTATTGTTCAAATAAGTACATGCCAGTTTCTAATACCAAAATACAAAATCAAGAGCACCTCCTAAGCTTGTTGATGACCGACAGATCGTAGGACTCCTCTGCTTGCTACTGGCTCCTTGCTAATAATCTATGAGTTTAGAAGAAACTAAACTCGCTAAGCATTGCTTAGTGGGTACTTTAACTAATTACAGAAAATGAATAATAAAAGCATAATGCACTTTTAAAAGCAATGAATCGTATTGAAAAATAATATCACAGTAAAAACAATCCATACATGTCATATATTCAGTTATTATCATTTTATCAGTTTGCTCCACAAGGTAATTATGAATACACCGATCTCGAAATGAGGCCTCGTATAGAATTACGCGTGGTCTTGACCTCACACGACTAATTGCCATGGTCTTGGTCTCACACGATATAACTGCGTGGTCTTGACCTCACACGACTAATTGCCATGGTCTTGGTCTCACACGATATAACTGTGTGGTCTTGGTCTCACACGACTAGTTGCCATGATCTTGACCTCACACGATATAATCCCCATTCCAGACCGGTTTTACTCATTTACCGAGTAGAGTATATATAACATTTCATATATACACATTCACTTTGTATATATATACCACATATTCTCCATGAATATACAGTATATACTCACACAAATACCACATATACTCACATATGAATCATATGTATTCACATATATACCATATACACGCATATATATACCATATGAACAAAAGTTTGTAAGAAAATAAAATTTATTTTATGTTAAAGTACCAAACAACAACATATCAAAATTTCAACTCAAGATAATATTTCTATATTTTAAAAATCATACAAGTCACAGCATTTTACTAATTGTAAAATAGAAAAATTTCAAATGGAGCTCAATGGTTAAAGTACCAAACCTTGTTTTTCCTTAGTCTTTATTCTATATCACTTCCTTTCCTTCCTTGTCTCCTTGATTTCCTTATAATCTTCTTTGTTACCAAACTCTTTAAATCAAAAGCCTTAAACTTAGGAAAAATCACCTCCTTCTTCCTTCTCTTATGGTTTGGACGAATTCATCATGCAAGAGGGGGCTTTTATACTTTCTTTCCTTAGCTTATTTTGATACAAATGGCAGCCATAAGTGGTGAATAGATGTTGACTTCCAATTGGTACACCTTATAGCAAAAATGGCCACTTTTAATTGGTCCATTTTCCTTCTTCTAATTGGTACACCTTATAACAAAACATGGCCACTTTTAATTGGTCCATTTGCCTTCTTCTAATTGGTACACTTTATAACAAAACATGGCCACTTTTAATTGGTCCATTTGCCTTCTTCTAATTGGTACACCTTATAACAAAACATGGCCACTTTTAATTAGTCCATTTGCCTTCTTCTTTTAATAAATGCTATATGGCTAATTATGATCCACTTTTGGGGTGGATGAATGCCTTAGGGCCATTTGTCCATCTCTTTTTCTTTTCTTCTTTTAATAAATGCTAAATGGCTACTTATGATTGGCCCACTTGCCTCCTTCTTTTATCTTATTTATTTGGCAAGCCCTTAGGCTTCCTTTTATTCATATTTTGACCCCCTCAACTTTCTTGTGCTGTAATTTTATAGTCTAGGGTGTGAAAATATCAAAAATACTCTCTTAACGATTAATCGATTATAAGTTTTAAACCGTGCGTTTTCGGGAACAATTAAAATCCATGATTATGACCCGATTAATCTCAAGAATATTCTTCCGGGGTCGGATATGGGCACTATTAAGAACTTTTCGACACTTAATTTTTAAGTTTACATAGTTGCCCCTAACTTTTGAGAAATTTCCACTTAGGTCCTTTTGATATCCATTCCTGAACTTGCTGTCTTTCTTTATTAATATCTTTTTACTCACAACGCCAAATTAAGTAAATCTTATTCCCACTGAAACTAGACATTCGTGGATATATTTTATCAAAATTTCAGGTCGATCCAAGCTATATCTGATTTTTGATGGTCCTTTGAATCAAGCATACTATGTTGTCCTGAGGCAGGTTGCACATTGTCTACTAAATCAATCATATCTTATTCTGTACAACTCCAAATTGAGTAATTTCAAGTTATACATCTAGCTAAGACACGAATAAACAATTAAGTCTTCTTTGAGACTCTCTAATTCTGTCATTAACTTGGATGAAATTCGAACTCAAGTTATAGGTCATGTTCTAAACTCCTTTGTTCTAAGCCTAAATCATATCCTCTATGTCTGTTTCTTACCTATCTGGAATTCGGGATGTTACAATTCTATCCCCCTTAATTTATGTTTCACCCCAAAACTTACTTATTCATGCATGATTCTTATGTATAATTACACATAGCTTGTGATTCTACGTTTCGTTCCACGAATCTAGGGACATCCTATATTGACATAATTAGCTATCTGCTTAGTTCATCAACATATAACTCGATTATCAATTCCTATCTGGCATGTACATCTACCTATTCATCATATAACTTTCTCCTTACTTTATCTTACATGGCACACATAGTTATTTACTTACTACCTATCTCCCAGAATCGACTAAACCTATGCTCTGATACCACTAAATGTAACACCCCATCTTAGCCTACGTTTATAGACCAAGATGGACTGTTATCTCATGGTGGTTGTGTCTTAATATTTTACTTAGCCAATTTTAAGTGCAGATTTTAAAAAATTTTGCCAGAGTTTCCCCTATAATTGGTGGTCCCAAGTGTCGACAAAACTGATTTTTCTTATTTATGAAAAACATTTTGTTTCACAATTCAATACAAGCACACTCCCAATAATCCACCCTTATAACCTCAACTACAAATCCTGCAAGAAGAATTCACACTTCTATATTCACAACCCAACTCAATTCAAAACCATACGGTTATTATACATTACTAGATTTACATGCCACATCAAGTTATCTCTTTGTATTGTTCAAATAAGTACATGCCAGTTTCTAATACCAAAATACAAAATCAAGAGCACCTCCTAAGCTTGTTGATGACCGACAGATCGTAGGACTCCTCTGCTTGCTACTGGCTCCTTGCTAATAATCTATGAGTTTAGAAGAAACTAAACTCGCTAAGCATTGCTTAGTGGGTACTTTAACTAATTACGGAAAATGAATAATAAAAGCATAATGCACTTTTAAAAGCAATGAATCGTATTGAAAAATAATATCACAGTAAAAACAATCCATACATGTCATATATTCAGTTATTATCATTTTATCAGTTTGCTCCACAAGGTAATTATGAATACACCGATCTCGAAATGAGGCCTCGTATAGAATTACGCGTGGTCTTGACCTCACACGACTAATTGCCATGGTCTTGGTCTCACACGATATAACTGCGTGGTCTTGACCTCACACGACTAATTGCCATGGTCTTGGTCTCACACGATATAACTGTGTGGTCTTGGTCTCACACGACTAGTTGCCATGATCTTGACCTCACACGATATAATCCCCATTCCAGACCGGTTTTACTCATTTACCGAGTAGAGTATATATAACATTTCATATATACACATTCACTTTGTATATATATACCACATATTCTCCATGAATATACAGTATATACTCACACAAATACCACATATACTCACATATGAATCATATGTATTCACATATATACCATATACACGCATATATATACCATATGAACAAAAGTTTGTAAGAAAATAAAATTTATTTTATGTTAAAGTACCAAACAACAACATATCAAAATTTCAACTCAAGATAATATTTCTATATTTTAAAAATCATACAAGTCACAGCATTTTACTAATTGTAAAATAGAAAAATTTCAAATGGAGCTCAATGGTTAAAGTACCAAACCTTGTTTTTCCTTAGTCTTTATTCTATATCACTTCCTTTCCTTCCTTGTCTCCTTGATTTCCTTATAATCTTCTTTGTTACAAAACTCTTTAAATCAAAAGCCTTAAACTTAGGAAAAATCACCTCCTTCTTCCTTCTCTTATGGTTTGGACGAATTCATCATGCAAGAGGGGGCTTTTATACTTTCTTTCCTTAGCTTATTTTGATACAAATGGCAGCCATAAGTGGTGAATAGATGTTGACTTCCAATTGGTACACCTTATAGCAAAAATGGCCACTTTTAATTGGTCCATTTTCCTTCTTCTAATTGGTATACCTTATAACAAAACATGGCCACTTTTATTTGGTCCATTTGCCTTCTTCTAATTTGTACACTTTATAACAAAACATGGCCACTTTTAATTGGTCCATTTGCCTTCTTCTAATTGGTACACCTTATAACAAAACATGGCCACTTTTAATTAGTCCATTTGTCTTCTTCTTTTAATAAATGCTATATGGCTAATTATGATCCACTTTTGGGGTGGATGAATGCCTTAGGGCCATTTGTCCATCTCTTTTTCTTTTCTTCTTTTAATAAATGCTAAATGGCTACTTATGATTGGCCCACTTGCCTCCTTCTTTTATCTTATTTATTTGGCAAGCCCTTAGGCTTCCTTTTATTCATATTTTGACCCCCTCAACTTTCTTGTGCTGTAATTTTATAGTCTAGGGTGTGAAAATATCAAAAATACTCTCTTAACGATTAATCGATTGTAACTTTTAAACCGTGCGTTTTCGGGAAAAATTGAAATCCATGATTATGACCCGATTAATCTCAAGAATATTCTTCCGGGGTCGGATATGGGCACTATTAAGAACTTTTCGACACTTAATTTTTAAGTTTACATAGTTGCCCCTAACTTTTGAGAAATTTCCACTTAGGTCCTTTTGATATCCATTCCTGACCTTGCTGTCTTTCTTTATTAATATCTTTTTACTCACAACTCCAAATTAAGTAAATCTTATTCCCACTGAAACTAGACATTCGGGGATATATTGTATCAAAATTTCAGGTCGATCCAAGCTATATCTGATTTTTGACGGTCCTTTGAATTCAAGCATACTATGCTGTCCTGAGGTAGCTTGCACATTGTCTACTAAATCAATCATATCCTATTTTTTTACAACTCCAAATTGAGTAATTTCAAGTTATACATCTAGCTAAGACACGAATAAACAATTAAGTCTTCTTTGAGACTCTCTAATTCTGTCATTAACTTGTATGAAATTCAAACTCAAGTTATAGGTCATGTTCTAAACTCCTTTGTTCTAAGCCTAAATCATATCCTCTATGTCAATTTCTTACCAATCTTTCAATCTTACTTTATTTAATATTTTGGAAGTATTGTGTTTTTCAAATTTAAAGTTGTTTGAATAAATTACTTTCATCAAAATTTTTATTAGTCTTTTTTCATTTTGGTGCTCGACCAATGAGGAATCTAGCTTGATAATTCATGAATTAATATATTTATGCATCATGACTCGAATGACTTTACTAGATGAGGGAATTACTCTATAGCATTGAGTTGTGTATGCTTACTTAGAGAGGGCTCCTGCATAATTATCTTTGTCTAGGTTTTAGTCAGTCTTAGAACATGCTTTGACAAACTTTCGTGGCAAAGTTGAACTCTGCTTATTTAAGGGAGAGATGATCTAGGCATTGTTTGATTAGCTAGCGACTAGTATCCACCCAATTAAATATTAATCCCTAGTTGTCCCTTTGAGCCTTCATAAAATTTTAGCTTTCTTTTCATTAGCATATAACCTCAACAACCTACCTTGAGTTGTTGTGATACTTTTGACAAGTCTTATGATCACAAAGGTGAAAAGGAAAGAAGATCAAAGAAAGAAATGAATAGTCAAGACTATGAAGATAGTTGAAGTTCTCAAGACCATAAGGGTAGTTGATGTTTTCAAGACCATAAGGATAGTTGATGTTCTCAAAACCTTAAGGGTAGTTGAAGTTCCCTTAATGTCTCCAATATATCAAGACAACATCAACATTAGAGTAACAAATGATTTATCCCTATTAAAGAAGATTTATGTTACTCCACTCATCCATTATTGGAAGCCCAAGTTGGTACAAACAAGACAACTATGTTTGAGCTAGAACCAAAAAAAAAGGGAAAAAAAGGAAAAAATAGAATAGAAAAAGAAAAGGAAAAAGAAGAAGAAGAAGAATATAAAAAAAAAGATAAAACCTAAAAAGGCGGTTCATAAAGCCAACTGAGTTATCTTTTACCTAAAGCAGCAAAAGGCTTCCATTTGGTTCATAAAGACATTTTTACTTGAATTGGCCCAACGCAACCAAAGATTCAATCAAAATTGGAGAAAAGGAGGAAGACCATCCAGTTCTTGAAAGTTTTGTACTTGATAGTCCAACAAGAAAGAAGGACAAAATGATAAAATACTCAAAGAAAGGGAAGATTAAGGAAAACAAAGAGAAAGAAAAGGGAAGAGTAAGAAAAATAAAGAAAAGGGAGAAGAAGAAAAGAAATGAATTTGGGAACCAAACTTTTTGCAAGGGCAAAAACTGTCCTAGTCAATATCCAGATTAATGCTAAGAAGATATAGAAGGAATTTGGAGTCTAGCAAGATTGCTCCCGACTGCCTAAAGTTCAAACAAGAAATTTATAGTGTGAGGGTTTGTCCATTGTGTCACACCAGCTCCTATCTCAAAATGGCCTTCATTTAACCCATGTCCCTTGTAGACCCCATTTCAAACCTATCAAAGACCTGTTGATCTATCTTGGTAGGTAGAATCTATTAGTTGAGATAGTTTGAATAAGCATGCATATGAGATAGACAATATTTAAACTCAAATGAGACCTTTGGCCAAGTAATGTGTATGTGCCTATCTGAAGTGCAACAGTTCTTGCTTAAATAGAAATGATTCCCGAGTTTAGTACAGTAACGAGGGTTGTCATGTTATAGATATGTTAATTTGGAAAAATTAAGTCCTGAGGTACATTGAAATTAATTTGGCAAAGCCAACAATTGATTTCAAAATCAAAATTCAAAAAAAAAAATGTTTTGTCATACAAAGCTTTCAAGTTAAGGGAAGTATGTTGAACCTCCAAAGGACATATTGGACAAAGGAAATGATTATTGGCAAGCTGCCAATTGACATGCTGAAGCATAATTCGAAATGGATGCATCCCTGACTCTACCATTAGGTGTCTCTACCACTCATGTTCTCAACATATAGAAGATAAAAGCCACAAATTCAAAGCTTTCGATCATTCCAATGCAAGACTTGAACAAGCGTCAAAACGGAACCAATGAGAACACTTTCAGATTTTCTAGCAGTCTAATGAGAACACTTTTGCTGATCACCTCGGTCTGTGAGTCGATGGAACAACTGTAAGTATTATTCATGCATATCATGCATACATGAGCATATCACATTGTACTTTCTTGTCTTGCATTGTCTAGTCTTTATCGAAGTGAGCAGCAAACACTCTGTGAAGTGAAGAATCAAAAGAAGATGTCAAATCAGGAGGGCATGGAAAGCCCATTGCTTGAGAAAGTTCCAGTAATTTTGCAAAGAGAAGAAATGCATGCTTGTGTGAAGAACTAGACAAGAAAAATATTAATCAAAGCTTGCATGGAAAAAATCTTTGGTTTGAGCCTACAAAGGGGGCAAAGTTTCTCCTTTTCAATTTTTGGGTTCATATACCAAATATTTTTAAACTCACTTACAAATATTTTGCCACATAGGGGGGCAAGAAGAGGATATAAGGTCCAATTAAAAATAGCTAAATCTTTGCAAAAAGAAAGAACAAAAGAATGGAACAATAGAACTCTCAAAAGAATGAAGGTGCAAAAGACAAAAGACCAATCCAGCTAAAAGAGCTGAAGCTAGGGTGAAGACCCATTCTCAAAGGATGAAGTGTTAGAAAATCAAGGAGATCACTGCAAACAAAACACGCAGCGGAAAAAAAAATTTTGATCTTTGATTTCCCATCAGGATCCATACTGTTCGTTTAATTCGACAAAAGTGTTCAAAGAACTAACCTGTTGATGATTCGAAATCACAGTTTGGAAGAGATGCCTCGATCGTGAAACACCCTCTATCGCGTATCCACACGATGCTACTGTCTGGAGTGCTAGCTCTCTGCAACGGCGAAGGCTGAAAAACGTTTTCTCTAAAACGTATTAGGGTTTCTTTTTTGTTCTCTTTTTATTTTCTAAAGTTACCTCTATGAAGGCTTAACGTCTGGAGTGAATATATTCACTCCAGAATCCAATTCAAAATTGGATAAGGTAAGTCAAATTCAGAATCCAAATCTAATTAGGATTCTGAATATATTATCTAATAATATATATAATTGGATAAGGTAAATCAAATTCAGAATCCAAATCTAATTAGGATTCTGAATATATTATCTAATAATATATATATAAAACGAAAATAATAATAATAATAAATATTAATATCTAATATTAATATTATTAATATTATATCCAGCCTAAAGCGCATTCTTGTGTGTGACCCGATAGGCCCATATTAATTGGCAGTCAATTTAATCTCTATTAAACCAACAAGTCATAATTGGCCTCTAGCAAGGCGTTACAACTACCCAATTAATATAAGGAATGTCCAATTTGCCTAATAATAGTACATGCATTAATCCCTTTGTCACACGATATCTAGCTTGAACATAAGTCATGGTCAGCGTCATACTTATATTGTCCAAACTTATGATTACTCGATCTCCAAGTAGACTGATAAATACAAATGAAATTGATCACACTATCTATTCATTTGAGCACGGCCATGCATTTCACAGTCTCACTTATCGAGGGGCCCAAAAGATATCTCTCTCAAAGAGAGGGACAAATTCTATCTTGATTGTTCATTATCCTCTACATAATTTACATAATTTCTATCATATATGATCATAACCTTTATTACTATCCAGTTACGGATAATGTTTGATCATGTCAAAATATAATAGTCCTTATATTGGAAACTATGACAATCTCAAGTCAAAGAATTAATACATAACTATCATGAGATTTACTTATGACACTAACCCATGTAGTAATCTCATGATGGGTCTATCCAATACATTGTTCTCTAACAAGTATCTATGAAATTGATTTGTATCACTATACACATAACCATCTGATGATTATCAAATCAATGTTCATACTGGTTAAGAATTATTTTTTTTATCTCTATAACAATAATAAACCAGGGACAAATATCAAAATTGTGTAACATGCAAACAAACAATAATGATAATAAAACCTCATTTATTAATAATGAATATATAACATAAAGATCCAAATAAATGGCCTAGGGCACATACACTAACAATCTCCCACTTGCACTAGGCCTACAAATTTCTAAGACCCATAGATCTAGTGTGTTGATCATGCTTGACCCGTGAGAGAGGCTTTGTTAATGGATTTGCTATGTTATCATTTGTGTCAACTTTGCATATCTTGATATCTCCTCTATCGATAATGTCTCGAATGAGGTGAAAATGCCTGAGTATATGCTTAGACCTTTGATGAGATCTAGGCTCTTTTGCCTGTGCTATGGCACCATTGTTGTCACAATAAATGTCCACAGGATTTGCAATGCTAGGCACCACTCCTAGCTCAGTGATGAATTTCTTCAACCAGACTGCTTCCTTAGCTGCATCTGATGCTACTATATACTCAGCCTCTGTTGTAGAATCAGCCACAGTGCTTTGTTTTGAACTCTTCCAACTAACAGCTCCACCATTCAATGTGAATACAAAACCTGACTGCGATCTAAAATCATCCATGTCAGTTTGGAAACTAGCATCTGTGTAACCATTTACAACTAGCACATCTTCCAAACCTCCATAAACCAAGAATACATCTTTAGTCCTTCGAAGGTACTTAAGAATATTCTTGACAGCTGTCCAGTGACCTTCACCAGGATCAGCTTGAAATCTACTAGTTGCGCTTAATGGATATGAGACATCTGGTCTAGTACATAACATGGCTTACATAATAGATCCTATAGCAGAAGCATAAGGAATCTTATTCATTCGATCTCGCTCATCAAATGTCATAGGACATTGACTCTTGCTGAGATGAATGACATGAGACATAGGCAAGAATCCCTTTTTGGAATCTTGCATGTTGAACCTCTTCAACACTTTATCTATGTGTGTACTTTGACTCAGGCCAATTATCCTTCTAGATCTATCTCTATAGATCTTTATACCAAGGATATAGGCAGCCTTACCTAAGACTTTCATTGAGAAAGAATTCCCTAACCAAGTCTTAACCTTTTGCAAGGTAGGGATATCATTCCCAATGAGTAATATGTCATCCACATATAAGACTAAAAACACTACTGCACTCCCACTAACCATCTTGTAAACACAAGGTTCATCTTCATTCTTGATGAAACCAAAGTTCCTAACTGTTTCATCAAAATGAAGATTCCAGCTTCGAGATGCTTGCTTCAATCCATAAATGGATCTTTGAAGCTTGCAAACCTTTGTAGAATTCTCAGGATTTACAAAACCCTCAGGTTGTGTCATATACACATCCTCAAGCAAGTTTCCATTAAGGAAAGCGGTTTTGACATCCATTTGCCATATCTCATAATCATAGTATGCTGCAATGGCAATGAGAATTCTAACAGACTTAAGCATAGCAACTGGTGAAAAGGTTCCATCATAGTCTATACCATGAGTTTGCTTGAAACCTTTTGCAACAAGCCTTGCTTTATAGGTCTGCACATTCCCATCCATGTCAGTTTTCTTCTTGAAAACCCATTTGCAACCAATAGTCTTAATACCCTCTGGAGGATCAATTAATGACCAAACTTGGTTGTCAAACATAGATTTCATCTCAGATTTCATGGCTCCAAGCCATTTTTCTGAATCTGGACCTGACACAGCTTCTTGATAGTTAGTAGGCTCATCTTGATCTATGAGCATTACTTCACTATCATCAGTCATAAGAAATCCATATCTCTCTGGCTGACGACGTGTCCTATCAGACCTGCGAGGGATTTGTGTTACATCTTCAGACTCCACAACTATTTGTGGTTCTGAAATAGGCTCTATAGACGGCTCAATGATTTCTTGTGGTACTTGAGTTTCCTCAAGTTCTACTATACTCCCACTAGTTCTCTTAGAAAGAAATTCCTTTTCCAAAAAAATCCCATTTCGAGCAACAAACACTTTGTTCTCTGAAGGAGTATAGAAATAGTATCCTTTAGTTTCCTTAGGATACCCCACAAAATTACATTTGACAGACTTTGGAGCTAACTTATCTGAAACTGGTCTTTTCACATAAGCTTCACAACCCCAAATCTTAAGAAAAGACAAACTAGGTGTCTTACCTGTCCATATCTCATATGGTGTCTTTTGAACCGCCTTAGATGGTACACGGTTCAGAATGAATGCAGCTGTCTCCAAGGCATGACCCCAAAAAGATAAAGGAAGATCCGCTTGACTCATCATTAATCGAACCATATTTAATAGTGTTTGATTTCTCCTTTCAGAAACTCCATTCCACTGTGGAGTTCCTGGAGGAGTCAGTTGTGAAACAATTCCACAATCCCTTAGATGATCATCAAACTCTTGGCTCAAATATTCACCACCTCGATCTGATCAAAGTTGTTTAATTGTTTTACCAAGTTGATTTTGTACTTCATTTTGAAAAGTTCTAAACATTTCAAAAGACTCATGCTTATGTTTCATTAGGTAGACATAGCCATACCTACTGAAATCATCAGTAAAAGTAATGAAGTATCAAAATCCTCCTCTGGCACTAATGCTGAAAGGACCACATACATCTGTATGTATCAAGCCCAATAAATCATTAGCCCTTTCACTATGCCCAGTAAAAGGATCCTTTGTCATCTTACCAAGCAAACAAGACTCACATGTTTCAAATGATTCAAAATCAAATGAATCTAATAATCCATCTTGATGGAGCTTAGAAATGCATTTCTCATTGATATGGCTAAGGCGACAATGCTATAAATAAGTAGGGTTTAACTCATTTGGCTTAGTTCTCTTAGAAGTTATGTTATAGATATCATTACCATTAGAATCATCAAGATTAAGGATATAAAGGCCATTATAAGAATTTGCAATACCATAAAGCAAATCATTTTTATCAAAAATAGAACATTTCTTATTCTTAATAAAAAATGAATAACCTTCATCATCCAAAACAGATACTGAAATAAGATTCCTACTCATAGTAGGAACATAAAAGCAATTGTTCAAAATTAACAAAAACCCATTGGGCATAACAAATTCATAAGTTCCTACAGCTATAGCAGCAACTCTTGCTCTATTGCCAACACGTAGGTCCACTTCGCCCTTCTTCAGCATCCTACTCCTTTTGAGTCCCTGCATATTTGTACAAATATGAGATCCACATCCGGTATCTAATACCCAGGAAGAAGGAATAGATAAATTAATTTCTATAACATAAATACCTGAAGATGTAGTCGCACTACCCTTCAACTTCTTTAACTCATCCAAATAGAGTTGACAATTTCTCTTCCAATGCCCAAGCTTGTTGCAATGGAAACAAGTCCCTTCCTTAGGAACTTTAGCCTTAGGTTCAGGTTTTGGTTTAGCTTGTCCCTTGGACCCTTTAGCACCTTTTGCCTTACCCTTGCCTTTAGTATATTTGGTTTTCTTTTTCATTTGTTTAATATTGACATTCAATATTTGCGTAGGCTTTTTGATATTCCCCTCAGCAGTTTTGAGCAAACCATGTAGCTCAGGAATGGATTTCTCCATGTCATTCATGTTATAGTTCATGACAAACTGTGAGAAACTGCTAGGCAATGAATGTAGGATCAAATCCGTGGAGAGTTCTAATCTCAGAGGATATCCAAGTCTAGCAAGGTGATCTAGATAGCCTTTCATCTTCAAAACATGAGCACTAACAGATTCACCTTCAGACATTTTGCAGTCAAATAATGCAACAGCGGTGTTAAACCTATCTTGCCTAGCCTGTTGTTGGAAAGCTTGTTTGAGATGTAAAAGCCTCTAACTCATCTCATAAGCCTCTAAGTGTTCTAGATCCTTCTGAAGTCCTGGACACATAGTAGCCAACATAAGACATCCTATGTCATTTGAATCATCCACATGCTTCTTATGCTTACTCTTAGCAGCATTAGAAGCATCAGCAGGAGGTGGGTCAGGGATAGCTTCATCAAGCACGTAGGACTTTTTCTCTTGTTTGAGAACAATTCTCAGGTTCCTAAACCAGTCAACAAAATTAGTCCCACATTCTTTTAGTTTTTCCTTCTCAAGGATAGATCGCAGTGATAAGGTGGAATTGCTATTAGCAGCCATCTGTTGATAAATATGCAAAGTCAAATTTTAATTAATAATGAGGTTAAAATTATTTAAACTCCTACTAAAAATATAACCCTCTAAAGAAAAATTTTAGTAGGCTAAGATCCGTATTTCACTTAATTCTAAACTCAGCTTTGGCGTGACGCTTAAAATCAAGTTATTTAGGTAGGTAACATCTTTACCAATTACATCTCATGTAACTCTTAGTAATTATGGAATATTGACATCATATGTCATAGCATGTTGAATTCCATCTAATGCCTTAGGCCCAAAACCATTTTGATAGCCTAATTAAGTCTAACCAATTTTAAAACATATGAGTAACACTATTACTCATCCTACTTAGCTAGGAATGTTTAAAGCATATTACTTTGGCAATACCTACTTTAATACAATCTTAGTTTTGATAGGTGTTCAAAACGTGGATGGCATTTAGACTTAAATTATTAATGAGGGTTCAACTAAATTATTATCATGCCCTGCATTACATATCATTATATTTTAGCATCCTATATGCATATATATAATTTATCACATAAGCACCATATACCAAATGACAAAATATGTAAATGTGACATAGCATGGCCAAACTAAATATGATCTTCAAGAGACCAAATGAAGATCATAAAGGCAACCCTAGGTGAAAAACCTATCTATTACAACACTTGCAATGTTACATATCTTCAAAACTTGAGCTTGTGCTTCCATCACCATGGAACCATCTTCTCCTTGGTATGAATCTCCATCATAAACATTGTAGCTTGAATCTTCATTTATTACAATAAAGAAAATCTAACTACTAGTAAAATAAATTACAACAAAATAAACGACACGCAGGCCGTATTTACCCAAAATTAAGATATAAATAAACCAATCACATAGGTCATAAGGCCATGCTATGCACCATGCCAAGACATCAAACAAACATAACATATTCATCACCAACATGTTAAATAGAAACAAATATATTGACATTCTTAATGTCACGGTAACGAACTATAGGGCGCGAACATTCTTAATGTCCCATGAAAATTGCTTTAATCAACCAATCATATATACGTGATCATCTCATGAAAAAGAAATTAAAAACACCAATCCTTTCTCATCATATGAAAAATGAATTAGGGTTTTATAGAAACGAAACCAAAAACAATCTTTTCTCATCATATGAAAACCAATTATATATACGTTATCATCTCATGAAAACAAAATTAAAAACACCAATCCTTTCTCATCATATGAAAAACGAATTAGGGTTTTACAGAAATGAAACCAAAAACAATCCTTTTCTCATCATATGAAAAATGAATTAGGGTTTTACAGAAACGAAACCCAAAACAATCCTTTCTCATCATATGAAAAATGAATTAGGGTTTTATAGTTAACATGCCATACGAAATCAATATATCTCATGTAATCATATCAACATGGCATTTTCGACTTAAACGAAAACAACAAGTGGCTCTGATACCACTGTTAGAAAATCAAGGAGATCACTGCAAACAAAACACGCAGCGGAAAAAAAATTTTGATCTTTGATTTCCCATCAGGATCCATGCTGTTCGTTTAATTTGACAAAAGTGTTCAAAGAACTAACCTGTTGATGATTCGAAATCACAGTTTGGAAGAGATGCCTCGATAGTGAAACACCCTCTATCGCGTATCCACACGAATGCTACCATCTGGAGTGCTAGCTCTCTGCAACGGCAAAGGCTGAAAAATGTTTTCTCTAAAATGTATTAGGGTTTCTTTTTCGTTCTCTTTTTATTTTCTAAAGTTACCTCTATGAAGGCTTAACTTCTGGAGTGAATATATTCACTCCAGAATCCAATTCAAAATTGGATAAGGTAAGTCAAATTCAGAATCCAAATCTAATTAGGATTCTGAATATATTATCTAATAATATATATAATTTGATAAGGTAAATCAAATTCAGAATCCAAATCTAATTAGGATTCTGAATATTATCTAATAATATATATATAAAATGAAAATAATAATAATTATTTAATATCTAATATTAATATTATATCCAGCCCAAAGCGCATTCTTGTGTGTGACCCGATAGGCCCATATTAATTGGCAGTCAATTTAATCTCTATTAAACCAACAAGTCATAATTGGCCTCTAGCAAGGCGTTACAACTACCCAATTAATATAAGGAATGTCCAATTTGCCTAATAATAGTACATGCATTAATCCCTTTGTCACACGATATCTAGCTTGAACATAAGTCATGGTCAACGTCATACTTATATTGTCCAAACTTATGATTACTCGATCTCCAAGTAGACTGATAAATACAAATGAAATTGATCACACTATCAATTCATTTGAGCACGGCCATGCATTTCACAGTCTCACTTATCGAGGGGCCCAAAAGATATCTCTCTCAAAGAGAGGGACAAATTCTATCTTGATTTTTCATTATCCTCTACATAATTTCTATCATATATGATCATAACCTTTATTACTATCCAGTTACGGATAATGTTTTATCATGTCAAAATATAATAGTCCTTATATTGGAAACTATGACAATCTCAAGTCAAAGAATTAATACATAACTATCATGAGATTTACTTATGACACTAACCCATGTAGTAATCTCATGATGGGTCTATCCAATACATTGTTCTCTAACAAGTATCTATGAAATTGATTTGTATCACTATACACATAACCATCTGATGATTATCAAATCAATGTTCATACTGGTTAAGAATTATTTTTTTTTATCTCTATAACAATAATAAACCAGGGACAAATATCAAAATTGTGTAACATGCAAACAAATAATAATGATAATAAAACCTCATTTATTAATAATGAATATATAACATAAAGATCCAAATAAATGGCCTAGGGCACATACACTAACATGAAGATCCACTTTTCAAGGGTGAAGACCCGATCTCAAAGGATGAAGATCCATTTTCAAGGTTGAAGATCCAATCTCAAAGGATGAAGATCCACTTTTCAAGGGTGAAGACCCGATCTCAAAGGATGAAGATCCATTTTCAAGGGTGAAGACCAGATCTCAAAGGATGAAGATCCATTTTCAAGGGTGAAGACCCGATCTCAAAAGATGAAGAACCATTTTCAAGGGTGAAGACCCGATCTCAAAGGATGAATATCCATTTTCAAGGGTGAAGACCCAATCTCAAAGGATGAAGATCCGTTTTCAAGGGTGAAGACCCATCTCAAAAGATGAAGATCCATTTTCAAGGGTAAAGACCCCATCTCAAAGGATGAATATCCATTTTCAAGGGTGAAGACCCGATCTCAAAGGATGAAGATCCATTTTTAAGGGTGAAGACCCAATCTCGAAGGATGAAGATTCATTTTCAAGGATGAAGTCCCAATCTCAAAGGATGAAGATCCATTTTGAGGGTGAAAAACCACAATGCATAGAATAACCGGAGCAATCAGATTTCTCAAATGATAAAAGGTCAGTCAAACTCAATCTCAAGTCCAAGCACCCATTCTCGGGTCCAAGTACCCAAAACAAGTCGCCATTTCCAAAATTAAGACTTTTTGCTTTTCACTCTCTTTCACTAAGGTTTCAGATCATTCAAGCAGGGGGCAAACTGTAGACCCTTAATTTTTTACCTAATCCGATCTAATATGATTTATTTAGCCCAAAATGATTTTTGTTATCTAATTGGTCCAAAATAATTTTAATTAAGTAATTTTTACCTTAGTATCTAATTTTTATTAATAAAATATGAAAATAAACAAATAAAAATTGAAAAATAAAAATAAAATTGGAGTCGAAAAAAAATCGGCAGCGAAAAGCAGTCGTGCGGGCCCGTGGGAGTTTTGCCCGCAGGAATTTCCTGCGGGCGGCACACCTGTAGGCCCAGCATTTCACCTGCAGGCCTGCGGGCGAGTTATTTTACCCGCAGGAAATTTCTACAGGCGAAATAACTTCCCGCAGGATTTTCCTGCGGGATGGCACGCCCACTGGCCCCAGCCACGGGCCCGCTGCCACAGTTTTTGCCAGCGCAAAATTTTTCGACCCAAATTTTTGAAACCTAATCCAATTAAGTTTTAATTTCTTTTTTTTATTAATATTACTTACCTTAATTAATTAGGAATAAATAACCTTAAACCATTATAAATAAGGACAAAAGGCATTGAAAATAAGGGTGGCCGAGAGAGAGGAATTCCAAAGGGAGTTTGGAAAGTTTGAAACCAAATCAAGGAAGGAAAAGAAGAAATTCAATTTAAATTTTTATGGACTGCAGCATCACGATTAAAGGGATTCCAAAGGCAAAAAAGGCTTCTCTTTGGAGCTAGTTCATCCTAGAAGAAGCTATTTTGGAGCAACTTACAAAAGAAGGTATAAAATTCTAAATTCTAATTTTTTACACAGTAGCTAAAACTAGGATTTTTTGTGTTTTTCAAAAGTTAAAATCTTAGAACTTTAATTTAGTTTTCCAAAGTTAAAACACAAAAATGTGACCTTATTTTCTAAAAGACATAAAATTGTTATTTTTTCTTCTTAAAGACCTTAAAACACTAATTGAACATATTTTTCAACAAAACCAAAATCAAATTCTGCTTCTTTTAAGATTTTAAAGTAGGTTCTATTTCATTCAAAAAGCCTTAAAAAACATCTTTTCTGCTTATAAAAACTTCAATCCTTTTGTTTAAATTCATAAAACTTCATAAAATATCAAATTGATTTCTAAAACCCTAAAAATTCTTCATTACCCGAGACCCAAATTTCAAAACCCTAAAATCCAAAATTCAACTTTTAAACCTAAAATAATGAACCCTAATTCTTTTAAAACCTTAAACCATAATTTTTATGAACCCTAATCCTTTTAAAACATTAAAAACATAAAAACATAAAAACTCAAAAATTACACAGTAGCTTAAAATTCAATAACCAAAAATCACAAATTAAAGTATTTTAAGGTATTTAAAACCCTAGTTTCATGATTTCATCATTCAAACCTTAATTTGTTTAATCAAAGTGTCTTACCAACCTTTAAAAAAACATAAAACCCTAATTTATTTTAATTCCATAAAAAGTCATAGTAGCCATAATTGGACTTTTATTTGCTTTATTCAATTTCATATTTGATTTTGCTTTGATTTATCTCTTATGCTATAATTTATTTAATTTCAATACTTGATTTATTTAATTTATCATGGATGGATGTTTATTTTATTGATATTTAAATACTTTTAATGAATGATTTATTTATTATGGATGATTATTTACTTTTATCAATTAATTTAGACTTCCAAAAGTTGTAAGAGGTATGTTTCCACTTGGTGGGTACCTCATTAGTTAAACATCATGTAATTTAATTTTCTTTTCTATTTTAGAACCTTTGTAAAGGGCATGTTGCTACCTTTTGGTGGGTGTCCTATCTAGGCATGTGATGTAAGGACATGTGTCCATCCTTGGATGGGTGTCCATTTATTTGTTTTGTTTTGTTTGGATATTACTTTGATTTTAATACAACGATGCTTTCTTTTTATTGTGTGTAGTATGGATAATATTGTTATATTTAAGAATTTTATAATATTAAGACCTGTAAAGGAGGCCGTTCCAATGAACCGGGCGTTGTGGGGGTGCTGGGCCATTTCTCACCTTCCCCACACGTACCCAACTTTCCGAGCCCATTAAGGGGTTGGGGATTCCTTAGGAATCGAGTCACCCACCACTTTCTTTTTCCCAGCCCGTCCGGGTGGCGACTCTATTTTCTCCAGACTTAGGTCCGTGTTCTCTAAGGTCCTGAGCCTAAACAGTGCTGAAGTCGCAATAACCATTTCACCGGGAGTGGTGGCGAAAATCCCCGCTCACACATTGGTAATGGCTAAAGTGCATAAAATGTGAATCATATGTGGATTATGTGAAATTACCCAAAATATTTGGGTGATGAGATTTAAGGTAAAATGTGATGCATTGTGATGATATGATGACATGTGATGAATTGATATTGCTATAAATGAGAAAAGTGAGAAAAAGATGAGAAAATAAGGCAATGTGCCTAATAGATAATGAAAAATGAGGTAATGTGCCTAGCTTGATTATGAGAAAATGAGAAAGAGATTGATAATGAGAAATGTGAATTAATTGCGTTCCTAGTATGTTATTCAATTTTCAGAGTTCTATGTTTGGTGGCATGCCTATGAGGTTATCCTTATTATTTGCCTTCAGGGCTAACTTTTGAGCAATTATTGATTTGCCTTCGGGCTAGATGTTGGCGTAACTTGCCTTTGGGCTAGATGCTAGGCATCACTATGATTTGCCTTTGGGCTAGATGCTGGGTGTCACTTGCCTTCTGGCTAGACATTGGGTGTCAATATGGACTAAAATAGTAACTCTAGGATTTGAATAATGTAATAGATTATTTGGGCCCATGCTTGTGTTTGTTTTATGTGAAACATAAAATGATTGAAAAAGATATTAAAAATGAAATGATGTGACATATGGTGTCATGATATATATAAGCATTGTACATTGGCATTATTTTATAGTTTTATTTCTATAAAAGTTTGTACCGCTAAGTTTTAGCTTAACTCGATTGAAATTTAGCGCGAAGGTAATAGGGTGATCTGGTAGAGCTGGAGAGTTCTACTAGACCAGGCCTGGTCTAGATTGAAGTTGCCTATTGAGTTGGTTTTGCTACGTCAAGATCAAAGCCATTTTGCCATCATGCATATATATATATATTATTATAGTATAATTTGTTATGATGTATTTTATGATTATGTTTTGGAGAATATAAAGAATATTTTGGGATAAACTATGTAATGTGTGATTTAAATGTGTTTTAATATGAGTATGTATTTTTATAAATATTTTGAGGAAATGTGGAGAAATTGTGAAGTATTGGTGAAATGGTGATGTGATATTATTGGGAGTTATTTTCTACATGTTATAATTTTGTTGAAATTTTGGGATGTCCAAATTACAGACAAAACTCTGGCGAATTTTTTCCAGATATTTTTATGTAAAATTTTATTTTGATAACTATAATAAATAAAAAATATTTTATTACTAAGTATATATATTATTAAGTATTTATGGTTTTTAATTTGAAAGTTGAAAAAAATTTTATTTTACTAGGTCGTGATATTTTTATACCTTATACGCATATTTTACATAACAGGTATATGTATTATACTTATATCGGATATAAAGGTGTTACAAACACAGTTACATTCCACTTTGATTTCGGAGAGGCTAACTATGACTCTAGTGGATTTCATAGAGATCAAATTTACTAGTGAGATGGTACCATTTAATAAAAACTTTATTACTGATGATGATTTTCAAGAGTTTCTTGGCTTTGTCTTGTCACTTAACAGCTAGAAGATCTAGTACATAATTGTCATTGGTTACTGGATAGTTGAGCAGATGCAGGACATTGATACTAATAAGTTGTAGATCCAATGTGCTTGTGGCTTTTTATTCCATTTTTTTGGGCACAACTATATTTACGGATTCTAACTCTGCAATTTATACTAATGTACTTATGGCACTATCTGATCTTAGAATGGTATGAAAGTATAATTGGGGAGAGGTCAGGCTTTCCCACTTGTACAATAGCTTAGATATGGCCCGTTGATGGATGGATGCTCCAGTTGGATTGCTTGTTGTTGTTGAGGTCCGTTAAAACCTGCTCTATTCACTTTCTCTACTCTTTCATTAGTGGATTATTTCTAACAGCCTTCTTACTTATATAGGTTTTTGCTTATGAGCTCAATCTTGTTCCTTCGCCAGATGTTCATAGGGATTTTGACCATTATTTTCCATACCTCAAACTATGGATGAGTTAGAGCCCATTGAGGAGGCACATAATATCCCCACTTTGAGAGGTCATCCTTAACAATTAACCTAGGAACATGTATGAAAATAACTTCATCAATTAATATCCTAAACATATCACAATATACTCTTACCATAGAATTCTTATTTATTCTAGGTTAATAATTGCATAGTGAAGCACAAAGGAAAGGGAGGACCACCTCCAGTTTACCATGCTTGAGGATTAGTGTGAGTGGGGAATTTTGCCCCCACTCCCGGTGGAATGGTTCTTACGACTTCGACACTGTTAGACTCAGGGCCTTAGAGAACACGGGCCTAAACTCAGAGAAAATGGAGTCGCCACCCAAATGGGTCGGGAACAAGAAAGGTGTTGATGACTCGATTCTTAAGGAATTCTTAACCCCCTAATGGAAAGTTGGGTACACGTGGAAAATGTGAGAATTACCTAGCACCCCCACAGTTCCTAGTTCATTGGAACCAGCCTCCTTTTCAGGTCTATATATTATTAAATTCTTAAATATTATAAAAATCATCCATACTATATGCAATTATAAAAAATAAATCATCATTGTATTAAAATCAATCAAACAAAATAATAAATGGGACACCCATCCGAAGTTTGAAACATGCTCTTACAATGTTCAAATGACCATAAAGAAAATAAAATAGGACACCCACCAAAATCAAAATGTGTCCCTTACAATTGTCCCAAAATCATTAAATAAATTAAATTATAAAAAATAAATAAATTAGACAAATAAGTCACCCAAGAATGGAAACATGCCTTTTACATCATTGAAGTTTGAATAATAAAATTAAAAACACTCAACCATTCATAGCGAAATAAATAATCCAAAGAATAATAAAAAATTAGAGCTTAATAAAGGTTAATCATAAATTACAATCTACAAATAAATATTGACCCCCTTCGACGAGGGATCGCTTACGGTGGTAGACGATTTACATGACATGTTTTTATTAGGGAATTACGGTTTTTCCTAAACTAGGATTTTGAGTTTTAGAAAATTGGGGTTTCTAGTAATTAGGATTTTATAAACATAGATTTAGGGTTTTGGTTATTAAAACAAAGCTACTGTGATTTTAAGGTTTAAGAAATTACTAAGCTACTGTAATATTAAAACTTTTGGTTAAATAAGCTACTGAGATTGCATTAAAGAATTTTGGCTCTTGGGATATTTACTTGTGATAAATATAAGGTCTCATGGCTAGATACTGGACAAAGCAAACTCAAACATATATATAACCTATTGTGAATTGAAAGTTGAACAATCACTAGATATACTTTAAACAAAACTGATATAAATAAAATAATTAATATAACCTGCTGAAAATAATTTAAACTAAGGGTAAACATATTTAATATTTAAAACCATTAACAGAGTATTTAAGATTGAATTTAAATGAATTAAATTTAGAATGTACTATCGTTTGTTGGCTCCACCATAATTAAACGTTGATCCAAGCTTTCACATGTACCAAACTAAAATTCTGGCTGAGCAAAGCAAAGATAGTATATTATTGCCTTTGGGGTGTATCATTTCTATGTGTTTTTTTATTGTTGCTAACACTATGCTTTTTTAATAATCATAGCTGCTAGGGTTTTTTTAATTTATCATTGCTCATTCAATTTTCAATACTGTTAGGGTTTCTGATTGTTTAATGCTTACTGCCTATATTGCTTATTATTGCCCGTTCTTGATTGTTGCTTCCAGCTGCTGGTCTTTAAAACCTATATTTATAAGAAAGCAATTAGTTTAAGTCTGTTAAACAAGTATTAGATTCTTATTTAATGACGGTTTCTCTGAGGCATAATGAATTAAAACAATTTGAATTACAGATGAACCGTGACCATATTGAATTAAAACAAATTGAATTTGAGGCCAAAACCTGACCATATCGAACTAAAAATATTTCAATTAGATATGAACTAGGGTCCATATCAAACTGGGCATGCACTAGTTTGATATGGATGTCCATATCGAACTAGGTTTGTCCTACTTCAATATGGACAAGGTCCATATCGAACTTGGCAATGCCTAGTTCGATATGGAATATCTATATCAAACTGGGCAGGCTGAATTCGACATGGCATGATCCAATGTTGAACCAAAATTGATTTTAGACTATTTTTAGGTTTTAAAACTTGCTTTCAAATCGTTTCAAGGTTTAAAAGTATATTTCAGACTGTTTCAAAATTTTAAAAATTAAAATGGACTCATTGAAGCCTTATAAAAATTGGACCAATCAAAATAGAAGCTTAAAATAGGTTTAAGCCATTAAGAATGGATCGATAAGCACTTAGGCCATCATTAATTAGGACCGAACTAGCTTAGGGCCAAACTTAAGGGTCTATAATTAGCCTTTGCCTCATCGGAATAAGATCATGGCTGGTCACAACTCCTTTTGCTGGTATTTGGGGGAGCTTTAATTAAATAATATTTATTTAAGTATTTCTTATTTATAATTTTTAATAAAAATAAAAAGGGTAATATGAATAAAATTATAAAATATAATAAATAAAAATCGACGAAGGAAAAATCGACAACGAAAATTTTTCGTCGCCGAAGTGAATTGGCTTGGGCCAATTTGCTGCAGGAATCCTGCACCAAAATGGCCTTGGGCCAATTCGTAGCAGAAAATTCTTGCGGCAAATTGGCTGACCTGCCCTAGCTCTCACAATTTACATAGCCCACAGAAAATTTTTTGCAAGCGTAATTTTTTTCGACGCAATTTTTTTCTAAACCGAATTCTATTTGGTTTTGATCTCTTTTCCTAAATGGTTTTAATTTTCTTAGACAATTAGAATTAGGTTTGGATTATTTTTCCTATAAATACCATATTAAAACACTTCAGAAGGGGATCTAGACTTTGGAGGAAAAAACTTAGAACCAAACTTGGGACTTTAACATTCTTTTGGCAAAAAGAAAACCTTAGCAAGCAAGAAAAAAATTCAAGGGATAGTAACCAAAGGAAGCGATCATCTCTAGATTGATTTGCTCAACCAAAATCAAATCAGAAGCAGGCAACAACTTGGTTCAATCTCTTCAAATTTGATGGAGCCTTTAAACGTAAGTAAATTGCTCTAACTTTAATTTATTCAAACATTAATCATCTTCATCTTTTAAGTCATCGTCACACTACCTTAGTTATTTAATTCTTCCTTCAATTTAGTTTAGGCAGTACCATGAATTAATTCATATAATGCTTAAGATCTTAATTAAAGTAAATAATATAATCATTCAACACAAATCTAATTTCATAAACCCTAAGTTATTCAAACCCTAAATCTTAATTAATTTCATTTCCAAACTTTCACAGTAGCTATTTTGTTATAATTTCATTCAATAAGCTATTTTAATATTTCAATAATAAATTTGGCTTTCTATATTTGTTTTCACCTAAAAATACATAAGTAGTTGATATAGTCAATATTAAAAGCACACTTAACTTTAATTATAGAAAAGCATCAAATTCTAAATTCAAATCATCATCCATAGAATTGAGATTTCAAATTATAAAACCCTAATATCTTAACCGTAAAACCCTAAAACTTTAATAGCCTTAAAACATGTTTTTCAAATCTAAAATCCTAATTACACCTTTCTAAAAATCCTAAACTATCTTATTAATTCTCAAAACCTTAACCCCAGTGTTTTAATTCTTTAATTTTCCTAAACCCTAATCTTCTTAAAACCCCATCCAGTAAACCCTAATTTTCCTAAACCCTAATTCTTAAAACATCAAAACTTTATGACAAGTTCATCAACACCCTAAAGCCCTAATCTAGTGAACTTAAAACCCAATCTAGTAAATCTAAAATTCTAATTCCTAAATCAGTAACCATAATCTAGTGAACCTAAAACCCAATCTTTAAAAACTATAAACCCTAATGTCTTAAGATTCCAAAATTCTAATTTCATGATGTTACCCCTAAACCCTAATTTGATTAACCAAAAACCTTACTACTTTCTTAAAATTATAAAACCCTAATCCATTCCATTTTTCCTAAAATCCTCACAGTAGCCTGAATAATAAATATAATAATTTTAAAATCCCAAAATCCTAAAGTTAATTAAAGATCCCTAAAGTGAGATATAAACCTAAATTTGTATCTTTATTTGCTTTATTTTATTTTTATTTTTAGATTTGATTACGTAGTTTATTATATGTTTTGATTTATTTAATTTCAATGCTTGATTTATTTAATTTATCATGGATCGATATTCTCTTTATTATTATGATAATTATTTGCTTATTTTGGTGTTAAAATTGTAAGAGGTATGTTTCCACTTTGTGGGTACCTCATTAGTTAAATTTTATGTAATTTAAATTGTTTTATATTTTGAACCAATGTAAAGGGCATGTTTCCACCTTTCTGTGGGTGTCCTATTTAGTTTTAGACATGGATGATGTAAGGACATATTTCCATCCTCGGATGGGTGTCCATTTATTTGCTTTGTTTGGACATTGCTTTGATTTTAATATAATGATGCTTTATTTTAATTGTTGAATGTAATATGGATAATATTGTTATATTTAATAATTTTATAATATTAAGACCTGCAAAGGAAGTCGGTTACAATAAACCGGGCGTTGTGGGGGTGCTGGACCATTTCTCACCTTTCCCACACGTGCCCAACTTTTCGAACCCATTAGGGGGTTAGGGATTCCTTAGTAATCGAGTCATCCACCCCTTTCTTTTTCCTGGCCCATCTAGGTGGCGACTCCATTTTCTTTGGGGCTTAGGCCCGTGTTCTCTAAGGCCCAGAGCCTAAACAGTGTCGAAGTCGCAAGAACCATTCCACTAGGAGTGGGGGCAAAAATCCCCGCTCACAGTGGCGACTCCACTTGGGATAAGAGAAGTTGATTCCATTGGTCTTTATATTATTCTATTCTTTCTTATCATGATATTATCCATTGCATCATTTAGATTGCATCGTGTGCGTGAGTTAGGATGCCCATGTTACCCGTGTTGTGTTATGTAAGGGATACCACACTTTCACTCAAGGTATGGAGATTAAGCATGGCATAACCACTTATAGCCTTGTACCATTTGGTATATACTTGCTATGGGAACCTAAGCCTTTTAACCCAAAGACTAAAGCTCATGTAATTGGCCTAGTTACTTCCCTTAGGTTTTTACCCCAAATGCATGTTGTTTGACTATGGTTAATTTATCTTGGTTTAAATCATGGCTTATTTGGTTTGTTCTTTTTCTAATATGACCTAATTACATTGTGAGCTCAAATAAATTCTTCTTTAAAATCCAAAAGACCAAAGCTATTTTCGAAACTTTTCAAGATGGTCTTTGGATATAAAACTTTTCTAAAAATAAATCAAAAAATTATTTTCTCATGACTCAAATACAAAGTCAAAAATCCATTTTTTCTAAAATCTTTTTACAATGGGCTTAGAAATAAAATTATTTTTATCCAACCTTTAAAAGAACTTACAAATATTTAGGTCAATTATGAAATACCAAAAATCAATTATGAGCCTAGTTTATACTACGAATAATTAATCATGGGCTTGTTTTTGGCATGAATCATTAGTTACCTTTTCAAGTGAGAAATCTATTTGTAATAAACCTCTTAATTTAGTTTTAATCCAATATAGCATAAAAGCAACTTTAGTTGGTTGGATTAATTAAAGCCTAATTAATGGAAATTATCATGAATTGATTTTCAATTTTCAAAATATAACTATGGGTTGAAACATCCGAGGGAATTATTCGAAAACAAAATACCCCATGTTGGTATTTTGTTAACCATATTACCTAGGAAAAGAGACTCACCATTCGTTTATTGTTTGTGCATATGTTTTATTAGTTTTTGTTATAGATTTGTGTCTTGTTTATTATAATAATTATTGTTTTATTTAGGTATTTTGTTAGTTTTAATCGGTTTGTTTAGTGTTTTCATTAATTTTGGTGGTTTTAGTTTATTTCAGTGTTTATGTCGTTTTTGATTTAGTTTTTAGTATGGTGTTTATGTTTTGTTGGTTATTGTTTATTTACTTCTTATTTACAGTTTGTTTGAGTTTTGTTTTAGGTTAAAAAAGGTAAGGAAGCAAATTGAAGGAAAAGAGGGACAGTAGCTGACACAGGCAGAGGACACGGCCAAGTCACTGGTCGTGTCCCATACCAAGTTAAAAAAGGAATTCAAGACACAGTAGCTGACACACTCAAGGGACACGGCCAAGTCAGTGGCCGTGTCCCCCCAAAGATGCTCCAACACAGCCAAGTCACACCAACTTGGCCGTGTCTCACTTGGTTCCAAAGGAAAAAAAAATTGCAAATCTCACAGAAGCAAACACAAGCAACGGACACGGCCAAGTCACTGGCCGTGTCCCTCCAAAGGGGTCCAACACGGCCAAGTCAACCTCCAACTGGCCGTGTCACTCAACCAAAGAGAAAAGAAGAAGGAATTCTCACAGTAGGTGACACATGCAAGGGACAAGGCCAAGTCACTGGCCGTGTCCCTCCAAAGACCACAAACACGGCCAAGTCACATCGAACTTGGCCGTGTCTCTCATGAACCAAAGCCGTAGCAGATTTTAAAGCGGACATTTCATATATAAAGGAAAAAGAAGCTAGGGTTTTGGGAGTTGGCGATTTGGAGATTGAATTGAGCCGTTAGAGAGTGAAGTTAGGGTTTTAACTTTGTTTTCTTTGATTTTGATTACACTTTGGATTAATCTAGCTTAGATTAGATTGTTCTAGCCATTGATACATCCTTCTTGCAAGATTTGAACAAGAGATTCTTCAGAAGCTTCAAGGAGTTTGTAACTTGGTTTTGTTCTCGAACTTATTCTCTTTATTTTCATTGAAATTGTATTAATGGATATTATCATGTCTAATTTGATTTCTTTGAACATTAATGAGATGAGTATGTTTGATAGCATGATGAACTAATTTGATCTAGTCTAGGGTTTGTATGGATCTGCTATGATTGTATGAATTGGTTATTCTCTTAGCTAATAATTTCTTTAGCCTTGATTGAATGAAATATTGTTAATATATAATTGATTGGCCACCAATTATGTGTTTTAGGTATTAGATGATGGATTGAGAGATGAAGTCTAATACTGGAACAATTCAATTAAGGACTTAGGTGAATTAGAGATATAACCTATTAAAAAGATTATTTCAATTATAGCAAGATTAGTTGAAAAAGGTTTGAATGCGAGAGCTTATTTCCTTGACTCGATTAATTAAGTTATTTGAGATTTAATCTTTGAAATTAAATTAGTTAAGAGGAATAACCGTTCATGCATATAAGTAGTAGAGAAGTGCAAACCCTAGACCTTTCTATCAAGTGAATCAAATCATCAGTTTAATTTACTTTATTCGTTTTAAACTTCAATCAATCTTTTTCATTAGTTAATAATTTAAATTTCTTCATTACTTGTTAATTATAATTTGATAATCAATTAGCCACTTTAGCTTCCTTGTGAGACGACCTTGGGGCGATCACCTTTGCTACAGCTACCTCGTAAACTTGCGAGTGACACTTTGTGGTAGAGTTAATTCGAGCGCAACAAGTTTTTGGCGCCGTTGCCGGGGAAGCTAATTGGCGTAATTGTTTATTAGTAAAAAATATTCTAGATTATTTTTCACTGTTTTCATTTTATTTTATTTGTCTTTTGCTTTTAATAATTTCTTTTTATAGAAAAATTTTGTTTATGGAAGGCAGGAGATCACTCAAAGGAGAGCTACATCCATTTATTCCAGAAATTCAGAGAGTGAAAAGGAGCAGAGAAGAGTTTGAACTGTACACATGATTTGATACTACAGAGGAGGACACTTCTGATTTTGAGTCGGAATCTGCACAATCTGTTAAAATGGCTGAAGAAAGACAAAGGACGATGAGAGACTTTGCTAGACCTGTCATTAGAACTTCCACCTCTTGCATAAGACTAACAGATGCAGCAAGAAACTATGAGTTGAAGAACATTCATTACAACATGCTGCCATCATTCTATGGAGATCCAAATGAAGATCCTATGAACTTTATTCGGGATTTTTATTCTACCCTCAACACTTTTCCTTTGGGAGGACTAACAGAAGATCAGTGGAGGATGAGATGTTTCCCTTATACTTTGAAGGATAGGGCAAAGAGCTGGCTTATGATGTTGCCCGAAAACTCTTTGACAACTTGGGAGCAAGTTTATAACAAATTCATGGGCAAGTTTTATTCACATCAAAAGACAGCTGAATTGAGAGGGAAGATTGCTACATTCTCTCAATTTGAAGGAGAGCCATTTCATGAGGCTTGGGAAAGATTTAAGATGCTATTGATCCAGTGTCCGCATCATCACTACCCACTTCAACTTCTTAATCAGTTTTTCTATGATGGTCTTACCCAGCAATTTTAGAACACTGTTGACAATGCAGCTGGGGGAGCCATGGGAGAAAAGATAGCTGATGAGACTTATGAGATCTTTGAGATGTTAGGAGCTAATTCTCAACAAAAGAGTGTAAGGGGAAGAAGTAAAGGGGTGAATCAATTGGAAGCCAATAGTGAAATGGTTAGTCAAATAGCTGAATTGACAAGACAGGTGCAGATGCTGAACATGAAGAACAATATTTCTTCATCTACTCAAGAAGTGTGTGGAATCTGTGGGACATTCAGGCATGGAGCAAATATATGCCCCTCTGCATATGAGTCTTTTGGTAATGAAGCTGAGCAAGTCAATGCTATGGGGGGATTTCAACCAAGGGCCCGGAATGATCCTTAATCCAATTCTTATAATCCTGGTTGGAGGAATCACCCAAATTTTTCCTAGACAACAAATAATGCTCAACAACCTTTCCATTTGCTCCAGAGACAGAACCAATAGCAGGGTCAATCCTCCAATCATGGGCATCCTAAGAGAGAGAGTTTGGAAGAAAGTTTGCAGGCTTTTATCCAAGTCAGTGCTAAAAATCAAGAGATGAACAACAAGAGGCTGGATTCACTAGAAGCATCTTTTAAGAAGGTGGAGACCCAAGTGGGGCAACTTGCTCAACAGATGCTGATTCAACAAAAGGGGTTCCCAAGTCAACCTGAGCAGGCACAATCAGTGACTGTTCTTAGAAGTGACAAGGTAATTAACAATAATGTTGAAAATAATTCTGTGAATGCAGGTGAGCAAGAGAATAAAAAGGAAGGAGAACTAGAGAATAAAGGTACTGAAGAAAGATCAATGGAGAAGTCCCCTACAGTAGATTTGCACAAGGTAAGCAATCCATACCGGCCACCTATACCATTCCCCAGCAGGTTGAAGGATGATAAAAAAGATAAGCAATTTTCAGATATCTTCAACATGCTGTCTAAGGTAAGTATCAACTTACCCTTACTTGAAGCAATTAAAAACATGCCGGCTTATGCTAAATTCTTCAAAGAACTGAATACCAAGAAAAAGAGGTATGAGCTGAATGAAAAGGTGATAGTTTCAGAGGTAGCTAGTGCTGTTTTGCAGCATAAACTACCTCCTAAGCTAAAGGATCCTGGAAGTTTTATCATTCAAATTACTATGGGGAATGGAAAGGGTACCGATGGCATGTGTGACTTGGGAGCCAGTGTGAATTTAATGCCTTATTCTGTGTACCTTGATTTAGAACTAGGGGAACTTAAACCTACAAAAATGGTGTTGAAATTAGCTGATAGATCTCTTAGATTCCCGAAAGGGGTTATAGAAGATGTATTAGTTAAAGTTGGTGGTTTGATTGTACCTGTGGATTTCATTGTTCTTGACATGGAAGTAAGTAACTCTTCACCATCTGTGCACACCATTCTACTGGGTAGGCCTTTTATGGCGACTACCAACACTTTGATAGATGTTAAAAATGGTAAATTATCAATGACTGTTTTGGGACAAACTGTTGAATTTTCCATTTTTAACACTTCTCCTATTCTTACAACTGCTTTATATGAGGATTGTTTTTTCATTGATTGTGTTGATGCAGTTGTTTCAGATGTTTTCTTGCAGACAGGTTCCTCTAATAAATTGGAGCTGGCATTGACCTTAGAGAGTGATTTGGATATTTTTGATGCAGAAATAGCCAGTTGCCTTGAGACTTTAGAGGGTGCTGAAATAGAGGAGCTTAAGGAGGACCCAGTTTTTGAACTTCCCCCCATTCAAAAAGAAGAAAAGAACCCTTCACTTGAGTTAGAGCTGAAAGAGTTACCTAAGAATCTAAAATATGTATTTTTAGGAGATCACAATACCTTACCTGTGATAATATCTAGTGAACTTAGTGAAGAGGAGGAGATGAGGTTAGTGAGTGAGCTTAAAAGATTGAAAAAAGCAATAGGATGGGGATTGAGTGACATCAAGGGTATTAGCCCTTCAATGTGCATGCATAGAATCACTTTAGAAGAGGGAGCTAAACCTGTGAGGGAGACCCAAAGGCGACTTAACCCAAATATGAGTGAAGTTGTTAAGAAGGAAGTGCTCAAATTGCTGGATGAAGGAGTAATATATCCAATTGCTAATAGTGAGTGGGTGAGCCCAGTACATGTAGTTCCTAAGAAATCTGGAATCACTGTGGTGAGAAATGAGAATAATGAATTGGTTCCTACTAGGACTACTACTGGGTGGAGAATGTGCATCGATTATAGGAAGTTGAACAATACAACAAAGAAAGATCATTTTCCTCTTCCTTTTATTGATCAGATGTTAGATAAACTTTTTGGACACTCACATTATTGTTTTCTTGATGGCCTTTCAGGTTACTATCAGGTGCCAATATCTCCAGAGGATCAGTCCAAGACTACCTTTACTTCCCCTTTTGGGACTTATGCATTTCGACATATGCCCTTTGGCTTGTGCAATGCACCTGCAACTTTTCAGAGATGCATGATGTCTGTCTTCTCAGACATGATTGATGATTTTATTGAGGTATTTATGGATGACTTTTCTGTTTTTGGTAGTTCTTTTGATAATTGCCTTAATAAACTTGTTCGTGTACTTGAGAGATGCATTGAATGTAACCTCACTTTAAGTTGGGAAAAGAGTCATTTTATGGTTACTCAGGGCATTGTCTTAGGTCATGTGGTGTCAAGTAAAGGGATTGAGGTGGATAGGGCTAAATTTGAATTGATTGCTAAGTTACCCCCACCTACCTCTGTTAAGGGAATAAGAAGTTTCTTAGGTCATGTAGGTTTTTATAGGAGGTTTATTAAGGATTTTTCCAAAATAAGCCAACCATTGTGCCATTTATTGGGGAAAGATGTTCCATTTGAATTTACAGCACAATGCATGCAAGCTTTTAATTCCCTTAAAGAAAAATTGACTAGTGCACCAGTTATAGTAGCTCCTGTTTGGTCTTTACCTTTTAAAATCATGTGTGATGCCTCTAATCATGCAGTAGGAGCTGTTCTTGGGCAAAGGGTTGATAAATACTTGAGAGTAATATATTATGCTAGCTTGACCCTGAATAGTGCACAAATGAACTACACCACAACTGAAAAGGAAATGTTAGCTGTTGTTTTTGCTTTAGATAATTTAGAGCATATTTAATTGGGTCAAAAATTATTGTGTATTCTGATCATGCAGCTCTAAAATATCTTTTAACAAAACAACATGCTAAACCGCGCTTAATTAGATGGGTGTTGTTATTGCAAGAATTTGATTTCCAAATCAAGGATACTAAGGGTAGTGAGAATGTTGTTGCTGATCATTTATCCAGATTACCCTTCTTTATTGAAAATCTTGCATCTGATAGCATTCATAAAAATTTAGAAGCATTTCCTGATGAGCTGCTGTTTGTGGTATTTGATGCACCTTGGTTTGCAGATATTGCTAACTATCTTGCTTGTGGTATATTGCGTACTAACATGTCATTTCAGGAAAAGAAAAGGTTTTTACACTTGAGTAAGTTTTATTTTTGGGATGAACCTTATTTATTCGGGATATGCAAAGATAAGATAGTTCGCAGGTGTGTATCTGAGGAAGAACAACTGAGTGTTCTTCAATTTTGTCATGACCTTCACTGTGGGGGTCATTTTGGAGGAAGAAAGACTACAGAAAAGGTGCTTCAAAGTGGTTTTTACTGGCCTACCTTATTTAAAGATGCTCAAGAGTATTGTAAGCACTGTGATCATTGGCAAAGAGTAGGTAACATTGGGAGGAGAAATGAAATGTCCCTTCAATCATATATTGTTGTTGAACTGTTTGATGTGTGGGGAATAGACTTCATGGGTCCTTTCCCC
The DNA here is from genome assembly GCA_947685225.1 of Garcia nutans. Taxonomy (NCBI): domain Eukaryota; kingdom Viridiplantae; phylum Streptophyta; class Magnoliopsida; order Malpighiales; family Euphorbiaceae; genus Garcia; species Garcia nutans. The sequence continues at coordinate 42,769,960 of CANTUV010000045.1, forward strand.
AAGTCCTTTGGTTATGAATATATTTTAGTTGCTGTTGATTATGTTTACAAATGGGTGGAGGCAATCCCCACCCGTACTAATGATGCTAATGAGGTTGTTAAATTAGTGAAGGAAAACATTCTTAGCAGATTTGGCACACCAAGAGTGATAGTCAGTGATGAGGGAAGTCATTTTTGCAATAGGCTTTTTGAGAAGTTAATGCACAAATCTGGTGTGAAGCACAAGGTGGCAACCCCATATCATCCACAGACTTCTGGACAAGTGGAAACATCCAACAAGCAGATTAAAGGAATTCTGGAGAAAATAGTCAACTTATCAAGGAAAGATTGGGCAAGTAGATTGCACGATGCACTATGGGCATATCGGACTGCTTTCAAAACTCCTCTTGGTATGAGTCCATACCGATTGGTGTTTGGAAAAAGCTTGTCACTTACCAGTGGAGTTGGAGCACAGAGCATATTGGGCAATCAAGACTCTGAATTTGGACTTGGACAAAGCGAAGAGAGAACGATTCCTGCAAATTTCAGAGTTAGATGAGCTGAGAAATGAGGCGTATGAGAGCTCGAGAATTTACAAGGATTGCTCTAAAGCACTTCGTGATAGAATTATAGTGCAAAAGACATTGAGTCCAGGTATGAAAGTTTTACTTTTTAACTCTCGACTCCATCTTTTTCCAGGTAAACTCAAGTCTCGATGGAGTGGTCCTTTCGAGATAACTCAGGTGTATCCTTCTGGTGCCATTGAATTGCTTAACTCTCAAACGAGTGAGACTTTTAAAGTGAATGGACAAAGAGTTAAACCATACAATGAAGGATTTCAAGAAGTGAGGGTCATTGACAGTACTTTGATCCATGATCCTTAGGCTTTGCATGATGTCCAGTTATATGACATTAAAGAAGCGCTAGATGGGAGGCAACCCATCGGTTTGCATTTATTTTTCATAGTTGTAATTTTAAATTTAGCAACTTTGATTTTATGTTTAGTCTAAATAAATGGAATGGGTGCTTTGATTGGTTTTTATCTTTCTAATGTGTTTCAGGGTTGATCGGAGAAGAGGTTTCCAATTTCTTTGATAATTGGTGATATAAATAAAAAATGATAAATAAATAAATAAATAAATAAAAAGTTAAAAAGTGGCAGAGAGTGACACGGCCAAAGGACTTGGTCGTGTCCCTTGGCCGTGTCATTGGACACGGCCAAGTCTTCACCAAAAAAAAGATTGCTCTTTGATTTTTTTATTTTGCACCTCTAGTTCTAGTAGCAGACACAGGCATGGGACACAGCCAAGTCACTGGCCGTGTCCCTCAAAAAGCACATGACACGGCCGTGTTGCCCACAGCTTGGCCGTGTCTCCCATCTTTTCATTTTAAAAAGCCACGATTTTTGCACAGATGTTCCATTAAATCCCTAAATTCCTGTTTCTTCATCTCTCTCGCTCTCTCGCTCTCGCTCTCTCTCTCGCAAACTCCATTCTTTATGCTTCCAAGCTCAAAATCCTCCATTAAACCTCAAATCTCTTCACCAAAACTAGAAATAATCCATTAAAACTTCGTCTTTTCTCATAAAAGTTTGATTTCATCAAGTTTTGGTGTTGAATTTTTCATATTTCTCAAGATGCCAAGAACAAAGATTGTTTCACACCGCAAGAAGAAGAGGCCTACAACCGAAGGAGCTTCTTCCTCATCATCAACTTTATCTTTGAAGAGAGCAAGTCTTTTGGCTCGGGGTTTTTTCCCGACAAGGTATGTTAATGATGAATCACTTGATGCTCTGCAAATTAGGACTAATTTTTATCGATATGTGCAATTTCTTGGGTGGGAGACTCTAGTTTCCTTGAGACCTTTGAAGTTTGAGGAGATTACTTTAGAATTTTTGACATCTCTTAAGGTTGAAAGAGATGATAAGAAAATCTGCACTAGAATGAGTTTTAAATTGCTGGATAAATCATTTATGCTAAATATTGAACAGTTAAATGCTATATATGGTTTCCATCAGCATCGGGAAAGGTCGGTACCCAAAGAATTTAAACAACAATTTGCTTGGGGAGCTTTAGGCTCGGGTACTTATATGGCCAAATCGGCCAAAGCATCTAAATTAAGAAATTCCGCTTTGAGGTATTTGCATCGGTTTATGTCTTGTGGATTCTTTGCTCGGAAGGAGAGCCCGGGTGTGGTTGAATTAAGTGAGCTATTTTTCCTTGATTGTGCTTGTAATTCAATGCATGTTAGTGCCGGCTATTGGTTAGCCGATATTTTTGATACTGTGGCTAATAAAAGAAAGGGGACAATTTGTGTTGGAGGGTTGATTACCACATTAGCAGTAGCCCTTGTTGAGGATTTTGACCCGAGTACTAGTCGCATGACTAGAATTTCGGGTAATGACTCTTTGGATTTAGCTACACTTGAGAAGATGCACATGGTGGTGCATAGGAGAGGGACTTATGTGATGCCTTCAGATGAGCCTGAAGCACCGGGGGACAGGCAGAAGAGAGCACGGGTCGAAGAGGAGTCCGACTCGGATTCTCTAGATCTAGATGAGGATGCTCCGGTCTTGGAAACTCAAGAGGTACTTATTAGGATTGAGGCCTTGGAAGGAAAGGTAGATCGACTGGAGGGCAAGGTGGATCATAACCATGCTGAGGTCTTGCAACAGTTGGAACAAATTAATAGCAACCTTGCGAAGATCTTGAGTCTCCATCCCTCGGCTGCACGCCTTTTCCATAGATTTTGAGTTCCTTGCTTTATTTTGTTTAGTGTATTTTTGTTATTATTTTTCGTTTTTGTTTTTCATGTTAACATTTTATATTTGGATATTTTATTTTTATATATTGTACTTTTGTTTTTGAACTTTTGTGTTTGTGATGGAAAGTTAGGGTTTTGCCTCACCAGGGTACGATGGAAGACAGGTTGTCCTTTAACTCTTTTTATTTATTATTCTTGTTTTCCATTGAGGACAATGTAAATTCTAAAGTGTGGGGTACTCTTTAAGCTTTTCTTTAATTTTTGTTTGGTTTGTCTTAGTGTGTTTCATTGTATGTTGTGCATGGCATAATTGTTGAAATCTTATTGATCTTTTCTGTGATTTTAGCATTATAGTTGAGACTTTAGTATCAGCATAGAGATTAGCATTTGAATTCATTCAGGATCAATTTTCACATTCTACAATTTATGACATATAAATCTTTGAGCACCCACCTGTGTGAGTTTTGAGCCTCATAATTTGATATTATTATCAGTTGATTTTCTTTTCTTAAGTGTGCACCTTCATGATTTTGCATCTCTAGAGTTTGCTTTTGCATACTAATTGAACTTACATTATGATTTCATCTCAAGTTTTAAAATGATGAAGGCAAATTAGGCTAGCCCTTTAGCTTAAAAAGACCTCCCTTAATATTGAATTCCTTAGTGAGCCATGTTGAGCCTTTGACCTTTTCTTGTTTGATCAACACAATTCTCAACTTAACATGTTCTTATTTTCATCATACCTGCATTAAGGAATGGAGTTTTATGATATGACAATAGGGTGGTTTATTTCAAAGTGTGGGGTAAGCAAGTAAAAAAAAAATAGTATTGCTATTTGGGGTTGAAATGCATACTTTGCACATTGTATTTGATTAAGAGTTGATTATTCTTTTCCTCTACATTTTAAGCTAGATGTTCCATGCAAGTTTATATTTTGTATATATATATATATTAAAAAAAATGAAATGATAAAAAAAATAAAAAAAAGTGAAAATAAAAAAAAAGTTATATATATATACAAAAACCATATATGTTCTAGTATTGGTCATCAAAAGAGGAATGTATTAAGGGTTGGAGAGTATATGAAAGTATTAAGGGTTGGAGAGTATGCCATTTGTGGGAGCTATGAGTTTCTTAGCAAGAGTATTGTCTAATGTAAATACTCCATTTCTTGATGCTCCAGCCTAAATGTCTTTTCTCACACCTTTACCTTAGCCCCATTACATCCAAATGAAAGACCTTAGGATTATTTCTTGAGAAAATTAGTGAGGGAGATTGGATAATTAAGCAAGTTTATGGTAGTATGCAGTCATGAGTGGTTTGAGTGAATTAACCTTTGAAATCGAGTGAAACACTTAGAAGAGAGATAAGGTTTGTATGTCTGGATTAATGAATGAGTTAAGAAAATCTTGATAGAAGGAAATTGCAATTATTTATGTCTGATGTCTTAAAGTATTTCATCTTATATGCTGGAATTATAGTTAAGGTTGTTTGAGTTTTTAATTTATGCCATGTGAATTTACTTGAGGACAAGCAAAGTTTTAAGTGTGGGGAAGTTGTTTTATTAGTTTTTGTTATAGATTTGTGTCTTGTTTATTATAATAATTATTGTTTTATTTAGGTATTTTGTTAGTTTTAATCGGTTTGTTTAGTGTTTTCATTAATTTTGGTAGTTTTAGTTTATTTCAGTGTTTATGTCGTTTTTGATTTAGTTTTTAGTATGGTGTTTATGTTTTGTTGGTTATTGTTTATTTACTTCTTATTTACAGTTTGTTTGAGTTTTGTTTTAGGTTAAAAAAGGCAAGGAAGCAAATTGAAGGAAAAGAGGGACAGTAGCTGACACAGGCAGAGGCCATGTCCCATACCAAGTTAAAAAAGGAAGTCAAGACACAGTAGCTGACACACTCAAGGGACACGGCCAAGTCAGTGGCCGTGTCCCTCCAAAGATGCTCCAACACGGCCAAGTCACACCAACTTGGCCGTGTCTCACTTGGTTCCAAAGGAAAAGAAAATTGCAAATCTCACAGAAGCAAACACAAGCAAGGGACACGGCCAAGTCACTGGCCGTGTCCCTCCAAAAGGGTCCAACACGGCCAAGTCAACCTCCAACTGGCCGTGTAACTCAACCAAAGAGAAAAGAAGAAGGAATTCTCATAGTAGGTGACACATGTAAGGGACACGGCCAAGTCACTGGCCGTGTCCCTCCAAAGACCACCAACACGGCCAAGTCACATCCAACTTGGCCGTGTCTCTCATGAACCAAAGCCGTAGCAGATTTTAAAGCAAACATTTCATATATAAAGGAAAAAGAAGCTAGGATTTTGGGAGTTGGCGATTTGGAGATTGAATTGAGCTGTTAGAGAGTGAAGTTAGGGTTTTAACTTTGTTTTCTTTGATTTTGATTACACTTTGGATTAATCTAGCTTAGATTAGATTGTTCTAGTCATTGATACATCCTTCTTGCAAGATTTGAACAAGAGATTCTTCAGAAGCTTCAAGGAGTTTGTAACTTGGTTTTGTTCTCGAACTTATTCTCTTTATTTTCATTGAAATTGTATTAATGGATATTATCATGTCTAATTTGATTTCTTTGAACATTAATGAGATGAGTATGTTTGATAGCATGATGAACTAATTTGATCTAGTCTAGGGTTTGTATGGATCTGCTATGATTGTATGAATTGGTTATTCTCTTAGCTAATAATTTCTTTAGCCTTGATTGAATGAAATATTGTTAATATATAATTGATTGGCCACCAATTATGTGTTTTAGGTATTAGATGATGGATTGAGAGATGAAGTCTAATACTAGAACAATTCAATTAAGGACTTATGTGAATTAGAGATATAATCTATTAAAAAGATTATTTCAATTATAACAAGATTAGTTGAAAAAGTTTTGAATGCGAGAGCTTATTTCCTTGACTCGATTAATTAAGTTGTTTGAGATTTAATCTTTGAAATTAAATTAGTTAAGAGGAATAACCATTCATACATATAAGTAGTAGAGAAGTGCAAACCCTAGACCTTTCTATCAAGTGAATCAAATCATCAGTTTAATTTACTTTATTCGTTTTAAACTTCAATCAATCTTCTTCATTAGTTAATAATTTAAATTTCTTCATTACTTGTTAATTATAATTTGATAATCAATTAGCCACTTTAGCTTCCTTGTGAGACGACCATGGGGCGATCACCTTTGCTACAGCTACCTCGTATACTTGCGAGTGACGCTTTGTGATAGAGTTAATTCGAGCGCAACAGCATACATGCATACATGCATACATACATTTGCATCTCATATTATTAAACCTTCCTAGCTCACAACCCTAAATTACGATAGTTCAAAAGCTTACGACAATCTGACCTATGCCGGAGATGAAGAATCTAGTAGCAACTGAATCACTTGCTCACCAAAAGTAATGGAGCTCAAACAAATTCAAAGAATGATGGATGACGCCCTCAATGCCATGATGGAAGAAATAAAAGAGGCCCTGGCCGAGACCATAAAGAATCAAATAGCTACAATTTTAAGGAATAATGGCTACGCATCTGCTAGCACCAAGAACCCAAAGGACAAAGGGAAGGCTAAGGTTGGTGAAGTGGCTTTTGATGATGATAAGGTGATCATTGATGATGATGATGATTGGGCTCAATACTTCCAAGATCCTCAAGACAAGAAGAAAGAACCGAAGATGGCTGAAAGATCAGTTATGGAGAAAAATGAAACTTCTGATGTTGAAAAGATGTTTGCGGATTTAGAAATGAAATTTTAGAAGAAGTTGAAACCGAAGAAATGTCCAAAGTTGACAAATTATTTGAGTTAGATGAAGAAGTTCCATACAAATTCAAGATGCCATCCTTTGCAATGTTTAATTGAACCAAAAATCCTCACCTCCATGTGAAGCAGTATATCACTACTATGCAGTCTGCCCGAGCTACTAAGGCTCAAACTCTAAGGTACTTTATGCTCTCATTGGATCCTGTTATCCAAAACTGGTTCAATACCTTAGACGATAGTACTCAAAAAGATTGGGACATGTTATACAAGGCTTTCATTCAGCAATATGGGTATAATGTCGAGCTGGAAGTTACCTTAATGGAAGTTGAGTCCATTAGACAAAGGCCAAATTGAGAATTTTTGTGGACTATGTGAAAAGGTGGAGAAATTAGGTTGCTTTGCTCAAGAAGAGACCTGATGAATATGATCAAATAAGGATGATTGTGAGAGGGGTGTTGCCTAGTCTTCATGAAAGGATGTCTCATACACTCATCCGTGATTTCAAAGATCTTTTGCAAGCTGGTCTTCATGAGAAGAGTCGCTTTTCGGCAAGAAGGAATGAGAAAGGAAATTATCAACCTAGCAATCAAAGTACACAAAAGGAAGCTGATGTTAATGCCACTAGTCCAGGAGGAATGAGGCAGTTTTCAGAATTATGGAAGCCGCTGTCTTGAGTTCTCAATAAGCTACAAAAGAAGGGATTGTTACAACCCTTGACTCCTCGTCCTTTACCTATTCCTCTTCCACCTAACTTTAATACTAATGTATTTTGCCAATTCCATCAAAGACCTGGACATGAAATGGACAATTGTATGAAGTTGAGGCATAAGATCTAGAATCTAATCGATAGTGGTAAGCTACCTGAGCCCAACAAGCCGAACACTAAAGACAATCCATTACCAAGGTTCAATAGAGTACCTCCACCGGCAACCTTCATGGTGGAAAAAGGATTGGAAGAAGATTTTGTTTTATCATCCTTTCAAGATGGAAAAATTGAAGATGTGAAAAGAGAAGAAGCTTAACTCAACAAACTTTCCTCAGTTTGAATGTTGCTTTTCAATCTTACTTTCTTTAATATTTAATTGGAACAATCGTGTTTTTCAAATTTATATTTGTTTGAATAAATTACTTTCATCAATATTTTTATTGGTCATTGTTCATTTTGGTGCTCAACCAATGAGGAATCTAGCTTGATAATTCATGAATTAATATATTTATGCATCATGACTTTAATGACTTTACTAGGTGAGGGAATTGCTCTATAGAATTGAGTTGTGTATGCTTACTTAGAGAGGGCTCCTGCATAATTACCTTTGTCAAGGTCCTAGTTAGTCTTAGAACATGCTTAGACAAACTTTCAAGGCGAAATTGAACTCTGCTTATTTAAGGGAGAAATGATCTAGGCATTGTTTGGTTAGCCAACAACTAGTATCTACCCAATTAGATATCAATCCCTAGTTGTCCCATACAAGGCTTCATAAAATTTTAGCTTTCTTTTCATTGGCTTAAAACCCCAACAACCTACCCTGAACTGTTGTGATACTTTTGACAAGTCTTATGATCATTAAGTTGAAGAGGCAAGAAGATCAAAGAAAGAAATGAATAGTCAAGACCATAAGGATAGTTGTTGTTATCAAGACCATAAGGGTAGTTGAAGTTCTCCTAATATCTCCAATATATAAAGACAACATCAGAGTAACAAATGATTTATCCCTGTTAAAGAAGATTTATGTCACTCCACTCATCCATTATTAGAAAACCAAGTTGGTACAAACAAGACAACTCTTTAGAGCTAGAACAAAAAAAAAAGAAAGAAAAAAAGAAAAGAAGAAGAAAAAAAGAGAAGAAGAAAAAAAGAAAAGAAAAAGAAAAGAAAAGTAAAAAAAAAAAAGAAAAGAAAAAGAAAAGAAAAGAAAACCTAAAAAGACAGTTCAGAAAGCCAACTGAGTTCTCTTTTACATAAGGCAGCAAAAGGCTTCCATTTGGTTTATAAGGATTGTTTGACTTGAATTGGTCCAACCCAACCAAAGATTCAATCAAAATCGGAGGAAAAGGATAAAGGTCACCCAGTTTTTGAAAGTTCTATACTTAATAATCCTACAGAGAAGGACAAAATGATAAAATGCTCAAAGAAAGGAAAGAGTAAGAAAAATAAAAAGAAAGAAAAGGGAGAAGAAGAAAAAAAATGAATTTGTGTTCCAAACTTTTTGCAAGGGCAAAGACTGTCCTAATCAAGATCTAGATTAATACAAAGAAGATAGAAAGAATTTAGAGTCTAGCAAGATTGCTCCCAGCTGCCTAAAGTTCAAACAAGAAATTTGTAATGTGAGGGTTTGTCCATTGTGTCACATCGGCTCCAACTTACAAATGGCCTTCATTTAACCCATGTCCCTTATAGACCCCATTTCAAGCCTATTAAAGATCTGTTGATCTCTCTTGATAGGTAGAGTCTATTAGTAGAGATAGTTTGGATAAGCATGCATATGAGATAGGCAATATTCAAACTCAATGAGACCTTTGACCAAGTAATATGTATGTGCCTATCTAAAGTGAAACAATTCTTGCTTAAATAGAAATGATTCTTGAGTTTAGTACAGTAACTAGGGTTGTCATGTTATAGATATGTTAATTTGAAAATCGAGTCCTGAGGTAAATTGACATTGATTTGGAAAAGCTAACATTTGATTTCAAAAAAATATATATATGTTTTTTGTCACACGAAGCCTTCAAGTTAAGGGAAGTATGTCAAATCATCGAACCTAAAAGGACACATTGGGCAAAGTAAATAGTTATTGGCAAGGGTGTGAAAAGTTCCCAACTGATGTTCTGAATCATTATTTGAAATGGATGTATCTCTGCTATTTGGGGCCTCCATTATTCATGTTTTCAATATCTCAAAGATAAAAGCCATAAATGTGAAGCATCTTGTCATTCCAAAGCAAGACTTCAATAAGCATCTGGAAGGAGTCAATGAGAACACTTCTGCTGATCACCATTGGTCTGTGAGTCGAAGGAATCACTGTAAGTGTTATTCATGCATATCATGCATACATGAGCATATCACATGGCATTTTCTTGTATTGTATTGTCTATTCAACAGACACTCTATGAAGCAAAGATGAAGCGGGTATAGAATCAGGGGGCATAGAAGACCCATTGGTTGAGGAAACTCCAGTCATTTTGCAAAAGAATGGAAAAAATGCATGCTTGTTCGATGAGTTAGACAATATACAAATATCAACCAAAGTCGCATAGAAAAAATCATGGGTTTAAGCCTACACAGGGGGCAAGGAGAAGATATGAATGCTAGATAAAAAAGAGAGAAAAAGTTGCAGTGAAAATGAAAATTACACATCATTATTATTTTTATCATTATACTTATTATACAATATTTCCTCAATTCATACAACACTGATAGATCACTAAGAATGTGATGGTGGGTCATGATCAAACAAAGCCTTGAAAAAGTCATTGCCTATTGAAGAAGGAGGCACATCACCTATCCCTAGTTTGCCCGAAGTAGGAGCACCTAAATCTCTATTACCTTGAAATTTAGATCTGTAACGGTCCTCATCCGACGTAGATGAAAGGATCTCATGGTCATCAGCTTGGGGACCTCTAGATGAAGAAGCACCAGGATCTCTCATCCCCTGAAACTGGAATCTCAAAAATCTTACTCTGACTGGTGATACAATATTTCAAAATGGGAAACCTGTTGACGACTAGCAGCCAACTCTTCTTAAAGTTTCTTATTTTGTTCCTCAAGCATCCACTGTGAGCCAGAAAGGAAAAGAGTAAGAGCATACATAATCATGCATACATGAAGCATAAATTAGCATAAAATAAGAAAACCTACCAGGTAATTCATATCAATGCCCTGTGGATGAGATGGCATCTCCGGTTGATCAGACTGAGCAAAATGGAGGAGCAGTAAAAGAAGATCTAGCCTCATGACCAAAAGAGCCAGCAGCTTGCAAAAATAACTAGAAAAGGTCAAAACAAGATAAGAAAGAAGCAATTGCAACAGAAAAATGGCAAAAGTTTACTTGAGAAGAGCTAGCCCCGAGATGTGAGACAGACTCTCTTCCCTCTCCGTGATACTCCTCCTCATCTCTATCCTTATTTTCCTTGGGAATCTCCCATACACCAACAGGGGATACATCAAAGTTCAAGAGCCCTATTTGAATAAACTGGGTATAAGATGCATCCGATGGATATATAGCCCTATTGGTTGTTTCCCTACAAACCCGTCCTTCATAGTTCATCCAATAACTCTGAATCGGCTCAATTTTTATTTTGAAAGGACCTTTAAACGATGGTTCCATACCTATTAACTGTTGGACTTCTTCAAATTTTAGAATATCATTGGTGAGAGGGACCGGAAGGGCATAGTACCCGATACCAGTTATGGCTGTATAATCGACTGGGCCAACGGTCATTTCTCCTATAGGTAGGTGAAAAATATGGGTTGTGTCCATCCACCGCTCTGACAATGCTTGAACTACACTCCTATCTATCAGACACTCCTTGGATGGTAATTACAAGATAAAGCTTTCAAAACCGCAATCTTAGATAATCCGTTTTACCCGAGAAGGTGCTACATCATACCATCGTCGGGCTTTATAGACACACCCTCCGCCCCTAATAACGCAACGATCATGCTAATACGGAGCCAGGTAAATTAACACAAGGTAAGCATATCATCATATCAATACCACTGATTTTTAGGCTAAATTTATTTATGTACTATTTTTAGTCTATCTATTTACTTATTTATTAAATTCTTAAATATAGTCATCTAATTAATTTATTTTCCTAAATCTTAAAAAAAACAACAAAAAAAAATAAAAAGAAAAGCAAAAAAAATTAAAAACAAAAAAAAGAAAAGACACACAAAAACATAAAAATGAAAAATAATTTGCTGTTGAAATAAATAATTGAATTATTACCTTGTTCTTTTGATTTGAACTGCGATGAAGCTGCATTCCGGCTAGTAGACTTATATTTCCATTTTTATGTTGCTGAAGAAACTCCAATAACTTAGCATTAGATCGAGTTCCTAATCTTGAAGCATGCATTTTCTCCTCAACTCTATGCTAAACTCTCTAAACTCTCTGCTATCAAAAATGTATAAGTGTGGATGAAATGAAGAAATGAGCCGAGGTTTATATAGAAAAATTGCAAAGGAAAAAGACAAAAATAAAAAGAGGAAAACAATATTCTCTTGAAAAAAATGGAAAAGTAAATATTACTATTGATAAATAGTAAATAAATAGTTGGTGAATAGTGATAAATAGTAACTATACAATGAATAAATAGGAAACTCAATTATTCAATTCAATTATTTAGATATTTGCGTGTATATAAATATTTTTATACTTCTAAAATATTTTTACACGCAGGGGCAAGAAGATATGGGCATGGTAAAAATTAGCTAAATTTTTTGCAAATTCCTTTAGTATCCTACTAACTACAATTATTTTTTGCAGACAATTAAATCTTTCTTAGCTCGGGTCCAGAACCCAAATTATCTTTAAGTCCAGAACTTAACTCGGGTCCAAAACCCAAATTACCCTTGAGTCTAGAACTTAGCTTGGGTCCAGAACCCAAATTACCCTTAAGTCCAGAACTTAGCTCAGGTCCAAAACCCAAATTACCATTAAGTCCAGAACTTACCCTAGGTCTTGAATCCAAATTACCCTTAAGTCCAGAACTTACCCCGGGTCCAGAACCCAAATCCTAAATCTTGCTCGGGTCTAGAACCCAAATTATTTTTGAGTCCAGAGCTCAAACCAACTTTGGAAGTCCACCATGGCTCCAAACCCAGTCAAAAATCACATTGCTTTTCACTCTCTTTTGTCATAGTCTCAAATCGCTTAAGCAGGGGTGTAGACCCTTAATTTTTGTTCCAGTCCGGCCCAATATATTTTGTTTAGTCCAAAATAATTTTTGTATTGTCTAATATATTTTAATTGGTCAAAAATGAATTTTGTTATCTTAATTAAATAATTTTTGCTTTATTATCTAATTTTTATTAATAAACAAATAAAAATCAAATTTTTTTCGCCAGCGAAATGGCCCGCAGGCCTATTCCCCGCCCCCTGCCGCAGCCAACTACGGCAAATTTTTTTCGGCAGTGTAATTTTTCCTTAGGCAAATTTTTTTGCTAGCGCAATTTTTCCGCATCAGTTTATCTTCTCTAGCGAAATTTTTCGACGCAAATTTTTCAAAACCTAATACAATAAGGTTTCGGTTTCATTTTCTTATTAAATATTGTATGCCATGAGTAACTAGGGAAAAACCATAAAAAACCTCTATAAATAACAACACAGAAAGGGAGGAAAAGGGATCAAAAATTAGGCAAAAATTATGACGAAATTGGGACTTTGAAACTGAATCTTTGAAGGAAAACTGGGAACCAAGCTTATTTTTTGAGAGAGTCGAAAATCAATTCAAACAATTCATCAAAGGTATCAACTGCTTTTGATTTGGTTGATCCAAGAAGCAATTTTGGTGCAACCCCACGAAAGAAGGTTTGAATTCTAAATTCTTTTTGTCTTTTTTTACAGTAGCTTAATTCATCTAGTTGCTTCTTTTAATTCAAAAATCCCAAAACCTTTAATTTAGTTTTTCTAAAGTTAAAAACACTATTTCGTTGTTTTATTTTCCAAAAGACATAAAATTGTTATTTTTACTTCTTCAAAACTCTAAAACCCTAATTTACTTTCCAAACCCTTAAATTATGTTCTGTTACTTTCCAAAAGCCTTAAAAACTACTTTTTTCCTTTTAAAAACTTTAATTCGTTTGGTTTACTTTCATAAAACCTCATAAAAGTATCAAATTGATTTTCAAATCTTAAAAGCTTCATGCATCACCAAAGCCCTAATTTTAAAACACTAAACCCAAATTCATCTTCCAAACCTAAAATAGTAAACTCTAACCCCTTTAAAACCTTAAACCCTAACTTTTTCTAAACCTTAATCCTTTAAAACTTTAAAAACCATAAAATCACAAATATTTTAAATTTACACAGTAAGCTTGAAATCATCATTTAAAACCACAAATCAAAAGTATTTTAAAATGTCCAAAACCCTAGTTTCATGATTTCACCATTCAAACCTTAATTTGGTTAATCAAAGAGTCTTACCAACCTTTTAAAGTATAAAACCTTAATCTATTTTATTTCCTTAAAAAGTCACTGTAGCCTAATTCTATGAATTACAAAACCCTAAACACATGAAACAAAGAATAAATGGAAACAATAGCTATAATTTGAATTTTTATTTTCCTTATTCAATTCCATATTTGATTATGCTTTGATTTATTTTATATGCTTTAATTTATTTAAGTTCAATACTTGATTTATTTAATTTATCATGGATGGATGTTTAATACTTTTATTGAATGATTTATTTATGATGAATAGTTATTTACTTTTATCAATTTATTTAAAATTCCAAATGTTGTAAGAGGTATGTTTCCACTTGGTGGGTACCTCATTAGTTAAAGTCATATAATTTAAATTGCTTTTCTATTTTAGAACCAATGTAAAGGGCATGTTTCTACCTTTCGGTGAGTGTCCTATTTAGGCATGTGATGTAAGGACATGTTTTCATCTTTGGATGGGTGTCCATTTATTTTGCTTGGACCTTGCTTTGATTTTAATATAATGATGCTTTCTTTTAATTATTGTGTGTAATATGGTTAATGTTGTTATATTTAAGAATGTTATAATATTAAGACCTGTAAAGGAGGCTGGATCCAATAAACCAGGTGATGTGGGGGTGCTGAGCCATTTCTCACCTTCCCCACACGTACCCAACTTTTTGAACCCATTAGGGGGTTGGGGATTCCTTAGGAATTGAGTCATCCACCCCTTTCTTTTTTCCCGGCCCGTCAGGGTGGTGACTCCATTTTCTCTGGACTTAGGAAGGCCCCGAGCCTAAACAGTACTGAAGTCGCAAGAACCATTCCACCGGAAGTGGGGGAAAAAATCCCCGCTCAAAAGGAGGCAAACTGTAGACCCTTAATTTTTTACCCAGTCTGGTCCAATATTTTTTATAAAGTCCAAAATAATTTTTGTGGTATTTTAATTAAATAATATTTATTTAAGTATTTCTTATTTATAATTTTTAATAAAAATAAAAAGGGTAATATTAATAAAGTTAAAAAATATAATAAATAAATAAAAATCGGTGACAAAAAATTTTCGTCGCAGAAAGTGAATTGGCTTGGGCTGATTCGCCGCAGGAATTTCCTGCGGCGAATTGGCTGACTAGCCCCAGCTCTCACAATTTTTGTAGCCCGCAGCAATTTTTTGCCAGCGCAATTTTTTTCAGCGCAACTTTTTTTGAAACTGAATTCCATTTGGTTTTGATTTCTTTTCCTAAATGGTTTTAATTTCCTTAAACAATTAGAATTAGGTTTTGATTTTTTCCTATAAATACCATGTTAAAACACTTCAGACGGGGATATGGACTTTGAAGGGCTAAACCTAGAACCAAACTTGGGACTTTTAAATTCTTGAAAAGAAAACCCTAGCAAGCAGGGTAAAATTCAAGGGACAGCAGCCAAAGGAAGCGATCATCTCTAGATTGCTTTGCTCAACCAAAATCAAATCTGAAGCAGGCAACAGCTTGGTTCAATCTCTTCAAATTTGGTGGAGCCTTCAAACATAGGTAAATTGCTCTAACTTTAATTTATTCAATCATTAATCATCTTCATCTTTTAAGCCATCATCACACTACCTTAGTTATTTAATTCTTCCTTCAATTTAGTTTAGGCAGTAGCATGAATTAAATTATACAATGCTTAAGATCTTTAAATAAAGTAAATAATGTAATCATTCAACACAAATCTAATTTCATAAACCCTAAGTTATTCAAACCCTAAATCTTAATTAATTTCATTTCCAAACTTCCACAGTAGCTATTTTGTTATAATTTCATTCAGTAAGCTATTTTAATCTTTCAACAATAAATTTGGCTTTCTATATTTGTTTTCACCTAAAAATACATAAGTAGTTAATATAGTCAATATTAAAAGCACACTCAACTTTAATTATAGAAAAGCATCAAATTCTAAATTAAAAATCATCATCCACAGAATTGAGATTTCAAATTATAAAACCCTAATATCTTAACCGTAAAACCCTAAAACTTTAATAGCCTTAAACCATATTTTTCATATTTTTCAAAGGAGGCCGGTTTCAATGAACCGGGCATTGTGGAGGTGCTGGGCCATTTCTCACCTTCCCCACATGTACCCAACTTTTTGAACCCATTAGGGGGTTGGGGATTCCTTAGGAATCGAGTCATCCACCCCTTTCTTTTTCCCAGCACATCCAGGTGGCGACTCCATTTTCTCCAGACTTAGGCCCGTGTTCTCTAATGCTCCGAGCCTAAATAGTGATGAAGTCGCAAGAACCATTCTATCGAGAGCGGGGGCGAAAATCCCCGCTCACACTAGGCCAGTTAACTTCTCCAATAGTTAAGTCTTTAAAGTACCAATCTTGAAACCACTTGTTTAGGTAAATAATTCGAGTTGTTTATCGCCATAAGGATTGGGTCCAATGGCTCTAGTCAATGTTCATAGATGATATCTGCTAGTTGATTCCTTGGTGGAGAATTACCAATGTTACAATCTGTACCCATCTATCGTACATCCCTTTAGCCGAATTACACAAATGGACCTGTTATGTCCCTGATAATCTTGCTCACCAATATGGGATGCGTGTAAACTATCATCAATTTTCTTTTGATTTTAGATCCAAATGGTAATAGAAGTGGTGTTGACACATCTACACAGGGTGTTGTCTGAGCGACTCACTTATCCATTGCCAAATCAATGACTTCCTACTTCAACTAATTTTACTTCTAGAGTCGAAGTGTTATGTTTTTATTGTGAACCAAGTGATGTTTTTACTAATTTTTGTCATCATTTTTCTGTTTACTTGTATTTTAATGTCATATTGAGTGTGTAATGATTAGTGATTTAAATAAACTTAAATAAATTTGTAGGCAAAATTGATATTATTAAATGTTGGAACAATTTAGAACATAGTCATTGCAATCAAACATAAGAAGGTTACAGATTATCCAAGTTCACTGGTTCTAAAAATTCATTCCTATTTGTGTCTAAAATATTAGTAGCTCCCTTCTTCATCAAATCCTTTACCAAGTAAAAGCCTTCCCAATTAGGCTTGAATTTGGCTTCGAGGACTTAAACATTCTACTTGCACTATTTCAACACTACGTTCCCAATTTTCACCTTTCTTTCCTACAACCTTTTATTATAGGCTTTGGCTATCCGATTTTAGCATGACTGACTATGATACAATGCCTTCAATCTCTTTTATTCAAGCTGGGCTAATTGCTCTTAACATACTCTCACCCATTCTACTTCAAGTAGTTATAATTCAAGGGTCACTTAGAGAGATCAAATATCCATTTCCACCAATAACACTCCTTAAAGTCTTGATGAATGCATAACTAGGTACCAATATGAAACCCATTCTATGATCAATGCAATCTTGATCTTGTCTTCCTTTACCATTATGATCTAACTGTCCCCAGAGAACCCATTTGTAAATAAATTCATAACACTTGAAGTTGTGTTATCAATAAATACATCAATTTGAGGTAGCAAAAAGCATGCTTTAAAGAAGCCTTATTCAAATCCCTATAATCGACACACATCATAAACTTACCATCTTTCTCGGTTATTGGTACTATGCTTTCCAACCATTGAGGATAGTCCACTACTTCTAGAAACTTAGCTTCTATATATTTTTTGACTTCTTTCTTTACTTGAGTTGTCCATTATGATCTTGGCCTTCTAAACTTCTATTTTACTAGTCTAATATGAGTTTATGTTGGGATTTTATGTTTAGCTATGTTCATATCAATCCCTAGCATATCCTCATATGACAAAGCAAATAGCTTCTCATATTTTTATAAAATCTATTCAAATGTTCAAATGTCCCCAGAGAACCCATTTGTAAATAAATTCATAACACTTGAAGTTGTGTTATCAATAAATACATCAATTTGAGGTAGCAAAAAGCATGCTTTAAAGAAGCCTTATTCAAATCCCTGTAATCGACACACATCATAAACTTACCATCTTTCTTGGTTATTGGTACTATGCTTTCCAATCATTGAGGATAGTCCACTACTTCTAGAAACTTAGCTTCTATATATTTTTTGACTTCTTTCTTTACTTGAGTTGTCCATTATGATCTTGGCCTTCTAAACTTCTATTTTACTAGTCTAATATGAGTTTATGTTGGGATTTTATGTTTAGCTATGTTCATATCAATCCCTAGCATATCCTCATATGACAAAGCAAATAGCTTCTCATATTTTTAGAAAATCTATTCAAATGTTTAAATTTATTTTGAACTGAGATCTAATGCAATACTTATGCTCTTTGGGTTTGTAACTATTCAAAGATTTAATGATAACATATACATAAAATTGATATTAAATATGCATAGTAAATCACAAGAAGAAACAAGACTTCATTATATTAATCTTAAAGGTAAAAACATCATCAAAATCAAACAAATTAGCAAAAATAACAGCATCATCATTAATATTTGGGAAATTCGGTACATCCTCATATTGGTCATCTACCATATCAACTGCTAGCTCTAAGTCATCAACCAGGGGTATGGTTAGTGTAGTCCTTCCTTTGAGCTCCAATTCTTTAACTTTTTGAACTATCTCTTCCTCTTTCTTAGGTGCATGCTCTTTGGACTTTCACATAATCAAATTAGCCACATAAGCAATGATCTCCCAACTTAGTAATTTTTCCCATGACAAATATAGGCTTTGGCCTTCTGTCAAATGGCCCCGGTTTTGGTGCTTTCAAAAATAGCTTGTAGAGAGGATTTCCATCTTCCCTCTTATCTTCTCTGAGCTTTCTCCCTCATATCCCAAACCATCTTTGGTTGTTAAATTTAGGAAATTCTGCTATTCTTGATTTGCTCCTTCCTAATATAATGCCCGACAAATATACTATCTTCTTCAGAATGGATTTCATGGTAGGTGATTAAACCATGCAAATTTCAAATACAACCATCAACTAAGCAACCAGTAGGGCATTAACGATCTTATTTTTTGGTATCAATGGTAACGACTATATCACCCTTTAAAAATTTGATATTTAGATAAAGAGTAAATGGGGCTCTACCCAAGGGATGGAACTAAAGTCTTCCCAAAAGCAAGGAAAATGTCGCCAGGATCTCAAGAACCATAAACACAACCACTATTTCTATTGGTTCTATAACCACAATATTAGAAAAAGTTCCCAAGGGGGGCCTCTTATAATTATCATAACCCCTGATCACTATATTTGTGGGTATCAAATTAGCAGTCGTCATGGATAGCTTTGGCAATAACCTGGCTAGGCAGACATTGATTATCAAACCCTCATCGACCATAACATAGGTAGTTCTTTTTCCTCTTAACTCAATTTTGATAAATAAGAGACGGGTATGGTTTTTGCCATCTTCTGGTAGGTCTGCATCCTAGTACATGATGATTTGAGACATATTTTCTAGCAACACACTCTTACATTCTTTCTTTGCTACCATTCCCACTAAATCCTCCAGTGTTGCAAGAGATAAAATTTGCATATTAACCAAGACCTTAGTCAATGACTTCCTATACTTGTAATACAAACTTAGCCAATCTTAGATACTTACACTGTCTTGAGTCCTCATCAGTTGCTTAACATAGTATGATCTTATGTTTATTTCCCCTCACCTTTTTCTCCCTCTGCTTCACTTTCTCTATTCCACATCGACTCCCTTTCCCTTGTCCTCTTCTACTCCTGAAGCATATGATTTCCCTAACCTAGTAACTTATATGTTTGCTACCTCTTCTACCTTAACCTAGAAAGAATTCTTATCCATTACCATATTTTTTTGAGCATCAACCATATTCCTAAAATTATTCACCATCACGACCTCCTTTTCTGTTTACTCATAAAGATTCATTCCTAAAGTCCATTCTATATCTTGGAAATAAGCCATTATAGTGTCCTCATTTTGATCAATTTCAATAAGGTAAGTGGTTGGTGGGTGAGTATTATTGAATCTAGGTAATGGATTATTTTTTGGTGCTTAGTTTTTTGAGCTCAAGTATTTTTACACTATCAATTAGAATCTCAATCTCATGTTTAAGCACATAGAATGGTCGGTATCATGTCTAAACATCTAGTGGAACTAGCAATAATCATTGAATTCCATCTTGGTGGTAATGGGTAAGGTAGGGGTCTTAGTTCCAAGGGAAAAAGGATGTATTGTTTTTTCAAATAGTTAAAGATTTAGTTCTAAGGTCAGCCTAGGATAGAGAATTGTCTACAGATGGCTACAACATTAATCTTAATGGTTTTGTTTATTATCAATAACAGAATTATAGACCCTTAATTTTTTACCAAGTCTAGTCCACCAGATTTTAAAACAGTCCGAAATAATTTTTGTGGTATTTATTATTTATTTAAATATTTATTATTTATTTATTTTAATAATATAATATTTATTTTATTTATTATCTATTATTTATAACTTTTATTTTATTTATTTTTATTTATTATTTATTTTAATATAATAATATTTGATTTTATAAAAAATAAAATTAAAAGTAAAAATTAAAAATAGAAATAAAAAATTGGACATATCGGAGAGTGACACGTGATAGCGCTACTGCGGGCAAGCAGCAATTGGCTGCTGGCAGCCTGGGCCTGCGGCGAATTGGCTGCTGCAACAAATTGGCTAGCAGCAACCAATTCACCGCAGGCCCAAGCTTGTGGCAAATTATTGCTTGTCTCACCCTAGCACACAGATTTTGCCTAGAGCAGCCCGCAGTTGCCTTGCATGTCGTAGCGGGCCAGTGTAGCCTGCGTGCCAGCAGCCAATTCTCGCCCAGCAGTCTCTCCATCCCATACCTGTGCACAATTATGATGAATTATTATTTTACTTGGCTTTAATTATATTTTCCTTAACAATTTTATTTCCTTAACCAAATTTATTTCATTAACCAATTAGTATTAGGTTTTGATTTTTTCTTATAAATACACAGCTTAACAACAGAAGCAAGAGAGGAAAATTATTGAAGAATTAAAGGACTTTTGGCTTTTGACACTTTTTCAGACTTTAACAAATTTTTGGGACTTTAGAGCTTTCACCTTTTTAGCCAGAAACACAAACAAAAAAGAGATAGAGGAGAATTTTACTCATGAATTATTTGGACTTGGAGATTTGATTCAAATAGAAAATATAGGGAGGCAATAGCTATTTGAGTTTTGGTTTTTTTTTCCCTTTTTTGGGTAGAAACATAAAAACAAAAAGAAGAGGCAGAGAGCAATGGAGCTTTAGCAATTTTTTTTTATCAACAAAGAAGATCAACAACACATAAAAATTTACAAAGGCAGTGCACTCACTATCTTGGATAAGTTCACCCAGAATTCTCATTCCATAAATTTGGAGGAACCAACAACGAAGATACGTTCCGAAATAAATAAATATAATATGCTTTGATTGTTCCTTCTTCACCTAGATTAATTCACAAAAGGTTATAAATTTTAAATTTAAATACATCACAGTAGCTTCAGTGACATCATCTAAATTCTTGAAAAATCATCACAGTAGCTTAATAATAAATATAATAACAATATTAGTTTCTTAAAATCATACAACCCTAATCAATTTTATTTTTCTAAAATCCACAGTAGTCTAAGTATTTTAAGTAATAATAATAATTGCATATTATTAATCCCAAAACCCTAAATGTTATTTAAGAAACGCTAAATTGATAAATAAACCTAAACTTGCATCTTTATTGATTTATTTAAATTAGATGTATGTTTATTATATATTTTGACTAATGGTTTATTTATAACTTTGATTTATATCTTTGATGATCAATTTATTTTCAATGTTTGATTTATTTATGATGGATGAATATTTTATTTATTATTATTTGTCTATTAATAATGGAAGAGGTATGTTTCCATGATTGGGTACCTCATGTTGTAAGCATCATGTAATTTAATTTATTTCAAGTTTTGGATCAATGTAAAGGATACATTTCCACCAATTGGTGGGTATCCTGTTTTATTTATTTTCTTTTGGACATTAGACAATTGTAAAGGCATGTTTCCATCCATGGATGGGTGCCTATTTATTTATTTTGTTTGAACAATGTTGTGATTTTAATAAAGTATTTGTTTATTCTTATTATTGCATGTATTATGGATAATGTCATTATATTCAAGAATTTTATAATATTAAGACCTGAAAAGGAGGCCAGTTTCAATGAATCGAGCATTGTGGGGGTGCTGGGTCATTCTCACCTTTCCCAAATGTACCCAACTTTCCAAACCCATTAGGGGGTTGGGGATTCCTTAAGAATCGAGTCATCCACCCCTTTTTTTTCCCTGCACATCCGGGTGGCGACTCCATTTTCTCAAGTTTTAGGCCCGTGTTCTCTAAGGCCCAAAGCCTAATAGTGTCAAAGTCGCAAGAATCATTCCACGTGGGAGTGGGGGAGAAAATCTCCGCTCACAGTGGTGACTCCACTGGGGATAAGAGAAGTTGATTATGTTGGTCTTTATATTATTCTATTCTTTCTTGTCATGATATTATCCATTGCATCATATTAGATTACATCGTGTGCGTGAGTTAGGAAGCTCGTGTAACCCGTATTGTGTTATGTAAGGGATATCATACTTTCACTCAAGGTATGGAGATCGAGCATGGCATAACCACTCATAGTCTTATACCTTTTTGGTATATACTTGCTATGGGAACCTAAGCTTTTCAACCTAAAGACTAAAGCTCATGTAATTGGCCTAGTTACTTTCCTTACGTTATACCCCAAATGCTTGTTGTTGGACTATGGATAATTTATCTTAGTTTAAATCATTGCTTATTTGGTTTGTTCTTTTTCTATTATGACCTATTTACATTGTGAGCTCAAACAATTTTTTCCTCTAAATCCAAAAGATCAAAACTATTTTCAAAATTTTCAAAATGGCCTGTGGACATAAAATTTTTCCAAAACAAGTAAAAATTCATTTCTCATGACCAAAATACAAAGCAAAAATCCATTTTTTCTAAAATCATTTTACAATGGGCTTAGAAACAAAATTATTTTCATAACCTTTTTAAAGAGCTTATAAATATTTAGGTCAATTATGAAAATACATAAAATCAATTGTGAGCCTAGTTTATACTAAGAATTATTAACCATGGGCATGTTTTGGCATGAATCACTAGTTACTTTTTCAAATAAAAAAATCTATTTATTATAAACCTATTAATTTTACTCAATAGAGCATAAAATCTATTTTAGTTGAGATTCAATGGATTAAAACCTAATTAATGGGAGTTATCATGGACTGACTTCTATGTTAGAAAATGCAACTATTTATTAGTTAAACTGTCCGAGGGAACTTTTCAAAAATAAAATGTCCCATGTTGTTATTTTGTTGGCCATATACCTAGGAAAAGAGACTCGCCATTCATGTGTGGAAGTTATAAGGTTGGAAGGGATGTCCTAATTATCTTTATTTGCTTGTTGTTTGTGCATACATGCATACACGCATTACATAACATATCATTGATCCTTTCTGGCTCACAGACCTGGAGTACAGTAGCTCAAGAGCGTATGACAACCCCATGTACACTAGTGACACAGAATCCAGCAGCGACTCAATTACTTTCTTACCAGAAGTAATGGAGCCTAAACAAATTCAAAGAATGGTGGACGACACCCTCAATGCCAAGATGGAAGAAATAAAGGAGGCCCTGGCTGAGACCATAAAGAACCAATTGGCTACAATTTTGGGGAACAAATCCGAGGCATCTGCTAGCACCAAAAAGCCCAAAGACAAGGGGAAGGCTAAGGTTGGTGAAGAGGCTTTTGATGATGACAATGTAGTCACTGACGACGATGATGACTGGGCTCAATACTTTTAAGAACCTCAAGACAAGAAGAAGGAGCCAAAGGTTGTTAAAAGATCAGCTGTGGAAAAAATTGAAACTTCAGATGTTGAGAAGTTGATTTCCGATTTGGAAAAGAAGTTTGAAAAGAAGTCAAAAAATGAAGAAATGTTGGAGGTTGACAAGTTGTTTGAACAAGATGAAGAGGTCCCTTATAAGTTAAAGATGCCTTCCTTCGCTAGGTACAATGGTGCAGGAAATCCTCATTTGCATGTTAAGCAATACATCACTACCATGCAGTCTGCTAGAGCTACTAAGGCTCAAACTCTAGGGTACTTCATGCTTTCATTAGACCCTGCTGTCCAGAATTGGTTCAACACCTTGGAAGAAAGTACTCAAAAGAGATGGGATTTGTTATACAAGGCTTTCATTCAATAGTATGGGTATAATGTTGAATTGAAAGTTACTCTAATTGAGGTTGAGTCCATTAGACAAAGGTTGAATGAGAACTTCGTGGACTATGTGATGACATGGAGGAATAAGGTTACTTTGCTCAAGAAGAGGCCCGATGAATCTGATCAAATAAGAATGATTGTGAGAGGGGTATTACCTAGTCTTCATGAAAGGATGTCTCATACACTCATCCAGGATTTCAAAGATCTTCTCTAAGATGGTCTGCAAATTGAAGATGGAGAAGGGAGAAGAACTGCTTTTCGGCAAGAAGGAATGAGAAAGGGAACTACCAGTCGAGTAATCAAAGCACTCAAAAGGAAGTTGATGTTAATACAGCTGGTCAAAGAAATAGAAGGTAGTTCTCAAAGTTGGGGAAACCTCTATCTTGGGTTTTCAACAAGCTGCAAAAGAAAGGTTTGTTACAACCATTGGCTCCTCAACCACTAGATAATCCTTTGCCACCAAACTTCAATATCGAGGCCTTCTATTAATTTCATCAAATGCAAGGGCATGAAATGCATAAATGTGCTCATCTAAGGCATGAGATCCAAGATTTGATTGACAGTGGTAAGCTACCCGAGCCGAATAAGCCCAATACCAAAAGCAATCCTTTGCCTAAATTTGGAAGAGTGCCTCCACCGGCAGCTTTTATGGTAGGAAGAGGATTGGAGGAAGATTTTGTCTTATCCTCCTTTCAAGATAAGAGTATAGAAGATGTGGAATGAGGAAAAATTTTAACTCAATAAACTTGCCTTAACTTGAATGTTGTTCTTCTATTTTTCTTTCTTTAAATATTTAATTGGAACAATTATATTTTTTCTTTAATTAAGATTATTTGAATAAATTACTTTCATCAAAATTTTTGTTGGTCTTTGTTCATTTTGGTGCTCAAATGATGATGAATCTAGCTTGATAATCATAAATTAACATATCTATGCATCATGATTTGAATGACTTTACTAGATAAGGGAATTGTTCTGTAGCATTGAGCTGTGTATGCTTACTTAGAGAGGGCTCCTGCATAATGACCTTTGCCTAGGTCCTAGTATTGTAGAACATGCTTTGAAAGACTTTCGAGGCAAAATTGAACTCTGCTTATTTAAGGGAGTGATGATTTAGGATTTGTTTGGTAAGCCAACAACTAGTATCAACCCTATTGACAACAATCCTTAGATGTCCTTTTGAACCTTCATAAGATTTTAGCTGGCTTTTTATTGGCCTGTAAACCCCGATAACATACCCTGAGCTGTTGTGATACTTATGACAAATTTGATGATCACTAATGGGAAGAGGCAAGAAGATCAAAAAGAAAGAAATGCCTAGTCAAGATCATAAAGGATAAAAAAAGGAAAAAAGAAAAGAAAGGAAAAAGAAAGAAAAAAAAAAGAGGAAAAAAAGAAGAAAAAGAAAAGAAAATAAAACTCAAAATGGTTCAGAAATCCAACCAAGTTCTCTTTTACCTAAAGCAGCAAAAGACTTCAATTTGGTTTATAAGGATAGTTTGAATGGAATTGGTCCAACCCAACCAAAGATTCGATCAAAATCAGAGAAAAATGAGAAAGACCATCTAGTTTTTGAAAGTCCTATACTTAATAATCATACAAAGAAGAAGGACAAAATGATAAAATGCTCAAAGAAATGGAAGAGTAAGAAAAAAGAAAGAGAAATAAAAGGGAAAAGAAGAAAAAAATGAATATGGGTACCAAACTTTTTGCAAAGGCAAAGACTGTCCCAATCGAGATCCAGATTAACATCAAAAAGAAAGAAGATTGTTCAAAGCTATCCTTTCATGTTTCCAACTATCTAAATAGGAAAATTATAGTGTGAGGGTTTGTCCATATTGTCACATTGACTCCAATTTACAATTGGCCTTCGCTTAATCCATATCCCTTACAGACCCCATTTCAAGCCTATCAAAGACTTGTTGATCTCTCTTAGTAGGTAGAGTCTATTAGTGGAGATAGTTTGAATAAGCATGCATATGAGATAGACAATTTTCAAACTCAATGAGACCTTTGAGCAAGTAATGTGTATATGCCTATCTGAAGTGCAATAGTTCCTGCTTAAATAGAAATGATTCCCGAGTTTAGTACGATAACCAGGGTTGTCATGTTATAGATATGTTAATTGGGGAAATCGAGTCCTAAGGTACAATGAAACTGATTTGACAAAGTCAACATTTGATCTAAAAAAATTTGTTTTCTTCTTGTAAAAAGCCTTTAAGTTAAGGGAAATATGTTGAACAGTCGAACCTCGAAGGACACATTGGAAAAAGTAAATAATTACTAGCATGGTTGTGAAAAAGTTGCCAACTGGCGTGTTGATTCCTAATTTGAAATGGATGTATCTCTGCTGCTTAGGCCTCACCACTCATGTTTTCAACATCTTGAAGATTAAAGCCATAAATACAAAGCTTTCTATCATTCCAATACAAGACCTGAATAGGCATCTAGAAGGAGTCAATGAGAATACTTCAGCTGATCACCTCAGTCTGTGAGTCAATGGAACCACCGTAAGTATTATTCATGCATACCATGCATACATGAGAATATCACATTACATTGCATTTTCTTGTATTTTATTGTCTATTCTTTGTCAATGTGAACAACAAATGCTCTATGAAGTAAAGAAATCAAAAGAAGATATTGAATCAAGGGGCATAGAAAGCCCATTGATGGAGGAAGCTCTAGTCATTTTGCAAAAGAAGAAATGCATGCTTGTGCGAAGAACTAGACAACACAAACATCAATATGAACCTACATGAGAAAAATCATTGGTTTGAGCCTACACAACGGGTAAAGTTTCTCCTTTTTAATTTCTGAGTTTATGCATGAACAAAACATTTTCAAACTCACTTTAAAATATTTTGCCATGCAGAGGGCGAGGAGAAAATATGAGGGCCAACTAAAAAATAGCTAAATTTTTTGCAAAAGGAAGAACAAAAAAGAATGGAATAGCTAATTCAGCCAGAATTCTCAGCTGATAAAAGGTCAGTCAAAATCCAGTCTCGGGTCGAGAACCCAAAAATCCAGTTTCGAGTCGAGTACCCAAAATCCAGTCTCGGGTCGAGAACCCAAAAATCCAGTTTTGGGTCAAGCGCCCAAAAATCCAGTCTCGGGCCCAAGTACCTAAATCAAATCCAGTTTCTGGTAGAGTACCCAAAATCTAGTTTTGGGTGAAGTACCCAAAATTTAGTCTTGGGTCGAGAACCCAAAAATCCAGTTTCTGGTCGAGCACCCAAAAATTCAGTCTCGAGTCTAAGTACCCAAATTAAATCCAGTTTCAGGTCAAGCACCCAATGTAATATCCTCATATATAGTCTAGAAGTTTTGATTATGTTGTTGATGTTGTTGTTATTGTTGTTGTAGTGACATATTGGATTGAATATATGTGTTAAATTGCAAGAGAAAAGATTTTGGAAAGTGAATGCTTGTGTATATGTGTTTTGGGGAAAAGAATTAGGGTTTAGAGAGAATGGTATATGTTGTGTATATGATGATATATATAACATATAAATTGGTCAAATGAAGAGTCAATGGAAGAGATATTTATTTGTGTTGAGTGTGTAATTACATATAAGGGCTTATATGAAACAAAAAGTTAGTTATATGATTGAGGGTATTTTGGTAATTGCTTGGATAAGATCACTTGGTGGAGATTAAAAGCAAAATTTGACTTTGCTTCTTGATATTTTTCTTCTTCTTTTACATTGTGGCCGGCTCCTCCTTAGACAAAGGAAGCAAGAGGCAAAGAGAAGATCTTGTTGAGTGAAGCTCAAATTGAAGAAAGATTAAGTGATCAAGTTGGTGATTCAAGAAGTTTTGTAACTTTGGTAAGTTCTCTTGTGATCTTTATGTTTATTTGAAATGATATTTGAGTTTGATAGATTTTTAAGAGTGTGTTGGTTGATTTTGAGATGTGAGAAGTGTTTGAGTGATTGGATGATGGATGTTGAGTATGGATTGAAGAAAAGAGTAAGTGGTTGGAAGAGATGATGTTGTCTATGTGGTAAGGGTTTTGAGATGATTTTGTGTTTGGTGTTTGATGTGTGTTTTGGTTTGTTTTGGGTGTGTTGCAAGTTGAGATGAGTTTTGAGTATGTTTTGTTAAGATTATTGAAGAGGATGTTAATGTATAGAAGTGTGTTGTTGAGTGTATGGTTGTTTTTGATTGGAGTCTTGATTTGTGGCCGGACACGCCCATGTGCACGTCCAGGGTTTAGGCGTGTCAATTGTGTTGGAGGCAGTAGGTTTGACACGACCAGTAGCACGCCCGTGTTATTGAGCGTGTCATAGCTACTGTAAGATTTGAGAATTTACACGCCCAGGAACACGCCCATGTTGTTGAGCGTGTAAATGTTTCTGTGTTGTGGAGTTAGGGCACGGCCATGAACACGCCCGTGTGGGTGAACGTGTCAGGGTTGAGGTTTGCCCTAATTAATTCCTAATTGGATTATTTCTTGTGTATCCCTAAACAAGTATATGCTATTACTTTTGATTTAAGTCTTGAAGATAGTGATTGACCATTGATCTAAGAGGTTAAAGAATCTTGGACAAGGAAATGTTAGGAGTTGTATGAATTGTTAGTAAAATAAGTACAAATCTTGTATTATTGCATTGTTGCATATGATGATAATGGTAATGTATATGATACTATGTGAACAATGTGATATTTCATGTATTGTGACTCATGTGATGAGTAATGTGTTTGGTTATGTTTATATCAATAATGCTATATGTATAATGTGATGGAATAAAATGCCATTGTGATTGGCTATGGTAACTTATATGCGATATGAGGCCATTGTTATTGGCTATGATGAGAGTTGAGAATGGAAATGATAATTAAATAATAAATGATTTGTGTGGCTAATGTGTTATTCCATTTTCAGAGTTTATTGTTGGTGGCATGCCTAATAAGTGTAACAATCTCTTGAAGTTAGGTTGGATTGAATCCTTGAAGCCTAATTGAGATGTTACCACCCTTGAAGCTAGGTTGGGTTGGTTCTTGAAGCCAAGTTGGGTTGATGCTTAGCATGCTTTGCTCCCCTTGAAGCTTGGTTGAACCTAATCCTTGAAGCCTAGTTGGGTTTATGATATTAATAAATGTGATGATAAAACCAAAACATTAACTCTGAAAATTGAATGGCATATTAGTGTGTTTTGGGCCCATGCTTGTCTTTGTTTAGTGTTGATTATGAATGATTAAATGAATACTAATGAGGTATATAATAAGATGTTGAAATATGATATGTCTATTTATGTTGAGTTATGAAATGTAAAGGTAATAGGGTTGAACCCGAGAGCTCTTCGAGACCGAGTGAGAGTAGACAGTGAAGAGTTGATTTTGGAAACTTAAAGATCAGAGGAGACTTACCAATCATGTATAACTCTTTTATATTTTGTAAAGTAAAGATTTTAATGTACATATGTGTATATTTGTAAATATGAAATTAAATGTTTTCATATATGTAAATATTTGATAAATTCCGCTGCGTAACAACTAAATGTATCTTTATATATATATCTATTTAGTTTTGTATTACAAGTTAATTACTTATCTTTCTATAATGTATACAATTGAAAAATTATGGTATCATTTAAAATGTTTTGAATGTTAAAAAAAATCTGTAGCATCTCTATGTTTAGTGCATGTATACTGCATTGTGGTGGTTGTAGTGTGCATGTATTGAATGTAGGGGTGTTACACCCAAATCCATTTTAGGATTGAGAATTCAGTTTTGGGTCAAGCATCGAAAATCTAGTTTCAGGTCGAGTATTCAAAATTTAGTCTCGAGTTGAGAACCCAAAAATTCAGTTTCGGGTCGAGCGCCCAAAAATCCAGTCTCGGGTCTAAGTACCCAAATCAAATCCAGTTTTAGGTTGGGCACCCAAATCCAGTTTAGGATTGAGAATCCAGTTTTGGGTCGAGCACCCAAATCCAGTTTAGGATCGAGAATCCACCAAAATACAGTTTCGAGTCGAGCACCAGACTCTTGTCTTGGGTCCAAGTACCCAATCCAGTTTCGGATTGAGTATCCAAATTTAGTTTAGGATTGAGTATCTAAATCCAGTTTAGGATCAAGTGTAACACCCGTATACCCAATATACATACACCATATACACCCACGTATGTAAGATACGTATACCGGATATAAGAATGTCACAGTCTATTTTAAACAAACCAATCATTCAATTTAAACAATATGAGAAAACTTAAAACATTTAACTTATATTATAGAACCTAATAGATAAAACATTCCTTATTAAAATACATTTACATATCCCTTCATTACTCTAAAAGTTTATTCAAAACATTTATTTATCAAGCAGCGAAAAATATAGCAGAATATATATATGTATACATCAAAATCAATATATACAAAAATATAGAGTTTATACATGCAGGCAGCTCGTCTCTGATCTTGAAGTCCAAAATCAACTCTTCACAAGGGATCACAAGCCTAGACTCGACTTGGTCTAGCTGAATTCTTCGGCTCAACCGGATCAACCCTGTCACATGCGCGATAAATCACAATCGTGCTAAGCCAAAGGATTAGTGGTACAAAGCTTGATAACAATATGATTTGATTGTAATGCCAATGTCAAACTTTCAAGAATTGGAATCATTATACAAGGATATCATATTTCATAACATTAAATCTCATTACATTGTTCAATTGTTCCATTATTCATAATTCACATTAAAGAAAAGACAAGCATGGGCCCAAAGGAAACTAATATGCTATTCAAATTCCAGAGTTACTGCTTTGGTTCAATAATCATATTTATCTAGCCCGAAGGCGAATCATTATCACAATGAGCATTACCTCATATGTAACATCCCAACTAGGCTTCAAGGACTAGGCCCAACCAAGCTTCAAGAGGAGCTCAGCATCAACCCAACCTAGCTTCCAGGGCCAAGCCCAACCTAGCTTCAAGGGATTGTTACTTTTAGGCATGCCATCAATAACAAAACTCTGAAAATTGAATAACATACTAGGCACAAAATTCTTTCATTCTTTCATTATCAAATCCATTTTCATTTTCTCATGATCATGTAGACGCAATGCCTCAAATATTTCATTTACATCATTATAGCCATCACCAATGGCTTGACATATCATCATTAGAGTATACATAACAAATTACATTATTCATATATTCTGAATCCTCAACATGTAATTCACATAGTTCACATAATGCAAATCATAGCACCATTCTCATATATCAACAATATGATAGGTAACCTAACACATTTTCCAACCAAATGTGTTAAGTCCCAAAGTCACGTAATTGTATGCAATCATGTAAGGTTTGTACTTACCTCTAAAAGCAACAAACACCAATCTAACAACCTCCTCTTCAAAGATATCCCTCAAACCTTGGCTTGTGTAACTCAATTCTCTTCAAAACCTAATCCAAAGGTGATTATACGCACTCACATAGTGATACACATAAGAAAATAAGGATAAGAGCTAACTAGCACAAACTCCAACATGACACGCTCAACAACACGGGCGTGTCCCTGATCGTGCCCTAAACCCATAATAAAGATGCTTTAACACTCTCTATGAAATGGGCATGTCACTGGACATGTCAATCCTCCTCCATCACAGAAGCTATGACACACTCAGTGACATGGGCGTGTCATTGGACGTGTAAATCTTTCAACGACACAGTAGCTATGACACACTCAGTGACATGGGCATGTCACTGGATGTGTCAATACTACTCCAACACAGAAGCTGTGACACGCTCAGTGACATGGGCATGTCACTGCTCATGTCAACCATACTGAAAATAGAACCAATGACACATCTAATGACATGGCTGTGCTACTGGGCGTGTCAGGCCAAAAACCTAAAATCGACACCAAAAATGCTACATCCAACAAACATCTTTCTTATACCCTTTTTTACTACAAAACCAAAATTTGCAAACACAGCAGAAAATATCTCATCAAAGATCAAAAACTGCCAATGCTAATGCATGTATATTCTTTAAAAACCATATTTTAAAATCAAAATTTTCTTTTTCTTACAATTTACCTAGGTTGAGAATCCTCAATCCTAGGCTCTGATACCAAAACAATTGTAACACCCCTATACCTAATATACATACACCACATACACCCACGTATGTAATATATGTATACCGGTTACAAGAATGTCACAGTCTATTTTAAACAAACCAATCATTCAATTTAAACAATATGAGAAAACTTAAAATATTTAACATATATTATAGAACATAATAGATAAAACATTACTTGTTAAAATACATTTACATATCTCTTCATTACACAAAAAGTTTATCCAAAATATTTGTTTATTAAGCAGCGAAAAATGTAGTGGAATATACATATGTATACATCAAAATCAATATTTACAAAAATATAGAGTTTATACATGCAGGCAGTTCGTCTCTGATCTTGAAGTCCAAAATCAACACTTCACAAGGGATGACAAGCCTAGACTCAACTCAGTCCAGCTGAATTCTCTGACTCAACTGGATCAACCATGTCACCTGCGTGATAAATCATAATCATGCTAAGCCAAAGGCTTAGTGGTACAAACCTTAATAACAATATGATTCAAATGTAATGCCAATATCAAACTTTCAAGAATTAGAATCATTATACAAGGATATCATATTTCATAACATGAAATCTCATTACATTGTTCAATTGTTCCATTATTGATAATTCACATTAAAGCAAAGACAAGCATAGGCCCAAAGGAAACTAATATGACATTCAAATTCCATTGTTACTGCTTTGGTTCAATAATCACATTTATCTAGCCCGAAGGTGAATCATTATCACAATGAGGATTACCTCATATGTAACATCCCAACTAGGCTTTAAGGACTAGACCCAACAAAGCTTCAAGGGGAGCTCAGCATCAACCCAACTTGGCTTCAAGGACCAAGTCCAACCTAGCTTCAATGGATTGTTACTTTTAGGCAAGCCACCAACAACAAAACTCTGAAAATTGAATAACATACTAGGCGTACAATTCTTTCATTCTTTCATTATCAAATCCATTTTCATTTTCTCATGATCATCTAGACGCAATGCCTCAAATATTTCATTTACATCATTATAGCCATCACCAATGGCTTGACATATCATCATTAGAGTATACATAACAAATTACATTATTCATAAATTCTTAATCCTCAACAAATAATTCACATAGTTCCCAAAAAGCAAATCATACCACCATTCTCATATATCAATAATATGATACGTAACCAAACACATTTTTCAACCAAATGTGTTAAGTCCCAAAGTCATGTAAATGTATGCAATCATGTAAGGTTTGTACTTACCTCTAAGAGCTACAAACACCAATCTAACAACCTCCTCTTCCAAGATATCCCTCAAACCTTGGCTTGGGTAACTCAATTCTCTTCAAAACCTAATCCAAAGGTGATTATATGTACTCACTTAGTGATACACATATGAAAATAAGGATAATAGCTAACTAAGGCAAACTCCACACATGACACGATCAACAACACGGGCGTGTCCCTGATCATGCCCTAAACCCACAACACATAAGCTTTGACACCTCAGTGTCATGGGCGTATCACTGCACATGTCAATCCTCCTCCAACACAGAAGCTATGACACTCTCAGTGACATGGGCATATCACTGGGTGTGTCAATCTTTCAACAACATAGTAGCTATGACACGCTCAGTGGGCATGTCAATGGACATGTCAATACTACTCCAACACAGAAGCTGTGACACGCTCAGTGACATGGGCGTGTCACTACTCGTGTCACCCATACTAAAAATAGAACCAATGACACGGCCAAAGACATGGCCATGCTACTGGGCGTGTCAGGCCAAAAACCTGAAATTGACACCAAAAATGCCACATCCAACAAACATCTTTCTTATACCATTTTCCACTCCAAACAAACTTAACCTAAACCATGAATATACCATAATAAACTTGCATAACATTGATACAACTAAATTATATGCATCAACACACAATCACAACCATATTTTACAGCTCAACACATACACAACACTCACAACTCTTGTCTTTATCACCAAGCATAACCCTTTCTCTTCAATCAAACTCCAAAAATTAAAGTTAATAAGACCAAAAACTTCAAACATACCAAAACCAACCATACACACATCTACAACAACGATTCACCAAACTCAAGTACACAAACTCCAAAAGAACACAAAGAAACAAGTTGGAAACTTACCAAAAGTGAAGAAAATCCTTAAAACTCCAACTTGATCCCCTGAAATCCTTCAATTGCTTGAGTTAGGAATCAACAAAACCTCTCTTTCCTTTGGCAATGGTGATGGCTAGCTCTTGGAGAAGAAGATGAAGATGAGCTTACCTCAAGTCAAAGTAAATCTCCTCTCTTAACCACACAAAAACTCTCTTTAATCTCAACCAAGAAATTAAATATTATAATAATAATAATATCATCTTCCACTTATATTTAATTTCTATTTAAAATAATTAAATGTCTTTTGACCATCAATAAAATGTTGACTTGTATATGTTGTATATATCTTCATATATACAACATGTACACACTTTCCTTTTCCTTTCTTTCCACTAAATCATATATACACTTTAAATCATTTAATCCAATTTCAACAATAAATATTTCCAAAATTTTAGGGTATTATTTGGGATATTACATCGAGCATCCAAATCCAATTTAGGATTGAGAATCCAAATCTAGTTTCAGATTGAGCTTTGGATTGAGCATCCAAATCCCGTTTAGGATCGAGTATCCAGATCCAGTTTTTGGTCGAACAACTAACTCCTGTCTCGGGTCCAAGTACCCAAATCTTTTTCAAGTCTATAACTCATTTTGGGTTAAAACCCAAACCAACTTCAACTTTGGGTCGAGAACCCATCCTCATCCAAAATCAACTCAAAGTCATGTTCCTTTTCACTCTCTTCAACTAAAAGTCTCAGAACTTTCAAGCAAAGGGCAAACTATAGACCCTTAATTTTTGGCCAAGTCCAGTCCACCAGATTTTAAAATAGTCCAAAATAATTTATGTGATATTTATTTAAATATTTATTATTTATTTATTTAAATATTTAATATTTATTTTAATAATACAA
This sequence comes from Garcia nutans, assembly GCA_947685225.1. Lineage (NCBI taxonomy): Eukaryota > Viridiplantae > Streptophyta > Magnoliopsida > Malpighiales > Euphorbiaceae > Garcia > Garcia nutans. Next base: position 42,805,009 of record CANTUV010000045.1, read on the forward strand.
TATTTATTTTATTTATTATTTATTATTTATAATATTTATTTTATTTATTTTTAACATAATAATATTTATTTTTAATAAAAAATAAAATAGAAAGTAAAAATTAAAAATAAAAATAAAAAATCGGACAGATCGGCGAGCGACGCGCGGCAGCACTGCCACGATGCCGCATGGCAAGCAGCAATTGACTGCTGGCAGCCAAATTGCCTCAACTTGGGCTATGGCGAATTGTTGCTTGCCTTGCCCCAGCATGCAATTTTTGCCCACCGCAGCCCGCAATTGCCTTGCACGTCATAGCAGCCCAGCGTAACCCGCGTGCCAGCAGCCAATTCTCTTCCAACAGTCTCGCCAGCTCGGACCACGCAGTATTTTAACGAATCATTATTTTACTCAATTTTAATTATATTTTTCTTAACAATTTTATTTTCTTAACTAATGTTATTTCCTTAACCAGTTAGTATTAGGTTTTGATTTTTGCTTATAAATACACGGCTTAACAACAGAAGCAAGGGAGGAGAATTATTGAAGAATTAAAGGACTTTTAGCTTTTGACACTTTTTCGGACTTTAAGAAATTTTTGGGACTTTGGAGCTTTTCCTTTTTTTCCATAAACACAAACAAAAATAGAGACAGAGGAGAATTTTACTCAAGAATTATTTGGACTTGGAGATTTGATTCGGACTGGAAATTTTAGGAGGTAGTAGCTATTGGAGTTTTGGTTTTTTTCCCCTTTTTTTGGGCAGAAACATAAAAAGAAAAAGAAGAGGCAGAGAGCAACGGAGCTTTAGCAATTTTTTTATCAACAAAGGAGAGACAAAGGAGCTCAACAACACACAAAACTTTACAAAGGCAGTGCATTCACTGTCTTGGATAGTTCACCAAGATTTCTCATTCAATAATTTTTGACAAACAAACAACGAAGGTATGTTCTGAAATAAATAAATATAATTTACTTTGATTGTTCCTCCTTCACCTAAATTAATTCACAAAAAGGCTATGAATTTAAAATTTAAATACATCATAGTAGCTTCAATGACTTCATCTAAATTCTTTAAAAATCATCACAGTAGCTTAATGATATAAATAATAACAATATTAGTTTCTTAAAATCACACAACCATAATCAATTTTATTTTTCTAAAATCCACAGTAGTATAAGTATTTTAAGTAATAATAATAATTGCGTATTATTAATCCCAAAACCCTAAATATTATTTAAGAAACCTTAAAATGATATATAAACCTAAACTTGTATCTTTATTATTTTATTTAAATTAGATGTATGTTTATTATATATTATGACTAATGGTTTATTTATATCTTTGATGATCAATTTATTTTCAATGTTTGATTTGTTTATCATGGATGAATATTTTCTTTATTATTATTTGTCTATGAATAATGTAAGGGGTATGTTTCCATGATTGGGTACCTTATGTTGTGAGCATCATGTAATTTAATTTATTTCAAGTTTTGGATCAATGTAAAGGATATGTTTCCACCAATTAGTGGATATCCTATTTTATTTATTTTCTTTTAGACATTAGACAATTATAAAGGCATGTTTCCATCCATGGATGGGTGCCTATTTGTTTGTTTTGTTTGAAACATGGGTGCCTATTCGTTTATATTATGGATAATGTCATTATATTCAAGAATATTATAATATTAAGGCTTGAAAAGGAGGCTGGTTCCAATGAACCGGGCGTTGTGGGGTGTTGGGTCATTCTCACCTTCCCCACACGTATTCAACTTTTTAAACCCATTAGGGGGTTGGGGATTCTTTAGGAATCGAGACATCTACCCCTTTATTTTTCCCAGCCTTTCCGGGGTGGCGACTCCATCTTCTCCGAGTTCTAAGCCGAAGGCCCCGATCTTTATAGTACCATTTAAGCAATTAAATCCAACTTAAGAATCATTAATAACTAATCAAAATAGCTTCAAACATACTCATTTATGCAATTAAATCATTCTACAACAAAAGTCTAAAATCCACATATTCAAAACTTCATGGAATTCCAAAGAATAAGATGGAAAGCTTACTATTTCCAGAGAAAATCACCAAAACTTCACTTGAATCCTTAAAATTTCCTCAATATATGATGCTTGGAAGAAGAAGAAATCTCCTTTGGTCTCTAATGTTGCTTTGGCCACCTCTTGAGGAAGAAGAAGAAGAATATTAGTTTAATTTTTCTTTTTCTTTCCACTTTGAAATAAAACCACATATATTATTTTAATATATTTTAATTAATTAATTAATTAAAAAATCACAAATTACCTCTTCCATCCATAATTAATTTATTTTTAAATTATTTAATTATTTTTAATTTTATAAAGTATATTTACAATTTTCCCATTTGACTTTTCTTTTTAACATGTCGACTTTGTTTATGTTATATATATTTTAAATATATATTGCATAGACACTCCACTTTTTCACTTCTAATCCTTCAATTTTCCATTTAATTTATTTAATTTAATTTTTAAAAATTCATGGATGTTACAATTCTCATCCCCTTAAATTATTTCGTCCTCAAAATTATCTAGTACGGTAATAAACCATCCATATCAAATATTTATACTTCAACACATTCAACACTTTCCTTTACTAGCATAAATTTCCATTTTTAATTATCAATTAGACTTATATAAATTCATATCATTTCATTTTCTAATTTTATTTTCATGTAAAACATCATTCACACATTAACATCCATCTCATATAACATAGATATACTACAAATCATATAATGCCACCTCCGAGACCAACCTAGGTGTGAATGCATATGCATGTATTACAAATTTCATTTTCAAAACTCTTCTTTTTAATTCATTTTAAGCGTTTCAAAACTTTTTCTTTTTAATTTTACTTAGGCCGAGAATCTCGAACCTAAGCTCTGATACCAAAACAATTGTAACACCCCGATACCCTATATAAGTACTATGCGTATACCTAGTATACATACAGTAAATATATAAAGTATAAGGATGTCACTTTTCGTTACCTTTTAAAATATTTATAACAGAGTTCAAACCATAATACATTAATTTAAATAACATTTACAAAATCATTATCTTTATTAAAACTTCAATTATACATATAAATACTCTCTCGTCAGAAATACATCATAATTAAAATTTATACATGTATGCATTACCCTCTAGTTGGTCTCGACAAACTTTACTCTTCTTGTGGCATAACAAAAGACTTCATATCTTCCATCTATATACCTGTGTGAATAAACACCCGCGCTAAGCCCGAGAGCTTAGTAGTCCAAATATAAAATATAAACATATAGTATAGAAGTATTGATATATAATGATACATCGATTCAATATATAATTAGTTCTTATCATATCTTCTTTTCTTTTTAATTTTATCTTTAATATATCCTAGCTAATTTCATATATGATGTATATATATACATAATATTATCACCAACCCCAATGCATCACCAATACTCAAAACCAATATATTAATACCCCTACATTATATATATACCACACCAACCATTATTGCAATACACACTTTACATATCATACCAATTATTATTGCAATACACATTACATATCATACACTCATTATTGCAATACACACATTACACATCATATCACTCATTATTGCAATACACAATTTACATATCATACAAATCATAAATCATATTTCCAATAAAGACAACCTTTATCATCAACCACAATTCATTTACATATTACACTTAATAACATTATATTATTCACAATTCACCAAGCATAATTCATTATTAATACTCACAATCAATATTTCAATACTTGCATTTCACATTGACAATAAAGACAGACTCGGGCCCAAAACACTAATATGTTATTCAAAGTTCAGAGTTACTGCTTTGGTTCATAGTCACAATCATCACGCCCGTAGGCAATGTATATACATGTCTCTCTATCCATGGATAGTGTAACAGACCCAGTCTCTTGGACCATCAACTCAACACATATGAGGAGATCCTCAACCCGGCAAGACTGTTACAAATCATATATCTCATATTCACAATTCTCATAGTGTAACAGACCCAGTCTCTTGGACCATCAACTCAACACATATGAGGAGATCCTCAACCCGGCAAGACTGTTACCTTTCATCATTTCTTAGGCATGCCACCCAAATCCAGAACTCTGAAACTGAATAACATATTAAACAAACAATTCATTTATTATTTCCTTATCAATCTCATCATCAATTAGGCCAACATGCCTTATCTCTTTCAATTGAATTATCATAGCCAATCACAATGGCTTCATATCATATCATATCTCAATCCATATGATACATATAGCATCATTGATATCACATTTCAAAGTATATTATTCATATAATACATTGCCATACACAAGATTCACAATGCATATAACATAACATTTTCTCACTTCTCAAAACACATTAACATCATTCATTACTAGAGCATTTATCATAACAAATTGCACATACCTTAAGAATGATCCTCATTTCTTCCTACCTTTCCCATTTCATAATTCATCCTTTATATATATTCTTCATTTACATTCACAATATAATAGCTTATTTAACACTTTCATCCCAATGTGTTAATGTTCAAAGACATATAAGGATATACAATCAAATAGGGTTTATGCTTACCTTGTTAATGATCTTCACATCCTTCACATCATTCAATCATCACCTTAGTCCAATTATGTTAACAATATAATAGATCACTTACCATATTTTCAACCAAATGTGTTAAGCCTCAAATTATGTAATTAAATACAATCATATGTATTGGTACTTACCTCAAGAACTAGTCCCATCAATCTATACATTTCTTTTCTTTCCAAGAATTCTCCACATTTAGGTTAATGCAACCCAATCTCTTCAAAACCTTTGAGGGACACGGGCAGCACCACTTGAGGGACACGGTTAGGGCAATTCAACCTCTTCACAATCTAATCCAAAAGGAATATTAGCAAAATGACCATATGAATAGTACATTCTGGTTTAAGACTCCATTTTATCCTTATTTTGAAAAATTGTATAAAATAATCTACTTGACTAAAAATTCTAAAATTTTTACAGAAATTATTTTTGTATCTTAAAATCATTCCTTTAAAATTTCAGATCAAACTGAACACAAAATCTTGGTCAAATAGTTCACCTAACCAGACTGCCCCAATTGCCCTGCATCCTGGCAGCAGTTCTGAACTTTGTGAATTCCATAAATCAAATTCAATCAACGTGGTTCCAAATTATTTTTCTCAAATACTAGACTAACTAAGCAACAACATATCCAAAATTTAATTGGATATGATTTTTCTACATTTTATTAAAAATCCCGAAATATAGCTGTCTCAGTTAAGGTACCTGCTGGAACAGGTCTAATAAAAATAATCTTTCTAAACTCATAACCATTCCAAAATCGAATCAACATATTTTTCAGTCATTCTAGACTCATAGAGGCACAACATATCAAAAATTCACTTTAAGAACATTTTTCTATAATTAATTAAAAATCATACAAGTCACAGCCTTTACTAATTGTAAAACAGAAAAAAATTCACTAAACACAACTCTTACTCTTCCATCACCAACACCAACCTAGCTTCTTATCTTTAATTCCATTTCAACACTTTTACACACACCATACACAAACACACTTAATCATACTATCCATAAACCTAACTCAATCCATACACAACTTCAAAAAGAACCAAAGCAAACAAGAGAAATCTTACCAAAATGATGAAATTCCTTGAAATTCCAACTTGGTTACTTGGAATCTCTCTCAACTTTGGAGCTTAGAACATCAAACCCTTCTTTTACTCTCTTGCTTTCCTTTGTCTTAGGTGAGCCGGCCACACAAGGAAAAAGAAGAAGAAATGATGAAGAAAACACAAAGTCAATAGGCATTAAATACTCCTCCAAAAGAAAATTACTATCTTACCCTCATACACATTTTAATTCTCTTTACAAGCTCTTGCCCATTTTGGTAATTTCACATTCAGCAATTTAAATATCTTCTTCCCTTGACTAAGCACTTTGACCAACATATATGTCATATATATTGCCATATACCCAACATATACACTATCTCTCTCTATACAATTCTTTCCTTTGCAAATACACATATTCATTTCTCTCAAATACTTTTACCATTCAACCAAACCCTATACAAATATACCACTTATCAATTACACATTCAAATCAATTATAACAATATTATCATAACTTCTAGGTACACTTAGGGATATTACAATTAGACATATACATATACATCACATATACATTAAATCCAAATACAACAACTCCTCCAAAACTTTTAAGGTATATCTCGGGATATTACACAACTATACATATTAAATCTCAACAATGGTTTGCAGCTTTAACGAAATCTAGATCAATTAATCTAACTGTCACAACGTACCAACATCTCAATCTTATTCGATTCAAGTCAACAATTAACTTATTTACAGTTATCATTATATTTCAATATATGACCTAACTCTATTAGGTCAAACTTATTTTAAAATTCTGGTCTCTTCAGATCCATCATTTCAACTTTATGAAATTAATGATTATTTATAACAAATCACTTCAAATTATTTTTCAATATTCATATATTTTGTTTTTCTATTATCTCAATACAATTTCCACATAATTCTCTTGATTATCTCATACCATATTCATTACCCATAGTTCATTCACTTAAACATCATTTCCATCAACTTATTCACATTATCCCATTTTTGAACCTATTCAATATAACTCTTAGTCACGTTTTGTAATTTCTCCCATTTATCATCTCCTCACATTTTCATACCATTACTATATTTACATAATTACTTTCCTATCACATTATCCATAACTTAATACATTTTCACTATTTTCTTCTCTTACAGTATTTTCTATAATTATAAACAAATTTCTAACATAAAAATATAAGATACAACTATACAAACCATAAATCTTGACCAGGTCTAGAACCGGGTCCAGAACCAAAATTTTCCTTAGGTCTAGAACCTAGAATTTATCCTTGAGTCCAGAACTCAAACCGAGACCAGAACCCAAAACCTCAACCATCTCAAAAATTAAGTCTTATTGCTTTTCACTCTCTTTCACTAAAGTTTCAAATTTTTCAAGCAGGGGACAAACTGTAGACCTTTAATTTTTGACCCAGTCCGGTCCAATATGTTTTATTTAGTCCAAAATGATTTTTTTTGTCTCATTGGTCCAAAATAATTTTTGTTAAATAATTTTTGCTTTAGTATCTAATTTTTATCAATAAAAAATAAAAATAAACAAATAAAAGTAAAAAAAATAAAAATAAAAATCGGCTTCGGAAAAATCGACGATAAAAAAATCGTCGCGCAGGCCCATGGGCATTTCGCCCGCAGAAGTTGCCTACGGGTGAAATGCCCATAGGAGTTTCCTGCGGTTGGATTTTCCTGCGAGCGAAATGGCACACACCCACTGCCACAGTTGACTGCGGCAGATTTTTTTGCCAGCGCATTTTTTCCTGTGGCAATTTTTTTCAGCAACGCAATTTTTTCGACGCAAATTTTTTGAAACCTAATTCAATTAGGTTTCGGTTTCCTTTTCTTATCAATATTACTTGCTATGATTAATTAGGAATAAACCATATGAAAGCTCTATAAATAAGGACCAAAGGCAATCAAATAAGAGGCTGAAAGGGGGATAAAAATTGGACATTAGGAGGAAAATCCAAATCCGTGAAGGAAAAGCTTGAATTCAATTGATTTTTGAAGCAACAGAAACACAATTTAAGGAAAGAAAAAAAGGCAAAAAGGCTTGTCTTTGGAGCTTGTTCATCCAAGAAGCAATTTTGGTGCAACTTACAAAATAAGGTATGAAATTCTAATTTCTTTATATTTTACACAGTAGCATAAACTAATGAATGATGTCTTTTAATGCAAAAACCCTAAAACCTTAATTCCCTTTGTTCAAAGTTTAAAAACACTAATATGTTGCTTTATTTTCCATAAAAGCTTAAAATTATTATTTTTACTTCTTCATAATCTTAAAACTCTAATTTAACATATTTTTCAACAAAACCAAAATTTAATTTTGTTTCTTTCAAAACTTTTAACTTGGTACTGTTTCTTTCAAAAAGCCTTATAAAATATCTTTTCTATTTATGTAAACTTCAAATCACTTTGTTTAAACTTATAAAACCTAATGAAATCATCAAATTATTTTTCCAAATCCTAAAATCAACAAATCACCCGAAACCCTGAAATCAAAAACAGTAAACCCAAATTCAACTTCTAAACCTAAAATAGTAAACTCTAACTATTTTAAAACCTTAAACCCTAACTTTTTCTAAACCTTAATCCTTAAAAACCTTAAAAATCATTTAAACACAAATATCTTAACTTTACACAGTAGCGTAAAAACACAATGAATAACGGTAAACCACAAATCAAAAGTATTTCAAAGTGTTCAAACCCTAGTTTCTTGATTTCACCATTCAAATATTAATTTACTTAATCAAAGAAATTTTTTAAACTTTTAAAACATAAAACCTTAATCTATTTTAATTCCTTAAAAAAAACTCACAATAGACATAATTTAGACTTTTGTTTGCTTTATTTAATTCTATATTTGATTATGCTTTGATTTATTTTATATGCTTTAATTTATTTAAGTTCAATGCTTGGTTCATTTAATTTATCATGGATGGATGTTTAGTTTTTATTGATATTTGGTATCTTTGATGAATGATTTATTTATTAAGAATGGTTATTTACTTTTATCAAGTTATTTAGATTTCTAAATGTTGTAAGGGGTATGTTTCCACTTGGTGGGTACCTCATTAGTTAAATATCATGTAATTTAATTTTCTTTTCTATCTTAGAACCTATGTAAAGGGTATGTTTCTACCTTTCGGTGGGTGTCCTATCTAGGCATGTGATGTAAGGACATGTTTCCATCTTTGGATGGGTGTCCATTTATTTGTTTTGTTTTGTTTGGACATTGCTTTGATTTTAATATAATGATGCTTTCTTTTTATTGTGTGTAGTATGGATAATATTGTTATATTTAAGAATTTTATAATATTAAGACATGTAAAGGAGGCCGGTTCCAATGAACCGGGTTGTGGGGGTGCTGGGCCATTTCTCACCTTCCCCACATGTACCCAACTTTTCGAACCCATTAGGGGGTTAGGGATTCCTTAGGAATCGAGTCATCCACCCCTTTCTTTTCTTTGGCCCGTCCAGGTGGCGACTCCATTTCTCAGGACTTAGGTCCGTGTTCTCTAAGGCCCCAAGCCTAGACAGTGCCGAAGTCGCAAGAACCATTCCATCGGGAGTGGGGGCAAAAATCCCCGCTCACAACAACCTTCTAGTTGGTCTTGAAATACTCTTACTTTTCTCGTGGCATAACTATTTGACTCCCGGATCAACCATCTATTCACCTGCGCGATTTACACAACCGCGCTAAGCTCAAAAGCTTCGTAGTACAAATAAATATTATATACGTACATTATAGAAAATCATACTCAAATACTAGCATCATTTATCATCATATTCTCATCATGTTTTTCATTTTCAATGCACTTTTATTATCTTTTCACTAATTTCATAATTTATATATATATATCATTAACACAAGCTACAATTCGATGGCTTATCATAATATTCATAAAAAAATACACCCAATTTCCACATTCATATACATATTGCACATCACATTATATTTCATTAATCTCATTTTTAATATCAAGACTTAGCTCTGCTCAAGTCTTTCAACAATTCATTTCTCATCATTTAACATATTTTTATAAGCCACATTCCTTTTCAGTAATTAGCTTATGTTTTGTGATCATATCATTCCATGATCAACATAATATATCCCATAACATTATATCTTATTATATTGCTCAATTATTCCACAATTCATAATTCACATAGAAGCAAACACAAGCATGGGCCCAAAAAGATCTAATATGCTATTCAAATTTCAGAGTTAGTGCTTTGGTCTATAATGACACCTTGTATCTAGCCCCGTAGGCAATATATCCATGGATTAATCCAATTAGGTCTGAGTTTATGAATCGATCATTTCACCCAGCCTAGCTTCAAGGATTTGTTTCTGAGGCTTACGACCCGGTCATTTCACTTCAAAAATATTTTCATAATGATACCCAGCGTCTAGCTCGTAGGCATATCATAGGTGTGAGCGACGATTTTCATCCCCACTCTCGGTGGAATGGTCCTTGCGACTTCGGCACTGTTTAGGCTCGGAGCCTTAAAGAACACGGATCTAAGTTCAGAGAAAATAGAGTCGCCACCCAGACGGGCCAAGAAAAAGAAAGGGGTGGATGACTCGATTCCTAAGGAATTTCCAACCCCTAATGGGTTTGAAAAGTTGGGTATGTGTGGGGAAGGTGAGAAATGGCCCAGCACCCCCACAATGCCCGGTTCATTGGAATCGGCCTCCTTTACAGGTCTTAATATTATAAAAGTCTTAAATATAACAATATTATCCATATTACTTGTAACAATTGAAATAAAGCATTGTTATATTAAAATCAAAATAATGTCCAAACAAAGCAAACAAATGGACACCCATCAGAAGATGGAAACATGCCCTTACATCATCCATGTCTAAACTAATAGGACACCCACCAAAAGGTAGAAACATGTCCCTTACATTGATCTTAAATATAAAAGCAATTTAAATTACATGATATTTAACTAATGATGTACCCACAAAGTGGAAACATACCTCTTACAACATTTGGAAATCAAAATAAATCGATAGAAATAAATAACCATTCATCATAAATAAATCATTCATCAAAGATATTAAACATCAATCAAAATAGAAAGTAAACATCCAACCATGATAAATTAAATAAATCAAGCATTGAAATTAAATAAATCAACCACAAAAGCATATATTAGACTACATAATCAAATCTAAAAAATAAAGCAAGTAAAGATACAAATTAGGGTTACTGTTTCTATTTAAAATTCTTTAATTAATATTTTGGTTTTTGGGATTTTAGTATTATATTTGTTATTTGTTTAGCCTACTATAAAGGTTTTGGAAAATTGGAATGGATTAGAGTTTCATGAATCAAATTAGGGTTTAGGGGTAACATTATGAAATTAGGTTTTAGAATATTAAAACATTAAGTTTATAACTCTTGGTTATTGGATTATTGTTTTGGATTTACTGTATTGAGTTTGAATATTTAGGTTTATAAGGTTTTAAGGATTAGGGTTTAGGAAAACTAGGGTTTACGTATTAGTTTTGAGGGAATTAGGGTTTAGGAAAACATAGGATTTAGATTAACTTGTTTGGGGTTTACTATTTTGGTTTTGGAGTTGAAGAAAATAGTTTAGAGTTTTATAAAGTGTTTAGAAATAGGCAAAATGATTTAAGATTTTTTGAAACAGAAAAGTATTTTTTAGGGTTTTTGGAAATAAAAGGAAAAAATTAGGGTTTTAAGGTTTAGAAGAAATAAATTAGGGTTCTTAAGTTTTAGAAGAAACAAAAAGTATTTTTAGGGTTCTTAAGGTTTAGAAGAAACAAAAAAAGTATTTTTAGGGTTCTTAAGGTTTAGAAGAAGTAAAAAAGTATTTTTAGGGTTTTTTTTTAAATAAAAGAAAGGAATTAGGCTTTTTAAGGTATTTGGAAACAGAAGAAATTGTTTATGTTATTGAAACGAAGATTAATGTTACTACATATTTATAGATCAAAGTTTTGTGTGTATATTCTTATGAATCAAAGAAACAAAGCTACTATGATCATGAGCAATGTATAATTAAGGATCAAACCTACGTAGTTGGTTCCACCAAAAAGTTGCTTTCTGGATGAACAAAGACAAAGGCAAGGATACCGCCTTTGATCAATTCTGGATTGCTTCTTCTTGCTCCTTTCAAATCTTAAGTTCCACTATCCGATCCAAGTCCAAAGTTTTTCTCCTCAAAGTCTAGTCCGATCCCTCCTCTTTTTTGTGTTTTAAAGTGTCATTTATAGGAAAATTTAGAAGATTAATTCCAATTGTTTAAGGAAACTATAATTAATTAGGAAAAGAAAACCGAAATCAAATAGAATTTGGTTTCGAAAAAAATTGCATTGGAAAAATCTCGCTGGCAAAATTGCGAGTGCTGGCCAAAACTGTGAGGAAATTGTGAGAGCTGGGCACGCTGGTGGATTGCCAGGCCATTTAGCCACGGGAATTTCCTGCGGCGAAATGGCCTTGGCCAATTATTTTCAACGACGAATTTTTTTATTGCCGATTTTTCCGTCGCCGATTATTTATTTATTTATTATTATTTATTATGATTTTTTAAAAAAATTATAAAAAATAAATACTAAAATAAATATTATTTTATTAAAATAACGCAAAAATTATTTTGCACTTTATAAAATATATTGGACCAGACTGGGTCAAAAATTAAGGGTCTACAGTTTGCCCCCTGCTTGAACGATCTGAGAATTTAGTGAAAAGCAGTAAGACTTAATTTTTCTGTCATGGTTGAGGTTTTGGGTTCTGGACTGGGTTTGAGTTTTGGACTCAAGGGTAATTTTAGGTTCTGGACCTAATGGTAATTTGGGTTCTGGACATCAAACTAGATTTGGATACTCGATCCTAAACTAAACTTAGATATTCGATCCTAAACTGGATTTGGATACTCGATCATAACTAGATTTGGATACTCGATCCTAAACTAGATTTGGATACTCCATCCTAACTGGATTTGGATACTCGATCCTAACTGGATTTGGATACTCGATCCTAACTAAATTTGGATACTTGATCCTCACTGGATTTGGATACTCGATCCTAAATTGGATTTGGATACTCGATCCTAACTGGATTTGGATAGTTGATCATAAATTGGATTTTTATACTCGATCATAACTAGATTTGGATACTCGATCCTAAATTGGATTGGGATACTCGATCCTAAACTAGATTTAATTTGGGTACTTGGACCCGTGACTGGGTACTTAGACCTGAGATTGAATTGAATTTGACTGACCTTTTATCAGTTGAGGATTCTAACTGCTCTGGCTATTCTATGCATTGTGGTTCTTCACCCTCAAAATAGATCTTCATCGTTGGACCTTGGATCTTCATCCTTAGCATCGGATCTTCACCTTTGAAAACAGATCTTCATCCTTGGAGATCGGGTCTTCACCCTTGTAAATGGATCTTCATCCTTGGAGATCAGGTCTTCACCCTTGAAAATGGATCTTCATCCTTTGGACATCAGGTCTTTATCCTTGAAAATGGATCTTCATCCTGTGAGATCGGGTCCTCACCCTTGAAAATGGATCTTCATCCTTTAAATTGGATCTTCATCCTTGGAATCAACTCTTCACCTTTGAAAAATGGATCTTCATCCTTGGAAATCGGGTCTTTATCCTTGAAAATGGATCTTCATCCTTTGAGATCAGGTCTTCACCCTTGAAAATTCATCTTCATTCTTGGAATCAAGTCTTCACCTTTGAAAAATGGATCTTCATCCTTGGAAATCGGGTCTTCACCCTCGAAAGTGGATCTTCATCCTTTAAGCTGGATCTTGATTTTTTATCATTTGCGTCTTCATTCTTTTGATTGTTCTAATGTTCCATTCTTTTGTTCTTCCTTTTCACAAAAATTTAGCTATTTTTAGTTGGCCTTCATATCTTCAACTGCCCCCTGCGTGGCAAAATAGTTGCAAGTGAGTTTGAAAATATTTTATATATAAACTCAAAAAATTGAAAAGGAGAAACTTTGCCCCCTGTGTAGGCCCAAACCCATGATTTTTCTATTCGGGCTCTGATTGATGTTTTTGTTGTCTAGTTCTTTCCACAAGCACGCATGTTTCTCTTTGCAAAATTACTGAAACTTTCTCAAGCAATGGGCCTTCTATGCTCCCTTGATTTGATATCTTCTTTTGATTGTTTACTATAGGATGTTTGTTGTTCACTTTGACAAAGGATAGACAATACAAGACAAGAAAGTGCGATGTGATATGCTCATGTATGCATGATATGCATGAATGATACTCACAGTCATTCCATCGACTCACAGACCGAGGTGATAAGCAGAAGTGTTTCATTGGTTCCTTTCAGATGCTTGTTCAGGTCTTGCATTGGAATGACACAATGCTCCACATTGTGAGTGGGGATTTTTGCACCCACTCCCGATGAAATGGTTCTGACGACCTAAGCCCACTGTTTAGGCTCGGGGCCTTAGAGAACATGGACCTAAGTCCAGAGAAAATGGAGTCACCAGCTGGGAAAAAGAAAGGGGTGGATGACTCGATTCCTAAGGAATCCCCAACCCCCTAATGGGTTTGGAAAGTTGGGTACGTGTGGAGAAGGTGAGAAATGGCCCAGTACCCCCACAACGCCCGGTTCATTGGAACCGGCCTCCTTTACAGGTCTTAATATTATAAATTCTTAAGTATAATAACATTATCCATATTACAAACAATAATTAAAAGAAAGTATCAATATATCAAAATCAAAGCAAGGTCCAAGCAAAACAAATAAATGGACACCCATCCAAAGATGGAAACATGTCCTTACATCACATGCCTAAATAGGACACCCACCGAAAGGTAGAAATATATCCTTTACATAGGTTCTAAAATAGAAAAGCAAATTAAATTACATGATATTTAACTAATGAGGTACCCACCAAGTGGAAACATACCTCTTACTACATTTGGAAGTCTAAATAAATTGATAAAAGTAAATAACCATTCATCATAAATAAATCATTCATCAAAGGTATTAAACATCAATGGAAAATAAACATCCATCCATGATAAATTAAATAAATCAAGTATTGAACTTAAATAAATTAAAGCATATAAAATAAATCAATGCATAATCAAATATAGAATTGAATAAGGCAAATAAAAAAATTCTAAATTATAGCTACTATTTCCATTTAGGATCCTTTATTTCATATTTTTAGGGTTTTGGATTTTCATGGGTTTAAGCTACTGTGACTTTTTAAAGAATTAAAATAGATTAAGGATTTTATGTTTTAAAAGGTTGGTAAAACACTTTGATTAACCAAATTAAGGTTTGAATGGTGAAATCATGAAACTAGGGTTTTGGACACTTTAAAATACTTTTGATTTGTGGTTTTAAATGATGATTTCAAGCTTACTGTGTAAAATTAAAATATTTGTGTTTATATGATTTTTAAGGTTTTAAAGGATTAGGGTTTATAAAAAATTAGGGTTTAAGGCTTTAAAGGGTTAGGGTTTTACTATTGGAGTTGAGTTAGGGTTTAGTGTTTTAAAATTAAGGTTTCGATGGATGCATGATGCTTTTAGGTTTTGAAAATCAATTTGATACTTTTTTGAGGTTTTATGAAAATAAACAAATGATTTAAAGTTTATAAAAGCAAAAAAGAAGTTTTTAAAGCTTTTGGAAAGAAACATAATATAATTTAAGGGTTTTGATAATTTGGAAAGTAAATTAGGGTTTTGGGGTTTTGAAGAAACTAAATTAATAACTTTAAATTCTTTGAAAAATAAAGCAACGAATTAGTGTTTTTAACTTTGGAAAAGCTAAATTAAAGTTCAAGGGTTTTTTATTTGGAAAGACACAATTTCCTAGTTTTAGCTACTATGAAAAATATAACAAAAAAGAATTTAATACATACCTCCTTTTGATGGTTCCTCCAAAAATAATTCTTCTTAGATGAACTAAAACAAAGGTAAGCTTTGCTGCCTTTGAATTGCCTTGAATTATTTTTCGGCTCCCTCAAAAAATTGAATTGAATTACTGTCTTTCCTATTCAATTTTGGATCAAATTTTGTTCCTCTTTCCTCTCGGTTTTCTTTCCCTCTTTTCTTCCTACCCTTTTGTGTTGTAATTATACTTATTTACAGAATTTTTTTGTGGTGTTTTCCTAGTTGCTCACGGCATACATTATTTATTAAGAAAAGGAAACCGAAACCTAATTGCATTAGGTTTCAAAAAATTTGCATCAGAAAATTTTGCTGGCGAAAAAAAACTGCTGCGGAAAAATTACGCTGGCAAAAAAAAAATTGCCGCGGGAAAAATTGCATTAGCGAAAAAGCTGCCAAAGCTGCGGGCGAAACAAGCCTGCGGGCCATTTCGCCCGCAAGAAATTCCTGCAGGTGAAATGGCCTCGGCCATTTTGCCAGCAGAAAAAATCTACAAGTGAAATGGCCTGGGCCATTTCGCCCGCAGGAAACTCCTACGAGCGAAATGCCCTCGGGCCGGCTGACTTTCGGCGATGATTTTTTCGTCGCCGATTTTTTCGTTGCTGATTTTTATTTTTATTTTTATTTTTTCATTTTGATTCATTTATTTTTATTTTTTATTAATAAATATTAGATACTAAAGCAAAAATTATTATTAGACCGGACTGAGTCAAAAATTAAGAGTCTGCACACATTTGTGGCTTTTATCTTTAAGATGTTGAAAACATGAATAATGGAGGCCCCAAACAGTAGAGATACATCCATTTCAATTCATGATTCAGTATGTCAGTTGATAGCTTCTTCATGACCTTATCAGTAATCATTTCCTTTGCCCAATGTATCCTTTGGAGGTTCAACGATTTGACATACTTCCCTTAACTTGAAGGCTTTGTAATTTTTTTTTTGAAATCAAATGTTGGCTTTGTCAAATTAATGTCAATGTACCTCAGGACTTGATTTTCCAAATTAATATATCTATAACATGACAACCCTAGTTACAATACTAAACTTGGGAATCATTTCTATTTAAGCAAGAGTTGTTGCACTTCAGATAGGCAATACACATTACTTGGCCAAAGGTCTCATTGAGTTTAAATATTGTCTATCTCATATGCATGCTTATTCAAACTATCTCCACTAATAGACTCTACCTACCAAGAGAGATCAACAGGTCTTTGATAGGCTTAAAATGGGGTCTATAAGGGACATGGGTTAAATGAAGGCCATTTGTAAGTTGGAGCCGTTGTGATACTATGGACAAACCCTCACACTATAAATTCCTTGTTTAAACTTTAAGTAGCTAGGAGCAATCTTGCTAGACTCAAAATTCCTTCTATCTTATTGGCATTAATCTGGATCTTGATTAGGATAGTCTTTTCCCTTGCAAAAAAATTTGGTGCCCAAATTCATTTCTTTTCTTCTTCTCCCTTTTATTTCTTTTTATTTTTCTTACTCTTCCCTTTCTTTGAGCATTTTATCATATTATCCTTCTTCTTTGTAGGACTGCCAAGTACAAAACTTTCAAGAACTGAATGTTCTTTCTCCTTTTTGTCTAATTTTGATTGAATCTTTAGTTGGGTTGGACCAATTCAAGTCAAACTGTCCTTATAAAGCAAATCGAAACCTTTGTTGTTTACGTAAAAGATAACTCAGTTGGCTTTTTGAATCGCTTTTATAGGTTTTTTCTTTTTTCTTTTCTTTTTTTTCTTTTGTCCTTTTTTCTTTTCTTTTTCTTCTTTTTTTTCTCTTCTCTCTTTTTCTTTTGGTTATAGCTCTAAAAGAGTTGTCTTGTTTGTACCAACTTGAGCTTCCAATAATGGATGAGTGGAGTGACATAAATCTTCTTTAATAGGAATAAGTCATTTGTTACTTTGATGTTATCTTGATAGATTGGAGATACTAGGTGAACTTCAAATATCCTTATGGACTTGAGAACATCAACTATACTTATGATCTTGACTATTCATTCCTTTCTTTGATCTTCTTGCCTCTTCATCTTAGTGATCATAAGACTTGTCAAAAGTATCACAACAGCTCAGGGTAGGTTGTTGAGGTTATATGCCAATGAAAAGAAAGCTAAAATGTTATGAAGGCTCAAAGGGACAACTAGGGATTGATATTTAATAGGGTGGATACAAGTTGTTGGCTAACCAAACAATGCCTTGATCATTTCTCTCTTAAATAAGCAAAGTTCAATTTTGCCTCGAAAGTTTGTCAAAGCATGTTCTAAGACTGACTAGGACCTAGACAAAGGTAATTATGCAGGAGCCCTCTCTAAGTAGATATACACAACTCAATGCTATAGAGCAATTCCCTCACCTAGTAAAGTCATTCAAGTCATGATGCATAAATATATTAATTCATGATTTATCAAGCTAGATTCCTCATTGGTTGAGCACCAAAATGAACAAAGACCAACAAAAATTTTGATGAAAATAATTTATTCAAATAAATTTAAATTTGAAAAACATAATTGTTCAATTTAAATATTAAAGAAAGCAAAATTTGAAAAGCAACATTCAAGCTAAGGAAAGTTTGTTGAGTTAATCTTCTTTTCCTTTCACATCTTCAATTTTTCCATCTTGAAAAGAGGATAAGACAAAATCTTCCTCTAATCCTTTTCCTACCATGAAGGTTGTCAGTGGAGGCACTCTTCCAAATTTAGGCAAAGGATTGTTCTTGGTATTGGGCTTATCCGGCTTGGGTAGTTTACCACTATCAATCAAATCTTGGATCTCATGCCTTAGACAAGCACATTTATATGTTTCATACCCTCGCATTTGATGAAATTGATAGAAGGCCTCAGCATTGAAGTTTGGTGGTAGGGGATTATGTAACGGTCGAGGAGCTAATGGTTGTAACAACCCTTTCTTTTGTAGCTTGCTAAAAACCCATGATAGAGGTTTCCCCAATTCTGAGAATTGTCTTTTATTTCCTTGATCGGTCACATTAACATCAACTTCTTTTTGCGTGATTTGATTGCTAGGCTGATAATTCCCTTTCTCGTTCCTTCTTACCAAAAAGTAATTCTTTTCTCTTTCCCACTCTTCAATTTGTAGACTAGCTTAGAGTAGATCTTTGAAATAACGGATGAGTGTATGAGACATCCTTTCATGAAGACTAGGCAACACCCCTCTCACAATCACCCTTATTTGATCAGATTAATCGGGCCTCTTCTTGAGCAAAGCAGCCTCATTTCTCCATTTTTCATATAGTCCACTAAATTCTCATTTGGCCGTTGCCTAATGGACTTAACTTCCATTAAGGTAACTTCCATTTCAACATTGTAACCATATTGTTGGATGAAGGCCTTGTATAGAAAATCCCAACTCTTTTGTGTTCCATCATCTAAGGTATTAAACCAATTTTGGACAATCGGGTCCAATGAGAGCATGAAGTACCTTAGAGTTTGAGCCTTAGTAGCTCGGGCAGACTGCATAGTAGTGATATACTGTTTCACATGGAGGTGAAGATTTTTAGTTCCATCAAACTTCGTAAAAGATGGCATCTTGAACTTGTACGGAACTTCTTCATCTAGCTCAAATAATTTGTCAACTTCAGACATTTCTTCGGTTTTCAATTTCTTCTCAAATTTCTTTTCTAAGTCCGCAATCATCTTTTCAACATCAGAAGTTTCAGTTTTCTCCAAAGCTGATCTTTCAACAATCTTTGGTTCTTTCTTCCTGTCTTGAGGATCTTGGTAGTATTAAGCCCAATCATCATCATCATCATCAATGATCACCTTTTCATCATCAAAAACCACTTCACCAACTTTAGTCTTCCCTTTGTCCTTTGGTTTCTTAGTGCTAGTAGATGCTTCAGCATGATTTTCTAAATTTGCTGTTAATTGGTTCTTCATGGTCTCAGCTAGGGCCTCTTTTTATTTCTTCCATCTTGGCATTAAGGGTTTCATCCCCCATTCCTTGAATTTGTTCGGGCTTCACTATTTTTGGTGAAAAAGAGATTGAGTTGTTGCTAGATTCTTCGTCTCCGGCGTAGGTCAGATTGTCGTAAGCTTTTGAACTGTCGTAATCCAGGGCTGTGAGCTAAAGAGGATTAATGATATGAGATGCAAATGTATGTATGTATGCATGCACAAAAAATTAACAAACAAGGATAAGTAGGACGTTCCTTCCAACCTTATAACATCCACACACGAATGGCGAGTCTCTTTTCCTAGGTACATGGTTAACAAAATACCAACATGGGGTAACTTATTTTCGAATATTTCCCTCGGATGTTTCAACCAATAGTTATATTTTCAAAAATGGAAATTACTTCATGATAATTCCCAATAATTAGGTTTTAATCCATTCAACCAACTAAAGTAGCTTTTATGCTATATTAGATTAAAACTAAATTAAGAGGTTTATTAAAAATAGATTTCTCACTTGAAAATGTAACTAGTGGTTCATGCCAAAAATAAGCCCATGGTTAATTATTCTTAGAATAAACTAGGCTCACAATTGATTTTTGGTATTTCGTAATTGACCTAAATAATTTGTAAGCTCTTTTGGATGAAAATAATTTTGTTTCTAAGCCCATTATAAAAAGATTTTAGAAAAAATGGATTTTGGGCTTAGTATTTAGGTCATGAATAAAAGA
This sequence comes from Garcia nutans, assembly GCA_947685225.1. NCBI lineage: Eukaryota > Viridiplantae > Streptophyta > Magnoliopsida > Malpighiales > Euphorbiaceae > Garcia > Garcia nutans. Next base: position 42,825,316 of record CANTUV010000045.1, read on the forward strand.
ATTTTTGATTTCTTTTTTAGAAACGTCTTATGTCCAAAGACCATTTTGATAAATTTTGAAAATTTCTTTGGTCTTTGGATTTTAAAGAAAAATTTATTTTGAGCTCACAATGTACTTAGGTCTTATTAGAAAAAGAACAAACCAAATAAGCCATGATTTAAGCCAAGACAAATTAACCATAGTCAAACAACAAGCATTTGGGGTAAAACCTAAGGAAAGTAACTAGGACAATTACATGAGCTTTAGCCTTTGGGTTCAAAGGCTTAGGTTCCCATAGCAAGTATATACCAAATGGTACGAGGCTATGAGTGGTTATGCCATGCTCAATCTCCATACCTTGAGTGAAAGTATGGTATCCCTTACATAACACAACACGGGCATCCTAACTCACGCACACGATGCAATCTAATATGATGCAATGGATAATATCATTATAAGAAAGAATAAAATAATAAAAATACCAAAGGAATCAACTTCTCTTATCCCTAGTGGAGTCGCCACTATGAGGGGGGATTTTCGCCTCCACTCCCGGTGGAATGGTTCTTGCTACTTCGGCACTATTTACGCCATCTCATCCGCAGGGTATTGATATGAACTACCTGGTATGTTCCTCATTTCATAATAGTTTACGCTATATGTATGCATGATTATGTATGCTCTTACCTTTTCTCTCTTGGCTTACAACGGATGCTTGAAGAACAAAATAAGAAACTTCAAGAAGAGTTGGCTATAAGTTGTCAGTAGGCTTCTCATTTTGAAAGTTTATATCACCAATCTGAACAAAATTTTTGTAACTTTCGATTTCAAGGAATGAGGGATCCCGATGCTTCTTCATTGAGAGACCCCCAGACTGTTTACCATGAGATCCTTTCGTCTGCTTTTGATAAGGACCGTGACAAATTGGAACTCCAAGGCAATAGGGGTTTTAGTGCTTCTGCTTCGGATGATCCCGGGATGAGTAATTTTCCCCCACCTCCAACAGGCGATGACTTTTCAAGTCTTTATTTGGTGACCTTCCACCACCCTCTTAGTGATAAGCAAATATTGTAGCAATTGTAAAACATTGTACAATAATGTAAAATATACAATTTTCCTCTTTACTGTAATTTTTTTTTTCATATTTTTTTTGTTGCTCTAACTTTTGCCTAGTCCGCCCATGCGAGTTTTCGAAACTAGCGAGCTATCCTAATTTTTGCCCGAGCTGCCCTTGCGGGTTTTCAACTCAGCGGACTTTTTTTCTTTTTTTTTCTTAATTCTTTATTCACAGATTTGGCTTCAGGATTGTCTTTGTTTGCTTGATACCCCCTCCATGCATTTTGCCAGATACCTGCCACGTTACCATTCTGCTGGGAAGCTACTCCATCCTGCTTCTTCATATGCTGACTGGGTTGACTGGATCTACTCATGCTCTGAAGTCAATATCCGTTGGTTGGTACCTTAGTGGAAGATCTCTCGTATCACCATGCGGACATACTTGATGTACGTTCCCCTTGCTGCTCTTCATCAAGGTACATGCTATGATCCTCGCCGACTTGGGCGTTATTATGGAGCTGAGCCTCGTGATTCTAACTTTGCTCCTGACCTAGACATGCCTTGCTTGACTGAAGCCTACTTGGATCGGTTAAGGCAAAGCTGGCCTGCACGTTACACTTATAGACTGCCATAGAATTTACATTTGTCAATTCAGAAAGTGTTTTGTTAGGATGAAAAATAACTAAAGTAATAAAAGATGCTTCTTTTCCATTTATAATTTGTCATCACCTTTTGCAATTATGATTATTTATTTCATCCATATCTGGTCAAATACTTATAACAGTGCACATAGAACAAATTTAATTATTAATTCTATTTTCTTAAATTGGGGAACAACCAAACATAAAGCCAGCATACACAAGATCACTCATGTTGCCAATTAGCCCTTTCAGGTTTTCTAATTGACGATTTTCTCTCATTAGCCCTAATTGTTGCTTAGCCCGCCCTTTTGGGTTTTCGAAACTAGCAGACTGCTCTAACTTTTGCCTAGGCTGCCCTTTTTGGGTTTTCAACCTAGCGAGCTCTTTCTTTTTTCTTCTTTTTCTTCCTATCATACATAAAACCTCTTCAACCTATCAATGTTTACTGGCTCACTAAATTCATTCCCATCCATGTCTGACAACTTCACCGCACCTTTGCTCGTGACTTGTTTCAAGACATATGGCCCTTCCCGGCTAGGTCTGAACTTTGCTCTTGGATCAGATACATTAGGCTTACATTGCTTCAATACCAAATCCCCAACTCTGAATTTTATGATTTTAACCCTTTTATTGTAGCCCGAGCTATCTTCTTTTGATACAGTTGGTGATGATATAGTGCCTTTAACCTTCTCTCTTCTAATAGAGCTAATTGTGTGTATCTGCTTGCTACCCATTTCGTTTCAGGTAGTTCAGCTTCCAAGACTACTCTCAGTGATTTGATCTTAATTTCAATTGGAAATACCGCTTCCATCCCATAAACCAAAGAGAACGGTGTCATCCCAGTAGGTGTTCGTACACTTGTCCTATATCCCCATAAAGCAAAGGGAAGCATTTTCGACCAGTCCCTGTAAGTCTTAGTCATCTTGGACAGAATTTGCTTAATTGTCTTGTTTGTTGCTTCTACTGCACCATTAGCCTTTGGTCTATAAGGAGAGGACTGATGAAGATGGATTTGGTACTTGGAGAATAAATCCTTAACTGCTCCTTGAAACTGTACCTCGTTGTCTGATATCACACTGTGCGGGACCCCATATCTGCAGATGAGATTCTTTTTGATAAACCTAGCCATTTGACTTGCACCCAGCTTGTTGAAGGATTCGGCTTCGACCTATTTTGAAAAATAATCAACTACCACTACAATGAAACAGTGACCGTTTAAGGCTGTCAGATGTATCTCTCCTATAATGTCGATACCCCAGTGGCAAATGGCCAGGGTAAAGACATTGAATGCAGTTATTCAGGAGGCATATGATTCAAGTTACCATACATCTAACATTGCTGGCACTTCTTTACAAATTCAATACAGTCTTTCTCCATGGTCAACCAATAGTAACCTTGTCGAATAATCTTCTTAACTAGGGCCAAACCACTCATGTGCGGACCACAACTTCCTGCATGTATTTCAGACATGATGCTCTCCACTTCAGGCTTTCTTAAACATCTCAAATGCACTCCATCAGGCCATCTTTGATATAACTCTCCATGGAAGGTGATGTATTGCAATGACCACCTCCTTATGGCTCTTCTCTCTTTCTTTGTTGCCCCCGGCGGATATTCTCTTTCCTCCTAAAATTGCCTTATAGTATCATACCATGCATCATGGTCCGTATCAACTTCCATGATTGTCTCATATTCATAGCAAGGAGTTGATGAACTAGTCAAGATCAAAGGCTTAAGGAATAAGCTGGCAGGATTTTCCCATTCTGAAGCCAATGTGGCTAGGGCATCAGCCATCTAATTTTCTTCTCTTGACAGATGTATAAACCTACAATCCTTAAAATTCTTCTTCATTATGGTCAGGTAATGGTGGTATGGTTTCAATTTTTCTTCTTTTAACTCCCACTCTCCATTTACTTGGGATACTACTAGCAACGAATCACCATAAACTTCCACCTTATCCACGTTCATAATCATTAGGGTTTATAAACCGAAAATACAAGCTTCGTACTCCACCATGTTACTGGTTGCCCTAAATTTCAACTTCTTGGCTAAAGGGATAAGTTCCCCTTTGGGCGATTCTAGTATAACTCCCAAACCTGCTCCTTTCCTGTTTACCGCTCCATCAAAATACATTTTCCACCCTTGTACTTCAATTACTTCTAAATGTTCATCTGGAAATTCCAAGATTATCTCTTCACTTTCTGGTAATGGTTGTTGAGCCAGGAATTCTGCCACTGTTCTACCCTTGATTGTTTTACTGGTTACATATTCAATCTCAAATTCTTCCAATATTATCAACCATCGACCATATTTCCGAATTAAAGAGGGTGTCTCCCTTAAGTACTTCATTGGATCCAACTTGGAAATTGCTTGCACAATATACGATTGAAAGTAAAGCCGCAACTTGTTAGAAGACCAAACCACAGCTATACATGTCTTTTCGATGATACTATACTTAATTTTATAAGGTAGGAGCTTTCTACTCAAATAGTAAACGGCATGCTCAATTCCCGACTCATCTGCTTGGGCTAGCATGGCTCCTATCGACTCTTCTTCTACTGCTAAGTATAGTAATAGAGGTTTTCCGGGTTTAGGTGGTTACAAAATAGGTGGATTCAACAAATACTCTTTTATTCGGTCAAAGGCCTTTTGACATTCTTCGTTCCATACGACCGGCTGATTCTTTCTAAGTAATTTGAAGATAGGCTCACAGATTATTGTGAGCTTTGCTATAAATCTGCTAATGTACTGTAGTTTACCAATGAATCCCCGAACTTCTCTCTCCGTCATTGGGGCTGGCATATCCCTGATTGCTTTAACTTTGTCAGGATCTATCTCAATACCATTCGGACTAATTACATGTCCCAATAATTTGCCTGAAGTAACACCGAATACACACTTCTTCGTGTTTAATCTCAGCTTATACTTCAAAGCTCTATCGAAGAATAATTCTAAATTCTGGAAGTGTTGCTCCCTCGTATCTGACTTCACCATCATATCATCAACATATAATTTAACTTCTTTGTGCATCATGTCATGAAATAGTGTGGTGGCCATCCTTTGGTAGGTTGCTCCAGCATTCTTTACGCCGAAAGGCATCACCCTATAACAAAATATACCCCATGTAGTAGTGAAGGAAGTTTTAGCTTTATCCTCTTGGGCCATTAACACTTGATTGTATCCAGAAAATCCATCTACAAACGAGTGTAGCATGCTAGAGGCTGTACTATCAATGAGAACATCTATATGAGTTAAAGGAAAATCATCCTTAGGGGAAGCCTTGTTTAGATCTCTATAGTCCACGCAGACCCTTATCCTTCCATCTTTCTTTGGCACGGGTACTATGTTGGCTAACCAATCTGGATATTCTATCAGTTCAAGGAACTTCACTTGTATTTGCTTAATGACCTCTTCTTTAACCAATTCAGCCCACTCAGGTCTTAGTCGCCTAAGCTTTTGTTTGACAGGCTTAATGTGAGTGTAAGTAGGAATATGATGCTCGGCTATGTCTCGATCTATCCCAGGCATATCCTCACAAGACCAAGCAAACACTTCTTCATATTTTTTGAATATTTTTTCAAATCTCTCTCTCTCATCAGGAGGAAGGTCGGATGCTATGCTAATGTTTTTTAGGATTTTCAATTGTTCCCAAATTTAATGATTGTGTGTGAACAGAATTAATATTAAAGATGCTCATGTAACTGCCATTTGAATGTATGCAACCATCAGGAGAAACATCACACAAATAAGCAAAATCAGACTTTATTGCATTCATTTTGGAAAAGAAAACATCACCATCTTCATAAAAAGCAGACAAATTAAAATCAAAACCAAAATCATCGTTCTCAAAATCATAAAGCAAGGTGTCTTCAAACTTCTCTTCAACCATGGCAGCAATCTCTTCCGGATTCTTCTTGGCTTTCAGGGTAGCTTCATTCTTCTCTTTTGGATTGAATTCTGTGTTGGTTGACAAGGTGAGCTCTTTCTTCACTTGGTCCACTAGCTCAGCAACATCTGCAAAAATTTCAAAACTGGGGATTAACTTACCCATGAACATGATTGGCTCAGGCTTTCCTTGGAGTGGTCCCATATTTGGAGCTTTGACAAAGATCTCTTCAAGTGGTGGGAAGCTCATCTTCTCACTCTTCTTTGGCTTGAAATTGTCGTCTTCATCATATCCTAACCCCTTCTTGGATGTTTGAGTTCTAAAATCTGGCAACTTTGTCAAACCGGCCTTACCCTTTCCAAGAATAGCTCAGGGAAGGTAGTTCATGTTCTTCATCATATTCAAGACTTTGGAGTCCACTACTTCATCATTAAAAATTGCAACCACTTGAAAACCATTGAGAGGCCTTTCAACCATTAGGGCGTTAACAATCTCATTATCTTCAGCTTCAATGACCACTGTCTCATTTCCGTTGGGAAATTTGATCTTTTGATGAAGGGTGGAAGGAACTCCACCAAGAGGATGAAACCATGGTTGCCCCAAGAGTAAGGCAAAGGTAACTGGTATGTCTAAAACAACAAACTCAACAATAGATTCAATTGGACCAACCTTGACAGCCGCTTTGAAAGTCCCTTAGGCATGCCTCTTAGTGTTGTCATAAGCACGAATTGTCACCTCGGTTGGGTTTAGATCTCTTGTTGACATGGCTAGCTTTGGCAATATCTTAAGTGGACAAACATTTATGGCGGACCCATCATCGACCATTACACATGGAGTCCTCTTCCCCTTGACTTCTATTTTGATAAAGAGAGGGCGGATGTGGTCTCTTCCCTCCTCCGGTAAGTCTGCATTAGAAAAAGAAACTACTCCCATATTAACTTCACTCTTTTCTTGGACCTCTTCACATTTCATTACTTCCCCAATTTTTATGAAGTTGATCAACTCCTTCGGTGTTGTGGAGGTAGAAATGGGCATGCTAGCTAAGGCTTTGGCCATAGTTTCTCGGTGCTTTTTAGAAGTAGCTAACAAGTCCCAAATGCTAACACTTGCTTGGGTTCTTTTCAATTGCTTGAGCACAGCATCATCTACTTCTATTTCAACTTCCTTTCCCTTATTCGTTTCTATCTCCTTAGATGGTGGCCTTGCATAAGGCTTACCGGATCTAGTATTCATCACCTCATCTTCTTCGGGCTTGGACCAAGTCCACTCCTCCTTCTTGGGTATGATATCATCATCACTATCACTTGAATCCCAAAACCCGTTGACAACACAAATTGCTACTTCTCCACCCATCATAGCTTGTTCAATTTTGACAAATGCCTCTTCTTCTTTGATTGCTTTCTCATCCACATCTTGAAAAAGAAGACATGACAAAATCCTCATGTAAATCTCTTCCAATCATGAAGGTCGCCTGTGGTGGTATCCTATTGAATTTTGGTAATGTGTTGTCTTTGGTGTTTGGCTTGTTGGGCTCGGGTAGCTTCCCATTATTAATTAGATTTTGAATCTCATGTTTCAACCTCACACATCTATTCGTGTCATGCCCTTGCATTTGGTGAAATTGACAAAATGCTTTGGTGTCAAAATTAGGTGGGAGAGGGTTAGGAAAAGGACAAGGATTTAAGGGTTGTAGTAATCCTTTTCTTTGAAGCTTGTTGAGAACCCAAGACATCGACTTTCCCAATTCCAAAAATTGTCTCCTTGTCCCTTGGTTAGTAGCATTAACACCGACGACCTTTTGCATGCTTTGGCTACCGGGTTGATAGCTCCCTTTCTCATTCCTTTTTTTTTTTTGCAAAGTGGCTCTTCTCCCTTTCCCATTCTTCAATTTGCAAACCAGCTTGAAGAAGGTCTTTGAAATCATGGATGATTGTATGAGACATCCTCTCACGAAGACTAGGCAACACCCCTCTCACAATCATCCTTATTTGATCCGATTCATCGGGCCTCTTCTTAAGTAAAGTGGCCTTGTTTCTCCATCGCTTCACCTAGTCCACAAAATTCTCATTTGACCTTTGCCTTATGGACTCCACTTCCATTAAAGTAACTTCTAACTCAACATTATATCCATATTATTGGATGAAGGCGTTGTAAAGTAGATCCCAACTCTTTTATGTTCCATCATCTAAGGTATTGAACCAATTTTGGACAACAAGGTCCAATGAGAGCATAAAGTACCTTAAGGTTTGAGCCTTAGTAGCTCGGGCAGATTGCATGGCAGTGATATACTGCTTCACATGAAGATGAGGATTTCTCGGTCTTTTCAATAGTTGCCTTCTCAACAGCCTTCGATTCTTTCTTCTTTTCTTGAACCTCTTGGTAGTATTGAGCCCAATCATCATCATCATCAATGATCACCTTTTCATCATCAAAAACCACTTCACTAACTTTAGTCTTCCCTTTGTCCTTTGGTTTTTTAGTGCTAGCAGATGCCTCGGCATGATTCTCTAAGATTGCAGTCAATTGGTTCTTCATGGTCTCAGTTAGGGCCTCTTTGATTTCTTCAATTTTGGCATTAAGGGCTTCATCCACCATCCTTTGAATTTGTTCGGGCTCCATTGTTTTAGGTGAGTAAGTGATTGAGTCATTGCTGGATACTTCATCTCCGGCGTAGGTCAGATTGTCATAAGCTTTTGAACTTTCGTAATCCAGGGCTGTGAGCCAGAGAGGATCAATGATATGAGATGCAAATGTATGCATGTATGCACAATCAACCAATAAACAAGTGTAATTAGGGCGATCCTTCCAACCTTATAACATCCACACACGAATGGCGAGTCTCTTTTTCCTAGGTATATGGTTAACAAAATACCAACACGGGGTATCTTGCTTTCGAATAATTCCCTCGGATGTTTCAACCAATAGTTATATTTTCGAAAGTGGAAATCCATCCATGATAATTCCCATTAATTAGGTTTTAATCCATCCAACCAATTAAAGTAGCTTTTATGCTATATTGGATTAAAACTAAATTAAGAGGTTTATTATAGATAGATTTCTCACTTGAAAAGAGTAACTAATGGTTTATGCCAAAAACAAGCCCATGATTAATTTATTTTTAGTATAAACTAGGCCCACAATTGATTCTTATTATTTCATAATTGACCAAAATATTTTTGCAAACTCTTAGTAAAAAATGGTTGGGTGAAAATAGTTTTGTTTCTAAGCAAATTGTAAAAAAGGTTAGAAAAATGGATTTTGGGCTTAGTATTTGGGCCATGGGCCAAAGAATTGATTTACTTATTTTTTTAGAAAAGTATTATGTCCAAATACCATCTTGAAAAATTTTAAAAATAGTTTTGGTCTTTTGGTTTTTAAAAAAAAATTTATTTTGAGCTTACAATATACTTAGGTCATATTAGAAAAAGAACAAACCAAATAAGCCATGATTTAGACTAAGATAAACTAAACATAGTCAAACAACATGCATTTGGGGTAAAACCTAAGGAAAGTAACTAGGCCAATTACATGAGCTTTAGTCTTTGGGTTAAAAAGGCTTAGGTTCCCATAGCAAGTATATACCAAATGGTACGAGGCTATGAGTGGTTATGCCATTCTCGATCTCCATACCTTGAGTGAAAGTATGGTATCCCTTACATAACATAACACGGGTAGCACCGGTGTCCTAACTCACGCACACAATGCAATCTAATATGATGCAATGGATAATATCATTGTAATAAAGAAAAGAATAATATAAAGACCAATGGAATCAACTTCTCTTATCCCCAGTGGAGTCGCCACTGTGAATGGGGATTTTTGCCCCCACTCCCGGTGGAATGGTTCTTGCGACTTCGGCACTGTTTAGGCTCGGGGCCTTAGAGAACACAGACCTAAGTCTGGAGAAAATGGAGTCACCACCCGGACGGGCCGAGAAAAAGAAAGGGGTGGATGACTCGATTCCTAAGGAATTGCCAACCCCCTAATGGGTTCGGAAAGTTGGGTACGTGTGGGGAAGGTGAGAAATGGCCCAGCACCCCCACAACGCCAGGTTCATTGGAACCGGCTTCCTTTACATGTCTTAATATTATAAAATTCATAAGTATAATAACATTATCCATACTACACACGATAATTAAAAGGAAGCATCAATATATTAAAATCAAAGCAATGTCCAAACAGACCAAATAAATGGACACCCATCCAAGGATGGAAACATGTCCTTACATCACATGCCTAAATAGGACACCCACCGAAAGGTAGAAACATGCCCTTTACATAGGTTCTAAAATAGAAAAGCAAATTAAATTACATTATGTTTAACCAATGAGGTACCCACCAAGTGGAAACATACCTCTTACAACTTTTGGAAATCTTAATTAATTGATAAAAGTAAATAATCATTCATCATAAATAAATCATTCATCAAAGCTATTAATCAAAATAGAAAATAAACATCCATCCATGATAAATTAAATAAATCAAGTATTGAAATTAAATAAATTAAAGCATAAGAAATAAATCAAAGCATAATCAAGTATGGAATTGAGTAAAGCAAATAAAAGTCCAATTATGGCTACTGTGACTTTTTATGGAATTAAAATAAATTAGGGTTTTATGTTTTAAAGGGTTGGTAAGACTCTTTGATTAACAAAATTAAGGTTTGAATGATGATATCATGAAACTAGGGTTTTAAACACTTTAAAATACTTTAATTTGTGATTTTTGGTTATTGGGTTCCTAAGCTACTGTGTAAAATTTAGGTTTTTATGTTTTTATGTTTTTTAATGTTTTAAAAGGATTAGGGTTCATAAAAATTAGGGTTTAAGGTTTTAAAAAGGTTAGTGTTCATTATTTTAAAATTTGGAAGTTGAATTTGGATTTGATATTTTGGAAGTAGGGTCACGGTTGTGAATAATTTTTAGGAATTTGGAAATCAATTTGATATTTTATGGAATTTTATAAATTTAAACAAATAAATTAATGTTTTTATAAGTAGAAAAGACGTTTTTTAAGGCTTTTTGAATGAAATAGAACCTACTTTAAAATTTTAAAAGAAACAGAATTTACATCATAGTTTTTTTGAAAAATATGTTCAATTAGAGTTTTAAGATTTTTAAGAAGAAAAAATAACAATTTTAAGCCTTTTGGAAGATAAACTAATGAAATAAGATTTTTTTTGGCTTTAGAACAACTAAATTAAAGTTCAAAGGTTTTTAATTTTGATTTCATAAATTTGCTACTGTGTAAAAAAATAATTAAAGAAAATTAATTAACACATACCTTCTTTTGATGATTTCTCCAAAAACAATTCTTCTTGGATAAACTAGCTCCAAAGACAAGCCTTTTTTGCCTTTGAATCCTCTAAATTGTGCTGCTGCTGTTCTAGAAAAGAGTTGAATTGAATTTGTTTTTTCCTTCCTTGATTTGGTTTCAAATTTTCCAAACTACTCTTGGATTTTTGCCTCCCCTTTTTTAATTGCCTTTGGTCCTTATTTATAGTGGTTTGAGGTTGTTTATTCTTAATTAGTTAAGGTAAGTAATATTAATAAAAAAAAAAGAAACCAAAACCTAATTAGATTAGGTTTCAAAAATTTTGCGTTGCCGAAAAAAACTGTTGCGGAAAAACTGTAATGGCAAAAAAATCTGCTGCAGCAGTGCACGCGGAGCGGGCCCGTAAGCTATTTCGCAGGCAAACAATTTCTGCGTGCGAAATAGCTGGCAGGCAAAAAATTTCTGCGTGCGAAATAGCACAATGATTTCGCCCGCAGAAATTTCCTGCAAGTGAAATGCCCAAGGGCCCGCGCGACGATTTTTACTGCCAATTTTTCCGACTCTGATTTTTATTTTTATTTTTATTTTTTGATTTTTATTTGTTTTTTTTTATTTTTTATTAATAAAAATTAGATACTGAAGCAAAAATTATTTAACAAAAATTATTTTGGACCAATTAGACAACAAAAATCATTTTGGACTAAATAAAACATATTGGACCAGATTTGGTCAAAAATTAATGGTCTACAGGTTGCTAATTACTCTTAATAATAAAATTATCATTTAATTACTATTGTACTGATGTACACAAAACAATAAGCATTTATCCCAAAGTTCCTCTTTACATTACTCATGTTCTCATGAGTCATTTTATAATTTCACTACCAAAATCCCAAGTGATCATCTCAATTTATGATCACCATTTCATTTATCTCTCTTTCCACAATTGCCACATCAGAAGCTAGTTTATGTGTCAATGCATATGCATGTAAAACAATTCAACCACTTTTTAAAAATTTTTCCCCTTACTCTCTTTGAAAATCCACCTAGGTTGAGAACCTCAAACCTAGGCTCTGATACCAAAATAAATGTAACACCCTTATACCATATATATGTAAAATACACATACCAAATATATGTAAAATATACATATATAGCATAAGAATGTCACAATTTAGTTTACTAAATTTTTCATATTCCAAATTAAAAATTCCAAACATTTTAAGATATATTTGTAATAAATCAATAAAATATTCTTAACTAGTTTTAGGTACCCAAAGTAAGTATATTGTATAAAAATCCTTGGGAATAATTTCATCAAAGTTTTGTCTGAAAATTGGACGTCCCAAAGAAAATTCAATAACACTCAACCTACATAAAAATACACTCCCAATAATAATAAATCAAACATTTTACACCAACTTCTCAATCTCTTCACATTTTCCTCAAAATATTCATATATGTACATATATATAAAAGCACATATACACATTACCACATTATACAATTATTCCAAACATGCTTTATAATTTACAAACTCTTAAAGATATAACATAATATAAATAATTATGTCATGTTTATAAAAAATTAATTGTATGCATGAGAACAGCTAGCTTTGATTCTGTAGCAGTAAAGCTCATTTCAAACACTTTCATTCTCAAGCCTAAACCTAATCAGGTCTAGATGAATTCTCCGGATCTACCGGCGACCCTTTCACATGCGTGATGAATTTCAGTCGCGCTAAGCTAAAAGCCTAGCAATACATACTTTGATAATAATAAAATTTTAAAATAATAATAATGCACAATGCTATTGCATAATATTTCACAATGTGTTATGCAATTCCTCAATAAAACATAATCTTTATTCTTTTTATACATCATATTAACACATACACAAGCATGGGACCAAAAATCTAATATATTATTCAAATCCCATAGTTATCATTTTGGTCCATATTGACACCCAGTGTCTAGCCCGAAGGTAAGTGACGCCTAACGTCTAGCCCCGAAGGCAAATCATAGTGATACCCAGCATCTAGCCTGAAGGCAAATTATATATCAGTAATGCCTAGCGTCTAGCCCAAAAGGCAAATAATGAGGATAACCTCATAGGCATACTGCCAAACACAGAACTCCGGAAATTGAATAATATACTAGGCACACACATTTCACATACTTTTCAACTTGTATAATCACTTTTATCATTATTCATTCCACTATGTCATGTTGTATTATTCCAATATATTCAATCATACTTCTTTTTCCATAACTTTAGTCACATTTATAATGTGACCTCTTTACCCGCATTTCTTGGGCATTTTTCTTACTTTCTCATATGTATCACATTTTCCATAATCAACTTTCTTTATCTCATTGCCTATTTTCTCATTTTTCTCATTCATCGCAATGTCAAATCACTTTAATTCACTTTTCTGGGTCATCCTCACATAATTCAAATAAATTACATTTATTTCATTTTCGCCATTAATAATGGCTTTATATAATGCACATAATGCAAACTCAACAATTCACATGTTATAACACGATATTCATGAATGTTCAAGATACCAAGTAGCATAACATATTTTTTTATCCAAAACGTGATAGACCAAATTTAATGCAAATATACCAAAATTATCAAAAGTTTGTACATACCTTAATTGTCAATCAAACCGAAGCTAAAAATTACTCTCTAACCTTCACTTCCAACTTGCCCTTCAACACTAAGGTTGTTTATATCACTTCCTCTCACTGCCTATTCAAAATGTGAGCTAATACAATCAGTTAGAGTCAAATTTTAAGGCATTTCAAATATAAAACCCTAATTAAACGTCAATCCAACCAATATCCCAAAATTTTGCCTTTCCTTACTTTAACATTGAAAATCCATTTTAACCCATTTTAATTGGTATTTTAAGTTTACTTTTATCACTGAAAACATATTATAACATATTTTAATCAATCAAATTAAACAAACACATACTCTTCATTAGACCCTAAAATGTGATGTGGCCTTCATCATTTCCAATTCTTCATTCCATCTCATTCCAAATATTAATATAAGCTTATTTTCATCATTCATATAATTAAATAACATGATTTATACATTAAAAGTAATCAAACAAATATACTTTGAAAATTGCCTTCCAAAACCCTAAATTTAATACTCCCATATCCAATCTCTAACCAAACTTAATTAAATTCATCTTTTAACTTTAAAATCCTTGTTTATGCATCAAAAGAACATCTTTGGAACTCATTTGCATAATTAAAACACATGATTTCAAAAGTCCAAATTTTACATAACTTTAAATTATCTATTTCAACCAAACTCAGCACAAACATAATCTTTTCTCAAATCCAAATTAAGAATCATTAATAACTAATCAAAATAGCTTCAAGCATACTCATTAAAGAAATTAAATCATGCTAGAACAAGACCCCAAAATCCAAATATTTAAAACTTCATGAAATTCCAAAGAATAAAATGGAAAGCTTACTATTTGAAGAGGAAATCACCTAAACTTCGCTTGAATCCTTAAAATTCCTTCAATTTATGATGCTTGGAAGAAGAAGTAATCTCCTTTGGTCTCTAATGGTTGTTCGACCACCACTTCAAGAAGAAGAAAATGAAGATTAGTTTAATTTTTCTCTTTCTTTCCACTTTCAAATAAGACCATATATATATATTATTTTATTTGTTTATTTATTTAAAAATTACAAATTATCTCTTCCATCCATAATTAATTTAATGTAAAATTATTTAATTAATTTTAATTTTACAAAGTATATTTACAATTTGGTCATTTGACTTTTGACTTTTCTTTTTTAAAATGTTGACTTTTGTATATGTTATATATATTTTAAAAATACATCACATATAGACTTCACTTTTTCACTTCTAATCCTTCAATTTTCCATTTAAATTATTTATTTAATTTAATTTTTAAAAATTCATGGATGTTACAGATATTGTACCCCTCGCACCACATAAAGTGGCTGATTCAAGTTGTCCTAACACATGCACAACATGTAACTATTCTAAGGCAAGGTTTTAACATCCCAAATATTTAGCAATAAACTAATATATGAATCTGTAACATCCCGAATTCCAGATTGGTAAGAAACAGACATTGAGGATATGAATTAGGCTTAGAGCAAAGGAGTTTAGAACATGACCTATAAATTGAACTCGAATTTCATCCAAGTCAATGACAGAATTAGAGAGTCTCAAAGAAGACTTAATTGTTTATTTGTGTCTTATCTAGATTTATAACTTGAAATTACTCAATTTGGAGTTGTACAGAATAAGATATGATGGATTTAGTAGACAATGTGCAAGCTGCCTCAGGACAGCATAGTAGGCTTGAATTCGAAGGACCGTCAAAAATCAGATATAACTCGGATCGACCTGAAATTTTGACACAATGTAGCCCCGGATGTCTAGTTTCAGTGGGAATAAGAATTACTTAATTTGGAGTTGTGACTGAAAATATATTAATAAAGAAAGACAGCAAGGTCAAGAAGGGATATCAAAAGGACCTAACTGGAAATTTCTCAAAAGTTAGGGGCAACTATGTAAACTAAAAAATTAAGTGTCGTAAGTTCTTAATAGTGCCCATATCCGACCCTGGAAGAATATTCTCAAGATTAATCGGGTCATAACCGTGGGTTTCAATTTTTCCTGAAAACGCACGGTTTGTAAGTTATGGGCGATTTTCCGATAAGGACATTTTGGACATTTCCACTGGAGGGGCAATTTTGTAATTAAATATAACTTTGGGGGCAAAATATTAAAAGAACAAAAAACCACTTTCAAGTGGCCAAATCCTAGCCATTAAATCCAAATGTGTTGGACAAATCATGGCCATTGAAAATAAACCAAATCCTAGCCATTAAATCCAAATGTGTTGGACAAATCATGGCCATTGAAAATAAACCAAATCCTAGCCATTAAATCCAAATGTGTTGGACAAATCATGGCCATTGAAAATAAATAAATTAATTAAATGGAAATTAAATTATAAATAACTAATTATGGTCTTCCAAACACAAGTAAGGATCAAAAAGACACCACCATCACCACTTTTCTTCTTCTTTAAGTCGTGCTCCCCCTCCCTTCCATTTTCAAGGAGACAAGTTTCAAGTCCAAGCCATTTCTCAAGTGAAATTCAATAGGAAATAAGGTAAGATACCATCCTAAGTCTTATTCTTTCATTAGAATTAGGTATTATGCTATGTTTAGGAAGATTTGATATTATGTTCATGTTGGGAAAGAATTAGTAAGTTGATGATTATGGTGAAAAATGATAAACTACTTAAAGGAAATGATGAAAATGGTGATTATTAGTAAGAATAAGTAAAGGATTGTTAGAAAATCATAAGGTAGCATCATGTTCATATCTAGGGTTTGTTCTTACATAAGTGACATTAAATTCATAGGAAATCAAGGAGATTAGAGAGGAAAGGAAGTGAAATAGATAAGAAGAGCAAGGAAAAGCAAGGTTTGGTACTTTACCTTTGAATAATTACTTTTGATTTGGTGCTTTACCATAAAATAAATTCTATTTGCTTACAAACTTTGGTTTATGGAAGTTTTGAAGTTGATATTTAAATATATTGATTGAGTTTAAATTAAATATTTGAATATGTTCTTGTTTTCTTATGGCAATTGGGTTGTTAAATTTAATTGAAACAAAATGTTTTGAGAAAATTTGGCAAGTTGATTTGGTAAGTTGTTTTGGACTTAAATTAGTTTGATTTGAGTTAAACATGCAAAATTTGTTAAAGGGAAGTGTTTGAATCTTCACTTTACTATTAAAGAAGCCTTAATATTGATTTGCAAAAGAAAAATAAACTATCCTATGCATTTCAAATGTTTGGGCCGAAATGGTCCCAAAATGACAGCTTTCTGGATCTTTTTGTGGCAACTGTTTGGGGTAGCTAATGAATGAATTTTTCAACGAAATTTTACATGCAATTAGTCAACATATGAAATAAGTTTTCTGTAAAATTTCAGCCAAAAATAAGAACATTTACTTGGTCAAATGCATGACTGAAGTGGACTGAAGGTTAGATTTTACTATTCATTTGGTCATGCCATTTTGCGTTGCCGATTTTTCTCGCCGCAACACTATTCATTTGGTCAATTTGTGATCTTTTGAGGAATCCTTTGAAATGTTTAATATGTTTATTGTGGATATTAAATATGTGAAAAAGGGGAATGGTTTGACTAAAGGATGTGTTGTGCGGCATAAATGGCAAAGTGCGATGGGAATTAAATTGATTTCTTGAATCATTCTAAAATGAAGTTGAGACTTAAATTGAATCATTTAAACCTTTTTGCTCTACTGGATAGTGGGAGTGGTAGATAAGGGTATGGTGCACTATACTAACGCATGCAGTACTGCTCATCATTGTGATATGATATTTTATTCAGTGGTGAGGCCACTGAAGCCAATGGGGAGGCCCATTGGTTAACCAGGATGGGGAGGCCCATTCCTGTGATCTGATATCGGTGGCCACTGAAGCCAATGGGGAGGCCCATTGGTTAACCAAGATGGGGAGGACCATTCCTGTGATTTGATATCGGTGGGGAGGCCCACCTATGTTACAGTGGGGAGGCCCACTGCCTTATCACTATGGTTCCCTATATACCAGTAGAGCCTGAATCAAAGACATATTATTTTTCGTTAAACTGCGTATTGCAAAATGAGTTGATTTATGGTTTTTTTTACATTTGTTGGAAGCATATTTACACTGAATGTACAGAAACTTCCATTGGTTTAAGGTTGGTTGAATTATGATTTAATTATTTCCTTTTATTGTGAATACTTTCATATACTACTTTTATTTTTATTGGTAAAGTACCCACTGAGCGACAACGCTCAGCGAGTTAAGTTTTCCTTGACTCGTAGGTTCGGAGCAGTAGATAAATCTTGGGGGAAGCAACGACCAAACCACAGCAAATCTCAGGGGTAGATCTTTTAGATCCATTATGAGTTAGCTAGTTGTGGCATGTATATAAATAAATATTAAAGAGAATTTCTATGTTACAATGGTATGTTAGTAGTGTGTAATAATCATAAATCTTTACTTTATGTTGTATTAGAAGTGTGAACTCTTCTTGCAGGTTTGTAGTTGAGGGTATAAGGTGGATTCATTGGGAGTGCATTAAATTTGACGGTATTCACATTGGTCTGTGTAAAATGTTTTCAAAAATCAGAAAAACAAGTTTTGTCGACACTTAGGATCCAAATTTCCAAGCGGAACTATGGCAAAATTTCTGTAAAAATCAGAACTAAAATTTGACTAAGTAAATTGGTAGCAACATTAGGATAGTGTGGCGCCTCTACTCGGCTTACACATGTAGGTTGGGAAGGGGTGTTACAGAATCAACATAATCAACTTCTCAAATGTTCCCATTGTGGGCACCTGGTCTGGCAGTACCCCAGCAGGATCATTGGTTTTACTACCTTAGCATTATTAGGTTCTTGACTTCAATGATAAAATAGGCTAAGAACTGTGAGAATGGAGTTGCCACTCGGTTTGGATTAGGAAATAGCAGGGGGTAACATACTCTTGATTTCATGATGAATCCTTAACCTCTTATAGGTTTGGTATGTTAGGCACATATGAGAATGGCAAGAAAAGATTTTTACCACTCTCATATGTCCATCTCAAAAGAGCTAGCCTCCTCTATGATTCAAATATTGGTGAATTGGAGCTATGTGGGATATTAAGTGCTAAAAGGCTTTTATGATGAATAAATAATCCATAGCAATTCATATAACAACCATACATTGCAATATAATGCATATAATGTGTGTCTTACAAAAATACTAAACGAGAAGCCACCGAAGTAGAAACATGCCCTTACAATTACCAAACAAAAAATTTAAATTAATTAATTACATAGCTTTAAACAAATCCTGTATGTTAAACTAAAATAAAAAGATTACATAAGTAACCTATACACATTATATCTATGAAATTATGCAATATACATTAATGAATGGGATGGAATATGAATATAAGAATAATAATAACAAAAATAAGAAGAAAAGTAAAGCTAGAACAACATAAAAATAAACAAATAACTAGAAAAAGAGATAAGAAAAAGTAAAACTATCGAGCTTGACAGTTCTAAGACTATCGAGTTCGATAGTACATGAGGTATATTAAAATAATTTTATAGCTTCCTCATTCTAGCATTTGTTGGGTGATGAGGATTGTCGAACATGATAATTTTAGAGTATCAAGCTCAACAACCACCATATGCTTATAGTGACACTTTATATTTGTTTGTACCAGGAAATTCTATGCTTGAGGAATAAGGAAACATGATCTCAAGGATAGATACTTAAGGGTATCATTGTCTGAGGAACGATGGGACATGAGAAACTAATTTTTCAGGGAGCATGATGTGATGTAGAAAGCTGAGAAAGCATAAACCAAAAACCTTAGAGAACATGGGCAGATATCAAATTAACACATTCCATGCCAACTATCCAAGAAGAACCAATGCTTGTGGAGCAAGTATGAAGGCTAAGGCATGAAGAACATGGAGCAAGCCATCATCCAAGAAAGTCAAAACATCACATATATATGTAGAGGAATCCAAAATTGATGGTGACAAAAAATCAAATCTAGAACTACACATCAAAAATTAAAACATCAATTTTTCCTTCAAATTTAGTCAAATAACAAGGAGCTTTAGAATTTGTCAATACCTTTGTGCTTCAAATTTGATAAGTTCTTAGTAGCGTAGTCATTCCCTATATCTCCTGATAGTTACTTGGTATGATTCATGTTCAAATTTTTGTGTGGTGATCCCTATAAGTATTGTTGGGTTGTGTTTGAATGCCTTAAAGTTTGTTATATGCAATTAAGTTGAATAAATTATTTTTACATAGCAAACAGGTTCTATTTGTTTTTATTAACTACTCCTCAACCTTATAGTTAAGTTCCCTCATGTTTATCTAATTTTTTCTTTTTAATTACACATTTGTCTAATCTCTTCGAGTTTATAAGACATAGTAGTTTAGTTCCTTAAGGATATTATCTGTAACCTTTTATTTCAATTATTCTAATTTCGCTAGGTTTTAATCTCATGGTTTTTGTAATTCCTCAACTTACATAGCAGTGTTCATAGCTTACTATAGTTTGTTTGTTCTTTTTTATTTCAATTATTCTTATCCCATTAGGCTTTTAAGGTCACATTATTTTTAATTCCTCAACACATATATTTTTAATTACTTTAAATCAAGTTTTGTTGATTCATTTGTTCCTTTAACTCAATTCGTCTTATCTCATCAGTTACAAAGTACATAGTAGTTCGATTTTCTTAAAGTTCTATAGTTTTTAGCATTTAATTTGCAAGTTCTATGCTCTTGTCTAAGTATTATTATCACTTGCCTTAAGGTTTATATTAGTTTCCTCATCATTTATTTATCAAGATTTTTTTCCATTAAGGGGTTATTGCCCTTTTAATTTAAAATTCATCCGGTTGCTTCTTTGTTTCAAAGACATGTTTTGTTACTCAAATAGATTATATTTTGTCTTTTATTACTAATCATTTTCATATGATTCAATTGAACCATAATGAGGAACTTGAGGAACTGTGCCCTTTTTGAAGTCCTTTCAAGAGTTTAACACTTTTGATTCGCTAGGAGTTATGTTGGCACATTCAAATGGTTGAGGAACCTATAATCATCTGGCATGCCATTAGTAAAAGGCAAAAGGTCGACATTTTTCAGGCACAACAACTTTTGGCATGCCTAATGGGACTTATCCTATGGAAATGCCACCAAAATGAGGAAATGCAAAATACATTGTCCCTTCTTGTTATAATCATTTATATATATATATATATTGGGGTAATTTTTTTTCTATTTTTAAGTTGTTTTATAAATATTTGTTTAAGATTTTTTGCAAGGTTTCTATATTTCAAGTTAAAGCAAGGAAATTCATGAGAAAAGAGGCATTTTAGGTCTTTATGGGAAGTATACTCTTGAGGAAATGCATCACATGGCCAAGACATTCCAATCTTGGCCATGTCTCTCGAATAACCAAGGTTTCAAGGCAGAACCAAACACATGCACCATCCTAGCCATGTACCTCATGAGAAATAATTGCAAATTGGCAAAACTAAACACGAGTAATAATCTTGGCTTTATTGCTAACTGGGTCACAGCACACGGCTAAGACTACTTCATGGCCTAACCATGTTCCACTTAAGAAAGCAAGAAAAAAAAATTAAGTTGAAGGTGACACACTCACAAGTCTTGGTTGTGTCTAATGTGAATATAAGAGATACGGCCAAGATAAGGATAGATTTGGAAGTGTCCCATTCCTAAAGAACAAGAGCATATTAAGGCAGAGAATGCCATGGTCACATGTCTTGGCCACGTCTGAGAAAAAACATCGGACACATGGCTAAAACAAACCAAAGTAAGCAGTGTCTAAGAAAGAAGCTAGAACCAGAGAATATTTTGAAGGTGGAGAATGAGCAGCAAAGGAAAACAGATGAGTATGGCTTAGCTATATAAGGGAAAATAATGTGTTTTTAATATAAAAAGGAGGAGAATGTTGAAAAAGGAGGGACAAGATTGGCTGGCAGAATAGAAAATGAGGGAACATTGAGAAAGCTTTTCAATTTTTAAAAGGGAGATTAATTGGGAAAGAGGGGGCTAGATATTCATCATACAGTTCACCACTCTAAAATAAAGGAGACATGGGAAAGAAAAATGGCAAAGAGCTTTCATTCAATTTAGAGCAAAAGAAGGTCCTTAGCAAGGCTACATGAAAAAGGAATTTAAGGAGCTCATCAACCAAATTCAAGTGAAGGAAGAGAAGAGCAGCCTAACTCATCTTCAAAATTAGTTTTTCTATTCTTTAAATTTGTTCAAATTTTCATACTTGATTGTTAAATACATTAATATCGGTGTTTCAATGAAGTTTAATAATTTGAATTCTATTGAATTTATGTTTTATTTTATTAAGATGATGAGCTAAGTTGTTTATCCCTAAGGTTTGTAGTAGGCTTAATTGAATGTTTTGATTCAACTATTTCCACTAATATACCTTATTATGAGATAATTGCAATGAGATATATGCTAGGTTAATATATTAGTCGCCTATTAATCTATAGATGTTAAGTGATGAATCAAGAGGAGAAATTTAATGTCGAAACTTTGCATTCAACTACCCTAAGAATGAACTAGAAATATAAGTTCTAGGGTTCACTTAATTTATGCTTCAGTAATTGATTTTTGTTAATTCATGAATGTGAGAACTAATGAATTGATAATTGCTAATTAATATCAAGAAAGCAATTAAGTTACAAGGTTATATAAGTGGAAGGTTTAAGGATTAAAACTTTGATTAAATTGAACTATAAATCCTAGGTACTCTTCTGAAAGTTAAATAAAATTTGTGCAAACCAATATATATTTTACTTGTAATTTAGATTTCTTTTACCATTTCAACACTATACATTCAATCTTTGAGTATTTTTAAATCAAATTAATACATATAAATGCCTTCCTTGAGATTTGACTTTGGGATGATCACCATTACTACAACTACCTCGTATACTTGCAAGTTTTCCTTTTAGTAGTATTCAGAAGAGCACAACAAATTTTTGGCATCGTTGTCTAGGGAAGGTTTTTTATGTGATAATTTGATTCTTTTATTTTAATTGTTTAGGTGTTTCTTTCTGAATTGCCCATGTGATTTATGCAAGGACAAAGGTCTTAAGGCAACGAACTTGTTCCATTTATAGACAACATTCATAGGCCTTCTAAAACCAGGGGCGTGGATCCTTTGGGACAAGAAAGGGAAGGCATTGAAGAGCAATTTGAAGAAGACATAGAAATATAGATGTGTGAAGTAGAAGAACTGCCCATCAAAGAGTTTGCTCGGCCAGTTATTAGGGTAACCATATCTTACATACATTTGAACAATGCAGTAAGAACCTATGAGTTGAAGAATACTCATTATAGCATGTTGCCCTGTATTCATAGAATGCCAGATGAAGACCCTCTTAACTTCATTCATAATTTTTATTCAACTTTGCATGCATTCCCTTTACAAACATTGATAGAGGATGTGCTTCAAATGCGGTGTTTCCCATACACTTTGATAGGGCCAAAAGCTTGGTCGATGACTCTTCTAGAAATTCATTGACTACATGGACCGAAGTTTACAACAAGTTCATGACCAAATTCTATTCACATCAGAAGACAAAGGAACTTTGGGGAAATATTGCAACATTCACCCAAATGGACAGTGAACCATTTCATGAAGCATGGGATTGCTTTAAATCTTTGTTGTTCTAATACTATCATCATCATTATCCACAATATTTACTCAACCAATTATTTTATGATGGGCTCACACAACAAACTCAAAATATAGTTGTTAATGCAACAGGAGGTGCAATGGGTGAGAAGATAGTTGCTGAAAGTGTTAGATTATTTGAGATGTTGATAGCAAATTCACAGCGAAAAAGCATTGGGAAAAGGCATAAAGGAATTCATAATTTGAACTCAAACTTTGAGATGGCAAGACAAATAGCATAATTGACAAGGCAAGTTAAATTATTAAACAAAGATGAAACTTATTTATATCAAGTCAAGAAACATGTACATCATGTGGTGTTGTAGGCCATAGTGTAAATATGTGCTCTAAAAACTTTGATCAATTTCAAGAACTCTAAAAACTTTGATCAATTTCAAGAAGGGTAAGAGCAAGTATATGCCTTTGAGGGTTTCCAGCAAAAGGGTAAGAATGACCCATAGTCCAATTCTTATAATCCCAGTTGGAGGAACCACCCAAATATTTCTTGGAAAAATCAGCAACAAGTTCTATCTCAAACTTTTCAGCCTTATCAAAGAGGTCCTCATATTCAAGAATAATCTTTGAACCAAGATCAACCGAAGAAGTGCATGCTATAAGATAATTTGAATGGCGAGAAGAAGGTTTGATTCTTTAGAGGCATCATAGAAGAAGGTTGAAATGCAAGTTAGGCAATTGCCAAACCAACTTCAAGCACATTAAAAAGGAAATTTTCCAAGCCAACCGGAGAAAGCCAAGGCAATCACGGTCTTGAGAAGTTGTAAGGTAATTGATAACAAAATTGGTGGTTCATTGGATATAGATACAATTCAAGAAAATGGCGAGAAAATGCAAACATGCCAAGCTCAACCAAGTCAATTGTAGGAGGAGGAGAGCATGGAGGCATCCACTTTACTAAAGTTGCACAAATCTCCAAATCCTTACAGATCACCAATTCCTTTCCTAGGTAGGTTAAAAAATGGGAAGCAAGATAAACAATTTTTTGAAATTTATAACATGCTTTCAAAGGTAAGTATAAATCTCCCCCTACTTGAGGTGATTAAAAATATGCTAGCTTATGATAAATTTTTCAAGGAACTAAACACTAAAATGAAAAGGTATGAGCTAAATGAAAAATTGATAGTTTTGGAAGTAACAAGTGCTATTTTACAACACAAGTTACCTCCTAAGCTAAAGGATCTTGGAAGTTTTATAGTTAATATCTCTATGGGGAATAAGAAAGAAACCCTGGCATGTGTGACCTTAGAGCTAGTATAAATTTGATGCCATATTCCATTTATTAGAAATTAGAGATAGGGAAACTTAAACCAAATAAAATGATGTTACAACTATAACACCCTTATACCGTATACACATATAATACACCCACCCAGTATATGTAGAATACGCATATACAGTATAAAAATATCATGACCCGGTTAAATAAAAATTTTAACATTTTTGATTTAAAATTTCAAATACTAAATATATAAGATTAAATAGTTTATAAATATTCTTTACTTGTTATAGGAACTCAAAATAAACATTTTATATGAAAATCTTTAGGAATAATTCGCTAGAGTTTTGTCTGTAATTTAAACATCCCAAAATTTATCAATTGCATAACGTGCAAAAGGAACACTTTTAATAAACAATACACCACATCTTCACCTTAACTTCTCAATTTTTCCACATTTTCTCAAAACATTTATACATATTCATATATATATATATATATATCCAAAACACACATATAAAAGCCCATCCTACACAATTTATCCAAAAGTCTTTATAACTTACAATACATATACTTTAAAATCATAAACATAATATACATGATTTCATAATGTACAAAAACATAAAATGTATACATGATGGCCTGTAACACCCCTTCCCGATCTACATATGTAAGCTGAGTAGAGGCGCCACACTAACCTAATGTTGCTACCAATTTTACTTAGACAAATTTTAGTTCTGATTTTTACAAAAAAAAAAATTTGCCATAGTTTCGCCTAAAAATTGAGTCCCAAGTGTCGACAAAACCGGTTTTTTTCTTATTTTTAAAAACATTTTACACAAACCAATGCAAACAAAATCATTCTCAGTACACTCCCAATAAATCCCCCTTGTAACCTCAACTACAACCTGCAAAAAGGATTTACACTTCTAGTACAACATAAAATAAAGGTTTTGTGACAACCCCTATATTTAAATATTACACAGCGGAAGTTATAAAATATTTACATATTTACATATTAAACATTTCTTTACAAAATATAAAGAAATATACATGATTGGCAAGTCTGCTCTGATCTTTAAGCTCCCAAAATGGATTCAACAAGGTCTACTCTCACTTGGTCTTGAAGAACTCTCGGGTTCAACTCTATCCACTCTATTACCTGCGCGATTAAACACTATCGCGCTAAGCCAACGGCTTAGTAAGATAAAACATGCTAATGGTATGCTTTAATGTAATACAATGCCACATATGCTATTGATAAGATCAACATTATAAATATAAAGTTAACACATAATTATGCATTTCACAAATCATAGTCATATGAGCATACCACATTTCAACATCTTTCCACATCCAACATTACTCAATCATACTCAATAACCAACATCTTATTTCATTAACTCATAACATTATTTAGGACATTCATATAACCTTGACACCTATGGGCCCAACAAGTATTTAATACGATATTCAGAGTTCAGAGTTACTGCTTTGGTTCATAGTCACAATTCTCCTAGTGTAACAGACCCAGTCTCTTGGACCATCAACTCAACACATTTGAGGAGATCCTCAACCCGGCAAGACTGTTACAATCATATATCTCATATTCACAATTCTCATAGTGTAACAGACCCAGTCTCTTGGACCATCAACTCAACACCTATGAGGAGGTCCTCAACCCGGCAAGACTGTTACCTTTCATCATTTCTTAGGCATGCCACCCAAATCCAGAACTCTGAAACCGAATAACATATTAAACAAACAATTCATTTCCATTCTCAATTCTCATCACATTTAGGCAAACATGCCTTCTTTCTTTCAATTACATCATCTTAGCCAATAACAATGGCTTCACATTTCATTTCACAATATAACATCTCATTATTCAAGTATATATATATATCTCATCCATGATCACATTATATCTCACATAGCATCATTCATAAATATCAACATTTCATTCCACATTACTCATGAAACACATTACCATTCACAATGCACAACATAACATTGTTCAATCTCAACAATGCAATTAGGGCAAAGAACAATTGATTATAACATTCATTGATTCAAGTGTGTTTAAAGTGTTTAGGGTTAGGTTTAAGGACCAACCTACCTTTGGAGAACCAAAGTAATGCAAGAAGAACAAAGAATTAAAACCCTAACCATAAATAGTACACTCTGGTTTTAAACTCCATTTTATCCTTATTTTGAAAAATTGTATAAAATAATCTACTTGACTAAAAATTCTAAAATTTTTACAGAATTTAGTTTTGTATCTTAAAATCATCCCTTTAAAATTTCAGATCAAACTGAACACAAAATCTTGGTCAAATAGTTCACCTAACCAGACTACCCCAATTTCCCTGCATCCTGGCAGCAGTTCTGAACTTTGTGAATTCCATAAATCAAATTCAATCAACGTGGTTCCAAATTATTTTTCTCAAATACTAGACTCACTAAGCAACAACATATCCAAAATTCAATTGGATATGATTTTTCTACATTTTATTAAAAATCCCGAAATATAGCTGTCTCAGTTAAGGTACCTGCTGGAACAGGTCTAATAAAAATAATCTTTCTAAACTCATAACCTATCCAAAATCGAATCAACATATTTTTCAGTCATTCTAGACTCATAGAGGCACAACATATCAAAAATTCACTTCAAGAACATTTTTCTAAAATTAATTAAAAATCATACAAGTCACAGCCTTTACTAATCCTAAAACAGAAGCAATTTCACTAAACACCAATCTTACTATTCCATCACCAACACCAACCCAACTTCTCATCTATCAAGCAAAATCAATACTTACAATCATACCATAAGCAACTTAATCATACCACTTCAAAAGAATTGAAGAAATTAGAGAAAAGATCTTACCTTAGTTAAAAACTTCTTAAATCAACACTTGAACACTTAATCTTTCTTCAATTTAAGCTTGAAATCATCAAAACCATCACTTGTCTCTTTCTTTCTCTTTGGCTATGGAGGGCCGGCCATCAACAAGAAGAAGAAGAAGAAATGATGAAGAAAACACAAGTCAAACCTTCTTTAAATATTCACCATGTGATTTTATCCAAGCAATTACCAAAGTGCCCTTATTCACATAATTATCTTTTTGTCCTATATGTGCCCAATTAAGTAATTTACCAATCTCAAATAAATATCTTCTCTTGCATTGACCAAGCCTTATGACCACTTTATATGTCATATATATTAACATATACACAACATATAAATTTGTCTCTAAACCCTATTTCTTCCCAAAATACATATACATATACTTTCTCTTCTCAATTTCTTTTCTCTTACAATTTAACACATATATTCAATCCAATATATAACAATAACAACAACAATATGCAAAACTTATAGGGAAAAAATGAGGATATTACAATTCTCCCCCTCTAAAAAGAAATTTCGTCCTCGAAATTACCTGATATCAACTCTGAAATAGTTGAGGATATTGCTCTCGCATAGTTTGCTCACTTTCCCAAGTTGCTTCTTCTTTTGCATGATTCTTCCAAAGAATCTTCACCAATGGCACTTTCTTGTTCCTCAATTCTTTCACATCACGTGCCAAGATAGCAACTGGTTCTTCTTCAAATGTCAAATTTGGGCTCACTTCGATAGACTCAAATGGCAACACATGAGATGGATCTGACCTGTACCTCCTCAACATAGAAACATGGAATACATTATGAATACGATCCAACTCAGGTGGCAAAGCAAGTCGATATGCAACTGGCCCAACTCTTTCTAACACTTCATACGGCCCAATGAAACGAGGACTCAATTTTCCTTTCCGACCGAACCTCAAAATCTTCTTCCAAGGAGATACTTTCAAAAACACCTTATCTCCAACATCAAACTGAATGTCTCTCCTCTTCAGATCTGCATAAGACTTCTGTCGGTCTGAAGCTGCTTTTAACCTACCTCAGATCAACTTCACTTTTTCCTCAGTTTCTTGAATCAAATCAGGTCCAATTATTTTACCTTCACCAAGTTCACTCCAACAAAGAGGTGTTCTGCACCGTCTACCATACAATGCCTCGAACGGTGCCATACCAATGCTAGATTGGTGACTGTTGTTGTAAGCAAACTCCACAAGAGGTAAGAATCTATCCCAACTTCCAGTGAAATCGATGACACAGCTTCTCAACATGTCCTCAATAATCTGTATCACCCTCTCTGACTGTCCATCCGTCTGTGGATGAAAAGCAGTGCTGAAGTGCAGTCGAGAACCCAAAGCACTATGCAAACTCTTCCAAAATCTGGAAGTAAACCTGGGATCTCGATCAGACACTAAAGAAGTTGGAACACCATGCAGTTTTACAATCTCATGGATATACAGCTCAGCCAAACTCTCCAAAGAGTAATCCATCCGAACCGGAAGGAAATGAGCTGTCTTAGTCAATCTATCCACAATCACCCATATAGCATCATGCTTCTTTTGTGTCAATGGCAAACCAGACACAAAATCCATTGTCACTCTTTCCCACTTCCATTCAGGCACTGACAATGGTTGAAGCAACCCAGTTGGAACTTGATGCTCTGCTTTAACCTTCTGACAAGTGAGACATTTCGATACAAACTCAGCAATGTCTCTCTTCAAACCAATCCACCAATAATGCTGTCTCAAATCATGATACATCTTCGTATTACCCGGATGCATAGCAAACATTGGCTGATGAGCTTCTTCTAAAATGACTCTTTTCAAATCAGCATCATCGGGTACACACAATCGGTTCTTAAACCAGAGACTCCCATCATCTTTCACAACAAAATCTCTAGTCTTCCCATTCTGACAATCTGAAATAATCTTCTGAATCTTCTTATCAGCCAACTGAGCCTCTTTGATCTGATCCAACAAAATCGGCTTTAATTGCAACTGTGCCAATAATACACCATCAACACAAGGTACAAAACTGGCATGCAATGCTCTCAACTCAACAAGCAACGAGAGCGAGTAAACTGTTAAACCAGCTAAAGACTTCTGACTGAAGGCATCAGCAACAACATTTGCTTTACCTGGATGATAGTCAATCAAACAGTCGTAGTCTTTAATCAATTCCAACCATCTCCTCTGACGAAGATTGAGTTCTTTCTGGACAAATAATTACTTCAAACTCTTGTGATCAGTGTAGATGAAACATTTCTCCCCAAACAGATAGTGGCGCCAAATCTTTAATGCAAACACAATGGCAGCCAATTCCAAATCATGGGTCGGATAGTTAAGCTCATGCGGTTTCAATTGTCGAGATGCATAAGCTTTAACTTTCCCTTCCTGCATCAATACACACCCCAAACCTCTATGTGAAGCATCACTGTAGATCACATATGGTTTGCCTTCAACAGGTAAAGTTAGAACAGGCGCTTGAGTCAACATTTCTCTCAACTGCTCAAAGCTCGCCTGACACTGATCTGTCCACAAAAACCTCACTCCCTTACGAAGCAATCTGGTGAGTGGAGTAGCTATCAAAGAAAATCCTTTCACGAACCGCCGGTAATAACCTGCCAAACCCAGAAAACTTCTAACCTCTGTCACTGATTTAGGTGGATTCCAATTCAATACAGCTTCAACTTTGCTCGGATCAACTTTAATGCCTTCTGCTGAAACAATATGTCCGAGAAAAGCTACTTGATCCAACCAGAACTCACACTTCGACAATTTAGCAAACAACTGCTTCTCTCTCAAAATCTGCAACACAATCCGCAGATGCATATCATGTTCCTCTTTATTCCGTGAATACACCAGTATATCATCAATAAACACTACCACAAACTGATCCAAATAGGGTCTAAACACCCTATTCATCAAATCCATAAAAGCTGCCGGTGCATTCGTCAGACCAAAAGGCATAACTAAAAATTCATAATGCCCATACCTGGTCCGAAAGGCGGTCTTAGGAACATCTTCAGCTTTGACTCTCAACTGATGATACCCAGATCTCAAATCAATTTTGGAGAACACTGACGCTCCCTTCAACTGATCAAAGAGATCATCGATTCTAGGCAAAGGATATTTATTTTTAATAGTCACCTTATTCAATTGCCTATAATCGATACACAACCTCATAGTACCATCTTTCTTTTTCACAAATAGAACAGGAGCTCCCCAAGGAGAAACACTGGGGCGAATAAATCCTTTGTCCAACAACTCCTGTAATTGCACTTTCAACTCCCTCAATTCTGCTGGTGCCATTCTATAAGGAGTAATAGAGATAGGAGTGGTACCAGGCAACAATTCAATACCGAACTCCACCTCTCTCTCAGGAGGTAACCCTGGCAACTCCTCTGGAAACACATCTGGGAACTCTGCAACTGTGGCAATGCTATCAATGGGAGAACTTCTTACTCTAGTATCTACCACATGAGCAAGATAGGCTTCACATCCCTTTCTAATCAACTTCCGGGCTGCAACAGCTGAAACAAATAAGGAGGCTAGCTGTTCTTGCTCATTAGCTACTATCACCTCTCTACCATCAACAGTTTTCAAAGAAACAATTTTCTTCTTACAATCTACCACAGCTCCATGTCGAGATAACCAATCCATACCTAAGATCACATCATATTCCTTAAATGGCATCTCAATCAAATCCCCTAAGAACTCCTCACCCTGCACCACTACTGCACTATCTCTATGCACCTTACTCACAACCACACTATGCCCTAATGGATTTGTCACCAACACATCAAATCCTAGGGACTCAGCATGCAAATCAGATACAGGCAAAACAGATGCACTAATATATGAATGCGTGGAACCCGGATCAATCAAAGCAAGTACTGGAGTATTAAATAAAGAAAAAGTACCAGCTATGACTGCCGATGTATCTGGCTGCCTCTGCATAACATACATCCTCTGGGAAGATCCAACCTCCTCTGGTCTACCCTCCCTGGATGTAGCACCTCCTCTAGAACTGAATCCTGGTCTACCTCCCCGGCTGGCACCTCTGCCTCCTCTGCCTCCCCTCACACTAGCTCGAGAAGCAGCAGAATCCACTGGCATCTGCTCCTGCCTCTCAGGACAGTCTCTCACAAAGTGGTCAGGTGATCCACACCTGAAGCATACCCCTGATCTACTATGCCTCCAACAAACGCCCCCATGTCTTCCACCACACTGGTTACACACAGGTAAGGTGGATCTCTGAACTCCAGGAGTAGGAGCACTCGCTACAGAAGCTGCAGGTCTAAATCTCTGTCTCTGGAACTGCACTGACCTACTCGCTGGTCTCTGGCTCCTACTGCTTCGAGGAACAAAACTTCCTCTACCCCTCTTTGCAGAAGAAGACCCTGCCTCAAACTGGGGCCTCCTAACCCTAACCTCTTCCTCTGAAGCAGCTGCAATAACTTGAGCTCGCTCTACACTTCGAGCTGCTGCCACAAGCTGGGAGAAATCCTGATATCTGGATCCAGCCACTAAGCACATGATCGAGGGCCTCAATCCCTCCTCAAATCGCCGACATCTATCAATCTCATCAGCAATGATACCCCCAGCATACTGACTCAGTCGAATAAACTCCACTTCATACTCAGTTACGGTCCGATGATATTGCTTCAAATCTAGAAACTCTCTTTTCTTCCCATCTTTATACTCCCTAGGAGTATACTTCAACTCAAATTCCCTCAGAAAATCAGTGTAAGACAGTGTTGGAGGATCATCCATAGAATGGGGCACTGTCTTCCACCAGTCGTAGGCATCCTTCTGTAGCAAAGATCTTGCATAGTCAAACTTCTCCTCTGAAGTGGCTTGCAACTACACAAATACCCTCTGAACTCTATCAAGCCACTGTTCTACTACAGCCGGATCAACTGTACCAAAGAAATCCTCTGCTCCATATTTCCTTAGCTTATCATAGTGCCTTACTGGTACTGAAGGCTGAGGGGGTGGTGGCGGTGGCTGTGGTTGCACAGGTGCTTGTCTCATAGCTTCCATCATAGGCCTAACCCAGGCTGGCGGAACCTCCTCCCCAGCTGGTCAACCCGACACCGAAGCAGGTGCCTCCTCAACACTATCAACCCTAGCTCCCTCAGCAGGAGCAATACTCTCGGCACTACCCTCAATCGACTGACGTGAGTGAGAATCCATCACAACCTAACACTGCAAACACAACAGATTATATCTTATTAAAGATCAGAGACTGCCAATCTCAAACGTATATGTTATTCAAAACCATTTTTTTAAAATCAAAATAGTCTTTTTCTTACATTTTACCTAGGTTGAGAATCTCAAACCTAGGCTCTGATACCAAAAATTGTAACACCCCTTCCCGACCTACATATGTAAGCTGAGTAGAGGCGCCACACTAACCTAATGTTGCTACCAATTTTACTTAGACAAATTTTAGTTCCGATTTTTACAAAAAAAATTTTGCCATAGTTTCGCCTAAAAATTGAGTCCCAAGTGTCGACAAAACCGGTTTTTTTCTTATTTTTAAAAACATTTTACACAAACCAATGCAAACAAAATCATTCTCAGTACACTCCCAATAAATCCCCCTTGTAACCTCAACTACAACCTGCAAAAAGGATTTACACTTCTAGTACAACATAAAATAAAGGTTTTGTGACAACCCCTATATTTAAATATTACACAGCGGAAGTTATAAAATATTTACATATTTACATATTAAACATTTCTTTACAAAATATAAAGAAATATACATGATTGGCAAGTCTGCTCTGATCTTTAAGCTCCCAAAATGGATTCAACAAGGTCTACTCTCACTTGGTCTTGAAGAACTCTCGGGTTCAACTCTATCCACTCTATTACCTGCGCGATTAAACACTATCGCGCTAAGCCAACGGCTTAGTAAGATAAAACATGCTAATGGTATGCTTTAATGTAATACAATGCCACATATGCTATTGATAAGATCAACATTATAAATATAAAGTTAACACATAATTATGCATTTCACAAATCATAGTCATATGAGCATACCACATTTCAACATCTTTCCACATCCAACATTACTCAATCATACTCAATAACCAACATCTTATTTCATTAACTCATAACATTATTTAGGACATTCATATAACCTTGACACCTATGGGCCCAACAAGTATTTAATACGATATTCAGAGTTCAGAGTTACTGCTTTGGTTCATAGTCACAATTCTCCTAGTGTAACAGACCCAGTCTCTTGGACCATCAACTCAACACATTTGAGGAGATCCTCAACCCGGCAAGACTGTTACAATCATATATCTCATATTCACAATTCTCATAGTGTAACAGACCCAGTCTCTTGGACCATCAACTCAACACCTATGAGGAGGTCCTCAACCCGGCAAGACTGTTACCTTTCATCATTTCTTAGGCATGCCACCCAAATCCAGAACTCTGAAACTGAATAACATATTAAACAAACAATTCATTTCCATTCTCAATTCTCATCACATTTAGGCAAACATGCCTTCTTTCTTTCAATTACATCATCTTAGCCAATAACAATGGCTTCACATTTCATTTCACAATATAACATCTCATTATTCAAGTATATATATATCTCATCCATGATCACATTATATCTCACATAGCATCATTCATAAATATCAACATTTCATTCCACATTACTCATGAAACACATTACCATTCACAATGCACAACATAACATTGTTCAATCTCAACAATGCAATTAGGGCAAAGAACAATTGATTATAACATTCATTGATTCAAGTGTGTTTAAAGTGTTTAGGGTTAGGTTTAAGGACCAACCTACCTTTGGAGAACCAAAGTAATGCAAGAAGAACAAAGAATTAAAACCCTAACCATAAATAGTACATTCTGGTTTTAAACTCCATTTTATCCTTATTTTGAAAAATTGTATAAAATAATCTACTTGACTAAAAATTCTAAAATTTTTACAGAATTTAGTTTTGTATCTTAAAATCATCCTTTTAAAATTTCAGATCAAACTGAACACAAAATCTTGGTCAAATAGTTCACCTAACCAGACTGCCCCAATTGCCCTGCATCCTGGCAGCAGTTCTGAACTTTGTGAATTCCATAAATCAAATTCAATCAACGTGGTTCCAAATTATTTTTCTCAAATACTAGACTCACTAAGCAACAACATATCCAAAATTCAATTGGATATGATTTTTCTACATTTTATTAAAAATCCCGAAATATAGCTGTCTCAGTTAAGGTACCTGCTGGAACAGGTCTAATAAAAATAATCTTTCTAAACTCATAACCTATCCAAAATCGAATAAACATATTTTTCAGTCATTCTAGACTCATAGAGGCACAACATATCAAAAATTCACTTCAAGAACATTTTTCTAAAATTAATTAAAAATCATAGAAGTCACAGCCTTTACTAATCCTAAAACAGAAGCAATTTCACTAAACACCAATCTTACTCTTCCATCACCAACACCAACCCAACTTCTCATCTATCAAGCAAAATCAATACTTACAATCATACCATAAGCAACTTAATCATACCACTTCAAAATAATTGAAGAAATTAGAGAAAAGATCTTACCTTAGTTAAAAACTTCTTAAATCAACACTTGAACACTTAATCTTTCTTCAATTTAAGCTTGAAATCATCAAAACCATCACTTGTCTCTTTCTTTCTCTTTGGCTATGGAGGGCCGGCCATCAACAAGAAGAAGAAGAAGAAATGATGAAGAAAACACAAGTCAAACCTTCTTTAAATATTCACCATGTGATTTTATCCAAGCAATTACCAAAGTGCCCTTATTCACATAATTATCTTTTTGTCCTATATGTGCCCAATTAAGTAATTTACCAATCTCAAATAAATATCTTCTCTTGCATTGACCAAGCCTTATGACCACTTTATATGTCATATATATTAACATATACACAACATATAAATTTGTCTCTAAACCCTATTTCTTCCCAAAATACATATACATATACTTTCTCTTCTCAATTTCTTTTCTCTTACAATTTAACACATATATTCAATCCAATATATAACAATAACAACAACAACAATATGCAAAACTTCTAGGGAAAAAATGAGGATATTACATGGCCAAAGGCTTGTTCTTGATGTGTCCAAAATTTTCTCAATGAGCAATCTCAAATCTAGGCCCAGCCCGGTCTAGAAGAACTCTCCGGCTCGACCGGATCTCCACTGTCACTTGCGCGATAAATTACAATCGCTCTAAGCTAAAAGCCTAGCAGTATAACTTTGACAAAAGAAAAACTTTAACATAATGCCAATGCATAATGCATTTGCATACTATGCCACAATGTAGTATTCCATTCAATTTAATAACATAATTTTTAATCTGTTTATGATTCACTCAAACACACTTACAAGCATGGGCCCAATAAACTAATACATTATTCAAATTTCAGAGTTACTATTTTGGTCCAAATTGACACCAAGTGTCTAGCCCCGAAGGCGAATCATATCATAGTGACACCAAGCGTCTAGCCCCAAAGGCAAATAAAGAGGATAACCTCATATGTAACATCACAACTTGGCTTCAAGGGCTACGCCCAACCTAGCTTCAAGGGACTGTTACATCCTAGGTATGCCGCCAAACACAGAACTCTAAAAATTGAATAACATACTAGACATACAATTATTTCATATGTCCCATTCTCAATTCCTTTCTCATATTCCATTTTTCTCATTCATATCAATGTTATTTCATTTAATTACATCAAAGAGTATTTCATAATAAAATCACATTCCATACAATTTAGCCTTTTATAATGGCTTTTCACAATGTTTATAATGCATACACATCAACTCACATGCCATAACACAATGTATATGGATTTTCAAATGATCAAGTAGCTTAACACACTTTCCATTTAAAATTCGTTAAGCCAAAATTAAATGCAAGTATTTTGACACTTTCAAAGCATGTACTTACCTCACTAAGCACTTAAATGCAAGCTTAAAATCACCCACCAACCTTCACTTCCAAATTGCTCTTCAACACTAGGATTGAGCATTTCAATTCTCCTTAATGCCTATACACAATGTGATTAAATACAATCATTTAATATCACATTTTAAGGTATTTCCAACATTAAACCCTAATTAAACATCGCTCTCATACAAATTCCAAAATTTGGCCTTTCCTTACTTTAACATTAGAATTCCATTCTATTCCATTTAAATTAGTGTTTTAAGTTTATTTATATTATTAAAAACATATTTTAAAATGTTTCATTCATACACATTTACCAATGAAGGTTTTTCATTCTAACCTATTCCAATTATTAATCTAAGCTTATTTCCTTCACTAATTCCATGAATTAACATGATTTAAACATTAAAATTCAACAATTCACCATTCTTTAAAAATTCTCTTTACAAAACCCTAAACTCAACACTACCTCATCCAAAATCTAACCAAACTTAACCAAATCTACCATTTGACTTTAAAATCCTTGTTTATGCATCAAAACAAGACATTTGGAATCAATTTGCACAATTAAAACACATGATTCCAAGAATCCAAAATTTCCATTACCCTAAATTCTCTATCTTCGCCCAACTCATCCCAAACTTAATCATTTCTTCCATTTAACTTGAAAATCATTAATAATTAATCAAAATAGCTTCATTCATACCCAATTAATCAATTAAATCATGCTAATAGAAAATTCCAAAATCCACTTATTCATAGTTTCATAGAAAATCAAAATATTAAGAAAAGAAGCTTACTAACCTATTGGAAATCCACCAAAACTTCAATTAATTCTTGAAACTTCTTGTCAAAATGAGTATTTGGATGAAGAAAAATCACTCCCATGGCCATGAAATTTCATTTTTTTTTTTATGAAGAAGAAGACTAATTTTAATTTTTTTCTTTTTTCCACTTAAAAAAAATATGGCCATATATAAATATTATTTTATTTTAATAAATAATTAATTATTTAATTATTATAAAACCCCAAATTACCTCTTCCAACAAAAAATAATTTATTTTTAATTTATTTAAGTAATTTTAATTTTATAAGGTATAATTACCATTTTGCCCTTAGACTTTTGACTTTTCTTTTAAAAGAGTTGACTAATGAATATGTTAAGTATATGTTAGGCATATTTCACATATATATTCTACTTTTTTACTTAAAATCTTTTCATTTTCCATTTAAATCATTTCTTTAACTTATTTAAATTTAAATTTATTTTATTTTATTTAATTCCAAAAATAGTAGTAATGTTACAATTCTCTCCCCCTAAAGAAAAATTTCATCCGTGAAATTATCTGCTATCAACTCTGGAATAGCTGGGGAAACTGACTCCACATTGTCTGTTCAGTCTCCCATGTTGCCTCCTCAGTGGCATGATTCCTCTAAATGACTTATCACCAGTGGCACCTTCTTGTTCCTCAACTCTTTTACCTCTCGTGCCAAAATCACCACTGGTTCTTCCTTGTAAGTCAAATTTAGGCTCACCTCAATAGACTCCAATGATAGGATATGAGATGGGTCTAACCTGTACCTTCGAAGCATAGAGACATGGAAGACATTATTTATCCAATCTAACTCAGGCGGCACAGCCAATCTGTAAGCCACTAGACCAACTCTCTCTAGAATCTCATATGGTCCTATGAAATGAGGACTCAACTTCCCTTTGCAATC
The DNA here is from genome assembly GCA_947685225.1 of Garcia nutans. Lineage (NCBI taxonomy): Eukaryota > Viridiplantae > Streptophyta > Magnoliopsida > Malpighiales > Euphorbiaceae > Garcia > Garcia nutans. The sequence goes on from CANTUV010000045.1 coordinate 42,863,340, forward strand.
GAATCTCAAAATCTTCTTCCATGGAGACACCTTTAGAAACACTTTTTCTCTCACACAGAACTCTATATCTTTCCTCTTCAAATTTGTATAGGATTTTTGTCGGTCTGAAGCCACTTTCAACCAACCTTGAATCAATTTCACTTTCTCTTTTGTTTCTTTAATCAAATCAGGACAGGCCAATTTACCTTCTCAAACCTCATCCCAACACAAAGATGTCCTGTATCTCCTACCATACAAGGCCTCATATGGTGCCATCCCAATACTGGACTGATGACTATTGTTATAAGCAAAATCAATCAGTGGAAAGAATCTACCCCCAGCTCCCAATGAAATAAATAATACAACTCCTCAACATATCCTCTAAAATCTGTATCACTCTCTCTAACTGCCCATCTGTCTGAGGATGAAAAGCAGTACTAAAATGTAACCAAGAACCCAATGCAACCTGCAAACCCCTCTAAAACCTTGATATAAAGTGAGGATCTCGGTCTAACACCAAAGAAACTAGGACTCCATGTAATCTCACTATCTCACTGATATACAGCTCAACCAATCTCTCAAGTGAGTAATCCATCTGAACTGGAAGAAAATTAGTGATCTTCATCATTTGATCAACTATCACCAAGATTGCATCATGCTTCTTCTGGGTCAAAGGCAGTCCAGTCACAAAATCCATCGTTACTCGCTCCCATTTTCACTCCGGTACTGATAATGGCTGAAGCAACCCTGAAGGAACTTGGTGCTTAGCCTTCACTTTTTGGTAAGTGAGACATCTGGCTACAAACTCTGCTATGTCCCTCTTCATACTTGACCACTAATAATGTAGTTTCAAATCTTGATACATCTTGGTACTACTGGGGTGCATAGCATAAACTGACTGATGTGCTTCCTCTAATATCATCCTCTTCAATCATGCATCATCAGGAATGTACAACCTATCTCTATACCATAGACTACCATCATCTCTCATATGAAAGTCTCGACTCTCCCCCTTTTGGCAATCAGACATAATATTCTGGATTTTCTCATCTACCAATTGGACTTCCTTGACTTGATCCAACAACACTGGCCTCAATTACAAATGAACCATCAATGCACCATCATCACAAGACTCAAATCTGGCATGCAACGCTCTAAACTCAACAACCAACGAGAGCGAATAAGCAGTCAAACCTTCCAAAGACTTCCAACTCATGGCATCAGTAACAAATTTGCCTTGCCAAGATGATAATCAATCAAACAGTTGTAGTCTTTAATCAACTCTAATCATCATCTTTGTAGAAGATTCAACTCTCTTTGAACACCCAGATACTTCAAACTCTTTTGATCAGTATAAATGAAGCATTTCTCCCCACATAAGAAATGTCGCCAAATCTTCAAGGCAAAAACTATAGTTGCTAATTTCAAATCATGCATTGGGTAATTCAGCTCATGCGGCTTCAACTGTTGAGAGGCATAAGCAATGACTCTACCCTCCTGCATCAAAACAGAACATAAACCACTATGTGAAGCATCACTATATATCACATATGGTTTACCTTCCACAGGCAGGGTAAGAATAGGAGCCTGAGTCAACATCTCCCTTAGCTGCTCAAAACTCACCTGACACCGATCTGTCCACACAAATCTAACTCCTTTCTGAAGTAATCTGGTGAGTAGAATAATTATCATAGAAAAACCTTTCACAAATCAACGATAATAGCCTGCCAAACCTAGAAAACTTTAAACCTCTATCACAGTCTTTGATGGACTCCAATACAAATAGCCTCAACTTTACTAGAATCAACTCTAATACCCACTGCTAAAACCACATGACCGAGAAAAGTCACTTGATCAAGCCAAAACTCACATTTAGACAGTTTAGCATACAACTGCTTCTCTCTTAGAGTCTGCAATACAATCCGCTAATGCTTGTCTTGATCCTCCTCATTACGTGAATACACCAAAATATCATCAATGAAAACCACCACAAACTGATCTAGATAAGGTCTGAATACCCTGTTCATTATATCCATAAATGCTTCTGGTGCATTCATCAATCCAAAAGGCATCACCAGAAATTCATAATGCCCATACCTCATGTGGAAGGTTGTCTTAGGTACATCCACATCTCTAACTCTCAACTGATGGTACCCTGATCACAGATCAATCTTAGAGAATAGTGTTGCTTCCTTCAACTGATCAAAGAGATCATCTATCCGAGGTAATGGATACTTATTCTTGATGGTCACCTTATTCAACTGCCTATAATCAATACATAATCTCAAGGTGCCATCCTTCTTCTTCACAAACAAAATAGGTGCTCCCCACGGAGACACACTAGGGCTAACGAACCCTTTATCTAACAACTCCTGCAACTGCACCTTAAACTCTCTCAACTCAGCTAGTTCAATACGATAAGGAGTAATAGAGATAAGAGTGGTACCAGGCAATAAATCAATACCAAACTCCACCTCTCTCTCGGGAGGTACCCCTGGCAACTCATCAAGAAAAATATCTAAAAACTCGGCAACAGTAGATATACTGTCAAGCTGGGACCCCACTACTCTGGTATCTACTACATGAACAAGATATGCCTCACATGCCTCCGAATCATCCTCCTAGCAGAAATAGCTGAAATAAACATGGATGAAAGATATCTCTGCTCACTAGATACCACCACATAACTACCATCACATGTTCTTAGGGTAACACATTTTTGCTGACAGTTTACTTTAGCCCCATGCCTAGATAACCAATCCATGCCCAGAATCAGATCATACTCCCTAAAAGGCATCTCAATCAGGTCACTCAGAAACTCCTCATCCTAAACAACAATTGGACTGTCTTGGTGCACCCTACTAACCACAACACTATTCCCTAAAGGATTTGTAACCAAAACATCAAATCCTAGGGACTCAGAATGTAAATCACCCATAGGCAAGATGGATGCACTAATGTATGAATGAGTCAAACCAGGGTCTATCAAATCAAGACCTGAAGTACCAAATAACAAAAAAGTACCAGCAATAACTGTTGAAGCATCTAGCTACCTCTGCATCACATATACCCGCTGCAATGGCCCTACCTCATTTGGTCTATTATCTACTGTAGAACCTCCTCTCTGACCAGACCATTTTTGACCCCCTCTGCTAAAACCTCAGCCACCACGACCCCCTCTAGCACTGGGTCTAGAAGCTGTTGTATCTGTTTGTCTATCCCCTTATGGCTCTGGGCAACCTCTGATGAAATGATATGGTGACCCACATCTATAAGACACTACTGGTGCACCTGTCCTCCAGCAAGTACCTCCATGTATCCTACCAAAATGAACATAGGTAGGTGGAGCAGGCCTTTGAATCACTGGGGTTAGGGCACTACCACTGAGGCTGCAGGTCTCTATTTCTGCCTCTACTGCCATGATGACCTGATAGGCTACCCTTGGCTCCTACTGAACCTCTGAGGATATCCCCCTTGACCTCTCTTCACTGATGAAGATCCTGCCTCACCTTGGGGTCTCCTAACTCTGCTCTCCTCCGCTATGGCAGCTGCTGTAAGACCCTGTGCCCTCTCTACACTCCTGGCAGCCGCAACCAACTGGGAAAAATCCTGATACCGAGAGCCTGTCACTAAACACATAATAGAGGGTCTCAACCCCTCCTCAAACCTCTGACATCGATCAATCTCAACAAAAATGATCCCACCAGCATACTGTCAAAATTGGATAAACTCTATCTCATATTCAGTCACTGTCCTGACATCCTACCTCAAACTCAAGAACTCTATCTTCTTTGCATCCTTATACTTCTCGGAGTATACTTCTACTTTAACTCTAGCAGAAAATCGTCATAGGTCAGAACTGGTGGATCATCCAGAGCATGTGGAATCGTCTTCCACAAATCATACTCATCCCTCTGCAAAATATCTGGCATAATCAAACTTTTCCTCTGGAGTAGCATGTAGCTGGATGAACACTCTTTGGACTTTGTCTAGCCACTAATCTGCTACAGTATGATCTGTAGTACCAATAAAGTCCTTGACTCCAAACTTCCTCAGCTTATCATATTTCCTCATCAACAACTACAGTTACGACTGCAGTGGCAGCGACTGCTGTACTAGAGCCTACCTCAAAAGCTCCACCATATGTTGTGCTTAGCCCGGCGAAATCTCATAAAATGATGGTCTCTCTGGCATAGGAGCAGGTGCCCCTTCCGTAATCTCAACTCTAGTTCCATCTCTACCCTCACCAGGAGCCACACTCTCAACACTACCCTCTGCAGGCTGATGCGTCTGAGATGCCATAACTACCTATATCTGCAAACACAACAGAAATTGCCACATTAGAGATCAGAAATTGCCAAGGCCAATGCATGTATCATATTTAAAAACCATATTTAAAAATCTCAATTTTCTTTCTCTTACAACCCACCTAGGTCGAGAACCTCAAACCTAGGCTCTGATACAAAAATAAATGTAACACCCTTATACCCTATACTCGCATAAAACACGCACCCAGTATATGTAGAATACGCATATACATTACAAAACTATCAAGACCTAGTTTGATAAAAAATTTCACATTTCTAATTTAAAATTTTAAATACTAAATACATAAAATTAAATAGTATATAAATATTCTTTACTTATTATAGGAACTCAAAATAAACATTTCATATGAAAATCTCTGAAAAAATTAGCCAGAGTTTTGTCTATAATTTGAACATCCAAAAATTTATCAATTACACAACCTACAAAAAGAACACTTCCAATAAACAATAAACCACATCTTCACCTTAACTTCTCAATTTTTCCACAATTTCTTAAAACATTTATACATATTCATATATATATATATATATATCAAAAGCACACATATAAAGACCTATCCTACACAATTTATCCAAAAGTTTTTATAACTTACAATACATATACTTTAAAAACATAAACATAATATACATGATTTCATAATGTTCAAAAACATAAAATGTATACATGATGGCCAAAGGCTTGTTCTTGTTGTGTCCAAAATTTGCTCAATGAGCAATCTCAAATCTAGGCCCGTCCCGGTCTAGAAGAATTTTCCGGCTCGACCGGATCTTCCCCATCACTTGCTTGATAAATTACAATCGTGCTAAGCTATAAGCCTACCAGTACAACTTTGATAAAAGTAAAACTTTAACACAATGCCAATGCATAAACAATGTAGTATTCCAATCAATTTAATAACATAATTTTTTATTTGTATATGATTCACAGAAACACACAAACAAGTATGGGCCCAATAAACTAATACATTATTCAAATTCCTGTGTTACCGTTTTGGTCTAAATTGACACCAAGTGTCTAGCCTCGAAGGTAAATCATAGCATAGTGACTCCAAGCATCTAGCCCCAAAGGCAAATAGTGAGGATGACCTCATATGTAACATCCCAATAAGGCTTCAAGGGCTACGCCCAAACCAGCTTCAAGGGACTGTTACATCCTAGGTATGCCTCCAAACATAGAACTCTGAAAATTGAATAACATACTAGACACACAATTATTTCATATGTCCCATTCTCAATTCCTTTCTCATATTCTATTTTTCTCATTTATATCAATGTTATTTCATTTCATCACATCACAGGGTATTTCATAATACAATCACATTCCATACAATTTAGCCATTTACAATGGCTTTTCATAATGTTTATAATGCATACACATCAACTCACAAGCCATAACACAATGTATATGGATTTTCAAATGATCAAGTAGCTTAACACATTTTCCATTTAAAATGTGTTAAGCCAAAATTAAATGCAAGTACTTTAAAACTATCAAAGAGTGTACTTACCTCACTAAGCACTTAAATGCAAGCTTAAAATCTCCCACCAACCTTCACTTCCAAATTGCTCTTCAACACTAGGATTGAGCAATTCACTTCTCCTTAATGCCTATGAACAATGTTATTAAATACAATCGTTTAATATCACATTTTAAGGCATTTCCAACATTAAACCCTAATTAAACATCACTCTTATACAAATTCCAAAATTTTGGCCTTTCCTTACTTTAACATTAGAATTCCATTCTATTCCATTTAAATTAGTGTTTTAAGTTTATTTATATTATTAAAAACATATTTTAACATGTTTCATTCATACACATTACTTAAATACTGTAACACCCCCACATCTAGCACATGCACACTACAAACACCACAATGTAATATACATGCACTGAACATAGGGATGCTATGGTTTTCTTTAACATTCAAATCATTTTAAAAGATACAATAACCTTTCTCATTATACATTATAGAAAGTAAGTAGTTAACCTATAATATAAAACAAAATAAATATATACATTTATTTAACACGTAGCGGAATTTATAAAATATTTACATATATGAAAATATTTAAATCCATATTTACAAATCTACAAATATACATATAGATGCATTATAAACAATACTTTACAAAATATAAAGAAGTTATACATGATTGGCAGCTCTTCTCTGATCTTTAAGTCCCAAAATAGATTCTTTAATGTCTACTCTCACTCGGTCTCGAAGAGCTCTTGGGTTCAACTCTATCACCTGCGCGATCAACACTATCGCGCTAAGCCAACGGCTTAGTAATACAAAGCATTCTATCAATATGCTTTAATGCAATGCAATGCCATACATGTTCTTAATAAAGACAACAACATAGATGAAAAGCTAACATCACATCTTTGCATTTCATAAATCATAATCATATAAACATATTACATTTCAACATCCTTCCATATATATTATTAGTCAATCATTTTCCCAATCATGACTCACATTAAACAAAGACAAGCATGGGCCCAAAACACACTAATATGTCATTCAATTTTCAAAGTTAATGCTTTGGTTTTATTATCACATGTATCAATATCATAAACCCAACTAGGCTTCAAGGATTAAATTCAACCAAGCTTCAAGGGGAACAAAGCATTAAGTATCAACCCAACTTGGCTTCAAGAACCAACCCAACCTAGCTTCAAGGGATGTAACATCTCAATTAGGCTTCAAGGATTCAATCCAACCTAACTTCAAGAGATTGTTACTATTTTTAGGCATGCCACCAACAACAAACTATGAAAATGGAATAACACATTAGCCACACAATTCATTTATTATGTAATTATCATTTCCATTCTCAATTCTCATCATCATCTAGGCAAACATGCCTTATTTCTTTCAATTGAGTTATCATAGCCAATCACAATGGCTTCCCATTTCATTTCACAATATAACACTTTATTAATCAAGTACACATAACCAAAACCATTAAACATCATCACATAGGCATACATGCCTCAATTATCTCAATTTACATTATACAATTTCATCTTTCAAATACATAATCATATCTTTCACATACATTTGTTTGGATCATTATTGTTTTAAATGTGTTTAAAGTGTTTATGTTTAGGTTTAGGTACAAAAATACCTTTGAAGAATCAAAACAATGCAAAAATAACAAAGGATAGAAACATTAAATAACACATTTGAGGGACACGGCCAGCACACTTGAGGGACACGGCCAAGCTTGTGGCCGTGTCTCTCAACCACAATTTGACAGTAGCCAACACGGGCAAGGGACACGGCCGTGTCTCTTCCAAAATCAATCCAACACGGCTAAATTTCCTTGACTTGGCCGTGTCTCTCATGAATTGGCCGTGTCTCTCCATGCTTTTGAAACCCTAACATGTTCAATTCTCCTTTGGTTGCACTCAACTCATCATACACAATAAAGCATGATTCAAATTAATGTAATCAATGTTCTAAACACAAATTCTACATGTTTATCACAATATTCACCTTATTAAAACACATCAACAAAACATTTGATTAATTAACACATTTACAACTAAATGTGTGTCAAATTTCAAAATCATATGAATTTAAGTATTTTGTACTTACCTCAATACCAATTCTCACAACTCTAAACACTTCCCTTTTCCAAGATTCTTCACTTCCCAAACTAGAGCAATCACCTTCCTTCAAAATCTAATCCAACAATAATACAATACAATTAATCACTTCAAACTCTACAACAATCTCAATTCTAACACTTCCAATATCAACATCCCCTTAACTTATCCTCAATTTCCACACTTGTAAACATATCACAAACACACCTAATCATATCATCCATAACAATACATCAACCCCAAACACAACTTCAAAAGAACAAAGGAAATCAAGAGAAAGAACTTACCAAAATTGATGAATTTCACAAATCTCCAATTTAATCCTTTGATTCTTCCTTCAATTTGAGCTTAGAACTTCAAACACCTCTTTTGCTCTCTTGTTTTCTTTTGTCTTTGGAAGAGCCGGCCACTACAATGAAGAAGAAGAGAAAATGATGAAGAAACAAAGTCAACTTCTCCTTAAATCTCCACCAAGTGATTTTAACAATACAATTACCAAAACACCCTTTAACCAAATGTTTTGATTTCCTTAAAAACACTTGCCCTTTTAAGTCATTTCACAAATCTCAAATAAAAATATCTTCTTCCCTTGACTCTCCATTTGACCAACTTATATGTTATATATATAACAATATACACAACATATACATTCTCTTAACACACTTATTTCCTTTGCAAAAACATATATACATTTAATTCCAATCAAACAACAATTATATTCAAAACTTCTAGGGCATACATTGGGATATTACAATTCTCCCCCTCTAAAAAGAAATTTTGTCCTCAAAATTACCTGATATCAAGTCTGAAACAACTGAGGATATTGATCTCGCATTGATTGCTCACTCACCCAAGTTGCCTCATTTCTCCCATGGTTCTTCCACAAAATCTTCACCAAAGGCACTTTCTTATTCCTCAACTCTTTTACTTCACGTGCTAAGATAGCAACTGATTCCTCTTCAAATGTCATATCTGGACTCACTTCGATAGATTCAATTGGTAAAACATGAGATGGATCCGATCTGTATCTCCTCAACATAGAAACATGGAATACATTATGGATCCTCTCCAACTCAGGTGGCAAAGCAAGCCGATAAGCAACTGGCCCAACTCTTTCCAAAACTTCATACGGTCCAATGAAATGAGGACTCAATTTCCCTTTCCGACCAAACCTCAAAATCTTCTTCCAAGGAGATACTTTCAAAAACACCTTATCTCCAACATCAAACTCTATGTCTCTCCTTTTCAGATCTGCATAAGACTTCTGTCGGTCTGAAGCTGCTTTCAACCTGCCTCGAATCACTTTCACTTTCTCTTCAGTTTCTTTAATCAAATCAGGCCCAATTAACTTACCATCTCCAAGTTCACTCCAACATAGAGGTGTCCTACACCGTCTACCATACAATGCTTCGAATGGTGCCATACAAATGTTAGATTGATGACTGTTATTGTAAGCAAATTCCACAAGTGGTAGAAATCTGTCCCAACTTCCAAAGAAATCAATGACACAGCTTCTCAACATGTCCTCGATAATCTGTATCACTCTCTCTGACTGTCCATCCGTCTGTGGATGAAAAGCAGTGCTGAAGTGCAGTCAAGAACCCAAAGCACAATGTAAACTCTTCCAAAATCTTGAAGTAAACCGGGGATCTCGATCGGACACTAAAGAAATTGGGACACCATGCAACTTCACAATTTCATGGATATACAGCTCAGCTAACCTCTCCAAAGAATAATCCATTCGAACCGGAAGAAAATGAGTTGTCTTAGTTAACCTATCAACAATCACCCAAATAGCATCATGTTTCCTTTGTGTCAATGGTAACCCAGACATAAAATCCATTGTCACTCTTTCCCACTTCCATTCAGGCACTGATAACGGTTGAAGCAACCCAGTTGGAACTTGATGCTCTGCTTTTACCTTCTGACCTGTGAGACATTTTGATACAAACTCCACAATGTCTCTCTTCAAACCAGACCACCAGTAATGTTGTCTCTGTCACATCCCAAAATTTAGATAGTCGAGTATTAGGCAAAAAGAATATAAATAAGTGGTCAAATAGAGGCTCGAGATAGCAAAAAACAAAATTGGTGTGCGAAGGAGGCCCGTGAAGTCGACGAGACCTAAAGGTAATTTTTTTAAAGGCTAAGGACCTAAGAGTAATTTCCAAAAGTTGTATCGGAGGTTCTTAATAGTGCACATAACAGATTCTAAAAATGGAAAGTAGAGAAAAATTGGGTCACAACTACGCGTAACGGTTTTTCCAGAAAACGCCCCGTTAAAGAGAAATGAAGACATGTAGACTAGGGGCATTTTGGTCATTTTTATTAAGATTTATACATGAATCCAAAGTAGAAAATAAACATAAGAGTAAGTAGAGGACGTCGAGGGGTTGAATATGAAACGATCGTCAGTAGAAACAGAATCCGGGCAAAACCCGAGCACAGAAAGGACCTAAAGGGAATTTTGTAAAAAGTTGAGGGCTTATTGGTAATTTTTCAAAATGACTTGGAAACCTAAAATAGACCTTATAAATAGAAAGTAGAGGTTGAGAGGATCAAAACTATATATAGTTTAACTCATGGAACTATACGGTTTAAAAGATATGATCGATTAATCGCCGGAACGTAAAGTGGGCCCGGTTTCGTGTCGGGACCGGATGAGTAACCCGGGACAACTTTATGAGATCCAATGGGAAGAGAGACAAGTGGAAAGAAGTAAAGGAAAAGAAAACTAATAAAAATCTAATGTTGGCCAATCAAAAGAAAGCATTTAGCATGTGTAATAAATGTGTAATAAATGAAGAAAGAGAAAAAGTGGACAAGTGGTCTTAAGAGGTTAACCAACACCTAAGGTGATCATCATTTCCTTTGTATATAAATATATATGAAATGAAGAGCAAATTCTCTCTTTTTCCACTTACAAAATTCGGCCAACAAAGGGAAACACCAAAGGACTTCCAAGTTTCTTCAAAATTTGATTTTTAAGGTAAGTTTTAAAGGTTTTCTAGTAAGTAGACTTTAATTTTAGTATTAATTTTAGGTAGTTATATATTTATTGGAAGATTGGGAATTAGAGTCTTTATGTGGAATGGGAAAAAAAATTAAGTAAGTGATGAGATTAATTGATTAAATGGAAGAATCAAGATGTATAAAGTTTAATAAGGTTGGATTAGTAATTGACTAATTAACCTTAAGGAACAAATTAATTACTAGGTTATGTTAATGGATAATTGAGAATTGAGCTTTGATTGAATGGACCTATACCCCTAGGCACCTTCCCAAGAATCGATTTGATCTTGAACAACTTTCATACATCAACCCTACACTCCTTAATCTTAGGTTTAAATTGTTCTTTTACATTCCAACACAACAAACTCTCGCTTTAAATAATTTGTCAATCAAGCTATTACGAACCACGCTTTCTTGGGGAAACAACCTTGGGGCGATCACCTTTGCTACAACTACCTCGTATACTTGTGAGTGACGCTTGTAGTAGTACTTAATTCTAGCGCAACAGGAGTCACCTTTTGAGATTATGTATGATTCCTCAAATCATGCTGTTGGAGCTGTATTGGGCAAAGTGTAAACAAATTGTTGTGTAATTTTTTTTTGCAAGTTTACCTTTAAATGATGCACAAGTAAATTGTATAACTACTGAGAGAGAAATGTTGGCCGTGGTATTTGCACTAGATAAGTTTAGATCTTATTTGGTAGGGTCTAATTTAATATCCGTGGCTTTAGTAAAAATAAATAAGTATTGGGTGATTAATTAAATTATTGGTAAAGGTATATGTGAGTATGTGTTTAATGTATACATAAAAGATATATTATATATACAAAGTATACACCTAATATATACCTATTGTATATGTTGAATGCATATTATACACCTAATATATATAAGTCATACAAATATTATACACATAATATACACATAAAGTATACATTGTCTATGTATTAGTTATATAAAGTATATATAAAATATAAATAACATATACATATACCTTAAATATAAAAGACATATGCATGAGTATTTATGGATGGGAAGTGGATAAATAAGTAATTAAATAAATAAATAATAATAATAAAGTCAAAAGATGGAAAAGAAAAATGTGTGGTTAGGAAAATTGATAAAAAAATAAAAAAATTATTTTATTAATTAATATAAATGGATAGGAATTAAGAAGGAAAATAAAAAGAAAAGTTATCTTCTTCCTTTGTCTTCCTTGGAGCTAACTTTCATGAAGAGAGAAAGGGAGGGACTTGATTCTTCCATACTCAAAATTGTTATAAGAATTTCAAGGTTACAAGAAGATTTTAAGGAAAAACAAGTAAATACATCTCTTCAAGCTTTTAATTTTTAGTTTTTAAGATTATGTATGGATTGTCTATAGAGAGAAAGTGTGTTTTAATTATATAAATTGATAATAAGTGAGTTAATATGATGAAAGAGTGATGATTTGATGATTAATTAGTGAAGATAAGCTTAAATGGTTAAAATAGGGCTATGTAGTGAAGATGTATAAGTTAGGGTTTTGGAAGGCATGATGATAATTGTTGAAATGGAATCATTAAATGTTATTTTTATATGTATGGTATGATTCTGTGGCTAGAATGTTGATATGGATGGGTTTGAGTAAGTTTAGGGTTGTGGAAAGAGTATGTATAATTAGGGTTTTAAACATGGGTTAGGGCTTTCAACATGGGTGATTTAAATTAATGATATGAGATGAGTTAGGGTAGTTATAATGTAAATGTTATGAATTTATGAATGAAAAAGTGATATGAGAGGATTTTAGGAAAGTTGATGTTTATGGCTATAATATGTATAATTAGGGTTTTGAAAGGAGGATGGGACAATTGTTGTAAACAAGATGAAGTAGTTGTTTTAAAGTAAATAAAATGACTTTAAGGATTGAAATGTGATTTGGATAAGTTTTGGTAAAGTATATATTGATGGTTGCATTATGTGAAAAATTGGTTTTTGATGGAGGTTTCCATATTTGTGAAGGTAATTTATGTTAATCTTATATTAATGTATAAGTAATGTTTTAAAGGTTAAATGTTGAAAATGAGATTTGTTAGTTAAAGTTTAAAAAAAAAGTGATATATGGTGGAATTCAGGTAGTAGTGAGATTTTGATAAGAATTGAATAAATAATGGTAAGTTAGTAATTGATGAGCATGCATTTTTGGCATAATGTCTGAGGTTGTTTTGTAATGTGGGTATTCACATAACCTATGCCAGGTGGCATAGTTATGTGATGTGTATCACATTGATCATTTGCTCAATGTAGAATTAAAGTTTGTACATAAGGTATGTGAAATATATACTAATGTCACGTAGTAAGATGTACTCAATGAATAAGTTTATAAAAGTGATAATGTGTGGAATGAGTCACATTATGGTGTGACTCATGGCTATGCATACTTAATCTGAAAATGTAGGAAAATTAATTAAGTGACTGAAAATGTGAATGTGAGGTATGTTTGACTGTGTAACATGGAAATGGTTATGAAGGATTGTAGTTGGCACTGTAAAGTCAGTTTGCCTACAGTATGCCTTAATGCTTGTTGTGCCTACGGGTGAAACACATTTGTGTCAAATATTTTTGAGCCGAGGAGACAGCCTACAAGTGATGGTAGACACTTTATCTCCGGTGTTGAGAGTGGGCAGCTTACGAGTGAATTAAGTGACACTTGCCCTTGGTGTCATTAAAGGTGACCTACAGGTGAATTAAGTGACATTCTACCCTCAGTGTCAATAGAGGCGACCTACGGGTGATGATTTGACACTAGCCTCAATGTCTATAGGGGCAGCCTTTGGTTGATTGATGAGACACTTGCCCCGGTGTTAAGATGAATTAAATTGGCTTAGTGCAGAAATTGGTTGGGCCCAACGTGTGTGTATGAGTATATGGGTATATATGAAGGGTTTATGAAACCATGGGCATCTTTGAGATTATATGTGATGCATTGTGTGATGGTCTTTATGTTTTAATAAGTAATTTTTATTTAGTTGTTTTATGTTTTTAATATGCACCACTAAGAAAATTTCTTAGCTCTGTTAGATGTATCGCACAGGTGGCAGAACTGTAGAGTAGAGTGGACCAGTGTGAGTTAAGCTTACAGCGTTTGTTTTGCCACAAGACCGATCGTGCCAAGATTGCATACATGTATACTTTTTAGATTTTGAACTTTGGTTTTATAAATTTTGAGACAAATTATAAGTATATTAATTTATTTTGAGAATGTTATATGTAAATTTGTAATGTATTTCGATGAGGGTTGTGTTGGATTTAATTTGTAAATTAATGAAACAATGATTTGGTGGATCGATTGTGAACTTTATTTTAGGAGTGATATTTTATGCAGTTTGTGTGAACGTTGAAATTGGGATTTATTAAAATTATATATAAAACTTTATTGAAATTTTTGCTAGAGAAATAATTTCACAAATTTATTTTATTTAAAATATTAAAATGAGGGTTTTATATGTAATTACTGTAGTACCTTTGTATCTCAAATATGTATGTTACGTATACAGAGGTATAGGTATTATACGTATTTAAGGTATAAGGGTGTTATATCTAAATTCATTATATTTTAAGACCATATGGCCTTGAAATATTTGCTAACTAACCATAAGCTAAACCTAGGATCATTAGGTGAGTTCTTATGCTGCAAGAGTTTAATGTAAAAATCAAGGATAGGAAGGGTAGTGAAAATGTAGTGGCTGACCATCTTTCTAGGCTACCCTTTAATGATGATAATGCATAAATTACTCTTGAGAATGCTTTTTAAAAATTTCCTATTGAACACTTGTTTACTATAACACAAGCGCCATGGCATGCAGATATTGCTAACTATCTTGCTTGTGGTGTTGTGAAAAAATACTTGAATTTTCAGGTAAGGAATAGGTTTCTACATTCTTGTAAGTATTATTTTTGGGATAATCCATATTTGTTTAAAATATGAAGGGATGAGATCAACGGATGATGTGTGCCTAAGGAGGAATAATTACAGGTGATGCAATTTTTCCACATCATGTATTGTGGAGGACACTTTGGAGGTAAGAAAACTGCCGAGAAAATTCTTCAAAGTGGTTTGTATTGGCCTACTCATTTTAAAGATGCTTATAATTTTTGTATAAGATGTGATAGATTCTAAAGAGTATGAAACATTAGTAAAATGAATGAAATGCCTCTCTCTACCTTTGTTGTGGTTGAAATTGTTGATGTTTGGGGGTTATAAACCCCTAATTTTGGCCCTAAGCTATTTTGATCTCAATTAAAGAAGGCTAAGCTAAATTTGGTTCGATTTTAAAAGCATAAACCTAGTTTATAGCTTTTAAATAGGTCCATCCTGTTTTAAAAGCCCTAAATTAAGTTAGTTCACTTTTTGAAACCTAATCTGGCCTAATTTTAAAAGCCCAAACAAACTCTGGCCTGCTATAATTTTAAAAAGCCTAAACTTAATTTTTAATGCTTGGAATTTAACCAATCCAATTCATAAAAGCCCAAATTTATTTTTTGAAAGTAGGGTTCGATTTGAGTTGGATGGGTCCAAGTCAACATGAGCTTATGCTGATGTTGACTTAGACATCCAAATTGACATGAGCATTGCTCATGTTGACTTAGACACTCCAAGTCAATATGAGCAATGGCTCATATAGACTTGGATTGCCCATGTTGACTTAGACACCCTAAGTAGACATGAGTTGGGTTCATGTCGACTTGGGCACTCAAGTCGACATGAACCCTAATTCGGAAAGAGTTTGGCTAGCTACTTTAATTTCCTAATCAAATTAGACTTCAGATAACCCTCGGTTTGCAGATTAGGGTTTAAGGATTAAGTTTCGATTGGCCTATAAATAGACAATTAAAGGCAGAGATCAGGGGAGAGCAACAGAGAAGAAATTTAGCACATATTAGTAATTTAAAAACAAATCCTAGCAACCATTGCACAAGGGGTTTAGCAAAAGACTTTTGAGTAGTCTCAATTATTAAATCAAATAGCAACAACAAGTGAAGATCAATGTTCATCAACAATCAAGGATTATCAAAGCAACTTTCACAGATTAACAAAGCATCAACACACCAAAGGCAATAATCATTGTCTTTATCTTTGCTCTACCAGAACTAGCGATTGGTGCATGTAGCAACTTGGATCAACCTATCTAATTTTGTGGAGCGTTCAATGTAGGTTTCATTTTCTAAACTGAAAACATATAGTAGCTATATTTTCTTTTCTTTTAATCATTTTGATTGTTTGTTTTGATTGTCACTTTAATCTAGCAGCTTAATTGATAAAACCTTAATTGCAAAACCAAAGCTCAATCCATATTATCTCATCCAGTAGCTTAAGGTTTAAATCAATGGTATAATTATCAAAACCCTAATATATTTCCCGAATCCTAACCTTTTTCCCAATTTTTAAAAATCCTAATCTATTTTCCCAGTTTATAAAAAAACCCTAAATTGTTTTCCAAAAACCTTAGCCCTAATTTGTTTTCCAAAATAATCAAAACCCTAATCTATTTCCTGAGACCCAAACCTTAATATCCAATATCTAAAACCTAAAAACCCAAAACTTCATCTTGAATCCAAACACTAAACCCTAATTTCCTGAAAGGCACTACAAAAAAACCCTAATTTCCTAAACCCTAATCCAAAAAACCCTAATTTCCTGTAACCCTTATCCAAACCCTAATTTCCTAAACCCTAGCTCCAGAAACCCTAAATTTAATAAACCCTAATCTGAACCCTAAATTTGCAAAACCATCAAAACCTCAAAATCTTTAATCCAGTAACCCTATTTTCCCAATTTCCTTACCTTAATCTAGTAACCCAAAACCAATTTCTTCTAGTAACCTCAAAATCCTAATTTTCAATCTAAAACCTTAATTTCTAAAATAAAACTCTAATTTCCAAAATAAAACCCCCAAAACCCTAATCTTCATCCTATAAGCCCTAATTATAAATATTTAATATTTTAAACCCTAGCTTTGATTATTTAATTTATTACATGCTCTTAAGAATGTATGATATATTTTTATTTGATTAATGGATGATTTATTTGTGGATGTTTTGATTTATTTTGTTAATTATTTTTATATTGAATTATCGTTTGGATTTTAAGGCATGCAAAAAGGCATGTTTCCACTTTATGGGTGCTTTAGTTATTTTTAATTATGTAATTTATTTTCTGAATTTTGGAATTTTTATAAAGGACATGTTTTCACATTTTGGTGGTTGTTCTATTGTATTTATTTTCATGGACTTAGATATTGCAAAGGCATGTTTCCATCCTCGGATGGGTGCCTATATTGCTTATTTTCTATTTTAATAAGGTGATGGTGTTTATTTCTTTTAAATTATATGTAATGTGGATAATGTCATAATATCCAAGAATTTAATAATATTTAGACCTAAAAGGAGGCCGGTTCTAATGAAACGAGCACTATCTGGGTGCTAGGTCATTCTCACCTATGAGTGGGGATTTTTGCCCCCACTCCCGATGGAATAGTTCTTGCGACTTCGGCACTGCTAGGCTCGGGGCCTTAGAGAACACGGGCCTATGCCCAGAGAAAATGGAGTCATCACTCTGATGGACCAGGAAAAAGAAATCCCCAACCCCCTAATGGGTTTGGAAAGATGGGTACGTGTGGGGAAGGTGAGAAATGGCCCAACACCCCCACAATGCCCGGTTCGTTGGAACCGGCCTTCTTTGCAAGTCTTAATATTATAAAATTCTTGAATATAATGATATTATTCATACTATATGTGATCATAAGAATAAATAAATACTTTATTAAAATCACAACAATGTCCAAACAAAATAAATAAATGGACACTCATCCAAGGATGAAAACATGTCCTTACATCATCTGTGTCTAAAACTAAATAGGACACCCACCGAAAGGTGGAAACGTGTCCTTTACATTAATTCAAAAATATGAAAAATAAATTAAGTTACATTATGCTCATAATATGAGGTGCCCAAAACATGGGAAACATACCTCTTACAATTTTTTGAAACCAAAGCAAATCAATAAAAATAACCAACCATTCATCATAAGTAAATTATTCATCAAGGACATGAAACATTAATGAAAGTATATAATAAACATACATCTAATTTAAATAATGCAGTAAGTATATGAATTTAGAGTTTATGAATCAATTCAGATTTCTTGAATAAAATTAGGATTTTGTAAGTTTTATGTTTAACAATTGGGGTTTTTAAATTACTGGATTAGTTAACTAAGAAATATTTAATATAAAAGAAATGATATGGCTACTGGATGTACAAATAGGTTGAATTAAAGATTAGGTTTTGAAATAAATTAGGGTTTGAATCTAAAGAATGGATATTTTGGATTTAGGGTATCAAAAGTTGTATAAAAAATATTAAGGATTAGGGTTTAAGTAAATAAATTTAGAGATCATGAAAATAGGATTAAAAGTTAGGTATTTGGGAAGAATAGTCTACTGTGATTTTTAGAAAAATAGAATTGATTATGGTTTTGAGAAAACAGTTTATTATTTTATAGTATTAGAAAAGTGTAATTAGGGTTTTAGTTTTCAAAAATTAGTTTAATAGGTATTAAGATATTAGGGTTTTTAAAAATGATTTTGAGGGTTTTAGATAAAGACTAGATGATAAATAAAAAAATAATTGATCAAAAAACCCATATATTGTATGCTCAAATAATTGATCAAATTGAATAATGAGGCTACTGTAAATATAAAAAGTTAATAGAAACTCAAACCTCCACTGTTGGTTCTACCACAATTTTAATTCTGGTTGAATAATAACAAAGACATTGTGTTGTGTCTTTTTATGGATTGTTTGTTTGTTGCTTGCTACCTCTTGCTCCTTCCTTCACAAGTCCAAGATTTTGAGTAATCCGAATAATCCTTGAGTCAAAATCCCAATCCCTTTCTGTGTATTTTTAATGTGGTATTTATAGGCAATTAAAATTAAAAAAAATCTAGTATGTTAAGAAAATTAAAAACTATTGCAAAAATAAAATAAAATAACAAGTAAAACAAGGTTTCGGCAAAAACTCTACGCAGGCCCAGGCGAGACTGGAGCTGAACAAGTTGGGGGCAAAATTGCATGCTGGGCACTGGCAAAATTGCGCATAGGGAACAAATTTGCCTATAGCAAATTGGCCCAAGCCAATTCGTCGCTAGCGACTTTCGTCGCCGATTCTACTGTCGTCAATTTTTTATTTTTAAATTATATATATATTAAAAATAAATAAATAATAAATGAAAAGTAAAATAAATATTATATTAAAATAAATAAATAATAAGTAAAATGAATCAAAATAAATATACCACAAAAATTATTTCGGACTATTTTTAAAATCTTTGGACTGAACTGGGTCAAAAATTAAGAGTCTACAGTTTGCCCCCTACTTGAATAATCTGAAACTTTTTAGTAAAAGAGAGTAAAAAGAAACATGACTTTTGACTGGGTTTAGAGCTAGACTGGACTTCGTACCCAAGGTTGGTTTGAGTTCTGGACTCGAAAAAAATTTGGCTTCTGGACCCGAGGGTAAGTTCTAGACTAAAAATTAATTTGGGTTCTGGACCCAAGGTAAGTTCTGGACTTAAAAAATAATTTGAGTTGTGGACCCGAGGTATGTTCTAGACTTAAAAAATAATTTGGGTTCTGGAACCAAGGTAACTTCTGGACTTAAAAAATAATTTGGGTTCTAGACTTGAGGTAAGTTCTGGACTTAAAAATAATTTGGGTTTTGATCCCGAGGTAAGTTCTAAACTTAAAAATAATTTGAGTTCTGGACCGAAGATGAGTTCAAGACTCAAAAATAATTTGGGTTCTGGACCCGAGGTGAGTTTTGGACTCAAAAATAATTTGAATTCTGGACCTATGATAAGCTCTGGACTTAAAAAAATAATTTGGATTATCTGCAAAAAAAGAAATTTTCAAAAAATTTAGCTATTTTTTAGCTAATTTAGCTATTTTTTACCATACCTATATCCTTTTGCCCCCTGTGTGAAAAATATTTTAAAAGTACGAAAATATTTTTAGACATGCAAATATCTGAATAAGAATTGAATAATTGAATTTACTATTTATTCACTGTTTATTCACTATTTACTCATTATTCACTAATTATTCATTCATTATTTATCAATAGTGATATTGACTTTTTTTCATGGGAAGTACTATTTTTCCCTTTTCCCTTTTGTATTTTCCCTTTGTATTTTGCCTATATAAACATCACTCATTCACCATTCCATTCACTTCATCTTTTAATCTTAAATAATTTATACTTACATATATTTTCATAGTCTAAATGAGCAGAGAGCCGATCAGAAAAAAAATGGAGAGAATGCATGCTTCATGATCAAGGCCTCGATCTAATGCAGAGTTGATAGAATTTATTCGACGTTATGAAAAATGGTATTGTAAGTCTACTTACTGGGATGCAGCTTCAAACTTACCTCGTGTTGACTTTAGATGGCTCCGTATTGGTAGAATGATATATTTACCTCGTGTTGACTTACCTGGCTCTGCATTAGTGTGATCATTGTGTTGTCCAAGGCGGAGGATGTGTCTACTAGAATAAATGGTACCCGTTTAGTGAAAAAGAATCTCTTAAGGTGGTCTTGGGATCAAAACGAGGGAGGTAACCCTTGACTTGGGCCAAATAAACAAATCCTGCTGTGGAACCGTGAGGGGAAGCAGTACTATAGCAGTCCCTTTAAGCGGACTAGGTAAAAAGACCGAGTCATAAGCCCATGGCCATTGGGATGTTACACGATGCTTCTTTGAAGCGGCTAATAAGTCCTAAATACTGATGCTTGCTTGGGTTCTCTTTAACTGCTTAAGCACAGTGTCATCTTCCTCTTCTTTGTTCTCGGTTTTAGCCTTTCCTTTATTAGCTTTTATTTCCTTAGTTGGTGGCCTTGCATAAGGCTTATTAGATCTAGTGTTCATCACTTCATCTTCTTTAGGCTCAGACCAGGTCCATTCTTCCTTCTTGGGTTTATGATCATCATTGCTATCACTTGAATTCCAAAATTTTTTCACAACACAGATTGCTACTTCTTTTCCAATCACAGTTTGTTCAACTTTGCCAAACACCACTTCATCATTGCTTGCTTCTCCATCTACATCTTGGAAAGAGGACATGACAAAACTTTCATGCAAACCTCCTCCGATCATGAAGGTCATCGGTGGTGGTACTCTATTGAACCTTCGTAGTGGATTGTCTTTGGTATTTGGCTTGTTGGGCTGGGTTACTTCCCACTATCAATCAAATTCTGGATCTCATGCCTCAACCTCACACATCTACCTATGTTGTGCCCTTGCATTTGATGGAATTGACAAAATGCCTTAGTGTCAAAATTAGGTGGGAGAGGGTTAGGCAAAGGATGAGGATTTAAGGGTTGTAACAATCCCATCTTTTATAGCTTAGCGAGGAACCAAGACAGTGGCTTCCCCAATTTTGAAAACTGCCTTCTTCCTCCTTGGCCAGTAGCATTAACATTAACTACTTTTTGCATGCCTTGATCACCAGACTCGTAGTTTCCTTTCTCATTTCTTCTTACTAAAAAGCGGTTCTTCTCACTTTCCCACTCTTCAATTTGTAGACCTACTTGCAAAAGGTCCTTGAAATCCTGAATGAGTGTATGGGACATCCTTTCATGAAGGCTAGGTAACACTCCTCTCACAATCATTCTAATTTGATCATATTCATCAGGCCTTCTCTTGAGCAATGTAGCCTTATTCCTCCACCTCTTCATATAATCTATGAAGATCTCGTTCAGCCTTTGTCTAATGGACTCCACCTCCATTAGAGTAACTTCCAATTCAGCATTGTATCCATATTGCTGGATGAAGGCCTTGTGTAGACCCTTAATTTTTTACCCTGTCCGGTCCAATATATTTTAATTGGTCAAAAGTAATTTTTATGCTGTCCAATATATTTTAATTTGTCCAAAATAATTTTTGTGTTATCTTAAATATTATTAGTTTTAGTATTTAGTTTTTATAATTAATAAAAAATAAAAAAATAATAATAAACAAATAATTAAAAATAAAAATAAAAATAAAAATCGGCGATGAAAAAAAAATCGTTGCCGAAAAGTTGGACGAAATGGCCTGGCAGCCCGCGCCCCGCAAGTTCGTATGCCAGTCCTCGTAGCTAGCCACGGCAGTTTTTTTTTGCCAGCAAAATTTTTTCGTAGCAAATTTTTTTGCCAGCGAAATTTTTCCGATGCAATTTTTTTTGAAACCAAATTCTATTTGGTTTCAGTTTCCTTCTCCTAATTAATGATAAATTCCTTAAACAGTTAAGATTAATCATGGAAATTTCATATAAATAAGACTAAAAACAACACAAAAAAGGGGGAAAAAAGGAGGACAATCGAGTGAAGAAAAAACTTAGAAAAAGTGATCGAACTTTAGAACTTTTTGGCAGAGATTAACAATCGGACTTTTGAGAGAAGCAAACAAGCAATTCAATCCATCAAAGGCAACCATCTTGCCTTTATCCTTGTTCATCCAAGAAACATTTTTTGGTGGAACCAACGAATGGAGGTTTGAATCTCTAATTTCTTTTTATTTTCTTACAGTAGCTTTGTTTCTTTTATTCTTAAGATTATACACACAAAACCTTGATTTATAAACACATAGTAACATTGATCTTTGTTTCAATAACATAAACACTTTTCTATTTCTAAATACCTTCAAAACCATAATTCGTTTCCTTTGTTTTCCAAAAAATCTTAAATCGTTCATTCTGTTTCTTCTAGAACTTAAGAACCCTAACCTATTTCTTCAAAACCTTAAAACCCTAAATTGTTATTGCTATTTCCAAAAACCCTAAAAAAATACTCTTTTGTTTCTAAAAACCTTAAATCGTTTTTCCTATTTCCAAAAGCTCTTAAAAAGTTGTTTTCTTTTAATTCTCTACCAAAGTTTCTAAATGCTTTGTTAAATATCCAAACTTTATTAACAAACTCTAAACTTACCTTACAGTTTCTAAAAATCACAAAAAGCTTTATAAAACTCTAAACTGTTTTCTTCAATCCTAAAACCAAACATATTTTCTGAAACACTAAAAACCCTAATTCCGTCAAAACCAAAACCATGAACCCTAGTTTTCCTAAACCCTAAACCTAATCCTTAAAACCTTATAAACCTAAACATTCAAATCCAATATATAAAATCAAAATAACAATATGTTACCAAACCTATTTATTTTAAATCACAGTAGCATTATTTTCATAAAACATCCAAAACCCTAAATCTTTAAAACATCCAGTAGCATTATTCACTTAAAAAATAATATTAGTTACTCAAAATTCCAAAACCCTATTTTCTAAATTCTAAAACCTAAAATCTTAATTTTTAACACCAAAACCAATAATCCTAGAAGCCAATTTCAAAAAATCCTATACGGGACCGCCGTATGGGCTCGTCGAAGGGGTCAATATTCATTTGTGTATTATGAGTCCGCGTATTTAACTTTACTTTTTTCCAAAGCCCTAATTTAGTAACTAAAATTCCAAATTCCTATTTTAAGATGCGAACCCTAAATTATATATTTATTGCTTTATTTAATTTTAGATTTGATTATGTAGTTTATTATATGCTTTGATTTATTTAATTTCAATGCTTGATTTACTTAATTTATCATGATTGAATGTTTATTATATATTTTGATTGATTTTTAATATCTTTGATGAATGATTTATTTATGATGAATGGTTATTTACTTTTATCGATTTATTTTTGATTTCCAAATGTTGTAAGAGGTATGTTTCCACTTTGTGGGTATCTCATTAGTTAAATATCATGTAATTGAAATTGCTTTTATATTTTGGACCAATGTAAGGGACATGTTTCTACCTTTTGGTGGGTGTCCTATTAGTTTAGACATGGATGATGTAAGGGTATGTTTCCATCCTCGGATCGGTGTCCATTTATTTGTTTTGTTTAGACATTTCTTTGATTTTAATATAACGATGCTTTATTTTAATTGTTGCATGTAATATGGATAATATTGTTATATTTAAGAATTTTATAATATTAAGACCTGTAAAGGAGGCCGGTTCTAATGAACTGGGCGTTGTGGGGGTGCTGGGCCATTTCTCACCTTCCCCAAACGTACCCAACTTTCCAAACCCATTAGGGGGTTGGGGATTCCTTAGGAATCGAGTCATCCACCCCTTTCTTTTTCCCAGCCATTTCGGGTGGCAACTCCATTTTCTCCGGACTTAGGTCCGTGTTCTCTAAGGCCCTGAGCCTAAACAGTGCCGAAGTCGCAAGAACCATTCCACCGGGAGTGGGGGCAAAAATCCCCACTCACACCTTGTATAGCAGATCCCAGCTTTTTTTAGTGCTATCATCTAAGGTATTGAACCAATTTTGGATAATAGGATCCAATGAGAGCATGAAGTACCTTAGAGTTTGAGCCTTAGTAGCTCGGGCAGACTATATAGCAGTGATATACTGCTTCACATGGAGGTAAGGATTTTCAGTTCCATCAAACTTTGCAAAGGATGGCATCTTGAACTTGTACAGAACCTCTTCATCTAGCTCAAACAATTTATTGACCTCAGACATTTCTTCAGATTTCAGCTTCTTTTCAAATTTCTTTTCCAAGTTAGCAATTAGCTTCTCAACATCTGAAGCTTTAGTTTTCTCCACAACTGATCTTTCAACAACCTTCGGTTCCTTCTTCTTGTTTTGAGGATCTTGGAAGTATTGAGTCCATTCGTCATCATCATCGATGACTACCTTATCATCATCAAAAACCACCTCACCAACCTTAGCCTCTCCCTTATCTTTCTTGGTGCTTGTGGGTGCTTTAGCGGTGTTCCTAAACATTGCAGCCATTTGATTCTTTATGATCTCCATTAGGGCCCCCTTTAGTTCTTCCATTTTAGCATTGAGGGCATCGTCCACCATTCTTTGAATTTGTTCAGGCTCCATTGCTTTTAGTTAAAAAGTGATTGAGTTGGATTCTTCATCTCCGGTGTAGGTCGAATTGTCGTAGGCTTTTAAACTGTTGTAATCCAGGGCTATGAGCCAGAAAGGACTAATGATGTGTGATGCAAATGTATGTATGCATGTATGCATGTATGCACGAATAACTAACAAACAAAGATAATTAGGACATTCCTTCCAACCTTATAACTTCCATACACGAATGGCAAGTCTCTTTTCCTAGATATATGGTTAACAAAATACCAAGATGGAGTATCTTGTTTTCGAAAAATTCTCTCAGACATTTCAACCAATAGTTATATTTTTAAAAATGGAAATCAATTCATGATAATTCCCATTAATTAGATTTTAATCCATTCAACCAACTAAAGTAGCTTTATGCTATATTGGATTAAAACCAAATTAAGAGGTTTATTATAAATAGATTTCTCACTTAAAAAAGTAACTAATTATTCATGCTAAAAATAAGCCCATGATTAATAATTCTTAGTATAAACTAGCCTCACAATTGACTTTTGGTATTTCGTAATTGACCTAAATAATTTTTAAGCTCTTTGTAAGAAAAGGTTGGATGAAATGCAAAAATAGTTTTGTTTGAAAAACCCATTGTAAGAAGATTTTTAGAAAAAATGGATTTTTGACTTTGTATTTGAGTTATGAGAAAAGAAAGTTTTATGTCCAAAGATTATCTTGCAAAGTTTTAAAAATAGCTTTGGTCTTTTGGACATTTAAAGAAAATTTTATTTTGAGCTTACAATGTACTTAGGTCATATTAGAAAAAGAACAAACCAAATAAGCCATGATTTAAACCAAGATAAATTAACCACAGTCAAACAACAAGCATTTGGGGTAAAAACCTAAGGAAAGTAACTAGGCCAATTACATGAGCTTTAGTCTTTGGGCTAAAAGGCTTAGGTTCCCATAGCAAGTATATACCAAATGGTACAAGACTATGAGTGGTTATGCCATGCTCGATCTCCAAACCTTGAATGAAAGTATGGTATCCCTTACATAGCACAACACGGGTAACACGGACATCCTAACTCACACACACAATGCAAACTAAGTGATGCAATGGATAATATCATGATAAGAAATAATAGAATAATATAAAGACCAATAGAATTAACTTCTCTTAACCCCAGTGGAGTTGCCAATGTGAGCGGAGATTTTCACCCCCACTCCCGGAGGAATGGTTCTTGCAACTTCGACACTGTTAGGCTCAGGGTTTCAGAGAACACGGGCTAAGCTCAGAAAAAATGGAGTCGCCACCCGGACAGCTTGGGAAAAAGAAAAGGTTGGATGACTCGATTCCTAAGGAATCCTCAACCCTCTAATGGGTTCAGAAAGTTGGGTACGTGTGGGGAAGGTGAGAAATGGCCCAACACCCCCACAACACCCGGTTTGTTGGAATCGACCTCCTTTGCATGTCTTAATATTATAAAATTCTTAAATATAATGACATTATCCATACTACATGCAATCATAAGAATAAATAAATACTTTATTAAAATTACAACAATGTCCAAATAAAATAAATAAATGAACACCCATCCAAGGATGGAAACATATCCTTACATCATCCGTGTCTAAAACTAAGTAGGACACCCACCAAAAGGTGGAAATGTGTCCTTTACATTAATTCCAAAATATGAAAAATGAATTAAATTACATGATGCTCACAATATGAGGTACCCAAAACATGGGAAACATACCTCTTACAATGTTTTGAAACTAAAGAAAATCAATAAAAATAACCAACTATTCATCATAAGTAAATTATTCATCAAGGACATTAAACATCAATCAAAGTATATAATAAACATACATCTAATTTAAATAAAGCAGTAAGTATATGAATTTAGAGTTTATGGATCATTAGGGTTTCTTGAATAAAATTAGGGTTTTATAGGTTTTATGTTTAAGAATTGGGGTTTTTAATTACTGGTTAGTTAATTAAGAAATATAACATGGCTAATGGATGTACAAATAGGCTGAATTAAAGATTAGGTTTTGAAATAAATTAGGGTTTGAATCTAAATCATATTTTGAATTTAGGGTTTCAAAAGTTGTATAAAAAATATTAAGATTTAGGATTTAAGTAAATAAAATTGGAGATCATGAAAATAGGATTAAAAGGTAGGTATTTGGGAAGAATAGGCTACTATGATTTTTAGAAAAATAGAATTGATTATGGTTTTGAGAAAACAGATTATTGTTTTGTAGTATTAGAAATGTGTAATTAGGGTTTTAGTGTTCAAAATTTAGTTTAATGGGTATTAAGATATTAGGGTTTTTAAAAATAATTTGTAGGGTTTTATATAAAGACTAGATGATAAATAAAAAAACAATTGATCAAAAAACCCATCTATTGTATGCTCAAATAATTGATCAAATTGAATAATGAGGCTACTATAAATATAAAATGTTAATAGAAACTCAAACCTCCATTGTTGGTTCCACCACAATTTTAATTTTGGTTAAACAATAACAAAGACAGTGTGTGCTGCCTTTTTGTGGATTATTTATTTGTTGCTTTCTGCCTCTTGCTTCTTCCTTCACAAGTCTAAGATTTTTAGTAATTTGAATAATCCTTGAGTCAAAATCCCAATCCCTTTTTGTGTGTTTTTATTGTGGTATTTATAGGCAATTTAAAAAAAAATCTAGTATGTTAAGGAAATTAAAAATTATTTTGAAAATAAAATAAAAAAACCAAGTAAAATAAGGTTTCGACAAAAACTGCGCGCGGGCTCGAATGAGGCTGGCGTTGAGAGAGCTGGGGGAAAAATTGTAGGCTGGGCTCTAGCAAAATTGCGCATGGGGTGCAATTTCGCCTCAAGTTTTACCTGCGGCAAATTGACCTGTGGCCAATTCGTTGCTAGCGACTTTCGTCGCCGATTATGCCGTCACCGATTTTTTATTTTTTAAAATTATATATATATATATTAAATATAAATAAATAATAAATGAAAAATAAAATAAATATTATATTAAAATAAATAATAAATAATAATCAAAAACTAAAATAAAGAAATAATAAGTAAAAGGAATCAAAACAAATATACCACAAAAATTATTTCAGATTGATTTTAAAATATTTGGACTGAACTGGGTCAAAAATTAAGGGTCTACATCACCTTTGACATATGTACCCAACTTTCTAAACCCATTTGGGGGTTGGGGATTCCTTTGGAATCAAGCCATCTACCCTTTTCTTTTTCTTGGCCTGTCCGGGTGGTGACTCCATTTTCTTCGGATTTAGGCTCGTGTTCTCTAAGGCTTCAAGCTTAACATTGCCGAAGTTGTAAGAACTATTCCACTTTGGAGTGGGGGCAAAAATCCCCCTCATAGTGGTAACTCCAATGGGGATAAGGTAAGTTGATTTTGTTAGTCCTTTTATTATTTTATTCTTTCTTATTATGATATTATCAATTGCATCATATTAGATTGTATTATGTGTGTAAGTTTGGATGCCCGAGTTACCTGTATTGTGTTATGTAAGGGATACCATACTTTCACTCAAGATATGGGGATCGAGCATGGTATAACCACTCAGCCTTCATACCATTTGGTATATACTTACTATAGGGACCTAAACTTTTTACCCCAAAGACTAAAGCTCATGTAATTGGCCTAGTTACTTTTCTTAGGTTTTTACCCAAATGCTTGTTGTTTGACTATGATTGATATATCTTGGTGTTTATTCTATTTCTAATATGACATAATTATGGTGTAAGCCCAAAGTAATTTTAGTCTTTAAAGAGCAAAATGATTTTATTTTTGAAACCTAAATGACCAAAATTATTTTCAAAACATTCAAGATGGTCTTTGAACATAAAGCTTTTCTAAGATGGGTCAAAAATTCTTTTTACCTCATGGCCCAAGCCCAAAGCCCAAAACCTTTTTTCCAACAAATCTTTTCACCATGGTCTTTGAAACAAAACCATTTTTCACATAATGACCCTAATAAAAAGCCCAAGATTCATTTTTAAACAAACCTTTTTATAATGGGCTTTGAAATAAAACCTTTTTCATTTCAATCAAATTACAAACCTTTTTTGGCCTTTCAACTATTTAGGACAATTATGAAATATTCAAATCAATTGTGGGCCTAATTTTTACAAAGACTTATTAATCATGGGGTCGTCTGTGGCATGAACCATTAGTTTCTTTTCCAAATGGGGAAATCTATTTATAATAAACCTTCTAATTTAGTTTTAATCCAATATAGCATAGAAGCTATCATTTGTTGGACCAGTGGATTAAGGCTTAATTAATGAGAATTATCATGAACTAACTTCTAAATTTGAAAATACAAATATTGGTTAACCATCCGAGTGAATTGTTCAGAAATAAGATATCCCATGTTAATATTTTGTTAAACATATACCTAGGAAAAGAGACTTGCCATTCATGTGTGGAAGTTATAAGTTTAGAGCGGGGATTTTTGCCCCCACTCCCGGTGAAATAGTTCTTGCGACTTCGGCACTGTTTAGGCTCGGGGCCTTAGAGAACATGGACCTAAGTCCGGAGAAAATGGAGTCGCCACCCGAACGGGCCAAGAAAAAGAAAGGGGTGGATGACTCGATTCCTAAGGAATCCCCAACCCCTTAATGGGATCGAAAAGTTGGGTATGTGTGGGAAAGATGAGAAATGGCCCAGCACCCCCACAACACCCAGTTCATTGGAACCGGCCTCCTTTATAGGTTTTAGTATTATAAAATTCTTAAATATAACTGTATTATCCATATTACACATAATAATTAAAATAAATCATCGATATATTGAAAATCAAAACAATGTCCAAGCAAAACAAATAAATGGACACCCATCCGAGGATGGAAACAAGTCCTACATCCCATGCCTAAATAGGAAACCCACCGAAAGGTAGAAATATGTCCTTTACATTGGTCTAAAATATAAAAGCAATTTAAATTTCATGATATTTAACTAATGAGGTACCCACAAAGTGGAGACATACCTCTTACAACATTTGAAAATCTAAGTAAATCGATAAAAGTAAATAACCATTCATAATAAATAAATCATTCATCAAAGATATTAAACATCAATCAAAATATAAACATTCATCCATGATGATTTAAATAAACTAAGCATCGAACTTAAATAAATCAAAGCATATAAAATTAAATAAAGCAAGTAAAGATTCAAGTTAGGGCTACTATTTCTATTTAAAATTCTTTAATTAATATTTAGGGTTTTGGAATTTTAGTATTATTTAGGGTTTGCAATTCTTAGCTACTGTAAACTTTAAGGGAATTAAAATGGAGCAAAGTTTTATAATTTAAGAGGTTGATAAAGTTTTTTGATTAACCAAATTAGTGTTTGAGAAGTGAAATCATGAAACTAGGGTTTGGACACTTTAAAACATTAGGTTTATGATTATTAGCTATTGACTGTGTTGAATTTTAGGCTTACTGTGTTTGAATTTTAACATTTAGGTTTATAAGGTTTTAGAGTTTAAAGGATTAGGGTTTAGAAAAATTAGGTTTAATGGTTTTAAGGGAATTAGGGTTTAATGTTAGCTAGTTTGAGGTTACTGTTTTAGTTTTAAAGTTTAATTAGGGTTTTTAGTGTTTCAGAGAATGAATTTGATTTTAGAATTTGGAAAAACAACTTATAATTATATAAAGCTTTATGAAAATAAACAAAACGATTTAAGATTTATAGAAACAGAAAAGATATTTTTTAGGGTTTATGGAAAGAAAATGGTTCAATTTAGGGTTTTGGACAATTGGAAAGCAGATTAGGGTTTTGGAAAATTAATGAAACGATTTAAGGTTTTGAAAAGCTAGAAAGTAGATTAGGGTTTTAAGATTTTAAAAAAACAGAAACAACAATTTTTAATCTTGAGTGATGAAGCTACTATAAAGAAAAATAAATAAAGAAATTCATACCTTCGTTTGTTGGTTCCACAAAAAATTGTTTCCTGGATGAACAAAATCAAAGACAAGCTTTGCTGCCTTTGATGAATTAAATTGCTTGTTTGATTCTCTCAAAAAGTTCGATCGATTTCACTGCTAGCAGGAATTCTTAAAATCCAATTTCCTTTTAATGTTTTTCCTCCTAAATTTCCCTCTAAATTTTGGACCCCTTCTGTGTTGTTTTAGTCATTATCTATAAAAGATTTTTTATGATTAATCTTAGTTGCTCACGAAATTTAACATTAATTAAGAAAAGGAAACAGAAACCAAATTGAATTTCGTTTAAAAAATATTTGAGTCGAAAAAATTTTGCTGGCAAAAAAAAACTGCTGCGAAAAAATTGCACTGGCAAAAAAAAATTGCTGCGGAAAAATTGTGCTGGCGAAAAAGTTGCCGCGGCTGGTGCCGGCTGCGGGGCGAAAATTTGCCTGAAGGCCATTTCGCCGCAACCCTTTTCGGCGATAAAATTTTCTGTCGCCGATTTTTTTTATTTGTTTATTATTATTTGTTTATTTTTTATTAATTATAAAAATTAAATACTAAAGCAAATATTATTTAATTAAGAAAAAAATTTATTTTGGACTAATTAAAATATATTGGACAACACAAAATTATTTTGGACTAATTAAAATATATTGGACCGGACTGGGTCAAAAATTAAGGGTCTACAGTTTGCCCCCTGCTTGAATGATCTGAGACTTTAGTGAAAGAGAGTGAAAAGCAATAAGACTTAATTTTTAAGATGGTTGAGGTTTTGGGTTCTAGACCCGGTTCGAGTTCTGGACTCAAGAATAATTTTAGGTTTTGGACCTAAGCGTAATTTTAGGTTCTGGACCTAAGGACAATTTGGGTTCGGGACCCAAGCTAAGTTCTGGACTTAGAAAAGATTCTAGGTTCTGGACCTAAGGATAATTTGGGTTCTAGACCCGAGCTATGTTCTGCACTTAGAAGAGATTCTAGGTTCTGGACCTAAGAAAAATTTGGGTTCTAGACCTGAGTTAAGTTCTGGACATAAAAGAGATTCTAGGTTTTGGACCTAAGAAAAATTTGGGTTCTGGACCTAAGCTAAGTTCTGAACTTAAAAGAGATTCTACGTTCTGGACCTAAGGATAATTTGGGTTCTGGACCAGAGCTAAGTTCTGGACTTAAAAGAGATTCTAGGTTCTGGACCTAAGGATAGTTTGGGTTCTGGACCCGAGCTAATAAAGATTTAATTATCTGCAAAAAATAATTTTTTTGTTTCAAAATGTTTGACTAATTTTTATGCACCTGTCTTCTCCTTTGCCCCTTGCGTGTAAAAATATTTGTACACATGCAAGCATTTGAATGATTAAAAGTGAATAATTGAATTTATTGTTTATTTACTGTCTAGTTACTGTTCATGCATTATTTACTATTTATAAATAGTAACTTACTATTCAAAAATAGTAGTAAATAGTATTTTATAATTGGAAATAATATTTTACTATTCAATTTACTATTGATAAATAGTGAAATTTATTATTCATCAATTGTAAAGTTTACTATTTATAAATAGTAAAATTTACTTTTGAATTTCATTTTTTTCCTTGCCGTTCTCTATATAAACCAAAGAATTCCTTCATTTCATTCACAACTAAATCCTAAATTTCTATAATTCTCTCAAATTCTTTCAAAATTAGCACATAGTTTTCAAAAAAATGCATGCTTCAAGGTTAGGGACTCATTCTAATGCTGAGTTATTGGAGTTTATTCGGCATCATGAAGATGGAAATATAGATCTACTAGCCGGGATGCCACTTCATCGTAGTTCCAACTAAAGGAGTGCGGTAATTATTTTTCTTTTTTTATTTTATTTTTTTATTTTTATTTTCTTTTTTGTTTTTGATTTTATTTTTATATTTTTTATGTTATTATTTTTTATTTATGTTTTTATATTATGCTCTTTTATTATTATTGTGTTTGCCCTTATTTTTATTTATATTCTTATATTATAATAATTTTTTAGAAAATTTAGGAAAAATATATTAATCTTAAGCATATAGGATAATATGTACTTACCTTGTATTGACTTAGCTGGCTCCATGTTAGTGTGATCGTATCGTTGTTCGAGCTGGAGGGTGTATCTATAAAGCCCGACAATGGTATGATATAGTGCCTTCTCGGGTAAGGCAGATTATCCGAGATTACGGCTTTGAGAGCTTCATCTTACAATTGCCATTGGAGGAGTATTTGATAGACCGGAGCGTAGTCCAGTGCTTGCAGAACGATGGTTGGACACAGCCCACACTTTTCACTTGCCCATTGGAGAGATGACAATTGGTCTGGTCGATTTTACTGCTATAACCGGCCTTCGATATGATGGTGTTCCGGTTCCTCTGACCAATGATATTTTAACATTTGAAGAGATTCAGGAATTAATTGGTATGGAACCAACATATAAAGGGCCTTTTAAGATAAAAATTGAACTGATTCGTAGCTATTGGATGAACTACGAAGGACAGGTTCACAGAGACATGGCCCAACAGTATGCTCGAGGATTTTTGTAATATTTGCTTGGGTCGACCATCTTAGGCAGCACTAAATCCTCCATCCATTTGTCAGTGTTGAAGGCCCTTTCTTATTTCAGAATGGTACCATCTTCTGGCTGGGGTGAAGCTGGTCTCGCTTGTCTTTACCATGGTCTTGATAAACTTTGCCGAAATATGAAGTCTTTTATTGGCTTGATGGCGGTTGTCGAGGTACTCTTCTTCCACCAATGTCATTTCCACTCTTTTTTTGCATGAATTTGATCTTTACTATTGTTGTTGTAGGCATGGGCATATGAACACAACCTCGTGAGGGTATCCGGTATTTCCCGAGAAAGAATCAAGTATCTGAGATTAAATTTTTGGTTGTCCGATCGTGTAGATGTTCCCGGCTCTCACCATGTGCATACTCACCGCTTTGTGTTGAGCCACTTAACTTGGGACTAGGTAAAATAACATTGGTATACTTTAAATTTTATGTGAAAGTTTACTTACCTTATGTTATTTTGTAGGTAAATTTGGCCTGGTGGAACCCAGAAGAGCGGAAAAACTGGTCTCCCTTCATGAAGGCTGCGCTATCTTTCCAACATTCTCACCGAGTCATCGCTGGCGCAGTGTCTTGTGGCTGGTTTCTCAAAGAGAGAGTTTATGAGTGGTTTCTTGGTCCAGAGCAGTGGAGGATTCCGATGCCTTGCCCAGAATATACTTTAAATATATTCGGCTCGGTACGGTTATGTTGTTGAAGCATTTCTCTATCCGCCGAGTGCATCTTATGCCCATTTTATTCAAAGAAGGATCTTGAACTTTGATGTATCTCCTGTTGGCATACGGGAGATTCCCAAAGAAAATGAGGGTAGAGATGAAGAGGAACATCATGGAGATGTAGGAGAGTTTGTTTCATATCTCGGGGCTAGTACTTCTCAGGTAAAACTTTTACCATTTTTCCCTTGCAACTGCTTCTTTCTTTTTTGATTCTTTAACGATTGTTGCAGGCTGCTGGCTCCATTGATCATGAGGCTGGACCTTCTTTTACTGCCCTTTCATTTGCTCATTCTAGCCCGCCAAATATACCATCTCATCCGCAGGGCATCGATATAAATTACCTAGTGAGTTTTCTTATTTCATGGTAATTTATGCTATATGTATGCATGATTATGTATGCTCTTATCTTTTTCCTTTTTGGCTCATAGCGGATGCTTAAAGAACAAAATAGGAAACTTCAAGAGGAGTTGGCCACAAGTCGTCAGCAGGCTTCTCATTTTGAAAATTTGTATCATCAATCCGAACAAAATTTCTGAGACTTTCGATTTTAGGGGATGAGGGATCCAGGCGCTTCTTCATCAAAAGGCCCCTAGACTGATGACCATGAGATCCTTTCGTCTGCTTCTGATGAGGACCATGATAGATTAAAACTTCAAGGTAATAGGGATTTCGGTGCTCCCATTTCGGGTGATCCCGGGATGAGTAATTTGCCACCTCCTCCAACAGGCAACGACCTTTTCAGGGCTTTATTTTATGACCTACCACCACCCTCTTAGTGATGTATAAATATTGTATCAATTGTATAAACATTGTATAATAAGCATAGTAATACATAGTTTCTACCTTTACTGTAACTTATTTTTTTTTCTGCGCCACAATTATTATACTTTGTTTATCACATCATAAACAGTGCATCACAATTTCCTTTTCACAGTTGCATCACTTTGCTAAAACCAAATGCAACATGGTAAAGGATTTTGTCGCTAATTCTTTTCCTTACTCAATATGGTTTTGTCCTTTTCCATCACCTTTACCTTATCAATTTTGGAAAATTTTATTTCCTCTATATAAATCACCTTTCATGCCATATTTCATACAGAAGCCAAAATACTTTCCAATTCAACGTAAAAACTCCTTTAACAATTTTGATTTTTCTTCATTCATTTATCATGACCGAACTTCATTTAAAGAAGATAAAAATTCTACTTAAGGATATGGATGCCATTCACTGGAAGCAAATTTTGTGGCCAAAATTTGATATTTTAAAGTGTTTTCAAAAAGTTAAATTGGACCACTCCTTCTTACATGCCATGTCTTCCTTTTGGAACATGGATTCTAGGGAATTTAAAATTAATGGCTTTGAAATATGTCCCTTGATTGAAGAATTTGAGGCCATCCTTAGATATCCAAATAATCAACAAATGGCGTTACCCACATTGATTTCCAAGGCTCAACAAAAGATGCAGATGTTATTTCAAATTTCAAAACCCGAAGTTCTTCAGTTGATGAGAGGTGAAAAAATTCTACTTGCTCCCTTGATTGAGTTTTGTCTCTCTCATTTGGCTCCTACTAAGGCATGGTGATGCATGCTCTGTCTTTGCTTGCTTGGCCAATTCTTGCTTGTTTCTTTCGACAATGATATTGATCCATGAGTATTGGATATTATGGATCAAATGGAAGGAGGCTTGTCGCCGGTACTTGTGATCTTAGCCGAGACTTTAGTTGGATTAAACCGACTTAAATCAGGATTGTCAAAGAGACTGACTGGGAGTCCGTTGTTGCTTCAGGTAATTACCTAAACTACCCTTTCGGGTTTTCAATTTAGGTTTTCTTTTTTCTTCTTTTTATTGCTCGAATTTTTGCCTAGTCCGCCCATTTGGGTTTTCAGAACTAGCGAGCTGTCCTAATTTTTGCCTAAGCTGCCCTTGCGGGTTTTCAACTTAGTGGACTTATATATATATATATATATATATATATTTTTTTTCATTGCTCTAATTTTTACCTAGTCTTCCCATGTGGGTTTTCGGAACTAGCGAGCTGTCCTAATTTTTGCCTATGCTGCCCTCGCGGGTTTTCAACTTAGCGGACTCTTTTTTTTTATTTAATTCTTTCTTCACAAATTTGGCTTCAGGAGCGTCTTTGTTTGCTTAATACTCCATCCATGGATTTTGCCAGATATCTGCTACGTCATCATTCTGCTAGGAAACTACTCCATCCTGCTTCTTCATATGCTGACTGGGTTGACTGGATCCACTCACGTGCTGAAGTCAACGTCCGCTGGTTGGTACCTTGGTGGAAGATTTCTTGTATCACCATGCGGACATACTTGATGTATGTTCCCCTCGCTGCTCTTCGTCAAGGTACATGCTAAGATCCTCGCCAACTTGGTCGTCAGTATGGAGCTGAGCCTCGCGATGTTGACTTTACTCCCGATTTAGACATGCCTTGTTTGACTGAAGCCTACTTGGATCAGCTGAGGCAAAGCTGGCCTACACGTTATATTTATCGACTGCCATAGATTTTACATTTGTCAATTTAGAAAGTGTATTGTTAGGATGAAAAATAATTAAAGTAATAAAAGATGCCTTTTTCCATTTAAAAGTTTTCATCACCTTTTGCTATTGTGTTTATTTATTTTGTCCATATCTGGTCAAATACTTATAACAGTGTGCATTGAACAAATTTAACATTGATTCTGTTTTATTAAATTAGGGAACAACCAAACATAAAGCCAGCATACACAAGATTACTCCTATTGCCAACTAGCCCTTTCGGGTTTTCTAATTGACGATTTTCTCTCTTTTAGCCCTAATTGTTGCCTAGCCCGCCCTTTCGGGTTTTCAAAACTAGCGGACTGCTCTAAATTTTGCCTAGGTCACCCTTTTTGGCTTTTTAACCTAGTGAGCTCTTTTTTTATATATATATCATACATAAAAACTCTTCAACCTGTCAATGTTTATTGGCTCACTAAATTCGTTCCCGTCCATGCTTGATAACATCACCGCACCTTTGTTCATGACTTGTTTCATGACATATGGCCCTTCCTAGCTAGGCTTAAACTTCCCTCTCAGATCAGATACATTAGGCTTACATTGCTTCAACACCAAATCCCCGACTCTAAGTTTTCTGATTTTAACCCTTCTATTGTAGGCCCGAGCTATCTTCTTTTGATACAGTTGGTGATGATACAGTGCCTTTAACCTTCTCTCTTCTAGTAAAGCTAACTGCGTGTATCTGCTAGCTACCCATTTCGTTTCAGGCAGTTCAGCTTCCAAGACTACTCTCAGTGACTTGATCTCAATTTCAATTGGCAATACTGTTTCCATCCCGTAAACCAGAGAGAACAGTGTCATTCCAGCAGGCGTTCACACACTTGTCCTATATCCAGATAAAGCAAAGGGAAGCATCTCTGACCAATCCCTATAAGTCTTGGTCATCTTGGACAAAATTTGCTTAATCGTCTTGTCTACTGCACCATTAGCCTTTGGTCTATAAGGAGAGGATCTATGATGATGGATTTGGTACTTTGAGAACAAATCTTTGACTGCTCCTTGAAACTGTAACCCATTGTCTGATATCACATTGTGCGGGACCCTGTACCGGCAGATGAGGTTCTTTTCAATAAATCTAGCCATTTGACTTGCACCCTGTAACATCCCAAATCCCAGATTGGTAAGAAACATACATAGAGGATATGATTTAGGCTTAGAACAAGGAAGTTTAGAATATGACCTATAACTTGAGCTCAAATTTCATCCAAGTTAATGACAGAATTAGAGAGTCTCAAAGAAGACTTAATTGTTTATTTGTGTCTTAGCGTATAACTTGAAAATACTCAATTTGGAGTTGTACAGAATAATATAAGATGGATTTAGTAGACATTGTGCAAGCTGCCTCAGGACAGCATAGTAGGCTTGAATTCAAAGGACCGTCAAAAATCAGATATAGCTCGGATCGACATGAAATGTTGACACAATATAGCTCCGGATGTCTAGTTTCAGTGGGCATAAGAATTACTTAATTTGGAGTTGTGAGTAAAAAGATATTAATAAAGAAAGACAGCAAGGTTAGGAAGGGATATCAAAAGGACCTAAGTGAAAATTTCTCAAAAGTTAGGGGAAACTATGTAAACTTAAAAATTATAAGTCGGAAGTTCTTAATAGTGCCCATATCCGACCCAAAAGAATATTCTCGAGATTAATCGGGTCATAACCGTGGGTTTCAATTTTTTCCGAAAACGCAAGGTTTAAAAGTTACAATCGATTAATTGCTGGAGGGTATTTTGATATTTTCACACCCTAGACTATAAAATTACAGCACAAGAAAGTTGAGGGAGTCAAAATATGAATAAAAGGAAGCCTAATGGCTTGGCAAATAAATAGATAAAAGAAGAAGGCAAGTGGACCAATTAAAAGTGGCCATTTTTGCTATAAGGTGTACCAATTGGAAGTCAACATTTATACCAACATATTTTCACACTTATGGCTGCCATTTGGATCAAAATAAGCTAAGGAAAGAATATAAAAGCCCTCTCTTACATGGTGAACTCGTCCAAACCATAAGAGAAGGAAGAAAGAGGTGATTTTTCCAAAGTTTAAGGCTTTTGGTTGAAGATTTTGGTGACAAACAAGATTATAAGGTAAGAGAAACCTATCTCTAGTTTTAATTTCATGGACTAATGGTTAATTTAAGAGATTGAAATTAGGGTTCATGTAGCTAGATTTGGAGAAAATTCAAGAAATAATT
Organism: Garcia nutans; assembly: GCA_947685225.1. NCBI lineage: Eukaryota > Viridiplantae > Streptophyta > Magnoliopsida > Malpighiales > Euphorbiaceae > Garcia > Garcia nutans. Next base: position 42,902,226 of record CANTUV010000045.1, read on the forward strand.
ATTTGAAAGATTTGATGAAAGAAATAATGGTTTTAAGGTTAGAGGAGATTAGATTGAGGAAAAATTGGCAAGAAATGAATTGGTAGCTTATGTTTTCAAACCATAGGATGTATTTTTAAAGTGTGTATACTGGAATTCTTGTAGGAAATCAAGAAAAGATAAAGGAAAAAGAAGAAAAAGATCAAAGATGAGCTAAGGAAAGCAAAGGGGAAAAAGGTTTGGTACTTTAACCTTCTTGAATTAGTGATCTCTATTGCCTTTGCATTTGGATGTGTAATTGCTATAATTGTTCATGTGCTTGAGTTGTGGTGGTTATGTGGTTGAGATTGATGATAATATAGAAGTGTTTGTTGTGTATTGATTGATTTTGGGGTTGAGGTTATAAGAGAGGTAAATATGGGAGTGCTATGTTGTGTTGTTTTGTTGCAGCCAGCCATGTGTCCTGCATTTTTTTGGAAATTCAACCGAAATTTAGACTAGCAAAATGATAGAACTAGAACTTCACAAAGAAGACGTAATTGTTCTTCATTAAGTCAGTAAACCATAGGCTTTGGAACCAACTCATTTTCATGTGTGGAATGAAAGTTATGATCAAAATGATACCAGGCGTACAAATTGAAAAACTTAGATTCCTCAGTCAGTAAGCTGTGAATTGGGACTACGTTTAGGTGACCTTAATGACACATTTAGAAGCTTTGAACAATACTTAAATGTACCCTTATGTTTTAGGTAACCATAGAATTTGGAATTTCCTAAATCCCACTTGTAGATAAAAAGATATGATCAAAATAGTATAACTCATGCACACTGGAATTGTGAAACCGGACAGACTGAGATTTGTGCCTTGATTCCAGGTTTTGGTCCATTTACCTCAGGAATTAGATGTTGTTATAGAAGATATAAATGACCCCTTGTATGTTGGTGAATTATAGGAGTTGGATTCATCTTGATTGGACATAAAATGTAGAAGTTACACATGAATGAGCGAACCATATGCAGGCACACCCTAGCATAATTCAGGGCTGAATTAGAAATTGTGTCAAAAATCATGTATTGCCTGTTTTAAGCTGAACGTTTTATTGAATATAGACTTACGTTTCTAGTTTAATTTAACATAATAATCGTCTCAATCCGAGTTGCGTAGGTAAAGTTATAAATGCCAAAGTACGCATTGCGCAGACTTGAGTAACCAATTGGCCAGGGAAGAGTTCAAGGAGTCATCAAGAATTATGTGTAACAAATTTAAATCTAGAAATTTAACCATAAGGACTCATATGAGTCTAGTTTGAGTGAAAACAAGAATTTTTACATTCGGATTAGTAGAACAAAAGTTATTGGGGAAATAAGATAACAAGGTACATAAGAAACTAAATGCTAGAATTCACTGTTCATTTGGTAAGAAATAAATGAGGTATAATCGAGATAAAATATTCATTTGGAATGAAATAAATTATCAAAAATAGGCTCTTGAAAGCTTGACCAATTAAGAACAAGGTAGCATTTTTCGTTTTTTGAAAATCACATCCTAATTGTGTTTTATTTAGATTTTAAAGCCCAACGAGGGATTTTTGCAGTATTGTAAAACCCGGTGTGGCCTAAAAATTGCAGTCTGGCCCAAAGGCCCGGAATGAAAACTTTGAACTACAAATTAGTCATATTGAGCTGATTTAGGATAAAAATAGTCTAATTCTTAATCACTGGTGCCATATCTGTAACATTGTGTGGTTTGCACCTAATTTCTACTTAACGGTTAAAGTACCCACTAAGCTATATGCTTAGCGAGTTTAGTTTTCTAAACTCGTAGGTTATGGAGTCCAAGCTGACAAATGGGAAGCTACAAAGGAGCACCAGAGTGTGCAATAGGAGGTGAAGTGAGGAGCAAAGCAAAGTTTAGCTTGGCATGTACTGTTAAGGACTTTCAAAATGAAATTATAACAATTAAAGAAATGTGTAAATTATTATTATTTGTAATAAAAAGGAAAAAAATTTTATTTAGTACATGTTCTGTATACCATGTTGCATATACTGTAGCACACTTGGCTCGGCTGGAAATAGTCGGGTTAAGGGGTGTTACAATTTTTGGTATCAGAGCATTGGTTTAGCCGTTCCTAGGCGGTTAACCATAGGAAAGTACGTGCCAATTAGGATACGGAGGAAAGGTAAACGGAGTAAGATAGAAAGATATAAGGTAGAAAGAGGTTAATGCAATGAGTGAATATGATTAACACGAAATAGTAAGCCCTGTTCTAGTTAGAAATTGAGAAATAAATGACAATTGGAATAGACGGTCAGTAAGAAATGATAGAAAGTAGACCGAAAGGTGCATATATATACAGATACATAGTATGATAGAAAGAAATTAGATAGTAGCCGAAATTCAGAAGGTTAAAAAGAATGAACAGTAAGTTAAGAATAGAAACAAAAAATTTATATGAGCAAGATAAATACACATAAGGGAAAAAACAAGTATGTTAAATACCGAAATATATGTAATAAAGGTTAAGGCAATTATGAGAGGTAAGTAGTAAAAGCACCGAAAGAATAATAATGAATAGAATACCGACCATAATACAAGAGTCTAAAATTGAAAGAGTGAAGAATAATAGTACGACAAGAAAAAAAATCATAGAAAATAAAATTGAGAACTAAGAAAAGGAAGCAAAACTAGTTAGATTCTCCAGGATTAATGCTTTACCTGGTTGAAATCATGTGTTCCTTATATAATGAACTATTTAAACTTGTGTTGGAAATGTTTGGTAATGTGTTCTGACAACTTGAGAATTTTTTTTTTTGCCTATGTGTGCATTGATATGAATGTGATTCAATCATGTTAAATGAGTTTGATTACTATGCCAATATTATGTGATTGACTTATTGTGGGAATGTTATGGTTGCTGAATTGAAAATAAAGCTATGAATGATTGGACCCGCAAATCAATGTACATCTGATATATCATAAATTGTACAAAGCATATCCATGTGAGACATACCGAGCACGGTGCATATAATATCTATACTTATGTGAGACATACTGAGTACTATACATACAATATTTAAATGTCTTCACATAAAACGTAACATATACTGTATAAACAGAAAGACATACCATACATACATAAAGACATGCTAAATAATACAGATGCATAAAGAGAATAAAGAGATGAAACAATAGAAAGCCTGATACTTGAAAAATATAAGGTTCATAAAGTATAGCAGTGGGGAAATAAATAATATGACAGTATGAATGAAAAAAATGCCAATGAGCCCGTATATGCCACTGAGCATTGTGAATGAGCCAAGAAATGGCTCGAAATATGATATTGTAACACCCCTTCCCGACCTACGTGTGTAAGCTGAGTAGAGGCGCCACACTATCCTAATGTTGCTACCAATTTTACTTAGTCAAATTTTAGTTTCTATTTTTACAGGAATTTTACCATAGTTTCGCCTAGAAATTGAGTCCCAAGTGTCGACAAAACTGGTTTTTTTTTTCTAATTTTTGAAAACATTTTTACACAAACCAATGCAAACAAAATCATTCTCAGTACACTCCCAATAAATCCCCCTTATAACCTCAACTACAACCTGCAAAAAAGATTTACACTTCTAGTACAAAATAAAGTAAAGGTTTATTATGAAACACAGTAGATAAAATATTTATTCACTATGCAGCGGAAAGTAACAATATTTACAAATTCATATACATCAAAACTCAAGTTTTACAAAACATAAAGTTTATACATGTTTGGCAGTCAGTCTTTGATCTTTAAGCCCACTATTCACACTTCAGAATCTAAATCTACTCGGCCTAGAGGAACTCTCCGGTTCCACCCTGTCACCTGCGCGATAAACCATAATCGCGCTAAGCCAATGGCTTAGTGGTACAAACAACTATAATATTATGCCTCAATGCAATGCTAATGTCACACAATCAAGTTTCATAAACAATTCAAAAGAATATTATATTTCACAATCTTACATTATTTAATAATTAATCAAAACATTCATGATTCACATTGAAAACAAAGTCAAGCATGGGCCCAAAATACACTAATATGTTATTCAAAGTTCAGAGTTACTGCTTTGGTCCATAATCACAATCATCAAGCCCGTAGGCAATATATATATATCTCTATCAATGGATAGCGTAACAGACCTAGTCTCTTATACCTCAACCCGGTTAGAACCGAGGTCATCCTCAACCCGGCTAGACTGTTACTGTTTTTGAGGCTTACGACCCAGTCTTTTCACCCCAAAAACATCATATTTCACATTTATCATTTCACATTTTTCAACTGGAATCGGCTTACGACCCAGTCTTTTCACCTATCCAGTGATTCATAGGCATGCCACCAAACCTAGAACTCTGAAAAATGAATTAACATATTAGGCACACAATCATCATATCTTTCACATTTCATATTCCATATTTCATTTCATCATCATATAGGCAAATATGCTTCAACCATCTTATTTACATCATTATAACCAAACACATTGGTTTTACATCTCATTATATCTCAAATCACATTAATCAATTCATCACTCAAGTGTATATAACCAATGGCATTAACACACATTTTACATTCTCATCACAACATTCACATTATACCAAACATACATTATTAATATGCATTAACAATGCATTAGATTTCTTAACACATTTACAATCAAATGTATGTTAAGTCTCAACATCATATGAATGTATGCAATAATGTAGTTTGTACTTACCTTAAAACCAACTCACACCAATCTATACACTTACTCTTCCAAGAATCCTCAACACTTAGGTTAGGGCAATTCAACCTCTTCACAACCTAATCCAAGAGGAATATTAGCAAAATGACCATATGAATAGTAAATTCTTGTTTTGGACTCAACTTAATCCTTATTTTGAAAAATTGTATAAAATAATCTACTTGACTAAAAACTCTAAAATTTTTACAGAATTTAGTTTTACATCTTAAAATCATTCCTTAAAAATTTCAGATCAAACTGAACACAAAATCTTGGTCAAATAGTTCACCCAACCAGACTGCTCCAATTGCCCTGCATCCTGGCAGCAGTTCTGAACTTTGTGAATTCCGTAAATTAAATTCAATCAACGTGGTTCCAAATTATTTTTCTCAAATACTAGATTCACTAAGCAAAAACATATCCAAAATTCAATTGGATATTATTTTTCTACATTGTATTAAAAATCCCAAAAGATAGCTGTCTCAGTCAAGGTACCTGCTGGAACAGGTCTAATAAAAATAATCTTTCCAAAATCATAACCATTCCAAAATCAAATCAACATATTTTTCAGTCATTCTAGACTCCTAGAGGCACAACCTATCAAAAATTCACTTCAAGAACGTTTTTCTATATTTAATTAAAAATCATACAAGTCACAACATTTACTAATTGTAAAACAGAAAAAAATTTCAAAAGGAGTTCAATGGTTAAAGTACCAAACTCATGTATTCTATGCTTTCAACTTCACTAAACACAACTCTTACTCTTCCATCATCAACACCAACCTAACTTCTTATCTTTAATTCAATTTCAACATTTTCAAACATAATCACAACTCAAATAAAACAAGGGAAATCAAGAGAGAACTTACCAAAGTTGATGAAACTTCAAAATTTTCCAACTCAATCACTTGATTCTTCCTTCAATTAGCTCTTAAAATTCAAAAACCCTCACTTGCTCTCTTGCTTCCTTGATGTCTGGCCAACACAAAGAGAAAAGAAAAGAAAATGACAAAGTATAAGAGGCAAAGTCAAATTTCTCATCTCTTTAAACCTCCACCAAGTATTCCAAATAAGAAATTACTTAAATACCCTCTTCTATTTATTTTAGCTCCCTTTCCCTTACTTTTCTTTTTAGTAATTTCACAAATAACAAATTAAATATCTTCTTCCTTTAACCATCCATTTTGACTTGTATATATGTTATATATATTTCCATATATACAATATATAAACTCTCTCTTAATTCTTTTTCTTTCCAATTACACATGTACATTTAATTCAAATAAAACAACAATTATATCAAAACTTCCAAGGCACACTTTGGGATATTATAATTCTCCCCCTCTAAAAAGAAATTTCGTCCTCGAAATTACCTGATATCAAGTCTGAAACAGTTGAGGATACTGATCTCGCATCGCTTGCTCACTCTCCCAAGTTGCCTCTTCTCTACCATGATTCTTCCAAAGAACCTTTACAATTGGCACTTTCTTATTTCTCAACTCTTTCACTTCATGTGCCAAAATAGCAATTGGTTCTTCTTCAAAAGTTAGATCCGGACTCACCTCAATAGATTCAACTGGTAAAACATGAGATGGGTCAGATCTATACCTTCGCAACATATAAACATGGAAGACATTATGGATTCTATCCAACTCAGGCGGCAAAGCATGATGATAACCAACTGGTCCAACTCTTTCTAATATCTCATACGGTCCAATGAAACGAGGACTCACCTTCCCTTTTCGACCAAATCTCAATATCATTTTCCAAGGAGACACTTTCAAAAATACTTTATCTCCAACATCAAACTCTATGTCTCTCCTCTTCAAATCTGAATAAGACTTCTGTCGGTCTGAAGCTGCTTTCAACCTATCCCGAATCATCTTCACTTTTTCTTCAGTCTCTTTAATCAGATCAGGACCAATTAACTTGCCCTCTCCAATTTCATTCCAACATAAAGGCATTCTACATCTTCTTCCATACAATGCCTCAAATGGTTCCATTCCAATACTGGATTGATGACTGTTGTTGTAAGCAAGTGGCAAAAATCTATCCCAACTTCCAGAGAAATCAATGACACAGCTTCTCAACATATCCTCGATAATCTGTATCACTCTCTCTGACTGCCCATCTGTCTGCGGATAAAAATCAGTGCTAAAATGCAATCGAGAACCCAAAGCACCATGTAAACTCTTCCAAAATCTTGAAGTAAATCTAGGATCTCGATCAAACACTAAAGAAATTGGGACTCCATTCAACTTTACTATCTCATTGATGTACAACTCAGCTAACTTCTCAAGTGAAAAGTCCATCCGAACCGGAAGAAAATGAGCTATCTTTGTCAACCTATCAACAATCACCCAAATGGCATCATGCTTCCTCTGTGTCATAGGCAAACCAGACACAAAATCCATTGTGATTCTCTCCCATTTCCATTCAGGCACTGATAAAAGGTTGAAGCAACCTAGTTGGAACTTGATGCTCAGCTTTAACCCTCTGACAAGTGAGACATTTGGATACAAATTCTGCTATGTCTCTCTTCATACCTGACCACCAGTAATGTTGTTTCAAATCATGGTATATCTTTGTACTTCCCGGATGCATAGTAAAAACCGATTGGTGTGCTTCCTCCAAAATAACCTTTTTCAAACTATCATTATCAGGAACACACAATCTATCCTTAAACCAAAGGCTACCATCACTTCTCACAAAGAAATCTCGGCTCTCCCCGTTTTGGCAATCTGAAACAATCTTCTGAATTTTCTCATCTGTCAATTGAGCCTCCTTAATCTGATCCAACAATACTGGTCTCAATTGCAACTGAGCCAACAATACACCATCATTACATGCTTCAAAACTAGCATGTAACGCTCTCAACTCAACAAAGCAACGAGAGCGAAAAAATAGCCAAACCTGCCAGAGACTTCCAACTCAAGGCGTCAACAACTACATTTGCCTTACCAGGATGATAATCAATCAAACAGTCGTAGTCTTTGATCAGCTCTAACCATCGCCTTTGCCGAAGATTCAACTCCCTCTAGACACCCAAATATTTGAAACTTTTATGATCCGTATAGATAAAACATTTCTCCCCATACAAGTAGTGTCGCCAAATCTTCAAAGCAAATACTATAGCTGCCAATTCCAGATCATGTGTTGGATAATTGAGCTCATGCGACTTCAACTACCGAGAAGCATAAGCTACAACTTTACCCTCTTGCATCAAGACACATCCTAAACCATTATGTGAAGCATCACTGTAAATTACATAAGGTTTATCTTCCACGGGTAAAGTAAGAACAGATGCTTGAGTCAACATTTCTTTCAACTGATCAAAACTAGCTTGAGACTGATATGTCCACACAAATCTAACTCCCTTTTGAAGCAATCTGGTGAGTGGAGTAGCTATCAAAGAAAAACCTTTCACAAACCTTCGATAATAGCCTGCCAAACCCAGAAAACTTCTAACTTCAGTCACTGACTTTGGTGGACTCCAATTCAAAATAGCTTCAACTTTACTTGGATCGACTCTTATACCATCTGCTGAAACTATATGACCGAGAAAAGTTACTTGGTCAAGCCAAAACTCACACTTTGACAGCTTAGCATACAACTGCTTCTCTCTCAAGATCTGTAACACAATTCGCAGATGCTTGTCATGTTCTTCCTCATTACGTGAATACACCAAAATATCATCGATGAAAACCACCACAAACTGATCCAGATAGGGCCTAAACACCCTATTCATCAAATCCATGAAAGCTGCAGGTGCATTCGTCAATCCAAAAGGCATTACCAAGAACTCATAATGCCCATATCTTGTACGGAAAGCTATCTTAGAAACATCTTCAGCTCTAACCCTCAATTGATGGTACCCTGATCTCAAATCAATTTTGGAAAACACCTCTGCTCCCTTCAACTGATCAAAGAGATCATCAATTCGGGGCAAAGGATACTTATTCTTGATAGTTACTTTGTTCAATTGCCTATAATCGATGCACAATCTCTAAGTATCATCCTTTTTCTTCACAAACAACACAGGAGCTCCCCACGGAGAAACACTAGGGCGAATAAACCCTTTATCCAACAACTCCTGCAACTGCACCTTCAACTCTCTCAATTCAGCAGGTGCCATTCGATAAGGAGTGATAGAGATGGGAGTGGTACCAGGCAACAAATCGATACCAAACTCAACCTCTCTCTCAGGGGGTAACCCTGGCAACTCCTCTGGAAATACATCTGAAAACTCAGCAACTGTGGGTATACTATCAAGTTGAGAACCCATTACTCTGGTATCCAAAACATGAGCAAGATAAGCATCACACCCTTTTCTAATAAACTTTCTGGCTGAAACAGCTGAAACCAACAAGGATGCAACTTGTCTCTGCTCACTAGATACTAATATACTTCTACCATCACCAGTTCTCAAAGTAACACATTTCTTTTGACAATCCACCACAGCTCCATGCTTAGACAACCAATCCATGCCTAAGATCAAATCATATTCTTTAAAAGGCATTTCAATTAAATCACCAAGAAACTCCTCACTTTGCACCACAACAGCACTATCACGATGCACCTTACTTACCACAACACTATGTCCTAAAGGATTGGTCACTAAGACATCAAATCCTAAGGACTTTGAATGTAATTCAGACACAGGCAAGATAGATGCACTTATGTATGAATGAGTAGATCCTGGATCAATCAAAGCAAGTACTGAAATGCCAAATAAAGAAAATGTACCCGCTATAACTGCTGAAGCATCCGGCTGCCTCTGCATCACATATACTCTCTGAGAAGATCCGGCCTCATCTGGCCTGCTGCCCCTGGATGAAGATCCTCCTCTCTGACTAAACCTAGGTCTACCACCTCTACTGAAACCTCTGCCCCCTCGACCATCTCTGCTGACACTAGGTCAATAAGCTGTAGTATCAGCCTGCCTATACTCCTGCATCTCAGGACAATCTCTAACAAAATGAGCTGGTGACCCACATCTAAAACACCCAGCTGATCCACCAATCTTCCAACAAACACCCCCATGGGTCTTACCACAATGCTCACATACAGGTGGAGTAGACCTCTGAATCACTGGAGTCGGGGCACTAGCTACAGAAACTATCGGTCTCGGCCTCTGCCTCTGATACTGAACTGATCTGCCAGACTGTCTCTGGCTTCTACTGGTTCTCGGAACAAAACCTCCTCGACCCCTCTTCATAGATGAAGACCCTGCCTCAAACTGGGGTCTCCTTACCCTGGTCTCTTCCTTAGTAGCAGCTGCTGCAAGGCCCTGTGCTCTCTCAACACTTCTAGCTGCTGCAATAAGCTGAGAAAAATCCTAGTACCGGGAACCAGCCACAATGCACATGATAGAGGGCCTCAATCCCTCCTCAAATCTTAGGCACCAGTCTATTTCATCAGAAATAATTCCCCCGGCATATCGACTCAACCGGATATACTCAATCTCATACTCTGTTACCGTCCGGTTGTCTTGCCTCAAATTCAGGAATTTCATCTTCTTAATATCTTTATACTCCCTCGGAGTTTATTTCTTCTCGAACTCCCTCAGAAAATCACCATAAGATAATGTAGGTGGATCATCCATGGCATGAGGAACTGTCTTCCACCAGTCATAGGCATCTTTCTGTAGGAGGGACTTGGCATAGTCAAAATTTTCATCTGAAGTAGCTTGCAACTGGATGAATATTCTCTGCACTTTATCCAACCACTGCTCAGCCACTGCAGGATCGGTAGTGCCCAAGAAATCTTCAGTCCCATATTTTCTCAACTTATCATAATGTCTTACCGGCACCTGAGGCTGTGGTGGTGGGGGCTGCATTGGAGCTGACCTCAATAGTTCTATCACATGCCTTAGCCAACCCGGCAGAACCTCCTCTGCAGCTGATCTCTCTGGCACAGAAACAGGTGCCTCACTAACCCTCTCAACTCTAGCTCCATCTCTACTCTCTCCTGGAGCTACACTCTCAGCACTTCCTTCTACAGTCTGACGTGAATGGCACTCCATTACCACCTATATCTACAAACACAGCAGAATATTCCTCATTAAAGATCAAAGACTGCCATACCAAGACATGTATTTTATTCAAAAACCAACTTTTAAAATCAAAATATTCTTTTTCTTACAATTCACCTAGGTTGAGAATCTCAAACCTTGGCTCTGATACCAAAAATTGTAACACCCCTTCCCGACCTACGTGTGTAAGCTGAGTAGAGGCGCCACACTATCCTAATGTTGCTACCAATTTTACTTAGTCAAATTTTAGTTTCAATTTTTATAGAAATTTTACCATAGTTTCGCCTAGAAATTGAGTCCCAAGTGTCGACAAAACTGGTTTTTTTTTTCTGATTTTTGAAAACATTTTTACACAAACCAATGCAAACAAAATCATTCTCAGTACACTCCCAATAAATCCCCCTTATAACCTCAACTACAACCTGCAAAAAGGATTTACACTTCTAGTACAAAATAAAGTAAAGGTTTATTATGAAACACAGTAGATAAAATATTTATTCACTATGCAGCGGAAAGTAACAATATTTACAAATTCATATACATCAAAACTCAAGTTTTACAAAACATAAAGTTTTTAAATGTTTGGCAGTCAGTCTTTGATCTTTAAGCCCACTATTCACACTTCAGAATCTAAACTCTACTTGGCCTAGAGGAACTCTCAGGTTCCACCCTGTCACCTGCGCGATAAACCACAATCGTGCTAAGCCAACGGCTTAGTGGTACAAACAACCATAATATTATGCCTCAATGCAATGCTAATGTCACACAATCAAGTTTCATAAACAATTCAAAAGAATATTATATTTCACAATCTTACATTATTTAATAATTAATCAAAACATTCATGATTCACATTGAAAATAAAGACAAGCATGGGCCCAAAATACACTAATATGTTATTCAAAGTTCAGAGTTACTGCTTTGGTCCATAATCACAATCATCAAGCCCGTAGGCAATATATATATATCTCTATCCATGGATAGCGTAACAGACCCAGTCTCTTGGACCTCAACCCGGTTAGAGCCGAGGAAATCCTCAACCCGGCTAGACTGTTACTGTTTTTTAGGCTGACGACCCAGTCTTTTCACCCCAAAAACATCATATTTCACATTTATCATTTCACATTTTTCAACTGGAATCGGCTTACGACCCGGTCTTTTCACCTATCCAGTGATTCATAGGCATGCCGCCAAACCCAGAACTCTGAAAAATGAATTAACATATTAGGCACACAATCATCATATCTTTCACATTTCATATTCCATATTTGATTTCATCATCATATAGGCAAATATGCTTCAACCATCTTATTTACATCATTATAACCAAACACATTGGATTTACATCTCATTATATCTCAAATCACATTAATCAATTCATCACTCAAGTGTATATAACCAATGGCATTAACACACATTTTACATGCTCATCACAACATTCACATTATACCAAACATACATTATTAATATGCATTAACAATGCATTAGATTTCTTAACACATTTACAATCAAATGTATGTTAAGTCTCAACATCATATGAATGTATGCAATAATGTAGTTTGTACTTACCTTAAAACCAACTCACACCAATCTATACACTTACTCTTCCAAGAATCCTCAACACTTAGGTTAGGGCAATTCAACCTCTTCACAACCTAATCCAAGAGGAATATTAGCAAAATGACCATATGAATAGTAAATTCTTGTTTTGGACTCAACTTAATCCTTATTTTGAAAAATTGTATAAAATAATCTACTTGACTAAAAACTCTAAAATTTTTACAGAATTTAGTTTTACATCTTAAAATCATTCCTTAAAAATTTCAGATCAAACTGAACACAAAATCTTGGTCAAATAGTTCACCCAACCAGACTGCTCCAATTGCCCTGCATCCTGGCAGCAGTTCTGAACTTTGTGAATTCCGTAAATTAAATTCAATCAACGTGGTTCCAAATTATTTTTCTCAAATACTAGACTCACTAAGTAACAACATATCCAAAATTCAATTGGATATTATTTTTCTACATTTTATTAAAAATCCCGAAAGATAGCTATCTCAGTCAAGGTACCTGCTGGAACAGGTCTAATAAAAATAATCTTTCCAAAATCAAATCAACATATTTTTCAGTCATTCTAGACTCATAGAGGCACAACATATCAAAAATTCACTTCAAGAACATTTTTCTATATTTAATTAAAAATCATACAAGTCACAGCGTTTACTAATTGTAAAATAGAAAAAAATTTCAAAAGGAGTTCAATTGTTAAAGTACCAAACTCATGTATTCTATGCTTTCAACTTCACTAAACACAACTCTTACTCTTCCATCACCAACACCAACCTAACTTCTTATCTTTAATTCAATTTCAACACTTTCAAACATAATCACAACTCAAATAAAACAAGGGAAATCAAGAGAGAACTTACCAAAGTTGATGAAACTTCAAAATTTTCCAACTCAATCACTTGATTCTTCCTTCAATTAGCTCTTAAAATTCAAAAACCCTCACTTGCATTCTTGCTTCCTTGATGTTCGGCCAACACAAAGAGAAAAGAAAAGAAAATGACAAAGTGTAAGAGACAAAGTCAAATTTCTCATCTCTTTAAACCTCCACCAAGTATTCCAAATAAGAAATTACTTAAATACCTTCTTCTATTTATTTTAGCTCCCTTTCCCTTACTTTCCTTTTTAGTAATTTCACAAATAACAAATTAAATATCTTCTTCCTTTGACCATCCATTTTGACTTGTATATATGTTATATATATTTCCATATGTACAACATATAAACTCTCTCTTAATTCTTTTTCTTTCCAATTACACATATACATTTAATTCAAATAAAACAACAATTATATCAAAAATTCTAGGGCACACTTTGGGATATTACAGATATGGTGACATCCATGCAGATGTGAATACATATGAAACATATGGCAATCCGTGCATATAGAAAGCAGGAAAGAATGAAGGAAAGAGAATAAAATATTAGAAAGATATGCTTACCTTGGTAATTCAGATTAAATCAGAGTTGGAATGAGTGTATTTATATGGCATTAACATTTATACTCAATGGTGAGGGCCACTGGTTTGATATTTATCTGGCACCGATATATATACTCAGTGGTGAGGGCCACTGGGGCCAATGGTGAGGGCCATTGGTTTGATGAAAAAAAAAGTTGTGAGGGCCACTCCTGTGATATGATGGCATTGATATGAACTCAGTGGTGAGGGCCACTAGGGCCATTGGTTGATTATAGAGTGGTGAGGGCCACTCCTGTTATATGAAGATGGTGGTGAGGGCCACCTGTGCCATGGAAATGAAACGGTGGTGAGGGCCACCTGTGCCATGCTGGTTCCATATGGTATTGCCTCATCCCACTTTGATTCTACTGTTATTACCTTGAGGAGCTAAGTAAGAAAAATATGTGATAATATACAGATGAAACAAAAAAAAAGTATATATGAAAATAAACAGAAAGTGAATTGAAACATATTCGAAAAAGAAAGGAAAGAAAGAGTTTGAAATGTAATAAAAAAGGAAAGATGTTCTCACCTTATGTTGGGATCGGCCGTAACCAACATAGAGCGAGACACGTAATGAAATAAATAGTACTTTAAGAATAATGGTATCATGGACTGATCACCCATGAGCTATTATTTGAGATGTATATATGACAACACAAGGAAAGTCAGATGAGCCGATACTTAAGGAATGCCACCACACTGCACGAATATACATAGGACATACAAATTCAGTAAGAAGTAAATAAAGAATAACCACAATGCAACGAGAAGGAAGCTTAAAAATGAATATAGCAGAGAATGAAAATTGTACAAGAAAGAATGGAAAAGAATAAATTTAAATCAAAGTTAAAGAAAACATAAGTGAATAATAATAACGCTTCGAATGAGAAATCGTGACAAAAGTCAAAGCATGTTGAACCACATAATAGTCTATTGGACAATCTTGTAGAATAATAAACAACAAGTGAATAGAGACGGGAAGAAAATAGAATACAAAAGGTAAAACATGTTGAATCTTAAAATAGTTAATTCCAGTAAATGAATAAGTGCAAAAATAAGGCAATACGTAAACAATATAGAGAGATGATAGAGAGCAATCAAGTGAATCAGGTGAAAGAGTGGCAAAAGCAATAGACAGTTGTTAAAGAACATCAAGTATATAGAATGAGTAAGCTTCGGGGTGAAGCTTAAATTAAGGGGGATAGAATTGTAACATCCCAAATCCCAGATTGGTAAGAAACAGGCATAGAGGATATGATTTAGGCTTAGAACAAGGAAGTTTAGAACATGACCTATAACTTGAGTTTGAATTTCATCCAAGTTAATGATAGAATTAGAGAGTCTCAAAGAATACTTAATTGTTTATTTGTGTCTTAGCTAGATTTATAACCTGAAATTACTCAATTTGGAGTTGTAAAGAATAAGATATGATGGATTTAGTAGACAATGTGCAAGCTGCCTCAGGACAGCATAGTAGGCTTGAATTCGAAGGACCATCAAAAATCAGATATAGCTCGGATCGACCTGAAATTTTGACACAATGTAACCCCGGATGTCTAGTTTCAGTGGGAATAAGAATTAATTAATTTGGAGTTGTGAGTAAAAAGATATTAATAAAGAAAGACAGAAAGGTCAGGAAGGGATATCAAAAGGACCTAAGTGAAAATTTCTCAAAAGTTAGGGGCAACTATGTAAACTTAAAAATTAAGAGTCGGAAGTTCTTAATAGTGCCCATATCCAACCCCGGAAGAATATTCTCAAGATTAATTGGGTCATAACCGTGGGTTTCAATTTTTCCCGAAAACGCACGGTTTAAAAGTTACAATCGATTAATCGCTGGAGGGTATTTTGATATTTTCACACCCCTAGACTATAAAATTACAGCACAAGAAAGTTGAGGGGGTCAAAATATGAATAAAAGGAAGCATAATGGCTTGCCAAATAAATAGATAAAAGAAGAAGGCAAGTGGACCAATTAAAAGTGGCCATTTTTGCTATAAGGTTTACCAATTGGAAGTCAACATTTATACCAACATATTTTCACCACTTATGGCTGCCATTTGGATCAAAATAAGCTAAGGAAAGAATATAAAAGCCCTCTCTTACATGGTGAACTCGTCCAAACCATAAGAGAAGGAAGAAGGAGGTGATTTTTCCAAAGTTTAAGGCTTTTGGTTGAAGATTTTGATTATAAGGTAAGAGAAACCTATCTCTAGTTTTAATTTCATGGACTAATGGTTAATTTAAGAGATTGAAATTATGGTTCATGTAGCTAGATTTGGAGAAAATTCAAGAAATAATTATTTGAAGGATTTGATGAAAGAAATAATGGTTTTAAGGTTAGAGGAGATTAGATTGAGGAAAAATTGGCAAGAAATGAATTGGTAGCTTATGTTTTCAAACCATAGGATGTATTTTTAAAGTGTGTATACTGGAATTCTTGTAGAAAATCAAGAAAAGATAAAGGAAAAAGAAGAAAAAGATCAAAGACGAGCTAAGGAAAGCAAAGGGGAAAAAGGTTTGGTACTTTAACCTTCTTGAATTCGTGATCTCTATTGCCTTTGCATTTGGATGTGTAATTGCTATAATTGTTCATGTGCTTGAGTTGTGGTGGTTATGTGGTTGAGATTTATGATGATATAGAAGTGTTTGTTGTGTATTGACTGATTTTGGGGTTGAGGTTATAAGGGAGGTAAATATGGGAGTGCTATGTTGTGTTGTTTTGTTGCAGCCAGCCATGTGTCCTGCATTTTTCTGGAACTTCAACCGAAATTTTGACTAGAAAAATGATAGAAATAGAACTTGACAAAGAATAATTAATTGTTATTCATGAAGTCAGTAAACCATAGGCTTTGGAACCAACTCATTTTCATGTGTGTAATGAAAGTTATGATCAAAATGATACCAGACGTACAAATTGAAAAACTGAGATTCCTCAGTCAGTAACCTGTGACTTGGGACTACGTTTAGGTGACCTTAATGATACATTTAGAAGCTGTGAAAGAATAATTAAATGTGACATTATGTGTTATGAAACCATATAATTTTGAATTTCCTAAATCCCACTTGTAGATAAAAAGATATGATCAAAAGAGTATAACTCATGCACACTGGAATTGTGAAACCGGACAGACTGAGATTTGTACCTTGAGTCAAGGTTTTGGTCCATTTACCTCAGGAATTAGATGTTGTGATAGAAGATATAAATGAACCCTTATATGTTGTCGAATGAGCGAACCATGCGCAGGCAGACCCTAGCAGACTGCAGGGCTAAATTAGAAATTGTATCAAAAATCACTTGTTGCTGTTTTAAGCTGAAATTTTTAATGAATATTGAATTATGTTTGTCATTTAATTTAAGATAAGAATCGTCTTAATCCGAGTTGCGTAGGTAAAGTTATCAATGAAATAGTATGCATTGCGCAGACTTGAGTAACCAATTGGCCAGGGAAGAGTTCAAGGAGTCATCAAGAATTATGTGTAACAAATTTAAATCTAGAAATTTAACCATAAGGACTCATATGAGTCTAGTTCGAGTGAAAACAATAATTTTTACATTCGGATTAGTAGAACAAAAGTTATTGGGGAAATAAGATAACAAGGTATATAAGAAACTAAATGCTAGAATTCACTGTTCATTTGATAAGAAATAAATGAGGTATAATCGAGATAAAATATTCATTAGGAATGAAATAAATTATCAAAAATATGCTCTTGAAAGCTAGACTAATTAAGAATAAGATAGCATTTTTTGTTTTTTGAAAATCACATCCCAATTGTGTTTTATTTAGATTTTAAAGCCCAACGAGGGATTTTTGTAGTATTGTAAAACCCGGTGTGGCCTAAAAAGTGCAGTCTGACCCAAAGGCCCGGAATGAAAACTTTGAACTATAAATTAGTTCTATTGAGCTGATTTAGGATAAAAATAGTTAGATTCTTAATCACTGGTGTCATATCTGTAACATTGTGTGTTTTGCATCTAATTTCTACTTAGCGGTTAAAGTACCCACTAAGCTATATGCTTAGCGAGTTTAGTTTTCTAAACTCGTAGGTTATGGAGTCCAAGTTGACAAATGGGAAGCTACAAAGGAGCACCAGAGTGCGCAACAGTAGGTGAAGTGAGGAGCAAAGCAAAGTTTAGCTTGACATGTACTGTTAAGGACTTTCAAAATGAAATTATAACAATTAAAGAAATGTGTAAATTATTATTATTTGTAATAAAAAGGAAAAAAATTTTATTTAGCACATGTTCTATATACCATGTTGCATATACTGTAGCACACTTGGCTCGGCTGGAAATAGTCGGATTAAGGGGTGTTACACACCCAGTTTGTTGAACGATTCAACTTTGACCCATTTTGAAAAATAATCTACTGCTACTACAATGAAACGGTGACCATTTGAGGCTGTCAGATGTATTTCTCCTATAATGTCGATACCCCAGGTGGCAAAGGGATAGGGTGAAGACATAGAATGTAATTCTTTAGGAGGCATGTGATTCAAGTTACCATACATTGACATTGTTGGCACTTCTTTACGAACTCAATACAATCTTTCTCCATGGTCAACCAGCAGTAACCTTATCGAATAATCTTCTTAACTAGAGTCAAACCACTCATGTGTAGACCGCAACTTCCCACATGTATTTCTGACATGATACGCTCCACTTCAGGCTTCCTTAAACATCTTAAATGAACCCCATCAGGCCATCTTTGATATAACTCTCCATGGAATGTGATGCATTGCAATGAACACCGCCTTATGGCTCTTCTCTCTTTCTTTGTTGCCCCCAGCGGGTATTCTCTTTCCTCTAAAAATCACCTTATAGTGTCATACCATGCATCATGGTCTGTATCAGTTTCCATGATTGTCTCATATTCATAACAAGGAGTTGATGAACTGGTCAAGATTAGAGGCTTAAGGAATAAGCTGATAGGGTTTTCCCATACCGAAGCCAATGTGGCCAGGGCATCAGCCATCTGATTTTCTTCTCTTGATAGTTGTATAAACCTACACTCCTTAAAGTTCTTCTTCATCATGGTCAGGTAATGGTGGTATGGTTTTAATTTTTCTTCTTTCAACTCCCACTTTCCATTTACTTGGGATGCTACTAGCAATGAATCGCCAAAAACTTCCACCTTATCCACCTTCATAATCATTAGGGTTTCCAAATAAAAAATACAAGCTTCATACTCCACCATATTATTAGTTGCCCTAAATTTTAACTTTTTGGTTAAAGGAATAAGTTTCCCTTTGGGCGATTCTAGTATAACTCTCAAACCTATTCCTTTCCTGTTTACTGCTCCATCAAAATACATTTTCCACCCTTGTACATCAATTGCCTTTAAATGTTCATTCGAAAATTCCAAGATTACCTCTTCGCTATCTGGTAATGGTTGTTGGGTTAGGAATTCTGCCACCGCTCTACCTTTGATTGTTTTCCTATTTACATATTCAATCTCAAATTCTTCTAATATTATCAAACATCGACCATATTTCCCAATCAAAGAGGGTGTCTCTTAAGTACCTCATTGGATCCAACGATTGAAAGTAATGCCGCAACTTCTTAGAAGACCAAATCACGGCTATACAGATCTTTTCAATGATACTATACTTAATTTCATAAGGTAGGAGCTTTCTACTCAAATAGTAAACTGCATGCTCAATCCCTAACTCATCTGCTTGGGCTACCATGGCTCCTATTGACTCTTCTTCTACTGCTAAGTATAGTAATAGAGGTTTACTGGGTTTAGGTGGTTTTAACATAGGGGGATTCAACAAATACTCTTTTATTCGCTCAAAAGCCTTTTGACATCCTTCATTCCATTTGACTGGCTGATTCTTTTTAAGCAATTTGAAGATAGGCTCACAACTTGTTGTGAGCTTTGCTATAAATCTGCTAATGTATTGTAATTTACCAATAAATCTCCCAACTTCTCTCTCTGTCTTAGGGGCTGACATATCCCTGATTGCTTTAACTTTGTCAAGATCAATCTCAATGCCATTTAGACCAATCACATGTCCCAATAATTTACCTAAGGTAACCCCGAACACACACTTCTTTTGGTTTAATCTTAGCTTATATTTCAAAGCTCTATCGAAGAATAATTCTAGGTTTTGGAAGTGTTGTTCCCTTGTATCTGATTTAACCATCATATCATCAACATATACTTCAACTTCTTTGTGCATCATGTCATGAAATAGTGTGGTGGCCATCCTTTGGTAGGTTGCTCCAGCATTCTTTAAGCCGAATGGCATCACCCTATAACAAAATATACCCCATGCAGTAATGAAAGTAGTTTTGGCTTTATCCTCTTGGGCCATTAACACTTTATTGTATCCAGAAAATCCATCTACAAATGAGTGTAGCATGATTGAGGTTGCACTATCAATGAGGACATCTATATGAGGTAAAGGGAAATCATCCTTAGGGGAAGCCTTGTTTAAACCTCTATAATCCACACAAACCCTTATCCTTCCATCTTTCTTTGGCACGGGTACTATGTTGGCTAGCCAATCTGGATATTCTATCACTTTAAGGAACTTTACTTGTATTTGCTTAGTGACATCTTCCTTAACCAACTCAGCACACTCAGGTCTTAATCGCCTAAGCTTTTGTTTGACAGGTTTCATATGAGTCTAAGTAGGAATTTGATGTTCGGCTATGTCTCGATCTATTCCAGGCATATCCTCATAAGACCAATCAAACACTTCTTCATATTTTTTGAATATTTTTTCAAATCTCTCTCTCTCATCAGGAGTAAGGTCGGATGCTATGCTAATGTTTTTAGGATTTTCGGTTGTTCCCAAATTTAATGATTGTGTGTTAACAGAATTAATATTAAAGATGCTCTTGTAACTGCTATTTGAATGTATACAAACATCAGGAGAAACATCACACAAGTAAGCAAAATCAGACTTTATTGCATTCATTTTGGAAAAAAAAACATCATCATCCTCATACAAAGCAGACAAATTAAAATCAAAATCAAAATCATTGTTCTCAAAATCATAAGGCAGGATGTCTTCAAACTTCTCTTCAACTAGGGCAGCAATCTCCTCCGGAGTCTTCTAGACTTTCAGGACAGCTTCAATCTTCTCTTTTGGATTGGATTCTTTGTTAGCTGACAGGGTGAGATCTTTCTTCACTTGGTTGACTAGCTCAGGCCACATCTGCAAAAATTTCAAAACCTGGGATCAACTTTCCCATGAACATGATTGGCTCGGGCTTTCCTTGGAGTGGTCCCATATCTGGAGCTTTGACAAAAATCTCATCAAGTGCTGGGAAGCTCATCTTCTCACTCTTCTTTGGCTGGACATCATTGTTTTCATCATATCCCAACCCTTTCTTGGAAGTTTGAGTTCTAAAGTCTAGCAGCTTTGTCAAACCGGCCTTACCCTTTCCAAGACCAGATCCGGTAAGGTAGTTCATGTTCTTCATCATATTTAAGACTTTGGATTCCACTACTTCATCATCAAAAATTGCATCTACTTGGAAACCATTGAGAGGCCTCTTAATCATTAGAGCGTTAACAATCTCATTATCTTTAGCTTCAATGACCACTGTCTCATCTCCGTTGGGGAACTTGATCTTTTGATGAAGGGTGGAAGGAACTCCACCAAGAGAATGAAACCATGGTCACCCCAAGAGTAAGACAAAGGTAACCGGTATGTCTAAAACAACAAACTCAATAATAGATTCAATTGGACCAACCTTGACAGTAGCTTTGAAAGTCCCTTCGGCGTGTCTCTTAGTGTTGTCATAAGCCTGAATTGTTACTTCGCTTGGGTTTAGATCCCTTGTTGACATGGCTAGCTTTGGCAATATCTTAAGTGGACAAACATTTATGGCGGACCCATCATCGACCATCACACATGGAGTCCTCTTCCCCTTGACTTCTATTTTGATAAAGAGAGGGCGGATGTGATCTCTCCCCTCCTCTGGTAAGTCCGCATCCGAAAAAGAAACTGCTCCCATATTAACTTCACTCTTTTTTGAACCTCTTCATATTTCACTAACCCTTCAATTTTTATGAAGTTGATCAGCTCCTACGGTGTCGTGGAGGTAGAAATTGGCATGCTAGCAAAGGCTTTGGCCATAGTTTCTCGGTGCTTTTTAGAAGTAGCTAATAAGTCCCAAATGCTAACACTTGCTTGGGTTCTTTTCAATTGCTTGAGCACAGCATCATCTTCCTCTTCTTTATTTCCTATTTCAACTTCCTTACCCTTATTAGTTTCTACCTCCTTAGGTGGTGGCCTTGCATAAGGCTTACCGGATCTAGTGTTCATTACTTCAACTTCTTCGGGCTCGGACCAAGTCCACTCCTCCTTCTTAGATACAAGATCATCATCACTATCGCTTGAATCCTAAAACCCATTGACAACACAAATTGTTACTTCTTCACCCATCATAGCTTGTTTAATTTTGCCAAATGCATCTTCTTCTTTGGTCGCTTTTCCACCCACATCTTGAAAAGAAGACATGACAAAATCTTCATGCAAACCTCCTCCAATCATGAAGGTTGCCGGCGGTGGTACCCTATTGAACTTTGGTAAGGGATTATCTTTGGTGTTTGGCTTATTGGGCTCGGGCAGCTTCCCATTATCGATTAGATTTTGGATCTCATGTCTCAACCTCACACATCTATCCGTGTCGTGCCCTTGCATTTGGTGAAATTGACAAAATGCTTTAGTGTCGAAATTAGGTGGGAGAGGGTTAAGCAAAGGATGAGGATTTAAGGGTTGTAACAATCCCTTCCTTTGTAGCTTATTGAGAACCGAAGACATCGATTCCCCAATTTTGAAAATTATCTCCTTGTTCCTTGGTTAGTAGCATTGACACCGACTGCCTTTTGCATGCTTTGGCTACCAGACTGATAATTTCCTTTCTCGCTCCTTCTTGTTGAAAAATGGTTCTTCTCCCTTTCCCATTCCTCAATTTGCAAACCCGCTTGGAGAAGGTCTTTGAAATCACGAATGAGTGTATAAGACATACTTTCACATAGACTAGGCAACACCCCTCTCACAATTATCCTTATTTGATCGGATTCATCGGGCCTATTCTTAAGCAAAATGGCCTTGTTTCTCCTTCTCTTCACATAATTCACAAAATTCTTATTCGACCTTTGCCTAATGGACTCCACTTCCATTAAGGTAACTTCCATCTCGATATTATATGCATATTATTGGATGAAGGCTTTGTAAAGTAGATCCCAACTCTTTTGTGTTCCGTCATCTAAGGTATTGAACCAATTTTGGACAACAGGGTCCAATGAGAGCATGAAGTACCTTAGGGTTTGAGCCTTAGTAGCTCGAGCAGACTGCATAGCAGTGATATACTGCTTCACATGGAGATGAGGATTTTCGATTCCATCAAACTTTGCGAAAGATGGCATCTTGAACTTGTACGGGACTTCTTCATCTAACTCAAATAATTTGTCAACTTCGGACATTTCCTCGATTTTCAATTTCTTCTCAAATTTCTTTTCTAAATCAGCAATCATTTTTTCAACATCAAAAGTTTTGGTTTTCTCCATAGTTGACCTTTCAACAACCTTCGGTTCTTTCTTCTTGTCTTGAGGATCTTGGTAGTATTGAGCCCAATCATCATCATCATCAATGAACACCTTTTCATCATCAAAAACCACTTCACCAACTTTGGTCTTCCCTTTGTCCCTTGGCTTCTTAGTGCTAGTAGATGCCTCGACATGATTTTCTAAGATTGCAGTCAATTGGTTCTTCATGGTCTCAGCTAGGGCCTCTTTTATTTCTTCCATCTTGGCGTTGAGGGCATCATCCACCATTCTTTGAATTTGTTTGGGATCCATTATTTTTGGTGAGCAAGTGATTGAGTCATTGCTAGATCATCTCCGGCGTAGGTCGGATTGTTGTAAGCTTTTGAACTGTCATAATCCAGGGCTGTGAGCCAAAAAGGATCAATGATATGAGATGCAAATGTATGTATGTATGCATGTATGCACAAACAGTCAACAAACAAGGATAAAAAGGACGCTCCTTCCAACCTTATAAAATCCACACACGAATGGCAAGTCTCTTTTCCTATGTATATGGTTAACAAAATACCAACATGGGGTATCTTGTTTTTGAATAATTCCCTTGGACGTTTCAACCAATAGTTATATTTTCAAAAATGAAAATTAGTTCATAATAATTCCCATTAATTAGGTTTTAATCCATTTATCCAACCAAAGTAGCTTTTATGCTATATTGGACTAAAACTAAATTAATAGGTTTATTACAGATAGATTTCTCACTTGAAAAAGTAACTAATGATTCATGCCAAAAACAAGCCCATGGTTAATTTATTCTTAGTATAAACTGGGCTCACAATTGATTTTTGGTATTTCATAATTGACCTAAATATTTGTAAGCTCTTTGCAAGAAAAGGTTGGATGAAAATAATTTTGTTTCTAAGCCCATTGTAAAAAGATTTTAGAAAAAAAAATTTTGGGCTTAGTATTTGAGCCATGAGCAAAAGAATTTTTGATTTATTTTTAGAAAAGTCTTATGTCCAAAGACCATCTTGAAAAGTTTTGAAAATTATTTTAGTCTTTTGGACTTTAAAGAAAAGTTTATTTTAAGCTTACAATGTACTTAGGTCATATTAGAAAAATAACAAACTAAATAAGCCATAATTTAAGCTAAGATAAATTAACCATAGTCAAACAACATGCATTTGGGGTAAAACCTAAGGAAAGTAACTAGGCCAATTACATGAGCTTTAGTCTTTGGGTTAAAAGGCTTAGGTTCCCATAGCAAGTATATACCAAATGGTACGAGGCTATGAGTGGTTATGCCATGCTCGATCTCCACACCTTGAGTGAAAGTATGGTATCCCTTACATAACACAACACAGGTAACACAGGCGTCCTAACTCACGCACACGATGCAATCTAATATGATGCAATGGATAATATCATTATAAGAAAGAATAGAATAATATAAAGACCAACGAAATTAACTTCTCTTATCCCCAGTGGAGTAGCCACTGTGAGCAGGGATTTTCGCCCCCACTCCCGGTGGAATGGTTCTTGCGACTTCAGCACTATTTAGGCTCGGGGCCTTAGAGAACACGGACCTAAATCTGGAGAAAATGGAGTCGCCACCCGGATGGGCTGTGAAAAAGAGAGGGGTGGATGACTCGATTCCTAAGGAATCCCCAACCCCCTAATGGGTTTGGAAAGCTGGGTACGTGTGGGGAAGGTGAGAAATGTCCCAACACCCCCACAACGCCCGATTCAAGTTAGGGCTACAGTTTCTATTTAAAATTCTTTAATTAATACTTTAGGGTTTTGGAATTTTAGCATTATTTAGGGTTTGCAATTATTAGCTACTGTACACTTTAAGGGAATTAAAATGGAGCAAAGTTTTATAATTTAAGAGGTTGATAAAGTTCTTTGATTAACCAAATTCGTGTTTGAGAAGTGAAATCATGAAACTAGGGTTTGGACACTTTAAAACATTAGGTCCATGTGTTGAATTTTATTTATTCCTCCAAAGATATTTAACTAATGATATTTAACTAATGAGGTACCTACCAAGTGGAAACATACCTCTTACAACATTTATAAATCTAAATAAATTGATAAAAATAAATAACCATTCATAATAAATAAATCATTCATCAAAGGTACCAAATATCAATAAAAAGTAAACATCCATCCATGATAAATAAAATAAACCAAGCATTGAATTTAAGTAAATTAAAGCATAAGAAATAAAACCAAGCATAATTAAATATAGAATTAAATAAGGCAAATAAAAAATCTAAGTTATAGCTATTGTTTCCATTTAGAATTATTTAAGTTCTAAATCTAAGTTATTTCATGTGTTCAGGGGTTTTGGATTTTCATAAAATTAAGCTACTGTGACTTTTTTATGGAATTAAAATAGATTGTGGTTTTATGTTTTAAAAGGTTGATAAAGTTATTTGATTAACCAAATTAATGTTTGAATGGAGAAATCATGAAACTAGGGGTTGGACACTTTAAAACACTTTTGATTTATGATTTCAAGCTCATTGTGTGAATTTAAAATATTTGTATTTTTATGGTTTTTTAAGTTTTAAAGGATTAAGGTTTAGAAGAAATTAGGGTTTAAAGTTTTAAAGGGTTTGGGTTTACAATTTTGAGTTTTGGAATTGAATTAGGATTTTTGGATTTTTGGATTAAAGTTTCGGGTGATGAGTTTGAATTAGGGTTTAGAAAGACAATTTGATAATTTCATGAGGTTTTATGAATTTAAACAAAGTGATTTAAAGTTTATATAAAATAGAAAAGATATTTTTAAAGCTCTTGGAAGCAAACAGAATCACAATTATGGTTTTGATAATTTAGAAAGACAAATTAAGGTTTTAGGGATTTGAAGAAATAATTTGATGATTTTAAACTTTTGAAAGAATAAAGCAACAAAATAGGGTTTTTGACTTTAGAAAAACTAAATTAAAGTTCTAAGATTTTAAATTTTGAAAAATACAAATTCCTAGTTTTAGCTATTGTGAAAAAAAATAACCAAAGAATTTAATACATACTTCCTTTTGATGATTCCTCCAAAAATTATTTTTCTTGGATGAATTAAAACAAAGAAAATTTCTGCCTTTTGAATTGCTTAAATTGTGTCCCTGCTATTCCAAAAAAAATATCAAATTGAATTGCTCCTTTTCCTTCACTGATTTGGTTTCAACGTTTTCAAGCTACTGTCCAATTTTTTTATTTTTGGCCCCCCTCAATTTGATTGCCTTTGGTCCTTATTTATAGAGGTTTTATATGGTTTATTCCTAATTAATCATGGAAAATAATATTGATAAGAAAAGAAAACCGAAACCTAATTGAATTAGGTTTCGAAAAATTTGAGTTGAAAAAATTGCGCTGCCGAAAAAAATTACTGTAGGAAAAAATGCGCTTGCAAAAAAAACTTCTGCGGAAAAATTACGCTGGCAAAAAAGTTGCCGCAGCTGGGTTCGGGCTGCGGGGCAAAAATTTGCATGCGGGCCATTTCGCTGCAACCCTTTTCGGCGATGAAATTTTTCGTCGCCGATTTTTATTTATTTATTTATTTTTATTTATTTTTTATTAATTATAAAAATTAAATACTAAGACAAATATTATTTAATTAAGATAACAAAAAATATTTTGGACTAATTAAAATATACTGGACAACACAAAATTATTTTGGATTGATTAAAATATATTGGACCGAATTCGGTTTTGGTTTCCTTTTCTTAATTAATGTTAAATTTCGTGAGCAACTAAGATTAATCATAAAAAATCTTCTATAGATAAGGACTAAAACAACACAGAAGGGGTCCGAAATTTAGAGGGAAATTTAGGAGGAAAAACATTGAAAGAAAATTGGATTTTAAGAATTCCTGCTAGCAGTGAAATCGATCGGACTTTTTAAGAGAAGCAAACAAGCAATTTAATTCATCAAAGGCAGCAAAGCTTGTCTTTGATTTTGTTCATCAAAGAAACAATTTTTGGTGGAACCAACAAGGTATGAATTTCTTTATTTAGTTTTCTTGATAGTAGCTTCATCACTCAAGATTAAAACTTATTGTTTTCATTTCTTCAAAATCTTAAAACCCTAATCTACTTTGTAGCTTTTCAAAACCTTAAATGGTTTCATTAATTTTCGAAAACCCTAATTTGCTTTCCAATTGTCCAAAACCCTAAATTGAACCATTTTCTTTTCACAAACCCTAAAAATATCTTTTCTGTTTCTATAAACCTTAAATTGTTTTGTTTATTTTCATAAAGCTTTATAAAATTATAAATTATTTTTCCAAATTCTAAAATCAAATTCATTCTCCGAAACACTAAAAACCCTAATTCAACTTTAAAACTCAAACAGTAAGCTCAAACTAGCTAACATTAAACCCTAATTCCCTTAAAACCATTAAGCCCTAATTTTTCTAAACCCTAATCCTTTAAACTCTAAAACCTTATAAACCTAAATGTAAAAATTCAAACACAGTAGGCCTAAAATTCAACACAGTCAATAGCTAAACTAGGGTTTGTTTTAATTCATCTAAGAAAAATAATTTTTGGAGGAATCATCAAAAGGAAGTATGTATTAAATTCTTTGGTTATTTTTTTTCACAATAGCTAAAACTAGGAATTTGTATTTTTCAAAATTTAAAATCTTAGAACTTTAATTTAGTTTTTCTAAAGTCAAAAACCCTATTTTGTTGCTTTATTCTTTCAAAAGTTTAAAATCATCAAATTATTTCTTCAAATCCCTAAAACCTTAATTTGTCTTTCTAAATTATCAAAACCATAATTGTGATTCTGTTTGCTTCCAAGAGCTTTAAAAATATCTTTTCTATTTTATATAAACTTTAAATCACTTTGTTTAAATTCATAAAACCTCATGAAATTATCAAATTGTCTTTCTAAACCCTAATTCAAACTCATCACCCGAAACTTTAATCCAAAAATCCAAAAATCCTAATTCAATTCCAAAACTCAAAATTGTAAACCCAAACCCTTTAAAACTTTAAACCCTAATTTCTTCTAAACCTTAATCCTTTAAAACTTAAAAAACCATAAAAATACAAATATTTTAAATTCACACAATGAGCTTGAAACCATAAATCAAAAGTGTTTTAAAGTGTCCAACCCCTAGTTTCATGATTTCTACATTCAAACATTAATTTGGTTAATCAAATAACTTTATCAACCTTTTAAAACATAAAACCACAATCTATTTTAATTCCATAAAAAAGTCACAGTAGCTTAATTTTATGAAAATCCAAAACCCCTAAACACATGAAATAGCTTAGATTTAGAACTTAAATAATTCTAAATGGAAACAATAGCTATAACTTAGATTTTTTATTTGCCTTATTTAATTCTATATTTGATTATGCTTGGTTTTATTTCTTATGCTTTAATTTACTTAAATTCAATGCTTTGTTTATTTTATTTATCATGGATGGATGTATACTTTTTATTGATATTTGGTACCTTTGATGAATGATTTATTTATTATGAATGGTTATTTATTTTTATCAATTTATTTAGATTTATAAATGTTGTAAGAGGTATGTTTCCACTTGGTAGGTACCTCATTAGTTAAATATCATGTAATTTAATTTGCTTTTCTATTTTAGAACCAATGTAAAGGGCATATTTCTACCTTTCGGTGGGTGTCCTATTTAGGCATGCGATGAAAGGACATGTTTCCATCTTCCGATGGTTGTCCATTTATTTGTTTTTCTTGGACCTTGCTTTGATTTTAATATATTGATGCTTTCTTTTAATTATTGTGTGTAATATGGATAATATTGTTGTATTTAAGAATTTTATAATATTAAGACCTGTAAAGAAGGCCGGTTCCAATGAACCGGGCATTGTGGGGGGTGCTGGGCCATTTCTCACCTTCCCCACACGTACCCAACTTTCCAAACCCATTAGGGGGTTGGGGATTCCATAGGAATCGAGTCATCCACCTCTTTCTTTTTTCCTGGCCCGTCCAGGTGGTGACTCTATTTTCTCCGGACTTAGGTCCGTGTTCTCTAAAGCCCCGAGCCTAAACAGTGCCGAAGTCCTAAGAACCATTCTACCGGGAGTGGGGGGGAAAAATCCCTGCTCACAGTGGCAACTCCACTGGGGATAAGAGAAGTTGATTCCATTGGTCTTTATATTATTCTATTCTTTCTTATAATGATATTATCCATTGCATCATCTTAGATTGCATCGTGTGCATGAGTTAGGATGCCCGTGTTACCCGTGTTATGTTATGTAAGGGATACCATACTTTCACTTAAGGTATGGAGATTGAGCATGGCATAACCACTCATAGCCTCGTACCGTTTGGTATATACTTGTTATGGGAACCTAAGCCTTTTTACCCAAAGACTCAAGCTCATGTAATTGGCCTAGTTACTTTCCTTAGGTTTTTACCCCAAATGCATGTTGTTTGACTATGGTTATCTTATCTTAGTCTAAATCATGGTTTATTTGGTTTGTTGTTTTTCTAATATGACCTAAGTATATTGTAAGCTCAAAATAAAATTTTCTTTAAAGTCCAAAAGACCAAAGCTATTTTTAAATTTTTTTTCAAGTTGGTCTTTGGACATAAAACTTTTCTAAAAAAAAATCAAAAATTCCTTGGCCCATGGCCCAAATACTAAGCCCAAAATCCATTTTTCTAAAATTTTTTACAGTGGGCTTAGAAACAAAGCTATTTTCACCAAACCTTTTCTTGCAAAGAGCTTGCAAAAATATTTAAATCAATTATGAGATACCAAAAATCAATTGTGGGCCTAGTTTATAATAAGAATAAATTAACTATGGGCTTTTTTTGGCATGAATCACTAGTTACTCTTTTCAAGTGATAAATCTATCTATAGTAAACCTCTTAATTTTGTTTTAATCCAATATAGCATGAAAGCTACTTTAGTTGGTTGAATGGATTAAAACTTAATTAATGGGAATTATCATGGATGGATTTCCATTTTCAAAAATATAACTATTGGTTGAAACGTCCAAGGGAATTATTCAAAAATAAGATACCCCATGTTGGTATTTTGTTAACCATATACCTAGGAAAAGGGAATCGCCATTCGTGTGTGGATGTTATAATGTTGGAAGGAATGTCCTATTTATCCTTATTTGTTAATTGTTTGTGCATACATGCATACATGCATTCATTTGCATCTCATATCATTGATCCTCTCTGGCTCACAGCCCTGGATTACGATAGTTCTAAAGCTTACAACAATCCGACTTATGCCGAAGATGAAGTATCTAGCAACGACTCAATCACTTGCTTACCTAAAACAATGGAGCTCGAACAAATTCAAAGAATGGTGGATGAAGCCCTCAATGCGAAGATGGAAGAAATCAAAGAGGCCTCAGCTGAGACCATGAAGAACCAGTTGACTGCAATCTTAGAGAACCATGTCGAGGCGTCTGCTAGCACTAAGAAACCAAAGGAGAAAGGGAAGACCAAAGTTAGTGAAGTGGTTTTTGATGATGATTGGGCTCAATACTACCAAGATGTTCAAGAAAAGAAGAAAGAACCAAAGGTTGGTGAGAAAGCAACTATTGAAAAGACCGAGACATCCGATGTTGAAAAGATGATTGCTAATTTAGAAAAGAAATTTGAGAAGAAGCTGAAAACCGAAGAGATGTCTGAGATCGACAAACTATTTGAACAAGATGAAGAGGTCCCTTATAAATTCAAGATGCCTTCCTTTGCTAAGTACAATGGCACCGGAAATCCTCATCTTCATGTGAAGCAGTACATCACTGCATGCAGTCTGCCCGAGCTACTAAGGCTCAAACCCTAAGGCACTTTATGCTCTCATTGGACCCTGTTGTCCAAAACTGGTTCAATACCTTAGATGATAGAACACAAAAGAGTTGGGATCTACTTTACAAAGCCTTCATTCAACAATATGGATATAATGTTGAGTTAGAAGTTACCTTAATGGAAGTGGAGTACATTAGGCAAAGGCCAAATGAGAATTTTGTGGACTATGTGAAAAGGTGGAGAAACAAGGCCGCTTTACTCAAGAAGAGGGCCGATGAATCCGATCAAATAAGGATGATTGTGAGAGGGGTGTTGCCTAGTCTTCGTGAGAGGATGTCTCATACACTCATCCATGATTTCAAAGACCTTCTCCAAGCTGGTTTGCAAATTGAAGAATGGGAAAGGGAGAAGATACGCTTTGCAACAAAAAGGAATGAGAAAGGGAGCTATCAACTTGGTAGCCAAAGCATGCAAAAGGCCGACGGTGTTAATGCTACTAACCAAGGAACAAGGAGACAATTTTTGAAATTGGGAAAACCGATGTCTTGGGTTCTCAACAAGCTTCAAAGAAAAGGATTGCTACAACCCTTAAATCCTCGTCCTTTGCCTAACCCTCTCCCACCTAATTTTGATGCCAAAGCATTTTGTCAATTTCACCAAATGCAAGGACATGATACGGATAGATGTGTGAGGTTGAGACATGAGATCCAAAATCTAATTGATAATGGGAAGCTACCCGAGCCCAATAAGCCAAACACCAAAGACAACCCATTACCAAAATTAAATAGGGTACCACCACTGGCAACCTTCATGATTGGAGGAGGTTTGCATGAGGCCTTTGTCATGTCTTCTTTTCAAGATTTGGGTGGAGAAGCAACCAAAGAATAAGAGGCATTTGAATAAGCTATGATGGGTGGAGAAGTAGCAATTTGTGTTGTCAATGGGTTTAGGGATTCAAGTGATAGTGATGATGATATTATACCCAAGAAGGAGGAGTGGACTTGGTCCGAGCCCGAAGAAGATGAGTTGATGAATACTAGATCCGGTAAGCCTTACGCAAGGCCACCACCTAAGGAGATAGAAACTAATAAGGGGAAGGAAACTATGGCCAAAGCCTTGGCTAGCATGCCAATTTCTACCTCCACAACACCGGAGGAGTTGATCAACTTCATAAAAATTGGGAAAGTAATGAAATATGAAGATGTCCAAGAAAAGAGTGAAGTTAATATGGGAGCAATTTCTTTTTCAGATGCGGACTTACCGGAGGAGGGGAGAGACCACATCCGCCCTCTCTTTATCAAAATAGTAGTCAAGGGGAAGAGGACTCCATGTGTAATGGTCGATGATGGGTCCGCCATAAATGTTTGTCCACTTAAGATATTGCCAAAGTTAGCCATGTCAATAAGAGATCTAAACCCAACTGAGGTGAAAATTCATGCTTATGACAACACTAAGAGGCATGCCGAAGGGACTTTCAAAGTGGCCGTCAAGGTTGGGCCAATTGAATCTATTGTTGAATTTGTTGTTTTAGGCATACTAGTTACCTTTCCCTTGCTCTTGGGGAGACCATGGTTTCACCCTCTTGGTGGAGTTCCTTCCACCCTTCATCAAAAGATCAAATTCCCCAACAGAAATGAGACAGTGGTCATTGAAGCTAAAGATAATTGTTAACGCTCTAATGGTTGAGAGGCCTCTCAATTATTTTCAAATGGCTGCAATTTCTGATGACGAAGTAGTGGTCTCCAAAGTCTTGAATATGATGAAGAACATGAACTACCTTCCCAGAGCTGGTCTTGGAAAGGGTAAGGCCGGTTTAACAAAGTTACCATATTTTAGAACTCAAACTTCCAAGAAAGGGCTGGGATATGATGAAGACAACGATGTCCAGCCAAAGAAGAGTGAGAAGATGAGCTTCCCACCACTTAAAGAGATCTTTGTCAAAGCCTCCAAGGAAGGCCTTAGCCAATCATGTTCATGGGTAAGTTAATCCCAGGTTTTGAAATTTTTGCAGATATTGCTGAGCTAGTGGAGCAAGTAAAGGAAGAGCTCACCTTGTCAACCAACAAAGAATCTAATCCAAAAGAGAAGAATGAATCTGCCTTGAAAGCCGAGAAGACTCTAGAGGAGATTGCCACCCTGGTTGAAGAAACATTTGAAGACATCCTGCTTTATGATTCTGAGAACAATGATTTTGATTTTGATTATAATTTGTCTACTTCGTATGAGGATGATGATGTTTTCTTTTCCAAAATGAATGTAATAAAGTCTGATTTTGCTTACTTGTGTGATGTTTCTCCTAATGGTTGCATACATTCAAATAGCAGTTATATGAGCATCTTTAATATTAATTTTGTTAACACACAATCATTAAATTTGGAAACAAATGAAAATCCTAAAAACATTAGCATAACATCCGACCTTACTCCTGATGAGAGAGAGAGATTTGAAAAAATATTCAAAAAAAATGAAGAAGTGTTTGCTTGGTCTTATGAAGATATGTCGGGGATAGATCAAGACATAGCCAAGCATCACATTCCTAGTTATACTCACATTAAACCTGTCAAACAAAAGCTTGGGCGATTAAGACCTGAGTGGGCTGAATTGGTTAAAGAAGAGGTCACTAAACAAATACAAGTGAAGTTCCTTGAAGTGATAGAATGCCCATATTGGCTAGCCAACATAGTACCTGTGCCAAAGAAAGATGGGAGGATAAGGGATTGTGTGGATTATAGAGATCTAAACAAGGCTTCCCCTAAGGATGATTTTCCTTTACCTCATATAGATGTTCTCATTTATAGTGCAGCCTCTAGCGTGCTACACTTGTTTGTTGATGGATTTTCCGGATGCAATCAAGTGTTAATGGCCCAAGAGGATAAAGCCAAAACTGCCTTCATTACTACATGGGGTATATTCTGATATAGGGTGATGCCGTTCGGCTTAAAGAATGCTGGAGCAACCTACCAAAGGATGGCCACCACACTATTTCATGACATGATGAACAAAGAAGTTGAAGTATATGTTGATGATATGATGGTTAAGTCTAATACAAGGGAGCAACACTTCCAAAACTTAGAATTATTCTTCGATAGAGCTTTAAAATATAAGCTAAGATTAAACCCGAAGAAGTGTGTATTTGGTGTTACTTTAGGCAAATTATTGGGACATGTAATTGGTCCGAATGGTATTGAGATAGATCCTGACAAAGTCAAAGTAATCAGGGATATGCCAGCCCCAAAGACGGAGAGTGAAGTTTAGGGATTCATTGGTAAACTGCAGTACATTAGCAGATTTATAGCAAAGCTCACAACAATCTGTGAGCCTATCTTCAAATTGCTTAGAAAGAATCAGCCGGTCGTATGGAATGATTGTAACACCCCTTCCCAACCCACATGTGTAAGCCGAGTAGAGGCGCCACACTATCCTAACGTTGCTACCAATTTACTTTGTCAAATTTTAGTTTTGATTTTTACAGAAATTTTGCCATAGTTTCGCCTAGAAATTTGGATCCCAAGTGTCGACAAAACTGGTTTTTCTGATTTTTTAAAATAATTTTTACACAAACCAATGCGAATACAATCAATCTCAATACACTCCCAATGAATCCACCTTATACCCTCAACTACAACCTGTAAGAAGAGTTCACACTTCTAAAATAAAGTAGAGGTTTATTATTATTACATACTACTAACGTACAGTATAACATAGTAATTCTCCATCTTATATATATACATATACATGCCACAACTAGCTATCTCATAATGAAAACTAAGAGATCTACCCTGAGATTTGCTGTGGTCTGGTCGTTGCTTCCCCAAGATTTATCTACTACTCCGAACCTACGAGTCAAGGAAAACTTAACTCGCTGAGCGTTGTCGCTCAGTGGGTACTTTACCGATAAAAATATAAGTAAAACATGAAAGCCTTTGAAACAAAATGAAATAATTAAATCATAAATCAACCAACCTTAAACCAATGGAAGTTTCTGTACATTCATTGCAATTATGCTTCCAACAAATGTAAAAACCATAATTTAAACTCATTTTGCATTACGTGGTTTAAAAGAAACAAGACTTTGGATCAGGCTCTACTGGTATATAGGGAACCATAGTGATAAGGCAGTGGGCCTCCCCACTGTAACATAGGTGGCCCTCACCACCGATATCAGATCACAGGAATGGGCCTCCCCATCCTGGTTAACCAATGGGCCTCCCCATTGGCTTCAGTGGCCTCACCACTGAATAAAATATCATATCACAATAATGAGCAGTACTGCATGCGTTAGTATAGTGCACCATACCCTTATCTACCACTCCCACTATCCAGTAGAGCAAAAAGGTTAAAATGATTCAATTTAAGTCTCAAACCTCATTTTAGAATGACTCGCGAAATCATTTTAAATTCCCATCGCACTTTGCCATTTATGCCGCGCAACACATTCTTTAGTCAAACCATTCCCCTTTTTCGCATATTTAATAACCACAATAAACATATTAAACATTTCAAAGCATTCCTCAAAATATCCCAAATTGACCAAATGAATAGTGTTGCGGCGAGAAAAATCGGCAACGCAAAATGGCATGACCAAATGAATAGTAAAATCTGGGTTTTCGTCAAAATTTCAGTCCACTTCAGTTATGCATTTGACAAAGTAAATGATCTTATTTTTGGCTGAAATTTTACAGAAAACTTATTTCATATGTTGACTAATTGCATGTAAAATGTCGTTGAAAAATTCATTCGTTTGCTGCCCCAAACAATTTACCCAAAAATAGTCCAGAAGCTGTCACTTTGGGACCATTTCGGCCCAAACATTTGAAATGCATAGGATAGTTTATTTTTCTTTTGCAAATCAATATTAAAGCTTCTTTAATAGTAATGTGAAGATTCAAACACTTCCTTTTAGCAATTTTTGCAAGTTTAACTCAAATCAAACTAATTAAAGTCCAAATAACTTACTAAATCAACTTGCCAAATTTTCTCAAAACATTTGGTTTCAATTAAATTTAACAACCCAATTGCCACAAGAAAACAAGAACATAACTCAAATATTTAATTTAAACTCAATCGATATATTTAAACATCAATTTCAAAACTTCCATAAACCAAAGTTTGTAAGCAAATAGAATTTCTTTTATGGTAAAGCACCAAATCAAAAGTAATTATTCAAAGGTAAAGTACCAAACCTTATTTCTTTAACTCCTCTTAGCTTTTCCTTCTTCTCCTTCTTTAATTCTTTATTTCTCCTTCAATCAATTCAAGATATAACATAAACCTTAGAAATTCAAAATAATAAGTTATCCTCCATTTCTTTTCTAACCGAAACCCTAATCCAACCTTATTAATCTTTATACATCTTGATTCTTCCATTTAATCAATTAATCTCCTCACTTACTTAATATTTTTCCAATTCCACATAAAGACTCTAATTCCCAATCTTCCAATAATTATATAACTACCTAAAACTAATACTAAAATTAAAGTCTACACACTTAAAAACCTTAGAACTTACCTTAAAAATCAAAGTTTGGAGAAACTTGGAAGTCCCTTGGTATTTTCTTTTGTTGGCCGAATTTGGTGAGTGGAAAAAGAGAGAATTTGCTCTTCATATCACCTATATTTATATACAAAGGAAGTGATGATCACCTTGACCACTTGTCCACTTTTTCTCTTTCTTCATTTATTACACATTTATTACACATGCCAAATGCTTTCTTTTGATTGGCCAACCTTTGATTTTTATAACTTCCTTTTTCCTTTACTTCTTTCCACTTGTCTCTCTTCCCATTGGATCTCATAAAGTTGTCCCGGGTTACCCATCCGGTCCCGACACGAAACCGAGCCACATTACGTTCCGGCGATTAATCGATCATATCTTTTAAACCGTATAGTTCCACGAGTCAAACTATATATAGTTTTGATCCTCTCGACCTCTACTTTCTATTTATAAGGTCTATTTTAGGTTTCCAAGTCATTTTGAAAAATTATCAATAAGCCCTCAACTTTTACAAAATTCCCTTTACGTCCTTTCCTTGCTCGGGTTTTCTTCCGGCTCCGTTTCTACTGACGATCGTTTCATATATAACCCCTCGTCATCCTCTACGCACTCATTTTTTTCCTACTTTAAATTTGTGTATAACTTTAATTGATAATGACCAAAATGCCCCTAGTCAAAATGTCTTCGTTTTCCTTTAACGGGACATTTCCTAGAAAAACCGTTACACGTCGTTGCGACCCGATTAATCTCTAGAATATTCTTCCGGGGTCGGATATGGGCACTATTAAGAACTTTCGACTCTTAATTTTTAAGTTTACATAGTTACCCCTAACTTTTGAGAAATTTCCACTTAGGTCCTTTTGATATCCCTTCCTGACCTTGCTATATTTCTTTATTAATATCTTTTTACTCACAACTTCAAATTAAGTAATTCTTATTCCCACAGAAACTAGACATCTGGTGCTACATTGTGTCAAAATTTCAGGTTGATCTGAGTTATATCTGATTTTTGATGGTCCTTCGAAGTCAAGCCTACTATGCTGTCCTGAGGCAGTTTGCACATTGTCTACTAAATCCATCATATCTTATTCTGTACAACTCTAAATTGAGTAATTTCAAAGTTATAAATCTAGCTAAGACACAAATAAATAATTAAGTCTTCTTAGAGACTCTCTAATTCTATCATTAACTTGGATGAAATTCGAGCTCAAGTTATAGGTCACGTTTTGAACTCCTTTGTTCTAAGCCTAAATCATATCCTCTATGTCTGTTTCTTACCAATCTGGGATTTGGGATGTTACAATGAAGATTGTCAAAAGGCCTTTAATCGAATAAAAGAGTATTTGTTGAATCCACCTGTTTTGAAACCACCTAAACCTGGCAAACCTCTATTACTATGCTTAGCAGTAGATGAAGAGTCGATAGGAGCCATGCTAGCCCAAGCAGATGAGTCGGGGATTGAGCATGCCATTTACTATTTGAGTAGAAAGCTCCTACCTTATGAGATTAAGTATAGTATCATCGCAAAGACCTGTATAGCCGTGGTTTGGTCTTCTAAGAAGTTGCAGCATTACTTTCAATCATATAGTGTGCAAGCAATTTCCAGGTTGGATCCAATGAAGTACTTAAGGGAGACACCCTCTTTAATTGGGAAATATGGTCGATGGTTGATAATATTAGATGAATTTGAGATTGAGTATGTAACTAGGAAAACAATCAAAGGTAGAGTGGTGGCAGAATTCCTGGCTCAATAACCATTACTAGAAAGTGAAGAGGTAATCTTGGAATTTCCAGATGAACATTTAGAAGCAATTGAAGTACAATGGTGGAAAATATATTTTGATGGAGCGGTAAACAAGAAAGGAGCAGGTTTGGAAGTTATACTAGAATCGCCTGAAGGGCAACTCATCCCTTTAGCCAAAAAAAATTGAAATTTATGGTAACCAATAATATGGTGGAGTACGAAGTTTGTATTTTCGGTTTGGAAACCCTAATGATTATGAAGGTGGATAAGGTGGAAGTTTATGACGATTCATTGCTAGTTGTATCCCTAGTAAATGGAGAATGAAAGTTAAAAGAAGAAAAATTAAAACCATACCACCATTGTCTGACCTTGATGAAGAAGAACTTTAAGGAGTGTAGGTTTATACACCTATCGAGAGAAGAAAATTAGATGGCTGATGCCCTTGCCACATTGGCTTCGGTATGGGAAAACCCTGTTAGCTTATTCCTTAAGCCTCTGATCTTGACCAGTTCATCAACTCCTTGCTATGAATATGAAACAATCATGGAAATTGATACAGACCATGATGCGTGGTATGATACTATAAGACAATTTTTGGAGGAAAGAGAATACCCACCAGGGGCAATGAAGAAAGAGAGAAGAGCCATAAGGCGGTGGTCATTGCAATACATAACCTTCCATGGGGAGTTATATTGAAGATGGCCTGATGAGGTGCATTTGAGATGTTTAAGAAAGCCTGAAGTGGAGCGCATCATGTCAGAAATACATGCGGGAAGTTGCAGTCTGCACATGAGTGGTTTGACCCTAGTTAAGAAGGTTATTCGACAAGGTTACTATTGGTTGACCATGGAGAAAGACTGTATTGAGTTTGTAAAGAAGTGCCAGCAATGTCAGATGTATGGTAACTTGAATCACATGCCTCCTAAAGAACTGCATTCAATGTCTTCACCTTGGCCATTTGCCACCTGGGGTATCACCATTATAGTAGAGATACATCCGACAGCCTCAAACGGTCACCGTTTCATTATAGTGGCAGTTGATTATTTTTCAAAATGGGTCCAAGCCGAATCCTTCAACAAGCTGGGTGCAAGTAAAATGGTTAGGTTTATCGAAAAGAACTTCATCTGCAGATATGGGGTCCCGCACAGTGCGATATCAAACAATGGGGCACAATTTCAAGGAGCAGTTAAGGATTTATTCTCGAAGTACCAAATCCATCATCATCAGTCCTCTCCTTATAGACCAAAGGATAATGGTACCGTGGAAGCAACAAATAAGACAATTAAGCAAATATTGTCCAAAATGACCAAGACTTACAGGGATTGGTCAGAGATTCTTCCCTTTGCTTTATGGGGATATAGGACAAGTGTGAGAACACCTACTGGGATGACACCGTTCTATTTGGTTTATTGGATGGAAGCGGTATTGCCAATTGAAATTGAGATCAAATCACTAAGAGTAGCCTTGGAAGCTGAGCTGCCTGAAATGGAATGGGTAGTAAGCAGATACACACAATTAGCTCTATTAGAAGAGAGAAGATTAAAGGCATTGTATCATCACCAACTGTATCAAAAGAAGATAGCTCGGGCCTACAATAGAAGGGTTAAGGTCAGAAAATTTTGAGTTGGGGATTTGGTGTTGAAGCAATGTAAGCCTAATGTATCTAATCGAAGAGGGAAGTTCAGACCTAGCTGGGAGGGGCCATATGTCGTGAAACAAGTCATGAACAAAGGTGCGGTAAAGTTGTCAGACATGGATGGGAACGAATTTACTGAGCCAGTAAACATTGACAGGTTGAAGAAGTTTTATGTATGAAAAATAAAAAAAGGAGCTTGCTAGGTTGAAAACCCAAAAAGGACAGCCTAGGCAAAAGTTAGAGCTCGCTAGTTTTGAAAACCCGAAAGGGCGGGCTAGGCAACAATTAGGGCTAAATGAGAGAAAATCGTCAATTAGAAAACCCGAAAGGGCTAATTGGCAACATGAGTGATCTTGTGTATGCTGGCTTTATGTTTGGTTGTTCCCTAATTTAATAAAACAGAATTAATGTTAAAATTGTTTTATGTGCACTGTTATAAGTATTCGACAGGATATGAATGAAATAGATAAACACAATAGCAAAAGGTGATGACGAATTATAAATGGAAAAGAAGCATCTTTTATTACATTAATTATTTTTTCATCCTAACAACACACTTTCTGAATTGACAAATGTAAAATCTATGGCAGTCGATAAGTGTAACGTGCAGGCCAGCTTTGCCTTAACCGATCCAAGTAGGCTTCAGTCAAGCAAGGCATGTCTAAGTCAGGAGCAAAGTCAAAATCACGAGGCTCAGCTCCATACTGATGTCCAAGTCGGCGAGGATCATAGCATGTACCTTGACGAAGAGCAGCATGGGGAACGTACATCAAGTATGTCCGCATGGTGATATGAGAAATCTTCCACCAAGGTACCAACCAACAGATATTGACTTCAGAGCGTGAATGGATCTAGTCAACCCAGTCAGCATATCTGTAGACCCTTAATTTTTGACCCAATCCGGTCCAATATGTTTTATTTAGTCCAAAATGATTTTTGTTGTCTAATTGGTCCAAAATAATTTTTATTAAATAATTTTTGCTTTAGTATCTAATTTTTATTAATAAAAAATAAAAATAAACAAATAAAAATCAAAAAATAAAAATAAAAATTAGAGTCAAAAAAATCGGCGACGAAAAAATCATCGCGCAGGCCCGTGGGCATTTCGCCCGCAGGAAATTCCTATAGGCAAAATAGTTTTTCTATTTCACTCGCAGGATTTTCCAGCGAAATAGCTCGCCCGTAGGAAATTCCTATCGGCGAGTCGCCCACAAGCCCACCGAGATCCCACTGCCGTAGTTTCTTGCGGCATAATTTTTTTGCCAGCGCTTTTTTTCCTGCGGCAATTTTTTTCAGCAACGCAATTTTTTCCGATGCAAAATTTCTGAAACCTAATTTAATTAGGTTTTGGTTTCCTTTTCTTATTTATATTACTTGCCGTGAATAATAAGGAATATACATAGAAAGACCTCTAAAATAAGGACTAAAGGCAACCAAATTGGGAGAGGCCGAAATCCAACAGTAGCTGGGAAAAATTGAAACCAAATCAAGGAAGGAAAAGAAGCAATTCAATTCAACTTTTTCTAGAACAGCAGGGACACTATTTAAGCAATTCAAAGGCAGCAATTGTCTTTGTTCTTGTTCATCTAAGAAGAATTATTTTTAGAGAATCAACAAAAGGAGGTATGTTAAATTCTTTTTGGTTTTACTTTTTCACATTAGCATAATCTATGAAATTTTATTTTTTAAATCAAAAACCTTAGAACTTTAATTTAGTTTTTCCAAAGTTAAAACACTAATACATTACTTTATTTTCCAAAAAGACTTAAAATTGTTATTTTTTCTTCTTAAAAATTTTAAAACTCTAATTGAACATATTTTTCCATAAAACTAGAATTTAAAATTCTGTTTCTTTTAAAATTTTAAACTTGGTATTGTTTCTTTCAAAAAACAATAAAAAACATCTTTTCTATTTATAAAAACTTCAATCCATTTGTTTAAATTCATAAAACTTCATAAAATTACCAAATTGATTTCCAAATCCTAAATTCAAATTCATCACCCGAGACCCTAATTCTAAAATACTAAAACCCTAATTCAACTTCTAAACCTAAAATAATAAACTCTAACTCCTTTAAAACTTTAAACCCTAACTTTTTTCTAAGCCCTAATCCTTTAAAATATTAAAAACCATAAAAATACAAAAACTTTAAATTTACACAGTAGCTTAAAATCACCATTTAAAACCATGAATCAAAAGTATTTCACCATTTAGACTTCCCAATGTTGTAAGAGGTATGTTTCCACTTGGTGGGTACCTCATTAGTTAAACATCATGTAATTTAATTTGCTTTTCTATTTTAGAACCAATGTAAAGGGCATGTTTCTACCTTTTGGTAGGTGTCCTATTTAGGCATGTGATGTAAGGACATGTTTCCATCCTTGGATGGGTGTCCATTTGATTTGCTTTGTTTGGACATTGCTTTGATTTTAATATAATGATGCTTTCTTTTAATTATTGTGTGTAATATGGATAATATTGTTATACTTAAGAATCTTATAATATTAAGACCTATAAAGGAGGCCAGTTCCAATGAACCGGGCGTTGTGGGGGTGTTGGGCCATTTCTCACCTTCCCCACACGTACCCAACTTTCCAAACCCATTAGGGTGCTGGGGATTCCTTAGGAAACAAGTAATCCACCCCTTTCTTTTTTTCGGCCCGTCCGGGTGGCGACTCCATTTTCTCCGGACTTAGGTCCGTATTCTCTAAGGCCCCGAGCCTAAACAGTGCCGAAGTCGCAAGAACCATTCCACCGGGAGTGGGGGCGAAAATCCCCGCTCACAGTGGCAACTCCATTAGGGATAAGAGAAGTTGATTCCGTTGGTCTTTATA
This sequence comes from Garcia nutans, assembly GCA_947685225.1. Lineage (NCBI taxonomy): Eukaryota > Viridiplantae > Streptophyta > Magnoliopsida > Malpighiales > Euphorbiaceae > Garcia > Garcia nutans. The sequence goes on from CANTUV010000045.1 coordinate 42,945,014, forward strand.
TTATTCTATTCTTTCTTATAATGATATTATCCATTGCATCATCTTAGATTGCATCGTGTGCGTGAGTTAGGACGCCCGTGTTACCCGTGTTATGTTATGTAAGGGATACCATACTTTCACTGAAGGTATGGAGATCGAGCATGGCATAACCACTCATAGCCTGGTACCATTTGGTATATACTTGCTATGGGAACCTAATCCTTTTAACCTAAAGACTAAAGCTCATGTAATTGGCCTAGTTACTTTCCTTAGGTTTTACCCTAAATGTATGTTGTTTGACTATGGTTGGTTTATCTTAGTCTAAATCATGGCTTATTTGGTTAGTTCTTTTTCTAATATGACCTTAGTATATTGTAAGCTCAAAATAAATTTTTCTTTAAAATCCAAAAGACCAAAACTACTTTCAAAATTTTTCAAGATGGTCTTTGGATATAAGACTTTTCTAAAAATAAATCAAAAATTCTTTGGCCCATGGGCCAAATACTAAGTCCAAAATCCATTTTTCTAAAATCTTTTTACAATGGGCTTAGAAATAAAATTACTTTTATTTAACATTTTCTTACAAAGAGCTTGCAAAATATTTAGGTCAATTATAAAATACTAAAAATCAATTGTGGGCCTAGTTTACACTAAGAATAAATTAACCATGGGCTTGCTTTTGGCATGAACCATTAGTTACTCTTTTCAAGTGAGAAATCTATTTATAATAAACCTCTTAATTTCATTTTAATCCAACATGGCATAAAGGCTACTTTAGTTGGTTGAATGGATTAAAACCTAATTAATGGGAATTATCATGGATTGATTTCCATTTTCGAAAATATAACTATTGGTTGAAACGTTCGAGGGAATTATTCGAAAGCAAGATGCCCCATGTTGGTATTTTGTTAACCATATACCTAGAAAAAGAGACTCGTCATTTGTGTGTGGATGTTATAAGGTTGGAAGGAACATCCTAATTATCCTTGTTTGTTGTTTGCATACATACATACGTTTGCATCTCATATCATTGATCCTTTCTGGCTCATAGACCTGAGGTACATCAATTCAAGAGCATACAACGATATCACCTACAGCACTGATTTTTAATTTAAGTGCTTCATTGGAAGGATGGATGCAAACCAGCTAAAGGATATAATCGATGAAGTTGTCAAAGCTAGGATGGCTGAGCTACAAGATCAATTGGTTAAAATTATGAAGACCCAGTTGATTCAAATTCTAGAGATCATCAACAATGTTAATGAGGCATCTCCCGTTGTCATAAGAAAGAAGGAAAATGTAGCATTAACAAGGAACATGTCTACTGATAGAGATCGAATGAAAAATGAGAGATCAATCCCTATTCTACAAGACCAACCGAACCATGTGCTATCTAAGTGGAGAAATAAGAGCGGCTATCACCCTAGTAGGAAAAGTCAAAGGGAAAGAGGAGGTGTTGAGAAAGATCTAACAACTAAGCCAACAAAGAAGCATAAAATTTTAGATTTAAGGGAGCCTTTGTCAAAGATGTTAGAAAATCTAATGAAAATGCATTTGCTACAACCATTGGCACCTCGGCCTCTACATAAGCCTGTACCACCAAATTTTGAAGTCAAGGTCTTCTATCAATTCCATCAAATGCAAGGGCATGAGACAGATAAATGTGTTCACTTAAGGCATAAAATCCAAGATTTGATTGACAGTGGAAAGCTGCCTAAGCCTGATAAGCCCAATACTAAGAATAAGCCTCTGCCTAAAATTGGAAGGGCGCCACCGCTTGCAACCCTCATGAAGAGTTTTATCTTGTCATCTCATCATGATATGGATAGAGAATCTGCTAAAGATGATCTACTACTAAACAAGTTTGGATTAACTATGGATGATGAAGCCATGATCCTTAATGATGGAAAAAAATCCTTACCCTTGATATGTCTAAATGAATGGAGTATCTTTGACTCCAACTCAACAAACTTTCCTTAGCATGAATGTTGCTTTTCAATTTTAATTTCTTTAATTGGAACAATCATGTTTCTCAAATTTAAAGTTGCTTGAATAAATTACTTTCATCAAAATTTTTGTTGGTCTTTGTTCATTTTGGTGCTCAACCAATGAGAAATCTAGCTTGATAATTCATGAATTAATATATTTATGCATCATGACTCAAATGACTTTACCAGGTGAGGGAATTGCTCTATAGCATTGAGTTGTGTATGCTTACTTATAGAGGGCTCCTGCATAATTACCTTTGTCTAGGTCCTAGTTTGTCTTAGAACATGCTTTGACAAACTTTCAAGGCGAAATTGAACTCTGCTTATTTAAGAGAGAAATGATCTAGGCATTGTTTGGTTAGCCAACAACTAGTATCCACCCAATTAAATATCAATCCCTAGTTGTCCCTTTGAGCCTTCATAAAATTTTAGCTTTCTTTTCATTGACTTACAAACCCCAATAACCTACCCTGAGTTATTGTGATACTTTTGACAAGTCTTATTATCACTTAAGATGAATAGGCAAGAAGATCAAAGAAAGCAATGATTAGTTAAGATCATGAGAATAGTTGAAGTTTCAAGACCATGAAGATAGTTGAAGTTCTCAAGACCATAAAGATAGTTGAAGTTCTCAAGGTCATAAGGGTAGTTGAATTTTTCAAAGACCATAAGGGTAGTTGAAGTTCACTTAATATCTCTAATATATCAAGACAACATTAGAGTAACAAATGGTTTATCCCTGTTAATGAAGATTTATGTTACTCCCCTCATCCATTATTGGAAGCCCAAGTTGGTACAAACAAGACAACTCAGTTTGAGCTAAAAAAGAAAAAGAAAAAAAAAACAACAAGAAAAGAAAACGTAAAAAGGTGGTTCAAAAGGCCAACTGAGTTCTCTTTTACCTAAGCAGCAAAAGGCTTCCATTTGGACAGTCTGACTTAAATTGGTCTAACCCAACCAAAGATTCAATCAAAATCAAAGGAAAAGGAGAAAGACCATTCAGTTATTGAAAGTTCTGTACTTGACAGTCCTACAAGGAAGAAGGACAAAATGATAAAATGTTCAAAGAAGGGAAGAGTAAGGAAAATAAAGAAAAAGAAAAGGGAAGAGTAAGAAAAATAAAAAGAAAGAAAAGGGAGAAGAAGAAAGGAAATGAATTTGAGTACCAAACTTTTTGCAAGGGCAAAGACTATCCTAATCAAGATCCAGATTAATGCCGAGAAGATAGAAGTAATTTGGAGTCTAGAAAGATTGTTCCCAACTGTCTAAAGTTTCAACAAGAAATTTGTAGTGTGAGGGTTTTTCCATTGTGTCACACCAGCTTCAATCTCAAAATGGCCTTCACTTAAACCTGTGTCCCTTATAGACCCCATTTCAAGCCTATCAAAGACTTGTTGATCTCTCTTGGTAGGTAGAGTCTATTAGTGGAGATAGTTTCGATAAGCATGTATATGAGATAGGGAATATTTATACTCAAATGAGACCTTTGGCTAAGTAATGTGTATGTGCCTATCTGAAGTGCAACAATTCTTGCTTAAATAGAATTGAATCCTGAGTTTAGTACGGTAACTAGGGTTGACATATTATAGATATGTTAATTTGGAAAAATCAAGTCTTGAGGTACGTTGACATTAATTTGGCAAAGCCAACATTTGATTTCAAAATTAAAATTCAAAAAATTCAAAAAAAAAATTCAAAAAATGTTTTATCATACAAAGCCTTCAAGTTAAGGGAAGTATGTTGAACCTCCAAAGGACACATTGGGCAAAGGAAATGATTATTGGCAAGGTCATGAAGAAGCTATCAGCCAACATGTTATGGATGTATCCCTGTCTCTGCTGCTTGGGGTCTCCACCACTCATGTTTTCATCATCTTGAAGATAAAAGCCACAAATGCAAAGCTTTCGATCATTCCAATGCGAGACTTGAACAAGCGTCAAAAAGGAACCAATAAGAACACTTCTGCTGATCACCTCAGACTATGAGTCGATGGAATAATTGTAAGTATTATTCATGCATATCATGCATACATGGGCATATCACACCGCACTTTCTTGTCTTGTATTGTCTATTCTTTATCAAAGTGAGTAGCAAACACTCTATGAAGTGAAGAATCAAAAGAAGATGTCAAATCAGGGGGGCATGGAAAGCCCATTGCTTGAGAAAACTCCAGTAATCTTGCAAAGAGAAGAAATATGTGCTTGTGTGAAGAACTAGATGACAAAAACATGAATCAAAGCTTGCATGGATAAAATATTTGGTTTGAGCCTACACAGGGGCAAATTTTCTCCTTTTCAATTTTTTGAGTTTATATACCAAATATTTTTAAACTCACTTAGAAATATTTTGCCATGCAGGGGGGCAAGGAGAGAGTATAAGGTCCAATTAAAAATAGCTGAATTTTTGCAAAAATGAAGAACAAAAGAATAGAACATTAGAACTTTCAAAAGAATGAAGATGCAAAAGACAAAAGACCAATCTAGCTAAAAGAGCTAAAGCCATGGTAAAGACCGAACCTCCAATGGATAAAGACCCATGTTTTAAGGGTAAAGACCCAATCTCAAAGCATGAAGATCCATTTGCATGGGTAAAGACCCGATCTCAAAGGATGAAGATCCATTCGCAAGGGTAAAGACCCATTTGCAAGGGTGAAGACCCGATGTCAAACGATGAAGATTCATTTTCAAGGATGAAGACCCGATCTCAAAGGATGAAGATCCTTTTTGAGGGTGAAAAACCACAATGCATAGAATAACAGGAGCAGTCAGATTTCTCAAATGATAAAAGGTCAGTCAAACTCAATCTCGGTTCCAAGCACCCAATCTCGGGTCCAAGTACCCAAATCAAATCCAATCTTGGGTCTAGCTGCCCAATCTCGGGTCCAAGTACCCAAATCAAATTCAATCTGGGGTCCAAGTATCCAATCCTGGGTTCAAGTACCCAAATCAAATCCAATTTAGGATCAACTATCCCAATCAAGTTTAGGATCGAGTATCCGAACCCAATTTAGGATTGAGTATCCCAATCCAGTTTAGGATCGAGTATCCAAAGCCAATTTAGGATCGAGTATCCAAATCCACTTAGGATCGAGTGTTCGAATCCAGTTAGGATCGAGTATCCCAATCCAATTTAGGATCGAGTATCCAAATCCAGTTAGGATCGAGTATCCCAATCCAGTTTAGGATCGAGTATCCAAAGCCAATTTATGATCGAGTATCCAAATCCATTTAGGATCGAGTATCCAAATCCAGTTTAGGATCGAGTATCCAAAGCAAATTTAGGATCGAGTATCCAAATCCATTAAGGATCGAGTATCAGAATCCGATTTAGGATCGAGTATCCAAATCCATTTAGGATCGAGTATCCCAATCAAGTTTAGGATCGAGTATCCAAATCCAGTTTAGGATTGAGTATCCAAATTCAATTTCGGATCGAGTATCCAAATCTAGTAAGGATCAAGTATCCCAATCAAGTTTAGGATCGAGTATCCGAATCCAAGTTAGGATAGAGTATCCAAATCATGTTAGGATCGAATATCCCAATCCAATTTAGGATCGAGTATCCAAGTCCAGTTTAGGATCAAAAATCCAAATCCAGTTTAGGATCGAAAATCCAAATCCAGTTTACGATCGAGTATCCAAGTCCAGTTAGGATCGAGTATCCCAATCCAATTTAGGGTTGAGTATCCAAATCCAATTTAGGATCGAGTATCCAAATCCAGTTAGGTTTGAGTATCCGAATCCAGTTTAGGATCGAGTATCCAATTCCAGATAGGATCGAGTATCCAAGTCTAGTTTAGGATCGAGTGTCCAAATCTCTCTAGTCCAGAACCCAAAACCTCAAAAATTAAGTCTTATTGCTTTTCACTCTCTTTCACTAAGGTTTCAGATCATTCAAGTAGGGGGCAAACTATAGACCCTTAATTTTTGACCCAATCCGGTCCAATATGTTTTATTTAGTCCAAAATGATTTTTGTTGTCTAATTGGTCCAAAATAATGTTTATTAAATAATTTTTTGCTTTAGTATCTAATTTTTATTAATAAAAAATAAAAATAAACAAATAGAAATAAAAAAATAAAAATCAGAGTCGAAAAAATCGGCGACGAAAAAATCATCGAGCGTGCCCGTGGGCATTTCGCCCACAGGAATTTCCTGCGGGCGAAATAGTTTTTCTATTTTGCTGGCAGGATTTTCTATTTTGCCCGCAGGAAAATCATGTGAGCAAAATAGCTCTCCCGCAGGAATTTCCTGTGTGTGAGTCGCCCGCAGGACCATCGAGATCCCACTGCCGCAGTTTCCTGCGGCAGAATTTTTTTGCCAGCGCTTTTTTTCCTGCGGCAATTTTTTTCGGAAGCGCAATTTTTTCCGACGCAAAATTTCTGAAACCTAATTTAATTAGGTTTTGGTTTCCTTTTCCTATTTATATTACTTACCATGAATAGTAAGGAATATACATAGAAAGACCTCTATAAATAAGGACCAAAGGCAACCAAATTGGGAGAGGCCGAAATCCAACAGTAGCTTGGAAAATTTGAAACCAAATCAAGGAAGGAAAAGAAGCAATTCAATTCAATTTTTTCTGGAACAGCAGGGACATGATTTAAGCAATTCAAAGGTAGCAATTGTCTTTATTCTTGTTCATCCAAGAAGAATTATTTTTGGAGAATCAATAAAAGAAGTTATGTTAAATTCTTTTTGGTTTTACTTTTTCACAGTAGCATAATCTATGAAATTTTATTTTTTAAATCAAAAACCTTAGAACTTTAATTTAGTTTTTCCAAAGTTAAAACACTAATACGTTACTTTATTTTCCAAAAAGACTTAAAATTGTTATTTTTTCTTCTTAAAAATTTTAAAACTCTAATTGAATATATTTTTCCACAAAACTAGAATTTAAAATTCTATTTCTTTTAAAATTTTAATCTTGGTATTGTTTCTTTCAAAAAATCATAAAAAACATCTTTTCTTTTTATAAAAACTTCAATCCGTTTGTTTAAATTCATAAAACTTCATAAAATTACAAAATTGATTTCCAAATCCTAAATTCAAATTCATCACCCGAGACCCTATTTCTAAAACACTAAAACCCTAATTCAACTTCTAAACCTAAAATATTAAACTCTAACTCCTTTAAAACTTTAAACCCTAACTTTTTTCTAAGCCCTAATCCTTTAAAATATTAAAAACCATAAAAACACAAAAACTTTAAATTTTAGCTTAAAATCACCATTTAAAACCATGAATCAAAAGTATTTCAAAGTGTCTAAAACCCTAGTTTCATGATTTCTCCATTCAAATATTAATTTAGTTAATCAAAGAGTCTTACCAACCTTTTAAAACATAAAACCCTAATTTATTTTAATTCCATAAAAAGTCACAGTAGCTATAATTGGACTTTTATTTGCTTTATTCAATTCCATATTTGATTATGCTTTGATTTATTCTTTTATGCTTTAATTTATTTCATTTCAATACTTGATTTATTTAATTTATCATGGATGGATGTTTATTTTATATTTTGATTAATAGCTTTGATGAATTATTTATGATAAATGATTATTTACTTCTATCAATTTGTTTAGACTTCCCAATGTTGTAAGAGGTATGTTTCTACTTGGTGGGTACCTCATTAGTTAAACATCATGTAATTTAATTTGCTTTTATATTTTAGAACCAATGTAAAGGGCATGTTTCTACCTTTTGGTGGGTGTCCTATTTATTCATGTGATGTAAGGACATGTTTCCATCCTTGGATGGGTGTCCATTTGATTTGCTTTGTTTGGACATTGCTTTGATTTTAATATAATGACGCTTTCTTTTAATTATTGTGTGTAATATGGATAATATTGCTATACTTAAGAATTTTATAATATTAAGACCTGTAATGGAGGCCGGTTCCAATGAACTGGGCATTGTGAGGGTGATGGGGTATTTCTCACCTTCCCCACATGTACCCAACTTTTCGAACCTGTTAGGGAGTTGGAGATTCCTTAGGAATCGAGTCATCCACCCCTTTCTTTTTCCTTGCCCGTCCGGGTGGTGACTCCATTTTCTCCGGACTTAGGTCCGTTTTCTCTAAGGCCCTGAGCCTAAACAGTGCCGAAGCCGTAAGAACCATTCCATCGGGAGTGGGGGCGAAAATCCCCGCTCATAATATGAAGAAGCAAGATGGAGTAGCTTCCTAGCAGAATGATGATGTGGCAAGTATCTGGAAAAATCCATGGAGGGAGTATCAAGCAAACAATGATGCTCCTGAAGCCAAATCTGTGAAGAAACAATTAAAAAAAAAAGAAGAAAAGAAAAAAAGATTCCGCTAAGTTGAAAACCCGCAAGGGCAGCTTAGGCAAAAATTAGGACAGCTCGCTAGTTTCGAAAACTTGCATGGGCAGACTAGGCAAAAGTTAGAGCAATAAAAAGAAGAAAGAAAACCTAAATTGAAAATCTAAAAGGGCAGTTTAGGTAATTACCTAGAGCAGTAACGGACTCCCAGTCAGTCTCTTTGACAATCCTGATTTAAATCGGTCTAATCCAACTAAGGTCTCGGCTAAAATCATAGGTACCGGCGACAAGCCCCCTTCCATTTGGTCCATAATATCCAATACTTGTAGGTCAATATCGCCATCAGAAGAAACAAGCAAGAAATGGCTGAGCAACCAAAGACAAAGCATGCATCCCCACACCTTAGTAGGAGCCAAATGAGAGAAACAAAAGTCAATCAAAGGAGCAAGTAGAATTTTTTCACCTCTCATCAATCGAAGAACTTCGGGTTTTGGAATTTGAAATAACATCTGCATCTTCTGTTGAGTCCTAGAAATCAATGGGTAAAGCCATTTGTTGATTATTGGGATGTTCAAGGATGGCCTCAAATTCTTTAATCAAGGGACATATTTAAAAGCCATTAATTCTAAATACCCTAGAATCCGTATCCCAAAAGGAAGCCATGACATGTAAGAAGGAGTGGTCCAATTTGACATTTTGAAAACATTTTAAAACATCAAGCTTTGACCATGAAATTTGCTTCCAATGGATGGCATCCACATTCTTAAATAGAATTTTTATTTTCTTTAAATGGTGCTTGGTCATGGTTGATGAATAAAGGAGAACCGAAATTCTAAAAGGAGTCTTCAAGTTGAAAGAGAGATTTTTGGTTCATGAATTAAAATATGGCATGAAGGGTGATTTATATAGAGGAAAGAAACCTTTTCCAAAAGTGAAATGGAAAAGATGATGGGAAGGATAAGACCATATGGCATAAGGAAAGGAAGTGGCAATGAATTTCCTTTACCATGTTGGATTTGGTTTAACAAAAGAAGTGGATGTAAATTAATGGTGTATTGTAATAAAAAAAAAAGTGGTGCAGTAACGTAAAAAAAAAGAAAAAAATGAAGGTTTACAGTAAAGAGGAAAATTGTATATTTTTCATTATTGTATAATGTTTTACAATTGCTACAATATTTTCATATCACTAAGAGGATGGTGGTAGGTCACCAAATAAAGACATGAAAAAATCATCGCCTGTTGGAGGAGGGGGCAAATTACTCGTCCCGGGATCACCCGAAGCAGAAGCACTAAAATCCCTATTGCCTTGGAGTTTCAATCTGTCATGGTCTTCATCATAAGCAGACGAAAGGATCTCATGTTCATCAGTCTGGGGGCCTCTTGATGAAGAAGCGTCGGGATCCCTCATCCCCCGAAATCAGAAGTTACGGAAATTTTGTTCGGATGGATGATATAAACTTTAAAAATGAGAAGCCTGTTGGCGACTTGCAGCTAACTCTTCTTGAAGTTTCTTATTTTGTTCTTCGAGCATCCGCTGTGAGCTAAGAAGGACAAGGTAAGAGCATACATAATCATGCATACATATAGCATAAACTATTATGAAATAAGGAACGTACCAGGTAGTTCATATCAATGCCCTGCGGATGAGATGGCATATCCAGCAGGCTAGAATGAGCAAACGAAGGGGCAGTGAAAGAAGTTCTAGCCTCATGATCAAACGAGCCAGCAACCTACAACAATCATTAAAGAATCAAAGAAAGGAAAGGCAGTTGCAATGGAAAAGTGGTAAAAGTTTTACCTGAGAATTACAGGCCCCGAGATGTGGAATAGACTCTCCTGCATCTCCGTGATGTTCCTCCTCATCTCTACCCTCATTTTCATTGAAAATCTCCCGCACACCAACAGGAGATACATCAAAGGTCAAGAGTCTTATTTGAAAAAAATGGGCATAAAATGGACCAGGTGAATGGAGAAATGACTAGGCACCATAACCATACCGGGCTGACCACCATGCATCCTCCGGCATCGACATAATATTTAAAGTATATTCCGGGATTTGCATCGGAAACCTCCGTTGCTCTGAATCGAGAAACCATTCATAAACTCTCTCCCCGAGAAACCAGCCACTAGACACTAGGCCAGCAATAATTTGGAGAGAATGTTGGAAAGACAGTGCAGCCCTAATCAAAGGAGACCAATTTGCTCGCTCCTCTGGATTCCACCAGGCCAAATTTACCTGCAAAATAACATAAGGTAAGTAAAACTTTCACATAAAACTTAACGCATACTAATGTTATTTTACCTGATCCCAGGTTAAACAGCTCAACACAAAGCAATGAGTATGCACATGATGAGAGCCGGGAACATCCACACGATCGGACAACCAGTAATTTATTCTCGGATACCCGATTCTCTCTAGGAAATGCCGGGTACACTCATGAGGTTGTGTTCATATGCCCATATCTATAATAACAATAAAGATCACATTCATGCAAGAGAAGAGGGGAAAAGACATTGGTGGAAGAAAGAATACCTCGACAACCACCATCAAGCCGACAAAAGAATTCTTGTTTCGGCAAAGCTTATCAAGGCCATGGTAAAGACATGCAAGACCAGCTTCACCCCAGCCAGAAGATGGTACCATTATGAGATAAGAAAGGGCACTCAACACTGGCAAGTGAATGGACAATTCAGTGCTGCCTAAGATGGTCGACCCGAGCAGATATAATAAAAATCCTCGAGCATACTGTTCAACCCTATTTCTGCCAACCCGACCTTCGTAGTTAATCAAATAACTACAAATTGGCTCGATTTTTATCTTAAAAGGCCCTTTATATGACGGTTCCATACCAATTAATTCCTGAATTTCTTCAAATGTTAAAATTTCATTGGTCAAAGGAACTGGAGCACCATCATATCGAAGGCCGGTTATGGCAGTAAAATCGACCAAACCAATTGTCATCTCCCCAATGGGAATTGAAAAGTGTGAATTGTATCCAGCCATCGCTCTACAAGCGCCTGGACTACGCTTCGGTCTATCTGATATTCTTCGGGTGGCAATTGTAAGATGAACTGTTTGAAGCCGCAATCTCGGATAATCCGCCTTACCCGAGAAGGTATTACATCGTACCATTGTCGGGCTTTATAAATACGCCCTCCGGCCCGAACGACACAACGATCATGCTAACACAGACCCAGAAAAGTTAATACCAGGTAAGTACGTGTTATTCTATCTACTTAAATTAATTTATTTTTTTCACATAATAAATAAATAAATATATATATATAAAATCAAATTAATCAAGAGAATAAAAAAATATAATAATAATTACCTCGCTCTTTGGATTGGAACTGCGATGGAGCGGCGTTCCGGCCAGTATATCTAAATTTCCATCTTCATGATGCCGAATAAACTCCAATAACTCGGCATTAGAATGAGTCCCAGACCTCGAAACATGCATTGTTTTTGAAAAATATATGCTAAAATTGAAAAAAAATTTGAGAGAATTACGAAATTGAAATTGAAATTGTGAAATGAAATGAAGGATTGGTAGCCTTTTATAGAGGAATGGCAAGCAAAGAAACCAAATTCAAAACTGTTTATAAATAGTAAATTTTACTATTTATAAATAGTAAATTATACTATTTATGAATAGTAAATTTTACAATTCATAAATAATATACTATTGATAAATAGTAAATATTACTATTTTAAAATAGTATTACTATTGATAAATAGTAAATATTACTATTCATAAATAGTATTACTATTGGTAAATAGTAAAATTATTATTTCAAATAGTAAATACTATTTGATACTATTTGTAAATAGTAAATTTACTATTTATAAATAGTAAATAGTGAATGAACAGCGACTACACAGTAAATAAACAATAAATTCAATTATTCACTTTAATCATTCAAATAATTGCTTGTATGTAAATATTTTTACACGCATGGGATAAGAAGAAGACATATGCATAAAAATTAGCCAAACTTTTTGACATAAAAAATTATTAGCTCGGGTGAAGAACCCAATTTTTCCTTAGGTCCAGAACCTAGAATTATTTCTAAGTTGGGAACTTAGCTCGGGTCCAGAACCCAAATTTTTCTTAGGTACAGAACCTAGAATTATTTCTAAGTCTAGAACTTAGCTCAGGTCCGGAACCCAAAATTTTCCTTAGGTCCAGAACCTAGAATTATTTCTAGGTCCAGAACTTAGGTCGGGTCCAGAACCCAAATTTTCCTTAGGTCCAGAACCTAGAATTATTTCTAGGTTCATAACTTAGCTCAGGTCCAGAACCTAAATTTTCCTTAGGTCGAGAACCTAGAATTATTTCTAAGTCTAGAACTTAGCTCGGGTCCAGAACCCAAATTTTCCTTAGGTCCAGAACCTAGAATTATTTCTAAGTCCAGATCTTAGCTCGAGTCCAGAACCCAAATTTTCCTTAAGTCCAGAACCAAGAATTATTTCTAAGTCTAGAACTTAGCTCGGGTCCAGAACCCAAATTTTCCTTAGGTCCAGAACCCAAATTTTTCTTAGGTCCAGAACCTAGAATTATTTCTAAGTTCAGAACTTAGCTCGGGTCCAGAACCCAAATTTTCCTTAGGTCCAGAACCTAGAATTATTTCTAAGTCCAGAACTTAGCTCGGGTCCAGAACCTAAATTTTCATTAAGTCCAGAACCTAGAATTATCCTTGAGTCAAGAACTCGAACCAGGTTCAGAACCCAAATTTTTCTTAGGTCTAGAACCTAGAATCTTCCTTGAGTCCAAAACTCGAACCGGGTACAGAGCCCAAATTTTTCTTTTGGTCAAGAACCTAGAATTTATCCTTGAGTCCAGAACTGAAACCGGGTCCAGAACCCAAAACCTCAACCATCTCAAAAATTAAGTCTTATTGTTTTTCATTCTCTTTCACTGAAGTTTCAGATTTTTCAAGCAGGGGGCAAACTGTAGACCCTTATTTTTTTACCCGGTCCAGTCCAATACATTTTATTTAGTCCAAAATAATTTTTGTGTTGCCTAATATATTTTTTTGGTCCAAAATAATTTTTGCTATTTTAATTAAATAATTTTTGCTTTAGTATTTAATTTTTATTAATAAAAAAAATAAACAAATAAAAATTAAAAAAATGAAAATAAAAATAAAATAAAAATCGGCAATGGAAAAATCAGATACGAAAAATTCATCGCCAAAAATCAGTGCGGGGCAGCTGCGGGCAAGGACCGTGGGCCATTTCGCCCGCAGGAATTTCCTGCGGCAATTTTTTCTGCACACAATTTTTTTCGCTAGTGCATTTTTTCCTGCGGCAATTTTTTTCGGCACGCAATTTTTTCGGCGCAAATTTTTCAAAACCTAATTCAATTAGGTTTCGGTTTCCTTTTCTTATTAATATTATTTGCTGTGATTAATTAGGAATAAACCATATGAAACCACTATAAATAAGGACCAAAGGCAATCAAATTGAGGGGTCCGAAAATAAAAAAATTGGACAGTAGCTTGAAAACGTTGAAACCAAATCAGTGAAGGAAAAGGAGCAATTCAATTTGATATTTTTTTCTAGAATAGCAGGGACACGATTTAAGCAATTCAAAAGGCAGCAACTATCTTTGTTTTAATTCATCCAAGAAAAATAATTTTTTGAGGAATCATCAAAAGGAGGTATATGTATTAAATTCTTTGGTTATTTTTTTTTTCACAGTAGCTAAAACTAGGGATTTGTGTTTTTCAAAATTTAAAATCTTAGAACTTTAATTTAGTTTTAATAAAGTCAAAAACCCTATTTCGTTGCTTTATTCTTTCAAAAGTTTAAAATCGTCAAATTATTTCTTCAAATCCCTAAAACCCTAATTTGTCTTTCTAAATTATCAAAACCATAATTGTGATTTTGTTTCCTTCCAAAAGCTTTAAAAATACCTTTTCTATTTTATATAAACTTTAAATCAGTTTGTTTAAATTCATAAAACCTCATGAAATCATCAAATTGTCTTTCTAAACCCTAATTCAAACTCATCACCCGAAACTTTAATCCAAAAATCCTAAAATCCTAATTCAATTCCAAAACTCAAAATTGTAAACCCAAACCCTTTAAAACTTTAAACCCTAATTTCTTCTAAACCTTAATCCTTTAAAACTTAAAAAACCATAAAAACACAAATAATTTAAATTCACACAGTGATCTTGAAACCATAAATAAAAAGTGTTTTAAAGTGTCCAACCCCTAGTTTCATGATTTCTCCATTTAAACATTAATTTGGTTAATCAAATAACTTTATCAACCTTTTAAAACATAAAACCATAATCTATTTTAATTCCATAAAAAAGTCACAGTAGCTTAATTTTATGAAAATCCAAAACCCCTAAACACATGAAATAACTTTGATTTAGAACTTAAATAATTCTAAATGGAAACAATAGCTATAACTTAGATTTTTTATTTGCCTTATTTAATTCTATATTTGATTATGCTTGGTTTTATTTCTTATGCTTTAATTTATTTAAATTCAATGCTTGGTTTATTTTATTTATCATGGATGGATGTTTACTTTTTATTGATATTTTGTACCTTTGATGAATGATTTATTTATTATGAATGGTTATTTATTTTTATCAATTTATTTAGATTTCTAAATGTTAGAGGTATGTTTTCACTTGTTGGGTGCCTCATTAGTTAAATATCATGTAATTTAATTTACTTTTCTATTTTAGAACCAATGTAAAGGGCACATTTCTACCTTTCGGTGGGTGTCCTATTTAGGCATGCGATGAAAGGACATGTTTTCACCTTCGGATGGGTGTCCATTTATTTGTTTTGCTTGGACCTTGCTTTGATTTTAATATATTGATGCTTTCTTTTAATTATTGTGTGTAATATGGATAATATTGTTGTATTTAAGAATTTTATAATATTAAGACCTGTAAAGGAGGCCGGTTCCAATGAACCGGGTGTTGTGGGGGTGTTGGGCCATTTCTCACCTTCCCCACACGTACCCAACTTTCCGAACCCATTAGGGTGTTGAGGATTCCTTAGGAATCGAGTCATCCACCCCTTTCTTTTTTCCCTGCCCGTTTGGGTGGCGACTCCATTTTCTCCAGACTTAGGTCCGTGTTCTCTAAGACCCCTAGCCTAAACAGTGCCAAAGTCCAAGAACCACTCTACCGGGAGTGGGGGCAAAAATCCCCGCTCACAATGATGTAATTAACTCCAAAATGGAAGAATCAAAGGGGGCCATAGTTGAGACCACAAAAAGCCAATTGGATGCGCTATTGGGAAACACTGCTGAAGCATCTGCTAGTACTAAGAAGTCGAAAGACAAAGGAAAAGCCAAGTTGGTGAATTTGCTATGGATGATGATGATAGGGTTCAGTATTTCCAAGATTCTCAAGATAAGAAGAAAGAAGTGAAGTATATGGAGAAGGTAACTATGGAAAAGACCAAAACTTCTAATGTGGACAAAATGATTGTTGATTTGGAGAATAAGTTTGAAATGAAGCTAAAAACTAAAGAAATGTCAGAAGTAGACAAGTTGTTTGAACAAGATGAGGAAGTCCCTTACAAATTCAAGATGTTTCCTTTGTGGAGTTTGATGTAACTATAATCCTCATCTCCATATGAAGCAATACATCACTGTTATGCAGTCTATTCAAACTACCAAGGCTTAAACTCTAAGGTACTTTATGCTCTCGTTGGATCCTATTATGTAAAATTAGTTCAATACCTTATAACATAGTAATTAAAAGAGTTGGGATTCTTTGTACAAAGCCTTCATTCAACAATATGGTACAATGTAGAGTTAGAAGTTACTTTGATGGAAGTTGAGTCAATCAGATAAACAAAATGAGAACTTCATTGACTGTGTGAAGAGGTGAAGAAACAAGGCCACATTGCTCAAGAAGAGACCCGATGAGTCAAAACATATTAGGATTATTATGAGCAAGGTGCTACCTAATCTTTGTGAAAGGATGTCTTACACCCTTATTGGAGATTTTAAAGACATTTTGCAAGCTGGTTTGCAAATAGAAGAATGGAAAAGAGAGAAAAATCATTTTTTTGGAAGACGTGATAGGGGAAGCTATAAGTCAGGGTACACAGAAGTCGGTGGATGTGAATGCAACAACTAGTTAAGCAAATAAAAGACAGCTTTTAGATTTGGAGAAACCTCTATCATGAAGGACTATTACATCCATTGGCTCATCGACAGCTACATGATCCTCTACCACCAAACTTTGATGCCAAGGCCATCTGTCAATTCCATCAAACATAAGGGCATGATATAGAGAAATGTGCCCGATTAAGGTATGAGAACCTAGATTTGATAAACCCAATACTAAAAGCAATCCATTACCTAATCTTCGAAGAGTGCCACCACTAACAACCTTCATGATAGAAGGAGGATTGATGAAAAGTTCTGTCTTGTCATCCTTTCAAGATATAGATGGAGGAATTGTGGATGAGGATGTGATGACCATTGCCCCTTACATTCCCAAGTAGATGAAGCACCATCAATTATAATTCAACATGCTTTCTTAGTCTTAAGTGCTACTTATTTTATTTCTACTTTCTTTAATATTTTTGGAACAATTATGTTTTTAAAATTAAGATTGTTTGAATAAATTACTTTCATTAATTTTTTTTGGTCTTTGTTCATTTTAGTGCTCAACAAATGATGAGTCTACCTTGATATTCATAAATTATTTTTTTTCTATGCATCATGATATGAGTGACTTTACTAGGTGAGGAAGTTGTTCTATAGCATCGAGCTATATATGCTTACTTAGAGAGGACTCCTACATAATTACCTTTGTATAGGTCTTAATATGTCTTAGAACATGCTTTGATGAACTTTGGAGGCAAAATTGAACTTTTCTCATTTAAGAGAGAGATGATCTAGGCATTGTTTGGCAAGCCAACAACTAAAATCCACCCAATTAAATATCAATCTCTAGTTGTCCCTTTGAGCCTTCATGAGATTTTAGCTTGCTCTTTATTGCTTGTAAGTCCAATAACCTACCCTATGCTGTTATGACTCTTATGACAAGTCTGATGATCACTAAGGTGAAGGGCCAAGAAGATTAAAGAAAGGAATGCATAGTCAAGACCATAAGGATAGTTAAAGTTCACCTGATACTATACCTAATATCTCTAATCTAATAAGATGACATCAGGGCAACAAATGATTTATCATTGTTGAAGTAAACTCACTCTATTCCACTATCCATAGTCAGAAGCATATAATGGTGTAGACAAGAAAAAATTATTAGATCTAGGATAAAACAAAAAAAGAGAAAACAAGAAAAAAAGAAGAAGCAAGAAAAGAAAATATTAAAAAAAGAAGAAGAAAAGAAAATAAAAGAAAAAAAATACCAAAAAGGGAGGTTAACCCAAATGGCCAGTTTAGAAAGCCAACAATGTTCTTCTTACCTGAAGCATCAAAAGACTTCCACTTAGTTTATGAGGATAGATTAACTAGAATTGGTCCCGTTCAACCAAAGATTCAAATAAAATCAGATTATGGGAAAGACCATCTTTTATTTATCCAACTTAGCTTTGATTAAACAATATTAAAAGTCTTAGACTTGATATTCCAAAAAGAGAAAAGGGTAGAAGGATGATCCTGAGTTTTTGCAGAAGGAAAAGATCAAGATCATACTGATTGAATACATATTCTTGCCAAAAAGATGGAAGAACATTCAAGATCTATATTTTTATGAAGCCATATAATAAGACACCTAAAAGGAGGAAATGATGCAGAGAATTTAAGAATGCTTTTAAATATCTACAATTTCAACAAAAATTTGTAATGTGAAGGTTTGTCTATAGTGTTACATCAGCTCCAACCTAAAGATGGCCTTCGCTTAACCCATGTCCCTTATAGT
This sequence comes from Garcia nutans, assembly GCA_947685225.1. Lineage (NCBI taxonomy): Eukaryota > Viridiplantae > Streptophyta > Magnoliopsida > Malpighiales > Euphorbiaceae > Garcia > Garcia nutans. The sequence goes on from CANTUV010000045.1 coordinate 42,963,140, forward strand.
TCCCATTTCAAGCCTATTAAAGACATGTTGATCTCTCTTGGTCGATAGAGTCTATTAGTGGAGATAGTTTGAATAAGCATGCATATGAGATAGATAACATTTAACCTCAATGAGACCTTCAGCCAAGTAATATTTGGTTGAGAACCCAAATCTAGTATCGGGTCGAGAATCCAAATTTAGTCTTAGGTTGAGAACCTAAGTCCTAGTTCAGGTCGAGAACCTAGATCCAGTATGGGGTCAAGAACCCAAATCCATTTTTTATGTCCAGAACCCATCCATATCCAAGATCAGCTCAAAGTCATATTACTTTTCTCTCTCTTCTACTGAAGTTTCAGATCGCATAAGCAGGGGGACAAATTATAGACTCCAAATTTTGCCTTTATGCTAATGTGATCTCAATTAAAGAAGGCCAATCTAAATTTGGTCCAATTTTGAAAGCTTAAACCTAGTTTATAACTTTTAAATAGGTTGGTCCAATTTCAAAAGGCCTAAATTAAGTTAGTTCACTTTTTGAAACATAATTCGAACTAATTTTAAAGAGCCTAAATTTAAATTAAAATCTTGGAATTAAACCAATCCAATTCATAAAAGGACAAATTTAATTTGTGAAGGGTTTAGGCTGAAAACATTGTAAATTAGAGTTTGATTTGAGTCGGATGGGTCCAAGTCAACATAAGGACACCCCAAATCGACATGAGTTGGGTTCATGCCAACTTGGGAACTCAAGTCGACATGAACCCTAATGTGAGCGGGGATTTTTGGCCCCACTCCCGGTCGAATGGTTTTTGTGACTTCGACACTATTTAGGCTCGGGTCCTTAGAGAACACGGACCTAAGTCCGGAGAAAATGGAGTTACCACCCTGACGGGCCAGGAAAAAGAAAGGGGTGGATGACTCAATTCCTAAGGAATCCCCAACCCCCTAATGGGTTCAGAAAGTTAGGTACGTGTGGGGAAGGTGAGAAATGGCCCAGCACCCCCACAATGCCCGGTTCATTGGAACCGGCCTCCTTTACAGGTCTTAATATTATAAAATTCTTAAATATAACAACATTATCCATATTACACACAATAATTAAAATAAAGCATCGATATATTAAAAATCAAAACTATGTACAAACAAAACAAATAAATGGACACCAATCCAAGGATGGAAACATGTCCTTACATACCATGCCTAAATAGGACACCCACCGAAAGGTAGAAACATGTCCTTTACATTAGTTCTAAATATAAAAGTAATTTAAATTTCATGATATTTAACTAATGAGGTACCCACCAAGTGGAAACATATCTCTCACAACATTTGGAAATCTAAATAAATCGATAAAAGTAAATAACCATTCATCATAAATAATCATTCATCAAAGGTACCAAATATCAATAGAAAGTAAATGTCCATCCATGATAAATTAGATAAACCAAACATTGAACTTAAATAAATTAAAGCATACAAAATAAATCAAAGCATAATCAAATATAAAATTGAATAAGGCAAATAAAGATTCAAATTAGGGCTACTGTTTCTATTTAAGATTCTTTATTTCATGTGTTTAGGGTTTTTTGAATTTGTGGAATTAGGATACTATGAGTTTTTAAAGGAATTGAGATGGAGCCAAGTTTTAGAATTTAATAGGTTGATTAAGTTCTTTGATTAACCAAATTAGTATTTGAGTGGTAAAATCATGAAATTAGGGTTTAAACACTTTAAAACACTTAGATTTATGATTTACAGTTACTCATTGAATTATGGTTTTAAGCTTACTGTGTTTGAATTAAAATACTTAAATTTATAAGGTTTTAATGTTTAAAAAATTAGGGTTTAGAAAAATTAGGGTTTAAGATTTTAAAGGAGTTAGGGTTTACTGTTTTGAGTTTTGGAATTGAATTAGGGTTTTAGAATTTTTGATTTAGGGTTTCGGGGAATGCATTAGGTTTTTAGGATTTGAAAATCAATTGATAATTTTATGAAACTTTATAAAAATAAACCAAATGATTTAAAGTTTATAGAAGCAAAAAAGATGTTTTTAGGGCTTTTGGAAAGAAATAGAACTCAATTTAGGATTTTGAAAATTTGGAAAGCAAATTAGGGTTTTGAGATTTGAAGAAACAAAAACAACAATTTGAAACTTTTTTGGAAAACAAAGCAAAGAATTAAGGTTTTTAAACTTTAGAAAAGGTGAATTAGGTTTCTTAGGTTTTTGAATTAAAAGAAACAATTAGGTGATTAAGCTACTGTGAAGAATACAATTTAGACAATTGATGCATACCTCTGTTTGTTGGTTCCACCAAAAATTTCTTCTTGGATGAACAAAAACAAAGACAAGCTTTGTTGCCTTTGAATTTCTTGAATTGTTTGTTTGCTCTCTCAAAAAATCAGATTGATTCAAAGCTTTTTCTACTCAATTTCTGTTTCAATTTTCCTCAGATTTCTGTCCCAATTTCTTGATACTTTTTGTGTTGTTTTGGGTATTATTTATAGAAGAATTTTATGGTTAATCCTAGTTATTCACGGAAGCTAATATTGATTAAGAAAAGGAAACTGAAACCTAATTGTATTAGGTTTTGAAAATTTTGCGTCGAAAAAATTTTACTGGCGAAAAAAATTGCTGCGGAAAAATAGCGCTGGCAAAAAAAAACTGCTGCGAAAAAACCTGTTGCAGCTGGCTGCGGCTGTGGGCAAGAATGGGCCTGCGGGCCATTCGTCCCGCGCTGGTTTTTCGTCGATGATTTTTTCGTCGCTGATTTTTATTTTTATTTTTTTGATTTTGATTTGTTTATTTTTTTTATTAGTAAAAATTGGATACTAAAAAAATTATTTAATTAAGATAACAAAAATTATTTTGGTCTAATTAAAATATATTGGACAACACAAAAATTATTTTGGACTAATTAAAATATATTGGACCGAACTGGTAAAAAATTAAGGGTCTATAGCGTGCCACCTGCTTGAATGATCTGAGACTTTAGTGAAAGAGAGTGAAAAGCAATATGACTTAATTTTTGAGATAGTTGCGGTTTTAGGTTCTGGACCCGGTTCGAGTTCTGGACTCAAGGATAATTCTAGGTTATGGACCTAAGGAAAATTTAGGTTTTGGACCCGATTCGAGTTTTGGACTCAAGGATAATTCTAGGTTCTGGACCTAAGGGTAATTTGGGTTCTGGACTAGAGCTAAGTTTTGGACTTAAAAGAGATTCTAGGTTCTGGACCTAAGGGTAATTTGGGTTCTGGACCCGAGTTAAATTCTGGACTTAAAAGAGATTTTAGGTTCTGGACCTAAGGGTAATTTGGGTTCTGGACCCGAGTTAAGTTCTGGACATAAAAGAGATTCTAGGTTCTAGACCTAAGGAAAATTTAGGGTCTGGACCCGAGCTAATAATTTTTTATTTGAAAAAGTTTTGCTAGTTTTTATGCATATCTTCTTTTTTTTCCCCTGCGTGTAAAAATATTTATATACACGCAAGCAGTTGAAGGATTTAATTGAATAATTGAATTTACTGTTTATTTACTGTGTAGTCACTGTTTATGCACTATTTACTATTCATAAAAGTAAATTTACTATTTGGAAATACTAGCAAATAGTATTTACTATTTAAAATAGTAATTTAATATTTATTAATAGTAATTTACTGTTTATGAATAGTAAAATTTACTATTTATGAATAGTAAAGTTTACTATTTATAAACAGTGAAACATACTTTTGATTTTTTTTCCTAGCCGTTTATCTATAAAAACCCACAACTCCTTCATTTCATTTCACAACTAAATCTCAATTTCTATAATTTTCTCAAATTCTTTCAAATTTTGGCACATAGTTTTTAAAAAAAATGCATGCGTCAAGGTCAGGTACTCATTCTAATGCCGAGTTATCGGAGTTTATTCGGCATCATGAAGATGAAAATATAGATATACTAGCTAGAATGCCGCTTCATCGTAGTTCCAACAAAAAGAGCGCAGTAATTATTTTTCTCTTTCTTTTTCTTGATTTTTCATCTTTTTGTTTTGTTGTTTTTTTATTTTTTATTTTATATTTATGATTATTTTATATTTTTGTTTGATGATGATTTTTCTCTTTTTTCTTTTTTTTATGTTTTTATTATTATAATTTAATTTAATTTATTTATTTTTTTTATTATTATGTTTGCCTTTATTATTTTGTTTGTTTATTTTGTAGTATGATATTATTATCTTTTTTAGGAAATTTAGGAAAAATATATTAATTTAAGCAAATAGGATAATATGTACTTACCTGGTATTAACTTATCTGGGTCTGTGTTAGCATGATCATTGCGTTGTTCGGGCTGGAGGGTGTATTTAAAAAGCCCGACAATGGTACAATGTAGTGCCTTCTCGGGTAAGGCGGATTATCTTAGATTGCAGCTTTGAGTTGTTCATCTTACAATTGCCATCTGAGGAATGTCAGATAGACTGAAGCGTAGTCCAGGCGCTTGCAGAGTGATGGTTCGACACAACCCACACTTTTCACTTGCCCATTGGAGAGATGACAATTGGTCCTGTCGATTTTACTACTATAATCGGCCTTTGACATGATGGTGTTCCGATTCCTCTGACCAATGATATTTTAACATTTGAAGAAATTCAGGAATTAATTGGTATGGAACCATCATATAAAGGACCTTTTAAGATAAAAATTGAGCCAATTCGTAGTTATTGCATGAACTACAAAGGACGGGTTGGCAGAGACACGGCCGAACAGTATGCTCGAGGATTTTTGTTATATCTGCTTGGGTCGACCATCTTAGGCAGCACTGAATCCTCCATCCACTTGTCAGTGTTGAGTGCCCTTTCTTATTTCAGAATGGTACCTTCTTCTAGCTGGGGTGAAGCTAGTCTCGCGTGTCATTACCATGGTCTTGATAAACTTTGCCGAAACAAGAAGTCTTTTGTCGGCTTGATGGCGGTTGTCGAGGTATTCTTCTTCCACCAATGTCATTTCCACTCTTTTCTTGTATGAATGTGATCTTTATTGTTATTGTAGTTATTGGCATATGAACACAACCTCGTGAGAGTACCTGGTATTTCCCGAGATAGGGTCGGGTATCCGAGATTAAATTTCTGGTTATCCTATCGTGTGGACGCTCCCGACTCTCGCCATGTGCATACTCATCGCTTTGTGTTGAGCCGCTTAACCTGGGATCAGGTAAAATAACATTAGTATGCTTTAAATTTATGTGAAGGTTTACTTACCTTATGTTATTTTGCAGATGAATTTGGCCTGGTGGAACCCAGAAGAGCAAGCAAACTGGTCTCCTTTGATGATGGCTGTGCTATCTTTTCAACATTCTCGCCAAGTCATCGCTGGCCTAGTGTCTAGTGGCTAGTTTCTTGGAGAGAGAGTTTATGAGTGGTTTCTTGGTCCAGAGCAGCGGAGGGTTTTGATGCATATCCTGGAATATACTTTAAATATTATGTCGATGCCGGAGGATGCCTGGTGGCCTGCTCGGTACGGTTATGGTGCTGAGTCATTTCTCCATTCGCCGGGTGCATTCTATGCCCATTTTATTCAAAGAAGGCTCTTAAACTTTGATGTACCTCCTATTGGTGTGCGGGAGATTTTTGACGAAAATGAGGGTAGAGATGAAGAAGAACATCATGGAGCTACAGGAGACTCTATTCCATATCTCGGGGCTAGTACTTCTCAGGTAAAACTTTTACCACTTTTCCCTTGCAACTGCTTTTTCTTTCTTTGATTCCTTAATGATTGTTGCAGGCTGTTGGCTCATTTGATCATGAGGCTGGACCTTCTTTTACTGCCCCTTCGTTTGCTCATTCTGGCCCGCCAGATATGCCATCTCATCCGCAGGGCATTGATATGAACTACCTGGTAAATTCCTTATCTCATAGTAATTTATGTTATATGTATGCATGATTATGTATGCTCTTACCTTTTTCCTTTTTGGCTCACAGCGGATGCTCGAAGAACAAAATAGGAAACTTCAAGAAGAGTTGGCTGCAAGTCGTCAGCAGGCTTCTCATTTTGAAAGTTTATACCATCAATCCGAATAAAATTTCTGAGACTTTTGATTTCAGGGGATGAGGGATCCCGGTGCTTCTTCATCAAGAGGCCCCCAGACTGATGACCATGAGATCCTTTTGTCTACTTCTAATGAGGACCATGACGGATTGGAACTTCAAGGTAATAGGGATTTTGGTGCTTCTGCTTCGGGTGATCCTGAGACGAGTAATTTGCCGAATTTTGGTGCTCCCGCTTTGGGCAGACTCTGGATGAGTAATTTGCCCCCTCCTCCAACAGGCGACGACTTTTTTCAGAGCATTATTTGATGACCAACCACCACCCTCTTAATGATATGCAAATATTGTAGCATTGTAAAATATTGTACAATAATGAAAAAAAAATACAATTTCCATCTTTACTGTATATTTTTTTTATTATTACCTTTTTTATTATTGCGCCACTTTTTTTATCACATCATAAACAGTGAATCACAATTTCTTTTTCCACAGTCGCACCATGCTAAAACCAATTCAATGCGATAAAGGATTTCGTTGCTATTCCTTTCCTTATGCCATATGGTCTTATTCTTTACAATCTCCTTTTCCTCATCACTTTTGGAAAAGGTTATTTGCTCTACATAAATCACCTTTCATGCCATATTTCATATAGGATTGAAAATTCTTTCCATTCCCACGCAAAGAACTCCCTTTAACAATTCTAATTTTTCTTTATTCATCCACCATGACCAAACATCATTTAAAGAAGATAAAATTTATGTTTAAGAATATGGATGCTATTCATTCAAAGCAAAATTTATGGTCAAAACTTGATGTTTTAAAATATTTTCAAAATGTTAAATTAGACCACTCCTTCTTACATGCCGTGGCTTCCTTTTGGAATACGGATTCTAGGGTATTTAAAAATAATGGCTTTGAAATATGTCCCTTGATTGAAGAATTTGAGGCCATCCTTGGATATCCAAATAATCAACAAATGGCGTTACTCACATTGGTTTCCAAAACTCAACAGAAGATGCAGATGTTATTTCAAATTCCAAAACCCGAAGTTCTTCGGTTGATGAGAGGTAAAAAAATTCTACATGCTCCTTTGATTGGCTTTTGTCTCTCTCATTTGGGCCCTACTAAGGCATGGGGACGCATGCTCTGTCTTTGCTTGCTTGGACAATTCTTGCTTATTTCTTCTGATGGCGATATTTATCCATGACTATTAGATATTATGCACCAAATGGAAGGAGACTTGTCACGGGTACCTGTGATCTTAGCCGAGACTTTAGTTGGGTTAGACCAACTTAAATCAGGATTGTCAAAGGGATTTACTAGGAGTCCATTGCTGCTCCAAGTAATTACCTAAACTGCCCTTTTGGGTTTTCAATTTAGGTGTTTTTTTTTCTTTTTTGCTTTGCTCTAATTTTTGCCTAGTCCGCCCATGTGGGTTTTTGGAATTAGCGAGCTGTCCTAATTTTTGCCTAAGCTGTCCTCGCGGGTTTTTAACTTAGCAGACCTCTTTTTTTTATTTAATTCTTGCTTCACAGATTTGGCTTCAGGAGCATATTTGTTTGCTTGATATTCAATCCATGGATTTTACCAGATATCTGCCACTTCATTATTCTGCTAGGAAAATACTCCATCATGCTTCTTCATATGCTAACTGGGTTGACTAGATCCACTCATGCGCTGAAGTCAATATCCGTTGGTTGGTACCTTGGTGGAAGATTTTTTGCATCACCATGCGGACATACTTGATGTACGTTCCCCTTGCTGCTCTTCGTCAAGTTACATGCTATGATCCTCGCCGACTTGGCCGCCAGTATGGAGCTAGGCCTCGTGATTCTGACTTTACTCCTGACTTAGACATGCCTTGCTTGACTGAAGTCTACTTGGATTGGCTGAGGCAAAGCTGGCCTGCACATTACATTTATCGAATGGCATAGATTTTACATTTGTCAATTCAGAAAGTGTATTGTTAGGATGAAAAAATAATTAAAGTAATAAAAATTGCTTCTTTTCCATTTAAAATTTGTCATCACCTTTTGCTATTGTGTTTATTTATTTCATCCATATCTGGTCAAATACTTATAACAGCGCATATAGAACAATTTAATATTAATTCTATTTTATTAAATTAGGGAACAACCAAACATAAAACCAGCATACACAAGATTACTCCGGTTGCCAACTAGCCCTTTCGGGTTTTCTAATTGACGATTTTCTCTCATTTAGCCCTAATTGTTGCGTAGCCCGCCCTTTCGGGTTTTCGAGACTAGAGGACTGCTCTAACTTTTGCCTAGGCCGCCCTTTTTGGGTTTTCAACCTAGCGAGCTCTTTTTTTTTTATATCATACATAAAACCTCTTCAACCTGTTAATGTTTACTGTCCCTTCCTAGCTAGGCCTGAACTTCCCTCTTGGATAAGATACATTAGGCTTACATTGCTTCAACACCAAATCCCCAACTCTGAATTTTCTGATTTTAACCCTTCTATTGTAGACCCGAGCTACCTTCTTTTGATACAGTTGGTGATGATACAGCGCTTTTAGCCTTCTCTCTTCTAGTAAAGCTAACTGTGTGTATCTGCTCATTACCCATTTTGTTTCAGGCAGTTCGGCTTCCAAGACTACTCTTAATTACTTGATTTCTATTTCAATTGGCAACACTGCTTCCATCCCGTAAACCAAAGAGAACGGTGTCATTCCAGTAGGTGTTCACACAATTGTGCTATATCCCCATAAAGTGAAGGGAAGCATCTCCGACCAATCCCTGTAAGTCTTAGTCATCTTGGATAGAATTTGCTTAATTGTCTTGTTTGTTGCTTCTACTGCACCATTAGCCTTTGGTCTATAAGGAGAGGATCGATGATGGTGGATTTGGTACTTTGAGAATAAATCCTTAACTGCTCCTTGAAACTGTACCCCACTGTCTGATATCACACTGTGCAGGACCCCGTACCGGCAGATGAGGTTCTTTTCAATAAATCTAGCCATTTGACTTGCACCCAGTTTGTTAAAGGATTCAGCTTTTACCCATTTTGAAAAATAATCTACTGCTACCACAATGAAACAGTGACCGTTTGAAGCTGTCGAATGTATCTCTCCTATAATGTTGATACCCCAAGTGACAAATGGCCAGGGTGAAGACATAGAATGCAATTCCTCAAGAGGCATGTGATTCAATTTACCATACATCTGACATTGTTGCACTTCTTTACAAACTCAATACAATCTCTCTCCATGGTCAACCAATAGTAACCTTGTTGAATAATCTTCTTAACTAGGGCCAAACCACTCATGTGCGGACCGCAACTTCCTGCATGTATTTCTGACATGATATGCTCCACTTCAGGCTTTCTTAAACATCTCAAATGCACCCCATCAGGCCATCTTCAATATAACTCCCCATGGAAGGTGATGTATTGCAATGACCACCTCCTTATGGCTCTTCTCTCTTTCATTATTGCCCCGGCGGGTATTCTCTTTCCTCCAAAAATCGCCTTATAGTATCATACCACGCATCATGATCTGTTTCAATTTCCATGATTGTCTCATATTCATAGCAAGGAGTTGATGAACTATTCAAGATCAGAGGCTTAAGGAATAAGTTGACAGGGTTTTCCCATACCGAAGCTAATGTGGCTAGGGCATCAGCCATCTGATTTTTTTCTCTTGATAAGTGTATAAACCTACACTCCTTAAATTTCTTCTTCACCATGGTCAGGTAATGGTGGTATGGTTTTAATTTTTCCTCTTTCAACTCCCACTCTCCATTTATGTGGGATACTACTAGCAATGAATCACCATAAACTTCAACCTTATCCACCTTCATAATCATTAGGGTTTCCAAACCAAAAATACAAGCTTCGTACTCTACCATATTATTGGTTGCCCTAAATTTTAACTTTTTGGCTAAAGGGATAAGTTACCCTTCGGGTGATTCTAGTATAACTCCCAAACCTGCTCCTTTCTTGTTTACTGCTCCATCAAAATACATTTTCCACACTGTGAGTTTTTAAAGGAATTGAGATGGAGCCAAGTTTTAGAATTTAATAGGTTGATAAAGTTCTTTGATTAACCAAATTAGTATTCTAGTGGTAAAATCATGAAATTAGGGTTTGAACACTTTAAACACTTAGATTTATGATTTACAGTTACTCATTGAATTATGGTTTTAAGCTTACTATGTTTGAATTATAATATTTAAATTTATAAGGTTTTAATGTTTAAAGGATTAGGGTTTAGAAAAACTAGGGTTTAAGATTTTAAGGGAGTTAGGTTTTACTATTTTGAGTTTTGGAATTGAATTAGGGTTTTAGAATTTTTTATTTAGGGTTTCGGGGAATGCATTAAGTTTTTAGGATTTGAAAATCAATTGATAATCTTATGAAACTTTATGAAAATAAGCCAAATGATTTAAAGTTTATAGCAGCAAAAAAGATGTTTTTAGGGCTTTTGGAAAGAAATGGAACTCAATTTAGGATTTTTAAAATTTGGAAAGCAAATTAGGATTTTGAGATTTGAAGAAACAAAAATAATAATTTGAAACTTTTTTGGAAAACAAAGCAATGAATTAAGGTTTTTAAACTTTAGAAAAGGTGAATTAGGGTTCTTAGGTTTTTGAATTAAAAGAAACAATTAGGTGATTAAGCTACTGTGAAGAATATAATTTAGACAATTGATGCATACCTCCATTTGTTGGTTCCACCAAAAATTTCTTCTTGGATGAACAAAAACAAAGACAAGCTTTGCTGCCTTTGAATTGCTTGAATTGTTTGTTTGCTCTCTCAAAAAATCAGATTTATTCAAAACTTTTCCTACTCAATTTCGGTTTCAATTTTCCTCAGATTTCTGTCCCAAATTCTTGATACTTTTTGTGTTGTTTTGGGTATTATTTATAGAAGAATTGTAACACCCCGATACCCCATATAAATACTGTACATATACCAGGTACACATACAATATGTATATAGAGTATAAGAATGTCACTTTTCATCACCATTATAACTCTTTACTTTAATTTTTAAAACCATAATACATTTAAATCATATGAAAGTATTTACAAAATGGTTATTCTTATCATGGTAATACATAAATATAAGTTACATTGTTTCTTCCAAAGATTCATTTATACAAATGAATACATTCTTATGAAAATACAGTATAATTACATGCATGCACCACCATCTAGTTGGTCTCGAACTACACTTGTCCTCGTTGTGACATAGTAGCTTATCTCCAGCTTCATCACCTATATACCTGCGCGATTAAGATAACCGCGCTAAGCTCGAAAGCTTAGTAGTACAAGTAACCATTAAAATATACAATATAAAGGAAACATACCTCATATGTTTAGTCTCATGTTTTAACATTTTCTTACTCTGTTTTCCCCTTTTTCAATGCATTCTTCATATAATCCTATTAACCTTATAGAGGATATACATATACACATATAACATAACCATCAAACATAATTCAATAAATTGATAGAACCTTCATATTATGATACTTACCAATTTCACCTCATACATATCATATATATCATTTTATACTTTATAATCGCATATTGCATATAACTTCACAAACCATATCTCCTTTCAATAATTCATGTATGTTATATAATCATATCACTAACCACAATTCATCATTCACAACTCACATTTCCAACAAAGGCAACATAAATCCCATTACTCATTTATTTCAACTTGTATATACATCACATTAACAACAAAGACAGACTCGGGCCCAAAAGACACTAATATGTCATTCAAAGTTCAGAGTTAATGCTTTGGTTTTGTTATCACATTTATCAATATCATATACCCAACTAGGCTTCAAGGATTAAGTTCAACCAAGCTTCAAGGGGAGCAAAGCATGCTAAGCTTCTACCCAACTTGGCTTCAAGAACTAACCCAACCTAGCTTCAAGGGTGGTAACATCTCAATTAGGCTTCAAGGATTCAATCCAACCTAACTTCAAGAGATTGTTACACTTATTAGGCATGCCACCAACAACAAAACTCTGAAAATGAATAACACATTAGTCACACAATTCATTTATTATTTCATTATCAATTTCATTCTCATTCTCATCATCATTTACATCATCATAGCCAACCACAATGGCATCATTTAGGCAAAACATGCCTCATTTATCTCATTCTCAATATCATAGCCAACCACAATGGCTTTATACATCATCACCTCTCAATTTACATTTCATATTCCATCACAATATCACATTTCATAGTTCACCACAATATCACATTATCACATTTCATAGTTCATCACAATATCACATTATCACATTTCATAGTTCATCACAATATCACATTATCACATTTCATAGTTCATCACAATGTCACATTATCACATTTCATAGTTCATCACAATATCACATTATCACATTTCATAGTTCATCTTTGATATTTATATACATAATCATTCATTACTCAAGTATGCACAATCAATTGCATTACCATATAAATTGGAATACACATCATACAAATCATATCCTCACATCTTTCACATTTCATAACATATATATATTGAATGCCTTCACATCTTATATGTATTAATGTATTATCATATCTCTTATTTTTTCATTGCGTATACAATATTAATATTTATTTTAACAATATACTTATATGCAATCCAATAGGGTTTTGTACTTACCTCTAAAGAACTCACTCCCATATAACTTCTCTTCCATAGATCTTTCAATACTTGGATTAGGGCAATTCCATCTCTTAAAACCTAATCCAAAAGTAATCATACACACTCACTTAGAAATACACATGAGGTAATACAAATAAGAATCAATTAGGGCAAACTCAACACATGACACGCTCATCAACACGGGCGTGTTCCTGATCGTGCCCTAACTCCACAACACAGAAACATTGACACGCTCATAACCACGGGCGTGTCACTGGGCGTGTAATACATTCTGTATCTCAAAAACATCAACACGTCCAATCAACAAGAGCGTGCTCATGGCCGTGTCAATTCTCCAAACTCACAGTAGCTATGACACGCTCAATAACACGGGCGTGTTACTGGTCGTGTCAATTCTACTGCCACACAGAACTTATGACACGCTCAATAACATGGGCGTGTCACTGCTCGTGCTACCAACTCCAGAAAACAGAACCAACGACACACCTAACAAACTGGCCGTGTCTCTGGGCGTGTCCGACTAAAAACCCAGATTCCGGTCAACACACAACAACATCCAACAATACCCATCTTTTTATCATTACTCACTTCAAACAATCTTCATCAAACACACCCAAAAACCATAACAAACTTACCAAAACATCAACAACACTCAAAACACACACCAATCATCATTATAAACTTCATTCATATACCAATTTATCAAATCCCCAAATTTCATTAAACTCAACCCTTATTCAACAATTCATCATCCTCTTCACAAATAATCATATTATCATCATCCAATTACCAAATCAACACATATATATACTTAAATCTTTCAATATCATCATCATCACACATCAACCATACCAAACCCAACTCAAACAATGAAAATCAATTTAAAGAAATAAATACTTACTTGAATCCTTTATCAAATCTTCATCTCTATCATCAAATCTCTTGAATTCCTTAAGAAATTTGGTAAGAAAATCACATCTTTCTCTCTCTCTCTCTCTCTCTCTCTCTCTGCCAAGAAGAACGAAGAAGACGAAGAAGGAGTAGAAGGAAGAAGAAGTTTCTACTTCTTTCCTTTGTCCTTATCCATATATATATATATAATAATAATAATAATAATAATAACAATAACAATAACAATAACAATAGTAATAATAATAATAATAATACTTTAAATCTCCACCACATATTCTTTCTTTGATTTTCTTCTTCTCTTTTCTTTTTGTCTTTATTATTATTATTATTATTTAGTTATACAAATATATATACAACTCACTTATCCTTCACCATTATATATATCCAATGTATATGTGATGTATATGTATATGTCTTACATATATTATCCTTATATTTCACATATACACATATACATTAAATCCAAATACAACAACAATAACTCCAAAACTCTTAGGGTCTATTCCGGGATATTACAAGAATTTTATGGTTAATCCTAGTTATTCACGGAAGCTAATATTGATTAAGAAAAGGAAACCGAAACATAATTGTATTAGGTTTCGAAAAATTTGCGTTGGAAAAATTTCGCCGGCGAAAAAAACTACTGCGGAAAAATAGCGTTGGTGAAAAAAAACTGTTGCTGAAAAAATGCGCTGGCTGGCTGCAGCAGCGGGTGAGAATGGGCCTGCAGGCCATTTCGCTCGCAGGAGGCCATTCGTCCCGCGTTGGTTTTTCGGCGGCGATTTTTCATCTCCAATATTTCCGTCGCCGATTTTTATTTATTTTTTTATTTTTGATTTGTTTAATTTTATTTTTTATTAGTAAAAATTAGATACTAAAAAAATTATTTAATTAAGATAACAAAAATTATTTTGGTCTAATTAAAATATATTGGATAACACAAAATTTATTTTGGATTAATTAAAATATATTGGACTGGACTGGGTCAAAAATTAAGAGTTTACACCTAATGCAGAAAGAGTTTGGGAAGCTGTGAGTGGGGATTTTTGCCCCTACTCCCGATGGAATGATTATTGAGACTTCGGCACACTTAGGCTCAGGGTCTTAGAGAACACGGGCCTAAACCCAAAGAAAATGGAGTCACCATCCGGATGGCCCGGGAAAGAAAAAAGGATTGGATGACTCGATTCCTAAGAAATTCACAACCCAATAATGGGTTTGGAAAGTTGGATATGCATGGGGAAGGTGAGAAATGACCCAGCACCCCCATAACGCCCGGTTCATTGGAACCGGCCTCCTTTTCAGGTCTAAATATTATTAAATTCTTAAGTATTATAATATTATCTATACTACATGCAAATTAAAATAAATAAATATTTATTGCATTGAAATCAAACAAATACATAAATGGACACCCATTGATCGAGGAAAACATGCCCTTACAAATGACCAAATGTCCATTAAAAAGAAAACAAAGCAAATAAAATGGGACACCCTCCATAGGTGGAAACATACCCCTTACATCAATAAAAGGTCTTTGAAATAAACTAAATTACATAAACTAAATAAACAAGGCACCCATGCTTGATAGAAAAATGCCTTTTAAATGCATATAAATCTAAGGAAAAGAATAAAGCAAGGAAAAATAATACAACACATATGAAAATAATTGAATAATTAAAAAGAAAATAAATAAACACATCTCAATATTATCCTATTAAGAAAATATAGTGCACTACAACGAGGGTCGAGCCTACTGTGGTCCCGCTAACCGGTTAGCAGGCGGGGGTCAAGGGGCGAGCCCCCCTTATGTGGGATCGAGGGCAGTGGCCTTGAAAGGTAGATGGTTTACATGATATGGTTTTGTTGGGGAATTATGGTTTCTATGTAAACTAGGTTTTTATATTTATAGAAATTAAGGTTTTTTGCTTTTAGAAAATAGAATAAGGGTTTTTGGTTTTAGAAAAAAATGATTAGGGATTGGAAAGTTTGGAAAAACATATTGGGGTTTGGAAAAATCTTAGTTACTATAAGCTTTCAAACTATTTGAACAATTGATTTTTTATAAACATCAATATGGAGTATGGCTTATGGACATGTTTAAACTAATGGTAGTGTATTGATGAACATAAATTGAATGTATCTAAGTTACTAGAACTATTAGATGACCAGCATAAATATGATCAATATAAAGAAACATCATCATAACTCGTGCTGATTTTTAATTAAAATTAGTTTAAAGGATGTACCTTTGTTTGTTGGTTCCACCAATAATTAAACGTTGATCCAAACTCTTTGCTTGAACCAATATGAAATTCATGGTTGAATAAAATAAAGAAAGTGAACTACTGCCTTGTTTGAAATTGCTCTCTCTTTTTTTGATGGTTTATTCCTTCTTGTTTGATAATTTTTCTTTCGTTGCTCTATGTTAATTGCCAATGTTTGCTCCTTGTTGCTTAATGTTCCTTCCCTATTATTAGCATTAAACTCTCTTATTTCTCGATAAACAATAATTAAAAACCTACAACTAATTTGTTGAATTCATCTTTTAAACAAATTCTATCTTAATTAGGAAACCAAATGGGTGGCCAAAACTCAAAATAAATTAGGATCATTTTGACCTGGGCAACTAGGTCAACATGAGCCAAGCCACTAGATCGACATGAGCCATGCTCATGTTGGCCTGGCCCTCTAGGTTAAGATGAACAATGGCTCAAGTTGCCTGGGGCTACCCCAACTCAAATCAATGTTGTATTTTTAGTTACTAGCCCAGACAGTTTAAATTTAGGGTGAATAAATTTAATTTTTGGGCTTTATAAAATTAATCAATTGAATTTATGCCTTTTGAAAATGAACCGATTTATTTAAAAGCTAAAAACTAGGTTTAAATCTTTAAAAGTTAGATCAAATTTATTTTGGCATTCTTTAATCAGGATCATACCAACTTAAAGCCAAAATTAAGGGTTTACATTTTGCCCCCTGCTTGAATGATCTTGAATTGATTCATAAAGTGAAAAAAAACATGACTATTGAATTAATTTTGGCAAAAATGAATTGGGCTCTAGACCTGATGGTGGATTATATTTGGGTTTTGGGCCCTAGATGGTTTGGGTTCTGGACTAGGATTGAGTTCTGGAATCAAAAATGTTTTTGGGTTCTTGACCTAGTTTGGTTTGGCTTCTGGACCCGGATTGAGTTCTGGAATCAAAAAATATTTTTGGTTTATGGACCTAAGAATGTTTTAGGAAACCCTAATATCTCAATAGGTTTATCAGACGACTCTAATATCCTGATGAAATGATGAAGTGATAAAACCATCGAGCGACTCTAATATCTCATCGGGTAAATGGGCAACTCTAATATCCCAATGGGTTCATCAGGCAGCTCTAATATCATGATGACCAAGCAATAAAACTATTGAGCGATTCTCATATCTCAATGGGTTATTTTTGCAACTTTAATATCCTTATGTGTTTAATGAGCGAATCTAATATCTTGATAAAGTTAGCAAGTGATTCTAATATCTTGGTGAATGAAAACAGCCATCGAGCAATTCTAATATCCTGACAAAATTCACCAAGCAATTCCAATATCTTAGTAGGATAGTGAGTGACTCTAATATCTTACTAGAAACAAACTTGGATACTTTAATCATATCAAAGAAAGTTGTGCTGTCAGAATACTTCAATAAATCCAATATAGGTTGTGCGATTGTGCCATTAGGATACTTCAACAAATCAAATATAGGCTGGGTTTTAGCTCTTTGTCCCTTGTTGTTTGAGAATTTCAGCTTTCTCCTAGCCCAAAGGTTTCATTCTTCAATGGATTGACTTCAACTCTTCTAGCCAGACTGACCTTCTATCATTTGAGAGTTATGGCTTTCTTCTAGCCGGCTGCTTTAGTCTTCACCTTTCATAACAGATCTTTATCCTTGGCCATTGGGTCTTCACCCTTCAAAACGGATCTTCATCATTTGGATAGTGAGTCTTCACCCTTCAAAATGGATCTTCATCCTTAGACATTGTATGCTTGGTTTTAGCTCTTCTAGTTGGATTGAACTTTTGTCTTTTGTCTGTTGTTCTTCCTTTTGCAAAACATTTAGCTATTTTTTAGCTATCCCTCATATCCTCTCTTTGCCCCATCCATGATAAAATATTGAAATTGAGTCAAAATATTTAGGACACACATAAATTCAAGATTTGGAAAAAAAAAGAAGAAAATTTGCCCCCTGTGCAGGGTCAAACCACTGACTTTATTCCTATGTAGGCTCTGATTGATGTTTATTTTTGTCTCATTCTTTGCACAAGCATGCATCTCCATTTCTTCATATTGATTAGATCACTCTTAACCAATGGGCATTTCATGCCCCTCTAATTCCATATATGCTTCTCAAAGTTTCCTTCATAGAATATTGCTATTTATTTTGACAAACAATAGGCGATACAAGACAACGATATAGTGTGACAACAAACAATATGCATGATATGCATGGATGATACTTACAGTGGTTCTATTGACTCACAGACTGAGGTGATCAACTGAAGTGCTCCCATGGATTCTTTCTAGATGCTCATTCAGGTCTTGCACTGAAATGGTAGAAGACTTTATATTTATAGCTTTCAAGATGTTGAAAACATGAGTGGTAGGGCCCAAGCAACATAATTAAAGACACAAGAAACATCCATTTCAACATATTTTCTTCATGACCTTGCAAGTGATCCTTTCATTATCCCACTTCTACCCAATATGTCCTTTGAGGTTCGACAGTAGAACACACTTCCCTAAACTTGGAGGCTCGTAAGATAAAAACTCTTCTTTTTTCTTTTTTTTGAAATCGCATTTTGGCTTTGTCAAATCAGTGTCAATATACCTTAGGACTTGACTTTCCCAAATAATATATCTATAACATGACAACCCTAGTTACTATACTAAACTTAGGAATCAATTCTATTTAAGCAATAACTTTTGCACTTCATATAAGCATATATATATTACTTGGCCAAAGGTGTTGTTAAGTTTGGATATTGTCTATCTCATATGCATGCTTATTCAAACAATCTCCACTAATAGACTCTACCTACCAAAAGAGATGAACAAGTCTTTAATAGGCTTGAAATGGGGTCTAAAAGGGATATGGATTAAATGAAGGCCATTTTCAAATTGAACTAATGTGATACTATGGACAAACCCTCACACTGTAAACTTTCTTGTTGGAACTGTATGTTGTTAGAAGTATTCTTAAATTTCTAGGCATTATTTTTTCCTACTAGGCATCTTGTTATCTGGCTTCATAAAAAGATAGCACTTGAATATTCTTCCATCATTTGGCAGAATTCTTGATCTTTGCCTTTTGCAAAAACATAGGACCATTATTATGTTCTTTTTCCCTTTGGAATATCAAGTATCAATACTTTCAAGATTGCGAACTTGGAGCTGTGTTGGATAAAATGAAAGATGGTCTTTCTCTTATTTATCTAATTTCTATTTGAGTCTTTGGTTGAGCTAGACTAATTCAAGTCAATTTGTCCTCATAAACTAAGTGAAATTCTTCTGTTGCTTCAGGTAAAATAAACTCTATTAGCTTTCTAAACTGCTCTTTTGGGGTTTTATTTTCTTTCTTTCTTTCTTTCTTTTATCTTTTTTTCCTTTTTTTTCTTTTCTTCTTCCTTTTTTACTATCTACCATTTTATTTTTTTATTTTTATTTTATTTTTCTAGCTCTAAGAGAATAATCTTATTTGCACCATTCTATGCTTCTGACTGTGGATGAGTGGATTAGAGTGAATATGCTTCAGTGAGGATGGACCCTTCAGTGCCTTGATAGATCTGAGATATTTAGGTAAACTTCAACTATATTTGTGATCTTAACTATACATTCTCTTCCTTGATCTTCTTTAGTCCTTAATGATCATTAGACTTACCATGAGTATCACAATAGCTCAGGGTAGGTTGTTGGGTTTTAAAGCCAATAAAGAGCAAGCTAAAATCTTATGAAGGCTCAAAGGGACAACTATGGATTGATATTTAATTGAGTGGATTCTAGTTATAGGCTAACCAAAGAATGCCTAGGTCATTTCTCCCTTAAACAAGAAAAGTTCAATTTTGCCACTAAATTTTTACAAAGCATGTTCTATGATTGACTAGGATCTAGACCTATATAACTATGGAGGAGCCCTCTCTAAGTAAGCATACACATCTCAATGCTATAGAACAACTGTTGGGCTCAAATTAACTCTACCACAAAGCGTCACTCGCAAGTATACGAGGTAGCTGTAGCAAAGGTGATCGCCCCAAGGTCGTTCTCTCAAGAAAGCTAAAGTAGTTAATTGCTTATCAAATTATGTTTAACAAGTAATAAAGAGATTTATAAATTGCTAAATAATGAAGAAGATTGATTAAAGTTTAAAACAATAAAAGTAAATTGAGCTGTGTTTTGATTCACTTAATAGAATGGTGTAGGGTTTGTACTTCTCTACTACTTATATGTATGAACGGTTATTCCTCTTAACTAATTCAATTTCAAAGATTAAATCTCAAACAACTCAACTAATCGAGTCAAGGAAATAAGCTCTCGCATTCAAGCCTCTTTCAACTAATCTTGTTATAAGTGAAATAATCTTTTTAATAGGTTATATCTCTAATTCACCTAAGTCCCTAATTGAATTGTTCAAGTATTAAACTTCATCTCTCGATCCATCATCTAATACCTTAAAACACATAATTGGTTGTCAATCAATTATATATTAACAATGTTTCATTCAATCAAGGCTAAAGAAATTATTAGCTAAGAGAATAACCAATTCATACAATCATAGCAGATCCATACAAACCCTAGACTAGATCAAATTAGTTCATAATGCAATCAAACATATTCATCTTATTAATGTTCAAAGAAATCAAAATAGACATGATAATATCCATTAAAACAATTTCAATGTAAATAAAGAGAATAAGTTCGAGAACAAAACCAAGTTACAAACTCCTTGAAGCTTCTGAAGAATCTCTTGTTCAAATCTTGCAAGAAGAATGAATCAATGGCTAGAACAATCTAATCTAAGCTAGTTTTAATCCAAAGTGAAATCAAAATCAAGAAAACAAAGTTAAAACCCTAGCTCTACTCTCTGACGGCTCAAAATCTGCTCCAAATCGTCAATAGCCCCCAACCCTAGCTTTTTCTCTTCCTTTTATATGAAACGTCGGCTTTAAAATTCGGTGCGCGTTTGGATCATGAGGGACACGGCCAAGTCAGAAGTGACTTGGCCGTGTTGGAGTGCTTTGGAGGGACACGGCCAGGTGACTTGGCCCTGTCCCTTGCCTGTGTCCACTTCTGTTGCTTTCGATCCTTTTTCTTCTTTGGTTGAGTGACACGGCCAAGTGGAGCTTGACTTGGCCGTGTTGGAGCTTGTTGGAGGGACACGGCCAGGTGACTTGGCCGTGTCCCTTGCATGTGTTCACCTCTGTGAAAATTTGCTTCTCTTTTCTTTTGGAACCAAGTGAGACACGGCCAAGTGAAGGTGACTTGGCCGTGTCTGGGCTTCATTGGAGGGACACGGCCACTGACTTGGCCGTGTCCCTTGCATGTTTCTGCTTCTGTGAGTTGCTCTTCTTCTTTAACTTGATATGGGACACGGCCAGTGACTTGGCCGTGTCCTCTGCCTGTGTCAGCTACTGTGCAATCTTCCTTCAGTCTTGGTTCCTTGGCTTTTTAACCTAAAACAAAACATCAAACAAACTTTAAACAAAAAGTAAATAAACAATAACCAACAAAACATAAACACTATACTAAAAACTAAATAAAAAACAACATAAACACTAAAATAAACTAAAACTATCAAAATTAATGAAAACACTAACCAAACCGATAAAAAACTATCAAAATACCTAAATAAAAAAATAATTATCATAATAAACAAACTACAAATCTATGACAAAAACTAACAAAACAACAACTCCCTCACCTAGTAAAGTCATTTGGATCATGATGCATTGATATACTAGTTTATGAATATCAAGGTAGACTCATCATCAGTTGAACACCAAAATGAACAAAGACCAACATCAATAAAATTTTGATGAAAGTAATTTATGCAAACAATCTTAATTCTAAAAACATAATTGTTCTAGAAATATTAAAGAAAGCATAAATAAAATAAGTAGCACTCAAGCCTAAGGAAGTGTGTTGAATCTACTTGGACATGTCAAGGGCAATGTTCATTTCCAAAATTCCTCTATCTACATCTTAAAAGGACAAAAAGATAGAACTTTCCATCAATCCTCCTTCTATCATGAAGGTTGCTGGTGGTAGCACTCTTCCAAACTTAGGCAATGGTTTACTTTTAGTATTGGGTTTATAGGACTCAGGCAGTTTGCCACTGTCAATCAAATCTTAGATCTCATGCCTTGAGCAAACACATCTACCTGTCTCATATCCTTGCACTTGATAGAATTGACAGAAGGCTTTGGTATCAAAGCTTGATGGTAGAAGAATCAGCAAAGGTTGGGGATCCAATGGCCGTAATAGCCCATTTTCTACAACTTGTTGAAAACCCAAGGTCGAGGTTTCCCCAACTGTGAAAACTATCTTCTATTTGTTTGACCAATTATTGCATTGACATCCACTGACTTTTGTATACCCTGACCAGCAGATTGATAACTTCCTCTATCATTCCTTCTTCCAGAAAAATGATTCTTCTCCCTTCCTATTCTTCTATTTGCAATCCATCTTGGAGAAGATATTTGAAATCCCTGATAAGGGTGTGGGACATTCTCTCTCGAAGATTAGGTAGTACCCCTCTCACAATCATCCTAATATAGTATAACTCATTGGGCATCTTCTTCAGCAATGCAGCCTTGTTCCTCTACCTCTTCACATAGTCGACAAAATTTTCATTTGTCTTTTGCCTAATTGACTCAATCTCTATCAAAGTAACCTCCAACATAGCATTGTACCCATATTGTTTGATAAAGGCCTTGTATAACAAATCTGAACTCTTTTGAGTACTATCCTCTAAGGTGTTAAACCAATTTTGCACAACCAGATCTAACGAAAGCATTAAGTACCTTAGAGTTTGAGCCTTATTAGCTCGAGCACATTGTATAGCTATGATATACTGCTTCACATGATGATGAGGGTTGCCAGTTCCATCAAATTGACAAAGGAAGGCATCTCAAACTTATAAGGGACCTCATTATTGTAGACCCTTAATTTTTGACCCAGTCTGGTCCAATTTTTTTTATACTCCAAAATAATTTTTGTTGTATTTTAATTAAAAAATATTTATTTTAGTATTTATTATTTATAATTTTTAATAAAAATAAAAAGGTAATATTAATAAAGTTAAAAAAATAATAATAAATAAATAAAAATTGACGATGGAAAAATCGACGACGAAAATTTTTCGTCGCCGAAAGGGAATTGGCTTGGGCCAATTCGCCGCAGGAATTTCCTGTGGCGAATTAGGCACAAGCTAATTTGCCGCAAGAATTTCCTGTGGTGAATTAGGCACAAACCAATTCGCCGCAGGGAATTCCTGCGATGAATTAGCCACAAGCCAATTCGCCACAAGAAATTCCTGCGGCGAATTGGCTGGCCCGCCCCAGCTTTCGCAATTTTCGTAGCCCGCAGCAACTTTTGCCAGCACAATTTTTCTAGCACAGTTTTTTCCGAAACTAAATTCTATTTGGTTTTGATTCCTTTTCCTAAATGGTATTAATTTCCTTAGACAATTAGAATTAGGTTTGGATTTTTTCCTATAAATACCACATTAAAATACTTCAGAAAGGGATCTGGACTTTGGAAGACCGAACTTAGATCTTTCACAAAAAAGAAATTAGGAACCAAACTTGGGACTCTCAAAAATTCTTTCGTCCAAAAGAAAATCCTAGAAAGCAAGGAGAAATTCAAGAGATAGCAATCAAAGGAGGCAATAAGCAATCATCTCCAGATTGCTTTGCTCAACCAAAATCAAATCTGAAGCAGGCAACAACTTGGTTCAATCTCTTCAAATTTGGTGGAGCCTTCAAATGTAGGTGAACCGTGATGAGAAACATTTCATCTCGTGATGAGATGCCCCAAAATGGAATTCTAGTGTGTGAATCTTTGATGTATGGGGGATTAATTTTTTGGCCTGAATTTCAATTTTTTGTCTAAAGGATAAGTTCCCCTTCGAGCGATTCTAGTATGACTCCCAAACCTGCTCCTTTCCTATTTACTGCTCCATCAAAATACATTTTCCTCCCTTGTACTTCAATTGCCTCTAAATGTTCATCCAAAAATTCCAAGACTACCTCTTCGCTATCCGGTAGCGATTCTAGAATTCTACCACTTCTCTACCTTTGATTATTTTCCTGGTTACATAATCTCAAATTCTTCAAATATTATTAACCATCGCCCATACTTCCCAAGCAAAGAGGGTGTCTCCCTTAAGTACTTCATTGGATCCAACCTAGAAATTGCTTGCACACTATAAGATTGAAAGTAATGCCGTAACTTTTTAGAAGACCAAACCACAACTATACATGTCTTTTCAATGATACTATACTTAATTTCATAAGGTAGGAGCATTCTACTCAAATAGTAAACTGCATGGTCAATCCCTGACTCATCTTCTTGAGCTAGCATGGCTCCTATTGACTCTTCTTCTACTGCTAAGTATAGTAATAGAGGTTTACCAGGTGGTTTCAAAATAGGCAAATTCAGCAAATACTCTTTTATTCGTTCAAAGGCCCTTTGACATTCTTCATTCCACAGAACGGGCTGATTCTTTTTAAGCAACTTGAAGATAGGCTCACAGATTGTTGTGAGCTTTGCTATAAACCTGCTAATGTATTGTAATTTACCAATGAATCGCTGAACTTCTCTCTCCCTCTTAGGGGTTGGCATATCCCTGATTGCTTTAACTTTTTAAGGATCAATCTCAATGCCTTTCGGACCAATCACATGTCCTAACAATTTACCAGAGGTAACCCCGAACACACACTTCTTTAGGTTTAAACATAGCTTATATTTCAATGCTCTATCGAAGAATATTCTAAATTTTGGAAGTCTTGTTCCCTTGTATCTGATTTCACCATCATATCATCAACATATACTTCAACTTCTTTGTGCATCATGTCATGAAATAGTGTGGTGGCCATCCTTTTATAGGTTGCTCCAGTATTCTTTAAGCCGAATGGCATCACCCTATAACAAAATATACTCCACGTAGTAATGAAAGCAGTTTTGGGTTTATACTCTTGGGCCATTAACACTTGGTTGCATCCGGAGAATCCATCTACAAATGAATGTAGCACGCTAGAGGCTGCACTATCAATAAGGACATCTATATGGGGTAAAGGAAAATCATCTTTAGGGGAAGCCTTGCTTAAATCTCTATAGTCCACATAGAACCTTATTCTTCCATCTTTCTTTGGCACGGGTACTATATTGGCTAGCCAATCTGGATATTCTATCACTTCAAGGAACTTTACTTGTATTTGTTTAGTGACCTCTTCTTTAACCAATTCAGCCCACTCAGGTCTTAATCATCTAAGCTTTTGTTTGACATGTTTCATGTGAGTGTAAGTAGGAATAAGATGTTCGGCTATGTCTCGATCTATTCTAGGCATAACCTCATAAGAACAAGCGAATACTTCTTCATATTTTTTGAATATTTTTTCAAATCTCTCTCTCTCTCATCAGGAGTAAGGTCAGATGCTATGCTAATATTTTTAGGATTTTTGATTGTTTCCAAATTTAATGATTGTGTATCAACAGAATTATCATTAATTATGCTCATGTAACAGCTATTTGAATGTATGCAACCATCAGGAGAAACATCACACAAGTAAGAAAAATCAGACTTTATTGCATTCATTTTGGAAAAGAAAACATCATCATCCTCATACAAAGCAGACAAATTAAAATCAAAATCAAAATCATTGTTCTCAAAATCATAAGGCAGAATATCTTTAAACTTCTCTTCAACCAGGGCAGCAATCTCCTCCGGAGTCTTCTCGGCTTTTAGGACAGCTTCCTTCTCTTTTGGATTGGACTCCTTGTTGCTTGCAGGGTGAGCTCTTTCTTCACTTGCTCCACTAGCTCGACAACATCTGCAAAAATTTCAAAATTCGGGATCAAGTTTCTCATGAACATGATTAGCTTGGGCTTTCCTTGGAGTGGTCCCATGTCTGGAGCTTGGACAAAGATTTTTTTCAAGTGGCGAAAAGCTCATATTCTCATTCTTCTTTGGCTGGACATCTTTGTTGGCTTCTTCATACCCTAACCCTTTCTTGGAAGTATGAGTTTTGAAATCTGAAAACTTTGTCAAACCGGCCTTGCCCTTTCCAAGACCAACTCCGGGAAGGTAGCTCATGTTCTTCATCATGTTCAAGACCTTAGAGTCCACTACTTCATCATCAGAAACTGCAACTACTTGGAAACCATTGAGAGGCCTCTCAATCATTAGTGCATTAACAAAATTATTATCTTCGGCTTCGATGACCACTGTCTCATCTCCATTAGTGAACTTGATCTTTTGATGAAGGGTGGAAGGAACTCCACCAAGAGGATGAAACCATGGTCATCCCAAGAGTAATGCAAAGGTAACCGGTATGTCTAAAACAACAAATTCAATAATAGATTCAATTGGACCAACCTTGACAACAGCTTTGAAAGTTCCTTCGGCATGTCTCTTGGTGTTGTCATAAGCCCGAATGGTTACCTCGATTGGGTTTAGATCCCTTGTTGACATGGCTAGTTTTGGCAATATTTTAAGTGGGCAAAAATTTATGGCGGACCCATCATCAACCATTACACATGGAGTCATTTTCCCTTTGATTTCTATTTTGATAAAGAGAGGGCGGATGTGATCTCTCCCCTCTTATGGTAATCCGCATCTGAGAAAGATACCGATCCCATATTAACTTGAATTGTATGCATGGTTCATTGAATTTCAATAGGAAAGTGCATAAGTATAGAACCTTGTATCACTACACATATTGTATGAAATTTGGACATAAGAGCACATTTTGCTATAATAGGAAGGCTTATCTCAAGTTAAAGGATACCTCTACTACTAAGCCCCAAGGACCCAACTTCATTTGGGGTACCTAAAAGAAGATGAACATTATTATTTTATAGGTATGCCTAAAATCCACTATCATTGAAAATGTTTGGCTTCTGGATAGTGGATGTTCGAGGCATATGATGAGAAATGCAAAGTTTTTTTACAATAGTCACTTACAAGCATAGAGGTAATGCTACTTTTGGAAATAATGCTAAAGGTAAAATCATTGGCATTGGTTCCATTGGCATGCTTGGTAAGAATATGATTGAAAATGTGTGGCTTATTGATGGGTTGAAACTTAATTTTCTTAGTGTAAGTCAATTATGTGATAAAGAATATGATGTAAGTTTTAATTCTACAGGAAGCAAAGTAACTAATTCAAATGGTGAACTTGTATTCAAAGGAGTTAGAATTGGCAATACATATAAAATTGACTCACATTCTAATAATGCATTTGAATATTTTATTTCCATTAGTAATGATGCTTGGTTATGGCATAGAAGACTAGGTCATGCTAGTATGGATCACTTACAATGCATTAGTAAAGAAGAACTAGTTCATGGTCTCCCTAAGTAAAATTTGATAAAGATAGGACTTATGAACCTGTCAATTTGGTAAGTAACATAAAAGTTCATTCAAATCTAAAAATATTATGAGCACTTCTAGGCCCTTAGAACTCATTCATATAGATTTGTTTAGACCAAATAGAGTTGCTAGCTTAGGTGGAAAGCTATATACATTTTGTACTTATTAATGATTACTTAAGGATTAAATGGGTAAAATTTTTAGCTAAAAGGAATGAAGCTTTCAATCATTTTAAAATATTTGCAAAAAGAGTTCAAAATGAAAAAGGCTATGTAATCACATCTATTATAAGTGATCATGGCAAAGAATTTGAAAATGATAATTCTGAAAATTTTTGCAATGAGTTTGGTATTAGACATAACTTTTTAGCTCGTAGAATACCATAACAAAATGGTGTGGTTAAAAGGAAAAATAGAACAATGGTTGAAATGGCTAGGACAATGCTTAATGAGTATGATTTACCATCTTTTAGGTAGAAGTCATTAATACCACATATTATATTTCAAATCATGTTTACAAAAGGCCTTTGATAAACAAAACTTCTTATGATCTATGGAATGGAAGAATACCAAAAATTTCATACCTTATAGTGTTTAGATGCAAATGCTATGAAGTAAATACCAAGGACAATCTTGGAAAATTCTCATCCAAAACGGATGAATGCATAGTTTTAGGATATTCATCATCTAGCAAAGCATATATAGTATTTAATAAGAGAACACTAGTAGTTAAAGAATTAATGCATGTTATTTTTTATGAATCCTCTAAACTTGATCAAAGGAAAGGTACTATTCTTGATATTTTTATAGACCCTTGATTTTGGCCCTAGCTAGTCTGATCCTAATTAAAGAAGCATAAGCCATGATCGGTCCATTCTTAATAAGCTTAAACCTACCTTAAGCCTTTAATTAGATTGGTCTAGTTTTATAAGGCCTAAAATAAGTTCGGTCCATTTTTAAAGCCATGAAATGGTCCGATTTAAGGTTGAAGCAAGTTTGGTTTGATATAAATCATGTCATATTGAATTGGGCTTCTCCAAGTCGATATGGATGGTCCATATAGAATTAGATCATGCCTAATTCAATATGGAAGCATCCGATATGGCCATGCTTTCACTCAAATTTAGAAGAATTTAATTTGATATGCTTCAAAGGGGAACCGTGCTTAAATAAGAAATTAGAATTAAGCTAAGGCTAGGTCACACATTCATTTAACCTAATTCATTCCTTATAAATTTAGGATTAAATAGATGGAGAAGGGACTTGGGAGCACGGAGCATAAAACAGAGGGAAAATTAGCAGTATGAATTATCAAAAAGCAAAAAAATAACCAGAGCAAAAGACAGAATACTAATCATCATTAATAAACAAGAATGCAGTAGACATTGCCTTCACTTTGCTCAACTGAGACTCAAATACGAGTGCAATCAGGAGGTTTGGATCAACATACAATTCGGTGGAGCCAATAAACGAAGGTTTGGTTTTATTATTCAATTCATTTAACTTTGTAGTAGTCACTTTGATTACTATTTTATTTAATGTGTTGCAATTGTCTAAGATATCCAATAGCATCCCTTATTCATTAAAAATAATATTTTCATGCAGTAGTTATTTTCATCTAGTAGCAATTGATTTGTTAAAGTTTGCAATTACAACCTTAATAACTCGGACAGTAATCTAGCAAAGCCAATAAATAGTAATCATCAACTTGTGAACTTGCTTATAGTAGTTAAATTTTAAGTATTGAAAACTTAAGATGCATGTTTGAAGAACCAGAACCCTAATTTAATTAACCAAAACCCTAGCCTTTACTTAAAACCTTAAAATTATTTTTAAACCCTAAGCTTATAACAAAACCTAGTCTTCAATGTTCAAAAACCCTAATATTATTTTCTTAACCCTAATTTTATAAAAACCCTAGCTTTATTTTCAAAACCCTAATTCAAAAATAAACCCTAAACCATAATTATGTTTTTCCAAAACCCTAAACCCTAATTATGTTTTATAAAACACTAAAACCCTAATTGTATTATCCTAGAACACTAATTCATAAGTTAAAACTCTAGTTTTATACATCTATTGTTCAATGTGACATTAAAACCTAGATTTTGTGATTTATTATATGTTCCTTATGTATAATTTATTTTATTTGTTTTGTGATGGATGGTTTACATTTATTTATGATGAATGATTAAATATTTTTTTTATTATTTTGGTTTCAAGAATTTAAGTGGTATGTTTCCACTTTGTGGGTACCTCATTAATTAAGTTCCATGTAATTTAAATTATTTTGAGTTTTGGAATAATGTAAAGGACATGTTTCTACCATATGGTGGGTGTCCTATTTTATTTAGTTTCGGACATTGGACATTGTAAGGGCATGTTTCCATCTTGTATGTGTGCCCACTTATTATTTTGTTTGAACTTATTTTTATTTTAACACAACGATTATTTATTTTGAGAATTGCATGTAATATGGATGATATTTCATTGAGTTAAGAATTTAATAATATTTAGACATAAAAAGGAGGCTGGTTCCAATGAACCGGGCGTTATAGGGGTGCTAGGTCATTCTCACCTTCCCTATACATAACCAACGTTTCGAACCCATTAGGGAATTAGGGATTCCTTAGAAATCGAGTCATCCACCCCTTTCTTTTTCCCGGCCCATCAAGGTGGCGACTCCATTTTCTCTAGGTCTAGGCCTATGCTCTCTAAGGCCCTAAGCCTAATAGTGCTGAAGTCATAAGAATCATTCCACATGGGTGTGAGGGCAAAAATATCCACTCATAGTTGTGACTCCATTGGCGATAAGAGAAATTGATTATGTTAGTCTTTATATTATTTTATTATTTCTTATTATGATATTATCGATTGCAATATATTAGATTACATTATGTGCATGACTTAGGACGCCCGTGTAACCCATGTTATATTATGTAAGGGATACTATACTTTCACTCAAGGTATGGAGATCGAGCATGAAATAACAACTTATAGCCTTGTACCTTTTGGTAAATACTTGCTGTTAGAACCTAAGCTTTTTAACCCAAAGACTAAAACTCATGTAATTTGCCTGGTTACTTTCTTTAGGTTTTTACCCAAATGCTTGTTTTATGACTATGATTGATACCTCTTGGTTTGAACCATGGCTTATTTTGTTTTTCTTTTCCTAATATGACCTCACTCTATTGCAAGCCCAAAATAATTTTATTCTTTTAAGCATAAAAAAACCAAAAATATTTTTTAAAAACTTTTCAAGATTGTCTTTGGACATTAAACCTTTTAAAGATGGGTCAAAAATTCTTTTACCTCATGGCCCAAATACAAAGCCCAAGATTCATTTTTTAATAATCCTTTTTACAATGGGCTTTGAAACAAAACCATTTTTCATTTCATTCAAATTACAGACCTTTTCTTAAATGGGTTTACAGCTAGTTAGGTCAGTTATGACATATTAAAATCAATTGTGGGCCTAATTTATACCAAGAATTATTAATCATGGGCTTATCTGTGGCATGAACCATTAGTTGTTTTTCCAAATGGAAAATCTATTTATGATAAACCTTTTAATTTAGTTTTAATCCAATATAGCATGAATTGTAACACCCCGATACTCCATATAAGTACTATACATACACCGGGTATACATACAGTAAGTATATAAAGTATAAGGATGTCACTTTTCATTACATTTTAAAACCTTTAACAAAATTCAAGCCACAATACATTAAATTAAAGAACATTTATAAATCATTTTATTTTTAATGATCTTACATATATATCATAATCTTATCTTTATCAAAATTTCATTTATACATATACATGCACTCTTGTCAGAAATACATCATAATTAAAAATTATACATGTATGCATCACCCTCTAGTTGGTCTCGACAAACTCTTACTCTTCTCGTGGCATAACAAAAGACTTCATATCTTCCTCCAAGTCACCTACACGATTACACATCCACGCTAAGCCCGAGAGCTTAGTAGTACAAATAAATATTAAAATATACTTTACAAAAGAATCATACCTCATATTTTTAGCATCATTGTTTTATTGTCTTCTTATCCCGTTTTTCCTTTCATAGTGCATTCTTCATATACTCCCACTATTGTCATAGATTATATATATATTTACATAAAACATTCATAAAACGATACTTACCATTGCTACCTCATATACATATTACATGTCATACTTCATAACCTTACATCTCATTACACCATTCAATTAAATCATTATCCACAATTTAATATTAATACTCACAATTAGTATATTAATATACACATTTCACATTATACTTCATAACATTGTTTAATTCACAATTCACCAACCATAATACATTACTAACACTCACAATCAATATATCAATACGCACATTACGCAACATACTTCATAGCATTATTTTGTTCACAATTCACCAATCATGAATCACATTGTCAACAAAGTCAACCATAGATCTCATTATTCATTTATTTCAACATTTGTATATCATATTAACAACAAAGACAGACTCGGGCCCAAAAGACACTAATATGTCATTCAATTTTCAGAGTTAATGCTTTGGTTCAATCATCACATTTATCATTATCCCAACTAGGCTTCAAGGATTAGGTTCAACCAAGCTTCAAGGGGAACAAAGCATGCTAAGTATCAACCCAACTTGGCTTCAAGAACCAATCCAACCTAGCTTCAAGGGTTGTAACATCTCAATTAGGCTTCAAGGATTAGATCCAACCAAGCTTCAAGGGGAGTAAAACATGTTAAACTTCAACCCAACTTGGCTTTAAGGATCAATCCAACCTAACTTCAAGAGATTGTTACTAATATTAGGCATGCCACCAACAACAAACTCTGAAAATGGAATAACACATTAGCCACACAATTCATTTATTATTTCATTAGCACTTTCATTCTCAATTCTCATCATCATCTAGGCAAACATGCCTCATTTATCACAATTGAATCATCATAGCCAATCACAATGGCTTCACATCACATTTGCATCATCATAGCCAAACACAATGGCTTCACATCACATTTGAATCATCATATCCAAACACAATGGCTTCATATCGCATTTTATCTCAATTCACATTTTATCAACAAACCACAACCCCACTTAAACATAACTTCAAAAACAACAAAAGCAAACAAGAGAAAACTTACCAAAATAATGAAATTCCTTGAAATTCCAACTTGTATACTTGAAATCTTTCTTCAATTTCAACTTGGAACATCCAAAACCCTTCCTTGCTCTTTTGTTTTCCTTGCTTCTTTGATGAGCCGGCCACCCAAGGAAAGAAAAGGAAAGAAAATAGAAAATGAAGAGGAAAAGTCAAAGTTCTCTTCTCTTTAAATCTCCACCATGCATTCCAAAAAGGAAAATTACTTAAATGCCCTCATCCATTTAACTTAACCTCTTTTTCATATATGCCCTTAATAGTAATTTCACATACCACAAATAAATATCCTCTTGCATTGACCATCCATTTTGACTTATGTATATGTTATATATATTACCATATACCCAACATATACACTTTCTCTCTACACATGCCTTTCCTTTTTAAACAATACATAAACATTCTCTTTTCAATTTCTTTTCTTATCAACATAACATATACACATAATTCAAACAAACAACAATTATATCCAAACTTCTAGGGCATACATTGGGATATTACATGAAAGCTATCTTTTTGTTGGACCAATGGATTAAGACTTAATTAATGGGAATTATCATGGACTGACTTCTAATTTTGAAAATACAACTATTGGTTAAACAGTCCAAGTGAATTATTTAAAAATAAGATATCCCATGTTGATATTTTATTGACCATATACCTAGGAAAAGAGACTCACCTTTTATGTGTGGAAGATATAAGGTTGGAAGGAACGTCCTAATTGTCTTTGTTTGTCTATTATCTGTGCATACATGCATACATGTATTGCATTACATGTCATTGATCCTTTCTGGCTCATAGTCCTGGAGTACAGCAGTTCACGAAGCTATAACAATTCAACCTATGCCAGTGATGTAAAATCCAACAATGACTTAGTCAGCTTCTCACCAAAAGTTTAGAAGATGGTAGACGACGCACTCAAGTACAAGATGGAAGAACTAAAGGGGGTCCTAGCTAAGACCATGAAAAGTGTACTGGCCAAACTATTAGGAAATACTGTTGAAGTATCTGCTAGTACTAAGAAGCAGAAAGGTAAGGGAATGGATAATGTTGGTGAAGCGGCTGTGGATGATGATAAGGTGATGCTTGATGATGATGATGACTGGGCTCAATACTTCCAATATCCTCAATATAATAAGAAAGAGCCAAGGTTATAGAGAAGTCAACTATGGAAAAGACTGAAACTTCAGATGTGGAAAAGATGATTGCTAATCTAGAGAAGAAGTTTGAAAAGAAACTGAAGACTGAAGAGATGTAGGATGTGGACAAGCTATTTGAACAAGATGAAGAAGTCCCTTATAAGCTCAAAATGCCTTATTTTGCTAAGTTTGATGGAACTGGCAAAACTCATCTTTATGTCAAGTAATACATTACTGGTATACAGTTTGCTCGAGCTACCAAGGCTCAAACTCGGGCACTTTATGCTCTCATTGGATCATGTTGTTCATAATTTGTTCAACACCTTAGAGGATAGTGCTTAGAAGAGTTAGGATTTGTTATATAAAGCCTTCATCCACCAATATGGATACAATCCTGAATTGGAAGTTACTTTTAATGGATGTTGAGTCAATCAGGAAGAAACAAAATGAGAATTATGTTGATTATATGAAGAGGCAGAGAAACAAAGCTGCATTGCTCAAGAAGAGACCAGATGAGTCAAATCAGATTAGGATGATTATGAGAGAGGTGTCACCTAATCTTTGTGAAAGTATGTCTTACTCCCTTATTAGAGATTACAAATAACTTTTGCAAGCTAGTTTTCAAATTGAAGAATGGGAAAGGGAGAAGAACCATTTTTCTATAAGAAGGAATGAGAAAAGGAGCTTGTAGACCCTTAATTTTTAACCCCATCTGGTCCAATATATTTTAATTGGTCTAAAATAATTTTTGTGTTGTCTTAATTAAATAATATTTGTTTTAGTATTTATTTTTATAAATTTTAAAAATTATTATAATAATAAATAAATAAAATAAATAAATCAGCGACGAAAAAATTTGTCGCCTAAAATAGTGGACGAAATGGTCCACAGCCCACCCCTCGCAGTTTTTCGCTCGTCAGTCCTCGTAGCCAGCCATCGCAAGTTTTTGCCAGAGAAATTTTTCCAGCTCAATTTTTTTTGAAACCAAATTATATTTGGTTTTGGTTTTCCTAATGAATTTTAGTTTTCTTAAACAACTAGGATTAATCATTAGAATTTTCCTATAAATAACACTAAAAATCACAGGACAAAAAAAGGATTAATAGAACATCGGACTTGGAAAAATGGAAGGGATTTGAAAGTAAAACGATTGGACTTTTTAGAGGATAATAAGCAAGCAAGCAATTCGAA
Organism: Garcia nutans; assembly: GCA_947685225.1. Taxonomy (NCBI): domain Eukaryota; kingdom Viridiplantae; phylum Streptophyta; class Magnoliopsida; order Malpighiales; family Euphorbiaceae; genus Garcia; species Garcia nutans. The sequence continues at coordinate 42,997,864 of CANTUV010000045.1, forward strand.
TTCATCAAGGGCAGCAACTTTGCCTTTGTCCTTGTTCATCCAAGAAGCAATTTTTGGTGGAACCAATAAACGAAGGTTTGAATCTCTAATTTCTTTTTATTTTCTTACAGTAGCATTGTTTTTTGATTCATAAGATTGTACACACAAAACCTTGTTTTATAAACATGTTGTAACATTGATCTTCGTTTCAACAACCTAAAAATACTTTTTTTGTTTCCAAATACCTTAAAAACCCTAAATCGTCTTTTCTATTTCCAAAAACCCTAAAAAAATACTTTCTGTCTCCAAGAACCTTAAGAACCCTAAAAATACTTTTTTGTTTCTTCTAAGCCCTAAGAACACTAAATTTATTTCTTTAATGTCCAAAAGTCCTTAATTCGTTACTTTTTTATTTCTAAAAAATCTTAAACCGTTTTTTTATTTCCAAAAACTTTATAAAACTCTAAACTATTTTCACAAATCTTAAAACCAAATATATTTTCCATGACACCAAAAACCCTAAATTGTTTTATTAATTCCCAAAACCCTAAACTCTATTCCAAAAGTCAGTAGCCTTATTTTTTAAGCATTAAAAGCTTTAACCCTAATTAGTCCTTCTTTCCAAAATCACACAGTAAGCATTATTCTTTTAAAAATAACATTAGTTTCTTCCAATTTCAAAACCCTATTTTCTAAATTCTAAACCCTAAAATCTTAATTTTAAACACCAAAACCTACAATCCCAGAAGCCAGTTTTCAAAATTTTCTAGGGCACTGCCCCTTGATCCCCGCCCGCTAACCGACTAGCGGGACCGCCATATGGGCTCGTCGAAGGGGGTCAATATTCATTTGTGTATTATGAGTCCATGTATTTAACTTTCCTTTTTCCAAAGCCCTAATTCAGTAATTAAAATTCTAAAATCTTATTTTAGGATGTGAACCCTAAATTATATATTTATTGCTTTATTTAATTTTAGATTTGATTATGTAGTCTATTATATGCCTTAGTGGTAGATTTATTTATTTTTAATACTTGATTTATTTAATTTATCATGGATGAATGTTTATTATTTTTTATTAATGTTTAATATCTTTAATGAATGATTTATTTATAACAAATGGTTATTTATTTCTATCGATTCTTTTTGATTTCCAAATATTATAAGAGGTATGTTTCTATTTTGTGGGTACCTCATTAGTTAAATATCATGTAATTTAAATTGCTTTTATATTTTGGACCAATGTAAAGGACATGTTTATACATTTCGGTGGGTGTCCTATTAGTTTAGATATGGATGATGAAAGGACATGTTCCATCCTTGGATGGGTGTCCATTTATTTGCTTTGTTTGGACACTGCCTTGATTTTAATATAATGATACTTTATTTCAATTGTTGCATGTAATATGGATAATATTGTTATACTTAAGAATTTTATAATATTAAGACTTGTAAAGGAAGCCGGTTCCAATAAACCGGGCGTTATGGGGGTGCTGGGCCATTTCTCACCTTCCCCACACGTACCCAACTTTTCGAACCCAGTAGGGGGTTGGAGATTCCTTAGGAATCGAGTCATGCACCCCTTTCTTTTTCCCTGCCCGTCCGGGTGGCAACTCCATTTTCTCAAGACTTAGGTCCGTGTTCTTTAAGGCCCCGAGCCTAAACAGTGCCGAAGTTGCAAGAACCATTCCACCGGGAGTGGGGGAATCCCTGCTCATAGAGCTATTAGTCTAACAATCAAAGCACGCAAAAGGTAGTCGATGTTAATGCAACTGGCCAAGGAGGTAAGAGGTAGTTTTCAAAATTGGGAAAACCATTGTCCTGGGTTTTCAATAAGCTACAAAAGAGATGGTTGTTACAATTTGTCAAATCCTCTACCACCTAATTTTGATGCTAAGGCATTTTTCCAATTCCACCAAATACAAGGACACGAGATGGACAAATGTCCGAGGTTGAGGCATGAGATCCAAAATTTGATTGATAGTGGGAAGTTACCCGAACTTAAAAAGCCTATCATGAAAGACAACCCATTACAAAGGTTCAATATGGTACCACCACTGGCAACTTTCATGATCAGGGGAGCTTTGAATGACAAATTTGTTTTGTCCTTTTTCCAAGATGTAGGCAGTAAAGCAACTAAAGAAGAAGTGGTACTTAGCAAGATGGAGCAAGTTGTGGTTGAGAAGGAAGTGGCCATCTTTGTTGTGAGTGAGTTATGGGATTCAACTAATAGTGATGATGATTCTAAGACAAAGAAGGAGGAGTGGACCTAGTTCGAGCTTCAACAAGATGAAGTAACGAGCACTCACTCCGGTAAGCCTTATGCAAGGCCACTACCAAAAGAAGTATAAGCCGATATGGGAAAAGAAGTTGAAACATAGGGTAAAGAAGATGAAGACAATGTTGTTCTTAAGCAATTGAAAAGAACTCAAAATAGTATTAGTATCTGGGATTTACTAGCTACATCCAAAAAGCATTAAGAAACTATGGCCAAAGCTATGGCAAGCATGCAGATTTTTACTTCTGCGACACCCGATGAATTGATCCATATCATGGGGATAAACAGGGATGATGAAGTAAAGAAAGGTGATGATGCTTAGATGAAGAACAAATTTGATGTGGGAATGGTGTCATTTTCATATGCTAATCTACCAAAGGAAGGGAGAGATCACATTCGCTCACTTTTTATTAAGGTAGAGGTCAAAGGGAAAAGGACTCTGTGTGCAATGGTTGATGATGGATTTTCCATAAATATGGGCCCACTCAAGATCCTAACAAAGCTAGCTATGTAAATAATGGATCTAAGCCTAACCAAAGTGATGATTAGGGCTTATGATAATACTAAAAGGCATGACAAAGGAACCTTTAAAGTTGTTGTGAAGGCTAGCTCTGTTGAATCTATGGTACAGTTTGTGGTCCTGGATATACCCATCACTTTTGTACTATTGTCGAGATGACCTTGGTTTCATCCACTTAGTGGAGTTCCTTCTATACCCTATCAGAAGATCAAGTTCCTAAATAGAGATGAGACAGTGGTTATTGAGGCCGAGGACAATGAAGTGGTGAATGCTTTAATGATTGAGAGTCCTCTCAATGGATTCCTAGTGGCTGTTATTTTTTATGATGAGATGGTTGACCTTAGAGTCTTGACTATGATGAAGAAAATGATTTACCTAGTTGACACTATCCTTGGAAAAGGAAAGACAAGTGTGACAAAGATTCCAAATTTCAAGACTCAAACCTCCAGGAAAGGGTTGGGATGCGATGAAGCTAATGAAGGCGTTCTGCTGAAAAAGAATGAGAAGAAGAGTTTTCCTCCAATTGAAGAAGTTTTTGTCAAAACTACAGACATAGGACCACTTCAAGGGAAGCCAAAGCCAATAATGTTCATGGGGAAGATGTGTAGACCCTTAATTTTTGACCCAGTCCAGTCCAATATATTTTGTTTAGTCCAAAATAAATTTTGTGTTGTCTAATATATTTTAATTGGTCCAAAATGATTTTTGTTATCTTAATTAAATAATTTTTGCTTTATTATCTAATTTTTCTTAATAAAAAATAAAAATAAATGAATAAAAATCAAAAAATCAAAATAAAAATAAAAATCGGGGACAAAAAAAATCATCGCCGAAAATTCCAGCTCGGGCTTGGCCGTGGGCCATTTCGCCAGTAGGAGTTTCCTGCGGGCAAAATGGCCCGCAGGCCGATTCCCCACCCCCTGCCTTAGCCAACTGTGGCAAATTATTTTGCCAGCGCAGTTTTTCCTGCGGTAAATTTTTTCGCCAGCCCAATTTTTCTGCAGCAATTTTTTTTCGCCTGCGAAATTTTTCGATGCAAATTTTCGAAACCTAATACAATTAGGTTTCGGTTTTCTTTTCTTATTCTATAAAGTATGCCGTGAGAAACTAGGAAAAAAATAAAAAAAAAACTTCTATAAATATGGATTGAACAACACGGAAAAAGGACGAGGAAATAAGGGACAGAAACTTGAAACAAAGTGGAAACAGAATCAGTGGAGGAAAACTGGGAACCAAGCTGCTTTTTTGAGAGAGCCGAAAATCAATTCAAACAATTCATCAAAGGTATCAACTGCCTTTGATTTGGTTGATCCAAGAAGCAATTTTGGTGCAACCCCACGAAAGAAGGTTTGAATTCTAAATTCTTTTTGTTTTTTTTACAGTAGTTTAATTCATCTAGTTGCTTCTTTTAATTCAAAAATCCCAGAACATTTAATTTAGTTTTTCTAAAGTTAAAAACACTATTTCGTTGCTTTGTTTTCCAAAAAAAAAAAACTTTCAATTGTTATTTTTGATTCATCAAAATATTAAAACCCTAATTTAACATGTTTCTTTTCAAAACCTTAAATGAAAATTATGTTTCTTTCAAAAAGCCTTAAAAAAATCATATCTATCTATAAAAACTTTAATTCATTTGGATTATTTTCATAAAACATCATAAAAGTATCAAATTGATTTTCAAAACCTAAAAGCCTAAACATCCACTGAAACCCTAAATTCTAAAACACTAAACCCAAATTCAACTTCCAAACCTAAAATAGTAAACTCTAACCCCTTTTAAACCTTAAACCCTAACTTTTTCTAAACCTTAATTCCTTAAAACTTTAAAAACCATAAAAACACAAATATTTTAAATTTACACAGTAAGTTTGAAATCATCATTTAAAACCACAAATCAAAAGTATTTTAAAGTGTCCAAAACCCTAGTTTAATGATTTCGTAATTCAAACCTTAATTTGGTTAATCAAAGTGTCTTAACAACCTTTTAAAGCATAAAATCCTTAATCTATTTTAATTCTTTAAAAAGTCACAGTAGCTTAAACCCATGAAAATCCAAAACCCTAAACACATGAAATAAAGGATCCTAAATGGAAACAGTAGCTATAACTTAGATTTTTTATTTGCCTTATTCAATTCTATATTTGATTATGCTTTCATTTATTTTATATGCTTTAATTTATTTAAGTTCAATGCTTGGCTCATTAAATTTATCATGGATGGATGTTTACTTTCTATTTAATATCTTTGATGAATGATTTATTTACGATGAATGATTATTTACTTTTATCAATTAATTTAGGTTTCTAAATGTTGTAAGAGGTATGTTTCCACTTGATGGGTACCTCATTAGTTAAATATCATGTAATTTAATTTGCTTTTCTATTTTACATACAATGTAAAGGGCATGTTTCTACCTTTCGGTGGGTGTCCTATTTAGGTATGTGATGTAAGGACATGTTTCCATCTTCGGATGGGTGTCCATTTATTTGTTTTGCCTGGACCTTGCTTTGATTTTAATATATTGATGCTTTCTTTTAATTATTGTGTGTAATATGGATATTGTTATTATATTTAAGAATTTTATAATATTAAGACCTGTAAAGGAGGCCGATTCCAATGAACCGAGCGTTGTGGGGGTGCTGGGTGCGAGCGGCGATTTTTGCCCCAACTCTCTGTGGAATGGTTCTTGCGACTTCAGCACTGTTTAGCCTCAGGGCCTTAGAGAACACGGACCTAAGTTTGGAGAAAATGGAGTCGCCACCCGGACAGGCCTGGAAAAAGAAAGGGGTGGATGACTCGATTCCTAAGGAATCCCCAATGCCTTAATGGGTTTGGAAAGTTGGGTACATGTGGGGAAGGTGAGAAATGGCCCAGCACCCCCCACAATGCCCAGTTCATTGGAACCGGCCTCCTTTACATGTCTTAATATTATAAAATTCTTAAATATAATAACATTATCCATATTACACACAATAATTAAAAGAAAGCATCATTATATTAAAATTCTTAAATGCTCATGTAACTGCTATTTGAATGTATGCAACCATCAAGAGAAACATCACACAAGTAAGCAAAATCAGACTTTATTGCATTCATTTTGGAAAAGAAAACATCATCATCCTCATACAAAGCAGACAAATTAAAATCAAAACCAAAATCATTGTTCTCATAATCATAAAGCAGGATGTCTTCAAACTTTTCTTCAACCAGGGCAGCAATCTCTTCCGAAGTCTTCTCGACTTTCAGGGCAGCTTCATTCTTTTCTTTTGGATTGGATTCTTTGTTGGTTGACAAGGTGAGCTCTTTCTTCATTTGCTCCACTAGCTCAGCAACATCTGTAAAAATTTCAAAACCTGGAATTAACTTACCCATAAACATGATCGGCTCGGGCTTTCCTTGGAGTGGTCCTATATCTGGAGCTTTGACAAAGATCTTTTCAAGTGGTGGGAAGCTCATCTTCTCATTCTTCTTTGGCTAGACATCATTGGCTTCATCATATCCCAACCCCTTCTTGGAAGCTTGAGTTCTAAAATCTGGTAATTTTGTTAAACCGGCCTTGCCCTTTCCAAGGGCACCTCCGGGAAGGTAGTTCATACTCTTCATCATATTCAAGACTTTGGAGTCCACTACTTCACCATTAGAAATTGCAGCCACTTGAAAACCATTGAGAGGCCTCTCAACGATTAGAGCATTGACAATCTCATTATCCTCAGCTTCAATGACCACTATCTCATTTCCGTTGGGGAATTTGATCTTTTGATGAAGGGTGGAAGGAACTCTACCAAGAGGAAGAAACCATGGTCACCCCAAGAGTAAGGCAAAGGTAACTGGTATGTCTAAAATAACAAATTCAACAATAGATTCAATTAGACCAACCTTGACAGCCGCTTTGAAAGTCCCTTTGGCATGCCTCTTAGTGTTTTCATAAGCATGAATTGTCACCGTGATTAGGTTTAGATCTCTTATTGACATGGCTAGCATTGGCAGTATCTTAAGTGGACAAACATTTATGGTGGACCCATCATCGACCATTACACATGGAGTCCTCTTCCCCTTGACTTCTATTTTGATAAAGAGAGGATGGATGTGGTCTCTCCCCTCTTCCGGTAAGTCTGCATATGAAAAATAAACTGCTCCCATACTAACTTCACTCTTCTCTTGGACCTCCTCACATTTCATTACTTCCCCCATTTTTATGAAGTTGATCAACTCCTCTGGTGTTGTGGAGGTAGAAATTGGCATGCTAGCTAAGGCTTTGGCCATAGTTTCTCGGTGCTTTTTAGAAGTAGCTAACAAGTCCCAAATGCTAACACATGCTTGGGTTCTTTTCAATTTCTTGAGCACAACATCATCTTCTTCCACTTCAACTTCCTTCCCCTTATTAGTTTCTATCTCCTTAGGTGGTGGCCTTGCATAAGGCTTACCGAATCTAGTATTCATCACCTCATCTTCTTTAGGCTCGGACTAAGTCCACTCCTCCTTCTTGGATACAATATCATCATCACTATCACTCGAATCCCAAAACCCGTTGACAACACAAATTGCTACTTCTCCACCCATCATAGCTTGTTCAATTTTGACAATTGCCTCTTTTTTTTTTGTTGCTTCTCCACCCACATCTTGAAAAGAAGACATGACAAAGGCGTCATGCAAACCTCCTCCAATCATGAAGGTTACCGGTGCTGGTACCCTATTGAATTTTGGTAATGTGTTGTCTTTAGTGTTTGGCTTATTGGCCTCTGGTAGCTTCACATTATCAATTAAGTTTTGGATCTCATGTCTCAACCTCATACATCTATCCGTGTCATGCCCTTGCATTTGGTGAAATTGACAAAATGCTTTGGTGTCAAAGTTAGGTGGGAGAGGGTTAGGCAAAGGACGAGGATTTAAGGGTTGTAGCAATCCTTTTCTTTGAAGCTTTTTGAGAACCCAAGACATCGGTTTTTCCAATTCCAAAAATTGTCTCCTTGTTCCTTGGTTAGTAGCATTAACATCGACAGCCTTTTGCATGCTTTGGCTACCAGGTTGATAGCTCCCTTTCTCGTTCCTTTTTGTTGCAAAGCGGCTCTTCTCCCTTTCTCATTCTTCAATTTGCAAACCAGCTTGAAGAAGGTCTTTAAAATCACGAATGAGTGTATGAGACATCGTCTCACAAAGACTAGGCAACACCCCTCTCACAATCATCCTTGTTAGACAAATGATCTCAATTTTGATCCTTGACAACTCAAATGAATGATCCATTTAACATGTGTTTGGAGAATCTTGTTGCAGGTTTAGGTTACTTCAAATAAAGCTGAACAGAACACTTCTAGCGGTCGCACCAAACCTGAATACGACCGCACCATTCAATTAAAGGATGAAACCTTATCACAGTAGGTTTCGCGGTCAGAAGCCCGACCTCCGTCGCGACCGCGCATAAAGAAGAGCGACCGTCCCAATTTATGGACGACCGCTACATAAGGAACTCAAATCATTCTAATCACAGTAAGGTTCGCGGTGATAGGAACGGCTAATGACTCGGCCACGCTTACCACTTTAGCGACCGCCCATTCAGAGTCGCGACCGCTCTACCAATTGAAGAAGAATTTGCTTAAAGAGACAGTAGTGTTCGCGTCCTCAGGTGCGTCCAGAAGTTCGACGCGAGAATCTCAATTTGACCGCGAGATGCTACCTAGGGCGACCGCGACATTCAAATTTTGGTGGACATCTCTTCTGCCCTGTTAGAGAATGACACGTGACATGACCGTTATAAATCCACTTCAATATTTAAAAAGGGCGACCACACCTTTGCTAGGAGCGACCGTCCCGACAATCACAACATGGGCAAGATTCCTGCTGCAGAGCACTAAAATTCGATCGTTGAAGCTTTTTAAATGCAGCGACCGTCCCTTGTCCAAGGACAACCACGTGAGGCATGAGCGCAACCATCCTTGTATGAAGGACAACCGCTAAATGCTTCAGACAGTTTAAGTAAAGAAGGTCTAAACTGCCAAGACTTTATTCTCACTATCAATAACAGCTAGTAAGACCACATTGGCTATAAATACAGTGCTTCTACAAGAAAAGCATGTAGACAAGTGAAGCAAAATAGAATTTGATAGCCAAGCAACAACTTTTCTTTTACTTAAACCTACATTTGAATTGTAATGAATGTTAGGTGTAAGCATTGAAAACACCATTGTATAAGTTTGAGTGTGAGCTTGGAAAAACACTTAGGTTGTGAGAGTAATCCTTGTAAAACTCTTGTTTGGGTTGTGAGAGTGAGCCTTAAAAACTCCTTTAAAGGTTCTTGAGTGTAAGCCTTAGAAAACACTTGTGAAGTTAGGTGTGAACTTGTGAAAACACCAAAGTTGGAAGTGAGCTTGTAATAACTTCAAAGATTAGTGGAACCTTAACAAGTTGTTAGGGAAGTGGATGTAGGATTGAAGTAAATCCGAACCACTATAAATCTTGTGTGTTCTTTCTTTCTTCCATTACTCAACCATCTCTTAATTCCGCATTTCTATTTTGTTGAGTTTTTTAATTGTTATTAATTCTTAAGGAAACCAATTCACCCCCCCCCCCTCTTGGTTGCCATCTTGGGACAACAATTGGTATCAGAGTCTGAGATTTCTTAAACTTAATTGTGAAATTTGATCCACTATGGCAACTTCTTCTTCATCAAACTCTCATAGAAATCTTAACACTATTTTTAGACCCTACTTTGATGGAACTGATTATTCATACTGGAAACACAAAATGTATTTGTTTCTAGACAGTGAAGGGATTGAACTATGGGATTTAGTGGAAAGTGAGTGGAAACCTCCCACTTATGAAGTTGACGGTATTCAAGTTCCACTTCCCAAAGCACAATGGTCAGCTAGCAATGTCAAAGATCGATTCAAGAACAATAGAGTCGCTTCCATCTTGATGAATTCCATTTTAAGAGAAGAAGGTGGAAGAGTTCAACATTTAACTTGTGCACATTGCATTTGGAAAACACTCGAAAACTACCATGAAGGTACGACTCAAGTGAGATTTACCAAGAAACAAATGCATGTCCATGAGTATGAGCTATTCAAGATGAAACCAAATGAAAATGTCACCGACATGACAAATCGCTTACTTGCTATTGTCAATGAACTAAAGAAGTATGGCAAGGTATATGATCAAGGTGATGTAAATAGTAAAATCTTGAGAGCCCTAAGAGCTAGAAAAAACTTTCAATCAAAAGTATCATCCATAGAAGAAGCTCATGATCTCAGCACATTAAGAACCAACGAGCTAGTTGGTAAACTACTCACATTTGAGCTACATAGTGAGAAAGAAAAAGATCAAGGTGAAAAAGAAAAGAGAAAACCAATTGCACTCAAAGCAATCAAAGAAGTTGAGAGCTCAAGCAATGAAGGTACTAATGATGAAGATGAAATGGCAATGTTCTAAAAAAGAATCAATGAATGGAAAAGGAAGAAAAGATTACAAGCAAACAAAGGTACACCTCCAAAATTCTCCTTCAAAGATAAAGAAAAGAAAAATGAGGTAAAATGCTATGAATGTGGAAAAACTGGTCACATTAAATCAGATTGCTTCAAATTAAAGAACAAAAAGAAATAGGATAAAGAAAAGAAAAAGTCTCTCAAAGCCACATGGGATGACTCTTCTTCAAGTGAAGAAGAAGAAGAAGGAATTGCAAATCTGTGTCTCATGGCTATTGAAGATGACTCCAATGAGGTAAGTACTCAATCCTTTGATCTAGTAGCACATAATGATACAAATGATATAGATGATAGTGATTTGATTGAGCACAAGAACTTTAAAATAGAAAAATATTTTTCTAAAATGATGCTTTATAAAGAGAAAAACTCTAAGTTAGAAAAAGATTTTATATGCTTAAAGAACTCTACCTTAGAATTGAAAACCTCAAATGAACACTTGATGAAAACGATAGGAGAGTTAAATAAAAACTCACATGACTTAGAAAAAGTTATTAAAGAAAATGAAACATTGAAGCATGAACTAAAAGAACTAAAAGAATCAATTTCCATATTTCATAAAGGAAAGGAAGCATTAGACACATTAATTAATAACCAAAGATCACCTTCCTTAAAATATGGATTAGGATTCAATGGCTCAACCAACATTGCACCAAGCAAACCAACATTTGTAAAAGCATCTACAATTGAAATTTCTGATGTTCATATCAAAGATGCTTGCACCAAGTCTAAAAGTACCAAAAGAACTTCTTATGGTTTGCTAGGAAGTAAAGCCAAAAATAATTATGCATTTTTATACACTAAACCTGCACAAAAGAAATCACATACTTGTAGTTGTATGCATGATACCTTAAATACAAAAAGAAAAATGCAGAAGTATAGAATACCATGGTAATGCACATATTGCATGAAATTTGGACACAAAAATTTTTCTTGTTATATAAGAAAGGCTCATCTCAAGTTAGAAGGCACTTTTACTACTCACCATCAAGGACCCAACTTCATGTGGGTACCTAAAAGAAGATGATCACTATTGCCTTGCAGGTATGCCTAAAATCTACTATCAATGAAAGCACATGGCTTGTGGATAGTGGATGCTCAAGGCATATGACTGGGAATGCAAAGCTCTTTACAAATATTACCTACAAACATGGAGGTAATGTAACTTTTGGAAACAATGCTAAAGGTAAAATTCTTGGTGTTGGCTCCATTGGTTCAATTGGTAAGGATTTAATAGAAGATGTATGGCTTGTTGATGGTTTGAAACATAACTTGTTAAGTGTTAGTCAACTTTGTGATAAAGCATACTTTGTCAATTTTGATTCCAAGGAATGCAAAATCACGAATTCAAATGATATTATCATATTTAAGGGTACTAGAACAAACAACACTTATAATATCAACATTCATTCAAATCATACATTTAAATGTTTAATGTCCACTAATAATGATGCATGGTTATGGCATAGAAAACTAGGACATGCTGGTATGGATCAATTGAAATATATCTGCAATGAAAACTTAGTTGATGGCTTACCTAAGATAAAATATGATAAAGATAGGATTTGTGAACCTTGTCAACATGGTAAGCAACATAAAAGCTCATTTAAATCAAAGAGTGTTATAAGCACCTCTAGACCTTTAGAGCTCATTCATTTGGATTTGTTTGGACCAAATAGAGTTACAAGCTTAGGAGGCAAATCATATGCATTTGTTCTTGTTGATGATTACTCTAGATTCACATGGGTTAATTTCTTAGCTCAAAAGAATGAAGCCTTTAATTACTTCAAAATGTTTGCAAAAAGAGTTCAAAATGAAAAAGGATATGTGATCACATCTATTAGAAGTGATCATGGGAAAGAATTTGAGAATGAAAATTTTGAAGGCTTTTGCTGGCATTTCACATAAATTTTCTGCTCCTAGAACTCCACAGCAAAATGGTGTAGTTGAAAGGAAAAATAGAACTTTAATTGAAATGGATAGAACAATGCTCAATGAATATGATTTACCATCTTATTTTTGGGCAGAAGCCGTTAATACAGCTTGTTACATTGTAAATCGTGTTTACAAAAGGCATTTAACTAATAAAACCTCTTATGAGCTATGGAATGGAAGAATACCCATAATTGGATATTTTAGAGTATTCGGATGCAAATGCTTCATATTGAATACCAAGGATAATCTTGGAAAATTTTCCTCCAAATCAGATGAAGGCATATTCCTAGGATATTCATCATATAGCAAAGCATATAGGGTATTTAACATGAAAACTCTAGTTATAGAAGAATCAATGCATGTTGTATTTGATGAATCATCTAATCGAGATCAGAAGAAAGGTATTACTTTCAATGACCCTGTAGGTAATCTTGAACCTCTTGAATCTATTGATGCTCCAAAGATCAATCAGCATGAACTTGAAGAAAAGACTCAAGATCTACCTAAGGATTGGCAATACAAGAAAGACCATCCTAAGGAACTCATCATTGGAGAAACATCTAAGGGAGTAATTACTAGATCTAAAATTAATCATGTAGATGTTAATTTTGCTTTTGTTTCTCAAATTGAGCCAAAGACTGTTGAGGAGGCTTTAAATGATGAAAATTGGATAACTGCAATGCAAGATGAACTTAATCAATTTGAAAGAAATAATGTTTGGCAACTTACTCCTAGACCTACAGATCACTCTATAATAGGATGCAAATGGGTCTATAGGAATAAGCTTGATGAGAATGGTCACATTGTTAGAAATAAAGCAAGATTGGTAGCCAAAGGCTATAATCAAGAAGAAGGTATTGACTATGATGAAACATTTGCCCCCGTAGCCAGATTAGAAGCTATTAGAATATTACTTGCTTTTGCATGTCACATGAACTTTAAGCTTTTTCAAATGGATGTTAAAAGTGCATTTCTAAACGGACTTATAAGCGAAGAAGTTTATGTAGAACAACCTCCTGGTTTTGAAAACTACAAATTTCCTGATCATGTTTTCAAACTTACCAAAGCTTTATATGGATTGAAACAAGCACCAAGAGCTTGGTATGATAAACTTAGTGCATATTTACTTGAAAATGGTTTTTCAAAAGGAAAAGTAGACACAACTCTCTTTGTTAAAAAGGACAAGCATAACATTTTAATTGTACAAGTTTATGTGGATGACATAATATTTGGAGCTACTAATGAAGCCTTGTGCAAAGAATTTGCTTCTTGTATGACTAGGGAATTTGAAATGAGCATGATGGGTGAACTCAAGTTCTTCCTTGGACTGCAAGTCAAGCAATGTGAAGATGGGATCTTCATCAACCAATCCAAATATACAAAAGAACTCATCAAGAAATTTGGAATGGATGGCTGCAAAACTAGCAAAACTCCTATGAGCACATCCTTGAAATTAGGTAAAGATGAAAATGGTAAAGCAGTAGATGAGAAGAAAAATCAAGGTATCATCGGATCACTACTTTACTTAACCGCTTCTAGGCCTTATATAATGTATAGTGTATGTCTTTGTGCTAGATTTCAAACTAGTCCTAAAGAATCACACTTGAATGCCACTAAGAGAATTTTGAAATATTTGAATGGTACAATGCATTTAGGACTTTGGTATCCTAAAAACACATCATTTCATATCATAGGCTTTTCAGATGCAGATTATGCTGGTAGTATCTTAGATAGGAAAAGCACTACAGGAGCATGTCACTTTCTTGGTAATTGTCTAGTTTCTTGGAATAGTAAGAAACAAGCATCGGTTGCTTTATCCACAACGGAAGCCGAATATGTTGCAGCATGTTTTTGTTGCACACAAGTATTATTGATGAAACAACAATTGCTTGACTATGGTAAAGTATTTAACAATATCTCAATTAAATGTGACAACACTAGTGCTATCAATTTGTCTAAAAATCCTATCCAACACTCTAGATCCGAACATATAGATATTAGACATCATTTCTTGAGAGAAAATGTACAAAATCAGAATATAATCCTAGAATTTATAGATACACAAAATCAACTTGCTGATATCTTTACAAAACCCTTGAATGAAGATAGACTTAACTTCATTAAACTTAATTTAGGAATGATTGATGGAACCACTTTGAATTAATTGCCTATCAATGAAGTTTCTATGTGCATTTATTTATTTTATTTCTCTAAACATTAGAAAAATCTTCCATCTTTCCTTGAATCTTTCATTTCTAAGTCAGTCGCGTTCGCTCCAGTGTCCATAGCGATCGCTATCTCGTCTGCCAGATTCATTCAAACAAAAATCTCTGTACGCGGTCGAGAAAATTTGTGCGCGGGCGCAATAATTTCATCAGTTTCGACCGTTACAGATAGTTTCTTCCCCCACGAGCGTACTGATTGTGCTAATGGTCGCTAGACAGCATTTCGCGATCGCACCCTTCTAAATCTGAGACCGCACTCTGTACACTCTACTCAAAATTTTGTAACCATTGGCTGTATGACAGGTCGCAAGTCTTAACTTTCAACAGTCATAAATGGCTATTTTCTTAATTTCTTCTATTTAAGAGTATGTTACATCAGTTTCTTGGATATTTTGGTTATTAAAGCATATAAACTTCCCTCTGAATCTCAAAAATCTTCTCAAAATCATCTGTTTCTCATACACCCTCTGTTTTCCAGTTTTCTTCTTTTTCTTTCTATTCTAATGGCTCCCAAAAAGAAGACAACCTCCAAAATAAAAGGAAAAGCAAAGAGAGCTCCAGGAATCACAATTAGAGAACCAATCGTTGATCCTCCATCTCCTCCACAATCTAAAAGAGGTGAGAAAATTCACAAACCTCACCACCAAACTTCTGAGGAAGATGTTAGATATGCTATGCTGAAAAGAAAGAAGGTTGAGGGAACCAAATCTCCTTTTGGTGGGATGCTTTCTGCCCTAAATATCAAGGATGAGATTGAGAGATTACTAGATGTCCTTGGATGGAGAAAGTTTGTATTTCCTGAAGAGGTAGGTTATTCCAGTCTAAGCAAGGAATTTCTTATGTCTTTCCAAATAGAAAAGAGTGCTAACTCTGCACTGGGATGGTATGGGGTTAGGTTTAAATTGTTTGATCAGTACCAAGCCTTAACCTTAGAAGACTTTGGCAATATTTGGGACTTTCCTGCTGATGGTATAACCTCTTACAATGATCAAATCTTTTCAAACCAAACTCTCTCTGCATTCTGGCAAGAAATTTCTGTGGAAACTTCTTTTGAAAAAGAATCAAAAGCCAGACACATCAAATCCCTCACCCATTGGATGCTCCATAGGATTATCACCTACACCATCCATCAAAGAGCAGATGGGAATGAAAAGGTAACCAAAAGAGACCTCATCTTTTTATATGCTTTCACCCACAACATCCAAATGAACACAACCAAGTTCTTGATTGACACCCTCTATCATCATGCAGTTACAAGAACTGGAATTTTCTTCTTATCCTCACAAATTACTCAAATAGCTAGGTACCTAAACCTTCTAAATGATCTGAACCTAGCTACATTGAGAAACCCTTTCAATCTTGCCTCTAGTGCCATCACAATTGATTATCTAGAACATGCTGGATGTGTAAGGAATATTGAAGGCACATATGTATACTATTTTGGCAAGAAAGGAGTTGTGGATAGACAAAAGAAAAGGCCAAGGTATACAATTGAGGAAGAGGGAGACTCTGTGGAAGTTGCTGTGGAATTACCTCCAAAAGCTACTTCATCAAAAGAAGGTCTAAACTGCCAAGACTTTATTCTCACTATCAATAACGGCTAGTAAGACCACATTGGCTATAAATACAGTGCTTCTACAAGAAAAGCATGTAGACAAGTGAAGCAAAATAGAATTTGATAGCCAAGCAACAACTTTTCTTTTACTTAAACCTACATTTGAATTGTAATGAATGTTAGGTGTAAGCATTGAAAACACCATTGTATAAGTTTGAGTGTGAGCTTGGAAAAACACTTGGGTTGTGAGAGTAATCCTTGTAAAACTCTTGTTTGGGTTGTGAGAGTGAGCCTTAAAAACTCCTTTAAAAGTGCTTGAGTGTAAGCCTTAGAAAACACTTGTGAAGTTAGGTGTGAACTTGTGAAAACACCAAAGTTGGAAGTGAGCTTGTAAAAACTTCAAAGATTAGTGGAACCTTAACAAGTTATTAAGGAAGTGGATGTAGGATTGAAGCAAATCTGAACCACTATAAATCTTGTGTGTTCTTTCTTTCTTCCATTACTCAACCATCTCTTAATTCCGCATTTCTATTTTGTTGAGTTTTTTAATTGTCATTATTTCTTGAGGAAACCAATTCACCCTCCCCCCTCTTGGTTGCCATCTTGGGACAACAATCCTTATTTGATCAGATTCATCGGGCCTCTTCTTGAGTAAAGCGGCCTTGTTTCTCCACCTTTTCACATAGTCCACAAAATTCTCATTTGGCCTTTGCCTAATGGACT
Source organism: Garcia nutans (assembly GCA_947685225.1). Lineage (NCBI taxonomy): Eukaryota > Viridiplantae > Streptophyta > Magnoliopsida > Malpighiales > Euphorbiaceae > Garcia > Garcia nutans. The sequence goes on from CANTUV010000045.1 coordinate 43,014,550, forward strand.
CCACTTCCATTAAGGTAACTTCTAACTCAACATTATATCCATATTGTTGGATGAAGGCTTTGTAAAGTAGATCCCAACTCTTTTGTGTTCCATCATCCAAGGTATTGAACCAATTTTGGACAACAGGGTCCAATGAGAGCATAAAGTACCTTAGGGTTTGAGCCTTAGTAGCTCAGACAGATTGCATGGCAGTGATATACTGCTTCACGTGAAGATGAGGATTTCCGGTGTCATTGTACTTAGCAAAGGAAGGCATCTTGAATTTATAAGGGACCTCTTCATCTTGTTCAAATAGTTTATCGATCTCAAACATCTCTTCAGTTTTTAGCTTCTTCTCAAATTTCTTTTCTAAATTAGCAATCATCTTTTCAACATCAGATGTCTCGGTCTTTTCAATAGTTGCCTTCTCAACAGCCTTCGGTTCTGTCTTCTTTTCTCGAACATCTTGGTAGTATTGAGCCCAATCATCATCATCATCAATGATCACCCTTTCATCATCAAAAACTACTTCACTAACTTTGGTCTTCCCTTTGTATTTTGGTTTCTTAGTGCTAGCAGATGCCTTGGCATGGTTTTCTAAGATTGCATTCAATTGGTTCTTCATGGTCTCAGCTAGGGCCTCTTTGATTTCTTCCATCTTGGCATTGAGGGCTTCATCCACCATTCTTTGAATTTAGTCTGGCTCTATTGTTTTTGGTGAGCAAATGATTGAGTTGTTGCTAGATACTTCATCTCTGGCGTAGGTCGAATTGTTGTAAGCTTTAGAACTATCGTAATCCAGGGCTATGAGCCAGAGAGGATCAATGATATGAGATGCAAAGGTATGCATGTATGCATGTATGCACAAACAATTAACAAATAAGGATAAATAAGACGTTCCTTCCAACCTTATAACATCCACACACGAGTGGCGAGTCTCTTTTCCTAGGTATATGGTTGACAAAATACCAACATGGGGTATCTTGCTTTCGAATAATTCTCTAGGATGATTAAACCAATAGTTATATTTTCGAAAATGGAAATCAATCCATGATAATTCCCATTAATTAGGTTTTAATCCATTCAACCAACTATAGTAGCTTTTGTGCTATGTTGAATTAAAATGAAATTAAGAGGTTTATTACAAATATATTTCTCATTTGAAAAGAGTAACTAATGGTTCATGCCAAAAACAAGCCCATGGTTAATTTATTCTTAGTGTAAACTAGGCCACAATTGATTTTTGGTATTTCATGATTGACCTAAATATTTTTGCAAGCTCTTTGTAAAAAATGGTTTGGTGAAAATAGTTTTGTTTCTAAGCCCATTGTAAAAGATTTTAGAAAAATGGATTTTGGGCTTAATATTTGGGCCATGAGCCAAAGAATTTATTTATTTATTTTTTAGAAAAGTTTTATGTCCAAAGACCATCTTGAAAAATAAAAATTTGAAAATAGCTTTGGTCTTTTTGAAAGAAAAGTTTATTTTGAGCTTACAATATACTCAGGTCATATTAGAAAAAGAACAAACCAAATAAGCCATGATTAAGACTAAGATAAACTAACCATAGTCAAACAACATGCATTTGGGGTAAAACCTAAGGAAAGTAACTAGGCCAATTACATGAGCTTTTGTCTTTGTGTTAAAAAGGCTTAGGTTCCCATAGCAAGTATATACCAAATGGTACGAGGCTATGAGTGGTTATGCCATGCTCAATCTCCATACCCTGAGTGAAAGTATGGTATCTCTTACATAACATAACACGGGTAACACAGGCATCCTAACTCACGCACACAATGCAATCTAAGATGATGCAATGGATAATATCATTATAAGAAAGAATATAATAATATAAAGACCAATGGAATCAACTTCTCTTATCCCCAGTGGAGTTGCCACTGTGAGCGGGATTTTTGTCCCCACTCCCGGTGGAATGGTTCTTGCGACTTCGGCACTGTTTAGGCTCAAGGCCTTAAAGGACACGGACCTAAGTCCGGAGAAAATGGAGTCGCCACCCGAACAGGCCGGGAAAAAGAAAGGGGTGAATGACTCGAATCCTAAGGAATCCCCAACCCCTTAATGGGTTTGGAAAGTTGGGTACGTGTGGGGAAGGTGAGAAATGGCCCAGCACCCCCACAACGCCTGGTTCATTGGAACCGACCTCCTTTACAGGTCTTAATATTATAAAATTCTTAAATATAATAACATTATCCAAATTACTCACAATAATTAAAAGAAAGCATCATTATATTAAAATCGAAGCAATGTCCAAACAAAACAAATAAATGGACACCCATCCAAGGATGGAAACATGTCCTTACATCACATGCCTAGATAGGACACCCACCGAAAGGTAGAAACATGTCCTTTACATAGGTTCTAAAATAGAAAAGCAAATTCAATTACATGATGTTTAACTAATGAGGTGCCCACCAGGTGGAAACGTACCTCTTACAACATTTGGCAATCTAAATAAATTGGTAAAAGTAAATAACTATTCAAAATAAATAAATCATTCATCAATGGTATTAAATATCAATAGAAAGTAAACATCCATCCATGATAAATAAAATAAACCAAGCATTGAACTTAAATAAATTAAAGCATAAGAAATAAATCAAAACATAATCAAATAAGGAATTGAATAAAGCAAATAAAAGTCCAATTATAGCTACTGTGACTTTTTATGGAATTAAAATAGATTAGGGTTTTATGTTTTAAAAGGTTGGTAAGACTCTTTGATTAACTAAATTAATATTTGAATGGTGAAATCATGAAACTAGGGTTTTAGACATTTTAAAATTACTTTTGATTCATAGTTTTAAATGGTGATTTCAAGCTACTGTGTAAATTTAAAGTATTTATGTTTTATGGTTTTTAATGTTTTAAAGGATTAGGGCATAGAAAAAAGTTAGGGCTTAAAGATTTAAAGGGGTTAGAGTTTACTATTTTAGGTTTAGAAGTTGAATTTGGGTTTAGTATTTTTAAAATTAGGGTCACGGTGATGCATTGGTTTTTAAGAATTTGGAAATCAATTTGATAATTTCATGAAGTTTTATGAATTTAAACAAATGAATTAAAGTTTTTATAAATAGAAAAGATATTTTTTAAGGCTTTTTGAAAGAAACAATACCAAGTTTAAAATTTTAAAGGAAACAGAATTTAAATCTTAGTTTTGTTGAAAAATATGTTCAATTAGAGTTTTAAGATTTTTAAGAAGAAAAAATAATAATTTTAAGTCCTTTGGAAAATAAACCAACGAAATAAAGTTTTTTGACCTTAGAAAAACTAAATTAAAGTTCTAAGATTTTAACTTTTGAAAAACACAAAATCCTAGTTTTAGCTACTGTGTAAAAAAAAAATAAAGAAATTAGAATTTCATACCTTCTATTGTAAGCTGCACCAAAATTGCTTCTTGGATGAACAAGCTCAAATACCAACCTTTTTGCCTTTTTTTTTTCTCTTAAATCGGGTTTCTGCTCCTTTTAAAATCAATTGAATTCAAGCTTTTTCCTTTATGGATTTCGATTTTCTTTTTCCAAGCTGCTATTGGATTTCGACCCTCCCAAATTAATTGCCTTTGGTCCTTATTTGTAGTGGTTTTATGTGGTTTTTTCCTAATTAGTTAAGGTAAGTAATATTAATAAAAAAAAAAGAAACCGAAACCTAATTGAATTCGATTTTAAAAAATTTGCGTCGGAAAAATTACACTGCCGAAAAAAATTACCGCTGGAAAAGATGCGCTGGTGAAAACATTCTGCCGCAGGAATCTGCGGCAGCGAGGAACCCAGTGGGCCTGCGAGCAACTCGCCCGCAAGAATTTCTTGCGGACGAAATAGTTTGGGCTGTTTCGCCCGCAGGAAATTCCTGCGGGCGAAATGCCCACGGGCCTGTGCGACGATTTTTTGGTCACGGATTTTTCCGACACCGATTTTTATTTTTATTTTTTGACTTTTATTTATTTATTTTTATTTTTTATTAATAAAAATTAGATACTAAAGCAAAAATTATTTAATAAAAATTATTTTGGACCAATTAGACAACAAAAATCATTTTGGACTAAATAAAACATATTGGACTGAATTGGGTCAAAAATTAAGGGTCTACACTGGGCCATTTCTCACCTTCCCCACACGTACCCAACTTTCTAAACCCATTAGGGGGTTGGGGATTTCTTAGGAATCGAGTCATCCACCCCTTTCTTTTTTCCCGGGCCGTCCAGGTGGCGGCTCCATTTTCTCCGGACTTAGGTCCGTGTTCTCTAAGGCCCTAAGCCTAAACAGTGCCGAAGTCGCAAGAACCATTCCACCGGGAGTGGGGGCAAAAATCCCCACTCACAGTGGCGACTCCACTAGGGATAAGAGAAGTTGATTCTGTTGGTCTTTATATTATTCTATTCTTTCTTATAGCGATATTATCCATTGCATCATATTAGATCGCATCGTGTGCGTGAGTTAGGATGCCCGTGTTACCCGTGTTATGTTATGTAAAGGATACCATACTTTCACTCAAGGTATGGAGATCGAGCATGGCATAACCACTCATAACCTCGTACCTTTTGGTATATACTTGATATGGGAGCCTAAGCCTTTTTACCCAAAGACTAAAGCTCATGTGATTGGCCTAGTTACTTTCCTTAGGTTTTTACCCCAAATGCATTTGTTTGACTATGGTTAATTTATCTTAGCTTAAATCATGGCTTATTTGATTTGTTCTTTTTCTAATATGACCTAAGTACATTGCAAGCTCAAAATAAAATTTTCTTTAAAGTCCAAAAGGCCAAAGCTATTTTCAAAATTTTTTCAAGATGGTCTTTGGACATAAGATTTTTCTAAAAACAAATAAAAAATTCTTTGGCTCATGGCCCCAAATACTAAGCCTGAAATCCATTTTTCTAAAATCTTTTACAATGGGCTTAGAAACAAAACTATTTTCACCGAACCTTTTCTTATAAAGAGCTTGCAAAAATATTTAGGTCAATTATGAAATACCAAAAATCAATTGTGGGCCTAGTTTACACTAAAAATAAATTAACCATGGGCTTGTTTTTGGCATGAATCATTAGTTACCTTTTTCAAGTGAGAAATCTATCTATAATAAACCTCTTAATTTAGTTTTAATCCAATATAGCATAAAAGCTACTTTAGTTGGTTAAATGGATTAAAACCTAATTAATGGGAATTATCATGGATCGATTTTCATTTTCGAAAATATAACTATTGGTTGAAACGTCCGAGGGAATTATTCGAAAGCAAGATACCCCATGTTGGTATTTTGTTAACCATATACCTAGGAAAAGAGACTCGCCATTCGTGTGTGGATGTTATAAGGTTGGAAGGAATGTCCTAATTATCTTTCTTTGTTGATTGTTCGTGCATACATGAATACATTTGCATCTCATATCATTGATCCTTTCTAGCTCATAGCCCTGGATTACGATAGTTCTAAATCTTACAACAATCCGACCTACTCCAATAAGCTGAACAAATTCAAAGGATGGTGGATGAGGCCCTCAATGCCATGATGGAAGAAATAAAAGAGGCCCTAGCTGAGACCATGAAGAACCAATTGATTGCAATCTTAGAGAATCATGCCGAGGCATCTGCTAGCACTAAGAAGTTAAGGGACAAAGGGAAGACTAAAGTTGGTGAAATGGTTTTTGATGATGGAAAAGTGATCATTGATGAAGATGATGATTGGGCTCAATACTACCAAGATGTTCAAGAGAAGAAGAAAGAACCGAAGGTTGTTGAGAAAGCAACTATTGAAAAGATTGAGACATCCGATGTTGAAAAGATGATTGCTGATTTAGAAAAGAAATTTGAGAAGAAGTTGAAAACCGAAGAGATGTCTGAGATTGACAAACTATTTGAACAAGATGAAGAGGTCCCTTATAAGTTTAAGTTGCCTTCCTTTGGTAAGTACAATGGCACCGGAAATCCTCATCTCCATATGAAGTAGTATATCACTGCCATGCAGTCTGCCTGAGCTACTAAGGCTCAAACCTTAAGGTACTTTATGCTCTCATTGGACCCTGTTGTCCAAAACTGGTTCAATACCTTAGATGATGGAACACAAAAGAGTTGGCATCTACTTTACAAAGCCTTCATCCAACAATATGGATATAATGTGGAGTTAAAAGTTACCTTAATGGAAGTGGAGTCCATTAGGCAAAGGCCAAATGAGAATTTTGTGGACTATGTGAAAAGGTGGAGAAACAAGTCCGCTTTACTCAAGAAGAGGTCCGATGAATTCGATCAAATAAGGATGATTGTAAGAGGGGTGTTTCCTAGTCTTCGTGAGAGGATGTCTCATACACTCATCCGTGATTTCAAAGATCTTCTTCAAGCTAGTTTGCAAATTGAAGAATGGGAAAGGGAGAAGAGCCATTTTGCAACAAAAAGGAACGAGAAAGGGAGCTATCAATCTGGTAGCCAAAGCATGCGAAAGGCCGTCGGTGTTAATGCTACTTGTAACACCCCTATACCCCGTATACGTACACAGCATGCTATTACGATTGTAATATATGTATACTGAATATAGAAATGCCACGGTTTACTAAACACACAAATCATCCCTTTACAATAATATGAACAAATTTAAAACATTTAAGTTATATTATATAACACAATAGATAAAATGTTTATTCAAAATGCAGCGGAAAATATAACAAATATTTACAAATACATATACATCAAAACTCAAGTTTTACAAAACCTAAAATATATACATGTTTGGCAGTATGTCTTTGATCTTTAAGCTCCACTATCCACACCTCAAAATCTAGACTCTACTCGGCCTAGAGAAACTCTCCGGTTCTTCCCTGTCACCTGCGCAATGAATCACACTCGCGCTAAGCCAACGACTTAGTGGTACAAACTTCAATAATACTATGCTTCAATGCAATGCTAATGTCACACAATCAATTTTCATACACCATTCAAAAGAATATTATATTCCAAAACCTTACATTGTTCAATATCATATCAAAACATTCATGTTGTATCTTCATAGTTTCATTGGTTTCACCATTCAAGAATCATATTGAAAACAAAGACAAGCATGGGCCCAAAGACACTAATATGCCATTCAACTTTCAGAGTTAATGTTTTGGTTCAATTATCACATTTATCATTATCATTATCCCAACTAGGCTTCAAGGATTTAGGTTCAACCAAGCTTCAAGGGGAACAAAGCATGCTAAGTATCAACCCAACTTGGATTCAAGAACCAAACCCAACCTAGCTTCAAGGGTTGTAACATCTCAATTAGGCTTCAAGGACTAGACCCAGCCAAATTTCAAGGGGAGTAAAGCATGCTCAACTTCAACCCAATTTGGCTTCAAGGATCAAGCCCAACTTAACTTCAAGAGATTGTTACTATAGGCATGCCACCAACAACAAAATTCTGAAAATGGAATAACACATTCGACACACAATTCATTATTATTTCATTATCAATTTCATTCTCATTTTCTAATCATCACTTAGGCAACCATGCCTTAATCATCTCATTTGTATCATTATCATTATAGCCAACAACCATGGCTCCTCATCTCATCATCATCTAGGCAAACATGCCCTACTTATTTCATTTGAATCATCATAACCAATCACATTGGCCTTACAACTCCTTATATCTCAATTCATCATTCAAATGTACACAACCAATTGCATTAACATACATTTTAAATGCTCATCAATCATTCTCATTATACAAATCATAACATTCATTAAATGTATTAACAATGTAATCAATTACTTAACATATGTACAACCAAATATGTTAAGTATCAAAATCATGTAAATGTATGCAATCATGTAGTTTGTACTTACCTCAAAACCAATTCACACCAATCTATACACTTCCTCCTCCAAGTATCCTCCACACTTAGATTAGGGCAATTCAACCTCTTCAACACCTAAACCAAAGGTGATCATACACATGAGATAATATGGATAAGAACCAACTAGGACAAACTCTACACATGACATGCTCAATAACACGGGCGTGTCCATGACCATGCCCTAACTCCACAACACAGAAGCTTTGACACGCTCAGAACCACGGGCATGTCACTGAACGTGTAATACATTCTGTCTCACAGAAACATTGACACATCCAACAACACGGGCATGCTCATGGCCTCGTCAATCCTTTACCCACACAGTAGCTATGACACACTCAGTGACATGGGCGTGTCATTGGATGTGTAAATGCTACAGCTATACAGAACCATTGACACGCCCAAAAACTTAGACATGCTAATGGGCGTGTCAGGCCAAAAATACAGATTCCGGCAACATGAACACTACATCCAACAAACCACTTACTTCTACCATCTTCCACTTCAAACAAACTTAACTAAACACACCCAAAAACCATAATAACTTACAAAAACACTCAAAGCAACTCAAACATACATCAAACACACTTCATAATCATCATCACAAACTCAAAACACAACAACAACACTTTCTCTTCCAACAAACTTACTCTTTCCTTCAATCCAACCCCAAAATCCAAAATCAATTGAACCAAACACTCTTAAGCACACCAAAATCAAACAAACACATACTATCCACAATTAAACTCAAACACAACTTCAATCAAAACAAAAGAAATCAAGAGGGAACTTACCAAAGTTGATGAAACTTCACAATTTCAACTTAATCTCTTGAATCTTCCTTCAATTTACTCTTAGAAATCAAAAACCCTCTCTTGCTCTCTTGTCTTTGGTGAGTGCCGGCCAAACCACAAAGAAAGAAGGAGAAAAATGAAAAAGAAGAAAAAGCAAAGTCAAATATCTAATCTCCACTCAAATCTCCACGAAGCAATATCAATAAAATATTCAAATAATTCTCTTCCACTCATTTTACTTTTTCCATTTTCCATTAATTAAATAAAATCAATAAATATCTTCCTTTTGCCACATAACAATTTGACTTGTATATGTTGTATATATTTCCATATATACAACATATACACTCTCTCTTTAATTAGAACAATAATACCAAAACTTCTAGGGCACACTTTGGACTTAATCCAATTTAACATATACACTTAATCCAATTAAACAATAATACCAAAACTTCTAGGGCACACTTTGGGATATTACAATTCTCCCCCTCTAAAAAGAAATTTCGTCCTCGAAATTACTTGATATCAAGTCTGAAACAATTGAGGATACTGATCTCGTATTGCTTGCTCATTCTCCCAAGTTGATTCTTCTCTATCATGATTCTTCCAAAGAACCTTCACAATTGGCACTTTCTTATGTCTTAACTCCTTCATTCCATATGCTAAAATAGCAACTGGTTCTTCTTCAAAGGTCAAATCCGTACTCACTTCAATAGATTCAACAGACAGAACATGAGATGGATCTGATATGTACCTCCGTAGCATAGACACATGGAAGACATTATGGATTCTATCCAACTCAGGCGGCAAAGCGAGTCGATAAGCAACTGGTCTAACTCTTTTCAATATCTCATACGGTCGAATAAAACGAGGACTTAGTTTCCCTTTCCTACCAAATCTCAAAATCTTCTTCCAAGGAGACACTTTCAAAAATACTTTATCTCCAACATTGAACTCTATATCTCTCCTTTTCAAATCTGAATAAGATTTCTGCCGATCTGAAGCTGCTTTTAACCGATCCCGAATTATTTTCACTTTCTCTTCTGTTTCTTTAATCAAATCAAGACCAACCAATTTGCCTTCTCCAACTTCATTCCAACATAGAGGCATTCTGCATCTTCTTCCATACAAAGCCTTAAATGGTGCCATACCAATACTGGATTGATGACTGTTGTTGTAGGCAAATTCCACAAGTGACAAAAATATGTCCCAACTTCCAGAAAAATCAATGACACAGCTTCTCAACATATCCTCTATAATTTGTATCACTCTCTCTGATTGCCCATCTATTTGCGAATGAAAAGCAGTGCTAAAGTGCAATCGAGAACCCAATGCACCATGTAAACTCTTCCAAAACCTTGAACTGAACCTAGGATCTCGATCAGACACCAACGAAATTAGGACTCCATGCAACTTTACTATCTCATTGATATACAGCTCAGCCAATCTCTCAAGAGAATAGTCCATTCTAACTGGAAGAAAATGAGCTATCTTTCTCAACCGATCAACAATCACCCAGATAGCATCATACTTCCTCTGAGTCAATGGCAAACCAGATACAAAATCCATTGTCACTCTTTCCCATTTCCATTCAGGCACTGTTAAAGGTTGAAGCAACCCTGTTGGAACTTGGTGTTCAGCTTTCACCCTCTGACACGTGAGACACTTGGATACAAATTCTGCAATGTATCTCTTCATACCTGACCACCAATAATGTTGTTTCAAATCCTGATACATCTTTGTACTTTCTGGATGTATAGCAAAAACTAATTGGTGTGCTTCCTCTAAAATAATCTTTTTCAAACTAGCATCATCAGGAACGCACAATCTATCCTTGAACCAAAGGCTACCATCACTTCTCACAAAGAAATCTCGGCTCTCCCTATTTTGGCAATCTGATACAATCTTCTAAATTTTCTCATCAGCCAATTGAGCCTCTTTAATCTGATCCAATAATACCGGTCTCAATTGCAACTAAGCCAACAATACACCATCATCACATAATTCAAAATTAGCATGCAATGCTCTCAACTTAACAAGCAACGAGAGCGAATACACAGTCATACCTGGCAAAGACTTCCAACTCAAAGCATCAGCAACAACATTCGCCTTACCCGGATGATAATCAATTAAGAAGTCATAGTCTTTGATCAACTCTAACCATCGCCTTTGTCGAAGATTCAACTCCCTCTGAACACCCAAATATTTCAAACTCTTATGATCCATAAAGATAAAAAACTTCTCCCCATACAAGTAGTGTCGCCAAATCTTCAAAGCAAACACAATAGCTGCCAACTCCAAATCATGCGTCAAATAATTAAGCTCATGCGACTTCAACTGCCGAGAAGCATCAGCTACAACTTTACCCTCTTGCATCAAAACACATCCTAAACCATTATGTGAAACATCACTGTAAATCACATATGGTTTATCTTGCACGAGTAAAGTAAGAACAGGCGCTTGAGTCAACATCTCTTTCAACTGCTCAAAACTGGCTTGACACTGATCTATCCACACAAATCCAACTCCCTTCCGCAGCAATCTGGTAAGTGGAGTAGCTATCAAAGAAAAACCTTTCACAAAGCGTCGATAATAGCCTGCCAAACCCAGAAAACTTCTAACTTCAGTCACTGACTTTGGTGGACTCCAATTCAAAATAGCTTCAACTTTACTTGGATCGACTCTTATACCATCAGCTGAAACTATATGACTGAGAAAAGTTACTTGGTCAAGCCAAAACTCACACTTTGACAGCTTAGCATACAACTGCTTCTCTCTCAAAGTCTGCAACACAATCCGCAAATGTTTGTCATGCTCCTCTTCATTACATGAATACACAAAAATATCATCGATGAAGACCACTACAAATTGATCTAGATAGGGTCTAAACACCCTATTCATCAAATCCATGAAAGCTGCAGGTGCATTCGTCAACCCAAAAGGAATCACCAAAAACTCACAATGCCCATACCTTGTGCGAAAAGCTGTCTTAGAAACATCTTCAGCTCTAACCCTCAATTGATGGTACCCTGATCTCAAATCAATCTTGGAAAACACTGCTGCTCCCTTCAATTGATCAAAGAGATCATCAATCCTAGGCAAAGGATACTTATTCTTGATAGTCACTTTGTTCAATTGCCTATAATCAATACATAACCTCAAAGTACCATCCTTCTTCTTCACAAACAACACAGGAGCTCCCCATGGAGAAACACTAGGACGAATAAACCCTTTATCCAACAACTCCTGTAACTGCACCTTCAACTCTCTTAACTCAGCAGGTGACATTCGATAAGGAGTGACAGAGATGGGAGTGGTACCAGGCAACAAATCGATGCCAAACTCAACCTCTCTCTCAGGGGGGCAACTCCTCAGGAAACACGTCTGGAAAATCTGCAACTGTGGGTATACTATCAAGTTGAGAACCCACTATTCTGGTATCCACAATATGAGCAAGAAAAGCATCACACCCTTTTCTAATCAATCTTCTAGCTGTTACAGCTGAAACAAACAAGGATGCAAGTTGTCTCTGCTCACTAAACACTATCACATTTCTACCATCACCGGTTCTCAAGGTAACACATTTCTTTTGACAGTCTACCACAGCTCCATGCTTAAACAACCAATCCATGCCTAAGATTAAATCATATTCCTTAAAAGGCATTTCAATTAAATCACCACGAAACTCTTCACCTTGCACTACCACTGCACTATCACGATGCACCTTGCTCACTACAACACTATGTCCTAAAGGATTTGTCACCAATACATCAAATCCTAAGGACTCTGAATGCAATTCAGACACAGGCAATATAGATGCACTTATGTATGAATGAGTAGATCCTGGATCAATCAAAGCAAGAATTGGAATATCAAATAAAGAAAATGTACCCGCTATAACTGCTGAAGCATCCGGCTGCCTCTGCATCACATATACTCTCTGAGAAGATCCGGCCTCCTCTGGCCTACTACCTCTGGATGAAGATCCTCCTCTCTGACTAAACCCAGGTCTACCACCTCTACTGAATCCTCTACCCCCTCGACCACCTCTGCTGACACTGGGTCGAGAAGCTGTAGTATCAGTCTGTCTATCATCCTGCATCTCAGGGCAATCTTTAATAAAATGAGCTGGTGACCCACATCTAAAGCATACTCCGGATCCACCCGTCTTCCAACAACCACAATGAACACATATAAATGGAGTAGATCTTTGAACCACTAGAGTCGGGGCACTAGCTACAGAAACTGTAGGTCTCGGACTCTGCCTGTGATATTGAACTGACCTACTCGACTGCCTCTGGCTCCTACTAATCCTCGCCACAAAACTTCCTCAGCCTCTCTTCATAGATGAAGACCCTGCCTCAAACTGGGGTCTCTTAACTCTGGTCTCTTCCTCGGTAGCAGCTGCTGCAATACCCTGTGCTCTCTCAACACTTCTGGCTGCTGCAACCAATTGAGAAAAATCCTGGTACCGAGAACCAGCAACAATGCACATAATAGAGGGCCTCAACCCCTCCTCAAACCTCCTGCATCGGTCAATCTCATCAGAGATAACCCCACCAACATAGTGACTCAACCGGATGTACTCAATCTCATATTCTGTCACTGTCCGGTTGTCTTGCCTCAAATTCAAGAATTCCATCTTCTTAACATCTTTATACTCCCTCAGAGTATATTTCTGCTCGAACTCCCTCAAAAAATCACCGTAAGATAATGTAGGTGGATCATCCATGGCATGAGGAATCGTCTTCCACCAATCATAAGCATCTTTCTGCAATAAGGATCTAGTATAATCAAATTTCTCATCTGAAGTAGCTTGCAACTGGATAAATATCCTCTGCACTTTATCCAACCACTGCTCAACTACTGTAGGATCTATAGTGCCCAAGAAATCCTCAACCCCATATTTTTTCAATTTATCATAATGCCTCACCGGCACTTGAGGCTGTGGTGGCAGTGGTGGCTGCACTGGAGCTCCCTTCAACAGTTCTACCATATGCCTTAACCAACCCGGTGGAACCTCATCAGCAGCTGATCGCTCTGGCACAGAAAAAGGGCCTCACTAACTCTTCCAACTCTAGCTCCATCTCTACGCTCTTCAGGAGCTACACTCTCAGCACTACCTTCTATAGAGTAACGTGACTGAGACGCCATCACTACCTATATCTGCAAACACAGCAGATTATACCTCATTAAAGATCAAAGACTGGCAATACCAAAACATGTATCTTAATTGAAAACCAATTTTTAAAATCAAAATATTTCTTTTTCTTACATTTTACCTAGGTTGAGAATCTCACACCTAGGCTCTGATACCAAAATAATTGTAACACCCCTATACCCCGTATACGTACACAGCATGCTATTACGATCGTAATATACGTATACTGAATATAGAAATGCCACGGTTTACTAAACACACAAATCATCCGTTTACAATAATATGAACAAATTTAAAACATTTAAGCTATATTATATAACACAATAGATAAAATGTTTATTCAAAACGCAGCGGAAAATATAACAAATATTTACAAATACAAATACATCAAAACTCAAGTTTTACAAAACCTAAAATATATACATGTTTGCCAGTATGTCTTTGATCTTTAAGCTCCACTATCCACACCTCAAAATCTAGACTCTACTCGGCCTAGAAGAACTCTCCGGTTCTTCCCTGTCACCTGTGCGATGAATCACACTCGCGCTAAGCCAACGGCTTAGTGGTACAAACTTCAATAATAATATGCTTCAATGCAATGCTCAATCAATTTTCATACACCATTCAAAAGAATATTATATTCCAAAACCTTACATTGTTCAATATCATATCAAAACATTCATGTTGTATCTTCATAGTTTCATTGGTTTCACCATTCAAGAATCATATTGAAAACAAAGACAAGCATGGGCGCAAAGACACCAATATGCCATTCAACTTTCAGAGTTAATGTTTTGGTTCAATTATCACATTTATCATTATCATTATCCCAACTAGGCTTCAAGGATTTAGGTTCAACCAAGCTTCAAGGGGAACAAAGCATGCTAAGTATCAACCCAACTTGGCTTCAAGAACCAAACCCAACCTAGCTTCAAGGGTTGTAACATCTCAATTAGGCTTCAAGGACTAGACCCAACCAAACTTCAAGGGGAGTAAAGCATGCTCAACTTCAACCCAATTTGGCTTCAAGGATCAAGCCCAACCTAACTTTAAGAGATTATTACTATAGGCATGCCACCAACAACAAAACTCTGAAAATGGAATAACACATTAGACACACAATTCATTATTATTTCATTATCAATTTCATTCTCATTTTCTCATCATCACTTAGGCAACCATGCCTTAATCATCACATTTGTATCATTATCATTATAGCCATCAACCATGGCTCCTCATCTCATCAATGGAGTATACATAATTAATTGCATTGAATATCATCATCTAGGCAAACATGCCCTACTTATTTCATTTGAATCATCATAACCAATCACATTGGCTTCACAACTCATTATATCTCAATTCATCATTCAAATGTACACAACCAATTGCATTAACATTCATTTTAAATGCTCATCAATCATTCTCATTATACAAATCATAACATTCATTAAATGTATTAACAATGTAATCAATTACTTAACATATGTACAACCAAATATGTTAAGTATCAAAATCATGTAGTTTGTACTTACCTCAAAACCAATTCACACCAATCTATACACTTCCTCCTCCAAGTATCCTCCACACTTAGATTAGGGAAATTCAACCTCTTCAACACCTAAACCAAAGGTGATCATACACATGAGATATTATGGATAAGAACCAACTAGGACAAACTCTACACATGACACGCTCAATAACACGGGCGTGTCCATGACCGTGCCCTAACTCCACAACACAGAAGCTTTGACACGCTCAGAACCACGGGTGTGTCACTGAACGTGTAATACATTCTGTCTCACAGAAACATTGACACGTCCAACAACACGGGCGTGCTCATGGCCGTGTCAATCCTTTACCCACACAGTAGCTATGACACACTCAGTGACATGGGCGTGTCCTTAGACGTGTAAATGCTACTACAATACAGAACCATTGACACACCCAAAGACTTGGACGTGCTAATGGGCGTGTCAGGCCAAAAATACAGATTCCGGCAACATCAACACTACATCCAACAAACCACTTACTTCCACCATCTTCCACTTCAAACAAACTTAACTAAACACACCCAAAAACCATAATAACTGACAAAAACACTCAAAGAAACTCAAACATACATCAAACACACTTCATAATCATCATCACAAACTCAAAACACAACCACAACACTTTCTCTTCCAACAAACTTACTCTTTCCATCAATCCAACCCCAAAATGCAAAATCAATTGAACCAAACACTCTTAAGCACACCAAAATCAAACAAACACATACTATCCACAATTAAACTCAAACACAACTTCAATCAAAACAAAAGAAATCAAGAGGGAACTTACCAAAGTTGATGAAACTTCACAATTTCAACTTAATCTCTTGAATCTTCCTTCAATTTACTCTTAGAAATCAAAAACCCTCTCTTGCTCTCTTGTCTTTGGTGAGTGCCAGCCAAACCACAAAGAAAGAAGAAGAAAAATGAAAAAGAAGAAGAAGCAAAGTCAAATATCTAATCTCCACTCAAATCTCCACCAAGCAATATCAATAAAATATTCAAATAATTCTCTTCCACTCATTTTACTTTTCCCATTTTCCATTAATTAAATAAAATCAATAAATATCTTCATTTGACCACATAACAATTTGACTTTGTATATGTTGTATATATTTCCATATATACAACATATACACTCTCTCTTTAATTCTTTTCTCTTTCCAATTTAACATATACACTTAATCCAATTACAACAATAATACCAAAACTTCTAGGGCACACTTTAGGATATTACACTACTAACCAAGGAATGAGGAGACAATTTTTAGAATTAAGAAAACCAATGTCTTGGGTTCTCAATAAGCTTTAAAGAAAGGGATTGCTACAACCCTTAAATCCTTGTCCTTTGCCTAGCCCTCTCCCACCTAATTTTAACACCAAAGCATTTTGTCAATTTCACCAAATGCAAGGGCATGACACGAATAGACATGTGAGGTTGCGACATGAGATCCAAAATCTAATTGATAATGGGAAGCTACCCGAGCCCAATAAGCCAAACACCAAAGACAACCCCTTGCCAAAATTCAGTAGGGTACCACCACCGGCAACCTTCATGATTGGAGGAGGTTTGCATGAGGACTTTGTCATGTCTTCTTTTCAAGATGTGGGTAGAGAAGCAACCAAAGAAGAAGAGGTATTTGGCGAAATTAAACAAGCTATGATGGGTGGAGAAGTAACGATTTGTGTTGTCAACGGGTTTTGGGATTCAAGTGATAGTGATGTTGATATTGTATCCAAGAAGGAGGAGTGGACTTGGTCCGAGCCCGAAGAAGATGAAGTGATGAATACTAGATCCGGTAGGCCTTACGCAAGGCCACCACCTAAGGAGGCAGAAACTAATAAGGGAAAGGAAGTTGAAGTAGAAGAAGATGATGCTGTGCTCAAGCAATTGAAAAGAGCCCAAGCAAGTGTTAGCATTTGGGACTTATTATCTACTTCTAAAAAGCACAGAGAAACTATGGCTAAAGCCTTAGCTAGCATGCCAATCTCTACCTCCAAAACTCCGGAGGAGTTGATCAATTTCATAAAAATTGGGGAAGTAATGAAATGTGAAGAGGTTCAAGAAAAGAGTGAAGTTATTATGGGAGCAGTTTCTTTTTTAGATGCAGACTTACCGGAGGAGGGGAGAGACCACATCCACCCTCTCTTTATCAAAATAGAAGTCAAGGGGAAGAGGACTCCATGTGTAATGGTCGATGATGGGTCCACCATAAATGTTTGTCCACTTAAGAAATTACCAAAGCTAGCTATGTCTACAAGAGATCTAAACCGGACCAAGGTAACGATTCGTGCTTATGACAACACTAAGAGGCATGCCGAAGGGACTTTCAAAGCGACTGTCAAGGTTGGTCCAATTGAATCTATTATTGAATTTGTTGTTTTAGACATACCGGTTACCTTCGCCTTGCTCTTGGGGCGGCCATGGTTTCATCCTCTTGGTGGAGTCCCTTCCGCTCTTCATCAAAAGATCAAGTTCCCCAATGGAGATGGGACAGTGGTCATTGAAGCTGAAGATAACGAGATAGTTAATGCTCCAATGATTGAGAGGCCTCTTAATGGTTTTCAAGTAGCTGCAATTTCTGATGGTGAAGTAGTGGACTCCAAAGTCTTGAATATGATGAAGAACATGAACTACCTTCCCGGAGCTGGTTTTGGAAAAGGTAAAGCCGGTTTGACAAAGTTGCCTAATTTTAGAACTCAAACTTCCAAGAAGGGGTTGGGATATGATGAAGACAGTGATGTCCAGCCAAAGAAGAGTGAGAAGATGAGCTTCCCACCACTTGAAGAGATTTTTGTCAAGGCTCTAGATATGGGACCACTCCAAGGAATGCCCGAGCCGATCATGTTCATAGGTAAGTTGATTCTAGGTTTTGAAATTTTTACAGATGTTGCCGAGCTAGTGAAGCAAGTGAAGAAAGAACTCACCCTGTCAGCCAGTAAAGAATCCAATCCAAAAGAGAAGAATGAAGCTATCCTGAAAGCCGAGAAGACTTCGGAAGAGATTGCTGCCCTGGTTGAAGAAAAGTTAGAAGACATCCTGCTTTATGAATCTGAGAACATTGATTTTGATTTTGATTTTAATTTGTATGCTTTGTATGAGGATGATGATGTTTTCATTTCCAAAATGAATGCAATAAAGTTTGATTTTGCTTACTTGTGTGATGTTTCTCCTGATGGTTGCATACATTCAAATAACAGTTACATGAGCATCTTTAATATTAATTCTGTTAACACACAATCATTAAATTTGGGAACAACTAAAAATCCTAAAAATATTAGCATAACATCCGACCTTACTCTTGATGAGAGAGAGAGATTTGAAAAAATATTCAAAAAATATGAAGAAGTGTTTGCTTGGTCTTATGAGGATATGCCTGGAATAGATCAAGACATAGCCGAACATCATATTCCTACTTACATTCACATAAAACCTGTCAAACAAAAGCTTAGGGAATTAAGACCTGAGTGGGCTGAATTGGTTAAAGAAGAGGTCACTAAGCAAATACAAGTAAAGTTCCTTGAAGTGATAGAATATCTAGATTGGTTAGCCAACGTAGTACCTATGCCAAAGAAAGATGGAAGAAAAAGGGTCTGTGTGGATTATAGAGATTTGAACAAGGCTTCACCAAAGGATGATTTTCCTTTACCTCATATAGATGTCCTCATTGATAGTGCATCCTCTAGCATGCTACACTCTTTTGTAGATGGATTTTCCTGATACAATCAAGTGTTAATGGCCCAAGAGGATAAAGCCAAAACTGCTTTCATTACTACATGGGGTATATTTTGTTCTAGGGTGATGCCGTTCGGCTTAAAGAATGCTGGAGCAACCTACCAAAGGATGGCCACCACACTATTTCATGACATGATGCACAAAGAAGTTGAAGTATATGTTGATGATATGATGGTTAAGTCGGATACAAGGGAGCAACACTTCCAAAACTTAGAATTATTCTTCGATAGAGCTTTGAAATATAAGCTAAGATTAAACTCAAAGAAGTGTGTATTCGGTGTTACTTCAGGTAAATTATTGGGACATGTAATTGGTCCGAATGGCATTGAGATAGATCCTGAAAAAGTCAAAGCAATCAGGGATATGCTAGCCCCAAAGATAGAGAGAGAAGTTCAGGGATTTATCAATAAATTACAATATATTAGCAGATTTATAGCAAAGCTCACAACAATCTGTGAGCCTATCTTCAAGTTGCTTAGAAAGAATCAGCGGTCGTATGGAATGAAGAGTGTCAAAAGGCCTTTGAATGAATAAAAGAGTATTTGCTGAATCCACCTGTTTTAAAACCACCTAAACCCGGCAACCTTTATTACTATACTTAGCAGTAGAAGAAGAGTCAATAGGAGCCATGCTAGCCCAAGCAAATGAGTCAGGGATTGAGCATGCAGTTTACTATTTGAGTAGAAAGCTCCTACCTTATGAAATTAAGTATAGTATCATCGAAAAGACCTGTATAGCCATGGTCTGGTCTTCTAAGAAGTTGCGGCATTACTTTCAATCGTATAGTGTGCAAGCAATTTCCAAGTTGGATCCAATGAAGTACTTAAGGAAGACACCCTCTTTAATTGGGAAATATGGTCGATGGTTGATAATATTAGAGAAATTTGAGATTGATTATGTAACCAGGAAAAAAATCAAAGGTAGAGCGGTGGCAGAATTCCTAGCCCAACAATAATTACTAGAAAGCGAAGAGGTAATCTTGGAATTTCCAGATGAACATTTAGAAGCAATTGAAGTACAAGGGTGGAAAATGTATTTTGATGGAGCAGTAAACATGAAAGGAGCAGGTTTGGGAGCTATACTAGAATCACCCAAAGGGGAACTTATCCCTTTAGCCAAAAAGTTGAAATTTAGGGCAACCAATAATATGGTGGAATGCGAAGCTTGTATTTTCGGTTTGGAAACCCTAATAATTATGAAGGTGGATAAGGTGGAAGTTTATGGCGATTCATTGCTAGTTGTATCCTAAGTAAATGGAGAATGGGAGTTGAAAGAAGAAAAATTGAAACCATACCACCATTACTTGACCATGATGAAGAAGAACTTTAAGGAGTATAGGTTTATACACCTATCAAGGGAAGAAAATCAGATGGCTGATGCCCTAGCCACATTGGCTTCGGTATGGGAAAACCCTGTTAGCCTATTCCTTAAGCCTCTAATCTTGACCAGTTCATCAACTCCTTGTTATGAATATGAGACAATCATGGAAGTTGATGCAGACCATGATGCGTGGTATGATACTATAAGACAATTTTTAGAGAAAAAAGAATACCCGCCGGGGGCACCAAAGAAAGAGAGAAGAGTAATAAGGCAGTGGCCATTGCAATACATCACCTTCCATGGGGAGTTATATCGAAGGTGGCCTGATGGGGTGCATTTGAGATGTTTAAGAAAGCCTGAAGTGGAGCTCATCATGTCAGAAATACATGCGGGAAGTTGCGGTCTGCACATGAGTGGTTTGGCCCTAGTTAAGAAGATTATTCGACAAGGTTACTACTAGTTGACTATAGAGAAAGATTGCACTGAGTTTGTAAAGAAGTGCCAACAATGTCAGATGTATGGTAACTTGAATCACATGCCTCCTAAAGAACTGCATTCAATGTCTTCACCCTGGCCATTTGCCACCTGGGGTATCGACATTATAGGAGAGATACATCGGACTGCTTCAAATGGTCATCGATTCATTGAGGTAGCAGTAGATTATTTTTCAAAATGGGTCAAAGTCGAATCCTTCAATAAATTGGGTGCAAGACAAATGACTAGGCTTATTGAAAAGAACCTCATCTACAGATACGAGGTCCCGTATAGTGTGATATTAGACAATGGGGTACAGTTTCAAGGAGCAATTAAGGATTTATACTCGAAGTACCATGTTAGACAAATGATCTTAATTTTGATCCTTGACAACTCAAATGTATGATCTATTTTAACTTGTGTTTGAGAAAGCTTGTTGCAGGATTAGGTTGCTTCAATTAAAGGTGAACAGAACAAGTATAGCGGTCGCATCTCAACTGAATACGACCGCTCCATGCAATTACAGAATGAAACCTTGTCACAGTAGGTTTCGCGGTCAGAAGTTCGACCATAGTCGCGACCGCGCCTACAGAATGGCGACCGTCCAAAATACTTGCCCGACCGCTACTCAAGGAACTTAAATCATTACAATCACAGTAAGGTTCACGGTGACAAGAACGGTGAATGATTCGACCTCGCTTACCACTTTAGCCACCACCCCATTCAGAGTCACGACCGCCCAACAATTCAAGAAGAAATTGCTCAAAGAGACAGTAGTGTTCGCGTCCTCAGGTGCGTCCAGAAGTTCGACGCGAGAATGTGAGTTTGACCGCGA
The DNA here is from genome assembly GCA_947685225.1 of Garcia nutans. Taxonomy (NCBI): domain Eukaryota; kingdom Viridiplantae; phylum Streptophyta; class Magnoliopsida; order Malpighiales; family Euphorbiaceae; genus Garcia; species Garcia nutans. The sequence continues at coordinate 43,036,245 of CANTUV010000045.1, forward strand.
AAACCTACCAAGGGCGACCGCGAAGATTCAAATTATGGCGGACATCTCTTTTGCTCTGTCAGAAAGTGACACGTGACATGACCGTTGTAAACCCACTTCAATATTCAAAAAGGGCGACCGCACCTCTGCTTGGCGCGACCGTCCCGACAAACACAGCATGGGCAAGAAACGGTCCGACAAACACATCATGGGCAAGATTCCAACTGTAGAGCACTAAAATTCGACCGTTGAAGCTTTTTCAAAAGTAGCGACCGTCCCTAGTTAAAAGGACGACCGCGTGAAGCATTAGCGCGACCATCCTTGTATGAAGGGCGACCGCTAAGTGCTTCGGACAGTTTAAGTAAAAAAGGTCTAATCTGCCAAGACTTTATTCTAAACAGCAATAACGGCTAGTAAGACCACATTGGCTATAAATACAATGTTTCCATGAGAAAACAGAGGGAGATAACATTATTGAGAAAAGATTTTCATAGCCAAGCAACAAATTTACTTTTACTTGTATTTGAATTGTTATGAATGTTAGGTGTTAGCATTGAAAACACCATTGTATAAGTTTGAGTGTAAGCTTGGGAAATACTTGGGTTGTGAGAGTAAGCCTTGTAAAACTCTTGTTAGGTTGAGAGAGTGAGCCTTGTAAAACTCTTGTTTGGGTTGTAAGTGTAAGCCTAAGAAAAACACTTGTAAAGTTGGAAGTGAGCTTGTGAAAACTTCAAAGACTAGTGGAACCTTAACAAGTTGTTAAGGAAGTGGATGTAGGATTGAAGTAAATCCGAACCACTATAAATCTTGTGTGTTCTTACCTTCCTCCATTACTCAACCAACTCTCTATTCCGCATTTCTTGTTTGTTGAGTTTTTTAAATTGTCATTATTTCTTGACGAAACCAATTCACCCCCCCCCCTCTTGGTTGCCATCTTGGGACAACAATTGGTATCAGAGCCCTGAGATTTCTTAAACTTAATTGTGAAATCTGATCCACAATGGCAACCTCTTCTTCATCAAGCTCTCATGGAAATCTTAACTCTATTCTTAGACCCTACTTTAATGGAACGGATTACTCATACTGGAAACACAAAATGTATTTGTTTCTAGACAGTGAAGGGATTGAACTATGGGATTTCGTGGAAAATGAGTGGAAATCTCCTACTCATGAAGTTGACGGTATTCAAGTTCCACTTCCCAAAGCTCAATGGTCAACTAGCAATATCAGAGATCGATTCAAGAACAATAGAGCTGCTTCCATCTTGATGAACTCCATTTCAAGAGAAGAAGGTGGAAGAGTTCAACATTTAACTTGTGCACATTGCATTTGGAAAACACTTGAAAACTACCATGAAGGTACAACTCAAGTAAGATTTACCAAGAAACAAATGCATGTTCATGAGTATGAGCTATTCAAGATGAAATCAAATGAAAATGTCACCGACATGACAAATCGCTTGCTTGCTATTGTCAATGAACTGAAGAAGTATGGCAAGGTATATGATCAAGGTGATGTAAACAGTAAAATCTTGAGAGCCCTAAGAGCTAGAAAGAACTTTGAATCCAAAGTATCATCCATAGAAGAAGCTCATGATCTCAGCACATTAAGAACCGACGAGCTAGTTGGTAAATTACTCACTTTTGAGCTGCACAGTGAAAAAGAAGAAGATCAAGGTGAGAAAGAAAAGAGAAAACCAATTGCACTCAAAGCAATCAAAGAAGTTGAGAGCTCAAGCAATGAAGGTACTGATGATGAAGATGAAATGGCAATGTTCTAAAAAAGAATGAATGAATGGAAAAGGAAGAAAAGACTACAAGCAAACAAAGGTACACCTCCTAAATTCTCCTTCAAAGATAAAGAAAAGAAAAATGAGGTAAAGTGCTATGAATGTGGAAAAACTGGTCACATCAAGTCGGATTGCTACAAATTAAAGAACAAAAGGAAATGGGATAAAGAAAAGAAAAAGTCTCTCAAAGCCACATGGGATGACTCTTCCTCAAGTGAAGAAGAAGAAGAGGAAGGAATTGCAAATCTTTGTCTCATGGCTATTGAAGATGACTCCAATGAGGTAAGTACTCAATCCTTTGATCTTGTAGCACATGATGATAAAAATGATATAGATGATAGTGACTTGATTGAGCACATGAATTCTAAAATAGAAAAATATTTCTCTAAAATGATGCTCTATAAAGAGAAAAACTCTAAGTTAGAAAAGGATTTTATATGCTTAAAGAACTCTACCTTAGAATTGAAAACCTCAAATGAACACTTACTGAATACAATAGGAGAATTAAATAAAAGCTCACATGACTTAGAAAAGGTGATTAAAGAGAATGAGACATTGAAGCATGAACTAAAAGAACTAAAAGAATCAATTTCCAGATTTCATAAAGGAAAGGAAGCATTGAACACATTAATTAATAATCAAAGATCACCTTCCTTGAAATATGGATTAGGATTCAATGGCTCAACCAACATTGCACCTAGTAAACCAACTTTTGTGAAAGCATCTACAACTAAAATTTCTGATGTTCATATCAAAGATGCTTGCACCAAGTCTAAAAGAACTTCTTACGGTTCACTAGGAGATAAAGCCAAAAACAATTATGCATTGTTGTTCACTAAACTTGTACAAAAGAAATCACATACTTGTAGTTGTATGTATAATGCAAAAAGAAAAATGCAGAAGCATAGAATACCATGGCAATGCACATATTGCATGAAATTTGGACACAAAAACTTCTATTGTTATATAAGAAAGGCTCATCTCAATTTAGAAGGCACTCTTTCTACTAACCATCAAGGACCCAACTATATGTGGGTACCTAAAAAAGGATGATCACAATTGGCTTGCAGGTATGCCTAAAATCTACTACCAATGAAAGCACATGGCTTGTGGATAGTGGATGCTCAAGGCATATGACTGGAAATGCAAAGCTCTTTACAAGTATTACCTATAAACATGGAGGTAACGTAACTTTTGGAAACAATGCTAAAGGTAAAATTCTTGGTGTTGGCTCCATTGGTTCTATTGGTAAGGATTTAATTGAAGATGTATGGATTGTTGATGGTTTGAAACATAACTTGCTAAGTGTTAGTCAACTTTGTGATAAAGCATACTTTGTTAAGTTTGATTCCAAGGAATGCAAAATCACAAATTCAAATGATGTTATCATATTTAAGGGTACTAGAACAAACAACACTTACAATGTAAGCATACATTCTAATCATACATGTTTAATGTCCACTAATAATGATGCATGGTTATGGCATAGAAGACTAGGACATGCTGGTATGGATCAATTGAAATATATTTGTAATGAGAATTTAGTTGATGGCTTACCTAAGATAAAATATGATAAAGACAGAATTTGTGAACCTTGTCAACATGGTAAGCAACATAAAAGCTCATTTAAATCAAAGTGTGTTATAAGCACCTCTAGACCTTTAGAGCTCATTCATTTAGACTTGTTTGGACCAAATAGAGTTACAAGCTTAGGAGGCAAATCATATGCATTTGTTCTTGTTGATGACTACTCTAGATTCACATGGGTTAATTTCTTAGCTCAAAAGAATGAAGCCTTTAATTACTTCAAAACCTTTGCAAAAAGAGTTCAAAATGAAAAAGGATATGTGATCACATCTATTAGAAGTGATCATGGCAAAGAATTTGAAAATGAAAACTTTGAAAACTTTTGCAATGAACTTGGCATTTCACACAATTTTTCTGCTCCTAGAACTCCACAGCAAAATGGTGTAGTTGAAAGGAAAAATAGAACTTTAATTGAAATGGCTAGGACAATGCTCAATGAATATGATTTACCATCTTATTTTTGGGCAGAAGCCGTTAATACAGCTTGTTACATTGCAAATCGTGTTTATAAAAGGCATTTAACTAATAAAACTTCTTATGAGCTATGGAATGGAAGAATACCCAGAATTGGATATTTTAGAGTATTTGGATGCAAATGCTTCATATTGAATACCAAGGATAATCTTGGAAAATTCTCATCCAAATCAGATGAAGGCATATTCTTAGGATATTCATCATATAGCAAAGCATATAGAGTATTTAATATGAAAACTCTAGTTATAGAAGAATCAATGCATGTTGTATTTGATGAATCATCTAAACTTGATCAAAAGAAAGGTATTACTTTCAATGACCCTGCAGGCACTCTTGAACCTCTTGAATCTATTGATGCTCCAAAGATCAATCAACTTGAAGAAAAGGCTCAAGATCTACCTAAGGATTGGCAATACAAGAAAGATCATCCAAAGGAACTCATCATTGGAGAAACATCAAAGGGAGTAACTACTAGATCTAGAATTAATCATATTGATGTTAATGTTGCTTTTGTTTCTCAAATTGAACCAAAAACTATTGAGGAAGCTTTAAATGATGAAAATTGGATAACTGCAATGCAAGATGAACTTAATCAATTTGAAAGAAATAATGTTTGGCAACTTACTCCTAGACCTATAGATCATTCTATAATAGGATGCAAATGGGTTTATAGGAATAAGCTTGATGAAAATGGTCACATCATTAGAAATAAAGCAAGATTGGTAGCCAAAGGTTATAATCAAGAAGAAGGTATTGACTATGATGAAACCTTTGCCCCCGTAGCTAGATTAGAAGCTATTAGAATATTACTTGCCTTTGCATGTCATATGAATTTTAAGCTTTATCAAATGGATGTTAAAAGTGCATTTCTAAACGGACTCATAAATGAAGAAGTTTATGTTGAACAACCTCCTGGTTTTGAAAACTACAAATTTCCTGATCATGTTTTCAAACTTACCAAAGCTTTATATGGATTAAAGCAAGCACCTAGAGCTTGGTATGATAAACTTAGTGCATATTTGCTTGAAAATGGTTTTTCAAAAGGAAAAGTAGACACAACTCTTTTTGTTAAAAAGGATAAGCACAACATTTTGATTGTATAAATTTATGTGGATGACATAATATTTGGAGCTACTAATGAAGCCTTGTGCAAAGAATTTGCTTCTTGTATGACTAGGGAATTTGAAATGAGCATGATGGGTGAACTCAAGTTTTTCCTTGGACTGCAAGTCAAGCAATGTAAAGATGGGATCTTCATCAACCAATCTAAATATACAAAAGAACTCATCAAGAAATTTGGAATGGATGGCTGCAAAACTAGTAAAACTCCTATGAGCACATCACTGAAATTAGGTAAAGATGATAATGGTAAAGCAGTAGATGAGAAGAAATATCGAGGTATCATCGGATCACTACTTTACTTAACTGCTTCTAGGCCTGATATAATGTATAGTGTATGTCTTTGTGCTAGATTTCAAACTAGTCCTAAAGAATCACACTTGAATGCCACTAAGAGAATCTTGAAATATTTGAGTGGTACAATACATTTAGGACTTTGGTATCCTAAAAACACATCATTTCATATTATAGGATTTTCAGATGCAGATTATGCTGGTAGTATATTAGATAGGAAAAGCACAACAGGAGCATGTCACTTTCTTGGTAATTGTCTAGTTTCTTGGCATAGTAAGAAACAAGCATCAGTTGCTTTATCCACAACGGAAGCTGAATATGTTGCAGCATGTTTTTGTTGCACACAAGTATTATGGATGAAACAACAATTGCTTGACTATGGTAAAATGTTTAACAATATCTCCATTAAATGTGACAACACTAGTGCTATCAATTTGTCTAAGAATCCTATCCAACATTCTAGATCCAAACACATAGATATTAGACATCATTTCTTAAGAGAAAATGTACAAAATCAGAATATAACCTTAGAATTCATAGATACAGAAAATCAACTTGCTGATGTCTTTACAAAACCCTTGAATGAAGAAAGACTTAACTTCATCAAACTCAATTTAGGAATGATTGATGGAATCACTTTGAGTTAATTAGAATTTTTTGCCTTAAAATAAAGTTTCTATGTGCATGAAATTAATTTTTCTTAACACACTTAGAATATCTTCCATCTTTCCTTGAATCTTTCATTTTTAAGAATGCCGCGGTCGCTCCAGTGTTCTTTCGCGCTCGCTACTTCGTCTGCTAGTTTCATTCAATAAAAATCTCTGAGCACGGTCGAGAAAATTTGTGCGCGATCGCACCAATTTGAATAGTTTCGACCGTTACAGTTGTTTTCTTCACTCGCGAGCGTACTGATCATAATAATGGTCGCTGTACACCATTTCGCGATCGCACCTTGTTAAATATGCGACCGCACCCTGTACACTCTGCTCGAAAATTTATAACCGTTGGCTGTGTGACAGGTCGCAACTCTTAACTCTCAACAGTCATAAACGGCTATTTTCTTTACTTCATCTATTTAAGAGTGTTTTGCATCAATTTATCTGATATTTTGCCTATCAAAGCACACAAACTTCCTTCTGAAACCCTAAAAACTTCTACTTCTCAATCACCCTCTGTCTTCCAATTTACTTCTACTCTCTTTTCTAATGGCTCCCAAAAGAAAAACCACTTCCAAAATTAAGGGTCAAGCTAAGAGAGTTCCAGGAATCACCATTAGAGAACCTGTTGTTGAACCTCCATCTCCTCCACAGTCAAAAAGGGGTGAGAAAATTCACAAACCTCATCACCAAACCACTGAGGAAGACATTAGGTATGCCATGCTAAAGAAGAAGAAGGTTGAAGGCACCAAATCACCTTTTGGTGGGATGCTGTCTGCCTTGAACATCAAGGACGAAATTGAAGAATTGTTGGATGTCCTTGGATGGAGAAATTTTGTCTTTCCAGAAGAGGTAGGCTACTCTAGTATAAGTAAGGAGTTTCTCATGTCTTTCCAAATTGAGAAAAATGCAAACTCTGCACTAGGGTGGTATGGGGTTAGGTTCAAACTCTTTGATCAGTATCAATTCTTAACCCTAGAAGGATTTGGCAACATTTGGAACTTCCCTTCTGAAGGTATAACCTCCTACAATGACCAAATCTTCTCAAACCCAACCCTTTCTGATTTCTGGCGAGAAATTTCCATTGAAACTTCCTTTGAAAAGGAATCTAAAGCCAGGCACATCAAATCTCTCACCCACTGGATGCTCCATAGGATTATCACCTATACCATTCATCAAAGAGCAGATGGGAATGAGAAAGTAACCAAGAGAGACCTTATCTTTCTCTATGCTTTCACCCACAACATCAAAATGAACACAACCAAGTTCTTGATTGACGCCCTTTACCATCATGCTGTTACAAGAACTGGTACCTTCTTCCTATCCTCTCAAGTTACTCAAATAGCTAGGCACCTAAACCTTCTGAATGATTTGAACTTAGCTACTTTGAGGAACCCTTTCACTCTAGCCTCCAATGCTATCACAATGGATTACTTAGAGCATGCTGGTTGTGTAAGGAAGATAGAAGGGTCATATGTATACTGCTATGGCAAGAAAGGAGTTATGGATAAACAAAAGAAAAGGCCAAGGTATACAATTGAGGAAGAGGGAGATTCTGTAGAAGTTGCAGTAGAACTACCTTCAAAAGCTGCTTCATCAAAAGCTGCTCATGAAACTGCTTCATCCTCCACACAACTCATCCTCCAAGCTATCAAAACTCTCTCCAGGAAACTCACTAAGTTCAAGAAAAGTGTTTCCAAGAGATTCCAGCACTTAAACAAGAGGATAGACCTTATATCCCACATGCACCATGATCTTTATGACATGCAAGGCAAATTGGACTTGCCTCAATGCAATCTTGAAGATTGGGATATAAGTGATCACACCCAAAGCGTTGCTGAAGGAGAAGAATCCCTTAGCACTAGCTCTGCCTCTGTTGCACCTCAAGATAAAGGGAAAGCTCCTTTAGTTGAAGAAGAGTTGGATGTAGACTCAGAATAGCTTAGCTTTAATTTGTTTTTGTTTGCATTTTCATATGTTTGCTGCTTATGTTTCATGTCTTGTACTTTCCTTCACTTTAATATATATAATGTTTATATTCCCTTTCATTGTTTCATTTGTTTTTAACATTTGTTTCATTTTGCCTCTGACAATGGGGGAGAAAATATCAAAATGGAATGAAAATACAAGAACACAAGAACAATTTGAATATTTGCAAATAAGTGAGAAATGTTTTTGGGGGAGAAATGTTTGCATCAAACAATAACATTTGCACCAAGATAGAACATTTGCACCAAGATAGACTAATAATCACAATGCTCTTAACTATGATTGTTGCATATGTAAGCCTAATGTATCTGATCCAAGAAGGAAGTTCAGACCTAGCTGGGAAGGGCCATATATCATGAAACAAGTCATGAATAAAGGTGCGGTGAAGTTGTCAGACATGGACGGGAATGAATTTAGTGAGCACATAAACATTGACATGTTGAAGAAGTTTTATGTATGAAAAATAAAAAAAAAAAAGAGGAAAAGAGCTTGCTAGGTTGAAAACCCAAAAAGGGCGGCCTAGGTAAAAGTTAGAGCAGTCCACTAGTTCCAAAAACCTGAAAGGGCTGGCTAGGCAACAATTAGGGCTAAATGAGAGAAAATCATCAATTAGAAAACCCGAAAGGGCTAATTGGCAACATGAGTAATCTTGTGTATGCTGGCTTTATGTTTGGTTGTTCCCCAATTTAATAAAACAGAATTAATGTTAAAATTGTTCTATGTGCACTATTATAAGTATTCGACCAGATATGGATGAAATAAATAAACACAATAGCAAAAGGTGATGACAAATTATAAATGGAAAAGAAGCATCTTTTATTACTTTAGTTATTTTTTCATCCTAACAATACACTTTCCGAATTAACAAATGTAAAATCTATGGCAGTCGTTAAGTGTAACGTACAGGCTAGTTTTGCCTTAGCCGATCCAAGTAGGCTTCAGTCAGGCAAGGCATGTCTAAGTCGGGAGCAAAGTCAGAATCACGAGGCTCATCTCCATACTGACGCCCAAGTCGGCGAGGATCATAGCATGTACCTTGACGAAGAGCAGCAAGGGGAACATACATCAAGTATGTCCGCATGGTGATACGAGAAATCATCCACCAAGGTACCAACCAACGGATATTGACTTTGGAGCATGAGTGGATCCAGTCAACCCAGTCAGCATATGAAGAAGTAGGATGGAGTAGCTTCCTAGCAGAATGATGACATAGCAGGTATCTGAAAAAATCCATGGATGGAGTATCAAGAAAACAAAGATGCTCATGAAGCCAAATCTGTGAAGAAAGAGTTAAATTAAAAAAAAAAGAAGAAGAAGAGAGTCCGCTAAGTTGACAACCTGCAAGGGCAGCTTACGCAAAAATTAGGATAGCTCGCTAGTTTCGAAAACTCGCTTGGGCGGACTAGGCAAAAATTAGAGCAATAAAGAAAAGAAAGAAAAAAGAAAACCTAAATTGAAAACCCAAAAGGGCAGTTTAGGTAATTACCTAAAGTAGCAATGGACTCCCAGTCAGTCTCTTTGACAATCCTGATTTAAATTAGTCTAATCCAACTAAGGTCTCGGCTAAGATCACAGGTACCGATGACAAGCCTCCTTCCATTTGGTCCATAATATCCAATACTCATGGATCAATATCGCCGTCAGAAGAAACAAACAAGAATTGACCGAGTAAGCAAAGACAAAGCATGCGTCCCCAAGCCTTAGTAGGAGCCAAATGAGGGAGGCAAAAGTCAATCAAAGGGGCAAGTAGAAATTTTTCACCTCTCATCAACCGAAGAACTTCAAATTTTGGAATTTGAAATAACATCTGCATCTTCTGTTGAGTCTTGGAAATCAATGTGGGTAACGCCATTTGTTGATTATTGGGATATCCAAGGATGGCCTCAAATTCTTCAATCAAGGGACATATTTCAAGGCCATTAATTCTAAATACCCTAGAATCCGTATCCCAAAAGGAAGCTACGGCATGTAAGAAGGAGTGGTCCAATTTAAAATTTTGAAAACATTTTAAAACATCAAGTTTTGACCATGAAATTTGCTTCCAATGAATGGCATCCATATTCTTAAATAGAATTTTTATTCTCTTTAAATGATGCTCGGTCATGGTGAATGAATGAAGAAAAAGTTAAAATTGTTAAAGGGAGTCTTCATGTTGAAAAAGAAAGAATTTTGATTTATGAATTAAAATATGACATGAAGGGTGATTTATATAGAGGAAACAAACCTTTTCCAAAAGTGAAATGGAAAAGGTGATGGGAAAGGATAAGACCATATGGCATAAGGAAAGGAATTAGTGGCAATTTCCTTTACCACGTTGGATTGGGTTTAGCAAATGATGTGTATTCTAAAAATTATGATGTGCGGCAATAAAAAAAAAAGGGTTCCAGTAAAGAGGAAAATTGTATATTTTTCATTATTGTACAATATTCTACAATTGCTACAATATTTACATATCACTAAGAGGGTGGTGGTAGGTCACCAAATAAAGACTTGAAAAAATCGTCGCCTGTTGGAGGAGGGGGCAAATCACACATCTCGAGTCCGCCAGAAGCGGGAGCACCAAAACCCGGCAAATCACTCATCCTGAGATCACCCGAAGCAGGGGCACCAAAATCCCTATTACCTTGAGGTTTTGATCCGTCATGGTCCTCATCAGAAGTAGACGAAAGGATCTCATGTTCATCAGTTTGGGGGCCTCTTGATGAAGAAGTGCCAGGATCCCTCATCCCCTGAAATCGAAAGTCTCAAAAATGTTGTTCGGATTGATGATATAAACTTTCAAAATGAGAAGCTTGCTGACGACTTGTAGCTAACTCTTCTTGAAGTTTCTTATTTTGTTCTTTGAGCATTCGCTGTGAGCCAAGGAGGAAAAGGTAAGAACATACATAATCATGCATATATAGCATAAGTTACCATGAAATAAGGAATGTACCAGGTAATTCAAATCAATACCCTGCGGATGAGATGGCTTATCTGGCGGGCTAAAGCGAGCAGATGAAGGGGCAGTAAAGGAAGGTCCAGCCTCATGATCAAATGAACCAACAGCCTGCAACAATCATTGAAGAATCAAAGAAAGAAAAAAGTTGCAAGGGAAAAGTGGTTAAAGTGCAAAAATTCCCTTGGAAGATCAATACACGAAATGAAGAGCATGAATCAAGCAAGACATGGCCAAGCCAAATCAAGCTTGGCCGTGTCACCTCAAATGAAATCTTGGCAGAACATGACATGGGCAGGAGACACGGCTAAGCCACTAGCCGTGTCTCACCTAAAGGACAAAGTCAAGAAGGACCAAGCAAAGAAAGAAAAGAAACAGTAGGTGACACTGGCAGGCAACAAGGCCAAGCCGTGTCCCATCCTAAGTGAAGAACAAAGAAGAACCTAAGAAAAAAACACAGAAGCTAACACACCCAGGAGACACGGCCAAGCCACTGGCCGTGTCACTCTCATCTTCAAAGAACAAAGAACACCAAAGGAGAAATAGAAGACGACATACTCAGGTGACACGACCATTTACCTAAGAAGTACTGACCCCGAGATGTGGAACAGACTCTCCTGCAGCGTCGTGATGTTCTTCTTCATCTCTACCCTCATTTTTGTCAGAAATCTCCCGCTCACCAACAGGAGATACATCAAAGTTCAAGAGTCTTCTTTGAATAAAATAGGCACAGAATGGACACGGTAAATGGAGAAACGACTCGACATCATAACCATACCGGGCCGACCACCATGCATCCTCCGGCATTGACATAATATTTAAAGTATATTCTGAGATTTGCATCAGAAACATCCGCTGCTCTGGACTGAGAAACCATTCATAAACTCTCTCCCCGAGAAACCAGCCACTAGACACTAGGCAGCAATAATTAGGCGAGAATGTTGGAAAGACAGCGCATCCCTCATCAAAGGAGACCAGTTTGCTCGCTCTTCTGGGCTCCACCAAGCCAAATTCACCTGCGAAATAATATAAGGTAAGTAAACTTTTACATAAAATTTAAAGCATACTAATGTTATTTTACCTAGTCCCAGGTTAAGCGGCTCGACACATAATGGTGAGTATGCACATGAAGATAGCCGGGAATGTCCACATGATCGAACAACCAAAAATTTAATCTCGGATACCCGATCCTCTCTTGGGAAATATCGGGTACCCTCACGATGTTATGTTCACATGCCCATACCTACAACAATGATAGTAAAGATCAAATTCATGCAAGAAAAGAGTGGAAATAATATTGGTGAAGGAAAAGAATACCTCGACAACCGCCATCAAGCCGACAAAAGACTTCTTGTTTCTGCAAAGCTTATCAAGACCATGGTAAAGACACGCAAGACCAGCCTCACCCCAACTAGAAGATGGTACCATTTTGAGATAAGAAAGGGTACTCAACACTGAAAACTGAATGGATGATTCAATACTGCCTAAGATGGTCAACCCGAGCATATATAATAAAAATCCTCGAGCATACTATTCGGCCGTGTCTCTGCCAACCCGTCCTTCGTAGTTCATCCAATAACTATGAATTGGCTCAATTTTTATCTTAAAAGGCCAATTATATGATGTTTCCATACCAATTAATTTCTAAATTTCTTCAAAAGTTAAAATGTCGTTGGTCAGGGGAACCGGAGCAACATCATATCGAAGGCTGGTAATGGCAGTAAAATCAACCGGACCAATTGTCATCTCTCCAATGGGCAAGTGAAAAGTGTGGGTTGTATCCAACCATCGCTTTACAAGCGCCTGGACTACGCTCTGGTCTATCTGATATTCCTCGGATGGCAATTGTAAGATGAACTGCTCAAAGCCGCAATCTTGGATAATCCGCCTTACCCGAGAAGGCACTACGTCATACCATTGTCGGGCTTCGTAAATACATCCTCCAGCCCGAACAACACTACTATCATGCTAGCAAAGACCCAGGTAAGTTAATACCAGGTAAGTACATATTATTCTATCACTTAAATTAATTTATTTTTCACAATAACAAAAAATATATAAAAAATATATAAAAAAGCGCAAAACAGAAAGACAAAAAAATCAAGAGAAAGAAAAAAGAAAAAAATAATTACCTCGCTCTTTGGATTGTAACTGCGATAGAGAGGTCATCCCGGCTAGTACATCTAAATTCCCATCTTCATGGTACTGAATAAACTCCAATAACTTGGCATTAGAATGAGTCCCTAACCTCGAAGCATGCATTATTTTTGAAAAATATGTGTTAAAATTGAAAGAAATTTGAGAGAATTATGAAATTAAAATCGTTTTGTGAAGTAAAATGAAGGAATGGTGGCTTTTTATAGAGAAACGACAAGTAAAAAAATAAAATTCAAAACTGTTCATGAATAGTAAATTTTACTATTCATGAATAGTAAACTCTACTATTGATGAATAGTAAATGTTACTATTTAGGAATAGTATTACTATTGATAAATAGTGAAAGTACTATTTCTAATAGTAAATACTATTTGATACTATTTGCGAATAGTAAATTTACTATTTATGAATAGTAAATAGTGCATGAACAATGATTACACAGTAAATAAATAGTAAATTTATTTATTCATTTTAATCATTCAAATAATTGCAGATCTATAAATATCTTTACACCCAGGGGGCAATAAGAAGACATATGCATAAAAATTAACCAAACTTTTTGAAATAAAAAATTATTATTAGCTCGGGCCCAGAACCCAAATTTTTTTTATGTCCAGAACCTAGAATCTTCCCTGAGTCTAGAACTCGAACCGGTCCAGAACCCAAATTTTCCTTAGGTCCAGACCCTAGAATCTTCTTTCAGTCCAGAACTCGAACCGGGTCCAGAACCCAAATTTTCCTTAGGTCCATAACCTAGAATTTTCCTTGAGTCCAGAACTCGAACCGGGTCCAGAACTCAAATTTTCCTTAGGTCCAAAACCTAGAATTTATTTCTAAGTCCAAGAACTTAGCTCGGGTCCAGAACCCAAATTTTACCATTAGGTCTATAACCTAGAATTATTTCTAAGTCCAGAACCTAGAAATCTTCCTTGAGTCCAGAACCCAAATTTTCTTTAGGTCTAGAACCTAGAATTTATTTCTAAGTCCAAGAACTTTCCTCGGGTCCAGAACCCAAATTTTACCTTTAGGTATAGAACCTAGAATTATTTCTAAGTCCAGAACTTAGCTCGGGTCCAGAACCCAAATTTCCCTTAGGTCCAGAACCTAGAATTATCCTTGAGTCCAGAACTCGAACCGAGTCCAGAACCCAAAAACTCAACCATCTCAAAAATCAAGTCTTATTGCTTTTCACTCTCTTTCACTAAAGTTTCAGACCATTCAAGCAGGGGGCAAACTGTAGACCCTTAATTTTTGACCCAGTCTGGTCCAATATATTTTGTTTAGTCCAAAATAATTTTTGTGTTGTCTAATATATTTCAATTAGTCCAAAATAATTTTTGTTATCATAATTAAATAATTTTTGCTTTATTATCTAATTTTTATTAATAAGAAATGAAAATAAATGAATAAAAATAAAAATAAAAATTGGCGACGGAAAAAATCACCGCCGAAAATTGCAACGCGGGGTTGGCCGTGGGCCATTTCGCTCACAGGATTTTCCTGCGGGAGAAATGGCCCGTAGGCCGATTCCCCACCCCCTGCCGCAACCAACTGTGGCAAATTAATTTTCCAGCTGCAAATTTTTTTGCTAGCGCAATTTTTCCACAGCAGTTTTTTTTTGCCAACAAAATTTTCCGACGCAAATTTTTTGAAACCTAATACAATTAGGTTTTGGTTTCCTTTTCTTATTCTATAATGTATGTCATGAGCAACTAGGAAAAAAATCAAAAAACTTCTATAAATATAGATTAAACAACACGGAAAAAGGAAGGAGAAAATAAGGGACAGAAACTTGAAACAAAGTGGAAACCGAATCAGTGTAGGAAAACTTGGAACCAAACTGATTTTTTGAGAGAGCCAAAAATCAATTCAAACAATTCATCAAAGTTATCAACTGCCTTTGATTTGGATGATCCAAGAAGCAATTTTGGTGCAACCCCACAAAAGAAGGTTTGAATTCTAAATTCTTTTTATTTTTTTTACAGTAGCTTAATTCATCTAGTTGCTTCTTTTAATTTAAAAATCCCAAAACCTTTAATTTAGTTTTTCTAAAGTTAAAAACACTATTTCGTTGCTTTGTTTTCCAAAAAAAACTTTCAATTATTATTTTTGATTCATCAAAATCTTAAAACCCTAATTTAACATGTTTCTTTTCAAAACCTTAAATTAAAATTATGTTTCTTTCAAAAAGCCTTAAAAAAACATCTTTTCTATCTATAAAAACTTTAATTCGTTTGGTTTATTTTCATAAAACCTCATAAAAGTATCAAATTGATTTTCAAATCCTAAAAGCCTAAACATCCACCGAAACCCTAAATTCTAAAACACTAAACCCAAATTCAACTTCCAAACCTAAAATAGTAAACTCTAACCCCTTTAAAACCTTAAACCCTAACTTTTTCTAAATCTTAATCCCTTAAAACTTTAAAAACCATAAAAACACAAATATTTTTAATTTACATAGTAAGTTTGAAATCATCATTTAAAACTACAAATCAAAAGTATTTTAAAGTGTCCAAAACCCTAGTTTCATGATTTCGCAATTCAAACCTTAATTTGGTTAATCAAAGTGCCTTACCAACCTTTTAAAACATAAAATCCTTAATGTATTTTAATTCTTTAAAAAGTCACAGTAGCTTAAACCCATGAAAATCCAAAACCCTAAACACATGAAATAAAGGATCCTAAATGGAAACAGTAGCTATAACTTAGATTTTTTATTTGCCTTATTCAATTCTATATTTGATTATGCTTTGATTTATTTTATATGCTTTAATTTATTTAAGTTCAATGCTTGGCTCATTAAATTTATCATGGATGAATGTTTACTTTCTATTTAATATCTTTGGTGAATGATTTATTTATGATGAATGATTATTTACTTTTATCAATTTATTTAGGTTTCTAAATGTTGTAAGAGGTATGTTTCCACTTGGTGGGTACCTCATTAGTTAAATATCATGTAATTTAATTTGCTTTTCTATTATAGAACCAATGTAAAGGGCATGTCTCTACCTTGCGGTGGGTGTCCTATTTAGACATGTGATGTAAGGACATGTTTCCATCTTCGAATGGGTGTCCATTTATTTGTTTTGCTTGGACCTTGCTTTGATTTTAATATATTGATGCTTTCTTTTAATTATTGTGTGTAATATGGATAATGTTGTTATATTTAAGAATTTTATAATATGAAGACCTGTAAAGGAGGTCAGTTCCAATGAACCGGGTGTTGTGGAGGTGCTGGGCCATTTCTCACCTTCCCCATACGTACCCAACTTTCCAAACCCATTAGGGGGTTGGGGATTCCTTAGGAATCAAGTCATCCACCCCTTTCTTTTTTCCTGGCCTGTCCGGGTGGAGACTCCATTTTCTCCAGACTTAGGTCCGTGTTCTCTAAGGCCCTGAGCCTAAATAGTGCCGAAGTCGCAAGAACCATTCCACCGGGAGTGGGGGTAAAAATCCCCACTCACAAGATGATTCCAGGCTTTGAGATCTTTGCTAATGTTACTAAAATGGTGGAACAAATAAAGAAAAAGCTTGCCTTGCTAGCTGACAAGGAACCAAGCCTAGAAGAGAAGAAGGGAGTTGTTCTGAAGATCCATAAGACTCTAGAGGAGATTGATGCTCTAATTGAAAAATAGTTTGAGAGTCTTTTAGTTTATGACTATGAGAACAATGACTATGATTTTTATTTTAATTTGTCTACTTTGTATGAGAATGATGATGTTTTCTTTTCTAAGATGAATGTAATAAAGTCTAATTTTGCTTACTTGTGTGATGTTTTTCCTGATGGTTGCATACATTCAAGTAGTAACTATATGATCATTTTTCATATTAACTTTGTTAACAAACAACCATTAAATTTGGGAACAGTAGACAATCCTAAAAATATTAGCATAGCATCCAACCTTACTCCTGAAGAGAGAGAGTGAGAGAGATTAGAAAAATTATTTAAAAACTACGAAGAAGTCTTTGCTTGGTCTTATGATGATATGCCTGGAATTGATCTTGATATAGCCAAGCACATGATTCCCACTTATGCTCATATGAAACCTGTGAAACAAAATCTTAGACAGTTAAGGCCAAAATGGGCAGAATTGATCAAAGAAGTAGTCACTAAGTAGATACAAGTGAAGTTCCTTAAGGTGATAGATTATCCTGAATGGCTAGCTAACATAATTTTCATACGAAAGAAAGATGGAAGAGTTAAGATTTGTGTGGACTACAGAGACTTGAACAAGGCTTTCCCTAAAGATGATTTTCCTTTACCTCATATAAATGTCCTTATCGATAGTGTAGCCTCTATCGTGCTACACTCATTTGTAGACATATTTTTTGGATACAACCAGGTGTTAATGGCCCAATAGGATAAAGCTAAAACTGCCTTCATTACTACGTGGGGTATATTTTACTATAGGATGATGCCAATTGTGTTAAAGAAAGCTGGAGCAACCTACCAAAGGATCTCCACTACCTTGTTCCATGACATGATGCATAAAGAAATTGAGGTCTATGTTGACAATATGATGAAGTCGGATACAAGAGAGCAACATTTTCATAATTTAGAGATATTCTTTGAAAGAGCAATAAAGCATAAGCTAAGGTTGAATCCAAAGAAGTGTGTGTTTGGTGTAACACCATTATGCCCTATATACGTGCAATACATACACCCAGTATATGTAAAATATGCATATACGGTACAAAAATATCACAATCCGATTTAATAAAAAAAATTCACTTTTCAAATTTAAAATCTTAAATACTATAAAAAGTATATTCAAATAACAAATAAAATATTATCATAAATTATTGGTACTAAAATAAGCATTTTTTCATGAAAATTTCTGGGAAAAATTTGCCAAAGTTTTGCTTGTAATTTGGATATTTTCAAATTCAACAAATAACACAACCTGCATAAGATAACACTCCCAAATAATATCAAATCACCATTTCACCCATACTTCTCAATTTCTCCAAATTTCACAACACATTTATACTTATACATATATATATTTTTCAAAACACATTTCAACCCGCATTATAATGTTTTTCATCACATTCTTTATAATTTACAATATACAATAATCAAAACCATAATATAATATATAAAATATCAAAATGTAATAAAAACATGTACATGTTGGTAGTGTTTCTGATCTTGATGCCCAAAAATCAACTCTACACTGAAAACCTCAAATCTAGACCCGATCCGGTCTAAACAAACTCTCCAGCTCTATCGGATCTCCCCTGTCACCTATGCTGTGAATTACAATCATGCTAAGCCAAAAGCCTAGTTGTACGAACGTTGATAACAATAAAGCTCAAATGCAATGCCAATGCACAATGCTTATGGATATCATATCTCATATCATTTCATTATAACATATTTTTCAATTGTTTCATAATTCATATAAAAACAAACACAAGCATAGCCCCAAAGGATCTAATATGCTATTCAAATTTAGAGTTACTGTTTTGATCCATATTGACACCCGTCGAAGGCAAGTGACACCTAGATTCTAGCCTGAAGGCAAATTATAGTGATGCCCAACATCTAGCCCGAAGTCAAGTGACGTCCAATGTCTAGCCCAAAGGTAAATAAAATAGTTGCTCAAAAGCTTGCCCCAAACACAGAACTTTGGAAAATAAAAAACATCCATGACCAGACTCATTATTTTTAGAATTAATTAGTTATAAATAATAAATTAGTAGTAAATTACATAAAAATTTTAAAAAAATTTGGAAAATATATGTTTTAGAAAATAATAAATACTTGTGTTCTCTCTTGTGAACATCTGTGGAGGTGCATCCCTGCTAGAATTGGAATTCGGTCTAGTCCACTATTTCTGAGGCAAGCTCATAATCCAGGATCCATACATGATCCAGTTCTAGACACATGTTGATTTGCTGCCATTTCCTTTCTCTTTGAAAAGCTTGAAAAATTTTGAAAACAATACAAGCAGCTTGAATTTATGAGAATTACAAAAGGTCTGGTTGAAATGAACAAAGCATCTCAATTCAAGTTATAGAAAGAGAGTCTGAAGGATACATCTCTAGTTTTTTTTTTTAAAAAAAAAGAAAGATTTAAAAGTTAAAACATGATCACATGCTTAGTCAAAGAAAGTGACAATACATTATTCATGTCCCATGTCTTATTTCTTTCAATAATTCATGTCCTGCACTTTACTTTTTTCATTAATTTTTATTTTCACGCAGCACACGTGCACAAAGTAATAGATATTTATTATGGTTCTATATTTTTTGAGTGTCTAAAAAATATTTGTATACTCATAAAATATTTTTCCATACAGGGGGCAAGAGTATATAGGTATCCAGATAGACTAAAAAATAGCTAAATTTTTATTTTTGTAGGTACACTGGGTCCAGAACATAAACCAGCTAGGCTCTAGAACCCAAACCATTCTTGAGTCTAGAACTCAACCTGGGTCCAAAACCCAAACTAATCTGGGTTCAGAACCCAAACCAGCTCGGTTCAGAACCCAAACCATTCTCAAGTCTAGAACTCAATACGGTCCAGAACCCAAACTAATTCGGAACCAAAACCCAAACCAACTCGGGTCTAGAACCCAAACCATTCTTGAGTCCGAAACTCAATCTGAGTCCAGAACACAAACCAATCCTGGTCCAGAACTCAAACCTGCTTGGGTCTAGAACCTAAATCATTTTAGAGTCCAAAACTCAATCTGGGTTTAGAACCTAAACCAATCCAGGTCCAGAACCCAAACCAGCTTGGGTTCAGAACCCAAATAATTTTTGAGTCCAGAGCTTAATCTGAGTCAAGAACCCAAACCAATTTGGGTCCATAACCCAAATGAGCTCGGGTCCAAAGCCTAAATCATTTTCAAGTTTAGAACTCATTTCGGGTCCAGAACCTAAATCAATCCAGGTCCAGACCCAAACCAATCCAACCTCGAGTCTAGAACCCATCCGTGTCCAAAATTAGCGCAAACTTATATGGCTTTTCACTCTCTAAATAAATTCAAGATCATTCAAGCAGAGAGCAAACTGTAGACCTTTGATTTTGGCCCTAAGCTAGTTCAGTCCTAATTAAAGATGGCCTAAGTGTTTATCGGTACATTCTTAATGGCTTAAACCTATTTTAAGCTTTTATCTTGTTTGGCCCTATTTTTATAAGGCCCAAATGAGTCCGGTATAGTTTTTAAAACCTTGAAATAGTCTAAAAGCAAGTTTTAAAACCTAAAAAAAATAGTCTGCAAGTCATTTTGGTTTGATAATGAATCATGCATGTTGAATTAGGCCTGTCTGGTTTGATATGGTTGGTCCATATCAAACTGAGGCATGCCCAGTTCAATATGGGCACCCATATTGAACTGGGTCTTGCCCAATTTGATATGGATGTCCCATATCAAATTGGGGCATGCCCAATTTGATGTGGGAACCCATATCAAAGCGGGACTTACCCAATTCAATATGGGCATGTCCATATCGAACAGGAGCATGCCCAATTCAATATGGACACCCGACTTGCCAGTTTGATATGGACACTAGTCCATGTCAAATTAAGATGTTTTTAGTCCAATATGGTCAGGTTTTAGCTGGAATTAAGTATGTTTGATAAAATGGTGATTAAATAAGAAACTGAGACTCGTTTAACATATTTTAACCTAGTATTTTCTTATAAATACATGGACAAAAACAAGGAGCCGGGGGCAGCAACTATCAAGCAAGAAAAACAATCAAACATAAAAACATTAAACCCTAGCAGTATCAAATATTGAGTGAGCAGAGACATCAAACCATCAAACCAAGAAGGCAGTGGACGTTTGTCTTCATCTTGTTCAACCAAGATTTTACTATTGTTACAAATTTATAGTTTGATCAACGTGAAATATTGGTGGAACCAATAACAGAGGTTTGCAATTCTTTGTTCAGTTTATTTTAAATTTGCAGTAATTCTTTTGTTCCTGTTTCATTGTTTTGTTTCATTTTTACACTTTTATAAACATCCAGTAGCCTTACTTGAAGCATGACTCAAAAACCCACGTAGTTAATGCATGGTTCTTATTGGTTTTAGTTGATTTCTTTGATGGTGTGTTTATATGTCCATTAAATTATTTAATTAAATTTCAAAGTTTAAAGTCACAATAGCCAAAATAAACTTTAAAACCCTAATATCCCAATAGCAAAAATAACTCCTAAAACCCTAATGCTCGATAACCTGTTTTCAATATCAAAACCCTAAAATTAGTTTTCAATATCTTTAAACCTTGAAACAGTTTTCAATCCCAAAACCCTAAAAGTTAGTTTTTAAAACATTGAAAACCTAATCCCATTTTTCTAAAAGCCCTAAACTCTAATTCTATTTTTCTAAAAACCCTAAACCCTAGCTTTGTTTCCTTAATATCATACTTTTATAAAAAAAACTAAATTTATTTTCGTGAAACCCTAAAATATTAATCACATCTTCTTAAAACCCTAATTCATAAATTAAAACCCTAGTTTGTACATCTATTGTTTAATATGATGTTTGAATGTAGAAGTAATGCATGTTTATATCTTAATGGATCTTTTATTGTATTTTATGATGAAAGTTCTATTTTAATGTTTGAATGATTTAATTTATTTGATTAATTGTTTATTTTAAATTGTAAGAGGTATGTTTCCACTTTGTAGGTACCTCATTATTTAATTTTCATGTAATTTAAATTATTTCAAGTTTGAACTAATGTAAAAGGATACATTTCCACATTTTAGTGGGTATCCTATTTATTTTAGATATTGGACATGGTGTATGGGCACGTTTCCATATCATATGGGTGCCCATTTATGGCCTAATTTTGAACATTATCTTGATTTTAATATAATGATTTTTTTTAATATTCGTATGTAGTATGGATAATATCATAATAACTAAGAATTTTATAATATTTAGACCTGAAAAGGAGGCTGGTTCCAATGAATTGGATGCTATGAGGGTGTTGGGTCATTCTCACCTTCCCCACGCGTACCCAACTTTCCAAACCCATTAGGTGGTTGGGAATTCCTTAGGAATCGAGTCATCCATCCCTTTCTTTTTCTCGCTCCATCTGGGTGGCAACTTCATTTTCTCTTGGTTTAGGCTCGTGTTCTCTAAGGCCTTGAGTCTAACAGTGTCAAAGTCATAAGAACCATTCCACAGGGAGTTGGGGAAAAATTCCTGGCTCACAGTAATGCTGGGAGTGCACGTGAAGACTATTGGGCAACTCCCTATAACTCGACAACTAAAGGCTCAATCTCGGGTATCCCACTTGCCTCCCAGGAATACCAAGCACTCTCACAAGGTTATCTTCATATGCCCACACTTATTATGGTCAAAAAAGGGTCAAGGTTACTCATATACATCATTTGAATAAATAAAGAGAAGAACTCATACCTCAACAACGACCATAAAGCTTGTAAATGACCTTTTAGTCCTATAAATTTTATCAAAACCATGATGAAGATAGGCAAGGCCAGCTTCTCCCCAAGTATAAAATGGCGTGAGATCGAAATCACCTAGAGCATGCAAAACTGATAGGTGAATTGCTACCTCAGTGCTGCATAAGATCGTCATGGCTAACAGATAAAACAAAAATCCATAGGTGTATCTTTTCGCCCATTCACCAAGTACTGGTCGGGTCTGCGTCATCCAGTACTATCAAATATATTCAAATTTTATTTTGCATGCTCCCTTATATATCGGCTTTAGACCAATTAAGTGTTGAATCTCTTCCGCGGTCAATATGTTATTGGTCAAAGTAATGCGTATCCCACTGTATTTTAAGCCCATTATTGCAGTAACATCCACTGGGCCAATGGTCATCTCCCCAACAGGCAAGTGAAAGGTGTGGGTGGTGTCCATCCACCACTCAGCGCAGGCCTAAATTATGCTTCTGTCAATTTGGTATCCCTTAGTTAACAGCTGTAGCATAAAATCTTCAAAGCCACACTATCAAATCATTCTTCAAACTATAGGTGGCACCCATTTATACCACTGGCAGGCCTTATGGACATTCCCGCCACCATGGATCACACAACTATCATACTGTTACAATAAAGATAAGTTCAACCAGGTAAGTATATCAGTCTTACTAATTATTTTAATATATATATATAAATAATAAAGAAAAATGCAGTGTAACATAAGAATTATTTCCAACACTCCAATAATTTTGTTTCTAGAGTAGTGACTAACACTTTGTTTTAGTTTATTTAATTTTTTTCTTTTCTTTTCTAAGCCAGTCAAAAATTTAAAAAAAATAGCTTTGTGCATAAAGATATTTTCTATATTATTTTGTCTATTTTAACAATAGTATTATTTGTTTTCTTATATTTTTTAACTAAATTAGTTCAAAAAAAATTAATTTTAATGTACATAGCGATTTTTTACTTTCATGTTACTTTGTCTATTTTTTTTACAAATGTTTGAGTCCTCAAAATATTAATGCATAAATTTGCCTTTTACAATTAATTTGCTACTACAAATAATAAAATTGTAGTAAAAATATATAATATCTAAAATGTAATAAAAAATAGAAAAAAATTTGCAGAAAGAAAATTACAACCAAAAAAATAATAATTATTACTTGTGTTTTTTCTTTTGAACTTCGGTGGAGGTGCATTCCTGCTAAGATGGAAACCTGATCCAACCAGCTATCTCTGAGGTAACCGCACAATTCAGGATCCATACAAGGTCCAGTCTTAGATGCATGTTGATTTACTACCATTTCTTTTTTTTTATATATATACTGAATGATTGAAAAATTTTAAATAACGCAAGTAGCTCACAAAGATTTGGAAAACTTGAAACTTTCTAAGGTTTGGATGAAATGAACAAATGATGCTTTCAATTTAATTTATAGAGAATGAAGTATGAAGGATAATATCAATTTAAAAAAAAAAGAGACTAAAAGCAAAAGGTAAGCATATTCACATGCTTAGCTTTCAAGTCAGATAAAGCGTATGTCTCCTTTCAATATTGTATGTCTCTTTTCAATAATTTATGTCTCCTTTCAATAATTCCTATTTTCTTTCAAATAATTCATATTTAGCATAGCACACATGCACACAGTAAATAGATATTTATGTGAGTATATATTTTTGCATGTCTAAAAATATTATTTGTACTCATAAATATTTTTTCCACACAGGGGGAAAGAGTACATAGGTACCCATATATGGTAAAAAAAATAGCCAAATATTTTGCAAATCCTTTACTGATTACTGAAATTAATTTTTGCATATGTCTCGGGTCCAGAACCCAAATCCAATCTCGGGTCCAGAACCCAAATTAAATCTCGGATCCAGAATCCAAATAAAATGTGCCTCTGGTCCAGAACCCAAACCAGTCTCAAGTCCAAAACCCAACAAATCTAGTCTCGGGTCCAGAACACAAATCAGCCATGTCTCAGGTCCATAACCCAATGAATCCAGCCTCGGGTCCAGAACACAAACTAATCTCATGTCTTAGCCCAATAAATCCAGTCTCACGGAACCCAAACCAATCTCGGGTCCAAAACCCAAATCTAGTCTTGGGTTTAGAACCCAAATCAACCATGTCTTGGGTCCAGAGCCAACCAATACAGTCTCGGGTCCAAACCCCAAGCTAATCATGGGTCCAGAACCCAAACTAATATCAAGGTTAGAACCCAACAAATCTAGTCTCAAGTCCAGAAACCAAATCAACCATATCTCGGGTCCAAAATCCACCCAAAATAATCTCTAGTCTAGAACCCAAATCCAACCTTAGGTCCAGAACTCAAATCAACCATGTCTCGTATCCAGAACCCAACCAAACTAGTCTCGGGTCCAGAACCTAACTAATCCATCTTGGGTCCTAAACCTAAACTAGTCTCGGGTCTGAAACCCAAATCACATTTTAGGTCTAGAACCCAACCAACCATGGGTCTAGAACCCAAATTAATCATATATCGGGTTCCAAACCCAAATCAATCCCCAAATCCAGAACCCATCCAAAATCAGCTCAAAGTCATGTCACTTTTCACTCTTTAAATAAATTCAAGATTGTTAAAGGAGGGGGCAAACTGTAGACCCTTAATTTTGGGCGTAGCTAGTCCATTCCTAAATAAAGAAGCCCTAATCCATGATTAAACTATTCTTAATAAGCTTAAACCTACCTTAAGCTTTTAATTAGATTGGTCCAATTTTATAAGGCCTGAAATAAGATTGGTCTATTTTTTAAAGCCTTAAAATGGTCTGATTTAAGGTTGAAGCAAGTTTGGTTCGATATGGATCATGTCATATCGAGTTAGGCTTGTCCAATTCGATATGGATGGTCCATATCAAATTAAACCATGCCTAATTTTATATGGAAGCATCCATATCGAATTATACTAATTCTAATTCGATATGGATTCAATATGGATCTAGTACAAATTAAATTAGATTGATTCTAATTCGATATGGAAGACCTATATCCAATTAGGTCAATTATAATTTGATATGGAGCAAGACCATATCAAATTAGACTTGCTACTTTGATATGGACTTTTGACCATGTCAGATTTAGCTTGTTTTAATATGATATGGTCACGATTTCACTCAAATTTAAAAATTTGAATTTGATATACGTCTGAGGGGAGCCGTGCTTAGTTATGAAATTAGAATTAAGCTAAGGTTGGGTCACACGTTCATTTAACCTAATTCATTCCTTATAAATACATGATTAAAGGGACGGAGAAGGGACTTGGGAGCACAGAGCACAAAGCAGAGAGAAACATAGCAGCAAGAATTATGAAAAAGAAAAAAAAAAAAAAACCAGAGTAAAAGACACATAATACTAACCATCATCAACAAACAAGAAGGCAGTAGGCATTGCCTTCACTTTGCTTAACTAAGACTCAAATACTGGTGCAAGCAGGAGGTTTGGACCAGCATACAATTCGGTAGAGCAAACAAAAGGAGGTCTGGTTTTATTATTCAATTCATTTAAGTTTACAATAGTCACTTTGATTATTTATTTTATTTAATTGATTGCAATTGTTTTAGATATCCAGTAGAAACCCTTATTCATTAAAAAAAATATTTTCATGTAGTAGTTATTGTCATCTAGTAACAATTGATTTGTTAAAGTTTACAATTGCAACCTTAATAACCCGAATAGTAATATAGCAAAACCAATAGACAGTGATCATCAATTTGAGAACTTGTTTACAGTAGTTAATTTTTAAGTAAACAAAACCTAAGCTGCTTGTTTGAAGAACCAAAACCCTAATTTAATTAACTAAAATCTTAGCCTTTATTTAAAACCCTAAAATTATTTTCTAAACCCTAAGCTTATAAGAAAACCTAGTTTTTAATGTTCAAAAACCCTAATATTATTTTCTAAACCCCAATTTTATAAAAGCCCTAGCTTTATTTCTAAAACCCTAATTCAAAAATAAAACCCTAAACCCTAATTATGTTTTTCCAAAACCCTAAACCCTAATCATGTTTTTTAAAACCCTAAAACCCTAATCATATTCTCCAAAAACCCTAATTCATAAATTAAAACCCTAGTTTTGTACATCTATTATTCAATGTGACATTAAAAACTAGATTTTGTGATTTATTATATGTTCCTGATTGATGATTTATTTTATTTGTTTTGTGATGAATGGTTTACTTTTATTTATGATGAATGATTGAATGTTTTTATTGATTTAATTTGGTTTCAAGAATGTAAGAGGTATTTTGCCACTTTGTGGGTACCTCATTAATTAAGTTCAATGTAATTTAAATTATTTTGAGTTTTGGATTAATGTAAAGGACATGTTTCCACCAAATGGTGGGTGTCATATTTTATTTAGTTTTGGACATTGGACATTGTAAGGGCATGTTTCCTTCTTGTATGGATGCCCATTTATTATTTTATTTGAACTTATTTTGATTTTAATACTGTAATTATTTATTTTGAGAATTGCATATAATATGGATGATGTATCAATAAGCTAAGAATTTAATAATATTTATATATGAAAAGGTGGCTGGTTTTCAATGAACCGGTTGTTATGGGGGTGCTGGGTAATTCTTACCTTCCCCATGGATACCCAACTTCCAAACCCATTAGGGGGTTGGAGATTTCTTAGGAATTGAGTCATCCACCCCTTTCTTTTTCCCAGCCCATCCGGGTGGCAACTCCATTTTCTCCAGGTTTAGGCCTGTGTTCTTTAAGACCCTGAGCCTAACAGTGCCAAAATTGCAAGTATCATTCCACATAGGAGTGGGGGCGAAAATCCCAGCTCACAATTTTGTAGGTATATTTGAACAATAAGAAATAATTAATGTTCCAAAGAATAACCATGATGAACAAGAAGAAGAGTCTTAAGAGCTACCCAAAGATTGGCAATACAAGAAGGATCATCCAAAGGAATTCATTATTGGTGATATGTTAAAGGGAGTAACTACTAGATCCAAACTTAAATAATTAGATGCTAATGTTGCTTTTGTTTCTCAAATTGAGCAAAGAATCATTGAAGAGGCTCTTAGTGATGAATGTTGGGTAATTGCTATACAAGATGAACTCAACCAATTTGAGAGAAATAATGTGTGGAACCTATTCCTAGACCTAAAGACCATTCAATTATAGGATGTAAATAGGTGTATAGGAATAATCTTGATGAAAATGATCTCATTACTATAAACAAAGCTAGATTGGTAGCCAAAGGCTATAACGAAGAGGAAGGCATTAACTATGATGAGATATTTGCCCCCGTAGCTAGATTAGAAGCTATGAGAATATTACATGCATTTGCATATCACATGAATTTTAAACTTTTTCAAATGGATGTTAAAAGTGTATTTCTAAATGGGTTTATTAATGAGAAAGTTTATGTTAAACAACCTCTCAGTTTTGAAGATTAAAAATTTCCAAATCATGCTTTTAAACTTACCAAAGCACTATATGGATTAAAATAAGCTCCAAGAGCTTGGTATGATAGACTTAGTGCATATTTACTTGAAAATGGTTTTTCAAAAGGCAAAGTTGACATAACTCTTTTTGTTAAAAAGAAAATGCATAACATTTTGATTATGCAAATTTATGCTGATGATATTATATTTGTTGCTACTAATGAATCTTTGTGCAAGGAATTTGCTTCTTGTATGACTAAAGACTTTGAAATGAGCATGATGGGCAAACTCAAATTCATTCTTGGACTACAAATTAAGCAATACAAGGATAAGATCTTCATCAACCAATCCAAATACACAAAGGAACTCCTCAAGAAATTTGGAATGGATGGTTGCAAAATTAGCAAGACTTCAATGAGCACAACCTTGAAACTTGAAAAAGATGAAAGTAGTAAGGTAGTAAATGAGAAGAAATATAGAGATATTATCGAATCACTTCTTTACTGACCGCCTCTAGACCAGATATAATGTATAGTGTATGTTTGTGTGCTAGATTTCAATCATGCCCTAGGGAATCACATTTGAATGCAACTAAAAAAATTTTGAAATACTTGAATGGTACATTGCATTTAGGACTTTGGTATCTTAGAAATACATCATTTGACATTGTAGGCTTTTCAAATGCATATTATGTCGGTAGTCTTTTGGATAGAAAAAGCACGATTGGGCCATGCCATTTTCTTAGTGAATGTCTAGTTTCTTGGTTTAGCAAGAAATAAGTGTCGGTTGCTCTATCTACCACGAAAGTCGAATATGTTGTTGCATGTTTTTGTTGTACTCAATTTCTTTTGGATAAAATAGCAATTATTGGATAGTGACAAAACTTTTTATTTCATTCCCATTAAATGTGATAATACTAGTACAATTAACCTATCTAAAAATCCAATTAAACATTATAGGTCAAAATATATAGACATTTGACATCATTTCTTAAGAGACAATATTCAAAACCAACATGTTTTCTTAGAATTCATTGATACACAGAACCAACTTGTTGATATCTTTACAAAATCCATAAATGAAGAAAGGTTGAACTTTATAAAGCAACACTTAGCGATGATGGATGGAAACACCTTATTGTAAGAATTGGAATTGCTTGAAAAACTTATCTTACATGATCTAAATCTCCCATTTGTATCTATTTTTGTCATACATTGAAGCTTCTAATTAAAACACAATTTCCCTAAAAGTCTTAATTTTTTTATTTTTACTGATTAAACCATATTACAGTCCGACCGTACTTGTTTGAAAATCCTTAACTTCATATTTTTCATAAAAGTATAACCATACCCTCAGTGGTATGACCGAAATATTTCAAAATTTTCTGACTATTATGCCTAAAATCAAAATTTCATTCAGTCCTACTATAGTCCGACCATACTTTCTATGATTTTTTAAACTTCATCACCGAAGACATAGTAGTTTGACCGGACTTTTGCTCTGGATTCAAAATTTTTTTTAGCCATTGGAACTCATTCAAAACATGCAAATTACTCCTCTAATAGCTATAAATGGCTAGTTTTCAACCAAATCACTATAAATACCTCCCCAATATCATTGTTTACAACTTTTTTTTTATCAAATTCTAAACATTTAGACACTCAAAACACACAAACTCTCTAAAAACTTCTTCTTTCCTTCATCTATCTTCTCAATCAAACTCAATGGCTCCCAAAGAACACAAAAGAAAAGCATTAAGAGTTGAAAAAGGGGAGGGAATTACTGCCATTTCTCAACAATTAGAACCACCAAGAAGAAGCCATAAGTGTGAGCGGGGATTTTTTCCCCCACTCCCATGTGGAATGGTTCTTATGACTACGGCCCTGTTAGGCTTAGGGCCTTAGAGAACACTGGCCTAAACCCGAAAAAAATGGAGTCACGTCCCAGACGAATCGGGAAAATAGAAAGGGGTGGATGATTCGATAGCTAAGTAATCCCTAATCCCCTAATTGGTTTAGAAAGTTGGGTACGTGTAGGGAAGGTGAGAATGACCCAACACCCCCACAATGCCCAGTTCATTGGAACCGACCTCCTTTTTAGGTATAAATATTATAGAATTCTTAATTATTATGATATAATCCATACTACATACAATAATTAAAATAAAAGCATCATTGTATTAAAATTAAAGCAGTGTTCAAACAAAATAAATAAATGGACACCCATCCGAGGATGAAAACATGTCCTTACATCATCCAATGTCTAAAACTAATAGGACACCCACAAAAAGGTGAAAACGTGTCCTTTACATTAATTCCAAAATATAAAAATAATTTAAATTACACGATACTCAATAAATGAGGTACCTATAATATGGAAACATACCTCTTATATCATTGAAATTTAAATAATTGACCAAATATAATTAAACCATTCAAGCATTCATCATAAATAAATCATTCATCATAGACCAAATAAACCATCCATTAAGACATATCATCAACACATATGCATTAGTAATCAATCCTACATTTAAGTATCATATTTAAACAATATATTAATAAGCTAGGGTTTTAATTTAGAAGATTAATATTTTATACAAATTTTAAAAGGATTTGGATACTGTATAAGTTAGAAATAAAATTTTAGCTACTGGAAAAAACTAAAAAAAACATAAATTAGGATTTAGGGTTTGAGTTAATTAGGGTTTGGAATTTTTATGAAAATAATATTAGAGTTTATGAAAATAGGATTGAAGTTTATGAAAATAAGATTAACAATTTGATGTTGATAGAAATAAGCGATTGTGCTAATATTTGTAAACTTAGGCTACTGGATTTGTTTTCCATGAATAACCAATAACATGATCAAGTGAAGCTTCATGTAAATTCAAACTAAAAGATGAAACTTACTGTGATTAATCTAAAATTAATCTAACCTAAAAATATAATTATCAAAGCATGTTATTCAATGTTTAAGACCATTAAAACATGTTATATTGAATTAGTTTAGAGTTTACGTCATTTGTTGGCTCCACCCCAATTGCTCATTGGAATTCTAGTTGAGCAATACTAAGACAGTATATCACTACCTTTGCAAAGTTGTTCAAACTATTTGATGATTCGTTTCTCGTTTCTATTGCTTTGTTGCTTGCCATTTCAAAAATTTAAGTCTCAGTCGAAAGTCCCAAAAAAATCTAGTTGATTAAGGAAAAAATTAAAACTTTCGAATTAAATAAGGTTTTGGTGAAATTGGCATTGTTTTAGCGAAACTGACTAATGCGCTGGCACACAGGCCCGGGGGCTGCAAGTACACTGGCAAATGAGCTTTAGGTGAGGGCGAGCATTGGGCGAGCTACTGCATTGGACTCGCAATTCGCCGCAGGCCATTTGGTATGCGAGCAGCAATTTGCCGCAGGCCGCTTGCCAAGCAGTCGTTGTCCTGTCTCGTTCGCAGATTCATTCGATATTATTATTATTTATTTTATTTATTATTATTATTAAAAAAATTATATTATGAATAAATATTTATAATTTCTTTTTATTTTATATATTATGTTAAATAATAAATATAATATTATTAAAATAAATAAGAAATATTACAAAAATTATTTTATACTATTTTAAATCTTTAGATTTGACTTAATTTCCTTATAATTAGTGTGGGACTAGACTTGGTCAAAAAATAAGAGTTTATAGTTTGCCCCTGCTTGAGCAATCTGAGAATATAGCAAAAGAAAGCAAAAAGCAACATGATTTTTTACTGAGTTTAGAGCCACTCCGTACCCGAGGTTGGATTGAGTTCTTGACTCAAAAGATAATTTTGGTTCTAGACCCGAAGTGAGTTATTGACTCAAAAATAATTTGGATTTTGGACCCGAGATGAGTTCTGGACTCAAAAATAATTTGGGTTCTTGACCTGAGGTGAGTTCTAAACTCAAAAATAATTTGGATTCTAGACCCAGAGTGAGTTTTGGACTCAAAAATAAATTGGGTTCTGGACCTGAGATGAGTTCTAAACTTAAAAATAATTTGGATTCTGGATCCAAGATGAGTTCTAAACTCAAAAATAATTTAGTTTCTGGACCCGAGATGAGTTATAAACTCAAAAATAATTTAGTTTCTTGACCCGAGATGAGTTCTGGACTTAAAAATGATTTAGGTTTTGGACCCGAGGTGAGTTCTGAACTCTAAAATAATTGGAGTTTTGGACTCGAGGTGAGTTCTAAACTCAAAATTAATTTGGGTTCTATACCCAAGATGAATTCTAAACTCAAAAATAATTTGGATTCTGGACCCGAGGTGAGTTCTGAATTCAAAAATAATTTGGGTTCTGGATCCGAGGTGAGTTCTTGACGTAAAAATAATTTGCTTTTTGGACCCGAGATATCTGCAAAAGATAATTATAGTCAATAGGATATTAATAAAAAATCTATAAAAAATTTAGTTATTTTTTATCATACCTATATCCTCTTGCCCCTTGTGTGGAAAAATATTTTAAAAGTATAAAAAATATTTTTAGACACGATAATAACTACTATTTACACATGAATATCAGTTTGATTTGTGAATAATTAAATTCACTATTTATTCACGGTTCATTCCCTATTTACTCATCATTTTACTGTTCATTTACTATTTACTCGCTGTTCATTTCACTGTTCATTCATTATTTAATTACTATTTATTCACTATTCATTCACAGTGATCATTCACGTGAATTTTTTTTCCTATATAAAGCATTGTTCCCTACCATTTCATTCACTTACACTTATACTTACATAGTTTGAGAGCATATAGTTTTGATAGTTTGAGTGAGCAACTGATGGAGAGGATGCATGCTTAGAGATTAGGTCCTCGATCCAATACTGAGTTGCTAGAATTTATTCGACAACATGAAAATGGAAATGTAGATCTACTAGCTGGGATGCAGCTTTATCGTAGTTCAAGTCAAAAAATTGAGGTAATACTGCAATTTAATAATTTAGCAACACAAATATATATTTATCAATTTATTTATTCATTATTATTTTTATTTTATTTTATTTTATTTTTACCTATAATTTAGTTATTAATAGTATGTTAGCAAATAAATTATACCAAAGATTAAAAAATATTCTAATGGTGAAAATAAATTAACTAGTGGACTATTAACAAAAATTTAAAAAGTAAATAAATTTAAACATAAAGTAACAAGTAATATTAGACTTTGAAACAATAGTATTTGTGAGATGATATACTTACCTCCCATTGGCTTACCTAATTCAGTATCAGAGTGATCACTATGTTGCCTGAGGTGGAGGGTGCATATATAAAGCCCAGCAATGGTATGATGTAGTGCCTTCTTGGGTAAAACAGATCATCCAAGAGTGTGGATTTGAAAACTTTATTCTGTAACTACCATCCGAAGAATGTTCAATAGATAGGAGTGTAGTTCAAGCATTATCAGAATGATGGATGGACACGACTCATACGTTCCACCTTCCCGTGGGAGAGATGACCATTGGCCCATTTGATTTTGCAGCCATAACTTTTACTAATGATATCTTGACGTATGACGAGATTCAACAGTTAATCGGTAAGGAATCTTCACTAAAATAGCCATTCAAGATAAAAAAAAAAATTGAACCAATTTGGAATCATTGGATGAACTATGCTGGATGGGTTCATGGAGAAACGGCCGAGCAATATGCTCAGGGATTTTTTCTATATTTACTCGGATCAACCATTTTATGCAGTATTAAATCTGTTGTCCATTTGTTGGTATTGAGGGCCCTTGCATATATGGATTTCTTATAGCTTTACAGCTAGGGAGAGGCTGGCCTTGCTTGTCTCTATCATGGTCTCGACAAGATTTGCAAGAACAAAAAGTCTTTCATTGGCTTCATAGTGATTGTTGAGGTACCATCTCCCACCATTGTTAAATCAACTCATATACTTGCATGAATTTGATTTCCATTCTTATTACAAGTATGGGTTTATTAGCACAATCTCGTGAGGGTACCTAGTATTTCTTGAGAGAGAGTTGGGTATCCAAGGTTGAACTTTTGGTTGTCCGATCGCACAGCAGTTCCCAGCTCTCATCATGTGCACTCCCAGCGCTATCACTTGAGTCGCTTAACCTGAGGCCAGGTAAAATAATGTTAGTATGCCTTAAAATTTATGTCAAAAGTCTACTTAACTTTTGTAATCTTATATGATAACTTGGCTTGGTGGAAAGCTGAGGAGCGAGCGAATTGGACTCCTCTTATGAATGCGGCGCTACCTTACCAACACTCCCGCCGAGTCATTGTTGGTCCTGTGTCTAGTGGTTGGTTTCTTGGGGAAATGGTGTATGATTGGTTCCTTAGTCTGCAGAGGGTCCTGATGAACTGTCCAATGTATACTTTGAATATTACATCAATGCCAGAGAAGTTGTGGCAGCTGGCTCGGAATGGCTATGATGTTGAAACTTATCTTTGTCTACCGGGCACATCATATGCCCAATTTAGTCAAGCACAACTCTTGTACTATGATGTGTCTCCTATTGGCATCCGGGGAGTTTTTCGAGGATGAAGAAAATAGTGATGAAGAGAAGGAGAGAAAGTCTATCTCTCATTCCTGGGCTGGCACCTCTCAGGTGAACATTTACCATTTTGTCATTGCAACTGTTTCTTTTTAACTTGTTCTGACTGTCTTTATGATTATTATAGGCTACTGGTTCATTTGAGCATGAGGCTAGACCTTTTTTCATTATTCCAATTCAGCGATAATTTTCTCCTTTTGCTCCTTCTTTCCAACTAGAAGTGCCATCTCATCCGCAAGGCTTCGATCTGAATTATCTAGTTTGTCAACCCGCTCCATGATGATTTATGCTATATGTATTCATGATTATGTATTTTATTACCCTTTCCTTTTCTAACTCACAGTGGATGCTTGAGGAGCAAAATAAGAAACTGCAAGAAGAATTAAATGCTAGTCGTCAACAAGTCACCCATTTTGAAGGGTTGTATTAATAGTCGTAACAAAACTTTTGAGATTTTTGGTTCCAGGAATCAAAGATCCTGGTGCTTCAATTTCTAAGGGGCCCCAAACTAATGACCATAAGATCCTTTCTTCTTCTTCTTCTTCAGATGATGACTGTTACAGGCCTGAATTTAAGAAAATAGGGACTTATGTACTTTTCCTTCGAGCGTATTTCAAATGAGTGATATGCCTCCTCCTCCATCAGTCGATGAATTTTTGAGGACTTTGTTTAATGAAGGCCTACCTCCTCCTTCTCAATGATCCACTATAGTATTAAGTGAGAAAGTATTGTATTAACAATAATAATAATAATTACAATAATAATGATAATAGTTTTTTACTTTTCTGCAACTTTTGACTTTATTATTATTATTTTTATAATCATTATTATTTATTATCATTATTATTACTGTACATACAAAATAATTCTTTAACAATGTAGGAATCCCAAACTGTGTCACAATTACAAAACTAAGAGGAGCACGGCAATCAAACAATTGCTTCAACGTAAATTTTCTTTCCTTGCGCGTCTCGGTCTTAAGCCATTACCCACTCCTTTTCAACTTTGGTATATCAGCCAATCTCTTATATAAAGCTTTTTTCAATTTGATACTCATGCCAGAATTCTAGCAGAAGCTACAAAATTCTCTACAAGTTTTATTACGGTAAAAATCTTATTCGACAATTTTGAGCTTTCCTTTAACTTCAAGAATGACAGAGTTTAATTTGAAGAAAATCAAAGGTTTGTTTAAAACTATGAAAGCCATTTATTGGGAACAAATATTTTGGTCTCAAATTAACACTTTGAAGTGCTTCCAAAACATTAAATTGGACCATTCTTTTCTACATACCATTGTTTCCTTTTAAGATATGAAATCTAGGACATTCAAGAAAAATAACTTTGAGATATGTCCTATGATTGAAGAATGAGGCCATCCTTGGATATCCAAGTAATCAACCAATGGCATTGCCTGTATTGACTTCCAAAACTTTTCAAAGGATGCAAATTTTGTTCCAACTTTCAAAGCCCAAAGTTTTGCAGTTGATAAGAGGTAAGAAAATTTTTCTTGGTCCCTTGATTGACTTTTGCACTTCCCATTTGTCTCTGACCAAGGAATATGGATACTTGTTTTGTCTCTACTTGTTTGACCAATTCTTGCTTGTTTCTTCCGATGGCAACATCGATCTGCGAGTTTTAGATATCGTGGATCAAATGAAAGGAGGCTTGTCACCGATACCCATGATCTTGGCCGAGACCCCAATTGGATTGGACGAATTCAAATCAAAATCTTCAAGGAGATTGGTCGGAAGTCCCTTACTACTATAGGTAATTACTTAAATTGCCCTTTTGGATTTTCAATTTAGGTCTTTTATTTTTATTACTCTAGTTTTTGCCTAGTTCGCCCTTACGGGTTTTCAGAACTAGCGAGCTGTCCTAATTTTTGCCTAAGCCGCCCTTGCGGGTTTTCAACTTAGCGAACCACCCTTTTTTATACATAAAACCTCTTCAACTTGTCAATGTTTACTAGCTCATTAAACTCATTCCCGTCCATTTCTGATATCTTGACTGCACCCTTATTCATGACTTACTTTACGACATACAATCCTTCCCAACTAGGTCTGAATTTCCCTCTAGGATTAGGGACATTAGGCCTACAGTGCTTCAACACTAAGTCACCAACTTTGAACTTCTTGATCTTAACCCTTCTATTGTAGGCCCAAGCTATCTTTCTTTAATCAAGCTGATAATGATACAGTGTTTTTAACCTCCTCACTTCTAATAATGCTAACTGTGTATATCTACTCACTACCCATTCTATCTCAAGCAATTCAGCTTCTAGGACCACCCTTAATGACTTGATCTCTATTTCAATTGGCAACACTACTTCCATCCCATAAACCAAGGAAAATGGTATCATTTCAGGTCCGCACACTTATTTTGTATCCCCACAAAGCAAAAGGAATCATCTCCAATCAATCCCTGTATGTCTTGGTCATCTCGGACAGAATTGCTTAATTATCTTATTTATTGCTTCTACTGCACCATTAGCATTCGGTCTATAAGGGGAGGATCGGTGATGATGGATTTGGTACTTTGAGAATAAGTCCCTAACTGCTCTTTGAAACTGTATCCCATTATCTAATATCAGACTATGTGGGACCCTGTATCTGCAGATGAGATTCTTTTTATAAACCTAGCCATTTTCCTTGCCCCCAGCTTGTTGAAAGATTCAGCTTTGACCCATTTCAAAAACTAATCCACTGCTACTACGATGAAGCGATGACCATTTGAAGCCATTGGACGTATCTCTCCTATAATGTCAATCCCCTAAGTCGTAAAGGGCCAGGGTGAAGACGTAGAGTGCAATGCTTCAGGAGGCATGTGATTCAAATTACCATACATCTAACATTGCTGGCACTTCTTCACAAACTCAATACAATCTCTCTCCATGGTCAACCAGTAGTAACCTTGTTGAATTATCTTCTTAACCAGGGTTAAACCATTCATGTGTGGACCACAATTTCCAGCATGTATTTTTAACATGATGTGCTCAACTTTAGGCTTCCTTAAACATCTCAAGTGCACCCCCATTAGGCCATCTTCTATACAACTCTCCATGAAAGGTGATATATTGTAAAGACAATCTCCTTACGGCTCTTCTCTCTTCCCTTGTTGCCCCCAACGGGTATTCCTTATTCTTCAAAAACTGTCTTATGGTGTCATACCATGCATCATGGTCTGCATCAATTTCCATGATTTTTCATATTCATAGCAAGGAGTTGATGAACTGGTCAAAACCAAAGGCTTAAGAAACAATTTTATAGAATTTTCCTGTACCGAAGCCAATGTGGCTAGGGCATCAGCCATCTGGTTGTCTTTCCCTTGGTAGGTGTATAAATCTACACTCTTTTAAATTCTTCTTCATGGTCGAGTAATGGTGGTATGGTTTTAACTTCTCTTCTTTTAAATCTCACTCTCCATTTACTTGGGATACCACTAGCAATGAATCACCAAAGACTTGCACCTTATCAACCTTCATAATCATTAGGGTTTCTAGGCCAAAAATACAAGCTTCATACTCCACCATATTATTGGTTGCCCTAAACATCAACTTCCTGGCTAGAGGAATTGTAAGCGGGGATTTTTCCCCCACTCCCATTGGAATGGTTCTTGCGACTTCTGCACTGTTTAGGCTCGGGGCCTTAGAGAACACAGGCCTAAGCCTGGAGAAAATGAAGTCACCACCCGGATGGGCCAAGAAAAAAGAAAGGGGTGGATGACTCGATTCCTAAGGAATCCCTAACCCCCTAATGGGTTTGAAAAGTTGGATACGTGTGGGGAAGG
The DNA here is from genome assembly GCA_947685225.1 of Garcia nutans. Lineage (NCBI taxonomy): Eukaryota > Viridiplantae > Streptophyta > Magnoliopsida > Malpighiales > Euphorbiaceae > Garcia > Garcia nutans. Next base: position 43,074,424 of record CANTUV010000045.1, read on the forward strand.
TAAGAAATGGCCCAGCACCCCCACAATGCCCAATTCATTAGAACCAGCCTCCTTTGTAGACCTTAATATTATAAAATTCTTAAGTATAATAATATTATCCATATTACATGCAATAATTAAAATAAAGCATCATTATATTAAAATCAAAGCAATGTCCAAACAAAACAAATAAATGGACACCCATCCGAGGATGGAAACATGTCCTCACATCGTCCTTGTCTAAAACTAAATAGGACACCCACCGAAAGGTGGAAACATATCCTTTACATTGGTACCTCATTAGTTAAATTTTATGTAATATAAAAGCAATTTAAATTACATAAAATTTAACTAATGAGGTACCCACAAAATGAAAACATACCTCTTACAATTTTAATACCAAAACAAACAAATAATAATCATATTAATAAAGAAAATATCCATTCATGATAAATTAAATAAATCAAGCATAGAAATTAAATAAATCAACCATCAAAACATATAATAAACTACATAATCAAATCTAAAATTAAATAAAGCAATAAATATATAAGTTTAGAGTTTTAAAGAATATAGGATTTGGATCTTAGGGTTTTGGAACTTAGGGATTTAGAAATTAGAGTTTTGCAATTAGGGTTTTGAAATTAGGGTTTTTGAAACTAGGGTTTTGGAATTCAGGGTTTTGAAATTAGGGTTTTTGAAACTAGGGTTTTGGAATTTAGGGTTTAGAATTAGGGTTTTACTTACTGCCTTAAAAAAATAATTTTGGATTTGGAGAGATAAATTAAAGTTTTGGAAAAATAATCAATATTTTGGAGTTTAAAATTTAAATGGTTTAAGCTTTTGGATAAAAATAGTTTAAGGTTTTGAGTTTCAATAAAATAATTTGCAGTTCTTTGAAGTTTTAGTAAAAAAAAAATAGATTCTAATAATTAATTTAAATCCTCAACAGCTACTGGATAGTTTTAAGTTTTTTATAAAACATGCAAGTGGAGTTATTTTAAGTTTTTTTTATAAAACATGCAAGTGGAGTTATAAACACCAACTGATCAACATATTAATTAAAGCAAACAATTAAAGTTATTAAAACAAAGATCAATTTACTGCATGTTCAAAGATCAAGTTACTGCACGTTCAAAGATCAAGTCATTGCATGTTTAAAGATCAAGTTACTGAATGTTCTTATTAATCAAAGAAAATGATGTAACTGTGAGCATGAATAATTTATGATTAAAGATCAAACCTCCATCGTTGGTTCCACCAAAAAAATTGATTTCTAGATGAACAATGTGAAGATAGTATGTACTCTGCCTTCTTCTTTGGTTATCTTGATATTTTTGTTTGCGGTTTGCTTCGTTCTCCAAAAATGCTGGTGCTATTCTTCTCTATTTGTTGACGTCTCTTCTATTTTATGGTTTAATCTCTCTTAATATTCATTGCTAACCCTTTTTAATGTTAATTGTAACCATTCTAAATTCTGAAATGTTATTATTTATAGGCAAACCTCACTCAGAATCCCTAACCCTAATATTAATCCATCCTAAAAACAAATTTTAATTCAATTCGAAAACTAATTTAAAAAAAAATTGAAACCATGTTGACCTAGGGCAACCAGATCGACATAGACCAAAGCCATGTCAACCCGGTTGCCCTAGGTGGACATGAGTCCAACCTCATGTCGATCTGGGCTGCCAGATCGACATGAGGCATGCTCATGTTGACCTGGTCTGCCCAACATGATTCCGGCCAGCCAGCCTGACTCAAATTATTCTTGCCTTTTTTTAACTTATGGACCAAAAAGTTCTAAATTGGGCCGATTCAACTTGATTTTAGTGTTTTACAATTGAATTTATGCCTCTTTAATCAGAACTGACTTCTTTAAAAATTATAAACTAGGTTTAAATATTTTAATGTCGGATCAAATTTATTTTGGCATCCTTTAATTAGGACCGTATCAAATTGGGGTCAAAATTAACGGTCTACAGTTTGTCTCCTGCTTGAATGATCTTGAATTGATTCAGAGAGTGAAAAGCAACAAGACTTTTAATTTTGGCAAAAATAGACTTAATTTTCTTGAGACGGTTTTGGTTTTGGGTTCTAGACCTGAGATGGTTTTGGTCCTGAACCCGGTTTGAGTTCTGGACTCGGAAAAGACTTGGGTTCTGGACCCGAGATGGTTTGGGTTCTAGACCTGATTTAAGTTTTGGACTCAAAAAAGACTTGGGTTCTAGACCCGAGGTGGTTTGGGTTCTGGACTCGAAAAAGACTTGGGTTCTAGACCCGAGATGGTTTGAGTTCTGAACCTTGTTTGATTTTTGGACTCAAAAAGACTTGGGTTCTGGACCCGAGATGGTTTGGGTTCTTGACCCAATTTGAGTTCTGGACTCGAAAAAGACTTGGGTTTTGGACCCAAGATGGTTTGGGTTCTGGACCTGGTTCGAGTTATGGACTTGAAAAAGACTTGGGTTCTAGCGCTGGGATGGTTTGGGTTCTGGACCCGGTTCGAGTTCTAGACTCAAAAAAGACTTGGTTCTAGACCCGAGAAAGTTTGGGTTCTAAACCAGATTTGAGTTCTAGACTCGAAAAAGGCTTGGGCTATGGACCCAGGATAATTTGGGTTTTAGACTCAGTTCGAGTTATGGACTCGAAAAAGACTTGGGTTCTAGACCCGAGACGGTTTGGGTTCTAGACCCAGTTTGAGTTTTAGACTCGAAAAAGACTTGGATTCTGGACCCAGGATGGTTTGGATTCTGGACCCGATTCGAGTTCTAAACTCAAAAAAGACTTAGGTTTTGGACCCGAGACATTTTGGGTTCTGAACCCAGTTCGAGTTCTGGACTCAAAAAAGACTTGGGTTCTATACCCGAGATGATTTGGGTTTTGGAATCAGTTCGAGTTCTGGACTTAGAAAAGACTTGGGTTTTGACCCGAGATGGTTTGGGTTCGAGACCATATTCGAGTTCTGGACTCAAAAAATACTTGGGTTCTAGATCAGAGATGGTTTGGGTTCTAGACCCGATTCGAGTTCTGGACTTGGACAAGACTTAGGTTCTGGGCCTGAGATGGTTTGGGTTCTAGACCCGATTCGAGTTCTGGACTAGGAAAAGACTTGTGCTCTAGACCCGAGATATTTTAGGTTCGGGACCCGATTCGAGTTCTGGACTAAAAAAAGACTTGGGTTCTGGATATGGGATGGTTTGGGTTCTGGACCCGGTTCGAATTCTGGACCCAAAAAAGACTTGGGTTCTTAACCCGAGATGGTTTGGGTTCTAGACCCGGTTTGAGTTCTGGACTCAAAAAAGACTTGGGTTCTAGATGCAAGATGGTTTGGGTTCTGGACTCGATTTGAGTTCTGGACTAGAAAAAGACTTGGGTTCTGGACCCGAGATAGTTTGGGTTATGGATTCGGTTTGAGTTCTGGACTCATAAAAGATTTGAGTTCTGGACCCTAAATATTTTGGGTTCTGGACCTGGTTCAAGTTCTGGACTCGAAAAAGATTTGGGTTTTGGACCCGAGATTGTTTGGGTTCTAGACTCGATTTGAGTTTTGGACTCAGAAAAGACTTGAGTTTTGGACCCGGGACGGTTTAGGTTCTGGACCTGGTTCAAGTTTTGGACTCGAAAAAGACTTAGGTTCTAGACCCGGGATGATCTAGATTCTGGACCCGATTCGAGTTCTAGACTTGAAAAAGACTTGGGTTCTGGACCCGAGACGGTTTGGGTTCTGAACCCGGTTTGAGTTCAGGACTCGAAAAAGACTTAGGTTCTGGACCCAGAATACCTGTAAAAATAAATTAGAGTCAGTAAAATATTTTGCAACAATTAGGTTACTATTATTATTATTATTATTATTATTATTTGGATGTAATAAATATCTATTGAAATTATCTGTACTTATATTGAAATAGATAAAAGATGAAGTAGACAATTTTGACTAACTAAAGTTAAATCACTTTACATAAAGAAATTTACAATAAATGGCAACAATGCTTGAACTTGTCCCCCCTTTTATTTGAATTTTTTTAATATTTACTATTTTTGACTTATATACATTTCATTCTTTATAAAGAGCTCGTGCAATTTCTCTTCTTGCAAACTAAATATTGTAACACAGAATATTTCAATTCCATTGTAAGATTCTTAAAGCTAAAGCACTTACCATGGCAAGCGTCCAACACTCTTCAAGGCGTAGGACTCCATCAAATAATGAATTAATTTCTTACCTTCGAGACAATGAAGTTGTGCAAATTTCATTATTACCCGGCACGTATCTCCATCGGAGTTTTAAAGATAAAACACCGATAAGTGATACTTTTCCATATATATAAGTAATTTATTGCAAGGTTTGTTAGTATAATTATGTTCATGTAGATTATACAAGAATAAGTATGAAAAATTGATATACAAAAATATCTATGTAGCATAATTTATATAACAAAATCTACAAATTTATGCATGAAACTTCTGATGTAAAATGATTGTATAAGAATGAAACACATCAATTGTTGTGCGAGAAATTATTTGTCTATGTCCTTTTTTTTCATAAATATATTGCATTATATATTTATACAAAATTATTTTATTTTTTACTATTTTATATATTTTATATTATTTACTATTTTATGTTACTATTATTACTTTTTATTTATTTATTATTATAGTTATACTTTTTCAAAAGTGTGTGAGGGAAATTACATGTGTACTTACCTGGACTTACCTGTATTTGAATAGCATGATGGTTGCGATATTAAAGTGGGGGAAAATATTCACAAGGCTCGTAAGTGGTATGACCAGGCCCCGCCTGCAGTAAAGAGAATGGTGTGGGAAAGTGGTTTTGAGGACTTTGTTTTGCAATTACCAGTGCAGGGCTATCAAATAGACCAAAGCGTGATCCAGGCACTTGCAGAATGATGGTAGGACACAACTCATACTTTTCATTTGCCCATTGGAGAGATGACAATTGGTCTAGTTGACTTTGCTGCTATAACCGGCCTCCGATGTGATGGAACTCCCATCCCTTTGACCAGCAATATTTTGAAAGAAGAAGAAATTCGACAGTTGATTGGTATCAAGCCCCGATACAGGAGGTCATATAAGATTTGATATGAGCCCATCCAAGAGTATTGGGTAAAGTACACTCGACCCGTGCAGGGTGAGAGGGCAAAATAATATACTTGAGGATTTTTGTTATATTTGTTGGAGGCAACCATTTTGGGTAGCACCAAGTCTGCCATTCACTTATCTTTGTTGCACGCCCTTTCTGACTTGGATCACATATCTTCTTATGCATGGGGGAAAGCTGGTCTAGCTTGTCTATATCACGGTTTTGATGTGCTCTGTAGGAAGAAAAGATCCTTTATTAGTTTCGCAACCACTGTTGAGGTGCTACTTCCTTTAAAATTATTAATCCACACAATGCATGTGCATAGGCTTGATTTTCTCTTTCATATACAGGTCTAGGCATATGAGCATAACTTGGCGAGGGTTCCAAACATTACGCAGCCATGAGTCAATTTTTTGAGGTTGGGTGTTTCATTGTCGGTTCGCAGGGAAGTGTCCGGGAGTCACCATGTGTACTCTCACCATTACTACTTGAGTCGTCTTACCTGGGATCAAGTAAGAAAAATGTTAATATTAATATTAAACCTATAATAAAAGATAAATTACCGGTTTGCTTTCTGCAGGTGGATACAACCTGGTGGAGAGCCGAAGAGAAAAATGGTTGGAATAGATGCATGACTGATGCAATGCCTTTGCACAAATCTCGTCGAATTATTGCTTACCCAGTCTCTTGTGGGTGGTTTCTAGGTGAGAGAGTACATGACTGGTTCCTTAGACCTAATCGGCACAGAGTACCAGTTGATATTCCATCATTTGTTCTAACACTATAACAATGTCGGAGCCCTTTTGGAGTCTTTCCCGTAATGGTTTTGATGTTGATGACTTCCTTCTCTTACCGGACATGCCATATGCTCAATTTATTCAGGATCATCCACTAAGTTTTGAAGTGTCAACTGCTGGTGTCCGTGGGCTGTCTGGAGGTGAAGAAGAAATAGAAGTGGAACAAGGAGAGGATGAAGAAGATGAGGGAGTGGATGAGGATGAGGATGAGGAAAAAGATGAGGAGGAGCCTTCTTCTCAATCTCATGGCAATTTCGGGGCTGGCATTTTCCAGGTAGCTATCACTTTGTCATTACAACTATCTCCTCGTTTATCTATTGTGATTATTTATATGATCATTGTAGGCTGCTGGTTCCCTTTGTCCTCTGGTTTTTTAGTGCTAGCAGATGCCTCGGCTTGATTCTATAAGATTGCAGTCAATTGGTTATTCATGGTCTCAGCTAGGGCCTCTTTGATTTCTTCCATTTTGGCATTAAGGGCTTCATCCACCATCATTTGAATTGTTCTGGCTCCATTGTTTTAGGCGAGCAAGTCATTGAGTCATTGCTAGATACTTCGTCTCCAGTGTAGGTCGAATTGTCGTAAGCTTTTGAACTTTCGTAATCCAGGGCTGTGAGCCAGAGAGGATCAATGATATGAGATGCAAATGTATGCATGTATGCATGTATGCACAATCAACCAATAAACAAGTGTAATTAGGATGATCCTTCCAACCTTATAACATCCACAAACGAATGGCGAGTCTCTTTTTCCTAGGTATATGGTTAACAAAATACCAACATGGGGTATCTTGCTTTCGAATAATTCCCTCGGACGTTTCAACCAATAGTTATATTTTCGAAAATGGAAATCAATCCATGATAATTCCCATTAATTAGGTTTTAATCTATTCAACCAACTAAAGTAGCTTTTTGGATTAAAATGAAATTAAGAGGTTTATTATAAATGGATTTCTCACTTGAAAAGAGTAACTAATGGTTCATGCCAAAAACAAGCCCATGGTTAATTTATTTTTAGTATAAACTAGGTCCACAATTGATTTTTGGTATTTCATAATTGACCTAAATATTTTTGCAAGCTCTTTGTAAAAAATGGTTGGGTGAAAATAGTTTTGTTTCTAAGCCCATTGTAAAAAAGGTTAGAAAAATGGATTTTGGGCTTAGTTTTTGGGCCATGGGCCAAAGAATTTATTTATTTATTTTTTAGAAAAGTATTATGTCCAAAGACCATCTTGAAAAATTTTAAAAATAGTTTTGGTCTTTTGGATTTTAGAGAAAAGTTTATTTTAAGCTTACAATATACTTAGGTCATATTAGAAAAAAGAACAAACCAAATAAGCCATGATTTAGAGTAAGATAAACTAACCATAGTCGAACAACATGCATTTGGGGTAAACCTAAGGAAAGTAACTAGGCCAATTACATGAGCTTTAGTTTTTGGGTTAAAAGGTTTAGGTTCCCATAGCAATTATATACCAAATGGTACAAGGCTATGAGTGGTTATGCCATGCTCGATCTCCATACCTTGAGTGAAAGTATGATATCCCTTACATAACATAACACTGGTAACATGGGCGTCCTAACTCACGCACACAATGTAATCTAATATGATTCAATGGATAATATCATTATAAGAAAGAAAAGAATAATATAAAGACCAACGGAATCAACTTCTCTTATCCCCAGTGGAGTCGCCATTATGAACGGGGATTTTTGCCCCCATTCCCTATGGAATGGTTCTTGCGACTTCGGCACTGTTTAGGCTCGGGGCCTTAGAGAACATGGATCTAAGTCCAGAGAAAATGGGGTAGCCACCCGGACGGGCCGGGAAAAAGAAAGGGGTGGATGACTCGATTCCTAAGGAATCCCCAACCCCCTTATGGGTTCGGAAAGTTGGGTACGTGTGGGGAAGGTGAGAAATGGCCCAGCACCCCCACAACGCCCGGTTCATTAGAACCGACCTCCTTTACAGGTCTTAATATTATAAAATTCCTAAGTATAATAACATTATCCATACTACACACAATAATTAAAAGAAAGCATCAATATATTAAAATCAAAGCAATGTCCAAACAAAGCAAATAAATGGACACCCATCCAAGGATGGAAACATGTCCTTACATCACATGCCTAAATAGGACACCCACCAAAAGGTAGAAACATGCCCTTTACATAGGTTCTAAAATAGAAAAGCAAATTAAATTACATGATGTTTAACTAATGAGGTACCCACCAAGTGGAAACATACCTCTTACAACATTTGGAAATCTAAATTAATTGATAAAAGTAAATAATCATTCATCATAAACAAATCATTCATCAAAGCTATTAATCAAAATATAAAATAAACATCTATTCATGATAAATTAAATAAATCAAGTATTGAAATTAAATAAATTAACGAATAATAAATAAATCAAAGAATAATCAAGTATGGAATTGAATAAAGCAAAATAAAAGTCCAATTATGGCTGCTGTGACTTTTTATGGAATTAAAATAAATTAGGGTTTTATGTTTTAAAGGGTTGGTAAGACTCTTTGATTAACAAAATTAAGGTTTGAATGATGATATCATGAAACCAGGGTTTTAAACACTTTAAAATACTTTAATTTGTGATGATATACTAAGCTACTGTGTAAATTTTAGGTTTTTATGTTTTTTATGTTTTTTAATGTTTTAAAAGGATTAGGGTTCATAAAAATTAGGGTTTAAGATTTTAAAAGGGTTAGTGTTCATTATTTTGAATTTTGGAAGTTGAATTTGGATTTGATATTTTGGAAGTAGGGTCACGGGTGGTGAATAATTTTTAGAAATTTGGAAATCAATTTGATATTTTATGGAGTTTTATGAATTTAAACAAATAAATTAAAGTTTTTATAAGTAGAAAAGATGTTTTTTAAGGCTTTTTGAAGGAAAAAGTACCAAGTTTAAAGTTTTGAAAGAAACATAATTTGATTTTGGTTTTGTTGAAGAATATGTTCAATTAGAGTTTTAAGGTTTTTCAGAAGAAAAATAATAATAATTTTAAGCCTTTTGGAAGATAAACCAACGAAATAAGGTTTTTTTTTGTGCTTTAGAAAAACTAAATTAAAGTTCAAAGGTTTTTAATTTTTGATTTCATAAATTTGCTACTGTGTAAAAACAATTAAAGAAAATTAATTAACACATACCTTCTTTTGATGATTTCTCCAAAAACAATTCTTCTTGGATGAACTAGCTCCAAAGACAAGCATTTTTTGCCTTTGAATCCTCTAAATCGTGCTGCTGCTGTTCCAGAAAAGAGTTGAATTGAATTTCTTCTTTTCCTTCCTTGATTTGGTTTCAAATTTCCAAACTACTCTTGGATTTTTTGCCTCCTCTCCTTTTAATTGTCTTTGGTCCTTAATTATAGTGGTTTGAGGTTGTTTATTCCTAAATAGTTAAGGTAAGTAATATTAATAAAAAAAAGAAACCAAAACCTAATTGGATTACGTTTCAAAAAATTTACGTCAGAAAATTTGCGCTGCCGAAAAAAACTGCTACGGAAAAACTGCGCTGGCAAAAAAATCTTCCGCAGCTGGCTGCGGCAGCATGCGCGGAGTGGGCCCGTAAGCTATTTTGCAGGCGGAAAATTTCTGCGTCGCAAGCAGAAAATTTCTGCTTGCGAAATAACACAGTTATTTTTATTTTTTTTGGAGAAATAACCAAAATTTCTGCTTGCGACTCCGATTTTTATTTTTTGACTTTTATTTGTTTATTTCTATTTTTTATTAATAAAAATTAGATACTAAAGCAAAAATTATTTAATAAAAATTATTTTGGACCAATTAGACAACAAAAATCATTTTAGACTAAATAAAACGTATTGGACCGGACTGAGTAAAAAATTAAGGGTCTACACTATCCCAGGCATATCCTCATAAGACCAAGCAAACACTTCTTCATATTTTTTGAATATCTTTTCAAATCTCTCTCTCTCATCAGGAGTAAGGTCGGATGCTATGCTAATGTTTTTAGGATTTTTAGTTGTTCCCAAATTTAATGATTGTGTGTTAACAGAATTAATATTAAAGATGCTCATGTAACTGGTATTTGAATGTATGCAACCATCAGGAGAAACATCACACAAGTAAGCAAAATGAGACCTTATTGCATTCATTTTGGATTATTGCTTTCATTTTGGAAAAGAAAACATCATTATCCTTATACAAAGCAGACAAATTAAAATCAAAATTAAAATCATTGTTCTCAGAATCATAAAACATGATGTCTTCAAACTTCTCTTCAACCAAGGTAGCAATCTCTTCCGGAGTTTTCTCGGCTTTCAGGGTAGCTTCATTCTTCTCTTTTGGATAGGATTCTTTATTGGTTGACAGGGTGAGCTCTTTCTTCACTTGCTCCACTAGCTCGGCAACATCTGCAAAAATTTCATAACCTGGGATTAACTTACCCATGAACATGATTGGCTCAGGCTTTCCTTGGAGTGGTCCCATATCTGGAGCCTTGACAAAGATCTCTTCAAGTGGCGGGAAACTCATCTTCTCACTCTTGTTTGGCTGGACATCATTGTCTTCATCATATCCTAACCCATTCTTGGAAGTGTGAGTTCTAAAATCTGGTAACTTTGTCAAACCGGCCTTACCCTTTCCAAGACCAGCTTCGGGAAGGTAGTTCATGTTCTTCATCATATTCATGACTTTGGAGTCCACTACTTCATCATCAGATATTGCAGCTACTTGAAAACCATTGAGAGGCCTCTCAACCATTAGAGCGTTAACAATCTCATTATCTTCAGCTTCAATGACCACTGTCTCATTTCTGTTGGGGAATTTGATTTTTTGATGAAGGGTGGAAGGAACTCCACCAAGAGGGTGAAACCATGGTCGCCCCAAGAGCAAGGCGAAGGTAACTGGTATGTCTAAAACAAAAAACTCAACAACAGATTCAATTGGACCAACCTTGACAACCGCTTTGAAAGTCCCTTTGGCATGCCTCTTAGTGTTGTCATAAGCACGAATCGTTATCTCGATTGGGATTAGATCTCTTGTTGACATGGCTAGCTTTGGCAATATCTTAAGAGGACAAACATTTATGGTAGACCCATCATCGACCATTACACATGGAGTCCTCTTCCCCTTGACTTCTATTTTGATAAAGAGAGGGCTGATGTGGTCTCTCCCTTCCTCCCGTAAGTCCGTATCCGAAAAAGAAACTGCTCCCATACTAACTTCACTCTTTTCGTAGACCTCTTCACATTTCATTACTTCCCTAATTTTTATAAAATTGATCAACTTCTCCAATGTTGTGGAGGTAGAAATTGGCATGCTAGCCAAGGATTTGGCCATAGTTTCTCGGTGCTTTTTAGAAGTAGCTAACAGGTCCCAAATGCTAACACTTGCTTGGGTTCTTTTCAATTGATTGAGCATAACATCATCTTCTTCTACTTCGACTTCCTTCCCCTTATTAGTTTCTATCTCCTTAGGTGGTGGCCTTGCGTAAGACTTACCGGATCTAGTATTCATCACCTCATCTTCTTCGGGCTCGGACCAAGTCCACTCCTCCTTCTTGGATACAATATCATCATCACTATCACTTGAATCCCAAAACCCGTTGACAACACAAATTGCTACTTCTCCACCCATCATAGCTTGTTCAATTTTGATAAATGCCTCTTCTTCTTTGGTTGCTTTCTCATCCACATCTTGAAAAAAGACATGACAAAGTCCTCATGCAAACCTCCTCCAATCATGAAGGTCGCCGGTGGTGGTACCCTATTGAATTTTGGCAATGAGTTGTCATTAGTGTTTGGCTTGTTGGGCTCGGGTAGCTTCCCATTATCAATTAGATTTTGAATTTCATGTCTCAACCTCACACATCTATCCGTGTCATGTCCTTGCATTTGGTGAAATTGACAAAATGCTTTGGTGTCAAAATTAGGTGGGAGAGGGTTAAGCAAAGGACGAGGATTTAAGGGTTGTAGCAATCCTTTTCTTTAAAGCTTGTTGAGAACCCAAGACATCGGATTTAAGGGTTGTAGCAATCCTGGACCACGCTTCAGTCTATTTGATATTCTTCGGACGGCAATTGTAAGACAAACTGCTCAAAGCCGCAATCTCGGATAATCCACCTTACCCGAGGAGGTACTACATCATACCATTGTCGAGCTTTGTAAATACACACTCTGGCCCGAACGACACAATGATCATGCTAACACAGACCCAGGTAAGTTAATATCAGGTAAGTACGCGTTATTCAATCTATTTAAATTAACTTATTTTTCATAAAATAATAATAATAATAATAAATAATAAATAATAAATAAATAAAAATATATAAAAAAGAATAAAAAGTAATAAAAAATCATTACCTCGCTCTTTTGATTGGAACTGCGATGAAGCGGCATCCCGGCCAGTATATTTAGATTTTCGTCTTCATGATGCCGAATAAACTCCAATAATTCGGCATTAGAATGAGTCCGCGACCTCGAACCATGAATTGTTTTTGAAAAATATGTGCTGAAATTGAAAGAAATTTGAAAGGATTACAAAATTGAAATTGAAAATTTGAAAATTTATGGAGAATTGATGGCCTTTTATAGAGGAACGGCAAGCAGATGAAAACAAACTCAAAACTATGCATGAATAGTTAATGTTACTATTTATAAATAGTATTACTATTTATAAATAGTAAATGTTACTATTTATAAATAGTAATACTATTCTTGAATAGTAAAATACTTTTCCAACTATTTAATACTATTTGCAAATAGTAAATTTACTATTTATGAATAGCGAATAGTGCATGAACAGTAACTACACAATAAATAAACAGAAAATTCAATTATTCACTTCAATCATTCAAATAATTGCGAGTGTACAAATGTTTTTATACCCAGGGGGCAATAGGAAGACATATGCCTAAAAATTAGCTAAACCTTTTAGCTCGGGTCCAGAACCCAAATTTTCCTTAGGTCCAGAACCTAGAATTTTCTAAGTCCAGAACTTAGCTCGGGTCCAGAACCCAAATTTTCCTTAGGTCCAGAACCTAGAATTCTCTAAGTCCAGAACTTAGCTCGGGTCCAGAACCCAAATTTTCTTTAGGTCTAGAACCTAGAACTTAGCTCGGGTCTAGAACCCAAATTTCCTTTAGGTCCAGAACTTAGAGTCATCCTTGAGTCCAGAACTCGAACTGGGTCCAGAACCCAAATTTTTTCATAGGTCCTGAACCTAGAATCTTCCCCGGGTCCAAAACCCAAAACAAGTCGCCATATCAAAAACTAAGTCTTATTGCTTTTCACTCTCTTTCACTAAGGTTTCAAATCATTCAAGCAGGGGGCAAACTGTAGACCCTTAATTTTTGACCCAATCCGGTCCATTGTGTTTTATTTGGTTTAAAATGATTTTTCTTGTCTAATTGGTCCAAAAAAATTTTAATTAAATAGTTTTTGCTTTATTATCTAATTTTTATTAATAAAAAATAAATAAACAAATAAAAATCAAAAAATAAAAATAAAAATAAAAATCGAATAGAAAAAAAAATCAGCAGCGAAAAACAGTCGCACGGGCCCGAGGGGGTTTTGCCCCGCAGGAAAATTTCCTGCGGGCGACGTGTTATTTCGCCCGCAGGCTCCCGCGGACGAAGTTATTTCGCCCGCAGGAATTTCCTGCGGGCGAAACAACTTCCAGCGAGGCGAGTTATTTCGCCCGCAGGAATTTCCTGCGGGCGAAATAACTTCCCGCAGGAAATTCCTGAGGGCTGGCATGCCTATTGCCCCCTGCCACAGGCCCGGCCACAATATTTGCCAGCGCAAATTTTTTGACGCAGTTTTTTGAAACATAATCCAATTAGGTTTTAAATTCTTTTTTTATTAGTATTAATTGCAATGTGGAATTAGGAAGAAATAACTTAAAAACCACTATAAATAAGGATCAATTAGACCAAATTGGAGGAGGAAAAGAGAGGCAGTAAGCTTGATCTTTTGAAACCAAATTAGTGAAGGAAAAAGGAAATTCAATTCTATTGATTTTTAAAAGCAGCAGTACCATGAATTAAGAAATTCAAAGGCAACCAAGACTTGTCTTTGGAGCTAGTTCATCCAAGAAGAGTTATTTTTTTAGAGAATCAACAAAAGAAGGTATGTTAAATTCTTTTTGATTTATGTTTTACAGTAGCCAAATCATGGAATTAAGATTTTTTAAATAAAAAACTTTAGAACTTTAATTTAATTTTCCAAGATTAAAACACTTAAATGTGATCTTCTTTTCTAAAAAGACTTAAATTTGTTATTTTTTTCTTCTTAAAGACCTTAAAACACTAATTGAACATATTTTTCAATAAAACCAAAATCAAATTCTGTTTCTTTTAAGATTTTAAAGTAGGTTCTATTTCATTCAAAAAGCCTTAAAAAACATCTTTTCTACTTATAAAAACTTCAATCCATTTGTTTGAATTCATAAAACTTCATAAATCATCAAATTGCTTTCTAAACCCTAAAAATTATCTTTTACCCGAGAACACTAATTTCAAAGCCTAAATCCAAAATTCAACTTTTAAACCTAAAATAATGAACCCTAATCCTTTTAAAACCTTAAACCCTAATTTTTATGAACCCTAATCCTTTTAAAACATTGAAATCCATAAAAACATAAAAACTCTAAAATTACATAGTAGCTTAATTCACTATTTAAATTATTAATTAAAAAGTAGTTCAAAGTGTCTAAAACCCTAGTTTCATGATTTCACCATTCAAACTTTAATTTGGTTAATCAAAGAGTCTTACCCACCTTTTAAAACATAAAACCCTATTTTATTTTAATTCCATAAAAAGTCATAGTAGCCATAAATTGAACTTTTATTTGCTTTATTCAATTCCATATTTATTTATACCTTGATTTATCTCTTATGCTTTAATCTATTTAATTTCAATACTTGATTTATTTAATTTATCATGGATGGATGTTTATTCCATTGATATTTAAATACTTTTGATGAATGATTTATTTATGATGGATGATTATTTACTTTTATCAATTAATTTAGATTTTCAAAAGTTGTAAGAGGTATGTTTCCACTTGGTGGGTACCTCATTAGTTAAACATCATGTAATTTAATTTTCTTTTCTATTTTAGAACCTTTGTAAAGGGAATGTTTCTACCTTTTGGTGGGTGTCCTATCTAGG
Source organism: Garcia nutans (assembly GCA_947685225.1). NCBI lineage: Eukaryota > Viridiplantae > Streptophyta > Magnoliopsida > Malpighiales > Euphorbiaceae > Garcia > Garcia nutans. The sequence goes on from CANTUV010000045.1 coordinate 43,089,461, forward strand.
CATGTGATGTAAGGACATGTTTCCATCCTTGGATGGGTGTCCATTTATTTGTTTTATTTTGTTTGGACTTTGATTTGATATATTGATGCTTTCTTTTAATTATTGTGTGTAATATGGGTAATGTTATTATATTTAAGAATTTTATAATATTAAAACCTGTAAAGGAGGTCGGTTCCAATGGACCGGGCGTTGTGAGGGTGCTGGGCCATTTCTCACCTTCTCCACACGTACCCAACTTTTCGAACCCATTAGGGGGTTGGGGATTCCTTAGGAATCGAGTCATCCACCCCTTTCTTTTTCCCAACCCGTCCAGGTGGTGACTCCATTTTCTCCTTAGGAATTATCATAGATTGATTTCCATTTTAAAAAATATAACTATTGGTTGAAACATCCGAAGGAATTATTCGAAAGCAAGATAACCCATGTTGGTATTTTGATAACCATATACCTAGGAAAAGGTACTCGCCATTAGTGTGTGGATGTTATAAGGTTGGAAGGAACGTCCTATTTATCCTTATTTGTTGATTGTTTGTGCATACATGCATACATTTGCATCTCATATCATTGATCCTCTTAGGCTCACAGCCCTGGATTACGATAGTTCTAAAGCATACAACAATCTGACCTACGCTGGAGATGAAGTATCTAGTAACTTGTGAGCGGGGATTTTTGCCCCCACTCTTGGTGGAATGGTTCTTGCGACTTTGGCACTGTTTAGGCTCAGGGCCTTAGAGAACACGGACCTAAGTCCGGAGAAAATGGAGTCGCCACCCGGATGGGCCGGGAAAATGAAAGGGGTGGATGACTCGATTCCTAAGGAATCCCCAACCCCTTAATGGGTTCGAAAAGTTGGGTACGTGTGGGAAGGTGAGAAATGGCCCAGCACCCCCACAATGTCCGGTTTATTGGAACCAGGCTCCTTTATAGGTCTTGATATTATAAGATTCTTAAATATAACAATATTATCCTTATTACACACAATAGTTAAAAGAAAGCATCATTATATTAAAATCAAAGCAATGTCCAAACAAATCAAATAAATGGACACCCATCCGAAGATGGAAAAGGTAGAAACATGTCCTTTACATAGGTTTTAAAATTAAAAAAAAAAAAGCAAATTAAATTACAAGATGTTTAACTAATGAGGTATCCACCAAGTGGAAACATACCTTTTACAACATTTAGAAATCTAAATAAATTGATAAAAGTAAATAATCATTCATCAAAGATTTTAAATATCAATAGAAAGTAAATATTCATCCATGATAAATTAAATGAACCAAGCATTGAACTTAAATAAATTAAAGCATATAAAATAAATCAAAACATAATCAAATATAGAATTAAATAAAGTAAACAAAAGTCTAAATTATGTCTGTTGTGAGTTTTTTTAAGGAATTAAAATAGATTAAGGTTTTATGTTTTAAAAGGTTAATAAAGTTCTTTGATTAACTAAATGAATATTTGAATGGTGAAATCATGAAACTAGGGTTTGAACACTTTGAAATACTTTTGATTTGTGGTTTATGATTATTCATTGTGTTTTTAAGCTACTGTGTAAAGTTAAGATATTTGTGTTTATAAGGTTTTAAAGGATTAAGGTTTAGAAAAAGTTAGGGTTTAAGGTTTTAAAGGAGTTAGAGTTTACTATTTTAGGTTTAGAAGTTGAATTTGGGTTTAGTGTTTTAGAATTTAGGGTTTCGGTGATGCAAGATTTTTAGGATTTTGAAAAGGCAATTGAAGATTTTATGAAGTTTTATGAAAATAAACCAAATGAATTAAAGTTTTTATAAATAGAAAAGATGTTTTGTAAGGCTTTTTGAAAGAAATAGTACCAAGTTTAAAGTTTTGAAAGAAACAGAATTAAATTTTGGTTTTGTGGAAAAATATGTTAAATTAGGGTTTTAAGACTTTGAAGAAGTAAAAATAACAATTTTAAGCCTTTTTGGAAAATAAAGCAACGGAATAGTGTTTTTAACTTTAGAAAAATTAAATCAAAGGTTCTGGGATTTTTTTTTGTCTTTGAAGAATTAAGCCACTGTAAACCAAAAAAACAAAAAGAATTTAGAATTCAATCCTTCTTTCGTGGGGTTGCACCAAAATTGCTTCTTGGATCAACTAAATCAAAGGTAGTTGATACCTTTGATGAATGACTGAATTGATTTTCAGCGCCTCAAAAATCAGCTTGGTTCCACTACTTTCCTTTACAGATTCGGTTTCAAAAATTTTTTCAATTTCCTTGTTAATTTTTTATTCTTTTTTGTGTTGTATGCCTCCATATTTATAGAGGTTTTTTTATTGGTTTTTCCAAGTTACACACGGCATACATTATAGAATTAGAAAAGGAAACCGAAACCTAATTGTATTAGGTTTCGAAAAATTTGCATTCAAAAAATTGCGCTGGCCAAAAAATCTCCCGCAGGAAAAAAATGCGCTGGCAAAAAAATCTACCGCAACTGACTGCGAGCGAGGTGCGCCTGCGGGTGAGCAAAGGCCATTTCTCATAGCCCGAATTCTTTTTTTTTGAATTATTTTTTTTATTTTTTTATTTTTTTATTAAATAAAAATTAGATAATAAAGCAAAAATTATTTAACTAAGATAACAAAAATTATTTTGGACCAATTAAAATATATTAGACAACATAAAAATTATTTTGGACTAAATAAAATATATTAGACCGGACTGGGTCAAAAATTAAGGGTCTACAGAGATATAAACCTAAGGAAAAGATCATTCTGATTTTAATAAGATTAATTGAAAGAGGTTTGAATGCGAGAGCTTATTTCCTTGATTTGATTAATTAAGTTGCTTGAAATATGATCTTTGAAATTAAACTAGTTGAGAGAAATAACCATTCATACATATAAATTAGTAGAGAAGTGCAAACCCTAGGCTTTTCTATTAAGTGAATCAATATCCTTGTTTAGTTTCCTTTCATTGGTATAAGTTCAATTCATTTTCTTTTTCATTAGTTGTTCAGCAATTCAATCTTATAAATCAAAAACTACTAATTAATAATTTGTTCATTACGATTTGATAAATAATTAGTCTATCTAGCTTCCTTGTGAGATGACCTTGAGGTGTTCACCAAAATACTACAGCAGCCTCATATACTTGCGAGTGACGCTTGTAGTAGTACTTAATTCGAGCACAACAAGTTTTTATTTTTTAAAAAAATAGTATTGCTTTAGTAAGATTTTGGGCTGAAATGCATACTTTGCAGATTGTATTTGACTAAGAGTCGATTATTCTTTTCCTCTACATTTGAGCTAGATGTTCAATGCAATTTTATATTTTGTATATATATATATATAATAATAAATAAAAATGAAAAGAGAAGATATATATATATAATTCATATATTTTCTAGCATTAGTCATCAAAGAGGAATTTCGACTCATTTACTTTTCTTTAAGTATGCAAGTATGTGAGACTATGAAGGGTTGGTGCATATGCCATTTGAGGGAGTTATGAGTTTCTACGCAAGATTATTGTCTAATTTAGATACTCCATTTCTTAATGTTCAAACTTAAATGTCTTTTCTCACACCTTCACCTTATCCCCATTACATCCAAACGAAAAGACCTTCGGATTATTTCTTGAGAAAAATAAGTGAGAGAGATCGGATAAATAAGCAAGTTTATGGTAGTATGTAGTCATGATTGGTTTGAGTTAATTAACCTTTGAAATTGAGAGAAACACTTAGATGAGAGATGAGATTTGTTATGTCTGAATTAATGAATTAGTTAAGAAAATCTTAATTGAAGTAAATTGCATTTATTTATTGCTGAGTCTTAAAAGATTTCATCTTATATACTTGAATTATAGTTAAGGTTAATTGAGTTTTTAATTTATGCCATGTGAAATTTCTTGAGGACAAGCAAAGTTTTAAGTGTGGGGTAGTTGTTTTATTAGTTTTTGTCATAAAATTGTTATTTATTTATTATGATGATTATTGTTTTCTTCATGCATTTTGGTAGTTTTAATCTGTTTATTTAGTGATTTCATCAATTTGGTAGTTTTTAATTTATCCCAATGTTTATGTCATTTTTGTACAAGTTTTTATTGTGATGTTTATGTGTTTTTGGTTAATGTTTCATTTGATTCTTGTTTAAAGTTTGTTTTAAGTGTTTGTTTTAGGTTAAAGTGCAAAAACTCCCTTGGAAGATCAAAATAAAGAAAGAAGAGCATCAAGCAGCAAGACATGGCCAAGCCAAATCAAGCTTGGCCGTGTCACCTGAAGGAAATTTTTGGCAGATCATGACACGGGCAGGAGACACGGCCAAGCCACTAGCCGTGTCTCACCTAAAGGGCAAAACTAAGGGAACCAAGAAGGAAAGGAAATTTTAGCAGAAGCTGACACTGGTAGGTGACACGGCCACAAGCTTGGCCGTGTCCCTTCCTAAGCCAAAGAACAAAGGAAGAACCAAAGGAAAGAAATAGAAGCTGACACACCCAGGAGACATGGCCAAGCCACTGGCCGTGTCACATGACACGGCCACAAGCTTGGTTGTGTCACTCTCATCTCCAAAGAAGCAAAGAAGAGCAAGAAGAAACAGAAGCTGACACACCCAGGTGACACGGCCACAAGCTTGGCCGTGTCACTCTCATCTCCAAAGAAGCAAAGAAGATCAAGAAGAAACAGAAGCTGACACACCCAGGTGACACGGCCAAGCCACTGGCCGTGTCACATGACACGGCCACAAGATTGGCCGTGTCACTCCATGGGACTAAGAAAGAAAGAAAGCGCGGATTTTTAGCGAGGGTTTTGTATAAATAAGAAGATTAGGGCAAGAGAAATAGGATCATCCACACTTCTAGCCGTCCAACACATACTTTTTAGCTATTCTTCACTTTTCTTTTGAAGATTGATTTCACTTTCATACAAACACTCTAGATCAAATTAGTTTTAGCCATTGCATTATTCTTTTAGCAAAAATCTGAGCAAGAGATTCTTCAGAAGTCAAAGGAAGTTTGTAATTTAGTTTTGTTCTTAAACTCTCTCTTAAGTTTCATTGAAATTATATTTATGAATTCTCTAATGTCTAAATTAATTTCTTTGAATTTTAATGAGATGAATTTGTTTGATAGCATCATTATGAACTAATTTTGATCTAGTCTAGGGTTTGTATGGATCTACTATGATTGTATGAAATGGTTATTGCTCTTAACTGATTTATTTCTTTTATCCTTAATTGAATGGATTAATGTTAATATATAATTGATTGGCCACCAATTATGTGTTTGAGGTATTTAGATGAAGGATTGAGAAATGAAGTCTAATGCTGGAACAATTCAATTAGGGACTTAGGTGAATTAGAGATATAAATCTAAGGAAAAGATCATTTTGATTGTAATAAGATTAATTGAAAGAGGTTTTAATGCGAGAGCTTATTTCCTTGATTTGATTAATTAAGTTGCTTGAAATATGATCTTTGAAATTAAACCAGTTGAGAGAAATAACCATTCATACATATAAACTAGTAGAGAAGTGCAAACCCTAGGCTTTTCTATTAAGTGAATCAATATCCTTGTTTGGTTTCCTTTCATTGCTATAAGTTCAATTCATTTTCTTTTTCATTAGTTGTTCAGCAATTCAATCTTATAAATCAAAAACTACTAATTAATAATTTGTTCATTATGATTTGATAAATAATTAGTCTATCTAGCTTCCTTGTGAGACGACCTTGAGGTATTCACCGAAATACTACAGTAGCCTCGTATACTTGCAAGTGTGGCTTTACTAGTGTTTATTAGAGTGCAAAAAGTTTTTTGAGTTTTTGGCGCCGCTGCCGGGGAGGCTAACTGGCATAATTGTTTATCAGTCATATATTTATTTTAAATTATTTTTCATTATTTATATTTTATTTCATTATTTTCTTTTGCTTTAAATAATTACTTTTTCCAGAAATTTTGTTAATGCAAGGTGGGAGATCACTCGGAGGAGAGCTTTACCCACTTATTCCAGAAATACAGAGAGTGAAAAGGAGCAGAGAAGAGTTTGAACTGTATACCGGGTTTGATACAGAGAAGGAAATTTTTCATTTTGAGTCGGATACTGCACAATCTACCAATATGGGAGACGAAAGGCAAAGAACTATGAGGGATTTTGCCAGACCTGTCATTGGGACTTCCACCTCATGTATAAGATTGATAGATGCAGCAAGAAATTACGAGTTGAAGAATATCCATTACAACATGCTGCCATCTTTCTATGGAGTTCCGAATGAAGCTCCGTTGAATTTTATCCAGGATTTCTACTCCACCCTCAACACATTTCCATTGGGAGGACTAACAGAAGACCAGTTAAGGATGAGGTGTTTTTCGTACACATTAAAGGATAGGGCAAAGAGCTGGCTTATGGTGTTGCCTGAAAATTCTTTGACGACTTGGGAGCAAGTCTATAACAAGTTTATGGGCAAATTTTACTCACACCAGAAGACAGCTGAATTAAGAGGAAAAATAGCTACATTTGCTCAATTTGAAGGAGAGCCATTTCATGAGGCTTGGGACAGGTTTAAGATGTTTTTAATCCAGTGTCCACACCATCACTACCCACTTCAACTGCTGAATCAATTTTTCTACGATGGTCTAACCCAGCAATTTCAGAATACTATTGATAATGCAGCTGGGGAAGCTATGGGAGAAAAGACAGCAGATGAGACTTATGAAATCTTTGAAATGCTGGTAGCTAATTCCCAACAGAAAAGTGTAAGAGGAAGAAGTAAAGGGGTAAATCAATTGGAAGCCAACAGTGAGATGGTCAATCAGATAGTTGAATTGACAAGGCAAGTGCAGATGCTGAACATGAAGAACAATGCTTCTTCATCCACTCAAGAAGTGTGTGGAATTTGTGGAACTTTTGGGCATGGAGCAAATATATGCCCCTCTGCATACGAGTCTTATGGAAATGAGGCTGAGCAAGTTAACGCTATGGGGGGATATCAACCAAGAGCCCACAATGATCCTTTCTTAAGCACTTACAATCCAAGTTGGCGGAATCATCCAAATTTTTCCTGGGCAACAAATAATTCTCAACAACCTTTCCATTTGCTACAGAGACAAAATCAACCGCTAGGGCAATCTTCAAATCAAGGGCAGCCTAAGAGAGAGAGTTTGGAGGATAGTTTACATGCTTTTATCCAAGTCAGTACCAAGAATCAAGAGATGAATAACAAAAGGTTGGATTCATTGGAAGCATCTTTCAAGAAAGTGGAGACCCAAGTGGGACAACTTGCACAACAAATGCAGATTCAACAAAAAGGAAAATTTCTGAGTCAACCTAAGCAAGGACAAGCAGTGACTATTCTTAGAAGTGGCAAGGTAATAAATAATGGTGTTAAAAATAATTCTGTGAATGCAGATGATCAAGAGAACAAAAAGGAAGGAGAACCAGAGGACAAGGGTGCTGGAGAAAAATCAATGGAGAAATCTCCTTCAGCAGATTTACACAAGGCAAGTAATCCTTACCGGCCACCTATGCCATTCCCCAGCAGGTTGAAGAATGATAAACAAGATAAGCAATTTTCAGACATCTTCAACATGCTGTCTAAGGTAAGTATTAACTTACCTTTACTTGAAGCAATAAAGAACATGCCGGCTTATGCCAAATTCTTCAAGGAATTGAACACCAAGAAAAAGAGGTGTGAGCCAAATGAAAAGGTGATAGTATCAGAGGTAGCTAGTGCTGTTCTACAACATAAACTACCTCCAAAGCTAAAGGATCCTGGCAGTTTCATAATGAAAATTACTATGGGTAATGGAAAGGGGACTGATGGCATGTGTGATTTAGGAGCTAGTTGTTAATTTGATGCCTTATTCCGTGTATCTTGAAGTAGAACTTGGGGAACTTAAACCTACCAAAATGGTCTTGCAATTAGCTGACAGATCTCTTAGATTCCCGAAAGGAGTTATAGAAGATGTGTTAATTAAGGTTGGTGGGTTGATAGTGCCTGTGGATTTTATAGTTCTTGACATGGAAGGAAATAACCCTACACCATCCGCACACACTATTCTACTGGGTAGGCCTTTTATGGCTATGACCAACACCTTGATTGATGTTAAAAATGGTAAATTGTCAATGACTGTCTTGGGACAAACAGTTGAATTTTCTATTTTTAACACTTCTGTCATTCCTACAACTGCATTATATGAGGATTGCTCTTTGATTGATTGTATTGACGCAGTTGTTTCAGATGTTTTCTTGCAAATAGGTTCTTCTGATAAATTGGAGCTGGCCCTGACCTTAGATCGTGAATTGGATATTTTTTACTCAGAAGTAGCCAATTGCATTGATATTTTAGAAAGTGCTGAAAAGAGGAACTTAAAGAGGGACCATCATTTGAGCTCCCCTCCATCCAAAAAGAAGAGAATAACCCTTCACTTGAGTTAGAGCTAAAAGAGTTGCCTAAAAATCTGAAATATGTGTTTTTAGGAGATTACAACACCTTACCTGTGATAATTTCTAGCGAACTTAGAGAAAGGGAAGTGATGAGGTTTGTGAGTGAATTAAAAATATTGAAAAGAGCAATAGGATGGGGGTTGAGTGATATTAAAGGTATTCTCCCTTCAATGTGCATGCATAGAATTATCTTAGAAGAGGGAGCTAAACCTGTGAGAGAGACCCAAAGGCGCCTTAATCCAAACATGAGTGAAGTGGTTAAGAAGGAAATGCTTAAATTGCTTGATGAAGGAGTGATATACCTAATAGCCAATAGAGAGTGGGTTAGCCCAGTACATGTAGTGCCTAAGAAATCAGGAATCACTGTGGTAAGAAATGAAAAGAATGAATTGGTTCCTACTAGGACTACCACTGGGTGGAGGATGTGTATAGACTATAGGAAGTTAAATAATGCCACAAATAAAGATCATTTCCCTCTTCCTTTTATTGATCAAATGCTGGATAAACTTTCTGGACACTCACATTATTGCTTTTTGGATGGACTTTAAGGTTATTATCAGGTGCCGATATCACCAGAGGATCAATCCAAAACCACTTTTACTTGCCCTTTTGGGACTTATGCATTTCGGCGTATGCCCTTTTGCTTGTGCAATGCGCCTGCAACTTTTCAGAGATGCATGATGTCTGTTTTCACGGACATGATAAATGACTTTATTGAGGTATTTATGGATGATTTTTCTATTTTTGGTGACTCTTTTGATAATTGCCTCAGTAAACTTATTCTTGTGCTTGAGAGATGCATTGAATGTAACCTCACTTTGAGTTGGGAAAAGAGTCATTTCATGGTTACTCACGGCATTGTATTAGGCCATGTTGTGTCTAGTAAAGGGATTGAGGTGGATAAAGCTAAGGTAGAGTTGATTGCTAAGTTACCCCAACCTACCTCTATTAAGGGAATAAGAAACTTTCTAGGGCATGCAGGTTTTTACTGGAGGTTTATTAAAGATTTTTCTAAAATAAGCTAACCATTGTGTCATTTGCTTGGGAAAGATGTTCCATTTGAATTTACTGCACAATGCATGCAAGCTTTTAATTCCCTTAAGGAAAAATTGACTTGTGCACCGGTAATTGTAGCTCCTGTTTGGTCTTTACCTTTTGAAATTATGTGTGATGCCTCCAACCATGCAGTAGGAGCTATCCTTGGGCAAAGGGTTGTGAAATTTTTTAGAGTGATCTATTATGCTAGCTTGACCCTAAATAGCGCACAAGTTAATTACACAATAACTGAAAAAGAAATGCTAGCTGTTGTTTTTGCCGTAGATAAGTTTAGAGCATATTTGATTGGGTCTAAAATTATTGTGCATTCAGATCATGCAGCTCTAAAATATCTCTTGACAAAACAACATGCTAAACCTCATTTAATTAGATGGGTGCTATTATTGCAAGAATTTGATTTTCAAATCAAGGATACTAAGGGAAGTGAAAATGTTGTAGCTGATCATTTATCTAGGTTACCTTTCTTTGGTGAAAATCTTGCATCTGATAGCATTCATAGAAATCTAGAAGCATTTCCTGATGAGCAGTTGTTTGCAGTAATGAATTCACCTTGGTTTGCGTACATTGCTAACTGTCTTGCTTGTGGTATTTTGCATTCTGACATGTCATTTCAGGAAAAGAAAAGGTTTTTGCACATGAGTAAATTCTATTTTTGGGATGAACCTTACCTATTCCAGATATGCAAAGATGAGATAGTTCACAGGTGTGTATCTGAGGAAGAACAACTTAGTGTTTTTCAATTTTGTCATGACCTTCACTGTGGTAGTCATTTTGGAGGGAGAAAGACTGCCGAAAAAGTCCTGCAAAGTGGATTTTACTAGCCTACTCTATTCAAAGATGCTCAAGAATATTGTAAGCATTGTGACCGCTATCAAAGAGTAGGTAACATTGGAAGGAGGAATGAAATGCCCCTTAAATCTTATATTGTGGTTGAACTGTTTGAAGTTTGGGAATAGACTTCATGGGTCCTTTTCGCAAATCTTTTGGTTATGAATACATTTTAGTTGCTGTTGATTATGTTTCAAAATGGGTGGAGGCAATCCCCACCCAAACTAATGATGCTAATGTGGTTGTAAATTTGTGAAGGAATACATTCTTAGCAGATTTGGCACGCCAAGAGTGATAGTCAGTGATGGGGGAAGTCATTTCTACAACAAACGTTTTGAGAAGTTAATGCACAAGTCAGGTGTGAAACACAAAGTGGCGACCCCATATCATCCACAGACTTCAGGACAAGTTGAGACATCCAACAAGCAATTCAAAGGAATTCTGGAAAAAACAGTCAACTCATCAAGGAGGGATTGGGCAAGTAGATTGAATGACGCATTATGGGCATATCGTACTGCTTACAAGACTCCCTTGGGTATGTGTCCATACCGATTGGTTTTCGGTAAGGCTTGTCATTTACCAGTGGAGTTAGAGCACAAGGCGTATTGGGAAATTAAGACTCTTATTTAAATTTGGACAAGGCAAAGCGAGAATGCTTTTTGCAAATTTCTGAGTTAGATGAACTAAGGAACGAGGCATATGAGAGTTCGAGGATTTATAAGGACCGTAACAAAGCACTTCATGACAGAATTTTAGTACGAAAGACATTGAGCCCAGGTATGAAGGTTTTACTTTTTAATTCTCGTCTCCGACTATTTCCAGTAAAACTCAAGTCTCGATGGAGTGGTCCTTTCGAGATAACTCAGTTATATCCTTCCGGTTCTATTGAATTACTTAACTCTCGAACGAATGAAACGTTTAAAGTAAAGGGACAGAGAGTTAAACCATATAATGAGGGGTTCCAAGAAGTAAGGATTGTCGATAGTACTTTGATCTACGATCCTTAATTCTTGAAGTAATATCCAGCTACACGACATTAAAGAAGTGCTAAATGGGAGGCAACCCATCAGTTTGCATTTCTTTTCATAGTTACAATTTTATATTTAGCAATTTTAATTTCATGTTTGGTTTAAATAAAATGGAATGTGTGCTTTAATCAGTTTTTATTTTTTTAATGTGTTTCAGGGTTAAGTAAGGAAGAAGATTGCATTTCTTTTAGATTTGGTGACACAAATAAACCATATCATAAAACAAAATGGCAGTGAAGGACACTGCCACTTGACACGGCCAAGCCACTGGCCGTGTCAAGCAAGCCCAAAATACACAGGTTCAGACAAGGCCAAAAGGCTTGGTCGTGTTCTTGGCCATGTCAAATAAACACGGCCAAGCTCATGGCCATGTTCCTTTCTTTGTCTTGCAATTTTTCCTTTCACAATAGCAAACACATTCAAGGGACACGACCAAGCCACTGGCCGTGTCGCTCCAAAAGTTTCAGACACGGCCAAGCTAAACTAAGCTTGGCCATGTTGCCTTTATTTTCAAGCCTAAAAACACCACTTTAGCCCCTTTTCTTTCATTTTAAATCCCTAGCTTCCTTTTTCCTTTCTCTCTCTTGTTGCGCTCTAATTAACACTACTAGAACTACACTCGCAAGTATACGAGGCTGCTGTAGTATTTTGGTGAACACCTCAAGGTCGTCTCACAAGGAAGCTAGATAAGCTAATTGATTATCAAATTGCAAATAACAAATTATCAATATAATTAAATTGCTAACAACTAATGAAGACAGATCGAGTGGAATTTAAAACAATGAAAGTAAACTGAGCTGGTATATTGATTCACTTAATAGAAAGGTCTAGCGTTTGCACTTCTCTACTAACTTATATGTATGAACGGCTATTCCTCTCAACCAATTTAATTTCAAAGATCATATTTCAAGCAACTTAATTGATCGAATCAAGGAAATAAGCTCTCACATTCAAACCTCTTTCAATTAATCTTGTTACTATTAAAGTGATCTTTTTCTTAGGTTTATATTTCTAATTCACCTAAGTCCTTAATTGAATTGTTCCAGCATTAGACTTCATTTCTCAATCCTTCATCTAATACCTCAAACACATAATTGGTGGCCAATCAATTATATATTAACTTTAATCCATTCAATTAAGGCTAAAGAAATAATTCAGTTAAGAGCAATAACCATTTCATACAATCATAGTAGATCCATACAAACCCCAGACTAGATCAAAATTAGTTCATAATGATGCTATCAAACAAATTCATCTCATTAAAATTTAAAGAAATTAATTTAGACATAAGAGAATCCATAAATACAATTCCAATGAAACTTAAGAGATAGAGTTTGAGAACAAAACCAAATTACAAACTTTCTTTGGCTTCTAAAGAATCTCTTGTTCAGATCTTTGCTAAAAGAATATTGCAATGGCTAAAACTAATTTAATCTAGACTATTTGCATGAAAGTGTAATCAAAACTCCAAAAGAAAATGAATGATAGCTCAACATGTTATGTTTGACGGCTGATAAAATGTGTAACCCCTTTCAAAAACCCTAATCTTCTTATTTATGAAAAACCCTTGCTCAAAATCTACGTCTTCTTTCTTTCCTTAGCCCAATGGAGTGACACGGCCAAGCTTGTGGCCGTGTCATGTGACACGGCCAGTGGCTTGGCCGTGTCACCTGGATGTGTTAGCTTCTGTGTAATCTTTCTTCTTTGCTTCTGTGGAATTGAGTGTGACATGGCCAAGCTCCTGGCCGTGTCATGTCACACAGCCAGTGGCTTGGCCGTGTCACCTACTGATTCTCTTCGTTCTTTGCTCTTCTTTCTTTGGTTTTCTTCCTTGGCTAAATATGGGACACGGCCAAGCTTGTGGCAGTGTCATGTGACACGGCCAGTGGCTTGGCCATGTCACCTGCCAGTGTCAACTTCTGCCAGATTTTCCTTCCTTTCTTGGTTCCCTTGGTTTTGCCCTTAAGGTGAGACACGGCCAGTGGCTTGGCCGTGTCTTGCTGCTTCATGCTATTCTTTCTTCGAAGGAAATATTTTGCATATTAACCTAAAACAAACACTTGAAACAAACTTTAAAAAAGAATCAAATGAAAAATTAACCAAAAATACATAAACACCACACTATAAACTAGTATAAAAATGACATAAATACTGGAATAAATTAAAACTACCACAATTGATGAAATCACTAAATAAACAGATAAAAACTACCAAAATACCTGAAGAAAACAATAATCATCATAATAAATAAGATACAATTCTATGACAAAAACTAATAAAACAACTACCCCACACTTAAAACTTTGCTTGTCCTCAAGCAAATTCACATGGCATAAATTAAAAACTCAAACAACCTTAACTATAATTCAATAATATTAGATAAAATCCTTTAAGACTCAGCCATAAATAAATGCAATTTACTTCAATCAAGATTTTCTTAACTCATTCATTAATCTAGACATAACAAATCTCATCTCTCATCTAAGTGTTTCACTCAATTTCAAAGGTTAATTCACTCAAACCACTCATGACTGCATACTGCCATAAACTTGCTTAATTATCCAATCTCTCTCACTGATTTTCTCAAGAAATAATCTGAAGGTCTTTTATTTGGATGTAATGGGGCTAAGGTGAAGGTGTGAGAAAAGACATTTAAGTTGGAACATCAAGAAATGGAGTATCTAAATTAGACAATACTCTTGCTAAGAAACTCGTAACTCCCTCAAATGGCATATTCACCAACCCTTAATAATCTCACATACTTGCATACTTAAAGAAAAGTACATGAGTCGACATTCCTTTTTGATGACTAATGCTAGAAAATATATGAATTTTGTATATATATATATATATCTTCTCTTTTTATTTTTATATATATATTTTATATATATATACAAAATATAAAATTGCATGGAACATCTAGCTTAAAATGTAGAGGAAAAGAATAATCGACTCTTAGTCAATTACAGTGTGCAAAGTATGCATTTCAGTCCCAAATCTTACTAAAGCAATACTATTATTTTTTTTTAATTGCTTACCCCACACTTATGAATTAAACCACCATATTGTCATATCATAAGAAACTCAATTCCTTAATGCAGGTATGATGATAATAGGAAAATGTTGAGTTGTGAATTATGTTGATCAATCAAGAAAAAGTCAAAGGCTCAACTTGGCTCACTAAGGAATTCATAATTAAGGGAGGCCTTTTTAAGCTAAAGGGATAATCCTAATTTGCCTTCATCATTTTAAAACTTGAGATGAAATCATAATGTGAGTTCAATTAGTATGCAAAAGCAAGCTCTAGAGATGCAAAATCATGAAGGTGCACACTTAAGAAAAGAAAATCAATTGACAATAATATTCAATCTATGAGGCTCAAAACTCACAAAGGGTGGGTTCTCAAAGATTTATATGTCATGAATTGCAGAATGTGAAAATTGATCCTGAATGAATTCAAATGCTAATCTCTATGCTGATACTAAAGGCTCAAATATAATGCTAGAATTACAGAAAAGTCAATAAGTTTCGAACAATTATGCCATGCACAATGCACAATATAACACACAAAGACAAATAAAACAAGAATTAAAGGAAAGCTTAAAGATTGCCCTACACTTATAAATTACATTGTCCTCAATGGAAACAAGGATAATAAAGAAAAAGAGTGAAGGTACAACCTATTTTCCATCGTTCCCTTGTGAGGCAAACTCTACCTTTTCATCACAAACATCAATTGTTCAAAAACAAAATACAATATATATAAAATAAAATAACCAAAATATAAAATGTTAACATTAAAAACAAAAACGAAAAATAACAACGAAAATATGCTATAAATAAAGACAAGAAATTAAGGAATTCTCTCAAAAGATTAAAGCCAATTGATCTATGGTGAAGGAGGATGTGATGATGATGCAGCTGAAGGATGGAGACTCAGAATCTTAGCAAGGTTGCTATTGATTTGGTCCAACTATTACAAGACCGCAGCATGGTTACGATCAACCTTGCTTTCCAGTGCCTCTATCCTATTAAGTATCTCCTGATTGTCCGGGACCAGAGCATCTTCATCCAAATCAAGAGAATCTGAGTCGGACTCCTCATGGACTCGTGTTCTCTTTTGTCGGCCCACCGGTGCTTCTGGCTCAGCTGAAGCCATCACATAGGCCCCTCCCCTATTCACAACCATATGCATCTTCTCAACCGTGGCCAAATCCAATGAATCATTACCCGAAATTTTAGTCATATGACAATTACTCGGGTCAAAATCATCAAGAAGGGTTGTCACCAATGTGGTAACCAATCCTCCAATACAAATAGCCCCCTTCTTTTTGTTTGCCACATTATCAAAAACATCGGCTAACCAATAGCTAGCACTAATGGGTACTACATTACAAGCACAATCTAAGAAAAAGAGCTCACTAATTTCCACTACACCTAGGCTTTCCTTCCGTGCAAAGAATCCACAGGACATAAAGCGATGCAAATACCTTAAAGCGGGATTACTCTATTTAGTTGCCTTGGCCGATTTGGCCACATAAGTTCTCGAGCCCAATGCTCCCCAAGCAAATTGCTGTTTAAAATCCTTAGGTACAGACTTTTCACCATGTTGATGGAAACCAAATATAGCATTCAATTGCCCAATACTAACTACACATGATTTCCCAAGCAATTTAAAATTCAACCTAGAGAAAATTTTTTGTTCATCTCTTTCAACCTTAAGAGATGTTAAAAATTCCAAAGTAAGCTCTAGAAATTGCAAAGGTCGAAGGGAGACTAATTTCTCCCACCCAAGGTTTTGAACATAGCTATAAAAATTATCCAGAATATGAAGAGCATTAAGGGATTCATCGCTTACATACCTCGTCGGAAAGAAACCCCTAGCCAAAAGAGTCGCTCTCTTTAAAGATGAAGAAGATGAAGATGTAGCTGCAGTTGGAGGTTGCTTCCTCTTGTGGTGGGACACCATCTTTGTTCTTGGCATATTGAAAGATTTGGAAAAATTTAAAACTTAAACAGATTAAATTGATTTTTTATGGGAGAAGAAGAAGATTGACCGGATTAATTTTAGTTTTGGTGAAGAAAATTGAGAATTAATGGGATTTTGGAAGTTTTGAAAGAACAACAATGGAGGTTTTTGAGAGAAAGAGTCGAGAGAGAGAAAAGAAAAAGAAAGAAAACTAGGGATTTAAATGAACGAAAAGGGCTAAAACCGTGTTTTTAAAATTTGAAATTGAGGTGACACGGCCAAGCTTGGTTTAGCTTGGCCATGTTTGATGGGTTTGGAGGGACCCATGACCGTGTTTGACACTGTAAACAAAAGGTTGCAAGTCAAAGAAAAGGGACATGGGGAGAAGCTTGGCCGTGTCTATGTGACGCGGCCAAGCTTGTTGGCCGTGTCAGGGACTGTGTGATTTTGGGTTTGCTTGACACGGCCAATGGCTTGGCCGTGTCAAGTGGCAATGTCATTCACTGCCATTTTTGCTCTTTTTTATATTTTTTATATTTTTTTGTGTCACCAAATCTTAAAGAAATGCATTCCTCTTCCTTGATTAACCCCGAAACACATTAAAAAAAATAAAAACCGATCAAAGCACCCATTCCATTTATTTAAACCAAACATAAAATCAAAATTGTTGAATATAAAATTGTAACTATGAAAAGAAATGCAAACCGATGGGTTGCCTCCCATTTAGTGCTTCTTTAATGTCGTGTAGCTGGAAATTACTACAAGACTTAAGGATCGTAGATCAAAGTGCTATTGATGATCCTTACTTCTTGGAACCCTTCATTATATGGTTTAACTCTCTGTCCATTTACTTTAAAAGTTTCATTTGTTCGAGAGTTAAGCAATTCTATAGCACCGGAAGGATATACCTGAGTTATCTCGAAAGGACCACTCCATCAAGACTTGAGTTTTCCTGGAAATAGACGGAGATGAGAATTAATAAGCAAAACTTTCATACATGGGCTCAATGTCTTTCGCACTATAATTCTGTCATGAAGTGCTTTAGTGCGATCCTTATAAATCCTCGAACTCTCATATGCCTCATTCCTCAGTTCATCTAACTCTGAAATTTGCAGAAAATGTTCTCTCTTTGCCTTGTCCAAGTCTAAGTTTAGAGTCTTAATTGCCTAATATGCCTTGTGCTCCAACTCAACTGGTAAATGACAAGCCTTATCGAAAACCAATCGGTATGGACTCATTCCCAAAGGAATCTTGAAAGCAGTTTGATATGCCCACAATGCATCATGCAATCTACTCGCCCAATCCATCCTTGATAAGTTGACTGTTTTCTCTAGAATTCCTTTGATTCGCTTGTTGGATGTCTCAACTTGTCCTGAAGTCTGTGGTGTGCATTAATTTCTCAAAAAGTTTGTTGCAGAAATGACTTCCTCCATCACTGACTATCACTCTTTGCATGCCAAATCTGCTAAGAATATATTCCTTCACAAATTTAACAACCACATTAGCATCATTAGTACGGGTGGGATTGCCTCCACCCATTTTGAAACATAATCAACAGCAACTAAAATGTACTCATAACCAAAAGACTTGGGAAAAGGACCCATGAAGTCTATTCCCCACACATCAAACAGTTCAACAACAATATAAGATTGAAGGGGCATTTCATTCCTCCTCCCAATGTTACCCACTCTTTAACAGCGGTCACAATGCTTACAATATTCTTGAGCATCTTTGAATAGAGTAGGCCAGTAAAAACCACTTTGAAGCACCTTTTCTGCAGTCTTTCTCCCTCCAAAATGACCACCACAGTGAAGGTGATGACAAAATTGAAGAACACTCAGTTGTTCTTCCTCAGATACACACCTGCGAACTATCTCATCTTTGCTTATCCGGAATAGGTAAGGTTCATCCCAAAAATAAAATTTACTCACGTGCAAAAACCTTTTCTTTTCCTGAAATGACATGTCAGAATGCAAAATACCACAAGCAAGATAGTTAGCAATATCTGCAAACAAAGGTGCATTCATTACCACAAACAACTGCTCATCAGGAAATGCTTCTAGATTTTTATGAATGCTATCAGATGCAAGATTTTCACCAAAGAAAGGTAATCTAGATAAATGATCAGCTACAACATTTTCACTTCCCTTAGTATCTTTGATTTGAAAATCAAATTCTTGCAATAATAACACCCATCTAATTAGACGAGGTTTATCATGTTGTTTTGTCAAAAGATATTTTAGAGCTGCATGATCTGAATGCACAGTAATGTTTGACCCAATTAAACATGCTTTAAACTTGTCTAAGGCAAAAACAACAGCTAACATTTCCTTTTCAGTTGTTGTGTAATTCATTTGCGCACTATTTAGGGTCAAGCTAGCATAATAGATCACTCTCAAAAATTTCTCAACCCTTTGCCCAAGGACAGCTTCTACTGCATGATTAGAGGCATCACACATAATTTCAAAAGGTAAAGACCAAACAGGAGCTACAATTACCGGTGCACTAGTCAATTTTTCCTTAAGGGAATTAAAAGCATGCATGCATTGTGCAGTAAACTCAAATGAAACATCTTTCCCAAGCAAATGACACAATGGTTGGCTTATGTTAGAAAAATCTTTAATAAACCTCTTGTAAAAACCTGCATGCCTAGAAAACTTTTTATTCCCTTAACAGAGGTAGGTGGGGGTAACTTAGCAATCAACTCTACCTTAGCCTTATCCACCTCAATCCCTTTACTCGACACAACATGGCCTAATACAATGCCCTGAGTAACCATGAAATGACTCTTTTCCCAACTCAAAGTGAGGTTACATTCAATGCATCTCTCAAGCACAAGAATAAGTTTATTGAGGCAATTATCAAAAGAATCACCAAAAATAGAAAAGTCATCCATAAATACCTCAATAAAATCATCTATCATGTCTGTGAAGATAGACATCATGCATCTCTGAAAAGTTGCAGGCACATTGCACAAGCCAAAGGGCATACGCCGAAATGCATAAGTCCCAAAAGGGCAAGTAAAAGTAGTCTTGGATTGATCCTCTAGTGATATCGGCACCTGATAATACCCTGAAAGTCCATCCAAAAAGCAATAATGTGAGTGTCCAGAAAGTTTATCCAACATCTGATCAATAAAAGGAAGAGGAAAATTATCTTTCTTTGTGGCATTGTTCAACTTCCTATAATCGATACACATTCTCCACCCAGTAGTAGTCCTAGTAGGAACCAATTCATTCTTTTCATTTTTCACCACAGTGATTCCTGATTTCTTAGGCACTACATGTACTGGGCTCACCCACTCACTATTAGCTATTGGATATATCACTCCTTCATTAAGCAATTTAAGCACTTCCTTCTTAACCACTTCACTCATGTTTAGGTTATGGCGCCTTTGGGTCTCCCTCACAGGTTTAGCTTCCTCTTCTAAGTGTTAGGAAATCAAGGAGATCACTGCAAACCAAAAACACACAGCGGAAAAAATTTTGATCTCTAATTTCCACTAGGATCCATGCTGTTCGTTTAATTCGACGAAAGTGTTCAAAGAACTAACCTGTTGATGATTTGAAATCACAGTTCGGAAGAGATGCGTCGATAGCGAAATACTCTCTATCACGTATCCACACGAATGCTACCGTCTGGAGTGCTAGCTCTCTGCAACGGCGAAGGCTGGAAAAACATTTTCTCTAAAACATATTAGGGTTCCTTTGTTTTCGTTCTCTTTTTTTTTTTCTAATGTTACATCTAAGAAGACTTAACGTCTAGAGTGAATATAATCACTCCAGAATCCAATTCGAAATTGGATAAGGTAAGTCAAATTCAAAATCCAAATCTAATAAGGATTCTGAATATATTATCTAATAATATATATAAAAAAATGAAATTAATAATAATAAATATTAATATCTAATATCTAATATTATTAATATTATATCCAGCCCAAAGCGCATTCTTGTGTGTGACCTGATAGGCCCATATTATTTGGCAATCAATTTAATCTCTATTAAACCAACAAGTCGTAATTGGCCTCTAGCAAGGCGTTACAACTACCCAATTAATATAAGGAATGTCCAATTTACCTAATAATAGTACATGCATTAATCCCTTTGTCACACGATATCTAGCTTGAACATAAGTCATGGTCAACGTCATACTTATATTGTCCAAACTTATGATTACTCGATCTCCAAGTAGACTGATAAAAAACAAATGAAATTGATCACACTATCAATTCATTTGAGCACGGCCATGCATTTCACAGTCTCACTTATCGAGGGGCCCAAAAGATATCTCTCTCAAAGAGAGCGACAAATTCTATCTTGATTGTTCATTATCCTCTACATAATTTCTATCATATATGATCATAACCTTTATTACTATCCAGTTACGGATAATGTTTGATCATGTCAAAATATAATAGTCCTTATATTGGAAACTATGACAATCTCAAGTCAAAGAATTAATACATAACTATCATGAGATTTACTTATGACACTAACCCATGTAGTAATCTCATGATGGGTCTATCCAATACATTGTTCTCTAACAAGTATCTATGAAATTGATTTGTACACATAACCATCTGATGATTATCAAATCAATGTTCATACTGGTTAAGAATTATTTTTTTTATCTCTATAACAATAATAAACCAGGGACAAATATCAAAATTGTGTAACATGCAAACAAACCATAATGATAATAAAACCTCATTTATTAATAATGAATGTATAACATAAAGATCCAAATAAATGGCCTAGGGCACATACGCTAACAATCTCCCACTTGCACTAGGCCTACAAATTTCTAAGACCCATAGATCTAGTGTACTGATCATGCTTGACCCGTGAGAGAGGCTTTGTTAATGGATAGGCTATGTTATCATTTGTGTCAACTTTTCATATCTTGATATCTCCTCTATCAATAATGTCTTGAATGAGGTGAAAACGCCTGAGTATATGCTTAGACCTTTGATGAAATTTAGGCTCTTTTACCTGTGCTATGGCACCATTGTTGTCACAATAAATGTCCACAGGATTTGCAATGCTAGGCACCACTCCTAGCTCAGTGATGAATTTCTTCAACTAGACTGCTTCCTTAGCTACATCTGATGCTGCTATATACTCAGCCTCTGTTGTAGAATCAGCCACAGTGCTTTGTTTTAAACTCTTCCAACTAACAGCTCCACCATTCAATGTGAATACAAAACCTGACTGCGATCTAAAATCATCTATGTCAGTTTGGAAACTAGCATTTGTGTAACCATTTACAACTAGCTCATCTTCCAAACCTCCATAAACCAAGAATACATCTTTAGTCCTTCGAAGGTACTTAAGAATATTCTTGACATCTGTCCAGTGACCTTCACCAAGATCAGCTTGAAATCTACTAGTTGTGCTTAATGGATATGAAACATCTCGTCTAGTACATAACATGGCATGCATAATAGATCCTATAGCAGAAGCATAAGGAATCTTATTCATTCGATCTCGCTCATAAGATGTCATAGGACATTGACTCTTGTTGAGATGAATGCCATGAGACATAGGCAAGAATCCCTTTTTGGAATCTTGCATGTTGAACCTCTTCAACACTTTATCTATGTATGTACTTTGACTCAGGCCAATTATCCTTCTTGATCTATCTCTATAGATCTTTATACCAAGGATGTAGGCAACCTCACCTAAGTCTTTCATTGAGAAAGAATTCCCTAACCAAGTCTTAACCTTTTGCAAGGTAGGGATATCATTCCCAATGAGTAATATGTCATCCACATATAAGACTAAAACACTACTGCACTCCCACTAACCATCTTGTAAACACAAGGTTCATCTTCATTCTTGATGAAACCAAAGTTCCTAACTGTTTCATCAAAACGAAGATTCCAGCTTCGAGATGCTTGCTTCAATCCATAAATGGATCTTTGAAGCTTGCAAACCTTTGTAGAATTCTCAGGATTTACAAAACCCTCAGGTTGTGTCATATACACATCCTCAAGCAAGTTTCCATTAAGGAAAGTGGTGTTGACATCCATTTGCCATATCTCATAATCATAGTATGCTGCAATGGCAATGAGAATTCTAACAAACTTAAGCATAACAACTGGTGAAAAGGTTTCATCATAGTCTATACCATGAGTTTGCTTGAAACCTTTTGCAACAAGCCTTGCTTTATAGGTCTGCACATTCCCATCCATGTCAGTTTTCTTCTTGAAAACCCATTTGCAACCAATAGTCTTAATACCCTCTGGAGGATCAATTAAAGACCAAACTTGGTTGTCAAACATAGATTGCATCTCAGATTTCATGGCTCCAAGCCATTTGTCTGAATCTGGACCTAACACAGCTTCTTGATAGGTAGTAGGCTCATCTTGATCTATGAGCATTACTTCACTATCATCAGTCATAAGAAATCCATATCTCTCTGGCTGATGACGTGTCCTATCAAACCTGTAAGGGATTTGTGTTACATCTTCAGACTCCACAACTACTTTTGGTTCTGAAATAGACTCTATAGACGGCTCAATGATTTCTTGTGGCACTTGAGTTTCCTCAAGTTCTACTATACTCCCACTAGTTCTCTTAGAAAGAAATTCCTTTTCCAAAAAGATCCCATTTCGAGCAACAAATACTTTGTTCTCTGAAGGAGTATAGAAATAGTATCCTTTAGTTTCCTTAGGATACCCCACAAAATTACATTTGATAGACTTTGGAGCTAACTTATTTGAAATTGGTCTTTTCACATAAGCTTCACAACCCCAAATCTTAAGAAAAGACAAACTAGGTGTCTTACCTGTCCATATCTCATATGGTGTCTTTTCAACCGCCTTAGATGGTACACGGTTCAGAATGAATGTAGCTGTCTCCAAGGCATAACCCCAAAAAGATAAAGGAAGATCCGCTTGACTCATCATTGATCGAACCATATCTAATAGAGTTCGATTTCTCCTTTCAGAAACTCCATTCCACTGTGGAGTTCCTGGAGGAGTCAGTTGTGAAACAATTCCACAATCCTTTAGATGATCATCAAACTCTTGGCTCAAATATTCACCACCTCAATCTGATCGAAGTAGTTTAATTGTTTTACCAAGTTTATTTTGTACTTCATTTTGAAAAGTTCTAAACAGTTCAAAAGACTCATGCTTATGTTTCATTAGGTAGACATAGCCATACCTACTGAAATCATCAGTAAAAGTAATGAAGTATCGAAATCCTCCTCTGGCACTAATGCTAAAAGGACCACATACATCTGTATGTATCAAGCCCAATAAATCATTAGCCCTTTCACTATGCCCAGTAAAAGGATCCTTTGTCATCTTACCAAGCAAACAAGACTCACATGTTTCAAATGATTCAAAATCAAATGAATCTAATAATACATCTTGATGGAGCTTAGAAATGTGTTTCTCATTTATATGGCTAAGGCGACAATGCCATAAATAAGTAGGGTTTAACTCATTTGGCTTAGTTCTCTTAGAAGCTATGTTATAGATATCATTACCATTAGAATCATCAAGATTAAGGATATAAAGGCCATTATAAGAATTTGCAATACTATAAAGCAAATCATTTTTATCAAAAATAGAACATTTCTTATTCTTAATAAAAAATGAATAACCTTCATCATCCAAAACAGATACTGAAATAAGATTCCTACTCATAGTAGGAACATAAAAGCAATTGTTCAAAATTAACAAAAACCCATTAGGCATAACATGTTCATAAGTTCCTACAGCTATAGCAGCAACTCTTGCTCTATTGCCAACACGTAGGTCCACTTCGCCCTTCTTCAGCATCCTACTCCTTTTGAGTCCCTACATATTTGTACAAATATGAGATCCACATCTGGTATCTAATACCCAGGAAGAAGGAATAGATAAATTAATTTCTATAACATAAATACCTGAAGATGTAGTCTCACTACCCTTCAACTTCTTTAACTCATCCAAATAGAGTTGACAATTTCTCTTCCAATGCCCAGGCTTGTTGCAATGGAAACAAGTCCCTTCCTTAGGAACTTTAGCCTTAGGTTCAGGTTTTGGTTTAGCTTGTCCCTTGGACCCTTTAGCACCTTTTGCCTTACCCTTGCCTTTAGTATCTTTGGCTTTCTTTTTCATTTGTTTAATATTGACATTCAATATTTGGGTAGGCTTTTTGATATTCCCCTCAGCAGTTTTGAGCATACCATGTAGCTCAGGAATGGATTTCTCCATGTCATTCATGTTATGGTTCATGACAAACTCTGAGAAACTGCTAGGCAATGAATGTAGGATCAAATCTGTGGAGAGTTCTAAACTCAGGGGATATCCAAGTCTAGCAAGGTGATCTAGATAGCCTTTCATCTTCAAAACATGAGCACTAACAGATTCACCTTCAGACATTTTGCAGTCAAATAATGCAACAGCGGTGTCAAACCTATCTTGTCTAGCCTATTGTTTGAAAGCTTGTTTGAGATGCACACTCATCTCATAAGCTTCTAAGTGTTCCAGATCCTTCTAAAGTCCTGGACACATAGTAGCCAACATAAGACATCCAATGTCATTGGAATCATACACATGCTTCTTATGCTTACTCTTAGCAGCATTAGAAGCATCAGCAGGAGGTGGGTCAGGGACAGCTTCATCAAGCACGTAGGACTTTTTCTCTTGTTTGAGAACAATTCTCAGGATCCTAAACCAGTCAACAAAATTAGTCCCACATTCTTTCAGTTTTTCCTTCTCAAGGATAGATCGCAGTGATAAGGTGGAATTGTTACTAGCAGCCATCTACAAAATAAATATGCAAAGTCAAATTTTAATTAATAATGAGGTTAAAATTATTTAAACTCCTACTAAAAATATAACCCTCTAAAGAAACCACTTTGAAGCACCTTTTCTGCAGTCTTTCTCCCTCCAAAATGACCACCACAGTGAAGGTCATGACAAAATTAAAGAACACTCAGTTGTTCTTCCTCAGATACACACCTGCGAACTATCTCATCTTTGCATATCTGGAATAGGTAAGGTTCATCCCAAAAATAAAATTTACTCACGTGCAAAAACCTTTTCTTTTCCTAAAATGACATGTCAGAACGCAAAATACCACAAGCAAGATAGTTAGCAATATCTGCAAACCAAGGTGCATTCATTACAACAAACAACTACTCATCAGGAAATGCTTCTAGATTTTTATGAATGCTATCAGATGCAAGATTTTCACCAAAGAAAGGTAATCTAGATAAATGATCAGCTACAACATTTTCACTTCCCTTAGTATCTTTGATTTGAAAATCAAATTCTTGCAATAATAACACCCATCTAATTAGATGAGGTTTAGCATGTTGTTTTGTCAACAGATATTTTACAGCTGCATGATCTGAATGCACAGTAATTTTTGACCCAATTAAATATGCTCTAAACTTATCTAAGGCAAAAACAACAGCTAACATTTCCTTTTCAGTTGTTGTGTAATTCATTTGCGCACTATTTAGGGTCAATCTAGCATAATAGATCACTCTCAAAAATTTCTCAGCCCTTTGCCCAAGGACAGCTCCTACTGCATGATTAGAGGCATCACACATAATTTCAAAAGGTAAAGACCAAACAGGAGCTACAATTACCGGTGCACTAGTCAATTTTTCCTTAAGGGAATTAAAAGCTTGCATGCATTATGCAGTAAACTCAAATGGAACATCTTTCCCAAGCAAATGACACAATTGTTGTCTTATTTTAGAAAAATGTTTAATAAACCTCCGGTAAAAACCTGCATGCCCTAGAAAACTTCTTATTCCCTTAACAGAGGTAGGTGGGGATAACTTAGCAATCAACTCTACCTTAGCCTTATCCACCTCAATCCCTTTACTCGACACAACATGGCCTAATACAATGCCCTGAGTAACCATGAAATGACTCTTTTCCCAACTCAAAGTGAGGTTACATTCAATGCATCTCTCAAGCACAAGAACATGTTTATTGAGGCAATTATCAAAAGAATCACCGAAAACAAAAAACCCATCCATAAATACCTCAATAAAATCATCTATCATGTCTGTGAAGACAGACATCATGCATCTCTGAAAAGTTGCATGCGCATTGCACAAGCCAAAGGGCATACGCCGAAATGCATAAGTCCCAAAAGGGCAAGTAAAAGTAGTCTTGGATTGATCCTCTAGTGATATCGGCACCTGATAATACCCTGAAAGTCCATCCAAAAAGCAATAA
This sequence comes from Garcia nutans, assembly GCA_947685225.1. NCBI lineage: Eukaryota > Viridiplantae > Streptophyta > Magnoliopsida > Malpighiales > Euphorbiaceae > Garcia > Garcia nutans. The sequence goes on from CANTUV010000045.1 coordinate 43,115,942, forward strand.
TGTGAGTGTCCAGAAAGTTTGTCCAACATCTGATCAATAAAAGGAAGAGGGAAATGATCTTTCTTTGTGGCATTGTTCAACTTCCTATAATCGATACACATTCTCCACCCAGTAGTAGTCCTAGTAGGAACCAATTCATTCTTTTCATTTTTCACCACAGTGATTCCTGATTTCTTAGGCACTACATGTACTGGGCTCACCCACTCACTATTAGCTATTGGATATATCACTCCTTCATCAAGCAATTTAAGCACTTCCTTCTTAACCACTTCACTCATGTTTTGGTTAAGGTGCCTTTGGGTCTCCCTCGCAGGTTTAGCTCCCTCTTCTAAGTGTTAGGAAATCAAGGAGATCACTGTAAACCAAAAACACGCAGCGAAAAAATTTTTGATCTCTAATTTCCACTAGGATCCATGCTGTTCGTTTAATTCGACGAAAGTGTTCAAAGAACTAACCTGTTGATGATTTGAAATCACAGTTTGGAAGAGATGCCTCGATCGCGAAACACCCTTTATCGCGTATCCACACGAATGCTACCGTCTGGAGTGCTAGCTCTCTGCAATGGCGAAGGCTGGAAAAATGTTTTCTCTAAAACGTATTAGGGTTCCTTTGTTTTTGTTCTCTTTTTTATTCTAATGTTACATCTAAGAAGACTTAACATCTGGAGTGAATATAATCACTCCAGAATCCAATTCAAAATTTGATAAGGTAAGTCAAATTCAGAATCCAAATCTCATAAGGATTCTGAATATATTATCTAATAATATATATATAAAAAATGAAAATATTAATAATATTAATAATAAATATTATTATCTAATTTTAATATTATTAATATTATATCCAGCCCAAAGTGCATTCTTGTGTGTGACCCGATAGGCCCATATTAATTGGCAGTCAATTTAATCTCTATTAAACCAACAAGCCGTAATTGGCCTCTAGCAAGGCGTTACAACTACCCAATTAATATAAGGAATGTCTAATTTGCCTAATAATAGTACATGCATTAATCCCTTTGTCACACGATATCTAGCTTGAACATAAGTCATGGTCAACGTCATACTTATATTGTCCAAACTTATGATTACTCGATCTCCAAGTAGACTGATAAAAAACAAATGAAATTGATCACACTATCAATTCATTTGAGTACGGCCATGCATTTCACAGCCTCACTTATCGACGGGCCCAAAAGATATCTCTCTCAAAGAGAGGGACAAATTCTATCTTAATTATTCATTATCCTCTACATAATTTCTATCATATATGATCATAACCTTTATTACTATCCAGTTACGGATAATGTTTGATCATGTCAAAATATAATAGTCCTTATATTGAAAACTATGACAATCTCAAGTCAAAGAATTAATACATAACTATCATGAGATTTACTTATGACACTAACCCATGTAGTAATCTCATGATGGGTCTATCCAATACATTGTTCTCTAACAAGTATCTATGAAATTGATTTGTATCACTATACACATAACCATCTGATGATTATCAAATCAATGTTCATACTGGTTAAGAATTATTTTTTTTTATCTCTATAACAATAATAAACCAGGGACAAATATCAAAATTGTGTAACATGCAAACAAACAATAATGATAATAAAATCTCATTTATTAATAATGAATGTATAACATAAAGATTCAAATAAATGGCCTAGGGCACATACACTAACACTAAGGTGATTCTATGCATGCACATTGAAGGGCTAATACCTTTGATATCACTCAATCCCCATCCTATCACTCTTTTCAATCTTTTAAGCTCACTCACCAACTTCATCTCTTCCTATTCACTAAGTTCGCTAGATATTATCACAGGTAAGGTGTTGTGATCTCCTAAAAACACATATTTCATATTTTTAGGCAACTCTTTCAGCTCTAACTAAAGTGAAGGATTCTTCTCTTCTTTTTGGATGGAGGGAAGTTCAAATGCTGGGTCTGGGTCCTCCTTAAGTTCCTCTATTTTAGCACTCTCTAATGTCTCAAGGCAATTGGCTATTTCTTAGTCAAAAATATCCAAGCCACGATCTAAGGTCAGTGCCATCTCCAATTTATCTGAGGAACTTGTCTGCAAGAAAACATCTGAAACAACTGCGTCAATATAATCAATTAAAGAGCAATCCTCATATAATGCAGTTGTAGGAATGGGAGAAGTGTTAAAAATAGAAAATTCAACCGTCTGTCCCAAGATAGTCATTGACAATTTACCATTTTTAACATCTATCAAGGTGTTGGTAGTAGCCATAAAAGGCCTACCCAGTAGAATAGTGTGTGCGGATGGTGTAGGGTTACTTCCTTCCATGTCAAGAACTATAAAATCCACAGGCACTATCAACCCACCAACCTTAACTAACACATCTTCTATAACTCCTTTCGGGAATCTAAGATATCTGTCAGCTAATTGCAAAACCATTTTGGTAGGTTTAAGTTCCCCAAGTTCTAATTCGAGATACACAGAATAAGGCATCAAATTAACACTGGCTCCTAAATCACACATGCCATCAGTCCCCTTCCCATTACCCATAGTAATTTGAATTATGAAACTACCAGGATCCTTTAGTTTCGGAGGCAGTTTATGTTGCAGAACAGCACTAGCTACCTCTGATACTATCACCTTCTCATTTGGCTCATACCACTTTTTCTTGGTGTTCAATTCCTTGAAGAATTTGGCATAAGCCAGCATGTTCTTTATTGCTTCAAGTAAAGGTAAGTTAATACTTACCTTAGACAACATGTTGAAGATGTCTAAAAATTGCTTAACTTGTTTATCATTCTTCAACCTGCTGGGGAATGGTATAGGTGGCCGGTAAGGATTACTTCCCTTGTGTAAATCTGCTGAAGGGGATTTCTCCATTGATTTTTCTCCAACACCTTTATTCTCTGGTTCTCCTTCCTTTTTGTTCTTTTGATCACCTGCATTCATAGAATTATTTTCAACATTATTATTTATTACCTTGCCACTTCTAAGAACAGTCACTGCTTGTGCCTGCTCAGGTTGACTCGAAAATTTTCCTTTTTGTTGAATCTTCATCTGTTGTGCAAGTTGTCCCACTTGGGTCTCCACTTTCTTAAAAGATGTTTCTAATGAATCTAGCCTTTTGTTATTCATCTCTTGATTCTTAGCACTGACTTGGATAAAGGCCTATAAATTAACCTCCAAACTCTCTCTCTTAGGTTGCCCTTGATTTGAAGATTGACCCTGCGGTTGGTTTTGTCTCTGGAGCAAATGGAAAGGTTGTTGAGAATTATTTGTTGCCCAGGAAAATTTTGGATGATTCCGCCAACCAGGATTGTAAGTATTTGAGTAAGGATCATTATGGGTCCTTGGTTGATATCCCCCCATAGCATTAACTTGCTCAGAGTCATTTCCATAAGATTCGTATACAGAGGGGCATATATTTGCTCCATGCCCGAAAGTTCCACAAATTCCACACACTTCTTGAGTGGATGAAGAAGTATTATTCTTCATGTTTAGCATCTGCACTTGCCTTGTCAATTCCGCTATCTGATTGACCATCTCACTGTTGGCTTCCAATTGGTTCACCCCTTTACTTCTTCCTCTTACACTTTTCTATTGAGAATTAGCTCCCAACATTTCAAAGATTTCATAAGTTTCATCTGTTGTCTTTTCTCCCATAGCTCCCCCAGCTGCGTTATCAACAGTATTCTGAAATTTCTGGGTTAGACCATCGTAGAAAAATTGATTCAGAAGTTGAAGTGGGTAGTGATGATGTGGACACTTGATCAATAACATCTTAAACCTGTCCCAAGCCTCATGAAATGGCTCTCCTTCAAATTGAGAGAATGCAGCTATTTTCCCTCTCAATTCAGCTGTCTTCTGATGTGAGTAAAATTTGCCCATAAACTTTTTATAGACTTGCTCCCAAGTTGTCAAAGAATTTTCAGGCAACATCATAAGCCAGTTTTTGCCCTATCCTTCAATGTGTACGGAAAACACCTCATCCTCAACTGGTCTTCTGTTAGTCCTCCCAATGGAAATGTGTTGAGGGTGGAGTAGAAATCTCAGACAAAATTTAAAGGATCTTCATTTGGGACTCCATAGAATGATGGCACCATGTTGTAATGGATATTCTTCAACTCATAATTTCTTGCTGCAGCTGTCAATCTTATACAAGATGTGGAAGTTCCAATGACAGGTCTGGCAAAATCCCTCATAGTTCTTTGCCTTTCGTCTCCCATATCGGTAGATTGTGCAGTATCCGACTCAAAATCAGTAGTGTCCTCCTCTGTATCAAATCTGGTATATAGTTCAAACTCTTCTTTGCTCCTTTTCACTCTCTGAATTTCTGGAATAACTGGGTATAGCTCTCCTCCGAGTGATCTCCTGCCTTGCATAAATAAAATTTCTGAAAAAAAAGAATTATTAAAAGCAAAAGACAAATCAAATCAAATGTAAACAATGATAAATAATTTAAAATATTTATGCCTAATAAACAATTACGCCAATTAGCTTCCCCGGCAACGGCGCCAAAAACTTGTTGTGCTCTAATTAACACTACTAGAACTACACTCGCAAGTATACGAGGCTGCTGTAGTATTTTGGTGAACACCTCAAGGTCGTCTCACAAGGAAGCTAGATAAGCTAATTGATTATCAAATTGCAAATAACAAATTATCAATAAATTTAAATTGCTAACAACTAATGAAGACAGATCGAGTGGAATTTAAAACAATGAAAGTAAACTGAGCTGGTATATTGATTCACTTAATAGAAAGGTTTAGGGTTTACACTTCTCTACTAACTTATATGTATGAACGGCTATTCCTCTCAACCAATTTAATTTCAAAGATCAGATTTCAAGCAACTTAATGAATCGAATCAAGGAAATAAGCTCTCGCATTCAATCCTCTTTCAATTAATCTTGTTACTATTGAAGTGATCTTTTTCTTAGGTTTATATTTCTAATTCACCTAAGTCCTTAATTGAATTGTTCCAGCATTAGACTTCATTTCTCAATCCTTCATCTAATACCTCAAACACATAATTGGTGGCCAATCAATTATATATTAACATTATTCCATTCAATTAAGGCTAAAGAAATAATTCAGTTAAGAGCAATAACCATTTCATACAATCATAGTAGATCCATACAAACCCCAGACTAGATCAAAATTAGTTCATAATGATGCTATCAAACAAATTCATCTCATTAAAATTCAAAGAAATTAATTTAGACATAAGAGAATCCATAAATACAATTCCAATGAAACTTAAGAGATAGAGTTTGAGAACAAAACCAAATTACAAACTTTCTTTGGCTTTTGAAGAATCTTTTATTCTGATCTTTGCTAAAAGAATATTGCAATGGCTAAAACTAATTTAATCTAGACTGTTTGCATGAAAGTGTAATCAAAACTCCAAAAGAAAATGAATGATAGCTCAACAGGTTATGTTTGATGGTTGATAAAATGTGTAACCCCTTTCAAAAACCCTAATCTTCTTATTTATACAAAACCCTCGCTCAAAATCCGCGTCTTCTTTCTTTCCTTAGCCCCATGGAGTGACACGGCCAAGCTTGTGGCCGTGTCATGTGACACGGCCAGTGGCTTGGCCGTGTCACCTGGATGTGACAGCTTCTATGTAATCTTTCTTCTTTGCTTCTGTGGAATTGAGTGTGACAAGGCCAAGCTCCTGGCCGTGTCACCTAGGTGTGTCACCTACTAATTCTCTTCGTTCTTTGATCTTCTTTCTTTGGTCTTCTTCCTTGGCTAAATATGGGACACGGCCAAGCTTGTGGCCGTGTCACATGGCTTGGCCGTGTCACCTGCCAGTGCCAACTTCTGCTAGATTTTCCTTCCTTTCTTGGTTCCCTTGGTTTTGCCCTTAAGGTGAGACACGGCCAGTGCCTTGGCCGTGTCTTGCTGCTTCATGCTATTCTTTCTTCCAAGGAAATATTTTGCATATTAACCTAAAATAAACACTTGAAACAAACTTTAAACAAGAATCAAATGAAAAATTAACCAAAAATACATAAACACCACACTAAAAACTAGTATAAAAATGACATAAACACTGGAATAAATTAAAACTACCATAATTGATCAAATCACTAAATAAACAGATAAAAACTACCAAAATACCTGAAGAAAACAATAATCATCATAATAAATAAGATACAATTCTATGACAAAAACTAATAAAACATGTCTCTCGGCTCCCTCTCTCCAAAACCTCCATTTTTCTTAACCAAAACCAAATTAAACCCATTCAATCTTCTTCTTTTCTCATCAAAAACCAATTAAATCCGTTAAAGCTTCAATTTTCACCGAAACTATCAATATGCCTAGAACAAAGATGGTGTCCCACCACAAGAGGAGGCAACCTCCAACTTCAGCTCCATCTTCATCTTCATCATCTTCAAGGAGAGCAACTCTTCTAGCTAGGGGTTTCTTTCCATCAAGGTATGTAAGTGAAGAATCCCTTAATGCTCTTCATATTAAGGATAATTTTTATAATTATGTTCAAACCCTTGGATGGGAGAAATTAGTTTCCCTTAAACCTTTGCAATTTCAAGAGCTTACCATGGAATTTTTAACCTCTCTTAAGGTTGAAAGAGATGAACAGAAATTTTGCATTAGGTTATATTTTAAATTGGTTGGGAAACCATGTGTACCTAAGGGTTTTAAATAGCAATTTGCATGGGGAGCACTGGGCTCGGGAACATATGTGGCCATATCGGCCAAGGCAACAAAATTGAGTAATCCTACTCTAAGATATTTACATCGCTTTATGTCTTGTGGGTTCTTTTCACGGAAGGAAAGCACAGGTGTTGTGGAAATAAGCAAACTCTTTTTCTTAGACTGTGCTAGTAATGTCATACCCGTTAGTGTCAGTTATTGGTTGGCCGATATTTTTGACAATGTGGAGAATAAAAAGAAGGGTGCCATTTGTATTGGAGGATTGGTTACCACTTTAGCAACAATCCTTCTTAATGGTTTTGACTCGAGCAACTCCCATATGACTAGAATCTCGGGTAATGATTCGTTAGACCTGGCCACACTTGAGAAGATGCATATGGTTATAAAAAGAGGAGGGGCTTAATAGATGGCTACAGTTGAGCCAGATGCACCAGGGGGCCGGCAAAAGGGAACACGAGTCCATGAGGAGTCCGACTCAGATTCTCTTGATTTGGATGAAGATGCTCCAGTCTCAAACAATTAGGAGATCATTAATAGAATAAAAGCACTGGAAAGCAAGGTCGATCATAACCATGCTACAGTCATGCAACAGTTGGACCAAATCAATAGCAACCTTGCTAAGATTCTGAGCCTCCATCCTTCAGTTGCATCATCATCACATCCTCCATCACCATAGATCAAATTGGTTCCAACCTTTTGAGAAAATTTCTTACTTTCTTATTTTTATTTATCTCATATTTTCGTTGATATTTTTCTTTATTGTTTTTAATGTTAACACTTTATATTTTGGTTATTTTATATATATTGTATTTTGTTCCTGAACAATTGATGTTTGTGGGTGAAAAGATAGCGTTTGCCTCAAAAGGGAATGATGGAAAACAGGTTGTACCTTAACTCTTTTTCTTTATTATCCTTGTTTCCATTGAGGACAATGTAACTCATAAGTGTGGGGTAATCTTTAAGCTTTCCTTTAATTTTTGTTTTGTTTTCTTTGTGTGTTATAATGTACATTTTTCATGGCGTAATTGTTGGAAACTTATTGACTTTTCTGTAATTCTAGCATTACATTTGAGCCTTTAGTATCAGTATAAAGATTAGCATTTGAATTCATTCAGGATCAATTTTCACATTCTGCAATTCATGACATATAAATCTTTGAGAACCCACCCTTTGTGAGTTTTGAGCCTCATAGATTGAATATTATTGTCAATCGATTTTCTTTTCTTAAGTGTGCACCTTCATGATTTTGCATCTCTAGAGCTTGCTTTTGCATACTAATTGAACTCACATTATGATTTCATTTCAAGTTTCAAAATGATGAAGGCAAATTAGGATTAACCCCCTTTAGCTTAAAAAGACCTCCCTTAATTGTGAATTCCTTAGTGAGTCAAGTTGAGCCTTGACCTTTTCTTGATTGATCAACACAGTTCATAACTCAACATTTTTTTATTATTATCATACCTTCATTAAGGAATGGAGTTTCTAATGATATGACAATAGGAGTGGTTTAATTCATAAGTGTGGGGTAAGCAATTAAAAAAATTAATAAAAATAAAAAAATAAAAAAAATTGCTTTAGTAAGATTTTGGGCTGAAATGCATACTTTGCAGATTGTATTTGACTAAGAGTCGATTATTCTTTTCCTCTACATTTGAGCTAGATGTTCAATGCAATTTTATATTTTGTATATATATATATAAAATAATAAATAAAAATAAAAAGATAAGATATATATATATACAAATTTCATATATTTTCTAGCATTAGTCATTAAAGAGGAATTTCGACTCATTCACTTTTCTTTAAGTATGCAAGTATGTGAGACTATGAACGGTTGGTGAATATGCCATTTGAGGGAGTTACGAGTTTCTATGAAAGATTATTATCTAATTTAGATACTCCATTTCTTAATGTTCAAACTTAAATGTCTTTTCTCACACCTTCACCTTAGCCCCATTACATCCAAACGAAAAGACCTTCGGATTATTTCTTGAGAAAATTCAGTGAGAGAGATAGGATAATTAAGCAAGTTTATGGCAGTATGCAGTCATGATTGGTTTGAGTGAATTAACCTTTGAAATTGAGAGAAACACTTAGATGAGAGATGAGATTTGTTATGTCTGAATTAATGAATGAGTTAAGAAAATCTTGATTTAAGTAAATTGCATTTATTTATTACTGAGTCTTAAAGGATTTCATCTTATATACTTGAATTATAGTTAAGGTTAATTGAGTTTTTAATTTATGCCATGTGAATTTGCTTGAGGACAAGCAAAGTTTTAAGCGTGGGGTAGTTGTTTTATTAGTTTTTGTCATAAAATTGTTATTTATTTATTATGATGATTATTGTTTTCTTCATGCATTTTGGTAGTTTTAATCTGTTTATTTAGTGATTTCTTCAATTTGGTAGTTTTTAATTTATCCCAGTGTTTATGTCATTTTTGTACTAGTTTTTATTATGATGTTTATGTGTTTTTGGTTAATGTTTCATTTGATTCTTGTTTAAAGTTTGTTTTAGGTTAAAGTGCAAAAACTCCATTGGAAGATCAAAACAAAGAAAGAAGAGCATGAAGTAGCAAGACATGGCCAAGTCAAATCAAGCTTGGCTGTGTCACCTCAAGGAATTTTTGGTAGATCATGACACGGGTAGGAGACACGGCCAAGCCATTGGCCGTGTCTCACCTAAAGGGAAAAACCAAGGGAACCAAGAAAGAAAGGAAAATTTGGTAGAAGCTGACACTGGCAGGTGACACGGCCAAGCCACTGGCCATGTCACATGACACGAAAACAAGCTTGACCGTGTCCCTTCCTAAGCCAAAGAACAAAGGAAGAACCAAAGGAAAGAAACAGAAGCTGACACACCCAGGAGACATGGCCAAGCCGCTGGCCGTGTCACATGACATGGCCACAAGCTTGGCTATGTCACTCTCATCTCTAAAAAAGTAAAGAAGAGCAAGGAGAAATAGAAGCTGATACACCCAGGTGACACGGCCAAGCCACTGGCCATGTCACATGACACAGCCACAAGCTTGGCCATGTCACTCCATGGGACTAAAGAAAGAAAGAAAGCATGGATTTTCAGCGAGGGTTTTGTATAAATAAAAAGATTAGGGCAAGAGAAAGAGGATCATCCACACTTCCAGCCGTCCAACACATACTTTTCAGCTATTCTTCACTTTTCTTTTCAAGATTGATTTCACTTTCATGCAAACACTCTAGATCAAATTAGTTTTAGCCATTGCATTATTCTTTTAGCAAAAATCTAAGCAAGAGATTCTTCAGAAGCCAAAGGAAGTTGGTAATTTGGTTTTGTTCTTAAACTCTCTCGTAAGTTTCATTGAAATTGTATTTATGAATTCTCTAATGTCTAAATTAATTTCTTTAAATTTTAATGAGATGAATTTGTTTGATAGCATCATTATGAACTAATTTTGATCTAGTCTAGGGTTTGTATGGATCTACTATGATTGTATGAAATGGTTATTGCTCTTAACTGAATTATTTCTTTTATCCTTAATTGAATGGATTAATGTTAATATATAATTGATTGGCCACCAATTATGTGTTTGAGGTATGTAGATGAAGTATTGAGAAATGAAGTCTAATGCTGGAATAATTCAATTAGGGACTTAGGTGAATTAGAGATATAAACCTAAGGAAAATATCATTTTGATTGTAATAAGATTGATTGAAAGAGGTTTGAATGCGAGAGCTTATTTCCTTGATTTGATTAATTAAGTTGCTTGAAATATGATCTTTGAAATTAAACCAGTTGAGATAAATAACCATTCATACATATAAATTAGTAGAGAAGTGCAAACCCTAGGCTTTTCTATTAAGTGAATCAATATCCTTGTTTAGCTTCCTTTCATTGCTATAAGTTCAATTCATTTTCTTTTTCATTAGTTGTTCAGCAATTCAATCTTATAAATCAAAATCTACTAATTAATAATTTGTTCATTATGATTTGATAAATAATTAGTCTATCTAGCTTCCTTGTGAGATGACCTTGAGGTATTCACCAAAATACTACAGCAGCCTCGTATACTTGCGAGTTTGGCTTTAGTAGTGTTTATTAGAGCGCAACAAGTTTTTGGCGCCGCTACCGGGGAAGACTATTTAAGTAGTGATAGTTTGATTTTTTTATTTATTTAATTGTTTGTTTGTTTTCTTTGAATTGTTTGTTTGTTTGTTTTGTTTAATTTTCTTTCAATTTAATTATTTGTTTATTTTCTTTAAGTTGCTAAGTGCCTTTTGTAAAGATGCAGTTTTCAAGGCACGGGGGAGTTTATGATAGGAATGATGAGTCTGAAATGGCATGGCAATTAGCAGAATTGACGAATCAACTTAAGGTGCTAAATGCAAGAGGAAGAGCACCTATGCCACACCAGGAGATATGTGTAGCATGTGGCAATGCAGGGCATAGTGCAAATACATGCCCTTTCGGTTTTGCACAAAACCAAGAATGGCAAGAGGAAGAAGATGACTTTGATAGTTTCCAGCAAATGGGTAGAAATGACCAATATTCCAATCCTTACAACCCAAGCTGGGGAAGCCAACCAAATTTTTCTTGGGAAAATCAGCAACACATTCCACCTCAAAATTGTTTTCAACCTTACCAAAGAAGTTCATACTCTCAAGAACAATATTCAAATCAAGATTACCTTAAGAAACCCTCATTGGAGGATAGTTTGAATGCCTTCATTCAAACTAGCGCACAAAATCAAGATCGACTTAAGGAACCCACTTTGGAAGATAGTTTGAATGCCTTCATTCAAATTAGTTCACAAAATCAGAATCAATGCAAGAAATCCACAGTGGAAGATGATTTGAATGCTTACCTTCAAATTAGCACACAAAATCAGGAAGGGAGCAATGAGAGGTTTGATTCTTTGGAGGAATCATTGAAGAGGGTGGAAATTCAAGTTTGGCAACTGGCACATCAACTCCAAGCACACAAAAAGGAGGAATATCCTAGTCAATTGGAGCAAGTCAAGGTAATCACAAATTTGAGGAGTGAACATGTAATATATAAAAAATTTTGTGATTCCTTTGATGCAGGTACTAATCAAGAAGAAAACGGCGAGGAGATACAACCAAACATAGAGGAGTTAATTCAATCAAAGGAGGAGGAGAATTTGGAATCATCAACATCGAAAAAATTGCATGAACCTCCAAATCCTTACATGCCCCCAATTCCATTCCCAGGTAGGCTAAAGGAAGAAAATCAAGGTATGCAACTTTCCAAACTTTATGACATGCCTTATAGTGAAGATAGTGAAAATAAGCTTGAGATAGCCATAACCTTAGAAGAAGAGCAGGCATTGCCCAATTTAGAAAATGAGGAGATTAAGCTAATTTTAGATGTTGAGGTTGTTGAGAGGGGACTTGACATTGTTAAAGTGGATGAAGAAGTTATTCAACCAAACTTGGTTGAACTTAAAAAGTCCCCAAAAATCATTTCTTCTACTCTTGGTGCTAAGGAAGAGCAAAAATCTGATATGCCCATGTTGCACAAAGGCAAAGATTATTACCACGTTCCTATTGCACTGAAGGATTACCCTAAGATGACCTTCACATGTTTTCAAATACTGCTACTAAGGCGTAGCAATACATCGGGTTTCCTTCGGAGTTGTATGCTATCCATCCCTGCAGACATGAGCGACAATTGCATTATGGGTGGAAGGAGCCCTACATATCGTATATGGGAATGATGGAAATCATGTTTCATATAAACTCTATCTTAGTTTATGCATGCTCACATTGAGGACAATGTGAATCTTTAAGTGTGGGGTGCATTTTGTGTTTTTACTTTTAACCTGTTTTTGTTTTATGTTTTAGTAATGTAATGTTTTTCGTTGAATAAATGAATTTTGGGAGGTTCAATTGCTATAAATTGTTGATTGATGACCTTTGAATTTTTTAAGCATGAATTTGAGAATTGAGTAGAATTGGTACTTATTGTCAATTTTGTTGGTTTTTCCCTTGTATTGCCCTTAAACTGGTGAGGAATTGAGCCATCAACTTATCATTATTGTTGTGGGTGAACATTTTTTATTGATGAATTGTTAGAACTTGCTTTGACATGCATTTTAAGACTACATAAAAATTTCAATTAGGCATCAAGATGATTAAGGCAATTAGGTGAACCCACTTTGGCTTAGAAAGACCAACCCTATTTCCAATCTTAGTTAGACAATTTTAAGCCTATTTCATTTTCCCTTTTCTTTCTTTTTTGCAACACTACTAACTTTGAATCATGCTATTTTGTCTCTTACCCTTTCATTAGGTCAAGAGCATTTTAAGAGTATTTATGGCCGGATGTCGTGTTGAATTAAGTGTGGGGTTAATTTAGTAGGTTTAAGATTGCAAACTATTATGTTATTTAGTTGCAAACCCTAAAAAAAATAGAAAATAAAAAAATAAATAAAAATAATTTATATGTATGAATGGTTATTTCTCTCAACTAGTTTAATTTCAAAGATCATATTTCAAGCAACTTAATTAATCAAATCAAGGAAATAAGTTCTCGCATTCAAACATCTTTCAATTAATCATATTACAATCAAAATGATCTTTTCCTTAGGTTTATATCTCTAATTCACCTACGTCCCTAATTGAATTGTTCCAGCATTACACTTCATTTCTCAATCCTTCATCTAAATACCTCAAACACATAATTGGTGGCCTATCAATTATATATTAACATTAATCCATTCAATTAAGGATTAAAGAAATAATTCAGTTAAGAGCAATAACCATTTCATACAATCATAGTAGATCCATACAAACCCTAGACTAGATCAAAATTAGTTCATAATGATGCTATCAAACAAATTCATCTCATTAAAATTCAAATAAATTAATTTAGACATTAGAGAATTCATAAATACAATTTCAATGAAACTTAAGAGAGAGTTTAAGAACAAAACCAAATTACAAACTTCCTTTGGCTTTTGAAGAATCTCTTGCTTAGATTTTTGCTAAAAGAATAATGCAATGGCTAAAACTAATTTGATCTAGAGTGTTTGCATGAAAGTGAAATCAATCTTGAAAAGAAAAGTGAAGAATAGCTGAAAAGTATGTGTTGGACCGCTGGAAGTGTGGATGATCCTCTTTCTCTTGCCCTAATCTTCTTATTTATACAAAACCCTCACTGAAAATCTGCACTTTCTTTCTTTCTTTAGTCCCATTGAGTGACATGGCCAAGCCACTGGCCGTGTCATGTGACATGGCCACAAGCTTGCCCATGTCACCTGGGTATGTCAGCTTCTGTTTCTTCTTGCTCTTCTTTGCTTCTTTGGAGATGAGAGTGACATGGCCAAGCTTGTGGCCGTGTCATGTGACATGGCCCGTGGCTTGGCTGTGTCTCCTGGGTGTGTCAGCTTATGTTTCTTTCCTTTGGTTCCTTTGTTCTTTGGCTTAGGAAGGGACACGGCCAAGCTTGTGGCCGTGTCATGTGACACAGCCAGTGGCTTAGCTGTGTCACCTACCAGTGTCAGCTTCTGCCAAATTTTCCTTTCTTTCTTGGTTCCCTTGGTTTTGCCCTTTTGGTGAGACATGGCCAGTGGCTTGGCCGTGTCTCCTGCCCGTGTCATGATCTGCCAAAAATTTCCTTGAGGTGACACGGCCAAGCTTGATTTGGCTTGGCCATGTCTTGCTGCTTCATGCTCTTCTTTCTTTGTTTTGATCTTTCAAGGGAGTTTTTGCACTTTAACCTAAAACAAACTTTAAACAAGAATCAAATGAAACATTAACCAAAAACACATAAACATTACAATAAAAACAAGTACAAAAATGACATAAACACTAGGATAAATTAAAAACTACCAAATTGATGAAATCACTAAATAAACAGATTAACACTTAAAACTTTGCTTGTCCACAAGCAAATTCACATTCCATAAATTAAAAACTCAATTAACCTTAACTATAATTCAAGTATATAAGATGAAATCCTTTAAGACTCAGCAATAAATAAATGCAATTTACTTCAATCAAGATTTTCTTAACTCATTCATTAATTCAGACATAACAAATCTCATCTCTCATCTAAGTGTTTCTCTCAATTTCAAAGGTTAATTCACTCAAACCAATCATGATTGCATACTGCCATAAACTTACTTAATTATCCGATCTCTCTCACTGATTTTTCTCAAGAAATAATTCGAAGGTCTTTTCGTTTGGATGTAATGGGGCTAAGGTGAAGGTGTGAGAAAAGACATTTAAGTTTGAACATTAAGAAATGGGGTATATAAATTAGACAATAATCTTCCGTAGAAACTCGTAACTCCCTCAAATGGCATATTCACCAACCCTTGATTGTCTCACATACTTGCATACTTAAAGAAAAGTAAATGAGTCAAAATTCCTCTTTGATGACTAATGCTAGAAAATATATGAATTTTGTATATATATATATATCTTCTCTTTTTATTTTTATTTATTATTTTATATATATATATGCAAAATATAAAATTGCATTGAACATCTAGCTCAAATGTAGAGGAAAAGAATAATCGACTCTTAGTCAAATACAATCTGCAAAGTATGCATTTCAGCCCAAAATCTTACTAAAGCAATACTATTTTTTTTATTTTTTAAATTTTAATAATTTTTTTTAATTGCTTACCCCACACTTATGAATTAAACCACTCCTATTGTCATATCATTAGAAACTCCATTCCTTAATGAAGGTATGATAATAATAATAAAAAATGTTGAGTTATGAACTGTGTTGATCAATCAAGAAAAGGTCAAAGGCTCAATTTAGCTCACTAAGGAATTCACAATTAAGGAAGGTCTTTTTAAGCTAAAGGGGATAATCCTAATTTGCCTTCATCATTTTAAAACTTGAAATGAAATCATAATGTGAGTTCAATTAGTATGCAAAATCAAGCTCTAGAGATGCAAAATCATGAAGGTGCACACTTAAGAAAAGAAAATCGATTGACAATAATATTCAATCTATGAGGCTCAAAACTCACAAAGGGTGGGTTCTCAAAGATTTATATTTCATGAATTGCAGAATGTGAAAATTGATCTTGAATGAATTCAAATGCTAATCTTTATGCTGATACTAAAGGCTCAAATGTAATGCTAGAATTACAAAAAAGTCAATAAGTTTCCAACAATTACGCCATGAAAAACGCACATTATAAAACACAAAGAAAACAAAACAAAAATTAAAGGAAAGCTTAAAGATTACCCCACACTTATGAGTTACATTGTCCTTAATGGAAACAAGGATAATAAAGAAAAAGAGTTAAGGTACAACCTATTTTCCATCGTTCCCTTGTGAGGCAAATGCTACCTTTTCACCCACAAACATCAATCGTTCAGGAACAAAATACAATATATATAAAATAACCAAAATATAAAGTGTTAACATTAAAAACAATAACGAAAAATAACAATGAAAATATGCAATAACTAAAAACAAGTACAAAAATGATCTAAACAACTACCCCACACTTAATTCCTTGCTTGTCCCCAAGCAAGGCTAAAATCAAAACACTAAACAAGATAAATTTTGTTAAGTTAAAGAGTTATAAGAATGCATCAAGACTTCCCTATCCCTAAGTTCGCAATCAATATCGAATCGAACAAAATCGATACCCATACAATTAAGTGGTTTTCCATGCATAACCTATGTTGTCGCTCCCTCACTAACTCTTACAAGTGTTTGATAATGGTGGTATTTACACTTATAAGAATCAATGAAAGAATATTACCATAGGCTTGCTTATCAATCAAATCTCCACCACAAAATTACAATCAAGCATCAATAAAAAGGTCTTTCTTTTGGTTGTAATGGGGCTAAGGTAAAGTCATGACATTTAGGAAATGTGAGCTTAATCATTAAGTTCAAGAGCACTTCAAGAATGAAGTAACCATTCATATATATGTACCCCAACAATTCCAAAAAGCCTTCCACTCATCTACCCTTTATCATTAAAGAGCTTTTTAAGGGAACTCACTTATTAAATCTTGCAATGATTATTCCCAAACATATTCCAACCCTTTCAACAAGAACATCAATTATTCTTATTCTTATTATTTTTTTATTTTTCCCTTCTTCTTTTTATTTATTTTTTATTTTCTATTTTTTTTAGGGTTTTCAACTAAATAACATAATAGTTTGCAATCTTAAACCTACTAAATTTAACCCCACACTTAATTCAACACAACATCCGACTATAAATACTCTTAAAATGCTCTTGACCTAATGAAGGAGTAAGAGACAACATAACATGATTCAAAGTTAGTAGTGTTGCGAAAAAGAAAGAAAAGGGAAAATGAAATATGCTCAAAATTGGCTAACTAAGGTTGAAAATAGGGTTGGTCTTTCTAAGCCAAAGTGGGTTCACCTAATTGCCTTAATCATCTTGATTCCTAATTGAAATTTTTATGTAGTCTTAAAATGCATGTGAAAGCAAGTTCTAGCAATTCATCAATCAAAGATGTTCACCCACAATAATAATGATAAGTTGATGGCTTAATTCCTCACTAGTTTAAGGGCAATACAAGGGATAAACCAACAAAATTGACAATAAGTACCAATTCTTCTCAATTCTCAAATTCATGCTTCAAAAATTCAAAAATTCAAAATTGAGCGCCAAAAACTTGTTGCGCTCGAATTAAGTACTGCTACAAGCGACACTCGCAAGTATACAAGGTAGTTACAGCAAAGGTGATTGCCCCAAGGCCGTCTCATAAGGAAGGTGTAGTTCATAATAGCTTGATTAGCAAGTAATTTAAAAGTGAGAGTTTGTTGTTTGGAATTGTTAAAGAAAAATTTAAAGTCATTCAAGTCATGATGCATAAATATATTAATTCATGAATTATCAAGCTAGATTCCTCATTGGTTGAGCACCAAAATGAACAAAGACCAATAAAATTTTAATGAAAGTAATTTATTCAAACAAATTTAAATTTAAAAAACAAGATTGTTCCAATTAAATATTAAAGAAAGTAAAATTGAAAAGCAACATTCAAGCTAAGGAAAGTTTGTTGAGTTTAAGCTTCTTTTCCTTTCACATCTTCAATATTTCCATCTTGAAAGGATGATAAAACAAAATCTTCTTCTAATCCTTTTCCTACCATAAAGGTTGCTGGTGGTGGCACCCTGTTGAACCTTGGAAATGGATTACCTTTGGTATTGGGCTTATCTGGCTCAGGCAACTTGCCATTATCAATTAAATTCTGGATCTCATGCCTCAACTTCATACAATTGTCCATTTCGTGTCCAGGCCTTTAATGGAATTGGCAAAATGCATTAGTATCAAAGTTAGGTGGAAGAGGATTAGGCAAAGGACGAGGAGTCAAGGGTTGTAACAATCCCTTCTTTTATAACTTATTCAGAACCCAAGAAAGTGGCTTCCCTAATTCTAAAAACTGCCTCATTCCTCTTTGACTAGTGGCATTAACATCAGCTTCCTTTTGTGTACTTTGATTGCTAGGCTGATAATTTCCTTTCTCATTCCTTCTTACTAAAAAGCGATTCCTCTCCCTTTCCCACTCTTCAATTTGTAGACTAGCTTGGAGAAGATCATTGAAGTCCCTTATAAGGGTGTGAGACAGCCTTTCATGGAGGTTGGGCAGGACACCTCTAATGATCATCCAATCTTTTTGAGTACTTTCCACTAAGGTGTTGAACCAATTTTGGACAACAGGGTCCAATGAGAGTATGAAGTACCTTAGAGTTTAAGCCTTAGTAGCTCGGGTAGACTGCATAGCAGTGATATACTGCTTCACATAGAGGTGAGGATTTCTGGTTCCATTATACCTAGCAAAGGATGGTGTGAGCGGGCATTTTTGCCTCCACTCCTAGTGGAATGGTTCTTGCGACTTCAGTACTGTTTAGGCTTGAGGCCTTAGAGAACACGGACCTAAGTCCGGAGAAAATGGAGTCGCCAACGGACAGGCCAAAAAAAAGAAAGGGGTGGATGACTCGATTCCTAAGGAATCCCCAACCCCCTAATGGGTTCGGAAAGTTGGGTATGTGTGGGGAAGGTGAGAAATGGTCCAGCAACCCCACAACGCCAGGTTCATTGGAACCGGCCTCCTTACAGGTCTTAATATTATAAAATTCTTAAGTATAACAATATTATCCATATTACACACAATAATTAAAATAAAGCATCGATATATTAAAATCAAATCAATGTCCAAGCAAAACAAAACAAATAAATGGACACCCATCCGAAGATGGAAACATGCCCTTACATCCATGCCTAAATAGGACACCCACCGAAAGGTAGAAACATGTCCTTTACATTGGTTCTAAAATAGAAAAGCAATTTAAATTACATGATATTTAACTAATGAGGTACCCACCAAGTGGAAACATACCTCTTACAACATTTGGAAATCTAAATAAATCGATAAAAGTGAATAATCATTCATCAAAGATATTAAATATCAATAGAAAGTAAACATCCATCCATGATTAATTAAATAAACCAAGCATTGAACTTAAATAAATTAAAGCATATAAAATAAATCAAAGCATAATCAAATATAAAATTGAATAAGGCAAATAAAGATTCAAAATTATAGCTATTGTTTCCATTTAGGGTTCTTTATTTCATGTGTATAGGGTTTTGGAATTTATGGAATTAGGCTACTGTGAGTTTTTAATGGAATTAAAATATATTAAGGTTTTATGTTTTAAAAGGTTGGTAAAAATATTTGATTAACCAAATTAAGGTTTGTGATGTAAAATCATGAAATTAGAGTTTGGGATCTTCAAAATACTTAGATTTATGGTTTACGGTTATTCATTGAATTGTGGTTTCATGCTTACTGTGTAAAATTAAACATTTGGGGTTTATATGGTTTTTAAAGTTCTAAAGGATTAGGGTTTAGAAAAAAATTAAGATTTAAGGTTTTAAAGGAGTTTAAGGTTTATTGTTTAGTTTTAAAGTTGAATTAGGGTTTCGGTGAATGCATGAGGTTTTTAGGGTTTGAAAATCAATTTGATAATTTTATGAAGTTTTATGAAAATAAACAAAAAATTTAAAGTTTACATAAATAGAAAAGATATTTGTTAAGGTTTTTAGAAAGAAACGGAATTTAAATTATGGTTTTGAAAAGAAACATGTTAAATTAGGGTTTTAAGGTTTTGATGAAGAAAAATAACAATTGTAAGTTTTTTTGAAAAACAAAGCAACGAAATAAGGTTTTTAAACTTTAGAAAAACTAAATTAAAGTTCTAGGGTTTTTGAATTAAAAGACACAATTGGATAGTTTATGCTGCTGTGAAAAAAATATAAAGAAATTAAGAATTCAAACCTTATTTCTAGGTTACACCAAAATTGCTTCTTGGATGAACCAAATCAAAGACAAGCTTTCTTGCCTTTGAATTGCCTGAATTGTTTTTCTGCTCTCTCAAAAAAAAAAAAAATTGGATTGATTTACTGTCTTTCCTTCTTAGTTTCAGATCCAATTTTGTTCCTATTTCTCCCTCTATTTCTGATCGATTTTTTCGTATTGTTTAGTCCTTATTTATAGAAGTTTTATGGTTCATTCCTAATCATTCACGGAACTTAATATTCATTAAGAAAAGGAAACCAAAACCTAATTGCATTAGGTTTCAGAAAATTTGCGTCGGAAAAATTTCACTGGCAAAAAAAAACTGCTCCGGAAAAATTGCGCTGGCAAAAAAAATTGTCGCAGTTGGCTGTGGCAGGGGGCGAGGACTGGCCTGCGGGCCATTTTGCCTGCAGGATTTTTCTGCAGGTGAAATGGCCCACGGCCATCGTCTGCGCTCTGGTTTTCGGCCACTATTTTTTCGTCGCCGATTTTTTATTTTTATTTTTTATTTTTATTTGTTTATTTTTATTTTTATTAATAAAAATTAGATACTAAAGCAAAAATTATTTAATTAAGATAACAAAATTTATTTTGGACCAATTAAAATATATTAGATAACATAAAAATTATTTTGGACTAAATAAAATATATTGGACCGGACTGGGTCAAAAATTAAGGGTCTATAGATGACATCTTGAATTTGTACAAAACTTCTTTGCCTAGCTCAAATAATTTGTCAACTTCGGACATTTCTTCAATTTTCAACTTCTTCTCAAATTTCTTTTCTAAATTAGCAATCATCTTCTCAACATCAAAATGTTAAATTGGACCACTCCTTTTTACATGCCATGGCTTCCTTTTGGAATGTGGATTCTAGGATATTTAAAATTAACAGCTTTGAAATATGTCCCTTGATTGAAGAATTTGAGGCCATCCTCGGATATCCAAATAATCAACAAATTGCGTTACCCACATTAATTTCCAAGACTCAACAGAAGATGCAGATGTTATTTCAAATTTCAAAGCCCGAAGTTCTTCAGTTGATGAGAGGTGAGAAAATTCTTCTTGCTCCCTTGATTGATTTTTGTCTTTCTCATTTGGCTCCTACTAAGGCATGGGGTTTCATGCTTTGTCTTTGCTTGCTTGGCCAATCCTTGCTTGTTTCTTCTGATGGCAATATTGATCCACGAGTATTGGATATCATGGACCAAATGGAAGGAGGCTTGTCACCGATACCTATGATCTTAGCCGAGTCTTTAGTTGGATTAGACCAACTTAAATCAGGATTGCCAAAGAGACTGATCGGGAGTCCGTTGCTGCTTTAGGTAATTACCTAAACTGCCCTTTTGGGTTTTCAATTTATATTTTTCTTTTTCTTCTTCTCTTTTTTTATTGATCTAATTTTTGCCTAGTCTGCCCATGGGGGGTTTTTGGAGCTAGCGAGCTGTCCTAATTTTTGCCTAAGCTGCCCTTGCGGGTTTTCAACTTAGCGAACCTCTTTTATTATATTTTTTTTATATTGCTCTAATTTTTGCCTAGTCTGCCCATGTGGGTTTTCAGAACTAGTGAGTTGTCCTAATTTTTTCCTAAGCTGCCCTTGCGGGTTTTCAACTTTGCGGACTTTTTTTAATTTAATTCTTTCCTCACAGATTTGGCTTCAGGAGCGTCTCTGCTTGCTTGATACTCCATCCATGGATTTTGCCAGATATCTGCCACGGCATCATTCCGCTAGGAAACTACTCCATCGTGCTTCTTTATATGCTGACTGGGTTGACTGGAACCACTCACGTGCTGAAGTCAACATCCGTTGGTTGGTACCTTGGTGGAAGATTTCTTGTATCACCATGCGGACATACTTGATGTATGTTCCCCTTACTACTCTTCATCAAGGTACTAGTTATGATCCTCGCCGACTTGGCCATCAGTATGGAGCTGAACCTCGCGATTTGGCTTTACCCCTAATTTAGACATGCCTTGCTTTACTGAAGCCTACTTGGATCGGCTAAGGCAAAGCTGGCCTGTACGTTACACTTATCGTTTGCCATAGATTTTACATTTGTCAATTCAAAAAGTGTATTTCTAGGATGAAAAATAATTAAAAGAATAAAAAGAGACATTTCTTTTCCTTTTTATAATTTGTCATCACCTTTTGCTATTGTGTTTATTTATTTCATCCATATCTGGTCAAATACTTATAACAGTGCACATAGAACATCTTTAACATTAATTCTGTTTTATTAAATTGGGCAACAACTAAACATAAAGCCAGCATATACAAGATTATTCTTGTTGCCAACTAGCCCTTTCGGGTTTTCTAATTGACAATTTTCTCTCATTTAGCCCTAATTGTTGCCTACCCCGCCCTTTCGGGTTTTCGAAACTAGCAGACTACTCTAACTTTTGCCTAGGCCGCCCTTTTGGGTTTTCAACCTGGCGAGCTCTCTTTTTTTTTATTTTCTCTCATTAAACCTCTTCAACCTGTCAATGTTCACTGGCTCACTAAACTCGTTCTCATCCATGTTTGATAACTTCACTGCACCCTTATTCATGACTTATTTCACAACATATGGCCCTTCCCAGCTAGGCCTAAACTTCTCTCTCGGATCAGATACATTAGGCTTACATTGCTTCAACACCAAATCCCTGACTTTGAGTTTTCTGATCTTAACCCTTCTATTATAGGTCCGAGCTATCTTCTTTTGATACAGTTGGTGATGATACAGTGCCTTTAACCTTCTCTCCTCTAGTAAAGCTAACTGTGTGTATTTGCTCGCCACCCATTCCATTTCAGGCAGTTCAGCTTCCAAGACTACTCTTAATGACTTGATCTCTATTTCAATTGACAATACTACTTGCATCCCGTAAACCAAAGAGAACGGTGTCATTCCAGTAGGTGTTCGCACACTTGTTCTATATCCCCACAAAGTAAAAGGAAGCATCTTTGACCAATCCCTATACATCTTGGTCATCTTGGATAGGATTTGCTTAATTGTCATATTTGTTGCTTCTACCGCACCATTAGCCTTTGGTCTATAAGGAGAAGATCTATGATGATGGATTCGATACTTCGAGAATAAATCCCTAACTGCTCCTTGAAACTATACCCCATTGTTTGATATCATACTGTGCAGAACCTCATATCTGTAGATGAGGTTCTTTTCAATTAATCTAGCCATTTGACTTGCACCCAGTTTGTTGAAGGACCCATTTTGAAAAATAATCTACCACTACTATAATGAAACGGTGACCATTTGAGGCTATCGGATGTATCTCCCCTATAATGTCAATACCCCAAGTGGCAAAGGGCCAGGGTGAAGAAATAGAATGCAATTCTTCAGAAGGCATGTGATTTAGGTTTCTGTAGACCCTTAATTTTTGACCCAGTCCGGTCCAATATATTTTATTTAGTCTAAAATAATTTTTGTGTTGTCTAATATATTTTTTTTAGTCCAAAAAAATATTTTTTGTTATTTCAAGTAAGTAATATTTGCTTCAAAAATAATAAACAAAAAATATATAATAAATAAATAAATAATAAAAATGAAAATAAAAAAAAGAGTCGGATTGGCCGAAGGCCATTTCGGCCGCAGGAATTTCCTGGGCAGCTTTTTCGCCAGCGCAATTTTTCCTCAGCAGTTTTTTTCGCCAGCAAAATTTTCCGACGCAAATTTTTTGAAACCTAATACAATTAGATTTTAGTTTTCTTTTCTTATTAAATATTGTATGCCGTGAGTAACTAGGAAAAACCATGAAAAAAACTTCTATAAATAAGGAGGCAGAGAGAGGGAAAAGGCAATCAGAAATTAGGAGGAAAATTGAAAGAGTTTGAAACTGAATCTGTGAAGGAAACTTTAAACAAGCTGATTTTTCTTTCGAGGGATCAGAAAAGCATTAACAAATGATCAAAGGCAGCAATTGCAATTGTTTTAATTCATCTAAGAAGAATTATTTTTGGAGGAAGCATCAAAAGGAGGTATGTATTAAATTCTTGTTTTGTTATATTTTTCACAGTAGCATAAATTATCTAATTGTGGCTTTCAAAATCAAAATCCCAGAACTTTAATTTAGCTTTTCTAAAGTTAAAAACACTAATTCATTGCTTTATTTTCCAAAGAATTTAAAGTTATTAATTTTGTTTCTTCAAAAAATCAAAACCCTAATTTACTTTCCAAATCATCAAAACCCTTAAATTATATTCTGTTTCTTTCCAAAAACCTTAAAAACTACTTTTTTGCTTTTAAAAACTTTAAATCATTTGTTTATTTTCATAAACTTCATACAACCATCAAATTGATTTTCAAACCCTAAAAGCTTCATGCATCCACTGAAACCCTAATTTTAAAACACTAAACCCTAACTCAACTCCAAACCTAAAATAGTAAAACCTTAACCACTTTAAGCCTTAAACCCTAATTTTTTATAAACCCTAATCCTTTAAAACCTTAAAAATTATATAAACACAAATATTTTGATTTTACACAGTAAGCTTGAAATCATCATTTAAAACCACAAATCAAAAGTATTTTAAAGTGTCCAAAACCCTAGTTTCATGATTTCACCATTCAAACCTTAATTTTGTTAATCAAAGTGTCTTAACAACCTTTTAAAACACAAAATCCTTAATCTATTTTAATTCTTTAAAAAGTCACAGTAGCTTAAACCCATGAAAATCCAAAACCCTAAACACATGAAATAAAGGATCTTAAATGGAAACAGTAGCTATAACTTAGATTTTTTATTTGCCTTATTCAATTCTATATTTGATTATGCTTTGATTTATTTTATATGCTTTAATTTATTTAAGTTCAATGCTTGGTTCATTTAATTTATCATGGATGGATGTTTACTTTTTATTGATATTTAATACCTTTGATGAATGATTTTTTTATGATGAATGGTTATTTACTTTTATCAATTTATTTAGACTTCCAAATGTTGTAAGAGGTATGTTTCCACTTGGTGGGTACCTCATTAGTTAAATATCATGTAATTTAAATTGCTTTTCTATTTTAGAACCAATGTAAAGGGCATGTTTCTACCTTTTGGTGGGTGTCCTATTTAGGCATGGGATGTAAGGACATGTTTCCATCTTCGGATGGGTGTCCATTTATTTATTTTATTTTGCTTGGACATTGCTTTGATTTTAATATAATGATGCTTTCTTTTTATTATGTGAAATATGGATAATGTTGTTATACTTAAGAATTTTATAATATTAAAACCTGTAAAGGAGGCCGGTTCCAATGAACCGGGCGTTGTGGGGGTGCTGGGCCATTTCTCACCTTCCCCACACGTACCCAACTTTCCGAATCCATTAGGGGGTTGGGGATTCCATAGGAATCGAGTCATCCACCCCTTTCTTTTTCCTGGCCCGTCCGGGTGGCGTCTCCATTTTCTCCAAACTTAGGTCCGTGTTCTCTAAGGCCCCGAGCTTAAACAGTGCCAAAGTGGCAAGAACCATTCCACCGGGAGTGGGGGCAAAAATCCCCACTCACAGTGGCGACTCCACTGGGGACAAGAGAAATTGATTCTGTTGGTCTTTTTATTATTCTATTCTTTCTTCTAATGATATTATCCATTGCATCATCTTATATTGCATCGTATGCGTGAGTTAGGACGCCCGTGTTACCCGTGTTGTGTTATGTAAGGGATACCATACTTTCACTCAAGGTATGGAGATCGAGCATGGCATAACCACTCATAGCCTCATACCATTTGGTATGTACTTGCTATGGGAACCTAAGCCTTTTAACCCAAAGACTAAATCTCATGTAATTGGCTTGGTTACTTTCCTTAGGTTTTACCCCAAATGCATGTTGTTTGAGTATGGTTACTTTATCTTGGCTTAAATCATGGCTTATTTGGTTTGTTCTTTTTCTAATATGACCTAAGTACATTGTACGCTCAAAATAAATTTTTCTTTAGAAAATCCAAAAGACCAAAGCTATTTTCAAAATTTTTCAAGATGGTCTTTGGACATAAAACTTTTCTTTGGCTCATGGCCCAAATACTAAGCCCAAAATCCATTTTTCTAAAATCTTTTACTATGGCCTTGGAAATAAAACTAATTTCACCCAACCTTTTCTTATAAAGGGCTTGCAAAAATATTTAGGTCAATTACAAAATACCAAAAATCAATTGTGGGTCTAGTTCATACTAAGAATAAATTAACCATGGGCTTATTTTTGGCATGAATCATTAGTTACTTTTTTCAAGTGAGAAATCTATCTATAATAAACCTATCAATTTAGTTTTAATCTAATATAGCATAAAAGCTACTTCAGTTGGTTGAATGGATTAAAACCTAATTAATGGGAATTATCCTGGATTGATTTTCATTTTTAAAAATATAACTATTGGTTGAAACGTTCGAGGGAATCATTCGAAAGCATGATGCCCGATGTTGGTATTTTGTTAACCACATACCTAGGAAAAGAGACTCGCCATTCGTGTGTGGATGTTATAAGGTTGGAAGGAACATCCTAATTATCTTTCTTTGTTGATTGTTCATGCATACATGCATACATGCATACATTTGCAACTTATATCATTGATCCTTTCTAGCTCACAGCCCTAGATTATGATAGTTCTAAAGCTTACAACAATCCAACCTACACCGAAGACGAAGTATCTAGCAACGACTCGATCACTTGCTCACCAAAAACAATGGAGCCCAAACAAATTCAAAGGATGGTGGATGAGGCCCTCAATACCAAGATGGAAGAAATCAAAGAGGCCCTAGCTGAGACCATGAAGAACCAATTGACTGCAATCTTAGAGAATCATGCCGAGGTATCTACTAGCATTAAGAAGCCAAGGGACAAAAGGAAGACTAAAGTTGGTTAAGTGGTTTTTGATGATGAAAAATGTGATCATTGATGATGATGATGATTGGGCTCAATACTACCAAGATGTTTAAGAGAAGAAGAAATAACCGAAGGTTGTTTAGAAAGCAACTATTGAAAAGACCGAGACATCCGATGTTGAAAAGATGATTGCTGATTTAGAAAAGAAATTTGAGAAGAAGCTGAAAACCGAAGAGATTTCCGAGATTGATAAACTATTTGAACAAGATGAAGAAGTCCCTTACAAGTTCAAGATTCCATCCTTTGCAAAGTACAGTGGCACCGAAAATCCTCATCTCCATGTAAAGCAGTATATCACTGCCATGCAGTCTACCCGAGCTACTAAGGCTCAAACCCTAAGGTACTTTATGCTCTCATTGGACCCTGTTGTCCAAAATTGGTTCTGTAATATCCCAATGTGTGCCCTAGAAGTTGGATACAATTGTTATTTTGATTTGAATTAAATGTATATATGTATTTGTAAAGGAAATGAGTGTGTTAAGAGAATGTATATGTTGTGTATATTGTAATATATATAACA
This sequence comes from Garcia nutans, assembly GCA_947685225.1. NCBI lineage: Eukaryota > Viridiplantae > Streptophyta > Magnoliopsida > Malpighiales > Euphorbiaceae > Garcia > Garcia nutans. The sequence goes on from CANTUV010000045.1 coordinate 43,143,325, forward strand.
TATAAGTTGGTCAAATGGGGAGTCAAGGTAAGAGGATATTTTAACTTGTGTTAAGTAAAATTACTATAATGGACATACAAGTGACAAAAGTTAAGTTAAATGAAAAAGGGTATATAGGTAATTGCTTGGTTAAAATCTCTTGGTGGAGATTTAAAGAAGAAAAGAAGGATTGACTTGTGTTTATTTTCTTTTCTCCTCATTTGTGTGCCGGCTATCCAAGAGAAGAGAGAGCAAGAGAGGTGTTCTTGATGCTAGAAGCAAATTGAAAGAGGAATCTAAGGAGTGAATTGAAGATTGGTGAAATTTCTTCAATTGAGGTAAGTACTCTCTTGTTTTCCTTTGGTATTTTGAAGATGTGTTTGATGTGTGTTGTGATTTGTTAATATCATGATTTAGAGTGTTTGAGATGTGTTTAAAAGTATGGAAATTGATTGTGAGTTAAAAGGTTAAATTGGTGTTGGTTTTGTTTGAAAATGGTAAGTTAAATGGATGTTGTTATAGAAAGAAGAAGATTGATGTTGGTTTTTAGGGTTTGATGTGGTAAATGTTTGAATGTATGGTTGATCTAGTGTTAATGTGAATATTGAGATGAATATGTGTTAATAACATGAATTACACCCATTTGAATGAGATTGTGTTGTGTATAAGTTGTTCTTAATTCAATCAAAGAAGTGTTGGTTATGTTTAGGGTTTTAAATATGAGAGACACGACCAAAATAAGAATGGAACATGGCCAAGACCTATTAATTTTGGGAGACACGGCCAAGTTGAGGGAAGTTTGGCCGTGTTGGATGGATTTTGGGAGAGACACGGCCACAAGCTTGGCCGTGTCCCTTGAGTGTGTTTGTCACTGCCTGAATTTTGTGGAGAGACACGGCCGTGTCCCCTTGCCCGTGTCTGCCTCGGCTTGAATTGGTATTGAGAGACACGGCCACAAGCTTGGCCGTGTCCCTTGGGTGTGTTGGCTACTGTGATTGTACTTTGCTCTTCTTGTTTTGTGGAGATTGAACATACATTTAATGATGCATATGATTATGTAAGAACAATGTTATGTTATGCATTGTGAATCTTATGAATGGTAGTATGTTATATGAACAATGTGACTAATATTATGACTTGTATAGTGTGGAAGAGATGAGGATCATCCAAAAAGGTATGTGTAATGCAATTTATTATGATAAATGTTTTAATAATGAATGGTGTCAATGTGTTTTGAGAAATGATGAAATGTGATATCATCATGGTTGATAATAATGATTGAAATGTTATAAAGGGACATGTTGTTTATATGATGATGAATTTAAGATACATGTGCAATGAAATTGATTATGTATGCTTGAATATTGAAGTGTATAATGTGAATTGAGACATAAAGAGATATAAAACTAATGATCGGTTTGTTTAACTAATGTAATTGATGTTGTATATGTATAATGATGATTCAAATGTGATGTGAAGCCATTGTGATTGGCTATGATGATTCAATTGAAAGACATAAGGCATGTTTGCCTAATTGATGATGAGAATTGAGAATGAAAGTAATAAATGAATTGTGTAACTAATGTGTTATTCCATTTTCAGAGTTTGTTGTTGGTGGCATGCCTAAAATGAGTAACAATCTCTTGAAGTTAGGTTGGCTAAGTCCTTGAAGCCTAATTGAGATGTTACAACCCTTGAAGCTAGGTTGGATTGGTTCTTGAAGCCAAGTTGGGTTGATGCTTAGCATGCTTTGCTCCCCTTGAAGCTTGGTTGAACCTAATCCTTGAAGCCTAGTTGGGTCTATGATAATGATAAATGTGATGAATGAACCAAAGCATTACTCTGAAAATTGAATGGCATATTAGTGTCGTTTGGGCCCGAGTCTATCGTTGTTGTCAATATGATATATATAAATATTGTAATAAACGAGTAATGAGATCTATGGTGGATTTGGTTGGAAATGTGATTCATGATTGATGAATTGTGAATAAAATAATGACAGGAAATGTTATGTAATATGTATATTGAAATATTGATTGTGAGTATTAATGTTGGATTGATGATTGGTGAAAGTGATATGATATGTAATGTGGGTATTACTATGTTGATGGTGATTATTAGTGATGAATTGTAGTTGGTAAAAATGATATGTATATAATACATGAAATTAGTTAATATATATGAAAGGTGCAATTTAAAAGGAAAAAATGATAAGAAACTAATGACACATGGAATTGATATATCATTATATGTTAGTATTTTTATAATGTATGTTTATATGTTATATTTGTACTACTAAGCTCTCGGCTTAGCGCGGATGTATAATCGCGCAGGTAGCTTGGTGGAGGATATGAAGTCTTTCGTTATGCCACGAGAAGAGTAAAAGTTTGTCGAGACCAACTAGAGGGTAATGCATACATGTTAAATTTTTAATTATGATATATTTCTGACGAGAGAATATTTATATGTATAAATGAAGTTTTGATAAAGAGAATGATTTTGTAATGTTATTTAATTAACGTATTAGGGTTTGAACTCTGTTACAGTTTTTTTTAAAAAGGTAACAACAAGTGGCATCCTTATACTTTATATACTTGTTGTATGTATACTAGGTATATGTATAGTACTTATATAGGGTATCGGGGTGTTACAGGTTCAATACCTTAGATGGTGGAACACAAAAGAGTTGGGATCTACTTCACAAAGCCTTCATACAACAATATGGATATAATGTTGAGTTAGAAGTTACCTTAATGGAAGTGGAGTCCATTAGGAAAAGGCTGAATGAGAATTTTGTGGACTATGTGAAAAGGTGGAGAAACAAGGCTGCTTTACTCAAGCAGAGGCCTAATGAATCCGATCAAATAAGGATGATTGTGAGAGGGGTGTTGCCTAATCTTCATGAGAAGATGTCCCATACACTCATCCATTATTTCAAAGACCTTCTCCAAGCTGGTTTGCAAATTGAAGAATGGGAAAGGGAGAAGAGCCGCTTTGCAACAAAAAAGGAATGAGAAAGGAAGCTATCAATCTGGTAGCCAAAGCATGCAAAAGGCTGTAGGTGTTAATGCTACTAACCAAGGAACAAGGAGACAATTTTTGGAATTAGGGAAACCAATGTCTTGGGTTCTCAATAAACTTCAAAGAAAGGGATTGCTACAACCCTTAAATCCTCGTCCTTTTCCTAACCCTCTCCCACCTAATTTTGACACCAAAGCATTTTGTCAATTTCATCAAATGCAAGGGCATGACATGGATAGATGTGTAAGGTTGAGACATGAGATCCAAAATCTAATTGATAATGGGAAGCTACCCGAGCCCAATAAGCCAAACACTAAAGACAATCCATTACCAAAATTCAATATGGTGCCACCACCAGCAACCTTCATGATTGGAGGAGGTTTGCATGAGGATTTTGTCATGTTTTCTTTTCAAGATGTGGGTGGAGAAGCAACCAAAGAAGAAGAGGTCTATGGTGAAATTAAACAAGCTATGATGGGTGGAGAAGTGATAGTGATGATGATATTGTATCCAAGAAGGAGGAGTGGACTTGGTCCGAGCCCAAAGAAGATGAGGTGATAAACAATAGATTTGGTAAGCCTTATGCAAGGCCACCACCTAAGGAGGTAGAAACTAATAAGGGAAAGGAAGTTGAAGTAGAAGAAGATGATGTTGTGCTCAAGCAATTGAAAAGAACCTAAGCAAGTGTTAGCATTTGGGACTTATTAGCTACTTCTAAAAAGCACTGAGAAGCTATGGCCAAAGCCTTAGCTAGCATGCCCATTTCTACCTCCACAACACCGGAGGAGTTAATCAGCTTCATAAAAATTGGGGGAGTAATGAAATGTGAAGAGGTTCAAGAAAAGAGTGTATTTAATATGGGAGCATTTTCTTTTTCGGATGCGGACTTACCGGAGGAGGGGAGAGACCACATCTGCCCTCTCTTTATCGAAATAGAAGTCAAGGGGAAGAGGACTCCATGTGTAATGGTTGATGATGGGTCTACCATAAATGTTTGTCCACTTAAGATATTGCCAAAGCTAGCCATGTCAATAAGAGATCTAAACCCGACCGAGGTAACGATTCGTGCTTATGACAACACTAAGAAGCAGGCCGAATGGACTTTCAAAGCGGCTGTCAAGGTTGGTCCAATTGAATGTATTGTTGAGTTTGTTGTTTTAGACATATCGGTTACCTTCGCCTTACTCTTGGGGAGACCATGATTTCATCCTCTAGGTGGAGTTCCTTCCACTCTTCATCAAAAGATCAAGTTTCCCAATGGAGACGAGACAGTGGTCATTGAAGCTGAAGATAATGAGATTGTTAACGCTCTAATGATTGAGAGGCCTCTCAATGGTTTCCAAGTAGCTGCAATTTCTGATGTTGAAGTAGCGGACTCCAAAATCTTGAATATGATGAAGAACATGAACTACCTTCCCGGAGCTAGTCTTGGAAAGGGTAAGGCTGGTTTGACAAAGTTGCCAGATTTTAGAACTCAAACTTCCAAGAAGGGGTTGGGATATGATGAAGACAATGATGTTCGGCCAAACAAGAGTGAGAAGATGAGCTTCCCACCACTTGAAGAGATTTTTGTCAAAGCTCCAGATATGAGACCACTCCAAGGAAAGCCCGAGCCAATCATGTTCATGGGTAAGTTAATCATAGGTTTTGAAATTTTTACAGATGTTGTCGAGCTAGTGGAGCAAGTGAAGGAAGAGCTCACCCTGCCAACCAGCAAAGAATCCAATCCAAAAGAGAAGAATGAAGCTATCCTGAAAGCCGAGAAGACTCCAGAGAAGATTGATGCCCTGGATTATGATAGTTCTAAAGCCTACAACAATCCGACCTACACCGGAGATGAAGTATCTAGCAACAACTCAATCACTTGCTCACCAAAAATAATGGAGTCTGAACAAATTCAAAGGATGGTGGATGAGACCCTCAACGCCATGATGGAAGAAATCAAAGAGGCCCTAGCTGAGACCATGAAGAACCAATTGATTGCAATCTTAGAGAATCATGTTGAGGCATCTACTAGCACTAAGAAGCCAATGGACAAAGAGAAGACTAAAGTTGGTAAAGTGGTTTTTAATGATGAAAAGGTGATCATTGATGATGATGATGATTGGGCTCAATAGTACGAAGATGTTCAAGAGAAGAAGAAAGAACCGAAGGTTATTGAGAAAGCAACTATTGAAAAGACCGAGACATCCGATGTTGAAAAGATGATTGCTGATTTAGAAAAGAAATTTGAGAAGAAGCTGAAACCGAAGAGATGTACGAGATTGATAAACTATTTGAACAAGATAAAGAAGTCCCGTACAAGTTCAAGATGCCATCCTTTGCAAAGTACAATGGCACCGAAAATCCTCATAACAATGTTAGTGTATATGCCCTAGGCCATCGATTTGGACCTTAATGTTATTCATTTTGTTATTAATAAAGAAGTTTTTATTATCATTGTTATGTTTGCATGTTATATATAATAATGATTATATCCCTGGTTTATTATTGTTATGGAGATAATAATAAATATAACTAGTGTAATATTGATTTGATAATCATAAGATGATTATAGGTATGAAGATACAAATCAATATTATGGATACATGTTAGAGAACAGTGTATTGGATAGACCCACATAGATATCACTTCATGGTTTAATGTCATAAGTGTATCTCATAATAGTTTTCATTTAATCCTTTGACTTGAGATTGTCATAGTTTCCAACATAAGGAATATTATGTTTTGACATGATCAAACGTTATCTGTAACTAGATAATTATAAAGGTTATGCTTGAACATGATATAAATTATGTAGAGGAAAATGAACAATCAAGATGGAATTTGTCCCTCTCTATGAGAGAGATATCTTCTGGGCCCCTTGATAAGTGTAACTGAGAAATGCATGGCCATGCTCAAATAAGTTGATATAAGATCAATCTTATTTGTTTATCAGTTAACTTGGAGATCGAGTAATCATAAGTTTGGACAATATAAGTATGACATTTACTATGACTTATGTTCAAACTAGATATCGTGTGACAAAGGGATTAATGCATGTACTATTTCAGGTTTTTCATTTATAATGATTCTCATGATTAATTGGGTAGTCGTAATGTCTTGCTAGAGGCCAATTATGATTTGTGTATTTCAATAGAGATTGAAATACACTACCAATTAATATGAGCCTATCGGGTCACACACATAGAACGTAGGCTGTACTTAAATAATAATAATTATATTTAATTATTATTGTTAGTATTATTATTATTATTAGATATTAATAATAATATTGTTATAATAATTATTATTAGATAATAATTATTAAAACGTGGGTCCATATGGGATATGGACAGTTAGGGTTTTGATAAAAAGAAGTCTTTTAAAACGGTTTTAAAAGGACTGGAGGTTTAATGATCTTATTATTCGTTTTGCAAAAGAAAACGTAAGAAGAAAAAAAAACCTAAAAAAACCCTAGTTTCGTTTTGAAAAGGTTCAGCCACTGCCGTTGGTGAGCTAGCACTCAGACCGACATACGTTTGTGTGGATTTCGTTAGAGGGTGTTCGTCTTCAGAAGGCAGCATCTGTTAATCATTTTTGAAGCTACACAAAAAGGTTAGTTTCGAATCTCTTTTATCGAACTGAATGGATCACATGGATCCTGTGAGTAAATCGAAAGAATTTTTGTTTTTCCGCTGCGGCAAGGGTTGCAGATTCTTAACGATTTACTAACAGTGGTATCAGAGCCTCTTGTTGATTCCATTTAATTCGAAATATACCATGTTGATGTGTTGATATGATCTATTGTTTTTCGAATGGCATGATTAAATTCGTTTTATCATTTGATGATGATTCGAATCTGTTATATGAGATATAACATAAATTGTTGTTGATATATGATGTCAAAGATGACCAATTGTATAAGATACAATTCTGTGAAATCAAATTGGGGTTGGTATACGATCTGTTATGTTTTCGAATTAGGGTTAATATGATTAATTCAATTCGTTTATTCATATTGAATGTATACATAGATTTCGATTTTGATTAATATGATTATTGAGTAAATCGTTTCTAAGGTTTCTGGTAATAGTTCTCTGTTAATATGATTAATAGATTACTATTATATTCTGTTTAATATGATTAACAGAATAAGGGTTTTGACAGAAAATAATTAATTGGATTAATGATTCTGTTTAGCTTCGAGGGGCGCTGCCCCTCGACCCCGCCCAGGGGCGCTGCCCCTTCGGAACCCCGCCCGCTGACCGGCCAGCGGGAGCCCCGCCCGCTAACCGGCTAGCGGGACCGCCGTATGTTCGCGCCCTATAGTTCGTTACCGCGACATTAAGAATGTCAATATATTTGTTTCTATTTAACATGTTAGTGATGAATATGTTATGTTTGTTTGATGTCTTGGCATGGTGCATAGCATGGCCTTATGACCTATGTGATTGGTTTATTTATATCTTAATTTTTTATAAATACGGCCTGCGTGTCGTTTATTTTTGTAACTTTATAATTACTAGTTTAGTAGTTAGTTTTTATTATTAATGTAATAATGAAGACTCAAGCTTGGAGAAGAAGATGAAAATTCCATGGAGATGAAGTTGCCTTTCAAGATATGAAGAAATGTACTATTGCAAATGTTGTAATAGATAGGTTTTCTTTTCACCTAGGGTTGCCTATATGATCTTCATTTGGTCTCATGAAGATCATATCTAGTTTGGCCATGCTATGTCACGTTTATTTTTATCAAATATGTATGAGATGCCATGTTTGATAGTTTATGTATGCATATAGGATATGATATATAAATGTCAATTTTAACATGTTTTCAAAAAAAAAAAAATTAAATGGAATGAACCCTCACTATTAATCTAAGTTTTAATGCCATCCATGTCTTAAACACTTATCAAGGCTAAGATCACCTAAATGTAGATTTTGCCAAAGCAAAGTACTTTAGGTTATCCTAGCAAGATATGATGAGTAATGGTACTGCTCATGCGTTTAAAATTGGTTAGACTTAATTAGGCTATCAAAATGGTTTTGGGCCTAAGGCATTAGATGGGGTATAACATGCTATGACATATGATGTCATGATCCCATATTATCTAAGAGTTACATCTGATGTAATTGGTAATGGGTTACCTACCATAATAACTTGATTTTAAGTGTCATGCCAAAGCTGACTTAATATTAAGTAAAATTGGATCTTAGCCCACTAAAATGTCATTGTGATGATTGAGGGTTATATTTTAGTGGGAGTTTAATTACTTATCACCTTTTATTAATTAAAATTTGCATATTTTGTAGATTGAAATGGCTACCAACAATAACTCCACTTTATCACTGCGATCCATCCTTGAGAAGGAAAAACTGAAAGAGAATGGGACTAATTTTGTTGATTGGTTTAGGAACCTGAGAATTGTTCTCAAACAAGAAAAGAAGTCCTATGTGCTTGATGAAGCTGTCCCTGAGCCACCTCCTGCTAATGCTTCTAATGCTGATAAGAACAAGCATAAGAAGCATATGGATGATTCCAATGACATTGGATGTCTTATGCTCGCTACTATGTGTCCAGAACTTCAGAAGGATCTGGAACACTTGGAGGCTTATGAGATGAGTGTCCATCTCAAACAAGCTTTCCAACAGCAAGCTAGGCAGGATAGATTCGACACTGCTGTTGCATTATTTGACTGCAAGATGTCAGAGGGCGAATCGGTTAGCGCTCATGTTTTGAAAATGAAGGGCTACATTGATCACCTTGCCCGACTTGGATATCCCTTGAGTCTAGAACTCTCCACGGATTTGATCCTTCATTCTTTGCCCAGCAGTTTTTCACATTTTGTTATGAACTATAATATGAACAACATGGAAAAGTCCATTCCTGAGCTACATGGTATGCTCAAAACTGCTGAAGGGAATATCAAAAGGCCCACTAAGGCTACCCATGTATTGAATGTCAATAAGGGTAAGCCTATGAAGAAAAAAGGCAAGGCAAAGGGTAAAGCAACAGTTGCTACAAAGCCTAAGGGACAGCCCAAGCCAAAAGAACGCAAGGCACCTGTTCCTAAGGAAGGAACTTGTCACCATTGCAAGGAGCCTGGGCATTGGAAAAGAAATTGCCCACTTTATTTGGCTGAATTGAAGAAATCGAAGGGTAGTGCGACTATGTCTTCAGGTATATATGTTATAGAAATTAACTTATCTGCTTCTACTTCATGGGTATTGGATACTGCATGTGGTTCTCACATTTGTACAAATGTGCAGGGACTCAAAAGGAGTAGATCACTGAAAAGGGGCGAAGTTGACCTACGAGTTGGGAATAAAGCAAGAGTTGCTGCACTAGCTGTAGGATCTTATGAACTTCATATGCCTAATGGCTTTTTGTTAAATTTGAACAATTGCTATTATGTTCCTACTCTGAGTAGGAATCTTATTTCAGTTTCAGTTTTGGATGATGAAGGTTTTTCATTTTTAATTAAAAATAAGACCTGTTCTATTTTTGATAAAGATGATTTGCTTTATGGTATTGCAAGATCTTTTAATGGCCTTTATGTCCTTGACTTAGATGATTCTAGGGAGAATCATATTTATAACATAAACTCTAAGAGAATTAAGCCAAATGACCTAAACCCTACATTTTTATGGCATTGTCGTCTTAGCCATATAAATGAGAGACGCATTTCTAAACTCCATCAAGATGGATTATTAGATTCATTTGATTTTGAATCATTTGATAAATGTGAATCTTGTTTACTTGGCAAAATGACAAAGAATCCTTTCACCGGACAAGGTGAAAGGGCTAATGACTTGCTAGGACTAGTACATACAGATGTATGTGGCCCGTTAAGCATTAGTGCCAGAGGAGGATATAATTACTTCATTACTTTTACTGATGATTTCAGTAGGTATGGCTATGTCTACCTAATGAAACATAAGCATGAGGCTTTTGAAATGTTCAAAACTTTTCAAAATGAAGTACAAAATCAACTTGGTAAAACTATTAAGGCACTTCGATCTGATCGAGGTGGTGAATTTTTGAGCCAAGAGTTTGACGAACATCTAAGAAATTATGGAATTGTTTCACAATTAACTCCTCCAGGAACTCCACAGTGGAATGGTGTTTCTGAAAGAAGAAATCGAACTTTATTAGATATGGTTCGATCTATGATGAGTCAAGCAGATCTTCCATTATCGTTTTGGGGTTATGCCTTGGAGACAGCTGCTTTTGTTTTAAACCGTGTACCATCTAAAGCGGTTGAAAAGACACCATATGAGATATGGACTGGCAAAACACCTAGTTTGTCTTTTCTTAAGATTTGGGGTTGTGAGGCTTATGTGAAAAGACCAGTTTCAGATAAGTTAGCTCCAAAATCTGCTAAATGTATCTTTGTGGGATATCCTAAGGAAACTAAAGGATATTATTTCTATATTCCATCTGAGAACAAAGTGTTTGTTGCTCGAAATGGAACCTTCTTGGAAAAGGAATTCATTTCTAAAAGAACTAGTGGGAGCACAGTTCAATTAGATGAATTTATAGAACCACAAGAGGATATTGAACCGCCTGTAGAAATAGTTTCAGAACCACAAGTCATTGTGGAAACTGAAAATGTTACACAAGTTCTGCGCAGATCTGATAGACCACGTCATCAGCCTGAGAGATATGGATTTCTCATGACTGAAAGTCGTGAAGTTTTGCTCATAGATCAAGATGAGCCAACTACCTATCTTGAAGCTGTGTCAGGTCCAGATTCAGAGAAATGGCTTGGAGCCATGAAATCTGAGATGCAGTCCATGTTTGACAACCAAGTTTGGGCCTTAATTGATCCTCCCGAAGGTATTAAGACTATTGGTTGCAAATGGGTTTTCAAGAAGAAAATTGACATTAATGGAAATGTGCAAACCTATAAAGCAAGGTTGGTTGCTAAAGGTTTCAAACAAACACATGGTATAGACTATGATGAAACTTTTTCTCCAGTTGCTATGATTAAATCTATTAGGATTCTCCTTGCCATTGCTGCATACTATGATTATGTGATATGGCAAATGGATGTCAAAACCGCTTTCCTTAATGGAAATTTACTCGAGGATGTGTACATGACACAACCTGAGGGTTTTGTAAATCCTGAGAATTCTGGGAAGGTTTGCAAGCTTCAAAGGTCCATTTATGGATTGAAGCAAGCATCTCGAAGCTGGAATCTTTGTTTTGATGAAACAGTTAAGAACTTTGGTTTCATTCAAAATGAAGATGAACCATGTGTTTACAAGATGGTTAGTGGGAGTGCTATCGTGTTCTTAGTCCTATATGTAGATGACATATTGATCATTGGAAATGATGTCCCCACTTTACAAAAGGTTAAAGATTGGTTAGGGAATTCTTTTTCAATGAAGGACTTGGGAGAGGCTGCATATATCCTTGGTATAAGGATCTATAGAGATAGATCTAGAAGGATAATTGGCTTAAGTCAAAGTACATACATTGACAAAGTGTTGAAGAGGTTCAGTATGCAAGATTCCAAGAAAGGATTCTTGCCTATGTCACATGGTATTCATCTTGGCAAGAATCAATGTCCTAAGACATCTGAGGAGCGAGATAGAATGAATAAGATCCCTTATGCTTCTGCTATTGGATCTATTATGTATGCCATGCTATGTACTAGACCTGATGTCTCATATTCTTTAAGCACAACAAGTAGATATCAAGCTGATCCTGGTGAGGGTCACTGGACAGCTGTTAAGAACATTCTTAAGTATCTAAGAAGAACTAAGAATGTTTTCTTAGTTTATGGAGGTTTGGAAGATGAACTAGTTGTAAATGGTTACACAGATGCTAGTTTCCAAACTGATATAGATGATTACAAATCGCAGTCAGGTTTTGTATTCACATTGAATGGTGGAGCCATTACTTGGAAAAGTTCCAAGCAAAGCACAGTAGCAGATTCTACAACAGAAGCTGAGTATATAGCAGCATCAGATGCTGCTAAGGAAGCAGTTTGGCTTAAGAAATTCATCACTGAGCTTGGAGTGGTGCCTAGCATTGCTAATCCTATGGCTATCTATTGTGACAACAATGGTGCCATAGCGCAAGCAAAAGAGCCAAGGTCCCATCAAAAATCTAAGCACATACTCAGGCGATTTCACCTCATTCGAGACATCATTGATAGATGTGATATCAAGATATGCAAAGTTGACACAAATGACAACATAGCAGATCCATTGACAAAGCCTCTCTCGCGGGTCAAGCATGATCAGCACACTAGGTCTATGGGCATGAGATATTTGTTAGACTAGGCCTAGTGCAAGTGGGAGACTGTTAGTGTATATGCCCTAGGCCATCGATTTGGACCTTAATGTTATTCATTTTGTTATTAATAAAGAAGTTTTTATTATCATTGTTATGTTTGCATGTTATATATAATAATGATTATATCCCTGGTTTATTATTGTTATGGAGATAATAATAAATATAACTAGTGTAATATTGATTTGATAATCATAAGATGATTATAGGTATGAAGATACAAATCAATATTATGGATACATGTTAGAGAACAGTGTATTGGATAGACCCACATAGATATCACTTCATGGTTTAATGTCATAAGTGTATCTCATAATAGTTTTCATTTAATCCTTTGACTTGAGATTGTCATAGTTTCCAACATAAGGAATATTTTGTTTTGACATGATCAAACGTTATCTGTAACTAGATAATTATAAAGGTTATGCTTGAACATGATATAAATTATGTAGAGGAAAATGAACAATCAAGATGGAATTTGTCCCTCTCTATGAGAGAGATATCTTCTGGGCCCCTTGATAAGTGTAACTGAGAAATGCATGGCCATGCTCAAATAAGTTGATATAAGATCAATCTTATTTGTTTATCAGTTAACTTGGAGATCGAGTAATCATAAGTTTGGACAATATAAGTATGACATTTACTATGACTTATGTTCAAACTAGATATCGTGTGACAAAGGGATTAATGCATGTACTATTTCAGGTTTTTCATTTATAATGATTCTCATGATTAATTGGGTAGTCGTAATGTCTTGCTAGAGGCCAATTATGATTTGTGCATTTCAATAGAGATTGAAATACACTACCAATTAATATGAGCCTATCGGGTCACACACATAGAACGTAGGCTGTACTTAAATAATAATAATTATATTTAATTATTATTGTTAGTATTATTATTATTATTAGATATTAATAATAATATTGTTATAATAATTATTATTAGATAATAATTATTAAAACGTGGGTCCATATGGGATATGGACAGTTAGGGTTTTGATAAAAAGAAGTCTTTTAAAACGATTTTAAAAGGACTGGAGGTTTAATGATCTTATTATTCGTTTTGCAAAAGAAAACGTAAGAAGAAAAAAAAAACTTAAAAAAACCCTAGTTTCGTTTTGAAAAGGTTCAGCCACTGCCGTTGGTGAGCTAGCACTCAGACCGGCATACGTTTGTGTGGATTTCGTTAGAGGGTGTTCGTCTTCAGAAGGCAGCATCTGTTAATCATTTTTGAAGCTACACAAAAAGGTTAGTTTCGAATCTCTTTTATCGAACTGAATGGATCACATGGATCCTGTGAGTAAATCGAAAGAATTTTTGTTTTTCCGCTGCGGCAAGGGTTGCAGATTCTTAACGATTTACTAACAGAGACCACTCCAAGGAAAGCCCGAGCCAATCATGTTCATGGGTAAGTTAATCCTAGGTTTTGAAATTTTTACAGATGTTGTCGAGCTAGTGGAGCAAGTGAAGGAAGAGCTCACCCTGCCAACCAGCAAAGAATCCAATCCAAAAGAGAAGAATGAAGCTATCCTGAAAGCCGAGAAGACTCCAGAGAAGATTGATGCCCTGGATTATGATAGTTCTAAAGCCTACAACAATCCGACCTACACCAGAGATGAAGTATCTAGCAACAACTCAATCACTTGCTCACCAAAAATAATGGAGTCTGAACAAATTCAAAGGATGGTGGATGAGACCCTCAACGCCATGATGGAAGAAATCAAAGAGGCCCTAGCTGAGACCATGAAGAACCAATTGATTGCAATCTTAGAGAATCATGTTGAGGCATCTACTAGCACTAAGAAGCCAATGGACAAAGAGAAGACTAAAGTTGGTAAAGTGGTTTTTAATGATGAAAAGGTGATCATTGATGATGATGATGATTGGGCTCAATAGTACCAAGATGTTCAAGAGAAGAAGAAAGAACCGAAGGTTGTTGAGAAAGCAACTATTGAAAAGACCGAGACATCCGATGTTGAAAAGATGATTGCTGATTTAGAAAAGAAATTTGAGAAGAAGCTGAAACCGAAGAGATGTACGAGATTGATAAACTATTTGAACAAGATGAAGAAGTCCCGTACAAGTTCAAGATGCCATCCTTTGCAAAGTACAATGGCACCGAAAATCCTCATCTCCATGTAAAGCAGTATATCAGTGCCATGCAGTCTGCCCGAGCTACTAAGGCTCAAACCCTAAGGTACTTTATGCTCTCATTGGACTCTATTGTCCAAAATTGGTTCAATACCTTAGATGATGGAACACAAAAGAGTTGGGATCTACTTTACAAAGCCTTCATCCAATAATATGGATATAATGTTGAGTCAGAAGTTACCTTAATGGAAGTGGAGTCCATTAGGCAAAGGCCGAATAAGAATTTTGTGGACTATGTGAAAAGGTGGAGAAACAAGGCTGCTTTACTCAAGCAGAGGCTTGATGAATCCTATCAAATAAGGATGATTATGAGAGGGGTGTTGCCTAATCTTCATGAGAGGATGTCCTATACACTCATCCATGATTTCAAAGACCTTCTTCAAGCTAGTTTGCAAATTAAAGAATGGGAAAGGGAGAAGAGCCTCTTTGCAACAAAAAGGAACGAGAAAGGGAGCTATCAATCTGGTAGCCAAAACATGCAAAAGGCCGTCTGTGTTAATGCTACTAACCAAGGAACGAGGAGACAATTTTTGGAATTGGGGAAACTAATGTCTTGGGTTCACAATAAACTTCAAAGAAAGGGATTGCTACAACCCTTAAATCCTCATCCTTTGCCTAACCCTCTCCCACCTAATTTTGACACCAAAGCATTTTGAAAATTTCATCAAATGCAAGGGCATGACATGGATAGATGTGTAAGGTTGAGACATGAGATCCAAAATCTAATTGATAATGGGAAGCTACCCGAGCCCGAAGAAGATGAGGTGATGAACACTAGATCCGGTAAGCCTTATGCAAGGCCACCACCTAAGGAGGTAGAAACTAATAAGGGAAAGAAAGTTGAAGTAGAAGAAGATGATGCTATGCTCAAGCAATTGAAAAGAACCCAAACAAGTTTTAGCATTTGTGACTTATTACCTACTTCTAAAAAGCATCGAGAAGCTATGGCCAAAGCCTTAGCTAGCATGCCCATTTCTACCTCCACAACACCGGAGGAGTTGATCAACTTCATAAAAATTGGGGGAGTAATGAAATGTGAAGAGGTTCAAGAAAAGAGTGAATTTAATATGGGAGCAGTTTCTTTTTCGGATGCGGACTTAACAGAGGAGGGGAGAGACCACATCCGCCCTCCCTTTATCAAAATAAAAGTTAAGGGGAAGGGGACTCCATGTGTAATGGTTGATGATGGGTCTGCCTTAAATGTTTGTCCACTTAAGATATTGCCAAAGCTATCCATGTCAATAAGAGATCTAAACCCGACCGAGGTAACGATTCATGCTTATGACAACACTAAGAGGCATGCCGAAGGGACTTTCAAAGCGGCTTGTTTTATTAGTTTTTGTCATAGAATTGTATCTTATTTATTATGATGATTATTGTTTTCTTTATACATTTTGGTAGTTTTAATCTATTTATTTAGTGATTTCATCAATTTTGGTAGTTTTAATTTATTCCAGTGTTTATGTCATTTTTGTACTAGTTTTTAGTGTGATGTTTATGTGTTTTTGGTTAATGTTTCATTTGATTATTGTTTAAAGTTTGTTTCAAGTGTTTGTTTTAGGTTAATATGCAAAAAAAACTTCCTTGGATGAAAGAATAGCATGAAGCAACAAGACACGGCCAAACCACTGGCCGTGTCTCACCTTAAGGGCAAAACCAAAGGAACCAAGATAGGAAGGAAAATTTGGCAGAAGCTGACACTGGCAGGTGACACGGCCAAGCCACTGGTCATGTCACATGATGGAGCTACAAGCTTGGCCGTGTCCCATATTTAGCCAAGAAAGAAGAGCAAAGAACGAAGAGAATCAGTAGGTGACACACCCAGGTGACATGGCCAAGCCACTGGCCGTGTCACATGACATGGCCAGGAGCTTGGCCGTGTCACACTCATTTCCACAGAAGCAAAGAAGAAAGATTACACAGAAGGTGACACACCCAGGTGACACGGCCACAAGCTTGGCCGTGTCACTCCATGGGGCTAAGGAAAGAAAGGAAATGCGGATTTTGAGAGAGGGTTTTGTATAAATAAGAAGATTAGAGTTTTTGAAAGGGTTACACCATTTTCAGCCGTCAACATAAACTTTTGAGCTATTCTTCATTTTCTTTTGGAATTTTGATTACACTTTCATGCAAACACTCTAGATTGAATTAGTTTTAGCCATTGCATTATTCTTTGAGCAAAGATTTGAGCAAGAGATTCTTCAGAAGCCAAAGGAAGTTTGTAATTTGGTTTTATTCTCAAACTCTATCTTAAGTTTCATTGGAATTGTATTCATGAATTCTCTAATGTCTAAATTAATTTCTTTGAATTTTAATGAGATGAATTTGTTTGATAGCATCAATAAGAACTAATTCTGATCTAGTCTAGAGTTTGTATGGATCTACTATGATTGTATGAAATGGTTATTGCTCTTAACTGAATTATTTCTTTTATCCTTAATTGAATGGATTAATGCTAATATATAATTGATTGGCCACCAATTGTGTGTTTGAGGTATTAGATGAAGGATTGAGAAATGAAGTCTAATGCTGGAACAATTCAATTAGGGACTTAGGTGAATTAGAAATATAAACCTAAGAAAAAGATCACTTTAATTGTAACAAGATTATTTGAAAGAGGTTTGAATGTGAGAGCTTATTTCCTTGATTCGATTAATTAAGTTGCTTGAAATCTGATCTTTGAAATTAAATTGGTTGAGATGAATAGCCGTTCATACATATACATTAGTAGAGAAGTGCAAACCCTAGACCTTTCTATTAAGTGAATCAATATATCAACTCAGTTTACTTTCATTATTTTAAATTCAACTCAATCTGACTTCAGTAGTTGTTTAGCAATTTAAATTTATTGATTATTTTTTATTTGCAATTTGATAAACAATTAGCTTATCTAGCTTCCTTGTGAGACAACCTTGAGGTGTTCACCAAAATACTACAGCAGCCTCGTATACTTGCGAGTGTAGTTCTAGTAGTGTTAATTAGAGCGTAACAAGTTTTTGGCACCGTTGTCGGGGAGGCTAATTGGCATAATTGTTTATTAGGCATAAATATTTTAAATTATTTTTCATTGTTTACATTTTATTTTATTTTTCTTTTGCTTTTAATAATTCCTTTTTTCCAGAAATTTTGTTTATGCAAGGCAGGAGATCACTTGGAGGAGAGCTTTACCCAGTTATTCCAGAAATTCAGAGAGTGAAAAGGAGCAGAGAAGAGTTTGAACTATATACCGGATTTGATACAGAGGAGGACACTTCTGATTTTTAGTCAGATATCAATATGGGAGACGAAAGGCAAAGAACTATGAGGGATTTTGCCAGACCTGTCATTGGAACTTCCACATCTTGTATAAGATTGACAGATGCAGTAAGAAATTATGAGTTGAAGAATATCCATTACAACATGCTGCCATCTTTCTATGGAGTTCCGAATGAAGATCCTTTGAATTTTATCCGGGATTTGTACTCCACCCTCAACACATTTCAATTGGGAGAACTAACAGAAGACCAGTTGAGGATGAGATGTTTTCCATACACATTGAAGGATAGGGCAAAGAGCTGGCTTATGATGTTGATTGAAAATTCATTGACAACTTGGGAGCAAGTCTATAACAAGTTTATGTGAAAATTTTACTCACATCAGAAGACAGCTGAATTGAGAGGAAAAATAGCTACATTTTCTCAATTTGAAGGAGAGCCATTTCATGAGGCTTGGGATAGGTTTAAGATGTTGTTGATCCAGTGTCCATACCATCACTACCCACTTCAACTTCTAAATCAGTTTTTCTACGATGGTCTAACCCAGCAATTTCAGAATACTGTTGATAACGCAGCTGGGGGGAGCTATGGGAGAAAAGACAACAGATGAAACTTATGAAATCTTTAAAATGTTGGGAGCTAATTCTCAACAGAAAAGTGTAAGAGCAAGAAGTAAAGGGGTGAACCAATTGGAAGCCAACAGTGAGATGGTCAATCAGATAGCTGAATTGACAAGGCAAGTGCAGATGTTGAACATGAAGAATAATACTTCTTCGTCCACTCAAGATGTGTGTGGAATTTGTGGAACTTTCTGGCATGGAGCAAATATATGCCCTCTGCATACGAATCTTTTGGAAATGAGGCTGAGCAAGTTAATGCTATGGGGGGATATCAACCAAGGGACCGGAATGATCCTTACTCAAACACTTACAATCTTGGTTGGCGAAATCATCCAAACTTTTCCTGGGCAACAAATAATTCTCAACAACCTTTCCATTTGCTCCAGAGACAAAATCAACCGCCGGGGCAATCTTCAAATCAAGGGCAGCCTAAGAGAGAGAGTTTGGAGGATAATTTACATGCTTTTATCCAAGTCAGTACAAAGAATCAAGAGATGAATAACAAAAGGCTAGATTCATTAGAAGCATCTTTTAAGAAAGTGGAGACCCAAGTGGGACAACTTGCACAACAGATGCAGATTCAACAAAAAGGAAAATTTCTAAGTCAACCTGAGCATGCACAAGCAGTGACTGTTCTTAGAAGTGGCAAGGTAATAAATAATAATGTTGAAAATAATTATGTGAATGTAGGTGATCTAGAGAACAAAGGTGCTGGAGAAAAATTAATGGAGAAATCCCCTTCAGCAGATTTACACAGGGCAAGTAATCCTTACCGGCCACCTATACCATTCCCCAGCAGGTTGAAGAATGATAAACAAGATAAGCAATTTTCAGACATCTTCAACATGCTGTCTAAGGTAAGTATTAACTTACCTTTACTTGAAGCAATAAAGAACATGTCAGCTTATGCCAAATTCTTCAAGGAATTGAACACAAAGAAAAAGAGGTATGAGCCAAATGAAAAGGTGATAGTATCAGAGGTAGCTAGTGTTGTTCTGCAACATAAACTACCTCCGAAGCTAAAGGATCCTGGTAGTTTCATAATTCAAATTACTATGGGTAATGGAAAGGGGACTGATGGCGTGTGTGATTTAGGAGCCAGTGTTAAGTTGATGCCTTATTTTGTGTATCTCGAATTAGAACTTGGGGAACTTAAACCTACCAAAATGGTTTTGCAATTAGCTGACAAATATCTTAGATTCCCGAAAGGAGTTATAGAAGATGTGTTAGTTAAAGTTGGTGGGTTGATAGTGCCTGTGGATTTTATAGTTCTTGACATGGAAGGAAGTAACCCTACACCATCCGCACACACTATTCTACTGGGTAGGCCTTTTATGGTTGCTACCAACACCTTGATAGATGTTAAAAATGGTAAATTGTCAATGACTGTCTTGGGACAAACAGTTAAATTTTCTATTTTTAACACTTCTCCCATTCCTACAACTGCATTATATGAGGATTGCTCTTTATTGATTGTATTGACGCAGTTGTTTCAGATGTTTTCTTGCAAACAGGTTCCTCGGATAAATTGGAGCCGGCACTGACCTTAGATCATGGCTTGGATATTTTTTACTCAGAAATAGCCAGTTGCCTTGAGATATTAGAGAGTGCTGAAATAGAGGAATTTAAGGAGGACACAGTACTTGAACTTCCCTCCATCCAAAAGGAAGAGAAAAATCCTTCACTTGAGTTAGAGCTGAAAGAGTTGCCTAAAAATCTGAAATATGTATTTTTAGGAGATCACAACACCATACCTGTGATAATATCTAGCAAACTTAGTGAAAGGGAGGAGATGAGGTTGGTGAGTGAACTAAAAAGATTGAAAAGAGCAATAGGATCAGGATTGAGTGATATCAATGGTATTAGCCCTTCAATGTGCATGCATAGAATCACCTTAGAAGAGGGAGCTAAACCTATGAGGGAGACCCAAAGGCGACTTAACCCAAACATGAGTGAAGTGGTTAAGAAGGAAGTGCTTAAATTGCTTGATGAAGGAGTGATATATCCAATAGCCAATAGTGAGTGGGTTAGCCCAGTACATGTAGCGCCTAAGAAATCTGGAATCACAGTGGTAAAAAATAAAAAGAATGAATTGGTTCCTACTAGGACTACTACTGGGTGGAGAATGTGTATCAATTATAGGAAGTTGAACAATGCCACAAAGAAAGATCATTTCCCTCTTCCTTTTATTGATCAGATGTTGGATAAACTTTCTGGACACTCACATTATTGTTTTTTGGATGGACTTTCAGGTTATTATCAGGTGCCGATATCACCAGAGGATCAATCCAAGACTACTTTTACTTGCCCTTTTGGGACTTATGCATTTCAACGAATGCCCTTTGGCTTGTGCAATGTGCCTGCAACTTTTTAGAGATGCATGATGTCTGTTTTCACGGACATGATAGATGATTTTATTGAGGTATTTATGGATGATTTTTCTATTTTTGGTGATTCTTTTGATAATTGCCTCAGCAAACTTTTTCTTGTGCTTGAGAGATGCATTGAATGTAACCTCACTTTGAGTTGGGAAAAGAGTCATTTCATGGTTACTCAGGGCATTATATTAGGCCATGTTGTGTCTAGTAAAGGGATTGAGGTGGATAAAGCTAAGGTAGAGTTGATTGCTAAGTTACCCCCACCTACCTTTGTTAAGGGAATAAGAAGCTTTTTAGGGCATGTAGGTTTTTACTGGAGGTTTATTAAAGATTTTTCTAAAATAAGCCAACCATTGTGTCATTTGCTTGGGAAAGATGTTCCATTTGAGTTTACTGCACAATGCATGTAAGCCTTTAATTCCCTTAAGGAAAAATTGACTAGTGCACCAGTAATTGTAGCTCCTGTTTGGTCTTTACCTTTTGAAATTATGTGTGATGCCTCTAATCATGCAGTCGGAGCTGTCCTTGGGCAAAGGGTTGAGAAATTTTTGAGAGTGATCTATTATGCTAGCTTGACTCTAAACAGTGCACAAGTGAATTACACAACAGCTGAAAAGGAAATGCTAGCTGTTGTTTTTACCTTAGATAAGTTTAGAGCGTATTTAATTGGGTCTAAAATTATTGTGCATTTAGATCATGCAGCTCTAAAATATCTTTTGACAAAACAACATGCTAAACCTCATTTAATTAGATGGGTGTTATTATTGCAAGAATTTGATTTTCAAATCAAAGATACCAAAGGAAGTGAAAATGTTCTAGCAGATCATTTATCTAGATTACCTTTCTTTGGTGAAAATCTTGCATCTGATAGCATTCATAAAAATCTAGAAGCATTTCCTTATGAGCAGTTGTTTGCGGTGATGAATTCACCTTGGTTTGCAGATATTGCTAACTATCTTGCTTGTGGTATTTTGCGTTTTGACATGTCATTTCAGGAAAAGAAAAGGTTTTTTGACATGAGTAAATTCTATTTTTGGGATGAACCTTACCTATTCCGGATATGCAAAGATGAGATAGTTCGCAGGTGTGTATCTGAGGAAGAACAACTGAGTGTTCTTCAATTCTGTCATGACCTTCACTGTGGTGGTCATTTTGGAGGGAGAAAGACTGCAGAAAAGGTACTTCAAAGTGGATTTTACTGGCCTACTCTATTCAAAGATGCTCAAGAATATTGTAAGCACTGTGACTGCTGTCAAAGAGTAAGTAACATTGGGAGAAGGAATGAAATGCCCCTTCAATCTTATATTGTTGTTGAACTGTTTGATATTTGGGGAATAGACTTCATGGGTCCTTTTCCCAAGTCTTTTGGTTATGAGTACATTTTAGTTGCTGTTGATTATGTTTCAAAATGGTGGAGGAAATCCCCACCCGTACTAATGATGCTAATGTGGTTGTTAAATTTGTGAAAGAATATATTCTTAGCAGATTTGGCACGCCAAGAGTGATAGTCAATGATGGGGGAAGTCATTTCTGCAACAAACTTTTTGAGAAATTAATGCATAAATCAGGTGTGAAACACAAGGTGGCGACCCCATACCATCCACAGACTTCAGGACAAGTTGAGACATCCAACAAGCAAATCAAAGGAATTCTGGAAAAAATAGTCAACTTATCAAGGAAGGATTGGGCAAGTAGATTGCATGATGCATTGTGGGCATATCGAACTGCTTTCAAGACTCCTTTGGGTATGAGTCCATACCGATTGGTTTTCGGTAAGGCTTGTCATTTATCAGTGGAGTTGGAGCACAAGGCATATTGGGCAATTAAGACTCTGAACTTAGACTTGGACAAGGCAAAGAGAGAACATTTTCTACAAATTTCAGAGTTAGATGAACTAAGGAATGAGGCATATGAGAGTTCGAGGATTTATAAGGACCGTACTAAAGCACTTCATGACAGAATTTTAGTGTAAAAGACATTGTGCCCAGGTATGAAAGTTCTGCTTTTAATTCTCGTCTCTGTCTGTTTCCATGAAAACTCAAGTCTCAATGGAGTGGTCCTTTCGAGATAACTCAGGTATATCCTTTTGGTGCTATAGAATTGCTTAACTCTCGAATGAATGAAACTTTTAAAGTAAATGGACAGAGAGTTAAACCATATAATGAAGGGTTCCAAGAAGTAAGGATCATTGATAGTACTTTGATCTACGATCCTTGAGTCTTGCAGTAATGTCCAGCTACATGACATTAAAGAAGCGCTAAATGGGAGGCAATCCATCGGTTTGCATTTCTTTTCATAGTTACAATTTTATATTTAGTAATTTTGATTTCAAGTTTGGTTTAAATAAATGGAATGGGTGCTTTGATCGGTTTTATTTTTTAATGTGTTTCAGGGTTAATCAAGGAAGAGAATTGCATTTATTTTAGATTTGGTGACACAAAAATATAAAAAAAATTAAAAAAAAAGAGTAGCCAAAATGGCAGTGAAGGACACTGCCACTTGACACGGCCAAGCCACTGGCCGTGTCAAGCAAACCCAAAATTACACAGTCCCTGACACGGCCAAAAGGCTTGGCCATGTCACATAGACACGGCCAAGCTTCTACCCATGTCCCTTTCTTTGTCTTGCAATCTTTTATTTTAAAGTGTCAAACAAGGTCAGGGAACACGGCCAAGCCACTGGCCGTGTCCCTCCAAACCCATCAAACACGGCCAAGCTAAACCAAGCTTGGCCGTGTCACCTCAATTTCCAAGTTTAAAAACACGGTTTTAGCCCTTTTCTTTCATTTAAATCCCTAGTTTTCCTTTTTCCTTTCTCTCTCTCTTGACTCTTTCTCTCAAAAACCTCCATTTTTGTTCTTTTAAAGCTTCCAAAATCCCATTAATTCTCAATTTTTCTTCACCAAAACCGAAATTAACCCGTTTAATCTGCTTCTTCTCTCATAAAAAATCAATTTAATCTGTTAAAGCTTCAAAATTTTCCAAATCTTTCAATATGCCAAGACCAAAGATGGTGTCCCACCACAAGAGGAGGCAACCTCCAACTGCCGCTTCATCTTCATCTTCTTCATCTTCAAAGAGAGCGACTCTTTTGGCTAGGGGTTTCTTTCCAACGAGGTATGTAAGCGATGAATCTCTTAATGCTCTTCATATCAGCGATAATTTTTATAGCTATGTTCAAAACCTTGGGTGGGAGAAATTAGTCTCCCTTCGACCTTTGCAATTTCAAGAGCTTACTTTGGAATTTTTAACATCTCTTAAGGTTGAAAGAGATGAACAGAAAATTTGCTCTAGGTTGAATTTTAAATTGCTTGGGAAATCATGTGTAGTTAGTATTGAGCAATTGAATGCTATATTTGGTTTCCATCAACAAGGTGAAAAATCTATACCTAAGGGTTTTAAACAGCAATTTGCGTGGGGACCATTGGGCTCGGGAACATATGTGGCCAAATCGGCCAAAGAAACAAAATTGACTAATCCCGCTTTAAGATATTTGCATCGCTTTATGTCTTGTGGGTTCTTTGCAAGGAAAGAAAGCCCAGGTGTGGTGGAAATTAGTGAGCTTTTTTTCTTAGATTGTGCTTGTAATGCTATACCCGTTAGTGCCGGCTATTGGTTGGCCGATGTTTTTGACAGTGTGGTGAACAAAAAGAAGGGTGCTATTTGTATTGGAGGATTAGTTACTACTTTAGCAACAACCCTTCTTGATGATTTTGACCCGAGTAACTGCCGTATGACTAAAATTTTGGGTAATGATTCATTAGATTTGGCCACACTTGAGAAGATGCATATGGTTGTGAACAGGGGAGGGGCCTATCTGATGGCTTCGGCTGAGCTAGATGCACCGAGGGTCCAACAAAAGAGAACATGAGTCCATGAGGAGTCTGACTTGGATTCTCTTGATTTGGATGAATAGAGGCACTGGAAAGCAAGGTCGATCGTAACCATGCTGCGGTCTTGCAACAGTTGGACCAAATCAATAGCAACCTTGCTAAGATCCTGACTCTCCATCCTTCAGCTGCATCATCATCACATCCTCCTTCACTGTAGATCAAATTGGCTCTAATCTTTTGAGAGAATTCCTTACTTTTTTGTGTTTAGTTATAACATATTTTTGTTGTTATTTTTTTGTTTTTGTTTTTAATGTTAGCACTTTATATTTTGGTTATTTTATATATTGTATTTTGTTTTTGAACAATTGATGTTTGTGATGAAAAGGTAGCATTTGCCTCACAAGGGAACGATGGAAAATAGGTTGTACCTTAACTCTTTTTCTTTATTATCATTGTTTCCATTGAGGACAATGTAATTTATAAGTGTGGGGTAATCTTTAAGCTTTCCTTTAATTCTTGTTTTGTTTGTCTTTGTGTGTTATATTGTGCGTTGTGCATGGCATAATTGTTGGAAACTTATTGACTTTTTTGTAATTCTAGCATTATATTTGAGCCTTTAGTATCAGCATAGAGATTAGCATTTCAATTCATGCAGGATCAATTTTCACATTCTGCAATTCATGACATATAAATCTTTGAGAACCCACCCTTTGTGAGTTTTAAGCCTCATAGATTGAATATTATTGTCAATTGATTTTCTTTTCTTAAGTGTGCACATTCATGATTTTGCATCTCTAGAGCTTGCATTTGCATACTAATTGAACTCACATTACGATTTCATCTCAAGTTTTAAAATGATGAAGCCAAATTAGGATTACCCCCTTTAGCTTAAAAAGACCTCCCTTAATTATGAATTCCTTAGTGAGCCAAGTTGAGCCTTTGACTTTTTCTTAATAGATCAACACAATTCACAACTCAACATTTTCCTATTATCATCATACCTACATTAAGGAATGGAGTTTCTTATGATATGACAATAGGGTGGTTTAATTCATAAGTGTGGGGTAAGCAATTAAAAAAAATAGAATTGTTTTAGTAAGATTTGGGGCTGAAATGCATACTTTGCACATTGTATTTGACTAAGAGTCGATTGTTCTTTTCCTTTACATTTTGAGCTAGATGTTCCATGCAATTTTATATTTTGTATATATATATATCTAAAAAAATTAAATAAAAAAAATAAAAAAAATAAAAGAGAAGATATATATATATATATATACAAAATTCATATATTTTCTAGCATTAGTCATCAAAGAGGAATGTCGACTCATGTACTTTTCTTTAAGTATGCAAGTATGTGAGATTATCAAGGGTTGGTGAATATGCCATTTGATGGAGTTAAGAGTTTCTTAGCAAGAGTATTGTCTAATTTAGATACTCCATTTCTTGATGTTCCAACTTAAATGTCTTTTCTCACACCTTCACCTTAGCCCCATTACATCCAAATAAAAGACCTTCGGATTATTTCTTGAGAAAATCAGTGAGAGAGATTGGATAATTAAGCAAGTTTATGGCAGTATGCGCCATGAGTGGTTTGAGTGAATTAACTTTTGAAATTGAGTGCAACACTTAGATGAGAGATGAGATTTGTTATGTCTGGATTAATGAATGAGTTAAGAAAATCTTGATTGAAGTAAATTGCATTTATTTATGGCTGAGTCTTAAAGGATTTCATCTTATATACTTGAATTATAGTTAAGGTTATTTGAGTTTTTAATTTATGCCATGTGAATTTGCTTAAGGACAAGCAAAGTTTTAAGTGTGGGGTAGTTGTTTTATTAGTTTTTGTCATAGAATTGTATCTTATTTATTATGATGATTATTGTTTTCTTCATGCATTTTGGTAGTTTTAATCTATTTATTTAGTGATTTCATCAATTTTGGTAGTTTTAATTTATTCCAGTGTTTATGTCATTTTTGTACTAGTTTTTAGTGTGGTGTTTATTTTTTTTTTCGTTAATGTTTCATTTGATTCATGTTTAAAGTTTGTTTCAAGTGTTTGTTTTAGGTTAATATGCAAAAAAACTTCCTTGGATGAAAGAATAGCATGAAGCAGCAAGACACGGCCAAGCCACTGGCTGTGTCTCACCTTAAGGGAAAAACCAAGGGAACCAAGAAAGGAAGGAAATTTTGGCAGAAGCTGACACTGGCTGGTGACACGGCCAAGCCACTGGCCGTGTCACATGACACGGCAACAAGCTTGGTCGTGTCCCATATTTAGCCAAAAAAAAGAAGAACAAAGAAGAGCAAAGAATGAAGAGAATCAGGAGGTGACACACCCAGGTGACACGGCCAGGAGCTTGGCCGTGTCACACTCATTTCCACAGAAGCAAAGAAGAAAGATTACACAGAAGGTGACACACCCAGGTGACACGGCCACAAGCTTGGCCGAGTCACTCTATGGGGCTAAGGAAAGAAAGGAAATGCGGATTTTGAGCGAGGGTTTTGTATAAATAAGAAGATTAGGGTTTTTGAAAGGGTTACAGATTTTTCAGCCGTCAACATAAATTTTTGAGCTATTCTTCATTTTCTTTTGGAATTTTGATTACATTTTCATGCAAACACTCTAGATTGAACTAGTTTTAGACATTGCATTATTCTTTGAGCAAAGATTTGAGCAAGAGATTCTTCAGAAGCCAAAGGAAGTTTGTAATTTGGTTTTGTTCTCAAACTCTATCTCTTAAGTTTCATTGGAATTGTATTCATGAATTCTCTAATGTCTAAATTAATTTCTTTGAATTTTAATGAGATGAATTTGTTTGATAGCATCAATAAGAACTAATTCTGATCTAGTCTAGGGTTTGTATGGATCTACTATGATTGTATGAAATGGTTATTGCTCTTAACTGGATTATTTCTTTTATCCTTAATTGAATGGTTTAATGTTAATATATAATTGATTGGCCACCAATTGTGTGTTTGAGGTATTAGATGAAGGATTGAGAAATGAAGTCTAATGCTGGAACAATTTAATTAGGGACTTAGGTGAATTAGAAATATAAACCTAAGAAAAAGATCACTTTAATTGTAACAAGATTATTTGAAAGAGGTTTGAATTCGAGAGCTTATTTCCTTGATTCGATTAATTTATTGCTTGAAATCTGATCTTTGAAATTAAATTGATTGAGAGGAATAGCCGTTCATACATATAAGTTAGTAGAGAAGTGCAAACCCTAGACCTTTCTATTAAGTGAATCAATATATCAGCTCAGTTTACTTTCATTGTTTTAAATTCAACTCGATTTGTCTTCATTAGTTGTTTAGCAATTTAAATTTATTGATAATTTGTTATTTGCAATTTGATAAACAATTAGCTTATCTAGCTTCCTTGTGAGACGACCTTGAGGTGTTCACCAAAATACTACAGTAGCCTTGTATACTTGCGAGTGTAGTTCTAGTAGTATTAATTAGAGCGCAACACGGCTGTCAAGGTTGGTCTAATTAAATCTATTGTTGAGTTTGTTGTTTTAGACATACCGGTTACCTTCGCCTTACTCTTGGGGCGACCATGGTTTCATCCTCTTGGTGGAGTTCCTTCCACCATTCATCAAAAGATCAAGTTCCCCAACGGAGATGAGACAGTGGTCATTGAAGCTGAAGATAATGAGATTGTTAACGCTCTAATGATTGAGAGGCCTCTCAATAGTTTCCAAGTAGCTGCAATTTCTGATGATGAAGTAGTGGACTCCAAAATCTTGAATATGATGAAGAACATGAACTACCTTCCCGGAGCTGGTCTTGGAAAGGGTAAGGCTGGTTTGACAAAGTTGCCAGATTTTAGAACTCAAACTTCCAAGAAGGGGTTGGGATATGATGAAGACAATGATGTTCGGCCAAACAAGAGTGAGAAGATGAGCTTCCCACCACTTGAAGAGATTTTTGTCAAAGCTCTAGATATGGGACTGCGAGCGGGGATTTTTGTCCCCACTCCTGGTGGAATGGTTCTTGCAACTTCGGCACTGTTTAGGCTCGGGGCCTTAGAGAACACAGACCTAAGTCTAGAGAAAATAGAGTCGCCACCCTGACGGGCCGGGAAAAAGAAAGGGGTGGATGACTCGATTCCTAAGGAATCCCCAACCCCTTAATGGGTTCGGAAAGTTGGGTACGTGTGGGGAAGGTGAGAAATGGCCCAGCACCCCCACAACGCCCGGTTCATTGGAACCGGCCTCCTTTACAGGTCTTAATATTATAAAATTCTTAAATATAACAATATTATCCATACTACACACAATAAAAAGAAAGCATCATTATATTAAAATCAAAGCAATGTCCAAACAAAACAAAACAAATAAATGGACACCCATCCAAGGATGGAAACATGTCCTTACATCACATGCCTAGATAGGACACCCACCAAAAGGTAGAAACATGCCCTTTACAAAGGTTCTAAAATAGAAAAGAAAATTAAATTACATGATGTTTAACTAATGAGGTACCCACCAAGTGGAAACATACCTCTTACAACTTTTGGAAGTCTAAATTGATTGATAAAAGTAAATAATCATCCATAATAAATAAATCATTCATTAAAAGTATTTAAATATCAATAAAATAAACATCCATCCATGATAAATTAAATAAATCAAGTATTAAAATTAAATAAATTATAGCATAAGAGATAAATCAAAGCAAAATCAAATATGGAATTGAATAAAGCAAATAAAAGTTCAATTATAGCTACTGTGAATTTTTATGGAGTTAAAATAGAATAGGGTTTTATGTTTTAAAAGGTTGGTAAGACACTTTGATTAACCAAATTGAGATTTGAATGATGAAATCATGAAACTAGGGTTTTAGACACTTTAAAATACTTTTGATTTGTAGTTTTAAATGATGATTTTAAGCTACTGTATAATTTTAGCATATTTGTGTTTTTATGGTTTTTTATGTTTTAAAGGATTAAAGTTTAGAAAAAGTTAGGGTTTAATGTTTTAAAAGGTTTAGGGTTTACTATTTTAGATTTAAAAGTTGAATTAGGGTTTTAGGCTTTGAAATTAGGGTTCTCGGGTGATCTGTTGAATTAGGGTTTAAAAAAAGCAATTTGATGATTTCATAAAGTTTTATGAATTTAAACACACGGATTGAAGTTTTTATAAGTAGAAAAGGATGTTTTTGAAGACTTTTTGAATGAAATAGAACTTATTTTAAAATTTTGAAAGAAACAGAATCAAGTTTTGGTTTTGTTAAAAAATTTGTTCAATTAGGGTTTTGAGACTTTTGAAGAAGCAAAAAATAATAATTTTAAGTCTTTTTGGAAAATAAAGTAATGTATCAGCATTTTAATCTTGGAAAAATTAAATTACAGCTCTAAGATTTTTTTATTTAAAAAACCCTAATTTCATAGGTTTGCTACTGTGAAAACATAAATCAAAAAGAATTTAACATACCTTCTTTTGTTGATTCCTCCAAAAACAATTCTTCTTGGATGAACTAGCTCCAAAGACAAGCCTTTGTTGCATTTGAATTGCTTAATTCGTGCTGATGCTGCTTTTAAAAATCACTTGAATTGAGTTTCCCTTTTCCTTCATTGATTTGGTTTCAAAAAATTAAGCTACTACCTCTTTTTTTTCTCCCCCAATTTGGTTCTATTGGTCCTTATTTATAATGGTTTTAGGTTGTTTATTCCTAATTACACACGGCAAGTAATAATAATAAAAAAAAATTAAAACCTAATTGGATTAGGTTTCAAAAAATTTGCGTCGAAAAATTTTGCGCTGGCGAAAAATGTGGCAGCCGGGCCCGTGGCTGGGGCCAGTGGGCGTGCCAGCCCGCAGGGAATTCCTGCGAAAAGTTATTTCGCCCGCAGGAATTTCCTGCGGGCGAAACTCCCGCAGGCCTGCGGGTGAAGTGCTGGGCCTATGGGCGTGCCGCCCGCAGGAAATTCCTGCTGGCAAAACACCCACGGGCCCGCACAACTGCTTTTCGCTGCCGATTTTTTTTCCGACTCCGACTCCGATTTTATTTTAATTTTAATTTTTTAATTTTTATTTGTTTATTTTTATTTTTTATTAATATAAATTAGATACTAAAGCAAAAATTATTTAACAAAAATTATTTTGGACCAATTAGACAACAAAAATCATTTTGGACTAAATAAAACATATTGGACCGGATTGGGTCAAAAAATAAGGGTCTACAGTTTGCCCCTACTTGAATGACATGAAACTTAAGTGAAAGAGAGTGAAAAGCAATAAGACTTAATTTTTGAGATGGTGATTTAAATTTGTTTTGGGTACTTGGACCCGAGATTGATTGAATTTGGGTACTTGGACCCGAAATTAGGTACTTGGACCTGAGCTTGAATTTATTTTGGGTACTTGGACCCGAGATTAGGTACTTGGAGGTACTTGGACCCGAGATTGATTTAATTTGGGTCCTTGGACCCGAGATTGGATACTTGGACCCGAGATTGAATTGATTTTGGATACTTGGACCCAGGATTGGGATGAATTCGTTTTGGGTACTTGGACCCAAGATTGGATGGAATTTGGGTACTTGGACCCAGAATTGGGTACTTGGACCTGAGATTGATTTGATTTGGGTACTTGGACCAGAGATTAGATTTGATTTGGGTACTTGGACCCGAAATTGGGTACTTGGACCCGAGAATGATTTGATTTGGGTACTTAGACCCAAGATTGAGTACTTTGACTCAAGATTGGGTACTTGGACCCAAGATTGGGTGCTTGGACTCGAGGCTGATTTGAATTTGGGTGCTTGGACCCGAGATTGATTTGATTTGGGTACTTGGACCCGAGAATGGGTGCTTGGACTTGAGATTGAGTTTGACTGACCTTTTATCATTTGAGAAGTCTGACTGCTTCAGCTGTTTTATGCATTGCGATTCTTCACCATCAAAATGGAACTTCATCCTTTGAGATCGGGTCTTCACCCTTGAAAATGGATCTTCATCCTTTGAGATCGGGTCTTCACCCTTGAAAATGGATCTTCATCCTCTGAGATCGGGTCTTTGATAGGCTACAAATCCAACATGTTTGTTACTTTGTTTTTGTGCTTAATTGATGTTATTCACATTGAAAAGAAGAGCTTTTACTTGGTTTTTATTATTCTGGACAGGAACGGTGGATTTGCAATAAAGAGGCTTATTTGGAGCTGGATTGGAAGTATTGGAGCAAAGGACATGAAGCTGAATTTTTTTTATGACAGATTGTCAGATTGGCAGCAGAGGCCTTAGCCTTGCCCAAGGCTAATGGCCAGGCAAACCTGAACGGGCTGATTTAATTAAGCGACGGGCCCACGCATTTTAGTGGTATTTGAGGACTTCTAAACCGACTTGTAATAGGATTTAAGTAGTTTTTAGTGGGCCTTTTTGTTATATGAGGATGGCCCCACCCTTTATTAAGTATTTAAGTTATTTTTAGGGTTTTGGGGAGGACACTTTTTAGCTTCTCTTTGATTATTCTGAATTTACATTATCTTTTACAGAATTTTTGTTGTTCTTCCATGGCCATGCGTGGCTAAACTCTTTCTTTCAGTCGAAGGTTAATTCAACATTGATTTTCTAATGGATTGTGAGATTTAATGTGCTTTATCTTTGCTTTTTGATTCATATTGTATTTGTGTTTTCTCTTTGATTATTGGGGTGAGAATCATCCATAGTGGATATCTATTATTTGTTTTAACAGGGCCCGTTATTCATTTAATAGGTTTCTGCATAACCAATCAATTAGGTTTAATCTGTTATTGTTAATCCGAGTTGTTAAAAGTGGTAGTCAATATAATTCAATTGCATCAAAGCCTTGGGGTTATGTTGTGGGAAAATATAATCTGATCTAAATGGATTCTCGTAGTTTTTGTTGGTCAGGGCAGGGTTCTATTAATTTTTAACGTTGTTAACGGCTAAATCCTTCGTCGTACTTAGGGTTGCTAGTTAATTAGGGATTATTATTAGGTCGTACCTTAATAATCTAATACTAGGGTAGAATTGGTTGGGAGGATGTTCCTCTTTGACTATAACTTGTCTACAATAGTGAATTGAAAAGCTATCTTAAAATCGATGATCAATCCGAGTGAATTTCATACCGCGAATTACCTTTGATTGAACTCGCTTCCTATTGTTTCCAAATTTTATTTCTTAAATTTATTTTACTTCTGTTTCCCTTCAGTTATTTTATTTAATTTTCGTTTTTATATTTTAGTTGGCAAAATCCTCCATTTTTATTTTATTTTTCTTAAATTACAGTAGGTCAGGTTTTGGTTAGCCTTGGGCAAGGCTAGTCTCCAGTGTTCGACCCTTCTCACCCTATTTACAATATTTTTGTGTTGTTTTGTTAGGAAGAGCAGGTTATTTATTTTTGGTGGCTTCGACACCCATCAAATTTTGGCGTCGTTGCCGGGGACTAGTTTACATTACTGTTATTACTTCTTTGAATGACCAGATCTGAAAATTTGCAATTGGAATTTGATCCTGAGATAGAAAAGACAGCCTGTACATTGACGAAGGAAACCAGGCTACGAAAAAGGGCTGCAACTACATCTACAGCTGATCTAGAAATTATAATTACTGATTTAGTTGAATCTTCAACTGAATTTGATCCTGAATTAGAAGAAACCTCAACAGAATCTGAAAGAGAGGAATAGATGGCTGATAATCGGACTGTTAGAGAGCTGCAAGCAGCCCCTGTGGAGCAGCAACCTTTGTATATCACTTATCCGAATTTGGAGGTGCCTTTTGAGTTGAAATCGGGTTTGATTCATTAACTCCCTACCTTCCATAGGATGAAGACTGAGAATCCGCATCACCACTTGAAAGAATTCCATGGAATATGTTCGAGCATGAAACCGCATGGTGTAGCGGAAGAGCATGTGAGAGCATTCCCATTCACTTTGAAGGATGCCGCTAAAGAATGGACGCTTAATTTGCCGCCCGGTTCCATTACCACATGGCATGCTATAGCTTGAGCCTTCCTAGACAAGTACTTTCCCACTTCTAGGGCAGCAGTCATCCGTAGATAGATTTGTGGAATCAAACAAATTGTTGGAGAGAGTCTTTATGATTATTGGGAGAGGTTCAAAAAGCTATGTGCAGCATGCCCACAACATGGGATGTCCGAGCAATCCCTACTCCAATATTTCTATGAAGGGATGCTAGACATGGAGAGAAAAATGGTTGCACTTGTTAATAAAACCCCAGCCAAAGCAAGAGAGATTATATCAACCATGGCAGCCAACTCACAACAATTTAGCCAAATTGAAGAGCCTTCAAGGAAGATATATCAGGTAAGTGATCTTTCACTTGAGTCTAAAATAAATGAACTAACTTCTTTGGTTAAATCTATGGCTGCAGGTCAGGGAAAGAGAACAACCCCTTGTCAAGTATGTTCGGCTTAAGACCATCCAATTGAGGCGTGTTTGTCATGGCAAGATGATCAAGAGCAAGTGAATGCTATGGGAGGTTATTCCGGACAACCCTAGAGACCGATGGGTAACACCTACAATGATTCTTGGAGAAATCATCCCAATTTCAGCTATGGACCCAAAAACCAGAATTTCCAAAAATACAGAGGGTTCCCACAAGCTTAACTGCCTCAACAACACATTTCATCTTTAAAAATACCATTGGAAGATATAGTTAGGTCACTTGCCACTTCCCAACAAGAATTTCAGCAAGAAACAGAGAAAAATATGCAGAATATGGAAAATCAAATCAGCCAACTAGCCTCTTCGTTGAGTAGATTGGAGACACAAGGGAAGCTACCATATCAAACTGTTGTCAACCCAAGAGAGAACGTAAGTGCCATCACTTTACGTAGTGGAAAAGAGCTAAATACAACAGCCCCGAAGAAAGACAACAGTAGGTCGAAGAAAGAAGCTGAAAAAGAGGTAGAAATTCAGCAAAAGGAGGTTCCCAAGCAAGTTGAAAAGCGGCAGCCCGAGACGTTTGTTATACCGCCTCCCTTTCCCGAAAGGTTGAGGCAATGCAAGAGGGAGAAAGAAGAGAAAGATATCCTTGACATCTTTTGCAAGGTTGAGGTAAATATTCCTTTTCTCGATTTAATTAAGCAAATACCTTGATATGCAAAGATTTTGAAGGAATTTTGTGTAAGTAAGAAGAGGCAAGCTGAGGTTGAGAAGGTAAGTGTAGGGGAGAATGTCTCCGCTATTTTGCAAAGAAAAATTCCCCCAAAATGCAAGGATGAAGGTATGTTTTCTATCCCTTGTAGAATAGGCAATGTACAAATTAAAAAAGCTATGTGTGATTTAGGCGCTTCAATTAATGTTATGCCATTGTCTATTTTCTCTTCTTTGAATATAGGTGCTTTAAAGAAAACTAGTATTTGCATTGAATTGGCGGATAAGTCTGTAATCTATCCAGAAGGGGTGCTAGAGGATGTGTTAGTGAAAGTTAATAATTTAATTTTCCCTGCTGATTTCTATGTGGTTGATATGGAGGATGCTAAATCCCCAAATTCTAGTGAAATCATTTTAGGAAGACCTTTTCATAGGACATCTAGGACTAAAATTGATGTTTTTGATGGTATTCTTACCATGGAGCTGGATGGAGAATGTAACGACCCTCCCCGACCAGGTTGGCTGCCCGGCCCACTAGTGGCTTACGGCCCGGCCTTTTCACCACCTGGGCTCGGAGTCCGCAGGAGGCAAGCGATCGCTACAGTACTGGACAGCCCTCGCGGCCCACCCAGCAGGATTTGTTTATTTGGCCCCAAGGGGTCGCCTCCCTGGATCTGTAACACCCCGATACCCTATATAAGTACTATACATATACCTAGTATACATACAGTAAGTATATAGAGTATAAGGATGCCACTTTTCTTTTTACTTTTTAAAAACCTGTAACAAAATTCAAACCATAATAGGTCAATTTAAAGAACACTTACAAAATCATTGTCTTTATCAAAACTTCATTTATACATTTAATATAACATACTTAAAGTGGATACATGTATGCATTACACTCTAGTTGGTCTCGACAAAATCTTACTCTTCTCGTGGCATACCAAAAGACTTCATATCTTCCACCAAGCTACCTGCGCGATAATACATCCGCGCTAAGCTCGAAAGCTTAGTAGTATAAATATAAAATACAAACATATATCATGGAAATACTAACATATAAAGATATATCAATTCCATATACTTTTAGTTCTTATTAAGTTTATCCCTTTTCATTTGCACCTTTCATATCTTTCAACTAATTTCATATCTTATACACATATATATACATAACATTTCTACCAATTCCAACCCATCACTAATATTCACAATCAACATCTCAATACACACATTATACATCATACTAACCATAAGTCACATTTCCAATTAAGACAATCATTGTCTTCAACCACAATTCATCAATTGAATTCACAATCAATGCTAGTACACACATTATACATCATACCAATCACAACATTTCTTTATTCACAATTCACCATTTATGATTCATCATTAGTGCTCATAATCAATATTTCAACACACATATTACATATCATCAATCACATGTCCAATGAAGTATACCAAAGATTTCATTATCCATTTCTTTCAACATTTGTATATCACATTGACAACAAAGACAGACTCGGGCCCAACAGACACCACTATGTTATTCAGAGTTCAGAGTTACTGCTTTGGTCTATAATCATAATCATCAAGCCCGTAGGCATCATATATCAATATTTCTATCCATGGATAGTGTAACAGACCCAGTCTCTTGGACCATCAACTCATCATGAGGAGATCCTCAACCCGGCAAGACTGTTACCAATCATATATTTCATATTCACAATTCTCATAGTGTAACAGACCCAGTCTCTTGGACCTCAATTCAACTCAATTTGAAGAGATCCTCAACCCGGCAAGACTGTTACCTTTTTCATTTTATAGGCATGCCTCCAAACCCAAAACTCTGAAGACTGAATAACACATTAAACACATATTTCACTTATTGTTTCATTATCAATTTCAATCTCAATGCTCATTATCATCTAGGCAAACATGCCTTATTTCTTTCAATTGGATCATCATAGCCAATCACAATGGCTTCGTCTCACATTTGAATCATCATGG
This sequence comes from Garcia nutans, assembly GCA_947685225.1. Lineage (NCBI taxonomy): Eukaryota > Viridiplantae > Streptophyta > Magnoliopsida > Malpighiales > Euphorbiaceae > Garcia > Garcia nutans. Next base: position 43,179,953 of record CANTUV010000045.1, read on the forward strand.
CCAATTACAATGGCTTCACTACATATCATATCTCAATCCATATGATACATATAACATCATTGATATAACATTTCAAAATATATTATTCATATAATACATTGCCATACACAAGATTCACAATGCATATAACATAACATTTTCTCATTTCTCAAAACACATTAACATCATTCATTACTAGAGCATTTATCATAACAAATTGCACATACCTAAGAAGGATCCTCATATTTTCCTACCTTTTCCATTTCATATTTCATCCTTTATATATATATATATATATATAGTAATATACATTCTTCATTTACATTCACAATATAATAGCTTATTTAACACTTTCATCCCAATGTGTTAATGTTCAAAGACATATAAGGATATACAATCAAATAGGGTTTATGCTTACCTTGTTAATGCTCTTCACATCCTTCACATCATTCAATCATCACCTTAGTCCAATTATATTAACAATATAATAAATCACCTAACACATTTGCAAACAAATGTGTTAAGCCTCAAATTATGTAATTAAATACAATCATATGTATTGTTACTTACCTCAAGAACTATTCCCATTCCTCCATACATTTCCTCTTCCAAGAATTCTCAACATATAGGTTAATGCAACACAATCTCTTCAAAACCTAATCCAAAGATCATTATACATAGGTTTAGAATCATCCACATACATTTGATTAGGGCATTCTTTGTTTTAGACATGTTTAAAGTGTTTATGTTTAGGTTTAGGTACCATAATACCTTTGAAGAATCAAAGCCATGCTAAAAGAACAAAGAATAAAAACAATAACCATTACATTTGAGGGACACGGGCAGCCCACTTGAGGGACACGGTTAGGGCAATTCAACCTCTTCACAATCTAATCCAAAAGGAATATTAGCAAAATGACCATATGAATAGTACATTCTGGTTTTAGACTCCATTTTATCCTTATTTTGAAAAATTGTATAAACTAATCCACTTGACTAAAAATTCTAAAATTTTTACAGAATTTAGTTTTGTATCTTAAAATCATTCCTTTAAAATTTCAGATCAAACTGAACACAAAATCTTGGTCAAATAGTTCACCTAACCAGACTGCCCCAATTGCCCTGCATCCTGGCAGCAGTTCTGAACTTTGTGAATTCCATAAATCAAATTCAATCAACGTGGTTCCAAATTATTTTTCTCAAATACTAGACTCACTAAGCAAAAACATATCCAAAATTCAATTGGATATGATTTTTCTACATTTTATTAAAAATCCCGAAATATAGCTGTCTCAGTTAAGGTACCTGCTGGAACAGGTCTAATAAAAATAATCTTTCTAAACTCATAACCATTCCAAAATCGAATCAACATATTTTTCAGTCATTCTAGACTCATAGAGGCACAACATATCAAAAATTCACTTCAAGAACATTTTTCTATAATTAATTAAAAATCATACAAGTCACAGCCTTTACTAATTGTAAAACAGAAAAAAATTCACTAAACACAACTCTTACTCTTCCATCACCAACACCAACCTAGCTTCTTATCTTTAATTCCATTTCAACACTTTTACACACACCATACACAAACACACTAAATCATCACATCAACCAATCACAATTTTATTTAGACACAACTTCAAAATTGACAAAGGGAAACAAAAGAATTCTTACCTAAAATGAAGAAATTCCACAAATCTCTTTTCACAACCTTTGATTTCTTCTTCAATTTGCTTCTTGTCTCAAGAACACTTCTCTTTCCCTTTTGTCTAAGGAAGAGCCGGCCACACACAAATGAGAAGAGGAAAAGATGAAGAGCAAAAGTCAAATTTTGCTTCTTATATCCACCAAGAGTTTTTAACCTTGCAATTACTAAAACACCCTTCACCATTTAACTACCCTTTTGTCTCATATGTGCCCAATTAAGTAATTTCACATGCCACATAAAAATATCCTCTTGCATTGACTCTCCCTTTGACCAATTTATATGTTATATATATCATCATATACCCAACATATAAACTTGTCTCTAAACCCTAAATTTCTTCTCCAAAACACATATACATATACATTCTCTTTCCATTTCTTTTCTCTTACAATTTAACACATATATACAATCCAATATATAACAACAACAACACTAACCACAACATCAACAACATAATCAAAACTTTTAGGGCATATATGAGGATATTACAGGATCGAACCCCTGACCTCCCACTTAAGAGAGCCAGCGAGAACAATCCAGTACCATTTCTGCTACTAAAACAATTGTAACACCCCCACATTCAATACATGCACACTACAACCACCACAATGTAGTATACATGCACTAAACATAGGGATGCTACGGATTTCCTAAACATTCAAAACATTTTAAACGATACCATCACCTTTCTCATTATGCATTTTAGAAAATAAGTAATTAGCTTGTAATACAAAACAAAATAAATATATATATATATATATACATTTAGTTAATACGCAGCGGAATTTGTAAAATAGATTTACATATATGAAAACATTTAAATCCATATTTACAATTATACATATATTTACATTATAAACAATACTTTACAAAATATAAAGAAGTATACATGATTGGCAAGTCTGCTCTGATCTTTAAGTTCCCAAAATCAACTCTTCAACGTCTACTCTCACTCGGTCTCGAAGAGCTCTCGGGTTCAACTCTATCAACTCTATCACCTGCGCGATTAAATACTATCGCGCTAAGCCAAAGGCTTAGTAAGATAATTCATGCTAATGTTATGTTTTAGTGCAATGCAATGTAAATTGTCAATCCATATTATACATGTAACATCATATATGCAAAGCTAACAACATACCTTTACATTTCATAATCCAACATATGTAGACATATCACATTTCAACATCTTTTCATATACCTCATTAGTTACTCATTAAAACATTCATGAACCACACTAAACAAAGACAAGCATGGGCCCAATACACACTAATATGCCATTCAATTTTCAGAGTTAATGTTTTGGTTTTGTTATCACATTTATCAATATCATATACCCAACTAGGCTTCAAGGATTAGGTTCAACCAAGCTTCAAGGGGAGCAAAGCATGCTAAGCTTCAACCCAACTTGGCTTCAAGAACCAACCCAACCTAGCTTCAAGGGTTGTAACATCTCAATTAGGCTTCAAGGATTCAACCCAACCTAACTTCAAGAGATTGTTACTATCATTAGGCATGCCACCAATAACAAACTCTGAAAATGGAATAACACATTAGCCATACAATTCATTCACATTTCATTCTCAATTCTCATCAATTAGGCAAACATGCCATGTATCTTTCAATTGAATCATCATAGCCAATCACAATGGCCTCAAATCAAACAATATCTGAATTCATATTAATCATATAACATCATTGATACAACATTTCAAAGTACATGCCACATTACCATTCACAATGCATATAGTCTAACATTGTTCATATGTATCATCAATATCAACATCTACCACTTTCCACAACAACACCTATGTAACCTTTTAACTTAAAATCACTTTAACACTTGAAAACACATTATAAACACATGTCATCATCAAATCCTACAAACCCTAATTCACTTCAAACACCCCTTCAAAAGAAAACAAGAAATCAAGGAAAAGATCTTACCTCAAATGAAGAAATTTCACAAATCTTTAACCAAATCCTTTGATTGCTTCTTCAATTTGCTTCAAGCATCAAGAACACCTCTCTTCCTCTTTCTCTTCTTGGATGGCTGGCACACACATGAGAAGAAATGAAATCCAACACAAATCAAATAGCTTTTCTTCTTTAAATCTCCACCATGCAATCCAATTCAAGCAATTACCAAAACACCCCTCAATCATTTAACTAACCTCTTGTCTCTTATAAACCCAATTATGTAATTTCACATATCCCATAAAAAATATCTCTCTTCCATTGACTCTCCCTTTGACTTATGTATATGTTATATATATTATCATATAAACAACATATACACTTTACTCTAAACCCTCTTTCTTTCCCAAAACACATATACACAAGCATTCTCTTTCAAATCTCTTTTCTTATCACATAACATATACATTCAATCCCATTTACAACAACAACATAAACAAAACTTCTAGGGCATACATGAGGATATTACAATTCTCCCCCTCTAAAAAGAAATTTCGTCCTCGAAATTACCTGATATCAAGTTCGAAATAATTGAGGGTACTGATCTCGCATAGTATGCTCACTTTCCCAAGTTGCTTCTTCTTTTCCATGATTCTTCCACAAAATCTTCACAAGTGGCACTCTCTTGTTTCTCAACTCTTTCACATCACGTGCCAAGATAGCAACTGGTTCCTCTTCAAATGTCAAATCTGGGCTCACTTCGATAGATTCAATTGGCAACACATGAGATGGATCCGATCTGTACCTCCTTAACATAGAAACATGGAATACGTTATGAATACGATCCAACTCAGGTGGCAAAGTGAGTCGATAAGCAACTGGCCCAACTCTTTCCAAAACTTCATACGGTCCAATGAAATGAGGACTCAATTTCCCTTTCCGACCGAACCTCAATATCTTCTTCCAAGGAGACACTTTCAAAAATACCTTATCTCCAACATCAAACTCTATGTCTCTCCTCTTCAGATCTGCATAAGACTTCTGTCGGTCTGAAGCTGCTTTCAACCTGCCTCGAATCAATTTCACTTTCTCTTCAGTTTCTTGAATCAAATCAGGCCCAATTAACTTACCTTCCCCAAGTTCACTCCAACAAAGAGGTGTCCTACACCGTCTACCATACAGTACTTCAAATGGTGCCATACCAATGCTGGATTGATGACTGTTGTTGTAAGCAAACTCCACCAGCGGTAGAAATCTGTCCCAACTTCCAGAGAAATCAATGACACAGCTTCTCAACATGTCCTCAATAATCTGTATCACTCTCTCTGACTGCCCATCTGTCTGCGGATGAAAAGCAGTGCTGAAATGCAGTCGAGAACCCAAAGCACCTTGCAAACTCTTCCAAAATCTTGAAGTAAACTGGGGATCTCGATCAGACACTAAAGAAGTTGGAACCCCATGCAACTTTACAATCTCATGGATATACAGCTCAGCTAATTTCTCCAAAGAGTAATCCATCCAAACCGGAAGGAAATGAGCTGTCTTAGTCAATCTATCCACAATTACCCATATGGCATCATGCTTCCTTTGTGTCAATGGCAAACCAGACACAAAATCCATTGTCACTCTTTCCCACTTCCATTCAGGCACTGACAACGGCTGAAGCAACCCGGTTGGAACTTGATGCTCTGCTTTTACCTTCTGACAAGTGAGACATTTGGACACAAAATCTGCAATGTCTCTCTTCATACCGGACCACCAGTAATGTTGTCTCAAATCATGATACATCTTTGTATTGCCCGGATGCATAGCAAACACTGACTGATGTGCTTCTTCCAAAATGATCCTTTTTAAATTAACATCATCAGGTACACACAATCTATTTTTAAACCAGAGACTCCCATCATTTCTCACAATAAAATCTCTACTTTTCCCGTTTTGGCAATCTGACACAATCTTTCGAATCTTCTCATCAGCCAACTGAGCCTCTTTAATCTGATCTAACAAAACTGGTTTCAAATGCAACTGTGCCAACAATGCACCATCATCACAAGATACAAAACTGGCTTGCAATGCTCTCAACTCAACAAGCAACGAGAGCGAATAAACAGTCAAACCTGCCAAAGACTTCCGACTCAAGGCATCAGCAACAACATTTGCTTTACCTGGATGATAATCAATCAAACAGTCGTAGTCTTTAATCAATTCCAACCATCTTCTCTGCCGAAGATTAAGCTCTTTCTGGACCCCCAAATATTTCAAACTTTTGTGATCAGTGTAGATAAAACATTTCTCCCCAAACAGATAGTGTCGCCAAATCTTCAATGCAAACACAATGGCTGCTAGCTCCAAATCATGGGTCGGATAATTAAGCTCATGCAGTTTCAACTGTCGAGATGCATAAGCTATAACTTTACCTTCTTGCATTAGCACACACCCCAAACCACTATGTGAAGCATCACTGTAAATCACATATGGTTTGCCTTCCACAGGTAAAGTAAGAACATGTGCTTGAGTCAACATTTCTCTCAACTGCTCAAAGCTAGTCTGACACTGATCTGTCCACACAAATCTAACTCCCTTACGAAGCAATCTGGTGAGTGGAGTAGCTATCAAAGAAAATCCTTTCACAAACCGTCGGTAATAGCCTGCCAAACCCAGAAAACTTCTAACTTCAGTCACTGACTTTGGTGGGCTCCAATTCAAAATAGCTTCAACTTTACTCGGATCAACTCTAATACCTTCTGCTGAAACTATGTGACCGAGAAAAGCTACTTGGTCCAACCAAAATTCACACTTCGACAGTTTAGCAAACAACTGCTTCTCTCTCAAAATCTGCAACACAATCAGCAGATGCTTGTCATGTTCCTCTTTATTACGTGAATACACCAAAATATCATCAATAAACACTACCACAAACTGATCCAGATAGGGCCTAAACACCCTATTCATCAAGTCCATAAAGGCTGCAGGTGCATTCGTCAGACCAAAAGGCATAACTAGAAACTCATAATGCCCATACCTGGTCCGAAAAGCTGTCTTAGGAACATCATCAGCTCTGACCCTCAACTGATGGTACCCTGATCTCAAATCAATTTTAGAAAACACAGCTGCACCCTTCAATTGATCAAAGAGATCATCGATTCTAGGCAAAGGATATTTATTTTTAATGGTCACCTTGTTCAATTGCCTATAATCGATACACAACCTCATAGTACCATCTTTCTTCTTCACAAATAGCACAGGAGCTCCCCAAGGAGAAACACTGGGGCAAATAAATCCTTTGTCCAACAACTCCTGCAATTGCACTTTCAACTCCCTCAATTCTGCTGGTGCCATTCTATAGGGAGTAATAGAGATAGGAGTGGTACCAGGCAATAATTCAATACCGAACTCCACCTCTCTCTCAGGAGGTAACCCTGGCAACTCCTTTGGAAACACATCTGGGAACTCTGCAACTGTGGCAATACTATCAATGGGAGAACCCTTCACTCTAGTATCTATCACATGAGCAAGATAGGCTTCACACCCCTTTCTAATCAATCTCCGAGCTGCAACAGCTGAAACAAATAAGGAGGCTAGCTGTTCCTGCTCATTAGATACTATTACCTCTCTATCATCACTGGTTCTCAAGGTAACAACTTTCCTTTTACAGTCTACCACAGCTCCATGCCTAGCTAGCCAGTCCATGCCTAGAATCACATCATATTCCTTAAATGGCATCTCAATCAAATCTCCAATGAACTCCTCACCTTGCACCCTCACTGCACTATCTCGGTGCACCTTGCTCACAATCACACTATGCCCTAAAGGATTTGTCACCAACACATCAAATCCTAGGGACTCAGCATGCATATCAGACATAGGCAAAACAGATGCACTAATATATGAATGAGTGGAACCCGGATCAATCAAAGCAAGTACTGAAATATCAAATAAAGAAAAAGTACCAGCTATGACTGCCGAAGCATCTGGCTGCCTCTGCATAACATATACCCTCTGGGAAGATCCAACCTCCTCTGGTCTACTCTCCCTGGATGTAGAACCTCCTCTGGCACTGAACCCAGATCTGCCTCCCCGGCTAACACCTCTGCCTCCTCGACCTCCCCTCACACTAGGTCGAGAAGCTGCAGTATCAACTGACATCTGCTCTTGCCTCTCAGGACAATCTCTCACAAAGTGATTAGGTGATCCACATCTGAAGCATACCCCTGCTACACCAGTCTTCTAGCAAGGACCACCATGTGGCCTACTACAATGAATGCAGATGGGAAGAGTGGATCTCTGAATCATTGGGGTCGGAGCACTTGCCACTGAAGCTGCAGGTCTAAATCTCTGCCTCTGTAACTGCACTGACCTACCAGCTGGTCTCTGACTCCTACTACTTCAAGGAACAAAGCTTCCTTTACCTCTCTTAGCTGAAGAAGACCCTGCCTCAAACTGGGGCCTCCTAACCCTAACCTCTTCCTCTGAAGCAGCTGCAATAACTTGAGCTCGCTCTACACTTCGAGCTGCTGCCACTAGCTGGGAGAAATCGTGATATCTAGATCCAGCCACTAAGCACATGATAGAGGGCCTCAATCCCTCATCAAATCTCCTGCATCTGTCAATCTCATCAGCTATAATGCCCCCAGCATAATGGCTCAATCTAACAAACTCAACCTCATATTCAGTTACAGTCCTGCTGTCTTGCTTCAAGCACAAAAACTCCATCTTCTTCATGTCCTTGTACTCCCTAGGAGTATACTTCAATTCAAATTCTCTTAGAAAATCTGCATATGACAAGGTTGGTGGATCATCCATAGAATGGGGCACTGTCCTCCACCAGTCATATGCATCCTTCTGTAGCAAAGATCTTGCATAGTCAAACTTTTCCTCCGGGGTGGCTTGCAACTGAATAAAGATCCTCTGTACTTTATCAAGCCATTGCTCAGCCACAGCTGGATCAGTAGTACCAAGGAAATCCTCTGCTCCATACTTCCTTAGTTTATCATAGTGCCTCACTGATACCACAGGCTGAGGGGGTGGTGGTGGTTGCACTGGTGCTTGCCTCAAAGCCTCTACCACATGCCTAACCCAAGCTGGTGGAACTTCCTCACCAACGTGTCTCCTCGACAACGAAGCAGGTGCCTCCTCAGCACTACCAACACTAGCTCTATCCTCCGGAGCTACACTCTCCTCACTACTCTCAACTGACTGACGCAAATGAGGATCCATCACAACCTATTTCTGTAAACACAACAGAATACATCTTATTAAAGATCAGAGACTGCCAATCCCAAACATGTATGTTATTCAAAAATTCACTTTTTTTTTATAAAAATATTATTTTTCTTACATTTTACCTAGGTTGAGAATCTCAAACCTAGGCTCTGATACCAAAACAATTGTAACACCCCCACATTCAATACATGCACACTACAACCACCACAATGTAGTATACATGCACTAAACATAGGGATGCTACGGATTTCCTAAACATTCAAAACATTTTAAACGATACCATCACCTTTCTCATTATGCATTTTAGAAAATAAGTAATTAGCTTGTAATACAAAACAAAATAAATATATATATATACATTTAGTTAATACACAGCGGAATTTGTAAAATAGATTTACATATATGAAAACATTTAAATCCATATTTACAATTATACATATATTTACATTATAAACAATACTTTACAAAATATAAAGAAGTATACATGATTGGCAAGTCTGCTCTGATCTTTAAGTTCCCAAAATCAACTCTTCAACGTCTACTCTCACTCGGTCTCGAAGAGCTCTCGGGTTCAACTCTATCAACTCTATCACCTTCGCGATTAAATACTATCGCGCTAAGCCAAAGGCTTAGTAAGATAATTCATGCTAATGTTATGTTTTAGTGCAATGCAATGTAAATTGTCAATCCATATTATACATGTAACATCATATATGCAAAGCTAACAACATACCTTTACATTTCATAATCCAACATATGTAGACATATCACATTTCAACATCTTTTCATATACCTCATTAGTTACTCATTAAAACATTCATGAACCACACTAAACAAAGACAAGCATGGGCCCAATACACACTAATATGACATTCAATTTTCAGAGTCAATGTTTTGGTTTTGTTATCACATTTATCAATATCATATACCCAACTAGGCTTCAAGGATTAGGTTCAACCAAGCTTCAAGGGGAGCAAAGCATGCTAAGCTTCAACCCAACTTGGCTTCAAGAACCAACCCAACCTAGCTTCAAGGGTTGTAACATCTCAATTAGGCTTCAAGGATTCAACCCAACCTAACTTCAAGAGATTGTTACTATCATTAGGCATGCCACCAATAACAAACTCTGAAAATGGAATAACACATTAGCCACACAATTCATTCACATTTCATTCTCAATTCTCATCAATTAGGCAAACATGCCATGTATCTTTCAATTGAATCATCATAGCCAATCACAATGGCCTCAAATCAAACAATATCTCAATTCATATTAATCATATAACATCATTGATACAACATTTCAAAGTACATACCACATTACCATTCACAATGCATATAGTCTAACATTGTTCATATGTATCATCAATATCAACATCTACCACTTTCCACAACAACACCTATGTAACCTTTTAACTTAAAATCACTTTAACACTTGAAAACACATCATAAACACATCTCATCACAAATCCTACAAACCCTAATTCACTTCAAACACCCCTTCAAAAGAAAACAAGAAATCAAGGAAAAGATCTTACCTCAAATGAAGAAATTTCACAAATCTTTAACCAAATCCTTTGATTGCTTCTTCAATTTGCTTCAAGCATCAATAACACCTCTCTTCCTCTTTCTCTTCTTGGATGGCCGGCACACACATGAGAAGAAATGAAATCCAACACAAATCAAATAGCTTTTCTTCTTTAAATCTCCACCATGCAATCCAATTCAAGCAATTACCAAAACACCCCTCAATCACTTAACTAACCTCTTGTCTCTTATAAACCCAATTATGTAATTTCACATATCCCATAAAAAATATCTCTCTTCCATTGACTCTCCCTTTGACTTATGTATATGTTATATATATTATCATATAAACAACATATACACTTTACTCTAAACCCTCTTTCTTTCCCAAAACACATATACACAAGCATTCTCTTTCAAATCTCTTTTCTTATCACATAACATATACATTCAATCCCATTTACAACAACAACAACAACATAAACAAAACTTCTAGGGCATACATGAGGATATTACAGAGAAGTTGTCAAATTTAGCATGTATAGTGAAGTCAAAGATGCCAATATTGTTTCTAATGTTAGTGGCGTGACTAATTTTGATCCTAAAAGTCAAAAGTCTTCTAAATTTAATGATGATGGTGAGCTTACTGTAGTTCATTCTAGAAATTTTGATAATGAATGCACTAACAAGTTTAAAGAGAAGGTTTTGTTTGATGAAAAGTTGCAGGATATTGAGCTGGAAAAGGCGCTAAAGTTGGGACTAAAACCATTGCCGAGCCATTTGAAGTATGTGTTCTTGGACAATGGAGATCCGATTGTGTTAATTGTCTCCAAAGAGTTAAGGAATGAGTGAGAAAGTGAGTTGATTCGAGTGCTAAACCAATACAAAGATACATTTGGAAGGGCAGGGAACGTAGCTTTTGGAAGCCTGATGGAGTTCGGTTAAAATTTTAGGAAATGTCGAGCCTAAGACGTTAAACAAGGGCGCTTTTGAGAGGCACCCCAGCTAGGCTTGTCCAAACCTAATAAATTTTATGTTTTTTTCTTTTTTTTTTGAATTTCCTGCACTTGTTTTTATTTTTCAAAAAAAACATTGCCATGAACAATGTCATCTTCTTCCTTGGCATTCATTTTTCTGTCTAATGTCTACATAAGGTTCAGTTAAAATGGTCTTTCATGGTGAATATATTGCTGTAGGCAGTTAAAATAAATAGACCTTGCCTTTTTATGAAGTGTTTTAATTTTATTATAATTATTTCCTTAGTTTACCATGTTACTTATCTATTTTTATTTTTATTTTTATTTTTTTTACAGCAGGTATTTAATTCATCTCTCTCTCCCGTTCAAAGGTCTCCACCAGCCACCATCTTCTCTTCCCCATCCAGCAGCCCCCTTTTCCCTTTCAATTTTCAAAAACCCAGCATCTCTCTCTCTCTCTATTCAAAATCCAGCAGCCCCAACAATTTCAAAATCCAGCAGCACTCCCATTCCTTTGGTTACTCTCCATTCAGCACCGGCAGTGATTTTAATTCTGAAATTGACATCATCGTAACATTCACTGCATCATCTTGAATCAGTCCAATAAGGTCAAGGTTTGCATCTCAATTCATGGATTTTCTTTATGATTCAACTCTACAGTTCAGCCATAATTTTCCCCGATTTCTCATTAATTCTGTTGTAAGCAATGCCAAATCAATTTTATTCCCTCTTGATTTTAATTAATTTATATTTTTTGATTGAATTTGGGAATGGCGATGGTTATTTATGCTGAGATTTTAATGACATATGATGGTTATTTGGGTATTATTGGGTTAGTCAATTTTCATGTGAGTCAATTTATTTTTTTATGATGAAGCATTGCAGAGTGGAGAATTAATTGAGCTTGCGAATTGGTTGATTGATTACTTGTTGCTGGTATGCTTTAAATCTAACTTTGAATTGGATGTTGAGTGTTGAGTAGTGACCATAGGTTGAGCATATGCTTAGTGTAGGTTGAACTTTACTAAGAGTTCTGGGTAAAGTCTATGGTTTTACTGAAATTTGTCTTGAGTTATCATGTTAATAGTTTAAATTGATGTTGATATTGATTTGGCGGCATAAAATTAAGACTGCCCATGAGATTCCTTGAATTTTGATCTTTAACAATAACTGGAAGTCTGGATTTTGATTGGTCATTTTGATTTATGGGAGTTTTGAACTGTGAAATTTGATACTGTTGGTTGCTCCAATCTTTAGGAATTGAATGTCAAGAATTCTACAGTGGGTGTTTCATTTTCTTTAGGCTTAGTCAAGTAACAAGTGTTGACCAAATTTTGATAATAATTTTGAGCTTACCTGTTTAGTCAATCGCTTGTTTGCTTGTTCGTTTTGGTTTGCGTTTGGTGCTTGAGTTTCTTGCAGGTAAGTTGTGACTTTGGTAAATCGCTTGGTTCAAAACTAACTTATCACTGAGGTTTGACAAGCAATTGTTCGGCAATAACAGGGCAATATCTCTGCACCTCCACTCTCTTTTAATTTTATTTGCTAGAGACCCTCTTCTTGTGGTTGATTATGATTTGTCCACATTGAGGACAATGTGTGAAATAAGTGTGGGGAGGGGATTTGATATGAGAATGTTTTTGCTGCAATTTTTGGGACTGATTTATGTGATTGAGATAGCTGAAATTTTGATGTTATAGTGCTGAAATTTTGAGCTTTCTGTTGATTAATAGTTGTTGCCATGTTGCTTGTTTGATTGTTATGCGTTATAGTTAGCTATTGTCAAGTTTTCTTCTTTTTTTTTTAATGATGGCATTTTATGATATTTTTGTGTGATTCTGCTGCTGCCATATGCTTAATTTCTGGTATGAGACTTGACTTTTAAAAATGTGACTTTTGAGTTAGGAAGATTAGACACTTATCCCATGACATTTCGAGTAAATTTTTGCAATTTTGATGTATTAAACTGATTTTGGGATTACTCATTGGGCTGTTTATGTTTTTAAACATGACTTGAAAATTTTAGGAAATTCTAGAGAGGAGTAATTTGCCTTTGTAACCTAGTTGAACACATATGGGAACCTTGAATGACAAGACTAGTAAGCACGAACCTTAGCTTGAGATTGACCATCACTGCACTTGTGAATCTTGATTGCAAGCTGTTACATTTTGAATTCTAAAAGTTTCATATTGCAAAACTTAGTTTCTTTCGATAAGTGTTTTTGAGAGCAATTTCCAAAGCCAAAATTTAGGATAGCTTCCGAACACTAGAACTCTTTTCTACGCTCCCTTGAGGCGAAATCCTAGGCGAGTCTCTACTTTTAAGATGATTTAGGCGTTCTTTTGGTCGATTCATCATTCCTTTTACGTTTTTCCCACCTTTACGTTACCGTTATTTTCATCCCTTCTAGCCTATGAAGTATGCTAAATGCGTACTCTAATTTCTTTTCTTAGCCTACAATATAGCCATATACACCAAAAGCCCTTTGCCTACCACCCTTGAACAAGAAAATAGTCTTCTTAGTCATTGTTAAGCATGCACATGTGTAAGTTATTAAGAATTGGCGCAATTGCATTTTTGCTTAATGTCATTGACTTTGTTTAGTTTGTGGAAATAAATGGTCCTTGTGGCTTATGTGTTTAAAGTTTGTTGGGTTTAAGTTGGTTGTAAGTACTTTAGTTATGTTTTAGAAGTTCTAAAAAAAATAGAATAAAAAAAAAGAGAAAAATGAAAAACAAAAACCAGAAAAGAAAAAAAAGTGTATTCAATTTCAGTTTTAGTTTTTTCTCTAGTTTAAGCTTTTCTCTGGTTTAAGTCGCATTTGTCGCCATTAGTTAGTTCGTGTGTTATTCTTTTGAAATTAATTGTAGAAGACTTATTTTCTTGTTATTCTTAGCCTCACATTATCCTATCTTTTGTAACCATCACCTAGCCTAACACATGTAAAGACCTAATGATCTTTGGTTGAGACTTGACCTACATTAGTGGAGAGGAAGTTTAGAGGGGAGCCTATGGTTGTTCTTTAATTCTGTTTTAATGAAGCTATGAAAATGTTTTTATATGTTTTGTTACTTGCTCGATAAAACATTTGTTGATTCAAACTTCGAATGTGTGTGTGCGTGTTTTAAGAATTCTTAGTGTAACCTTTTTCAATTGAGTTCATAATGATGGAATGATGTTGATGGTTGGATTCTTAATTGTGATGTTGAGTTGTTTGGGGAGCTTATGTGTGTTTGATTGGGTTCTTAGGCGAAGTATGTGGTCTCCTATATAGATTGATTTTGAGTTTTGAGTCATGCTTGAGGACAAGCATGGGATAAGTGTGGGGATATTTGATAGGCTGCAAATCCAACATGTTTATTACTTTATTTTTGTGCTTAATTGATGTTATTCACATTTAAAAGAAGAGCTTTTACTTGGTTTTTATTATTCTGGACAGGAACGGTGGATTTGCAATAAAGAGGCTTATTTGGAGCTGGATTGGAAGTATTGGAGCAAAGGACATGAAGCTGAATTTTCTTTATGACAGATTGTCAGATTGGCAGCAGAGGCCTTAGCCTTGCCCAAGTCTAATGGCCAAGCAGACCTGAACGGGCTGATTTAATTAAGTGACGGGCCCACACGTTTTAGTGGTATTTGAGGACTTCTAAACCAACTTGTAATAGGTTTTAAGTAGTTTTTAGTGGGCCTTTTTGTTATATGAGGATGGCCCCACCCTTTATTAAGTGTTTAAGTTATTTTTAGGGTTTTGGGGAGGACACTTTTTAGCTCCTCTTTTATTATTCCGAATTTACATTATCTTTTACAGAATTTTTGTTGTTCTTCCATGGCCATGCGTGGCTAAACTCTTTCTTTCAGTCGAAGGTTAATTCAATGTTGATTTTCTAATGGATTGTGAGATTTAATGTGCTTTATCTTTGCTTTTTGATTCATATTGTATTTGTGTTTTCTCTTTGATTATTGGGGTGAGAATCATCCATAGTGGATATCTATTATTTGTTTTAACAGGGCCCGTTATTCATTTAATAGGTTTCTGCACAACCAATCAATTAGATTTAATCCGTAATTGTTAATCCGAGTTGATAAAAGTGGTAGTCAATATAATTCAATTGCGCCAAAGCCTTGGGGTTATGTTGTGGGAAAATATAATCTGATCTAAATGGATTCTCGTAGTTTTTGTTGGTCAGGGTAGGGTTTTATTAATTTTTAATGCTGTTAACGGCTAAATCCTTCGTCGTACTTAGGGTTGCTAGTTAATTAGGGATTATTATTAGGTCGTACCTTAATAATCTAATACTAGGGTAGAATTGGTTGGGAGGACGTTCCTTTTTTACTATAACTTGTCTACAATAGTGAATTGAAAAGCTATCTTAAAATCGATGATCAATCCGAATGAATTTCATACCGCGAATTACCTTTGATTGAACTCGATTCCTATTGTTTCCGAATTTTATTTCTTAAATTTATTTTACTTCTATTTCCCTTCAGTTATTTTATTTAATTTTCATTTTTATATTTTAGTTGGCAAAATCCTCCATTTTTATTTTATTTTTCTTAAATTACAGCAGGTCAGGTTTTGATTAGCCTTGGGCAAGGCTAGTCTCCAGGGTTCGACCCTTCTCACCCTATTTATAATATTTTTGTGTTGTTTTGATAGGAAGAGCAGGTTATTTATT
The DNA here is from genome assembly GCA_947685225.1 of Garcia nutans. Taxonomy (NCBI): domain Eukaryota; kingdom Viridiplantae; phylum Streptophyta; class Magnoliopsida; order Malpighiales; family Euphorbiaceae; genus Garcia; species Garcia nutans. The sequence goes on from CANTUV010000045.1 coordinate 43,195,961, forward strand.
TTTGGTGGCTTCAACACCCATCAGTCTTTACCCTGGCTTCAGCTCTTTTAGCTGGATTAGCCTTTTGTCTTTTACATCTTCATTCTTTTGAGAGTTCTAATGTTCCACTCTTTTGTTCTTCCTTTTTGCAAAGATCTAGCTATTTTTAATTGGACCTTAAATCCTCTCCTTGCCCCCCTGTGTGGCAAAATATTTGTAAGCGAGTTTAAAAATATTTGTTATATAAACTCAAAAAATTGAAAAGGAGAAACTTTGCCCCCTGTGTAGGCTCAAACCAAAGATTTTTTCCATGCAAGCTTTGATTGATATTTTTCTTGTCTAGTTCTTCGCACAAGCACGTATTTCTTCTATTTGCCAAGTTACTGGAGCTTTCTCAAGCAATGGGCTTTTCATGCCCCCCTGATTTGACATCTTCTTTTGATTCTTTACTTCGCAGGGTTTTTGCTGTTCATTTTGACAAGGAATAGACAACACAAGACAAGAAAGTGCGATGTGATATGCTCATGTATGCATGATATGCATGAATAATACTTACAGTTGTTCCATCGACTCACAGACCGAGGTGATCAATAGAAGTGTTCTCATTAGTTCCGTTTTGACGTTTGTTCAAGTCTTGGAATGATCGAAAGCTTTGCATTTATGACTTTTATCTTCTATATGTTGAGAACATGAGTGGTAGAGACCCCTAATGGTAGAGTCAGGGATGCATCCATTTCAAATTATGTTTCAGCATGTCAATTGGCAGCTTGCCAATAATCATTTCCTTTGCCCGATATGTCCTTTGGAGGTTCAACATACTTCCCTTAACTTGAAGGCTTTGTATGACAAAACAATTTTTTTTTTTTGAATTTTGATTTTGAAATCAAATGTTAGCTTTGCCAAATTAATGTCAATGTACCTCAGGACTTGATTTTTCCAAATTAACATATCTATAACATGACAACCCTAGTTACCGTACTAAACTCGGGAATCATTTCTATTTAAGCAAGAACTGTTGCACTTCAGATAGGCACATACACATTACTTGGCCAAAGGTCTCATTTGAGTTTAAATATTGTCTATCCCATATGCATGCTTATTCAAAGTATCTCCACTAATAGATTCTACCTACCAAGAGAGATCAACAGGTCTTTGATAGGCTTGAAATGGGGTCTATAAGGGACATGGGTTAAAGTGAAGGCCATTTGTAAGTTGAGACTGATGTGATACAATGGAGAAGCCTTCACACTATAAATTTCTTGTTTGAATTTTAAGCAGCTTGGAGGCAAACTTGCTAGACTCCAAATTCCTTCTATATCTTCTTGGCATTAATCTAGATCTTAATAGGGACAGTCTTTGCCCTTCGCAAAAAGTTTGGTACCCAAATTTGTTTCCTTTTCTTCTTCTCCCTTTTCTTTATTTCTCTTACTCTTCCCTTTTCTTTCTCTTTGTTTTCCTTAATCTTCCCTTTCTTTGAGCATTTTATCATTTTGTCCTTCTTTCTTGTTGGACTATCAAGTACAAAACTTTCAAGAACTGGATGGTCTAACTCCTTTTCTCCAATTTTGATTGAATCTTTGGTTGGGTTGGACTAATTCAAGTCAAACTGTCCAAATGGAAGTCTTTTGTTGCTTAGGTGAAAGAGAACTCAGTTGGCTTTTTGAACCATTTTGGGTTTTTTTTTCTCTTTTATTTTTCCTTTTCTTTTCTTTTGCCTTTTTTGTTTTCTTTTCTTCTCTCTTCTCTTTTTTTTTTGTTTTTTTGTTTTTTTTTTGGTTCTAGCTCTAAAAAAGTTGTCTCGTTTGTACTAGCTTAGGCTTCCAATAATGGATGAGTGGAGTTACATAAATCTTCTTTAACAGGGATAAATCATTTGTTACTCTAATGTTGATGTTGTTTTGATATATTGGAGACATTAATGGAACTTCAACTACCCTTAAGGTTTTGAGAACATCAACTATCCTTATGGTCTTGAAAACATCAACTACCCTTATGGTCTTGAGAACTTCAACTATCTTCATAGTCTTGACTATTCATTTCTTTCTTTGATCTTCTTGCCTTTTCACCTTTGTGATCATAAGATTGTCAAAAGTATCACAACAGCTCAAGGTAGGTTGTTGAGGTTATATGCCAATGAAAAGAAAGCTAAAATTTTATGAAGGCTCAAAGGGACAACTAGGGATTAATATTTAATTGGGTGGATACTAGTTGTTGGCCAATCAAATAATGCCTAGATCATCTCTCTCTTAAATAAGTAGAGTTCAATTTCGCCTCAAAAGTTTGTCAAAGCATGTTCTAAGACTGACTATGACCTAGACAAAGAAAATTATGCAGGAGCCCTCTCTAAGTAAGCATACACAACTCAATGCTATAGAGTAATTCCCTCATCTAGTAAAGTCATTCGAGTCATGATGCCTAGACACATTAATTTATAAACATCAAGCTAAATTCCTCATTGGTTGAGCATTAAAATGAACAAAGACCAACAAAAATTTATGATAAAAATAATTTAAATTTGAAAAACACAATAGTTCTAAAATATTAAAGAAAGCAAGATTGAAAAGCAACATTCAAGCTAAGGAAAGTTCATTGAGTTAGGCTTCTTTTCCTTTCACATCTTCGATATTTCCATCTTAAAAGGATGATAAAACAAAGTCTTCTTCCAATCCTTTTCCCACCATGAAGGTTGTTGGTGGTGGCACTCTGTTGAACATTGGAAATGGATTATCTTTGGTGTTGGGCTTGTCCGGCTCGGGCAACTTGCCATTATCAATTAAATTTTGGATCTCATGCCTCAACTTCATGCAATTGTCCATTTCGTGTCCAGGACTTTGATGGAATTGGTAAAATGCATTAGTATCAAAGTTAGGTGGAAGAGGATTAGGTAAAGGATGAGGAGTCAAGAGTTGTAACAATCCCTTCTTTTGTAGCTTATTGAGAACCCAAGATAGTGGCTTCCATAATTCTGAAAATTGCCTCATTCCTCCTTGACTAGCGGCATTAACATCAACTTCTTTTTGTGTGCTTTGATTGGCTGGCTGGTAGTTCCCTTTCTCATTCCTTTTTATTGAAAAGCGATTCTTCTCCCTTTCCCAATCTTCAATTTGTAGACCAGCTTGGAGAAGATCTTTGAAATCACGTATGAGTGTATGAGACATCCTCTCACGAAGATTAGGCAACACCCCTCTCACAATCATCCTTATTTGATCGGATTCATCGGGCCTCTTCTTGAGTAAAGCAGCCTTGTTTCTCCATCTCATGACATAATCTACAAAATTTTCATTTGGTCGTTGCCTAATGGACTCAACTTCCATTAAGGTAACTTCCATTTCAACATTGTATCGATATTGTTGGATGAAGGCTTTGTAAAGTAGATCCCAACTCTTTTGTGTTCCATCATCTAAGGTATTGAACCAATTTTGGACAGCAGGATCCAATGAGAGCATGAAGTACCTTAGAGTTTGAGCCTTAGTAGCTCGGGCAGAATGCATGGTAGTGATATATTGTTTAACATGGAGATGAGGATTTCCAGTGCCATTATACTTTGCAAAAGATGGCATCTTGAACTTGTATGGGACCTCTTCATCTAGCTCAAATAATTTGTCAACTTCGGACATTTCTTCTGTTTTCAGCTTTTTCTCAAATTTCTTTTCTAAATCAGCAATCATCTTTTCAATATCAGATGTCTCGATCTTTTCAATAGTTGCCTTCTCAACAACCTTTGGCTCCTTTTTATCTTAAAGATCTTGGTAGTATTGAGCCCAATCATCATCATCAATGATCACCTTCTCATCATCACAAGCCACTTCATTAACTTTTGTCTTCCCTTTGTCCTTTGGCTTCTTAGTGCTAGCAGAAACCTCGGCATGATTCTCTAAGATTGTAGTCAATTGATTCCTCATGGTCTCAGCCAGGGCCTCTTTGATTTCTTCCATCTTGGCATTGAGGGCTTCATCCACCATTTTTTGAATTTGTTCGGGCTCCATTGTTCTTGGTGAGCAAGTGATTGAGTCGTTGCTAGATATCTCATCTCCGGCGTAGGTCAGATTGTAAGCTTTAGAACTATCATAATCCAGGGCTGTGAGCCAAAGAGGATTAATGATATGAGATGCAAATGTATGCATGTATGCACAAACAAATAGACAAACAAGGACAAATTAGGATGTTCCTTCCAACCTTATAACATCTACACACGAATGGCAAGTCTCTTTTCCTAGGTATATGGTTAACCAAAATACCAACATGGGGTACCTTGCTTTCGAATAATTCCCTCAGACGTTTCAACCAATAGTTATATCCTTGAAAATGGAAACCAATCCATGATAATTCCCATTAATTAGGTTTTAATCCATTCAACCAACCAAAGTAGCTTTTATGCTATATTGGATTAAAAAAAATTAAGAGGTTTATCATAGATAGATTTCTCACTTGAAAAAGGTAACTAATGATTCATGCCAAGAACAAGCCCATGGTTAATTTGTTCTTAGTGTAAACTAGGCCCACAATTGATTTTTGGTATTTCATAATTGACCTAAATATTTTGCAAGCTCTTTGTAAGAATTTTGTTTCTAAGCCCATTATAAAAAGATTTTTAGAGAAGTGGATTTCGGGCTTAGTATTTGGGCCATGGGCCAAAGAATTTATTTATTTTTTTAGAAAAGTCTTATGTCCAAAGACCATCTTGGAAAATTTTGAAAATAGCTTTGGTCTTTTGGACTTTAAAGAAATGTTTATTTTGAGCTTACAATATACTTAGGTCATATTACAAAAAGAACAAACCAAATAGGCCATGATTTAGACTAAGATAAACTAACCATAGTCAAACAACATGCATTTGGGGTAAAACCTAAGGAAAGTAACTAGGCCAATTATATGAGCTTTAGTCTTTGGGTAGAAAGGCTTAGGTTCCCATAGCAAGTATATATCAAACGGTACAAGGCTATGAGTGGTTATGCCATGCTCAATCTCCATACCTTGAGTGAAAGTATGGTATCCCTTACACAACACAACACGGGTAACACGGGCGTCCTAACTCATGCACACGATGCAAACTAATATGATGCAATGGATAAAATCATTATAAGAAAGAATAGAATAATATAGAGACCAACGAAATCAACTTCTCTTATCCATAGTGGAGTTGCCACTGTGAGCAGGGATTTTCGCCCCCACTCCTGGTGGAATGGTTCTTGCGACTTCGGCACTGTTTAGGCTCGGGGCCTTAGAGAACACGAACCTAAGTCCGGAGAAAATGGAGTCACCACCGGACGGGCCGGAAAAAAGAAAGGGGTGGATGATTCGATTCCTAAGGAATTCCCAGCCCCTTAATGGGTTCGGAAAGTTGGGTACATGTGGCGAAGGTGAGAAATGGCCTAGCACCCCTACAATGCCCGGTTCATTGGAACCGGCCTCCTTTACAGGTCTTAATATTATAAAATTCTTAAATATAACAATATTATCCATACTACACACAATAAAAAGAAAGCATCATTATATTAAAATCAAAGCAATGTCCAAATAAAACAAAACAAATAAATGGACACCCATCCAAGGATGGAAACATGTCCTTACATCACATGCCTAGATAGGACACCCACAAAAAGGTAGAAACATGCCCTTTACAAAGGTTCTAAAATAGAAAAGAAAATTAAATTACATGATGTTTAACTAATGAGGTACCCACCAAGTGGAAACATACCTCTTACAACTTTTGGAAGTCTAAATTGATTGATAAAAGTAAATAATCATCCATAATAAATAAATCATTCATTAAAAGTATTTAAATATCAATAAAATAAACATCCATCCATGATAAATTAAATAAATCAAGTATTGAAATTAAATAAATTATAGCATAAGAGATAAATCAAAGCAAAATCAAATATGGAATTGAATAAAGCAAATAAAAGTTCAATTATAGCTACTGTGAATTTTTATGGAGTTAAAATAGATTATAATTTTATGTTTTAAAAGGTTGGTAAGACACTTTGATTAACCAAATTGAGATTTGAATGATTGAATCATGAAACTAGGGTTTTAGACACTTTAAAATACTTTTGATTTGTAGTTTTAAATGATGATTTTAAGCTACTGTGTAATTTTAGCATATTTGTGTTTTTATGGTTTTTTATGTTTTAAAGGATTAAAGTTTAGAAAAAGTTAGGGTTTAATGTTTTAAAAGGTTTACGGTTTACTATTTTAGGTTTAAAAGTTGAATTAGGGTTTTAGGCTTTGAAATTAGGGTTCTCGGGTGATTTGTTGAATTAGGGTTTAAAAAAAGCAATTTGATGATTTCATGAAGTTTTATGAATTTAAACACACAAATTTATGTTTTTATAAGTAAAAAAGATGTTTTTGAAGACTTATTGAATGAAATAGAACTTATTTTAAAAAATTTGAAAGAAACAGAATCAAGTTTTGGTTTTGTTAAAGAATTTGTTCAATTAGGGTTTTGAGACTTTTGAAGAAGCAAAAAATTATAATTTTAAGTCTTTTTGGAAAATAAAGTAATGTATTAGCGTTTTAATCTTGGAAAAATTAAATTACAGCTCTAAGATTTTTGATTTAAAAAACCCTAATTTCATAGGTTTGCTATTGTGAAAACATAAATCAAAAAGAATTTAACATACCTTCTTTTGTTGATTCCTCCAAAAACAATTCTTCTTGGATGAACTAGCTCCAAAGACAAGCCTTTGTTGCCTTTAAATTGCTTAATTCATGCTGTTGCTGCTTTTAAAATCACTTGAATTGAGTTTCCCTTTTCCTTCACTGATTTGGTTTCAAAAAATCAAGCTAATGTCTCTTTTTTTTTTCCTCCCCCAATTTGGTTCTATTGGTCCTTATTTATAATAGTTTTAGGTTGTTTATTCCTAATTACACACGACAAGTAATAATAATAAAAAAAGAAATTAAAACCTAATTGGATTAGGTTTCGAAAAATTTGCGTCGAAAAATTTTGCGCTAGCAAAAACTGCGGCAGTCGGGCCCGTGGCTGGGGACAGTGGGCGTGCCAACCAGCAGGAAATTCCTGCGGAAAGTTATTTTGCCCGCAGGCCTGCGGATAAAGTGCTGGGCCTACGGGCGTGCCGCCCGCAGGAAATTCCTGCGTGCAAAATGCCCACGGGCCCGCACGACTGCTTTTCGCTGCCGATTTTTTTTCCGACTCCGATTTTATTTTTATTTTTATTTTTTAATTTTTATTTGTTTATTTTTATTTTTTTATTAATAAAAATTAGATACTAAAGCAAAAATTATTTAACAAAAATTATTTTGGACCAATTAGACAACAAAAATTATTTTGGACTAAATAAAACTAATTGGACCGGATTGGGTCAAAAAATAAGGGTCTACATGGACCACTCCAAGGAAAGCCTGAGCCAATCATTTTCATGGGTAAGTTAATCCCAGGTTTTGAAATTTTTACAGATGTTACCGAGCTAGTGGAGCAAGTGAAGGAAGAGCTCACCCTGCCAACCAGCAAAGAATCCAATCCAAAAGAGAAGAATGAAGCTATCCTGAAATCCGAGAAGACTCCGGAGGAGATTGCTGCCCTGGTTGAAGAAAAGTTTGAAGACATCCTGCTTTATGATTTTGAGAACAATGATTTTCATTTTGATTTTAATTTGTCTGCTTTGTATGAGGATGATGATGTTTTCTTTTCCAAAATAAATGCAATAAAGTCTGATTTTGCTTTACTTGTATAATGTTTCTCCTGATGGTTTTATACATTCAAATAGCAGTTACATGAGCATCTTTAATATTAATTCTGTTAACACACAATCATTAAATTTGGGAACAACTGAAAATCCTAAAAACATTTGCATAGCATCCGACCTTACTCCTGATGAGAGAGAGATTTGAAAAAATATTCAAAAAATATTAAGAAGTATTTGCCTGGTCTTATGAAGATATGTCGAGGATAGATCGAGACATAGCCGAGCATCATATTCCTACTTACACTCACATAAAACCTGTCAAACAAAAGCTTAGGCGATTAAGACCTAAGTGGGCTGAATTGGTTAAAGAAGAGGTCACTAAGCAAATATAAGTGAAGTTCCTTGAAGTGATAGAATACCCAGATTGTCTAGCCAACATAGTACCCGTTCCAAAGAAAGATGGGAGGATAAGGGTTTACATGGACTATAGAGATTTAAACAAGGCTTCCCCTAAGGATGATTTTCCTTTACCTCATATAGATGTTCTCATTGATAGTGCAGTCACTAGCGTGCTACACTCATTTGTAGATGGATTTTTCGGATACAATCAAGTGTTAATGTCCCAAGAGGATAAAGCCAAAACTTCTTTCATTACTACATGGGGTATATTTTGTTATAGGGTGATGTCGTTAGGCTTAAAGAATGTTGGAGCAACCTACCAAAGGATGGCCACCACACTATTTCATGACATGATGCATAAAGAAGTTGAAGTATATGTTGATGATATGATGGTTAAGTCAGATGCAAGGGAGCAACACTTCCAAAACTTAGAATTATTCTTCGATAAAGCTTTGAAATATAAGCTAAGATTAAACCCGAAGAAGTGTGTATTCGGTGTTACTTCAGGCAAATTATTGGGACATGTAATTGGTTCGAATGGAATTGAGATAGATCCTGACAAAGTCAAAGCAATCAGGGATATGCTAGCCCCAAAGACGGAGAGTGAAGTTCGGGGATTCATTGGTAAACTGCAGTACATTAGCAGATTTATAGCAAAGCTCACAACAATTTGTGAGCCTATCTTCAAATTGCTTAGAAAGAATCAGCTGGTAGAATGGAATGAAGAATGTCAAAAGGCCTTTGATCAAATAAAAGAGTATTTGTTGAATCCACCTGTTTTAAAACCACCTAAACCCGGCAAACCTCTATTACTATACTTAGCAATAGAAGAAGAGTCGATAGGAGCCATGCTAGCCCAAGCAGATGAATGAGGGATTGAGCATGCAGTTTACTATTTGAGTAGAAAGCTCCTACCATATGAAATTAAGTATAGTATCATTGAAAAGACATGTATAGCCATGGTTTCGTCTTCTAAGAAGTTTTGGCATTACTATCAATCGTATAGTGTACAAGCAATTTCCAGGTTGGATCCAATGAAGTACTTAAGGGAGACACCCTCTTTAATTGGGAAATATGGTCGATGGTTGATAATATTAGAGGAATTTGAGATTGAGTATGTAACCAGGAAAATAATCAAAGGTAGAGCGGTGGCAGAATTCCTGGCCCAACAACCATTACCAGAAAGCGAAGAGGTAAACTTGGAATTTCCAGATGAACATTTAGAAGCAATTGAAGTACAAGTGTGGAAAATGTATTTTGATAGAGCAGTAAACAAGAAAGGAGCTGGTTTGGGAGTTATACTAGAATCTCCCGAAGGGGAAATTATCCCTTTAGCCAAAAAGTTGAAATTTAGGGCAACCAATAATATGGTGGAATACAAAACTTGTATTTTTGGTTTGGAAACCCTAATGATTATGAAGGTGGATAAGGTGGAAGTTTATGGTGATTCGTTGCTAGTTGTATCCCAAATAAATGGAGAATGGGAGTTGAAAGAAGAAAAATTGAAACCATACCACCATTACTTGACCATGATGAAGAAGAACTTTAAGGAGTTTAGGTTTATACACCTATCAAGGGAAGAAAATCATATGGCTGATGTCCTAGCCACACTGGCTTCAGTATGGGAAAACACTGTTAGCCTATTCCTTAAGCCTCTAATCTTGACCAGTTCATCAACTCCTTGCTATGAATATGAGACAATCATGGAGGTTGATACAGACCATGATGCGTGGTATGATACTATAAGACAATTTTTGGAGGAAAGAGAATACCCGCTGGGGGAAACAAAGAAAGAAAGAAGAGCCATAAGGAGGTGGTCATTGCAATACATCACCTTCCATGGAGAGTTATATCGAAGATGGCCTGATGGAGTGCATTTAAGATGTTTATGAAAACCTGAAGTGGAGCTCATCAGGTCAGAAATACATGCGGGAAGTTGAGGTCCGCACATGAGTAGTTTGTCCCTAGTTAAGAATATTATTCGACAAGGTTACTACTGGTTGACCATGGAGAAAGATTGTATTGAGTTTGTAAAGAAGTGCCAACAATGTCAGATGCATGGTAACTTGAATCACATGCCTCCTGAAGAATTGCATTCAATGTCTTCACCCTGGCCATTTGCCACCTGGGGTATCGACATTATAGGAGAGATACATCTGACAGCTTCAAATGGTCACCATTTCATTATTGTAGCAGTAGATTATTTTTCATAATGGGTCAAAGCCGAATCCTTCAACAAGCTGGATGCAAGCCAAATGGCTAGGTTTATTGAAAAGAACCTCATCTGCAGATATGGGGTCCCATACAGTGTGATATCAGACAATGGGGTACAATTTCAAGGAGCAGTTAAGGATTTATTCTAGAAGTACCAAATTCATCATCATAGATCCTCTCCTTATAGACCAAAGTATAATGGCGCCGTGGAAATAACAAACAAGACAATTAAGCAAATTATGTCCAAGATGACCAAGACTTACAGGGATTGGTCAGAGATGCTTCCCTTTGCTTTTTAGGGATATAGGACAAGTGTACGAACACCTACTGGAATGACACCGTTCTCCTTGGTTTATGGGATGGAAGCAGTATTGCCAATTGAAATTGAGATCAAGTCATTAAGAGTAGTCGTGGAAGCTGAACTGCCTAAAATGGAATGGGTAGCAAGTAGATACACACAATTAGCTCTCTTAGAAGATAGAAGATTAAAGGCACTATATCATCACCAACTGTATCAAAAGAAGATAGCTCAGGCCTACAATAGAAGGGTTAAAATCAGAAAATTCAGAGTCGGAGATCTGGTGTTGAAGCAATGTAAGCCTAATGTATCTAATCCAAGAGGGAAGTTCAGGCCTAGCTAGGAAGGGCCATATGTCATAAAACAAGTCATGAACAAAGGTGTGGTGAAGTTATCAGACATGGACGGGAAGGAATTGAGTGAGCTAGTAAACATTGACAGGTTGAAGAGGTTTTATGTATGATAGAAAAAAAGGAAAAAAGAGCTCACTAGGTTGAAAACCCAAAAGGATGGCCTAGGCAAAAGTTAGAGCAGTCCGCTAGTTTCGAAAACTCGAAAGGGAGGGCTAGGCAACAATCAGGGCTAAATGAAAGAAAATCATCAATTAGAAAACCCGAATGTCTAATTGGCAATAGGAGTAATCTTGTGTAAGCTGGCTTTATGTTTGGTTGTTCCCTAATTTAATAAAACAGAATTAATGTTAAAATTGTTCTATGTGCTCTGTTATAAGTATTCAACCAGATATTGATGAAATAAATAAACACAATAGCAAAAGGTGATGACAAATTATAAATGGAAAAGAAGTATCTTTTATTACTTTAATTATTTTTTCATCCTAACAATACACTTTCTAAGTTGACAAATGTAAAATCTATGGCAGTCGATAAGTGTAACGTGTAGGCCAGCTTTGCCTCAGCAGATCCAAGTAGGCTTCAGTCAAATAAGGCATGTCTAAATCGGGGGTAAAGTTAGAATCGCGAGGCTTAGCTCCGTACTGACTGCCAAGTCGGCAAGGATCATAGCATGTACCTTGACAAAGAGTGGCAAGGGGAACATACATCAAGTATGTCCACATGGTGATACGAGAAATCTTCCACCAAGGTACCAACCAACGGATATTGACTTTAGAGCTTGAGTGGATCCAGTCAACCCAGTCAGCATATGAAGAAGAAGGATGGAGTAGCTTCCTAGCAGAATGATGACGTGTTAGGTATCTGGCAAAGTCCGTGGATGGAGTATCAAGCAAGCAAAGACGCTCCTAAAGCCAAATCTGTGAAGAAAGAGTAAAAAAAAATGAAAAGAAAAAGGTCCGTTAAGTTGAAAACCCGCAAGGGCAGCTTAGGCAAAAATTAGGACAGCTCGCTAGTTTTGAAAACCCACATGGGCAGACTAGGCAAAAATTTGAGCAATAAATAAAAGAATTAAAAAAAGAATTAAAAAAAAGAAAAAAAAGAGAAGAAAAAAGAAAACCTAAATTAAAAACTTGAAAGGGTAGTTTAGGTAATTACCTGAAGCAGCAACGGACTCCCAGTCAGTCTCTTTGACAATCCTGATTTAAATCGGTCTAATCCAATTAAGGTCTCGAATAGGATCACAGGTACCAGCGACAAGCCTCCTTCCATTTGGTCCATAATATCCAATACTCATGGATCAATATCACCATCAGAAGAAACAAGCAAGAATTGGCCGAGCAAGCAAAGACAGAGCATGCGTCCCCATGCCTTAGTAGGGGCCAAATGAGAGAGACAAAAGTCAATCAAAGGAGCAAGTAGAAGTTTTTCACCTCTCATCAACCGAAGAACTTCGGGTTTTGGAATTTGAAATAACATCTGCATCTTCTGTTGAGTCTTGGAAATCAATGTGGGTAACGCCATTTGTTGATTATTTGGATATCCAATGATGGCCTCAAATTCTTCAATCAAGGGACATATTTCGAAGCCATTAATTTTAAATATCTTAGAATCCGTATTCCAAAAGGAAGTATTTTAAAACATCAAGTTTTGACCATGAAATTTGCTTCCAATGAATGGCATCCATATTCTTAAATAAAATTTTTATTCTCTTTAAATGATGCTCGGTCATGGTGAATGAATGAAGAAAAAATTAAAATTGTTAAAGGGAGTCTTCATGTTGAAAGAGAAAGAATTTTGGTTTATGAATTAAAATATGGCATGAAGGGTGATTTATATAGAAGAAACAAACCTTTTCCAAAAGTGAAAAGGAAAAGATTATGGGAAAGAATAAGACCATATGGCATAAGGAAAGGAATTGGCAATGAATTTCCTTTACCACATTGGATTTGGTTTAGCAAATGAAGTGGATGTAAATTATGGTGTACTATAACAAAAAAAAGTGGTGCAGTAACGTAAAAAAGAAAAAAAAAAGGAGTTACAGTAAAGAGGAAAATTGTATTTTTTTATTATTGTACAAGATTTTACATATCACTAAGAGGGTGGTGGTAGGTCATCAAATAAAGCCTTGAAAAAGTCATCGCCTGTTGGAGGAGGGGACAAATCACTCATCCTGAGTCCGCCCAAAGTGGGAGCACCAAAACTCGGCAAATCACTCGCCCTGGATCACCCGAAGTAGGGGCACCAAAATCCCTATTACCTTGAGGTTCCGATTCATCATGGTGCTCATTAGAAGCAGATGAAAGAATCTCATGTTCATCATTCTGGGGGCCTCTTGATGAAGAAGTGCCAGGATCCCTCATCCCCTGAAATCAGAAGTCTCAGAAATGTTATTCGGACTGATGATATAAACTTTCAAAATGAGAAGCCTGCTGATGTTTAGATCATTTTGTATTTGTTTTTAGTATGATTTTATGTGTGTTTTAGTTAATGTTTTGATTAATTTTTGTTTTAAGTGTGTTTAAAATGTTTGTTTTAGGTTTAGGTGCAAAAGGACCCTTGGAAGATCAAAACAGTGCAAGAAGAGCATGAATCAAGCAAGACATGGCCAAGCCAAAGCAAGCTTGGCCATGTCCCTCATAAGAATTCCAAGACAGTAGCTGACACACCCAAGAGACACTGCCAAGCCACTGGCCATGTCTTACCCAAAGAAAAGAAACCAAGAAGGAAATAAAATAGAGGAAGTACTTGACACACTCACAAGCTTGGCCATGTCTATGAATGTGTCTGATCGACATGGCCATGTCACTTGAAGCTTGGCCATGTCTCATTGTCTTGGCCGTGTTTCATCCTAAAATGGAGAAAGTACTTGACACACTCACAAGCTTGGCCATGTCTGTGAGTGTGTCTGATCGACATGGCCATGTCACTTGAAGCTTGGCCATGTCTCATTGTCTTGGCCGTGTTTCATCCTAAAATAGAGAAAGTACTTGACACACTCACAAGCTTGGCCATGTCTGTGAGTGTGTCAGATCGACATGGCCATGTCACTTGAAGCTTGGTCGTGTCTCTCATCAAAAGAAGAAGAAATCAAAGAAAACCATGAGACACGGCCAAGCTTGTCATGGCTTGGTCGTGTCCCTCATCAAAAGAAGAAGAAATCAAAGAAAATCATGAGACACGGCCAAGCTTGTCATGGCTTTGCCGCGTCCCTCAAGCAAAGCTTTTCCAGAAGCAAACACAGTCATGAGACACAACCAAGCCACTGGTCGTGTCTCACCAAAAGAGCAAAATCCAAAGAACGAAAAGAAAGAAGGCAGTGAAGGACACAGCCAACAAGCTTGGCCATGTCCCAAAGAAAAATGAGAAACACGGCCAAGCCAAATCAAGCTTGGCCGTGTCACCCTTAATATCTATTTAAGTTCTTTCGTACGACAGAGAAAAGGGAGGAGAGACGGCTAGGGTTTGAAAAGGAAAAAAAAAGAGAAGGAGCGAGCAAACACAATTTGGGATGAGGAGAGAGTGACACTCTCCTTGTCCCTTCATCTTCATCCTCTATCTTCATCTTCTTAATCTTCCATTAATAAGATCTTTGAGGTTCTTTGGGATAAATTGGGTTAACAAGCTCTTGAAGGTTGAAGAAGCTTCATTGAAAGGTTTGGTGGCATGAGAAAGCTCCATTCCATCTCTCGAAGGCATAATCAATTGAAGGATTGGTGACTTGAGAAAGCACCATTCCACTTTGCAAAGGAGAATCATCCATTGAAGAGGGCTTGAGTTCTTCATCAAATATCAAAGTGGAGCTAGGAGGAAGACTAGTAATCCTACTCTTGGAATCTTCACAAGGGGTTTTTCTATTCTCTCTTTTAATTCATTTCAATATTGTTTTTGTTGTATTAAGAGAATTGATATTGCAATGAACAATTTGTATTTGATTTATATTGAGTTGAATGAATGTTTTAAATTGATGATGTTGAGCTAAATACCCATGCCTAGGGTTTGTAATATATTTGATTAAATGCTTTGATTTGATATTTACATTGATGTACCTTGTTGTTGGTTGATTGTATTGTATTAAATGCTAGGTTGATAGATTAGCTACCTATTAAACTTTGAATATTGGCTGATGGACCGAGAGGTGAAATTCGATATCGAAACTTTGCAATCGACTACCCTATGAATGAATTAGAAATATAAGTTCTAGGGTTTCATTAATTTGCAAATGTAAAATAATTGGTTATTGCTATTTCATGAATGTGAGGACTAATGAATTGGTAATTGACTAATTAACCTTAAGGAACAAATTAATTTACAAGGTTATGTTAATGGATAATTGAGAATTGAGCTTTGATTGAATGGACCTATAACCCTAGGCACCTTCCCAAGAATCAATTTGATCTTGTACAACCTTCATACATCAACCCTACACTCCTTAATCTTAGGTTTAAATTGTTCTTTTAAACAAACTCTCTCTTTTAAATTACTTGCTAATCAAGCTATTACGAACTACACCTTCTTGGGGAAACGACCTTGGGGCGATCACCTTTGCTACAGCTACCTCGTATACTTGCGAGTGACGCTTGTAGTAGAACTTAATTCGAGCGCAACAAGTTTTTGGCACCGTTGCCGGGGAAGGCTGTTTAAGTAGTGATAGTTTGATTTTTCTTTACAATTTAATTGATTGTTTGTTTTCTTTAAATTGTTTGTTTGTTTTGTTTGATTTTTCTTTCAATTTAATTATTTGTTTGTTTTCTTTAAGTTGCTAAGTGCCTTTTGTAAATATGCAGTTTTCAAGGTACGTAGGGGTTTATGATGATAACCCTAACTCTGACATGGCATGGCAATTAGCAGAATTAACGAACCAACTTAAGATGCTAAATGCAAGAGGAAGAACACCTATGCTTACTCATGAAGTATGTTCAGCATGTGGCATTGCAGGACATAGTGCAAACATGTGTTCATTTGGTTATGGACAATACCAAGACAGTCAAGAGGAAGAATATGCCTATGAAAGTTTCCAGCACATGAGTGGAAATGACCAATATCCCAGACCTTATAATTCAAGCTGGGGAAGCCACCCAAATTTTTCTTGGGAAAACCAACAGCAAATTCCACCTCAAAATTTTTTTCAACCTTACCAAAGAAATCCTTACTCTCAAGAACAGTATTCAAATCAAGATCACCTTAAGAAACCCACATTGGAGGATAGTTTGAATGCCTTCATTCAAACTAGCACACAAAATCAAGATTACCTTAAGAAACCCACATTGGAGGATAGTTTGAATGCCTTCATTCAAACTAGCGCACAAAATCAAGATCGACTTAAGGAACCCACTTTGGAAGATAGTTTGAATGCCTTCATTCAGATTAGTGCACAAAATCAGATTCAATGCAAGAAATCTACAGTGGAAGATGATTTGAATGCTTACCTTCAAATTAGCACACAAAATCAGGAAGGGATTAATGAGAGGTTTGATTCTTTGGAGGAATCATTAAGGAGGGTGGAAGCTCAAGTTGGGCAATTGGCACATCAACTCCAAGCACACCAAAAAGAGGAATTTCCTAGCCAACTGGAACACATCAAGGTAATCATAAATTTGAGGAGTGAACATGTGATATATAACAGTTTTTGTGATTCCTTTGATGCAGGAACTAATCAAGAAAAAGATGATGAGGAAATACAACCATACATAGAGGAGTTAATTCAATCAAAGGAGGAGGAGAATTTGGAAGCATCAACTTCCACAAAATTGCATGAACCTCCAAATCCTTGTATGCCACCAATCCCATTCCCAAGCAGGCTGAATGAAGAGAAACAAGGTATGCAACTTTCTAAACTTTATGACATACCCTATAGTGAAGATAGTGAAGATAAGCTTGAGGTAGCCGTGACCTTAGGAGTAGAGCCTAATTTTTCCAATTTAGAAATTGAGGAGAGCAATTTACTATTAAATAATGAGATTGTTGAGGGGGAGCTTCAAATTGCTAAAGAGAATGAAGAAGTGGTTCAACCACACTTGGTTGAACTTAAAAAGACCCCAAGAATTTTGAAAGACGTTTTGGTTGGGGAGTATAGTATGTAACAAATTATCATCTCTCCCACCCTTGGTGGTGAGAACGAGCAAAAACCATATATAACCATGTTGCAAACTGAAAAAGGTTCTTACAGCGTCCCTATAGCATTAGAGGATCAAGTTAAGACAACCCTCACATGTTCTTTTTGGACAATTGCTCTTCCAAGGATGCTACCTACGCTTTTCAATACATTAGGCACATTTCAAAGTTGCATGTTGTTCATCCTCTCACACATGGGCTACAATTGCATTATGGGTGGAAGGAGCCCTACATATCGTATATGGGAACAATGGAAATTAGCTATCATCTAAACTCTCTTTTAGTTTATGCATGCTCACATTGAGGACAATGTGAATCTTTAAGTGTGGGGTAGTGCATTTTGTGTTTTTACTTTTTAAGTTTAATAATGTTTTACCTTGAATAAATGAGTTTTAGAAAGTTCAATTGTTATAAAAATTTTTGATAGATGACCTTTGAATTTTTGAAGCATGAATTTGAGAATTGAGTAGAATTGGTGCTTATTGTCAATTTTGTTGGTTTTTCCTTGTATTGCCATTAATCTAGTGAGGAATTGAGCCATCAACTTATCATTATTGTTGTGGGTGAACATCTTTGATTGATGAATTGCTAGAACTTGCTTTGACATGCATTTTAAGATTACATAAAAATTTCAATTAGGCATCAAGATGATTAAGGCAATTAGGTGAACCCACTTTGGCTTAAAAAGACCAACCCTATTTTTAACCTTAGTTAGCCAATTTTGTGCTTATTTTATTTTTCCTTTTCTTTCTTTTTCACAACACCATTAGCTTGGACCTTGTTGTTTAACTCTTATCCTTTCATTACGTCAAGAGCATTTTAAGAGCGTTTATGACCAAATGTTGTGTTGAATTAAGTGTGGGGTTAAATTTTGTAGGTTTAAGATTGCAAAGCAAAATAATAAAAAAAGAGAAAAAAAAAGAGAAAATTAAAAAAAGAGAAAAATAATATACATATATATAAAAATAATAATAAGAATAATTGTTGTTCTTGTTGAAAGGGTTGGAATAAGTTGGAGATATCACTGCAATATTTAATAAGTGAGTTCCCTTGTAAAGCTCTATAATGTCAAGGGGTAGAAGAGAGGAAGGTGTTTGGGATTGCTGGGGTATATATATATGAATGGTTACTTCATTCTTGAAGTGCTCTTGAACTTAATGATTAAGCTCACATTTCCTAAATGTCATGCCTTTACCTTAGCCCCATTACAACCAAAAGAAAGACCTTTTGATTGATGCTTGATTGTAATTTTGTGGTGGAGATTTGATTGATAAGCAAGCCTATGGTAATAATCTTTCATTGATTGTTATGAGTGTAAACACCACCATGATCAAACACTTGTAAGAGTTGGTGAGGGAGCGACAACATAGGTTATGCATGGAAAACCATTTAATTGCATGGGTGTCGATTTTGTTTGATTCAATATTGATTGCGGATTTAGGGATAAGGAAGTCTCGATGCATCTTTAAAACTCTTGAACTTAACAAAATTCATCTTGTTTAGTGTGTTTTGATTTTAACCTTGCTTGGGGACAAGCAAGGAGTTAAGTGTGGGGTAGTTGTTTAGATCATTTTTGTATTTGTTTTTAATATGATTTTATGTGTGTTTTAGTTAATGTTTTGATTAATTTTTGTTTTAAGTGTGTTTAAAGTGTTTTTTTTTAGGTTTAGGTGCAAAAAGACCCTTAGAAGATCAAAACTGTGCAAGAAGAGCATGAATCAAGCAAAGACATGGCCAAGCCAAAGCAAGCTTGGCCATGTCCCTCATAAGAAATCCAAGACAATAGCTTACACACCCAAGAGACACGGCCAAGCCACTGGCCGTGTCTCACCCAAAGAAAAGAAACCAAGAAAGAAATAAAATAGAGGAAGTACTTGACATACTCACAAGCTTGGCCATGTCTGTGAGTGTGTCTGATCGACATGGCCATGTCACTTGAAGCTTGGCCATGTCTCATTGTCTTGGCCGTGTTTCATCCTAAAATAGAGAAAGTACTTGACACACTTACAAGCTTGGCCATGTCTGTGAGTGTGTCTAATCGACATGGCCATGTCACTTGAAGCTTGGCCATGTCTCATTGTCTTGGCCGTGTTTCATCCTAAAATAGAAAAAGTACTTGACACACTCACAAGCTTGGCCATGTCTGTGAGTGTGTCTGATCGACATGGCCATGTCACTTGAAGCTTGGCCATGTCTCATTGTCTTGGCCGTGTTTCATCCTAAAATAGAGAAAGTATTTGACACACTCACAAGCTTGGCCATGTCTGTGAGTGTGTCAGATCGACATGGCCATGTCACTTGAAGCTTGGTCGTGTCTCTCATCAAAAGAAGAAGAAATCAAAGAAAAGCATGAGACACGGCCAAGCTTGTCATGGCTTGGCCGTGTCCCTCATCAAAAGAAGAAGAAATCAATGAAAAGCATGAGACACGGCCAAGCTTGTCATGGCTTGGCCGTGTCCCTCAAGCAAAGCTTGTCCAGAAGCAAACATGGTCATGAGACACGGCCAAGCCACTGGCCGTGTCTCACCAAAAGAGCAAAATCCAAAGAACGAAAAGAAAGAAGGCAATGAAGGACACTGCCAGCAAGCTTGGTCGTGTCCCAAAGAAAAATGAGAGACACGGCCAAGCCAAATCAAGCTTGGCCGTGTCACCCTTAATATCTATTTATGTTTTTTCGCATGACAGAGAAAAGGGAGGAGAGACGGCTAGGGTTTGAAAAGGGAAAAAAAAGAGAAGGAGTGAGCAAACACAATTTGGGATGAGGAGAGAGTGACACTCTCCTTGTCCCTTCATCTTCATCCTCTATCTTCAACTTCTCAATCTTCCATTGATAAGATCTTTGAGGTTCTTTGGGATAAATTGGGTTAACAAGCTCTTGAAGGTTGAAGAAGCTTCATTGAAAGGTTTGGTGACTTGAGAAAGCTCCATTCCATCTCTTGAAGGCATAATCAATTGAAGGATTGGTGACTTGAGAAAGCTCCATTCCACTTTGCAAAGGAGAATCATCCATTGAAGAGGGCTTGAGTTCTTCATCAAATATCAAAGTGGAGCTAGGAGGAAGACTAGTAATCATACTCTTGGAATCTTCACAAGGGGTTTTTCTATTCTCTCTTTTAATTCATTTCAATATTGTTTTTGTTGTATTAAGAGAATTGATATTGCAATGAACAATTTGTATTTGATTTATATTGAGTTGAATGAATGTTTTAAATTGATGATGTTGAGCTAAATACCCATGCCTAGGGTTTGTATTATATTTGATTAAATGTTTTGATTTGATATTTACATTGATGTACCTTGTTGTTGGTTGATTGTATTGTATTAAATGCTAGGTTGATAGATTAGCTACCTATTAATCTTTGAATATTGGATGACGGACCGAGAGGTGAAATTCGATATCGGAACTATGCAATTGACTACCCTATGAATGAATTAGAAATATAAATTCTAGGGTTTCATTAATTTGCAAATGTAAAATAATTGGTTATTGCTATTTCATGAATGTGAGAACTAATGAATTGGTAATTGACTAATTAACCTTAAGGAACAAATTAATTTACAATGTTATGTTAATGGATAATTGAGAATTGAGCTTTGATTGAATGGACCTATAACCCTAGGCACCTTCCCAAGAATCGATTTGATCTTATACAACCTTCATACATCAACCCTAAACTCCTTAATCTTA
The DNA here is from genome assembly GCA_947685225.1 of Garcia nutans. Lineage (NCBI taxonomy): Eukaryota > Viridiplantae > Streptophyta > Magnoliopsida > Malpighiales > Euphorbiaceae > Garcia > Garcia nutans. The sequence goes on from CANTUV010000045.1 coordinate 43,216,658, forward strand.
GGTTTAAATTGTTCTTTTAAACAAACTCTCTCTTTTAAATTACTTGCTAATCAAGCTATTACGAACTACACCTTCTTGGGGAAACGACCTTGGGGCGATCACCTTTGCTACAGCTACCTCGTATACTTGCGAGTGACGCTTGTAGTAAAACTTAATTCGAGCACAACAGCTGACGACTTGCAGTCAACTCTTCTTGAAGTTTCTTATTTTGTTCTTCGAGCATCCACTGTGAGCCAAGGAGGAAAAGATAAGAACATACATAATCATGCATACATATAGCATAAGTTACCATGAAATAAGGAACGTACCAGGTAATTCAAATCAATACCCTGCGGATGAGATGGCATATCTGGTGGGCTAGAGCGAGCAGATGAAGGGGCAGTAAAGGAAGGTCCAGCCTCATGATCAAATGAGCCAACAGCCTGCAACAATCATTGAAGAATAAAAAAAAAGAAAAAAGTTGCAAGGGAAAAGTGGTTAAAGTGCAAAAATTCCCTTGAAAGATCAAAACAAGGAAAAAAGAGCATGAATCAAGCAAGAAATGGCCAAGCCAAATCAAGCTTGGCTGTGTCACCTCAAAGGAAATCTTGGCATGACACGAGCAGGAGACACGGCCAAGCCACTGGCCGTGTCACTCTCATCTTCAAAGAACAAAGAAAACCAGAGGAGAAACAGAAGACGACACACTTAGGTGACACGACCATTTACCTGAGAGGTACTGACCCCGAGATGTGGAACAGACTCTCCTGTAGCGCTGTGATGTTCTTCTTCATCTCTACCCTCATTTTTGTCAGAAATCTCCCGCACACCAACAGGAGATACATCAAAGTTCAAGAGTCTTCTTTGAATGAAATAGGCATAGAATGGACCCGGTAAATGGAGAAACAACTCGACATCATAACCATTTCGGGCCGACCACCATGCATCCTCCGGCATTGACATAATATTTAAAGTATATTTCGGGATTTGCATTGGAAACCTCCGCTGCTCTGGACTAAGAAACCATTCATAAACTCTCTCCCCGAGAAACCAGCCACTAGACACTGGGCTAGCAATAATTCAACGAGAATGTTGGAAAGACAGTGCAACCCTCATCAAAGGAGACCAGTTTGCTCGCTCTTCTGGGCTCCACTAGGCCAAATTCACCTGCAAAATAACATAAGGTAAGTAAAACTTTCACATAAAATTTAAAGCATGCTAATGTTATTTTACCTAGTCCCAGGTTAAGCAGCTCAATACATAGCAGTGAGTATGCACGTGATGAGAGCCGGGAACATCCACACGATCGGACAACCAAAAATTTAATCTCGCATACCCGACTCTCTCTCGGGAAATACCGGGTACCCTCACGATGTTATGTTCATATGCCCATACCTACAACAATGATAGTAAAGATCAAATTCATGCAAGAAAAGAGTGGAAATAACATTGGTGAAGGAAAAGAATACCTCGACATTAGCCATCAAGCCGACAAAAGACTTCTTGTTTCGGCAAAGCTTATCAAGACCATGGTAAAGACACGCGAGACCAGCTTCACCCCAACCAGAAGATGGTACCATTCTGAGATAAGAAAGGGCACTCAACACTGACAAATGAATGGAGGATTCACTGCTACCTAAAATGGTTGACCTGAGCAGATATAACAAAAATCCTTGAGCATACTGTTTGGCCGTGTCTTTGCCAACCCTTCATAGTTCATCCAATAACTATGAATTGACTCGATTTTTATCTTAAAAGGCCCTTTATATGATGGTTCCATACCAATTAATTCCTGAATTTCTTCAAAAGTTAAAATATTGTTGGTCAGGGGAACCGGAACACCATCATATCGAAGGCCGGTAATGGCAGTAAAATCGACCAAACCAATTGTCATCTCCCCAATGGGCAAGTGAATAGTGTGGGTTGTATCCAACCATCGCTCTGCAAGCACCTGGACTATGCTTCGGTCTATCTGATATTCCTCAGATGGCAATTGTAAGATGAACTACTCAAAGCTGCAATCTCGGATAATCCGCCTTACCCGAGAAGGCGCTACATCGTACCATTATCGGGCTTTGTAAATACACCCTCCAGCCCGAACAACGTAACGATCATGCTAACATAGACCCAGGTAAGTTAATACCAGGTAAGTATATATTATTCTATCTACTTAAATTAATTTATTTTTCACAATAACAAATAATAACAAAAATATAAAAAAATATATGACAAAAAAAAAAGAAGAAAAGAGAGCAAAACAGAAAGACAAAAAAATCAAGAGCAATAAAAAAGAAAAAAATAATTACCTCGCTCTTTGGATTGGAACTGCGATGAAGCGGCATCCCGGCTAGTATATCTAAATTTTCATCTTCATGATACCGGATAAACTCCAATAACTCGGCATTAGAATGAGTCCCTAACCTCGAAGCATGCATTGTTTTTGAAAAATATGTGCTAAAATTGAAAGAAATTTGAGAGAATTATGAAATTGAAATCGTGCTGTGAAATAAAATGAAGGAATGGTGGCTTTTTATAGAGAAACGGCAAGCAAAAAAATAAAATTCAAAACTGTTCATAAATAATATATATGAATAGTAAATTTTACTATTGATAAATAGTAAATTTTACAATTGATTAATAGTATTACTATTGATGAACAATACATTTTACTATTCATAAATAGTATTACTATTGATAAATAGTGAAGGTACTATTTCCAATAGTAAATACAATTTGATACTATTTGTGAATAGTAAATTTACTATTTATAAATAGTAAATAGTGCATGAACAGTGATTATACAGTAAATAAACAGTAAATTCATTTATTCATTTTAATCATTCAAATAATTGCAGGTATATAAATATTTTTACACCAAGGGGTCAATAAGAAGACATATGCATAAAAATTAGCCAAACTTTTTGAAATAAAAAATTATTAGCTCGGGTCCATAACCCAAATTTTCATTAGGTCCAGAACCTAGAATTATTCTTGAGTCTAGAACTCGAACCGGGCCCAGAACCCAATTTTACCATTAGGTCTAGAACCTAGAATTTATTTCTAAGTCCAAGAACATAGCTTGGGTCCAGAACCCAAATTTTCCTTAGGTCTAGAACCTAGAATTATCCTTGAGTCCAGAACTCCAACCGGGTCCAGAACTAAAATTTTTCTTAGGCCCAGAACCTAGAATTTATTTCTAAGAACATAGCTCGGGTTTAGAACCCAATTTTACCTTTAGGTCCAGAACCTAAAATTATTTCTAAGTCCATAACTTAGCTCGGGTCCAGAACCCAAATTTTCCTTAGGTCTAGAACCTAGAATTTTCCCTAAGTCCGGAACTTAGTTCGGGTCCAGAACCCAAATTTTTCTTAGGTCCAGAACCTAGAATTTGTTTCTAAATCCAGAACTTAACTCGGGTCTAGAACCCAATTTTTCATTAGGTCCAGAACCTAGAATTTATTTCTAAGTCCAAGAACTTAGCTCGGGTCCATAACCCAAATTTTTCTTAGGTCTAGAACCTAGATTTATCCTTGAGTCCAGAACTCGAACCGGGTCCAGAACCAAAATTTTCCTTAGGCCTAGAACCTAGAATTTATTTCTAAGAACATAGCTCGGGTTCAGAACCCAATTTTACCATTAGGTCCAGAACCTAGAATTATTTCTAAGTCCATAACATAGCTCGGGTCCAGAACCCAAATTTTCCTTTGGTCTAGAACCTAGAATTTTCCCTAAGTCCAGAACTTAGTTCGGGTCCAGAACCCAAATTTTCCTTAGGTCCAGAACCTAGAATTTGTTTCTAAATCCAGAACTTAGCTCGGGTCTAGAACCCAATTTTTCATTAGGTCCAGAACCTAGAATTTATTTCTAAGTCCAAGAACTTAGCTCGGGTCCATAATCCAAATTTTTCTTAGGTCCAGAACCTAGAATTATCCTTGAGTCCAGAACTCGAACCGGGTCCAGAACCCAAATTTTCCTTAGGTCCAGAACCTAGAATTTATTTCTAAGTCCAAGAACATAGCTCGGGTCCAGAACCCAATTTTACCATTAGGTCCAGAACCTAGAATTATTTCTAAGTCCAGAACTTAGCTCGGGTCCAGAACCCAAATTTTCCTTAGGTCCAGAACTTGAACCGGGTCCAGAACCCAAAACCTCCACCATCTCAAAAATTAAGTCTTGTTGCGTTTCACTCTCTTTCACTAAAGTTTCAAATCATTCAAGAAGGAGGCAATCTGTAGACCCTTAATTTTTGACCCAGTCTGGTCCAATATATTTTATTTAGTCCAAAACAATTTTTGTGTTGTCTAATATTTTTTTTTAGTCCAAAAAAATAATTTTTGTTATTTCAAGTAAGTAATATTTGCTTCAAAAATTATAAACAAAAAAAATATAATAAATAAATAAATAAATAATAAAAATGAAAATAAAAAAAAAGAGTTGGATTGGCCAATGGCCATTTCACCCGCAGGATTTTCCTATGGGCGAAATGGCCTGCAGGCACATTTAGCCCACAGCTGTCACAGCCAGCTGCAGCAGCTTTTTCATCAGTGTAATTTTTCCGCAGCCAATTCTTTTTTTCGCCAGTGCAATTTTTCCTCAGCAGTTTTTTTTACCAGCGAAATTTTTCGACGCAAATTTTTCTGAAACCTAATACAATTAGGTTTAGGTTTCCTTTTCTTATTAAATATTGTATGCCGTGAGTAACTAGGAAAAACCATGAAAAAAACTTCTATAAATAAGGAGGCAGAGAGAGGGAAAAGACAATCAGAAATTAGGAGGAAAATTGAAAGAGTTTGAAATCGAATCTGCGAAGGAAACTTTAATCAAGCTGATTTTTCTTTCGAGGGAGCAGAAAAGCATTAACAAACGATCAAAGGCAGCAATTGCCTTTGTTTTAATTCATCCAAGAAGAATTATTTTTGGAGGAACCATCAAAAGAAGGTATGTATTAAATTCTTGTTTTGTTATATTTTTCACAGTAGCATAAATTATCTAATTGTGGCTTTCAAAATCAAAATCCCAGAACTTTAATTTAGCTTTTCTAAAGTTAAAAACACTAATTCATTGCTTTATTTTCCAAAGAATTTAAAGTTATTAATTTTGTTTCTTCAAAACCCCAAAACCCTAATTTACTTTCCAAATCATCAAAACCATTAAATTATATTCTGTTTCTTTCCAAAACCTTAAAAACTACTTTTTTGCTTTTAAAAACTTTAAATCATTTGTTTTTTTTTTCATAAAACTTCATAAAACCATCAAATTGATTTTCAAACCCTAAAAGCTTCATGCATCCACCGAAACCCTAATTTTAAAACATTAAACCCTAACTCAACTCCAAACCTAAAATAGTAAAACCTTAACCCCTTTAAAGCCTTAAACCCTAATTTTTTATAAACCCTAATCCTTTAAAACCTTAAAAATAATATAAACACAAATATTTAATTTTACACAGTAAGCTTGAAATCATCATTTAAAACCACAAATCAAAAGTATTTTAAAGTGTGCAAAACCCTAGTTTCATGATTTCACCATTCAAATCTTAATTTTGTTAATCAAAGTGTCTTACCAACCTTTTAAAACACAAAATCCTTAATCTATTTTAATTCTTTAAAAAGTCACAGTAGCTTAAACCCATGAAAATCCAAAAACCTAAACACATGAAATAAAGGATCCTAAATGGAAACAGTAGCTATAACTTAGATTTTTTATTTGCCTTATTCAATTCTATATTTGATTACGCTTTGATTTATTTTATATGCTTTAATTTATTTAAGTTCAATGCTTGGTTCATTTAATTTATCATGGATGGATGTTTACTTTTATTGATATTTAATACCTTTGATGAATGATTTATTTATGATGAATGGTTATTTACTTTTATCAATTTATTTAGACTTCCAAATGTTGTAAGAGGTATGTTTCCACTTGGTGGGTACCTCATTATTTGAATATCATGTAATTTAAATTGCTTTTCTATTTTAGAACCAATGTAAAGGGCATGTTTCTACCTTTTGGTGGGTGTCCTATTTAGGCATGGGATGTAAGGACATGTTTCCATCTTCGGATGGGTGTCCATTTATTTGTTTTATTTTGCTTGGACATTGCTTTGATTTTAATATAATGATGCTTTTCTTATTATTGTGTGTAATATGGATAATGTTGTTATACTTAAGAATTTTATAATATTAAGACCAGTAAAGGAGGCCGGTTCCAATGAACTGGGCGTTATGGGGGTGCTGGGCCATTTCTCACCTTCCCACAAGTACCCTACTTTCCAAACCCATTAGGGGGTTGGGGATTCCTTAGGAATCGAGTCATCCACCCCTTTCTTTTTCCCGGCCCGTCTGGGTGATGACTCCATTTTCTCTGGACTTAGGTCCGTGTTCTCTAAGGCCCCGAGCCTAAATAGTGCCAAAGTCGCAAGAACCATTCCACCGGGAGTGGGGGCAAAAATCCCCGCTCACAGTTTCCATACATCTGACATTGTTGGCACTTCTTTATGAACTCAATACAATCTCTCTCCATGGTCAACCAGTAGTAACCTTATCAAATTATCTTCTTAACTAGGGTCAAACCACTCATGTGCGGATCGCAACTTCCCGCATGTATTTCTGACATGATACGCTCCACTTCAGGCTTTCTTAAACATCTCAAATGCACCCCCATCAGACCATCTTTGATATAACTCCCCATAGAATGTGATGTATTACAAAGACCACCTCCTTATGGATCTTCTTTCTTTCTTTGTTGCCCCCGACGGGTATTCCCTTTCCTCTAAAAATCATCTTATAGTATCATACCACACATCATGATCTATATTAGTTTCCATGATTGTTTCATATTCATAGCAAGGAGTTGATGAACTGGTCAAAATTAGAGGCTTCAGGAATAAGCTAACCGGATTTTCCCATACTGAAGCCAATGTGGCTAGGGCATCAGCCATCTAATTTTCTTCTCTTGATAGGTGTATAAACCGACACTCCTTGTTGTATGGTTTTAATTTTTCTTCTTTCAACTCCCACGCTCCATTTACTTGGGATACTACTAGCAATGAGTCGCCAAAAACTTCTACCTTATCCACCTTCATAATCATTAGGGTTTCCAAACAAAAAATACAAGCTTCGTACTCCACCATATTATTGTTGCCCTAAATTTCAACTTTTTGGCTATAGGGATAAGTTCCCCTTCGGGCGATTCTAGTCTGACTCCCAAACCTGCCTCTTTCCTATTTGCTGCTCCATCAAAATATATTTTCGACCCTTGTACTTTAATTGCCTTTAGATGTTCATCTGGAAATTTCAAGATTACCTCTTCGCTATCTGGTAATGGTTGTTGGGCTAGGAATTCTGCCATTTTTCTACCTTTGATTATTTTCCCAGTTAGATACTCAATCTCGAATTCTTCTAATATTATCTATTATCGACCATATTTCCCAATCAAAGAGGGTGTCTCCCTTAAGTACTTCATTGGGTCCAACCTGGAAATTGCTTGCACACTATAAGATTGAAAGTAATGCCACAACTTCTTAGAGGACCAAACCATGTCTATGCAGGTTTTTTCAATAATACTATACTTAATTTCATAAGGTAGGAGCTTTCTACTCAAATAGTAGACTGCATGCTCAATCCCTGACTCATCTGCTTGGGCTAGCATGGCTCCTATTAACTCTTCTTCTACTGCTAAGTATAGTAATAGAGTTTTGCCTAGTTTAGGTGGTTTTAAAAAAGGTGGATTCAGCAAATACTCTTTTATTCGTTCAAAGGCCCTTTAACATTCTTCATTCCATATGACCGGCTGATTCTTTTTAAGCAATTTGAAGATAGGCTCACAGATTGTTGTGAGCTTTGTTATGAATCTACTAATTTATTGTAATTTTCCAATGAATCCCCGTACTTCTCTCTCCGTCTTTGGGGCTGGCATATCCCTGATTGCTTTAACTTTGTCAGGATCAATCTCAATGCCATTCGAACCAATCACGTATCCCAATAATTTACCTGAGGTAACACCGAACACACACTTCTTCGGGTTTAATCTTAGCTTATATTCCAATGCTCTATCAAAGAATAATTCTAAGTTTTGGAAGTGTTGTTTCCTTGTGTCCGATTTCACCATCATATCATCAACATATACTTCAACTTCTTTGTGCATCATGTCATGGAATAGTGTGGTGGCCATCCTTTGGTAGGTTGCTCCAGCATTCTTTAAGCTGAATGGCATCACCCTATAACAAAATATACTCCATGTAGTAATGAAAGCAGTTTTTGCTTTATCCTCTTGAGCCATTAACACTTGATTATATCCAGAAAATCCATCTACAAGTGAGTGTAGCACGCTAGAGGCTGTACTATCAATGAGAACATCTATATGGGGTAAAGGAAAATCATCATTAGGGGAAGCCTTGTTTAAATCTCTATAGTGCACACAGACCCTTATTCTTCCATCTTTCTTTGGCACGGGTACTATGTTGGCTACCCAATCTGGATATTCTATCACTTCAAGGAACTTCACTTGTATTTGTTTAGTGACCTCTTCTTTAACCAATTCAGCCCATTCTGGTCTTAATCACCTAAGCTTTTGTTTGACAGGTTTTATGTGAGTGTAAGTAGGAATAAGATGTTCGGCTATGTCTCGATCTATTCCAGGCATATCCTCATAATAACAAGCAAATACTTCTTCATATTTTTTGAATATTTTTTCAAATCTCTCTCTCTCTCGTCAGGAGTAAGGTCGGATGCTATGCTAATGTTTTTAGGATTTTCGATTGTTCCCAAATTTAATGAATGTGATTGTGTGTTAACAGAATTAATATTAAAGATGCGCATGTAACTGCTATTTGAATGTATGCAACCATCAGGCGAAACATCACACGAGTAAGAAAAATCAGACTTTATTGCATTCATTTTCAAAAATAAAACATCATCATCCTCATACAAAGTAGACAAATTAAAATCAAAATTAAAATCATTATTCTCAAAATCATAAGGCAGGATGTCTTCAAACTTTTCTTCAACCAGGGCAGCAATCTCCTCCGGAGTCTTCTCGGCTTGTAGGATAGCTTCCTTCTTCTCTTTCTGATTGGATTCTTTATTGGCTGACAGGTTGAGCTTTTTCTTTACTTGCTTCACTAGCTCAGCAACATCTGCAAAAATTTCAAAACCCGGAATCAACTTTCCCATAAACATGATTGGCTCGAGCTTTCCCTAGAGTGGTCCCATATCTGGAGCTTTGACAAAATTTTCTTCTAGTGGTGGGAAGTTCATCTTCTCATTCCTCTTTGGCTAGACATTGTTGGCTTCATCATATCCTAACCCCTTCTTGGAAGTTTGAGTTCTAAAATCTGGCAGCTTTGTCAAATCGGCGTTCCCTTTCCAAGACCAACTCCGGGAAGGTAGTTCATGCTCTTCATCATATTGAAGACTTTGGAGTCCACTACTGCATCATCAGAAATTGCAGCTACTTGGAAACCATTGAGAGGTCTCTCAATCATTAGAGTGTTAACAATCTCATTATCTTTGGCCTCGATGACCACTGTCTCATCTCCGTTAGGGAACTTGATCTTTTGATGAAGGGTGGAAGGAACTCCACCAAGAGGATGAAACCATGGTCGTCCCAAGAGTAAGGCGAATGTAACAGGTATGTCCAAAACAACAAATTCAATAATAGATTCAATTGGACCGACCTTGACAGCAGCTTTGAAAGTTCCTTCAGCGTGTCTCTTAGTATTGTCATAAGCCCGAATGGTTACCTTGGTCGGGTTTAGATCCCTTGTTGACATGGCTAGCTTTGGCAATATTTTAAGTGGACAAATATTTATGGCAGACCCATCATAGACCATTACACATGGAGTCCTTTTCCCTTTGATTTCTATTTTGATAAAGATAGGGCGGATGTGATCTCTCCCCTCCTTCGGTAAGTCCGCATCTGAGAAAGAAACTGCTCCCATAACTTCACTCTTCTCTTGAACATCTTCACATTTCATTACTCCTCTAATTTTTATGAAGTTGATTAGCTCCTCCGGTGTTGTGGAGGTAGAAATTGGCATACTAGCTAAGGCCTTGGCCATAGTTTCTCATTGCTTTTTAGAAGTAGCCAATAAGTCCCAAATGCTAACTCTTGCTTGGGTTCTTTTCAATTGCTTGTGCACAGCATCATCTTCCTCCTCTTTATTTCCTACTTCAACTTCCTTTCCCTTATTAATTTTTAACTCCTTAGGCAGTGGCCTTGCATAAGGCTTACCGGATCTAGTGTTCATTACTTCATCTTCTTCAGGCTCGGAGAAGGTCCATTCCTCCTTCTTCGATACAAAATCATCATCACTATCGCGTGAATCCCAAAACCTATTGACAACACAAATTGCTACTTCTTTATCCACCATAGCTTGTTTAATTTTGCCAAATACCTCTTCTTCTTTGGTTGCTTCTCTACCCACATCTTGGAAAGAAGACATGACAAAATCTTCATCCGAACCCCCTCCAATCATGAAGGTTGCCGATAGTAGTACCCTATTGAACTTTGGTAATGGGTTGTCTTTGGTGTTTGGCTTGTTGGGTTGGGGTAGCTTCCCACTATCAATTAGATTTTGGATCTCATGCCTCAACCTCACACATCTATCCTTGTCATGTCCTTGCATTTGATGAAACTGACAAAATGCTTTAGTATCAAAATTAAGTGGGAGAGGGTTAGGCAAAGGATGAGGTTTTAAGGGCTGTAAAAATCCCTTCCTTTGTAACTTATTGAGAACCCAAGACATTGGTTTCCCCAATTTTAAAAACTGCCTCCTTCTTCCTTGGTTAGTAGCATTGACACTGACTGCCTTTTGCATGCTTTGGTTACCATACTGATAGTTTCCTTTCTCGTTCCTTTTTGTTGAAAAATAGTTCTCTCTTTCCCATTCTTCAAGTTGTAGACCAGCTTGGAGAAGATCCTTGAAATCATGGATGAGTGTATGAGACATGTAACACCCCATCTTAGCTTATGTTTATAGACCAAGATGGAATGCTATATTATGATATTCGAGTCTTGGTTCTATACTTAGTCAATTTATAATACACATTTTACAAAACTTTTGCTAGAGTTTCCTCTATAATTGGTGGTCCCAAGTGTCGCCAAAACTAATTTTTTTTATTTAATGAAAACATTTTTTTTCTCAACCAATCAATATGAATCAATCTCAAACACTTCCATAGTCGACCTCCTTATATCCTCCACCAAAACCTGCATTAAAATTTCACACTTCTACACACACATCCATACACACTAATTCATACCAACATACAGTAGTTAATATACTTAGCACACGTACTTTGGTCTTTTACTAGTCATACATACAATTCTTACTTTACGCTAACATATGTACATGCCATTCTAGTTACATTACTTATAATAACTTTATATCCGAAAAGTTGTCAACACCAGCTGCTCGAGACACTGCAGAAAATAGCTTCTCGCTCAACCTACGAGTTTAGAAAAGAAAACTAAACTCGCTAAGCGTTTGCTTAGTGGGTACTTAAATCATTGCATTAAATAAATAGATTAAAAGAGTAATTAAAACATGTATTTGAATACTTTAAATCAATGAATAAGATCTAAACATAATGATAAAAGATTAAATCCCATATTCTGAATTTAGAAATTACTTGTTTTACTTTTATCAATTTAGGTGCTCTACTGGTTTAATAGAACATTAGCGGATAAGGAAGGGTCATGATAAACATATCTCATCATGATCATATTTCATTATCTTTCATCATAATTCTTGCACATGTGCCAATGGCCATTATCATTGAATCATTGATCATGTCATTGTAATCATCGGCCTTTAGCCGGAATATCATATCATGTCATAAGCAGTACTGCAGTAATAGTATGATGCATCATATCCTTATCTCAAGGGTTCTGACATACCAAGTAGAGCATAAATAATTTATTAATTACTTTGGTCATGATATTCAATAAGTCATGATTTTTCCATAATGCATATATTTTTAGGATAACTTTTCATGATGCCTTTCTGATTATTCCAAACCCCTTTCGTGTCATTTTAAATGATATAACATCAATATATATCGTAATATTCAAGTTTTAACACATTTAGAAAAATGACCAAATGAATAGTACGCGGCGCGTAAAATTGGCGACGCAATGTCGCGCGGCTACTACATGATAAAATTTGTTTTTACTGCTGAAAATCAGTCAACTTTAGCAACAGTTTTGACCAAGTAAACAAACTTATTTTTGGATCAAATTTTGCAGGAAAACCCCTTCATAAGTTAACTAAATCCATGTAAAATATTGTAGAAAAATTCCTTCGTTTGCCCCCTCAACGGACTGCTCAAAATGAAAGCTGCAGAATGGTGCCCAAAAGGGACCATTCGGCCCAACTTTCAAAACTTGAGAGGAATTCATTTTTTTCTTGCAAAATTGAGTTTTAGACTCCTTTTGTGATAGCATGGAAGGACTAAAGGTCCCTCTTTTGAAAATCAAACCAAAGAGATGACTAAAAGTTAGTCAAAGTTTATTGACAATTATCACAAATTGGGCTAGTTTGTTTTATTTTTTATTCTCTTCACCATCAATTAACTACAAATGACTAAAAGGCACTTTCCCACATATTTACCACACAAAATAACATCAGTTCAAAGCAATTTCAAAAGTCCCATAATGCAAAATATGTGAATTAATTGTAAAGGGCAATGATTTAAGTACCAAACCTTAATTCTTTTCACTTGTTTCTAGTTATTTTATGCCTTCTTTGCTTCCTTCTCTCTCACTTGTTGATTTCCTATAATTTTCATAAAATCCATGTCAAAAACATAATAAAATTTAAGTGCTTCATGCCTTATTTTGCTAACTAATACTACTAGTCATCCTTTTTATCCTTAATCTTATATGTGCAAATCATCTCTTTCACTTTCTCTTCAACTTCTTAAATTTTCTATAATCATCATATTTATTCTTTCATTTGTATCCTGCAAATAATATAACCAATGAAAGAAATAGGACCATAGATGAATTTCCTTACCTTAAAGTCTTATTCTCCACCCAAGTTTGCAACCAAAATTAGATACTTGAAAAACAATCTCTCTCTCTTTTCCCTTTCTCTTCTATTCGGCCAAGTAAGAGCAAAGAGAGTCTTGGCTTTTATTTTATTTTATTTTTTTTGTGTTCTCTCCTCCAAATGGCAGCCAAGAGAGGTTAAGATGTGATGGTGTAAGTGTTGATTTCCCATTGGTACACTTAAGTGGGAAAATGGCTAATTCTCATTGGTCCAAATGTCTCTTTCTTTTATTTATTTAAAACCCAAGCCCTTGGACTTTATTTTAATTATATTTTGGCCCCTCAACCTCTTTGTGCTGTAATTTTATGGTCTAAGATGTGAAAAGACCAAAATACCCTCCGGCGATTACTCGTTCGTAACTTTTAAAGCACGCACTTCCGCCGAATGCTGTGGTACACTTTTTGACTCAGTTTTTCCTCTACTTTTCAGTTTTGAGATCCATTATTACCTTTGAGACACTTTTGAAAATGACCATGATGCCCCTGGTCAAAATCCCCTATATCTTCCAAACCGTGCATTTTTGGGAAAAACCGTGTCGCGCCGTTGCTACCCGATTTTTCTCTACTTTCCATTTTTAGAGTCTGTTATATGCACTATTAAGGACCTCTGGAATAACTTTTGGTAATTACAGTCACCTCCACAAAACTTTGCAATCTTTTCAAATAGGTCCTTTCAGTTCTACAGAACTTCCCTTCACTTCGTGCTCTTGAGTAGCTTCTCGGAATGGTTCCTCTTACTGTACATGAAAGTACTGTACATATGTATAAGTTGGGTCGTGACATTTTTTCCCCTTTAAAATTTAGTCTTCGTCCCGAAGCTGGTCAGTTGTAAACAAGTGCGGGTACTGTTGCTTCATAGTTTCTTCTCTTTCCCAGGTTGCCTCTTCTACCTTATGATTTCTCCACAATACCTTAACCAGAGGAATTTTCTTATTTCTTAATTCTTTAACCTCTCGTGCCAAAATCTTCACTGGCTCCTCTTCATAAGTCAAGTCGGGCTAGACCTTGATATCTTGTGTCTTGATGACGTGTGCAGGGTCTAAACGATATCGTCGTAACATCGAAACATGAAAAACATTATGTATCCTATCCAGTTCGGGTGGTAGGGCTAGCCGATAAGCTACTGGGCCTATACGTTCAATGACTTCGTACAGTCCAATGAATCTGGGACTTAACTTGCCTTTCTACTTAAATCTCAGTACTTTCTTCCATGGAGAAACTTTAAGGAAAACTTTGTCCCCTGCTGCAAATTCTATATCTTTTCGATTCGGGTCTGCGTACGACTTCTGTCTATCTGATGCAACCTTTAGTCTGTCTCGAATGATGTCAACTTTCTCTTGAGTCTCCTTCACAATGTCAGGTCCAAGAACTTTTTCCTTACTTAGTTCTGTCAAACATACTGGCGTCCTGCACTTTCTTCCGTACAATGCTTCATAGGGTGCCATCTGTATGCTGGATTGGTAGCTGTTGTTATATGCGAATTCCATTAGGATTAGGTACTTATCCCAGCTGCCTTTAAACTCCATAACACACGCTCTCAACATGTCCTCGAAAATCTAAATTACTCTTTCAGATTGCCCATCCGTTTGAGGATGGAAAGCAGTGCAATAGCTTGCTTGGGTTCTGAGGGATGTTTGGAGCTTTCTCCAAAAGTTCGAAGTGAACCGTGGATCTCTGTCTGAAATAATAGATGTCAGGACTCCATGCAATCATACAATCTCTTTGACGTATATTTCTGCCAACTTATCCATTGAATAGTCCATTTGCACAGGCAGAAAATGAGCTGACTTAGTTAATCGATCGACAATTACCCATACAGCGTCATGTGTATCTCTCGTCATTGACAGTCCTGTGATGAAATCCATAGTGATTCGATCCCATTTCCATGTCGGAATTGTAATTGGCTGTAATAATCCTGATGGCACTTGATGTTCTTCTTTCACTTGCTGGCATGTCAAACACTTAGTTACGAAATCTATGATGTCTCTCTTCATTCCTGGCCACCAAATAAATTTCTTCAAGTCTTGGTACATTTTTATAGCCCCTGGGTGCATTGCGTAAGAACTACTGTGGGCTTCCTGAAGAATCTTCATCTTTATATCTCCTGTTGCTGGTATTACTGTCCTACTTTTGTAATATAACCTGCCGTCTCTTGAAATTTGAAACTTTGTACTTTTTCCTTCTTGTACTTGCTTGATCCATTTTTGGACTTGGTTATCTTTTTTTTGTGCTTGGTGAATTTCCTAAAAAAGCGTGGGTCGTATTTGCATTTCTGCTAGCAGTGCTCCTTCCTCTGTTGGTCTCAAACTGATCCTCATAGCACTTAAGGCTTGCATTGATTTCCTACTAAGTGCGTCGGCCACGACGTTCGCCTTTCCTGGATGATAGTTTATGACATAGTCATAATTCTCCAAAATTTGGATCCATTTCCTTTGTCGCAAATTGAGGTCCTTTTGTGTTGGCAGATACTTCAAGCTTTTGTGATCCGTATAAATGTAGTATTTTTCTCCATACAGGTAATGTCTCCATGTCTTGAATGCCAATACAATAGCCGCCAATTCTAAGTCGTGTGTTGAATAATTCTTCTCGTATGGTTTAAGTTGCCGGGAAACATACGCGACCACTTTACCTTCTTGCATGAGTACACAACCTAGGCCAATGTGCGATGCATCGCTGTATATCACAAAGTCCTTATCGGACACTGGTTGCGTGAGTATCGGCGCATTTGTTAGCTTTCCTTTCAGTTTCTCGAAGCTTCTTTGACATTCATCTGTCCACTGAAATCTAGCATTCTTCTGAAGCAACTTGGTCATTGGGGCGGCGATAATGGAAAATCCTTTCACAAATCATCGATAGTATCCTGCCAATCCTAGGAAACTTCCAACTTCTGTTACTGTCCTTGGCGGTTTCCAATCCAAAATAGCTTCTATTTTCTTAGGATCCACTCTGATGCCCTCAACAGATACAATGTGTCCCAAGAATGTCACTTCTTCCAGCCAAAATTTGCACTTACTGAGCTTGGCATATAGTTGTTTTTCTCTCAATGTTTGCAATACAATGCGGAGGTGTCGATCGTGCTCTTCTTTGCTCTTTGAATAAACAAGAATGTCGTCTATAAACACCACTACAAATTGGTCGAGGTACGGATGGAAAATTCGATTCATCAAATCCATAAATACTGCTGGTGCGTTTGTAAGCCCAAAAGGCATTACAAGAAACTCATAATGTCAGTACCGAGTTCTGAAAGCAGTCTTTGAAATGTCCTTCTCCTTAATTGGCAGCTGATGGTATCCTGATCGGAGATCTATCTTTGAAAATACACTGGCTCCTTTGAGTTGATCGAATAAATCGTCAATGCGTGGTAGTGGATACTTGTTCTTGATTGTGAGCTTGTTCAACTGTCGATAATCCATGCATAGCCTTAAGGATCCATCCTTCTTCTTAATGAAAAGTACCGGTGCACCCCATGGGGAAACGCTTGGTCGTATAAAGCTTTTGTTGAGTAGCTCTTGTAATTGCGTCTTCAATTCCTTGAGTTGCGCTGGCGCCATTTGGTATGGGGCAATCGACACTGGTGCAGCTCTCGGATAAACATCTATTGTGAATTCCACTTCTCTCTTAGGTGGTAGTCCGGGTAGCTCATCTGGGACAACATTGGGAAAATCATGCACCGTCGGTATGTCTTGGATCTTAGTAGCGTCTTTCTTTGCTTCCATGGCGCTTACTAGATATGCCTCGCATCCCTTTTGTATTAGCTTCCTTGCTGTCACTGCC
This sequence comes from Garcia nutans, assembly GCA_947685225.1. NCBI lineage: Eukaryota > Viridiplantae > Streptophyta > Magnoliopsida > Malpighiales > Euphorbiaceae > Garcia > Garcia nutans. The sequence continues at coordinate 43,233,464 of CANTUV010000045.1, forward strand.
GATATTATGTTGTTCAAATAGTCGCCTCTTTTTCCGACTACTGTCACTTCCTCTCCGCGAGGGGTATGGAGCGTCACTCTTTTCTTCTCACAGTCCACTATTGCTTTATGCTTTGCTAACCAGTTCATTCCTAAAATTACGTCAAATTCCCGAAATGGTAATTCCATCAAATTTCTAGGAAATACATTTCGGTGTATCTCTATAGGGCATTCTTTGATTACTTTGTTCGTAACTACTTCATCTCCTATAGGGTTTGTAACTAGTATACCGGACTTGACATATTCTACTGGTAATCCTTCTAAATTCTCACTATGCATGCATATGTACGAATGTGTGGATCCGGGATCAATTAAAGCATGTACAGGTTTGCTGAACATATAAAACGTGCCAACAATGACATCCGGTGCTTCTTCTTCTTCTCAGGTTCTCATCGCATATACCCTTGCTAGTGCACTTGTACTAGGCTGGTTAACAGTATCTGATTGTGCCCTTTGAAAGTTTGGATTACCTCCTCTTCCTCTGCCTCGGCCTCTGCCAAAGGTAAGCTGTGACCTCTCCGTTGGTGCAGGAGTATTCATCTGTATTTTAGGGCAGTTCACCTTTATATGGTCTGGTGCTCCACATTCTTAATCCTCTTCCGAAGCCTCTTCCAAACGACCCCGGTGCACTGGCTACAGATGTTTGATAACTCATACCTCGGCCTAACCACTAATTCTGAAATCGCCGGCCTTGTTGTATAGAACTACTTCCTCCCCTGAATCTCTTTTGGGCTTGCTGAGGTCGTCCCGGGCCTTGAGTTTGCGTCCTTTTTTGCTGCATGTGCTGATGCCTATTCCTCTCATCCACTTGTACTTTCTCAACGTCCAAAGCCTTTGCAACAAGCTTGGAAAATTATGATATATCTATGGCTACCAATTGCACTTTGATTTCATTGTTTAATCCTTCTAAGAATCTCTAGCATCTTTCCTGTTTTGTTTCTATCATTCTCCTCACGTACTTACTAAGACGAGTGAACTCTTTTTCATACTCGGATATCGTCATTCTTCCTTGCTTTAAGTACGTGAATTCATTCCTTTTTGCGTTTAAGTACGCCTAGGTGATATATCTCTTCTTAAACTCGGTTTGGAAAAATTCCCATGTTTGTTGTTCTTGTGGCATGCGTTGTTGTGTAGTCCCCCACCAAATGTACGCTTCTTCAACCAAAAGAGACGTGGCACAAATAAATCTTTCCTCTGGCGTGCACCTTAATTGATCCAACGCTCTAATGGTACTATCTAACCAGTATTTCGCTTCCTCAGATCCTTCTTCCCTATTGGCTTTAAATTCCTTAGCCCCATACTTCCTTAATTTCTCGATTGGGGCCTTTCTCTCTCTTTCGGCAGCAGCAGGTACCATTCCTGCCATTTGTTGAAATGTTGCTGCCATCTATCGTAAATAAGCATCGGGGCCTTCCGCGGCCGCCGCTACTGGTTGTGGCATAGTTCCAAGATTCTCCTCTACATTCATAGGCACAGAGGCACATGACTCGACCTCCTCGTCTACCGCTCTCTGTGATTCAACTTCTTGCGACATTCTACAATCATATACGTGTATATCATAATAAAGTTAGCAACTGGTTTGGCTTGGCATATTAAATTTCCTATATGGCATGTACATAGATAAATTCCAATCATAATTTTAGATCATACACTTAATATAAACATAACCTTATTTACTCACATAATCGCATTTTCATACATATTTAACATACATCATCACATACTCCTACTTATGGCCTATTTTACATCTATGTACAGCAAAATGGCCTATATTAGTTTGTTACTTGTCCGACCTATTTATATCTATTTACAACAAAATGGCCTATCTACTGTTGCATTTTTATCCGCCTATATACATAACCAAAGGGGTAGCAAAATCATCAGCCCATCATAGCTCAATAAGTAGGAGCTCGGGGAGAGGTAGCACTATCTGAAGCATGCTCCATCGGATCTGGATCTACCTCATTAGACTGAACTCTAGGAAGGTTACGAGGGAGTTCGTCCATTCTATCCTGTAACATCTCTACCCTTCCTTGCAAGGTCCTAGCCAAACGATTCACATTCTCAAGCTCTACTGTAGTTTGCCTCTTATCCACTTGTAACGCCATAACATCTTCCATCAAGAGCCTACTATTATCCAGGGCTAACACTAAGTCTTCCTGGTCCTGGAGTCTCAAGTCTCTCAACTGATCTATTACTTCCTCTTGCTCCTCCTGTTTCCCTTTCATTCTAACTAATTCTTCTTTTAACTCTGCTATTTCTCGCTCTCTGGCTTCCATTTTAATTTTTTGGCGCAGATTCTCCTTCCCCAATTCAAAAAGCTTCTTATCTATGGCTTGTTTCTCACTTGTGCTGGCCCGAGAATAAGGTTTAGGACCTAAAGCCAATTTAGCTGGTTGCTTCGAATCACTCATCCTCACTCCTGTTCTCAATACCACAATATCACTAATAAGCATCATAAACATACACATCAGCTTATTAAAATTCCCTTCCTAAACCTATGTGTCATGCATTCATAGTTTGATTGAACTAACTACCCAGAATCGACTAAATCAATGCTCTGATACCACTAAATGTAACACCCCATCTTAGCTTATGTTTATAGACCAAGATGGAATGCTATATTATGATATTCGAGTCTTGGTTCTATACTTAGTCAATTTATAATACACATTTTACAAAAAGTTTGCCAGAGTTTCCCCTATAATTGGTGGTCCCAAGTGTCGCCAAAACTGATTTTTTTTATTTAATGAAAACATTTTTTTTCTCAACCAATCAATCTCAATTAATCTCAAACACTTCCATAGTCGACCTCCTTATATCCTCCAAATTTCACACTTCTACACACACATCCATACACACTAATTCATACCAACATACAGTAGTTGATATACTTAGCACACGTACTTTGGTCTTTTACTAGTCATACATACAATTCTTAGTTTACGCTAACATATGTACATGCCATTCTAGTTACATTACTTATAATAACTTTCTATCCGAAAAGTTGCCAACACCAGCTGCTCGGGACACTGCAGAAAATAGCTTCTCGCTCAACCTACGAGTTTAGAAAAGAAAACTAAACTCACTAAGCGTTTGCTTAGTGGGTACTTAAATCATTGCATTAAATAAATAGATTAAAAGAGTAATTAAAACATGTATTTGAATACTTTAAATCAATGAATAAGATCTAAACATAATGATAAAAGATTAAATCCCATATTCTGAATTTAGAAATTACTTGTTTTGCCTTTATCAATTTAGGTGCTCTACTGGTTTAACAGAACATCAGCGGATAAGGAAGGGTCATGATAAACATATCTCGTCACGATCATATTTCATTATCTTTCATCATAATTCTTGCACATGTGCCAATGGCCATTATCATTGAATCATTGATCATGTCATTGTAATCATCGGCCTTTAGCCGGAATATCATATCATGTCATAAGCAGTACTGCAGTAATAGTATGATGCATCATATCCTTATCTCAAGGGTTCTGACATACCAAGTAGAGCATAAATAATTTATTAATTACTTTGGTCATGATATTCAATAAGTCATGATTTTTCCATAATGCATATATTTCAAGGATAACTTCTCATGATGCCTTTCTGATTATTCCAAACCCCTTTCGTGTCATTTTAAATGATATAACATCAATCTATATCATAATATTCAAGTTTTAACACATTTAGAAAAATGACCAAATGAATAGAAGCGTGGCGCGTAAAATCGGCGACGCAATGGCGCGCGACTACTACATGATAAAATCTGTTTTTACTGCTGAAAATCAGTCAATTTTAGCAAAAGTTTTGACCAAGTAAACAAACTTATTTTTGGCTGAAATTTTGCAGGAAAACACCTTCATAAGTTAACTAAAAGCATGTAAAATTTCATCAAAAAATTCCTTCGTTTACCCCCTCAACGGACTGCCCAAAATGAAAGCTGCAGAATGGTGCCCAAGAGGGACCATTCGGCCCAACTTTCAAAACTTGAGGGGAATTCATTTTGTTTATTGCAAAATTGAGTTTTAGACTCCTTTTGTGATACCATGGAAGGACTAAAGGTCCCTCTTTCAAAAATCAAACCAAAGAGATGACTAAAAGTTAGTCAAAGTTTATGGACAATTATCACAAATTGGGCTAGTTTGTTTTATTTTTTATTCTCTTCACCATCAATTAACTACAAATGACTAAAAGGCACTTTCCCACATATTTACCACACAAAATAACATCAGTTCAAAGCCATTTCAAAAGTCCCATAATGCAAAATATGGGAATTAATTGTAAAGGGCATTGATTTAAGTACCAAACCTTAATTCTTTTCACTTGTTTCTAGTTCTTTTATGCCTTCTTTGCTTCCTTCTCTCTCACTTGTTGATTTCCTATAATTTTCATAAAATCCATGTCAAGAACATAATAAAATTTAAGTGCTTCATGCCTTATTTTGCTAACTAATACTACTAGTCATCCTTTTTATCCTTAATCTTATATGTGCAAATCATCTCTTTCACTTTCTCTTCAACTTCTTAAATTTTCTATAATCATCATATTTATTCTTTCATTTGTATCTTACAAATAATATAACCAATGAAAGAAATAGGACCATAGATGAATTTCCTTACCTTAAAGTCTTATTCTCCACCCAAGTTTGCAACCAAAATTAGCTACTTGAAAAACAATCTCTCTCTCTTTTCCCTTTCTCTTCTATTCGGCCAAGCAGGAACAAAGAGAGCTCTTGGCTTTTATTTTATTTTTTTTTTGTGTTCTCTCCTCCAAATGGCAGCCAAGAGAGGTTAAGAGGTGATGGTGTAAGTGTTGATTTCCCATTGGTACACTTAAGTGGGAAAATGGCTAATTCTCATTGGTCCAAATGTTTTTTTCTTTTATTTATTTAAAACCCAAGTCCTTGGACTTTCTTTTAATTATATTTTGGCCCCTCAACCTCCTTGTGCTGTAATTTTATGGTCTAAGATGAGAAAAGACCAAAATACCCTCCGGCGATTACTTGTTCGTAACTTTTAAACCGCGCACTTTCGCCGAATGCTGTGGTACACTTTTTGACTCAGTTTTTCCTCTACTTTTCATTTTTGAGATTCATTATTACTTTTGAGACACTTTTAAAAATGACCATGATGCCCCTGGTCAAAATCCCCTATATCTTCCAAACCGTGCGTTTTTGGGAAAAACCGTGTCACGCTGTAGCTACCCGATTTTTCTCTACTTTCCATTTATGGAGTCTGTTATATGCACTATTAAGGACCTCCGGAACAAATTTTGGTAATTATAGTCACCTCCACAAAACTTTGCAATCTTTTCAAATAGGTCCTTTTAGTTCTACAGAACTTCCCTTCACTTCGCGCTCTTGAGTAGCTTCTCGGGATGGTTCCTCTTACTATACATGAAAGTACTGTACATATGTATAAGTTGGGTCATGACAAGACATCCTTTCACGAAGACTAGGTAACACCCCTCTCACAATTATCCTCATTTGATCGGATTCATCGGGCCCTTTCTTGAGCAAAGCGGCATTGTTTCTCCATCTTTTCACATAATCCACAAAATTCTCATTCGGCCTTTGTCTAATGGACTCCACTTCCATTAAGGTAACTTCCATCTCGATATTATATCCATATTGCTGGATGAAGGCCTTGTATAGCAAATCCAAACTCTTTTGTGTTCCATCATCTAAGGTATTGAACCAATTTTGGACAACAGGATCCAATGATAGCATGAAGTACCTTAGAGTTTGAGCCTTAGTAGCTTGGGCAGACTGCATAGCAGTGATATATTGCTTCACATAGAGATGAGGATTTTTGGTTCCATCAAACTTTGCAAAAGATGGCATTTTGAACTTGTACAGAACTTCTTAATCTATCTTAAATAATTTGTCAACTTCGGACATTTCTTCGATTTTCAGTTTCTTCTCAAATTTCTTTTCTAAATTAGTAATCATCTTCTCAACATCAAATGTCTCAGTTTTCTCCATAGCTGATCTTTCAACAATCTTTGGTTCTTTCTTCTTGTCTTGAGGATCTTGGTAGTATTGAGTCCAATCATCATCATCATCAATGATCTCCTTTGCATTCAAAAATCACTCCACCAACTTTAGTCTTCCCTTTGTCCTTTGGCTTCTTAGTGCTAGCAGATGCTTCGGCATGATTTTCTAAAATTGCAGTCAATTGGTTCTTCATGGTCTCGGCTAGGGCCTCTTTTATTTCTTCCATCTTGGCATTGAGGGCTTCATCCACCATTCTTTGAATTTGTTCAGGCTCCATTGCTTTTGGTGAGCAAGTGATTGAGTTGTTGCTAGCTTCTTTGCTTCCGGCATAGGTCGGATTATCGTAAGCTTCTGAACTATGGTAATCCAGGGTTGTGAGCCAGAAATGATCAATGATATGAGATGCAAATGCATGCATGTATGCATATATGCACAAACAATAGACAAACAAGGACAATTAGGACGGTCCTTCCAACCTTATAACACCCACACATGAATGGCGAGTCTCTTTTCCTAGGTATATGGCTAACAAAATACCAACATGGGGTATCTTGTTTTTGAATATTTCTCTCAGACATTTCAACCACTAGTTATATTTTCAAAAATGGAAATCAACTCACAATAATTCCCAATAATTGGGTTTTAATCCATTTAACCAACTAATGTAGCTTTTATGCTATGTTGTATTAAAACGAAATTAAGAGGTTTATTACAGATAGATTTCTCACTTGAAAAAGTAACTAATGATTCGTGCCAAAAACAAGCCCATGATTAAGTACTATTAATATAAACTAGGCTCACAATTGATTTTTGGTATTTCGTAATTGACTTAAATATTTTTCAAGCTCTTTGTAAGAAAAGGTTGGATGAAAATAATTTTGTTTCTAAGCCCATTATAAAATGATTTTAGAAAAAATGGATTTTAGGCTTAGTATTTAGGTCATGTCCGAAGACCATTTTGGAAAGTTTTGAAAATAGCTTTGGTCTTTTGGACTTTTAAAGAAAATTTTTTTTTGAGCTTACAATGTACTTAGGTTATATTAGAAAAAGAAGAAACCAAATAAGCCATGATTTAAGCCAAGACAAATTAATCATAGTCAAACAACATGCATTTGGGTAAAAAAACTTAAGGAAAGTAACTAGGCCAATTACATGAGCTTTAGTCTTTGGGTTAAAACGCTTAGGTTCCCATAGCAAGTATATACCAAATGGTATAAGGCTATGAGTGGTTATGCCATGCTTGATCTCCATACCTTGAGTGAAAGTATGGTATCCCTTACATAACACAACACGAGTAACATGGGCATCCTAACTCATGCACATGATGCAATCTAATATGATGCAATGGATAATATCATTATAAGAAAGAATAGAATAATATAAAGACCAACAGAATCAACTTCTCTTATCCCCAGTGGAGTCGCCACTGTGAGTGGGGATTTTCTTGGTCAAAACTTGATATTTTAAAATTTTTTCAAAATGTTAAATTGGACCGCTCCTTTTTACATGCCATGGCCTCCTTTTCGAATGTGGATTCTAGGACATTTAAAATTAATAGCTTTGAAATATGTCCCTTGATTGAAGAATTTGAGGCCATCCTCGGATATCCAAATAATCAACAAATGGCTTTACCCACATTGATTTCCAAGACTGAACAGAAGATACAGATGTTATTTCAAATTTCAAAGCCCGAAGTTCTTTAGTTGATGAGAGGTGAGAAAATTCTTCTTGCTCCCTTGATTGATTTTTGTCTTTCTCATTTGGCTCCTACTAAGGCATGGGGACGCATGCTTTGTCTTTGCTTGCTTGGCCAATTCTTGCTTGTTTCTTCTGATGGCGATATTGATCCACGAGTATTGGATATCATGGACCAAATGGAAGGAGGCTTGTCACCGATACCTATGATCTTAGCCGAGACTTTAGTTGGATAAGACCGACTTAAATCAGGATCATCAAAGAGACTGACCGGGAGTCCGTTACTGATTCAGGTAATTACCTAAACTGCCCTCTCAGGTTTTCAATTTAGGTTTTCTTTTTCTTCTCCTTTTTTTATTGCTCTAATTTTTGCCTAGTCTGCCCATGCGGGTTCTCAGAGCTAGCGAGCTGTCCTAATTTTTGCCTAACCTTCCCTTGCGGGTTTTCAACTTAGTGGACTCTTTTTTTTTAATTTAATTCTTTCCTCAAAGATTTGGCTTCAGGAGTGTCTTTGCTTGCTTGATACTCCATCTATGGATTTTGCTAGATATCTGCCACAACATCATTCTACTAGGGAGCTACTCCACCCTGCTTCTTCATATGATGACTGGGTTGACTGGATCCACTCACGCGTTGAAGTTAACATCTGTTGGTTGGTACCTTGGTGGAAGATTTCTCATGTCACCATGCGGACATACTTGATGTATGTTCCTCTTGCTGTTCTTCGTCGAGATACTTGCTATGATCCTTGCCGGCTTGGCCGTCAATATAGAGCTGAGCCTCGCGATTCTGAATTCACTCCCGATTTAGACATGCCTTGCTTGACTAAAGCTTACTTGGATTGGCTGAGGTGAAGTTGGCCTGCACGTTACACTTATCGTTTGCCATAGATTTTACATTTGTCAATTCAGAAAGTGTATTATTAGGATGAAAAATAATTAAAGTAATAAAAGATGCTTCTTTTCCATTTATAATTTGTCATCACCTTTTGCTATTATGTTTATTTATTTCATCCATATCTGGTCAAATACTTATAACAGTGCACATAGAACAAATTTAACATTAATTCTTGTGAGCGGGGATTTTCGCCCCCACTCCCGGTGGAATGGTTCTTGCGACTTCGGCACTGTTTAGGCTCGGGCCCTTAGAGAACACAGACCTAGATCCGGAGAAAATGGAGTCGCCACCCGGACAAGTCAAAAAAAAGAAAGGGTGGATGACTCAATTCCTAAGGAATCCCCAACCCCCTAATGGGTTCGAAAAGTTGGGTACGTGTTGGGAAGGTGAGAAATGGCCCAGCATCCCCACAACGCCCAGTTCATTGGAACGGGCCTCCTTTACAGGTCTTAATATTATAAAATTCTTAAATATAACAATATTATCCATATTACATGCAACAATTGAAAATAAAACATCATTATATTAAAATCAAAGCAATGTCCAAACAAAGCAAATAAATGGACACCCATCCGAAGATGGAAATATGCCTTTACATCATCCATGTCTAAGCTAAATAGGACACACACCATAAGGTAGAAACATGTCCTTTACATTGGTCTAAAATGTAAAAGCAATTTAAATTACATAGAACTTAATTAATGAGGTACCCACAAAGTGGAAACATACCTCTTAAAACATTTGGAAATCAAAATAAATTGATATAAGTAAATAACCATTCATCATAAATAAATCATTCATCAAATATATCAATCAAAATATAAAATAAACATCCATCCATGATAAATTAAATAAATCAAGCATTGAAATTAAATAAATCAACCATCAAAGCATATAATAGACTACATAATCAAATCTAAAAAAATAAAGCACTTAAAGATACAAATTAGGGTTACTGTTTCTATTTAAAATTCTTTAATTAATATTTTGGCTTTTGGGATTTTAGTATTATATTTGTTATTTGTTTAGCCTACTGTAAAGGTTTTGGAAAATTGGAATGGATTAGGATTTCATGAATCAAATTAGGGTTGAGGGGTAATATTATGAAATTAGGGTTTTAGAATATTAAAACATTTAGGTTTATAATTTTTGGTTGCTGGAATGTTTTTTTTGGATTTACTGTATTAAGTTTGAATGTTTAGGTTTATAAGGTTTTAAGGTTTTAATGATTAGGGTTTAGGAAAACTATGGTTTATGTATTAGTTTTGAGGGAATTAGGGTTTAGGTTAACTGGTTTGGGGGTTTACTGTTTCGGTTTTGAGAGAATTAGGATTTTTGGTGTTTCAAAAAATATGTTTATTTTTAGGATTTGAGAAAACAGTTTAGAGTTTTATAAAGTTTTTGGAAATAGGCAAAACGAACTAAGGTTTTTGGAAACAGACAAGCATTTTTAGTGTTTTTGGAAATAGAAAGAACAATTTAGGGTTTTAAGGTTTAGAAAAAATAAATTAGGGTTCTTGAGTTTTAGAAGAAATAAATTAGGGTTCTTAAGTTTTAGAAGAATCAGAATTAGGGTTCTTAAGTTTTAGAAGAAACAGAAAAGTAATTCTTAGGGTTTTTTGGAAATAGAAGGAACGATTTAAGGTTTTTGGAAAACAAAAAAAATAAATTAGGATTTTAAGGTTTAGAAGAAACAGAAGAAATCACTTATGTTATTGAAACGAAGATCAATGTTACTACATGTTTATAGATCAAAGTTTTGTGTGTATATTCTTAGAAATCAAAGAAAAAATCTATTGTGATCATAAGCAATGTATAATTAAGGATCAAACCTGCGTAGTTGGTTCCACCAAAAAGTTGCTTTCTAGATAAACAAAGTCAAAGGCAAGATTGTTGTCTTTGATGGCTTGATTGCTTGTTTGCTTATTCCTCTCAAATATGAAGTTTCACTATCCGATCCAAGACCCAAGTTTTTCTCCTTAATGTTTTTTTTCTTTCCCCCTCCTTTTTTCTGGTCCTTTAAAGTGTTATTTATAGGAAAATTTATATGATTAATCCTAATTATTTAAGAAAATTAAAATTCATTAAGAAAAGAAACCAAAACCAAATAGAATTTGGTTTCTGTAGACCCTAAATTTTTGACCCAGTCCGGTCCAATATATTTTAATAAGTCCAAAATAATTTTTCTGTTGTCCAAAATAATTTTTATGTTAGTTTTAGTATTTAGTTTTTATAATTAATACAAAATAAAAAATAATAACAATAAATAAATAAACAAAAATAAAAATAAAAATCGGCGACGAAAAAATTCGTCGCCGAAAAGCAGGTCGACGAAATGGTCGTGGGCCATTTCACCAGCAGAAGTTTCTTACGGGCGAAATGGCCCGCAGCCAGTTTCACTCTGCAACCCGCAAGTTCCCACGGCAGTTTTTTTCTCCAGCGAAATTTTTCCGCAGCAGTTTTTTTTTTCGCCAGCAAAATTTTTTCGACGCAAATTTTTTTGAAACCAAATTCAGTATGGTTTTGGTTTCCTTTTCTTAATTAATGTTAGATTCCGTAAACAATTAAGATTAATCATCAAAATTTTCTATAAATAGGACTAAAATTAACACATAAAAAGAAAAATCGAGTGAATTGAGAAAACTTTGAATCGATTGCATTAGGAGAAACCTTTGGCAGTGAAATCAAACGAACTTTTTGAGAGAAGAATAAGCAACTAAACAATCAATCCATCAAAGGCAGCCATCTTGCCTTTGTCCTTGTTCATCCAAGAAGTAATTTTTGGTGGAACCAACAAACAAAGGTATGAATATCAAATCTTTTTTTCTTTACAGTAGCTTGAATCATTAAACTTTCTTTTGATTCTAAAAGCCTTAGAACCCTAATTTACTTTTTCTAAACCTTAGAACCTTAAATCGTCTCCTCTATTTTCAAAAACCCTAAATTACTTTTTCTGTTTCTTCAAAATATCAAAACCCTAATCTACTTTCCAACTTTCTAAAACCTTAAATCGTTTTATTAATTCCCCAAAACCCTAATCTATTTTTCAATGTTTCAAAACCTTAAAATCCTAAATTTAACTTACGGCTTCTAAAAATCACATAAAGCTTTATAAAACTATAAATTTTTTTTCCAAATTCTAAAATCAAATACATTCTCCGAGACACTGAAAACCCTAATTCAACTTCAAAACGAAGACAGTAACCCCAAACTAGCTAACCTTAAACCCTAGTTTTCTTAAACCCTAATTTTTCTAAATCCTAATCCTTAAAACTCTAAAACCTTATAAACCTAAATATTAGAATTCAACACAGTAAGTAGCCAATAATCATAAATCTAATGTTTTAAAGTATTCAAACCCTAATTTCATGATTTTACCACTCAAATCCTAATTTGGTTAATCAAAAAACCTTATCAATCTCTTAAATTATAAAACCTTAATACATTTTAATTTCCTTAAAATATATAGTACCTTAAACCAATAAATTCCAAAACCCTAAACATTAAATAAAGAATTTTAAATAGAAACAGTAAACGTCAATTTGTATCTTTACTTGTTTTATGTGATTATGTAGTTTATTATATGCTTTGATTTATTTAATTTCAATGCTTGATTTATTTAGTTTATCATGGATGGATGTTTACATTCTATTGATGTTTAATATCTTTGATGAATGATTTATTTATAATGAATGGTTATTTACTTTTATCGATTTATTTAGATTTTCAAACGTTGTAAGAGGTATGTTTCCACTTGGTGGGTACCTCATTAGTTAAATATCATGTAATTTAAATTGCTTTTATTTTTTAGACCAATGTAAAGGACATGTTTCTACCTTTCGTTGGGTGTCCTATTTAGGCATGGATTATGTAAGGTCATGTTTCCATCTTCGGATTGGTGTCCATTTATTTGTTTTGCTTGAACATTGTTTTGATTTTCAATATATCGATGCTTTATTTTAATTATTGTGTGTACTATGGATAATATTGTTATATTTAAGAATTTTATAATATTAAGACCTGTAAAGGAGGCTGGTTCCAATGAACCGGGCATTGTGGGGGTGTTGGGCCATTTCTCACCTTCCCCACACGTACCCAACTTTCTGAACCCATTAGGGGGTTGGGGATTCCTTAGGAATTGAGTCATCCACCCCTTTCTTTTTCCCAGCCCATCCGGGTGGTGACTCCATTTTCTCCGGACTTAGGTCCGTGTTCTCTAAGGCCCCGAGCCTAAACAGTGCCGAAGTCGCAAGAACCATTTCACCGAGAGTGGGGGCAAAAATCCCCGCTCACAGTGGCGACTCCACTGGGGATAAGAGAAGTTGATTCCATTGGTCTTTATATTATTCTATTCTTTCTTATAATGATATTATCCATTGCATCATATTAGATTGCATCGTGTATGTGAGTTAGGACGCCCGTGTTACCCGTGTTGTGTTATGTAAGGGATACCATACTTTCACTCAAGGTATGGAGATCGAGCATGGCATAACCACCCATAGCCTCGTACCTTTTGGTATATACTTGCTATGGGAACCTAGGCCTTTTTACCCAAAGATTAAAGCTCATGTAATTGGCCTAGTTACTTTCCTTAAGTTTTACCCCAAATGCATGTTGTTTGACTATGGTTAATTTATCTTGGTTTAAATCAAGGCTTATTTGGTTTGATCTTTTTCTAATATGACCCAAGTACATTTGCAAGCTCAAATAAATTTTCTTTAAAGTCCAAAAGACCAAAACTATTTACAAAAACATTTCAAAATGGTCTTTGGACATAAGACTTTTCTAAAAATAAATCAAAAATTATTTTGCTCATAACCCAAATGTAAAGCCCAAAATCCATTTTTTTCTAAAATCTTTTTACAATGGGCTTATAAACAAAATTATGTTACAAAGAGCTTGCAAATTATTTGGGTCAATTACAAAATACCAAAATTCAATTGTGAGCCTAGTTTATACTAAGAATAATTAATCATGGGCTTGTTTTTGGCATGAATCATCAGTTACATTTTTCAAGTGAGAATTCTATTTATAATAAACCTCTTAATTTTGTTTTAATCTAATATAGCATAAAAGCTACTTTAGTTGGTTGAATGGATTAAAACCTAATTAATGGGAATTATTATGAAATGATTTCCATTTTCAAAAATATAACTATTGGTTGAAACGTCCAAGGGAATTATTCGAAAACAAGATGCCCCATGTTGGTATTTTGTTCACCATATACCTAGAAAAAGAGACTCGCCATTCGTGTGTGGATGCTATAAGGTTGGAAGGAACATCCTATTTGTCCTTGTTTGTCTATTGTTTGTTCATACATGCATGCATGGATTACGATAGTTCAAAAGCTTACAAAAATTTGACCTACACCGGAGATGAAGTATCTAGCAATGACTCAATCACTTGCTCACCAAAAACAATGGATCCTAAACAAATTCAAAGAATGGTGGATGATACCCTTAATGCTAAGATGGAAGAAATAAAAGAGGCCCTAGCTGAGACCATGAAGAACCAATTGACTGCAATTTTAGAAAATCATGCCGAAGCATCTGCTAGCACTAAGAAGCCAAGGGACAAAGGGAAGACTAAAGTTGGTGAAGTGGTTTTTGATGATGAAAAGGTGGTCATTGTTGATGATGATGACTGGGCTCAATACTACCAAGATGCTCAAGAAAAGAAAAAAGAACCGAAGATTGTTGAAAGATCAACTATGGAGAAGACCAAAACTTCTGATGTTGAAAAGATGATTGCTGATTTAGAAAAGAAATTTGAGAAGAAACTGAAAATCGAGGAAATGTCTGAAGTTGACAAATTATTTAAGCTAGATGAAGAAGTCTCGTACAAGTTCAAGATGCCATCTTTCAGGAAGTTTGATGGAACCGAAAATCCTCATCTCCATGTGAAGCAGTATATCACTGCTATGCAGTCTACCCGAGCTACTAAGGCTCAAACCCTAAGGTACTTCATGCTCTCATTGGACCCTGTTGTCCAAAATTGGTTCAATACCTTAGATGATGGAACACAAAAGAGTTGGGATCTGCTTTACAAAGCCTTCATCCAACAATATGGATATAATGTTGAGATGGAAGTTACCTTAATGGAAGTGGAGTCCATTAGGCAAAGGTCGAATGAGAATTTTGTAGATTATGTGAAGAGATGGAGAAACAAGGCCGCTTTGCTCAAGAAGAGGCCCGATGAATCCGATCAAATAAGGATGATTGTGAGAGGGGTGTTGCCTAGTCTTCTTGAGAGGATGTCTCATACACTCATCTGTGATTTCAGAGACCTTCTCCAAGTGGGTTTGCAAATTGAAGAATGGGAAAGAGAGAAGAACCATTTTTCAATAAGAAGAAATTAGAAATGAAATTATCAGTCTGGTAGCCAAAGCATGCAAAAGGCAGTCAGTGTTAACACTACTAACTAAGGAACAAGGAGACATTTTTTGGAATTAGGGAAGCCAATGTCCTGGGTTCTCAATAAGCTTCAAAGAAAGGGATTACTACAACCTTTAAATCCTCGTCCTTTGCCTAACCCTCTCCCACCTAATTTCGACACTAAAGCATTTTGTCAATTTCACCAAATGCAAGGGCACAACACGGATAGATGTGTGAGGTTGAGACATGAGATCCAAAATCTAATTGATAGTGGGACGCTGCCCGAGCCCAATAAGCCAAACACCAAAGATAATCCCTTACCAAAATTCAATAGGGTACCGCTGTCGGCGACCTTCATGATTGGAGGAGGTTTGCATGAAGATTTTGTCATGTCTTCTTTTCAAGATGTGGGTGGAGAAGCAACCAAAAAAGAGGAGGTATTTGGTGAAATTAAACAAGTTATGGTGGGTAAAGAAGTAAAAATTTGTGTTGTTAATGGGTTTTGGGAACAAGCGATAGTGATGATGATCTTGTATCCAAGAAGGAGGAGTGGACTTGGTCCGAGCCCGAAGAAGAAGAAGTAATGAAAACTAGATCCGATAAGCCTTATGCAAGGCCACTACCTAAGGAGGTAGAAACTAATAAGGGTAAGGAAGTTGAAGTAGGAAATAAAGAAGAGGAAGATGATGCTATGATCAAGCAATTGAAAAGAACCCAAGCAAGTGTTAGCATTTGGGACTTATTAGCTACTTCTAAAAAGCACCGAGAAACTATGGCCAAAGCCTTAGCTAGCATGCCAATTTCTACCTCCACAACACTGGAGGAGCTGATCAACTTCATAAAAATTGGAGGGGTAATGAAATGTTAAGATGTTCAAGAAAATAGTAAAGTTAATATGGGAGCAGTTTCTTTTTCAGATGTGGACTTACCGGAGGAGGGGAGAGATCACATCCGCCCTCTCTTTATCAAAATTGAAGTCAAGGGGAAGAGGACTCCATGTGTAATGGTTGATGATGGGTCTGCCATAAATGTTTGTCCACTTAAGATATTGCCAAAGCTAACCATGTCAACAAGAGATCTAAACCCGATCGAGGTAACAATTCGGGCTTATGGCAACACTAAAAGACACACCGAAGGGACTTTCAAAGCTGCTGTCAAGGTTGGTCCAATTAAATCTATTGTTGAATTTATTGTTTTAGACATACCGGTTACCTTCGCCTTACTCTTGGGACAACCATGGTTTCATCCTCTTGGTGGAGTTCCTTCCACCCTTCATCAAAAGATCAAGTTCCCCAACGGAGATGAGACAGTGGTCATTGAATAATAAGGGTAGTGGACTCCAAGCAGCTGCAATTTCTGATGATGAAGTAGTGGACTCCAAAGTCTTCAAGCAGCTGCAATTTCTGATGATGAAGTTGCCCAACGGAGATGAGACAGTGGTCATTGAAGAATAAGGGTAGTGGACGCCAAGCAGCTGCAATTTCTGATGATGAAGTAGTGGACTCCAAAAACCCTCTTGATGGTTTTCAAGCAGCTGCAATTTCTGATGATGAAGTAGTGGACTCCAAAGTCTTGAATATGATGAAGAACATGAACTACCTTCCCGGAGCTGGTCTTGGAAAGGGTAAGGCCAGTTTGACAAAGCTGCCAGACTTTAAAACTCAAAATTCCAAGAAAGGGTTGGGATATGATGAAAACAATGATGTCCAGCCAAAGAAGAGTGAGAAGATGAGCTTCCCACCACTTGAAGAGATCTTTGTCAATGCACCATATATGGGTCCACTCCAAGGAAAGCCCGAACCAATCATGTTCATGGGAAAGTTAATCCCGGGTTTTAAAATTTTTGCAGATGTGGCCGGGCTAGTGAAGAAGGAGCTCACCCTGCCAACCAGCAAAGAATCCAATCCAAAAGAGAAGAATGAAATTGTCCTAAAAACCAAGAAGACTCCAGAGGAGATTGCTGCCCTGGTTGAAGAAAAGTTTGAAGACATCCTGCCTTTTGATTTTGAGAACAATGATCTTGATTTTGATTTTAATTTGTCTACTTTGTATGAGGATGATGATGTTTTCTTTTCCAAAATGAATGCAATAAAGGCTGATTTTGCTTACTTTTTTAATGTTTCTCCTGATGGTTGCATACATTCAAATAGTAGTTAGATGAGCATCTTTAATATTAATTTTGTTAACACACAATCATTAAATTTGGGAACAACAAAAAATCCTAAAAATATTAGCATAGCATCCGACCTTACTACTGATGAGAGAGAGAGAGAGATTCAAAAATATATTCAAAAGATATGAAGAAGTGTTTGCTTGGTCATATGAGGATATGCCTGGAATAGATCGAGACATAGCCAAACATCATATTCCTACTTACACTCACGTGAAACCTATCAAACAAAAGCTTAGGTGATTAAGACTTGAGTGGGCTGAATTGGTTAAAGAAAAGGTTACTAAGCAAATACAAGTGAAGTTCCTCGAAGTGATAGAATATCCAGATTGGTTAGCCAATATAGTACTCGTGCAAAAGAAAGATGGAAGAATAAGGGTCTGTGTGGACTATAGAGATTTGAACAAGGCTTCCCCTAAGGATGATTTTCATGTACCCCATATA
This sequence comes from Garcia nutans, assembly GCA_947685225.1. Classification (NCBI taxonomy): domain Eukaryota; kingdom Viridiplantae; phylum Streptophyta; class Magnoliopsida; order Malpighiales; family Euphorbiaceae; genus Garcia; species Garcia nutans. The sequence goes on from CANTUV010000045.1 coordinate 43,251,086, forward strand.
GATGCCCTCATGATAGTGCAGCCTCTAGCGTGCTACACTCATTTGTAGATGGATTTTCTGGATACAATCAAGTGTTAATGGCCCAAGAGGATAAAGCTAAAACTGCTTTCATTGCTACATGGGGTATATTTTGTTATAGGGTGATGCCATTCGACTTAAAGAATGCTGGGGCAACCTACCAAATGATGGCCACCACACTATTTCATGACATGATGCACAAAGAAGTTGAAGTATATGTTGATGATATGATGGTTAAATCGGATACAAGGGAACAATACTTCCAAAACTTATAATTATTCTTCGTTTGAAATATAAGCTAAGATTAAACCCGAAGAAGTGTGTGTTCTGTGTTACCTCAGGTAAATTATTGGGACATGTGATTGGTCCGAATGGCATTGAAATTGATCCTGATAAAGTTAAGGCAATCAAGGATATGCCAACCCCTAAGACGAAGAGAGAAGTTTGGGGATTTATTGGTAAATTACAATGCATTAGTAGATTCATAGCAAAACTCACAACAATTTGTGAGCCTATCTTCAAATTGCTTAAAAATAATCAGCCGGTCATATGGAATGAAGAATGCCAAAAGGCCTTTGAGCGAATAAAATAGTATTTGTTGAATCCACCTATTAAAACCACCTAAACCCGGCAAACCTCTATTACTATACTTAGCAGTAGAAGAAGAGTCAATAGGAGCCATGCTAGCCCAAGCAGATGAGTCAGGGATTGAGCATGCAGTTTACTATTTGAGTAGAAAGCTCCTACCTTATGAAATTAAGTATAGTATAATTGAAAACACCTATATAGCCATGGTTTGGTCTTCTAAGAAGTTGCGGCATTACTTTCAATCGTATAGTGTGCAAGCAATTTCCAGGTTGGATCCAATGAAGTACTTAAGGGAGACACCCTCTTTGATTGGAAAATATGGTCGATGGTTGATAATATTAGAAGAATTTGAGATTGAATATGTAACCAGGAAAATAATCAAAGGTAGAGCGGTGGCAGAATTCTTGGCCCAATAACCATTACCAGATAGCGAAGAGGTAATCTTAGAATTTTCGGATGAACATTTAGAAGCAATTGAAGTACAAGGGTGGAAAATGTATTTTGATGGAGTAGTAAACAAGAAAGGAGTAGGTTTGGGAGTTATACTAGAATCGGCCAAAGGGGAACTTGTCCCTGTAGCCAAAAAATTAAAATTTAGGGCAACCAATAATATGGTGGAATACGAAGCTTGTATTTTTGGTTTGGAAACCCTAATGATTATGAAGGTAGACAAGGTAGAAGTTTTTGACAATTCATTGCTATTAGTATCCCAAGTAAATGGAGAGTGGGAGTTGAAAGAGGAAAAATTTAAGGAGTGTAGATTTATACACCTATCAAGAGAAGAAAATCAGATGGCTAATGCCCTAGCCACATTGGCTTCGGTATGGGAAAACCCTGTTAGCTTATTCATTAAGCCTCTTATTTTGACTAGTTCATCAACTCCTTGCTATGAATATGAGACAATCATGGAAATTAATACAGACCATGATGCGTGGTATGATACTATAAGGAAATTTTTGGAAGAAAAAGAATACCCGCCGGGGGTAACAAAGAAAGAGAGAAGAGCCATAAGGCGGTGGTCATTGCAATACATCACATTCCATGGAGAGTTATATCGAAGATGGTCTGATGGGGTGCATTTAAGATGTTTAAGAAAGCCTGAAGTGGAGCGTATCATGTCAGAAATACATGCAGGAAGTTGCAGCCTGCACATGAGTGGTTTGGCCCTAGTTAAGAAGATTATTCGACAGGGTTATTACTGGTTAACCATGGAGAAGGATTATATTGAGTTTGTAAAGAAGTGCCAACAATGTCAGATGTTTGGTAACTTGAATCACATGCCTCCTAAAGAATTGCATTCTATGTCTTCACCCTGGCCCTTTGCCACCTGGGGTATCGACATTATAGGAGAGATACATCCGACAGCCTCAAACGGTCATTGTTTCATTGTGGTAGTAGTAGATTATTTTTCAAAATGGGTTAAAGTTGAAACCTTCAACAAACTGGGTGCAAGTCAAATGGCTAGATTTATTGAAAAGAACCTCATCTGCAGATACGGGGTCCCGTATAGTGTGATAGCAGACAACGGGGTACAGTTTCAAGGAGCAGTTAAGGATTTATTCTCAAAGTACTGAATCCATCATCATAGATCCTCTCCTTATAGACAAAGGTTAATGGCACAGTAGAAGCAACAAACAAAACAATTAAGCAAATTCTGTCCAAGATGACCAAGACTTACAGGGATTGGTCAGAGATGCTTCCCTTTGCTTTTTGGGGATATAGGACAAGTGTGCAAACACCTACTGGAATGACACCGTTCTCTTTGGTTTATGGGATGGAAGCAGTGTTGCCAATTGAATAGAAATCAAGTCATTAAGAGTATTCTTGGAAGCCGAACTGCCTAAAACAGAATGGGTAGCAAGTGAATACACACGATTAGCTAGAAGAGAGAAGGTTAAAGGCACTGTATCATCACCAACTGTATCAAAAGAAGATAGCTTGGGCCTACAATAGAAGGGTTAAGATCAGTAAACTCAGAGTCGGGGATTTGGTGTTGAAGCAATGTAAGCCTAATGTATCTTATCCGAGAGGGAAGTCTAGGCCTAGCTGGGAAGGGCCATATGTCGTGAAACAAGTCATGAATAAAGTTTCAGTGAAGCTATCAGACATGGATGGGAACGAATTTAGTGAGCCAATGAACGTCGACAGGTTGAAGAGGTTTCATGTATAAATAAAAAATAAAAAAAGGAAGCTTGCTAGGTTAAAAACCCAAAAAGGGCGGCCTAGGCAAAAGTTAGGGCAGTCCGCTATTTTTGAAAACCCGAAAGGGCGGGCTAGGCAACAATTATGACTAAAAGAGAGAAAATCATCAATTAGAAAACCAGAAAGGGCTAGTTGGCAATAGGAGTGGTCTTGTGTATGCTGGCTTTATGTTTGGTTGTTCCCCAATTTAATAAAATAGAATTAATGTTAAAATTATTTTATGTGCACTGTTATAAGTATTTGACCAGAAATGGATAAAATAAATAAACACAGTAGTAAAAGGTGATGACAAATTTTAAATGGAATAGAAGCATATTTTATTACTTTAATTATTTTTCATCCTAACAATACACTTTCTGAATTGACAAATGTAAAATGTATGGCAGTTGATAAATGTAACGTGCAGGCCACCTTTGCCTCAGCCGATCCAAGTAGGCTTCAGTCAAGCAAGGCATGACTAAATCGGGAGTAAAGTCAGAATCACGAGGCTCAGCTCCGTACTGATGGCCAAGTCGGCGGGGATCATAGCATGTATCTTGACGAAGAGCAGCAAGGGGGAACATACATCAAGTATGTCCGCATGGTGATATAAGAAATCTTCCACCAAGGTAACAACCAGCGCATGTTGACTTCAGCACGTGAGTGGAGCCAGTCAACCCAGTCAACATATGAAGAAATAGGATGAAGTAGTTTCTTAGCGGAATGGTGCCGTGGTAGATATCTAGCAAAATCCATGGATGGAGTATCAAGCAAGCAAAGACGCTCCTGAAGTCAAATCTGTGAGGAAAGAATTAAATTAAATTTTAAAAAAAAAGAGAGAAAGAGTTCGCTAAGCTGAAAACCCGCAATGGCAGCTTAGGAAAAAATTAGGACATCTCGCTAGTTTCAAAAACCCACATGGGCGGACTAGGCAAAAATTAGAGCAATGAAACAAAAAAAAAAAGAGAAAGAGTCCGCTAAGCTAAAAACCTGCAAGGGCAACTTAGGCAAAAATTAGGACAGCTCACTAGTTTCGAAAACCCACATGGGTGGACTAGGCAAAAATTAGACCAATAAAAAAATAAAAAAAAGAAAACCTAAATTGAAAACCCGAAAGGGCAGTTTAGGTAATTACCTGAAGCAGCAACGGACTCTTGGTCAGTCTCTTTGACAATCCTGATTTAAGTCAGTCTAATCCAACTAAAGTCTTAGCTAAGATCACAGGTACCGGCGACAAGTGTCCTTCCATTTGGTCCATAATATCCAATATTACCGTCAGAAGAAACAAGCAAGAATTGGCCAAGCAAGCAAAGATAGAGCATGTGTCCCCATGCCTTAGCAGGAGCCAAATGAGACAGACAAAAATCAATTAAGGGAGCAAGTAGAATTTTTTCACCTCTCATCAATTGAAGAACTTCAGGTTTTGGAATTTGAAATAACATCTGTATCATCTGTTGAGTTTTGGAAATAAATTTGGGTAACGCCATTTGTTGATTATTTGGATATCCAAGGATGGCCTCAAATTCTTTAATCAAGGGACATATTTCAAAGCCATTAATTTTAAATGTCCTAGAATCCCCATTCCAAAAGGAAGCCATGGCATGTAAGAAGGAGTGGTCCAATTTAATATTTTGAAAACACTTTAAAACATCAAGTTTTGACCACGAAATTTGCTTCCAGTGAATGGCATCCATATTCTTAAATAGAATTTTTATCTTCTTTAAATGAAGTTCGGTCATGGTGGATGAATGAAGAAAATTAAAATTGTTAAAGGAGTTTTTACGTTAAAATGGAAAGTATTTTGGCTTCTATATGAAATTAGGCATAAAAGGTGATTTATATAGAGGAAACAAGCTTTTCCAAAATTGATACGGAAAAGGTGATGGAAAAGGACGAGGCCATGTTGTATGAGGAAAAGAATTAGCGACAAAAGTCCTTTACCCTGTTGCATTTGGCTTTTGTGGTGATGCTGTGTGAATATTGAAACATATAAAAAAGTATAATAATTGTGGAGCAGTAATGAAAAAAAAAAAAGAAAAGAAAGTTAGTTACAGTAAAGGCATAAATTATGTATTATTATGCTTATTGTACAATGTTTATATAATTGATACAATATTTATACATCACTAAGAGGGTGGTGGTAGGTCATCAAATAAAGGCCTGAAAAAGTCGTCGGCTGTTGAAGGAAGGGGCAAATTACTTGTCCCAGGATCACCCGAAGCAAGAGCACCAAAATCCCTATTACCTTGGAGTTCTGATCTGCCACGGTCCTCATCGGAGGTAGAAGAAAGGATTTCATGGTCATTAGTCTGGGGGCCACTTGATGAAGAAGCACCAGGATCCCTCATCCCTTGAAATCAGAAGTCTTGGAAATTCTGTTTTGATTGATGATACAAATTTTTGAAATGAGAAGCCTGCTGATGACTTGCAGCCAACTCTTCTTGAAGTTTCTTATTTTGATCTTCAAGCATCCGCTGTGAGCCAGATAGGAAAAAGGTAAGGGCATACATAATCATGCATACATATAGCATAAATTACCATGAAACAAGAGAACTTACCAGGTAATTCATATCAATGCCCTGCGGATGAGATGGCATATCTAGCGGGCTAGAATGAGCGAACGAAGGGGCAGTAAAAGGAGGTCTAGCCTTATGATCAAATGAGCCAATAGCCTACAACAATCATTAAAGAATCAAAAAAGAAAGAAACAGTGGTAAAGGAAGAATGGTAAAAGTTTTACCTGAGAAGTACTAGCCCCGAGATGTGGAATGAACTCTCCTGCATCTCCATGATGTTCCTCTTCATCTCTACCCTCATTTTCTTCACGAATTTCACGTACACCAACAGGAGATACATCAAAATTCAAGAGTCTTCTTTGAATAAAATGGGCATAAAATGCACCTGGTAGATAGAGAAATGTCTCAACACCCTAACCGTACCGAGCCGACCACCATGCATCCTCCGGCATTGACATAATATTTAAAGTATATTCAGGGCAATGCATTGGAACCCTCCACTACTCTGGACCAAGAAACCACTCATAAACTCTCTCTCCAAGAAACCAGCCACAATACACTGGGCCAGCGATGACTCGGCGAGCATGTTGGAAAGATAGCGCAACCTTCATGAAGGGAGTCCAGTTTGTCCGCTCTTCTTGATTCCACTAGGCCAAAGTCACCTGCAAAATAACATGAGGTAAGTAAACTTTCATATAAATTTTAAAGTATACTAATGTTATTTTACCTGGTCCCAGGTTAAGTGGCTCAACACGAAGCGTTGGGTATGCACATGGTGAGAGCCGGGAACGTCCATGCGATCTGACAACAAGAAATTTAATCTCGGATACCGGACTCTCTCTCGGGAAATATCGGGTACCCTCACAAGGTTATGTTCATATGCCCATGCTTACAACAATAATAGAGATCAAATTCATGTGAGAAAAGAGTAGAATTGACATTGGTAGAAGAAGAGTAGAGTACCTCGACAACCGCCATCAAACCGAAAAAAGACTTCTTATTTCGGCAAATTTTATCAAGACCATGGTAAAGATAGGCGAGACCAGCTTCACTCCAGCCATAAGATGGTACCGTTCTAAAATAAGAAAGGGCCCTCAACACTGACAAGTGGTTGGAGGATTCAGTGCTGCCTAAGATGGTCGGCCCAAGCAAATATAACAAAAATCCTCGAGCATACTGTTGGGCCGTGTCTCTGTGAATTCGTCCTTCGTAGTTCATCCAATAGCTACAAATCGATTCAATTTTTATCTTAAAAGGCCCCTTATATGATGGTTCCATACCAATTAATTGCTGAATTTCTTCAAATGTTAAAATATCATTGGTCAGAGGAACCGAAACACCATCATATCAAAGGCCGGTTATAGCAGTAAAATCGATCGGACCAATTGTCATCTCTCCAATGGGCAAGTGAAAAGTGTGGGTTGTGTCCAACCATCATTCTGCAAGCGCCTGGACTATGCTCCAGTCTATCAGATACTTCTCGGATGGCATTTGTAATATGAAGCTCTCAAAGCTGCAATCTCGGATAATCTGCCTTACCCGAGAAGGCACTACACCATACCATTGTTGGGCTTTGTAGATACACCCTCCAGCCCGAACAATGCAACGATCACGCTAACACGAAGCTAAGTAAGTTAACACCAGATAAGTACATATTATCCTATCTGCTTAAATTAATATATTTTTCCTAAATTTTCTAAAAAATTACAATAATATAAAAATATAAATAAAAAATAAAGGCAAACACAATAATAATAAAAGAGCATAATATGAAAACATAAATCAAAAATCAAAAATAATAAAAAATAATAATATAAACAAATAACAGAAAAACAAATAAAAAAAAGAAAAAACAAAGAAAGAAAAAAAACAAATAACAGAAAGATGAAAAAATCAAAACGAAAAAGAAAGGGAAAAAATAATTACTGCGCTCTTTTGGTTTGAACTACGATGAAGCGACATCCCGACTAGTAGATCTATATTTCCATCTTCATGATGTTGAATAAACTCTAATAACTCAGCATTAGAATGAGTTCCTGACCTTTAAGCATGCATTTTTTCAAAACTATATTCAAGAATTTGAGAGAATTATAGATTTCGCTGTGAATGAAATGAAAGAATTCGTTCATTTATATAGAGAAACGGCAAGGAAAAAAAAATTCAAAAGTAAGTTTTACTGTTTATAAATAGTGAACTTTACTATTGATAAATAGTAAATTTTACTATTGATAATAGTAAAATACTATTTACTATTTACGAACAGTAAGTTGCTATTTATGAATAGTAAATAGTATATAAATAGTGACTACATAGTAAATAAACAGTAAATTCAATTAATCATTCAAATGCTTGCATGTGTATAAATATTTTTACACGCAGGGGCAAGGAGAAGACATGTGCATAAAAATTAGTCAAACTTTTCGAAACTAAAAAATTATTTTTTGCAGATAATTAAATCTTTATTAACTAGGGTCCAGAACCCAAATTACCCTCAAGTCCAAAACCTAGAATCTCTTCTAAGTCCAGAACTTAGCTCGGGTCCAGAACCCAAATTATCCTTAGGTCCAGAACCTAAAATCTCTTCTAAGTCCAGAACTTAGCTCGGGTCCAGAACCCAAATTATCCTTAGGTCCAGAACCTAGAATCTCTTCTAAGTTCAGAATTTAGCTCGGGTCCAGAACCCAAATTACCCTTAGGTCCAGAACCTAGAATCTCTTCTAAGTCCATAACTTAGCTCGGGTCCAGAACCCAAATCATCCTTAGGTCCAAAACCTAAAATCTCTTCTAAGTCTAGAACTTAGCTCGGGTCCAAAACCCAAATTATCCTTAGGTCCAGAACATAGAATCTCTTCTAAGTCCAGAACTTAGCTCGGGTCCAGAACCCAAATTATCCTTAGGTCTAGAACATAGAATCTCTTCCAAGTCCAGAACTTAGCTTAGGTCCAGAACCCGAATTATCCTTAGGTCCTGAACCTAGAATCTCTTTTAAGTCCAAAACTTAGCTCGGGTCCAGAACCCAAATTATCCTTAGGTCCAAAACCTAGAATCTCTTCTAAGTCCAGAACTTAGCTCGGGTCCAGAACCCAAATTATCCTTAGTTCCAGAACCTAAAATCTCTTCTAAGTCCAAATCTTAGCTCGGGTCCAAAACCCAAATTATCCTTAGGTCCAAAACCTAAAATTACACTTAGGTCCAAAATCTAAAATTATCCTTGAGTCCAGAACTCGAACCGGGTCCAGAATCCAAAACCTCAACCATCTCAAAAATTAAGTCATATTGTTTTTCACTCTCTTCTACTAAAATCCCAGATCGTTCAAGCAGGGGGCAAACTGTAGACCCTTAATTTTTAACCCAATCCGGTCCAAATATTTTAATAAGTCCAAAAAAAATTTTGTATTGTCCAAAATAATTTTTGTGTTAGTTTTAGTATTTAGTTTTTATAATTTATAAAAAATAATAAATAATAATAATAAATAAATAAACAAAAATAAAAATAAAAATCGGCAACGAAAAAATTCATCGCCAAAAAGCAGGTTGACGAAATGGGCGAAGGCCATTTCGCCCACAGGAGTTTCCTGCGGGCAAAATGGCCAGCAGCTAGTTTCGCTCCGCAGCCCACAAGTTCCCACAGTAGTTTTTTTCGCCAGCAAAATTTTTCTGCAATAGTTTTTTTTTTACCAGCGAAATTTTTCGACGCAAATTTTTTCGAAACCAAATTTAGTTTGGTTTTGGTTTCCTTTCCTTAATTAATGTCAGAGTCAATAAACAATTAAGATTAATCATCAAAATTTTCTATAAATAGGACTAAAACAACACAGAAAAAGAAAAATCGAGTAAACTGAGAAAACTTTGAATCGATTGCATTAGGAGAAACCTTTGGCAGTGAAATCAATCGGACTTTTTAAGAAAAGAATAAGCAACTAAACAATCAATCCATCAAAGGCAGCCATCTTGCCTTTGTCCTTAGGTCTTCCAAGAAGTAATTTTTTGTGGAACCAACAAACGAAGGTATGAATATCAAATCTTTTTTTCTTTACAGTAGCTTGAATCATTAAACTCTTTCTTTTGATTCTAAAAGCCTTAGAACCCTAATTTACTTTTTCTAAACCTTAGAACCTTAAATTGTCTCCTCTATTTTCAAAAACCCTAAATTACTTTTTCTATTTCTTAAAAATATCAAAACCCTAATCTACTTTCCAACTTTCCAAAACCTTAAATTGTTTTATTAATTCCCCAAAACCCTAATCTGTTTTCCAATATTTCAAAACCTTAAACCCTAAATTTAACTTACAGCTTATAAAAATCACATAAAACTTTGTAAAAGTATAAACTGTTTTTCCAAATTCTAAAATCAAATACATTCTCCGAGACACTAAAAACCCTAATTCAACTTCAAAACCAAGACAGTAACCCCAAACTAGCTAACCTTAAACCCTAGTTTTCTTAAACCCTAATTCCCTTAAAATCTTAAACCCTAATTTTTCTAAATCCTAATCCTTAAAACTCTAAAACCTTATAAACCTAAATATTAAAATTCAACACAATAAGTAGCTAATAATCATAAATCTAACGTTTTAAAGTATTCAAACCCTAATTTCATGATTTTACCACTCAAATCCTAATTTAGTTAATCAAAGAACCTCATCAATCTCTTAAATTATAAAACCTTAATCTATTTTAATTCCTTTAAATATACAGTAGCTTAAACAAATAAATTCCAAAACCCTAAACATTAAATAAAGAATCTTAAATAGAAACAGTAAACGTCAATTTGTATCTTTACCTATTTTATGTGATTATGTAGTTTATTATATGCTTTGATTTATTTAAATATGTTCACTGACTCACTAAACTCGTTCCCATCCATGTCAGATAGCTTCACTGCACCCATGTTCATGACTTGTTTCACGACATATGGCCCTTCCCAACTAGGCCTAAACTTCCCTCTTGGATCAGATACGTTAGGCTTACATTGCTTCAACACCAAATCCTCGACTCTGAGTTTTCTAATCTTAACCCTTCTATTATAGGCCTGAGCTATCTTCTTTTGATACAGTTGATGATGATACAGTGCCTTTAACCTTCTCTCTTCTAGTAAAGCTAACTGTGTGCATCTGCTTGCTACCCATTCCGTTTCAGGCAGTTCGGCTTCCAAGACTACTCTCAATGACTTGATCTCTAATTCAATTAGCAACACTGCTTCCAACCCGTAAACCAAAGAGAATGGTGTCATTCTAGTAGGTGTTCGCACACTTTTTCTATATCCCCACAAAGCAAAAGGAAGCATCTCTGACAATCCCTATAAGTCTTGGTCATCTTGGACAGAATTTGCTTAATTGTCTTGTTTGTTGCTTCTACTGCCCCATTAGCCTTTGGTCTATAAGGAGAGGATCTGTGATGATGGATTCGGTACTTCGAGAATAAATCCTTAACTGCTCCTTGAAACTGTACCCCATTGTCTGTATCACACTGTGCGAGACCCCATACCTACAAATGAGGTTCTTTTCAATGAATCTAGTCATTTGACTTACACCTAGTTTGTTGAAGGATTTAGGTTCGACCCATTTTGAAAAATAATCTACTGCTACTACAATGAAACGGTGACCGTTGGAGGTTGTCAGATGTATCTCCCCTATAATGTCGATACCCCAAGTGGCAAAGGGCCAGGGTGAAGACATAAAATGTAATTCTTCAGGAGGCATGTGATTCAAGTTACCATACATCTGACATTGTTGGCACTTCTTTATGAACTCAATACAATCTCTCTCCTTGGTCAACCAGTAGTAACCGTGTCGAATAATCTTCTTTACTAGGGCTAAATCACTCATATGCGAACCGCAACTTCCCGCATGTATTTCTGACATGAAATGCTCCACTTTAGGCTTCCTTAAACATCTCAAATGCACCCCATCAGGTCATCTTCGATAGAACTTTGCATGGAATGTGATGTATTAAAAAGACCACCGCTTTATGACTCTTATTTCTTTTTTTGTTGCCCCCGACGGGTATTCCCTTTCCTCTAAAAATCATCTTATAGTATCATACCATGCATCATGGTTTGTATCAGTTTCCATGATTGTCTCATATTCATAGCAAGGAGTTGATGAACTGGTCAAAATCAGAGGCTTAAGGAATAAACTAACAGAATTTTCCCATACCGAAGCCAATGTGGCTAGGGCATCAGCCATCTGATTTTCTTCTCTTGATAGGTGTATAAACCTACACTCCTTAAAGTTCTTCTTCATTATGGTTAGGTAATGGTGGTATGGTTTTAATTTTTTTCCTCTTTCAACTCCTACTCTCCTTTTACTTGGGATACTACTAGCAATGAATCGCCAAAAACTTCCACCTTATCCAACTTCATAATCATTAGGATTTCTAAACCAAAGATACAAGCTTCGTATTCCACCATATTATTGGTTGCCCTGAATTTCAACTTTTTGGCTAAAGGGATAAGTTCCCCCTAAGGCGATTCTAGTATGACTCCCAAACCTACTCCTTTCTTGTTTACTGCTCCATCAAAATACATTTTCCAACCTTGTACTTCAATTGCCTCTAAATGTTTATCCGAAAATTCCAAGACTTCCTCTTCGCTATCTGGTAATGGTTGTTAGGCAAGGAATTCTTCTAATATTATCAACTATCATCCATACTTCCCAATCAAAGAGGGTGTCTCCCTTAAGTACTTCATTGGATCCAACCTGGAAATTGCTTGCACACTATACGATTGAAAGTAATGCCGCAACTTCTTAGAAGACCAAACCACTGCTATACAGGTCTTTTCAATGATACTATACTTAATTTCATAAGGTAGGAGCTTTCTACTTAAATAGTAAACTGCATGCTCAATCCCTGACTCATCTGCTTGGGCTAACATGGCTCCTATTGACTCTTCTTCTACTGCTAAGTATAGTAATAGAGGTTTGCTAGGTTTAGGTGGTTTTAAAATAGGTGGATTCAACAAATACACTTTTATTCGCTCAAAGGCCTTTTGACACTCTTCATTCCATATGACCGGCTAATTCTTTTTAAGCAATTTGAAGATAGGCTCACAAATTGTTGTGAGCTTTGCTATGAATATGCTAATGTATTGCAATTTACCAATAAATCCCCGAACTTCTCTCTCCGTCTCAGGGGCTGGCATATCCCTAATTGCTTTAACTTTGTCAGGATCAATCTCAATACCATTCGGGCCAATCACATGTCCTAATAATTTGCCTGAGGTAACCCTGAACACACACTTCTTCGGGTTTAAACTTAGCTTATATTTCAATGCTCTATCGAAGAATAATTCTAAGTTTTGGAAGTGTTGTTCCCTTGTGTCCGATTTCACCATCATATCATCAACATATACTTCAACTTCTTTATGCATCATGTCATGAAATAGTGTGGTGGCCATCTTTTGGTAGGTTGCTTCAGCATTCTTTAAGCCAAATGGCATCACCATATAACAAAATATACCCCACGTAGTAATGAAGGCAGTTTTGGCTTTATCCTCTTGGGCCATTAACACTTGGTTGTATCCGGAAAATCCATCTACAAACGAGTGTAGCATGCTAGAGGCTGCACTATCAATGAGATCATCTATATGAGGTAAAGGAAAATCATCTTTAAGGGAAGCCTTGTTTAAATCTCTATAATCCACACAGACCATTATTCTTCCATCTTTCTTTGGCACAGGTACTATGTTGGCAAGCCAATCTAGATATTCTTTCACTTCAAGAAATTTCACTTTTATTTGTTTAGTGACCTCTTCTTTAACTAATTCAGCCCACTTAGGTCTTAATCTCCTAAGTGTAGACCCTTAATTTTTGACCCAATCCGATCTAATATGTGTTATTTAGCCCAAAATGATTTTTGTTGTCTAATTGGTCCAAATAATTTTAATTAAATAATTTTTACCTTAGTATTTAATTTTTATTGATAAAAAAATGAAAATAAACAAATAAAAATAAAAAAAATAAAAATAAAATAAAATCGAAGTCGAAAAAAAAATCGGCAGCGAAAAGTGGTCGCGCGGGCACGTCGGCCCAGCGTCAGCTCACTCGCAGGCCTGTGGGCTTTTCGCCCGCAGGGATTTCCTGCGGGCGAGTTATTTTGCCCGCAGAAAATTCCTGCAGGCGAAATAACTTCCCGCAGAAATTTCCTGCGGGCTGGCACGCCCACTGGCCCAGTTGCCACAGTTTTTGCCAGCGCAAAATTTTTCAACCCAAAATTTTGAAACCTAATCCAATTAGGTTTTAATTTCTTTTTTTATTAATATTACTTACCTTAATTAATTAGGAATAAATAACCTTAAACCATTATAAATAAGGACCAAAAGACATAGAAAAAAGGGGTGGCAGAGAGGGAGGAAAAATTTTCACAGTGAGCATGGGATTGGAAACCAAATCAAGGAAGGAAAAGCAATAATTCAATTCAATTAATTTTTAAGGGAGTAGCAGCACGAATTAAGCAATTCAAAGGGAACAAAGGCTTGTCTTTGGAGCTAGTTCATCCAAGAAGAGTTATTTTTTGGAGAATTAACAAAAGAAGGTATGTTAAATTCTTTTTGATTTATGTAACATGGTAGCAAATCTATACAATTTAAGGTTTTTTAAATCAAAAACTTTAGAACTTTAATTTAATTCTTCCAAAGTTAAACACTAAAACGTGACCTTCTTTTCTAAAAACACTTAAAATTGTTATTTTTTCTTCTTAAATATCTTAAAACTCTAATTGAACATATTTTCTACAAAACCAAAATCAAATTATGTTTCTTTCAAAATTTTAAAGTAGGTTCTATTTCATTCAAAAAACCTTCAAAAACATCTCTTCTACTTATAAAAACTTCAATCCTTTTGTTTAAATTCACAAAACTTCATAGAATATCAAATTGATTTCTAAAACCCTAAAAATTATTCATTACCCGAGACCCAAATTTTAAAACCCTAAAATCCAAAATTCAACTTTTAAACCTAAAATAATGAACCCTAATCCTTTTAAAATTTTAAACCCTAATTTTTATGAACCCTAATCCTTTTAAAACATAAAAAAACATAAAAACTCAAAAATTACACAATAGCTTAAAATTCAATAACCAAAAATCACAAATTAAAGTATTTTAAAGTGTCTAAAACCCTAGTTTCATGATTTCACCATTCAAACCTTAATTTGGTTAATCAAAGAGTCTTACCAACCTTTTAAAGCATAAAACTCTAATTTATTTTAATTCCATAAAAATTCACAGTAGCTATAATTGAACTTTTATTTGCTTTATTCAATTCCATATTTGATTTTACCTTGATTCATCTCTTATGCTTTAATCTATTTAATTTCAATACTTGATTTATTTAATTTATCATGGATGGATGTTTATTTTATTGATATTTAAATACTTTTAATGAATGATTTATTTATTATGGATGATTATTTACTTTTATCAATTAATTTGGACTTCCAAAAGTTGTAAGAGGTATGTTTCCACTTGGTGGGTACCTCATTAGTTAAACATCATGTAATTTAATTTGCTTTTCTATTTTAGAACTTATGTAAAGGGCATGTTTCTACCTTTTGGTAGGTGTCCTATCTAGGCATGTGATGTAAGGACATGTTTCCATCCTTGGATGGGTGTCCATTTATTTGTTTTGTTTTGTTTGGACATTGCTTTGATTTTAATATATTGATGCTTTATTTTAATTATTGTGTGTAATATGGATAATGTTATTATACTTAAGAATTTTATAATATTAAGACATGAAAAGGAGGCTAGTTCCAATGAACCAGGCATTGTGGGGGTGCTGGGCCATTTCTCACCTTCCCCACACGTACCCAACTTTCCGAACCCATTAAGGGGTTGGGGATTCCTTAGGAATCGAGTCATCCACCCCTTTCTTTTTTCCCGGTCCATCCGGGTGGCGACTCCATTTTCTCCGGACTTAGGTCCGTGTTCTCTAAGGTCCCGAGCCTAAACAGTGCCAAAGTCGCAAGAACCATTCCACCGGGAGTGGGGACAAAAATCTCCTCTCACACTAAGCTTTTGTTTGATAGGTTTCATGTGAGTGTAAGTAGGAATAAGATGTTTGGCTATGTCACGATCTATTCCAGGCACATCCTCATAAGACCAAGCAAATACTTCTTCATACTTTTTTGAATATTTTTTCAAACTCTCTCTCTCATCAGGAGTAAGGTCGGATGCTATGCTAATGTTTTTAGGATTTTGGATTGTTCCCAAATTTAATGATTGTGTGTTAACAGAATTAATATTAAAGATGCTCATGTAACTGCTATTTGAATGTATGCAACCATCAAGAGAAACATCACACAAGTAAGCAAAATTAGACTTTATTGCATTCATTTTGGAAAAGAAAACATCATCATCCTCATACAAAGCAGAAAAATTAAAATCAAGATCAAAATCATTGTTCTCAAAATCATAAGGCAGGATGTCTTTAAACTTTTCTTTAACCAGGGCAGCAATCTCCTCCGGAGTCTTCTCGGCTTTCAAGACAGCTTCCTTCTTCTCTTCCGGATTGGATTCTTTATTGGCTGGCAGGGTGAGCTCTTTCTTCACTTGCTCCACTAACTCGGCAACATCTGCAAAAATTTTAAAACCCGGGATCAACTTTCCCATGAACATGATTGGCTCGGGCTTTCATTGGAGTGGTCCCATATCTAGAGCTTTGACAAAGATCTCTTCAAGTGGTGGGAAGTTCATCTTCTCATTCGTCTTTGGATGGACATTGTTGGCTTCATCAAATCCCAGCCCCTTTGTGGAAATTTGAGTTTTAAAACCTGGCAGCTTTGTCAAACTGGCCTTTCCCTTTCCAAGACGAGCTCCAGGAAGGTAGTTCATGTTCATCATCATATTCAAGACTTTAGAGTCCACTACTTCATCATCAGAAAGTAAAGCTACTTGGAAACCATTGAGAGGTCTCTCAATCATTAGAGCATTAACAATCTCATTATCTTCGGCCTTGATGACCACTACCTAATCTCCGTTAGGGAACTTGATCTTTTGATGAAGGGTGGAAGGAACTCCACCAAGAGGATGAAACCATGGTTGTCCCAAGAGTAAGGTGAAGGTAACAGGTATGTCTAAAACAACAAATTCAATAATAGATTTAATTGGATCGACCTTGACAGCAGTTTTGAAAGTTCCTTCGGCATGTCTCTTAGTGTTGTCATAAGCCCGAATGGTCACCTCGGTCGGGTTTAGATCCCTTGTTGACATGGCTAGCTTTGGCAATATTTTAAGTGGACAAACATTTATGGCGGACCCATCATCGACCATTACACATGGAGTCCTTTTCCCTTTGATTTCTACTTTGATAAAGAGAGGGCGAATGTGGTCTCTCCCCTCCTCCGATAAAACTGCATCTGAGAAAGAAACAACTCCCATATTAACTTCGCTCTTCTCTTGAATATCTTCACATTTCATTACTCCTCCAATTTTGAAACCTAATCCAATTACGTTTTAATTTCTTTTTTTATTAATATTACTTACCTTAATTAATTAGGAATAAATAACCTTAAACCATTATAAATAAGGACCAAAAGGCATAGAAAAAAGGGGTGGTCCGAGAGGGAGGAAAAATTTTCACAGTGAGCATGGGATTGGAAACCAAATCAAGGAAGGAAAAGCAATAATTCAATTCAATTAATTTTTAAGGGAGTAGCAACACGAATTAAGCAATTCAAAGGGAACAAAGGCTTGTCTTTGGAGCTAGTTCATCCAAGAAGAGTTATTTTTTGGAGAATCAATAAAAGAAGTTATGTTAAATTCTTTTTGATTTATGTAACACAGTAGCAAATCTATACAATTTAAGGTTTTTTAAATCAAAAACTTTAGAACTTTAATTTAATTCTTCCAAAGTTAAAACACTAAAACATGACCTTCTTTTCTAAAAAGACTTAAAATTGTTATTTTTTTCTTCTTAAAAATCTTAAAACTCTAATTGAACATATTTTTCTACAAAACCAAAATCAAATTCTGTTTCTTTCAAATTTTTAAAGTAGGTTCTATTTCATTCAAAAACCTTCAAAAACATCTTTTCTACTTATAAAAACTTCAATCCTTTTGTTTAAATTCACAAAACTTCATAGAATATCAAATTGATTTATAAAACCCTAAAAATTATTCATTACCTGAGACCCAAATTTTAAAACCCTAAAATCCAAATTTCAACTTTCAAACCTAAAATAATGAACCCTAATCCTTTCAAAATCTTAAACCCTAATTTTTATGAACCCTAATCATTTTAAAACATTAAAAAACATAAAAGCATAAAAACTCAAAAATTACATAGTAGCTTAAAATTCAATAACCAAAAATCACAAATTAAAGTATTTTAAAGTGTCTAAAACCCTAGTTTCATTATTTCACCATTCAAACCTTAATTTGGTTAATCAAAGAGTTTTACCAACCTTTTAAAACATAAAACTCTAATTTATTTTAATTCCATAAAAATTCACAGTAGCTATAATTGAACTTTTATTTGCTTTATTCAATTTCATATTTGATTTTACCTCGATTCATCTCTTATGCTTTAATCTATTTAATTTCAATACTTGATTTATTTAATTTATCACGGATGGATGTTTATTTTATTGATATTTAAATACTTTTAATGAATGATTTATTTATTATGGATGATTATTTACTTTTATCAAACAATTTAGACTTCCAAAAGTTGTAAGAGGTATTTTTCCACTTGGTGGGTAAACATCATGTAATTGAATTTGCTTTTCTATTTTAGAACTTATGTAAAGGGCATGTTTCTACCTTTTGGTGGGTGTCCTATCTAGGCATGTGATGTAAGGACATGTTTCCATCCTTGGATGGGTGTCCATTTATTTGTTTTATTTTGTTTGGACATTGCTTTGATTTTAATATATTGATGCTTTCTTTTAATTATTGTGTGTAATATGGATAATGTTATTATACTTAAGAATTTTATAAAATTAAGACCTGTAAAGGAGACTAGTTCCAATGGACTGGGCGTTGTGGGGGTGCTGGGCCATTTCTCACCTTCCCCACACGTACCCAACTTTCCGAACCCATTAAGGGGTTGGGGATTCCTTAGGAATCGAGTCATCCACCCCTTTCTTTTTTCCCGGTCCGTCCGGGTGGCGACTCCATTTTCTCCAGACTTAGATCCGTGTTCTCTAAGGCCCCGAGCCTAAACAGTGCCGAAGTCGCAAGAACCATTCCACCAGGAGTGGGGGCGAAAATCCCCGCTCACACTAAGTTTTTGTTTGATAGGTTTCATGTGAGTGTAAGTAGGAATAAGATGTTTGGCTATGTCTCGATCTATTCTAGGCACATCCTCATAAGACCAAGCAAATACTTCTTCATACTTTTTTGAATATTTTTTCAAACTCTCTCTCTCATTAGGAGTAAGGTCGGATGCTATGCTAATGTTTTTAGGATTTTGGATTGTTCCCAAATTTAATGATTGTGTGTTAACAGAATTAATATTAAAGATGCTCATGTAACTGCTATTTGAATGTATGCAACCATCAAGAGAAACATCACACAAGTAAGCAAAATTAGACTTTATTGCATTCATTTTGGAAAAGAAAACATCATCATCCTCATATAAAGCAGAAAAATTAAAATCAAAATCAAAATCATTGTTCTCAAAATCATAAGGCAGGATGTCTTTAAACTTTTCTTCAACCAGGGCAGCAATCTCCTCCGGAGTCTTCTCGGCTTTCAGGACAGCTTCCTTCTTCTCTTCCTAATTGGATTCTTTATTGGCTGGCAGGATGAGCTCTTTCTTCACTTGCTCCACTAACTCAGCAACATCTACAAAAATTTCAAAACCCAGGATCAACTTTCCCATGAACATGATTGGCTCGGGCTTTCATTGGAGTGGTCCCATATCTGGAGTTTTGACAAAGATCTCTTCAAGTGGTGGGAAGTTCATCTTCTCATTCTTCTTTGGCTGGACATTGTTGGCTTCATCATATCCCAGCCCCTTTGTGGAAGTTTGAGTTTTAAAACCTGGCAGCTTTGTCAAACCGGCCTTTCCCTTTCCAAGACGAGCTCTAGGAAGGTAGTTCATGTTCATCATCATATTCAAGACTTTAGAGTCCACTACTTCATCATCAGAAAGTAAAGCTACTTGGAAACCATTAAGAGGTCTCTCAATCATTAGAGCATTAACAATCTCATTATCTTCGGCCTTGATGACCGCTACCTCATCTCCGTTAGGGAACTTGATCTTTTGATGAAGGGTGGAAGGAACTCCACCAAGAGGATGAAACCATGGTCGTCCCAAGAGTAAGGCGAAGGTAACATGTTTGTCTAAAACAACAAATTCAATAATAGATTTAATTGGATCGACCTTGACAACAGTTTTAAAAGTTCCTTCGGCATGTCTTTTAGTGTTGTCATAAGCCCGAATGGTCACCTTGGTCGGGTTTAGATCCCTTGTTGACATGGCTAGCTTTGGCAATATTTTAAGTGGACAAACATTTATGGCAGACCCATCATCGACCATTACACATGGAGTCCTTTTCCTTTTGATTTCTATTTTGATAAAGAGAGGGCGAATGTGGTCTCTCCCCTCCTCCGATAAATCCGCATCTGAGAAAGAAATAGCTCCCATATTAACTTCGCTCTTCTCTTGAATATCTTCACATTTCATTACTCCTCCAATTTTTATGAAGTTAATTAGCTCCTCCGGTATTGTGGATGTAGAAATTAGCACGCTAGCTAAGGCCTTGACCATAGTTTCTCGGTGCTTTTTAGAAGTAGCCAATAAGTCCCAAATGCTAACACTTGCTTGGGTTCTTTTCAATTGCTTGAGCATAGTATCTTCTTCCTCTTCTTTATTCCCTACTTCAACTTCCTTCCCTTATTAATTTCTACCTCCTTGGGCAGTGGTCTTGCATAAGGTTTATCGGATCTAGTGTTCATTACTTCATCTTCTTTGGGGCTCGGACCAGGTCCATTCCTCCTTCTTGTATATAAGATCATCATCACTATCGCTTGAATCCCAAAACACATTGACAGTACAAATTGCTACTTCTTTACTAGCTTGTTTAATCTTGCCAAATACCTCTTCTTCTTTGGTTGCTTCTCCACCCACATCTTGAAAAGAAGACATGACAAAATCTTCATGCAAACCTCCTCCAATCATGAAGGTTTCCGGTGGTGGTACTCTATTAAACTTTGGTAATGGGTTGTCTTTGGTGTTTAGCTTATTGGGCTCGGGCAACTTCCCACTATCAATTAGATTTTGGATCTCATGTCTCAATCTCACACATCTATCCATGTCATGCCCTTGCATTTGATGAAACTGACAAAATGCTTTAGTGTCGAAATTAGGTGGGTGAGGGTTAGGCAAAGGACGAGGATTTAAGGGTTGTAGTAATCCCTTTCTTTAAAGCTTATTGATAACCCAAGACATCGGTTTCCCCAATTTTTAAAACTGTCTCCTTGTTACATGGCTAGTAGCGTTAACACCGATCGCCTTTTGCATGCTTTGGCTACCAGACCGATAGTTTCCTTTCTCGTTCCTTCTCGTTGAAAAATGGTTCTTCTCTCTTTCCCATTCTTCAATTTGTAGACCAGCATGGAGGAGATCTTTGAAATCACGGAAGAGTGTATGAGACATCCTCTCACGAAGACTAGGCAACAACCCTCTCACAATCATCCTTATTTTATCGGATTCATCGGGCCTCTTCTTGAGCAAAGCGGCCTTGTTTCTCCATCTTTTCACATTGTCCACAAAATTTTCATTTGGTCTTTGCCTAATGGACTCAACTTCCATTTCAACATTGTATCCATATTGTTGGATGAAGGCCTTGTATAGCAAATCCCAACTCTTTTGTGTTCCATCATCTATGGTATTAAACCAATTTTGGATAACAGCATCCAATGAGAGCATAAAGTACCTTAGAGTTTGAGCCTTAGTAGCTTGGGCAGACTTCATAGCAGTGATATACAGCTTCACATGAAGGTGAGGATTTTCGGTTCCATCAAACTTTGCAAAAGACGGCATCTTGAATTTGTATGGAACTTCTTCATCTCGCTCAAATAATTTGTCTACTTCAGACATTTCTTCAGTTTTCAGTTTCTTCTCAAATTTCTTTTATAAATTAGCAATCATCTTTTCAACATCAGAAGCTTTGATTTTTCTCCATAGCTGATCTTTCAACAATCTTTGGTTCTTTCTTCTTGTCTTGAGGATCTTGGTAGTATTGAGCCCAATCATCATCATTATCAATGATCACCTTTTCATCATCAAAAACCACTTCAACAATTTTAGTCTTCCCTTTGTCCTTTGGCTTCTAAGTGCTAGCAGATGCTTCGGCTTGATTTCCTAAAATTGCAGTCAATTGGTTCTTCATGGTCTCGGCTAGGGCCTCTTTTATTTCTTCCATCTTGGCATTGAGGGCTTCATCCACCATTCTTTGAATTTGTTCAGGCTCCGTTGCTTTTGGTGTGCAAGTGATTGAGTCGTTGCTAGATTCTTTGCTTCCGGCGTAGGTCGTATTGTCGTAAGCTTTTGAACTGTCATAATCCAGGGCTGTGAGCGAGAAAGGATCAATGATATGAGATGCAAATGTATGCATGTATGCACAAACAATCAACAAACAAGGACAATTAGGACGTTCCTTCCAACCTTATAACATCCACACACGAATGGCGAGTCTCTTTTCCTAGGTATATGGTTAACAAAATACCAACATGGGGTACCTGGTTTTTGAATATTTTCCTCAGATGTTTCAATCATTAGTTGTATTTTCAAAAATGGAAATCAATTTATGATAATTCTCCGTGGAATGGTTCTTGCGACTTCGGCACTATTTAGGCTCGGGGCCTTAGAGAACACGGACCTAAGTTTGGAGAAAATGGAGTCACCACCCGGACGGGCCGGGAAAAAGAAAGGGGTGGATGACTCGATTCCTAAGGAATCCCTAACCCCCTAATGGGTTTGAAAAGTTGGGTACGTGTGGGGAAGGTGAGAAATGGCCCAGCACACCCACAACACCCGGTTTATTGGAACCAGCCTCCTTTACAGGTCTTAATATTATAAAATTCTTAAATATAACAATATTATCCATATTACACACAATAATTGAAATAATGCATCGTTATATTAAAAATCAAAATAATGTCCAAACAAAGCAAATCATCCGAAGATGGAAAGATGCCCTTGCATCATCCATGTCTAAGCTAAATAGGGCACCCACCATAAGGTAGAAACATGTCCTTTACATTGGTCTAAAATATAAAAGCAATTTAAATTACATAGAACTTAATTAATGAGGTACCCACAAAGGGGAAACATACCTCTTACAACATTTGGAAATCAAAATAAATCGATAAAAGTAATTAAATAACCATTCATCATACTTAAATCATTCATCAAAAATATATAATAAACATTCATCCATGATAAATTAAATCAAGCATTGCAAATAAATCAAAGCATATAATGAACTACATAATCAAATCTAAAAATAAAGCAAGCAAAGATATAAATTAGGGTTACTGTTTCTATTTAAAATTCTTTAATTAATATTTTGGGTTTTGGGATTTTAGTATTATATTTGTTATTTGTTTAGCCTATTGTAAAGGTTTTGGAAAATTGGAATGGATTAGGGTTTCATGAATCAAATTAGGGTTAAGGGGTAACATTATAAAATTAGGGTTTAGGATATTAAAACATAAGGTTTATAGCTCTTGGTTACTAGATTGTTGTTTTGGATTTATTGTATTGAGTTTGAATGTTTAGGTTTATAAGCTTTTAAGGTTTTAAGGATTAGGGTTTAGGAAACTAGGGTTTACTTATTAGTTTTGAAGGAATTAGGGTTTAGGTTAACCGGTTTGGGGGGTTTACTGTTTTGGTTTTGGAGTTGAAGAAAATAGTTTAGAATTTTATAAAGCAATTATGATTTTTTTAGAAACTGTAAAGTGAGTTTAGAGTTTGGATATTTAACAAAACATTTGGAAATTTTTGAAAAGAATTATAAGAAAATAGTTTAGGGTTTTTAAAAGCTTTTGAAAATAGGAAAAACTATTTAATATTTTTGGAAACAAAAGAGTATATTTTAGGGTTTTTAGAAATAGAAGGAACAATTTAGGGTTTTAAGGTTTTGAAGAAATAGGTTAGGGTTCTTAAGTTTTAGAAGAAACAAAAAAGTAATTTTTAGGGTGTTTGAAAATAGAAGAAATGATTTAAGGTTCTAAGGTTTAGAAGAAATAAATTAGGGTTCTAAGGTTTTTGGAATCAAAAGAAACAATTTATTAATTTTCAGTGATTGAGGCTACTGTAAGAAAATAAAAAAAAAGAAATTAGAGATTCAAACCTTCGTTAGTTAGTTCCACCAAAAATTGGTTCTTGGATGAACAAGGACAAAGGCAAAGTTGCTTCCTTTGATAAATTGTTGAAGGCTTTGCTTGTTCCTCTCAAATCCGAAGTCCCAAATTCAAAGTTCTAGTCCTCTAAGTCCAATCCCTTTTTCTGTGTTTTTAGTGTTATTTATAGGAAATTTAGAAGATTAATTCCAATCTTTTAAGGAAACTATAATTAATTAGGAAAAGAAAATCGAAACCAAATAGAATTTGGTTTCGAAAAAAATTGCGTTGGAAAAATTTCGTCTCACCATGTGCATACCCAACGCTTTGTCTTGAGCTGCCTATCCTGGGACCAAGTAAGATAACATTAGTATACTTTAAATTTTATATAAAAGTTTACTTACCTTATGTCATTTTGTAGGTGAATTTGACTTGGTGGAACCCAGAAGAGCGAACAAACTAGACTTCCTCCATGAATGTTGCACTGCCTTTTCAACACACCCGCCGAGTTATCGCCGGCCCTGTGTCTAGTGGCTAGTTTCTCAGAGAGAGAGTATATGAGTGGTTTCTTGGTCCCGAGCAGTGAAGGATCCTGATGCGTTGCCCGAAATATACCTTGAATATCACATCAATGCTGGAGAATGAATGGTGGTTGGCCCGGCATGGTTATGATGTTGAAATATTTCTCTATCCACCGGGCGCATCTTATACCAGTTTATTCAAATCGGGCTTTTGAACTTTGATGTATCTCCTATTGGTGTATGGGAAATTTCTGAAGAAAATGAGGATAGAGATGAAGAGTAACATCATAGAGAGGAAGGAGAGTTTGTTCCACATCTCTGGGCTAGCACTTCTCAGGTAAACTTTTACCATTTTTTCATTGTAATCGCTTCTTTCTTAACTTGTTTTGACTTTTTTAATGATTTTTGTAGGTTGCTGGCTCATTTGATCATGAGGCTGGACCTTCTTTTACTGCTCCTTTCTTTGCTCATTCTAGTCCACCAAATATGTCATCTCAACCGCAGGGTATTGATATGAATTACCTGGTAAGTTTTCCTGTCTCATGGTAATTTATGCTATATGTATGCATGATTATGTATGCTCTTACTCTTTTCTTTTTTGGCTCACAGCGGATGCTTGAAGAACAAAACAAGAAACTTCAAGAAGAGTTGGCTGCTAGTCATCAGCAGGTTTCCCATTTTGAAAATTTGTACCATCAATTAGAGCAAAATTTTTGAGACCTCCGGTTTCAGGGGATGAGAGATCCTGGTGCTTCTTCATCTAGAGGCCCCCAAACTGATGACCATGAGATCCTTTTGTCTACTTCCAATGAGGACCATTACAGGTGGAAACTCCAAGGCAATAGGGATTCTGGTGCTCCTACTTTGGGCAGACTTGGGACAAGTGATATGCCTCCTCCTCCAATAGGCGATGATTTTTTCAGAGCTTTATTTGATGATCTACCACCTCCTTCTTCGCAGTGACAAAAATATAAAACTTGTAATTAAGCCAAAAATGGTAATGATAATAATAATTTTTGTTTTGTACACTTTTTTTTTAATTAGATATAGTGGCTTTGTCAAATCAGTGCCATAGTACCTCAGGACTCTACTTTTAAATTAACATATCTATAACATCACAGCCCTAGTTACCATACTCAACTCGGGAATTATTTCTATTTAAGCAAGAACTGTTGCACTTCATATAGGCACATACACATTAGTTGGCCAAAGGTCTCATTTGAGTTTAAATATTGTCTATCTCATATGCATTCTTATTCAAACTATCTCCACTAATAGACTCTACCAACCAAGAGAGATCAACAGGTCTTTAATAGACTTAAAATGGGGTCTATAAGGGACATGGGTTAAATGAAGGCTTGTAACACCCCCCGTACCCCATATACGCACACCGCATACATCCACACAACTTGTGGTATACGTATAGAGGATATAAGGGTGTCACAGTACATTTTAAACTAACTAAACTTTAATCTTTAACATATAATCATCATAAGTCAATCCGAGTAAACTTAAAACATTTAACATATATTATAAATAGTAATAGATAAAACATTCCTTCATTAAAATACATATATACATATAACATTAGTACCCAAAAGTTTATCCAAAATAGTCTGTTCAAAACATTTGTTAAATAAGCAGCGGAAAATACATATGTATATATATCAAAATCAATGTTTACAAAATTATGGAATTTATACATGCTGGCAGTTCATCTCTAATCTTGATGTCCACAACTCAACACTGCTCTCACAAACTTAAGCCTAGATTCAACTCGGTCTAGACGAGCTATCCGGCACAGCCGGATCTACCCTGTCACCTGCGCGATGAACCACAATCGCGCTAAGCAGAAAGCTTAGTGGTACAAACTTTGATTCAATATAGATCAATGCAATGCTCAAACACAATATATGTGAATATATCAACTCATTACATTATATCTCAACATATTAATCATTTGCATCACATTTCATAATTCACATTACAACAAAGACAAACATGGGCCCAAAAAGAATCTAATATGCTATTCAAAGTTCAGAGTTACTGCTTTGGTCCATATTGGCAACTTGTGTCTAGCCCCGTAGGCAATATATATATATCCATGGATAATGTAATAGACCCAGTCTCTTGGACCTCAACCCGGCTAGACCCTTGGGCCCCAGTATCTTGATCCTCAACCCGGTTAGACTGTTACAGTTTTTGAGGCTTACAACCCGATCTTTTCACCCCAAAAACATCGCATTTATCAGCAGGGCTCAGCTTACGACCCGGTCTTTTCACCTGCCCAGCAATTCATAGGCATGCCGCCAAACTCAGAATTCTAAAAATTAAATAACATACTAGGCACACAATTAATTCATTTATCTCATTATCAATCTCTTTCACAATTCATTTCTTATTTCATTTCTCATAATCAAACTAGGCTCATTGCCTTAGTATATCATCTTTTCTCATTTTTGTCATTCTTCTATTTTATCTCAATATCGATTGGTTACATTATGTTTTCATATATCTCATCATGTTATTCCACATTTCCTTTCATTTCTAACACATTACTCAATTGCATTGATACAACAACATAATTCATATTATGCATATCATACCATATAATTCATTCATCAATGATGTATCAAGTAACTTAACACATTTCTCAACTAAATGTGTTAAGTCTCAATGTCATGTAAATGTATGCAATCATTCAAAGTTTGTACTTACCTCTAAGAGTAACAACACCACTCTATCAACTCCTCTTCCAAGATAACTCTTAACACTTGAATTAAGGTAGCTCAAATCTCTTCAAAACCTAATCCAAAGGAGATCATACACACTCACTTAGTGATACACATAAGAAAATAAGGAAGAGTACTATCTAGGGCAAACTCTACACTTGACACGGTCAACAACACAGGCATATACCTGACCGTGCCCTAAACCCACAATACAGAAGCTTTGACACGCTCAGTGACATGGGCATGTCACTGCACGTGTCAATTCTCCTCTAACAAAGAAGCTATGACACTCTTAGTAACATGGGCATGTCACTGGATGTGTCAATCAACCAACAACACAGTAGCTATGACACGCTCAGTGACATGGGCGTGTCACTGGCTGTGTCAATGCTACTACAACACAGAAGCTATGACAAGCTCAGTGACATGCCAGTGACATGGGCATGTCACTGCTCGTGTCAACAACCCAGAAAATAGAACCAACGACATGCCCAAAGACATGGCCGTGTTAATGGGCGTGTCAGGCCAAAAACCCTAAAATCGACACCAAAGTGCCACAACCAACAATCATCTTTCTAAACCCTTATCAACACCACACAAACTCAACCAAATCCATCAACATACCTTATAATACTTTAGTAAACCTCAAAACAACTCAATTACAAACATCAAACACAAACACAACCATATATCACAACTCAAACTTACACAATCTACACACTTGCCTCTTTCACCAAACTTAGCCCTTTTCTCTTCAATCCAACCCCAAATATCAAAGTTAATAAAACAACACAACCCCAAAAATACCAAATCAACCGTAAATACATCTATAACAACCAATCGCCAAACTCATAAACACAACTCAAAAGAAAACAAAGAAACAAGTTGGAACTTACCAAAAATAAAGAAAATCCTTAAAAACTCCAACTTGATCTCTTAAAACCCTTCAATCTCTTGAGCTTGGAAGCAATAAAATCTCTCCCTCTTGAAGATGGTGGTGATGGCCGGCCAAGAAGAATGAAGAAGATGAAAATGAAAGAAAAAGAAAGAAAGAAAGAAAGTTAACCTCTTAAACCAAACACTCTCTCCTCAAATCACTCTCCACCAAGCAATTAAACAATAAAATAATCAACTCACTTACATCATCTTTCACTAACAATATTTAATAATATAATTAAAATATCTCTTGACCAAATAAACCCATTGACTTGTATATATATTGTATATATCCTCATATATATACAACATATACACATCTCCTCTTATTCCATTAGTCATATATACACTTTAAATTATTAAATCCAATTCTCACAAATAAACATTCCAAAATTTTAGGGTATAGTTTGGGATATTACAAGGCCATTTGAAAGTTGGGGCCGTTGTGATACAATGGACAAACCCTCGCACTATAAATTTTTTGTTTGAACTTTAGGCAGCTAGGAGCAATCTTGCTAGACTCCAAGTTCCTTCTATCTTCTTGGCATTAATCTGGATCTTGATTAGGACAGTCTTTGTCCTTGTAAAAAGTTTGGTACCCAAATTTGTTTCTTTTCTTCTTCTCCCTTTTCTTTCTTTTTATTTTTCTTACTCTTCCCTTTCTTTGAGCATTTTATAATTTTTTCCTTCTTCCTTGTAGGACTATCCAGTATAGGACTTTCAAAAACTAGGTGACCTTTCTCCTTTTTCTCCTATTTTGGTTGAATCTTTGATTGGGTTGGACCAATTTAAGTCAAATTGTCCTTATAAACTAAATGGAAGCCTTTTGTTGTCTTAGGTAAAAGAGAACTCAGTTGGATTTATGAACCATTTTGGGTTTTTTTTTCTTTTCTTTTTTTTTCCTTTTTTCTCTTTTTTTTTCCTTTTCTCTTCTCTTTTTTTTTCTTTTCTTTTTCTTTTTTTTATTCTTTTCTTTTCTCTTTCTTCTTTTTTTGTTTTGGTTCTAGCTCTAAAAGAGTTGTCTTGTTTGTACCAACTTGGGTTTCTAATAATGGATGAGGAGAGTGACATAAATCTCCTTTAACAGGGTTAAATCATTTGTTACTCTGATTTTATCTTGATAGATTGGAAATATTAGGTGAACTTCAACTACCCTTATGGTCTTGAAAACATCAACTACCCTTATGGTCTTGAGAACTTCAACTATCTTCATGGTCTTGACTATTCATTTCTTTCTTTGATCTTCTTGCCTCTTCGTCTTAGTGATCATAAGACTTGTCAAAAGTATCACAACAGCTCAGGGTAGGTTATTGGGGTTTGTAAGCCAATGAAAAGAAAGCTAAAATTTTATGAAAGCTCAAAGGGACAACTAGGGATTGATATTTAATTGGGTGGATACTAGTTGTTGGCTAACCAAATAATGCCTAGATCATCTCTTCCTTAAATAAGCAGAGTTTAATTTCACCTCAAAAGTTTGTCAAAGCATGTTCTAAGACTGACTAGGACCCAGACAAAGGTAATTATGCAGGAGCCCTCTCTAAGTAAGCATACACAACTCAATGCTATAGAGTAATTCCCTCATCTAGTAAAGTCTTTCAAGTCATGATGCATAAATATACTAATTCATGAATCATCAAGCTAGATTCCTCATTGGTTGAGCACCAAAATGAACAAAGACCAACAAAAATTTTGTGAAAGTAATTTATTCAAACAACTTTAAATTTTAAAAAAACACAATTGTCCCAATTAAATATTAAAGAAAGCAAAATAAGTAGAGCAGTATTCAAGCTAAGGAAAGTTTGTTGAGTTAAGCTTCTTTTCCTTTCACATCTTCAATATTTCCATCATGAAAGGATGATAAAACAAAATCTTCTTCCAATCCTTTTCCTACCATGAAGGTTGCTGGTGCTGGCGCTCTTCCAAACTTAGGCAAAGGATTATTCTTGGTATTGGGCTTGTCGAGCTTGGGTAGCTTCCCACTATCAATCAAATTTTGGATTTCATACCACAACCTCACACATCTATCCATGTCGTGTCCTTGCATTTGATGAAATTGACAAAATGCCTTAATGTCGAAATTAGGTGGGAGAGGGTTAGGCAAAGGACAAGGATTTAAGGGTTATAACAATCCCTTCTTTTGTAGCTTATTGAGAACCCAAGACAGCGGTTTCCCCAATTCTAAAAATTGCCTTCTTGTTCCTTGGCTAGTAGCATTAACACCAACTTCTTTTTGCGTGCTTTGATTTCCAAACTGGTAGTTCCCTTTCTCATTCCTTCTTATTGAAAAGCGATTCTTCTCCCTTTCCCATTCTTCAATTTACAGACCATCTTGGAGGAGATCTTTGAAATCACGGATGAGTTTATGAGACATCCTTTCACGAAGACTAGGCAACATCCCTCTTACAATCATCCTTATTTGATCAGATTCATTGGGCTTTTCTTGAGCAAAGCGGCCTTATTTCTCCATCTTTTCATATAGTCCACAAAATTTTCATTTGGTCATTGCCTAATAGACTCAATTTCCATTAAGGTAACTTCCATTTTAACATTGTATCCATATTGTTGGATAAAAGCCTTGTATAGCAAATCCCAACTCTTTTGTGTTCCATCATCTAAGGTATTGAACCAATTTTGGATAACAGGATTCAATGAGAGCATAAAGTACCTTAGTGTTTGAGCCTTAGTAGCTCGGGCAGACTGCATAGCAGTGATTTACTGCTTCACATGGAGGTGAGGATTTTCGGTTCCATCAAACTTTGTAAAAGATGGCATCTTGAACTTGTACGGAACATCTTCATCTAGCTCAAATAATTTGTCAACTTCGGACATTTCTTCAATTTTTAGCTTCTTCTTAAATTTCTTTTCTAAGTCTGCAATCATCTTTTCAACATTTTTCTCCATAGCTAATCTTTCAACAATCTTCGGTTCTTTCTTCTTATCTTGTGGATCTTGGAAATATTGAGCCCAATCATCATCATCATCAATGATCACCTTTTCATCATCAAAAACCACTTCACCAACTTTAGTCTTCCCTTTGTCCTTTGGCTTCTTAGTGCTAGCAGATTTCCTAAAATCGTAGCCAATTGGTTTTTCATGGTCTCAGCTAAAGCCTCTTTTATTTCTTCCATCTTGGCATTGAGGGCATCGTCCACCATTCTTTGAATTTGTTTGGGCTCTATTGCTTTTGGTGAGCAAGTGATTGAGTCATTGCTAGATTCTTCATTTTCAGCGTAGGTCGAATTGTCATAAGCTTTTGAACTATCATAATCCAGGGCTGTGAGCCAGAGAGGATCAATGATATGAGATGTGAATGTATGTATGCATACATGTATGCACAAACAATAGACAAAGATAAGTAGGATGTTCCTTCCAACCTTATAACATCCACACACGAATGGCGAGTCTCTTTTCCTAGGTATATGGTTAACAAAATACCAACATGGGGTACTTGTTTTCGAATAATTCCCTCGGACGTTTCAACCAATAGTTATATTTTTAAAAATGGAAATCAGTCCATGATAATTCCCATTAATTAGGTTTTAATCCATTCAACCAACTAATGTAGCTTTTATGCTATATTGGATTAAAACTAAATTAAAAGGTTTATTATAAATAGATTTCTCACTTGAAAAAGTAACTAGTGGTTCATCCCAAAAAACAAGCCCAAGATTAATTATTCTTAGAATAAACTAGGCTCACAATTGATTTTTGATATTTCATAATTGACCTAAATAATTTGCAAGCTCTTTATAAGAAAAGGTTGGATGAAAATAATTTTGTTTCTAAGCCCATTGTAAAAAGATTTTAGAAAAAATTGATTTTGAGCTTTGTATTTGGGTCATGAAAAAAGAATTTTTTTTTATTTATTTTAGAAAAGTTTTATGTCCAAAGACCATCTTGAAAAGTTTTGAAAATAGCTTTGGTCTTTTGGACTTTAAAGAAAAAATTTATTTTGAGCTTACAATGTACTTAGGTCATATTAGAAAAAGAACAAACCAAATAAGCCATGATTTAAGCCAAGACAAATTAACCATAGTCAAACAACATGCATTTTGGGGTAAAACCTAAGAAAAGTAACTAGGCCAATTACATGAGCTTTAGTCTTTGGGTTAAAAGGCTTAGGTTCCTAAAGTAAGTATATACCAAATGGTACGAGGCTATGAGTGGTTATGCCATGCTCGATCTCCATACCTTGAGTGAAAGTATGGTATCCCTTACATAACACAACATGGGTAATACAAGCATCCTAACTCATGCATACGGTGTAATCTAATTTGATGCAATGGATAATATCATTATAAGAATGAATAGAATAATATAAAGACCAACGAAATCAACTTCTCTTATCCCCAGTGGATTCGCCACTATAAGCGGAGATTTTTGCCCCCACTCCCGGTGGAATGGTTTTTGCGACTTTGGCACTGTTTAGGCTCGAGGCCTTAGAGAACACAAACCTAAGTCCGAAGAAAATGGAGTCGCCACCAGGATGGGCTGGGAAAAAAAAGGGGTGGATAACTCAATTCCTAAGGAATCTCCAACCCCCTAATGGGTTCAAAAAATTGGGTACGTGTGGGGAAGGTGAGAAATGGCCCGGCACACCCACAACGCCCAATTCATTGGAACCGGCATCCTTTGCAGGTCTTAATATTATAAAATTCTTAAGTATAACAATATTATCCATATTACATGCAACAATTAAAATAAAGCATCATTATATTAAAATCTAAGCAATGTCCAAACAAAGCAAATAAATGGACACCCATCCAAAGATGGAAACATGTCCTTACATCATCCATGTCTAAACTAAATAGGACACCCACCGAAAGGTGGAAACATATCCTTTACATTGGTCCAAAATATAAAAGCAATTTAAATTACATGATATTTAACTAATGAGGTACCCACAATGTGGAAACATACCTCTTGCAATTTTAATACTAAAACAAATAAATAATAACAATAAAGAAAACATCCATCCATGATGAATTAAATAAATCAAGTATTGAAATTAAATATATCAACCATCAAAGCATATAATAAACTACATAATCAAATCTAAAATTAAATAAAGCAAGTAAAGATACAAATTAGGGTTTACTATTTCTATTTAAAGTTCTTTAATTAACATTTAGGATTTTGGAATTTTAGTATTATCATTGTTATTTGTTTAGGCTACTGTAAAGGTTTTGGAAAATTAGAATGGATTAGGGTTTTATGAATTTAAGAAAGTGGTAAGGTTTTTTGGTTAATCAAATTAAGGCTTAGGGGTAACATTATGAAATTAGGGTTTTGGAATCTTAAGATATTAGGGTTTACAATTCATAGCTACTGGATTGTAATTTTAGGTTTATTGGATTATGGCTTTAGGGTTTAGATTAACTAGTTTGGGGTTTTAAGTTCACTGAATTAGGGTTTAGGAAAACTTGGGTTTACTGTTCTGGTTTTGGGAAAATTAGGGTTTTTGGTTGTTGCAGCCTTAGCATCACTATCTGCAAGTACACAAATCGTTAACAAGTAATATAATGATGAGTAGAGTATCGTTCCCATGAGGAGGTTAATTCTAAGTACCAAACAACTAAATTGATTAATTTTTGGATGATCAAATTTAATTTTATGATTGATCTAACTAAAATGACAATGAATCAAGATTAAATTTATAATAATTTAAAAACTTAGGGTTTGGTCACCTTTATTGATTTATCATGGATTTTCTAAGATATTGATTTAATTCAGTCTTCCTTTCAATTAATGGTTGGATTCTCCTAAATTAAGCTCAAGTCCCTCTCAAGTTCTAGAACTAATATCGACTTTAATCCTTACGTCTACTCTCGTGATCATAAGTAATTAAATCAATTCATTAAGTTTTATGAGAATCTTGAATCAACTTCTTAAGGGTTTAGCCTTATCTCTAAGTGAAAAACTTACTTAAGATTGTTATTTCCTTAGACTAATGTTATGCTTCCACTCTCGCTCCATCACACAACATCTCAAATCAATTAATCATTGGCCAGATAATCAAAGCATTAAGATTAAAGACAACAAAATAATCAAAGGATAACTAAATCAACCAAATAGACATTTATAGCTCCATGATAAATTGAATTAAAGGGACCAACCATAAAAAGGATTAGTTCTTCATTATTGAAATAAAAACATTGCAAATATTTAAAATGGTAAATGAATACATAATTAAAAGGAACAAGAAATAGTAAACTCTATTTCTTTGAAGAAGATCTTGACTTGGATCTTGAACTCCTCCTTGAAGCAGATTTTACACTTCTAAACTAAATTTATTTGGATGAATCTAATCTAATCTCTTACATATCCTATTAATTCCTGCTCTCCTTGAATCCTTGGAGGAAATGTATTTATATAGAGTGCTTGGAGACTTCTTTAGTGGAGAAAAACTGAAAAAGATTTAAACAAGACTTGGTTGGTGAGTTCATCTTCAACATTTGCAGCTCACAAATCATAAAATAAGGGCCACGGTCGTGGCTTTTGGAGTTCCACGGTCATGGCCTGTGTGAACTCTGCCTGTTTCGTCAAACTTTTCAGCTGCCCAGGTCAGTCTGGTGGGCCACAGTCGTGGCTTTTGAAATGAAGCTTCCAAACTTATTTTCTTCTTGTTCTTAGCTCAGGCAGTGGCGAAATGGAACCCACGGTCGTGGCCTTTGGGGGGCCACGGTCGTGGCATATGTTTTGCCTTCATTTTTGCTTGTTTTTCTTGAATTTTGCCTTACTAATCATCAAAAACCTTTAGCCTTGTCTTCCATGCTCACAAAGTGTAATTCTAACTCAAATAATCAAACTCATCAAATTCAATTGGAGAATAGTTAAAAATCAAAGTTAAAATTGCATAAAACAATGATTATATTTTCACTCTATCAAATTCCCCCAAACTTGAATTATTGCTTGTCCTCAAGCAATTTAGGGTTATATATTTCTCTCTATGTTAGTTTATATGCAAAATCTTAAACAATCCAAGTTTTAAAACCTTAAGTTGCAATTAGCTTCATAATTTTACCTTACTTCATTCTTTTCCTCCTTTACTCAAGAACTTAATTAATTGCAATCAATCATCAAATTTTAAATAAGGAAATATTCTCTTCTTTATATATATATATATATATATATCCTAGTCTCATATGCATGCTTAATCGAGCCTTCTCCACTAATAGACCACACTAGATTAAGGGAAATCAAAAGGTCTTTAATAGGCTTGTAATGAGGTCTAAAAGGTATG
The DNA here is from genome assembly GCA_947685225.1 of Garcia nutans. Classification (NCBI taxonomy): domain Eukaryota; kingdom Viridiplantae; phylum Streptophyta; class Magnoliopsida; order Malpighiales; family Euphorbiaceae; genus Garcia; species Garcia nutans. The sequence goes on from CANTUV010000045.1 coordinate 43,286,116, forward strand.
GGCTAAAATAAGGTTTAGATAAAATAGGTTAAGTATCTTCCATTTTTTTTTATATAGCTTTTGTAGAGGATTTTTTTTTTGAATGCTTTGCTCCTTTCTTTCTTTTTAGGGAGTCTAATTTATTTATCATATTTATATATCATTTTTTTATATGTAAAACTCCCCCAAACTTTAAACTTTAGGAGCTTCTTATTTTTAACTTGTATCCTCATAGTAATTTTTCAAAAGATAGTTAACCTTGAAAAGGGTGGTTTTTATTGCTTATCAAGAAATTCTCAAGCTAAAATATTGATTTAGGCTCAAAAGGGACAACTAGAGGCAATGTTCAAATATGGTGAATATAAGGATTTGGCTTTTCAAACAATGCCTAAATCATTTTCCCTTTTATCTAGCTTGATTCTTTTTCGCCTTAAAAGCTCTTTTAAACATGTTCTAGGCCTAGGTAAAAGAATATAAACTCAATCTAAAATTCAATAACGAACCACTTTCAATTGCGTTGAAGAGCTCAATTGGAATATTAAAATTCATAAGGTATTATTATTCCACCGAATTTTAACTTTTAGAATTAAAACTTAACTGAATCAAATTTTAACATATAAAAGAACATATAAAGAAATAAAAATACTAAACAAAAATTAAACCATAAGTAACCAAAAGCAGAGTTTAAAATTGAAATAAAATAGAAAAGTACCATAAAAACAAAAAATATAAAATTCAATAATTAAACAAAATATAAAAGTAACAAAATTGTGCATAAGATTAAACAATAATTCAGAAAACTCCCCCAAACTTTAATCACACTGTCTCAGTGGGTGCCTGCATCAGGGTCATCACCAAGCGAAGGTGGTTACTGTAGAGGTGGGTAGTGCAGTCCAAATTGAGCAAAGAAAGTGTTGAACTATTCACTAAGGCCGTCATATGAGTGGAAATGGTACGTACCTTCTGCTCAACTCCTCCGAACCGTTGCTCCATGCTATCAAAACGTTGCTCCCATACTTCATTGCTGCGATTCATCTCATTTTCAAAAGAGTCAAGTCTGTTAGAAATATATTTAATTGTGTTTGGTGGTGGAGCAGATGGTCCGGCTTCAGATGTTGGTGGTGCGGATGGACCAGCCTCAAAAGGTGGAGGTGGTGGTTTATCTTCAGGTTCATTAAACTCTCCCCCTTCTCCAAGCAACTCATCTATGTCAATGTTTATATCTGCATCCGGTGGCCCTAGAATCTCATATTAGTTCCCTCTTTTTCTTGCTATCCGCATGGCTAAAACAGTGATCATATCAATTGTAATTTTACCAGGTACGGGGACAAGGTGATCAAATCTAATATTTAGATAATGTGCAATTTTTGTGATCATCCCCCCAATTACAATTTTACCACTCCATTGTCTAATCACTTCCTCACATCTTCTAGCAAACCAATAACCGACATTAAACACTTTTTCCTCCATGGCACAATAAAAGAAGTGCAATTCTTTTAAATTTACATTTCCTTGACTTTCTCCTCTTCCAAAAATGGTGTTTGCTAGGACAACATGAATATACCTATAGAATGGGTTTGTAAAATTAGAGGCTTTAGATATTTTGCTATTAAATCATCTCGTGCCTCCTAATCTAGTCCATGTGGAATTTTCATTAAACTCCTCCATTCTACCAAGTATCCCCTGTAAATTTGATAATCCAAGTGCATCCCCGAATTCAAGCATAAGCCAATTATAATTTTGATTTCCCAATCTAAATTCCACTCTCCCATTGAATCCAGCTTGAAAATTGGGTGGAAAAAATTTAAAACTACTCAAGAATTCCAGGGTTAATTCAGCATAGGTGGGGAAACACATACTAGCAAACATGATCCATTACATATCAGTAAACATTTTCATCAATTCATTATTCCATCCTAATTTTCTCACAACATTTCCAGCAATAAATCGAGAAGGAATAATTTTTCTAGAGCTTAAAATTTGGTACCTTTGCCTTTATTCTTTATCTTGGAAACGAATTTCATGATACTTGCTTGGTCCTGGAGATGTTGGTGGAGACGGTTTTGATGATGATGAGGAAGATGTTTCTTGGCGTCTTCTTTTAGACCCATCTCCCCTTGATCCTCCACCTTTTGATTTTGCCATTGATTTTGTGGCTAAAGTCTTGCTTCTCACCATTTTTGTGTTTGATTTGATGAAAATATAGAAGAATTGAAAAAAATTGAATGAAAATTGAAGTTTAAGGCGTGGGTTGAGAGGTTTTGGTCGTGGCTTTCAAACTTGGGCGGCCAAGGATAAGGAAGGAGAGAAAATGAGATGCTTATATAGTTCTTGGAAGGCCACAGTCATGGCATGTAAGTGCCACAGTCGTGGCCTTGAGTTGACTTGGTCAATGGCGGTTTGCATGGGAGGCCACGGTCGTGGCCCTTGGGATGCCACGGTCGTGGCTTTGGTTTTGCTTCTGCCTCCTTGTTTTCTTTGAGAAGGACATTTTGGCAGCCTTGGTCTTGATCCCACGGTCGTGGCCTTTGGGAGGCCACGGTCGTGGCCTTTGTTTTCTTACTGTTTTATCAAAATTTTTCCTCCGTTTCAATTTTTATAGTTTCAAATTGAACCCCACGGCACTGGGGATGGATGGCCACGGTCTTGGCATCTGAATTCCTTCCATTTCTTGTGTATATGCACTTGTGATTACCTTCAAAACAAAATTTAAACACATCTATTAAAAAGTTTGAAATGAAAAATTAATCTAAAAGAACAAAAGGAAAAAGAATTGGGTTGCCTCCCAAAAAGCGCTAAATTTATCGTCGATAGCTTGACATTGACTTGTGTAGATACTTATGAGTTGAAGTGATAGATGGTTCCAACATCTATGGGATCACCAATGAGATAAGGTTTCAGTCGTTGTCCATTAATCTTGAAGATCTCACCCTTTTGATTTTGAATATCACATGCACCATAAGGATAAACCTTGACAATTGTAAAGGGTCCAGACCAACGAGATTTAAGCTTTCTAGGAAAGAGTCTTAATCTTGAGTTGTATAACAAACCCTGTTGTCCTTCATGAAATTACTTAAAATTGATAAATCTATCATGCCATGACTTGGTTCTTTCTTTATAAATTTTAGCATTCTCATAAGCTTGAAACCTAATTTCATCTAATTCACTCAATTGCAAAAGTCACTTTTGTCCTGCCGTATTCCAATCCATGTTCAATTGCTTAATAGCCCAATATGCCCTATGTTCTAGGTCAAATGGTAAATGACATGCTTTCCCAAAGACAAGTCTATATGGTAACATGCCGATCGGAGTCTTAAATGCTGCTCTATAAGCCCAAAGAGCATCATCTAACTTGATTGACCAATCTTTCCTTGAATTACTAACAGTTTTCTCTAAGATCCACTTAAGTTCCCTATTAGAAATCTCCACTTGTCCACTAGTTTGAGGGTGATAAGGTGTTGTCACCTTATGTTGTACTCCATATTTCCTAAGGATAGAATCAAAAGTCTTATTACAAAAATGAGTACCCTCATCACTAATTATGGCCCTAGGGACTCCAAATCTAGTGAAAATATTTTTCTTTACAAATATGGTAACAACCTTAGAATCATTTGTTGGACTAGCTATTGCTTCTACCCACTTTGAAACATAATCTACAGCCACTAAAATGTATTGATTATTAAATGATGGTGGAAATGGTCCCATAAAATCAATTCCCCAAACATCAAACAATTCAACTTCTAAAATGGAGTTAAGTGGCATATCTTGTCTTTTTGAAATATTACCTACCCTTTGGCATCTATCACATGATTGAACAAAATTTTTGGCATCCTTATACATACTTAGCCAGAAGAATCCAGATTGCCAAATTTTAGCAATTGTCTTAGAAGTACCAGAATGTCCCAACATTCTTTCGAATGGCAGAATTGTAAAATACTTTTCATTTCCTCTTTTGGAACACACCTACGAATCATTCCATTCCCACAATGTTTAAACAATAATGGTTCCTCCCATATGTAATGTTTAACATCAGAAAGAAATTTCTTCCGTTGAGCATAAGTCAATTCTGATGGAAGGATGCCACCTGCCAAATAATTCACAAAATCAGCATACCAAGGGATGTAATGTTTAATGGAAAACAATTATTCATTAGGGAATGATTCATTAATAGGCAAAATATTCTGATTTGCTTGCTTCTCTATTCTGGATAGGTGAGCTGCTACAAGATTCTCAGCTCCTTTTTTATCTCAAATTTCAAGATCGAATTCTTGGAAGAGAAAAATCCATCTAATCAGTCTTGGTTTAGCTTCCTTTTTGTTTATGAGATACCTAATAGCTACATGGTCATTATGAACAATAACTTTGTAACCTAAAAGATAAGATCAAAATTTATCCAATGCAAAAACTATGGAAAGCATTTCCTTTTCTATAGTGGCATAATTGATTTGAGTATCATCAAGGGTTCGGCTTGTGTAGTAGATGACATGATTTTTCTTATCCTTTCTTTGACTCAAAACTGCCCCCAATTGCGTAATCACTGCATCACACATAAGTTCAAATGGTAAAGACCAATCTGGTGGTGATATAATAGGAGTTGTCGTGAGTGCTGCTTTTAACCTGTTAAAGGCAATTGAACATTCATTAGAAAAATTAAAAACAACATCCTTATTTAATAATTCACACAAAGGTTTAGTAATTTTTGAAAAAATCTTTTATAAAATGTCTATAAAACCCTGAATGTCCTAAGAAACTTCAAACTCCTTTCACGTTGGTTGGCGGTGGTAGTTTTTCAATGATTTCCACTTTTGCTCTATCTACTTCAATTTCTTCTTTTGAAACCTTGTGTCCAAGTATAATTCCTTCTTCTACCATAAAGTGACATTTTTCCCAGTTGAGGACAAGGTTAGTTTCTTCACACCTTTTCAGTACCTGTTCCAAATGTTGTAAACATTCATCAGAAGTTGACACCATAAACTGTAAAATCATCCATAAAAATTTCAACCATTGATTCTACAATATCAGAAAATATGGCCATCATGCATCGTTGAAAGGTTGCTGGTGCATTGCACAATCCAAAAGGCATTCTTCGATAGGCAAAAGTGCCATAAGGACATGTGAATGTAGATTTCTCTTGATCTTCTGGAACTATAGGAATTTGAAAATATCCTGAATAACCATCCAATAAACAAAAATAAGCATTTCCTGCAAGTCTTTCCAACATTTGATCAATGAATGGTAATGGAAAATGATCCTTTCGGGTAGCTTTATTCAACTTCCGATAATCTATGCAAACTCTCCATCTAGTGACTGTTCTTGAAGGGATTAATTTGTTATTTTCATTTGTTATAACTGTCATCCTTCCTGCATCTAAAAGCTTAGTTATTTCTACTTTTACTAACTAATTCATATTTGGATTTAATCTTCTTTGTTGATCTATCACAGGTTTAGAATTTTCTTCCAACAATATTCTATGCATACATGATAAAAGTATTTTTATACTTGTTTTTAATATGATTTTAATGTGTTTTTAGTTAATGTTTCATTTGATTTTGGTTTAAAGTTTGTTTTAAGTGTTTGTTTTAGGTCAAAGTGCAAAAACTCCCTTGGATGATCAAAACAATGAAGAAAAAGCATGAAGCAAGCAAGACATGGCCAAGCCGAAGCAAGCTTGGCCGTGTCCCTCAAAGAAACTTCAAGGCAGTAGCTGACACGGCCATGTGACACGCCCAAGTCACTGGCCGTGTCACACCCAAAGAGAAAAAAATCAAAGAACCAAGTAAGAAAGGAAAGAAATGAAGGCAGTAGCTGACACACCCAGGTGACACGCCCAAGCCAGTGGCTTTGTCACCCTTGAAAACAAAGAAAGCAATTTGACGAAGCTAGAAGTAGAAGGTGACACACCCACATGACACGACCAAGCCACTGGCCGTGTCACATGAAACGGCCAGGAGCTTGGCTGTGTCACCTAGAAGAGAACAAGGAAAGAAAGGGCAGAAGGAGACACGGCCAGCAAGCTTGGCCGTGTCCCAAGCAAAGTGAGAGACACGGCCAGCAAGCTTGGTCGTGTCACCTAGGGTAACTTTGAATAATTGAATTTCTTTTGAAGACAAGTGGGGGAACAAAGACTAGCTTTTGTCAAAAGTAATATTAAACAAAAGAAAAGCTTACCTAATTTGAGGAAAAGAAAGATAAAACAAAGAAAATGTGGGAAACAAGGGATAGTGGTGTGAGTTGGAAGGTATAGGTTATGAGCTGGAAGGTATGGGCTGATAGCTTTGAAGAGAGTTAAAAGGAGAAGTTCTTGGAAGTTTTTGAGAGCTTGGAACTTGGAGACTGGAACAAGGGAGAAGGAACCAACTGCTGGAGCAAAGAGGAGAGTCTTAAGCTGAGTTTGAAGAAGGAGATACATCTTGTACAAGCCCTAAACCAAGAATCAAGGATTAAAGTGAAGAAATACAAATTATTCGCCATGGATTGTTTGGTTTCTTTTACTCATTTATCTTGTTCTGTTTTTCTGGTTTTGAATATGAACTAATTCCTTCATTATCTAGATATTGATGAACCCTAGCTTATTTTTATGAATTGAATAATTATATTTAGTTGAATCATTTGATTGAGTTATTTTATTCTTATGATGCTTAATGATTTATTGCCAATTGATGATAGCATGCTTATTGATTGGTTGCCATTTTCATATTATTGACTTGAGAAAGCTTGATATGAATTGATTACTCATAAGGGTTGAGGATTGATTGGAGTGCTAGAGATAGACTTACAAGATCCTTTGGTTTATAGTTCCTTGTTCTTAATGCAAGATCTATTTAATTGTGTTTGAGAAGAGATTCCGACACTCTACTTAGTAATTAGGGATTAATTCACTCGAGAGAGGTTTTAGTCTAAGTTAGAGGAATGCCAACTCAATTCTATTGAATGATTTAACTGAATTGATTGTTCATAAATATCATTGAGGCTAGGGGGATTCAATATCTGGATAGTTTTGTTATTATCAATCCTTTTTGCACAACCTTTAATTTCCCTTTACTTTCAGTTATTAAATTAGTTGTTTTTAATTACAAAGCATCACACAACTATTAATTTGCTAAACAACGGTTAAGGTTTGCACTAGTACTTGGCCTTGTCCCCAGTGGAACGATGACTCACTCACTACTATATTACTTGGGCAACCCGTGCACTTGCGGTATTGCTATAGCACTAGGCGTGATGCATCAAGTTTTTGGCACCGCTGCCGGGGACAACGGTTTCAATATTAGTAATATAATCAAGACTGTTGATTTAGTTTTTATTTTCATTTGTTTTTGACATTGGTTCTTGCTTATTGATTATCATTTTAGGTATTCCTTCCCATTTATGACCAGAGGTAGAGGTAGCTCATCCCAACTGTTTGAATTAGATCCAGAACTAGAAAGGACATTAAGGAGAAAGCGAAAGGAAGAAGGGGAGGCAGTTTTGGAAGACACAGAAACAGAAATAAATCTGGAAATAGGTGAAGAAGAAGAGTTTGAAGTGATGGAAGGAGCTGGGCCAAGGACAATGAAGGAGTTTGCTAAGCCCAATCTCAATGGAGCTGAATCTAGTATCCAGAGGCCGACAGTTGCTGCGAACAACTTCGAAATAAAGGCAAATGTAATTCAAATGGTGCAGCAGACTTGTTAATTCGATGGGTTCCCTGATGAAGATCCTAATGCACATATTGAGAATTTTTTGGAGATTTGTGACACATTCAAGATAAATAATGTCTCAGATGATGTAATTAGGCTGAGGTTGTTCCCATTTTCCCTTAGAGATAGACCAAAGAAGGGGCTAAAATCTTTTTCTCCAGGAACCTTCACCACATGGGGTCAGTTGGCAGCGAAATTCCTAGAAAAATACTTCCCACCATCCAAAACTGCTTAGTTGAGGAATGATATCTCCTCCTTTCTGCAGCAAGATGGTGAGACCCTTTATGATGCCTGGGAAAGATTTAAAGATTTGTTGAGAAGGTTTCCTCATCATGGATTCCACTATGGCTTCAAATTCATACATTTTACAATGGGTTGAATTACGTAAGTAAGCAATCCATTAATGCAGCAGCTGGTAGTACCATAAACAACAAGACACCTGAGCAAGCAAGGGATTTAATTGAATACATGGCTATCACCAATTATCAGTGGCAAGCCCCACGGGAGCAAGGAAAGCTGAAAGTCATGGGTTCAAACCAATTAGATCCTGTGGTGGCTTTGACAGCCCAATTGGAAGCATTGAATAAAAAATTTGATTCTTTGGCCTCTTCTTCTGGGAAAGTAATGCAAGTGATATCTTGTGAATGGTGTGGGGTGGACATCAAAGTCAAGATTGCCAAAGTGGCAACATGTTTGTTAGGCAAGAGCAAGTAGATTATGTGGGAAATATGCCAAGGCAACAACAGAATAACCCCTACAGCAACACATACAATCTGGGGTGGAGAAATCATCCAAATTTCTCATGGAATAATCAAAATAATCTAAGACCTCCCCCTGGATTCCAACAGCCCCAACATAAACAAGCTTCCCCTCCAAGAAAGAGTAGTTTGGAGGACATGATGGAGAAATTTATAGCAGCTTTTGAAACTAGGCTCCAATCAACTGAAACCACCCTAAGAAATTAGCAAGCCTCTATTCATAATTTGGATAATCAGGTGGGGCAAATTGCCAAGCTACTCAGTGAGAGACCATAAGGAAGTTTGCCTAGCAACGCTGAGGCAAATCCTAAAGAGCAGCTTAAGGCAATTACACTAAGGAGTGGAAAAGAGATCAAGGGTAATGTGGATGAGAAAAGAGGAGAAGTGACAGAGAAAAGGGCTGAAGTACAAGAAAAAGAAAAAGACAACGATCCTCCTGTCACTTCGGGAGAGAAAACTGCACTAGAAAGTGAGAGAGAGAAGCAGACGCAAGAAAGCAGCCCCATATTGAAGGAATACCGACCTAGAGTACCTTATCTGGCAAGGTTGAACAAGGACAAGATTGATGCTCAGTTCGGTAAGTTTCTTGAACTTTTTAAACAATTGCACATTAATATTCCATTTGCTGAAGCTTTGTCACAGATGCCTAAATATGCTAAATTTTTGAAAGATATCCTTTCTAACAAAAGGAAACTTGAGGAAGTATCTTTAGTGCAGTTATCTGAAAAGAGTTCAGCAATTTTGCAAAGGAGGTTACCTAAGAAGTTAAAAGATCCATGTAGTTTTACCATTCCATGTTTAATAGGTAACCTTGAGGTCAAGAGTGCATTAGCTGATTTGGGGGCTAGCATAAGTGTTATGCCCTATAAAATTTTCAAAGAGTTAGGCATTGGTAAACCTAAACCAACACTCATGACCATCCAACTTGCTGATAAGTCAGTAGTCCACCCTCGTGGCATTATAGAAGATGTGTTGGTAAAAGTCGGGGATTTCATTTTCCCTAATGATTTTGTTGTCATTGATATGGATGAGGATGTGGATGTTTCACTTATTCTTGGTAGGCCATTTTTAATACAGCCCGTGCCCTTATCGATGTTCATGATGGCACATTAACTTTGAGAGTGGGTGATGAGAAAGTTATTTTTAGAATACATGATGCCATGAACATTCACTTTCACTTTATCAAGTGGAATCATGCAATGATGTTGTTGAGCATGAGACCATAAATTATGTTACTAACATTGTTTCCAAGGATCCCCTTGAGTTGTGTTTATTGCAAGAAAATATTGAGGGTCAGAAGCAATGGAGCAGCTTGCTTTTCTTGAAGCAATCAATTCGTTCAAATGCAGGGCATATGAGACTATCGAGATGCCAAAAGAAGAGAAGCCAAAACCATCGGTGATTGATCCACCCAACTTGGAATTGAAACCTCTTCCAGCTCACCTTGAGTATGGATTTTTGGCAGAGAAGAAGAAATTACCAATAATTCTGAGTTCCCACCTATCTTCTGAGCAGAAAGAAAAACTTATCCAGTTGTTGCAAAAACATAAGAAATTGATAGCTTGGAAGATAGCAGACATCAAGGTTTGAGGCAGTAGGTTTGACACGACCAGTAACACGCCCGTTTTATTGAGCGTGTCATAGCTACTGTGAGATTGGAGAGTTTACACGGCCATGAGCACGCTCATGATGTTGGACGTGTTGATATTTTTTCAGAGAGGCAGAATGTATTACATGCCCAGTGACACGCCCGTGGTTCTGAGCGTGTAAAAGCTTCTGTGTTATGGAGTTAGGGCACGGTCAGGGACACGCCCGTGTGGTTGAGCGTGTCATGTTTAGGGTTTGCCCTAGTTAACTCTTAATTTGATTATCTCATGTGTATTCCTAAGCAAGTGTATGTTATTATTTTTGGATTAGGTCTTGAAGAAAGTGATTTGTCATTGATCTAATAAGTAAAAGAATCTTGGAAAAGGAAAGTGTTTAGAGTTGTGTGAATTGTTATTGAGGTAAGTACAAACCTTGCATTGTTGCATATATTCATGTGAATCTTGTGAAATGTAATTTATGTATAATGTGAAATGAGATGATTGAGGCATGTATGCATATATGATTATGTTCAATGTAATTGATTATGGATATGTGAAAGATGATGTATTATATTGTGAATTGAGACATGATGATTCAAATGTGATGAGAAGCCATTGTGAGTGGCTATGGTTATACAAATGAAAGTGTTGAGGCATGATTGCCTATTTGATATTCAGTATACAAATTGAGAAAGAGAATAATGATATAATTGTATGTTTAATATGTTATTCAGTTTCAGAGTTCTGGATTTGGGTGGCATGCCTATGAAATTATGAATAGTAACAGTCTTGCCGGGTTGAGGATCTCTTCAAGTTGAGTTGAATTGAGGTCCAAGAGACTGGGTCTGTTACATTATGAGAATTGTGATTATGAGATATATGATTGGTAACAGTCTTGCCGGGTTGAGGATCTCCTCAATTTGTTGAGTGATGGTCCAAGAGACTGGGTCTGTTACACTATCCATGGATAGAGATATATATATATATATATATATATGTTGCCTACGGGCTTGATTATTGTGATTATGAACCAAAGCAGTAACTCTGAATTCTGAATATCGTATTAAACACTTGTTGGGCCCATAGGTGTTTATGTCATGATGATGTTATAGTGTGATGAAATAATGCAATATTCATGGAATATTGTAATTTGAGTATGATCTTTATGGTTTGATTGTATATCATTATTATTGATTGTGCATAATAGCATTATGGTTTGTACTACTGAGTTATTGGCTCAGCGCGATTATGATTCATCGCGCAGGTGATAGAGGAGATAGAGTTGAGACGGAAGATTCCTCTAGACCTAGTTGAGGTTGTTTTGATTGTGAAGAGTTGGATTAAAGCTTAGAGATCAGAGAGTCAAGCTTCCAATCATGTATATATTTCATATTTTGTAATTTTTGAGGTTTAATGTATTTATATTTGTAAGTTTTGGATGTAACTTCCGTTGCGTAATAAACAAATGTTTTTATCTATTGTGTCTTATGATTTTCATTTCTCTTTATTTGGTATTTCTTAAATTTTTAGTTTTACTTTAAATATGATTTGTGTATTTATAAAGTGGGTCATTTCTATATTCAGTATACGTATAATACGATCGTATAAGCATGCTTTGTACGTATACGGGATATAGGGGTGTTACAATTGTGTTTGTGATAAAAGGTAGAGTTTTGCCTCACCAGGGGACGATGGAAGACAGGATGTACTTAATTCTTTCTCTTTATTATTCTTGTTTTCCATTGAGGACAATGTAAATTCTAAAGTGTGGGGTAATCTTTTAGCTTTTCTTTAATTTTTGTTTTGGTTGCCTTGGTGTGTTTATTGTGTTTGTTGTGCATGGCATAATTGTTGAAAATTTATTAATCTTTTCTTTGATTCTAGCTTTGTAGTTGAGACTTTAGTATCATCATAGAAAATAGCATTTGAATTCATTCAGGATCAATTTTCACATTCTGCAATTCATGACATATAAATCTTTGAGAACCCACCTGTGTGAGTTTTGAGCCTCATAATTTGATATTATTATCAGTTGATTTTCTTTTCTTAAGTGTGAACCTTCATGATTTTGCATCTTTAGAGCTTGCTTTTGCATACTAATTGAACTCACATTATGATTTAATCTCGAGTTTTAAAATGATGAAGGCAAATTAGGTTAGCCCTTTAGCTTAAAAAGACCTCCCTTAATATTGAATTCCTTAGTGAGTCAAGTTGAGTCTTTGACCTTTTTCTTGTTTGATCAACACAATTCATAACTCAACTTTTTCTTATTATCATTATACCTGCATTAAGGAATGGAGTTTCTTATGATATGACAATAGGGTGGTTTATTTCAAAGTGTGGAGTGAGCAAGTAAAAAAAAAATGGTATTGCTATTTGGGGTTGAAATGCATATTTTGCACATTGTATTTGATTAAGAGTTGATTATACTTTTCCTCTACATTTTAAGCTAGATGTTCTATGCAATGTTATATTTTGTATATATATGTATTTAAAAAAAAGAAAAAAAATTATATATGATAAAAAAAAGAGAATAAAAAAAAGAAGATATATATATACAAAATTCATATATGTTCTAGCATTGGTTATCAAAAGAGGAATGTCGACTCATGTATTTTTCTTGAAGTATGCAAGTATGTGAAGTATTAATGGATTGTGAGTACGCCATTTGAGGGAGTTATGAATTTCTTAAGCAAGAGTATTGTCTAATATAAATACTCCATTTCTTGATGCTCCAGCTTAAATGTCTTTTCTCACACCTTTACCTTAGCCCCATTACATCCAAATAAAAGACCTTCAGATTATTTCTTGAGAAAGTCAGTGAGGGAGATTGGATAATTAAGCAAGTTTATGGTAGTATGCAGTCATGAGTGGTTTGAGTGAATTAACATTTGAAATCGAGTGAAACACTTAGATGAGAGATAAGATTTGTATGTCTAGATTAATGAATGAGTTAAGAAAATCCTTGATTGAAGTAAGATGCAAATATTTATGGATGAGTCTTAAAGGATTTCATCTTATACGCTGGAATTATAGTTAAGGTTGTTTGATTTTTTAATTTATACCATGTGAATTTGCTTGAGGACAAGCAAAGTTGTAAGTGTGGGGTAGTTGTTTTATTAGTTTTTGTTATAGATTTGTGTCTTGTTTATTATGATAATTATTGTTTTATTTAGGTATTTTGTTAGTTTTTATCGGTTTGTTTAGTGTTTTCATTAATTTTGATAGTTTTAGTTTATTTCAGTGTTTATGTTGTTTTTTATCTAGTTTTTAGTAAGGTGTTTATGTTTTGTTAGTTATTATTTATTTACTTTTTGTTTAAAGTTTGTTTGAAGTTTTGTTTTAGGTTAAAAAGCCAAGGAAGCAAATTGAAGGAAAAAAGGACAGTAGCTGACACAGGCAGAGGACACGGCCAAGTCACTGGCCGTGTCTCATACCAAGTTGAAAAGGAAGTTCAAGACACAGAGAGGGACACATGCAAGGGACACGGCCAAGTCAGTGGCCGTGTCCCTCCAAAAAGGCTCCAACACGGCCAAGTCACTCCAACTTGGCCGTGTTTCACTTAATTCCAAAGGCAAAGAAGTAGCAACTCACACAGAAGCAAACACAGGCAAGGGACACGGCCAAGTCAGTGGCCGTGTCCCTCCAAAATGATCCAACACGGCCAAGTCACTTCCAACTTGGCCGTGTCACTCAAAAGAAGGAAAGCAAGCAGAAGTGAACACATGTAAGGGACACGGCTGAGTCACTAGCCGTGTCCCTCCAAAGATCACCAACACGGCCAAGTCAGCGAATTTTTTAAAGCGGACGTTTCATATAAAAGAAAAAAAGAAGCTAGGGTTTTGAAGAGTTGACAATTTGGAGAGCAGATTGAGCCGTCAAAGAGATTAGGGTTTTGATAACTTAGTTTTTCTTTGATTTTTTATTACACTTTGTTTTATCTAGCTTAGATTAGATTTTTCTAGCCATTGATACATCCTTCTTGCAAGATTTGATCAAGAGATTCTTCAGAAGCTTCAAGGAGTTTGTAAATTGGTTTTGTTCTCAAACTTATTCTATTTATTTTCATTGAAATTGTATTAATGGATATTATCATGTCTAATTTGATTTCTTTGAACATTAATGAGACGAGTATGTTTGATAGCAATATGAACTAATTTGATCTAGTCTAGGGTTTGTATGGATTTGCTATGATTGTATGAATTGGTTATTACTCTTAACTCAATTATTTCTTTAAGCCTTTATTGAATGAAATATTGTTAATATATAATTGATTGGCCACCAATTATGTGTTTTAGGTATTAGATGATGGATTGAGAGATGAAGTCTAATACTGGAACAATTCAATTAAGGACTTAGGTGAATTAGAGAAATAACCTATTAAAAAGATTATTTCAATTATAATAAGATTAGTTGAAAAAAGTTTGAATGCGAGAGCTTATTTCCTTGACTAGATTAATTAAGTTGTTTGAGATTTAATCTTTGAAATTAAATTAGTTAAGAGGAATAACCGTTCATACATTTAAGTAGTAGCGAAGTGCAAACCCTAGACCTTTCTATCAAGTGAAGCAAAACATCAGCTTAATTTACTTTTATTCATTTTAAACTTCAATCAATCTTTTTCATTAGTTGTTAGCAATTTCAATTTTCTCCATTACTTGTTATTCATAATCTAATAATCAATTAGCCACTTTAGCTTCCTTGTGAGATGACCTTGGGGTGACCACCTTTGCTGCAGCTACCTCGTATACTTGCGAGTGACGCTTTGTGGTAGAGTTAATTCGAGCGCAACAAGTTTTTGGCGTCGCTGCCGGGGAGGCTAATTGGCTTAATTGTTTATTAGTTTTAGAAATTTTAGATTATTTTTCATTGTTTACTTTTGATTTTATTTTTCTTTTGTTTTTAATAAATTCTTTTTCTAGAAAATTCTGTTTATGCAAGGCAGGAGGTCACTCGAAGGAGAGCTACATCCATTTATTCCAGAAATTCAGAGAGTAAAAAGGTGCAGGGAAGAGTTCGAACTGTACACAGGATTTGATACTACAGAGGAGGACACTTCTGATTTTGAGTCGGAATCTGCACAATCTGTTAAAATGGCTGAAGAAAGGCAAAGAATGATGAGAGACTTTGCTAGACCTGTCATTGGAACTTCCACCTCTTGCATAAGACTGACAGATGCAGCAAGAAATTATGAGTTGAAGAACATTCACTACAACATGCTGCCATCATTTTATGGAGTTCCAAATGAAGATACTTTGAACTTTATTCGGGATTTCTACTCCACCCTCAACACTTCTCCATTGGGAGGATTAACAGAAGATCAGTTGAGGATGAGATGTTTCCCTTATTCTTTGAAGGATAGGGCAAAGAGCTGGCTTATGATGTTGCCTGAAAACTCTTTGAGAACTTGGGAGAAAGTTTATAACAAATTTATGGGCAAGTTTTATTCACATCAAAAGACAGCTGAATTGAGAGGGAAGATTGCTACATTCTCTCAATTTGAGGGAGAACCATTTCATGAGGCTTGGGACAGATTCAAGATGTTATTGATCCAGTGTCCACATCATCACTACCCACTTCAACTTCTGAATCAGTTTTTCTATGATGGTCTCACCCAGCAATTTCAGAACACTGTTGATAATGCAGCTGGGGAACCATGGGAGAAAAGATAGCTGATGAAACTTATGAGATTTTTGAGATGTTGGGAGCTAATTCTCAATAGAAGAGTGTAAGAGGAAGAAGTAAAGGGGTGAACCAATTGGAGGCCAATAGTGAGATGGTAAATCAGATAGCTGAGTTGACAAGGCAAGTGCAGATGCTGAACATGAAGAACAATATTTCTTCATCTACTCAAGAAGCGTGTGGAATCTGTGGAACTTTTGGGCATGGAGCAAATATTTGCCCCTCCGCATATGAGTCTTATGGGAATGAAGCTGAGCAAGTCAATGCCATGGGGGGATTTCAACTAAGGGCCCGGAACGATCCTTACTCCAATTCTTATAACCCTGGTTGGAAGAATCACCCAAATTTTTCTTGGGCAACAAATAATTCTCGGTAGCCTTTTCATTTGCTCCAGAGACAGAACCAATAGCAGGGTCAATCCTCAAATCAAGGGCAGTCTAAGATAGAGAGCTTGGAGGAAAGTTTACAAGCTTTCATCAAAGTCAGTGCTCAAAATCAAGAGATGACTAATAAGAGGCTGGATTCATTAGAAGCATCTTTTAAAAAGGACAACTTGCACAACAGATGCAGATTCAACAGAAGGGGAAATTTCCAAGTCAACCTAAGCAGGCACATTCAGTGATTGTTCTTAGAAGTGGTAAGGTAATTAACACTAATGTTGAAAATAACTCTGTGAATGCAGGTGACTAAGGGAACAAGAAGGAAGGAGAACCAGAGAACAAAGGTGCTGGAGATATATCAATGAGGAAGTCCCTTTCAGCAGATTTACATAAGGCAAGCAATCCATACCGGCCACCTATACCATTCCCCAGCAGGTTGAAGGATGATAAACCAGATAAGCAATTTTCTAACATCTTCAACATGCTGTCTAAGGTAAGTATTAACTTACCCTTACTGGAAGCAATAAAGAACATGCCGGCTTATGCCAAATTCTTCAAAGAGCTGATCACCAAGAAAAAGAGGTATGAGCCGAATGAAAAGGTGATAGTTTCAGAGGTAGCTAGTGTTGTTTTGCAGCATAAACTACCTCCCAAGCTAAAGGATCCTGGTAGCTTTATAATTCAGATTACTGTGGGAAATGGAAAGGGGACTGAGGGCATGTGTGATTTAGGAGCTAGTGTGAATTTGATGCCTTATTCTGTTTATAAAGAATTAGAACTAGGGGAACTGAAACCGACCAAAATGGTGTTGCAATTAGCTGATAGATCTTTAGATTCCCGAAAGGGGTTATAGAAGATGTGTTAGTTAAGGTTGGAGGGTTAATAGTACCTGTGGATTTCATAGTTCTTGACATGGAAGGGAGTAACCCTGCACCATCAGCACACACTATTTTGCTGGGTAGGCCTTTCATGGCTACTACCAACACCTTAATAGATGTTAAAAATGGTAAGTTGTCAATGACTGTCTTAGGAAAAACTGTTGAATTTTCTATTTTTAACACTTCTCCTATTCCTACAACTGCTTTATATGAGGAATGTTCTTTAATTAATTGTGTTGAAGCAGTTGTTCCAGATGCTTTCTTGCAGACAGGTTCCTTAGATAAATTGGAGCTGAAACTGACCTTAGAAGAGGGGACTAAACCAGTGAGGGAGACCCAAAGGTGCCCTAACCCAAAGGCATATGAGAGCTCGAGGATTTACAAGGATCGCACTAAAGCACTTAATGACAGATTTATTGTGCGACATACATTGAGTCCAGGTATGAAAGTTTTACTTTTTAACTCTCGACTCCGTCTGTTTCTAAGTAAACTCAATTCTCGATGGAGTGGTCCTTTCGAGGTAACTAAGGTATGTCCTTCTGGTGCCATTGAATTGTTTAACTCTAGAACTAATAAGACTTTTAAAGCAAATAGACATAGAGTTAAACCATATAAAGAAGGATTTCGGGAATTGAGGATCATTGACAGTATTTTGATCCACGATTCCTAGTCTTGCATGATGTCCAGCTTTATGACATTAAAGAAGCGCTAAATGGGAGGCAACCCATTAGTTTGAATTTCTTTTTCATAATTTTATATTTTGCAATTTTGATTTTATGTTTAGTTTAAATTAATGGAAATCCTAAAGCTCTCTTGCATCTTGTTTTTGAACATTTGTGTTTGTGATAAAAAGGTAGAGTTTTGCCTCACCAGGGGACGATGGAAGACAGGATGTACTTAATTCTTTCTCTTTATTATTCTTGTTTTCCATTGAGGACAATGTAAATTCTAAAGTGTGGGGTAATCTTTTAGCTTTTCTTTAATTTTTGTTTTGGTTGCCTTGGTGTGTTTATTGTGTTTGTTGTGCATGGCATAATTGTTGAAAATTTATTGATCTTTTCTTTGATTCTAGCTTTGTAGTTGAGACTTTAGTATCATCATAGAAAATAGCATTTGAATTCATTCAGGATCATTTTTCACATTCTGCAATTCATGACATATAAATCTTTGAGAACCCGCCTGTGTGAGTTTTGAGCCTCATAATTTGATATTATTATCAGTTGATTTTCTTTTCTTAAGTGTGAACCTTCATGATATTGCATCTCTAGAGCTTGCTTTTGCATACTAATTGAACTCACATTATGATTTAATCTCGAGTTTTAAAATGATGAAGGCAAATTAGGTTAGCCCTTTAGCTTAAAAAGACCTCCCTTAATATTGAATTCCTTAGTGAGTCAAGTTGAGCCTTTGACCTTTTTCTTGTTTGATCAACACAATTCATAACTCAACTTTTTCTTATTATCATTATACCTGCATTAAGGAATGGAGTTTCTTATGATATGACAATAGGGTGGTTTATTTCAAAGTGTGGGGTGAGCAAGTAAAAAAAAATGGTATTGCTATTTGGGGTTGAAATGCATATTTTGCACATTGTATTTGATTAAGAGTTGATTATTCTTTTCCTCTACATTTTAAGCTAGATGTTCTATGCAATGTTATATTTTGTATATATATGTATTTAAAAAAAAGAAAAAAAATTATATATGATAAAAAAAAAGAGAATAAAAAAAAGAAGATATATATATACAAAATTCATATATGTTCTAGCATTGGTTATCAAAAGAGGAATGTCGACTCATGTATTTTTCTTGAAGTATGCAAGTATGTGAAGTATTAATGGATTGTGAGTATGCCATTTGAGGGAGTTATGAATTTCTTAAGCAAGAGTATTGTCTAATATAAATACTCCATTTCTTGATGCTCCAGCTTAAATGTCTTTTCTCACACCTTTACCTTAGCCCCATTACATCCAAATAAAAGACCTTCAGATTATTTCTTGAGAAAGTCAGTGAGGGAGATTGGATAATTAAGCAAGTTTATGGTAGTATGCAGTCATGAGTGGTTTGAGTGAATTAACCTTTGAAATCGAGTGAAACACTTAGATGAGAGATAAGATTTGTATGTCTAGATTAATGAATGAGTTAAGAAAATCCTTGATTGAAGTAAGATGCAAATATTTATGGATGAGTCTTAAAGGATTTCATCTTATACGCTGGAATTATAGTTAAGGTTGTTTGATTTTTTAATTTATACCATGTGAATTTGCTTGAGGACAAGCAAAGTTGTAAGTGTGGGGTAGTTGTTTTATTAGTTTTTGTTATAGATTTGTGTCTTGTTTATTATGATAATTATTGTTTTATTTAGGTATTTTGTTAGTTTTTATCGGTTTGTTTAGTGTTTTCATTAATGTTGATAGTTTTAGTTTATTTCAGTGTTTATGTTGTTTTTTATCTAGTTTTTAGTATGGTGTTTATGTTTTGTTAGTTATTATTTATTTACTTTTTGTTTAAAGTTTGTTTGAAGTTTTGTTTTAGGTTAAAAAGCCAAGGAAGCAAATTGAAGGAAAAAAGGACAGTAGCTGACACAAGCAGAGGACACGGCCAAGTCACTGGCCGTGTCTCATACCAAGTTGAAAAGGAAGTTCAAGACACAGAGAGGGACACATGCAAGGGACACGGCCAAGTCAGTGGCCGTGTCCCTCCAAAAAGGCTCCAACACGGCCAAGTCACTCCAACTTGGCCGTGTTTCACTTAATTCCAAAGGCAAAGAAGTAGCAACTCACACAGAAGCAAACACAGGCAAGGGACATGGCCAAGTCAATGGCCGTGTCCCTCCAAAATGATCCAACACGGCCAAGTCACTTCCAACTTGGCCGTGTCACTCAACCAAAGAAGAAAAGAAGGAAAGCAAGCAGAAGTGAACACATATAAGGGACACGGCCGAGTCACTGGCCGTGTGTAATATCCCAATGTGTGCCCTAAAAGTTTGGATATAATTGTTGTTTGTTTGAATTATGTGTATATGTTATGTTGATAAGAAATGAAATGGAAAAGAGAATGTTTAGGTATTGTTTAAAAAGGAAAGTAATGTGTAGAGAGAAAGTGTATATGTTGGGTATATGGTAATATATATAACATATATGTGGGTCAAATGAGGAGTCAAGGGAAGAAGATATTTTATTTGTGATATGTGAAATTACCTAAATGGGCAAGTAAGTGAAAAGAGAGTTAAAACAAATGGAAAGGGGTATTTAGGTAAATTCTTGTTTTGGAATACATGGTGGAGATTTAAAGAGATGATAACTTGACTTTTCTTCATTTTTCCTCTTCTTCTCTTTCCCATGTTGGCCGGCCATCCCATAGCAAGAGAGCAAAGTGAGATTTGTTTATTCCAAGTTTCAAATTGAAGGAAGAATCAAAGGATTAAGTTGGAGATTTGTGGAATTTCATCAATTTTGGTAAGTACTCTCTTGATTCCTTTGCTATTTTGAAGTTGTGTTTGAGGTGAGTTATGATTTGTTGATTTTATGATTTGGTGTGTTTGAGATGTGTTTATAAGTGTTGAAATTGAGTGTAAGGTAAAAAGATTGAATAGGTGTTGGTTTTGGTTTGAAGATGGTAAGTTAAGTGGATGTTGATATTGAAAGAATAAGAGTGATGTTGGTTTTAGGGTTTTGAAGTGGTAAGTGATTAAATGTGTTGTTGATGTATTGTTAATGTGAATATTGTGATGAATATGTAAAATAAGTGTTAATGACATTGATTATATCCATTTGAATAAGGTTATGTTGTGTTTAATGTGTTTTAATTCAATCAAAAGAGATTTGGCCATGTTTAGGGTTTTTATTCTTGAGAGACACGGCCAAACTAAAGAAGAGACACGGGCAAGACTGAATATTTTTGGGAGACACGGCCAAGTTTAAGGAAATTTGGCCGTGTTGGATCAATTTTGGAGAGACACGGCCACTGGCTTGGCCGTGTCCCTTGACTGTGTTTGCTACTGCCGGATTTCTTTCATTTTGTTTTCTTTGGATTTAAGGGAGACACGGCCAAGCTAGGGGAGTCTTGGCCGTGTTGGAGCTTGAATTGAGAGACACGGCCACAAGCTTGGCCGTGTCCCTTGAGTGTGTTGGCTACTGTGATTGTCCTTTGTTCTTCTTGCTTTGTTGAGATTGAACATACATTTGATGATGCATATGATACTATATGAACAATGTTATGTTTTATGCATTGTGCATCTTGTGAATGGTAATGTGTTATATGAATAATGTACTTTGAAATGTTATATCAATGATGATATATGTGTAATATGAATTGAGATATGATATGATATGAGGCCATTGTGATTGGCTATGATAACTCAAATATGATGTGAAGCCATTGTGATTGGCTATGATGATTCAATTAAAAGACATAAGGCATGGTTGCCTAATTGATGATGAGACTTGAGAATGAAATAATAAATGAATTGTGTGTCTAATGTGTTATTCATTTTCAAAGTTTTGTTGTTGGTGGCATGCCTAATGGTAACAATCTCTTGAAGTTAGGTTGGATTTGATCCTTGAAGCCTAATTGAGATGTTACAACCCTTGAAGCTAGGTTGGGTTGGTTCTTGAAGCCAAGTTGGGTTGATACTTAGCATGCTTTGTTCCCCTTGAAGCTTGGTTGAACCTAATCCTTGAAGCCTAGTTGGGTTTATGATAATGATAAATATGATAACAAAACCAAAGCATTAACTCTGAAAATTGAATGGCACATTAGTATGTTTTGGGCCCATGCTTGTCTTTGTATTTAATGTGATTCTTGAATGGTAAAATTTATGGAACTATGAAGATGTAATTTGAATGTTGTTATGACATTGAACAAAGTATGATGTGGAAATGTGACATTCTTTTAAATGATGTATGAGATTAATTGTGACATTATATCATATTAAAGCATCATGTTAGTATACTTTGTACTACTAAGCCGTTGGCTTAGCGCGATAGTGTTTAATCGCGCAGGTGACAGAGTTGAACCTGAGAGCTCCTCGAGACCAAGTGAGACTAGACATTGAGGATTTTCTTTTGGGACTTAAAGATCATAGAAGAGCTGCCAATCATGTATATATATTCTATGTTTTGTAATCTTTGATTTATAACATATTTGTAATAACTTCCGCTGTTAATTAATAAATGTTTTTATATATGGTGTCTTTTAGATTTCTTTTAAAATGTTTGAGATTGGTTTCACTTATTTACAAAGATATTTGTTGTGTATTATTTTAAAACTGTGGCATTTTCTATATTCAGTATACGTATATTACGATCGTTTAAGCATGCTTGGTACGTATACGGGATATAGGGGTGTTACAATTGCTTTGGTATCAGAGCCTAGGTTTGAGATTCTCAACCTAGGTCAAGTGTAAGAAAAAGAATGTTTTGATTTTAAAAAGTGGATTTTTGAATAACATATATGTTGGTATTGGCAGTCTCTGATCTTTAATGAGAAGTATTCTGCTGTGTTTGCAGATATAGGTTGTGATGGATCCTCATTTGCATCAGTCAGTTGAGGGTAGTGCAGAGAGTGTTGCTCCTGATGATGGAGCTAGAGTGGATAGTGCTGGAGAGGCACCTGCTTCTGTGTCGGGGGGACCAGCTGGTGAGGATGTTCGTCCAGTTTGGCTTAGGCATGTGGTAGAGATTATGAGGCAAGCACAAGTGCAACCACCGCCACCCCCACAGCCTTTGGTATCAGTGAGACAGTATGATAAATTAAGGAAGTACGGAGCAGAAGATTTCTTGGGTACTATTAATCTAGCTGTAGCTGAGCAGTGGCTAGATAAAGTACAGAGAATATTTGTTCAGTTACAAGCCACTCCAGAAGAAAAATTTGATTATGCAAGATCCTTGTTGCAGAAGGATGCATATAACTGGTGGAAGACAGTGCCTCATGCTATGGATGATCCATCTACCTTGTCCTATGCTGATTTTCTAAGAGAGTTTGAATTGAAGTATACTCCGAGGGAGTATAAGGATGTGAAGAAAATGGAGTTTCTAAGCTTGAAGTAAGATCACCGGACTGTGACGGAATATGAGTTAGAGTTTATTAGGTTGAGCCAGTATGCTGGGGGTATTATATCTGATGAGATAGATAGATGCAGGAGATTTGAGGAGGGATTGAGGCCCTCTATCTTGTGTCTTGTGGCTGGATCTAGGTATCATGATTTTTCCCAGCTTGTGGCAGCAGCTCGGAGTGTGGAAAGAGCTCAGGTTACGTATATTATGATCGTTTAAGCATGCTTGGTACGTATACGGGATATAGGGGTGTTACACCGTGTCCCTCCAAAGATCACCAACACGGCCAAGTCACATCCAACTTGGCCGTGTCTCTCATGAACCAAAGCCGTAGCGAATTTTTTAAAGCGGACGTTTCATATAAAAGAAAAAAAGAAGCTAGGGTTTTGAAGAGTTGACAATTTGGAGAGCAGATTGAGCCGTCAAAGAGATTAGGGTTTTGATAACTTAGTTTTTCTTTGATTTTTGATTACAATTTGTTTTATCTAGCTTAGATTAGATTGTTCTAGCCATTGATACATTCTTCTTGCAAGATTTGATCAAGAGATTCTTCAGAAGCTTCAAGGAGTTTGTAACTTGGTTTTGTTCTCAAACTTTGTCACATCCGCCTACTGCATTTATGCAGTGTAGACACGTGCATAGCGAGAGTAGGGAAAAGGAGAAGATAATTCTTGATAACAGCCCTAGATAAGGTTGTATGACAAAAGGGACATAATTGTAATTTTTAATAAAGTTGGGGACGTAGATGTAATTTCAAAGAAAGTTGCACCGGATGTTCTTAATAGTGCATATAATAGATTTCAAAAATGGAATGTAGAGAAAAACCGGATCGCAACGACGTGTAACGGTTTTTCCAGGAAATGTCCCGTTAAAGAAAAATGAAGAAATGTTGACTAAGGGAATTTTGGTCATTATCAATTAAAGTTATACATGAATTTAGGGTAGGAAATAAAGACGTGAGTACGTAGAGAATGGCGAGAGGTTAAATATGAAACGATCGTCAATGGAAACGAAGCCGGAGAAAACCCGAGCAAAAATAGGACCTAAAGGGAATTTTGTAAAAAGTTGAGGGCTTATCGGTAATTTTTCAAAATGACTTGGAAACCTAAAATAGACCTTATAAATAGAAAGTAGAGGTCGAGAGGATCAAAACTATATATAGTTTGACTCATGGAACTATACGGTTTAAAAGATATGATCGATTAATCGCCGGAACGTAATGTGGCTCGGTTTCGTGTCGGGACTGGATGGGTAACCCGGGACAACTTTATGAGATCCAATGGGAAGAGAGACAAGTGGAAAGAAGTAAAGGAAAAAGGAAGTTATAAAAATCAAAGGTTGGCCAATCAAAAGAAAACATTTAGCATGTGTAATAAATGTGTAATAAATGAAGAAAGAGAAAAAGTGGACAAGTGGGCAAGGTGATCATCATTTCCTTTGTCTATAAATATATGTGATATGAAGAGCAAATTCTCTCTTTTTCCACTCACCAAATTCGGCCAACAAAAGAAAATACCAAGGGACTTCCAAGTTTCTCCAAATTTGATTTTTAAGGTATGTTTTTAAGGTTTTCTAGTAAGTAGACTTTGATTTTAGTATTAGTTTTAGGTAGTTATATATTTATTGGAAGATTGGGAATTAGAGTCTTATATGGAATTGAAAAACATAATAATAATATTAAGTAAGTGATGAGATTAATTGATTAAATGGAAGAACCAAGATATAGAAAGATTAATAAGGTTGGATTAGGGGTTTCGGTTGGAAAAGAAATAGAGGATAATTTATTATTTTGAAATTCTAAGGTTTATGTTGTATCTTGAATTGATTGAAGGAGAAATAAAGAATTAAAGAAGGAGAAGAAAGAAAAGCCAAGAGGAATTAAAGAAATAAGGTTTGGTACTCTACCTTTGAATAATTAGTTTGGTACTTTACTTTTGAATAATAAATTTTGGTTTGATGCTTTACAAACTTTGGTTTATGAAAGTTTTGTTGTTGATGCTTAAATATATTGATTTGAGTTAAACATGCAAAAGTTGTCAAAGGGAAGTGTTTGAATCTTCACTTTACTATTAAAGAAGCCTTAATATTGATTTGCAAAAGAAAAATAAACTATCCTATGCATTTTATGTGTTTGGGCCGAAATGGTCCCAAAAAGACAGCTTTCTGGACCTTTTTGTGGAAATCGTTTGAGGCAGCAAATGAATGAATTTTTCAACGAAATTTTACATGCAATTAGTCAACATATGATATAAGTTTTCTGTAAAATTTCAGCTAAAAATAAGATCATTTACTTGGTCAAATGCATGACTGAAGTGGACTGAAATTTTGACGAAAACCCAGATTTTACTATTCATTTGGTCATGCCATTTTGCGTTGCCGATTTGTCTCGCCGCAACACTATTCATTTGGTCAATTTGTGATATTTTGAGAAATGCTTTGAAATGTTTGATGTGTTTATTGTGGATGTTAAATATGCGAAAAAGGGGAATGGTTTGACTAAAGAATGTGTTGCGCGGCATAAATGGCAAAGTGCGATGGGAATTTAAAATGATTTCGCGAGTCATCCTAAAATGAGGTTTGAGACTTAAATTAAATTATTTAAAGCTTTATGCTCTACTGGATAGTGGGAGTGGTAGATAAGGGTATGGTGCACTATACTAACTTATGCAGTACTGCTTGATATTGTGATTGAATTGATATGATCTGAACTCAATGGTGAGGGCCATTGGGGGCCAATGGTGAGGGCCATTGGTTATAACCAGGATGGTGAGGGCCATTCCTGTGATCTGATATCGGTGGTGAGGGTCACCTATGTTACAGTGGTGAGGGCCACTGCCTTATCACTATGGTTCCCTATATCCCAGTAGAGCCTGGATCAAAGACATATTATTTTTCGTTGAACTATATAATGCAAATGAATTTGAATTATGATTTTACATTATTGAAAACATAGCATACTGAATGTATCACGATTTCTATTGGTATAATGTTGGTTGATTGTTGATTTTATTATTTCCTTTTTACTTCGAATACTTTCATGTACTACTTTTATTTTTATTGGTAAAGTACCCACTGAGCGACAACGCTCAGCGAGTTAAGTTTTCCTTGACTCGTAGGTTCGGAGCAGTAGATAAATCTTGGGGAAGCAACGACCAGACCACAGCAAATCTCAGGGGTAGATCTTTTAGTTCCATTATGAGTCGATAGTTGTGGCATGTATATGAATAAATATAAAAGAGATTTTCTATGTTATAATTGTATGTTAGTAGTATGTAATAATCATAAATCTTTACTTTATGTTATATTAGAAGTGTGAACTCTTCGTGCAGGTTTGTAGTTGAGGGTATAAGGTGGATTCATTGGGAGTGCATTAAATTTGATGGTATTCTTATTCACATTGGTATGTGTAAAATGTTTTCAAAAATCAGAAAAACAAGTTTTGACGACACTTGGGATCCAAATTTCTAGGCGGAACTATGGCAAAATTTCTGTAAAAATCAGAACTAAAATTTGACTAAGTAAATTGGTAGCAACAATTAGGATAGTGTGGCACCTCTACTCAGCTTACACATGTAGGTTGGGAAGGGGTGTTACAATTAGTGGTATCAGAGCTAAGGTTTAGCCGCTTCTGGGTAATCCAACATAGGAGGATGTACGTTTTATGTCGGGAGTGGCCATTACCGACGTAAAACGAGATATCCTGTAGTAAATAAGAGATTGTACGATTTCATGGAGTCCTAAATTTTGCAATGTATATAAGGGCTTCCTAATATTGTAAAACTTTGTGTTTGGAAATAAATAAAAGTTGTGTTGTATATGTGTTAATTAAGAATTTTATATTTATATACATGCCACCTAGGGTAAGATAATGCTGTTGGTCTGGGTCCTTAATAATGATGGGATGGTATATGTTTACTCTTTAGATGTCGCAAGCAGCGCAGTGTGATATAGAGGAGGAGGTCGAGTCTCAGGCCTCCCGAGTTGTAGAAATGCGTGTATCTGAGACATCAGCGTCGGAGCAGCCACCCGCTGATGCTCCTATTCCCAATGATATGTTGCAACAAATGGCTGCCGTATTTCGGCAGATAGCCTGCGTTGCCCCAGCCCCACCCCCAGCGCCAGCACCCATACCAGTACCTGCTGTAGGAGGGGAAAGGAAACCCCCGATAGAAAAGATAAGAAAGTATGGTGCGAAGGAGTTTAAGGCTCGAAGGGACGATGATTCTTCAACAGCCGAGTATTGGCTGGAAGGAACAATACGAGCCTTAGATCAGTTACAGTGTACGCCAGAAGAGCGAGTGATATGTGCTACTTCCTTATTAGTGGAAGAAGCATATATATGGTGGGACACAGTTCACCAACGAGTTTCACCGGAACAGAGAACATGGGATTTCTTTGTGAATGAGTTCAAGAGGAAGTTTATATCGGAGGCATACCTAGATGCCAAGAAAAAGGAGTTTCTACACTTAAAGCAAGGTCGACTGACCGTTGCTGAGTACGAGAGGGAATATTAGTTACTAACCCATTAGGAAATGAGGTGATTACTAGGAAGGTAGTGAAAGATTGCCCCGTAGAGATACACGGACATATCTTTTGGGGAGATTTATTTGAACTACCATTTCAAGAATTCGATGCTATTCTTGGGATGGATTGGTTGGCCAAGCACGATGCACTAGTTGACTGTAAACGGAAGAGAGTTACCTTGTATACTGCAGACGGTGACGAAGTGACCCTAGTAGGAAAAAGGAAGGACTATCTAACTAACATTATTTCTGCCATGACGGCTAAGAGGTTAGTGCAAAAAGGTTGCGAGGCATACCTGGTATGTGCATTAGTAGCGAAAGAAGAGGCACCAAAGTTACAAGATATACCTACTGTATGCGATTTTCCCGACGTATTTCCTGATGATTTACCCGGATTACCACCTAAATGAGAGGTGGAATTCATCATAGACGTGTACCCGGGAGCTGCACCAGTATCCATCGCACCTTACCGAATGGCGCCAGCGGAGCTAAAAGAATTAAAGGTACAGCTACAAGAACTTTTAGACAAGGGGTTCATAAGGCCAAGTGTGTCACCATGGGGAGCACCAGTATTGTTCGTGAAAAAGAAAGACGGATCCTTAAGGTTGTGTGTAGATTACCGTCAACTTAATAAGCTGACCATCAAAAACAAGTATCCGTTACCTCGCATAGATGATCTGTTTGATCAACTCAAAGGTGCTGGAGTCTTTTCAAAAATTGATCTACGATCGGGTTATCATCAATTGAGAATTAAAGATGAAGACATATCAAAAACCGCATTCAGAACTCGCTATGGACATTATGAATTCATTGTTATGCCTTTCGGATTAACGAACGCACCTGCAGTATTCATGGATCTGATGAATAGAATCTTCCACCCGTATTTGGATCAGTTCGTGGTGGTATTTATTGACGACATATTGGTGTATTCAAAGAATCGAGAGGATCATGATCGTCACCTTAGAATTGTTTTGCAAACCCTGCGTGAGAAGCAGTTATACGCTAAGTTCAGCAAATGCGAATTTTGGTTGGAAGAAGTAGCATTCTTGGGACATATTGTATCGGCAGAAGGAATAAGGGTCGATCCCAAGAAAATAGAAGCAGTATTGGAATGGAAGTCACCTAAGACAGTAACGGAAGTTCGTAGTTTCTTGAGATTAGCAGGATATTATCGGAGATTCGTTAAAGGGTTTTCCATGATCGCCGTACCTATGACCAAGCTACTTCAGAAGAATGCCAAATTCCAGTGGACCGACGCTTGTCAAAGGAGCTTTGAAAAGCTGAAACAAAAACTTACTGAAGCACCTATTCTTACACAACCAGAATCAGGAAAAGATTTTGTGATTTATAGCGATGCATCCCATATCGAGTTAGGTTGTGTATTGATGCAGGAAGGCAAAGTCATTGCGTATGTCTCTCGACAGCTCAAGCCACATGAAAAGAATTATCCTACGCATGACTTAGAGCTAGCAGCGATTGTTTTGGCTTTCAAGACGTGGAGGCATTACTTATACGGGGAAAAATGTTACATCTTTACGGATCATCAAAGCCTGAAATATTTACCCACGCAGAAAGATTTAAACCTGCGACAGCGAAAATGGATGCAATGGTTAGCCAACTACGACTATACGATTAATTATCACCCGGGCAAAGCAAATGTCGTAGCAGATGCACTTAGTAGGAAGTCAATGCAAGCGCTAAGTGCTATGAGGGTAACGTTAAAACCTACAGAAGATGGAGCTATCTTTGCAGAAATGCACGTGCGACCTAATTTACATCAACAAATACGTGAGGCTCAGAAGGAAGATGAACAAGTGAAGAAGTGGAGTCAACAGGCACAGGAGAACTCTTCAGGAGACTATCAAATTCGTCCTGATGGTATTCTCTACTACAAGAAGAGAATGGTGGTACCTAAGTCCAAGGAGCTGAAGAAACAGATTTTGCAAGAAGCTCATAACAGTTCTTATACAATGCATCCAGGAGTAACGAAAATGTATCGGGACTTGAAGGAGTATTATTGGTGGCCAGGAATGAAAAGGGATATCGTTGATCATGTAACAAAGTGTCTAACCTGTCAGCAAGTGAAGGCGGAACATCAACTACCCTCAGGGCTACTACAACCTATTACGATTCCAACCTGGAAATGGGATCGTATTACTATGGATTTTGTCACAGGATTGCCTATGACAAGGGACAAACATGACGCGATTTGGGTAATCGTAGACCGGCTTACTAAGTCCGCTCATTTCATACCAGTACATGTGAATTACTCGCTAGACAAGTTGGCAGACTTGTATATCAAAGAGATTATACGTCTCCACGGAGTTCCAACTTCGATCATATCCGATCGAGACCCACGTTTTACGTCAAATTTTTGGCAGAAGTTACAAACAGACCTTGGAACTCGAACTTACCACAGCACAGCATTTCATCCCCAGACAGACGGACAGTCGGAAAGAGTGATTCAAATTTTAGAAGATATGCTGAGGGCGTGCGTTTTAGAATTTAAAGGTAGTTGGGACAAACACCTAAGCTTAATGGAATTCGCGTACAACAACAGTTATCAATCCAGCATACAAATGGCACCTTACGAAGCACTGTATGGTCGAAAATGCAGAACTCCAGTTTGCTGGACAGAATTGAGTGAGGAAAAGATGTTGGGGCCAGACATAGTTAAGGAAACTGAAGAGAAGGTAAAAATCATTCGAGACCGATTAAAAGCAGCAGCGGACCGGCAAAAATCATACGCGGATCTAAAAAGGAAAGACATACAGTTTGAGGTAGGTGACAGAGTGTTCCTCAAAGTCTCTCCTTGGAAGAAAGTGTTACGATTTAAACAAAAAGGCAAGCTAAGCCCTAGATTCATCGGACCATATGAAATTATTAAACGGGTAGGTCCGGTAGCTTACCAGTTGGCGTTACCACCTGAATTAAATAAAATACATGATGTTTTCCATGTTTCGATGCTAAGGAGGTATCGTTCAGATCCAACCCACGTCATACAAGTTCAAGATATTGAGATTCAGCCTGAAATGACATATGAGGAAGAGCCGGTAGAGATCCTAGCACGTGAAATCAAAGAGTTGCGAAATAAGAAGATTCCATTGGTCAAAGTGCTTTGGAGGAATCACAAAGTAGAAGAAGCTACATGGGAACGCGAAGAAACTATGAAGAAGCAATACCCATATTTGTTTTCACTTGATGAGCTTCGGGACGAAGCTTAAATTAACGAGGAAGGAACTGTCACATCCGCCTACTGCATTTATGCAGTGTAGACACGTGCATAGCGAGAGTAGGGAAAAGGAGAAGATAATTCTTGATAACAGCCCTAGATAAGGTTGTATGACAAAAGGGACATAATTGTAATTTTTAATAAAGTTGGGGACGTAGATGTAATTTCAAAGAAAGTTGCACCGGATGTTCTTAATAGTGCATATAATAGATTTCAAAAATGGAATGTAGAGAAAAACCGGATCGCAACGACGTGTAACGGTTTTTCCAGGAAATGTCCCGTTAAAGAAAAATGAAGAAATGTTGACTAAGGGCATTTTGGTCATTATCAATTAAAGTTATACATGATTTTAGGGTAGGAAATAAAGACGTGAGTACGTAGAGAATGGCGAGAGGTTAAATATGAAACGATCGTCAGTGGAAACGAAGCCGGAGAAAACCCGAGCAAAAATAGGACCTAAAGGGAATTTTGTAAAAAGTTGAGGGCTTATCGGTAATTTTTCAAAATGACTTGGAAACCTAAAATAGACCTTATAAATAGAAAGTAGAGGTCGAGAGGATCAAAACTATATATAGTTTGACTCATGGAACTATACGGTTTAAAAGATATGATCGATTAATCGCCGGAACGTAATGTGGCTCGGTTTCGTGTCGGGACCGGATGGGTAACCCGGGACAACTTTATGAGATCCAATGGGAAGAGAGACAAGTGTAAAGAAGTAAAGGAAAAAGGAAGTTATAAAAATCAAAGGTTGGCCAATCAAAAGAAAACATTTAGCATGTGTAATAAATGTGTAATAAATGAAGAAAGAGAAAAAGTGGACAAGTGGGCAAGGTGATCATCATTTCCTTTGTCTATAAATATATGTGATATGAAGAGCAAATTCTCTCTTTTTCCACTCACCAAATTCGGCCAACAAAAGAAAATACCAAGGGACTTCCAAGTTTCTCCAAATTTGATTTTTAAGGTATGTTTTTAAGGTTTTCTAGTAAGTAGACTTTGATTTTAGTATTAGTTTTAGGTAGTTATATATTTATTGGAAGATTGGGAATTAGAGTCTTATATGGAATTGAAAAACATAATAATAATATTAAGTAAGTGATGAGATTAATTGATTAAATGGAAGAACCAAGATATAGAAAGATTAATAAGGTTGGATTAGGGGTTTCGGTTGGAAAAGAAATAGAGGATAATTTATTATTTTGAAATTCTAAGGTTTATGTTGTATCTTGAATTGATTGAAGGAGAAATAAAGAATTAAAGAAGGAGAAGAAAGAAAAGCCAAGAGGAATTAAAGAAATAAGGTTTGGTACTCTACCTTTGAATAATTAGTTTGGTACTTTACTTTTGAATAATAAATTTTGGTTTGATGCTTTACAAACTTTGGTTTATGAAAGTTTTGTTGTTGATGCTTAAATATATTGATTTGAGTTAAACATGCAAAAGTTGTCAAAGGGAAGTGTTTGAATCTTCACTTTACTATTAAAGAAGCCTTAATATTGATTTGCAAAAGAAAAATAAACTATCCTATGCATTTTATGTGTTTGGGCCGAAATGGTCCCAAAAAGACAGCTTTCTGGACCTTTTTGTGGAAATCGTTTGAGGCAGCAAATGAATGAATTTTTCAACGAAATTTTACATGCAATTAGTCAACATATGAAATAAGTTTTCTGTAAAAGTTTAGCTAAAAATAAGATCATTTACTTGGTCAAATGCATGACTGAAGTGGACTGAAATTTTGACGAAAACCCAGATTTTACTATTCATTTGGTCATGCCATTTTGCGTTGCCGATTTGTCTCGCCGCAACACTATTCATTTGGTCAATTTGTGATATTTTGAGAAATGCTTTGAAATGTTTGATGTGTTTATTGTGGATGTTAAATATGCGAAAAAGGGGAATGGTTTGACTAAAGAATGTGTTGCGCGGCATAAATGGCAAAGTGCGATGGGAATTTAAAATGATTTCGCGAGTCATCCTAAAATGAGGTTTGAGACTTAAATTAAATCATTTAAAGCTTTATGCTCTACTGGATAGTGGGAGTGGTAGATAAGGGTATGGTGCACTATACTAACTTATGCAGTACTGCTTGATATTGTGATTGAATTGATATGATCTGAACTCAATGGTGAGGGCCATTGGGGGCC
Source organism: Garcia nutans (assembly GCA_947685225.1). Lineage (NCBI taxonomy): Eukaryota > Viridiplantae > Streptophyta > Magnoliopsida > Malpighiales > Euphorbiaceae > Garcia > Garcia nutans. The sequence continues at coordinate 43,319,015 of CANTUV010000045.1, forward strand.
AATGGTGAGGGCCATTGGTTATAACCAGGATGGTGAGGGCCATTCCTGTGATCTGATATCGGTGGTGAGGGCCACCTATGTTACAGTGGTGAGGGCCACTGCCTTATCACTATGGTTCCCTATATCCCAGTAGAGCCTGGATCAAAGACATATTATTTTTCGTTGAACTATATAATGCAAATGAATTTGAATTATGATTTTACATTATTGAAAACATAGCATACTGAATGTATCACGATTTCTATTGGTATAATGTTGGTTGATTGTTGATTTTATTATTTCCTTTTTACTTCGAATACTTTCATGAACTACTTTTATTTTTATTGGTAAAGTACCCACTGAGCGACAACGCTCAGCGAGTTAAGTTTTCCTTGACTCGTAGGTTCGGAGCAGTAGATAAATCTTGGGGAAGCAACGACCAGACCACAGCAAATCTCAGGGGTAGATCTTTTAGTTCCATTATGAGTCGATAGTTGTGGCATGTATATGAATAAATATAAAAGAGATTTTCTATGTTATAATTGTATGTTAGTAGTATGTAATAATCATAAATCTTTACTTTATGTTATATTAGAAGTGTGAACTCTTCGTGCAGGTTTGTAGTTGAGGGTATAAGGTGGATTCATTGGGAGTGCATTAAATTTGATGGTATTCTTATTCACATTGGTATGTGTAAAATGTTTTCAAAAATCAGAAAAACAAGTTTTGACGACACTTGGGATCCAAATTTCTAGGCGGAACTATGGCAAAATTTCTGTAAAAATCAGAACTAAAATTTGACTAAGTAAATTGGTAGCAACAATTAGGATAGTGTGGCACCTCTACTCAGCTTACACATGTAGGTTGGGAAGGGGTGTTACAAACTTATTCTCTTTATTTTCATTGAAATTGTATTAATGGATATTATCATGTCTAATTTGATTTCTTTGAACATTAATGAGATGAGTATGTTTGATAGCAATATGAACTAATTTGATCTAGTCTAGGGTTTGTATGGATTTGCTATGATTGTATGAATTGGTTATCACTCTTAACTCAATTATTTCTTTAAGCCTTTATTGAATGAAATATTGTTAATATATAATTGATTGGCCACCAATTATGTGTTTTAGGTATTAGATGATGGATTGAGAGATGAAGTCTAATACTGAAACAATTCAATTAAGGACTTAGGTGAATTAGAGATATAACCTATCAAAAAGATTATTTCAATTATACCAAGATTAGTTGAAAAAGGTTTGAATGCGAGAGCTTATTTCCTTGACTCGATTAATTAAGTTGTTTGAGATTTAATCTTTGAAATTAAATTAGTTAAGAGGAATAACCGTTCATACATATAAGTAGTAGCGAAGTGCAAACCCTAGACCTTTCTATCAAGTGAAGCAAAACATCAGCTTAATTTACTTTTATTCATTTTAAACTTCAATCAATCTTTTTCATTAGTTGTTAGCAATTTCAATTTTCTCCATTACTTGTTATTCATAATCTGATAATCAATTAGCCACTTTAGCTTCCTTGTGAGACGACCTTGGGGCGACCACCTTTGCTACAGCTACCTCGTATACTTGCGAGTGACGCTTTGTGTTAGAGTTAATTCGAGCGCAACAGTCGCCACCCGGATGGGCCAAGAAAAAAAGAAAGGGGTGGATGACTCGATTCCTAAGGAATCCCCAACCCCCTAATGGGTTCGGAAAGTTGGGTACGTGTTGGGAAGGTGAGAAATGGCCCAGCACCCCCACAATGCCCGGTTCATTGGAACTTGCCTCCTTTACAGGTCTTAATATTATAAAATTCTTAAGTATAACAATATTATCCATACTACACAAAATAAAAAGAAAGCATCATTATATTAAAATCAAAGAAATGTCCAAACAAAACAAAACAAATAAATGGACACCCATCCAAGGATGGAAACATGTCCTTACATCACATGCCTAGATAGGACACCCACCAAAAGGTAGAAACATGCCCTTTACAAAGGTTCTAAAATAGAAAAGAAAATTAAATTACATGATGTTTAACTAATGAGGTACCCACCAAGTGGAAACATACCTCTTACAACTTTTGGAAGTCTAAATTAATTGATAAAAGTAAATAATCATCCATAATAAATAAATCATTCATTAAAAGTATTTAAATATCAATAAAATAAACATCCATCCATGATAAATTAAATAAATCAAGTATTGAAATTAAATAAATTATAGCATAAGAGATAAATCAAAGCAAAATCAAATATAGAATTGAATAAAGCAAATAAAAGTTCAATTATAGCTACTGTGAATTTTTATGGAGTTAAAATAAATTAGGGTTTTATGTTTTAAAAGGTTGGTAAGACACTTTGGTTAACCAAATTGAGATTTGAATGATGAAATCATGAAACTAGGGTTTTAAATACCTTAAAATACTTTAATTTGTGATTTTTGGTTTACTGAACTTTAAGCTACTGTGTAATTTTTGGGTTTTCATGTTTTTATGTTTTTTAATGTTTTAAAAGGATTAGGGTTCATAAAAATTATGGTTTAAGGTTTTAAAAGGATTAGGGTTCATTATTTTAGGTTTAAAAGTTGAATTTTTGATTTTAGGGTTTTAGAATTTGGGTCATGGTAATGAAGAATTTTTAGGGTTTTAGAAATCAATTTGATATTTTATGAAGTTTTATGAATTTAAACAAATAAATTAAAGTTTTTAAAAGTATAAAAGATGTTTTTCAAGGCTTTTTGAATGAAATAGAACCTACTTTAAAATCTTAAAAGAAACAGAATTTGATTTTGGTTTTGTTGAAAAATATGTTCAATTAGTGTTTTAAGGTCTTTAAGAAGAAAAAATAACAATTTTAAGTCTTTTTAGAAAATAAAGTCATGTTTTAGTGTTTTAACTTTGGAAAACTGAATTAAAGTTCTGAGATTTTAATTTTTTAAAAACACAAAAAATCCTAGTTTTAGCAACTGTGTAAAAAAATAGAATTTAGAATTTCATACCTTCTTTTTTAAGTTGCTCCAAAATTGCTTCTTCTTGGATGAACTAGCTCCAAAGACAAGCCTTTTTTGCCTTTGGAATCCCTTTAATCGAGATGCTGCTGTCCAGAAAAGATTTAAATTGAATTTCTTCTTTTCCTTCCTTGATTTGGTTTCAAACTTTCCAAACTCCCTTTGGATTTCCTCTCTCTCGGCCTCCCTTTTTTTTCTATGCCTTTGGTCCTTATTTATAATGGTTTAAGGTTATTTAATCCTAATTAATTAAGGTAAGTAATATTAATAAAAAAAAATTAAAACCTAATTGGATTAGGTTTCAAAAAAATTGCGTTGAAAAATTTTACGCTGGCAAAAACTGTGGCAACGGGCCCGTGGCTGGGGCCAGTGGGCGTGCCAGCCCGCAGGAAAATCCTGCGGGAAGTTATTTCGCCCACAGGAAATTCCTGAGGGCGAAACGCCCGCAGGCCTGCGGGTGAGCTGCTGCTGGGCCGACGGGCCCACGCGACCACTTTTTGCTGCCGATTTTTTTTCCGACTCTGATTTTTATTTTTATTTTTATTTTTTGATTTTTATTTGTTTATTTTTATTTTTTATTAATAAAAATTAGATACTAAAGCAAAAATTATTTAATTAAAATTATTTTGGACCAATTAGACAACAAAAATCATTTTGGGCTAAATAAAACATATTAGATCAGATTTGGTAAAAATTAAGGGTCTACAGTGCTGGTTTTAGATCAAATGTGTTGGCTTGCACAGGAGGTTTGACTATGCTGTGAGCAGACGGCATAGCATATTGTTTCAGGGTCATGTTCTGTGGATCTCCCATGATTTCTTCTTCTTCTTCTGCAAAAAATGCTCCTTCTTCTAAATGGATTTCAGTTGAAGTTCCTTCTCCTCTTTGTCTTTCTCTTCTTTCCTTGTTTTGCTTTTTATAAAATCTCTCAATTTCAGGATTATATGGTACAAGTTGAGTGTGTGGATTGCTACGCATGTAACCCTTAAAATTTAAAGAAATAATGCAGAAAAGTAAAAATCCAAAGTAATAACAGTTTAATATTATTAATATTAGAATGATTGTCTCACCGGCAACGGCACCAAAAACTTGTTGCAGCCTTAGCCTCACTATCTGCAAGTGCACAGATCATTAACAAGTAATATAATATGAGTAGAGTATCGTTCCCACGAGGAGGTTAATTCTAAGTACCAAACAATTAAACTGATTAATATTTGGATGACCAAATTTAATTTTATGATTGAGCTAACTAGACAATGAATCAAGATTAAATTTATAATAATTTAACAACTTAGGGTTTGGTCACCTTTATTGATTTATCATTGATTTTCTAAGGTATTGATTTAATTCAGTCTTCCTTTCAATTAATGGTTGGATTCTCCTAAATTAAGCTCAAGTCCCTTTCAAGTACTAGAACTAATATCGACTTTAATCCTTACATCTACTCTCGTGATCATAAGTAATTAAATCAATTCATTAAGTTTTATGAGAATCTTGAATCAACCTCTTAAGGGTTTAGCCTTATCTCTAAGTGAAAAACTTACTTAAGATTGTTATTTCCTTGGACTAATGTTATGCTTCCACTCTCGCTCCATCACACAACATCTCAAATCAATTAATCATTGGCCAGATAATCAAAGCATTAAGATTAAAGGCAATAAAATAATCAAAGGATAACTAAATCAACCAAATATACATTTATAGCTCCATGATAAATTCAATTAAAGGGACCAACCCTAAAAAGGATTAGTTCTTCATTATTGAAATAAAAACATTGAAAATATTTAAAATGGTAAATGAATACATAATTAAAAGGAATAAGAAATAGCAAACTATATTTCTTTGAAGAAGATCTTCACTTGGACCTTGAACTCCTCCTTGAAGCAGAATTTTACACTTCTAAACTAAATTTATTTGGATGAATCTAATCTAATCTCTTACATAACCTATTAATTCCTGCTCTCCTTGAATCTTGGAGGAAATGTGTTTATATAGAGTGCTTGGACACTTCTTTAGTGGAGAAAAACTGGAAAAGGTTTAAAAAAGACTTGGTTGGTAAGTTCATCTTCAACATTTGCAGCTCACAAATCATAAAATAAGGGCCACGGTCATGGCTTTTGGAGTGCCACGGTCGTGGCCTGTGTGAACTCTGCCTGTTTCATCAAACTTTTCAGCTGCCCAGGTCGATCTGGTGGGCCATGGTCGTGGCTTTTGAAATGAAGCTGCCAAACTTATTTTCTTCTTGTTCTTAGCTCAGGCAGTGGCGAAATGGAACCCATGGTCATGGCCTTTGGGGGACCACGGTCGTGGCATATGTTTTGCCTTCATTTTTGCTTGTTTTTCTTGAATTTTGCCTTACTAATCATCAAAAACCTTTAGCCTTGTCTTCCATGCTCACAAAGTGTAATTCTAGCTCAAATAATCAAACTCATCAAATTCAATTGGAGAATAGTTAAAAATCAGAGTTAAAATTGCGTAAAACAATGATTATATTTTCACTCTATCATTGGTATTTTAGAAAACATATTTGGTTTTAGGATTTAAGAAAATAGTTTAGAGTTTTATAAAAATAATTATGATTTTTCGAAAATGTAAAGAAGATTAGGGTTTGGAGATTTAAGAAAATATTTGAAAATTTGGACAAAAAGTTATGGTTTTGATGAAAATAATTCCGAGAAAATAGTTTAGGGTTTTAAAGCTTTTGGAAGAAGAAGAATAGTTTAAGGTCTTTAAGGTTTCTGGAAATAGAAGAGTAATTTAGGGTTTGTAAAGTTTTTGATTAATTTGTATGATGAATTAATTCAATTTGAATGATGAAGCTATTGTAAAGAAATAAATAAAGAAAATAGAGATTCAAACCTCGGTTCGTTGGTTCCACCAAAAATTGCTTTCTGGATGAACAATAACAAAGGCAGTGTGGCTACCTTTGATGAATTGTTGATTGCTTGCTTGTTGTTAATGTCTCTTGCTAGGGTTTTCTGTCTTTTTTACTCCGATCCAATCCAAGTTTAAAAGTCTAATTTTTTTATCTCCCCTTTCAAAGTCCCTTAATTCTGAGTTTTAAAGTGTTATTTATAGGAAAAATCATAAACCTAATTCTAATTGTTTAAGGAAACTAAAATTAATTAGGAAAAGAAACCAAAACCAAATAGAATTTGGTTTCGAAAAAAACTGCGTTGGAAAATTTTGCTGGCGAAAACTGCGAGCGTTGGCCAAGAATTGTGAGAGAGCGAATGTAGACCCTTAATTTTTGACCCAATCCGGTCCAATATGTTTTATTTAGTCCAAAATGATTTTTGTTGTCTAATTGGTCCAAAATAATTTTTGTTAAATAATTTTTGCTTTAGTATCTAATTTTTATTAATAAAAAATGAAAATAAACAAATAAAAATTAAAAATTAAAAATAAAAATAAAATCGGAGTCGAAAAAGAAATCAGCAGAGAAAAGCAGTCGTGCGGGCCCGTGGGGGCAAACTCCCTTTGGAATTTCCTGCGGGCGGCACTCCCGTAGGCCCAGCACTTCACCCGCAGGCCTGCAGGCGTTTCGCCCGCAGGAATTTCATGCGGGCGAAATAACTTCCCGCAGGAATTTCCTGCAGGCTGGCATGCCCACTAGCCCCAGCCACGGGCCCGGCTGCCGCAGTTTTTGCTAGCGCAAAATTTTTCGACACAAATTTTTTAAAACCTAATCCAATTAGGTTTTAATTTCTTTTTTTTAATATTACTTGCCGTGTATAATTAGAAATAAACAATCTAAAATCATTATAAATAAGGACCAATAGAACCAAAACAAAATGGGGGGAGGAAAAAAAAGAGGCAATAGCTTGATTTTTTTTTTTTTGAAACCAAATCAGTGAAGGAAAAGGGAAACTCAATTCAAGTGATTTTTAAAAGCAGCAGCAGCACAAATTAAGCAATTCAAAGGCAACAAAGGCTTGTCTTTGGAGCTATTTCATCCAAGAAGAATTGTTTTTGAAGGAATCAACAAAAGAAGGTATGTTAAATTCTTTTTGATTTATGTTTTCACAGTAGCAAACCTATGAAATTAAGGTTTTTTAAACCAAAAACTTTAGAACTTTAATTTAATTTTTCCAAGATTAAAACACTAATACATTACTTTATTTTCCAAAAAGATTTAAAATTATTATTTTTTGCTTCTTCAAAATCTCAAAACCCTAATTGAACAAATTCTTTAACAAAACCAAAACTTGATTATGTTTCTTCCAAATTTTTAAATTAGGTTCTATTTCATTCAAAAGCCTTCAAAAACATATTTTCTACTTATAAAATCTTCAATCCGTGTGTTTAAATTCATAAAACCTCATGAAATTATCAAATTGTCTTTTTAAACCTTAATTCAACAAATCACCCGAGAACCCTAATTTTAAAGCATAAAACCCTAATTCAACTTTTAAACCTAAAATAGTAAACCCTAAACCTTTTAAAACATTAAACCCTAACTTTTTCTAAACTTTAATCCTTTAAAACATAAAAAAACATAAAAACACAAATATGCTAATTTTACACAGTAGCTTAAAAATACAATTTAAAATCACAAATCAAAGTACTTTAAAGTGTCTAAAACCCTAGTTTCATGATTTCACCATTCAAACCTTAATTTGGTTAATCAAAGAGTCTTACCAACCTTTTAAAACATAAAACCCTAATCTATTTTAATTCCATAAAAAGTCACAGTAACTATAATTGAACTTTTATTTGCTTTATTCAATTCATATTTATTTATACCTTGATTTATTTCTTATGCTTTAATCTATTTAATTTCAATACTTGATTTATTTAATTTATCATGGATGGATGTTTATTTTATTTAAATACTTTTGATGAATGATTTATTTATGATGAATGATTATTTACTTTTATCAATCAATTTAGATTTCCAAAAGTTGTAAGAGGTATGTTTCCACTTGGTGGGTACCTCATTATTTAAACATCATGTAATTTAATTTGCTTTTCTATTTTAGAACCTTTTTAAAGGGCATGTTTCTACCTTTTGGTGGGTGTCCTATCTAGGCATGTGATGTAAGGACATGTTTCCATCCTTGGATGGGTGTCCATTTATTTGTTTTGTTTTGTTTGGACATTGCTTTGATTTTAATATAATGATGCTTTCTTTTTATTGTGTGTAGTATGGATAATATTGTTATATTTAAGAATTTTATAATATTAAGACCTGTAAAGGAGGCCGGTTCCAATGAACCGGGCGTTGTGGGGGTGCTGGGCCATTTCTCACCTTCCCCACACGTACCCAACTTTCCAAACCCATTAAGGGGTTGGGAATTCCTTAGGAATCGAGTCATCCACCCCTTTCTTTTTCCCGGCCCGTCCGGGTGGCGACTCCATTTTCTCCGAACTTAGGTTCGTTTTCTCTAAGGCCCCGAGCCTAAACAGTGCCGAAGTCGCAAGAACCATTCCACCGGGAGTGGGGACGAAAATACCCGCTCATAGTGGCGACTCCACTGGGGATAAGAGAAGTTGATTCCGTTGGTCTTTATATAATTCTATTCTTTCTTATAATGATTTTATCCATTGCATCATATTAGTTTGCATCGTGTGCGTGAGTTAGGACGACCGTGTTACCCGTGTTGTGTTATGTAAGGGATACCATACTTTCACTCAAGGTATGGAGATCGAGCATGGCATAACCACTCATAGCCTCGTACCGTTTGGTATATACTTGCTATGGGAACCTAAGCCTTTCTACCTAAAGACTAAAGCTCATGTAATTGGCCTAGTTACTTTCCTTAGGGCTTTACCCTAAATGCATGTTGTTTGACTATGGTTAGTTTATCTTGGTTTAAATCATGGCTTATTTGGTTTGTTCTTTTTCTAATATGATCCAAGTACATTTGCAAGCTCAAAATAAATTTTTTTCTTTAAAATCCAAAAGACCAAAACTATTTTCAAAACTTTTTAAGATGGTCTTTGGACATAAGACTTTTCTAAAAATAAATCAAAAATCCTTTGGCTCATGGCCCAAATACTAAGCCCAAAATCCATTTTTCTAAAATCTTTTACAATGGGCTTAGAAACAAAACTATTTTCACCCAACATTTTCTTATAAAAAGCTTGCAAAATATTTAGGTCAATTATGAAATACCAAAAATCAATTGTGGGCCTAGTTTACACTAAGAATAAATTAACTATGGGCTTGTTTTTGGCATGAATCATTAGTTACCTTTTTCAAGTGAGAAATCTATCTATGATAAACTTCTTAATTTTGTTTTAATCCAATATAGCATAAAAGCTACTTTGGTTGGTTGAATGGATTAAAACCTAATTAATGGGAATTATCATGGATTGATTTCCATTTTCAAGGATATAACTATTGGTTGAAACATCCGAGGGAATTATTCGAAAACAAGGTACCCCATGTTGGTATTTTGTTAACCATATACCTAGGAAAAGAGACTCGCCACTCATGTGTGGATGTTATAAGGTTGGAAGGAACGTCCTATTTATCCTTATTTGTTGTTGGTGCATACATGCATACATGCATACATTTGCATCTCATCTCATTGATCCTCTCTGGCTCACAGCCCTGGATTACGATAGTTCTAAAGCTTACAACAATCTGACCTACGCCGGAGATGAGATATCTAGCAACGACTCAATCACTTGCTCACCAAGAATAATGGAGCCTGAACAAATTCAAAGAATGGTGGATGAAGCCCTCAATGCCAAGATGGAAGAAATAAAATAGGCCTTAGCTAAGACCATGAGGAACCAATTGACTGCAATCTTAGAGAATCATGCGAGGCTTCTGCTAGCACTAAGAAGCCAAAGGACAAAGGGAAGATGAAAGTTAATGAAGTGGCTTGTGATGATGAGAAGGTGATCATTGATGATGATGATTGGGCTCAATACTACCAAGATCTTCAAGATAAAAAGGAGCCAAAGGTTGTTGAGAGATCAACTATAGAAAAGACCGAAACATCCGATGTTGAAAAGATGATAGCTGATTTAAAAAAGAAATTTGAGAAGAAATTGAAAACTGAAGAGAAGTCTGAGATAGACAAACTATTTGAACAAGATGATGAGGTCCCTTATAAATTCAAGATGCCCTCCTTTGCAAAGTACAATGGCACTAGAAATCCTCATCTTCATGCCCGAGCTACTAAGGCTCAAACCCTAAGGTACTTTATGCTCTCATTGGACCCTGTTGTCCAAAATTGGTTCAATACCTTGGATGATGGAACACAAAAGAGTTGGGATCTACTTTACAAAGCCTTCATCCAACAATATGGATACAATGTTGAAATGGAAGTTACCTTAATGGAAGTTGAGTCCATTAGGCAACGACCAAATGCAAATTTTGTAGATTATGTCAAGAGATGGAGAAACAAGGCCGCTTTACTCAAGAAGAGGCCCGATGAATCCGATCAAATCAGGATGATTGTGAGAGGGGTGTTGCCTAATCTTCGTGAGAGGATGTCTCATACACTCATAAGTGATTTCAAAGATCTTCTCCAAGCTGGTCTACAAATTGAAGAGTGGGAAAGGGAGAAGAATTTCCTTTCAATAAAAAGGAATGAGAAAGGGAACTACTAGTCGGGCAATCAAAGCACACAAAAAGAAGTTGATGTTAATGCCGCTAGTCAAGGAGGAATGAGGCAATTTTCAGAATTAGGGAAGCCACTATCTTGGGTTCTCAATAAGCTACAAAAGAAGGGATTGTTACAACCCTTGACTCCTCGTCCTTTGCCTAATCCTCTTCCACCTAACTTTGATACTAATGAATTTTGCTAATTCCATCAAAGGCCTAGACACGAAATGGACAATTGCATGAAGTTGAGGCATGAGATCTAGAATTTAATTGATAATGGCAAGTTGCCCGAGCCGGACAAGCCCAACACCAAAGATAATCCATTTCCAATGTTCAACAGAGTGCCACCACCAGTAACCTTCATGGTGGGAAAAGGATTGGAAGAAGACTTTGTTTTATCATCCTTTCAAGATGGAAATATTAAAGATGTGAAAGGAAAAGAAGCCTAACTCAATGAACTTTCCTTAGCTTGAATGTTGCTTTTCAATCTTACTTTCTTTAATATTTTAGAACTATTGTGTTTTTCAAAATTAAATTATTTTTATCATAAATTTTTGTTGGTCTTTGTTCATTGTGATGCTCAACCAATGAGGAATTTAGCTTGATGTTTATGAATCAAGACTCGAATGACTTTACTAGATGAGGAAATTACTCTATAGATTTGAGTTGTGTATGCTTACTTAGAGAGGGCTCCTGTATAATTATCTTTGCCTAGGTCTTAGTCAATCTTAGAGCATGCTTTGACAAACTTTCGAGGCGAAATTGAACTCTGCTTATTTAAGGGAGAGATGATCTAGGCATTATTTGATTAGCCAACAACTAGTATCCACCCAATTAAATATTAATCCCTAGTTGTCCCTTTGAGCCTTCATAAAATTTTAGCTTTCTTTTCATTGGCATATAACCTCAACAACCTACCTTGAGCTGTTGTGATACTTTTGACAAGTCTTATGATCACAAAGGTGAAAAGGCAAGAAGATCAAAGAAAGAAATGAATAGTCAAGACTATGAAGATAGTTGAAGTTCTCAAGACCATAAGGGTAGTTGATGTTTTCAAGACCATAAGGATAGTTGATGTTCTCAAAACCTTAAGGGTAGTTGAAGTTCCCTTAATGTCTCCAATATATCAAGACAACATCAACATTAGAGTAACAAATGATTTATCCCTATTACTCCATTCATCCATTATTGGAAGCCTAAGCTAGTACAAACGAGACAACTCTTTTAGAGCTAGAACAAAAAAAACAAAAAAAAAAGAGAAGAGAGAAGAAAAGAAAACAAAAAAGGCAAAAGAAAAGAAAAGAAAAAAGAAAAAAGAAGAAAAAGAAGAAAAAAAAACCCAAAGAAATTCAGAAAGCTAACTGAGTTCTCTTTTACCTAAAGCAGCAAAAGGCTTCCATAAGGATGGTTTGACTTGAATTGGTCCAACGCAACCAAAGATTCAATCAAAATTGGAGAAAAGGAGGGAGACTATCCAGTTCTTGAAAGTTTTTGATAGTCCAACAAGAAAGAAGGACAAAATGATCATTAAGAGAAAGAAAAGGGAAGAGTAAGAGAAATAAAGAAAAGGGAGAAGAAGAAAAGAAATGAATTTGGGAACCAAACTTTTTGCAAGGGCAAAAACTGTCCTAGTCAATATCCAGATTAATGCTAAGAAGATATAGAAGGAATTTGGAGTCTAGCAAGATTGTTCCCAACTGCCTAAAGTTCAAACAAGAAATTTATAGTGTGAGGGTTTGTCCATTGTGTCACACCAGCTCCTATCTCAAAATGGCCTTCATTTAACCCATGTCCCTTGTAGACCCCATTTCAAGCCTATCAAAGACCTGTTGATCTCTCTTGGTAGGTAGAATCTATTAGTGGAGATAGTTTGAATAAGCATGCATATGAGATAGACAATATTTAAACTCAAATGAGACCTTTGGCCAAGTAATGTATATGTGCCTATCTGAAGTGCAACAGTTCTTGCTTAAATAGAAATGATTCCCGAGTTTAGTACGGTAACTAGGGTTGTCATGTTATAGATATGTTAATTTGGAAAAATTAAGTCCTGAGGTACATTGACATTAATTTGGCAAAGCCAACATTTGATTTCAAAATCAAAATTCAAAAAAAAAAAGTTTTGTCATACAAAGCCTTCAAGTTAAAGGAAGTATGTTGAACCTCCAAAGGATATATTGGGCAAAGGAAATGATTATTGGCAAGCTGCCAATTGACATGCTGAAACATAATTTGAAATGGATGCATCCTTGACTCTACCATTAGGGGTCTTTACCACTCATGTTCTCAACATATACAAGATAAAAGCCACAAATGCAAAGCTTTCGATCATTCCAATGCAAGACTTGAACAAGCATCAAAACGGAACCAATGAGAACACTTCTGCTGATCACTCTATCTGTGAGTCGATGGAACAACTATAAGTATTATTCATGCATATCATGCATACATGAGCATATCACATCGTACTTTCTTGTCTTATATTGTCTATTCTTTATCAAAGTGAACAGCAAACACTCTGTGAAGTGAAGAATCAAAAGAAGATGTCAAATCAGGAGGGCATGCAAAGCCCATTGCTTGAGAAAGCTCCAGTAATTTTGCAAAGAGAAGAAATGCATGCTTGTGTGAAGAACTAGACAAGAAAAATATCAATCAAAGCTTGCATGGAAAAAATCTTTGGTTTGAGCCAACACAGGGGGCAAAGTTTCTCCTTTTCAATTTTTTGGGTTTATATACCAAATATCTTTAAACTCACTTACAAATATTTTGCCACACAGGGGGGCAAGGAGAGGATATAAGGTCCAATTAAAAATAGCTAAATCTTTGCAAAAAGGAAGAACAAAAGAATGGAACAATTAGAACTCTCAAAAGAATAAAGATGCAAAAGACGAAAGATCAATCGAGCTAAAAGAGCTGGAGCCAGGGTAAAGACCCGACCTCCAATGGATAAAGATCAATGTTTCAAGGGTAAAGACCCGATGTCAAAAGATGAAGATTCATTTTCAAGGATAAAGACCCGGTCTCAAAGGATGAAGATCCAATTTGATGGTGAAGAATTACAATGCATAAAATAGCCAGAGCAGTCAGACTTCCCAACTAAAAGGTTAGTCAAATTCAATTCAAGCTCGGGTCCAAGTACCCAAGCTCGGGTCCAAGTACCTAATCTCGGGTCCAAGTACCCAAATCAAATCAATCTCAAGTCCAAGTACCCAAGCTCGGGTCCCAAGTACCCAAATCAAATCAATCTCGGGTCCAAGTACTCAATCCCGGGTCCAAGTACCCAAAATCAACCCAAGCTAGGGTCCAAGTACCCAATCCCAGGTCCAAGTACTCAATCTAGGGTCCAAGTACCCAAGCTCGGGTCCAAGTACCCAAAATCAATTCAAGCTAAGGTCCAAGTACCCAATCTCGGGCCCAAGTACCCAATCTCGGGTCCAAGTACCCAATTCTGGGTCCAAGTACCCAAATTCCATCCAATCTTGGGTCCCAGTACCCAAAATGAATTCAACCCAATCCCGGGTCTAAGTACCCAAAATCAATTCAATCTCAGGTCCAAGTACCCAATCTCGGGTCCAAGTACCCAATCCCGGGTCCAAGTATCCAAATTCATTCAATCTTGGGTCCAGGTACCTAATTCCGAGTCCAAGTACCCAAAATCAATTCAATCTCGGGTCCAAGTACCTAATCTCGGGTCAAAGTACCCAATCCAGGGACCAAGTACCCAAATTCAATCAATCTCGGGTCCGAGTACCAAAAACAAATTTAAATCACCATCTCAAAAATTAAGTCTTATTGCTTTTCACTCTTTTTCACTTAAGTTTCAGATCATTCAAGCAGGGGGCAAACTGTAAACCATTAAATTTTGACCCAATCCGGTCCAATATGTTTTATTTAGTCCAAAATGATTTTTGTTGTCTAATTGGTCCAAAATAATTTTTGTTAAATAATTTTTGCTTTAGTATCTAATTTTTATTAATAAAAAATGAAAATAAACAAATAAAAATTAAAAAATAAAAATAAAATAAAATCAGAGTCGAAAAAAAAATCGACAGCGAAAAGGAGTCGTGCGGGCCCGTGGGCATTTTGCCCTCAGGAATTTCCTGCGGGTGGCAAGCCCGTAGGCCCAGCACTTCACCCGCAGGCCTGAGGGCGAAATAACTTCCCGCAGGAATTTCTTGCGGGCTGGCACGCCCACTGGCCCCAGCCACGGGCCCGACTGCCGCAGTTTTTGCCAACGCAAAATTTTTCGACGCAAATTTTTTGAAACCTAATCCAATTAGGTTTTAATTTCTTTTTTTTTAATATTACTTGCCGTGTATAATTAGGAATAAATAACCTAAAACCATTATAAATAAGGACTAATAGAACCAAATCAAAATGGGGGGAGGAAAAAAAAAAGAGGCAGTAGCTTTTTTTTTTTTGAAACCAAATCAGTAAAGGAAAAGGGAAACTCAATTCAAGTGATTTTTAAAAGCAGCAGAAGCACAAATTAAGCAATTCAAAGGCAACAAAGGCTTGTCTTTGGAGTTAGTTCATTCAAGAAGAATTGTTTTTGGAGGAATCAACAAAAGAAGGTATGTTAAATTCTTTTTGATTTATGTTTTCACAGTAGCAAACCTATGAAATTAAGGTTTTTTAAACCAAAAACTTTAGAACTTTAATTTAATTTTTCCAAGATTAAAACACTAATACATTACTTTATTTTCCAAAAAGATTTAAAATTATTATTTTTCTTCTTCAAAATCTCAAAACCCTAATTGAACAAATTCTTTAACAAAACCAAAACTTGATTCTGTTTCTTCCAAATTTTTAAATTAGGTTCTATTTCATTCAAAAGCCTTCAAAAACATATTTTCTTCTTATAAAATCTTCAATCCGTGTGTTTAAATTCATAAAACCTCATGAAATCATCAAATTGTCTTTTTAAACCTTAATTCAACAAATCACCCGAGAACCCTAATTTTAAAGCATAAAACCCTAATTCAACTTTTAAACCTAAAATAGTAAACCCTAAACCTTTTAAAACATTAAACCCTAACTTTTTCTAAACTTTAATCCTTTAAAACATAAAAAAAACATAAAAACACAATTATGCTAATTTTACACAGTAGCTTAAAAATACAATTTAAAATCACAAATCAAAATAATTTAAAGTGTCTAAAACCCTAGTTTCATGATTTCACCATTCAAACCTTAATTTGGTTAATCAAAGAGTCTTACCAACCTTTTAAAACATAAAACCCTAGTCTATTTTAATTCCATAAAAGTCACAGTAACTATAATTGAACTTTTATTTGCTTTATTCAATTCCATATTTATTTATACGTTGATTTATCTCTTATGCTTTAATCTATTTAATTTCAATACTTGATTTATTTAATTTATCATGGATGGATGTTTATTTTATTTAAATACTTTTGATGAATGATTTATTTATGATGAATGATTATTTACTTTTATCAATCAATTTGGATTTCCAAAAGTTGTAAGAGGTATGTTTCCACTTGGTGGGTACCTCATTATTTAAACATCATGTAATTTAATTTGCTTTTCTATTTTAGAACCTTTGTAAAGGGCATGTTTCTACCTTTTGGTGGGTGTCCTATCTAGGCATGTGATGTAAGGACATGTTTCCATCCTTGGATGGGTGTCCATTTATTTGTTTTGTTTTGTTTGGACATTGCTTTGATTTTAATATAATGATGCTTTCTTTTTATTGTGTGTAGTATGGATAATATTGTTATATTTAAGAATTTTATAATATTAAGACCTGTAAAGGAGGCCGGTTCCAATGAACCGGGCGTTGTGGGGGTGCTGGGCCATTTCTCACCTTCCCCACACGTACCCAACTTTCCAAACCCATTAAGGGGTTGGGAATTCATTAGGAATCGAGTCATCCACCCCTTTCTTTTTCTCAGCCCGTCTGGGTGGCGACTCCATTTTCTCCGGACTTAAGTCCGTGTTCTCTAAGGCCCCGAGCCTAAACAGTGCCGAAGTCGCAAGAACCATTCCACTGGGAGTGGGGGCGTAAATCCCCGCTCACAGTGAAAAAATTCCTGCGAGCGAGCGCTGGGCTGCTGTGAGCAGGGATTTTCACCCCCACTCCCGGTAGAATGGTTCTAGCGACTTCGGCACTATTTAGGCTCGGGGCCTTAGAGAACACAGACCTAGGTTCGGAGAAAATGGAGTCGTCACCTGGACGGACCTGGAAAAAAGAAAGGGGTGGATGACTCGATTCCTAAGGAATCCCCAACCCCCTAATGGGTTCGAAAAGTTGGGTACGTGTGGGGAAGGTGAGAAATGGCCCAGCATCCCCACAACGCCCGGTTCATTGGAACCGGCCTCCTTTACAGGTCTTAATATTATAGAATTCTTAAATATAACAGTATTATCCATATTACACACAACAATTAAAATAAAGCATCGATATATTAAAAATCAATATAATTTCCAAATAAAACAAATAAATGGACACCCATCCGAGGATGGAAACATGTCCTTACATCTCGTGCCTAAATAGGACACCCACCGAAAGGTAGAAACATGTCCTTTACATTGGTCTAAAACATAAAAGCAATTTAAATTACATGATATTTAACTAATGAGGTACCCACCAAATGGAAACATACCTCTTACAACATTTGAAAATCTAAATAAATTGATAAAAGTAAATAACCATTCATCATAAATAAATCATTTATCGAAGGTATTAAACATCAATAGAAAGTAAACACCCATCCATGATAAATTAAATAAACCAAGTATTGAACTTAAATAAATTAAAGCATATAAAATAAATAAAAGCATAATCAAATATAAAATTGAATAAGGCAAATAAAGATTCAAATTAGGGCTATTGTTTCTATTTAAGATTCTTTGTTTCATGCTTTTAGGGTTTTGGAATTCATGGGTTTAAGCTACTGTGAGTTTTAAAAGAATTGAAATGGAGCAAAGTTTCATAATTTAGGAGGTTGATAAAGTTATTTGATTAACCAAATTAGTGTTTGAGAAGTGAAATCATGAAACTAGGGTTTGGACACTTTAAAACATTTAGATTTATGATTTACGTTTACTGAATTATGGTTTTTAAGCTTACTGTGTTTGAATATGTTTATAGGGTTTTAAGGTTTAAAGGATTAGGGTTTAAAAAACTTTAGAGTTTAAGGTTTTAAGGGAGTTAGGGTTTAGGTTAGCTAGTTTAGGGTTTACTGTTTTTAATTTTGAAGTTGAATTAGGGTTTTAGAATTTTAGAATTAGGGTTTCGGAGAATGCATTAGATTTTAGAATTTGGGAAAACAATTGATAATTTTATGAAACTTTATGAAAATAAACAAAACTATTTAAGGTTTGTAGAAAGAGAAAAGATGTTTTTTAGGGTTTTTGGAAAGAAACATATTCAATTTAGGGCTTTGGAAAGAAACAGATTCAAATTAGAGTTTTGGTAAATTTTGAAGCAATAAAAACAACAATTTTATGATTTTTGAAAAACAAAGAGATGAATTAAGGTTTTTAAGCTTTAGAAAAGGTAAATTAAGGTTCTAGGGTTTTTGAATAAAAAGAGACAATTGAATGGTTTATGCTACTGTGAAGAAAAAATAAATAAAGAAATCCATACCTTCGTTTGTTGGTTCCACCAAAAATCACTTCTTGGATGAACAAGAACAAAGACAAGCTTTGCTGCCTTTAATGAATTAAATTGTTTGTTTAATAAGTTTGATCGATTTCACTGCCAAAAGGAATTCTTCAAATCTTTCAAAGTTTTCCTCCTCAATTTCGGTCTCAAATTTCACCTCAAATCCCATCCCTTTTTTGTGTTGTTTTAGTCCTTATTTATAGAAGAATTTTATGATTAATTTTAGTTATTCACGGAATCTAACATTGATTAAGAAAAGAAAACCGAAACCTAATTGTATTTGGCTTTGGAAAAATTTGCGTCAGAAAAATTTCGCTGGCAAAAAAACTACTACGGAAAAATTGCGCTGGCAAAAAAAAACTGCTGCGAAAAAAATTGCTGGCAAAAAAACTGCCGTAGCTGGCTGCGGGCTGCGGGTGAGAAATGGATTCTAGGTTCTGGACCTAAGGATAATTTGGGTTTTGGACCCGAGCTAAGTTCTGGACTTAGAATGGATTCTAGGTTCTGGACCTAAGGATAATTTGGGTTATGGATTCGAGCTAAGTTCTGGACTCATTCTAATGCCGAGTTATTGGAGTTTATTCAGCATCATGAAGATGAAAATATAGATCTACTAGCCAAGATGCCGCTTCATCGTAGTTCCAACCAAACGAGTGCGGTAATTTTTTTTTCTTTTTTTCTTTTCTTGATTTTTTTTCTTTCATCTTTCTGTTATGTTTTTTGTTTGTTTTTTATTATTTATTTATTTATTATTTATATTTTTTCTATTAATATTTTTTTTGTCTGTTATTTTTTTTTTGTCTATGTTTTTATATTATGCTCTTTTATTATTATGGTGTTTGCCTCTTTTTTTTATATTATTATCTTTTTTAGAAAATTTAGGAAAAATATATTAATTTAAGCATATAGGATAGTATGTACTTACCTTGTATTAACTTACCTGGCTCCGTGTTAGCGTGATCGTTGCATTGTTCGGGCCGGAGTGTGTATCTACAAAGCCCGACAATGGTACGATGTAGTGCCTTCTCGGGTAAGATAGATTATATGAGACTGCGGCTTTGAGAGCTTCATCTTACAATTGCCATCGAAAGAGTATCAAATAGACCGGAACGTAGTCCAGGCACTTGCAGAACGATGGTTGGACACAACCCACACTTTTCACTTGCCCATTGGAGAGATGACAATTGGTCCGGTCGATTTTACTGCTATAACCGTCCTTCGATTTGATGGTGTTTCGGTTCCTCTGACAAATCATATTTTAACATTTGAAGAAATTCAGGAATTAATTGGTATGGAACCATCATATAAAGGGCCTTTTAAGATAAAAATTGAACCGATTCGTAGCTACTAGATGAACTACGAAGGACGGGTTCACAAAAATGGCCCAACAGTATGCTCGAGGATTTTTGTTATATTTGCTTGGGTCGACCATCTTAGGCAGCACTGAATCCTCCATCCACTTGTCAGTGTTGAATGCCCTTTCTTACTTTAGGACAGTACCATCTTTTAGCTGGGGTGAAGCTGGTCTCGCCTATCTTTACCATGGTCTTGATAAACTTTGTCGAAATAAGAAGTCTTTTGTCGGCTTGATGGCGATTGTCGAGGTATTCTTCTTCTACCAATGCCAATTCCACTCTTTTCTTGCATGAATTTGATCTTTACTATTATTATAGGTATGGGCATATGAACACAATCTTGTGAGGGTACCCGGTATTTCTCAAGAGAGAGTCGGGTATCCAAGATTAAATTTTTGGTTGTCAGATCGTGTGGACGTTCCCGGCTCTCTCCATGTGCATACTCATCGCTTTGTGTTGAGCCGCTTAACCTGGGACCAGGTAAAATAACATTAGTATACTTTAAATTTTATGTGAAAGTTTCCTTACCTTATGTTATTTTACAGGTGAATTTGGCTTGGTGGAACCCAGAAGAGTAGACAAACTAGTCTCCTTTCATGAGGGCTGCACTATCTTTCCAACATTCTTGCCTAGTCATCGCCAGCCCAGTGTCTAGTGGCTGGTTTCTCGGGGAGAGAGTTTATGAGTGGTTCCTCGGTATAGAGCAGTGGAGGATTCTGGCCTTGCCCAGAATACACTTTAAATATTATGTCGATGCCGGAGGATGCCTAGTGGCCGGCTCTGTATGGTTATGGTATTAATGGATTTCTCTATCCGCCGAGTGCATCTTATGCCCATTTTATTCAAAGAAGGCTCTTGAACTTTGATGTATCTCCTGTTGGTGTGTGGGAGATTCCCAAAGGAAATGAGGGTAGAGATGAAGATGTGGGAGAGTTCGCTCCACATCTCGGGGCTGGTACGTCTCAGGTAAGACTTTACCATTTTTTCTTTGCAGCTGCTTCTTTCTTTTTTTTTTATTCTTTAATGATTGTTACAGGAGATTGGCTCATTTGATCATGAGGCTGGACCTTCTTTTATTGCCCCTTCATTTGCTCATTCTAGCCCGCCAGATATCTCATCTCATTCGCAGGGTATTGATATGAACTATTGGTAAGTTCCTTATTTCATGGTAATTTATGCTATATGTATGCATGATTATGTATGCTCTTACCTTTTTCCTTTTTGGCTCACAGTGGATGCTCGAAGAACAAAATAGGAAACTTCAAGAAGAGTTGGCTGCAAGTTGTCAACAGGCTTCTCATTTTGAAAATTTATATCATTAGTTGGAACAGAATTTCTAGGACTTTATATTTCAGGGGATGAGGGATCCTGGCGCTTCTTCATCAAGAGGCCCCCAGACTAATGACCATGAGATCCTTTCGTCTGCTCCTGATGAGGACCGTGATAGATCAGAACTTCAAGGTAATAGAGATGTTGGTGCTCCTGCTTCGGGTGATCCCGGGATGAGTAATTTGCCGAATTTTGGTGCTCCCGCTTCGGGCGGACTCGGGACGAGTGATTTGCCCCCTCCTCCAATAGGCGATGACTTTTTCAGGGCTTTATTTGATAACCTACCACCACCCTCTTAGTGATATATAAATATTTTATCAATTGTATGAATATTGTACAATAATGAAAAAATACAATTTTCATCTTTACTGTAACTTTTTTTTTCACTTTTTTTTCATCGTTACTGCATCACCATTATTAAACTTTCTTTTTCATATTTTGATATTTATACAGTCATGTTTTATTAGTTTTTGTTATAAGTTTTGTGTCTTGTTTATTAGGTTAATTATTGTTTTATTTAGGTATTTTGTTAGTTTTTATCGGTTTGTCTAGTGTTTTCTTTAATTGTGTAGTTTTAGTTTATTTTTAGTTTTATGTCATTTTTGATCTAGTTTTTAGTTTGTGTTTATGTTTTGTCGGTTATTGTTTATTTACTTCGTGTTTTAAGTTTGTTTTGAGTTTTGTTTAGGTTAAAACAGGCAAGGAAACGAATTGAAGATGAAATGGGCAGTAGCTGACACAGGCAGAGGACACGGCCAAGTCACTGGCCGTGTCACATACCAAGTTTAAAGGAAGAACAAGTCCCAGTAGCAGACACAAGCAAGGGACACGGCCAAGTCATGTGGCCGTGTCCCTCCAAAGAAGAGCAACACGGCCAAGTCACCATGACTTGGCCGTGTCCCACTTGTTACCAAAGGAAAGGGAGGTCAACAATTACACAAAAATGAACACAGGCAAGGGACACGGCCGTGTCTCCTGGCCGTGTCCCTCCCATCTCACTCACACGGCCAAGTCAAGCTCCACTTGGCCGTGTCACTCAACAAAGAAGAAAAGAAGACCAAAAGCAACAGAGGAGGACACATGCAGGGGACACGGCCGTGTCACCTGGCCGTGTCCCTCCATCAAGCCCTCACACGGCCGTGTCCCTCATCACCTGGCCGTGTCCCTCATGTTCCAAGCCCGCATCGGATTTTTAACGCGTACGACTCATATAAAAGGAAAAGAAAGTTAGGGTTTAGGGGTCTTTTGACAATTTTGAGAGCAAATTAGCCGTCTGAGAGAGATCTTAGGGTTTAAACATTTTGTTTTCTTGGATTTTGATGTTACTTTGGATTAAACTAGTTTAGATTAGATTGTTCATGCCATTGTTTCATCCTTTTTGCAAGATTCGATCAAGAGATTCATCAAAAGCTTCAAGGAGTTTGTAACTTGGTTTTATTCTTAAACTTTGTCTCTTTAGTTTCATTAAAATTGTGTTTATGAACATTATCATGTCTAAATTGATTTCTTTGATTATTAATGAGATGAGTATGCTTGATAACATCATGAACTAATTTAATCTAGTCTAGGGTTTGTATGGATTTGCTATGAATTGTATGAATTGGTTATTCTCTTAACTATTGATTTCTTTAGCCTTTATTGAATGAAAAATTGTTACATATAATTGATTGGCCACCAATTGTGTGTTTTAGGTATTAGATGATGGATTGAGAGATGAAATCTAATGCTGGAACAATTCAATTAAGGACTTAGGTGAATTAGAGATATAACCTATTAAAAAGATTGTTTCAATTATAACAAGATTAGTTGTAAGAGGTTTGAATGCGAGAGCTTTTTTCCTTGACTCAATTAATTAAGTTGCTTGAGATTTAATCTTAGAAATTAAATTAGTTAAGTGGAATAACCATTCATACATATGAGTAGTAAAGAAGTGCAAACCCTAGACCATTCTATCAAGTGAATCAAAACACAGCTCAATTTACTTTTATTGTTCTAAACTTTAATCAATCTTCTTCATTATTTAGCAATTTATAAATCTCTTTATTACTTGTTAAACATAATCTGATAAGCAATTAACCACTTTAGCTTCCTTGAGAGAACGACCTTGGGGCGATCACCTTTGCTACAGCTACCTCGTATACTTGCGAGTGACGCTTTGTGGTAGAGTTAATTTGAGCGCAACAAGTCACCACCGAAAAAACCAAATGCAACATGGTAAAGTAAATTCGTCACCAATTCCTTTCCTTACACGACATGGTTTCATCCTTGTCCATCACCTTTACCAAATCAATTTTGGAAAAGGTTATTTCCTCTATATGAATCACCTTTCATGCCATATTTCATACATAATCCAAAATTCTTTCCATTTCAACGTAAAAAACTCCCTTTAACAATTTTGATTTCCCTTTATTCATCAACCATGACCGAACATCATTTAAAGAAGATAAAAATTCTATTTAAGAATGTGGATGCCATTCATTGGAAGCAAATTTCATGGTCAAAACTTGATGTTTTAAAATGTTTTCAAAATGTTAAATTGGACCACTCCTTCTTACATGTTGTGGCTTCCTTTTGGATTATGGATTCTAGGGCATTTAAAATTAATGGCTTTGAAATATGTTCCTTGATTGAAGAATTTCAGGCCATCCTTGGATATCCAAATAATCAACAAATGACGTTACCCACATTGATTTCCAAAACTCAACAGAAGATGCAGACGTTATTTCAAATTCCAAAACCAGAAGTTCTTCAGTTGATGAGAGGTGAAAAAATTCTACTTGCTCCCTTGATTGATTTTTGCCTCTCTCATTTGGCTCCTACTAAGGCATGGGGACACATGCTTTGTCTTTGCTTGCTCAGCCAATTCTTGCTTGTTTCTTCCAATGGCGATATTGATCCACGAGTATTGGATATTATGGACCAAATGGAAGGAGGCTTGTCAACGGTACTTGTGATCTTAGCCAAGACTTTAGTTGGATTAGATCGACTTAAATCAGGATTGACAAAGAGACTAACTGGGAGTCCATTGCTGCTTCAGGTAATTACCTAAACTGCCCTTTTGGGTTTTCAATTTAGATTTTTTTTTCTTTTCTTTATTGCTCTAATTTTTGTCTAGTCCGCCCATGTGGGTTTTCGAAACTAGCGAGCTGTCCTAATTTATGCCTAAGCTGCCCTCGCGGGGTTTTAACTTAGCGGACCTCTTCTTTTTTTATATTTATATTTTTATTGCTCTTATTTTTGCCTAGTCCGCCCATGCAGTTTTCAAAACTAGAGAGCTATCCTAATTTTTGCCTAAGCTGCCCTTGCGGGTTTTCAACTTAGCAGACTCTTTTTTTTTCTTTTTTTTATTTAATTTAATTCTTTCTTCACATATTTGGCTTCAGGAGCGTCTTTGTTTGCTTGATACTCCATCCATGGACTTCGCCAGATATCTACCACATCATCATTCTGCTAGGAAGCTACTCCATCCTGCTTCTTCATATGTTGACTGGGTTGACTGGATCCACTCACGCTCTGAAGTCAATATCCGTTGGTTGGTACCTTGGTGGAAGATTTCTTGTATCACCATGCGGACATACTTGATGTATGTTCCCCTTGCTGCTCTTCGTCAAGGTACATGCTATGATCCTTGCCGACTTGGCCGTCAGTACGGAGCTGAGCCTCACGATTCAGACTTTACTCCTGATTTACACATGCCTCGCTTGACTGAAGCCTACTTGGATTGGCTGAGACAAAGCTGGCCTGCACGTTACATTTATCGACTGCCATAGATTTTACATTTGTCAATTCAGAAAGTGTATTGTTAGGATGAAAAATAATTAAAGTAATAAAAGCTGCTTCTTTTCCATTTAAAATTTGTCACCGCCTTTTGCTATTGTGTTTATTTATTTCATCCATATCTGGTCAAATACTTATAGTAGTGCACATAGAACAATTTTAGCATTAATTCTATTTTATTAAATTGGGGAACAACCAAACATAAAGCCAGCATACACAAGATCACTTTTGTTGCCAACTAGCCCTTTCGAGTTTTCTAATTGACTATTTTCTCTCATTTAGCCCTAATTGTTGCCTAGCTCGCCCTTTCTGGTTTTCGAAACTAGCGGACTGCTCTAACTTTTGCCTAGGCTGCCCTTTTTGGGTTTTCAACCTAGCGAGCTCTCTCTCTCTCTCTTTTTTTTATATCATACATAAAACCTCTTCAACCTGTCAATGTTTACTGGCTCACTAAACTCATTCCCGTCCATGTCTGATAACTTCACCGTACCTTTGTTCATGACTTGTTTCATGACATATGGCCCTTCCCAGCTAGGCCTGAACTTCCCTCTTGGATCAGATACATTAGGCTTAAATTGCTTCAACACCAAATCCCCGACTCTGAATTTTTTTATTTTATACAGTGCCTTTAACCTTCTCTCTTCTAGTAAAGCTAACTGTGTGTATCTGCTTGCTTCTAGACTACTCTCAATGACTTGATCTCAATTTCGATTGGCAATACTGCTTTCATCCCATAAACCAAAGAGAACGGTGTCATTCCAGTAGCCGTTCGCACACTTGTCCTATATCCCCATAAATCAAAGGGGAGCATCTTTGACCAATCCCTGTAAGTCTTGGTCATTTTGGACAGAATTTGCTTAATTGTCTTGTTTGTTGCTTCTACTACACCATTAGCCTTTGGTCTATAAGGAGAGGATCTATGATGATGGATTCGGTACTTTGAGAACAAATCTTTAACTGCTCCTTGAAACTGTACCCCATTGTCTGATACCACACTATACGGGACCCCATACCGGCAGATGAGTTTCTTTTCAATAAATCTAGCCATTTGACTTACACCCAGTTTGTTGAAGGATTCGGCTTCGACCCATTTTGAAAAATAATCTATTGCTACCATGATGAAACGGTGACCGTTTGAGGCTGTCGGATGTATCTCTCCTACAATGTCGATACCCCAAGTGGCAAATGGCAAGGGTGAAGACATAGAATGCAATTCTTCAGGAGGCATGAGATTCAAGATACCATACATCTGACATTGTTGGCACTTCTTTACAAACTCAATACAATCTTTCTCCATGGTCAACCAGTAGTAACCTTATCGAATAATCTTCTTAACTAGGGCCAAACAACTCATGTGCGGACCACAACTTCCCGCATGTATTTCTGACATGATATGCTCCACTTCAGGCTTTCTTAAACATCTCAAATGCACCCCCATCAGGCCATCTTTGATAGAACTCTCCATGGAATGTGATGTATTGTAAAGACCACCGCCTTATGGCTCTTCTTTCTTTCTTTGTTGCCCCCGGGGGGTATTCTCTTTCTTCCAAAAATCCCATAATAGTATCATACCACGCATCATGGTCTGTATTCAATTTCCATGATTGTCTCATATTCATAGCAAGGAGTTGATAAACTGGTCAAAATCAGAGGCTTAAGGAATAAGCTGACAGGGTTTTCCCATACCGAAGCCAATGTGACTAGGGCATCATCCATCTAATTTTCTTCTCTTGATAGGTATATAAACCTACACTCCTTAAAGTTCATCTTCATCATGGTCAGGTAATGGTGGTATGATTTTAATTTTTCTTTTTTCAACTCCCACTCTCCATTTACTTGGGATACTACTAGTAATGAATCGCCATAAACTTCCACCTTATCCACCTTCATAATCATTAGGGTTTCCAAACCGAAAATACAAGCTTCGTACTCCACCATATTATTGGTTGCCCTAAATTTCAACTTTTTGGCTAAAGGGATAAGTTCCCCTTCGAGTGATTCTACTATAACTCCCAAACCTGCTCCTTTCCTGTTTACTGCTCCATCAAAATACATTTTCCACCCTTGTACTTCAATTGCTTCTAAATGTTCATCTGGATATTCCAAGATTACCTCTTCACTTTCTGGTAATGGTTGTTGGGCCAGGAATTAAGCCACCGCTCTACCTTTGATTGTTTTCCTGGTTACATATTCAATCTCAAATTCTTCTAATATTATCAACCATCGACCATATTTCCCAATCAAAGAGGGTGTCAACCTTAAGTACTTCATTGGATCCAACCTGGAAATTGCTTGCACACTATACGATTGAAAGTAATGCCGCAACTTCTTAAAAGACCAAACCACGGCTATACAGATCTTTTCAATGATACTATACTTAATTTCATAAGGTAGGAGCTTTCTACTCAAATAGTAAGCTGCATACTCAATCCCTGACTCATCTGCTTGGGCTAGCATGGCTCCTATCGACTCTTCTTCTATTGCTAAGTATAGTAATAGCGGTTTGTCGGGTTTAGGTGGTTTTAAAATAGGTGGATTCAATAAATACTCTTTTATTCGCTCAAAGGCCTTTTGACATTCTTCATTCCATATGACCGGCTGATTCTTTTTAAGTAATTTGAAGTAGGCTCACAAATTGTTGTGAGCTTTGCTATAAATCTGCTAATGTATTGTAATTTACCAATAAATCCCCAAACTTTTCTCTCCGTCTTCGGGGCTGGCATATCCCTTATTGCTTTAACTTTGTCAGGATCAATCTCAATGCCATTCGAACCAATCACATATCCCAATAATTTACCTGAGGTATTCTATCACTTCAAGGAACTTCACTTGTATTTGCTTAGTGACCTCTTCTTTAACCAATTCAGCCCACTCAGGTCTTAATCACCTAAACTTTTGTTTGATAGGTTTCATGTGAGTGTAAGTAGGAATATAATGCTCGGCTATGTCTCGATCTATTCCAGGCATATCCTCATAAGACCAAGCAAACACTTCTTCATATTTTTTGAATATTTTTTCAAATCTCTCTCTCTCATCAGGAGTAAGGTCGGATGCTATGCAAATGTTTTTAGGATTTGTGGTTGTTCCCAAATTTAATGATTGTGTGTTAACAGAATTAATATTAAAGATGCTCATATAACTTTTATTTGAATGTATTCAACCATCAGGAGAAACATCACACAAGTAAGCAAAATCAGACTTTATTGCATTCATTTTGGAAAAGAAAACATCATCATCCTCATATAAAGTAGACAAATTAAAATCAAAATCAAAATCATTGTTCTCAAAATCATAAAGGATGATGTCTTCAAACTTCTCTTCAACCAGGGCAGCAATCTCCTCCGGAGTCTTCTCGGCTTTCAGGATAGCTTCATTCTTCTCTTTCGAATTGGATTCTTTGTTGGCTGACAGGGTGAGCTCTTTCTTCACTTGGTTGACTAGCTCGGCCACATCTGCAAAAATTTTACAGCCTGGGATCAACTTTCCCATGAACATGATCAGCTCGGGCTTTCCTTGGAGTGGTCCCATATCTGGAGCTTTGACAAAAATCTCTTCAAGTGGTGGGAAGCTCATCTTCTCACTCTTCTTTGGCTGGACATCGTTGTTTTCATCATATCCCAACCCTTTCTTGGAAGTTTGAGTTCTAAAGTCTGACAGCTTTGTCAAATCGGCCTTACCCTTTTCAAGACTAGCTCCGGGAAGGTAGTTCATGTTCTTCATCATATTCAAGACTTTGGAGTCCACTACTTCATCATCAGAAATTGCAGCTACTTGAAAACCATTGAGAGACCTCTCAATCATTAGAGCATTAACAATCTCATTATTTCAGCTTCGATGACCACTGTCTCATCTCTGTTGGGGAACTTGATCTTTTGATGAAGGGTGGAAGGAACTCCACCAAGAGGATGAAACCATGGTCGCCCCAAGAGTATGGCGAAGGTAACCGGTATGTCTAAAACAACAAACTCAACAATAGATTCAATTGGACCAACCTTGACAGCAGCTTTGAAAGTCCTTTCGGTGTGTCTCTTAGTGTTGTCATAAGCTCAAATTATTACTTCGGTCGGGTTTAGATCCCTTATTGACATGGCTAGCTTTGGCAATATCTTAAGTGGGCATACATTTATGGCAGACCCATCATCAACTATTACACATGGAGTCCTTTTCCCCTTGACTTCTATTTTGATAAAGAGAGGGCGGATGTGGTCTCTCCCCTCCTCTGGTAAGTCCACATCTGAAAAAGAAACTGCTCCCATATTAACTTCACTCTTCTCTTGAACCTCTTCACATTTCACTACCCCTCCAATTTTTACGAAGTTGATCAGCTCCTCCGGTGTTGTGAAGGTAGAAATTGGCATGCTAGCCAAGGCTTTGGCCATTGTTTCTCGGTGCTTTTTAGAAGTAGCTAATAAGTCCCAAATGCTAACACTTGCTTGGGTTCTTTTCAATTGCTTAAGCACAACATCATCTTCCTCTTCTTTATTTCCTACTTCAACTTCCTTACCCTTATTAGTTTCTACCTCCTTAGGTGGTGGCCTTACATAAGGCTTACCGGATCTAGTGTTCATTACTTCATCTTCTTCAGGCTCGGACCAAGTCCAATCCTCCTTCTTGGATACAAGATCATCATCACTATCGCTTGAATCCCAAAACCCATTGACAACACAAATTGTTACTTCTTTACCTATCATAGCTTCTTTAATTCCACCAAATACCTCTTCTTCTTTGGTTGCTTCTCTACCCACATCTTGAAAAGAAGACATGACAAAGTCCTCATGCAAACCTCCTCCAATCATGAAGGTTGCCGGCGGTGGTACTCTATTGAACTTTGGTAATGGGTTGTCTTTGGTGTTTGGCTTATTGGGCTCGGGTAGTTTCCCATTATCAATTAGATTTTGGATCTCATGTCTTAATCTTACACATCTATCCGTGACATGCCCTTGCATTTGATAAAACTGACAAAATGCTTTAGTGTCAAAATTAGGTGGGAGAGGGTTAGGCAAAGGATGAGGATTTAAGGGTTGTAGTATTCCCTTTCTTTAAAGCTTATTAAGAACCCAAGACATCAGTTTCCATAATTCTGAAAATTGTCTCCTTGCTCCTTGGTTAGTGGCATTGACACCGACTGCCTTTTGCATGCTTTGGCTACTAGATTGATAGTTCCCTTTCTCATTCCTTCTTGTTGAAAAATGGTTCTTCTCTCTTTCCCATTCTTCAATTTGCAAACCCGCTTAGAGAAGGTCTTTGAAATCATGGATGAGTGTATGAGACATCCTTTCACGAAGACTAGGCAACACCCCTCTCACAATCATCCTTATTTGATCGGATTCATCAGGCCTCTTCTTGAGTAAAGCAGCCTTGTTTCTCCATCTCTTCACATAATCCACAAAATTCTCATTCGACCTTTGCCTAATGGACTCCACTTCCATTAAGGTAACTTCCATCTCGACATTATATCCATATT
Organism: Garcia nutans; assembly: GCA_947685225.1. Lineage (NCBI taxonomy): Eukaryota > Viridiplantae > Streptophyta > Magnoliopsida > Malpighiales > Euphorbiaceae > Garcia > Garcia nutans. The sequence goes on from CANTUV010000045.1 coordinate 43,349,127, forward strand.
GTTGGATGAAGGCTTTGTAAAGCAGATCCCAACTCTTTTGTGTTCCATCATCTAAGGTATTGAACCAATTTTGGACAACAGGGTCCAATGAGAGCATAAAGTACCTTAGAGTTTGAGCCTTAGTAGCTCGGGTAGACTGCATGGCAGTGATATACTGCTTCACATGGAGATGAGGATTTCTGGTTCCATCAAACTTTGCAAAAGATGGCATCTTGAACATGTACAGGACTTCTTCATCTAGCTCAAATAATTTGTCAACTTCGGACATTTCCTCGGCTTTCAGTTTCTTCTCAAATTTCTTTTCTAAATCAGCAATCATCTTTTTAACATCAGAAGTTTCCATCTTCTCCATAGTTGATCTTTTAACAATCTTCGGTTCTTTCTTCTTGTCTTGAGGATCTTGGTAGTATTGAGCCCAATCATCATCATCATCAATGATCACTTTTTCATCATCAAAAACCACTTCACCAACTTCGGTCTTCCCTTTGTCCCTTGGTTTCTTAGTGCTAGCAGATGCTTCGGCATGATTTTCTAAAATTGCAGTCAGTTGGTTCTTCATGGTCTCAGCTAGGGCCTCTTTTATTTCTTCCATCTTGGCGTTGAGGGCATCATCCACCATTCTTTGAATTTGTTCGGGATCCATTATTTTCGGTGAGCAAGTGATTGAGTCATTGCTAGATACTTCATCTCCGGTGTAGGTCGGATTGTCATAAGCTTTTGAACTGTCGTAATCCAGGGCTGTGAGCCAGAAAGGATTAATGAGATGCAAATGTATGCATGTATGCATGTATGCACAAACAATAGACAAACAAGGATAATTAGGACGTTCCTACCAACCTTATAACATCCAAACACAAATGGCGAGTCTCTTTTCCTAGGTATATGGTTAACAAAATACCAACATGGGGCATCTTGTTTTTGAATAATTCCCTCAAATGTTTCAACCAATAGTTATATTTTTAAAAATGGAAATCAACTTATGATAATTCCCATTAATTAGGTTTTAATCCATTTAACCAAATGATGTAGCTTTTATGCTATATTGGATTAAAACGAAATTAAGAGGTTTATTATAAATAGATTTCTCACTTGAAAAAGGTAACTAATGATTCATGCCAAAAACAAGCCCATGATTAATTATTCTTAGTATAAACTAGGCTCACAATTGATTTTTGGTATTTCGTAATTGACCCAAATAATTTGTAAACTCTTTGCAAGATAATTTTGTTTATAAGCCCATTGTAAAAAAAATTTTAGAAAAAATGGATTTTGGGCTTTACATTTGGGTTATGAGCAAAAGAATTTTTAATTTGTTTTTAGAAAAGTCTTATGTCCAAAGACCATCTTGAAAAGTTTTGAAAATAGTTTTGGTCTTTTGGACTTTAAAGAAAAATTTATTTGAGCTTGCAAATGTACTTGGGTCATATTAGAAAAAGAACAAACCAAATAAGCCATGATTTAAGCCAAGACAAATCAACCATAGGCAAACAACATGCATTTGGGATAAAAACCTAAGGAAAGTAACTAGGCCAATTACATGAGCTTTAGTCTTTGGGTTAAAGGGCTTAGGTTCCCATAGCAAGTATATACCAAATGGTACGAGGCTATGAGTGGTTATCCCATGCTCGATCTCCATACCTTGAGTGAAAGTATGGTATCCCTTACATAACATAACACGGGTAACACGGGCGTCCTAACTCACGCACATGATGCAATCTAAGATGTTACAATGGATACTATCATTATAAGAAAGAATAGAATAATATAAAGACCAACGAAATCAACTTCTCTTGTCCCCAGTGGAGTCGCCACTGTGAGCGGGGATTTTCGCCCCCACTCCTGGTAGAATGGTTCTTGTGACTTCGGCACTATTTAGGCTCGGGGCCTTAAAGAACACGGACCTAGGTCTGGAGAAAATGGAGTCGCCACCCAGACAGGCCGGGAAAAAGAAAGGGGTGGATGACTCGATTCCTAAGGAATCCAAATACCCTAATGGGTTCGGAAAGTTGGGTACATGTGGGGGAGGTGAGAAATGGCCCAACACCCCCACAACGCCCGGTTAATTGGAACCGGCATCCTTTACAGGTTTTAATATTATAAAATTCTTAAATATAACAATATTATCCATATTACACACAACAATTAAAATAAAGCATCGATATATTAAAAATCAAAATAATGTCCAAACAAAGCAAATAAATGGACACCCATCCGAGGATGGAAACATGTCCTTACATCCCGTGCCTAAATAGGAAACCCACCGAAAGGTAGAAACATGTCCTTTACATTGGTCTAAAACATAAAAGTAATTTAAATTACATGATATTTAACTAATGAGGTACCCACCAAGTGGAAACATACCACTTACAACATTTGGAAATCTAAATAAATTGATAAAAGTAAATAACCATTCATCATAAATAAATCATTTATCGAAGGTATTAAACATCAATAGAAAGTAAACATCCATCCATGATAAATTAAATAAACCAAGCATTGAATTTAAAAAAAATTAAAGCATATAAAATAAATCAAAGCATAATCAAATATAAAACTGAATAAGGCAAATAAAGATTCAAATTAGGGCTATTGTTTCTATTTAAGATTCTTTGTTTCATGCGTTTAGGGTTTTGAAATTCATGGGTTTAAGCTACTGTGAGTTTTAAAAGAATTGAAATGGAGCAAATTTTTATAATTTAGGAGGTTGATAAAGTACTTTGATTAACCAAATTAGTGTTTGAGAAGTGAAATCACGAAACTAGGATTTGGACACTTTAAAACATTTAGATTTATGATTTACATTTACTGAATTATGATTTTTAAGCTTACTGTGTTTGAATATGTTTATAGGGCTTTAAGGTTTAAAGGATTAGGGTTTTAAAAACTTTAGGGTTTAAGGTTTTAAGGGAGTTAGGGTTTAGGTTAGGTAGTTTAGGGTTTACTATTTTTTATTTTGGAGTTGAACTAGGGTTTTAGAATTTTAGAATTAGGGTTTCGGAGAATGCATTAGATTTTTGAATTTGGAAAAAGAATTGATAATTTTATGAAACTTTATGAAAATAAACAAAACTATTTAAGGTTTGTAGAAATAGAAAAGAAGTTTTTTAGGGTTTTTGGAAAGAAACAAATTCAATTTAGGGCTTTGAAAAGAAACAGATTCAAATTAGGGTTTTGGTAAATTTAAAAGCAAAAAAAACAACAATTTTATGATTTTTAAAAAACAAAGAGACGAATTAAGGTTTTTAAGCTTTAGAAAAGGTAAATTAAGGTTCTAGGGTTTTTGAATCAAAAGAGACAATTGAATGGTTTATGCAACTGTGAAGAAAAAATAAATAAAGAAATTCATACCTTCGTTTGTTAGTTCCACCAAAAATCACTTCTTGGATGAACAAGAACAAAGACAAGCTTTGCTGCCTTTGATGAATTAAATTGTTTGTTTGCTTCTCTCAATAAGTTTGATCGATTTCACTGCCAGAAGGAATTCTTCAAATCTTTCAAAGTTTTCCTCCTCAATTTCGGTCTCAAATTTCACCTCAAATCCCATCCCTTTTTTGTGTTGTTTTAGTCCTTATTCATAGAAGAATTTTATGATTAATTTTAGTTATTCACGGAATCTAACATTGATTAAGAAAAAATAACCGAAACCTAATTGAATTTGATTTTGGAAAATTTTGCGTCGTAAAAATTTTGCTGGCGAAAAAAACTGTTGCGGAAAAATTGCGCTGGCAAAAAAAAACTGCTGCGGAAAAAATGCGCTGGCAAAAAAACTGCCGCAGCTGGCTGCGGGCGAGAATTGGCCTGCATGCCATTTCGCCCGCAGGAAATTCTTGCGGGCGAAATGGCAAAGCCATGTCGCCCGCAGGAAATTCCTGCAGGCGAAATGGCAAAGCCATGTCGCCCGCAGAAAAATTCTGTGGGTGAAATGGCCAAACCCATTTCGCCCGCAGGAAACTCTTGTGGGCAAAATGGCCCACGGCCATTTCGTCCACGCTGATTTTCTGCGACGATTTTTTCGTCGCTGATTTTTTCATCATCGATTTTTATTTTTATTTTTATTTTTTATTATTTTATTTTTATTTATTTTTTAATATTATTATTTTTTAAAAGTTATAAAAATTAAATGCTAAAACAAATATTATTTAATTAGGATAACAAAAATTATTTTGGACTAATTAAAATATATTAGGCAACACAAAAATTATTTTGGACTAATTAAAATATATTCGACCGAACTAGGTCAAAAATTAAGGGCCTATAGCGGCCTGCCAATTCACCGCAAGAATTTCCTATGGGCGAATTGGCCTGGCCAATTTGACATTCGGCGATGAAATTTTTTCATCGCCGATTTTTATTTTTATTTTTATTTTTTTATTTTTATTTTTTATTATTATATATTTTTTATTAACTTCACCATTTTTATTTTTATTAAAAATTATAAATAATAAATACTAAAATAAATATTATTTAATTAAAATATCACAAAAATTATTTTGGACTATATAAAAAATATCGGACCAGACTGGGTCAGAAATTAAAGGTCTACAGCGTGTTTCGATGAACCGGGCGCTATAGGAGTAGTGGGGCATTTCTCACCTTCCCCACGCGTACCCAACTTTTTGAACCCAATAGGAGGTTGAGATTCCTTAGGAATCAATTCATCCACCCCTTTCTTTTTTCCCAGCCCGTCCGGGTGGTGACTCTATTTTCTCCTTGTTTAGGCTCGTGTTCTCTAAGGCCCCTAGCCTAATAGTGTCGAAGTCGCAAGAACCATTCCACGAGGGAGTGGGGGTGAAAATTCTCATTCACAGTGGCGACTCCATTGGGGATAAGAGAAGTTAATTTCGTTGGTCTTTATATTATTTTATTCTTTCTTATTATGATATTATCCATTGCATCATTTAGATTGCATCGTGTACGTAGGTTAGGACGCTAGGGTTACCTGTGTTGTGTTGTGCTTAAGTCTTTGGGTTGAAAGGTTTTAGGCTCCATAGTCAAACAACAAGCATTTAGGGTAAGAAAACCTAAGGAAAATAACTAGGCCAATTTATCTTGATTTAAATCATGGCTTATTTGGTTTGTTTTTTTTTTCTAATATGACCTACCTACATTGTAAGCTCAAAATAACTTTTCCTTTAAAGTCCAAAAGACCAAATCTATTTTTAAAACTTTTCAAGATGGTCTTTGGACATAAAAATGTTTAAAAATGGATCAAAAAATTCTTTTTCACCACATTGCTCAAGCTCAAAGCCCAAAATTTATTTTTTTCTAAAATCTTTTTATGGGATTTGAAACAAAACTATTTTTCACATCATTACAACTTTTTCGAAAATGAGCTTACAAAATATTTAGGTCAATTATGTAATGTTAAAAACCAATTGTGGGCCTAATTTATACCAAGAATTATTAATTATGGGCTTATTTTTAGTATGGATCATTATTTGTTTTTCCAAATGGAAAATCTATTTATGATAAACCTATTAATTTTCTTTTAATCCAATATAGCATAAAAGCCATTTTAGTCAAGATTCAATGGATTAAAGCCTAATTACTGGAAATTATCATGGACTGACTTTCATGTTTGAAAATATAACTATTGGTTAAAATTGTCCAAGGGAATTTTTTGAAAAAAAGATGTTCCATGTTGATATTTTGTTAACCATACACCTAGGAAAAGAGACTAACCATTTGTGTGTGGAAGTTATAAGGTTGGAAGGAACGTCCTAATTATCTTTGTTTGTTTATTATTTGTGCATACATGCATACACATATTGCATTACATAGCATTGATCCTTCTAGCTCACAGACCTAGAGTACGGCAGTTCAAAAGCATACAATGTAATATGTATACAGCTAAGGGAGTCAATGGAACTACTGTAAGTATTACTCACGCATATCATGCATACATGAGCATATCACACTGCATTTTTCTTTATCAAAAGTAAACAGCAATATTCTATGAAGCAACCATGAAGCGGATATGGAATCAGGGGGCATGGAAGGCCCATTGCTTGAGGAAGCTCCAGTCATTTTGCAAAAGAAGAAATGCATGCTTGTCCGAAGAACTAGACAATATACAAACATCAACCAAAGCCCACATAGAAAAAATCATGGGTTTGAGCCTATACAAGTGGCAAAGTTTATCCTTTCAATTTTTTAAGTTTATGCATGTATAAAATATTTTTAGACTCACTTTTAATATTTTACCACGCAGGGGGCAAGGAGATGGAAGGAGATGACATAATAGCCAGCTAAAAATAGCTGAATTTTTTGCAAGCTAAAAAAAACAAACAAAACAAACAAACAAAAAAGACGAAAAGAACAAAATAAGAAGAAAGTAAGAATCAAAAAAGAAATAATGATGCAAAAGACAAAAGATTAGTCTAGCTAAAAGAGCTAAAGCCATGGTAAAGACCCGATCTCCAATGGATAAAGATCCATGTTTAAAGAGTAAAAACCTGATATCCAATGGAAAAAGGTCCATATTTTAAGGGTAAAGACCCGATCTCCAATGGATAAAGATCCATGTATCAAGAGTAAAGACTATATCCAATGGATAAAGATCCATATTTCAAGGGTAAAGACCCGATCTCTAATGGATGAAGATCCATGTTTCAAGGGTAAAGACCCGATCTATAATGGATAAAGTCAATGTTTCAAGGGTAAAGACCCGATCTCCAATGGATAAAGATCCATGTTTCAAGGGTAAAGGCCCGATCTCCAATGGATAAAGATCCATGTTTCAAGGGTAAAGACTCGATCTCCAATGGATAAAGATCCATGTTTCAAGGGTAAAGAACCGATCTCCAATGGATAAAGATCCATATTTCAAGGGTAAAGATCCAATCTCCTATGGATAAAAATTCATATTTCAAGGGCAAAGACCCGATCTTCAATGGATAAAGATCCATGTTTCAACGGCAAAGACCCAATCTCCAATGGATAAAATCCATGTTTCAAGGGTAAAGTCCCGATCTCCAATGGATAAAGATCCATGTTTTAAGGGTAAAGACCCAATCTCCAATGGATAAAGATCCATTTTTTGTGGTTAAAGACCCATAATCCATCAAAGAATGGAATAGCTGGTTAAGCCAGAATTCTCAATTGATAAAAGGTCAGTCTCGAGTCCAAGTACCCAAATCCAATCCAGAACCCAAATCAACCCAACCGTTACCAATTTCGAGTCGAGAACCCATCCATACCCAAAATATTTTCAAAATCATGTTGCTTTTTACTCTCTTCTACTGAAGTCTCAAATCATTCAAGCAGGAGGCAAACTGTAGACCCTTATTTTTTGACCAAGTCCAGTCCAAAATTTCAAAATAGTCTGAAATGATTTTATAATATTTATTATTTATTATTTAATATATTAAAAGAGAAAAAAAAGAAAAAAATAATTTTTAATATTTATTTTTAATAATAAAATAAAAAATAAAAATCGGACGAATCGGCAAACAACGCACGGCAAGCAATTAGCCATAAGCCTGGGCCTAGGTTAATTGCAGCTCGCCGCAAGCCCCAAGCATAGCCTCATGACCTCGCACGCCAATCATCACAGTAGCCCGCGCGCCCAGCATCCAGCAGGCCCAATCCTGAGTGCACTGTTGATTTTGCCAAAACCTTATTTTACTCGATCTTTTTATTTTTCCTAAATAGTCTATATTTTCTTATCAAAATAGTATTAGGTTTTTTTATTTTCCTATAAATAACACAGTTATAAGATTGAAAAGGGACTTTTAGTAATTGATTTAGAGATTCAGGCTTTTGGCAAATTACTCAGGGACTTTTGATTTTCTTTCGGAACTTGAAACGGTAATAGCTTTTAGGGATTTCTTTAGAGACTTTTTCTGGGACTTTTTTTTTTTGAAACTGGGGGAGAGCAACAGAGCAACAAATTAACCCTAAAACATTATCAAATAGGGGATGAAAAATATCAAACACCATAAAGGCAGTAGCTAACTCTCACTGTCTGGATTTCCTTCCAACTAAGAGGAACAAATTTGGTGCAAGCAAATACTTTGCATCAATGTTTAATTATTGATGGAGCCTTCAAACGTAGGTATGTGGATCTAACTTTTGTACATTAAATCCAAGTAATCATCTTCATCTTTCAAATTATAATCACACTGCTTAGGTTATTAAAATTCTTCCTTTAATTTAGTTTGAAATAAGGTTTTAATTAAGATGATTTCATACAGTAAATAATTAAGGTTTTAAATAAAGTTTTCATAACCTGCAGTAGCATAAACCCTAATTATTTCATCCTCACACTATAGTAGCATAAGTTATTTCATACAGTAAATAAGGTTTTAATTAAAGCAAATAATGTAATCATTCAAAATAATAATCAAAACCCTCTAAACCATAATTTGGTTATTAAAATTCTAAAACCCAAAATTTATACATTTATTGATTTATTTAATTTTAGATTTGATTATGTGATTGGTTATATATTTTATGAATGATTTACTTAAATTTTGATGGTTGATTTATTTACTTTATCATGGATGAACGTTTTATTGATTATTATTTGTTTATTAAAATTGTAAGAGGTATGTTTCCATGATTGGGTACCTCATTAATTAATTTTTATGTAATTTAAATTATTTTTATATTTTGGGATTAATGTAAAGGACACGTTTTTATCTTTTGATGGGTGTCCTATTTAGTTTTGGATATCGGACGATGTAAGGACATATTTTCATCCTCGGATAGGTGTCCATTTATTTATTTTGTTTGAACATTGCTATGATTTTTTATAAAGTATTTGTTTATTCTTATCATTGCATGTTATTATGAATAATATTATTATATTCAAAAATTTTATAATATTAAGACCTGAAAAGGAGGCCAGTTCTAATGAATCGGGCACTGTGGGGGTGCTGGGCTATTTCTCACCTTCCCCACGCATACCCAACTTTCTAAACCCATTAGAGGGTTGGGAATTCCTTAGGAATCGAGTCATCCACCCCTTTTTTCCCTGCCTGTCCTGGTGGAGACTCTATTTTCTTCGGGTTTAGGCCCGTGTTCTCTAAGGCCCCAAGCCTAACAGTGTCAAAGTCTCAAGAACCATTCCACATGGGAGTGGGGGAAAAAATCCTTACTCACAGATACTGTATAAGTTAGAAATATAATTTTAGCTACTGGAAAAAACTAAACAAAACATAAATTAGGATTTATGGTTTGAGTAAATTAGGGTTTGGAATTTTTATGAAAATAATATTAGGGTTTATGAAAATAGGATTGAAATTTATGAAAATAAGATTAATGTTTTGATGCTGATAGAAATAAGCTATTGTGCTAATATTTGTAAACTTGGGCTACTGGATTTGATTTACATGAATACCAACAACATCATCAAGTGAAGATTCACGTAAATTCAAAGTAAAAGATGAAACTTACTATGATTAATCTAAAATTAATCTAACCTATGAACAAAATTATCAAAGCATGCTATCCAATGTTTAAGACCATTAAAACATGTTATATTGAATTAGTTTAGAGTTTACCATCGTTTGTTGACTCCACCACATATTCTCATTGGAATTATGGTTGAGCAATACTAAGACAGTGTATCACTGCCTTTGTAAAGTTGTTCGAACTGTTTGATGATTTGTTGCTCATTTTTACTACTTGGTTGCTTGCCATTTCAAAAATTCAAGTCTCAGCCGAAAGTCCCAAAAAAAAAAAGAAAAAGTCCCTTGTTTATTTTTTAATCCTGTCATTTATAGGCAATTAAAAAAACCTAGTTGATTAAGGAAAATATTAAAACTTCTGAATTAAATAAGGCTTTGGCAAAATTGGCATTGTTTTGGTGAAACTAGCCAATGCGCTAGCACACAGGCCTGCGGTCTATGAGAATGCTGGCACGCAAGCGTTGGGATAGGGCTAGCGTTGAGCGAGCTACTGTGTTGGGCTCACAATTCACCACAGGCCAGGAGAATTCTCGCAGCCAATTCGTTGCAGGCCTTGGCTAGAACCTTGGAACTTATTATCATATCCTCAGAAATACCAGCTACTTGGAAACCATTAAGGGGCCTCTCTATCATGAAATTGTGAACTACTTTACTATTTTCTGCCTCAATTATTACCATCCCATCATTGATCAAAAACTTGATCTTTTGCTAGAGTGTAGAAGGGACTCCACCAAGAGGGTGAAACCATAGGTATCCCAAAAGCAATGCAAAGATGACCAGTATATCCAAAGGAACTCCACCAAGAGGGTGAAACCATGAGCATCCCAAAAGCAATGCAATGGTGATCGGTATACCCAAAACCACAAATTTCACCATGGACACAACAGGGCCTACCTTTACCAAGGTCTTGAAGGTTCCTTTAGCTTGTCTCTTAGTATTGTCATAAGCTCGGATAGTTACATTTGACAAACTTAGATCATGAGTTGACATAGCCAGCTTTGACAGAATCTTCAGTGGGCAAACATTTTTAGCAGAGCCATCATCGGCCATGACACAAGAGGTTCTTTTGAAATCTGCATGCCTACAATAGCTTTGGCCATAGTCTCCCGGTGCTTCTTGGATGTTGCCAGTAAGTCCTATATGTTGATGTTGGCTTGGGTCTTTTTCAACTGCTTAAGGATAGCATCATCTTCATCTTCTTTCACTTTTCTCTCAGCCTCCTTCCCCTGTTAACCTCTGCTTCTTTCAGTGGAGCTATAGCATAGGGCTTGCCAAAATGGGTATTTGACACTTCTTCTTCAGATTTAGACCAATCCCATTCCTCTTGCTTGGCTTCTTATTCCTCTTCATTCTCAGTGAAATCTCATATCTCATTCACAACACAAATGATCAATGCCTTTTCTTCCACAACTGATTCATCAAACAAAGCTACTTCTTTTGTAGCTTCTCCTTCTATGTCTTGAAATGATGCCAACCCGACCTTCTCATTCAATCCCCCTTCTATCATGAAGGTTGCTGGTGGTGGCACTTTGTTGAACCTAGGCAAAGGATTATCTTTTTTGCTAGGCTTATTGGGTTCAGACAACTTTCCACTGTCAATCAGATTTTAAATCTCATGTCTTAATCACATGCATTTATCTATCTCATGTCCTTGCATTTGATGAAATTGACAGAAAGCCTTGGCATCAAAGCTTGGTGATAAAGGACTTGGCAAAGGTTTTTGACCAATTGCATTGACATCCACTGCCTTCTGTGTACCTTAATTACCAAACTGATAACTCCCCTTCCCATTCCTTCTTCCAGCAAAACGGTTATACTCTATTTGCCATTCTTCTATTTGCAACTTGGCTTGGAGAAGGTCCTTGAAGTCCCTGATAAGAGTGTGGGACATTCACTCATAAAGGTTAGGTAATATACCCCGTACTATCATCCGGATCTAATCAGACTCATCCAACCTCTTCTTAAGAAGTGCAGCCTTATTTCTCCATCTTTTGACATAATTAACAAAGTACTCATTCTGCTTTTGCCTTATTGATTTTACTTCTATCAGAGTTACTTCCAATTCAATATTGTATCCATACTATTGGATGAAGGCTTTGTATAGCAAATTCCAGTTCTTTTTGCATTCTCCTCTAAGGTATTATATAGTTTTGCACAATAGGGTCCAATGAGAGCATGAAATACCTTAGAGTTTGAGCCTTAGTTGCTCTAGCAAACTGTATGGCAGTGACGTACTGCTAGACATGCAAATAGGGATTTCCTGTTCCATCAAACTTAGCAAAGGGATGCATCTTGAACTCGTAAGGGATTCCTCCATCATCCTCAAATATCTTGTCCACCTCCTATACTTTTTCAATCTTTAGCTTCTTTTCAAATTTCTTTTCCAAGTCAGCAATTAGCTTTTCAACATCAACAGATTCAATCTTTTCTGTAGCCTTCTTCTCTTTATTCTTTTCTTTCTAATCTTGAAAGTATGCATCCCAGTCATAATCATCAATTACCACCTTGTCGTCATCAAAGGCTACTTGGCCTACCTTAGCCTTTCCCTTGTCTTTTGACTTCTTGGTGCTAGCAGATGCCTCACCAGTGTTCTCTAATAGTGCAACCAATTGGCCTCTCACGGTCTCGGCTAGGATCCCCTTTAATACTTTCATCTTAGATGTAAAGGCCTCGCTCATGATGTTCTGAACATGTTCACAGTCCATTGGTCTTGGTTTAAAGTTGATTGAGCCTTCACTGCTTTTTGACTCTTTGTAATAGGTTAGATTGTCATAAGCATTTGAACTATTGAACTTCAGGTCTATGAGCCATAAAGGATCAATACAAATGTAATGCAATAAATGTATGCATGTGCAACAAACAATGCAAATAAAAAAATTAAGTCAAGACGTTCCTTCCAACCTTATTTCCCCCCGGACACAAGTGGCGAGTCTCTTTTCCTAGGTATATGATCAACATGGGATAGATTTTTACCTCTTGTGGAGTTTGCATACAACAACAGTCACCAATCCAGCATTGGTATGGCACCGTTTGAAGCATTGTATGGCAGACGGTGTAGGACACCTCTTTGTTGGAATGAGCTTGGAGATAATAAGTTGATTGGTCCTGATTTGATTCAAGAAACTGAAGAAAAAGTAAAGTTGATTCGAGACAGGTTAAAAGCAGCTTCAGACCGACAGAAATCTTATGCAGATCTGAAAAGGAGAGATATAGAGTTTAATGTTGGAGATAAGGTATTTCTGAAAGTGTCTCCTTGGAAGAAGATTTTGAGGTTCGGTCGGAAAGGAAAATTGAGTCCTCGTTTCATTGGGCCGTATGAAGTGTTAGAAAGAGTTGGGCCAGTTGCGTATCGACTTGCTTTGCCACCTGAGTTGGATCATATTCATAATGTATTTCATGTTTCTATGTTGAGGAGGTACAGGTCGGATCCATCTCATGTGTTGCCATTTGAATCTATTGAAGTGAGCCCAGACTTGACATTTGAAGAGGAACCAGTTGCTATCTTGGCACGAGAAGTGAAAGAGTTGAGGAACAAGAGTGTGCCATTGGTGAAAGTTCTATGGAAGAATCATGCAAAAGAAGAAGCGACTTGGGAGAGTGAACAATCCATGCGAGAGCAATATCCGCAGTTGTTTCAGCTTTGATATCAGGTAATTTCGAGGATGAAATTTTCTTTTTAGAGGGGGAGAATTGTAATATCCTCATGTATGCCCTAGAAGTCTTGGTTATGTTGTTGTTATTGTTGATGTTGTTGTTAGTGTTGTTGTTGTTATATATTGGATTGAATATATGTGTTAAATTGTAAGAGAAAAGAAATGGGAAGAGAATGTATATGTATATGTGTTTTGGAGAAGAAATTTAGGGTTTAGAGACAAATGTATATGTTGTGTATATGATGATATATATAACATATAGATTGGTCAAATATAGAGTCAATGCAAGAAGATATTTTTGTGGAATGTGCAATTACATATAAGGGCTTAGATGAGACAAAAGGTTAGTTAAATGGTGAAGGGTGTTTTAGTAATTGCAAGGTTAAAAACACTTGATGGATATAAGAAGCCAAATTTGACTTTGCTCTTCATATTTTCTTCTTCTCTTCATGTGTGGCCGGATTCTCCATAGACAAAGAGAGAAAGAGAGGTGATCTTGAGGTTTGAAGCAAATTGAAGAAGGAATCAAGGGTGTTGGTTAGAGATTTGTGGAATTCTTCATTTAAGGTAAGTTTTCTCTTGATTTCTCTTGTTCTATTTGGAATTTTGTTTGAGTTTGATGGAGTGTGTTTGTGTATGGTGTGTTTAAAAGTGTTGAAATGGAATTAAAGATAAGAAGCTAGGTTGGTGTTGGTGATGGAAGAGTAAGAGTTGTGTTTAGTGAATTTTTTTCTGTTTTACAATTAGTAAAGGCTGTGACTTGTATGATTTTTAATTAATTATAGAAAAATTTTCTTGAAGTAAATTTTTGATATGTTGTGCCTCTATGAGTCTAGAATGACTGAAAAATATGTTGATTCGATTTTGGAATGGTTATGAGTTTAGAAAGATTATTTTTATTAGACCTGTTCCAGCAGGTACCTTAACTGAGACAGCTATATTTCGGGATTTTTAATAAAATGTAGAAAAATCATATCCAATTGAATTTTGGATATGTTGTTTCTTAGTGAGTCTAGTATTTGAGAAAAATAATTTGGAACCACGTTGATTGAATTTGATTTATGGAATTCACAAAGTTCAGAACTGCTGCCAGGATGCAGGGCAATTGGGGCAGTCTGGTTAGGTGAACTATTTGACCAAGATTTTGTGTTCAGTTTGATCTGAAATTTTAAAGGAATGATTTTAAGATACAAAACTAAATTCTGTAAAAATTTTAGAATTTTTAGTCAAGTAGATTATTTTATACAATTTTTCAAAATAAGGATAAAATGGAGTCTAAAACCAAAATGTACTATTCATATGGTCATTTTGCTAATATTCCTTTTGGATTAGATTGTGAAGAGGTTGAATTGCCCTAACCGTGTCCCTCAAGTGGCTTCCCGTGTCCCTCAATTGTGTGGGTTAGGGTTTTAATTCTTTGTTCTTCTTGCATTGCTTTGGTTCTCCAAAGGTAGGTTGGTCCTTAAACCTAACCCTAAACACTTTAAACACACTTGAATCAATGAATGATATAATCAAATGCATGTGTAAGGTCCTAAAACTATGAATCATATCAATTGTTCTTTGCCCTAATTGCATTGTTGAGATTGAACAATGTTATGTTATGTATTGTGAATGGTAATGTGTTTCATGAGTAATATACATTGAAATTGAAATGTATATCAAAGATGCAATGATAATTTAAATAAGACATGATATGAGACAATGCCATTGTGATTGGCTATGATGATGATATTGAAAGAAAGAAGGCACGTTTGCCTAAATGTGATGAGAATTTGAGAATGGAAATGGTAACTATATAATAAATGAATTGTTTGTTTAATATGTTATTCAGTTTCAGAGTTCTGGATTTGGGTGGCATGCCTAAGAAATGATGAAAGGTAACAGTCTTGCCGGGTTGAGGATCTCCTCATATGTGTTGAGTTGATGGTCCAAGAGACTGGGTCTGTTACACTATGAGAATTGTGAATATGAGATATATGATTTGTAACAGTCTTGCCGGGTTGAGGATCTCCTCATATGTGTTGAGTTGATGGTCCAAGAGACTGGGTCTGTTACACTATCCATGGATAGAGATACATGTATATACATTGCCTACGGGCGTGATTATTGTGACTATGAACCAAAGCAGTAACTCTGAACTCTGAATATCGTATTAAATACTTGTTGGGCCCATAGGTGTCAAGGTTATATGAATGTCTTAAATAATGTTATGAGTTAATGAAATGAGATGTTGTTTATTGAGTATGATTGATTAATGTTGAATGTGGAAAGATGTTGAAATGTGGTATGCTCATATGACTATGATTTGTGAAATGCATAATTATGTGGTTAACTTTATATTTATGATGTTGATCTTATCAATAACATATGTGACATTGCATTACATTAAAGCATACCATTAGTATGTTTTATCTTACTAAGCCGTTGGCTTAGCGCGATAGTGTTTAATCGCGCAGGTAATAGAGTGGATAGAATTGAACCCGAGAGTTCATCAAGACCAAGTGAGAGTAGACCTTGAAGAATCCATTTTGGGAGCTTAAAGATCAAAGCAGACTTGCCAATCATGTATATTTCTTTATATTTTGTAAAGAAATGTTTAATATGTAAATATGTACATATTTTATAACTTCCGCTGTGTAATATTTAAATGTATATATATATATAACTAATATGTTTTGTTTTATAAGTAAATGATCTACTTTTCTATAATGTATAATGATAAGGGTATTGTATCAAGTTTAAAGTGTTTTGAATGTTAAGAAAACGGTAGCATCCCTATGTTTGATGCACTTATGCTACATTGTTGTAGTTGTAGTGTGTGGGCATTGGATATGGGGGTGTTACACAAATAGTTGCAAGCCCATTTAAGAAAAGGTTTTAATAAATGTTTAAAAGCCCATTGAAAAAAGTTTGTTTAAAAATGAAATTTGGGCTTTGAGTTTGGTCCATGAGGAAAAAGGATTTTTTGACTCATCTTAAAAAGGTTTTATACCAAAAGAATGCTTTGAAAAAGAATTTTTAAAATAATTTTGATCTTTTGGGCCTTAAAAGAATTATTTTGGACTTACACCATAATTAGGTCATATTAGAAAGAAGACAAACCAAATGAGTCATAACTCAAACCAAAACATGTTAATCATAGTCAAACAACAAGCATTTTAGGGTAAACCAAAGAAAAATTACTAGGCCAACTACATGGGCTTTAGTCTTTGAGATGAAAAGGCTTAGGTCCCAATAGCAAGTATATACCAAAGGTACAAGGCTATGATTGGTTATGCCATACTCGATCTTCATACCCTGAGTGAAAGTATGGTATCCCTTACATAACATAACATGGTTCCATAGGGCATCCTAACTCATGCACACAATGCAATCTAAGTAATCCAATGGATAATATTATAATAAGGAAGAATAAAATAATATAAAGACCAGCGAAATCAACTTCTCTTATCCCCAGTGGAGTCTCCACTATGAGTGGGGATTTTCGCCCCACTCTCGGTGGAATGATTCTTGAGACTTCGGCATTATTAGGCTTAAGACCTTAGAGAACATAGACCTAAACCCGGAGAAAATGAAGTCGCAACCCGGATGGGCAGAGAAAATATAAAGGGGTGAATGACTAGATTCCTAAAAAATCTCCAACACTCTATAGGGTTCGAAAAGTTGGGTATGTATGGGGAAGGTGAGAATGACCCAACACCCCCATAGCACTCGGTTTATTGGAACCGACCTCCTTTTTATATTTAAATATTATTAAATTATTAAATTATTAAAATATCATCCATACTACATACAATTTAAAGTAAAATAAACATTCATTGTATTAAAATCAAAGAAGGTCTAAATAAATAAATAAATATGGGCACCCATATAAGATGAAAATATGCCCTTACAATAACGTCCAATGTCTAAAACAAAATAAAATAGGACACCCACCAATTGGTGGAAACATGTCTTTTGCAATGATCCAAAACTCAAATTAGATAAAATAACATATCAAATACAACAAGGTACCCAAAAGGTGGAAACATGCCTTTTTACATCCTTGAAATCAAAATAATCAATGAAACATAATTAAATCATTCAACCATTCACAAAATAAAAGTAAATTATACCTCATGAGTAGATAATAATAAATCAACAATTACAATTAGGGTTCCATCATCAAATTAAGGTTCATCCATGAGATTAGGGTTTTAATCTTTGAAAAGTAGGGTTTTAAACAAAACTAGGGTTTAATATGGAATTAGGGTTTTAAAATACTAATTTAGAGTTTAATATAGAGTTTAGGGTTTTGGAAATATAAATTAGGGTTTAATTTAGGGTTTTGAAAATATAAATTAGGGTTTAATATAGAATTAGGGTTTTGAAAATACAAATTAGTGTTTTACATGTGAATTAAGGTTTAATCATGTGATTTAGGGTTTATACAAAATAGGTAATTTAAAATTACGTTATTTAGATTAGGTTCATAATTTAAAGCTGCTGTAACAATTGTAAAATAGTAGATGGAATAAGACTAAATGTAGCTAATGTGAAAGAGTATATCAATTTTGAATGAAAGAATGACTACTGGATGAGATAAATATGAAATAATATTAATAACAGAAGCTTGCTATAATTTTAAAGAGTTAAGGAAACCAAACTTCCATTTGTTGGCTCAACCAAATTAAAAGAATGTTGATCCAAGCTACTGCCTGCACCAATCCAGAGTCTTGGTTGAGCGAGATGAAGACAGTAGTTACTGCCTTCCTATTGTGTATCGATTTCTGTATGTTGATAGTATTATGTGTATGGCTTTTAATTCCTGCTTGTCTCTGCCCTTTTTGTTAATCACCCTGACTGCCCCCTTTAATTCTTATTAGCATCTATATTTATAGAGGTCATTAGGCTAAATTAACCTAAACCTTGTTTGCATTTGGCTCGGATTAGGACTTAAAATCGAATTCATATCGAATTCAAATGCGTCAAGTTCGAATTTGATATGAATGCATCATGTCAAACTTGATGCATTTAAATTCAATATGAATTCGGTTTTAAGTCATAATCCGAGCAAATAAAAAATTGGGTTTAGGTTAATTTAACTGAATGGCCTCTATAAATAAGAGGTTAACAAGAATTAAAAGGGAACAATCATGGTGATTAGTAAAAGGGGCAGAGACAAGCAGCAATTAAAAGCTATACACATAATACTATCAACATATAGAAATCAATACACAGTAGGAAGGCAGTAGCTACTGTCTTCATCTCGCTCAACCAAGACTCTGGATTGGTGCAGGCAGTAGCTTGGATTAGCATTCTTTTAATTTGGTGGAGCCAACAATTGGAAGTTTTGTTTCTTAACTCTTTAAAATTATAGCAAGCTTCTGTTATTAATATTATTTCATATTTATCTCATCTAGTAGTCATTCTTTCATTCAAAAGTGATTTGTTATTTTATCTAATTTGAGTTTTAGGTAATTGTAAAGGACATGTTTCCATTAATTGGTGGGTGTCCTATTTTATATAGTTTTGGATATTGGACATTATTGTAAGGCATGCTTCCATCTTGTGTGGGTGCCCATTTTTATTTATTTGTTTGAAACTTCTTTGATTTTAATACAATGAATGTTTATTTTACTTTAAATTGTATGTAGTATGGATGGTATTTTAATAAGTTAAGAATTTAATAATATTTAGACCTGAAAAGGAGGCTAGCTCCAATGAACTGGGCGCTATGAGGGTGTCGGGTCATTCTCACCTTCCCTATATGTATCCAACTTTTCGAACCCAATAGGGGATTGGGGATTCCTTAGAATTCGAGTCATCCACCCCTTTCTATTTTCCCAACCCGTCCTGGTGGCGACTCTATTTTTTTTTAGGTTTAGGCCCGTATTCTCTAAGGCCCTAAGCCTAACAATTTTGAAGTCACAAGAAACATTCCACTGGAAGTGGGGACAAAAATTCTCACTCACACAATTGTTCGCTATATCTCCTTGTAATTACTTGGTACGATTTAAATTCTTGCTTGGTGATCCGTGTAAGTATTTTTGGGTTGTGTTTGAATAAATTAAAGTTGTTATATGCAATTAAGTTGAATAAACTATTTTTGCACAGCAAACATGTTCTCTTTGTTTTTATTAATTGCTCATCGGCCTCATAATTAAGTTCCCTCAAGTTTATTTAATTTATTTTTTAATTGCACATTTGTATAATCTCATAAGATTTAGAAAACATAGTAGTTTAGTTCCTCAAGGATATTATTTTTTCTTTTTATTTCAATTTGTCTAATCTCGTCAGGCTTTAAGCCCATAGTATTTGCAATTCCTCAAATTACCTAGCAGTGTTTGTAGCTTATTATGGTTTGTTAGTTCTTTTATTTCAATTTGTCTTTTCGCGTCTAGCTTTAAGGGTATAGTATTTTCAATTCCTCAACCTATACATTTTCAATTCCTTTAAATCAAGTTCTGTAGATTTGTTTGCTCCTTTAACGCAATTTGTCTCATCTCATTGGTTACAAAGTATATAGTAGTTCAATTTTTTCAAAGTTATCTAGATTTTAGCAATTAGATTGCAAGTTCCATGCTTGTGCCTCAGTATTATTATCATTTGCCTCAAGGTTTATACTAGTTTCCTCAACATTTATTTATCAATATTTTTTCCATTAAGGACTTACTGCCCTTTTAATTTAAAATTCATCCGGTTGCTTGTTTGTTTCAAGAACGCATTTTATTCCTCAAATAGGTTATATTTTGTCCTTTACTACTAATCATTTCCACAAGATTCAAGGGAACCATAACAAGGAACTTGAGGAACTACGCTCTTTTTCAAGTCCTTTCAAGTGATTTACATTTTCTTTTGATTAGGAGTTAAGCTAACACATTCAAATGGTTAAGGAACCTATAATCCTTTAGCACGCCATTAGTAAAGCCAAAGATCATCATTTCTCAAGCGCAACAATATCTTACCTATTGTTCTTTGTATCTTTGAATTATTAAAGCCCTATTATGTTGTTTTACTCCCTTTAACTATCCTTTTCTTATTTCCATGTTAAGACCTTAGCTCTATCATGAAACTTTACAAAAACCATTTCTGAATAATGTGATTTTGAAAAACAAAAAGGATTTTCGAGTAAACTGATGATGATTATTGAGTTTAATAGTTTAAAATTATCGAGCTTGACAAACTTCTAACGGCACCGAAAATAATTCTCCAAGACTATTCCCTATAATTTGATGCTAAAGCCTTATAGATGATTTATGCATTTGGATTTCAAATTCCTATACATCTAATATCCAACAAATTCTCATTTTCTCACATTTGAACTTGGATCTTTTAGAATCTTTTGGAGTTCATTATCTTTTATTTATAAAGAATGCTTTTTGATCCATTTATCCATCTTTTCATAAGTTACATTAGTGTTCTTCCAAACATTTATAGGTATTCAATTATGTTATGTTGATTTTCGTAACTTAAAAAGGTTATAAGATATTAATTAAGCTTAGGAATACCTCTTTGAGTGTTTATACCAACTAGCAGCCAATGATACTAGTCAACAAGAAACACCTAGTATGAGTGATCTTCTTTGGCTTTTGTTGATTGGTTCCACTAGATCTTGTGTCTAACTTGTTATTGGGTGCTTTTCCTGCTTCAAAGTGCTTTTGATTAGTTGTTTTTCAATCCCCTTAAAATGGTGCACTATGTTAGCATTCAGTTTTGACCAAATAATTTGAACATCATAAAACCCAATGATGAGACCAATTCATTCTTTTTGGTTTGGTTTGTCTCCGTGATTTAAATTCATAAAATGATGGAATAAATTTAATTGGTTAATTAATTACCTAAAGGTAGTGAACACATCATAAACATCTCAAGAGAGCATATCAAATTATTAAAGGATGGCTTAGAATCAAGGAATGTAACCAGCTTCTGGCCAACTATGTAACACCCTTATACCCTATATATGTATAATATATACACCCAGTATATATAAAATATGTGTATAAGGTATAAAAATATCACGACCCGGTAAAAATAAAAATTTTCACATTTTAAATTTAAACCCCAAAATACTTTTAAATGTCTAATTAAATAATAAATAAATATTCTTTATAAATTATAGGTTCTAAAATAGAGTTTTATATGAAAATCTTTGAAAAAATTATCAGAGTTTTGTCTGTAATTTGGACATCTCCAAATTTCAACAAACTACAACCTGCATAAGAAAAACACTCCCGATAGAAAAACTAATCATTATTTCACCCATACTCCTCAATTTCTCCAAGTTTCTCAAAATATTTATACATACATATATATATATATATATCAAAAACACATATATATAATCCACATTATAAAATTTTTTATTACATTCTTTATAATTTACAATATATACATCAAAACATAAAATAATATACATAATATCAAAATGTAATATAAAACATATACATGCTGGCAGTGCCTCTGATCTTGATGCCTAAAATCAACTCTACTAGCAAAATCTCAAATTTAGACCCGACTGGTCTAGAAGAACTCTCCAACTCAACCGGATCACCCCTGTTACCTGCGTGATGAATTACAATTGCGCTAAGCTAAAAGCCTAGTGTACAAACTTTGATAACAAATAAATTTAAATACAATGCTAGTGCTTAATGCTTTTATACTATGTCACAATGTGGCATACAAGCTGCAACGCCCTTATACCCTATATACGTATAATACATATACTCAGTATATGTAAAATATGCTTATAAGGTATAAAAATGTCATGACCCGGTTTCATAAAAAATTTTACTTTTCCAATTTAAAATCTTAAATATTTTAAAATATAATTTTAAACAACCAATAAAATACTTATTAGAAATCATAGGTTCTAAAATAAGCATTTTCCATAAAAATCTATGAAAAAAATTTGTCAGAGTTTTATTTGTAATTTGGACATTTCCAAATTATAAATAAAACACAACCTGCATCAGAAACACTCCCAAAATTCTCAATTTCTCCATATTTCTCAAAACATTTAAACATATACATATATTTACGTCAAAACACATGTAAAACCCTACTTTACACAATTTATCTAAATATTCTTTATAATTTATAATTTATTTTTCAAAAACATAATCATAAAATACATCATAACAAATTATACTACAATATATATATATGTGCATGATGGCAAAATGGCTCTGATCTTGGCGTAGCAAAAACAACTCAACAAGTAACTTCAATCTAGACCCGACCTGATCTAATAGAACTCTCCGGCTGTATCAAATTACCCCTGTCACCTACGTAATAAATTCCAATCAAGCTAAGCTAAAATCCTAGCGGTACAAACATTGATAACAAATAAACTTAAATATAATACCAATACTTAATGCTTTTATGCTATGTCACAATGTGGCATCCAAGCTTACTTTTAAACATATTATTTTGTCATTTAATAATTCACATAAGAACAAACACAAGCATGGGCCCAAAAGATCAAATATGTTATTCAAATTCCAAAGTTACTATTTTGGTCCATATTAACACCCAGTGTCTAGCCCGAGGGCAAGTGACGCCCAGCATCTAGCCCGAAGGCAAATTATAGTGATGCCCAGCATTTAACCCGAAGGCAAGTGACGTCCAACGTCTAGCCCAAAGTCAAATTAAATAGTTGCTCAAAAGCTAGACCAGAAGGCAAATAATGAGAATAACCTCATAGGCATGCCACCAAACATAGAACTCTGAAAATTGAATAACATACTAGGAATACAATTATTTCATATTTTTCATCATCAATTTCTTTCTTTCTCATTTTTCCATAATCAAGCTAGGCACATTACCTCATTTCTCATTATCAACTAGGCACATTGCCTCTTTTCTCATTTTTCTTATTCATATCAATATTATTTCTTGTCAATTTATCACATTTCATCATATCTCAGTATATCATTACAATGTCTCACATTTTGCATTAAAACACATTACCCAAATAATTCACATAATTCACATATAAGTCACATTTTATGCAATCTAGCCATTCCCAATGGCTTTTCACAATGTCTTTAATGCATACACAACAAACCACATTACCTAAACACTTTGGGTCATTTTCACATACTGTACGTATTTCACTTTTTACTCAGTTTAGCCATTATCAATTGCATTTCACAATCCATATAATGTATTTTTGACAAATCACATGACATAGCACAATATTCATTCATATTCAATGCATCAAGTAACTTAACACATTTTCCAATCAAACTGTGATAAGCTCAAATATCATGCAAACATACCCGATTTATTCAGAGTTTGTACTTACCTCTAAAAGCAACCAAATGCAAGCCACAAAACTAACACAAACCTTCTCTTCCAACTTACCCTTCAACACTTGGATTAGGAAAATCAATCCTCCTCAATGCCTATACCAAATGTGACCATAAATAATCATTTAACATCACATTCTTAGGTATTATAAGCATCAAACCTTAATTAAACATTACTCTAATCAAAATTCCAAAATATAGCCTTTCCTTACTTTAACGTAGAAAAACCATATTAAACAATTCAAATTGGTGTTCTAAGTTTATTTATATCATTATAAACATATTTTAACATGTTTAAACCAATTATATTAAATAAACATATGCTTTTGTTCAAAGCCCTAAAATGGCATAAGCTTCACCATTGAAGGTTTTCCATTTCAACCCATCCCAATTAGTAATTCAAGCTTATTTTCATCACTACTATCATTAAAAACATGCTTTAAACATTAAAATTAAATAATTCACCATTCTTTGAAAATTCCCTTTTCCAAAATCCTAAATCAACACTATCATTCTCAAACTCTATCCAAACTTAACCAAATCCATCATTTGACTTTAAAATCATTGTTTATGCATCAAAATAACACATTTAGAATTAAATCACATGATTAAATCACATGATTTCATAAATCCAAATTTCCCATAACCCTAAATTCTCTCTCTTCAACCAATTCATCTCAAACTTAACAATTTCTTCAATCCAACTTAAAAATCATTGTATAATCATCATTTTAACATCATTTCTATTTGTTTAAATAATTTGAAATCACTTTGCCATCTTACACATAAACTTAAAATCAATTAAAAGAAACTTAAAAGAAATATTACTTGCTTCTTGATTTTTCTTCAAAATTTTCTTAAAGTCCTCTTGAATTTCCAATGAATTTGATGTATAACATGAAACAAAACCCAAGCTCTTTCCTCCTTCAATGTTACATCCAAAAGAAGAAGAAGAAGAAGAAGAAGAAATATCTTTTTCCCATTAATTTCCATCTTTATCATTTATGTATAATAATTATTTATTTATTTATTTATTTATTTACTTTAAATCTCCACCAAGCATTTTTCTTTGACTTTTCTCTTTTTCTTTTATTTTTATTTTATTTATCATCATCATCATCATCATCATCCACTTTTCCAACACCAAATTATACCTCACATATATGTAATGTATATTTAATGTATATGTATATGTCTTATATATGTTACTTATATTTTACATATATCATTATGTATATATTTATGTGATGTATATACTGTGTATATTTAATGTATTTAAATACTCATATGCACATATAATATGTATCTCATATACACATCCAACATACCTTATGTGTATTATATATATTATATTTTATTATATTTTTATTTATTTATTTATTTATTTAATAAAAATCATAAATTACATCTTTCATTCTTATATAATTTATTTTTAAGTTATTTAAATAATTTTAATTTCTAAAGTATATTTACAAAAATGTCATTGAACTTTGAATTTTGACTTTTTTTAAAAAAATGACTTTTATTGGCTTTATATATGTTATGTATATTTTGCACATATATAACATATATATTCCACTTTTTCACTTAAAATTCTCCCATTTTTCCTTTAAAATTATTTATTTAATTTATCCAATTAAATTTTAATTTATTTTATTAAATTTTCAAAAATCTTGAATGTTACACAAGCTCACTTTTAAATATATTCTTTCATCATTCAATAATTCACACAAGAACAAACACAAGTATGGGCTCAAAATATCTAATATGTCATTCAAATCTCAGAGTTATTATTTTGATCTAAATTGACACCATGTGTCTAGCCTCAAAGGCAAATTATAGTAATGCTCACAAGCTAGCCCCAAAGGTAAATCATATCACAGTGACGTCAAACGTCTAGCCCCGAAAGCAAATCAAAATAATTGCTCAAAAGCTAGCCCCAAAGGCAAATAATGAGGATAACCTCATAGGCATGCCGCCAAACACAGAACTCTTGAAATTGAATAACATACTAGGCGCACAATTATTTTATATTTTCCATCATCAATTTCTTTCTATTTGTTCATAATCAATTAGGCATATTACCTCATTTTCTCATTATCAATTAGGCACATTGCCTTATTTTCTCATTTATCTCATTCATATCAATGTTAATTCATTTCTTTTATCATATTTCAACATGTCATTCAACATGTCATCACAATGTATCACATTTTACATTAAAACACATTACCCAAATATTTGGGTCATTTTCACATAATGCATATACTTCACATTTTATTCAATTTAGCCATTACCAATGGCTTTTCATAATGCATATGATGCATACATGACAAATCACATGTCATACCACAATGTTCAATACATCAAGTAGCTTAACACATTTTTCAACCAAAATGTGTTAAGCCCAAATTTATAACAACATAACCAATTCATCAAAAGTTTGTACTTACCTCTAAAAGCTTTCAAAGGCAAGCTCAAAACTCTCACCAACCTTCTTTTCTAAGTTGTCCTTCAAAACTAAGGTTGGAAAAACTACTACCTCGCAATGTCTATGCCAAATATGATCATAAATAATCATTTAGTATCTCATTTAAAGGCATTTTTAATCTTAAATCATAATTAAACATTATTCTAGACAAAACCCCAAAATTAAGCCATACCTCACTTTAACACTGGACAACCATGTTAAATCATATAAATTGGTGTTTTAAGTTTATTAATATTATTATAAATATATTTTAACATGTTTAAACCATTTACATTAATTAAACACATGCTTTAGTACAAAACCCTAAAATGGCATAACCTTCTCTATTGAAGGTTCTCCATTCCAAAACATTCCAATTATTAATCCAATCTTAATTCCATCATTAATATCATTAAATAACATGCTTTAAACATTAAAATCAAACAATTCAACATACTTTGAAAAATCCCTTTTTCCAAAACCCTAAATCAATACTACCATTTCAAAACTCTATCCAAACCTATCCAAATCCATCATTTGACTTTAAAATCCTTGTTTATGAATAAAAAAAAACATTTAGAAACAATTTGCATAAATAAATCACATGATTTCACAAAACCCAAAAGTTTCATAATCCTAAATTCTCTCTCTTCACCAAACTCAACTTAAATTCAACCATTTCTTCAATCCAACCTTAAAATCATTGTCAGCTGCTCAAAACAACTTCATTCATACCCAATTAATCAATTAAAACATAGCACTTCAAAAGTCCTAAATCAACATAATCTTAATTTTTTGAAAATCCAAAGAAAGAAGTTAAAGAACTTACTAATTATAGAGGAAAACCCCAAATCTTCCCTTAAAACCTTGAAAATATATCAATTCATAAAGCATGGAAGAAGCAAATCCTTGAGCTTTGGACATCCATGGCGTTCGGCCAACACAAGAGGAAGAAGAAGATGAAGATGATTTAGAATTTTTCTTTCCTTGCACTTTCTTTATAAATATATATATATATAATATAATATAATATATTTTTATTTATTTATTTAATAAAATCCAAAATTTACATCTTCCATACAAAAATAAATTATTTTAAAATTATTTAAATAATTTTTAATTTTCAAAGTATATTTACAAAAATGCATTTAACTTTTGATTTTTCTTTTAAAAGAGTTGACTTTTTATTGACTTTGTATATTTCATTTATATTTCATATATACATTCCATTTTCTCACTTAAAATCCTTTTATTTTTCTATTTAAATTATTTATTTAATTTATCCAAATTAATTTTAACTTATTTTATTTAATTTTTAAAAATTAAAAATTTTCAAAAATTAGGGATATTACAAACTATTTGTGCAGATGTTTAGAATGTCTACATGGATTTCTTCGGGCCAAGCAAAAGCTCCACACCAATTTATGTACAAAACTCTACTAGCCAACATAAAACATCCGTGTAGAAAAAAAGACAAAAAAAAGAGAAAAAAGAGAAAGATAAAACCTAAAAATGGTTCAGAAAGCCAACTGAGTTATCTTTTACCTAAGACAACAAAAGATTTCCATTTAGTTTATAAGGATAGTTTGACTTGAATTGGTCCAACTCGACCTAAGATTCGATCAAAATCAGAGAAAAGAGAGAAAGACCATCCAGTTCTTGAAAGTTCTATACTTGACAGTCCTACAAGGAAGAAGGATAAAATGATAAAATGCTTGAAGAAAAGGAAGAGTAAGGAAAATAAAAAGAATGAAAAGGGAGAAGAAAAAGAAACGAATTTGAGTACCCGAATTTTTTGCAAGGGCAAAGACTGTCCTCATCAAAATCCAGATTCATGCCAAGAAGATAGAAGGAATTTGGAGTCTAGCAAGATTGCTCCCAGCTGTCTAAAGTTCAAACAAGAAATTTGTAGTGTGAAGGTTTGTCCATTGTGTCACATCAGCCCCAATCTCAAAATGGCCTTCACTTAAACCTATGTCCCTTACAGACCCCATTTCAAGCCTATCAAAGACTTGTTGATCTCTCTTGTTAGGCAGAGTCTATTACTGGAGATAGTTTGGATAAGCATGCATATGAGATAGACAATATTCAAACTCAAATGAGACTTTTGACCAAGTAATGTGTATGTGTCTATCTGAAGTGCAACAATTCTTGTTTAAATAGAAATGATTTCTGAATTTAGTACGGTAAATAGGATTATCATGTTATAGATATGTTAATTTGAAAAATCAAGTCCTGAGGTACATTGAAATTAATTTGGCAAGACCAACATTTGATTAAAAAAAAGTTGCAGTAAAATAAATATTATATATTATCATTATTATTATTTTTTGTACAATGTTTCCTCAATTAACACAATATTCATGCATCACTAAGAAGGAGGTAGTAGATCATCAAATAAAGCTCTAAAAAAATTATCGCCTGTTGGAGGATGAGGCAAATCACCCATCCCGAGTCCACCCGAAGTAGGAGCACCAGAATCCCTATTACCTTGGAGTTTCGATCTGTAACGATCCTCATCAAAAGTAGACAAAAGGATCTCGTGGTCATCAGTTTGGAGGCCTCTAGATGAAGAAGCACTAGGATCTCTCATCCCCTGAAATCCAAAGTCTCAAAAATTTTGCTCCGATTGATGGTACAAATTTTCAAAATGGGAAACCTGCTGACGACTAGCGGCCAACTCTTCTTGAAGTTTCTTATTCTGTTCTTCAAGCATCCGCTGTGAGCCATAAAGGAAAAGAGTAAGAGCATACATAATCATGCATACATATAGCATAAGTTATCATGGAACAAGAAAACTTACCAAGCAATTCATATCAATACCCTGTGGATGAGATGGCATATTCGGTGGACTATAATGAGCAAATGAAGGAATAATAAATGAAGGTCCAATAAATGAAGGTCCAGCCTCATGATCAAATGGGCCAACAGCCTGCAACAATCATTAAAAAAGAGGTCAAAATAAGTTAAGAAATAAATTATTACAATGGAAAAATGGGAAAAGTTTACCTGAGAAGTGCTAGCCCCGATATGTGGAACAAACTCTCCTCCCTCTCCATGATATTCCTTTTCATCTCTATCCTCATTTTCTTCAAAAATTTCCCGTACACCAATAGGAGATACGTCAAAGTTCAAAAGCCCAATTTGAATAAACTGGATATAAGATGCACCCGGTGGATAGAGAATTGTTTCAACATCATAACCGTGCCGGGCTAACCACCATGCATTCTCCGGCATTGATGTGATATTCAAGGTATATTCTAGGCAACACATCGGGATTCTCCGCTGCTTGGGAACAAGAAACCACTCATATACTCTCTCTCCGAGAAACCAGCCACTAGACACAAGGCCGGCGATGACTCGGAGGGTGTGTTGAAAAGGCAGTGCAGTATTTATGGAGGAAGTCCAGTTTGTCCACTCTTCTGGGTTCCACCAAGACAAATTCACCTAAGAAATGACATAAGGTAAGTAAACTTTTATATAAATTTTAAAGTATACTAATGTTATCTTACTTGGTCCCAGGATAGGCAGCTCAAGAAAAAGCGTTGGGTATGCACATGGTGAGAGTCGGGAATTTCTACACGCTCTGACAACTAGAAATTTAATCTCGGATACCTGACTCTCTCTTGAGAAATACCAGGCACCCTCACAAGATTGTGCTCATATGCCCATGCCTACAACAATAATAAAAATCAAATTCATACAAGAATAAGAATGGAATTGACATTGGTGGAAGAAGAGTACCTCGACAACCACCATAAAGCCAACAAAAGACTTCTTATTTCAGCAAATTTTGTCAAGACCATGGTAAAGACAGGCAAGACCAGCTTCACCCCAGCTGTAAAGTGGTACCATCCTCATATAAGGGCCATTAACACTGACAAATGGATGGTGGATTCGATGCTGCCTAAAATGGTCGACCCGAGCAAATACAACAAAAATCCTCGAGCATACTATTGGGTTATGTCTCTATGAACCCGTCCTTCGTAATTCATCTAATAACTACGAATTGGCTCGATTTTTATCTTGAAAGGCCCTTTAAATGATGGTTCCATACCAATTAATTGTTGAATTTTTTCAAATGTCAGAATATCGTTGGTAAGAGGAACCAGAAGACCATCATACCGAATGTCAGTTATAGCAACAAAGTCAACCGGACCAATTGTCATCTCTCCAATGGGCAAATGAAAAGTATGAGTTGTGTCCAACCATCGTTCTACAAGCGCCTGGATCACGCTCCGGTCTATCGGACACTCCTCGGATGGTAATTGTAAGATGAAGCTCTCAAAGTCGCAATCTCGGATAATCTGCCTTATCCGAGAAGGCGCTACATCATACCATTGTCGGGCTTTGTAGATACACCCTCCGCCCCGAATAACGCAACGATCATGCTAACACGGAGCTAGGAGGTAAGTATATCATTATTATATCTACTTAAATTCTTAAATTAATATATTTTTTCTAAATTTTCTAAAAAATAGAAAATATGAAAAAAAACAAACAAATAAAATGAAAAATGAAAAATGAAAAAATAAAAATAAAAATAAAAATAGAAAAAGAAAAAAATAATAAATAAATATATTAAAAAATAAGAACAAAAGAAAACAAATAAAAAGAAAAAATAATTAAAAAATATATTA
Source organism: Garcia nutans (assembly GCA_947685225.1). Classification (NCBI taxonomy): domain Eukaryota; kingdom Viridiplantae; phylum Streptophyta; class Magnoliopsida; order Malpighiales; family Euphorbiaceae; genus Garcia; species Garcia nutans. Next base: position 43,379,598 of record CANTUV010000045.1, read on the forward strand.
AAAAAAATTAAGAACAAAAGAAAACAAATAAAAGAAAAAAAATGAAAAACGAAAAAAAAATGAAAAAAAAAAAGAGAAAGAAATAAAATAAAATAATTTGCTGTTCAAATAAATAATTACCTTGCTCTTTTGATTTAAACTACGATGAAGCGGCATCCCGGCTAGTAGACTTATATTTCCATCTTCATGCTGCCGAATAAATTCCAATAACTGAGCATTAGAATGAGTTCTTGATCTTGAAGCATGCATTTTTTTCAAAGTTGTATGCTAAACTTGAAAGACTTATAGCTATGAATGAATGGAATGAAAAGTTTGCTGTGAATAAAATGAAGAAATCAATCATTTATATAGAAGAACGGCAAAGGAAAAAATAAAATTTAAAAAGTAAATTTCACTATTGATGAATACTAAGTTACTATTTACAAATAATTGGATACTATTTATAAATAGTAGGTTACTATTTACGAATAGTAAATAATGCATGAACAGTTACTACACAGTAAATAAATAGGAAACTCAATTATTCAATTTAATCATTCAAATACTTGCGTGTAAATAAATATTTTTGTACTTTTAAAATATTTTTACACGTAGGGGGCAAGGAGAAGATATATGCATATTAGCTATATTTTTTGCAAATTACTTTAGTATACTACTGACTATAATTATTTTTTGCAGACAATTAAATCTCTCTTAGCTCGGGTCCAAAACCCAAATTATCCTTAGGTCCCGAACCTAAAATCTCTCTTAAGTCCAGAACTTAGCTCAAGTCCAGCAAATTATTCTTAGATCCCGAATATAAAATCTCTCTTAAGTCCAAAACTTAGCTCGGGTCCAGAACCCAAATTATCCTTAGGTCCAGAACCTAAAATCTCTGTTAAGTTCATAACTTAGCTCGGGTCCAGAACCCAAATTACCCTTAGGTTCAGAATCTAAAATCTCTCTTAAGTTCAGAACTTAGCTCGGGTCCAGAACCAAAATTACCCTTAGGTCCAGAACCTAAAATCTCTCTTAAGTCCAGAACTTAGCTCTCGTCCAGAACCCAAACTATCCTTATGTCCAGAACCTAAAATCTCTCTTAAGTCTAGAACTTAGCATGGGTCCAGAATCCAAATTACGCTTAGGTCCAGAACCTAAAATCTCTCTTAAGTCTAGAACTTAGCTCAGGTCCATAACCCAAAATTACCCTTAGGTCCAGAACCTAAAATCTCTTTTAAGTCTAGAACTTAGCTCGTGTCCAGAACCCAAATTACCCTTAGGTCCAGAACCTAAAATTATCCTTGAGTCCAGAACTCGAACCGGGTCCATAACCCAAAACCTCAACCATCTCAGAAAAATTAAGTCTTATTACTTTTCACTCTCTTTTACTAAAGTCTCAGATCGTTCAAGCAAGGGCAAACTGTAGACCCTTAATTTTGGACCAGTCTGGTCTGATATTTTTTATATAGTCCAAAATAATTATTATGGTATTTTAATTAAATAATATTTATTTTAGTATTTATTATTTATATTTTTTATAATAAATAAATAAATAAATAATAAAAATTGACGACGAAAAAATTCGTTGCCGAAAGTGGAATTGGCCAAGGCCAATTTACCCGCAGGAATTTCCTGCGGCGAAATGGCCCTACGGCGAATTGGCCAGCCACCCCAGCCAGCGCTCGAAATTTGCGCAGTTTCCGTAGCAGTTATTTTGCTAGCGCAATTTTCCAACGTAATTTTTTCGAAACCAAATTCTATTTGGTTTTGGTTTCTTTTCCTAATTAATTTTAGTTTCCTTAAACAATTAGAAGTAGACTTATAATTTTTCCTATAAATAACACATTAAAGCTAAGAATTTGGGAGGGTCGAAAATTGGTTTTACTAAACTAAACTTTGGACTTTGAACTTTGATTGGATCGAAGTAAAAAGAGACAGAAAAACCCTAGCACAAGGGACATTAACAACAAGAAGCAATCAACAATCTATTCAAAGGCAGCAACACTGCTTTTGTCTTTGTTCATCTAGAAGCAAATTGTGGAGGAACCAACGAATGGAGGTTTGATTATAAATATTTGGTTTGATGTTATTTACAATGTTTCCATCATTTATTTTTCTAAGTAATCTAAATTAGCAACACTGCTTTTGTCTTTGTTCATCTAGAAGCAAATTGTGAAGGAACCAACGAACGGAGGTTTGATTATAAATCTTTGGTTTGATGTTATTTATAATGTTTCCATCGTTTATTTTTCTAAGTAATCTAAATTATTAAACTTAGTAATGTATCATACATTCTTCCAGTAGTATTAGTCAGTGATCTAAACCTTAAGAACCCTAGAAGTGTTTCTTCTGTTTCCAAAAATCTTAAAAACCCTAAACTACTCTTCTATTTCCAAAAACTTCACAAACCCTAAATTACTCTTCTATTTTTAAAAACCCTAAAGACCCTAAAACTATTCTTCTGCTTCCAAAAGTTTTAAAACCCTAAATTGTTTTTATCAACTATTTTCATCTACACCATAACTTTTTGTCCAAAATCTTCAAATGTTTTCTTAAATCTCCAAACCCTAGTTCTCTTTCCGTTTTCTAAAAGTTATAATTATTTTTATAAAACTCTAAACTATTTTTTTAAATCCTAAAATCAAATATGTTTTCTAAAATATCAAAAAACCTTAATTCTCTCAAAACTAATACGGTAAACCCTAGTTTTCCTAAACCCTAATCCTTAAAACCTTAAAATCTTATGACAAATAAATCTAAACACTACAACTCAATACAGGAAACCTAAAATCACAATCTAGTAACCATGAATTACAAACTCTAATGTCTTAAGAATCCCCCTAATTTTATGATGTCGCCCATAAACCCTAATTTGATTAACCAAAAAACCTTACTACATTCTTAAATTCATAAAACCCTAATTCATTCCAATTTTTCAAAATCTTTACAGTAGCCTAAATAATAACAATAATAATTCTAAAATTTCAAAACCCTAAATGTTAATTAAAGAACTCTAAATTGAAACAGTAAACTCTAGTTTATATTTTTACTTGCTTTATTTAATTTTAGATTTGATTATGTAGTTTATTATATGTTTTGATGGTTGATTTAATTTCAATGCTTGATTTATTTAATTTACCATGGATGATTATTTTCTTTATTGTTATGATTATTATTTGTTTGTTTTAGTATTAAAATTATAAGAGGTATGTTTCCACTTTGTGGGTACCTCATTAGTTAAATATCATGTAATTTAAATAGCTTTTATGTTTTGGATCAATGTAAAGGACATGTTTCCACCTTTCTATGGGTGTCCTATTTAGTTTAGACATGGATGATGTAAGGACCTATTTCCATCTTCGAATGGGTGTCCATTTATTTGCTTTGTTTGGACATTGCTTAGATTTTAATATAATGATGCTTTATTTTAATTGTTGCATGTAATATGGATAATATTGTTATACTTAAGAATTTTATAATATTAAGACCTGTAAATGAGGCCGATTCCAATGAACTGGGCGTTGTGGGGGTGCTGGGTCATTTCTCACCTTCCCCACACGTACCCAACTTTCAGAACCCATTAGGGGGTTGGGGATTCCTTAGGAATCGAGTCATCCACCCCTTTCTTTTTTTCGGCCCATCTGGGTAGCAACTTCATTTTCTCTGGACTTATATCCGTGTTCTCTAAGACTCTGAGCCTAAACAGTGTCGAAGTCGCAAGAATCATTCCACCGAGAGTGGGGGCAAAAATCCTGCTCACAATCCGTACAGATGCTTGCGACAAATCAGGCAGCAAATCAAGTTTTAGAGATTTTGTAGGATTCTTACACTTTAACTCAATTCCATCCTATTTGTTTCATTAAAATTCACCTTTATCTATTCAGGAAGCTTTCTAAAGGAATCCTAAGCATAAAAATACATTTAAAACACTCTTTTAAGAGGATTCCAATGAATTGAAGATAAATTTACCTCTTGAGCACTCTAAACACCAAAGGCCTTTCTTTCTTCTATTGAGTTCTAGAAACTTTACACTGCCAAAACTCATCCAAATCCATCTCCATTCATTTGCAAAGAATGAAGAAGCATTTATTGATGATCGTGAAGTAATTTCGCACTCAATTCTCTCAAGATTGTTAGAATCATCAAAGTATAGGATGATTAGTGTCTCACCTCTAATAATACATTAACATTGAATGTCCATCTTCACCAAAGTACAGTCAAGGGCAACATTAGAGAGAGATGTCCTATGTAACCAATGTCAAGAGAAACTACCTAGAGAATAATAACCTTGAGATTTTTAATGAACTAATATTATATATCACATATAAAGAAGGTTTGCACAAAGGACAAACAAATTAGAACTATACATTGGGGCATATTTAGCAAGATGTGAAGAAAAAGATCTAAACAAATATCATAATAAGACTTTTTAATAAGTTAAAAAGGAAGATTTCCAAGAACTAGAAATATAAGGTACAATATAAAGACTGGACCCAATTCATATCACCTTCTAAACAATAAAAAAAAAATCACCAACAAAACAGATGAGATAGGAATAGAATCTTCAAATACATAGTTTACAAACCAAATGTTGAAAATTCCAAGACTTACCTGGATAGGGAGATCATGCGTACACTAAATTTAAGATGAGGAAATCGTATAATGATATTAAATTTCTCTCCCTGCGCGTGTAATTGTATTTAAATGTCTCTCTCCGTGCGTGTAGTTGTATTTAAATGTCTCTGCGTGTATGGGTGTGCGTGTGTAATATTGTAGTGCATAAAAGCACAGTTGATTTACTCAATTTAGAAATAATAAGCTGATCGAGTCCATACGATAAGCAATCTTACCTTTGAAATTGAAGCATCAAAATTATTTAATAAAGGAACAATCTTTCCTTGGTTAACTTATTATAAAGTTTTAGATTGTCACGTAAAATCCTAATACATTTCGTTGATGGTAATGTCATATAGTGTAATAACAATAAATAAATCCAAGAAAACACAGGTCAATGTAAGTTGGACTGGTCCCATCTTCCTATTTTTTTATAAGACAACTCTCAAATTAAAAAAAAAATGTCACGAGAAATGACAAGTGGCAATATTTTTCTAAAAATATATATTATAATTTGTTCAAGTAAAACTTTTAATTTCTCCAATTATAAAATATAAAAAAATACCTCCTCCAATTGGCTGTCATTCCAAATAAGATATCTAATTGAAATCATTATTATATTATATAATTTTTCAAATGCCATATAAATTGAACATAAAAGTAGCAATATCACATCTAATAGTTATTACAACATCCTCATTAAGCACCTATAAGAAGGACTACTAGAGCTTGAAAGTAAATATATGCAGTATGAATGAAAAATAAACCACATAAGTTGTTACCTTGGAGCAACCGTTTGGCATATCTTGCACAATACAGCCAGAAGGAAATCTCCTACATGCAGCAAATGGCTGTGCTCTTGAACTTTCTTGGTTTGCATCAACAGAAACATCAACCACAGCCCAGACACCCTCTGTGTGCTGCTTACAAAACCGAAGGAACTTCACTTGGCGCACAGGGACCAAGGGGGAAATCACTTGAAACTCAGCATGCATCTGGGAATATAGCCTTCGTTAATCAATGCCAGCTTACTGCCATAGAGTAAAAACAGATGGGATCTGCAAACATACCACTTGCAAAGCACCATTTTTAGTTCCAGCTGCCACACCACTCGAGATCACATCAACGGTGGAGGCTCTAGCGATCAGACTAGGAAATGCTTCTGTCCATCGATTCTATTTACAGAAAAGCAGTTAAAATGGATAGTCAAACACTAGAAACAAATCAATGGACCATCTTAAGATAAAATAGTAATAATAATTGAGAAACATTTGAAGCATTGACCACTTTACTGTGGATAAGCAAATTTATTCACCCAATGCAATAAAACCACAGGATAAGATGAAAAGGATTTCATGTAAACAAAGCTCTTAAACATGTATATAATGATGAAATTGAGATGAAAGTAAAAAACAAGTTACACATGAAAACATAGTATAGTGGCAAGTTTATAATTAAAACTCAACAGCTTTACCATTGACGGAAGGAGGAAGACCAATGGGGCCATAAATTTTTTAGTGAAAATTTCAAGTACTCTTTTATCAAAATCTGCCTCCATATTGAATTTGGCACTTTATTTTAGTTTAAAATTCTCCCATAAATACATAGAAGTTAACATAATCATTCATATATAGTTCTTTAATGTAAATTATGATATAAAAAATTTCCCCTCCCCCCTTAAAATAATTTTCTGGCTCCATATTTGTGCTTCATAATGGCGTGAAGAGTCAGATAGCGTACCACATCCATCAAAGTCTCAACAAGAGCCAAGCTGTTGATAATTATTATACCAGCCTCCCTTGTAGCCTCGGTGACAAAGTTGCTGGGTTTCATACCAATACAAGGAGAAATAGTCTTCATATACTCCTCATAGTTCAGGATTTCTTCCCCTCCATCCAAGCTTTTGATCCAAAGGGGACTATCAATCTGAGCTATCTTAACCAATTCATCCATAGTAGCCAATGCCAATTCCATATACACAGATCTATCATAATGAGCTTCACCCACAGGATTAGTCATTGGCTTCATTAAAGGCATTGTAATCCCCGCATCCAAATCAAGTCTCTTTGCCAAAGTAGTCTCCATGTTGCCTAACGCCCCAAACTCATTTCTCCCAACTGTAAGGTCCAGCCAGACATTTGGGCCAAAGGGAGGGACAGGACTCGCTGAGGACGAGATTGGCCTGCCAAAGAATTTATTTGTTAAAGAATAGACATGGCCTAATTCATCCTTGAGTTTCAATCCTTAAATGTTGTTGCTCAAGCGATACTGAGGCAGGAACCACAGGGCCACCGCAACTGTTGCAAATTAGGTCTGTCATATTTTGCTTCAATAACTCATTTTCAGCTCGTAGCTTATCATTTTCTTGTCTAAGGATTATATTCTCATGACGTTCCAATTGGGTCTGATTCCATAATCAACAATTTCATAATCTTCAGTACCCATAAGAGAAATTAAGGGACAATGGGCTGAGAGCACTATATTTAAGCAATTTACCTTTATTTGGGTTCGCCTATTCTGAAACCAAAAATTGATTTGCTTGCTTTCCAAGCCAAGCCTCCTGCTAAGCTCCATTCTTTGTTTCTCGTCAGGATGAGGACACTCCTTAAAGAAACTATTAGCACAAACAAAACAAAGCTCGCTCAGGAAAATCCCTAAATCAAAGCTCAGAAAGCAAAAAAAAAAAATGTAAATCCCTTAACCATAAAAGAAATAAAACATAAAGTCATACTCTTCAAGCTCTTGTATTTGATGAGGAGTGTGCCTATGATATTTCTTTTTTCGGGGCCGTTGATCCTCACCAGCATCTTGATCACCCCCAGATGCACCTTCCAGATTTGCACTAATAGACCTGCTTTCATAACCATCATCCTTGATCCTTCCCACTATACTAGGATCAAAATGTTCCCCAAATAAACCCATATCTCCATGACCATCCATCTTGCCTTTCTGCAATCCATTTAAAATAAATATAACCATAAATTTAAAAAATAATAATAATAATAATAAATCAAGAAGCATAAAACCCAAATCACAATAAAAAACAATCATGCACTCAGTGATTCAAAAAAAATTGTGAAGGGATGGGGCATACAATATAAAGAGATAGTGCAGGTGATTTGGGAATAGGAGTGAACACTGATGGCTGAGCAATGGCACCATTATGCATGCTACAGCTCTGTGTAACAATATCAGCCAAAATCTTTGAACCCCTACCCCTACCACTATTAACACCACTACTGATCATCAAACCTCCCCAAAACTCATCCAAAATGGAAACCCTTCCTAATCTTCCTATGACTCTTGGGTTTATTGAAAAGGTCGCTATCAGTTTCAGAAAATGTGCTAAGATGATGTTCCTGTTTATTTTATACTAAGATTGACCTTTAAAACAAAGGCTTCAGCCACCTCCAGCATTGAACCAAGACTAATACTATTACAGTACCATTCTTATCAGACAGAAAAAGGCTATTTTATTATCAACGCCCCATGCATTTCTTTGCACTCTCTCTCTAACAAATAGGGGAGAGAAGAAATGGAAAAGACAACTAAATTAATTTTTTTAAAGAAAAAAGTTTTCCCTCTGATTCACCACTCACACCTATCTTTCATTCTGAAAAACACAAACCCGTCAAAAGAAAACCTCTAAAACACCATAAAAGGACCGCCAAGTGAAAGAAAAAGAAATAAATAAAACCGAATTTTCCACCAGCTTCTACAGCATAGAGGGCTTGACCAGTTGTTTGTCAGTTTTGAAAAAGGCAGCAAAAAGAGTAGAAAAAACGAAAAGACGTCAAAAGATGACAAGGAAATTTTCTTTTTTTTTCATTTTTTTTGTCAACAAGAAAGACTTTTTTTTTTACTCCCTTCATTTTATTTCAATTAGGGTATCAAATTTTTTTATTTTATTTTAAATATTATTTTTAAAATTTTAAAAAAATTTTAATATTATTTATATTAATTATTAAAATAAAATAAATAGTATAAAAAATTAAAAATATATATTTAAATAAATCATAATAAAAATTTAGCTAAATAATTATAAAGTCTTTAAAATTTTACATATTATATTTGTCAATTTTTTATTTTCAATATTTAATTTTTATATTCTCTGTTTTTAAAAATTAAATTGTTTAGTCCTTCTGTTAATATTTTAATTCTAAAAATATTAGTCAAATAATTTAATATTATAAAATAATTTCTTTATTCTTTCTTTATATATATTTTTCTTTATTATTTGTTAAATCATACTTATTTTTAATTTTATTTATATTTTTTATACATAATTTATTTTAATTTTATAAATATTATTAAAAAATAATTTTAAATAATATAAATAATATTTTTTATTATTTTACAGATAATCTATATATATTATTTATTTTAATTTTATAGATATTATTAAAAATAATTTTAAATAATACGAATAATATTTTTTATTATTTTATAGACGATCGATATATAAAATAAAATTAAACATAAAATAAATTTAATAAATAATAAAAATAAATATATATAAAGAAAGTGTAAAAAGTTATTTTATAATATTAAAGAAGTTAATTAAAATTAAAAATATTGAAAAAAAATTAAATAATTTAATTTTTAAAAATATAAAAATTAATTTTTAAAAATATAAAAATCCACTAATATAATATATAAAATTTTAAAAAATTTATAATTATTTAATTTTATTTTTTTATTTATGTACCATTTTTATACTATATTTAAAACTAAAATGAAATGAAAAAAGTATTATTTTACAGTGGCCAAGACCTGTTTGGTTGGTTCGACAATAGAGATTACATATCCTCTCTCCCTCTTAGAGAAACCTCAGTCCGTCTCTCTATGTACTGTTTGGGACCTTTTCAAAGGCAAATGACAAAAGTATTTGACGTAAGGACTTTAGCCAACCACATCATCATTATTATTACTCTTATTATTACACTACTGTATGATAAAAAAAATTAATAATTAGGAATTGAAGGGATTGGAGATGACTTACTTTACTTAGAGTGAGGAAGAATTTTTTCTTTCTGGTTTCAGTGGCCATGGACAATTCTCTCTCCCCCCTTTCAAAGTTTAAAAAAGGGAAAAAAATGTAATGAAAAGGCAAGCAATAATAATTTTAATTTTAATTAATAATATGTAAGGAAGAGAAAAAAATGGAGGGTCTACTTGCTGCTATAACAGGCTTCGTGATGTCCGTTTGGCCGAAACGTCTGATTTGATTGTCGGTGATTCAGTGCAATTGCAATTTACTCCAATTACAAAAATTTACTTTTCATCCTCTCACCTCGCAAAAATTTTTACTTTATTTGAATTATTAATTTTATAAATTTAAAATAGTATTAAAAAATTAAAAGAGATAATTAAATAAAATATTATAAATATCTTATAAAATTTATAACTCCTAAAAATTATCTTAATTTATATAATAATTTTAAAACGACAATTAAAATAAAGTGGAGGAATTAATATAAATTTTGCAACTTGCTAAATATTAAATTACAATAATAATTGATAGGCTTTTGGTAATTAAATAAATGCATTTTTCACATTGGGTTATAATTATTATTAGGTTAAATAATTATATAGTTTTTGAAATTTTATATATTACATTTATTGATTTTTATATTTTTTTTAGATCTATTTTTTCATTTTTCATGTATTTAAAAAAATAAACTGTTTAGTCTTTATATTTTCAAAAACTAAATTACTTAGTACTTATATTTTTAAAAACTAAATTATTTAATTTTTGATCTATCCTAAAACCGTTAGTCAATGATTTTGTTATTATAAAATAATATTTTTATCCTTTCTTTATATATATATGTCTTTGTTATTTATTAAATCATACTCATTTTTAATTTTATTTATATTTTTTATATATCATTTATTTAAATTTTATAAATAATAATTTTAAATAATTTTAAATAATATATTTTATTATTTTAAAGATGATCTATACACATCATTTATTTTAATTTTATAAACATTATTAATAAATAATTTTAAATAATATGATTAATATATTTTATTGTTTTGCAAATAATCTATATATATATATAAAGTAAAATAAAAAAATCGAATAAACTAATAAGTAATAAAGACAAATAAATATATATATGTTTATATATATATATATATATACACGCATATATAAAGGAATGTCGAAAAAGTCATTTTATGATATCAAAATTATTCACTAATAATTTTAGGATGTAAATATAGATAGAAGAACAAAATAATTTATTTTTTAAAAAAAATATATAGACTCAAAATGACAGAGACTAACTAGTGTAATATATAAAATCTCAAAAATTTCATAATTATTTAGCCTTATTATTAAGCGGAATGAAAATACATTTATGAATTATTATTAACTCAATACAATAATATTTTTATAAAGATTTTAATTTATAAAAAAAAAGATATTAAATTTTCATAATATAGATATTTATTTATTTTTAATTTATTTGAAAATTTTAATCATTTGTTTTAAAATGATTTTCTAAAAGTATTCATATATATATATATATATATATATATATTATAAAAGAAAAATAAACACATTTGTGGAATGAGAATTGCCTCTCCTGGTTGGGAACAAAATCCCAAATGATTTGGAAATCACTTTATTTGGAAATCCTTTGACTCCACCATTATTTTGCAATGTCCATGGACTTCATTATCATTTATTCACCTTTTCTTTTCTCAATAAAACAAAAGGAATGTGAAATCAAAAAGGATTTTAATACCAATTACTCTACCTTTTAATAAAACAGAAAAAACAAAGGAATAATGTTTAGACATTAAGGTATTAATTAGCAATTTAGGGTCCTACTGCACTTACACATCCAGGTCCAAAAATAAAAAACAAAAACTTACAAACACATGTGAAAAAAATAATTAATATTGTTGTGATGTTGCTTCCTTGTCTATCTGGAATTATTAATTTTTATAAAAAAATATTTTCTCTCTCAAATTATCATTTTATAAAATTTTAAAAATTAATTAGTTTTTTTTAAATTTTATCATTATTATTAATGACTTAATTAATAAAATAAGAGTATAGTATTAATAAATTAAAAGATGATATTTTAGTCAATTCAAAATAATTTTGTAATTTTAGTCTGTCACGACCCAACCCGGGGGCCACGACCGGCATGCAGCCAAACCGAAGTCCGACCACATAAGCCTTAAAAATATTCATAACAGTCTAAGTGCAAAACAGTTCAATACTTATATAATCTTCAATCCTAGTTCAAATGCAAACCATCAATATAATCAAATCACAATAAAATCATTCGGGAAATTTAATGCAGACAAGTTCTACTTATTACACAAAAAGGGATTCGGATTCAATCCGCCCAAAAGTTCAATATCCGGAAATCTCTAAGCAGAAAGACTGATAAACATAAACGGAAAACCTGATCGACTTCGCCAAGAAGAGAAAGAAGATAGACGAAGGCAATCACTGTAAACCTGCAAGACAATCTGTAAAGGTGTGAGCGCTTTATATAGACGTCCAGTAAGTCTATAAGAGGCAGAGAAACATCTAACAGTTATATAAGCAGTACATATAACACATTCACAAATTAAGCAATCAAGATGGTGTGTCGAGGTCACCAATCAGTAAACAGTACAGTATAATATCAGTCACATCCGCCCTTATAACTCCTCAGTACAGTACAGTAATCAGTAATTAGGCATGTAGCCTCAGTAAACAGTATAGGCATTAAGCCTCAGTAGCAGTATAGGCATTAAGCCTCAGTAACAGTATAGGCATTAAGCCTCAGTAACCTCCTTCCCCTTAATGACACACCATCACACAGCACAAGTAATATCAAATTCAATATTCTCACATAAATACAATCACATGCAAGTTTCTCTGTCTCCTAAAGCATGCGAGGCTGAGTTCGAAAGGATAGTCTAGTGAATATATAGAAAGGATAATATATTATAAGAAGGGTTTATATATATATATATAAGTTGTTAGCAAGTAGCACAACACAAACAGTTCAAATACACCCATAGAACTTACCTGGTCTAACAGTCAGCTAAGCAATCCGCCACCCTAAGTCTGAGGTGCTGCTGGACCACCGCCTAACCATTAACCATCAATTAACAACCACCCTTACAAATGTATGCAAGTGCAAATGGGAATGCATGACGTGAATGCACACAATTCAATAGTTTCCATAACAAGGTTAAACCTTTTTGTCAACCAATCATAACTTAACCATCATAATACCACATATTTAAACTTGCTTTCCAGAATATAAAACATCATTAAAAAGTCCTTACAATTTAAATTTATCAAATACCTTACTTATATAATCAATATACACAAGATACAATTTTACCGATAAACCTGAATAACGAGTGTCAACTTGTAAAATTCAAAACAATTAACCAGTATATGCAAAATTTATAATTTTAAACCAGAAGTTAATTTGATATCTGAAAAGCATCTTACCAAAATTTCATAATTTTTCGAGACTTAGAAGTCCCTCAATCAATTTTTATTCACAACAGTATACAACTCACAAGGTATACTGACAGCAGTAGAAAGATCTAATTATTTAAAAAATATAACAACAGAAACATAACCCAACATATTTTTCTTGTAAATTAGACTTCCAGAACTTCAACATATATGAAAATCAAATCTAAAACATTTTTACACATTTTAATATGAATTTCGAAAGTTACAGATGATGCAATCGCATCTACAGTACAGTTCTTCAGACAACAGTAGCAAACTTGAATTTTCCAGAAATATAAGATGCTCCAAAATCCCAAAAATTATTTTTCTCATAAACTAGACTCAATTTCAAGCCATATATCCAAATTTTAGATTTTTATCATGTTCCAATATTTAATTAAAAATCGAGCAACATACAGCACTAACATCAAATTTCAGCAGAAAATTAAATCATCCAAAAACTCAAAGAAAACAATTAATTCGAAAACCCTAATATCCAAATTAATTCATTCAAACCCTAATTCAATACATTCATCAAATTTCAGAACCCAACACACTAGCCCAATCAATTAATTCAACACCAAAATCCATCAAAACAATAAAAACCCCAAAACCTAACCTATTTTATAAAAATCAATTTAATTAAATAATAATTTGAATTTAGCCAAATTAATTAAGAAAAATACCAACCCAATATGATACTAATATGAACTAATCAAATGGAAGTCGAAATAATGCAAAAGGAATCAAGAAAAGCCTCAAAAACACCCAAAAACTTGAAAAATCGAGCTGCTGGACAGGACCCAAAACGACAAGGGCGAGCCAGCCCGCAGCACGCCAAACGACGGCCTCCGCAAGCCGAACGACAGGAGCGCGCCTCGCCGAACGACGCACGTCCCTCACCAAACGACATCGGCACCCTGCGCGCGCACTGACGAAACGACGGGCCCTCTGTTTTCTGCCTAAAATCCTAATTTCTCTCCTTTTTTCAAAACACCCGAAAATAGAAGACCAAAAACCTCACCCCATCTGATTTTTAGGCCTATTTATAGGAAAACAACTCTTCAAAATTATATTTTTACCCCCAATCTAATTTATTTTAATTAAAAACACCCCAAAACTATTTATTTTCATAAAATTTACCCAAAACCATAAAATTCACAAAATCAACTCAAATTTATTTTTAATTTCAAACTTTAACCCAAAATAATTTATAAATATGTTTTACGCATAATAACACCCGAAAATACCGAAAACGACAAAAAATCTAAAAATGACGAAAATACCCTCGACACCCAAAAATACAATATTATACTCAAAACGACCGTCTCGTCGTCCTGAGTATCAAAAAGATATTTAAACCATCAAATTATGTTCAAACAACATATGAGGGCACAAAATGACTATTTTGCTCCTAAGGTGCAAAATTACCACTTTGCCCCTAAACTTAAAATTATTCAAAAACCAAGGGTTTTACATAGTCAATTCAAAATAATTTTTTATACTCTATTTGTCATGCTGAAATTATCACTTTTGCAAAAATAAAAGTTGTCCCTTTCAAATTATCACTTTATATAATCAAGAAAAATTAAGTAACTTTTTTTCAATCATATTCTTATAATTAATGACTTAATTAATGAATGAAAAAATGGTATTAATGAATTAATAGAGAGTATTTTAAGTAATTTAAAATAATTTTATATAATATTTAGAGAATTTAATAACTTTCTTAATAAATGTCCATAAGTTAAAGATAACGATTTTAGCAAAATAAAGGAAATAAAGGAATAATATTTAGAGAATTTAATGATTTTCTTAATATGTGTATATGAGCTGAAAAATGATTATTTTAAATAGACAAAGAAATAATATTTAGACACCAAAATATTATTAAGTACTAATATTTTTGTAGCTACGATAGTGTTTTGTTATCATTTAACATGATATTTATTAGAATTAAGAGAGAGAATCTTTTCATTCTCTTAAATTATAATTATATATGTTAGATTCGAAATGGCTAATCAAATTAATTTTTCTAGTTTTGAAAGTTTCTTTAAGTTACAGTGTATGATATGATTGTTTGCCATGATTTATGATTATTGCACATTGAATAATGCTATAATTTATACATGCATAACAAGCGGATTTTAAACATATCTCGCCTGATTTTCAACATTCAAGTTGTATCCCATCATATTATAAATTAAACCAACAAATTTCAACAAATATATTCAGAAATGAGATATTTTATATATTTTTATATTGGATTTAGATTAAAATTTGAACACAAATTTTTAATATTCTTATAGGTAAATATAATATCATTTTCAAATATATTCAATTAAATCATTATTTATAATTAAAAATACATTTTGTAAAAGAACTCAGTGCACATATATTTTGATATTTTTTTTATGGAATTCAATTATTTGACATGGGAAAAAAAGGACAATAGATGAAATGATGATGATATACTACAAAAAAAATTGCATATTAGTCCCTTACAAATTTGGTTGATAATGATGTATTTTTTGTCGATATTAGCATTAATGACAATTTTATAATTGTTGCATGTTGTAGCAAATGTCTTCCTTACAAAAGGTTTTTTTTAGGACGATATTATTGCTAATAATTTTTTGCGATAAAATTATGTCATTACTAATAAATTTAAAAGTAGTCGCTAATGAAACTAAACATGATGACAATAGCTATACAAATTTATTGTGGATGATTATTTGCCCTCACTATAAATATGACAACGTTGTTGCTAATAATTTTTTGCGATAAAATTATATCATTGCTAATAACTTTAAAAGTGATCACTAATTAGTCTAGAAATGAGGAGAATAAACTATAAAATTTTATTTGTAATAATTATTTGTCCTTGCTATAAATTTTTAGCAACGAGCATTTTATAATTATTTCTAACTAATATGTATTGTCATTATTATTATAATTTTTTTTTTAAAAAATTGCCACTACTTTAAATTGATGCAATTGACATAAGCAATGAAAAATTGGTTATATATTAGCGATGAACATTTGTTATTGCAATTTTTATTAGTGATGAAATAGATTTTTTATCATAACAAAAGCATATTATTTTAAATATTACTATGTTTAATTTATAAAATTATTTTTAGGTATAAATGTAATTTAATTATAATTGTTATTAGCCACAATTATTATAATACTTTTATGATTAAATTTTTATTAATGTAATTATATTTTATTTATATTATTTTCTTACTATTGTGTATGAATAGAATTGAATAAATTAAAATATCTAACTAAATTCAAACTCATTTCAAAGATAATTAAATTCTTGTAGTTTGACAATATACTAAAGTTAATCATCATAATAAATACCACAATATCCATAAAAATTTTATAAGAAGAAAAAACATAGTAACCAATTTGAAAGAAATTAAAATTGTGATCAAAAGAGATAACTAGTTATCATCTTCATAATTGTTTTCAAGATAATCAGCATATTGATCTCCTCCTTCACCTTGATAATTGGCATCAACATTTAAAAATTATCAAATATTTTTAGTAACTTATAATTTTAAAATATATATATATAAATCATATAATTTGAAAAAAAAATGCAGAATTTCATCTATATATTAGACAATCCTCCCTATAAGAAAAAACATTCCAAGCACAAACAACTCAGTTCATTATTCAAATGCAAACATGACTCATAATTTTTATTATAATATTAGATATATAAACATACAATTCTAAGCAATTTAAATTTAAAAAATTTGTCACATATCACATAAATGGCTGCAGTGTATTAGATTCTAATGGTTTTATACTATATGGTTGAAAATGATTTGGATAAAGGTGGATATCTAATTTTCCAACACCTTGAATTTACCTTGTAATGTATTGAAACGTTTCTCCCACTTTTCATTTGTTGCACATTGCTTACTACAACTATGAGAAGAAGATGAACCATATACATATTTAGGCTTCAAGCATGCACCCATGCCTATCGCTCGACAATGACTAGGCTTCTCAGTTATTTTACGATATATCTCCCATTCATTTATAGGCATATCTTTATCTATTGCACTTGATCTATTTCTTCCATTTGTTCCTATAAATAATATATTTATAAGAAATAATTCAATAACTTATCAAAATTATTACAACAAACTAAAACCAGAAATAAAAAAAAGCATCAATACATGAAGTATTTTTGCTTTCATAGTAATCTAGGTGCCATTTTTTTCATAAGAACCTTTTGCCATTGTGCTATAGGGCTAGGCTCTTTTCTTGTTTTTTGCACCTACATTCATTTCAAAAAGGTAATTGAATATGCATCAATTACATAATATTAACATATTAGTACTAGCTAGTACAGAAAATAATTTTCTTTGATTTTGCAAACTGCTCGGAAAAGGTAAAGGGTTAGTTGGAATTAATTTTTATATTGTGCTCTCAATCTTATCGGGTTGCTCATTTATCTCTTTAATCTCTACATCAAGTCCTTTTGATTTTCAAATTACAGGGGTTGTTGGTTTACGAACACATATCAATTGGTTTACTACATTTATGTGTTCTTCTCATAAAATTGAACACATATCAGTTGGATGTCCTGCTATTAAACATATTCCACATGCTTTTACTTGAGGTACCACACCTATAGCCAAATATTGGACCAAAAAGGTTAGATTTTCTATTTTCTAATCAAGAGATGAGCTACTTACCCCGTTCACTCTTTTCACAGGCGCCTCCATTCTAACACCAAATTGTTGGGTATTTGCAGTCATGTTTGAGATTAAATTTCTTGTAGCCTTGGGTATCTTGTCCACCAAAGTACCTCCACTTTCTTTCCTTAACCTACTCATTGTCCTTTTAATCTCTAGATGGGATTGTAAGTTTCTAATACTTGAAGATCTAGTCATATAATATAAAATATGCTCAAAGCTAGATAACACAAAGAAAGTAACAAAACTAATTAAAACATACCAAAATGTTCACATCAAAAGTAAAATTTTTATAACCAAAAAATAAAAGTGGCTAAAACTCATAGTAAATGACGTTTTTTCACTAGTTAGAGGTTGGGGCTAGTAAACTTACTAGCCATGATTATATCTTTGTTTCCTTCAAAACAAGTACTAATGTGCCTTCTAACTCAACAAAAAATTATGCAGTGAACAGTACCATCGAAGAAGAAGACAAAAATACTAAAAAATACAAAAAAAAAATTCAAGCACAAATTATGAGTCATATAAATCATATTAGACTCAATTATAAATTAGTTCCAATAAAAGAAAGAAAAAATAGACACAAACCAATATATATATATCTATATATCAACAAAAAGACTTAAGATCAACTAATTGACTCCCCAGCAACGTTAAGCAACCAAATATAAAATTTTACCAAATGTAAAGATAGAATGAATAAGAGTTGATCCTAGAGAACACTCTAGCCAATCCAAGTATTAGTAATTAATAATCTAACTAAAACAGATAAAAAGGAGAGGGGGGGGGATTGTGAATTCAAATAGCAATTAAAATACCAAATAAATAAAAAAACAATCAAATTGAGAATTTCAGTTCTTGGCTCATTCTCCACTATCATCTTCAACAATATAATAAATTCACAACACCAATTAAGTCTCATGAGGAATGCTCAATCAATTCGAAACAACAAGAAGCTATATTATTCGAAACTTTCCTTAATACTTCACCAATGAAACAAGGTCTTCAATTAGTGACTTATCCATGAGAAACCAGGAACAAGCTCTCCAAATTTAACTCAAAGACAACTTTAAGAACTAGGAAATTTGATTAAACTAAGCTCTAACCACACAAGCTTAGATTAGTTTACTTAGGGTATGTAATTCGGATTACTACTCAATGAAAAAGGAAAAGAATAATTATGTATCACAATTCCAACGTTATCATATGGATTCTATAATGAAAAATTTAGAAGGCCTTCACTAAATAATCATTCAGCAATAAAAAGCCAATGAAAAAGAGGAACATACCCATTCCAATAAAGAGAACAATGTAGAAAATATAGATTATATTGAATACATCAAGTTTCAAATTCACCTTGAACTGAAATAAAGAGAATTTACTTGCACGTAGTCAAGAAAAATGTCCAAAATTAAATTCTTGCATTTATTTTGGAGTCTCCCCTAAATATCTCCCTCCATTCCCAAAAATAATAGAATATAAAGCTTAAAAATAAAACCCTAAGACATTCTCACATGGAAGTCATGTGCCCTTTGTAACGCCCTTATACCCTACGTATGTATAGTACATATAGTCGTATATGTAGCTTACACACATAAAATACAAGAATATCACAATAAATCACTGTAGAAATCATTTTTATTAACCTCCAAATATTTATAATATTTAAAGAAAGATTTAACTAATAAACTAATACATTTTATAAATTAAAAATTGTATATTTATAGAAACTCTCTGGAAAAATTTTGCTGGAGTTTTGTCTGTATTTCAGACATTGTCCAAAAATTGTCAAATTTACAACTTGCATAAAATTAAACACTCTTAAAATATAGTTTTTACCCATTCTCCAAATCACCAATTCATAAATACACATTCAAGTTCATAACTAAAAATATTATTTAACATATTTAAATGCTTACATAAGTATATATACGCTATTTCAAATCTTTAAGAGAAATCCAAGTGTTATAATTTAGTATGCATAAATCAAAATACTTAAAACCAAGACTGTACATGAATGCAAAGGCTATAGTTGATATTACAGCACCATAGGTCACCCAGCATCAACTACAGTCAAAATTTCTCTGCTCAGCAACTCTCTTACTTGTGCGATTCACACAACCGTTCTAAGTCATACAACTTAGTTTTAAGCCATACAACTTAGTGGTACATATTTAGTAATCATAAATATATATAATTCAAAGATATTCAATTTCATAATACAACATACATTATTTTCACAAACCTTCACCAATGCTTATGGTTTCATATGCCATAAATAACATCACACGATTATGACAACACACACATGTTCATACACACATTCACACGCTAGGCCCAACCACCTTTAAACAATTATCAAGTCTAGTTATCACAATATCAATATCATGACCCAGTCCTGCTCGAGTCCAAAACCAGTCTCAATCTAATGACCTAGCTCTGCTCAGGTCAAGACCTAGCCCTGCTCAAGTGCATTATTAATTTCACTTCACTAGATAAGTAACAGTTTAGGGAACATACATAGTATCTCCATATATAATCACATACTCATTAACTCTTAACAACTTTCTACACTTTCTAAGCGATTAACCTTAGCATAATCACCATCACATTTTCTCATTCTTATTTATCATTTTCACATTTTTAGCTCATCAAATTATATATGCATAAGTTACATGCACAATGTTACTCATTTTCCATATTTCCTCACATCATAAATATATCCATATTGGACATCATACCACATATATACATCAATCTACATTGAACTATTGCCAATGTGACACTCATCCCATAACTATGCCATATTGCATAGATTATGTACATTCCATATCTTAAAGTAATATTATACATACACAATGACCACTCTTATTTTAATTTAAATACAAGTTATTAAATATGTACTAACCTTATTTTTTTCCAAGCCAAACCTTAAACTCCGCCTCTTTTATTACTTTGGCCTACACACACATATAATCCAATAATAAGCAATATTATCTATTTCAAGTCACTTACATGATCATTGTATATTAGATTGCCATTATTTAAACAATTCCCACCAAAATCCCATTAAAACACTAAATTCATCACTTACTACTTTGCTTAAACTTCATCCAACCTAGCTCATTTCCAACATTTAATCTTAAAAACATTACTTACATACCAGAATAACAACAAAGGAACTCATTTTCACAATTATCAAAACCTCTTTCAAAAACCCTAATTTTCATATAATAGGTCCATAAGCCTAACTTCATCTAAACATACCTTTAATCAATTTCTAACTATAAAATCATCATATATATATATATATATTAAAACAACATTAACTCACTTCATTACAACAATTAAATCTACTCATACCAAAACTGTAATTTAGACATAATCTTTCCATAACCCTAAATCCACCAACTATGTTCATTTCGGCTAATTAATCAACAAATCACCATATAATCATCATTTTGACTTTATTATTATCTATTTTAGCAATTTAACACCATTTTCTCTCTCTAGCTAATTCAAACTTACTCTTTACATCAATTAAAAATAAGCTTAAGAAAGAGTACTTACTTGAATTTCTCAATAAACCTTCAAAATCTCCTTAAATCTTATTTAATTCCATTGTAAAATTTAATGTATAATAAAACTAACTCTCATTTCACTTTCTTTCCAATGGCACATCCAAGAAGAAGAAGAAGAAGAAGAAATATACCTTTCAATTCCTCTTCTTCCTAGCTACATGAATATATATATATATATATATATTAATTATTAATTAATTAAAATTAAATTAAATATTAAGATATTTATCCTATCTTTGATTTTCCCTCTTCTTTTATTTGTTATTATTATTATTAATATTATTATTATCATCATCATCATCATCATCATCATCATCATCATCATCATCTTTCTCAACACAAACGTACAATTTACATATATTATTGTATATTTTATGTATATGTATATAGTATATTTATTCTATATATTTCAAATATAATTAAATATTAATATATTTATCCCTTCTTTGACTTTTCTCTCTCTTTTTATTATTATTATTATTATTATTATTATTATTATTATTATTATTATTATTATTATTATTATCTTTCCGAACATAAATGTACACTTTACATATATGTATTATATATTTTATGTATATGTATATGTTATTTATATATATATCCTATATATTTTAAATATATTATATGCATATATATGTTGCGCTCAATTAATTACTACTACAAAAGTAATACTCGCAAGTATACGAGGTAGTTGTAGCAACAGTGGTCGCCCCAAGGTCATCTCACAAGGAAAGAATTATTTTGTAATTGTTTGATTTAAACAAAATAAATAAAATTGAGTGTGTGTTGTTGAATTGGTGAATTGTAATTAAAATTTGAAAGTAACAAAAATGAGTAGTAGTCGCATAAAATTAATTCAATTCTAAGAATGGTGCCTAGGATTGTAGATCAATTTAATTAAATCTTGATTCTCAAATTATCCATTAATATAACCCTGTATTTTAATTTTTTCATTGAGTTTAATTAGTAATTACCAATTCATTAGTTTTCACATTCATGAATTAACAACAACCAATTATTTTAAAATTGTAAATTAATAAAACCCTGGAACTTATATTTCTAATTCATTCTTAGGGTGGCTGATTACATAGTTCCGATATCGAATTTCACCTCTCGATTTATCATTCAATATTAAGTGATTAATAGGTGGCCAATTTATTAAACTAACTTTAAGTCCAATATAATCAACCAATAATAAGCTATACTAATGGAATTATCAAATCAAGTAATTAATCAAATCTACTACAACCCAAGGCATGAGTAATTTAGCTCATCATCAATTTAAAACAAATATCCATCTTAATATTCATCAAATCAAAATTATACATTGTAATATTAATGTTCATAATAAAACGACAACAATCTAGAAATGAATTAAAAGAGAGAATATGAAAAACCTCTTGTAGACGCTAAGAGTTGAGCTACTTGTCTTCCTCCTAGCTTCCACCTTGATGTATGATGAATAACTTCCAAGCCCTCTTAAATCAATGGCTCTCTTCTTGAAAGATGAAATGGTAACTCTCTCAAGCTTACAACTCCAATCAAGCTTTCTTCAAATCCTAATCTTCGAAGGAGCTTGCTCACCTAATTTAATCCCCAAACTTTATTAAGTCTTGTCTATGGAAGAAATGAAAGATGAATGAAAAATGAAGATGAAGAGAGAATGATGTTTTCCCTCCAAAACAAGAACCAAAAACTAAGAACTAGCTAGCCCCAAACAAGCCAAACATGTATCTCTTTCCATCCCCCTCCACTTCCAATTCTTTTCAATTTTTTAAGACACCAAACATGTCTTGCCAACTCACACACCACTCTTTGTCTCCCTCTTTTTCTTTTTTTAATATTTTTTCCCATAAATCCATCCACCTTTTACTAATTTTTAATATTTCTTTATAAAAAGAAAGAGTCTTTTGTCTCCCATTTGTCCCTTACTTCGTACAAAATAATTCAAAGGGACCATATGAGACACGACCAAGTCATGAGTGACTTGGTTGCATCACTCATTTTCTTATGAACACGGCCAAGTCATTTGGCCTTGTCCATGGTTGCTTCTAACACTTCTTTCTTCTTCAGGTGGGACACAACCAAGGCCTTAGCCGTGTCATGTGACATGGCCAGTGGCTTGGCCGTATCTTCTGCTTGTGTTCACCTCTGTCATTTGTTTTGCTTCCTTTATTCTTTTACTTTCATCAAGTGGGACACGGCCAGTGGATTGGTCGTATCTCTTGCCAGTGTCTGCCTTTGCCTAATTTTTCTGAAGGACACGACCAAGCCAAGTTGCCTCAGCCTGTGTCCTACCTCTTCCTTGCCTTTGATGAGCGACACGGCCAAGCTAAGTGGTGTCTTGGTCGTGTCTCCTGATTTTCCACAAACTTTGATCCACCACTCCATTGTTTTGCACTTCAGCTTAAATCAAATGCTTCAAACAATCTTTAAACACAAATTAAAAGAAAAATTAACTAAAAACTAATAAAATTACCCTAAAAATATAAACATAAATGATTGAAACAAATATCTCACACTTAATTCATTGCTTGTCCCCAAGCAAAGTTAAAATTAAAACAAACTAAATAATAAAATTTAGTTAAGTTCAAGAGTTATAAGAATGTATAAAAACTTCCAATTTCTTAAATTCGCAATCAATATCAAACCAAACAAAACTAATACTCATGTAATTTAGTGGTTCTCCATGCATAACCAATGTTGTCACTCTCTCACCAACTCTTTAAAGTGTTTAATAAGGTAGTATTTAGACTCATAACATTCAATGAAAGATTATCACCAGAAGCTTGCTTATCAATCAAAATTCCACCACTAAATTCCAATCAATCATCAATCATAAGATCTTTCATTTGGTTATAATGGGGCTAAAGTAAGGGCATGACATTTGAGAGTGTGAGTTTATCCACTAAGTTCAAGAGCACTTCAAGAGTGAAGTAAGCAACATAGTACCACCAGTAATCCCAACGTACCTCCCAATCACTTAGCACTAGACATTAAAGAACATTTTAGGAACTCCACTTATTAAATTTGCAAAGATCATTCCCAAACTCATTTCAACCCTTCCAACAAGAACAACAAATTTTTTATTTTTTTCCATTTTTTATTATTTTTTTCAATAAATTATGGTTTGAAACTAAAGAACACAATGGCTTGCAATCTTAACCCCACACTTATTTAACACAAAACTCAATCAATAACACTCTTTAAATGCTCTTGACTTAATGAAAGGGTAAGAGACAAAATAGCATGGTTCAAATCTAGTAGTGTTGTGAAACAAAATTGGCTAACTAAGGTTGAATATAAGGTTGGTCTTTTAAGATAAAATGGGTTCACCTAATTGCCTTAATCATATTGATGTCTAATTGAAATTTTTAAGTAGTCTCAAAATGCATGTCAAAGCAAGTTCTAGCAATTCATCAATTAAAGATGCTCACATAAAAAAAGAATATTAAGTTGGCTAAGAAATTAATAGGCTCAATTTCTCATAAGTTTAAAAAGGCAATGCAAGGAATATCCACCAAATTAACAATAAGCACCAATTTTATCTAATTCTCCAATTCA
The DNA here is from genome assembly GCA_947685225.1 of Garcia nutans. Classification (NCBI taxonomy): domain Eukaryota; kingdom Viridiplantae; phylum Streptophyta; class Magnoliopsida; order Malpighiales; family Euphorbiaceae; genus Garcia; species Garcia nutans. Next base: position 43,404,548 of record CANTUV010000045.1, read on the forward strand.
TGCTTCAAAAATTAAAAGGTCATCTATTAAGAAACTTATAACAATTGAACTTAAAAAATATACTTCAAAACAATATGTAAAGTAAGGTAAAACACTTAACAAAAATGACTAAAATAATAACTAAAACAAAGAATTAAAAACAACAACTAAATTACAAAAAATAAAAGCTTGCATTTATGAACAAAAACTTAGCACCCTACACTTTAAGATTGACATTGTTCTCAATAGAAACTAAGATAATTTAAAAGAAGTAAGAGTTAAAGTACAACATGATTTTCATCATTTTCTTTGTGAGGCTAGTGCTACCTTTTCATCCACAAAATATTAATTGTTCAAGATTAAAAGCAATAAATATAAAATAACCAAAAACATAAAGTTTTAATAACAAACAACGGTAACTAAAAATAGCAACTAAAATATTCAACAGCTGAAAATAAGAAAAATAAGAAGTGTTCTCAAAAGGCAGAAGCTGATATGATCTATAGTGATGGAGGATGAGACGATGATGCTGCTGAAGGGTGGTTGCTAAGAATCTTGGCAAGGTTGTTATTGATTTGTTCCAACTGGTGAAGGACTTCAGTATGATTATGATCTACCTTGCTTTCTAATGCTTCAATCCTAATTTTTAGTTGTGTATCAAACTTTATGGTTTTGGTTTGATAATTATAACTTTACAGGGTACTTTGATGGAAGTAAGATAATTTTAGTAACATACAAAGATATTGATGGAAGTAAGATAAATGAATTAATTATGGATGACTAGTGGTGAGATAATAAAATTGAAGTTGAGGTTGAATGAATAAATATTGAGAGTGTTTTTCCATTGCAGGTTGTGTTTTGTTTGGAGAAGAAGTTGGTAGTGTCTAATTGTAGGAGAGACTCTGCAGAAATTTTTATTGGCATTAACTTTATTGAATACATAAAATTTGAACATGTAAGTGTATAGGATTTTAAATGTTTATAGTTCTTGTGTGACATTTCTTAGTATTTCTTAATAGGATTTTAGAGGGGGTGTTACATTTGGTGCTATTTGAGTAGGTTTAGGTGATTCTAGTATATGGGTTAAACAAAGGTGAAATACAACTATCATTGCTATATGAATTATACAAATGAATATGTGAATTGATGCAGTTGATCTTTAAATGTTTATATATATAAAATGGCCTCTGGATCGCGTCAGGGTGCAAAGGAACAAGTTGCATCTTCACATAGTCAAGCTGGTATGGGGAACCAGCAGCCATCAGAACCTTCAGCTGAACAAGTTCCCTTGCCCCCTAGTTTATGAGAAATATGGGGGAAGAGCTTAGGCAGATTACAGGAGTTATTCCTCATGTACAACCACCACCTACATTGCCTAAATAGCTACAATAGAGAGAATTAGGAAACATGGAGTGGAAGATTTTAGAGCTTGTGATATCGATGAATCCTCAGTAGCAAAGTATTGGTTTGAGAAAATATTAAAAGTCTTTGAACTTTTGTACTGCACTGATGAGGAAAGATTGGAGTGTGCAATTTCCTTATCTGCAGATAGACTTACCTGGGCATTCTTTTAGGAAGAGTTTAAGAAGAAGTATATTAGTGAGGTTTATATAAAATAGAAGCAAAGGGAGTTTTGCATTTGAAGCAATGACAATCATCTGTGTCTAAGTATGAGAGGCAATTCATTTGCCTTAGCAAATATTTTCCTAAGTTGGTTTCATCAGAAGAAGAGAAGTGTAAATGGTTTGAGCAAGGTTTGAATAGTCAAATTCGGGTGTTTTTAGTGGCGATGAGAATCAAAGAATTTTCTATTAAATGTAGCAATTTCCATTGAGACTGAAACTAAACAAGAGCATAGAAGAAGACAACATCAACGGAAGGGATCTTCTAGTGAATAGCAGCAAGGTAGTTAAAAGAGACAGAGAGGTACTCAAGCACAAACCCAGACTCAGGGGTCTAGTAGAGGAAATGGAGCTAATTTCAGAGATTTTATGGGTGTAGGTTTGGTATTTCTACAGGCTCATCTTCATAGAATACAAAACCACCTAGGGAAAAAATATCAACAGATGTGGCTATGCAAAGATTGCAAAAGGAACTTTTGGAGACCCAACAAAAGTTAAGTGTGTCAGATTCACAAGTAATAGGGCTCAAAACTCAAGTCACCGAGTTTGAAACAAAGGTAACAGTTTTAAAGGGCAAACTTTCAGAACAAGATTTAAAAATTTTAGAACAAGATAAGAAAATTGAACGACTAATGACTTTTATGGCAAGTCATGGAATGCGATGATCACTCTTTTTCTTGTAAGTAATAAACCTTTTCCATATTTTTATGTTGATGCTATTTGATGTATTTTTCTTTTTTCAATTCCTTGTTTACATTTTGCATTGTTATATGATAGTTATAAACTAGTGACATTTTATAACTCAAAAATTATATGATTGTCATGCTATCAAATTTTGATTATATTATAGTTGATTGGAAGTGCAAATTATGATTATTCATGTAGTTTTTATTATCCAATTGGTTTATAAAGGTTATGTTTTGTCATGTTATGTTCTTTTTTATTTAATGATCTTCTTTTTTGATAAATTGTCAAATTTAGAGGGAAAGTTTTATAGAAATTTCAATAAAATTCTACAACGCAAAAATTATATGATTGTCTTGGTATAAAATTTTGATTGCAACATGGTATATTGGAACTATGAAATATGATTATGTATGTAGCTTTATAATCCAGCTAAACTCATAAATAATTTTGTTTGTTGTTGGTGCCACAGTTGAGTTTCAAGTTTATCACTTTCAATGCCATAAATTTCAACCAATATTTCATAATGTAATTTATCAATTATTATTTAAATTTTAGCTATTTAGTCTTAATAGATTGGAAGTTAGAGATCAATTTGTTCATAAGATGTATCTCCTATTTTTGATATACATAGGATGTTTACTTTGGTGATTCATTATTCTACATTTTTTTAATTGTTACTAATGATAGATCCTTATTCAATTGTAGGTTCTATGGATCATTGAAAATTATATACGATGAAAGTTCTCATAAAAATTTATATTTATATAGGAATTTTAGCATATAGTTTTATTTTAGGTTCTTTTGTTAAACTTTTGGATTTTAGTATGATAACTAGTATGTGGTGAAAAACGACAATTTGTTTCAGTTAATATATAGCACATTAGTTCTTTTTCAATTGACAAATATTACACTATAATCATGACGATAGTTTTTTCATTATATATTATCATATATTATGACACATGTCACCATATGAAATTTATTGCTGACAAAAATAATAGTGTCATATATAATATTACTTTTAATGAAAATATATAATATTAAATGATAATATTATACTATATTCATGATGATAATTTCGTCGCTAAATAATATAATATATCATGACATATATTTACGTTATTAAATAAAAATTAATTGCTAACAAAAAAATGATGTCATATTTAGTCTCACTTTTAATAATGATATATAATATTAAATGACAAATATTGCACAGTAATTATGATAAATTGTCATTATATATTATTATAAATAATGACACAAATAATATCGTCGCTAAATAAAAATTTATTATTGACGCAAATGATATTGTTATATTTATTATCATTTTTATGACATGTAATATTAAATGACAAATATTATACTTTAATAATGGCAATAGTTTTGTCGTTATATATTATCATATATTATGACGCTACTATTATGGTTGTCAAACAAAAATTTTTTGCTGACACAAATAAAGATTGTCATATTTAATCTCACTTTTAATGACGATATACAATATTAAATGACAAATTAATAACTCAAACTATGACGATATTATCGTCACTAAATGTAACATAATTTATGATAATAATATATTTTTGTCATAGAAACTTGATGTTATGGTGACGACGATAAAATTCGTCACAGATACGAAATATTATGAGGTTACAGTGACAATCATTATAACGCACAATTTTTGTCATAAAAAACAACTTATGACAAAAAAGTAAGTTTACATTACGATTTTAGACGTCACCATTTATCAACTTTCTTATAGTGATAAGACATATATATATTCAACATATACACCACATATACATGAGGTATAATTGGTCGTAGGAAAAGTTAATTTTAATTATTTAATTAATAATAATAATAATAATAATAATAATAAAGGGGAAAGTACAAAGTCAAAGGAAGAAAGAAGATAAGTGGTGGAGAATTTAAGTGGGAATTATTTATAATATTTTATTTATATAAAGATAAGAATGAGTAAAGAAGAAACAAGTGTTTCTTATTCTTCTTCTTTTTCAACGTGAGATAGAGAGAGAGAGTGGAAGAGTGAACTTCCTATGCTATATATAAAATTTTATAAGAGATTCAAGAGAGATTAAAAAAAATAGTCAAGATTTGGCAACTAATTCAAGTAACCACTTTCTTCTTGAGCTTATTTTATGGATTATATATATATGTAAGATATAGTTAGTGAGAAAAAGTGATGATTAATTGAATAATATGATAACAATGATACGTTGAAGTATATATATGTTGAATTATTACATAGATGCAATAAATATGTAAACCCTTAATTTTTAATCCAGTCTAGTCTGATATTTTTAAAACGATCCAAAATAATTTTTGTGATATTTTAATTAAATAATGTTTATTTTTATTTATTATTTATAAATTTTAATAAAAATAAAATTGGTAATATTAGTAAAGTTAAAAAAATATATAAAAAAAATAAATAAATAAAAATCCGCGACGAAAAATTTTCATCGCCAAAAGTGTGCTTTTAATCATCAACTTTGATCATCAACTTTGACTCGAGTATTTGTAATAGATGAGGAATATGGTTAGTTAAGTCTTAAAAATTTAAAAATTTAATATGGATATGGACTTAGTCTGTATTTCTGCAAAAGAATCCTTAAGTGATAAAACTTTAAAGAAATGCCTTTTTGACCCTATAAATGGATTTTAAGTGAGAATGGATGTGAAATATGGATAATAGAGCTTTAAATTAACTAAAAAATTATTTTTACAATTTTACAGAATTAAAAGTCGAATCATAAATAATTTATAAAAGTAGGTGCACTAAAGTTACGGTAGGCACACCTTATATGATCAAAACTCTAATTAATGTGTATAAATAAATAAAAAATCTATTTTCTTCTTCTCATGCCAAAATTGACCTAACCATCCACCATAGCCAAATTTCATATTTTCTCCTTCCAGCCATCAAACTTAAGTAAAAATTTAAGGAAAATTTATATATAATCCAAAATTTTTAGTAGAATTCATTAGAATAGGTGAAAATCCTAAAATCATCATCATAAATTCAAGGAAAATTAATGAAGAGAGAAGAAGATCTACTTTGAAAAGAGGTTTGTGCTTGTGCATTAATAGTTTGCTATTATTTAATTGTCTTTGATTTTTAATGCTTTTGGAAGCTAATTGAACCATATTGATTGAATTAATTGTGAAGTTCCTTTTGTCCAAATTTTTAGACTAACTAGGAAGGTTTAAAAATTATGAAAGTTTACTTGAGAGTTTATTTATATGTTAATAGATGATGTATAAAATTTCATAATTTTTAAAGATGATTTAATATAAAAGAAAAATAATAGAACACAAGCTGTCCTAACTGTGGCAGCAGAGCTAGAACTTTAGGATTTGGGAAATTTAATTGGAAACTATAGTAAAACAATCCAAAAAAATCTGCAATTTTACATATAAGATCATATATTTGTTTAAGACACATGGTTAAAATTTTATAAATTTTAATAAAAGTCTAGTTATAAAAAAAAATCAGAAAGCGAAACTGTCAGGATAGTGATTGTAAAACTAGATTTTATAAGGTTAAATAAACATAATTTAAAAATAGGGTAAATGAGTGTATAAAATTCAAAAAATTTAAATAAATGTTCCTAAATATGTTTTTGATATACAGTTACACTTTCATGAATTTTTATAAAAGTCTGGTACCTAAATAAAACTAGAAAATAGGTACTGCCAGTAAAATTATTATAAAAATAGAATATGTAAGTTTGGAAAATATAAATTTTAAACATAGTAAATGAACTTTAGAAAAATATAAAACTTTAAATATAAGTTTATGAATGTGCCTAAGGCTTATTTTTAAATTTTATAATTTTTAATGGTGATTTAGTACTTAGAAAGAATTGAGAAAGGGAGACTGTCAGATAAAGTAAGAATCTGACAAATTTTGAAGAGTTGAGAAATAAATTAAATTTTATACAACAGGTGGATGAAGTAAAGTTTATTACATTTAATTGTTAAAGTTTTAATGTTAATTAATTAATGAGGTAAGTGGTTGTTGTTTTAAAGAATTATTTAAAATATTATTATTATTGATTGTGAAATTGATTGAAATTGAGAAAGTAACTAGATTTCCCAATTATACTAGTAATAAAACTAGTTGTCGGATTGAATGATTATCTAGAAGGTGAATGTCCATAGTGTTAGTGGGCACTTTGTGCCATTATTGGACACTTTGGGTCTCTGGTGATAATAGACACTCGTGCTATTAGTGGACACTTTGTGTCATTTATGATAGTGGACATTTGATGTCATCAGTGGGTCATTAGCCATATTCTCTACAGTGGACAATTACTTACTATAAGTGACCTATTATCCAAATTGAGAATTTTAAAATCAGTATATGAGTGCTAAAGAATAAAATGAAACTTAATAAAAATAAGCAAATTGTAATGTAAATATTTACAAAATTATGTAAAAATGTGAATGTATCATGAAATTTTTATCTTTATTAATAACATTTTTAGTCACTGGCTTGAAAGTGAATATTCTATTATCTTAGTTAATATTATTTTAACAACTTACTACAAAGTGTATATTATCGTTTAAATTTAATTTAAATTTTGGAGCTTATTATGAATTAGATAAGTAATTTGAATTCAAGGGATTAAATTGTTTACTAATTTATTTTATGATCAAAGTGATTATTTTACTTTCATTTGTTATTTTAAATATTTTCTTTATACTATAATTTTGGCAAATTATAAATATGTGAGTACCACTAAGCAATTGCTTAGCGTATTAGAATTATTTCTGGCGTGCAGATCATATGGGTAAAGTAGATTCAGCAAAGTGAGATACTAGAGCTTCAAGACCAACTGCATCAGAGAAGGTGTTAAGTGAAAAATTTTGTATAATGCTTTTGCTTAGTTCACATAGCAGTATTTAAAATTTTAAATGACAGTTGTATAAATATGGATAATTAGAGTACTTACATAATTTGTAGTTGTGTATCAAAGGCTACCCTCTCTCGACACCAGAGACAAAATGTCTATCATCGCTTGAAGGCCGTCTCTTTAGCATAAATATACTCGATACTAGTATGTCTAGCCTGAAGGCACAATACCTCGCCCGAAGGCACAATATTCACCATGACTGACTGTTGGCAAGTTGTGTAACACCCTGATTTTTATGTATTGTGTAATAATAAATATGGGAGAGTAAATAGTTATGATGGATAGAGAAAATATAAGATGAATATATATGATAGATGTAATATATATGTATTATTATATATATTTAAAATATATTTAAAATAAATATGACATATATACGCTGCAATAATTGCATATTTTATGACAAATTTTCTAATGACACATAAAAATTTGTCATAAAATGTTGATTAATTATTACAATATCATAATATTGTCACTAATAATTTTATTTTGTGACAATATTTTTTTTGTCATTTTTAATAAATTTTTTTTATCACCAAATCACATTTTTTATGACAATTAAAATTTTTTGTAACAATAACATATGGAAGTAAAATTTTTCACCAAAATTTTAGAGAAATTTTTTTTAGTGACAATATGGTATTAATTCATTACGAGTTTTGATGTCATAAAAATTAAAATTTATAGTGACAATATTATTTATTGTTACTAATTTGTTGATTAAAAATGACAATATTATATTGTTACTAATAATCATATATCATGACGATAATTTTTTTTTTTTTTGTAACAATAGCATATGAAAGTTAAATTTTTCTCTAAAAATTTGGAGAGAAATATTTTAGTGGCGATATAGTGTTAATTCGTTATAAGTTTTGATGTCATAAAAATTATTTGTTGTTACTAATTTGTTGATTAAAAATGACAATATTATGCTGTTACTAATAATCATATATCATGACGCTAATTTTTTTTTTTTTTGTAACAATAGCATATGAAGGTAAAATTTTTCACTAAAAATTTGGAGAGAAATATTTTAGTGGCGATATGGTGTTAATTCGTTATAAGTTTTGATATCATAAAAATTAAAATTTATAGTGACAATATTATTTGTTGTTACTAATTTGTTGATTAAAAATGACAATATTATGATGTCACTAATAATCATATATCATGACGACAAACTTTTTTTTTTTTGTAACAATAGGGTATAGAGGTAAAATTTTTCACTAAAAGTTTGGAGGAAAATATTTCAGTAATGACATAGTATTAATTCGTTATAAGTTTTGATGTCAAAAAAATTTTAATTTATAGTGACAATATCATTTAAAAATGGCAGCCCGGTGCACGAATGTTCCCACAATGAGCGAGGTCCGGGGAAGGGTTGGACCCATTAGGTCTTTGTACGCGGCCTTCCCCTGCAATTAATTGCAAAAAGCCGTTTCCACGACTTGAACCTGTGACCTCAGGTCACACGGCGACAACACTTACCGTTGCGCTAAGGCTCCCCTTCAGTGACAATATCATTTGCTGTCACTAATTTATTGATTAAAAAATTAACAATATTATGTTGTTACTAATAATCATATATCATGCCGACAAATAAAAAAATTATCACAATTTTATTTTAGTGTAAAAATATATTTCGAAAGCATTGGTAGAAAATAATTAAATGACACCATACTATTAGTTTGTTATGATTTTTAATGTCACAAACAATAATATACAACGATACTATTACTTATTGTCACTAATTTATTAATTAGAGAAAATGATAATTTTGTTTTATCATTAATAATCATATATCATGGGGATATATAAATTTGTCATAATTGCATATAGAGGCAAATTGTTTTTTTTTTCAAAAATATTTTGGTAGACAATATTTAAATAACTATATTATATTCATTGGATATAATTTTTAATGTCACGAAATTTATTTTTACAGTGACAATATTATTTACCATCACTACTTCACTAATTCAAACAGAGACAATATCTTTTTGTGACTAATAATAATATATCATGATGATATATTAATTTATTATCACTATTATATTTGAAGGTAAATAATTTTTTTCAAAAATATATTGGCAAAAAATGTTTAAATGACGATATAATATTTATTCAATATGATTTTTAATGTCATGAAATTTAAATTTACAATGACAATATCATTTACCATCACTAATTTGCTTAATTCAAACAATAATAATATCATTTTGTCACTAATAATATTTATCATAATGATAAATTAATTTGTCACCATTGCATTTGGAGGTAAATAATTTTTTAAAAAATATATTGATTAGAAATATTTAAATGACTATGTAATATCTATTAGGTATGTTTTTTTGATATTGTAGAATTATAATTTACAGTGGCAGTATTATTTTATCATCATTAATTAATTGATTGCAAAATTGACAATATTAATTTGTCACTAATAATTATATATCACGATGATACAAAAATTTATTACAATTACATTTAGAGGTAAACAGTTTCTTCCAAAAACTTCATTTTTGAATTTTTTTTATATAAGCAAATAACTAATCTAAATTTAAACTCTTATAAAATTTTTATTAATAAATAATATTTTTGAAATTTATTTTATAGTTACAACAATCATAAATAGTTTTCATTACAGTCATAAAATACATATATTTATATTTAAAAAATAAGAAAACAAAAATAAATAATAATATGCCCTCTTTTCCCATCAAATGCAATTATACATGTATTTCTTACTAAATGAATTAGGTGAGATTTTTTTTTAAGTATTTATACATTTGCCATTGTGATTCTCGTGCATGCATTACAATAGATTTTTCCTCATCATATTATCTTATGATATATAAAATTTGTAATTACATAATTTGAAATTAAGGAGTTGAGAAGAGACATAAGGTTGCATTAGTAAGAATGAGAAATTGTTCTATCCACAACTTAAAATTAACTATGTTTAGTTATATTCATTCTCATTATACTATAATTGTCTTCAATTTTTTTTTTATATATTTTTCTCCTAATATTTTATAATTTTTTAAAATTAAAAATATGAACAATGTTTTTTTAAAAAAATTAAAGTCAAATAATACGGTATAAATAAAAATATACATAAATATATAAATAAAAAGTATATATAAGTAAATAAATTAATTAGATAAAATTTTATAATATAATAAATAACAATAAGACTAAATAATTATGAAATTTCTGAAATTTTATATATTATACTAGTCAGTCTTTGTATTTTTAACATTTAATTTTTACATCCTTGTATTTTTAAAAATTAAATTATTTAGTCCTTTTGTTAATATTTTTATCTTAAAATCATCAGTCAAATACTTTGATATTATAAAATAATTTTTTTGTCATTGCTTTATATATATTTATCTTTGCTATTTATTATATTTATTTCATTTTTAATTTTATTTTATATATAGATCGTCTATAAAATAATAAAAGGCATTATTCGTATTATTTGAAATTATTTTTAGTAATATCTATAAAATTAAAATAAATGATATATATACATTGTCTTCAAAATAATAAAAAATATTATTCATATTATTTAAAATTATTTTTTAATAATATTTATAAAATTAAAATAAATTATATGTAATAAATATAAATAAAATTAAAAATCAGTATGATTTAACAAATAATAAAGAAAATATATATAAAAAAAAGGTAAAAAAATTATTTTATAATATTAAAGTAGTTGACTAATATTTTTTAGGATAAAAATATTAACATAAGAATTAAATAATTTAATTTTTAAAAATAAAAAATATAAAAATTAGATATTAAAAATTAATTAATATAATATATAAAATTTTAAAAAATTTATAATTATTTAGGCCAATAATAAAAACAATTAGGAATTGAAACCTTGCATTTTTCGATATGCCCATTAAGAAAAACAAGGGCGCGAGAATAGAGGAGCGGAAAAAGAAGAGAGAAACATATACAAGATTAATTTGCATATAATTTGGATTTCTCTCCTTTCCCAAGACTAAAACGAGAATTATTTTTAGGGTTTGGGTGTTTTGACTGCATAGTGGAAAATAAAATTTGAATATTATTGCTCAGAGAAAACAGCAGCCGTGAGATAAAAAAAAGAAGGCCAAAGAGAGGAGAAATTCGATTCTTTGTGTTTAGAAAGGTTAGTGCCTTTATCGTAAATACGTATATACATTATATCTATTTGGGGGCATCAAGGGAATTGTTCTTTAGTTTTGTTTATTTGGGTTGTGTGGGTCTGTTTGTGTGTTTTGCTTTTGTGTTGTATCTGTTGATTGCTTAGTTGATTTTTGCTCATTATACCTAAATACAGTTGTTAGTTACTTGTATAAGGTTGTAGGTTTTTTTGACTTTTGATAGTGGATTCCCATCTATTTGGCTAACAAGCGTTGATTATAATCTATTAATGACTTGAACAACCATTCTTCAATTTGACACCCCTGTTTCTTTTCCTTGCCATAATCAAGTTTCAGAATGAAAAAAAAAATAGTTATTCAAGAATTCAAATAAATTCGTTTCCTTTTCTGCCAAAAATGAAGGAACATACTATTATTCAGATGAATCACAAGTAAAAATCATTATTTTAGACTTTTTCCTGGCATGACCAATGCTAAAAGAAAAAATAGTTCAGATAAGTTTGAGAATACTGTTGAGTTGATACTATTGCAAATTGTGGTCTTGTGTTATGTAAGACTATCATTTTGGGTTTTGGTCTGTCTTGTCACGAGTTCTTGTAGTGTTCCAGAAAGCACTTTGTAATTTATATAATTACTGTGTGGATGTTTCTTTTCACTGAAGTATTCAGTGCTCTCTACACTTATTCAATGTTAATGCCAAATAACTATAGTTAAAGTCAAAACTTGTATCTCATTTTGTGAAGAGAAATAGTTTTAATGACTAGGAAATAATAAAATATTTGCAACACCCTCTTTTAAAGATGAAAATCAAGATTTACAGTTGTTAGTCCTATTCAGTGTTAATGCCAATAACTACAGTTAATTTATGATCCTATGATTGTTGCTTACTGTTACTGCATAAATGCCTATTTAGTGTTTCTTTTGATTGTTACCTGCTATTACTGCATATATAGCAGAAGCAGAGCTATCTCCAGGATTCTCTATTTCTCCTTTATATTATTCATTACATTCTGATATACATTCAATTGAAATTATTTGCAAACAAAAGCGCACAATTATTCAATGCTTTATACACTTCCGAACTATTATTACAATAAAAAAGAACAAGCATATACTAGCTTCATTAATAACAAGCATAAATTAACATGACAAACTTTGGAAAAAACTTGACACATGCTGTAGTAGCAATATCTTCTTTAGTTGGTAGAAGTTATTGGATCATAAATTAACTATAGTTATTGGCATTAACATTGAATAGGACTAGCAACTGTAAATCTTGATTTTCATTCTCAAAAGAGGGTACTGCAAAGATTTTTATTATTTCCTATTCATTAAAAATATTTCTCTTCACAGAATGCAATACAAGTTTGACTTTAACATCTACTACAGGGCAACTATATACATAAGCAGTCGTTGTGTCTTCATGAGTATTTCCTTTTTGTTTTATGTGATGGCCATTGTAGTCAGAGTGTATTCTATGTTGTTTGTAAATGAAATCTAATGTTGTTTATAAATGAAATCTAACACCTATTTGATGTATTAATATTTCTCTTGATATGATATTTTGGTTGTAAAAAAATTTAAAAAGTGACATTCAGTATAATTTTCTCATTTTTTTTTTGTTCTCAACCATAAATTTATTACTCTCTATATATATAAAGTGAAACATATATGTGGACAATATAACACTCATATACTAAATTTTTATAACTCAATTTTTTATTTTATATTTTTTTGATTTTGAAATATAATACCTATTGAATAGTTATGTGTGTTTTAAAAGCTAAATTATTTAGTTTGATTTACTAATTGTTTTTATAAATTCATATTGTATGGTAAAAGAGATTTATACGTGGAGTGAATAATATTACCCATATATTGAGTGTGTATGTAACATGAATAAATAATTAAGAATAATATACACACAGAGTAAGTCTTACTAAAATTAAGTGTATTTATATTGTAATTAAGAACTTTTTCATTTTCATTTGTTCATGTCATTTATTGTTTTCAATATAAAGTGAATGTATACCATTCAACCTATTTGGGGATTATTTATTTTGTCCATAAAACTTAGTATAAACCAATGTTAAACTAGGGAAAGTGAAGATTTAATTGCTGGAATTTATATTTACATTAATTAAAAACTAGAAACACATGAAATGTTGGTTTTTGGCTAACGAGAATAAAAATGTGTACTAGAAATTTTAACATGAATTAATGTGAGTTTGTTACGTAGAAATGAAAGGCTTAAATGAAAGTTGGGCTGGATATATGCACATACATATGCATGCAGTAGGTATAAAAGAGATGTAATTAGAAGGAATGGAACTAAATGAAATTAGTTAAATAAAAGTATAAACATATATATGTACATACGATAGAAGAATGAAATTTTAAGCAAAATTTAATTATAAACAAGATTGTGCTAGATATAAATATAATTTATGGACAAAATAAATAGTCCCCAAATAAATTAATAAAATAAATGACTATTTTTTATCCTATATTCAGCCAAAAGACCCAAACTAACCCCCAAAAGAAGAATTCACAAACACATGAAGCCTTCTTAGTAATACTTTGAATCAGTGGCAATTGATACTTCATGAAAATAATATAGGATAAAATTTTCAACAAAATGGAGATAATCATATGGATTACAATCTTCTTTTTGAAGTTATCAAAATTTTAGCTCCAACTAATATTGTTTAGTTGTTATGCATATTTTCTACTTACTGGGTTTTGGATTATTTTGCTTAGTCTCTTCTTAACTTGTGGATTCTTTAGGTCAGATAAATATATATATTGATATTTGATCATTCATCATCACCTTTGCAACTACTCACACAATGGACACTCGGATGAAAATAAATTTCATGTTTATGCTATCCACTTAGTCATGATTCATTTATATCCACTTAGTCTACACTTGTACAGTGCTACCTCTCAAAATAAATCAACCCATTTCCGAGTTCTTATTATGATGCAAAAAAGATTTTGCAGGATTTGGGTTTAGGATATGTAGCCATCCATGCATGTAAATATGATTGTGCTCTATTTTGGAATGAAAACCAAGATGCAGAGTTATGCCCCATATGTGGCACTTATTGGTGGAAAACCAACGATGGCTTAGGTAAGAAGATCCCATATAAGATTTTACGATATTTTCCATTAAAACCTAGACTTCAAAGGCTCTTCATGTCTCAAAAGACATGTAAGAAGATGGTGTGGCACAAGGAAAAACGTATTGATTATGAATTCATGAGGCCTCCGGCTGATTCTAAAGCTTGGAAAGACTTTGATGATAAGTTTTCCTGGTTTGCAAGGGATCCTTATAATGTTAGGCTCGCTCTAGCTGCAGATGGTTTTAATCCATTTGGCAATATGAGTAGTAGTTATAGTATGTGGCCTGTGATCTTAGCACCATTGAACCTCCCTCCATGGGATTGCATGAAACAACATTTTTTTTAATGTTCTTGCTAATTCTAGGGAAAAATTTACCAGGAAAGGATATTAATGTCTACTTACAACCATTAATTAAAGAGCTAAGAGAATTATGGGTGGAGTTGAAACATTTGATGTTTCATCTCAAAATACTTTTAGAATGTATGCTACTGTCTTGTGGACAATAAATGATTTTCCTGCTTTTGGCGATTTATTCGGTTGGAGAACAAAAGTCTTATTTGGCATGCCCAATTTGCAATGACCAGATATGCTCACAATTATTGCGAAATAAGATATGTTATATGGGACATCGCAGGTACTTACCAAAAGATCATAATTGGCGGAGAAGCAGAAAGTTCAATGGTAAGAAAGAAGATAGGGAGGCACATAAGGAATTGAATGGGGATGAGGTACTACAATAGTTAGACCAATTAGAAAACCATACACCAGGGAAGCATCTGAGTAATAGAAAGAGAAAGCACATGTTAAAAGAAAAAAATTGGACCAAACGTAGTATTTTTTTTTTGAGTTGTTTTATTGGAGTAAGTTGAAGTTAAGGCATAACTTAGACGTAATGCATATAGAGAAAATATATGCGAGAGTGTATTAGCAACCTTAATGAATATTGAAGGTAAATCCAAGGATACCATGAAGGCAAGACAAGATCTAGAAGATATGGGAATTTGCAAGGAGTTGCACTTGGTAAAAAAAGTAATGGGAGCTATGTGATGCCAGCTGCATGTTATGTCATGAAGAAGAAAGAAAGATAAGACTTGTGTATTTTTAAAATCTATTAAATTTCCAGAAGGGTATGCATCTAATATATCTCAATGTGTTAATTCAAGTGACCATAAGATTTCAGGATTGAAAAGTCATGATTGTCATGTGCTTTTACAACGAATTCTTCCTGTTGGAATTTGTGGATGCTTGCGGAAGGATGTATGTGATGTATTGGTAGAGTTGGGTTACTTTTTTCAACGTTTGTGTTGTTAAAAGTTGAAAAAAAAAGCTGAGGTAGAGAAAATGAAAGATGAAATTTGTCTTATATTTTGCAAGCTAGAAATGATATATCCACCTACATTTTTTGATGTTATGGTCCATTTGCCAATTCATTTACCATATCAAGCAATGATTGGTGGTCCCGTGCAATATCGATAAATTTACCCTATCAAAAGGTAATATTACATTGGAATAGTATCTAGTCTTTGGCACAACTTACATTCTCATTGAAATCGTGAATGTTGTTTTTATCCAAATTATCATTTTTATTTATTAAGATAGACAATCATATAATTGTTTTTATTTTTCTTTTGCATTTTTATAGTCTCAAAAGGAGTTAAATGGAGAACCTTGTGATAGAATTGAACTTTATAGACAAACACATTATTCAGAGAAAAATGGCTGGTCATCTCAAGATGCTAAAGAAAATTGGGTAAATTTGCATTATTAATTACTATTCAAATTAAATTGATTTAATTTCACACATTGATTTTTTTTTTATAATTGAAATTGTAGATTTTAATGATTGAAAAGAGTGAGCAGTACGATGAACAAAAAATTATTGTGACAGTGAATCATATAGTTCAAGAAGTTCTTGGTCATGGTTCTGGTTATATAAAAGGCCTAAGGTATGGCCCAAAACCACCTAGGGAAAAAATATCAACAGATGTGGCTATGCAAAGATTGCAAAAGGAACTTTTGGAGACCCAACAATGAAATAATTATGTGTCAAATATGTTATTCAATTTTCAGAGTTCTGTATTTGGTGGCATGCTATGAAAGATATTTGATTATTTAAAATGTTCTTACATTAAATATATTATTAATGTGGAATTAAGATAAAGGTTTGAATGAAATTGTAACGTGGTATTCTTATGTCTTATATGCATATGGTACATATATGGGTTATATATACAATATGTATATAAGGTATATGAGTATTACAATTATTTTGGTATCAGAGCTTAGATTTGAGATTCTTAGCCTAAGTGAGTTTTGAAAAAAAACAAAAAAAACATAAATTTTGGAAAAGTGAAGCGAGTTGTGATACATGCATATGCATTGACACCTAGGTTGGTCTCGGATGTGACATTATATAGTTTATGATGTGAGGTGTTTGAATGATATGAGTGTTGCGCTCGAATTAAGTACTACTACAAAGCGTCACTCGCAAGTATACGAGGTAGCTGTAGCAAAGGTGATCGCCCCAAGGTCGTTTCCCCAAGAAGGTGTGGTTCGTAATAGCTTGATTGACAAGTATTTAAATGCGGAAGTGTTTGTTGTATGAAATGTGCAAGATTAATTTAAACCTAAAATTAACGTGCGTAGGTTGAAGTGTGTGATGGGTGTACAAGATCAAATCGATTCTTGGGAAGGTGCCTAGGGTTATAGGTCCATTCAATCAAAGCTCAATTCTCAATTGTCCATTAACATATCCTTGTAAATTAATTTGTTTCTTAAGATTAATTAGTCAATTACCAATCCATTAGTTCTCACATTCATGAATTAACAATGACCAATTCTTTTACATTACCAAATTAATAAACCCTAGAACTTATATTTCTAATTCATTCTTAGGGTGGTCGATTATATAGTTCCGATATCGGATTTCACCTCTCGGTCCATCATCCAATATTCAAAGATCAATAGGTAGCTAATCTATCAACCTAGCATTTAATGCAATACAATCAACCAATCAACAAGGAACATCAATTTAAATATCAAATCAAGACATTCAACCAAATATACTACAAGCCCTAAACATGGGTATTTAGCTCAACATCATCAATTTATAACATTCATTCAACTCAATATAAAACAAATACAAATTGTTCATTGCAATATCAATATTCTTAATACAACAACAACAATAGAAATGAATTAAAAGAGAGAATAGAAAAACCCCTTGTGAAGATGCCAAGAGTAGGATTGCTAGTCTTCCTCCTAGCTCCACTTGATGTATTTGATGAAGAACTCAAGCCCTCTTCAATGGTTGATTCCCCTTGCAATGTGGAATGGAGCTTTCTCAAGTCACCAAACCTTTGGATGGAGCTTTCTCAAGTCACCAACCTTCAATGGATATGCCTTTGGAAGATGGAATGGAGCTTTCTCAAGTCACCACTCTCTTCAATGAAGCTTCTTCAACCTTTGAGAACTTGTAACCCAATTTATCCCAAAGAACCTCAAAGATCCTATCAATGGAAGATGGAGAAGGTGGAGAGGATGGAAATGGAGGTTGGAGGTGAAGGGACAAGGGAGAGTGTCACTCTCTCCCTCTCCCACGATTTTTTTGCAGAAATTGTTGAAGAACCCCAAGAACTAAAAGCTCCCTCCATTTTCCTCTTCAATCCCTTTTAATTCATTCAAAAATCAACACCCATGCCTTCCAACTCACACCATTTCACTTTGTTCCCCACTAAATATTTGTTTAGTATTACTTTTGGCAAGCAAAAAGCAATGTTCCCCACTTTGTTCCCCACTTTCTGTAAAAGAAATCAAAATATTTTTGGGTGACACGGCCAAGCCAAGACAAGCTTGGCCGTGTCTCTCCTGATTTTTCATGGGACACGACCAAGTCAGCTGGCCGTGTCCCTTACTGCCAGTCTTTCTTTCTTTGCTTGCTCCTTGGATGTTTGGCATGAAATGGGACACGGCCAGAGGCTTGGCCGTGTCACCTGGGCGTGTCTGCTTCTGTGTGATTTTCCTCTCTTTTCCTTTGGAGTGTGACACGGCCAAGCCAGGGTCAACTTGGTCGTGTCTGGCATTTTTGGGGGGACATGGCCAAGGACACGGCCGTGTCCTCTGGGTGTGTCACCTTCTGCCTGATTTTTGCTTTTTCTTGCTTTGTTCTTTGGTTTTGCTCATCAGGTGAGACACGGCCAGAGGCTTGGCCGTGTCTCTTGGGCGTGTCAGCTACTGTTTCTTCATTTTTGCTCTGTTTTCCACTGTTTTGATCTTCCAAGGGTGTTTTTCCACCTAAACCTAAAAACAACACTTTAAACACACTTAAAACAACAATTAATCAAAACATTAATTAAAACACACATAAAATCACACTAAAAACTAGTACAAAAATGGACTAAACAAATACCCCACACTTAACTCCTTGCTTGTCCCCAAGCAAGGCTAAAACCAAAACACAATAAACAAGATAAATTTTGTTAAGTTCAAGAGTTATAAAGAATGTTTCAAGACTTCCTTATCCCTAAATCCGCAATCAATATCGAATCAAACAAAATCGACACCCATGCAATTAAGTGATTTTCCATGCATAACCAATGTTATCGCTCCCTCACCAACTCTTACAAGTGTTTGATCATGGTGGTGTTTACACTCATAACAATCAATGAAAGATTATTACCATAGGCTTGCTTATCAATCAAATCTCCACCACAAAATAACAATCAAGCATCAATCAAAAGGTCTTTATTCGGGTTGTAATGGGGCTAAGGTAGAGGCATGATATTTAGGAAATGTGAGCTTAATCATTAAGTTCAAGAGCACTTCAAGAATGAAGTAACCATTTATACATATAACCCAACAATCCCAAAAGACCTTCCTCTCATCTACCCCTTGACATTAAAGAACTTTTCAAGGGAACTCACTTATTAAATCTTACAATGATACATTCCAACCCTTTCAACAAGAACAACAATTATTCTTATTATTATATATATATTTTCTTTTTTTTCTCTTTTTTTTTATTTTGCTTTGCAATCTTAAACCTACTAAATTTAACCCCACACTTAATTCAACACAACACTCGATTATAAACGCTCTTAAAATGCTCTTGACCTAATGAAAGGGTAAGAGTTAAACAACAAGGTCCAAGCTAATGGTGTTGTGAAAAAGAAAGAGAAGGAAAAATAAAATAAGCTCAAAATTGGCTAACTAAGGTTAACAATAGGGTTGGTCTTTTTACGCCAAAGTGGTTCACCTAATTGCCTTAATCATCTTGATGCCAAATTGAAATTTTTATGTAATCTTAAAATGTATGTCAAAGCAAGTTCTAGCAACTCATCAATCAAAGATGTTCACCCACAACAATAATGATAAGTTGATGGCTCAATTCCTCACTAGGTTAATGGCAATGCAAGGGAAAACCAACAAAATTGACAATAAACACCAATTCTACTCAATTCTCCAATTCATGCTTCAAAAATTCAAAGGTCATCAATCAACAATTTTATAACAATTGAACTTTCTAAAATTCATTTATTCAACGAAAAACATTAAAAACATTAACTAAAACTTAAACAAAAACAACTTAAAAGTAAAAACACAAAACAAAAATTGCAATTAAAAGTAAAAACACAAAATGCACCCCACACTTAAAGATTCACATTGTCCTCAATGTGAGCATGCATACACAAGGAGGGTTTAGATGAAACCTGATTTCCATCGTTCCCATATACGATGTGTGGGGCTCCTTCCACCCATAATGCAATTGGAGCCCATGACCGGGAGGATGAACAACATGTAACTTTGAAATGCACCCGGTGTACGGCAACCCTTAAATATTTTTCCTTGGAGAGAACATGCCTCAAAGAGACATGTGAAGGTCGCCTCGGGGTTATCCTCCAGTTTTATAGGAACGTGGTAATAATTTTTATCTTTGTGCAACATGGGTATCTCAGATTTCTGCTCTTCCTTACCACCAAGAGTAGTAGAAATGACTTTTGGGGACTCTTTAAGTTCAACCAAGTTTGGTTGAATCACTTCTTCATCCACTTTAACAATGTCAAGTCCCCTCTCAACAACCTCAACATCTAAAACTAGCTTGCACTCCGTAATTTCTAATTTGGGTATTTCATATTTTTCTTCTAAAAGTATACCCATCTCAAGTTTATTTCCATTTTCTCCTTGGGAGTGCATATCATAGATGTTAGAAAGTTGCTTACCTTGCTCCTCATCCTTCAAGCTGCATGGAATTGGATTTGGTGGCTTATCTGGATTGGAAGATTTATGCAACTTTGGTGAGGTTGGTGCCTCCAAATTCTCCTTCTCGTTGGATTGGCTCAACTCCTCAATGTTGGATTGCATTTCCTCGCCATCTTCTTCTTTGTTAGTTCCTGCATCAAAGGAATCACAAAAATCGTTATATATCACCTGTTCATTATTAAAATTTGTGATTACCTCGGTTGGCTCTAGTTGGCTAGGAAATTCCTCCTCTTGTTGTGCTTGGAGTTGATGTGCCAGTTGCCCAACTTGCATTTCCATCCTCTTCAATGATTCCTCCAAAGAATCAAACCTCTCATTGCTCCCTTCCTGATTTTGTTTGCTAATTTGAAGGTAAGCATTCAAATCATCTTCCACTGTGGATTTCTCGAATTGATCATGGTTTTGTGAGCTAGTTTGAATGAAGGCATTCAAACTATCTTCCAAAGTGGGTTCCTTAAGGTGATTTTGATTTTGCGCGCTAGTTTGAATGAAGGCATTCAAACTTTCTTCAAATGTGGGTGGTTTAAGGTACTCTTGATTTGAATATTGTTCTTGAGAGTAAGGATTTCTTTGGTAAGGTTGAAAAAAATTTGGAGGTGGAATGTGCTGCTGATTTTCCCAAGATAAATTTGGTTGGCTTCTCCGGCTGGGATTATAAGGATTGGAATATGTGTCATTTCTTCCCATTTGCTAGAAATCTTGGTAGTCATATTCTTCCTCTTGCCATTCTTGGTATCGTCCAAAACCCATGGAACACATGTTTGCACTATGGCCTACATTGCCACATGCTGCGCATATCTCTTGGCGTGGCATAGGTGCTCTCCCTCTTGCATTTAGCACCTTAAGTTGATTTGTCAATTCTGCTAATTGCCATGCCATTTCAGAATCATCGTTCCTATCATAAACTCCTCCGTGCCTGGAAAACTGCATATTTACACAAGGCACTTAGCAACTTAAATAAAACAAACAAATAATTAAATTGAAAGAAAAATAAAACAAACAAACAATTCACAGAAAATAAACAAACAATGAAAAGAAAAATCAAACTATTACTACTGCGATAGCCTTCCCCGGCAGCGGCGCCAAAAACTTGTTGCGCTCGAATTAAGTACTACTACAACGCGTCACTCGCAAGTATACGAGGTAGCTGTAGCAAAGGTGATCGCCCCAAGGTCGTTTCCCCAAGAAGGTGTGGTTCGTAATAGCTTGATTGACAAGTATTTAAATGCGGAAGTGTTTGTTGTATGAAATGTGCAAGATTAATTTAAACCTAAAATTAACGTGCGTAGGTTGAAGTGTGTGATGGGTGTACAAGATCAAATCGATTCTTGGGAAGGTGCCTAGGGTTATAGGTCCATTCAATCAAAGCTCAATTCTCAATTGTCCATTAACATATCCTTGTAAATTAATTTGTTTCTTAAGATTAATTAGTCAATTACCAATCCATTAGTTCTCACATTCATGAATTAACAATGACCAATTCTTTTACATTACCAAATTAATAAACCCTAGAACTTATATTTCTAATTCATTCTTAGGGTGGTCGATTATATAGTTCCGATATCGGATTTCACCTCTCGGTCCATCATCCAATATTCAAAGATCAATAGGTAGCTAATCTATCAACCTAGCATTTAATGCAATACAATCAACCAATCAACAAGGAACATCAATTTAAATATCAAATCAAGACATTCAACCAAATATACTACAAGCCCTAAACATGGGTATTTAGCTCAACATCATCAATTTATAACATTCATTCAACTCAATATAAAACAAATACAAATTGTTCATTGCAATATCAATATTCTTAATACAACAACAACAATAGAAATGAATTAAAAGAGAGAATAGAAAAACCCCTTGTGAAGATGCCAAGAGTAGGATTGCTAGTCTTCCTCCTAGCTCCACTTGATGTATTTGATGAAGAACTCAAGCCCTCTTCAATGGTTGATTCCCCTTGCAATGTGGAATGGAGCTTTCTCAAGTCACCAAACCTTTGGATGGAGCTTTCTCAAGTCACCAACCTTCAATGGATATGCCTTTGGAAGATGGAATGGAGCTTTCTCAAGTCACCACTCTCTTCAATGAAGCTTCTTCAACCTTTGAGAACTTGTAACCCAATTTATCCCAAAGAACCTCAAAGATCCTATCAATAGAAGATGGAGAAGGTGGAGAGGATGGAAATGGAGGTTGGAGGTGAAGGGACAAGGGAGAGTGTCACTCTCTCCCTCTCCCACGATTTTTTTGCAGAAATTGTTGAAGAACCCCAAGAACTAAAAGCTCCCTCCATTTTCCTCTTCAATCCCTTTTAATTCATTCAAAAATCAACACCCATGCCTTCCAACTCACACCATTTCACTTTGTTCCCCACTAAATATTTGTTTAGTATTACTTTTGGCAAGCAAAAAGCAATGTTCCCCACTTTGTTCCCCACTTTCTGTAAAAGAAATCAAAATATTTTTGGGTGACACGGCCAAGCCAAGACAAGCTTGGCCGTGTCTCTCCTGATTTTTCATGGGACACGGCCAAGTCAGCTGGCCGTGTCCCTTACTGCCAGTCTTTCTTTCTTTGCTTGCTCCTTGGATGTTTGGCATGAAATGGGACACGGCCAGAGGCTTGGCCGTGTCACCTGGGCGTGTCTGCTTCTGTGTGATTTTCCTCTCTTTTCCTTTGGAGTGTGACACGGCCAAGCCAGGGTCAACTTGGTCGTGTCTGGCATTTTTGGGGGGACACGGCCAAGGACACGGCCGTGTCCTCTGGGTGTGTCACCTTCTGCCTGATTTTTGCTTTTTCTTGCTTTGTTCTTTGGTTTTGCTCATCAGGTGAGACACGGCCAGAGGCTTGGCTGTGTCTCTTGGGCGTGTCAGCTACTGTTTCTTCATTTTTGCTCTGTTTTCCACTGTTTTGATCTTCCAACGGTGTTTTTCCACCTAAACCTAAAAACAACACTTTAAACACACTTAAAACAACAATTAATCAAAACATTAACTAAAACACACATAAAATCACACTAAAAACTAGTACAAAAATGGACTAAACAATGAGTTAGATGATAGTGTGGAAAATGAGGTTCCACATGAGAGTAAAGCTAGATAAAGAAATGATGTGGGAAGAGTTATATAAGTTTAATTGATGAATTAAAGAAATTGAGTTTTCCTTAAGTAAAACTAATTTTGAAAGTATTGATTATTGAAATATGTTTGTGAAATAAGTTATAAGACAATGAATTTGAGAATAATGTTAGAATTGAGTTATAGGATTATAAAAGAAAATGAAATATTTATTATTGAATAAAATTATATAGGATATGATGTTGATTTAAATGCATTAGGTTAGTTATAGTCTATGGTGATAAAAGTGTGTACAAGTAAGATATTGTAAAGAAAAGAAAAAAATAATGAAAAGAGTGTGTATGTGGAAAAGTTAGTTTAATTAGAGAGGAATGGAAGTTGAGTTAATGAAATTTTATGCAAGCGCATTGAGTATTATTTGATAAAATTGTTATGAGAAAGGAGTGGATGAGAATTTTTATAAGAGATATATTGGAAATGAAATAATAAATAGAGAAGTAAGATTTTAATATGGTGTATATGTATATATGATTTAAGGAATACTTTTTATGATAATGATTTGATTTGAGGTGAAATGTGATGTTAGTATGAAATGATTATTTGGATATAAAAATTAAAGATGTGAATATTGATAATACTTATTCAATTATAATGCATGCAAGAATAGTTATATGGTATATTAAAGAGTAAGTTTGAGTTAAGTGAATGATTTAAGCAATGAAGAAAATTGACGTGGAACTAATTGAATACTTGTGAAGAATGTAAATTTATTAATTGTGTTGATAGATAGAAAGAAAATCATAATGGTTGAATTTATTCAGTATGGCTATAAAAGATATGTAATTGTGCTTCAAAGTAGTGAGATAATTTATTTAAAGTAGAAGAGATTTATTATACACGGATGTGTTAATTAAATGAACACAACCATGTGACTTGTTTCATGTATTGGCATATTACTTTTGTTATCCACAGGTGTGGGCTTGAGATAACATGGCCGTTGGATAGTTTTAGTAAGATTGATAGTTTTGTTTCTAGAACTCGTAACCTTGTGTATCACTTTATTTATAATTATAGAAAGTGTGAAAGAGAAAAGAATTGTGAAAGTATGATGAGTTATGTAAAGTGGAATGTGACTAAGAGTCATGTTGAATGTGAAATGCTAGTATGTTGAATGTGAAATGCTAGTATGTTGTGATAATTTATATTTACCCATGATTCATATTCACAATGTGACTCACTCCACCCACTTTATCACATTTCACAATCTATCCATATAGTACCTCTTATTAC
Source organism: Garcia nutans (assembly GCA_947685225.1). Classification (NCBI taxonomy): domain Eukaryota; kingdom Viridiplantae; phylum Streptophyta; class Magnoliopsida; order Malpighiales; family Euphorbiaceae; genus Garcia; species Garcia nutans. The sequence continues at coordinate 43,429,693 of CANTUV010000045.1, forward strand.
ACCACATTAGTATAGCTCACTCTTTCCATGTACAAGTATTAATCTCACATTGAACAAAAGCCTAATGAGACACTCATCACATAATTATGCCACATTGCATAGATTATGTGAACATTCACATTGCAAAGAACTTATATGCATTATGTCAATATCACATTCAATAAAATCTCAAGTAAATAAACATATGTATTAACCTTATTTCTTTTCCAAGCTACACCTTAAACTTCTTCTCTTTTGCCACTTTAACATGAACATATATAATTTAATAATAAGTAACATTACTCATTTACATTCACCTCCAGACTCAATGCACATTAATATATCACTTTCTAAACAAATTTTCAATAAAGACCCATTAAAACACTAAGTTCACCATTTACTACTTTATTTGAACTTTATTCTACCAACATCATTTTCAACATTTAACCTTAAAATCATTGATTACATACCAAAATAACAACAAATCAACTCATATCAATAATTATATCATCCACCATTCAAAACCCTATTTTTACATAACTATACCCTGAATCTCAAATTTATTCTAACTTGCCTACGACCAATTTCTAAGCATAGAATCATCATAAACATATTAAAATAGCATTAAATTCATCCATTTCAATAATTATAACCATCCACACCAAAATCCTAATTTGCACATATCGTCTCCTTAAAATCCTAATAATCATTTTAACATCATTTCTATCAATTTTTAGCAATTTAAAATCACTTTCTCTCTCTAGCCATTTTAAACATAACTTAAATTTAAATAAAACTAACTTAAAGGAAGGATTACTTGTTTTTTGATTTTACCTTCAAAATCAACTTATTATCCTTGAAAATTCTTATAAAATCTTAGTAGTTAAAGAAACCAAATATTATCTTCCTTTCTCTCTAATGGCACGTCCAAGAAGGAAGAAGAAGAAGAAAATGGGCTCTTTTTCCCTTTAATTTTCCATTCTTATCTTTTTATTCATTAATTAAATAATTACATGTTAATCCACCAATCATATACTTTCCTTCTTTGACTTTGTTTCCTTTATTATTATTATTATTATTATTATTATTATTATTATTATTATTATTATTATTATTATTATTATTATTATTATCATCATCATCTTTTTCAACATCACTTTATACTTAATATATATGTGCGGTATATTTTATGTATATATATATATGTCATATATATTTTACTTATATATTACATATAGCTTTATGTGCCTGTTTATGCAATGTATATACTATATATATGTAATGTATATTTAATATATATTTTTACTCATATGGATAGATAGTGTATATCCTATGTATACATCAAGTATACCTTATATGTATATTATATATATATTAAATATAATATATATATCCAACATATATAATAAATATATGATATGCATATACTATATATATACTAGGTATAAATTAGGTATATACAACAATACCTATAACTCCAAATATATAGACCCTTAATTTTGGCCCGTATTAAATTTAAATATAATTAAAGGGCCAAAATATATTCAAGAGGTTTAAGCCAGTCTGGAATAATTTTAAAAGCAATCCCAATATAAGCCGGTCCAAGCCCAAGCCCGTTTAATGAAATTGGCAATAATATCTTAATATCATAGCAGCAGTAGTAATCAGTCTCATGAAATATTAATTTAAATTAAATATTCAATGGTCCAAAGTCTATAAATATAATCACAGTTGTTATAATTTTCAAATATCTAAAACCACAATCCTGTTTTGTAAGACTTAAACCCTAATATTGTTTTCTAAAACCTAGACACTAATCCATTATTTCCTAAACTCTAAAATTATTTTCTTAACCTTAGTTTTCAATATTTTAGAACCATAACCCTAACTAACTAAAACCCTAGATTTGTTTTTTAAAAACCCTAAAACAGTAGCTTTGTTTTCTAAAAAATCTAAAACAATAGTTTTATTTATAAAACCCTAAAAACCATAATTTGTATAAATATAAAATCCTAGTTTAGGTAAAACCCTAATCTCCCAACAAAACTATATCATGTAAACTGTCTATCTTTCGGGGGCATTTCCCACGATCCTCTACTAGGGGCGCTACCCCCTTGAACCCCACCCGTTAATCGGCTAGCAGAACCGTCGTACGTAACCCCTCATTAATGAGGTCAATATTTATTTATGGATTGTATTCTTTAGGATTAATCTTTATTTCCTTTTTAATTATGCCCTAATTTTACTACTCTTTATATGATGATTATTTATGTGTTTATGAGTTTACATTTACTTTATTTGGATTTTACGAATGTAAAAGGCAGGTTTTTACTCGTGGGTGCCTTATTTGTTTAATTTATTTATTTTTATAATTTAATTTATTTTAAGACGTTGGGACTATTGTAAGGGATATATTTTCACCAATGGTGGGTGTCCCATTTTATTTATATTATTTTTTTATGGACTTAGACATTGTAAAGGCATATTTTCATCCTCAAATGGGTGCCTACCTTGCTCGTTTTCTATTTTAAGAAAGTAATGATGTTTATTTCTTTTTAAATTGTATGTAATGTGGATAATATCGTAATAACTAAGAATCTAATAATATTTAAACTTGAAAAGGAGGCATGTTCCAACGAACTGGGCGTTATGGAGGTCTTGGGTCATTCTAACTTTCCCCATACGTATCTAACTTTTTGAACCCATTAGGGAGTTGGAGATTTCTTAGAAATCGAGTCATCCAAACCTTTCTTTTTCCTGACCCGTCTGGGTGGTGACTCCATTGTTTTCGGGTTTAGGCCCATGTTCTCTAAAGCCCTGAGCCTAACAGTGCTGAAGTCGTAAGAACCATTCCACATAGGAGTTGGGGCAAAAATCTCCATTCACAAAATACTTATTTAATTTATCCAAGAATACGAATATTACATTCCAACATCCTGAAACACATGAACTACTTCCATGAGTTGGGATTAGGTAAAAATTAGCAAGGTATACCATAATTCCTAGACTACTCTTTAGTCCAGACACCATTTGGTTTGGGTTATGTATTGACCCAAGAAGACATAGCATAGATGGAAGAAAGAACTAAGCAAAGATCCCCATGTAAGAGGACAAAAGAAATTTTAACTGACTTGTGAGACCATATTCCAAAATCCTTAATGGATACTTTGTTAAAAAAGGGACATATTCCCTTTATTATGGATTTCTTGAACCATGGGTAGATCCCATTACTGATGAACAAACTCTGAGTTTTGAAATTTTCTTTTATTTTAGGCTTAGCTTAGAAGATAGAGAACCTGCCTTGGAGATGGAAGAAGATTTTAATGATAACATGGAGCCTAGTCTTTTCCAAATAGCCATATTAGAAGGAGTATAATAAGATTTTAGCCACCTCATTCGATCAGTTGCGAGGATAACTAATAACTAGTATTTTGAGAAGAATGGCAATCCATCATATTTAAAGTTTGAAGCCCAACCCAAGATAGAGTCAGATCCTAAGATGCAACCTAGCTTAGAGTCAATTTTTAGTTCCAACCATATTCTAAGCCTGTGTCAGATACCAAGCCAAAAATAGAGTTTGAGTTAGAAGTCGAGTACCAAATTTGAGTCCATTAGTTTAAATTCCAAGTCTATCAGTTTAGAGTTTGATTCCTCAGAGTCATCTAATTTTAGGTCTCAATGTAATAAAAAAACTTATAATCATTTTATCATCAATAAAAGTTCCAAGGTTTCAGTATACTTACCTTTATCTCCTTTGTCTTCTGATGAACATTATGGAACATTTAACATCAATGAAATCAATAAAGATATAGAAACAATAAACTCGGGAACACCATATATGCCAAAAAATGCCCATATTGCATCCTCATTCATTAATAAGCAGGATTTGAAGGCTATTCTTATAACACTTTTATACCCTATATTTATACAGTACATATATCCCATATACATATAGTATGTATATAGAATACAAGGGTAATACAATATCTTACTATAAAATCTTCCTTTTTAAAACATGCTTAAGCTTAAACATAATTAGATTAATTTAATAAGTAAATATATTAATCTTTAGTAAATCAATAATTTAATTGTTATAAAATCTCTGAAAAAAATTTACCAGAGTTTTATCTGTAAATTCAAAATTTCCCAATTCAAACAAATTCAACCTGCAATTTAAAGAAAACACTTCTAACATATATAATTTTCCCAAAATTCCACCATTCCTCCATTAGATATTCAAACATTTAAACACTTATACAAGATGTGTAAAACATTAAACATTTTCCAAAAACATAATAATATTCCAACCATCATTTCTTTATACAAAATTAAATATTCATTAAGTAAAAATAATGTCTTATATACATACCCAAAACAATATAAAACCTCTTTTGTTTCAAATACATTCACAATTGATTAATATATTATACAAACTTAATGTTCTCAAATAATCTTATATATGATATGCAACCCTACTAGTCTCATGGAACCCATATCTTCAAATTTCAAACTCACTCCGGTTTGCCTTGATCTACACTTCTAATACCTCTGGATATACACTACTGCACTAAGCTTGAAAGCTTAGTGGTATACACTTTAACAATATAAAAAATTTAAAATCCATTACATGCTTCCATGACAAACAATACTTTATGCAATCATTATCCATTTCCATGCATTCATTTAACAATCTTTAACACTTTTCAATTAATAAGCACATCACAAACACATATATTGGGCCCAAATGTTCTTATATATTAGTTTAGTTCCAAAAATATAGTCTTGGGCTATCTCAATCGTATATGACATCAGTGTATCTCATTTGAAGGCGTAATAAATATCTATGACACCAGTATGTCTCGTCCGAAGGCGTAAGAACATCCATGACACCGGTATGTCTCACCCAAAGGCATAATAATATCTAAGACACTAGTGTGTCTAACCTGAAGGCATAATAAAATATCTATGACATTAGTGTGTCTCACCCGAATGAGTAATAATAATATTCAACAACCATATTCCGGAACTAGCCTCTATATAAGGTATACATGCAAACACATTCCTCATATTTCATTTTTCTCTTGTTTTTCCAATTTTCTACTCATAATCAACATCACTATCACATACATTACAAATGTTGCTAACTTCCACATTTTAGTCCATAATTTGCACTTTCATTCACATTACACAAACATATCCATATTATACATTAACAATCACATTATAAAGTACAAAATATTGTCATAATCACAAATACATACACATTATCACATTTTATAAATTATCATTATATTCATTTCTTTTTTCATAATTTCACTTATTTTTCATATTCTTTACTATTTTCTACATTTTTATATTTTATTACATTTTCTCATATTTAATGATTTTCACATATTTAGTTATTTCCATGTTTTCTTCCACATTACATATCATATTGGTCATTCTTATCTTTCCAAATAATTTCTAATTATTTCTTATCCATTTCTTATATTCTCGATTATACTTCACATTTTTTATCTTATTATCATATTTTATCAATTTTATGATATTTACCCTTTTTTTCTACAATTCCTCATATTTTTCATATCCCTTGACTATTTTCCATATTTTTCATTCAAATTACACACATTACTTAGCCACAATCACAATTTGGCATATTTCTTTATTTTATTTTATTTTCAACATTTTCATATCTATTTCCCACATTTTTACATTACATTTAAAATAATATACATTTCATACAAAATATACATAACAATTACATTAGCCATTATATAATGGCTTAACACTCATATTCCATATTTTTCACTTACTTCTAAATGATACAATATCATATATCTTAACAAAACAAATATCAAAGTGGCATAACACATTACCAAGTCACAATGTGTTATGCCAACTCAAATACAGTTCAAACATAATTCATTAAAGTTTGTACTAACCTTTGATATGTTAGCTCAAAGCCAAATCCACTCTTGCAATATCAACTTCACCAACACCCTTCTTCACTTTGATTTTAGTAATTCACCTTCCTTAATCCTAAATCACATTGTAAGTGAAAATATTCCATGAACAACACATTCCTTGTCATTTTAATCAATGAAACATTAATTATATTCCTTCTACCCAAAATTGCTCCAAAACCGTAATTTTCCTCAATTACTAACTTATTTAAACTTCAACATTTTAAATTTATTTTCATCATTTTACCATAAAATCATCATCTATATATCAATATAACATCATTACAAACCATTTTAGCAATTATTGAAATCTCCTACAAAAACTCAAATTTCACATAACATGTCCACAACCCTAACTTCTTCCCAACTTACCCATATTAAATTTCAACCTTAAAATCACCACATATATATATTAAAACAACACTAAATTCATCTAGTGCCATAGTTATAATCATCCATATTAGAAACTGTAATTACACATATTGTAATATTTAAAATTTTAGATACTAAACTTTTAAATTAATAGTGATAATTAATAGTGAATTGTGATATAAGAGATATGGATAAGTGATGTAAATAATGGATCTAAAAAATTTACCAAAGTAAATATTTATTTTTACTGTTTTAAGAAATTTAAAATCGAATTAGAATCAAAGATGAGATTGGCTACACCATAACTAAGATGAGATTGGCTACACCAGATTAATATATATATATATATAAGTGTGTGTAGGTGTGTGGACAGGTGTTATGCTTAGAGGCATTTCTTTCTTTCTTTCCTCTTCTTCTTCCCACGTTCACCACCATTCTCACCATCAAAACTCCTTTTTGCTTGCTTCCTTCCAAGATTTTGATCAAAACCAAAGAGAAAATAATGTTTAGTTATAAGTTTTGAGAAGATTAAAATAGAAAGTTGAGATTATTAACAAGTAATTAGAGAAAAAGAAGAGTTTGAAGATGTATGTGCTTTTGTATTATAATTTGCAAATATATGAATTTTTAAGAGTTTTAATGTATGAATTGATTAATTGAGTTATTTATAATGAAATATTTCTTGAAAGTATTGATTAAATAGATTGATGAGTGAAAAGTAACTTTTATGTGATGAATTTGATTCTTAATTCAATCTTTATAAGAAATGAGTGGTTTGATGTTGTTTTTAGCTATAAGTGATGGTTAAAGATTGATTAATTGATGTTTGAGTAGAGTACTTGATATAGACTCCTTTTATGTTAAAAAATTAGTTTTTGATTCATTTTTATCATAGATCTTAAATATGTTTATGTTTATATTGTTGAGTGTGTAAAATTACGTAATTTTTGCCAGTGACATGGCCCAGTCAGTGGGTGTGTCTAGTGACATGGCCAATGACATGGCCAAGTGAGTGGGTGTGTCTAGTTACATGGGCAGTGACACGGCCAAGTCAGTGGGTGTGTCACATGCTGTCAAAAATTGCTATTTTCTTTGATGAGAGACACGGCCAATGACATGGCCAAGTCAGTGGGTGTGTCTAGTGACACGGGCAGTGACACGGCCAAGTAAGTGGGTGAGTCACATGCTGTCAAAAATTTTTATTTTCTTTAATGAGAGACATGGCCAAATCAGTGGGTGTATCTAGTGACACGGCCAAGTCAGTGGGTGTGTCACATGCTGTCAAAATTTTTTATTTTTCATTGATGAGAGATATGGCCAAGTCATTGAATATAACTTGGTCGTGTCATGGAAAAGAGTGATAAACTTTGAATATGTGACAAATATATATATATATATATATATATAATACTAAATGTTAATAAAAGTATTGTTTCATTGAAATGATATATACAATTCAGTGTTAACTACAAACTGATGAATTGCCTTAATCATACTGATTTTAGATCTAGCTTAGGATTGAATGACTAGCCAAAAGGGAAGATATCTAAAGTGTTAGTGGGCACTCTGTGCCATTAAAAGACACTCTGTGTAATCATACTCAGTGGGCATTCGTGCCATAGTGGGCCATTGGCCAAAATTCTATACAGTGGTATTAAATTGCCATCAGTGACCCGTTATCTAAATCTAGAATCTGAGTTCAGTGTGTTTGGGCATAATTAAAATAGTTATCTATAATGAAATTAATGTGTTATTCAGTTGTCGATAAATTACTCAATTCTGAATCTAATTGTACTTAGTATTTCAATTTACAATGAATTTAGTTAATTTCTTTATTTAACATTCAGAAAGTAATGCAATTCGATGTTTCTAAATTATTTAATTGCTAGACCTCTTTTTATTAAATTTTCTTGCATATTATAAATACATAAGCACCACTAAGCTTTGCTTAGCGTGTTAGAATTATTTTTTAACGCGCAGATTAAACAAGGAGAGTTGAGACCGCAGAGTGAGAGACTTGCGTTCTTGATCAACTGCATCATCAAGGTTCAATGAACAATATTATAAATATTGTAATCTTTATGGTTCACATAGCAAAACTAATTTTATATGACAGTTGTACTAGTTTGAGAATTTTATCATAATGTAAGTTTTCATTAAGCGTGCTTTATAAATATATGGATATATGTGTGTAATATAGAAAACTTAACAATTGCATTATTGCTTAAAGGTTTTATGACTTTATTTCTTTAGTACATACATAGAACAATTGTAAATATTAGGTGACATCTCCTATGTAGGTAAGTGTATGGTCTATGTAGGGGGTGTTTCACATATTCATTACCAAACCCTACTTTCATCAACTATGTTACTTTCAATCAACCAACCACTAAATAATCATTTATTCATTATTTTAACTTCATTACTATCTATTTTAGCAATTAAATATACTTTCTCTCTCCAGTTATAACAGTCATAATCATACATATTTAAAACTACAAGCTTTAGAAAAATTACTTACTTTTTTTTTCTTAATTTTCTTCAAAATCTCTTTAATTTCTTTGATTTCTTTAGAAATTTTGGGGTGGATAATGAAAGAATAATTTTTTTCCTCTCTTGGATATGGTGGCTTGTTTTTCTCAAGAAAGAAGAGGAAGATAATAGTTTTCTTTTGAATTTTTTACTTCTTTCTTTTTTCCCATCCATTCATATATATATATATATATTTAATTAATTAAATAATATAATATTAAAATATTTATAATCTTCTTCCTATCCATGAATGAATTTTAATTTTTTTTTATTTTCCTTCTTCTTTCCAATCATATATAATTAATTAATTAATCAATTAATTAATTAATATTTAAAAAATTTTTACATTTCCATCATCTTCTACTATCAAAAATTATTTTTAATTTTGATTTATTTTATTCATTTTTATTTAAATAACTTTTTATCTCCGCCAAGTATTTCTTTCTTACTTTGACTTTATTTCTTTTTTTATTTATTTACTAATTTCCCATCTTCCAATCTTCTCATCCATAAATAATCATTTATATGTTAATATATGTATATGTTATATATATGTTACTTATATGTTAAATATATTTTTATGTACATATTTATGTAATGTATATATATTATGTATATGTAATGTATATTTAATATATATATATACCCATATATTTTTATATATAATGTGTGTACCCTATGTACACATAAAGTGTACCATATAGATATATCATATATATCAAGTTTATAATTTATATATACATATAACCAACATACATAATATATATATATATAATATGTATATACTATGTATACAATATGTATACATTAGGTATATATAATACATACACCTCCAAATACTTATTTAATTTCTCCACATTATAATTTTTGAAGAATTTAAAGACTGCTTTTCTTGGGAAGCCAGTGACATGATAGGACTGTGAAGGCTAAAGTCAATAATAGCTCATGAGATACCCACTCTTGACCACCTGAAGCCAGTTAAATCGAAACTGTGAAGGCTAAAGTCTGAATGGTCTTCAAAAATTAAGGAAGAAATAGCCAAACTATTAGAAAACAAGTTCATTGAATCGGTCATGTACTCCAAATGGGTAGCTAACATAGTGTCAGTTCCAAAAAAGGATGGGAAAGTACACTGAGTTCTCAATAAGGCATGCCTTAAAGATGACTTCCCCTACCTGACATAGGTCTCTTAGTAGACTGCATGGCTGAGTCTGAGGTGGTTTCATTAACTGACCTCTAGGCCGGATATAATCAAATTATGGTCCGTACTCTAGATAGAGAAAAGATAAACTTCATTGCAGAATGGGGTTTATATTACTACAAGGTAATGCCTTTCGTTCACAAGAATGCTAGGGCAACATACTGGAGAATGGCCACTACTCTCTTTCATGACATGATGCATTAAGATGTTGATGACTATGTTGATGACATGATCATTAGTCGAAGAAAGTAGAACAATAAATAGAAGCTTTAAGGCAGTTCTTCTTTGGACTCTATCAATATAATCTTAAACTCAACCTTATAAGTGTGTTTTTGAAGTAGTGTCTAGAATATTTCTAGGCCACATGGTTAGCTGCTAAGGGATTGAAATTGACCTAACCACGTCAAAAACAATTCTAAAAATGCCAACACCATAAATAAAGAAGGAAATAAGGGTATTCTTAAGTTGCCTACAATACATTAGCCATCTCATCTCTTAGCTGACTGATGTATGTGGTCTTATTTTTAAGCTACTCAAGAAGGATACCCTAATAAAATGGAAGGACAAATGTGAGGAAGTCTTTAAGAAGATTAAGCTATACTTGTTTGTAAAAGATTAATAATGGATTATTTTCTAAAATTTAACCCCGAATTGTAACTCGAGACTTGATCTCAGTAACTCTTATAGTATAAAAAATGAACAAATATAAATAATTCAAGGCTTGACCTTGAAGGTATCTAGAATTTGACTTTAGAAATTTTAGTAAATTAAGGAGAAACTGAAATCTGACCTTAGGAGTTCATAAAACTTAATTTTAGGAATGAAAAAAAAGAAAGGAAAATAAGGCTCAATCTTATGATTGCCAAAATCTTGATTTTAGGAACCTTTTTCAGAAAATGAAGGAAAATGAAATTAAGGCTCAATCTTAGAAATGCCTAAAACTTGATTTTAGGGATTTTCTTTAGAAAAGAGTAAGGACGCATAAAGCTTAATAATTTATGAAACAGGAACCTAAGGCTTGACCTTATGTTCACCTAATGTTCGATATTAAGATTTTTTTTTTAGAAAATAAAAAAAGAATCTAAGGCTTAACCTTGGGAGTATCTAACGTTTGACACTCGGAACCTCCTATTTTTTTAATGAAAAGAAAACTTAAGACTCGACCTTAGGAGTATCTAGGAACTTTTTAAAGAGAGAGAGAGAGAGAGAGAGAGAGAGAGAGAGAGAGAGAGAAGGAAACCTAAGGCTTGATCCTAGGAGTGCATAATGCTCAACATTAGGGACTTTTCAGAAAACAAAAGAAAAACCTAAGGCTTGACCCTAGGAGTACCTAATGCTCGACATTAAGCACCTTATATATATAACAAAAGGGAAACCTAAAGCTTAACTCTAAGAGTGCTTAATACTTGACACTAAGAACTTTCAGAAAAATAAAAGAGGATGCTCTCTCTTAGAAATATCTAAAGCTTGACTTTAGGAACCTTTGAAAAATAAAAAGAGAACCCAAGGCTTGACCCTAAGTGTATCTATTGCTTGGCATTAGGAACATTGTAGACCCTTAATTTTTGACTCAATCCGGTCCAATATGTTTTATTTAGTCTAAAATAATTTTTGTTGTCTAATTGGTCAAAAATAATTTTTATTAAATAATTTTTATTTTAGTATCTAATTTTTATTAATAAAAAATAAAAATAAACTAATAAAAGTCAAAAAATAAAAATAAAAATAAAAATCGGAGTCGAAAAAATTGGCGATGAAAAAATCGTCGCGCGGGCCTGTGGGCTTTTCTCCTGCAGGAATTTTCTGCGGGCGAACCTGCGAGCGAAATAGAAAAGCTATTTCGCCCGCAGGAAAATCCTGCGGGCGACGTCCTAGCCCGCCCACTGCCGCAGTTTTCTGCGGCAGTTTTTTTTCGCCAGCGTATTTTTTCATGCGGCAATTTTTTTCGGCAGCGTAATTTTTTCCGACGCAAATTTTTCGAAACCTAATTCAATTAGGTTTCGGTTTTTTTTATTAATATTACTTGCCTTAACTAATTAGGAATAAACTACATCAAACCACTATAAATAAGAACCAAAGACAATTAAATTGGGGGCGAGGCGGGGGGGGGGGGGGAATTTCACAGTAGCTTTGAGAATTTGAATCCGAAAGTGAAGTGGAAAAGCAATAATTGAATTCAATTGATTTTTAAAGGAGCAGAATCACGATTTAAGCAATTCAAAGCAAAAAAGGCTTGTCTTTGGAGCTAGTTCATCCAAGAAGAATTATTTTTGGAGGAATCATCAAAAAAAGGTATGTGTTAATTGATTTTCTTTTGTTTTTTTACACAGTAGCTAAAATTAGGAAATTGTGTTATTCAAAATTAAAAACCTTTGAACTTTAATTTAGTTTTTCTAAAGTCAAAAACACTAATTCGTTGCTTTATTTTCCAAAGAATTTAAAGTTATTAGTTTTATTTCTTCAAAACCCCAAAACCAAAATTTGTTTTCTAAATTTATAAAATCTTAAAACATGTTCTGTTTCTCACAAAAAAAACCTAAAAACACTTTTTCCAATTATATAAATCTTTTCTATTTATAAAAAAAAACTTTAATTTGTTTGGTTTATTTTCATAAAATCACATAAAAGTATCAAATTGATTTTTAATCCTAAAAGTTCCATGCATCACCCGTAACCATAAATTCTAAAAGCACTAAAACCCTAATTCAACTTCTAAACCTAAAATATTAAATTCTAATTCCTTTAAAACCTTAAACCTTAATTTTTACAAGCCTTAATCCTTTAAAACATTAAAAAACCATAAAATATAAATATTTTAAATTTACACAGTAGCTTGAAATCACCATTTAAAACCTCAAATCAAAAAGTATTGTAAAGTGTCTAAAACCCTAGTTTCATGATTTCACCATTCAAATATTAATTTAGTTAATCAAAGAGTCTTACCAACCTTTTAAAACATAAAACCCTAATTTATTTTAATTCCATAAAAAGTTACAGTAGCTATAATTGGACTTTTATTTGCTTTATTCAATTCCAGATTTGATTTTGCTTTGATTTATCTCTTATGCTTTAATTTATTTAATTTCAATACTTGATTTATTTAATTTATCATGGGTGAATGTTTATTTTATATTTTGATTGATAGCTTTGATGAATGATTTATTTATGATGAATGATTATTTATTCTTATCAATTAATTTAGATTTCCAACAGTTGTAAGAGGTATGTTTCCACTTGGTGGGTACCTCATTAGTTAAATATCATATAATTTAATTTGCTTTTCTATTTTAGAACCAATGTAAAGGGCATGTTTTTACCTTTCGGTGGGTGTCCTATTTAGGCATGTGATGTAAGGACATGTCTTCATCCTTGGATGGGTGTCCATTTAATTGCTTTGTTTGAACATTGCTTTAATTTTAATATAATGATGCTTTCCTTTAATTATTGTGTGTAATATGGATAATATTGTTATATTTAAGAATTTTATAATATTAAGACCTGTAAAGGAGGCCGGTTCCAATGAACCGGGCGTTGTGGGGGTGTTAGGCCATTTCTCACCTTCCCCACACGTACCCAACTTTCCGAATCCATTAGGGGGTTGGGGATTCCTTAGGAATCGAGTCATCCACCCCTCTCTTTTTTTCCGACCCGTCCAAGTGGCGACTCCATTTTCTCTGGACTTAGGTCCATGTTCTCTAAGGCCCCGAGCCTAAACAGTGCCGAAGTTGCAAGAACCATTCCACCGGGAGTGGGGGCGAAAATCCCCGATCATAGTGGCGACTCCACTGGGGACAAGAGAAGTTGATTCCATTGGTCTTTATATTATTCTATTCTTTCTTATAACGATATTATCCATTGCATCATCTTAGATTAGATTGTGTGCGAGAGTTAGGACGCCCGTGTTACCCGTGTTATATTATGTAAGGGATACCATACTTTCACTCAAGGTATGGAGATCGAGCACGACATAACCACTCATAGCCTCGTACCATTTGGTATATACTTGCTATGGGAACCTAAGCCTTTTTACCCAAAGACTAAAGCTCATATAATTGACCTAGTTACTTTCCTTAGGTTTTACCCCAAATGCGTGTTGTTTGACTATGGTTAGTTTATCTTAGTCTAAATCATGGCTTATTTGGTTTGTTCTTTTTCTAATATGACCTAAGTATATTGTAAGCTCAAAATAAATTTTTCTTTAAAATCCAAAAGACCAAATCTATTTTCAAAATTTTTCAAGATGGTCTTTGGACATAAGACTTTTCTAAAAATAAATCAATAATTCTTTGGCCCATGGCCCAAATACTAAGCCCAAAATCCATTTTTCTAAAATCTTTTACAATGGGCTTAGAAACAAAACTATTTTTCACCCAATCTTTTCTTACAAAGAGCTTGCAAAAATATTTAGGTCAATTATGAAATACCAAAAATTAATTGTGGGCCTAGTTTACACTAAGAATAAATTAACCATGGGCTTGTTTTTGGCATGAACCATTAGTTACTTTTTCAAGTAAGAAATCTATCTATAATAAACCTTTTAATTTAGTTTTAATCCAATATAGCATAAAAGCTACTTTGGTTGGATAAATGGATTAAAACCTAATTAATAAGATTTACTATCATGGATGGATTTTCATTTTCGAAAATACAACTATTGGTTGAAATGTCCGAGGGAATTATTCGAAAGCAAGATACCCCATGATGGTATTTTGTTAACCATATACCTAGGAAAAGGGACTCACCATTCGTTTGTGGATGTAATAAGATTGAAAGGAACGTCCTAATTATCCTTGTTTGTTGATTGTTTGTGCATACATGCATACATTTGCATCTCATATCATTGATCCTCTCTAGCTCACAGCCCTGGATTACGATAGTTCTAAAGCTTACAACAATCCGACCTACACCGGAGATGAAGTATCTAGCAACGACTCAATCACTTGCTCACCTAAAATAATGGAGCCCGAACAAATTCAAAGGATGGTAGATGAGGCCCTCAATGCCAAGATGAAAGAAATCAAAGAGGCCCTAGCTGAGACCATGAAGAACCAATTGACTGCAATCTTAAAGAACCATGCCGAGGCGTCTGCTAGCACTAAGAAACCAAAAGATAAAGGGAAGACCAAAGTTAGTGAAGTGGTTTTTGATGATGAAAAGGTGATCATTGATGATGATGATGATTGGGCTCAATACTACGTTCAAGAAAAGAAGAAAGAACAAAAGGTTGGTGAGAAAGCAACTATTGAAAAGACCAAGACATCCGATGTTGAAAAGATGATTGCTGATTTAGAAAAGAAATTTGAGAAGAAGCTGAAAACCGAAGAGATGTCCGAGATCGACAAACTATTTGAACAAGATGATGAGGTCCCTTATAAATTCAAGATGCCTTCCTTTGCTAAGTACAATGGCACCGAAAATCCTCATCTTCACGTGAAGCAATACATCACTGCCATGCAGTCTGCTCGAGCTACTAAGGCTCAAACCCTAAGGTACTTTATGCTCTCATTGGATCCTGTTGTCTAAAACTGGTTCAATACCTTAGATGATGGAACACAAAAGAGTTGGGATCTGCTTTACAAAGCCTTCATCCAACAATATAGATATAATGTTGAGTAGGAAGTTACCTTAATGGAAGTGGAGTCCATTAGACAAAGGCCAAATGAGAATTTTGTGGACTATGTGAAGAGATGGAGAAACAAGGCTGCTTTGCTGAAGAAAAGGCCCGATGAATCTGATCAAATAAGGATGATTGTGAGAGGAGTCCTGCCCAATCTCCATGAAAGGATGTCTCACACCCTTATAAGGGATTTCAAAGATCTTCTCCAAGCTGGTTTGCAAATTGAAGAATGGGAAAGGGAGAAGAGCCGCTTTGCAACAAAAAGGAACGAGAAAGGGAGCTATCAACTTGGTAGCCAAAGCACACAAAAAGAAGTTGATATTAATGTAACCGATCAAGGAAATAAAAGACAATTTTCAGATCTAGGGAAGCCTCTATCTTGGGTTTTTAGCAAGCTGCAAAAGAAAGGGTTGTTATAGCCGTTAGCTCCTCGACCTTTACATAATCCATTGCCACCAAACTTCAATGCCGAAGCCTTCTGTCAATTTCATCAAATGCGAGGACATGAAACAGATAAATGTGCTCGTCTAAGGCATGAGATCCAAGACCTAATCGATAGTGGCAAGCTACCCGAGCTGGATAAGCCTAATACCAAGAACAACCCTTTGCCTAAGTTTGGAAGAGTACCTCCACCGGCAACCTTCATGGTGGGAAAAGGATTGGAAGAAGATTTTGTTTTATCATCCATCCAAGATGGGGATATTGAAGATGTGAAGGGAAAATAAGCTTAAATTCAACAAACTTTCCTTAGCTTGAATGTTGCTTCTCAATCTTACTTTCTTTAATATTTTGGAACTATTGTGTTTTTCAAATTTAAAGTTGCTTGAATAAATTACTTTCATCAAAATTTTTGTTGGTCTTTGTTCACTTTGGTGCTCAACCAATGAGGAATCTAGCTTGATATTCATGAATTAATATATGCATCATGACTCGAATAACTTTACTAGGTGAGGGAATTGCTCTATAGCATTGAGTTGTGTATGCTTACTTAGAGAGGGCTCCTGCATAATTACCTTTGTCTAGGTCCTAGTCAGTCTTAGAACATGCTTTAACAAACTTTTGAGGTAAAATTGAACTCTGCTTATTTAAGAGAGAAATGATTTAGGCATTGTTTGGTTAGCCAACAACTAGTATCCACCAAATTAAATATCAATCCCTAGTTGTCCCTTTGAGCCTTCATAAAATTTTAGCTTTCTTTTCATTGGTTTACAAGCCCTAATAACCTACCCTGAGCTGTTGTGATACTTTTGACAAATCTTATGATCACTAAGGTGAAGAGGCAAGAAGATAAAAAAGGGAATGCAAAGCCAAGACCATAAGGGTAGTTGATGTTTTCAAGACCATAAGGGTAGTTGAAGTTTTCAAGACCATAAGGGTAGTTGAAGTTTTCCTAGTATCTTCAATCTATCAAGACAACGTCAGAGTAACAAATGATTTATCCCTGTTAAAGAAGATTTATGTTACTCCACTCATCCATTATTGGAAGCCCAAGTTAGTAAAAATAAAATAACTCTTTTTTGAGCTAGAACCAACCCAAAAAAAAAAGAAGAAAAAAACCAAACAAAAAAGAAGAAAACAAAAGAAAAAGAAAAGAAAAAAGAATAAAACAAAAGGAAAAAACAAAAAGGAAAAAAAAAAGAAAAAGAAAAAGAAAAAAAAAGGTTCAAAAATCCAACTGAGTTCTCTTTTACCTAAGACAACAAAAGGCTTCCATTTGGTTTATAAGGATGGTTTGACTTGAATTGGTCCAACCCAACCAAAGATTCAATCAAAATTGGAGAAAAAGGAGGAAGACCATCCAGTTCTTGAAAGTTCTGTACTTGATAGTCCTACAAGAAAGAAGGACAAAATGATAAAAGAAAGGAAAGAGTAAGGAAAGAGAAAGAAGAAGGAAGAGTAAGAAAAATAAAAAGAAAGAAAAGGGAGAAGAAGAAAAGAAACAAATTTGGGAACCAAACTTTTTTCAAGGGCAAAAACTGTCCTAATCAAGATCCAGGTTAATGCCAAGAAGATAGAAGGAATTTGGAGTCTGGCAAGATTGCCTCCAAGCTGTCTAAAATTCAAACAAGAAATTTGTAGTGTGAAGGTTTGTCCATTGTGTCACACTAGCTCCTATCTCAAAATGGCCTTCGTTTAAACCCATGTCCCTTATAGACCCCATTTCAAGCCTATCAAAGACCTGTTGATCTCTTTTGGTAGGTAGAGTCTATTAGTGGAGATAGTTTGGATAAGCATGCATATGAGATAGACTGTATTTAAACCAAATGAGACCTTTAGCCAAGTAATGTGTATGTGCCTATCCGAAGTGCAACAATTCTTGCTTAAATAGAAATGATTTTCGAGTTTAGTACGGTAACTAGGGTTGTCATGTTATAGATATGTTAATTTGGAAAATCAAGTCCTGAGGTACATTGACATTGATTTGGCAAAGCCAACATTTGATTTCAAAATGAAAATTCAAAAATTTCCAAAAATGTTTTGTCATACAAAGCCTTCAAGTTAAGGGAAGTATGTTGAACCTCCAAAGGACATATTGGGCAAAGGAAATGATTTTTGGCAAAGTTATGAAGAAACTACCAACTGACATGCTGAGACATAGTTCGAAATAGATGAATCCCTGACTCTGCTACTTGGGATCTCCACCACTCATGTTTTCAACATTTAGAAGATAAAAGCCACAAATGCAAAGCTTTCGATCATTCCAATGCAAGACTTGAACGAGTGTCAAAAAGGAACCAATAAGAACACTTCTGCTAATCACCTCGGTCTGTAAGTCGATGGAACGACTGTAAGTATTATTCACGCATATCATGCATACATGAGCATATCACATCGCACTTTCTTATCTTGTATTGTCTATTTTTTATCAAAGTGAACAGCAAACACTCTGTGAAGTGAAGAATCAAAAGAAGATGTCAAATCAGGAGGGCATGGAAAGCCCATTGCTTGAGAAAGCTCCAATAATTTTGTAAAGAGAAGAAATATGTGCATGTGCGAAGAACTAGATGGCAAAATATCAATCAAAGCTTGCATAGATAAAATCTTTGGTTTGAGCCTACACAGGGGGCAAAGTTTCTCCTTTTCAATTTTTTGAGTTTATATACCAAATATTTTTAAACTCACTTAAAAATATTTTGCCACACAGGGGGGCAAGGAGAGGATATAAGGTCCAATTAAAAATAGCTAAATCTTTGCAAAAAGGAAGAATAAAAGAATAGAACATTAGAACTCTCAAAAGAATGAAGATGCCAAAGACAAAAGACCAATCCAGCTAAAATAGCTGAAGCTAGGGTAAAGACCTGACCTCCAATGGATAAAGCCTATGTTTCAAGGGTAAAGACCCAATCTCAAAGGATGAAGACCCATTTGCAAGGGTGAAGACCCGATGTCAAAAGTTGAAGATCCATTTTCAAGGATGAAGACCTGATCTCAAAGGATGAAGATCCATTTTGAGGGTGAAAAACCACAATGCATAGAATAACCGGAGCAGTCAGATTTCTCAAATGATAAAAGGTCAGTCAAACCCAATCCCAATCTCGGGTCCAAGTACCCAAATCAAATCAAGTTTAGGATCGAGTATCCGAACCCAATTTAGGATCGAGTATCCAAACCTAATTTTGGATCGAGTATCCAAGTCCAGTTAGGATGGAGTATCCCAAATCAAGTTAGGATCGAGTATCCCAATCCAGTTTAGGATCGAGTATCCAAATCCAGTTAGGATCAAGTATCCCAATCCAATTTAGGATTAAGTATCCAAATCCAGTTAGGATCGAGTATCCGAATCCAAGTTAGGATCGAGTATCCCAATCCAGTTTAGGATCGAGTATCCCAATCCAGTTTAGGATCGAGTATCCAAACCCAGTTTAGGATTGAGTATCTGAATCCAGTTAGGATTGAGTGTCCGAATCCAGTTAGGATCGAGTATCCCAATCCAATTTAGGATCGAGTATCCAAATCCAGTTAGGATCGAGTATCCAAAGCCAATTTAGGATCGAGTATCCAAAGCCAATTTAGGATCGAGTATCCAAATCCATTTAGGATCGAGTATCCAAATCCAGTTTAGGATCGAGTATCCAAATCTAATTTAGGATCGAGTATCCAAATCCAGTTTAGGATCGAGTTTCCAGATCCGATTTCAGATCGAGTATCCAAATCCAGTTAGGATCGAGTATCCGAATTAAGTTTAGGATCGAGTATTCGAATCCAAGTTAGGATCGAGTATCCAAATCAAGTTAGGATTGAGTATCCCAATCTAATTTAGGATCGAGTATCCAAATCCAGTTTAGGATCGAAAATTTAAATCCAGTTTAGGATCGAGTATCCAAGTCCAGTTAGGATCGAGTATCCCAATCCAATTTAGGGTTGAATATCCAAATCCAATTTAGGATCGAGTATCCAAATTCAGTTAGGATCGAGTATCCGAATTCAGTTTAGGATCGAGTATCCAAATCCAGATAGGATCGAGTATCCAAGTCTAGTTTAGGATCGAGTGTCCAAATCTCTCGGGTTCAAAACCCAAAACCTCAAAAATTAAGTCTTATTGCTTTTCATTCTCTTTCACTAAGGTTTCAGATCATTCAAGCAGGGGGCAAACTGTAGACCCTTAATTTTTTACCCGATCCGGTCCAATATGTTTTATTTAGTCTAAAATGATTTTTATTGTCTAATTGGTCTAAAATAATTTTTATTAAATAATTTTTGCTTTAGTATCTAATTTTTATTAATAAAAAATAAAAATAAACAAATAGAAGTCAAAAAATAAAAATAAAAATCGGCGACGAAAAAATCGTCGCGCGGGCCCGTGGGCATTTCGCCCGCAGGAAAAATCGTCCCAGCCCGCCCACTGCGGCAGTTTTTTTCGCCAACGTATTTTTCCTGCGGCAATTTTTTTTGGCAGCGCAATTTTTTCCTACGCAAATTTTTCGAAACCTAATTCAATTAGGTTTCGGTTTCTTTTTTTTATTAATATTACTTGCCTTAACTAATTGGGAATAAACTACATCAAACCACTATAAATAAGGATCAAAGGCAATTAAATTGGGAGGGGGGGATTTCACAGTAGCTTTGAGAATTTGAATTAGAAAGTGAAGTGGAAAAGTAATAATTGAATTCAATTGATTTTGAAAGGAGCAGCATCACGATTTAAGCAATTCAAAGGCAAAAAAGGCTTGTCTTTGGAGCTAGTTCATTCAAGAAGAATTGTTTTTGGAGGAATCATCAAAAGAAGGTATGTGTTAATTGATTTTCTTTTGTTTTTTACACAGTAGCTAAAATTAGGAAATTGTGTTATTCAAAATTAAAAACCTTTGAACTTTAATTTAGTTTTTCTAAAGTCAAAAACACTAATTCGTTGCTTTATTTCCCAAAGAATTTAAAGTTATTAGTTTTATTTCTTCAAAACCCCAAAACCAAAATTTGTTTTCTAAATTTATAAAATCTTAAAACATGTTCTGTTCTCACAAAAAAAACCTAAAAACACTTTTTCCAATTATATAAATCTTTTCTATTTATAAAAAAAAACTTTAATTTGTTTGGTTTATTTTCATAAAATCACATAAAAGTATCAAATTGATTTTTAATCCTAAAAGTTCCATGCATCACCCGTAACCATAAATTCTAAAAGCACTAAAACCCTAATTCAACTTCTAAACCTAAAATATTAAATTCTAA
The DNA here is from genome assembly GCA_947685225.1 of Garcia nutans. Classification (NCBI taxonomy): domain Eukaryota; kingdom Viridiplantae; phylum Streptophyta; class Magnoliopsida; order Malpighiales; family Euphorbiaceae; genus Garcia; species Garcia nutans. The sequence continues at coordinate 43,451,027 of CANTUV010000045.1, forward strand.
TTCCTTTAAAACCTTAAACCTTAATTTTTACAAGCCTTAATCCTTTAAAACATTAAAAAACCATAAAATATAAATATTTTAAATTTACACAGTAGCTTGAAATCACCATTTAAAACCTCAAATCAAAAAGTATTGTAAAGTGTCTAAAACCCTAGTTTCATGATTTCACCATTCAAATATTAATTTAGTTAATCAAAGAGTCTTACCAACCTTTTAAAACATAAAACCCTAATTTATTTTAATTCCATAAAAAGTTACAGTAGCTATAATTGGACTTTTATTTGCTTTATTCAATTCCAGATTTGATTTTGCTTTGATTTATCTCTTATGCTTTAATTTATTTAATTTCAATACTTGATTTATTTAATTTATCATGGGTGAATGTTTATTTTATATTTTGATTGATAGCTTTGATGAATGATTTATTTATGATGAATGATTATTTATTCTTATCAATTAATTTAGATTTCCAACAGTTGTAAGAGGTATGTTTCCACTTGGTGGGTACCTCATTAGTTAAATATCATATAATTTAATTTGCTTTTCTATTTTAGAACCAATGTAAAGGGCATGTTTTTACCTTTCGGTGGGTGTCCTATTTAGGCATGTGATGTAAGGACATGTTTTCATCCTTGGATGGGTGTCCATTTAATTGCGTTGTTTGAACATTGCTTTGATTTTAATATAATGATGCTTTCCTTTAATTATTGTGTGTAATATGGATAATATTGTTATATTTAAGAATTTTATAATATTAAGACCTGCAAAGGAGGCCGGTTCCAATGAACCGGGCATTGTGGGGGTGCTGGGCCATTTCTCACCTTCCCCACACGTACCCAACTTTCCAAACCCATTAGGGGGTTGGGGATTCCTTAGGAATCGAGTCATCCACCCCTTTCTTTTTTCCCGGCCCATCCGGGTGGCGACTCCATTTTCTCCAGACTTAGGTCCGTGTTCTCTAAGGCGCCGAGCCTAAACAGTGCCGAAGTAGCAAGAACCATTCCACCGGGAGTGGGGGCGAAAATCCCCGCTCACAATCCTCTTTTTTTTTTTTAAAAAAAAAAGGAGAAATTTAGAGCTTGACTCTAGGATTACTTAAAAATAGTTTTCATATCCAGACCCTTTTGATTATATTTAGGAAGTTGAAAACCTCCTTTAAAAAAAAAAGCTTAAAAGTTGCATGCCATGTTTACTTGTCTGTATCTAAATGCTCAAACAAAGTGTTAATTTACTACTAAAATAGTCCTTTTGCATTAAAAAATTTTCTTTTTTTAAAGAAAAATATAAAGTCAGAACTACAACAATTCCTATATTTGGAACAAATTCGGTATTTAACTTTAATTACGTAATCCTTAAAATGTCTTCGTAGGCTTTGTTTAAGCAACAATTCTGGATTTTAAAATGATCTCATTTGTCATTGCCTTTATAAGTGCCCCTTTAGCAATTCTTTCATCCATTAAAGTGTGCTTTTTTCATCTCCTCATTTATTTTTTGAATCCTCACAGATATGTTAGCTTAATTTTAACCATCTCCTAGCATTATGTTCCTTTTTCAAATATTTCAAGAATAGTTTTCAATAAAATATATGCATTGAAGCATGGATTGGGTAGGAATGTTGGTTTATCAAGTTTTTGAATAGTCATTTTAAAAAAAAATTATGGTCATTTAGTTTCAGAAGGTAGAAATATGTGCAAGGATAAAGAAAAATTTATTAAGGAAAGCCAATGAATCATACAATCCTAATAATCATAAGTCTTAATTGACTTTGAATAATCCCCAACTATGCTTCTCACGTCTTCTTTTCTTCTCCTCCCTATAACATCAGGCATAATACCTTTTCACAGCATCTGAGTTTACCGGATTTGGCAAATCTTCTCTATCCATGTTGGTTAAAATGAGAGCTCCTCCAAAAAATGCTTTCTTTACGATGTATGGAGCTTCATATTTAGGAGTCCATTTTTCTCTAGGGTCTTGATGCCTAAGAATAATCATTTTGAGCACGAAATCTATTTCTTGAAACTCTCTTGCCTTCATCTTCTTTGCATGGGCCTTAATAAGTCATTTTTTATTTAGTTGACCTTGACACAAGACTGTCAATCTTTTTTCTTCAATAAAGTTTAACTGATCATAATGACTCTGCATCCATTCAGCTTTATCAAGCTTAACTTTCATAATAATTCTAAGAGAAGGGATCTCAACTTCAATGGTAATACTGCCTCCATGCCATACACTAAAAAAATGATGTTACCCTAGTAGATGTTATTGTGGCTCTATAACTATGAAGAACATAAGAAAGCATTTCATGCCAATCTTTTTATGTTATTGCCATTTTTCGAATGATCTTCTTGATATTTTTATTAGCTGCTTCAACTGCACCATTCACCTTTGATAGTATGGGGATGAATTATGGTGCTTAATTTTAAATTTTAAGCACATCTCTGTCATATCTTTATTCCTAAAATTCTTTGCATTGTTAGTTATTATATGCTCGGGTAAGCCATATCGAGATATGATGTTATGCTTAATAAATTTCAAGACCTTATTCTTTGTCACATTGGCATAAGAGGCTGCCTCTACCCATTTATTAAAATAATTAATTACTACCAAAATGAATCGATGGCCATTAGAAGCTTTAGGTTCTATTGGACCAATCACATCCATTCTCCGGCCATAGGGAGACCATCACATGCAATGGTGCTGGAGAAGCATTGATATTGTTAGAATATATTTGACACTTGTGACATTTTTTAACATAGTTAATGCAGTCAGATTTCATTTTTAGCCTCAAGTAACCCATTCTGAAAATTTTATGAGCCAACAGATGCCCACTCGAATGATGAATTTGACTTTTTAATGCAAAGATGATGTTACCGCTCCTGCTGAGTGTATCCATGGCCATCCCAATAACATATTATAAGCTAGTACCATTTTCATCACTTAAAATGTGATATTAAATGTGACTAGACCCACTTGAATATGTATTTCGATGTCTCATAAAATCTCTCTCTTAGTCCCATCAAAGGCCTAGACTATTATAGAGCTAGGCTATATGTATGTCTTATTAATTGGTAGCTTTGAGAGAGTCATTTTAGGTAAGATATTTAGAGATGACACATTGTCCACTAGAGCATTTTCAATAGAGTATCCTTTATATTGGACTTATATATGTAAAGCCTTTTCTATGCCCAGTCCCTTCTCTAGGTATTTCATCATCAGTGAAGGATATATAATTAGTTGTCATTACACTCTCAACTATGTTGTTCAAGCTATCTACAGAGATATCATGGCATACATGTACATAATTTAGAACCCCAAGTAGTACATTTCGATAAGATTCTGAATTCATGATCAAAGATAGTAGTGAGACGCTAGCCGAGGTTCTATTCAACTGTTCAATCACCTTGTATTCACTTTATTTTACCAACTTCAAGAACTCACATGCCTCATGCTTAGATACTGGCTTCTTTACATCCAATTATGGGTCATTTTTAGCGACCACATCTTGGAACTCTCTAGCCTCAATCTGTTCTAACAATTCTCCTTCTTTATCTTTCCCTTTCCTACGCCTTTCTAGTTCTTCTTTTCGGTGATTTTCTACTCCTTTTGGCATATTGCAGCACCACTTCTCGTCATACCACCTATATTAGAAATATTAACCACCTATTTAATTTCATTACATGCTTGGCACATACCAAGATTCTGGCTCACTACCTCGCATCCATAATTCTAAGGTGCTGCTTTTGAATCCTTATATTCAAAAGGAGCTGGTGTTTTTATTATAAATTTTGGCATTCATCAATTATTGAACTTTCATCCTGAACTGTGAACTCTCATTGATTGTATGACCCAATGTCTCACCATGATAATCACAAAGAGGTTCTTATAGAGTGGAAGGTTTGTCTCCTGATTGGCTTTTAAGAACTAATCCAACTTTAATTAAAATTTGAAAATGCTCCCCCATAGGCATTTGAACATCCTCTATGTTCTCTTTATATTCTTGAACCTCATCCTTAATAATGGTATTGATTTTGCCCTCCTCCCTCATGATTTGGCAAAGGATTATTATTCACATTAGGGGTCTTTGACTCTTGGTTAAATCTCAACCACCCAACATTTAAAAGACTCTGAACCTTTCTTTTAAATGCAATATAAATTTTGATAGAATGCCCAGGTGACCCTGCATGGTATTCACACTTCGCATGGTTGTCCTTGTAATAGTTAAGGAAATAATTTTGCTTAAGTTATTAGGATAGGATAGAATGTTTTCCTCTTTTTATGAGGTCAATTATTTTGTTGCCCTCCTTGATTGGGTTGATTTCTTCTATTATTTGTTCCTTGATCAAGCATAGGAACACCAAGTGGAGTGGAATAAAGAGAAATTTGAGAACTCGTGAATTGGGGACCCTGATAAGGGAATTGTTACATTTCAGGCCTTACATTAGCCATATAATGTAGTCAAGGATGATGACAGTAACTTTCTTTTGGCTGTGGATGTCCTCCTATCATGTGGGTTTCTCCCTCTTTCTTTTTGCCTAAATATTGCTTTTTGAGTTGTTCCCTTCAATACTTCACTCCTCAATTTTTCTTTTTTTATGCCTTGCTCAATCCTTTCCCCAGCTAGAAACAATTATGAAAAGTTAGTGGTTGTATTTGCTAATAACATGTTATAAAATGGTTGTCCCAGTATATTTAAGAAATTGGATATCATTTCCTTATTCGTGAGAGCGGAACTAACTTGTGATGCTTTGTCTCTCCATCTTTGTGTATATTCCTTAAAAGTTTCATTGTTTTTCTTTTCCATAGCTCTTAAATCATCCTTGCTAGATGCCATATTCATGTTATGTTTATATTTCTTCATGAAAGCATCTGCTAGATCTTTTCATCTCCGAATGTGTGTTCAATCTAAACTCATGTACCACCTTATTGCTGGTCCTGTAAGACTTTCTTGAAAAACATGAATCAGTAATTTCTCATTACTGATGTATTCTACCATTCTACTATAAAACATTGATAAAAGACTTTGAGTACAAGATAGTCCATCATATTTTTTAAATTCAGGAATCTTAAATGTCAATGGTATGAACACATAAGGTACCAGGCACAATTGGGATGCATGAGTGGTTCCATACACATTAATCCCTTCAATCGCCTTTAAATGCTCCTCTAGCCATTCTATCTTTTTTTCAAAACATTCTCAGGACTAGCTCTTTTGAAATCATTTTGCACCTTTGGGTCATCCAAGTCTGGGATGACTATGGGTTCTTTAGGAAAAACAGGAGGCCTTAGATTTATTTGAGCTTTTCTTGCTTGCTTCCCTTGTGGCATTCTTTGAAAAGGTTGAGAAGCACTAATATTTTCTGTTGAATGAGTACTATTACTTAGTCTCCTTTCTACTAACTTATATTATGGGATAAAACCTAGTGGATATGCAGGATCCCCATGGCACATGTAAAAAGACAGGCTATCAGGGTTCCTGATCCTGAGGCATTAACTTGATTTCTATTGTGTTCTTGCCTTTGAGTAATTCTTTGAGTTTTACAAACTAATTTCTCATTTTTGAAACTTCTTCTAATTTATCCTTTATCTGGTCGATATCTCACCTCATTTCTTCTTGGGCTTAGTTTTTCATAAGTCTGGTCTTTGAACGAGTCCCGAACGGTGAGTTAAGTCAGATTTATTTTTTTAAACTTAGGCTATGTTGACTTTCATGATGATATATTTATCTTACTCTAGAAAATGTTTTTATTTACTACTTTTCATTTGAATGAAATCATGATGCAACAATTATGCAAACTCATGTAAAAAAAAAATTAATCATCCTTTAACATATAAAAAATATAAATATTTTGCTTATCAAATTATAAAGGGAATGAAATCTTGAACACTTTGTGACTTTCATCTAAATATTTCATAATAACAAAGCTCTCGATACATCTTTTCTAACAAATTATAGAGCTCTTATCCATATGGTCCCACTAGCATATAAATTATCTTCATGCTATTCACCTTTTGGGCCATGGAGCTTGCTTGTTGAGCTAGTTCTTTCAATTTTTCAGTGAGATGATCAGCTTGGGTGCATAGCCTTATAAAATTATCTTAATAAAAGACACAATCTTCCTTATATGCTCTCAAGTGTGCGACTAAATCATTTTTCTCAAGCAAAATTTGATCTATAGGCAGTCAATTGATCTATCTAGTCCTGATACACTTAGATTTTCCATACTAAATTTTAAACATTAGTTTCTTGCTTAGGGAAGTGTTTTTCTTGCTTAGGGAAGTAGTCAATGTATTTTCTTATCACATGAGCCTTCAAACTTAGGGAAGTATGTTGCACTGTCAAACCTTCAATGAAACATTGGGCAAAAGTGGGTTGATGAAAGAATCATTTGCAATGACATGGGAAGTTACCAACCAAAATCTTGAATCATGGATAGAAATGGGTTTCACCTATATCTCTAACTATCCTTCTTGGGCCCCGCACACTACCCTTAATTTCCATATCTTAAAGATAAAGTTGTGGATGTGACATTTCCTAATGATTCAATACTAAATCTATATGAACATCTCAAAAGGTACCAATGGTAGTGCTTTGACCTACCATCGCGGTCTGTGAGTCAATATAACTATTGTAAGTATCATTCATGCTTACATGCATACATGAACATATCAAACTGTAATTTTTATTCTCTTATGTTGCCTGTCTTTATCAAAGTGAATAGGTGATACTCTATGACGTAAATAATTAGAAGCGGACATGGAATCAGGGGGGTATAAAAGGCTCATTGCTTGAGAAAGATGCAGTCACTTTGCCAAAATGGAGACACATGCTAGCGCAAAGCTTCTCCTTTTCAATTTTTGATCTTATGGATGTACAAAATATTTTCAATCTCTCTTTCAACGCTTTGCCATGCAGGGGGAAAAGAAAGGGTATGAGGGCTAAAGGGCTAAAAAATAAAAAAAAATAGCAGAATTTTTCGTAAAGCAGAATTCGCTAGAGAATGGAACAAATGAATAAAGATACAAATGATAGAAGGTCAATCAAGCTAGAAGAACTAAAGTTGATAGCTAGAAGAAAGCCAAAACTATTAAATGATAGAAGGTCAATCAAGCTAGAAGAGCTAAAGTTGTGGCTATAAGAAAGCCAAAACTCTTAAAACATAGAAGGTCAATCAAGCTAAAAGAGTTAAAGTTGATGGCTATAAGAAAACTAGAACTCTCAAATGATAGAAGGTAAATCAAGATAGAAGAGCTAAAATTGATGGCTGGTAGAAAGCCAGAACTCTCAAATGATAAAAAGGTCAATCAAGCTAGAAGAGCTAATGTTGATGGCTAGAAGAAAGCCATAACTCTCAAATGACAAAACGTTAATCAAGCTAGAAGAGCTAAAGTCGATGTAGGATAAAGGTTCATCCCCAAGCAAATTGCTGGTTTAGAACCCAAACAATCTCATATATTAGGGGTCCATAACCCAAACCAGTCCGAGTCCACAACCCAAACTAAGATATTACGGATCCAGAACCTAAATCAGTCTGGGTTCAAAAACTAAACCAATTCACTAGTCCAGAATCCAAATGAATTCATGGGTCTAAAACCTAAACCAATTCACGGGTCCAGAGTTTGGGTCCAAAATTCAAACCAAGATATTATGGGTCCTAAACCTAAATCAATATGTAGCGGGTCCAGAACCCAACCTATCAAGGCAGATTGCTTTTCACTCTCTAAATAAATTCAAGATCATTCAAGCAAGGGGCAACACTATAGACCCTTAATTTTGGCTCATATTAAATTCAACTAATTAAAAGGAGTCAAATTAAGTTTGATTTTAATTTAAAAGCCCCTATCAAACTTGATTCCAATTAGAAGGCCCCAATTAAATTTAAATCCAATTAAAAGGGCCTAAATAGACCCGGGTTCAACCCAAAAGCCAAAACAGTAGGGCCGATATTAAATTCATGTTGAATTGGCAAACCAACTCTATATGAGCCAAGCCTCATGTCCAATTGGCAAGCTAATTCAACATGGGTAAGGCCTTATGTCAAATTGACAAGCCAATTCAACATGACTAAGGCTCATGTCGAAATAAGCTCATGCCCAAAACTGGTTTGAAGGATTATAGTTCTAGCAGGATTCAAATGGTTCAAGGACTTATCCGAAGCTGGTCAGGACTTTTTAAACATGGTTGCACTAATATTGTTTATAAATAGCCAACAAAAATGAGCAAGGAGAAGATAGCCACAATTTTCATGTTTATAATACTCTCACTTGATAATCAAAATCCTAATCCTGTATGTTGAACTCGAGTTTTAGGTTAAAAATCCTAATCTTGCATGTTGAACCCTAGTTTTAGGATTTAAACCATAATTTTGCATATTAAACACTAGTTTTAAGATTAAACCCTAAATTATGATTTAAAGCCCTAATTTATATTTTGGAGGCAGCAACTCATTTAACGAATATGGTAACTCATTTGCCCGTTTGACCCCTACCCACTAACCGGCTAACAAGACAGTCATGTGTGTCACTTCTTATATTTCGTTAATGGGATAATATTTAGATTTGCTTGTGGATTGTAATTTTTGTGATTGATCTTAATTTTATTTTATTTAAGCCTTAATTTATTATTTAATGACAATGTGTAAGATTATTATTTAGTGCTTATGGATTGTAATTTCTTATTATTTGGGATTTTAAGATTGTAAAAGGCCTGTTTTTATTTCATGGGTGTCTTGTTTATTTTAATTATTTGTTTTAATTTTAAGGATTTTGGACTATTGTAAGGGACATATTTCCACCAATTGGTGAGTGTCCTATTTTATTTATTTGTATTGACATAGGGATATTGTAAGGGTATGTTTCTTTGTTGGGTGGCCGTCCTATTTGTTTGTTTGTTTTAATTTATAATATGGTGAATATTTATTTATTTTAATTGCATGCAGTATGAATAGTATTATAATAATCTAAGAATTTAATAATATTTAGACCTGAAAAGTAGCTCGGTTCCAATGAATCAGGCATTATGGGGGTGCTGGATCATTCTCACCTTTCCCATGCATACAAAAACTTTTGAACCCAATAGATGTTAGGGATTCCTTAGGAATTGAATCATCCACACCTTTCTATTTCTTTCTTAACCCATTTAGGTGATGGCTCTTATTCTCTGAGTTATGCTCATGTCCTCTAAGGCCTAGGGCCTAATAATGCCGAAGTTGCAAGAACCATTCTATTCGAAGTGGTGGTGAAAACTTCCGCTCATATTACTACTATACAAAATCAATAGGAGTCAATCAAATATGGAAATAATTGAAATATCTCCATAAAATCTTTAGTTACAACTCATGTCAACACCCTCTCAAGTTGGTGCATATATATCTCCAATGCCTGACTTATCCAATGAGTTAAAAGTCTTGCTTGATATAGATTTTATAAGCATATCCACAAGCTATTATTCTGACTTCACAAAAGGAAATTGAATTATCTTAGCTTCGAGCTTCTCCTTGATGAAATGTTGGTCCACTACGACATGTTTTGTTATATCATATTGAACTGGATTTTTTGCAATCTCTATGGCTGCTTTACTATCATAGAAAAGATTCATTGGAGAATTATAGGAATAACCAATTTCTTTTCTTTCAGCAACTCTTTTAACCAAAGGAGCTCACACAAACTTCATGCCTCTAAATTTAGCTTTAGCGCTAGAAAGTGTAACCACCTTTTATTTTTTACTTCTCCAAAAAAACTAAGTTGCCACCGACGAAAGTGAAATATCCTGATGAAGATTTCTTATTAGTCATATTTTTTGCCCAGTCTACATCCATATATCCATTGATGTTTTAGTATTTATGCTTCTGAAACATAAGCCCTTTTCCTGAAGATGATTTCAAGTATTACAAAATTCTAGATACAACAGTCATATGTTTCTCACTTGGATTATGCATGAATTGACTTACAAGACTTACCGCATAAGCAATATCAAGTCCTGTGTGGGATAAGTAAATTAATTTGCCAAGAAGGTGTTGGTACCTTTCTTTATTTGTTGGTATTTGATCTTGGTGCTCCTTCAATTTGTGATTTTGGACTATTTGAGTATCTAAAGGCTTATACTCAAGTATTCTTATTTCAGCTAGCAAATCAAGAATATATTTTTGTTGTGAAAGAAAAATTCCTCAATTTGAATGAGATACTTCAATCCCTAAGAAGTATTTTAAACTCCTAAGGTTCTTCATTTCAAACTCAAATGCCAAATGCTTTTATAGGTTAGAGATCTCATCCTTGTCATTTCATGTTATTATAATATCATTCATATATATTATTAGAGCTACTACCATCCTTTTTTTATGCTTCAAGAATAATGTATGATTTGAATTGCTTTGTTTAAAGCCGTACTTCTTCATAACCAAGCTAAATTTCTCAAACCATGCTCTGGGTGACTATTTTAATCCATATAATAGAGCTTTTTGTAATTTGTATGCAACTCCATTGTGAGAGGTGGTAAGCCTGGAAGAATATCCATTTACACTTCTTTTTTGAGAGCTCCATGAAGAAATTCATTTTTTTATATCAAATTAATGTAGTGTTCAATCCAAGTTTGCAGTAAGAGACAATAATACTCAGATGGTATTCAATTTTGCTACTAGTGAAAAAGTCTCTTGATAGTCTATGCCATATGACTATGTATATCCTTTTGCAGTGGGCCTCACCTTATAATGATCTATTGACCCATCTGTCTTATGTTTGATGGATAACACCCATTTACAGCTCACTTTTGCAACTCACTTTCTTCTTCCCTTTAAGTAGCAACATGAGTTTCCATGTGCCACTCTTTTCAAGAGTTCTCATCACTTCAGTTATTGCTTGGATCTATTTTGGGTCATTCAAGGCTTTTTGCACTATTTTTGGAATATGCTCAGATGACAGCTTGTGTACAAAAGGTTGGAGGGGGTTGTGATAGCATTTGAGTGCATACATGGTAATTGGATATTTTGCATTTTTTTCTTCATGATTTGGTGAGTATCTATTTGGTGGCTTGCTACGATTATGTCTGATTGGTAATTTGATGGCAATAGAATCATTTATAATATTATGATGGGAGGAATTTAGAGATTGTACATCAAGTATATTCTCAAGAGATTGGTCAGTTGATACTGTAGTATGAGAGATGGGTTGTTCTTATTTACTTTATGTCCCGCCATCATCATTTTCATCCATGGATGCCACCATTTCCCATATCATTTTAGAAGCACATTGAGCATCTTGAGTTTCTTCAATTTCTTGTTAAGCTTGTAATGGTGAAGTTGAAATGGATTTTATTATGTCATCATTTCCATTCAACTCCATGTTTTTGTCTTCAAATCCTAGCCATTTTTCCCAACTATTTCTATTATGCTCTTCACTAGTCAACCCCCATTGAAGAGAAGAATCTGAGTCCACTTTTGAAAAGAAGCTTTCAATTTCAAGAAAGTGAAGTCCATAGGGATATAATAGTGCCTTGTAACAGGACATGGATGAAGTTTACTATGCTGATTTTTATGGAGATGAACATAAGCTACACATCCAAATATTTTAAGTGGAAGCATCAAGATGGAAGGAAATGGTACATGATGAGCTACAACTTTGTGAGTAGGGATTTTCGCCCCCACTCCAGGTGGAATGGTTCTTGCGACTTCGGCACTGTCTCGGGGCCTTAGAGAATACAGCCTAAGCCCGGAGAAAATGGAGTCACTACCCGGACGGGCAGGGAAAAAGAAAGAGGTGGATGACTCAATTCCTAAGGAATCTCCAACCCCCTAATGGGTTCAAAAAGTTGGGTACGTGTGGGGAAGGTGAGAAACAGCCCAACACCCCCACAATGCCCGGTTCATTGGAACCGGCCTCCTTTGCAGGTCTTAATATTATAAAATTCTTAAGTATAACAATATTATCCATATTACATGCAACAATTAAAATAAAACATCATTATATTAAAATCAAAGCAATGTCCAAACAAAGCAAATAAATGGACACCCATCCGAGGATGGAAACATGTCCTTACATCGTCCATAATTAAACTAAATAGGACACCCACTGAAAGGTGGAAACATGTCCTTTACATTGGTCCAAAATATAAAAGCAATTTAAATTACATGAAAATTAATTAATGAGGTACCCACAAAGTGGAAACATACCTCTTGCAATTTTAATACCAAAATAAACAAATAATAATAATAATAATGAAAATATCCATCCATGATAAATTAAATAAATCAAGCATGAAAATTAAATAAATCAACCATCAAAACATATAACAAATCCAATAAATAACTAAAACCAAAGTTTATATCATTAATGAGTTAAAAGTAGACAATAAGGACACGATATATAATTTTAAAAGATTGGAATTAGGGTTTAAGATTTTTTAGGTTTGGCAACTAGAATTAGGGTTTGAGGATTTTTTAGGTTTACTGGATGGAGGTTTGAAAAATGAGATTTTGGCATTTTGGGGATAAATTAGGGTTTTCTCGAATTATGGTTTTGGGTGTTTTTGGAAGAATAATTTGGATTAGGGTTTTGGTGGCTTTGATAGAATAGTTTGGGGAAAGGGTCACGGGACGACAAGTTTTAAAGTAAATTAAGGTTTTGATTTATCATTTTAGAAGAAACATTGATTCTAAAAATAAATTAAGATTTTGGAAAATAATTAGGGTTTTGAGATTTTAATGGGATAATTTAGGGTTTAAAGTTTTGGAAAAATAGTTTAGAGTTTTAAAGTTTTGGAAACAAAAGAATGATTTAGGGTTTTGATAATTTAATCAACGATTTAGGCTACTGGATGAATGGACAATTTAAGCTATAAAATATACTATTAAGTTTAATAATTTAGGTTACTGACTCAATATCAAAACAAATGATAGAAACATTTAAAAGAAAATATGGCAATAACATTGTATGCTTAAATAATTCATGAATCTAAACGTAAGAATGTTGTAAATATAATAAAGTCAAAGATTTATAATCAAACCTCCGTTCGTTGGTTCCTCCACAATTGACTTCTGGATGAACAATGGACAAAGGCAGCGTTGCTGCCTTTGTTGGATTGATGATTGATACTTGATACTTGTTGTTAATTTCCTTTTGCCATTTCTGCTTTGCTATTTTAATCTTTCTTAATCTCAATTGCCACTCTCTGCTTTGCTTTTTTCCATTTCCTCCTCTAGGGTTTTCTCCGTCTCCTTTTTTTTTCTTAAGTTTTTTCCTTTCTCCTCCACCCTTTTGTCTCCGTTTAATGCTAATATTTATAGGAAAATAAAGAGTCCTATTCCTATTTTAATAAGGAAATACCAATTGTTTAGGAAAAATTAGAAAACCATGTAAAACAAGGTTTGGTAAAAAAATCGGCAGCGTGCGCAGGCTACGCTAGCAAAAATTGCTGCGAGGATTGGTTGAGTGACCTGGGGCTACTTGTTGGACCTGCGGCGAAATGATTTCTGGACCTGCGACAAAATTCCATGCTGCGCGGCTGCGCTACCACGCGTCGTTCGCCGATCCGTCCCATTTTCTATTTTTTATATTTTTATTTTTACTATTAAAAATAACTATTAAATGTCATAAATATACCACAAAAATTATTTTGGACTATCGGATTAGACTGGGTCAAAAATTAAAGGTCTACAGTTTGCCCCCTGCTTGAATGATCTGAGACTTTAGTAGAAGAGAGTGAAAAGCAATATAACTTTGAGTAGACTTTGAATGGGGATGGATATTTAGATTCGATTTGGGTACTTGGACCCGAGATAAGAGTTTAATTTGTTTACTTGGACCTGAGATTGGATTGAATTTAGATACTTGGACCTAAGATTGGATACTTGGACCCAAAATTGGATTGAATTTAGGTACTTGGACTCGAGATTGGGTATTTAGACCCAAGATTGAATTTGATTTGGGTACTTGAACCCGAGATTGAATTTGGTTTGGGTACTTGGAACCAAGATTCAATTTGATTTGGGTACTTGGACCCGAGATTGAATTTGATTTGAGTACTTGGACCCGAAATTGGGTACTTGGACCCGAAACTGGATTGGATTTGGTTTGGGTACTTGGACCCTAGATTGAATTTGATTTGGGTACTTGGACCCAAGATTGAATTTGATTTGGGTACTTGGACCCGAGATTGGGTACTTAGACTCGAGATTGGGTACTTGGGACCCAAAACTGGATTGGATTTGTGTACTTGGACCCGTGATTGGGTACTTGGACTCAAAATTGGATTGGATTTGGGTACTTGGACCCGTGACTTGTTACTTGGACCCAATATTGAATTGAATTTGGGTGCTTGAACCCGAGATTGGATACTTAGACCCATGACTGAATTTGATTTGGGTACTTGGACCCGAGATTGGGTACTTGGACCAAGATTAAATTTGATTTGGATACTTGGACCCGAGATTAGGTACTTAAACCCGAGATTGAATTTGAATTGGGTACTTGGACCCGAGATTTGATACTTAGACCCAAGATTGAATTTGATTTCGGTACTTGGACCTGAGATTGGGTACTTGGACCCGAAACTAGATTGGATTTGAGTACTTAGACCCGAGATTGGGTACTTGGACCCGAGATTGAATTTGGTTTGGGTACTTGGACTCGAGATTGGGTACCTGGACTCGAGATTGAATTTGATTTGGGTACTTGGACCCGAGATTGAATTTAATTTGGGTACCTGGACCCGAGATTGGGTACTTGGACCCAAGATTGAATTTTATTTGGGTATTTGGACCCGAGATTGGATACTTGGACACGTAACTGGATTGGATTTGGGTACTTGGATTCGTGACTGGGTACTTGGACCTGTGATTGGGTACTTAGACCTGAGATTGAATTGGATTTGACTGACCTTTTATTAGTTGAGGATTCTAGCTTAACTGGTTGTTCCATTCTTTTATTCTTCCTTTTGTAAAAATTTAGCTATTTTTAGTTGGCCCTCATATCTTCTCCTTGCCCCCTACGTAAAGAAATATTTGCAAGTGAGTTTGAAAATATTTAGTATATAAACTCAAAAAATTGAAAAGGAGAAACTTTGCCCCCTGTGTAGGCTTAAACCACAGATTTTTTCCATGCAAGCTTTGATTGATGTTTTTATTGTCTAGTTCTTCGCACAAGCACGCATTTCTTCTTTTTGCAAAATTACTGGAGCTTTCTCACGCAATGGGCTTTCCATGCCCCCCTGATTTGATATCTTCTTTTGATTCTTTACTTCACAGAGTGTTTGCTGTTCACTTTGACAAAGAACAAGTAATACAAGAAAAAAAAAATGTCATGTGATATGCTCATGTATGCATGATATGCATGAGTAATACTTACAGTGGTTCCATATACTCACAGACCGAGGTTATCAGCTGAAATGTTCTCACGAATTTCTTTCAGATGCTCATTCAGGTCTTGCATTGGAATGACACGATGCTTCACATTTGTGGCTTTTATCTTCAAGATGTTGAAAATATGAATAATGGAGGCCCCAAACAGTAGAGATGCATCCATTTCAAATTATGATTTAGTATGACAATTGGTAGCTTCTTCATAACCTTGCCAGTAATCATTTCATTTGCCCAATGTGCCCTTCGAGGTTCGATAGTTCAACATACTCCCCTTAACTTGAAGGCTTTATAATTTCTTTTTGATTTTTTTTTATTTTGAAATCAAATGTTGGCTTTGCTAAATTAATGACAATGTACCTCAGGACTTGATTTTCCAAATTAACATATCTATAACATGACAACCCTAGTTACCACACTAATCTCGGGAATCATTTCTATTTAAGCAAGAATTGTTGAACTTCAGATAGGCACATACACATTACTTGGCCAAAGGTCTCATTGAGTTTGAATATGGTCTATCTCATATGCATGCTTATCCAAACTATCTCCACTAATAGACTCTACCTACCAGGAGAGATCAACAGGTCTTTGATAGGCTTGAAATGTTATCTATAAGGGACATGGGTTTAAATGAAGGCTATTTGTAAGTTGGAGCTATTGTGACACAATGGACAAACCCTCACACTACAAATTTCTTGTTTGAACTTTAGGCAGCTGGGAGCAATCTTGTTAGACTCGAAATTCCTTCTATCTTCTTGGCATTAATCTGGATCTTGATTAGGACAGTCTTTGCCCTTGCAAAAAGTTTGGTACCTAAATTTGTTTCTTTTCTTCTTCTCCCTTTTCTCTCTCTTTATTTTTCTTACTTTTCCCTTTTCTTTCTCTTTATTTTTCTTACTCTTCCCTTTCTTTGAGAATTTTATCATTTTGTCCTTCTTCTCTGTAGGATTGTTAAGTATTGGACTTTCAAAAACTGGGTGACCTATCTCCTTTTTCTCCGATTTTGATCGAATCTTTAGTTGGGTTGGACCAATTCAAGTCGAACTGTCATTATAAACCAAATGGAAGCCTTTTGCTGCTTTAGGTAAAAGAGAACTCAGTTGGCTTTCTGAACTGCCTTTTTAGGTTTTATCTTTCTTTTTTCCTTTCTTTTTCTTTTGTCCTTTTTTTCTTTTCTTCTTTTTTTTTTCTTTTTTTCTTCTTCTTTTCTTTTTTTTCTTTTTTTTTGTTCTAGCTCTAAAAGAGTTGTCTTGTTCATACCAACTTGGGTTTCTAATAATGGATGAGTGGAGTGACATAAATCTCCTTTAACAGGGATAAATCATTTGTTACTCTAATGTTATCTTGATAGATTGGAGATATTAGAAAAACTTCAACTACCCTTATGGTCTTGAGAACATCAACTATCCTTATGATCTTGACTATTCATTCCTTTCTTTGAATTTATTACCTCTTCATCTTAGTGATCATAAGACTTGTCAAAAGTGTAACAACAGCTCAGGATAGGTTGTTGGGGTTTGTAAGCTAATGAAAAGAAATCTAAAATTTTATGAAGGCTCAAAGGGACAACTAGGGATTGATATCTAATTGGGTGGATACTAGTTGTTTGCTCGTCAAATAATGCCTAGATCATTTCTCCCTTAAATAAGCAGAGTTCAATTTTGCCTCGAAAGTTTGTCAAAGCATGTTCTAAGACTGACTAGGACCTAGACAAAGGTAATTATGCAGGAGCCCTCTCTAAGTAAGCATACACAACTCAATGCTATAGAGCAATTCCCTCACCTAGTAAAGTCATTCAAGTCATGATGCATAAATATATTAATTCATGAATTATCAAGCTAGATTCCTCATTGGTTTAACACCAAAATGAACTAAGACCAATAAAATTTTTTATGAAAGTAATTTATTCAAATAAATTTAAGTTTGAAAAATACGATTGTTCCATAAAACACCAAATAAAGAAAATAAGACAAGAAAAACAAACAAGCCAAGGGAAGTTTGTTGAGTTAAGCTTCTTCTCCTTTCACATCTTCAACATTCCCATCTTGAAAGGACGATAAAATAAAATCTTCTTCCAATCCTTTTCCTACCATGAAGGTTGCTGGTGGTGGCACTCTTCCAAATTTAGGCAAAGGATTGTTCTTGGTATTGGGCTTGTCTGGCTCATGTAGCTTACCACTGTTGATTAGGTTCTGGATCTCATGCCTCAACTTTATACAATTGTCTTTTTTGTGTCCAGACCTTTGATGGAATTGGTAAAATGCATTAGTATCAAAGTTAGGTGGAAGAGGATTAGGCAAAGGACGAGGAGTCAAGGGTTATAACAATCCCTTCTTTTGTAGCTTATTGAGAACCCAAGACAGCGGCTTCCCTAATTTTGAAAACTGCCTCATTCCTCCTTGACTAGTGGCATTAACATCAGCTTCTTTTGTGTACTTTGATTGCCAAACTGATAATTCCCTTTCTCATTTCTTCTTATTGAAAAGCGGTTCTTCTCCTTTTCCCATTCTTCAATTTGCAGACCAGATTGGAGAAGATCTTTGAAATCACGGATGAGTGTATGAGACATCCTTTCATGAAGACTACGCAACACCCCTCTCACAATCATCCTTATTTGATCAGATTCATTGGGCCTTTTCTTGAGCAAAGCAGCCTTATTTCTCCATCTTTTCACATAGTACACAAAACTCTTATTTGCCTTTGTCTAATGGACTCAACTTCCATTAAGGTAACTTCCAGCTCAACATTATACCCATATTGCTGAATGAAAGCCTTATATAACATGTCCCAATCTTTTTGATTACTTTCCTCTAAGGTGTTGAATAGATTTTGGACAACATGGTCCAATGAGAGCATAAAATATCTTAGAGTTTGAGCCTTAGTAGCTCTAGCACACTGCATAGCAGTGATGTACTGCTTCACATGGAGATGAGGGTTTCCTGTACCATTGTACCTAGCGAAGGAAGTCATCTTGAAATTGTAAGGGACCTCCTCATCTTGTTCAAACGGTTTGTCAATCTCGGATAACTCTTCGATTTTCAGTTTCTTCTCAAATTTCTTTTCCAAGTCTGCAATCATCTTCTCAACATCGAACGTCTCTGTCTTTTTAACAGTTGTCTTCTCAACAACCTTCGACTCTTTCTTCTTGTCTTGAGAATCTTGGAAGTATTGAGCCCAATCATCATCATCAATGATCACCTTATCATCATCAAATGCCACTTCACCAACTTTAGCCTTCCCCTTGTCTTTCTTGGTGCTAGCAGATGCTTCGGTATTGTTTCCTAAAATTGCAGCCAATTGATTCTTCATGGTCTCGGCCAGGGCCTCTTTTATTTCTTCCATCTTGGCATTGAGGGCGTCATCCACCATTCTTTGAATTTGTTCGGGCTCCATTGCTTTTGGTGAGAAATTGATTGATTCATTGCTAGATTCTTCATCTCCGGCGTAGGTCGGATTGTCGTAAGCTTTTGAACTATCGTAATCCAGGGTTGTGAGCCAGAGAGGATCAATGATATGAGATGCAAATGTATGTATGCATGTATGCATAAACAATAGACAAAGAAAGATAATTAGGACATTCCTTCCAACCTTATAACATCCACACATGAATGGCGAGTCTCTTTTCCTAGGTATATGGTTAACAAAATACCAACATGAGATATCTTGTTTTCGAATATTTACCTCGAATATTTCAACCAATTGTTGTATTTTCGAAAATGGAAATCAGTTCATGATAATTCCCATTAATTAGTTTTTAATCCATTTAACCAACTAAAGTAGCTTTTATGCTATTTTGGATTAAAACTAAATTAAAAGGTTTATTATAAATAGATTTCTCACTTAAAAAAGTAACTAATGATTCATGCTAAAAAATAAGCCCATGATTAATTATTCTTAGTATAAACTAGGCTCACAATTGATTTTTGGTATTTTCATAATTGACCTATATAATTTGCAAGCTCTTTGTAAGAAAAAGGTTGGATGAAAATAATTTTATTTCTAAGCTCATCGTAAAAAGATTTTAGAAAAAATGGGTTTAGTATTTGGGTCATGAGTAAAAGAATTTTTTATTTGTTTTTAGAAAAATTTTATGTCCAAAAACGATCTTGAAAAGATTTAAAAATTGCTTTGGTCTTTTGGACTTTAAAGAAAAATTTATTTGAGCTTACAATGTAATTAGGTCATATTAGAAAAAGAATAAACCAAATAAACCATGATTTAAGCCAAGATAAATTAACCATAGTCAAATAACAAGCATTTGGGGTAAAAACTAAGGAAAGTAACTAGACCAATTACATGAGCTTTAGTCTTTGGGTTAAAAGACTTAGGTTCCCATAGCAAGTATATACCAAATGGTACAAGACTATGAGTAGTTATGCCATGCTCGATCTTCATACATTGAGTGAAAGTATGGTATCCCTTACATAATACAACATGGGTAACATGGGCGTCCTAACTCACACACACAATGCAATCTAATATGATGCAATGGATAATATCATGATAAGAAAGAATAGAATAATATAAAGACCAAAGGAATCAACTTCTCTTATCCCCAGTAGAGTCGCCACTGTGAGCGGGGATTTTAGTCCCCACTCCCGGTGGAATGGTTCTTGCGACTTCGACACTGTTTAGGCTCGGTGCCTTAGAGAACACGGGCCTAAGCTCGGAGAAAATGGAGTCGCCACTCGGACTGGCTGGAAAAAATTAAGGGGTGGATGACTCAATTCCTAAGGAATCCCCAACCCCCTAATGGGTTCGGAAAGTTGGGTATGTATGGAGAAGGTGAGAAATAGCCCAGCACCCCCACAATGCCCAGTTTATTGGAACCGGCCTCCTTTGCAGGTCTTAATAGTATAAAATTCTTAAGTATAACTATATTATCCATATTATATGCAACAATTAAAATAAAGCATCATTATATTAAAATCAAAGCAATGTCCAAACAAAGCAAATAAATGGACACCCATTCGAGGATGGAAACATGTCCTTACATCGTCCATGTTTAAACTAAATAAGACACCCACCAAAAGGTGGAAACATATCCTTTACATTGGTCCAAAATATAAAAGTAATTTAAATTACAAGAAAATTAATTAATGAGGTACCCACAAAGTAAAAACATACCTCTTACAATTTTAATACCAAAATAAACAAATCATAATCATAATAATAATGAAAATATCCATCCATGATAAATTAAATAAATCAAGCTTGAAAATTAAATAAATCAACCATCAAAACATATAACAAATCCAATAAATAACTAAAACCAAAGTTTATATCATTAATGAGTTAAAAGTAGACAATAAGGACACAGCCTATAATTTTAAAAGATTGGAATTAGAGTTTAAGATATTTTAGGTTTGGCAACTAGAATTAGGGTTTGAGGGTTTTTTAGGTTTACTGGATAGAGGTTTGAAAAATGAGGTTTTGGCATTTTGGGGATAAATTAGGGTTTTCTCAAATTTGGGTTTTGGGTGTTTTTGGCAGAATAATTTGGATTAGGGTTTTGGTGGCTTTGGTAGAATAGTTTGGGGAAAGGGTCACAAGGTGACAAGTTTTAAAGTAAATTAAGGTTTTGATTTATCATTTTAGAAGAAACATTGATTCTGGAAATAAATTAAGGTTTTAGAAAATAATTAGGGTTTTGAAATTTTAATGAGATAATTTAGGGTTTAAAGTTTTGGAAAAATAGTTTAAGGTTTTAAAGTTTTGGAAACAAAAGAACAATTTAGGGTTTTGATAATTTAATCAACGATTTAGGCTACTGGATGAATGGACAATTTAATCTATAAAACATACTATTAAGTTTAATAATTTAGGTTACTGACTCAATATCAAAACAAATGATAGAAATATTTAAAAGAACATATGGCAATAACATCGTATGCTTACACAATTCATGAATCTAAATGTAAGAATGCTGTAAATATAATAAAGTCAAAGATTTATAATCAAACCTCCGTTCATTGGTTCCTCCATAATTGACTTCTGGATGAACAATGGACAAAGGCAGCATTGCTGCCTTGGATGGATTGATGATTGATACTTGATACTTGTTGCTAATTTCCTTTTTCCATTCCTGCTTTGTTGTTTTAATCTTTCTTAGTCTCAATTACCGCTCTCTGCTTTGCTTTTTTTCATTTCCCCCTATAGGGTTTCTCCGTCTCTTTTTTTTCTTAGGATTTTTTCCTTTTTCCTCCCCCCTTTTGTCTCCATTTAATGCTAGTATTTATAGAAAAATAAAGAGTCCTAATCCTATTTTAATAGGGAAATAACAATTGTTTATGAAAAATTAAAAAATCAGGTAAAACAAGGTTTGGTCAAAAAATCAGCAGCGTACGCGAGCTGTTGGGCCTGTGGGCAGAGCTGGCAAAAATTGTTGCGAGGATCGGTTGAGCGAACTAGGGCTGCTTGCTGGACCTATGGTGAAATTATTTCTGGACCTGTGGCGAATTGGCTGCTTGCTAATTCGCCGCAGGTCTAGGCCTGCAACGAAATTACGCGCGGCTCACCGATCCATCCCATTTTCTATTTTTTATATTTTTATATTTTTTTATATTTTTATTTTTATTAGTAAAAATAACTATTAAATATTATAAATATACCACAAAAATTATTTTGGACTATTGGATTGGACTGGGTCAAAAATTAAGGGCTACAAGCTTGTAAAGTTGTTTCAAAGTTTAACACATGAGATGGCATTCTATTCATCAAGTAAACAATAGCAAAAACTATGTCTATCCAATATTGTTGGGGTATATTGTCTGATGTTGAGAGTGCTTAGGCTATTTCTAGGATTTGTCTTTTTTTTTTTTTGCTCTAATACACCATTGTTGTTTCGGTTTTTATAGACAAGTTGTTTCATGATATAAACCATGTTCTTTAAAATATTCTTGTAACGTATTATTGACATATCCCCCTCCCCCATTATCTGATTGAAGAATTTAAAATTTAGCTAATAATTGAGCCTTACTCATTTTATGAAAAGACCAAAAAATTACAAATAGCTCATTCTTATTTTTCATCAAATAGAGCCAAGTCATACATGTGCACCCATCAACAAATATTGCAAACCCTCTAAAACCATAAGAATTGGAAATTAGAGCTGGTTGTTAAATAGTAAACTTGAAATTAAGACATAAGTTACTATAGAATAAATGGTAAGTTAGTGCTGAATTAATATGAACTTAAGTTAGAAAGAATTAAATCAAGTAAGTTAAAAGTTTATTTAATTTTTTGTATTTATTTCAAGTGATAAGTTTCTTTTGAGAAAATAGTATAAATAGGTCTTATTTTTCTCATTTGTATCAAGTCAAGTTGAAGACTTTAAATATGCAAACACGAGTTTTCTTTTCCTTCCTTTGTGAGTGTGTAATTTAGTGAGAGCCCACCCACTTCCAACAAAGTGGTAACAGAGCTTGGATAAAGTATCAAAGCATGGATTAAGTAGCCAAGTTAAGTGTAAAAATGGCATCAAAGAGAGCTTCTCTTTCCTTTCAATATCCACAAATCAACAAATCAATTATGAAAATTGGTCAATTAGAATGAAGGCCATCCTTGGTTCTTAAGGAGTGTAGTAAGTAGTTCAGAAAGGTTTTAAAGAACTTGAAATTGTGGAAGCATTAAATCAAGACCAAAAAGATGCATTGGAGAAGGGGAGAAAGAAAGATCAATGTGCACTCACCATCATCCATCAAGGTTTAAATGATGATATGCTTAAAAAAGTTGTAAATGACACGACATCCAAGAAAACATAGGAGATTCTTTAAAACTCTATTATGGGAGTTGACAAAGTGAAGAAGGTTCGACTTCAAACTCTAAGGGTTGAGTTTGAATTAAAAGAGAGTGAAACCATAATAGATTACACCACATGACTGTTGGTAGTGGTGAATCAAATGAAGAGACTTGGAGAAACCATACAATATGTTCGTGTGGTTGAGAAGATATTACGATATCTCAACACAAAGTTCAATCATGTAGTGATTGCTATTTAAGAGTCTAAAGACTTAGAGAAAATGATAATTAATGAATTGTGTGGATCATTATGAGAACACGAAGAGAGAATGAACTGTGGCAAGTAAGAACAAGTTGAGCAAGCCTTGCTATCAAAATTATCCACCAAATCTGAAAAGATTCTTCCTCAAAAGGTGGTCATGGTTAACCACATGGAAGATGTCATGGTTGTGGATATGGGCATGGTTATGTCGAAGTGAGCAGGACTCCTCTAATGAAAATAGAGATCAAATTTTCAAAGTGGACATGGAAGAGTAAGAGGAAGAAATAACTACATAAGATACAATGATTAAAGAAATAACAAATCTCAACTAGAATATTTTTCCTGTGGCCAGTATAGTTATTATGCTTGGGAATGTCAAACAACGGGAGTTGAGGAGGAAGCAAAACTTATGGAACACATCAATGATGAAAAAGAGCCAACTTTATTTCTTTCTTTCAAGGAAGAAGCCATGAGAGAGTAGAACACATGGCATCTCGATAATGGAGCAACAATCACATGACTGGTGATAAAAGTAAGTTCATAGAACTTGGCACCAAAGTGATCAGCAATGTACGCTTTGGTAATAATACAAAAGTAGACATGAAAGGCAGATGAGCCATCTTATTTAAGATAAGAAATGGAGGTCATATTCATGATGTTTATTATATTCCCAATTTTAAGAGCAATATTTTGAGTATTGGACAACTAATGGAGAATGGTTGAAAATCATCATGGAGGTCAAAGAAGCAATACGTTTAAGTTAGACCTCTAAACAACCAAAGTGATACGTTTGAAGATTTTTATGGATGATTAATCACGGATTTGGCACAAGAGATTTGGCCACTTGAATTTTGAAAGTTTAAAAGCTTTGGGAGGAAAGAAAATGGTAAAATACATTCTAACAATCGATCATCCAGATCAATTGTGTGAAGGGTGTTTACTAGGAAAGCATTCAAAGAAGAGCTTTCTTAAGCAATCTATCTCAAGAGCCACTTGTCCACTTTGACTTACCCATGCAGATGTCTGTGGTCCAATCAATCCTCTACTTCTTGGTAAAAGTTGTTACTTTATGTTATTTATTGATGATTATAGTGGAAAATCTTGGGTTTATTTCTTAAAAATAAATCTGAGGCTTTTGATTTTTTCAAATGATTTAAAGCTCTTATTGAAAGGAAAGTGGATATAGATTAAATCTATCAGAACTAATAGAGAAGGAGAATTTACTTCTAATGAATTTAAAAGCTTTTGTGAGTTGTATGGAATTTGATGTTTTCTAATAGTTCCAGGATCACCTTAACAAAATAGAGTAGCTAAACAAAAGAATCGAGTGATATTGAATATGTCAAGAACTACACTAAGAAGCAAAAATATGCCAAAAGAATTTTTAGTTAAAGCAGTTGCATGTGCTGTGTATCTTTCAAATCGGAGTCCAGCAAAAAACTTGAAGGATGTGAGCCCACAAGAAGCCTAGAGTAGAAAGAAGCCAGGTAAGTCCCATACAAGTTTTTGGATCTATTATTTATGTGCATATTCCAAAGCAAGAGAGGTCAAAGCTTGATGATAGAAGTGAGAAGTTTGTCTTCATCGCCTATGATGAGAAATCAAAAGGGTACAGGTTGTTTAATCCAAACAATGGAAAGATCATTACTAGCAGAGATGTGGAGTTCAATTAAGGAAAATCATGGATTTGGAGTTCACAAAAGGAAGGGTCATACGATTTCCTTCCTTATTTTGAAAATGAAGAACTTGTTTATCAAAAAGTTGAATCTACTCCACTAGCTTCACCAACTCCATCATCCCAGACATCATCATCTTTAACATCACCTTTGTCGAGTTCAAGTGGTGATCCAAGGAGACACCAGAGTCTTGCTAACATTTATAATGAAACTAAATTGCTTGATGATACAAACTTATTATGTCTTTTTACAGATGTTGAACCATTGAGTTTTGAAGAATCATGTAAAGACGATAAGTGGGTTAAAGCCATGAAAGAAGAGATTCATCAAATAAAAAAGAATGATACCTGGGAACTTGTTTCTCTTCCAAATGGCCATCAACCAATTAGAGTCAAGTGGATATACAAGGCTAAAAAGGATGCTAAAGGTCAAGTGGAGAGATATAAAGTGAGACCTATCACCAAAGGATATAAACAAAGATAGGATATTGACTATGAAGAGATTTTTACTTTTGTTGCTCGTATGGAAACTATCAGGCTATTGATTTCATTTGCAACCCAAAAATAAATGGAAAATTCAAGTCGGCCTTTCTAAATGGCTATCTTGAGGAAGAAGTATATGTTGAACAACCATAGGGTATGTTGTTGAAGGAAATAAAGACAAAGTGATAAAGGTAAAAAAGGCATTGTACGGGCTCAAGCAAACACCAAGGGCTTAGAACAATCGAATTGATAAGTACTTCTAAGATAATAGATTTTGGAGATGCATGCACAAGTATGCTCTGTATCTAAAGCAAGATCAAGGAGACATTTTAGTTGTTTGTATCCATATGGATGATCTTATTTTCACAGTCAACAATCCCAAAATATTTAATAGTTCCAAGAAAGTGATGGCATGTGAATTTGAGATGAGTGACATGGGTCTCATGTCTTACTATCTGGGAATGGCAGTAAAGGAAATGGAAGGTGGGATATTTATCTCACAAGAAGGCTATAAAAAGGAGATACTCAAGAAGTTTAACATGTCAAAATGTAAGCCTGTCAGCACCACCATAGAGAGTGGAGTAAAGCTATCCAAGATGAAAGGAGATGCAGAGAGCATGAATCCCACAATATTCAAGAGTTTGGTTGGAAGTTTGAGATATTTGACTTACACAAGACTGAATATCCTATTTTTAGTAGGATTGGTGAGTTGTTTAATGGAGAAACCCTCATCATCTCAGATGAAAGTGGCTAAGAGGATTGCTTTACCTTAAAGGTACAAGTAATTATGGAATCATTTACTTGTCTTCTAATGATTTCAAGTTGATGGGTTATTGTGATAGTAATTTTGCTGGAGATATTAATGATAGAAAGAACACTACTGGATTTGAGTTCTTGCTAGGAAATAATGCAATTTTGTGGTGCTCAAAGAACTAAAGAATTGTCACACTTTCGACTTGAGAGTCTGAATATGTTGCTGCTATTTCTTATGAATGCCATGTTATTTAGTTATGGAGATTGTTGAAAGAAATCTATTTGGAGCAAAATGACCCAACCAAAATCATGATTGATAATAAATCAGCTCAAGCCCCAACAAAAAATTCAGTGTTTTATGATCGAAGCAAACATATTGGCACGAGGTATCACTTCATTTGAGAATGTATGAAGAAGAAAGAAGTTGAATTGGAATATGTGAAAACAAGTGATTAGATTACTGACATTTTGACAAAGCTGTTACAATATGATAGCTTTTGGCAATTAAGAATGAGACTTGGGATGATGAGAAGTTCAAGTTTACAAGGGTGTGTTACATAGTAAATTTGAAATTAAGACATAAGTTACTATAGAATAAATGGTAAGTTGGTGTTAAATTAATATGAACTTAAGTTAGAAACAATTAAATCAAGTAAGTTAAAAGTTTATTTAATTTTTTGAATTTATTTCTAGTGATAAGTTTCTTTTGAGAAACTAGTATAAATAGGTCTTATTTTTCTCATTTGTATCAAGTCAAGTTGAGGACTTCAAATATACATACACATTTGAGTTATCTTCTTTCTTTTGTGAGTGTGTAATTTAGTGAGAGCCCACTTACTTCCAACACTAGTCCCCAAACATCCAAGTGAATCAATATAAATGATGTTTCACATTTCTTAAAACTTATTGGGTAAGAGACATAATGACTTTTAGCTAAAATACAGGTTTCACACTTAAAATCATACTCATGTAAGCTTGAGAACAAGCTCAGAAACAAATGTCTTAAATAAGAAAATGATGGGTGTCCTAGTCGACGATGACTCAACCAAACCTATTATTCTTTCTCATTCAACTGTTTTGTAAAATTAGCTTGACCAAAACTGAGATCTTCTGTGTAGCAGAGGCCATCCCTTTTGGTACCACAACCAATAATCACCTTAGTGAGAATATCCTAAAATAAACAGAATTTAGGATAAATTAGAGCACAACAATTCAACTCCTCAATGGCTTGGCAAATAAATAATAATTTATTTGAAAGAGGTGCCACTAATAAAGGTTTAGATAATGAAAAAGAAGATGAGAGGGCCACTTTTCTAGCCCTTGTAATAGGGTATGTTACTCCATTTGCATTGACAATACAGATCTATCTTGGTTGATTGATTTCAATAATGTCTTATTGATCAAATGTCATGTGATTAGTTATACCAAAGTCAATAATCCAACCATGTTTACCTAATTCATTCAGGGCCATAGATGAAAATACTACAACATGGAGAGATTTCTTTTATGGCATAAGATAGAGTTGAGCTTCAGATTTTTCTATGGTAGAAGGAGAATCTTTAGAGCTCACAAATATGACTCAGCTAGCTTCTTGCTTCCTTTTTTCTTTGAGGTCATTCCACCATTCTGGATAGCCATGTAGTTTAAAACACGTACCTCTTATGAGTTTTGTATTTCAGCAATGTGTGCAACCCTCTTCCTTAGCTTGTGACTTTAACTTTATTGTTGTATTAGGCTTCCCTTTTGTCTGTAGCTATAATGAATGTGATTTTTGTTGTTTTTATCCTCCCTTTGAAACCACGACAGCACCTAGTAAGGAATCTTCTTTAGTCAACATTACCATTTACCTTAAATCTTCTCGTCGAACATATGCATAGGCTTGCTCAACTATAGGAAATGGCTGAAGTTTAAGTATATCTCCTTAGACCTTGTCAAGAAAATCATCTAATCCATAAAGAAATGTATAAACTCTATCTTCCTACAAGATGAAGTTATATTAGCTTGACATTTCATGGGATTTGGGCCAAGAAAATCAATTTCCCTCAAGAGGCCTTAGAGATTATTGAAGTATGTCTCAATTGAACCTCCACCTTGTTTAAGTCTCATCACTTTTCTCTTGAGATCATAAACTTGTGAGGTGTCACTGCCATCAAAATATGTTGTAGCAATGGCGTCCCATACTGCTTTTGCTATTGGAAATCTAATGTAGTTGCCAATTAATTTTGGATCTATCGAGCTGATAAGCCATCCTTTCACTACTGCATTTTTTGTTCTCCAATTTCTAAAACTAGGATATATTTCATGGGGTTGGGGGAAAACCCCATTTATATATCCCAACTTGTCTTTGCCTAAGATATACATCTCCATAACTAGAGAACAAAGTCCATAGTTAGTATAGTCCAACTTGATGCCAATCATTTTGGGGATGGATTCATGATTCACCACGGTTGAGGTTTGGTTCAATATCTGTGACATTTTTTATGATAGAGAGCCATGATGGAATTCTATTCTTGGAAAATTTATGTTGAGGAAGATTTTGAAGTATCATCTCCCCTGGTTCTCAAATTCTTAGGGAAAAAAAGAGGTCTTTTAGCCTAAGCTCTTATACAATGATAAAAAAAAAGGTATTTCTTTCTTATTCTTTTCTAAATATAAGAGAGTAAATTATATAGAATTCACAAACTTTACAAAAAGGAAAGATACAAATATTACATAAGGAAAGAAGTTACTTTTATACAATATCAATGGTATTCAATCATATATGGAAAGAATTGACATATCTCCACAAAATCTTCATTAACAGCTCATGTCAACATAAGAGAATAGAGAAAAGGAAATATAGGTGGAAACCATGATATCATTTGAAAAAAAAAAATTAACATGATTATGATCAGAGTATAATTATTTGGTTTTACAGGAAAATGCATAGCTTGAAAAGAGAAAGAGAATAATTAAAGTGATAATTTTAAACAATTTAGGGAAATAATTAAAGGTTATTCCTGTGACTTTGAGGTATGAATAAAAGTTATGATAGAGTAGTTAATTATTCTGAACGGCCTGAATTAGACTATGAAATGGTCTTGTAGGCTGTAGAGAGAAAATAAATGGCCATGAACATGACTAAGAAGACAACTGGAAAGGAAAGGAAATTATAAGATTATAATATGAGAACAAATAAAAATGGCAATATATTTATGTAAATGTGGGAAAAAATTTAGTCAAATGTGAAATAAAATTTGTGTATCAATGCATTCATGCAAAGAAAACACTAGGGTTTCAAAGAAAAACTAAGATTACATTCGGATTGTTTTTGGTTTCAGGTTTTTTAAGAGAAAAAAATCAAAACACGTTTGATAATTTCACTAAGTTTTAGATTTTCTTAATTACACAAGAAACAATTTTGGTTAAATATGGAATATATAAAACATGATTTTGAAGGTTTTGATTTTGAGAAGAAATTTACATCAATAAAATTATCTTTTTTATATTTTTTTTATTTTATGCATATATTTTCTTCTCTTTTTTATTTCTTTTTTTTTTTTTTTGCAAATCCACATATAAAGTGAGGCACTTGTCTTTTTTTTTTAATTTTTTACTTTCTTTTTTAATAATTTATTTAATTATTATATATATAGTATCTAATTAATATTATGATTCATCAGTAGAATAAACAATATAATTTTTCTGATAAGTTAACAAAATGACAAGAAAATTTAGAAAAAAAAAGTTTATGAGTATGAAAAGTTATGTATCATATACAACAATATAACTATTTCATGAGCTAATTCTCATCATTCCACTAAAAGTTCTTCAATTAGTGAAAATGAATAAAATAATAAGAAAGTGGATAGTTCTCGTGAAGAACATGAAGACAAAAAAAAAAAAAAAAACTTAAAAAAGCAAATGATGGAAGGTCTAATAGTAGGAAAACAAAGAGAAAGATTTGAAAAAATAATGAGTCAAATCTTAATCAGAATTGGGGAAAATTCAAAGAAAAAGTAGAATCTTTAATTGTATTATATTGATTTTTTATATTCATAATTGATTATTTTTTGTTTAAATATGATAATTATTAATTATTTTTAAAAAATATTTATTATTAAATACTATAAATTATGTGTATATATAGTAAAAAATTATGATATAGCTTTTATAAATATAAAATAAATTACTACAAATTAAAAATAAAAATTAAAAATAATTTTTAATCTTGAAAAATAATGAAAATAAACTAAAAACTTACAACCAAGAGCACTAAATCAACAAATTCTTTTTCATTACAGCCTCTTTCCTTTATGTATTTCAAATTTAAAATGATATAAACACATGTAAGAGGGTATATATACGAAGTGATTTCCCTACTTTTAATGGGGAATTATTTTAGTTTAGTAAGATTTGAAATATGGGTGAGTACGGTTTGACCCAATCCAAATATTTAAAAATCTCTAGAACTATTTTAAAAGTCAGAAGTTTTAAAAATGCAAGATCCAAAATCATTCCATATATAAAAATCTCAACATTGTATTCCTCCATAATTGTTGGGACAATTCATTCCGGGGATTCGGTATTTTCGATACTAAATATTATTAATTAAAATATTTTTAAAACAAAATTTTTATCAACTAATATTTTTTAGTAAAAGCATATTATAAAAAATAAAAAATTTAATTCATAAAAGATTTAGATTTATCAATGTTTTTCAAATTAGTACCAAAAAGTTATTTTTTAAAAAAAAATGTAAGTTTACATGCAGTCAAACACTGATAGAAAAGTACGATGATACAACTTTTAATATAAATTAAAACTTAAATTTATATTTTAACTTGTATAAGCTATATATATTTATCTATTTTTTTAATAACTTTATCCATATATTTTTTACTTTTAATAATTAGGCCTTAATAGAAATATTTTTAACTATAAATAAATATTGTTTTTATATTAATTATTGAATATGTAACATCTTAATTATATTTCACAAATTATATATAATTAATACTACTTAAATTATTTTTAACATAGTAGTCTTTAAGGGTTTTTTCATATACTATATCATCTATATTAGTAAAACTAAATTAAAAATATGTTAAAAATTTTGGTTATTATTTTAGTTATTTAGTTCGGTACAATATAGTTCGGTTTAGTATAGTTATTGGTCCAAATATATCTTAATATCCAGAACCATTCCACATTATAAAAAAATTAGTACAGTTCAGTTTGGAGAAAGTCAAAAAGTCAATGGATCTTTTTGGTTATGGATATTTCTGTACGGGTATTCATATCATTTTGGATATCTCTAAGATTCGTGTTCAACCCTAGTTTGAAGCCAATTTATACAAGTAGTTAAAACAAAATGAATATCTCAGTAAGCCAAATGCTTAGTAAACCAGATGGAGACAACCCTAAAGCTTCACGAATTGATTAAGACATGAAGCTTATTTATTTATTTTTATTATGGTCTCCCAAACTTTCATTATGACATGATAATTGAGGTACATTTGACCATAAATTGCAGCAAACCCTATCCAATTAGTAAATTACTTTCCAACCATTAATTATCTAATCCTAATTACCACTCTTAATTATTGCAACAAAATTTTCCCAAAATGGGGTTTAAACTCGTTTTATAAGAAGCATGTCGAATGGACAATTATCCCTCTCTAAATGCTTACACACAAATATCAAAAGGAAAAAAATCACCATGGCTTCTTCCTCTGCCAAGCCTATTTTCAATCCATCCTTAATGGTCACTAGGTCTTCTTCCAGACCATCATCATCAAAATTCTTCCTGCCAAAGAATAACTTTACCTCCATACCCAATTTCTCCATAAAAGTGAGTCGTTCTGAGCCTTGGTGATATTCTTTATTCATTAAGAATGCGTTAAACAGTACAATCGAAATAATTTCTGAAATGTCTCCAAAAATAAAGACAACTTTTAAGAAAGAAAAACTAACAATCTTGGTTCCCGAGAAACTTGGAGAGGCTGGGTTGGAACTTCTACATAGTTATAGTAACGTAGAGTGTTGTTATGATCTTTCAAATGAAGATTTGTGCAAGAAAATTTCAACATGTGATGCATTGATTATGAGAAGTGGAATGAAGGTGAGTAAAGGGGTGTTTGAGACAACGAAAGGGAGATTGAAGGTTGTCAGAAGAGCAGGCGTTGGTATAGACAATGTGGATGTGGGAGCAGCCACTGAATTGCTTGGTTATTAATGCTCCAACTGCAAACATGGTTGTTGCTGCTGAGCATGGGATCGCTTTGCTTGCTTCCATGGCACGAAATGTTGCACTAGCTGATGTCTCCATGAAAGCTGGTACACTATATATCAGTCTTTATTATTATTATTCTTTTGTCTTTTCTTTCTAAAATTTCAAGTTCATATATATTCCAATCATTTTACATGAGCAAGGATTTTTTTTTTGTTACAAACTTTCATGGATCTTAAGTCTCAGCTACGGGTTTGCTTCTTAGATCTAGAGTTTTTGTGTCTTGTCTAGCATGAAGATTAAGGTGAGCCTAAGGTTTGTGCTTGATTTTGTCTAGTATGGAGAAGGAGTTGGAAGGTTTGTGGAAGAAGTTTTCATTAACAAAAAATGAGGAGGAGGAGGTTGAGTTCGCGGAAGAGGGGGCAGGTAAAGATGTAGAAAGGTTTCGATTGTGCTTGATAGGCATGATTGTCTCTAATAAACCTCTCAATTTAAAAGCCATGTCCAATGATTTTAATGGTGCTTGGAGACTGAACAAGGGTATCTCTCTGAGTTATGCAGGTAATGGGTTATTCTTGTGTAAGTTTCAGTCTATGAAGGATAAGGATCAAATTTTAAGAGAGGGATCATGGGACTTTGATAGACAACTAATCATATTATTAGAGATCAATATGCATGAGCAATTATCTGAGATCAAGCTGGTATGATGCTCTTTTTGGGTTCGTATATGTAACCTGCCCTTGAATAGAAGAGATCCTAGAACAGTAACCATGATAGCATGTAAATTGGGGAGGATTCAATAGATCAAAAAGCAGGATGTAAACTCGCTAGGAAGGTTTATTCGCATAAGAGTTGCCATCGACATTAGAAAGCCATTAATATGGGGGACAGTGGTCAGAAATTAAGGTGATAAGATATGGGTCTACTTTCGCTATGAGAAGCTGCTGAAATATTGTTACTGGTGTGGTATGATTGGTCATAATGAAGAAGATTGTGAGGAGAAGCCCGATGATGTTGAGCTTATGGATCTACGCTACGTGCCACACCCATTCATAATAAGTCATATGTGCAGATGTATCCACATATGAATACCCAGGTAAACTCTACTTTCAGTCAAGAATCTAAGTGTGGTGAGCAGGGTAATAGTCATACACGTTGTAAACTGGACCTCAGTATTGCATCTTCTCAATCCTGTGTTAGGGAGTTAGCTGCTGGGGTTGAGGTTATGCAAATGATGGATTCGAGGGTTGGGAATAAGGGTGGTGAGGGTGCAAGAGGTGAGGGCATAGGTGGTGAGGGCGTTATTCACCTGACAATAAACACAGAGTAGAGTCATCAAAAAAAGGATGAAGAAAGGGATGTAATAAAGGAAAAGGGCAAGAATGTAATAATTGAGGATAGATAGTATAGGGGCAGTAGGGCTTTTTCCATGGCCAACCTGGATGAGGAGAGAGGGGTAAGTAATAGGAGAAGATCTAAAAATGCTATAAGATCATGCAACATTGAAGGACCTAAGTGGTCTTTGGGAAAAAATGAGGGATTGGTGACAATTTCAGTCATGTAAGTTACGAATACATTTATTGAGCTTTCATTTGACAATGGGATTAGAAAAAGAAAGTGGGAAGCTGGTGTGGTGTTGATGGAGTACGATGGATAAGCTGAGGATAATGGGCAAAATGCATATACAGGGATGGAGAAGCGGGCTAGTATCCTACCAATTGGTGTTGTTTCCAAAAGTTTAAAGGCAGAGACTTCTAAACAGTCCCGCCTTGCACCATGAAAACATTTAGTTGGAATGTCCAAGGTTTGGGTAACCCTTGGACATTAAGAGCGCTCAAACAAATGATTAGAGCCAATTGCCCAAACATCATCTTCTTGATGGAGACTATACTAAATAAGCAGGAGATGGAGGGTGTTAAATCTTATTTTCTATCTTTTAATTTTTTATGGTATATGCCTTTGGCAGATCGGGGGGTTTAGTTTTAGGATGGAAAAAAGACATTGACTTGTCAGTTCTAAAGTTTTCTCAACATTGCATTAATTTCCTGATGCATGGTGTAACAACCCTATACTCCATATAAGCACTATACATATACCTGGTATACATACAATGCGTATATAAAGTATAAGAATGTCACTTTTAGTTTCTATTTAAAAATCTTTATCCGAATCTAAACAACATTATGTTAATTTTAAGAAATATTTATAAAAATCATGATTCTTATCAAAAAGTGAATCATAACTAAAATCATACATGTATGCATCACCTTCTAGTTGGTCTCGAGACACTCTTACACTTCTCGTGGCATCACAGCTAGATTTCCAGATCAACCGCATAAATACCTGCGCGATTAAACAACCACGCTAAGCTCGAAAGCTTAGTAGTACAACTGAATAATAAAATATACTTTACCAAATTATCATACCTCATATGTTTAGCTTTATGGTTTATTGTTCTCTTACCACATTTTCCTTTCTTAATGCATTCTTCATAAGTTCCTACTAATTTCATAAATTAGTTATATAATCACATAGAACATTCACAACTCAATTCTTCCCTTTTTCTATCTCATATACATATAAATATACATCATTTCAACAAAGCACCATTTTATGTTCTATCCAAACCTTCATGAAGACAATTCTCACAAATTCCACATTCATATACAATTTACACATCATACAACATTTTCATAAATTCATATATCAAGAAAGTCCCTCAAAACATATTCACTTTCAATACATCAATACACATATTACAAAATCATACTTCCAATAAAGGCAGTTATAGATCTCATTACTCATTTATTTCAACATTTGAATATCACATTGTAAACAAAGACAGACTCGGGCCCGAACAATACTAATATGTTATTCAAAGTTCAGAGTTACTGCTTTGGTCTATAATCATAATCATCAAGCCCGTAGGCATCATATATAGATATCTCTATCCATGGATAGCGTAACAGACCCAGTCTCTTGGATCATCAACTCGGCTAAACTCGAGGAGATCCTCAACCCGGCAAGACTGTTACTACAATTCTCATATATGACATTTATCAAGTAACAGACCCAGTCTCTTGGACCATCAACCCGACTCAATCGAGGAGATCCTCAACCCGGCAAGACTGTTACTAATCATATATCTTATAAGCACAAATCTCATAGTGTAACAGACCCAGTCTCTTGGACCTCAATTCAACTCAAATTGAAGAGATCCTCAACCCGGCAAGACTGTTACCTTTCATTTTATAGGCATGCCTCCCAAATCCAGAACTCTGAAATTGAATAACACATTAGTTACACAATTCATTTATTAATTCATTATCAACTTCATCATCAATTAGGCAAACATGCCTTATCTCTTTCACTTGAATCATCATAGCCAATCACAATGGCTTTCCATCACATTTAAATCATTATAGTCAATAACAATGACTTCTCATCATATTTTTCATAATATATATATATATATAAGTCATCATTGCAATTCATAAGATTCACAATGCATTATACACAACATTGTTCATATAGTATCATAAACATCATTATTATCATCTAATCATATTGATCAATTCATCACTCAACAATACATAATCAATGGCATTGCACATACCATTTTCCATGATCATTATCTCTTCCACATTTCCTATATCATCATTGTTATATACAAAACAATTTACATTATACATGAATGTAGAATCTTCTATACACATTTGGTTGGATCATTATTGTTTTTAAGTGTGTTTAGATACAAAAGACCCTTGAAGATCCAACAAAGTAAGAAGAACAATTAACAAACACAATAATAAACACCCTCAAGGGACACGGCCAAGCCTGTGGCCGTGTCTCTCAACCAAAAGTTCCAGTAGCAAACACGGGCAGTAGACACGGCCAAGCCAGTGGCCGTGTCTCTCAACATAAACAATCCAGAAGCAGACACGGCAAGGGACACGGCCGTGTCTCTCAACACAAACTAGGCAGTGGCAAACACGGTCAAGGGACACGGCCAAGACAGTGGCCGTGTCTCTCCAAAAACCATTCAACACGGCCAAGTTGGCCCTAACTTGGCCGTGTCTCTCATAACTTGGCCGTGTCCTTCAATGATTCAAAGACCAAACACTTCCAAATTCATCCAAGCCCTTCCAAAATCACACCACAACCCTATTAATCATCATCTTTATTAATATTTATCAATTTCCTATCATTTTAACATATAATTATCTTCACTATATCATCATAATAATCAATATATACTCCTCACTATAATCAACTACTCAAAGTACCAATTCATTTATACACAACCCTAACTCAACAATTCATCATCATTCTCACAATTATCTCAACTTATCATCACTTAGATGATAGTTCAATACATTTACATGCTTCAATCTTTTCTTTTCATCATCTTACACACCCATTATACCAAATATAAATCTCAATCCAAAAGAAATCAAAACAAGAAGATAAAAACTCATATATTTCTATAATCAATAAAAATCCACTTAAGAGATTAGTACTTACTTGAATAGCATGCCAAATCTTCATCTCCATCTTCAATTCCCTTAAATTCCTTTAATCCTTGGTGCTTCTCTCTCTAGCTTCTCTCTCTCTCTCTCTCGTTCACCAAACAGAAGAAGAAGAAGAATGAAGTTTCTCCATTCTTCCTTCGTTCTTATCCTTTATAATAATAATAATAATAATAATAATAATAATAATAATAATAATAATAATAATAATAATAATAATACCATTAAATCTCCTCCACACAAATTTCTTTTGCTTTCCTCTTCTTTTTCTTTTTGTCCTTATTATCATTATTATTATTATTAACTAATTATACAAATATATATATATATATATATCTCACTTTCCTACACCAATTTATACATCATGAATATGTGATGTATATGTTATATATATTGCATTTATATTTCCCATATCACCAAATACCATATATACACTTTATTATTCATATCCATCTAGCTCTTATAATATTTTCCTTACATATTTTACCAACATATCTTCTCTTCACTTCTTTTCTCTTTCCCCTTAATACACACACAAATTATATCCAATTAAATAGCTCCAAAACTTTTGGGGTGTACCTTGGGATATTACAATTCTCTCCCCCTTAAATAATTTCGTCCTCGAGATTGTCCAACATAATAACAATCAATTTAAAACAAATTACCATCTTAATTTCCATACGAAGATAATCGTATCGTACATTATAACTTTATCAAATCACATAACTTCTACTCTCCCCCTTAGAAATAATCATCTTCTCTGAAATTCATAATTCATCATTGTATAGGTATATATATATATATATATCTTTATACCTTGTTACTTTCTCAGCAAAGCAATCAAAATGACTCATTACATTTCCAATGAATTTTATCTTTGTATTAGAGTCAAATTATCACTTTATCTCTTGATAGATATCTCTTAACTTTAACCTCAAAAATCATTAATTAATCTTAACATTAATTATTCCATTCTTTCAATCACTTTCAAAATAACATTTGCTAAACCTCAATGGATAACAATATCCTTACTTCCTTAATATAAATATTAATACCAAACTTTTAAACTTACTTAACAGGTAAACAACATTTCTCTTTTTCTCACCTTGTACCATTGATATAATTCAATTTATTTATGTTTATTCATAAGCCAAGATATTACATTATACACATTACCATTTAACTTTTACACTCTCAATACAACTGCACATATTAAATCCCAATATTAACTTGCAACTTTAGCAAACTCTGAATCAATCGATCTATTTATCACAATATACTAATATTTCCATCTTATTCGATTCAAACCAACAATTAACTTATCAAAATTTATCATTGGGTTTCACAATATATATATACCTATATAAATATAACCTAATTCCATTAGGTCAAACTTATATTCAAATTCTAGTCTTTCATATTCATATATTGTTGATTCAAGCCACAGTTCCATACCTTATTAGGATATTCATAAATTAATACTAACAATGCCCATATTCTTATCATACATCACAATGTATTTCAATGTTGTATTTATACATCTCATCATTCACATAATCTTATTTCAATAATTATATCATCATCTCTTATATTCATTCAAAATTTATCAAATTAGCCAACCACTATAGCTTTATAAACGAACTTTTTCCCCAACCAGATTGGTAATCCAAGTTTGGTTGTCCAACACATTGGATCCGCATGATTCCACAGGAGGCAGATACGTCTGTTCATTTATCTTTTCACAATCAATTAGATAATCTACCTCCATTATAATTCATTTCTAACATCATTGCCAACATTTATGGTTTCTCATCACATCAAAATAGTATACTCATATATCATCAACTATATTGAACATCTCATTATACAATCATATCATTTCCAACATTATTCATACTCCCATAAATTTTAAGTTCATTCACGTAATCACTTTACACTGTAAATATATCCTATATAACTTTCATAGATGATTACAGTTTCTTTCCTTTTATTATTTCTTCACTTCACCCAATATTACTATATTTATATAATTATTGTTTTATCACACAATTCATAGCTTAAAACTTTATCACAATTCTCTTCCCTTGCTTTACTTCTCATAAT
Organism: Garcia nutans; assembly: GCA_947685225.1. Lineage (NCBI taxonomy): Eukaryota > Viridiplantae > Streptophyta > Magnoliopsida > Malpighiales > Euphorbiaceae > Garcia > Garcia nutans. The sequence continues at coordinate 43,490,130 of CANTUV010000045.1, forward strand.
TACAATTAAATTTTTAATATCGAAAGTATAAGATATAACTTCACCAATCATATCTTTTAATCATGTTTCTGGAAACATAGTTATCCATCTCAGTTCTAAATCTGAAGATAATAAAACTAATCACTAATCACACTAACCAAATCATATGACAATGATATATTAACAATCACACTTAAGGGTTGTAAATCAATATTGTTCTTCTATTATTCAATTTCCAACCTTTACAATTATAATACTAACTTGTATCACATATATTATATATTTATTCTTCAAGCTTTTATTACACCAAGAATTAATACATTTTAATTCCATCTCCAAAACAATTTGCTTTTGCTAAATTTATCATTATTAACCCAACTCATGTTTAATAATATTATCTTTAACATTTCCTAAGCCCAACCTTCAATTAGATACCAATCTTACATAAGTATCTTTCATTACTCCATTTCCAATCCATCTCTTCTAAAAATTTTCAAATATATAACTCCTTCCTTACAATTTCTTATTACACACTTATACATAAAAAAAATATATCCACATAAATTCTTTGAGCTCCAACACATCTTATGATAATCTCATTTCGTTATTACTATAACAGTTTCACTTTTCAATATTACTCAGGTCTATTCTCACTCCTAATACCATTAAACATGTAATGATATAAAATAATAAACATATTATCCACACCTTCATAGATCACATTCATATCAAAAGTTCATTTCACAAATCCTCTTTATATAAACACATAATTATGCAATTTATTAAATTTCCCTTTTTCATATAGTTTATACCAATCTAATATTTATCATTTTCCTTTGACTATCATCATGCTCATTTGTTTATTATAACTTAAGTTATTCATTAACTTTAATAAATATATACACTCTACTTATAATATTATTTCACAAAGAGATTACTCACATTTGTTTTTAGATACCTTTAACATATTTTTTTATATCCATTTGTTCAATCCCTTTTTCTTTTATTTCACACCAAATTTTTATTACTATCAATCTCATTCCTTTCATGAGCACTAATATTCATTTCATATATCTCATGTATTAAATACATTAAACTATCAATATTTAATTTATCTTTATCCACATTCCATTACAACCATAAATTCTCAACTTACTAATTTACTTAAACTTCAATTTATTCATCTCACTTTCTAAATATCACTTTAAAACATCTTATATGTATATACCACAAAGCAACACCAATACATATAAGTTTCATAATTATTAAGCTCATTCCAAAACTCTAAATATCCCATACTACCACCATTAACATGAGCTTCCACAATATTCAAATATATCACATCTCTAACATTGAAATCCCCATGTTTGCATTGAAATAACAATACAAACAATACCAATATATCTCTTTGTACTTAACCAACATCATCTTTTTTTTTTTATCATACACATATCAATAATCAAACTTTTTACTTATAATTTCCACATCATTTCTTTACATCACAATCACTTCTCAATTATCAACATTTCAAAATTTACTTTCATATGAAACCTCATTTGAATACTATCATTTATCTCATGTAATTCAAATACATCACAATTCACATAATGCCACGTTCGAGACCAACCTAGATGTGAATGCATATGCATGTATTACCAATTGCATTTCAAAACTCTTCTTTTCAATACTTATTTAAACATTTCAAAAAAAGTTTCTTTTTAATTTCACTTAGGCCGAGAATCTCGAACCTAAGCTCTGATACCAAAATAACTGTAACAACCCTATACTCCATATAAGCACTATACATATACCTGGTATACATACAATGCGTATATAAAGTATAAGAATGTCACTTTTAGTTTCTATTTAAAAATCTTTATCCGAATCTAAACAACATTATGTTAATTTTAAGAAATATTTATAAAAATCATGATTCTTATCAAAAAGTGAATCATAACTAAAATCATACATGTATGCATCACCTTCTAGTTGGTCTCGAGACACTCTTACACTTCTCGTGGCATCACAGCTAGATTTCCAGATCAACCGCATAAATACCTGCGCGATTAAACAACCACGCTAAGCTCGAAAGCTTAGTAGTACAACTGAATAATAAAATATACTTTACCAAATTATCATACCTCATATGTTTAGCTTTATGGTTTATTGTTCTCTTACCACATTTTCCTTTCTTAATGCATTCTTCATAAGTTCCTACTAATTTCATAAATTAGTTATATAATCACATAGAACATTCACAACTCAATTCTTCCCTTTTTCTATCTCATATACATATAAATATACATCATTTCAACAAAGCACCATTTTATGTTCTATCCAAACCTTCATGAAGACAATTCTCACAAATTCCACATTCATATACAATTTACACATCATACAACATTTTCATAAATTCATATATCAAGAAAGTCCCTCAAAACATATTCACTTTCAATACATCAATACACATATTACAAAATCATACTTCCAATAAAGGCAGTTATAGATCTCATTACTCATTTATTTCAACATTTGAATATCACATTGTAAACAAAGACAGACTCGGGCCCGAACAATACTAATATGTTATTCAAAGTTCAGAGTTACTGCTTTGGTCTATAATCATAATCATCAAGCCCGTAGGCATCATATATAGATATCTCTATCCATGGATAGCGTAACAGACCCAGTCTCTTGGATCATCAACTCGGCTAAACTCGAGGAGATCCTCAACCCGGCAAGACTGTTACTACAATTCTCATATATGACATTTATCAAGTAACAGACCCAGTCTCTTGGACCATCAACCCGACTCAATCGAGGAGATCCTCAACCCGGCAAGACTGTTACTAATCATATATCTTATAAGCACAAATCTCATAGTGTAACAGACCCAGTCTCTTGGACCTCAATTCAACTCAAATTGAAGAGATCCTCAACCCGGCAAGACTGTTACCTTTCATTTTATAGGCATGCCTCCCAAATCCAGAACTCTGAAATTGAATAACACATTAGTTACACAATTCATTTATTAATTCATTATCAACTTCATCATCAATTAGGCAAACATGCCTTATCTCTTTCACTTGAATCATCATAGCCAATCACAATGGCTTTCCATCACATTTAAATCATTATAGTCAATAACAATGACTTCTCATCATATTTTTCATAATATATATATATATATATATATAAGTCATCATTGCAATTCATAAGATTCACAATGCATTATACACAACATTGTTCATATAGTATCATAAACATCATTATTATCATCTAATCATATTGATCAATTCATCACTCAACAATACATAATCAATGGCATTGCACATACCATTTTCCATGATCATTATCTCTTCCACATTTCCTATATCATCATTGTTATATACAAAACAATTTACATTATACATGAATGTAGAATCTTCTATACACATTTGGTTGGATCATTATTGTTTTTAAGTGTGTTTAGATACAAAAGACCCTTGAAGATCCAACAAAGTAAGAAGAACAATTAACAAACACAATAATAAACACCCTCAAGGGACACGGCCAAGCCTGTGGCCGTGTCTCTCAACCAAAAGTTCCAGTAGCAAACACGGGCAGTAGACACGGCCAAGCCAGTGGCCGTGTCTCTCAACATAAACAATCCAGAAGCAGACACGGCAAGGGACACGGCCGTGTCTCTCAACACAAACTAGGCAGTGGCAAACACGGTCAAGGGACACGGCCAAGACAGTGGCCGTGTCTCTCCAAAAACCATTCAACACGGCCAAGTTGGCCCTAACTTGGCCGTGTCTCTCATAACTTGGCCGTGTCCTTCAATGATTCAAAGACCAAACACTTCCAAATTCATCCAAGCCCTTCCAAAATCACACCACAACCCTATTAATCATCATCTTTATTAATATTTATCAATTTCCTATCATTTTAACATATAATTATCTTCACTATATCATCATAATAATCAATATATACTCCTCACTATAATCAACTACTCAAAGTACCAATTCATTTATACACAACCCTAACTCAACAATTCATCATCATTCTCACAATTATCTCAACTTATCATCACTTAGATGATAGTTCAATACATTTACATGCTTCAATCTTTTCTTTTCATCATCTTACACACCCATTATACCAAATATAAATCTCAATCCAAAAGAAATCAAAACAAGAAGATAAAAACTCATATATTTCTATAATCAATAAAAATCCACTTAAGAGATTAGTACTTACTTGAATAGCATGCCAAATCTTCATCTCCATCTTCAATTCCCTTAAATTCCTTTAATCCTTGGTGCTTCTCTCTCTAGCTTCTCTCTCTCTCTCTCTCGTTCACCAAACAGAAGAAGAAGAAGAATGAAGTTTCTCCATTCTTCCTTCGTTCTTATCCTTTATAATAATAATAATAATAATAATAATAATAATAATACCATTAAATCTCCTCCACACAAATTTCTTTTGCTTTCCTCTTCTTTTTCTTTTTGTCCTTATTATCATTATTATTATTATTAACTAATTATACAAATATATATATATATATATATCTCACTTTCCTACACCAATTTATACATCATGAATATGTGATGTATATGTGAGTATATGTATATGTTATATATATTGCATTTATATTTCCCATATCACCAAATACCATATATACACTTTATTATTCATATCCATCTAGCTCTTATAATATTTTCCTTACATATTTTACCAACATATCTTCTCTTCACTTCTTTTCTCTTTCCCCTTAATACACACACAAATTACATCCAATTAAATAGCTCCAAAACTTTTGGGGTGTACCTTGGGATATTACACATGGTGATGGGGGGACAGTTAAATGGAGAGGTACTGGAGTATATGGTTGGCCTAAAGCTCATCTCAAGCATCAATCATGGAAATTGTTGTCTCATTTAGGATCTTTAAGTGCTCTCCCTTGGCTATGTTTTGGAGACTTTAACGAGATTCTATATAGTTCTAAGAAGCAAGGAGGTCAGAGTGGATGCGAATCACATATGATGGGTTTTCAATATTGTATTGACTCTTGTGGACTTTGAGATATGCATTTCTCAGGCTATAAATTTACCTAAGATAATGGCAGACAGGTTACGAGTAAAATTAAAGAGTGTTTGGATCATTTTCTTTGTAATATAGCATGGGAGGTAATGTTCCCAAATGCTCGGATCAACCATCTTATTAGAATTTCTTTAGATCATGCTCCAATAGTAGATGGCTTTGGGACAACAAATATTTCCTAGAAGAAAGAAAGGACTTTCAGGTTTGAAGCTATGTGTGTTCATGACTAAACATATGAGGAAGTAGTAAAGAAGACGTGGTGTAGCAATGGGCGAGGTTTGATGGTGCAAGATCATATTACCAGGTGTGCAAGTGAGTTAGCTAAATGGAACAAAGAGTCTTTTGGACATGTGGGCACCCTACTAAAATAGAAAGTTTGACAGCTAAAGAAACTAAATATGAGAAATGATTATGAAGATGGGGATGATCAGGTTTGGACTATTACAACATAAATTCAAGAACTACTAGGTAGGGAGGAGGTAATATAGAGGCAGTGATCTAGATCTTTATGGTTGCAGGAGGGTGATAAGACACACGAAATTCTTCCATACAAAAGCATCTGATAAAAAAAAGAAATTTTATTAGTAAGCTACAGGATGATGTAGGAGAATGGAAGGAAGGTGAAGCTGAAATTACAAAGGTAACTATAGACCAATATACTAGTGTAACAAAATGCACCCTAAAAGTTTTGGAATTATCGTTGTTTTTGGATTTAATGTATATGTTTAATGGAAAGAGAAGAGAAGTAAAGAGAGAGTGTAGATGTTGTATATGTATATATATAACATATACAAGTCAAAGAAATAGAAGTCCTAAGAAGATAAATTAATAAAAAGGAAATATTATAAGAGATAGATGTATATGGAGGATAATATGTATACATATGGTATTTAGAAAATATGGGAAATATAAATACAATATATAAGGCATATACATATACCAACATATACATTACATATACCTAATGTATAAAGTGGTGCAAGAAAAGTAAGTTTATATAATTAATTAATTAATAATAATAATAAAAGAAAAAGAAGAAAAGAAAGTCAAAAGAGAAGGAAAGTGTGTGGTGGAGGTTTTTAGAAATAATTAATTAATTATTATTATTATTATTATTATTATTATTATTATATATGATAAACATGAAAAGAAGAGGAGAAAAGATATTTTTCTTCTTCTTCTTCTTCTTGCACGAGAGAGAAAGAGAAAGAGAAAGAGAGATGAGATTTTATTTGCATACACAACAAATTTATAAGGGTTTTGAGAGAATTGAAGATGGAGATTGAAGATTTGGCAAAATATTCAAGTAAGTGTTTATCTCTTTGAGTTGATTTCTATTGATTTTATGTATATGTGATTTGGTTAGTGTGTGAAGATAATGATAGTAAAAGATTAAAGGTTATAGATATGTTGAATTGGAATTTTGATAATGATTATATAGTTATTTGTGAGGATGATGATGGATTATTGAAATTGGTTAGTAAGGGTTTAATATGTATGAGTTGGAGAATTGAATAATTGATGTATGATTGATGTATGTTTGTGTTTAATGAAGTTAAAAACATAGAATACATGAGTTTGGTCCGGAAACAGAGGTATGTTGGATGCCACGCCCGTGGTCTTGGCTGCCACGACCGTGGCCATTGGAAGCCATGGCCGTGGAGGTGTCGAACAAAAGAGACAGATTCACTTTCTATGCCAAGGCCGTGGGAGTGGGAAGGCCATGACCATGGGGGTTGTTAGAGCAATTGGGCAGAATTGTTTGCTATGCCATGCCCGTGGGGGTTGGTAGGCCAGGACCGTGGGGTCCTAGAGAGAGATGTTGGTTTATAATTTGTGATCTAAGAGTCTAGTATGAGATTGATAAATGAATAATTGTATTGAATTCATGTGTATCTTTGAGAAAGAGTGTGTTATTCCTTGTGGATTAGGTGGTGAAGAAAGGTTTTGCCCTAATCCAAGTATTGAGATTATTGGAAGATGAGTTTGGTGTTGTGTGATGGCTCATGAGGTAAGTACAAATTTATATGATTGCACTTATGTACATGATTTGAGACTTAACACATTTGTTTGTAATTGTGTTAAGTAATTTATTATATTGTTAATATAATTTGATTAAGGTTATAATTAGATGATGTGAAAGATATGAAGATCATTAAAAAGGTATGTACAGATTATATTATTGCATGCATTCATATGATGTTGAGATTTAACATCCATTTGATTGCAAATGTGTTAGGAAATCTAATGCATTGTTGATGCTTATGAATAAGGTTATGTTTGGTATAATGTGAATTGAGACATAATGAGATGTGAAACCAATGTGGTTGTTTATAATGATGTACATGACATAATTGAGGCATGTTTGCCTAGATGATGTTCAATGCAATTGATGATATATATATATACTCTCTTGTTGAGATATGGAGCCATGGTAGTTGGCTAAAATGATAATGATATCAATGAGATGATTGAGGCATGGTTGCCTAAGTGATAATGAGTAAATGAGAATGAAATTTTATAATGAAATAATTAAGGAATTGTGTGCCTAATGTGTTATTCAACTTTTAGAGTTTTGGGTTTGGCGGCATGCCTATAAAGTACTGGATAGGTGAAAAGACCGGGTCGTAAGCCGATTCCAGTTGATAAATGTGAAATGTGAATTATAGTAATAGTCTTGCCGGGTTGAGGATCTCCTTGGTTTATCCGGGTTGAGGTCCAAGAGACTGGGTCTGTTACAGGTAACAGTCTTGCCGGGTTGAGGATCTCCTCAAGTTTAACGGGTTGAGGTCCAAGAGACTGGGTCTGTTACCCTATCCATGGATAGAGATATATATATATATATATTGCCTACGGGCTTGATGATTATGATATGGACCAAAGCAATAACTCTGAACTTTGAATAACATATTAGATTCTTTTTGGGCCCATGCTTGTCTTTGTTTAAATGTGATTCATGAAATGTGAATTATGGACTAAAATGTAATGTTATGAGATATATGATGTTAATTATGAAATGAGATGAAGACAATATGATGTATAATATGGACGTGGTTGTGGACATTGTGAGCATTATTTTATGAATGTTCTAATAAGTCATGGAATTATATTTTGTATTAATGATATACGTGTATATGTATATAATTATGAGTTTAGTAGAAATTAATATATAAGGTGTAATTGAAATGGGAAAATATGATAAGAAAATAAGGATATATAAAGTTAATATATGCGTATGATTGTCTGTAATCTATGTTTTTAATATTTATTTGTACTACTAAGCTTTCGGGCTTAGCGTGGTTTTGTAAATCACGCAGGTGAGTAGATGGTTGATCTGGAAGTTTAACTGTCATGCCACGAGAAGGGTAAGAGTATGTCGAGACCAACTAGAAGGTGATGCATACATGTATAACTTAATTATATTGTATTTCAGACAATATTATTATATATATGTAAGATTATTGAAAGTATAATGATTTTGGAAATGTTCAGATTAATGTAATACTGTATGAACTCTGATAAAGGTTTTAAACTGTAACAAAAAAAAATGATATTCTTATACTTTATATACGTACTGTATGTGTACCTGGTATATGTATAGTACTTATATAGAGTATGGGGGTGTTACAACTAGACTGTTTTCAAGCACAAACCAAGGAGATCTACTAACATTCTACAGGCTATAGATAATGTTGTGTCCTATGATTTGGCCCAAATTCTATCATCTCCATTCAAAAAAGGGGTAATTGCCTCCTTTCTTAAGCAAATGCATCCTACAAAAGCCCCAGGCCCTGATGGTATGTCTCCAATTTTCTTTCAGTCCTTTTGGCATATTTTAGAAAATGATATTAGTAGTTTCCTTCATGGTTTTTTAGAGTCTGCTTCAATGTCTGATTTGCTTAATCATACATGGATTGCCTTATACCAAAATATAAGATTCCTGAGAGTATGAAAGATCTATGTCCTATCATTCTGTGTAATGTACTTTATAAGCTCATTTCAAAAGTTCTGGCAAACAGACTAAAGGATGTTTTACAAAGTATCATTAGCGATTCTCAAAGTTCTTTTGTCCACGGTCATCTCATACAGACAATGCCCTTACTGCCCTTGAAGTTTTTCATTCAATGAAAAATAGGTTAAAAGGTCAAAAAGGTTTTTTCGCTCTTAAAATGGATATGAGTAAAGCATATGATCATGTTGAGTGGGATTTCCTTGAGGTTGTCATGCTTAAAATGGCCTTTCCACCTCACTTTGTTAAATTAATTATGTCTTGTGTTTGCTCAATTTCCTTTTCTTTTGGCTCTGGTGTTTTCTTATGGGGGGGATTTGAGGTTGTAGGGGTTTTTCCCAGGTCAAGTGGCTGATATTGTCTTCCACTTCTTGTCAGAGCACTGACCTCTTCAGCGAGGTCGTTCAAATCTAACACACACACTTCATTCATTTCCAAAAGAAGTTTGAAAGGATCAAACAGCTCTTCTTCCACAGTAATGGCGTGGATGGAATGATTGGGCAAAGGGTTAGTGTTGATATTTGGTTGCCTCCTGAGGGGGATGATGTCACCACTATCCACCAGATCCTGGATGCGGTTTTTGAGTGTCCAGCAAGCATCTGTTTTATGCCCATTCCCTTGATGGTATTCACAATATTCATTGACTTTATAACTGGAAGGTAATGGGTTTGGAGGAGGTCTTGGGTCTAAAGGCTTCAAATATTTCCCTTCCACAGCCTTTTTAAACACCAAATGAAGGGGTACCCCAAGGTCAGTATATTGCCTTCTTGGCTGATTTCTCGGCCCAAGATTGCCCACACGTAAAGGATTCATAGGGGCAATATTGGCCACTTGATTGACTTTGCTTGAGGAAGGAGTTTGGCTTTGTTTCTTATATTTCGATGCAGCCCCCTCATCCACTATTTTACCCAACTGTATCAAATCTTCTACCTTGGTTGCAGTCGCAATGAGCGATTTGAAAGTAGGTAGATATTGGGTTTGCAGTTGAGCCTGATATGTAGGTCTTAAATTCCTGATTATGATGTCAATCTGCTCTTGTTCAGAAGGGCGATTGATCATTTGGGCGGCCTTTGCCCTCCACCTAGTAAGGAACGAGAAGAAGGGTTCATTGTTGTTTTGTTTGGTAGTCTCAAGTTCTCTTCTGGTGACATCCACCTCAATATTGTAGTGGTATTGAGAGTTAAATGCATTGCAGATGTCTTCCCATGTATTGATCTTGGAACGGTCTAGACTCACAAACCATTTAAGGGCAGCCCCAGTCAAGGATTGTTGGAAGAGTTGAGCAAAGAGCTCATCATTTAAACCCCATGGGCTCAAGGCCCCCACATACATCTTCAAATGAGTTTTAGGGCAAGTGGTCCCATCAAATCTGTCCATCCCCGGCATCTTGAATTTTGGAGGTAATCTGGCTTGGGGAAACAAGGATAAGGAATCCATGTCTACCACCTCTTTGTGAGTTCTCATGGCAGTGATTGACCTCTCAAGCAATTCAAGTTTCCTTTTCAGTTCATCAGTTTCAGTCTTGGAGGGTGGATCCTCCAAATTGATGACAGGGGTATTAATCTGAGCAGTCACGGGGGTACTAGTTTGCCCCACAATGGGTTCCTTCCCCAAATTTTCAGGAGTAGGGACTGTCTTTGGTGCTCCTCCTAATTCAGCCAGGATGGCTACCCTTTGGGCGGCTAAAGCTTCATCAATTTTTTCTTGCATTCTAGCTTCAATTTCCTTAACCTGACCATCCAGCAAAGCCTTAATCTGCTCAATTGTGGCCATTTCAGTAATCGGAACAGTCGGTGAAGTTGGGGTAGTAGAACTTGTAGGGGATAGCTCAGTTGGTGTTGGTGTGTCTGGTGTAGGTGAAGGCACACGGACAGAGGGTACCTGAAAAGGTCAAGGGCAAAAAAATCAGGGTGGTGTGTAGGGTAGGAAAACTCTTGGTCCACTTATGTACATCAAAATTTTTCCCCAAAACGATGTTGTTATGTTGCATGAATGCACCTCATCACATCACAATTCATTTTAATGGAATGCGGTACTATCATTGGGTACATACAACCTAAGGGAAGGTTCTATTGTTATGTAAAAATAGAGAATCGGCTTATCACAGGGACCCTTGAGTCTTGAGTAAGATATACCTAACCACATGTGAAACAAGGAGTTTCGCGTGGGTCCAACAGTACGATTACTCATAGGCCACTCCAAAAGGATTGGAATGGTTTGCGACAACAGGGAGGACGCTTTGGCTGTCCGCCGGCATAATCAAGGAGACCTGCCGGTCAGCGCTACTTGCTATCCAGACTCAGAACTTTGAACAGAAAGAGAAGAAATTCATTTGAAAATAATTTTTTATGCAATGGAGGAAAAGGATTCCCCCATATATGCAAGAGAAAAAGATTCTCTGAATGACAAAACAAATGCACATTTAGCCAAACAAGAGATCCATCCAAGGAAAAAGATTCCTTTTGCCAATCTTCATTCCAATATCCTTAAGGAGAGGATATATATTGCTAGGGTACCCTGCAAAATGAATAAAAACACCCTAAAGAAGGGCAAATTAGTCAAATAAGCAATAGTAGCCTATTAGGATCCCATAAATTATTTTTATGGTCTCCCGTGGCAAGTTAATCAAATAATCAATAGTAGTCCACTAGGATCCCATAAATGGTTTTTATGGTCCCCAGTGGAGTCGCCAGCTTGTGAACCTCGGTTTTTCCGCCCGGAAAGGATCCGGGCGAAAGTTCACTCGTTGTCGGGAGTCGCCACTCAGTTTATTTTGTTCGAAGGGAAAAACTAAGAAAACCCTTGCTTGACTCCAATAACTTGTCCAATGTAAAGGCTTCTAGTCTGCGAACCCAAGGAGGATTCGGGGACTATGTCATGCTTTTGATTAACTTGCAAAAATGGAACAAATTTAAAGACAAAAAGATTGTTGGTAGTTTGTGGACTTGCTATTTGGGGTGAATCCCAAACATGCCTACATACTCCCGTTTGAATGGGAGATCAAAGCCCATGTAGTTCGGAAAAGCCTATTTAAAGGCGATGAAAATTATGCTTCATGCATGTGTGTGTGTATGCTTCGTGCATTGTCGGGCTTCATGCCAAAGATGTGAGATTTAGGTACTTTGTACCAAAAGAGTGGAATTTAGGCCCCATGCCAAAGGTTGATTTTAATTGAGTCGGGCTTCATGCCAGAGTTGTGAAATTTAGCACTTAATGCTAAATGGTGCAATTTTAGGTACTTTGTACCAAAAGAGTGCAATTTAGGCCTTTGGCCAAGTGTTGTCGGGCTTCATGCCAAAGATGTGAGATTTAGCACTTAGTGCTAAATTCTCCAATTTTAGGTACTTTGTACCAAATGAGTGCAAATTTTGGGCCTTTGGCCAAGTGTGGTTGGGCTCCATGCCAAAAATGTGAATTTCAGCACTTAGTGCTAAATTGTGAAATTTTAGGTACTTCGTACCAAAATGGTGTAATTTAGGCTCCGTGCCAACAGATTGATTTTAATTGTGAAATGTAGGTACTTTGTACCAAAAAGATGTAATTTAAGTCTTTGTGCCAAAGAGGCTGATTGATTAGTCCATTAGGCCTTAGACCTAAAAGGATTAGGTCTTTGACCGAGAAGAAATTGAGAAGAAGATCAGAATGCTTATGATATGCTCGAATTGACTGAATATGAATTATGATATTACCTTGATTAGAATTTTTCCACTTCTAAGTTCCAGATCTTGTTTCTTGCACTTTTGAGTATGATTCTTGCTTTCTACAACACAATATTAGAAATTCTTAAGCATAAAAATTTCGCCAGCATATGGGCGTAGAAAGTCCAAAAGTCCTTTCTTTTGAAAATCTGAAGCCTATTTATAGGCAAAAATCGGGCTAGACGGCGGCCGGGCCGCCAGCCACAGCGGACGAACCGCGGTGAACAGCGGACGAGCCGCGGCGAACAGGGGCTGAGCCGCCGTCATCACGGCGGCCGGGCCGCCGTGGGCGGCGGCTGGGCTGCCGTCCTGGCCCACCGCGACTCGCGCTACTTCTGCTAAAACCGACTTTCCGGGAGCTACGGGCCTCCAAAAATTATTCCGAGACCATACCCGTGATCCTTGCGTCGCACCATACATTTCAAGTACCATATTGATATATTTCCGGTGAACTTTACCAGGGACGTCCGGTCCGGCCCGGTTTTCAGTAGTCTGAGAAAATCGGCCTTCCGAGCCTCAAAATTTGAGTGTTCACAATTGCCCCCCACTGGGGTCCATAAAAATGTTTTATGGAGCCCAGTGGTCTTCTGAAGAGCGAATTTTGAGCGAGGGGTAAAAAGATCAGCCTTTTGGCATTTCTGGATTGTTTGCAACACTTCTGATTGCATTCCGACTTTTCTGTACCTGCACTTTCATTTAGCACAAACAGTACATATGTATGCATGATGTCCTCTTCTTCTTTTTTTTTTCAAAAAGGCTCTCTCTTTTTTTTTTAACCGTTGTATGAACAACTGGACCAAGAGTCTTCATAAGGTTGAAAGGATCAATATGGGAAGATATGGATAGTGCGCTGTTGCTACTTGGGTTGTGAGCTGATGCTACTCTTAGAGGCGTAGCTGGGGATTGGGATTTCTTGCACGCTTGTACCAAATTTTGGGTTCCGCAAGCTCACGTCTTCAAGTTTGGTGCCCGGATGGACGAGATGTGTCCTCTTTTTGAGGAATTTTGCTCAATCATTGGATGTGACTCAAATGCCCCCCTTTGTAAGGCATGAGGTTCAAATTGGCTATGTGGGGTCTTTTCAGAGGCTTTTCAACTTTACAAGGCCTCAAGCTCAAGCCATCAGTAATTATTTCTAGTAAAGAACTTAGAAATAATCCTCTAGGAAGTCCAACTCCACTGGGGAAGGAACTTGAATTTTTCTGAAGTTGCCCCCCAAATTATTTCCAGAGTTACTCGAACTGTTCTTCAAACTTAAGTTAGGGACCATCAGATGATCAGGCTTTTTGCAGAGCCTTCCCTTGTTCAGACTACTCCCGAGTACAGAACTTGGTTTATAGCTGAAGTTTGGCCAATTGAAAAGCCAAGGAGACGTGCATTGCTGCAAGAGCTGGAGGGAAATGAGGTGGTTCCTCTTAACGAGGAGAAGGCAGACGCTGCAGACTCTAGGGTTGACTTTTTTTTTTTTTGGACTTATGGTCTGACTCTTTTTTGTTGGTTTTTGGTACTTTATGAAAGGAATGACTCTTTTTGAATAAATGACTCCCTTGGAAATGAATGACTCTTCTTGGGATGAATGACTCTTTTTTAAATGAAGGACCCTTTAATTTGCTTTCCAAGCATTATCTACTTCATTTATTTGCTCTAATTTTTGCCTAAGCCGCCCTTTGCGGGTTTTCAGCTTAGCGGGCCCCACTATTGCCTAAGCCGCCCTTTGTGGGTTTTCGGCTTAGCGGGATTTTTTATTTTTTGTTTTTGTTTTTTTTTTGTTTTTTTTTTCTTTTTTGTTGTTTTGTTGTTGTTTTTTTTTTTTGGCAAAAGAAAGATGAATGAATGATTTTTATTAAAGCCGCCCTTTGTGGGTTTTCGCCGTCCTGGCCCACCGCTACTCGCGCTATTTCTGCTAAAACCGACTTTCCGGGAGCTACGGGCCTCCAAAAATTATTCCGAGACCATACCCGTGATCCTTGCGTCGCACCGTACATTTCAAGTACCATATTGATATATTTCCGGTGAACTTTACCGGGGACGTCCGGTCTAGCCCGGTTTTCAGTAGTCTGAGAAAATCGGCCTTCCGAGCCTCAAAATTTGAGTGTTCACAGTAAGTATGGATTATATGATGAGGACCTTATACACATTTTTAGGGATTGTAGTTGGGTGAAGGAAATTTGGAAAATAGCTCCTATATCTATCAGAGTTTATAAACTAGTGGCGAAGGGTGCTTTTGATTGGCTTCAACTAATGTTCCAATAATTATCTCAGGAGGATTTTTGTTTAAGTAGCATTATCTTATGGTCCATGTGGTTTGATCATAACCAATTGGTACATGGAAAATAGGGTAGAACGGGACGAGCCTTGATAGAAAATGCTGGCATTATGGCTCAAGAATTCACAAAGAAGAAAATAAATTTATTGTAGCAACAGGATTCAGTATGGAGGAATGGATTGTGCCATCAAACCCCCCCACTTCAAGCTAAATGTTGACGTAGCCTTTGGAAAAAATGGTGCAAGATGTGGAATGGTAGTCCGCGATTCAACAACGCATGTTATTGTTTCTGCTAGAAGGAAACTGAACCGATGCTCATCAGTTAAGCATGTTGAAATGAAATCTATTCTCTTTGGAATTCAAATTGCAGTAGACTGTGCTGTGCAGCAGCTTCTCTCAAGAGGCCTTGGAGATTATTGAAGTATGTCTCAATTGACCCTCCACCTTGTTTAAGTCTTATCACTTTTCTCTTGAGATCATAAACTTGTGAGGTGTCACTGCCATCAAAATATGTTATAGCAATGGCGTCCCATACTGCTTTTACTATTAGAAATCTGGTGCAGTTGCCATTTAATTTTGGATCTATCGAGTTGATAAGCCATCCTTTCACTACTGCATTTTTTGTTCTCCAATTTCTAAAACTAGGATATATTTCATGGGGTTATGGGAAAACCCCATTTATATATCCCAACTTGTCTTTGCCTAAGATATACATCTCCATATCTAGAGACCAAAGTCCATAGTTAGTATAGTCCAACTTGATGCCAATCATTGTGGTGATGGATTCATGATTCACCACAGTTGATGTCTGGTTCAATATCTGTGATATTTTTGGTGTTAGAAAACCATGATGGAATTCTATTCTTGGGAAATTTCCGTTGAGGAAGATTTTGAAGTATCATCTCCTATGGTTCTCAAATTCTTAGAAAAAAAGAGGTCTTTTAGCTTAAGCTCCGATACAATGATAAAAAGGTATTTCTTTCTTATTCTTTTTTTAATATAAGAGAGTAAATTATATAGAATTTACAAACTTTACAAAAAGTAAAAGATACAGATATTACATAAGGAAAGAAGTTACTTTTATACAATATCAATGGTATTCGATCAAATATGGAAAGAACTGAAATATCTCCACAAAATCTTCAGTTACAACTCATGTCAACATAAGAGAACAGAGAAAAGGAAATATAGGTGGAAACCATGATATCATCTGAAAAAATTAACATGATTATGATATGAGTGTAATTCTTTGGTTTTGCAGAAAAGTGCATAGCGTGAAAAGACAAAGAGAATAATTAAAGTGATAATTTTAGACAATTTACGGAAATAATTAAAGCTTATTCCTGTGACTTTAAGGTATGAATAAAAGTTATGATAGAGTAGTTAATTATTCTGAACAACCTGAATTAGACTATGAAATGGTTTTGTAGACTATAGAGAGCAAATAAATGGCCATGAACATGACTAAGAAGACAACTGGAAAGGAAAGAAAATTATGAGATTATAATACGAGAAAAAATAAAAATGATAATATATTTATGTAAATGTGGGAAAAAAAATTTAGTGAAATTTGAAATAAAATTTGTGTATCGATGCGTTCATGCAAAGAAAACAGTAGGGTTTCAAAGAAAAACTAGGATTACATTCGGATTTTTTTTTCCTATTTTTTTAGAGAAAAATATCAAAACACGTTTGATAATTTCACTAAGTTTTAGATTTTCTTAATTACACAAGAAACAATTTTGGTTAAATATGGAATAAATAAAACATGATTTTGAAGGTTTTGATTTTGAGATGAAATTTACATCAATAAAATTATTTTTTTATATATATTTTTTATTTTATGCATATATTTTCTACTCTTTTTTATTTTTATTTTTATTTTTTGCAAATCCACTTATAAAGTGAGGCACTTGTCTTTTTTTAATTTTTTACTTTCTTTATTTTTTTAATATTTTTTTAATTATTATATCTATAATATCTAATTAATATTATGATTCATTATTAGAATAAACAATATAATTTTTCTAATAAGTTAATAAAATGACAAGAAAATTTAGAAAAAAAAATTTATAAGGAGTATGAAAAGTTATGAATTATATACGACGATATAACTACTAAATGATCTAATTCTTATCATTCCACTAAAAGTTCTTCAATTAGTGAAAAATAAATAAAATAAAAAGGAAATGGATAGTTCTCATGAAGAATATGAAGACATAAAAATTAAAAAAATTAAAAAAGAAAAATAAACAAATAAAAAAACTTTGAAAAAAACAAGTGATGGAAGGTCTAATAGTAGGGAAAAAAAAAAGAGAAAGATTTCAAAAAATAACAAATCAAATCTTAATCAGAATGGGAAAAAAATCAAAGAAAAAGTAGCATCTTTAATTGTATTAGATTGATTTTTTATATTCATAATTGATAATTTTTTTGTTTAATAATTATTAATTATTTTTAAAAATATTTATTATTAAATACTATAAATTATGTATATGTGTAATACCCTTATACCTTATACACGTATAATACATATACTCAGTATATGTAAAACACGCATATACGGAACAAAAATATCACAGTCCGGTTTAATAAAATTTTTTACTTTTCGAATCTAAAATCTTAAATACTTTAAAATGTATATTTAAATAATAAATAAAATATTATTATAAATTATAGATTCTAAAATAAGCATTTTTCATAAAAATCTCTGAAAAAAATTTATTAGAGTTTTATCTATAATTTGGACATTTCTAAATTCAACAAAATGACAACCTGCATAAGATAACACTCCTAAATAAACCAATTCATACATTTCCCAAATACTCTTCAGTTTCTCCAAATTTCACAATACATTTATACATATATATATTATCAAAACACATATCAATCTACATAATAAAGTTTTTCAACACATTCTTTAGAATTTACAATATATATATACATCAAAACATAATATAATGTATGAAATATCAAAATGCAATAAAAATATATACATGCTGGCAGTGTTTCTGATCTTGTCACCCAAAAAGTAACTCTGCATTGAAAACCTCAAATCTAGAGCCGACTCGGTCTAGATGAACCCTCCAACTCTACCAGATCTACCCTGTCACCCGCGCGATAAATTTCAATCGCGCTAAGCCAAAAGTCTAGCGGTACAAACTTTGATAATAATAAAACTCAAATGCAATACCAATGTAAAATGCTTGTGGATATCATAACTCATATCATTTCATTTTAACATATTTTCAATCTTTCTACAATTCACATAAACAAACACAAGCATGGGCCCAAAGGATCTAATATGCTATTCAAATTTCAGAGTTATTGTTTTGGTCCATATTGACACCCAGTGCTTAGCCCGAAGGCAAGTGACACCCAACGTCTAGCCCAAAGGCAAATCATAGTGATGCCCAACGTCTAGCCCTAAGGCAAGTGACGTCCAACGCCTAGCCCGAAGGCAAATTAAATAGTTGCTCAAAAGCTAGCGCCAAAGGCAAATAATAAGGATAACCTCATAGACATGCCGCCAAACATAGAACTCTGAAAATTGAATAACCTACTAGGCACACAATTAATTCACATTTCTCATTATTAATCACTTACTTATTTTCTCAGAATCAAACTAGGCACATTGCCTCATTTTTCATTATCTATTAGGCACATTGTCTTATTTTCTCATCTTTTTCTCACTTTTCTCATTTATAGGAATATCAATTCATCACATTTCATCATATCATCACATTGCATCACATTTTACCTTAAAACTCATCACCTAAATATTTTGGGTAATTTCATATAATCCACATATGATTCACATTTTATACACTTTACCAATTACCAATGGCTTTTTAACAATGCCCTTAATGCATACACAACAAATGGCATTACCTAAATACTTTGGATCGTTTTCATATAATACACATATTTCATATTTTACACAATTTAGCCATTAACCATGGCTTTTAACAATGCATTTAATGCATATATAACATTACATGTCATAGCACATTATTCATACATATTCCATGTATCAAGTAGCTTAACATATTTCAAATACAAAATGTGTTAAGCCTAATGTAATGCAAATATAACCAATTTATCCAAAGTTTGTACATACCTCAAATGACAACAAAAAGCAAGATTAACACCATCTCCAACCTTCTCTTCCAACTTTCCCTTCAACACTAGGATGAGGCAAATCAACTCTCCTCAATGCCTAAACCAAATGTGATCATAAATAATCATTTAGTATCACATTCTAAGGCATTTTCAATCTTAAATCATAATTAAACATCATTCAAATAAAAATTTCAAAGTTAAGGCTAACATCACTTTAACTTTGGAATACCATACTAAGCCATTCAATTTGATGTTTTAAGTTTATTTATATTATTAAAAATATATTTTAACATGTTTAAAATAATTACATTACAAAAACACACACTTATAACTAAAGCCCTAAAATGGCATAACCTTCCCCCCATTAAAGATTTTTCATTCCAATTCAATCCATTTATCATTTTACGCTTAAATTCATCACTTTTATTACTAAAGAACATGTTTTAAATAATAAAATTAAACAATTCAACAACTTTGAAAAATCACTTTCTAAAACCCTAAATCATTACTTCCATTCTCAAACTCCAATCAAACTCATCCAAAAACCAATATTTAAATTTAAAATACTTGTTTATGCATCAAAATAACTCATTTAGAAACAAATTGCACAATTAAATCATATGATTACAAAAATCCAATTATTCCATAACCCTAAATTCTCTCTCTTCACCAATCTTTAATCAAACTCAACAATTTCTTCAATCCAACCATAAAATCATTATTAACTACCCAAAATAACTTCATTCATACCCAAATAGACAATTATAACATACTACTTCAACAACCCAAAATTCACATATTCTGAATTTCATAAAAATTCAAAAAAGAGTTAGAAAGCTTACTAATTTTGGTGGAAAACATCAAATCTTCAATAAAAATCTTGAAAATCTGTCAATTTTGGAAGATTGACGAAGCAAAATCTTAAGCTTTTCTCACATGAAAATTTGGCACACTAGGAAGAAGAAGAAGAAGATGACCAAAATATCAGTTTCTCTTTCTTTCCACTTTAAATAATATCCATATATATATATTATTTTAACAATTTTTAATTAATTAATTAATAAAAATTCAAAATTCATATCTTCCATTCAAAAATAAAATATTTTTGAATTATTTTTAAAATTTTTAATTTCTAAAGTATATTTACTAAAATGCCCTTTGACTTTGACTTTTTCTTTAAAAAGTGTTGACTTTATATGTTATGTTTATTTTATGTATATTTTACATATACATTTCACTTTTTCACTTAAAATCCCTTCATTTTTCATTTAAAATTATTTATTTAATTTATCCAATTATTTTATAATTTATTTCATTAAATTTTCAAAAATTAGAAATTTTTAAAAATTTAGAATATTACAATTCTCTCCCCTTAAAAATAAATTTCATCCTCGAAATTATCTGCTGTCAACTCTGGAACAATTGGTGATACTGGCTTCTCATCATCTGCTCACTCTCTCATGTCGCCTCCTCAGTGGCATGATTCCTCCAAAAGACTTTCACAAGTAGCACCTTCTTATTCCTCAACTCTTTCACTTCTCGTGCCAAGATCGTCACTGGTTCTTTCTCGTAAGTCAGATCTGGACTCACCTCAATGGACTCTACTGACAATATATGAGATGGGTCTGACATGTATCTCCGAAGCATAGAGACATGGAAGATATTATGAATTCGATCCAACGTAGGCGGCAAAGATAGTGTATAAGCCACTGGACCAACTCTCTCCAGCACCTTATATGGTCCTATGAAATGAGGACTCAACTTCCCTTTACAGCCGAATCTCAAAATCTTCTTCCATAGAGACACCTTCAGGAATACTTTATCTCCCACGCTGAACTCTATATCTTTCCTCTTCAAGTTTGTATATGCTTTTTGTCAATCTGAAGCTGCTTTCAAACGAGCCTGAATCACCTTAACTTTCTCTTTTGTTTCCTTAATTAAATCGAGATCAACCAACTTACCTTCTCCAACCTCATCCCAGCACAGAGGTGTCCTACACTTCCTACCATACAATGCCTTATAAGGTGTCATCCCAATACTGACTAATGACTATTGTTATATGCAAATTCAATTAGTAGCAAGAATCTATCCCAGCTCCCAGTAAAATCAATGATACAGCTCCTCAATATAGCATATAGAATATTTATCACTCTCTCTGACTGCTCATCTGTCTGAGAATGGAAAGCATTGCTAAAATGAAACCGAAAACCTAAAGCATCCTGCAAACTCCTCTAAAACCTTAATGTAAACTAGGAATCTTGATCTGACACTAAAGAAACTCGGACTTCATGCAACCTTACTATCTCACTAATATACAACTCAGCTAACCTCTCAAGAAAATAATCCATCTGAACTGGAAGAAAATGAGCTATCTTCATCATCCGATCAACAATCACCCAAATTGCAGCATGTTTTTTCCGGGTCAAAGGCAGTCCAATCACAAAATCCATTGTCATTCACTCCTATTTTCACTCTGGCACTGATAATGGCTAGAGCAACCTTGAAAGAACCTGGTGCTCAGCCTTCACTCTCTAACAAGTGAGATATCTAGATACAAATTCTGCTATATCCCTCTTCATACTTGACCACCAATAATGTTGCTTTAAATCCTGATACATCTTGGTACTACCAGGGTGCATAGCATAGAGTGACTGATGTGCTTCCTCTAAAATCATCCTCTTCAATCCTGCATCATCAAGAATGCACAACCTATCTCTGTACCAAAGACTGCCATCATCTCTCACATGAAAGTCCCGACTCTCCCTCTTTTGGCAATACAATACAATCTTCTGAATTTTCTCATCTACCAACTGAGCCTCCCTAACCTGATCCAACAACACTACCCTCAACTGCAACTAAGCCAACAACGTGCCATCATCACAAGACTCAAATTTGGCATGCAATGCTCTCAACTTAATAAGCAACAAAAGCGAATAAGTAGTCAAACCTACCAAAGACTTCTGACTCAAGGCATCAGCAACAATATTTGCCTTGCTAGGATGATAATTAATCAAACAGTCATAGTCTTTAATCAACTCTAACTATCATCTATGTCGAAGATTCAGCTCTCTCTGAACACCCAGGTACTTCAAACTCTTATGATCGATATAAATTAAACACTTCTCCCCATACAAGTAATGCCGCCAAATCTTCAATTCAAAAACTATGGCTGCTAACTCTAAATCATGAGTCGGGTAATTCAGCTCATGAGGCATCAACTGTCTAAAGACATAAGCAATGACTCTACCCTCCTGCATCAGAACACAACTTAAACCACTATGTGAAGCATCATTGTATATCACATAAGGTTTACCTTTCATAGGCAGGGTAAGGACAGGAGCCTGAGTCAACATCTCCCTCAGCTGCTCAAAACTCGCCTAACACCAATTTGTCCACACAAATCTAACTCCCTTCTAAAGTAATCTGGTGAGTGGTGTAGCTATCATAGAAAACCCTTCACAAATCGACAATAATAGCCTGCCAAACCCAGAAAAATTCCAACCTCTGTCATAGTCTTTGGTGGACTCCAATTCAAGATAGCCTCGACTTTACTCGGATCAACTCTAATACCCTCTGCTGAAACCACATGACCGAGAGAAATCACCTAATCGAGCTAGAACTCACACTTAAACAGCTTAGCATACAACTACTTCTCTCTCAAGGTCTGCAATACAATCCACAAATGCCTATCATGGTCCTCCTCATTACACGAATACACCAGAATATCATCAATGAAGACCACCACAAACTGATCTAAGTAGGGTCTGAACACCCTATTCATCAAATCCATAAATATTGCTGGTGCATTCATCAATCCAAAGGGCATCACCAAAAACTCATAATGCCCATACCTCGTATGAAAAGTTGTCTTAGGTACATCAACATCTCTGACTCTCAATTGATGGTACCTTGATCTCAGATCAATCTTAGAGAATACTGCTGCTCCCTTCAATTGATCAAAGAGATCATCTATCTGAGGTAATGGATACTTGTTCTTGATGGTCACCTTATTCAACTGTCTGTAATCAATACACAATCTCAAGGTGCCATCTTTTTTCTTCACAAACAACACAGGCACTCCCCATGGGGACACACTATCCAGCAATTCCTGCAACTGCACCTTCAACTCTCTCGACTCAGTAGGTGCCATCCGATAAGGAGTAATAGAGATGGGAGTGGTACTAAGTAACAGATCAATGCCAAACTCCACCTCTCTCTCTGGCGGTACCCCTAGTAACTCATCAGGGAAAACATCTGAAAACTCAGCAACTATAGATATACTGTCAAGCTGAGACCCCACTACTCTAGTATCTATAACATGAGCAAGATAAGCCTCACATCCCTTTTGAATTATCCTCCTAGCTGAAATAGCTGAAACAAACATGGATGAAAGATGTATCTGCTCACTAGATACCATCACATTTCTACCATCACGTGTTTCTTAGGTTAACAAATTTTCATTGACAGTCTGCCACAACCCCAAGCCTGGATAACTAGTCCATGCCTAGAATCAGATCATACTCCCTGAAAGGTATCTCAATCAGGTCACCAAGAAACTTCTCATCCTGAACCACAACTGGACTGTCTCGGTGCACCCTGCTAACCACAATACTGTGCCCTAAAGAATTTGCCACCAACATAGGGACTCATAATGCAAATCACTCACAGGCAAGATGGATGCACTGATGTATGAATGAGTCGACCCAGGGTCTGTAACACCCATATACTCTATATAAGTACTATATATATACCTTGTATACATACAATACATATATAAATTATAAGGATGTCATTTTTCACTACTCTTTAAAACCTTTACCTTAGTTCCAAAGAATAATAAATTTTATTTAAAGAATATTTATAAAATCATTATACTTTTAATGATATTACATATATATAAATTACATTGTCTTTTCCAAAATTCACTTATGTACATATACATTTTTATCAAAATACAGCATAATAAAATTGTACATGTATGCACCACCTTCTAGTTGATTTCGAAATACTCTTACTCTTATTGTGGCACAACTATTTGACTCCCGGATTAACCATCTATTCACCTACACAACTTACACAACTGCATTAAGCTCGAAAGCTTAGTAGTAAAAATAAATATTATATAAATATATTATAGAAAATCATACTCATATACTAACATTATTTATCATCATATTCTTATCATGTTTTTCATTTTCAATGCACTTTTCTTATCTTTTCACTAATTTCATAATTTATATATATATATATATATCATTAACACAAGCCACAATTAAATGGCTTATCATAATATTCATGAAATAATACACACAATTTCCACATCCATATACATATTACACATCACATTATATTTCCATAATCTCATTTTCAATATCAAGACTTAGCTTTGCTCAAGTCTTTCAACAATTCATTTCTTATCATTTAGCATATTTTCTTAAGCCACATTCCTTTTCAGTAATTTGCTTATGTATTGTGATCATATAATTCCATGATCACCATCATATATCTCATAACATTATATCTTATTATATTGCTCACTTATTCCACAATTCATAATTCACATAGAAGAAAACACAAGAATGGGCCCAAAAGGATCTAATATGCCATTCAAATTCTAGAGTTACTGCTTTGGTCCAAGATAACAATATTTGTCTAGCTCGAAGGCGAATCATAATCACAATGAGGATTACCTCATATGTAACATTCCAACTAGGCTTCAAGGACTAGGCCCAAAATAGATTCAAGGGTCTGCTACATCATGTAACACACAACTAGGCTTCAAGGACCAAGCCCAACCCAGCTTCAGGGGACTGTTACATTTTAGGCATGCCGCCAAACGCAAAACTCTGAAAATTGAATAACATACTAGGCACACAATTCTTTTATAATTTCATTATCAATATCTTTCTCATTATCTCAAGATCAAGCTAGACACAATGCCTCAATTATCTCATTTATATTAATATAGTCATCACCAATGTCTTTACATACCATCTTTAATGTATACATAACAAATTACATTACCCATACATTTTGAGTCACTATCATATTTTGCACATAGTTCACATTACATATAATGCATTTGTAACATCATACAAATCATAGCATATTGCTCATGCACCAATAATGTAGTAAGTAACTTAACATATTTTCCAACTAAATGTGTTAAGTCCTAATGTCATGCAAATATAAGCAATTATTTAAAGTTTGTACTTACCTTATGAAACACTCCAAAATAAGCTTTAAAACTTCCTCTAACCTTCTTTTCCAAGTTTCCCTTCAACACTAAAGTTGGGCAAACTACTCTCTCTCAATGCCTATACCAAATATGATCATAAACAACCATTTAATATCACATTGTAAGGCATTCTTAACAATCAAATCATTTAAATAGGAATTACAAATGAAAAACAACAAAAAGAGTTATTCTCAAGTGACACGCCCAACAACACGGGCGTGTTGATGACCGTGTCATTAACTCATTCATACAGAAGCATTGGCATGTCCAATGACATGGGCTTGTCAATGCTCATGTCATTTATTCTGCCTTATAGAAATATTGACACACCCAACAACATGGGCGTGTTCATGGATGTGTCAATTATCTTATCTCACAGTAGCCATGACACGTCCAGAGACATGGCTGTGTTAATGGTCGTGTCATCAATCGTTATACTCAGCACCGTTGACACGCCCAACGACATGGTCGTGTCACTGGCCGTGTCAGGCAAAAGTTCAGCATTTCAAACTCTCAACCATATGAACACAATCATTCCAAAATCAATACTACAACACCCTTAATCGTCATCTTAATTTATATTCATAATTCACCCAACAATTCAACACTTGTATAACTCCAACATATCATAATAATAATCATTATATAATTCATTTATACAAACATTCATGTATCAATTTACTCAATTTCCAACTCATTTATACTAAACCCTTACTCTTTTTCTTATCACCCTTACTTCTCAATTTCAACTACTCATCATCATCCTCACAAATAATCATATTTTCATCATCTAAGCACCCATTCAACATATATGTATACTTCAATATTTCATTATCATCATAATATTCAATTAATCATCACTTTCTCTCACTAACCATATCACATATAAACTCAAAATCTATAAAAATCAACTCAAGGAAAAGAGGACTTACTTGAATTCTTTGCCAAATCTTCAATATCCACCTTCAATTCTCTTAAAACTCTTATGAATTTGATGTGTATATGAACAAAATCAAACTCTTCTCTCTCTCTCTCTTTCTAGTCCCACATTCCAAGAGGAAGAAGAAGAAGAAGAAAGAAAGAAAGAGAGAAAACTCTCTTTTCAATTCATCCATATCTTATATATATAATAATATAATTATTTCCACCTAAAAATTTTCCACCACAAATATTTGTCCTTCTTTTGAGTTTCATTTCTTCTTTTTCTCTTCTCATTATTATCATTATTATTATCATTATTTTTATTATTAATTAATTATTTAAAATTTACTTTTTCCACACCAATGTATACATCATGTATATATTGTGTATATGTTGATATATGTATATGTCTTATATACTGTATTTATATTTCCCATATATTTCAAATACAATATATACATATAACATCCTTCATACATATCTATCTCTTCTTATATTTTCTTTACCTATTTCATCAACATACTCCCTCATAACTACTAATCCAAAGTACATCAAAAATCGGGGTATTACAGGGTCTATCAAGAACTTAAGTCCTAAATAAAGTAAAAGTACTAGCAACAACAGCTGAAGCATCTGGCTGCCTCTGCATCATATAGACCTACTGTGATGACCCTGCCTCATCTGGTCTACCCCCAGCTATAGAACTGCCTCTCTAACCAGTCCCAGATCAACCAACTCTACCAAAGCTTCTTCCACCACGACCACCTGTGACACTAGTCAAGAAGCTACAGTATTTGTCTGTCTATCCTCTAGTGGCTCTGGGAAATCTCTGATAAAATGGTTTAGCCCATATCTGAAATACACTGCTGATGCACCTCTCCTCCAGCAGACACCTTCGTGTGTTCTTCCACAATGAACACAAGTAGGTGGAGCAGGCCTCTGAGGCACTGGGGTCGGCGTACTAGCCATTGAAACTGCAGGTCTCTGTCTCTGTATTTGCTGTTGTACTGACCTGTCAAACTTTCCCTGGCTCCTACTGAACCTCTGAAAATATCCTCCCCGACCTCTCTTTACTGATGAAGACCATGCCTCACCATGGGGTCTCTTAGCACTAGTCTACTCAACCCTGGCAGCTGTTGTAAGACCCTGTGCTCTCTCAACACTTCTAGCAGCTGCAACCAATTGAGAAAAGTCCTGATACTGAGAGCCTGTCACAATACACATAATAGAGGGTCTCAGCCCCTCCTCAAACCTCTGGCACTGGTCAATCTCATCAGAAATGATCCCACCAACATATTGGCTCAGCTAGATAAACTCTATCTTATACTCCATCACTATCCCGGTATCCTGCCTCAAACTCAGGAACTCCATCTTCTTTGCATCCTTATACTCCCTCGGAGTATACTTCTTCTTGAATTCCCATAGAAAATTGTTATAGGTTAGGACTGGTAGATCAGCCATAGAATGTAGAACTGTCTTCCACCACTCATATGCATCTCTCTGTAGAAGAGATCTGGCATAATCAAACTTCTCCTTCAGAGTAGCCTGCAACTGGATAAACACTCTCTGGACCCTATCTAGCCACTGCTCTGCTACAGTAGAGTTTATAGTACCAACAAAATCCTCAGCTCCAAATTTTCTCAGCTTATCATACTTTCTCGTCGGCAACTGTGGCTGCGGCTGCGGCTGTAGTGGTGGCGGCGACTGCTGAACTGGAGCCTGCCTCAACAACTCCACCATATGTCATACCTAGCCCGGTGAAATCTCCTCTGCTGCTGGTCTAACAAGCACAAAAGCAGACGCCTCACCAGCAGTCTCAGCTCTAGCTCCATCTCTACCATCACCAGGAGCTACACTCTCTGCACTACCCTCTGTAGACTGATGCGTCTGAGATGTCATAACTACCTACATCTGCAAATACAACAGAAATTGTCATACCAGATATCAAAAACTGTCAGTGTCAATGCATATATCATAATTAAAAATAATATTTAAAATCCTCATTTTTTCTCTCTAACAACCCACCTAGGTCTAGAACCTCAAACCTAGGCTCTGATACCAAAATAAATGTAACACTCTTATACCCTATATACGTATAATACATACATTTAGTATTTATAAAATACGCATATACGGTATAAAAATATCACAGTCCGGTTTAATAAAATTTTTTGCTTTTCAAATTTAAAATCTTAAATACTTTAAAATGTATATTTAAATAACAAATAAAATATTATTATAAATTATAGGTTCTAAAATAAGCATTTTTTATAAAAATCTCTGAGAAAAATTCGCTAGAGTTTTATCTGTAATTTGGACATTCCCAAATTCAACAAAATCACAACTTGCATAAGATAACACTCCCAAATAAACCAATTCATACATTTCCCAAATACTCCTCAATTTCTCCAAATTTCACGATACATTTATACATATACATATATATATATATATATTATCAAAACACATATCAATCCACATAATAAAATTTTTCAACACATTCTTTAGAATTTAAAATATATATATACATCAAAACATAATATAATGTATGAAATATCAAAATGCAATAAAAATATATACATGCTAGCAGTGTTTCTGATCTTGACGCCAAAAAGCAACTCTACACTAAAAACCTCAAATCTAGACCTGACTTGATCTAGACGAACCCTTCGGCTCTACAGGAACTACCTTGTCACCTTAGCGGTACAAATTTTGATAATAATAAAACTCAAATGCAATGCCAATGCACAATGCTTATGGATATCATAACTCATATTATTTTATTTTAACATATTTTCAATCATTCTACAATTCACATAAAAAACACAAGCATGGGCCCAAAGGATCTAATACGTTGTTCAAATTTCAGAGTTACTATTTTGGTTTATATTGACACCCAGTGTCTAGCCCGAAGGCAAGTGACGCCCAGCGTCTAGCCCGAAGGCAAATCATAGTGATGCTCAACATCTAGCCCGAAGACTAATGACGTCTAACGTCTAGCCTGAAAGCAAATCAAATAGTTACTCAAAAGCTAGCCCGAAGGCAAATAATGAGAATAACCTCATTTTTTTATTATTTATTAGGCATATTGCCTTATTTTCTCATATTTTTCTCACTTTTCTCATTTTTAGAAATATCAATTCATCACATTTCATCATATCATCACATTGCAACACATTTTACCTTAAAACTCATCACCCAAATATTTTGGGTAATTTCACATAATCCACAATATGATTCACATTTTATGCACTTTATCCATTACCAATGGCTTTTTAACAATGCCCTTAATGCATACACAACAAATGGCATTACCCAAACACTTTAGGTCATTTTCACATGATACACATATTTCACATTTTACACAATTTAACCATTAACCATGGCTTTTCACAATACATTTAATGCATATATAATATTACACATATCATAGCATATTATTCATACATGTTCCATGTATTAAGTAGCTTAACACATTTTCCAATTCAAAATGTGTTAAGCCCAATGTAATGCAAATATAACCAATTCATCCAAAGTTTGTACATACCGCAAATGACAGTCAAAAGCAAGCTTAACACCACCTCCAACCTTCTTTTCCAACTTGCCCTTCAATACTAAGATGGGGCAAATAAACTCTCCTCAATGCCTAAACTAAATGTGATCATAAATAATCATTTAGTATCACATTCTAAGACATTTTCAATCTTAAATTATAATTAAACATCATTCAAACAAAAATTCAAAAGTTAAGGCTAACCTTACTTTAACTTTGGAATATCATACTAAACCATTCAATTTGATGTTTTAAGTTTATTTATATTATTAAAAATATATTTTAACATGTTTAAAAAAATTACATTACAAAAACACACTTATAACCAAAACCCTAAAATGGCATAACCTTCCCCCATTGAAGGTTTTCTATTCCAACTCAATCCATTTATCATTTCAAGCTTAAATTCATCACTTTTATCACTAAAGAACATGCTTTAACAAATAAAATCAAACAATTCAACAACTTTGAAAAATCACTTTTCCAAAACCCTAAATCACTACTTCCATTCTCAAACTCCAATCAAACTCAAGCAAATCCAATATTTGACTTTAAAATACTTGTTTATGCATCAAAACAACTCATTTAGAAACAAATTGCACAATTAAATCACATGATTACAAAAATCTAATTCTCCCATAACCCTAAATTCTCTCTCTTCACAAATCTTTAATCAAACTCAACAATTTCTTCAATCCAACCTTAAAATCATTATTAACTAGCCAAAATATCTTTATTCATACCCAAATAGACAATTATAACATACTACATCAACAACCCAAAATTCACATATTCTTAATTTCATGAAAATTCAAAGAAAAAGTTAGAAAGCTTACTAATTTTGGAGGAAAACAACAAATCTTCAATTAAAATCTTGAAAATCTATCAATTTTGGAAGACTGAATGAAGCAAAATCTTGAGCTTTTCTCCCATGAAAATTCGGCACACTAGGAAGAAGAAGATGATGATGACCAAAATATCAATTTCTCTTTCTTTCTTTTCACTTTAAATAATATCCATATATTATTTTAATAATTTTTAATTAATTATTTATTTATGTAGTTAATAAAAATTCAAAATTCATATCTTCCATTCAAAAATAATATATTTTTGAATTATTTTTAAAATTTTCAACTCCTAAAGTATATTTACCAAAATGCTCTTTGACTTTGACTTTCTCTTTAAAAAGTGTTAAACTTTTTTGTTGACTTTATATATTATGCATATTTTATATATATTTCACTTTTTCACTTAAAATCTCTTTATTTTTTATTTAAATTATTTATTTAATTTATTCAATTATTTTATAATTTATTTTATTAAATTTCTAAAAATTAGAAATTTTTAAAAATTTGGGATATTACAGTATGTATAGTAAAAAATTATTATATAGCTTTTATAAATATAAAATAAACTTCCAAAAATTAAAAATTAAAATAATTTTTAATCTTGAAAAATAATGAAAAAAAAACTAAAAACTTACAACCTAGAGCACTAAATCAACTAATTCTTTTTCATTACAGCCTCTTCCCTTAATGTATTTCAAATTTAAAATGATATAAACACATGTAAGAGGGTAAATATATGAAGTGATTACCCTAGTTTCAGGCGGTAACATTTAGTGTGGAATTATTTTAGTTTAGTAAGGTTTGAAGTACGGGTGAGTACCGTTTGATCCAATCCAGATATTTAAAAATCTCTAGAACTATTTTAAAAGTCAAAATTTTTAAAAATGTAAGATCCAGAATCGTTCCATATATAAAAACCTTTGTATTGTATTGTTCCATAATTTTCGGGAAAATTCGGTCCGGGAATTTGGTATTTTCGGCACTAAATTTTATTAATTAAAATATTTTTAAAATAAAATTTTTATTAACTAAAATTTTTATATAGTAAAAGTATATTATAAAAGATAAAAAATTTAATTCATAAAAGATTTAGATTTATCAATGTTTTTCAAATTAGCAACAAAAGTTATTTTTCAAAAAAAAAAGTAAGTTTACATGTAGTCAAACACTAATAGAAAAGTATAATGATACAACTTTTAATATAAATTAAAATTTATATTTATATTTTAACTTGTATATGCTATATATATTTATATATATTTCTAATAACTTTATCCATATGTTTTTCACTTTTAAGAATTAGGCGTTAATAGAAATATTTTTAACTATAAATAGCTATTATTTTTATATTAATTATTGAATATGTAACCGCTTAATTATATTTCACAAATTATATATAATTAATATTAATTAAATTATTTTTAACATACTAGTACTATATCATCTATATTGATAAAACTAAATTAAAAATATGTTATAAAATTCAGTTATTATTTTGATTATTCGATTCGGTATGGTACAGTTCGGTTTAGTATGATTATTAATCCGGGTATAGCTTAATATCCAGAACTGTTCCACATTATAAAAAATCAAAACGGTTCAGTTTGAAAAAGTCAAAAGTCAATAGATTTTTTTGGTTATGGATATTTCGGTACGAGTATTCAAATCGTTTCAGATATTTCTAAGATCCGCATTCAGTCCTAGTTTGAAGCCAATTTATACAAGTAGTTAAAACAAAATGAATATCTCAGCAAGCCACATGCTTAGTAAAACACTTAGTAAACCAGATGGAGGCAACCCTAAAGCTTCATGAGTCGATTAAATCATGAAGCTTTATTTATTTATTTTTATTATGGTCTTCCAAACTTCCATTATGACATGATAATTGTGGTACATTTGACCATAAATTGCAGCAAACCCTATCCAATTAGTAAATTACTTTCTAACCATTAATTATCTAGTCCTAATTACCACTCTTAATTACTGCAACAAAATTTTCCCAAAATGGGGTTTAAACTCATCTTATAAGAAGCATGTCGGATAGACAATTATCCCTCTCTAAACGCTTACACAGACAAATATCAAAAGGAAAAAAAAAGTCGCCATGGCTTCTTCCTCTGCCAAGCCTGTTTTCAATCCATACTTGATGGTCACTGGGTCTTCTTCCAAACCATCATCATCAAATTTCTTCCTGCCAAAGAATAACTTTACCTCCATACCCAATTTCTCCATAAAAGCGAGTCGTTCTGAGTCTCGGTGCTATTCTTTATTCATCAAGAATGCGTTAAATAGTACAATCGAAACAATTTCTGAAGTGTCTCCAAAAATAAAGACATATTTTGAGAAAGAAAAACCGACAATCTTGGTTTCCGAGAAACTTGGAGAGGCTGGGTCTTCTACGTAGTTATAGTAACGTAGAGTGCTGTTATGATCTTTCAAATGAAGATTTGTGCAAGAAAATTTCAACATGTGATGCATTGATCGTGAGAAGTGGAACGAAGGTGAGTAAAGGGGTGTTTGAGGCGGCGAAAGGGAGATTGAAGGTTGTCGGAAGAGCAGAGGTGAAGGTACGTTGAAGGAAAGGGGGGCAGTTGCCCCCCTTCCCTTTTTGAAAATTTATATATATATATATAATATTTTTTAAGATTTTTTAAATTATTTATTAATTTTTTAAAAAAATTTAAATTTCCCCCCTCTTTTTTTTAATTTTTACAAAAAGTAAAAAAAATATAATAAATTATTTATTCTATAGCAATAGTTCTCATTTAAAAAATTGACAAAATATTAATAATATACAAATGCAAAAAAAAATAAAGAAAATGATAAATTTTTTAACTAAATTAATTTGAACACATTTATAAAGTTTTCAACTAAATTAATTTGAACACATTTAATAAATTAAAGAACTCATTTATTTTAATTATTTTTTAAGAAATTATATTTTTTATTTAATTTTTTTTCTCTTTATTTTATTTTTATTATGAATATTTTTTTTATAATTAAACTCATATATATTAATATTTTTTATTAATTAATTTTTTAATAATAAAAATATATTATTAATAAATTAATAAATTTATAAAATACTATTAAAATAAAATGAGAGATAAATAATTTCGAGGAAGTTAAAATTTGCAAAAAAAAATTCGCCCCCCTTTATTCCAAAGCCTAGCTTCGCCCCTGCGGAAGAGCAAGCGTTGGTATAGACAATGTGGATGTGTGAGCAGCCACTGAATTGCTTGGTTATTAGTGCTCCAACTGCTAACACTGTTGCTGCTGCTGAGCATGGGATCGCTTTGCTTGCTTCCATGGCGCGAAATGTTGCACTAGCCGATGCCTCCATGAAAGCTGGTACACTATATATCAGTCTTTATTATTTTATTTTTCTTTTTTCTTTTTTTTTTCTAAAATTTCAAGTTCATACATATTCCAATCATTTTAAGAGCAAGGATTTTTTTTTTGTTGCAAACTTTCAATCAAACAAAGAAGAATAAAATTTCTATTTTCATCACTAAAATTTGATTTGATTTTATTGCAATTATGATATCATAATATCAAATTTTGCTTAAAAATCTCACAAGCAATTTAACATGATGTGTAATTTATAATATTATCACACTATAAAATAACATATAGGACAAAGTTAAAAAAAATGTCTGAAATTTGATTTTTTTCTTATAAAATTCAATTTTAAATTTATTGTCAGAAAATAATTTTTTATGGCCAAAAATTTCATGGGTTTTTTTCATGAGAAACAATTTATCATTGCAGAAAATTTGAATTTCAAGTTTACTAGTCAAAAAAATAAGAAATTATATTTTTTGTACCATGATAAAATTCAATGATCATTAGAAAATATTATTTACATTGTCTTTATTTTTAAAATTTTTGTGTTGACTAAGGAAAACAAATAAATGCAAGTTGCATGTCTCAATCTATTCTACTTGGTCCATGATAAGGGAAAAGTCAGATTTTTTTAATAAAGAGAGACAAAATAAAAAAATTATATATTTTTTAAAAAATTTAAATGGGGCAATTAAGTATTTTAAAAATTTTAATAATATATATATATATATATAATTTTCAAAATAAAAAAGGACAGTTATCTCCTTCTAATGTGAGTGTCTTCGCTATTGTTCATGATGGACATAGTTATGTGGAGTCATTATTAAAGACTATGATTTTTCTTAACTTGGTGGTCCATACGACATATTTTTGAGAGTTTACTTCAAATAATTTCAGTGGGATCTGACTAGACTTTATATTTTGAATGAAAATTTTTAAGAATTAATATAATATCAAATTTAAAATATTTATTTAATTCAAATAATTAATTATTTATCTAAATGAACATATATATATATATCCACGTATCAATTTAAATTAGATATAGTGTTTTTTTTCTCGGATTATTGATAAAAGAAAAGGAAATGTCAGTTTCAATGATAAATGCATAATAAAACCATGGATGTTAAAAATGTCGTTAGTGCTTAAAAAGAAATTAATATATATATAAAGAAATAAAAAATAATATAAAACTCTATCGCATCAATAAATTCATTGATTTACTCCGCGTAATATTTTGAAGTTAATAACTACCAATTATGAATTTAATAAATGAGTTCAAAATATTATGAATTTAATAAATTCATTGATTTAATCCACATGACTAAGAATTATGAAGTTAATACTTAGTTCATTTCACTTCAAAGGTTGTGTAAGAAAATAAAAATTTTACTTTAGGTGGTGTTTTTTAAAATTTTAAGATAATATTAATTAAAAAATTTTAATATTATTTATAATTAAGCCTCATATTTAATAAAAAAAAATAAGTAGAGTAATAAATATGAAAAAAGATATTTAGATAAATTATAATTAAATTTTTATAAAATTTATAATGACTAATCATTTTTTTAGTTTGTGCGCACTATTTTTATATGATACTTGAAATATAACGTATGAAATAGCTAAGAATTTTTCTAATATAAGGAATTTTTTTTAAGAATTTTTCTAAGATGTACATTTTGACACATGCTAAAAACAATAAATATTTTAATTTTTTTAGAGATGTGTTTTTTTTATTAAAATTTAAAAAGTGATTGGTAAAAAGTATACATATTTAGTAGTGATAATAATAAATTCTAATAAAAATGAAATGCATTTATATAAAAAATAAATATATATCAAAAAATAATAACAACAAATTTTAATAAAAATAAATATATTTTAATTTTTGAAGATATATATTAGAAAAATTCAATAACTAATATTCTTCTATGTTTGAAATTAAATATCTTTTCTTGTACTAAAACAATAGTTGGGAACTCTCGTATTTATTTTTATCTTTATTTTTATCTTTTTTCTTATTAATCATGAAAAACGTTGGACTACATTAAATGACCTTTTTGTTTATGATTAGTAAGGTTTGTTCTCACTTTGCAATAGTAAGAAAGCAAACAAACAACATTATTGGCCGCTTTAGCACCGACAACCACATGCTACTCATAAATCATAATATGCATGTGGCCCTTCTGCCTCAGACCACTAAAATTAAATTAAATCTCTCTTCCTATATATTATTAGGATTTAATTAAGCCAAATTATATGATATTAATTATATGCACATATATAAATATAATTATAATTAAATTGAATAATATACAATAATTCTGTATATAAAAATAATAAAAAATAAGGAAAAAGATCAGGTGATACCTTGATTTATAGGAAAATTAATTTTCTAACATTTGATACTTCCGAGTTTTAAATAGTCGTATTGTAGTATTTGCTCTGAATATGGGACAGATAGACTGACAACTCTAATCTAATTTAGGAAGCATAATCCTTATAATATCATTTACATATTAGGTCATTTAGGTTTTCTATAAAATCATAACTACTAATATTAGATTTCTGCACATATATGACCCATACTAAATTGAATATTTCTAGAGTTCAAAAAATAAATCATTCAATTAGCTCTATTAAATTAAATAGGTTTATAATATAATCCTACTAATATGTAAACACAAATTAAGGTTAAAAAATCCAACATATATTAGTTATAAAAATATATATTTTATGTTTCGTTTTTATTTATTTTTAATAAATACTTAAAATAATGGATTCGCCTTCATTCTCAGAACAATTTCAATTTGGTATTTGACGACGAGATAAATTTTTATGACTCCTTGAGCTCTTCACTTGCTAAGTTCGGTATGGGATACTGTCTGAACTCGAGCTTCTTCCTGCAAGACAAGAGATTGGTGGATCGAACTACAATGGAGAGACTCCGATGCTTAAATCAGTAATTGTACTAAATAAAAAGGATGAGCTTTATTAATTGTGAAAAGATCCTTTTATCTGTGGTGATTCATCTTTATTTATAGGTGAAAAAGTAAGAGACAACAACTGTATGTATTAACGGATTTTCTGGATGTGTCGAAATCTTGATGGCTAAGTCTAAAGCTCGGTAGAGCTAAAAAAATACCGAACTATGACTTTTCGCTTGAAGATCTCGGTTCCATATTCAGAAACCTCTGCATAAGGAGCTCGATTACGTCTTTAGAGAGCTTCGGAGCTTCATGAGCTCAGCCATTCTTAGGTAGTATTATTAGTCCCCCATGAGATATCTGACATTAATATCAGAAAGGACAAATGTCACAAAGAGAGGTAATGTCAAATGAACGGGAAAAGCAAAAATTTGTCCCGCCCAAACCATTGAAGGTAATTGCCTATAAATAAGGGATGTAGCAGGCTCATTTCTTACTTGTTACAAAGTGTGAGAGTTCGGTTTATTGAAATTTTTGATAAACATCTAGGTGCAATAGCTCGTAAACAAGTGGAACGAGGTGCAAAGAGTAGCTGAAAGTGAAGATTGTTGCTGTCTGCTATAGGTGAGCCTTTACTGTTGTTTGTTATTGTATGTTTCTTACATTTAAGAAGAAAATGAGTTCGGAGAGTGGGAGTATATCAACAGGCGAAGAGAGAGGAAAAGAACCATATATACAATATAGGGATCAATCACGATCAGACATTGATAATACAAGCTCGTCTAGAAATCAAGGATTGAAAGAAAGAGTCGAAGAAGGAGCAGCTGGGGATATAGGAAGGGAAACAACGGCTAATGTGAGTCTTAAGGAATATGAAGAAGGAGTCCGAGTTGGTTCAAACCAAACTTGAGTGAAAGATATACGATGCTCATTGAAAGAAGAAGATTTGAAGGAAATCAGAGAAAAATATCAAATTTCAGACGAATATCAAATAAAACTACCGGGGGAGAATATGCGAGAAGATGATAATTCTGGACCCGATCAAATGATAGTGTATGAAGAAGATCTGATCGCAGGAGTTCGGTTCCCCTTACACTCGTCTATTAAACTATTTTTGTCTATGACAAGAATTTCTCTTGGACAATTAAGTCCAAACTCATGGAGGACCATCGTAGGGTTCGAGATTCTAAGTAAATTATTGTCCGTAGCACCCTTAATGAGAGTCCTGGCTACTCTATGTAATCTGAAATTGTGGCCTAGCACAGATGAGAATTTTTTATTTTTACAGGCTCGGTCAGGACTCTGTCTGTTCTCTTAGAAACCCGATTCAATGAAGGGCTGGAAAGATCACTTTTTCATTATAGAAAAGGGAGGCGGGCTCAAATGCCGATCAAGATGGAATCAGGCACCACACTAGCCTAAAATAAAGAGGGTGAACCTTGAGCATGGGGAGAAAGAAGTTTTTGATATAATAAAGCAGGACATTCAAAGAGACAAATTGAATGTCCTGTAGTTGATAAGGAGACACTTTCCAATTGGAAAGGACCCTATTGAACCACTTCCCGAGGATCAGGCTGGTAATACTTTATCTATATTTTATTTTGTCACCTCGGTAATAATGTTTCTAATTTGCTTCTTTGATGTAGATATGAAGAAAGGGAACCAGCTATATCAAAAAGAGAAACTAAAAAAGATACAAGCAGACCGAGTTGCTAAAGCTGCAAAGTCGAGGCAAAGCAAAGATGTGGGAGAGTCGAGCTCTAAAAGGAAACGCACTGAGGAGATAACTGAGGTTAGCGACAAGGAGGTAACAATCACAGCTCATACGCCCTTGGTACCTGAGGAGGATGTGACTCTCAAACAAGGACTTGAACCTGCACAAAATACAGTAGATCTCGAGGTAGAAAAGCGACATGGGACTTCGAACATCGGAACAGAAGTAGTTTACTCCGAGGGGAGAGAACATTTACTAAGCCCTATACAAGTTTAACAAGCATTGTTTGAAGAGTTTAGGGTTCGGTATGGACCAGATTATTCGATAACTGATGCGCAGGTTGGGAAGTCCTGCCAAGACTTTCTTAGGAGGTTTCCTAAAGAAAACAATATTTTGACCAGGTTGGGAACCAAAGATTTATTGGAGCGATTTTCCAATTCAATTACTGAGGTAAGAGCAGTTCAGGTTTGATTTCAATATAAATTTATAGTCTTCTCAGGATATAAATATGATTTTTGTTTTCATAGTTCGGTCTTCTAGCACTTCATGTTAGAGATCGGTTCAATAGAGCTTTGCATGGATACAAAAAGGCAAAGAGCGATGCAAAGAAAGCTATTGAAGCGGAAAAATAGGAAAAGAATTGGTTGAAAGAACTTGAGGTTCGGTTGGCTAAAGCTGAGAAATGGGCAAAAGAGTTTGAACTCCAAGCCTTAACCGCAATCGAAGCTGAACAAAAAGCCTTAGCAAAAGCTGTTGAAGCTCAAAAAAAATGTTCAGAAGTTCGGTCTGAGCTAGGAGTCATGGAGAAGGATTTATTCATCGCTCGTGATCTCCTAGACAAGGAGTAAGAAGAGTTGGAAAAATTGAATGAAAGAACAGAGGATCGGATCTTAGAGGGCATTGCTAAATTTTAAGAGGTCGTGAAAGCAAATCTAGAGAAAAAATATCCAACAGAAGACTTTGAATGGGTCATAGATGTTGATCCTGACCGCGCTCTGGAGTACACAGATTAGGAGCATGCTGATGCTCGTGGAGAAATAGATCTTGAAAACATAGAATAATTATTTTTTTTTGTTTTGTATTGTATTATCATTAGCTCAAGTTTAGAGCTGTAAAAAGCTTTGTTTAATTAATATGAATGAAATATTATTTTATAGATCGGTTTGTATTAGTATACTCACATTTGTTAAAACTTTATATTACTTGTCTCAATTCAAATAGAGAGCTCATGTAATATTTTAGTTTAGAGTGACTAGAGCGCTGATGCACAGTGCAATTTGCCCATCGCAACTATGGCGCTTATGCATGGTTGAGTATAATTAGTTAGATGCAGTC
Organism: Garcia nutans; assembly: GCA_947685225.1. Lineage (NCBI taxonomy): Eukaryota > Viridiplantae > Streptophyta > Magnoliopsida > Malpighiales > Euphorbiaceae > Garcia > Garcia nutans. Next base: position 43,530,173 of record CANTUV010000045.1, read on the forward strand.
AAGGCACTTATGCACGGTTAGTGCGATTAGCTCGGCATAGTTAAGGTGCTCATGCACGGTGAGTACGATTAGCTCAGCGCTACCATGGCGCTTATATACATTTAGAGTGCGATTAGCTAGGCGCAACTAGGGCATTTATGCACGGTTAGAGTGCGATTAGCTCGGCATAAATAGGGTTCTTATGCACGGTTATAGTGCGATTAGCTCGGCACAACTAGGATGCTTATGCACTGTCAGAGTGAGATTAGCTCGGCACAACTAGGGCGCTTATGCATGGTTAGAGTGCAATTAGCTCAGCGTAACTAGGGCACTTATGTACCGAAATAGATGTGCCAATTATATAGAAATGTTTTAAGAGTGTTCTCCTTTCCTGCTCAATATGTGTTAAACATAAATACAGAATAACATCGACATATGAGAAATACAAGAAAAAAGAAAACATACATAAACATATAAAAGCTTAAAGAAGTTACTGGAAATATTTTTTTAGATTTTCTGCATTCCATGATCTGGGGACCTCCTTCCCTTCAGTTGTGTAGAGTTTGCAAGAGCCATTCTTTGAAATCTTAGTTACTCGATAGGGTCCCTCCTATTTGGCTACGAGCTTCCCTGGTCCGACTGACCCATGAGTAGATATAACACTTCGAAGAACCAAATCCCCTTCAGAAAATTGCCTTAACGGAACTCTTTTATTATGGAAATTAGCATGCGGACTTTGAAGGCTTTTGCTTTGATGCTCGCTTAATCTCTCTTAAATTCTAACATATCCAAGTTGTACCTGGAGTCTCATTCTTGATCTTTAGAGAAATCTCGAGTTCTAGTTGATGGCAAGCCAATTTTAATAGGTATAATTGTCTTAGTTCTGTACGTCAATACAAAGGGGGTTTCTCTAGTTGTAGCTCTTGGTGAAGTCTGATAAGCCTATAACACATTATACAGCTCGTCTACCCACCAACCTTTAACAGGCTCGGCTTCCACCAATTCCACCAATGGATAAAGTTGTCATTAGTCCCCAAACATCAAAGTGAACGACCTCTAGCTTTTCCTTCTTTGGAGTTCTACCACTTATCTGAAAGCTGACCCTCTTCTGCTTTCTAAGTATGCAATCTTCACAGATGTCTATCTCAACTGATTATAGACTTGGAATTTTTCCATTTGAGTGCATAATTTTCATTCTTTTCTCACTCATGTGGCCAAGTCTCTGGTGTCACAAATTAGAATTTTTGTTTCTTACTGCAACTGCAATTGAATAGTATGCTCCTACTGTCATGTAAAGAGTACCACTCTTTTTGCTCAAGCAACAGTCATTGCTCCCTTTGAAATCTTACAGTCATCACCATGAAAGATTGTAGTAAAGCCTTCATTAGCCAACTATCCTCCTGAGATTAAGTTCTTTCTCAGGGCGGAAATATGCCTAACATCCTTTAACTTTCAAATTGACCCGTTTAACTTAATCTTCACTACATCTTTACCAATAATATCACAAGGTTGACCATCACCAAGATATACCTTTCCAAGATTTTCAGGGACATACCTCTCGAAGAATTCTTTTTGTGAAGTAGCATGGAATGCTACTCTAGAGTCTAACACCCAAGACTCCTCGTTGCTTTCTAAAGAGCATATCAACGCATCATCTTTTCCCGATGTGGAAGTAATATTTGCCTATGCCTTTGCCTCCTGGTCCTTCAATGCACTCTTGCACTGATTTTTATAGTGTCCGGTCTTCCCACAGTTCCAATACTAGATGGTCTTCGAGTTATGGGAATTATTGGAATTCTTATATTTGGACCTCTTGTCCTTTGATTTATCTTAGTGGTTAGATTTACCACGCCCATTTTCTCTAGTTGAATTTCTTCCTCTTAACTTTGTATGCAAAACTGAAGAGGTTGATGATTCACAAGACTCTCTCCGTCGGATCTCTTCAATGAGAACCGAATCATGAACATCATCAAATTTTAACTTTTTGCTTTTTGAGGAGCTACTCACAGCTGTGACAGTAGCATTCTAACTTTCTGGTAAAGAAGACAAAATTATTAATGCTTGTACTTCTTCATCAAATTGAATCTCAACTGAACTCAATTGGGTTGTGACTGTATTGAGTTTATTTAGATGTTGAGCTATCGATGCGCCTTCTATCATCCGCAAATTGAATAACCGTCTCATTAAGCAAACTTTGTTAGAGGCCAATGGCTTCTCATACTTATTGGAGAGAGCCTTCATAAGATCCACCGTGGTGTTTTCTTTTGCTATGTTGAAAGCAACATTGCGGAATAGCGTTAATCGGATAACTCTGAAAGCTTGTCTATCTAGAAGTTTCCAATCTTCTTCCTTCATATCATCTGGCTTCTTTTCAGAGAGAGGTTGAACTGATACAGATGATCTTCAATCTGCATCTTCTAAAAGCTGAAATTTGCACCATCGAATTTTTTAATTTTTACCTTTCCTTCGTCTGTAGTCATCACTCTCACTCGAATTTAACTTCCTTTATATCTTTTATGGCAATTAAAAAATTGACAGAATTCTCAACTAGTAGCTTTGATGCCAGTTGTTGAAAAAATTACGCAGATTTTTTTATAAATCAAATGAGTGAGAATTGAAATAACAACAAAAAATAATACACACACAAAATTGATAACGGAGTTTGACTAATTGTGCTTACGTATTCGGACCTGCTGCAGATTATTTTATTAAAAGGAGAAAATATTTAAAGTATTTACAACACTTATAACTCACAACCCACGCCCAAAATTTTACCTAAGAATTTTCTTCACAAATTTCTTTTACAAGCTTATTTTTTTAAGCTTTTCTCTCAAACATTCTAAAATTCTCAAACTCTCTAATTTTTGAGATGATCTTCCAAATGAGATATGAGGAGTTTATATAGGCTTCAAAAATTAGGTTGGTGAAATTTTAATAATAGTTAAGCACATCCATTTTTGATAAAATTAGGCATATCCATTTTTTATAAAATTAGGATCCTTCATTTTTGACAAAAAATGAACCTCCATGTTTGACAAAAAAAAATATATATATATATACTTCTATTTTTTACTCTTCAAATGGTGTAATTTTCTTAACAATATGGAGTTCCACATTTAACAAGAGTGGGTTCATTCGCTGTAGATGTTAGTCTTGCAGGGAACTTGATTTTGTGCAGGCAAGTAGACCAACCTGGCATGGTTGGTCAAGTTGGAAACATTCTTGGTGGACATAATGTTAATGTTAGTTTTATGAGTGTTGAAAGAATTGGGAAAGAGGCTATAATGGCAATTGGAGTTGATGAAGAACCGAATAAAGATGCTCTCCACAAAATTGGACAAGTCCATGCTATTCAAGAGTTTGTGTTTCTCAAGTTGTAATAATCTCTAATTATTAGTTGATCATATCTTAAATAAGTTCATATATGCACCCGAGACATATCATTGTAATAATGCATATTTGCATTGGACAACATAAACTTCAATTGAAATTCTCCTTTCTTCTTTGCTTATACATATGAAAGCAATAATGTACATAAATATAAATGTTAAATGTATCTTTATAACAGTTAGTGCATATAAACAAAAAAGGAAACAGCCTAAAAGATATGGAGCAAGATCATCAGGAAGAGGGTACTTAGAAGCAACACCATTTGTAGGAGGATGAGTGGACTATAGAGGCTAGACATGTCACATCAGAGTCTCAAAGCACAGCCCATTAACTTGCCATTCTTGCACTTAGCGATGGTGGTCCCGCTACTATAAATCTACCAGAGATTGTGTAGCACTTTTGTAACCAAGTCGTCTGATCCTCGAGATGATGATGGCGATGCTGCTGGAGGATGGCAATAGCAGGTACTTGCGTTGGAGCCCACATTGTACACTCTTTGCTTCTTCTCCTCACCAACAAAGTCCTAATACAATTGAGCTTCGTTAATGATGGAAGGCTCACTGGACTCTTCATGCAGCTAGGACTACTGCTCATTCAGCTATAAGCATCGCTCCTAAAATCATATAAAATAAAAACATTTAATAATAATATTAATTAATTATAAATTACATTTTACAAAGTAATACAAGTACAGTAGTATTATAACTTACATGGATGCTCTGTGATCTGACATCCACAAAATTGGTAGTCCCTGTGTGAGTCTTAAGTGACTCAAAGTCACCTATGATGATTAATGCCTTTCTTATTCCATACGGTGCGTTTTGTGTTTGTGCAGTATTGAAGAGCTGCCTCGTGTGGTTCTCCTGTGCACGGGTCTAGGGTTGATATAAATACCTTTGTTAGTTGTGTGCTGTGTAAATTTTCTCTCTCTCGGCCGTCAGTGCGTTCTAGAGTATTCTTTTGTTTTTCCTTCTCTGGTTTTTTTTCTCTGTACTGAGCTTTGATTTCTTGATCTGTTTTGCGAGTCTGTTTCTCTGTGATTTCATTAGAGAGGTGAGCTTAACAGTTTGTAAACCGAGAGAGAGAGAGCGAGGGTTGATCTGAGACTTTGGCTTGTAACAGTTTCTGCCGATTCTAAGTTTCTAAGGGATTGACTGAGGGGTTTTGTCTCCTCGCCTTGGATGTAGCCTTTACTGTGTGTAAAGGTGAACCAAGTAAAACGACTCTGTTTGTTTGTTTGGTTTGATGCTTGATTGTGTTCTGGAGTGTGGCGATTTCTGTTAGGGCTTCGATTTTAACTCTTATTTCGTCACAAGTGGTATCAGAGCCTTCATCAGAAGAAGATCGAACAGGTGGTCTCTTTTCTTTCTGTTAAATTTTTTCTTTGATTTCTTGTTTATCTGTTTTAGGGTTAGTGTTTGGTTAAGAGTGCCTGTTTCTTAAAAGATCGAGTTTCTTTCTTTGTTTTCTGTTTAGATCTGGTACTGTTGTTGTTTGTTTTTTTTTGTAACAGGAAAGATCGATCAAAAAGGAAGTGAACTGAGGCTCTCTTGGAAAAACCCTAAGTTTGTGAAGCATGTCTTTTGCCAAGATAAACGTAGAAAAATTCGATGGTAAAGCCGATTTTACCATCTGGAAAGAAAAAATGACCGCGATCCTGGTACAACAGAAGTGCAAAAGAGCACTTAGTGGCATCGAATCATTGCCTGAGACTCTCAGTGCGGATGATAAGCAAGATATGATGGATCTTGCGTACAGTACAATAGTACTTAACCTTTCTGATGCAGTGCTCAGAAAGGTTAGAGGTATACAGACTGCTCCTGAACTCTGGAATAAATTGAACTCTTTATATTTGGTTAAATCTGTGTCTAGAACTGCCTATTTGAAAGAACAGTTGTTTAGCTTTAAAATGGACCCTTTAAAATCTGTTGATGATAACTGTGACAATTTTCAAAAACTTGTGCTAGAGCTAGCTGACAATGGTGAAGAGTTAAGTAATGAAAACCAGTCTATAATATTACTTAACTCTATACCAGAAAACTTTCAGAATGTTAAAGATGCTTTAAAGTATGGTAGAACTACTATAGAAGTTGAGGATATTACGAATGCCTTGAAGCTTAGGGAATTGGAAATGAAAAACACTGAAAAGAATGGTAAGTCAGAAGGTCTAGTAATTAAAGAGAAAATGAAAATCAAAAAGAAAAAGGATAGGTTCAAAACTGGAAATGGTAAGCCTAGCCAAACTAATAACAGTACTCAATCTAGTAATGTAACTAGTCAAAATAACAACAATAGTTCTAAGTTTGAGAGAACTTGTTATTATTGTAAAAAGAAAGGTCACATTAGAAGATTTTGCAGGAAAAGGTTAGAAAAGTTAGGGCAGAGTAGTGGTGAGGTTGGAGCAGTCAATACATCATCTCAAGATGATGATATTGAAGCTCTAACTATAACTAGTACAAAAAATACTGAAGTCTGGATACTAGATTCAGCTTGTTCATATCATATGACCCCTAACAGGGATTGGTTCTCCAGTTATAATAGTTTAACTGGTTCCAATGTTCTAATGGGCAATAATTCTTCCTGTAATGTCATTGGTATAGGTACTGTGAGGCTACTGTTAGATGATGGGAGGCAAATAGAACTAGGTCAGGTTAGGCACATTCCAGACCTTAGGAGAAATCTCATTTCCTTAGGGTTCCTAGAAGAAAAAGGTCTATATCATACTGCAAAAGATGGGGTTCTGAGAGTATTCAAAGGGGACAAATGTATGTTAACTGGTCATAGAGTAAATAGATTATATCACTTAGATGGCAGAGTTGCTACTGGCACTATTAATGCTACTGTGTCAGCAACAAGTGACACAGTTCTTTGGCATAAAAGGTTAGGTCATATAGGGTTTAAAGCCTTAGAACACCTAAGTAGGAAGGGAAATCTGGAAATCACACAGTTTGTGAAACCAGATTCCTGTGAAGGTTGTATTTTAGGTAAATCACACAAACACAGCTTCACATCATCAAGCTACAGAGCTAAAGAGTGTTTGGAATATGTACACAGTGATTTGTGGGGTTCTACCTATGTTCCCATGTCTTTGTCAGGTTCACAGTACTTTGTAACATTCATAGATGATTTTTCTAGGAAAGTATGGATCTATTTCCTAAAGAATAAACATGAAGTGTTTAAAACTTTCTGTGAGTGGAAGCTTTTAGTTGAAAACTTAAAGGATAAAAAGATTAAAGTACTTAGGACTGACAATGGGCTTGAATTTGTAAATCAACAGTTCAATGACTTCTGTAAAACAAATGGGATCCTTAGACATAGGACATGTACCTATACTCCACAGCAAAATGGAGTAGCTGAAAGGTACAATAGGACCATTTTAAATAAGGTCAGATGCATGCTTGTTGAATCAAGCTTAAGTACCAAATTTTGGGCTGAGGCAGCACATACTGCCTGCTACTTAATCAATAGATCCCCAACATCTGTTCTGAGTTTGAAATGTCCTAATGAGGCTTGGAGTAATAAACCTATAACCTACACACACTTGAAGGTATTTGGATGTATAGCTTATATTCATGATACACAAAGCAAACTTGATCCTAGAGCTAAGAAATGTATATTTTTAGGTTATCCCAGTGGGATCAAGGGGTATAAAGTATGGTTACCAAAGGAGAATAAGGTTGCTGTTAGTAGAAATGTTACATTCAATGAATTACTGTTTCCTAGTACTAACATGCAGGAGTTCAAATCTGAGGTACAATTAGAGAAGTCTCAAATTGAGGTGGAGCTAGATAGGTTTGTCCAAACTGATCAAAATCCACCTCAAGTAATTAATGCAGGTGCAGGGATGGATATACAGGCACATGACAGATTAGATGAATCTGATCAAGAAGAGGAACAACCTGAACAGGTTCCTGAGCCTGAACTGGATAACTACCAGTTAGCAAGAGATAGACAGAGGAGACAGACCAGAAGACCAGTCAGGTTTGAGGATTACTCTTACAATGTTGTTAATTCTGAACTAACCTCCTTTGCTCTAGTTACTGCAGCTGCTGTTGAAGAAGATGAACCTCTTGATTACAAAGGTGCAAAGCAGAGTATATACTGGGATAAGTGGAAAAGGGCAATGGAAGAAGAAATGTCTTCCCTTAGGAAAAATCAAACCTGGAAATTAGTACCTAAACCATTTGACAGAAAGATCATTAAATGTAAGTGGATCTTTAAGAGAAAACCACCTATTCCTGGTCTTGAGAAGGAAAGATTCAAGGCCAGGTTAGTTGCTAAGGGTTTCTCTCAAAGAGAAGGTATTGATTACAATGAGGTATTTAGTCCTGTTGTGAAACATGTTTCCATTAGACTGCTATTAACAATTACTGCTTTGCTTGACCTTGAGCTTGAACAGTTGGATGTTAAAACTGCCTTTCTCCATGGTAATCTGGAGGAAGAGCTGTATATGTCACAGCCTGAGGGTTTTATTGAAAAAGGTAAGGAAAACCATGTGTGTTTGCTATTAAAATCCTTGTATGGTCTTAAACAGTCCCCTAGGCAGTGGTATAGAAGATTTGATGATTTTATGCTTAGTCATAATTTTAAAAGAAGTAGTTTTGATCCTTGTGTGTACTATTCTGTTGTGTCTGAAAATGTGTATGTATACTTGCTTCTCTATGTTGATGACATGTTAATTGCATGCAAAAATATGAATGAGATAGTTAAATTAAAAGGTATGCTTAATACTGAATTTGACATGAAGGATCTTGGTCCTGCTAAAAAGATATTAGGCATGAACATAGAGAGAAATAGAAATAAAGGCACACTGTTTTTAAATCAAAAAGACTATATACTGAAATTCCTAGAAACTTTTGATTTAAATAAGGGAAAAATTGTTTCTACTCCTATTGGTGCTCATTTTAAGTTGTGCTCAACCATTAAACCTTTGAACTTGACTGAATCAAGCTACATGTCAAGTGTCCCATATCAGAATGTGGTAGGTAGTCTTATGTATGCTATGGTCTGCACACGACCTGATTTAGCCTATGGGGTGAGCCTGGTTAGTAGATTCATGTCTAACCCTTGTAAAGAACACTGGTCAGCTGTTAAATGGTTGTCTAGGTATCTTAAAGGGTCAAGTAATGTTGGTTTGCTGTTTAAAAAGACTGACTGTAATGTGTATGATATTGCTGGATTCTGTGATTCTGATTTTGCAGCAGATCTTGATAAAAGAAGATCTTTGTCTGGCTACTGTTTTACCTTTGCTAATAATGTTGTAAGTTGGAAAAGCAGCTTGCAGCATATTGTAGCTTTATCTACAACTGAAGCTGAGTACATTGCCTTGACTGAGGCAATTAAAGAAGCCATTTGGCTAAAAGGTATAGTTGCAGAATTGGGTCTTCTGAATGGTAAGGTTTATGTGTTTTGTGATTCTCAAAGTGCCATACATTTGAGCAGAAATAATATGTTTCATGAAAGAACAAAGCATATAGATGTCAGGTTGCATTTTATAAGAAATATAATTGCAAAAGGTGAGGTAAGTGTTGAAAAAATTCATACTGATATTAATCCAGCTGATGTTATGACTAAACCTGTTTCTGTTTCAAAATTTCAGGATGCCTTGGGTATGCTTGGGGTTTTGAAAGCTTAAAAATTATGTTTCTAATGGTGATTACCCGTGAAGAGGCAAATTTCCTGATGGCATTCCCTTTTGGAGACTTGGAGTCAAGGTGGAGATTGTGTGAGTCTTAAGTGACTCAAAGTCACCTGTGATGATTAATGCCTTTCTTATTCCATACGGTGCGTTTTGTGTTTGTGCAGTATTGAAGAGCTGCCTCGTGTGGTTCTCCTGTGCACGGGTCTAGGGTTGATATAAATACCTTTGTTAGTTGTGTGCTGTGTAAATTTTCTCTCTCTCGGCCGTCAGTGCGTTCTAGAGTATTCTTTTGTTTTTCCTTCTCTGGTTTTTTTTCTCTGTACTGAGCTTTGATTTCTTGATCTGTTTTGCGAGTCTGTTTCTCTGTGATTTCATTAGAGAGGTGAGCTTAACAGTTTGTAAACCGAGAGAGAGAGAGCGAGGGTTGATCTGAGACTTTGGCTTGTAACAGTTTCTGCCGATTCTAAGTTTCTAAGGGATTGACTGAGGGGTTTTGTCTCCTCGCCTTGGATGTAGCCTTTACTGTGTGTAAAGGTGAACCAAGTAAAACGACTCTGTTTGTTTGTTTGGTTTGATGCTTGATTGTGTTCTGGAGTGTGGCGATTTCTGTTAGGGCTTCGATTTTAACTCTTATTTCGTCACAGTCCCCTTTTTCTTGTGCATTCTCTCAAGGATCTTTTGGAGATATGGCTCTCGTTCGAGTTTTCTAGCTAGTACATTAATATAACTTAAAATATAAATAATAAATATATATTTTATTAGTATAATTTTTTACATTTTTTTAAAAAATTTTGACAAAGTTTCAGCGTAAATGAAAGCCTACCTAACTTGAAATTGAGGTCTCATATTTTTATTGATGGGCAGATTCAAGCAAAGCAACACATATAACAAAACCCTTCTAACGATTAAACAAATTTCAAGATTAAGACAAATTTCAAGGAAAACAGCATATATAACAAAACCCTGATCTAACGATCAAACAAATTTAGAGATTAAGATTGGACAGCTTCAAGGAAAAAAGAGAAAAAGACAACTTATTCAGATGAATATAGAAATTACAACCAACATTCCTTCATCTTATTCTTTGTTTCATTGCCTCAAAGTTAAGCGAAAGTATAAGCCAAATTTCTGAATTTAACTTCATCTTTAAAATAAAAATAAGAAAGAATAAAAGTAATCACAAATAAATTTCATAGACTTGCAGAAATTGAAATAACAAAATCTTAAACGTTAGAGATGGATAACATAAATCTCATCTCAATGAACTCACGCCCAAAAGGTTCCAATAATAAAAGCTCAAATCCCACTCAATTCACATGCTGCACACAAAGACACAAGGTTCATAACTTTAGACAGGAAAGAAGTAATTTCGATGCAATATTTGAAATAAAGAAATATTCTATCCAATTCTTGAAGCTTGGTAGTAATGGTTCATCATTTAGTTTTCCTTATTTTCTATCACATCTATTGCACCAAGCAAAGTTCCAATGTCATCGAAGAAAAGTCTAAATGACTGTTTATCTGTTTCATGCTACTAGCTCGTCAAATTTAAATATGATTGATCTTCCAAAAAAAGTTTTTTTCTGATAAGGTTTTGTTCCTTAAAACCTAAAGAAACAATCAACAAAGTTAATCCTGTACTTTTCTAGTAATTCACATGAATTTTGCAATGCATAGCAACACTATATACTTTCCAAGGTTATTAGTTTCTGAATTTTTAAAATTTTTGAGTATGATTAATTAATTTGTTTTGTTTTTAAAATTGGTTGTTAGAAAAGAATAATAATCTGATATTAGAAAAGACATATGCGAGGAAATGTGCAGAGATGCACAATAACTCATTCCATTCACATTTTATCAAGAGAAATTTTATCAAAATGGCCCTCATGATTCTTCATTTCATATTTATTTGGCCCTCCCAATTACTGAAGTCTAGTTATGCTCCTCCCTCAGCTTTTGTCTCTTTTGGGTTGTTAGGATGATTCTTATCTCTCTAATTATCCTCAAAATAATTGAACTCATGAATGCAATAAAGATATATATATAAAGATTTATCGACCAATACCAAACAACAATCCTTTTAAAATGTGGAAACTTGCTTTAATCAAGCATTTTTCAAAGACAACTAGGTGGGCGTTTGTTGTTTCTCTGCTGGCTAATAGTTTAGATCCAAATTCCGTTGCTATTACTCTTTGCGTCTGTGGTTATTGCTTTATTTTACGGATACTCTGCATATAAAGTCTTGTTCTCTTAATTTTTTCTTCTCATCAGGACTTGATGGTAGCAATCAATTTGCTTTGCTATTTCTTCAAGACATTGGAAATTTAAAGGAAAGTTGCACAAGTACATTAATAAAATTTGAAAAAAAAAGTTTATTTTATGCTTCAATCACTGTAAGAAAAACGTGAATTATCGACAAAAATTATAGATAAAAACAAATTTGTTGGTAGCCATCGACAGATTTATAGATAGAACATTAAAAGAAACAAGAAAATAAAATCATTGAAATTTTACCTAAGGATTTTCTTCACAAATTTCTTTTACAAGCTTATTTTTTTAAGCTTTTCTCTCAAACATTCTAAAATTCTCAAACTCTCTAATTTTTGGGATGATCTTCCAAATGAGATATGAGTAGTTTATATAGGCTTCAAAAATTAGGTTGGTGAAATTTTAATAATAGTTAAGCATATCCATTTTTGACAAAATTAGGCATCTCCATTTTTTATAAAATTAGGATCCTTTATTTTTGACAAAAAATGAACCTCCATGTTCGACAAAAATATACATATATACTTCTATTTTTTACTCTTCAAATGATGAAATTTTCTTAACAATATGGAGTTCCACATTTAACAAGAGTGGGTTCATTCGCTGTAGATGTTAGTCTTGCAGGGAACTTGATTTTGTGCAGGCAAGTAGACCAACCTGGCATGGTTGGTCAAGTTGGAAACATTCTTGGTGGACATAATGTTAATGTTAGTTTTATGAGTGTTGGAAGAATTGGGAAAGAGGCTATAATGGCAATTGGAGTTGATGAAGAACCGAATAAAGATGCTCTCCACAAAATTGGACAAGTCCATGCTATTCAAGAGTTTGTGTTTCTCAAGTTGTAATAATCTCTAATTATTAGTTGATCATATCTTAAATAAGTTCATATATGCACCCGAGACATATCATTGTAATAATGCATATTTGCATTGGACAACATAAACTTCAATTGAAATTCTCCTTTCTTCTTTGCTTATACATATGAAAGCAATAATGTACATAAATATAAATGTTAAATGTATCTTTATAACAGTTAGTGCATATAAACAAAAAAGGAAACAGCCTAAAAGATATGGAGCAAGATCATCAGGAAGAGGGTACTTAGAAGCAACACCATTTGTAGGAGGATGAGTGGACTATAGAGGCTAGACATGTCACATCAGAGTCTCAAAGCACAGCCCATTAACTTGCCATTCTTGCACTTAGCGATGGTGGTTCCGCTACTATAAATCTACCAGAAAATTAAAAGAAACAAGAAAATAAAATCATTGAAATTTTAGTAATGGAATACCAACAACAAAATAAATTTAGTCTGTCAGACTGGGGCAAAAGACTTGGTGCCATTTATTGCCGACCAAAAATGAAATTAGACGGTAAAGATGGTGCGCATTGAAGTTGTTAGATTTTTTAGTGCCACAAATTACTGGGAGAATTGACATTCTCTTAGTAATTGACAGAATTGCCAACAGAAAAATGTATTTGTCAGCTAATTTTCGAATATTAAATGGTCAAATTTTTTGTTTACCAACAAATTGAACATTCTCTTAGTAAAAAATTGGGTGCCAAAATATCAGAATTCTTATTTATCAACAGATAAATAGATCCATCGGCATATTTTTAAAATAAAAAATTCATATGAGAATTTAAGCGCCACAATTTATTGATAGACTTTAAAGTCTCTTGGTAAAGTTGAAGTGTTAGAATATCAGAAATCGCATTTACCGACAGATAACTAGATTCTTAGGTATAATTTAAAAAAAAAAAATTCAGGCAGAAATTTAAATGCCATTATTTGCTGACAGACTTTAAACTCTCTCGATAAAGTTGAAATGTTAGAATGCCATAAGTCTCATTTACCAAAAGCTAACTAGATTCATCCGTAAAATTTTAGAATAAAATATTTAAGCAAGATTTTAAGCGCAACACTATATTAACAGATTTATTATCTCTCGATAAATTGTGGAGCTGGCATATCAGAATTCTTTTTTACTAACAAATACTTATTTTCGTCTGTAAAGTAACCTAGATATAAAACGGTATTTTCTTCTTCTTCCGCCACTTTTTCTTCTATCCTTCCCAATTTCTACTTCTGCAAGAAATAAATCCTTTCTCTCTCTCTCTCGGCCGTTAAGCTCGCCGGCCAGTCAATTTTAAGTATGGTTTTTCCTTATTAATTATTTTTCTTCTTATATTCTTATTTAATTGAAAATTTTGATGACAGTAATCAATACCTTTCTACCACAGATTCGTTACTGCAGTCTCTCTCTTTCAGTTTTTCAGATTTGCTACTGGAGGTATGGTATTTTTCTATGTTATTCATTTTTTACATTTTGATTATGTTGGTTGATTTGTTTGGAATAGTTGATTTAGGGTTTTATGGATTTTTTTAAAAAGAAATAAATATTGTTATTTTAATGTTTATAATGTGTTATTTTATAAATAATTTGCAGTACCATTCTGTTGTTTATGATTTTTTTGGCAAATTATGAACTGTTTATTTATTTATTTTGTTTATTTTCATGTTTCAATTTTTGTACCATTTGCTGGGATTTTTTTTCAGAGATTTGGGAATGCCAATTTTTTTTTTTTTGTTAAATTTCTGGGGATTTTTGTTAATTTGATGGTTAAATTGCTGGGACTTTTTTTTTTGTTAAATTGTTGGTTATTTTTATTAAAATACTAATTAAAATAAATTTAGGGGATAAAATGAGCTAAAAAAGATAGGGTGAAATTATAATAAAATTAATGAAATTTACTCTTAATTAGTTAGTATAACTTTCAAATTCATTCTTTTTAATACTAAAAAATTACATTATAATTTTTGGTAAAATAATACATTGCTTAGTTGACATTTAGTGTACTAATTTTATTAATACAATTATAAACGTCCAATATAATTCATTATAATTGTTGGTAAAATAATATAATTTAAATTAATTAAATTATGTACTTTTCAAAAAAAATAATTAAATTATGTATAATATAAAGTTTAATTAAATTAGGTAAAATAATAGAATTTTCGCAAGTTGGGTAAAGTATTAGAATTTTAGCAAATTGGGTAAAATAATAGAATTATAATTAATTGGGTAAAATAATATAATTTTAATGAATTAGGTAAAATAATAAAATTTTAATTAATTTAATTATTTAAATAATATAAAGTTTAATTAAATAATATTATCCTAAAAACATAGAATTTTAGCAAATTAGGTAAAATACTAGAATTTTAATTAATTGGGTAAAATACTAGAATCCTAATTAATTGGGAAAAAAGAATATAATTTTAATTATTTTAATTAGGTAAATAATAAAATTTTAATTAGTTAGGTAAAATAATAGAATTTTAGCAAATTATGTAAAATACTACATAATTAATATTAGGTAAATAATATTACCCTAAATTAGGTAAATAATATTACCCTCACAATATCAAAATTTTAAATAATTAGGTTTAAATAATAATATATATTTTTAAATAATTTACATCTAACATTATTTTCATAATATTATTACATATGGGTAGACATCTAGAAAGTTCTCAAGATTGTGGATTTGGCCCTATGTTTGATCAAGGGCATCCACTAAGCATTCCTTCATAGGGGAACTTTATTAGAGAGCATTCCTCTTCAATAGACATAGATATCACCCAATTGGAGGTGGCCATACCGTCGAATAGTGCTTTTCCGATGGGGACTCCATCTAATTTTGTTGCACCATCTGCAGAAGCAGAATCTCTGGTTGTTACTGCTAGCACAGTAGCATCAACATCGACTAGACCTAGTAAGAGACAATTAGTTTAACTCCAGAAAAATAAGCAAGTAAAAAAATTTAATAAGTAAATATTTTTTAATTTCTTTTTATAAAATTAAAGAATTTAATTTTAATAATGCATATAAATTTACAGTAGGATTATGGAACCATCTAATACCACATCACAGAAGATTAAATAAATATTTATAGAAAAGATGAAACCGACATGAATAAATTGGAATTCGGTCTCTAAAGAAACAAAAGATTTTTATTGGGAGGAATTTAAGGTAAATTATCTAATTGAATTTATCTAATTAGAATAATTATCTAAGATTTTTTTTAATATAAGGATTGAATTAAATATTTTGTCCACAAAAAAAAATTTGTGGGATGAGGTGATAAATAATTTAATGAAAATCGCCTTCGAAAAAAGGTTGTTATCCACTGCAACGACATAATCATTAATGAACATATGGATTAGCAGCCCAAATATTTTTATCATAATTTATGGGCTACCCTTCAAGCTCATTGGCATTTGCACCGGGTAGGACTAGTTCTCAGGTTGCCTCCCGTAATAGAGTTCACGGCCTCACAGAGGTGCATGACCATCTATGCATATGAGAGGCAGTAAATCCATTATGAGCATGTCAGACAACTGATAAGTATAATTTATTTTTTTATTTGTGTTAAATAATTAATTTTATGCTAAATTAATAAATTATTTAATTTTCTATTATATGCATGCAAGCGGAGCAGTTGAGGCGAGCACCCACTAAGCATGAGTTGTTCATCCACACCAAAAATCAAGACGGACATACTTTCATCAATCAACATTCCCTATAAGTACATGTTGGTGTAATTTTTTTATTTAATTTTTTTCTATTATTTCTTTTTTAATATGTTATTTTTTTTTTCAAAATGACTTTATATTAGCTTGGGACTGTCAGTTTTAGATAGACGAGTCTATTAATAAAACTCAAATGTTTATTGAGGCTATTAATGCAGTGAGAAAGAGTATATAAGCTGGGCTTTCGGTACGTTTCTGAAACCATGTCATCATCTTCAGCTTCAACTTTCTCATCAACGATGCAACAATAAATGCAGTAAATGAAAACTAATTTTGAGGAGCAGATTGTAGCAACACGGAGGGAGATGGAAGAATGACTTGAGCATGAGCGTGCATACTGAGATTATATGCAAAAAGAATTAAGAACAATTTGATTGATTTGTGCAATAATACATCTCGAACGCGTCCATCTTTTGGTCTTTAGCTCTTGACCCTAATGTTGCTCTGCCTAATAATGATGATCCGCTTCCGTCCCCTACTCAGTAGTTTTTTTTTTCTTATTTGAATATATTTATATACATTATGTGAATATTTGCTTTGTATATATTATTAATTTTTTATTTTCAATTTCTTATTTGATATTTATTTTTATTGCATATCTAATTGTCATAACATGAAATAAATTAATAATTATTAAATATAATAAAATAATATAAAAATAAAATTATTATATATAATATAATAATATGAAAAAAATAAAAAATCAAAAATAGTATAATAATATGAAAAAATTAAAAACTATTAAATATAATTAAATTAATCAAAATATAAAATTTAATTTAAAAAAGTTACAAATTTTTACCGACTGATTTACTGATGGAAAGCATATATTTTACTAAGAGAATGCCAATAGATTTCCAAACTTTGTACAATCTCACGCATAGTTTATCAACGGAGTATCTATCAATAATCATTGATAGATTTGTCATTCTCTCGACACAATTACTTTCCAAATACAAAATATTTTATCAGCAATCTATCGATATTTGCCGGCAGTATCTTTGTTTTAGTTGATAAATATAATGCTGATAATGTTTTCACAGATAAAATTTTATGTCGGTAATCTGTCAGCAAATTTATGTACCAACATATATTTTTATTTTACTGATGGAATTTTTTTTTTTTTTTGGTAATTGGCTTGATTTTTACAGTGAATGGAACTGAAGAAAATTTGGTAGCAAGTAATATTTAAAAGATCCTAGGATCAACCAAGCGTTAAAATGAGTAAACAACTTGAAATAATATCTGATATCTCTTCAAAAGAGAGAATACCCAAATAATTATCACTAGATGCGCAAAGAAGGCATTTGAAACATATCAAAATCTAAACCATCTTCATCCGTATAATAATGGATTGTTAACAGTTAGGAACATCAAAGAATTTAATAATTTCATTAAGCTACGTACACTCCAAAATGACTATCCTACAAGTTGTCTTAAGGTTGGTCATATCAAAACTATATTTCTGCCTCTGGCAATATAAGTTAATCCTTTCCTGAAAGCAGCTTGCTAGAAGCTAAATACCTAAAGGCCAGGAAGTTAGATGATGCATCACTAGATTATTGCAGGACAACAGTAACTTATAAAAAGGATTACTATAATATAACATATACTTAATATATGCACACACAGATATATATATATATATATATAATATACACACAATACATGCAACATATATGTAATATATATACAATAAATTTAATTTTTTATGTGTATAATATGTCAAGTTTATTTTAAAATAAATTTTATAATTTTTATTAAAATATTTATATATATTTTAATTTTTATATAAATTCTGTGAATGTTATTTTTTATTTGAAGTCAAACTTAAAATTTTTTCTTCATAAAAAATTAATATATTTTACATGTTAAAAAGTTAACTTAAAATATATTTTTTATTATTTTTACTGAAATATATCTATTTAATAGCATAGTTTGAAAAAAAAAGAATGAAAATTAAAGTAAATGTTGTTTGACCTAAGAGATGATGTATTTTTGTAAAAAAATATTTTGTTTAAAGTAAATAATGAGGTATTTTTATTAAAAAAAAATTATTTGACTTATCTTTAAAAAAAATTCACTTATAAAATTTATTTTAAATATATAAATTTTATAACTAATTATATTAAATGTTTTGCACAATTTATTTTAAAAGTAGGATCAGACAAATATTATAATTTTTATTTTTATTTTGGTCGGTAGGATCAGACAAATATTTTCATGCATCATGCATGGCTATCAAAAGAAAAAAGATGGACTGAGTGCAGTGGAGTAGCCAGGATTTTAGATAAGGGGGGTCCAATTCAACTTAAATACTAAACATTAAAAATATCAAATTATAAAAGAAATAAAAAAATTCCAGATTATAAACTACAAAAAAATAATAATTTCAATTTAACTTCATACTACTTTTCTCAAAAAAAAAAAAACTTCATACTACAAAATCAAATTAAACATTTCAAATTTATAATGTCCTCAAGTATTCAAGCAAATTTCTTAATTCATTATTTTTCAAATTTCAATTCATTTTAGCAAGATAAAAAAATTGCAACAAAATAAATATGAGATTAAAAGTAAGTGGTGTACCTATTCTTAACTTGTTGCCGCTGCCTTGCTGGTGCCAATCGGTGAAAGAATGAAATTGAAAAAGGAAGAAACTGTTATCTGAAAAAAAAAAGGAATTAACGAAGAAGAAACGTGAGAAAGAAGAGAAAGAGTCACAATTAAGTTATTCTTGTTTGTTTGTAATGGGCAGAGTCATTGACAAATCTTGTTTGTTTGTAATGGGCTTGATTAAAAGGCCCAGTTTTAAAGATTGGAAAAAAAAGGATGAAAAATGTTGGGAGCGTGGATCGAAGTTGCGTGCTCTCACATAGTAAGGCTAAGATGTTCCATCTCAACCAATGTAATATTCATTCTCAAATATACCTAAAAATTTTTTATTTTTAATTGAGGGGGGAACAGGGCCCCATGGGACCCCCTTTATCTCCGCCTCTGACTGAGTGAGACTCCCCTTCCCCGCAACAAGAAAAAGGGAATAAAGAAGAGCAAAGACGATGCCAACTGCCTTGTCTAAAAGCTGTCTCAGGTCTGAACAGATTTTACGCCGAGTTTTCAAGTCAAGTCTAAAAGCAATCTCAATTATGAACAAAACTTGTAATTCTTGTCAGGATTCACACTTTCAAGTCTATTTAATCAGTTTAGTTAATGTTTACCCAACCAAACAAAATTCATTCTTGATTTCTATTTCTTCTTCTTCTTCTCCTTCTTCTTGATTTGAAGGCGGACTGAAGATATGTCTCTTTTTTTTAACCATTTCTTGCTTCTCTATTGCTTCTCTTTATCTTTATTTTCTGTCTCTGTTCTCAATTCTGATGGGTCTACTCTTTTGTCGCTCTTAAGCCACTGGACTTATGTCCCTTCTTCCATAACTTATTCTTGGAATTCTTCACACTCTACTTCTTGTTCATGGCTAATAGTTCAATGTGATCACACCCACTCCATAGTCACTCTAAACCTCTCTGCTTATTCAATTTCTGGCCAACTTGGACCAGAAATTGGACTTTTATCCAGCTTGAATTCCTTGGATTTGCATAAAAACAATTTCACTGGTCCAATTCCTACTAGTACTTGAGCCAATTTCAACAACTAGGGCTGAATGGTAATCAGTTATCTGGTACTGTTCCAGACTCCATTGGGAATTGTAGAAAATTGCAAGAGCTGTATTTGGCTAACAACCAGTTGATTGGTTTTTGCCAGTCACTTTCACCAATCTCAAAAGCCTAGTTATTTGTTTCTCGATCACAATAATTTCCAAGGTAGCATTCCTATGGGTTTCGGCAATTGCAAGAATTTGAGTGTTGTAGACATTTCATACAATGACTTTAGTGGTGGTCTTCCGCATGATTTGGGAAATTCTACTAGCTTAACACAATTAATCATTGTCCATAGCAATTTAACAAGCACCATCCCCGCTTCCTGTGGCCAACTAGACATGCTTTCGTATCTTGACCTATCTGAAAATAGATTGTCTGGTGAAATTCCCACACAACTTGGAAATTGCAAGTCCTTGACAAGCTTAATGTTGTCTAGAAACCAACTAGAGGGAGAGATTCCTAGAGAATTGGGAATGCTGACGCAGTTGCAGGATCTTGAATTGTTTAGCAACCACTTGAATGGTGAAATTCCAACTAGTATTTGGAGAATTCCAAGCCTTCAGTACTTGTATGTGTACAATAACAGTCTATCTGATGAACTACCTCTTGAGATGACTGAGCTCAAGAAACTAAAGAACATTTCATTATTTAAAAATAACTTCTCTGGAATCATATCCCAAAATTTGGGAATCAACTCCAGCTTATTGTTTTATCAAAAAAAAAAAACTCCAGCTTATTGCAATTGGACTTCACAGATAATAAAGTTCACTGGTGAAATTCCGCCGCATCTTTGCTTGGGAAAGAAATTAAGTGTTCTAAATTTGGGTCACAATCAGCTTGAAGGCAGCATTCCTTCTGACGTGGGACGCTGTTCGACCCTCAGCAGAATGATCCTTAGCAACAATAGCCTCTCGGGGTCCCTTCCAGAATTTACAGAGAATTCAAATCTTTATCACATAGACATCAGAAAATAATATATCAGGCTCAATTCCACCAAGCCTGGGTAACTGTTCTGGTCTCACTTCTATTGACTTTTCCATGAACAAGTTTACAGGGTTTATACCCCCTCAGCTAGGCAATCTTGTACATCCTGAGATGGTGAATCTTTCGCATAACTAACTTTCTGGTTCTTTGCCATCTCAACTATCAAATTGTTACAAATTAGATAAGTTTGACGTGGGGTTCAATTCACTGAATGGTTCAATTCCTCTGAGTCTGAGGAACTGGACAAATTTATCCACTTTGATTTTGGAAGAGAATCGATTTTCTGGGGGCATTCCACCTTTTATGTCAGAACTTGAAAGGCTTACAGAACTACAAATTGGTGGAAATTTATTGGGAGGCGAGATTCCTTCATCCATTGGATCACTGCGAGATCTGCAGTATGCATTGAATCTCAGCAGTAATGGACTGACAGGTACAATTCCTCTATCGCTGGGGGACTTGATCAAGCTGGAACTGCTCGATATATCAAGCAACAATCTCACAGGAACTTTGGCAGCTGTCGATAAAATCCATACTTTTGTTTTGCTAAATATCTCATACAATAACTTCACAGGACCCATACCGAAAACAGTAATGGCCTTTCTTAATTCATCTCCCTCTTCATTTTTGGGCAACAATACTGGCCTATGTGTCAATGGAAAGGGAAGTGGAAATGGAAATTTCAAACCATGTTCAAGTCAATTAAGCAGTCAAAAACGCCTTACTAAAGTGGAAATCGCAATGATAGTCGTTGCTTTGGTGGTTCTTTTTGTGCTTCTTGGACTTGTTTGTATGTATTCCTTGCACAGAAGAAGTAAACAGGATTTTGAGATCCCTGCTGAAGAGGAGCGAGCTTCGCTGTTCAGGGAAGTGATGGAAGCTACTGAGAATCTAAGCGACAGATATATCATTGGGAGAGGAGCCCATGGAACTGTTTATAAAGCTTCATTAGGTGAAGACAATTTTTGCTGCAAAGAAAATTGCCTTTACTCATAAAGGAGGAAACAAAAGTATGATTAGAGAAATTCAAACCATGGGGAAAATCAGGCACCGAAATTTGATCAGATTGGAGGAGTTTTGGATAAGAAAGGATTATGGACTAATTCTCGACAGACACATGCAAAATGGTAGCCTTTATGATGCTTTACATGGAAGAAATGCACCATTAACTCTGGAGTGGAATGTACGTTACAAGATAGCAATTGAACTGCACATGCATTGGCATATCTGCATTATGATTGTGATCCTCCTGTCGTGCATCGAGATGTGAAACCCGAGAACATTCTCTTAGACTCTGATATGGAGCCTCATATCTCAGATTTTGGTATAGCTAAGCTTTTGGATCAGTCTTCCACTTCAGGAAACTCCAGCTTAGTTGTGGGTACGACAGGGTATATTGCACCAGGTAACTTCTTTTTGCAAACTTTTCAATGCCTTTTTTTTTTCTATGAGATATATATATGTCTAAACAACTGATGTTAACTTTGACAGAAAATGCATTTATAATAAAAAAAAGAGCAAGGAGTCTGATGTTTACAGCTACGGAGTTGTTTTGCTTGAACTAATAACCAGAAAGAAGGCGTTAGATCCATCATTCAAGGAGGGAACAGATATTGTGGAGTGGAGTAGGTGTGAATGGAGCAACACAGAAAATATCAGCAGAGTCGTTGATTCATGTCTTGCAGAGGAACTCTATGATTCCAAAATTATGGACCAAGTTATTGATGTTTTTTTGGTGGCTTTCAGATATACTGAAAGAGAGCCAAGCAAAGGACCAACAATGAGAGATGTTGTCAAGCAATTATTAAACGCAAATGTCTCCGTCAGATCACTGAGCATTTGCTCAACAACTCGAAATCCAGAGATGTGTGTATAAGCTGTTTAGGTTGCTTTTATTACCTGTCCAAGGGAAGATTTAGAATGTTGCTAAAGGATTGAGAAATTTTTACCATGAAAATAACTTTCTTGGTTTATTTTCTGTCTCGTTGAAAATTTATATCCCAAGAGGTTTGAAATCCATGAATTAAACTTATTTATAAATTTACATTTTTATGTTTGGTACAAATGAAAATTCAATTAGAATTTTATATTTTAATTCTTTATTAGTGAATGGAATTTTACTAACTTGATAGAATTTACTAATTATATTATATACTAAAAGAGTCACAAGGAAAATTATTTCTTCTTTTTATTGATATCTCAAAAAACCATACATATTTTATGGATTTTCAATTTTACGCCTGCTTTTTTTTTTTTTTGTCCTTTTCTCACTTCCATGTTATTTCCTTCTTTTTCATCTTTTCGCTTTTTTTTCATTTACGTGTCTTTCCCATTACAACTTGTAACCCAAACAAATAGTGTTGCCAACTCAAAACAACCATTTTTATTTTTTGCGACCACTCATTTCTAATTCCCAATACAATTTCACAAAATAGAGATAATATATCCCTGCAAATTACTTTCTTATATTAAAATTTAAGAGTTATTAGAAAATGGGTTGATAAATTTCAAAAATAATATTACCAAATGGGACTTAAAAAATAATATCTTATTACAAATGTTTTTATAATATGTGAAATAAAAATTTTTAATACTATATAAATGTATATATATAATGTTATTTTTTATATATTAATTATATTAATACATTTTTTTTATTTGACCATGTGTTGGTTATCAAGTAAATGTTGAATTAGTTTTGATAGATAAGTCAACTAATTTCTAAATTAATATATTTTTTTCAATATATAATACACTTTTGCTTAAAAAGTTTAAATAAAGTATAAATAAATATATCACATTCATTTATTATTATAAAACTAATATTATTAAATATGAAAAACTTCATTTATCTAAATATCAATAACCTTTTAAATTCATAAATATATGTTGTTAAAAAACTAATCTTTTAAATGTGATATAATTACAACTAATCATATTATTTTAAATATATATATAATAATGTATTTTATTTTTTATATAATTTTATATAAAATAATTTCAATAAGTAATGTCTTGCATGCAAAAAATAATAATTACAAATAAATATTGAATTTATTTTATATTCTATTGAAATGATTTTTAAAAATAACATTATTTTGTGTTAAGCTTTTTTGCAATATATCTATGCTATTAAACTGTATGAAAAATTACCAAATTAAAATTGATTTCTTTTTTACTTCTATAATTCATAAAAATGAAAAATAATTAGTAATTAGATTGTTAGATATTTTTATTATTTTTTTATAAATTTAAAAAAGGATTGAAGAGGAAAAAAAGAAATGCCAACTTAGAATGTTTTGTATGAAAGTTTATATTACTCATGGCATGAATGGAATAAAAATTTATTGTGTCTTGAAAAAATGAAGAAAATAAAATAAACAATTTTTTCCATTTATTAGAAAAAAAATTTTAAAACTCGTAAGAAAGTGATATGTTTATATATGTTTATTTTATAATTTATTAAAACTATTTTTTGAAAAATAATACTATTTTTTACAATTAAGTAAAGTTTAATATTCAATTTTCTTCTAATATGTTAAACATATCTTATTATAAATATTTTTTCTTAATAGGCAAATGTAAAATTTTTTTAATATTATGTATATTTATATGTATAATGTTATTTTTTATACATCAATTGTATTAATATATAACTTGTAGCATCTGCTTAATTGCTAGATTTTAATTTAAATTAAATTAAAATTAATAATTTAAGGGAGAAATAATGAGTTAGAAGTGAAAAATAGATAATGTATATATGAAGTATAAGAGAAATATACATTACATATAAAGTCAAATATGAGTTAGAAAAGTCAATAGATGAATAGTAAAATGAAGGGTAAAATGGTAATTATACTTAAAAAATAAATAAATAAAATAATTCAAAATAAATTTATTTTTGGATGGATATTAAAAATTAGTGAATTAAAAATAATTAAATAATAAATAAATAAAAATAATTAAATAATATATATAAAGATATTTTTTTAAAAAGAAAAAATAAGTTAAAAAAATATTATTTACATCTTCTTCTTCTCTTCTCTCTCAAGCATGACTTTTACCATGGCCAAAGGTGATTTTTACTCAAAACACCAAATTTTAAAGAATTTTAAAAGATTAAAGTGAGATTTGGTGGTTTCTTCATTAGTCAATAAGTTTTTTTTACCTAATTTTTCAATTTTATGGAAGTTTATGAATATGTTTGAATTGAGTTTATAAAAGAGTGTGTTATAATTGTTGGAATAATTATGGATGATGTCATTTTTATGAGTAAATAATTATTTTAAGGTTGAATGGATGAAAAGTTTGAGTTATGTAGGAGTTTTGGAGGGGTAGTAAAGAGTTAGGTTTTGAAAATAGTAATCACAAATAATTTATATTTATTTGATTTTATGATTTGAATTATGTTATTTAATATTGTTAATGATTTAAATGAACTCAAATTACCATTTGGAATTAGTTAGAATGAAAAACCAAAATTAAAGTGGCTTAGGATAAAATTTTAAAATTTTGGAGAAAATGTGTTACATTGTGTTTTAATGCTTAAAATGTGTTAAAATATAATGTATTAGATATATTTAAACTAAAAACTCCATTTGGAATGTGTTGGAATGATTTTCTAAAGTTAAAGAGCATTTCAAAAAAAACTTGGAAAATTGTAAAATTAAGCTTTAATTTTTGTTTTAGATTTTAAATACTTAGAAATGTGATATTGATTGATTTTGTTCATTCACGGATTTTCATTAATTTAGTGGTGAAAGACTTTTGGGTGTTTTGAAAGTAGAGTGGAGTTTTAACTCCATTTATCGCTTTAAAGAGGTTAGTACATACTTTTGCATTGAGTGTGATTGATTTTATTAATTTTGAGCATAATACATTTCATTATGTGAATTTGTACGTATGGCATTGTTTGAAGTAACAATGCTTGATTTATGTTGATTGTAGCATGATAAGCCATTTGAGAATTGCTAAATAAAATATTTGTATAAAATGTGTAAAGTGTAATTTATACACTAACATGAGGAAGTAAACCACATTTGTATTATTTATGATAATAATTTGTGAAAACTATGGTGTGAGTCGAAATGTAAAAGCACAATGAAAGGAATGTGTATTGTGTTTATCTTATTTATTATCTTATTTCCAGAAGATTATGCTTGGATGTTGATATACCATACACTAAAATGGATGAGACACTGGGCGACACAGAAATCTACTTACCCCCGAGTGAGACACTAATAATAGATAAGGCAACGAGCCTAGGACTAGATAATTATATAATATGTTTGGGCCCATATTTAGAGTGTTGTTTAATGTGTATAATAAAAATGTTTGGCATTTTTAACATGATGCATATATGGCATTATATATGTATGACATCATTTTTATATTTAATTCAAGTATGTACTACTAGGTAATATGCTTAGCGCGATTAAATTTCATCGCGCAGGTGACATGGTAGATCCGAGTGATCCGAAAAGTGTTGTTAGATCACCCCAGGTCTAGGTTTTTGTGTGTGAAGACCTTTGTGCTACTGAGAACCACTACCACATATCATGTATGCACTTTTAAACTTTTTAAAATGCTTTTGAGTTTGTACAATATATATATATAATCATGTATATGGTGTAAAATATATATTTTTCCTTTAGTTAATATATTAAATAACAATGGGATTTATATGTGTATATATATATATATATGTGTGTGTGTGTGTTTTTTATAAAATATTAGTGGATTGAGCCATTGGGCTATTTTTAAGAAATATATGCATTGAATAAATAATAGGAAGTATATTTTATTTGTAGATTAGGTTATTTAAAATTTGAGATCATCCAAAATGCAAAAAAAAATTCTAGCGAATTTTTTCCAGTGATTTTTCATTTAATACCTTTTTACTTTTCAATCTGCTAATGATTAATTTTATTTATTTATTAAAATACATTTTAAGTATTCTTAAATAGTTATCATAAAATTAAGAAATTTTTTTTAAAGAGACTGTAATGTAATATTTTTATATTAAGTATACATATTTTACATATATCAGGTGTATATATTATATGTATATAAGGTATAAAGGTGTTACATAATTTATTTTTTATATACTTTATATATATATATATATTATAATTATATTTAATATCTATTGTTATTTATTTTTCTTATTATTTGTATAATAATATTAATTTCACAATAATTTGCGGGAATTAATCAATTTGTAAATTCTAAATTGAACAAGATTACCGTATGGTGTGAGAGAAGAAAAAGAAAATAATAGTTGTTATTATGAAAATAAAATTATAGTTATTAATCAGTTAAAACAAAACAATTTACAGTTGTAGCTAACTGGGTTGAGTGAGTTGTCGACTTTGTTATCAGAGCAAAGAACATTCCTTGGGAAACTAACAATGAGTAGAAATGCCTATAAAACCAAATGTTCATTGAGTGAATAAGTAACTATGGCCACAGATTAATTAACCGGGCCATCTGTTTCGGTAAACCATAACTGGAAAGGACCGATTTAATTACAATTTAGGTCCATATTGTATGAGCTAGTTTCACTCTAGCTCAAATCGATTTTCTTCCTTTTTTATTTAACCATAATTAATAGTAATATTTTTCATGAAATTGAACACTTAATTCATAAATTTTATATAATATTAAATAAATAAGGAGGATCGTCAGTTAAACATCTTTTGAGAAGCTCATATTAAATTCTAGACTATGTTCACCCTAAATAGATACCATTCGACAATTATTCCCTTCCATATTATAAAATAAAAAGCAAACGTCATTTATAAACATGAAATTAAAAAATAATAATTTTTCTTTCCGCACAAAATTTCCCTCTCATTTCACTCTAGAAACTCTTGATCACTCTTTGAGATTTGACTCACTCTCGTATTTCTTTTCATTCCGATAATCAAAATCACTCATTTTAACTCGTTCTTCTTTCTTGAAATATGGCAAACAGCCTGCATAGTTTGGTGAAACATCAGTCTTTGAAGAAAAAGAGGAATATCTGCAATATTAAGTAAGTTTTTAGCATACTTGGAAGTCAATATTTTTCACCCGTCCTATTTCAAATATGCTATCTGTGTATGTTTGAGTTATCATGAAATCATACTTAAGTCTCAAATATGATATCAAGTTTTCATTTTTTTAGTAGTCATATTGATGTGAACCCCAAGTAGCGATTTGAAATCCATTGTCGAATATGCTTGGAAGTGACTTCTTAGGAAGCCAAATCAAATTCTTTATCCAAGACCTTAACCCAAACCTTACAATGTAGGAGAGAACCTTGTTGTTAACACACTTAAGTGATTAACTCTATATGTGAAAGTTGATTCAAATAAAAATCAAAACAAGAGATAAATCTCTCTTTAAATAAGAACAAAGATCTTAGATTTTAATTGATTAAAATTCTAGAACTCCTTATAATGTAGAAATGATTGCGTTATATACATTACAAAGAAAACCTAACCCTAAAAGGAAATAAAGAGTATTTAGGAAGTAATTACTCTTCTCCTAATCTAACTAGGAAACTTAAAGCAACTAGGGTAAATCCCTCTTAAGTTAATATTACATTTGATATCAATCTAAAATAAGATGTCTTCCTTAAATAAAAACTCAATAAAAATTAAAATATCAAAATAATGTAAAATACAAAAATTGATTCGCCAGAAGGAAGTGTAGTTCGTGGTAGGATGTGAGCCCGTGAGTTTGACCCCAACATGATGCGCGACCGTGCAACTTGATGCTTAACCAGAAGCAAAATGGTTCAAGATACAGTAAGGTTTGCAGTGAGTCATGCGACTGCAAGCTTGGGCACGGGATTAGAAGTGCAATCGCATGATGGATGGTGAGACCACTAAATCCGCTGTGACTTCACAAAGTTGAACTAGGCCTTGATCTACATGATGAAGCCCAAGCCTATAGTTAGAATCTTCCTTGCACTCTTCAATGGTAGCTAAATATGTCTATAAGCCTTGAATCATAATCAACAAAGCTTCCTTGAACTTCTACAAGCGTCGGGTAAGTGAAGTGAATCCAAAGACTTGGGTGTGGTTGACTCTTTAGTTGCATCACATATAACCTTATGATATGGTTGTATAACATCCATAATTTTATATACTTTAAAATTAAATAATATAGAAGGATAATTAAACATGATAAAGGAGATATACATAATATATACATAAAATATACACACACATATATATAATTAAGTTAAAAAAAAGAAAATTAAAAGAAAAGGTTATTTGAAAAATATACACATATCATCCCTCAATCTTCTCCTCTAATATTATCTGAAAAATCACGCACAAAGTTTATTTTTTATGTGGTTTGCTTGAAGGAAGCCATTAATATTGGATTGGTCTACTGTTTACTGCAACTGACACTAGTAATGTAATACCCTGACCTAGAATTAATAGTTAATAATGATTAAATTAGAAAGATAAATTAAATTATTACTTAAAGAATTAATGGACTATGAATTAGATCATATTTTAAAAAATTAAAAATTGACCAAATGATTAATGAAAGTTTGTTAATGGGAATTAAAATACAAACTATGTAAAAGTTAGTCTCCAATTCAATAAGGATATTTTTATTAAACTTTATAATTTAATATTATGTTAAATAATAAAATTTAGTGAAGAGCTTAGCAAAAGCCAAATGTTGGTTAATGTTTTTTTCAATTTGTAACATCTAGAAATAAGAATAAGTATAGGAAAAATAAACAATATTTTATAATGAATTAGGGGTTGTAGGTAATAATTATGAGAAATTATAAATAAATACATAGCAAATGCCAACTCAATTTTCTTTCCTTGTAACGTGTAGGAAGGGAATGGTTTATGTGATTAATATTAACAACTGATAGTTATGTGAATAATAAAAGGACAAGTTTATAACATGTGTCAAAGAAAGAAAGGAAATGTTGGCAAATAAAAAAATGACAAATGGTGTGGGACAAGTTCTGAGGTGAAATTTTAGTAAGGTAACAAGTCTTTGAAATGGAAATGTTGGCAAATTAAAAGTTAACAAATATGACAATATGTGTCATGAAATAGGAAGCTCAAATTGTCATCTTCCATTAAAAAAACATGAGGAAGAATTTAAAAATATTGCTAAAGCTCTTAATTCAAAACAAATCTAAAATAAAATACTCAAACTTAGCAAACAAATGAAGAGCTTGGCTTAAGAAGCTGTATTTTTGGAGCTACAAAATCGATTTGAAGAAGTTCTACAAGTAAGGTGAGTGTTCTAAATATTCTTAATTTAAAAGCTTTAGAAAGAATATATATATAATAACCAATTTAATTATTTGAATTAATAAATTGGTTGTATGAAGTTAAATCATAAAACACATAGGTGTTTAATGCTAGAATTAATATGTTTCTATAATAAAAATGAGTTGTCCAAATTATTAGATATGCTTAGAAAGATTTAATGGACTTGAAATTTTTAATGGAATTATATAAGTATGTCTATGATTTATGTGAAAATTTTCATAATTTATAGAGTTAATTTACTAATTACTAAAAATAGAAGAAGATAAACTACTAGAGTTGTACCAACAGAGACATAATCTGTAAGGTTTGAGAAACCTTTTTGAAAAACATAGTAAATGAATCCAGAAAAAGATGAAATTTTACAAAAAAAAAAAAAAAAAAAAAAACTTATATATATGTCTAGGACATATGGTTAAAATTTCATAAAATTTAATAAAGGTTTATTTATGAAAATAAAATCAAGAAGAGATACTGTCAGAGTAGTGACTGTAAGACCATAATCTAAAGGGTTGAATAGATAAAATTTAATAATATAGTAAATGAACATGGAAAAATCTGAAAATTTAGAGTAATGAACATGGAAAACTCATTTACGTGTCTAAGAATTATGTTTAAATTTTTATAAGTTTTAGTGAAGGTTTAGTATTAAAAGTAAAATTAAGAAAAAAAGTAGTACCGTCAAAAGGAAAGTTATAGAATTTGAATTTGTAGGTTGAGAAAACCTAATTTAAAATCATAGTAAATAAGCTTATAAAAATATAAAATTTTATAAATGAGTTTTTATATATGTCTAACTTCCATGGCTTAAATCTCATAAAATTTTGTAAGGATTTAAATATGGAAAAATTTTGGAAAGTGAGACTGCCAAAAAAAGAATTTAAATTTTGATAGATTTGAGGAGTTGACAAGTAAATGGAGATGTAAGTAGCAAAATGAATGTGGAAAATTATGGAGAATTAATATGAGGACCTATAGATATGTTAAGAACAAATATGAAGTTTTGATAATTTTTAATCAAGGTTTATAAAAGATAATAATAATAATTGATTTATGATAATTAATTTCTTCTATATAAGTATATTTAAAAATTTTACTAAAGAAAGTATAGTTTTGTTTAAACTAAGATTTTATAAATCATTATGAATAATAAAAAAAAATAATAAAATTGTATCCTTTTCATAAATATGTATCAATAAAAATTTATAAATTCTTATGTGAATCTTCATAAATGATTTGTTATGTATAAAAAAGAATTACATTTATTTAAGTTCGACATTGTTAATGATTTTATAAAAGTAATTAAGAAATAATTATAATTGAGTTATTACTCTTAAAGTGAGTTTCTGATAATAAATTAATAATTTTCTATATAAAGTATATATATAAATTCTTGAACTGAGTTATTATTATTTTAAAAGAAATTTCATGATGAGATTTTAAGATATTTGAAATTATAAAATTATAGTATAAATATAAATATTCTCAGAATATATATTTATGTGTGTTTATGTTCAAGTAATTAAAATTTAAGATAAATATCTAAAAAGAGTTTAATTACATGAGAATTAACTATAATTTACCAAGTAAGGTATATGTTGGAGTTGAAGGAGATAGTTAAGATTAAGAATTTTAGAAGAAATAAATGAATTAAGAGTAAAAACTATATATATATATATATGATGGATTAGATTTATATTTTTTAAAGTAATATTTAAGAAATAATGGTTGATATAAATTAAATGTATTATCTGAAAAATTAGATAAATAAGAGTAATACCTTGAGATAAAAGTAAAGTATACTCTTAGAAATGTAGTTATAATTGTTAAGTAATATGTTTAAAAAAATAATAATAATAAGTGATAGTTAATTAATGAAGAATAATTAGCTAGTAAAAAGAAGTATTAATATAGAATGTTTGAATAATCAAAAAGTAGAGTAATATGGTGATTGAAGATATTATTATTAAGAGATATTATAGTTAATGTTAATTGAGTTAAGTACTGAACTGAGAATAAAAAAGTAAGGAGATTATGTTATGTAGTAGATTATGTTATGTTTTTAGAATTTGAAATCCTAAAGAAAGAATATGCAATATATATATATATATAATACTCTCTACATAGTATTGAAATCCTCTCTACGGGTTTGCTGCCTCCTCAAACATGGAACCAACACCATCGTCGTCGGCGGTCCCTTCTGGGCCGGCCGGCCGGACATTCGCGGATGCTGTCAGAAAGGGAGTCTCGATTATTCCTAATGCGACTGTTATTCCTTCTTCTGCTGCAGAATCGGAGGTTTTACCTAAGAAAACCTTCCGCTTCAAAGGAGCTCCTGCTATCTCATTCACGGATGAGGAGAAAACCTTCCGCTTCAAAGGAGCTCCTGCTATCTCATTCACGGATGAGGAGATTTAACAATATGCTCTGCCTTTCAAATTCGCATTAGTGGGTCTTTTTTGCATCTGGCCGTCCCTCAATGAAAGGTTTGAAAAAAGTTATGGATTCAATTGGTTTTTTGGGTGATTTCACAGTGGGTCTGCTTGATGAACACCATTGATCAAATTCACGATTGAAGAGGATTTCTTAAGGTTTTGGTTGCGCCAACTGTGGTTCTTCCATGGATTTGCAATGAGAGTTTTTCGTTGGACCCCTGATTTTGTTACTAATATAGACAACCCCCTTTATCCTGCGTGGGTTACTCTTGAGAACTTGCCGGTGCATCTATTCCAATAGAAACCTCTCTTTCAGATTGCTCATCTAATTGGTACCCCATTGAAGCTGGATTCTGCAACTTCGTCACTGACCCGCCCTTCAGCAGCTAGGATTTGTGTAGTGGTGGATCTTTCTAAGGAATTAGTAGATAAAGTCTGGATTCAGAACGGTAAATCGAGCTTTTTTCAACCTGTAATCTATGAAAATCTACCCATGTATTGTGTTAATTGCTGTAAAATGGGCCATTCTCCATCGTCCTGTTCTCGAAATGAATCTGTTGGGAAAGACAACGAAGGTCCTGGTGTTGTTGCTCAAGATTCTAAACCTGAGAATAAGATTTGGGTTCCAAAGCGTGATTTAGCTAACAACGTTGGCGAGTTGCAAGGTAATGATTCTGATCGAATTTTTTCTGTCTCTCGGCCTCCCCCAATTCCTACGCAGGTTCAGAGTGAGTTGCCTCCTGGTTCTGTGGATGCCTCTAAACTTGTTTTGATTGATGCTGCTGTTAATGTTAATTCCTCTGCTAAAAATGATAATTATGGTTCTGATATTCCTGTGCATTCATCTCTTGCTGTTGATGTTTCTAATTTGGCAACTGCTTCACAAAATTATCCCAATCATGATGTTTTAAATACTGTTACTGCTTCTTCAGAGCTAGTGCAAGTTGAGAGGCAACATGCTCCAGTTTTGCCTTCTCAGCCTTGCATTTCAAACCCGTTAGCTCAACTGGTTGTTAGTGATCAGGAGGGACATGATGGTAATGAATCTGATACTGATCTTCCTCTCTCAGAAGACAATCTGGTCATTGGTGATTGTGGCAATTTGCAGACAGTTCCTGCCTTACCTACAGGGGCAGAGGTTAAGCGTGTTACTAAGGGTCGAGGTCGCAAAAAACAAACGGGGAAAGGTCCTAAAAAGCAGAATGTCTCTAGCTCTCTTGTTGATCATCTGGATTCTTCTCAATGAATATTCTTTTCTGGAATGTCAGAGGTATTTCTTCATCATTAAATCGTATCCATAAGATTTGTAGAGACCATAAGATTGGTTTATTTGTGTGTATTGAACCGCTGGTTGCTTCCCACAAGATGAATTTTTTAGCTTCTAGACTGGGGTTTCATAATAGTTTTTCTTCTACTGATAACAAATTATGGATTATGTGGCTTGACCATATTTTTACATTAAGCAATTTTAGGGTGATAAACCAAGCTTTATCTTGTGATGTTCTTTACCATTCTCTTAACTTTCACTTTCGCTTAACTTCGATTTATGGGTATCATTCTAGAACTAGTCGAACTGCTCTATGGGAGTCTCTTTATGATTATTCTAGAACTTGCTCTTCTCCATGGCTGGTTGGTGGAGATTTTAATACCGTTAAATTCCCTTCTGAGTATAGTGGTAATGGTTCTCCGGACTGGTTAGCTATGCAGGACTTTGTGGATTGTACTGATGATTGCTCTTTGATTGACATCCCGTTTCAAGGGTCGGATTTTACTTGGACAGGTGTCCGCTCCAATGGTAGAGTTTGGGAAAGGCTTGATCGGATTCTTGCTAATCTGGAATTTTTCAATTATTTTGATGTGCTTAGTAATCGGCATTTAAATATGACTTCTTCGGACCATTCTCCTATGCTTCTTGGTTGTCAAGCAGTAACTCAAAAAGTTCCTAAACAATTTAAATTCCAGCATATGTGGTTGCAGAATGATTCTTTCCTTCCTTTTGTGAGAGAACGATGGTCCTCTTCTTTTTCAGGTGGAGGTATGTTTGGTTTATTTTTGAAATTGAAAGATCTCAAAAAGGGTCTTCGGGAGTGGAACAGAAATCACTTTGGGCATTTATTTAATGATATTGCCAAAGCTGAATCAGATGTTGAGGAAGCCGAGGCAATGTATGTTCATAATCCCTCTGCGGATACCCATAGTAATTGGCAAGTTAAGCAAGCCGAGCTCCTTCAGAAATTGAAGTTGGAAGAAATCTTTTGGCACCAAAAGGCTCATGTTTCTTGGATTCAGGATGGAGATCAGAATACTAGATATTATCATAATTTTGTTAAGATGAGGCGCAAACTTCATCGTGTTATTTCGGTTGTGGGAGCTGATGGTTCTAGAATTGTTGAGCAAAACGCTTTAGGTGAAGAGGCAGTTCGGCATTTTCAAACTCTTTTTTCTAACAATGATAGTGAAGCCGATTCACTTCATAGTGTTCTTCAATATTTGCCTTCTCTGGTTTCAGACATGGATAATGTTTTGCTTGTGAAAGTGCCAGAAGATGAAGAGATTAAAACTGCTGTTTGGCAACTAAATCCTAAGAGTGCCCCAGGCCCGGACGGATTTGATGGTTTCTTCTTCAGAAATTGTTGGGATATTGTGAGATGGGATGTTTGTAGTGCTATTAAAGAATTTTTTCTTGGGGTTCCTGTTCCTTGCAGTTTTAATAGTGCTCAAATAATTCTTATCCCCAAGATAGAAAATCCCTCCTCTTTCAACCATTATAGACCCATCTGCTTAACCACATTTGTCAGTAAAGTTTGTACTCGGATTCTTGCCAACCGTTTGACACCTATTATAGATTTGTTGATTTCCAAAGATCAGGTGAGGTTTCTTGAAAGGAAGATCTATTCATGCCCAGATTATGCTGGCGAATGAGATGATTCATGACATAGATAAGAAAACGATGGGACACAATTTGGCAATTAAACTGGATATGGCTAAGGCTTTTGATAGGGTATCGTGGAATTTTTTGAAGGCGGTTTTGCAGAAGTTTGGTTTCTCTTCCAAATTTACCTCTCTCATCATGTCTCAATTCTCTTCAACTCGTCTTTCGATTTTGGTTAATGGTGTGAGCTATGGCTTTTTTCAGCCGAGTAGAGGGGTTAAACAGGGAGATCCGTTATCTCCTTTGCTTTTTATTCTAGCTTCGGAAGCCTTCTATAGAGGTTTAAATGCTTTAATGTCTTCTGGGGTTATTACTCCTTATAAGCTTCATCGTCATTGCCCGATTGTATCGCACTTGGCTTTTGCGGATGACTTATTGATCTTCATTACTGGCGATGTTCGATCTATAAAGGGATTTAAAGGGTTTCTATCTGATTACCAGTCTTCTTCCGGTCAACTTATTAATTTTGATAAAAGCGCTTTTTATTGTTCTAATAAAGTGAATATGGTTAAGGTCACTCAATTTGAAAAGCTTTTATCTATTTGCAAGAGCGTTCTCCCCTTTACCTATTTGGGTGCCCCAGTTTATCAAGGTATAAATAGATCATCTTATTGCAAGGACCTCATTAAGAAAATTGATTTGAAGCTCCATGGTTGGCTGAAAAGGTTTTTATCTCCTGGAGGTAAGCTTATTCTTATTAAGCATGTTTTAAGTTCAATACCAATCCATATCATGGGGGCAATGTTGCTTCCTAAAACTGTAATCCGTGCTATTGAACGTAAATTTGCTTCTTTCTTTTGGGGTTCAAGTCGTCATCATTGGGTAAGCTTTTCTAAAATGTTGTTTCCCACGGAAGAGGGGGGTCTTGGAATAAGATCTATTTCTGCCATTCAAGATGCTTACTCCATCAAGCTTCTTTGGATGTTTTTCCGCGGAGATTCTCTTTGGGCACATTATATGCGTAATAAATATTTCCGAAAGGGGAATATGACCTTCTTGCAAACTGACTCTTGCACCTGGAAGCGTCTTTGTCATGCCTATAACTCTTTCTCCGATCATTTGATTATCGATGGGAACTATGTGTCATGGTCGGATAGTAGTGGTGATGTGTTCAAACTTTCTATAGCCTATGACTTGGTTCGCCCTCGTCAAAGATCCTCTATGGTTGGTAAATCATTGTGGGATAATGCTGTGCCAAAAAAATACTCGGTCTTTACTTGGAAACTCATTAACAAAGCCTTGCCGCTTCCTTTACAGTTGCAGCAGATTGGAGTTCACCTGGCCCCTTGCTGTCCGTTCTGTGTTTCTGGTCCACCCTCGGTTGATCATATCTTCAGGCAGTGTGATTCCATTAGCAGAATATGGAAATTCTACAAGGCCCATCTTCTTCCGTTTGATCGTGGCAAATAAGTAACTCTCCGCCATGAGCTTATGTCTTGGTGGATACACTCAAAAACTTCAACTACAAAAGGTAAACTTTGCTTGCTAGTCCCACAGGTCATCATTTATTCCATTTGGTCGGAATACTGCCGATGTGTATGGGGTGGAAACACCTTTTTCTGCTCCAATATTGATCTATTTGTTTCGAAAGTGCTGTTGCATTGGGGTGTTGCTTTTTCCAATGCTAAATTTGCCTCTCCTTTAGCCTCTTTTGCTGATTTTTTGCCGCCTAGCTTTGGGATCACAAAGCCAAATCCAAAATTAATTTACTGGAAGTGTCCAACAGCTGGTTTTCTAAAATTGAACATTGACACCTCCTTTACTATGGTTGGTTCTTCGGGGGGAGCTATTCTTAGAGATGATTTGGGACACTTTGTATCGGCTATTTGTTTTACTTTAAAGGCAGCAAATTCAGCTGAAGCAGAGCTCTTAGCTGTTAATGAACGTTTGAGATGGTGTGTTTCTTTGGGCTATGATCGCATCCAAGTTGAAGTTGATGATTCTTCGGTGGCTTCTATTTTAACGCAGCAACATTCCTTCTGGCCCATCCAGTTTCATTGGCTAGCTTCCCTCTCTGGTACTTTCTATTTTCATCATACATTTCGTGAAGGCAACAAGGCGGCACATTATTTGGCACAATATAGCAGACTTAATAATGCTTCTCGAAGATTTCAGTCTTTTGAATCCCTTCCCAATCTTATAAAAGGTGTGATTATCACAGAATGCATGGGACTCCCAAATTTCCGTTTTCAATAATTTGTTTTTTCGGACTTTTCTTTATCTTCCACAGCCTGCTTTATAAAGGCTTTGTACTAAACTCTTGGGTTCTTAATCCCCAATTTAATAAAGATTATGGTGGCTCCTCTCACCTTTAAATAAAAATATATATATATATATATGTATGTAAACTAGTATAATCAATGGAGATATATATTCCATGATGGAATAATATCTTATAAATAGATTAAAAAAATAAGTAATATATTAAGTTAAGAACAAAAGAATTAATTTTTAAATAGTTTAAGAATTTTATTCTGAGGAATAAAATATTAAAAGCAAATAATTGTATTTTCAGCATTTTTTATTTTTTTGAATAAATAAATAATTTTATTCTAAAGAATAAAATATTTAAAGTAAATAATTACAATTATGCATTTTCACTATGTTATTTGAATAAACTTTGTTATGTTACAATAAACCTTCCGAAAAATGTCTTCTAATAATAACTCGATGACCTAGCTTGATTTTTCGATATTCATATTGGCAGAGCCCAACTCTAGTGGGGGTTAAACCACTAGACAGCGTACATTGGTGTTCTAATATGCGCTTAAGGGGAAAGTTATCGCTCTAATTACTGTGGCCTTTGGCCTATTTGTTGTGGTCTCGAACCTATAGTTTTTGACCTATCTGTTCTAATATGTCATGTGATATCCTTTATAAAAATGAATCTTATGTTATGCTTTAATAAGATTGATATTGTTTCCAATCTATTCTGATTTATACTATATTTTAAATTAACTAAGGTTAATTAAGTACTCTGAGTATATAATTCTGATAATTTATTTAAAATACTTTGAGGGTATAAGTATTATGTATTAATATGATAAAAGAATTATTAAACATGCTAGAAATTCCAAATGAATATCTATAATATCAGCTTCAAAGATACAAGAAGCTATCTTAAATTGTAATAAGCTACTAATTACTTAAAGTGAAAATTTAAGCAAATATAACAAGCATGAACACTCACTGAGTTACGGCTCACCCCTCGTTTTGTTGTTGTTTTTAATACCGTTTTACAGGTAATGTAACTTTGGTAATGACAGCACTGTGGTATCCAAGAGTAGCAAAGAGAGCAGACAACTTGGAAAAATTATAAATATATATATTGTAAAAAAATATTATTAGTAAATGTAAACTAATTGAAAAAAAAAACTTAGTGAAGTTTTACTATTTAATTATAATTTGTTCTGAATCTAAGTTCTACGAGGTTCCGACGTATTAAAGCGACCTGAACTCTAGGATCGTCACGCCTCCAAAATTGGAGTATGACAGATAAGTAGATATTCTAGGACTTTGTAATTGTTCATTTGATTTATTTATTTCAAAAATGAATGATTTGGTATGTGAAATGGTTTATTATCGAATAAAGTTGATGCACTTGTCAAAAGAATGATGTTTTCTGTTATTTGAGTTATCATTGATGATGTTAGTAGAATGTGGTTATAAATATGCTTTTGTTTATCGATGTTTTTCGGTTTAAAGTATTGAGTTTTCTATTATTTGCATTTTCTTCATGTTGACTTGCTTCTTTGAGTGAAATTAGAGGGAGTTTGGGGGAGTTAAGGGTAGTTAAAGTATCAACAACTAACAATAATCATCCCTAACTCTTCCCAAATCCAAATAGTTGCCTTTAAAAAGATGTTCATTATACCTCCTAACACACTATTTTGGAGATGAGATGTGTTTGATTTCCCACTGAAAGAAAATAAATTATGCTACATCTAACTTCATGACCTAACTTCTCATAACTGTCTCTAACTCCCACCTAACTTCTACTAGTATGACTTTAAATCATTATAAATTACTCCCCATCTCTATGTTTATATTAAAATCTGAATTTGAAATGTGTTGTAATGTGTTCGATATTTTGCCTGAAAAAAATAATAGCAGACTTCTCCTAACTTTCCCTAACTACCCTTTAACATCTACTAGTATGACTTTAAATCATTCCACGATACTCCCCAACTATATGTTTATATTAGAATCTAAAATTGTAATATGTTGGAATGTGTTTGATATTTTGCTTGATAAAATAATTGCAGGCTACCCTTAAAATAATATTTTTTAAAAAATCCACCAAAGATCCAATACTACTCCAAATCATCATTTCATTAATTTACATCAAAATATTTCTTTGTTAAGTAAAAACAATACCATCATAAGAATATATATATATAGGCCATCAATTTTGGCCCTAGATAAATTTGGTTCTAATTTAAAAAGCCTGAATTAAATTCAGTCCTAATTTAAAAAGCCTAAATTAAATCCAGTCCAATTTTAAAATCCTGAATAAAATTCGATCCAATTTTAAAAGTTTGAATCCAATCTGGTCTAAATTAAAAGCCTAAATCGAGTCGGGTCATATTTAAAAAAAGCCAAAACGACCCATAAATTGGCCATGACTAATTCGCCATGGGCCACACTCATGGTGAATTGGCCATGGCCCAATTTGCTATTAGTCTTAAACCTTCGCTAATTCAATCTTTAGGTGTCATAATTCTACTTAAACTCAAAGGATTTGGATAAGCAGGGGTTTTCTAATATAATTGGGATTATTGAGTCAAGATCAAGCCAAGTTTGTTGCCCTAATTTTGCCTATAAAAAATAATTAACATTTAGCAATAAAGGTAGCCATAATTAGCCAAAAGAGAAAGTAGTAATAGGCATCCAAAACTAGCCAAAAGAGACAATAGCAACTGGCAGCCACAATCAGCCAAAAGAGATAGTAGCAACCGGTAGCCACAATTAGCAATTTTGGACGGTAGAAAGCAACTCAAAAAAGAACATCTAAGACATAGGTAGCAGAAAGCAATTACGATATACACAAAAACTTGAACCATACACAGAAACCATTGAGCAATATTGCTTAACCAAGACAAGGCTGATCCAAACCTAGCAGACTTGTCAAAGGTAGGAGCATTTGTGCAATTTAAATCACGAGGCTTGTTTCAACATTCAGATTCTTGGAGGAATATCAATGTTAGTATGGTCTTCTAATATCCTTCTTTATTTAATTTTGATAAATCAACATCTTCGTTTGTTTGCTCTATAACTTTGCAAAGTCTATTTTACTTTACATTATTTTGTTTAATCATATATCAAAATCCTAGTTTTGCAATTGAAACCTTAATTTAGTGTTTACTCTTTATTTCTTCAATCAAAACCCTAGTTTTAGGATTAAACCCTAAATTAATAACATATGTTTTGAAAGCAGCAACTTATTCAATGAGTATGGTAAATCATTTACCTTTTGGGAGTGCTGCCCTTTGCCCTGCCCGCTAACCGGCTTGCGGGACCGCCATATGCATTACGCCATGAATTTCGTTAACCAGTTAATATTAAGATATATTTGTAAATTGCAATTTTTGTGATGAATCTTAATTTGTTTTTAATTAAGCCCTGATTTTATAATTCTTTACATGATGATTATTTATATATTTGTGGATTGTAATTTTTATTATTTGGATTTCAATGATGTAAAAGGCATATTTTCACTTTGTGGGTGCCTTATTTATTTAATTTATTTTTTTATTTAATTTATATTTGGGGATTAATGTAAGGGACACATTTTTACTCTTTTGTGGGTGTCTCATTTTAATTGTATTATAGACATTTAGACATTATAAGGGTATATTTTCATCTTTGTATGGGTGCTCATTTTGTTACTTGTTTGTTTGATTTATGATATGATTATTCCTTATTTTATTGTTTGTAATATAAATAATATCATAATAATTTAAGAATTTAACAATATTTAGACCTAAAAATGAGGCTAATTCTAATAAACTAGGCATTATGGAGGTGCTGGGCCACTTCTTACCTTCTCCATACGTACCCAACTTTCCAAACCCAATAAGGATTGGGGATTCCTTAGGAATCGAGTCATCCACCCATTCTATCTTCTTCCAAGCCTCTCCGATGGTGACTCCTATTCTCCAGGTTTAGGTTATGTTCTTTAAAACCCAGAGCCTAGCAGTGTCGAAGTTACAAAAATCATTCCACCAAGAGTGGAGGTGAAAATCTCCGCACACAATATATATGTAACATTTCCCAAAGTTAATATACATGTAATCTTTATACTATACAAAATTAAAAATACATTTTATTAGAATCTATACATGCATGTAAGTCCTAGCACAATTGGTTTTGTGGCAAAATAGAAACTCCAATCTCTTCCTCACTCTAGACCGCCCTACTCTGTAGTCCTCTCACCTATGTAATACAACTAATCGCGCTAAGCATATAACTTAGTGGTACATATTTTGATAATATTAAATATTTTAAAACCCATGCATGCTTGTATGTCTTACAATCATCATGCTACTAACTCAAACAACCTTTATTTTCTTATTACTTCATCTTTTTACAATATTTAATGTCAATGTCATACTTTGTTCATTTCTTAACCATAAATTCACAATGAATAGCAAACATATCTCAATCACACATATTGGACCCAACAAGTCTCTACACAATATCCAAATTCTAAAAATATTGGTTTAGTATATCACGACATCGGGAACACATTGTCTCACATCACCCGAAGCCCATCCCCTCTTGACACCGAGGGCAAAGTATCAAATATCACCCAATGGTCGCCCTCTCTCGACACCGAAGGCTAAGTCTCATATAATACTATATGAAGGCCACCTCCTCTCAATAATACCAACCTCAATATTCTGGAAACATATAATTTTGCAAGGACAACAACACATAATATCACATCACATTTACTTTAAATCTCATTACCATTTCTCATTCATATCACATTAGCATTTTCTACACATTTACATTTCTTTACCATATTTTCCACATATTTATTGTGATCATCCCATTCAATGATCACTTCTACATTTCCCAGTATTCTTTAACCTTCTTTCACATTTTTAACTTTCCATATCTATTTCTAATCACATTCCACAATATAACTCAAATTCTATATTTTCATATCATATAGTATAAAATGTTATCATTTAATCACAAACCAATATGCATTTCACAAATATGATAAAAATAGACACATTCATATGCAATGTCACTTTATGGTAACTCAAAGCCCTTAAAAGTCTACCAAAGTAAACAATGTCAAACATAAATACTCAAAATATATGTTACCAAAGTATGTACATACCTTTCTTTGCTCCAAAAGTCACTCAATTTCACTATTCACCACTTATCCCACCAAACCCTAAATGTCTCCTTTAGGGCTATTTAGACCTAAAGACATATAAAACAAACAATAAATAA
Organism: Garcia nutans; assembly: GCA_947685225.1. Classification (NCBI taxonomy): domain Eukaryota; kingdom Viridiplantae; phylum Streptophyta; class Magnoliopsida; order Malpighiales; family Euphorbiaceae; genus Garcia; species Garcia nutans. The sequence continues at coordinate 43,572,827 of CANTUV010000045.1, forward strand.
CATAATTCATTTAAAATCATTTTCATGCTTAATTTTTATCAAACTATTATTATTTACACAATTTTTACCAAAATCCACCCTAATATGACCACTGTCTACCTTATTCAAACTTCATCCTATCCAACTTATTTTTAATATCTAACCATAAAATCATTACTTACATTTCAAAATAACAACAAAATAATTTATTTCAACAATTATAGTCACCTCTATCCAAAATCTTAATTTCACATAACCTACCTATAACTCTAACTTCATCAAAACTCAATTATTTTCACCAATCAACCAAAAATCACAACATCCTCATCAAAACAACTACAAAACTACCTAATACAACAATCACTAGCTCCATCAAAACATGAATCTTCATATATTCTTAATTTTTTAAAAAAAAACACTCCTTAAAATTAAAGAGAACTTACCCAGTACTTGTTGATTCTTCAAAACTATCTTAAATTCTTTGAAATTTTTAAGAAATTTGGTGTGGAGAAAGAAGCAAAATCCTCCCCTCTTAAGCTATGTAAATTCGGCCATGAAGGTGGAAGAAGAAGAAGATGACTTTTTGATTTTCTTTCCTATTTTTCCCATCCATATACATATATTTAATTAATTAATTAATTATCAATTACTAATTATGTAAAATATCTTTTTCCATCAATAATTAATTTAATTTTTAATATTTTTTTACTTTTTAACTTTGTCTTTTAGTGAAATATATACTTTATGTATATCTTGCATATACATTAAGTATATATTATTCATATTTCTCTTCCATCACTTTAATTATCTTTCATTTTAATTATTTTATTGTATTAAAAATTTTTAGGAATGTCACAGGCAAGATACTATGATATCGTAATGCTACGGCGTCGAGATACTACAGTTTCGGGAGACTTTTGATATGACATTTATATGCCTTCAGTCGAGATACTTCAATATCGTGATACTTTATCTCTGGTGTCGAGACTTACGGGTCATGATGGACCTATTCAATGTTACTAAAACTTGGACAGTTGTGTGGGCATAATTTAAGTATGTTGAGATATGAAATGGTGAAAATGTAAAATTATTTAAATTATGGTTATTTCATTTATGAAAGGTTTTATGTTTAAATGGATATGAATCAAGGTTTGCAATTTATGTATTTAAATTATTTAATTATTTATTTTAAAAGTAAATACCACTAAGTTGTATAGCTTAGCATGATTACATTTTATCGTGCAAGTAACAAAGTTACAAATAGAAAGAGCTTTGATAAGTATGAGAAAGCTTAGGTTTGAAGGTAATTATAAAGGCTTAAAGATCTTACCACAAGATCATTCTCACTGATACTGCATATCATGTATAGTTTTTACATTTAATATATTATGATTTTGTAATTATAACAATTTTATATTTGATAAATCAATTAATTTTTGTAAATATTATGTTTATATAAAATGTGTATATTATTTGTCTATTACTATTTAATTAATATATTTTTGCTTTAGATTGGTTAAATTGGAGTATTTGTGAAGGTTGTGAAATTAAATCTTAGAAATGCATTTTTCCTACAGGATATTAAATTTTGAAGATTTGGTATTAATGATTTTATAACTGAAACTCTGACAAATTTTTCTTAGAAATTTTTTACATGGTTTTAAAATTATGACTTAATTAGTATTATTTATTTGTATTACATATATTGCGTATAATCTTTTAAAAATTTAATCTCTCTTGTATTTTTATTAATATTACATCTTTAATATATTTATATATACATCTATTATTTATAATTTTTGAATTAGCTTACATTTTTATTTAACTAAAATTTTATAAGAATATTTATACAGGTTTAATTACCGTAGCACTCTTGTAACCTATGTTTATATTTTATATATATAAGGTATAAAAGTATTACATATTGTTTGAAAATGAATAAAACAAAACCGTGTCTATAAACAAAATAACCATTTTAATTGTTTGCAAATGACCGTATTTAAATTTATAACTATTTTTCTTTAACATATTACACCCCCCCATGTCTTATTAATAAATGCCCATTTTTTTATGCCTACAACCATGTAATTCACAGATAAGGTAGTGTTAACACATCTACCACCTTTTGTTTTTTATATGATTTACTTGACTAATTTTATTATAGATAAAATGGCATCAAATTTATTAAACATAGGAAGTTTCATGTAACACTCTTATATTCTATATGCGTATAATATATACACCACGTATATATAAAATATGCATACATAATACAAGTATGTCACAATATTTCTCACTAGAAATTTTTTTTAATTTTATAAAAATAATTTAACTTTTAAAATATAACTTAGTAAATAAAATTACATATTTATAATAGTAAATAATTGTTAAAAAAATCTCTGAAAAAAATTCACTAAAATTTTATCTGTATTTCAAATATTTTCCAAAAATTAAATATTCTCAACCTGCATAAAATACACTCTCAATATGCATATAATCATCCATTTCTCCAACATTCTCCAAAAATACTGAAATATAAATGTATTTAAATATTTCACACATTTATAACATCTTACCAAAAACTTTAAATTTACAAGATTTTCAAATAATAGTATAAGGTATATAAACATAACATATTTAGTCAAAATAAATATTTACATGCAAAGCACCTAGCTTTAGTCTTGTGGCAATCTATCAAAATCTCGAGTGCAATTCAAAAAACCTAGGCCTGGTTAGGCCTAATAGGACTCTCTCTATTTACCCCGTCACCCGCGCGATAAAATTTAATCGTCCTAAGCTATACATACTTTAATAATAACAATATGAATAATGTTATGATCATTTATGTGTGTATTTTTATAGTAATTTTATTAGCTTTTAATTGATTTTTCTTTAAAAGTGTACTTAAGTTTATTTGAAGTTTTATGATTTAGGTTGAAGTGTAAAAATGGAGCTTTAATTTACTTGTTGGATCCTATTTGGAGGAAAAGGCATTGACACGGCCAAGTCGCCCACTAACTTGGTTGTGTCCCTCATGAGAAAAGAAAAAAAGTTGGCAGCCTGTGACACACTCAGGTGACACAGCCAAGTCATTGGCCGTGTCACATGACATGGCCAAGACAAAGAAGTCTTGGGCGTATCCCTTTGATAAGAAAAGAAAATTGAACAGAAGCTGACACATGCAGATGACACGGCCAAGTCATTGGCCGTGTCACCTTGATAAGAAAGGAAAATGAAAGGACACATGCATATGACATGACCAAGTCACTGGTCATGTCACAAGACATAGGCTCATAAGTTGGTTGTGTCCCACCTGAAGAGCAAAATTACAAAGAGAAGTAGAAGAGGACACACCCAGGTGACACTGGCCATGTCACTCCCAGAAAAAGCATACATTGAAAGGCAATTAAGGACATAGGTAAGTGACTTAGGCGTGTCTAAGGTAAAATTGATAGACACGGCCAAGTCACCCATGTCTTAGTCGTGTCCTAGCTTAATTACCTTTAATTATTTACACGATTGGAGGGGACAAGTTGGAGACAACAGGAATGTTTGTATTTAGAAAAAGATAAAGAATTAGAAAGGGGAGTTGTTTTTATGGGAAGAAAGTTTAAGAATGAAAAAAGGAGGAAACAAAGTGAAGTGGGGAGTATGGATTTGGAAAAGAAAATTCCCTTTATCTAAAATAATGGGAATTAAAAATAATTGGAGGGGAGTGGGAGATGGATATACGTGTTGGAGCCCATTCTTGAAAGACACTCTCCATTCCATCATCTTTTCTTTGTTTTTCAAGACACCATCTTCATCACCAACAAGAACTTCATCTTCCATCCATCTTCAATTTCTTCCATAGACAAGACCTTGATATTTTTTGGGATAGTTTTGGATGAACAAGCTCTTAAAAGGGTTAGGGTTTGGAGAAAGCTTTGATTGAAGGGTTGGAGGCTTGAGAGAGTTTTCACTTTATCTTTCAAGGGTAGAACAATTGATTGAAGGTTTGAAGAGGGCTTGGGAGTTCTTCATCACATTCAAGTTGAGCTAGGAGGGAGAACAAGAAGTTACAACTCTTGGCATCTTCAAGGAGTTTTTCATATTCTCCCATTTAATTCAATTCTAGATTGTTATTGTTTTGTTATGAACATTAATATTTCAATAGATAATTTTGATTTGATTTATATTGAGATGAATGTTTATTTTGAAATGATAATGAGCTAAATTACCCATACCTGGGGTTTGTAGTAAATTTAATTAAATGACTTAATTTGATTATTTCCATTAATTTACCTTGTAATATTAGTTAATTGTATTGGATTGAAAGTTAGGTTAATAGATTGGTCACCTATTGATCTTTTAATATTGAATGATGGATCGAGAGGGAAAATTTGATATTGGAACTAGCTATCAACTACCCTAAGAATGAATTAGAAATATAAGTTCTAGGATTCTATTAATATGCAAATTGAAAATGATTGGTTGTTATTAATTCATGAATATGAGAACTAATGAATTAATAATTGCTAATTAAACACAAGGAACAAATTAAATTGCAAGGTTGTATTAATGGATAATTTGAGGATTAAGCTTTGATTAAATGGATCTACAAACCCTAGGAACTATTTCAAGAATTTGAATTAATCTTGCACAACCATTACTCATTTTACTTTTAAATTTTAATTACTTTTCACCATTTCAACATATCACACTCAAACTTTAATATTTTATTTTAATCAAACTATTACAAAACAACATATTCCTTGTGAGATGATCTTAGAATAATCACCGTTACTACAATAGCCTCGTATACTTACAAGTGTTGCTTGGTAGTAGTATTAAATAGAGTGCAACAAATAAGACTCCTGAAAATGCATCATGCCTCAATGTCATGCCAAATACATATAATTTATCAACATGTTATAATCACCAACACACATTAGGCCCAAAAATTCTTATATAATAATCTAGTTCTAGAAATATTATTTTGGCCCATCTCAACAATAATGACACCAGCATGTCTCACCTAAAGGCATAATCAATACTGTGACACCAGTGTATCTTGCCCAGCGACGTAATTATAATTGTGACACCAGCGTGTCTTTCCTTAAAGGAATATGGCATCCCAAATAATGCTAAGCATAATTTTCTTGAACTAGATATTTTATAAGGCAACATGCAGTATATATTCATAATTTCGTACTTTATCCTCACATTTACATTTTTTTCCCATATTTCATATTCATTTTGATTTTGTACATATCAATATTTGTAGCCATACTATAATGGCTTAACATACCATAGTTTATGCAAAGTAGACATTTTTATTTCAAACAATGCATATTACGCATAAACATCAATGTTCAAGTCATATAACACATTCATCCCTATGCAATGTGTTATGTTAAAAATAATACAATTGATACAATGGCTATCAAAGTGTGTACTAACCTCAAAATTAATAAAATCCAAGTAAATTTTTCCTCCCAACACCAATTTCTACCAATGCCCTTCACCACTTTGATTTGAAAACTTGGCTTTACTCACTTCCTAACCAAATTATGAATTTACATAAACCATTAGAAACATTAATCTATTCATTTTAACTACCCAAACTTTAAATTATCACATTCCTACTTAATTTTCAACTTTTGCCCTAATACACTTTAATTTTGGAATGCTATTCTAACACATTCTAAATCAAGTTTTAAGTTTAATTATATTATAAAAATCGTATGCGAACACAATTTAACCATTTAAATACAATTTACTTCAATTCTCCCCAAACTCACCATAAAAACCCTAAATCTCTTACCGCCTCATCCAAATTTTCACTAAACCTATTTAAATCAATCATCCAACTATAAATTCATTATCCCCACATCAAAATAACATCATCCAATACCATTTAAACAATTATCCAAACCTTCTTCAACAACTCAATTTTCACATATTCAATTATTTAAGGAAATCTTCTCAAATTCAAAGAAAACTTACCTATTAGTTGGAAATTCTTCAAAACTTCTCTTAATTCTTGAAAATCTTGATGAGTTTTGGTGTATTGAAGAAGCAAAATCTTTCCCCCACATCAATGGAAATTTTGGCCTAAGGTAGAAGAAGGAAGAAGAAGATGAGATAAATTGATATTTTATTTCCTTTCCATCAAGTTTAACCACATATATATATATTAATAATTAATTAATAATAAATATTTAATAATCCAAATTTATTCTCTTCCATTAAAAAAATTAATTTTGAATTATTTTTATTTTTATTATTTTATTATATTTTTTTAACTTTTTACTTTTACTTTTACCATTTTACCCTTTTTACTAACTTTTGTCTTTTAGTGAATTTTATATTTTAGGTATATTTTACATATACTTAACATATACTTTATATATAATCTCCCTTCCAGCACTTTAATTAATCTTTCAAACTATTTATTTAATTATATTTTACTAGAATTACAGGCATTACATTCCAATAGCAAATCAGGAGGAAACGGTATTAATCCAAGTACTCATACTTCTAGTGTGAGGGGTTTCATGTTAAAAAGAAGAAAAAGGGGTGTTCAATCAAAACTGAAAATAAGAGGGCAAAAAAGAAAGCTAACTTTCTTGGAAAGCCATGAAGATGATGGTAAAGAAGAATATATTCTAAGCCTAAGTTATACTTAAAGCACTTATTAACTGCAATTGATTCTTATAGAGATAATAACTTTAGTTTGCAATTTATAATGCAGGAAAATGCTTATGTTATTCCCAAAAAGAATTGGCAGAGCATTCAAATTCATTCAATAAGCGCTGGGTGTAGGATTATCGATGATATTAAATCCGTAATTCAAGGTAACCCAGCAAAGGTATTAAAATATTAAGTTTTATATTTAAATTATTGTATCTATAGGTTTGCATTATGACATGACTCAGGAAGTTAAATTGTTTTGCCAAGTTGATTCATAAATACAACAATGGGCATCTCATAGATGTAGATGGACATAACTTTAGCTTTTGGCCTGCAATGATACATATTGATTTCCTCCTCCAAGTACACAATTTGAAGATGGATGGGCTTTCTTTCAAATTCTATAACAAGATAACATGTTTTGGATGCACTGAATTTTTCGCATTCTCACTAGACTTGGTCATACCGAAAAGGAAGATGTTTTTAGAGGTAATAGCAATCTTGTAAATAAATATGGGAAGATTAGCCGTGAAGATTTATTTATTGCATTTAAACGTTGTAAAGAAGTAGATGAGCAAGTAAAACTAGGTGGTGCCTGCCTAGTTGATCTCTTTATTCTTGGCAATAATTGGAAAACAAGGGTGGACAATGCGGTATTGGCAGTTGCCGATGATGTTTTTGTGTTCAATAAAATTGCTTGGGGCAAATTAGGTTGGAATTACTTGGTCCCCAAGGATAAAGTGCCTACAAGAAAAGAAAGATTTGTTTGAAGGGGCATATTTGCTGCCTGTTTTTTCTTATTAATTGTCACTATTTGCATTAGAGGTAATCCCTCAAATGTCCACTTACACTGAGCGATTAAAGTTTGGTTTTCCAAGGATCGCAAATTGGTGTATAAAATTTCAACTTGGACTTGCAAATCTTGCATCTATAGTATTCAACAAGGTATGTTGTTATACAAGTATATAATTCTTTGCATAATTCTTTGGCTTTGAAATTTTGACCCGCTTTAATTAAATCAGGGTTCCATCATTAACAACATCTATATGGTAATTAAAAATATATGAAGGTTAGAATATAATATTTCTGTAACATCTGTGCAATATGTACACAATATACACAACTGGATACAGAATCAAATAAAAAAAAGTCAGAATTTGCAGAGTTTTTTTTCTTCTCTTTTCTTTTTTTTTTTGGCTAAAGAATTTGCAGAGTTAAACCCGAGGGAAAAGAAATCCCAGATTTCATACAGACCTCAGCCCTCTGGAAATATAAAACTTGCAAAAGAATTAGGAAGAAAACCAAAGGAACTAAGAAAAGAACAAAAAAAAAATATACTAAAACATACAAGGATCTGCTTACAAATCAATCAGGGAATCTACTCACCGTCAAATATACAGAGGGATATTAACCTGCCTTAGGAACTCCCATGAGATCTGACAGATGAAATGGATTGTGCTGAGGCTGTTGGGCTGTTGAGTTCACGATCTCCATCAATTGCCTTTGGTTTCCCACTTAATCTTTCCATTGCTTCTTGACAAACGTCATTAAACCAGCCATCTTCAGGCAGAACACTGGCATGTAAAGTTCAAAAATTTCCACTTTCAGAAATGCTTGAAAAATGGACACAAATGTGGGATTTAAATACTCACCAATCCCCTAGTAAATGGAGAAAATGAGGAACAATGACAAGGGAGCTAAAAGGAACATCGAGCTTAAACAGCAAACCGACTTGGTCTCACTTTTAGACAAGTCAGTAAATTGCATTGAGCAGACAACTGACTAATTTATATGTACACATATGCTGGTACTATAGCAGCATAGGCTAGAACCTTATAGTAGACACTAGAACTATACATTTTCATCCTTTAAACATAAAAGTTGCTTTACTAAAGAGAATTTTGATTTTGAGGTATAGTTTTTTCCTACCTGCAGTTTGTGGTTCAAATACTAAAAATTCCTGAGCTCTGTGGATCAAAGCTCAAAAATGTGCACAGAGCTTTAAGTAGTACATCTGCATCCTCGTAGTACGAAGAGACAATACATGAAAAATCATTCAATTCATAACCCGAAAAAGAAACTGCCTATTTACCTGTCTGGATCAATTCCTGTAGAAGAAAATGCTTCCACAGCTTTAGAGATTATTTCATTGACAACTCTATGTAAATTCCGTGACAAGTAGCGTCCTTGGGAAGCAAAGCACATCACAAACTTCATATCCAAATAAAACTGCATATTGACAACCAAACGCAGCATATTGACAACCCAATACCCAAAATATAACATGCAGGAAAAGAAGCCAGATTCACATACCTGTCTGCAACAATCCAATACACCAAATATAAAATAAAGGGAAAGATGCCAGATTCACATACCTGTTGCAGACCGAGAGGACCCAAAGGCCTTGGGCCTTCGTCAATATCATCCCAGAAGCTTTGATCTTCTGAAAGCCATAATATAACTGTTTCTGTAAGCCTCATCAATAGCAGCGTAGCAAATCTTCCCCTTCCCACAAACATATCTGTTGCTATGCTAGCCATTCCATTCAGTTTTATAAAAAGTTCCTGAATCATAATATAACAAGAACCAATAAGAACTTATATTGAAATAGATTATACATCTGATGCTATGATTTGAGGCTAGACACAGTTGGCAAAGTTAATTCTCCTAAAATTTAAAAACTAGCACCATTCAAAAGCACTTGCATGCATTTTCCACAGCCAGCACAAGTTTCAGTTCAATAATTTTCGTAGTCCTCAATGCAACTCAATGATAAACTTAACCAATTTATGATTTTCTTTAAATCCAGTTAAGTTCACCAAAACAGCCTCCAATTAATATGAAAATTTTCTTTTAAAAAAAAATCTTTTAACTAGTCAGCCACACAATGTCAGTCTCTAAAAACTGATTCTTCAAAATAGAGCAAAAAACTAATTCAAGAGTTTCAACCAAATTCAAGAGCCTAGAGAGTCTGTTGCTTGATACACATGACTATCTTTCATGGCCAAACATGTGGCCAAACAAACACATAAAAGACAAAAGCAACATAACAACAGAAAATTCTTATTTCAAAGTTTTGTGGTTTTTCTTTAGAAGAGTAAGAAACAACTGAAGAGCGCCTAGGTGGTGCAACTCAGGCGAAACAGGAAACAAATGATACCAACATGAAAAGAGACAAAACTATTTTATTTTCTCCTACCTCAATAAATTTTTAATTAACTTTGCACTAATGATATTTTATCCAATAAAACTTGAGCGTAATAAATTCAATTGACATATATCATAGCTGCACCAAAAACTAAAGGTTCATATCTGACTGATGAAGCAATCTAAACTACATAGACATACTTAGCATCCATATCACACCAAAGAGAAAAAGTGAGCATTTATTACTATATAAAGATATACCTGGAATATTGGAGATGGAAACCATTCCACCTCATCCACACTTCCATCCATGTTTATGTACATATCTGCAGTAAGATGACTATCACCATCTTCTGTAAAAATAAGATCTAGTGCATGTTGTCGACAGAAAGTATCTTTTAATCTATCAACTGAATTCACGAGCCGCTTCCTCCATTCTCGTTGTTCAGGATGACGATTTTGCCTATCTAAAGGTCTTCTACGGAGATCATCCTTGTAATTAGCCTGGTGCAAAGGAGATAGTTTCATGGCTGCTCGTGGAAGTAATTCATCGGCCAATAATGAAGCATTGGCTAGCAATGCTATCTGCTGAGCTTCAGTCTCAGCCATTCGTACAATTTTAGTTCCTGAACCCTCAAAGTTTGCTTCTTCTTCCATTGAACCTGGTAATGCTTTTATCAGCATGTTCACATATGAGTTAAATACTTGAAACAAATCTTCCAGTGATTGACTTCCCAACTGCATGCTCAAAAGGGGTCCAACATCCTCAAAGAAATCCTAAAGAAAAATGAAACAATTTCATGAGTGAAGAAAATAATAAAACCATTAAAAACATCCGATACAAAGATGACACTAGAAATCAATCAACTATGACAACTAGCATAAGGAACACATGCACTAGTAATTAAATAGGACATCAGTTACTCAAAAGCACTTCAGAGAAAGTTGGAGAAGCAGCACTACTCAATTGAAAGAGCTAATTCATGTGAATGATCCTCCAGTTGGTATGTGAAGGGGTAAAAATCATGTCAGCAAAACCACACAAGGAACTAATTATTTCAAGTTCAAAAGATTATAGGAATCTAAACAAGCAGCAAAGCGACAACCAAAAGGAGTGAATAGTCAGGACTGAGCATGCAGTGGGATAGAGAGATACTTCAATTAACTAGAAATAATGCAGGAAAAGAAAGATTATTCACCTGGACCATTAAATTGAACCGATGGGCACTACTTGTAAGTTTATGCTGATATACGGCTGTATTTCCAAGAGAAGCAACAGAAGGCCTGCCTGATTGTCGAGTGCCAGTTGGAGGGTAAGTGAGAACCCAATCATCAGCAGCAGCCAAAGCAGCAGTGCTTTCTTCAATTCGTTTAAGATTCGCATCTAATGCTTGTTCAACGCTAGGCCTAAAGAGTTTCAAGAGCACAGGACAAAGTGCCAAGCCACGAGCTTCCAACAAAGAACAATGACCTAAAGCTATCTGAACACATTCTGCAGCAGCTCTCAAACCCCCAGCAGCTGATGATGATGCTAATGCATGTCTTTTAACAAGAACAGCAAAGGCCTCTGTTTGTTTTGTAGCCCACATTACAAGCTCAGAAGTATAAGCCCGTTCTTTGCCAAAAATAGCCAGTGAATCACTAGCAGCTTGAGCTATGGCAGAGAATACTATCTGTGAGAGGGCAGCAGTATAAGCTCCTCCATAAGAGGTGCTTGATGGACGAAGGCTTTGCATGTTATACTGGTATCTCTGGAAGTGTGCATTGAGGAGTAAATTGTGAGCGCGAGGACCATCACCAAGCTTTTTAAGAGCTGATATAGCTGCACGAAGTTCACTACCATGGGTAGAAGGTTGGCAAGCAGCTTCAGCAAGTTGATCAGCTAATTTTTGGCGGCGCTCCATAAGAGCTGTCTGCAATGATCCAAGAACATCAGGACTCAATTTTGTTTCTTTTGCTTCTAATGCTACTCGTTCTCCTTCATCAAGAGCTTCTAAAGCTTCATCCACTCTCCTCTCAGCTAACAGAACGTCAAGAAGATCAGGGAATTCAACTGACCATTTCTCCAGGTCTGAAGGTTCTTGATCTTCAGTATTTAATAAGACATTTACGGTAGAGGCTTCCAAAGCTTTTGTAGATATTGAATCAATGTGAACTCCCTCTGCTAAACCATGAATTAAAGTAGCCTGAGTAGATAGCAGATTTCTGATGGATGAAAGCTCCCCCTCTAAATCTGATATCTCTTTTGAAGTGCTTTATGCAAGAAACATAGATCCTTTCAAAATTCCAAACTAACCAATAAATAACAATAAAATGTTTAAAAAGAAAGAAGAAAAGTGGTTGTGTAGCCCTAAGGTCTAGACTGATTGGAAATGAAATTATGGTGGCATTTGACTCCTGAGATTTGCAAAGGTACTGTAGGGACAAGTCTAAGATTCCAGTGTTTGATTTACAATGGAATCTCACACTGAAAGGAATCCAATATTTTAATAATGGAATATAATTACTGATTTATTGGCTCTGCAGAATATTACTTGCCTCTTGAAATCACAATCCCAGGAAAGTTATCAGCAGGTTTCAAACTTTATGCAAAAATACCACTGCAGTCATGTACATTTGATAGTGATTTCGTACTATTATTATAATTTCATTGTTAAACTGGTTTAACAAAAAAAAAAGTCACTTTTATCATACAATGAACTCTTGAAGAATTTATATCCTTAGTTATAAAGGCACATGACTAGAAAACCTGAATTCACACATTTTCTATTGTACCACCTCTTTTACAATTACCAATAAGGTCCATGAACTTCAGAATTTGTAGCAATTATAGGCAAAGCCAAATTTCGCTCACTGGGGTGTGTGTCCTATTGATACGACATGCCATAATAGCATGATTTAATGCTAACTAGGACAAAATTTAGCTAATTGGGAGCAAAAAAATAAATTTCTCTATTTTGAAACATTGTGTATAAAGAAAATGTTTCATCATAATGCAAGCTATTAATATTGGTATATGATGGAAACAAACAATGTAAATGAAAGACATTATCGTTGATAATAGCTTGCAGGATGAGGAGAATAAAAGATGTGATTATCTTGGTTGAGTCAGTTCTTAGAAAGACGTTAGCACTTACACCACACAAGTTCAGCTGGAAGCAAAAATTCTAGAAAGGGTATTATTCCACATCTAAATACATGTATTGTGATTTCCTAGAGAAGTATATAAAATTACATGTGTAAAACTATAATTTAAGATTAATTGTAAAAGAGATGTAGCAATAAAATGTTATGAAGTGACTCACCGGATGAAGGCTGCATAATTTGCATAGACACTCTTACGCATTTCTTCAGCAGAAGCTTTCTTCAAATCCAAAAGATAAGAACATAATTGCCTTATTTCCTGTAACCAACAACACAAGTTTATTATAACCCTCGTTTCTTCGTATAATATATGCAATTCAAATGGTAAATTAAATTAGTAATTTGAGGTCGAAGCTGCTAAAACAAAATAAGAAAATGAATTGACCTTGTCGTTGAGAGAGCATTTGGACTGAACATAAGCATCAGCATCGAACTTATCAGACTTGAAGACAATAAGACCTTCCTCGAGTTTGGTTCCGTTCTCCTTCGTCGGAGTCCCTCTCGACCGACTACTTTTCACTGAAGCCATCTTTTTTCCGATTAGATTTCTTTCAGAAAAGACTACGAGAGTTGAAATTTGAAATATGATGAGATCTGAAAATTGAATCAGATTAGGTCCTGGAAAAAGGAGTAAGGTAAGAGTTGGTGAACACAACAATGATTATTTCTCAGTTGGCGAGAGACAGCGCGACTGTGTCTCCGTTTTTTCTTTTATCTGTCAAAGGCGTTTTCCCTCGGTAAAAATTAATTAATAATTACCGCCACTTCTGATTTTGCAACGTTGTTATTGTGGTAGAGCAAACAAAATTATAAAATAATAATAATTTCAGTTTTTTTCAATTCATAATCAATTTTTAATTCAAATTAAATTAGGAAATATTCTATCCATCTACCTCTCCACCTATCTGTACCTATATCTATATATAAAAAGTAAAAAAAATAAAAAATATTTTGAGATTTCCATAAAAATTAAGAAATAAGAAGTGTTTTGAGGTTATAAAAAAAAAAAAGGTATTTTGAGGCTTTCACCACTTTTAGAAAATTATTTTTTTAATTATTTTTTATTTAATTATAATAATTTGTATAAAATTAAAAATTGAATAATTAATAAATTATATTTATGATTTTAAATTTTTTATAAATTAATTATATGTTAATATAATTTAATAATATTGATTGATTTATAATTTTTTTAAAAAATAAAAAAAATGACTTTTATCATCCATAATAACTTAATTATATATTAAATAATTTATTTATAATAATAATTAATTTATATATTTTTAAAAATTTAAAAATTAAATAATAAAATATATAACTTTTAACATTTATAATAAATTAATTATGCATAATAATTTATTTAAATAATTTATTTGATTAATAATTAATTTATATTCTGTTTAAAAATTTTAAACAATAAAATATATGACTTTTAACCTATCTAAAAAATTAATTATATATTAATAATTTATTTAATAATAATATTAATATTAATAATAATTCCAATATGAATGTATAAATCATCCTTCTCATATTTTTCTTCTTATTTTTATTAGATTTTTAATTTCTCTTTTCATTTTCTTTTCAATTAAAAAAGGAGTCTTTTGATTGTTAGATCTCATGCATAAACTTTGTGCAGTTTAGAGACACAATAATTTTTTTTCTTTTTATATCTTCTCTCCTGATTTTGTACTTTAGATAAAAAAACATTTATGAAAATAGGCATTTCCTCCTTACCCAGTATATATTCACATTGAAAGCTAATGAGAAATATATACATATATATATATATATATATATATATATATATAAAAAAAAACCTAAGGAAAATAGAAATTTATAAACTGCCATGTAAGTAAATGAAAAATTATAAATTATAACTTTTTATAATTTATTATTATAAAAATTTGAATTTAAAAAGTCAAAGATTTAAAAAGATAAAATTTAAATTTAAAAATTATGAATTTAAAAAGATAATAAATATTATTTATTATTATTTAAAAAATATTATTAATAAAAAATTAATAATTAATGGATAAAAAATTTAAAAGTCAATAATTTAGGTATCTAAATATGAAGTTTTCAACTCAAAGAATTACATATATAATAATAGTTAGTTTAAATTAAAAATTAATATTTAGATTTTTTTTCTCTTTTTCTATGTCATCAATGATTTATCATATTTTTATTAAAATAATGTAAGTAGTTTTTTTAAGGAGATAAATACATAGATATATAATGGATAAGTAAGTAGAAATTAATTTAATACAAGTTATCAATATTATTTGAGTTTTTACATCTATTATATTATTGTAAATAATTATTTTTTTATATTTTAAATTATTATATCTAATTTATAATGAGTTTATTATAAAATATATATTAAAATAATATTTTTAATTCCATAATTATTTGTTAACCAATGTTTTTATATAATAATTTTTAGTTTATTAATTTAATATATTAACTATTATAACAAAAAATTTTCAATCTTAAAAATTAGTTATGTTCATGATCAATTAAAAAAAATTATATTCATGCGCCAATGACTAGTTATAGTATAAAATAATGAGAAATTTTCACGATTTAACGTGTTTTGATTTTTCATTTTCAAATATTGCGGCTAAAGTTTTTTTTTCATTTCTATACTTCATCACTTTTTATTACATTTTTTTCAATTGTGATATTTATTTTTTTTTATTTATACTTTTTATTCATAATTTTTTTATTCTCATATTCTCAATATACACATAAAAATATAAATATTTATATAATATATATAAAATATATATTCAATAAATATAAATATATACATAATATATACTAAATATATATATAATATTTACACAACTTATTTAATTTTTAACTTTATTTTTTTAATATATATATAAAACAGAATCCTAAGAATCATATATGTTTTATGATTCGTCCTTCATTCTAGGCTTTTTATAACTTTGTTATTTATTTGTTATTAGTTAGGATTTATTTAGTTTGTTGAGGTTTATAAGGCTACTGCTGCTATATATATATTGTACCTTCATGATAGCAATATAATCAGATTACAATTCATATTCTTCAATATCTCTTTATGGTATCAGAGCTTTAAAGTGCTCTCACAAGCCAAAGTTTTTTTTTTCTTTTTCCTCTCCTCTTTGCCATGGTTGCTCCAGTTATCAATGTTGATTCTTCATCTCAAAATCAGTCTATTTTTCAATTCAATCTCACTGCTCACTTACCTATCAAATTGAGTGGAAGTTCCAATTTCACTATTTGGAAAGCTCAAATTGAGATGCTCATGTATGGTCACAACTTATACGGACATCTTAATGGATCAACTGCAGCCCCACCACAAACTCTTTCCACTACTAATCAACCAAACCCAGCATATCATCAATGGTTTCGTCAAGATAAGCTCATCCATAATGCACTTTTGGCATCTGTTGATCCTACTATTGCATCACTTGTTGCTCTTTCACTTATTGCTCATAAAGCATGGCAATCTTTACATACAGCTTTTGCTAACAAATCTCAAACTAGAATTCTCAGCCTTCAAGATAAATTAGCTCGCTTTACCAAAGATTCTCGCCCTATTGTTGATTATCTTCGTGAAATCCGTTCTATTGCTGATGAACTTGCAACTGCTGGTGAACCACTCACCAATTCTTAACTTGTTGTTCGAATTTTACAAGGACTTGGCTCTGAATACAAATCACTCTCTGCTGCGATTCGATCTCGGGACACTACCATCTCATATGAAGAACTCTATGACAAACTTCTTGATCATGAGTTGTTTCTTCAACATGAAGAGCCAAAATTAAATCCTGCCATTACAACTGCGGTTGCTACAAAGCCCAATTCCACCTCACCTCGTTCTACTGGACAAAGGACATCAAATTACAATTCTGAGTAATCATCTTCATGGCGACAACAACAGTTTTCAACTCGAGGACGTGGCCGTCGATCTAATCAACAACGAACCTTTAACAATCCAATTCGCTGGCAACTATATAATCGTCCAGGTCATACTGCTCATGTCTGCAGGTCTGAATCTCATAATCATCTTCAAGCACGAGCAAACTTTGCAGCCTCATATTCTCAGAATCAACAACCTTGGCTAATTGATTCGGGTGCTAATCATCATATCACCAATGATGCTAAGACATTAGCTACAGCTAATGATTATCATGGGCCATAAGAAAGTCACTATGGGTAATGGTAATTCTATAAGGATTAGCCACATTGGTACTGGTACAATTAATGCATCAAATAATAATTTTCAGCTCTCTAATACTCTTTGTGCTCCTAAAATCACTCACAATCTTGTTTCTGCTTCTCTTTTTTGTCGTGACAATAATACTTCTATTGAACTATTTCCTTATCATTTTCTTGTGAAGGATCTAACGACGGGCGTGCACCTGGTACAAGGACAGACTAGAAATGGACTTTACGAGTGGCCTCGAAATAATATGCACAATGTTCAAACCTTCTCGGCAGTCAAATCTCAATCTCTTGATATGTGGCATCGTCGTCTAGGTCATCCCAACAAACGTGTATTGTGTCAAGTTTTAAAGGATTTGTCTATTCCTTATCATTCTCACTTGCAAACTTGTAATTCTTGTTCTATTAATAAAATGCATCGCCTTCCTTTTTCCGAAAATTCTTTGCATAGTGAAAAACCACTCCAAATTGTTTACAGTGACTTATGGGGACCTTCTCCCATACTTTCCATTAATCAAAAAAAAATATTATGTTGTTTTTGTTGATCAGTTCTCACGGTACATGTGGATTTACACTCTCAAAACAAAAGTTCAAGTTCATAGTGTCTTTACAAGTTTGCATCCTCTCCTAGAGCGACGTTTTAATACCAAACTTTTATCTCTTTATACTGATGGCGGTGGTGAGTTTCAGAGTCTTTCTTCCTATCTAAAAACACATGGAATTGAACATCTCATTTCACCTCCATACACTCCCCAATGTGTTGCACTTGTTGAACGACGACATCGTCATATTATTGAAACCGCTAAAACATTAATGTCTCAGGCATCTCTTCCATCCCAATTTTGGAGTTTTGCTTGTACCCAAGCTGTTTATATCATCAACAAGTTACCCACCCCTGTTTTAAATGGAAAATCTCTGCATCAGCTACTATTCCAAGAAATCCCAAATCTAGCCTTACTTCGTACCTTTGGTTCCTTGTGTTATCCGTGGCTCCGGCCGTATACCAAACATAAACTCGAAGCTCGGTCCAAACCATGTGTTTATTTAGGTTTTTCAACTAAATATTATTGTCATCATTGTTATGATCCGATTTCGTCTAAAATATACCTCTCTCGTGATGTCTTATTTTTTGAGAATAATTTTCCTTTTAGTAATATTTTCTCTCATTTAAAATCAAATTTTCAGCTTTGTAAATGGGAGAATCTTACTGAAAATAATTCTGTCACAAACACTGCATTGCCTCAATCTACTGAATTATTGCCTGCTATTATTTTGATGTCGTCTGCTCCTATTTCTGCTGCTCCAATCAGGTCTGTACTTCCAGTGTCAGGTACTTCTACTTCTTCTTCTAAAACTACACACACTCACAGCCATCAACCTGCCTCACCCGATGAACCACCAAACTTTCAAAGTCATCAACCAGCCCCACCTGTTGTTCCTCCCACCACTACAAATTTTCATCCTATGGTTACCCGTGCTAAAAATAATATCAGTAAACCTAAATTGGTTCATTCTCTTCTTGCTTCTAGTATGATTCTCATAACTCCTACTACCTATAAACAAGCACAGAAATATTCTCACTGGAATACAGCAATGAAAGAAGAATTTGATACTTTACGTCGTAATCAGACTTGGGATCTTGTGCCTGCTCCATCCTCTCTGAATATTGTTGATTGCAAATGGTTATATCGCATAAAATATAAACCGAATGGATCAATTGACAGATTCAAAGCCCGGTTAGTCGCCAAGGGCTTTACTCAGAGACCAGGTATTGATTTTCATTCCACTTTCAGTCCTGTGATTAAGCCAACAACTGTCCATCTTGTTCTTGCTCTGGCCACTCAAAATAATTGGCCCCTTCATCAACTGGATGTCAACAACGCGTTTCTTCAAGGTACACTAGATGAAGATGTGTATATGAGACAGCCACCTGGGTTTGAAGATTCTCTTCGACCTTCTTATGTTTGTAAGTTAAAAAAGGCTATTTATGGTTTAAGGCAAGCTCCAAGAGCATGGTACACTACTTTCACCAATTATCTTCTATCTGTGGGTTTTTATCGGTCTAAGTCGGACTCATCTTTATTCATCAGGCACAACTCTGGTGTTCTTGTTTATGTGGATGACATTATTGTCACTGGCAATAATATAAGTGGTGTTCAACATGTGATTAATGGTCTTTCAAATCAGTTTTCTCTAAAAGATCTTGGTAGTTTGAATTACTTTCTAGGTGTTGAGGTCATTCTTTCACCAAAGGGGTTGTTTCTTTCTCAACATAAATATGTTTTGGACTTATTGTTAGAGACTAATATGCAGGATTCCAAAGGGGTTTGCTCCAATACTATTCTCACAGTGTCTCTTCCAGAAGATATTGTTGATGCTTCTTTCTATCGGCGCATTGTAGGTAAACTTCAATATTTATCTTTTACCAGGGCAGATATTACTTTTTCTGTTAATAAACTTGCCCAGTTTATGCATTGTCCTTCTAATGATCATTGGCGGGCTCTCAAGCGTTTACTACGGTATCTCAAACAAACTGCTCATTATGCTCTATTTTTATCTCGACAAAGTGACAACAAACTTCGCACTTATTCCGATTCTGACTGGGCTGGGGATCCTGTTGATCGCACTTCTACAACTGGTTATGTTGTCTATATTGGTTCCAGCCTCATTTCCTGATCTTCTAAGAAGCAACGGGCAGTGTCACGATCTTCAACCGAAGCTGAATATCGTGTCGTTGCTGCTGCCTTGGCTGAAACAAATTGGATTATGAATTTATTGCAAGAACTGCAGTTTCCTCTAGCTGCAATACCGCATATCTTCTGTGATAATATTGGTACTACCTTTCTTTGTGAAAATCCCATTTTTTCATAGCAAAATGAAGCATATTGCTAGTGATTTTCACTTTGTTCGTGACCAAGTTCAAGCTAAACAAGTTCATGTTTGTCATCTTCATGCTGCTGATCAGGTTGCAGACTTGCTCACTAAGCCTTTGCCGCGTCGTGCGTTTGATCAGCTTTTTACCAAGTTATCAGTTGTTGCACTTCCTGACAACTTGAGGGGGGTGTAAAACAGAATCCTAAGAATCATATCTATTATATGATTCGTCCTTCATTCTAGGCTTTTTTATAACTTTGTTATTTATTTGTTATTAGTTAGGATTTGTTTAGTTTGTTAAGGTTTATAAGGCTACTGCTGCTGTATATATATTGTACCTTCATGATAGCAATATAATCATATTACAATTCATATTCTTCAATATCTCTTTAATATACACACAACATGCATCACGGTGTCCACACAATATATATATATATATAACATACATATAATATACACAATAAATATATAATATACATACATTTATAATATTTATATAATATGTATAAACATACATGTAACATCTATAAAATATTTACACAATAAAATTAATATTTTTTAACTTTATTATATATATAATATGTAAATTTTATTTAAAAATAAATTTAATATTTTTATTGATATATTTTTGTATATTTTATTTTTTTTTACAGTTTTTAGTGTTATTTGTTATTTGTAATCAAAATTAGATTTTTTTTATAAAATAATTAATACATTTTATTGGTTGAAAAATATCATTTAAATTATTAATTTTTATTATTTTATTAAAATATATTTATTTAATATAAAATTTAAAAAAATATTAAAAGTGAAGTAAAATATTATTTATAGTTAAAGATAAAAATATTTGAAAAAAAAATATTTTAATAAAAAGCAAAATATTTTTAAAAATTTAACTCATTTTTTTAATAAAATATGAATATTTTTATACAATACTATTTAAAAAATATATTTTTAAGAATAGTTTTGTAAATTTCCCTGTAATAATTTCAATGTTGGGCTTATGAGTCCAAGCTGACTATTTTTGAAAGAGAAAAATTACACGGTATAACCGCTTTTCACTTTTTGTTTTCGAAAGTACGGCGCGCTGACTTTTTATTTCAATTTTACGTTTTGGCTTTTTTTTTTTTTCATTTTTTACCCAAAACTCGTAATTTTCTTTCTTTCGAATTTTTTTTATTTTATATTTTTTAGTCATAAATATTTTTTATTCTCATATTCTCAATATACACATAAAAAATAAATATATACACAATATATATAAAAAACAAATAAAAATAATAATAACATATACACATATACCAAACATACATACATCATCTACATAATATATACATAATTTATTTAATATTTTTTAATATTATTTTTAATTTTTTTTACATTTATTTTAAATTTTTTATACACACAGCATCTACATAATATACAATCAATATACACACAATACAACATATATAACAAAAATATAATATAAACATAATATATATACAACATCTACAACTTCTACATAATATATACACAATATATACCCAACATCTACACAATAAAAATCAATATTTTTTTTTAACTTTTTTTATGTTTTTAATACATATATTTTGTTTAAAAATAAATTTAGTGATTTTTATTAATATACTTAATATATTTTATCTTTTTTAATTTGTTTATTGTTATTTGTTACTTATAATTAAAATTAAAATTTTTCTTTTATAAAAAATCAATATATTTATTACTTAAGAATATATTTTAAAATATTGATTTTTATTATTTTATTAAAATATATTTATTTTAATTGTGAAGTTTGAAAAATATAAAATTTGTAGTAAAATATTGCTTGAAATGAGAGATGAGATCATTTAAAAAAAAAACTTATTTTAAAGAAGAGTGGAGTATTTAAAAAAAAACACATTTATTTTAGTATTTTTGAAAACCTTTTCTAAAGGTGTAGTGTTTTTAAAAATGAAAGTTTTTTTAAAAGTAGTTTTGTAAATTTTCCTTCTCAAAATGTATGCAATATTGCATTGCAACGTGCTAAAGCAACCAATCCATATTAAGGTTCAGACAAAAAAAACCAATACATATTAGGAAAAATTATACAAATAATCTAAAATTTTCAATTTTTAAAAATACTACAAAACAAATTAAAAAATATTATACAATAAAAAATTTTAAAAATACGGTAAAAAATTTCTTAAACAACACAATTGGGCATATTAAAAACTCGAGATTTTAAATTACAAAGTTGTCACCTTTTTTTAGTAAATAGACATATATGACATATATATTCTATATATTTCCACATATATATATCATATATGGAAATATATAATAAAATTAATTTCATAAATTAAATGCAAAAAACCATATAAATTTATTATATAACGTTTTTATATCATACATGTTACATATAATTTGTTATGTATTATATATATTGCATATAATATGTGATAAATATAATAAATGCCATATTAAAAAATATATAATTTGATAAATGTTGATAGTATATACAACAAATATGATATTAATATGTTATATATTATACATGTCCTCATATATATGATATATATGTTTACATATAATATGTTAAATATGATGTTTATGTATTATATATATTGCATATAATTTGTTAAATGTGATGAAAAGTTAAAAAAAATTAAAAAGCATATATCACATATATAACATAGAATATGTTGCATACAATATGTTATATATTATATATGTTGCATATAATTTATAATAAATGTGGTAAATACCATATTAAGAAACATATAATTTGATAAATGTTGGTAATATATGCAACAAATATATGACATATAATATGTTATGTCCTTATATATGCTATGTATAATTTGTTAGATTATATATATGTTATATGTAATATATTAAACATGATGTTTATATGTTACACATGTTATATATAATATGTTGCACGTTCTATATATTGAAAATAATTTGTTAAATATATAATTTATATGTCCTCATATATGTATATATAATCTATTGTATGCCATATATAAATGTTATATGATATATATATGTATATACTACATATATGTCATCATATATATTATATAACTTTTATATGTTATTATGTCATATATAATATGTTAAATATGATATTTATATGTCATATATGCTGCAAATGATTTGTTATTTATTATATATATTGCATATAATATGTTAAATATAATAGAAAGTTAAAAAAGAAAAATTCTTTCTTTGGAGTATCATATTGAACATATTGAGTACATTACTGTTGAAGAAAAAAAAATCCTCAATCTGTATAGATGAACCCCAAAAATACAAAAAAAAAAATAAAGATTTACAAACAAAAATCAAAATCGAAATCGAAATCGAAAATCAAAAATCACATTTATTCATATTTCTTCTTCGTTTTCATGTAACAAAAACAAATAAAAAAAGACATAAAAATATAGATTTGATATGGAAGAGAAAGAGATGCAAGTAGCGGCAATGATGAAGAATTAGTAGGCAAAGGTGGAGCAAGAACGAATGTATAAATTTGGAACGAATTATTGTGGAGAAATGCGAAGAGCAATGAATTTTTAGTTGGACTATTCTATAGATGTATGAAAAATATGTATTTTTAGAACATTTGCAGCTAGCTAAAAGTCTACAATTTATTTTCAGGTTGGATTGCTTCTGCGTGAATCTCTTTTGCTTCTTGGTTATTTTGCTTTGTTCCACCTTGAAAATGAAGTTGTCCTCCACTGGAGAAGTGGAAGAAGAAAAGAAAGGAAAAGAAAATCGTATTTTTGAAAAAGAAAAATGAAAAAATTGTGAAGTTGAAATAGTAAGAAGTTAAAAATAAAAAAAAAAGTATTAACAATAAATATGAAAAGGAAAGTTGAAAAAGTAGTAAATAGTGTAATTTTCTTTATATATTAAGAGTTTTCTAAAAGAAATAAAATGTACTGAGTAAATCACACTGTCCCTCAAAATATATTAATACATTTTATTACCTTTATAGTTTTATTTTTATACTCGCCTTCTCTTGAGAATTTTACATTTATAATAGAAAAATTTCACTCAATTTTTTATCATTATCATTAACGAAGAACTGACATGACATGTCGATATCACAGTCACGTTATATATTATCGTTAACAATTATATGTAAGATGTCATATTTTTGAAAGAAAATGGGAAGTATTATTACTCCATCATAGGAAAAAAACTCAACAAGAAAGAGGGTGGCAGACCAAACCACTCCCCACGATCCACCAAGGAACGGGTTGCAGCAGCTATCTTATGTGCAATCGCGTTCGCAGATCGATGAACATGAGAGACCTTTACATCAATCATCTCCCATAAAAGAGACTTACAATCATTAATCAAGAGACCAAAACTAGAGACATCCAAAGAAGAAATAGCATTAACAGCATTTGCTACTTCTTGTGAATCTGTTTCCACCAAAACATGGGACCAACCATTAGCCAAAATCCAGCTCAAAGCCTCTTTAATCCCTACTGCCTCCGCCTCCCTAGCACAAAGAGTCCCCATTTTAACGATATTTTGAGCAGCCACAAACTCTCCATCAGCACCACACACAACCATACCAATCCCAAACTGTCGATTTGGAAGGGCAGTCGAAATATCCACATTTAACTTGTACTTACCTACCGGTGGTGGAGCCCAAACAGCAGTCCGAGTGCTCACAGCTACTGCCCGTTGAACCTGAACATTACCAGACCACACAGCCCTACATATGTTGTAATCATCAACAGTCTTAGACCAACACTGTGATGGAGACATAAACCGTTGCTTCCAAACCCATCTATTGCGACACTGCCACACATTCCAACAAATATAGAAGCCCATTGACATATCCCAATCATTAAACAAAGAGATAAAAACCGCTAACCAATCCAAAAATGAATGAACTTGAGGATTGAACCAACCAAGCGGACTCAAATTCCAAACATCCTTAGCGAAAGGACACTGAATCAGAATATGAAGTATCGTCTCTGACTCCCTTTGACACATTGGGCAAACATCCATAATTGGAACATGCTTCTTAAGAAGTCTCTCCCTAGAAGGCAAAATACCCACACCAGCCCGCCAAAGAAAGTTCAATAAAAAAGGTGGAACCTGGCAATGCCAAAGCTTATTCCAACAAAAAGAGTGATTAATTGTCTGAGTCTCATATCCTTGCCAAGTTAAAGACTTATAGGCACTCTTAACAGAATAAATGCCTCTGCGCTCATATTTCCAACACAAAGCATCTGCAACACATGAAGAACTCAGCGGGATAGAAAAAATAGCAGTAGCATCCGCATCATTAAAAAGTCTCAAAACCAATGGCACATTCCAAGCTCTATTAACAATGAGATCCGAAACCATGAAGCAATTATTGTGAAAATCAAAAGGTGAAGATGGTTTAAACCCCTCAAGAGACGGCAGCCACGGATCTAACCATATGGAGGTTGTTATACCATTACCAATCCTCCAAAAAATACCCGATTTTAAAAGCGGGATAGTTGCTAAAATACCGCGCCAGACAAAGCTAACATTAGAATTCGCAGTAGCACTCAAAAAATCAGTAGACGGGTAATATCTTGCCTTTAAAAACCTAGCCAAAAGCGACTCCGGACAAGTAATCAAACGCAAGCCAATCTTTCCTACCATCGCCTGATTAAACTGATATATCCTCTTGAACCCGAGACCCCCATATTTACGAGGAAAAGCCAAGCGTTCCCAGCTAATCCAGTGCAACCCTCGACTATGATCTTTCCCTTTACCCCACCAAAACCTCGCCATAATCTGCTGAATTTCTTCACAAAGGGTTTTAGGTAACAAAAACATACTCATGACATAGTTAGGAAGGGCTTGCAAGACAGTTTTTAAGAGGATTTCACGTCCCGCTCTAGTAAGAAGCTGCTTATTCCAAGAGTGCAAACGAGTCCAAATTTTATCCTTAACAAACTGCAAAACCTGCCTCCTATTCCTTCCTACCACAGTTGGAAGGCCAAGATAATTCCCAAGCTCAGGTTGCTCATCAACACCAAATAAACCACAAATAGCTTGTTTCATATCTTGCTTCGTATTAGCACTAAAACAAACAAGTGACTTGGAGTAATTTATAATCTGCCCCGAGGCCGCAGCATACACATCCAAAATAGCTTTCAACCGAGTGGCTTCCTCCAGCTTTGCATCAAAGAAAAAAATACTGTCGTCAGCAAAAAACAAATGGGAAATAGCAGGAGCAGCAGGAACAATTTTGCAACCACGAATACTCCGATCCTCCACTGCCCTCGCAATCATTCTTGACAAACCTTCAGTACACAATATAAACAAATAGGGTGATAATGGATCACCCTGGCGAAGCCCCCGCTCAGGTACAATAGGGCCAATCCGATTACCTTGTATCAAGACACTATATTCCACAGAAGAAACACAAAACATTATCAAATCAACCCAATCCACTTGAAAGCCCAGCTGCAAAAGTACTGCCCTCAAATAAGACCACTCTAGCCTATCATAGGCCTTGCTAATATCAATCTTTAAAGCTCCATGACCCATTTTACCACGCTTTTTGCCATTGAAATAATGCATTATTTCAAAGGCCATAATGCTATTATCCTGAATATTACGCCCTGGTACAAAAGCACACTGATTAAGAGACACTAGCTGAGGTAATAAAGTCTTAAGACGATTAGCAATCATCTTAGACATAATCTTGTAAAGTACTTGGCAAAGAGCAATGGGTCTAAGATCTGTCATCTTGGTAGGAGCAGTGTTTTTCGGAATAAGCACAATGGCAGTGTCATTCAGGTTATGAGGAAAAGAACCAGAACCTAACATAAAGATACAAAACTCTGAAACAGCAGGACCAATAACCCCCCAAAATTGTTGATAAAAACCTGGGTTAAACCCATCCAATCCAGGTGATTTATCAGCCTTCATACTAAAAACAGCCGACCGAACCTCCTCATAAGAGTAGGGAGCTAGTAAAAATTGATTATCCTCATCCGAAATCAAAGTAGGCAAAAAATTCGTAACAGGTTCAGGCTCAGAAGCACTAGCTCGAAACAAATTAGTAAAATATGAAGACATAAGTTCAGGCAAACCTGAATTCCAGTCACACCAATTTCCATCATCATCCAGGAGAGAATCAATTCGGTTTTTCTTAAGCCTAGCAGAAGCAATAGAGTGAAAATATCGTGTGTTCCTGTCTCCCTCTGTAAGCCAGTGTGCTTTAGCTCTCTGTTTCCAGAACTTCTCCTTTAAATCAAGCAGCTCAAACAAACGAGCATTTACCTCTGAAAAACGAGCTCTACTAACCGCATCCCGCCGGCCACGAAGAGTCTTGAGATCGCGCTTGCAACTATCAATCTCTACTCTATATTCTTTCAAAAAAGACTGCCCCCAAAGATTAACTCTCCTGCCACAATCACTAAGCTTTTGTATAAGATTCTCCAAAGTGACTCCAACCCAGCTTTCTTCCACCAAACGACGACACTCCGGTTCCTTAGCCCAGCAATTTTCAAAACGGAACAAATGTACCTTTTCACGATCAACAAAGATCTTGACATTTAAAATAATGGGCAAATGATCAGAGGATGTTAGATCAAGAGAACAAGCTGTGGAAAAGCCAAATTTTCGTCTCCAAGAATTTGAGACTAAAACCCGATCTAACCTAGCTTCAACCCAATCATCCCCAGATCTTCCACTATCCCAAGTGAACGGGTAACCCGCAACCTTAAAATCAGTCAAACCCGCATCCACCACAGCTGCCCGAAACCCATTAATAAGACGAGCGGGCTGGGCTCTACCACCTTTTTTCTCATGCTGGGCTAATAAATCATTGAAGTCACCCATACAAACCCAAGTTGATAAGTTGATATGATGTTATATTAACGTGCTAGTCAACTTATTATTAACGGAGATAGGTGAAAAATTGAGTAAATCTTTGTTTGTTTTAAGGAAAATAGATAAAAAAAAGAGAATAAAAATTGTATTTCTTTCATTTTTTGTTTGGATAATAATAAGAAAAAAAAAATAAGGAAAAATTTAAAAATAAATTTTCTTTAAATTCATTAAAATTGTTACTCGCCAATTTATAGATAAAAGGAGGAAAATGAAAAAAAATAAATAAAAAAGAAATAAATTATAAAACTACTAATTTATCTTTTATAAGCTTTGATGAATATATAATCATAAAAATAAACTTTATAAATTTTCTTTTTTTAGATTAATTAGATAACCATAAAAAAGTAGAAATTCTTTGCGCTTTATTCATTTTCTTTCTCATCTTTATTTATTTTCTTTTTCATTGCACTCATGCAGAATCAAGTATACAATGAATATAAAAACGAAACAATATGAATAGTATATTATAGTATTAATTTATTTTTAAGAGACTGCCTAGGTGCAATATACTCATATCTTTTATATTTTTAAATTATTTAAAATACAAAAATGACTTTAGATGTGGTTATATTAATTTTCAAATATCTAGAATTAATTTCCCCTTTTTTTTTGGAACATCGAACATCTAGAATTAATTGCGCTTTTGAAATTTAATGAAAATGTCCAGACAAATGTTAGATCCATCTTTTTCCCCGCATAAACGTCATATTATTTCTCTCTGCTGTGTCTCTCTGTCTAATTTAAATTCTCAATGCATCTCCAAACCCAGTCTCTCACTCTTTTCTTTTCTCTTCCTCAACCCACAACTAAACTCCAATTTACTCTTCCTAAGCAAAGCCCAATTCGCCGTTTCTTCTTAAAATGCTCTCTTTCAACTGTCTCAGACCAGGCTCATGTGAGTTTCTCTTCCATTCACAAGCCCTTTCCTGCCGAGGTTTCAAGAACCATCGTGGAGTTATCTTCATTTGGCACTTTCTCTACTTTGACCAATGACACTTGGCCTTTGGGTGTCGGCGTTCGCTTTGCCGTCGATGATGATGGGACTCCGGTTTTGTGCTTGAGGGACTCCCACAGTCACTTCTCTGCCGGGAAGAGGTCCAGCCTCCACGTTCAGGTATTAGAGATCTATTTTGCTTTATGAGATCAACTGGATTATTATATTTTGATGTGAATTTTTTGGTATGGATTAGTTGGAGCAGTGTGGAATGCGAACTCTGCAGTGTACAATTCAAGGCAGCTTGCACAAACCAGAGGACAAGAAGGTTTTGAAGGTATAATTGTTGTCTACAATTATGGATTTTCTGAGGACAAATAAGTTTTGACATTTACTGCATGTTGGAATTCAATGATTGTCTTCTTATTTTATCAAGTTCTCATCCAAAACAGATCTCCACATGGCATTCGTGTTTTGCTTAACTACTAGAGAATAATGCATCTGCCAATTTGTGTCAATCAATATATTCGTCTTCTAACTTATCACCATTTTGAAATGATTTGAGTTTCAATTCTTTAGACAGCAGGAGCGAGAGCATGTGCAATCATGGTCAGTTAAATTATACCTAATTAGTTGATTCTTTGGATTATGTTTAATTAAATACCTGAACTAGGGTTAAGGTGAAAAAATATTATAGATAAAATAAAAGAAACAGATATGATACAGAGGATTTAAAAGAAACAGATATGATACAGAGAATTTAAAAAAATTGGGTTTAAGTTAAAAATTTTTTACAAATAAAGGTAATATCTATATGTATATATACACGAAAATTTTTTGGATAGGTATTATTCTTTTGGTGATGCTGTTGGCAGGGAGGCACTAAAGTGAAAAATTGTTTATAATTAAAATGCCCGTATTATAAAAAGAATTTAGAAAGTCTAGGTGTTGGTGGCAGTAGCCACTTCTTGTATCCACCAAGGACATATGCTGCGTTCATCAATACTTGCTGTTCATGTCTTATATAGAATCATGCTCTTGATTTATCCTACTCTCTGGTGGTAACTAAAACTTCATTATTTTCTATTTGATACTGGAGGAAACTTGCTAAAATGTTATTGGTACCAATTATCTAATTAATTACCTCGCGCCTTCTATTTTAGCAGTAGATATGCTTACATTTGCATGCACACAGGCATACACATTATATTACCATTTGGTTTTAATGTTTTCTCAATGTGGTTATGCAACTTAATTCATTCTATGTTTTTCTACATATGTTGCTGTGTGATATTGTATCCTAGTTCATGAGTCTTATTTACATGTTCTATTCTAAAAGTGGCACCAATCAATGTGGAAAAAGAGATTTGGAGAAGATGTGGATGATAATCTCATATATGTTATTACTGTGGAGCGGGTGCTTCAAATGGAAGACTTCATGGAGGTTTTTTTTTTCCTTTTTTGTTTGTGCAATTCTGTTGAATTTATGTTTGCTTTTCTGACCAATCTCATACTTTTCTAAGATAGGTGATTAGAACTTGCCTTTTCCTATAATTACTTTTACGTCTGGAACCATTTCAGGATGGTGTGTGGGTCTCTTCATCTGATTATAGAAATGCAACCCCTGATCCACTCAGAGAGTCTGCAGAAGCAATCGTTAATGAGATAAATGCCAATAACATTGAAGATGTTTATCGCTTTTGCAATGTATACATTGATTTGGATTTCCAGGTTTGCAAGCTGCCCAGGCTTTTCCATCCTTGTTGCAATTTTCACATTACTCATACATTCAGGCTTCGTTACTTATTTCCTTCATTTTATTGCTTGAGAGAAAGTATTTATCTATTTCCTTTATTTTATTGCTTGAGAGAAGGTATTTATCTTGACTTTTTTGTCTGGAATAATATTCAAATATATTCCAGGTTATGATGGATATGACAGAAGATAAAACCAATACCTTAAGGGGGAAATGCAGTGTAATAAATTAAAGGGTTGTTCACCAACAAAATCCTAAATTGTTGCCTAAATACCAATTGTGGCCTGGATTTGGAGATAGAGAATTATGCCCTATACTTTAGTTAATAAGCCACCTGAATCTATTTACTTGCATATAAATTAGTTACTAATATGACTATCATGGAAGAGTCTATTAATCAAAAAAAGAAAAATACTGTAGGGGATATTAGGTTATTACATTTATTAGTGCTTGTTTAATTTCTTCATTTATCTCTTAATTTTCCATGTAATAAATGAATTTATATGGCCTGGCAGGCCATGATTGCCATCGATAAGTTTAAGCTATTATGGCTATTTTTGAAGTTTAGGGTATAGTTGCCCATGAGAGAAAAGGCATAGCTGTTTACTGCTCTGTTCTTTTTAGATAGAGGTGTGGGTATGGCTTTTCTAATCTCTTTTGTCAGCACTATTCTATGAAAATCTCTGTTCAGTTTCCTGGATCTGAATTCCTTGTAGGCTTCTTATTTTTAGATGTCCTTTATGTTATGAAGATCACTTAAATGGAATAATTGTCTTAGGTATTGCCAATGAATGGTCCATTCATGCAAGCGTTCTGGCTGCCTCTACTTTCTTATATTAAAGGGGGTTCTTGTCGCTTTAAGGATGAAGATGAAAGAAACAAAAATCCACTTTCAGCCTTCTCTCAGAAATAACTGCTCTTTGAATGTATTATGTAGTGACTTGATGTTTGATAAATATCAAGCTTGCACAAAACTCATGGAGTCCATTGATACCTAAAAAGATGTTTCATGTTGTAGGAAATTTTTCCTAGAGAAAGCTTTTGGAATTAGTAGTTTAAGATTAGTTAGGCATATATGACATCTTGGAAGGGGTTATTCATCTATATGGGCAACCGCCAGGGCATCAACTCCTATGAGTTCAAAGATTATACATCCCTCAAAATTGAGCTAAAATTAGCCTTTTGTTTCACTATTAAAAATTTTCAAGTAAGGCCTTATGGAAAATGCAAGAAAACAATAGTTAAGATGTTGTGGTTGTTTTTTTATAGATAATGACAGTGTTAGATATGAGAGGAGAAATAAATAAATTAGAATTTTAAGTGATAAGTTAGAAGGAAGATGGTAGCTAATATTGATAAGTACTTTAGATAAGTGATTGTAGAAAGGGATAAAATTAGTTAGACAACTATATTATGCCAGCTGTCCCATTAGCTGGTTACGGGAGTTGTTGGTTGTGTGTATGTATGACTTAGCTATAAATGGATATTTTTCATGATGTAAACATAGCGATTTTAGTCTCCAAATTTCTCTACCTCCACCAAATTTCTCTAGTTATGTTCCCTATTTCTAGACTTTAAACCCCTTATTTTCTCAAATCATCATCAATTGAGTTAGGATTAAATACCAGTCCTAACATCTAGTATCAGAGCATTTTCAGTCTTGAGGTTGTTCCTTGTCAATGAGTAAAGGTGCTAGGAAGGCTAAAGGATCCACGACAGAAGAGAATCGTATGGATGATCTTGAAGAACAACTCAAAATGCTTAGCTCCAGGTTAGAAGGACAGAGCTTGCAACATATGAAAAGTTTGGAGGATGAACTTGATGCATTGCAGCTGGAGAATAACAAGAAGTTTGAGGCATTGCCTTAGGAGCAAATTAATCTCAGGTTTGAGCAAAAGAAATCATTGATCATCTGTGAGGACCTCAAGCTTGAAAATAAAAAATCAATGGCTTATTTGGCCAGGTTAATCCGAAGTCAGAATACCTAAGCAATGAGTTCCAACTCTTCTCTTCCTCTTAACAGAGGCAAGGGACCTGTGATTCCTAACCAAGAAAATCTAAATGTTGGGAGAGGGATATTACCTGTTGATAACAGTAAGTTAGGAATTCAACCTAGGGGAAATCAGTATTAGATTAGTGCCCAAGTTTGAATTACCTAGTTGTGATGGTATTGATGTTATGATGCGGGGCATTAATTTATAACCTGAATTTTTTTTAATTTTTTTATTATTAATTTTAATCTCAATCTCTCTAGGATTCTTATCATATTTCTTCTAAAATAATTATTTCCCTAATTCTTATCCTTCTAAGATAATTATTTCCCTAATTCTAGTCCTTTTAGTATTTCTATTTGTTCCTATTTTTTTAGTATTTCCTATTCCTTTTAATTATAATCTCTTTAGGATTTTTGTTTTCTTTTCTTTTAGGATTATTATTTGTTTATGCCTATAAATATAGCCTTTCATAAGCATTGTATTCATTTACAATTCAATCAATAAAATTTCTTGAAGATTTTTTTTCTCTTAAATACTTGTGTGTGTTGAAGTTTTTAGCTTACACTGCATTAGATGGTATCAAAACTAAAGATAGCTATTGGTGGTGAAAGCAGTGGTTCTCGTGCTGGTGATAAGGAAACTGGAGCCCTTGACCTAAGGGACGAAGCATGGCAACACTTGGAGCAACATCTACAACAACGGATGGACAATAAATTTGAGTGCATAGAAAAGCATATCGAAGAAATTGCTGACCGTCTCGGGATTCTAGGAATTAATGAAAATAGGGAGAGGATGGACAATAGAAGACTAAGAGATGGTTCGTGGCAACCCTATTGACCGACCAATTCCTATGGGTAGACAACATATTTATGATGATGAAGATTTGGAATATAATATTGAGAGACAGAAGTGGGTGAAGAATTTAGAATTCCTTTTTATTGCATCTTGCTAATTCTTCAATATACATAGGTTTATATACACTTTTTCTGTACCTAAATTAGGAAATTAGATCTTCTCAGATCTCTAAATTATAGTAATCAATATCTTCTAAAATTCCTAAATCATAGCAATAAATCTCCCCAAAATATTCCTACATCTTTACAATTACGAACTCCAAGACCATCCTAGGTTTCGAAGACAAGATAATTATGAAAGAAGGGACATGCATGGGTTTATTAAACGTGAAGATAGAAAGTATAGTTTAAGGGTTGACATTCTTAACTTCAATGGGAATCTTAACATTGAAGAGTTTTTAGATTGGATAGCTGATGTTGAGAGGTTCTTTAATTATATGGAGACAACATCGGAAAGAAATGTTAAATTAGTAGCTTATCGGTTGAAAGGTGGAGCCTCCGCATGGTAGGATAGACTACAGTATAGGAGGGAGATAGAAGGAAAAGGACTTGTTCGTACATGGTATAGAATGAAATATCTATTTGAGCAGGGATTTTCGCTGCCATTTTTGGTATAATGGTTCTTGTGATTTCGACACTGTTAGATTCTGGACCTTAGGGAATATATTTGGAGTTGCCACCTGGACGAGCTAAGAAGAAAATAAAAGGGGTAGATGATTCGATTCCTAAGGAATCTTCAACTCCCTATTGGGTTTAAAAAGTTGAGTACGCATAAAGAAGGTGAAAAATG
Source organism: Garcia nutans (assembly GCA_947685225.1). Lineage (NCBI taxonomy): Eukaryota > Viridiplantae > Streptophyta > Magnoliopsida > Malpighiales > Euphorbiaceae > Garcia > Garcia nutans. The sequence continues at coordinate 43,607,082 of CANTUV010000045.1, forward strand.
ACTCAGCACTCCTAGTACGTCCGGTTCATTAGAACCGGCCTTCTTTTCATGTCTTAGTACTATTAAACTTTTAAATTATTACAAGTATTATTCATACTACAAGCATTTAAAAATAAACATTCATCCATCTATTAAAAATTCAAAGTCCATAAAAATGGGTACCTATGTAAAGTGGAAACATACCCTTATAAACATCCAAAAGTCCATAAAAATGGGTACCTACGTGAAGTGGAGACATACTCTTAAATTGTCCAAAATCCATAAAGTAATTAAAATAAATTAAATTAAAACACAAATAAATAAGAAGACATCCATAAAGTGAAAACATGCCTTTTATATCAATTTTCTTGAAAATAGAATGGAACAAATAAAATAAACAAACACATTCTTATCCATTAATAACAAAATTAAAACAAAAAAGGCAATAATTATAATGAACATAAAGAATCATAAAAATACATGAAGGTAAATTCCAGCAAATAAATCATCAACAATTTGATATCAATAAATTCCATAGGTAAAAGCAAGAGATCCAATAATTGAAACTTAGAGTGACTAAAAAAATTTCCTAAAACGATTATTTGGCTTAGTTTTTGTAAGAAATTCATGAAGAGATCAATTTGATAAAAAAATTTAGACACAGTGAAAAAAGTTGGTTAAAAAACTAATTTGTACATTTTCTTAAAAAAACAAAAAGCACAATATAAAAAGGGGACGAGAAAAATACTGGACCATGGCGAATTCGCCATGAGACATGGCGGGCTCATCATTTCTGGGTCTAAGTTTTCCAAAACGTCATTCTTTTTAAAAAAAATTCCTAAATTCTTTCTCAGAAACATTTTAATTAAAACACAGATACTATATAAAATGGGAGATTTTTAGTTACAAATTTATTCGTTGATTTATGTTGGATTTTTAGAGAAAAACCTAATCAATATGTAAATTTAATCCTAAAATTTTAATTTCAAGAACTAAATTTTTAGAATTTGATTTTTAAAAATTTCTTTTTTAAAACTTATGGCTACATATGCTTCAAATACTTCAATAAAACTTGAATTTTCCCGAGATATTTCAACAAATTCCATTGGGCACTTCAAAAAAACCAAATAATTCATTTTCCGGGTACTTCAATACCTGAACAAAATTAAGGACACTAAAAAAAAAAACCCAAATCAATTTGGGATGATACCTCAATAAATCCCGATGGATTTGATACTATAAAAAAACTCAAACCAATTTGGGATACCTCAACAAATCCCATTGTCTAACAAAATTTGAGTTAATATATGCCGTCAGGATCCTTTAAAAAATCCAATTTAGGCTAGATGTAATTCCAACAATTGTAAAAACTCAATGAAAAAATTAATTGAATCACTAGCAAAAAATTTAGCTATTTTTAATCCTTGGAATTCCTGTATAGTCTTGCCTTCTGCGTGGAAAAAAAATATTTTGCAAGTGTTAATCCAACAATATTTTAGACACATAAATATTTGAAATATTTTGTTTTGCTTATTAATTTCTAAAAAAGACTTTTGTGAAGGATATTTTTTAAAAAACATTCACTATACCATGTATGTTGTAGATGGGAATGAGTTGATTGCCCTATCCATGAATGCTGTAGATGGTGTGGTAGGAGATAACACAATTAAATTAAAAGGCCAGATCAGTGGCAAGATTATAACGATTCTAATTGACAGTGGATCCACACAACTTTGTGGATTCTAAGGTGGCGGCAAACCTGAAACTTAGTGTGGCTAAAGTTCTCCCCAAGTTCTACCCACTACTGAAAGGAAGAAAGAACTTCATAATTATAGTGGTTTGGGTAAAGAAAACCCTGCGCCTACTCCCAATTTCACTAATCGGGTATTTTACTATCTTTGGAGTTTTACAAGTTGACTCCTAACTTGCTATCAAGCTCACACTGAACTTTTATAAGAATTTTCTTAGGGCTCACTCTCTCTAACCCATACTAGTATTTTCCTAAAGGCTAATACTCAAACCTTAGAGATTTTCAAATGATCACTTCTCAATTTAGTGTTTTAAGCTCACACCAAAATATTCCTAGTGTTAACATTTGAACATTACAAGAGTATTCAATTGCTCTCAACTAACAAATTACAAGGAAATAATGAATAATGAATAATGATCAAGAAATCAAATCACAAAAGTTTGGCCACAAATGAATGATGTTATTTACAAATAAATACCGTTTGGAGGTGTATTTATAGCCTCCAAAGTGAATCTTCCTGTTGCTGAAGTGGTTGGAAAAATTCCATCTCCAATACCTATAATATTTATATTTAATGTTGCATCAAATAGGAGTTGCGGTTGCGGTTTCATTTTGCAGTCTATAGTGTTAAATGGTGGTTGCGAAATTCATTTGTGCCTAACGGGTGCCCAACAACTAGCGACCATGATAATCTTCTGTTGGTTTCACATGTATCCTTACAATTGCTGCATGAATGTCGTGCTTGCTACAGCTTGGTCACGGTCGCGATTGGCTGTTACTACATTTGGATTGTTTGTCTAGTGGCAGTTGATTGGGACGTTTGGGGTGCCTTGCCCTAGTTATCTCTAGCCTTGGATACCATTGAGGTTGATTGAAATGGAAAGAAATGCACGAAGAGGAAGAAATGTAGAAGAGGAGAATGAGTAAAAGAGCAAAGATGTAAGATTGAGAGAATTATGCTTTTGAAGGTTTAGAAATTTTGTAAAAATGATTTTTAGTGTTTAGAGGGATATATATAGGAATTGGGAGGGGCAGAAAGTTCGGTCAAAATGCATTAAATTGATTTTGGAAAAAATCTTCCCATTTTTCCCAATGGTTATTTTTTGCTGTCAGAACATAAATTGTATGCAAAATGCCAATCGCAAATGTGAAATTTGAATTTTCTCATTTTTGCAAAATGCCAACTCAGAGTTTGTAACTTCCCTTGTGCTTTCTATAACAAACTCAGCGCCCCTTTTTCCATTTTCTCCTTACTCCTGCCATCCGTAACACTCCTCCCCTCTTCTTTTTCCTTTCCCTCCTTCATTTTGTTAGCTTGGAACTAAGGAGAGGGAAAGATTTGTCAGAATCTCAGTCACAAGCATTTTCCTTTCACTTTCAAGTAAATATTAGCGATACAAGGTCATTTAGTCACTAATCACTTTTCACCGAAACATCCCCATGCCCATACCAACAGTTTCTAGAATTACCCCTAAATTCTGCTGTTAGTTGCACCATACCAACATAAACAAACCATTACAAGTAATGAACACAAATCATCAAGATAATCTTTCTAAAATAAAAGTATAAGTGTTGCAACATTTGACACCTTCTCTCCCCTTCCACTAAGATTTTCTATTATATTTAGTGGGTTTTCTTTGTTCCTTATTTATTTATTTTTTGTTGTTGTTGAACAATAACTTCTCTCAACATAGAAAAATATGTTGAAACGCTTCCAAAACTTGACGTTTCAATGTGCTGTTGCTTTTATAAGATCCACATATCCAGCAGCATCTAGCCAATGTTCCAATGACAAAGGGCCAGCTAAATCACGATGGAGTTAGCCCCAGCTATCAAAGATTTGGCAATTCACATGGGAGTGTGCTGTTACATTAAAAAAAGAGATGGGGCATTTGGGAAAAAACTTATTATTTTATAAAATTTCATTCAGTTACAATATCATCACTATTTTTCTATTTTGACATGCTGAGTAGAATTGCAATTAAGTTTTCAAATTATGGTAAAATTGATTGGATTAAAATGATTATACAAAATTGCATATGCACAAACATGTTAAATTTGTTTGAGAAAATTACATTATTTTTGAACTTTTTTTTTGACAATATCCTACAAGTTTTGTATACACAATTGGTATATTAGATGTATCCTTTGGAAGTGGGATATACTTTGGTGTACTAGATCTACTATTAGATGCATATCTTTGGAAGTGGAGCCTTTTGAAATTGAAAGTCAAAAAGTGGATATTTTTGAAGGGAAAAAGATAAGTGGTATTTTTGAAGAAATCCCATTTATTTTTTTATTTTTATTGTTTGGCTTTTTTTTTGTAAAGAAAAAAAAACTGAAAACATGATTCACTTAGCAAATAGTAGGCTTACTGGTTTGGTTTAAGCAATGTGCAACAAATTCCCACTGTGATATAGTTAAATGCCAACGTGACTTGAAATGTTATTTTACTCATTATGAAGATAATTGCTGAACCCGGAAACCTAATGCTGTAGGCTTTCTGTTAATGTAAATTAGTGACAACCATTCTGAATATTTTGGATGGTGCAGCAACTTTAATGCGATGGATTCATCAATTTTGATGATGAGAAAAAAAAACACAAGTGGCCCTATTGCAACTATGTTTCTTATTTCTCTGTGCTTTTTGTTGGCTTTCTACTTGAGTCATTTTGCATGTGCTTACCGTTGACATGCAATGCAGGTTTCAGAAACAAAGGTGATATGGGCTGATAGGCTCGGTTTTGACATGCGTCTTCGTTGTCCTGAGAAAGGTGTTTTTGATGTCCGAATTCCTTTCCCAAGAGAAGTGAGTGATATAAAGGGTGCAAAATCGTCATTCAATGGTATGTCCCAACTTGCATGGGAAGTGGAAAAAAATTATCATATGCCTGATTTTAATAAAGTGAAACAACTGAAGAGGATAACTTATAGGGGATTGTAAAACATGGTTTTCTTCGTTTAATTTTTTTAAAATTTTGTAATTTGTTAGGAGAAACTGATGCAAATGTATAATTTATTCTTGAAAATGTATGTAATACATTTGTGGATTTATTTCTCTCAAGTGGTTTAATGTTTGAACGGTAATGAGCTTATCTATATAATCTTAATTTGTTCTACTGCTTTCATATCTATTTATTATTGTCCATTGGATGATCTACCAAAAAGTAATTTAAGGGATTTTTGCATTAATTTATGTGTAGCCAACAATCAGTTAAGATTGAATCTTTATTTAGAAATTCAGATTTTGCAAGAATTTAATAAATAATATTTTATTAACTTTCATATTCAAAATGTAGTATAAAAAAGAAATAATTTTAAAATAAATAAAAATCAAATCAGTTCTTTTTAGTAAACTTTAATTTAATTTGATTTAGAGTCAAAATATTCTAATCTCTTATGATGTTAATATTATTAATTATTGTCAAAAAAAATAATGATAAATAGAAAATTAAATTAAATTCATTATTTAAATATACAAATTTGATAAAATTTTACATTAAAATTTAATTTAATCTTGTTAATAAAATAAAAGAAAATTTAATTAAATTGTATTAAATGAGGTTCTCAAACAAATTTACAAAATTAGCAACACTCTAAGTTAATGAGAACGTGTGATTGACCAAAAAAAAGAAAAGAAAAGTTAATGAGAACGTGAATGTAAATGTACATTAGAGAACGGATGAGAATTCACCCAAAATATATCCTTTTTAATATGCTTAATATTTTATAAACCCACTTTAATTAAGTGACCTCAAAAGACCAAAATATCCTTATACCTAATAAACTAAAAGAAAACTCTCAGCTAATAAAAGTATTATGGCTTTATTCTTGCATCGTCTCCCTCTCTTTCATCCTTTTACTCTCTTTTCTTCCCAAAACACAAATTACTACTATTAGATTGATCGAGAAAGAAAGCATTGGCATTTTCAGCATTGGATATTTATTTTGTGCAATGAAGCTTTTATTAAGTTGTCTTGAACTGAGAAATGATAAATATTTGACAAGAAATCCACTATTTGAGTTGCATATTTGATTTTTATTTCGATTTTTAAAGTGAGAAAAAGTGTTCGAAAATATCCTAACTCTCTCTAACTTCCCCTTGCCAAGATGAAAATGCACCAAACTGCCTTCTGAAATCCTTCATCACACTTCCTAGTTTAATCTGCACACTTGGGTCTAACAATAAAATCTCTTTGATTTATTTCGATTTTTAAAGAGAAAAAAGTGCCTAAAAATGCCTCGACTCCACCAAACTTGCCCTAGCTAGTATGAAAATTCTTTAAACTGCCTTCTAAAATCCTCAATTGTACTTTCTAATTTATTTTGCACACTTGAGTCGCCAACGAAATCTATCTGAATTATTTCGATTTTTAAAGGGAAGAAAGTGTCCGAAAATGCCCTAACTCCATCTAACTTGCCCTAACCAATATGAGCATGCTTCAAACTGCCTTCTAAAATTGTCAATCACATTGCATAATTTAATCTGCATGCTTTGGTTAGCTAACAAAATCTCTCTGATTTATTTTAATTTTTAAAAGGAGAAAAAGTGTTCAAAAATGCTCTGACTCCTCCTAAATTTCCCTAACTAGGATAAAAATGCTTCAAACTGCCTCTCTAAATCCTTCATCACACTTTCCAATTTAATCTACAAACTTGGGTCTGCCAACGTAATCTGTCAGATTTATTTTGATATTTAAAGGAATAAAAAGAGTTAGAAAATGTCTTAACTATCCATAACTTACCTTAACTAAGATAAAAATGCTTCAAACTGCCTTCTGAAATCTTCCATCACACTTCTTAATTTAACATACACGCTTGGATCTGCCAATGAATTCTCTCTGATTTATTTCAAATTTTAAAGGGGAAAAGGTATTCGAAAATGCCCTAACTCCCTCTAACATGCCCTAACCAAGATGAAAATGCTTCAAATTGCCTTCCGAAATCCTTTATCACACTTCCTAATTTAAACTGCACACTTGGGTCTAACAATAAAATCTCTCTGATTTATTTCAAATTTCTAAAAGGAAGAAAGTGTCCGAAAATACCCTAACTCCACCAAACTTGCCCTAACCAATATGAAAATTCTTCAAACTGCCTTCTAAAATCCTCCATTGCACTTCCTAATTTATTCTGCACACTTGAGTCTACCAACGAAATCTATCTGAGTTATTTCAATTTTTAAAGGGAAGAAAGTGTCAAAAAATGCCCTAAGTCCATCCAACTTGCCCCTAACCAATATGAAAATGCTTCAAAATGCCTTCAAAAATCGTCCATCACACTAGATAATTTAATATGCATGCTTTGGTTAGCTAATAAAATCTCTTTGATTTATTTCAATTTTTAAAAGGATAAAAAATATTCAGAAATGCTCTAACTCCCCCTAACGTTTCCTAACCAAGATAAAAATGCTTCAAACTGCCTTCCTAAATCCTTCATCACGCTTCCCAATTTAATCTACAAACTTGGGTCTGCCAACGTAATCTTTCTGATTTATTTTGATATTTAAAGGAATAAAAAGAGTTAGAAAATGCCCTAACCATCCATAACTCACCCTAACTAAGATGAAAAATGCTTCAAACTACCTTCTAAAATCCTCCATCACACTTCTTAATTTAACGTGCATGCTTGGCTCTACCAATGAAATATCTTTGATTTATTTCGAATTTTAAAGGGGAAAAGGTGTTTGAAAATGCCTAACTCCCCCTGACATGCCCTAACCAAGATGAAAATACTTCAAGCTACCTTCCAAAATCCTTCATCACACTTCCTAATTTAATCTATATGCTTGGGTCTTATAATAAAATCTCTCTGATTTATTTCGATTTTTTAAAGGGAAGAAAGTGCATGAAAATACCCTAACTCCACCAAACTTGCCGTAACCAATATGAAAATTCTTTAAATTGCCTTCTAAAATCCTCCATTGCACTTCTTAATTTATTCTGCGCACTTGAGTCTACCAACAAAATCTATCAGAGTTATTCAATTTTTAAAGGGAAGAAAGTGTCCTAAAATGCCCTAATTCCATCTAACTTGCCATAACCAATATGAAAGTGCTTCAAACTGTCTTCTAAAATCGTCCATCACACTGGATAGTTTAATTTGTATGCTTTGATTAGCCAACAAAATCTCTTTGATTTATTTCATTTTTTAAAATTAGAAAAAGTGTTCGAAAATGCTCTAACTTCTCATAATTTTCCCTAACCAAGATAAAAATACTTCAAACCGCCTTCCTAAATCCTTCATCACTCTTCCCAATTTAATATATAAACTTTGATCTACCAATGTAATCTGTCTAATTTATTTTAATTTTTAAAGGAATAAAAAGAGTTAGAAAATGCCCTAATTACCTATAACTTTCTCTAACTAAGATAAAAAATGCTTCAAACTGCCTTCAGAAATCCTCCATCACACTTTTTAATTTAACATGCACACTTGGGTTTGCCAATGAAATCTCTCTGATTTATTTTAAATTTTAAAGGGGAAAAGGTGTTCGGAAATGCCCTAACTCCTCCTAACATGCCTTAAACAAGATGAAAATGGTTCAAACTGCCTTCAAAATCCTTCATCAAACTTCCTAATTTAATCTGTTCACTTGGGTCTGACAATAAAATCTCTCTAATTTATTTCAACTTTTTAAAGGGAAGAAAGTGTCCGAAAATACCCTAACTCCACCAAACTTTCCCTAACCAATATGAAAATTCTTCAAACTGCCTTCTAAAATCATCCATCACACTGGATAATTTAATCTGCATGCTTCAGTCAACCAACGAAATGTCTCTGATTTGCTTCAATTTTTAAAAGGAGAAAGAGTGTTTGAAAATGCTCTAACTCCCCCTAATTTTCTCTAACCAAGATAAAATACTTCAAACTGCCTTCGTAAATCCTTCATCACACTTTCCAATTTAATCTACAAGCATGGGTCTGCCAACATAATCTGTCTGATTTATTCTAATTTTTAAAGGAATAAAAAGAGTTAAAAATGCCTTAACTACCCATAACTCACCCTAACTAAGATAAAAATGCTTCAAACTGCCTTCTGAAATCCTTCATTACACATTTTAATTTAACATGCACTCTTGGGTCTTCTAATGAAACTCTCTGATTCATTTCAAATTTTAAAGGGAAAAAGGTGTTTGGAAATGAACTCACTCCCCTTAACATGCCCTAATGAAGATGAAAATTCCTCAAACTGCCTACCAAAATCCTTCATCAAACTTCCTAATTTAATATGCACACTTGGGTTTGACAATAAAATCTCTCTAATTTATTTTTATTTTTTAAAGGGAAAAAAGTGTTCGAAAATATCCTAACTCCACCAAACTTGCCCTAACCAATATAAAAATTCTTCAAACTGCCTTATAAAATCCTCCATTACACTTCCTAATTTATTTCTGCACACTTGAGTCTGTCAACAAAATCTATCTGAGTTATTTCAATTTTTAAAGGGAAGAAAGTGTTCAAAAATACCCTAACTCCATTGTAGACCCTTAATTTTTGACCCAATCCGGTCCAATATGTTTTATTTAGTCCAAAATGATTTTTGATGTCTAATTGGTCCAAAATAATTTTTATTAAATAATTTTTGCTTTAGTATCTAATTTTTATTAATAAAAAATAGAAATAAACAAATAAAAGTCAAAAAATAAAAATAAAAATAAAAATCAGAGTCGAAAAAATCGGCGACGAAAAAATCGTTGCGCGGGCCTGTGGGCACAGGCCCGTGGGCATTTCGCACGCAGAAATTTTTTGCCTGCGAAATAGCTTACGGCCCGCTCTGCGCGCGCTGTCGCAGCCAGCTGCGGCAGATTTTTTTGCCAGCGCAGTTTTTCCTCAGCAGTTTTTTTCGGCAGCTCAAATTTTTCGAAACCTAATCCAATTAGGTTTTGGTTTCTTTTTTTTATTATTAATATTACTTACCTTAACTAATTAGGAATAAACAACCTCAAACCACTATAAATAAGGACCAAAGGCAATTAAAAAAGAGGAGGCAAAAATCCAAGAGTAGTTTGGAAAATTTGAAACCAAATCAAGGAAGGAAAAGAAGAAATTCAATTCAACTTTTTTCTGGAACAGCAGCAGCACGATTTAGAGGATTCAAACGCAAAAAAAGGCTTGTCTTTGAAGCTAGTTCATCCAAGAAGAATTGTTTTTGGAGAAATCATCAAAAGAAGGTATGTGTTAATTAATTTTCTTTAATTGTTTTTTTTACACAGTAGCAAATTTATGAAATCAAAATTAAAAACTTTTGAATTTTAATTTAGTTTTTCTAAAGAAAAAAAAAACCTTATTTTGTTGGTTTATCATCCAAAAGGCTTAAAATTGTTATTTTTTCTTCTTAAAAACCTTAAAACTCTAATTGAACATATTCTTCAACAAAACCAAAATCAAATTCTGTTTCTTTCAAAACTTTAAACTTGGTACCTTTTCCTTCAAAAAGTCTTCTAAAATATCTTTTATAGTTATAAAATCTTTAATTCACTTGTTTAAATTCATAAAATTCCATAAAATATCAAATTGATTTCCAAATTCCTAAAAATTATTCACCACCCGTGACCCTACTTCCAAAATATCAAATCCAAATTCAACTTCAAAAATTTAAAATAATGAACACTAACCCTTTTAAAACCTTAAACCCTAATTTTTATGAACCCTAATCCTTTTAAAACATTAAAAAACATAAAAACCTAAAATTTACACAGTAGCTTAGGAACCCAATAACCAAAAATCACAAATTAAAGTATTTTAAAGTGTTTAAAACCCTAGTTTCATGATATCATCATTCAAGCCTTAATTTTGTTAATCAAAGAGTCTTACCAACCCTTTAAAACATAAAACCCTAATTTATTTTAATTCCATAAAAAGTCACAGTAGCCATAATTGGACTTTTATTTGCTTTATTCAATTCCATACTTGATTATGCTTTGATTTATTTCTTATGCTTTAATTTATTTAATTTCAATACTTGATTTATTTAATTTATCATGGATGGATGTTTATTTTATATTTTTATTAATAGCTTTAATGAATGATTTATTTATGATGAATGATTATTTACTTTTATCAATTAATTTAGATTTCCAAAAGTTGTAAGAGGTATGTTTCCACTTGGTGGGTACCTCATTAGTTAAACATTATGTAATTTAATTTGCTTTTCTATTTTAGAACCTATGTAAAGGGAATGTTTCTACCTTTTGGTGGGTGTCCTATTTAGGCATGTGATGTAAGGACATGTTTCCATCTTCGGATGAGTGTCCATTTATTTGCTTTATTTGGACATTGCTTTGATTTTAATATAATGATGCTTTCTTTTAATTATTGTGTGTAATATGGATGATGTTGTTATATTTAAGAATTTTATAATATTAAAACCTGTAAAGGAGGCCGGTTTCAATGAACCGGGCGTTGTGGGAGTGCTGGGCCATTTCTCACCTTCCCCACACGTACCCAACTTTTCGAACCCATTAGGGGGTTAGGGATTCCTTAGGAATTGAGTCATCCACCCCTTTCTTTTTTCCGGCCCATCCGGGTGGCGATTCCATTTTCTCCGGACTTAGGTCCGTGTTCTCTAAGGCCCCGAGCCTAAACAGTGCCGAAGTCGCAAGAACCATTCCACAGGGAGTGGGGGCAAAAATCCCCACTCACAGTGGTGACTTCATTGGGGATAAGAGAAGTTGATTCCGTTGGTCTTTATATTATTCTATTCTTTCTTATAATGATATTATCCATTGCATCATCTTAGATTGCATCATGTGCGTGAGTTAGGACGCCCGTGTTACCCGTGTTATGTTATGTGAGGGATACCATACTTTCACTCAAGGTATGGAGATCGAGCATGGCATAACCACTCATAGCCTCGTACCATTTGGTATATACTTGCTATGGGAACCTAAGCCTTTTAACCCAAAGACTAAAGCTCATGTAATTGGCCTAGTTACTTTCCTTAGGTTTTACCCCAAATGCATGTTATTTGACTATGGTTGATTTATCTTGGCTTAAATCATGGCCTATTTGGTTTGTTCTTTTTCTGATATGACCTAAGTATATTGTAAGCTCAAAATAAAATTTTCTCTAAAGTTCAAAAGAGCAAAACTATTTTCAAAATTTTTCCAAGATGGTCTTTGGACATAAGACTTTTTCTAAAAACAAATCAAAAAAATTCTTTGGCCCATGGCCCAAATACTAAGTCCAAAATCCATTTTTTCTAATCTCTTTTACAATGGGCTTAGAAACAAAACTATTTTCACCCAACCATTTTTTACAAAGAGCTTGCAAAAATATTTAGGTCAAATATGAAATACCAAAAATCAATTGTGGGCCTAGTTTACACTAATAATAAATTAACCATGGGCTTGCTTTTGGCATGAACCATTAGTTACCTTTTTCAAGTGAGAAATCTATTTATAATAAGCCTCTTAATTTAGTTTAATCCAATATAGCATAAAAGCTACTATAGTTGGTTGAATGGATTAAAACCTAATTAATGGGAATTACTATGAATGGACTTCCATTTTCGAAAATATAACTATTGGTTGAAACATCCGAGGGAATTATTCGAAAGCAAGATACCCCGTGTTGGTATTTTGTTAACCATATACCTAGGAAAAAGAGACTCGCCATTCGTGTGTGGATGTTATAAGGTTGGAAGGATCGTCGTAATTACACTTGTTTATTGGTTGATTGTGTATACATACATGCATACATTTGCATCTCATATCATTGATCCTCTCTGGCTCACAGCCTTGGATTACGAAAGTTAAAAAGCTTACGACAATCCGACCTACGCCGAAGACGAAGTATCTAGCAACGACTCAATCACTTGCTCACCTAAAAGAATGGAGCCCGAACAAATTTAAAGGATGGTGGATGAAGCCCTTAATGCCAAAATGGAAGAAATCAAAGAGGCCCTAGCTGAGACCATGAAGAACCAATTGACTGCAATCTTAGAGAATCATGCCGAGGCATCTGCTAGCACTAAAAAACCAAAGGATAAAGGGAAGACTAAAGTTAGTGAAGTGGTTTTTGATGATGAAAAGGTGATCATTGGTGATGATGATGATTGGGCTCAATACTACCAAGAGGTTTAAGAAAAGAAGAAAGAACCGAAGGCTATTGAGAAGGCAACTATTGAAAAGACCGAGACATCCGATGTTGAAAAGATGATTACTGATTTAGAAAAGAAATTTGAGAAGAAGCTGAAAACTGAAGAGAAGTCTAAGATTGACAAACTATTTAAACAAGATGATGAGGTCCCTTATAATTTCAAGAAGCCTTCCTTTGCTAAGTACAATGGCACTGGAAATCCCCATCTTCATGTGAAGCAGTATATCACTGCCATGCAATCTGCCCGAGCTACTAAGGCTCAAACCCTAAGGTACTTTATGCTCTCATTGGACCCTGTTGTCCAAAATTGGTTCAATACCTTAGATGATGAAACACAAAGGAGTTGGGATCTACTTTACAAAGCCTTCATCCAACAATATGGATATAATGTTGAGTTAGAAGTTACCTTGATGGAAGTGGAGTCCATTAGGCAAATGCCGAATGAGAATTTTGTGAACTATGTGAAAAGGTGGAGAAACAAGGCTGCTTTACTCAAGAAGAGGCCCGATGAATCTGATCAAATAAGGATGATTGTGAGAGGGGTGTTGCCTAGTCTTCGTGAGAGGATGTCTCATACACTCATCCGTGATTTCAAAGACCTTCTTCAAGCTGGTTTGCAAATTGAAGAATGGAAAAAGGAGAAGAGCCGATTTGCAACAAAAATGAATGAGAAAGGGAGCTATCAACCCGGTAGCCAAAGCATGTAAAAGGCCATCGGTGTTAATGCTACTAACCAAGGAACAAGGAGACAATTTTTTGAATTGGGAAAACCGATGTCTTGGGTTCTCAACAAGCTTTAAAGAAAGGGATTACTACAACCCTTAAATCCTTGTCCTTTGCCTAATCCTCTCCCACCTAATTTTGACACCAAAGCATTTTGTCAATTTCACCAAATGCAAGGACATGACACGGATAGATGTGTGAGGTTGAGACATGAGATTCAAAATCTAATTGATAATGGGAAGCTACCCGAGCCCAAAAAGCCAAACACTAAAGACAACCCATTATCAAAATTCAATAGGATACCACCACCGGCGACCTTCATGATTGGAGGAGGTTTACATGAGGACTTTGTCATGTCTTCTTTTCAAGATGTGGATGAGAAAGCAACCAAAGAAGAAGAGGCATTTGTCAAAATTGAACAAGCTATGATGGGTGGAGAAGTAGCAATTTGTGTTGTCAATAGGTTTTGGGATTCAAGTGACAGTGATGATGATATTGTATCCAAGAAGGAGGAGTGGACTTGGTCTGAGCCCGAAGAAGATGAGGTGATGAATACTAGATCTGGTAAGCCTTATGCAAGGCCACCACCAAAGGAGATAGAAACTAATAAGGGGAAGGAAGTTGAAATAGAAGAAGATGATGCTGTGCTCAAGCAATTGAAAAGAACCCAAGCAAGTGTTAGCATTTGGGACTTATTAGCTACTTCTAAAAGGCACCAAGAAACTATGGCCAAAGCCTTAGCTAGCATGCCAATTTCTACCTCCACAACACCGGAGGAGTTGATCAACTTCATAAGAATTGGGAAAGTAATGAAATGTGAGGAGATCCAAGAAAAGAGTGAAGTTAGTATGGGAGCAGTTTCTTTTCAGATGCGGATTTACCGAAGGAGGGGAGAGACCACATCCGCCCTCTCTTTATCAAAATAGAAGTCAAGGGGAAGAGGACTCCATGTGTAATGGTTGATGATGGGTCCACCATAAATGTTTGTCCACTTAAGATATTGCCAAAGCTAGCCATGTCAACAAGAGATCTAAACCCAACCAAGATAACGATTCGTGCTTATGACAACACGAAGAGGCATGCCGAAGGGACTTTCAAAGTGGCCGTCAAGGTTGATCCAATTGAATCTATTATTGAGTTTGTTGTTTTAGACATACCAGTTACCTTTGCCTTGATCTTGGGGTGACCATGGTTTCACCCTCTTGGTGGAGTTCCTTCCACCCTTCATCAAAAGATCAAATTTCCCAACGGAAATGAGACAGTGGTCATTGAAGCTGAAGATAATGAGATTGTTAACGCCCTAATGGTTGAGAGGCCTCTCAATGGTTTTCAAGTGGTTGCAATTTCTGATGATGAAGTAGTGGACTCCAAAGTCTTGAATATGATGAAGAACATGAACCACCTTCCCGGAGCTGGTCTTGGAAAAGGTAAGGCCGGTTTGACAAAGTTGCCAGATTTTAGAACTCAAACATCCAATAAGGGGTTGGGATATGATGAAGCCAATGATGTCCAGCCAAAGAAGAATGAGAAGATGAGCTTCCCACCACTTGAAGAGATCTTTGTCAAGGCTCCAGATATGGGACCACTCTAAGGAAAGCCTGAGCCAATCATGTTCATGGGTAAGTTAATCCCCGGTTTTGAAATTTTTGCAGATGTTGCTGAGCTAGTGGAGCAAGTGAAGAAAGAGCTCACCCTGTCAACCAACAAAGAATCCAATCCAAAAGAGAAGAATGAAGCACCCTGAAAGCCGAGAAGACTCCGAAAGAGATTGCTGCCTGGTTAAAGAAAAGTTTGAAGACATCCTGCTTTATGATTCTGAGAACAATGATTTTGACTTTGATTTTAATTTGTCTGCTTTGTATGAGGATGATGATGTTTTCTTTTCCAAAATGAATGCAATAAAGTTTGATTTTGCTTACTTGTGTGATGTTTCTCCTGATGGTTGCATACATTCAAATGGCAGTTACATGAGCATCTTTAATATTAATTTTGTTAACACACAATCATTAAATTTGGGAACAACTGAAAATCCTAAAAACATTAGTATAGCATCCGACCTTACTCCTGATGAGAGAGAGAGATTTGAAAAAATATTTAAAAAGTATGAAGAAGTGTTTGCTTGGTCTTACGAAGATATGCCGAGGATAGATCGAGACATAGCCGAGCATCATATTCCTACTTACACTCACATTAAACTTGTCAAACAAAAGCTTAGGTGACTAAGACCTGAGTGGGCTGAATTGGTTAAAGAAGAGGTCACTAAGCAAATACAAGTGAAGTTCCTTGAAGTGATAGAATATCCAGATTGGTTAGCCAATATAGTACTAGTGCCAAAGAAAGATGGGAGGATAAGGGTCTGCGTGGACTATAGAGATTTAAACAAGGCTTCCCCTAAAGATGATTTTCCTTTACCTCATATAGATGTTCTTATTGATAGTGCAGCATCTAGCGTGCTACACTCGTTTGTAGATGGATTTTCCGGATACAATCAAGTGTTAATGGCCCAAGAGGATAAAGCCAAAACTGCCTTCACTACTACATGGGGTATATTTTGTTATAGGGTGATGCCTTTCGGCTTAAAGAATGCTGGAGCAACCTACCAAAGGATGGCCACCACACTATTTCATGACATGATGCACAAAGAAGTTGAAGTATATGTTGATGATATGATGGTGAAGTCGGATACAAGGGAGCAACACTTCCAGAACTTGGAATTATTCTTCTATAGAGCTTTGAAGTATAAGCTGAGATTAAACCCGAAGAAGTGTGTATTCGGTGTTACCTCAGGTAAATTGTTGGGACATGTGATTGGTCCGAATGGTATTGAGATAGATCCTGACAAAGTCAAAGCAATCAGGGATATGCCAGCCCCAAAGACGGAGAGAGAAGTTTGGGGATTTATTGGTAAACTGCAGTACATCAGCAGATTTATAGCAAAACTCACAATAATCTATGAGCCTATCTTCAAGTTGGTTAGAAAGAATCAGCCGGTCATATGGAATGAAGAATGTCAAAAGGCCTTTGACCGAATAAAAGAGTATTTGTTGAATCCACCTGTTTTGAAACCACCTAAACCCGGAAAACCTCTATTACTATACTTAGCAGTAGAAGAAGAGTCGATAGGAGCCATGCTAGCCCAAGTAGATGAGTCAGGGATTGAGCATGCCGTTTACTATTTGAGTAGAAAGCTCCTACCTTATGAAATTAAGTATAGTATCATCGAAAAGACATGTATAGCCGTGGTTTGGTCTTCTAAGAAGTTGCGGCATTACTTTCAATTGTATAGTGTGTAAGCAATTTCCAGGTTGGATCCAATGAATTACTTAAGGGAGACTCCCTCTTTAATTGGGAAATATGGTCAATGGTTGATAATATTAGAAGAATTTGAGATCGAGTATGTAACCAGGAAAACAATCAAGGGTAGAACGGTGGCAGAATTCCTGGCTCAACAACCATTACCAGAAAGTGAAGAGGTAATCTTGGAATTTCCAGATGAACATTTAGAAGTAATTGAAGTACAAGGGTGGAAAATGTATTTTGATGGAGCGGTAAACAGGAAAGGAGCAGGTTTGGGAGTTATACTAGAATCGCCCGAAGGGGAACTTATCCCTTTAGCCAAGAAGTTGAAATTTAGGGCAACCAATAACATGTTGGAGTATGAAGCATGTATTTTCGGTTTGGAAACCCTAATGATTATGAAGGTGGATAAGGTGGAAGTTTATGGCGATTCATTGCTAGTAGTATCCCAAGTAAATGGAGAGTGGGAGTTGAAAGAGGAAAAATTAAAACCATACCACCGTTACCTGACCATGATGAAGAAGAATTTTAAGGAGTGTAGGTTTATACACCTATCAAGAGAAGAAAATCAGATGGCTGATTCCCTAGCCACATTGGCTTCGGTATGGGAAAATCCTACCAGCTTATTCCTTAAGCCTCTGATCTTGACCAGTTCATCAACTCCTTGCTATGAATATGAGACAATCATGGAAGTTGATACAGACCATGATGCATGGTATGATACTATAAGGCGATTTTTGGAGGAAAGAGAATATCCGCCAGGGGCAACAAAGAAAGAGAGAAGAGCCATAAGGAGGTGGTCATTGCAATACATCACCTTCCATGGAGAGTTATACCGAAGATGGCCTAATGGAGTGCATTTGAGATGTTTAAGAAAGCCTGAAGTGGAGCGCATCATGTCTGAAATACATGCGGGAAGTTGCGGTCCGCACATGAGTGGTTTGGCCCTAGTTAAGAAGATTATCCGACAAGGTTACTATTGGTTGACCATGGAGAAAGACTGTATTGAATTTATAAAGAAGTGCCAGCAATGTCAGATGTATGGTAACTTGAATCATATGCCTCCTGAAGAACTGCATTCAATGTCTTCACCCTGGCCATTTGCCACCTGGGGTATCGACATTATAGGAGAAATACATCCGACAGCCTCAAACGGTCACCGTTTCATTGTAGTAGCAGTTGATTATTTTTTAAAATGGGTTGAAGCCAAATCCTTCAACAAGCTGGGTGCAAGTCAAATGGTTAGGTTTATCAAAAAGAATCTCATCTGCAGATATGAGGTCCGGCACAGTGTGATATCAGACAATGGGGTACAGTTTCAAGGAGCAGTTAAGGATTTATTCTCCAAGTACCAAATCCATCATCATCGATCCTCTCCTTATAGACCAAAAGCTAATGGTGCAGTAGAAGCAACGAACAAGACAATTAAAAAAATTCTGTCTAAGATGACTAAGACTTACAGGGACTGGTCAAAAATGCTTCCCTTTGCTTTATGGGGATATAGGATGAGTGTGCGAACACCTACTGGGATGACACCGTTCTCTTTGGTTTATGGGATGGAAGCAGTATTGCCAATTGAAATTGAGATCAAGTGATTGAGAGTAGTCTTGGAAGCGGAGCTACCTGAAACGGAATGGGTAACAAGCAGATACACACAATTAGCTCTATTAGAAGAGAGAAGGTTAAAAGCACTGTATCATCACCAACTGTATCAAAAGAAGATAGCTCGGGCCTATAATAGAAGGGTTAAAATCAGAAAATTCAGAGTTGGGGATTTGGTATTAAAGCAATGTAAGCCTAATGTATCTGATCCAAGAGGGAAGTTCAGACCTAGCTGGGAAGGGCCATATGTCGTGAAACAAGTCATGAGCAAAGGTGCAGTGAAGTTATCAGACATGGATGGGAACGAATTCAGTGAGCCAGTAAATATTGACAGGTTGAAGAGGTTTTATGTATGATAAAAAAAAGAGAAAAAAAAGAAGCTCGCTAGGTTGAAAACCCAAAAAGGGCAGCCTAGGCAAAAGTTAGAGCAGTCCACTAGTTCCGAAAATCCGAAAGGGCGGGCTAGGCAACAATTAGGGCTAAATGAGAGAAAATCATCAATTAGAAAACCCGAAAGGGCTAATTGGCAACAGGAGTGATCTTGTGTATGCTGGCTTTATGTTTGGTTGTTCCCCAATTTAATAAAACAAAATTAATATTAAAATTGTTCTATGTGCACTGTTATAAGTATTTGACCAGATATGGATGAAATAAATAATCATAATTGCAAAAGGTGATGACAAATTATAAATGGAAAAGAAGCATCTTTTATTACTTTAGTTATTTTTCATCCTAACAAAACACTTTCTAAACTGACAAATGTAAAAGCTATGGCAGTCGATAAGTGTAACGTGCAGGCCAGCTTTGCCTCAGCCGATCCAAGTAGGCTTCAGTCAAGTAAGGCATGTCTAGGTCAGGAGCAAAGTCAGAATCACAAGGCTCAGCTCCATACTAACGCCCAAGTCGGCAAGGATCATAGCATGTACCTTGACGAAGTGCAGCAAGGGGAATGTACATCAAGTATGTCTGCATGGTGATACGAGAAATCTTCCACCAAGGTACCAATCAAAGGATATTGACTTCAGAGCATGAGTGGATCCAGTCAACCCAATCAGCATATGAAGAAGCAGGATGGAGTATCTTCCTAGCAGAATGATGATGTGGCAGGTATCTGGCAAAATCCATGGAGGGAGTATCAAGCAAACAAAGACACTCCTGAAGCCAAATCTGTGAAGAAAGAATAAAAAAATAAAAAAAATAAAAAAACCCGCAAGGGTAGCTTAGGCAAAAATTAGGACAGCTCGTTAGTTCCGAAAACCCGCATGGGCGGACTAGGCAAAAGTTAGAGCGAAAAAAAAAGAGGATTACAGTAAAGAGAAAAATTGTATATTTTTCATTATTGTACAATGTTTTACAATTGCTACAATATTTACATATCACCAAGAGGGTGGTGGTAGGTCACCAAATAAAGACTTGAAAAAGTCATCGCCTATTGGAGGAGGGGCAAATTACTCGTCCCGGGATCATCCGAAGCAGAAGCACTAAAATCCTTATTGTCTTGGAGTTCTGATTTGTCATGGTCCTCATCAGAAGCAGACGAAAGGATCTCATGGTCATCACTCTGGGGGCCTCTCGATGAAGAAGCACCGAGATCCCTCATTCATTGAAATCTGAAGTCACGAAAATTTTGTTCGGATTGACGATATAAACTTTCACAATGAGAAGCTTGCTGACGACTTGCAGCCAACTCTTCTTGAAGTTTCTTATTTTGTTCTTCAAGCATCCACTGTGAGCCAAGAGAGAAAAGGTAAGAGCATACATAATCATGCATACATATAGCGTAAACTATTATGAAATGAGGAACGTACCAGGTAGTTCATATCAATACCCTGCGGATGAGATGGCGTATCCGGTGGGCTAGAATGAGCAAACGAAGGGGCAGTGAAAGAGGGTCCAACTTCATGATCAAACGAGCCAACAGCCTGCAACAATCATTAAAGAATCAAAGGAAGGAAAAGCAGTTGCAAGGGAAAAGGTTAAAGTGCAAAACTCCCTTGGAAGATCAAAACAAAGAAAGAAGAGCATAAAACAAGCAAGACATGGCCAAGCCAAATCGAGCTTAGTCGTGTCACCTTAAAAGAAATTTTGGCAGAATATGACACGGGCAGGCGACACGGCCAAGCCACTAGACGTGTCTTACCTAAAGGAAAAAGTCAAGAAGGACCAAGCAAGGAAAGAAAAGAAACAGTAGGTGACACTGGCAGGCGACACGGCCAAGCCACTGGCCGTGTCTCTCCTAAGAGGCAAAGTCAAGAAGGACCAAGCAAAGAAAGAAAAGAAACAGTAGGTGACACTGGCAGGCGACACGACCAAGCCACTGGCCGTGTCTCTCCTAAGGGGCAAAGTCAAGAAGGACCAAGCAAAGAAAGAAAAGACACAGAATTGACACACCCAGGAGACACGGCCAAGCCACTGGCCGTGTCACTCCCATCTTCAAAGAACAATGAAAACCCCCAATCTCCAAGGTGAAGATCCATTCTAAGGGTGAAGGATCACAATGCATAGAACATCTGGAGCAGTCAGACTTCTCAACTGATAAAAGGTTAGTCAAATTCATTCTTGGGTCCAAGTACCCAATCTCGAGTCCAAGTACCCAAATCAAATCAATCCCGGGTCCAAGTACTCAAGTCAATTCAAGCTCGGGTCCAAGTACCCAACATTGGGTCAAAGTATCCAACCCTGGGTCCAAGTGCCCGATCTTGGGTCCAAGTGCCCAAATCAAATCAATTTAGGGCCGAATATCCCAATATAGTTAGGATCGAGTATCCTAATCCAATTTAGGATTGAGTATTCCAATCCAGTTTAGGATTGAGTGTCCAAATCCAATTAGGATCGAGTATCCAAATCCAGTTTAGGATCGAGTATCCAAATCCAGATAGGATCGAGTATCCGAGTCTAGTTTAGGATCGAGTATTCAAATCTCTCGGGTCCAGAACTCAAAATTTTCCTTAGGTCCAGAACCTAGAATTATCCTTGAGTCCAGAACTCAAACCGGGTCCAGAACCTAAATTTTCCTTAGGTCCAGAACCTAGAATTATCCTTGAGTCCATAACTCAAACCGGGTCCAGAACCCAAATTTTTCTTAGGTCCAGAACCTAGAATTATCCTTGAGTCCAGAACTCGAACCGGGTCCAGAACCCAAATTTTTCTTAGGTCCAGAACCTAGAATCTCCATTGAGTTTAGAACTCGAACCGGGTCCAGAACCCAAATTTTCTTTAGATCCAGAACCTAGAATCTCCATTGAGTCCAGAACTCGAACCGGGTCTAGAACCCAAAATTTTCCTTAGGTCCAGAACCTATAATTATCCTTGAGTCCAGAACTCGAACCAGGTCTAGAACCCAAATTTTTCTGAGGTCCAGAACCTATAATTATCCTTGAGTCCAGAACTCGAACCGGGTCCAGAACCCAAATTTTTCATTAGGTCAAGAATTTAAAATTATCTTTGAGTTTAGAACTCGAACCGGGTCCAGAACCCAAATTTTCCTTAGGTCCAGAACCTAGAATCATCCATTGAGTCCAGAACTCGAACCGGGTCCAAAACCCAAAACCTCAACCGTTTCATAAAAAATTAAGTCTTATTGCTTTTCACTCTCTTTCACTAAGGTTTCAGATCATTCAAGCAGGGGGCAAACTATAGACCCTTAATTTTTGACCCAATCCGGTCCAATATGTTTTATTTAGTCCAAAATGATTTTTGTTGTCTAATTGGTCCAAAATAATTTTTATTAAATAATTTTTGGTTTAGTATCTAATTTTTATTAATAAAAAATAGAAATAAACAAATAAAAGTCAAAAAATAAAAATAAAAATCACTGTACTATTTCGCACGCAGAAATTTTCTGCCTGCGAAATAGCTTACGGGCCCGCTCTGCTCGCCAGCGCAGTTTTTCCGCAGCAGTTTTTTCGGCAGCACAGTTTTTCCGCAGCAGTTTTTTCGGCAGCGCAAATTTTTCGACGCAAATTTTTCGAAACCTAATCCAATTAGGTTTTGGTTTCTTTTTTTTTTATTAATATTACTTACCTTAGCTAATTAGGAATAAACAACCTCAAACCACTATAAATAAGGATCAAAGGCAATTAAAAAAGAGGAGGCAAAAATCCAAGAGTAGTTTGGAAAATTTGAAACCAAATCAAGGAAGAAAAAGAAGAAATTCAATTCAACTTTTTTCTGGAACAGCAGCAGCACGATTTAGAGGATTCAAACGCAAAAAAAGGCTTGTCTTTGAAGCTAGTTCATCCAGGAAGAATTATTTTTGGAGAAATCATCAAAAGAAGGTATGTGTTAATTAATTTTCTTTAATTGTTTTTTTACACAGTAGCAAATTTATGAAATCAAAATTAAAAACCTTTGAACTTTAATTTAGTTTTTCTAAAGCAAAAAAAAAAAAAAAACCTTATTTCGTTGGTTTATCATCCAAAAGGCTTAAAATTGTTATTTTTTATTCTTAAAAACCTTAAAACTCTAATTGAACATATTCTTCAACAAAACCAAAATCAAATTCTGTTTCTTTCAAAACTTTAAACTTGGTACTTTTTCCTTCAAAAAGTCTTCTAAAACATCTTTTCTAGTTATAAAAACTTTAATTCACTTGTTTAAATTCATAAAATTCCATAAAATATCAAATTGATTTCCAAATTCCTAAAAATTATTCACCACCCGTGACCCTACTTCCAAAATATCATATCCAAATTCAACTTCCAAAATTCAAAATAATGAACACTAACCCTTTTAAAACCTTAAACCCTAATTTTTATGAACCCTAATCCTTTTAAAACATTAAAAAAATATAAAAACATAAAAACCTAACTTTTACATAGTAGCTTAGGAACCCAATAACCAAAAATCACAAATTAAAGTATTTTAAAGTGTTTAAAACCCTAGTTTCATGATATCATCATTCAAATCTTAATTTTGTTAATCAAAGAGTCTTACCAACCCTTTAAAACATAAAACCCTAATTTATTTTAATTCCATAAAAAGTCACAGTAGCCATAATTGGACTTTTATTTGCTTTATTCAATTCCATACTTGATTATGCTTTGATTTATTTCTTATGCTTTAATTTATTTAATTTCAATACTTGATTTATTTAATTTATCATGGATGGATGTTTATTTTATATTTTGATTAATAGCTTTGATGAATGATTTATTTATAATGAATGATTATTTACTTTTATCAATTAATTTAGATTTCCAAAAGTTGTAATAGGTATGTTTCCACTTGGTGGGTACCTCATTAGTTAAACATTATGTAATTTAATTTGCTTTTCTATTTTAGAACCTATGTAAAGGGCATGTTTCTACCTTTTGGTGGGTGTCCTATTTAGGCATGCGATGTAAGGACATATTTTCATCTTCGGATGGGTGTCAATTTATTTGCTTTGTTTGGACATTGCTTTGATTTTAATATAATGATGCTTTCTTTTAATTATTGTGTAATATGGATGATGTTGTTATATTTAAGAATTTTATAATTTTAAGACCTGTAAAGTAGGCTGGTTCCAATAAACAGGGCGTTGTGGGGGTGCTGGGCCATTTCTCACCTTCCCCACACGTACCCAACTTTTCAAACCCATTAGGGGGTTTGGGATGGAATCGAGTCATCCATCCCTTTCTTTTTCCCGGCCCGTCCGGGTGGGGACTCCATTTTCTCCGGACTTAGGTTTGTGTTCTCTAAGGCCCCGAGCCTGAACAGTGCCGAAGCCGCAAAAACCATTCCACAGGGAGTGGGGGCGAAAATCCCCGCTCACATCCATCTAACTTACCCTAACCAATATGAAAATGCTTCAAAATGCCTTCAAAAATCGTCCATCACACTGGATAATTTAATATGCATGCTTTGGCCCACTAACAAAATCTCTTTGATTTATTTCAATTTTTAAAAGGAGAAAAAGTGTTCGAAGATACCCAAACTCTTGCTATGTTTCCATAACCAAGATAAAAATGCTTCAAATTGCATTCCTAAATCCTTCATCACACTTCCTAATTTAATCTACAGACTTAGGTCTGCCAATGTAATCTATTTGATTTATTTTGATTTTTACAAGAATAAAAAGAGTTCAAAAATGCCCCAAATACCCATAACTTGCACTAACTAAGATGAAAAAAATGCTTCAAACTGCCTTCTGAAATCCTCCATCACATTTCTCAATTTAACATGCATGCTTAGGTCTACCAATGAACTCTCTCTCATTTATTTCAAATTTTAAAGGGGAAAAGGTGTTCGAAAATACCCTAACTCCCCCTAACATGCCCTAACCAGGATGAAAATGTTTCAAACTACCTTCTGAAATCCTCCATCATACTTCCTAATTTAAAATGCATGCTTAGGTCTGCCAACGTATTCTCTCAGATGTATTTTGATTTTTAAAGGAATAAAAAGAGTTTGAAAATATCCTAACTACCCATAAATCAGCCTAACTAAGATGAAAATACTTTAAAATGCCTTTTGAAATCCTCCATGACGCTTCTTAATTTAAATTGCATGCTTGGGTCTACCAATGAAATCTCTCTGGTTTATTTCAATTCTTAAATGGGGAAAAGGTGTTCGAAAATGCCTTAACTCTTCCTAACATGCCCTGACCAAGATGAAAATGCTTCAAACTATGTTTTGAAATCCTCCATCATATTTCCTAATTTAACGTGCATGCTTGGGTCTGCCAACATAATCTCTCAGATGTATTTTGATTTTTAAAGGAATAAAGAAAGTTTAGAAATTTCCTAACTACCCATAACTGTACCTAATTAAGATGAAAATGCTTCAAAATGCCTTCTGAAATCCTCTATCATACTTGCTAATTTAACATGCACGCTTGGGTCTGCCAATGAAATCTCTCTGATTTATTTCAATTTTTAAAGGGGAAAAAGGTGTTCAAAAATGCCCTAACTCCCCCTTAACATGCCCTAACCAAGATGAAAATGCTTCAAACTACCTTCTGAAATCCTCCATCATACTTCCTAATTTAACATGCACGCTTGGGTCTGACAACGTGATATCTTAGATTTATTTTTATTTTTTAAAGGAATAAAAAGAGATCGAAAATACCCTAACTACACACAACTCGACCTAACTAAGATGAAAATGCTTCAAACTGCCTTTTGAAATCCTTCATCATACTTTCTAATTTAACATGCATGCTTGGGTCTACCAACATAATCTCTCAGATGTATTTTGATTTTTAAAGGAATAAAAAGAGTTCAAAAATGCCATAACTACCCATAACTTGACCTAACTAAGATGAAAATGCTTTAAAATGCCTTCTTAAATCCTCCATCATACTTCCTTATTTAACATGCATGCTTGGGCTTGCCAATGAAATCTCTTTGGTTTATTTCAATTTTTAAAGGGGGAAAAGGTATTTGGAAATGCCCTATCTCCCTCTAGCATGCCCTAACCAAGATGAAAATGCTTCAAACTGCCTTCTGAAATCCTCCATCATACTTCCTAATTCAACATGCTTGTTTGGGTCTGCCAACATAATAGCTCAGATGTATTTTGATTTTTAAAGGAATAAAAAGAGTTCAAAAATGCCCTAACTACCCATAACTTGCCTTAACTAAGATGAAAATGCTTCAAACTGCCTTCTGAAATCCTCCATCACACTTCCTAATTTAACATGCACGCTTGGATCTACGAATGAAATCTCTTTGATTTGTTTCGATTTTTAAAGAGGGAAAAGGTGTTTGGAAATACCCTAACTCCCCCTAACATGCCTTAACCAAGATTAAAATGCTTCAAACTGCCTTTTGAAAATCCTCCATCATACTTCCTTATTTAACGTGCATGATTGGGTCTCCTAATGAAATATCTGTGATTTATTTTAATTTTTAAAGTGATAAAAATTTTCAGAGGTGCCTTAACTCTCCTCAACTTGCCTTAATCAAGGTGAAAAATACAAAATACAAATTTAAAAGCATAATATAAAAATAAAATACAAAATTTAAAACAAATATTTAAACTTACATGAGTTTTACATCACTGAAGGGATACAATAATGGAAGAAGGTAAGTGAAGGAGAAAGGGAAAGGAATAAGGTTTGTAGATGAATGGTACTTTGACGGAAGTACTATTTGTTTTTACTATGTATGAATAATACTTACTTTATACTGTTGATGAACAATAATTTCATCACTAATTTTACTGTAACCTTGTGAAGGAATAAAGTTCATTCTGCCTTTTATCAGACAATTTTATTTTTTCTTTTCTACTTATTTTTCTTTTTATTTTCTTTTTATTTTTTAATCTTTTTTTCTTTTTTTAATTTCTTTTTACAGGAGATAGGACCTTAAAACAGTTATCTTCATTACTAGGAGCATAGTCTGGGTCAGAATCTAATTTAGAAGATGTGTCAGAGGATGATGATGACATGGATGAGGTAGAAGAGGAGTAAGAAGAAGAAGATGATGATGAAGGAGACTTTCTTCTTCTAGACAGGGCATTAAAATGGGCTTTAGATTTCTTGAACTGGGTTTTAGTTGAGAAACTAGAGAAAGAAGGTTTTATGGGCTTAGGAGATCCAGGGTGTTTTAAGAGCTTAGATGTTAAGGAAATGGACTCAACCATTTGGGCCATAATGGATTTATACTCCTTAGCAGTTTTTGTAGCTGTGAGAAGGGCTTGACAATGGGCCTTTTGAGCACCAAAGGTAATGGCCTATTTAAGATTGAGTTTGCCATATTCGTGCTCAAAGCACCATTTTTTAACAGAAGCTCAAAAGTAGTATTGTTGAAGGAATTCCACCACTTAACTTTATTCATTCTGGACACCACATGTTCATTGGTACCTGATTGATAAGACAATTCAAAGTACCATTGATATACCCATGGTATAAAGAATTTCATACAAAATATTAGGAGAGAAGGAAATTGTTTCTCATACAAAGAAGGATGGGAATTATTTTTAAAAGTAATGGTAAGCTGAAAGAGATTCTGGTGATAAAGTTCTCTCATCATTACCAAAATAATACCATCATTCAATGAACCACATTGGAATTTTATCAGTCTTGATATTTTTTATCAAAATAAAGCAATAAGAATGGGTATGTGCAGGGTTCTGTAAAAGAAAAGCTTTTATCCAGGTATCTGCATAATTCCAATAGTCATAAGAAGGGCATACTGTTTTATATGTGAGAAAGTTGGGTTTTATTTGCATAGGAGTGTACAATGGTGCTCCCCATTCAGAAGGATGGAGAACCCTTTTAATTTGAATAGAGGAATGAGATAAAAGGGTCTTTGAGATCATAGTTGTGTATAAGTTTTATAGATCCAGTGTCTTCAAGAATAGCTAAATAGTATTCTTGAGATTTTGACAATTCACTAGATTTAAAAAAAAATCAATTTTTAGGATATACATAATGTAACACCCTTATACCCTATATACGTATAATACATACACCCAGTATATGTAAAATATGCATATAAGGTACAAAAATATCACAGACCGATTTAATAAAAATTTTTCACTTTTCAAATTTAAAATTTAAAATACTTTAAAATGTATATTTAATAAAAAAAAAATATTATTATAAATCATAGGTACTAAAATAAGAATTTTTCATAAAAATCTATAAAAAAAATTTGCCATAGTTTTGTCTGTAGTTTAGACATTTCCAAATTCAACAACAACACAAACTGCACAAGGTAACACCCCCAAATATTACCCAATCACTATTTCATCCAATAATCCTTAATATCTCCACATTTTCTCAAAACATTTATACATTTATATATATCAACAAATCAAAATATATACAAAACCCACATCATAAATTTTTATCCAAAGCATTCTTTTTAATTTATAACATATATACAATGGAAACATAATATAATATACATAATCTCCAAAATGTATGATACTATAAAAATATATACATGCTGACAGTCGGCACTAATCTCAAAGAAGCAGCCAAAACAACTCAAGCAAACTTAAAACTAGTCCCAACCTAGTCTAGACGAACTCTCCGGCTCTACCAGATCTACCATGTCATATGCGCGCGATGAATTTCAATCGCGCTAAGCTAAAATCCTAGCGGTACAAACTTTGATAGAAATAAAGCTCAAATGCAATGCAAATTCACAATGCATATGGATATCATATCTCATATCATTTCATTATAACATATCTTTTGATTATTTCATAATTCACAATTCACATACAAGAAAACACAAGCATGGGCCTAAAGGATCTAATATGCTATTCAAATTCCAAAGTTACTGTTTTGGTCCATATTGACACCCAGTGTCTAGCCTGAAGGCAAGTGAAGCCCAGCGTTTAGCCTGAAGATAAATCATAGTGATGTCCAACATCTAGCTCGAAGGTAAGTGATGTCCAACGTCTAGCCCGAAGGCAAATCATAGTGATGCCCAGCATATAACCCAAAGGAAAATAATGAGGATAACCTTATAAGTATGCCGTCAAACACAGAACTCTGAAAATTGAATAACATACTAGGCACACAATTAATTCACATTTCTCATTATCAATCTCTTTCTCATTTTCTCATAATTCATTAGATACATTGCCTCTTTTTCATTATCAATTAGGCACATAGCCTTATTTTCTCCTCATTTTCTCACTTTTTTTTTATTTTTCTCATTTATATCAATATCAATTTATCACATTTCATCACATTTTACCTTAAAACTCATCACCTAAATATTTTGGGTAATTTCACATATTTCACATATAATTCACATTTTATGCACATTAGCCATTACTAATGGCTTTTTAACAATTCCCTTAATGCATACACAACAAATGCTACTACCCAAACACTTTGGGTCATTTTTACATAATATATATATTTCACATTTTACATAATTTATCCATTAACAATGGCTTTTTACAATGTATTTAACACTTATATGACATTTCACATGTCATAGCACATTATTCATACATGTTCCATGTATCAAGTAGCTTAACACATTTTTCAATCCAAAATGTGTTAAGCCCAATGTAATGAAAATATAATCAATTCGTCCAAAGTTTGTACACACCTCAAATGACAATCAAAAGCAAGCTTAAACACCCTCCAATCCTTCCCTTCCAACTTACCCTTCAACACTTGGATGGGGCAAATCAACTCTCCTCAATGCCTAAACCAAATGTGATCATAAATAATCATTTAGTACCACATTCTAAGGCATTTCCAATCTTAATCCAAAATTAAATATCATCCAAGCAAAAATCCCAAAGTTAAGGCTAATCTCACTTTGACTTTGGAATATCATACTAGGCCATTTAATTTGGTATTTTAAGTTTATATATATTATTAAAAATATATTTTAACACATTTAAATTAATTACATTATAAAAACACACACTTATAACCAAAACCCTAAATTGGCATAACCTTTCCCCATTGAAGGTTTTACATTTCAATTCAATCCATTTATCATTTGAAGCTTATATTCATTACTTTTAACACTAAACAACATACTTAAACCAATAAAATCAAATAATTCAACAACTTTGGAAAATTACTTTTCCAAAACCCTAAATCTCCACTTTCATTCTCAAACTCCACTCAAATCAAACCAAATCCATTATTTGACTTTAAAATACTTGTTTATGCATCAAAACTACTCATTTAGAATCAATTTACACAATTAAATCATAAGATTTCAAAATCCCCAAAAATTACATAACCCTAAATTCTCTCTTCACCAATCTTAAGCAAACTCAACCATTTCTTCAATCCAACATTAAAATCATTGTTAATCACTTAAAATAACATCATACACACCAATTCCAATAATTAAATCACACTACATCAAGAACCCAAAACTCACATATTTAAAATTTCTATGGAATTCAAAGAAAGGAGTTGGAAACTAACCAAATTTGGTGGAAATCACCAAAAATTCACTTTAAACTTGTTAAATCCCTTAATAAATTGAGTATGGAAGAAGCAAAAATCCTTGGCCACCATCAATGGAGTTTTGGCCCTTGTGAGAAGAAGAAGAAGATGAAAAAATTTTTAATTTTCTCTTTCCTTTCATCTTTTATTTTAAACTATATATATATTATTTAATATTTTAATAACTAATTATTTAATTATTTATTTAATAAATTAAAAGTTCAAAAATTCATCTTCCATTTAAAAATTATTTATTTTTGAATTAATTTAATAATTTTGAATTTCTAAGATTTAATTACCAAAATATCCTTTTATTTTGACTTTTTCTTTTAAAAAGTGTTGACTTTTTTGTTGACTTTTATATGTTGTATATATTTTGTATATATATCATATATATTCCACTTTTTTATTTAAAAACCCTTCATTTTTCATTTAAAATTATTTATTTAATTTATCCAATTAAATTATAATTTATTTTATTAAATTTTCAAAAATTAAAATTTTTTAAAAATAATTTTGGGATATTACACAGAACTAATACTTTCCCATGGATTTTGATTTGCTTCTTTCAAAAATCCATTTTCAAGAAATAATTATGTAGTTTTAGCATATTTTGTAAACCATTTTGATAAACCTTTTGATCGAAAATAATTTGAAGAAATAATTTGAGTTAGATGTTTTGAAATTGCCAGCTCAGATGATTTTAAAACATTTGAAGACAGGGCATTTGAAGAGGAAGATTCCCCTACTTCTATTTTTACAAAAGGGATAAGAGCTTTACTTGAGGCTACAAGAGCCTGTTAAAGCAGTTCAGGAGGCGGGAGATATAATTTTTTAAGAGTTTCGACCACTTCTGGAGAATGGGCCAATTGGTTTACCCATAATTTAATAGCATCATTTTGGGCCTTATCATGTTCTATAGTATTTACTCCTTCAAGGGTTGCAGCCTGTGATTTTATGGTTTTAGTGCTTGATGGCTTGGTAATATTGTCCGAGTGATCAGACAAGACTTTAGAAGATGATGGGCTATTATCTGATTTTACTACCTCTTTGGCTTTATTGGATTTCTTCTTTTTATTCCCCATGATTCTTGAGGAGGAATTCACGAGTTAAGAAATTAGGAATACTATTATTTACTCCTTTTATATATTCTATATCAAAATCAAATATCTAAGTATAGCTTGCCATATGGAAAAATCTATTTTGATGCAAGGTTTTAAATATCTTTATTCAAAACTTCTTTCGTAGTTTTACAATCAATATGAAGTAAAAATTTTTAATTTAACAAATCAGATTTAAATTTTGAAATACAAAGGAAAATACTCAAAATATCTTTTTTAATACTAGAATAGTTTACTTGGTTGGGTTCCAATGTCTTGAAGCAAACTGGACTATGGTTTCTTTACCCTCCTTAATTTGTTTTAATATCTGACCATAACCTATATCTGAGGCAACAATTTCCACTATCTTAGGGGCTGATCAATCAGGAATATAGAGACAAGGAATTGTTTTTACTAGGGCTTTTATTTACTGAATTATACCAGTGTGGGCTTCAGTCCATGGGTTAGGATTTTTCATAAGCATATCATGCAAATGTTTTATTAACCTATTTAAGTTTGGATAAAATTCTGTAAAATAATTCAAACGTTGTAAAAATCTATGTAATTGGGCTTTGTTTAGAATTTGATTAGGAAACTCATCTCCAAAGGCTAAATTTCTTTCTATGGGTTGTATAATACCTTGTTTTATATAATATTCTAAGAACGTAATCTTAGTCTGGAACAAAGACATTTTAGTTTTAAGAAAATCTGCCTTGAAAGTTCGGTTGGAATATCATTAGGTCCGGTCGAACTTTGCTTGGTACGGTGAGATTTTGAGAGTACTTTTGTAACACCCTTATACCTTATATACATACAATATATATTTTCAGCATGTGTAAAATACGCATATACGGTACAAAAATATCACAGACCGGTTTACTAATTTTTTTTTACATTTCCAATTTAAAATTTCAAATTCTAAATATATAAAAATTAAATAGAATATAAATATTCTTTACTTGTTATAAGAACACAAAATAAATAATATATATAAAAATCTCAAGGAAAAATTCGCCAGAGTTTTATCTGTAATTTGGATATCCCAAAATTTAGCAGTTACTCAACCTGCAAAAAGAAAACACTCCCAATCAATTTTCAATCACCATCTCAACCATACCCTCAATTTCACCAAGTTTCTCAAACATTTATATATACAGATATATATAATTTAAAACACACTTACTCTCCCATGTCAAATACATTGACCCAAACATTCTTTATAATATATAATACGTAAAATCCAAATCATAATATATTATGCATAATACTCAAAATGTACAATTAATAAAAATATATACATGCTGCTGGTAGTGTTTTTGATCTCGGTAGCAACTCAACAAGCTCAACTACAATTCTAGACCCGACCTGGTCTAGAAGAACTCTCTGGCTTAGCTGGGTCTACCCTGTCATATGTGCAATGGAAACAATCGCGCTAAGCCGAAGCCTAGTGGTTCAAACTTTGATAATAACAATATAACTCAATGCAATACCAAATGCATAATGCATAAGAAGAAGACTTTTAATATTTCTTTTCCTTTCATCTTTTTTTAAACCACACATATATATTAAAATAATTTAATATTTAATTATTTTTTTAATAAATTAAAAGTCCTAATTTCCCTCTTCTATTCAAAAATAATTTATTTTTAAATAATTTTATTAATTTTGGATTTATAAGATTTAATTACCAAATACCCTTTTCTTTTAAAAAGTGTTGACTTTTATATATGTTATGTGTATTTTGCATATATATATATATCACATATATATTCCACTTTTTCATTTAAAATTCCTTTATTTTTCATTTAAAACCATTAATTTAATTTATTCTTCTAAATTATAATTTATTTTATCCAAATTTCCAAAAATTAGAAATTTTCAAAAATTTTAGGATGTTGCAACTTTAAACTGTGAATCTCTCTCTGTGTTTTGCAACTTTTTCATCCAATAGTTCGGTCCTACTAATTAGTGGTCCGGTCGGAATGTTGAAGGTACGGTGAGATTTTGAGCATACCTCAGATCATGAAACCTTCTGAGTAAATTTTCTCAACTTGGCATTAAAGGTTCAGTCGGTATTTTGGGTGGTCCGCTCAAACTTTTGAGATTTTCTTCAAAAAAATAAGTTCATGCAAAATATAACTTGATACAAGTATTAGATTAATTCAATTTGATTGAAAAATAGATTAATTGGGCTAACAATCTTCCCCTTTTTGACTTTGGCAATAAATTGAATTTCAAGTATTTTTTAAAATGTAAAAATGTGTCAAATTTTTGCAATCTTACTTAATCTTAGTCCCCTTCAAAATGTGCCTTTTTAAGAGTACTTAAAATTTGGGTTAAGGCAATTTTAAGTTCAATTTGAATTGAAATTCATTCTTCTTAAGTTCAATGAAATTCAATCTTCTCTCCCCCTTTGACAAAGGCAAAAACATATGTAATTAAGAAAATAAACTATTAATTGAACATATTAATTCAAACATACTAATCAAATAATCAATTTAAAATAAGAACTTTCATTTGTTTAAAGAGAGAAATACAATCAATTAAGAAAAAGAAAATTTCTAAAAGTTATCAACAATCCTTGGTCTCTTTCTTTGTTGTTCCCTAGCACCCCCAAGAGATAAACACAGTGCCCATTATCCTCCCTAATACACTTAGGATGTTTTTGGTAGCCTATGTTTATGGGCTTTTTAGTGGGATCCAAAGGATTGGTGAGAGTTGCTTTGTTTGTTGGTGTAAGGGCACCAACATACTTAGCAATTTGGGTTACTTATAAAGATAGAAGGATAAGCCCAATTTTTGTTTTCCTAAGGTGTAGGAAAGTATCAATTAAGAATCTCTCGGTTTGGATTGGTTGGTTTCTAAGCATGCAATAAGCATGCAAGGGAGAGTGTCACTCTCTCCCTCTCCCACGTTTTTCAGAAAATTGGCTCCAAGAAAACAAAGAACTTTCAACCATTTTCCTCTTCCTCTCCTTTTAATTCTTTCAAAAATCAACACCCATGCCTTCCAACTCATCCCATTTCCCTTTGTCCCCCACTTTTTATTTGTTTAATATTTCTTTTGGCAAGCAATAAGTCTTTGTCTCCCACTTGTTCCCCACTTTGTTGAAAGAATTTTGACTTTTCAGGTGGGACACGGCCAAGCCAAGAGTGTCTTGGCCGTGTCTCTTGATTTTTCATGGGACACGGCAGTGTCCCTTGGCCGTGTCCCTCACTGGACCTCTTTTCTTTCTTTCTTCTTTTTGGTACAGGGTGAGACACGGCCAGAGGACACGGCCGTGTCATGTGACACGGCCAGTGTCCTGGCCGTGTCCCTTGATGGTGTCCATTTCTGCTTCTTTTCTTTCCTTCTTTGCTTGCTCAAGTATCCTAGGCATGAAATGGAACACGGCCAAGCTTGCTGGCTGTGTCATGTGACACGGCCAGAGGCTTGGCCGTGTCACCTGGGTGTGTCACTTCCTGTGTGCTTCTTTTTCTCCTTTTCTTTGGTTTATTCTTTGTTTGCTCTTTGAATGAGACACGGCCAGAGGCTTGGCCGTGTCTCATGGCCGTGTCATGCTCTGTCCACTTCAATCTTTCGGGGATACGGCCAAGCTAGTTTTAGCTTGGCCATGTCTTGCTTGGTTCATGCTTTTCTTGCCCGGTTTTGATCTTCCAAGGGTGTTTTTGCACCTAAACCTAAAAACAAACACTTTAAACAAACTTAAAACAAAAATCAATCAAAACATTAACTAAAACACACATAAAATCATACTAAAAATTAGTACAAAAATGACCTAAACAAGGGGCTGATCAATCAGGAATATAGAGACAAGGAATTATTTTTACTAGGGCTTTTATTTGCTGAATTATACCAGTGTGGGCTTTAGTCCATGGGTTAGAATTTTTCATAAGCATATCATACAAATGTTTTATTAACCTATTTAAGTTTGGATAAAATTCTGTAAAATAATTCAAACGTTGTAAAAATATATGTAATTGGGCTTTGTTTAGAATTTGATTAGGAAACTTATCTCCAAAGGCTAAATTTCTTTCTATGGGTTGTATAATACCTTGTTTTATATAATATTCTAAGAACTTAATCTTAGTCTGGAACAAAGACATTTTAGTTTTAAGAAAATCTGCCTTGAAAGTTCGGTTGGAATATCATTAGGTTCGGTCGAACTTTGCTTGGTACGGTGAGATTTTGAGAGTACTTTTGTAACACCCTTATACCTTATATACATACAATATATATTTTCAGCATGTGTAAACGCATATACGGTACAAAAATATCACAGACCGGTTTACTAATTTTTTTTTTACATTTCCAATTTAAAATTTCAAATTCTAAATATATAAAAATTAAATAGAATATAAATATTTTTTACTTGTTATAAGAACACAAAATAAATAATATATATAAAAATCTCTAGAAATATTTGCCAGAGTTTTATCTGTAATTTGGATATCCTAAAATTTAGCAGTTACTCAACCTGCAAAAAGAAAACACTCCCAATCAATTTTCAATCACCATCTCAACCATACCCTCAATTTCACCAAGTTTCTCAAACATTTATATATACAGATATATATAATTTAAAACACACTTACTCTCCCATGTCAAATACATTGACCCAAACATTCTTTATAATATATAATACGTAAAATCCAAATCATAATATATTATGCATAATACTCAAAATGTACAATTAATAAAAATATATACATGTTGCTGGTAGTGTTTCTGATCTCGGTAGCAACTCAACAAGCTCAACTACAATTCTAGACCCGACCTGGTCTAGAAGAACTCTTTGGCTTAGCTGGGTCTACCCTGTCATCTGTGCAATGGAAACAATCGCGCTAAGCCGAAGCCTAGTGGTTCAAACTTTGATAATAACAATATAACTCAATGCAATACCAAATGCATAATGCATATAGATGTCACATCAATCCACTTTCTTATATTTTTCAAATATTTCATAAGCACAACTCATAACATTATATTACTCAATTGTATCATAATTCATAATTCACATTAAAACAAAGACAAGCATGGGCCCAAAAAGATCTAATATGCTATTCAAATTTCAGAGTTACTGCTTTAGTCCATAATGACACCATGTGTCTAGCCCGTAGGCAATATATCCATGGATAATGTAACAGCCCCAGTCTCTTAGACCTCGACTTGGCTAGACCCTTAGGCCCCAGTATCTTGGTCCTTAACCCGACTAGACTGCTATATTTTTTGAGGCTTACGACCCAGTCTTTTCATCCCAAAAACATCAAATTTATCAGCTGGCTTGGCTTACGATCCAGTCTTTTCACCATTTTAGCGTTTAGCCCGTAGGCAATCATAGGCATGCCGTCAAACCTTGAACTCTAAAAATTGAATAATATACTAGTCACACAATTTATTCATTTTTCTCATTATTAATCTCTTTCTCTTTGTCACATATTCAATCTAGGCACATTATCTTATTTTCACATTTTTTTTTCTCACTTTTCACATCTTTCTCACTTTTCTCATTTATTATCAATATCAATTCATACACAATCAATGAACCAAGTAACTTAACACATTTTCCAACCAAAATATGTTAAGTCCAAATGTTATGCAAATATAAACATTATATTCAAAGTTTGTACATACCTCCACTAACAACCCAAAGCAAGCTAAAAACAACCTTCAATCCAATCTTTCCAACTTGCCCTTCACCACTTGAATGAAGCAAATCAACCTCCCTCAAAGCCTAAACCAAATGTGATAACAAATAATCATTTAGTATGACATTTAATGACATTTCCAACATTAAACCATAATGACACATCACTCCTATAAATTTTCAAAAATTTAGCCTTTCCTTACTTCAACATTGGAATTCCATTCTACTACAATTAAATTAGTGTTTTAAGTTTATTTATATTATTAAAAATATATTTTAATATATTTAAATTTTTTACATTATAAAAATACACTGTTATACATAAAATCTCAAAAATGGCATAACCTTCCCCCATTGAAGGTTTTCCATTCCAACACAATCCATTACTCATTCCAAGCTTATATTCATCACTTTTAACACTAAAAAACATGCTTAAACAAATAAATCACACAATTCAACCACTTTGGAAAATCACTTTTCCAAAACCCTAAATCTCCACTTCCATTCTCAAACTCCAACCCAACACCACCAAATCTAATATTTGACTTTAAAATACTTGTTTATGAATCAAAACAACTCATTTAGAACCAATTTGCACAATTAAAATTCATGTTTTCAAAACCCCAAAAAATCCAAAACCCTAAATTGTCTCTCTTCACCATTCTTTAACCAAACTCCATCATCTCTTCCATCTAACCTTAGAATCATTGTTAACTACCCAAAATAACATAATACACACGAATTCCAACAATTATAACGTATTATATCAAAATTCAAATTTTCACATAATACCATCTTCCATGGAATTCAAAGAAAAGAGATGGAAACTTTCTAATTTTGGTGGAGATCACCAAAAGTCCACTTGAAACTTGTTAATTCCTTCAATTTATGGAGTATGGAAGAAGTAGAATCCTTGGTCTAGCTCCTATGGACTTTTTGGCCAAAGGAAAGAGAAGAAGAAGACTTTTAATATTTCTTTTCCTTTCATCTTTTTTTAAACCACACATATATATTAAAATAATTTAATATTTAATTATTTTTTTAATAAATTAAAAGTCCTAATTTCCCTCTTCCATTCAAAAATAATTTATTTTTAAATAATTTTATTAATTTTGGATTTATAAGATTTAATTACCAAATACCCTTTTCTTTTAAAAAGTGTTGACTTTTATATATGTTATGTATATTTTGCATATATATATATATCACATATATATTCCACTTTTTCATTTAAAATTCCTTTATTTTTCATTTAAAACCATTAATTTAATTTATTCTTCTAAATTATAATTTATTTTATCCAATTTTCCAAAAATTAGAAATTTTCAAAAATTTTAGGATGTTGCAACTTTAAACTGTGAATCTCTCTCTGTGTTTTGCAACTTTTTCATCCAATAGTTCGGTCCTACTAATTAGTGGTCCGGTCGGAATGTTGAAGGTACGGTGAGATTTTGAGCATACCTCAGATCATGAAACCTTCTGAGTAAATTTTCTCAACTTGGCATTAAAGGTTCAGTCGGTATTTTGGGTGGTCCGATCAAACTTTTGAGATTTTCTTCAAAAAAATAAGTTCATGCAAAATATAACTTGATACAAGTATTAGATTAGTTCAATTTGATTGAAAAATAGATTAATTGGGCTAACAATCTTCCCCTTTTTGACTTTGGCAATAAATTGAATTTCAAGTATTTTTTAAAATGTAAAAATGTGTCAAATTTTTGCAATCTTACTTAATCTTAGTCCCCTTCAAAATGTGCCTTTTTAAGAGTACTTAAAATTTGGGTTAAGGAAATTTTAAGTTCAATTTGAATTGAAATTCATTCTTCTTAAGTTCAATGAAATTCAATCTTCTCTCCCCCTTTGACAAAGGCAAAAACATATGTAATTAAGAAAATAAACTATTAATTGAACATATTAATTCAAACATACTAATCAAATAATCAATTTAAAATAAGAACTTTCATTTGTTTAAAGAGAGAAATACAATCAATTAAGAAAAAGAAAATTTCTAAAAGTCATCAACAATCCTTGGTCTCTTTCTTTGTTGTTCCCTAGCACCCCCAAGAGATAAACACAGTGCCCATTATCCTCCCTAATACACTTAGGATGTTTTTGGTAGCCTATGTTTATGGGCTTTTTAGTGGGATCCAAAGGATTGGTGAGAGTTGCTTTGTTTGTTGGTGTAAGGGCACCAACATACTTAGCAATTTGGGTTACTTATAAAGATAGAAGGATAAGCCCAATTTTTGTTTTCCTAAGGTGTAGGAAAGTATCAATTAAGAATCTCCAGGTTTGGATTGGTTGGTTTCTAAGCATGCAATAAAGAAAGAGTAAATCTTTTTGGGTTAATTTCTCATTTCTCTCCCCTTTAGCACTAATAGAATAGGTGATAAGCCTATGCAACATCCAATAGGTAAGGGTCCTAAGGTGTTTAGCATTGGATAGTTTGTGGAGATTGGTTTCTCTGGAAATTTCCATCCAAAACTCTTTGTGTCTCTCGGTGGTGAGGACGGTGTTGGTTATGTGAGACATTCCCTTGGTTTGGAAACCCCAAAATAAAGAGAAGTCCTAAAATTTTAGGCCATATTCTTGGTTGAATAACCTAAAAGAGATTCCATAGTACCCTAAGGGATTAGTGCTCTTCTTACTAACCGCCAAAGTAGTGAGAAATTCCTTAGTCAAACTTTCCCAACCCATATCGTCATGTTCTATGAAAATAAGCTTATCCCAACCCAAAGATCTAAGACAACCACTAATATCATTCTCAATACTTAGGGATTCTAGAGTGAGGGTAGAGAAGAGATGGTTAGGTTCTACGGTTAGTTCTGTGATAATTTCATACCTTTTTCTTTCTTCCTCATCTCTAAACCTTACTTTGTGGCTTTTTCTTGGAGGTTCTTCTTACTGAGATGGGGTAGTAATTCCCTTCCTTTTTTTAGTTCTTGAAGCCTTCTTCTTGTGTTCTTTGGGAGCTATCAAGAAAAAAGATGAAGAGAGAGTTTGAATTTGAGAGAGTTTGAGTACTTTGTAAGTTTAGATGCTTACAGTTTGATAACAAAGATGTAAATACTGATATTGGGAGGGGGGGGGGGGTATTTATAGTGTTTAAGGTGGGAACTAGCCGTTTATGGCTGTTGGAAACAAGATATGCATGTTTTGATCGAGTTCCAATGGCTAGAAAATTTTGAAAATTTTGGTCGGACTTTAATGAGTCCGGTCGTGATATTTGAAAAAATTTAAAAAGTCTGGTCGGACTGTGTGAAGTCCAAACGGGAATCTTGTTTTAGGCACAACAATCATAAAAATTTTAAAAATTTTGGTCGTACCTTGAAAGGTATGGTCATACTTTTAAGAAAAAATTTGAAAACAAGAATTTTCAAAAAGGTGCGATCAAACTTATAATATGCCCAATCGGGAAATAATCAAAAGTTTAGAAATTTTGAGAAAACAAGTGCTTTTCATTTAAGACTTGAAGATTTGATAAAAAATAGATATCAAGGTAAGGATTTTATAAAATCAAACTTGATTTTCATGTGATTTTAAGTTCATGAAATTGTGCTTCCATCCAACATTTCCAAATGTTGTTTTATGAAATTTATTCTCTCTTCATTCAAGGGTTTAATGAAAATGTCAGCACGTTGGTTTTGTGTATCAATGAATTCTATGATAATATTTTGGTTTTGGACATTATCCCTAAGGAAATGGTGCCTAATGTCTGTATGGTTTGACCTAGAGTGTTGAATTGGGTTTTTGGAAAGATTTATGGCACTAGTGTTATCACACTTAATGGGAATATAATCAAAAGATTTTCCATAATCAAACAATCGTTATTTCATCCAAAGGACTTGGGTACAACAAAAACATACGGCAACATATTCGGCTTCGGCAGTAGAGAAAGCAACCGATACTTGTTTCTTGCTAAACCAAGAAACTAGACATTCACCAAGAAAATGACAAACCCCAGTTGTGCTTTTTCTATCTGAGAGACTACCGACATAGTCCGCATCCGAAAAATCTAAAATATCAAATGATGTGTTTCTAGGATACCAAAGTTCTAAATGCAATGTGCCATTCAAGTACTTCAAAATTCTTTTAGTTGCATTCAAATGTGATTCTTTAGGACATGATTGTAATCTTGCACATAAGCATACACTATAGATAATATCAGGTCTAGGAGCAGTTAAGTAAAGTAGAGATCTGATAATACCTCGATATTTTTTCTCATATACTACTTTACCATTTTCATCTTTGTCCAATTTCAAGGATGT
This sequence comes from Garcia nutans, assembly GCA_947685225.1. Lineage (NCBI taxonomy): Eukaryota > Viridiplantae > Streptophyta > Magnoliopsida > Malpighiales > Euphorbiaceae > Garcia > Garcia nutans. Next base: position 43,648,417 of record CANTUV010000045.1, read on the forward strand.
ACTCATAGAAGTTTTGCTAGCCTTGCAACAATCCATTCCAAATTTCTTGATGAATTCCTTTATGTATTTGGATTGTTTGATGAAGATCCCATCTTTGCATTGCTTGATTTGTAGTCCAAGGAAGAATTTGAGTTCACTTATCATGCTCATTTAAAATTTTCTAGTCATACATGAAACAAATTTCTTGCACAAAGACTCATTAATAGCCCCAAATATTATGTCATCAATATAAATTTGCACAATCAAGATGTTATGCTTATTCTTTTTAACAAAGAGAGTTGTGTCTACTTTTCCTTTTGAAAAACCATTTTCAAACAAATATGCACTAAGTCTATCATACCATGCTCTTGGTGCATGTTTCAATCCATATAAAGCTTTGGTAAGTTTGAAAATATGATTTGGGAATTTAAAGTTTTCAAAACCTGGAGGTTGTTCAAAATGCACATTTAACATCCATATGAAAGAATTTAAAATTCATATGACATGCAAAAGCAAGTAGAATTCTAATAGCTTCTAATATAGCTACAGGAGCAAATGTCTCATCATAGTCAATTACTTCCTCTTGGTTATAGCCTTTGGCTACCAATCTACCATTATTCCTAGTAATGAGACCATTTTAATCAAGCTTATTCCTATAAACCCATTTGCATCCTATAATTGGATGATCTTTAGGTCTAGAAACAAGTTTCCATACATTATTTCTTTCAAATTGGTTGAGTTCATCTTGCATTGCAATCACCCAACAATCATCATTAAGAGCCTCCTCAATAGTCCTTCGCTCAATTTGAGAAACAAAAGCAAAACTAGTATCTAAATGTTTAATTTTGGATCCAGTAATTACTCCCTTTGATGTTTCACCAATGATAAGTCTTTTGGATGATCCTTTTTGTATTGACAATCCTTGGGTAGTTCTTGAGTCTCTTCTTCTAGTTCATCATGATTGTTCCTTGGAATATCAATTGTTTCTTGAGGTTCAAGAGTACCTACAAAATCATCAAGAGTACTACCTTTCCTTTGATCAAGTTTAAAGGATTCATCAAAACAACATGCATTGATTCTTCAACCACTAGAATTTTCTTATTAAATACTCTATATGCTTTGCTAGATGATGAGTATCCTAAAAATATGCCTTCATCCGATTTGGACTAGAATTTTCCAAGATTATCCTTGGTGTTCAATACAAAGCATTTGCATCCAAATACTCTAAGATACGAGATTTTGGGTATTCTTCCATTCCATAGCTCATAAGAAGTTTTATTTATCAAAGGCCTTTTGTAAACACGATTTGCAATGTAACAAGCGGTATTAACGGCTTCTGCTAAAAAATAAGATGGTAAATCATATTCATTGAGTATTGTTCTAGCCATTTCAACCAAGGTTTTATTTTTCCTTTCAACCACACCATTTTTTTGTAGTGTTCTAGGAGCCGAAAAATTATGTGAAATACCAAATTCATTACAAAAATTTTCAAAATTTTCTTTTCAAATTCTTTGCCATGATCACTTCTAATAGATGTGATTACATAGCCTTTCTCATTTTGAACTCTTTTTGCAAATATTTTAAAATGATTAAAAGCTCCTGTAACACCCTTATATCCTATATATGTATAATATATATTTTCAGCATATGTAAAATACGTATATACGGTACAAAAATATCACAGAACGATTTAATAAAATTTTTCACATTTTCAATTTAAAATTTCAAATTATAAATATATAAAATTAAATAGCATATAAATATTCTTTACTTGTTATAAGAACCCAAAATAAATAATATATATAAAAATCTCTGGAAAAAATTCGCCAGAATTTTGTCTGTAATTTGGACATCCTAAAATTTAGCAAAACACAACCTGCAAAAAGATAACACTCCCAAATAATTTCAATTCACCATTTCAACCATACTCCTCAATTTCACCAAGTTTCTCAATCATTTATATATAGATATATATAATTTAAAATACACTTACTCTCTCATTTCAAATACATTGACCCAAAATTTCTTTATAATATACAATACGTAAAATTCAAAACATAATATATTATGCATAATGCTCAAAATGTACAATAACGTAAAAATATAAACATGCTGCTGACAGTGTTTCTAATCTCGATAGCAACTCAACAAGCTCAACTACAAGTCTAGACCTGACCTGGTCTAGAAGAACTATCTGGCTCAGCTGAGTCTACCCTGTCACCTGAGCGATGGAAACAATCATGCTAAGCCGAAGCCTAGTGGTATAAACTTTGATAATAACAATAAAGCTCAATGCAATGCTAATGCATAATGCATATAGATGTCACATCATTCCACTTTCTTATATTTTTCAAATATTTCATAATCACAACTCATAACATTATATTGCTCAATTGTATCACATTTCATAATTCACATTAAAGCAAAGATAAGCATGGGTCCAAAAAGATCTAATATGATATTCAAATTTTAGAGTTACTGCTTTGGTCCATAATGACACCATGTGTCTAGCCCCGTAGGCAATATATCCATGGATAATCCAACTAGATCTGAGTTTACGGCCTAGTCTTTTCACTCAGTCTAGCTTCAAGGATTTATTTTTGAGGCTTACGACCCAGTTCTTTCACCCCAAAAACATCATATTTATCAGCTGGCCTGGCTTACGACCCGGTCTTTTCACCATTCCAGCATTTAGCCCATAGGCAATCATAGGCATGACGCCAAACCCAGAACTCTGAAAGTTGAATAACATACTAGATACACAATTTATTCATTTTTCTTATTATTAATCTCTTTCTCATTGTCACATATTCAATCTAGGCACATTGCCTTATTTTCACATTTTTTTTCACTTTTCTCACTTTTCACATCTTTCTTATTTTTCTCACTTTTCTCACTTTTCTCATTTTTATCAATATCAATTCATTTCGTTATACTGCATATCTCATTTTTGCATTCACAACACATTACCCAATTACTTTGGGTATTTTCACATAATATACATATTTCACATTTTACACAATTTAGCCATTATCAATGGCTTTTCACAATGCATTTAACACATATATGACATTACAAATGTCATAGTACATTATTCATACTCAATCAATGAACCAAGTAGCTTAACACATTTTTCAACCAAAATGAGTTAAGCCCAAATGTCATGCAAATATAAACAATATATTCAAAGTTTGTACATACCTCCACTAGCAACCTAAAGCAAGCTTAAAACAACCTCCAATCCAATCTTTCCAACTTGCCCTTCACTACTTGGATGAAGCAAATCAACCTCACTCAATGCCTAAAACAAATGTGATAGCAAATAATCATTTAGTATCACATTTAATGGCATTTCCAATATTAAACCATAATTACACATCACTCCTACAAATTTTTAAAAATTTAGCCTTTCCTTCAACATTGGAATTCCATTCTACTACAATTAAATTAGTGTTTTAAGTTTATTTATATTATTAAAAACATATTTAAATACATTTAAATCATTTACATTATAACAATACACTCTTATACACAAAATCTGAAAAACGGCATAACCTTCCCCCATTGAAGGTTTTCCATTCCAACACAATCCATTACTCATTCCAAGCTTATATTCATCACTTTTAACACTAAACAACATGCTTAAACAAATAAAATCACATAATTCAATAACTTTGAAAAATCACTTTTCCAAAACCCTAAATCTCCACTTCCATTCTCAAACTCCAACCCAACACCACCAAATCCAATATTTGACTTTAAAATACTTGTTTATAAATCAAAAAAACACATTTAGAACCAATTTGCATAATTAAAGTTCATGTTTTCAAAACTCCAAAAATCCATAACCCTAAATTCTCTCTCTTCACAATTCTTTATCCAAACTCCATCATCTCTTCAATCTAACCTTAGAATCATTGTTAACTACCCAAAATAACATCATACACACCAATTCCAATAATTATAACATACTACATCAAAATTCTAAAACTCACATAGTACAATCTTCCATGGAAATCAAAGAAAAGAGATGGAAACTTACTAATTTTGGTGGAAATCACCAAAAATCCACTTGAAACTTGTTAAATCCTTCAATTTATGGAGTATGGAAGAATCAAATTCTTGCTCCAAGCTCCCATGGAAAACGTCCTAAATGAAGAAGAAGAAGAAGACGAAGAAGACTTTTTAATATTTCTTTTCCTTTTTCATCTTTTTTTAAACCATATATATTTATATTAAAATAATTTAATATTTAATTATTTAATAAATTAAAAGTCCTAATTTTCCTCTTCCATTCAAAAATAATTTATTTTTGAATTATTTTATTAATTTTAAATTTATAAGATTTCTTTTAAAAAGTGTTGACTTTTATTTGTTATGTATATTTTTCATATATATCACATATATATTCCACTTTTTCATTTAAAATCCCTTAATTTAATTTATCCTTTTAAATTATAATTTATTTTATCAAACTTTTCAAAAATTAAAAATTTTCAAAAATTTTAGGATGTTACAATTCTCTCCCCCTAAAACAAATTTCGTCCTCGAAATTACCTGTCCTCAAGTCTGGAACAATTGAGGAAACTGACTCTGTATCGCTTGCTCACTTTCCCATGTTGCCTCCTTAGTGGCCTGATTCCTCCAAAGGACTTTCATAAGTGGCACCCTCTTATTCCTCAATTTTTTAACCTCTCGTGCCAAAATCGCCACTGGTTCTTCCTCGTAAGTTAGATCTGGACTTACCTCAATGGACTCCACTGACAAGATATGAGATGGGTGAGACCTGTATCTCCGAAGCATCGAGACATGGAAAAGATTATGTATTCGATCCATCTTAGGCAGCAAAGCTAGTCTATAAGCCACTGGACTAACTCTCTCCAACACCTCATATGGTCCTATGAAATGAGGACTCAACTTTCCTTTGCGGCCAAATCTCAAAATTTTCTTCCATGGAAAAATCTTCAGAAATACTTTATCTCCCACACTGAACTCTATGTCTCTTCTCTATAAATCTGAAAAGAATTTCTATTGGTCTGAAGCTGCTTTCAAACGACCCTAAATCATCTTCACTTTTTCCTCTGTTTCCTTAATCAAATCGGGACTAACCAGTTTACCTTCTCCAACTTCATCCCAACACAAAGGTGTCATTCATCTCCTGCCATATAAAGCCTCATAAGGAGTCATCCCAATACTGGACTGATGACTGTTATTATAAGCAAACTCAATTAATGGCAAAAATCTGTCCCAATTTTTGGTAAAACCAATGATACAGCTCCTCAACATATCCTCCAGAATCTGTATTACTCTCTCTGACTGTCCATCTGTCTGAAGACGGAAAGCAGTACTAAAATGCAATTGAGAACCCAAAGCATCATGCAAACTCTTACAAAACCTCGAAGTAAACCGGGGATCTAGATCCGACACCAAAGAAATTAGGACTCCATGCAACCTGACTATCTCTTGATATACTGCTCAGCCAACCTCTCAAGAGAATAATCCATCCGAACTAGAAGAAAATGAGCTGTCTTCTTCATCCGATCAACTATCACCTAGATTGCATCATGCTTCTTTTGGGTCAAAGGCAGTCCAGTCACAAAATCCATTGTCACTCACTCCCATTTCCACTCTGGCACTGATAAAGGTTGGAGCAACCCTGAAGGAACTTGGTGCTCAGCCTTCACGTTTTGGCAAGTGAGACATCTGGATACAAACTTTGCTATGTCCCTCTTCATACCTGACCACCAATAATGTCGCTTCAAGTCCTGATACATTTTGGTACTCTGAGGGTGCATAGCAAAAAGTGACTGATGTGCTTCCTCTAATATCATTCATTTCAATTCTGCATCATTAGGAATACACAATCTATCTCTGTACCATAGACTGACATCATCCCTCACATAAAAGTCTCGAATCTCCCCCTTCTAACAAACCAACACAATTTTCTAAATTCTCTCATCTGCCAACTGAGCCTTCCTAATATGATCCAACAAGACTGGCCTCAACTGCAACTGAGCCATCAAAGCACCATCATCAGAAGACTCAAATCTAGCATGCAACGCTCTCAACTCAACAAGCAACGAGAGTGAATAAGCAGTCAAACCTTCCAAAGACTTTCAACTCAAGTCATTAGCAACAACATTTGCCTTGCCAGGATGATAATCAATCAAATAGTCATAGTCTTTAATCAACTCTAACCATCGTCTCTGCCGAAGATTCAGCTCTCTCTGAACACCTAGGTATTTCAAACTTTTGTGATCTGTATAAATGAAACAATTTTCCCCATACAAGTAATGCCGCCAAATCTTCAAGGAAAAAACTATTACTGCTAATTCCAAATCATGCTTCAGGTAATTTAGCTCATGTGGTTTTAACTGTCGAGAGGCATAAGAAATGACTCTACCCTCCTGCATCAGAACACAACCTAAACCACTATGTGAAGCATCACTGTATATCACATATGGTTTACCTTCCACAAGCAAGGTAAGGACAAGAGCCTGAGTCAACATCTCCCTCAACTGCTCAAAACTCGCCTGACACCGATCTGTCCACACAAATCTAACTCCTTTCCGAAGTAATCTGGTGAGTGGTGTAGCTATTATAGAAAAACCCTTCACAAACCGACGATAATAGCCTACCAATCCCAGAAAATTTCTAACCTCTGTCATAATCTTTGGTGGACTCCAATTCAAGATAGCCTCAACTTTACTTGGATCAACTCTAATACCCTCTGCTGAAACCACATGACCAAGAAAAGCTACTTGATTGAGCCAGAACTCAAACTTAGACAACTTAGCATACAACTGCTTCTCTCTCAGAGTCTGCAATTCAATATGTAAATGTCTATCACGATCCTCCTTATTATGCGAATACAACAAAATCTCATCAATGAAGACCACCACAAATTGATCAAAAAATGGTCTGAACACCCTATTCATCAAATCCATAAAAGCTGCTGGTGCATTCATCAATCCAAAGAGGATTGATGTGACCGGATTTACCACATTCATAGCATTTTACCTCATTTTTCTTATCTTTATCTTTGAAAGAGGATTTAGAGAATGTACCTTTGTTAGCTTGTAATCTTCTCTTTCTCTTCCATTCATTCATTCTTTTTGAGAACATTGCCATTTCATCTTAATAATCACTATCTTCATTGCTCGAGCTCTCAACTTCTTTGATTGCTTTGAGAGCTATTGGTTTTCACTTTTCTTTCTCACCTTGATCTTCTTCTTTTTCATTGTCTAACTTAAAAGTGAGTAGCTTTTCCATAAGCTCATCGATTCTCAAAGTGCTAAGATCATGAGCTTCTTCAATGGAGGAGACTTTTGATTCAAAACTCTTTCTTACTCTTAGAGCTCTCAAGATTTTACTATTTATATCACCTTGGTCATACACCTTGCCATACTTCTTTAGTTCATTGACTATGGCAAGCAAACAATTTGTCATGTCGGTGACATTTTCACATTTTCATTTGGTTTCATCTTGAATAGCTCATACGCATGAACATGCATTTGCTTCTTGGTGAACCTCACTTGAGTAGTACCCTTATGATAGTTCTCAACTGTCTTCCAAATGCAAAGTGCACAAGTTAAATGTTGAAATCTTCCACCTTCTTCTCTTGAAATGGAGTTCATCAAGATGGAGGCGGCTCTATTGCTCTTGAACTAATCTTTCACATTGGCACTTGACCATTGTGCTTTAGGAAGAAGAACTTGAACACCTTCAACTTCATGAGTAGGAGGTTTCTACTCACTTTCTAAAAAATCCATAGCTCAATCCCTTCACTATCAAGGAACAAATACATTTTGTGTTTCCAATAAGAATAATCAGTTCCATCAAAATAGGGTCTAAGGATAGAGTTAAGGTTTCCATGAGAGGTTGAGGAAGATGAAGAAGAAGTTGCCATCGTGGATTAAATTTCACAATTAAGTTTAAAAAATTTTTAAGCTCTAATACTAATTGTTGTCTACTACCCTCTGCTGAAACCACATGACCAAGAAAAGCTACCCGATCGAGCCAGAACTCACACTTAGATAGCTTAGCATACAACTACTTCTCTCTTAGAGTCTACAAAACAATCAAAAAATGCCTATCATGATCCTCCTCATTATGCGAATACACCAAAATGTCAACAATGAAGACCACCACAAGCTGATCTAAATATGGTCTGAACACCCTGTTCATCAAATCCATAAAAGCTGCTGGTGCATTTGTCAATCCAAAGGGCATCACCAAAAACTCATAACGCCCATACCTCGTACGAAAAGCTATCTTGGGTACATCCACATCTTTGACTCTCAGCTGATGGTACCCTGATCTCAGATCAATCTTAGAGAATACTGCTGCTCCCTTCAATTGATCAAAGAGATCATCTATCCGAGGCAAAGGATACTTATTCTTGATGGTCATCTTATTCAACTGCCTATATTCAATACACAATCTCATGGTGCCATCCTTCTTCTTCACAAACAACACAGGCACTCCCCACGGGGACACACTAGGGCGAACAAACCCTTTATCCAACAACTCCTGCAACTGCACCTTCAACTCTCTCAACTCAGTAGGTGCCATCCAATAAGGGGTAATAGAGATAGGAGTGGTACCAGGCAATAAATCGATACCAAAATTCACTTCTCTCTCAGGAGGTACCCCTGGCAACTCATCAGGGAAAACATCTGAAAACTCAGCAATTGTGGGTATACTGTCAAGCTGCGACCCCACTACTCTAGTGTAGACCCTTAATTTTTACCTCAATTTGATATGGTCCTAATTAAAGGATGCCAAAATAAATTTGATCCGACTTTAAATATTTAAACCTAGTTTATAATTTTTAAAAGGAGTCGGTTTGGATTAAAGAGGCATATATTTGATTGTAAAACCCTAAAACCAAGTGCAATTGGCCCAAATTAAAATTTTTTGGTTCATAAGTTAAAAAAGGTCGGAATAATTTAATTGAGGCCAGTCTGGAGACATTAGCATGCTTCATGTCGACTTTGGCAGCCCAAGATCGACATGAGTATGCCTCATGTCGACTTGGGCAAGCTAGGTCGACATGAGCATGCTTCATGTCGACCTTGGGAAGCTAGGTCGACATGAACATGCCTCATGTCGACCTTGGCAGCCCAAGATTGACATGAGCATGCCTCATGTCGACTTGGGTATCCCAAGGTCAACATGAGGTTGGTCTCATGTCGACCTAAGGCAATTAGGTCGACATGGGTTCAATATGTTTCCTAATTCAACTAGAATTTGTTTTAGAGACTGTTTTATATTAGGTTAAGGATTCTGAGTGAGACTCGGCTATAAATATTAATGTTTTAGAATTCATAAAAGGGAGAAAACATTAATAAGGTAACATTAAGAGGGGACGACAAGGAACATTAACAAGATAGCAAAGAGACGGCAACAAACAGAAAAGATTAGCATCAAACATTCATCGGTAATCAATCCATCAAAGACAGTAGTGCTGTCTTTGTTAATTGTTCATCCAGAAGTTAATTGTGGAGTAACCAACGAGTGGAGGTTTGATCTTTAATCATGAATTATTTATGTTTAAAGTAGTTTTGTTTCTTTGATTAATAAGAACATGCATGCATGCAGTAACTTTGAACACACAGTAGCTTGATCTTTGAACATGCAGTAAATTGTTTTTTCATTTTAATAACTTTAATCGTTTGCTTTGGTTTTTGTTTTAATAACTTTAATCTTTTGCTTTAATTATCACATTGATCAATTGGTATTTGTAATCCCACTGGCATATTTCATAAAGCATAAAACTATCCAGTAGTCAACAATTAATTGTTAAAATCTATCTTGTTTACTTTAACTCCGAGAACCGTATGTTATTTCATTAAAACTCAAAACCTCAAACTATTTTTATCCAAAAGCCTAAACCATTTCATTATTAAACTCCAAAATATTGATTATTTTTCTAAAACCTTAATTTATTTTTCCAAATCAAAATTGTGTTTTTTTAGGCAGAAGTCAATTCCAAAAACCCTAATTCCAAAACCCTAATTTTAAAAACCCTAATTCCAAAAACCTAGTTTTAAAAACCCTAATTCAAAAACCCTAATTCCAAAAACCCTAATTCCAAAACCTTAGTTTTAAAAACCCTAATTTTAAAAACCCTAATTCCAAAAAACCCTAATTCCAAAAACCTTAATTCCAAAATCCTAATTCCAAAACCCTACTTTCAAAAACCCTAAAAATCCTAATTTCAAAACCTTAATTATAAAACTTTAGTTTCTAAAACTCTAAATTTTGAAACTGTAAATTCAATTGATAATTCTTTAAAACCCTAAATTTACATATTAATTGATTTATTTAATTTTAGATTTGATTATATAGTTTATTTTATTTTTTGATGGTTGATTTATTTAATTTCAATGCTTGATTTATTTAATTTATCATGGATGGATGTTTATTTTATATTTTGATTAATAGCTTTGATGAATGATTTATTTATGGTGAATGGTTATTTATTTTATCAATTTATTTAGATTTCCAAATGTTGTAAGAGGTATGTTTCCACTTGGTGGGTACCTCATTAGTTAAATATCATGTAATTTAAATTGCTTTTCTATTTTAGAACTTATATAAAGGACATATTTCTACCTTTCGGTGGGTGTCCTATTTAGGCATGGGATGTAAGGACGTGTTTCCATCTTCGGGTGGGTGTCCATTTATTTGTTTTGCTTGGAACTTGCTTTGATTTTAATATATTGATGCTTTCTTTTAATTATTGTGTGTAATATGGATAATGTTGTTATATTTAAGAATTTTATAATATTAAGACCTATAAAGGAGGCCGGTTCCAATGAACTGGGCATTGTGGGGGTGCTGGGCCATTTCTTACCTTCCCCACACGTACCTAACTTTCCGAGCCCATTAAGAGGTTGGGGATTCCTTAGGAATCGAGTCATCCACCCCTTTCTTTTTCCCGGCCCGTCTGGGTGGCGACTCCATTTTCTCCAAACTTAGGTCCGTGTTCTCTAAGGCCCCGAGCGTAAACAGTGCTGAAGTAGCAAGAACCATTCCACCGGGAGTGGGGGTAAAAATCCCCGCTCACAGTGGCGACTCCACTGGGGATAAGAGAAGTTGACTCCGTTGGTCTTTATATTATTCTATTCTTTCATATAATGATATTATCTATTGCATCATATTAGTTTGCATTGTGTGCGTGAGTTAGGACGCCCGTGTTATCCGTGTTGTGTTATGTAAGGGATACCATACTTTCACTCAAGGTATGGAGATCGAGCATGGCATAACCACTCATAGCCTCGTACCATTTGGTATATACTTGCTATGGGAACCTAAGCCTTTTAACCCAAAGACTAAAGCTCATGTAATTGGCCTAGTTACTTTCCTTAGGTTTTACCCCAAATGCATGTTGTTTGACTATGATTAATTTGTCTTGGCTTAAATCATGGCTTATTTGGTTTGTTCTTTTTCTAATATGACCTAAGTACATTGTAAGCTCAAAATAAATTTTTCTTTAAAATCCAAAAGACCAAAGCTATTTTCAAAATTTTTCAAGATGGTCTTTGGACATAAGACTTTTGTAAAAATAAATAAAAATTCTTTTGCTCATGGCCCAAATACTAAGCCCAAAATATGTTTTTTCTGAAATCTTTTTACAATGGGCTTAGAAATAAAATTATTTTTATCCAACTTTTTCTTACAAAGAGCTTGCAAATTATCTAGGTTAATTATGAAATACTAAAAATCAATTGTGAGCCTAGTTTATACTAAGAATAATTAATAATGGGCTTGTTTTTGGCATGAATCATTAGTTACTTTTTTCAAGTGAGAAATCTATTTATAATAAACCTCTTAATTTAGTTTTAATCTAATATAGCATGAAAGCTACTTTAGTTGGTTGAATGGATTAAAACCTAATTAATGGGAATTATCATGGATTGATTTCCATTTTTGAAAATATAACTATTGTTTGAAACATCCGAGGGAAATATTCGAAAACAAGATACTCCATGCTGGTATTTTGTTAACCATTTACCTTGGAAAAGAGACTCGCCATTCGTGTGTGGATGTTATAAGGTTGGAAGGAACGTCCTAATTATCTTTCTTCATTGATTGTTTGTACATACATGCATACATACATACATTGGCATCACATATCCTTGATCCTCTCTGGCTCATAGACCTAGAGTATGACAATTCGAGAGCATACAACGACACCACCTACAACATTTCAAGGATGGATGCAAACCAGCTAAGGGACATAGTTGATGAAGTTGTCAAAGCTAGGATGGCTGAGCTATGAGATCAATTGATTGAAATTATGAGGAACCAGTTGATTCAAATTCTAGAGATCATCAACAATGCTAATGAGGCATCTCCTATTGACATAAGAAAGAAGGAAAAGGCAATATTAACAAGGAACATGTCTACTGATAGAGATCGAATGAAAAATGAGAGATCAATCCCTATTCTACAAGACCAACCGAACCATGTGCTATCTAAGTGGAGCAATAAGAGCGGCTATCACCCTAGTGGGCAAAGTCAAAAGGAAAGAGGAGGTGTTGAGAAAAATGCAACAACTAAGACAATAAAGAAGCATAAATTTTCAAACTTGGGGGAGCCTTTGTCAAAGATGTTAGAAAATTTAATAAAGATGGATTTGCTACAACCATTAACACCTCAGCCTCTACATAAGCCTCTACCACCAAATTTTAAAGTCAAGGTCTTTTGTCAATTCCATCAAATGCAAGGGCATGAGACAGATAAATGTGTTCACTTAAGGCACAAAATCCAAGATTTGATTGACAGTGGAAAGCTGCCTGAGTCTGATAAGCCCAACACTAAGAATAATCCTCTGCCTAAATTTGGAAGGGCACCATCGCTTACAACCTTCATGAAGAGTTTTATCTTGTCATCTTGTCATGATATGGATAGAGAAGCTGTTAAAGATGATGATGAAGCAATGATCCTCGATGAAGCAAAAAATCCTTGCCCTTGAGATGTCTAATCTTCGACTCCAACTCAACAAACTTTCCTTAGCTTGAATATTGCTTTTCAATTTTACTTTCTTTAATATTTAAATTGGAACAATATTGTGCTTTTCAAACTTAAAGTTGCTTTAAATAAATTACTTTCATCAAAATTTTTGTTGGTCTTTGTTCATTTTGGTGCTCAACCAATGAGGAATCTAGCTTGATAATTCATGAATTAATATATTTATTCATTATGACTCGAATGAATTTACTAGATAAGGGAATTGCTCTATAGCATTGAGTTGTATATGCTTACTTAGAGAGGGCTCCTGCATAATTACCATTGTCTAGGTCTTAGTCAGTCTTAGAACATGCTTTGACAAATTTTTGAGGGGAAATTGAACTCTGCTTATTTAAGGGAGAGATGATCTAGGCATTGTTTGGTTAGCCAACAACTAGTATCTACCCAATTAAATATGAATCCCTAGTTGTCCCTTTGAGCCTTCATAAAATTTTAGCTTTCTTTTCATTGGCTTACAAACCCCAATAACCTACCCTGAGCTATTGTGATACTTTTGACAAGTCTTATTATCACTAAGGTGAAGAGGCAAGAAGATCAAAGAAAGCAATGATTAGTCAAGATCATGTAGATAGTTGAAGTTTTCAAGACCATAAGGGTAGTTGAAGTTCCCTTAATATCTCCAATATATCAAGACAACATCAACATTAGAGTAACAAATGATTTATCCCTGTTAAAGAAGATTTATGTTACTCCACTCATCCATTATTGGAAGCCCAAGTTAGTACAAACAAGACAACTCTTTTAGAGCTAGAACAAAAAAAAATAAAATAAAAGAAAAAAAGAAGAAAAAGAAGAAAAGAAGAAAAAGAAAAGAAAAAAGAAGAAAAGAAAAAAAAAGAAGAAAAAGAAAAAAAGAGAAAAAATAAAACCTAAAAAGGCAGTTCAGAAAGCCAATTGAGTTCTCTTTTACCTAAAGCAACAAAAGGCTTCCATTTGGTTCATAAAGACATTTTTATTTGAATTGGTCCAATCCAACCAAGATTAAATCAAAATTGGAGAAAAAGGAGGAAGACCATCCAGTTCTTGAAAGTGATGTACTTGATAGTCCTACAAGAAAAAAGGACAAAATGATAAAAGAAAGGGAAGAGTAAGGAAAGAGAAAGAAGAAGGAAGAGTAAGAAAAATAAAAAGAAAGAAAAGGGAGAAGAAGAAAAGAAACAAATTTGGGAACCAAACTTTTTACAAGGGCAAAAACTGTCCTAATCAAGATCCAGATTAATGCCAAGAAGATAGAAGGAATTTGGAGTCTAGCAAGATTGCCTCCAACCTGCCTAAAATTCAAACAAGAAATTTATAATGTGAGGTTTTGTCCATTGTGTCACATCAGCTCCTATCTCAAAATGGCCTTCATTTAACCCATGTCCCTCATAGACACCATTTCAAGCCTATCAAAGACCTTTTGATCTCTCTTGGTAGGTAGAGTCTAATAGTGGAGATAGTTTGAATAAGCATGCATATGAGATAGACAATATTCAAACTCAAATGAGACCATTGGCTAAGTAATGTGTATGTGCCTATCTGAAGTGCAACGGTTCTTGCTTAAATAGAATAATTCCCGAGTTTAGTATGGTAACTAGGGCTGTGATGTTATAGATATGTTAATTTGAAAAGTGTCCTGAGGTACTATGGCACTGATTTAACAAGCCACTGTATCTAATTAAAAAAAAAAAGAAGAAGAGGAAGAACAAAAGTAAAAAAAAAGTGTACAAAACAAAAATTATTATTACCATTTTTTGCTTAATTACAAGTTTTGTTACAACTTTTTATCACAAGTTTTATATTTTTGTCACTACGAGGAAGGTGGCGGTCCATAATCAGACAAAGCCCTAAAAGAATCATCACCCGTTGGAGAAGGGGGCATATTATCTATCCCATATCCGCTCGAAGAAGGAATATCTAAACCTCCAGGACTTTGAAAGTTGGTTTTATCATCACCTAAACAGGGAGGTGTTATATCATGGACAATAGTCGGGGATCCTCTTAATGAAGAGGTATTTGGTTCCCTCATGCCCTGAAATCGAAAGTATCGGAAGTCCCGTGCCTCTTGTTGATACATTTCCTCAAAATGTCCCGCATGTCGACGACTCGCATCTAGTTCCTCCTGAAGCTTCCTATTTTGCTCCTCAAGCATCCGCTGTGAGCCAGAAAAGGAAAGGGTAAGTCCATACATTTTCATGCATACATGCAAGCATACATCATTATAGGATAAGAATGACTAACCAGGTAACTCAGATCAAAGCTCTGCCGGTACATCTAAATGAGAAGGGGTAAATGGAGAAAACTGTCGCTGTATCAGAGTATCATACAGAGGGACAACTCTATAGTCAGAGGAATCAGCAGCCTACATTGATTATATAAATAATCAGAATAGATAAACAAAGAGACAATTGTAATGATAAAGTGATAGCTACCTAGGAAGTGCCAGCCCCAGAATTGCCATGGATTTGAGAAGAATGCTCCTGCTCATCTTCTTCCTCATCCTCACCCTCTTCCTCATCTTCCTCATCTTTCTCCTTGCTCCGCTTCTATTTCTTCTTCACCTCCAGATAGCCCACAGACACCAACAGGTGCACTTGAAAACTTAGCAGATAATCCTGGATAAATTGAGCATATGACACGTCCAGCGAGAGAAGAAAGTCATGAACATCGAAACCAATACGGGAACGACTCCAAAAGGCTCTGGTATTGCATTAAGGTTTAGAACATATGATGGAATATCAACTGGTACTCTGCGCCGGTTAGGTCCAAGGAACCAGTCATGTACTCTATCACCTAGAAACCACCCGCTAGAGACTAAGCCAACCATAATTCGACGAGAGTTATGCTAAGGCATTGTATTAGTCATGCATCTAATCCAACCATTTTTCTCTTCAACTCTCCACCAGGCTGTATCCACCTGCAGAAAAGAAAATCGGTAATTTATCTTTTATCATAGGTTTGATATTAATATTAACGTTTTTCTTACTTGATCCCAGGTCAGGCGACTCAAGTGGTAACGATGAGAGTGCACATGGTGACTCTCGGACACTTCCCTGCGACCCGACAACCAAACACCCAACCTTGGAAAATTGACTCGTGGCTGTGAAATGTTTGGAACCCTCACCAAGTTATGCTCGTATGCCCAAACCTGCACATAAAAGAGAAAATCAAGCCTATGCACATGCATTGTGTGGATCAATAATTTTAAAGGAAATGGCACCTCAGCAATGGCCGCGAAACCAATAAAGGATCTTTTCTTCCTGCAGTAAGTCAATTAGAAAAACCGTAATTCCAAAACCCTAATTTTAAACCCTAATTCCAAAAACCCTAATTCCAAAACCTTAGTTTTAAAAACCCTAATTTTAAAAACCCTAATTCAAAAAAACCCTAATTCCAAAACCCTAATTCCAAAACCCTAGTTTCAAAAACCCTAAAAATCCTAATTTCAAAACCTTAATTATAAAACTTTAGTTTCTAAAACCCTAAATTTTGAAACCCTAAATTCAATTGATAATTCTTTAAAACCCTAAATTTACATATTTATTGCTTTATTTAATTTTAGATTTGATTATATAGTTTATTATATTTTTTGATGGTTGATTTATTTAATTTCAATGCTTGATTTATTTAATTTATCATGGATGGATGTTTATTTTATATTTTGATTAATAGCTTTGATGAATGATTTATTTATGGTGAATGGTTATTTATTTTATCAATTTATTTAGATTTTCAAATGTTGTAAGAGGTATGTTTCCACTTGGTGGGTACCTCATTAGTTAAATATCATGTAATTTAAATTGCTTTTCTATTTTAGAACTTATGTAAAGGGCATGTTTCTACCTTTCGGTGGGTGTCCTATTTAGGCATGGGATGTAAGGACATGTTTCCATCTTCGGGTGGGTGTCCATTTATTTGTTTTGCTTGGACCTTGCTTTGATTTTAATATATTGATGCTTTCTTTTAATTATTGTGTGTAATATGGATAATGTTGTTATATTTAAGAATTTTATAATATTAAGAACTGTAAAGGAGGCTGGTTCCAATGAACCGGGCATTGTGGGGGTGCTGGGCCATTTCTCACCTTCCCCACAAGTACCCAACTTTCCAAGACCATTAAGGGGTTGGGGATTCCTTAGGAATTGAGTCATCCACCCCTTTCTTTTTCCCAGCCCATCCAGGTGGCGATACCATTTTCTCCGGACTTAGGTCCGTGTTCTTTAAGGCCCCGAGCCTAAACAGTGCCGAAGTCCCAAGAACCATTCCACCGGGAGTGGGGGCAAAAATCCCCACTCACATCTAGTATCTACAACATGAGCAAGATAAGCCTCACATCCCTTACGAATAATCCTCCCAGCTGAAACAATTGAAACAAACATGGATGAAATATACCTCTGCTCACTAGATACCATCACATCCCTACCATCATGTGTTCTCAAAGTAACACATTTCTTCTGACAGTCTACCACAACCCCATGCTTGGATAACCAATCCATGCCTAAAATTACATCATATTCCCTGAAAGGCATCTCAATCAGGTCACCAAGAAACTCCTCATCCTGAACAACAACTGGACTATCTTGGTGCACCCTGCTCACCACAACACTATGCCCTAAAGAATTTGTGACCAAAACATCAAATCCTAGGGACTCAGAATGCAAATCATTCATAGGAAAGATGGATGCACTGATGTAAGAATGAGTTGACCAAGGGTCTAATAATGCAAGAACTGAAGTACCAAATAATGTAAAAGTACTAACAATAATAGCTGAAGCATCTGGCTACCTCTGCATCACATAAATCCAGTGTGATGGTCCTGCCACATCTGGTCTACTACCTCCAGCTATAGAAGCTCCTCTCAGACTAGACCCAGATCGACCACCTCTACTAAAATCTCTGCCACCATGACCCCCTCTGACACTGGGTCGAGAAGCTGCAGTATCTGCCTGTCTATCCTCTGGTGGCTCGGGACAATCTTTGATAAAATGGTCTGATGACCCACATCTAAAATACACTCCTATAGTACCTCTCCACCAGCAGACACCTTCGGGTGCTTTACCACAATGAACACAAGTAGGTGGAGCAGGCCTCTAAGCCACTGGGGTCGGAGTACTAGCCACTGAAACTGCAGGTCTCTGTCTCTGTCTCTGCTGCTGTACTGACCTGCCAAACTGTCCCTGGCTCCCACTGAACCTCTGAACATATCCCTCTTGGCCTATTTTCACTGATGAAGACCCTGCCTCACTCTGGGATCTCCTAGCTCTGGTCTTCTCAACCTTGGCTGCTGCTATAAGACCCTGTGCTCTCTCAACACTCCTGGCAGCTGTAACCAACTGAGAAAATCTTGATATTGAGAGCCTGCTATGATACACATGATAGAGGGCTTCAGTCCCTCCTCAAACCTCCTGCACCTGTCAACCTTGTCATAAATGATCCCACAAGCATAGTGACTCAACCGGATAAACTCGATCTCATACTCTATCACTGTCCTGGTATCCTGTCTTAGACTCAGAAACTCCATCTTCTTTCATCCTTATACTTATACTTCTGATAAAATTCCTGCAGGAAATCATCATAATTCAGGACTGGTGGATCATCCAGAGCATGTGAAACTGTCTTCCACCAATCATATGCATCCCTCTGCAGAAGAGATCTGGCATGATCAAACTTCTCTTCTGGACTAGCCTGCAACTAAATGAATACTCTCTGAACCCTGTCTAGCCACTGCTCTGCTACAGCAGGGTCTGTAGTACCAACGAAGTCCTCAGCTCCAAACTTTCTCAGTTTATCATACCGCCTCATCGGCAATTACGGCTGCGGCTGTGGCTGTGGTGGCTGCTGAACTGGAGCCTGCCTCAACAACTCTACCATATGCCGTACCCAGCCAGGCGAAATTTCATCAGCTGCTGGTCTCACAGGCATAGAAGCAGACGCCTCACCAGCAGACACAACTCTAGCTCCATCTCTACCCTTATCTGGAGCCACACTCACCCTCAGCAGCCTGATGCGTCCGAGACGCCATAACTACCTATATCTGCAAAGATAACAGAAATTACTATATCAGAGATCAGAAACTGCCAGTGCCAATGCATGTATTACAATTAAAAATCATTTTTAAATTCCCCATTTTCTCTCTCTATCAACCCACCTAGGTCGAGAACCTCACACCTAGGCTCTGATACTAAAATAAATATGACACACTTATACCCTATATACGTACAATACATATTTCTAGCATATGTAAAATATGCATATACGGTACAAAAATGTCACCAACCGGTTTAATAAAAAATTTTCACATTTAAAATTTAAAATTTAAAATAATAAATATATAAAATTAAATAGTATATAAATATTCTTTGCTCATTATAGGAACCTAAAATAAATATTTTATATAAAAATCTCTAGAAAAAATTTGCCAGAGTTTTGTCTATAATTTGGACATTCTCAAAATTTAGCAAAACACAACCTGAAAAAGAACACACTCTCAAATAATTTCAATTCACCATCTCAACCATACTCCTCAATTTCACCAAGTTTCTTAAACATATATATATATATATATATAATTTAGAATACATTTACACTCCCATTTCAAATAACTTAACCCCAAATTTTCTTTATAGTTTACAATACATAAAATCCAAAACATAATATATTATGCATAATACTCAAAATATACAATAACATAAAATATAAACATGCTGCTGACAATGTTTCTGATCTCGATATCAACTCTACACGCTCAACCACAAGTCTAGACCCAACCTAGTCTAGAAGAACTCTCTGGCTCAACTGAATCTACCCTGTCACCTGCGCGATGTAAATAATTTCGCTAAGCAGAAGTATAGTGGTACAAACTTTGATAATAACAAAAATCAAATGCAATGCCAATGCACAATGCTTATGAATATCTCATCATTCCATTTTCTTATACTTTTCAAATATTTCACATAAAAACAAACACTAACATGGGCCCAAAGATAACTAATATGCTATTCAAATTTCAGAGTTACTGTTTTGGTCTATAATGACACCATGAGTCTAGCCTCGTAGGTAATATATGAATGTAATAATCCAACTAGGCCTGAGCTTACGACCCAATCATTTCACCCAACCTAGCTTTAAATATTTATTTTTGAGGCTTGACTAAGTCATTTCACCTCAAAAATATTTTCACAATGACGCCCAGCATCTAGCCCGTAGGCAATCATAGGCATGCCACCAAACACAGAACACTGAAAATTGAATAACATACTAGACACACAATTTATTCATATTTCTCATTATTAATCTCTTTCTCATTATCACATATTCAATATAGGCACATTGCCTTATTTTCTAATTTTTTCTCACTTTTCTCATTTTTCTCATTTATCTCAATATCAATTCATTTCATTATATTTCCACATATCTCATTACATTATATCACATTTTTTTATTTACAATACATTACCCAATCACTTTGGGTATTTTCACATAGTACACATTTTAATCACATTTACACAATTTAGCCATTATCAATGGCTTTTCACAATGCATTTAACACATATATGACATTACAAATATCATAGCACATTATTCATGCACAACCAATGTACCAAGTAGCTTAACACATTTTCAACCAAAATGAGTTAAGCCCAAATGTCATGCAAACATAACCAATGTATTCAAAGTTTGTACATACCTCAAATAGCAACCCAAAGCAAGCTTACACAACCTCCAACCCTATCTTTCTAACTTGCCCTTCACCACTTGGATGAAGCAAATCAACCTCCCTCAATGCCTAAACCAAATGTGATAACAAATAATCATTTAGTATAACATTTAATGGCATTTCCAATATTAAACCATAATTAAACATCACTCCTACAAATTTCCAAAAATTTAGTATTTCCTTACTTTAACATTAGAATTCCATTCTATTCCAGTTAAATTAGTGTTTTAAGTTTATTTATATTATTAAAAATATATTTTAATACATTTAAACCATTTACATTACAAAAACACATTCTTATACGCAAAACCCTAAAATGGCATAACCTTCCCCATTGAAGGTTTTCCGTTCCAACACAATCCATTAATCATTTTAAGCTTATTTTCATCACTTTTAACACTAAACAACATGCTTAAACAAAAAAAATCACACAATTCAACAACTTTGAAAAATTACTTTTCCAAAACCCTAAATCTCCACTTCCATTCTCAAATTCAAACCAAACACAACCAAATCCAATATTTGACTTTAAAATACTTGTTTATGCATCAAAACAACTCATTTGGAATCAATTTGCAACCCAAAAGTTCCATAACCCTAAATTCTCTCTCTTCACCATTCTTTATCCAAACTCCATCATCTCTTCAATCTAACCTAAAAATCATTGTTAACTACCCAAAATAACATCATACACACCAATTCCAACAATTATAACATACTGTTTCAAAAATTCAAAACTCACATAATTCAATTTTCCATGGAATTCAAAGAAAAAAGTTGAAAACGTACCAAATTTAGTGGAAATCACCAAAAATCCACTTAAAACTTGTTAAATCCTTCAATTTGTGGAGTATGAAAGAATCAAATTCCTTGGTCTAGCTCCCATGTAGGTTCAGCCCTTGATGGAGAAGAAGAAGATGAAAAACTTTTTAATTTTCTTTTTTTTCCTTTCATCTTTATTTTAAACCATATATATATTAAAATAATTTAATAATTAATTATTTAATTACTTATTTAATAAATTAAAAGTCCTAAATTCCCTCTTTATTTAAAATTAATTTATTTTTGAATTATTTTATTAATTTTAAATTTCTAAAATTTATTTATAAAAATGCCATTGGACTTTGACTTTTCTTTAAAAAAGTGTTGACTTTTATATGTTATGTATATTTTACATATATATTGCATATATATTTCACTTTTTCATTTAAAATCCCTTTATTTTTCATTTAAAACCATTAATTTAATTTATCCTTTTAAATTATAATTTATTTTATCAAAATTTTCAAAAATTAGAAATTTTCAAAAATTTTGGGATATTACAATTCTCTCCCCCCTAAAACAAATTTTGTCCTCGAAATTATCTGTTCTCAAGTTTGGAATAATTGGAAAAACTGACTCTACATCGCCTGCTCACTTTCTCATGTTGCCTCAGTGGCATGATTCCTCCTAAGGACTTTCACAAGTGGAACCCTCTTATTCCTCTATTCTTTAACCCCTCGTGCCAAAATCGCCACTAGTTCTTCCTCGTAAGTCAGATCTGGACTCACCTTAATAGAATCCACTGATATGATATGAGATGGGTCAGACCTGTATCTTTGAAGTATAGAGACATGGAAGACTTTATGAATTCGATCCAATTCAGGCGGCAATGCTAGTCTATAAGCCACTAGACCAACTCTCTCAAACACCTCATATGGTCCTATGAAATGAGGACTCAACTTCCCTTTTCGATCGAACCTCAGAATCTTCTTCCATAGAGACACCTTTAGAAACACTTTATCTCCTACACTGAATTATGTGTCTCTCCTCTTCAAATCGGAATAGGATTTTTGTCGGTCTGAAGCTGCTTTCAAATGACCCCAAATTACCTTCACTTTCTCTCTGTTTCCTTAATCAAATCTGGATCGACCAATTTACCTTCTTCGACCTCATCCCAACACAAAGGTGTCCTGCATCTCCTGCCATATAAAGCATTATAAGGTGCCATCCCAATACTGGACTGATGACTGTTGTTATAAGCAAACTCAATTAGTGGCAAAAATCTATCCTAATTCCCGGTAAAATCAATGATACAGCTTCTCAACATATCCTCCAGAATCTGTATCACTCTCTCTGACTGCCCATTTGTCTGAGGATGGAAAGCAGTACTAAAATGCAATCGAGAACCCAAAGCATTATGCAAACTCTTTCAAAACCTCAAAGTAAACCGGAGTTCTCGATCAGACACCAAAGAAACTGGGACTCCATGCAACCTCACTATCTCATTAATATACAACTCAGCCATTTCTCAAGAGAATAATCCATTCGAACTGGAAGAAGATGAGCTGTCTTCATCATCTGAATAACTATCACCCAAATTGCATCATGGTTCTTCTGGGTCAAAGGCAGTCCAATTATAAAATCCATTGTCACTCGCTCCTATTTCCACTCGGGCACTAATAAAGGTTGGAGCAACCCTGAAGGAACTTGGTGCTCAGCCTTCACTTTCTAGCAAGTGAGACATCTGGATACAAACTCTGCTATGTCCCTCTTCATACCTTACCACCAATAATGTCACTTCAAGTCCTGGTACATTTTGGTACTCCTAGGGTGCATAGCAAAAATTGATTGATGTGCTTCCTCTAATATCATTCTTTTTAATTCTGCATTATCAGGAATACACAACCTATCTCTGTACCATAGACTGCCATCATCCCTCGCATAAAAATCTCGACTCTCCCCCTTCTGACAACTTAACATAATTTTTTGAATTTCCTCATCTGCCAACTGAGCTTGCCTAATATGATCCAACAAGATTGGCCTCAACTGCAACTGAGCCATTAAAGCACCATCATCAGAAGACTCAAATCTAGCATGCAATGCTCTAAGCTCAACAAGCAACGAGAGAAAATAAGCAGTCAAACCTACCAAAGACTTTTGACTCAAGGCATCGGCAACAACATTTACCTTGCCAGGATGATAATCAATTAAACAGTCATAGTCTTTAATCAACTCTAACCATCATCTTTGCCGAAGATTCAACTCTCTCTGAACACCCAGGTATTTCAAACTCTTGCGATCTGTATAAATGAAACACTTTTTTCCATACAAGTAATGCTGCCAAATCTTCAAGGTAAAAACTATAGCTGCTAATTCCAAATCATGCGTCAGGTAATTCAGCTTATGTGGCTTCAACTGTTGAAAGGCATAAGCAATGACTCTACCCTCCTCAATCAGAACACAACCTAAACCACTATATGAAGCATCACTGTATATCACATATGGTTTACCTTCCACAGGCAGGGTAAGGACAGGAGCCTGAGTCAACATCTCCCTCAGCTGCTCAAAACTCGCCTAACACCGATCTGTCCACATAAATCTAACTCCTTTTCGAAGCAATTTGGTGAGTGGTGTAGCTATTATAGAAAAACCCTTCACAAATCGAAGATAATAGCCTACCAATCCCAAAAAACTTCTAACCTCTGTCACAGTCTTCGATGGACTCCAATTCAAGATAGCCTCAAATTTAATCGGATCAACTCTAATACCCTCTGTTGAAACCACATGACCAAGAAAAGGTACCCGATCAAGCCAGAACTCACACTTAGACAGCTTGGCATACCACTGCTTCTCTCTCAGAGTGTGTAATACAATCCGTAAATGCCTATCATGATCCTCCTCATTATGCGAATACACCAAAATGTCATTAATGAAGACCACCACAAACTGATCTAAATATGGTCTAAACACCCTGTTTATCAAATTCATAAAAGCTGCTAGTGCATTCGCCAATCCAAAGGGCATCACTAGAAACTCATAATGCCCATACCTTGTACGAAAAGCTGTCTTGGGTACATCCACATCTCTGACTCTCAATTAATGGTACCCTGATCTCATATCAATCTTAGAAACTACTGTTGCTCCCTTCAATTGATCAAAGAGATCATCTATCCGAGGCAAAGGATACTTGTTCTTGATGGTCACCTTACTCAACTGCCTATAATCAATACACAATCTCATGGTGCCATCCTTCTTCTTCACAATCAACACAGGCGCTCCCCACGGGGACACACTAGGACAGATAAACCCTTTTTCCAACAACTCCTACAATTGCACCTTCAACTCTCTCAACTCAGCAGGTGCCATCCGATAAGGGGTAATAGAGATAGGAGTGGTACCAGGCAACAAATCGATACCAAACTCCACTTCTCTCTCAGGAGGTACCCCTAGCAACTCATCAGGGAAAACATCTGAAAACTCGGCAACTGTGGGTATACTGTCAAGCTGGGACACCACTACTCTAGTATCTATAACATAAGCAAGATAAGCCTCACATCCCTTCTGAATCATCCTCCCAGCTGAAACAAACATGGATGAAAGATACCTCTGCTCACTAGATACCATCACATCCCTACCATCACGTGTTCTCAAAGTAACATATTTCTTCTAATAGTCTTTCACAGCCCCATGCTTGGATAACCAATCCATGCCTAAAATCAGATCATACTCCCTGAAAGGCATCTCTATTAGGTCACCGAGAAACTCCTCATCCTGAACAACAATTGGACTATCTCGGTACGCCCTGCTCACCACAACACTATGCCCTAAAGGATTTGTGGCCAAAACATCAAATTCTAAGGACTTAAAATGCAAATCACTCATAGGCAAGATGGATGCACTGATGTATGAATGAGTACACCCAGGGTCTAATAATGCAAGAACTGAAGTACCAAATAATGTAAAAGTACCCGCAATAACAGCTGAAGCATCTGGCTGACTCTGCATCACATAAACTCGCTGTGATGTCCTGGCTCATCTGGTTTACTACCTCCAGCTGTAGAATCTCCTCTCAGACTAGACCCAGATCGACCACCTCTACCAAAACCTTTGCCACCATGACCCCCTCCGACACTAGGTCGAGAACCTGCAGTATCTGCCTGTCTATCCTCTGGTGGCTTGGGACAATCCCTGATAAAATGGTCTGATGACCCACATCTAAAACACACTCCCAAAGTACCTCTCCACAAGTAGACATCTCCGTGTGCTTTACCATAATGAACACAAGTAGGTGGAGCAGGCCTCTAAGCCATTAGGGTCGGGGCACTAGCCACTGAAATTGCAGGTCTCTGTCTCTGTCTCTGCTGCTGTACTGACATGCCACCCCTGGCTCCTACAGAACCTCTGAATATATCCCCTCGGCCTTTCTTCACTGATGAAGACCCTGCCTCACTCTGGGGTCTTCTAGCTCTGGTCTCTTCAACCCTGGCAGCTGCTGCAAGACCCTGTGCTCTCTCAACACTCCAGGTAGCTGCAACCAACTGAGAAAAATCTTGATACCGATAGCCTGCTATGATACACATAATAGAGGGTCTCAGTCCCTCCTCAAACCTCCTGCACCTATCAAACTCGTCAGAAATGATCCCACTAGCATAGTGACTCAACCGGATAAACTCGATCTCATACTCTGTCACTGTCCTGGTATCTTGTCTCAGACTTAGGAACTCCATCTTCTTTGCATTCTTATACTCCCTCGGTGTATACTTCTGCTCAAATTCCTACAGGAAATCATTATAGGTCAACAATGGTGGATCATCCAGGGCATGTGGAACCATCTTCCACCAATCATATGCATCCCTCTTGTAGACCCTTAATTTTTTACCCATTCAAATTCGATAACCCAAAATAATTTTTGTGGTATTTTATTTATTTTAATAATATTTTAATTACTAATAATATTTAATAGTTATTTTTAATTAAAAAATATAAAAAAATAAAAAATCAGACGGATCAGCGAGCGTCGCGCGGCAGCCCACTTCGCCGCTGAAATTATCTTCGGCGAATTGGGCAGTTGCCAATTCGCCGCAGATGGCAATCTGGGGAAAATTAGGCACTGCCCAATTCACCATAGCCAGTTCTTGCAAGAATTGGCCGCTGCACCCATTTTTACCAGTGCAAGTTTTACCGGCACAGCCCACGGGCCCGACAGCCCGCGCGCTACCGATTTTTTTACCAAACCTTGTTTTACCCAGTTTTCTAATTTTTCCTGAACAATTGGTATTTCTTTATTAAAATAGGATTAGGACTCTTTATTTTCCTATAAATACCACATTAAAAAAAGAAAAAAAGGGGGAGGAAAAATAGGTGATCGAGAATTGGACTATTAAACTAGGATTGGATTGGAGTAAAAAACAGAAAACCCTAGCCAGAGAAGATTAGCAACAAGCAAGCAATCAACAATTCATCAAAGGTAGCCACACTGCCTTTGTCTTTGTTCATCCAGAAGTCAATTTTGGTGGAACCAACTACGCAGCTTTGATCTTTAATCATAGATTATATATTTACGGTAGCTTTGTTTCTTTGATTAATAAGAACATGCACACAGTACTTTGATCCTTAAACATGTAGTAATTTGATCTTTGTTTCAATAACTTAAATTGTTCCTTCTATTTCCAAAAACCCTAAAAAGTACTCTTCTGATTCCAAAAACCTTAAAAACCCTAAATTATTTCTTCTGATTCCAAAAACCTCAAAAACCCTAATTTATTTCTTCTGATTCCAAAAACCTTAAAAACCTTAAATCAATTCTTCTGTTTCCAAAAACTCTAAAAACCCTAATCTTCTTTACGTTTTCTAAAAATTATAATTATTTTTATAAAAATCTTAACTATTTTCTTAAATACTAAAATCAAATATATTTTCCAAAATACCAAAAACCCTAATTCTCTCAAAACTAATACGGTAAACCCTAGTTTTCCTAAACCCTAATTCTTAAAACCTTAAAATCTTATAAATCTAAACTCTAAAGCCATAATTTAATAAAACTAAAATCACAATCCAGTAGCTAAGAATTATAAACCCTAATATCTTAAGATTCCTAAACCCTAATTTCATAAGGTTACCCCTAAACCCTAATTTGATTAACCAAAAAAACTTACTACTTTCTTATATTCACAAAACCCTAATCCATTCCAATTTTCTTAAACCTTTACAGTAGCCTAAACAAATAACAATAATAATGTTAAAATTCCAAAACCCTAAATATTAATTAAAGAACTTTAAATAGCGACAGTAAACTCTAATTATTATCTTTACTTGCTTTATTTAATTTGAGATTTGATTATGTAGTTTATTATATGCTTTGATGGTTGATTTATTTAATTTCAATGCTTGATTTATTTAATTTATCATGGATGGATGTTTTCTTTATTGTTATTATTTGTTTGTGTTAGTATTAAAATTGTAAGAGGTATGTTTCCACTTTGTGGGTACCTCATTAGTTAAATATCATGTAATTTAAATTGCTTTTATATTTTGGACCAATGTAAAGGACATGTTTCTACCTTTCGGTGGGAGTCCTATTTAGCTTAGACATGAACGATGTAAGGACATGTTTCCATCCTCAGATGGGTGTCCATTTATTTGCTTTGTTTGGACATTGCTTTGATTTAAATATAATGATACTTTATTTCAATTGTTGCCTGTAATAGGGATAATATTGTTATATTTAAGAATTTTATAATATTAAGACCTGTAAAGGAGGCCGGTTCCAATGAATTGGGCATTGTGGGGGTGTTGCGCCATTTCTCACCTTCCCCACACGTACCCAACTTTCCGAACCCATTAGGGGGTTGGGGATTCCTTAGGAATCGAGTCATCCACCCCTTTCTTTTTTCCAGCCCGTCCGGGCAGCGACTTCATTTTCTCTGGGCTTAGGCTCATGTTCTCTAAGGCCCTGAGCCTAAACAATACCGAAGTGGCAAGAACCATTCCACCGGGAGTGGGGGCAAAAATCTCCACTCAAAGTGGCGACTCCACTGGGGATAAGAGAAGTTAATTCCGTTGGTCTTTATATTATTTTATTCTTTCTTATAATGATATTATCCATTGCATCATTTAGATTGCATCATGTGCGTGAGTTAGGACGCCCGTGTAACCCGTGTTGTATTATGTGAGGGATACCATACTTTCACTCAAGGTATGGAGATCGAGCATGGCATAACCACTCATAGCCTCGTACCATTTGGTATATAGCTGCTATGGGAACCTAAGCCTTTTAACCCAAAGACTAAAGCTCATGTAATTGGCCTAGTTACTTTCCTTAGGTTTTTACCCCAAATGCATGTTGTTTGACTATGGTTAATTTGTCTTGGCTTAAATCATGGCTTATTTGGTTTGCTCTTTTTCTAATATGACCTAAGTACATTGTAAGCTCAAAATAAAATTTTCGTTAAAGTCCAAAAGACCAATGCTATTTTCAAAACTTTTCAAGATGGTCTTTGGACATAAGACTTTTCTAAAAACAAATCAAAAATTATTTTGCTTATAACCCAAATACTACGCCCAAAATCCCTTTTTTCTAAAATCTTTTTATAATGGGCTTAGAAATAAAATTATTTTCATCCAACCTTTTCTTACAAAGAGCTTGCAAATTATTTAGGTCAATTACGAAATACCAAAAATCAATTGTGAGCCTAGTTTATACTAAGAATAATTAATCATGGGCTCGTTTTGGCATGAATCATTAGTTACTTTTTCAAGTGAGAAATCTATTTATAATAAACCTCTTAATTCAGTTTTAATCCAATGTAGCATAAAAGCTACTTTAGTTGGTTGAATGGATTAAAACCTAATTAATGGGAATTATCATGAGCTGATTTCCATTTTTGAAAATATAACTATTGGTTGAAACATCTAAGGAAATTATTCGAAAACAAGATGCCCCATGTTGGTACTTTGTTAACCATATACCTAGGAAAAAAGACTCGCCATTCATCTGTGGATGTTATAAGGTTGGAAGGAACGTCCTAATTATCTTTCTTTGTTGATTGTTTGTGCATGCATGCATACATACATTCACATCTCATATAATTGATCCTTTCTGGCTCATAGCCCTAGATTACATAGTTCAAAAGCTTACGACAATCCAACCTACGCCGGAAGCAAAGAATCTTGCAACGACTCAATCACTTGGTCACCAAAAGCAATGGAGCCCTAACAAATTCAAAGAATGGTGGATGATGCCCTCAATGCCAAGATGGAAGAAATGAAAGAGGCCCTAGCTGAGACCATGAAGAACCAATTGGCTGTGATTTTAGGAAATCATGCCGAAGCATCTGCTAGCACTAAGAAGCCAAAGGACAAAGGGAAGACTAAAGTTGGTGAAGTGGTTTTTGATGATGATAAGGTGATCATTGATGATAATGATTGGGCTAAATACTTCCAAGATCCTCAAGATAAAAAGGAGCCAAAGGTTGTTAAGAAGACAACTATTGAAACGACCGAGAC
Source organism: Garcia nutans (assembly GCA_947685225.1). Classification (NCBI taxonomy): domain Eukaryota; kingdom Viridiplantae; phylum Streptophyta; class Magnoliopsida; order Malpighiales; family Euphorbiaceae; genus Garcia; species Garcia nutans. The sequence continues at coordinate 43,678,400 of CANTUV010000045.1, forward strand.
ATTTGATATTGAGAAGATGATTGCTGATTTAGAAAAGAAATTTGAGAAGAAGCTGAAAACCGAAGAAATGTCTGAGATTGACAAACTATTTGAACAAGATGAGGAGGTCCCTTATAAGTTCAAGATGCCATCCTTCGCTAGGTACAATGGTGCTAGAAACCCTCATCTCCATGTGAAACAGTATATCATTGCTATGCAGTCTGCCCGAGCTACTAAGGCTCAAACTCTAAGGTACTCCATGCTCTCATTAGACCCTGTTGTCCAAAATTGGTTTAGCACTTTAAAGGAAAGTACTCAAAAAGATTGGGATATGTTATACAAGGCTTTCATTTAGCAATATGGGTATAATGTCGAGTTGGAAGTTACCTTAATGGAAGTTGAGTCCATTAGACAAAGGCCAAATTAGAATTTTGTGGACTGTATGAAAAGATGGAGAAATAAGGTTGCTTTGCTCAAGAAAAGGCCCGATGAATCTGATCAAATAAGGATGATCGTGAGAGGCGTCTTGCCCAATCTCTGTGAAAGGATGTCTCACACCCTTATAAGGGATTTCAACGGTCTTCTTTAAGCTGGTCTACAAATTAAAGAGTGGGAAAGGGAGAAGAATCGCTTTTTTGCAAGAAGGAATGAGAAAGGAAATTATCAGCCTAACAGTCAAAGTACACAAAAGGAAGCTAATGTTAATGCCACTAGTCAAGGAGAAATGAGGCAGTTTTCAGAAGTAGGGAAGCCGCTGTCTTGGGTTCTCAATAAGCTACAAAAGAAGGGATTGTTACAACCTTTGACTCCTAGTTCTTTACCTAATCCTCTTCCACCTAACTTTGATACTAATGCATTTTGCCAGTTCCATCAAAGGCCTGGACACGAAAAGGACAATTGTATGAAGTTGAGGCATGAGATCCAGAATTTAATTGATAATGGCAAGTTGTCTGAGCCGGATAAGCCCAATACCAAAGGTAATCCATTTCCAAGGTTCAACAGGGTGCCACCACCAGCAACCTTCATGGTAGGAAAAGGATTGGAAGAAGATTTTGTTTTATTGTCCTTTCAAGATGGGAAATTTTAAGATGTGAAAGGAAAAGAAGCTTAACTCAACAAAGTTTCCTTAGCTTGAATGTTGCTTTTCAATTTTGCTTTCTTTAATATTTAATTGGAACAATCTTGTTTTTCAAATTTAAATTTATTTGAATAAATTACTTTCATTAAAATTTTTGTTGGTCTTTGCTCATTTTGGTGTTCAACCAATGAGGAATCTAGCTTGATAATTCATGAATTAATATATTAATGCATCATGACTCGAATGACTTTACTAGGTGAGGGAATTGCTCTATAGCATTGACTTGTGTATGCTTACTTAGAGAGGGCTCCTGCATAATTACCTTTGTCTAGGTCCTAGTCAATCTTAGAACATGCTTAGACAAACTTTCGAGGCGAAATTGAACTCTACTTATTTAAGGGAGAGATGATCTAGGCATTGTTTGGTTAGCCAACAACTAGTATCCGCCCTATTAAATATCAATCCCTAGTTCTCTCTTTGAGCCTTCATAAAATTTTAGTTTTCTTTTCATTGGCATATAACCCCAACAACCTACCTTGAGCTGTTGTGATACTTTTGACAAGTCTTATGATCACTAAGGTGAAGAGGCAAGAAGATCAAAGAAAGGAATGAATAGTCAAGATCATAAGGATAGTTGATGTTCTCAAGACCATAAGGGTAGTTGAAGTTCACCTAATATCTCCAATCTATCAATATAACATCAGAGTAACAAATGATTTATCCCTATTAAAGGAGATTTATGTCACTCCACTTATCCATTATAAGAAACCCAAGTTGGTACAAACAAGACAACTCTTTTAGAGTTAGAACCAAAAAAAAAAGAAGAAGAAGAAAAGAAAAGAAGAAGAAAAAAGAAAAAAAGAAGAAAAGAAAAAAGTAAAAAAAAAAGAAAAAAAAGACAAAAAAAGAAAAGAAAAAAAAGAAAAGAAAACCCAAAATGGTTCAGAAATCCAACTGAGTTCTCTTTTACCTAAGACAACAAAGAGCTTCCATTTGGTTTATAAGGACAGTTTGACTTAAATTGGTCCAACCCAACCAAAGATTCAATCAAGATTAGAGAAAAAGAAGAAAGACCATCCAGTTCTTGAAAGTTCTGTACTTGACAATCCTACAAGGAAGAAGGATAAAATGATAAAATGATTAAAGAAAGGGAAGAGTAAAAAAAATAAAAAGAAAGAAAAGGGAGAAGAAGAAAGGAAAAAAATTTGGGTACCAAACTTTTTGCAAAGGCAAATACTATCCCAATCAAGATTCAGGTTAACGCCAAAAACAAAGAAGAATGTTCAAAGCTCCATCTTTTCATGCTCCCAACTCTCTAAAGTTCCAACAAGCAGTTTGTAGTGTGAATGTTTGTCCTTTGTGTCACACCGGCTCTAATCTAAAAATGGCCTTCATTTAAACCCGTGTCCCTTATAGACCCCATTTCAAGCTTATCAAAGACCTGTTGATCTCTCTTGGTAGGTAGAGTCTATTAGTGGAGATAGTTTGAATAAGCATGCATATGAGATAGACAATATTTAAACTCAATGAGACCTTTGGCCAAGTAATGTGTATGTGCCTATCTAAAGTGCAACAGTTCTTGCTTAACTAGAAATAATTCCCAAGTTTAGTACGGTAACTAGTGTTGTCATGTTATAGATATGTTAATTTGGAAAAATCAAGTCCTGAGGTACATTGACATTGATTTGGCAAAGCCAACATTTGATTTCAAAATCAAAAATAAAAAAATAAAAAATGTTAGTCACACGAAGCCTTCAAGTTAAGAGAAGTTTGTTGCACCATCAAAACTCGAAGGACACATTGAGCAAAAGAAATGATTACTGGCAAGTTAAGAGAAATTATACTTACTTCCATCACATAATCCATCTAACTTTACACAATTCAAGACCTAATCACTCTTAGGTTGTAATATCCCTATGCATGCCCTAGAAGTTTTGTTGTTGTTGTTGTTGGTTTGAATTGAGAAATGGGAAGAGAATGTTTTTGTATGGTGGTTGGGAAAGAAAAGAGGGTTTAGAGATAATTGTATATGTTGCTTATATGGTGATATATATAACATATAAAGTGGTCAAAATGGAAAGTCAAGGAAAGAGGATATTTTTGTGTTGGTTGTGAATTACTTAAATGGGTATAGATATGACAAAAGCTTAGTTAAATGGATGAGGGTATTATAGTAATTTTTTTTTGGATGGGTGTTTAATGCCTATTGACTTTGTGTTTCTTCATCATTTTTTCTTCTTCTTGTTGTTGGGTGGCCGGCTCATCAAAGAGAGAAGAGAGCAAGAGAACAAGTGATGGTTTTGATGATTTCAAGTTCAAAGTGAAGGAAGTTTTCAAAGTTACAAGTTGGAGTTTCAAGGAATTTCATTATTTGGTAAGTTTGCTCTTGTTTACCCTTGTTATTTTTGAAGTTATGCTTGAGTTGAGTTGTGATTTGATGATGGTATGATTAAGTTGCTTATGGTGTGATTTTAAGTATTGATTTTTCTTGATAGATGAGAAGTTGGGTTGGTGTTGGTGATGGAAGAGTAAGAGTTGTGTTTAGTGAAATTGTTTCTGTTTTACAATTAGTAAAGGCTGTGATTTGTATGATTTTTAATTAATTATAGAAAAATGTTTTTGAAGCGAATTTTTGATATGTTGTGTCTCTATGAGTCTAGAATGACTGAAAAATATGTTGATTCGATTTTGGAATGGTTATGAGTTTAGAAAGATTATTTTTATTAGACCTGTTCCAGCAGGTACCTTAACTGAGACAGCTGTATTTCGGGATTTTTAATAAAATGTAGAAAAATCATATCCAATTGAATTTTGGATATGTTGTTGCTTAGTGAGTCTAGTATTTGAGAAAAATAATTTGGAACCACGTTGATTGAATTTGATTTATGGAATTCACAAAGTTCAGAATTGCTGCCAGGATGCAGGGCAATTGGGGCAGTCTGGTTAGGTGAACTATTTGACCAAGATTTTGTGTTCAGTTTGATCTGAAATTTTAAAGGAATGATTTTAAGATACAAAACTAAATTCAGTAAAAATTTTAGAATTTTTAGTCAAGTAGATTATTTTATACAATTTTTCAAAATAAGGATAAAATGGAGTCTAAAACCAGAATGTACTATTCATATGGTCATTTTGCTAATATTCCTTTTGGATTAGGTTGTGAAGAGGTTGAATTGCCCTAATTGCATTGTTGAGATTGAATAATGTTATGTTATGCATTGTGAATGGTAATGTGTTTCATGAGTAATGCACATTGAAATGTTATACCAAAGATGTTATAGTGATTCAAATGAAATATGATTGAAGTATGCATTGATGATAGGATTGAATAATAATGTGAGTGTTTAGATAATGTAATGAATATTGTATATAATGATTGCTTAACTTGCTTGTGAAAAAGAAATGAATTGAAAAGGTATTGATAAGTTTAATGAACGGACCTATCCGTCTCCTGCGGAACCATGCGGACCCAGTGGGTTGGGCAACCGATCTTGGACTACCGATCTGGTAGGAGGAAGGTTTGATATAGTCAGTATTATACGTACCTATTTGCCTCCTGCGGAACCATGCGGACCCATTGGAATGGGCAACCGAACTTGGACAACCGACCTGGATGGGGAAAGGTATGTTACTGATAATGTTATACGTGCCTTTTTGCCTCCTGCGGACCCTTGGGATTGGAGGGCAACCGACCTGGTTGGGAAAGGGTACGTATATAAAGTCATAGTTGTTGGCTATAATGATAAATTTAAATGAGTATAATGAATGGTGCTATTATATGAATATTGATGTGACATTGAACAAAGCAACATATTGAATAAATAATATGCTTTTGATTGATATATGTAATTAATTTGTGACATTGCATTTTAGCATGAATTATCTTACTAAGCCCTTGGCTTAGCGCGATAGTGTTTAATCGCGCAGGTAATAGAGCTGATAGAGTCGAACCCGAGAGTTCATCAAGACCAAGTGAGAGTAGACCTTGAAGAGTTGATTTTGGGAACTTAAAGATCAGAAGAGAATTGCCAATCATGTATACTTCTTTATATTTTGTAAAGTAATGTTTATAATGTAAAAGTATGGATATATTTAAATATGTAATCAAGTGTTTGTAAATATGTACATATTTTATAACTTCCGCTGGGTAATATTTAAATGTATATATATATATAACTAATATGTTTTGTTTTATAAGTAAATGATCTACTTTTCTATAATGTATAATGATAAGGGTATTGTATCAAGTTTAAAGTGTTTTGAATATTAAGAAAACCGTAGCATCCCTATGTTTGATGCACTTATGCTACATTGTTGTGGTTGTAGTGTGTGGGCATTGGATATGGGGGTGTTACAAGAAGTGTAAATCCTTTTTGCAGGTTGTAGTTGAGGTTATAAGGGGGATTTATTGGAAGTGTACTGAGAATGATTTTGGTTGCATTGGTTTGTGTAAAAATATTTTCAAAAATCAAAAAAAAAAAAAACCAGTTTTGTCGACACTCGGGACTCAATTTTTAAGTGAAACTATGGCAAAATTTCTATAAAAATTGGAACTAAAATTTGACTAAGTAAAATTGGTAGCAACATTAGGTTAGTGTGGCGCCTCTACTCAGCTTACACACGTAGGTCGGGAAGGGGTGTTACAATTTTTGGTATCAGAGCCTAGGTTTGAGATTCTCAGCCTAGGTAAAATGTAATAAAAAGAATATTTTACTTAAAAAGTTGGTTTTGAAATAATATACATGTTTGGGATTGGCAACCTCTGATCTTTAATAAGATGTAGTATGTTGTGTTTGCAGAATTAGGTTGTGATGGATTCTCACTCACGTCAGTCGATTGAGGGTAGTGCCGAGAGTATCGCTCCTGCTGAGGGAGCTAGAGTTGATAGTGTTGAGGAGGCACCTGCTTCGGTGTCGGGTAGACCAGCTGGAGAGGAGGTTCCGCCAGCCTGGTTTAGACATATGATGGAAGTTATGAGACAAGCACCAGTGCAACCAGTGCCACCACCCCCTCAGCCTTTGGTATCTGTGAGGCACTATGATAAACTAAGGAAGTATGGAGCGGAGGATTTCCTTGGTACTACTGATCCAGCTGTAGCAGAACAGTGGCTTGACAAAGTACAGAGGATCTTTATTCAGTTACAAGCTACCCCTGAGGAAAAATTTGACTATGCAAGATCTTTGCTGCAGAAAGATGCCTACGATTGGTGGAAGACGGTGCCCCATTCTATGGATGATCCTCCAACACTGTCTTACACTGATTTTCTGAGGGAATTTGAGTTGAAGTATACTCCTAGGGAGTATAAAGATGGGAAGAAAAGAGAGTTTCTAGATTTGAAGCAAGATCATCGGACCGTAACTGAGTATGAAGTTGAGTTTATTCGACTGCGTCAGTATGCTGGGGGTATCATTGTTGATGAGATTGATAGATGCAGGAGGTTTGAGGAGGGATTGAGGCCCTCGATCATGTGCTTAGTGGCTGGATCCAGATATCAGGATTTCTCACAGCTTGTGACAGCAGCTCGAAGTGTAGAGCGAGCTCAAGTTATTGCAGCTGCTTCAGAAGAAGAGGTTAGGGTTAGAAGGCCCCAGTTCGAGGCAGGGTCTTCCTCTGCGAAGAGGGGTAGAGGAAGTTTTGTTCCTCGGAGTAGTAGGAGCCAGAGACCAGCTGGTAGGTCTGTGCAGTTCCAGAGACAGAGATTTAGACCTGCAGCTTCAGTGGCAAGTGCTCCGATCCCTATGACTCAGAGATCCGCTCCACCTAGATGTGCTCAGTGTGGGGGTTATCATAGAGGTGTTTGTTGGAAGAGTGGTGGACCAGCTGTATGCTTCAGGTGTGGATCACTTGACCACTTTGTGAGAGACTGTCCTGAGAGGCAGGAGCAGATGCCAATTGATTCTGCTGCTTCTCGAGCTAGTGTGAGGGGAGGCAGAGGAGGCAGAGGTGCCAGCCGGGGAGATAGACCAGGATTCAGTTCTAGAGGAGGTGCTACATCCAGGGAGGGTAGACCAGAGGAGGTTGGATCTTCCCAGAGGATGTATGTTATGCAGAGGCAGCCAGATACATCGGCAGTCATAGCTGGTACTTTTTCTTTATTTAATACTCCAGTACTTGCTTTGATTGATCCGGGTTCCACGCATTCATATATTAGTGCATCTGTTTTGCCTGTATTTGATGTGCATGCTGAGTCCCTAGGATTTGATGTGTTGGTGACAAATCCGTTAGGGCATAGTGTGGTTGTGAGTAAGGTGCATAGAGATAGTGCAGTAGTGGTGCAGGGTGAGGAGTTCCTTGGGGATTTGATTGAGATGCCATTTAAGGAATATGACGTGATCTTAGGTATGGATTGGCTATCTCGACATGGAGCTGTGGTGGATTGTAAAAAGAAAATTGTTTCTTTGAGAACGGGTGATGGTAGAGAGGTGATAGTATCTAATGAGCAGGAACAACTAGCCTCCTTATTTGTTTCAGCTGTTGCAGCCAGGAGGTTGATTAGAAAGGGGTGTGAAGCCTATCTTGCTCATGTGGTAGATACTAGAGTGAAGGGTTCTTCCATTGATAGTATTGCCACAGTTGCAGAGTTCCCTGATGTTTTTCCAGAGGAGTTGCCAGGATTGCCTCCAGAGAGAGAGGTGGAGTTTGGTATTGAATTGTTGCCTGGTACCACTCCTATCTCTATTACTCCTTACAGAATGGCACCAGCAGAATTGAGGGAGTTGAAAGTGCAATTACAGGAGTTGTTGGACAAAGGATTTATTCGCCCCAGTGTTTCTCCTTGGGGAGCTCCTGTGCTATTTGTGAAGAAGAAAGATGGTACTATGAGGTTGTGTATCGATTATAGGCAATTGAACAAGGTGACTATTAAAAATAAATATCCTTTGCCTAGAATCGATGATCTCTTTGATCAATTGAAAGGTGCAGCTGTGTTTTCTAAAATTGATTTGAGATCTGGGTACCATCAGCTGAGAGTCAGAGCTGAGGATGTTCCGAAGACTGCCTTTCGGACCAGGTATGGGCATTATGAATTTCTAGTTATGCCTTTTGGTCTAATGAATGCACCTGCAGCTTTTATGGATTTGATGAATAGGGTGTTTAGGCCCTATTTGGATCAGTTTGTAGTGGTCTTCATTGATGATATACTGGTGTATTCGCGGAATGAAGAGGAACATGATATGCATCTGCGGATTGTGTTGCAGATTTTGAGAGAGAAGCAGTTATTTGCCAAATTGTCGAAGTGTGAGTTCTGGTTGGATCAAGTTGCTTTTCTCGGACATATTGTTTCAGCGGAAGGCATTAGAGTTGATCCAAGTAAAGTTGAAGCTATTCTGAATTGGAGTCCACCCAAGTCTGTGACAGAGATTAGAAGTTTTCTGGGTTTGGCAGGCTATTACCGACGGTTTGTGAAAGGGTTTTCTTTGATAGCTACTCCACTCACCAGATTACTTCGAAAGGGAGTGAGATTTGTGTGGACAGATCAGTGTCAGGCTAGTTTTGAGCAGTTGAGAGAGTTGTTGACTCAAGCGCCTGTTCTTACTTTACCTATTGAAGGCAAACCATATGTGATCTATAGTGATGCTTCACATAGAGGTTTGGGGTGTGTATTGATGCAGGAAGGGAAAGTTATAGCTTATGCATCTCAACAGTTGAAACCGCATGAGCTTAACTATCCGACACATGATTTGGAATTGGCTGCCATTGTGTTTGCATTAAAGATTTGGCGCCACTATCTGTTTGGGGAGAAATGTTTCATCTACACTGATCACAAGAGTTTGAAGTATTTGGGTGTCCAGAAAGAACTCAATCTTCGTCAGAGGAGATGGTTAGAATTGATTAAAGACTACGACTGCTTGATTGACTATCATCCAGGTAAAGCAAATGTTGTTGCTGATGCCTTGAGTCGGAAGTCTTTAGCTGGTTTAATAGTTTACTCGCTCTCGTTGCTTGTTGAGTTGAGAGCATTGCATGCCAGTTTTGTACCTTGTGTTGATGGTGCATTATTGGCACAGTTGCAATTGAAGCCGATTTTGTTAGATCAGATCAAAGAAGCCCAGTTGGCCGATAAGAAGATTCAGAAGATTATTTCAAATTGTAAGAATGGGAAGACAAGAGATTTTGTTGTGAAAGACGATGGGAGTCTCTGGTTTAAAAACCGATTGTGTGTACCCGATGATGCTGAATTGAAAAGAGTCATTTTAGAAGAAGCACATCAGTCAGTGTTTGCTATGCATCCGGGTAATACGAAGATGTATCATGATTTGAGACAGCATTATTGGTGGATTGGGTTGAAGAGAGACATTGCAGATTTTGTGTCGAAATGTCTCACTTGTCAGAAGGTTAAAGCAGAGCATCAAGTTCCAACCGGGTTGCTTCAACCATTGTCAGTGCCAGAATGGAAGTGGGAAAGAGTGACAATGGATTTTGTGTCTGGTTTGCCATTGACACAAAAGAAGCATGATGCTATATGGGTGATTGTGGATAGATTGACTAAGACAGCTCATTTCCTTCCGGTTCGAATGGATTACTCTTTGGAGAGATTGGCTGAGCTGTATATCCATGAGATTGTGAAACTGCATGGTGTTCCAACTTCTTTAGTGTCTGATCGAGATCCCAGGTTTACTTCCAGATTTTGGAAGAGTTTGCATAGTGCTTTGGGTTCTCGACTGCACTTCAGCACTGCTTTTCATCCACAGACGGATGGACAGTCAGAGAGGGTGATACAGATTATTGAGGACATGTTGAGAAGCTGTGTCATCGATTTCTCTGGAAGTTGGGATAGGTTTTTACCTCTTGTGGAGTTTGCTTACAACAACAGTCACCAATCCAGCATTGGTATGGCACCGTTTGAAGCATTGTATGGCAGACGGTGTAGGACACCTCTTTGTTGGAATGAGCTTGGAGATAATAAGTTGGTTGGTCCTGATTTGATTCAAGAAACTGAAGAAAAAGTAAAGTTGATTCGAGGCAGGTTAAAAGCAGCTTCAGACCGACAGAAATCTTATGCAGATCTGAAAAGGAGAGATATAGAGTTTAATGTTGGAGATAAGGTATTTCTGAAAGTGTCTCCTTGGAAGAAGATTTTGAGGTTCGGTCAGAAAGGAAAATTGAATCCTCGTTTCATTGGGCCGTATGAAGTGTTAGAAAGAGTTGGGCCATTGGCGTATCGACTTGCTTTGCCACCTGAGTTGGATCGTATTCATAGTGTATTCCATGTTTCTATGTTGAGGAGATATAGGTCGGATCCATCTCATGTGTTGCCATTTGAGTCTATCGAAGTGAGCCCAGATTTGACATTTGAAGAGGAACCAGTTGCTATCTTGGCACATGATGTGAAAGAATTGAGAAACAAGCAAGTGCCATTGGTGAAGATTCTTTGGAAGAATCATGCAAAAGAAGAAGCGACTTGGGAGAGTGAACAATCCATGCGAGAGCAATATCCGCAGTTGTTTCAGCTTTGATATCAGGTAATTTCGAGGACAAAATTTTCTTTTTAGAGGGGGAGAATTGTAATATCCCTATGCATGCCCTAGAAGTTTTGTTGTTGTTGTTGTTGGTTTGAATTGAGAAATGGGAAGAGAATGTTTTTGTATGGTGGTTGGGAAAGAAAAGAGGGTTTAGAGATAATTGTATATGTTGCTTATATGGTGATATATATAACATATAAAGTGGTCAAAATGGAAAGTCAAGGAAAGAGGATATTTTTGTGTTGGTTGTGAATTACTTAAATGGGTATAGATATGACAAAAGCTTAGTTAAATGGATGAGGGTATTATAGTAATTTTTTTTTGGATGGGTGTTTAATGCCTATTGACTTTGTGTTTCTTCATCATTTTTTCTTCTTCTTGTTGTTGGGTGGCCGGCTCATCAAAGAGAGAAGAGAGCAAGAGAACAAGTGATGGTTTTGATGATTTCAAGTTCAAAGTGAAGGAAGTTTTCAAAGTTACAAGTTGGAGTTTCAAGGAATTTCATTATTTGGTAAGTTTGCTCTTGTTTACCCTTGTTATTTTTGAAGTTATGCTTGAGTTGAGTTGTGATTTGATGATGGTATGATTAAGTTGCTTATGGTGTGATTTTAAGTATTGATTTTGCTTGATAGATGAGAAGTTGGGTTGGTGTTGGTGATGGAAGAGTAAGAGTTGTGTTTAGTGAAATTGTTTCTGTTTTACAATTAGTAAAGGCTGTGATTTGTATGATTTTTAATTAATTATAGAAAAATGTTTTTGAATTGAATTTTTGATATGTTGTGTCTCTATGAGTCTAGAATGACTGAAAAATATGTTGATTCGATTTTGGAATGGTTATGAGTTTAGAAAGATTATTTTTATTAGACCTGTTCCAGCAGGTACCTTAACTGAGACAGCTGTATTTCGGGATTTTTAATAAAATGTAGAAAAATCATATCCAATTGAATTTTGGATATGTTGTTGCTTAGTGAGTCTAGTATTTGAGAAAAATAATTTGGAACCACGTTGATTGAATTTGATTTATGGAATTCACAAAGTTCAGAATTGCTGCCAGGATGCAGGGCAATTGGGGCAGTCTGGTTAGGTGAACTATTTGACCAAGATTTTGTGTTCAGTTTGATCTGAAATTTTAAAGGAATGATTTTAAGATACAAAACTAAATTCAGTAAAAATTTTAGAATTTTTAGTCAAGTAGATTATTTTATACAATTTTTCAAAATAAGGATAAAATGGAGTCTAAAACCAGAATGTACTATTCATATGGTCATTTTGCTAATATTCCTTTTGGATTAGGTTGTGAAGAGGTTGAATTGCCCTAATTGCATTGTTGAGATTGAATAATGTTATGTTATGCATTGTGAATGGTAATGTGTTTCATGAGTAATGCACATTGAAATGTTATACCAAAGATGTTATAGTGATTCAAATGAAATATGATTGAAGTATGCATTGATGATAGGATTGAATAATAATGTGAGTGTTTAGATAATGTAATGAATATTGTATATAATGATTGCTTAACTTGCTTGTGAAAAAGAAATGAATTGAAAAGGTATTGATAAGTTTAATGAACGGACCTATCCGTCTCCTGCGGAACCATGCGGACCCAGTGGGTTGGGCAACCGATCTTGGACTACCGATCTGGTAGGAGGAAGGTTCGATATAGTCAGTATTATACGTACCTATTTGCCTCCTGCAGAACCATGCGGACCCATTGGAATGGGCAACCGAACTTGGACAACCGACCTGGATGGGGAAAGGTATGTTACTGATAATGTTATACGTGCCTTTTTGCCTCCTGCGGACCCTTGGGATTGGAGGGCAACCGACCTGGTTGGGAAAGGGTACGTATATAAAGTCATAGTTGTTGGCTATAATGATAAATTTAAATGAGTATAATGAATGGTGCTATTATATGAATATTGATGTGACATTGAACAAAGCAACATATTGAATAAATAATATGCTTTTGATTGATATATGTAATTAATTTGTGACATTGCATTTTAGCATGAATTATCTTACTAAGCCCTTGGCTTAGCGCGATAGTGTTTAATCGCGCAGGTAATAGAGCTGATAGAGTCGAACCCGAGAGTTCATCAAGACCAAGTGAGAGTAGACCTTGAAGAGTTGATTTTGGGAACTTAAAGATCAGAAGAGAATTGCCAATCATGTATACTTCTTTATATTTTGTAAAGTAATGTTTATAATGTAAAAGTATGGATATATTTAAAAATGTAATCAAGTGTTTGTAAATATGTACATATTTTATAACTTCCGCTGGGTAATATTTAAATGTATATATATATATAACTAATATGTTTTGTTTTATAAGTAAATGATCTACTTTTCTATAATGTATAATGATAAGGGTATTGTATCAAGTTTAAAGTGTTTTGAATATTAAGAAAACCGTAGCATCCCTATGTTTGATGCACTTATGCTACATTGTTGTGGTTGTAGTGTGTGGGCATTGGATATGGGGGTGTTACAAGAAGTGTAAATCCTTTTTGCAGGTTGTAGTTGAGGTTATAAGGGGGATTTATTGGAAGTGTACTGAGAATGATTTTGGTTGCATTGGTTTGTGTAAAAATATTTTCAAAAATCAAAAAAAAAAAACCAGTTTTGTCGACACTTGGGACTCAATTTTTAAGTGAAACTATGGCAAAATTTCTATAAAAATTGGAACTAAAATTTGACTAAGTAAAATTGGTAGCAACATTAGGTTAGTGTGGCGCCTCTACTCAGCTTACACACGTAGGTCGGGAAGGGGTGTTACATAGGTTCACTAATACATATAACATCATTTTCCATATCACTAATTCTATAATTATACCACATACATATTCATAGGTCACCTTCATAATGTGATTCATACATTTGTTTATATATCATAATTTCATTCATATTGAAAACTCAGTTCACATATCATATACATGTATACACTTAAATATATGCTCTTATTTTATTTTCCTTTTTCATACATTCAATACAAATTTAATGTTTATCACTTTTTTTTTTTAAATACTATCCTTCTCATTCTTCCAATATGATGTAAAGTATTTATTCACACTACAAATATATATTCTGACTATAATAACATTTCACATCCATCTTGGTCACATTCCCAATGTGACATCTCTTTCACTTTCGTCTTTAAAAACATTTAATATACTTCCATATCCATTTTTACCCTTTGCAGTATAGTGACTTAAAATAGCTCATTTTCATTCGCTTATTCACTTCCCTTTATACTTCAAAAAAAATTTTCATACCATCAATCACATTGTTCAATTCATAATACTTTCATATGCAATATTAGTCATTTCATCTAGCTCATGTATTGCATATACATTAAACCATTAATATCCAAATAATCTTTATCAAATTCCACTAAAACTTTAACTTTTCAACTTACTACTTCGCTTAAGCTTCAACTTGCCAAACGCATCTTTTCTTAATATCAACTTTAAAAACATCTTATATATATATATATATATCACAAAGCAATATCAAAACATATAATTTTCACAATTATCAAGCTCATTTCAAAAATCTCAAATGTCACATATTACCACCATTACCATGAGCTTTCACAATATCCAAGCATCTCATATTTCTAACATTGAATTCACAATAACTTTAAATAGTCACACTTTGTCTATACTAATCAACTCATTCAATATTCCACCATACTCTCCTCATTTTAGTAACATATCTTTCAATATTAACAATTCAACAATACTTCCTCTATCTAGCAAACCCAACATAAACTCTATTATAAAGAGATTCAAAGTGTAGAGGAAAGAGTACATACTCTTATATTAATTTTGATTTCATCTCATGTTCAACTTTATTCTCCTTTTCATTTCTTTATATTTCAACACATTTAACAATTCACTTTACTTGCATAAATTTCCAAATTTTTTTTTCGATTTATCAATTAAACTTATATAAATCCATATCATTTCTTTCTCTAGCTTTACATTCATATAAAACATCATTCACACACTAGCATCCATCTCATATAACACAGATATTCTACCATTCATATAACGCCACATCCGAGACCAACCTAGGTGTTAATGCATATGCATGTATTACCAATTACATTCCAAAACTCTTCTTTTTAATTCTCTTTAAACGTTTCAAATTTTTTTTTTAAGTTCACTTAGGCCGAGAATCTCGAACCTAAGCTCTGATACAAAAATAATTGTAACACCCCGATACCCTATATAAGTACTATACATATACCTAGTATACGTTCAGTAAGTATATAAAGTATGAGGATGTCACTTTTCATTACCTTTTAAAAACCTGTAACAGAGTTCAAACCATAATACGTTACTTTAAATAACATTTACAAAATCATTATCATTATCAAAACTTCATTTATACATATAAGTACTTTCTCGTCAGAAATACATCATAATTAAAAGTTATACATGTATGCATCACCCTCTAGTTGGTCTCGATAAACTCTTACTCTTCTCGTGGCATAACAGCTGGACTTCCAGATCAACCGCATATCCACCTGCGCGATTACACAACCGCGCTAAGCCCGAGAGCTTAGTAATACAAATATGAAATATAAACATACATTATAGAAATTCTAACATATAATGATATATCAATTCAATGTACCATTAGTTATTATCATGTTTTTCCTTTTTAATTGCACCTTTCATATATCTCGGCTAATTTCATATATTATGTACATATATACATAAACATTATCACCGACCACAATCCATCACTAGTATTCATAATCAATATATCATTACACATACATTACATATTATACATCATAACATTAAGTTATTCACAATTCACCAATCATGATTCATCACTAATACTCACAATCAATATTTCAATACACACATTACATATCATACCAATCATGAATCACATTTCCAATAAAGTCAACCATAGATCTCATTACTCATTTCTTTCAAGACTTGTATATCACATTGACAACAAAGACAGACTCGGGACCAAAAGACACTAATATGCTATTCAATTTTCAGAGTTAATGCTTTGGTTTTGTTATCACATTTATCATTATCATAGACCCAACTAGGCTTCAAGGATTTAGATTCAACCAAGCTTCAAGGGGAACATAGCATGCTAAGTCTCAACCCAACTTGGCTTCAAGAACCAATCCAACCTAGCTTCAAGGGTTGTAACATCTCAATTAGGCTTCAAGGACTAGACCCAACCAAGCTTCAAGGGGAGTAAAACATGTTAAACTTCTACCCAACTTGGCTTCAAGGATCAAGCCCAACCTAACTTTAAGAGATTGTTACTATCATTAGGCATGCCACCAACAACAAACTCTGAAAATGGAATAACACATTAGTCACACAATTCATTTATTATTTCATTATCCATTTCATTCTCAATTGAATCATTATCTAGGCAAACATGCCTCATTTATCACAATTGAATCATCATAGCCAATCACAATGGCTTCAATCATATCATTCACATCATTATAACTCAGAACATTAGTTTCACACCTCTTTATGTCTCAATTCACATTATACACTTCATCATTCAAGCATACATAATGCATTTCATTGCACATGTATCTTAAATTCATTGTCATATAAACCATATGTCTATTTATTTCATTTTAATCATCATTATCAATTATGATAACATCACATTTCATCATTTCTCAAGACACATTAACATCATTCATTATTAAAACATTTATCATAACAAATTGCATTGCACATACCTTTTTGGATGATCCTCGTCTCTTTCACACTCAAGAACTACTCCCATCAAGCTATACATAATCAATTATCTCATCATATCTTTCACATTTTACATATTGCATCATTGATGTAACACTACAAAGTACATTATTCATATAACACATTACCATTCACAAGATTCACAATGCATAAAACATAGCATTGTTCATATAGTATCATATGCATCATCATTGTCATCAAATGAATGTTCAATCTCAACAATGCAAGAAGAACAAAGGAACAATCACAGTAGCTAACACCCTCAAGGGACACGGCCAAGCTTGTGGCCGTGTCTCTCAACACCAATTCAAGCCGAGGCAGACACGGGCAAAGGACACGGCCTTGTCTCTCAACAAAAATCAGGCAGTGGCAAACACAGTCAAGGGACACGTCCAAGCCAGTGGCCGTGTCTCTCCAAAATTCATCCAACACGGCCAAGTTTCATTAAGCTTGGCCGTGTCTCTCCAAAATCTTAAGTCTTGGCCGTGTCTCTCATGAACAAAAACCCTAAATATGGCCAAAACTCTTTTAATTGCATTTAAACACATTGTGCACACCATAACTTCATTCAAATGGATCTAAACTATGTCATTAACACTTATTTTACATATTCATCACAATATTCTCATTAACAAAACATTAACAGCACATTTAAACACATACCACTTCAAAACCCTAAAACCAACATCATTCTTATTCTTTCAATACCAACATCCACTTAACTTACCATCCTCAAACCAAAACCAACACCAATTTAACTTACAATCAAACTCAACACTTATAAACACATCTCAACCACACCAAATCATAATCCCAACAAATCAAAACTCACTTCAAACACAACTTCAAAAATAACAAGGGAAAACAAGAGAGTACTTACCTCAATTGAAGAAATTTCACAAATCTCCAACTTAATCCTTTGATTCTTCCTTCAATTTGATGTTAGAAATCAAAACACCTCACTTGCTCTCTCTTTCCCTTTGGTAGCCGGCCACACCAAGCAAAGAAGAGAAAATGAAGACAAGTCAAACTTCTCTTCTTCTTTAAATCTCCACCAAGCAATCCTAACAAAGCAATTACCAAATTGCCCTCATCCATTTAACTGAACTCTTGTCACTTATATGCCCATTTAAGTAATTTCACATATCACAAATAAATATCCTCTTCCATTGACCATCCCTTTTGACCAACATATATGTTATATATATTACCATATACCCAACATATACATTATCCCAAAATACATTTTTCCTTTCCAATAACACATAAACATTTAATTCAAATCAAACAACAATTACATCAATACTCTAGGGCACATTTTGGGATATTCAATTCTCCCCCTCCAAAAAGAATTTCGTCCTCGAATTATCAGTATCATAACAATCCATTCTTAACAAAATGTTATCTTAACTTCCATATGAAGTTAATTATATGCTTAAGTTATTATGTCACCAAACCATATAATTTCAACTCTCCCCTTTTTAATCAACCATCTTCTCTATATCCATAACTCATCATTCTATAACGTTTATACATCTTATCACTTCCTTGATCAAACCATTAAAGAACTCATTACCATTCCTATTAATGTCTTTATACAATAATCAGATCATTTTATAGCACACTTACACTTCGTCCAATCTTAATATTTAATATATATTGTTCCTCATCTCTTTGTAATTACCCTCTTAACTTTAACCTTAGAAACCATTGGTTAATATCTGAGCATTAATTATCCCGTCATTACAATTACTGTCTAAAATAGACATTTATCAAACCTCAATGGATAACAAGATCCTTATTTTTCACAAATGGATTACTTCTTTAGCATGCTTTTCACTTAACTTATATATTAATACACTACCTTTCAACTTATTTTGTAAATAACCATCTTTTCCCTTTTATCATAATTTATAACTACTATAACTCCATTCATTCATGTCCAAACACACTCTAAATTTTACATCATATACATTATCATGAAAATAATTATACTCTTAGTACAACTATACACATTAAATCTCAATAGTGATTCATAATTCTTAGCCAAATCCAGATCACTTGATCTATCTGCCACAATATACCCACATTCCAATCTTGTTCAATTCCAACCAACGATTATTTATTTAACTTATCATGAAATTCACAATATTCATATATGTATATATATATCTTCATTCCATTAGGGCAATTTATATTCAATTCCTGATCTCTTCCGATCCATATTCAATCAAATTATCATAATAACAAATCACTTCAAATTATCTTTTAATATACACATAGTTTATTCACTTAAACCTCAAGTTACATACCATAACATATTCAGTATAACTTTCAGTCATATTTTATAATTTCTCCCTTTTAAATATCTCTTCACATTTTATATCATTGTTATATTTAATTTGATTACCTTTTTGTCATATTATCCATAACTCAACACATTTCCATAATTTCCTTTTTCTCTCTTTACCTTCACAACTATAACCAAAATTTTAACATAAAATGATAAAGTACAACTTTATCCATCATAACTTTTAACTATACTTCTCAAACAAAGTTTTCAATCTCACCAAATCTGTATTACAATCATTCTATCTAAGATCCACAACATTAACCGATTAAATATACTGAACAAAACACATGGCTTTAAGAGATTAATATTCAAGCCTGGAACTTTTAAATCAATACTGTTCTTTTATAACTTTATTCTCAATCTTTACAAATACAAGGCTAAGGTGTATCTCAAGAATTATATATTCCTTCTTTACATTTTTGGTATAACAGAAATTAACACATTCCAACTCCATTTCAAACTAATTTGCACTCGATTATATGATCTTTATCAACTTAGTTCATGTTTCAACAATATTACTATATACATATTCAATCATATGCAGTTCCCATATAATTTCTATCCGTCACTTCATTTCTAATCCATTTACAATCTCTTATAATATAATTACATAGAACTTTCCATATGTGAATACTTTGGGACTCTAAATATCATATGATTATCACGTTCAATGCTCACAATAACAATTTCCACTATCCAATATTACTCAAGTCCATTCCATACTTACTTCCATCACATAATCCATCTAACATTACACAATTCAAGACCTAATCTCTCTTAGGTTCACTAATACATATAACATCATTTTCCATATCACTAATTCTATAATTATACCACATACATATTCATAGGTCACCTTCATAATGTGATTCATACATTTGTTTATATATCATAATTTCATTCATATTGAAAACTCAGTTCACATATCATATACATGTATACACTTAAATATATGCTCTTATTTTATTTTCCTTTTTCATACATTCAATACAAATTTAATGTTTATCACTTTTTTTTAAATACTATCCTTCTCATTCTTCCAATATGATGTAAAGTATTTATTCACACTACAAATATATATTCTGACTATAATAACATTTCACATCCATCTTGGTCACATTCCCAATGTGACATCTCTTTCACTTTCGTCTTTAAAAACATTTAATATACTTCCATATCCATTTTTACCCTTTGCAGTATAGTGACTTAAAATAGCTCATTTTCATTCGCTTATTCACTTCCCTTTATACTTCAAAAAAAATTTTCATACCATCAATCACATTGTTCAATTCATAATACTTTCATATGCAATATTAGTCATTTCATCTAGCTCATGTATTGCATATACATTAAACCATTAATATCCAAATAATCTTTATCAAATTCCACTAAAACTTTAACTTTTCAACTTACTACTTCGCTTAAGCTTCAACTTGCCAAACGCATCTTTTCTTAATATCAACTTTAAAAACATCTTATATATATATATATATATCACAAAGCAATATCAAAACATATAATTTTCACAATTATCAAGCTCATTTCAAAAATCTCAAATGTCACATATTACCACCATTACCATGAGCTTTCACAATATCCAAGCATCTCATATTTCTAACATTGAATTCACAATAACTTTAAATAGTCACACTTTGTCTATACTAATCAACTCATTCAATATTCCACCATACTCTCCTCATTTTAGTAACATATCTTTCAATATTAACAATTCAACAATACTTCCTCTATCTAGCAAACCCAACATAAACTCTATTATAAAGAGATTCAAAGTGTAGAGGAAAGAGTACATACTCTTATATTAATTTTGATTTCATCTCATGTTCAACTTTATTCTCCTTTTCATTTCTTTATATTTCAACACATTTAACAATTCACTTTACTTGCATAAATTTCCAATTTTTTTTAAATTTATCAATTAAACTTATATAAATCCATATCATTTCTTTCTCTAGCTTTACATTAATGTAAAACATCATTCACACACTAGCATCCATCTCATATAACACAGATATTCTACCATTCATATAACGCCACATCCGAGACCAACCTAGGTGTTAATGCATATGCATGTATTACCAATTACATTCCAAAACTCTTCTTTTTAATTCTATTTAAACGTTTCAAATTTTTTTTTAAGTTCACTTAGGCCGAGAATCTCGAACCTAAGCTTTGATACCAAAATAATTGTAACACCCCGATACCCTATATAAGTACTATACATATACCTAGTATACGTTCAGTAAGTATATAAAGTATGAGGATGTCACTTTTCATTACCTTTTAAAAACCTGTAACAGAGTTCAAACCATTATACGTTACTTTAAATAACATTTACAAAATCATTATCATTATCAAAACTTCATTTATACATATAAATACTTTCTCGTCAGAAATACATCATAATTAAAAGTTATACATGTATGCATCACCCTCTAGTTGGTCTCGATAAACTCTTACTCTTCTCGTGGCATAACAGCTGGAGTTCCAGATCAACCGCATATCCACCTGCGCGATTACACAACCGCGCTAAGCCCGAGAGCTTAGTAATACAAATATGAAATATAAACATACATTATAGAAATTCTAACATATAATGATATATCAATTCAATGTACCATTAGTTATTATCATGTTTTTTATTTTTAATTGCACCTTTCATATATCTCGGCTAATTTCATATATTATGTACATATATACATAAACATTATCACCGACCACAATCCATCACTAGTATTCATAATCAATATATCATTACACATACATTACATATTATACATCATAACATTAAGTTATTCACAATTCACCAATCATGATTCATCACTAATACTCACAATCAATATTTCAATACACACATTACATATCATACCAATCATGAATCACATTTCCAATGAAGTCAACCATAGATCTCATTACTCATTTCTTTCAACACTTGTATATCACATTGACAACAAAGAAAGACTCGGGCCAAAAAGACACTAATATGCTATTCAATTTTCAGAGTTAATGCTTTGGTTTTGTTATCACATTTATCATTATCATAGACCCAACTAGGCTTCAAGGATTTAGATTCAACCAAGCTTCAAGGGGAACATAGCATGCTAAGTCTCAACCCAACTTGGCTTCAAGAACCAATCCAACCTAGCTTCAAGGGTTGTAACATCTCAATTAGGCTTCAAGGACTAGACCCAACCAAGCTTCAAGGGGAGTAAAACATGTTAAACTTCTACCCAACTTGGCTTCAAGGATCAAGCCCAACCTAACTTTAAGAGATTGTTACTATCATTAGGCATGCCACCAACAACAAACTCTGAAAATGGAATAACACATTAGTCACACAATTCATTTATTATTTCATTATCCATTTCATTCTCAATTGAATCATTATCTAGGCAAACATGCCTCATTTATCACAATTGAATCATCATAGCCAATCACAATGGCTTCAATCATATCATTCACATCATTATAACTCAGAACATTAGTTTCACACCTCTTTATGTCTCAATTCACATTATACACTTCATCATTCAAGCATACATAATGCATTTCATTGCACATGTATCTTAAATTCATTGTCATATAAACCATATGTCTATTTATTTCATTTTAATCATCATTATCAATTATGATAACATCACATTTCATCATTTCTCAAGACACATTAACATCATTCATTATTAAAACATTTATCATAACAAATTGCATTGCACATACCTTTTTGGATGATCCTCGTCTCTTTCACACTCAAGAACTACTCCCATCAAGCTATACATAATCAATTATCTCATCATATCTTTCACATTTTACATATTGCATCATTGATGTAACACTACAAAGTACATTATTCATATAACACATTACCATTCACAAGATTCACAATGCATAAAACATAGCATTGTTCATATAGTATCATATGCATCATCATTGTCATCAAATGAATGTTCAATCTCAACAATGCAAGAAGAACAAAGGAACAATCACAGTAGCTAACACCCTCAAGGGACACGGCCAAGCTTGTGGCCGTGTCTCTCAACACCAATTCAAGCCGAGGCAGACACGGGCAAAGGACACGGCCTTGTCTCTCAACAAAAATCAGGCAGTGGCAAACACAGTCAAGGGACACGTCCAAGCCAGTGGCCGTGTCTCTCCAAAATTCATCCAACACGGCCAAGTTTCATTAAGCTTGGCCGTGTCTCTCCAAAATCTTAAGTCTTGGCCGTGTCTCTCATGAACAAAAACCCTAAATATGGCCAAAACTCTTTTAATTGCATTTAAACACATTGTGCACACCATAACTTCATTCAAATGGATCTAAACTATGTCATTAACACTTATTTTACATATTCATCACAATATTCTCATTAACAAAACATTAACAGCACATTTAAACACATACCACTTCAAAACCCTAAAACCAACATCATTCTTATTCTTTCAATACCAACATCCACTTAACTTACCATCCTCAAACCAAAACCAACACCAATTTAACTTACAATCAAACTCAACACTTATAAACACATCTCAACCACACCAAATCATAATCCCAACAAATCAAAACTCACTTCAAACACAACTTCAAAAATAACAAGGGAAAACAAGAGAGTACTTACCTCAATTGAAGAAATTTCACAAATCTCCAACTTAATCCTTTGATTCTTCCTTCAATTTGATGTTAGAAATCAAAACACCTCACTTGCTCTCTCTTTCCCTTTGGTAGCCGGCCACACCAAGCAAAGAAGAGAAAATGAAGACAAGTCAAACTTCTCTTCTTCTTTAAATCTCCACCAAGCAATCCTAACAAAGCAATTACCAAATTGCCCTCATCCATTTAACTGAACTCTTGTCACTTATATGCCCATTTAAGTAATTTCACATATCACAAATAAATATCCTCTTCCATTGACCATCCCTTTTGACCAACATATATGTTATATATATTACCATATACCCAACATATACATTATCCCAAAATACATTTTTCCTTTCCAATAACACATAAACATTTAATTCAAATCAAACAACAATTACATCAATACTTCTAGGGCACATTTTGGGATATTACACAGCCCACAGGCCAGACAGCCCGCGTGCTTCCGATTTTTTGACCAAATCTTGTTTTACCCAGTTTTCTAATTTTTCCTAAACAATTGGTATTTTCTTATTAAAATAGGATTAGGACTCTTTATTTTCCTATAAATACCACATTAAAAGAAGAACAAAAAGGGGGAGGAAAAATTGGTGATCGAGAATTGGACTATTAAACTTGTATTGGATCGGAGTAAAAAACAGAAAATCCTAGCCAGAGAAGATTAGCAACAAGCAAGCAATCAACAATTCATCAAAGGTAGCCACACTGCCTTTGTCTTTGTTCATCCAGAAGTCAATTTTGGTGGAACCAACTGCGCAGGTTTGATCTTTAATCATAGATTATATATTTACGGCAGCTTTGTTTCTTTGATGAATAAGAACATGCACACGGTACTTTGATCCTTAAATATTTAGTAATTTGATCTTTGTTTCAATAACTTAAATTGTTTCTTCTGTTTCCAAAAACCTAAAAAGTACTCTTATGTTTCAAAAAACCTTAAGAACCCTAAATTATTTCTTTTGATTCCAAAAACTTAAAAACCCTAATTTATTTCTTCTGTTTCCAAAAGCCTTAACAACCCTAATTTATTTCTTCTGATTCCAAAAGACTTAAAAACCCTAATTTATTTCTTCTGTTTCCAAAAAACCTTAAAAACCTTAAATCATTTCTTTTGTTTTTAAAAACTCTAAAAACCCTAATCTTCTTTACATTTTCTAAAAATTATAATTATTTTTATAAAAATCTTAACTATTTTCTTAAATTCTAAATCCAAATATATTTTCCAAAAAACCAAAAACCCTAATTCTCTCAAAACTAATACGGTAAACCCTAGTTTTCCTAATAATTCTTAAAATCTTAAAATCTTATAAATCTAAACCCTAAAGCCATAATCTAATAAAACTAAAATCACAATCCAGTAGCTAAGAATTATAAACTCTAATATCTTAAGATTCCAAAATCCTAATTTCATAATGTTACCCCTAAACCCTAATTTGATTAACCAAAAAAACTTACTACTTTCTTATATTCACAAAACCCTAATCCATTCCAATTTTCTTAAACCTTTACAGTAGCCTAAACAAATAACAATAATAATGTTAAAATTCCAAAACCCTAAATATTAATTAAAGAACTTTAAATAGCGACAGTAAACCCTAATTATTATCTTTACTTGCTTTATTTAATTTTAGATTTGATTATGTAGTTTATTATATGCTTTGATGGTTGATTTATTTAATTTCAATGCTTGATTTATTTAATTTATCATGGATGGATGTTTTCTTTATTGTTATTATTTGTTTGTTTTAGTATTAAAATTGTAAGAGGTATGTTTGCACTTTGTGGGTACCTCATTAGTTAAATATCATGTAATTTAAATTGCTTTTATATTTTGGACCAATGTAAAGGACATGTTTCTACCTTTCGGTGGGTGTCCTATTTAGCTTAGACATGAACGATGTAAGGATATATTTTCATCCTCGGATGGGTGTCCATTTATTTGCTTTGTTTGGACAATGCTTTGATTTTAATACAATGATGCTTTATTTCAATTGTTGCATGTAATAGGGATAATATTGTTATATTTAAGAATTTTATAATATTAAGACCTGTAAAGGAGGCCGGTTCCAATGAACCGGGCGTTGTGGGGGTGCTGGGCAATTTCTCACCTTCCCCACACGTACCCAACTTTTCAAACCCATTAGGGGGTTGGGGATTCCTTAGGAATCGAGTCATGCACCCCTTTCTTTTTTTTTTGGCCCATCCGGGTGGCGACTCCATTTTCTCCGGGCTTAGGCCTATGTTCTCTAAAAGGCTGAGCCTAAACAGTGCTAAAGTCGCAAGAACCATTCCACCGGGAGTGTGGGCAAAAATCCCCACTCACACCTCTGCAAAAGAGATCTGGCATAATCAAACTTCTCTTCTGGACTAGCCTGCAACTACCTATTTCTGCAAACACAGCAGAAATTACTATATCAGAGATCAGAAACTACCAATGCCAATGCATGTATTACAATTAAAAATCATTTTCAAATCCCCATTTTCTCTCTCTATCAACCCACCTAGGTCGAGAACCTCAAATCTAGGCTCTGATACCAAAATAAATGTAACACTTTTATATCCTATATATGTACAATACATATTTCTAGCATATGTAAAATACGCATATACGATACAAAAATGTCACCAACCAGTTTAATAAAAATTTTCACATTTCAAATTTAAAATTTCAAATACTAAATATATAAAATTAAATAGTATATAAATATTCTTTGCTCGTTATAGGAACCCAAAATAAACATTTTATATGAAAAACTTTGGGAAAAATTTTATATGAAAATCTCTGGGAAAAATTCGCCAGAGTTTTGTCTGTAATTTGGATGTTTCCAAAATTTAGAAAAACACAACTTGCAAAAAGAACATACTCCCAAATAATTTCAATTCACCATCTCAGCCATACTCCTCAATTTCACCAAGTTTCTCAAACAATTATATATATATATATATTTTAGAACACATTTACACTACCATTTCAAATAACTTAAACCCAAATTTTTTTTATAGTTTACAATACATAAAATCCAAAACATAATATATTATGCATAATACACAAAATATACAATAACATAAAATATATACATGTTGCTGACAATGTTTCTGATCTCGATATCAACTTTGCACACTCAACCACAAGTCTAGACCCAACTTGGTCTAGAAGAACTCTCTGGCTCAGCTGAATCTACCCTGTCACCTGCGCGATGTAAACAATTGCGCTAAGCCGAAGCCTAGTGGTACAAACTTTGATAATAACAAAAATCAAATGCAATGCCAATGCACAATACTTATGAATATCTCATCATTCCATTTTCTTATACTTTTCAATTATTTCACATAAAAACAAAGACAAACATGGGCCCAAAGATAACTAATATGCTATTCAAATTTTAGAGTTACTATTTTGGTCTATAATGATACTATGTGTCTAACCTCGTAGGCAATATATCAATGTAAAAATCCAACTAGGCCTGAGCTTACGACCCGGTCATTTCACCCAGCCTAGCTTTAAATATTTATTTTTGAGGCTTACGACCTGATAATTTCACCTCAAAAATATTTTCACAATGACGCCCAGCGTCTAGCCCGTAGGCAATCATAGGCATGCCGCCAAACATAAAACTCTGAAAATTGAATAACATACTAGACACACAATTTATTCTTATTCCTCATTATTAATCTTTTTCTCATTGTCACATATTCAATATATGCACATTGCCTTATTTTCTTATTTTCTTATTTTTTTTCTCACTTTTCTCATTTATCTCAGTATCAATTCATTTCATTATATTTCCACATATCTCATTACATTATATCACATTTTTTTTATTCACAACACATTACCCAATCACTTTGGGTATTTCCACATAATACACATTTTAATCACATTTACACAATTTAGCCATTATCAATGGCTTTTCACAATGCATTTAACACATATATGACATTACAAATATCATAACACATTATTCATGCACAACCAATGTACAAAGTAGCTTAACACATTTTTCAACCAAAATGAGTTAAGCCCAAATGTCATACAAACATAACCAATGTATTCAAAGTTTGTACATACCTCAAATAGCAACCCAAAGCAAGCTTACACAACCTCCAACCCTATCTTTCTAACTTGCCCTTCACCACTTGGTTGAAGCAAATCAACCTCCCTCAATGCCTAAACCAAATGTGATAACAAATAATCGTTTAGTATCACATTTAATGGCATTTCCAATATTAAACCATAATTAAACATCACTCCTACAAATTTTCAAAAATTTAGCCTTTCCTTACATTAATATTAGAATTCCATTCTATTCCATTTAAATTAGTGTTTTAAGTTTATTTATATTATTAAAAATATATTTTAATACATTTAAACCATTTACATTACAAAAACACATTCTTATACACAAAACCCAAAAATGGCATAACCTTCCCCCATTGAAGGTTTTCCATTCCAACACAATCCATTAATCATTTCAAGCTTATTTTCATCACTTTTAACACTAAAACAACATGCTTAAACAAATAAAATCACACAATTCAACAACTTTGGAAAATTACTTTTCCAAAACCCTAAATATCCACTTCCATTCTCAAACTCCAACCAAACACAACCAAATCCAATATTTGACTTTACTTGTTTATGCATCAAAACAACTCATTTGGAATCAGTTTGCTCAATTAAAGCTCATGTTTTCACAAACCCAAAAGTTCCATAACCCTAAATTCTCTCTCTTCACAATTCTTTATCCAAACTCCATCATCTCTTCAATCTAACCTTAAAATCATTGTTAACTACCCAAAATAATGTCATACACACCAATTCCAACAATTATAACATACTACTTCAAAAATTCAAAACTCACATAATTCAATTTTCCATGGAATTCAAAGAAATGGGTTGGAAACTTACCAAATTTGGTGGAAATCACCAAAAATCCACTTAAAACTTGTTAAATCCTTCAATTTATGGAGTATGGAAGAATCAAATTTCTTGTTCTAGCTCCCACGGAGGTTCGGCTCTTGATGGAGAAGAAGAAGATGCAAAAACCTTTTAATTTTCTTTTTTTTCCTTTCATCTTTATTTTAAAATATATATATATATATATTAAAATAATTTAATAATTAATTAATTGTTTAATAAATTAAAAGTCCTAAATTACCTCTTTCATTGAAATTTTTTTTTGAATTATTTTATTAATTTTAGATTTCTAAAATTTATTTATAAAAATGCCATTGGACTTTGACTTTTCTTTTAAAAAGTATTGACTTTTATATGCTATGTACATTTTACATATATATAGCATATATATTCCACTTTTTCATTTAAAATCCCTTCATTTTTCATTTAAAACCATTAATTTAATTTATCCTTTTAAATTATAATTTATTTCATCAAATTTTTTAAAAATTAGAAATTTTCAAAAATTTTGGGATATTACATGAGGTCCAGTGGGGATTACTTTATATCTATCAGGAAACACTATAGTCTAGTCAGAATTTTTGAACTTTTGCTTAATGCTCTTCCAGGTTGGTCCACGTGGCTTTCATTAATTGAGTGGAGGTTCAATGGCTTCTAACTTATGAATAATTTAAACTTCCCGGCCAGACCACATTAAGATTCGATCAGAATAATTGTTGTCCAGCCAAAAACTGTGCTTGCTTTTGGTCAAAAACTCTACTAGATGATTTTAAGAAAATCTGCCTTGAAAGTCTGGTCGGAATATCATTAGGTCCAGTCGGACTTTTGCTTGGTACTGTGAGATTTTGAGAATACTTTCAGCTGTGAATCTCTTTGTGTGTTTTGCAATTTTTTCATCCAATAGTTCGATCATACTAATTAATGGTCTGGTCAGAATTTTTAAGGTACGATGAGATTTTGAGCGTACCTCAGACCGTGAAACCTTCTGAGTAAATTTTCTCAACTTGGCATTAAAGGTCCGTTCGGTATTTTGGGTGGTCCGATCGGACTTTTGAGATTTTTTTCAAAAAAATAAGTTCTTGCAAAATGTAACTTGATACAAGTATTAGATTAATTCAATTTAATTGCCTAAGATCAAAAATAGATTAATTGGGCCAATAAAATATTTTTAGATATTTAAAATGATCATCAAGGGTTTTTCTGAATATTAATACATTATCAATATATACTATACAAAATTTTATATAAGGGTTGAATATATCATTCATTACTCTTTGGAATTCAGAAGGTGCATTTTTTAATCTAAAAGGCATAACATTCCATTCGTACTGGCCAGATGAAATAATAAATAATGTTTTATATCTATCTTTAGGATTAATTTGAATTACCAAAAGCTAGATTTCATATCAAATTTACTAAATAAGTTTGCTTCATATAATCTATTTATTAAATCTTTTTTAATTTGGAAAAGGTTGCCTAACCCATTTTAATGCTTTATTTAGAGGTTTATAATTTGTGGCTAATCTTAGGACTCCTCTTCCTATTTTAGAGGCCTTGTTAACATAAAATGCAGCATCAGACCATGAGCTTCAAGACTTACATATTAGTTCTTTATATCTAAGTCTGTAATTTATTTTTTACAATATTCTATTAAGTGTGGGGCCATTTAAATGGGCCCACCCTTAGTTGTAATGGACTTTTCATCAGAGCCAACTTCATAATGTGAATCAATCATATGCTATTTTCTATTCCAAAATATATTTGGTAGATCAACACACAGTTCATTTTCTATTTGGGTTTTAATTTGGTCCATTTTATTTTTTACCAAATCTATTTTTAATTGATCATTTATCCTCTGTAATTGAAAGCTATTTTCAAGATTACAAAGATGTTCTATTTTAGCTTTTATTAAGGCATTAATTTCTAATCTAAAGATAGAGTGTACCTTAAGGAGGTTTAAATTTTTCTTTCTAGGTTTTTCTATAAAAGGAAATATAATTTTTATGAATTTTGATTTTAAATTTTATACTATCATCTTTTACTTCTCAGAACCATTCACTTTTTGGGGTGGTAGTAAAAGTATATAACAAAGATTTTATTTTAAAGTTTTAATTTGTAGACTTAAGTTTATGATCTATGACTAGGAATTTAAATATGCAGTAAGACCCGTTGTTAGCCAATGATAGGCGTTGTAGTGCAACAAGTCAATGGTCACTTCTAAACATAAATTAGAAGTAACATCCGAAATTTTTAAAAATTAAATAAAATAAATTAAAATTTAATTAAATAAATTAAATAAATAATTTAAATAGAAAATTAAAGAATTTTAAATGAAAAAGTGGAATATATATGTGAAATTTACATGAAATATACATAAAGTATATTCAAGTTATCAGAAGTCAACTTTTTAAAGTCAAAAGTCAAAGGTCAAGGGCATTTTTGCAATTAAACTTTGAAAATTAAAAATTATTTAAATAATTTAAAAATAAATTATTTTTAATGGAAGATGTAATTTTAGAATTTTTATTAATTAAATAAATAATTAAATAATTAATATAATATTATATATATGGATATAAAAAAAGTGGATGGAGAGAGAAATGAGCATTTGATCTTCTTCTTCTTCTTCTTCTTCCTTGTGCCGATTTTCCATAGCCATCCAAGAGAGGGTTTTTCTTTTTCCAAGCTTCCAAAATTGAAGGATTTAACAAGTTTCAAGTGAATTTTTAGGGTTTTTCTCCATAATTAGTAAGTTTCCAACTTGTTTCCTTGACTTTTCATAAAGATTTGATTATGTTGATTTTTGGATTTTTGAAGTAGTATGATTTAATTATCTATTTGGGTATGAATGAAGTTGTTTTGAGTAGTTAATAATGACTTTAAGATTGGATTGGATAAATGGTTAAGTTTGAGTGAGGTTTGATGAAGAGAGAGAATTTAGGGTTAAGGGAGAATTGGACTTTTGAATTCATGTGATTTAATTGTGCAATTTAATTCTAAATGTGTTATTTTGATGCATAAATAATTATTTTAAATTCTAATGATGGATTTGGTTAAGTTTGGATAGAGTTTGAGAATGGCAGTTTTGAATTTAGGATTTTGGAAAGGGATTTTTCAAAGTATGGTGAATTGTTTGATTTTAGTTTAAAGCATGTTATTTAATGATATTAAGGATGGAAATAAGCTTGGATTGATGTTTAGAATGAGATGGAATGGAAAACCTTCAATAGTGAAGGTTATGCCATTTTAGAGTTTTGAACTAAGGCATGCGTTTAACTAATGTAATTGGTTTAAATATGTTTAAATATGTTTGTAATGATATTGATAAACTTAAAACATTAATTTAAATGGATTAAAATGGTTTTTTAAAGTAAAAGTGAGGTAAGGCTTAATTTTGAAATTTTGTTTAGTGTGATGTTTAATTAAGGTTTGATGTTGAGAATGTCTTAGAATGTGATGCTAAATGATTATTTTTAATCACATTTGGTATTGGCATTAAGGAGAATTGATTTTCCCAATTCTAGTATTGAAGGGCAACTTAGAAGAGAAAGTTGGTGAGAGTTTTGAGCTTGCATTTGAAAGCTTTTTAGAGGTAAGTATGAACTTTGGATAAATTGGATATATTTGCATTAAATTGGGCTTAACACATTTTGATTGGAAAATCTGTTAAGCTACTTGATACATTGAACATTCATGAACAATGTGCTATGACATGTGTAATGTTGTGTATGCATTATGTAAAGCCATTGTTAATGGCTAAATTGAATAAAATGTGAAATATGTGCATAATGTGAAAATGACCCAAAGTGTTTGGGTAATGTGATTTGTTATGTATGCATTAAAGACATTTTGAAAAGCCATTGTTAATGGCTGAAGTACGTAAAATGTGATTTATATATGAATTATGTGAAAATACCCAAAAATATTTGGGTAATGTGCTTTAATATAAAATATGATACATTGTAATGATATATTGAGATATGATAAAATGTGATAAATTGAAATGAAATGACATTGATATGAATGAGAAAAATGAGATAATGAAGCAATGTGCCTAATTAATAATAAGAAAAGAGGCAATGTGCCTAATTGATTATGAGAAAATGAAAAAGAAATTGATAATGAAAAATATGAAATAATTGTGTGTCTAGTATGTTATTAAATTTTCAGAGTTCTATGTTTGGAGGCATGCCTATGAGGTTATCACATTATTTGCCTTCGAGGCTAGCTTTTGAGCAATTACTTTGATATGCCTTTGGGGCTAGATGCTTGGCGTCACTATGATATGATTTGCCTTCGAAGCTAGCTTTTAAGCAATTACTATGATTTACCTTCGAAGCTAGACACATGGTGTCAATTTAGACTAAAACACTAACTCTAGGATTTGAATGACATATTAGATCTTTTAGGCCCTTGCCTGTGTTTGTTCTTATATGAATTATTGAATGATGAAAGAATATGTTTTAAAATAAATTAAATGACACATTGTTATATGATATGCAAGGCATTGTGCATTAGCATTGATTTACAATTTTATTGTTACCAAAGTTTGTACCGCTAGACCGGGTTAGGTCTAGATTTGAGATTTTGATTGAGCCGGAGAGTTCATCTAGACCGGGTTAGGTCTAGATTTGAGATTTTGATTGTAGAGTTGATTTTGGTGCATCGAGATCAGAGAAACTGCCAGCATGTATATATTTTATATTATCGTACATTTAGATATTATGTATATTATGTTATGATTTTTGTGTATATATTGTAAATTATAAAGTATGTTTCAGATAAATTTTATAATATGGGTTTTATATGTGTTTTTGATAAGTATATATGTATATGTATAGATGTTTTGAGATATGTGAAGAAATTGAGGATGATTGGTTTCTTGGAAGTGTTTTCCTTTTTGCAAGTTGTGTTTGGTTGAAATTTGGGAATATCCAAATTACAGACAAAACTCTGGCAAATTTTTTTGCAAAGATTTTTATGAAAAATACTATTTTGGAACCTATAGTTAATAATAAATATTTTATTTATTATTTAAATATACATTTAAAAATATTTTCGGATTTTTAAAATTTGAAAAGTGAAAATTTTTATTAAACCGGGTTGTGACATTTTATACCATATACATGTATTTTA
Source organism: Garcia nutans (assembly GCA_947685225.1). NCBI lineage: Eukaryota > Viridiplantae > Streptophyta > Magnoliopsida > Malpighiales > Euphorbiaceae > Garcia > Garcia nutans. Next base: position 43,711,759 of record CANTUV010000045.1, read on the forward strand.
CATATACAAAGTGTATGTATTTTATGTATATAGGGTGTAAGGATGTTACATTAGAACCTTAATCTATAAATTAAAATTTAAAAATGTATCTACTAGTACAACTAAATCTGATAACTCTAAATCATCAGAAAATTAAAAGGATAGTAAATAGGAATGAAGTAATTTTAGAAGATTTTAATAAAGCAATAGATGACTAGAAAATACCTAAAATAGATAAAAAAACAAATTTATAAAATACCTAAATGAAATATTTTTAAATTAGATTATACAATTAAATTGGGAGAAAGAGATATACGGTTAAGTAAACCCTTTTAAAGAATTACTTTATTGTCTCCTAAAACCTTAAAGAAACATAGAAACAATAAATATAAATATATACATATAGGATTGATACAGATTGGCATAAAAGCTTTAACCAAGGAAGGATTAAATACTAGTATTCTTGTTGTTGTCAGAGATGCTAGGTTTGTAAATTTTCAAGATTCCCTTTTAGGATCAGTAGAAACCAGCCTAGCACAAGGACCTATTGATTTTAACTGATCTCCTGATATTACAATATCATTAAATGATGTTAATATATTAAAAAGTGTACTTTTAGAAATTAAAACTTATAATTATAAAATGTTAGAAGCATCTATTTCTGTGGCAATATTATTTAAAATACAATATAAAGCTATGATGTCAGCCTTTTCCACTAAGTATAAATTACAAAATAAGAGGGGAGATACTAGATTTCTTCAGACAGACCTTAGTAAAGCCAATACTGTGATTCCTAAAACCATATAGTGGAAGGACATTTCCCTTCTTGACGAATGGATTTTAGAAGGAGCAGTTCCCCCTTTAGAACCTAAGAAAATAGGAAAACTTAATGTCAACATTAGTCAAATCGAAGAGTATGAAGATGGTAAAGTAAAATTAAAATTCAATAGATATAGTATAAGCAGTAGGTACTCAGACACTTCCTCTTCTACCTCAATAGTAGACATAAGAAGAGCATCATAGTTATCTTCTATAATATATGCTTCATACCTTGAACCAAACCCTAAACCAGTATTGTAGACCTTTGTAAAACCTAGGTATTCTATATCAGACATGCATGAATCAGTCATAAAATGCAAGGTATAGACTATAGTATGACAGTACCTCATCCTTTGTATAATGAGTATAACCCTATGGAGTCAATCCCAAGGTTGAACTGACATAGAAGACAATCACCTTCTCCACCTACGTCCCCTACAGCTCCAGCCATAACTAAAAATGTAGCAAACATAGATAGAGAATTAAATGTGATAAATAAAGAAGTTAAGTTTAATGAAGATACATTTTATGAAGAAATCACAACGACTAAAAATTTGGAAAAATTGATAAAAATTAGTAAATAACATGATTTTGAAAAATTAAAAATTAAAAATATTGAATTTGTAATGCAAAATGAAATAAAAATAAAATTCTTTGATTTATTTAAAAGAATTTATAAAAGATCTATATATCCTATAACTACTAGAAATAAAGAAACAAAATGGAAAATAAAAGATAAAATTGTAAAGTGTGAACACCCACCTAAAACTGCTAGTATATTTTTCTATGAAGATCATGAAATAAAAATTACACCTTTTAAAACTATTGCAGAAAATGATCCAAATAGGAAAATATTAGAACAAAATAAGTTTAGTAATGCTCACCTACATAGCATAGGACAACAATTAAATAGAATTGAAAAATCTAAAAAAGGTAAAGAGATTGTAAAATCAACTGAAGAAATTCAAGATAAAAAAATTAAAAAAATCATATTTTTAAACCTTTTGAAGTTTCTAAATCAGGTCGACAGGAAGTCAAACAATCTAAAGATTTTGACTTCATAAAGGCCATTAAAGATCAACTTAGTAAAACTGAATCAACATCTGAGTCAAAAGAGTTGTTCAAGATACACCCCAATTAAAGTCTAAAACAATCAGTAGAGTCACACAAGAAGATCAAGATTTAAAATTAGAAGAAATTTCTAATCAAGACACTGAAGATCTTGAATCTTTTAATAAAACAGCAATGTAACACCCTTATACTCTATATATGTATAATACATACACCTAGTATATGTAAAATATGCATATACAGTATATAAATTTACAACTCGGCAAAATAAAAATTTTCACATTTCAAACTTAGGATCCCACATACTTAAAAATGTATATTTAAATAGTAATAAATTATTCCTTTTTAGTTATAGGTATCAAAATAAGCATTTTATTAGAAAGTCTTTGGGAAAAATTTGCCAGAGTTTTATCTATAATTTAGACACCCCAAATTTTCAACAATTACCCAACTTGCATAAAATACACTCCTAATAAAACAAATCATACATTTCCACCCCAGCTACTAAACTTCTCCACATTTTCTCAAACTATTTATTTATATATATATATATATATATTAAAACACATATAAACAACCCACATTATACAATTTGTCCAAAGAGTCTCTATTATTTACAATATATATACTTTAAAAATGTAAACATAATATACACAATATCAAAATGTATTATAATATCAAATATGTACATGCTGGAAATGGCTCTGATCTTGATGTATCTAAAAATACTTCAAGCTCAATAAACACAAGCCTAGACTCGACCAAGTCTAGTAGAACTCTCCGGCTATACTAGATCGCCCCCGTCACAAATGCTATAAATTATAATTTTTAGCTTAGTGATACAAACTTTGATAATAATAAAATTGTAAAACAATGCCAATACAAAATGCTTTCGCATAATATTTCACAATGTGGTACTTAATTTCACCATAAAACATATCCTTTAATCATTTTATAATTCACAGAGGAACAAACACAAGCATGGGTTCAAAGGATCTAATATGCCATTCAAATCCCAGAGTTATTGTTGTAGTCCAAATTGACACCAAGTGTCTAGCCCCGAAGGCAAATCATAGAAGTGATCAAAAGCTAGCCCCGAAGGTAAATCATATCACAGTGACACCAAGCGTCTAGCCTCAAAGGCAAATCAAAGTAATGCTCAAAAGCTAGCCCCAAAGGCACATAATGAGGATACCTCATAGGCATGTCGCTAAATACAGAACTCTGAAAATTGAATAACATACTAGGCACATAATTATTTCATATTTTTCATCATCAATTTCTTTCTCATTTTTCTATAATTAACTAGGCACATTGCCTCTTTTTCTCATTTTTCTCATTCATATAAATATCAATTCATCATATCTCATTATATTCCATCATTTCATCACAATATATGACATTTTACATCAAAATTACATTGCCTAAATATTTTGGGTTACTTTCACACAATTCATATAAATCACATTTTATGCAATTTAGCCATTAACAATGGCTTTTCACAATGCATTTAATGCATACATAACAAATCATATATCATAGCACAATATTCATGAATGTTCAATGTATCAAGTAGCCTAACACATTTTCCATCCAAAATGTGTTAAGCCCAATTTATTGCCAACATATCTAGTTTATCAAAAGTTTGTACTTACCTTAGAAAGCACGCAAAAGCAAGCTCAAACTCTCACAAACCTTCACTTTCAAGTTGCCCTTCAACATTAAGGTTGGGAAAATCACCTCTCCTTAATGCTTATACCAAATGTGATCAAATACAATCATTTAATATCACATTTTAAGACATTACAAGCATCAAACTTTAATTAAACATCACTCTAATCAAAATTCCAAAATATAGCCTTTCCTTACTTTAACTTAGAAAAATCATATTAAACCATTCAAATTGGTATTCTAAGTTTATTTATTTCATTATAAAAATATTTTAACATGTCTAAACTAATTACATTAATTAAACACATGCTTTTGTTTAAAACCCTAATATAGCATAATCTTCACCATTGAAGGTTTTTCATTCCAACTCAATCCAATTATCAATCTAATCTTATTTTCATCACTTATATCATTAAAGAAAATGATTTGAGCATTAAAACCAAATAATTAACCAATCTTTGAAAATTTCCTTTCCAAAACCCTAAATCCAACATTACCATTTCCAAACTCTAACCAAACTTACCAAATCCATCATGTGACTTTAAAATACTTGTTTATGCATCAAAATAACACATTTAGAACCAAAATGCATAAGTAAATCACATGAATTAAAAAATCCAAAAGTTTCATAATCCTAAATTCTCTCTCTTCAACCAACTCATCTCAAACTTAATTATTTCTTCAATCCAACTTAAAAATCATTGTTAACTACTCAAAATAACTTCATCCATGCCCAATCAAACAATTAAATCATGCTATTCCAAAAACTCAATCAACACATATTCATTACTTTTAAAGAAACTTGAAAATTCAAGTAAGAAACTTACTTATTGAGAAATCACCAACTTTAATATTAATTCTTGAAAATTCTTGCGAAAGTTAGTGTTTGAATGAAGAAAAACTCATCCCTGAGCCATGGAGAAAAACATTTTTGAGAGAAAAGAGAGGAAGAAAATGTTTTTTTTTTTTTTTTTAATTTTGACTTTTTCTTCACTTCTTCACTTATGACCACAAATATATAATATTTATTTATTTATTTATAAAATTAAAATTTCATCTTCCACTCAATATTAATTTCTTTTTTATTTAATTTATTAATTATTATAATAATTAATTAATTAATAAATATTTAATAAATATCTAACTTTCCATCATTTTTCACTATCCAAAAATATATTTTTAATAATAATTTATTTTAAAACTTCAATTTTCTATCTTCCATTCAAATTATTTTTATTTTTATTATCACCTTTTCCACCACCAACTTATACTTGATATATATGTGTGGTTATTTTATGTATATGTATATGCCTTATTTATTTTACTTATATGTTATGTATATTTTTGCCTACATATATATATATATATATAAAATGTATATGTAATGCGCATTCCATGTATACATCATGTATACACAAGGGGTATATCATGTATATATTATGAATTCAACATATTTAATAAGTATATGTGGGGTATATATTATGTATACACTAGGTATACATTAGGTATATACTACATATATACCTTTCTCAATACTTTAATTAGCTATCAAATTAATTTTTAACAATATCTAAAATCTTCAGATGTTACAAGTAAACCCTCAAATAAATAGGATAACGCATAGTTAATTAATAGCACCTAGGATGACTACACTAGACCTTGGTATTATAGACAAACCTAATGTATTATCTAGTATAAATATAATGCTTCATATGTATATGAATGTAATATAGATAATCTTTCAGAATATAACATCCTTAGTCTTCTACAATAGATGACTATGGCTGCTAAAGCCTATAGAACCCAAACAAACACTTCTAATAGGACTAAAGCAGAATTAATTATTGATGGTTTCACATGCTAATTAAAAGGTTGATGGGATAACCATCTCACTAATTAACAATATTTGGAAATTCTAAATGCTATTAAAACTTATGAGGATGGAACCCCTATATTAAATAAACATGGTGAAACTATATAGGATGCTGTGGCAGCACTCATTCTAACTATTTCACTTCATTTTATAGGATATCCAACTCATTTAAAAGATAAAAATACAAAATTACTAAGTAACCTCATATGTAAAAGACTTAGTGATTTTTAATATTACAAAACCGCTTTCTTAACTAGGGTTATGTTGAGAGAAGACTCTATTCAACCATTTTGGAAAGAAAAATTCCTTTCAGGATTGTGTAGACCCTAAATTTTTTACCCAGTCCGATATTTTTAAAACAGTCCAAAATAATTTTTGTGATATTTTAATTAAATAATATTTATTTTAATATTCATTACTTATAATATTTATTTTTAATAAAAATAAAAAGGGTACCGTGCCCCAGCTCTCACGCAATTCTCGCATATTCTTGTAGCTGGCCCACCCGTAGGCCGCAACAATTTCCGCCAGTGCAATTTTTGCTAGCGTGATTTTTTCCAGCACAGTTTTTTCCGAAACCCAATTCTATTTGGTTTTTATTTCTTTTCCTAAATGGTTTTTATTTCCTTAGACAATTAGAATTAGGTTTGGATTTTTTCCTATAAATACCACATTAAAACACACAAAAAGGGACTTTTGATTTTTTGAAAAAAGGGGAGAAAATTCTTGAGCTGAAATTTTTAACCGGACTTGGGACTCTTGAATTCTTTCGGTCAAAAGAAAACCCTAGCAAGCAAGAAGAAATCCAAGACAAAGCAACCAAAGGAGGCAACAAGCAATCGTCTCCAGATTGCTTTGCTCAACCAAAACCAAATCTGAAGCAGGCAACAACTTGGTTCAATTTCTTCAATTTTGTGGACCCTTCAAATGTAGGTAAATTGCTCTAAATTCAGATTATTAAATCATTAATCATCTTCATCTTTCAAGCCATCATCACACTGCTTTAGTTATTTAATTCTTCCTTTAATTTAGTTTACACAGTAGCATAGATTAATTCATACAATACCTAAGATTTTAATTAAAGTAAATAATATAATCATTCAAAACACAAATCTAATTTTTAAACCCTAAGTTATTCAAACCCTAAATCTCAATTAATTCTGTTTTCAAACCTTCACAGTAGTTTTTATAATTTTATTCATTGAGTTATTTTAATCTTTTGATAATTAATTTGGCTTTCTATGTTTGTTTCACCTAAAAAATACTTAAGTAGTTATTACAGTCAATATTAAAACCACACTTAACTTTGATCACGGTAAAGCATCAAATCCTAAATTCAAAATCATAATCTATAGAATCAAGGTTTCAAACCATAAAACCCTAATATCTTAATATCCAGCGTGCTAAGTTTTGAAATCCAAAACCCCTAATTTCATGATGTTAGCCTTAAACCCTAATTTGATTAACTAAAAACCTTACTACTTTCTTAAAATTATAAAACCCTAATCAATTCCATTTTTCCAAAAACCCTCACAGTAGCCTAAATAACAATAATAATAATTTCAAAATTTCAAAACCCTAAATGATAATTAAAGAACTCTAAATTGAGACATAAACTTAAATTTTTATCTTTATTTGCTTTATTTAATTTTAGATTTGATTATGTAGTTTATTATATATTTTGATGGTTGATTTATTTAATTTCAATGCTTGATTTATTTAATTTATCATGGATGAGTATTTTTTATTAACATTGTAAGAGGTATGTTTCCAATTTTTGGGTACCTCATGTCGTGAACATTATGTAATTTATTCTATTTTAAAGTTTTTGGACCAATGTAAAGGACACGTTTCCACCTTTAGTGGGTGTCCCATTTAGTTTTAGACATAGGCAATGTAAGGACATGTTTTTATCCTCGGATGGGTGTTCATTTATTTATTTTGTTTTTACATTGCTTTGATTTTAATATAATGATGCTTTATTTTAATTGTTGCATGTAATATGGATGATATTGTTATACTTAAGAATTTTATAATCTTAAGACCTACAAAGGAGGCCGGTTCCAATGAACTGGGTATTGTGGGGGTGCTGGGCCGTTTCTCACCTTCCCCACACGTACCCAACTTTCTAAACCCATTAGGGGGTTGGGAATTCCTTAGGAATTGAGTCATCCACCCCTTTCTTTTTCCCAGCCCGTCCGGGTGGCAACTCCATTTTCTCCGAGCTAGGCCCATGTTCTCTAAGGCCTCCAGCCTAAATAGTGCAGAAGTAGCAAGAACTATTCTACCAGGAATGGGGGCGAAAATCCCACTCACAGTGGCGACTTCACTGGGGATAAGAGAAGTTGATTATGTTGGTCTTTATATTATTCTATTCTTTCTTATAATGATATTATCAATTGCATCATATTAGATTGCATTGTGTGCGTAAGGGATACCATACTTTCACTCAAGGTATGGAGATCGAGCATGGCATAACCACTCATAGCCTTGTACCATTTGGTATATATTTGATATGGGAACCTAAGCCTTTTAACCCAAAGACTAAAGCTCATATAATTGGCCTAGTTACTTTCCTTAGATTTTACCCCAAATGCTTGTTGTTTGACTATGGTTAATTTATCTTGGCTTAAATCATGGCTTATTTGGTTTGTTCTTTTTCTAATATGACCCAAGTACATTTGTAAGCTCAAAATAAATTTTTCTCTAAATCCAAAAGACCAAAGCTATTTTCAAAACTTTTCAAGGTGGTCTTTGGATATAAAAACTTTTCTAAAAAAATAAATCAAAAATTCTTTTCTCATGACTCAAATACAAAGCCCAAATCAATTTTTTTTTTCAAAAATCTTTTTACAATGGGTTTTTCAAAGAAAACTATTTTTGCATTTCATCCAACCTTTTCTTGCAAAGAGCTTGCAAATTATTTAAGTCAATTACGAAATACCAAAAATCAATTGTGAGCCTAGTTTATACTAAGAATTATTGATCATGGGCTTATTTTTGGCATGAATCATTAGTTACTTTTTCAAGTGAGAAATCTATTTATAACAAACCTCTTAATTTAGTTTTAATCCAATATGGCATGAAAGCTACTTTAGTTAGTTGAATGGATTAAAACCTAATTAATGGAAATTATCATGAACTGATTTTCATTTTTGAAAATATAACTATTGGTTGAAACGTCCGAGGGAATTATTTGAAAACAAGATATCCCATGTTGGTATTTTGTTAACCATATTACCTAGGAAAAGAGACTCGCCATTCGTGTGTGGATGTTATAAGGTTGGAAAGAACATCCTATTTATCTTTGTTTGTTTATTGTGCATACATGCATACATGCATCACATGATATATCATTAATCCTTTCTAGCTCACAGACTTAGAGTACGGCAATTCAAGGGCATACAACAACACCGCGTACAATATTGGTTTTTTATTCAAGTGCTTCATTGGAAAGATGGATGCAAACCAGTTAAGGGACATAGTCGATGAAGTTGTCAAAGCTAGAATGGTCGAGCTACAAGATCAATTGGTTGAAATTATGAAGACCCAGTTGATTGAAATTTTAGAGCTCATCAACAATGCTAATGAGGCATCTCACATTGACATAAGGAAGAAGGGAAAGGCGGCATCCACGGAGAACATGTTCACTAATAGAGATCGAATGAAAAATGAGGGATCAATACCTATTCTACGAGACCAGTCGAACCATGTGTTATCTAAGTGGGACAATAAGGGCGGCTATCACCCCAGTGGGAAAAGTCAAAGGTAAAGAGAGAAGAACCATTTTTCTGCAAAATGGAATTATCAGCCTAGCAATCAAAATACACAAAAGAAAGCTGATGTTAATTCCACCGATCAAGGAGGAATGAGGCAGTTTTCGAAATTGGGAAGCCGCTATCTTGGGTGCTCAATAAGCTACAAAAGAAGGGATTGTTACAACCCTTGACTCCTCGACCTTTGCCCAATCCTTTACTCCCAAAATTTGATACTAAGGCTTTTTGTCAATTTCATCAGACTCTAGGACATGAGCCTAATAGATGTACCCAATTGAAGCATGAGATCCAAGATCTAATCGACAATGGTAAGCTGCCTGAGCCTTGTAAGCACAACATTAAGAATAATCCTCTGCCTAAATTTGGAAGGGCGCCACCGTTTACAACCTTCATGAAGAGTTTTATCTTGTCATCCTGTGATGATATGGATAGAGAAGCTGCTAAAGATAATGTGATACTAAACAAGCTTGGACTAACTATAAATGATGAAGCAATGATCCTTGATGATGGAAAAATCCTTGACCTTGATATGTCTAAATAAATGAAATATTTTCAACTCCAACTCAACGAACCTCCCTTATATTGAAGTGTTGCTCTTTTTATTTTATTTTGCTTTCTTTAGTACTTATTTGGAACAATTATGTTTTTTTTAAATTTGTTTAAATAAATTATTTTCATCAAATTTTTCATGGCTTTTGTTCATTTTGGTACTCAACCAAAGAGGAATCTAGCTTGATAATTCATGAATTAATATATTTATGCATCATGACTTGAATGACTTTACTAGGTGAGGGAATTGCTCTATAGCATTGATTTTTGTATGCTTACTTAGAGAGGGCTCCTGCATAATTACCCTTGTCTGGTCCTAGTCAGTCTTAGAACATGCTTTGACAAATTTTCGAGGTGAAATTTAACTCTACTTATTTTAAGAGAGAAATGATCTAGACATTGTTTGTTTAGCCAACAACTAGTATCACCCAATTAAATATCAATCCCTAGTTGTCCCTTTGAGCCTTCATAAAATTTTAGCTGTCTTTTCATTGGCTTACAAACCCCAACAACTTACCCTGAGCTGTTGTGATACTTTTGACAAGTCTTATGACCACTAAGATGAAGAGGCAAGAAGATCAAAGAAAGGAATGAATAGTCAAGATCATAAGGATAGTTGATGTTCTCAAGACCATAAGGGTAGTTGAAGTTCACCTAATATCTCCAATCTATCAAGATAACTTCAGAGTAACAAATGATTTATCACTGTTAAAGGAGATTTTTGTCACTCCACTTATCCATTATTAGAAACCCAAGTTGGTACAAACAAGACAACTCTTTTAGAGCGAGAACCCAAAAAAAGGAAAAGAAAAGAAAAGAAGAAGAAAAAAAGAAGAAAAGAAGAAAAGGAAAAAAAGACAAAAAAAGGAAAAGATAAATCCTAAAAAGGCGGTTCAGAAAGACAACTGAGTTCTCTTTTACCTAAGACAGCAAAAGGCTTCCATTTAGTTTATAAGGATAGTTTGACTTGAATTGGTCCAACCCAACCAAAGATTCGATCAAAATCATAGAAAAATGAGAAAGACCATCCAGTTCTTAAAAGTTTTGTACTTGACAGTCCTACAAGGAAGAAGGACAAAATGATAAAATGCTCAAAGAAAGATAAGAGTAAGAAAAATAAAGAGAAAGAAAAGGGAAGAGTAAGAAAAATAAAGAGAAAGAAAAAGGGAAAAGAAAAAAATGATGATGGGTACCAAACTTTTTATAAAGCCAAAGATTGTCCCAATCAAGATCCAGATTAATGCCAAAAAGATAGAAGGAATTTGGAGTCTAGCATGATTGCTCCCAACTGTCTAAAGTTCCAATAAGAAACTTGTAGTGTAAAGATTTGTCCATCGTGTCATATTAGCTCCAATCTTACAAATGGCCTTCATTTAACCCATGTCCCTTATAGACCCCATTTCAAGCCTATTAAAGACCTGTTGATCTCTCTCGGTAGGTAGAGTCTATTAGTGGAGATAGTTTGAATAAGCATGCATATGAGATAGACAGTATTCAAACTCAAATGAGATCTTTGACCAAGTAATGTATATGTGCCTATCTGAAGTGCAACAATTCTTGCTTAAATAGAAATGATTCTCGAGTTTAGTATAGTAACTAGGGTTGTCATGTTATAGATATATTAATTTGAAAAATTGAGTCCTGAGGTATAATGACACTGATTTGACAAAGCCAAAATATGATTTAAAAATAAATAAAAAAAATTTATTTTTGTTATACAAAACCTTCAAGTTAAGGGGAATATGTTGAACCATCAAACCCTGGAAGACACATAGGGCAAAGTAAATGATTATTGGCAAGGTTGTGGATGTATGTATGCTGCTTGGGCCTCATCACTTATGTTCTTAACATCTTGAAGATAAAAGCCATAAAAGCAAAGCCTTCTGTAAGACCTAAATGAGCATCTAGAAGGAGTCAATGAGAACACTTCAGCCGAGCACCTCAATATGTGAGTTGATGGAGCCATTGGGGTATGGAAAGCCCATTACTTAAGGAAGCTCTAGTAATTTTGCAAAAGAAAGAAGAAATGCTTGCTTGTTTGATGAGCTAAACAATATACAAGCATCAACCAAAGTCGCATAGAAAAAATCATGGGTTTGAGCCTACACAGGGGGCAAAGTTTCTCCTTTCAATATCTTTTGAGTTTATGTATGTACAAAACATTGTGAAACTTACTTCCAATATTTTACCACGTAGGGGGCAAGGAGAAGATATGAAGGCTAGATAAAAAAAAGAGAAAAAAAAATATTTAAAAGTTAAAAGTTACAGTAAAAGTGGAAATTATAATTATCATTATTATTATATAATAATAGATCACTGAGAAGGAGGTGGTGGATTACGATCAAACAAAGCCCTGAAGCAGTCATTGCCTATTGATGGAGGAGGCATATCATCTAACCCAAGTCCACCTGAAGCAGGAGCACTCAAATCTCTATTACCTTGGAATTCAGATCTATAACGGTCCTTATGGTCATCAGCTTGGGGTCCCCTAGATGACGAAGCACCAGGATCTCTCATCCCCTGAAACCGAAAGTCTCAAAAATCTTGCTCTGACTGATGATAAAATTTTTCAAAATGGGCGACCTGTTGATGGCTAGCAGCTAACTCTTCTTGAAGTTTCTTGCTTTGTTCCTCAAGCATCCACTGTGAGTCAGAAGGGAAAGAGTAAGAGCATATATAATCATGCATACGTAAATTATTATGGAATAAGAAAACTTACCAAGTAATTCATATCAATGCCCTGTGGATGAGATGGGATCTTCGATTGATTAGAATGAGCAAATGGAGGAGCGGTAAAGGAAGGTCCAGCCTCATGACCAAATGAGCTAGCAGCCTACAACAATCATTAAAAAAGTCAAAACAAGTTAAGAAAGAAGCAATTGTAATGGAAAAATGGTAAAAGTTTACCTAAGAAGTGCTAGCCTAGAGATGCGAGACAAACTCTCTTCCCTCTCAGTGATACTCCTCTTCATCTCTATCCTCATTTTCCTCGAGAATCTCCCATACACCAATAGGAGATACATCAAAGTTCAAGAGTCCTACTCGAATAAATTGGGTATATGCACCCATTGGATAGAGAAAGGTTTCAAAATCATAACCATGTCGAGCCAACCACCATGCATTCTCCGGCATTGATGTGATATTTAATGTATACTCCAGGCAACTCATCGGGATCCTCCGCAGCTCGGGACCAAGGAACCACTCATACACTCTCTCTCCAAGAAACCAGCCACTAGACACAGGGACGGTAATGACTTGGCGGGTATGCTAAAAAGGCAATGCGACATTCATGGAAGAAGTCTAGTTCGCCCTCTGTTCTATGTTCCACCAAGCCAAATTGACCTACAAAATGATATACGGTAAGTGAACTTTTATATAAATTTTAAAGTATACTAATACTATTTTACCTGGCCCCAGGTTAAGTAACTCAAGAGATAGCGCTGGGTGTGCACATGGTGAGAGCTGGGAATTGCTACACTATCAAACAATTAAAATTCAATCTTTGATACCCAACTCTCTCTCTGGAAATGCCAGGCATCCTCACAAGATTATGCTCATATGCCCATACTTACAACAATAATGAAGATCAAATTCATGTAAGAATAAGAATGGAATTGACATTAGTAGAAGAAGAGTACCTCGACAACCACCATGAAGCCAATAAAAGACTTCTTATTTCTGTAAACCTTGTCTAGTCCATGATAGAGACAGGCAAGGCCAGCTTCACCCCACTCGTAAAGCGGTACCATACTCATATCAATAAGGGCCCTTAACACCAACAAATGGATGGCAGATTCGGTGCTGCATAAAATGGTCGACCCTAGCAAATACAGTAAAAATCCTCTAGCATATTGTTTGGTTGTTTCCCTATGAACCCATCCTTCATAGTTCATCCAATAACTCCGAATCGGCTCAATTTTTATCTTGAAAGGCCCTTTTAATGATGGTTCTATACAGATTAACTGTTGGACTTCTTCGAATATTAGAATATCATTGGTAAGAGGGACTGAAAGGCCATAGTACTGGATACCAGTTATGGCTGTATAATTGACTGGGCCAATGGTAATCTCTCCTATAGGTAGGTGAAAAGTATGGGTCGTGTCCATCCACCGCTCTGACAATGCTTGAACTACACTCTTGTCAATCGAACACTCCTCTGATGGTAATTGTAAGATAAAGCTTTCAAAACAGCAATCTCGGATAATCCATTTTACCTGAGAGGGTGCTACATCAAACCATTATCGGGCTTTATAGACACACCCTCTGCCCCTGATAACGTAACGATCACGCTAACACGGAGCCAGGTAAGTTAACACAAGGTAAGTATATCATCATATCAATACCACTGATTTATAGACTAAATTTATTCGTTATGTTCTATTTTAATCTATCTATATATTTGTCTATTAAATTCTTAAATATAGTCATCTAATTAATTTATTTTTCCTAAATCTCAAAAAAAACACAAAAATGAAAAAATAATAATAATAATATATATACATATTTGTGCTGTTAAAATAAATAATTGAATTGTTACCTTGGTTTTTTGACTTGAACTATGATGAAGCTGCATCCCAGCTAGTAGACTTATAGTTCCATTTTCATGCCGTCAGATAAACTCCAATACCTCAGCATTGGATCAAGGTCCTAATATCGAAGCATGCATTTTCTCCTCAACTCTATGCTAAACGCTCTGATTTCACTATCAAAATATGTGTGAGTGTGGATAAAAAAGAAGAGATGAGCCGAGGTTTATATAAAAAAATTGCAAAGGAAAAAGACAAAAATAAAAAAAAAGTATTCTCGTGAAAAAAAAGAAAAAAAAGAAAAAGTAAATATTACTATTGATGAATAGTTAGTGAATAGTGCATAAATAGTGACTACACAGTGAATAAAATAGTAAACTCAATTATTTAGATATTTGCGTATATATAAATATATTTGCGCTTTTAAAATATTTTTACACGCAAGAAGATATAGGCATGTTAAAAAAATAGCTAAATGTTTTTGCAAATTTCTTTAGTATCCTACTGACTACAATTATTTTTTTGCAGATAATCAAATTATTTTTTAAGTCCAGAACTTAGCTTAGGTCCAGAACCTAAATTTCCTCTTAAGTTCAGAACTTAGCTCGGATTCAGAACCCAAATTACCCTTAAGTCCAAAACTTAGCTTAGGTCCAGAACTTAGCTTAGGTCCAGAACCTAAATTCCCTCTTAAGTCCAGAACTTAGCTCGAGTCTAGAACCCAAATGATCCTTAAGTCCATAACTTAGCTTAGGTCCAGAACCTAAATTTTCTCTTAAGTCCAGAACTTAGCTCGGGTCCAGAACCCAAATTATTTTTAAGTCCAGAACTTAGCTTAGGTCCCGAACCTAAATTCCCTTTTAAGTCTAGAACTTAACTCGGGTCCAGAACCCAAATTACCCTTAAGTCCAGAACTTAGCTTAGGTCCGGAACCTAAATTTCCTCTTAAGTTTAGAACTTAGCTCGGGTCCAGAACCCAAATTACCCTTAAGTCCAGAACTTAGCTCGGGTCTAGAACCTAAATTATACTTAAGTCCATAACTTAGCTTAGGTCTAGAACCTAAATTCCCTCGTAAGTCCAGAACTTAGCTTGGGTCTAGAACCCAAATTACTCTTAAGTTCAGAACTTAGCTTGGGTTTAGAACCTAAATTATCCTTAAGTCCAGAACTTAGCTTAGGTCTAGAACCTAAATTCCCTCTTAAGTCCAGAACTTAACTAGGGTCCAGAACCCAAATTACCCTTAAGTCCAGAACTTAGCTCAGGTCCAGAACCCAAATTACCCTTAAGTCCAGAACTTAGCTTAGTTCCAGAACCTAAATTCCTTCTTAAATGCAGAACTTAGCTCCGGTCCAAAACTCAAAATTACTCTCAAATCTTAAATTCACCTTGGGTCAAGAACCCAAATCATTTTTTAGTCCAGAACTCAAACCAACCTTAGGTAAGAAGTCCATTATGGCTCTAAACCCAGTCAAAAATTACATTGCATTTTGCTCTCTTTTATCGTAGTCTCAGATCGCTCAAGCAGGGGGCAAACTGTAGACCCTTAATTTTTGACCCAGTCCAATATTTTTAAAATAGTCCAAAATAATTTTGTGGTATTTTAATTAAATAATATTTATTTTAATATTCATTACTTATAATATTTATTTTTAATAAAAATAAAAAAGGGTAACGGTGAAAAAAAGATAATAAATAAATGAATAAAAATCGGCAACGAAAGATTTTCGTCGCCAAAGATGAATTGGCTTGGGCCAATTCGCCGCAGGAACCCATGCCCCAGCTCGCACGCAATTCTTGCAGATTCCTTACCAGCGCAATTTTTTTCCAGCACAATTTTTTTCAAAATTCAATTCTATTTGGTTTTTATTTCTGTTCCTAAATGGTTTTTATTTCCTTAGACAATTTGAATTAGGTTTGGATTTTTTTCCTATAAATACCACGTCAAAACACAGAGAAAGGGACTTTTAATTTTTTGAAAAAAGGGGAGAAAATTCTTGAGCTGAAATTTTTAACCGGACTTGGGACTCTTGAATTCTTTCGGTCAAAAGTAAACCCTAGCAAGCAAGAAGAAATCCAAGACACAGCAACCAAAGGAGGAAAGAAACAATCGTCTCCAAATTGCTTTTCTCAACCAAAACCAAATCTGAAGCAGGCAACAGCTTGGTTCAATTTCTTCAATTTGGTGGACCCTTCAAACGTAGGTAAATTACTCTAAATTCAGTTTATTAAATCATTAATCATCTTCATCTTTCAAGCCATCATCACACCGCCTTAGTTATTTAATTCTTCCTTTAATTTAGTTTACGCAGTAGCATAGATTAATTCATACAATACCTAGGATTTTAATTAAAGTAAATAATATAATCATTCAAAACACAAATCTAATTTCTTAAACCCTAAGTTATTCAAATCCTAAATCTCAATTAATTCTATTTTCAATCCTTCACAGTAGTTTTTATAATTTTATTCATTGAGTTATTTTAATCTTTTGATAATTAATTTGGCTTTCTATGTTTGTTTCACCTAAAAAATACTTAAGTAGTTATTACAGTCAATATTAAAACCACACTTAACTTTGATCACGGTAAAGCATCAAATTCTAAATTTAAAATCATAATCTATAGAATCATGGTTTCAAACCATAAAACCCTAATATCTTAATATCCAGCGTGCTAAGTTTTGAAATCCAAAACCCCTAATTTCATGATGTTAGCCTTAAACCCTAATTTGATTAACTAAAAACCTTACTACTTTCTTAAAATTATAAAACTCTAATCAATTCCATTTTTCCAAAAATCCTCACAGTAGCCTAAATAACAATAATAATAATTCCAAAATCCCAAAACCCTAAATGTTAATTAAAGAACTCTAAATTGAGACATAAACCAAAATTTGTATCTTTATTTGCTTTATTTAATTTTAGATTTGATTATGTAGTTTATTATATATTTTGATGGTTGATTTATTTAATTTCAATGCTTGATTTATTTAATTTATCATGGATGAGTATTTTTTTATTAACATTGTAAGAGGTATATTTCTATATTTTGGGCACCTCATGTCGTGAACATTATGTAATCTATTCTATTTTAAAATTCTTGGACTAATGTAAAGGACACGTTTCTATCTTTCGGTGGGTGTTCCATTTAGTTTTAGACATGAGCAATGTAAGGACATGTTTCCATCCTCGGATGGGTATCCATTTATTTATTTTGTTTGGACATTGCTTTGATTTTAATATAATGATGCTTTATTTTAATTATTGCATGTAATATGGATGATATTGTTATACTTAAGAATTTTATAATATTAAGACCTGCAAAGGAGGCCATTTCTAATAAACCGGGCATTGTGGGGGTGCTGGACCGTTTCTCAGCTTCCCCACACGTACCCAACTTTTCGAACCCATTAGGGGGTTGAGGATTCCTTAGGAATTGAGTCATCCACCCCTTTCTTTTTCCCGGCCCGTCTGGGTGGCGACTCCATTTTCTCCGGGCTTAGGCCCGTATTCTCTAAGGCCCCGAGCCTAAACAGTACCGAAATCGCAAGAACTATTCCACCGGGAGTGGGGGCAAAAATCCCCGCTCACAGATTGCTTGTCTTTCTTGGAGAAAAAGTTAGAAACTAAATAAAATAGAAATTTGGAAATGCAATTCCTTATGACCTTTTGACTTATGGTCAATTTATCAGTATAGTTCAAAAGAAGGTTTAAAACTTTGCCAGGATATAAAACTTCAAAAATCTTTAAAATATGAAATGAGAAAAATAAATAAGATTTAGGCTCTTTCTATAAATAATTTGATTATAGTATAATCTAGGACTACAAAAGAATAATATTCAGGATAATGCTCTAAAAGTTATAAAAAAAATCCTATGAAAAACCTTATAAAAAATCTTATAAAAAGTATAAAAGAAAATTTAGCAAAGAAGATTATTATAAAAAGCCTAAATTTAGTAAATCTAGAAAACCTATTAATAAAAGATTATTTAAAAAGAAAAATATAGCATATAAAGATTTAGAATGTTACAGAAATGATAAAAAGGTCATACTTCTAGATATTATAAATTTAATAAAAAAAATTCAAGAATTAAACTTACAAGAACCTATACTAAATAAAATTTATGAATTATATTTAAACTCAGAATTTGAAGAATATTCAGAATCTGAAGAAATAAATTAAATAGATGAAATAGAGTCAGAAACTAGTAGTAGTTCTGAAACAAGTAAATCAATAAATATATTAACCAAAGAATAAGAATTTTTATTAGAATTAGTAAAACATATAGCTGATCATAAAACACAAGAAAATTTCTTAAATAAATTATTAGATAGCTTTAGTAAAGAAAATAATAAACGTAAACCCTTAGTATTACCTAGTACTAGGAAATAAACTTATGATTTAATAATAATTTTAAACAAAAATAAACAAATAAAAAATAAACCAACAATAAGTAATTTACAAAAAGAAATTAAAGAAATTAAAATAGAATTAAAAGAGTTAAAATTAAAATAATAAAATGATCCATAAATAATACAAACATTATTAAATAATAAAGATACTACTTCTTCTGAAAGTTCTTTGGAGGAAGAAGGAGAAAAGATAAAAGATAATGAAATTAGTATAATAGGTAAAGATAATATGTCTGAAAACTTTATATTTTTATTAAATGAAATAACCTCTACAAAATGTTTAATAACTGTAAAAATAAAATTTTTAGAAAATTATAGTATAGACACTATAACACTATTCGATACAGGAGCAAATTTAAATTGTATAAAATAAAATTTAGTTCCTAAAAGATTTTAGCGGTAAACTAATCAAAAATTATCTACTGCTAATAGATCCAGTTTAAAAGTCCTTGGTAAAACTGAAGCTTCTACAATAAATCAAAATGTAGAATTAAAAAATGTATTTATCTTGTCTAAAAAAATTAATCACATGGTAATCTTAGGAACACCATTCATAAATTTAATAACCCCTTATTCAGTAAAAGATGATAGTATAAAATTTAAAATAAAAATCAAAAAATTATATTTCCCTTTATAGAAAAACCTAGAAAGAAAATTTTAAACCTCATTAAGGCACACTCTATCTTCGATTAGAAATTAATGCCTTAATAAAAGCAAAAATAGGACATCATTATAATGTAAAAAATAGCTTTCAATTACAGAGAATAAATGATCAATAAAAAATAGATTTGGTAAAAAATAAAATGGACCAAATTAAAACCCAAATAGAAAATGAACTGTGTGTTGATCTGCCCAATACGTTTTGAAATAGAAAACAACACATGATTGATTTACCTTATGAAGTTGGATTTGATGAAAAATTCATTACAACTAAGGCTAGGCCCATTCAAATGGCCCCGGACTTAATAGAGTATTTGTAAAAAAGAAATTATAGACTTCAAAAATAAAAGACTAATCTGTAAGTCTAGAAGCCCATGGTCTTGTGCTACATTTTATGTTAATAAGGCCTCTGAAATAGAAAGAGGGGCCCCTAGATTAGGAATAAATTATAAACCTCTAAATAAAGCATTAAAATGAATTAGGTATCCTATTCCAAATAAAAAAGATTTGCTAAATAGATTATATGAAGCAAACATATTTAGTAAATTTGATATGAAATCTGGCTTTTGGCAATTCAAATTAATCCTAAAGACAGATATAAAATAATATTTACTATTTCAATTGGCCAGTATCAATAGAATGTTATGCCCTTTGGATTAAAAAAAGCACCTTTTGAATTGCAGAAAATAATGAATGATATATTCAACCCTTATATAAAATTATGTATAGTTTACATTGATGATGTATTAGTATTCAGAAAAACCCTTGATAATCATTTTAAACATCTAAAAATATTTTTTATGGTAGTTAAGAAAACTGGATTAGTATTAAGAAAACTAAACTGCCTTTGTTCCAGACTAAGATTAAGTTCTTAGGACATTATATAGAATAAGGTATTATAGAGCCCATAGAAAGGAATTTAGCCTTAGGAGATAAGTTTCCTGATCAAATTCTAAACAAAGCCCAATTACAGAGATTTTTAGGATGTTTAAATTATATTATATAATTTTATCCAAACCTAAATAGGTTAATAAAACCTTTGCATGATAGGCTTAGGAAAATCCTAGCCCATGGACCAAAGCCCACACTGGTATAATTCAACAAATAAAAGCCCTAGTAAAAACTATTTCTTTTCTCTATATTCCTGATCCATCAGCCTCTATGATAGTGGAAATTGATGCCTCAGATATAGGTTATGGTGGGATATTAAAACAAATTAAGGAGGGTAAAGAAACTATAGTCCAGTTTACTTCAGGACATTGGAACCAACCCCAAGTAAACTATTCTACTATTAAAAAAGAGATTTTGATTATTATTCTTTGTATTTCAAAATTTCAATCTTATTTGTTAAATAAAATTTTTTTACTTAATATTGATTGTAAATCTGCAAAAGAAGTTTTGATTAAAGATGTTAAAAACCTTGCATCAAAACATATTTTTGCCAGATGTCAAGTTATACTTAGCATATTTGATTTTGATACAGAATATATAAAAGGAGTAAATAACAGTATTTCTAATTTCTTAACTCATGAATTCCTTCTCAAGAATCATGGGGAATAAAAAGAAGAAATCCAATAAAGCTAAAGAGGTAGTAAAATCAGATGATAGCCCATCATCTTATAAAGCCCTGTCTGATCACTCAGATAATATTACCAAGCCATTAGCTACTAAAACCATAAAATCATGGACTGCAACCCTTGAAGGAGTAAATACTATGGAATATGATAAGGCCCAAAATGATGCCATTAAAATATGGGTAAACCAATTGGCCCATTCTCCAGAAGTGGCCGAAACTCTTAAAAAATTGGGTCTCTTGCCTTCTGAACAGCTTCAACAGGCTCCTGTAGCCTCAGGTAAAGCTCCTATCCCTTTTGTAAAAGCAGAAGCAGGGGAATCTTCCTCTTTAAATGCCCTATCTTCAAATGTTTCAAAATCATCTGAGCTGGCAATTTCAAAACCTCCAACTCAAATTATTTCATCAAATTATTTTCAATCAAAAGATTTATCAAAATGGTTTACAAAATTTGCTAAAACTACATAATTAATTCTTGAAAATGGATTTTTGAAAGAAGCGAATCAAAATCCATGGGAAATTATTAGTTTTGTATATCTTAACAATTGGTTTTTTAAATCTAGTGAATTGTCAAAATCTCAAGAATATTATTTACCTATTCTTGAAAACACTGGATCTATAAAACTTAAACACAACTATGATTCCAAAGATACAACCCTTTTATCTCATTCCTCTATTCAAATTAAAAAGGTTCTCCATCCTTCCGAATGGGGAGCACCATTGTACACTCCTGTGCAAATAAAACCCAACTTTTTCACTTATAAAATAGTATGCCCTTATTATGACTATTGGGATTATGTAAATGCCTGAACAAAAGATTTTCTTTTCTAGAACCTGCACATACCCATTCTTGGTTGCTTTATTTGGTAAAAAAATATCAAGACTGATAAAATCCCAATGTGGTTCATTGAATTTTAGTATTATTTTGCCAATGATGAGAGAACTTTAGCACCAGAAGCTCTTTCAGATTACCATTACTTTAAAAACAATGCTCATCCTTCTTTGTATGAGAAATAATTTCCTTCTCTCATGATATTTTATATAAAATTCCTTATACCATGAATATATTAATGGTACTTTGAATTGGATTATCAATCAAGTACCATTGTACGTGTAGTATCAAGATTGAATAAAGTCAAGTGGTGAAATTCCTTCAATAATTCCACTACTGAGCTTTCTGTTAAAAAATGGTGCTTTGAGGAGGAATATGGTATGGTAGATCCTAAATAGGCTATTACCTTTGATGCTCAAAAGGCCTATTGTTAAGCCCTTTTCGCAGCTACAAAGACTATTGAGGAGTATAAATCTATCATGGCCCAAAATGGTGGAGTCTATTCCCTCAACCTCTAAGCTCTTAAAACACACTGGCTCTCCTAAGCCCATAAAACCTTCTTCCCCTATTTCCTCAACTAAAACCAGTTGAAGAAATCTAAAGCCCATTCTAAAGGCTGGTCTAGAAGAAAAGAGCCTCTTTCATCATCATTTTCTTCTTCTGACTCCTCTTCTACCTCATCCATGCCATCATCATCCTCTTACTCATCTTCTGAATCAGATTCTGACTCAAACTATGCTCCTAGTAATGAAGATGAATATTATGGGGTCCTATCTCCTGTAAAAAGAAATAAAAAAGAAAAGAAAAAAGAAAAAAGAAGTAAAAAAGAAAAAGAAAAAAGAAGTAAAAACTAAAAAAATAAAAAATAAAAATGTCCGCTAAAAGGCAGAAGGAACCTTATTCCTTCACATACTTATCAACATTAACTGGCATGTTAAAAACAATAGTAAAAGCTATAGATAAAGCAGAAAGCTTTTGCCTATAAAAGAAACCTCTTTTGAAGCTTGAAGGCATCCAAAGTTTTCTCTAGACCTCTCTGTACTTTGAAGAGAAATACTCTTTGTATTTTATTTTTGTATTATATTTTTAAATTTGTATTTTATATAAATATGCTCTGCTCCTGCAGCTTAGAATGATCTGGAACATCAGAAACTGTTTGTAAAATTTTATTCTATTTTTGTGAAAAATACTTGGATATCTGGTTTATCAGATGGAAACCCATATATAAATTCAAGAGCTGAATCCGAATAGATAGTATTTCTATCTGCACTTGGGTATAACAACTCCATGTACCAATATTCTTGTATTTATATTTTCTTTGTATCTCTTGTGTGATTTCTATTTTTTAAATAAAATAAAATTTAAATATATGTTTTTAACATATTTGTTCACTATATAGATCTAAGAGTGTGTATTGCATGCTGCTTAGTAAATTCCATTTAGTTTTTGCTGGTAAAATCCTATAGCCTTGCTTAATTCCCCTTGCGATTCATTTAGTTTTTGTTGTATATATATGTCAAGGATAATAAAAATATTATATGGTGCCACAAAATACATATATGCATGATGTGAAAAAAAATAGTATTTGTTGTATTTAGTAAAATAACTTATTAATATATGAATATAAATGATAATGTATTTAATAAATTATTAATGTAAATTTAACAATTGTAAATATATTAATAAATGAAGATCAATGTCATAAATTTAATAAATTATTAATAAATATTTTAATTAAAACTATCAATATATAAAGATAAAAAATTATTTATTTAATAAATTAATAATTATTAATAAATTTTTAACAGAAATTATTAGTATATATGAAAATAAAAGATTATATATTTGATAAATTATTAATATATAATTATAAAATATCTTATATATAAGAAATTTATTGACCAAAATTGAAAAAAATGAATGAAAAGTAGATTATCACATAATATATCTATACAATATAAAAATGTCATGTATTATAGTTATTTACCTCTTTATATCTTATTTGTGTCATAATTTTTTATATGAAATTATTAGTATATAAAGATAAAAAGTTAAATCACATGTTAATTTTATTTTCTACAACTATACTAATGATTGGTAATTACATTAAATCCAAAATTTATTGACTAAAACTATAACATATAAAACTAAAAATGCCATATATTTAATAAATTATTAATATATAAATATAAAATGTTATATATAAAATAAAATATTTATACCATAATAAAAAATTACATTCACGCATCGCGTAAGCATGCGACTATTTATATATATAAAAGCAAAGGAAAGAGAAAGGGCTATTAGATTGCCACATCATTAATTTTTTAAATATACTATTTCTCCTTTTCTCCTTTTTAATTAATTTTTCATTTAATTTAATAATTTATATAAATTTTAAAATTTAATAAATTTAAATAATTTCACATTAATATAATTTCATAAGATTGATTAAATAAATTATATTTGTGTCTTTTAATATATTACACATTAATATAATTTAATAATATTGAGTGATTTATATATTTTTTAGAAATTTAAATTTAAAAAAATATGACTCTTAACCTTCATCATAAATCTTAAGTTTGCTTAATTTTTTTTATTTTTATCTTTTTAAATAGAATTTATAATTTTTACAGTAAAAACATGTATAGATTTTATTTTTAATTAGTAAAATTTTCAAGTTATGAAATAAAAAAAAGGCTATGTTTGCTTACTTATATTATTTCGTTGAAATTATCATAAAAATTGAAGCAAATATTTTTTTTATATTTTTTACAATAAAAATTATTGTCAATTTACATATAAATTATTTATTTTTATTTATTATTAAATATATATTTATATTTTGTTATTTTCAGCATTGTGCAATGCACGGATAAAGGCTTAGTTTAATTAAAAGGTAGAATAAAAAATCAATTATGTTGTCCCAAGATGGCAACCAAGAAAGGGGGGGGGGGGGGGGGGGGGGGAAGGGGTGAATTAGTTGATTTGAAGGATTGATGGCTAATTGAAAATTAAAAGCAAAAATAAAGCAGGAGAAGGAGTAGAGAAGAATGAACACAAAAGTGTTTATAGTGGTTCGGATTACCTCAATCCTACATCCACTTCCTTAACCACTTGTTAAGATTCAATTAATCTTGAGTTTTTACAAGCTTAACTCTAACTTGGTGTTTTCACAAGCTTACACTGAACTTTTTCAAGGTTTGAGTATCTTCCTCAGAACCCCAACAAGAGTTTTTCCAGGCTTACTCTAAAATCTAAGAGTTTCCATACTGACACTCAAACTTACAATGGTGTTTAATGGTCACACCCAATACTCAATTGATTACAAGTATGAATTTTGATGCAAGAAAATAAAAGATGTTAAACTTGGCTATTGCAGTCACAATCATATAGAAAAATGTGGTTTCTTGTGGTTTTTATATCCTTTAAGTCTTCAATTATCCATTTGGAGTGGGAGCCAACATGTTTGATTCTTGTCTCCCACTATTTTCTCTTTTTCGAGCAGTCTCACGGTCGAACTGCCTTTAGACCGGCCAGCTCGGGCTCGGCATGGTTAGGCTACACTTGGTTTGGTTAGCTCGAGCTCATCACAAATGGATTGGGCTCAATTTGGTCATGCTCTTCATAATTTCTGACAAAAGTTCTTCAACGGCTAATACACGTGGCATCCACTAATTGAGTAGATAAATAATAGCTGTAATTTTTAAACCCCATACCAATGGTATGCTCAAGACCAATTTGGTCCGATCGATCTTCTTCAAGTATGCTGAGATTTTGAGAGTGTTGACAGCCGTGAGCTCTACTGGAATTTGTTGGATTTTTGCCTTCAGTTCGGTCTAGCTGGAATGCATCAAGTTTGGTCTGCCTAAGTGTAGTATGATGAAACTTTTAGAGTATCAGGAACCGTGAGCTCTACTGAATGTCTTGAGAATTTATCATTGAGCTCGATATGCTCAATACTAGTCCAATCGAAACATATATTCCATTCACAAAGTGAGAGTGATGTTGAGCGTGAGTTTTTTTTGAATACTTTAGTTAGAGTTAAGTCTGATATGGTCATCCTTGATTCTATTAGTTTAAGGCTCGGTGTGCTTAGTTCATTGCTTAGCTCATGCTCTGTTTGGTCGACTCATGTTTTATCTGATCAGCTCACTCTTAATGCATTTGTCAGCCTGGTAAGCTAGGTTTTTAAACATTTGTCCTTGCCATTTTGTTGTTCATCTATTCGATATTGGTATACTAACTTTCAGTTGGTTCAGTCAGGAACAACAAGCTCTACTCAGTATCATCATTCCTCAGCTTGGTATGATGAGCTGCTCTGAGTCGGGTCAGCCTGGTTGGTGGTCCGGTTAGGCTCTGGAGAAGGCTTTACCAATTTAAGCCCTGTAAAATATATCTTGCTACAAATATTAGTTTTATTCAATTTGATTGTCTAAGATCAAAAAAGAGATTAACTTGTTTGGCCAACAAATTCTTATATGTTTTTAATTGAAAAGAGTGTGGTGATGTATTTAATTGAAAAGAGTATGGTGATGTATAATTTTATCTTTCAAACCCCTCAATTTTTCAATCCACCACATTCATAATTGAGAGGAGATAAAGATTTACACACGTGAACATTCAAATTAGCACCTTGGTCTATAGCCCAAGGAATTATGAATCCTACGAAATAAGAATTGCTTTGATTGGACATAAAACGAGGCAAAATGAATTGAAGGAAAACAATGAAGCGAATGAGTTAGTCCGTGGATGACTTGTGATGTTACACCATTAGGTGTGCTATGCTACATGCCAACTATCTTATTGTTGTAGATCCTCTTATGTGGCATTGCATATAGGGCACATAATCCCACATCAAATTTTTATCACTTTTCTCCCCCAAACTTCACTTATAAAAGCTATAGTCCCCCTCTACCCTCCTTTCCTATTTGCTAACTTTTCACTTTCTTTTCCCTGTGTTTCTTTTAAAAGGAAAAGGTCACCCTCCTTGATTTTGAATCGCCTAGGGCTTGCCTCCTTCTTTAGCTTGAGTGCTAATTAATTCTTGGTATGTAGAGCCAGTAACCTAATTTAATCTCAAACTTGTCTTTAATTAATCTAAAATCAACCAATCCCATGGATTTATTTTACAACTATCTTGACTTGGAGCTTTTTTCAAAGTTGAAATTTCTCCAAAGTGGAATTTAGATTTGTAGCATCCCGAATCCCAGATTGGTAAGAAACAGACACAGAGGATATGATTTAGGCTTAGAACAAAGGAGTTTAGAACATGACCTATAAATTGAGCTCAACTTTCATCCAAGTTAATGACAGAATTAGAGAGTCTCAAAGAAGACTTAATTGTTTATTTGTGTCTTATCTAGATGTATAACTTGAAATTACTCAATTTGGAGTTGTAAAGAATAAGATATGATGGATTTAGTAGACAATGTGCAAGCTGCCTCAGGACAGCATAGTAGGCTTGACTTCGAAGGACCGTCAAAAATCAGATATAGCTCGGATCGACCTGCAATTTTGAAACAATGTAGCCCCGGATGTATAATTTCAGTGGGCATAAGAATTTCTTAATTTGGAGTTGTGAGTAAAATGATATTAATAAAGAAAGACAGAAAGGTCAGGAAGGGATATCAAAAGGACCTAAGTGAAAATTTCTCAAAAGTTAGGGGCAACTATGTAAACTTAAAAATTAAGAGTCTGAAGTTCTTAATAGTGCCCATATCCGACCCCGGAAGAATATTCTTGAGATTAATCGGGTCATAACCGTGGGTTTCAATTTTTCTCGAAAATGCACGGTTTAAAAGTTACAATCGATTAATCACTGGAGGGTATTTTGATATTTTCACACCCTAGACTATAAAATTACAGCACAAGAAAATTGAGGAGGTCAAAATATGAATAAAAGGAAGCCTAATGGCTTGCCAAATAAATAGATAAAAGAAGAAGGCAAGTGGACCAATTAAAAGTGGCCATTTTTGCTATAAGGTGTACCAATTGGAAGTCAACATCTATACCAACATATTTTCACCACTTATGGCTGCCATTTGGATCAAAATAAGCTAAGGAAAGAAAATAAAAGCCCTCTCTTACATGGTGAACTCGTCCAAACCATAAGAGAAGGAAGAAGGAGGTGATTTTTCCAAAGTTTAAGGCTTCTGGTTGAAGATTTTGGTGACAAACAAGATTATAAGGTAAGAGAAACCTATCTCTAGTTTTAATTTCATGGATTAATAGTTAATTTAAGAGATTGAAATTAGGGTTCATGTAGCTAGATTTGGAGAAAATTCAAGAAATAATTATTTGAAGGATTTGATGAAAGAAATAATGGTTTTAAGGTTAGAGGAGATTAGATTGAGGAAAATTTGGCAAGAAATGAATTGGTAGCTTATGTTTTCAAACCATAGTATGTATGTTTAAAGTGTGTATGCTGGAATTCTTGTAGGAAATCAAGAAAAGCTAAAGGAAAAAGAAGAAAAAGTTCAAAGATGAGCTAAGGAAAGCAAAGGGGAAAATGGTTTGGTACTTTAACCTTCTTGAATTAGTGATCTCTATTGCCTTTGCATTTGGATGTGTAATTGCTATAATTGTTCATGTGCTTGAGTTGTGGTGGTTATGTGGTTGAGATTGATGATGATATAGAAGTGTTTGTTGTGTATTGATTGATTTTGGGGGTGAGGTTATAAGGGAGGTAAATATGGGAGTGCTATGTTGTGTTGTTTTGTTGCAGCCAGACATGTGTCCTGCATTTTTCTGGAACTTCAACCGAAATTTAGACTAGAAAAATGATAGAACTAGAACTTGACAAAGAATACTTAATTTTTCTCCATTAAGTCAGTAAACCATAGGCTTTGGAACCAACTCATTTTCATGTGTGGAATGAAAGTTATGATCAAAATGATACCAGGCGTACAAACTGAAAAACTGAGATTCCTCAGTCAGTAACCTGTGACTTGGGACTACGTTTAGGTGACCTTAATAACACATTTATAAGCTATTAAAGAAGAATTAAATGTACCCTTATGTGATAGGAAACCATATAATTTGGAATTTCCTAAATCCCACTTGTAGATAAAAAGATATGATCAAAAGAGTATAACTCATGCACTCTGGAATTGTGAAACCGGACAGACTGAGATTTGTGCATTGAGTCCAGGTTTTGGTCCATTTACCTCAGTAATTAGATGTTGTGATAGAAGATATAAATGAACCCTTGTATGTTGTTGAATCATAGGAGTTGGATTCATCTCTATTGGACTTAAAATGTAGAAGTTACACACGAATGAGTGAACCATGCGCAGGCAGACCCTAGCTGACTGCAGGGCTGAATTAGAAATTGTGCCAAACAGCATGTGTTGCCTGTTTTAAGCTGAAATTTTTACAGAATATAGCCTTATGTGTCTAGTTTATTTTAAGATAAGAATCGTCTCAATCCGAGTTGCGTAGGTAAATTTATAAATGAAATAGTACGCATTGCGCAGACTTGAGTAACCAATTGGCCAGGGAAGAGTTCAAGGAGTCATCAAGAATTATGTGTAACAAATTTAAATCTAGAAATTTAACCATAAGGACTCATATGAGTCTAGTTCGAGTGAAAACAATAATTTTTACATTCGGATTAGTAGAACAAAAGTTATTGGGGAAATAAGATAACAAGGTACATAAGAAACTAAATGCTAGAATTCACTGTTCATTTGGTAAGAAATAAATGAGGTATAATCGAGATAAAATATTCGTTTGGAATGAAATAAATTATCAAAAATATGCTCTTGAAAGCTTGACCAATTAAGAACAAGATATCATTTTTCATTTTTTGAAAATCACATCCCAATTGTGTTTTATTTAGATTTTAAAGCCCAATGAGGGATTTTTGCAGTATTGTAAAACCCGGTGTGGCCTAAAAAGTGTAGTCCGGCCCAAAGGCCCGGAATGAAAACTTTGTACTACAAATTAGTTCTATTGAGCTGATTTAGGATAAAAATAGACAGATTCCTGATCACTGGTGCCCTATGAATTTTTAATAAAATAAATTTTGAACCGTCAAAATATTAAACTCGGCAAAGGGTAATAAACATTATTCAGTTGGTTAATTTCTTATATGACATATCCAAACCTTAACAAATATATGTGAACTTAATGAAAGGAGCATATGAACACACGAACAACCATTCATGCCAAACTACCAAAGGAAAGCATAGGACAAAGATAGTGAATACACAACTTTAATTCATGCATAAGTTATTTAACAAACAGAACTCAAAACAAGAGAGTATTGGGCCTACAATGATGAAGAAATTATAATGCCATAAAATAGTCATACATAACCATCAGATCGGTAATCAACAGCAATGTTAGGCAACTAACAGACATAGGATGAGGTACCATTCAGTGGCAGTAAATCAATAGAAATGAATAACATACTGTCATAAAAGCTTAACAAATAATAGGAGAAATATTGATGCTTGGGTTGGCTGTGCCATATCTGTAATATTGTGTGGTTTGCATCTAATTTCTATTTAACGGTTAAAGTACCCACTAAGCTATATGCTTAGCGAGTTTAGTTTTCTAAACTCGTAGGTTATGGAGTCCAAGCTGACAAATGGGAAGCTACAAAGGAGCACTAGAGTGCGCAACAGGAGGCGAAGTGAGGAGCAAAGCAAAGTTTAGCTTGGCATGTACTGTTAAGGACTTTCAAAATGTAATTATAACAATTAAAGAAATGTGTAAATTATTATTATTTGTAATAAAAAGGAAAAAAATTTTATTTAGTGCATGTTCTGTATACCATGTTGCATATACTGTAGCACACTTGGCTCGGCTGGAAATAGTCAGGTTAAGGGGTGTTACAAGATTTGGAAAAATACTCCGAGATCTGCCTTAATCTAAATTACATCAAGAGAAGGTAAATACCTAACTCAAACTCTTTTCAATTATGTAATCAAAATGAACCCCAAAAATATGATAAAACAAAAATAAGTGAACCGTCCATTAAGGTAATGAATAGAAGAACCACATGGTTCTAATTCATATTAAAAGGGACACAATCATACTTGGGACTTTAACCTAAGTAGAAACCTAATTCAAACCATTATGATTGGTTTCTTCCATTTCTTTTTTACTTAGTTGCTTTATTTTAATTGCTTTCTTTGGGGAACAAGGGCTAGAGTTAGTATCCCGTTCAATTGGATTTTTGATATAATAATTGGCTTTGCAATATGATTTTATTGCTTTACTATAATATTAATTACCCATTGATCTTATATTGGTCATGTATATAACAAATATCATTTGATTTATAATTTATCATTCATGAAATTAATCTTCAAAGTCAAAGTTTAATTAAAAGCTCAATATATTTTACTTAAACATGAAAAATATACTCCCTGAATCCATCTTTTGGTTCGAGATAAGTGCATTTTGGGTAACCAAATTGGAGTCAGATCATGATTTTTTTCCCTCAATTTTCCATTTTTCAAAATAAAAATTTAGTTGGAAACCCTTAATTAAACTAAAATCAAAATTTTAAAACTAACTGAATTGAATGGAAAATGATTTGGCCCTTTTGTATGAGAATAAATCCAAATAGGCATTCTGATTCCATTGAATAAATCAGGCTGATACTCGAGTGAGGCCTCACATTTGGAATCTCCACTGGAATTGAAAATTATTTTCAAAATGAAAAAAAGGGGAATAATTTTTTTAAAAAAAAAGTAAAATCAACTTGGCCTTTAAATAAAATTTGAATTTTCATGAATCACTTTGCATAGGTTCCTTACCCTTTAGTCTAGTTCTAAGCTATCCTTCTAGATAGTAAGTAGCATCCAGCTAGTAACTTTCATTAGGTATGTTGGAAGAAAGCGAAAGTGTAACACCCCACATTTTAGAAACTATTAGAACAGTGATGGTTAAGCAAATAGAACCTGAATATATATATATATATATATAGACACACACGCACATGCATACAAATATTAGGAAATAAAATGGATTAAGAAATAAAGTGGAGGATTATTATTAGGAATTCAAAAATAAATCTAAACCTCATAATAAATTTGGATAATTAGATTGATAATTAGCAATAATTAAGGTTAGAGTAAATTACATTATTATCTAAAAAATAAATAGATGATGGTTGTGAATTAGATCAAACTTTTAGAATATTAAATATTAAACAAATAATTAATGGCAATAAAAGATACAAATTATAAAAGTTCACATTCAAAATTGGTGGAGAATTTTATCAAACTTTATAACATAAATGTGTAATTGACAAGTGTTAGGTGATGGAAAATGGCTTAACATGTGTCAAATGATGGCATGAAGAAGAACATGTGTTAAATGGTGTCAAAATTGTGTTAAATGGTGGCAAAATTATGTTTTAGAAGTTGACAAGTGTTGGAACATGTGTAAGTAAAATAAGAAATGGAAAAGAAAAATTGGATTTGTTTCTTCCTTTCCTGAAACATGAAAAGGAGGAATCTATTATCTATTATAAAGTCTAAAGTTGGATGCATGTTTACTGTAACTCAACAATAAACATGCATCCAACAAAAACAATTAATGAATTGATAAAAAAACAAAAACAATTAATGAATAAGAGAGAGAGAGAGAGAGAGAGAGAGAGAGAGAGAGAGAGTATCACCATTGATTGAATGTCAAGATTTTTGTCCATAAGTTTTACTAATCAAGTGGTTGAATTTATTAATTATTATTTGTTCAGAGTAATAATTGACTCGGGCTATACTTAATGGAGTAATTAAGAAATAGATACATTAATTAATAATAAAAATGCTTTCTTATTTCTCATGATGGGAGATGTTAATGATTCTTACATGAATAATAAGATAAATAAATTAAAATATTTTCATTTATATATTATTTTTCAATGTCATTATTAAAATATACTTTCACTTTACTAATCAATTATTATGCATAATTTTCCTAAAATATTTAAATTTATAAATATTTTTTGAATCATCATTAAATTTAATAATAATATTAATATAATAATAACAATAATGAAAATAAAAATGGTAAAATTAAAAAAATAAAGAAATTAATTTTTTTATTTTATAAAGTGAAAATTTAAATAAATAATTCTTTTAAATGACTTTTATCATTGTATCAGAAAATAATATCTAAATATTTTAGAGATAGGAAAGTTATATATATAATTATTACTGGTAACCTAAACAAATATCATAAATATTATAATTATTTAAAAAATTAAAATCATTTATACATTACGTGTATATGTATAAATTAAAGTTGGATGCATTTACACGTTATGTCTATAGTACAAGTGCATCCAACAGATGAAACATTTTCATTCATCACTTTACTTCTTTGCCTCTATTAGTGTTCTAAAATATTATGGTACCTTTGCTATATAATATGTTAATATTTAGGTAAACTTAAGTATGTATTTTTTTATTATGAATATTATGTATGTTGAATTTATCAATCGAATTATTTAGTGCTCCCAATGAAAATATATGTAGTATGAACTCTGTTTTCTTTTGGAACTCTTTTCCTTATATTCATATTAAATTGATTTCATTTGTAATATTCATTTTCTTTTATTTTCATAGCCTGCCTATGCACCAAATAAAATTTCTGTTTCAATTTAATTTTTTATGTTTCATTACCTAATGTGAAGAATTATCATAATTTAATGTAGTCTATGATTTTTAAGTAATATATTTACAATTAAGTATCAATAATTTTACATAATCTTAAATAAATAGCAAAAAAGAACAGACAAAATTATATCTTTTCAGTTAATTGTCGATATTAATTTTAAAAAAATTTAAATAATCTTAAATATATAGTAAAAAAATAGCCATCATTATTTGATTAATAAAAAAACCTAATGTATTGAAAGGGAGAAGTTACCACTATATATTAAAAAAAAACCCATTGTACTGCATTGTTATGTCTTCTATCAATGAGAGTGACCTTACCCTTTCATATGAAATTTTAATTTATATTGCATTTTATTAATATTGATCCATTGTTATTGAACTATTCTTGAATTGATAACTGTTTAACTCTGAACCTCAATCCTGTATAGCCCCCGTATTTATATATATGTATTATATTTTTCATCGAGATGAAAGCTCACTCCATATCAACCACAGATGCAAGTGCTGAGTAGTTCGCAACAACATTTTCATTCATTCTCTGAGGTGTTGGATATGTATATGTATACATTAACTAGTAAGATATAAGTATTCTTTAGAGCTCCAAAGTATATGTATAGTGTATGAATAATATATGAATGGTTTATCTAAAGTATATAGAGAGAGTGTAATACAGTGATGTGAATGATAATAAAAATTTAAAAGTATATGTTCTTAAATCATAAGAGTATTGTGACTAATGAATATATGTGTGGGTAGTTGTAAACAACTAAACAAAAAAAAGGCTTACTAATTAAAGATAAAACACATATAATAGAATAATACTGGGTTCTATGAGTTGCACGATGGGCTTAAGTTAACTTGGACCCTAGGACCGTCATGCCCATTGAATTAGGGGTGTGACAGAAAGCATCTAACCCCTAAGGAATCCTTAATCCTTTTGAGGTGTAATAGAAATATAGTACTATTGGTCCCATGAGAGCCACTTTGACCCATTTGTGGTTAGGTATATTGATGTCTTAGTATGACAAGATCCTATTGAACTATGTCACCCTGTTACCTTTTCATGTAATTAACCAAGACTCGACCTTAGGTCATATGAATTGTAATAAAATCATACCGTATTACATATTTATGCCTTTTTATGCATGCATACATGCATATCATACATGACACCTAATAACTATGCTCTTTTATAAGTCTGCTAGACCTTGACCACTTAGCCATAAGAGCTAGACCTTGACAACTTAGCCACAAGAACTATAGTCTGTAATAGATTAAGGTGAACTATGGTTTGATACTGCTTGATCACACCCCTACCCAAGTAGGTGTGATGGTCCAAGAGCATGGATAGGTTTAAGACCACTAAACACTTGTAGAACCTCAACTTGAATATTTTTCCTGAATTAGATTATAATTTCAATCATGTAACATAACCACAACTTGGTAACTTCACACCTTAATCCTAAACATACATATATTTAACATCCATATTACCACACACATAAACATACACACACACACACAAAACATATGCAAGTCAATCTCCAAACCTTTACATGACCTGTACATTCACGAAGCTCTAGAATTACACTAGGGAGTTTCAATATACACATATACTCCCACATAATTACACATAGGCACGACTATTACATAATCAAGTCACCCCTTAGATCTTAATGCTTTTAAGAAGGAATGAGTTCAAGAAACTCGCTTATGCCTATGTTGTTGACCTAAAATTATCATTTTGCTTGTGAGTAATCAACTTCTGTGAGATATAGTAAGGTAAGTAGAAGGTGTAGTACATATAAAGAAAAATAAATTTGATTGTAACATCCTTACACTAAGGTTTAATTAGGAAAAACATTAATTAAATTAAATTAAATAAATAATTTAAAAGATAAATTAAGGTGTTGGAAGATGAAGAATGCAAAATGTATATGTAAGATATATGTTCAGTATAAATAACATATAAAGTCAAAAGGGTAAATGGTAAAGTCAAGTGGTGAATAGTAAAAGAGTTAAAAGCTAAAAGAAATCAAAAATAAAATAATTTTGGGTGGAAGATGGAAATTTGAATTTTAAAAATAAATAAATAATTAATTAATTAAAATAATTAAATATATAAATATATGGTTAGGAAAATATGAAGCAAAAATTTAAAACTATTCACCTCTTCTTCTTCCTTCAAGATTCGACATCCATAGATGAGAAAGGAGGTGGGCTTCCATCATCACCAACAACAAATCTTAGAAGGATTTTAAAGAATTGAAGTGAATTTTGGTGGATTTTCAACAAGCTAGTAAGTTTTCTTTCACAATTTCTAAGTTTCATTAAGATGTATGAATATGTGGAATATGGGAATTTGATGGATGGTGAGGTAATTTGATAAATGGGTATGGATGGTGTTATTTTGATGTGGAGACAAGGATTTTATGGTTGAATAGTTGATTTGCTTGAGTTTGGTTGAAGTTTGAATGGGTTAGTATTGAATTTAGGGTTTTGGTGGAGCTTTGTTAAAGAATGGATGTAAATTGGATTAAATGGTTAAAATCATGTTATAATATGATCTTAATGATGGAAATAAACTTAAAATGCAATTTCAATAAGGTTAAAATGAAGTTTCAAAATTAAAGAGATAGGGTCAAAGTTTGAAAATTGGTGGGAATATTGTTTAATTAGTGTTTATTGGTTGAAATGCCTTAAAATGTGATTCTAAATAATTATAAACATTCACTTTTTGAATAGGTATTGAATAGATAGTAATTGTCCAACCCTGGTGGTGAAAGACATATAGAGAAAGTGGTGATAAAGTGGACTTTCTAGCTTGGAGGTGGTGAAATCTAAGCTTAATACATACTTTGGATCTTATTCTGTTAAATTGCATTGTTTGAAACATAACACATTACATATGGATGAATGTGTTATGTTCTTGAATATTTATTCATGTGTATATGAAGCATTGTGTAATACCCTTATATCCCATATACATATAATACATACACCCGTTATATGTAAAATACGCATACACAGTACAAGAATGTTAAAATTCCTGTCTTACCAAAATTTCCATAATTCTAAAAAAAAATATTTAAAAGCTAAGTTGTGCTTTAATATATAAATAAAACTATTCATTAAATAATTTTAAGTTCCAAAAACATATATTTTAAAGAAAAGTCTCTGAAAAAAAAATTTACTAGAGTTTTATCTGTATTTCAGATATTCCTGAAAATCAATAACTCAACCTGCATAACAATTTAACACTCCCAAAAGGGTACATTCATCAAATTTTCTCAAAATCTCCAACACTTCTTATAAT
The DNA here is from genome assembly GCA_947685225.1 of Garcia nutans. Taxonomy (NCBI): domain Eukaryota; kingdom Viridiplantae; phylum Streptophyta; class Magnoliopsida; order Malpighiales; family Euphorbiaceae; genus Garcia; species Garcia nutans. The sequence continues at coordinate 43,748,461 of CANTUV010000045.1, forward strand.
ACTTCAACTCATATATATATATATATATATATTAGCATTCTACATAATACCCAATTCACAAAATTTAATCCAAAACCTTTATAATTTACTTCATTTACATATTTATAAACATAATATACATAATTTAAACAAGTTTACAAAATGAGGTAATTACATGCTGGCAAATGGTCCTACACCTGGTAGCCTATCAAAACTTTAAGTAATAAGTAGGAATCACTAAACCTGCTCTGGTCCAGCAGAGCTCTCAGTATCAACCCAGTCACTTGCACCAAAAACAAATCATGCTAAGCATTTTGCTTTGTGGTACACACTTTGATAATAATAAAAGTTAAAGAAAATAATGCACAATGCTTTTCTCTTGAAATTTACAATGTAGTATGCAAACTTACAATATATCTTAAGCATTTTTTTCTTTTTAAACCATCACATTTAACAATCACATATATTGGGCTATCTATTATTCATGTTTCAGAGATAATGTTTTGGACTACTTTTAACACCCAGTGTCTAGCCCGAGGGCAATAGATGTGATCCCCGGTGTCTAGCCTGAAGGTAAAGTACATAATGGTGTTGCCCAGCGTCTAGTCCAAAGGAAAATCAAATATTAGTGATGCCCAACATCTATCAGGCAATCATAGGCATGCTGCCAAACACAAAACTCTGGAACTAAACATTACATAAGGTAACACACATTTATATACCCTTTTATAATTTTCTCAAACATTGGCAATTATGCCACATTCCATTCATTTTGCACTTTGTCCATTCAATTTATCATATTTTCATCATAGATATTAGTTTCTTTACCACTCTCTTAATGTGGCTAATTTATGCCCTAAAACTGGCATAAGCACTTTCTTTTCACAAACACAATTAACAATACAATTAGTCATCTTTAAATGGCTTAACTATCCATACATTATGCAATCAATGCCTTTAAACACATAACTATGCACTTTACATGTGACTTCACACATTAAAGTAACATAGTGCCAATGCCAATATGCAATGTAACATGCCATTTTTAATGCATTACAAAATAATTCTATCAAAGTATGTACTAACCTTGGTTTAAGCTATTTCCAAGCTAAAAATCACCACTTTCCCCTTCACTACCAAGATGCTTTTCATCACTAGATTTGGGCATTAACCAACTACTTAATACCTATGCAAAATATAAGCATGTAAAATGTATTAGAATCACATTCCTATACATTATAACTATGAAAACTAATTTAGCCCATTTCCCTCCAACTTTTAAATTTTTGCCCAAATCTTCTTTAATTTTGGAATAACCTTTTAATTCATTCTAAGTGGCAATTTAAGTTTATTTCTATAATTAAAATCATATTATAACATGATTTAAGAAATCAAATCAAATGGGCATCCACTCTTTAGTAAAACCCTTCCAAAACCGTAAATTCAACACTAACTCCTCCAAACTCCATTTAAACTTAAAAAAATAAACTATCCAAGTGCAAAATCCTTCTTTCCTCATTAAATTAACATCATTCATACCAATTGCAAAAACTATAACATACTCAATAAAAAACCCAAATCAAACATAATCTAATCTTCTAAAGAATTTCATAAATAGAGGTTGGAGGAACTTCAAAATCACCCCAAAACCCTAAGAAATCTTGAAGAATTTGAAGTAGGAAGGAGCAAAAATTTTCCCTCTAGAACCATGGAGAAATCGGATTTGAGAGGAAGAAGGAAGAAGAAGAGGTAAATTTTTCTTTTTCTTTTTCTTTCTCTTCATTTTTAACCATATATATATAATATTTTATTATTTTAATTAATTAATTATTTATTTTTAAAATTAAATTTTCCTCTTCCATTCAATATTAATTTAATTTTAAAATTTTTTAATCTTTTTCACCTTTTTACTATTTACATTTGACTTTTACCATTTACTATTATCTTTTATATGCTATATATATATAACATACACCTCACATATACATTTCATATTTCCCACTTCTAATATCCTATCAAACTATTTATTTAATTTAATTAAATTTTATTTTAGCAAAAATATAGATGTTACACATTGTTTGAAGTAAAAATGCATGAGTTGAATTGTTTATGGCATGTTAAGCCATTAAAGAATTGCTAATTATTATATTATTTGAAAAGTGTACATTGTGCAATAAGATGTGGAAATGATCCACATTTACAATGTATGTTGACTATGAGTGATAAATTGGAAAAAGTATGCAATATGGAATAAAATATGGAGAAAAATGAAATATGAAAAATGTTTGCATGACTACCTTATATAGAGGCTAATTCTGGGATATTGTTATTGGATATTATTACGCCTTCGGATAAGACACACTGGTGTCATAGACATTATTACGCATTCGAGTGAGATATACTGGTACCACATATGTTATTACACCTTCGGGTGAGACACGCTGGTAACATAAATGATTAAGATAACCTAAGATAATATTTCTAGAACTAGACTACTATATAAGGGCTTTTGGGCCCAATGTGTGATATTGATTTAAATGTTGAAAAAGAAATTTTTTGTATGTTGCTTGATATTGGTACATAGTGCATTTAATATCATTTTTTGAATATTATTTTTAGTACCAAAATAGGTACTGCTAGGCTGTTAGTTTAGCACGATTGAAATTTATCGCATAGGCGATAGGGTTGATCCGAAAATTTCAGAGAGTTCTTCTAGACATGATTAGGTCTAGATTGTGGTTGATTGCTTTTGAAGTTGGATAGGCTACCATAGACCAGAGCCAGCTGCACACATGTAAATTTTTTTATTTTGTGAAAACTTGTTATAAATATGTACATTATGTTTTTAGACATGAAAATGATGAAAAGTTAAAGTATTTATATTATATGTGTGAATTTAGTATGTTTTTGCATGGATTGATACATATATATACCGTAAATATAAGTTTGAGTATTTGGAGAAATTTTTGAGGAGTTATGGAGATTTGGGAGAATGCAAATATTTGAGAGTGTATTTCTTTTACAGATTGAGTAATTTGATTTTTGGAAAATGACTGAAAAATAGACAAAACTCTGAAAAAAATTTCTCAGAGATTTTTCTTTTAAAATGTGTTTTTAGTAACTAATTTGTTTATTTACATTTTCTTTTATATATTAAAGCATATTTTGTGGAATTAAAATGATTTCTTATAATTATGGAAAATTGTAAATGGAAATTTTTTTTGACATTCTTGTATTTTATATTGGTATTTTACATATATGGAATGTATGTATTGTATGTATATAGTGTAACACCCATAGATTTTTAGATATTGTTAAATAATTAAATTGGGGTGTGAATAGTGTGCTGGAAGAGAGAAGTATAAGATATTCATAAGATATAAATTATATACCCATAATGTATACTTGATGCATACATAAAATACACATTACATATATGTTACATTTACATTACATATATATGATATATACATTCTCATAAAAGACAAAAGTCAAATGGTGAATAGTAAAAAGTTAAAAATAATAATAATAAATAATAAATAAAAATGAATAAAATTAATCAAAATTAATTTAATTATTGGATAAAAGAAGATGATGAAAAATATGGATATTTATTAATTATTAATTAAATTATTAAATAACATATATGTGGTTAGAATTAAGAAGAGAAAAGAAAGTCAAAAATTAATATCTATCATCTTCTTCTTCTCTTCTTCAAAAATGTTTTTCTTCATGGATGCCCAAAGGAATTTTTGCTTCCAATAACTCAAGATTACATCAAAGTTTCAAGAAACAAAGGTGAATTTGGATGTTTTGTAAGAGGTAAGCAAGCTTTCTTTAGATTTAAGAGAATTTCTTTTAAGTTTAAGATTATGTGTAATTTGGATTTTTGAAGGAGAATATTTTAATTCATAAAGGGGTATTGAATGTTGTTAGTTTGATGTAGAAACAAAGATTTTATAGTTAAATAGTTGATTTGTTTGGGTTTAGTGGAAGTTTAAATGGGTTAGTGAGGTAATTAGGGTTTTGGTGTGGGTGTATACAATTATTGTTATGGGATAATTTAATGTTATTTTAATATATAAATGATAATTTTATGGTTAGAAATTGCAAATAGGTAAATTTGGATGAAGTTAGGGTTCTTTGCAAATATATGTGAAATTAGGATTTTTGAAAAAAATGTTTATGATTATTGAATTGAGGTAATTTGTTGTTGTTTTGATATGTAAGTAATGATTTTGTGGTTAAATATTGAAAATGAGTTGGGTTGAATGGAGTTTAAACAAAGTAGAAAAGGGTGAAATTAGAGTTTTAATGGATTTTTGATGAAAATTGTAGAGATAATGATAATCTGGTATACATTGGACATGAAAGTGATTGTAAATGAATGATATAGATTATTGTATGACTTATCTGTATTTAGTCCAAGTGGGTACAAGTGGCAATCGTTAAAGCTTCGATGAAAGTGATAGGTGGATGAAGGGTTGGATTGGTTTTGGAGCAAGAAAAAGGTTCGTACATACTAATAGTACATTATCTGACATTAAAGTGTGTGTTGTTTGATGAATGTGTTGGTAAGCCATTGAATTATGGCTTATGTTAAAGATATGTATAAATTATAAAAATAATGTAAAACTATGAAAAATGCATTGAAAATGAGAAACATGATAAGAATATGGAATGAGGAAAAATAGATATATATATATATAAATGAGTTAATGTGTTGGTTATGTGATTATATGTATAATTATATGTGTGATTGTGATATTGTAAGATAAGTATATGTGAGTGTGTGATGTTGCAAAAATGATAAATATGAAATATGTGATGGTGATCACAGTGTCGTGTGGTTATGAGATGTATTAGAATTCTTGAAAAGGAATGTATGAAATGTGAAATGTAAAAATGATATGGTGAATGACGAGAATATGTTGAAAGACTTGAGCATAGCTAAATCTTGATGTTGAGTATGAGAAATGTGGAAAATGTGATGTGTTGTGTATTACTATGCGTAATTATTAGGTCTAGAAAATTGATATTGGTGTATATGATGAGAAGCCCGAGTAGAGCTGGGCCATGACCTGAGCAGAGCTGGGTCATGTATATGATATGATTATACTGGGTGAGAAAATGGGTGTCACAGATAGAGATACCCATTTAGCGAGACACTGTGTGTCACATATATGAGATATAGTCCAAATCAATTGTTCTTGAACTTGATAATTATGTAAAGAGTAGTTGGGTTTTGCACTCAATTTAATACTACTACAAAAGACACTCGTAAGTATACGATATTATTGTAGCAATGTTGATTGGCCCAAGGTCGTCTCACAAGGGAGGTGTTGTTTATAATAATTTGATTAAAACAAAATATTAAATGTTCGAGTGTTTGTTAATGAAATGGTGAAACGTAATTAAAATTTAAAAGTAAACAAGTTATAGTTGTGTAAGATTAATTCAAATCCAAATAATGGTACCTAGGGTTTATAGATTGATATGCTCAAAGTCCAATTCTCAATTTTCCATTAATATAACCTTAGCCACTTAATTTCTCCCTTAAGATTAATTAGATATCATTAATTCATTAGTTCTCACATTCATGAATCAATTAAATCCAACTATTTTTATCTTGCAAATTAAGTAAACCCTAAAACTTATATCTATAATTCATTATTAGGGTTATTGAATGCATAGTTCTAATATTTAATTTTACCTCTCGGTTCTTCATTCAATATCTAAAGATTAATACGCGGCCAATCTATCAACCTATCATTCATTCAAATGCAATCAGCATATGATAAGGTAAATTAATGGAATTTCTTGAATTAAATCATTTAATCAAATCTTCTACAACTAGGCATGGATAATTTAGCTCATCATCATCAAATCAAAATACATATTCATTTCAACATAAATCAAATCACAAATATCCATTGAAATATTAATGTTCATAACTAATCAACGAAAAGCGAGAAATGAATTAATTAAACTAATTTAGGAACTAGAAAAACCCAATTTTAGGAAGACCAGGATTGATCTCCTCTTGATCTTCCTTCACCATGCTTGAATTTGATGGTGAATCCTTAAATCTCCTCCCAAGAGCTTTGCAAAAGAAACTTGCTTCCTAAAAATAAAATTAACCTTGTTTCTCTCTTTCCTTTAGTACCTCTACCCAAAACACCCTAAGAAACACAACCAAGAATCTTTAAACCTTTTCCCATAATAGTTTTTGTGGTCTCCAACTTCCCCCCTTCTTTCTTGGTGCCCTTCTTTATAATTCAAAGCCCATCATCTTTTTTACAATAAAAATAATATCTCTTTATGTGCCATTCCATTTTTCCCCCAATAATTCCAAGCAAGCTCATCTTTTTTGTATTTAAAAATTGTCCACCCATCTTACACCCATCTTATTCGACTGAGCACTTATCTTTGTCTCTACTTTCCAGCTCATTCATTTTTAATCCTTCATTTGAGAGACACGACCAAGATTAGCTTATCTTGGCCGTGTCTTTCATTTTTAACATTAGACACAATCAAGAAAGTTGAATGTGTCTTTTATTGCCCATTTCACAAATCTTACAACTTTTGAGTGGGACACAACCAATAATATGTTTTCTTAGCCATGTGAAGTGTCATGGGCAGATGACATGACCAAGGCTCTTGACCATGTTCTCTTCTGTCAAACCTGCTTTTGCTTTTCTTTTTGCTAGTGAAAGACACGACCAAGATGTTGCTTAATCTGGTTGTGTTTTGTGACACGACTAAGATGGCTCCCCATGTCACTTTTCTGCCTGTTAGTCTTCAAAATTACTAACATAGACAAGTGTTAAAGTCATCTCATGATGCACACGGCCAAGACTTTGCCTATGCTCTATTCTATGAGGCACCTTTTTGAGCTTAATCTTCATCTTTTAAACCCCTCAATTGCTGGGCTTAGCACCTTCCACATTTTTTTTGTAAATTATTTTACTTTAGATTAAATATCTTGCATTAACTTGAACAAAACATTTAGAAAGCAACTAAAGATGAAATAAAAACAACCTAAAAATACATATATTTATGGTTATAACATTGGGCCCAACATGTATGTCACGTGATGTGATATAGTATTGATAACGTTGTAATTGAATGATGAAATGATGAATTAAATGATAATACCGAGTGTTTGATTGATTATAAAATTATGGTAATGATGTGACGAGTTGAGTTTTGTATTGTAATGTGGTTGTGTAATAATTGCATATGAACCCTGTTATGATGATGTTGTGCGATATATATATATATATATATATATACGAAAAAAAGAAAAAAATGGTGGAATAATTATGAAAAATATCATAAGGAAAAAGGAAGGTAGAGGTATGCATTATAGTTATTTAAATTGACTGTTTTGTGTTAGTATGTACCACTAAGCATTATGCTTAGCACAATTATGAAAATTGTGCAGGTGATAGTTGAGTAGAATGAGGTGTGTTTGAGATGAAGATTAGAGTTTGTAAGCACCATGAGACCAACTATGCCAGGGTTACATATATGCATTCGTGGATTTTTTTATTGAAATGTATATTGGGAAAAATGTTGTAAAAGTCAGTAAATGGAGTTGTAATGTGACAATACGAGGTTTTAATAATATTATGCTTTTATTGTAATGTCCCAAATGATACCCTAAAATTTTGGAATGTTTATTGTTGTAATGGAATTAAATGTTAAATGTATATATGATTAAGTGGAAAGATAAGAAAAGAAAAGGAAAGTGTGTATATGTTGTATATATAAAGATATATACAATATATATACAACATATACAAGTCAACATTTATTGATGGTCAAATAGGATAATTAATTATTTTAAATAGAAATTATGTGATGGTGGAAGATGATATTTATTATATTATAATATTTAAATACTTGGTTGAGATTAAAGAGGGAATTTAGTGGTTAAGAGAAGTTATTTGTTTTGACTTTTCTATCATCTTCTTCTTTCTTCTCTTGGTTAGCCGGCCATCACCATTGCCAAAAGGAAAGAGAGGTTTTGTGATTGCTAACTCAAGATTTAAGGGTGTTTCAAGAGATCAAGTTGGAATTTTAAGGATTTTCATCACTTTTGGTAAGCTTCCAACTTGTTTCTTTATGTTCTTTTGGATTTTGTGTATTTGAGTTTGGTGAATGATTGTTGTTGAGATGTGTATGGTTGATTTTGATATGTTTGAGGTTGTTTGGTCTACTTAATTTTGATTTTGGGGTTGGTTTGGAGAAAATGTTAAGTTTGGTGAAAGAGGCACGAGTTGTGGATTGTGTATGTGTTGAGTTGTAGTATGGTTGTGATTGTGTGTTGATGTATGTAATTAAGTTGTTTTGATGTTATGTAAGTTTATTTTGGTATATTGATGGTTTTGGTTAAGTTTGTTTGGAGTGAAAAAGGGTAAAAGAAAGATGTTTGTTGGATGTGGTATCGATTTTAGGTTTTTGGCCTGACATGCCCATTAACACTTCCATGTCTTTGGGCGTGTCATAGGTTCTGTTTTCAGTGTGGGTGACACGAGCAGTGACATGCCCATGTCACTGAGCATGTCACAGCTTCTGTGTTGGAGTAGTATTAACACGTCCAGTGACACGCCCATGTCACTGAGCGTGTCATAGTTTATGTGTTGGAGGAGAATTGACACGTGCAGTGACACGCCTATGTCACTGAGCATGTCTAAGCTTCTGTGTTGTGGGTTTAGGAAACGATTAGGGACACGCCCGTGTTGTTGAGCGTGTCATGTGTGGAGTTTGCCCTAGTTAGTTCTTATTCTTATTTTCTTATGTGTATCATTAAGTGAGTGTGTATAATTACATTTGGATTAGGTTTTGAAGAGATTTGAGGTAACCAATCCAAGTGTTGAAGGATTTTTGAAAGAGGAGGTTGATAGATTGGTGTTAGTTGCTTTTAGAGGTAAGTACAAACCTTACATGATTACATACATTTACATGACTTTGGGACTTAACACATTTGGTTGGAAAATGTGTTAAGTTACCTACCATATTGTTGATGTGTGAGAATGGTGCTATGATTTGCATTATGTGAACTATGTGAAATATATGTTGAGGATTCAAAATATATGATTAATGTAATTTGTTATGTATACTCTAATGATGAAATGTGAAGGCATTGATGTTGGCTATAATGATATAAATGAAATATTTGGGCATTGTGCCTAGATGATCATGAGAAAATGAGAATGGATTTGATAATGAAAGAATGAAAGAATTGTGTGTCTAGTATGTTATTCAATTTTCAGAGTTTTGTTGCCGGTGGCATCCCTAAAAGTAACAATCCCTTGAAGCTAGGTTGGGCTTGGTCCTTGAAGCCAGGTTGGGTTGATGCTATGCTCTCCTTGAAGCTTGGTTGGGCCTAGTCTTTGAAGCCTAGTTGGGATGTTACATATGAGATGTTTCTCATTGTGATAATGATTCGCCTACGGGCTTGATAAATGTGATTATTGGACAAAAATAGTAACTCTGAAATTTGAATGGCATATTAGTTTCTTTTGGGCCCATGCTTGTCTTTGCTTAAATGTGAATCATGAATGATGAAACAATTGAACAATATAATGAGATTAATGTTATGAAATATGATATCCTTGTATATTGCTTCTAATTCTTGTAAGTTTGACATTGGCATTACATTGAATCATATTGTTATCATGGGTTGTACCACTAAGCCGTTGGCTTAGCTCGATTGTGATTTATCGCACAGGTGATAGGGTAAATCCGGTTGAGCTGGAGAGTTCAGCTAGACTAAGTTGAGTTTAGGCTTGTGATTCCTTGTCAAGTGTTGATTATTGGACTTCAAGATCAGAGACGAACTGCCAAGCATGTATAAACTCTATATTTTTGTAAATATTGATTTTGATGTATACATATGTATATTCCACTACATTTTTTGTTGCTTATTAAACAAATGTTTTGGACAAACTTTTAAGGTAATGGTGATATATGTTTATATATTTTAACAAGAAATATTTTATATATTACTATTAATATTGATGATTTGAGGTTAAAGTTTTAAAGATTGGTTTGCTTCAGATAGACTGTGACATCCTTGTATCCGGTATATGTATATTACAGATGTGGGTGTATGTGGTGTACGTATATGGGGTATAGGGGTGTTACATTTATATGAGATTTTTGGATAAATAAATGATTTTACAAATGTTTACTGCAACACCTTTATATTTTATATATGTACATTATGTATACTGGGTATATATAATTTACGTATATAGAGTATAAGGGTATTACATTAATCATAATGTAGGAATGGTAAATGTGTATCATAGAGCAAGCAATGCAAGTAAACTTGTCATTGGTAATCTAGGGTTGAATCCAGTATGACAGAACAAATGATAGGTAAGCTTCATGAGGAGCGATGTCTGTAGACAAATGTTGCATTAAGTACCACACGTCATATATTCATTCATTTGAGTAGGGTAATAACTTCTCCCTAAAACTGATTCTTTATGTCTATATAGCCTAGTAGTATATCCCCCATCAGAGTTAGGTTTCTATCATAATATAGTTTGTCTGACCATTTATAAAGGTCAAGTTATTCATCCAACTTATGTCATTATCAAGTAAGTTATTGATGTGGGAATAATAAATAAGTTATATGGCAGTCTTGAGTTTATAAAAATAAACATTCAGGCAAAATCAAATGAGTAATTGGTCTTACCATAGCATAAGGGTCTTAGAATACTTACACGTGACAAGCTTAGGCTTAAGAAGTCCTAAGGTCCAACAAGAAAATAGGTTCTCAAAAGTCTTTTATCAAGTGAGGTGAAAAGTTATCTGAATTAAAAACGAGTAAAATTTAAATATGGCATTGGAACTACCAAGTTATATCTCACCTTATCCTTTTTATGTTGGTAATTGAAGGCAAGTTCCTAGCTTCCAAGGGTTCACTTTACATTTCATCACCTGTACCATAAACATACGCACTTATAGTCTTATTAACTAAACGATCATTCATTGATTTTAAGGTAAGCACAATATAAGTCTTGTCGCAACTAAGGTGCAAAATCACCTATATTTTAAGAATACAAATGTATAGGAGAACCAAAGTGCACAGCTGGGTGTTAACAATGGGGCATGGGCATGCCACAGGAAGTAAAGGGGGATAAACTTGAATTGGGTTTCATGGTCATGCAAGTGAGGACTTGTATGGTATGCATCCTAATTCAAGGCTGTCCAAATTTTGGTGAACTGCTCCTACGACATGGGTGTGTTCTTCATTTTAGAGATATCCTAACCTCCCAAAACACATCTAATTCTCTTCCTAACATTTCTACCACCAAAAGGTAATTATCACACACCATTTACAAATGCTTGATGGTCTTAGAGTCAAGGTAGGCTTAAGGCCATTGGGCACCACATAGAACCCACAACTAAACTAATCTAATTGCACACATTATCTTAATTTCTTATCTAGTTTATTGTCAATTTATTCACCATTATTACTTACCTGGATCTTTGGTTATATATAATCTTTCACACATATCTTAAGGTCATATATTACACAAAAATTATATATTATTAGCATTATAATTTACATCTATACCATACTAATATCACTCATAATATTATAACAAAGCAATTAGAGTTCACATAACATATAAATTACATATATTAATTAATAACTAATTACAATATTCATTGGCTTCTTACTGGAAGGAAAAAATTAAGAAGCTGATGGGCCTAAATTACATTTGACTGAAACCATAAATGCTTGGGTGAGTCATCAACTCAGTAAAATTATAGAGTTTTAAAGGTAGGATACACAACAAAAAGTATTTCAAGGTTCAAGAACAATAATCATGCAAAATGGTAGCATAATTAGATTCTCATCATTAAAATTTCAATCCAAAAAAGGGTCTACAATAAATCATATCAAAGTCACAAGGAAAATGAAATGATATTGTAGACCCTTAATTTTTACCCAGTCCGGTCCATTATTTTATATAGTCCAGAATAATTTTTGTGGTATTTAATTAAATAATATTTATTTTAGCATTTATTTTTTATAATTTTTAAAAAATAAAAATAAAAATCGGCGACGAAAAAATTCATCTCCGAAAGAAATTGGCCAAGGCCAATTTCACCCGCAGGAAGTTCCTGCGACAAAATTGGCTGGCCGAGCCAATTCTCGCTCACAGCTCGCAATTTCCTTGCAGCCGGTAGCAGTTTTTGCCAGCGAGATTTTTTCAACACAATTTTTTTCGAAACCAAAATCTATTTGGTTTTGGTTTCTTTTCCTGATTAATCTTAGTTTTCTTAAACAATTAGGATTAATCATATAATTTTGCCTATAAATAACACTTTAAAACACACAAGAAAGAAGGGGAGAACTTCTAGGGACTGGAATTTTAGACCTTGGACGGTGGAACTTAGAACTTTGGGAGACTTTTGATTAAGTGGTCAAAACTCAGAAAACTTAAGCAATAAGCAAGCAATCGACAATTCATCAAAGGCAGCAAGCTTGTCTTTGTCTTTATTCATCCAGAAAGCAACTTTTTGGTGGAACCAACTACGCAGATTTGATCCTTAATTATACATTGCTCATGATCACAGTAGCTTTGTTTCTTTGATTCATAAGAATATACACACAAAACCTTGATCTATAAATATGTAGTAACATTGATCTTCGTTTCAATAACATAAATGATTTCTTCTGTTTCTAAATACCTTAAAAACCCTAATTCGTTTCTTTTGTTTCCAAAAACCTTAAATGATTTCTTCTGTTTTCAAATACCTTAAAAACCCTAATTCGTTTCTTTTGTTTCCAAAAACCTTAAATCGTTCCTTCTATTTTCAAAAACTCTAAAAATTACTTTTCTGTTTCTTCTAAAACTTAAGAACCCTAATTTATTTCTTCTAAACCTTAAAACCCTAAATTGTTCCTTTTATTTCCAAAACCCTAAAAAAATGCTTTTCTGTTTCCAAAAACCTTAAATCATTTTGTCTATTTCCAAAAACTTTATAAAGCTCTAAACTGTTTTCTCAAATCCTAAAACCAAACATATTTTTCGAAACACCAAAAACCCTAATTCTCTCAAAACCAAAACCGTAAACCCTAAATTTTTCTAAACCCTAATTCATTGAATTTAAAACCCCAAACTAGTTAATTTAAACCCTAAAGCCATAATCTAATAAAACTAAAATAATAATCCAATTAACATAAATTATAAACCTAATATCTTAAAATGTCAAAACCCTAATTCCATAATTTTACCCCTCAAACCCTAATTTGATCAATCAAAGAATCTTACTAATTTCTTAAATTATAAAACCTAATCCATTTCAATTCTCTTAAAACTTACAGTAGCCTAAATAAATAACAATAATAATATCTTAAGATTCCAAAACCCTAAATATTGATTAAAGTACTTTAAATGGAAACAGTAAACCTCAATTTGTATCTTTACTTGCTTTATTTTTATATTTGATTATGTAGTTCATTATATGCTTTGATTTATTTTCAATGCTTCATTTATTTAATTTATCATGGATCAATGTTTATTATATATTTTGATTGATGTTCTATATTTTTGATGAATGATTTATTTATGATGAATGGTTATTTACTTTTATCGATTTATTATGTTTTTCAAATGTTGTAAGAGGTATGTTACCACTTTGTGGGTGCCTCATTAATTAAATATCATGTGATTTAAATTACTTTTATATTTTAGACCAATGTAAAGGACATGTTTCTACCTTTTGGTGGGTGTCCTATTTAGCTTAGATATGAACGATGTAAGGACATGTTTCCATCTTCGGATGGGTGTCCATTTATTTGTTTTGTTTGGACATTGCTTTGATTTTTAATATAATGATGCTTTATTTCAATTGTTGCATGTAATATGAATAATATTGTTATATTTAAGAATTTTATAATATTAAGACCTGTAAAGGAGGTCGGTTCCAATGAACCGGGCATTGTGGGGGTGCTAGGCCATTTCTCACATTCCCCACACGTACCCAACTTTCCAAACCCATTAGGGGGTTGGGGATTCCTTAGGAATCGAGTCATCCACCCCTTTCTTTTTTCCGGACTGTCCGGGTGGCGACTCCATTTTCTCCGGACTTAGGTCCGTGTTCTCTAAGACCCTGAGCCTAAACAGTGTCAAAGTCGCAAGAACCATTCCACCGGGAGTGGGGGAGAAAATCCCCGCTCACAAATATGATAGATAAATGTAATACCCTTATACCCTATATACGTATAATATATACACCTGGTATATATAAAATACACATATACAGTAGAAGAATGTCACAATTTGATTTAATAAAAATTTTCATATTTCCAATTTAAAATCTCAAAAACTTAAAAATGTTTATTTAAATAGTAAATAAAGTTTTCTTTATTAATTATAGGTACCCAAAAAAGCATTTTATAATAAAATCTATAGAAAAAATTTGTCAGAGTTTTATCTGTAATTTGAACATCCCAAAATTTCAATAATACCCAACCTGTATAAAAACATACTCATAATAAAATCAAATCAACCTTCCACCCCAACTTCTCAACTCCTCCATATTCCTCATAACATTTATACATATACATATATATATATATATCAAAATACATATACAAAAATTCCAAATTATACAATTTATCCAAAATATTCTTTATAATTTATAGTACATTAAAAAACATAAACATAATGTACATAATAACAAAATATACTACAGAATAGAATATATACATAGTGGCAACCGGCTCTGACCCTGTAGCAGCAAAAATAAACTCAAATCAACCTTAAATCTAGACTAAACCAGGTCTAACTGAACTCTCCGGATCTACCAGATCAACCCTATCATTTGCACGATGAATTACAATCGCGCTAAGCTAAAAGCTTAGCTGTACAAACTTTGATAATAATAAAACTTTAATAGAATGACAATGCATAATGCTTTGCATGATATGTCACAATGTGGTGCTCAATTCCACTTTAAAACATAATCTTTCATCTTTTTATAATTCACATAAATACATACACAAACATGGGCCCAAATAAACTAATATATTATTCAAATCCCAGAGTAACTATTTTGGTCCATAATGACACCAAGTGTCTAGCCCCAAAGGCAAATCATAGTGATGCTCAGCATCTAGCCCGAAGGCAAATCATATATCAGTAATGCCAAGCATCTAGCTCCGAAGGCAAATCATATATCAGTGACACCAAGTGTCTAGCCCCCAAGGTAAATAATGAGGATAACCTTATAGGCATGCCACCAAATACAGAACTCTAGAAATTGAATAACATACTAGGCGCACAAGTATTACATGTTTTCCATAATCATTTTTCCCTCATCACATTGTCTCATTTTCTCATTTTTCTCATCACATTGTCTCATTTTCTCATTTTTATCATTCATATCAATGTCAATTCATCATATCTCATCATTTCATCATACTGTATCTCATTTCACATTAAAAGCACATCACCCAAATATTTTTGGGTCATTCTCACATAATGCACATAATTCATAATTTATTAATTTTAGCCATTAATAATGGCTTTTCATAATGCATATAATGCATACATAGCAATTCACATTTCATATCACAATGTTCATGAATGTTCAAGCTACCAAGTAGCTTAACACATTTTCTATTTAAAATGTGTTAGGCCAAATGTAATGCAATTATACCTCATTTATCAAGAGTTTGTACATACCTTTATTTATGCCACTTCCAAGCTAGAAAATACACTTCTTCACCACCTCTTCAACGTGTCCTCCACTACTAGGGTTGGACAAATACTATCTACTCAACACCTAATCACATTTTCAATGTAAATTCTTCATTAGCATCACATTTCTATATACTTTAACTAACTAAATATCAATTTATCTCATTTCCTTTAAGTTTCTATTTGCATGCCCTAATGCACTTTAACTTTAAAATTCTATATTAACTAATTTTAAATTACATTTTAGGATAATTTCCATCATTAAAATCATAATTCTACTCACTTTAACAATTCAAACTTTAAATTCTATAATTCTATCCAATATTCCAATTTTTGGCCTAATATACATTAATTTTGGAACAACATTTTAATCAATTCTAACTAGTATTCTAAGTTGATTTTCATCATTAAAACCATTTTATAACATATTTTAAAAAATAGAATCAAATAAAAATCATTTCTTTAATAACATTTTTTCGAAACCCTAAATCACCTTCATTAATTTTGGAAATCCATTCTAACCACTTCCAAAACATAATTCAAGTTCTAATATATCGTTAAAACTATATTCTAACACATTTTCAACAATTAAATTTAAATTAAATCATTTGTTTACAATAGTTTTATGGAAACCTTAAATTCCTCTCTACTTCATCCAAACTCCAACCAAACTTATACAAACCAACCATTTAACCATAATCATTGTTTTCTCATCAAATTAATACTATCCATACCCATTTAACAAATTATCTCATCCTATATCAAAAATCAAATTTATAAATATCCATATTTTCCAATAAAGCTTTAAAATAAAGAAAGCAAACGTACTAGTTTGTAAAGAAACCACCAAAACCCACTTAAATCCCTTGAAATCATTCCAAAATTTGATGTTGGTGAAGATGGAAGTTCCTTCCCTTTTCTTACAATGGAAAACGTTTTTGAGAAGAAGAAGAAGAAGATGATGATGAATAGTTTTCTTTATTTTTCCAACTTATTTTACTAACCACATATTTATATATATTTAATATTTATTTACTTATTTATAAAATCAAATTTTCATCTTCCACTCAATATTAATTTTTTTAAATTATTTAATTATTATTATTAATTAATTAATAAATATTTAATAAATATCCAACTTTCCATTATTTTCCACTATCCAAAATTATTTTTAATTTTGATTTATTTTAAAACTTCAATTTTCTATCTTTTATTCAAATTATTTTAATTTTGAATTATTTAATAAATTTTTAAAATTTTTTCATCATCTTCCACTATCTAAAATCATTTTAATTTTAAATTATCAAATTAATTTTATTATTATTTTTTTAACTTTTACTTTTTACCTTCTTTACTATTTTACCCTTGAGCTTACTATTCACTTTTAACTTTATATGATATGTATATTTATTTTATATTTTCCATATACATTCTTATATTCTCCATCTTTCAACACCTTAATTAATTAATTTATTTAATTCACATCTTCTATCCATAAATATATAAAAATTAATTAATTTAAATAATTGCAACCAATTAATATATTTTCTTCTTTAACTTTTCTTTCTTCTCTTTTTATTATTATTACTATCAAGTTTTCCAATACCACTTTACACTTAATATATATATATATATATGTGGTGTATTTTATGTATATGTCTATGTTATCTATATCTAATGTATATTTTTACTTATATGAATATGTAATGTATATCCCATGTATACATCAAGTATACATTATGTGTATATTATATATATATATATAGATTAAGTATATAAAATATATCCAACATATATAATAAGTATATGATATGTATATAATATGTATATAATAGGTATACATTAGGTATATACAACACTTATACCTTCCCAAAACTTTAATTAACGTCCAAATATATATTTTCTCTATCCAAAACCACGGTATTACAGATAAATAGTAATACCCCGTGACAATTCTCTCAGAGAACTGTCAAAAGATGCTACTTAGTGTACTAAGCAATTCTGTAACAATCCAATATCCAATTCCATGCAACTTAAATAATAATTTGACTAAAAATTTTGACAGAATTTCCTTTGTAATATTCACCATTCAAAAATTCAATATTATAACACAACATGCAGAAAAATACTTCCAAATATAATTCAATCACTCTCAACTCCAATAACTCCAATAAATTCTAAATATGCAAACACAAATTCCAAAATAAATGAGAATTCCATCCATCACTTACAACATTTACAATTCATAAACTTAACCAATAATTATAAAATTGCCATTAATTTCAAAATATTGCAATATAACCTATAACTAAATATATAATCCAATATCTATACAATAAAATATCTATTGTACTATAGTTGATCTCTGTAATCCTAAATCTTCAATTGCCAATTCCAATCCGTTCCATTCTATTTGCGTGCTAGAAAAATCTAACACGCTAAGCATAATACTTAGTGGTGCTTGTATATCTATAATTTGCTATTTAATATCATGAGTAATTTATTACAATAATCAATGAAACATATATGTAAACCCTTAATTTTTAACCAAGTCCAGTCCAATATTTTAAAATAAGTTTGAAATAATTTTGTGGTATTTATTATTTATTTAAGTATTTATTATTTATTTTAATACTTATTTTAATATTTATTTAATTATTTAATATTTATTTTGTTTATTTTTTAAAAAAATATACATGTATAAAAATAAAAAAAATAAAAAATCGGATAGACCAATTGGTGGCTTGGGCCAATTCGCCGCAGGTGCAAGCTGCGGAAAATTGGCATTTCCCAATTCACCGCAGATGCAAGCTACGGCGAATTGGCTAGTGCATTGCAGGTGCTCGCCTGATTGTTCGTGTCCCAGCCTTGTTGCTCGCCCGTTGCTCATGTCTCAGCAGCATGTGCCAACACGTTGGTCGAATTTTTGCCAAAATTCTATTTTTTACTCGGAAACATCAATAAATTTCCTAAATAGTTTTAACTTCCTTAACATATTAGGTTTTATTTTAAATTTCTACAAATAGTAGTCTTAAACATAGAAATAGGGATGATAAAAATTATTCAAGAATTACTATTGGACTTTTGAACTTTGAAGCAACCCGAAGCAACCAAGAACAAAAAGAACACTCCCATCCATAAGGCAACAAGGATGTGTTGTCTTGATCAAAGCTTCCACAGAATTCCAACAGTGCAATTGTGGTGGAGCCAACAAATGAAGGTATTTTCACAATCAATTTATTATAACATACTTTTGATAGTTTTAATGTGGAACATGCATGATCTTTATTTAAAATTAAATCCAATAGCCTATTAGCATGAATTCTTCCAAATACATGATTATTTAGTCAGCATGCTAATAGATTTGTTTAAAGTTTTAAAACTTGTTCAACTTCAAAGCTTTGATCATTATTTTTTCTAAAACCCTAATTTATAAATTTCAAAACCCTAAATTGCATGGTATGAGCCCTAAACCCTAATTAATTCTATTTTTCAAAATCTTTACAGTAGCTCAATACTTAAAAAATAATTATACTAATATTAGTTTCTCCAAACTCTAAAACCCTAGTTTTTGAATATAAACCCTAAAACTTTAGAACCCTAATCCTATTTTTAAAAAAGGGAAATCCTAAACCCTAATCTTATTTTTCTAAACCATAATTCATTTAATTGTTATTTGAATCCTGCTTTACATACTTAGTTTACATCTTCATATCTTGATCTTTATTTGGCTTATAATGAATGGTTTACTTTCATGATGAATGGTTGAATGTCTTTTATTGGTTTACTTTATTTTTTCATTATGTAAGAGGTATGTTTCTACCTTATGGGTACCTCATTAAGTAAACTTTATGTAATTTAAATTATTTTCATATTTTGGGATTAATATAAAGGATACGTTTCCACCTTTTGGTGGGTGTCCTATTTAGTTTTAGACTTTGGACAATATAAGGGCATGTTTCCATCCTTGGATGGGTGTCCACTTATTTGTTTTGTTTGGACATTACTATGATTTTTAATAAAGTATTTATTTATTCTTATGATCGTATGTAATATGGATAATATCATTATATTTAAGAATTTTATAATATTAAGACCTGAAAAGGAGGCCGGTTCTAATGAATCTGGCACTGTGGAGGTGCTGGGCTATTTCTCACCTTCCCCACGCGTACCTAACTTTTTGAACCCAATAAGGGGCTGGGAATTCCTTAGGAATCGAGTTATCCACCCCTTTTCTTTTTCAGGCCCATCTGGGTGGCACTCCATTTTTCTGAGTTTAAGCTCGTGTTCTCTAAGGCCCCAAGCCTAACAGTACCGAAGTCGTAAGAACCATTCCACGTGGGAGTGGGGGTAAGAATCCCCGCTCACAGTGGTGACTCCACTGAGGATAAGAAAAGTTTATTCCGCTGGTCTTTATATTATTCTATTCTTTCTTATTATAATATTATCCATTGCATCATTTAGATTGCATCGTGTGCGTGAGTTAGGACACCCATGTAACCCGTGTTGTGTTATGTAAAGGATACCATACTTTCACTCAAGGTATGGAGATCGAGTATGGCATAACCACTCATAGCCTTATACCTTTTCGTATATACTTACTATAGGAGCCTAAACCTTTCAACCCAAAGACTAAAGCTCATGCAATTGGCCTAGTTACTTTCCTTAGGTTTTTACCCCAAATGCTTATTGTTTGACTATGGTTAAATCATGGCCTATTTGGCTTTTCTTTTTCTAATATGACCTAATTATATTGTGAGCTCAAAAAAATTTTTTTTTCCTCTAAATCCAAAAGGCCAAAACTATTTTCAAAATTTTTAAAATGGTCTGTGGGCATAAAAATTTTCCAAAACAAGTTAATAATTCTTTTCTTATGACCCAAATACAAAGCTCAAAATCTATTTTTTCTAAAATAATTTTACAATGGGCTTAGAAACAAAATTATTTTCACAACCTTTTGAAAGAGCTTATGAATATTTAGGTCAAATATGGAAATACCAAAAATCAATTGTGAGCCTAGTTTATACTAAGAAATATTGATCATGGGCTTATTTTTTATATGAATCATCAGTTACTTTTTCAAGTGAGAAATCTATTTATAATAAGCCTCTTAATTTAGTTTTAATTCAATATAGCATAAAAGCTGCTTTAGTTGATTGGATAGATTAAAGCCTAATTAACGAAAATTATCATGAACTGATTTCCATGTTTGAAAATATAACTATTGGTTAAAATTGTCTGAGGGAATTATTCGAAAATAAGATGCCCCATGTTGGTATTTTGTTACCATATACCTAGGAAAAGAGACTCAACATTCGTGTGTGAAAGTTACAAGGTTGGAAGGGACGTCCTAATTATCTTTGTTTATTTATTGTTTGTGCATACATGCATACATACATTTGCATCTCATATCATTAATCCTCTTTGGTTCATAGCCCTGGATTACAATAGTTCAAAAGCCTACGACAATCTGACCCATGCCAGAGATAAAGAATCCAACAACAACTCAGTTAGCTTCTCACCAAAAGCAATGAAACCTGAGAAGATTCAAAAGATGTTGGATGATGCCCTTGAAGTCAAAATGGAAGAACTAAAGGGGGCCCTAGCTGAGATCATGAAGAGTCAAATGGTTGCAATATTTGGGAACACTGCTGAAGCATCTGCAAGCACCAAGAAAGACAAGGGAAAGGCTAAAGTTGGTGAAGTAGCTTTTAATGATGACAAGATAGTCATTGATGATAATGATGACTGGGCTTAGTACTTTTAAGATCCTCAAGAAAAGAAGAAGGAGCCAAAGGTTGTTGAAAGATCAGCCGTGGAAAAGACTGAAACTTCAGATATTGAGAAGTTGATCACTGACCTGGAAAAGAAATTTGAAAAAAAGCTGAAAATCAAAGAAATGTCTGAGGTCGATAAGTTGTTTGAGCTAGATGAAGAGGTTTCGTACAAGTTTAAGATGCCATCCTTTGCAGAGTTTGATGGAACTAGAAATCCTCACCTCCATGTGAAGCAATATATCACTACTATGCAGTCTGCTTGAGCTACTAAGGCTCAAACTCTAAGATACTTCATGCTTTCATTAGATCCTATTATCCAAAATTATTTCAATACCTTAGATGATGGCACTCAAAAGAGCTGGGATTTACTATACAAGGCCTTCATCCAACAATATGGATACAATGCTGAATTGGAAGTTGCTTTAATGGAGGTGGAGTCCATTACACAAATGCCGAAGGAGAACTTTGTGGACTATGTGAAGAGGTGGAGGAATAAGGCCGCATTGATCAAAAGAAGGCCTGATGAATCGAATCAAATTAGAATGATTATGAGAGGGGTGTTTTCTAGCCTTCATGAAAGAATGTCTCATACACTTATCAGAGATTTCAAGGACCTTTTACAAGCTGGTTTGTAAATTAAAGAGTGGGAAAGGGAGAAGAACCGCTTTTCGATAAGAATGAACGAGAAAGAAAACTACCAGTTTGGTAACCAAAGCATGCAAAAGGCAATTGATGTTAACGCCACTGGCGAAGGAGGAAGAAGGCAGTTTTCAGAATTGGGAGGGTCGCTGTCTTGGGTTCTCAATAAGCTATAAAAAAAGGTATTATTGCAGCCCTTGAATCGTCATCCTTTGCCTAATCCTCTTCCACCTAACTTTGACACTAAGGCATTTTGCCAATTTCATCAAATGCAAGGACATGACACGGATAAATGTGTGAGGTTGAGACATGAAATATAGAATTTGATTGATAATGGGAAATTTTCCAAGCCCAACAAGCCAAACACCAAAGACAATCCATTGTCGAGATTCAATAGAGTTGTAATATCCTAAAATTTTAAAAATTTTTAATTTTAGAAATTTGATAAAATAAATTATAAATTAATAGGATAAATTAAATTAATGGTTTTAAATGAAAAATGAAGAGATTTTAAATGAAAAATTGGAATATATATGTGATATATGTGTAAAATATATATAACATATAAAGTCAACACTTTTTAACAGAAAAGTCAAAGTCCAATGGCATTTTTGTAAATAAATTTTAGAAATTTAAAATTAATAAAATAATTCAAAAATAAATTATTTTTTAATGGATGATGGATATTTAGTATTTTAATTTCTTTAATAAATAATTAAATAAATAATTATTAAATTATTATAATATATATATGGTTATAATTAAAAGATGAAAGGAAAGAGAAATTAAAAAAAATAGTCTTCTTCTTCTTCTTGGGTGAACCACCATGGGAGAAAGCTCAAGGATTTTTCTTCTTCTTAGCTCCAAGAATTGAAGGATTTCAAAGGTTCAAAGATGATTTTTAGTGATTTCCACTTGAAAAAGTAAGTTCCTTAGTTTTTTCTTTGGATTTCCATGAAAATTTTGAATATGTGAGATGTTGAATTTTTATGTAGTATGTTATAATTGTTGGAATTGGTGTGTATGAAGTTATTTTGGGTAGTTATTAATGATTTTAAGGTTGGATTGAAGAAATGGTTGAAATTAGATAAAGAATGGTGAAGAAAGAGAATTTAGGGTTATGAACTTTTAGAGTTTGAGAAATCATGGTTTTTAATTGTGCAAATTGGTTCTAAATGAGTTTTTTTGGTGCTTAAACAAGTATTTTAAAGTCAAATATTAGATTTGGTTGTGTTTGGTTGGAGTTTGAGAATGGAAGTGTGATTAAGGGTTTTGGAAAATGATTTTCCAAAGTTCTTGAATTGTATAATTTTATTGGTTTAATCTTGTTGTTTAGTGATATAAGTGATGAATATAAGCTTAAAATGATTAATGGATTGTGTTGGAATAGAAAACCTTCAATGGGGGAAAGGTTATGCCATTTTAGGGTTTTGGGTCCATGCTTGTGTTTGTCTTTATGTGAATTGTGGATTGTGAAATATTTGAAAAAATATGAGAAAATGGAATGATGTGATATCCATATGCATTGTGCATTGGCATTGCATTTGAGTTTTATTGTTATTAAGTTTGTACCGCTAGGCTTTTGGCTTAGCGCGATTATTTACATCGCGCAGGTGACAGGGTAGATTTGGCTGAGCTGGAGAGTTCTTCTAGACTAGGTCGGGTCTAGACTTGTGGTTGCGCTTGTAGAGTTGATATCAAAATCAGAAACATTGTCAGTAACATGTATATATTTTATGTTATTGTATACTTTGGGTATTATTATATCATGTTTTTGAATTTTATGCATTGTAAACTATAAAGAATGTTTAGGTTAAGTTATTTGAAATGGGGGTTTAAATGTGTTCTAAATTATATATATATATATATATATATAAATGTTTAAGAAACTTTGTGAAATTGAGGAGTATGGGTGAAATGGTGATTTAAAATTATTTGGGAGCGTTTTCTGATGCAGGTTGTGTTTTGCTAAATTTTGGGATGTTCAAATTACAGACAAAACTCTGGCAAATTTTTCTCAGAGATTTTCATATAAAATATTTATTTTGAGTTCCTATAACAAATAAAGAATATTTATATACTATTTAATTTTATATATTTAGTTTTTGAAATTTTAAATCAAAAATGTGAAAATTTTTATTAAATCGAGTCGTGACATTTTTGTACCATATATGTGTATTCTACATATACTGGGTATGTGTATTATATGTGTATAAGGTATAAGGGTGTTAACATTTATTTTGGTATCAGAGCTTAGGTTTGAGGTTCTCAACCTAGGTGGGTTGATAGAGAGAGAAAATGGGGGATTTGAAATAGTTTTCAAATGTAATACATGCATTGGCACTGGCAGTTTATGATCTCTGATATAGTAATTTCCACTGTGTTTGCATATATAGGTAGTTATGGCGTCTCAGACGTATCAGTCTATAGAGGGTAGTGCAGAGAGTGTGGCTCCTGATAAGGGTAGAGATGGAGCTAGAGTTGTGTCTGCTAGTGAGGCATCTATTTCTGTGCCTATGAGACCAGCAACTAATGAGATCCAGCCTTGCTGGGTGCGGCATATGGTAGAGCTGTTGAGGCAGGCTTCAGTTCAGCAACCGCAACTGCAGTTGCCGGTGAGGAAGTATGATAAGCTGAGAAAATTTAGAGCTGAGGACTTTGTTGGTACTACAGACCCTACTATAGCAGAGCAGTGGCTAGATAGGATCCAGAGAGTGTTTATCTAGCTACAGGCTAGTCCAGAGGAGAAGTTTGATTATGCTAGATCTTTGTTGCAGAGGGATGCCTATGAGTGGTGGAAGACAGTTCCACATGCTTTAGTTGATCCACCAGTTCTGACTTATAATGATTTCCTATTGGAATTTGAGCTGAAGTATACTCTGAGGGAGTATAAGGATGCAAAGAAGATGGAGTTCCTAAGTCTGAGACAGGATACCAGGACAGTGACAGAGTATGAGATCGAGTTTATCCGGTTGAGTCATTTTGCTGATGGGATCATTTCTGATGAGATTAGCAAGTGCAGGAGGTTTGAGGAGGGACTGAGACCCTCTATCATGTGTATCATAGCAAGTTCTCAGTATCAAGACTTTTCTCAGTTGGTTGCAGCTGCCAGAAGTGTAGAGAGAGCACAGGGTCTTGCAGCAGCTGCTAGGGTTGAGGAGACCAAAGCTACGAGACACCAGAGTGAGGCAGGGTCTTCATCAGTGAAGAGAGGCCGAGGGGGATATTTTCAGAGGTTCATTAGGAGCCAGTGGCAGTCTGGAAGGTCAGTACAGCAGCAGAGATAGAGACCTATAGTTTCAGTGGCTAGTGCTCCGACCCCAGTGGCTCAGAGGCATGCTCCACCTATTTGTGTTCATTGTGATAAAGCACACGGAGGTGTCTGCTGAAGGAGAGGTGCTTCAGGAGTGTGTTTTAGATGTGGGTCAACAGACCATTCTATCAAAGATTTTCCAGAGCCACCAGAGGATAGACAAGCAGATACAGCAGGTTCTAGACCCAATGTTAGAGGGGATCGTGGTGGTAAAGGTTTTAGCAGAGGGGCAGCCAGATACATCAGTTGTTATTGCCGGTACTTTTATGTTATTTGGTACTTCAGTTCTTGCATTTATAGACCCTGGGTTGACTCATTAATACATTAGTGCATCCATCTTGCCTATGAGTGATTTGCATTTAGAGTCCCTAGGATTTAATATTTTGGTGACAAATCCTTTAGAGCATAGTATTATGGTTAGTAGGGTGCACCAAGATAGTCCAGTTGTTGTTCAGGATGAGGAGTTTCTCGGTGACATGATTGAGATGTCTTTCAGGGAGCATGATTCAATTTTAGGCATGGATTGGTTATCCAGGCATAGGGTTGTGGTAGACTGTCAACGGAAATGTGTTACCCTAAGAACACGTGATGGTAGTTATGTGGTGGTATCTAGTGAGAAGAGACATCTTTCATCCATGTTTATTTTAGATATTTCTACTAGGAGGATGACTCAGAAGGGATGTGAGACATAACTTACTCATGTAGTAGATACCAGAGTAGTGGGTCCCAGCTTGATAGTATACCTATAGTTGCCGAGTTTCCAGATGTTTTTCCTGAGGAGTTGCCAGGGATACCCCTTGAGAGATAGGTTGCATTTGGTAATGATTTAATGCCTGGTACCACTCCCATCTCTATTACTCCTTATCGTATGGCACCTGCTGAGTTGAGAGAGTTGAAGGTGCAGTTGCAGGAGTTGTTAGATAAAGGGTTCGTTCGCCTTAGTGTGTCTCCATAGGGAGCACCTGTTTTGTTTGTGAAGAAGAAGGATGGCACCTTGAGATTATGTATAGGCAGTTGAATAAGGTGGCCATCAAGAATAAGTATCCATTACCTCGGATATATGATCTCTTTGATCAGTTGAAGGGAGCAGCAGTATTCTCTAAGATTGATGTGAGATCAGGGTACCATCAGTTGAGAGTTAGAGATGTAGATGTACCCAAGATAGCCTTTCGTATGAGGTATGTGCATTATGAATTTCTGATGATGCCTTTTGGATTGATGAATGCACCAGCAACATTTATGGATTTGATAAACAGGGTGTTTAGACCCTATCTAGATCAGTTTGTGGTGATTTTCATTGATGATATTTTGGTGTATTAATGTAATGAGGAGGATCATGACAAGCATTTGCGAATTATATTACAGACTCTGAGAGAGAAGCAGTTGTATTCTAAGCTGTCTAAATGTGAGTTTTGGCTTGATCGAGTAGCTTTTCTCGGTCACGTGGTTTTAATAGAGGGTGTTAGAGTTGGTCTGAGTAAAGTTGAGACTATTTTGAATTGGAGTCCACAGAAGACTGTGACAGAGGTTAGAAGTTTTCTGGGTTTGGCAGGCTATTATCGTCAGTTTGTGAAAGGTTTTTCTATGATAGCTACTCCACTCACCAGATTACTTAGGAAAGGAGTTAGATTTATGTAGACAGATCAGTGTCAGGCGAGTTTTGAGCAGTTGAGGGAGATGTTGACTCAGGCTCCCATCCTTACCCTGCCTGTAGAAGGTAAACCTTATGTGATTTACAGTAATGCTTCACATAGTGGTTTAGGTTGTGTTCTGATGTAGGAGGGTAGAGTAATTGCTTATGCCTCTTGACAGTTGAAGCTGCATGAGCTGAATTACCTGACACATGATTTGGAATTAGCAGCTATAGCTTTTGCATTAAAGATTTGGCGGCATTACTTATATGGGGAGAAATGCTTCATTTATACTGATCATAAGAGTTTGAAGTATCTAGGTGTTCAGAGAGAGTTGAATCTTAGGCAGAGACAATATTTAGAGTTGATTAAAGACTATGACTGTTTGATTTATTATAATCCTAGCAAGGAAAATGTTGTTACTGATGCCTTGAGTCCGAAGTCTTTGGCAGGTTTGACTACTTATTCTCTCTCGTTGCTTGTTGAGTTGAGAGCGTTGCATGCCAGATTTGAGTCTTGTGATGATGGTGCTTTAATGGCTCAGTTGCAGTTAAGACCAATCTTGTTGGATCATATTAGGGAGGCTCAGTTGGTAGATGAGAGAATCCAGAATATTGTGTAGGTTTGTCAGAAGGGGGAGAATCGATATTTTATGTGAGTGATGATGGCAGTCTATGGTATAGAGATAGGTTGTGTATTCCTGATAATGCAAAATTAAAAAGGATGATATTAGAGGAAGCACATCAGTCACTTTATGCTATGCACCCTGGGAGTACCAAGATGTATCAAGACTTGAAGCGACATTATTGGTGGTCAGATATGAAGAGGGACATAGCAAAGTTTGTATCCAAATGTCTTACTTGCCAAAGAGTGAAGGTTGAGCACCAGGTTCCTTCAGGGTTGCTCCAACCATTATCAGTACCGAAGTGGAAATGGGAGCGAGTGATGATGGATTTTGTGACTGGACTGCCTTTGACCTAGAAGAAGCATGATGCAATCTGGGTGATAGTTGATCGGATGATGAAGACCACTCATTTTCTTTCAATTTGGATGGATTACTCACTTAAGAGATTGGTTGAGCTGTATATTAGTGAGATAGTGAGGTTACATGGAGTCCCAGTTTCTTTGGTGTCAGACCGAGATCCTCGCTTTACATCGAGATTTTGGAGGGGTTTACAGGATGCATTGGGTTCTCAGTTACATTTTAGTACTACTTTCCATCCTCAGATAGATGAGCAATCAGAGAGAGTGATATATATTTTTAGAGGATATGTTGAGGAGTTGTATCATTGATTTCACTAGGAGCTGGGATAGATTCTTACCACTGATTGAGTTTGCATATAACAATAGTCATCAGTCCAGTATTGGGATGGCACCTTATAAGGCCTTGTATGGCAGGAGATACATGACACCTTTGTGATGGGATGAAGTTGGAGAAGGTAAATTGGTCGGTCCTGATTTGACTAAAGAAACAGAAGAGAAAGTGAAATTGATTCGAGGTAGGCTGAAAGCTGCTTCAGACTGACAGAAATCATATTCAGATTTAAAAAGAAAAGACATAGAGTTTAGTGTGGGAAATAAAGTATTTTTGAAAGTGTCTCCTTGGAAGAAAATTTTGAGATTTGGCCGCAAAAGGAAGTTTAGTCCTCGTTTCATAAGACCTTATGAGGTATTGGAAAGAGCTGGACCAATGGCCTATAGACTGGCTTTGCCGTCTGAGTTGGATCGAATTCATAATATCTTCCATATCTTGATGCTTCAGAGATACATGTCTGACCCATCTCATATCTTGTCAGTGGAGTCCATTGATGTGAGTCCATATCTGACTTACGAGGAAGAACCCTTGATGATTTTGGCACGAGAGGTTAAAGAATTGAGGAATAAGAGGGTGCCAGTTGTGAAAGTCCTTTGGAGAAATAATGCTACTGAGGAGGCGACATGAGAGAGTGAGTAGATGATGCAAAACCAGTATCCCCAATTATTTCATACTTGAGAACAGGTAATTTCGAGGACGAAATTTATTTTAGTGGGAGAGAATTGTAATATCCCAAAATTTTAAAAATTTTTAATTTTTGGAAATTTGATAAAATAAATTATAATTTAATAGGATAAATTAGATTAATGGTTTTAAATAAAAAATGAAGAGATTTTAAATGAAAAAGTGGAATATATATGTGATATATATGTAAAATATACATAACATATAAAGTCAACACTATTTAAAAAAAGTCAAAGTCCAATGGTATTTTTGTAAATAAATTTTAAAAATTTAAAATTAATAAAATAATTCAAAAATAAATTATTTTTGAATGGATGATGGACTTTTAGTCTTTTAATTTCTTTAATAAATAAATAATTAATTAATTATTAAATTATTATAATATATATATATGGTTATAATTAAAAGATGAAAGGAAAGAGAAATTAAAAAAATAGTCTTCTTCTTCTTCTTCTTATTCTTCTTCTTCTTGGCTGAACCACCATAGGAGAAAACCCAAGGATTTTTCTTCTTCTTAGCTCTAAGAATTGAAGGATTTTAAAGGTTCAAAGAGCATTTTTAGTGATTTCCACTTGAAAAAGTAAGTTCCTTAGTTTTTTCTTTGGATTTCCATAAAAATTTTGAATATGTGAGATGTTGGATTTTTAAGTAGTATGAAGTTATGTTGGAATTGGTGTGTATGAAGCTATTTTGGGTAGTTATTAATGATTTTAAGGTTGGATTGAAGAAATGGTTGAATTTGGATAAAGAATGGTAAAGAGAGAGAATTTAGGATTATGGACTTTTAGGTTTGAGAAATCATGATTTTTAATTGTGCAAATTGGTTATAAATTTTGGTGCTTAAACAAGTATTTTAAAGTCAAATATTGGATTTGGTTGTGTTTGGTTGGAGTTTGAGAATGGAAGTGTTATTTAGGGTTTTGAAAAATGATTTTTCCAAAGTTCTTTAATTGTATAATTTTATTGGTTTAATCTTGTTGTTTGGTGATATAAGTGATGAATATAAGCTTAAAATGATTAATGGATTGTGTTGGAATAGAAAACCTTTAATGGGGGAAGGTTATGCCATTTTAGGGTTTTGCGTATAAGAGTGTGTTTTTGTAATGTAAATGATTTAAATGTACTAAAATATGTTTCTAATAATATAAATAAACTTAATATATTAAAATGAATGGCCTAGTATGAGAATCCAAAGTTAAAGTGAGGTTACCCTTAACTTTTGGGATTTTTGCTCAGATGGGGTTTAATTATCGTTTAATATTGGAAATGCCATTAAATGTGATACTAAATGATTATTTGTTATCATATTTGGTTTAGGAATTGAGGAAGGTTGATTTGTTTCATCCAAATGGTGAAGGGCAAGTTGGAAGGATAGGTTTGGAGGTTGTTTTAAGCTTGTTTTGGTTGCTATTTGAGGTAAGTACAAACTTTGAATACATTGGTTATGTTTGCATGACATTTGGGCTTAACACATTTTGGTTTGAAAATGTGTTAAGCTACTTGATACATTGGTTATATATGAATAATGTGCTATGACATTTGTAATGTCATATATGTGTTAAATGCATTGTGAAGAGCCATTGATAATGGCTAAATTGTGTAAAATGTGAAATATGCGCATTATGTGAAAATGACCCAAAGTGTTTGGGTAATGCCATTTGTTGTGTATGCATTAAGTGCATTGTTAAAAAGCCATTGGTATTGTCTAAATTACATTAAATGTGATTAATATGTGAATTATGTGAAAATGCCCAAAGTAATTGGGTAATGTGTTGTAAATGCAAAAATGTGGTATAATGTAATGAGATATATGGAAACATAATGAAATGAAGTAGAAGCTAATAAAGGAAAGGAAGTAAAAGTTGGGAACAAAGAAGAAGAAGATGACAATGTTCTTAAGCAATTGAAGAGGACCTAAGTAAGTGTTAGTATTTGGGACCTATTGGCCACTTCCAAGAAGCACCGTGAATCTATGGCCAAGGATTTGGCTAGCATGCCGATTTCCACTTCCATAACACCAGATGAGTTGGTTAAATTTGTGAAAATTGAAAGAGTTATGAAGTGTGAAGATATTCAAAAGAAGTTGATGTGGGAATAGTATCGTTCTCGGATGCGAATTTACCATAAGAGGGGAGAGATCACATCCGCCCTCACTTTATCAAAGTAGAAGTCAAAGAAAAAAGGATGCCATGTGTGATGGTTGATGATGGGTCTGCCATAAATGTTTGCCCACTTAAAATCTTGCTAAAGCTAGCTATGTCAACAAGAGATCTAAGCCCAACCGAAGTGACCATTAGGGCTTATGACAATACTAAAAGGCATGCCGAAGGGACTTTCAAAGCTGTTATGAAGGTTGGTCCAATTGAGTCTATGGTAGAATTTGTGGTTTTGGACATACCTGTTACTTTTGCACTGCTATTAGGATGACCTTGGTTTCATTCTCTTGGTGGAGTCCCTTTAACACTCCATCAAAAGATCAAGTTCCCAAATGGAGATGAGACGGTGGTCATCGAGGTCGAGGATAATGAAGTGGTCAATGCTTTAATGATTGAGAGACCTCTCAACAGTTTCAAAGTAGCCACAATTTCTGATAATGGAATAGTGGATTGTAAGGTCCTAAACATGATGAAGAATATGAGCTACCTTCCTGGTGCTGGTCTTGGAATAGGTAAGGCCGACATGACAAAGCTTCCAGACTTCAAGACTCAAGCTTCCAAGAAAGGGTTGGGATATGAAGAAGCTAGCAAAGATGTTCAGCTAAAGAAAAATGAGAAGATGAGATTCCCACCACTTGAAGAGATTTTTGTCAAAGCTCCTAACGTGGGACCACTCCAAAGGAAGCCCGAGCCAGTCATGTTCATGGGAAAGTTGATCCCGGGTTTTGAGATTTTTGTTGATGTTAATGAATTGATGGAAAAAGTGAAGAAAAAGCTCATCCTGCCACCTGACAAGGAGCCCAATTTGGAAGGATAGAAGGAAGCTGTCCTGAAAGCTGAGAAGACTCCCGAGGAGATTGCTGCTGTGATTGAAGAAAAGTTTGAAGATGTGCTGCTTTATGATTTTGAGAACAATGATTTTGATTTTGATTTTAATTTATCTGCTTTGTATAAGGATGATGTTGTTTTCTTCTCCAAAATGAATGCAATAAAGTTTGATTTTCCTTACTTGTGTGATATTTTTCCTGATAGTTGCATACATTCAAATAGTGGTTACATGAGCATTTTTAATATTAACTCTGTTGATACACAATCATTAATTTGGGAACAACCGATAATCCTAAAAATATTAGCATAGCAACCGACCTTAGTCATGATGAGAGA
Organism: Garcia nutans; assembly: GCA_947685225.1. Classification (NCBI taxonomy): domain Eukaryota; kingdom Viridiplantae; phylum Streptophyta; class Magnoliopsida; order Malpighiales; family Euphorbiaceae; genus Garcia; species Garcia nutans. The sequence goes on from CANTUV010000045.1 coordinate 43,780,859, forward strand.
GGGATATTTAAAAAAAATATTTAAAAAAATATGAAGAGATTTTTGCTTGGTCTTATGAGGATATGCTCGGAATAGATTGATACATAGCCGAGCATCTAATTCCTACCTACACTCACATGAAACCTATCAAATAAAAAATTAGACGTTTAAGACCGAAATGGGATGAATTGGTTAAAGAAGAGGTCATTAAACAAATACAAGTAAAGTTCTTGAAGTGATAGATTATCCAGATTGGCTAGCCAACATAGTACCCGTGCCAAAGAAAGATGGAAGAATTAGGGTCTGTGTAGACTATAGAGACTTGAACAGAGCTTCCCCTAAAGATGATTTTTCTTTACCCCATATAGATGTCCTTATTGATAGTGCAGCCTCTAGCATGCTACACTCGTTTGTAGATGGATTTTTTGAATACAACTAAGTGTTAATGGCCTAAGAGAATAAAGCAAAAACTGCCTTCATTACTACATGGGGAATATTCTTTTATAGGGTGATGTTGTTTGGTTTAAAGAATCCTAGAGCAACCTACCAAAGGATGGCTACCACTTTTTTTCATGATATGATGCACAAAGAAGTCGAGGTCTACGTTGATGATATGATGGTAAAGTCAGATACAAGGGAACAACACTTCCAAAACTTAGAGTTATTCTTCAAGAGAGCAGTAAAGTATATGCTAAGGTTAAACCAGAAGAAGTATGTATTTGGGAATAGATTTAGGTTGCATATTCAGATTGCTCATTGGGGTGATTTAAATTCTATTTTTTTAATATCAAGAATTGTTTTTCTTTGTACTCTTAGTTTCATTCTTTCATATACCTCAATTTCAGTATGCATTAAGTGGCTAATTCTCAATCATAGTTACTTTGGTTTGATTAACACAAATACTTCTTATCTCTTATGTTAATTTTCAGTTCTTGTTGATTTAAATTGAATTGCTTCTAGAATTGTTAAATTCATTTTATTCATTAGGTTCCTTGTAGAGTCTTTAAAATAACACTTGTTTTACTTGATTTAAGTGGATCCAGTTCTGAAATTCAACTTGATAAAAGAAGAATTGAGAGGTAAAAAGGCTAAGAATTTGAACTTATAAAAAAATAGAAAAGGGACTAAGTTTTGAATGAAATACAAGAGTGACAATCTGATCTTGAGTGAAACACGTAAGGGAGTGTGGTGAGGAAATTTTTCTTTACTAACATTTTCTTATAGGTTCTTACACCATGTCAAATTCTTGTGTTGAAAAATGTGATATGACCATGAATGACATAGCCTTCATGCTAGAGGTAATGCAATGGAAATTTGAAAGGTTTGATTTGGTCATAACAATATGAGAGGTGATGTAGACAACATGATGCAAAGGCAGCAAAATAATACTAATAGAAGGGGGCAGAATAGGGGGGAGAGGAAACATGATGAATGATGATGACGTAGAAAGGGAAGATGATGAAGAAAGTGAGGAATCAATAGCCCAAAGAAGACCTGAACAAAGGGACAACAACAGATCTTCCATAAAAATGAAGATATTATCATTCAAAGGGAGAAATGATGCTGAAGCTTAACTTGAATGGGAAAGAAAAGTTGAGTTGGTGTTTGATTGTCATAATTATAGTGAAATGAAGAAAGTTAAACTTGCAGTAGTTGAATTCACATATTATGCACTAGTTTGGTAGGATCAATTAATGATTTCCAAGAGGAGAAATGGAGAAAGAACCATCACTACTTGGGCTAAAATGAAAACTGTGATGAGAAAGAGATTTGTACCATCTTACTACTATAGGGAGCTTCACTAAAGATTGCAGCGGTTAACTCAAGGATCCATGTCAGTGAAGAATTACCATAAAGAAATGGAGATGATCATGAGTAGAACTAATATAGAGGAGGATTCAGAAATCACTATGGCTCAATTACATCATTATGTGGAGCTTGAAGATATGGTACACATGGCCATGAAAGTGGAGCAGCAACTAAAACTCAAGGGAGAAACAAAGGGATTTTCTAATTCCAGATCTAGTTTCATTTCAAAGTGGCCAAACAAAGATGATAATCCTCAAGGGAAGGAGGCTGCCTAGAAAGGAAAGGAAAAGCAAGTTCCAGCAGACCCTAAAGGTAACTCTAAACCATCTAACTCTAATAAAAAATATAGTACCATTAAATACTTTAGGAGTTTAGGAGTAGGGCATATAGCATCTCAATGTCCAAAAAAGAAAATCATGCTAATAAGTGATAATAGTGAAATTGATAGTGCCAGTGAACATGAAAGTGATGATGATGATAATGATAGCATGCCACCATTAGAGGAAATTGAACATATCTTTGAGTATCCTACACATGGTGAATCTTTGGTTATTAGATGAGCCTTAAACATGTAAATTAAAGATGAAGAAAGTAATCAAAGAGAGAACATTTTCCATACTCGTTGTATTGTGAATGGAAAAGTGTGCAACATGATTATTGATGGGGGTAATTGTGCAAATATTGCTAGTACTAATTTTATGGATAAATTAGGGTTAACATGCACAAAACATCCTAGTCCCTACAATGGTTGAATGATTGTGGAGAGGTGAAAGTAACAAAGCAGGTTATGTTTTCTTTTGTAATTGGGCGATACAAAGATGAAGTTTGTTGTGATGTTGTGCCTATGCATGCCAACCATATTCTTCTTGGTCTTCCATGGCAGTTTGATAGAAAGGCTTTGCATGATGGCTTTAAGAATCATTATTCTTTCAGCCTAAATGGTTTAAATTTCACTCTTGCTCCATTGTCACCTAAACAAGTATATGAAGATCAGGTGAAGATTTTGAGATCACTTGAAAGGAATTCTGGCGGTGAGGGTAAAACAAATAAAAATGGAATAAAAGAGGCCAAGAGTGAGAAAAAAATGATAAAAATGGCCAATTAGTGAGAGAAAAAGAGAAAGGGAGAAAAATAAAAGAGAGTGTTTCTATGCAAAAGAAAAAGAGTTAAGGAGTGCTTTTTGTGAGAAGAGAATTATGATTGTACTTAGGTACAAAGAGACCTTGATTTCTACATCTGACCTTGACAACCCTTTACCTAGTGGTGTTAGTTATGTTTTATAAGAATTTGGAGATGTCTTTCCAGAAGATGTGCCTAAAGGTTTACCACCTTTAAGAGGGATTGAGCATCAAATTGAATTCATTCTAGGCTCAACAATTCCTAACCGACCAGCTTATAGGAATAATCCAGAGGAAACCAAGGAACTTCAAAGGCAAGTGGAGGAGTTGCTAGCAAAGGGACATGTGAGTGAAAGCATTAGTCCATGTGTTGTTTCAATTTTATTAGTCCTAAAGAATAATGGATCATGGAGAATGTGTGTGGACTGTCGAGCAATCAATAAAATCATGATGAAGTATAGACATCCAATTCCTGGACTTGATGATATGCTTGATGAGTTAAGTGGTTCTTACATTTTTACTTAGATTGATTTGAAAAGTGGTTACCATCAAATAAAGATGAAAGAAGGAGATGAGTGAAAAACTGCATTCAAAACAAAATATGGTCTTTATGAGTGGTTAGTTATGCCATTTGGTTTATCTAATGCGCCTAGTACATTCAAGAGATTGATGAACCATGTTTTACATGCATATCTTGGTAAATTTGTTGTATATTTTGATGACATACTCATTTATAGCAAATCAGTAGATGAGCATGTAGAACATATTAGGGCTGTTCTTAATGTTTTGAGAAAGGAAAAATTGTATGTCAACTTGAAAAAGTTCATGTTTTATAGTGATAAAATCATATTCTTAGATTTTATGGTCAGTGCACAATGAATTGAGGTTGATGATGAAAAGGTAAAGGCAATAAGAGATTGGCCAGCACCTAAAACTGTGAGTGAGGTAAGAAGTTTTCATGGTTTGGCTAGTTTCTATAGGAGGTTTGTTAAAGATTTTAGTTCCATTCCTACACCATTAAATGATTTGGTAAAAAAAGATGTAAAATTTATTTGGACTGAAATTCATGAAAAGGCATTCAATTTGTTGAAAGAAAGGTTAACTACTACTCCAATTCTTGCTTTACCAAATTTTGATAAGACCTTCAAATTAAAGTGTGATGCTTCAGGTGTGGGCATAGGTGCAGTTTTGATGCAAGAAGGGAAACCAATTGCATTTTTTAGTGAGAAGCATCATGGTGTACAATTAAATTATTCCACTTATGACAAGGAGTTGTATGCTTTTGTAAGAGCTTTACAAGTGTGGCAACATTACTTATTGCCTAAAGATTTTGTTATTCATACAGATCATGAATCATTAAAGCATCTAAAGGGACAAACCAAGTTAAACCAAAGACATGGAAAGTGGATAGAGTTCATCGAGCCATTTCCATATGTGATAAATTATAAGCATGGTAAAGCAATGTAGTAGTGGATGCACTTTCAAAAAGGTATTCCTTAATCTCAACTTTTAGTTCTAAGTTATTAGGCTTTAAGCAAATTAAGGATATGTATGCCAATGATGTTGACTTTGCAAATATTTATAAAGCATGTTAGCATTCTGCATTTCAGAACTTTTATAGGCATGATGGATACTTGTTTAAGGATGGAAGATTATGCATGCCTAGTTGCTTATTAAGGGAATTGCTTGTTCGTGAGGCACATAGTTGAGGACTCATGGGACATTTTGGAGTATTTAAGACTTTAGACATTCTACATAAACATTTCTATTAGCCAAACATGAGAAAAGATGTTGAAAGAATTTGTGCCAAGTTTATTACATGTAAACAAGAAAAATCTAAGTCTTTACCTCATGGGCTATATACTCCTTTATCTATCCCTAATACACCTTGGATTGACATATCTATGAACTTTGTTTTGGGGCTACCTAGGACTAGAAAAGGGAAAGATAGCATTTTTTTTATTATTGATAGATTCAACAAAATGGCTCATTTCATTGCATGTCACAAAACTGATGATGCAATGCATATTGCTAATTTGTTCTTTGGAGAAGTAGTTCGTTTGTATGGCATTCCTAAAATAATTGTAAGTGATAGAGATGTGAAGTTCTTGAGTCATTTTTGGCATGTTTTATGGAATACATTAGGTAATAAATTATTGTTCTCTACAATTTGTCATCCACAAACCGATGGACAAACAGAAGTGGTAAATAGGACTTTAGGATCTTTGTTACATACTATTATGGGTAAGAATTTGAAAACTTGGGAAGATATTTTGCCATTAGTTGAGTTTGCATATAATAGAAGCATACATTCTTCTACAGGTTATTCACCTTTTGAAATCATTTATGGTTTTAATCCGCTTACACCACTTGATCTGTTTCCTTTGCCATTAAATGAAATAACTAACTTAGATGGTGAAAAGAAATCGAAGTTGGTTAAGAAGATACATGAGAAGGCACTAGCTTATCTTGAGAAGAAATATGAAACATTTACCCATAATGCAAATAGAAGAAGGAAGCATGTAGTTTTCCAACCTGGTGATTGGGAATGGGCTCATATGAGGAAGGAAAGGTTTCATAAACAAAGGAAATCCATGTTGGATGTAAGGAGAGATGGCCTATTTCAAGTTTTAGAATGAATCAATTACAATGCCTACAAAATTGATCTACCAAGTGCGTATAATGTTTCTGCAACTTTCAATGTTAGTGATCTTTCTCTTTTTGATGTAGGTTCAGATATGAGGATAAATCTTTTTGAGAAAGCAGGGAATGATGAGAAAACTATAAGCAAGCTTGATGAATCTACACAAGGCAGCAAATATGCTGATGATATCATTATGCCAAGTGGACCAATCACAAGATCACAATCAAAGAACTCACGCATGTGTTCCAACACTTCATTCAAAGGTGGATTAATGAAGAGGGAGACCAACTTGTACTGAATATGAAGAATCATGAAGGGGAAGTCAGAAACTTACCAAAAAGCATGAAGAATCTACCCATAAATATGTTAATGGGCATTAGCACAATTTACAATATAATATTGATATGGTTTAGTTCTAGTGTGACTATACACATGTGAACCAATACCAAAATGCAAGTAGAATCTACCCATCAATATTATCAAAATTATGGGCACTAAATTAGAATATAATATTGATGTAGATGGATAATTAATGCTAGTGTGACTAGATACATGTGAGTCTATACTTCTAAGCCATTAATTTTTCATTTCTAGCTATATACAGAGGGGTGGAAAGAACTAAAGGGACTGATACAAATTTCCAGATTATGCTGATTATAATTTATGTGTTTTCAAGTTTGAGAGGTTTTCATCTTATTCTTGTTACATGAAGAATTGGTTCTAACTTATCAAGTCTAACTTGTGGCATTTAAATCAATTTATTTTCTTTATCCCAATCACCCAAGTTCTCAATTACAGGTTAGTTGTGGGTTTGGTAGGGAGGATTTATTTTTGAGTTCTAAGATTCTATGCTAGATGTATATGTGGGGTTCTAGATGTAATCTTTGCTCCATGGGCTTTGCATCATCTTGTATAGCATATGTTGATAGACCTGAGCAGAGCTCTTGACCTGAACAGAGCTAGGTCATGAAATTGAAATTGGAATTAGACCGGAGAAGAGTTGGGCCATGAAATTGATGTTGTGATAACTAGACTTGATAATTGTATAGGAGTGGTTGGGCCCAACATGTGTGTATGTGTGTGTGTGGGGGTTTATGAGATATTGGCATGTATGTGTTGAGTGAATAAATATTATATGACAATATAATTATTATGAGTAAAAGAATAGGTAAATGTGTGTGGCATATGTTGATGTGCATGAATTAAATGTTTCGATGAGCAGTAAATATGTTAATAGATAATGAATGATGGCATAATAATTTGTGTGTCTTGATAGATATGTATTGGATTTTAAATATTATATTATTATAGTATGTGCTACTAAGCTCTTGAGTTTAGCATGGTAATATGTATTATCTATGTATAGAAGTGCAGGCCAGGGTGAACCGATGTGTGATTGAGACTTGAATATGTGGGTGACACGAGACCAACCCTGACGATATTGTTTTCATGTGTTATTTATGTATTGTGTAATATGAATTTTGTATAGTAAATACATATCATTCATATATTAGTCATATTTTTGTGAAACGATATGTATGTATGAATACTTTTGGTAAGTGTTATTGGTAAAAAAAAAAAAAGTAAATTTGCAATGTACATTGGATATGTTTGAAAATATTTGAATATATGTAAAATGATGGATATTTAGAAAGCTGTGAAAAGTTTGGGAGGAATATTGGAGATTGTTTTTAAAAATATTTGGAGTAAAATTTTCTTTGTAGGTTGTGTGTTTGATGATTTTGGGATTTATTAAAATTACAGTTAAAACTATGGTGAATTTTTCCTAACTACCAAAACTCTGGGATTTAACCATTCAACCACCAATTACATCAATTTACCTAAAATGCCTTAAAAACTCTAATTCTACCAATAAAGCAATCTTTTGGCTCTTTCAATCTTAAATCAAATTATAAATTTAAATATATCACTAGCAATTCATTTTAGCATATTTTAATCATTCAAACATTACTCATGCCCCTGACTGTCCAAAATTTGCTCCGAAACCCTAATTAGCATACTACCTCTTCCAAACCCATACTTTTCAATCATCCAACCTTAAAATCTTTACTTATATATTAAAATAACTTCTTATCAATCCACATTATCAATTATCTATGCCTCATTCAAATGCTCAAATTACACATATTCAAATATTCCAGAAAACTTTGAAAAATCTCAATAATCCTTACCTCTAACATGGAAATCCTTCAAAATCACCCTTAATTCTTGAAAAACTTATAGAATTTGGTGGATTAAAGAAGCAAAAATCCTCCTTCAAGCTCTATAAATTTCGGCGAAAGAGAGAGGAAGAAGAAGAAGATGAAGAAAAATGTGATATTTTGACTTTTAACTCTTCTTCTAAATCCTAACTATATATATATATAATATAATTAATTAATTAATATTTAATATTTATCATCTTCCACCACCAAAAATCATTATTATTATTATTGTTTATTTTTTTACTTTCACTTTTGACTTTGATTTTTAACTTTTGCCTATTTTTGTCATTTGGTGACTTTTATACTTGAGGTATATTTAACCTATACCCAATATAAACACTATGTATTTTTTCCTTCCAACATACTAACTACCCTCTAAATTAACTATTTAACAATATTTAAAATTCACTGGTATTACAATTCTCTCCTCCTTAAATAGTTTCATCCTCGAAATTATCTACCATAGAAAACAACCCCCACAAAATAAATACTAACTCTACTACAATCAATTACACCGTCCAAACTCCTTATAATACTAACTTCTATCTCAAATTACATAATCCCTACTCTTCCCCTGATGGATATCCTTATTCATCTTCTTAAATTCCTAAACTAATGCAAAAACTCACAGTTTCCAACAACATCAACAGAAAATATATACTCAAACAATGCATAAAAAACATTATCAAGTAAAAAGAATTTACCTTCATCTACATCTGGACATCTTACTTGCCTCTGCATCACATAAACTCTTTGTGATGTTCCAACCCCCTCTGGTATGTGCATAAATATTGACTCCTCACTTTGTCTATATCATGCCCCACCACCTCTACCATCTCTGTTACCTGTACTGACTCTACCTCCTCTAACACTAGGTCTAGACATTATTGTCTCTATTTGCCTATCCTCTAGTGGCTTAGGTTAATCCCTAACATAATGCTCTTTAGATCCATATCTAAAACAAACTCCTTTTGCATTAGTTCTCCAACAAACACCCTTGTGTAGGCAACCACACTGGGTACAAATGGGTGGAGCAGATCTCTGAGGAGATGGGTAGGGGCACTAGCCATTGAGGTTCCTCTACTGTTGTGATGACCTGCCAGGTTGCCCCTGGCTATCACTAACATTTTGAGAAAATTTCTCTCCCTCTCTTGCAAGATGCTGCCTCTACCCCAATCTGAATTCTCCTACCCTTACTCTCCAATTCCATTGTAGCTACAACCTCTTATGCCTTTCCCACACTCTTAGCTATTGACACTAATTTGGAGAAACCTTTATATTGCACTGCTACTACCTAAAATTTGATAGTTGGTTTCAATCCATCCTCAAACCTCCTACACCTATCAATCTCATCAGAAATGATCCCACCCATATACTTGCTTAGTCGTAGGAACTCTTTCTCATATTTTGTTACCATCTTCTCCCCCTATTTCAAGTCAAGAAACTCTTTCTTCATCTCATATTTATACTGTCAGGGTGTATACTTCTTCCTACACTCTCACATGAAGTTATCATATGTCAATACTGGTGGTTAAACTAACCCATGGGAAACTGTCTTCCACCAATCATAGGCATCCTAATATAGAATAAACACCCGCTCTACTCTATCTAGCCACTGCTCTACCTCAGTTGGATCTCTAGTACCCATAATATCAGTAGCCCCATGCTTCTAGAGCTTGTCATACTTCCTGCTCTGCCATGGTACGGGGGCACGATGGAGTAATTCTGCCATCTACTACATCCAGACTGGCAGAATCTCCTGTGTTGCTGGCCTAGCTAGCACTGATACCTCTCCAACAATCTCTGCACTAACTCCAGCTCTACCTTCTCCTGGATCAAAACTCCCAGCAAGACCCTCACCAGATCTGTGCATCCTAGATGCCATCATAACCTATATCTGCTATGACAACAAATATCTTCACACTAAAGACTAGTTCAAGTGCCAATGCATATGCATGTATCTCATTTTAAAATCACCATTTTAAATCCCCTTCCATTTTAAGAAAAATCCACCTAGGTCAAGAACCTCAAACTCAGTCTCTATTACTAAAATAAATATAACAGCCTTATACCATATATACATATAATATATTGATAAGTGTATAATTGATGATATTTTTGTCCCTATTTCTTAATACATTTATTGTCAAATTGAGTTTAATTTGTTTGTTCAAGTGTTTATTAGGGTTGATTCCAAAAACTTTTGACACATTGAGACCTTATGGTTATTTAGGCTGGAATCACTGAATGAAAGACAAGGGAAGAAGCTATTTTAGGTAGATTCTTCAAGTGACATGCCAAGTGACATGAGCGTGTCCGTGGCCTTGTCATTCAACTACTTTACAGAAGCTTCAACACGCCCAGAGACATGGGCGTGTCACTGAACGTGCCATAACTCTTGACTTACAGGAGCTATGACATACCCAATGACACGGGCGTGTCCCTGAGCGTGTCCCTAACTCAACATTGCAGTAGCAACAACACGCCCAAGCACATGGGTGTGTCATTGCCCATGTCATTAAAGTTTGAAATAGTACCGTTGACACGCCCACAAATACGGGCTTGGCTATGGGCGTGTCAGGCAAAAATATCTAGGCTATAAAATTTGAGCTAAAGAGAGAATTAGGGATATAAAATAGAGAGTTTATGATTCAGAGCTGACCTCCCAAGAAAAAGAGAGTTTTTGGCAGCCAAGAGTGAAGGTGGAGACTCGATTCTTGTGAGATTTAATCCAAGATCCAAGGATTAAAGTGAAGAAACACAAATCATGCATCATGGATTGTTTGAATTCTTTTACTTATTTCCTCTATTTTGGTTTTCTGGTTATGAACATGAGCTAAACATTTTATCTATCTAGATATTGATGAACCCTAGCTTTATTGTATGGATTGATTAGTTCTTATTAAATTAAATCATTTGATTGAGTTGTTTTATCCTTTTGATTCTTAACTTCTTATTTCCAATTGATAATAGCATGCTTATTGATTGGTTGCAATTTTCATATTATTGACTTGAGAAAGCTTGATATGAACAGAATGCTCATTAGGATTGAGAGTTGATTGGAGTGCTAGAGATAGACTTACAAGACCCTTTGGTTAAAGTTCCTTATTCTTATTGCAAGGTCTATTTAATTATGCTTGAGAAGAGATTTCTAGCATTCTACTTAGTGATTAGAGATTAATGCACTTGAGAGAGATTTTAATATAATTTAGGGGAATGCTAATTCAGCTCTATTATTTGATTTAATTGAATTGATATTCATAAACACTTTTCATGTCTAGGGGTATTCAATATCTGGATAGTACTTTCATCACCTACTTTTGTTACACAATATTCAATTTTTCTTCACTTTAGTTTATTAAGTAATTTGTATTTTATTTTAATCATCACACAAACTATTGATTCACTAAATAACATTTAAAATTTACACTAATATTTGACCTTGTCTCTAGTGGAATGATATCTTACTCACTGTTTTATTATTTGAGCGACCTGTGCACTTGCGGTAACACTACGATAGCATAGATCTGTTGTCAAGTTTTTGGCACCGATGCCGGGGACAACGGTTTTCAATATTAGTAATATAATCAAGACTATTGATTTAGTTTTTATTTTATTTGTTTTAACATTAGTTCTTACTTGTGATTGTCATCCTAGGTACTTCTTCCCATTTATAACTCAAGCTAGCTCTTCCCAACTACTTGAATTAGATCAATAGCTAGAGAGAATATTGAGGAGAAAACGAAAGGAAGAAGAGGAAGCAGTTCTGGCAGAAACAGAACCAAACTTTGAAGATCTCAACTCAAAAGAAGAACTAAAAATGATGGCAGGAAATGAGCCAAGGACAATGCAAGAATTTGCTAGGCCTACTCTTAATGGGGCCAATTCAAGCATACAGAGACCGGTAGTTGCTGCAAATAAATTCCAGATAAAGACAAATGTAATTCAAATGGTGCAGCAGACTTGTCAGTTTGATGGGCTCCCAGATGAAGATCCTAATGCACATATTGAGACTTTTCTGGAAATATGTGACACATTCAAGATACAGAATGTCTCCAAAGATGCAATTAGACTGAGGTTGGTCCCATTCACGCTTAGAGATCGATCGAAGAAATGCCCAAAATCTTTCCCCCCCAAATACTTTCACCACGTGGGGTCAATTGGTAGAAAAATTCCTAGAGAAATATTTTCCACCGTCCATGACTGCCAAGTTGAGGAATGATATTTCATCTTTTCTCCAGATACATGGTGAAACTCTTTATGATGCTTAGGAAAGATTCAAAGATTTATTGAGATGGTGTCCTCACCATGGGCTTCCGCTGTGGCTACAGATTCAAACTTTCTACAATGGATTGAATTATGCAAGTAAGCAGTCCATCAATGCAGCTGGCGGAGGTACCATAAATAATAAAACACCTAAATAAGCAAGGGATTTGATTGAAGATATGGCCCTTGCCAATTATCAGTGGCAAACCCCAAGGGAACAAGGAAAATTAAGGGTTACTGGTTCACATCAATTGGATCCCGTAGTTGCTTTGACAGCACAGTTGGAAGTAATGAATAAAAATATTGATTCTTTAGCTTCATCTTCAGGGAGATCAATGCAAGTGATGTCTTGTGAATGGTGTGGGGGTGGACATCAAAGTCAAGATTGCCAAGGTAGCAATATATTTGCTAGACAAGAGTAGGTGGATTATGTGGGAAACATGCCTAGGCAACAGTAGAACAACCCTTACAGCAACACATATAATCCAGGGTGGAGAAATCATCCTAATTTCTCCTGAAATAATCAGAATAATCCAAGGCCTCCTCCTAGATTTCATCAGCCTTAACATCAACAAGCTGCCCCTCAAAGAAAGAACAATTTGGAGGAAATGATGGAGAAGTTTATAGCAGCTTCAGAAACCATATTTCAATCAACAAAAACTACCCCTAGAAATCAGCAAGCCTCCATTCACAATTTGGAAAATCAGGTGGGGAAAATTGCCAAGTTACTTAGTGAACGATCACAAGGGAGTTTACCTAGCAATACTGAGGCAAACCCGAAGAACCAGCTAAAGGTGATTACTCTAAGGAGTGGAAAGAAAATTAAGGGTGGTGTGATTGAAAAAGAAGCTGAGTCACAAGCAAAAAAGGTTGAGACATAGAAAGAAGAAGAAGATAACTCTACTGTCGCTTCTAGAGGGAAGGCTACAGTGGGAAATGAAAAAGAAAGAAGAAGAAGATAACTCCACTGTTGCTTCCAGAACTCGTCTCGGGTCCAGAGCCCAAATTATTTTTGAGTCCAGAACTCACCTCGGGTCCAGAATCTAAATTATTTTTGAATCAAGGACTCTCCTCGGGTCCAGAGCCCAAATTATTTTTTAGTTTAAAACTCATCACGGGTCCAAAGCCCAAATTATTTTTGAGTCCATAACTCGTCTTGGGTCCAGAACCCAAATTATTTTGAGTCGAAAACTCATCTTGGGTCCAGAGCCCAAATTATTTTTGAGTTCAGAACTCTTCACGGGTCCAGAATCTAAATTATTTTCGAGTCCAAAACTCGCCTCAGGTCCAGAACTCAAATTATTTTCGGGTCCAGAATCCAAAATTTTTAAAAAAAATTCAAACTAACATCGGGTACAAAGTCTAGTTTAACTTTAAAACCCAATAAAAAATCATATTGTTTTTCACTCTATTTTGCTGCAGTCTCAGATCATTCAACCAAGCGGCAAACTATATACCCTTAATTTTTTACCAAGTCCGGTCCAAACATTTTAAAACAGTCCTAAATAATTTTTATAACATTTTAGTATTTATTATTTATTTTAATTATATAATATTTATTTTAATTTAATAATATTTATTATTTGTTTTTTAAATATACTGTTTATTATAATAAAATAACATTTATTATTTATTATTTATTATTTATTTTATTATTTTAATAATAATATTTTAATAGTAAAAATAAAAAATAAAAAATAAATATATATACATATAAAAATGATAAAAAATAAAAAATAAAAAATCGGACAGTTGAATAAGTGCGCGCCACGCGGTGGTGGCCAATTGGCCTGTTGCAGACCAATTTGCCGTAGGCAATGCCTGCGGAGAATTGGGGCTTGCCCAGGCACCTCGCAGCCATCAGGCCCATTAGCACGCGCTGCCGATTTTGCCAAAACCTTCTTTTACTCGATTTTAAAGTTTTATTTCCTAAACAATTTTATTTCCTAAAACAATTTTATTTCATTAACCAATTAGTAATTTTTTTCATATAAATACCATATTAAAACAATTACAAAGAGATCTTTTTTGGGACATTCTTTTGGAGACGGACTCTTGGAGCTTTTGGAGTTATTTTTCAGCAGAATCTAAAAACTCAAAGATATAGCAATTTTCAGTGAGAAGACTAAGGCAGCAAGCAAGCATGCAGTAATTGTCTTGGTGTTAGTGTAACATCATTATACCATATATACGTACAATACATATTTTCAGCATATGTAAAATATGCATATACGGTACAAAAATGTCACAGACCGGTTTAATAAAAATTTTCACATTTCTGTTTTAAAATTTAAAATACTAAATATATAAAATTAAATAGTATATAAATATTCTTGACATGCTATAGTAACCCGAAATAACATTTTATATGAAAATCTCTAAAAACATTCGCCAGAGTTTTGTCTATAATTTGGACGTTTCCAAAATTCAGCAAAACACAACCTGCATAAAACAAACACTCCCAATAAAATCAATTCACCAATACTTCTCAATTTCTCCATATTTTCTCAAAATACTTATATATAGGTATATATATCAACAACACATATAAGATCCCATCTTAAACAAATTATTCAAAACATTCTTTACAATTTACAATATATACTTCAAAAACATATCATAACATACATAATATCAAAATATACTATAATACCAAATACGTATATGCTGACAACTAGCTCTGATCTTGATGTACCCAAAAATAACTCTTCAAGCTCAAAAAATACAAACCAAGACCCGACCAAGTCTAGTAGAACTCTCCAGCTCTACCACATCATCCATGTCACCTGCGCGACGAATTACAATCGCGCTAAGCCGAAGCCTAGTGGTACAAACTTTGATAATAACAATAAAACTCAAATGCAATGCCAATGCACAATGCTTATGAATATACATCATTCCATTTTCTTATACTTTTCAAATATTTCACATAAAAACAAACACAAACATGAGCCCAAAGATAACTAATATGCTATTCAAATTTCAAAGTTACTGTTTTGGTCTATAATGACACCATGTGTCTAGCCCCGTAGGCAATATATCAATGTAATAATCCAACTAGGCCTGAGCTTACGACCCGGTCATTTCACCTAGCCTAGCTTTAAATATTTATTTTTGAGGCATACGATCCAGTCATTTCACCTCAAAAATATTTTCACAATGATGCCCAGCGTCTAGCCCGTAGGCAATCATAGGCATGCCGCCAAACACAGAACTCTGAAAATTGAATAACATACTAGGCACACAATTTATTCATATTTCTCATTATCAATCTATTTTTCATTGTCACATATTCAATATAGGCGCATTGCCTTATTTTCTTTTTTTTTCCTCACTTTTCTCACTTTTCTCATTTATCTCAATATCAATTTATTTCATTATATTTCCATATATCTCATTACATTATATCACATTTTTTTCATTCACAACACATTACCCAATCACTTTGGGTATTTCCACATAATATACATTTTAATCACATTTACACAATTTAGCCATTATCAATGGCTTTTCACAATGCATTTAACATATATATGACATTACAAATGTCATAGCACATTATTCATGCACAACCAATGTACCAAGTAGCTTAACACATTTTTCAACCAAAATGAGTTAAGCCCAAATGTCATGCAAACATAACCAATGTATTCAAAATTTTTACTTACCTCAAATAGCAACCAAAACAAGCTTAAAACTCTCACCAACCTTCTCTTCCAAGTTGTCCTTCAACACTTGAATTGGCCAAACCACTTCCTCTCAATGCCTATACCAAATGTGATCATAAATAATCATTTAATATCACATTCTAAGGCATTCTCAACATCAAACCTTAATTTAACAACACTCCTACAAAATTTCAAAAATTAAGTCTTTCCTCACTTTAACTTAGCAAATCCATATTAACCCATTAAATTATTGTTTTGAGTTTATTTATATCATTACAAACATATTTTAACATGTTTAAACCAATTATATTAATTAACCACATGCTTATGTTCAAAACCTTAAAATGGCATAACCTTAACCATTGAAGGATCTCCATTCCAACTCAAACCAATTACCATTTCAATCTTATTTTTACCACTTATATCATTAAATAACATGATTCAAGCATTAAAATCAAACAATTAATCATTCTTTAAAAACCCTAAATCAAAACTACCATCTTCAAACTCTATCCAAACTTAACTAAATCCATCATTTGATTTTAAAATCCTTGTTTATGCATCAAAACAACACATTTGGGACCAATTTGCATAATTAAAACTCATGATTTCAAAAACCCAAATGTTCCATAACCCTAAATTCTCCCTCTTCACTAAACTCAACTTAAATTTAACCATTTCTTAAATCTAACCTTAAAATCATTAATAACCAATCAAAACAACTTCATTCATATCCAATTAAGCAATTAAATCATGCTACTATAAAATCCAAAAATTCACATAACACACTTTTCCAAAGAATAGGCAAAATTGGTAAAGAAGCTTACTAATTGATGAAGAATCTTCTAAAACTTCACTTAAATCCTTGAAATCTCTTCAATTATGGTTGCTTGGAAGAAGGAAAATCCTCTCTTGCTCTCCCATGGTGGCTGGCCCTTGATGGAGAAGAAGAAGATGAAAACAAAATTTTAATTTCTCTTTTCTTTCATCTTTTAATTATAACCATATATATATTAAAATAATTTAATAATTATTTATTTAATTATTTATTTAATAAATTAAAAGTTCAAAAATCCCTCTTCCATTTAAAAATAATTTATTTTTGAATTATTTTATTAATTTTAAATTTCTAAAATTTATTTATAAAAATGTCATTTGACTTTGACTTTTTTTAAAAAAAGTGTTGACTTTTATATGTTATGTATATTTTGTATATATATCACATACATATTCCACTTTTTCATTTAAAATCGCTTTATTTTTCATTTAAACCCATTAATCTAATTTATCCATTTAAATTATAATTTATTTTATCAATTTTTTAAAAATTAGAAATTTTCAAAAATTTTAGGATATTACACATATGCACAAGTAATGTGTATCTTATATACACATCAAATGTAACTTAAATGTGTATTAAATATATTAAGTATGTAATGTATATATCCAACAAATATAATTAATATACCATATGTATATGTTATACATATACTAGGTATATATATTGGGTATGTACAACTTTTATATCTCCAAATACTTATTTAATTTCTCCAAAATTACGGATATGACAGTCAGCTCCCCCTTAAATAATTTTATTCTCGAAATTATGCAGTACGGTAATAAATCATCCAAATCAAAACATAATCTTAAAATCTCATATTAAATTAATCATCTCATCAAATTACATAATTTCTACTCTCCCCCTTAGGTTTATTCTCAAATACCTTTTTACCATTCCATAACTCATCATTATATTGTCTATTTGCTCAAACAATCACAATAGATTATCATATCATCAATCAAATTGTCATTAGATAAAATTAGTTCATCTCTTTAATATATATACACCACACACCTATTGCACTCAAGATATTTGATCACTTCATTATCTTAAAAAAAAATATACTCTCATAACATGAAATTCAAATGTTAATAACTTATATCTTAACACTGACTATTCTGTCATCATAGTCATTTACAAAATTGTATCTCTATTTAATTACCACCTTTCTTATATTTACAAATAGTTATTTGTAAAAAAAAACACAAATGATAACAACTCCCAATTCCAACTAATAAGTCTTGATACTATAATTTTACACACCTTCACTTTGATCTTACTTTTTATATAATTACCACATATTAATTTGATATCACCATTATACAACAACAAAATCTTATTTCCTTAGTAAGATTCATTCCAATTATACTATAACTAATATTTTTCTCTTATAATTATTTGAAACTAACATAACTTAGCTCTTTTCATATGCATATACATATCAGAACGCTGTATTATGCACATTATCATATAGCTTGCATATTCTTAATACAACTACATACATTGAATTTCAACAAATACTTGTAACCTTATTACATTTCAGATCAATTGATCTAACTATCACAATATAACCATCACAGCCTTATTCTATTCTGATCAACTTTTAGTCAATTTTAAATTCATCAATCTGTTTTCATTTTATGACCTAATTTTATTAGGTCAAATTTATTCTCAAATGTTAATTCTCTTCAAATTCATCATTACAGATAATATTCATTTCCCCTCATCTCATTCACTTTAAATGTCATTTTCATTAACTTATTCATTTTATACCACTTTCAAACACATTCAATACAGCTCTTACTCACATTTCATAATTCCTTTCATTTATCCTTTTCTCACATTTCTTATAGTTACCATATTTACAAAAATCACTTTTCTTACACATCATTTATAGCTTATCATATTTTTACAATTCTCTTTTGTTTCCACACTATCCATGGTCATAGATAAATTTCTACACAAGGTTATGAGTCTAACTATACCAGCCATAAATCATGCTTTTATCTCATGAAACAAAAACTCTCAATTTCACTCAATATATTTCACAATTGTATCATCTTAAGTCCACGTCTGTAGGTTACAAAATAAACACCGCTTTCACTATAATTCTTTCTCAAATAGCTCTTATCTCAAAACTATGCCCATGACTCAATGGTCACACACCCGTGGCATTTTAAAATAACATATTAGTTCTTTAAACTCTTACTACATGAAGAGTTAATACATTTCAGCTCTGTTTCAAATCAATTTACTTTTGATCACTTGATCATCATTAGCCTAACTCATGTTTCAACAATATTATCATTAACTTCTCTTACATATACACATTCGTTCATATGCTAATTTTACACAATTTCCATTTATTACTCCATTTCTAATCTATCTCTTATAAAAATTTTCATTCATTTTTTTTCACTTCCCTAATTTCTTCATTATACTTTCCTTTTCCTTACAATCTCTTATTTACATGCATATACTTTGGGCCCAAAACACTACACAATCATCAAGTTTAGTTGTTACAATAACAATTTCACCACCCGACGTTGCTTGAGTCCATTCTCAATCTCAATTTCATCACATGACCTATCTCTACGCAGGTCAAGACCTAATATCTCTTAGGTCTATTAATACATGCAATATCATTCTCAATATCACTAGACAAGTAATTGTATAATGTAACAAACACTTGAAAACATTTTTTTTAATCATCCACATACACCTTCATAAGTCATATTCACAATGTGACTTACTTTCCACATTTTCTTACATATCACAATTGCGTTCATATTGAAAATTCTCATCACACATATCATACAATTATACTCAATTCCTCTTTTACATACAACCTATACAAAGTTAACATTTATCACCTCTCAGAGAATATTATCATTTCTCATTCTTTTGGCATTACTTAAATTATTCATCAATTCAACATATATATATACACTCTGACCACAACATAATTAACATCTTTCTTATTAAATAAGTTTCTTATTATATATATATATACATTTTTTAACACTTCACATAAATTTTAGTCACATTTCCAATGTGACATCTCTCTCACATTTTTTTTTTGCAATTATTATACCCTTCATATCCATTTTCATCATTTCCAATTCAATTACCTGAATTAACTCATTTTTACTTGCTTAATTATTTCCCTTTATTTCATAACAATTTTCTATATTATCAACCACATTACACCTTAGTTAGTACTTTCATAAATAATATTACTCATTCAAAATTACTCCCATGCTTATTAAACATTAAACTATCAAAATCTAAACAATCTTCATCGAAATTCCCTTACAACTCTAAATTTTCAACTTACTACTTTACTTAAACTTCATTCTATTAATCTCATTTTCAAGAGCTAACTTTATAAACGTTATTTTTATATTAATATAGCATCAAAACACATCACTTTCACAATTATGGAAACCCATTTTAACAATTCAAATTCCATAGAATGCAACAAAAAACATGAACCTCACCAAATCTCATCCATTTAGATATCCTAATTTTACATACTCAATCCCTAAATCATGCATCATTGTTTTTCATAATAAACAATTCACTATCACTTACCATTTCCCTCTTTGATTTTTTTTTAATTATGAACTCTTTGTTTTAAATTATTAAAAACTTCATATTCCTTCTTCATACTTCTACCCGTCTATATATAAATTTTCATAATTTTTCTAATTCATTTGTCTCATGAAATTTATTTATTCCTTATGTACACAAAGTTGTATGACTTCCTTAGTTTCAAGTTAATCTCACTTTCAATTTTTATATTCCTTACCAATTCTTTATAAAAGCTTGTAAAATTTTAGCCATGTGCACTTGACACATATATGAACATATATTTAAAATTTTAGATTTTTTTTCCAAGCTGATTTACTATATTTAAAAATTAAATCTTTCAAACCCACAGAATTTGTCTCTTTAATAATTCCTCTAGGAGCACCCGGTCATCCATTTTTTTTAAGTATTAAACCTTAATAAAAATTCATGAACATTTAACTATATGTTCTAGGATTACATATAATATTGTATATAAATTTTTAGATTTTTTTTTGCCATAGCTTTTAAATATTATTTTTTTTTCTCAATTTTTTACATATCCTGAGTTGCTAGAACTGTTCCAACAACCCATTTTCTTCTATTTTTCTTAATTAGGAATCCATCTTTAAAAATTATGAATTTTTATTCATTGGATTCTAACATATAGAATAACTTTCCATTAAATTTTCAAACTTATCCAAAATTCCTAGATTTATCCCAGAATTCGAACAATATCACGTTGCAACACACATATAAAATTTTCTGTATCTATCTTGCCTATTTCTCAAACTTTTTATTTCATATCTTAAATCATTTCCTAGATTATTTTTTTCTAAGTTTCCCTTATTCATCAATTCAATCAACTATGAATCTCAATTTCGAATAAAAGTTTCAAAAATTCTTAATCCATAAGGTCCAGAATGATGCTTCTACTGTGCCACTATGATCTATATAACCTAGACGCCATCTCAACTCATATCCGTTATGTCGAACGGACATTGCCACATCAGGGATCAAATAAATTGCCAATGGTAATGCATGCAACACAATTGAAAATCTTTTTTTTTAATTCCAATTTTCTCTCTCTAACAACCTATCTAGGTCGAGAAACTTAAACCTAAGCTCTGATACCAAAATAAATGTAACACCCTTATACCCTATATACGTACAATACATATTTTCAGCATATGTAAAATATGAATATACGGTACAAAAATGTCACAAACCGATTTAATAAAAATTTTCACATTTCTATTTTAAAATTTTAATACTAAATATATAAAATTAAATAGTATATAAATATTCTTTGCTTGCTATAATAACCCGAAATAACATTTTATATGAAAATCTCTGGAAAAAATTCGCCAGAGTTTTGTCTGTAATTTGGACGTTCCCAAAATTCAGCAAAACACAATATGCATAAAACAAACACTCCCAATAAAATCAATTCACCATTTCACCAATACTTCATTAATTTCTCCATATTTTTTCAAAATACTTATATTTAGGTATATATATCAACAACACATATAAGATCCCATCTTAAACAAATTATTCAAAACATTCTTTACAATTTACAATATATACTTCAAAAACATATCACAATATACATAATATCAAAATATACTATAATACCAAATACGTACATGCTGGCAACTAGCTCTGATCTTGATGTATCCAAAAATAACTCTTCAAACTCAATAAATACAAACCTAGACCCGACCAAGTCTAGTAGAACTCTCCAGCTCTACCACATCGTCCATGTCACCTGCACGACGAATTACAATCGCGCTAAGCTGAAGCCTAGTGGTACAAACTTTGATAATAACAATAAAACTCAAATGCAATGCCAATGCACAATGCTTATGAATATCACACCATTCCATTTTCTTATACTTTTCAAATATTTCACATAAAAACAAACACAAACATGGGCCCAAAGATAACTAATATGCTATTCAAATTTCAGAGTTACTGTTTTGGTCTATAATAACACCATGTGTCTAGCTCCGTAGGCGATATATCATTGTAATAATCCAACTAGGCCTGATCTTACGACCCGGTCATTTCACCCAGCCTAGCTTTAAATATTTATTTTTGAGGCTTACGACCCGGTCATTTCACCTCAAAAATATTTTCACAATGACGCCCAGCGTCTAGCCCGTAGGCAATCATAGGCATGCTGCCAAACACAGAACTCTAAAAATTGAATAACATACTAGGCACACAATTTATTCTTATTTCTCATTATCAATCTCTTTTTCATTGTCACATATTCAATATAGGCGCATTGCCTTATTTTCTTTCTTTTTTCTCACTTTTCTCACTTTTTTCATTTATCTCAATATCAATTCATTTCATTATATTTCCATATATCTCATTACATTATATCACATTTTTTTCATTCACAACACATTACCCAATCACTTTGGGTATTTCCACATAATATACATTTTAATCACATTTACACAATTTAGCCATTATCAATGGCTTTTCACAATGCATTTAACACATATATGACATTACAAATGTCATAGCACATTATTCATGCACAACCAATGTACCAAGTAGCTTAACACATTTTTCAACCAAAATGAGTTAAGCCCAAATGTCATGCAAACATAACCAATGTATTCAAAGTTTTTACTTACCTCAAATAGCAACCAAAACAAGCTTAAAACTCTCACCAACCTTCTCTTCCAAGTTACCCTTCAACACTTGAATTGCCCAAACCACTTCCTCTCAATGCCTATATCAAATGTGATCATAAATAATCGTTTAATATCACGTTCTAAGGCATTCTCAATATCAAACCTTAATTTAATAATGCTCCTACAAAATTTCAAAAATTATGTCTTTCCTTACCTTAACTTAGAAAATCTATATTAACCCATTAAATTATTGTTTTGAGTTTATTTATATCATTACAAATATATTTTAACATTTTTAAACCAATTATATTAATTAACCACATGCTTTTGTTCAAAACCCTAAAATGGCATAACCTTCACCATTGAAGGATCTCCATTCCAACTCAAACCAATTATCATTTCAATCTTATTTCCACCACTTATATCATTAAATAAAATGATTTAAATATTAAAATCAAACAATGAATTGTTCTTTGAAAATTCACTTTTCCAAAACCCTAAATCAATACTACCATCTTCAAACTCTATCCAAATTTAACTAAATCCATCATTTGATTTTAAAATCCTTGTTTATGCATCAAAAAAACACATTTGAGACCAATTTACACTATTAAAACTCATGATTTCAAAAATCCAAATGTTCCATAACCCTAAATTCTCCCTCTTCACTAAACTCAACTTAAATTCAACCATTTCTTAAATCTAACCTTAAAATCATTAATAATCAATCAAAACAACTTCATTCATATCCAATTAAGCAATTAAATCATGCTACAATGAAATCCAAAAATTCACATAGCACACTTTTTCATAGAATAGGCAAAATTGGTAAAGAAGCTTACCAATTGATGAAGAATCTTCTAAAACTTCACTTAAATCCTTGAAATCTCTTCAATTATGATTGCTTGGAAGAATGAAATTCCTCACTAACTCTCCCATGGTGGCCGGCCCTTGATGGAGAAGAAGAAGATGAAAAACAAAATTTTATTTTCTCTTTTCTTTCATCTTTTAATTATAACCATATATATATATATATTAAAATATTTTAACAATTAATTAATTATTTATTTATTTAATAAATTAAAAGTTCAAAAATCTCTCTTCCATTTAAAAATAATTTATTTTTAAATTATTTTATTAATTTTAAATTTCTAAAATTTATTTACAAAAATGCCATTGGACTTTAACTTTTCTTTTAAAAATTGTTGACTTTTATATGTTATGTATATTTTGCATATATATCACATATTTATTCCACTTTTTCATTTAAAATCCCTTCATTTTTTATTTAAAACTATTGATTTAATTTATCCATTTAAATTTTAATTTATTTTATCAAAATTTTAAAAATTAAAACTTTTCAAAAATTTGGGATATTACACATATGTACAAGTAATGTGTATCTTATATACACATCAAATGTAATTTATATGTGTATTACATATATTAAGTATGTAATGTATATATCCAATATATGCAATTAATATACCATATGTATGTGTTATACATATACTAGGTATGTATATTGGGTATGTAGAACTTTTATATCTCCAAATACTTATTTAATTTCCCCAAAATTACGGATATGACAGTTAGCTCATCTCAAATTTTTATTCAACAATTTTGGTGGAGCCTTCAAACATAGGTATTTATATCTAATTTTATTTATCAAAAAACCATCTTCATCCATTAATCATTGATCAATTAAAATCGATGAATTAGAACTCATAGAATAATCCCATAACTATGAACATCAACGGACAAATTTGTTTATTTCTTTTAAAAGAACACAGTAGCCATTAATTAGTTTTTATCAAAAAGAAAATTTTATACAATTGTTTTTTTTTATTATTTTAATTATTACAATATCTTAGTTTTTATTTTGTTAATCAAAACTATAAATCACATTTTAAATTGTAAAATCCTAATTAAATCAATTTTCCAAAACCTTCACGGTAGCCTCTTTTTTCAAAAATAAATATGATAGTGTTAGTTTTCTTAGAAATCCAAACCTTAGTTCAATTCAAACCTTAATCTATTTTAAAACCCTATTCAATTTTTCAAAATCATCACAGTAGATTATTCTTTTCAAATATTTAAGTTTTAATCTTATTTTCATAGTTTTGTACCTTATACTTAAATTCTAAATTCTAATTTTAATCATACAGTAGCTTAATTTTTCTATAAAAAAAATAAACCTAACAATAATATTAGTTCTTTAAGATTCTAAAACCCTAACTTTTAGATATAATTTTCAAAATCCTAAATGTTATTTAAGAAACCCCAAGTTGATACATAAACCTAAATTTGCATCTTTATTTGTTTCATTATTAAATGAGTATTTATTATATAGTTTAATTAATAATTTATTTATATCTTCGATTTATGTCTTCAATGAATGATTTATTTATGATGAATGGTTGGTTGGTTATTTTTTTTATTTGCTTTGATTTCAAAATATTGTAAGAGGTACGTTTTCATATTTTGGGTACCTCATGTATTAAGCATCATGTAATTTAATTTATGTTCTAGTTTTGGGATTAATGTAAAGGACATGTTTCTACCTTTGGTGGGTGTCCTATTTAGTTTTAGACATTGGACGATGTAAGGACATGTTTACATCCTTGGATGGGTGTCCATTTGTTTATTTTGTTTCAACCTTGCCATGATTTTTAATAAAGTATTTATTTATTCTATTAATCACATGTAGTATGGATAATATTATATTAATTAAGAATTTTATAATATTAAGACTTGAAAAGGAGGCCGATTCCAATGAACCGAGCGTTGTGAGGGTGCTGGGTCATTTCTCACCTTCCCCACATATACCCAACTTTTCAAACTCATTAGGAGCTTGGGGATTCTTTAGGAATTAAGTCATTCACCCCTTTCTATTTTTTCAACCCGTCCAGGTGGTGACTCCATTTTCTCCAGGCTTAGACCCGTGTTCTCTAAGGCCTTGAGCCTAAACAGTGCCGAAGTTGCAAGAACCATTCCACGTGGGAGTGGGGGCAAAAATTCTTGTTCACACTCTCCAATGGAGATCTCTGGGGCACTGGTGGTGGAGGTTGTGCAAGAGGAGCAACTCTTACAATTTGCCTGAGAATCTCCCCTATATTTCCCACAAATTGGGGATCTACTGGAATTTATTCTGTAGAAGGTTTCAATGGATGCTGATTCCCCACACTAACTTGACTTTGTGAGGATGCAGCTTGTTTCTCAGAACCTTGACGGGATTCAGAGGCCATCTTACAGCTTTTAACATTAAAAATCAACTACATCAAATATTTATTCTATTATATAGTTCACATAGCAATGACAGTTGTACTTCTCTTTTCTTTTAACCCATAACTTAGGACCGCCTAAACCTGCTCTAATACCACTATATGTAACAACCCCTACATGGCCTATACACTTAACTACATAGAAGATGTCACCTAACATTCACACTTGTTCTGCATATGTGTCTATGTATGTATTAAAGAAATAAAAACAAAATACTTCTAAGTATTAATGCAGTTGTTAAGCTTTCAAAATAACTAGTACAACCAATCCTATATTACAAACATATATCTGTTAAATTATACAGAACTCTTATTGATAACTTACATTAATTAAATTCACAAACTGCTCTCAAACTTGTACAACTGTCATACAAAAGTATAAGGTATTGCCATGTGAACTATACAAAACACAATATTTACAATATTGTTATTGAACCTTTATGATGCAGTTGACCAGGAACGTAAATCTCTCACTCTTCAGTCTCAACTCTTCTTGTTTGATCTGCGCATCAGAAAATAGTTCTAACATACTAAGAAAAGCTTTGTGGTGCTCATGTATTCACAATATGCAAGAAAAAAAATAAAGGAAAGAGATCTAAACATTAAATAGTTTAGAAATAATGAAAAGTATTACTTTCAAAACATTAAATAAAGGAAGTAATAAATCCATTGAACCTTGAAATACTGAACACAATTAAATGCAAAATCGATTAATTTAACAATAACCATATAACATATTATTTTCAAAGTAGATAACTTCTTTAATTATGACCATACACACTAAACTCAGATTCTAGGTTTGGATAACGGGACATTGTTGGCAATTTAATGCTCACTGCATAGAATTTTGTCCAATGGCCCACTAAGGCACGAATGCCCACTGAGTATGGTGACACGGAGTTTCTATTGATGACACAGAGTGCCCACTATCACTTTGGATATCCTCCCTTTGGCTAGCCATTCAATCCCAAGCTAGATCTAAAATCAGTATGATTTGGGCAATTCAATAGTTATTAATAACATTAAATTATGCACAACACTTCAATGAAATAGTTCTTTGACCAACACTTAGTATCACACATATTTTATCATATATTCAAATAAATCTATTACACTACTTGTTAGGGCTAACTTCAAAAATAAATTCTTTACACTTTGAGAACTTATAATTGTTACAGCTAGAATTACAAATAAAAAAACAAAAAAGTTTTTTTGAACAATTTCTTCAAGTGACACACCTAGTGACATGGGCGTGTCATTGACCATGTCATAAGCTCATTCTCACAGAAGTTTTGACACGTCCAATGACATGGGCGTGTCTCTGGCAGTGTCATTTAAGTTGCATTACAGTAGTTACACACGCCTATTGACACAGGCATGTCACTGGCTGTGTCATTTATCTTTTATCACAGTAGCTATGACATGCCCAATGACACGGGCATGTTATTGGTCGTGTCTTCAATGTTGAAACACAACATCGTTTGACTGATTTATCTGCAAGCTGCAATACTAAATTGGTAGGTTTCATTTGTGCAAGTTTTAATTTCCTGAAAATAGATAAAGGCATTAAATTAATACTAGCACCTGAATCACATAATGCATTTTGAAATTTTAATCTACCAATTTGACAAGGAATCAAAATACTCCCTGGGTCTTCAAGTTTAGAAGGGATCTTATCCTGAAGAAGATTGTTGCACTCCTCAGTAAGTGCAATCTTTGCATTTTCCTCCATATTTTTCTTTAACCTTTGAGGAAAAGGAATAGGTGGCACATATGGTCTAACCTCTTGTTTTATTGGCTCCTCTTGTTTAGCTCCACCTTCTTTCATTTGAGAAGAAGAGATTTGATAAATTTGGGGCTCTAGTGAAGAATCTTCAAGTTGTATGCTATTTAGGAAAATAGCATTACAATGTTCTCTTGGATTGATTTCTGTCTAACTAGGAAGAGCTCCTTGATTCCGATTATGGAGAGAACTTGCAATTTGACCTACATGAATTTCAAGATTTCTATTTTGAACTGCAATTTGTTCCATTCTTGATTCAAGCTTGTCATATTGCTTTTCCAGCTTGTTGAACCTTTTTGAAGTTGCACCAATAAATTTTTCCAAAGCCAATTCATAGGATGGTTTTTCAGGAGGATGAATTCGGCCTTGGTTTTGATTTTTCATGTATGGTGGCTGATATGGTGCTTTTTGATTGCCTTGATTTTCCCATGCCAAATTAGGGTGATTTCTCCATGTGGGGTTGTAAGTGTTTCCTTGTGGGAAAATTGGACCTCTATTTTGATTCCCCAAAAACTGGACGTGCTCCATAATTTTGCAATCAACTACATCGTGGCTACCTCCACATCCTTCACAAATTTGAGATGATGATGACAAATTGACATGCTCCAATTTCTTGGCAATTGTATCCACTTTAGCTGCAAGTAAAGAAAAATTGTCAATCTCATGTAAACTTGCAACTCGTTTTTGCATACCTCGTTCATCCAATGATAATTATTTGCAACCATTTCTTTAATTAAATCAGTTGCTTTAGAAGGAGCTTTGTTCATTAGAGCACCTCCTGCTGCTGCATCAATCATTCCTTTAATATTTGGATGAAGTCCATTATAAAAGGTTTGAATTAAAAGCCATTCCGGGACTCCATGGTAAGGACATTTCTTTGCAAATTCTTGAACCGCTCCCAAGCTTCATATAAGCTCTCCCCATCTTATTGAATGAAAATTATGATATCATTCCTTAATTTAGCTGTCTTTGCAGGTGGAAAATATTTTCCCAAAAATGCAGCAGTTAATTGATCCCAAGTGGAGAATGTACCTGGTGCCTTAGAAATGAGCCAATCTTTTGCTTGATCTCTTAACGAAACTGGAAAAAGTCACAACCTAATAGCATCATCAGACACACCATTAATTTTAAATGTATCACACATTTTTAAAAAATTTGAAATATGAGCATAAGCATCCTCATGTGGTAAGCCATGAAAAACAGATTGCTGAATTAAATTAATAAGTGCTGGTTTTAGATCAAATGTGTTGGCTTGCACAGACGGTTTGACTATGCTAGATCTTGGGTGAGCAGACGGCATAGCATATTGTTTCAGGGTCATGTTCTATGGATCTCCCATGATTTCTTCTTCTTCTGAAGAAGAAAATGCTACTTCTTCTAAATGGATTTCAGTTGACGTTCCTTCTCCTCTTTGTCTTTCTCTTCTTTCCTTGTTTTGCTGTCTATAAAATTTTTCAATTTCAGGATTATAGGGTACAAGTTGAGTGTGTGGCTTGCTACGCATGTAACCCTTAAAAATTTAAAGAAATAATGCAAATAAAATAAAAAAAATCCAAAGTAATAACAGTTTAATATTATCAATATCAGAACGATTGCCTCCCCAGCAGCTGTGCCAAAAACTTGTTGCGGACTTAGCCTAGCTATCTGCAAGTGCAGAGATCGTTAACAAGTAATATATGATGAGTAGAGTATCATTCCCATGAGGAGGTTAATTCTAAGTACCAAACAATTAAACTGATTAATATTTGGATGATCAAATTTAATTTTATGATTGAGCTAACTAAAATGACAATGAATCAAGAATAAATTTCTAATAATTTAAGACTTAGGGTTTAGTCACCTTTATTGATTTATCATGGATTTGCTAAGGTGTCGATTTAATTCAGTCTTCCTTTCGATTAATGGTTAGATTCTCCTAAATTAAGCTCAAGTCTCTCTCAAGTACTAGAACTAATATCGAGTTTAATCCTTACGTCTACTCTCGTGATCATAAGTAATTAAATCAATTCAATAAGTTTTATGAGAATCTTGAATCAAACCTTATCTCTAAGTGAGAAACTTACTTAAGATTGCTATCTCCTTGGACTAATGTCATGCTTCCACTCTCGCTCCATCACACAACATCTCAAATCAATTAATCATTAGCCAGATAATCAAAGCATTAAGATTAAAGACAACAAAATAATCAAAGGATAACTAAATTAACCAAATAGACATTTATAACTCCATGATAAATTCAATTAAAGGAATCAACCCTAAAAAGAATTAGTTCTTCATTATTGAAATAAAAACATTACAAATATTCAAAATGGTAAATGAAGACATAATTTAAAAGGAACAAGAAATATCAAACTCTATTTCTTTGAAGAAGATCTTGACTTGGATCTTGAACTCCTCCTTGAAGCAGAATTTCACACTTCTAAACTAAATTTATTTGGATGAATCTAATATAATCTATTACATCTCAATTCATGCCCCCCTTGAATCCTTGGAGGAAATGTGTTTAAATAGAGTGTTTGGAAGCTTCTTTAGTGGGGAAAAACTGAAAAGGTTAGGCCACATCTTGTTTGGCTCACCACCAACCCAATTGTTTGCTCAAAGTCATGATTTTCGGCCCCACAGTCATGGCTTTTGAGTGCCACGGTCGTGGCCTGAGTTGGATTGGTTGGTTTAAGCACTTTAGAGCTGTAAAATGGTCGGTTAGGTGGGCCATGATCGTGGGTTTTGAGTGCCACAGTCGTGGCTTTCAATATGCTTCTGCCCTTGCAATTTCTATCATTGAAAAACTTGGACAGCTTCAAATCAAATTCCATGGCCATGGCTTTTTGACAACTTTGGCCCTGGGATTCAAAACGAATCTGGACCTCTTAATTTCTCATCTTTAATTCCAATTTCAAGTTTAAAATCATGTATCATGATTTATAAGACCATGTAAATTCATTATTTTTCATTTTTGACCTTGATTTGACCTCCTTTCCATTTTTTTCATGATTTTTAGCCAAAATAAGCCTTTTCTTCATACTTGCAACTCTATACTTGAAATGATGAATATTCTAGCTTTCACAATAAAGATTGATCAAATTCAATTGATAACAATAAAAATGTAACTAGAATAATCATTAAATTATGTGCAAAATATAGTCCTATCAATGGCCAATCTCATCTTAGCTATAGTGCACCCTCTTTCTTATCCTTTGATTCTAATTTGATTTTTAATCTTGTAAAATCGTAAAAATACATAATTTCTTCAGTAAATTTTTAGGATTCACTATTTAAATCACTTATCCATACCACTTATATCACAATTTATTATCAATTATCAATATTAAATCAAAGTTTAGTATTTAAAATTTCTAACATTACACTCTAAACTTGAAGTAGAAGAGGTAAAGAATGATGAGATCCTCGCCGTTGACCTGTCCAAGTAGATGAAGTGTTTTTTTACTCCAACTTAACAAGCTTCCCTAGGCTTGAGTGCTACTTATTTTATTTTTTCGTTCTTTGATATTTCATTAGAACAATTGTGTTTTTCAAATTAAAATTGTTTGAATCAATTACTTTGGTTGAATTTATTTTGTTTGTTTTTTTTTGTGCTCAACAGATGACGAATCTAGCTTGATATTCATAAATTAGCATATCTATACATTATAATTTGAAAGACTTTACCAGGTGAGAAAATTATTCTATAGCCTTGCAATGTGTATGCTTACTTAGAGAGGGCTTCTACATAATTACATGTGTCTAGGTCCTAGTCAATCTTAGAACATGCTTTGATAAACTTTTGAGGTGAAATTGAACTTTGCTTATTTAAGAGAGATGATCTAGGCATTGTTTGGTGAGCCAAAAACTATTATCCACCTTGTTAATATCAAACCCTAGTTTGTCCCTTTGAACCTTCATGATATTTTAGCTTGCTTTTCATTGGATTATAAACCTCGATGACCTATCATGAGTTGTTATAACACTTATGGTAAGTCTAATGATCACTGATTTTCCAAGAAGGTAAGAAGATCGAGACTATGAATAAAGTTGAAGTTTGCCTAAATTTAGGTCTGATGGCATCAAGATTACAAAGAATCCATCCTTATTGAAGCATACTCATGTTGCTCCATAGTTAAAAGCATAGGACAGTACGAACAAAAAGACTCGCTTAGATCTAAAAGAGGGAGAGAGAGAGAGAGAGAGAGAGAGAGAGAAAAGAAAAGAAAAGAAAAGAGAAAAAAGGAAGAAAAAGGAGAAAAGAAAAGAAGAAAAGAAGGGAAAAAAGAAAAAAAAAGAAGAAAGAAAGAAAGAGAATAAGAGAAAATAACAAAAGTTGAATTAAAAACCCAAAAGGGATGTTCAGAAAGCCAACATAGTTCTTTTACCTAAAATAATGAAAGACTTCCACTTAATCTATGAGAAGAAGTTTGACTTTAATTGGCCCAATCCAACCAGAGATTCAACTAAAATCAGAGAAATAGGAGAAAGACCATCTAGTTCATGATATCCGTCATAGCTCAAAGTCATTAATCTTGAAAGTTTTGCACTTGACAATCTTATAGAGAAAAAAGGACAAAATGATGAGATGCCAAAAGAAAGAAAAGAAAAAAAGAGGAAAAAGAAAAAAAGAGAAAAAGAAGAAAAGGAAAAGAATGAGGGTCTCAAAGTTTTTGCAAAGGCAAAGACTATCCTAATCAAGATCCATATTCATACCAAGAAGATGGAAAAACATTCAAAGTTCTATCTTTTCATACTTCCAACTGTCTAAGGTTCCAAGAAGAGGTCTGTAGTGTGAAGGTTTGTCTATAGTGTCACGTCAGCTCCAATCTAAAAATGGCATTCGCCTAACCCATGTCCCCTATAGACCCCATTTGAAGCCTATTAAAAACATGTTGATCTCCCTTAGTAGGTGGAGTTTATTTTTAGAGATTGTTTGAAAAAAATGCATATGAGATAGACAATATTTAAACTCAATAAAATCTTTGGCCAAGTAATGTGTATGTTCTTATCTAAAGTATAATAGTTCTTGCTCAAATATAAATGATTCCCAAATTTAGTACAGTAACTAGGGTTATGGTGTTATAGATGTGTAATTTGGAAGACCAAGTCCTGAGGTACATTGACACTGATTTGACAAGGCTAGCATTTGATTAAAAAAAATGTTTTGTTGTCACATAAGCATTCAAGATTAGGGAAGTAAATTGCATTATCGAACCTTAAAGGACATTGGGCAAAAATGGGCTAATGAAAGAGTCATTCATAAGCTTATGAAGAAGCTATAAACTCATGTGTTGAATCATGGTTTGAAATTGATGTCTCCTATATCTTTGACTACCTTGCTTGGGCCCCTGCTACCCATGTGTTCCATATCTTAAAGATGAAGTTGTGGATGTGCCATCTCCTAATGATCCAATGCAAGACCTACAAGAATATCCAGAAAGTACCAATGGGAATGCATCGGCCTATTACCTCAGTCTGTGAGTCAGTATATCCATTGTAAGTACCACTCATGCATACACGCATACATAAACATGTCACACTGCACTTTTGTTGTCTATTCTTTAAGCAGACAATACTCTTAAAGCAAATGATGAGAAGCAAACAAAGCATCAGGGGGTATGAAAGGCTCATTGCTTGGGAAAATCCAATCACTATGCAAAAATGGAGATGCATGCTTGTGTAAGGAATGAGACAATGAAAAAACATCGGTTGAAGCCTACATAGGAACAAAATCATTGGTTTGAACCTACACAGGGGGCGAAGATCTTTTAATTTTTGATTTTATGCATGTTCAAAATATTTTCAGACTCACTTTCAATGTTATACCATGCAGGGGGAAAAGAGAGGATATTAAGGTAAGATGTGAGGGCTAAAAAATTGCCAAATTTTTTACAAAGCATAATCCAAACAACTGGCTGGAAGAAAGACAAAAATCTCAAATGACAGAAGGTCAATCAAGCTAAAAGAGATAAAGTTGATCAAACTAGAAGAGCTGAAGTTGACGGCTAGAAGAAAGCCAAAACTCTCAAATGACAAAAGAACAGTCAAGCTAGAAGAGCCGAAGCTGATGGCTAGAAGAAAGCAGAAATTCTCAAATGATAGAAGGTCAATCAAGCTGATCAAGCTAGAAGAGCTGAAGCCGATGGCTAGAAGAAAGTAAAACTCTTAAATGATAGAAGATCAGTTAAGCTAAAAGTGCTTTATAGGTCCAGAACCCTAACCAATTCACGGGTCCAGAATCAAAACCAATCCGAGTCCAGAACCCAAACCAAATTACGGGTCCAGAATCCAAACTAGTAATGGGTCCATAACCCAAACCAATTCACAAACCCAAACTAATCCTTGAATCCAAAACCCCAAATTAATCCATGGGTCTAAAACCCAAACCAATTCATGAGTCCAGAACCTAAACCGGAATGTTGAAGGTCTAGAACCCAAAGCAAATCTATTTTTGTTCTTTTAGTCCATCCCAGAATGTCCAAGATCTACTCAAAACAGATTGCTCTTCACTCTCTTCTACTGAAGTCTCAGATCTTTCAAGCAGGGGGCAAAACAGTAGACCCTTAATTTTGGCTCGGAATAAATTTGATTCTAGTTAAGGCCCAAATCAAAATTAGGATCCAATTAAAAAAGTCCAAACTAACTCTGGTCTGATTTGAAAAGCTAAAGCAACTAGACTATTGAATTGGCCATGCCAGTTTGGCTCATGTTGAATT
This sequence comes from Garcia nutans, assembly GCA_947685225.1. Classification (NCBI taxonomy): domain Eukaryota; kingdom Viridiplantae; phylum Streptophyta; class Magnoliopsida; order Malpighiales; family Euphorbiaceae; genus Garcia; species Garcia nutans. Next base: position 43,815,398 of record CANTUV010000045.1, read on the forward strand.
GAATATTCCAATTATACATGGCTCATGTCTAATTGGAATAGTGATCATATTTAATTGGAATAGTGCTTATGTCTAATTGGACCAAATAGTGTTCATGTCTAATTGGACCAAATAGGCTCATGGCTACTTAGAATAGTTCAATAAATAAGCAATATTGCATCTGCTACAAAGTGAGTCATATGAGCTTAATTGATTATTAGCTATATGATTTTAAACCTTAACTAGTAAAGCCAAATTCTACTTTCAGTCAAAATCCTAATTTCACATTAACACCCTCATTCAAATATTTAAACCCCTAAATCCACATGAAACCCTAATTTGAATATTTAAAACCCTAATTTTCATGCTTAAACTCTAGTTTACGTGTAAATCCTAATTTCACAATTGAACCCTAAATTAATGTTAAAAACCCTAATTTTGTAATCTTGTCCTAATTTGATGATGGAACTTTATTTGTATTATTTTTTATTATGAGTTTTAATTATTTATTATTGATTACAAAGGATGATATGATTTATTTACATTCAATTGCTTGTTTATTTGTTATTTGGATTTCAAGTTATAAAAGGCATGTTTCCAATTTGTGGGTGCCTTGTTTATTTATTTTTTTTCTTTTATCTTACTTGTGTTTGATGTAAGGAACACGTTTCCACTAATTGGTGGGTGCCCTATTTTATTTACTTGTATTTTGGACATTGGACATTATAAAGACATGTTTTCATCCTTGGATGGGTGCCCATTTTAGTTGATTTGTTTCAATAATATGATGAATGTTTATTTCATTTATAATTGCATATAATATGGATAATGTCATAATAAGTTAAGAATATTTAGAGCTAAAAAGGGGGCTGGTTCCAACGAAATGGGCACTATAGCGGTGTTGGGTCATTCTCACCTTTCCCATGTGTACCCAACTTTTTGAACCCAATAGGGAGTTGAAAATTTCTTAGGAATCGAGTCATCCACCCCTTTCTTTTCTTTCTCAGCCTGTCTAGGTGGCGACTCCATTTCTCTAGGTTTAAACTCATGTTATCTAAGGCCTAAAGCCCAACAATGCCAAAGTCACAGGAAACATTCCACCAGGAGTAGGAGCAAAAATCTTCGCTCACAGTTAGGGTCTTTCCTTAAAAATAGAATTTGGCCATACCAATTAAGATTTAAAATTATAGAACTAACATGCAATTAGGTTTATATGGGTTATTGTGTAGAATTTGTAAAGTTAATTTTATAAATTAACAATCACAACGAGCTAAACAATGCAGATAATCTATGAAATCAAATTGAATTGGTTAATAAAAAGTCATACCTATATTGTTGACTCCTCCAAGATGAATTTGTTGGACCAAACTAGATTGTTTGTATAATTGCCTTGGATAGTCTGGATCAACTGAAGTTTCTTGGTCGAATTTAAACAACTTGGAAATTTTTTAGCTACAACCTCTTGATTGTTGTTGCTTTTGTCTTTATTTGTTTTTTTGGTAATAATGGCTATTTTATTCTCTCTTTGTGCTAATTGTTAACTTGTTTACTGCTCTCAGCTCTTTAATTACTGACTGCCTAAATTCTTTTCAAATTGTGGCTGCTGTTTTATTGCTAATTATGGTCCTCCCTCTCTAGCTCTTATTAATTGCCTTTTATAGGCAATCATTAGGGAAATCCTTGGTTAAACAATCTAAATCCTTTTAGAAAAGGTCCGTTTATCTGAGCCCATCTCAGTTTTAGTACAATTAGGACACTTAAGATCAATAAAAATCAAATTAGGCCGGGATTAGGGCCTCATGGTGAATTTGGCATGGCTAATTGTTTTGTTTTAGTATCAAAATTTTAGACCTCGAAACTCTGCCAAATTGCACCTGTGATAAAAATTAATCAATATACTCAATTTTTCTTTTATTACTATGTATTCTCTACACTACCATTAATTAATCTCATTTAATTTTTTCATACAAGTGGAGTTACGAAGCGGCAAGGCCCTCCAACTTTTTGTTAAGAGAATTACAAAAGGTATCGTGCTCTTTTCTATCTTAATTTTAATTCGTTAATTAATTAATGAAAAATTAGTTAATTAAAAGTCCTTTGCAATCAAATACATGAACTACTTGCGACTCTGATTCCCATTCAAACAGGATAAGTAGGCACACTCGGAATATTAATCTAAGTGGTGATCCCACACCTAAACAACCAATCGATCTGTCTTATTTCAATTTTTTATTATTTGTTTTTATTATTCCTACTAGTATTCCTCCTTCTCCTTTTCTCAATATTTTTGGACCTATTGCAAATTTAGTAAGATTTGCAATAATGATTACCGTTGTTGCCATATTTGTCTTTCTATTTTCCTTAATTAAATAGTTAGTTGGGAATTTGTGCTCAACATAGAACCCATAAGGACTATAGTTGAAGCTCTCATGAAATTGTTATTTTTGGTGGAGTTGTAATATTTATTTTCCTTGTTGCATTTTGTGAATGTCATATTATTATACTGCTCATGCATTATAATTATGTTGTTCATATTCAACCATGGCATAAACATTAAAAATTGCATTTTTCTCAACAAAAAAAAAGGTTAAAATCAATCAAAGAGAGATAAGAAATCATTTCTTTATCAAATTGGTATGAAAATTTAGCCCCTTTTTTATCAAATTGGTATGAAAAATTTAGCCTGAGACCCATCGTGATTGGTTAAGACTAGTGTCTTTTGGGTACAAATTGGTGCATTTTTATGGAGTCAATTAAATGGGTTTTGTAACACCCTTATACCTTATATACATATAATACATACATCCAGTATATGTAAAATACACGTATATGGTATAAAAATGTCACAATCTGGTTTAATAAAAATTTTCACATTTCAAATTTAAAATCCCAAATACTTAAAAATGTATATTTAATTAATAAATAAAATATTTATTATTAACTATAGGTTCTAAAATAAGCAATTTTCATAAAAATCTCTAAGAAAAATTTATCAAAGTTTTGTCTGTAATTTGGACATTCAAAAATTTCAACCAAACACAACCTGCAAAAAAGAAGACACTCCCAATAAAACCAATCATACAATTCACTCATACTCCTCAATTTCTCCAAGTTTCTCAAAATATATATACATATATATTTATCAGAAACACATTTAAAAACCACATTAGAAAATTTATCCAAAATATTCTTTTTAATTTACAATATATACACCAAAATTATAATATAATATACATAATATCTAAATATACGACAATATAAAATATATACATGATGGCAGTGTCTCTGATCTTGATGTCCAAAACTCAACTCTATAATCAAAATCTCAAATCTAGACCCGACCCGATCTAGACGAACTCTCCTACTCAACAGGATCTCTCCTGTCACCTGCGCGATAAATTACAATCGTCCTAAGCTAAAAGCCTAGCGGTACAAACTTTGATAATAATAAAATTGTAAAGCAATGCCAATGCACAATGCTTTGCATATCATGTTACAATGTCACATATAATTTCATTTTAAAACATATTCTTTCATTATTTAATAATTCACATAAGAACAAATTCAAGCAAGGGCCCAAAGGATCTAATATGTCATTCAAATTCTAGAGTTACTATTTTGATCAAATTGACACCATGTGTCTAGCCCCAAAGGCAAATCATAATAATTGCTCAAAAGCTAGTCCCGAACGCAAATCATATCACAATGACACCAAATGTCTAGCCCCGAAGAAAAATAAAAGTAATTGCTTAAAAGTTAGCCCCGAAGGCAAATAATGAGGATAAACTCATAGGCATGTTGCCAAACACAGAACTCTGAAAATTGAATAACATACTGGGCACACAATTATTTCAAATTTTTCATATTCAACTTTTCTCATTTTCCATAATCAATTAGGCACACTGCCTCATTTTCTCATTTTAAATTAGGACCATTGCTCATTTTTTCTATTTTTCTCATTTTTATTAATGTCAATTCATTTTATTTCATCCTATCTCAATATATCATCATAATGTATCACATTATACATTAAAGCACATTACTCAAATATTTTGGGTATTTTCACATAATTCATATATAAATCATATTTTACACACTGTAGACCCTTATTTTTTTATCAAGTTTAGTCCAGCACTAATTAAAAGACAATTAAGTAAACTATGAATATTTAAAACAGTCCAAAATAATTTTTATAATATTTATTATTTATTTTATTAATAATAATATAATATTTATTATTTAAAATAGAAAAGGGATAAAGAAAATATAAATATTTATTAAAATATAATATTTATTTTTAATAATAATAATAATAAATATAAATAAATAAATAAAAAAATTGGACAACGAAGGGCATGCCAATTCACCGCAGGGTATGCCTACGGCGAATTGGCTTGCAGCCCGTGCCCCGCCCCATGCAGCAGCCTACGCCCATGGTCCGTGTGCAATTTCCCTTGGCCAATTTCTACAAAAACCTTATTTTACTCGGATGATTCAATTTATTTTCTAATTAGATTTTATTTTCTTAATTAATTAGGTTTTATGTTTTTTTGAATTGCCTATAAATAATAGTGTGAAACACAGAAATGAGGGGGACTTTGGCAATTGATTTGGACTGGACTTTGAGTAATTTTTGGATAGGGAAATGAGTGAATAAATTCAAACGGCAAGGAGATTTTCCTTGGGGACTTTTGGGATTTTGAACAAAAATAAAAACAGTGAGCAATAAAGCTTGAACATCAAATAGTGAAGCAACAAAATATCAAGCAGTGAGCAGTGAAACTAAACTATTAAACAAGGTAGTAGCTAAGCATATTGTCTTGTGTTCAATTCAACCAACAAGTGTGAAGTTAGTGCAAATGAGAGTTTGGATCAAAGCTTGATTATTAGTGGAATCAACAAACAGAGGTATGTCTCCTAAATTAATCTATTTAACACAGAGTACTAAGCTTGGATGATGATTGTTTATCCTTCATGATGAAACCTAGTAACTCTTGATTCCAGCAGCTCTGATGGGTTAAAATTAATAATTTTGTATGAATGATTATTTAGCTACAAATATCACAGCAAGCTTATTTTTTCCAACATTAAACTTTAAATCTTATTTTCATAAATTCCAAACCATTCCTGTATACTTAAATCGTAAACCCTAAATTCTATTTTCTTAAAACCTAAAACCCTAATTAATTCTTTTTTTATCAAATGACACAGTAGCTTAACATTTTTAAAGTAATAATAATAATATCAGTTTTGTAAATCTAAACCTACAAAACCCTAATTTCATTCAAGAAATCCTAATTCAAGTTGTAAATTTAAAATTTTCTTTATTGCATTATGTGAGTTAGATGCATGATTTATTATATCTCTTAATGAATGGTTATTTTTGTTTAATCTTTGATGAATTATTTATTTATGATGAATGATTGATTATTTTTATTGATTTATTTTGGTTTCAAGAATTGTAAGAGGTATGTTTCCATGATTGGGTACCTCATTAATTGAGCATCATGTAATTTGGTTTATCTTAAACTTTGGAATCAATGTAAAGGACACGTTTCCACCTTTCGGTGGGTGTCCTATTTAGTTTTAGATATGGAAGATGTAAGGACATGTTTCCATCCTCGGATGGGTGTCCATTTATTTATTTTATTTGGACATCATTGTGATTTTAATAAAATAATTATTTATTCTTATAATCGCATATAGTATGGATAATATAGTTATATTTAAGAATTTCACAATATTAAGACCTGAAAAGGAGGTCGGTTCCAATGAACCGGGCGTTGTGGGGGTGCTGGGCCATTTCTCACCTTCCCCATGCGTACCCAACTTTTCGAACCCATTAGAGGGTTGGGGATTCCTTAGAAATCGAGTCATCCACCCCCTTTCTTTTTCTGGCCCATCCTACTCCATTTTCTTCGGGCTTAGGCCCGTGTTCTCTAAGGCCCTGAGCCTAACAGTGCCGAAGTAGCAAGAACCATTCCATACGGGAGTGGGAGCAAAAATTCCTGCTCACACGCACTTTAGCCATTAACAATGGCTTTTCACAATACCTTTAATGCATATATAACAAATCACATTACCCAAACAATTTGGTTCATTTTCACATTATGCACATATTTCACATTTTATTCAATTTAGCCATTAACAATGGCTTTTCATAATGCACACATATCATAACACATTGTTCATGAATGTTCAATGCATCAAGTAGCTCAACACATTTGCCAACCAAAATGTGTTAAGCCCAAATTTATGATAACATAACTAATTCATCAAAAGTTTGCACTTACCTCTAAAAGCTTTCAAATGCAAGCTCAAAACTCTCACCATCCTTCTCTTCTAAGTTGCCCTTCAAAACTAGGATTGGGAAAATCACCTCTCCTCAATGCCCATACACAATGTGATTAAATGCAATCACTTAATATCACATTTTAAGGCATTTCCAACCTTAAATCTTAATTAAACATCATTCTAGACAAAACCCCAAAATTAAGCATTACCTCACTTCAACTTTGAAAAATCATATTAAGCCATTTAATTTGGTATTTTAAGTTTATTTATATCATTACAAATATATTTTAACATGTTTAAACCGATTACATTAATTAATTATATGCTTTAGTACAAAATCCTAAAATGGCATAACCTTCCGCATTAAAAGTTCTCCACTCCAACTCAATCCAATTATCGATCCAAAAATTATTTCCATCAATTATATCCTTAAAGAACATGCTTTAAACATTAAAATCAAACAATTCATCATTCTTTGAAAATTTCCTTTTCCAAAACCCTAAATCAACACTACTATTTTAAAACTCTATCCAAACTTAACCAAATCCATCATTTACTTTAAAATTTCTTGTTTAGGCATCAAAACAACACATTTAGAACCAAATTGCACAATTAAATCATATGAATTCAAAAGTTCAATTCTCCCACAATCCTAAATTCTCTCTCTTCACCAAACTTCACTCAAACTTAACCATTTCTTCAATATAACCTTAAAATCATTGTTAACTACTCAAAATAACTTCATTCATACACAAATAGACAATTAAATCATACTACTTCAAAAATTCAAAATCAACATATTAATATCTTTATAAAAATTCAAGGAAACAAGTTAGAAACTTACTAATTCAAGTGGAAACTCCAAAATATCACTTGAAACCTTGAAAATCTGTCAATTCTTGAAGCATGGAAGAAGAAAATCCTTGATCTCTACAACAATAGAGGTTCGGCCTTGGCAAGGAAGAAGAAGAAGAAGAAGAAGAAGAAGACCAAAGTTATTTCTCTCTCTTTCCACTTTCTTTTATACCCATATATATATATAATATTTTAATATATTTTTATTTATTTATTTAATAAAAATAATAATTTTTCTCTTCCATACAAAAATAAATTATTTTAAAATTATTCTTATAAATTTTAATTTTCAAAGTTTAATTACAAAAATGCCATTGGACCTTTGACTTATGACTTTTAAAAGTTGACTTTTGTTGACTTTTATATATTTCATGTATATTTCACATATACATTCCACATTTTCACTTAAAATCCTTCCATTTTTATTTAAATTATTTATCTAATTTATCTAATTTAATTTTAATTTATTTTAATTAATTTTTAAAAAATTCAGATGTTATAATTCTCTCCCCCTAAAGAAAATTTCATCCTCGAAATTACCTGCTATCAACTCTGGAATAATTGAGGATACTGGCTCCGCATCATCTGCTCACTCTCCCATGTCGCCTTCTCAGTGATATGATTTTTTCAAAGAACTTTCACAAGTGGCACCTTCTTATTCCTCAACTCTTTTTACCTCTCATGCCAAGTTCGACACTGGTTCTTCCTCATAAGTCAGATCTGGACTCACCTCAATAGACTACACTAACAAGATATGAGATGGGTCTGATTTGTATTTTCAAAGCATACATACATGGAAGACATTATCTATCTGGTCCAACTCAGGCGGCAGAGCCAATCTGTAAGCCACTAGACCAACTCTCTCTTGTACTTCACATGGTCCTATGAAACGATGACTCAACTTTCCTTTACGGCCAAATCTTAGAATTCTCTTCCACGGTGACACCTTCAGAAACACTTTAACTCCCACACTAAACTCAATGTCTTTCCTCATCAAATCTGTATAGGATTTCTGTTGGTCTGAAGCTGCTTTCAGATGATCATGAATCACCTTCACTTTCTCTTCTGTTTCCTTAATCAAATTGGGACCGACCAACTTACCCTCTCCAACTTCATCCCAACACAAAGGCATCCTGCATTTCCCACCATACAAGGCCTTATAAGGTGCCATCCCAATACTGGACTGATGACTGTTGTTATAAGCAAACTCAATCAGTGTCAAAAATCTATCCTAACACCCAGCGAGATCAATGATACAGCTCTTCAACATATCCTCTAGAATTTGTATCACTCTCTCTGATTGCTCATCTGTCTGAGGATGAAAAATAGTACTAAAATACAATCGAGAACCCAATGCATCCTGTAAACTCCTTTAAAATCTCGATGTAAACTGGGGATCTCGGTCCAACACCAAAGAAACTGGGACTCCATGCAACCTCACTATCTCACTTATATACAGCTCATCCAACCTCTCAAGTGAATAATCCATCCTAACAAGAATAAAATGAGTTGTCTTCATCATCTGATCAATTATCACCCAGATTGCATCATGCTTCTTCTGGGTTAAAGGCAGTCCAGTCGTAAAATCCATTGTCACTCGCTCCTATTTCCACTCTGGTACTGACAATGGCTGAAGCAACCCTAAAGAAACCTGGTGCTCAACCTTCACTCTCTAGCAAGTGAGACATCCAGATACAAATTCTGCTATATCCCTCTTCATACTTGATCACCAGTAATACTGCTTCAAATCTTGATACATCTTGGTACTACCATGGTGCATAGCATAGAGTGACTGATGTGCTTCCTCTAATATCATCTTCTTCAATTCTGCATCATCATGAAACACAACCTATCTCTATACCACAAACAACCATCATCTGTCGCAAGAAAGTCTCAACTCTCCCCCTTTTGGAAATCCATAACAATCTTCTAGATTCTTTCATCTGCCAACTGGGCCTCCCTAATCTGATCCAACAATACCTGCCTCAACTGTAACTAAGCCATCAATACACCATTATCACAAGACTCAAATCTGGCATGCAACGCTCTCAACTCAACAAGCAATGAGAGCGAATAAGCAGTCAAACCTGCCAAAGATTTTTGACTCAAGGCATCAACAATAACATTTACCTTGTCAGGATGATAATCAATCAAGCAATCATAGTCTTTAATCAACTCTAACCACCGCCTCTGCCAAAGATTCAGCTCTCTCTGAACAAGTAAATACTTCAAACTCTTATGATGAATATAAATGAAACACTTCTCCCCATACAAATAATGTCGCCAAATTTTCAAGGCAAAAACTATGGCTGCTAACTCCAAATCATGAGTCAGATAATTCAGCTCATAAGATTAAACTGTCTAGATGCATAAGCAATGACTCTACCCTCCTACATCAGAACACAACCTAAACCACTATGTGAAGCATCATTGTATATCACATAAGGTTTAGCTTCCACAGGCAGGGTAAGGACAGAAGCCTGAGTTAACATATCCCTTAACTACTCAAAACTCGCCCGACACTGATCTGTCTACACAAATCTAACTCCCTTCTGAAGTGATCTGGTGAGTGGTGTAGCTATCATAGAAAAACCCTTCACAAACTGATGATAATAGCCTGCCAAACCCAAAAAACTTTTAACATCTGTTACAGTCTTTGATGGACTCTAATTCAAAATAGCCTCAACTTTACTCGGATCAACTCTGATACCCTCTGCTGAAAGCACATGACCAAGAAAAGTCACATGATCAAGCCAAAACTCACACTTAGACAACTTAGCATACAATTGCTTCTCTCTCAAAGTCTGCAATACAATCCGCAAATGCCTGTCATGATCTTCCTAATTATGAGAGTACAGTAGAATATTATCAATGAAAACCACTACAAACTGATCTAAGTATGGTCTAAACGCCATGTTCATAAAATCCATAAAAGTTGCTGGTGCATTCGTCAACCCAAAGGGCATCACTAGAAACTCATAATGCCCATACCTCGTATGAAAAGTTGTCTTGGGTACATCCACATCTCTGACTCTCAACTGATCGTACCTTGATCAAAAATAGCCTCAACTGACTCTCAACTAAAAATTTGTCTTTGATCTTGATGCCCAAAAATCAACTCTACAATCAAAATCTCAAATCTAGACTCGATACAATATAGACGAACTCTCCAGCTCAACCAGATCTCCCCTGTCACCTGCGCAATAAATTACAATCGTGTTAAGCTAAAAGCCTAGCGGTACAAACTTTGATAACAATAAAATTGTAAAGCAATGCCAATGCACAATGCCTTGCATATCATGTCACAATGTGTCATATAATTTCATTTTAAAACATATTCTTTCATCATTCAATAATTTACATAAGAACAAACACAATCAAGGGCCCAAAGGATCTTATATGCCATTCAAATCTCAGAGTTACTGTTTTGATCCAAATTGACACCATGTGTCTAGTCCCAATGGCAAATCATAATAATTGCTCAAAAGCTAGCCCCGAAGGCAAATTATATTACAGTGATGCCAAGCGTCCAGCTCCGAAGGCAAATCAAAATAATTGCTCAAAAGCTAGTCTCGAAGGCAAATAATGAAGATAACCTCAGAGGCATGCTGCCAAACACAGAACTCTAGAAATTGAATAATATACTAGGCACACAATTATTTCATATTTTTCATATTCAACTTTTTCGCATTTTCCATAATCAATTAGTCACACTGTCTCATTTTCTCATTTTCAATTAGGCACATTGCCTCATTTTTTTTTTTCATTTTTCTCATTTTTATCAATGTCAATGTCAATTCATTTTATCATATCTTAATATATCATCACAATGTATCACATTATACATTAAAGCACATTGCCCAAATATGTTGGGTATTTTCACATAATTCACATATAAATCACATTTTATGCACTTTAGCCATTAACAATGGCTTTTCACAATGCCTTTAATGCATACATAACAAATAACATTACCCAAACACTTTGGGTCATTTTCACATTATGCACATATTTCACATTTTATTCAATTTAACCATTAACAATAGTTTTTCATAATGCATACATAACATTACACATGTCATAGCACATTGTTCATGAATGTTCAATGTATCAAGTAGCTTAACAATTTTTCAACCAAAATATGTTAAGCCCAAATTTATGATAGCATAACTAATTCATCAAAAGTTTATACTTACCTCTAAAAGTTTTCAAGTGCAAACTCAAAACTCTCACCAACATTCTCTTCCAAGTTATCCTTCAACACTAGGGTTGGGCAAATTGTAACATCTGAAATTTTTAAAAATTTCATAAAATAAATTAAAATTTAATTGGAAAAATTAAATAAATGATTTTAAAGGAAAAAAGGGAGGATTTTAAGTGAAAAAGTGAAATGCATATGTGATATATATGCAAAATATACATAACATATACAAAGTCAACAAAAGTCAATTTTTTAAAAAAGTCAAAGTCCAATGATATTTTTATAAATAAACTTTGAAAATTAAAATTATTTAAATAATTTAAAAATAAATTATATAAGAATGGAATATGTAATTTATGATTTTTATTAATTAATTAATTAATTAATAATATAATAAAATATAATATATATCATACATATAAGGTATGTTGGATATGTATATGAGATACACCTTATATGTGCATATGAGTATTTAAATACATTAAATATACATTACATATACATAGTATATACATCACATAAATATATACATAATGGTATATGTAAAATATAAGTAACATATATAAGACATATACATATACATAAAATATACATTACATATATGTGAGGTATAATTTGGTGTTGGAAAAATGGATGATGATGATGATGATGATGATAAATAAAAGAAAAATAAAAGAAAAGGAGAACAGTCAAAGAAAAGTGCTTGGTGGAGATTTAAAGTAATTAATTAATTAATTATTATACATAAGTGATAAAGATGGAAATTAAATGGAAAAAAGATATTTCTTCTTCTTATTCTTCTTCTTTTGGACGTGACATTAAAGAAGGTAAGAGCTTGGGTTTTGTTTCATGTTATACATCAAATTCATTGGAAATTCAAGAGGACTTTAAGAAAATTTTAAAGAAAAATCAAGAAGCAAGTAAGTAATGTTTCTTTTAAGTTTGTTTTAATTGATTTTGAGTTTAAGTGTAAGATGTCTAGAGGGAGAAAGTGATTTTAAATTATTTAAACAAATAAAAATGATATTAAAATGATGATTATACAATGATTTTTAAGTTGGATTGAAAAAATGATTAAGTTTGAGATGAATTGGTTGAAGAGAGAAAATTTAGGGTTATGAAAAATTTGAATTTTTGAAATCATGTGATTTAATTATGTAATTTGATTCTAAATGTATTGTTTTGATGCATAAACAATGATTTTAAAGTCAAATGATGAATTTGGTTAAGTTTGGATAGAGTTTGAGAATGGTAATATTGGTTTAGGGTTTTCGAAAAGGGAATTTTCAAAGAATTGTGAATTGTTTGATTTTAATGTTTAAAGCATGTTGTTTGATGATAGTAGTGATAGAAATAAGCTTTGATTAATAATTGGGATGAGTTGGAATGAAACCTTCAATGGTGAAGGTTATGCCATTTTAGGGTTTTGAACAAAAAACATGTGTTTAATTAATGTAATTGGTTTAAACATGTTAAAATATGTTTATAATGATATAAATAAACTTAGAACACTAATTTGAATGGTTTAATATGATTTTTCTAAGTTAAAGTAAGGAAAGGCTATATTTTGGAATTTTGATTAGAGTAATGTTTAATTAAGGTTTGATGCTTGTAATGCCTTAGAATATGATATTAAATGATTATTTATGATCATATTTGATATAGGCATTGAGGAGAATTGACTTGCCCAATCCAAATGTTGAAGGGAAAGTTGAAAGAAAAGGTTGGTGTTAGTTTTGTGGCTTGGATTTGGTTACTTTTAGAGGTAAGTACAAACTTTGAATAAATTAGATATGTTTGCATGACATTTGGGCTTAACACATTTTTGTTGAAAATTGTGTTAAGTTACTTGATGCATTGAATATGCATGAACATTATGCTATGTTATGTGATTTGTCAAAAATGCATTAAATGCATTGTGAAAAGTCATTGACAATGGCTAAACTGAGTAAAAAGTGAAATATGTGCAATATGTGAAAATGACTCAAAGTGTTTGGGTATTATGGTTTGTTGTGTACATATTAAAGACATTGTAAAAAGCCATTGGGAATAGCTAGATTGCATAAAATGTGACTTTTTATGTGAATTATGTGAATTATTTGGGTAATGTGTTTTAATGCAAAATGTGAGACATTGTAATGATATACTGAGATATGATGAAATGTGATAAATTGAAAGGAAATAATATTGATATGAATGAGAAATATGAGAAAAGAGGCAATATGCCTAGTTGATAATAAAAAATAAGGCAATGTGCCTAGGTTGATTATGAGAAAATGAGAAATAAATTGATGATGAAAAATATTAAATAATTGTGTGCCTAGTATATCATTCAATTTCTTAAGTTCTATTTTTGGCAACATGCCTATAAGGTTATCCTCGTTATTTGCCTTCGGAACTAGCTTTTGAGCAACAATTTAATTTGTCTTCGGGCTAGACGTTGGACATCACTTACCTTCGGGCTAGATGCTGAGTATCACTATGATTTACCTTCGGGTTAGACGTTGGGCATCACTTGCCTTCGGGCTAGACATGGGTGTCAATATGGACCAAAACAGTAACTCTGGAATTTGAATAGCATATTAGATCTTTTGGTCTCATACTTGTGTTTGTTTTTATGTGAATTATTAAATGACAAAATAATATGTTTTAAAGTGAGCTTGAATGCAACATTGTGACATAGCATAAAAGCATTAAGTATTGGTATTGTATTTAAGTTTATTTGTTATCAAAGTTTGTACCGCTAGGCTTTTACCTTAGCGCGATTGTAATTTATCGCGCAGGTGACAAAGGCAATCCGGTAAAGCCAAAGAGTTATACTAGACCAGGTCAGGTCTAGATTGAAGTTGCTTGTTGAGTTATTTTTGCTACGTCAAGATCAGAGTCATTTTGTCATCATGCATATATATAGTATATTATAGTACAATTTGTTATAATATATTTTATGATTATATTTTTGAAAAATAAATTATAAATTATAAAGAATATTTGAATAAATTGTGTAATGTGGGGTTTTACATGTGTTTTAACATAAATATATGTATATGTTTAAATATTTTGAGAAATGTAGAGAAATTGAGAATTTGGGAGTGTTTCTTATGCAGGTTGTGTTTTGTTAATAATTTGAAAATGTCCAAATTATAGAAAAAACTCTGGCAAATTTTTTTCAGAGATTTTTATGGAAAATGCTTATTTTAGAACCTATGATTTCTAATAAGTCTTTTATTGGTTGTTTAAAATTACATTTTAAAATATTTAAGATTTAAAATTGAAAAAGTGAATATTTTTATGAAACCGGATCGTGATATTTTTATTCCTTATATGCGTATTTTACATATACTGAGTGTATATATTATACATATATATGGTATAAGGATGTTACACAAATCATCTCTCCTTAATGCCTATACACAATGTGATCAAATGCAATCATTTAATATCACATTTTAAGGCATTTTCAATCTTAAATCTTAATTGAACATCATTCTAGACAAAACTCCAAAATTAAGTCTTATCTCACTTTAACTTTGAAAAACCATATTAAGCCATTTAATTTAGTATTTTAAGTTTATTTATATCAATACAAACATATTTTAACATGTTTAAACCAATTACATTAATTAATTACATGTTTTAGTACAAAATTATAAAATGGCATAACCTTCTCCATTGAAGGTTATCTATTCCAACTCAATTCAATTATCAATCCAAATCTTATTTCCATCACTTATATCCTTAAAGAACATGTTTTAAACATTAAAATCAAATAATTTACCATTCTTTGAAAATTTCCTTTTTCAAAATCCTAAATCAACACTACCATTTTCAAACTCTATCCAAACATAACCAAATCCATCATTTGACTTTAAAATTCTTTGTTTATGTATCAAAACAACATATTTAGAATCAAATTGCACAATTAAATCACATGAATTCAAAAGTCTAATTCTCTTATAACCCTAAATTCTCTCTCTTCACCAAACCTCACTCAAACTTAACCATTTCTTTAATCCAACCTTAAAATCATTGTTAACAACACAAAACAACTTCATTCATACCAAAATAGATAATTAAATCATACTACTTCAAAAATTCAAAATCAATATATTCATATTTTTATGAAAATTCAAGGAAATAAGTTGAAACTTACTAATTCAAGTGGAAAACTCCAAAATATCACTTGAAACCTTAAAAATCTCTCAATTCTTAAAGCATGAAAGATCTCTACAACAATGGAGGTTCGGCTTGGTATGGAAGAAGAAGAAGAAGTCGTCAACCAAAGTTATTTCTCTCTCTTTCCACTTTCTTTTATATATATATATATAATATTTTAATATATTTTTAATTATTTATTTATTTATTTATTTATTTAATAAAAATAATAATTTTTCTCTTCCATACAAAAATAAATTATTTTAAACTTATTTTTATAAATTTTAATTTTTAAAGTTTAATTACAAAAATACTATTAGACATTTAACTTTTGACTTTTAAAAGTTGACTTTTGTTAACTTTTATATACTTTATGTATATTTCATATATAAATTTTACTTTTTCACTTAAAATTTTTTTATTTTTTATTTAAATTATTTATTTAATATATCCAATTTAATTTTAATTTATTTTAATTAATTTTTAAAAATTCTAGATGTTACAGGTTTGCCCTTAATTTTCTCAAACTAAATAAGCTAAAGTGATAACTCTTAAATTTCTGTTTTTCAAAATAAGGCTATCATCCCTTTTCAAAAATAAAAGGAGAGTTTCTTTTAAATAAAATAAAAAAAATCTTTTCAAAATAAAAGATGAATTTTAAACCTATGCTCACTAAACCGACTGGAGACCGTACGCAGTGGTGTTGTGTGAGATTAAACCTAAATGAGCATTTCGGCTTTTAATTTTCTAGCGGGCCATATTGGTGTTCGGACAAGGCCTCACATATACTTATTAAACATAATCTTAATTTCTTATTAAAAAATAATATTCATTACAGTATGATATATTATATTTTAAAATTTCAGTATAAAAATGTTTGTATTTAGTTAATAATTGGGTTCTTATCATTTTTGTTTCAAGTAAGGGGTCATCAGATTGGGACAAAAGGAATAAAAAAGATTTTTATGGAATGTTGGCAACTCTTCTTTTTTTATACTAAATTCTTCCAGCTTCAAAAATCGATAGTCATGGAAGTAGCCAATATTAGTTGGACTTTTGGATGAAAATAAGGCTAGTGTATTAGTTGCAAAAACGTAAAAATGTGAAAAACGTAAGAAAATAAAATAGAAAACAAGAAGGAAGAGAAAGAAAAAAAAATTTTGAAAATTAAAAAGTGAAAAAAGGTAAAATTGAAAAAGTAAAAAGTTATAAATGAAAAAAGAAATGAAGAGCAGTAAAATATGGTGTAATTTCCTCTATATGCAATGCCTAGTGCTTGCTCACTTTTTATTATTTTTATTTCCATACCTTATATTAAAATGCACTATTTTAAATTGTCTTATTTTTATTACACAACAAATACATCTTTTCCTCAACAACGTTAGTGGAACATTTTTTCTCCTATTTTTCATCAAGAACATATGTAGAAAAGTTCATTGTTTCCCCTATAAATATCAGTACTTGCATGAAGTTAAATACACCTTTGTTCAACTATCTTTCTTCTTTGTTTGCCAGTTATTATACACTTTTTATAGTGTTATTTTTGGTTCTACAGTCCAATGGAGTTTCTTATATCTTGAAAAATTATTGCAACCCTTCATCGAAAATATGCCTCAATTGCGGCACAAAATCAAGCAAAGATCAAGCAAAAATTTTAAATTTAAAAAATTAAATCTAAGTAGGTTTTATTCGATAAGGTATATCAGACTTCATTGATTTTGTTTTGATATTTTTTGTTACAATTAATGTATAAAAAAGCAATTTCATAGAAATAAAATTGAGTAATTCATAAACTCAATTAAAAAATCAATAATGGTATCGTAGCTTTTGATCTTTGAGGGATTTGTGATAAAAAAAATAAAGAAAAAAAATGATGAGGGACCTAAGAAGTTTCTATAATAATACCCATGACATATTGATACCTATCCATAATCATAGCAGTATCATTCACCATAGTCATATCCATACTCATAACTATAACCACAACCGCAACTATTTCCATAACCATAAATCATAATCATACTCATATCCATAACCACAATCACAGTTACAATCATGACCATAATTAAGCACATTTAAGAGGCCATTAAGGCTATATATTAAAATATAATTAATGTGACCTAGGTAAGTCTTTAAATTGCAAAATATGATGAAAATCTTTTAAATCTTTAAACTGAAAAATGATGAAAACTAGCATGTCTAAAAAAATAAATAATATGAAATAATCGACATGTCTATAAGTTGCAATAAATTGAAACAAAAATATACAATTACAGTAATTTTGAATCAAAAGAGCGTATTGAAAAAATAATTCAAAATAAAAATAAAAATAGATCAAAATTAGTTCCAATGATTATACTAGTAGTTAATAGAATATTTATAAAATATTATGTGTAAAACTTTCTCTATATTATTTTATTTTTATTATATGCAAAGCCTATAAAAGGCTTCATTATTTTATCCTATAGAATAAGAAATATACAAATTACAATACTCTTTCTTATATTCTCTAATATTTCAATATTTGATATCAAAACTTAAATTATTTTTAAGGGACCTAAAAAATTTTCTTAACCTTACCCATTATCACACTAATAATCATACCCATATTTATAGCTAGAGAGAGGTATATTTTTGCCCCCTTATATTTTATTGTGAATATAAATTTACTCTTAAATAAATTTTAATAACAAATATATCAGAATTAAAAAAATTGATATATTTACCCCTCTATTAATGGAGCTGGCTAACGAAATTTTTTCTCTGTTAGTAATATCTGATGTGGCATAATGAACTGACAAAATTTAATTTTATGATGAACTGAAATGGGCCCACACATGTGAAGGGTATTTTTTTTACTTGATTCTCTCTCTCTTAATCAATCAGTTAAAAATTTTCTTTTATCTTTATCAATAAATTTAATAATTTAAACTTAACTAAAGAATTTCACTAAATTAATAAACTTTAATTAATAAAGTAAATTTAAAAATAATCTTTAATTTTCTGCATATGAGTTTTTTCAATTTTCTTTCAATTTTACTTTTGTTTTTAAGGATGAGATAAAAAATAAATAAAAGAAAAAGAAACACAAATTTAAAAAAAAAAAAAAGAAACATGAAGAAACAAAGAATAGTAAGTTTCACAAAAAGATGCTAATGTCTTTTCAACAAAGAAGCAGACTTATTCATGCTATGTGATGCTCTGTTAGCTGTTATGATTTCTTCTCCATATTTGAAATCAAAAAGAAAGATTTACTCTTTTGGCTATCCTTTCATTCGATGCAATTCTTGATGCTTTTCTTAAAAATAAACAATCTGACTGTTAAAGCTAAATTATCATCAAAATCCAAGTAACAGTACTTCTCTTTGACATATTATCAAACACCTTATATGCACATCAAAATAATGCCAGCCTCAAAAGATACACAACAAAGCATCTTTTTTGGACCAAATACATGATACACAACAAAAGAGTTCGTATGTAACACCCCGATACTCCATATAAGTACTATACATACACCTGGTATACATACAGTAAGTATATAAAGTATAAGGATGTCACTTTTTGTTACCTTTATAAAAACCTTTAACAGAGTTCAAACCACAATACATTAATTTAAGGAACATTTACAAAATCATTATACTTTTAATGATCTTACATATATATCATAATCTTATCTTTATCAAAATTTCATTTATACATATAAATACATTCTTGCCAAAAATACATCATAATTAAAAGTTAAGCATGTATGCATCACCCTCTAGTTGGTCTCGACAAACTCTTACTCTTCTCATGGCATAACGAAAGACTTCATATCTTCCACCTAGTCACCTGTGCGATTACACATCTGCGCTAAGCCCGAGAGCTTAGTAGTACAAATATAACATATAAACATACATTATAGAAATTCTAACATATAATGAAATATCACTTCCATGTACCATTAGTTTCTTGTCATGTTTTTCCTTTTGAATTGCACTTTTCATATCTCGACTAATTTCATATATTATACACATATCATTATCACTAACCACAATCCATCATTAATACTCACCATCAATATATCAATATACACATTACACATCATGCTTCATAATATTGTTTTATTCACAATTCACCAATCATAATCCATCACTAACACTCAAAATTAATATATCAATACACACGTTACACAACGTACTTCATAACATTATTTTATTCACAATTCACTAATCATAAATCACATTTCCCACAAAGTCAACCACAGATCTCATTACTCATTTATTTCAACATTTGTATATCATATTGACAACAAAGACAGACTCGGGCCCAAAAGACACTAATATGCCATTCAATTTTCAGAGTTAATGCTTTGGTTTTGTTATCACATTTATCATTATCATAGACCCAACTAGGCTTCAAGGATTTAGGTTCAACCAAGCTTCAAGGGGAACAAAGCATGCTAAGTATCAACCCAACTTGGCTTCAAGAACCAACCCAACCTAGCTTCAAGGGTTGTAACATCTCAATTAGGCTTCAAGGACTAGACCCAACCAAGCTTCAAGGGGAGTAAAACATGTTAAACTTCTACCCAACTTGGCTTCAAGGATCAAGCCCAACCTAACTTCAAGAGATTGTTACTAATATTAGGCATGCCACCAACAACAAACTCTGAAAATGGAATAACACATTAGCTACACAATTCATTTATCAATTTCATTCTCAATTCTCATCATCAATTAGGCAAACATGCCTTATGTCTTTCAACTGAATCATCATAGCCAATCACAATGGCTTCACATCACATTTGAGTTATCATAGCCAATCACAATGGCTTCATATCTCATTATATTTCAATTCACATATTAATACTTCATTATTCAAGTATACATAATCAATTACATTGAACATTATCATCCAAGCAAATATGCTTCAATTATCTCAATTCACATTTCATAAAACTCATATTATGCCAAACATAATACTATTGATATGCAATAATGTGAATTAGGGTTTGTACTTACCTCAAGAACCACTCCCATCAAGCTATACATAATCATTTATACATATAGCATCATTGATGTAACATTATGAAGTATATTATTCATATAACACATTACCATTCACAAGATTCACAATGTATATAACATAACATTGTTCATATAGTATCATATGCATCATCAAATGTTTGTTCATTCTCAACAATGCAAGAAGAACAAAGAACAATCACAGTAGCCAACACACTCAAGGGACACGGCCAAGCTTGTGGCCGTGTCTCTCAACACCAAATCAATCGAGGCAGACACGGGCAAGGGACACGGCCGTGTCTCTCAACATAAAATAGGCAGTGGAAAACACAGTCAAGGGACACGGCCAAGCCAGTGGCCGTGTCTCTCCAAAATTCATCCAACACTGCCAAATTTCATTAAACTTGGCCGTGTCTCTCCAAAATCTTAAGTCTTGGCCGTGTCTCTTCTTTGGTTTGGCCGTGTCTCTCATGAACAAAAACCCTAAATATGGCCAAAACTCTTTTGATTGAATTAAAACACATTATACACAACATAACCTTATTCAAATGGATATAATCAAGGTCTTTAACACTTATTTTACATGTTCATCACAATAATCACATTTACAATACATTAACAATACATTTAAACACATACCACTTCAAAACCCTAAAACCAACATCATTCTTATTCTTTCAATATCAACATCCACTTAACTTACCAACTTCAAACCAAAACCAACAAATCATAACTCACCTCAAACACAACTTCACAAATAACAAAGGAAAACAAGAGAGTACTTACCTAAATTGAAGAAATTTCACAAATCTCCAACTTAATCCTTTGATTCTCCCTTCAATTTGATGTTTAGAACTTAGAACACCTCTCTTCCTCTCCCTTTCCTTTGATAACCGGCCACACCAAAAGAGAAGAGAAGAAAAGAAAATAATGACAAGTCAAACTTCTCTTCTTCTTTAAATATCCACCATGCAATTCTAACACAACAATTACTTAAATGCCCTCATCCATTTAAACTTAACTCTTGTCACTCATATGCCCATTTAAGTAATTTCACATATCACAAATAAATATCTTCTTCCATTGACCATCCCTTTTAACTTATGTATATGTTAGTTATACTACCATATATGCAACATATACACTTCCTTTAAAAATTCTTTTCTCTTTCAATTTGACACATACATTCAATCCAATTAAAACAACAATAATATTCAAAACTTCTAGGGCATACATTGGGATATTACATCGTAGATATTATCACAGGCAAAAATTGACAAAAATTAATAAAACATGGCATAAATTTTAAATCTCACCACTACCTCTCATCTCTTTCGTGTACTTGTTTTTTTGAGAATCGCTACTCCCATTCACGGCCTCTGAGTAAATAATACTACTATTCTTTGAAGCTGAACGTCTAGCTCCACCGCGCCGGACCTACCAAACAGGGCTGCTCCGACCCAGATGAACTCCAGCTCGGCAGATCTACTATGTGAAAATGGCCATATATTTGATATTCAACTCGTCTGAACTACTACAACTCCTCATTCCATTTTGACCTTTTTTCTCTTTCTTCTTCTGTTTGATTTCTTATTGTTATATGATATTTGGGGTCCTGCAGCTGGTTCAATTTGAGAGTTGAGCAGCGGCGATGGCAGTTGAGAATCAGGTGGATCAGAGTGGTGGTTATTATGGAGATGAATGAAGAGGAAGTAAAACACCATCAACAAAGAGTTCATCAGCAGAGATGAGATTGGGTTCAAGAAAAGATGGGTTTCGAAGCATCTAAAACTCAAATTCTAGTGGAGAAATCGTTGTTTCTTCTTCGGAGAAAATCTGGCTCCTTCATTCTTGATTTTTTGTAATTTTTATTTTTATTTTATTTGTTTAAAATAAATAATTATTTTCTTATAAATATATTATTTTATATTAAAAAATGGGCCCATACTATTAAAAATTCTTTTTTAACTTACAAAATGGGCCTACTATTTGATAAAAAATGACAAGTCAGATATAACTGATAGAGAAAAATTATTTATTCAACTCAGTTAATAGAGGGATAAATATAATATTTTTCTAAAAATTCTGATGTATTTATTCTTAAATTTTAATTAAGGGTGATTTTGAAAAAAAATTTATCTCGAAAGGCCATCTTAAGAAATTTTAAAAATAATTTTAATTTTTTGGGCTTATAATATAATTAGGTCATATTAGGAATATAACAAATCAAATAAGTCATGATCCAAATCAAGATATAGCAATCATAGTCAAAGAGTAAGTCTTTGGCTATAAACCTAAGGAAAGTAACTAGGCCAATTATATGAGTTTTAGTTTTTTGGTTAAAAAGTTTAGACTCTTATAGTAAGTATATATCAAATGGTACGAGGCTATGAATGGTTATATCATACTCGATCTCCATACTTTGAGTGAAAGTTTGATATCTCTTGCATAACACAACGCGAGTTACGCAGACGTCATAACTCACACACATAATACAATCTAACATGATGAAATGGATAACATCATAATAAGAAAGAATAAAATAATATGAAGATCAACAGAATTAACTTCTCTTATCCCCAGTAGAGTTGCCACTGTAAGTGGAGATTTTTATCCCCCCACTCCCATGTGGAATGGTTCTTGTGACTTCAGCATTGTTAGGTTCAGGACCTTAGAGAACACGGGCCTAAACTTAAAGAAAATTGAGTCACCACCCAGACAGATCGAGAAAAAAAATTGGTGGATGACTCGATTCCTAAAGAATTTTCAACCTCTATTGGGTTCGAAAAGTTGGGTATGCATAGGGAATGTGAGAAGTAACCTAGCACCCTTATAATGTCGGTTTATTGAAACCGGCCTCATTTTCAGGTCTAAATATTATTAAGTTCTTAACTTATTAAAATATCATCCATACTACATGCAATGAAAATAAAGAAATATTCATTAAAATTAAAAACTCTAAACCAACAAAATGAGCACCCGTATAAAATAAAAACATGTTCTTATAATATCCAATGTCCAAAAAAAGAAAACAAAATAGATAAAAATGAGACATCCATCATAGATGAAAAATGCATCTCTTACAACATTCTCAAAATCCTTAAAAGATAATTAAATTACATAAACTAAATAAACAATACACTCATACTAGATGAAAATATACCTTTTGCAATTCTCTTTAAAAATGCATATAAATCTAAGAAAAAGAATCAATCATGAAAAAAATAATACAACACATATGAAGATAAATGAATAATTAAAAGGAAAATAAAGAAACACATCTTAATATTATTCCATTAAAGAAATATAGGGCATGCCGACTAAGGATACGCTTACGGCGGTCCCACTAGTCGGCTAGAGGGCGGGGATCAAGAGGGCAATGCCCCCGAAAGGTAAACGGTTTATAGAATATAGTTTTGTTGGAGAATTATAATTTTTATGTAAGCTATAGTTTTATATTTATAGAAATTAGAATTTTTAGGGTTTACTGAATATTAGGGTTTTGGTGTTTTGGTTATTAGAAAACTCATTTAGGATTTTAGAAATTGAAAAATAGATTATGGTTTTGCAAATTAGAGAAAACATGTTTATGGTTATTGGTCTTTAGAAACACAGATTACAAAAAATGATTATTATAAAAATCCTAAGGCCACTTAAACAAGGATCCTTGATAAATACTTATATGTAATATGGCTACTGAAAGTTTAAACATTGTTTAAATAATCTAATGCTATGGTGATTTAATAGAATAAGCTACTGGTCATGCAAATAATAAAAAGAAGCTACTATGCTTGCTGTATATTTGTATATAAATTAAAAGTTAAAAGAATAAACTTCAAACAAAGACAATTTGATAGATGAAATAATAATAAGTTAACTCACTGTAAATATAAATGGATTAAGTTAGAAAGACACACCTTCCATTTGTAGATTCCACCAAAATTAAACGTTGATACAACACTTTTGCTTGCACCAACTTGGAACTCTTGGTTGAATAAAACCAAGATAGTAGCTAATGCCTTGTTTTTATTAATTTGAAGGTCTTCTCTGTGTTTGATGGCTTGTGTTTCTGTTTGATAATTATTGCTACTGTTTCATTTAATAATTGTCGCCGCCTCTCCACTCTGATAAGTCATATATTTATAGGCAAATACAGTATTAAAACCCTAACCGAAGCTCCTAATTCGCCATGGACCATCCATGGTGAATTAGGAAGCTCCTAATTTGCCATGGACAATGATCCATGGCGAGTTGGAGCTTCAATTTCCCATGAACCATTAGGGCTCCAACTTGTCATGGTTCCAGAGTATTTGGGCTTTCAATAGTGAACTGGGCTGGGTAGGATTTGTTCATGATTTTTTAATTAGACCAAATTTAATTTAAGCTTTTAAAATTGAGTTGAAGTTTGATTTAGTCATTTAAAAATTAAATCAGACTAGGTTAGGGTTTTATAAATTAAACCAACTTAATTTAGGCATAGGTTCAAGCTTTTAAAATTCGACCAAATTTAACTTGACCTTCTTTAATTGAGATCGGATTAGCTTGAGGCCAAAATTAAGGATCTACACATACTAAAACATGAGGGGCAAAAATGCATATTCTCCCTTATAGCTATAACTAGAACCATAACTAAAACCAAAATCATAATCATAACCATGACCATAAAAACATAACCAAGCTCATAACAAATACAAATGCAAAGTGACTAGCATGTCTATAAACTATAATGAAATATAAAAATGATAAAATGACCGGCACGTCTATAAACTGTAATAAAATGTAAAAATGATAAAGGCGACCGACATATCTATAAACTGCAATAAAATAAAAAGAAATTGAAGGGACCTAGAGAATATCATTAAACTATTGAAATTTTCAGAACAAAAAAAGAAGATTTTGGATGTTCAAGGAGAAGTACTATGATCTCCAAGGAGGAGCTTAACATTGATAAATAAAATTCAAAGTCATAAGAGAAAAAATTCAAGTTTGTAGCAAATGATACGCATTAGAAGAAGTACTATCACGGCTTAATTTGTTCACCAAAATTGTCGCTAGATAAAATTCTGTCTCTAATTTCAAAAAGAAAAAAAATGTAAATAACGATATTTATCATCCCGTAGCCACCTAGTGACAAAATTTTTCGTTGCAAATTATCTGATAAAGGAGCCAAAGATTCCTGCCAGATTTTAGTGACAAATTTGGCGACAGACGTTAAAATTTGTCGTTAAACTCAGCGGGAAATGTTAGGCGCCAAATATTAGCAACAAAATTAGCGACAACTATTTATGCCTGTCACTAATCTGTCGCTAAATATTTTAAGATGTAATCGGTTGTAGTTCCATCACTGAGGAGCTTCTAATTTTTGTCCGTCGCTAATTTTCATATCTATTATTCATTTTTCTTATAGTGTGCAAAGAGAAGCATTGAAAATATGTCTCAACTATTGTAGAAAATCAAGCAAAGACCAAGCAAGAAATTTAAATTTAAAAAAATAAATTCAAGTAGTTTTTATTTGATAAGTTATATTAGATTTTATTGATTTTTTTTCTTACAATTCAAGTGTAAAAAGGCAATTTCATAGAAATAAAATTGAGCAATTCATAAGCTATATTAAAAAACCAACTTTATCTAATACATCTCAAACTTGTTCATTCTCCTATATTTTTATGAAATTTTCAAAATCAATTTTAAATGCATAATATTTAGGGATGGACAGCGGTTGAGTTCGGTCGGATTAAGAGTATATTTCAACCGAATCCATTTATATAGTAAAAAATAAACCGAATTTGACTAAAAATATATATTTTTGACAGACTTGCATATTTTTTATTTCGGTCGGGTTTGGACAGATTAAATCAGATTATAAAATATATAATATATATTATAAATATATCTAATATATATAATATTATATGTTAAAATTTTTAGGTCGGGTTAGTTTGGATCAGGTGGGGTTATGTAATATATATTATAATTTATAAATATATATGTATAATATATATATATGTGTGTGTGTGTGTGTGTGTGTTGGTCGGGTTCGAGTTTAATCGGAAAAATAAATCTCAACCTGACCCCCCGACTGAATCTGAAATTTTTTAAAAATGTAAACTCGATTTCACCCGTGTATACTATAAATTGACTGAATCCTATCAAAATATATTCAGTTCAGTCAGATTTTGTCAAATTCAAAAAATTTGCACACCCCTTAATATTTAAATAACAAGTACCTGTTAACTGAAAAAATTACTTCAATTTTTATACAAAGGTTACTTTTGCTGACCCACTTAAATTTTTTGTTCATTCTCTAATTTGCTTCAGCAATATCTAGTTTTCCATAAAACACAAGTAAACAAGGAAAACAATTAACATCAATTGCAAAAGAGTCATCCAGCCATAAGAGTCAAGTGATGAAAGTGGTGAACACTGTCTATATTTTTTACTTGATGTGTCCATTGGATTTGTATATTGTTACTATACATTCTTATGTTTGGCTGAAACAAAGAGCTCAACAAACTTTCAAGACCTTGTGCTGTATATTTCACATCTTCCTGTGCTAAATGGCTGTAATTCTGCAAATAGCTTCTGTAAACAGGAACAAAAGCCTTTGCAGCCACTCTGCAAATTTTCAGCCTCAACTTCTCATTGGGTACAACCCAAGTGGACTGTTTCTCATACATTCCATCCAATGCTTCAGTGAATTCTTTTAGTATCTTTTTCACGAAATAATCATTTCTATTTTGGGCATGTTGGTAACTAAGAAGAGCAAGAATCTTGCCCCACGTTTCTCTCAAATAAAGTGTCATGTAATAATCCTTGTACTGCTCATGAGCTTTAACCCAATAATCTCCCATTAATTCTCCAATTTTTGTTCCTTTCAAATCGCTAAAGTGGCAATGGTTATTCATCATGAAAAGATAGCACAATGCCATGTCTTCATGTGCCTTTGACAATGTATCCAAATTCACACCAATTTCCTTTATTACGCAATGCATCTGGTTGGTGATGATTGTGTCATGGTACTTTTCATTTTTCCAGCTTTGATAAATTGTTAGAACCTTGATCAGTAATGGTTTATAATTGTCGCCTAGAAGATGATTACAATAATCTGTTACAAAGCTTACCAGCCTAGGAACACTACCATCTGAAAGAGGACAATAATTTTTCCTTTGCAGCCGCACTTGTAATGGGAGTTCCCAGAAAATCTCACAAGCACCATAAACAACTTTCCTGATGAGTTCCCTTGTCAGGTTTTGGATTTCAGTGCAGGCTATACCTATAAAAAGCCGGTTGAAATCTGCTCTCAACTTATCCAAACATGAAAAAATGTCCAACAGTTTCAATAGCTTAACAGGATCTTTCTTACATTCTGTAACTCTTAATCCAAACCGAAGGAAAGAAAGTATTCCTGATTGTGTAGCAATCTTAGCGAAACAACCCACACGAGTCTCTGTTCCAAAAATATTATTGAACAGTTCGAATTCGCTTTCAAAAACGTACTTCACAGCCAACTCCAAATGCCTGCACCATTGATCTATGAAGCCCTCTATATCTTGGACATCTTCTAATTCTGATACTGAATTGTCAAGGTAGTTCAAATCAAGACCTTGTAAACTTGTTCGTGCATTATTGCTCCGAATTTCAACATATGCTGATATGCATTTGTGAAGCCTTTTATTGGCCTTTAGTATGCTGATAATAGACTGAAGCTTCTCCGCAACAGCTACTGGTAGAGGTGAAGCTTGTTTATCACCGGAAGATGAAGATGAGAGAAAAGGGAAAGCAACAGGAAAGCAGTTTTCGGTAAGAAGCTGCTTGAATTCAGTTTCAATTTTATCAAGTACAGCAAAGAGAATTCCTCCACTGAGACGAGATTTTTCTTCAGTTGCTTGCAACTTTTGAAGAATACTTAAGCACTTGTTGACTTTGAAGACATATAAATCATTATTATCTTTAATAAATTGAAGAATGGCTTGTAGCCATTGAATTGCTAACCCACAGTTAGCAGCCAGAAATTTGAATGCTTGTTCAAGCTGTTTAACCAGCAAGAGGTAACCAGAAAGATCAGAACGAGGAGTGGCTGATAAGAGTGATTTCTGGAGCTCTTGAATGGCATTGCAGATCTTTAGTACTGCAATGGCTGGGCCAATGGCAAGATCAATTTGGTCTTTGATAGTGAAATTGGGGTTACTTGCAGCTTCAAGAGTTGGTAATCTGAGGTTTATAGCCTTCAATCTTTGCTCAGTTTTTTGCAGAGCAGAAGACAGAGCTCTTGAGTTCTCTAAGTTTGTATTCAAGAAATTCCGAGCACTAACAAGATTATCAATGGCATTTACCTCAGCGTCAGCCATTGCCAACTATCTACTGCTAGTTTACCATTTGATTGGAATTGAAATATATATACATATAAAAAGTTAAATTCTTCAATTACTTTATTTTTCTTTTCTGGTTTCTTCTCTTCCACTCTTTATAGTTTTCTTCACCAAACTTAACAAAAATCAAGTAGAGAGATGAGTAACCAAATAACCATATTCAAACCAAACCTCACTTGCAATCCAAACATTTCTTACAAGTCAGAAGCCTCAACCACCATACGTTGCAACTTTTGTCGTTATGGAATGGGCTTTTAAAACACAAAGAAACCTGCTTTGAATTTAAAAAGTGATTTCCATTTAGGCAGCCCGAGTAACATACGTTCAGATCTCAAATGGTTTTGGGGAGGATCTGGCTTTAAATATGGACCTGAACTTGATTGATCAGAATAATAAGGAAAAGGGGCATTTAGATAAATACCTAAAAAAATAATTTTATTTCAAAAATACTATAAAAACCAAAAATATTTACATTTTATTAAATATTGAATTAACATTTTAAAAATATCTCATTCCTTATTAAAACAATTTTTTTTAAATACCTCTTCTTTCACTATAATCAATATTTTACTTCAATTTTTTTTAAAACTTTACTATTAAATAAAAATATTCTAATCAAAGAATAAAAATTAATATTTTAAATTATTTTTCTTTATATAAAAATCATAGTTTTTCTAAGAAAAATTTTAATTTTAATTATAAAAAATAAATAAAACTCAAAAAATATAAAAAAAAGTAAAATATAAAAAATATATATTAATAAAAATTATTTAATTTATTTTTAAATAAAATTTACATATTATACATATGAAAAAATAAAAAAAAACACACACAATTTCATTATGTAGATTTATAGTAAATGTATTATAGATGTTGTATGTATGTTATATTTTTGTTATTTAAATCATGTGTATTTTATCTAAAAATTATTGAATATTATGTGAATGTTGTGTGGATGTTGTGCGTATAAAAAATTTTATAAAAATAAAATTAAATAAATATTAAAAATATTAAGCATATATGTTATAAATATATTGTAGATGTTATAGATACAATTTATATTATTAAGTGTGTATTTTGTATATATTATGGATATGTTGTGTATATATTATGCATATATTTATTTTTTTTATGTGTATATTGAAAATATGGTATTAAATTTTTTTTAAATAAAATATAAATAAAATAACAAAAAAAATACTCCAATAAAAATAATAAAAATTAGCAATTTAAATTATATTTTCAACAAATAAAATGCATTAATTTTTTATAAACAAAAAGTTTTAATTTTAATTTCAAATAAGAAATAACACTCACAAAATTTATATAATAAAATAAAATATATAAAAATATTTTAATAAAATCATTAAATTTATTTTAAAATAAATTTCACATATTATATACGAAAAAATAAAGTTAAAAAATAAAGTTTATTATGTATATGTTGCGTGTATGTTGAATATATATTATATATATGTTGTATATATATTATGTATATATTTGTATATATTGTGAGTATATTGTGTATATATTATATATATGTCGGTGTATATTATATGTATATAAAATTAAAAAAATTAACTTATAAAAATAAATTTATCATGTATATATTATGTGTATATCTTAGTTTGTTGTGTGCATGCTGTAAATATATTGTATGTATATTATATGTATGCATGTATATATTGTATGTAGTATATAGTTTATATTATTGAGTGTGTATTTTGTATATATTGTGGATATGTTGTGCATATATTATGTATATATTTATTTTTTATGTGTATATTGAAAATATGATATTAAAAAATTTTTAAATAAAAAATATAAATAAAATAAAATAACAAAAAAATACTTCAATAAAAATAATAAAAATTAGCATTTTAAATTATATTTTCAACATATAAAATGCATTAATTTTTTATAAAGAAAAAGTTTTAATTTTAATTTCAAATAAGAAATAACACACAAAATTTATATAACAAAATAAAGTATATAAAAATATTTTAATAAATCATTAAATTTATTTTTAAATAAATTTCACATATTCTATACATAAAAATAAAGTTAAAAAAATTAAGTTTATTATGTATATGTTGCGTTTATATTGTATATATTATATATATATATATGTTTGTATATGATGTATATATGTTATATATATATTTGTATATATTATCAGTATATTGTGTATATATTATCTATATGCCTTTATATATTATATGTATATAAAATTTAAAAAAAATAATATAAAAAAATAAATTTGTCGTGTATATATTGTGTATATGTCTTGGTTTGTTATGTGTATACTGTATATATATTGTGTGTATATTATATATATGTATGTATATATTGTATGTAATGCATATGTTCTGAATATATTAAATTGCAATTGATAATATATATTTAATTATATTGTATATATTGTGTATATGTCTATATTTGTTGTGTGTATACTATATATATATATGTTATATATATGCTACGTATATATGCTATGTATTTTGTGTTTATATTATGAATATGAAAATAATAAAATTATTTATGAATAAAAAAACAAATATCATAAAAAAAATGAAACAACATAAGTAGGGGAGAGCTCGAGTCTGGTTCAGTCGGATTAAAGGATATATTTATTTTGACCGAACCCGACCAGGCGGTAAAAAAACAATTTGACTTTGACTGCATTTAAAATAATTTTGATAGAGCCGAACTAGTTTCAGGCTCGGTCGGATAAAATCGGGTTCAATCATGTTGGGCTTTTTATATTTAGGTTTACTCTATCATTATTTAGAACATTTTTGTTGAATTTTTTGGGCCAGAAATGACAATTAAAAGTAGCACTTAACATATTTTAACCCATTAAAAAAAACTAAATTGAATGAAATCACTTTTTTTTTTCTTAAAATGACATTAACCTAGTTCAAAAAAAAAACATGCAGCATTATGCATACAAATATGTTCACATTTCAAAATTTTCAAATTATATAATACACTACCAAACAAAAAATATAATATGTAGTAGAAAATATAAAATTACAAGCTATGCTCACTACTGCCATTATTCAATAATACAATTAAAGTAAAGATTACAACTTTACAAATCCAAACTATACAATACAAACTGAATTTAATTGAATTAAAATAAATCTCTTAGGTAACAATATGAATTAAATTAAATTGTAATAATAAGGTCCAAACAGCCTGTAAAACCATAAATTGTAATAATCCAGTCCAAAGTAAAACCATACTTACCAAATTGAAGTTAAATTGAAAAAAATCTAAAAGAAGTTTAATCAAATTTGAATTTGTTACATGATTGAACTCTATTTTGATCATTGACAATCAAATTGATATATATTAACAAGTGCAAACAAGTTTATTGTTATAGGCACCAAACCCTAATGTTTGTGCAACCACTCAATGGCCACGTGAAAGAAGAAATTCAAAATAAATGGTAACATTATGTAGTGTGAGCACAATGAATGTGCAACTGCAAGACATGGCATTATTGGCTAATAAGATCCTCTCAGACAACCAAATCTTACAGTTGGATATAGTTGTTGAAGAAAATTTAAATTGTACAACCACCCAAGGTGTTTAGTGACCGCACAATGTGACTCAACAACAACTTTAGTGGCAAATAAGAATCAAACATATGAAAACCACTTCAAATGGTAAGTTCAAGTCCTAATGGCTATAAATACCTTAAGAAACCTCTTGTTTTACAGTAATTAAGATTGATATAGCCAAAGTAAACTATTTTCAATTTCTTGTATGAAAAATTTATATTTATATTGATTGAGTGTTGAGTGTGAGCATTAAATACCATTGTAAGTTTGAGTATGAGCTTTGAAATACTTAGGTTTTAAAGTGAGCCTGAAAAAACTCTTGTTGGGTTGTGAGGATAATACTCAAACCATTGTAAAAGTTGAGTGTGAGCTTGTGAAAATACCAAGTTAGAGTTGAGCTTGTAAAAAACTCAAGGTTAGTGGAACCTTAACAGGTTTGTTAAGTAAATGGATATAGAATTGAGGTAATCCGAACCACTATAAATTCTTTGTGTTCATTCTCTACTCTTCTGTTGCTTCAACTTGTTTTAAAATTTTAATTTACCATTACTTTCTTCAAATAACCAATTTATCCCCCTCTTGGTTGCCATCTTGGGACAACATTTAGTATCAGAGCCTCAAAATTTAAGAAGCTTAATTGTGAAATTTGATCCACCATGGCAGCCATTTCTAACATTTCAACCTCTTCATCTCATGGAAATCTCAATCCCCACCTTAAACCTTACTTTGATGGAACATATTACTCTTATTGGAAACATAAAATGTACTTATTCATTAATAGTCAGGGGGTTGAGCTTTGGAAATATATGAAAAAAGAGTGAAAACCTCCTACCCATGAAGTTGAAGGTGTTCAAGTGCCACTCCCTAAAGAAAAGTGGACCAATGCTCAAGAAAGGGCTTTCTACAAGAACAATAGAGCAGCCTTCATCTTACTGAAATCCTTGTCTAGAGAAGAAGGTGAAAGAGTTCAAAATCTCACATGTGCGCATAGCATTTGGAAAACTCTTGAGAATTATCATGAGGGTACAACCTAAATGAGGTTCACTAAAAACCCAAATGCTTGCACATGAGTATGAACTTTTCAAAATGAAGCCTAATAAAAATATCACTGAAATGACGAATAGGTTACTTGCTATTGTCAATGACTTGAAGAAATATGAAAAATTCTATGATCAAGGTGATGTCAATAGAAAAATATTGAGGGCACTTAGATCTAAGAATAACTTTGAATCAAAGATCTCCTCAATTAAAGAAGCTTATGACCTTAGTACACTAAGGATCGATGAGCTAGTCGAAAAATTTCTTACCTTCGAATTACACACCAAAAAAAAAATGACAAAGGTGAAAAGGATAAGAGGAAAGTGATTGCTTTCAAGGTCACTAAAGATGTTGAGAGCTCAAGTGAAGAAGATAGTGATGATAATGAAGAAATGGCCATGCTATCCAAAAGGGTAAGTGAATGGAAAAGAGATAGGAGATGACAAACAAATAAAGGTAATTCATCCAAAACCTCTTTCAAAGCAAAGGAGAAAAAGAATGAAGTAAAATGCTATGAATGTGGCAAACTGGGTCACATCAAAATAGATTACTTTAAGATGAAGAAAAAGAAGAAATGGGACAAAGAAAAGAAACAATCTCTCAAAGCCATATGAGATGATGAATCCTTAAGTGAAGAAGAAGAAGAGGAAGAGAAAGGCATTGCAAATCTATATCTCATGGCTATTGGAGACGATGATCACACCAATGAGGTAGGTACTCAATGTTTAAATTCTAATGCATATAGTGATAATGTTGATGATACCTTGGATGATAGTGATTTGGTTGAGCATATGAACTTAAGAGTCCAAAAATGTTTCTCCAAGATGAAATTCTATAAAGAAAAATGCTCCAACCTCGAAAAAGACTTTATTTCTTTAAAAAAATTCTACCTTAGAATTAAAGACATCAAATGAAAAATTGTTGAAATCTATTGTTGAAATGTGTAGAAATTCATCTAGCTTAGAGAACACCTATAAAGAAAATGATATTTTAAAATGAGAAATAAATGAACTAAATAACTCTATTTCTAAGTTTCATAAAGTTAAGAAAGCCTTAGATACATTGATTAGTATTCAAAGATCACTTTCCTCTAAATATGGCTTAGGGTATAATGGCTCTACTACTACTACATCTAATGCACCAATATTTATTAAAGCCTCTATACCTCAAACCTCTAGTATTGAAGTTGTAAAGAATACACATGAACACACGAAGCCTAAAAATCATAAAAAGGCAACACCAGGCTCAATAAGTTCTAGAACTAAGTTTCTAAGAGCAAATTATGCATATATGTACATAAGGCATGAACACAACCACAAGTATGCACATAAACAATCCAATTCCACACACTCTTGTGATTTTCAATTTAATTATTCAAGATTTAATAGAAAAAGAATGCAAAAACATAAATCCTTATATTAATGCCAATATTGCATGAAATTTGGATATAAAAGTATATTTTGTTACATTAGGAAGGCTCATCTCAAATTGGAGGATCTTTCTATAACTAAACCCCAAGGATCCAAGTTCATTTGGGTACCTAGAAAAAGATAAACCTTATTATCTTGAAGGTATGCCTAAAATCTACTATCAATGAAAGTGTTTAGCTTGTAGATAGTGGATACTCAAGCCACATGATTGGTAATGCAAAACTTTGCACAACTCTTACCTATAAGCAATGAGGTAATGTGACATTTGGAAATAATACTAAAGAAAAAATTATAGGCATTGGTTCTATTGGTATGCTAGGGAAGACATGATTGATGATGTATGGTTGGTTGATGGATTGAAATATAATTTTTTTAGTGTTAGTCAATTGTGTGACAAAGGATATGATGTCAATTTTAACTCTAAAGGATGCAAAATTATTTCTTCTAGTGGTGAACTTGCATTCATTGGAACTAGG
This sequence comes from Garcia nutans, assembly GCA_947685225.1. NCBI lineage: Eukaryota > Viridiplantae > Streptophyta > Magnoliopsida > Malpighiales > Euphorbiaceae > Garcia > Garcia nutans. The sequence continues at coordinate 43,850,770 of CANTUV010000045.1, forward strand.
ATTGGCAACACTTATAAAATTGACCTACACTCTAATAATGCCTTTGAATATTTAGTCACTATGAGTAATGATGCTTGGCTTTGGCATAGAAGATTAGGACATGCTGATATGGATCAATTACATTGTCTAATAAAGAAGAACTTGTGGATGGACTTCCTAAAATAAAATTTAATAAAGATAAAATATGTGAACTTTGTCAATTTGGAAAACAACACAAGAGTTCCTTCAAAACTAAGAGTTTTGTAAGCACATCTAGACCTCTAGAACTAATTCATTTAGACTTATTTGAACCAAATAGAGTTACTAGTTTAGGTGGTAAGTTATATGCATTTGTACTTGTTGATGATTACTCAAAGTTTACATGGGTTAATTTCTTAGCTCAAAAGAATGAAACTTTTAATCATTTTAAAATTTCTGCGAAAAGAAGTTCAAAATAAAAAAGGCTATGTGATCACATCTATTAGAAGTGATCACGACGAAGAATTTGAAAATGATAAATTTGAAAATTTTTGTAATAAACTTAGTATTTCACACAATTTTTCAGCTCTTAGAACACCACAACAAATGGTGTGGTTGAAAGAAAAAATAAAACATTGGTAGAAATAGTTAGGACAATGCTCAATGAGTATAAGTTACTTTCTTACTTTTGAGCGGAAGCTGTCAATACCGCTTGTTATATTGCAAATCGTGTGTTCAAAAGATCTTTAATAAATAAAACTTCTTATGAGCTATGGAAAATTTCAAACCATAGAGTATTTGGATGCAAATGTTTCATACTAAATACCAAGGATGTAACATCCTTAATTTTTATAAATTAAATAAATAAAATTAAAATTAAATAAAATTAATAATTTAAATGGAAAATGGAAGGTTTAAAAGTGAGAAAATGAAATGTATATGTGAAAGATATATGAAATATACACAACATATACAAAGTCAATTCAAAGTCAACACTTTAAGAAGAAAAGTCAAAGGTCAAGTGGCAAAATGGTAAATATACTTAGAAAATTAAAATTATTTAAATAAATTAAAAATAAATTATTTTTGGATAGAAGAGGAAATTTATGGTTTTTTAAATAAATAATAAATTAAATATATAATAAAATATATTATATATATGGTCAAATTTAAAGTGGAAAGAGAGAGAAATTTTAAAAGTTGGTCTTCTTCTTCTTCCTTGTAGCTGAACCTCCTTTGGTGACCAAGCCAAGGTTTCTCTCCTTCCAAGCTTCCATAATTGAAGAAATTTTAAGGATTCAAATGGAGTTTTTGGAAATTCTTCATCAATTGGTAAGTTTCTTTACCAATTTTGCAAGTTCTTTGGAATTCCATGAAATTGTGATTCTGTGGATATTGGGTTTTTGTAGTAACATGATCTAATGGCTTGTATGGATATGCATGAAGTTATTTTGAGTAGTTATTAATGATTTTTAAGTTGGATTGAAGAAATGATTAAGTTGAGTTGAGCTTGATGAAGAGAGAGAATTTAGGGTTATGGAAAATTTGGATTTATGAATTTATGTGTTTTAATTGTGTAAATTGATTCTAAATGTGTTGTTTTAATGCATAAACAAGGATTTTAAAGTCAAATAATGGATTTAACAAAGTTTGGTTAGATATTGGATAAGGTAGTGTTGAATTTAGGATTTTGGAAGGGAATTTTCAAAGTATTGGTTGATTATTTGATTTTAATGATTAAATCATGTTATTTAATGATATAAGTTATATAAATAAGTTTGGATTAATAATTGGAATGAGTTGGAAATGAAGAACCTTAATTGTTGAAGATTATAGCATTTTAGGGTTTTGTATAAAGAATGTGTGTTTATTGATTGTGAATGATTAAAACATGTTATAATGTGGTTTTAATAATATAAATAAATTTAAAACACCAATTTAAATGGATTAAAATGGATTTTCTAAGTTAAAGTAAGGAATGGCTAAATTTTGGAAATTTGTAGGAGTGATGCTTAATTAGAGTTTGATGTTGGAAATGCCTTAAAATGTGATACTAAATGATGATATTTATTCACATTTTGATTAGGCATTAAGAAGAGGTGAATTTCCTAACCCTAGTGTTGAAGGACAAGTTGGAAGTGAAGGTTGGTGAGAGATTTTTAGCTTGTTTTTGAGTGCTCTTTGAGGTATATACAAAGTCTTAATAAATGAGGTATAATTGCATTGCATTTTGCCTAACACATTTTGGATAGAAAATGTGTTAAGCTACTTGGTAGCATGAATATTCATGAACATTATGTATTAACATGTGAATTGTTATGTATACATTATATGCATTATGAGAAGCCATTATTAATGGATAAATTGAATAAAATGTATTTTATATGAATTATGTGAAAATAATCCAAAATATTTGGGTAATGTGATTTTGATATGGAATGTCATACATTGTGATGAAATGATGAAATATGATAAATTAAGATCAATTGACATTGATATGAATAAGAAAAATGAGTAAATGAGACAATGTGCTTAGTTATTACGAAAAAATGAAAAAAAAGTTGATTATGAAAATATGTATTATTTGTGTGCCTAGTATGTTATTCAATTTTCAGAGTTCTATGTTTGGCTCTATGCCTATGAGGTTATCCCCATTATTTTCCTGGGCTAGATGCTATATGTCATTGATATATGAATTACTTTCAGGGCTAGACACTAGACGTCATTGATATATGATTTGCCTTCAGGGCTAGACACTTGGTGTCATATGGACCAAAATAGTAACTCTGGGATTTGAATGACATATTAGTTTGTTTGGGCCCATGCTTGTGTATATGTTTATGTGAATTATAAAAGATGAAAAATTATGTTTTAAATGGAATTGTATGCCATAGTCCAGTTGTTGTTCAAGATGAGGAGTTTCTCAGTGGCCTGATTGAGATGCCTTTTAGGGAGTATGATTTAATTCTTGGCATATATTGGTTATCCAAGCATGGGGCTGTGGTAGACTATCAACAGAAATGTGTTACCTTGAGAATATGTGATGGTAGAGATGTGGTGGTAGCTAGTAAGCAGAGACACTTTTCATCCATGTTTATTTCAACTGTATCAGCTATGAGGATGATTAGGAAGGGATGTGAGGCATATCTTTCTCATGTGGTAGATACCAAAGTAGTGGGATCCCAGCTTGACAGTATACCTACAGTTGCTGAGTTTTCAGACATTTTTCCTAATGAGTTGCTAGGGGTACCTCCTAAGAGAGAGGTGGAGTTTCGTATCAACATGATGCCTGGTACCACTCCCATCTCCATTACCCCTTATTGAATGGCACCTGCAGAATTAAAGGATTTAAAGGTGTAGTTGTAGGAGTCACTTGATAAAGGGTTCATCCACCCTAGTGTGTCACCATAGAGAGCACCTGTCTTGTTTGTGAAGAAGAAGGATGGCACCTTGAGATTATGTATTGATTACCGTCAGTTGAATAAGGTGACCATTAAGAACAAGTATCATTTACCTCGGATAGATAATCTCTTTGATCAATTCAAGGGAGCAATAGTATTCTCTAATATTGATCTCATATCAGGGTAACATAAGTTGAGAGTTAGAGATGTGGATGTACCCAAAATTACTTTTCATATGAGGTATGTGTAATATCCCAAAATTTTTGAAAATTTCTAATTTTTGAAAATTTTGATAAAATAAATTATAATTTAAAAGGATAAATTAAATTAATGGTTTTAAATGAAAAATGAAGGGATTTTAAATGAAAAAGTGGAATATATAAGTGATATATATGCAAAATATACATAACATATAAAAGTCAACACTTTTTAAAAGAAAACTCAAAGTCCAATGGAATTTTTGTAAATAAATTTTAGAAATTTAAAATTAATAAAATAATTCAAAAACAAATTATTTTTGAATGGATGAAGAAAATTAGGACTTTTAATTTATTAAATAAATAAATAATTAATTAATTATTAAATTATTTTAATATATATATATATATGGTTTAAAATAAAGATGAAAAGAAAAAGAAAATTAAAAAGTCTTCTTCTTCTTCTTTTTCTTCTCCACAAGGGCCGAAACTCCATGGGAGTCTAAACCAAGATTTTGATTCTTCCATACACCAAGGATTGAAAGAATTTTAAGGATTCAAGTGGAGTTTTAGAAGTTTCTTCATCAATTAGTAAGTTTCCAACTCTTTTCTTTGAATTCCATGGAAAATTGATTTATGTGAGTTTTGGACTTTTGAAGTAGTATATTATAATTGTTGGAATTGGTGTGTATGATGTTTATTTTGGGTAGTTAACAATGATTTTAAGGTTAGATTGAAGAGATGATGGAGTTTGGATAAAGAATGGTGAAGAGAGAGAATTTAGGGTTATTGATTTTTGGGGTTTTGAAAATATGAGCTTTAATTGTATAAATTGGTTCTAAATGTGTTGTTTTGATTCATAAACAAGTACTTTAAAGTCAAATATTGGATTTGGTTGTGTTTGGTTGGAGTTTGAGAATGGAAGTGGAGATTTAGGGTTTTGGAAAAGTGATTTTCCAAAGTGGTTGAATTGTATGATTTTATTTGTTTAAGCATGTTGTTTAGTGTTAAAAGTGATGAATATAAGCTTGAAATGAGTAATGGATTGTGTTGGAATGGAAAACCTTCAATGGGGGGAAGGTTATGCCATTTTTGAGATTTTGTGTATAAGAGTGTATTTTTATAATGTAAATGATTTAAATGTATTAAAATATGTTTTTAATAATATAAAAAACTTAAAACACTAATTTAATTGTAGAATAATGGAATTCTAATGTTAAAGTAAGGAAAGGCTAAATTTTTGAAAATTTGTAGGAGTGATGTTTAATTATGGTTAAATATTGGAAATGCCATCAAATGTGATACTAAATGATTATTTGCTATCACTTTTGGTTTAGGCATTGAGAGAGGTTGATTTGCTTTATCCAAGTGGTGAAGGACAAGTTGGAAAGATAGGATTGGGGGTTGTTTTAAGCTTGCTTTGGGTTGCTAGTGGAGGTATGTGCAAACTTTGAATATATTGTTTATATTTGCATAACATTTGGCCTTAACACATTTTGGTTGAAAAATGTGTTAAGCTACTTGGTACATTGATTGTGTATGAATAATGTGCTATGACATTTGTAATGTCATATATGTATTAAATGCATTGTGAAAAGCCATTGATAATAGCTAAATTATGTAAAATGTGAAATATATATATTATGTGGAAATACCCAACGTAATTGGGTAATGTGTTGTGAATGCAAAAATGAGATATGTGGTATAATGAAATGAATTGATATTGATAAAAATGAGAAAAGTGAGAAAAGTGAGAAAGATGAAAAAGATGTAAAAAAATAAGAAAAGTGAGAAAAAATGTGAAAATAAGGCAATGTGCCTAGATTGAATATGTGAAAATGAGAAAGAGATTAATAATGAGAAATATGAATAAATTTTGTGTCTAGTATGTTATTCAATTTTTAGACTTCTGTGTTTGGTGGCATGCCTATGATTGCCTACGGGCTGGACACTGGGCGTCATTGTAAAAATATTTTTGAGGTGAAAAAATCGGGTCGTTAGCCTCAAAAAAAATATTTAAAGCTAGGATGAGTGAAAAGACTAGGTCGTAAGCTCATGCCTAGTTGGAATATTTCATTGATATATTACCTATGGGACTAGACACATGGTGTCATTATAGACCAAAATAGTAACTCTGAAATTTGAATAGCATGTTAGTTATCTTTGGGCCCCTGTTTGTGTTTATTTATATTTGAATTGTGATTATGAAATATTTGAAAAATATAAGAAAATGGAATGATGTGACATTTATATGTATTGTGCATTGACATTGCATTGAGTTTTATTGTTATTATCAAGTTTGTACCCCTAGGCTTCGGCTTAGCACGATTGTTTCCATCGCTCAGTTGACAGGGTAGACTCAGCTGAGCTAGAGAGTTCTTCTAGACCAGGTCAAGTCTAGACTTGTAGTTGAGCTTGTTGAGTTGTTATCGAGATCAAAAATACTGTCAGCAGCATGCATATATTTTTATGTTATTGTACATTTTGAGTATTATGCATAATATATTATGTTTTGGATTTTATGTATTGTATATTATAAAGAATGTTTGGGTCAATGTATTTGAAATGGGAGAGTAAATGTGTTTTAAATTATATATATATATAAATGTTTGAGTAACTTGGTGAAATTGAGGAGTATGGTTGAGATGGTGAATTGAAATTATTTGGGAGTGTTTTATTTTTACAGGTTGTGTTTTGCTAAATTTTAGGATGTCCAAATTACAGACAAAACTCTAGCGAGTTTTTTCTAGAGATTTTCATATATAATATTTATTTTGGGTTCCTATAACAAGTAAAGAATATTTATATTCTATTTAATTTTATATATTTAGAATTTGAAATTTTAAATTGGAAATGTGAAAATTTTTTATTAAACTGGTCTGTGACATTTTTGTACCGTATATACATATTTTACATATGCTGAAAATATGTATTGTACATATATAGGGTATAAGGCTGTTATATTTGTTTTGGTATCAGAGCCTATGTTTGTGGTTCTCGACCTTGGTGGGTTGATAGAGAGAGAAAATGAGGGATTTGAAAATAGTTTTAATTGTAATACATGCATTGGAACTGGCAGTTTTTGATATTTGATATAGTATTTTCTGCTGTGTTTGCAGATACAGGTAGTTATGGCGTCTCGGACGCATCAGGCTGCTGAGGGTAGTGCAGAGAGTGTGGCTCTAGATGAGGGTAGAGATGGAGCTAGAGTTATGTCTGCTGGTGAGGCATCTATTTCTGTGCCTATGAGACCAGCGGCTGATTAGATTCCGCATGGCTGGGTATGGCATATGATAGAGTTGTTGAGGCAGGCTCTAATTCCGCAGCCGCAGCCGCAGTTGCCGATGAGGCAGTATGATAAACTGAGAAAGTATGGAGCTGAGGACTTTGTTGGTACTACAGACCCTGCTGTAGCAGAGCAATGGCTAGACAGGATTTAGAGGGTATTCATTCAGTTACAGGCTAGTCCAAAAGAAAAGTTTGATTATGCCAGATCTCTTCTGCAGAGGGATGCATATGATTGGTAGAAGATGGTTCCACATGCTCTGGATGATCCATCAGTCCTGACCTATGATGATTTTCTGTGGGAATTTGAGCAGAAGTATACTCCGAGAGAGTATAAAGATGCAAAGAAAATGGAGTTCCTGAGTCTAAGACAGGATACCAGGACAGTGACCGAGTATGAGATCGAGTTTATTCGGTTGAGTCACTATGCTGGTGGGATCATTTCTGACGAGTTTGACAAGTGTAGGAGGTTTGAGGAGGGACTGAGAACCTCTATCATGTACATTATCGTAGGCACCCGGTATCAGAATTTTTCCCAGTTAGTTGCAGCTACCAGGAGTGTAAAGAGAGCACAGGGTCTTGCAGCAGCTGCCAGGATTGAGGAGACCAGAGATAGGAGACCCCAGAGTGAGGCAGGGTCTTCATCAGTGAAGAGAGGTCGAGGGGGATATTTTCAAAGGTTTAGTAGGAGTCAGGGGCAGTTTGGCAGGTCAGTACAGCATCAGAGATAGAGACAGAGACCTGCAGTTTCAGTGGCTAGTGCTCCGACCCCAGTGGCTTAGAGACCTGCTCCACCTACTTGTGTTCATTGTAGTAGAGAACACGGAGGTGTCTGTTGGTGGAGAGGTGCTTCTAGAGTGTGTTTTAGATGTGGGTCGTCAGACCATTTTATCAAATATTATCCTGAGCCACCAGAGGATAGACAGGCAGATACTGTAGCTTCTCGACCCAGTGTCAGAGGGGGTCGTGGTGGCAGAGGTTTTGGTAGAGGTGGTCAATCTGGGTTTAGTCAAAGAGGAGGTTCTACAGTTGGAGGTAGTAGACTAGATGAGGCAGGACCACCACAGCGGGTTTATGTTATGCAGAGGCAGCCAGATACTTCAGCTGTTATTGCTGGTACTTTTACATTATTTGGTATTTCAGTTCTTGCATTATTAGACCCTAGGTCGACTCATCTTACATCAGTGCATCCATCTTGCCTGTGAGTGATTTGCATTCTGAGTCCTTAGGATTTGATATTTTAGTCAAAAATCCTTTAAGGCATAGTATTGTGGTGAGCAGGGTGCACCGAAATAGTCCAGTTGTTGTTCAGGTTGAGGAGTTTCTCAGTGACCTGATTGAGATGCCTTTCATGGAGTATGATATGATTTTAGGCATGGATTGGTTATCCAAGCATGGGACTATGGTAGACTGTCAGAAGAAATGTGTTACTTTTAGAACACGTGATGGTAGGGATGTTATAGTATCTAGTGAGCAGAGGTATCTTTCATCCATGTTTGTTTCAACTGTTTCAGCTGGGAGGATGATTCAAAAGGGATGTGAGGCTTATCTTGCTCATGTTGTAGATACCAGAGTCGTGGGGTCCTTGCTTGATAGTATACCCACAGTTGCTGAGTTTTCAGATGTTTTCCCTAATGAGTTGCCAGGGGTACCTCCTGAGAGAGAAGTGGAGTTTTGTATCAATTTATTGCCTGGTACCACTCCTATCTCTATTACCCCTTATCGGATGGCACCTGCTGAGTTGAGAGAGTTGAAGGTGCAGTTGCAGGAGTTGTTGAAAAAAGGGTTTTTCTTCCCTAGTGTGTCCCCTTGGGGAGCGCCTGTGTTGTTTGTGAATAAGAAGGATGGAACCATGAGATTGTGTATTGATTATAGGCAGTTGAATAAGGTGACCATCAAGAACAAGTATCCTTTGCCTCGGATAGATAATCTCTTTGATCAGTTGAAGGGAGCAGCAATATTCTCTAAGATCGATCTGAGATCAGGGTACCATCAGTTGAGAGTCAGAAATGTGGATGTACCCAAGGCAGCTTTTTGCATGAGGTATGGGCATTATGAGTTTCTGGTGATGCCCTTTGGATTGACGAATGCACTAGCAGCTTTTATGGATTTGATGAACATGGTGTTCAGACCATATTTAGATCAATTTGTGGTGGTCTTGATTGACAACATCTTGGTGTGTTAGCGTAATAAGGAGGATCATGATAGACATTTGTGGATTATATTGCAAACTCTAAGAGAGAAGCAGTTATATGCTAAGTTGTCTAAGTGTGAGTTCTGGCTCGATCACGTAGCTTTTCTTGGTCATGTGGTTTCAACAGAGGGTATTAGAGCTGATTCGAGTAAAGTTGAGGCTATCTTGAATTGGAGTTGATTGAAGACTGTGACAGAGGTTAGAAGTTTTCTGGGATTCACAGGCTATTATCGTCGGTTTGTGAAGAATTTTTCTATAATAGCTACACCACTCACCATATTACTTTGAAAAGGAGTTAGATTTGTGTGGACAGATCGGTGTCAGGTGAGTTTTGAGTAGCTGAGTGAGATGTTGACTCAAGCTCCTGTCCTTACCCTGCCTGTGGAAGGTAAACCATATGTGATATACAGTGATGCTTCACATAGTGGTTTAGGTTGTGTTCTGATGCAGGAGGGTAGAGTCATTGCTTATGCCTCTTGACAGTTGAAATTGCATGAGCTGAATTACCCGACTCATGATTTAGAATTAACAGCAATAGTTTTTTCCTTGAAGATTTGGCAGCATTACTTGTATGGGGAAAAGTGTTTCATTTATATGGATCACAAGAGTTTGAAATACCGGGGTGTTCAGAGAGAGCTGAATCTTCGGCAGAGACAGTGGTTAGAGTTGATTTAAGACTACAACTGTTTGATTGATTATCATCTTGGTAAGGCAAATATTGTTGCTGATGCCTTGAGTCGAAAGTCTTTGGCAGGTTTGACTGCTTATTCGCTCTTGTTGCTTGTTGAGTTGAGAGCATTACATGCTAGATTTGAGTCTTCTGATGATGGTGCTTTGATGGCTCAGTTGCAGTTGAGGCCAGTCTTGTTGGATCATATTAGGGAGGCTCAGTTGGCAGATGAGAGAATTCATAAAATTGTGTTGGTTTGTCAGAAGGGGGAGAGTTGAGATTTTTATGTGAGGGATGATGGCAGTCTATGGAACAGAGATAGACTGTGTATTCCTGATGATGCAGAATTGAAAAGAATGATATTAGAGGAAGCACATCTGTCACTTTTTGCTATGCACCCTAGGAGTACCAAGATGTATCAAGACTTGAAGTGACACTATTGATGGTCAGGTATGAAGAGGGACATAGTAGAGTTTGTATCCAGATGTCTCACTTGCCAAAAAGTGAAGGCTGAGCACCAAGTTCCTTCAGGGTTGCTCCAACCTTTATTAGTGCCAGAGTGGAAATGGGAGCGAGTAACAATGGATTTTGAGACTGGACTGCCTTTGACCCAGAAGAAGCATGATGCAATTTGGGTGATAGTTGATCAAATGATGAAGACAACTCATTTTCTTCCAGTTCGGATGGATTATTCTCTTGAGAATTTGGCTGAGCTGTATATCAATGAGATAGTCAGGTTGCATGGAGTCCCAATTTCTTTGGTGTCGGATCGAGACCCCCGGTTTACTTCAAGATTTTAGAAGAGTTTGCATGATGCTTTGGGTTCTCTATTACATTTTAGTACTACTTTCCATCCTTAGATAGATGGGCAGTCAGAGAGAGTGATACAGATTCTGGAGGATATATTGAGGAGCTGTATCATTGATTTTACCGGGAATTGGGATAAATTTTTACCATTAATTGAGTTTGCTTATAACAACAGTCATCAGTCTAGTATTGGGATGGCTCCTTATGAGACCTTATATGGCAGGAGATGCAGGACACCTTTATGTTGGGATGAGGTCAGAGAAGGTAAACTTGTCAGTCCCGATTTGATTAAGGAAACAGAGGAGAAAGTGAGGGTGATTCGGGGTCGTTTGAAAGCAGCTTCAGACCGACAGAAATCCTATTCAGATTTAAAGAGAAGAGACATAGAGTTCAGTGTGGGAGATAAAGTGTTTCTGAAGTTGTCTTTATGGAAGAAGATTCTGAGGTTTGGCCGCAAAGGAAAGTTGAGTCCTCGTTTCATAGGATCATATGAGGTGTTGGAGAGAGTTGGTCCAGTGGCTTATAGACTAGCTTTGCCGCTTGAGTTGGATTGAATACATAATATTTTTCATGTCTCGATACTTCGGAGATGCAGGTCTGACCCATCTCATATCCTGTCAGTGGAGTCCATTGAGGTGAGTCTAGATCTGACTTATGAGGAAGAACCAATGGAAATTTTGGCACGAGAGGTTAAAGAATTGAGGAGTAAGAGAGTGCCACTTGTGAAAGTCCTTTGGAGGAATCATGCCACTGAGGAGGTGACATGGGAGAGTGAGCAGGTGATGCAGAGTCAGTTTTTTCAATTGTTCCAGACTTGAGAATAGGTAATTTCGAGGACGAAATTTATTTTAGGGAGAGAGAATTGTAATATCCCAAATTTTTGAAAATTTCTATTTTTTGAAAAATTTGATAAAATAAATTATAATTTAAAAGGATAAATTAAATTAATGGTTTTGAATGAAGAATGAAGGGATTTTAAATGAAAAAGTGGAATATATATGTGATATATATATATATGCAAAATATACATAACATATAAAAGTCAACACTTTTTAAAAGAAAAGTTAAACTCTAATGACATTTTTGTAAATAAATTTTAAAAATTTAAAATTAATAAAATAATTTAAAAATAAATTATTTTTGAATGAAAGAGGGAAATTAGGACTTTTAATTTATTAAATAAATAATTAAATAAATAATTATTAAATTATTTTAATATATATATATATATATATATGGTTTAAAATAAATATGAAAAGAAAAAGAAAATTAAAAAGTGTTCTTCTTCTTCTTCTTCTTCTTCTCAAGGGCCGAAACTCTATGGGAGTCAAAACCAAGATTTTGATTCTTCCATACACCAAGGATTGAAAGAATTTTAAGGATTCAAGTAGAGTTTTAGAAGTTTCTTCATCAATTAGTAAGTTTCCAACTCTTTTCTTTGAATTCCATGGAAAATTGATTTATGTGAGTTTTGGACTTTTGAAGTAGTATGTTATAATTGTTGGGATTGGTGTGTATGATGTTATTTTGGGTAGTTAACAATGATTTTAAGGTTAGATTGAAGAGATGATGGAGTTTGGATAAAGAATGGTGAAGAGAGAGAATTTAGGGTTATGGATTTTTGGGGTTCTGAAAACATGAGCTTTAATTGTGCAATTTGGTTCTAAATGTGTTGTTTTGATTCATAAACAAGATTTTAAAGTCAAATATTGGATTTGGTTGTGTTTGGTTGGAGTTTGAGAATGGAAGTGGACATTTAGGGTTTTAGAAAAGTGATTTTCCAAAGTGGTTGAATTGTGTGATTTTATTTGTTTAAGCATGTTGTTTAGTGTTAAAAGTAATGAATATAAGCTTGAAATGAGTAATGGTTTGTGTTGGAATGGAAAACCTTCAATGGGGGAAGGTTATGCCATTTTTGAGATTTTGTGTATAAGAGTGTATTTTTATAATGTAAATGATTTAAATGTATTAAAATATGTTTTTAATAATATAAATAAACTTAAAACACTAATTTAATTATAGTAGAATGGAATTCTAATGTTAAAGTAAGGAAAGGCTAAATTTTTAGAAATTTGTAGGAGTGATGTTTAGTTATGGTTAAATATTGGAAATGCCATTAAATGTGATACTAAATGATTATTTGCTATCACATTTGGTTTAGGCATTGAGGGAGGTTGATTTGCTTCATCCAAGTGGTGAAGGGCAAGTTGGAAAGATAGGATTGGAGGTTGTTTTAAGCTTGTTTTGGGTTGCTAGTGGAGGTATGTACAAACTTTGAATATATTGTTTATATTTGCATGACATTTGGGCTTAACACATTTTGGTTGGAAAATGTGTTAAGCTACTTGATACATTGATTGTGTATGAATAATGTGCTATGACATTTGTAATGTCATATACGTGTTAAATGCATTGTGAAAAGCCATTGATAATGGCTAAATTGTGTAAAATATGAAATATGTATATTATGTAAAAATACCCAAAGTAATTGGGTAATGTGTTGTGAATACAAAAATGAGATATGTGGTATAATAAAATAAATTGATATTAATAAAAATGAGAAAAGTGAGAAAAATAAGAAAGATGTAAAAAAGTGAGAAAAGTGAGAAAAAAAAAGTGAAAATAAGGCAATGTGCCTAGATTGAATATGTGAAAATGAGAAAGAGATTAATAATGAGAAATATGAATAAATTGTGTGTTTAGTATGTTATTCAATTTTCAGAGTTCTATGTTTGGCGGCATGCCTATAATTGCCTATGGGCTAGACGCTGGGCTTCATTATGAAAATATTTTTGAGGTGAAAAGACCGGGTCGTAAGCCTCAAAAAAAATATTTAAAGCTAGGATGAGTGAAAAGACTGGGTCGTAAGCTCATGCCTAGTTGGAATATTCCATTGATATATTGCCTACGGGGCTAGACACATGGTGTCATTATAGACCAAAATAGTAACTCTGGAATTTGAATAGCATGTTAGTTATCTTTGGGCCCGTGTTTGTGTTTATGTTTGAATTGTGATTATGAAATATTTAAAAAATATAAAAAATGGAATGATGTGACATCTATATGCATTGTGCATTGACATTGCATTGAGTTTTATTGTTATTATCAAGTTTATACCACTAGGCTTCGGCTTAGCTCGATTATTTCTATCGTGCAGGTGACAAGGTAGACTCAGCTGAGCCAGAGAGTTCTTCTAGACCAGTTTGGGTCTAGACTTGTAGTTGAGCTTGTTGAGTTGTTATCGAGATCAGAAACACTGTCAGCAGCATGTATATATTTTTATGTTATTGTACATTTTGAGTATTATGCATAATATATTATGTTTTGGATTTTATGTATTGTATATTATAAAGAATGTTTGGGTCAATGTATTTGAAATGGGAGAGTAAATGTGTTTTAAATTATATATATATAAATATTTGAGTAACTTGGTGAAATTAAGGAGTATGGTTGAGATGGTGAATTGGAATTATTTGGGAGTGTTTTCTTTTTGCAGGTTGTGTTTTGCTAAATTTTAGGATGTCCAAATTATAGATAAAACTCTAGCGAGTTTTTTCTAGAGATTTTCATATATACTATTTATTTTGGGTTCCTATAACAAGTAAAAAATATTTATATGCTATTTAATTTTATATATTTAGAATTTGAAATTTTAAATTGAAAATGTTAAAATTTTTTATTAAACCGATCTGTGATATTTTTGTACCGTATATGCGTATTTTACATATGTTGAAAATATGTATTGTACATATATAGGGTATAAGGGTGTTACAGTATGGGCATTATGAGTCTCTGGTGATGCCCTTTGGATTGATGAATGCACCAGCATCATTTATTAATTTGATGAATAGGGTGTTTAGACCACACTTAGATCAGTTTGTAGTGGTCTTCATTGATGATATTATGGTGTATTCGCACAATGAGGAAGATCATGGTAGGTATCTTCAGATTGTGCTGCAGACTTTGAGAGAGAAGCTATTGTATGCTTAGTTTTCTAAGTGTGAGTTCTGGCTCGATTAGGTGAATTTTCTCGGTCATATGGTTTCAGCAGAGAGTATTAGAGTTGATCTGAGTAAAGTTGAGACTATCTTAAATTGGAGTCTATCAAAGAATGTGACAGAGGCTAGAAGTTTTCTGGGATTGGCAGGCTACTATCGTCAGTTTATGAAGGGTTTTTGTATGATAGATGTAGACCCTTAATTTTTGACCCAGTCTGGTCCGATATTTTTTATATATAGTCCAAAATAATTTTGTAGTATTTTAATTAAATAATATTTATTTTAATATTTAATATTTTTAATTTTTAATAAAAATAAAATGGTAAAGTTAACAAAATAAAAAATAATAATAAAAATAAAAATCGGTGACGAAAAAAAATCGTCGCCGAAAGTTGAATTAGTTAGGCCAATTCGCTCGCAGGAATTTCTTGCGGGCCATTTCGTCGCAGGAAATACCTACGGCGAATAGGCTGGCCGCCCAGCACCCGCCCGCAGTCACTCGTAGGTTTCGCCAGCAATTTTTTTGCCAGTGCATTTTTCCAACGCAGTTTTTCCAAAACTAAATTCTATTTGGTTTCGGTTTCTTTTCCTAATTGGTTTTAATTTTCTTAAACAATTATAAGTAGGTTTATGATTTTTCCTATAAATACCAAGTTAAAACACAGAATTAAGGGGATGAGACTTTGATTGGATCGAAAATATTAGTTTTTACTGGAGTAAAAAAGAGACAGAAAAACCCTAGCACAAGAGACATTAGCAACAAGAAGCAATCAACAATCCATTTAAAGGCAGCAACATTGCCTTTATCATTGTTCATCCAGAAATCAATTTTAGTGGAACCAACGAACGAAGGTTTGATTCTAAATCTTTGCTTCGATTATATTTACAATGTTATGGCCATATTTTCTTTTAAGTACATCTATCATTGATTTTTGTTTTAGTAATCTAAATCATTAAACTTGGTAGTATGTTCATCCAGTAACCTTAATCAGTGATCAAAACTTCAAAACCCTAAAACTATTCTTCTCTTTTCAGAAACCTTAAAACCCTAAAATATTTCTCTCCCATTTCCAAAATTTTAAAAACCCTAAACTACTCTTCTTTTTCCAAAAACCTTAAAAACCCTAAATTGTTTCTTCTGTTTCCAAAAACCTTAAGACCCTAAAACTATTCTTTTGCTTCCAAAAGCTTTAAAACCCTAAACTGCTTTCCCCGAACTATTTTCATCTAAACTCTAACTTTTTTTCAAAAATTCAAAATGTTTTCTTAAATCTTCAAACCCTAATCTTCTTTACATTTTCTAAGATTCATAATTATTTTTATAAAACGCTAAACTGTTTTCTTTAAGAATTTAGGGTTTAGGAAAACTAGGGTTTACTATTTTGGTTTTTGAGAAAGTTAGGGTTTTTGGTATTTTGGAAAACCCATGTTCTCTAAGGCCCTGAGCCTAAACAATGCCAAAGTCGCAAGAACCATTCCACCGGGAGTGGGGACAAATATCCCCTCTCATAGTGGCAACTCCACTGGGGACAAGAGAAGTTGATTCCATTGGTCTTTATATTATTCTATTCTTTCTTATAATGATATTATCTATTGCATCATATTAGATTGCATCATGTGCGTGAGTTAGGATGCCTGTGTTATTCGTGTTGTGTTATGTCAGGGATACCATACTTTCACTCAAGGTATGGAGATCGAGCATGGAATAACCACTCATAGCCTCGTACCAATTGGTATATACTTGCTATGGGAACCTAAGCCTTTTAACCCAAGGACTAAAGCTCATGTAATTGGCCTAGTTACTTTCCTTAGGTTTTTTACCCCAAATGCTTGTTGTTTGACTATGGTTAATTTATCTTGGCTTAAATCATGGCTTATTTGGTTTGTTCTTTTTCTAATATGACCTAAATACATTGTGAGCTCAAAATAATTTTTTCTTTAAAATCCAAAAGACCAAAGCTATTTTCAAAACTTTTCAAAATGGCCTTTGGATATAAAACTTTTCCATAAAAAAATCAAAAATTCTTTTATCATGACCCAAATACTAAGCCCAAAATCCATTTTTCTAAAATCTTTTTACAATGGGCTTAAAAAAAATTATTTTCATCCTTTAAAAGAGCTTACAAATTATTTAGGTCAATTATGAAAATACCAAAAATCAATTGTGAGCCTAGTTTATACTAAGAATAATTAATCATGGTCTTGTTTTTGGCATGAATCATTAGTTACTTTTTCAAATAAGAAATCTATTTATAATAAATTTCTTAATTTAGTTTTAATCCAATATAGCATAAAAGCTACTTTAGTTGGTTGAATGGATTAAAACCTAATTAATGGGAATTATCATGAACTGGTTTCCATTTTTGAAAATATAACTATTGGTTGAAACGTCTGAGGGAATTATTCGAAAATAAGATACCCTATATTGGTATTTTGTTAACCATATACCTAGGAAAAGAGACTCGCCATCCGTGTGCGAAAGTTATAAGGTTGGAAAGAACGTTCTAAATTATCTTTCTTTGTCTATTGTTTGTGCATACATGCATACATACATTTGCATCTCATATCATTGATCCTCTCTGGCTCACAGCCCTGGATTACGACAGTTCAAAAGCTTACGACAATCCGACCTATGCCAGAGACAAAGAATTTAGCAATGACTCAATCACATGCTCGCCAAAAGTAATGGAGCCCGAAAAAATTCAAAGAATGGTGGACGACGCCCTCAATGCCAAGATGGAAGAAATAAAAGAGGCCATGGCCAAGACCATAAAGAATCAACTAGCTGCAATTTTAGGAAATAATGCCGAAGCATCTGCTAGCACCAAGAAAGACAAGGGGAAGGCTAAAGTTGGTTTTGATGATGATAAGGTGATCATTGATGATGATGATTGGGCTCAATACTTCCAATATCCTCAAGAAAAAAAGGAGCCGAAGGTTGTTGAGAAGACAACTGTTGAAAAGACAGAGACATCTGATGTTGAGAAGATGATTGCTGATTTAGAAAAGAAATTTGAGAAGAAGCTGAAAACCGAAGAGGTGTCTGAGATCGACAAACTATTTGAACAAGATGAGGAGGTCCCTTATAAGTTCAAGATGCCTTCCTTCACTAGGTACAATGGTACTGGAAACCCCCATCTCCATGTGAAGCAGTATATCACTACTATGCAGTCTGTCCGAGCTACTAAGGCTCAAACTCTAAGGTACTTCATGCTCTCATTAGACCCTGTTGTCCAAAGTTGGTTTAACACCTTAGAGGAAAGTACTCAAAAAGATTGGACATGTTATACAAGGCTTTCATGCAGCAATATGGGTATAATGTCGAGCTGGAAGTTACGTTAATGGAAGTTGAGTCCATTAGACAAAGGCCAAATGAGAATTTTGTAGACTATGTGAAAAGATGGAAAAATAAGGCTGCTTTGCTCCAGAAAAGGCCCGATGAATCTAATCAAATAAGGATGATCATGAGAGGTGTCCTGCCCAATCTTCATGAAAGGATATCTCACACCCTTATAAGGGATTTCAAAGATCTTCTCCAAGCTGGTCTACAAATTGAAGAGTGAGAAAGTGAGAAGAATCGCTTTTCAATAAGAAGGAATGAGAAAGGGAATTACCAGTATAGAAATCAAAGCACGTAAAAAGAAGTAGATGTTAATGCTACTAGCCAAGGAACAAGAAGGTAGTTTTCAAAATTGGGGAAACCGCTGTCTTGGGTTCTCAATAAGCTACAAAAGAAGGGATTGTTACAACCCTTAAATCCTCATCCTTTGCCTAACCCTCTCCCACCTAATTTTGAAACAAAGGCATTTTGTCAATTTCATCAAATGCAAGGACATGACATGGATAGATGTGTGAGGTTGAGGCATGAGATCCAAAATTTGATTGATAATGGAAAGCTGCCCGAGCCCAACAAGCCAAACACCAAAGACAATCCATTGCCAAGGTTCAATAGAGTACCACCACCAGCAACCTTCATTGTAGGAAAAAGGATTGGAAGAAGATTTTGTTTTATCATCCTTTCAAGATGGGAATATTAAAGATGTGAAAGGAGAAGAAGCTTAACTTAACAATCTTTCCTTAGCTTGAATATTGCTTTTCAATTTTACTTTCTTTAATATCTAATTGGAACAATTATGTTTTTCAAATTTAAAGTTGTTTGAATAAATTACTTTCATCAAAATATTTATTGGTCTTGGTTCATTTTGGTGCTTAACCAATGAGGAATTTAACTTGATTAATGTATCTAGGCATCATGATTTGAATGACTTCACTAAATAAGGGAATTGCTCTATAGCATTGAGTTGTGTATGCTTACTTAGAGAGGGCTCCTGCATAATTACCTTTGTCTAGGTCCTAGTCAGTCTTAGAATATGTTTTGACAAACTTTCGAGGCGAAATTGAACTCTACTTATTTAAGAGAGAAATGATCTAGGCATTGTTTGGTTAGCCAACAACCAGTATCCTCCTAATTAAATATTAATCCCTAGTTGTCCCTTTGGGCCTTCATGAAATTTTAGCTTTCTTTTCATTGGCTTACAAACCCCAACAACCTACTCTGAGCTGTTGTGATACTTTTGACAAGTCTTATGATCGCTAAGATGAAGAGGCAAGAATATCAAAGAAAGAAATGAATAGTCAAGACCATGAAGATAGTTGATGTTCTCAATACCATAAGGGTAGTTGAAGTTCACCTAATATCTCTAATCTATCAAGATAACATTAGAGTAACACATGATTTATCCCTGTTAAAAGAGATTTATGTCACTCCACTCATCCATTATTAGAAGCCCAAGTTGGTACAAACAAGATAACTCTTTTAGAGATAAAACCAAAAAAAAAAGAAAGAAAAAGAAAAGAAAAAAGGACAAAAGGAAAAAAAAGAAAGATAAAACCTAAAAATATGGTTCAGAAAGCCAACTGAGCTCTCTTTTACCTAAAGCAGCAAAAGGCTTCCATTTGGTTTTTAAGGACAGTTTGACTTAAATTGGTCCAACCCAACCAAAGATTCAATCAAAATCAGAGAAAAAGGAGAAAGACCATCCAGTTCTTGAAAGTTCTGTACTTGACAATCCTACAGGGAAAAAGAACAAAATTCTCAAAGAAAGGGAAGAGTAAGAAAAATAATTAGAGAAAGAAAAGGGAGAAGAAGAAAAGAAACGAATTTGGGTACAAAACTTTATGCAAAGAAACAAAGATTGTCCCAATCAAGATCTAGATTAATGCCAAGAAGATAGAAGAAATTTGGAGTCTAGCAAGATTGCTCCCAACTGTCTAAAATTCCAACAAGAAATTTATAGTGTGAGGATTTATCCATTGTGTCACATCATCTCCAATCTCAAAATGTCTTTCATTTAACCCGTGTCCCTTATAGACCCTATTTCAAGCCTATCAAAGACCTGTTGATCTCTCTTGGTAGGTAGAGTCTATTAGTGGAGATAGTTTGAATAAGCATGCATATGAGATAGATAATATTTAAACTCAATGAGACTTTTGGCCAAGTAATGTGTATATGCCTATCTGAAGTGCAAAAATTATTGCTTAAATAGAAATGATTCCCAAGTTTAGTATGGTAACTAGGGTTGTCATGTTATAGATATGTTAATTTGAAAACCAAGTCTTGAGGTACATTGACATTGATTTGGCAAGACCAACATTTTATTTCAAAAAAAGAGAGAGAGAAGAATTACAGTAAAGATAAAAATGATATATTATCATTATTATTTTTATACTTATTGTACAATGTTTCCTCAATTGACACAATATTCATACATCACTGAGAAGGAGGTTGTAGATCATCAAATAAAGCTCTAAAAAAAATCATCGCCTGCTGGAGGAGGAGGCAAATCACCCATCCCAAGTCCGCTCGAAGCAGAAGCACCGAAATCTCTATTACCTTGGAGTTCCGATCTATAACGGTCCTCATCAGAAGTAGATGAAAGGATCTCATGGTCATCAGTTTGGGGGCCTCTAGATGAAGAAGCACTAAGATCTCTCATCCCCTGAAATCAAAAGTCTCAAAAATTTTGCTCTGATTGATGGTACAAATTTTCAAAATGGGAAACCTTCTGACAACTAGCGGCCAGCTCTTCTTAAAGTTTCTTATTTTGTTCTTTAAGCATCCGCTGTGAGCCAGAAAGGAAAAGAGTATAGCATACATAATCATGCATACATATAGCATAAATTACCATGAAACAAGAAAACTTACCAGGTAATCGATATCAATACCCTGTGGATGAGATGGCATATCCGGTGGACTAGAATGAGCAAATGAAGGAGCAGTAAAAGAAGGTCCAGCTTCATGATCAAATGGGCCAGCAGCCTGCAACAATCAATAAAAAAGTCAAAATAAGTTAAGAAAGGAGCGATTGCAATGGAAAAATGGTAAAAGCTTACCTGAGAAGTGCTAACCCCGAAATGTGGAACAAACTATCCTTTCTCTCCATGATGTTCCTCTTCATCTCTATCCTCATTTTTCTCGAGAATTTCCCGTACACCAATAGGAGATACGTCAAAGTTCAAGAGTCCTATTTGAATAAATTGGGCATAAGATGCACCCAGTGGATAGAGAAATGTTTCAACATCATAACTGTGCCGGGCCAACCACCATGCATTTTTCGGCATTGATATGATATTCAAGGTATATTTTGGGCAACACATCGAGATCTTCCCCTGATCAGAACCAAGAAACCACTCACATACTCTCTCTTCGAGAAACCAGCCACTAGACACAGGGCCGGCGATGACTCGGCGAGTATGTTGAAAAGGCAGTGCAGCATTCATAGAGGAAGTCCAGTTTGTCCTCTATTCTGTGTTCCACCAGGCCAAATTCACCTATAAAAAGACATAAGGTAATTGAACTTTTATATAAATTTTAAATTATGCTAATGATATTTTACTTGGTCCCAGGTTAAGTAGCTCAAGGCAAAGTGTTGGGTATGCACATGGTGAGAGCCTGGAACCTCTACATAATCTGACAACCAAAATTTTAATCTCGAATACCTGACTCTCTCTCGGGAAATGCTAGACACCGTCACAAGATTGTGCTCATATACCCATGCCTACAACAATAATAAAAATCAAATTCATGCAAGAATAAGAATGGAATTGACATTGTGGAAGAAGAGTACCTCGACAACCACTATAAAGTCGACAAAAGACTTTTTATTTCTGTAAATTTTGTCAAGACTATAGTAAAGACAGGCAAGACCAGCCTCACCCCAGCCGTAAAGTGGTACCATCCTCATATAAGTAAGGGCCCTCAACACTGACAAATGGATGGCGGATTCAGTGCTGCCTAAAATGGTGGACTCGAGCAAATACAACAAAAATCCTCGAGCATACTGTTTAACTATGTCTCTGTGAACCCGTCCTTCATAGTTCATCCAATAACTATGAATTGGCTTGATTTTTATCTTGAAAGGCCCTTTAAATGATGGTTCTATACCAATTAATTGTTGAATTTCTTCAAATGTTAGAATATTATTGGTAAGAGGAACCGGAAGACCATCATACCGAATGTTGGTTATAGCAGCAAAGTCAATCGGACCAATTGTCATCTCTCCAATGGGCAAGTGAAAAGTATGAGTTGTGTCCAACCATCATTCTGCAAGCGCCTAGATCACGCTCTGGTCTATTGGATACTCCTCGGATGGTAATTGCAAGATGAAGTTCTCAAAACTGCAATCTCGGATAATCTGCCTTATCCGAGAAGGCGCTATATCATACCATTGTCGGGCTTTGTAAACACACCCTCCGCCCCGAATAATGCAACGTTCACTCTAACATAGAGCCAAGTAAGTTAACATGAGGTAAGTATATCATTATATCAATACCACCAATTTTTAGGCTAAATTAATTTATATTCTATTTACTTAGATTCTTAAATTAATATATTTTTCCTAAATGTTCTAAAAAAACAATATATATATATATGAAAAGAAAAAATAGAAAATATAAAAAAAAAGAAAATATAAAGGAAAAAAACAAACAAAATAAAAACAAAAAGAAAAAGAAAAACGAAGAAAAAAAAAACAAAAAATATATATAAAAAAGGAAACAAAAACAACAAAAATAATTTGCTGTTAAAATAAATAATTACCTTGCTCTTTTGATTTGAACTGCGATGGAGTGGCATCCCGGCTAGTAAACCTATATTTTAATCTTCATGCTTCCGAATAAACTCTAATAACTCAGCATTAGATCAAGTTCCTGATCTTGAAGCATGCAATTTTCTAAAACCGTATGCTAAACTCTCTAAAATGAAAGGCTTATAGCTATGAATGAATGAAACGAAGAAGTTTGCTGTGAATGAAATGAAGAAATCGGTCGTTTATATAGAGGAATGGCAAAGGAAAAAAAATTAAAAAGTAAATTTTACTATTCATAAATAATAGGTTACTATTTACAAATAGTAGGTACTATTTATAAATAGTAGGTTACTATTTATGAATAGTAAATAGTGCATAAACAGTGACTACATAGTAAATAAATAAAAAACTCAATTATTCAATTTAATCATTTAAATACTTGCATGTACATAAATATTTTTGAACTTTTAAAATATTTTTACATACAAGGGGCAAGGAGAGGATATGTGAGTGTGCATGGTAAAAATTACCCTTAGGTCCAGAACCTAAAATCTCTCTTAAGTCCAGAACTTAGCTCGGGTCCAGAACCCAAATTACCCTTAGGTCCAGAACCTAAAATCTCTTTTAAGTCCAGAACTTACTTTGGGTCTAGAACCCAAATTACCCTTGGGTCCAAAACCCAAATTATCCTTAGGTCCAGAACCTAAAATCTTTTTTAAGTCCAGAACTTAGCTCGGGTCCAGAACCCAAATTACCCTTAGGTCCAGAACCTAAAATTTCTCTTAAGTCTAGAACTTAGCTCGGGTCCAGAATCCAAATTATCATTAGGTCTAGAACCTAAAATCTTTTTATGTCTAAAGCTTAGCTCGGGTCCAGAACCAAAATTACCCTTAGGTCCAGAACCTAAAATTACCCTTAGGTCCAGAACCTAAAATTACTCTTGAGTCCAGAACTCTAACCGGGTCCAAAACTCAAAACCTCAACCATCTCAGAAAAATTAAGTCTTATTGCTTTTCACTCTTTTTTGCTATAATCTCAGATCGTTCAAGCAGGGGGCAAACTGTAGACTCTTAATTTTTAACCCAATCTGGTCCAATATTTTTTATATATAGACCAAAATAATTTTTGTGGTATTTTAATTAAATAATATTTATTTTTGTATTTATTATTTTTAATTTTTAATAAAAATAAAATGGTAAATTTAATAAAATAAAAAATAAAATAATAATAATAATAATAATAATAATAATAATTGGCGACGAAAAAAATTCATCTCCGAAAGTTGAATTGGCCAAGCCAATTCACCCGCAGGAATTTCCTGCGGCAAATTGGCTGGCCGCCCAGCACCTGGCTGCAGGAGCCCGCAGTCGCTCGCAGTTTTCGCCAGCAATTTTTTTTCCAGCGCAATTTTCCAATGCAGTTTTTTTCGAAACCAAATTCTATTTGGTTTTGGTTTCTTTTCCTAATTGGTTTTAATTTTCTTAAACAATTAGAAGTAGGTTTATGATTTTTTCTATAAATACCATGTTAAAACACAGAATTAAGGGGACGAGACTTTGATTGGATCAGAAATATTAGTTTTTACTGGAGTAAAAAAGAGACAAAAAAACCTTAGCACAAGAGACATTAGCAATAAGAAGCAATCAACAATCCATTCAATGGCAGCAATATTGCCTTTATCATTGTTCATCCAAAAATTAATTTTGGTGAAACCAACGAACATAGGTTTGATTATAAATCTTTGCTTCGATTATATTCACAATGTTATGGCCATATTTTCTTTTAAGTAAATCTATCATTGATTTTTGTTTCAATAACCTAAATCATTAAACTCGGTAGTATGTTCATCTAGTAACCTTAATCAGTGATCAAAACTTCAAAACCCTAAAACTATCCTTCTATTTTTAGAAACCTTAAAACCCTAAAGTATTTCTCTCCCATTTCCAAAACTTCAAAAACCCTAAACTACTCTTCTGTTTCTAAAACCTTAAAAACCCTAAATTGTTTCTTCTGTTTCCAAAAACCTTAAGACCCTAAAACTATTCTTCTGCTTCCAAAAGCTTTAAAACCCTAAACTGTTTTCCCCGAACTATTTTCATCTAAACTCTAACTTTTTTCAAAATTTCCAAATGTTTTCTTAAATCTCCAAACCCTAATCTTCTTTACGTTTTCTAAGAATCATAATTATTTTTATAAAATGCTAAACTGTTTTCTTAAATCCTAAAACCAATTATGTTTTCCAAAATACCAAAAACCCTAACTTTCTCAAAAACCAAAACAGTAAACCCTAGTTTTCCTAAACCTTAAATTCTTAAAGCATCAAAATTTTATGACAAATTCAATAATACCCCAAACCCTAATCCAGTGAACTTAAAACCCAATTTAGTAAATATAAACCCTAAAGTCATGATCCAGTAAACCTAAAATCACAATCCAGTAAACATGAATTATAAACTCTAATGTTTTAAGATTCCAAAACCCTAATTTCATGATGTTACCCTTAAACCCTAATTTGATCAACCAAAGAACCTTACTACCTTCTTAAATTCATAAAACCTTAATTCATTCCAATTTTTCAAAATCTGCACAGTAGCCTAAATAATAACAATATTAATTCTAAAATCCCAAAACCCTAAATGTTAATTAAAGAACTCTAAATTGAAATAGTAAACCCTAATTTATATCTTTACTTGCTTTATTTAATTTTAGATTTGATTATGTAGCTTATTATATGTTTTGATGGTTGATTTATTTAATTTCAATGCTTGATTTATTTAATTTATCATGGATGAATATTTTCTTTATTGTTATGATTATTATTTGTTTGTTTTTATTAAAATTGTAAGAGTTATGTTTCCACTTTGTGGGTACCTCATTAGTAAATTTCTTTTATATTTTGGACTAATGTAAAGGACAAGTTTCTACCTTTCGGTGGGCGTCCTATTTAGTTTAGACATGAACGATGTAAGGACATATTTCCATCCTCGGATGGGTGTCCATTTATTTATTTTGCTTGGACATTGCTTTGATTTTAATATAACGATGCTTTATTTTAATTGTTGCGTATAATATGGATAATATTGTTATACTTAAGAATTTTATAATATTAAGACCTGCAAAGGATGCCGGTTCCAATGAACCGGGCCTTGTGGGGGGTATTGGGCCATTTCTCACCTTCCCCACATGTACCTAACTTTCGAACCCATTAGGGGCTTGGAGATTCCTTAGGAATTGAGTCATCCACCCCTTTCTTTTTCCTAGCCCATCCGAGTGGCGACTCCATTTTCTCCGGGCTTAGGCCCGTGTTCTCTAAGGCCCCGAGCATAAACAGTGCCAAAGTCGCAAGAACCATTCCACCGGGAGTGGGGGCGAAAATCCTCGCTCACAATAGCTACAACACTCACCAGATTGCTTCGAAAAGGAGTTAGATTTGTATGGACAGATTGGTGTCAGGCTAGTTTTGAGCAATTGAGGGATATGTTAACTCAGGCTCCTATTTTTACTCTACCCGTGGAAGGTAGACCCTCTGTGATATACAATGATGCTTCACATAGTGGTTTGGGTTATGTTTCGATACAGGAGGATAGAGCCATTGCTTATGCATCTCGACAGTTGAAGCCTCATGAGCTGAATTATCCGACTCATGATTTGGAACTAGCAGCCATAGTTTTTGCATTGAAGATTTGGCTGCATTACTTGTATGGGGAGAAATGCTTCATTTATACTGATCATAAGAGTTTGATGTACTTCGGTGTTAAGAGAGAGTTGAATTTGGGATAGAGATGGTGGTTAGAGTTAATTAAAGACTATGGTTGCTTGATTGATTATCATCCTGGCAAGGTAAATGTTGTTGCGGATGCCTTGAGTTGAAAGTCTTTGGCAGATTTAACCACTTATTCGCTCTTATAGCTTATTGAGTTGAGAGCTTTGCATGCCATATTTGAGTCTTGCGATGATGGTGCATTGATGTGTCAATTGCAGTTGAGGCCAGTTTTGTTGGAGTAGATTAGTGAGGCCCAGTTGGCAAATGAGAAAATCCAGAAGATTGTGTTAGATTGCCAAAAGGGGAAGAGTCAAGACTTTCATGTGAGAGATGATGGCAGTTTATGGTTTAGAGATAGGTTGTGCATTCTCGATGATACAGGATTGAAGAGGAAGATTTTAGAGGAAGCACATCAGTCAT
Organism: Garcia nutans; assembly: GCA_947685225.1. Classification (NCBI taxonomy): domain Eukaryota; kingdom Viridiplantae; phylum Streptophyta; class Magnoliopsida; order Malpighiales; family Euphorbiaceae; genus Garcia; species Garcia nutans. The sequence continues at coordinate 43,877,550 of CANTUV010000045.1, forward strand.
TCTATGTTATGCACCCTGGTAGTACCAAGATGTATCAAGATTTGAAGCAGCATTATTGATGGTTAGGTATAAAGAAGGACATAGCATAATTTGTATCTAGATGTCTCACTTGCCAGAGAGTAAAGACTGAACACCAAGTTCCTTCAAGGTTACTTCAGCCATTATAAGTGCCTGAGTGGAAATAGGAGCGAGTGACGATGGATTTTGTGACTTGACTGCCTTTGACCCAGAAGAAGCATGATGCAATATGAGTGATAGTTAATCGAATGATGAAGATAACTCATTTTCTTCCAGTTCAGATGAACTATTCACTTGAGTGGTTGGCTGAGCTGTATATCAGTGAGATAGCAAGGTTGCATGGAGTCCCAGTTTCTTTGGTATCAGACTGAGATTCCCAGTTTACATCGAGATTTTGGAGGAGTTTGCAGGATGCATTGGGTTCTCGGTTGCACTTTAGCACTGCTATATGATTTGCCTTTAGGGCTAGACGCTAGGCATCACTGATATATGATTTGCCTTCGGGGTTAGACACTTGGTGTCACTATGAATCAAAATAGTAACTTTGAGATTTGAATGATATATTAGTTTGTTTGGGCACATGCTTGTGTATGTGTTTATGTGAATTATAAAAGATGAAGAATTATGTTTTAAATGGAATTGTATGCCACATTGTGAAACAACATGTAAAGGCATTATGCATTGGCATTGTATTAAAATTTTATTATTATCACAGTTTGTACCACTAGGCTTTTAGCAGGGGTAATCCGATAGAGCTGGAGAGTTCCTAGACCTAGTAGAGTCTAGCTTTGAGATTGCTTGAGTTGATTTTTCTACTTCGAGGTCAAGCCAGCTGCCATCATGTATATATTTTATATTATAATGCATTTGTTATTTTGTATAGTATGGTTATGTTTTTGGAGTATATATATTGTAAATTATAAAGAATGTTTTGAATAAATTGTATAATGTGGGATTTTACATGTGTTTTTGATATATATATGTATATGTATAAATATTTCGAGAACATATGGAAAAGTTGTGAAGTTGAGGTGAAAATGTGTAATTTATTTTATTGGGAGTGTTTTTATATAGGTTGTGTTTCGTTGAAAATTTGGAATGTCCAAATTATAAATAAAACTCTGATAAATTTTTTCTAGAGATTTTCATATAAAATACTATTTTGGAGCCTCTAGTTAATAATAAATATTTTATTTATTACTTAAATCTATATTTTAAAGTATTTTGGGATTTTAAATTTGAAATGTGAAAATTTTTATTTTATTGGGTTGTGACATTTTATACCGTATATGCGTATTTTTCATATACTGGGTGTATGTATTATATATATAGAGTATAAGGGTGTTACAAAGAACAGCCTTGGAAAATTCTCATCCAAATTGGTTGAAGGTATATTCTTAGGGTATTCATCTTCTAGTAAGGCATATAGAGTATTTAATAAGAGAACTCTAGTAGTTGAAGAATCAATGCATGCTATTTTTTTTTTATTAATCTTCTAAACTTGATCATGGAAAAAGGTAGTGTTCTTAATGATTTTGTAGGAACATTTGAAGAGCTTGAAATAAACAATGATGAGCTAGAACAAATTGAGAAATAAGAAGAGACTCAAGAGCTACCCAAAGATTGGCAATATTAAAAGAATCATCCAAAAGAACTTATCATTGGTGACACTTTGAAAAGAGAAACTACTAGATCCAAACTTAAATATTTAAACTCTAATGTTACATTTGATTCTCAAATTGAGCTAAGGACTATTGAGAAGACTTTTAGTGATGAATGTTGAGTGATTGCAATGCAAGATGAACTCAACCAATTTGATAGAAACAAAGTGTGGGAGCTTAATCCTAGATCCAAAGACCATCCAATTATTGGTTGCAAATGGGTATATAGAAATAAACTGAATGAAGATGGTCTCATTGCAAAAACTAATGCTAGGTTGGTAGCCAAAGGCTATAACCAAGAGGAAGGCATTGATTATGATGAGACATTTGTTCCCGTTGCTATATTAGAAGCAATTAGAATCCTACTTACATTTGTATGTCACATAGATTTCAAACTTTTTCAAATGGAGGTAAAAGTGCATTTCTAAATGGTTTTGTTAATGAGGAAGTTTATATTAAACAACATCCCGATTTTGAAGATTATCAATTTCCAAATCATGTTTTTAAATTATCTAAGGAATTATATGGTTTGAAACAAGTTCCAAGAGCTTGGTATGATAGACTTAGTACTTATTTGCTAGAAAATGGCTTTTCAAAAGGTAAAGTTGACACAACTCTTCTTGTTAAAAAGAAAATGCTTAACATTTTGATTGTACAAATTTATGTTGATGACATTATATTTGGTGCTACTAATGAATCCTTGTGCAAAGAGTTAGCTTCTTGTATGACAAGGAAATTTGAAATGAGCATGATGGGTGAACTCAAATTTTTCCATGGTTTACAAATTAAGCAATGCAAGGATGGTATCTTCATCAACTAATCCAAATATACAAAGAAAATTCTCAAGAAGTTTGGCATGGATGGCTGCAAAGCAAGTAAAACTCCTATGAGTACATCCTTTAATCTTAATAAAGATGAAAGAGGTAAGATAGTGGATGAGAAGAAATATTGAGGTATTATCAGATTACTACTTTACTTAACCGCTTCTAGACCTGATATAATGTTTAGTATATATTTATGTGCTAGATTTCAATCATACCCTAGAGAATCACATTTAAATGCTACTAAGAGAATTCTAAAATATTGAAGTGGAGCATTGCATTTAGGTCTATGGTATCTTAGAAATACATCATTTGACATTTTAGGTTTTTCGGATGTAACACTCTTATACCCCATATATGTATAATATATAAACTCGTATATGTAAAATACACATATATAGTATAAAAATGCCACGGTACCCAGTCTTCCAAAATTCTATATTTCCAAGAAAATATTTGTAATTTAAAATATAATTTAATCGACAAAAAATTTTTTATTATTAATCTTAAGTACCAAAAATATAAATTTGTACATAAAAATCTATGAGAAAAATTTGCCAGAGTTTTGTCTGTATTTCGGATAAATGCCAAATTTTAAATTTCATAACCTGCATTTAAAATATATTCCCAATTATTTATTCAACAAATACATTTTTCCAAAATAGCCCAATGGCTCAATCAACCAACATTTTACCAAAACACATCCATTAATATATATATTTATATATAAGTCCCACTTTTTTTCTTTCTAACATTTAACACAAAAGGAAAGTTTTATAATTTAGATCACATACAGGATTATATGTATATATAATGTACATAGTTAAATGCATTTCAAAAAGTTTAAAGTGTATATACATGATATACAGGTGGTACTGGTCCGTGGCAGCTCAAAAATATTCATAAACAACCAACTATAACCTAGACCTAGGGTGGTCTAGCAATACTCTCCAGATCCTCCGGATTTGCCCTATCACCTACACGATGAAATTCATTTGCGCTAAGCATAACACTTAGTGATACATACTTTAGTACAAATAAATTACAGTTTGTAAACAATACCATGAATGAACTATATTTGAAATGTCATACAACTCACGTACACATTTATTAAACACATTAGTCATTAATACATACATTGGGCCCAAAAATCCTTATATCATGGTCTAGTTCCAAAATTATTGTCTTGGGCTATCTCATTCATCTGTGATATTAGTGTGTCTCGCTCGAAGGCGTAATGAGTCTATGACACCCGAAGGAGTAATAAGTATATGACACTAGCATTCTCACCCGAAGGCCTTAAGATCCAATAATATTAATCTGGAACTAAACTCTATAAAAGGTACCATCCAAACACATTTTCTCTTATTTCACATTTTTCATTCTTTTTCACATTTATGACTTAAAAACCACATCATCACTGCTCTCAAGGCAAATGTAGCTCACTTCCACATTTTAGTGCACAACTTGCACTTTTTACATTATGCACACACATTATATTTAGCCATTTTCCAATGTCTTAACATGCCATAATCAATGCAAATCAAGCATTGTTTCTTCAAACAATGACATACACACACATCCACATTATTCGAGTAATATATCATAGTCACATAATGAAATGTATTATGCATAACATCAATAAAATCAATTAATTTTGATACCAAAGTATGTATGAACCTTTCCAAAAGCACTCCAAGCTAAAAGCACCACTTGTTCAAAATACTCTTCACTACTAAGTTGAAGAAACAACTTCCTACTCAACACCTATTCAAAATGTGAATGCATACCATACATCAGGACCACATTTAAAGGTGTTTAAAGATTAAAACATTAATTAAAGTATATATCTTCAATTTTCCCTTTTCTTATCCCTATTGTCCTTCAACCTTAGAAATCCAATTCAACCAATCCCAAATTGAGTTTTAAGCTTAAATATATCTAAAACATTATATTTTAACATATTTTAAGCAATACAACTCAAATTAGAATCACTCCCTTCAAAACCATAAAATATGCCCTAACTCACTTCAATTTTGGTTCTTCACTTCAACCAATTCCAAATGGTAATTTAAGATTATTTCCATCATTAAAATGATTAAAAAAAACACAATTTAAATCATGAAACCAAATAGACATGCATGTTTTAACCAACTTCTTCCTAAATTCCTTACTACTTCTTTTAAACTCTAACCAAACTCATCCTTTTCTTTAATTTAACTTTAAAATCATTGTTTATTCATCAGAACAACTTCATCCATAACCATTCCAACAATTATAACATACCCTTTCATAAACCCAATTCAAAAATATTCATAAATTTTTATAAAATTAGAAAATTAGGTAAGAAAGCTTACCAACTAATGAAGAAATAACCAAATCTCACTTCAATCATTTAAAATCCTTCAAAATTTGTTGGTTGGAGCAAATATATCCTTGGCCATGGTGAAATTTGTTCTTCAAAGAGAAGAGAAGAAGAAGATGATGATAAATAGTTATTTTAGTTTTCTTTCTTCTTTAAATACCAAACGACATATATATTATTTTAATATTTTATTTATTTATTTATTTCATTAATTTTAATTCCAAATTTCCCATCTTCCATCAAAAATTATTTTATTTTTAAATTATTTAATTAATTTTAATTTTTATAAAATTTATTTACTATTTTGCTCCTCTTCACTATTCAACTCTGCCGCTGACTTCTGACTAAAGGCGTTTGCAACTACATTTGCCTTGCTGGGATGATATTCAATCAGACAATCATAATCCTTTATCAATTCCAACCACCATCTTAGCTGAAGATTTAATTCTTTCTGAATACCCAAATGCTTCAAACTCTTATGATCAGTGCAAATAAAACACTTCTCTCCATACACGTGGTGTCTCCAAATCTTCAATGCAAATACAATGGCTGCCAACTCCAAATAATGAGTCGGATAATTAATCTCATGAGGTTTCAACTGTCTGGAGGCATATGCAATAACTCTATCCTCATGGATTAAAACATAACCTAAACCCTTATTTGAAGCATCACTGTAGATCACATATGGTTTACCTTCCATGGGTAGAGTAAGGTTTAGAGCTTGAGTCAACATGTCTCTCAACTGCACAAAGCTCACCTGACAATGATCCCTCCACACAAATTTTGCATCTTTCTAAAGCAATATGGTAAGTGGCGAAGCTATCATAGAAAATCCCTTTACAAACCAATGGTAATAACCAGCCAATCTCAGAAAACTTATAATCTCAGTCACGTTCTTTGGTGGACTCCAGTTCAACATTGCCTCAACTTTACTCAGATCAACTTTTATACCTTTTGCTGAAACAACATTCTCGAGGAAAGTCACTTGATCCAACCAGAATTCACATTTAGACAACTTGGCATACAACTGTTTCTCCCTCAAAGTCTGCAACACAATATGTAAATGTTTGTTATGCTCTTCTTTACTGTGAGAGTACACCAAAATATCATCAATGAACACCACTATAAATTGATCTAAGTATGGCCTAAACACCCGATTCATCAAATCCATGAATGCAGCTGGTGCATTCATCAGGCCAAAAGGCATCACCAAAAGCTCATAATAGCCATATCTCATTTGAAATGCAGTCTTAGGCACATTTGCATCTCTAACTGTCAACTGATGATACCCTGATCTCAAATCAATCTTGGAAAACACTGCAGCTTCCTTCAACTGATCAAGGAGATCATCAATGTTGGGAAGCAGGTATTTATTCTCGATGGTCACTTTATTCAACTGTTGATAATCAATGCAAAACTTTAAAGTCTCATCCTTCTTCATTACAAACAATATTGGTGCTCCCCACAGTGATATACTGGGTGGATAAACCCTTTATTGAGTAGCTCATGCAACTGCATATTTTACTTCTTTAATTCAATAGGTTCCATCCGATAGGGAGTAATACAAATAGGAGTTGTACCAGGCATCAAATCGATACTAAACTAAATCTCTCTTTCTAGAGGTAACCCTGGTAAATCATTAAGGAACACATCCAAAAACTCTGCTATTATAAGTATATTGTCCAGGTGAGACCCCACTATCCTGGTATCTGTAACATGAGCCAAACATGCTTCACACCCTTTTCGAATCATCCTCCTAGCTGATAAAACTGAAATAAACATAGATACAAGTTGTCTCTACTCACCAGATACCACAACATTCTTCCCATCATGTGTGTTTAGAGTAACATATTTTTACTGATAGTCTACCACAACACCATGTCTAGATAACCAATCCATACCCAAAATCACATCATACTCCCTAAAAGGCATCTCAAATAGATCATAGAGAAACTCCTCATCATGAATAACAACTAGACTATCTCGATGTACCCTACTAACAACCATACTGTGCCCTAAAGCATTGGTCACCAGCAAATCAAACCCTAATGACTAAGAATGCATATCACTCACAGGCAAGATGGATGCACTAATGTATGAATGCTTCGATCCAGGATCAATCAATGTATGCACAGAAATGCCAAGTAACGAGAATGTACTAGCTACAACATCAGTCGGCTGCCGCTGCATCACATATACTCTCTTCGATGACCCTGCCTACTCTAGTCTACTAGTCCAAGATGTGGATCCCCCTCTCTGACTGGATCCAAATCTGCCACCCCTACCACCTTTGCCACTTCGACCCCCTCTGTTTTGGAAGTGGAGTGGAGTTTTAACTCCATTTATCGCTTTAAAGAGGTTAGTGCATACTTTTACATTGAGTGTGGTTGATTTTATTAATTTTGAGCATAATACATTTCATTATCAGAATGTGTATGTATGGCATTGTTTGAAGTAACAATGCTTGATTTAAGTTGATTGTGGCATGATAAGCTATTTAAGAATGGCTAAATAAAAGTGCAATTTATACACTAACATGATGAAGTAAACCACATTTGCATTATTTATGATAATGATTTGTGGAAACTATGGTGTGAGTCAAAATGTAAAAGCACATTGAAAGGAATGTTTATTGTGTGTATCTTATATATTATCTATTTGCCAGAAGATTGTGCTTGGATGTTGGTATACCATACACCAAAATGGATGAGACACTGGGCAACACAAAAATATACTTACGCCCAAGTGAGACACCAATAATAGACAAGGCAACGAGCATGGGACTAGATAATTGTATAAGATATTTGGGCCCATGTTTAGAGTGTTGTTTAATGTGTATAATAAAAATGTTTGACATTTTTAACATGATGCATATATGGCATTATATATGTATGACATCATTTTTATATTTAATTTAAGTATGTACTACTAGGCAATATGCTTAGCGCGATTAAATTTCATTGCATAGGTGACAGGGTATATCCGGGTGATCCAGAGAGTGTTGCTAGACCACCTCAGGTCTTGGTTTTTGTGTGTGAAGACCTTTGTGCCATTGAGGACCAATGCCACTTGCATATTATGTATACACTTTTAAACTTTTTAAAATGCTTTTGAGTTTGTACATTATATATATAATCATTATAGACCCTTAATTTTTGACCCAGTCCGGTCCGTTATTTTTTATAGTCCAAAATAATTTTTGTGGTATTGAATATTTATTTTAGTATTTATTATTTATAATTTTTAATAAAAATTAAAAATGGTGAAGTGAATAAAAATAAAAATAAAAATAAATAAACAAATATAAAATAAATAATAAACAAATAAACAAATAAAAATAAAAATAATAAAAATAATAAAAAATAAATAAACAAAAATAAATAATAAATAATAAATAATAAAAAACAAACAAATAAAAATAAAAATCGGCGACGAAAAAATTCATCGCTGAAAGTAATTGGCCAAGGCCATTTCGCCGCAGGAGCTTCCTGCGGTGAAATGGATTGGCAGCCCGCCAGCGCGCCCAGCTTTGGCAATTTCCTCTCGGTTTTGGCCATTGCTTGCAATTTCGCCAGCGAGATTTTTCCAACGCAATTTTTTCCAAAATCAAATTCTATTTGGTTTTGGTTTTCTTTTCCTAATTAATTATAGTTTCCTTAAATAATTGGAATTAATCTTCTAAATTTTCCTATAAATAACACTTTAAAACATAAAAAAGAGGGGGGAAAGGATCGGACTGGACTTGGGGAGGAGAACTTCTAGGGGCTGGAATTTGGGACTTCAGATTGGAGAGGAGCAACAAGTAAGCAATCAACAATTTATTAAAGGTAGCCACACTGCCTTTGTCTCTGTTCATTTAGAAGTTAATTTTGGTGGAACCAACTATGCATGTTTGATCCTTAATCATAAACTACTCATAGCTTTGTTTCTTTGATTCATAATAATATACACACAAAACTTTGATCTTTAAATATGTAGTAACTTGATCTTCGTTCCAAAAACCCTAAAAATTATTCTTATGTTTCCAAAAACCTTAAGAACCCTAAAAAGTATTCTTTTGTTTGCAAGAACCATAAGAACCCTAAATTAATTTCTTATATGTCCAAAAAACCTTAATTCATTTCTTTTGTTTCCAAAAACCTTAAATCGTTTTCCTTATTTTCAAAGACTTTAAAAAACCCTAAATTGTTTTCTTCTAAGTTTTTTCCAAAATTCCCAAATATTTTCTTAAATCTCCAAACCCTAACCTACTTTACAGTTTCTAAAATCATAATTACTTTATAAAACTCTAAACTATTTTCTTCAACTCCAAAACAAAAACAATAAACCCCCAAACCAGTTAATCTAAACCCTAAGTTTTCCTAAACCCTAATTCCCTCAAAACCAATATGTAAACCCTAGTTTTCTTAAACCCTAATCCTTAAAACATTAAAACCTTATAAACCTAAACATTCAAACTCAATACAGTAAATCCAAAACAACAATCCAGTAGCCAAGAGCTATAAACCTTATGTTTTAATATTCTAAAACCCTAATTGCATAATTTTACTCCTTAAACCCTAATTTGATCAATCAAAGAACCTTATTAATTTCTTAAAGTTATAAAACCCTAATCCATTTCAACTCTCTTAAAACTTACAGTAGCCTAAACAAATAACAATAATAATATCTTAAGATTCCAAAACCCTAAAATATTAATTAAAGAACTTTAAATAGAAACAGTAAATCTCAATTTGTATCTTTACTTGCTTTATTTTTAGATTTGATTATGTAGTCTATTATGTTCTTTGATGGTTGATTTATTTAAGTTCAATGCTTGATTTATTTAATTTATCATGGATGAATGTTTATTATATATTTTGATTGATGTTTAATATCTTTGATGAATGATTTATTTATAACGAATGGTTATTTACTTTTATCGATTTATTTTGATTTCCAAATGTTGTAAGAGGTATGTTTCCACTTTGTGGGTACCTCATTAATTAAGTTCTATGTAATTTAAATTGCTTTTATATTTTAGACCAATGTAAAGGATATGTTTCTACCTTTTGGTGGATGTCCTATTAGTTTAGACATGGATGATGTAAAGACATGTTCCCATCCTCGAATGGGTGTCCATTTATGTGTTTTGCTTGAACATTGCTTTGATTTTAATATAATGATGCTTTATTTTAATTATTGCATGTAATATGGATAATATTGTTATATTTAAGAATTTTATAATATTAAGACTTGTAAAGGAGGCCAGTTCCAATGAACCGGGTGTTGTGGGGGTGCTTGGCCATTTCTCACCTTCCCCACACGTACCCAACTTTCTGAACCCATTAGGGGGTTGGGAATTCCTTAGGAATCGAGTCATCCACCCTTTTCTTTTTCCTGGCCCCTCCGAGTGGCGACTCCATTTTCTCCGAACCTAGGTCTGTGTTCTCTAAGGCCCCAAGCCTAAACAGTGCCGAAGTTGCAAGAACCATTCCACCTGGAGTGGGGGCAAAAATCCCCGCTCACAGTGAAAACTCCACTGGAGATAAGAGAAGTTGATTCCGTTGGTCTTTATATTATTCTATTCTTTCTTATAATGATATTATCCATTGCATCATATTAGATTACATCATGTGCGTGAGTTAGGATGCCCGTGTTACCCGTGTTGTGTTATGTAAGGGATACCATACTTTCACTCAAGGTATGGAGATCGAGCATGGCATAACCACTCATAGCCTTGTACCATTTGGTAAATACTTGCTAAGGGAACCTAAGCCTTTTAACCCAAAGACTAAAGCTCATGTAATTTGGCTAGTTACTTTCCTTAGGTTTTATCCCGAATGCTTATTGTTTGACTATGGTTAATTTATCTTAGCTTAAATCATCGCTTATTTGGTTTGTTCTTTTTTCTAATATGACTTACATATATTGTAAGCTCAAAATAAATTTTTCTTTAAAGCCCAAAAGACCAAAGCTATTTTCAACACTTTTTAAAATGGTCTTTGGACATAAAACTTTTCTAAGAAAAAAACAAATCAAAAAATTCTTTTCTCAAGACTCAAATACCCAAAATTCATTTTTTCTAAAATCTTTTTACGATGGGCTTAGAAACAAAATTATTTTCATCCAACCTTTTCTTACAAAGAGCTTACAAATATTTAGGTCAATTACAAAATACCAAAAATCAATTATGAGCCTAGTTTATACTAAGAAATAATTAATCATGGGCTTGTTTTGGCATGAATCATTAGTTACTTTCTCAAGTGAGAAATCTATTTATAATAAACCTCTTAATTTAGTTTTAATCCAATATAGCATAAAAGTTACTTTAGTTGGTTAAATGGATTAAAACCCAATTAATGGGAATTTTCATGAACTGATTTCCATTTTTGAAAATATAACTATTGGTTGAAACGTCCGAGAGAATTATTCAAAAAATAAGATACCCCATATTGGTATTTTGTTAACCATATTACCTAGGAAAAGAGACTCGCCATCCGTGTGTAGAAGTTATAAGATGGGAAGGAACATCCTATTTATCCTTGTTTGTTTATTGTTTGTGCGTACATGCATACATGCATACATTTGCATCTCATATTATTAATCACTTCTGGCTCCCGGCCTTGGATTACTATAGTTCAAAAGCTTATGACAATCTGACCTATGTCGGAGACGAAGAATCTAGCAACAACTCAATCACTTGCTAACCAAAAGCAATGGAGCCCGAACAAATTCAAAGAATGGTGGACGACGCCCTCAATGCCAAAATGGAAGAAATAAAAGAGGCCATGGCTGAGACCTTGAAGAATCAATTAGCTGCAATTTTAGAAAACAATGCCGAAGTATCTGCTAGCACCAAGAAGCCAAAGGTCAAAGGGAAGGCTAAAGTTGGTGAAGTGGCTATTGATGATGACAAGGTAGTCATTGATGATGACGACGACTGGGCTCAATACTTCCAAGATCCTCAAGATAAAAAGAAGGAGCCAAAGGTTGTTGAGAAGACAACTTTTGAAAAGACTGAAAATTCTGATGTTGAGTAGATGATTGCTGACCTTGAAAAGAAGCTGAAAATCGAAGAAATGTCCGAAGTTGACAAATTATTTGAGCTAGATGAAGAAGTTTCGTACAAGTTCAAGATGCCTTCTTTCTTTAAGTTTGATGGAACCGAAAATCCTCATCTCCATGTGAAGCACTACATCACTACTATGCAGTCTGCCCGAGCTACTAAAGCTCAAACTCTGAGGTATTTTATGCTCACATTAGACCCTATTGTCCAAAATTGGTTCAACACCTTAGAGGAAAGTACTCAAAAAGATTGGAAAATGTTGTACAAGGCTTTCATTTAGCAATATGGGTACAATGTCGAGCTGGAAGTTATCTTAATGGAAGTTGAGTCCATTAGACAAAGGCCAAATGAGAATTTTATGGACTATATGAAAAGATGGAGAAATATGACTGCTTTGCTCAAGAAGAGGCCCGATAAATTTGATCAAATAAGGATAATTGTGAGAGGGGTGTTGCCTAGTCTTAGTGAAAGGATGTCTCATACATTCATCTGTGATTTTAAAGATCTTCTCATAGCTAGTCTGCAAATTAAAGAATGGGAAAGGGAGAAGAACTGCTTTTTGGAAAGAAGGAATGAGAAAGGGAATTATCAGCCTAGCAATCAAAATACACAAAAGAAGTTGATATTAATGCGACTGCTCAAAGATATAAAAGACAATTCTCAAAATTGGGAAAACCTCTATCTTGGGTTTTCAGCAAGCTGCAAAAGAAAGGGTTATTACAACCGTTGGCTTTTCGACCGCTACATAATCCCCTGCCACCAAACTTCAATGCCGAGGCCTTCTATCAATTTCATCAAATGCAAGGGCATGAGACGGATAAATGTGCTCGTTTAACACATGAGATCCAAGATTTAATTGACAGTGGTAAGCTACCCGAGCTGGATAAGCCCAATACCAAGAACAATCCTTTGCCTAAGTTTGAAAGAGTACCTCCACCAGCAACCTTCATAGTAGGAAAAGGATTGGAAGAAGATTTTGTTTTATCATCCTTTCAAGATGGGAATATTGAAGATGTGAAAGAAAAAGAAGCTTAACTCAACAAACTTCCCTTGGCTTGTTTGTTTTTCTTGTTTTATTTTCTTTATTTGGTGTTTTACAGAATAATCATGTTTTTCAAATTTAAAGTTGTTTGAATAAATTACTTTCATCAAAATTTTTATTGGTCTTTGTTCATTTTGGTGCTCAACCAATGAGGAATCTAGCTTGATGTTCATAAATTAATGTATCTAGGTATCATAACTTGAATAACTTTACTAGGTAAGGGAATTACTCTAGAGCATTGAGTTGTGTATGCTTACTTAGAGAGGGCTCCTGCTTAATTACCTTTGTCTAGGTCCTAGTCAGTCTTAGAACATGCTTTGACAAATTTTCGAGATGAAATTGAACTTTTCTTATTTAAGAGAGAGATGATCTAGGCATTGTTTGACGAGCCAACAACTAGTATCCACCCAATTAAATATCAATCCCTAGTTGTCCCTTTGAGCCTTCATAAAATTTTTAGCTTTCTTTTCATTAACTTATAAGCCCAACAACCTACCCTGAGCTGTTGTGATACTTTTGACAAGTCTTATGATCACTAAGGTGAAGAGGCAAGAAGATAAAAGAATGGAATGCATAGTCAAGACCATAAGGATAGTTGATGTTCTCAAGACCATAAGGGTATTTGAAGTTCACCTACTATCTCCAATATATCAAGACAGTATTAGAGTAACAAATGATTTATCCCAATTAAAGAAGATTTATGTCACTCCACTCATCCATTATTGGAAACCCAAGTTGGTACAAACAAGACAACTCTTTTAGAGCTAGAACAAAAAAAAAGAAGAAGAAGAAGAAAGAAGAAAAAAAATGAAGAAAAAAAAAGAAGAAGAAAAAAGAAGACAAAATGAAAAAAAAGTGGAAAAAAAAAGAAAGATAAAACCTAGAAAGGCGGTTCAGAAAGACAACTGAGTTCTCTTTTACCTAAAGCAGCAAAAGGCTTCCATTTGGTTTATAAGGATATTTTGACTTGAATTGGTCCAACCCAACTAAAGATTCAATCAAAATTGGAGAAAAAAAAAGGAGAAAGACCATTCAGTTCTTGAAAGTTCTATACTTAACAGTCCTACAAGGAAGAAGGACAAAATGATAAAATGCTCAAAGAAAGGGAAGAGTAAGAAAAATAAAAAGAAAGAAAAGGGAGAAGAAGAAAAGAAACAAATTTGGGTACCAAACATTTTGCAAGGGCAAAGACTGTCCTAATCAAGATTCAGATTAATGCCAAGAAGATAGAAGGAATTTGGAGTCTAGAAAGATTGCTCCCAACTGTCTAAAGTTCCAACAAGAAATTTGTAGTGTGAGGGTTTGTCCATTGTGTCACAACGGCTCCAACTTACAAATGGCCTTCGTTTAACCCATGTCCCTTATATACCCCATTTCAAGCCTATCAAAGAGCTGTTGATCTCTCTTAGTAGGTAGAGTCTATTAGTAGAGATAGTTTGGATAAGCATGCATATGAGATAGACAATATTCAAACTCAAATGAGACCTTTGGCCAAGTGATGTGTATGTGCCTATATGAAATGCAACAATTATTGCTTAAATAGAAATGATTCCTAAGTTTAGTATGGTAACTAGGGTTGTCATGTTATAGATATGTTAATTTGAAAAATCAAGTCTTGAGGTAAATTGACATTAATTTAGCAAAGCCAACATTTGATTTCAAAATCAAAATTCAAAATTGAAAATTCAAGTTAATGGGAGTATGTTGAACTGTCGAATCTCGAAGAACACATTGGGCAAAATAAATGATTACTGGCAAGGTCATGAAGAAGCTACCAACTGACATGCTGAGTCATAATTTAAAATGGATGTATCTCTACTGTTTGGGGCCTCCATTATTCATATTTTCAACATCTTGAAGATAAAAGCCATAAATGTGAAGCAACCTATCATTCTAGTGCAAGAAATGAATGGGCATCTCAAAGGAGTCAATGAGAACACTTCTACTGAACACCTCGATCTGTGGGTTAATGGAACGATTGTAAGTATCATTCATGCATATCATGCATACATGAGCATATCACATCGCACTTTCTTGTCTTGTATTGTCTATTCTTTATTAAAGTGAACAGCAAACACCCTGTGAAGTAAACAATCAAAAGAAGATATCAAATCAGGGGGGCATGAAAAACCCATTGGTTGAGAAAGTTTCAGTAATTTTGCAAAGAGAAGAAATGCGTGCTTTTGCAAAAAACTAGACAACAAGAACATCAATCAGAGGCCGCATAGAAAAATCATGGGTTTGAGCCTACATAGGGGGCAAAGTTTCTCCTTTTCAATTTTTAAGTTTATGCATGAACAAAACATTTTGAGACTCACTTCTACTATTTTACCACGCAGGGGGGGCAAGGAGAGGATATGAAGGCTAGCTAAAAAGGGCTGAATTTTTTGCAAAAGTGCAAAGGAAGAATGAGAAATAATGAAAAAAAAGAAAAAAAATTAGAATTCTTAAAAGAATGAAGATGCAAAAGATAAAAGATCAGTCCAGCTAAAAGAGCTGAAGCCAGGGTAAAGACCCGACCTCCAATGGATAAAGATCCATGTTTCAAGGGTAAAGACCCGACCTCCAATGGATAAAGATCCATGTTTCAAGGGTAAAGGCCCAACCTCTAGGGGATAAAGATCCATGTTTCAAGGGTAAAGACCCGACCTCCAGTGGATAAAGATCCACTTTCAAAGGTGAAGACCTGATTCCAAGGATGAAGATCCAATTTCAAAGGGTGAAGACCCGAAGTCCAAAGGATGAAGATCCATTTTCAAGGGTGAAGTCCTGATCTCAAAGGATGAAGATCCATTTTCAAGGGTGAAGACTCGACCTCCAATGGATAAAGATCCATTCTCAAGGATAAAGACCCGATGTCCAAAGGATGAAGATCCATTTTCAAGGGTGAAGACCCAATCTCCAAGGATAAAGATCCATTTTCAAGGGTGAAGACCCGATCTTCAAGGATGAAGATCCATTTTCAAAGGTGAAGATCTGATGCTAAGGATGAAGATCTAAGGTCCAACGATGAAGATCCATTTTGAGGGTGAAGAACCATAATGCATAAAACAGCTGGAGCAGTCAGAATCCTCAACTGATAAAAGGTCAGTCAAATCCAATTCAATCTCGGGTCCAAGTACCAAGTCACGAGTCCAAGTACCCAAATCAAATCAAGTTTAGGATCGAGTATCCCAATCCAATTTAGGAACGAATATCCAAATCCAGTTAGGATCAAGCATCCAAATCCAATTTAGGATCAAGTATCCAAATCCAGTTAGGATCGAGTATCCAAATCCAGTTAGGATCGAGTATCCAAATCTAGTTAGGATCGAGTATCCAAATCCAATTAGGATCGAGTATCCCAATCCAATTTAGGATCGAGTATCCAAATCGAGTATCCAAATCCAGTTTAGGATTAAGTATCCAAATCCAGTTAGGATCGAGTATCCAAATCCAGTTAGGATCCAGTATCCAAATCCAGTTAGGATCCAGTATCCAAATCCAGTTAGAATCGAGTATCTGAATCCAATTAGGATCGAGTATCCGAATCCAATTTAGGATTGAGTATCCAAGTCTAGTTTAGGATCTAGTATCCAAATCTAGTTTTGGGTCCAGAACCTAAAATTACCCTTAGGTCCAGAACCTAAAATTATCCTTGAGTCCAGAACTCGAACTGGGTCCAGAACCCAAAACCTCAACCATTTCGAAAAAATTAAGTCTTATTGCTTTTCACTCTCTTTTACTAAAAGTCTCAAATCGTTCAAACAGGGGGGCAAACTATAGACCCTTAATTTTGACCCAGTCCGGTCCTTTATTTTTTATAGTCCAAAATAAATTTTGTGGTATTTTAATATTTATTTTAGTATTTATTATTTATAATTTTTAATAAATATTAAAAATGGTGAAGTGAATAAAAATAAAAATAATAATAATAAATAAATAAACAAAAATAAAAAAAATAAAAAATAAAAAATAAAAATCGACGACGAAAAAATTCGTCACCGAAAGTAATTGGCCAAGGCCATTTCGCCGCAGGAACTTCTTGCGGCGAAATGGCCTGGCAGTCGGCCAGCGCTCTCAGCTCTCGCAATTTCCTCCCGGTTTTGGCCAGCGTTTGCAATTTTGCCAGCGAGATTTTTCCAACGCATTTTTTTTCCTAATTAATTATAGTTTCCTTAAATAATTGGAATTAATCTTCTAAATTTTCCTATAAATAACACTTTCAAACATAAAAAAGAGGGGGGAAAGGATCAAACTGAACTTGGGGAGGAGAACTTTTAGGGACTGGAATTTGGGACTTCAGATTAGAGAGGAGCAACAAGCAAGCAATCAACAATTTATCAAAGGTAGCCACACTGCCTTTGTCTCCGTTCATCCAGAAGTTAATTTTGGTGGAACCAACTACGCAGGTTTGATCCTTAATCATAAACTACTCATAGCTTTGTTTCTTTGATTCATAATAATATACACATAAAACTTTGATCTTTAAATATGTAGTAACTTGATCTTCGTTCCAAAAACCCTAAAAATTATTCTTATGTTTCAAAAAACTTTAAGAACCCTAAAAAGTATTCTTCTGTTTCCTAGAACCTTAAGAACCTAAATTTATTTCTTCTATGTCCAAAAAACCTTAATTTGTTTCTTTTGTTTCCAAAAACCTTAAATCATTTTCCCTATTTCCAAAGACTTTAAAACTTTTTTTCAAAATTCTCAAATATTTTCCTAAATCTCCAAACCCTAACCTACTTTACAGTTTCTAAAATCATAATTACTTTATAAAACTCTAAACTATTTTCTTCAACTCCAAAACCAAAACAGTAAACCCCCAAACTAGTTAATCTAAACCCTAAGTTTTCCTAAACCCTAATTCCCTCAAGACTAATATGTAAACCCTAGTTTTCTTAAACCCTAATCCTGAAAACCTTAAAACCTTATAAACCTAAACATTCAAATTCAATACAGTAAATCCAAAACAACAATCCAGTAGCCAAGAGCTATAAACCTTATGTTTTAATTTTCTAAAACCCTAATTTCATAATTTTACTCCTCAAACCCTAATTTGATCAATCAAAGAACCTTATTAATTTCTTAAAGTTATAAAACCCTAATCCATTTCAACTCTCTTAAAACTTACAGTAGCCTAAACAAATAATAATAATAATATCTTAAGATTCCAAAACCCTAAAATATTAATTAAAGAACTTTAAATAGAAACAGTAAACCTCAATTTGTATCTTTACTTGCTTTATTTTTAGATTTGATTATGTAGTCTATTAAGTGCTTTGATGATTGATTTATTTAAGTTCAATGCTTGATTTATTTAATTTATCATGGATGAATATTTATTATATATTTTGATTGATGTTTAATATCTTTGATGAATGATTTATTTATAACGAATAGTTATTTACTTTTATCGATTTATTTTGATTTCCAAATGTTGTAATAGGTATGTTTCCACTTTGTGGGTACCTCATTAATTAAGTTCTATGTAATTTAAATTGCTTTTATATTTTAGACCAATGTAAAAGACATGTTTCTACCTTTTGGTGGGTGTCCTATTAGTTTATATATGGATGATGTAAGGACATGTTCCCATCCTCGGATGGGTGTCTATTTATGTGTTTTGCTTGAACATTGCTTTGATTTTAATATAATGATGCTTTATTTTAATTATTGCGTGTAATATGGATAATATTGTTATATTTAAGAATTTTATAATATTAAGACCGGTAAAGGAGGCCGGTTCCAATGAACCGGGCATTGTGGGGGTGCTGGGCCATTTCTCACCTTCCCCACACGTACCCAACTTTTCGAACCTATTAGGGGGTTGGGGATTCCTTAGGAATTGAGTCATCCACTCCTTTCTTTTTCCTGGCCTGTCCGGGTGGCGACTCCATTTTCTTCGGACCTAGGTCTGTGTTCTCTTAGGCCTCGAGCCAAAATAATGCCAAAGTCACAAGAATCATTCCACCGGGATTGGGGGCGAAAATCCCCGCTCACAATCATGTATATGGTGAAAAATATATGTTTTTCCTTTGGTGTAATATATTAAATAACAATGGGGTTTATATGTATAAATATATATGAATGTGTTTTTGATAAAATTTTGGTGGATTGAGCCGTTGGGATATTTTGGAAAAATGTATGCATTGAATAAATAATAGAAAGTGTATTTTAATTGCAGGTTGGGTTATTTAAAATTTGGGATAATCCAAAATGGAAATAAAACTCTGGCAAATTTTTTTCAGAGATTTTCCATTGAATAACTTTTTAATTTTCAATTTACTAATGGTTAATTTTATTTATTTATTTAAAATACATTTTAATTATTCTTAAATGGTTACCATAAAAGTAAAAGTAAAAAGGCTATGGGAACCTAAGCCTTTTTAATCCAAAGACTAAAGCTCATGTAATTGGCCTAGTTACTTTCCTTCGGTTTTACCCCAAATGCATATTGTTTGACTATGGTTAATTCATCTTGGCTTAAATCATGGCTTATTTGGTTTATTCTTTTTCTAATATGACCTAAGTACATTGTAAGCTCAAAATAAATTTTTCTTTAAAGTCCAATAGACCAAAATAATTTTCAAAACTTCTTCAGATGGTCTTTGGATATAAGACTTTTCTAAAAACAAATCAAAAATTCTTTTTCTCATGGCCCAAATACTAAGCCCAAAAATCCATTTTTTCTAAAATCTTTTTACAATGGGCTTAGAAACAAAATTATTTTCATCCTTTTCCTACAAAGAGCTTACAAATTATTTAGGTTAATTACGAAATACCAAAAATCAATTGTGAGCCTAGTTTATACTAAGAATAATTAATCATGAGCTTGTTTTTGGCATGAACCATTGGTTACTTTTTTCGAGTGAGAAATCTATCTATAATAAACCTCTTAATTTAGTTTTAATCCAATGTAGCATAAAAGCTACTATAGTTGGTTAAATGGATTAAAGCCTAATTAATGGGAATTATTATGAATTGATTTCCATCTTCAAAAATATAACTACTAGTTGAAACATCCGAGAGAAATATTCGAAAACAAAGTACCCCATGTTGATATTTTGTTAACCATATACCTAGGAAAAGAGACTCGCCATTCGTGTGTGGATGTTATAAGGTTGGAAGGAATGTCCTATTTGTCCTTATTGGTCTATTGTTTGTGCATACATGCATTTGCATCTCATATCATTAATCCTTTCTGGCTCACAGCCCTGGATTACGATAGTTCAAAAGCTTACAACAATCCGACCTACGCCGGTAGCGAAGAATCTAGCAACGACTCAATCACTTGCTCACCAAAAACAATGGATCCCGAACAAATTCAAAGAATGGTGGATGAAGCCCTTAATGCCAAGATGGAAGAAATAAAAGAGGCTTTAGCTGAGACCATGAAGAACCAATTGACTGCAATTTTAGAAAATCACGCTGAAGCATCTGCTAGCACCAAGAAGCCAAGGGACAAAGGGAAGACTAAAGTTGGTGAAGTAGTTTTCAATGATGAAAAGGTGATCATTGATGATGATGATGATTGGGCTCAATACTACCAAGATGCTCAAGACAAGAAGAAAGAACCGAAGATTGTTGAAAGATCAGCTATGGAGAAAACCAAAACTTCTAATGTTGAAAAGATGATTACGGACTTAGAAAAGAAATTTGAGAAGAAGCTAAAATCGAAGAAATGTCCGAAGTTGACAAATTATTTGAGCTAGATGAAGAAGTTCCGTGCAAGTTCAAGATGCCATCTTTCGCGAAGTTTGATGGAACTGGAAATCCTCATCTCCATGTGAAGCAATATATCACTGCCATGCAGTCTACCCGAGCTACTAAGGCTCAAACCCTAAGGTACTTCATGCTCTCATTGGAT
Organism: Garcia nutans; assembly: GCA_947685225.1. Classification (NCBI taxonomy): domain Eukaryota; kingdom Viridiplantae; phylum Streptophyta; class Magnoliopsida; order Malpighiales; family Euphorbiaceae; genus Garcia; species Garcia nutans. The sequence goes on from CANTUV010000045.1 coordinate 43,898,357, forward strand.
CCTGTTGTCCAAAATTGGTTCAATACCTTGGATGATGGAACACAAAGAGTTGGGATTTGCTATACAGGACCTTCGTCCAGTAATATGGATATAATGTCAAGATGGAAGTTACCTTAATGGAAGTGGAGTCCATTAGGCGAAGGCCGAATGAGAATTTTGTGTAGTATGTGAAGAGATGGAGAAACAAGGTCGCTCTTCTCAAGAAGAGGCTCGATGAATCTGATCAAATAAGGATGATTGTGAGAGGAGTGTTGCCTAGTCTGAGGATGTCTTATACACTCATCCATGATTTCAAAGATCTACTCTAAGCTGGTTTGCAAATTGAAGAATGGGAGAGAGAGAAGAACCATTTTTCAACAAGAAGGAACGAGAAAGGAAACTATCATTCTGGTAGCCAAAGCATGCAAAAGGCAGTCGGAGTTAATGCTACTAACCAAGGAACAAAGAGACAGTTTTTAGAATTAGGGAAACCGATGTCTTGGGTTCTCAATAAACTTAAAAGAAAGGAATTGCTACAGCCCTTAAATCCTCATCCTTTGCCTAACCCTCTCTCGCCTAATTTCGACACTAAAGCATTTTGTCAATTTCATCAAATGCAAGGGCATGATACGGATAGATGTGTGAGGCTAAGACATGAGATCCAAAATCTAATTGATAATGGGAAGCTGCCCGAGCCCAATAAGCCAAACACAAATGATAATCCCTTACCAATGTTCAATAGGGTACCACCACCGGCAACCTTCATGATTGGAGGGAGTTTGCATGAAGATTTTGTCATGTCTTCTTTCCAAGATGTGGGTGGAGAAGCAACCAAAGAAGAAGAAGTATTTAGCAAAATTAAACAAGCTATGGTGGGTAAAAAAGTAACAATTTGTGTTGTCAATGGGTTTTGTGATTCAAGCGATAGTGATGATAACCTAGTATCCAAGAAGGAGGAGTGGACTTGGTCTGAGCCCGAAGAAGATGAATTAATGAACACTAGATCTGGTAAGCCTTATGCGAAGCCACCACCTAAGGAGGTAGAAACTAATAAGGGAAAGGAAGTTGAAGTAGGAAATAAAGAAGAGGAAGATGATGTTGTGCTCAAGCAATTGAAAAGAACCCAAGCAAGTGTTAGTATTTGGCATCTATTGGCTACTTCTAAAAAGCACCGAGAAACTATGGCCAAGGCCTTAGCTAGCATGCCAGTTTCTACCTCCACAACACCGGATGAACTGATCAACTTCATAAAAATTGGAGGAGTAATGAAATGTGAAGATGTTCAAGAAAAGAGTGAAGTTAATATGGGAGCAGTTTCTTTTTCAGATGCGGACTTACCGGAGGAGGGGAGAGATCACATCCGCCCTCTCTTTATTAAAATAGAAGTCAAAAGGAGGAGGATTCCATGTGTAATGGTCGATGATGGGTCTACCATAAATGTTTGTCCACTAAAAATATTGCCAAAGCTAGCCATGTCAACAAGAGATCTAAACCTGACTGAGGTAACCATTCGGGCTTATGACAACACTAAGAGACATGTTGAAGGAACTTTCAAAGCCGCTGTCAAGGTTGGTCCAATTGAATCTATTATTGAATTTGTTGTTTTAGACATACTTGTTACCTTCGCCTTACTCTTGGGGCGACCATGGTTTCATCCTCTTGGTGGAGTTCCTTCCACCCTTCATCAAATGATCAAGTTCCCCAACGGAGATGAGACAGTGGTCATCAAAGCTGATGATAATGAGATTGTTAACGCTCTAATGATTGAGAGGCCTCTCAATGGTTTTCAAGTGGCTGTAATTTATGATAATGAAGTAGTGGACTCCAAAGTCTTGATATGATGAAGAACATGAACTACCTTCCCGGAGCTGGTCTTGGAAAGGGTAAGGCCGGTTTGACAAAGCTACCTGATTTTAATACTCAAACTTCCAAGAAGGGGTTGGGATATGATAAAGAAAACAATGTCCAGCCAAAGAAGAGTGAGAAGATGAGGTTCCCACCACTTGAGGAGATCTTTGTCAAAGCTCCAAATATGGGACCACTCCAAGGGAAGCCGAGCCAATCATGTTCATGGGAAAGTTGATCCCAAGTTTTGAAATTTTTGCAGATGTTGCTGAGCTAGTGGAGCAAGTGACAAAAGAGCTCACCCTACCAACCAACAAAGAATCCAATCCAAAATAGAAGAATGAAGCTGTCCTAAAATCCAAGAAGACTCCGGAGGAGATTGCTACCTTAGTTGAAGAAAAGTTTAAAGACATTCTGCCTTATGATTTTGAGAACAATGATTTTGATTTTAATTTTAATTTGTCTACTGTGTATGAGGATGATGATGTTTTCTTTTCCAAAATGAATGCAATCAAGTCTGATTTTGCTTACTTGTGTGATGTTTCTCCTGATGGTTGCATGCATTTAAATAGCAGTTACATGAGCATCTTTAATATTAATTCTGTTGACACACAATCATTAAATTTGGGAACAACCGAAAATCCTAAAAACATTAGCATAGCATCCGGCCTTACTCCTGATGAGAGAGAGAGATTTGAAAAAATATTCAAGAAATATGAAGAGGTGTTTGCTTGGTCTTATAAGGATATGCCTGGAATAGATCTAGACATAACCGAACATCTTATTCCTACTTACACTCATATGAAACCTTTCAAACAAAAGCTTAGGCGATTAAGACCTGAGTGGGCTGAATTGGTTAAAGAAGAGGACACCAAACAAATACAAGTGAAGTTCCTTGAAGTGATAGAATATCCAGATTGGCTAGCCAAAATAGTACCTGTGCCAAAGAAAGATGGAAGAAAAAAGGTCTGTGTGGACTATAAATATTTGAACAAGGCTTCCCCTAAAGATGATTTTCCTTTACCCCATATAGATGTCCTCATTGATAGTGCAGCCTCTAGCGTGCTACACTCATTTGTAGATGGATTTTCTAGATACAACCAAGTGTTAATGGCCCAAGAGAATAAAGCCAAAATAACTTTCATTACTACATGGGGTATATTTTGTTATAGGGTAATGTCGTTCGGCTTAAAGAATGCTGGAGCAACCTATCAAAGGATGGCCACCACACTATTTCATGACATGATGCACAAAGAAGTTGAAGTATATATTGATGATATGATGGTGAAATCGGATACAAGGGAACAACACTTCCAAAACTTAGAGTTATTCTTCGATAGAGCTTTGAAATATAAGCTAAGATTGAACCCGAAGAAGTGTGTGTTCGGGGTTACCTCAGGTAAATTATTGGGACATGTGATTGGTCCAAATGGCATTGAGATCGATCCTAACAAAATTAAAGCGATTAGGGATATGCCAGCCCCAAAGACGGAGAGAGAAGTCTCGAGATTCATTGGTAAATTACAATACATTAGCAGATTTATAGCAAAGCTCACAACAATCTGTGAGCCTATCTTCAAATTGCTTAAAAGGAATCAGCCAGTCCTGTGGAATGAAGAGTGTCAAAAGGCCTTTGAGTGAATGAAAGAGTATTTGTTGAATCCACCTATTTTAAAACCACCTAAACCTGGCAAACCTCTATTACTATACTTAGCAGTAGAAGAAGAGTCAATAGGAGCCATGCTAGCCTAAGTAGATGAGTCAGGGATTGAGCATGCAGTTTACTATTTGAGTAGAAAGCTCCTATCTTAAAAAATTAAGTATAGTATCATTGAAAAGACCTGTATAGCCGTGGTTTGGTCTTCTAAGAAGTTGCGGCATTACTTTCAATCGTATAGTGTGCAAGCAATTTCCAGGTTGGATCCAATAAAGTACTTAAGGGAGACACCCTCTTTGATTGGGAAATATGGTCGCTGGTTGATAATATTAAAAGAATTTGAGATTGAGTATGTAACCAAGAAAACAATCAAAAGTAGAGCAGTGGCAGAATTCCTAGCCCAATAACCATTACCAGATAGCGAAGAGGTAGTCTTTGAATTTTCAGATGAACATTTAGAGGCAATTGAGGTACAAGGGTGGAAAATGTATTTTGATGGAGCAGTAAATAAGAAAGGAGCAGGTTTAGGAGTCATACTAGAATCGCCTAAAGGGGAACTTATCCCTTTAGCCAAAAAGTTGAAATTTAGGGCAACTAATAATATGGTGGAGTATGAAGCTTATATTGTCGGTTTGGAAACCCTAATGATTATGAAGGTGGATAAGGTGGAAGTTTTTGGCGATTCATTGCTAGTAGTATCCCAAATAAATGGAGAGTGGGAGTTGAAAGAAGAAAAATTAAAACCATACCACCATTACTTGACCTTGATGAAGAAGAACTTTAAGGAGTGTATATTTATACATCTATCAAGAGAAGAAAATCAGATGGCTGATGCCCTAGCCACATTGGCTTCGGTATGGGAAAATCCTGTTAGTTTATTCCTTAAGCCTCTAATTTTGACCAGTTCATCAACTCCTTGCTATGAATATGTGACAATCATGGAAACTGATACAGACCATGATGCGTGGTATGATACTATAAGATGATTTTTGGAGGAAAGGGAATATCCATCGGGGGCAACAAAGAAAGAAAGAAGAGCCATAAGGAGGTGGTCTTTGCAATACATCACATTCCATGGGGAGTTATATCAAAGATGGCTTGATGGGGGTTCATTTGAGATGTTTAAGAAAGCCTGAAGTAGAGGGCATCATGTTAGAGATACATGCGGGAAGTTGCAGTCTGCACATGAGTGGTTTGGCCCTAGTTAAGAAGATTATTCGACAAGGTTACTACTGGTTGACCATGGAGAAAGATTGTATTGAGTTTGTAAAGAAGTTCCAACAATGTCAGATGTATGGTAACTTAAATCACATGCCTCCTGAAGAATTACATTCTATGTCTTCACCCTGGCCCTTTGCCACCTGGGGTATTGACATTATAGGGGAGATACATTCGACAGCCTCAAACGGTCACCGTTTCATTGTAGTAGCTGTAGATTATTTTTCAAAATGGGTCGAAGCTGATTCCTTCAACAAACTGGGCACAAGTCAAATGGCTAGATTTATTGAAAAGAACCTCATCTGCAGATATGGGGTCTCGCACAGTGTGATATCAGACAATGGGGTACATTTTTAAGGAGCAGTTAAGGATTTATTCTCAAAGTACCGAATCCATCATCATAGATCCTCTCCTTATAGACCAAAGGCTAATGGTGCAGTAGAAGCAACAAACAAGACAATTAAGCAAATTTTGTCCAAGATGACCAAGATGTACAGGGATTGGTTAGAGATGCTTCCCTTTGCTTTATGGGGATATAGAACAAATGCGCGAACACCTACTGGAAAGACACCGTTCTCTTTGGTTTACGGGATGGAAGTAGTATTGCCATTTGAAATAGAGATCAAGTCATTGAGAGTAGTCTTGGAAATTGAATTGCCTGAAATGGAATGGGTAGCGAGCAGATACACACAGTTAGCTTTACTAGAACAGAGAAGGTTAAAGGCACTATATCATCATCAACTGTATAAAAAGAAGATAGTTCGGGCCTACAATAGAAGGATTAAGATCACAAAACTCAGAGTCGGGGATCTGGTGTTGAAGCAATGTAAGCCTAACATATCTGATCCAAGAGGAAAATTCAGGCCTAGCTGGGAAGGGCCATATGTCGTAAAACAAGTCATGAACAAGGGAGCAGTGAAGCTCTCAGACATGGATGGGAACGAGTTTAGTGAGCCAGTAAACATTGACAGGTTGAAGAGGTTTTATGTATGATATAAAAAAAAAAGAGAAGCTCGCTAGGTTGAAAACCCAAAAGGGCGGCCTAGGCAAAAGTTAGAGCAGTCCGCTAGTTCCGAAAACCTGAAAGGGTGGGCTAGGCAACAATTAGGGCTAAATGAGAGAAAATCATCAATTGGAAAACCCGAAAGGGCTAGTTGGCAATAGGAGTGATCTTGTGTATGCTGGCTTTATGTTTGGCTGTTCCCCAATTTAATAAAATAGAATTAATGTTAAAGTTGTTCTATGTTCACTGTTATAAGTATTTAACCAGATATGGAGGAAATAAATAAACACAATAGCAAAAGGTGATGACAAATTATAAATGGAAAAGAAGCATCTTTCATTACTTTAATTATTTTTCATCCTAACAATACACTTTCTGAATTGACAAATGTAAAATCTATGGCAGTCGATAAGTGTAACATGCAGGCCAGCTTTGCCTCAGCTGATCCAAGTAAGCTTCAATCAAGCAAGGCATGTCTAAATCAGGAGTGAAGTTAGAATCGCAAGACTCAGCCCCATACTGACAGCCAAGTCAGCGAGGATCATAGTAAGTAACTTGACAAAGAGCAGCAAGGGGAACATACATCAAGTATGTCCGCATGGTGATACAAGAAATCTTTCACCAAGGTACCAACCAACGGATGTTGACTTTAGCGCGTGAATGGATCCATACAACCCAGTCAGCATATGAAGAAGCAGGATGGAGTAGCTTCTTAGCATAATGATGCCGTGGCAGATATCTGGAAAAATTCATAGATGGAGTATCAAGCAAGCAGAGACGCTCCTGAAGCCAAAACTACGAGGAAAGAATTAAATTAAAAAAAAAGTCTGCTAAGTTGAAAACCCGCAAGGGCAGCTTAGGTAAAAATTAGGACAGCTCGCTAGCTCTGAAAACCCACATGGGTAGACTAGGCAAAAATTAGAGCAATATAAAAAATATAATAAAAGAGGTCCGCTAAGATGAAAACCCATAAGGTCCGAAAACCCGCATGGGCGGACTAGGCAAAAATTAGAGCAATATATAAAAAAGAAGAAGAAAAAGAAAACCTAAATTGAAAACCCAAAAGGGCAGTTTAGGTAATTACTAGAAGCAGCAACTGACTCCCGGTCAGTCTTTTCGACAATCCTGACTTAAGTTAGTCTAATCCAACTAAAGTCTCGGCTAAGATCACAGGTACCGGTGACAACCCTCCTTCCATTTGGTCCATAATATCCAATACTCGTGGATCAATATCGCCATAAAAAGAAACAAGCAAGAATTGGCCAAGCAAGCAAAGACAAAGCAAGCGTCCCTATGCCTTAGTAGGAGCCAAATGAGAGAGACAAAAATCAATCAAGGAAGCAAGTAGAATTTTCTCACCTCTCATCAACTGAAGAACTTCAGGCTTTGAAATTTGAAATAACATCTGCATCTTCTGTTGAGTCTTGGAAATCAGTATGGGTAACGCCATTTGCTGATTATTTGGATATCCAAGGATGGCCTCAAATTCTTCAATCAAGGGACATATTTCAAAGCCATTAATTTTAAATGTCCTAAAATCCACATTCCAAAAGGAAGCCATGGCATGTAAAAAGGAGTGGTCCAATTTAACATTCTGAAAACACTTTAAAATATCAAGTTTTGACCACAAAATTTGCTTCCAATGAATGGCATCCATATTCTTAAATAGAATTTTTATCTTCTTTAAATGAAGTTCGGTCATGGTTGATGAATGAAGGAAAATCAAAATTGTTAAAAAAATGTCTTTACGTTGAAATGGAAAGTCTTTTGGTTTCTGCATGAAATTATGGTGTCAAAGGTGATTTATATAGAGGAAACAAGCTTTTTCAAATTGATAAGAAAAAGGTGATGGGAAAAGGGCGAGAACATGTTGTATAAGGAAAAGAATTAGCAACGAAATTACTTTACCGTGTTGCATTTGACTTTATAAGTGAGGCTGTGTAAATTTTGAAATATGAAAAAGAAAGTATGATAATTGTGGCACAGTGATAATGACAAAAAAAAAATTGAAATGAAAAAAAAAGTTACAGTAAAGGTGGAAATTATATATTGTTACTATTATTTTTAAGCTTATTGTACAATGTTTATACAATTGATACATTGTTTATACGTTACTAAGAAGGTGGTGGTAGGCCATCAAATAAAGCCCTGAAAAAATCATCGCTTGTTGGAGGAGGAGGCAAATTACTCATCCCGAGTTCACCCGAAGCAGAAGCACCAAAATCCCTTTTACCTTGGAGTTCTGATCTATCATGGTCCTCATCAGAAGTAGATAAAAGGATCTCATGGTCATCAGTTTAGGGGCCTCTAGATGAAGAAGCACCAGGATCCCTCATCCCCTGAAATCGGAAGTATCGGAAATTTTGTTCTGATTGATGATACAAATTTTCAAAATGAGAAGCCTGCTGACGACTAGCTGCCAACTCTTATTAAAGTTTCTTATTTTGTTCTTCAAGCATCCGCTATGAGCTAGGAAGGAAAAGATAAGATCGTACATAATCATGCATACATATAGCATAAATTACCGTGAAATAAGAAAACTTACTAGGTAATTTATATCAATGCCCTGTTGATGAGATGGCATATCTGGCGGAATAGAATGAGAAAATGAAGGGTTAGTAAAAGAAGGTCCAGCCTCATGATTAAATGAGCTAGCAACCTACAGCAATCATTAAAAAGTCAAAATAAGAAAGAAGCGATTGCAATGGAAAAATGGTGAAGGTTTACCTGAGAAGTGCCAGCCCCGAGATATGGAACGAATTCACCTGCCTCTCCATGATGTTCCTCTTCATCTCCACCCTTAATTTCTTCGGGAATTTCTCGTACACCAACAGGAGATACATCAAATTTAAAAAGCCTCATTTGAATAAAATGGGCATAAGATGCACCTGGTGGATATAGAAATGTTTCAACATCATAACTGTGCCGGGCCAACCACCATGCATCCTCCGGCATCGATGTAAAATTTAAAGTATATTCTGGGCAAGGCATCGGAACCCTCCGCTACTCTAGATCGAGAAACCACTCATAAACTCTCTCTCTAAGAAACCAACCACTAGACACTGGGCCAGCGATGACTCGGCGAGTATGTTGGAAAGACAATGCAGCATTCATGAAGGGAGTCCAGTTTGTCCATTCTTCTGGATTTCACCAGGCTAAATTCACCTTCAAAATAACACGAGGTAAGTAAACTTTCACATAAAATTTTAAAGCATACTAATGCTATTTTACCTGGTCCCAGGTTAAATGGCTCAACACAAAGCGTTGAGTATGCACATGGCGAGAGCCGAGAACGTCCACACGATCTGACAATCAGAAATTTAATCTCAGATATCCGACTCTCTCTCGAGAAATACCAAGCACCCTGACAAGGTTATGCTCGTATGCCCATGCCTACAACAACAATAAAAAATCAAATTCACATAAAAAAGAATGAAATTGACATTGGTGGAAGAAGAGTACCTCGACAACCGCCATCAAGCTGACGAAAGACTTCTTATTTCGACAAATTTTATCAAGACCATGGTAAAGACAGGCGAGACCAGCTTCACCCCAGCCATAAAGTGGTACCATTTTGAAATAAGAAAGGGCCCTCAACACTGACAATTGGATGGTGGATTCAATGCTACCTAAGATGGTCGACCCAAGCAAATATAACAAAAATCCTCGAGCATACTCTTGGGCCGTGTCTCTGTGAATCTGTCCTTCGTAATTTATCCAATAACTATGAATTGGCTCGATTTTTATCTTAAAAGGCCCTTTATATGATGGTTCCATACCAATTAATTGCTGAATTTCTTCAAATGTCAAAATATCATTGATAAGAGGAACCGGAACACCATCATACCGAATGCCGGTTACAGCAGCAAAATCGACCGGACCAATTGTCATCTCTCCAATGGGCAAGTGAAAAGTATGAGTTGTGTCCAACCATCGTTCTGTAAGTGCCTGGACTATGCTCCGGTCTATCAGATACTTCACAGATGGTAATTGCAAGATAAAGCTCTCAAAATCGCAATCTCGGATGATCTGCCTTATCCGAGAAGGCGCTACATCATACCATTGTCAGATACACCCTCCGACCCGAACAACACAACGATCACGCTAATACGGAGCTAGGTAAGTTAATACCAGGTAAGTACATATTATTATATCTACTTAAATTAATTTATTTTTCCTAAATTTTTTAAAAAATAATAATATAAAAATATAAATAAAAATAAAGACAAATATAATAATAATAAAATAAATAAAATAAAATAAAAGCATAAAAAATAAATGACAAAATAATAATAATAATAATAAAATAATAATAAATAAATAAATAATAATAATAATAAATAAATACCAGGAAAGACAAAACAAAAGAAAAGAAAAGAAGAAAAATAATTACCTGGCTCTTTTGGTTTGAACTATAATGAAGCGGCATCCCGGCTAGTAGATCTATATTCTCATCTTTATGATGCCGAATAAACTCCAATAACTCAGCATTAGAATGAGTTCCTGATCTTGAAGCATGTATTTTTGTCAAAACTATATTCTAAATTTGAAAGAATTATAGTAATGAGTGAACGAAATTAAAGATTCTATTGTGAATGAAATAAGGAAATTCATTCATTTATATAGAGGAACGGCAAAGAAAAAACAAAATTCAAAAAGTAAATTTTACTATTGATAAATAGTAAATTACTATTTATAAATAGTAGGTTACTATTTATAAATAGTAAATAGTGCATGAACAGTGACTACATAGTAAACACTTTAATCATTCAATTTAATCATTCAAATACTTGCATGTATACACAAATATTTTTACACGGAGGGGGCAAAGAGAAGACATGTGCATAAAAATTAGCCAAACTTTTTGAAACAAAAAAAAATATTTTTTGCAGATAATTAAATCTTTATCAGCTCGGATCTAGAACCCAAATTATCCTTAGGTCCAGAACCTAAAATCTCTTCTATGTCCAGAACTTAGCTCGGGTCCAGAACCCAAATTATCCTTAGGTCCAGAACCTAGAATCTCTTGTAAGTCCAAAACTTAGCTCGGGTCCAGAACCCAAATTATCCTTAGGTCCAGAACCTAGAATCTCTTCTAAGTCCAGAACTTAGCTCGGGTCCAGAACCCAAATTATCCTTAGGGCCAGAACCTATAATCTCTTCTAAGTCCAGAACTTAGCTCGGGTCCAGAACCCAAATTATCCTTAGGTCCAGAACCTAGAATATCTTCTAAATCCAAAACTTAGCTCGGGTCTAGAATCCAAATTATCCTTAGGTCCAGAACCTAAAATCTCTTCTAAGTCTAGAACTTAGCTCGGGTCCCGAACCTAAATTATCCTTAGGTCCAGAACCTAGAATCTCTTCTAAGTCCAGAACTTAGCTCGGGTCCAGAACTCAAATTATCCTTAGGTCTAGGATCTAAAATCTCTTCTAAGTCCAAAACTTAGCTTGGGTCCAGAACCGAAATTATCCTTAGGTCTAAAACCTAAAATCTCTTCTAAGTCCAGAACGTAGCCCGGGTTCAGAACCCAAAATTACCCTTAAGTCCAAAACCTAAAACTATTCCTTGAATCCAGAATTCAAACCGGGTCCAGAACCCAAAACCTCAACCATCTCAGAAAAATTAAGTCTTATTGCTTTTCACTCTCTTTTACTAAAGTCTCAGATCATTCAAGCAAGGGGCAAACTGTAGATCCTTAATTTTTGACCCAGTCCGGTCCAATATATTTTATTTAGTCCAAAATAATTTTTGTGTTATCTTAATTAAATAATATTTATTTTAGTATTTATTTTTTATAATTTTTAAAAATTATTAAAATAATAAAAAATAATAATAATAAATAAATAAAAATAAAAATCCGCGACGAAAAAATCGGTGATGAAAAAATTCGTTGCTGAAAGCGTTGGACGAAATGGCCTTGGGCCATTTCACCCGAAGGAGTTTCCTGTGGGCGAAATGGCCCGCAGCCCACCCCTTACAATTTCGCTCGTAATCCCTCGTAGTAGCCCGCAACAGTTTTTTTGCCAGCAAAATTTTTTCGACATAATTTTTTTCGAAACCAAATTCTATTTAGTTTTGGTTTTCTTTTCCTAAGTAAATACAGTTTTGTTAAGCAATTAAAATTAATCATCTAAATTTCCTATAAATAACACTAAAAACACATAAAAAGAAGGAGGGAAAAACTTTGAAGAGATTGAACTTTAAACATTGAAGGAACTTGGCAGTAAAACGATCAGACTTTTTAGAGAAGAATAAGCAAGCAATCAATCCATCAAAGGCAGCCATCTTGCCTTTGTCCTTGTTCATCCAAGAAGCAATTTTTGGTGGAACCAACAAACGAAGGTTTGAATATGTAGTTTTTTTGTTTCTTACAATAGCTTGAATCATTAAATTGTTTCTTTTTGTTCTAAAACCTGAGAGCACTAATTTACTTCTTCTAAACTTTATAACCTTAAATCGTCTCCTCTATTTTCAAAAACCCTAAAATTAATTTTCTATTTCTTCTAAAATCTAAGAACCCTAACCTATTTCTTCAAAATCTTAAAACCTTAATCTACTTTCCAACTTTCCAAAACCTTAAATCATTTTATTAATTCCCAAAACCCTAATCTGCTTTCCAATTTTCCAAAACCTTAAAACCCTAAATTGATCCTTCTATTTCCAAAAACCCTAAAAACATACTTTCTGTTTCCAAAAAAACCTTAAATCATCTTGCCTATTTCCAAAAACTTTATAAAACTATAAATTGTTTTCTCAAATTCAAAAATCAAATATATTTTCCAAAACACTAAAAACCCTAATTCAACTTCAAAGCCAAAAACGGTAAACCCCAAACTAGTAAACTTGAACCCTAATTATCCTAAACCCTAATCCTTAAAATCTTAAAACCTTATAAACCTAAATATTAAAATTCAACACAGTAAGCCTAAAAACAACAATCCAGTAGCTAATAATCATAAACCTAATGTTTTAATATCCAAACCCTAATTTCATGATTTTACCCCTCAAACCCTAATTTTGTTAATCAAAGAACCTTATCAATCTCTTAAATTGTAAAACCTTAATCAATTTAAATTCCCTTAAAACTTATAGTAGCCTAAACCAATAAATTCCAAAACCCTAAATATTAATTAAAGAACTTTAAATGAGAAACAGTAACTTCAATTTGTATCTTTCCTTACCTTATTTGATTATATTGTTTATTATATGCTTTGATTTATTTACGTTCAATGCTTGGTTTATTTAAATTATCATGGATGTTTGCTTTCTATTTTGATTGATGTTTAATATCTTTGACGAATGATTTATTTATGATGAATGGTTATTTACTTCTATCGATTTATTTTGATTTCCAAATGTTGTAAGAGGTATGTTTCCACTTTGTGGGTACCTCATTAGTTAAATATCATGTAATTTAAATTGCTTTTATATGTTAGACCAATGTAAGGGACATGTTTCTACCTTTTGGTGGGTGTCCTATTAGTTTAGACATGGATGATGTAAGGGCATGTTTCTATCTTCGGATGGGTATTCATTTATTTGCTTTGTTTGGACATTACTTTGATTTTAATATAACAATGCTTTATTTCAATTGTTGCATGTAATATGGATAATATTGTTATATTTAAGAATTTTATAATATTAAGACCTATAAAGAAGGCCGATTCCAATAAACTGGGCATTGTGGGAGTGCTGGGCCATTTCTCACCTTTCCCACACGTACCTAACTTTCTGAACCCATTAGGGGGTTGGGGATTCCTTAGGAATCGAGTCATCCACCCCTTTCTTTTTCCTAGCCCATCCGGGTGGCGACTCCATTTTCTCCGAACTTAGGTCCGTGTTCTCTAGGGCCCCGCACCTAAACAGTGCTGAAGTAGCAAGAACCATTCCACCGGGAGTGGGGGCAAAAATCCCCGCTCATAGAATGCACCAGCTGCATTCATGGATTTAATGAATTAGGTGTTTAGGCCATACCTAGATCAGTTTGTGGTAGTGTTCATTGATGATATCCTGGTATACTCTTACAGTAAGAAGGGTATGATAGATATTTACGAATTGTGTTGCAAACCTTAAGAGAGAAAAAGTTGTATGCCAAATTATTCAAGTGTGAATTCTGGTTGGATCAAGTTACATTCCTTAGGCATGTTGTTTCAATAGAGGGTATAAAAGTTGATCCTAGTAAAGTTGAAGCAATCTTGAATTGGAACCCACCAAAGAATGTAACCGAGATTAGAAGTTTTCTGGGATTAGCTGGTTAGTATCATTGATTTGTGAAGGGATTTTCCATGATAGCTTTGCCACTCACCAAACTACTTTGAAAAGATGTGAAATTTGTGTGGATTGATTGATGTTAGGCGAGTTTTGAATAGTTGAGGGACATGTTAACTGAAGCTCCAGTCCTTACCTTGCCTATGGAAGGTAAACCCTATGTGATATATAGTGATGCTTCACATAATGGCTTAGGCTGTGTTCTGATGTAGAAGGGTATAGTCATTGCTTATGCATCCCGATAGTTGAAGCCTCATGAGTTAAACTATCCAACTCATGATTTGGATTTGGCAGCCATTGTATTTGCATTAAAGATTTGGACACACTACTTATATGGGGAGAAGAGTTTTATTTACACTGATCATAAGAGTTTAAAATATTTGGGTGTCTAGAAAGTGTTAAATCTTTGACAGAGGCGGTGGTTAGAATTAATAAAGGATTATGATTGTCTAATTGATTATCACCCTGATAAGGAAGATGTAGTTCTAGATGCATTGAGTCAAAAGTTAGTGGCAGGGTTGACTGCCTATGCTCTTGTTTTGCTTGTTGAGTTATGAGCATTGCATGTCAGATTTGAGGATTGTGATGATGGTGCTCATATGGCTCCGTTGCAAGTGAAGCCATTGTTGATTGATCAAATTAAAGAAACACAGACATCAGTTATGAAATTCCAAAAGATTGTTGAGGATTGCAAAAAGGGGGAGAGTAGGGATTTTCATGTGAGAGATGATGGTGGTGTATGGTACATAGGAAGATTATGTGTTCTGAGGATGTGGAATTGAGAAAGAGAATTTTGGAAGAAGCACAACATTCTTCATATGCTATGCACCCTGGAAGTACTAATATGTATCATGATTTGAAACAACATTATTGGTGGTCTGGTATGAAGAGGGACATAGCATAGTTTGTTTCTAGATGTCTCACCTATCAGAGAGTGAAGGCTAAACATCAAGTTTCTTCAGGATTGTTATAGCCTTTATCAGTACCTGAATGGAAATGGAAGCATGTAGCTACGGACTTTGTGGCTGGATTACCTTTGACCCAGAGAAAATATGATGCAATCTGAGTGGTAGTAGATAGATTAACAAAGTCAACTCATTTCCTTTTGGTCAGGATGGACTACTCCCTGGATAGGCTGGCTGAATTATATATCAGTGAGATAGTGAGGTTACATGAAGTCCCAATTTCAATAATATCAGATCGAGATCCCAGATTTACATCAAGATTTTGGAAAATTTTACAACATGCTTTGCGTAGTCAATTATATTTTAGTACTGTTTTCCATCCGCAGACAGATGGACAATCTAAGGGGGTGATACATGTATTATAGGACATGTTAAGAAGTTGTGTTATCAAGTTTATTGGGAGATGGGATAGGCATTTACCTTTAGTGGAATTTTCATATAATAATAGTTTCCAGTCTAGTATTGGGATGGCTCCTTATGAAGCTTTATATGGTAGGAAGTGTACGACACCGTTGTGTTGGGACAAGGTTGGAGAAGGCAAGCTTATAGGTCCCGATTTGATTAAGGAAATAGAGGAAAAAGTTAAGGTAATTCATGATAGATTGAAAATAGCTTCATAGTGTCGCCTTGGAAGAAGATTTTAAGATTTGGTCAAAAAGGAAAGTTGAGTCCTCTATTCATTGGGCCGTATGAGATACTGGAGAGAATAGGACCTGTGGCCTATCAATTGGCTTTGCCACCTGAATTGGAAAAGATCCATAATGTTTTCTACGTCTCTTTGCTTCGAAGATATAGATTGGATCCATCTCATGTTTTATCAGTGGAGTCGATCGAGGTGAATTTAGATCTAATGAAGAGGAACTAGTGACGATTTTGGCACATGAAATAAAGGAGCTGAGAAATAAGAAAGCATCATTAGTTAAAGTCCTTTGGAGGAACCATTCCACTGAAAAGGCAACATGGGAGAGTGAGATGACGATGCGGAGCCAGTATCTTCAATTATTTCAAAGCTGATGCCAGATAATTTCGAGGACGAAATTACTTAAGAGGGAGAGAATTATAGCATCCGCTTAATTGCTAGGTTTTAAATTAAATTAAATTAAATTAAACAATTTAAGGAAGAAATGATGAGTTAGAAGTGAGAAATAGGTAATTTATATGTGAAATATAAAAGAAATATACATTACATATAAAGTCAAATAATAGTTAGAAAAGTCAACAGATGAATAGTAAAATGAAGGGTAAAATGGTAATTATACTTAAAAAAATAAATAAATAAAATAATTCAAAAATAAATTTATTTTTGGATGGATGTTAAAAATTAGTGAATTAAAAATAATTAAATAAATAATAAATAAAAATAATTAAATAATATATATGAAGATATTTTTTAAAAGAAAGAAATAAGTTAAAAAATACTATTTATCATTTTCTTCTTCTCTTCTCTCTCAAGCACGAATTTCACCATGGCCAAAGGTGATTGTTGCTCCAAACACTACATTTTGAAGGATTTTAAAGGATTGAAGTAGGATTTAGTGGTTTTTTCATTAGTTAGTAAGCTTTCCTACCTAATTTTCCAATTTTATGAAAGTTTATGAATATGTTTCAATTGAGTTTTATGAAAGAGTGTGTTATAATTGTTGGAATGATTATGGATGATATTATTTTGATGAGTAAATATTGATTTTAAGGTTAGATGGAAGAAAAGTTTGAGTTAAGTCAGAGTTTTGGAGGGGTAGTAAAGAGTTAGGGCTTTGGGAATAGTAATCACAAAGAATTTATGTTTAATTGATTTTATGATTTGAATTATGTTATTTAATGTTGTTAATGATATAAATAAACTCAAATTACCATATGGAATTAGTTAGAATGAAAAACCAAAATTAAAGTGGCTTAGGGCAAAATTTTAAAACTTTGGAGAAAATGTGATACATTGTGTTTTAATATTTAAAATGTGTTAAAATATAATGTATTAATTATATTTAATCTAAAAACTCAATTTGGAATGTATTAGAATGATTTTCTAGAGTTAAAGTGCGTTATGGCAAAAACTTGAAAAATTATAAATTAAGCCTTAATTCTTGTTTTAGGTTTTAAACACTTAGAAATATGATATTAATTGATTATGTTCATTCACATTAGGTATAGGTGTTGAGTATATAGGATTTCCATGCAAAGACTTTTGGATGTTTTGGAAGTGGAGTGGAGTTTTAACTCCATTTATCTCTTTAAAGAGGTTAGTACATACTTTTGAATTGAGTGTAGTTGATTTTATTAATTTTGTGCATAACACATTTCATTATGTGAATGTGTATGTATGACATTGTTTGAAGCAACAATGCTTGATTTAAGTTGATTGTAGCATGATAAGCCATTTGAGCATGGTTAAATAAAATATTTGTATAAAATGTGTAAAGTGCAATTTATACACTAACATGAGGAAGTAAACCACATTTGCATTATTTATGATAATGATTTGTGGAAACTATGGTGTTAGTCGAAATGTAAAAGCACATTGAAAGGAATGTGTACTATGTGTATCTTATATATTATCTAGTTGCTAGAAGATTATGCTTGGATGTTGGTATACCATACACCAAAATAGATGAGACACTGGGCAACATAAAAATATACTTACGCCCATGTGAGAAACCAATAATAGATAAGGCAACGAGCCTGGGACTTGATAATTATATAAGATATTTGGGCCCATGTTTAGAGTGTTGTTTAATGTGTATAATAAAAATGTTTGACATTTTTAACATGATGCATATATGGCATTATCTATGTATGACATCATTTTTATATTTAATTTAAGTATTTATTACTAGGTAATATACTTAGCACAATTAAATTTCATCGCACAGGTGACAGGTATATTCGGGTGATCCAGAGAGTGTTGCTAGACCACCCCAGGTCTAGGTTTTTGTGTGTGAAGACCTTTATGCTACTAAGGACCAGTGCCACTTGCATATCATTTATACACTTTTAAACTTTTTAAAATGCTTTTGAGTTTATACATTATATATATATAATCATGTATATGGTGTAAAATATATGTTTTTCCTTTGGTGTAATATATTAAATAATAATGGGATTTATATGTATATATATACGAACGTGTTTTTGATAAAATATTAGTGGATTGAGCCATTGGGCTATTTTGGAGAAATGTATGCATTGAATAAATAATAGGAAGTGTATTTTAATTGCAGGTTGGGTTATTTAAAATTTGGGATCATCCAAAATGCAAATAAAACTTTGTCAAATTTTTTCCAGAGATTTTCCATTTAATACCTTTGTACTTTCAATTTACTAATGGTTAATTTTATTTATTTATTAAAATACATTTTAAGTATTCTTAAATGATTACCATAAAATTAATTTTTTTTAAAGAGACTATAATGTAACATTTTTGTATTCAATATACGTATTTTACATATACCAGGTGTATATATTATATGTATATAAGGTATAAGGGTGTTACATCAAATCTTCGGCACTTCTCAATCTTATCAGACATAATCCTTCCTGCATACTTACTCAACCAGATGAAACCTTTCTCATAATCTGTCACTGTCTTCAATTCTTGCTTTAAACTTAAAAACTCTTTCTTTTTAACATCTTTATACTCTCAAGGAGTATATTTCTTGTCAAACTCCTGTAGAAAATCATCATATTTTAATACCGGAGGATCATCTGTGGCATGGAGAAATGTCTTTCACTAATCATAAGCGTCCTATACTAGCCTGTAACTGGATAAATATCCTCTGAACTCTATCCAGCCGCTGCTCCACTATAGCTGGATCAGTAGTGCCAAAGAAATATATAGCTCCAAATTTCCTTAGCTTGTCATACTTTCTGGTTGGTAGTTGCTGCTACTATGGTTGTTGTACCAGAGCTTGCCATAACAACTCTACCATCTGTCGCACACAGACTGGTGGAACTTCCTCAACTGCTGGTCTAATTGGCACTGATGCCTCCCCAGAGATCTCTGCACCAGATCTAACATCACCCTCTTCAGGAGTAACACTCTTGGCACTCCCCTCACCAGGCTCATGCATCTGAGATGTCATGTCCGCCAATGTTTATAAATATAGAAAGAACCACCACATCAGGGACCAGATAAAATAAAAGTGTAATGCATGTATGACATGTTAAAATCACATTTAAAATTCCATTCCTTCTCTCCAGAAACCCACCTAGGTTGAGAATCTCAAACCTAGGCTCTGATATCGAAATAAATTTAACACCCTTATACCCCATATACATATAATATATACACTTGGTATATGTAAATATGCATATATAATATAAAAATGCCACGGTTCCCAGTCTTCCAAAATTCTATATTTCCAAGAAAATATTCATAATTTAAAATATAATTTAATCAACAAATAAAAACAATTTTTTATTAATATTAACTACCAAAAATACAAATTTATAAGTAAAAATCTATAGGAAAAATTAACCAGTGTCTTGTCTGTATTTCGAAAAAATCTCAAATTTCAAATTTCACAAACTGCATTTAAAATACACTCCCCATCATTTATGCAATAGATATATTTCCCTAAAATAGCCCAACAACTCAATCCACCAACATTTTACTAAAACACATCCATCAATAAATATATATATAAGTTCGATTTTTTTTCTTTCCAACATTTAACACAAAAAGGAAATCTTTATACTTTACATCATATACAAGTTAATATGTATATATAATGTGCATACTCAAATGCATTTCAAAAAGTTTAAAGTGTATAAACATGATATGCAGGTGGAATTGGATCGTGGCAGCTCAAATATCTTCACAAACAACCAACTATAACCTAGACCTGGGGTGGTCTAGCAACACTCTCTGAATCCTTCGGATCTGTGTTTAGGTCATTTTTGTACTAGTTTTTAGTATGATTTTATATGTGTTTCAGTTAATGTTTTGATTGATTTTTGTTTTAAGTGTGTTTAAAGTGTTTGTTTTAGGTTTAGGTGCAAAAACACCCTTGGAAGATCAAAACAGTGAAAAACAGAGCAAAAATGAAGAGACACGGCCAAGTCTCTGGCCGTGTCTCACCTGATGAGCAAAACCAAAGAACAGAGCAAAAAAGAGCAAAATTGAAGGCAGCAGAGGACACACCCAGGGGACACGGCCATGTCCCTCCAAAGAAGCCCAGACACGGCCAAGTTGCTCAAGCTTGGCCGTGTCTCACTTCAATCCAAAGCAAAAGAGGAAGAAACTCTCACAGTAGGTGACACAGGCAAGGGACACGGCCAAGTCACTGGTCGTGTCCCTCCCAAAATGATCCAACAAGGCCAAGTCACTCCAAACACAGCCATGTCACTCAACCAAAGAAGAAAAGAAGAAATTTGAGACAGAAGCGAACACAAGCAATGGACACGGCCAAGTCACTGGTCGTGTCCCTCAAAAATAGTCCAACACGGCCGTGTCACTCTCAACTTGGCCGTGTCTCTCATGGACCAAAGACTCAGACATGGCCAAGTCTCCTTTAACTTGGCCGTGTCACCTAGATTTCTATAAAAACGTTCGTACGACAGAAAAGAAAGGTGAACGGGAGAGCGGCTAGGGTTAGGAGCAAAAATAAAAGAAAAGAGAAGAGGGGGAAAACTCCTAACTTGGGATGAGGAGAGAGTGACACTCTCCTTATCCCTCATCTTCATCCTCCATCTTCATCTTCTCCATCCTCCATTGACAAGCTTCAATTTGGTTCTTTGGGATAAATTGGGTTACAAGCTCTCAAAGGTTGAAGAAGCTTCATTGAAAGGAGTGGTGACTTGAGAAAGCTCCATTCCATCTTCCAAAGGCACAATCAATTGAAGGATTGGTGACTTAAGAAAGCTCCATCCATATTGCAAGGGGAATCAACCATTGAAGAGGCTTGAGTTCTTCATCATACATCAAGTGGAGCTAGGAGGAAGATTAGCAATCCTACTCTTAGCATCTTCACAAGGGGTTTTTCTATTCTCTCTTTTAATTCATTTCAATATTGTTTCTGCTGTATTAAGAGATTGATATTGCAAATGAACAATTTGTATTTGTTTTATATTGAGTTGAATGGTTGTTCTAAATTGATGATGTTGAGCTAAATACCCATGCCTGGGGTTTGTAGTATATTTGATTGAATTCTTTGATTTGATATTTCCATTGATTACCTTGTTGTTGGTTGATTGCATTGGATTGTATGCTAGGTTAATAGATTAGCTACCTATTGATCTTTAGATAATGAATGAAGGACCGAGAGGTGAAGTTTGGTATCAGAATTATGCAATCGACTACCCTATGAATGAATTAGAAATATAAGTTCTAGGGTTTTATTAATTTGCAAATGTTAAATAATTGGTTATTGCTATTTCATGAATGTGAGAACTAATGAATTGGTAATTGACTAATTAATCTTAAGAAACAAATTAATTATAAGGCTATGATTAATTGAGAATTTAGTTTTGATTGAATGGACCTATAATCCTAAGCACTTTCCCGAGAACTGAATTGATCTTGTGCATCCATTACACACTTCAACCCTACGCACGTTAATCTTAGGTTTAAATTGTTCTTTAGCATTTCAAACAACAAACTTTAGCTTTTAATTTAATTGCTTTAATCAAGCTAGTACGAACCACACCTTCTTGGGGAAATGACCTTGAGGCGATCACCTTTGCTACAGCTACCTCGTATACTTGCGAGTGACGCTTTGTAGTAGTACTTAATTTGAGCGCAACAAGTTTTTGGCGCCGCTGCCGGGGAAGGTTGTTCAGTAGTGATAGTTTGATCTTTCTTTTCATTGTTTGTTTATTTTCTGTGCATTGTTTGTTTGTTTTGTTTTTCTTTAAATCTATTTATTTGTTTGTTTTCTTTAAGTTGCTAAGTGTCTTGTGTAAATATGCAATTTTCAAGGTACGCAGGGGTTTACGATGATAGCCCATACTCTGACATGGCATGGCAATTAGCAGAATTAACGAACCAACTTAAGATGCTAAATGCCAGAGGAAGAACTCCTAAGCCTACTCGTGAAGTATGTTCAACATGTGGCATTGCAGGACATAGCGCAAACATGTGTTCATTTAGTTATGGACAATATCAAGAGAGGCAAGAGGAAGAATATGCCTATGAAAGTTTCTAGCAAAGGGGTAGAAGTAATCCATATTCCAATCCTTGTAATCCAAATTGGAGAAACTACCCAAATTTTTCTTGGGAAAACCAGCAGCACATTCCACTTCCAAATTTTTTTCAACCTTACCAAAGAAGTTCTTACTCTCAAGAACAATATTCAAATCAAGAGTACCTTAAGCAACCCACATTAGAAGATAGTTTGAATGCCTTCATTCAAATTAGTGCGCAAAATCAAAGTAAACTTAAGGAACCCACTTTGGAAGATAGTTTGAATGCCTTCATTCAAATTAGCTCACAAAACCATGATAAATTCAAGAAATCCACAATGGAAGATGATTTGAATGCTTACCTTCAAATTAGCACAGAAATTCAGGAAGGAAGCAATGTGAGGTTTGATTCTTTGGAAGAATCATTGAAGAGGGTGGAGAAGCAAGTTGGGCAACTGGCACATCAACTCCAAGCACACCAAGCGAAGGAAATTCCTAGCCAATTGGAGCAAATAGAGGTAATCACAAATTTTAAGAATGATCAGGTGATATATAACGATTTTTGTGATTCGTTTGATGCAGGAACTAACAACGAAGAAGATGGCGAGGAAATGCAATCAGACATAGAGGAGTTAATTCAATCAAAGGAGGAGGAGAATTTGGAAGCATCGACTTCAACGAATTTGCATGAACCTTCAAATCCTTGTATGCCACCAATCCCATTCCCAAGTAAGCTGAATGCAGAGAAACAAGGTATGCAACTTTCTGAACTTCATGACATGCCCTATAGTGAAGATAGTGTAGATGAGCTTGAGGTGGCCATGACCATAGAAGTAGAGCCTAATTCTTCCAAATTAGAAATTGATGAGGGCAATTTACTAGAGAATAATGAGATTGTTGAGGGAGAACTTCAAATTGCTAAAGAGAATGTAGAACACATTCAACCAAACTTGGTTGAATTTAAAAAGACCCCAGGAATTTTGAAAGATGTTTTGGTTGGGGAATACAATATGCAACAAATTATCATCTCTCCCACTCTTGGTGGTGAGAACGAGCAAAAACCATATAAAACCATGTTGCAAACTGAAAAAGGTTCTTACTATGTCCCTATAGCATTAAAAAATCAAACTAAGACAACTCTCACATATTCTTTTTGAACAATTGCTCCCTTAAGAATGCTACCTAGGCTTTTCAATACATTGGGCACTTTTCAAAGTTGCATGGTGTTCATCCTCTCGGTCATGGGCTCCAATTGGATTATGGGTGGAAGGAGACCCACATATTGTATATGGGAACGATGGAAATCAGGTATCATCTAAACTTTCTCTGTAGTATGCATGCTCACATTGAGGACAATGTGAATCTTTAAGTGTGGGGTGCATTATGTGTTTTGTGTTTTTACTTTTGTTTTTGTGTTTTTACTTTTAAGTTGTTTTTGTTTAAGTTTTAGTTAATGTTTTTGAATGTTTTTCGTTGAATAAATGAATTTTAGGAAGTTCAATTGTTATAAAATTGTTGATTGATGACCTTTGAATTTTTGAAACATGAATTTGAGAATTGAGTAGAATTGGTGCTTATTGTCAATTTTGTCGGTTTTTCTTTGCATTGCCATTAACCTAGTGAGGAATTGAGCCATCAACCTATCATTATTGTTGTGGGTGAACATCTTTGATTGATGAGTTGCTAGAACTTGCTTTGACATACATTTTAAGATTACATAAAAATTTCAATTTTGCATCAAAATGATTAAGGCAAGTAGGTGAAACCACTTTGGCTTAAAAAGACCAACCCTATTTTTAACCTTAGTCAGCCAATTTTGAGCCTATTTTATTTTTCCTTTTCTTTCTTTTGCACAACACTATTAGCTTGAACCTTGTTGTTTAACTCTTATCCTTTCATTAGGTCAAGAACATTTCAAGAGCGTTTATGACCGAGTGTTGTGTTGAATTAAGTGTGGGGTTAAATTTAGTAGGTTTAAGATTGCAAAGCAAAATAAAAACTTGTACAAAAACTTGTGTACAAGAAAAAGGAAAAAAATAATAAAAGAAAAAACAAGAGAAAAAGAAAAAAAATATGTATATAATAATAAGAATAATTGTTGTTCTTGTTGAAAGGGTTGGAATGTATCATTGCAATATTTAATAAGTGAATTCCCTTGTAAAGCCCTTTAATGTCAATGGGTATATGAGAGAAAGGTGTTTTGGGATTGTTAGTTATTCATAGATCGGTTACTTCATTCTTGAAGTGCTCTTGAACTTAATGATTAAGCTCACATATCCTAAATATCATGCCTTTACCTTAGCCTCATTACAACCCAATAAAGACCTTTTGATTGATGCTTGATTTTTATTTTGTGGTGGAGATTTGATTGATAAGCAAGCCTATGGTAATAATATTTCATTGTTTGTTATGAGTGTAAACACCACCATGATCAAACACTTGTAAGAGTTGGTGAGGGAGCGATAACATTGGTTATGGATGGAAAGCCACTTAATTGCATGAGTGTCGATTTTGTTTGATTCGATATTGATTGCGAAATTAGGATAGGGAAGTCTTGATGCATCTTTATAACTCTTGAACTTAACAAAATTCATCTTGTTTATTGTATTTTGATTTTAGCCTTGCTTGGGGACAAGCAATGATTTAAGCGTGGGGTAGTTGTTTAGGTCATTTTTGTACTAGTTTTTAGTATGATTTTATATGTGTTTCAGTTAATGTTTTGATTGATTTTTGTTTTAAGTGTGTTTAAAGTGTTTGTTTTAGGTTTAGGTGCAAAAACACCCTTGGAAGATCAAAACAGTGAAAAACAGAGCAAAAATGAAGAGACACAGCCAAGTCTCTGGCCGTGTCTCACCTGATGAGCAAAACCAAAGAACAGAGCAAAAAAGAGCAAAATTGAAGGCAGGAGAGGACACACCCAGGGGACACGGCCGTGTCCTTGGCCGTGTCCCTCCAAAGAAGCCCAGACACGGCCAAGTTGCTCAAGCTTGGCCGTGTCTCACTTCAATCCAAAGCAAAAGAGGAAGAAACTCTCACAGTAGGTGACACAGGCAAGGGACACGGCCAGCGGCCAAGTCACTAGCCGTGTCCCTCCCAAAATGATCCAACACGGCCAAGTCACTCCAAACATGGCCGTGTCACTCAACCAAAGAAGAAAAGAAGAAATCTGAGACAGAAGCGAACACAAGCAAGGGACACGGCCAAGTCACTGGCCGTGTCCCTCCAAAATAGTCCAACACGGCTGTGTCACTCTCAACTTCGCCGTGTCTCTCATGGACCAAAGACTCAGACACGGGCAAGTCTCCTTTAACTTGGCCGTGTCACCTGGATTTCTATAAAAGCGTTTGCACGACAGAAAAGAAAGGTGAACGGGAGAGCGGCTAGGGTTAGGAGCAAAAAGAAAAGAAAAGAGAAGAGAGGGAAAACTCCTAGCTTGGGATGAGGAGAGAGTGACACTCTCCTTGTCCCTCATCTTCATCCTCCATCTTCATCTTCTCCATCCTCCATTGACAAGCTTCAATTTGGTTCTTTGGGATAAATTGGGTTACAAGCTCTCAAAGGTTGAAGAAGCTTCATTGAAAGGAGTGGTGACTTGAGAAAGCTCCATTCCATCTTCCAAAGGCACAATCAATTGAAGGATTGGTGACTTGAGAAAGCTCCATCCATATTGCAAGGGGAATCAACCATTGAAGAGGCTTGAGTTCTTCATCATACATCAAATGGTGCTAGGAGGAAGATTAGCAATCCTACTCTTGGCATCTTCACAAGGGGTTTTTCTATTCTCTCTTTTAATTCATTTCAATATTGTTTCTGCTGTATTAAGAGATTGATATTGCAAATGAACAATTTGTATTTGTTTTATATTGAGTTGAATGGTTGTTCTAAATTGATGATGTTGAGCTAAATACCCATGCCTGGGGTTTGTAGTATATTTGATTGAATTCTTTGATTTGATATTTCCATTGATTACCTTGTTGTTGGTTGATTGCATTGGATTGTATGCTAGGTTAATAGATTAGCTACCTATTGATCTTTAGATAATGAATGAAGGACCGAGAGGTGAAGTTTGGTATCGAAATTATGCAATCGACTACCCTATGAATGAATTAGAAATATAAGTTCTAGGGTTTTATTAATTTGCAAATGTTAAATAATTGGTTATTGCTATTTCATGAATGTGAGAACTAATGAATTGGTAATTGACTAATTAATCTTAAGAAACAAATTAATTATAAGGCTATGATTAATTGAGAATTGAGTTTTGATTGAATGGACCTATAATCCTAAGCACTTTCCCGAGAACTGAATTGATCTTGTGCATCCATTGCACACTTCAACCCTACGCACATTAATCTTAGGTTTAAATTGTTCTTTAGCATTTCAAACAACAAACTTTAGCTTTTAATTTAATTGCTTTAATCAAGCTAGTACGAACCACACCTTCTTGGGGAAATGACCTTGGGGCGATCACCTTTGCTACAGCTATCTCGTATACTTGCGAGTGACGCTTTGTAGTAGTACTTAATTTGAGCGCAACAATCTGCCCTGTCACCTACGTCATGAAATTTATTTGTGCTAAGCATAAAGCTTAGTGATAAATACTTTAGTACAAATAAATTACACTTTGTAAACAATACCATGAATGTACTATACTTCAAGTGTCATATAACACATGTACACATTTATTAAACATATTAATCATTAATACACACATTGGGCCCAAAAATCTTTATATCATGGTCTAGTTTTAAAATTATTATTTTGGACTATCTCATTCATCT
Source organism: Garcia nutans (assembly GCA_947685225.1). Taxonomy (NCBI): domain Eukaryota; kingdom Viridiplantae; phylum Streptophyta; class Magnoliopsida; order Malpighiales; family Euphorbiaceae; genus Garcia; species Garcia nutans. The sequence continues at coordinate 43,925,190 of CANTUV010000045.1, forward strand.
GTGACACTAGTATGTCTAGCCTGTAGGCGTAATGAGTCTATGGCACCAATGTGTCTCACCCGAAGGCCTAATAAGTATATGACACCAGCGTGTCTCACCCGAAGGCATAAAGATCCAATAACAATAATCTAGAACTAAACTTTATATAAGGTACCATACAAACACATTTTCTCTTATTTCACATTTTTCATTCTTTTTCACATTTAAGACTTAAAAACCACATCATCACTACTTTCAAGGCAAATGTGGCTCACTTTCACATTTTAGTGTACAACTTGTACTTTTGACATTATGCACACACATTATATTTAGCCAATTTACAATGGCTTACCATACCATAATCAATGCAAATTAAGCTTTGTTTCTTCAAACAATGCCATACACATACATCCACGTTATTCAAGTAACATATCACATTTTAACAATGAAATGTATTATGCATAACATCAATAAAATCAATTAATTTGATACCAAAGTATGTACTAACCTTTCCAAAAGCACTGCAAGCTAAAAGCACCACTTGTTCAAAATACTCTTCATAAGTTAAAGAAACAACTTCCTACTCAACATCTATTCAAAATGTGAATGTATACCACACATTTTAAGGTGTTTAAAGCTTAAAACATAAATTAAAGCACATTCCTTCAATTTTCCCTTTTTTAATCCTAATGCCCTCCAACCATAGAAATCCAATTCAACCAATTCCAAATTAAGTTTTAAACTTAAATATATCTAAAATATTATATTTTAACACATTTCAAGCAATAAAACTCAATTTAGAATCACTCCCTCTAAAACCCTAAAATATGCCCTAACTCACTTCAATTTTGGTTCTTTACTTCAACCAATTCCAAATGGTAATTTAAGCTTATTTCCATCATTAAAATTATTTAAAAAATATTTTAAATCATGAAACCAAATAAACATGCATGCTTTAACCAACTTCTTCCAAAACCTTAAATTCCTTACTACTTCTTTTAAACTCTAACCAAACCCATCCTTTTCTTTAATCTAACTTTAAAATCATTGTTTACTCATCCAAATAATTTCATCCATAACCATTACAACAATTATAACATGCCCTTTCATAAACCCAATTCAAACATATTCATAAATTTTCATAAAATTAGAAAATTAGGTAAGAAAGCTTACCAACTAATGAAGAAACCACCAAATCTCACTTCAATCCTTTAAAATCCTTCAAAATTTGCTATTTGGAGCAAAACTCATCCTTGGCCATGGTGAAATTCGTGCTTGAGAGAGAAGAGAAGAAGAAGATGATGATGATGATGATGATGATGATAAATAGCTATTTTAATTTTCTTTTTTCTTTAAATACCAACAACATAAATATATTATTTTAATATTTTAATTAATTAATTTTAATTCCAAATTTTCCATCTTCCATCAAAATTTATTTTCTTTTTAAATTACTTAATTAATTTTAATTTTTATAAAATTTATTTACCATTTTACCCCTCTTTATTATTCATCTTCTTTTCTTATTATTTATTAGGTACATTGCCTTATTTCTCATTTATTTCAATGTCATCTCACTTCATATCATCATATATCAACATATAATCATAATGTACCACATTTTATATTTATAACATATTACCCAATTATTTTGGGTATTTTTACATAATTCATATACGAATCCCATTTTATGCACTTTAGCCATCAACAATGGCTTCTTAACAATGCCCTTAATATATACATAACAATTAACGTTACCCAAACGCTTTGGGTCATTTTCACATAATATATATATTTCACATTTTACACAATTTAACCATTAATAATGGCTTTTCACAATGCATTTAATGCATATATGACATTACACATGTCATAGCACATTATTCATAAATAATCAAAACATCAAGTAGCTTAACACATTTCCCATTTCAAAATGTGTTTAGCTCAATGTAATGCAAACATGTCCAATTCATCCAAAGTTTGTACTTACCATTAAAAACAACCAAAAGCAAGCTTAAACATCACCTTCAACCTTCTCTTCCAACTTGCGCTTTAACACTTGGATTGAGCAAATCAATTCTCCTCAATGCCTATACCAAATGTGATCACAAATAATCATTTAGTATCACATTCTAAGACATTTCCAATCATAAATCATAATTAAACATCATTCAAACTAAAATCCCAAAGTTAAGTCTAACCTTACTTTAACTTTAGAATACCATACTAGGCCATTCAATTTGGTGTTTTAAGTTTATTTATATTATTAAAAATATATTTTAACATGTTTAAACCAATTATATTACAAAAACACATACTTATGACCAAAACCCTAAAATGGCATAACCTTCCCCCATTGAAGGTTTTCCATTCCAACTCAATCTATTTATCATTTCAAGCTTATATTCGTCACTTTTATTACTAAAGAACATGCTTTAACCAATAAAATCAAACAATTCAATAACTTTGAAAAAATCACTTTTTCAAAAGCCTAAATCACCACTTCCATTCTCAAACTCTAATCAAACTCAAGCAAATCCAATATTTAACTTTAAAATACTTGTTTGTGCATCAAAAAAACTCATTTAGAATCAATTTTCACAATTAAAATCCATGAATTCAAAAGTCCAAAAGTTACATAACCCTAAACTCTCTCTCTTCACCGATCCTTGCCCAAACTCAACCATTTCTTTAATCCAACCTTAAAATCATTGTTAATCACTTAAAATAACTTCATCCATACCCAAATAGACAATTAAATCTTAGAACTTCAAAAACCCAAAACACACATAATCACAATTTCCATGAAATCCAAAGAAAGAAGTTGGAAACGTACTAATTTTAGTGGAAATCACCAAAAATCTACTTTGAACACTTGAAATCCTTCAATTTGTGGAGTATGGAAGAAGAAAAATCTTGAGATCACCATCCATGGAGGTTCGGCCTTGTGAGAAGAAGAAGATGAAAAAAACAAATTAATTTCTCTTTCTTTCCACCTTTATTTATGTCCATATATATATATATATAATTTTATTATTTTATTAATTAATTAATTATTTATTTATTTAAAAATCTAAAAATACATCTTCCATTAAAAAATAAATTATTTTTGAATTATTTAAATAATTTTAAATTTTCAAAGTTTATTTACAAAAACATCATTGACTTTGATTTTTTAAAAAATTTGACTTTATATATGTTATATATATTTTGCATATATATCACAAATATATTCCACTTTTCCATTTAAAAACCCTTTATTTTTTTTATTTAAAATCATTTGTTTGATTTATCCAATTAAATTTTAATTTATTTTATTAAATTTTCAAAATTAGAAATTTTCAAAATTTGGGATATTACAAAAGGTGCCCAAAAAAGTAAAACCCTAAACTTTTCTTCCTTTGTTCTTTAATTATTTTAGACATTTAAATGGACTATTTGAACTTCAAAGCCCATCCTTTGGACCTTGAAATGGGCTATAATTGGACTCTTTTCAAGTTTTCCAAAAATAATCGAACTCTTTTTCATGTCACCCCTAAAATCAATTTTAGACTTAGGTTTATCAAGTTAAACTTAATTTTCACATTTAAACTTAAGTTTTATCAAGTAAAAACCTAAAATCAAACTTAGGCTTAAGTTTATCAAGTTAAACTTAATTTTCACATTTAGACTTAGGTTTTATCAATTTAAAACATAAAATCAATCTTAGACTTAGGCTTATTAAGTTAACCTAATTTTCACATTTTTATTTGGGTTTTATCAAGTTAAATCTTAGACTTAAGCTTTTTAAGTTAACCTAATTTTTACATTTTGACTTGGGTTTTATCAAGTTAAAACTTAAAATCATTCTTAGATGTAGGTTTATCAAGTTAAATCTAATTTTCACATTTAGACTTAGGTTTATCAAGTTAAACCTAATTTTCACATTTAGACTTAGGTTTTATCTAGTTGAAACCTAAAATCAATCATAAACTTAGGTTTATCAAGTTAAACCTAAAAATTGGACTTAGACTTAGGTTATATCAAGATAAAACCTAAAATTAACTTAGACTTCAACTCACATAGCTTAGGTTAAATCCCTCATTTTTAGTTCAAAACCAACCATCTCAAGATTATTAAAATTGTATGGGATTCAATTCCTCTCCAAATGAGATATGCAAGCCTACTTGGAATATCAATCCATGTACCAAGTCCACTTTGTAAAATAAACCTTTCCTTCCAAGTATTAGTGTCATGAACTTCCCTTCCTTTATTTATGAACTTTACTCAGTTTCTTTTAGATAATGTGTACTTAACTAGAATCCATAAGGCTAAAGTTAGGATCCCCTCATTTTTGAATTTGGAATGTAAAATTTAAATTAACTTTTGTTTTTTATTTTCTTGCTATGTATGGATGAGTGCCTTATTTAACTTGTCATATCATTTATAACTATCATTTCATGAAATTAATTTTTTAAGTTTTATTTATTCAAAGGCCAAGCTTTTTTCACTTAAAATAAACCTAAACTTAGGTCCCGAATCCATCATTTAGTTCAAGGCTAGTATTTTTTTATCCTTGGGATATAACTAAAGTCAACTTTAGGGTTTTTCTTGAATTTTTCCCTTTTAAAATAAATTTGAGCGGCGACTCTCAAAACCATTTTTAAAAATTATTTTTATTTGAATTGAGAATAGCCAACGAAGGCGGAGTGACCTCGGCACTTTTCATGAGACTTAGCATAATTTTTAGCATTCCAGCTTGTATCCTTTACAAGCCAGGCTAGGTGCTCAGTCTGGGGCTTCATAATAATGCATCAATAATTAAAGGTGGCTGTAACACCCCTAAATTCCAAATACGTTCACTACATATCACCACCATGTAATGAACATACATAGAACCTAAGAATGCTACATTTTTCCATAAACAATTTTCAATATATATATATAGTATAATGGTATTTACTATTAAAATAAAACAAAATAAGTATAAACATTTGATTTAATACGCAGCGGAATTTATCAAATGTATTTGCATATATAAATATGTCCAAGTACAAGTTTACAAAATTATATACATATACATTAAATCCAATACTTTACAAAACATAAAGAGTCTATACATGATTGGCAGCTTTCTCTTTGATCTTTAAGTCCTACACAACTCTTCAATTCCTAGACTCACTCGGTCTAGTGGATCTCTCGGGTTCTTCTCTAACACCTGCGCGATGAACACAATCGCGCTAAGCCAACGGCTTAGTAAAACAACTACACTATCCAAATGCTTGATGCAATGCTCATGACACTCAATCAAGTAAATAATACATAGCAAGTCATAACTTATTCATCATAAATTATCATACCATAATTACATTTCAGAACATTATAATATATCATTACTCATCAATTTCATTAGACAATGGTCACGATTCATAAATCCTAAATTACATTAAACCTAAGACCTACCTGGGCCCAAAACACCCTAATATGTTATTCAAAGTTCAGAGTCCCTGTGTTTGATTCAATATCACAATCATCAAGCCCGTAGGCAATATATATCATATCTCTATCCATGGATAGCGTAACAGACCCAGTCTCTTGGACCATCAACCCATTAACATGAGGAGATCCTCAACCTGGCTAGACTGTTACAAATTCTCAAATGGAAGTGGTTTACGGGTCTCCCATTTCACCATCATTCCATATTCACATTTTACAACTGGAATCGGTTTACGGGCCTCCCATTTCACCTATCCAGTGATTCATAAACATTACTCAAATTGGACTCGGCTTACGGGCCTCCCATTTCGCCTATCCAATGAGTTATAGGCATGCCATCAAATACAGGACTCTGAAAGTTGAATCAACACATTAGGCATACTAACATTTCATTTATTCTTTCTCAATTCATTTCACAATTCATAATTTATTAGGCAATCATGCCTCAACCATTTCATTTGAATCATCTTGGCCCAATCACAATGGCCTCACATATCATCTTAATTATCATAATCAATCACAATTCACATTACATTATCATATAAGCAACATGCTTTACATTCTTTACTTACTTCAAATAAAACAGAACAGAACGACTATCGCGGTCGCACCAAGCTAAGTCGCGACCGTTCTACACAATCAAAAGATAAAATTTATCACAGTAGGTTTCGCGGTCAGAAGTTCGATCAAAGTCGCGACCGCACTTCACAATCAAAGATGAAACCTTAACACAGTAGGTTTCGCGGTCAGAAGTTCGATCTAAGTCGCGACCGCACTTCAATAATAGCGACCGCCCCAATTCACGTGTCTCATGCATAAACCCTAACTTTAACAAACTTTCTTTTGTTTAACATCAAACACATTATACACAACATAACCTCATTTAAAATGGACACAATCAACATCCTCAATACTTATTTACATCATCAAAACACATTAATAACACATTTGATACCACAACACATTTACAACCAAAAGAATGTTAAGCTTACACATAATATGCATGTTTGTAAACAAATAGTTGTACTTACCTTATAAACACTCAAACAACTCCAAGAAATCTTCTCTTCCAAAGATTGTTCACTTAACAATTAAGATAAACCACTTCTTCCAAAACCTAATCCAAACAATAATATAATACATCAATTTCTATAACATTGACAACACTTACAAACTCAAACCCTAACACAAACTCAACACAACCACTTCCAATACCAACACCAACTCAACTTCTCATCTAACAAGCAAAATCAACACTTAAAATCACACCATAACCCATTTAATCACACCATCATCAAAACACAACTCAACTCAAACCAAGCTTCAAAAATAACAAAGGCAAACAAGAGAAAACTTACCAATTAATGAAATTCCTTGAAATTCCAACTTGTAAACTTGAAAACTCCTTCCAATCCAAGCTTAAAATCATCAAAACCTTCAATTATCCTCTTGCTCTCCTTGTCCCTTTGTTCAGCCGGCCACACCAAGAAGAAAGAAGAAATATGAACCACAAGAAACAAAGTCAACTCATCTTTAATCTCCACCAAGTATTCCAATTCAAACAATTACCAAAATACCCTCAACTATATAACTAACATTTTGTCTCTTATGTGCCCAATTATGTAATTACTCAATAATAAAAGAAATATCTTCCTCCACTATCCAACACCTTGACTTTCCATTTTGACCACTTTATATGTTATATATATCACCACATACACAACATATAAACTTGTCTCTAAACCCTATTTCCTTTCCCAATCACCATACATAAACATTCTCTTCCAATTTCTTATCAACTTATTACAATATATACATAATTTAAGTGCAACAACAATAACACCAAAACTACTAGGGCATAATTAAGGATATTACAATTCTCCCCCTCTAAAAAGAAATTTCGTCCTCGAAATTACCTGAAATCAACTCTGAAACAACTGAGGATATTGTTCTTGCATGAATTGTTCACTTTCCCAAGTTGCCTCTTCTCTTCCATGATTCTTCCATAACACTTTCACAAGTGGCACTCTCTTGTTCCTCAACTCTTTCACTTCATGTGCCAAAATAGCAACTGGTTCCTCTTCAAATGTCAGATCTGGACTTACCTCAATAGATTCAACTGATAACACATGAGATGGATCCGACCTATATCTCCTCAACATAGAAACATGAAACACATTATGAATACGATCCAACTCAGGTGGCAAAGCAAGTCGATACGCCACTGGCCCAACTCTTTCTAACACTTCATACGGCCCAATGAAACGAGGACTCAATTTTCCTTTCCGACCGAACCTCAAAATCTTCTTCCAAGGAGATACTTTCAAAAATACCTTATCTCCAACATCAAATTTTATGTCTCTCCTTTTCAGATCTGCATAAGACTTCTGTCGGTCTGAAGCTGCTTTTAACCTGCCTCGAATCAACTTCACTTTCTCTTCTGTTTCTTGAATCAAATCAGGGCCAATTATTTTACCTTCACCAAGTTCACTCCAACAAAGAGGTGTTCTGCACCGTCTACCATACAGTGCCTCAAATGGTGCCATACCAATGCTCGATTGATGACTGTTATTATAGGCAAATTCCACAAGTGACAAAAATCCGTCCCAACTTCCAGAGAAATCAATGACACAGCTTCTCAACATATCCTCAATGATCTGTATCACTCTCTCTGACTGTCCATCTGTCTGGGGATGGAAAGCAGTACTGAAATGCAATCGAGAACCTAAAGCTCCATGCAAACTCTTCCAAAATCTCGAGGTGAATCTAGGATCTCGATCAGACACTAAAGAAATTGGGACACCATGCAATTTCACAATCTCATGGATATACAGCTCAGCCAACTTCTCCAAAGAGTAATCCATCCGCACCGGAAGGAAATGAGCTGTCTTAGTCAATCTATCCACAATCACCCATATGGCATCATGCTTCCTTTGTGTCAAAGGCAAACCAGACACAAAGTCCATAGTTACTCTATCCCACTTCCACTCAGGCACTGACAAAGGTTGAAGCAACCCAGTTGGAACTTGATGCTCGGCTTTCACCCTCTGACAAGTGAGACATTTAGACACAAACTCTGCAATGTCTCTCTTCATACCGGACCACCAATAATGTTGTCTCAAATCATGATACATCTTGGTACTACCCGGATGCATAGCAAAAGTTGATTGGTGTGCTTCTTCTAAAATAATTTTTCTTAAATTATCATCATCAGGCATACACAGTCTACTCTTAAACCATAAGCTCCCATCATCTCTCACAACAAAATCTCAGCTCTCTCCCTGTTGACAAACTGACACAATCCTCTGAATTTTCTCATCAATCAACTGAGCCTCCTTAATCTGGTCTAATAATACTGGCCTCATTTGCAATTGTGCCATCAATGCACCATCATCACAAACTACAAAACTAGCATGCAACGCTCTCAACTCAACAAGCAACAAGAGTGAATAAGCAGTCAAATCTGCTAAAGATTTCCGACTCAAGGCATCAACAACAACATTTGCCTTACCTGGATGATAATCAATCAAGCAGTCGTAGTCTTTAATCAATTCCAACCATCTCCTCTGCCGAAGATTTAGCTCCTTCTGAACACCCAAATACTTCAAACTTTTGTGATCAGTATAGATGAAACATTTCTCTCCAAATAGATAATGACGCCAAATCTTCAAAGCAAACACAATGGCTGCTAACTCCAAATCATGAGTCGGATAATTGAGCTCATGCGGTTTCAACTGTCGAGAAGCATAAGCTATCACTTTACCCTCTTGCATCAACACACAACCCAAACCATTATGTGAAGCATCACTGTAGATCACATATGGTTTATCTTCCACAGGTAAAGTGAGAACAGGTGCTTGAGTCAACATCTCTTTCAACTGCTCAAAACTGGTCTGGCATTGATCAGTCCACACAAATTTAACTCCCTTCCGAAGCAATCTGGTGAGTGGAGTAGCTATTAAAGAAAATCCTTTCACAAAACGTCGATAATAGCCGGCCAATCCCAGAAAACTTCTAACTTCAGTCACAGTCTTCGGTGGACTCCAATTTAGAATAGCTTCAACTTTACTCGGGTCAACCCTAATGCCATCTGCTGACACAATATGACCGAGAAAAGCTACTTGGTCAAGCCAGAATTCACACTTTGATAACTTAGCAAACAATTGCTTCTCTCTCAAGATTTGTAACACAATCCGAAGATGCTCACTATGCTCCTCTTCATTTCGCGAATACACCAAGATATCATCTATAAACACTACCACAAACTGATCCAAATAGGGCCTAAACACCCTATTCATCAAGTCCATAAAAGCGGCAGGTGCATTCGTCAAACCAAATGGCATTACCAAAAACTCATAATGCCCATATCTGGTTCGAAAAGCTGTTTTTGGCACATCCTCAGCTCTAACCCGCAATTGATGGTACCCCGATCTCAAATCAATTTTAGAAAACACAGCTGCTCCCTTCAATTGATCAAAGAGATCATCGATTCTAGGCAAAGGGTATTTATTCTTAATAGTTATCTTGTTCAATTGCTTATAATCGATACACAACCTCATAGTACCATCCTTTTTCTTAACAAACAAAACAGGAGCTCCCCATGGCGACACACTAGGGCGAATAAAACCCTTATCCAGCAACTCTTGCAACTGCACCTTCAATTCTCTTAATTCGACAGGTGCCATTCTATAAGGAGTAATAGAGATAGGAGTGGTACCTGGTAACAACTCAATACCAAACTCCACCTCTCTCTCAGGAGGCAATCCTGGCAACTCCTCTGGAAAAACATCTGGGAATTCTGAAACTGTGGGAATGCTATCCAATTGAGACCCTACCACTCTGGTATCCAACACATGAGCAAGATAAGCTTCACACCCTTTTCTGATCATCTTCCTAGCTGCAACAGTTGAAACAAACAAAGATGCAAGCTGTCTCTGCTCACTAGATACCAACACTACTCTATCATCACTAGTTCTCAAAGTAACACACTTCTTCTTACAATCTACCACAGCTCCATGCCTAGACAGCCAATCCATGCCAAGAATCAAATCAAATTCTTTAAATGGCATCTCAATCAAATCACCACAAAACTTCTCACCCTGCACCACTACCGCACAATCTCTATGCACCTTACTAACAATTATGCTATGCCCTAAAGGATTTGTCACCAACACATCAAATCCTAGGGACTCAACATGCATTTCAGACACAGGCAATACAGATGCACTAATGTAAGAATGTGTGGATCCAGGGTCAATCAAAGCAAGTACAGATATGCCAAATAAAGAAAAAGTACCAGCTATGACTGCAGAAGCATCAGGCTGTCTTTGCATCACATAAACCCGCTGAGAAGGCCCAGCCTCAACTGGTCTGCCATCCCTGGGTGCAGATCCTCCTCTCTGACTATACCCAGATCTACCCCCTCGGCTGAAACCCCTGCTTCCTCGACCTCCTCTGCTAAAACTCTGCCGAGAAGCTGTAGATTCCAATGACCTCTGGTCCTGCATCTCAGGACACTCTCTAATGAAATGGTCAGGCGACCCACAATGGAAGCACACACCCGGTCCACCAATCCTCCTACAAGCACCCACATGAATCTTCCCACATTGCTCACATGCCAGCGGAGTGGATCTCTGAATAAAGGGAGTCGGTGCACTAGCCACAGAAGCTGCAGGTCTTGATCTCTGTCTATGAAACTGCCCTGACCTACTCATCGGCCTCTGACTCCTTCCCACTCTAGGAACAAAGCTCCCTCTGCCCCTCTTCACTGATGAAGACCCTGCCTCAAACTGGGGTCTTCTCACTCTAGTCTCTTCCTCAGATGCAGCTGCAATGCTTTGAACTCTTTCCACACTCCGTGCTGCTGCCACAAGCTGAGAGAAATCAGTATATCTGGATCCAGCCACATGACATACAAGAGAAGGCCTCAACCCCTCTTCGAATCTCCTACACCTGTCAATTTCATCTGATATAATGCCTCCCGCATAATGACTTAATCGAATAAACTCCACTTCATATTCAGTTACTGTACGATGATCTTGTTTCAAACTCAAGAACTCCATTTTCTTCACATCCTTATACTCCCTAGGAGTATACTTCAATTCAAATTCCCTATGGAAATCAGCATAGGTCAATGTGGGTGGATCATCCATGGCATGTGGTACGGTCTTCCACCAGTCATAAGCGTCCTTCTGTAATAATGACCTAGCATAATCAAACTTCTCCTCTGACGTGGCTTGCAACTGAATAAAAATTCTCTGAACTTTATCAAGCCACTGTTCTGCCACAGCTGGATCTATCGTACCCAGAAAATCCTCTGCCCCAAACTTCCTCAGTTTATCATATTGTCTCACTGGTACCTGAGGCTGAGGTGGTGGTGGAGGTTGCACTGGTGCTTGCCTCATAACTTCCATCATATGTCTAAACCAGGCTGGTGGAACCACATCACCTGCTGGTCTCCCCGACACTGAAGCAGGTACCTCACTGGCAACCTCAACTCTAGCTCCCTCCCTACTCTCAACAGGAGCTATACTCTCTGCACTTCCCTCAACAGACTGCCGTGAATGGGGATCCATTACTACCTATATCTGCAAACACGACCAAATACACCTTATTAAAGATCAAAGGCTGCCAATACCAACATATATTTTATTCAAAATCAACTTTTAAAATCAAAATATTCTTTTTATTACATTTTACCTAGGTTGAGAATCTCAAACCTAGGCTCTGATACCAAAACAATTGTAACACCCCTAAATTCCAAATACGTTCACTACATATCACCACCATGTAATGAACATACATAGAACCTAAGAATGCTACATTTTTCCATAAACAATTTTCAATATATATATATATAGTATAATGGTATTTACTATTAAAATAAAACAAAATAAGTATAAACATTTGATTTAATACGCAGCGGAATTTATCAAATGTATTTGCATATATAAATATGTCCAAGTACAAGTTTACAAAATTATATACATATACATTAAATCCAATACTTTACAAAACATAAAGAGTCTATACATGATTGGCAGCTTTCTCTTTGATCTTTAAGTCCTACACAACTCTTCAATTCCTAGACTCACTCGGTCTAGTGGATCTCTCGGGTTCTTCTCTAACACCTGCGCGATGAACACAATCGCGCTAAGCCAACGGCTTAGTAAAACAACTACACTATCCAAATGCTTGATGCAATGCTCATGACACTCAATCAAGTAAATAATACATAGCAAGTCATAACTTATTCATCATAAATTATCATACCATAATTACATTTCAGAACATTATAATATATCATTACTCATCAATTTCATTAGACAATGGTCACGATTCATAAATCCTAAATTACATTAAACCTAAGACCTACCTGGGCCCAAAACACCCTAATATGTTATTCAAAGTTCAGAGTCCCTGTGTTTGATTCAATATCACAATCATCAAGCCCGTAGGCAATATATATCATATCTCTATCCATGGATAGCGTAACAGACCCAGTCTCTTGGACCATCAACCCATTAACATGAGGAGATCCTCAACCTGGCTAGACTGTTACAAATTCTCAAATGGAAGTGGTTTACGGGTCTCCCATTTCACCATCATTCCATATTCACATTTTACAACTGGAATCGGTTTACGGGCCTCCCATTTCACCTATCCAGTGATTCATAAACATTACTCAAATTGGACTCGGCTTACGGGCCTCCCATTTCGCCTATCCAATGAGTTATAGGCATGCCATCAAATACAGGACTCTGAAAGTTGAATCAACACATTAGGCATACTAACATTTCATTTATTCTTTCTCAATTCATTTCACAATTCATAATTTATTAGGCAATCATGCCTCAACCATTTCATTTGAATCATCTTGGCCCAATCACAATGGCCTCACATATCATCTTAATTATCATAATCAATCACAATTCACATTACATTATCATATAAGCAACATGCTTTACATTCTTTACTTACTTCAAATAAAACAGAACAGAACGACTATCGCGGTCGCACCAAGCTAAGTCGCGACCGTTCTACACAATCAAAAGATAAAATTTATCACAGTAGGTTTCGCGGTCAGAAGTTCGATCAAAGTCGCGACCGCACTTCACAATCAAAGATGAAACCTTAACACAGTAGGTTTCGCGGTCAGAAGTTCGATCTAAGTCGCGACCGCACTTCAATAATAGCGACCGCCCCAATTCACGTGTCTCATGCATAAACCCTAACTTTAACAAACTTTCTTTTGTTTAACATCAAACACATTATACACAACATAACCTCATTTAAAATGGACACAATCAACATCCTCAATACTTATTTACATCATCAAAACACATTAATAACACATTTGATACCACAACACATTTACAACCAAAAGAATGTTAAGCTTACACATAATATGCATGTTTGTAAACAAATAGTTGTACTTACCTTATAAACACTCAAACAACTCCAAGAAATCTTCTCTTCCAAAGATTGTTCACTTAACAATTAAGATAAACCACTTCTTCCAAAACCTAATCCAAACAATAATATAATACATCAATTTCTATAACATTGACAACACTTACAAACTCAAACCCTAACACAAACTCAACACAACCACTTCCAATACCAACACCAACTCAACTTCTCATCTAACAAGCAAAATCAACACTTAAAATCACACCATAACCCATTTAATCACACCATCATCAAAACACAACTCAACTCAAACCAAGCTTCAAAAATAACAAAGGCAAACAAGAGAAAACTTACCAATTAATGAAATTCCTTGAAATTCCAACTTGTAAACTTGAAAACTCCTTCCAATCCAAGCTTAAAATCATCAAAACCTTCAATTATCCTCTTGCTCTCCTTGTCCCTTTGTTCAGCCGGCCACACCAAGAAGAAAGAAGAAATATGAACCACAAGAAACAAAGTCAACTCATCTTTAATCTCCACCAAGTATTCCAATTCAAACAATTACCAAAATACCCTCAACTATATAACTAACATTTTGTCTCTTATGTGCCCAATTATGTAATTACTCAATAATAAAAGAAATATCTTCCTCCACTATCCAACACCTTGACTTTCCATTTTGACCACTTTATATGTTATATATATCACCACATACACAACATATAAACTTGTCTCTAAACCCTATTTCCTTTCCCAATCACCATACATAAACATTCTCTTCCAATTTCTTATCAACTTATTACAATATATACATAATTTAAGTGCAACAACAATAACACCAAAACTACTAGGGCATAATTAAGGATATTACAGTGGCATATTGTTAGAACCATGTAGGAGGCTGCTTTCGATGAACTAGGCGTATAGGGGTGCTAGAGCCATTTCTCTACCTTTTCTATGTGCACCCAACTTTCTGAACCCGGTAAGAGGTTGGGGATTCCTTGCCTAAGGATCTTCACCCCTTCTTTCTATATCTTGTGGGTGGTGACTCCTTTTCTTTGAGCTTAGGTTTATCATAACCCAAGTGCTATACTCTAACAGTGTTATGGTTACAAAGTTAGAAGCCATACCCTTGGCTCACACACCCAAGCTACAATTAGGCAATCCAAAACAAAAGAGAAAGGACTTTTTTATCGAATAAGAGCCCCTTTCTTAGAAGTCTAAGGAAGGGAGAAGTGAAAGAAAGAAAGTAGCAAAAATATAGGTCTTGCTTGCATTATGGTGTCACTTGGAAGTTGGAAGAGGCTTACTATTTGTAGAAAAAGCCAAAGAGATGAAAAATGCCAAATTCCAATTTGGGATCACATGTCCGATGTGGCAGCCACATAGGCCATAACGTGTTAGAAATAGTGCGCACTGCTGCTCGCACAGAAGCTGCAGATGGCTAGCAGGGCCATGTGTTAGCTTTTTTTTCCCATGAGTTATCTTTCTTTGCATATTTTTTGCCTATTCTGTGTTCGAATTGCACAATTCTTATTATATTGGAATCATTACCGCATGCTCTTCAATTCGATTGTAAAAGTTGGGGTTTATAATGGCGACTCTACAAAATCAATTTTCAAAATAGAGCCAAAAAAATTTTGTGCTTTACCTAATTGATTGGATAGCATATTCATGTTTACCCAAATGACACTATCGTGTCTTGCCCAGAGGCATAATAAACGTCATGACGTATTGTTGGTATGCCAAATCGATAGCTCCAACATCAATATTCTAGAAAAAATAATTGTGCATGGGCATACACACACATACATCACTTTGTATCACATTTTCACTTTTTTAAATACCATTTCTCTTCCTCATCACATTTAACATTTCTTTTTCCCAATTTCCACATTTTCCATATTACACTTTCAATTTCCATATTTTCCACATATTTCAATTACATTCTACATATTTCTCAGTCAAATTTACAATGTGACTCCTCTCCTACATTTCTAATACATTTTTCACACTTTTCACAATTTATACATAACATGTACATTTTCCATACTACAATGGTTTATCATTTAATGTTTCATGCATTACACACACTTTTAGTTGTAACAATGGATGTATCATATTAAAACCACTATCAAAGTAGCATAACACATTCACAAAGTCATAATGTGTTATGCCAAATCAAATATAATTAAAGTATAAGCTATTAAAGTATGCACTAACCATAATTTGATTCCAAATCAACCCAAAACCTCTCTCCAAGCCTTACTTTTTCCAAATCCCTAATTTCTTCAATTGGGAAAATTGGATGTACACACTTCTAAACCAAATAATAAGTCAAATTACTTCATTAGAGTCATTCACATACTAATTGCATACAAACTAATCACCAATTACTCAAACTCTAATCAGTTTCTAATAAAACCCTAATTTTCCCCTTTCTACCTTTTCCAAACTTCACCATAACCAACACATTTCCATCATCCAACCATAAAATTAACATATATGCATCAAAACAACATCAAAATAACCCATTTCAACAATTATACATATTCATCCAATAGACACTAATTTAACCAACCAAGCTCACTTTAACCAATTTATCACTAAATCATCATGTACACATAAAAAAAAAACTCCTAAACAACCCATTTTAACAACTATAGATACTTTCATCAAAACTTTAAATTTCACATATTCTTAAACTCAAAGAAAAACTTCTTAAACTTAGAAAATACTTACCTATTTCTTGATTATTTCTCAAAACCACCTTGAAATCCTTGTATAATTTGATGTATATGAAGAACAAAATTTCACTCACCCTTACTCATGGAGTTCAGCCAAGACATGAAGAAGAAGAAGAAGAAGAAGAAGAAGAAGAAGAAGAAGAAGAAGAAGAGAAGAAATTTGACTTTTCTTAACTCTCTTCCTAACCACACATATAAATATTAATTAAATAATCAAGTAATCATTAATAATTAAATATTTTAATATTTCTTTCTTCCTATCCATAAATATTTTAATTTTAATTTTAATTTTAATTTTAAATAATTTTTATATATTTAACTTTAACTTTTTTACTTTTTGACTTTTTACATAACTTTGTCTTTTAGTGAATAATGTATATATTAGGTATATGTTAAGTATATATCATATATATATATTAGGTATTCAATGTATATTTTATGTATATATTAGGTATATACTATATATATACCTCTCCCAACACTCTGATTATCCCTCCATATTAACTAATCTTATGTCTACTAAAGGTACAAACATTACAATTCTCTCCCCCTTAAATAATTTCATCCTCGAAATTACCTAAAATAGTAAATAAACCCCACCAAGACATACACTAATCTCAACCCCCTGTAAAATCAACCTTATTATTGTTACCACAAATTATCACCATCATTACAAAATAATCTCCACTCTTCCCCTATGAACATCCTCAATCATCTTTACAAATCCCTAAACTAGCATAAAGAATTCTCAACTTCTAACAGCATGAACAAAGAATAAACAACCAATTCCAAGTGAGGTAATTACCTAAAAATGCAGTATTGATGCACTCCTTATGCACATACAATAATACCAGTAAAGAGTATTTACCATCATCCAAATTTGAGACATTCTATTTTCTCTGCATCACATAATCTCTCTATGAAGTTTTAGCCTCTTCTTGTCTGCCCATTAATGCAGACTCCTCTCTCTAAATAAATCCTACCCTTCCACCTCTACCACCTTACCTCCTCTGACACTGGGTCTGGACATTGCGGTCTCTACCTATTTATCCTTTCATGGCTTTGGATAATCTCTAACATAATAGATGTTAAATCCACACCTGAAACAATCTCTTAATCTAGATCCCCAACAAACACCCATGTGCACCCTACTATACTGGACACAAGTGGGTGGAATAGACCTCTAAAAAGAAAACATATGAGAGCTAGCAACTAAAGATGTAAGCCTCTACCTCTACTGAAAAGATTACTATGTAGCTCTTGACCCTCACCAAAACTCTGTAAAGGATTTTCTCATCTTCTCTTGCAAGATGATAACTCCACTCTAGTCTGAGATCTCCTACCCTTACTCTCTTTTAATACTGAAATAGTTGCAACCTCCTGAGCTTCCTCTACATTATCTCCCAATCTAACTCCAATTCTTCCTTCACCTGAAGCAATACCCTTAGTTCCTTCTTCCTCAAATCTGTGCACCCCAGATTTCATCTCAACCTATGTTTGTTATAACACACAAATATTGCCACATCAAAGACAATATAGGTGATAATGCATATGCATGTATCACAACTCAAATCACATTTTTAATCCTCTTTTTGCTTTAAAACTGACCTAGGTCAAGAATCTCAAACTTAGGCTCTGATACCAAAATAAATGTAACACCCTTATATCCTAAATACATACAGTACATATGCCTCATATACATAAAGTATATATATAGAATACAATAATGGTATAGTAATTTACTATAGAATCACCCTCTCTAAACATATTTATAGTTAAAGTATAATTAGATTAATATATAAAAGAAAATCTCTGAAAACATTTTTCCAAAGTTTTGTTCGTAATTACAATAAATCCCAAACCAATAAAACTTATCCAGCAAAGTGGAAAACACTCCCAAGTTACATGTTCTCAAACTCCATCACTTCTTTCAACTCCACCAAGTATTTCACAAACATACATATAACGTACTTTATTTACATATACAAAACTTTACAATACTATAATTATAATAACTTATTTAGAAAATCATATAATATACATAATCATAGTGTACTTGAATAAAATATATCTACATGCCATGCAATGAAAAACCAGCCATGCAGGTATTATGGCAATACCTCTATATTCAAGGTCTATCCCAAAAACTCAGACCTATCTGGATCTATCAGCACCTTTTTGCTCTGTACTTTTATCACATATGCGATACACACCACTACACTAAGCTCAAAAGCTTAGTGGGACATACTTTGATAACATAACTCATTTGAAATCAAATGCACATTTTCCATGACACACAACAAATCATGCCATCAGCACAAAGCAACACTCAATTACATATTAGTTATCTCATAATACTATCTAATACCATTGCTATATTATATTCATTATTCATCCATTAACTCATCCTATATATATATATATATCACATCTCACAAACACATACATTGGGCCCAATAAGTCCCTACAAAATATTCAAGTTCCAGAATAATTGATTTCACCTATCACAAAACTGGGGATCTGAAGTATCAATACCTCCCCCGAAGGCCCATCCCCTATTGACAACGGGGATCAGTGTGTTTTATTATATCGCCTGTAGCACGTCCTCAAATGATACTAGCATGTCTCGCCTGAATGCATAAACATAAATGTGATACACCTAGTGTATCTCTCCCATAGGCATAATAAATATCAAGATGTATCGTTGGCATGCCAACTCGATGGCACCAACCTTAAATTTTTAGAACAAGTAATTGTGCAAGGACATACACACACACACATATCACTTTATATCACATTTTCATATTTTTCAATACCATTCCTCTTTCTCATCACATTTAACATTTCTTTTTTCCAATTTCTACATTTTCTGTATTCCATTTTCAATTTCCATATTTTTCACATTTTTTAGTCACATTTACAATCTGACTCCTCTCCCACATTTCCAATGCATTTTTCACACTTTTCACAATTTGTACATAACATATACATTTTCCATACTACAATGGTTTATCATTTCATGTTTCATGCATTACACACACTTTTTGTTGTAACAATGCATGTATCATATTAAAACCATTATCAAAGTAGCATACCACATTTATAAAGTCATGATGCGTTACGACAAATCAAATATAATTAAAATATAAGCTTTCAAAGTATGTACTAACTTTAATTTGCTTCAAAATCAACCTCTTTCTAAGCCTTGCTTTTTCCAAAGCCCTAATTTGTTGAATTGGGAAAATTGGACCTATACACTCCTAAACATATTAATAAGTCAAATTACTTCATTAGAGTCAATCACATACTAATTTCATACAAATTAATCACCAATTACTCAAACCCTAATCAATTTCTAATAAAACCCTAATTTTCTCCTTTCAACCTTTTTCAAACTTCACCATACCCACATATTTCCATCATCTAACCATAAAATCAATATATATGTATCAAAACAACTCATTTCAACAATTACAAGCATCACCATCAAAAACCCTAATTTCACATATTCATCCCATAAACCCTAATTTAACCAACCAAGCTCACTTTAACAAATTTATCACTAAATCATCACATATGCATCAAAACAACTCCTAAACAATCCATTTTAACAATTATTGATACTTTCATCAAAACTTCAAAATTCACATTTTCATAAACTCAAAGAAAAACTTCTTAAACTTATAAAATACTTACCTATTTCTAGATTATTTCTCAAAACCACCTTAAATCCCTTGAAAGCTTTATATAATTTGATGTGTTTGAAGAACAAAAACTCCCTCACCCTCACTTATGGAGTTCGGCCAAGACATGAAGAAGAGGAAATTTGACTTTTCTTAATTCTCTTCCTAACCACACACACACACGCATATTATTTAAATAATTAATTAATTATTAATAATTAGATATTTTAATATTTCCTTCTTTCTATCCATAAATATTTTAATTTTAATTTTAAATATTTTTACTTTTTTACTTTTTGACCTTTTTACATAACTTTGTCTTTTAGTCAATAATGTATATATTAGGCATATGTTAAATATATGCCATGTATATATTAGGTATCCAATGTATGTTTTATGCACATCTTGTGTATACATTAGATATATACTATATAGATATACCTCTCCCAACACTATAATTAGTCCTCCATATTAACTAATCTTATGTCTACTAAAGGTGCGGATGTTAAATCAGTATTATAATTATTTATTCCACTTATCAGTCTTTGGTTATATCCAATCAAACTTAGTGCCCATCAGAATATCACTAAGAATATGTCTTTTCTAAAATGACATAGTTCATAGTTTCATGTTACTTCAATTGCCATTTCTCAATTAATTCTTTCTATTTATTGTTCTTGCTAGAAATAGTTGATAAACTAGGTCGCCCATGACTGGTTGACCCGGATCAAAAATTAAAGACTTACAACTCTTAAGAGAGTTGCAACCATACCAAGAGTTAGTATTCATACTAAGAGTTGCAACCAAAGGAATGGATATTGTTGTCCCAAGATGGCAACCAAGAGGGGGGGTGAATTGGTTTCTTCAAGAAATGATAGCAAATTAAAAAACTTCAACAAATAAGAAATGTAGAAGATGTAGAAGATTGAGTAAAGAGTAGAAAAATCAACACAAGAGATTTATAGTGGTTCGGATTCAACAATCCTACATCCACTCCCCAACCTCAATTGGGTATTCCACTATACTTGAAGTTTTACAAGCTCACTTCCAACTTTGGTGTTTTGACAAGCTCACACCTAACTTGACAAGTGTTTTACAAAGGCTAACACTCAAACCACTTACAAGAGTTTTACTAGGCTCACTCTCACAACCTTTACAAGAGTTTTTCTCAGGCTCACTCTCACAACCTTTACAATTGGTGTTTTAGTGGCTAACACTCAACCTTACATGAAGAGATAAATAGATGAAAGCTTAAGTAAATAACTTGCAAGAGTTTGGACAATATTAGTATTTATTCTCTTGCTAGAAGACTTGTTTGAGGTGGTATTTATAGGCCTCAAACCAGTTCTGCCCGTTGGTGAAGTGGGTAGAAAAGTGCAACTCCAACAGCCACAGAATCTTCTTGGATTTTTGTGTCAGACTGTTGGGATGGTCGCGCATCTGTTTGTGCGGGCATCCCAGCAGTATGGTGCGGTCGCGCAATTCAAATCTCTAACGGCTACTTGACACGTGGCATCTTTTTATTGTTTCTTTAACTAGCCGTTGAAGCCCACCAACGGCTATATAAATTTAGCGGTCGGGCATCCACATTGGGCGATCGCGCATTGTCTTGCGTCGAGTCATTCACCGCTCCACGCCACCGCGAACCTCTCTGTCAAACCAAGACAGTTTGGATGGTCGCGCAACCCCTTGGGGCGGTCGCGCGTTCTTGGATGGTCGCACACACCCTTGGGGCGGTCGCGCATCCCTTCAAAGACAGATTTTCAGCACTTAGAAAATCTTCAAATTTCTTTACATTTCAGCTCATTCTAAGTTGCTTTCCTGCCATATATACACTCATTGAAGCCATTAGATCACTTCAATTTGTTTGCCAAGATCAAAAACAAGATTGACCTAAATCTAGGTCAATAGATACCATGCCGAGTGTTGTAACCATTCAAAAGGCAACTCTTGACTTCCATATATATGTCAAGAGAAAAACTGATAAAAGTTTTTTAATTCCTATAATTTTTAGAAACAAAATTTAGATTCAAAATTGTAAATTAGGTTCATTTCTATTTGGTCATTTGCGTTATGGTGAAAGATATCAAATTATTTCTTATAGAATCATCAAGAGGTAAGTGATTCGATTTGAATTTCAATTAATTCCACATAATTTAACTTGGTATAAGAGCCTATTTGATGATTCTCCTGAATATTTATTGATAATATTGAATTATGACACGAGATTTTTTTGTTTTATATGAACATGAATATTGTTGGGTAATAATATTTAAGACATTTTCATAATTTATATACTGTCATTTATATCATAATAATTACATAATATGAAAGCATGATGCAAGAGCTTTACAAAGATATGAGCACAAGTTTTGGAATTTTATAGAGAAAAATTGAATTTTCAAAGTTGAGTACTTGAAAACTCAATTCTAGAAATTTTTTGTTCAAGTTTGACATAGCAAATTTAGAGTCATTTTGTAAATTATGTGTTTTGTACCATGATATAAAATTTACACATACTTAAAGTACACACTATAAGCTTCACAATGATATATAGAACATTAAAATTGGAGTTCTCTATTAAATTATGGACTTGTAAAGTTGACATATTAATCATATGAATTCTGGAAAATTCTTATGTTCTTGTTTGGGACAACAACTTTCAAGTCATTTCATGAATTACATATTCTATGTTATGGCATAAAATTTATATATGCTTGAAAAACACGTTACAAGCTTCGCAATGATATATCAAACATTAAAAATTAGAGTTCTTTATATAAAATTATGTATTTATGAAGTTGGAATGTTGATCATATAAATTCTTGGAATTTTTTAAATTCTAGAATCCTACGGTTGAAGATAAAAATTTTGAAAAAAAAATTAAATAATTTACAAAAAGTATATCTTAGAGAATTAAGGTCTAGTGGGAGACAATTAAATTTTCTACTCATTTATTTCAATATTTGATACACTTAATTGATTAAATACAATTTTTAATTGAATTTTAATTGAAAATTAATTTAAAATTGTGTATATATATAAAAAATATATAATTTAAATTTATGAATTTGTTTTAGTGAATCATATAGAATGTCAATTTTTTTATTGACATGAAGTACTAATTTTGTAGCTCACGCATGTAACACCAATATTTTTGCTAAAATAAAAATGAAATAAATAATTTGGAGGGTTAAGTGAGGTATTGGATGTAGAAAATATAAAATGTATATGTGAATATATATAAAATATAAATATCACTAAAAAATAAAAAAAAGTCAAAATGTAAATAGTAAAAATCAAATATAAATAGTAAAAAGTTGAAAAATAATAATAAAATAATGATAAAATAAATATAATAATTTAAAATTAAAGTAAATTTTTGTGGAAGAGAGAAAATATGGATTATAATTAATTAATTATTAACTAATTATTTAATTATATGTATATATATATGGTTAGTAATGAGAAGAATTTTAAAAAAAGTCAAAAAGTCATTTTTATCTTCGTCTTCTTCTTCTCTTCATTTGGCTGAATTTCCATGGTGAAAAGGGAGAGGTTTTTCTTCTTCAATTCATCAAATACTATGAAATGCTTCAAGAATTAAGGGTAGTTTTGAAGGAATTCCAGGTAGTAGGTAAGGATTCTTGAGATTTTTCTAAGTTTCCTTAAATATTTGAATGTGTAAATTGATTTTTTGAAGGAAGTTGAGATAATTGTTAGAATGCATTATTATGGTGTTATTTTGATATGGAAGTAATGATTTTAAGCTTAGATGATTGAAAAATATAGATTTGATGGGAATTTAGAAGAGGTAGTAAGGGTGTTTAGGGTTTTGATAGAGTGTTTGTGAAGAATTGATGTTTATTGAATTTAACTGCTTAAATTATGTTACAATATGATTCTAATGGTAGAAATGAGCTTAAAAGTCAATTTGCATTTGATTGGAATGATTTTCTAAAATTAAAGAAGGTTAGGGCAAAAACTTGGAATTTTGTAGGATTGTGTTAAATTAAGTTTAATTAGTTAAAGTATATAGAAATGTGATGTTGATGAAGAATCTAAATTGAAAATGTGATTAGGTGTTGAATAGATAGTATTTGTCCAAACCAAGTAGTTAAGAGCATTTTAGAAAGTGAAGGGAAGAGTGAGAATTTTAGCTTGGAAGTTGTCTTGGATTAAGGTATGTACATACTTTGATGAATTATAATACATTTGCATTTAATTTGGCTTAACACACTTTGATTGTAAAAGTGTGCCAAGCAACTTTATTATTTGAGTTTTCAAATCCATTATGTTGTTGATTATGAAATGGTGTAATTGCATTATATTCATTATGTTAAGTCATTGTAAATGGATAAAATTAGTGATATGTGATAAGTGAGAAAAATGCGAAAATAGCCCAAAGTGTTTAGAAAATATAGTCACATTGTAAATGTAATATACATTATTGAAAATGTGATGAATTATATTGAATTAATATGATTACGCATTGTTATGGAAAAAAAATGGGTAAATGAGACAATGTGATAGAAAATAGATTATGGAAATGTATATAATATGTGTGTTGCCTTATATAATATTCATTTTCAGAGTCTTGTATTTGGCGATATATATACGGCATGCCTATGAGTTGCCTTCGGGCTAGATGTTGGGCGTCACCATTATATGAGTTACCTTCAAGCTAGACACTGGCAACATTACTATTTGCCTTTGGGCTAGACACTGTGTGTCAAAATGGTCCAAATCAACATCTCTAGAATTTGAATATTATATAAGGTCATTTGGACCCAATGCATGTGAATGTGTCTTATGATGGTTTATTTTGTAAGAAAAATGTGTAAGTTCTGATATGTTATTGCATAACACCTTATGAGTTTCAAAGGCTAACACCTTATGAGTTTCAAAGGTTAAGTATGTTGAATTATTTTCTTTAAATTTCTATGGATACATGAAAAATGTTTATGGATCATGTTCTTGAGGGATTAGAAATATTATGATGAAGAAACAAGTCTAGGGTACTATGAGTGTTATGAATTACTAACTTTGTATTCTTATTTAGGGTTGAAACTACTATGTTATTCCTAACAGATACATAATATAAGCTTTCAAAGTGTAGGTTTGCTTGCTAGGTCATATGATCTATTCACCAATATGAAATTGTTGTCTGGATTTTAGAAAACCTTGCAATATGGGTCCTAACTATCATATGCGAGTGAGAGATGTTGGAAATAGCTGATTAATCGGGTCACTCATGAAGGTTGATAGGGATCCAAGGAGAGTTGCAATCTTGCCAAGAGTTACAACCATTCATACTAAGAGTTGCAACCAAAGAAATGGTTATCATACCAAGTGTTGCAACTATTCAAAACATAACTTATGACTTATATATATGTCAAGAGAGAAATTGATAAAAGTTTTTTTTAAATTCCTATAGTTTTTAGAAAGAAAATACAGACACACAATAGTAAATTAGATTGTGAAAAAAGTAGTACATTTTTAATTAGTGATTTGCACTAGATTTGGTGAAAAATATCAAATTATTTCTTGTGGAATCATCAAAAGGTAAGTGATTCAATCTGAATTTCAATTAATTTTATATAATTTAACAGTTCAAATTATTATCTCCTTCTTCTATCCCCATCTAAACATACTACCACTACATGTACTTATTCTATTTAATATTAACAAATATTTATATATTTACAAATTTATGATGGCTATTTATCACATAGTTTTATTTCCACAAATATTATTATTGCTTCCAAATTTTGCAAATAATATTCCTTTTTACGTCATTTTTTGTTTTCTTCTTTGTAGTTATTACGCACTTTGTACCTATGTATAATTTTTTACATATGTGGTTACATATGGTCCAACCATATGTTCATTTATTTGCTTCTCAATTCCACACTTGGCTTAATTCTAAGACTTTGTAAATTTAAGTCCAATTCTAAAGATTTACTTTCCTTTCTTTCAAACCCCTTGGTTCTTAATTCCTTCTTGCCATATTATAAACTAATTTGATTGGATTTTTTTTTTCTATGATTCTTACTTAAATAGTTCCATCTTAATTCATTTACAACTACACTAATAATTCATTCTATTACTTATCAACTTTTTATTTATACCAGATTACCAATATGATAAAATTGTTCATTTTAAATTCTAACTAATATTCCTATACTCTTATTTTAGTGTAGTTCATCAATTTGTGGCCTCTAAGAATTCTTAGTCAACTTCTCATAATCATATTAGTTCCAAATGGGTTTGGTCATTCCTACCTCTTCAAATGGTATGGCCATCAATTTCTTTTCATTAATATGATTCGGCCAATGTTATTTATTTGCTAGGATGGTCAGCCACTTTTTAACTTATTTGCTAATTTTCTTATTTTCAAACTTTAGTTCTCTCAAAATTTTAAATGATAATTTTACATTAGAATGAGGTTGCAATTTCTTCTAGATATATTGTAACATACTTATCTCTATGTGTGTGTGTATTTACATTTTCTTTCTTTCTTTTTTAAGAAATAGCAATTTATTAATAATTTTTATGAATGGGGAAAAACATGTTTATATGTACATGTTTACACGTACTTTCCTTCCTAATTACACAATGTATATATGTCTAAACATTATTGTATCATATGCATACATATATTTTATGATTTTCACCTTGAGTTAATTATCCATGACCCTTTTATTTTTTTTCCCTCATACTTAACCAGTTACTCTCATTTGATTATGTCTTAGCCATGACTATTTTGGTCTCAATCATCATTTCCTTCGCCATTACACCATTCCTTCTTCTTTTCTTTTTTTTTTTTTCTTTTTTTGCATTATCAAGTCTGGCTTGGTTGTAACCGTTTTATATCTTGCTATTGTTGACTCTTTGGTTTTGGTATAATTTCCAATTTGTAAAGGATTTAATCTCCTCCATTTTTATCTTATGTTTTTAAATGATCTTAAAATACTAAAATATTATTATAATAATATTTATAATAATTATGGAGAAGCCCATGTATACTTTGGTGCATTTTTGGATGACCCTCAAATATGACCTTTCATACTAATTATTCACATTTTAGCAGTTTTTTTTTTTTATCAATATTCACATTTTAGCATTTAGTCACTATTTAAGCATATTTACCATTATTGTTACATTCTTTATTTTGCTTAAAGTTCCCTTTGGCCACTTTAAATTTCATAAAGGAAAATTCTAAATCTTTCCCATTTGGCATGATTTGGCTAAATTTTATTTGAACTAACGTATTTAAAATTGTTCTTTTCATTAAAATGTTCCATACATGGTTAGGCCATGGTATTCTATCAATTTTTCTTTGAATTTCATGGCCCCTAATATCATATTTGCATGGAAACATCATTTTATCGTACATGCAAGGCTCGGTCTAACTTTAACATTACCTTAATCAATATACTAATTGCTGCATAACTATTTTTCTTAATAAATTTCATGTTTAAGTTTGATAATCTTTAGGTTTCGGCTTCTTTTAATTCAAAACAGAGATTTCATATTTAAATATCTTGTTTCCACATCTCATTATCAAAAATGAAATTCCTTCTTTGCATGCAACCTCTGCACATCATGTGCTCATAGCCATACTCACTTAGGGCCGAAGCTAAGAATATGAAGATGATGATGGAGTTCTCAAGTCCTCTTCTAGTTTCTTTTGGTTTCTAGCCTCGGTATGATCATTTGCTCTTAAGATTATTTTTCTCAATTATTCAATCCCTCACTCTCTTTGATCATTTTTCTCCAAGACAAGGAAAAAGAGAGATATGTTTCAAAGAATTTGAGATGCAAGAGGAGGCTCAGTGTTTAGGAGGAGATCAAGAAAAATATTTTTGTTTCTCTCTTATTCTCATTTTTGGACAAAAATGAAAATGAGAAAAGAAGAGTTATAAATCTTTTCAAGGCAAAAAGAAGGTGAACTTTATATGACCTTATGAATCATGCATGGAGAGGGAAAAATTTAAGAATCTCATCATTTCAACCTAGAATTCGGCCAAAGTTTCTTGAAGAAGTTTCGGACATCACATGCCCTCCTTTTGACTTTTGCCAACTTATCATCTTCATGCAAAACTATTAACTTTGTTGCGAAATTTTTTTTTAATCCCTACGGTTTCAATTTAATTAGGCTTGTTACTTCTTTACTTGGTTTTTTCTTTAATTCTCCAATTAATTAGGGTTGTTACTTCTTTACTTGGTTTTTTCTTTAGTTGTCCAATTAATTAGGCTCATTGCTTCTTTACTTGGTTTTTTCTTTAGTTCTCCAATTAATTAGGCTTGTTACTTCTTTACTTAGTTTTTTCCTTTAGTTCTCCAATTAATTAGGCTCATAACTTCTTTACATAGTTTTTTCTTTTGTTGTCCAATTAATTAGGCTTATTACTTCTTTAGTTCTTCAATTTAATTAGGCTCATTACTTCTTTACTTAGTTTTTTCTTTAGTTGTACTCAGTTTTTTCTTTAGTTCTTCAATTTAATTAGGCTTATTACTTAGTTTTTTTTGTTTAGTTCTCCAATTAACTTTTTTTTTCTTTGGTTCTCCAATTAACTTAGTCTTAGTATTTTTTTTCTTTAGTTCTCCAATTACAATTTTTATATCATCTGTTAAGGCCTTACATTTCTATACATATGGATTTGTAACTTCCATGTATTTAAGATTTCTTTAAATTATATCCTTGTCAATATCATATTATGCCCTAAATTCTTGCCTTCTATACCTTTAATCTCATTATTCCTTTCTCCAATTCAATTGTACCGGAACCCTAATTGGTTAGAGTTTCCTGAATTCCAAATCTAGGGTTTTCATTCACTAAGGTTTTTTTTTTTTTTTTTTAAATTGTACGTTGACTTTATTTGAGACGAGATGGGGTATTAGATAGAGACAGGTTAGCTTAATTTTTTTTAGGTTTTTTAATGATTTTGAGATGAACAAAAATGTTGTCGGAGTTTTGTTGGCATTAACAAATAAGAGGTCATTGACTCCATGCTCCAAGTGGTCCCAAAAGTTGTTTAATTAGTAATTTAATGTAGCATCACAATTTTAAATTTAACAATTTTAAAAATAATTAAGTTATTAAACTTTTATTATTATTATTATTATTATTATTATTATTATTATTATTATTATTATTATTATTATTATTATATGCCTCTATTTCTCATATCTTATTATAATTTATTTATAAAAAGAAAATATACATGAGATTACTATTAACATTTTCTATTAGCAATCCAGTCATTTTAAGTATCTATCATATGTATACTAGCTGGTAATGCATATATATAAATGAAATTGATTCCATAATTGGATGTGGAATCATTAATATTGAATAGAACCAAGCAAATAGCTGATCACATCCTACCTGTAATAATATATATTAATATTTTAAAATCCACCTAATTGAGGTAACCTAAATTAGCTAATATATGTTAAGATATAAATTTCCCAACTTCCCTACGTACCTTTATAACTTATATATATATATATATATTAATATCTAAATATATATATATATATATATTTAGATTAATATCTAAAAAGGAACTGTTTATAATATATATACATTTAAAAATAAAACCAGGTGGGTTGTTGCATTGTCCCTTTCATTACTTATTATCTTCATTCACTAATTCTAACACTTCGTCATAAAAATTTTGACATAGAAATCTCTTTCATCCAAACTAATAAATATTCAAACAAATTTAGTAAAAAATTGACTCAATTATTTTCTGTGTTATCAAATTTCTTCCTCGTATTAAGGCGACATTACTGCACTAATTTTTGGAGATTTGTACGTGTATGAAAATTATGCACAGTATCGTATTGACAAAGCAAAATTCTTTTCTGATCCGAAAACGGATAGTATTATAATATTATTTTTTTAAGAAAAATATCTATTGTACAATGTTCGTGGTCAATTTTGTAATTTTATAAATTCTTTTCGGAGAGTTTTCATGGAGAAAATAATTTTATTGCTTTTATCGCTTGCCCAGGAATAAGGTATACTTCAAAATCTAATTATGTCCATTTTTTATTGAAATTTATATCTAAAAAATATGACAAAAAAAATTTATATATAAAAAATTAATTTTTCTATATTATAATACATTGTTTGATTATTTTGATTTTTGATCCATAAATTTCTCTCTCAACCACCCAAATTCCTTCACATAAATTCTCACACTTCGTCATCCCCAATATTAATTTCATATCCATTATGATCCAAATTTGCTAATACTTTTTTATTGACAAATCAAATATCTGTACTGAAATTTTGAAAATTTTTTTACATAAAATTTATCAATGATTTATGGGAATTGTTTTAAAAAAGAAAATTTTAAAGATGAGGAAAAATAAGTTTTATGAGTTGGATTTAGAGTTAAAATAGAATTTACTTAATTTTTATGAATAATTTTTGAAAATTAAAGCAAGTTTATTTTGAAGAAATTACACCTTTTATTTTCATTTTTACTGCTATTAGCTTCTTTTTATTTATACCTTTTTTATATTTTCAGTTTTCCTTCTCATTATGTTTTATTTTTAAAAATATAATTCTTTAATTTATTTCTCTTTTTCTTTGCACCACTAGTTGCTTTTTAAACAGAAATTTCTGCAAGTTTTTTCCATGATTTTATATTGAATTTTTATATTCATTGTTTCGTTGCCAAGAAAAAATCATATAAAAATCTAGTAAAATTAAAATTTATAATGTATATTCATACTCTCTTTTATTTTTCTTATAAGAAAAATGAGATGCCAAAGCAAAGGATCTATGTTTTGATGCATTGGATTTTTTTTTTTGTTATTTTTTCTTTGATTTTATTATTTTTGAGTTGTAATGTTAGATTTTTTTTTTCAACTGTAATACATTTCACATCAAAAGAATAATTTTTTTTGTAATTTTTCTATTACTATTTTCAATTTCCATTTCCTAAATGAGTATGTTATATTTCTTTTAAATTATATTTATTTTATTTTAATTAACTTATATTTGAATTATTTGTAATACCTGAGTGATATATGTGTTAAACAACAAATATACAATATATATACATACACACACATAATATGCACAAATATATATATAGTATACAACACAACATGCACAGACATATATGCAGTGTATACACAATATAAATAATATCATTAAACAACATATAAATGGATATATATATATATATATATATATATTATGAATTGAAATTTAACATATTCAAAATTAGAAATGAGCATCGGCCAGGTTGGTCAGCTTTTAGAAGTCAACTAACTAGGCTACTATTGGTCGATCATAAAATTTATTATTAAAAATTGATAAACATTAGTCCAATTTAATCAGGCTCAATTGCTTTTACTAGTAAATATACAAGTCAAAATTGACTAACTTATTCGGTTTAAATTGATATGGTAGAAAGAATTGGCTATCGAATACACACAATATATTCCTATTCAAAATATTTATACAATATACACACAATCTTCACATATAATATATATAGATATGTACACAGTACACACACAATAAATATAAATATATACACAATATATACACAACACATACAACATAATTAAATAATATATAAAAAAATATATAATTTATCAATTAGAGTTCAATATATTCATAATATATACACAATCTATATACAATATATATAAAAATATATACAACATAAATACAATATATACACAACATACATACAACATATATATAATATATATATAATGAATATAGATATATACATAATATACACAATACAGTTAAATAACATACAAAAAGTATATATTTTATAATTTGGAATTCAACATATTCAAAATATATACACACCATATACACATAACATATAAAAAATATATGCATAACATATACACTACATACACATAATAAATATAGACACTACATAACATATACATAGCATATATAAGATATGTACATAACATATATAAGATCTTAATTTTTAACTTTATTTTATGAGTATAATATGTAAAGTCTATTTCAAAATAATTTTAATAATTTTTATTCGAATATTTTTTATATTTTTATATATTTACATTTTTATTTAAATTTTGTAAGTCTTATTTTCTATTTGAAATTAAAATCAAAATTTTTCTTTTATAAAAAAGTAATATATTTTATATATATTAAAAGTGTAATTTAACTAATTTTTACTATTTTTACTGAAACATGGTCATTTAATAGAAAAAAATTTTAAAAAATTAAAATTAAAATAAACATTGTTTGAACTGAGGAGGGAGATATTTTTATAAATGAAGAAAGTTTTAGAGTAAATTTGATTTTTTTTTGGAATATAGTCTTCTTAAAATTAACTTTTTTTAAGGTTAGTCACGTAAAAAAATCCTTTAAACCCATTATTTCAGTGGTGGCAGTTGAATATGAGTGATTAGCGGCCAACAATTAATTAGCACTAGCAACCAATGGCCAGTGGTTCACATTCAACGTTTGCAAATAATTCACAAAGTAATTGATAATTTCGCAATTGAAATTAGGTTCAGATTGTAAAATGATGAATAAGGATATTATTTTACATATTATGATGAATTTTTAAGTATATGTATTTAATAATTTAATATTTATATAAAAATATATTAATAAAAAATAAAACATTTTAATTAATTTGTGTTAATATTATGAATGCATGTAGATATTAAAATATTTAAAAATAAAAATAATGATGTGTAATTTTATTATTTATTAGTAAGTAATTTCATGATTATTTTAAATTTGAATATCATTTTTTGACAAGAGCTAGCTTTTTACTACAAAAATAAATTATAGTTTTTGTTCCAAAAGCTGGCTTTTAGTTATAATTTCAAAAGTCAATGGTTGTCCTAGCATTTTTTTTTCTTTTATCAATCAACCTAACACAATATTTGGATATTGATTTGCTCACTGCTAGCTGTCAAAACCAACCAAATGCAAACCATGTATGGTAAATAATTTTAAAAGTTAATCGGTGTTCAAAATATAGTACATTTTTATCACACCCCATCTTACAAGACATGATGGTCTTAGGGCCCCAATCGCTTAAGATCTTCAGGTACCTCATGGAAGATATATCTAAACCCAAATCTTTCTATATCATTTTTTAGGTTATTTGTATTATATGCTCTTTATATCAATTCTTAACTTTAAACTTAGTGCACTGGTGCGTCGCGCCTAGTGCTATAGCAATACCACAAGTGCACGGGTCGCTCAAGTAATAGAGTAGTGAGTGAGTTATCGTTCCACTGAGGACAAGGTCAAGTACTAGTACAAACCTTAACCGTTGTTTAGCAAATTAATAGTTGTGTGATGTTTTGTAATTAAAAACAACTAATTTAATAACTGAAAGTAAATAAAAATTAAATGTTGTGCAAATAGGATTGATGATAATAATACTATCCAGATATTGAATCCCCCTAGCCTCAATAATATTTATGAACAATCAATTCAGTTAAATCATTCAAAGAGTTGAGTTGGCATTTCTCTAAATTAGACTAAAATCTCTCTCGAGTGAATTAATCCCTAATCACTAAGTAGAGTGCCGAAATCTCTTCTCAAACACAATTAAGTAGATCTTGCATTAAGAACAAGAAACTATAAACCAAAGAATCTTGTAAGTCTATCTCTAGCACTCCAATCAATCCTCAACCCTTATGAGTATTCAATTCATATCAATAATATGAAAATGGTAACCAATCACTAAGCATGCTATTATTAATTGGAAATAAATCATTAAGCATCATAAGAATAAAACAACTCAATCAAATGATTCAACTAAATATAATTATTCAATCCATACAAATAATCTAGGGTTCATCAATATCTAGATAGAGAAGGAATTAGTTCATGTTCAAAACCAGAAAAACAGAACAAGAGAAATGAGTAAAAGAAACCAAACAATCCATGGCGAATAATTTGTATTTCTTCACTTCAATCCTTGATTCTTGGTTTAGGTCTTGTATAGGATGTATCTCCTTCTTCAAACTCAGCTCTAAACTCTCCTCTTTGCTCTAGCAGTTGGCTCCTTCTCCCTTGTTTCAGCCTCCACGTCCAAGTCTCCCAAAAACCTCCAAGAACTTCTCTTTTTAACTCCTCTTCAAAACTCACCATGCCTTCCAACTCACACCACCCTTCCTTGTCTCCCACATTCCTTTTGTTTAATCTTTCTTTCCATCATTTAGGCAAGCTTTTCCTTTCTTTAATCTTTCTTTTGTCAAAAGCAATTGGTTTGCCTCCCACTTGTTCCTCAACCTGTGCAAAAGAATTCAAAAATTTTTTAGGTGACACAGCCAAGCCATGAGTGGCTTGGCCGTGTCTCTCATTTTCCTTTGGGACACGACCAAGCCACTGTCACTTGGGTGTGTCACCTTCTGCTTTTTCATTTTGCTTCTTCCTTGCTTGTCTTTTATTCTTTGCATGGGATGGGATATGGCCAAGCTTGTGGCCGTGTCATGTGACACGGCCACTGGCTTGGGCGTGTCACATGGGTGTGTCAGCTTCTGCCTTGGAACTTATTTGAGGGACACGGCCAAGCTTGCTTTGGCTTGGCCATGTCTTCCTTGATTCATGCTCTTTCTTCATTGTTTTGATCATCCAAGGGAGTTTTTGCACTTTAACCTAAAACAAACACTTACAACAAACTTTAAACAAAAATCAAATGAAATATTAACTAAAAACACATAAAAATCATACTAAAAACAAGTACAAAAAATGCTCTTATCAAATACCCCATACTTAATTCCTTGCTTGTCCCCAAGCAAGGCTAAAATCAAAACAAACTAAACACAAAAATTTTGTCAAGTTCAAGAGTTATAAAAAAAATGTATCAAGACTTCCCTATTCCTAAATCCGCAATCAATATCAAATCGAGCAAAATCGATACCAATGCAATTAAGTGGCTTTCCATGCATAACCTATGTTGTCACTCCCTCACCAACTCTTAGAAAGTGTTTGATCAAGGTGGTGTTTACACTCATAACAATCAATGAAAGATTATTGCCATAGGCTTGCTTATCTATCAAATCTCCACCACTTAATTACAATCAAGCATCAATCAAAAGGTCTTTTATTGGGTTGTAATAGGGTTAAGATAGAGGCATAACATTTAGGAAATGTGAGCTTAATCATTAAGTTTAAGGGCACTTCAAGAATGAAGTAACCGATCATATGTATAACCCAACGATCCCAAAACATCTTCCTCTTATCTACCCCTTGACATTAAAAGAACTTTTCAAGGGAACTCACTTATTACATCTTACAATAATTATTTCTAAACATATTCCAACCCTTTCAACAAGAACAACAATTATTTGATTTTATTTTTTTTATTTGATATATATATATATATTTTGTTTTGCAATCTTAAACCTACTAAATTTAACCCCACACTTAATTCGACACAACACTCGGTCGTAAACGCTCTTAAAATGCTCTTGACCAAATGAAAGGGTAAGAGACAAAATAGCATGATTCAAAGTTGGTAGTGTTGCGAAAAATGAAGAAAAGGAGAAACGAAATAGGTTCAAAATTGGCTAACTAATCTTAAAATTAGGGTTGGTCTTTTTAAGCCAAAGTGGGTTCACCTAATTGCCTTAATCATCTTGATGCCTAATTGAAATTTTTTTATGTAATCTTAAAATGCATATCAAAGCAAGTTCTAGCAAGTCATCAATTAAAGATGTTTTCCCACAAAAATAATAATAAGTTGATGGTTTAATTTCTCACTAGGTTAATGGTAATGCAAGGATAAACCAACAAAATTGACAATAAGCACCAATTCTACTCAATTCTCAAATTCATGCTTCAAAAATTCAAAAGTCATCTATCAACAATATTTATAACAATTGAACTTTTCAAAATTCATTTATTCAAAGAAAAACAAAAAAAAACATTAACTAAACGTAAACTAAAAGTAAAAACACAAAATGCACCCCACACTTAAAAATTCACATTGTCCTCTATGTGAACATGCATAAACTAAGAGAGAGTTTAGATAAAACATTTTTTTTTCACAAACCAAAAATACAGGAATTAAAGACATAAAAATTAAAGAATGAATAAAATGGTGGGTTGCCTCCCACCCATCACTTCTTTAACGTCGTATTAGTTGGACGTTTAGGGCAAATGTTCTTAGTCTTAGAGGTGTAAAACCTACTTTAAGTCCTGTATTTCCCCTCCAAAATAAAATTTGAGCCTGTGCCCATTGACTTTAAAATCTCCCTTTTCTGGATGAGTTATTTCAACCACTCCGTAGGGAAAAACTTCCTTGACAGTAAAAGGACCAGACCATCGAGATTTCAACTTACCCGGGAAGAGTCGAAGCCTTGAATTGTACAACAATACCTGATCTCCCGCTTGAAACTCTTTCCATTCCTTAATGTGAGCATCATGCCATCTCTTGGTACGTTTCTTGTACATTCTTGCATTGTCATAAGCTTGCAATCTCTACTCGTCTAACTCACTTACCTGCAATTTTTGCCTTTCACCTGTACAAGCTAGATCAAGGTTAATCTGTTTTATAGCCCAGTATGCATTATGTTCAATTTCAACAGGTAAGTGGCAAGCTTTTCCATATACCAACCTAAATGGTGTAGTGCCCAAGGGAGTTTTGAATGCAGTCCTAAAAGCCCATAGAGTATTGTTCAATTTCTCGGACCAATCTTTTCGGGATCGCTCTATAGTTTTTTCCATAATTCTTTTGATCTCCCTATTTGTGTTCTCAACTTGGCCACTAGTTTGGAGATGATAAGGAGTAGCAAACCTATGTGTAACTCCTAATCTTTTGAAAACTTTCGCAAGCTGAAAGTTACAAAAGTGAGTACCCCTATCACTTATAATTATTTTTGGTGTACCAAATCGAGAAAACTGTTAGGAAATCAAGGAGATCACTGCAAACAAAACAAGCAGCGGAAAAATTTTTTTGATCTTTGATTTCCCACCAGGATCCATGCTGTTCGTTTAATTCGACGAAAGTGTACAAAGAACTAACCTGTTGATGATTCAAAATCACAGTTTGGAATAGATGCCTCGATCGCAAAACACCCTCTATCGCGTATCCACACGAATGCTACCGTCTGGAGTGCTAGCTCTCTGCAACGGCGAAGGCTGAAAAATGTTTTCTCTAAAACGTTTTAGGGTTTCTATTTTCGTTCTCTTTTAATTTTCTAATGTTACCTATAAGAAGACTTAACTTCTAGAGAGAATATAATCACTCCAGAATCCAATTCGAAATTGGATAAGGTAAGTCAAATTCAGAATCCAAATCTAATTAGGATTCTGAATATATTATCTAATAATATATATATATAACAATAACAATAATAATAAATATTAATATCTAATATCTAATATTATTAATATTATATCCAGCCCAAATCGCATTCTTGTGTGTGACCCGATAGGCCCATATTAATTGGCAGTCAATTTAATCTCTATTAAACCAACAAGTCATAATTGGCCTCTAGCAAGGCGTTACAACTACCCAATTAATATAAGGAATGTCCAATTTGCCTAATAATAGTACATGCATTAATCCCTTTGTCACACGATATCTAGCTTGAACATAAGTCATGGTCAACGTCATACTTATATTGTCCAAACTTATGATTACTCGATCTCCTAGTAGACTGATAAACAACAACAACAACAACTAAGCCTTAGTCCCAAACAAGTTGGGGTCGGCTGTATGGATCCTCAACAACCCCAACAAAATAAGCTCAAAAGACACCAAAAAAGATACTTCAGCCTTAGGCCCCTTCCAAGACACGAATTTTACGTCCCCATTCAAGTCTATCATTAATCAAATCCGCATCAAGATCTAAGGCACGTAAGTCTCTTGCTATCACCTCCTTCCACACAGTTCTAGGTCTTCCACGACCTCTAGCCCCCTCAATCAATAAATTCTCACACTTACAAACCGCAGCATTAGGAGGTCTTCTTAAAACATGTCCATACCATCTATGTCTTCCTTCCCTCACCTTATCTCCGACATCCGCTACTTGGACTTTTTGTCGAATATGAACATTCTTAATTTTGTCCAGTCTGGTATGTCCACACATCCATCTCTTTGACAAAAACAAATAAAATTGATCACACCATTAATTCATCTGAGCACGGCCATGCATTTCACAGTCTCACTTATCGAGGGGCCCAAAAGATATCTCTCTCAAAGAGAGGGACAAATTCTATCTTGATTGTTCATTATCCTCTACATAATTTCTATCATATATGATCATAACCTTTATTACTATCCAGTTACGGATAATGTTTGATCATGTCAAAATATAATAGTCCTTATATTGGAAACTATGACAATCTAAAGTCAAAGAATTAATACATAACTATCATGAGATTTACTTATGACACTAACCCATGTAGTAATCTCATGATGGGTCTATCGAATACATTGTTCTCTAACAAGTATCTATGAAATTGATTTGTATCACTATACACATAACAATCTGATGATTATCAAATCAATGTTCATACTGGTTAAGAATTTTTTTTATCTCTATAACAATAATAAACCAGGGACAAATATCAAAATTGTGTAACATGCAAACAAACAATACTGATAATAAAATCTCATTTATTAATAATGAATGTATAACATAAAGATCCAAATAAATGGCCTAGGGCACATACACTAACAATCTCCCACTTGCACTAGGCCTACAAATTTCTAAGACCCATAGATCTAGTGTGCTGATCATGCTTGACCCGTGAGAGAGGCTTTGTTAATGGATCTGCTATGTTATCATTTGTGTCAATTTTGCATATCTTGATATCTCCTCTATCGATAATGTCTCGAATGAGGTGAAAACGCCTGAGTATATGCTTAGACCTTTGATGAGATCTAGGCTCTTTTGCCTGTGCTATGGCACCATTGTTGTCACAATAAATGTCCACAGGATTTGCAATGTTAGGCACCACTCCTAGCTCAGTGATGAATTTCTTCAACCAGACTGCTTCCTTAGCTGCATCTAATGCTGCTATATACTCAGCCTCTGTTGTAGAATCAGCCACAGTGCTTTGTTTTGAACTCTTCCAACTAACAGCTCCACCATTCAATGTGAATACAAAACCTGACTGCGATCTAAAATCATCTATGTCAGTTTGGAAACTAGCATCTGTGTAACCATTTACAACTAGCACATCTTCCAAACCTCCATAAACCAAGAATACATCTTTAGTCCTTCGAAGGTACTTAAGAATATTCTTGACAGCTGTCCTGTGACCTTCACCAGGATCAGCTTGAAATCTACTAGTTG
Source organism: Garcia nutans (assembly GCA_947685225.1). Classification (NCBI taxonomy): domain Eukaryota; kingdom Viridiplantae; phylum Streptophyta; class Magnoliopsida; order Malpighiales; family Euphorbiaceae; genus Garcia; species Garcia nutans. The sequence goes on from CANTUV010000045.1 coordinate 43,964,785, forward strand.
CACTTAATGGATATGAGACATCTGGTCTAGTACATAACATGGCATACATAATAGATCCTATAGCAGAAGCATAAGGAATCTTATTCATTCAATCTTGCTCATCAGATGTCATAAGACATTGACTCTTGCTGAGATGAATGCCATAAGACATAGGCAAGAATCCCTTTTTGGAATCTTGCATGTTGAACCTCTTCAACACTTTATCTATGTATGTACTTTGACTCAGGCCAATTATCCTTCTAGATCTATCTCTATAGATCTTTATACCAAGGATATAGGCAGCCTCACCTAAGTCTTTCATTGAGAAAGAATTCCCTAACCAAGTCTTAACCTTTTGCAAGGTAGGGATATCATTCCCAATGAGTAATATGTCATCCACATATAAGACTAAAAACACTACTGCACTCCCACTAACCATCTTGTAAACACAAGGTTCATCTTCATTCTTGATGAAACCAAAGTTCCTAACTGTTTCATCAAAACGAAGATTCCAGCTTCGAGATGCTTGCTTCAATCCATAAATGGATCTTTGAAGCTTACAAACCTTTGTAGAATTCTCAGGATTTACAAAAACCTCAGGTTGTGTCATATACACATCCTCAAGCAAGTTTCCATTAAGGAAAGCGGTTTTGACATCCATTTGCCATATCTCATAATCATAGTATGCTGCAATGGCAATGAGAATTCTAACAGACTTAAGCATAGCAACTGGTGAAAAGGTTTCATCATAGTCTATACCATGAGTTTGCTTGAAACCTTTTGCAACAAGCCTTGCTTTATAGGTCTGCACATTCCCATCCATGTCAGTTTTCTTCTTGAAAACCCATTTGCAACCAATAGTCTTAATACCCTCTGGAGGATCAATTAAAGACCAAACTTGGTTGTCAAACATAGATTGCATCTCAGATTTCATGGCTCCAAGCCATTTGTCTGAATCTGGACCTGACATAGCTTCTTGATAGGTAGTAGGCTCATCTTGATCTATGAGCATTACTTCACTATCATCAGTCATAAGAAATCCATATCTCTCTGGCTGACGACGTGTCTGTTGACCTAGATTTAGGTCAATCTTGTTTTTGATCTTGGCAAACAAATTGAAGTGATCTAATGGTTTCAATGAGTGTCTATATGGCAGGAAAGCAACTTAGAATGAGCTGAAATGCAAAGAAATTTGAAGATTTCCTAAGTGCTGAAAATCTATCTTTGAAGGGATGCGCGACCGCCCCAAGGGTGTGCGCGACCATCCAAGAACACGCGACCGCCCCAAGGGGTTGCGCGACCATCCAAACTGTCTTGGTTTGACAGTAAGGTTCGCGGTGACAAGAACGGTGAATGACTCGACGCAAGACAATGCGCGACCGCCCAATGTGGCTTCGCGACCGCTACATTTATATAGCCGTTGGTGGGCTTCAACGGCTAGTTAAAGAATTAATAAGAAGATGCCATGTGTCAAGTAGCCGTTAGAGATTTGAATTGCGCGACCGCACCAGACTGCTGGGATGCCCGCACAAACAGATGCACGACCGCCCCAAGGGGGTGCGCGACCATCCCAGGATGCGCGACCATCCAAAGGTGGTGCGCGACCATCCCAACAGTCTGACACAAAAATCCAAGAAGATTTTGTAGCTGTTGGAGTTTCACTTTTCTACCCACTTCACCAACGGGCAGAACTGGTTTGAGGCCTATAAATACCACCTCAAACAAGTCTTATAGCAAGAGAATAAATACTAATATTGTCCAAACTCTTGCAAGTTATTTACTTAAGCTTTCATCTATTTATCTCTTCATGCAAGGTTGAGTGTTAGCCATTAAAACACCAATTGTAAAGGTTGTGAGAGTGAGCCTGAGAAAAACTCTTGTAAAGGTTGTGAGAGTGAGCCTAGTAAAACTCTTGTAAGTGGTTTGAGTGTTAGCCTTAGTAAAACACTTGTCAAGTTAGGTGTGAGCTTGTAAAAACACCAAAGTTGGAAGTGAGCTTGTAAAACTTCAAGTATAGTGGAATACCCAATTGAGGTTGGGGAGTGGATGTAGGATTGTTGAATCCGAACCACTATAAATCTCTTGTGTTGATTTTTCTACTCTCTACTCAATCTTCTACATCTTCTACATTTCTTATTTGTTGAGTTTTTTGATTTGCTATCATTTCTTGAAGAAACCAATTCACCCCCCCTCTTGGTTGCCATCTTGGGACAACAATTGGTATCAGAGCTTTGAAATTTCTTAAACTTAATTGTGAAATTTGATCCTCAAAGGCAAACACACCCACTAATACCTCTACATCAACTTTCTCTTCCAATTCCATGGCTCATTATTATGGAAACTCAAAATCCCTTGTTATACCTCACTTTGATTATTCATATTGGAAACACAAGATGTTTTTGCTCCTAGATAGTGAAGGAATAGAGCTTTGGGATTATGTTGAAAATGAGTGGAAGATTCCTACAAGAGTGGTTGATGGTGTAGAAAAAGAGATTCCACGAAAAGAGTGGAATGAAGAACAAAGAAGAAGCAATGGGAGAGATAAAAAGGCTTCTTTCATTCTTCTAAGCTCATTGCCAAAGGAAGAATGTGGAAGAATTCTTGGATGCTCAAATGCCTATAGTATTTGGAAGACCTTGGAGAATTATCATGAGGGTACTAATCAAGTAAAATTCATGAAGGCCCAAATGCTTGTTCAAGAGTATGAACTCTTCAAAATGAAGTCCTTTGAAGATGTCACGGAGATGACCAACCGACTTCTTGCCATTGTCAATGATTTGAGGAAATTTGGCAAAGTATACTCTTTGGAAGACATAAATTGCAAAATCCTTAGAATTCTTACAAAGAAGGAATTTGAAGCAAGAGTATCATCCATTGAGGAAGCACATGATTTGAGCAAGCTTCCAACGGATGTCCTCATTGGCAAATTACTCACACATGAGATGGCAATGGAAATGCAAGAAGAGCAAGAAGAAGAAGAAGAGCAAGCAATTGAAAATCTATGTCTCATGGCTATGGGAGATGATGAACACTCCAATGAGATAGGTACCAAATCTTTAAACATGAATTTAAATTACAACAATATTGATGATGCTTTAGATGATAGTGATATAATTGAACATATGAACTTTAGAGTAGAAAAATATTTTTCTAAGATAAAATTTCATAAGGACAAATGCTCTAAACTAGAAGAGGATTTTGTATGTTTAAAAAATTCTACTTTAGAATTAAAAACCTCAAATGAACAAATATCTAAAAGCAAACATAGCTTAGAAAAGGTTATCAAGGAAAATCCCTTAATTGACAAGGGCAAATGGCATGAAGATGGAGGAGAATGAGTACTCCATAAAACCAAGTCCAACAATGCTAATAGTAAGGCAATTGGCATTGAAAAATTGGTAACAATTCTTGCCTTACAACATTTGAACTTTTATACATTTAATTTTTACCTTACATGTTGTGTTTGACATTAAGGTTGAAAAATAATTTTATGGTTGACTAAATTATTTTTGTTACATTTTAAATTTGTTAATAATTAAGTTAATCACTTTCTTGAATTGTATTTAATTTTCTTTTTATATTCCTCTTGATTTGACTCCAACAAGAGAGGAGAAAATTTGAATATTTTGATAAAAATGGATCTCAATTGTTTCTAAGTTTTTCACTTCTTGAGGGGGAGATCATCAATTGAGGGGGAGTATAATCCAATCAATTGGTATCCTTAACATATTTTTCATTGATTTTGATATTTCCATTGATTGGTACTTTTATTTTTCCTAAGTATATGACTTAGATTTGTGTTAATTGTGAATTTTGTTTTTGGTGATTGACCATTGACTTTGAATTCTATTATAAAGTCACACCAACAATGATTTTGATCTTGTCTTGTGTTTATATTTCCTTATTTCTTATATCATCTTTGAAGATTGCTTGATTGATCTTCATCTCTACCTCCTCTTTTTGAATTTTGGCAAGGGGGAGAGAATTTGATGAATTTGAGAATTTTCTTATGTTTTTCCATAATGGGAAGTATTGCCTATTTTTGTTGATTATTTTTATTTCAAATTCAATTTGATTGCCAAAATCAAAAAGGGGGATATTGTTGACCTAGATTTAGGTCAATCTTGTTTTTGATCTTGGCAAACAAATTGAAGTGATCTAATGGCTTCAATGAGTGTCTATATGGCAGGAAAGAAACTTAGAATGAGCTGAAATGCAAAGAAATTTGAAGATTTCCTAAGTGCTGAAAATCTGTCTTTGAAGGGATGCGCGACCGCCCCAAGGGTGTGCGCGACCATCCAAGAACGCGTGACCGCCCCAAGGGGTTGCGCGACCATCCAAAGTGTCTTGGTTTGACAGTAAGGTTCGCGGTGACAAGAACGGTGAATGACTCGACGCAAGACAATGCGCGACCGCCCAATGTGGCTTCGCGACCGCTACATTTATATAGCCGTTGGTGGGCTTCAACGGCTAGTTAAAGAATTAATAAGAAGATGCCATGTGTCAAGTAGCCGTTAGAGATTTGAAATGCGCGACCGCACCAGACTGCTGGGATGCCCGCACAAACAGATGCGCGACCGCCCCAAGGGGGTGCGCGACCATCCCAGGATGCGCGACCATCCAAAGGTGGTGCGCGACCATCCCAACAGTCTGACACAAAAATCCAAGAAGATTTTGTAGCTGTTGGAGTTTCACTTTTCTACCCACTTCACCAACGGGCAGAACTGGTTTGAGGCCTATAAATACCACCTCAAACAAGTCTTATAGCAAGAGAATAAATACTAATATTGTCCAAACTCTTGCAAGTTATTTACTTAAGCTTTCATCTATTTATCTCTTCATGCAAGGTTGAGTGTTAGCCATTAAAACACCAATTGTAAAGGTTGTGAGAGTGAGCCTGAGAAAAACTCTTGTAAAGGTTGTGAGAGTGAGCCTAGTAAAACTCTTGTAAGTGGTTTGAGTGTTAGCCTTAGTAAAACACTTGTCAAGTTAGGTGTGAGCTTGTAAAAACACCAAAGTTGGAAGTGAGCTTGTAAAACTTCAAGTATAGTGGAATACCCAATTGAGGTTGGGGAGTGGATGTAGGATTGTTGAATCCGAACCACTATAAATCTCTTGTGTTGATTTTTCTACTCTCTACTCAATCTTCTACATCTTCTACATTTCTTATTTGTTGAGTTTTTTGATTTGCTATCATTTCTTGAAGAAACCAATTCACCCCCCCTCTTGGTTGCCATCTTGGGACAACAGTGTCCTATCAGACCTGCGAGGGATTTGTGTTACATCTTCAGATTCCACAACTATTTGTGGTTCTGAAATAGGCTCTATAGATGGCTCAATGATTTCTTGTGGTACTTGAGTTTCCTCAAGTTCTACTATACTCCCACTAGTTCTCTTAGAAAGAAATTCCTTTTCCAAAAAGATCCCATTTCGAGCAACAAACACTTTGTTCTCTGAAGGAGTATAGAAATAGTATCCTTTAGTTTCCTTAGGATACCCCACAAAATTACATTTGATAGACTTTGGAGCTAACTTATCTGAAACTGGTCTTTTCACATAAGCTTCACAGCCCCAAATCTTAAGAAAAGACAAACTAGGTGTCTTACCTGTCCATATCTCATATGGTGTCTTTTCAACCGCCTTAGATGGTACATGGTTCAGAATGAATGCAGCTGTCTCCAAGGCATGACCCCAAAAAGATAAAGGAAGATCCACTTAACTCATCATTGATCGAACCATATCTAATAGAGTTCGATTTCTCCTTTCAGAAACTCCATTCCACTGTGGAGTTTCTGGAGGAGTCAGTTGTGAAACAATTCCACAATCCCTTAGATGATCATCAAACTCTTGGCTAAAATATTCACCACCTCGATCTGATCGAAGTTGTTTAATTGTTTTACCAAGTTGATTTTGTACTTCATTTTGAAAAGTTCTAAACATTTCAAAAGACTCATGCTTATGTTTCATTAGGTAGACATAGCCATACCTACTGAAATCATAAGTAAAAGTAATGAAGTATCGAAATCCTCCTCTGGCACTAATGCTAAAAGGACCACATACATCTGTATGTATCAAGCCTAATAAATCATTAGCCCTTTCACTATGCCCAGTAAAAGGATCCTTTGTCATCTTACCAAGCAAACAAGACTCACATGTTCCAAATGATTCAAAATCAAATGAATCTAATAATCCATCTTGATGGAGCTTAGAAATGCGTTTCTCATTGATATGGCAAAGGCGACAATGCCATAAATAAGTAGGGTTTAACTCATTTGGCTTAGTTCTCTTAGAAGTTATGTTATAGATATCATTACCATTAGAATCATCAATATTAAGGATATAAAGGCCATTATAAGAATTTGCAATACCATAAAGCAAATCATTTTTTTTTTATCAAAAATAGAACATTTCTTATTCTTAATAAAAAATGAATAACCTTCATCATCCAAAACAGATACTGAAATAAGATTCCTACTCATAGTAGGAACATAAAAGCAATTGTTCAAAATTAACAAAAACCCATTGGGCATAACAAGTTCATAAGTTCCTACAGCTATAGCAGCAACTCTTGCTCTATTGCCAACACGTAGGTCCACTTCTCCCTTCTTCAGCATCCTACTCCTTTTGAGTCCCTGCATATTTGTACAAATATGAGATCCACATCCGGTATCTAATACCCAGGAAGAAGGAATAGATAAATTAATTTCTATAACATAAATACCTGAAGATGTAGTCGCACTACCCTTCAACTTCTTTAACTCATCCAAATAGAGTTGACAATTTATCTTCCAATGCCCAGGCTTGTTGCAATGGAAACAAGTCCCTTCCTTAGGAACTTTAGCCTTAGGTTCAGGTTTTGGTTTAGCTTGTCCCTTGGACCCTTTAGCACCTTTTGCCTTACCCTTGCCTTTAGTATATTTGGCTTTCTTTTTCATTTGTTTAATATTGACATTCAATATTTGGGTAGGCTTTTTGATATTCCCCTCAGCAGTTTTGAGCATACCATGTAGCTCAGGAATGGATTTCTCCATGTCATTCATGTTATAGTTCATGACAAACTGTGAGAAACTGCTAGGCAATGAATGTAGGATCAAATCCGTGGAGAGTTCTAAACTCAGGGGATATCCAAGTCTAGCAAGGTGATCTAGATAGCCTTTCATCTTCAAAACATGAGCACTAACAGATTCACCTTCAGACATTTTGCAGTCAAATAATGCAACAGCGGTGTTAAACCTATCTTGCCTAGCCTGTTGTTGGAAAGCTTGTTTGAGATGCACACTCATCTCATAAGCCTCTAAGTGTTCCAGATCCTTCTGAAGTCCTGGACACATAGTAGCCAACATAAGACATCCTATGTCATTTGAATCATCCACATGCTTCTTATGCTTACTCTTAGCAGCATTAGAAGCATCAGCAGGAGGTGGGTCAGGGATAGCTTCATCAAGCATGTAGGACTTTTTCTCTTGTTTGAGAACAATTCTCAGGTTCCTAAACCGGTCAACAAAATTAGTCCCACATTCTTTCAGTTTTTCCTTCTCAAGGATAGATCGCAGTGATAAGGTGGAATTGTTATTAGCAGCCATCTGTTGATAAATATGCAAAGTCAAATTTTAATTAATAATGAGGTTAAAATTATTTAAACTCCTACTAAAAATATAACCCTCTAAAGAAAAATTTTAGTAGGCTAAGATCTGTATTTCACTTAATTCTAAACTCAGCTTTGGCGTGACATAAAATCAAGTTATTTAAGTAGGTAACATCTTTACCAATTACATCTCATGTAACTCTTAGTAATTATGGAATATTGACATCATATGTCATAGCATGTAGAATTCCATCTAATGCCTTAGGCCCAAAACCATTTTGATAGCCTAATTAAGTCTAACCAATTTTAAAACATATGAGTAACACTATTACTCATCCTACTTAGCTAGGAATGTTTAAAGCATATTGCTTTGGCAATACCTACTTTAATACAATCTTAGTTTTGATAGGTGTTCAAAACATGGATGGCATTTAGACTTAAATTATTAATGAGGGTTCAACTAAATTATTATCATGTCTTGCATTACATATCATTATATTTTAGCATCCTATATGCATATATATAATTTATCACATAAGCATCATATACCAAATGACAAAATATGTAAACGTGACATAGCATGGCCAAACTAAATATGATCTTCAAGAGACCAAATGAAGATCATAAAGGCAACCCTAGGTGAAAAACCTATCTATTACAACACTTGCAATATTACATATCTTCAAAACTTGAGCTTGTGCTTCCATCACCATGGAACCATCTTCTCCTTGGTATGAATCTCCATCACAAACATTGTAGCTTGAATCTTCATTTATTACAATAAAAGAAAATCTAACTACTAGTAAAATAAATTACAACAAAATAAACGACACGCAGGCCGTATTTACCCAAAATTAAGATATGAATAAACCAATCACATAGGTCATAAGGCCATGCTATGCACCATGCCAAGACATCATACAAACATAACATATTCATCACCAACATGTTAAATAGAAACAAATATATTGACATTCTTAATGTTGCGGTAACGAACTATAGGGCGCGAACATACGGCGGTCCCGCTAGCCGGTTAGCGGGCAGGGCTCCCGCTGGCCAGTCAGCGGGCGGGGTTCCGAAGGGGAAGTGCCCTTGGGCGGGGTCGAGGGGCAGCGCCCCTCGAAGCCAAACAGAAACGTTAATCTCATTAACATTTTTCTTTGGCGAAACCCTAAAACAGAATCGTTAATCTTATTAACCTTCTTACTATTTTATTTCGAATATGTACAACCCATTATAGAATCATTACCAAATGTTTATATCACATATAAACTTAATCGTTTTCATCATATGAAAATCGTTTTAATCAACCAATCATATATACGTGATCATCTCATGAAAACGAAATTAAAAACACCAATCCTTTCTCATCATATGAAAAATGAATTAGGGTTTTACAGAAACGAAACCAAAAACAATCCTTTCTCATCATATGAAAACCAATTATATATACGTGATCATCTCATGAAAACGAAATTAAAAACACCAATCCTTTCTCATCATATGAAAAACGAATTAGGGTTTTACAGAAACGAAACCAAAAACAATCCTTTCTCATCATATGAAAAAATGAATTAAGGTTTTATAATTAACATGCCATACGAAATCAATATATCTCATGTAATCATATCAACATGGCATTTTCGACTTAAACGAAAACAACAAGTGGCTCTGATACCACTGTTAGGAAATCAAGGAGATCACTGCAAACAAAACACGCAGCGGAAAAATTTTTTAGATCTCTGATTTCCCACCAGGATCCATGCTGTTCGTTTAATTCGATGAAAGTGTACAAAGAACTAACCTGTTGATGATTCGAAATCACAGTTTGGAATAGATGCCTCGATCGCAAAACACCCTCTATCGCGTATCCACACAAATGCTACCGTCTGGAGTGCTAGCTCTTTGCAACGGCGAAGGCTGAAAAACGTTTTCTCTAAAACATTTTAGGGTTTCTTTTTCGTTCTCTTTTAATTTTCTAATGTTACCTATAAGAAGACTTAACTTCTAGAGAGAATATAATCACTCCAGAATCCAATTCGAAATTGGATAAGGTAAGTCAAATTCAGAATCCAAATCTAATTAGGATTCTGAATATATTATCTAATAATATATATATATATAACAATAATAATAATAATAAATATTAATATCTAATATCTAATATTATTAATATTATATCCAGCCCAAATCGCATTCTTGTGTGTGATCCGATAGACCCATATTAATTGGCAGTCAATTTAATCTCTATTAAACCAACAAGTCATAATTGGCCTCTAGCAAGGCGTTACAACTACCCAATTAATATAAGAAATGTCCAATTTGCTTAATAATAGTACATGCATTAATCCCTTTGTCACACGATATCTAGCTTGAACATAAGTCATAGTCAACGTCATACTTATATTGTCCAAACTTATGATTACTCGATCTCCAAGTAGACTGATAAAAACAAATGAAATTGATCACACTATCAATTCATTTGAGCACGGCCATGCATTTCACAGTCTCACTTATCGAGGGGCCCAAAAGATATCTCTCTCAAAGAGAGGGACAAATTCTTTCTTGATTGTTCATTATCCTCTACATAATTTCTATCATATATGATCATAACCTTTATTACTATCCAGTTACGGATAATGTTTGATCATGTCAAAATATAATAGTCCTTATATTGGAAACTATGACAATCTCAAGTCAAAGAATTAATACATAACTATCATGAGATTTACTTATGACACTAACCCATGTAGTAATCTCATGATGGGTCTATCCAATACATTGTTCTCTAACAAGTATCTATGAAATTGATTTGTATCACTATACACATAACCATCTGATGATTATCAAATCAATGTTCATACTAGTTAAGAATTTTTTTTATCTCTATAACAATAATAAACCAGGGACAAATATCAAAATTGTGTAACATGCAAACAAACAATAATGATAATAAAACCTCATTTATTAATAATGAATGTATAACATAAAGATCCAAATAAATGGCCTAGGGCACATACACTAACAAAAACAACTTCTTCAAAAACTTCACCACAACCCTAGTATCATTGGTTGCCAAGGCTTGGGCATTAGGCCATTTAGATACATATTCTATAGCTACAAGAATATATTTGTTACCAAAGGAATTTGGAAAGGGTCCCATTAAATCGATCCCCCATACATAAAAAATTTCACAAACTAAAATTCCATTTTGGGGCATTTCATCACGAGATGAAATATTTTCAGTTCTTTGGCAACGATCACAATGATTTACAAATTCGTAGCTATCCCTAAACAAAGTGGGCCAATAAAATCCTGATTCTAGTACCTTTTGAGCAGTCCTATTGGCTCCCATATGACCACCAGCTGGTCCAGCATGGCATTGACTAAGAATGTTCATTGTTTTGGGCCATGCCACACATCGTCGGATCATGTGATCCTTACATAATTTAAACAAAAAGGGATCCTCCGAAAAATAATATTTTAAATCAGAAAATAATTTCTTCTTTGCTTGATAAGTTAAGTCCTTAGGAAGTTCCCTAATAGCTAAATAGTTAGCAAAATCTGCAAACCAAGGTGTTTCAAAATTTAAGTTACTTACCTCACTTACCATGGCGTACAGCTGCTCATCGGGGAAGTGATCATCAATGTCCCCTTCTTCAAACCTCTCCAAGGTTGGATTCTCCAAGTGAGAAAGATGATTTGCTGCCAGATTTTCAGCTCCCTTCTTGTCTTAAATCGTCAAGTCGAATTCCTGCAATAATAAGACCCAATGGATTAGCCTAGGCTTTGCATCAATTTTTGCAAATAAATACCTCAAAGCCGAATGGTCTGTATAAACAATCACTTTTGACAAGATTAGATATTATCTAAACTTGTCAAAAGCAAAAACCACAGCTAGCAGCTCTTTCTCTGTAGTTGTGTAATTAGCTTGAGCTATGTTTAAGGTCTTGCTTGCATAGTAGATAGGCTGAAAGTATTTCTCATTGTGTTAACCCAAGACTGCTCCTACTACAAAGTCACTTGCATCGCACATTAGTTCAAATGGTATATTCCAATTAGGAGCTACCATGATTGGAGCATGGGTCAATTTCTCCTTAAGGGTTGTGAATGCTCTCAGACATTCCTCATCAAAAACAAAATCCACATCCTTCTCAAGGAGTCTTGTCAATGGACAGGCTTTCTTAGAAAAATTTTGAATGAACCTCCGATAAAAATCTGCATGTCCTAGAAAACTTCTGATGGCCTTCACAGATGTGGGTGGTGGTAACTTCTCAATGGTGTCTACCTTAGCCCGATCCACCTTAATGCCCTTGTTTGAAATTTTGTGTCCCAACACAATTCCCTCTTAAACCATGAAATGACACTTTTCCCAATTAAGCACTAGATTGGTTTCCTCACATCTCATCAAGACTCTTTCAAGGTTTTCCAAACATCTTTTAAATGAGCTGCCATAGACCGAGAAATCATCCATAAACACCTCCATAATATCCTCTATAAGCTCATCAAAGATTGCTACCATGCACCTTTGGAAAGCCGCAGGTGCATTGCACAACCCGAATGGCATTCTTCGATATGCGAATGTCCCATATGGGCAGATGAATGTAGTTTTCTCTTAGTCTTATGGGGAAATAGTGTGAGCGGGGATTTTCGTCCCCACTCCCGGTGGAATGGTTCTTGCCACTTCGGCACTGTTTAGGCTCGGGGCCTTAGAGAACACGGACCTATGTCCGGAGAAAATGGAGTCGCCACCCGGACGGGATGGAAAAAAAGAAAGGGGTGGATGACTCGATTCCTAAGGAATCCCTAACCCCATAATGGATTCAGAAAGTTGAGTACGTGTGGGGAAGGTGAGAAATGGCCCAGCACCCCCACAACGCGTGGTTCATTGGAACCGGCCTCCTTTACAGGTCTTAATATTATAAAATTCTTAAATATAATAAAATTATCCATATTACACACAATAATTAAAAGAAAGCATCAATATATTAAAATCAAAGCAATGTCCAAACAAAGCAAATAAATGGATACCCATCCAAGGATGGAAACATGTCCTTACATCACATGCCTAAATAGGACACCCGCCAAAAGGTAGAAACATGCCCTTTACATAGGTTCTAAAATAGAAAAGCAAATTAAATTACATGATGTTTAACTAATGAGGTACCCACCAAGTGGAAACATAGCTCTTACAACTTTTGGAAATCTAAATTAATTGATAAAAGTAAATAATCATTCATCATTAAAAAAACATTCATCAAAGCTATTAATCAAAATAGAAAATAAACATCCATCCATGATAAATTAAATAAATCAAGTATTGAAATTAAATAAATTAAAGCATAAGAAATAAATCAAAGCATAAGAAACAAATCAAAGCATAATCAAGTATGGAATTGAATAAAGCAAATAAAAGTCCAATTATGGCTACTGTGAATTTTTATGGAATTAAAATAAATTAGGGTTTTATATTTTAAAGGGTTGGTAAGACTCTTTGATTAACAAAATTAAGGTTTGAATGATGATATCATGAAACTAGGGTTTTAAACACTTTAAAATACTTTAATTTGTGATTTTTAGTTATTGGGTTCCTAAGATACTGTGTAAAATTTAGGTTTTTTATGTTTTTATGTTTTTTAATGTTTTCAAAGGATTAGGGTTCATAAAAATTAGGGTTTAAGGTTTTAAAAGGGTTAGTGTTCATTATTTTGGGTTTAAAAGTTGAATTTTGGATTTTAGGATTTAGAAGTAGGGTCACGGGTGGTGAATAATTTTTAGGGTTCTAGAAATCAATTTGATAGTTTCATGAAGTTTTATGAATTTAAACAAATAAATTAAAGTTTTTATAAGTATAAAAGATGTTTTAGAAGACTTTTTGAATGAAATAGAACCTACTTTAAAATTTTAAAAGAAGCAGAATTTACATCTTAGTTTTGTTGAAAAATATGTTCAATTAGAGTTTTAAGGTTTTTAAGAAGAAAAAATAACAATTTTAAGCCTTTTGGAAGATAAACCAATGAAATAAGGTTTTTTATTTTAGCTTTAGAAAAACTAAATTAAAGTTCAAATGTTTTTAATTTTGATTTCATAGATTTGCTACTGTGTAAAAAAACAATTAAAGAAAATTAATTAACACATACCTTCTTTTGATGATTTCTCCAAAAACAATTCTTCTTGGATGAACTAGCCCCAAAGACAAGCTTTTTTTGCCTTTGAATCCTCTAAATCGTGCTACTGCTGTTCCAGAAAAAAGTTGAATTGAATTTCTTCTTTTCCTTCCTTGATTTGGTTTCAAATTTTCCAAACTCCTCTTGGATTTTTGCATCCTCTTTTTTTTAATTGTCTTTGGTCCTTATTTATAGTGGTTTGAGGTTGTTTATTCCTAATTAGTTAAGGTAAGTAATATTAATAAAAAAAGAAACCAAAACCTAATTGGATTAGGTTTCGAAAAATTTGCGTCGAAAAATTTACGCTGCCGAAAAAAATTGCTGCGAAAAAACTGTGCTGGCAAAAAAATCTGCTGCAGCTGGCTACGGCAGCACGTGCGGAGCGGGCCCGTAAGCTATTTTGCAGGCAAAAAATTTCTGCCCGCGAAATAGCACAGTGATTTCGCCGGCAGGAATTTCCTGCGGGCGAAATACCCACGGGCCCGCACGATAATTTTTTCGTCGCCGATTTTTCCGACTCCGATTTTTATTTTTATTTTTATTTTTTGACTTTTATTTATTTATTTCTATTTTTTATTAATAAATATTAGATACTAAAGCAAAAATTATTTAATAAAAATTATTTTGGACCAATTAGACAACAAAAATCATTTTAGACTAAATAAAACATATTGGACCGGATTGGGTCAATATTGAGGGTCTACAGTTTGTCCCCTGCTTGAATGATCTTAAACCTTAGTGAAAGAAAATGAAAAGCAATAAGACTTAATTTTTGAGATGGCAAATTAAATTTGTTTTGGGTACTTAGACCCGAGATTGGGTACTTGCACCCGAAATCGGGTCTTAGACCCGAGATTGATTGAATTTGGATACTTGGACCCAAGATTGAGTACTTGGACTCGAGATTGGGTACTTGGACCCGAGATTGAATTGATTTTGGGTACTTGGACTCGAGATTGGGTACTTGGACCCGAGATCAGTTACTTGGACTCGAGATTGATTTGATTTGGGTACTTGGACCCAAGATTGAGTACTTGGACTCGAGATTGGGTACTTGGACCCGAGATCGGTTACTTGGACCCGAGATTATTTTGATTTGGGTACTTGGACCCAAGATTGAGTACTTGGACTCGAGATTGGGTACTTGGACCTGAGATTGGGTACTTGGACCTGAGATTGGGTACTTGGACCCGAGATTGAATTGATTTTGGGTACTTGGACCCAAGATTGAATTTGATTTTGGGTACTTGGACTCGAGATTGGGCACTTAGACCCGAGATCGGGTAGTTAGACCCGAGATCGATTTGATTTGGGTACTTGGACCCAAGATTGAGTACTTGGACTCGAGATTGGGTACTTGGACCCGAGATTGGATACTTGGACCTGAGATTGAATTGATTTTGGGTACTTAGACCCGGGATTGGGTTGAATTTGATTTGGGTACTTGGACCCAAGATTGGATGGAATTTGGGTACTTGGACCCAGGATTGGGTACTAGGGTACTTGGACCCAAGATTAGATTTGATTTGGGTACTTGGACCCGAAATTGGGTATTTGGACCCGAGCTTGAATTGATTTGGGTACTTGGACTCGAGATTGGGTACTTGGACCCGAGATTGGGTACTTGGACCTGAGATTGAATTGATTTGGGTACTTGGACCCAAGATAGGGTACTTAGACCCGAGCTTGAATTGATTTGGGTACTTGGAACCAAGAATGGGTGCTTGGACCCGAGATTGAGTTTGACTAACCTCTTATCATTTGAGAAATCTGACTGCTCCGGTTATTCTATGCATTGTGGTTTTTCACCCTCAAAATGGATCTTCATCCTTTGAGATCGGGTCTTCATCCTTGAAAATGAATCTTCATCTTTTGACATCGAATTTTCATCCTTAAAAAAAATGGATCTTCATCCTTTGAGATCGGGTCTTCACCCTTGCAAATGGATCTTCATCCTTTGAGATTGGGTCTTTACCCTTGAAACATGGGTCTTTATCCAATGATCTTCATCCATTGGAGGTCGGGTCTTTACCCTGGCTTCAACTCTTTTAGCTGGATTAGTCTTTTGTCTTTTACATCTTCATTCTTTTGAGAGTTCTAATGTTCCACTCTTTTGTTCTTCCTTTTTGCAAAGATTTAGCTATTTTTAATTGGACCTTAAATCCTCTGCTTGCCCCCCTGTGTGGTAAAATATTTGTAAGTGAGTTTAAAAATATTTGGTATATAAACTCAAAAAATTGAAAAGGAGAAACTTTGCCCCCTGTGTAGGCTCAAACCAAAGATTTTTCTATTCAAGCTTTGATTGATGTTTTTGTCGTCTTGTTCTTCGCATAAGCACGCATTTCTTCTCTTTGCAAGATTACTGGAGCTTTCTCAAGCAATGGGCTTTCTATGCCCCCCCTGATTTGATATCTTCTTTTGATTGCTTGCTGTTCATTTTGACAAGGAATAGACAACACAAGACAAGAAAGTGTGATGTGACATGCTCGTGTATGCATGATATGCATGAATGATACTTACAGCGGTTTTATTGACTCACAGACTGAGGTGATCAGCAGAAGTGTTCTCATTGACTCCTTTTGACGCTTGTTCAAGTCTTGCATGGGAATACTCGAAAGCTTTTGCATTTGTGACTTTCATCTTCAAGATGTTGAAAACACGAGTGGTGGAGACCCTGAGCAGCAGAGTCAGGGATGCATCCATTTCCAACTATGTTTCATCATGTCGGTTGATAACTTCTTCATGACCTTGCCAATAATCATTTCAATAGACTTCCCTTAGCTCGAAGGCTTTGTATGACAAAACACTCTTTTTTTTTTTGAATTTTGATTTTGAAAACAAATGTTGGCTTTGCCAAATTAATGTCAATGTACCTCAGGACTTGATTTTCCAAATTAATATATCTATAACATGACAACCCTAGTTACCGTACTAAACTCGGGAATTATTTCTATTTAAGCCAGAATTGTTGCACTTCAGATAGGCACATACACATTACTTGGCCAAAGGTCTCATTTGAGTTTAAATATTGACTATCTCATATGCATGCTTATCCAAACTATCTCCACTAATAGACTCTACCTACCAAGAGAGATCAACAGGTCTTTGATATGCTTGAAATGGGGTCTATGAGGAACACGGGTTTAAATGAAGGCCATTTTGAGAGTGGAGCTGGTGTGACACAATGGACAAACCCTCACACTAAAAATTTCTTGTTTGAATTTTCAGCAGCTTGGAGTAATCTTGCTAAATTCCAAATTCTTGGCATTAATCTGAATCTTGATTAGGACATTTTATGCCCTTACAAAAAGTTTAAGACCCAAATTCGTTTCTTTTCTTCTTTTCCCTTTTCTTTCCTCTTATTTTTCTTACTCTTCCCTTCTCTTTCTCTTTCCTTACTCTTCCCTTTCTTTTATCATTTTGTCCTTCTTTCTTATAGGACTATCAAGTACAAAACTTTCAAGAACTGAATGGTCTTTCTCCTTTTCCTTTGGTTTTGATCGAATCTTTGGTTGGGTTGGATCAATTCAAGTCAAATCGTCCTTATAAACCAAATGGAAGCCTTTTGTTGTCTTAGGTAAAAGAGAACTCAGTTGGCTTTCTAAACCGCCTTTTTAGGTTTTATCTTTTTTCTTTTCTTTTCCTTTTCTTTTGTCTCTTTTTTTCTTTTCTCTCTTTTTTTTTCTTTTTTTTCTCTCTCTTTTTTTTTCGGATCTAGCTCTATAAGAGTTGTCTTTTTTGTACCAACTTAGACTTCCAATAATGGATGAGTGGAGTAGCATAAATCTTCTTTAACAGGGATAAATCATTTGTTACTCTGATGTTGATGTTGATATATTAGAGATATTAGGAAAACTTCAACTACCCTTATGGTTTTGAGAACATCAACTATCCTTATGATCTTGAGAACTTCAACTATTTTCATGGTCTTGAGAACTTCAACCATCTTCATGGTCTTGAAACTTCAACTATCCTCATGATCTTGACTAATCATTGCTTTCTTTGATCTTCTTGCCTATTCATCTTAGTAATCATAAGACTTATCAAAAGTATCACAATAGCTTAGGGTAGGTTATTGGGGTTTGTAAGCCAATAAAAAGAAAGCTAAAATTTTATAAAGGCTCAAAGGGACAACTATGGATTGATATTTAATTGGGTGGATACTAGTTGTTGGCTAACCAAACAATGCCTAGATCATTTCTCTCTTAAATAAGCAGAGTTCAATTTTGCCTTAAAAGTTTGTCAAAGCATGTTCTAAGACTGACTAGGACCTAGACAAAGGTAATTATGCAGGAGCCCTCTCTAAGTAAGCATACACAACTCAATGCTATAGAGCCATTCCCTCACCTAGTAAAGTCATTCAAGTCATGATGCATAAATATATTAATTCATGAATTATCAAGCTAGATTCCTCATTGGTCGAGCACCAAAATGAACAAAGACCAATAAAAATTTTATGAAAGTAATTTATTCAAACAACTTTAAATTTGAAAAACACAATAGTTCCAAAATATTAAATAAAGTAAGATTGAAAAGCAACATTCAAGCTCAGGAAAGTTCATTGAGTTAGGCTTCTTTTCCTTTCACATCTTCAACATTCCCATCTTGAAAAGAGGATAAAACAAAATCTTCTTCCAATCCTTTTTCCACCATAAAGGTTGCTGGTGGTGGCACTCTTCCAAATTTAGGCAAAGGGTTGTCCTTGGTATTGGGCTTATCCGGCTCGGGTAGCTTGCCACTATCAATCAAATCTTGGATCTCATGCCTAAATTGGGTACACCTATCAGTCTCATGTCCTTGAGTCTGATGAAATTGACAAAAAGCCTTAGTATCAAATTTTGGGGGTAATGGACTAGGCAAAGGTCGAGGAGCCAATGGTTGCTACAACCCTTTCTTTTGTAGCTTGTCGAAGACCCAAGACAAAGGCTTTCCCAGATCTGAAAACTGCCTTCTATTTGCTTGACCAGTTGTATTGACATCGACTTCTTTTTGTGTGCTTTGATTGCCCGACTGGTAGTTCCCTTTCTCATTCCTTTTTATTGAAAAGCGATTCTTCTCCCTTTCCCATTCTTCAATTTATAGACCAGCTTGGAGAAGATCTTTGAAATCACGGATAATGAGACATCCTCTCACGAAGATTAGGCAACACCTCTCTCACAATTATCCTTATTTGATCGGATTCATCGGGCCTCTTCTTGAGTAAAGCGGCCTTGTTTCTCCACCTTTTCACATAGTCCACAAAATACTCATTCGGCCTTTGCCTAATGGACTCCACTTCCATCGAGGTAACTTCCAACTCAACATTATATACATATTATTGGATGAAGACTTTGTAAAGTATATCCCAACTCTTTTGTGTTCCATCATCTAAGGTATTGAACCAATTTTGGACAACAGGGTCCAATGAGAGCATAAAGTACCTTATGGTTTGAGCCTTAGTAGCTCGGGCAGTCTGTATGGCAGTGATATACTGCTTCACATGGAGATGAGGATTTCCGGTGCCATTGTACTTAGAAAAGGAAGGCATCTTGAATTTATAAGGGACCTCTTCATCTTGTTCAAATAGTTTGTCGATCTCAGACATCTCTTCCGTTTTCAGCTTCTTCTCAAATTTCTTTTCTAAATCAACAATCATCTTTTCAACATCAGAAATTTCGATCTTCTCAATAGTTGCCTTCTCAATGACCTTTGGTTCTTTCTTCTTTTCTTGAAACTCTTGGAAGTATTGAGCCCAATCATCATCATCATCAATGATCACCTTTTCATCATCAAAAACCACTTCACTAACTTTAGTCTTCCCTTTGTCCTTCAGTTTTTTAGTGCTAGCAGATGCCTCGGCATGATTCTCTAAGATTACAGCCAATTGGTTCTTCATGGTCTCAGCTAGGGCCTCTTTGATTTCTTCCATTTTAGCATTAAGGGCTTCATCCACCATCCTTTGAATTTGTTCGGGATCCATTGTTTTAGGTGAGCAAGTGATTGAGTCGTTGCTAGATACTTCATCTCCGGCGTAGGTCGGATTGTCGTAAGCTTTTGAACTTTCGTAATCCCGAGTTGTGAGCCAAAGAGGATCAATGATATGAGATGCAAATGTATGCATGTATGCACAATAAACCAATAAACAAGTGTAATTAGGACGATTCTTCCAACCTTATAACATCCACACATGAATGGCGAGTCTCTTTTTCCTAGGTATATGGTTGACAAAATACCAACACGGGGTATCTTGCTTTCGAATAATTCCCTCGTACGTTTCAACCAATAGTTATATTTTCAAAAATGGAAATCAATCCATGATAATTCCCATTAAATAGGTTTTAATCCATTCAACCAACTAAAGTAGCTTTTTATGCTATGTTGGATTAAAATGAAATTAAGAGGTTTATTATAAATAGATTTCTCACTCGAAACTAATGGTTCATGCCAAAAACAAGTCCATGGTTAATTTATTCTTAGTGTAAACTAGGCCCACAATTGATTTTTGGTATTTCACAATTGATCTAAATATTTTTGCAAGCTCTTTGTAAAAAATGGTTGGGTGAAAATAATTTTGTTTCTAAGCCCATTGTAAAAGATTTTAGAAAAATGAATTTTGGGCTTAGTATTTGGGCCATGGGCCAAAGAATTTATTTATTTTTTAGAAAAGTATTATGCCCAAAGGCCATCTTAAAAAATTTTAAAAATAGTTTCGGTATTTTGGATTTTAAAGAAAAAATTTATTTTGAGCTTACAATATACTTAGGTTATATTCGAAAAAGAACAAACCAAATAAGCCATGATTTAGACTAAGATAAACTAACCATAGTCAAACAACATGCATTTGGGTTAAAACCTAAGGAAAGTAACTAGGCCAATTACATGAGCTTTAGTCTTAGGGTTAAAAGGCTTAGGTTCCCATAGCAAGTATATACCAAATGGTACGAGGCTATGAGTGGTTATGCCATGCTCGATCTCCATACCTTGAGTGAAAGTATGGTATCCCTTACATAACATAACACGGGTAACACGTGCGTCCTAACTCACGCACACGATGCAATCTAAGATGATGCAATGGATAATATCATTATAAGAAAGAATAGAATAATATAAAGACCAACAGAATCAACTTCTCTTATCTCCAGTGTAGTCGCCACTGTGTGCGGGGATTTTCGCCCCCACTCTCAGTGGAATGGTTCTTGCGACTTCGGCACTGTTTAGGCTCAGGGCCTTAGAGAACACGGACCTAAGTCCGGAGAAAATGGAGTTGCCACCCGAACGGGCCGGGAAAAAAGAAAGGGGTGGATGACTCGATTCCTAAGGAATCCCCAACCCCCTAATGGGTTCCGAAAGTTGGGTATGTGTGGGGAAGGTGAGAAATGGCCCAGCACCCCCACAACGCTTGGTTCATTGGAACCGGCCTCCTTTACAGGTCTTAATATTATAAAATTCTTAAATATAATAACATTATCCATATTACACACAATAATTAAAAGAAAGCATCAATATATTAAAATCAAAGCAATGTCCAGACAAAGCAAATAAATGGATACCCATCCAAGGATGGAAACATGTCCTTACATCACATGCCTAAATAGGACACCCACCAAAAGGTAGAAACATGCCCTTTACATAGGTTCTAAAATAGAAAAGCAAATTAAATTACATGATGTTTAACTAATGAGGTACCCACTAAGTGGAAACATACCTCTTACAACTTTTGGAAATCTAAATTAATTGATAAAAGTAAATAATCATTCATCATAAAAAAATCATTCATCAAAGCTATTAATCAAAATAGAAAATAAACATCCATCCATGATAAATTAAATAAATCAAGTATTGAAATTAAATAAATTAAAGCATAAGAAATAAATCAAAGCATAAGAAATAAATCAAAGCATAATAAAGTATGGAATTGAATAAAGCAAATAAAAGTCCAATTATGGCTACTGTGACTTTTTATGGAATTAAAATAAATTAGGGTTTTATGTTTTAAAGGGTTGGTAAGACTCTTTGATTAACAAAATTAAGATTTGAATGATGATATCATGAAACTAGGGTTTTAAAAACTTTAAAATACTTTAATTTGTGATTTTTGGTTATTGGGTTCCTAAGCTACTGTGTAAAATTTAGGTTTTTATGTTTTTATGTTTTTCAATGTTTAAAAGGATTAGGGTTCATAAAAATTAGGGTTTAAGGTTTTAAAAGGGTTAGTGTTCATTATTTTGGGTTTAAAAGTTGAATTTTGGATTTTAGGATTTAGAAGTAGGGTCACGGGTGGTGAATAATTTTTAGGGTTCTAGAAATCAATTTGATAATTTCATGAAGTTTTATGAATTTAAACAAATAAATTAAAGTTTTTATAAGTAGAAAAGATATTTTAGAAGACTTTTTGAATGAAATAGATTCTACTTTAAAATTTTAAAAGAAGCAGAATTTACATCTTAGTTTTGTTGAAAAATATGTTCAATTAGAGTTTTAAGGTTTTTAAGAAGAAAAAATAACAATTTTAAGCCTTTTGGAAGATAAACCAACGAAATAAGGTTTTTTTTTTGCTTTAAAAAAACTAAATTAAAGTTCAAATGTTTTTAATTTTGATTTCATAGATTTGCTACTGTGTAATAAAAATAATTAAAGAAAATTAATTAACACATACCTTCTTTTGATGATTTCTCCAAAAACAATTCTTCTTGGATGAACTAGCTCCAAAGACAAGCTTTTTTGCCTTTGAATCCTCTAAATCGTGCTACTGCTATTCCAGAAAAAAGTTGAATTGAATTTCTTCTCTTTCTTCCTTGATTTGGTTTCAAATTTTTCAAACTCCTCTTTTTTTAATTGTCTTTGGTCCTTATTTATAGTGGTTTGAGGTTGTTTATTCCTAATTAGTTAAGGTAAGTAATATTAATAAAAAAAGAAGCCAAAATCTAATTGGATTAGGTTTCAAAAAATTTGCGTTGCTGAAAAAAACTGCTGCGGAAAAACTGCGCTGGAAAAAAATCTGCTGCAGCTGGCTACGTCTTTCAAGTAGTTTTATCACTTCAGTCTTCACTACATCTTTCATCTTTGGGTTTAGTTTCCGTTGTGGTTGCACTACTGGTTTGAATTCATCTTCCATCATTATCTTATGAGTGCAATAGGATGGACTGATACCCTTGATGTCTACTATCTTCCAAGCTATCACTTGCTTATGTTTATGCAACAACTGGATAAGCTTCTCCTTCTGCTCAAATGATAGGTGGGAACTCAGAATTATTGGCAGTTTCTTTTTCTCAGCTAGAAATCCATACTCAAGGTGATCTGGAAGAGGTTTCAATTCCAAGTTGGGTGGATCAATCACCGATGGTTTTGGCTTCTCTTCCTTTGGCATCTCAATAGTCTCATATGCCTTGTATTTGAACGATTTGCTTGCTTCAAGTAAAGCAAGATGCTCCATTGCTTCTTGACCCTCAACATTTTCCTGCAATAAACACAACTCAAGTGGAATCCTTGGAAACAATGTTAGTAACACAATTTATGGTCTCATGCTCAACAACATCATTGCATGATTCCGCCTCATCAAGTGAAAGTGAATGTTTCATGGCATCATGTATCCTATAAATAACTTTCTCATCACCCACTCTCAAAGTTAAAGTGCCATCATGAACATCGATAAGGGCATGGGCTGTATTTAAAAATGGCCTACCAAGAATAAGTGAAACATCCGCATCCTCATCAATATCAATGACAACAAAATCATTGGGGAAAATGAAATCCCTGACTTTTACCAACACATCTTCTATAATGCCATGAGGGTGGACTACTAACTTATCAGCAAGTTGGATGGTTATAAGTGTTGGTTTAGGTTTGCCAATGCCTAACTCTTTAAACATTTTATAGGGCATAACACTTATGCTAGCCCCCAAATCAGCTAATGCACTTTTAACCTCAAGGTTACCTATCAAACATGGAATGGTAAAACTACAAGGATCTTTTAACTTCTCAGGTAACCTCCTTTGTAAAATAGTCGAACTCTTTTAAGATAAATGCACTAAAGACACTTCCTCAAGTTTCCTTTTGTTAGAAAGGATATCTTTCAAAAATTTATCATATTTAGGCATCTGTGACAAAGCTTCAGCAAATGGAATATTAATGTGCAATTGTTTAAAAAGTTTAAGAAACTTACCGAACTAAGCATCAATCTTGTCCTTGTTCAATCTTGCTAGATAGGGTACTCTAGGTCGATATTCCTTCAGTATGGGGCTGCTTTCTTACGGATGCTTCTGTCTCTCACTTTCTAGTGCAACTTTCTCTCCTGAAGTGACAGGAGGATCGTTGTCTTTTTCTTTTTCTTGTACTTCAGCCCTTTTCTCTACTACTTCTCCTTTTTTCTCGTCCACATTACCCTTGATCTCTTTTCCACTCCTTAGTTAATTGCCTTAAGCTGCTCTTTAGGATTTGCCTCAGTGTTGCTAGGCAAACTTCCTTGTGGTCTCTCACTGAGCAACTTGGCAATTTGCCCTACCTGATTCTCCAAATTATGAATAGAGGCTTGCTGATTTCTTAGGGCGGTTTCAGTTGATTGGAGCCTAGTTTCAAAAGCTGCTATAAATTTCTCCATCATGTCCTCCAAACTACTCTTTCTTAGAGGGGCAGCTTGATAATGTTGGGGCTGTTAGAATCCAGGGGGAGGTCTTGGATTATTTTGATTATTCCATGAGAAATTTGGATGATTTCTCCACCCCGGATTGTATGTGTTGCTGCAGGGGTTATTCTGTTGTTGCCTTGGCATATTTCCCACATAATCTACTTGCACTTGCCTAGCAAACATGTTGCCACTTTGGCAATCTTGACTTTGATGTCCACCCCCACACCATTCACAAGACATCACTTGTATTACTTTCCTAGAAGAAGAGGCCAAAGAATCAAATTTTTTATTCAATGCTTCCAATTGGGCTGTCAAAGCCACCACAGGATCTAATTGGTGTGAACCCATGACCTTCAGCTTTCCTTGCTCCCTTGGGGCTTGCCACTGATAATTGGTGATAGCCATGTCTTCAATTAAATCCCTTGCTTGTTCAGGTGTCTTGTTGTTTATGGTACCACCAACTGCTGCATTAATGGATTGCTTACTTACATAATTCAACCCATTGTAAAATGTTTGAATTTGAAGCCATAGTGGAAGTCCATGATGAGGACACCTTCTCAACAAATCTTTAAATCTTTCCCAGGCATTATAAAGGGTCTCACCATCTTGCTGCAGAAAGGATGAGATATCATTCCTCAAATTAGCAGTTTTGGATGGTGGGAAGTATTTTTCTAGGAATTTCTCTGCCAATTGACCCCATGTGGTGAAGGTTCCTGGAGGAAAAGATTTTAGCCACTTCTTTGGTCTATCTCTAAGGGAGAATGGGAACAACCTCAGCCTAATTGCATCATCTGAGACATTAGTTATCTTGAATGTGTCACATATCTCCAGAAAATTCTCAATATGTGCATTAGGATCTTCATCAGGAAACCCATCGAATTGACAAGTCTGCTGCACCATTTGAATTACCTTTGCCTTTATTTTGAAGTTGTTCGCAGCAACTGTCGGCCTCCAAATACTAGATTCAGCCCCATTTAGATTAGGTTTAGCAAACTCCTACATTGTTCTTGGTCCAGCTCCATCCATCACTTCAAACACTTCTTCTTGTTCTATTTCCATATTTATTTCTGTTTCTGCGTCTTCCAGAACTGCCTCCCCTTCTTCCTTTTGCTTCCTCCTCAACGTTCTCTATACCTCTGGGTCTAACTCAAGCGGTTGGGATGAGCTAGCTCTGGTCATAAACGGGAAGAAATACCTAAAATCATAGTAAATAAACAAGAACCAATGTTAAAAACAAATGAAAATAAAACTAAATCAACAGTCTTAATTATATTATTAATATTGAAACCATTGTCCCCGGCAGCGGCGCCAAAAACTTGGTGCGTCGCGCCTAGTATTATAGCAATGCCGCAAGTGCATGGGTGGCCCAAGTAATAGAGTAGTGAGTGAGTTATCGTTCCACTGAGGACAAGGTCAAGTACTAGTGCAAACCTTAACCGTTGTTTAGCAAATTAATAGTTGTGTGATGTTTTGTAATTAAAAACAACTAATTTAATAACTGAAAGTAAAGGGAAATTAAATGTTGTGCAAATAGGATTGATGATAATAATACTATCCAGATATTGAATCCCCCTAGCCTCAATGATATTTATGAACAATCAATTTAGTTAAATTATTCAAAAGAGTTGAGTTGGCATTCCTCTAAATTAGACTAAAACCTCTCTCGAGTGAATTAATCCCTAATCACTAAGTAGAGTGCCGAAATCTCTTCTCAAACACAATTAAGTAGATCTTGCATTCAGAATAAGGAATTATAAACCAAAGGATCTTGTAAGTCTATCTCTAGCACTCCAATCAATCCTCAACCCTTATGAGTATTCAATTCATATCAAGCTTTCTCAAGTCAATAATATGAAAATGGCAACCAATCAATAAGCACACTATTATCAATTGGAAATAAATCATTAAGCATCATAAGAATAAAACAACTCAATCAAATCATTCAACTAAATATAATTATTCAATCCATACAAATAAGCTAGGGTTCATCAATATCTAGATAGAGAAGGAATTATTTCATGTTCAAAACCAAAAAAACAGAACAAGAGAAATGAGTAAAAGAAACCAAACAATCCATGGCTAATAATTTGTATTTCTTCACTTCAATCCTTGATTCTTGGTTTAGGTCTTGTATAGGATGTATCTCCTTCTTCAAACTCAGCTCTAAACTCTCCTCTTTGCTCTAGCAGTTGGCTCCTTCTCCCTTGTTTTAGCCTCCACGTCCAAGTCTCCCAAAAACCTCCAAGAACTTCTCTTTTTAACTCCTCTTCAAAACTCACCCATGCCTTCCAACTCACACCACCCTTCCATGTCTCCCACATTCCTTTTGTTTAATCTTTCTTTCCATCATTTAGGCAAGCTTTTCCTTTCTTTAATCTTTCTTTTGGCAAAGGCAATTGGTTTGTCCCCCACTTGTTCCTCAACCTGTGCAAAAGAATTAAAAATTTTTTTAGGTGACACGGCCAAGCCATGAGTGGCTTGGCCGTGTCTCTCATTTTCCTTTGGGACACGGCCAAGCCACTTGGCCGTGTCCATCACTGCCTCTTCTTTCTTTCTTTCTTTTCTTTTGTTCTCAAGGAGTGAAATGACCAAGCTTGTGGTCGTGTCATGTGACATGGCCACTGGCTTGGCCGTGTCACTTGGGTGTGTCACCTTCTGCTTCTTCATTTTGCTTCTTCCTTGCTTATCTTTTATTCTTTGCATGGGATGGGACACGGCCAAGCTTGTCGCCGTGTCATGTGACATGGCCACTGGCTTGGGCGTGTCACATGGGTGTGTCAGCTTCTGCCTTGGAACTTATTTGAGGGACACGGCCAAGCTTGCTTTGGCTTGGCCATGTCTTGCTTGATTCATGCTCTTTCTTCATTGTTTTGATCATCCAAGGGTGTTTTTGCACTTTAACCTAAAACAAACACTTACAACAAACTTTAAACAAAAAGCAAATGAAACATTAACTAAAAACACATAAAAATCATACTATAAACAAGTAAAAAAATGCTCTTATCATGCACCCTAATGATTCTAGCAAATTCCTTAAAGCACTTTAGGATATCAATACATATGTCAGTCCCATACATACTGTGATGTCTCTAGTGAAAGAATTTAATTATCTCAAAATTTAGGCAAATTAAAATCACGCATTATATTTTTAGTTATATACTATTATTATTCTACATTTAAGTCAAATCTCAATCATGCTCTCTTCCCTTCTAGCTATGCCAAAGAGTGGCTACGGATCAAAATATGTTAACCTGCAAAACTGGCCACAAACGATATCATGTGCCATCAACACAGTGAGATAATAATAATATAGAATAATTAGCTTAAGGCTTATATATTACAACTATAGTATGATAAGATGGGATAGTAGTCTCTATTTAAGTTAGAGTTTGCTACAAAGATTACCAACAGTGTGAAGCAGAAGAATGGAAGATACCTTAGATCAAATAATATCACAGAATAATGGTTCAGAAAAAGAGAAGGATCTCCTCAATGAGGGTATATGCACATCAAGAAAAGGATTTTAGAAGCAGGAAAATGAGTCAATAATTCACATCAATTGTTGTTATTTCTATTTTCTTCTTCCTTATATGACATTAAATGCATATTGTTTCTTATAATTTTCTGCAATGTATAGCCTAAATATGTCTATAATCCCTTCTTTTGCATTTTCCTTAGGAAAATTTCATAACGAAGCAAATGCAGGCTTAAAGATTGGATATCTAGTAGAAAAAGAATACGCACGGTCGCATCAAAGGCACGATGTGCAGGATAATAGCAAACTGCTTGAAGGGAGAAAAAGGATCCAATAACTGAAGAAATAACACGGGTGTGTAGATTTGCCTGGACACCCCTGTGCACATTATTTTGCATCTATCCAAAAGTAAGAAGAGTGATATCAGATATAATTATGTACGAACTGTGCAGAATGGAAGCGAACTGCCAGAATGTGAAATTTCAAAGAATTCTCCAAGAAACCCTAGTTTCATCCTATTTGGTTATTGTGCAGTCTATAAAAAGGAGTTGGCTAACCCTAGAGAAGGCATCTTGGATCTTGAAGAGAGAAGAAAGTGACGGCTAGCATAAGGAGAGATCTAAGCTTACTTCTAAGTTACTTTTAATCCAAAAGTCTAGATTTTTTTATTATTATTGAGAATTTCTTGTTTACATTGATTCTTGTAGTTAGCTTTTGCTTTGATAAATTCTTTCATGAGTCCTTTAGAATAATTTCTTTGATGTCTAATTCTATTATGTTGAAATAATTCCCTTAGGGGGTTTGGGTGTATTCATTAATTTGATTCATTCTATGAGTGCTAAATAAAGGTCCTTTTGATTCTATCAAGTTGATTAATTTATTATTTTTATGTTTAAAACTTGTGATCAACTAGCCAATGATTACTTGAAATTTTATATTGTGTGAAAAACAAGAGTTGTAGCACAATATTGAATTGAAGAGCAATAACCTTAGGAAGTTGATCTTAGAGATAAGGATTCTTTCTAAGGAATTGCTAGAAATCTCCCATTGAGTAATTGAATTGTGTTCAATTCTAATATCATGAAGGTGGAGAATTAGGATTAAACACAATCACAAAGTCTTATTACTTAAGAAAGAGTAGGGCTGAGTTTAGAGGGAGTTTTAATTATTAGTCAACAAAGATTGAATTAATTTAGTGGGATCTAGAAGAATCATAGGATAATCAAATATCAAATTAATGAAAACTAATCCTAAATTTTTATTATTTGAATAACACTAGATTCCAATTGTGTTTTGCATAATTTTTATCTTCAATGTTGATCTTTCCAAATAATAAGATAACTTAGATATTTGTTACTTGGAATATACCTTCTCTGAGGAATTGACACTCGACTCACAATATATTAATTGTTCAAACACTGTGCACGTATAATTAACTAGACATAGACCTAACAAGTTTTTTGCTCAATTGCCAGGGAAGGCAATGATTTCAACAACAGTAAATTCAAGTTTAATATTAATTTGGAATTTATTAACTTACCAATAACTTATGATCGCCCCTTTTCTGTAGGAAACTGTGCTTTATGTAAAGTGATCTACAATCAAACAAATAAGAGTACAACCCAAAAATTGAAAAGTAGTGTAGAGCACTAAATAAAGAAATAAAAAGAAAAGCTTTGTGACAATGAGAGAGCCGAACAAGAGTCATCACTCAGTGCACACTGAGAATGCATATCTCAAAAGGTGGGCTAACTTAATATATGAACCTAAGTGAAGAGAGTGAACCCGATTCTTTAAATTAGGTTTGATGATGACACACTACTAGTCACTAGATTGAGTAGACCTATATGGACCATTCATCTTACATTTGCCTAGAAGCCTTTTTACAATGCAAATCTAATGACAATTGTATATATAATAGCAAGCATATAAAGCAAACAATTATGCATGCATGTTCATGGCAATAATTATCATAATCTCATGTCTTTATATCAAAACTAACAATTAATATGAATTACAATCATGGAGTTATTTAAAGAGAAATAACACTAAAACAAATCTTCGTATAGTGTTTCAATCATATTTTAAAGCTAAATCAATAAGAATCACAATAAAATATGCATAAGAAGACATATTCATTAATATCTCAACTTATCATGCTAAATCTAAGTTATTTA
This sequence comes from Garcia nutans, assembly GCA_947685225.1. Lineage (NCBI taxonomy): Eukaryota > Viridiplantae > Streptophyta > Magnoliopsida > Malpighiales > Euphorbiaceae > Garcia > Garcia nutans. The sequence goes on from CANTUV010000045.1 coordinate 43,994,771, forward strand.
TTCATTTCATGTGAACAACATATTTAAAATAAACTTATGGCAACTGCTAATCAATCAAAATATCCTTATAAAATTGAATTAAATTGGATAAAAGAAAAATATGAGTTTAAACCCTCATGTTTTACCAAAGTAGTTTTATAATCTCTTGATTTTGGTTTATTTTCATGATTAAATTCATAAAATTGATTAAATAAATATGAAAGGTTGAATAACTAACCTAAAGATGATAAACATATCAAGTTTACGGAGCTTTAAGAGCTGAACCAAATGAATTTCCTCAAGCCTTTGTGATTCTAAATTGTTGGTAAATGATTTTCTCTAAAAGAGCATTCCAAACTACCATTAACAATTCCTTCCTCCATTGTAGCTAGTAAAAGTTGAATTTGAGTGAATTTTAATGGCTTAAAGCTACTGGATTAACTTCTAGGATTGATGGGAGGAGAGAGGCCTTGGTTGTTTTTATTTAACTATTAGGTGTTTAAAAAGATTAGAATCCAATATCCCTTCAAAAGTTGTGTTTAAGTTGTATTTATATACCTAGGGTTCCATTAGAAGGCGTCTCAATCATATAAGGATATATTTTGAGAAAACAAATTGAATAGAATCACATTAAAAAAGGTAGAGTTTTACAAAATCTCAAATCAGATTTTCTACCTTATATAACATGATCCTTCCATGTGGTTGTTTGGGATATCTGTGTGGATGGTCTCTGTGGGATAGCACTGAGATTCACATAGAATCAGCGTGGACCTTCTGCCCAGGCTAGGAGATATCCATGCAGATATAAGATGTCCGTGTGGGTGGTCTTTCAGGGATGAATTCATCTAAAATCTCTACACTTCGGCTGTTTCTTTGGTGTTTTGATTTACTCGTTGGGATTTTTAGGCCATGTTCATCACAATTAGGTCCAATTGTATCTAATAAAACTTGTTCCACCACTTTATGATAATTATAAAAATAAAATTGTAATACCCTTATATAGTATTTACATACAGTACATATATTTTCGTATATGTAAAATACACATATAGAATATAAAAGTGCCACAATAACTTCTTTAATAAAAATTCTCATTTCAGTTAATGTAAATAAATTATTAATTAAATAAAGAAATACTCAAGTAGTAAATTGTTAAAAATATAAACTTATAAAGAAAATCTTTGGGAAAATTTTTTGCCAAAATTTTATCTGTAATTTCAATAAATTCCGAAACAATGAACACAACCTGCATGAAAATTTTGTACTTCTAAACATACACATTTATTTACATACCATCAAATCTCCAATGATTTTTCAAATCACCACTTCATTTATTTACATATTAGGATTTTTAAATCCAAGCATTACATATAAAATTCGCATACTTAATATAATGTATACAATATATATACATTAATCCAAAATGCATTAATATAGAAAAATTTTACATGTATACACTTCTGGCACTTAAAAATTCTAAAAAAATAACCCACATTCTGGATCCTTCATATCAGCAGCTCTTCCACCTGCGCGATTCATAAAACCGCACTAAGCCATACAACTTAGAGGTACACATAATACATACTCACTCTTAATTAAAATTTTTCCCCATATATTTACTTATGTACAACACTTTATTTTCTTCAATCTCAATTATCAAACCTATTACACATAATATACATATATACATTTAAACATATCATAAATATACACATTGGACCCAAAAATCCTTATATAATGGTCTAGTTTCAGAAATATTATCTTGGACTATCTCATTCATATGTGATACCAGCGTGTCTCACCCAAAGATGTAATAAATTTGTAATACCAACATGTCTCATCCAAAAGTGTAATAAATTTTCAACAACAATATTCCAAAACTAAACTATATATAAGATATACATGCAATTACATTTCTCGTATTTTACTTTTCTCTTATTTTTCCACATTTCATATTTTTTCCATTTTTCAACACATAATCAACATCATTATCATATATAATGCAAATATGGCTCACTTTCACATTTGAGTGCACAACTTGTACTTTTCACATTTTGCACCAACATCATATTTAGCCGTTCTTGAATGGCTTATGAAGCCATAAATAATACAAATCAAGCATTGTTACTTCGAACAATGCCACACACACAAATCATTTCGCATTACCATTTAAATATTGCTAATTTTCATATTTCCAACATTTGCAACATATGTCATCATCTTTTTAGCCACAATCACAATGTGACTAGTAAGTCACATTTCTAGTACATTTATCACCTTTTTCACATCTATCGTGATCATGTCAAACAATGATCACCATCAAATGTCTCTCAAATTATTACATTGCCTTTCTCATCTTTCAAACTATTTTTAGCATATTTCATTCTTTTTACCCCATTCCAATTTCTTTCCAAATTTTATAATTCTCATACTTTTCAATCATTTTTAGTATATCTCATAAATACTACCTTATGTACAAGACCATTGAGATGTTTATTTTACATTTTGTTCATCTCTCAAATCCCATACTTTCATATATAACCCTAAGTTTTACATTGAGCAAATGCCCAATGTATCACTGTCACATAACTATGCCGCATCGCATAGTCTATGTGATTTTTCCACATTACAAATATTCTACATACATATTGCCAATTTACATTTAACAAAATTTCAAGTAAACAAATATATATACTAACCTCCTTTCTCTTTTCCAAGCTCAACTCTCAATTCCTCTTCTTTTATCACTTTAACCTACACAAGCATATTTCAATAATAAACAACATTACTCATTTAAAGTCATGCTCATTAATTATTAAATTATAATTATTTATTCAATTCTCATCAAAACCTCATTAAACTCTAATTTCACCATTGAGTACTTTATTTAAACTTCATTCTACCAATCTCATTTTCAACATTTAACCTTAAAAACATTACTTATACATTAATATAACACTAAAATAATTCACTTTCACAATTATGGAAAACTCTTTCGAAAATTCAAATTCTATATAATGCAACCATCAACATGAACTTCACCAAAACTTATATATATTACATTTCCAACCTTAAAATCACCACATTACAAGTTTCAACGTAGCATTAGAAATTCATTTTAATACACTTTAATTATTCATACACCATTTACATTAATTCTACATAACATTTCACCAAAATACTATTTTCACCATTATTACCTTATTCAAACTTCAACATGTCAATCTCATTTCCATCATTCAACTATATAATAATCCATAATACATCAATATAGCATCAAAACAATGCATTGCCACAATTAAAAACACCTTCTCCAAAAACACTAATTTCACATAATATGGCCATAACCGTAACTTCATCCAAACTTAACCATATTCAATTTCCAATCATAAAATCATCACATATACATGAAAAAAAAAACAACATTAAATTAATCTATAACAACAATTGTATACATCCATACCAAAACCTTAATTTTTCCATAACCCTACTTTCATCAATTATACCTAATTTAACTATTTAATTAACAAATCACCATATAATCATCACATACTCATCATTTAAGTTTTATTAACATCTATTCTAGAAATTAAATATACCTTCTCTATCTAGCCAATTCAAACATAACCTTAAAATCAAGAAAATCAAGCTTAAAATGAAAGATACTTACTTGATTCTTGCTAAATCTTCAAAATCACCCTAAATTCCTCGAGAATCTTGTATAAATTTGATTTATTTACAAGAAATTCTCCCTCTCTAACTCTTTCTTTCTTCAATTTCGTTCATACATGGTGGAAGAAGAAGAAGAAGATTTCATATGCTCTCATTTTTAATTTTAGCCCTCACCTTTATAGATAATTACAAATTAATTAATTTATAAAATATTTAAACAATTTACATCTTATTCCTATCCAATAATACTTTAATTTTAATTAATTAATAAATTTTTTAATTACCATCCATATATATTAATATAAATAATTATTTAATTATTAACTTTTAATCTCCACCTTTCCTTTTTCTTTCATCTTTGACTTTATTTTCCTTTTTTTATTTTATTTTATTATTTATCATGTTCCATCACAAATTATATATATATCATTTATATGTTGCATGCATTCCATGCATATGTATATATCATACATATGTTACTTATATGTTACATACACTTTTATGTATATGTATATGTTTATGTAATGTATTTATATTATGTATGTATAATGTATATTTAATATATATATATATATATTTACCCATATATATATATATATCATGGTACCCTATGTACACATCAAATATACCATATATATTATATATATATATATCAAGTATATAATATATGTACATATAATCAACATACATAATATATATAATATGTATATACTATGCATGCATTAGGTATATATTAGATATATACAACAACTTTACCTTCAAATACTTATCTAATTTCTCCAAAAAAGAGCAACTTGGTCTCATCAATGGTTTATACGTTGTGCAAATCGTTTGGCCAGAATCAGAAGCTAACATCAAGGAAAAGGAAGAAAGTGAAAGTCAAAGAAATATTAAAGCACATAATGAAGAAATAGAAATAGAAATTGAAGAAAATTAGGAAAATAGAGAGACAACCAACCTAAAAGGAAATCATACTTTACAAGAATACATTATGCCTACTGCACAAATAGGCTCAAGCATTGCAAGACTAGTAAACTAACACTAACAATGTCAAACTCAAACCAACCATTATCAACATGGTACAACAATCTTTCTTTTTTATTTCAAACATGAAGATGCAAACTCTTATCTAGCAACTTTTATTGAGATTTGTGATACTATCAAGATGAATAGGGTATTTGATGATGCAATTAGATTGTGTCTCTTCCCTTTTCACTCAAGGAAAAAGCAAAAGCTTGGCTCTAATCACAAGTGACTGGGAGTTTTACTATTAGGACACTTTTGAAGGCATTTTTGACTAAGTATTTTCCACTAGGAAATACTGCTCAATTTTAAAATGTTATCACTGGATTCATTCAGTTTGATGGGGAAACATTCTATGAAGCTTGTGAGATATTCAAAGAACTTCAAAAAAAGATATCCACATCACGGGATTTTAGATTGGCTACTCATCCAACATTTTACAAAAAGCTTATTGACCCTTTTAGAATTGCTGTAAATGCAGCTGCAGGAGAAGCTCTCATGAATAAAATACAGATGAAACTTATAATCTTCTTGAATCCATCATAGCTAACAATTATCACTGGTTGGGAAAAAGGACAATCCCAAAGAAGGTCGTAAGGGTCCACGAGGTAAATGGGGTGTCTCTTTTGGTAGCTATAATAGATGCCATCATGCGAAAATTTTAACATGTTAATGTTACCTTAGTTAGTTATTGTAAGACGTGTGGGGGAAACCATCAAACCATCGAGTGCCATGGTCACAAGCAAGTTCATTTTATGGGTAATTTGAATTATGCACCACCAGCTACTTATGGGAATACTTACAACCTTAGTTGGTGGAACCACACAAACCTATCTTGGGGGAATTAAAGTAAGAAAAGGACACTATACAAACCATCATTCCAACACAAAGATCAAGGCTAGATTGTAACACCCTTATACCCTATATACGTAAGGTACATATACCTATATATGCAGAGTATATACATAGAATATAAGAATGTCACGACAAAATCACTTTTAAAAAAAATATTATAATTAACCTTAAAATATTTATATTATTTAAAGAAAAATTTAAATGATAGATCTATACATCTTATAAATTTAAAATAGTATATTTAATAGAAAATCTCTGAAAAAAATTTGCTAAAGCTTTGCATGCAATTTTAACAATTCGCAAATCAATAAACTCAACCTATACAAGAAAATTTCACTCCAAAATAATAATATTTCAAGCCATTCTCCCAAATCACCACTTCATTAATACACATTCAAGTCTCATATTTGAAAACATTCTTTATCATAAGATTCTTATACATATATCTACACAATCATCTCGAATCATCATTAACAAGCACAAGTGTTATGCAATAATATAAATGAACCAAAATATGTAAAAGCATAGTTAAACATGTATGCAATCGACACTGTTGGTCATGTGGCACTCTAGATCTTCCAATATCATCCACAAACTAGATCCCTTTGCTAAGCAACTCTCTCTCATGCTTGATTTATACAACCGTACTAAGCTTATAGCTTAGTGGTACATATTTAAAGACAACAAATATATATATTCATTTAAATACTTTCCTCATAATGTAATTTGCAATATTGTTACAAAAAACACATATATATTCATGCATACACATATTGGGCCCAAAACCCCAATACAATTTCCAAGTCTAGTTGTCATAACATCATTTTTCATGTCCTAGCTCTGCTTAGGTCTATTTCCATTCTTAATCTCAAGACTGAGCTTTACTTAGGCTAAGACCTACCTCTGCTCAGGTCTATCAATGCATGCATAATCAATCTCAACAATACTGGACAAGTAATTATATAGAATTAACAAACACACAGTATCACTTACACTTTTTAAATCATTTTCTATTTTCCCTGTGATCAGCCTTATCATGATTAATTTCATATCACATTTTCATGTTCTCATTTCATTTGTTAATTTATTATTATTTCATAATAAATTTCCTCTTTATCAACCACATTACACATTATATAGTCCGTTTTTGCAATTTAATCACATTTTATCATTTTTCATATTTCTTACTCACATTATTAATTTCTTTTTACAATTTTTGCATTTTAGATATTTCCACATTTTTCTTCACATTACTTATCACATTATTCATTTCTCATCTTTTCCAACCATTTTTATCATATTTCATTTTTCGTATGTAAAAAACTATATAGCCATTCTAAATGGCTTAACATTTCATGTTTTATGCATTAAACACACTTTTAGTTAATGCAACGCACATATTATACCAAAACTTATATCCAAGTGGCATAGCACATTAACTAAATTATAATGTTTTATGCTACTCAAATGCAATTAAAACATAAAATTTCCAAGTATGTAGTAACCTTTCCGTAGCTCCAAACCCACTCCAAACCTCTTTCCTTCACCAACACCCTAATTATCTTCCTTTGGGGTACCTTGACATAATTAACATACATAACCAATAACAAGCAACATTGTTTAATTTAAATTCATTTCCACGGTTAATTTTTATCAAACTACCATTAAACATACAATTTCCATCAAAATCCAAATAAAACTATAATTTTACCATTTACTACTTTATTAAAATTTCATCCTACCCAACTTGTTTCCAACATTTAATCATAAATTCATTACTTATATATCAAAATAACAACCAAACAACTTTTTCAATAATTATATCAATCTCTATCCAAAACCCTAATTTCACTTAACCTTCCATAAACCCTAACTTCATCCAAGCTCACTCATATTCAACAACCAACCTTAAAATCATAACATATATAGTAAAAAAAAATATTAAGTCCACCCATTACAAGAATTATAAACATCCATATCTAAACTCTAATCTTTACATAATCATCCAATAATCCTAGTTTCAAAATTTATGCTCATCTCAACAAATCCATCACCAAATTATCACATATTTGTATTATATTAGCTCATTTACTATCAATTTTAACAATTAAAATAACTTTCTCTCTTTGACAATAACCTAGCATAATATTAAAAATTTAAGAAATCAAGCCTAAAAGAAGAGAAACTTACTTGAATCTTTGCTATTCCTTCAGAATAACCTTAAAAAATTTGAAACCTCCTTGGAATTTTGATGTGCTGATGAAGAAAAAAATCCCCTTCTTATTCCTCCCATAATTTCGGCCATGGTGCTTAGAGAATGAGGAAGATGACTCTTTTAGTGTTCTTCGTCTTCTCCTATCCATAAATATTGATTTAATTAATTATTTAATTATTTTCTCTTTATTTTCCAACTACATATTTTATTATTCTTTTGACTTTATTTTTTTATTTATTATATTGCCAACACTAAATATTTATTTAATATATATGTTATGCATATCTTAATATATATTTATATGCTATGTATATGTTAAGTATATAATAGGTAGACATCAAGTATACATTATGTATATATCTTGAGTATTTTATGTATATATCTTGTATTTCACTCTTCCAACATATTAACTACCCTCTAAATTAATTATTTAATGGTATTTAAAATCCACTGGTGTTACACAAGTACGGTACCAAGAAATTAAACTTGTGAATGAGGTGGCCTTAAAAAATTTTATTGGTGTGGCAACTGAGAGGTTCGAGAAACTTGACAAGCAATATGATAGATTGTAATGTGAACCCCAAGTAGAATGACTAGAGACCCAACATCGAATATGCTTGGAAGTGACTCCTTAGAAAGCCAAATCAGATCCTTTAACTAAGATCTTTACCCAAATCTAATAATGTAGGAGAGAACCTTGGTATTAATACATTCAAGTGATTAACTCTATGAGTGGAAGTTGATTTAAACAAGAATGAAGAACAAGAGAAAACTCTCTTAAACAAGAACAAAGTTCTCATACTTCTATTAATCAAAACTAAACTGAATTACAATGAAGAGATAGTTGCCTTTATATAGGCTATAAAAGAAACCTAACCCTAAAAGGAACTAAAATTATTTAGGAAGGAAGTTAATTAATCTTGTCCTTATGTAACTAGGAAATGTGATGCATCTAGGGAAAATCTTTTCTAAATTAATATTTCAACTGATATTAACCTAAAATAGGATATCCCCTAGATAATAAACTATGTATAAAGTTTCATCCCTCTAGACTAGAGAATGACATTATTATTTACCTAAAGTTGCTCACTAAATAAGAAGTAAAATATAAAAGTTGATTCATCAAAAGTCAGTAAAGTTCGTGGTGTCTTGTGCAACCATCCAATTTGAATGCTACACTGGAAGTGAAATGAGTCAAAGACATAATAGCGATGAGATTGGCAACCATGGGATAGGACGCAAAACCCTGATAGTGATCACTATACTGCCGGTGCGATCGCTATACATTATGAGACTTCACAAAGTTAAATTAGGCCTTGATCTAATTGCTAAAGTCCAAGCTTATGGTTGAAGTCTTCCTTGCATTCTTTATTGGTAGCTAAATCTATCCATAGGTCTTGAATCATAATCAACAAAGCTTCTTTGAACTTCTTCAAGTATGCTCTTGTGATGGATCCGGTAGGTAAGTGAAGTGGATCCATGGACTTTGGCGTGATAAGCTCCTTGGTTACATCATTGGAAGCTTGAATGGAACAAATTGCTAGTAAAAATAGGAACTTAAGATGTAGATTGGATAAATGGAAGGATCCTATAATTCTAGGAATCATGGTGCTCTCCCATGTAAGATTGAGATAAATCCAATAGAACAATGCAAGGCATCACCTTAAGAAGTGGTAAGCAGTTGGAAGACATATGACTAAAAAAGCTCTCATCCAATTAAGAAAGTTATAAGAATGCTGAAGTACACAAGGATGAATAAAGATAAGAGGAAAAGGAAGCAGTCCCTAGTGAGAATAAAGTCAAGCCTTATGTACCTCTCATATTTTCTCAAAGCTTACAAAGGTAAAGGTTGCACAAACAATATTAAAAAATTTTAGAGGCCTTCAAACAACTCTAGATTGATATCGCTTTCATAAATACTTTAGCTTAGATGCCTACATATGTTAAATTTCTAAACGAGTTGTTATCCAATAAAAGGAACATTGAAGAAGGTATAAGGATTGCACCTACTAAGGATTGAAATGCCATTGTTTAGAATAAACTACCTTTAAAATTAAAAGATCTAGGGAGTTTCTTTATTCCTTGAATTTGATTTTAAGAAAGCATTATGTGATTTAGGTGCTAGCGTGAATCTGATGTCTAACTCTATTTTCAGGAAATTGGGATTCACCAACTTGAAGGCTACTAGGATGGCACTATGACAAGCTGATCTGTAAATAAAATATCCCTTGGGGATAGCAAAGAATGTGTTAGTAAAAGTAAACAAGTTCTACCTACAAATTTGCCATTCTAGATATGAAAGAAGATGAGGAGATCCCAATAATCCTTAGAAGATAATTTTTAACAATAACAGGGCAATGATTGATGCTAAGGGAGGAAAGTTAACTTTGCAGGTAGGAGATGAGTGAGTGGAATTTAACTTAGCCTATTCAATGAAGACACCCATATTTATGAATGATTACTTTAGGGTGGATGTGATAGATGAATTAGTGAAAGAGGTATTTGAAAAGGAATATTAAGAAGTCCCTCTTAAAGCTTGCTCTCCACAAGATGATGGCCAAAAGATAGTGGTATATGCCTACACTTTGCAAATGGTTCCTCCAATTACTTTTAAGGGCTATGAAGAGATAGGTAAGTCCAACCCCTTGCATCTCCCCTCTATTGAACAACCTTCTATACTTGAGTTGAACTAATTACCAACACATCTCAGGTATGCATTTCTTAGTCATAATGATATCTAGCTTGTTATAGTAAGTTCTAATTTGTCTAAAAGTCAACTACAACAGACTTTAGAAATTATTAATAAGCACAAAAGGGCTATAAGATGGACCATTGCTGATATCGAGGGAATGAGCCCTTCACTTTGCATGCATAGGATCTTATTGGAGAATAATTGTAAAAATATGGCGGACCAAAAAAGGAGGTTGAATCCAAACATGAAGAAAGTTGTACGTGCTTAAGTACAAAAGTTGCTAGATGTAGGAATTATCTATCCAATATCAGATAGTTCATAGGTTAGCTAAGTGCATGTAGTTCCCAAGTAGGGATGATGGTGGTAACAAATGAAAATAATGGATTTATACCATCAAGGACTATCACAGGATGGAGAGTATGTATTGATTATAGAAAGCTCAATAACACCACTTAAAAATACCACTTTCCCTACCTTTCATCTATCAAATGTTAGAAAGACTTGTTAGAAATGCCTTATTCTGCTTATTGGATGGTTATTCAGGATACTTCTAGATACGTATCGCCACTGAGGTTTAATAGAAAATTGCATTCACTTGCCTTTTGGCACATTCGCTTCCAAAAGGTTGCCTTTTGTCTTATGCAATGCTTCAACAACCTTTCAATGTTGTATGATGGCTATTTTATCTAATTATGTACAATTAATAATGTATGTTTCTATGGATGATTTCACCATTTATAGTTCCTTTTCTGATGTATGTTTGTAGAATTTAGAAAGTATGTTGCAGCGCTTCAAGTAAGCAAACCTAGTCCTCAATTAGGCAAATTTCCACTTCATGGTGTAAGAAGGAATAATTTTAGGGCACGAGGTACCTCAAGTGGAAATAGAATTGGATCATGCAAAAGTATAGGTTATTATGAGATTACCACCACCAACTAATGTAAAAGGATTTGGAGTTTCCTTGGTCATTCTAGTTTTTACAAAAGATTCATAAAAGACTTTTTAAAAATCTCTAAACCTCATTGTGATTTGTTGACTAAATATGCCAATTTTGAATTTTCTAATAATTACATGCTTTCTTTTAATAGGTTGAAGAAGGCTTTAAAAATAACTCCAATAATTGTTCCACCAATTGGACCCTCCCATTTAACATAATGTGAAACACTAGTGAATTTGCCAAAGGAAAAAAAAAGAGGAGTTTTTCCATCTATTATGCCATTAGATTGTTAGATAATGCACAAGTTAGCTATGCCACTATGGAGAAGGAGATTGTAATGGTCAAGATTTTAAACAGGGAATGTTTTAACTAATATTAATAATTGATAGTGTATAGTGATAAAAGTAATGTGGATAAATGTTATAAGTAGAGAATAGTGAATAGTATATCTCAAAAATTTACTGAAGAGATTATTTTTATGGTTTCATGGGATTAAAAATCAAATTAGAATAAAAGGTTAAGAGTGAGGGTGCGCCATAGTTAAAATGAGAGTGGCCACACTAGATTACATCATATATATATATATGTGCATAGGTGTGTATGTGTGGAAACTTCTCTTCCTTTCTTCTTGCTTCATCATCCACACCATTTACCACCACCATCACCATATTCTCTATTTTCTTCTTCCTTTCATAAAAGAATTAAGGGAAAATCTATATTTTAGAACAATATTTTTAAGAGAATTAGTTAGAATAGGTGAGATTATCAACAAGTAATCAAAGAAAAAGAGGGAAAAGAGAGAAGAAGAGAGATTTTGAAAGAGGTATGTGCTTTTGTATTTTAATTTACAAATATTTGAATTTCTATGAATTTTAATATTTGAATTAGTTGATTGAGTCATCTATAATGAATTATTACTGAAATGTATTGGTTAAATGGATTGATGAATGAAAAATGAGTTAAAGGAACTTGAAGTGACGAGTATGATTCTTAATTCAATCATTATAAGAGTTGAGTGGTTTAATGTTGTTTTTAGCCACGAGTGATGGTTAAAGATTGATTAATTGATGTTTGAGTAAAGTATTTGATATAGACTCTTTCTATGTCAAAGAAACTAGTTTTTGATTCATTTTTATCATAGATCTTGAGTATATTATGTTTAAGTGGTTGAGTGTACGAAATACATAATTTTGCCTGACACAGCCATTGACACGGCCATGTCACTAGGCGTGTCAATGATGATGTGTTTAAATATTGGAGACACGACCAGTAACACACCCATGTCATTAGGCATGTCATAGCTACTGTGATGAAAGATAAATGACACGGCCAGTGACGCCCGTGTCTTTGGGCGTATCGTAGATACTTTTATACAAGATTAATGACATGGCCAATGACATGCCATGTCATTGGGCATGTCAAAGCTTCTATAATACAAGAGTAGTGACACGGGTAGTGACATGCCCATGTCGTTGGGTGTTTCAAAACTTATATAAAATGGGCAAGTAACACGGTCATTGACATGCCCATGTCGTTGGGCATGTCACTTGAAGAATTTTCCTAAAATAGTTCTTTTCCTTGTCTTTCATTTGTGATTTCGACCTAAATGACTATAAGGCCTCAAAGTGTAAAAGATTTTTGAAATCAACCCTAACAAGTAGTGCAATAAATTTTGAATATATGATAAATATGTGTTATACCAAGTGTTAATCAAAGAATTGTTCCATTGAAGTGATATGCATAATTCAGTGTTAATAAAAACTAATGAATTGCCTAATTCATACTAATTTTAGATCTAGCTATGGATGGAATGGCTAACAAGAGGAAGGATAGCCATAGTGATGGTGGACATCTCGTGCCATTAATGGACACATTGTGTCATCAGTGACGGTGGGCATAATTGCCATTTTTTATATTCTTGAGATTTGGCATTAAAATTGCTACACTAACCCGTTATCTAAACCTATAATTTGAGTTCAGTATGTATGAACATATTTATTGAAGTTATCTATATTGAAAATATATGTGAATATGATGTTATGAATAATGGAAGAAATGCAAAACAATAATATAAGTCAACTATTTAAAATCGACTTACTGTGTTACAATGTGGAAGTGATTGATAATGTATATATGTTAATATTTTCAAGTGAAAATTTTAATGCACGGAATAGAAATGTTACATTCAAAATATCGAATTGATCAATAACTTTCTAAGTGTTATAATAATTGAAAGTGTGTATAATGTTGTAAGATACAAAGTGCCCCAAAGTATAATACTAAATTTAAGTGCCAAAAATTATAGATTGAATGAAATTATCCTATATATAAAACTAAAAAGCAAGACTTACTGAAAACAAAATAAGCATATTATGAGCAATGTTAACAAATGAGAAAGTAAGTCTTAAATAAAATGATTCATAAAGAGAAAAGTTGCAATACCGAAAGTATAGTATAGCATGATGACTTTTATAAATTTAAAGTTATTATTTTGGTTAATCAAAATATTATGTTGGTTTGTTATTGAAAATAGTTTATATATTGAAATATTTCTTAAAATTGAGTGTTATTACTATATTTCCATAAGTATTTTTCTTTAATATTAAGTGACAAAATATGTTTATACAAGCACCACTTAGCTTTGCTTAGCGTGTTAGAATTATTTTCTGACAAACAGATATCATGTCATCGGAGCAAGTTAAGCAGTGGAATTAAGGATCTCAGAAATTATCTTCAGTACATATAGAGATCTTTTATATATTATACTCATAAGTTGTGAAATGTATATATACAATTTAATTTGGCTATTTGAGAGATTGTACAAATTTGTAAACATGAAAGGAATATATGCTTTTAGAGGACGAAGTTTGAGATTCTAGTGAATAATTATCAAATAAAGTAATGTACTATATATTTATTTAATTTGACAAACTTATGATGGTTATCTGATTTATAATTAGTATTTGGATTATTTGAGATATTGGAGATTGGTTTAAATGTTGGATTTTTAAGTGTTATATTATATAGATTGTATTATTATTTGAAAATTTTGTTAGTAACACTTTGAAAGGAAACTTTGTCGATGAAATGATTAGAGTATTGACAGTATATTGAGTAACATTCTCTAATAGTTCTAATGAGAATTGTCAGGGGATGTTATATTCATTGGTATCAGAGCGTGGTTTAGGCATTTCTGGCATATGGAGTTATGGGAGAAGTGAAATACAATTGTCTAAGTTATGTGAATTGAATAGGCGGATCTGTGTTTTGATACAATTGATATTTCATGTGTTTATGGTAGTAGAATGTTTTCTAAGATTTGATTGATAATTCATAATGTATTGTTTGGAGTGCACTAGACCTATTTGTGAAAAAGAAGGATGTGAAAAGAAAATAGAATATGAGTAGTTAGAGATATATCAAAGTAACACAGTGGAAGTGTAATAATTTATTGGAATATGAGGAATGAATTATGATAGATAGATAAATTTCTTACGAGAATGAAATTTCTTACGAGAATGAGAATTGTCATGCTCTAAAATTTTAAGTATTGATTTTCTGCATTAAGTGAATATATGAGTGTAAATTGGATTGATTATGATATTATATGTAGCTTGAGCATTTAGAACTGATAGTAATAAGGTTAAATAAGCCTTAATAAGAGTAACATTAAATCTGAGTATGTATCATATCCATATTTTTAGAAAAGATTTCGAAGAGGTAAGAAATTATAAAAATACCCTTATAGTCCAAAATGAATTCGAGCTGTAATTTAGATGTGAAATATTTTGAAGTGTCTAAAGTAATTATTTTATAATGTTTCGACTTTTAAAATTGGAGTAATAGTTAATTAAAGAAAGTGAATGCATCGAAACTATTGTATGAGTGAGTGTACTGAATAAAATTCCTAAAGCTTATTTAAAGATTTCTAGTGTCTTTTATTGCCTTCTAAATTGCCATACTCATCATCTCCACCTCCATCTTCATCTTTTTTTTCTTTTTCTTCCATTTCTCACCATACAAATCATGGAGAATTGGTAGAAAAACCAAGTTTTGATGGATTTTAGCTAATTTAAGCTATCTATCGAGAAAAACATCATCAAAATAAAAGATTGAAAGGAAAAGTGATGGAAGAGTATTTTTAAAGAGGTTAGTACTTGTATAATACTTATTTTGCTATTTATTGACATTATCTTAATTTTTATTATGAAAAGAGGTTTGTGAATTGATAAAACACTTTTACTTGTGAAAGATATGGTGTATTAAATAATTGTGAAAAATACGAGTATAAAACTTTACTTCTATGATAGCAAAGTTATTCTTGCAATATGTAAATGTGTACTTATTGATTATTAACTAAAATAATGATTAAATCTATCATTGAATCATTTATGAGTTGATATAAGGTTGTGGAAGAAAATAAGGTTTTGAAAGATTTTAGGGTTATGGAAGTTTAGATTTGAATTTGATTGTGCTTTGAAGGGTTGGATCCTGTTTCCTTAATTTGTTTGAGTTGAATTATTGATAACTTCTTGATTAAATCATGAAAAGAAATTCTAGCAGAGATACGCATGATTATTTGTATAGTCATGCGTATGATTGTGCAAATTTCTATTCTTCAAACTTTGAGAAGAAATCAAATTTCTATTCTTCAAACTTTGAGAAGAAATCCCAACGGTGAGGCGCATGATCATTCATATTGACATGCATATACTTGTGTCCTTAAAACTTTGAAAGGAGATTTAAGTAGAGATGTGTATGACCATTCGCATGGTCATGCATCTGGCTATGCATACTTTTGTTCTTCAAAATTTTAAAAATAATTCAAGCAATGATGTGCATGATCACTTGTGTGGTCATGCATTTGCCCATGCATATTTCTACCTTCTTATACCTTCACAAAGTCAATTTTATGGGTGGAATTAGCAGTGAATTATTGAATACATCTTAAAAACAGTTATAATTGATGAAAGATTTCTTATAAGATTGAAATGAAATCAATCCATTAAATGATGAAACTTAGATGTGAAGAAAACTTGAGGAAAGTATGGATAAATGTAATTGGATATTTGAAATAAGTGTAAGGTTAGCAAAAAGATAAAAGATGATTACAAGTGATTAGTAGATTTCACATTATTCATGAAGAAATAAGATAATTTACAAAGAAAGGTGGGAAGAATGATATATTGATGAATAATTGATGATTTTAAATAGTTTGAAGAGCAAGATAAAGAAAACAAAGAGGTGTATATATGAATTAATTGAGTAATAAAAGTAAGAATGTGAGATTTACATATTGTGTACTTATGGAATACATGGTAGTAATATTATTTGGTGATTGAAGACAAGTTATAGGTTACATATTGTAAACCCTTAATTTTTGACCCAGTCCGGTTTAGTCCAAAATAATTTTTGTGTTGTCTAATATATTTTAATTGGTCCAAAATAATTTTTGTTATCTTAATTAAATAATTTTTGCTTTATTATCTAATTTTTATTAATAAAAAATAAAAATAAACAAATAAAAATAAAAATAAAAATAAAAATCGACGACGAAAAAATCGTCACCCGAAAATTCCAGCGGGCTTGGCCGTGGGCCATTTCGCCCGCAGGCCTATTCCCTACCCACTGCCGCAGCCAACTGCGGCAGATTCTTTTCCCCCAGCGCAATTTTTCTTGCGGCAAATTTTTTTTCCAGCGCAATTTTTCCGCAGCTGTTTTTTTTTCGCCAGCGATATTTTCCGACGCAAATTTTTCGAAACCTAATACAATTAGGTTTCGGTTTCCTTTTCTTATTAAATATGGTATGCCGTGAGTAACTAAGAAAAAGCAATAAAAAAACCTCTATAAATAACAACACAAAAAGGAGGAAAAGTAATCAGAAATTGGAGGACGAAATTGGAGATTTTGAAACCGAATCCGTGAAGGAAAGTAGTGGAACCAAGCTGATTTTTGGGGAGCCAAAAATCAATTCAGCAATTCATCAAAGGTATCAACTGCCTTTGATTTGGTTGATCCAAGAAGCAATTTTGGTGCAACCCCACGAAAGAAGGTTTGAATTCTAAATTCTTTTTGTTTTTTTTTGTTTACAGTAGCTTAATTCATCAAAGAAAAAAAAATCCCAGAACCTTTAATTTAGTTTTTCTAAAGTTAAAAATACTATTTCGTTGCTTTGTTTTCCAAAAAAAACTTACAATTGCTACTTTTCTTTCATCAAAAACTTTAAACCCTAATTTAACATGTTTCTTTTCAAAACCTTAAATTAAAATTCTGTTTCTTTTAAAAAGCCTTAAAAAACATCTTTTTTATTTATAAAAACTTTAACTCGTTTGGTTTACTTTCATAAAACCTCATAAAAGCATCAAATTGATTTTCAAATTCCAAAAGCTTCATGCATCACCAAGACCCTAATTTTAAAAATACTAAACCCAAATTCAACTTCCAAACCTAAAATAGTAAACTTTAACCCCTTTAAAACCTTAAACCCTAACCTTTTCTAAACTTTAATCCTTTAAAACTTTAAAAACCATAAAACCACAAATATTTTAATTTTAACACAGTAAGCTTGAAATCATCATTTAAAACCACAAATCAAAAGTATTTTAAAGTGTCCAAACCCCTAGTTTCATGATTTCACCATTCAAACCTTAATTTGTTTAATCAAAGTGTCTTATCAACCTTTTAAAAACATAAAATCCTTGATATATTTTAATTCTTTAAAAAGTCACAGTAGCTTAAATTCAAAAATACAAAACCCTAAACATATGAAATAAAGGATCCTAAATGGAAACAATAGCTATAATTTGGATTTTTATTTACCTTATTCAATTCCATATTTGATTATGCTTTGATTTTTTTACATGCTTTAATTTATTTAAGTTTTATGCTTGACTTATTAAATTTATCATGGATGGATGTTTACTTTCTATTTAATACCTTTGATGAATGATCTATTTATGATGAATGATTATTTAATTTTATTAATTTATTTAGATTTCCAAATGTTGTAAGAGGTATGTTTCCACTTGGTGGGTACCTCATTAGTTAAAAATCATGTAATTTAAATTGCTTTTCTATTTTAGAACCAATGTAAAGCGCATGTTTCTACCTTTCGGTGGGTGTCCTATTTAGGCATGTGATGTAAGGACATGTTCCATCTTTGGATGGATGTCCATTTATTTGTTTTGCTTGGACCTTGCTTTGATTTTAATATGTTGATGTTTGCTTTTAATTATTGTGTGTAATATGGATAATGTTGTTACATTTAAGAATTTTATAATATTAAGACCTGTAAAGGAGGCCGGTTCCAATGAACCGGCGTTGTGGGGTGCTGGGCCATTTCTCACCTTCCCCACGAGTACCCAACTTTCCGAACCCATTAGGGGGTTAGGGATTCCTTAGGAATCGAGTCATCCACCCCTTTCTTTTTTCCAGGCCCGTCCGGGTTATGACTCCATTTTCTCCGGACTTAGGTTCGTGTTCTCTAAGCCTCGAGCCTAATAGTGCCAAAGTCTCAAGAACCATTCCACCGGGAGTGGTGGCAAAAATCCCCGCTCACAGTGGCGACTCCACTGGGGATAAGAGAAGTTGATTCCGTTGGTCTTTATATTATTCTATTCTTTCTTATAATGATATTATCCATTGCATCATATTAGATTGCATCGTGTGCGTGAGTTAGGACACCCGTGTTATCCGTGTTATGTTATATAAGGGATACCATACATTCACTCAAGGTATGGAGATCGAGCATGGCATAACCACTCATAGCCTCGTACCATTTGGTATATACTTGCTATGGGAACCTAAACCTTTTAACCCAATGACTAAAGCTCATGTAATTGGCCTAGTTACTTTCCTTAGGTTTTAACCCAAATGCATGTTGTTTGACTATGGTTAAATTATCTTAGCTTAAATCATGACTTATTTGGTTTGTTATTTTTCTAATATGACCTAAGTACATTATAAGCTCAAAATAAATTTTTCTTTAAAATCCAAAAGACAAAAGCTATTTTCAACATTTTTCAAGATGGTCTCTGGACGTAAAACTTTTCTAAAAATAAATCAAAATTTCTTTGGGTCATGGCCTAAATACTATGCCCGAAATCTATTTTTCTAAAATCTTTTTATAATGGACTTAGAAATAAAATTGTTTTTATCCAACCTCTCCTTACAAAGAGCTTGCAAAAATATTTAGGTCAATTAAGAAATACCAAAAATATTTAGCTTGTTTTTGGCATGAATCATTAGTTACCTTTTTCAAGTGAGAAATCTATCTATGATAAACCTCTTAATTTAGTTTTAATCCAATATAGCATAGAAGCTACTTTAGTTGGTTGGATGGATTAAAACCTAATTAATGGGAATTATCATGGATGGATTTCCATTTTTGAAAATATAACTATTGGTTGAAACGTTCGAGGGAATTATTTGAAAACAAGATACCCCATGTTGGTATTTTGTTAACCATATACCTAGGAAAAGAGACTCGCCATTCGTGTGTGGATGTTATAAGGTTGGAAGGAACATCCTATTTGTCTTTGTTTGTTAATTGTTCGTGCATACATGCATACATGCATACATTTGCATCTCATATCATTGATCCTCACTAGCTCACAGCCCTGGATTACGACAGTTCAAAAGCTTACAACAATCCGACCTATGCCGGCGACGAAAAATCTAGCAACGACTCAATCACTTGCTCACCAAAAATAATGGATCCTGAACAAATTCAAAGGATGGTGGATGAAGCCCTCAATGCCAAAATGGAAGAAATAAAAGAGGCCCTAGCTGAGACCATGAAGAACCAATTGACTGCAATCTTAGAGAATCATGCCGAGGCATCTGCTAGCACTAAGAAGCCAAAGGACAAAGGGAAGACCAAAGGTGGTGAAGTGGTTTTTGATGATGAAAAAGTGATCATTGATGGCGATGATGATTGGGCTCAATACTACCAAGATGTTCAAGAGAAGAAGAAAGAACCGAAGGTTGTTGAGAAAGCAACTATTGAAAAGACCGAGACATCCGATGTCGAAATGATGATTGCTGATTTAGAAAAGAAATTTGAGAAGAAGTTGAAAACCGAAGAGATGTCTGAGATCGACAAACTATTCAAACAAGATGAAGAGTTCCCTTATAAGTTCAAGATGCCTTCCTTTGCTAAGTACAATGGCACCGAAAATCCTCATCTCTATGTGAAACAGTATATCACTGCCATGCAATCTTCCCGAGCTACTAAGGCTCAAACCCTAAGGTACTCTATGCTCTCATTGGACCCTATTGTCCAAAATTGGTTCAATACCTTAGATGATGGAACACAAAAGAGTTTGGATCTACTTTACAAAGCCTTCATCCAACAATATGGATATAATATTGAGTTAGAAGTTACCTTAATGGAAGTGGAGTCCATTAGGCAAAGGCCGAATGAGAATTTTATAGATTATGTCAAGAGATGGAGAAACAAGGCTGCTTTACTCAAGAACAGGCTCGATGAATCCAATCAAATAAGGATGATTGTGAGAGGGGTGTTGCCTAGTCTTTGTGAGAGGATGTCTCATACACTCATCCGTGATTTCAAAGACCTTCTTCAAGCTAGTTTGCAAATTAAAGAATGGGAAAGGGAGAAGAGTCGTTTTTTAACAAAAAGGAACAAGAAAGGGAACTATCAACCTGGTAGCCAAAGCATACAAAAGGCCATTGGTGTTAACGCTACTAACTAAGGAACAAGGAGACAATTTTCAAAATTGGGAAAATTGATGTCTTGGGTTCTCAATAAGCTTCAAAGGAAGGGATTGCTACAACCCTTAAATCCTCGCCCTTTGCCTAACCCTCTCCCACCTAATTTTGACACCAAAGCATTTTGTCAGTTTCACCAAATGCAAGGGCATGACATGGATAGATGTGTGAGGTTGCGACATGAGATCCAAAATCTAATTGATAATGGGAAGCTACTCGAGACCAACAAGCCAAACACCGAAGACAACCCATTGCCAAAATTCAATAGGGTACCACCACCGGCAACCTTCATGATTGGAGGAGGTTTGTATGAGGACTTTGTCATGTCTTCTTTTCAAGATGTGGGTAGAGAAGCAACCAAAGGATAAGAGGTATTTGGTGAAATTAAAGAAGCTATGATGGGTGGAGAAGTAACAATTTGTGTTGTCAACGTGGTTTGGTCTTCCAAGAATTTGCGGCATTACTTTCAATCATATAGTGTGCAAGCAATTTCCAGGTTGGATCCATTGAAGTACTTAAGGGAGACGCCCTCTTTAATTAGGAAATATGGTCGATGGTTGATAATATTAGAAGAATTTGAGATTGAATATATAACCAAGAAAACAATCAAAGGTAGAGCGTTGGCAGAATTCCTGGCCCAACAACCATTACCAGAAAGCGAAGAGGTAATCTTAGAATTTCCATATGAACATTTAGAAGCAATTGAAGTACAAGGGTGGAAAATATATTTTGATGGAGCAGTAAACATGAAAGGAGCAGGTTTGGGAGTTATACTAGAATCGCCCGATAGAGAACTTATCCCTTTAGCCAAATAGTTGAAATTTAGGGCAACCAATAATACGGTGGAATACGAAGCTTGTATTTTTGGTTTGGAAACCCTAATGACTATGAAGGTGGATAAGGTGGAAGTTTATGGCGAGTCATTGCTAGTTGTATCCCAAGTAAATGGAGAATGGGAGTTGAAAGAAGAAAAATTGAAACCATGCCACCGTTACTTGACCATGATGAAGAAGAACTTTAAGGAGTGTAGGTTTATACACCTATCAAGGGAAGAAAATCAGATGGCTGATGCCCTAGCCACATTGGCTTCGGTATGGGAAAACCCTATTAGCCTATTCCTTAAGCCTCTAATCTTGACCAGTTCATCAACTCCTTGCTACGAATATGAGACAATCATGGAGGTTGATACAGACCATGATGCGTGGTATGATACTATAAGATGATTTTTGGAAGAAAGAGAATACCCGCCGGGGGCAACAAAGAAAGAGAGTAGAGCCATAAGGTGGTGGTCATTGCAATACATCACCTTCCATGGAGAGTTATATCGAAGATGGCCTGATGGAGTGCATTTAAGATGTTTAAGAAAACCTGAAGTGGAGCGCATCATGTCAGAAATACATGCGGGAAGTTGCGGTCCGCACATGAGTGGTTTGGCCCTAGTTAAGAAGGTTATTCGACAAGGTTACTATTGGTTGACCATGGAGAGAGACTGTATTGAGTTTTTCAAGAAGTGCCAACAATGTCAGATGTATGGTAACTTAAATCACATGCCTTATGAAGAACTGCATTCAATGTCTTCACCCCAGCCATTTTCCACCTAGGGTATCGACATTATAGGAGAGATACATCCTACAGCTTCAAACGGTCACCGATTCATTGTAGTAGCAGTAGATTATTTTTCAAAATGGGTTGAAGCCAAATCTTTCAACAAGCTGGGTGCAAGCCAAATGGCTAGGTTTATTGAAAAGAACCTCATCTGTAGATACGGGGTCCCGCATAGTGTGATATCAGAAAATGGGGTACAAATTCAAGGAGTAGTTAAGGATTTATTCTCTAAGTACCCCATCCATCATCATCGATCCTCTCCTTATAGACCAAAGGCTAATGGTGCAGTAGAAGCAACGAACAAAACAATTAAGTAAATTCTGTCCAAGATGACTAAGACTTATAGGGATTGGTCAGAGATGCTTCCCTTTGCTTTATGGGGATATAGGACAAGTGTGCGAACACCTACTAGAATGACACTGTTCTCTTTGGTTTATGGGATGGAAGCAGTATTACCAATTGAAATTGAGATCAAGTCATTAAGAGTAGTCTTGGAAGTGGAACTGCCTGAAACGGAATGGGTAGCGAGCAGATACACTCAGTTAGCTTTACTAGAAGAGAGAAGGTTAAAATCACTGTATCATCACCGACTGTATCAAAAGAAGATAGCTCGCGCCTACAATAAAAGAGTTAAAATCCAAAAATTCAGAGTCGGGGATTTAGTGTTGAAACAATGTAAGCCTAATGTATCTTATCCAAGAGGGAAGTTTAAGCCTAGCTGGGAAGGGCCATATGTTGTGAAACAAGTCATGAACAAAGGTGCGGTGAAGTTATCAGACATGGATGGGAACGAATTTAGTGAGCTAGTAAACATTGACAGGTTGAAGAAGTTTTATGTATGATAGAAAAAAGAGGAAAAAAAAGGAGCTCACTAGGTTGAAAACCCAAAAAGGGCAGCCTATGCAAAAGTTAGAGCAGTTCGCTAGTTTCGAAAACCCGAAAGGGCGGGCTAGGCAACAATTAGGGCTAAATGAGAGAAAATCATCAATTAGAAAACTCGAAAGGGCTAATTGGCGACAGGAGTGATCTTCTGTATGCTGGCTTGATGTTTGGTTGTTCTACAATTTAATAAAATAGAATTAATGTTAAAATTATTCTATGTGCACTGTTATAAGTATTTGACCAGATATGGATGAAACAAATAAGCACAATAGCAAAAGGTGATGATAAATTATAAATGGAAAAGAAGCATCCTTTATTACTTTAATTATTTTTTCACCCTAACAATACACTTTCTAAATTGACAAATGTAAAATCTATGGCAATCGATAAGTGTAACGTGCTGGCCAGCTTTGCCTTAGCCGATCCAAGTACGCTTCAGTCAAGCAAGGCATGTCTAAGTCGGGAGCAAAGTCAGAATCACAAGGCTCAGCTCCATACTGACACTAAAGTCAGCGAGGATCATAGCATGTACCTTGACGAAGAGCAGCAAGGGGAACGTACATCAAGTATGTCCGCATGGTGATACGAGAAATCTTCCACCAAGGTACCAACTAACGGATATTGACTTTGGAGCGTGAGTGGATCCAGTAAACCCAGTCAGCATATGAAGAAGTAGGATGGAGTAGCTTCCTAGTAGAATGATGATGTGGTAGGTATCTGGAAATATCCATGGATGGAGTATCAAGCAAACAAAGATGCTCCTGAAGCCAAATCTGTGAAGAAAGAATTAAGTTAAAAAAAAAAGTCTGCTAAGTTGAAAACCCGCAAGGGCAGCTTAGGCAAAAATTAGGACAACTCGCTAGTTTTGAAAACCCGCATGGGCGGACTAGGAAAAAGTTAGAGCAATAAAAAGAAAAAAGAAAACCTAAATTGAAAACCCAAAAGGGCAGTTTAGGTAATTACCTGAAGCAGCAACGGACTCCCAGTCAGTCTATTTGATAATCCTGGTTTAAATCGGTCTAATCCAACTAAGGTCTCGGCGAAGATCACAGGCACCAGCGACAAGCCTCCTTCCATTTGGTCCATAATATCCAATACCCATGGATCAATATCACCGTCGGAAGAAACAAACAAGAATTGGCCGAGTAAGCAAAGACAAAGCATGCGTCCCCATGCCTTAGTAGGGGCCAAATGAGAGAGACAAAAGTCAATCAAAGGAGCTAGTAGAATTTTTTCACCTCTCAACAACCGAAGAACTTCGAGTTTTGGAATTTGAAATAACATATGCATCTTCTGTTGAGTCTTGGAAATTAATGTGGGTAACGCCATTTGTTGATTATTTGGATATCCAAGGATGGCCTCAAATTCTTCAATCAAGGGACATATTTCAAAGCCATTAATTTTAAATACCCTAGAATCCGTATTCCAAAAGGAAGCCACGACATGTAAGAAGGATTGGTCCAATTTGACATTTTGAAAACATTTTAAAGCATCAAGTTTTGACCTTGAAATTTGCTTTGAATGAATGGCATCCATATTCTTAAATAAAATTTTTATTCTCTTTAAATGATGCTCGGTCATGATGAATGAATGAAGAAAAAGTTAAAATTGTTAAAGGGAGTCTTCAAGTTGAAAGAGAAAGAACTTTGATTTATGAATTAAAATATGGCATGAAGGGTGATTTATATAGAGAAAACAAACCTTTTCCAAAATTGAAAAGGAAAAGATGATAGGAAAGGATAAGACCATATGGCATAAGGAAAGGAATTAGTGGCAATTTCCTTTACCACGTTGGATTGCGTTTAGCAAATGATGTGTATTCTAAAATTATGATGCACGGTAATGATAAAAAAAGGGGTTACAGTAAAGAGGAAAATTGTATATTTTTCATTATTGTACAATGTCTTACAATTGCTACAATATTTACACATCAATAAGAGGGTGGTGGTAGGTCACCAAATAAAGACTTGAAAAAATCATCGCCTGTTGGAGGAGGGGGCAAATCACTCATCCCGAGTCCGCCTGAAGAGGGAGAACCAAAATCCCTATTACCTTGAATTTTTGATCCATCATGGTCCTCATCAGAAGAAGATGAAAGGATCTCATGGTCATCGGTCTGGGGGCCTCTTGATGAAGAAGCACCGGGGTCCCTCATCCCTTGAAATCGAAAGTCTCAGAAATGTTGTTCGGATTAGTGATATAAACTTTCAAAATGAGAAGCCTACTGATGACTTGCAGCTAACTCTTCTTTAAGGTTCTTATTTTGTTCTTCGAGCATCCACTGTGAGCCAAGAAAGAAAAGGTAAGAGCATACATAATCATGCATACATATAGCATAAGTTGCCATGAAATAAGGAACGTACCTAGTAATTCAAATCAATACCCTGCGGATGAGATGGCATATCAGGCGGGCTAGAGCGAGCAGATGAAGGGGCAGTAAAGGAAGGTCCAGCCTCATGATCAAATGAGCCAACAGCCTGTAATAATCTTTGAAAAAATCAAAGAAAGAAAAAAGTTGCAAGGGAAAAGTTGTTAAAATGCAAAAAATTCCTTTGGAAGATCAAAACAAGGAAAGAAGAGCATGAATCAAGCAAGACATGGCCAAGCCAAATCAAGCTTGGCTGTGTCACCTCAAATGAAATCTTGGCAGAACATGACACGGGCAGGAGACACAGCCAAGCCACTGGTCGTGTCTCACCTAAAGGGCAAAGCCAAGAAGGACTAAGCAAAGAAAGAAAAGAAACAGTAGGTGACACTGGCAGGCAACATGGCCAAGTCACTGGCCATGTCACATGACACGAACACAAGTTTGGTCGTGTCCCATCCTAAGCCAAGAACAAAGAAGAATCAAAGAAAGAAACACAAAAGCTTACACACCCAGGAGACACGGCCAAGCCACTGGCCGTGTCACTCTCATCTTCAAAGAACAAAGAAGAACCAAAGAAAAAACACAGAAGCTAACACACCCAGGAGACATGGCCAAGCCACTGGCCGTGTCACTCTCATCTTCAAAGAATAAAAAGACCAGAGGAGAAATAGAAGCCGACACACTCAGGTGACACGGCCATTTGCCTGAGAAGTACTGACCCCGAGATGTGGAACAGACTCTCCTGCAGCGCCGGGATGTTCTTCTTCATCTCTACCTTTATTTTCATCAGAAATCTCCCGCACACCAACAGGGGATACATCAAAGTTCAAGAGTCTTCTTTGAATGAAATAGGCATAATACGGACCCGGTAAATGGAGAAATGACTCAGCATCATAACCATACCGGGCTAACCACTATGCATCCTCCGGCATTGACATAATATTTAAAGTATATTTTGGGATTTGCATTGGAAACCTCAGCTGCTCTGGACCGAGAAACCATTCATAAACTCTCTCCCCAAGGAACCAACCACTAGACACTAGGCCAGCAATAATTCAGCGAGAATGTAGGAAAGATAGTGCAGCCCTCATCAAAGGAGACCAGTTTGCTCGCTCTTCTGGGCTCCACCAGGCCAAATTCACCTGTGAAATAACATAAGGTAAGTAAGCTTTTACAAAAAATTTAAACCATACTAATATAATTTAACCTGGTCCTAGGTTAAGCGGCTCAACACATAGCGGTGAGTATGCACATGATGAGAGCTAGGAACGTCCACACAATCGAACAACCAGTAATTTAATCTCGGATATCCGATTCTCTCTCAGGAAATACCGGGTACCCTCACGAGGTTATGTTCATATGCCCATACCTACAACAATAATAGTAAAGATCAAATCCATGCAAGAAAAGAGCGAAAATAACATTGGTGAAGGAAAAGAATACCTCGACAAATGCCATCAAGCCCACAAAAGACTTCTTATTTCAGCAAAGCTTATCAAGACCATGATAAAGACACATGAGACTAGCTTCACCCCAACCAGAAGATGGTACCATTCTGAGATAAGAAAGGGCACTCAACACTGACAAGTGAATGGAGGATTCAGTGCTGCCTAAGATGGTCAATCCGAGCAGATATAATAAAAATCCTCAAGCATACTGTTCGGCCATGACTCTGCCAACCCGTCCTTCGTAGTTCATCCAATAACTACAAATTGGCTCGATTTTTATCTTAAAAGGCCCTTTATATGATGGTTCCATACCAATTAATTCCTGAATTTCTTCAAATGTTAAAATATCATTGGTCAGAGGAACCGGAACACCATCATATCGAAGGCCGATAATGGTAGTAAAATCGACCGGACCAATTGTCATCTCTCCAATGGGCAAGTGAAAAGTGTGGGTTGTATCCAGCCATTGCTTTGCAAGCGCCTGGGCTATGCTCCGGTCTATCTGATATTCCATGGATGGAAATTGTAAGATAAACTGCTCAAAGCCACAATCTCGGATAATCTGCCTTACCTGAGAAGGCACTACATCGTACCATTATCGGGCTTTATAAATACACCTTCCAGCCCGAACAACGCAACGATCATGCTAACACAGACCCAGGTAAGTTAATACTAGGTAAGTACATATTATTTTATCTACTTAAATTAATTTACTTTTCACAATAACAAATAATAACAACAAAGTATAAAAATATATATGACAAAAAAAGAAAGAAAAGAGCGCAAAACATAAAGACAAAAAAAAAATTACCTCGCTCTTTGGATTAGAACTGCGATGGAGCGGCATCCCGGCCAGTATATCTAAATTTCCATCTTCATGATTTCGGATAAACTCCAATAACTCGGCATTAGAATGAGTCTCTGACCTCGAAGCATGCATTGTTGAAATTGTTACGAAATTGAAATTGTGTTGTAAAATGAAATGAAGAATTGGCTCCTTTATATAGAGAAATGGTAAGAAAAAAAAAACAAAATTCAAAATTGTTCATAAATAGTAAATTTTACTTTTATGAATAGTAAACTTTTACTATTGACGAATGGTGAAATTTACTATTTATAAATAGTGTACTATTGATGAATAGTAAATATTACTATTTATAAATAGTATTACTATTGATGAATAGTAAATTTTATTATTAATGAATAGTATTACTATACTATTTGCGTATAGTAAATTTACTATTTATAAATAGTAAATAGTGCATTAACAGTGATTACACAGTAAATAAACGGTAAATTCATTTATTCACTTTAATCATTCAAATAATTGCAGGTCTATAAATATTTTTGCACCCAGGGGGCAAAAAGAAGACATATGCATAAAAATTAGCCAAACTTTTTGAAATAAAAAATTATTAGCTCGGGTCTAGAACCCAAATTGTCTTTAGGTCCAGAACCTAGAATTATTCTTGAGTCCAGAACTCGAACCGGGTCCAGAACCCAAATCTTCCTTAGGTCCAGAACCTAGAATTATCCTTGAGTCCAGAACTTGAACCGAGTCCAGAACCCAAATTTTTCCTTAGGTCCAGAACCTAGAATTATTTCTAAGTCCAGAACTTAGCTTGGGTGCAGAACCCAAATTTTCCTTAGGTCTAGAACCTAGAATTATCTTTGAGTCCAGAACTCGAACCAGGTCCAGAACCCAAATTTTCCTTAGGTCTAGAAACTAGAATCTTCCTTGAGTCCAGAACTCGAACCGGGTTCAGAACCCAAATTTTTTCTTAGGTCTAGAACCTAGAATTATTTCTAAGTCCAGAACTTAGCTCGAGTCCAGAACCCAAATTTTTCTTAGGTTCAGAACCTAGAATTATCCTTGAGTCCAGAACTCGAACCGAGTCCAAAACCCAAATTTTCCTTAGGTCCAAAACCTAGAATCCAGAACTTAGCTCGGGTCCAGAACCCAAATTTTTCTTAGGTCCAGAACCTAGAATTTATTTCTAAGTCCAAGAACTTAGCTCAGGTCCAGAACCCAAATTTTCCTTAGGTCCAAACCTAGAATTATCATTGAGTCCAGAACTCGAACCGGGTCTAGAACCCAAAACCTCCACCATCTCAAAAATTAAGTCTTGTTGCTTTTCACTCTCTTTCACTAAAGTTTCAGATCATTCAAGTAGGGGGCAAACTGTAGACCCTTAATTTTTGACCCAGTCCAGTCCAATATATTTTATTTAGTCCAAAATAATTTTTGTGTTGTCTAATATATTTTAATTAGTCCAAAATAATTTTTGTTATCTTAATTAAATAATTTTTCCTTTATTATCTAATTTTTATTAATAAACAAATAAACAAATAAAAATCAAAAAAATAAAAAAAAATCGGTGACGGAAAAATCATCGCCGAAAATTTCACTGGGCTTGGCCGTGGGCCATTTTGCCGGCAGGAGTTTTTTTGCCAGCGTAATTTTTCCTACGACAAAGTTTTTCGCCAGCAAAATTTTTCCGCAGCAGTATTTTTTGCCAGCAAAATTTTTTCGCAGCAGTATTTTTCGCCAGCAAAATTTTTCGACCCAAATTTTCTGAAACCTAATACAATTAGGTTTCAGTTTCCTTTTCTTATTAAATATAGTATGCCGTGTGTAACTAGGAAAAACCAATAAAAAACCTCTATAAATAACAACACAAAAGGGAGAAATTGAAGGGGAAATTGGAGGAGAAATTAGAGGGGACTTTAAAACCGAATCTGTGAAGGAAAGTAGTGAAATTAAATCTGACTTTTTTTGAGAGACGAAGAGGAGAAAGAAACCATCAAAGGCAGCAATTGTCTTTGTTTTTATTCATCCAAGAAAAATGATTTTTGGAGGAATCATCAAAAGGAGGTATGTATTAAATTCTTTTTTTCTTTTCACAGTAGCTTAGATTATATAATTTGGTCTTTCAAAATAAAAAAATCTCAAAACTTTAATTTAGTTTTTCTAAAGTTAAAAACCTTATTTCGTTGGTTTATTTTCCAAAAGACATAAAATTGTTACTTTTATTTCTTTAAAACTCCAAAACCCTAATTGAACATGTTTTCCAATAAAACCAAAATTTGATTATGTTTCTTTCTAAAAGCTCCAAAAATATCTTTTTTTTGCTTTATAAACTTTAAATCATTGGTTTACTTTCATAAAATTTTCAAATTGTTTTTTTTAAATTCTAAAAACCTAAGTATCCACCGAAACCCTAAATCTTAAAACACTAAGCCTAAATTCAACTTCCAAACCTAAAATAGTAAACTTTAACCCCTTTAAAACCTTAAACCCTAACTTTTTCTAAACTTTAATCTTTTAAAACTTTAAAACCAATAAAACCACAAATATTTTAATTTTACAGAGTAAGCTTGAAATCATCATTTAAAACCATAAATCAAAAGTATTTTAAAGTGTCCAAAACCATAGTTTCATGATTTCACCATTCAATCCTTAATTTGTTTAATCAAAGAGTCTTACCAACCTTTTAAAACATAAAACCTTAATCTATTTTAATTCCATAAAAAAAGTCATAGTAGCGTAATTCTATGAATTTCAAAACCTTAAACACATGAAATAAAGAGCCCTAAATGGAAACAGTAGCTATAATTGGACTTTTATTTGCTTTATTTAATTCTTGATTTGATTATGCTTTAATTTATTTAAATTCAATGCTTGGTTTATTTTATTTTTCATGGATGGATGTTTACTTTCTATTGATATTTAATACCTTTGATAAATTATTTGTTTATGATGAACGATTATTTACATTTATCAATTAATTTAGATTTCCAAAAGTTGTAAGAGGTATGTTTCCACTTGGTGGGTACCTCATTAGTTAAAAATCATGTAATTTAATTTGCTTTTCTATTTTAGAACATATGTAAAGGGCATGTTTCTACCTTTCGGTAGGTGTCCTATTTAGGCATGTGATGTAAGGACATGTTTTCATCCTTGGATGGATGTCCATTTATTTGTTTTGCTTGGATCTTGCTTTGATTTTAATATATTGATGCTTTCTTTTAGTTATTGTGTGTAATATGGATAATGTTGTTATATTTAAGAATTTTATAATATTAAGACATGTAAAGGAGGCCGGTTCTAATGAACCGGGCGTTGTGGGGGTGATGGGCCATTTCTCACCTTCCCCACACGTACCTAACTTTCTGAACCCATTAGGGGGTTGGGGGTTCTTTAGGAATAGAGTCATCTACCCCTTTCTTTTTCCCGGCTCGTCTGGGTGGTGACTCCATTTTCTCCAGACTTAGGTCTGAGTTCTCTAAGGCCCCGAGCCTAAACAGTGCCAAAGTCGTAAGAACCATTCCACCAGGAGTGGGGCCAAAAATCCCCGCTCACACCTCCGTTGTTGGTTCCACCACAATTTGAATTCTTGTTTGAGCAATAACAAAGATAGTGTGTGCTGCCTTTAATGGATTATTTATTGTTTTGCTGCTTCTTGCTCCTTTAAGTCCAAGGTTCTAAGTAGTCCGAATAATTCTTCTTCAGTCCAAAAATCCCAATAAAGATCAAAAGTACCAATTTTTTTCCCAAAAGATCAAAAAAGTCCTTTTCTATGTGTTTTAATGTGGTATTTATAGGTAATTAAAATAAAAAACCTATTATGTTAAGAAAATTTAAAATTATTTTGGAAATAAAATAAAAAACCATGTAAAACCGGGTGAAATTGGCGCTGGGCGAGCTAGAAGATAGATGCGGGCTGGACGCGGGCAAAACTGTACTCGGGGTGCTATTTCATCGCAAGTTTTGCCATCGACAAATTGGCCCATGGCATAACTTGCAATGAATTGGCCCAAGCCAATTCGTTGCCAGCAACTTTCATCACCGATTCTGCCGTCGCCGATTTTTTATTTTTTATTTATATGTATATAAATAAATAATAAATGAAAAATAAAATAAATATTAAAATAAATAATAAATAATAAATATTAAGTAAAATAAATAATTTATACCACAAAAAATTATTTCAGACTGTTTTAAAATCTTTGAACTGGACTGGACTGGATCAAAAATTAAGGGTCTACAGTTTGCTCCTTGCTTGGGCAATCTGAGACTACAGTAAAAAAGAGTGAAAAGCAATGTGATTTTTGACTGGGTTTAGAGCCAGACTGGACTCTGTACCCAAGGTTGGTTTGAGTTCTGGACTCAAGAATAATTTGGGTTCTGGACCCAAAGTAACTTCTGGACTTAAAAATAATTTGGTTTCTGGACCTGGGGTAAGTTCTGGACTTAAAAATAATTTGGGTTTTGGACTCGAGGTAATTTCTAGACTTAAAAAATAATTTGAATTTTGGACCCGAGGTAAATTCTGGACTTAAAAATAATTTGGGTTCTGGACCCAGGGTAAGTTTTGGACTTAAAATAATTTGAGTTCTGAACTCCGGATAAGTTCTGGACTTAAAAATAATTTGGATTTTGGACCCAAAGTAAGTTATGGACTCTAGAATAATTTGGGTTCTAGACCCGAGCGAGTTCTGAACTCTATAATAATTTGGGTTCTGGACCCAAGGTACCTTTTATTAGTTGAGAATTCTAGTTGTTCCATTCTTTAAGGGATTGTGGGTCTTCACCCTCAAAGTGAATCTTCATCCTTGGATCTTGGATCTTCATCTTTGGCATCGGGTCTTCACCCTTGAAAATGAATCTTCAATCTTGGAGATCGGGTCTTCAACCTTAAAAGTGGATCTTCATCCTTAGCATCGGGTCTTTACCCTTGAAAATGGATCTTCATCTTTGGAAATCGGGTCTTCACCCTTGAAAGTGGATCTTCATCCTTGGCATCAGGTATTTACCCTTGAAAATGGTTCTTCATCTTTGGAAATCGGGTCTTCACCCTTGAAAGTGGATCTTCATCCTTGGCATCGGGTCTTCACCCTTGAAAATGGATCTTCATCCTTGGAAATCGGGTCTTCACCCTTGAAAGTGAATCTTCATCCTTGGTATCGGGTCTTCACCCTTGAAAATGAATCTTCATCCTTGAAAATCGGGTCTTCACCCTTGAAATTGGATCTTCATCCTTTAAGCTAGATCTTTATCCTTGGAATCAGGTCTTCACCCTTGAAATGGATCTTCATCCTTTAGACTTCGGGTCTTCACCCTTCAAAGTGGATCTTCATCCTAGGCATTAGGTCTTCACCATTGAAAATGGATCTTCATCCTTGTAAATCGGGTCTTCACCCTTGAAATTAGATCTTCATCCTTTAAGCTGGATCTTCATCCTTGGAATAGGGTCTTCACCCTTGAAAATGGATCTTCATCCTTGGAAATCAGGTCTTCACCCTTTAAACTGGATCTTCATCCTTTGGACATTTGTCCTATATTGGCTTTAGATCTTCTAGCTGGACTGATGTTTTGAGTTTTACATCTTCATTCTTTTGATAGTTTTAGTTTTCCATTCTTTTGCACTTTTTCAAAAAATTTAGCCATTTTTTAGTTGACCCGTTATATATTCTCCTTGCCCCCAATGATTTTTCTCATGCAGGCTTTGATTGATGTTTGTGTTGTCCAGTTCTTCGCAAAAGCATGCATCTCTTCTTTCTTTTGCAAAATGACTAGAGCTTCCTCAAGCAATGGGCCTTCCATGCCTCCTGATTTCATATCTTCTTTTGATTCTTTACTTCACAGGGTGTTTGCTGTTCACTTTGACAAAAAATAGACAATACAATATGAGAAAATGCAATGTGATATTCTCATGTATGCATGATATGCATGAATAATACTTACAGTGGTTCCATCGACTCACAAACTGAGGTTATCAGTAGAAGTGTTCTCATTAGTTCCTTCCAGATGCTTGTTCAGGTCTTGCATTGGAATGATAGAAGGCTTTGCTTTTATGACTTTTATCTTTGAGATATTGAAAACATGAATAATGGAGGCCCCAAGTAGCAGAGATACATCTATTTCAAATTATAATTTAGTATGTCAATTGGTAGCTTCTTCATAACCTCGCCAACAATCATTTACTTTGCCCAATGTATCCTTCAAGGTTCAATGATTCGACATACTTCCCTTAACTTGAAGGCTTTGACTTTTTTTTTTAGAATTTTGATTTTGAAATCAAATGTTGGCTTTGCCAAATCAATGTCAATTTACCTCAGGACTCGACTTTTAGAATTAACATATCTATAACATAAAAACCCTAGTCAGCATACTAAACTCGGGAATCATTTCTATTTAAGGAAGAAATGTTGCACTTTAGATAAACACATATACATTACTTGGTCAAAGGTCTCATTGAGTTTGAATATTGTCTATCTCATATGCTTGCTTATTCAAACTATCTCCACTAATAGACTCTACCTACCAAGAGAGATCAACAAGTCTTTAATAGCCTTGAAATGGGGTCTATAAGGGACATGGATTAAATGAAAGCCATTTTGAGGTCAGAGCTGATGTGACACCATTGACAAACCTTCACACTATGATTTTCTGTTGGAACTTTAGGGAGTTGGAAAAATAAAAAGATAGAGCTTTGAATGTTCTTCCATCTTCTTAGAATTAATCTGGATCTTGATTGGAATAGTCTTTTTCCTTACAAAATGATTAATACCCACATTCCTTTCTCTTTTTTTTTCTTTTCTTTCTCTTTCTTTTTCTTACTCCTTTTCTTTGAGCATTTTATCATTTTGTCCTTCTTTCCTGTAGGACTGTAAAGTATAAGGTTTTCAAGAACTAGATGACCTTTCTCTTTTTTTTTTTGATCTTTGGTTAGGTTGGACCAATTCAAGTCAAACTGTCCTTATAAACCAAATGGAAGTCTTTTGTTGCTTTAGGTAAAAGAGAACTCGATTGCTTTCTGAACCGCCTTTTTGGGTTTTATCTTTTGTCCTTTTTTTTCTTTTTTTCTTTTATTTTCTTTTTCTTTTTCTTTTGGTTTGGTTCTACTTCTAAAAGAGTTGTCTTGTTTGTACCAACTTGTGTTTCTGATAATGGATGAGTGGAGTGGCATAAATCTTCTTTAATAGGGATAAATTATTTGTTACTCTGATGTTATCTTGATAGATTGGAGATATTAGGTGAACTTCAACTACCCTTATGGTCTTGAGAACATCAACTATTCTTACGGTCTTGGCTATGCATTCCATTCTGTGATCTTTTTGTCTATTCATCTTAGTGATCATAAGACTTGTCAAAATTATCACAATAACTCAAGGTAGGTTGTTGGGGTTTGTGAGCCAATGAAAAGAAAGCTAAAATTTTATGAAGGCTCAAAGGAACAACTAGGGATTAAAATTTAATTGGGTGGATACTAGTTGTTGGCTCATCAAATAATGCCTAGATCATCTCTCCTTTAAATAAGCAGAGTTCAATTTTGCCTCAAAAGTTTGTCAACGCATGTTCTAAGACTGACTAGGACCTAGACAAAGGTCATTATGCAGGAGCCCTCTCTAAGTAAGCATACACAGCTCAATGCTATAGGAAAATTTCCTCACCTAGTAAAGTCATTCAAGTCATGATGCAAAAATATATTAATTCATGAATTATCAAGCTAGATTCCTCATTGGTTGAGAACCAAAATGAATAAAGACCGTGAAAAATTTGATGAAAATAATTTATTCAAACAATCTTAATTTAAAAAAAATAATTGTTCCAATTAAATATTAAAGAAAGCAAAATAAATAGAGCAACACTCTAATCTAAGGGAAGTTCATTGAGTTGGAGTCGAAGATACTCCATTTATTTAGACATATTAAGGGCAAGGATTTTTTCATCACCAAGGATCATTGCTTCATCATCCACAGTTAGTCCAAGCACATCATCTTTTGCAGCTTCTCTATCCATATCATCATAAGATGATAAGATAAAACTCTTCATGAAGGTTGTAAGCGGTGGCGCCCTTCCAAATTTAGGCAGAGGATTATTCTTAGTGTTGGGCTTATCAGACTTAGGCAGTTTTCCACTATCAATTAAATTCTGAATCTCATGCCTCAACTTTATACAGTTGTCCATTTCGTGTCCAAGCCTTTGATGGAATTGGCAGAATGCCCTAATATCAAAGTGAGGTGGAAGAGGATTAGGCAAAGGACGACGAGTCAAGGGTTGTAACAATCCCTTCTTTTGTAGCTTATTGAAAACCTAAGATAGCGGCTTCCCCAATTCCAAAAACTGCCTCATTTCTCCTTGACCGGTGGCATTAACATCAGCTTCCTTTTGTGTATTTTGATTGCTATGCTAATAATTCCATTTTGCAGAAAAATGGTTCTTCTCTCTTTCCCTTTGACTTTGCCCACTGGGGTGATAGCAGCCCTTATTGCTCCACTTAGACAACACATGGTTCGGCTGGTCTTGTAGAATAGGGATTGATCCCTCTTTTTTCATTCGATCTTTATTAGTGAACATGTTCCCCGTTGATGCTGCCTTTCCCTTCTTTCTTATGTCAATGGGAGATGCCTCATTAGCATTGTTGATGAGCTCCAGAATTTCAATTAATTGGGTTTTCATAATTTCAACCAATTGATCTCATAGCTCGGCCATCCTAGCTTTGACAACTTCATCGACTATGTCCCTTAACTGGTTTGCATCCATCCTTCCAATGAAGCACTTGAATCAAAAATCAATGTTGTAGGTGATGTCGTTATATGCTCTTGAATTGCCATACTCTAGGTCTGTGCGTCAGAAAGGATTAATGATATGTCATGTGATGCATGTATGCATGCATGCACAAATAATAAACAAACAAGGATAAATAGGACATTCCTTCCAATCTTATAACTTCCACACACGAATGACGAGTCTCTTTTTCTAGGTATATGGTTAACAAAAATACCAACATGGGATATTTTATTTTCAAAAAGTTCTCTAGGACATTTCAACCAATAGTTATATTTTAAAAATGGAAATCAGTTCATGATAATTCCCATTAATTAAGTTTTAATCCATTCAACCAACTAAAGTAGCTTTTATGCTATATTGGATTAAAACTAAATTAAGAGGTTTATTATAAATAGATTTCTTACTTGAAAAAGTAACTAATGATTCATGCAAAAAATAAGCCCATGGTTAATAATTCTTAGTATAAACTAGGCTCACAATTGATTTTTGGTATTTCGTAATTGACCTAAATAATTTGCAAGCTCTTAGTAAGAAAAGGTTGGATGAAATGTAAAAATAGTTTTGTTTGAAAAACCCATTGTAAAAAAAGATTTTTAGAAAAAAAATGGATTTTTGACTTTGTATTTGAGTCATGAGAAAAGAAGTTTTTGATTTATTTTTAGAAATGTTTTATGTCCAAAGATCATCTTGAAAAATTTTGAAAATAGCTTTGGTCTTTTGGATTTAGAGGAAAAAATTATTTGAGCTTACAATGTAATTAGGTCATATTAGAAAAAGAACAAACCAAATAAGCCATGATTTAAACCAAGATAAATTAACCATAGTCAAACAACAAGCATTTGGGGTAAAAACCTAAGGAAAGTAACTAGGCCAATTACAAGAGCTTTAGTCTTTGGGTTGAAAGGATTAGGTTCCCATAGCAAGTATATACCAAAAGGTACAAGGCTATGAGTGGTTATGCCATGCTCGATCTCCATACCTTGAGTGAAAGTATGGTATCCCTTACATAACACAACACAGGTAACACGGGCATCCTAACTCACACACACGATGCAATCTAATATGATGCAATAGATAATATCATGATAAAAAAAGAATAGAATAATATAAAGACCAATGGAATCAACTTCTCTTATCCCCAGTGGAGTCGCCACTGTGAGCGGGGATTTTTGCCCCCACTTCCAGTGGAATGGTTCTTGCGACTTCGGCACTATTTAGGCTTGGGGCCTGAGAGAATACATGCCTAAGCCTAAAAAAATGGAGTTGCAACCCGAACAGGACAAAAAAATAGAAAGGGGTGGATGACTCGATTTCTAAGGAATTCCCAACCCCTTAGTGGGTTGGAAAAGTTGGGTACGCATGGGGAAGGTGAGAAATGGCCCAACACCCCCATAACTCCCAGTTCGTTGGAACCAGCATCCTTTGTAGGTCTTAATATTATAAAATTTTTAAATATAATGATATTATCTATATTACATGCGATTAATAGAATAAATAAATACTTTATTAAAAATCATGGCAAGATAAAAACAAAACAAACAAATGGACACCCATCCGAGGATGGAAACATATCCTTACATCGTCCAATGTCTAAAACTAAATAGGACACCCACCAAAAGGTGGAAACGTGTCCTTTACATTAATCCCAACAAACTTTAAAATAAATTAAATTACATGATGCTCACAATATGAGGTACCCAAAAATGGAAACATACCTCTTACAATGTTTTGAAATCAAAGAAGATCAATAAAAGTAATTAACCATTCATTATAAATAAATCATTCATCAAAGACATGAAACATCAATCAAAATATATAATAAACATTCATCTAATCTAAATAAAACAGTAAGTATATGAATTTAGGGTTTATACATCAATTAGGGTTTCTTGAATAAAATTAGGGTTTCATGGATCTAAAGAATGGATATTTTGGATTCAGGGTTTCAGAAGTTGTATAAAAATATTAAGGTTTAGGGTTTAAGTAAATAAAATTGAAGATCATAAAAATATGATTTAAAGGTTAGGTATTTGGAAAGAATAGGCTACTGAGATTTTTAGAAAAATAGAATTGATTATGGTTTTGGGAAAACAGATTATTGTTTTGTGGTATTAGATCTTTGGTTGGGCTATAGTTTTCAAAAATTAGTTTAACGGGTATTAAGATACTAGAGTTTTGAAAAATAATTCTTAGGGTTTTAGATAGAAACTAGATGATAAATAGAACAATTGATCAATGTATTTTAAATAAAAATCCATCTATTGTATGGTTAAACAATTGATCAAATTGAATAATGAGGCTACTGGAAATATGAAAAAGTTATAGAAACTCAAACCTCCGTTGTTTGTTCCATCACAATTTGAATTCTGGTTTGAACAATAACAAAGACAGTGTGTGCTGCCTTTGATGGATTATTTGTTGTTTTGTTGCTTCTTGATCCTTTAAGTCCAAGGTTCTGAGTAGTCCGAATAATTCTTCTTCAGTCCAAAAATCACAATAAAGATCAAAAGTACTAATTTTTTTTATCAAAAGATCAAAAAAGTCCTTTTTCTGTGTGTTTTAATATGGCATTTATAGGTAATTAAAATAAAAAACCTAGTATGTTAAGGAAATTAAAAATTATTTTGGAAATAAAATAAAAAACCAAGTAAAATAAGGTTTCGGCGAGAACTGCATACAGGCCAGGGCGAAATTGGTGTTGGGCGAGCTAGGAGCGAGCTACGGGTTGGACGCGGGCAAAACTGCGAGCGGGGCCCAGTTTCGTCATAGGTTTTTCCTGCGACAAATTGGCACCGCAAGTTTGGCCAATTCATCGCAAGTGTAGCGACTTTCGTCGCCGATTCTGCCGTCGCCGATTTTTTATTTTTTATTTATATATATAAATAAATATTGAGTGAAATGTAAAATAAATATTAAAATGAACAATAAATAATAAATATTTATAAATAAATGATAAATAAAATAAATATTAAATATTAAATAAAGTAAATATTAAATATTAAAATAAATAATTTATACCACAAAAAATTATTTGAGACTATTTTAAAATCTTTAGACTGGACTGGATAAAAAATTAAGGGTCTACATGTACTCGAAGAACTAAGAAGAAATATTGTTGTATTTTCTACTAATATACGGTGATGTCGACAATGTTATTTTAGAATGGGTTAAATTCATGTCCCTTATTACTAAAGATGTTATAAGAAGATATGGTATTTGTATGTTACAAAATTATTAAACATTATTTAAATTTGTCTAAATTGATTTAACTTTTTTTTTGGGGGGGGGGGGGGGGGGGGGGGAATGAGTTCAAATAATTCTTAGATGTACGAACAACTCAATAGTAATCACACTTTTAATATGAGTTTTTTACATGATATAGAAGAATTTTATAACACCTTTATACTCTATATACATACAATACTTACACCCCTATATGTAAAATATGTTTATAGAATACAAGAATATTATTGTTCTAGTTGTTAGAAAAATTTACCAAAATTTTTGATAAAATAATTTATTGGATTAAAGATAATTTATTAGGTAAATAAATATAAATATAATATAAATAATTTAAATACTAAAATATCATTTATTAATAAAAATCTCTAAAAAAAATTTACCAGAGTTTTATCAAATAAAAACACATCCTACAAAAAATTACACTCCCAATATGTACATAAATACATTTTTTTACAAATCTCCAATATTTGTCTCCCAACACATTCAACATTTCATATCCAATTATATTTGGATATATATATATATATATGAATAAGTTTTCAATATACACATTATATAAACCAAGTCTTTAGTTTATAATATTAACTTATATTAATATACTATGTGAACATAATGTGATACAAACGCCAAAAGTATACATGATATGCTGGCAACGTTGGTCTTGCAGTAGAAATCTGGCTTCTTATGCAAATCCACAACCATAGACTTAGTCATGTCTAGTAGGGCCCTTCGAGTCTACCTTGTCACCTGTGAGATAGAATTTAATCGCGCTAAGCTAATAGCCTAGCGGTATATTGTAATGTCTAAAATTTTTAAGCAATAACTTTCTGAATTATATTGATACGAGGATGTGTATAATGTAGAGAGTGACTCAGATATTTGTAATGAATGAGCAATAGGGTTAGTTAAGCCTTAAAAAGTTCAAAATTAAATTTGGATTTGGACTTAAACATTATTTCTGCAAAAGAATCCTTAAGTCATAAAACATTAAAGAAATACCCTTTAACCCTAGAATTGGATTTTAATTTAGACTGGGATGTGAAATATGAATAATAGAGCTTTAAATTAACTAAATAAATTATTTTTACAATTTTAAATCATCAAATATCAGAATTAGAAATAAATTAATAAAGTGGGTGCACTAAAGTTATGGTGAGCACACCTTATATGATCAAAACATAATAAAATATATATAAATAAATAAATACCATTTTTCTTCTTCTTCCCCCAATCCAAACCAACCTTACCTACATCCATAGCCAAAAGTTTTATTTTTCTTCCTTCTTCCAACAAATCTAACTAGAAAATCAAGAAAAATTCACATATACCCAAAATTTTTAGTAGAATTCATTAGAATTGGTGAAAAACTCTAAAATCATCACCATAAATTCAAGGAAAATTAAAGAAGAGAGAGGAAGATCTACTTTGAAAAAAGGTTTGTGCTTGTGTATTAATAGTTTGCTATTATTTGATTTGTTTTTATTTTTAATGCTTATGGAAGTTAGTTGAACTATATTAACTGAATTAATTGTGAAATGTATTGTCTGAATTTTTAGACTAACCTAGTAAGGTTTAAAAATTATAAAATTTGATTTGATAGTTTTATATTGTAATGAGTTTGTGTATAAAAGTTCATAATTTTTAAAGATTATTTACTATGGAAGAAAAATAAAAGAACACAAGCTCCCATGACTGTGCCAATAGAGCCGGAATTTTAAGATTTAAGAAACTCAACTAGAAACGATAGTAAAAACCCAAAAACAAATGAAATTTTACATATAATATAATGTATATGTTTAAGACATATGGTTAAAATTTCATAAATTTTAATAAAGATTTAAATATAAAAATAAAATAAAAAAATTCAAACTAGCAAAATAGTGACAATAAAACTAGAATCTATAAGGTTAAGTAAACATAATTTAAAAACAAGGTAAATGAGATTATAAAATTATGAAAGTTTGGATAAAAGTTCTTATATATGTTTTTGTTTTATGGCTATAATTTCATGAATTTTTAAAAAGGTTTGATGCCTAAATAAAATTGGAAAATGTGTACTACCAGTAAAGTTATTGTAAAAAAATGAATATGTAGGTTTGTAAAACATAATTTTTAAACTTAGTAAAAGAACTTAGAAAAATATGAAACTTTAAATATAGCTTTATACATATTCCTAAGACTTATGTTTAAGTATGTATAATTTTTAATGGAGATTTAGTATCGAGAAAGAATTGGGAAAGAGAGACTGCTAGAGAAAGTTAGAATCTGGCAGATTTTGAAGAGTTGAGAAAAAAATTAAATTTTATGGAGCAAATGAATGAAATAAAGTTTATTAAATTGAATTGCTAAAGTTTTAATGTCAATTAGTTAATAAGAAAAGTAGTTATTGTTTTAAAGAATTATTAAAATATTATTATTATTGATTGTGAAATCGGTTGAAAATCAGAAAATAATTGGATTGTCCGATTATGCAGATATTAAACCTAGCTTCTGGATTGAATGACTATCCAAAGAGTGGAGGTCCATAATGTTAGTGGGCATTTTGTGTCACCAGTGACAGTGGACATTCGTGTCATCAGAGGATACTTTTGTGTCATCAGTGATAATGGGCATTCGTGCCATTAATGACCATTAGCCATATTCTTTACAATAAGCACTTACTTGCCATCAATGACCTTGTTATCAGAATCTAGATTTTCAAATCAGCATATGAGGGCAAAAGAATTAAATGCAATTTAATAAAAATGAGCAAAATGTAATATAAGTGCTTATAAAAAATGTGTGAAAAATGTGAATGTATTATGAAACTTTTATCTTTGTTAATAATGTTTTAATCACTAAATATAAAATGAATATTCCTTTATCTAGGTTAATAATATTTTAACAACTAACTATAAAGTGATTATTTTCTTTTGCATTTAATTTAAATTTTAGAGTTTATTATGAATTAAGTAAGTAATTTGAGTTCAGTTGATTAAATTAATTAATATTTTAATTTATAATCAAAGTGAAGATTTTATTTCCATTTGTTATTATTAATATTTTTTATGTTATAATTTTGGCAAATTACGAGTATGCAAGCACCACTAAGCATTTCTTAGCATGTTAGATTATTTTTGATGCACAGATCAGACGGGCATGATAGATCCAGCTGAGTGAATTATAGAAATTCAAGATCAACTGCAAATCAAAATGTGGTTAATGAAGAGTTTTGTATTATGTATTTAACTTTATTCATATAGTAGTATTATACCTGCAATGTCAATTGTATAATTATGTTTAACCTATAGTATTATATACTTTTATATTATGGTTTGAGCTAATCTTTATATTAAGACATATTAGTTATAGTAAATGTTAGTCCAATTACTCTATTTTTTATCTTAGGCAATCAAATTGAATTAAACTAACACTTGTATTAAGCTACATTTTGCAAGAAGTTATTTTTTTGAAGAAACCATGAAAAGTCCAATCGAACCATGAAGAAGCCCGACCGGACCATCAATGACCAATTGCGAAAATTTACACAAAAGGTTTCATTGTCAATTGTACTCCAAAAATCTCACCGTACCATATAAAGTCTGATCGGACCATTCATAATTCCGACTGGACCATTGAATGTAAATTTAGGCAAAACACACAGAAGGTTTCATGGTCATAAGTACTTCCATTTTCTCAGAGTACCACAAAAAGTCTGCCCGGACCACATGATATTTTGACCAGACCATGAAGGCAAATTTTCTCAAATTTATCCACTGAAGTTCCCGACAAGAAGTGTGCCCAAAATCTAAATGGACCACAAATGTTCCAACCAGACCAAAGGCAAGTCCGACCGAGATATTTAAATATTGCCCAAGTTAGAAGCCGTTGCACCTCCACTTAATTAGTGGAAGTCACGTGGGCCAATCATTTGAAAAGCATTAAGTAGAATTTCAAATATTTTGACCGGACCACTAAATTTACCAACCGATATCATTGAATTTGATAGGACCATAAGAAACCAGACCATAAGGGTAAGGAAATTGAAGTAGGAAACAAAGAAGAAAAAGATGATGATGTGCTCAAGCAATTGAAAAGAACCCAAGCAAGTGTTAGCATTTGGGACTTATTAGCTACTTCTAAAAAGAACCGAGAAACTGTGGCCACAGCCTTAGCTAGCATGCCAATTTCTACCTCCACGACATCGGAGGAGCTGATCAACTTCATAAAAATTGGAAGGGTAATGAAATGTGAAGAGGTTCAAGAAAAGAGTGAAGTTAATATGGGAGCGGTTTCTTTTTTAGATGTAGACATACCAGAGGAGGGGAGAGACCACATCCGCCCTCTCTTTATCAAAATAGAAGTCAAGGGAAGAAGACTCCATGTGTAATGGTCGATGATGGGTCTGCCATAAATGTTTGTCCACTTATGATATTGCCAAAGATAGCCATGTCAACAAGAGATCTAAACCCGACCGAGGTAACAATTCGGGCTTATGACAACACTAAGAGGCATGCCGAAGGGACTTTCAAAGCAGCTGTCAAGGTTGGTCCAATTGAATCTATTATTGAGTTTGTTGTTTTAGGCATACCAGTTACCTTCGCCTTACTCTTGGGGCGACCATGGTTTCATCCTCTTGGTAGAGTTCCTTCCACCCTTCATCAAAAGATCAAGTTCCCCAACGGAGATG
Source organism: Garcia nutans (assembly GCA_947685225.1). Lineage (NCBI taxonomy): Eukaryota > Viridiplantae > Streptophyta > Magnoliopsida > Malpighiales > Euphorbiaceae > Garcia > Garcia nutans. Next base: position 44,039,668 of record CANTUV010000045.1, read on the forward strand.
AGACAGTGGTCATTGAAGCTGAAGATAATGAGATTGTTAATGCTCTAATGATTGAGAGGCCTCTCAATGGTTTCCAAGTAGCTGCAATTTTCAATAATGAAGTAATGGACTCCAAAGTCTTGAATATGATGAAGAACATGAACTGCCTTCCCAGAGCTGGTCTTGGAAAGGGTAAAGCCGGTTTGACAAATTTGCCAGATTTTAGAACTCAAACTTCCAAGAAGGGTTTGGGATATGATGAAGACAATGATGTCCAGCCAAACAAGAGTGAGAAAATGAGCTTCCCACCACATGAAGAGATCTTTGTCAAAGCTCCAGATATGGGACCACTCCAAGGAAAGCCCGAACCAATTATGTTCATGGGTAAGATGATCCCAGGTTTTAAAATTTTTACAAATGTGGCCGAACTAGTGGACCAAGTGAAGAAGAAGCTCACCTTGTCAGCCAACAAAGAATCCAATCCAAAAGAGAAGAATGAAGTTGTTCTGAAAGCCGAGAAGACTCCGGACGAGATTGCTACCCTAGTTGAAGAAAAGTTTGAAGACATCCTGCCTTATGATTTTGAGAATAATGATTTTGATTTTGATTTTGATTTTTCTGCTTTGTATGAGGATGATGATGTTTTCTTTTCCAAAATGAATGCAATAAAGTTTGATTTTGCTTACTTGTGTGATGTTTCTCCTGATGGTTGCATACATTCAAATAGCAGTTACATGAGCATCTTTAATATTAATTCTGTTAACACACAATCATTAAATTTGGGAACAACCAAAAATCCTAAAAGCATTAGCTTAGCATCCGACCTTACTCCAAATGAGAGAGACAGATTTGAAAAAATATTCAAAAAAATATGAAGAAGTGTTTGTTTGGTCTTATGAGGATATGCTTGGAATAGATCGAGACATAGCCGAGCATCATATTCCTACTTACACTTACATGAAACCTGTCAAACAAAAGCTTAAGCGATTAAGACCTGAGTGGGCTGAATTGGTTAAAGAAGAGGTCACTAAGCAAATACAAGTGAAGTTCCTTGAAGTGATAGAATACCCAGATTGGCTAGCCAACATAGTACTCGTACCAAAGATAGATGGGAGAATAAGGGTCTGTGTGGACTATAGAGATTTGAACAAGGCTTCCCCTAAGGATGATTTTCCTTTACCTCATATAGATGTTCTCATTGATAGTGCAGCCTCTAGTGTGTTACACTCGTTTGTAGATGGATTTTCTGGATACAATCAAGTGTTAATGGCCCAAGAGGATAAGGCCAAAACTGCCTTCATTACCACATGGGGTATATTTTGTTATAGGGTGATGCCGTTCGGCTTAAAGAATGCTGGAGCAACCTATCAAAGGATGGCCACCACACTATTTCATGACATGATGCACAAAGAAGTTGAAGTATATATTGATGATATGATGGTTAAATCAGATACAAGAGAACAACACTTCCAAAACTTAGAATTATTCTTCGATAGAGCTTTAAAATATAAGCTAAGATTGAACCCGAAGAAGTGTGTGTTCAGTGTTACTTCAGGCAAATTATTAGGATATGTGATTGGTCCAAATGGCATTGAGATTGATCCTGACAAAGTCAAGGCAATTAGGGATATGCCACCCCCTAAGACGGAGAGAGAAGTTCGGGGATTTATCGATAAATTACAATATATTAGTAGATTTATAGCAAAGCTCACAACAATCTGTGAGCCTATCTTCAAATTGCTTAGAAAGAATCAGCCCGTCCTATGGAATGAAGAATGTCAAAAGGCCTTTGAGCGAATAAAAGACTATTTGTTGAATCCGCCTATTTTAAAACTACCTAAACCCGGCAAACCTCTATTACTATACTTAGCAGTAGAAGAAGAGTCGATAGGAGCCATGCTAGCCCAAGCAGATGAGTCAGGGATTGAGCATGCAGTCTACTATTTGAGTACAAAGCTCCTACCTTATGAAATTAAGTATAGTATCATTGAAAAGACCTGTATAGCTGTGGTTTGGTCTTCTAAGAAGTTGTGGCATTACTTTCAATCATATAGTGTGCAAGCAATTTCCAGATTGGATCCAATGAAGTACTTAAAGGGAGACACCCTCTTTGATTGGTAAATATGGTCGATGGCTGATAATATTAGAAGAGTTTGAGATTGAGTATTTAATCAGAAAAACAATCAAAGGTAGAGCGGTGGCAGAATTCCTGGCCCAACAACCATTATCAGATAGCGAAAAGGTAATCTTGGAATTTTTGGATGAACATTTAGAAACAATTGAAGTACAAGGGTGGAAAATGTATTTTGATGGAGCAGTAAACAGGAAAGGAGCAGGTTTGGGAGTTATACTAGAATCACCCGAAGGGGAACTTATCCCTTTAGCCAAAAAGTTGAAATTTAGGGCAACCAATAATATGGTGGAGTATGAAGCTTGTATTTTCAGTTTAGAAACCCTAATGATTATGAAGGTGGATAAGGTAGAAGTTTTTGGCAATTCATTACTAGTAGTATCCCAAGTAAATGGAGAGTGGGAGTTGAAAGAGGAAAAATTAAAACCATACCACCATTACCTGACCATGATGAAGAAGAACTTTATGGAGTGCAGGTTTATACACCTATCGAGAGAAGAAAATCAGATGGCTGATGCCCTAGCCACATTGGCTTCGGTATGGGAAAACCCTGTCAGCTTATTCCTTAAGCCTCTGATCTTGACCAGTTCATCAACTCCTTGCTATGAATATGAAACAATCATGGAAATTGATACAGACCATGATGACAGGTATGATACCCGCTGGGGGCAACAAAGAAAGAAAGAAGAGCCATAAGGCAGTGGTCATTGTAATACGTCACATTCCATGGTGAGTTATATCGAAGATGGCCTGATGGGGTGCATTTGAGATGTTTAAGAAAGCCCGAAGTGGAGCATATCATGTCAGAAATACATGCGGGAAATTACGGTCCACACATGAGTGGTTTGGCCCTAGTTAAGAAGATTATTCGACAAGGTTACTACTGGTTGACCATGGAGAAAGATTGTATTGAGTTTGTAAAGAAGTGCCAACAATGTCAGATGTATGGTAACTTGAATCACATGCCTCCTGAAGAATTGCATTATATGTCTTCACCCTGGCCATTTGCCACCTGGGGTATCGACATTATAGGAGAGATACATCCGACAACTTCAAACGGTCACCGTTTCATTGTGGTAGTAGTAGATTTTTTTTCAAAATGGGTCGAAGCCGAATCCTTCAACAAACTGGGTGCAAGCCAAATGGCTAGGTTTATTGAAAAGAACCTCATCTGCAGATACGGGGTCCCGCACAGTGCGATATCAGACAATGGGGTACAGTTTCAAGGAGCAGATAAGGATTTATTCTCAAAGTACTAAATCCACCATCATCGATCCTCTCCTTATAGACCAAAGGCTAATGGTGCAGTAAAAGCAGCAAACAAGACAATTAAGCAAATTCTGTCCAAGATGACCAAGACTTACAGGGATTGGTTAGAGATGCTTCCCTTTGCTTTATGGGGATATAGGACAAGTGTGCAAATGCCTACTGGAATGACACCGTTCTCTTTGGTTTATAGGATGGAAGCAGTGTTGCCAATAGAAATAGAAATCAAGTCATTAAGAGTAGTCTTGGAAGCCGAACTGCCTAAAACGGAATGGGTAGCGAGCAGATACGCACAGTTAGCTTTACTAGAAGAGAGAAGGTTAAAAGTACTGTATCATCACCAGCTGTATCAAAGGAAGATATCTCGGGCCTACAATAGAAGGGTTAAAATCAGAAAATTCAGGGTTGGGGATTTGGTGTTGAAGCAATGTAAGCCTAATATATCTGATCCAAGAGGGAAGTTCAGACCTAGCTGGGAAGGGCCATATGTCGTGAAACAAGTCATGAACAAAGGTGTGGTGAAGTTGTCAGACATGGACTGGAACAAATTTAGTGAGCCAGTAAACATTGATAGGTTGAAGAGGTTTTATGTATGATAAAAAAAAAGAGCTCAGTAGGTTGAAAACCCAAAAAGGGCGGCCTAGGCAAAAATTAGAGCAGTCCGCTAGTCCCAAAAACCCGAAAAGGCAGGCTAGGCAACAATTAGGGCTAAATGAGAGAAAATCGTCAATTAGAAAACCGGAAAGGGCTAGTTGGCAACAAGAGTGATCTTGTGTATGCTGGCTTTATGTTTGGTTGTTCCCTAATTTAATAAAATAGAATTAATGTTAAAATTGTTCTATGTGCACTGTTATAAGTATTTGACCAGATATGGATGAAATAAATAAACACAATAGCAAAAGGTGATGACAAATTATAAATGGAAAAGAAGCATCTTTTATTACTTTAATTATTTTTCAACCTAACAATACACTTTCTGAATTGATAAATGTAAAATCTATGGCAGTCGATAAATGTAACGTGCAGGCCAGCTTTGTCTCAGTCGATCCAAGTAGGCTTCAGTCAAGCAAGGCATGTCTAAGTCGGGAGTAAAGTCAGAATCATAAGGCCTAGCTCCATACTGGCAGCCAAGTCGGCGAGGATCATAGCATGTACCTTGACGAAGAGCAGCAAGGGGGAACATACATCAAGTATGTCCACATGGTGATATGAGAAATCTTCCACCAAGGTACAAACCAACGGATATTGACTTCAGTGCGTGAGTGGATCCAGTCAACCCAGTCAGCATATGAAGAAACAGGATGGTGTAGCTTCCTAGCAGAATGATGACATGGCAGATATCTGGCAAAATCCATGGATGGAGTATCAAGCAAGCAAAGATGCTCCCGAAGCCAAATATGTGAAGAAAGAATTAAATTAAAAAAAAAAGTCCGCTAAGTTGAAAATCCGCGAGGGCAACTTAGGCAAAAATTAGGACAGCTCGCTAGTTTCGAAAACTCATATGGGCAGACTAGGCAAAAATTAGAGCAATAAATAAAAGAAGAAAAAAGAAAACCTAAATTGAAAACCCAAAAGGGCAGTTTAGGTAATTACCTGAAGCATCAACGGACTCCCAGTCAGTCTCTTTGACAATCTCGATTTAAGTCGGTCTAATCCAACTAAAGTCTCGTCTAAGATCACAGGTATCGGGAACAAGCCTCCTTCCATTTGGTCCATAATATCCAATACCCGCGGATCAATATCGCCGTCGGAAGAAATAAGTAAGACTTGGCCGAGCAAGCAAAGACAGAGCATGCGTCCCCATGCCTTAGTAGGGGCCAAATGAGAGAGACAAAAGTCAATCAAAAGAGCAAGTAGAATTTTTTCACCTCTCATCAACCGAAGAACTTTGGGTTTTGGAATTTGAAATAACATCTGCATCTTCTGTTGAGTTTTGGAAACTAATGTGGGTAACACCATTTGTTGATTATTTGGATATCCAAGGATGGCCTCAAATTCTTCAATGAAGGGACATATTTCAAAGCCATTAATTTTAAATACCCTAGAATCCGTATTCCAAAAGTAAGCCATGGCATGTAAGGAGTGGTCCAATTTAACATTTTGAAAACATTTTAAAACATCAAGTTTTGACCACGAAATTTTCTTCCAATGAATGGCATCCATATTCTCAAATAGAATTTTTATCTTCTTTAAATGATGTTTGGTCATGGTAGATGAATAAAGAAAAATTAAAATTGTTAAAAGGAGTTCTTTGCGTGGGAATAGAAAATTTTTGGCTTCTATATTAAATTAGGCATGAAAGGTGATTTATATAGAGGAAATAACCTTTTCCAAAGGTGATGAGGAAAAGGTGATTGGAAAGAATAAGACCATATGGCATAAGGAAAGGAATTAGCGACAATTTCCTTTACCGTGTTGGATTTGGTTTAGCAGTTGCTGAGCTTTGAAAAGGAAATTGTGGTGCACTGTTTATGATTTGATATAAAAAATAGAAAAAAAGTGACGCTGTGAAAAAAAAAGTTACAGTAAAGATGGAAATTGTATTTTTTTCATTATTGTACAATATTTTACAATTGCTACAATATTTACATATCACTAAGAGGGTGGTGGTAGGTCATCAAATAAAGCCTTGAAAAGTCGTCACCTATCGAAGGAGGGGTCAAATTACTCGTCCAGAGTCTGCTCGAAGCAGGAGCAACAAAATTCAGCAAATTACTCATCCCGGGATCACCCGAAGCAGGAGCACCAAAATCCCTATTACCTTGACGTTCTAATTCATCATGGTCCTCATCAAAAACAGACAAAAGGATCTCATGGTCATCAGTCTGGGGGCCTCTTGATGAAGAAGCGTCATGATCCCTCATCCCCTGAAATCGAAAGTCTCAGAAATGTTGTTCAGATTGATGATATAAATTTTCAAAATGAGAAGCCTGCTGATGACTTGCAGCCAACTCTTCTTGAAGTTTCTTATTTTGTTCTTCGAGCATCCGTTTTGAGCCAAAAAGAAAAAAGGTAAGAGCATACATAATCATGCATACATATGGCATAAATGACTATCAAATAAGGAATTTACCAGGTAGTTTATATCAATGTCCTGCGGATGAGATGACATATCTGGTGGGCCAGAATGAGCAAACAAAGGGGCAGTAAAAGAAGGTCCAGCCTCATGATCAAATGAGCCAATAGCCTGCAACAATCATTAAAGAATCAAAGAAAGAAAAAGCAGTTAGGAAAAATGATAAAAGTTTTACCTGAGAAGTACTAGCCCCGAGATGTGGAACAGACTCTCCTGCATCTCCCTGATGTTTCTCTTCATCTCTACCCTCATTTTCTTTGGGAATTCCTCGCACACCAACAAGAGATACATCAAAGTTCAAGAGCATCCTTTGAATAAAGTGGGAATAAAATGCACCGGGTAGATGAAGAAATGACTCAACACCATAACCGTACTGAGCCGGCATCCTCTGGCATTGACATAATATTTAAAGTGTATTCCGGGATGTGCATCGAGACCCTTTGCTGCTCTGGACTGAGAAACCACTCATAAACTCTCTCTCCGAGAAACCAGCCGCTAGACACTGGGCCAGCGATGACTCGGCGAGAATGTTGGAAAGATAGCACAACCCTCATCAAAGGAGACCAGTTCGCTCGCTCTTCTGGGTTCCAGGCTATTAGTGTGATGAAAAAGAAAGAAATGGAGAAATGAAATAGGCTCAAAATTGGCTAACTAAGGTTGAATATAAGGTTGGTCTTTTTAAGCTAAAATGGGTACACCTAATTGCCTTAATCATATTGATGGCCAATCAAAATTTTTATGTAGTCTTAAAATGCATGTCAAGGCAAGTTCTAGCAATTATTTAATCAAGGATGTTCCCATACAAAATGAATAATAAGTTGGTGTCCAACTTAAAAGGTTCAATTTCTTGCAAGTTTAAAAGGCAATGTAAGGAATATCCATCCAAATCAACGACAAGCACCAATTTTATCAAATTCTCAATTCATGCTTCAAAAATTAAGAGGTCATCTATCAATAAGCTTATAATAATTGAACTTATCAATATTCATCAAAATAAAATGTAAAATAAGGCACAACACTTAACAAAACAACTATAACTAAAACTTGAGAAAAATAAAAACTTTGCATAAAATAACTAAATTAAGAAAAATAACAAGTTTGTATTTATGAACAAAAACTTAGCAACCCGTACTTTAAGATTTACATTGTCCTCAATGGAAACAAGGATAATTAAAAAGAAGAAGAGTTGAGGTACAACCTGTTGTCCATCATTTTCTTGGTGAGGTAAGTGCTACCTTTTCATCCACATAACATTTATTATTCAAGAACAAAAAGCAATAAATATACAATAACAAAAAACATAGAGTTTTAATAAAAAAAGGTATAAATAAAAATAACAATTAAAATATCCAACAACTAAAATAAGAAAATAAGAAGCGTTCTCAAAAGTTGGAGTGGGTAAAATCTACGGAAGTGGAGGGTGTGATGATGATGATGCAGACGGAAGGAGACTAAGAATTTTGGCTAGATTGGTGTTAATAAGCTACAATTGGTTAAGGACTTCCACATGATTGTTATCCACCTTGTTTTCTAGGGCTTCTATCAGACTAATAATCTCTTGGTTTTTTGAAACTGGGGCATCTTCATCCAAATTGAGTGAATCCGAGTTAGACTCTTCATCAACTCTTGGTCTCTTTTGTTGGTCCCCTTGTGCAACTTGCTCTTCAGAAGCCATGACATAAGCCCCGACCCTCTTGGTGGCCATGTGCATTTTTTCCAGAGTAGCAAGGTCTAATGAATCACTGCCTAAAATTCTAGTCATATTGCATGTGCTCGGGTCAAAATCATTGACAAGTTCCATAGCTAAGGTGGTCATCAATCCATCTATACAAATTGCGCCCCTTTTTTTCTATTTACCACATTATAAAAAATATCGGCTAATCAATAGCCGGTACTCACAGGTATGGCATTACGCGCACAATCTAAGAAAAATAGCTCACTTAATTCTACCATACCCGGGCTTTCTTTTCGTGCAAAGAACCCACAAGACATAAACCTACAAGGCGGGATTTACCAATTTTGTTACCTTGGCCGATATGGCCATATACATCCCACCCGTGCCTATTGCTCCCGATGAAAATTAATGTTTAAAACCTTTAGGCAAACATTTTTTCCCTTCTTGGTGGAAACCAAAAATAGCATTCAATTGAGTAATATCAATAACATAAGACTTCCCAAGCAATTTAAAGCCTAACCTACTGTAAATCTTTTGTTCATCTCTTTTAACATTAAGAGAGGTTAGAAATTCAATGGTAAGTTCTTAGAATTGCAAAGGTTTAAGGGAAACTAATCTCTCACACCCTAGGTTTTGCACATATCTATGAAAATTTTCCCTAATTTGAAAGGGATTAAGGGATTCTCACTTGCATACCTCGTTGGAAAGAAACCCCTTGCTAGAAGAGCCATTCTCTTTGAAGATGATGAAGATGATGATGGAGGTTGTCTCCTCTTGTGATGGGACACCATTTTGGTTCTTGGCATCTTGATTCTTGATGAAAATTGAACATTTGATGGATTTTATTAATTTTTGATTAAGAAAATTAGAAGATTTGATGGGTTTTTGAGGTTTTAAGGGATGGGTATGGTGATTTAAGAGAGAGAGTTGAGAGAGAGAGCGAGAGAGAAAAATGGAGATTAGGTTTTGAAAGTGGGGAAGAAGATGAAAGATCAAGCTTTTAATTGGGTTTTAAAAAAGGGTTACATGGCAAAACTTGAAATGGCTTAGTCGTGTCAAGTCATTTTGGATGGACATAACCAGTGGCTTAGCCGTGTCCAGTGAAGGTGTTTGTTTTTTGTAAAATTGGCTACAGGGTGAAATGATGGGGACAAGGGCTGGCATCTTGGCCGTGTCCAAATGACACACTAAGGACACATCCATGTCCGTGTTGCAATTTTTTTTTGAATTTTTTTGAATTTTTTTTTGGGTTTTGCTTGACACAACCAATTGCTTTGCCGTGTCAAGTGGCAGTGTCCACCTGTAACACCCCTTCCCGACCTACGTGTGTAAGCTGAGTAGAGGCACCACACTATCCTAATGTTGCTACCATTTTTACTTAGTCAAATTTTAGTTCCGATTTTTACATAAAATTTGCCATAGTTTGGCCTAAAAATTTAATCCCAAGTGTGAACAAAACTGGTTTTTTTTTTTCTGATTTTTGAAAACATTTTTACAAAAACCAATGCAAACAAAATCATTCTCAGTACACTTCCAATAAATCCCCCTTATAACCTCAACTACAACCTGCAAAAAGGATTTACACTTCTAGTACAAAATAAAGTAAAGGTTTATTATGATATACAGTAGATAAAATATTTGTTCACTATGCAACAAAAAGTAACAATATTTACAAATTCATATACATCAAAACTCAAGTTTTACAACACATAAAATTTATACATGTTTGGCAGTCAGTCTTCGATCTTAAAGCCCACTATTCACTCTTCAAAATCTAGGCTCGACTCAGCCTAGAGGAACTCTCTGGTTCTTCCCTGTCACCTGCGCGAAGAATTACATTCGCGCTAAGCCAACGGCTTAGTGGTACAAACTACAGTGCTATGATGCTTTAATGCCATGCTAATGTCATACAATCAAGATTCAAAATCAATTCAAGAGAATATTATATTTCACAATCTTACATTATTTAATAATTAATCAAAACATTCATGATTCACATTGAAAACAAAGACAAGCAAGGGCCCAAAATACACTAATATGTTATTCAAAGTTCAGAGTTACTGCTTTGGTCCATAATCATAATCATCAAGCCCGTAGGCGATATACACATATATATATCTATCCATGGATAGGGTAACAGACCCAGTCTCTTGGACCACTACTTGGCTAGACTCAAGGAGATCCTCAACCCGGCAAGACTATTACCAAAACAAGTGTAACAGACCCAGTCTCTTGGACCTCAACCCGACTAATCTCGAGGAGATCCTCAACCCGGCAAGACTGTTACTATTATTCATATATTTCATAGGCATGCCACCAAACCCAGAACTCTGAAATCTGAATAACATATTACACACACAAACATTTCATTCATCTCTTCATAATCTCTTTCTCAATTCATTTTATATTTCATAAGCAAATTAGGCAACCATGTCTCAATCATCTCATTTGCATCATCATAGCCAACAATCATGGCCTCATATCTCATATGATCTCAAATCACAATAAAGCAACTCTTCATAACATCATATCTTTCACATTACATTTCATCATCACATCTTGCACATTTCACATTTCGTTATATTTCAAATCACATTAATCAATTCATTATTCAAATGGATATAATCAATGGCATTAACACATATTTTACATGCTCATCACAACATTCACATTATAACCAAATATGTCTCAAGTCTCAATATCATATGAATGTATGCAATAATGTAGTTTGTACTTACCTTAAAACCAACTCACACCAATCTATACACTTACTCTTCCAAGAATCCTCAACACTTAGGTTAGGGCAATTCAACCTCTTCACAACCTAATCCAAAAGGGATATTAGCAAAATGACCATATGAATAGTAAATTCTGGTTTTAGACTCAACTTTATCCTTATTTTGAAAAATTGTATAAAATAATCTACTTGACGAAAAACTCTAAAATTTTTACAAAACTTAATTTTACATCTTAAAATCATTCATTTAAAATTTCAGGTCAAACGGAACACAAAATCTTGGTCAAATAGTTCACCCAACCAGACTGCCCCAATTGCCCTGCATCCTGGCAGCAGTTCTGAACTTTGTGAATTCCATAAATTAAATTCAATCAACTTGGTTCCAAATTATTTTTCTCAAATACTAGACTCACTAAGAAACAACATATCCAAAATTCAATTGGATATCATGTTTCTACATTTTATTAAAAATCCCAAAATATAGCTGTCTCAGTTAAGGTACCTGCTGGAACACGTCTAATAAAAATAATCTTTCCAAAATCATAACCATTCCAAAATCAAATCAACATATTTTTCAGTCATTCTAGACTCATAGAGGCACAACATATCAAAAATTCACTTCAAGAACATTTTTCTATATTTAATTAAAAATCATACAAGTCACAGCCTTTACTAATTGTAAAACAGAAAAACATTTCACTAAACACAACTCTTACTCTTCCATCACCAACACCAACCTAACTTCTTATCTTTAATTCCATTTCAACACATACAAACACACCACAAGCAATCCTAACCATATTATCAACAACACTTCATCAAACTCAAAAATAACTTCAAAAACAACAAGAGCAATCAAGAGAGAACTTACCAAAATAATGAAATTTCTTGAAATTCCAACTTGTTTATTTGAAATCTTCCTTCAATTAGCTATTAAAATTCAAAAACCCTCACTTGCTCTCTTGTTTCCTTGAGGTCCGGCCACACAAAGAGAAAAGAAGAGAAAATGGAAAAATAAAAGAGACAAAGTCAACTTCTCATCTCTTTAAACCTCCACCAAGCAATTTAAAAAGAAATTTACTTAAATACCCTCTATTATATATATTAACTCCCTTTCATTTACTTACCCTTTAGTAATTTCACAAATAACACATTAAATATCTTCTTCCTTTGACCATTCATTTGACTTATGTATATGTTATATATATTTCCATATATACAACATATACACTCTCTTTTAAATTCTTTCCTCTTTCCAATTTCACTTATACATTTTAATTCAAATAAAACAACAATTATACTAAAACTTCTAGGGCACATTTTGGGATATTACAATTCTCCCCCTCTAAAAAGAAATTTCGTCCCCGAAATTACCTGATATCAAATCTGAAACAGTTGAGGATATCGATCTCGCATCGCTTGCTCACTCTCCTAAGTTGCCTCTTCTCTACCATGATTCTTCCAAAGAACTTTTACAAGTGGCACTTTCTTATTTCTCAACTCTTTCATTTCATGTGCCAAAATAGCAATTGGTTCTTCTTCAAAAGTTAGATCCAGACTCACCTCAATAGATTCAACTGGTAAAACATGAGATGGGTCAGATCTATACCTTCGCAACATAGAAACATGGAAGACATTATGGATTCTATCCAACTCAGGCGGTAAAGCAAGACGATAAGCAACTGGTCCAACTCTTTCTAATATCTCATACGGTCCAATAAATCGAGGACTCAGCTTCCCTTTTTGACCAAATCTCAATATCTTTTTCCAAGGAGACACTTTCAAAAATACTTTATCTCCAACATCAAACTCTATGTCTCTCCTCTTCAAATCTGAATAAGACTTCTGTCGGTCTGAAGCTGCTTTCAACCTATCCCGAATCATCTTCACTTTTTCTTCAGTCTCTTTAATCAAATCAGGACCAACCAATTTGCCTTCCCCAATTTCATTCCAACATAGAGGCGTTCTACATTTTCTTCCGTACAATGCCTCAAATGGTGCCATTCCAATACTGGTTTGATGACTGTTGTTGTAAGCAAATTCTACAAGTGGCAAGAATCTGTCCCAACTTCCAGAGAAATCAATGACACAGCTTCTCAACATATCCTCAATAATCTGTATCACTCTCTCTGACTGCCCATCTGTCTGCGGATGAAAAGCAGTGCTAAAATGCAATCGAGAACCCAAAGCACCATGTAAACTCTTCCAAAATCTTAAAGTAAATCTAGGATCTCGATCAGACACTAAAGAAATTGGGACTCCATGCAACTTCACTATCTCACTAATATACAGCTCAGCCAACTTCTCAAGTGAATAATCCATCCGCACCGGAAGAAAATGAGTTGTCTTTGTCAATCTATCAACAATCACCAAAATAGCATCATGCTTCTTCTGAGTTAATGGCAACCCTGATACAAAATCCATTGTCACTCTCTCCCATTTCCATTTAGGCACTGTTAAAGGTTGAAGCAACCCTGTTGGAACTTGATGCTCAGCTTTTACCCTCTGACACGTGAGACATTTGGACACAAATTCTGCTATGTCTCTCTTCATACCAGACCACCAATAATGTTATCTCAAATCATGGTACATCTTTGTACTACCCGGATGCATAGCAAAACTCGATTGGTGTGCTTCCTCTAAAATAATCTTCCTCAAACTATCATCATCAGGTACACACAACCTATCCTTAAACCAAAGACTACCATCACTCTTCACATAGAAATCTCGGCTCTCCCTATTTTGGCAATCTAACACAATCTTCTGAATTTTCTCATCAGCCAATTGAGCCTCTTTAATCTGATCTAACAATACTGGTCTCAATTGCAACTGAGCCAACAATGCACCATCATCACATGCTTCAAAACTAGCATGTAACGCTCTCAACTCAATAAGCAACGAGAGCGAATAAACAGCCAAACCTGCCAGAGACTTCCTACTCAAGGCATCAGCAACTACATTTGCCTTACCAGGATGATAATCAATCAAACAGTCATAGTCTTTGATCAACTCCAACCATCGTCTCTACCGAAGGTTAAGCTCTCTCTGAACCCCCAAATATTTTAAACTCTTATGGTCTGTATAGATGAAACACTTCTCCCCATACAAGTAGTGTCGCCAAATCTTCAAAGCAAACACTATGGCTGCTAACTCCAAATCATGGGTCGGATAATTGAGCTCATGCAGCTTCAACTGTCGAGAAGCATAAGCTATAACTTTACCTTCTTGCATCAAAACACAACCCAAACCACTATGTGAAGCATCACTGTAGATCACATATGGTTTATCTTCTACAGGTAAAGTAAGAACAGGAGCTTGAGTCAACATTTCTTTCAACTGATCAAAACTAGCTTGACACTGATCTGTCCACACAAATCTAACTCCCTTTCGAAGTAATCTGGTAAGTGGAGTAGCTATCAAAGAAAATCCCTTCACAAACCGTCGATAATAGCCTGCCAAACCCAGAAAACTTCTAACTTCAGTTACTGACTTTGGTGGAGTCCAATTCAAAATGGCCTCAACTTTACTCGAATCAACTCTTATACCATCTGTTGAAACTATATGGCCGAGAAAAGTTACTTGGTCAAGCCAAAATTCACACTTTGACAGCATAGCATACAATTGCTTCTCTCTCAAAATCTGTAGTACAATTTGTAGATGTTTGTCATGCTCCTCTTCATTACGTGAATGCACCAAAATATCATCAATGAAGACTACCAGAAACTGATCCAGATAGGGCCTAAACACCCTATTCATCAAATCCATGAAAGCTGCAGGTGCATTCGTCAATCCAAAAGGCATTACAAAGAACTCATAATGCCCATATCTTGTGCGGAAAGCTATCTTAGAAACATCTTCAGCTCTAACTCTCAATTGATGGTACCCTGATCTCAAATCAATTTTGGAAAACAACTCTGCTCCCTTCAACTGATCAAAGAGATCATCAATTCGGGGCAAAGGATACTTATTCTTGATAGTTACTTTGTTCAATTGCCTATAATCGATGCACAATCTCAAAGTACCATCCTTTTTCTTCACAAACAACACAGGAGCTCCCCACGGGGAAACACTAGGGCGAATAAACCCTTTATCCAACAACTCCTGCAACTGCACCTTCAACTCTCTCAATTCAGCAGGTGCCATTCGATATGGAGTGATAGATACGGGAGTGGTACCAGGCAACAAATCGATACCAAACTCAACCTCTCTCTCAGGGGGTAACCCTGGCAACTCCTCAGGAAAAACATCTGGAAACTCCGCAACTGTGGGTATACTATTAAGTTGAGAACCCATTACTTTGGTATCCACAACATGAGCAAGATAAGCATCACACCCTTTTCTAATCAATCTTCTAGCTGTTACAGCCGATACAAACAAGGATGCAAGTTGTCTCTGCTCACTAGATACTATCACCTCTTTACCATCACTGGTTCTCAAGGTGACACACTTCTTTTCACAATCTACCACAGCTCCATGTTTAGACAACCAATCCATGCCTAAGATCAAATCATATTCTTTAAAAGGCATTTCAATTAAATCACCAAGAAACTCCTCACCTTGCACCACAACAGCACTATCACGGTGCACCTTACTAACCACCATACTATGTCCTAAAGGATTTGTAACCAAAACATCAAATCCTAAGGATTCTGTATGCAATTCAGACACAGGCAATATGGATGCACTTATGTATGAATGAGTAGATCCTGGATCAATTAAAGCAAGTACTGAAATGCCAAATAAAGAAAAGGTACCCGCTATGACTGCTGAAGCATCTGGCTGCTTCTACATCACATACACCCTCTGAGAAGATCCGGCCTCCTCTGGCCTACTGCCTCCGGATGATGATCCTCCTCTCTGACTATACCCGGATCGACCACCCCTACTGAAACCTCTGCCTCCTCGACCACCTCTTCTGACACTGGGTCGAGAGGCTGCAGACTCAGCCTGCCTGTGCTCCTGCATCTCAGGACACTCCCTAATAAAATGATAAGGCGATCCACATCGAAAACATACAGCTGATCCACTATATTTCCAACAAACACCCCCATGTCTTCCACCACACTGAACACATATAGGGGGAATGGATCTCTAGACCATCGGAGTTGGAGCACTAGCTATAGAAGGTGTAGGTCTCGATCTCTGCACTGACCTACTCGGCTGTCTCTGACTCCTACTGATTCTCAGAACAAAACTTCCTCTCCCCCTCTTCACAGATGAAGACCCTGCCTCAAACTGGGGTCTCCTAACCCTGGTCTCCTCCTCAGAAGCAGCTGCTGCAATGCTCTGCGCTCTCTCAACGCTCCTAGCTGCTGCAACAAGCTGAGAGAAATCCTGGTACCGAGAACCAGCTACGATGCACATAATAGAGGGCCCCAATCCCTTCTCAAACCTTCTGCACCTATCTATTCCATCAGAGATAATTCCCCCAGCATATCGACTCAACCGGATGTACTCAATCTCGTATTCTGTCACCGTCCGGTTGTCTTGCCTCAAATTTAAAAATTTCATCTTCTTAAGATCTTTATACTCCCTCGGAGTATATTTCTGTTTGAACTCCCTCAAGAAATCACCATATGATAGTGTAGGTGGATCATCCATAGCATGAGGAACAGTCTTCCACCAGTCATAGGCATCTTTCTGCAAAAGGGATCTGGCATAGTCAAACTTCTCATCCGAAGTGGCTTGCAACTGAATGAATATCCTCTGTATCTATTCCAACCACTGCTCAGCCACTGCAGGATCAGTAGTGCCTAGAAAATCTTCAGCCCCATATTTCCTCAACTTGTCATAATGTCTTACCGGCACCTGAGGCTGTGGTGGTGGTGGTTGCACTGGAGCTTGACTAAATAATTCCACCACATGCCTTAACCAACCCGGTAAAGCCTCATCTGCAGCTGATCTCTCTGGCACCGAAACAGGTGCCTCACTAACTCTCTCAACCCTAGCTCCCTCTCTACTCTCTCCTGAAGCTACACTCTCAGCACTTCCTTCTACAGTCTGACGTGAATGGGACTCCATTACTACCTATATCTGCAAACACAGCAGAATATTCCTCATTAAAGATCAAAGACTGCCATACCAAAACATGTATTTTATTCAAAAACCAACTTTTAAAATCAAAATATTCTTTTTCTTACAATTCACCTAGGTTGAGAATCTTAAACCTAGGCTCTGATACCAAAAATTGTAACACCCCTTCCCGAACTACTTGTGTAAGCTGAGTAGAGGCGCCACACTATCCTAATGTTGCTACCATTTTTACTTAGTCAAAATTTAGTTCCGATTTTTACAGAAATTTTGCCATAGTTTCGCCTAAAATTTTAATCCCAAGTGTCGACAAAACTGGTTTTTTTTTTTTCTGATTTTTGAAAACATTTTTACCCAAACCAATGCAAACAAAATCATTCTCAGTACACTTCCAATAAATCCCCCTTATAACCTCAACTACAACCTGCAAAAAGGATTTACACTTCTAGTACAAACTAAAGTAAAGGTTTATTATGATATACAGTAGATAAAATATTTGTTCACTATGCAACGGAAAGTAACAATATTTACAAATTCATATACATCAAAACTCAAGTTTTACAACACATAAAATTTATACATGTTTGGCAGTCAGTCTTCGAACTTAAAGCCCACTATTCACTCTTCAAAATCTAGGCTCGACTCGGCCTAGAGGAACTCTCTGGTTCTTCCCTGTCACCTGCGCGAAGAATCACATTCGCGCTAAGCCAACGGCTTAGTGGTACAAACTACAGTGCTATGATGCTTTAATGACATGCTAATGTCATACAATCAAGATTCAAAATCAATTCAAGAGAATATTATATTTCACAATCTTATATTATTTAATAATTAATCAAAACATTCATGATTCACATTGAAAACAAAGACAAGCATGGGCCCAAAATACACTAATATGTTATTCAAAGTTTAGAGTTACTTCTTTGGTCCATAATCATAATCATCAAGCTCGTAGGCGATATACACATATATATATCTATCCATGGATAGGGTAACAGACCCAGTCTCTTGGACCTCTACTTGGCTAGACTCAAGGAGATCCTCAACTCGGCAAGACTGTTACCAAAACAAGTGTAACAGACCCAGTCTCTTGGACCTCAACCCGACTAATCTCGAGGAGATCCTCAACCCGGCAAGACTGTTACTATTATTCATATATTTCATAGGCATGCCACCAAACCCAGAACTCTGAAATTTGAATAACATATTACACACACAAACATTTCATTCATCTCTTCATAATCTCTTTCTCAATTCATTTTATATTTCATAAGCAAATTATGCAACCATGTCTCAATCATCTCATTTGCATCATCATAGCCAACAATCATGGCCTCATATCTCATATGATCTCAAATCACAATAAAGCAACTCTTCATAACATCATATCTTTCACATTACATTTCATCATCACATCTTGCACATTTCACATTTCGTTATATTTCAAATCACATTAATCAATTCATTATTCAAATGGATATAATCAATGGCATTAACACATATTTTACATGCTCATCACAACATTCACATTATAACCAAATATGTCTCAAGTCTCAATATCATATGAATGTATGCAATAATATAGTTTGTACTTACCTTAAAACCAACTCACACCAATCTATACACTTACTCTTCCAAGAATCCTCAACACTTAGGTTAGGGCAATTCAACCTCTTCACAACCTAATCCAAAAGGGATATTAGCAAAATGACCATATGAATAGTAAATTCTGGTTTTAGACTCAACTTTATCCTTATTTTGAAAATTTGTATAAAATAATCTACTTGACTAAAAACTCTAAAATTTTTACAGAACTTAATTTTACATCTTAAAATAATTCCTTTAAAATTTCAGATCAAACGGAACACAAAATCTTGGTCAAATAGTTCACCCAACCAGACTGCCCCGATTGCCCTGCATCCTGGCAGCAGTTCTGAACTTTGTGAATTCCATAAATTAAATTCAATCAACTTGGTTCCAAATTATTTTTCTCAAATACTAGACTCACTAAGAAACAACATATCCAAAATTCAATTGGATATCATTTTTCCACATTTTATTAAAAATCCCGAAATATAGCTGTCTCAGTTAAGGTACCTGCTGGAACAGGTCTAATAAAAATAATCTTTCCAAAATCATAACCATTCCAAAATCGAATCAACATATTTTTCAGTCATTCTAGACTCATAGAGGCACAACATATCAAAAATTCACTTCAGGAATATTTTTCTATATTTAATTAAAATTCATACAAGTCACAACCTTTACTAATTGTAAAACAGAAAGAAATTTCACTAAACACAACTCTTACTCTTCCATCACCAACACCAACCTAACTTCTTATCTTTAATTCCATTTCCAACACATACAAACACACCACAAGCAATCCTAACCATATTATCAACAACACTTCATCAAACTCAAAAATAAATTCAAAAACAACAAGAACAATCAAGAGAGAACTTACCAAAATAATGAAATTTCTTGAAATTCCAACTTGTTTATTTGAAATCTTCCTTCAATTAGCTATTAAAATTCAAAAACCCTCACTTGCTCTCTTGTTTCCTTGAGGTCCGGCCACACAAAGAGAAAAGAAGAGAAAATGGAAAAATAAAAGAGACAAAGTCAACTTCTCATCTCTTTAAACCTCCACCAAGCAATTTAAAAAGAAATTTACTTAAATACCATCTACTATATATATTAACTCCCTTTCATTTACTTACCCTTTAGTAATTTCACAAATAACACATTAAATATCTTCTTCCTTTGACCATTCATTTGACTTATGTATATGTTATATATATTTCCATATATACAACATATACACTCTCTTTTAAATTCTTTCCTCTTTCCAATTTCACTTGTACATTTTAATTCAAATAAAACAACAATTATACTAAAACTTCTAGGGAACATTTTGGGATATTACACCACCAATGCCATTTTTGCTTATATTTTTTTTTAAATAAAATCAAAAGTTTTAGACCGTGTCTGTAACACCCTTTCCCGACCTATGAATAAGCCGAGGAGGAATGCTACATCGGAATACGAGCTCTGGTTATGTCAGCTTACTTAATGTTCCGTATAAAAATTTTTCAAAAATTTTGACGGAGTCTCTCTTAAAATTCTAGGTCCCAAGTGTCGACAAAACTGATTTTTCTTATTTTTAAAAAATATTTTGTTTCACAAT
The DNA here is from genome assembly GCA_947685225.1 of Garcia nutans. NCBI lineage: Eukaryota > Viridiplantae > Streptophyta > Magnoliopsida > Malpighiales > Euphorbiaceae > Garcia > Garcia nutans. Next base: position 44,059,752 of record CANTUV010000045.1, read on the forward strand.
TCAACTCAATCACACTCCCAATAATCCACCCTTATAACCTCAACTACAATCCTGCAAGAAGAATTCACACTTCTATATTCACAACCCAAATCAATTTAAAACCATACAGTTATTATACATTACTAGATTTACATGCTACATCAAGTTATCTCTTTGTATTGTTCAAATAAGTACATGCCAATTTCTAATACCAAAATACAAAATGAAGAGCACCACCTAAGTTTGTTGATGACCGACAGATCGCAGAACTCCTCTGCTCGCTACTGGCTCCTTGCCAATAGCCTACAAGTTTAGAAGAAACTAAACTCGCTAAGCATTGCTTAATGGGTACTTTAACTAATTACGAAAAATAAATAATAAAAGCATAATGCACTTTTAAAAGCAATGAGTCGTATTGAAAAATAATATCACGGTAAAAACAATCCATACATGTCATATATTCAGTTATTATCATTTTATTAGTTCGCTCCACAAGGTAATTTGGTAGACTAACGTAGGGTAAGGAACTAACTGAAACAACTGTATATATATTCTGTGGCTGTGGCCCTAAAAAAATTACGGACCAAGCCCTGTGGAATCTGTGGCCGAAGCCCTCTGACTGGAGTCCTATATAACTCGGGCGATTGCCCTATATAACTCGGACCGAAGTCCTATATAGCTTGGGTCGTCACCCTATATAACTCAGACCGAAGTCCTATATTAAAGCAGCACTGCATATAGTATGATATATCATACCCTTACCCTACTCAGTACTATCCCAGATACCCAGTGGAGCCAAAATTTTCATGCCATTTCTTAATCGAATATGCATTATACAATTATCGACTTATGTTTCTTATATTATTTCAACGTGAAATATCGTATTTTGTCATTTTAATAACATATTATGCTCATTTATATGCATAAGGAATCAATTGGATTACTTTTGAAAAATGACCAAATGAATATTAGCAAAATGACCATATAAATAGTAAATTCTGGTTTTGGACTCAACTTGATCCTTATTTTGAAAAATTGTATAAAATAATCTACTTGACTAAAAAAACTCTAAAATTTTTACAGAATTTAGTTTTACATCTTAAAATCATTCCTTTAAAATTTCAGATCAAACTGGACACAAAATCTTGGTCAAGTAGTTCACCCAACCAGACTGCTCCAGTTGCCCTGCATCCATGCAGCAGTTCTGAATTTTGTGAATTCCTTAAATTAAATTCAATCAATGTGGTTCCAAATTATTTTTCTCAAATACTAGACTCACTAAACAACAACATATCCAAAATTCAATTGAATATTATGTTTCTAAAATTTATTAAAAATCCGGAAACATGGCTGTCTCAGTCAAGGTACTTGCTGGAGCAGATCTAATAAAAATAATTTTTCCATAATCATAACCATTCCGAATTCAACTAGAAATATTTTTCAGTCATTCTAGACGCAGTGAGTCACAACATATCATAAATTCACTTCGAGAAAATGTTTCTATATTTAATTAAAAATCATACAAGTAACAGCATTTCACTAATTCTAAACAGAAAAATTTCAAGAAAATGAACAAACAATTAGTTAAAGTACCAAACCTTGCTTTTTCTTAGTCCTTTATCTATATCACTTCCTTTCCTTCCTTTTCTCCTTGATTTCCTATGAAATTTAATATCACATATACAAAGGTAAGAACCCTAGGTATAGACATAGTCTTATCTTATGATTTTTCTAATGGTTGCTAGCTTATTTTCACCATTAAACACCATTATTTCTTTCATCAAATCCTTCAAATAATTATTTCTTGAATTTTCTCCAAATCTAGCTACATGAACCCTAATTTCAATATCTTAAATTAACCATTAATCCATGAAATTAAAACTAGAGATAGGTTTCTCTTACTTTATAATCTTGTTTGTCACCAAAATCTTCAACCAAAAGCCTTAAACTTTGGCAAAATCACCTCCTTCTTCCTTCTCTTATGATTTGGGACGAGTTCACCATATAATAGAGGGCTTTTATTTTCTTTCCTTAGCTTATTTTGATCCAAATGGCAGCCATAAGTGGTGAAAATATGTTGGTATAAATGTTGACTTCCAATTGGTACACCTTATAGCAAAAATGGCCACTTTTAATTGGTCCACTTGCCTTCTTCTTTTATCTATTTATTTGGCAAGCCATTATGCTTCCTTTTATTCATATTTTGACCCCCCTCAACTTTCTTGTGATGTAATTTTATAGTCTAGGGTGTGAAAAATACCAAAATACCCTCCAGCAACTAATCGTTTGTAACTTTTAAACCGTGCGTTTTCGAGAAAAATTGAAACCCATGGTTATGACCCGATTAATCCCGAGAACACATTTATGGCATCCGTTAGGGTCACTATTAAGAACCGACACAACTTTTTAAAAAATTACTCTTAGGTCCTCGGCCTTTCGAAAAATTACCTTTAGGTCCCGTCGACTTCACGGCCTCCTTTGCACACCGATTTTGTTTTTGACTATCTCGAGCCTCTATTTGACCACTTATTTATGTCCTTCTTGCCTAATACTCGACTATATAAACTTTGGGATGTGACAATTCTACCTCCCTTAATTTAAGTTTCACCCCGAAACTTACTTATTCATGCATGATTATTACGTGTAATTACTTTTTAAACTTACGTACCTTCATTTCCTTCTTCTGCTTTATTCTCTTCTGCCCTCATGTAATATATCCTGGCTGGCGCTCTCGCTTTAGGGTGATCTACTATCTCCGATCTTGTTTCTATTTGATTACTACCATTTTCTCTGCCTCTTCCTCTTTCTCGACCTTTACCGCTGCTACTTACTACTTGTGTTCTTTCAAGAACTTTTGAAATCTCTGCCACATTTCTAGGACAATCCTTCTTAAGGTGATCAGTGGCACCACAAAGTATACAAGCTCCAGTAACTAACCAACATTCTCCCCTATGCTTTCTTCCACAATGCTCACACGAGGGGTATGGTGTATATTCAGTCCTTCTAGAACCTTTACTTGATCCTCTGCTTATTCCTCCCATGCTGGCTACTAAAGTAGCTTGAAAATTAGGTCCTTTAGATGGTCTTAAATTCTGCTTTACACTCATAAAGGATCCTTCATCCTTAGCTCTCTTGCTAGTAGACTGATGATTACCTGGGGCACTCTGTGCTTGCTCTCTTTTCTGTTGAATTCTCTGTTGACGATTCCTCATATTTACTTGCACCTTTTCAACATCCAATGCTTTAGCCACCAACTTTGAAAACTCTGTATTATCCAATGCCACTAGCTGTATCTTAATTTCATCATTAAGTCCTAAAAATTTCTCGCATCGCTCAGCTTCAGTTTCTATTAACTTCTTTCCATACTTACTAAGGCGCGTAAACTCCTTCTCATATTCTGATACCGTCATTCTGCCTTGTTTCAAATGAATGAACTCATTGCGCCTTGCAGTCAAATATGCATCAGTGATATACCTCTTTTAAACTCACTCTTAAAGAATTCCCAAATTTGTTGTTCTAGTGGAACCCGCTGCTGCGTGGTATCCCACCATATGTATGCCTCCTCTGTCAGGAGAGAGGTAGCACAAACCACTCTTTCCTCCGGAGTGCATTGGAGCTGGTCAAGAATTCTAATGATACTATCTAACCAATATTCTGCTTCCTCAGGTCCCTCTTCACGACCAGCCTTAAATTCCTTGGCACCATACTTTCTTAACTTCTCGATCGGGGATTTCTTATCTCCCTCAGTAGCAGGGCCCCTTTCGGCCATTTGCTGAAAGGCTGTTGCAATCTGCGTAAGATAAGTCTCCGGACCGGGTATTTCAGCTGCTGCTGACCCTAGTCTATGAGCTTCCCTAACATCTGTAGACCCAGATGCTTGCGATTCTATGTTTCGTTCCATAGCTTGCCACGAATCTAGAGACATCTTACATTGACATAAATAGCTATCTGCTTAATTCATCAACATATAACTCGATTATCAATTCCTATCTGGCATGTACATCTACCTACTCATAATATAACTTTCTCCTTACTTTATCTTACATGGCACACATAGTTAATTACTTACTACCTATCTTCCAGAATCGACTAAACCAATGCTCTGATACCACAAATTGTAACACCCCTTCCCGACCTATGAATAAGTCGAGGAGGAATGCTACATCGAAATATGAGCTCTGGTTATGTCAGCTTACTTAATGTTCCTTATAAAAATTTTCCAAAAATTTTGATGGAGTCTTCCTTAAAATTCTAGGTCCCAAGTGTCGACAAAACTGATTTTTCTCATTTTTGAAAAATATTTTGTTTCACAATTCAACTCAAGCACACTCCCAATAATCCACCCTTATAACCTCAACTACAATCCTGCAAGAAGAATTCACACTTCTATATTCACAACCCAACTCAATTTAAAACCATACAGTTATTATACATTACTAGATTTACATGCTACATCAAGTTATCTCTTTGTATTGTTCAAATAAGTACATGCCAGTTTCTAATACCAAAATACAAAATGAAGAGCACCACCTAAGTTTGTTGATGACCGACAGATCGCAGGACTCCTCTGCTCGCTACTGGCTCCTCGCTAATAGCCTACGATTTTAGAAGAAACTAAACTCGCTAAGCATTGCTTAGTGGGTACTTTAACTAATTACAAAAAATAAATAATAAAAGCATAATGCACTTTTAAAAGCAATGAGTCGTATTGAAAAATAATATCACGGTAAAAACAATCCATACATGTCATATATTCAGTTATTATCATTTTATTAGTTCGCTCCACAAGGTAATTTGGTAGACTAACGTATGGTAAGGACCTAACTGAAACAACTGTATATATATTCTGAGGGTGTGGCCCTAAAAAAATTGCGGACCAAGCCCTGTGGAATCTGTGGCCGAAGCCCTCGGACCGGAGTCCTATATAACTCGGGCGATTGCCCTATGTAACTCAGACCGAAGTCCTATATAGCTAGGGTCGTCACCCTATATAACTCGGACCGAAGTCCTATATTAAAGCAGCACTGCATATAGTATGATATATCATACCCTTACCCTACTCAGTACTATCCCAGATACCCAGTGGAGCCAAAATTTTCATGCCATTTCTTAATCGAATATGCATTATACAATTATCAACTTATGTTTCTTATATTATTTCAATGTGAAATATCATATTTTGTCATTTTAATAACATATTATGCTCATTTATATGCATAAGTAATCAATTGGATTACTTTTGAAAAATGACCAAATGAATATTAGCAAAATGACCATATAAATAGTAAATTCTGGTTTTGGACTCAACTTGATCCTTATTTTGAAAAATTGTATAAAATAATCTACTTGACTAAAAAAACTCTAAAATTTTTACAGAATTTAGTTTTACATCTTAAAATCATTCCTTTAAAATTTCAGATCAAACTGGACACAAAATCTTGGTCAAGTAGTTCACCCAACCAGACTGCTCCAGTTGCCCTGCATCCTGGTAGCAGTTCTGAATTTTGTGAATTCCTTAAATTAAATTCAATCAATGTGGTTCCAAATTATTTTTCTCAAATACTAGACTCACTAAATAACAACATATCCAAAATTCAATTGAAGATTATTTTTCTAAATTTTATTAAAAATCCAGAAATATGGCTGTCTCAGTCAAGGTACCTGCTGTAGCAGATCTAATAAAAATAATTTTTCCATAATCATAACCATTCCAAATTCAACTCGAAATATTTTTCATTCTAGACGCAATGAGTCACCACATATCAAAAATTCACTTCGAGAAAAGTTTTCTATATTTAATTAAAAATCATACAAGTAACAGCATTTCACTAATTCTAAACAGAAAAATTTCAAGAAAATGAACAAACAATTAGTTAAAGTACCAAACCTTGCTTTTTCTTAGTCCTTTATCTATATCACTTCCTTTCCTTCCTTGTCTCCTTGATTTCTTATGAAATTTAATATCACATATACAAAGGTAAGAACCCTAGGTATAGACATAGTCTTATCTTATGATTTTTCTAATGGTTGCCAGCTTATTTTCACCATTAAACACCATTATTTCTTTCATCAAATCCTTCAAATAATTATTTCTTGAATTTTCTCCAAATCTAGCTACATGAACCCTAATTTCAATCTCTTAAATTAACCATTAATCCATGAAATTAAAACTAGAGATAGGTTTCTCTTACCTTATAATCTTGTTTGTCACCAAAATCTTCAACCAAAAGCCTTAAACTTTGGCAAAATCACCTCCTTCTTCCTTCTCTTATGGTTTGGGACGCGTTCACCATGTAAGAGAGGGCTTTTATTTTCTTTCCTTAGCTTATTTTGATCCAAATGGCAGCCATAAGTGGTGAAAATATGTTGGTATAGATGTTGACTTCCAATTGGTACACCTTATAGCAAAAATGGCCACTTTTAATTGGTCCACTTGCCTTCTTCTTTTATCTATTTATTTGGCAAGCCATTAGGCTTCCTTTTATTCATATTTTGACCCCCCTAAACTTTCTTGTGCTGTAATTTTATAGTCTAGGGTGTGAAAAATACCAAAATACCCTCCAGCGATTAATCGATTGTAACTTTTAAACCGTTCATTTTCGGGAGAAATTGAAACCCATGGTTATGACCCGATTAATCCCGAGAACACATTTATGGCATCCGTTAGGGTCACTATTAAGAACCAACACAACTTTTTGAAAAATTACTCTTAGGTCCTCAGCCTTTCAAAAAATTACCTTTAGGTCCCGTCGACTTCACGGCCTCCTTTGCACACCGATTTTATTTTTGACTATCTCGAGCCTCTATTTGACCACTTATTTATGTCCTTCTTGCCTAATACTCGACTACCTAAACTTTGGGATGTGACAGTGTCACCCAAATCAATGTTATTTCTTTTTGTATCTTTTTTCTAAAACACCATCAAAATAAAAATCAATCAAAGTACCCATTCCACACTCTTTATTACAAACCAAAAGTGAAATTTAAATTTAAATTGCAAAACATGAAAATTTTAATTATGAAAAGAAATACAAACTGATGGGTTGCCTCCCATAGAGCGCTTCTTTAATGTCGTGCATTTGAACATTGTTGCATCACTTGTTGATAAACACCAAACCTTCAACAGTTTTTGCAACATCAGTTTCTTTAAAGTAGGGTTTCACCCTTTGTCCATTTACCTTAAATGTCTCTTTGGTTTTCAAATTGATTAACTTAACAACCCCATTTGAGACTGTTTAAATTACTTGAAATGGTCTGCTCCAATGGAATTTCAATTTTTTTGGGAAATAATCGCATTCTTGAATTGAATAGGAGGACTTTCATTCCTGGTTCGAAAGTCCTTCTAAGGATCATCCTGTCATGCATAGCTTTTGTCTTTTCCTTATAGATCCTTGAACTCTCATAGGCTTCATTCTTAAGCTCATCAAGCTCAGAAATTTGTAACATTCTTTGCTCCCTTATTCCTTTTAAGTCCATATTTGTAGTCTTTATTGCCCAATAAGCCTTGTGCTCCAAATCCACCAGTAGGTGACAAGCCTTGCCAAAGACCAACCTTTATAGACTCATTCCCAATGGCATTTTGAATGCAGTCCTATAAGCCCATAATGCTTTCAAAAGTCAGATTGACCAATCCTTTCTCTATGTGCTCACCGTCTTCTCCAAGATCCCCTTAATTTGCTTGTTGGAGATCTCAGCCTTTTCGAATGTTTAGGGTGATATGGGGTTGCTACTTTGTGTCAGATGCCCATCTTGGTCATCAACCTTTCGAACCATTTATTACAAAAATGGCTTCCTCCATCACTCACGATTGCCTTGGGGGTCCCAAGCCTGCTTAAAATATTTTCCTTCAAGAATTTCAAAACAACATTAGCATCATTAGTCCTAGTGGGGATAGCCTCAACCCACTTAGACACATAATCCACTGCAAGAAGGATATATTCAAAGCCAAACAATTTGGGAAATGGCCCCATGAAGTCTATTCCCCACACATCAAAAATTTCAACCACAATAAAAATATTGAGAGGCATTTCATTCCTTTTGCTAATGTTCCCTACTCTTTGGCATTTATCACATCTTATACAAAAATTATAAGCATCCTTAAAAAGAGTATGCTAATAAAAATTGCTTTGCATAACTTTCTCGATAGTCTTCTTTCCTCCAAAATGTCCCCCACAATACATGTGGAAAAATTACAACACTTGTATTTGTTCTTCTTCCGACACACACCTTCTTACGATTTCATCCCTGCAAATTCTGAACAAATCTGGCTCATCCAAAAAATAGTACTTACATGTATGCAGGAACCTCTTCTTTGCCTGAAAATTCAAATCTTTTCTCACAACACCACAAGAAAGATAGTTAGCAATATCTGCATACCAAGGTGCTTAAGTTAAAGCAAACAAGTGTTCATTCAAAAAATTTTCAAAAGCATTTTCACAAGCAATTTTTGCATCATTATTATGAGAGTTCAATTTAGAAAGATGGTCAGCTAATATATTCTCACTTCCTTTCCTATCTTTGATTTCAACATCAAATTCTTGCAACATCAACACCCACCTAATGATCCTAGGTTTAGCTTGTGGTTTGGTCAATAAGTATTTCAAGGCCGTATGGTCAGAAAATACTATGACTTCAGAACCTATAAAGTAAGATCTTAATTTGTCTAGTGCAAATACCACAGCTAACATTTCTCTTTTAGTGATTGTGTAATTCACTTGTGCATCATTTAAAGATAAATTTGCATAATAAATTACACCCATCAATTTGTTCACTCTTTGGCCCAGAACAACACCAATGGCATAATTTGATGCATCACACATGATCTCAAAAGGAAAAGTCCCAATTAAGGGCAACAATTATAAGGGTAGAAGTTAATTTTTCTTTTAAAATTTCAAAAGCTTCTAATCACTTATCATCAAAAATAAATGGGGCATCTTTTCCAAGTAAATTGCGCAAAGGACGTGAGATTTTAGAAAAATCTTTTATGAACCTCCTATAGAATCCAACATGCCCCAAAAAACTTCTAATCCCCTTAATAGTTATGGGTGGTGGTAGATTCATAATCAAAACAACCTTAACTTTGTCTACCTCAATCCCCTTATGGGAAACAACATGTCCCAAAACAATGCCATGATCAACCATAAAGTGACTCTTTTCCTAGCTCAAGGTAAGATTGCATTCAATACATCTTTCAAGTACAAGAGTCAACTTATTCAAACAATCATCAAGAATTGCCAAAAATAGAAAAGTCATCCATAAATACCTCAATGCACTTGTTCAGCATATTGAAAAAAATGGAAAGCATACATCTTTGAAATGTTCCTGATGCATTGCACAGTATGAACGACATACTCTGAAAGGCAAATGTCCCAAAGGGACAAGTGAAAGTTGTCTTTGGTTGATCTTGCAGTGCTATAGGGACTTGGTAGTAACCTGAAAGACCATCAAGAAAATAGTAAAAAGCATGCCCAGATAATCTATCAAGCATTTGATCAATAAATGGTAAAGGAAAGTGATCTTTCTTGGTGACATTATTTAATTTCCTATAATCTATGCACATTCACCACCCGGTTTGTGTTTGTGTAGATACCAACTCTCCCTTCTCATTCTGGACCATAGTCAATCCTGCTTTCTTTGGCACAATATGTATGGGACCAACCCACTCACCATCAGCAATGGGGTAAATTACCCCTCCATCAAGCAATTTTAGAACCTCTTTTTTCACTACTTCACTCATGTTAGGGTTAAGCCTTCTTTGAGCCTCTCTCACCGGTTTAGCTTCCTCCTCTAAAAATATCTTGTGCATGCACATAGAGGGACTAATACCCTCAATATCACTCAACCCCTAACCTATAGCTTTCTTGAATTTCTTCAACATTTTTACAAGCTTATCTTCCTCCTCACTACTAAGGGTAGTAGAAATTATCACTGGTTGAGAGTTATTCTCCCCAAGAAAAATATTCTTCAAATGTTTTGGGAGTTCCTTAAGTTCAACCCCTTTTTCTTGAATCTCCATTTCTTCAAGTTCAAATTCCTCCTCTACACTCTCATTGTCAAACATGGACTTGCATTCCTTACTCTCCTCATTTGAACTCTCAACTTCTTCCTCCAAATTTAGAGTCCTTTCTAACTGTTCTTCACCACTCTCCCGCAAGAAAACTTATTCAATAGCATTATCAGTAAAATCAATGAAAGAGCAGTCTTCATACAAAGCAGTAGTGGGAATAGGGAAAGTGTTAAAATTGAAAATTCTACAGTTTGACCTAAAATAGTCATGGTCAATTTTCCATTTTTAACATCAATTAATATGTTAGTTGTGGCCATAAAAGGTCTCTCTAACAAAATTATATGTTCAGAATCCTAAGACAATGAAATCAATGGGTACAATCAAACCATCTACCTTAACTAGAACATCTTCTACGATTCCCTTAAGGTATCTAAGAGTTCATCTGCAAGTTGCAAAACCATTTTAGTTGGTTTGAGTTCCCCTAGCTCTAATTTCATGTAAATAGAGTATGGCATCAAATTAATACTTGCTCCTAAATCACATATACCAATAGTTTCTTTCCCATTCCTCATAGAGATGGTAACTATAAAGCTTCCAGGATCCTTTAGTTTTAAAAGTAACTTGTGTTGTAAAACAACACTTGTTACTTCTAAGACTATCACCTCCTCATTCAACTCATAACTTTTCATTTTAGTGTTAAGCTCCTTAAAGAATTTGGCATAAGATGGCATGTTTTTAATGACCTCAAGTAGGGGAGGTTAATACTTACCTTTGAGAACATATTATAAATTTCAGAAAATTGCTTATCATGCTTCTCATTTTTTAACCTGCTCAGAAAAGGAATTGGCAGTCTGTATGGATTTTGAGATTTGTGCAGCTTTAGTGCAACTGATGCCTCCTCACTAACTTCCTTTGACTCACTTGGTTGAGCTTTGCCTTCTTGCATTTCCTCGCCATTCTCTTGCATTGCATCTGCATCCAAAAAATCATCAATTTTATTATCACCAATTTTATTATTGTAGACCCTTAATTTTTTACTAGGTTTGGTATGATATTTTAAAACCATCATAAATAATTTTTATGGCATTTATTTTATTTATTATTTATAATATTTATTTTATTTATTATTTATTTATTTACAATAATATAATAATATTTATTTTTAATAAAAAATAAAAAAAAGATAAAAAATAAAAATGGACGAATTTGCGACGACAGAATTGGCAACGAAAGCTACGGCGATGAATTGGCTTGGACCAATTCACCGTAGGCAAAGCCTGTGGAGAAATAACGCCCCAGCTCGTGCAGACTCGCCCCAGCTCATAGAAAATCCTTGCCTCTCACAGACTCGCCCTGCGCCCAGCAGCAACTCACCCCCATTAGCCAATTCTCGTCCACCTCCAGTCTCGCTGGGGCCCACGCGTAGTTTTTGCCAAAACCTTATTTTTGTTGGTTTTTAATTTTATTTCCAAAATAGTTTTTATTTTCTTAACCAAATAACATTAGGTTTTTTTTTCCCTATTAATACCACATTAAAAACACATAAAAAAGGAAGAGGAGGGAGATTTGACTCAAGAATTGTTCAGATTTCTAGACAAGAAACAATAAGGCAATACACCAATTCTACAAAGGCAGTGCACACACTGTCTTTGCCAAAGCTCATCCAGAAATCACATTTAACTAATTTTGGTGGAGCCAACAAAAGATGATATGCTTTAAATTAAATAAATACTATATGTTTTGATTGCTTTTAAACATTGAATGAGTTTGCTCTGCATCTAACTAAAGTCAAAATATGCAATTTCTTATTGAATCAGTATATGTTAGTTTGCATGGAGTACATATTATTGTTTTGCTAAATCATAACCTTTAAAACTAGTAAACTTGTTTGGCTTAGGATGTTTGTTTATTTTTCTTTATCTTGTAGCTATTTAATTAATGGGTTACTCAGAAATCACATTAAGGTTTTTTCCACATAAAACCATATGGTAGCATCTAAACCTCTTTTAAAAAATATATATTCATAGTTTATATAAACCTTAAAATCTTTGATTAGTTTTTAACAGACACTAAACCCTAGTTCATTTAAAATCTTAAGCTACAAACATTATTTTTTATAAATACCAAATCCTAATTTATTTCTTTCTAAAAAACCTAATTGCATGGTATTAGCCCTAAGCCCTAATTTGATTAACCAAAAACCCTACTACTTTCTTAAAACAATAAAACCATAATCAATTCTATTTTTTCAAATTCCTTACAGTAGGTTAAGCATTTTAAATAATAATAATTATTATGTTAATTTTAAAATCTCAAAAACCCTAAATGTTATTTAAGAAACCCTAAATTGAGATATAATCCTAAACTTGCATCTTTATTTGCTTTATTCAAGTTAGAAGCATATTTATTATATGTTTTGATTAGTGATTTATTTATATATTTGATTTAAATCTTCAACGAATGATTTATTTATGATGAATGGATGATTGGTTATTTTTATTGATCTGATTTGATTTCAAGAAATTGTAAGAGGTATGTTTCCATAATTGGGTACCTCAAATTGTTAAGTATCATGTAATGCATTTTATCTTTAAGTTTTGGACAATTGTAAAGGCATGTTTCCATCATTGGCTGGGTACCTTTTTGTTTGTTTTGTTTGGACATTGTTGTGATTTTAATAAAGTAATTATTTATTCTTCTAATCACATGTAGTATGAATAATATTGTATTAATTAAGAATTTTACAATATTAAAACCTAAAAAGGATGTCTGTTCTAATGAACCGGGCATTGTGGGGCGCTGGGTCATTCTCACCTTCCCCATATTTACCTAACTTTTTGAACCCATTAGGAGGTTAGGGATTCCTTAGGAATCGACTCATCCACCCCGGCCTGTCCGGGTGGTGACTCTATTTTCTTTGGGCTTAGGCACGTGTTCTCCCTCGAGCTAACAATGCTAAAGTTGCAAGAACCATTCCACCGAGAGTGGGGGTGAAAATCCCTGGTCACAATTATCAAGTACCTTACCACTTCTTAAAACTGTTATTGCTTTGGCTTGTTTCGGTTGGCTTGAAAATTTTTCTTTTTGATTAGCTTGCAGTTGATAAGCCAATTGACCCACTTGAGTTTCTACCTTCTTAAGTAAGGCTTCCAAAGAGTCAAACTATTTATTATTCACCTCTTGATTTTGAGTGCTTATTTGAATGAAAGCATTCAAATGTCTTCAAGTGAAGGTTTCTTGACTTGCTCATGATTTGAACTTTGCCCTTGAAATTGGGGTCCCTTTGATAAGGTTGGTAGGAATATTAAGGTGGAGCTTGTTGTTGGTTCTTCCATAAAAAATTAGGGTGGCTATAAGAATTTGAGTACGGGTCATTCATTCCCCTTTGTTGAAACCCTTCAAAAGAAAAAGCTTTCTCTTGCCTTTCTCAGAATTGGTCAAAGTTTAAAGGACATACATTTGCATTATGGCCTGCCACACCACACGATGCGTATGATTCTTCGCTTGGCACTGGCAAGTTTCCTCTAGCATTCAACAATTTAACTTACCTTGTCAACTTGACAATTTGCCTTGACATTTTTGAGTTTGCATTCAGCTCATATACTCCTCTTCTCCTTTCCCCAATACTCTTTTGTTGAGAATTTATGCCTAACATTTCAAACAATGCAACCATTTTAGCAAATATTTTCTCGCCCATCACCCCTCCTGCAGCATTATCCACTATATTTTGACATTGTTGAGTTATCCCATCATAAAAGAATTGATTGAGCAATTGTTATGGATAATAGTGATGAAGGCATTGAAACAAAAAAGATTTGAAGCGATCCCATGCCTCATAAAATAGTTCTCCATCAAATTGGGTGAAAGTTGCAATACTCCCCCTAACCTCCTTTGTCTTTTCGTGTAAATAAAATTTTTCCATGAATTTGTTATACACTTCGGTCCAAGTGGTCAAGGAATTCTCTGGTAAGGTCATCAATCACGCTTTTGCCCTATCTTTCAAACTATATGGGAAACATCTCATTTTGAGTTCATCCTGCATTAATGGTTGCAAAGGGAAGGTATGTAATGTTTGTAAAAATCTCGAATGAAGTTGAGAGGATCTTCATTCGGCAATTCATGGAAGGATGGCAGCATACTATAATGATTGTTTTTGAGTTCATAATTTCTTGTTGTGTTGCTCAACCAGATACATGATGTGGTTACTCCAATGATCAGTTGGGCAAACTCCTTCATCGGTGGTTCCTCTACGTCACCCATTTCTACCTTCGTGTTCTCCTCAAATTGTTCTTCATATTCTTCTCCTTCTTATCTCAAAGGATCCACTCTCTCAGTTCTTGGAAGTCTATAAATATCATCTATATATGGTACAAGTTCATTTCCTTGGGACCTTTATCCTTGCGTAAATCACCTAGATAATTCAAAAAGAAACACTTTAAACAATTAAACAATTAAAGTAAAAGAATCAAGATACTAACAAAAATTGCCTTCCCCAGCTATGGTGCCAAAACATGTTGCGCTCTAATCAACACTACAAAGTGACACTCGTAAGTATACAAGGTTATTATAGCAACGATGATCACCCCAAGGTTGTCTCACAAGGAAGGAATTATTTTGCAATAGTTTGATTTAAACAAATAATTATTTTGCAATAGTTTGATTTAAACAAATAATTAAAAAGGATAAGTGTCTAGTGTTTGCAATATTTTTGAAATTGTAGTAAAATAAAATTGCAAGAAAACAATTATCGATATGCTTAGAATTGGTTTAATTCTTGGAAAGGTACCTAGGGTTGTAGATCAGTTTGATCAAAGCTTGATTCTCAAATTACCCATTAATATAACCTTATAATTTAATTTTTTTCCTTGAGTTTAATTAGTCAATTACCAATTCATTAGTTTTCACATTCACGAATTAACAATAACCAATTATTTTGAATTTGCAAATTAAAAGAATCTTAGAACTTATATTTCTAATTCATTCTTAGGATAGCTAATTATATAGTTCCAATATCAAATTTCATCTCTTGGTCCATCATTCAATATTTATAGATCAATAGGTGGCCAATCTATCAACCTAACATTTAATCCAATACAATCAACCAACAATAAGGTACATTAATAGGATTATCAAATCAAGCCATTCAATCAAATCTACTACAACCCTAGGCAAGGGTAATTTATCTCATCATCATTACAAAATAGATATTTATCTCAACATAAATCAAATCTCAATTATACATTGAAATATAAATGTTCATAGAAAAACAACAACACTCAAGAAATGAATTAAATGTGAGAATAAGAAAAACCCCTTTGAAGTTGCCATGAGTTAAACTTCTTGTCTTCCTCCTAGCTTCAACATGAATATGATGAGAAAAACTCCCAAGCCCTCTTCAATCAATGGCTCTACTCTTGAAAGATGGAATGAAAACTCTCTTAAGCTTACACTCTTGCTCTTCAATCAAGCTTCTTCAAACCCTAATCCTCAAGAGCTTGCTAACCCAAATTTGTATCCCAAAATATTGTCTTGTTTTTGGAAGAAGTGGAAGATGAAAGGAAGGTGAAGATGAAGGTGATGAGAATGGTGTCTTACAAACACAAGAACTCCAAAACTAAGAACAAGGTGATAAGATATGATGGAGTATGTAGAGTATGGTCCTTTGTTCCAATGTGTACCCCCTTCTTCTATCCTTCTCTCCCTTATTTTTTTTTAATTCTCCCAAGCTAAAATGAATATTTTCAACTCCACTCACACCTCTTTGTCCCCTCCTTTTTCTTATTTAATATTTCATCCCATAAAACCATCCCTCTTTTAATCATTTTTATCATTTCTTTTTAAAAGATTTTGCATGTTGTCTCCCACTTGTCTCTCAACCAATCATGAAAATAATTCATGGAATCACACTAGACACGACCAAGTCATGAGTGACTTGGCCGTGTCACTCAAACTTTCACTGGACATGGCCAAGCCATTAGGCCGTGTCCATGGTCGCATTCTTTTCCTTCTTTTCTTTTCCAGGTGTGACACAGCCAAGACCCTAGCCGTGTCATGAGACATGGACAGTGGCTTCGCCGTGTCTCTTGAAAGTGTCCACTTCTGTATGTTTGCTTCCTTTCTTTCTTTGTTCCTTAGGTGGGACACTACCAAGAACCTAGGCATGTCATATGACATGGCCAGTGGCTTGGTCGTGTCCCTATCTTGTGTTCTTTACTGGCCAAATTTCTTGAAGGACACGGCCAAGCCAAGTTGTCCTGGCCATGTCTTGCTTGTTTCTTGTCTTTCTTGCCCTTGATGAGGGACACGTCCAATCCATGAAGTGTCTTGGCTTTGTCACATGCTTTTCTCAAAACTTCATCCATCAAATTGAATTGAATCTCCATTATTTTTCACTTAAACCTAAAGAAAACACTTCAAGTAATCTTTAAACACAAATTAAAAGAAAAATTAACTTAAAACCAAAAAAATTACCCTAAAAATATATACATAATTAATTAAATCATGTTTTGATTTGAGAAAATGTTGGAAATGCCAAATTTTAGGGGAGACTCTGCCAAAATGTTTATTGACATTAACTTTAATATTTATCTAAATTAGATGTACAAGTGTATAGGCATAATGTGACATCCCTTGTTAGTTTCTTAATAGGAGTGCCAAGGGGGTGTTACATACATACTTTGATAATAAAAGGAATTAAAAATAATGAAATATGCCTTTTATCTGAAACTCATAATGTAGCATGCAAATGCATTCCAAACTTATGCACTTCTCATATAATTTTATCATATATTACAATTATATACATTGGCCCCCAAATAACCCTATATAATATTCAAGTTCTAGAGATACTATTTTGGTTTATCTTGACACCCAGTGTCTAGCCCGAAGGTAAAAAAAATTATAAGTGATGCCCAGTGTCTAGCCTGAAGGCAAATAACATCATAAGTTATGCCCAACATCTAGCCCCGAAGGCAAATCACATTATTAGCATGCCATACGCAAATCATATAACATCCAAAATTTTTGAAAATTAAATAAAATAAATTAAAATTTAATTGGATAAATTTAATGAATAATTTAAATAGAAAATTGAATGATTTTAAGTGAAAAGTGAATTGTGTATGTGATATATATGCAAAATATATATAATATATACAAGTCAACAAAAAAGTCAACTTTTAAGAGTCAAAAGTCAAAGTCAAGAGATATTTTGGTAAATAAACTTTAGAAATTAAAATTTATAAAAATAATTCAAAAATATTTTATTTTTGTATGGAAGAGGAAAATTAGTGTTTTAATTAATTAATTAATTAATTAATTAAAAATATAATATAATATATATATGGTTTAAAAGAAAGTAGAAAGAAAGAGAAAATTCATTTTGTTCATCTTCTTCTTCTTTCTTCTTCAAAGCCGAATCTCCATGGATACTAAGCTCAAGGATTTGCTTCTTCCTAGCTCATTTAATTGAAGGATTTAACAAGTTCCAAGTGAATTTTTAGGGTTTTCCATCATAATTGGTTAGTTTCTAACTTGTTTCCTTGAATTTTGTTAAAGATGCGAATATGTATAGTTTGACTTATTGTGATAGTATGTTTTAATTGTCTATTTAGGTATGAATGAAGTTGTTTTAAGTGATTAACAATGATTTTACGGCTGGATTGAAGAAATGTTTAAGTTTAAGTATAGATTGGTGAATAGAGAGAATTTAGGGTTATGGGAGAATTGGACTTTTGAATTCATGGGACTTAATTGTGAAATTTGATTCTAAACGAGTTGTTTTTATGTATAAACAAGTATTTTAAAGTCAAACGATAGATTTGGTTGAGTTTGAAAATGGAAATGGTGATTTAGGGTTTTGGAAAAGGGATTTTTCAAAGGATAGTGAATTATTTGATTTTATTGTTTAAAGCATGTTGTTTAATGATATTAATGATGGAAATAAGATTGAAATGATAATTGGATTGAGTTGGAATGGAAAACCTTCAATGGGGAAGGTTATGCCATTTTAGGGTTTTGGACATAAGCATGTGTTTATGTAATGTAATTGTTTTAAAGATGTTATAATATATTTTTAATAATATAAAAAAACTTAAAACACCAAATTGAATGGCTTAATATGGTCTTCCAAAGTTAAAGTGAGGTTAGGCATAACTTTGGGGTTTTGATTTGAATGATGTTTAATTATGGTTTAATATTAGAAATGCCTTTAAATGTGGTATTAAATGATTATTTATGATTATATTTGGTATAGGCATTGAGAGAAAGTAGTTTGGCCAACCTAAGTGTTGAAGGGTAACTTGGAAGAGAAGGTTGGAGGTTGTTTTTGAGCTTGCATTGGGAGCTTTTAGAGGTAACTAAAAACTTCTGATTAATTAGATGTGTTGGCAATAATTTGGGCTTAACACATTTTAGTTGGAAAAGATGTCTTAAGTGACTTGATGCATTAAATATGCATGAACATTGTGCTATGTTATGTGATTTGTTATGAATGCATTAAATGCATTATGAAAAGCAATTGTTAATGGCTAAATTGCATAAAATATGAATTTTGTGAATAATGTGAAAATGACCCAAAGTGTTTGGGTAATGTCATTCGTTATATATGCATTAAAGGTATTGTAAAAAGCCATTGTTAATGGATAAAGTGCATAAAATATGATTTATATGTGAATTATGTGAAAATACCCAAAATATTTAGGCAATGTGTTTTAATGTAAAATGTGATACATTGTGATGATATGTTGAGAAATGATGAAATAAAATGATATGACATTGAAATGAATGAGAAAAATGAGGAAATGAGGCAATGTGCCTAATTGATTATGAGAAAATGAAAAAGAGATTGATAATGGAAAATATGAAATAATTGTGTGCTTAGTATATTATTCAATTTTTAGAGTTTTGTGTTTGGAGGCATGCCTATGAGGTTATCCTCATTATTTGCCTTCGAGACTAGCTTTTGAGCAATTACATGATTTTCCTTTAGGGCTAGACACTTGGCGTCAATGTGATATGATTTGCCTTTAGGGCTAGCTTTTAAGCAATTATTATGATTTTCCTTCGGGCTAGACACATGGTGTCAATTTGGACCAAAATAGTAACTCAGGGATTTGAATAGCATATTAAATCATTTGGGCCCATGCTTATGTATGTGCTTATGTGAATTTATAAAAATATGAAATACAAAGTTATAAAATGACATTGAATGTCACATTGTGACATGGCATACAAATGCATTATGCGTTGGCATTGTTTCATAATTTTTATTATTATCGAAGTTTATACCGCTAGGCTTTTGGCTTAGCGCGATTGTAATTCATCACGTAGGTGACAGTGGAGATCCGGTTGAGCAGGAGAATTCTTCTAGACCGGATCGGGTCAAGATTTAAGATTTTGCTAGTAGAGTTGATTTTAGGCATCAAGATCAGAGACACTGCCAGCATGTATATGTTTTATATTGCATTTTGATATTATGTATATTATATTATATTTTGGTGTATATATTTTAAATTAAGAAAATGTTTTGGATAAATATTGTAATATGGGGTTTTATATGAGTTTTTGATAATTATATATGTATATGCATATGTATAAATGTTTTGAGAAATGTGGAGAAATTGAGGAGTATGGGTGAAATGTATGATCGGTTTTTTTATTGGGAGAGTTTTTCTTTTGCAGGTTGTGGTTTGTTGTAATTTGGAGATGCCCAAATTACAGACAAAACTCTGGCAATTTTTTTTTCAAAAAATTTCATATAAAACTATGTGTTGGAACCTATAATTTATTAAGAATATTTATTTATTATTTAATTATACATTTTAAAAGTATTTTGGGGTTTAAATTTGAAATATGAAAATTTGTATTTTTACCGGGTTGTGACATTTTTATATAGTATACGTGTATTTTACATATATTGGGTATATGTATTATATGAACATAGGGTATGAGGGTGTTAAAATTCACCAAACACATAACTCTGAGCATAATATTATATAAGGCAACACACATTTTCCCACATTATCACTTAAGTTAGTCAATTTCGTCATTCCTTCATTTTCCAACACCTTTTCATCATAAATGACACATTCCTTTGAAATTTCCAATTTTTGCCCTAATGCACTTGAATTTTAGAAGTCTATTCTAATCAATTCTAAATCATTTTTTTAAGTTCAATTACGTCTTTAAAATCATATTTTAACATAATTTAAGCAATTAAATTCAACTTATATTGATTCTTTACAAATTTCCTATGAAAACCCTAATTTCACTTCTTCCTCTCCCAAAATATCATCAATCCTAATTATTTAAATTATTTAACCATAACATCATGGTTTCCACATCAAAATAACACCTTTGCATATCTTTTAAGTAATTATCTATACCTCTTCTAGCAACTCATTTTTCACATAATTGAAACTCTAAAGAATTCAACTTAAATATAAGTTAAACTTACATCTGTCTTGAAATTTCCTTAAAATCTCTTTGATTCCTTGAAGAAACTTGAAGAATTTGATGAAAGCAAGAAACAAATATTTTCCCTTTGCTTATGGAGGAATTCAAAAGATGAACGCAAAATTTTGACTTTTATTCTCTTTTTAATTCTAGCCACATATATATATCATTTAATTAGTTCATTAATAATTAATTAATGTCTAAATTTCCCATCATCTTCCACTACCCAAAAATTATTTTAATTTTAATTTTTTTTTTACTTTTTAACCTTTTATGATTTAACCTTTGACTTTTACCATTTACTTTTTTTTTACTTTTTTGATTTCTAATAACATTTATATGTTATATATATTTTACTTATATTTCATATATATATTTATTATCTTTTACTTCTAACACCTTACTTAACCCTTCCAAATTATTTATTTAATTATATTTTAATAAAATTGCGGGCGTTACAAATTTATTGGATATGCATTTAGTCAAGCTGTAGAGATGCAAGGCAATAAGATTGGATGCCCTTGTATGAGGTGTCATCATTAGATATTTCAAATAGTTAATAAGGTTAGATTCCATTTACTGAAATATGACTTTGTGTAGGAATACATTGTGTGGGATTGACATGGGTAGCAATATATAACTCTAGAGCCAATTGAACAAGTAATTTTAGAGCTAAGTACATAATTTGTTAACATGTATTAATAAATGATTTATAATTGAACTAGTTTGAGTTTTCATATGTAACTAGATTAGAGAATTTTAATGCATTTAGTTTATATTTTGGGAATGATTCAATGGAACAAACTTCAAATCTAGATACATAGTGATTTTATAACATGTTGGAATCATTAGACATTGAATTATGGCCTAGTTGCGAAACCCATCCTCGACTGCTAGTAGTGGCACGTTCTTTGAATATGAAAGGTGGGCCACACATTTTAGAAAGGGAATTTGATAATTGGCTACAATTTATTCAAGAAATATTACTAGCTGAAAATATGATGGTAGACAATTGTTATAACATAAAAAATTAGTTCAGGGACTTGAATTGCTCATGGAAAAAATAAATTATTATAAGAATGATTACATGATGTACTGGGGTGATGATCTCAACATGACAAGTTGTAAATTTTGTTTAGAACGCAGATGTAAGAACATCAGAGATGGAGGCAGATAGAACAATATTTCATTTAAATAGATATGTTGGTCCTTTAGGTGTGAACCCTCAAATTGACACCTAATTCAAAACAAGACATTTGAAATTTTAGAAATTAATTTTAAATTTTTTTATTAAATTAATTAATTTAAAAAATTAAATTATTTTATTTTTGTCATGCCATTTCGCACGAGTCACATCACATGCAGTTGTATTGTGTTGGACTCTTTCCAATTCCTCTCTTGACATGGAATTGACAAGGATAGAGCAAGCTCAGTTGTTCATGTAAAGAGCCCTTTCTTATGCTTTGGTCCATTGTGCTTTAGGAATAGGCACTTGGACTCTATCTACTTCTTGTGTAGGGACTTTCCATTCATCAGTTCCATACTTCTATAACTAATTTCCCTTCACTATCAAGGAACACATACATCTTGTACGTCCAACAAGAGTAATTGATTCCATCAAAGTAGGGTCTAAGGTGAGAGTTAAGGTTTCAATGGGAGGCAGCAGTGAGTATGGTGGAAGTGAGGTAGTTAAAGGAGGAAAGGCTTCCATAATGGATTAAAATTTCACACTTAAGTTTTAAGAAATTTTTGAGGCTTTGATACTAATTGTTGGTCCTTTATGCAACCAAGAAAGGGGGTTGAATTGGTGCTTTAAGTGAAATGAGGCTAAATTAAAATTCTTCAGCAATTAAAAGGAAATAGGTAAGAGAAGAAAGAACACAAAAATTTATAGTGGTATGGATTAAGCCAATCCTACATTCATTCCTTAACAACAAGTTGAGTTTTCCACTGACATGGGTTTTAACAAGTTGAACACTAACTCGGTGTTTTAATAAGTTCACACCAAACTTTTACATGGTCTGAGAATCCTCATAGCCCAACAAGAGTTTTCCCCTTAGGTTCACGCTCTAACAAACTCAATTACAATGATGTTTAATGCTCACACTAAACAATCAACTACAATAAATGAAAATTGAAGAACAAGGCAATTTAAGAAATAAATTTGCAAGAGTTTGGCTATATGATTCACAAATGATGTATCAAATGAATTTTGGTAATGTATTTATAGCTATATAAAGTCCAAAGAGTCGTTGGAGAAAAGGGCTAGAAGATCAAGGCTACACCAACCAAAATCTCTTGCATTAAATGCTTGTGGAGAACTTTCCCAGTCAGATTGCTTGTGGTTCGACACAGAAGCTTGAAGTTTGGGCAAACCATCTTGGTTCGATCATATAAATTGAGTTTGTGTCTAACATTCCTTAAACAACTAGTACATGTGGCAAGCATTAATTGAGCTTACACAAAACAGTCAAATTTCACCTACCCGCAATCATGGTCCGGTCGGAATGCTTAAAATTTCAGAATTTTGCTCTTTTAAAAATTGCCACTTTTCCCTCTCTGACTTGTTACTCACTTGGTGCTCATATCTTCTTTAACTAATTCAAATGTACTGAGCATAATACATTTTGGGTCGAATGGACTTTGCTTGGTCCTTTGAAAGATTGGTCATATCTCTCAGTATGAACCTTATTGGACCTTTTGGACAATTGTTCTTTAGGGTGGTCCGGTAGTACTATGGTCTAGTCTTGTTGGAATAAAGTGTCCAACTGAGAACTTGGGAGTACTATCTAGACGTGAACCATATTGAATAAACTTCAAGTTTTCTCAATTGTTTACTAGTCAGACTACCCTTTGGTCTTGTCGGGATTAAGTGGTCCGCTAAGAAAATGGAGCAACCCTGGCTGTGATCCTTAGTGTGTAACTTTGGTTTACAAATTCAGGCTTTTAGTCTAGTCAGTCCATATAGAGTCTGGTAGGGACTAAGCTATTTGCAATAGTTCTTTGAAGTTTATATGTTTTCTACACTAAGAACCACAATAACAATATTAGTTCTATTCAATTTGATTTCCTAAGATAAAAATAGAGTTTAGTAGGCCAAGAATTTGGCATTTTTCCTCAATCTTCAAACTGGCCGCAAGATTGTTCATGTGGTCACTAGATTGCCCTTGCAGCTCGTGATGATGATCACATACTCTTCCATGTGAAATGGTCAATTGGTCAATCCAAAACACAATTGCATTGGCCATGATTTTGTCATGATTTCTAGGTTCAATAAGGAACTTGTAAAATTCTAAAACCTGAGGAAAAAAATAGAACATTATTACCTAAGGAATTAACCAAAACATGGTGAATAGTAGAGTTTGCAGTAAGGAGCCCAACTATAATGAGTTTTCCTATGACTTCTATACTTTCTTAATTGAGATTGCAGCAGTATTTAGCTATAAAAATTAAAAGAATCATATTATTCAAATGTGACTGTTATGTCTCTATTGTTGGAATGAGGGTTCATAAAACATATAATTTGGTAGATGTCAACAAAAGACACACATATAATAAGTATGAACCATTTATTCTAGCAAAACAAGTTACACAAGTATACTATGTTCCATACCCTAGTGTGAGACTATAACATCCACAATTAAATACAAATAAATAATTAATATGGAGGGTTAGTTAATATGTTGGAAGAGTATTGTGCATTGTATATAATTAATGTATACACAAGATAGACAAAATATACATTGGATACCTAATATATATATATGATATATACCTAACATATGCATAATCTATACATTATCACTAAAAGATAAAGTTAGATAAAAAGTAAAAAAATGTAAAAAGTTAAATATATATTAATATTAAAAAAAGAGAATTAAAATTAAAATTAATTTTTAGATAGGAATAAGACTAAAAATTTCTAAATGTTAAATTAAATAAATAAATAAATAAATATATATGTGTGTGTGTGTGTGTGTGTGGATGAGAATAGAAGAAGGGAAAATAAAATTCATCATCTTCTTCCTCTTCTACCTTATGGCTGAATTCCACTAAAGTGATAGAGGGGAGAATTTGCTTCTTCAAATTCTCAAAATTTCACAAAGATTTCAAAGGATTCAAGGTGTTTTTGAGGAGTAATCAAGGTTTAGGTAAGTAATTTTTACTTTAACCTTAGTTTTTATGAATTTTAAGAAAATGTAAATTTTGAGGTTTTGATGAAGGTAGTTATAATTGTTGTAATGACTTGTTTTGAAGTAGTTTGATATATATGTTATGATTTTATGGTTGGATGGTGAAAATGAATTGTCTAGGATAAAGTTTGAGAAGGGTAATGGTGAAAACTAGGGTTTCTAGGGAAGTTTGGTTAGGGTTTGAGTAAGTAATGATTAATTTAAATAAAATTAGTATGTAAATGATTCTAATGAAATATTTATACTTATTATTTAGTTTAGGAGTGTGTGAAATCAATTTAACCAAAGTGAGGAAGGTTATGGCTTTGGTGAAACTAAAGGTTGGAGAGTGGAATTGGTATTGGTTTTGGAAGTTTTAAGGTTAGTATATACTTTGATAACTTATGTTTAAATTATATTAATTGACATAACACATCATTGTTTTGAGAATATGTTATGTTATTTGCTCTTGGCTTTTCATATGACATATGCATTATACTATAAAAATGTGTCTAGTGTATGGAGTTTAGAATTATAAGCCATTGTATAATGGCAAATGTTAATGTTATGTATAAAGTTGTGAAAATGTGAAACATGCATTGGAAATGTGGAAAGGAATCACATTGTGATTGTGACTAAGTATTATGTATGTTATGATTGAAAATGGATGTTATTATGGAAAATGTGATTTAATGTAATGTGTTTGTTTGCCTTGCACAATTACATGTTTCAGAATATTGAGGTTGGTATTACTAAGTTGGCATGCCAATGATACATCATGACGTTTCATGTGCCTTCGGGCGAGACACATTAGTGTCGGATACTATGGCAAGAGGCAGTTTTAGGCTTGTGTTATATGATACTTGACCTTCGGTGTTGATAGGAGATGGGCCTTCGGGCTGCATGATGACACCCAAATCTTCAGTGTTGATCGGGGATGCACCTTCAGGTGGTATGATGACACTCAGATCTTCAATGGTCGCGATAGGCCAAACCAATGTGTGTGTATGTGATATGCATAGTAGATTTAAGTGTTGATGAATATTAAAAGAAGCATAATGCATTTTTAAGGCATGCAAAAATATGTTGGTTTTAAATTTTCATTGTTATCAAAGTATGTACCACTAGACTTTTGGAAATGTTATGTATATATATATATATATCTACTTAAGATAAATAATATTTTAATTGTGGAGCTTTTGAATGTAAATTAAATGAAGTGGTGGTTTTGGTGTAAATGAGAATACTGGGAATGCACTTTCCTATTGCAGGTTGTGTGTGTTGATTTGGGATTTTACGAAATTACAGATAAAACTCTAGCAAATTTTTTTCAGAGATTTTTTTAATAAATTATTAAAATTATATTTTAACTACATTTATTTTGTAACACCCATAAATTTTAAATGTTGTTAAATAATTAATTTAGAGGGTAGTTAGTTTATTGGAAGATATAAGCATAATATCTACTATATATATACACGTTGTATACAAGATATATACATATTGTATACTCAATGTATGCATATTATATACTTAACAGATACATGACATATACATATACCAAAGATATATATATATATAGCATATATACAAAGTATACATGTGGTGGTGGAAGATGATGACATTAATAATAATAAATAAATAAATAAGAGAAAAGGAAAGCCAAAAAGGGAAATAAGTTATATGGATAGGATTAAAAGATTAAAAATAAATAATAATTAATTAATTAATTATATGGTTGGAAAGTAAGGAAGAAATAATAATAATAATAATAATAATAATAATAATAATAATAAATAAAAATAATTCAAAATTTAATTTAATTTTTTCAATGGAAGATAAATATCTTATTTATTTAATTATTAATTAATTAAAATGACTATTTAGTTGTATATTTTTGTGTGTGTGTGTGTGTGGCTATTAATAAAAGAAAGGAATTAAAAGCTCATTTCCTCTTCTTCTTCTTCTTCTTCTTCCGTTGGCCTTGGACATTGACCATTGTTGGAGAGGAAAAAGCTTGTGCTTCCTTAGTTATGCCAAATGTTAATAAGATTTTTCAAGATTAAGGGTAGTTTTGAAGATTTCTCATGTCATGACCCAATTTGTACATATGTACAGTACATCCGCGTACAGTAACAGGAGCCGTCCTGAGTAATCACCAAAGAACACGAAGTGAAAGGAAGCTCTATAGGATAAAAAGGACCTAACTAAAAAGATTGTAAAAGTTTTGGGGAGGTAACTGTAATTTTCAAAAGTTGTACTGGAGGTTCTTAATAGTGCATATAACAGACTCCAGAAATGGAAAGTAGAGAAAAATTGGGTCGAAATGGAACACCACGGTTTTTCCCGAAAACGCATTGTTTGAGAGATACAATGGATTCTTGACCAAGGGTATTTTTGTCATTCTTGTGATAATAATGTATACAATGGAAAACAAGACACGTAAAGGTATTCGAAGTAAACGAAAGGACTCCGCAGTGATCGATGTTGAAGAACGAACCTAAGTGGAGACCCGAATCACGTAAGGACCTAAAGGGAATTTTTACAAAAGTCAAGAGCATGAGCGTAATTTTTATAAATTAGTTCAAAATCAAGAATGAATGTCGGAAATGGAAACTAGAGGTTGAAAGGAGGAGAACGGTACATTTTACGTGTCGTAAAAACACCCGATTAGGAAGAAAAGGCAAAACCTTCAATTGAAGGGTATTTTGGTCTTTTCACTTTCACCCAAGCATCAAGTGGGACATGTATGATAATTTAAGGACCATTTTGGTAATTTTCCAAGGAAGGACACATGTTGCAATCTTATCCATTTAACCTTTTGTTTTGGCAAAATCCCATCCACATGCTAAAAAGGCAAAGAAGGACACATGTTGCAATCTTATTCATTTAGTCTTTTGTTTTGGCAAAATCCTATCCATTAAAAGAAAAAGAAAAAAAAGGAAATAAATTTATATGTACAAACGTGTACATATAAGATCCATTCTCTTGAAATCTCTAGAATACAAAAAGCCAAAACACCTTCTCCTTCTCCAAGCAAAAGCCGTGGCCTCCAACAAAAACATTCAAGGAATTTCCAAGTTTCTAGGTGAAAGTTTAGAAGAAAGTTACCAATTCCAAGGTAAGGAAATTCATCTAAGGTCTTATTTCTTTCATTGGTTATATTATTTGCAAGATACAAATGAAAGAAAAGTTGGGAAGATTATGGGAAAGTTAAGAAAGTGAAGAGAAATTAGATTAAATGATCCATACATGTAGAAGTGATGAGTAAATGGTAATTAGTAGCTTTAGATAGTAAGAATCAAGTCTTGAACATATAGTTTTTATCACGTTCTTACTATGGAAGTTATGAAAATTATAGGAAATCAAAGGGATAAAGAAGAAGAAGGGAAGAAAGAATAAGACAAGCAAGGAACAAAGCAAATAAACAAGGTTTGGTACTTAAATCATTGCCTTTTCAATTAATTCACATATATTGCATTATGGGATTTTTGAAATGGTTTTGAAATAATGTTATTATGTGTGGTAAATATGTGGGAAAGTGCTTTTGAACCATTTGTAATCAATTGATTGTGAAAAGAATGAAAACAAAACAAACTAGCTAAATTTGCTCAACTATCCATAAACTTTGATGAACTTTTAATCACTCCTTTGGTTTGATTTTTGAAAGAGGGACCCTTAGTCTTTCAATGGTATCACAAAAGGAGTCTAAAAATCAATTTTGCAAGAAAAAAATGAATTTCCCTCAAATTTTGAAAATTGGGCCGAATGGTCCCTTTTGGGCACCATTCTGCAGCTTTCATTTTGGGCAGTCCGTTGAAGGGGCAAACGAAAGAATTTTTCGACGAAATTTTACATGCATTTAGTTAACTTATGAAAGTGTTTTCCTGCAAAAATTCATCAAAAAATAAGGTTGTTCACTTGGTTAAAACTGTTGCCAAAGTTGACTGATTTTCAGCAGTAAAACAGATTTTACTATTTAGTTGTCGCGCGCCATTGTGTTGCCGATTTTACGTGCCGTGCTACTATTCATTTGGTCATTTTTCTAAATGTGTTAAAACTTGAATATTATGATATGGATTGATGTTAAATCATATAAAATGACATGAAGGAGAATTGGAAATGATCAGAAAGGCATCATGACAAGCTATTCCGACAATACATACCTTATGGAAAAATCATGATCTATTGAATATCATGACCAAAGTAATTTAATAAATTATTTATGCTCTACTTGGTATATCAGAACCCTTGAGATAAGGGTATGATGCATCATACTATTACTGCAGTACTACTTATGACATGATATGATATTCCGGCTGAAGGTCGATGATTACAATGACATGATCAATGATGCAATGATAATGGCCATTGGCACATGTGCAAGAATTATGATGAAAGATAATGAAATATGATCATGATGAGATATGTTTATCATGACCCTTCCTTATCCGCTGATGTTCTGTTAAACCAGTAGAGCAACCAAAATGATAAAAGCAAGAAAAATGATTTAAATTCAAATTATTCAGTCAAGCCTTTTTACCTTCTGTGTTTTGTATTTATTCCTTTCAATTATTTAAAGTATATAAATGTATGTTCAAATCATTCTTTCATTTTATTTATTTATTGCAATGATTTAAGTACCCACTAAGCAATTGCTTAGCGAGTTTAGTTTCCCTCTAAACTCGTAGGTTAAACGAGGAGACGAGATTGCAGCATGTCCTGCGCAGCTGGCCTTGACTACTACTTTGGGTAGGAGTTTGGATATGATTGATTGTAGCAATATGGCATGTACATAAGCTTGTATGATCTAGCAAAAAAAATGTATTATACTGTAAAGCTAGAACACGTACACTGCTAGTGATCTAATAAATCTTATTTGGATTTAGCACTTATGTATGCAAGTATAGAAGTGTGAATTCTTCTTGCAGGATTGTAGTTGAGGTTATAAGGGTGGATTATTGGGAGTGTGCTTGAGTTGAATTGTGAAACAAAATTGTTTTCAAAAATCAAGAAAAATCAGTTTTGGCGACACTTGGGACCTCCATTTTTAGGGGAGGTTCTGGCAGAATTTTTTAAAATCTGCACTTAAAATTGGCTAAGTAAAATGTTAAGACACAACCACCATGAGATAACAGTCCATCTTGGTCTATAAACGTAGGCTAAGATGGGGTGTTACATTTAGTGGTATCAGAGCAAGGTTTAGCCGGTCCTGGAAATTTCAACATAGGAGGATACACATTTTATGTTGGGAGTGGCCATTACCAATGTAAAATGGGATATCCTATAGCAGATAAGAAATGAGAGCATATATCATTTAGGTACGAAATGTCAGTATAGTAGAAAGAATATTATAAATACATGAGTATATAAGGTACATTTGATAAAGGAAAATCTAATAGTGATTACGTACATGCCATATAGGAAAGTTAATGTGTTGAGTCAAGCCAGCTGCTAATCCTTATCACGATATATGTATACGGTATAAGGTTGCAGGAGGCAAAATCACAAAGAGTTATAGATCAAGAGAAGGAATCACATGCTTTCGTATCCATAAATGTAGAAATGGGTCTTGGACTTATGCCACGACCTGCAACGGTGGCTGTGGAAGGCCCCGAAGTCTATTTAAGATAGATGACAGTACCATTGCAATAAACGGCAAGAATGGTACCTGTTGCTACCAAAAGAGAAAGGAAGTCCCCAATTGAGAAGTTAAGGAAATATGGGGCTAAAGAATTTAAGGCTAGTAGAGAAGAAGGATTTGAAGAAGTTGAGTACTGTTTGGACAGTACCAGTAGGGCATTGAAACAACTGAGATGCACACCAGATAAAAGATATATTTATGCCATGTCCCTTTGGGTAGAAGAAACAAACACTTGGTAAAACATACTTAAACGCAAGGAGAAATGAGTTTATATATCTACAGCAAGGAAGAATGACAGTATCTGAGTATGATAGAGAGTTCACTCGCCTCAGTAAGTATGCAAAGAAAATGATAGAAACAAAGCAAGAAAGACGTCAAAGGTTTTGGAAGGATTAAATAATGGAATTAAAGTACAATTAATAGTCATGGACGTGTTTGAATTTTCAAGATTAGTTGTGAAAGTTTTAGGTATTGAGAGGGTATACATGGATTAGAGAAGTAGACACCAACGTATGCAACAAAAGAGAGTACAAACTTAAAGCTTAGGAAGATTTCGACAAGTTGGGAAGAAGTTTAGAAGTGAAGATAGTTTCACACAGTAAAGCCGGCGATTGCAAAGCCAAGGATCCGGC
The DNA here is from genome assembly GCA_947685225.1 of Garcia nutans. Classification (NCBI taxonomy): domain Eukaryota; kingdom Viridiplantae; phylum Streptophyta; class Magnoliopsida; order Malpighiales; family Euphorbiaceae; genus Garcia; species Garcia nutans. The sequence continues at coordinate 44,090,640 of CANTUV010000045.1, forward strand.
CAAGGTTCAAGGTGCCAGACATCCGTAGCTAGTATACCGGGGTCCTTATAAGGGGTTCCAGTAGAAGGTTAGATAGGCGTATATGAATGTAAAAATGAAAATGTATATAAGAAAATGAAATTTGAAGAATGGAATAAAAAGAGGAACAGAATAAGAGGAAAAAAGAAAAGTACGTAAAATGTTAAGACCAAACGGTAAGAGATAAAATAGATAGAACTTAGATAACAAAGATGAGTGAACAGAAATAAGTATATGAGAAATTCTCATGTCCGGCCACTATAGAATATGTACAATAACCCCATGTACAATATTCACATAAGCAGATGAAGTAAGCGAACTAAGAAGATACTGCTGACCCGACACCGTCGTGTTGAAATTTAGCAGGGAACCGGAGTTAACCGTGCTCAACCAATGATGATGGGTGACCATCCCGTGAAGTCTTAATAAGGTAGGTGACGGACCATATGAGTAGAAACTAGATGAAATTTAATCAAAACACTGTATTGTGATTCCTCCTGAAAATGCCTCAATGTAATCATCTAAATTAAGAAATTATAAGAAGAAGATATATGAGATTTATGAATTCAGGAAATGATGGAAAAAAAAAGAGAGAAGAGAAAGAGAGAAATTAAGAACCAAAGAGGTAGAAAGTGCAGAATTAAAATTAGAAAAAAAAAGAATGAAAGTAATAACAACCCAAAGACTAGGTAAAGGAAAAAGGAAAAAGTAATAATTCAAAAATTACTAGAGGATTGGAAAGAAATATAGATTTAAAGGATATATTACTCCTCTATGCAAACACTGTGGATGAAGACATAAGAGTGAATGCTGGTATTTAACAGATGGATGCTGGGAATGCGGGGCACCAGATCGTGTTAGGGTAAACTGCCAGAAAGACAAGTGAATGCACCCGCACCGACAGAAGAATCATGGCCCGCTTTTGGCCGAGGCCGAAGCAGGGGAAAGGAAAGTGATTCAAATTTTCAAAGAGCACAATCAGAGACCGTTGACTAGCTCAATTCAAGTACACCAGCTAGAGCCTACACAATGAAAATTTAGAAGAATTACCAGTAGGATATGTTAAGTTTGAAACATTAGTTATAAATTCGATAAGAGACGAGGTAGTTACACACAAGTGATTAAAGAATGTTCTATAGAGTTACATGAAAATGCATTTCCAGAAAATTTAATAGAGTTACCATTCTGAGAATTTGACGTAATGTTGGTATTGGATTGGCTAACAAGGCATAAAACAGTGGTTGATTATATGAAGAAAGAGAGTAACACTTCATACTCCTCACAAGGAGGAAGTGACGGTAGTAGGAAAGAGAGCCAATTACCTAAACAACATAACAGCAGCAGTTACAACAAGGCGTTCCATACAAACGGATGTGAGGCACACTTGGTAAGAACTATGGAAGCAAAGAAGAATGTGATAAATATTCAAGAGGTATCAACAATGTGTGATTTTCTCGATGTTTCTTTAGACGAGCTACCCGGATTATCACCTAAGAGAAAAGTAGGATTCACTATAAATGTATATCCGGGAACTACACCGGTGTTGGTTGCCTCATACTGAATGGTACCAACGGAACCCAAAGAAATGAAAACACAATTATAGAAGCTACTCGACAAGAGTCTTATACGGCCAAGTATTTCTTCATGGGGCACGCCAGTACTCTTCGTCAAGAAGAAAGATAAATCCTTAAGGTCATATGTGAACTATAAGTAGTTGAATGAGCTTACGATTAAGGATAAATATCCATTACCATCCTTCGACGATGTATTCGACCAACTTAAAGGAACTAAGGTCTTTTAAAAAAATATATAAATCACCAACTGGGATATCAGCAGCTACGGATCAAAGGAAAAGACATTCCAAAGACTACATCTAGAACTCGATACGGATGTTATAAGTTCCTTGTAATGCCTTTTGAGCCCACACATGTGTTAGTAGTGTTCATGGATTTAATGAATCATATCTTTCATCCATACTTTGACCAATTTATAAATGGTGTTCATAGATGACACCTTCATTTATTTAAGGAACAAAGAAGAATACGATCGATACTTTTGCATAGTATTGCAAATGTTGCGAGAGAAGCAGTTGTACGTCAAACATGACAAATGCAAGTTTTGATTGGAAAAAGTGACATTATTAGAACACACCATATTAGCATAAGGCATTAAAGTAGGTCTTAAGAAAATGAAAGCCATTTTGGAATGGAAAACACCAAAGACAGTGATAGAAGTAAGAATCTTCTTAGGACTGACTGGGTACTATTAATGTTTTATAAAAGGGTTTTCCATTATTATCATCCCAATGACAAGGTTGTTCAAAGGAATGCCAAACTCCAATGGACTGATAAATGTTAGAGGAACTTTGAGAAACTAAAGGAAAAGTTAACGAATGCTTCAATACCCATACGGCCCGTGTCCAGCAAAGAATTTGTGATATATAGTGATGCTTCACACATCGGTTAAGGTTATATGCATATGAAAAAGGATAAAATAGTCGCATAAGTCTTTTGATGATTTAAACCATACGAAAAAAATTAATAATAACCCGGCACACTGTTTGGAATTAACAGTTATCGTATTGGCTTTCAAGATTTGGAGATATGATTTATGTGGAGAAAAGTGTTATATTTATACAGACGCAAAAGTTTAAAATATCAGCCAACCCATGAGGATCTCAATTTATGGTAAGGAAAGTAAGCCCAAGTTTTGGAAATAACAGCTAAGTTATAAATTATCATCTAGGAAAAGCTAACGTGGTGGCCGATGCACTTGGTGGAAATTTGATACCAGCCTTAGGCGCTATAAAGATCAGTTTAAGACCAATGGAAGAGGAAGTACTAGTAATAGAAATGCAAGCATAAACTATGTTTCTTTTCAAGAAATTCATCAAGTGCAAAAGAAAAATGAACAAATACAAAAATGGATCAAGCAAGTGCAAGGAGGAAAGAATATAAAATTCTAAATTTCTAAGAACAGTAGTTTGTATTATGACAATAGAGTAATGATACTAACAATGGGAGACATAAGAAAGAAAATTTTTTTTGAAAAGCATATAGTAGTCTCTACGCAATGCATCCAGGAGTTACAAATGTATCAATATCTAAAGAAGTTTTAATTGTAGCCTAGAATGAAGAGAGATGTTGTTGATTTTATGACCAAATGTTTAATATGTCAACAAGCAAAAGTGAAATATCAAATACTATCGGGACTGTTACAACTAATTCCCACTCTGGTATGAAAATGGGAACATATCACTATGGATTTCGTCATAGAACTACCAATGACACGAGGCCAGCATGACGTTGTTCGGATAATCGTTGACTGCCTAACTAAGTTAGATCATTTTCTACTTTTACTAATGGATTATTCAATAGATAAGTTGGTGGAAATGTACACCAAGGAAATTGTACGATTACACAGGATTCCAATGTCTATCATTTTAGGCAGAGGTCCACAGTTCACCATGAATTTATGGATGAAGTCGCAAACAGCTTCTGAAACCCAAACAAATTATAGCACTGCCTTTCACCCGTAAACAGATGGACGATTTGAAAGAGTAATCCAAATTTAGGGAGGACATATTAAGAGTATGTGTTATAGAATTTAAGGGTGGCTGGAATAGGTATTTGAGTTTAATTGAATATGCATATAACAACGACTATTAATTCAGCATACGGTGACGCCCTATAAAGAATTATACAAAAGAAAACATGGAACACTAGAGTGTTGGACGAAATTAAGTAAAGACAAGATAAAATCATATGCGGGTAGGTAGGAGCAAAATCATATGCAGACTCGAAACGAAGGGACATAGAACTCTAAGTGGAAGACAAGGTTTTTCTTAAGACTTTCCTATGAAAGAAGGTATTAAGATTTAAGCAGAAAAGTAAGTTAAGCCTTAGGCTTATTGGACTATACGAGATCATCGAACGCATAGATCAATAGCCTATCGATTAACTCTATTACCAGAACTGAACAAAATACATAATGTTTTTCACGTTTCAATGATAAGGCAATATCGTTGAACTTCACACACGATATAAAGACACAAAACATCAGAGTCCAATCTGACCTAAATTATGAAGAAGAACCAATAGAAATTTTAGCACGAAAAGTCAAAGGATTAAGAACTCCAGTTAAAGTGCGGCGAAGGAACCATAGAATGGAAGAGATATTTTGGGAAAGAGAAGGAATAATGAGGATGGAAGCCTAAATTTTACACCCGATCGGCTTCGGGACGAAGCCTAAATTTTAGAGGGGAAGAAATGTCACGACCCAATTTGTACATATGTACAGTACATCCATGTACAGTACATCCGCGTACAGTAACAGGAGCCGTCCTGAGTAATCACCAAAGAACACGAAGTGAAAGGAAGCTCTATAGGATAAAAAGGACCTAACTAAAAAGATTGTAAAAGTTTTGGGGAGGTAACTGTAATTTCCAAAAGTTGTACTGGAGGTTCTTAATAGTGCATATAATAGACTCCAGAAATGGAAAGTAAAGAAAAATTGGGTCGAAATGGAACACCACGGTTTTTCCCGAAAACGCATAGTTTGAGAGATACAATGGATTCTTGACCAAGGGTATTTTTGTCATTCTTGTGATAATAATGTATACAATGGAAAACAAGACACGTAAAGGTATTCAAAGTAAACGAAAGGACTCTGCAGTGATCGATGTTGAAGAACGAACCTAAGTGGAGACCCGAATCACGTAAGGACCTAAAGGGAATTTTTACAAAAGTCAAGGGCATGAGCGTAATTTTTATAAATTAGTTCAAAATCAAGAATGAATGTCGGAAATGGAAACTAGAGGTTGAAAGGAGGAGAACGGTACATTTTACGTGTCGTAAAACACCCGATTAGGAAGAAAAGGCAAAACCTTCAATTGAAGGGTATTTTGGTCTTTTCACTTTCACCCAAGCATCAAGTGGGACATGTATGATAATTTAAGGACCATTTTGATAATTTTCCAAGGAAGGACACATGTTGCAATCTTATCCATTTAACCTTTTGTTTTGGCAAAATCCCATCCACATGCTAAAATGGCAAAGAAGGACACATGTTGCAATCTTATTCATTTAGTCTTTTGTTTTGGCAAAATCCTATCCATTAAAAGAAAAAGAAAAAAAAAGGAAATAAATTTATATGTACAAACGTGTACATATAAGATCCATTCTCTTGAAATCTCTAGAATACAAAAAGCCAAAACACCTTCTCCTTCTCCAAGCAAAAGCCGTGGCCTCCAACAAAAACATTCAAGGAATTTCCAAGTTTCTAGGTGAAAGTTTAGAAGAAAGTTACCAATTCCAAGGTAAGGAAATTCATCTAAGGTCTTATTTCTTTCATTGGTTATATTATTTGCAAGATACAAATGAAAGAAAAGTTGGGAAGATTATGGGAAAGTTAAGAAAGTGAAGAGAAAATAGATTAAATGATCCATACATGTAGAAGTGATGAGTAAATGGTAATTAGTAGCTTTAGATAGTAAGAATCAAGTCTTGAACATATAGTTTTTATCACGTTCTTACTATGGAAGTTATGAAAATTATAGGAAATCAAAGGGATAAAGAAGAAGAAGGGAAGAAAGAATAAGACAAGCAAGGAACAAAGCAAATAAACAAGGTTTGGTACTTAAATCATTGCCTTTTCAATTAATTCACATATATTGCATTATGGGATTTTTGAAATGGTTTTGAAATAATGTTATTATGTGTGGTAAATATGTGGGAAAGTGCTTTTGAACCATTTGTAATCAATTGATTGTGAAAAGAATGAAAACAAAACAAACTAGCTAAATTTGCTCAACTATCCATAAACTTTGATGAACTTTTAATCACTCCTTTGGTTTGATTTTTGAAAGAGGGACCCTTAGTCTTTCAATGGTATCACAAAAGGAGTCTAAAAATCAATTTTGCAAGAAAAAAATGAATTTCCCTCAAATTTTGAAAATTGGGCCGAATGGTCCCTTTTGGGCACCATTCTGCAGCTTTCATTTTGGGCAGTCCGTTGAAGGGGCAAACGAAAGAATTTTTCGACGAAATTTTACATGCATTTAGTTAACTTATGAAAGTGTTTTCCTGCAAAAATTCATCAAAAAATAAGGTTGTTCACTTGGTTAAAACTGTTTCCAAAGTTGACTGATTTTCAGCAGTAAAACAGATTTTACTATTTAGTTGTCGCGCGCCATTGCATTGCCGATTTTACGTGCCGCGCTACTATTCATTTGGTCATTTTTCTAAATGTGTTAAAACTTGAATATTATGATATGGATTGATGTTAAATCATATAAAATGACATGAAGGAGAATTGGAAATGATCAGAAAGGCATCATGACAAGCTATTCCGACAATACATACCTTATGGAAAAATCATGATCTATTGAATATCATGACCAAAGTAATTTAATAAATTATTTATGCTCTACTTGGTATATCAGAACCCTTGAGATAAGGGTATGATGCATCATACTATTACTGCAGTACTACTTATGACATGATATGATATTCCGGCTGAAGGCCGATGATTACAATGACATGATCAATGATGCAATGATAATGGCCATTGGCACATGTGCAAGAATTATGATGAAAGATAATGAAATATGATCATGATGAGATATGTTTATCATGACCCTTCCTTATCCGCTGATGTTCTGTTAAACCAGTAGAGCAACCAAAATGATAAAAGCAAGAAAAATGATTTAAATTCAAATTATTCAGTCAAGCCTTTTTACCTTCTGTGTTTTGTATTTATTCCTTTCAATTATTTAAAGTATATAAATGTATGTTCAAATCATTCTTTCATTTTATTTATTTATTGAAATGATTTAAGTACCCACTAAGCAATTGCTTAGCGAGTTTAGTTTCCCTCTAAACTCGTAGGTTAAACGAGGAGACGAGATTGCAGCATGTCCTGCGCAGCTGGCCTTGACTACTACTTTGGGTAGGAGTTTGGATATGATTGATTGTAGCAATATGGCATGTACATAAGCTTGTATGATCTAGCAAAAAAAATGTATTATACTGTAAAGCTAGAACACGTACACTGCTAGTGATCTAATAAATCTTATTTGGATTTAGCACTTATGTATGCAAGTATAGAAGTGTGAATTCTTCTTGCAGGATTGTAGTTGAGGTTATAAGGGTGGATTATTGGGAGTGTGCTTGAGTTGAATTGTGAAACAAAATTGTTTTCAAAAATCAAGAAAAATCAGTTTTGGCGACACTTGGGACCTCCATTTTTAGGGGAGGTTCTGGCAGAATTTTTTAAAATCTGCACTTAAAATTGGCTAAGTAAAATGTTAAGACACAACCACCATGAGATAACAGTCCATCTTGGTCTATAAACGTAGGCTAAGATGGGGTGTTACATCTCAAGTAATTGGTAAGATTTCTTTCCAAATTTAAGAGTTTCTTTCAAGTTTAAGAATATGTGTAATTTATGATTTTTGATGGAGTGTTAAATAATTGTTTAAATGGTATGGATAATGTTATTTTGATGTGTAAAAGAAGATTTTAAGGTTGGAAGATTAAAATGGTTAGGTTTGGTGGTAGCTTGGAAGAATAAGAGAGTGAATTAGGGTTTTGATGGGAAATTGTAAAGAACTATTGTAAATGGAATTTAATTGAATAAAAGTTGTTAGAATAGGTCTCTAATCTATTTTTGAACTTAAAATTTGTTTGGAATTGGTTATAAGGATTATCCAAAATTAAAGTATGTTAGCATAATTAATAGAAAATGAGTAGAAATGTGATAAATGAAGTTTGAATTATTAAAGTGACTAGAATTATGTTTTTAATGAATTATTTAAACTTATAATGTGGTTATAAGTTGAGTAGTGTGGGATTGCCCAATCCAAGAGGTGAAGAACATTTTAGTGAAGTTAAGGAAATGAAGTAAACTTGGCTTGGAAGTTGCCTTAAGTGAAAGTTAGTACATACTTTGGTAATCATGTATTAAAATGCATTGAACGGACATGCTACATTGTGTGTTGAATTTTTACTTTGCTACTTTAATGTGAGTATTCACATGTAAAGTGCATAGTTATGTGTTGAGAAGTGTGATATGTATAATGTATGAGTTCTTAAGCCATTTTAAAATGGCCAATGGCATTATAGTGTGTGATTGTGGAAAAATGGGTTTTATGCCATTTATGGTGTATGGTACAACCACATGATGTAAGTGGCATGGAATGTGATATTTATGATAAGAATATATGGAAATATAGAGAAATGATGGAAAAGTGCTGGAAAGTGATGAATGGCATAATTGGATATGTTATGTGATAATGTGAAATGATGTGTGTTACCTTATATAAAATTCTATTTCAGATATTTGTGTTTGGTGGTCATGCCTATTATATGATTTTCCTTTGGGCTAGATATTGGGCGTCAATTATGATATTTTTTGCCTTCGGCACTAGACACTGGGTGTCACTATTTATGATATTATTTTCTATTGGGGCTAGACACAGAGGTGTCAAGATAGACAAAAACAATATCTCTGACATTTGAATATTATATAGGGTTACTTGGGCCTAATGTATGTGATTGCATTATTTTGATGGAATTTGTGAAAGTGTGTACATATAAAAGCATTAATCATGATATGTTTTAAAGAAGTTTGCAATACATTATTTTTAAATTATTTTTACTATCAAAGTATGTACCACTAAGCTTTAGAGCTTAGCATGGTAGTTTGTATCACGCAGGTGTTAGAATTGCATACCAAAATTATTCGAACTGTGATTGGAATTTGAAGTTTGAGTTGTGCCACTAGACTTGACCTTGGTGTTGGATTGCATATCATGTAGATATATATATACATACACATGTAGATATATATATATATACAAGTATTTATCAACTGTATTATGTGTATTTGTATACAAAAAGAGTTTATGAACATGATTATGTAATTATAGTTTTGCAAATGTAAACAATTTACATTTTCATATATTTGTGAATTTCTCAGAAATGAATGAATACATGTTTGGAGAAATTATTGAGTATTTTGATGATAATGAATTTGGAAGTGCTTTTCAATGGCAGGTTGTGTGATTTTGGTTTTAGATTTATTGAAACTACAGTTAAAACTCTAGTAAATTTTTTTGGAGATTTTCTTATAAAGATTTTCTGAAATGCTAAATATAAATGTATTTATTTAATAAGTTAGTTTATTAAAAATGTAATTATTTTAATAATTAAGTATATGAGATATTCACAGGCAATTATGGCGGCACCTTGTATTTTGTATATGTATTTTATGTATATAGGGTATATGTACTGTACGTATATAGAGTATAGGCGTATTACATATTCAACAGTATATATATTTATAACATTGTAATTGTATATTTTTAAATGAGAGTGTTTCTACAGTTAATTACTATAGCACTCTTGTATTTTATATATGTACTTTACGCATATGGGATATATGTATTATATGTATATAAGGTATAAGGTGGTTATAGTGACAAGATACAACTGATTGGTTGGTGGTTTGTAAAATCAAAACTCGGTCACTTATTGATCTTCCTAAATCATCAATAAAAAAAAGTAGAATTGAGATATTTCCTTTCAAGAAGATGAATGTGATTTGTGCATGAAGAGACAAAATAACAAAGAATGATGATCCAAGTCCTTTGAATGAACTATTCAGGCAATTAGTTGACATTAGTACAGGGGATTCTAAATCAAATGAACATATTCTTGAATCAGATTCGACATTAGAATGGGAGAAGTCTAATTAGTTTATACATTATGTAATTATTAATTTATTTTGGAATTAAATTTATTTTAATTAAATTAATATTATGAATATTACATTATGTAAATATCTTGTAATTTAATTACCTGTCCATCATTTTAAATTTACACTAAATTAAATATTTTAAATAATTTGAAAATGTTACTAATGGATTATGAATATAATTTAAAATTTTGTAAAAAATAAAATTAAAAATTTACTAACATATAACTGAAAGCTTTTAAAAAGTTTATAAACCAAATACCAACTGATTACCAACAATTTCTTCTAAATTTTTAATATATTTACTTGATGATTTACTGACCCAAGTTTTGGATCCTTTTGTTGACGAATTACCGACAACCTATATAGTTTTGAAAAGGAAAAATTTATAGTTTTGAAAAGGAAAAAATATATCAATGGTGTCTGAACTTTTCAGTTTTTTCCATTTTTGGTGTATGTACAATTTCTTTTTTCCTAGTTTTGAGTCTGACCTTCATTAATTGGCTATATTTTAGTGTCTTAGGCTAATTTGCCCATCGCCGAAGTGATGACTAGGATGAGTGGGTTCTATTTTCATCAAAAATAAGTGCCACATCATTTAATGTTGTTAAAGTGATGAAAATGGCCTCACTTTATCAGATACTCTTATTTTGATTAGGCATTTCGGGTTTATTAATTCATCTATTTTGGCTGAAAGATTCATCAAAAAAGTTGAAGAAGAAGAAATAATTACAATTTGTACAAATTTTCTCCCTAAATAAGGTTTCATTTAATTGCCTAAACTCTAAATCGAAAAACAAGAAGAATAAGAAGAAAAAAAATAAGAAGAAAAAGCAAAAATAGGAGTTGTACATCCGCCAAAAGGAGGATCCTTAGAACTCCATCTTCGCTGACATTGACATTGGTGGCTTTCTCATTATACTACAATGGTTTGGTGTGTCAACTTTCAATGCTTTTTTCATTAGGGTTCTTCTTGCTTTGATTAAAGGAGTTGGGATCATGCTTAATTAGGTCATGAGTGCTCAACAAAATATGGCTATAATGATTGATGATTTCATGCCTATTATGGTTGGTGGACCTAGATTCCCGGAGAGTCCTCTAGGCTAGCCCCCAACTATAACTCTAGATTATACAAGAGTCGGTGTCCTCAAGTGTATCTAAGTCAAGTTCATGGTTCGAGGGCTTGTTTTGAGGGAAGAAGGATGAACCAACAGCTAGTAGTGGAAGCAAGATAAAGATTTTAGAGTGTTTCGATGTGCCACTAGTGCCAAATTTTGAGTACAAGTGAAAAATTACTCATCTAAAGAGCTTTAATTTTTTTTTTTGTTCTTAGGTGGTATTGATTGATAAGTGTATAATTGATGATATTTTTGTCACTATTTCTTAATAATTTATTGTCAAATTAAGTTTAATTTGTTTGTTCAAGTGTTTATTAGGGTTGATTCCAGGAACTTTTGACACGTTGGGACCTTAAGGTTATTTAGGCTGGAATCATGGATGAAAGACAAGGGAAGAATCTATTTTGGGCACATTCTTCAAGTGACATGCCCAGTGACATGGTCGTGTCAATGGCTGTGTCATTCAATTACTTTACAGAAGCTTTGAAATGCCCAGAAACATGAGTGTGTCACTGAACGTGCCATTACTCCTGACTTACAAAAGCTGTGACACGCCCAATGACACGAGCGTGTTCCTGACTCAACATTACAGTAGCAACAACATGCCCAAGGACATGGGCGTGTCACTGCCCATGTCATTAAAGTTCGAAACAACACCATTGACACTCCTACAGACACGGGAGTGTCAAGAAAAAATATCTGGGCTATAAAATCTGAGCTAAAGAGCAAATTAGGGATCCATTTTTATTTTCAGAGCTGACCTTCCAAGAAAAAAGAGAGTTTTTGGCAGCCAAGAGTGAAGGTGAAGACCCAATTCTTTCCAGATTTAATCCAAGATCCGAGGATTGAAATGAAGAAAACACAAATCGTTCATTATGGATTGTTTGAATTCTTTTACTTATTTCCTCTATTTTGGTTTTCTGGTTATGAATATGAGCTAAACATTTTATCTATCTAGATATCTTTATTGTATGGATTGAATAGTTCTTATTAAATTAAATCATTTGATTGAGTTGTTTTATCCTTTTAATTCTTAATTTCTTATTTTCAATTGATAATAGCATGCTTATTGATTGGTTGCAATTTTCATATTATTAACTTGAGGAAAGCTTGATATGAACAGAATGCTTATTAGGATTGATGGTTAATTGAAGTGTTACAGATAGACTTACAAAACCCTTTGGTTTAAAGTTCCTTGTTCTTATTGCAAGATCTATTTAATTATGCTTAAGAAGAGATTCCTAGCATTCTACTTAGTGATTAGGGATTAATTCACTTGGAAGAGGTTTTAATCTAATTTAAGGGAATGCCAATTCAACTCTATTATTTGATTTAATTTAATTGATATTCATAAATACTTTTTATGGTTAGGGGGATTCAATATCTGGATAGTATTTTCATCACCAACTTTTGTTGCACAATATTCAATTTTTATTCACTTTAGTTTATATGTAATTTGTCTTTTATTTTAATCATCATACAAACTATTGATTTACTAAATAACAGTTAAAATTTGGACTAATATTTGACCTTGTCACTAGTGGAATGATATCTTACTCACTGTTTTATTACTTGAGCGACCTGTGCACTTGCGGTAACACTGCGATAGCATAGATACGTCATCATTGATTTTGTCATTGATGGCCCTTTGGAGCTCCAAAGTTGATGAACCTAAAATTTTACCAGCCAATTTTTATACATGAATTCATTTCATTAATCTTTTCATGTATTCATGCTCATCTTAGTGAATTTGCTTATGGGTTCAAATTATTCCAAATTGTGTCTTGTTGCTTTCTTTTTATTAATAGTATGTGCCATACATACAATGGAAAAACAAGATTGCATTTTATTTTTGCTGTTGGCCATATCCTTGACACGTAAACTCTATTTTGGTCTTTTACACTAAAATTGAAAGGGTGTAATCTTTTTTATAAGTGATTTTGCCATAGGACTTAAGTTTTTTCAAGTGTTCTGAAAAATCAACCATGTCATGACCATCCCAAGTCTTGAGTGACCGTGCCTTTAACACCCGTAGTTTTATTAAATATAATTAAATAAATAATTTGAAAGGGTTAAATGAGGTGTTGGAAGAAGAGAAATAGCTAATGTATATATAGGATACATGTCAAATATACATAAAATATATATATCACTAGAAAATGATAAAAGTCAAAAAGTGAAATGATAAAAGTCAAAAAGTAGAAAGGGTAAAAAGGTAAAAGTTTAAAAAATAATAAATCAAAAATTAAATTTTTTTTTCGTGGAAGAAGAAAAATAGGAAATTTTAAGTAAATAATTATATATATATATATGATTGTAAATAAAAGGTATAAATTAAAAAGCCACTTCTTCTTCTTCTTAGAATTTAAGAAGTTTCTCTTGCATAAGTGAATATGTGAAATTTGCAATTTCTAAAGAGATTTCAATAATTTTTTAAATGGAATGGGATGAAGTTATCTTGGTGTAGAAGTAATTATTTCAAAGTTTGTTGGCAGAAATGTTTGAGTAAGGTAGAGAGTAAATTAGGGTTTTAATGGGATTTTTGGATAGAAGTCTTATAATTGGAATTTAATTGATTAAAATATTTTAGAATGGGTCTCTAATACTACTTTTGAACAAATAATTTGATTTAGGATTGGATAAAGTATATTTTCCCAATCAAAGTATTGTAGGACTTTTGGAAAAGTAAAGGTTGAAGATGGAATTATGTTTGGTTTTTGGGACATTTGAGGTTAGTATGTACTTTGATAACATATGTATTTATTTCATTTGAAATTGCTTAGCACATTGTGATTTTTGAAAATGAGCTAAGCTACTTTATTGTTAGAAATTATGGCATATGTGCATTGTTGTATGTGAAAGTGTGGGAAATACTTGGATTCTGAGATATTATGCCATTGTAGAATGATTAATATCCTTGTTATGTATAATTTGTAAAATTGCATTTTGTGCACTTAGAATGGGAATTATGCCACATAGTGAATATGGGAAGAAAGTTTACTTGTATGGTTGGAAACATGTGGAAAATATGCAAATAACATGTGGAATATGGAAAAAATTGATAAAAAAAAAAGTGGATAGGAAATGATAATGTATATGAAATGTGTGGTTGCCTTATATAGTATCTTGTTACAAAAAATTGTGTTTACTAAAAATTGTTTTTGGTGCTATTAGATTGGCATGCCATGGACATGAAATATTATTTGCCATTGGGGCTAAACTTAGTGGTGTCACATATGGTTTTTATTTGCCTTAGGGCTAGACACGGTAATGTCACTTATGATTATTAGTTGCCTCCAGGCTAGACACAGAGGTGTTGCAATAAACCAAAATAATATCTCTAGAACTTGAATACTATATGGGGTTATTTTGGCCAATGCATGTGATCATGATACCTTAGTGATTATGTGAGTAATGCATGTGTTTAATCATAATACATTTCACATTTGAAAGAGAAACATAGTGCATTGTTTTTATTAAATTATTTTTATTATTAAAGTACATACCACCAGGCTTGTAGCTTAGCACGATTGTCTTCATCGCACAAGTGACAAAGTAGTGGTAGAGAGCCCCACTAGACCAGACCAAGTCTAGATTTTTGGACTTACATTTGAAGTTTGTCATTTTTCCACTAGACCAGAGCCACTTGTATAGCATGTAAATATTTGTTTTACTAAACTTATTATGTTTGTATGTATTATAATGTTATATAATAATGTTGTAACTTTAAAGTTTGAATAGGTATTATAAATGTTTGAAATGTTTTTGTGTTTATATATACAAACATGTGATTTGGAGGTATTAAACATTTTTGGAGAAATATTGGAGTATTGGGTAAATGTATGAATAATGGGAATGTATTTTTATGCAAGTTGTGGAAATTTGATTTTTGCAAAACATCTGAATTACAGACAAAACTCTAGTGAATTTTTTCCTGAGATTTTCTTTTACATTTATATTTTTAACATGTAATTACTAACGTATATATAATTATTTTCCTTATAATTATATTTTATAAAGGATAAACTATTTTGTTAAAAGTATGGCAAATTTTTTAAGAACAAGAATGGTGACATTCTTGTATTCTTTACACGTATTTTACATATAATAGGTATTTGTATTATACATATATAGTTTATAAGGGTGTTACAGTGCTACAACTTATAAAAGCTTCAAAATCACATAGTAGGATTTGCAGTCTCAATTTTGACCGCTAAAACAAAAGGTGCGACCACTAGAAGCCTGGTGTGACCATTGCATAAGAGCAAAAATTTACTCAACATACAAAAGGATTTGCATTCAGAGATGTAGCAAACTCTAACAAGCGGTAGAGTTATCTCGCACTTCTCTAATAGTGTAGTGACCGCAAGAAGGTTGAAGGTAATTTAACAATTTTGTTATCAAGCTTTGCGGTTTGAAGCTCAGCGTGAGAGTCATCATCTCACCATGATACAAAGGTGGCACAACCACACCATTAAAGTTAGTCAGAGGTTTTGGTGGACATTTTGTGCACCAATGGAAGAAAGCCATATGGAATAGTCAAAACTAAAGAGAAATCAACCTATGATCCTTGTAACCACGATAGAGAGATAACAACTATGAAGTTCATATAGGGTGGCACATAATGGTTTCCATTGACATATCAGTTCCATGTGCACTAGCTGTTGGAACTAGCCAGTAGACACATGAGCATATTTGCAACTGTTCTGGGCCACACTTGACTACTAAACACATCTTGCGACCATAACACAAGGCATGCAACCATAAGAAGCTTCTGACAGCATTAAATGCATGATATTTTGTTTGGTGAAGCTTTGATCTTTAATATCTGAACTCCAGCATCTCTTTGGAGGGATGATGGCTATAAATACTTCATAAACACCATTTATTACAACTTTTAAGCAATTAATAGCTAAACTCTTGTAATTTTAATTCTCAATTTGCCTTGTACTTAAATTTTTATTTATTATTCTTTGAGTTTGGGTCTAAGTCATAAACACCATTATTGTAAGTTTGCTGTGAGCTTGTAAAACACTAGGTTAGAGAGTGAACCTTAGGAAAAATCTTATTGGGTTGTAAGAAAAGTCTCAAACCTTGTAAAAGTTCAGTGTGAGCTTATTAAAACACTAAGTTAGGGTTGGACTTGTAAAAATCCAAGCATATTGAAATAATCAACTTGTTTGTTAAGGATTGTTGAATCTGAACCACTACATATTGCTTGTTTCACTTTTTCTTTCTTCCCTAACTCTTAACTTATTTAAGAAATTTTAATTTCACCCTTAATCAATAAAAATCACAAATTCACCCCCTTCTCAATTGCCAACAAGGGACAACACTTGCAATTTCCTAAATGCTAAAGGGTGTTGGTTAATTTTGATATTCAAAAATAAGAGTATCTAATATAATGAGGTCATTTTCATCACTTTAACAACGTTAAATGACATGGCACTTATTTTTGTTGAAAACATGACTCACTTATCCTAGTCATCACTCTAGCGATGGGCAAATCGGCCTGAGACACTGAAATATAGCTAATTAATGAAGTTTGGACACTAAACTAGCCAAAATCAATGTATAAACACCAAAATAGAAAAACCTGACAAGTTTAGACACCATTAATATAATTTTTCCTTAAGAAAATCATATTAAAATAAGTTACCAACCATTTATTGACAATAACTTTTGACATAATAGAAATTATTAAAATAATGTACCGATAAACTGGGCGTCAGTAATTATCGATAAATTTCTTTTCACTCAGCATAGCAAAACAATTTGAGAACTAAAACTATTGTTAGTAAGTCATCAGTAATTGTCAACTGATTTTAATTTCTTTCAGTAATTGTTTTTGCTGATAAGGTAATAAAAAGACTAATTTTTTTGGTTAGTAAGTTATCGATAATTGTTTCACTGACATATTTTTTTATTATCGATGCAATTTTTCATTAGTAATACGCATGTTTTTTATAGTGTATCTTCCTTTATCAATAAATCTTCTGCTTTTTAGATATTAGGATGAATGTTCCATTTGTGAAAAGAATGTGCAAGTCTCTACAATCTAAAATTTATTTTATTTGTTCATGGCAGCATGAGCGTTCTTTTCTAAGAATGGTAATGCAAGTCCTTACTATCTGGATTTAATTTTTTATAATAGGCATTAAATGCTTAATGAGCAACTTATTCTCTTATGTATGAATCTTTAATTTTTTCTGAGTGGAATGGGAATTCATCATTTAGGAAGATACTTTCCTTGAGCTTCTTTATAAATAGACTTGAGAGACAATTTTTTATAGCATGAAGACAATTGAAACATTTAAAATTTAAAAATTCAAATTTCCAAATTTGGAACATGCGTGCTAAGTTGCCAACAAACCTTGAAATAGCTTCTATTAGAAAATGTTGCTTCTTGTGTCACTAAGACTGTTGAACCCTCCAAAATTCAACTGTTTAAATTTTTTGAGTTGGAAGGTACATTCCATGATAGAAACAAGCAATTGAGTTGCTTCTTCCTAAAATTCTAGAAATGAGTTTGGTCCTGAACAAGAATGCCAACTGAAAATGAGCATAAAGCTTACTTATGTCATGTAACACCCTTATACCCTTGTAGACCCTTATTTTTTTACTAAGTCCAAGCCCAAAATTTTAAAACAGCCCGAAAGGATTTTTATAATTTTGTTATTTAATATATTAAAATAAGAAAAAAAAGAAAATTATAAATATTTATATAATAAAAATAAAAAATAAAAAAATCAGATGAAGGAATCGACAGCGGCGTGCGGCAGGCTGGCGAGCGAATTGGTGAGGGCCAATTCGCCATAGGTTGCGCCTATAATGAATTGGAATGGGCCAATTTGCCACAGGCTGTTCCTGTGGTGAATTGCCGTGGGGCCAATTCGCCACAGGCAGCGCCTGAGGCAAAATTGGCGAGGGCCAATTTGTCGCAGGCCATGCCTGCAGCAAAATTGGTTCGTTCCTCACAGTCCAGTGCTCCAGCACCCTAGTGCTAGCAGCCTCGCAGCCTGGGCACACGTGCAGTTTTTGACGAATCCTTATTTAGTTTAGTTTTTAATATTTTCCTTAACAGTTTAATTTTCCTTAACCAACTAATATTATGTTTTTGGGATTTTTCTTATGAATAAGATGTGAAAATTATTCAGAGGGGGACTTTTGTAATTATTGTGAACTAGGACTTTTGGACTTGGATTTTCAGGGATTATTAGAGACTTTTTTCAGCAAAAGCTAAGAACTCTAAAACTATAGCAATTTTTAGCAAGAAGATTAAGGCAGCAAACAAGCAAGCAGTGACTATCTTGGTGTTATCTCATCCCAAATTTTTATCCAACGATTTTGGTGAAGCCTTCAAATGTAGGTATGTTTATCTAATTTTGTTTATCAAAAATCTTCTTCATCCATTAGCCATTGATCCATTAAAATTGATAAATTGTAACTCTAAAAACATATGCAATAATCCAATGAAAATCAACGAACAATATTTTCTAATTTTTTGATGACACAGTAGCCTCCCTTAGTTTTTTTAATATTTTCAAAGTAGTTATTTCTTCCAATTTCAAAACCTTAATTCTCTTTTCATAAAAATCTAAACCCTAATTCACTTAAAACCATAAAACTCTAATTAAATTTATTTTCCAAAATCATCACAGTGGCCATTATAATAACAGTGTTGGTTTTCTTAGAAATTAAAGCCCTAATTTATTTAAATCCTAAACTCTAAATTAAATTATATAGTAGCATAATCCTTTTTAAAAAGAATAACAATAATATTAGTACCTTAAAACCCCAAAACCCTAGTTTTTAAGTTTAAACCTTCTAAACCCTAAAGTATTAATTTTATTTAAAAACTCTAATTCAAGATGTAAACCCTAAACTTATACATTTGTGACTTTATATAATTTTAGATTTGATTATGTAGCTTATTATATGTTTTGAGGATTGATTTATTTGATTTCAATGTTTGATTCGTTTAATTTATCATGGATGAATGTTTTCTTGATTATTATTTACTTATTAAAATTGTAAGAGATATGTTTCCATGATTGGGTGCCTCATTAATTTAAATTATTTTTATATTTTGGGATTATGTGAGGGGGGATTTTTGCCCCCACTCCTGGTGGAATGGTTCTTGCGACTTCGGCACTGTTTAGGCTCGGGGCCTTAAAGAACATGGACCTAAGCCCGGAGAAAATGGAGTAGCCACCTGGGCGGGCAGGGAAAAAGAAAGGGGTGGATGACTCAATTTCTAAGGAATCACCAACCCCCTAATAGGTTCAGAAAGTTGGGTATGTATGGGAAAGGTGAGAAATGGCCCAGCACCCCTACAACGCCCAGTTCATTGGAACCGGCCTCCTTTTTAGGTCTTAATATTATAAAATTCTTAAATATGATAATAATATCCATATTACATGCAACAATTAAAATAAAGCATCATTATATTAAAATCAAAGCAATGTCCAAACAAAAGAAAATAAATGGACACCCATCTAAGGATGGAAACATGTCCTTACATCATTCATGTCAAAACTAAATAGGAAACCCACCAAAAGGTGGAAACATGTCCTTTACATTGGTCCAAAATATAAAAGAGATTTAAATTACATAAAATTTAACTAATGAGGTACCCACAAAGTGGAAACATACCTCTTACAATTTTAATACCAAAACAAATAAATAATAATCATAATAATAAAGAAAATATCCATCCATGATAAATTAAATAAAACAAACATTGAAATTAAATAAATCAACCATCAAAACATATAATAAACTAAATAATCAAATCTCAAATTAAATAAAGTAATAAATATATAAGTTTAGGGTTTTAAAGAATTATCAATTGAATTTAGAGTTTTGGAACTTGGGGTTTTAGAAACAAAAGTTTTGTAATTAGGGTTTTGAAATTAGGAAGGATTTTTAAAATTAGGGTTTTGGAAACTAGGGTTTTGGAATTAAGGTTTTTGGATTTAGGGTTTTGGATAGTTAGGGTTTTTAGATTCCTAACCTTTTTCTGAATTCTGAAACATTAATATTTATAGTCAAACCTCTTTCGGATTCCTTAACCTAATATTTATCAGTCCCTAAAATGAATTCTAGTTGAATTAGGAAACTTATCCAGCCTCATGTCAACCTGGTTGCCCTAGATCGACATGAGTCCAACCTCATGTCGACCTTGGGCTGCCCAGGTCAACATGAGGATTATTCCTCATGTCGACCTAACCTGCCAAGGTTGACATGAAGCATGCTCATGTCGACCTAACCTGCCCAGGCTGACATGAGTCTAACCTCATGTCGATCTGGGCGGAAGACTCGAATTATTCTTCCCCTTTTTTAACTTATGGACCGAAAAGTTTAATTTGGGCCGTGATTTTATGGTTTTGTAATTGAATTTATGCCTCTTTAATCCGAACCGACTTCTTTAAAAGTTATAAACTAGTTTTAAATATTTTAAAGTCGGATCAAATTTATTTTAGCACCCTTTAATTAGTACCATATCAAATTCGGGTCAAAATTAAAGGTCTACAGTTTGTCCCCTGCTTGAATGATCTTGAATTGTTTCAGAGAGTGAAAAGCAACAAGACTTTTAATTTTAGCAAAAATAGACTTAATTTTCTTAAGATGGTTTTAGTTTTGCGTTCTGGACCCAAGATGGTTTGGGTTCTGGACCCGGTTAAGACTTGGGTTCTAGACCCTAGATGGTTTGGGTTCTGGACCCAGTTCGAGTTCTGGACTCGAAAAAGACTTAGGTTCTGGACCCGATATGATTTGGGTTCTGGACCTGGTTCGAGTTCTGGACTTGAAAAAGACTTGGGTTCTTGACCCAATATGATTTGGGTTCTGGACCTGGTTCTAATTTTGGACTCGAAAAAGACTTGGGTTCTGGACCCAAAATGATTTGGGTTCTGGACCCGGTTTGAGTTCTAAACTAGAAAAAGACTTGGGTTCTGGACCCAGGATGATTTGGGTTTCGAACTCAGTTTGAGTTCTGGACTCGAAAAAGACTTGGGTTCTAGACCCGAGATGATTTGGGTTCTGGACTCGAAAAAGATTTGGGTTCTAGACCCGAGATAGTTTGGGTTCTAGACCTGATTTGAGTTATGGACTCAAAAAAGACTTAGGTTCTGGACTCGGGATGATTTGGGTTTTGGACCAGGTTTGAGTTCTGGACTCAGAAAAGATTTAGGTTCTAGACCCGAGATAGTTTGGATTTTGGACCCGGTTCGAGTTTTGGACTCGAAAAAGACTTGGGTTCTAGGCCCGAGATAGTTTGGGTTCTGGACTAAAAAAAAACTTGGGTTTTGGACCCGAACTAAGTTCTGGACTTAAGAGAGATTTTAGGTTATGAACCTAAAGGTAATTTGGGTTCTGGACCCGAGCTAAGTTCTGGACTTAAGAGGGATTTTAGGTTCTGGACCTAAGGGTAATTTGGTTCTGGACCTGAGATTTAACTGTTTGCAAAAAATACTTGTAGTCAGTAGTATGCTAAAATAATTTGCAAAAAATTTAGCTAATTTTTACCATGCACATATCTTCTCCTTGCCCCTTGCGTGTGAAAATATTTAAAAGTGCAAAAATATTTATATACACGCAAATATCTGAATGATTGAATTGAATAATTGAGTTTCTTATTTATTTACTGTGTAAATACTATTTAACACTATTTATTTACTATTTCTAAATAGTAAATTACTATTTGTAAATAGTAACCTTCTATCAACAATAGTGAAATTTACTTTTTCTCTTTTTTTTTCAAGAGAATGCTGTTCTCCTTTTGAATTTCATCTTTGCCATTTCTCTATATAAGTAGCTCATTTCTTCGTTTCATTCTTTATAAAGAGCTCGTATTATTTCTTTCCTTGCAAAATAAACACTGTCACTTAGGATTGTAATATTCATAAAGCTCAAGTAGTTACCATGGCAGGCATCCAACACTCTTCAAGGCATAGGACTCGATCAAATAATGAATTGATTTCTTACCTTCGAGATAATAAAAATGTGCAAATTTCGATGTTACCCGGCATGCATCTTGTGAACCTCGATTTCGACCCGAAAAGGATTCGGGAGAACGTTCACTTGTTGTCGGGAGTCGCCACTCAGTTTATTTTGTCCGAAGGGAAAAGCTAAGAAAACCCTTGTCTGACTCCAATTAACGCATCCAATGTAAAGGCTCCTAATCTACGAACCCAAGGAGGATTCGGGGACTATGTCATGTATTTGATTAATTTGCCAAATAAGAAATGAATCCAAAAGAAAAATAGAAAGGAAGAAGAAGAGATGGTTGATAAATTGTGGACTTGCTATTTGGGGTGAATCCCAAATATGCCTACATACTCTCATTTTTATGAGAGATCAAAGCCCATGTAGTTCGAAAAAGCCTATTTAAAGGCAATTATGCATTTATGCATGTGTGTGTGTATGCTTTGTGCATTGTCGGGATCTTTGCCAAAAATAGTGTGATTTTGAGCACTTGGTGCTAAATTTGATTAAATTTGGGTACTTGGTACCAAAAAGAATGCAATTTAGGCTCCATGCCCCAAAAATTAATTGATTCGTGACTTAATGTTGAAGTTTTGATTGATTAGTTAACTAGGCCTTAGACCTAAAAGGATTAGGTCTTTGACCAAAAAGAAATTAAGAAGAAAGTGGAATGCTTAATGTATCCTTGAATTGACAAAAATGAATTAAGATATTACCTTGTTTATGATTTTCCCACTTCTAAGTTCCAGATCTTGTTTTCTCAGAATATGCTCCTTGCTTCCTGTAACACGCTCCCAAAAGCCAACCTCTTTTTCTGAGGATCGAAAGCCTTTTTATAGACAAAATTTCAGACTGGACGGCGGTCGGACCCAGTGGTTGGCGATCGGACCGCCGGATTTGGCAGTCAGACCGCCAAGCTTGGCGGTTCAGCCCTCAAAAAATTTCCCGATTTTCGTTCAAACTGATTTTTTGGGAGCTGTGGACCTCCAAAAATTATTCCGAGGCCATATCCGTGATCGTTGCATTGCTCCAGACATTTCAAGTACCATGAAGACATACTTTTGGTGGATTCTGCCGTGGTCACCCGGTCTGGCTTGGTCACTTGCAGTCTAAGAAAATCGGCTTTCCGAGCCTCAAAATTCGAGTATTCACAATTGCCCCCCACTGGGGTCCATAAAAATGATTTATGGAGCATAGTGGTCGTTAGAAATGAGAATTTTGAGCGAGGTGTAAAAAGACCCGCGTTTTCATCTTTTCCTTATAAATAGGCTCATTTCAAATCAATTTTCATTTGCTTTACTCTTTCTTTCTCTTTCCTTTCCTTTCCTTTGAACTTTCTTTCAACAATGGATTTCACTGGCTTTTAAGACTTCGAGATCCCACTCCCTCCTTGCAATCTTTTACTTGAGGAGGAGAAGCATAGCTCTCGGACCGGCTGCTATGAGGTAAGTACCTTCCTCTTTACTTATCTAGTATGCATGTTAGGAATTTTATTTATTTCTAGTAAGGAACTTAGAAACAAATTTTTATGAATCTTTCCTTTATATATACTAGTAATGAATCAAGGGTAATACCAAGTTTCACCATGTTCTGCCATCAGTAATTATTTCTAGTAAAGAACTTAGAAATAATCTTCTAGGAAGCCACACCCGGCTGGGGATAGAACTTAAATTCTCTTGAAGTTCCCCCCTAAATTATCCACAATAATGATTTTTTTTTAGGACACTGCGATTAGGATATCCACTGCCGAGAGACCCATGAGCACTATTCCGGCTTACATTCTTGAGGCCGGTCATCCGGTGGGGGATCTTATCAGACCTGCTTTCCTCCACCATTTGAGGACTATAGATGCGGGCAGGGATATCCACAGGGAGTTGATCTGCGCGCTGGCTGAGCGATGGTGGCCCACTACTGATACCTTCCATTTTGCTTGGGGGGAGATGACGATGACACCTACCGACTTTTCCGTCATTTCTGGGATTCCCTTCGGCGTTGAGATGGTGGAGTACTACAATGACTGGCGGCATGACATCTCTTCAGCCGACATGGTCACTCTGATCGGGGTTGACTATCCTCGACATCAGGTGCCCCGCTGCATTCAACGAAGGTGGCTAGTAGAGCAGGCGCCAACCATTTATACTGGCTATGAGGTAGGCGATCTTACAGCTGATCAGGTGGCCAGGTTCACCCTGATACTCCTATTTTCTAGCTCCTTCTTAGCAAACAGGAAGGACGCAGTGAATCTCAATGTGCTGAAGAGTCTAACCGACCTGACGCGACTTCGGACATATGATTGGGCCAGCATGATGCTGTGTAAATTGTATGATGACATGTTAGACCTCTGCTATACCCGCATTACTCCATGTGGCCTGTACTACTTCTGGGAGGTAATGTAAAGAACATTTCCTTCACCTTACATGCACCGACTCTGATATTTTCTTCATTTTTTTTCTAGACTTGGGCTTATGAGTACTTTCCTGATGTCGCCCCCTTTCTTTGTGAGCCACTTGCCCTTGTAGATCCTCTTTCTCCCATTGCTTGGAGGTGGTATAAAGAGAGGATAGTAGTACCAAAGAGGAAGCTTCCTATCAGAGAGCTGAGATCGTTCTTTGACAGCTGCTCCATGAACTCGGTAAATATTTTCTCCTCATCCTTATTTATTGTATTAGAGAAAATGATTCACTAACATAATAAATTTTTACAGGTAGCATTTACAGCGATGTCTAGCCGGTTGGCAGAGTGGATTGCTCAAGATCACAGCTTTCAGCAATCCCAGTTCCTGACTCACCGTCGATTCATACTTCCCCATCCAGAGTATCGACGGTACTATCTCGCTGAGAGAGTGACTTTCCAGATTGCTGGCTTCCGTACATCTCCCTCGGACCCCCCTGAAGACATGCTATCTTTGACGCTTCTGCCTATTTCAGCGTCTCAGTATGAGGGCTATCCCTTTGAATCGGCCCTTGCCCCGGAAGAGGAAGATTATGATTTCTACTGTCTTCAGCGACTAATGCCACGCATTGGGGCACGGTTCGATTCTGTGCCACCTTACCGGTCCTCCCACTCTTCGGCCCCCACTTCCAGCACCCCGGGAGAGGATCCCTCTTCGAGCTGGCGAGCTAATAGACCTTCTTCCTCTAGGGCTGGGGCTTCCACTTTCAGGGCTGGATCATCACGTACCGGAGCGAGCAGCAGTTCATCATACTTGAGGCCTCCCTCATCCGTCCTTGCGGCTACTGGTCAATTGGACCCTGCTTTAGCCGACTTGAGGCTGCCATATGCTGTTCGTTATCATGCACCTGATGGTTGGGTGACCCGACCAATTAGTGCAAAGATTGCACCCTATCGGAGCCTTGTTCACATCACTCAGGTATATCCTTTTAGAACTTTTCATGAAAAGGATTCATAAAAGTCTCTTGAAATTGATTGCGATTGTCCTTTTTTACAGGTACCTAAGGGCCTAGTTGCTGAAATGGCGGCAATGATCACTGCTTTCTCGGATGAGCTGACAGGTGCTTGGACTGATGCTACTTATGAGAGACCGAACAGGCCGCAAAGACGGAGAGCCCGGCGCTGAATTCTCACATTTGTCTTGGACTATATTTGTAGTATTTGAATTATTCTTGCTCTGTACTTTGTACTTTTCATATTTTCCGCCTGTCATTTGAACTTAAATATAAACCTGCACTAATTTGTTAGTATTAACAGCAGATATGTATGAATGATGTTTTTTTTGTTTTCTTTTTTTTTTAGAAATCTATTTTCAAAAATAAATCCCTGAAATAACCCCAAAAATATTACCTAAAATAATCTAAACAGGGTCAAAACACAAGAATTTCATAAAATAAAATAAAAATAAGATAAAAATAAAATAAAATAAAATAAAAATAACAAAAATGAGAATCGAAATCGTCCGGCGGCGGTCGAGCCGCCTGTCCGGCGGGTCGACCACCATGGGGGGGCGGTCGAACTGCTCGGCCGGCGGTCGGACCGCCATGGCCGGCGGTTCCAGCGGTCAGACCGCCACGGACGGCGGTCGAGCCGCCGATCAGGCGGTCGGACCGCCGGGGAGGCGTCGGGGGCAGTATATGTATACGAAAAAAACAAAATTTTGAGTGTATTTTCGGCCAGAAACAGATTTTTCACTGCAGGACTTTTTTATTTCCCCCAACAATGAATCCTCTTTTTAACCACGTGATGCATAACTGGACCAAGAGCCTCCACAATGTCGAAAGGATCAATATGGGAAGGTATGGACTGAAAGCCATTGCTACCCTTAGAGGTGTAGCTGTGGATTGGGATTTCTTGAATGCTTGTATTAAATTTTGGGATCCTCAAGCTCACATTTTCAGATTTGGTGCTCGAATGGAGGAAATGTGTCCTCTTTTTGAGGAGTTTTGCTCAATCATTGGATGTGACCCTAATGCCCCTCTTGTAAGGCATGAGGTCCAAGTTGGTTATGTGGGATCTTTTCAGAGACTTTTCAACTTTAGCAGGCCTCAAGCTCAAGCTATGATCATGGATGGGAGTAAGGTGATGCTGCTTCCCTTGATTGACGAATTCCTGACCGCTAACTTTGAAGATGAGATTCAACTGAACCACAGAATGTGGGCTTTCGTTTTCTGCCTGTTAGCCGGGTTTCTTTTCAACCGTGATCCCGGCTTTGGAGATTTGAAGCTTTGTCCCATGGTCAGGCAGATGGAAGAACTTAACTGCATCGGTGGTATGATTCTGGCTGAGACTATTCAGAGTCTTGACAGAGCTGTGCTCGGGTTTGAGAGCTAGACTGTCACCCCGATCATTCTTCAGGTAATTTTGTCATACCTTTTGCTTCTTCTAATTTCATTGTCTCTCTTTTTTGTTTGTAAATGGAAAGGATCTATCTTTTCAGGTTTGGCTGAGAGACCATCTCCGAGTGGTTGCTGCTCCCAATGCCTTGACTTATAATCCTTCTCAGTATCGCACCAGGAGAATCTAGATTTCTTTTCCCTCAATGGCTAAGTGGGCTATCTGGTTGTTTGAGCTTGGACCAGAAGAATTGCTATGGTTCGTCCCTTGGTATAGAGTTCCTCGCTTCCTGGAGGCAAATGCAATGCACAACCATGTCTATCTCCTTGGTTTCACTCATAGCACATGGTACAGTGCTTCTCGGGTCCTCAGACAGATGGGGATTGATCAGAGGGTTCCTCTTCCTGTTGGGCTTACCATTGCTTCCCCGATTACTCCCGGAGTTACTCGAGCTGTTCTACAGACTTGGGTCAGAGACCATCAGATGATCAGGCCTTTTGCTGAGCCTTCCCTTGTTCAGCCTACTCCGGTGTACAGAACCTGGTTTATAGCTGAAGTTTGGCCCGTTGAAAAACCCAGGAGGTATGCCTTGCTACAGGAGTTAGAGGGAGAGGAGGTGGTTCCACTTAGCGAGGAGAAGACAGCTGTCATAGAGAGCTCCGAAACTAAGGAAGATACCGAAGACTCTGCCCCACGTAGGAGGCGTAGGATTTAGGCCCTAGGGTTGACTCTATTGTCTATTTTTTTATTGGGTTGCCTTTTTTTTTTTTACATTTTGGGGTTATGACTTGACTTTTTGATTGGTTGGATATTTCATGGGATGAATGACACTTTTTGTAATAAATGATGAATGATTCTTAATGAATAACTTTTTGTTTGCCTTCCAAGCATTATCTACTTTATTTATTTGCTCTAATTTTTGCCTAAGTCGTCCTTTCGGATTTTCAACTTAGCGAGCTCTTACCCATTCTTGCCTAAGCCGCCCTTTGTGGGTTTTCGACTTAGCGGGCCCCACTATTACCTAAGCCGCCCTTTGTGGGTTTTCGACTTAGCGGGATTTTTTTCTTCCCTTTTTTATTATTTATTTATTCATTTATTTATTTATTATTTTTTTTTGGCAAAAGAAAAATGAATCAGTGATTCTTATTAAAATTTAGACCGTGCTTAAGGAGAGCTGCCTACATATCTCGAATTAGTTTGCGAGAATCAGGTCTAATGTAGTTCATTACAATGCATGATTATACATAATATTTCTTCAATTGATCCAGATTGCATGGGTTTGTGAACTCCAGACCATCTAAATCAGAAAAGATGACGGCTCCGCCGGAAAGTATTTTCTTTAAAATGTAGGGTCCCACCCAATGAGGACGAAACTTCCCACGAGGATCTGTAACAGGTGTTCTGATCTCTTTCAGAACCAAACAACCTTCTTCCAACTTTCGATCTTTGGTCTTTTTGTTGAAATGTCTGGCCATTCGCCTCTGATACCCTTGAATCCGATGTAGAGCTTGAAGTCTTTTTTCAACCAAACCCAACAACTGATGATGATAATTGCTGATCCATTCAGCTTCATTTATCTGACTTTCTTGAATTATCCTCGCCGATTGAACTTCCAGTTCAATGGGGAGTACTGCTTCCATTCCGTATACCAGGGAATACGGGGTTGCCCCAGTAGGAGTTCTAATTGATGTTCTATATCCCCACAAAGCCAGCGGTAACTTCTCATGCCAACACCTATGTTCCTTGATCATTTTTTGTATGATCACCTTTATAGACTTGTTCGCTGCTTCTACAGCTCCATTTGTTTGAGGTCTATAAGGAGAGGACTTATGATGCTGGACATTCTTATCCTTCTAGAGCTTAACAAATTCTGCTTGGAAATGAGTTCCATTATCAGTGATAATCTCAAATGGCGTCCCGTACCGACAAAGGATGTTGGTTCGGACAAACTGTGCTGCCTTTTTGGCGTTTAATTTTGCATAGGAAGCTGCTTCAACCCACTTTGTGAAGTAATCCACAGCTACCAAGATAAACTGATGTCCATTCGAGGCTTTTGGATGTATTTTGCCAATTATATCTATTCCCCAAGTAGCGAAGGGCCATGGAGAAGTGATCGGATTCAGGGCAACGGGAGGTTGCTTCTGCATCTTAGCAAATATCTGACACTGATGGCACTCTTGCACAAATGCCACGCAGTCTGCATTCATGGTGGACCAATAATATCCTAGATTGGCGATTTTTCGAACCAAGGCAATCCCATACATGTGTGGTCCTGATTCGCCACCATGTACCATTTCCATTATCTGCTTAGCCTCTGCTTCATTCACGCACCTTAGGTGCATCCCATTCCAACTCCTCTTGTAGAGGATATCTCCATTGAGAACGTAACCTGTGGCTAGCTGCCTTATGGCCCTCTGATCGACCTTTGATGATCCCTCCGGATAACTTCCATCCTTGAGATAACTCTTGATATCCCAAAACCATGGTTTACCATCGGCCAAATGCATTATATGGGCGGGCTGTTTCTGAAGTTGAACCTTTAATGGTCGAACGACTTTCCCCTCCTTGATATTGATCATGGAAGCTAAAGTAGCCAGGGCATCAGCAAACTGATTCTTTGCTCTTGGGAGATATTCGAAGGACATATCATCGAATTGTTGCGCCAAATGATCAAGGTTTTGTAGGTAAGGAACCAAACGCTCTTCTCTTATCTTCCATTTCCTTAAAGCTTGTGATACTATTAAAATAGAATCACCATAGACCTTTAGGTTCTTAATCCCTAATTCCAGAGCGGTTTCAAGCCCATTGATACAAGCTTCATATTCTGCTTCATTGTTTGTGCAGCTAAAGTCAAGTTTAACTTAAAATGGAATGTATTCTCCACAAGGAGTTTTGAACACAATCCCAATTCCATTTCCATGATAATTGGATGCCCCATCAAAATACATCTCCCAAACACTTCTTTCCATATTCAAGAGGTCTTCGTCAGGGAAACCCATTTCTCGCATCTCATCTTTTACGGGTAATTCTGCTAATTGGTCAGCTATCGCGCCACCTTTCACAGCTTTCCTTTGAATGAATTTTAAGTCGAAGGCCGCCAATGTTGACACCCACTTAGCCATTTTGCTGTCCAAAACAGGCCTCTCCATAAGGAATTTCAAGGGACTCTGTTCTGCGATGACACAAGTAGTGTAAGAAGACAAGTAGTGTTGTAACTTTGTGCAAGCCCAATACAATGCTAAACACAACTTCTCAATCTTGTTATACTTTAACTCATAGTCCAGCATCCTTTTGCTGAGGTAGTAAATTGCATTTTCCACCCTTGTACTTTCGGCTTCTTGAGCTAGCATTGCACCCATGGCTTCATCTGTTACAGACAAATACAAGAGCAGAGGCTTTCCCATTCTGGGAGGCTGTAGAATTGGCGGATTTAACAAGTATTCTTTGATCTTGTCGAAGGCCTTTTGGCAGTCTTCATTCCATTCTTGTGAAGCACCTTTCCTTAGTAGCTTAAAGATTGGACCACAAGTTTCTGCCAATTGCGATATGAATCGACTGATATACTGTAATCTACCTAGCAAGCCTCGAATCTCTTTTTCTGTTCTTGGCGGAGGCATTTTCAGAATAGCCTTTGACTTTGCTGGATCAACTTCTATTCCTCTCTTGCTGACCAAATACCCCAAAAATAAGCCTGATGTTGCTCCAAACAGGCACTTTGCAGGGTTAAGTTTCAAATTGTACTTGCGAAGTCTAATGAAGAACTTCTCAAGTGCTTCAACGTGTTCTTCTGGAGATTTTGACTTAACAATCATATCATCAACATACACTTCTACTTCTTTGTGAATCATGTCATGAAAGATTGTTGTCGCCATCCTCTGGTAGGTAGCCCCTGCGTTTATCAACCCAAAAGGCATAACCCTGTAGCAGAAAGTGCCCCATTCAGTAATGAAAGCTGTCTTCTCTTTGTCTGGTGGGTGAACTAGGATCTGATTGTACCCAACCGCGAGGTCAGTCATGGAAACCATCACATGCCCAGCCATCCTGTCTATCAGCAAATCGATGTGTGGTAGTGGAAAATCGTCCTTGGGACAGGCCTTATTCAAATCTCTGTAGTCAACACACATCCTGACCTTTCCGTCTTTCTTCGGGACCGGCACAATGTTTGCTAACCAGGAAGGGTAGGCAATTGGTTCTATGAACTTATTGTCCAGTTGCTTGGCAACCTCTTCTTTAATTTTCAAAGACCATTCTGGCTTCATTCTTCTCAATTTCTGCTTAACCGGCTTTGCATCCGGGTATAGTGGAATCTTATGAACTGCTATGGCTGGGTCTATTCCAGTGACATCACTTGCCTTCCACATGAAGCAGTCGACATACTTTTTGATGCAATCAACAACCTGTTCTTTATTCGCACAATCAAATACAATGTATGTATGTTCATTTTCTTTGCCAATTATTATCTTTTCATTTATTTCTTTTATTTCATTTATTTCATTTTTGCTAGATAATACTTGGAAAGCAAAAGACACAGGGTAACCGAGAATTTGAAGAGTTTCATTGATAATGGTGGAGTCATTCTCCAAAATTACATTAGATTTGACATTAGGGTTCTCTAAATCTGAAACTACAGAAGACTCAGAATTAGACTCTGACCTGGTGTGTGACTCAGAATTTGACTTAGTACAAGACTCGGGTTCAGGGTGTGACACAGGACTAAGTTTGACCATAGCAGCTCGTCCCTCCTCGGCATACCAGTTCTTCAGTGGTCCATCTGTGGTCTTGATCAGCTTTGTGAAGTCCCTTTTGTCTTCAAAATTGGTTATCATAGCAACCTCATCAAAGAGACTAGGCCGCATGAAATCTTCCACTTGTGGTTCAGTTATAGGTTCTGGCTCTTCTTCCTTCAACACTAAAACATCAGTGAACATCTCAAAACCTGGTAACTACTTCCCAGTCATAGGAGAATAGAATGGCTCCTGAAAACCACAGTAAGGAACTGTTTTTCCAGGTTTGCAGAAGTGACCATTCAGAGTTCTAAAGTAAGGGCGCATTTTGAGGCTTCTTGCCCCCCAATTCTTCTTTTTCTTCCTTCCATGCTCAAACTCTTCTATCTCCTCATCTGTGGGTTTGTACCCCAGGCCAAAAGTTCCCTTATTCTCAGGTTCTTCCCATGGCCGTACTACGGGTGTTTCCTCCCAGACTTTATCATTTCCATTCCGGGTAGCAGACCTACCCTTAACATCATTCCCACCAGGCAATTGATTTGGACCTCTCCAAAATCATATAAGATAAATGGCCCTTTGGGTTTTTCTCCTTCAATGCATTGGACTGTATCATAATGGAAACCAGTCAAGGATATGGCGATTTCGCCAGGAACAACCTCAAAGAGAGACTGATCCATGGTTCTCTTGTTGATTTCACATGTGTCCCCTTTGATAGTGATGACTTTTCCTTCAAAAGGGAACTTAAGTTTTTGATGCAATGAAGATGGTACAGCATTAATGTGATGAATCCACGACCTTCCAAGGAGGAGATTAAAGCTCGCGGGTACATCAATGACTTGGAAGGGCACTCTCATTTTCACTGGCCCGATGGCAATTTCCAGAGTGGCAACACCCAAAATTTCTCTTCGAGTGTTATCATATGCTCTAACAATCTGATCAGAAGGTGTAAGATGTAATATCCTCATTTATGCCCTAGAAGTTTTGCATATTGTTGTTGCTGTTATTGTTATATATTGGATTGAATATATGTGTTAAATTGTAAGAGAAAAGAAATTGAGAAGAGAAAGTATATGTATATGTATTTTGGGAAGAAATAGGGTTTAGAGACAAATTTATATGTTGTGTATATGTTAATATATATGACATATAAAGTGGTCAAAAGGCTTGGTCAATGCAAGAGAAGATATTTATTTGAGATTGGTAAATTACTTAATTGGGCACATATAAGACAAAAAGATAATTATGTGAATAAGGGCACTTTGGTAATTGCTTGGATAAAATCATATGGT
Source organism: Garcia nutans (assembly GCA_947685225.1). Taxonomy (NCBI): domain Eukaryota; kingdom Viridiplantae; phylum Streptophyta; class Magnoliopsida; order Malpighiales; family Euphorbiaceae; genus Garcia; species Garcia nutans. Next base: position 44,123,322 of record CANTUV010000045.1, read on the forward strand.
GGATATTTAAAGAAGGTTTGACTTGTGTTTTCTTCATCATTTCTTCTTCTTCTTCTTGTTGATGGCCGGCCCTCCATAGCCAAAGAGAAAGAAAGAGACAAGTGATGGTTTTGATGATTTCAAGCTTAAATTGAAGAAAGATTAAGTGTTCAAGTGTTGATTTAAGAAGTTTTTAACTAAGGTAAGATCTTTTCTCTAATTTCTTCAATTCTTTTGAAGTGGTATGATTAAGTTACTTATGGTATGATTGTAAGTATTGATTTTGCTTGATAGATGAGAAGTTGGGTTGGTGTTGGTGATGGAAGAGTAAGATTGGTGTTTAGTGAAATTGTTTCTGTTTTAGGATTAGTAAAGGCTGTGACTTGTATGATTTTTAATTAATTTTAGAAAAATGTTCTTGAAGTGAATTTTTGATATGTTGTGCCTCTATGAGTCTAGAATGACTGAAAAATATGTTGATTCGATTTTGGAATGGTTATGAGTTTAGAAAATTATTTTTAGTAGAACTGTTCCAGCAGGTACCTTAACTGAGACAGCTATATTTCGGGATTTTTAATAAAATGTAGAAAAATCATATCCAATTGAATTTTGGATATGTTGTTGCTTAGTGAGTCTAGTATTTGAGAAAAATAATTTAGAACCACGTTGATTGAATTTGATTTATGGAATTCACAAAGTTCAGAACTGCTGCCAGGATGCAGGGCATTTGGGGCAGTCTGGTTAGGTGAACTATTTGACCACGATTTTGTGTTCAGTTTGATCTGAAATTTTAAAGGGATGATTTTAAGATACAAAACTAAATTCTGTAAAAATTTTAGAATTTTTAGTCAAGTAGATTATTTTATACAATTTTTCAAAATAAGGATAAAATGGAGTTTAAAACCAGAATGTACTATTTATGGTTAGGGTTTTAATTCTTTGTTCTTCTTGCATTGCTTTGGTTTTCCAAAGGTAGGTTGGTCCTTAAACCTAACCCTAAATACTTTAAACACACTTGAATCAATGAATGTTATAATCAATTGTTCTTTGCCCTAATTGCATTGTTGAGATTGAACAATGTTATGTTGTGCATTGTGAATGGTAATGTGTTTCATGAGTAATGTGGAATGAAATGTTGATATTTATGAATGATGCTATGTGAGATATAATGTGATCATGGATGAGATATATATATATACTTGAATAATGAGATGTTATATTGTGAAATGAAATGTGAAGCCATTGTTATTGGCTAAGATGATGTAATTGAAAGAAAGAAGGCATGTTTGCCTAAATGTGATGAGAATTGAGAATGGAAATGAATTGTTTGTTTAATATGTTATTCAGTTTCAGAGTTCTGGATTTGGGTGGCATGCCTAAGAAATGATGAAAGGTAATAGTCTTGCCGGGTTGAGGACCTCCTCATAGGTGTTGAGTTGATGGTCCAAGAGACTGGGTCTGTTACACTATGAGATATATGATTTGTAACAGTCTTGCCGGGTTGAGGATCTCCTCATATGTGTTAAGTTGATGATCCAAGAGACTGGGTCTGTTACACTATCCATGGATAGAGATACATGTATATACATTGCCTACGGGCGTGATTATTGTGACTATGAACCAAAGCAGTAACTCTGAACTCTGAATATCGTATTAAATACTTGTTGGGCCCATAGGTGTCAAGGTTATATGAATGTCCTAAATAATGTTATGAGTTTAATGAAATGAGATGTTGGTTATGGAGTATGATTGATTAATGTTGAAATGTGGTATGCTCATATGACTATGATTTGTGAAATGCATAATTGTGTGGTTAACTTTATATTTATGATGTTGATCTTATCAATAACATATGTGGCATTGCATTTCATTAAAGCATACCGTTAGCATGTTTTATCTTACTAAGCCGTTGGCTTAGCGCGATAGTGTTTAATCACGCAGGTAGTAGAGTGGATAGAGTTGAACCCGAGAGTTCATCAAGACCTAGTGAGAGTAGACCTTGAAGAATCCATTTTGGGAGCTTAAAGATCAGAGCAGACTTGCCAATCATGTATAAATTTTATGTGTTGTAAAACTTGAGTTTTGATGTATATGAATTTGTAAATATGTAAATATTTTATAACTTCCGCTGTGTAATATTTAAATATGGGGGTTGTCACAAAACCTTTATTTTATGTTGTACTAGAAGTGTAAATCCTTTTTGCAGGTTGTAGTTGAGGTTACAAGGGGGATTTATTGGGAGTGTACTGAGAATGATTTTGTTTGCATTGGTTTGTGTAAAATGTTTTTAAAAATAAGAAAAAAACCGGTGTTGTCGACACTTGGGACTCAATTTTTAGGCGAAACTATGGCAAAAATTTTGTAAAAATCGGAACTAAAATTTGACTAAGTAAAATTGGTAGCAACATTAGGTTAGTGTGGCGCCTCTACTCAGCTTACATATGTAGGTTGGGAAGGTGTGTTACAATTGTTTTGGTATCAGAGCCTAGGTTTGAGATTCTCAACCTAGGTAAAATGTAAGAAAAAGACTATTTTTACTTAAAAAGTGAGTTTTTGAAAAAATACATGTTTGGGATTGGCAGTCTCTGATCTTTAATAAGAGGTATTCTGTTGTGTTTGCAGACTTAGGTTGTGATGGATTCTCACTCTCGTCAGTCGATTGAGGGTAGTGCCGAGAGTATTGCTCCTGCTGAGGGAGCTAGAGTTGATAGTGTTGAGGAGGCACCTGCTTCGGTGTCGGGTAGACCAGCTGGGGAGGAGGTTCCGCCAGCCTGGTTTAGGCCTATGATGGAAGCTATGAGACAAGCACCTGTGCAACCACAGCCACCGCCACCACCCCCTCAGCCTTCAGTACCAGTAAGGCACTATGATAAGCTAAGGAAATATGGAGCAGAGGATTTCTTTGGTACAGTTGATCCGGCTGTAGCAGAACAGTGGCTTGATAGAGTTCAGAGGGTATTTGTGCAGTTGCAAGCCACTTCAGAGGAGAAGTTTGACTATGCAAGATCTTTGCTACAGAAGGATGCCTACGACTGGTGGAAGACAGTGCCCCATTCTATGGATGATCCTCCAACACTGTCTTACACTGATTTTCTGAGGGAATTTGAGTTGAAGTATACTCCTAGGGAGTATAAAGATGGGAAGAAAAGAGAGTTTCTAGATTTGAAGCAAGATCATCGGACCGTAACTGAATATGAAGTTGAGTTTATTCGACTGAGTCAGTATGCTGGGGGTATCATTGCTGATGAGATTGATAGATGTCGGCGATTTGAGGAGGGATTGAGACCCTCGATCATGTTCTTAGTGGCTGGATCCAGATATCAGGATTTCTCACAGCTTGTGGCAGCAGCTCGAAGTGTAGAGCGAGCTCAAGTTATTGCAGCTGCTTTAGAGGAAGAGGTTAGGGTTAGGAGGCCCCAGTTTGAGGCAGGGTCTTCTTCTGCAAAGAGGGGTAGAGGAAGTTTTGTTCCTCGGAGTAGTAGGAGCCAGAGACCAGCGGGTAGGTCAGTGCAGTTCCAGAGGCAGAGATTTAGACCTGCAGCTTCAGTAGCGAGTGCTCCTACTCCTGGAGTTCAGAGATCCACCTTACCTGTGTGTAACCAGTGTGGTGGAAGACATGGGGGCGTTTGTTGGAGGTATAGTAGATCAGGGGTATGCTTCAGGTGTGGATCACGTGATCACTTTGTGAGAGACTGTCCTGAGAGACAGGAACAGATGTCAGTTGATACAGCAGCTTCTCGACCTAGTGCGAGGGGAGGCCGAGGAGGCAGAGGTGCCAGCCGAGGAGGTAGACCAGGGTTCAGTTCTAGAGGAGGTGCTACATCCAGGGAGGGTAGACCAGAGGAGGTTGGATCTTCCCAGAGGATATATGTTATGCAAAGGCAGCCAGATGCATCGGCAGTCATAGCTGGTACTTTTTCTTTATTTGATATTTCAGTACTTGCTTTGATTGATCCGGGTTCCACACATTCATATATTAGTGCATCTGTTTTGCCTGTGTTTGATGTGCATGCTGAGTCCTTAGGATTTGATGTGTTGGTGACAAATCCGTTAGGGCATAGTGTGATGGTTAGTAAAGTGCACCGGGATTGTGCAGTGAGGGTGCAGGGTGAGGAGTTCCTTGGAGATTTGATTGAGATGCCATTTAAGGAATATGATGTGATCCTAGGCATGGATTGGTTAGCTAGACATGGAGCTGTAGTTGATTGTAAAAAGAAAATTGTTTCTTTGAGAACTGTTGATGGTAGAGATGTGATAGTATCTAACGAGCAGGAACAGCTAGTCTCCTTATTTGTTTCAGCTGTTGCAGCTAGAAGATTGATTAGGAAGGGGTGTGAAGCCTATCTTGCTCATGTGGTGGATACTAGAGTGAAGGGTTCTCCTATTGATAGTATTGCCACAGTTGCAGAGTTCCCTGATGTTTTTCCAGAGGAGTTGCCAGGATTGCCTCCTGAGAGAGAGGTGGAGTTCGGTATCGAATTGTTGCCTGGTACCACTCCTATCTCGATTACTCCTTACAGAATGGCACCAGCAGAATTAAGGGAGTTGAAAGTGCAATTACAGGAGTTATTGGACAAAGGATTTATTCGCCCCAATGTTTCTCCTTGGGGAGCTCCTGTGCTATTTGTGAAAAAGAAAGATGGTACTATGAGGTTGTGTATCGATTATAGGCAATTGAACAAGGTGACTATTAAAAATAAATATCCTTTGCCTAGAATTGATGACCTTTTTGATCAATTGAAGGGTGCAGCTGTATTTTCTAAAATTGATTTGAGATCTGGGTACCATCAGCTGAGAGTCAGAGCTGAGGATGTTCCGAAGACCGCCTTTCGGACCAGGTATGGGCATTATGAATTTCTAGTTATGCCTTTTGGTCTAACGAATGCACCTGCAGCTTTTATGGATTTGATGAATAGGGTGTTTAGGCCCTATTTGGATCAGTTTGTAGTGGTCTTCATTGATGATATACTGGTGTATTCGCGGAATGAAGAGGAACATGATATGCATCTGCGGATTGTGTTGCAGATTTTGAGAGAAAAGCAGTTATTTGCCAAATTGTCGAAATGTGAGTTCTGGTTGGATCAAGTAGCTTTTCTCGGACATATAGTTTCAGCAGAGGGTATTAGAGTTGATCCGAGCAAAGTTGAAGCTATATTGAATTGGAGTCCACCCAAGTCTGTGACTGAGATTAGAAGTTTTCTGGGTTTGGCAGGCTATTACAGGCGGTTTGTGAAATGGTTTTTTTTGATAGCTACTCCACTCACCAGATTGCTTCGTAAGGGAGTGAGATTTGTGTGGACGGATCAGTGTCAGGCGAGTTTTGAGCAGTTGAGAGAATTGTTAACTCAAGCGCCTGTTCTTACTTTACCTGTTGAAGGTAAACCTTATGTGATCTACAGTGATGCTTCACATAGAGGTTTGGGGTGTGTATTGATGCAAGAAGGTAAAGTTATAGCTTATGCATCTCGACAGTTGAAACCGAATGAGCTTAACTATCCAACCCATGATTTGGAATTGGCTACCATTGTGTTTGCATTAAAGATTTGGCGCCACTATCTGTTTGGGGAGAAATGTTTCATCTACACTGATCACAAGAGTTTGAAGTATTTGGGTGTCCAGAAAGAACTCAATCTTCGTCAGAGGAGATGGTTAGAATTGATTAAAGACTACGACTGTTTGATTGACTATCATCCAGGTAAAGCAAATGTTGTTGCTGATGCCTTAAGTCGGAAGTCTTTAGCTGGTTTAACAGTTTACTCGCTCTCGTTGCTTGTTGAGTTGAGAGCATTGCATGCCAGTTTTGTACCTTGTGTTGATGGTGCATTATTGGCACAGTTGCAATTAAAGCCGATTTTGTTAGATCAGATCAAAGAAGCTCAGTTGGCTGATAAGAAGATACAGAAGATTGTTTCAGATTGTCAGAGTGAAAAGGGTAGAGATTTTATTGTGAAGAGCGATGGGAGTCTCTGGTTTAAGAACCGATTGTGTGTACCCGATGATGCTGATTTGAAAAGGGTCATTTTGGAAGAAGCTCATCAGTCTATGTTTGCTATGCATCCGGGTAATACGAAGATGTATCATGATTTGAGACAGCATTATTGGTGGATTGGTTTGAAGAGAGACATTGCAGATTTTGTGTCGAAATGTCTCACTTGTCAGAAGGTTAAAGCAGAGCATCAAGTTCCAACCGGGTTGCTTCAACCGTTGTCAGTGCCAGAATGGAAGTGGGAAAGAGTGACAATGGACTTTGTGTCTGGGTTGCCATTGACACAAAGGAAACATGATGCCATATGGGTGATTGTGGATAGATTGACTAAGACAGCTCATTTCCTTCTAGTGCGGATGGATTACTCTTTGGAGAGATTGGCTGAACTGTATATCCATGAGATTGTGAAACTGCATGGTGTTCCAACTTCTTTAGTGTCTGATCGAGATCCCAGGTTTACTTCCAGATTTTGGAAGAGTTTGCATAGTGCTTTGGGTTCTCGATTGCACTTCAGCACTGCTTTTCATCCACAGACGGATGGACAGTCAGAGAGGGTGATACAGATTATTGAGGACATGTTGAGAAGCTGTGTCATTGATTTCACTGGAAGTTGGGATAGATTTTTACCTCTGGTGGAGTTTGCATACAACAACAGTCACCAATCCAGCATTGGTATGGCACCGTTTGAAGCATTGTATGGCAGACGGTGTAGGACACCTCTTTGTTGGAATGAGCTTGGAGATAATAAGTTGGTTGGACCTGATTTGATTCAAGAAACTGAGGAAAAAGTGAAGTTGATCCGAGGTAGGTTAAAAGCAGCTTCAGACCGACAGAAGTCTTATGCAGATCTGAAGAGGAGAGACATTCAGTTTGATGTTGGAGATAAGGTGTTTTTGAAAGTATCTCCTTGGAAGAAGATTTTGAGGTTCGGTTGGAAAGGAAAATTGAGTCCTCGCTTCATTGGGCCGTATGAAGTGTTAGAAAGAGTTGGGCCAGTTGCATATCGACTTGCTTTGCCACCTGAGTTGGATCGTATTCATAATGTATTCCATGTTTCTATGTTGAGGACGTACAGGTCAGATCCATCTCATGTGTTGCCATTTGAGTCTATCGAAGTGAGCCCAGATTTGACATTTGAAGAAGAACCAGTTGCTATCTTGGCACGTGATGTGAAAGAATTGAGGAACAAGAAAGTGCCATTGGTGAAGATTCTTTGGAAGAATCATGCAAAAGAAGAAGCAACTTGGGAAAGTGAGCAAACTATGCGAGAGCAATATCCTCAACTATTTCAGAGTTGATATCAGGTAATTTCGAGGACGAAATTTCTTTTTAGAGGGGGAGAATTGTAATATCCTCATTTATGCCCTAGAAGTTTTGCATATTGTTGTTGCTGTTATTGTTATATATTGGATTGAATATATGTGTTAAATTGTAAGAGAAAAGAAATTGAGAAGAGAAAGTATATGTATATGTATTTTGGGAAGAAATAGGGTTTAGAGACAAATTTATATGTTGTGTATATGTTAATATATATGACATATAAAGTGGTCAAAAGGCTTGGTCAATGCAAGAGAAGATATTTATTTGAGATTGGTAAATTACTTAATTGGGCACATATAAGACAAAAAGATAATTATGTGAATAAGGGCACTTTGGTAATTGCTTGGATAAAATCATATGGTGGATATTTAAAGAAGGTTTGACTTGTGTTTTCTTCATCATTTCTTCTTCTTCTTCTTGTTGATGGCCGGCCCTCCATAGCCAAAGAGAAAGAAAGAGACAAGTGATGGTTTTGATGATTTCAAGCTTAAATTGAAGAAAGATTAAGTGTTCAAGTGTTGATTTAAGAAGTTTTTAACTAAGGTAAGATCTTTTCTCTAATTTCTTCAATTCTTTTGAAGTGGTATGATTAAGTTGCTTATGGTATGATTGTAAGTATTGATTTTGCTTGATAGATGAGAAGTTGGGTTGGTGTTGGTGATGGAAGAGTAAGATTGGTGTTTAGTGAAATTGTTTCTGTTTTAGGATTAGTAAAGGCTGTGACTTGTATGATTTTTAATTAATTTTAGAAAAATGTTCTTGAAGTGAATTTTTGATATGTTGTGCCTCTATGAGTTTAGAATGACTGAAAAATATGTTGATTCGATTTTGGAATGGTTATGAGTTTAGAAAATTATTTTTAGTAGAACTGTTCCAGCAGGTACCTTAACTGAGACAGCTATATTTCGGGATTTTTAATAAAATGTAGAAAACTCATATCCAATTGAATTTTGGATATGTTGTTTCTTAGTGAGTCTAGTATTTGAGAAAAATAATTTAGAACCACGTTGATTGAATTTGATTTATGGAATTCACAAAGTTCAGAACTGCTGCCAGGATGCAGGGCATTTGGGGCAGTCTGGTTAGGTGAACTATTTGACCAAGATTTTGTGTTCAGTTTGATCTGAAATTTTAAAGGGATGATTTTAAGATACAAAACTAAATTCTGTAAAACTTTTAGAATTTTTAGTCAAGTAGATTATTTTATACAATTTTTCAAAATAAGGATAAAATGGAGTTTAAAACCAGAATGTACTATTTATGGTTAGGGTTTTAATTCTTTGTTCTTCTTGCATTGCTTTGGTTTTCCAAAGGTAGGTTGGTCCTTAAACCTAACCCTAAATACTTTAAACACACTTGAATCAATGAATGTTATAATCAATTGTTCTTTGCCCTAATTGCATTGTTGAGATTGAACAATGTTATGTTGTGCATTGTGAATGGTAATGTGTTTCATGAGTAATGTGGAATGAAATGTTGATATTTATGAATGATGCTATGTGAGATATAATGTGATCATGGATGAGATATATATATATATATATACTTGAATAATGAGATGTTATATTGTGAAATGAAATGTGAAGCCATTGTTATTGGCTAAGATGATGTAATTGAAAGAAAGAAGGCATGTTTGCCTAAATGTGATGAGAATTGAGAATGGAAATGAATTGTTTGTTTAATATGTTATTCAGTTTCAGAGTTCTGGATTTGGGTGGCATGCCTAAGAAATGATGAAAGGTAACAGTCTTGCAGGGTTGAGGACCTCCTCATAGGTGTTGAGTTGATGGTCCAAGAGACTGGGTCTGTTACACTATGAGATATATGATTTGTAACAGTCTTGCCGGGTTGAGGATCTCCTCATATGTGTTGAGTTGATGATCCAAGAGACTGGGTCTGTTACACTATCCATGGATAGAGATACATGTATATACATTGCCTACGGGCGTGATTATTGTGACTATGAACCAAAGCAGTAACTCTGAACTCTGAATATCGTATTAAATACTTGTTGGGCCCATAGGTGTCAAGGTTATATGAATGTCCTAAATAATGTTATGAGTTTAATGAAATGAGATGTTGGTTATGGAGTATGATTGATTAATGTTGAAATGTGGTATGCTCATATGACTATGATTTGTGAAATGCATAATTGTGTGGTTAACTTTATATTTATGATGTTGATCTTATCAATAACATATGTGGCATTGCATTTCATTAAAGCATACCGTTAGCATGTTTTATCTTACTAAGCCGTTGGCTTAGCGCGATAGTGTTTAATCGCGCAGGTAGTAGAGTGGATAGAGTTGAACCCGAGAGTTCATCAAGACCTAGTGAGAGTAGACCTTGAAGAATCCATTTTGGGAGCTTAAAGATCAGAGCAGACTTGCCAATCATGTATAAATTTTATGTGTTGTAAAACTTGAGTTTTGATGTATATGAATTTGTAAATATGTAAATATTTTATAACTTCCGCTGTGTAATATTTAAATATGGGGGTTGTCACAAAACCTTTATTTTATGTTGTACTAGAAGTGTAAATCCTTTTTGCAGGTTGTAGTTGAGGTTACAAGGGGGATTTATTGGGAGTGTACTGAGAATGATTTTGTTTGCATTGGTTTGTGTAAAATGTTTTTAAAAATAAGAAAAAAACCGGTGTTGTCGACACTTGGGACTCAATTTTTAGGCGAAACTATGGCAAAAATTTTGTAAAAATCGGAACTAAAATTTGACTAAGTAAAATTGGTAGCAACATTAGGTTAGTGTGGCGCCTCTACTCAGCTTACATATGTAGGTTGGGAAGGTGTGTTACATAAGATCTGTAGACTCCAACCCCAGACAGCTTGCTACCTTCAAGGGACATACATTTAAGGCTGACCCATTATCAATGAGAACCATGGGTACAGTCTTTCCCCCAGTTTGTATGGTGATGTATAGAGCATCATTGTGTTTGCTGCCATCTTCTGGTAGGTCTGTATCAGAAAATCGGATACTCAATGCCTTGGTCGATTGAGTCAACATGGCCACCAAGGCTTCTGGGCTTGTGTCTACTGATGTATCAAGCTGACTCAAAGCTTCACTGAGAGCCTGACGGTGCGGGAATGAGGAAGCAAGGAGCTCCCAAATTGACACCTTAGCTTGAGTTTGTTTAAGCTGAGAGAGGACAGGGTCTTCTTTTGGTTCTGGTGTCTTCTTATGGGGGTGATTTGAGGTTGTAGGGGCTTTTCTCAAGTCGAGTGGCTGATATTGCCTTTCGCTTCTTGTTAAAGCGTCGACCTCTTCAGCAAGGTCATTCAAATCCAACACACACACTTCATTGATTTCTAAGAGAAGTTTGAAAGGATCAAACAGCTCTTCTTCCACAGTGATGGCATGGATGGAATGATTAGGCAAAGGGTTAGTATTAATGTTCGGTTGACTCTTGAGAGGAATGATGTCACCCCTATCCACCAAATCCTGGATGCGGTTTTTCAGAGTCCAGCAAGCATCTGTTCTATGCCCTTTTCCTTGGTGATATTCACAGTATTCATTGGCCTTATAACTGGCGGGTAATGGGTTTGGAGGTGGCCTTGGGTCCAAAGGCTTCAAATGCTTCCCTTCCACAGCCTTTTTAAATACTAGATGAAGGGGCACCCCTAGGTTGGTATATTGCCTTCTTGGCTGATTTCTCTGCCCAAGATTGACCACACGTAAAGGATTCGCAGGGGCAATATTGGCCACTTCATTGACCTTGCTTGAGGAAGTAGCTTGGCCTTGTTTCCTATACTTTGAAGTAGCTCCCTCATCTACTATTTTACCCAATTGTATCAAGTCTTCTACCTTAGTTGCAGTCGCAATGAGCGATTTGAAAGTAGGTAGGTATTGGGTTTGCAATTGAGCTTGATATGTAGGCCTTAAATTTCTGATTATAATATCAATCTGCTCTTGTTCTGAAGGGCGATTGATCATTTGGGCAGCCTTCGCCCTCCACCTCGTAAGGAACGAGGAGAAGGGTTCATTGTTATTTTGCTTAGTAGTCTCAAGCTCCCTTCTAGTGACATCTACCTCAATATTGTAGTGGTATTGAGTGTTAAATGCATTGCAGATGTCTTCCAGGTCTTAATCTTAGCACGATCCAGGCTTACAAACCATTTTAGGGCAGCCCCAGTCAAGGATTGTTGAAAGAGCTGAGCAAAGAGCTCATCATTTAAACCCCAAGGGCTCAAGGCCCCCACATACATCTTCAAATGGGTTTTAGGGCAAGTGGTCCCATCAAATCTATCCATCCCAGGCATCTTGAATTTCGGAGGCAACCTAGCTTGGGGAAACAAGGATAAGGAATCCATGTCTATCACCTCTTTATGAGTTTTCATGGCAGTGATTGACCTTTCAAGCAATTCAAGTTTCTTTTTTAGTTCATCAGTTTCATTCTTAGAGGGTGGATCCTCCAAATTGATAACAGGGGTATTGTTCTGAGCAGTCATGGGGGTACTGGTTTGCCCTACAATGGGTTCCTTCCCTAAATCTCCAGGAGTAGAAGCCGTCTTTGGTGCCCCTCCCAATTCAGTCAGGATGGCTCCCTTTGGGCAGCCAAAGCTTCATCAATTCTCTCTTGCATCCTATCCTCAATTTCCTTAACCTGTCCATCTAGCAAAGCCTTAATCTGTTCGATAGTAGCCATTTCAGTAATTGGAGCAGTTGGTGAAATTGGGGTAGCAGGACTTGTGGGTGATTGCACAGTTGGAGTTGGTGTAGCTTGTGTGGGTGAAGGTACACGGATAGTGGATACCTGCAAAGGTTAAGGGTAAAGGATCAGGGTAGTTTGTAGGGTAGGAAGAACTCTTGGTCCACTTATATACATCAAAAGTTTTTCCCAAAAGATTTTCCCCTAAAATAATGTTGTCATGTTGCATGAATGCACCTCATCACATCATAATTCATTTTAATGGAATGTGGCACTATCATTGGGTACATACAACCTAAGGGAAGGTACTATTGTTCATGAAAAATAGAGAATTGGCTCGTAATAGGGACCCTTGAGTCTTGAGTAAGATATACCTAACCACATGTGAAACAAAGAGTTTCGCGTGGGTCCAACAGTAAGGATTGGAATGGTTTGCGACAACAGGGAGGACGCTTTGGCTGTCCGCCGGCATAATCAAGGAGACCTGCCGGTCAGCGCTACTTGCTATCCAGACTCAGAATTTTGAACAGAAAGAGAAGAAATTCATTTGAAAACAAAATTTTTTTTATCCAATGGAAGAAAAGGATTCCCCCATATAATGCAAGAGAAAAAGATTCTCTGAATGACAAAATAAATGCGCAATTAATCAAACAAGGGGTTCATTAAAGGAAAAAGATTCCTTTTGTCAATCTTCAATCCAATATCCCCAAGGAGGGGATATATATTGCTAAGGTACCCTGCAAGATGAATAAAAGTACCCTAAAGAAGGGCAAATCAGTTGAATGAATAATAATAATCTACTAGGATCCCATAAATCATTTTTATGGTCCCTAGTGTTAAATTAATCAAATAAGCAATAGTAGTCCACTAGAATCCCATAAATCATTTTTATGGTCCCCAGTGGAGTTGCCAACCTGTGAACCTCGATTTCCACCCGAAAAGGATTCGGGAGAACGTTCACTTGTTGTCGGGAGTCGCCACTCAGTTTATTTTGTCCGAAGGGAAAAGCTAAGAAAACCCTTGTCTGACTCCAATTAACGCATCCAATGTAAAGGCTCCTAATCTACGAACCCAAGGAGGATTCGGGGACTATGTCATGTATTTGATTAATTTGCCAAATAAGAAATGAATCCAAAAGAAAATAGAAAGGAAGAAGAAGAGATGGTTGATAAATTGTGGACTTGCTATTTGGGGTGAATCCCAAATATGCCTACATACTCTCGTTTTTATGAGAGATCAAAGCCCATGTAGTTCGAAAAAGCCTATTTAAAGGCAATTATGCATTTATGCATGTGTGTGTGTATGCTTTGTGCATTGTCGGGCTCTTTGCCAAAAATTGTGTGATTTTGAGCACTTGGTGCTAAATTTGATTAAATTTGGGTACTTGGTACCAAAAAGAATGCAATTTAGGCTCCATGCCCCAAAAATTAATTGATTCGTGACTTAATGTCGAAGTTTTGATTGATTAGTTAATTAGGCCTTAGACCTAAAAGGATTAGGTCTTTGACCAAAAAGAAATTAAGAAGAAAGTGGAATGCTTAATGTATCCTTGAATTGACAAAAATGAATTAAGATATTACCTTGTTTATGATTTTCCCACTTCTAAGTTCCAGATCTTGTTCTCTCAGAATATGCTCCTTGCTTCCTGTAACACGCTCCCAAAAGCCAACCTCTTTTTCTGAGGATCGAAAGCCTTTTTATAGACAAAATTTCAGACTGGACGGCGGTTGGACCGCCAAGCTTGGCGGTTCAGCCCTCAAAAAATTTCCCGATTTTCGTTCAAACTGATTTTTTGGGAGCTGTGGACCTCCAAAAATTATTCCGAGGCCATATCCGTGATCGTTGCATTGCTCCGGACATTTCAAGTACCATGAAGACATACTTTTGGTGGATTCTGCCGTGGTCACCCGGTCTGGCTTGGTCACTTGCAGTCTAAGAAAATCGGCTTTCCGAGCCTCAAAATTCGAGTATTCACACATCTCCATCGAAGTTCCAAAGATAAAACACCGATAAGTGGTACTTTTCCGTACATATAAGTAATTTATTGCAAAATTTGTTAGTATAATTATGTTCATATAGATTATACAAGAATAAGTATGTAATAGAATTTATTTGACAAAATTTACAAATTTATGCATGAAACTTCTAATGTAAAATGATTGTATAAGAATGAAACGCATCAATTGTTATGCGAGGAGTTATTTGTCTGTGTCCCTTTTTTATTTTTATTTTTATTTATTATTATTTTATTATTATTTTTTATTTATTTTTTATACATAAATATATTGCTGTACATGTTTATACAAAAGTATTTTATTTTATTATTTTAATTTATTAATAATAATTTTTTTAACATTTAATATATTCTATATTATTTACTATTTTATGTTACTATTATTACTTTTTATGTATTTATTATTATAATTATACTTTTTTTTAGTGTAGAGAAATTACGCGTGTACTTACCTGGACTTACCTGTATTTGGACAGCATGATGGTTGTGACATTAAAGTAGGGGGAAATATTCACAAGGCCCGTAAGTGGTATGACCAGGCCCCGCCTGCAGTAAAGAGAATGGTGCGGGAAAGTGGTTTTGAGGACTTCGTTTTGCAACTACTAGCATGGGGCTATCAAATAGACCAGAAGGTGATCTAGGCGCTTGCAGAATGATGGTTGGAAACAACTCATACTTTTCACTTGCCCATTGGAGAGATGACAATTGGTCCGATTGACTTTGTTGCTATAACCGGCCTCCGATGTGATGGAACCCCCGTCCCTTTGACCAATAATATTTTGAAAGAAGAAGAAATCTAACAATTGATCGGTGTCAAGCCCTGATATAAAAGTCATGTAAGATCCGATATGAGCCCATCCGAGAGTATTGAATAAAGTACACTCCACCCGTGCAGGGTGAGAGGGCAAAACAATATACTCGGGGATTTTTGTTATAATTGTTGGGGGCAACCACTTTGGGTAGCACTGAGTCTACCATTCACTTATCTGTGTTGCGTGCCCTTTCTGACTTGGATCAAGTATCTTCTTATGCATGGGGGGAAACTGGTCTAGCTTGTATTTATCACGGTTTTGATGTGCTCTATAGGAGGAAAAGATCCTTTATTGGTTTCGCAGCCATTGCTGAGGTGCTACTTCCTTCAAAATTATTGATCCATACAATGAATATGCATAGGCTTGATTTCCTCTTTCATGTACAGGTCTGGGCGTACGAGCATAACTTGGTGAGGGTTCCAAACATTACACAGCCATGAGTCAATTTTCCAAGGTTGGGTGTTTGGTTGTCGGGTTGCAGGGAAGTGTCCGGGAGTCACCATGTGCACTCTCACCATTATCACTTGAGTCGTCTGACCTGGGATAAAGTAAGATAAATGTTAATATTAATATCAAACCTATGATAAAAAGATAAATTACCGGTTTGCTTTTTAGCAGGTGGATACAACCTGGTGGAGAGCCAAAGAGAAAAATAGCTGGATTAGATGCATGACTGATGCAATGCCTTTGCACAACTCTCATCGAATTATGGCTAGCCCGGTCTCTAGTGGGTGGTTTCTAGCAGATAGAGTGCATGACTGGTTCCTTAGACCTAACTGGTGCAGAGTACCAGTTGATATTCCATCATTTGTTCTGAACACTACAGTAATGTTGGAGCCCTTTTGGAGTCATTCCCGTATTGGTTTCGATGTTCATGACTTCCTGCTCTAACCGAATGTGTCATATGCCAAATTTATCCAGGATTATTTGCTAAGTTTTGAAGTGTCACTTGTTGGTGTCCAAGGGCTATCTTGGAGGTGAAGAAGAAATAGAAGCGGAGTGAGGAGAAGATGAAGGAGCTGAGGGAGTGGATGAGGATGAGGATGAGGATGAGGATGAGGAAGAAGATGAGGAGGAGCCTTCTTCCCAATCCCATGGCAATTCCGAGGCAGGCACTTCCCAGGTAGCTATCACTTTATCATTACAACTGTCTCTTCATTTATCTATTCTGATTATTTATATGATCATTGCAATCTGCTGGTTCCTCTGACTATGGGGCTGTCCCTCTGTATGATATCCCGATACAGTGACAATTTTCTCCATTTGCCCCTTCTCATTTAGATGTGCCATCTAATTCGTAGAGCTTTGATCTGAGTTACCTGGTCAATCATTCTTATCCCATAATGATGTATGCTTGCATGTATGCATGAAAATGTATGGACTTATCCTTTCCTTTTCTGGCTCACAGCGGATGCTTAAGGAGAAAAATAGGAATGTTTAGGAGGAATTAGCTGTGAGTCATCGACATGCGGCCCATTTTGAGGAAATGTATCAACAAGAGGCATGGGACTTTTAATACTTTCGATTTCAGGGCATGAGGGAACCAAATGCCTCTTCATCAAGAGGATCCCAGACTATTGTCCATGATATACCACCTCCCTATTTAGGCGATGATAGAATTGATTTTTGAAGGCCTGGAGGTTTAGATATTCCTTCTTCAAGCAGATATTGGACGGATAATATGCCCCCTCCTCCAACGGGTGATGATTTTTTTAGGGCTTTGTCTAATTATGAACCGCCTCCTTCCTCGCAGTGACAAAAAACTTGTAGTAAAACTTGTAATTAAGTAAAAATGGTAATGATAATAATATTTTTTTTTATTTTGCACAATTTTTTTTAATTAGATACAGTGGCTTTGTCAAATCAGTGCCATAGTACCTCAGGACTTGACTTTCCAAATTAATATATGTATAACATCATAGCCCTAGTTACTATACTAAACTCAGAAATTATTTTTATTTAAGCAAGAACTGTTGCACTTCAGATAGGCACATATATATTATCTGGCCAAAGATTTCTTTTGAGTTTGAATATGGTCTATCTCATATGCATGCTTATTCAAACTATCTCCACTAATAGACTCTACCTACCAAGAGAGATCAACAGGTCTTTAATAGGCTTGAAATGGGGTCTATAAGGGACAAAGGTTTAAATGAAGGCCATTTTGAGATTAGAGCCGGTGTGACACAAAGGACAAACCTTCACACTACATACTACTTGTTAGAACGTTAGAGAGTTGGGAGCATGAAAAGATAGAGCTTTGAACATTCTTTGTTCTTTTTGGCATTAAACTGAATCTTAATTGGGATAGTCTTTGCCTTTGCAAAAAGTTCGGTACCCAAATTTGCTTCTTTTCTTCTCCTCCCTTTTATTTCTTTTTATTTTTCTTACTCTTCTCTTTCTTTGAGCATTTTATCATTTTGTTCTTCTTCTTTGTAGGATTGTCAAGTGTAGAGCTTTCAAGAACTGGATGGTCTTTCTCCCTTTTCTTTGATTTTGATCGAATCTTTGATTGTGTTGGACCAATTCAAGTCAAACTGTCTTTATAAACCAAATGGAAGCCTTTTGCTACTTTAAGTAAAAGAGAACTCAGTTGGATTTCTGAACCATTTTGGGTTTTCTTTTTTTCTTTTCTTTTTTTTTCTCTTCTTTTTTCTTTTTTTTTCTCTTCATTTTTTTCTTTTTTTTTCTTTTTTGTTTTTTTGGGTTCTAGCTCTAATATAGTTGTCTTGTTTGAGTTGTCTTGTTTGTACCAACTTGTATTTCTAATAATGGATGAGTGGAGTGGTATTAATATGCTTCAGTCTTGACTTGATTTGTGATATTTGGTCTAATTCAGTTGAACTTCAACTACCCTTATGGTCTTGAGAACTTCAACTGCCCTTATGGTCTTGATAACATCAACTATTTTTACAGTCTTGGCTATGCATTCCATTCTTTGATCTTCTTGCCTCTTCACCTTAGTGATCATAGGACTTGTCAAAAGTATCACAACAGCTCAGGGTAGGTTGTTTGGATTATATGCCAATGAAAAGAAAGCTAAAATTTTATGAAGGCTCAAAGGGACAACTAGGGATTGATATTAATAGTGTGATACTAGTTATTGGCTTTTCAAACAATGCCTAGATCATTTCTCTCTTAAATAAGAAAAGTTCAATTTCGCCTCGAAAGTTTGTCAAAGCATGTTTTAAGACTGACTAAGACCTAGACAAAGGTAATTATGCAGGAGCCCTCTCTAAGTAAGCATACACAACTCAATGCTATGGAGCAATTCCCTCACCTAGTACAGTCATTCAAGTCATGATGCATAAATATATTAATTCATAAACCTCAAGCTAGATTCCTTATTGGTTGAGCACTAAAATGAGCAAAGACCAACAAAAATTTTGATGAAAGTAATTTATTCAAACAACTTTAAATTTAAAAAAATACGATTGTTCCAATTAAATATTAAAGAAAGCAAAATAAATAGAGTAATATTCAAGCTAAGGAAAGTTTGTTGAGTTAGAGGCAAGGATTTTTTCCATCATCAAGGATCATTTCTTCATCATCCACAGTTAGTCCAAGATTGTTTAGTAGCACATCATCTTTAGCAACTTCTCTATCCATATCATCACAGTATGACAAGATAAAACACTTCATGAAGGTTGTAAGCAGTGGCGCCCTTCCAAATTTAGGTAGAGGATTATTCTTAGTGTTGGGCTTGTCTGGCTTAGGTAGTTTACCAGTGTCGATTAGATATTGGGTCTCATGCCTCAATCGAGTACATCTATCGGTCTCATGTCCTTGAGTCTGATGAAATTGACAAAAAGCCTTAGTATCAAATTTTGGGGGTAAAGGATTTGGCAAAGGTCGAGGAGTCAAGGGTTGTAACAATCCCTTCTTTTGTAGTTTATTGAGAACCCAAGATAGCGGCTTCCCCAATTCTGAAAAGTGCCTCATTCCTCCTTGACTAGTGGCATTAATATCAGCTTCCTTTTGTGTATTTTGATTGCTAGGCTGATAATTTCATTTTACAGAAAAATGGTTCTTCTCTCTTTCCCTTTGACTTTTTCCATTGGGGTGATAGCCGTCCTTATTGCCCCATTTAGATAGCACATGATTCGGCTAGTCTTGTAGAATAGGGATTGATGCCTCATTTTTCATTCGATCTCTATTAGTGAACATGTTCTCCATGGATGCTGCCTTAACATTGTTGATGAGCTCTAGAATTTCAATCAACTTGGTCTTCATAATTTCAACCAATTGATCTTGTAGATTGGCCATCCTAGCTTTGACAACTTCATCGATTATATCCCTTAGCTGGTTTGCATCCATCCTCCTAATGAAGCACTTGAATCAAAAATCAATGTGTGAGCAGGGATTTTTGCCCCCACTCCCGATGGAATGGTTCTTGCGACTTCGGCACTGTTTAGGCTCGGGGCCTTAGGGAACACGAACCTAAGTCCAGAAAAAATAGAGTCGCCACCTGGACAGGCCGGGAAAAAGAAAGGGGTGGATGACTCGATTTCTAAGGAATCCCCAATCCCTTAATGGGTTCGAAAAGTTGGGTACGTGTGGGGAAGGTGAGAAATGGCCCAGCACCCCCACAACGCCCAGTTCATTGGACCCGACCTCCTTTACAGGTCTTAATATTATAAAATTCTTAAATATAACAATATTATCCATATTACATGTAATAATTGAAATAAAGCATCGTTGTATTAAAATCAAAGCAATGTCCAAACAAAACAAATAAATGGACACCCATCCGAAGATGGAAACATGCCCATACATAATCCATGCCTAAATAGGACACCCACCGAAAGGTAGAAACATGTCCTTTACATTGGTTCTAAAATAGAAAAGAAATTTAAATTACATGATATTTAACTAATGAGGTACCCACCAAGTGAAAACTTACAATATTTGGAAATCTAAATAAATCGATAAAAGTAAATAACCATTCATCATAAATAAATCATTCATCAAAAGGTATTAAACATCAATAGAAAGTAAACATCCATCCATGATAAATTAAATAAACCAAGCATTGAACTTAAATAAATTAAAGCATATAAAATAAATCAAAGCATAATCAAATATAAAATTGAATAAGGCAAATAAAGATTCAAATTAGGGCTGTTGTTTCTATTTAAGATTCTTTATTTCATGTGTTTAGGGTTTTGGAATTTATGGGTTCAAGCTACTATAAATTTTAAAAGAATTGAAATGGAGCAAAGTTTTATAATTTAAGAGGTTGATAAAGTTCTTTGATTAACCAGATTAGTGTTTGAGAAGTGAAATCATGAAACTAGGGTTTGGACACTTTAAAACATTTAGATTTATGATTTACAGTTACTGAATTATGGTTTTTAAGCTTACTGTGTTTGAATTTTAATATTTATGTTTATAGGGTTTTAAGGTTTAAAGGATTAGAGTTTAGAAAAATTAGGGTTTAAGGTTTTAAGGGAGTTAGGGTTTAAGATAGGTTAGCTAGTTTAGGGTTTACTATTTTGTTTTAAAGTTGAATTAGGGTTTTAGAATTTTAGAATTAGGGTTTCAGAGAATGCATTAGATTTTAGAATTTGGAGAAACAATTGATAATTTTATGAAGCTTTATGAAAATAAACAAAATGATTTAAGGTTTATAGAAACAGAAAAGATATTTTTTTAGGGTTTTTGGAAAGAAGCAGATTCAATTTAGGGCTTTGAAAAGAAACAAATTCAAATTAGGGTTTTGGTGAATTTTGAAGCAATAAAAGCAACAATTTTATGATTTTTGAAAAACAAAGAGAAGAATTAAGATTTTTAAGCTTTAGAAAGGGTAAATTAAGATTCTAGTGTTTTTTGATTTTAAAGAAACAATAACAACAATTTTTTATCTTGAGTGATGAAGCTACTGTAAATTAATGAAACAAAGAAAGAAATTCATACCTTCGTTTGTTGGTTCCACCAAAAATCACTTCTTGGATGAATAAGAACAAAGACAAGCTTCGCTGCCTTTGATGGATTGAATTGCTTGTTTGCTCTCTCAAAAATCTGATCGATTTCACTGCCAGAAGGAATTCTTAAAATCCGATTTATTTTTCAAATTTTTCCTCCTCAATTTTGGTCCCAAATTCCCCCCCCCTTTTTGTGTTGTTTTAGCCCTTATTTTTAGAAGATTTTTATGATTAATTTTAGTTATTCACGGAATCTAACATTAATTAAGAAAAGGAAACTGAAACCTAATTGTATTTGGTTTCAAAAAAATTTGAGTCGAAAAAATTTTGCTGGCGAAAAAACTACTGCGAAAAAATTGCGTTGGCAAAAAAGCTGCCGCAGGTGGCTACGGGCTGCAGGCGAAAATTGGCCTGCGGGCCATTTCGCCACAACCAAATTTCGTCGCCGATTTTTCGTCACTGATTTTTTTATTTGTTTATTATTATTATTTTTTATTAATTATAAAAATTAAATACTAAAGTAGATATTATTTAATTAAGATAACAAAAATTGTTTTGGACTAACAAAATTATTTTGGGCTAATTAAAATATATTGGACCGGACTAGGTTAAAAATTAAGGGTCTACACAATGCTGTAAGTGATATCGTTGTATGCTCTTGGATTGCCGTACTCCAAGTCTATGAGCCAGAAAGGATTAATGATATGTCATGTGATGCATGTATGTATGTATGCATAAGCAATAAACAAACAAGGATAAATAGGACGTTCCTTCCAACCTTATAACTTCCACACACGAATGGTGAGTCTCTTTTCCCAGGCAATATAATTAACAAAATACCAACATGGGATATCTTATTTTTCGAATAATTCCCTCGAACGTTTCAACTAATAGTTATATTTTCAAAAATGGAAATTAGCTCATGATAATTCCCATTAATTAGGTTTTAATCCATTTAACCAACTAAAGTAGCTTTTATGCTATATTGGATTAAAACTAAATTAAGAGGTTTATTATAAATAGATTTCTCACTTGAAAAAGTACCTAGTGATTCATGCCAAAAATAAGCCCATGGTTAATTATTCTTAGTATAAACTAGGCTGACAATTGATTTTTGGTATTTCATAATTGACCTAAATAATTTGTAAGCTCTTTGTAAAAAAAGGTTGGATGAAAATAATTTTGTTTCTAAGCCCCTTGTAAAAAGATTTTAGAAAAAATAGATTTTGGGCTTTGTATTTGAGTCATGAGAAAAGAATTTTTTATTTGTTTTTAGAAATGTTCTATGTCCAAACACCATTTTGAAAATAGCTTTAGTCATTTCGATTTTAAAGAAAAATTTATTTTGAGCTTACAACATACTTAGGTCATATTAGAAAAAGAACAAACCAAATAAGCCATGATTTAAGCCAAGACAAATTAACCATAGTCAAACAACAAGCATTTGGAGTAAAATCCTAAGGAAAGTAAGTAGGCCAATTACATGAGCTTTAGTCTTTGGGTTAAGGGCTTAGGTTCCCATAGCAAGTATATATCAAATGGTACAAGGCTATGAGTGGTTATGCCATGCTAACATCTTAGACATCTTAGATTTTCATTTTCATTAGATTTTCCAACATCTTAGATAAAGGTTCCCTTAAGTCTAAAAATTTACGCTTCTTTGTTGGCTCAATTGTTGCATTTTTCTCAACACCTCCTTTTTCCCTTTGACTTTGCCCACTAGGGTGATAGCCGCCCTTATTGCTCTACTTAGGTAGCACATGGTTCGGTTGGTCTTGTAGAATTGGGATTGATCTCTCATTTTTCATTCAATCTCTATTAGTAAGCATGTTCCCTGTTGATGCTGCCTTTCCCTTCCTTCATATGTCAAGGGGAGATGCCTCATTGTTGATGATCTCCAGAATTTGAATGAACTGGGTTTTCATAATTTCAACCAATTGATCTTGTAGCTCAACCATCCTAGCTTTGACAACTTCATCGATTATATCCCTTAGCTAGTTTGCATCCATTCTCCTAATGAAGCACTTGAATCAAAAATCAATGTTGTAGGTGATATCATTGTTTGCTCTTAAATTGTCGCACTTCAGGTCTATGAGCCAGAAAGGATTAATGATATGAAATGCAAATGTATGCATGTATTCTCAAACAATAGACAAAGAAAAATAATTAGGACGTTCCTTCCAACCTTATAACTTCCACACACAGATGGCGAGCCACTTTTCCTAGGTATATGGTTAACAAAATATCAACATGGGGTATGTATCTTAGACGATGCAAGGATGTGTTTCCATCCTCGGATGGGTGTCCATTTATTTACTTTGCTTTAACATTGTTATTATTTTCAATAAAGTATTTATTTATTCTTATCATTGCATGTATTATGGATAATATCATTATATTTAAAAATTTTATAATATTAAGACCTAAAAAGGAGATCGGTTCCAATGAACAGGGCGCTGTGGGGGTGCTGGGCCATTTCTCACCTTTCTTATGCATACCCAACTTTTTGAACCCAATAGGGGGTTGGGAATTCCTTAGGAATCGAGTCATCCACCCCTTTCTTTTTTTTGGCTTGTCCGACTGGCGACTCCATTTTCTCCGGGCTTAGGCCCGTGTTCTCTAATGCCCCAAGCCTAATAGTGTCGAAGTCGTAAGAACCATTCCATCGGGAGTGAGGACAAAAATCCAGCTCACAGTAGCAACTCCACTGGGAATAAGAGAAGTTGATTTCATTGGTCTTTATATAATTTTATTCTTTCTTATTACAATATTGTCCATTGCATCATTTAGATTGTATTGTGTGAGAGTTAGGATACCCGTGTTACCCGTATTGTATTATTTAAGGGATACCATAATTTCACTCAAGGTATGGAGATCAAGCATGGCATAACCACTCATAGCCTCGTACCTTTTGGTATATACTTTTTATGGGAAACTAAGTTTTTCAACCCAAAGACTAAAGCTCATGTAATTGGTCTAGTTACTTTCCATAGGTTTTACCTCAAATGCTTGATGTTTGACTGTGGTTAATTTATCTTGGTTTAAATCATCGCTTATTTGGTTTGTTCTTTTTCTAATATGACCTAATTACATTGTGAGCTCAAACAATTTTTTTTCTCTAAATCCAAAAGACCAAAACTATTTTCAAAATTTTCAAAATGGTCTTTGGGCATAAAACTTTTCCAAAATAAGTTGAAAATTCCTTTTCTCATGACCCAAATATAAAGCTCAAAATTCATTTTTTCTTAAAATCTTTTTACAATGAGCTTAGAAACAAAATTATTTTCACTTCATTATGAACTTTTGAATAAGCTTACAAAATATTTAGGTCAATTATGAAATACCAAAAATCAATTATGAACCTAGCTTGTACTAAGAACTATTAATCATGGACTTATTTTTGGTATGAATCATTAGTTACTTTTTTAAGTGAGAAATCTATTTATAATAAACCTCTTAATTTAGTTTTAATCCAATATAGCATATAAGCTGCTTTAGTTGATTGGATGGATTAAAGCCTAATTAATGGGAATTATCATGAACTGATTTTCATGTTTGAAAATATAACTATTGATTGAAACGGCTGAGGAAATTATTCGAAAATAAGATACCTGTAGACCCTTAATTTTTGACCCAGTCTGGTCCAATATATTTTATTTAGTCCAAAATAATTTTTGTGTTGTCTAATATATTTTAATTAGTCCAAAATAATTTTTGTTATCTTAATTAAATAATATTTGGTTTAGTTTCTAATTTTTATTAATAAAAAATAAAATAAACAAATAAAAAATAAAAATAAAAATAAAAAAATTGGATTGCGGCGAAATGGCCATTTCGCCCGCACGAAATTCCTGCGGGTGAAATGGCCCGCAGGCTTGTCTCGCCCAGCTGCGGCAGCTTTTTTCGCTGGCTCATTTTTTCCGCAACCAATTTTTTTTTTCCAGCGCAATTTTTTTGCAGCAGTTTTTTTTTTTGCCAGCGAAATTTTTCGACGCAAATTTTTCGAAACCTAATACAATTAGGTTTCGGTTTCCTTTTCTTATTAAATATGGTATGCCCTGAGTAACTAGGAAAAACCATGAAAAAACTTCTATAAATATGGAGGCAGAGAGAGTGAAAAGGCAATCAGAAGCTGGGAGGAAAATTGAAAGAGTTTGTAACTGAATTTGTGAAGGAAACTTTAATCAAGCTGATTTTTCTTTCGAGGGAGCAGAAAAGCATTAACAAACGATCAAAGGCAGCAATTGCCTTTGTTTTAATTCATCCACGAAGAATTTTTTTTGGAGGAACCATCAAAAGGAGGTATGTATTAAATTCTTATTTTGTTATATTTTTCACAATAGCATAAATTATCTAATTGTGGCTTTCAAAATCAAAATCCCAGAACTTTAATTTAACTTTTAAGTTAAAAACACTAATTCGTTGCTTTTTTTTCCCAAGAATTTAAAGTTATTAATTTAGTTTCTTCAAAACCCTAAAACCCTAATTTAGTTTCCAAATCATCAAAACCCTTAAATTATATTCTGTTACTTTCCAAAAGTCTTAAAAACTACTTTTTTGCTCTTAAAAACTTTAAATCATTTGTTTATTTTCATAAAACTTCATAAAACCATCAAATTGATTTTCAAACCCTAAAAGCTTCATGCATCCACTGAAACCCTAATTTTAAAACACTAAACCCTAACTCAACTCCAAACCTAAAATAGTAAAACCTTAACCCCTTTAAAGCCTTAAACCCTAATTTTTTTATAAACTCTAATCCTTTAAAACCTTAAAAATCATATAAACACAAATATTTTAATTTTACATAGTAAGCTTGAAATCATCATTTAAAACCACAAATCAAAAATATTTTAATGTGTCCAAAACCCTAGTTTCATGATTTCACCATTCAAACCTTAATTTGGTTAATCAAAGTGTCTTACCAACCTTTTAAAACACAAAATACTTAATTTATTTTAATTCTTTAAAAAGTCACAGTAGCTTAAACCCATGAAAATCCAAAACCCTAAACACATGAAATAAATGATCCTAAATGGAAACAGTAGCTATAACTTAGATTTTTTATTTGCCTTATTCAATTCTATATTTGATTATGCTTTTATTTATTTTATATGCTTTAATTTATTTAAGTTCAATGCTTGGTTCATTTAATTTATCATGGATGGATGTTTACTTTTTATTGATACTTAATATCTTTGATGAATGATTTATTTATGATGAATGGTTATTTACTTTTATCAATTTATTTAGATTTCCAAATGTTGTAAGAGGTATGTTTCCACTTGGTGGGTACCTCATTAGTTAAATATCATGTAATTTAAATTGTTTTTCTATTTTAGAACCTATGTAAAGGGCATGTTTCTACCTTTCGGTGGGTGTCCTATTTAGGCATGTGATGTAAGGATATGTTTCCATCTTCGGATGGGTGTCAATTTATTTGTTTTGCTTGGACCTTGCTTTGATTTTAATATATTGATGCTTTCTTTCGATTATTGCTTGTAATGTGGATAATATTATTATACTTAAGAATTTTATAATATTAAGACCTGTAAAGGAGGCCGGTTCCAATGAACCGGGCGTTATGGGGGTGCTGGACCATTTCTCACCTTTCCCACACATACCCAACTTTCCAAACCCATTAGGGGGTTAGGGATTTCTTAGGAATTGAGTCATCCACCCCTTTCTTTTTTCCCGGCCGGTCCGGGTGGCGACTCCATTTTTTCCGGACTTAGGTCCGTGTTCTCTAAGGCCCCAAGCCTAAACAGTGCCGAAGTAGCAAGAACCATTCCACCGGGAGTGGGGGCAAAAATCCCCGCTCACAATACCCCATGTTGGTATTTTGTTAACCATACTGTAGACCCTTAATTTTTGATCCAGTTCGGTCCAATATATTTTATTTAGTCCAAAATAATTTTTGTGTTGTCCAAAATATTTTAATTGGTCCAAAATAATTTTTGTTATCTTAGTTAAATAATTTTTGCTTTAGTATCTAATTTTTATTAATAAAAAATAAAAATAAACAAATCAAAATCAAAAAATAAAAATAAAAATAAAAATAAAGAAAAAATTATTTTATAATGGGCTTAGAAATAAAATTATTTTCACCCAACCTTTTCTTACAAAGAGCTTGCAAAATATTTAGGTCAATTATGAAATGCCAAAAATCAATTGTGAGCCTAGTTTATACTAAGAATAAATTAACCATGGGCTTATTTTTGGCATGAATCATTAGTTACTTTTTCAAGTGAGAAATCTATCTATAATAAACCTCTTAATTTAGTTTTAATCCAATATACCATAAAAGCTACATTAGTTAGTTAAATGGATTAAAACCTAATTAATGGGAATTATCATAAGTTAATTTCCATTTTCGAAAATCTAACTATTGGTTGAAACATCCAAGGGAAATATTTGAAAACGAGATACCCCATGTTAATATTTTGTTAACCATATACCTAGGAAAAGAGACTCACTATTCGTGTGTGGATGTTATAAGGTTGGAAGGAACGTCCTAATTATCCTTGTTTGTCGATTGTTTGTGCATACATGCATACA
This sequence comes from Garcia nutans, assembly GCA_947685225.1. Taxonomy (NCBI): domain Eukaryota; kingdom Viridiplantae; phylum Streptophyta; class Magnoliopsida; order Malpighiales; family Euphorbiaceae; genus Garcia; species Garcia nutans. The sequence goes on from CANTUV010000045.1 coordinate 44,150,578, forward strand.
TGCATACATGCATACATTTGCATCTCATTGATCCTCTTTGGCTCATAGCCCTGGATTACGATAGTTTAAAAGCTTACAACAATCCGACCTACGCCGGAGATGAAGTATCTAGCAATGACTAAATCACTTGCTCACAAAAAACAATGGAGCCCGAACAAATTCAAAGAATGGTGGATGAAGCCCTCAATGCCAAAATGGAAGAAATAAAAGAGGCCCTAGCTGATACCATGAAGAACCAATTGACTGCAATCTTAGAGAATCATACCGAGGCATCTACTAGCACTAAGAAGCCAAAGGACAAAGGGAAGACCAAAGTTAGTGAAGTAGTTTTTGATGATGAAAAAGTGATCACTGATGATGATGATTGAGCTCAATACTATCAAGATGCTCAAGAGAAGAAGAAAGAACCGAAGGTTGTTGAGAAGGTAACTATTGAAAAGACCGAGACATCCGATGTTGAAAAGATGATTGCTGATTTAGAAATGAAATTTGAGAAGAAGCTAAAAATCGAAGAGATGTCCGAGATAGATAAACTATTTGAACAAGATGAGGAGGTCCCTTATAAGTTCAAGATGCCATACTTTGCTAGATACAATAGTACTGGAAATCCTCATCTCCATATGAAGTAGTATATCACTGCTATGCAGTCTGCCCGAGCTACTAAGGCTCAAACTCTAAGGTACTTCATGCTCTCATTGGACCCTGTTGTCCAAAATTGGTTCAATACCTTAGATGATGGAACACAAAAGAATTGGGATTTGCTATATAAGGCCTTCATCCAGCAATATGGGTATAATGTCGAGTTGGAAGTTACCTTAATGGAAGTGGAGTCCATTAGGCAAAGGTCGAATGAGAATTTTGTGGATTATGTGAAGAGGTAGAGAAACAAGGCTGCTTTACTCAAGAAGAGGCCTGATGAATCCGATCAAATAAGGATGATTTTGAGAGGGGTGTTGCCTAGTCTTCCTGAGAGGATGTCTCATACACTCATCCGTGATTTCAAAGACCTTCTTCAAGCTGGTTTGCAAATTGAAGAATGGGAGAGAGAGAAGAGCCGTTTTGCAACAAAAAGGAATGAGAAAGGGAGCTATCAATCTGGTAGCCAAAGCATGCAAAAGGCCGTCGGTGTTAATGCTACTAACTAAGGAACGAGGAGACAATTTTTGGAATTGGGAAAAATGATGTCTTGGGTTCTCAATAAGCTTCAAAGAAAGGGATTGCTACAACCCTTAAATCCTCATCCTTTGCCTAACCCTCTCCCACCTAATTTTGACACTAAAGCACTTTGTCAATTTCACCAAATGCAAGGGCAGGACACGGATAGATGTGTGAGGTTGAGACATGAGATCTAAAATCTAATTGATAATGGGAAGCTGCCTGAGCCCAATAAGCCAAACACCAAAGATAACCCATTACCAAAGTTCAATATAGTACCACCGCTGGCAACCTTCATGATTGGAGGAGGTTTGCATGAGGACTTTATCATGTCTTCTTTTCAAGATGTGGGTAGAGAAGCAACCAAAGAAGAAGAGATATTTGGTGAAATTAAACAAGCTATGGTGGCTAAAGAGGTAACAATTTGTGTTGTCAATGGATTTTGGGATTCAAGCAATAGTGATGATGATCTTGTATCCAAGAAGGAGGAGTGGACTTGGTCCGAGCCCGAAGAAGATGAAGTAATGAACACTAGATTCGATAAGCCTTATACAAGGCCACTACCTTGGGAGGTAGAAACTAATAAGGGTAAGGAAGTTGAAGTAGAAAATAAATAAGAAGATGATGATGCTGTGCTCAAGCAATTGAAAAGAACCCAAGCATGTGTTAGCATTTAGGACTTATTAGCTACTTCTAAAAAGCACCGAGAAACTATGGCCAAAGCCTTGGCTAGCATGCCAATTTCTACCTCCATGACACCGGAGGAGCTGATCAACTTCATAAAAATTGGAGGGGTAATGAAATGTGAAGAGGTCCAAGAGAAGAACGAAGTTAATTTGGGAGCAGTTTCTTTTTCGGATGCGGACTTATCGGAGGAGGGGAGATACCACATCCGCCCTCTCTTTATCAAAGTAGAAGTCAAGGGGAAGAGGAATCCATGTGTAATGGTCGATGATGGGTCCACCATAAATGTTTGTTCACTTAAGATATTGCCAAAGCTAGCCATGTTAACAAGAGATCTAAACCCGACCGAGGTAACAATTTGTGCTTATGACAACACTAAGAGGCATGTCGAAGGGACTTTCAAAGCCGCTGTCAAGGTTGGTCCAATTGAATCTATTGTTGAGTTTGTTATTTTAGACATACTGGTTACCTTCGCCTTGCTCTTGGGGCGACCATGGCTTCATCCTCTTGGGGGAGTTCCTTCCACCCTTCATCAAAAGATCAAGTTCCCCAACGGAGATGAGACAGTGGTCATCAAAGCTGAAGATAATGAGATTGTTAATGCTCTAATGATTGAGAGGCCTCTCAATGGTTTTCAAGTAGCTACAATTTCTGATGATGAAGTAGTGGACTCCAAAGTCTTGAATATGATGAAGAACATGAACTACCTTTTCGGAGCTGGTCTTGGAAAGGGTAAGGCCGGTTTGACAAAGCTGCCATACTTTAGAACTCAAACTTCTAAGAAAGGGTTAGGATATGATGAAGATAATGATGTTCAGCCAAACAAAAGTGAGAAGATGAGCTTCCCACCACTTGAAGAGATCTTTGTCAAAGCTCCAGATATGGGACCACTCCAAGGAAAGCCCGAGCCGATCATGTTCATGGGTAAGTTGATCCCAGGTTTCAAAATTTTTGCAGACGTGGCCGAGCTAGTGGACCAAGTGAAGAAAGAGCTCACCCTGTCAGCCATCAAAGAATGCAATCCAAAAGAGAAGAATGAAGCTATCCTGAAAGATGAGAAGACTCCGGAGGAGATTGCTGCCCTGATTGAAGAAAAGTTTGAAGACATCCTGCCTTATGATTTTGAGAACAATGATTTTGATTTTGATTTTAATTTGTCTGATTTGTATGAGGATGATGATGTTTTCTTTTCCAAAATGAATGCAATAAAGTTTGATTTTGCTTACTTGTGTGATGTTTCTCCTGATGGTTGCATACATTCAAATAGCATCCGACCTTACTCGTGATGAGAGAGAGAGATTTGAAAAAATATTCAAAAAATATGAAGAAGTGTTTGCTTGGTCTTATGAGGATATGCCTAGAATAGATCGAGACATAGCCGAGCATCATATTCCAACTCACACTCACATGAAACCTGTCAAACAAAAGCTTAGGCGATTAAGACCTGAGTGGGCTGAATTGGTTAAAGAAGAGGTCACTAAGCAAATACAAGTGAAGTTCCTTGAAGTCATAGAATATCCAGATTGGCTAGCCAACATAGTACCCATGCCAAAGAAAGATGGGAGAATAAGGATCTGTGTGGACTATAGAGATTTGAACAAGGCTTCCCCTAAGGATGATTTTCCTTTACCTCATATAGATGTTCTAATTGATAATGCAGCCTCTAGTGTGCTACACTCGTTTGTAGATGGATTTTCTCGATACAATCAAGTGTTAATGGCCCAAGAGGATAAAGCAAAACTGCCTTCATTCCCACATGGGGTATATTTTGTTATAGGGTAATGTCGTTCGGCTTAAAGAATGCTGGAGCGACCTACCAAAGGATGACCACCACACTATTTCATGAAATGATGCACAAAGAAGTTGAAGTATATGTTGATGATATGATGGTTAAATCGAATACAAGAGAACAACACTTCTAAAACTTAGAGTTATTCTTCGATTGGGCTTTGAAATATAAGCTAAGACTGAACCAGAAGAAGTGTGTGTTCGGTGTTACTTCAGGCAAGTTATTAGGACATGTGATTGGTCCAAACGGCATTGAGATTGATCCTGACAAAGTTAAAGCAATCAGGGATATGCCAGCCCCTAAGACGGAGAGAGAAGTTCGGGGATTCATTGGTAAATTACAGTAAATTAGCATATTTATAGCAAAGCTCACAACAATCTGTGAGCCTATCTTCAAATTGCTTAAAAAGAATCAGCCGGTCATATGGAATGAAGAATGTCAAAAGGCCTTTGAGCGAATAAAAGAGTATTTGTTGAATCCACCTATTTTAAAACCACCTAAACCCAGAAAACCTCTATTACTATACTTAGCAGTAGAAGAAGAGTCGATAGGAGCCATGCTAGCCTAAGCAGAAGAGTCAGGGATTGAGCATGCAGTTTACTATTTGAGTAGAAAGCTCCTACCTTATGAAATTAAGTATAGTATGATTGAAAAGACTTGTATAGCCGTGGTTTGGTCTTCTAAGAAGTTGCGGCATTACTTTAAATCGTATAGTGTACAAGCAATTTCCAGGTTGGATCCAATGAAGTACTTAAGGGAGACACCTTCTTTGATTGGAAAATATGGTCAATGGTTGATAATATTAGAAGAATTTGAGATCGGGTATGTAACTAGGAAAATGATCAAAGGTAGAGCGGTGGCAGAATTCCTGGCCAAACAACCATTACCAGATAGTGAAGAAGTAATCTTGGAATTTTCGGATGAACATTTAGAAGCAATTGAAGTACAAGGGTGGAAAATGTATTTTGATGGAGCAGTAAATAGGAAAGGTGCAGGTTTGGGAGTTGTATTAGAACCGCCCGAAGGGAAACTTATCCCTTTAGCCAAAAAGTTGAAATTTAGGGCAACCAATAATATGGTGGAACACGAAGCTTGTATTTTTGTTTTGGAAACCCTAATGATCATGAAGGTGGATAAGGTGGAAGTTTTTGGCAATTCATTGCTAGTAGTATCCCAAGGAAATGGAGAGTGGGAGTTGAAAGAGGAAATATTAAAACCATACCACCATTGTCTGACCATGATGAAGAAGAACTTTAAGGAGTGTAGGTTATACACCTATCAAGAGAAGAAAATCAGATGGCTGATGCCCTAGCCGCATTGGCTTCGGTATGGGAAAACCCTGCCAGCTTATTCCTTAAGCCTCTGATCTTGACCAGTTCATCAATTCCTTGCTATGAATATGAAACAATCATGGAAATTGATACGGATAATGATGTGTGGTATGATACTATAAGGTGATTTTTGGAAGAAAGAGAATACCCGCTGGGGGCAACAAAGAAAGAAAGAAGAGCCATAAGGCTGTGGTCATTGCAATACATCACCTTCCATGGGGAGTTATATCAAAAATGGCCTGATGGGGGTGCATTTGAGATGTTTAAGAAAGCCTGAAGTGGAGCACATCATGTCAGAAATACATGCAGAAAGTTGCGGTCCGCACATGAGTGGTTTGGCTCTAGTTAAGAAGATTATTCGACAAGGTTATTACTCGTTGACCTTGGAGAAAGATTGTATTGAGTTTGTAAAGAAGTGCCAACAATGTCAGATGTATGGTAATTTTAATCAAATGCCTCCTGAAGAATTGCATTCTATGTCTTCACCCTAGCCATTTGCCACCTGGGGTATTGACATTATAGGAGAGATATATCCGACAGCTTCAAGCGGTCACCATTTCATTGTGGTAGCAGTAGATTATTTTTCAAAATGGGTCGAAGCCGAATCCTTCAACAAACTGGGTGCAAGCCAAATGGCTAGATTTATTGAAAAGAACCTCATCTGTAGATACGGGGTCCTGCACAGTGTGATATCAGACAATGGGGTACTGTTTCAAGGAGCAGTTAAGGATTTGTTCTCAAAGTACCAAATCCACCATCATCAATCCTCTCCTTATAGACCAAAGGCTAATGGTGCAGTAGAAGCAACAAAAAAAATAATTAAGCAAATTCTATCTAAGATGACCAAGACTTATAGGATTGGTCGGAGATGCTTCCCTTTGCTTTATGGGGATATAGGACAAGTGTGCGAACAGCTACTAGAATGACACCGTTCTCTTTGGTTTACGGGATGGAAGCAGTGTTGCCAATTGAAATAGAAATCAAGTCATTAAGAGTAGTCTTGGAAGCCGAACTGCCTGAAACGGAATGGGTAGCGACCAGATACACACAGTTAGCTTTACTAGAAGAGAGAAGGTTAAAAGCACTGTATCATCACCAACTGTATCAAAAGAAGATAGCTCGGGCCTACAATAGAAGTGTTAAAATCAGAAAATTCAGAGTTGGGGATTTGGTGTTGAAGCAATGAAAGCCTAATGTATCTGATCCAAGAGGGAAGTTGAGGCCTACCTGTGAAGGGCCATATGTCGTGAAACAAGTCATGAACAAAGGTGCGGTGAAGTTATCAGACATGGACGGGAATGAATTTAGTGAACCAGTAAACATTGATAGGTTGAAGAAGTTTTATGTATGAAATAAAAAAAAGAGAGCTCACTAGGTTGAAAACCCAAAAAGGGCGGCCTAGGCAAAAGTTAGAGTAGTCCGCTAGTTTCGAAAACCCGAAAGGGTAGGCTAGGCAACAATTAGGGCTAAAAGAGAGAAAATCATCAATTAGAAAACCCGAAAGGTCTAGTTGGCAACAGGAGTGATCTTGTGTATGGTGGCTTTATGTTTGGTTGTTCCCTAATTTAATAAAATAGAATTAATGTTAAAATTATTCTATGTGCACTGTTATAAGTATTTGATTAGGTATGGAGGAAATAAATAAAAACAATAGCAAAAGGTGATGACAAATTATAAATGGAAAAGAAGCATCTTTTATTACTTTAATTATTTTTCATCCTAACGAACACTTTTTGAATTGACAAATGTAAAATCTATGGCAGTCGATAAATGTAACGTGCAGGCCAGCTTTGTGTCAGCTGATCCAATTAGGCTTCAGTCAAGCAAGGCATTTCTAAATCGGGGGTAAAGTCAGAATCGTGAGGCTCAGCTCCGTACTGACGGCCAAGTCGGCGAGGATCATAGCATGTACCTTGACGAAGAGCGGCAAGGGGAACATACATAAAGTATGTCCGCATGGTGATACGAGAAATCTTCCACCAAGGTACCAACCAATGAATATTGACTTTAGAACGTGAGTGGATCCAGTCAACCCAGTCAGCATATGAAGAAGTAGGATGGAGTAGCTTCCTAGCAAAATGATGACGTGGCAGGTGCCTGGCAAAGTCCATGGATGGAGTATCAAGCAAACAAAGACGCTCCTAAAGCCAAATCTATGAAGAAAGAGATAAATAAAAAAAAGTCCGCTAAGTTGAAAACTCGCGAGGGCAGCTTAGGCAAAAATTAGGACAGCTCGCTAGTTTCGAAAACCCATATGTGCAGACTAGGCAAAAATTAGAGCAATAAAGAAAAAAAGAAAAGAGAAAACCTAAATTGAAAACCTGAAAGGGCAGTTTAGGTAATTACCTGAAGCAACAATGGGCTCCCAGTCAGTCTCTTTGACAATCTTGATTTAAATCGGTCTAATCCAACTAAGGTCTCGGCTAAGATCACTGGTATCGGCGACAAGCCTCCTTCCATTTGGTCCATAATATCCAATACTCGTGGATCAATATCGCCATCGGAAGAAACAAGCAAGAATTGGCTGAGCAATCAAAAATAAAGCATGCGTCCCCATGCCTTAGTAGGGGCCAAATGAAAGAGACAAAAGTCAATCAAAGGAGCAAGTAGAATTTTTTCACCTCTCATCAACCGAAGAACTTCGGGTTTTGGAATTTGAAATAACATCTACATCTTTTGTAGAGTCTTGGAAATCAATGTGGCTAATCCCATTTGTTGATTATTTGGATATCCAAGGATGGCCTCAAATTCTTCAATCAAGGGACATATTTCAAAGCCATTAATTTTAAATGCCCTAGAACCCGTATTCCAAAAGGAAGCCACGACATGTAAGAAGGAGTGGTTCAATTTAACATTTTGAAAACATTTTAAAACATCAAGTTTCGACCATGAAATTTGCTTCCAATGAATGGCATCCATATTCTTAAATAGAATTTTTACCTTCTTTAAATGATGTTCGGTCATGGCTAATGAATGAAGGAAAATCAAAATTGTTAAAAGGAGTCTTCACGTTGAGAGGGAAAAGTTTTTTTGGTTTTTGTATGAAGTATGGCATAAAAGGTGATATATATAGAAAGAATAACCTTTTCCAAAAGGGAAGAGAAAAGGTGATTGGAAAGAATAAGACCATATGGCATAGGGAAAGGAATTGGTAACAATTGTAATATCCTCATATATGCCCTAGAAGTTGTGATTATGTTGTTGTTGTTGTTATATAATTGGATTGAATATATGTGTTACATTACAAGAGAAAGGAAATAGAGAAAAGAATGTTTATGTATATGTGATTTGGGAAAGAATTTAGGGTTTAGAGAGAATGGTATATGTTGTGTATATGATGATATATATAACATATAAGTTGGTCAAAATGAAGAGTCAAGGAAAGAAGATATTTATTTTTGTTAAGTGTGAAGTTACTATAAAGGGCATGTAATGAATGGTAATCAAGACAAATGGTATAAGGGTGTTTAGGTAATTACTCTTGTTGAATCACTTGGTGGAGATTTAAAGAGGTGATATTTTGTCTTTTCTTCATTTCCTTCTTCTTCTTCTTCTCTTCTCCACGTTGGTTGGCTCCTCCTTAGACAAGAGAGAGCAAAGTGAGATTTGTTTAATTCTAACATCAAATTGAAGGGAGAATCAAAGGATTTAATTGAAGATTTGTGGAATTCAACAACTTAGGTAAGTTCTTTCTCTTGATTTTCCTTTGTTCTTTTGAAATTGTGTTTGGGATTGGTGAGTTGATATGGATGGTTGATGGAGTGTGTTTGTGTATGGTGTGTGTAAAAGTTTTGAAATGGAATTAAAGATAAGAAGCTAGGTTGGTGTTGGTGATGGAAGAGTAAGAGTTGTGTTTAGTGAATTTTTTTCTGTTTTACAATTAGTAAAGGCTGTGACTTGTATGATTTTTAATTAATTATAGAAAAATGTTCTTGAAGTGAATTTTTGATATGTTGTGCCTCTATGAGTCTAGAATGACTGAAAAATATGTTGATTCGATTTTGGAATGGTTATGAGTTTAGAAAGATTATTTTTATTAGACCTGTTCCAGCAGGTACCTTAACTGAGACAGCTATATTTCGGGATTTTTAATAAAATGTAGAAAAATCATATCCAATTGAATTTTGGATATGTTGTTGCTTAGTGAGTCTAATATTTGAGAAAAATAATTTGGAACCACGTTGATTGAATTTGATTTATGGAATTCACAAAGTTCAGAACTGCTGCCAGGATGCAGGGCAATTGGGGCAGTCTGGTTAGGTGAACTATTTGACCAAGATTTTGTGTTCAGTTTGATCTGAAATTTTAAAGGAATTATTTTAAGATACAAAACTAAATTCTGTAAAAATTTTAGAATTTTTAGTCAAGTAGATTAATTTATACAATTTTTCAAAATAAGGATAAAATGGAGTCTTAAACCAGAATGTACTATTCATATGGTCATTTTGCTAATATTCCTTTGGATTAGGTTTTGAAGAGATTGGGTTGCATTAACCTAAATGTGGAGAATTCTTGGAAAGAAAAGAAATGTATAGATTGATGGGACTAGTTCTTGAGGTAAGTACCAATACATATGATTGTATTTAATTACATAATTTGAGGCTTAACACATTTGTTTGCAAATGTGTTAAGTGATCTATTATATTGTTAACATAATTGGACTAAGGTGATGATTGAATGATGTGAAGGATGTGAAGATCATTAACAAGGTAAGCATAAACCCTATTTGATTGTATATCCTTATATGTCTTTGAACATTAACACATTGGGATGAAAGTGTTAAATAAGCTATTATATTGTGAATGTAAATGAAGAATATATATAAAGGATGAAATATGAAATGGGAAAGGTAGGAAGAAATGAGGATCATTCTTAAGGTATGTGCAATTTGTTATGATAAATGCTCTAGTAATGAATGATGTTAATGTGTTTTGAGAAGTGAGAAAATGTTATGTTATATGCATTGTGAATCTTGTGTATGGCAATGTATTATATGAATAATATACTTTGAAATGTGATATCAATGATGCTATATGTATCATATGGATTGAGATATGATATGATATGAAGCCATTGTGATTGGCTATGATAATTCAATTGAAAGAGATAAGGCATGTTGGCCTAATTGATGGTGAGATTGATAATGAAATAATAAATGAATTGTTTGTTTAATATGTTATTCAGTTTCAGAGTTCTGGATTTGGGTGGCATGCCTAAGAAATGATGAAAGGTAACAGTCTTGCCGGGTTGAGGATCTCCTCATATGTGTTGAGTTGATGGTCCAAGAGACTGGGTCTGTTACACTATGAGAATTGTGAATATGAGATATATGATTTGTAACAGTCTTGCCGGGTTGAGGATCTCCTCATATGTGTTGAGTTGATGGTCCAAGAGACTGGGTTTGTTACACTATCCATGGATAGAGATACATGTATATACATTGCCTACGGGCGTGATGATTGTGACTATGAACCAAAGCAGTAACTCTGAACTTTGAATAACATATTAGGGTTTTGGGCCCGAGTCTGTCTTTATTGTCAATGTGAATTGCAAGTATTGAAATATTGATTGTGAGTATTAATAATGAATTATGCTTGGTGAATTGTGAATAATATAATGTTATTAAGTGTAATATGTAAATGAATTGTGGTTGATGATAAAGGTTGTCTTTATTGTAAATGTGATTTATGATTTGTATGATATATAATTTGTGTATTGCAATAATGATTGGTATGGTATATATAATGTAGGGGTATTAATATATTGGTTTTGAGTATTGGTGATGCATTGGGGTTGGTGATAATATTATGTATATATGTACATCATATTTGAAATTAGCTAGGATATATTAAAGATGAAATTAAAAAGAAAAGAAGATATGATAAGAACTAATTATATATTGAATTGATGTATCATTATATGTCAATACTTCTATACTATATGTTTATATTTTATAGTTGGACTACTAAGCTCTCGGGCTTAGCGCGGGTGTTTATTCGCGCAGGTATATAGATGGAAGATATGAAGTCTTTTGTTATGCCACAAGAAGAGTAAAGTTTGTCGAGACCAACTAGAGGGTAATGCATACATGTATAAACTTTAATTATGATGTATTTCTGACGAGAGAGTATTTATATGTATAAATGAAGTTTTTGATAAAGATAATGATTTTGTAAATGTTATTTAAATTAATGTATTATGGTTTGAACTCTGTTACAGGTTTTTAAAAGGTAACGAAAAGTGACATCCTTATACTTTATATATTTACTGTATGTATACTAGGTATACGCATAGTACTTATATAGGGTATCGGGGTGTTACAATTATTTTGGTATCAGAGCTTAGGTTCGAGATTCTCGGCCTAAGTGAGAAAAAAAATTTTTTTTTGAAAAGTTTAAATAAAAGTAAAAAGGAAAAGTTTTGAAATGAAATTTGTAATACATGCATATGCATTGACACCTAGGTTGGTCTCGGATGTGGCATTATATGAATTATAGAATATTTGTGTTATATGAGATGTTCAATATAGTTGATGATATATGTGTATTGTAACACCCCGATACCCCATATAAATACTGTACATATACCAGGTACACATACAATATGTATATAGAGTATAAGAATGTCACTTTTCATCACCATTATAACTCTTTACTTTAATTTTTAAAACCATAATACATTTAAATCATATGAAAGTATTTACAAAATGGTTATTCTTATCATGGTAATACATAAATATAAGTTACATTGTTTCTTCCAAAGATTCATTTATACAAATGAATACATTCTTATGAAAATACAGTATAATTACATGCATGCACCACCATCTAGTTGGTCTCGAACTACACTTGTCCTCGTTGTGACATAGTAGCTTATCTCCAGCTTCATCACCTATATACCTGCGCGATTAAGATAACCGCGCTAAGCTCGAAAGCTTAATAGTACAAGTAACCATTAAAATATACAATATAAAGGAAACATAAATCCCATTACTCATTTATTTCAACTTGTATATACATCACATTAACAACAAAGACAGACTCGGGCCCAAAAGACACTAATATGTCATTCAAAGTTCAGAGTTAATGCTTTGGTTTTGTTATCACATTTATCAATATCATATACCCAACTAGGCTTCAAGGATTAAGTTCAACCAAGCTTCAAGGGGAGCAAAGCATGCTAAGCTTCTACCCAACTTGGCTTCAAGAACTAACCCAACCTAGCTTCAAGGGTGGTAACATCTCAATTAGGCTTCAAGGATTCAATCCAACATAACTTCAAGAGATTGTTACACTTATTAGGCATGCCACCAACAACAAAACTCTGAAAATGAATAACACATTAGTCACACAATTCATTTATTATTTCATTATCAATTTCATTCTCATTCTCATCATCATTTACATCATCATAGCCAACCACAATGGCATCATTTAGGCAAAACATGCCTCATTTATCTCATTCTCAATATCATAGCCAACCACAATGGCTTTATACATCATCACCTCTCAATTTATATTTCATATTCCATCACAATATCACATTTCATAGTTCACCACAATATCACATTATCACATTTCATAGTTCATCACAATATCACATTATCACATTTCATAGTTCATCTTTGATATTTATATACATAATCATTCATTACTCAAGTATGCACAATCAATTGCATTACCATATAAATTGGAATACACATCATACAAATCATATCCTCACATCTTTCACATTTCATAACATATATATATTGAATGCCTTCACATCTTATATGTATTAATGTATTATCATATCTCTTATCTTTTCATTGCGTATATAATATTAATATTTATTTTAACAATATACTTATATGCAATCCAATAGGGTTTTGTACTTACCTCTAAAGAACTCACTCCCATATAACTTCTCTTCCATAGATCTTTCAATACTTGGATTAGGGCAATTCCATCTCTTAAAACCTAATCCAAAAGTAATCATACACACTCACTTAGAAATACACATGAGGTAATACAAATAAGAATCAATTAGGGCAAACTCAACACATGACACGCTCATCAACACGGGCGTGTTCCTAATCGTGCCCTAACTCCACAACACAGAAACATTGACACGCTCATAACCACGGGCGTGTCACTGGGCGTGTAATACATTCTGTATCTCAAAAACATCAACACGTCCAATCAACAAGAGCGTGCTCATGGCCGTGTCAATTCTCCAAACTCACAGTAGCTATGACACGCTCAATAACACGGGCTGTTACTGGTCGTGTCAATTCTACTGCCACACAGAACTTATGGCACGCTCAATAACATGGGCGTGTCACTGCTCGTGCTACCAACTCCAGAAAACAGAACCAACGACACGCCTAACAAACTGGCCGTGTCTCTGGGCGTGTCCGACTAAAAACCCAGATTCCGGTCAACACACAACAACATCCAACAATACCCATCTTTTTATCATTACTCACTTCAAACAATCTTCATCAAACACACCCAAAAACCATAACAAACTTACCAAAACATCAACAACACTCAAAACACACACCAATCATCATTATAAACTTCATTCATATACCAATTTATCAAATCCCCAAATTTCATTAAACTCAACCCTTATTCAACAATTCATCATCATCTTCACAAATAATCATATTATCATCATCCAATTACCAAATCAACACATATATATACTTAAATCTTTCAATATCATCATCATCACACATCAACCATACCAAACCCAACTCAAACAATGAAAATCAATTTAAAGAAATAAATACTTACTTGAATCCTTTATCAAATCTTCATCTCTATCATCAAATCTCTTGAATTCCTTAAGAAATTTGGTAAGAAAATCACATCTTTCTCTCTTTCTCTCTCTCTCTCTCTCTCTCTCTCTCTCTCGGCCAAGAAGAACGAAGAAGACGAAGAAGGAGTAGAAGGAAGAAGAAGTTTCTACTTCTTTCCTTTGTCCTTATCCATATATATATAATAATAATAATAATAATAATAATAATAATAATAATAACAATAACAATAACAATAACAATAACAATAACAATAGTAATAATAATAATAATACTTTAAATCTCCACCACATATTCTTTCTTTGATTTTCTTCTTCTCTTTTCTTTTTGTCTTTATTATTATTATTATTATTTAGTTATACAAATATATATACAACTCACTTATCCTTCACCATTATATATATCCCATGTATATGTGATGTATATGTATATGTCTTACATATATTATCCTTATATTTCACATATACACATATACATTAAATCCAAATACAACAACAATAACTCCAAAACTCTTAGGGTCTATTCCGGGATATTACATGTATACTATTTTGATGTGATGAGAAATTATGATTGTTGACAATGATGTTGGAAATGAATTATAATTGAGGCATAGTGCCTAATTGATTATGAGAAACTAATTGTGAAATGTAATATGATATATGTATATTGATGATGCATATGAAAATGTCATGTTGTGTGCAACATGGAATGTAATGTTGATGTTTATGAGCAATATTATGTAGGACATAATATGAATTGAAACATAAAGAAATGAAAAGGAGAATAAATTTGAAAATGAGTTGAAAATCAAATCAAGATAAGAGTATGTACTTTTTCTTCTATACTTTGAACCTCTTTATAATAAAGTTTATGTTGGTTTTGCTAATGTTGAATTTACTAGACAGCGGAAATGATATCGAATTGTTAAAATTGAAAGTTATGTTATTTAAATGAGGAGAGTATGGTGGAATGTTGAATGAGTTGTTTAGTAGAGACAAAGTGTGATTATGTAAAGTTGGGATGTGTATACAGTTAAGGTTGTGTTTAAAGGAAAAAGAGATGATAGTGGTTAAGTAAGAATATAACTTAGTATTGTTACTATAATGCGAGCATAGTAAATTCAATGTTAGAAATGTGAGATGCTTGGATATTGTGAAAGCTCATGGTAATGGTGATAATATGTGATATTTGAGATTTTTGAAGTGAGCTTTATGATTGTGGAAATTATATGTTTTAATATTTCTTTGTGATATATATTTGTAAGATGTTTTTAAAGTGATGATAGAAAAGATGAGTTTGGCAAATTGAAGCTTAAACGAAGTAGTAAATTGAGAAGTTAAAGTTTTAGTGGAATTTGATAAAGATTATTGGGATATTGATAGTTAACTGTATATGCAATGCATGAGCTAAGTGAAATGACTAGTATTGCATATGGAAGTATTATGAATTGAGTAATGTGATTGATAGTATGAGAATTTGTTTTGAAATAATCAAGGAAGTGGATAAGTAAATAGAAATGAGTTATTTTAAGTCATTTTACTGAACAGGGTAAGAATGAATATGGGAGTGTACTAAATATTTTTAAAGACGAAAGTGAAAGAGATGTCACATTGGGAATGTGACTGAGATGAATATGAAGTGTTACTATAGTCGGAATATATATGTTTGTAGTGTGAATAAATACTTTATATCATATTGGAAGAATGAGAAGGATAGTGTTTAAAAGAAAATGATAAACACTAAATTTGTATTGAATGTATGAAAAAGGAAAATACTATAAGAGCATATAATTAAGTGTATACATGTATATGATATGTGAATTGAGTTTTCCAATATGAATGAAATTATGATATATAAACACATTTGTGAATCACATTATGAGGATGGCTTATGAAGATATATGTGGTATAATTATAGAATTAGTGATATGGAAAAACAATGTTATATGTATTAGTGGACCTAAGAGAGATTAGGTCTTGAACTGTGTAAAGCTAGATGGATTATGTGATGGAAGTGAGAATGGAAAGAACTTGAGTAATATTGGACAGTGGAAATTGTTATAATGAGTATTGAACTTGATGATTATATTATATTTAGAGTTTCAAAGTATTCACATATGAAAAGTTCTATGTAATTATATTATAAGAGATTGTAGATGGATTAGAAATGAAGTGATGAATAGAAATTGTATAAGAACTGTATATGATTGAATATGTATATAGTAATATTGTTAAAGCATGAGTTAAGTTGATAAGGATCATATAAGCGAATACAAATTGGTTGAAAAGAAGTTGGAATGTGTTAACTTCTGTTATACTAAAAATGTTAAGATTGAGAATAGAATTATAAAAGAACAATATTGAATTGAAAGTTCTAGGTTTGAATATTAATCTCTTAAAGTCATGTGTTTTGTTCAGTATTTTGGATCGGTTAATTTGTTATCCATGGATTTGGATCTTAGATATAATGATTGTAATACGGATTTGGTGAGGTTGACAATTTTGTTTGAGAAGTATAGTTAAAAATTATGATGGTTAAAGTTGTACCTTATTATTATTATTTTTTTATGTTAAGAATTTGGTTATAACTGTGAAAAAAAAATTAAAAAAAATTAAAAAAAAAATAAAAAAATTTTGAAATGTGTTGAGTTATGGATAATATGACAAAAAGGTAATCAAAATAAATATACCAATGATAGGAAATGTGAAGAGTTAGTAAAAGGGAGAAATTATATTATATGAATGAAAGTTATACTGAATATGTTTATGGTATGTAACTTGAGGTTTAAGGGAATGAACTCAAAGTTTGAGTGAATGAATTATAGATATTAAGTATGATATAACATTTTTATGAGAATTGGTGGAAATTATACTAAGATAATAAAGAATAAACTATGTGTATATTAAAAGATATTAGAAGTGATTTGTTATCATGATGATTTAACTGAAAATAGATTGAAAGAGAGCAGAAATTGAATATAAGTTTGCTCTTATGGAATTAAGTTATATTTATACTTATATGAAAATTGTGAAATTTCATGATAAGTTAGATTACTTAATCGTTGGTTGGAATTGAACAAGATTGGAACGTGGGTATATTGTGACAGATAGATTAATTGATCTGGATTTGGCTAAGATTATGGATCATTAATAAAATTTAATGTGTATAGTTGTATTAAGAAAATAGGTATTTACATGATAATGTATATGATGTAAATTTTAAAGTATGATTGGACATGAATGAGTGGAGTATAGTAATTGTTAATCATGATAAGAAGAGAAAAAGATTGGTTATCTATAAAATAAGTTGAAAGATAATGTATTAATATGTAAGTTAAGTGAAAAGCATGCTAAAGAAATAACTCCATTTATGAAAAACCAGGATTTTGTTATCTATTGAGAGTGATAAATGTCTATTTAGACAGTGATTGTAATGAAGGGATAATTAATGTTCAGATATAAGTCAATGGTTTTTAATGTTAAAGTTAAGAGAGTAATTATACAGAGGTGAAATAACAAAATATATTAAATATAAAGATTTGACAAAGTATTATTGTGTTATATGATGATCTGATTCTGGTATAAAGATATTAATAGGAAATGTAATGTGATCTTTTGAATGTTTGATTAAGAAAGTAACCAGATGTATAAACATATAGAATGATGAGTTATAGAATTTAAAGAAGGTGGTTGATTCTAAAGAGGAGAGTTGGAGTTATATGATTTGATGATATAATGACTTAAGCGTATAATTAACTTCATATGGGAGTTAAGATAGTATTTTGTTAAGAATAAATTGTTATGGTACTGATAATTTCGAGGACGAAATTATTTAAGGGGGAGAGAATTGTAATATCCTCATATATGCCCTAGAAGTTGTGATTATGTTGTTGTTGTTGTTATATAATTGGATTGAATATATGTGTTACATTACAAGAGAAAAGAAATAGAGAAAAGAATGTTTATGTATATGTGATTTGGGAAAGAATTTAGGGTTTAGAGAGAATGGTATATGTTGTGTATATGATGATATATATAACATATAAGTTGGTCAAAATGAAGAGTCAAGGAAAGAAGATATTTATTTTTGTTAAGTGTGAAGTTACTATAAAGGGCATGTAATGAATGGTAATCAAGACAAATGGTATAAGGGTGTTTAGGTAATTACTCTTGTTGAATCACTTGGTGGAGATTTAAAGAGGTGATATTTTGTCTTTTCTTCATTTCCTTCTTCTTCTTCTTCTCTTCTCCACGTTGGTTGGCTCCTCCTTAGACAAGAGAGAGCAAAGTGAGATTTGTTTAATTCTAACATCAAATTGAAGGGAGAATCAAAGGATTTAATTGAAGATTTGTGGAATTCAACAACTTAGGTAAGTTCTTTCTCTTGATTTTCCTTTGTTCTTTTGAAATTGTGTTTGGGATTGGTGAGTTGATATGGATGGTTGATGGAGTGTGTTTGTGTATGGTGTGTGTAAAAGTGTTGAAATGGAATTAAAGATAAGAAGCTAGGTTGGTGTTGGTGATGGAAGAGTAAGAGTTGTGTTTAGTGAATTTTTTTCTGTTTTACAATTAGTAAAGGCTGTGACTTGTATGATTTTTAATTAATTATAGAAAAATGTTCTTGAAGTGAATTTTTGATATGTTGTGCCTCTATGAGTCTAGAATGACTGAAAAATATGTTGATTCGATTTTGGAATGATTATGAGTTTAGAAAGATTATTTTTATTAGACCTGTTCCAGCAGGTACCTTAACTGAGACAGCTATATTTCGGGATTTTTAATAAAATGTAGAAAAATCATATCCAATTGAATTTTGGATATGTTGTTTCTTAGTGAGTCTAATATTTGAGAAAAATAATTTGGAACCACGTTGATTGAATTTGATTTATGGAATTCACAAAGTTCAGAACTGCTGCCAGGATGCAGGGCAATTGGGGCAGTCTGGTTAGGTGAACTATTTGACCAAGATTTTGTGTTCAGCTTGATCTGAAATTTTAAAGGAATGATTTTAAGATACAAAACTAAATTCTGTAAAAATTTTAGAATTTTTAGTCAAGTAGATTAATTTATACAATTTTTCAAAATAAGGATAAAATGGAGTCTTAAACCAGAATGTACTATTCATATGGTCATTTTGCTAATATTCCTTTGGATTAGGTTTTGAAGAGATTGGGTTGCATTAACCTAAATGTGGAGAATTCTTGGAAAGAAAAGAAATGTATAGATTGATGGGACTAGTTCTTGAGGTAAGTACCAATACATATGATTGTATTTAATTACATAATTTGAGGCTTAACACATTTGTTTGCAAATGTGTTAAGTGATCTATTATATTGTTAACATAATTGGACTAAGGTGATGATTGAATGATGTGAAGGATGTGAAGATCATTAACAAGGTAAGCATAAACCCTATTTGATTGTATATCCTTATATGTCTTTGAACATTAACACATTGGGATGAAAGTGTTAAATAAGCTATTATATTGTGAATGTAAATGAAGAATATATATAAAGGATGAAATATGAAATGGGAAAGGTAGGAAGAAATGAGGATCATTCTTAAGGTATGTGCAATTTGTTATGATAAATGCTCTAGTAATGAATGATGTTAATGTGTTTTGAGAAGTGAGAAAATGTTATGTTATATGCATTGTGAATCTTGTGTATGACAATGTATTATATGAATAATATACTTTGAAATGTGATATCAATGATGCTATATGTATCATATGGATTGAGATATGATATGATATGAAGCCATTGTGATTGGCTATGATAATTCAATTGAAAGAGATAAGGCATGTTGGCCTAATTGATGATGAGATTGATAATGAAATAATAAATGAATTGTTTGTTTAATATGTTATTCAGTTTCAGAGTTCTGGATTTGGGTGGCATGCCTAAGAAATGATGAAAGGTAACAGTCTTGCCGGGTTGAGGATCTCCTCATATGTGTTGAGTTGATGGTCCAAGAGACTGGGTCTGTTACACTATGAGAATTGTGAATATGAGATATATGATTTGTAACAGTCTTGCCGGGTTGAGGATCTCCTCATATGTGTTGAGTTGATGGTCCAAGAGACTGGGTCTGTTACACTATCCATGGATAGAGATACATGTATATACATTGCCTACGGGCGTGATGATTGTGACTATGAACCAAAGCAGTAACTCTGAACTTTGAATAACATATTAGGGTTTTGGGCCCGAGTCTGTCTTTATTGTCAATGTGAATTGCAAGTATTGAAATATTGATTGTGAGTATTAATAATGAATTATGCTTGGTGAATTGTGAATAATATAATGTTATTAAGTGTAATATGTAAATGAATTGTGGTTGATGATAAAGGTTGTCTTTATTGTAAATGTGATTTATGATTTGTATGATATATAATTTGTGTATTGCAATAATGATTGGTATGGTATATATAATGTAGGGGTATTAATATATTGGTTTTGAGTATTGGTGATGCATTGGGGTTGGTGATAATATTATGTATATATGTACATCATATTTGAAATTAGCTAGGATATATTAAAGATGAAATTAAAAAGAAAAGAAGATATGATAAGAACTAATTATATATTGAATTGATGTATCATTATATGTCAATACTTCTATACTATATGTTTATATTTTATAGTTGGACTACTAAGCTCTCGGGCTTAGCGCGGGTGTTTATTCGCGCAGGTATATAGATGGAAGATACGAAGTCTTTTGTTATGCCACAAGAAGAGTAAAGTTTGTCGAGACCAACTAGAGGGTAATGCATACATGTATAAACTTTAATTATGATGTATTTCTGACGAGAGAGTATTTATATGTATAAATGAAGTTTTTGATAAAGATAATGATTTTGTAAATGTTATTTAAATTAATGTATTATGGTTTGAACTCTGTTACAGGTTTTTAAAAGGTAACGAAAAGTGACATCCTTATACTTTATATATTCACTGTATGTATACTAGGTATACGCATAGTACTTATATAGGGTATCGGGGTGTTACAACAATTTCCTTTACCACGTTGAATTTGGTTTAGCAAAATGATGTGGATGTGAATTATGATGTACTGTGATAAAAAAAAGAGTTTAATAATTGTGATGCAGTAACGAAAAAAAAAGTTACAGTAAAGAGGAAAATTGTATTTTTTTTTCATTATTGTACAATATTTTATAATTTCTACAATATTTACTTATCACTAAAAGGGTGGTGGTAGGTCATCAAATAAAGCCTTGAAAAAGTCATCGCCTGTTGGAGGAGGGGGCAAATCACTTGTCCTGAGTCCGCCCGAAGCGGGAACACCAAAATCCCTATTACCTTGAGGTTTCGATCTATCATGGTCCTCATTAGAAGCAGACAAAAGAATCTCATGGTCATCAGTCTAAGGGCCTCTTGATGAAGAAGCGTTGGGATCCCTCATCCCCTAAAATCGGAAGTCTCAAAAATTATTGTTCCGATTGATGATATAAATTTTCAAAATGAGAAGCCTGCTGATGACTTGTAGCCAACTCTTCTTGAAGTTTCCTATTTTGTTCTTCGAGTATTCGTTGTGAGCCAAAAAGGAAAAAGGTAAGAGCATATATAATAATGCATATATATAGCATAAATTACCATGAAATAAGAAACATACCAGGTAGTTCATATCAATGCCCTGCAGATGAGATGGCATATTAGGCAGGCTAGAATGAGAAAATGAAGGGGCAGTAAAAGAAGGTCCAGCCTCATGATCAAATGAACCAACAGCCTGCAACAATCATTAAAGAATCAAAGAAAGAAAAAAAAAGCAGTTGCAAGGGAAAAGTGGTAAAAGTTTTACCTGAGAAGTACTGCCCTGAGATGTGGAACTGTAATATCCCAAAGTATACCCTAAAAGTTTTGGAATATTTATTGTTGTATTTGGATTAAATGTATATGTTTAAGTGGAAAGAGAAAAGAGGTAAAGAGAAGAGTGTATATGTTGTATATATGAGATATATACAACATATACAAGCCAAAGAAATGGAAGGTCAAAAGAAGATTTATTTATTTTTATTAAATTAATTGAAATGGAAATTAAAGGAAGTGGATGAAGATTTTTATGAATATTATATTAATAAAATTGCTTGGTTGAGAATTAAAGGGAGTTTTAGTGGTTGAAATAAGAGTTGAGTGTTGACTTTGCTTTTCTCTATTCATCTTCTTCTTCTTTTCTTTTCTCCTTGGCCGGCTAGCTCCATAGCAAGAGAGAAAGTGAGATTTTTTCTTTTCAAACTCAAGATTGAAGAATGTTTCAAGTGATCAAGTTGGAAATCTAAGAGTTTTCATCACTTTTGGTATGTTCTCCACTTGATTCTTTGGTTTTCTTTTAAGTTTGTGTTTTGACTTTGGTGTTTGATTGTTGATGGTATGTGTATAATTGATTATGGTGTATTTGAGGGTGTTTGATCTTATTGGTGTTGATTTTGAGATAGAGTTAAGTTTGGTGTTGGAAGAAAACAAGTGTTGTGTTTGAGTTGTGTGTATGTGATGGTTGTGAATTGGTGTTTGATGTATGTATTGAGTTGTTTTGATGTTTTTGCAAGTTAGTATGGTTTATGGGTGTGTTTAGTTAAGTTTGTTTGGAGTGGAAGATGGTGGAAGTAAGAGGTTTGTTGGATGTGATGTTGTTGTTGCCGGAATCAGGATTTTTGGCCTGACACGCCTATGAGCATGGCCAAGTCTTTAGGCGTGTCAATGATTCTATTTTCTGGTTGGGTGACATGACCAGTGACACACCCATGTCACTGAGCGTGTCACAGTATCTGTGTTGTAGTAGCATTAACACCTCCAGTGACGCGCCCATGTCACTGAGCGTGTCATAGCTGCTGTGTTGAGGGAGAATTGACACGGCCAGTGACATGCCCATGTCACTGAGCGTGTCAAAGCTTCTGTGTTGTGAGTTTAGGGCACGGTCAGGGACACGCCCATGTTGTTGAGCGTGTCATGTGTAGAGTTTACCCTAGTTGGTTCTTAGCCTTATTATCTCATGTGTATCTTTAAGTGAGTGTGTATTATTCCTTTTGGATTAGGTTTTTAAAGAGATTGAGTTACCCTAATCTAAGCGTTGGAAGATTCTTGGAGGAGGAAGTGTTTAGATTGGTGTGAGTTGCTCTTGAGGTAAGTATAAACTTATATGGTTGCATACATTTACATGACTTTGAGACTTAACACATTTGGTTGTAAATGTGTTAAGTAATTTATTACAGTGTTAATACATTTGATTAATGTTATGATTTGCATAATGTGAAAGATATGATGATTATTCAAAATGTATGTTCAATGCAATTGGTTATGTATACTTTAATGATGAGATGTGAAGCCATTGTTGTTGGCTATACTGATGCAAATGAAATAATTGGGGCATGGTTGCCTAGTTTGATTATGAGAAATGGAATGAGAAATGAATTGTGAAAGAGATTGATAACGAGATAAATGAATTAATTGTGTGCCTAGTATGTTATTCAATTTTCAGAGTTCTGGGTTTAGCGGCATGCCTATGAATTGCTAGGCAGGTGAAAAGACCGGGTCGTAAGCCGAGCCCAGCTGATAAATATGAAATATGATGTTTTTTGGGTGAAAAGACTGGGTCGTAAGCCTCAAAAACTGTAACAGTCTAGCCGGGTTGAGGACCAAGAGACTGGGGCCCTAGGGTCTAACCGGGTTGAGGTCCAAGAGACTAGGTCTGTTACATTATCCATGGATAGATATATATATCACCTACGGGCTTGATGAATGTGATTATGGACCAAAGCAGTAACTCTGAACTTTGAATAACATATTAGATCCTTTTTGGGCCCATGCTTGTCTTTGTTTCAATTTAAATCATAAATGGTAAAACAATTGAATAAGATAATGAAATGTAATGTTATGAAATATAGCATTTTTGAATATGATCTCTATTGCTTGAAAGTATGACATTGACATTGCTTTAAAGCATTTTGTTATTGTGGTTTGTACCACTAAGCCTATGGCTTAGCATGATTGTGGTTCATACAGGTGACAGGGTAGAACCAGAGAGTTCAGCTAGACCGAGTCGAGTTTAGGCTTGTGAGGTGTTGATAGTGGACTTAAAGATCATAGACGAACTGCCAAACATGTATAAACTTTATGTTTTGTAAATATTGATTTTGATGTATATATATGTAAATACAGCTACATTTTCCGTTGCTTAATAAATAAATGTTTTATCTATTATGTTTTATAATATAACTTAAATGTTTTAAGTTTTCTCATATTATTGCTAAAAGAAAAGATTTGTTTGTTTAGTAAACCGTGACACTCCTGTATCTGGTATACGTATATTACAGATATGGTTGTATGTAGTGTGCGTATATAGGGTATAGGGGTGTTACATTTGTTTTGGTATCAGAGCCTAGGTTTGAGATTCTCAACCTAGGTAAATTGTAAGAAAAAGAACATTTTGATTCTAAAAGTTGGTTTTTAAATAAGATACATGTTTTGGTATTGGCAGTCTCTGATCTTTGATGAGGTATATTCTGCTGTGCTTGCAGATATAGGTAGTGATGGCGTCTCAGTCACGTCAGTCCATAGAAGGTAGGTCTGAGAGTGCAGCTCCTGAAGAGGGTAGAGATGGAGCTAGGATTGAGAGAGCTGGAGAGGCACCTGGTCCTGTGCTAGAGAGATCAGCTGCTGATGAGGTTCCGCCGGTTTGGTTACGGCATGTAGTAGAATTATTGAGGCAAGCTCCAGTGCAGCCACCGCCACCACAGCCACAAGTACCGGTGAGGCATTATGATAAATTGAGGAAATTTGGGGCTGAAGATTTCTTTGGTACTATAGATCCTGCAGTAGCTGAGCAGTGGTTGGATAGAGTTCAGAGGGTATTCATCCAGTTGCAAGCCACTCCTGAAGAGAAATTTGATTATGCTAGATCCCTTCTGCAGAAAGATGCTTATGATTGGTGGAAGACGGTTCCTCATGCTATGGATAATCCACCGACTTTGTTTTATAGTGATTTTCTGCGGGAGTTTGAGCAGAAATATACTCCGAGGGAGTATAAGGATGTCAAAAAGATGGAATTTCTAAATTTGAGACAAGATAACCGAACTGTGATAGAGTATGAGGTAGAATTCATCCAGTTGAGTCATTATGCCGGGGGGATTATTTCAGATGAGATTGACCGGTGTAGGAGATTTAAGGAAGGGTTGAGGCCCTCTATTATGTGTATTGTTGCTGGTTCCCTATATCAAGATCTTTCCCAGCTTGTTGCAGCAGCCAGAAGTGTTGAGAGAGCACAGGCTATTGTAGCAGCTGCTACTGAAGTGGAGACCAGAGTTAGGAGATCCCAGTTTGAGGCATGGTCTTCGTCTATGAAGAGAGGCCGAGGAAGTTTTGTTTCGAGAGTCAGTAGGAGCCAGAGGCAGTCGGGTAGGTTAGTTCAGTATCAGAGACAGAGACCGAGACCTACAGTTTCTGTAGCTAGTGCTCTGACTCCAGTGGTCGAGAGGTCTACTCTACCTACATGTGTCCATTGTGGTAGGATACATGGGGGTGTTTGTTGGAAAATTGGTGGATCAGCTGTGTGTTTCAGATGTGGATTGCCTGACCATTTCATTAGAGATTGTCCTGAGATGCAGGAGCATAGCAGGCATATTCTATAGTTTCTCGACCTAGTGTGAGAGGAGGTCAAAGTGGCAGAGGTGTTAGTAGAGGTGGTCGACCTGGGATCAGTCAGAGAGGAGGCTCTACATTCGGAGGCAGTAGGCCAGATGAGGCTGGGTCTTCTCAGTGAGTGTATGTGATGCAGAGGCAACCAGATGCTTGAGCAGTCATTGCGGGTACATTTTCTTTATTTGGCATTTTAGTTCTTGCTTTGATTGATCCAGGATCTACTCATTCATACATAAGTGCATCTATCTTGCCTGTGTCTGAATTGCATTCAGAGTCTTTAGGATTTGATGTCTTGGTGACAAATCCTTTAGGGCATAGTGTGGTAGTTAGCAAGGTGCATCGTGATAGTTCAATTGTAGTGCAAGGTGAGGAGTTTCTTGGTTATTTGATTGAAATGTCTTTTAAGGAGTATGATTTGATTTTAGGTATGGATTGGTTGTCTAAGCATGGAGCTGTGGTAGACTGTCAAAAGAAGTGTGTTACCTTGAGAACCATTGATGGTAGAAGTGTGATGGTATCTAGTTAGCAGAGACAACTTGTATCCTTGTTTGTTTCAGCTGTTGCAGCTAGAATGTTGATTAGAAAAGGGTGTGATGCTTATCTTGCTCATGTTGTGGATACCAAAGTAATGGGTTCTTAACTTGATAGTATACCCACAGTTGCAGAATTTCCAGATGTTTTTCCGAATGAGTTGCCAGGGTTACCCCCTGAGAGAGAGGTTGAGTTTGGTATCGATTTGTTACCTGGTACCACTCCCATCTGTATTACTCCTTATTGAATGGCACTTACTGAGTTGAGAGAGTTGAAGGTGCAGTTGCAGGAGTTGTTGGATAAAGGGTTTGTTCGCCCTAGTGTTTCTCCATGGGGAGCTCCTGTTTTATTTGTGAAGAAGAAGGATGGTACTTTGAGGTTGTGCATCGATTATAGGCAATTGAATAAGGTGACTATCAAGAAGAAGTACCCTTTGCCTAGGATAGATGATCTCTTCGATCAGTTGAAGGGAGCAGCAGTGTTTTCCAAGATTCATTTGAGATCAGGGTACCATCAGTTGAGAGTCAGAGCTGAACATGTTCCTAAGACAGCTTTCCGCACAAGATATGGGCATTATGAGTTTTTAGTGATTCCTTTTGGATTGATGAATGCACCTGAAACTTTCATGGATTTGATGAATAGGGTGTTTAGGCCCTATCTAGATCAGTTTGTGGTGGTCTTCATTGATGATATTTTGCTGTATTCGCGTAATGAAGAGGATCATGACAAGCATCTGCGGATTGTATTGCAGACCTTGAGAGAGAAGCAATTGTATGCTAAGCTGTCAAAGTGTGAGTTTTGGCTTGATCAAGTGACTTTTCTCGGTCATATAGTTTCAGCAGATGGTATAAGAGTTGATCCGAGTAAAGTTGAGGCCATTTTGAATTGGAGTCCACCGAAGTCTGTGACTGAAGTTAGAAGTTTTCTGGGTTTGGCAGGCTATTATCGAAGGTTTGTGAAAGGTTTTTCTTTGATAGCTACTCCACTCACCAGATTACTTCGGAAGGGAATTAGATTTGTGTGGACAGACCAGTGTTAAGCAAGCTTTGAGCAGTTGAAAGAAATGTTGACTCAAGCTCCTGTTCTTACTTTGCCTGTGGAAGATAAACCATATGTGATTTTCAGTGATGCTTCACATAATGGTTTAGGTTGTGTTTTGATGCAAGAGGGTAAAGTCATAGCTTATGCTTCACGGTAGTTGAAGCAGCATGAGCTTAATTATCCGACGCATGATTTGAAATTGGCAGCTATAGTGTTTGCTTTGAAGATTTGGCGACACTACTTGTATGGGGAGAAGTGTTTCATTTACACGGATCATAAGAGTTTAAAATATTTGGGGGTTTAGAGAGAGCTTAATCTTCGGCAAAGACGATGGTTGGAGCTGATCAAAGACTATGACTGTTTGATTGATTATCATCCTGGTAAGGCAAATGTTGTTGCGGATGCCTTGAGTCGAAAGTCTTTGGTAGGTTTGACTGTTTATTCACTCTCGTTGCTTGTTGAGTTGAGAGTGTTGCATGCTAGTTTTGAATTATGTGATGATGGAGCCTTGTTAGCTCAGTTGCATTTGAGACTAGTGTTGTTGGATCAGATTAAAGAGGCTCAATTGGCTAATGAGAAAATTCAGAAGATTGTTTCGGGTTGCCAGAAAGGAGAGAACCGAGATTCCTATATGAGAGACAATGGTAGCCTTTGGTTCAAGGATAGATTGTGTGTTCCTGATGATGCTTTTAAGAAAGATTATTTTGGAAGAAGCACATCAATCGGTTTTTGGGAGTACTAAAATGTATCATGATTTGAAGCAACTTTACTGGTGGTCAGGTATGAAGAGGGACATAGCGGAGTTTGTATCTAAATGTCTCACTTGTCATAAGGTGAAAGCTGAGCATCAAGTTCCAACAGGGTTGCTTCAACCTTTATCAGTTCCTGAATGGAAATGGGAACGTGTGACAATGGATTTTGTGTCTGGTTTGCCATTGACTCAGAAGAAGCATGATGCTATCTGGGTGATTGTTGATCGGTTGACAAAGACAGCTCATTTTCTTCCAGTTCGGATGGACTATTCTCTTGAGAAGTTGGATGAGATGTATATCAGTGGGATATTGAAGTTGCATGGAGTCCCAATTTCTTTAGTGTCTGATCGAGATCCCCGGTTTACTTCCAGATTTTGGAAAAGTTTACATGGTGCTTTGGGTTCTTGATTTCACTTTAGCACTACTTTTCATCAATAGACAGATGGGCAGTCAGAGAGAGTGATATAGATTTTGGAGGACATGTTGAGAAGCTATGTCATTGAATTCTCTAGAAGTTGGGACAGATTTTTGCCATTAATGGAATTTGCTTATAAAAATAGTCATCGGTCTAGTATTAAAATGGCACCTTATGAGGCATTGTATGTTAGAAGATGCAGAACACCTCTATGTTGGAATGAAATTGGAGAAGGTAAATTGGTTGGTCCTGATTTGATTAAAGAAATGGAAGAGAAAGTGAAAATAATTTGGGATCAGTTAAAAGCAGCTTCAGATCGGCAGAAATCTTACTCAGATTTGAAGAGGAGAGACATAGAGTTTGATGTTGGAGATAAAGTATTTCTGAAAGTGTCTCCTTGGAAGAAAATTTTGAGATTTAGTCGAAAAGGGAAGCTAAGTCCTCGTTTTATTGGACCTTATGAGGTATTGGAGAGAGTGGGACCAGTTGCTTATCGAATTGCTTTGCCACCTGAGTTGGATAGAATTCACAATGTCTTCCATGTCTCTATGTTGTGAAGGTACAGATCAAACCCATCTCATCTTCTATCCGTTGAATCTATTGAGGTGAGTCTGGATCTAACTTTTGAAGAAGAACCAGTGGTTATTTTGGCACATAAAGTGAAAGAGTTGAGAAATAAGAAAGTGCCACTTGTAAAGGTTCTTTCGAAGAATCATGCGAAGGAAGAGGCAATTTGGGAGAGTGAGCAAGCGATGCGAGACCAGTATCCCCAGCTGTTTCAGATTTAAGATCAGGTAATTTCGAGGATGAAATTTATTTTAGAGGGGGAGAATTGTAATATCCCAAAGTATACCCTAAAAGTTTTGGAATATTTATTGTTGTATTTGGATTAAATGTATATGTTTAAGTGGAAAGAGAAAAGAGGTAAAGAGAAGAGTGTATATGTTGTATATATGAGATATATACAACATATACAAGTAAAAGAAATGGAAGGTCAAAAGAAGATTTATTTATTTTTATTAA
Source organism: Garcia nutans (assembly GCA_947685225.1). Lineage (NCBI taxonomy): Eukaryota > Viridiplantae > Streptophyta > Magnoliopsida > Malpighiales > Euphorbiaceae > Garcia > Garcia nutans. The sequence continues at coordinate 44,179,755 of CANTUV010000045.1, forward strand.
ATTAATTGAAATGGAAATTAAAGGAAGTGGATGAAGATTTTTATGAATATTATATTAATAAAATTGCTTGGTTGAGAATTAAAGGGAGTTTTAGTGGTTGAAAGAAGAGTTGAGTGTTGACTTTGCTTTTCTATATTCATCATCTTCTTCTTTTCTTTTCTCCTTGGCCGGTTAGCTCCATGGCAAGAGAGAAAGTGAGATTTTGTCTTTCCAAACTAAAGATTGAAGAATGTTTCAAGTGATTAAGTTGGAAATCTAAGAGTTTTCATCACTTTTGGTAAGTTCTCCACTTGATTCTTTGGTTTTCTTTTAAGTTTGTGTTTTGAGTTTGGTGTTTGATTGTTGATGGTATGTGTATAATTGATTATGGTGTATTTGAGGGTGTTTGATCTTATTGGTATTGATTTTGAGATAGAGTTAAGTTTGGTGTTGGAAGAAAACAAGTGTTTTGTTTGAGTTGTGTGTATGTGATGGTTGTGAATTGGTGTTTGATGTATGTATTGAGTTGTTTTGATGTTTTTGCAAGTTAGTATGGTTTATGGGTGTGTTTAGTTAAGTTTGTTTGGAGTGGAAGATGGTGGAAGTAAGAGGTTTGTTGGATGTGATGTTGTTGTTGCCGGAATCAGGATTTTTGGCCTAACACGCCCATGAGCACGGCCAAGTCTTTAGGCATGTCAATGATTCTGTTTTCTGGTTGGGTGACACGACCAGTGACATGCCCATGTCACTGAGCGTGTCACAGTTTCTGTGTTGTAATAGCATGAACACGTCCAGTACGCCCATGTCACTGAGCGTGTCATAGCTACTGTGTTGAGGGAGAATTGACACGGCCAGTGACACGCCCATGTCACTGAGCGTGTCAAAGCTTCTATGTTGTGAGTTTAGGGCACGGTCAGGGACACGCCCGTGTTGTTGAGCGTGCCATGTGTAGAGTTTGCCCTAGTTGGTTCTTAGCCTCATTATCTCATGTGTATCTTTAAGTGAGTGTGTATTATTCCTTTTGGATTGGGTTTTTAAAGAGATTGAGTTGCCCTAATCTAAGTGTTGGAAGATTCTTGGAAGAGGAAGTGTTTAGATTGGTGTGAGTTGCTCTTGAGGTAAGTACAAACTTACATGGTTGCATACATTTACATGACTTTGAGACTTAACACATTTGGTTGTAAATGTGTTAAGTAATTTATTACATTGTTAAAACATTTGATTAATGTTATGATTTGCATAATGTGAAAGATATTGTAATATCCCAAAATGTACCCTAGAAGTATTGGAGTAATTATTGTTATTATTGGATTAAGTGTATTTATTTTATTGGAAAGAGAGTTGAGGTTAGAGTAATGTGTATATGTTGTATATATTGTGATATACTTAACATATACAAATATTTATTTGAAGGGTATAAAGGTAATTATTTTGAAATTGAGTTAGTGGATTAAGATGGGTGGATGGTGATGTTTGAGAATATTTTATTTTTTATTTGTGTGGAGGAGAATGTTTTGAGGAGAGAGAGGGTTAATGTTTGACTTTTCTTTCTTTTCCTTTTCTTCCTTCTTCCTCTCTTCTCGTGTCTCTCATTTTCCTTTTCTTCTTCTTTCTTTGCTTTGGACGGCAGCAGCAAGAGAACAAGAGAGAGGGAGAGATTTGACCTTCCAAGCTCAAGATTGAAGAAGTTTTCAAGAGATCAAGGAGGAATCTAAGAGTTTTCTTCATTCTTGGTAAGTTTCCTCTTGATTCCCTTGTTTTCTTTGAGTGTGTTGTGTTTAAGAGTGTTGGGTTTACTTGATCTTTGATTCTTGGGTTGGATTGAAGAAAAGAGTAAGATTGAAAGGAAGAATAAGTTTGTTGGTTAAGATTGAGTTGTGGTTGTGTTTAGAGTTTTTGATGATGTTGTGATTTGGTGTTGGATGTGTATTTTGAGTTGTGTTGGTATTTTTGCAAGGTTGTTATGGTTTTGGGTGTGTCTAGTTGAGTTTTGTTGAAGTGGAAGATGGTGGAAAATTGTTGTTTGTTGGTTGGATTGTTGTTTTGGCCGGAATCTGGGTTTTTGGCCTGACACGCTCAGGAGCACGTCCAGGTCTTTAGGCGTGTCAATTGTGTTGGATGGCAGTAGGTGTGACACGGCCATTAACACGCCCGTGTTAGTGAGCGTGTCATAGCTACTATGATTTTGGGGAATTGACACGGCCAGGAACACGTTCATGATGTTGGACGTGTCGATACTTCTGAGAGACAGTAGGTATTACACGCCCAGTGACATGCCCGTGGTCCTGAACGTGTAAATGCTTCTGTGTTGTGGAGTTAGGGCACGGTCAGGGACACGCCCGTGTGGGTGAGCGTGTCCAGTTTAGAGTTTGCCCTAATTGATTCTTAGCCTTATGATCTTATGTGAGTTTCCTCATTGTTCTGAATTAGGTTGTGAAGAAGGTGAATTGCCTTAATTATTTGGTGAAGAACTTGTTAAGAGGAAGTGTTTAGAATTGTGTGGATTTCTTTTGAGGTAAGTACAAACCTTGCATTATAACATACATTCATGTGATTTTGGAACTTATACATTTGAGTGTGAATGTACTAAGTAATTTCATTGTATTGTTGATATGTTTGAATAATGTTATGTTTTATACAATATGAACCTCATGAAATGTAATATGGTATATGTATGTGTTATGAAAATGAAAGATGTGATGATAAGATGATGTGTAAAGCCATTGTGATTGGCTATATTGATTCAAATGAGGCATGTTTGCCTAGTTGATTGTGGAATGAGAAATGAATTGAGAAAAAGATTTATAAAGAGATATATGAAATGGTTGTGTGCCTAATATGTTTATTCAAATTTCAGAGTACTGGTTTTGGTGGCATGCCTATATAAAGGTAACAGTCTAGCCGGGTTGAGGATCTCTTCAATTGAATTGAATTGATGATCCAAGAGACTGGGTCTGTTACACTAAATGAAATGTGAAAATGAAATTTATGAAAAGTAACAGTCTAGCCGGGTTGAGGATCTCCTCGATTAGTCGGGTTGATGGTCCAAGAGACTGGGTCTGTTACTAGTAACAGTCTAGCCGGGTTGAGGATCTCCTCATGTTAATGGGTTGATGGTCCAAGAGACTGGGTCTGTTACACTATCCATGGATAGAGATATGATATATATTGCCTACGGGCTTGATCATTGTGATTATAAACCAAAGCAGTAACTCTGAACTTTGAATATCATATTAAATGCTTGTTGGGCCCATGTGTGTCTATGTTAAATGTGTGAGTAATGGATGATGATACAATTATTGAAATAATGAAATGTAACATCCATAAAATAAAGTGTATTGAGTATGATCTATATTGTTTGAATGTATGACATAGCATAATATCATTATAGTTTGTTCTACTGAGCTGTTGGCTCAGCGCGATTGTGGTTCATCGCGCAGGTGACAGGATTGAACCCGAGAGTTCCTCTAGACCTAGTGAGTCTAGGCGTTGAAGAGTTGATTTTTGGACTTAAAGATCAGAGAAGAGCTGCCACTCATGTATATATTTTATATTTGTAACTTTTGATTTTGATGCAAATGTATTGGGAAACATTTGTTATATTTTCTGCTGCGTTTTAAATAAACTTTCTATCAATTTCGTTTTATAAACTCATTTAAAAGTTTTGAATTTGTTCATAGTATATAAGAGTCATGTCATGTGTGTTTTGTAACCGTGACATTTCTATATTCAGTATACGTATATTACGATCGTATTAGCATGCTGTGTACGTATACGGGGTATAGGGGTGTTACAGATATGATGATTATTCAAAATGTATGTTCAATGCAATTGGTTATGTATACTTTAATGATGAGATGTGGAGCCATTGCTGTTGGCTACAATGATGCAAATGAAAAAATTGGGGCATGGTTGCCTAGTTTGATTATGAGAAATGAAATGAGAAATGAATTGTGAAAGAGATTGAAAATGAGATAAATGAATTAATTGTGTGCCTAGTATGTTATTCAATTTTCAGAGTTCTAGGTTTAGCGGCATGCCTATGAATTGTTGGGCAGGTGAAAAGACCAGGTCGTAAGCCGAGCCCAGCTGATAAATATGAAATATGATGTTTTTGGTGTGAAAAGACTGGGTTGTAAGCCTCAAAAACTGTAACAGTCTAGCCGGGTTGAGGACCAAGAGACTGGGGCCCTAGGGTCTAGCTGGGTTAAGGTCCAAGAGACTGGGTCTGTTACATTATCCATGGATAGATATATATATCGCCTACGGCCTTGATGAATGTGATTATGGACCAAAGCAGTAACTCTGAACTTTGAATAACATATTAGATCCTTTTTGGGCCCATGCTTGTCTTTATTTCAATGTAAATCATAAATGGTAAAACAATTGAATAAGATAATGAAATGTAATGTTATGAAATATAGCATTTTCGAATATGATCTCTATTGCTTGAAAGTATGACATTGACATTGCATTAAAGCATATTGTTATTTTGGTTTTTACCACTAAGCCTATGGCTTAGAGCGATTGTGGTTCATCGCGCAAGTGACAGGGTAGAACCGGAGAGTTCAGCTAGACCGAGTCGAGTTTAGGTTTGCGAGGTGTTGATAGTGGACTTAAAGATCAGAGACGAACTGCCAAACATGTAAAAACTTTATGTTTTGTAAATATTGATTTTGATGTATATATATAAGTAAATACCACTACATTTTCCGTTGCTTAATAAATAAATATTTTATCTATTGTGTTTTATAATATAACTTAAATGTTTTAAGTTTTCTCATATTATTACTAAAAGAAAATATTTTTTTTAGTAAACCGTGACACTCCTGTATCTGGTATACGTATATTACAGATATGGTTGTATGTAGTGTGCGTATATGGGGTATAGGGGTGTTACATTTGTTTTGGTATCAGAGCCTAGGTTTGAGATTCTCAACCTAGGTAAATTGTAAGAAAAAAAACATTTTGATTCTAAAAGTTGGTTTTTAAATAAGATACATGTTTTGGTATTGGCAGTCTCTGATCTTTGATGAGGTATATTCTGCTGTGTTTGCAGATATAGGTAGTGATAGCGTCTCAGTCACGTCAGTCCATAGAAGGTAGTGCTGAGAGTGTAGCCCCTGAAGAGGGTAGAGATGGAGCTAGGATTGAGAGAGCTGGAGAGGCAGCTGCTGATGAGGTTCCACCGGTTTGGTTACGACATGTGGTAGAATTGTTGAGGCAAGCTCCAGTGCAGCCACCGCCACCACAACCACAAGTACCAGTGAGGCATTATGATAAATTGAGAAAATTTGGGGCTGAAGATTTCTTTGGTACTACAGATCCTGCAGTAGCTGAGCAGTGGTTGGATAGAGTTCAGAGGGTATTCATCCAGTTGCAAGCCACTCCTGAAGAGAAATTTGATTATGCTAGATCCCTTCTGCAGAAAGATGCTTATGATTGGTGGAAGACGGTTCCTCATGCTATGGATGATCCACCGACTTTGTTTTATAGTGACAATAGCCATCAAACCGATAAAAGACTTCTTGTTTCGGCAAAGTTTATCAAGACCATGGTAAAGACATGCGAGACTAGCTTTACCCCAGCCAAAAGTTGGTACCATTCTGAAATAAGAAAGGGCACTCAACACTGACAAGTGGATGGAGGATTCAGTGCTGCCTAAGATGGTCGACCCGAGCAGATATAACAAAAATCCTCAACCATACTGTTTGGCCGTGTCTCTGCCAACCCGTCCTTTGTAGTTCATCCAATAACTACGAATTGGCTCAATTTTTATCTTAAAAGGCCCTTTATATGATGGTTCCATACCAATTAATTCCTGAATTTCTTCAAATGATAAAATATCGTTGGTCAGAGGAACAGGAACACCATCATATCGAAGGCCAGTTATAGCAATAAAATCAACCAGACTAATTTTCATCTCTCCAATGGGCAAGTGAAAAGTGTGTGTTGTGTCCAACCATTGCTCTGCAAGCGCCTGGACTATGCTCCAGTCTATCTGATATTCCTCGGATGGCAATTGTAAGATGAACTGCTCAAAGCCGCAATCTTGGATAATCCGCCTTACCCGTGAAGGCACTACATCGTACCATTGTCGAGCTTTGTAAATACATCCTCCAGCCCGAGCAACGCAATGATCATGCTAACACAGATCCAGAAAAGTTAATACCAGGTAAGTAATATTATTCTATCTACTTAAATTAATTTATTTTTCCTAAAAAAGAATAATAATATAAAATATAAATAAAAAATAAACAAAATAAAAAATAAAGGCAAACACAATAAAAAAATAAAAAATATATAATAATAATAATAAATAAAAAAAACACAGAGACGAAAAATAAAGAGAAAAGAAAAAGAAAAAAAAATTACCGCGCTCTTTTCGTTGGAACTACAATGAAGCGGCATTCCGGCTAGTATATCTATATTTTCATCTTCATGATACCGAATAAACTCCAATAACTCGGCATTAGAATGAGTCCCTGACCTCGAAACATGCATTGTTTCTGAAAAATATATGCTAAAATTGAAAGAAATTTGAGAGAATTATATAACTTGAGAAATCTTACTGTGAAATGTAATGAAGAATCAGCTCCTTTATATAGAGAAACGGCAAGCAAAAAATAAAATTCAAAACTGTTTATGAATAGTAAATTTTACTATTTATGAATAGTATTACTATTTATGAATAGTTCAATTACTATTGCCAATAGTAAATACTATTTGCTACTATTTTTGAATAGTAAATTTACTATTTATAAATAGTAAATAGTGCATGAACAGTGACTACACAGTAAATAAATAGTAAATTCAATTATTCACTTTAATCATTCAAATAATTGCGGGTATTGTGAGCGGGAATTTTTGCCCCCACTCCCGGTGGAATGGTTCTTGCGACTTTGGCACTGTTTAGGCTCGGGGCCTTAGAGAACACGGACCTAAGTCCGGAGAAAATGGAGTCGCCACTCGGGCGGGCCGGGAAAAAAGAAAGGGGTGGATAAATCGATTCCTAAGGAATCCCCAACCCCTTAATGGGTTCGGAAAGTTGGGTACGTGTGAGGAAGGTGAGAAATGGCCCAGCACCCCCACAACGCCTGGTTCATTGGAACTGGCCTCCTTTACAGGTCTTAATATTATAAAATTCTTAAATATAACAATATTATCCATATTATACACAATAATTAAAAGAAAACATCATTATATTAAAATCAAAACAATGTCCAAACAAAGAAGATAAATGGACACCCATCCAAGGATGGAAACATGTCCTTACATCACATGCCTAAATAGGACACCCACCAAAAGGTAGAAACATGCCCTTTACAAATGTTCTAAAACAGAAAAGCAAATTAAATTACATGATGTTTAATTAATGAGGTATCCACCAAGTGGAAACATACCTCTTACAACTTTTGGAAATCTAAATAAAAGTAAATAATCATTCATCATAAATAAATCATTCATCAAAGCTATTAATCAATTTATAAAATAAACATCCATCCATGATAAATTAAATAAATCAAGTTGAAATTAAATAAATTAAAGCATAAGAAATAAATCAAAACATAATCAAATATGGAATTGAATAAAGCAAATAAAAGTCCAAATATAGCTACTGTGACTTTTTATGGAATTAAAATAGATTAGAGTTTTATATTTTAAAAGGTTGGTAAGACTCTTTGACTAAAAAAATTAAGGTTTGAATGGTGAAATCATGAAACTAGGGGTTTTAGACACTTTAAAATACTTTTGATTCATGGTTTTAAATGATGATTTCAAGCTACTGTGTAAATTTAAAGTATTTGTGTTTTTATGGTTTTTAATGTTTTAAAGGATTAGGGCTTAGAAAAAAGTTAGGTTTTAAAGTTTTAAAGGAGTTAGAGTTTAATATTTTAGGTTTAGAAGTTGAATTAGGGTTTTAGTGTTTTAGAATTAGGGTCACGGGTGATGAATTTGAATTTAGGATTTGGAAATCAATTTGGTAATTTTATGAAGTTTTATGAATTTAAACAAACGGATTGAAGTTTTTATAAATAGAAAAGATGTTTTTTATGGTTTTTTGGAAGAAACAATACCAAGTTTAAAATTTTAAAAGAAACAGAATTAAATTCTAGTTTTGTTGAAAAAGATGTTTAATTAGAGTTTTAAGATTTTTAAGAAGAAAAAATAACAATTTTAAGTCTTTTTGGAAAATAAAGTAACGTTTTAGTGTTTTATCCTTGGAAAAACTAAATTAAAGTTCTAAGATTTTTTTATTTAAAAAAACCTAAATTTCATAGATTTGCTACTGTGAAAAGATAAAACAAAAAGAATTTAACATACCTCCTTTTGTTGATTCTCCAAAAATAATTCTTCTTGGATGAACAAGAACAAAGACAATTATTGCCTTTGAATTGATTAAATCATGTCCCTGTTGTTCCAGAAAAAAGTTGAATTGAATTGCTTCTTTTCCTTCCTTGATTTGGTTTCAAATTTTCCAAGCTACTGTTGGATTTTCGGCCTCTCTTAAATTAATTGCCTTTGGTCCTTATTTGTAGTGGTTTGAGGTGGTTTCTTCCTAATTACACACGGCAAGTAATATTAATAAAAAAAAAAAGAAACCAAAACCAAGACCATGTGGCCAGGGCATCAGCCATCTGATTTTCTTCTCTTGACAGGTGTATAAACCTACACTCCTTAAAATTCTTCTTCATCATGGTCAGGTAATGGTGGTATGGTTTTAATTTTTCCTCTTTCAACTCCCACTCTCCATTTACTTGGGATACTACTAGCAATGAATTGCCATAAACTTCCACCTTATCCACCTTCATAATCATTAGGGTTTCCAAACTGAAAATACACGCTTCGTACTTCACCATATTATTGGTTGCCCTAAATTTCAATTTTTTGGCTAAAGGGATGAGTTCCCCTTCGGACGATTCTAGTATAACTCCCAAACTTGTTCCTTTCCTGTTTACTGCTCCATCAAAATACATTTTCCACCCTTGTACTTCAATTGCTTCTAAATGTTCATCTGGAAACTCCAAGATTACCTCTTCACTTTCTGGTAATGGTTGATGATTTAGGAATTCTGCCACCGCTCTACCTTTGATTGTTTTTCTGGTTACATACTCGATCTCAAATTCTTCTAATATTATCAACCATCGACCATATTTCCCAATTAAAGAGGGTGTCTCCCTTAAGTACTTCATTGGATCCAGCCTGGAAATTGCTGCACACTATACGATTGAAAGTAATGCCGCAACTTCTTAGAAGACCAAACCACGGCTATACATGGCTTTTCAATGATACTATACTTAATTTCATAAGGTAGGAGCTTTCTACTCAAATAGTAAACGGCATGCTCAATCCCTGACTCATCTGCTTGGGCTAGCATGGCTCCCATCGACTCTTCTTCTACTGCTAAGTATAGTAGTAGAGGTTTGCCGAGTTTAGGTGGTTTCAAAATAGGTGGATTTAACAAATACTCCTTTATTCGATCAAAGGCCTTTTGACATTCTTCATTCCATACAACTGGCTGATTCTTTCTAAGCAACTTGAAGATAGGCTCAAAGATTGTTGTGAGTTTTGCTATAAATCTGCTAATGTACTGCAGTTTACCAATGAATCCTCGAACTTCTCTCTCTATCTTTGGGGTGGCATATCCCTGATTGCTTTGACTTTGTCAGGATCTATCTCAATACCATTCGGACTAATTACATGTCCCAATAATTTGCCTGAAGTAACACCGAAAACACACTTCTTCAGGTTTAATATTAGCTTATATTTTAAAGTTCTATCGAAGAATAATTCTAAATTCTGGAAGTGTTGCTCCCTTGTATCCGACTTCACCATCATATCATCAACATATACTTCAACTTCTTTGTGCATCATGTCATGAAATAGTGTGGTGGCCATCCTTTGGTAGGTTGCTCCAGCATTCTTTAAGCCGAAAGGCATCACCCTATAACAAAATATACCCCCTGTAGTAGTGAAGGCAGTTTTGGCTTTATCCTCTTGGGCCATTAACACTTAATTGTATCTGGAAAATCCATCTACAAACCGGTGTAGCACGCTAGAGGCCACACTATCAATGAGAACATCTATATGAGGTAAAGGAAAATCATCCTTAGGGGAAGCCTTGTTTAAATCTCTATAGTCTACGCAGACCCTTATCCTTCCATCTTTCTTTGGCATGGGTACTATGTTGGCTAACCAATCTGGATATTCTATCACTTCAAGGAACTTCACTTGTATTTGCTTAGTGACCTCTTCTTTAACCAATTCAGCCCACTCAGGTCTTAATCGCCTAAGCTTTTGTTTGGCAGGTTTTATGTGAGTGTAAGTAGGAATATGATGCTCGGCTATGTCTCGATCTATCCCCGGCATATCCTCATAAGACTAAGCAAACACCTCTTCATATTTTTTGAATATTTTTTCAAATCTCTCTCTCTCATCAGGAGTAAGGTCGGATGCTATGCTAATATTTTTAGGATTTTCAGTTGTTCCCAATTTTAATGATTGTGTGTTAACAGAATTAATATTAAAGATGCTCATATAACAGCTATTTGAATGTATGCAACCATCAGGAGAAACATCACACAAGTAAGCAAAATCAGACTTTATTGCATTCATTTTGGAAAAAGAAAACATCATCATCCTCATACAAAGCAGACAAATTAAAATCAAAATCAAAATCATTGTTCTCAGAATCATAAAGCAGGATGTCTTCAAACTTTTCTTCAACCAGGGCAGCAATCTCTTCCAGAGTCTTCTCGGCTTTCAGGGCAGCTTCATTCTTCTCTTTTGAATTGGATTCTTTGTTGGTTGACAAGGTGAGCTTTTTCTTCACTTGCTCCACTAGCTCAGCAACATCTGCAAAAATTTCAAAACCTGGAATTAACTTACCCATGAACATGATTGGCTCAGGCCTTCCTTGGAGTGGTCCCATATTTGGAGCTTTGACAAAGACCTTTTCAAGTGGTGGGAAGCTCATCTTCTCACTTTTCTTTGGCTGGACATTGTTGTCTTCATCATATCCTAACCCCTTCTTGGAAGTTTGAGTTCTAAAATCTGGCAACTTTGTTAAACTGGCCTTACCCTTCCCAAGACCAGCTCTGGGAAGGTAGTTCATGTTCTTCATCATATTCAAGACTTTGGAGTCCACTACTTCATCATCAGAAATTGCAGCCACTTAAAAACCATTGAGAGGCCTCTCAACCATTAGAGTGTTAACAATCTCATTATCTTCAGCTTCAATGACCACTGTCTTGTTTCCGTTGGGGAATTTGATCTTTTGATGAAGGGTGGAAGGAACTCCACCAAGAGGATGAAACCATGGTCGTCCCAAGAGTAAGGTGAAGGTAACTGGTATGTCTAAAACAACAAACTCAACAATAGATTTAATTGGACCAACCTTGACAGCAGCTTTGAAAGTCCCTTCGGCATGCCTCTTAGTGTTGTCATAAGCACGAATTGTCACCTCGTTGGGTTTAGATCTCTTGTTGACATGGCTAGCTTTGGCAATATCTTAAGTGGACAAACATTTATGGTGGACCCATCATCGACCATTACACATGGAGTCCTCTTCCCTTGACTTTTATTTTGATAAAGAGGGGGCGGATGTGGTCTCTCTCCTCCTTTGGTAAGTCCGCATCTGAAAAAGAAACTGCTCCCATACTAACTTCACTCTTTTCTTGGACCTCCTCACATTTCATTACTTCCCCCATTTTTATGAAGTTGATCAACTCCTCTGGTGTTGTGGAGGTAGAAATTGGCATGCTAGCTAAGGCTTTGGCCATAGTTTCTCGGTGCTTTTTAGAAGTAGCTAACAAGTCCCAAATGCTAACACTTGCTTGGGCTCTTTTCAATTGCTTGAGCACAGCATCATCTTCTTCCACTTCAACTTCCTTTCCCTTATTCATTTCTATCTCCTTAGGTGGTGGTCTTGTGTAAGGCTTACCGGATCTAGTATTCATCACCTCATCTTCTTCGGGCTCGGACCAAGTCCACTCCTCCTTCTTGGGTATAATATCATCATCACTATCACTTGAATCCTAAAACCCGTTGACAACACAAATTGCTACTTCTCCACCCATCATAGCTTATTTAATTTTGACAAATGCCTCTTCTTCTTTGGTTGCTTTTTCATCCACATCTTGAAAAGAAGACATGAAAAAGGCCTCATGCAAACCTCCTCCAATCATGAAGGTTGCCGGTGGTGGTACCCTATTGAATTTTGGTAATGGGTTGTCTTTGGTGTTTGGCTTATTGGGCTCGGGTAGCTTCCCATTATCAATTAGATTTTGAATCTCATGTCTCAACCTCACACATCTATCTGTGTCAGGTCCTTGCATTTGGTGAAATTGACAAAATGCTTTGGTGACAAAGTTAGGTGGGAGAGGGTTAGGCAAAGGATGAGGATTTAAGGGTTGTAGCAATCCCTTTTTTTTTTTTGAAGCTTGTTGAGAACCCAAGAAATTGGTTTTTTGAATTCCAAAATTTGTCTCCTTGTTCCTTGGTTAGTAGCATTAACACCGACGGCCTTTTGCATGCTTTGGCTACCAGGTTGATAGCTCCCTTTCTCATTCCTTTTTGTTGCAAAGCGGCTCTTCTCCCTTTCCCATTCTTCAATTTAAAAACTAGCTTAGAGAAGGTCTTTGAAATCACGGATGAGTGTATGAGACATCCTCTCACGAAGATTAGGCAACACCCCTCTCACAATCATCCTTATTTGATCGGATTCATCGGGCCTCTTCTTGAGTAAGGCAACCTTGTTTCTCCATCTTTTGACATAATCTAAAAAATTCTCATTCGCCCTTTGCCTAATGGACTCCATTTCCATTAAGGTAACTTCCAACTCAACATTATATTCATATTGTTGGATGAAGGCTTTGTAAAGTAGATCCCAACTCTTTTGTATCCCATCATCTAAGGTATTGAACCAATTTTGGATAACAGGGTCCAATGAGAGCATAAAGTACCTTAGAGTTTGAGCCTTAGTAGCTCGGGCAGACTGCATGGCAGTGTTGTATTGCTTTACGTGAAGATGAGGATTTCCGGTGCCATTGTACTTAGCAAAGGAAGGCATCTTGAATTTATAAGGGACCTCTTCATCTTGTTCAAATAGTTTGTCAATCTCAGACTTCTCTTCGGTTTTCAGCTTCTTCTCAAATTTCTTTTCTAAATCAGCAATCATCTTTTCAACATCGGATGTCTCGGTCTTTTCAATAGTTGCTTTCTCAACAACCTTCGATTCTTTCTTCTTTTCTTGAACATCTTGGTAGTATTGATCTCAATCATCATCATTATCAATGATCACCTTTTCACCATCAAAAACCACTTCACTAACTTTGGTCTTCCCTTTGTCCTTTGGTTTCTTAGTGCTAGCAGATGCCTCAGCATGGTTCTCTAAGATTGCAGTCAACTGGTTCTTCATGGTCTCAGCTAGGGCCTCTTTGATTTCTTCCATCTTGGCCTTGAGGGTCTCATCCACCATTCTTTGAATTTGTTCAGGCTCCATTATTTTAGGTGAGCAAGTGATTGAGTCGTTGCTAGATACTTCATCTCCGGCGTAGGTCGGATTGTTGTAAGCTTTAGAACTATCGTAATCTAGGGCTGTGAGCCAGAGAGGATCAATGATATGAGATGCAAATGTATGCATGTATGCACAAACAATCAACAAATAAGGATAAATAGGACGTTCCTTCCAACCTTATAAAATCCACACACGAATGGCGAGTCTCTTTTCCTAGGTATATGGTTAACAAAATACCATCATGGGGTATCTTGTTTTCGAATAATTCCCTCGGACCTTTCAACCAATAGTTATATTTTCGAAAATGGAAATCCATTCATGATAATTCCCATTAATTAGGTTTTAATCCATTCAACCAACTAAAGTAGCTTTTATGCTATGTTGGATTAAAATGAAATTAAGAGGTTTATTATAAATAGATTTCTCACTTGAAAAAGGTAACTAATGGTTCATGCCAAAAACAAGGCCATGGTTAATTTATTCTTAGTGTAAACTAGACCCACAATTGATTTTTGGTATTTCATAATTGACCTAAATATTTTTGCAAGCTCTTTGTAAAAAATTGTTGGGTGAAAATAGTTATGTTTCTAAGCCCATTGTAAAAGATTTTAGAAATTATTTTGGGCTTAGTATTTGGGCCATGGGCCAAAGAATTTATTTATTTATTTTTTAGAAAATCTTATGTCCAAAGACCATCTTGAAAAATTTTGAAAATAGCTTTGGTCTTTTGGACTTTAAAGAAAAGTTTATTTTGAGCTCTCAATGTATTTAGGTCATATTAGAAAAAGGACAAACCAAATAAGCCATGATTTAGACTAAGATAAACTAACCATAGTCAAACAACATGCATTTGGAGTAAAACCTAAGGAAAGTAACTAGGCCAATTACATGAGCTTTAGTCTTTGGGTTAAAAGGCTTAGGTTTCCATAGCAAGTATATACCAAACGGTACGAGGCTATGAGTGGTTATGCCATGCTCGATCTCCATACCTTGAGTGAAAGTATGGTATCCCTTACATAACATAACACGGGTAACACGGGTGTCCTAACTCACGCACATGATGCAATCTAAGATGATTCAATGGATAATATCATTATAAGAAAGAATAGAATAATATAAAGACAAACGGAATCAACTTCTCTTATCCCCAGTGGAGTCGCCACTGTGAGCCGAGATTTTTGCCCCCACTTCCGGTGGAATGGTTCTTGCGACTTCAGCATTATTTAGGCTCGGGGCCTTAGAGAACACGGACCTAAGTCCAGAGAAAATGGAGTCACCACCCTAACGGGCCAGCAAAAAAGAAAGGGGTGGATGATTCGATTCCTAAGGAATCCCTAACCCCTTAATGGGTTCAAAAATTTGGGTATGTGTGGGGAAGGTAAGAAATGACCCAGCACCCCCACAACGCCTAGTTCATTGGAACCGGCCTCCTTTACAGGTCTTAATATTATAAAATTCTTAAATATAACAATATTATCTATATTACACACAATAATTAAAAGAACACATCATTATACTAAAATCAAAGCAATGTCCAAACAAAGCAAATAAATGGACACCCATCCAAGGTTGGAAACATGTCCTTACATGACATGCCTAAATAGGACACCCACCGAAAGGTAGAAACATGCCCTTTACAAAGGTTCTAAAATAGAAAAGCAAATTAAATTACATGATGTTTAATTAATGAGGTACCCACCAAGTGGAAACATACCTCTTACAACTTTTGGAAATCAAAATAAAAGTAAATAATCAGTCATCAAAGCTATTAATCAAAATATAAAATAAACATCCATCCATGATAAATTAAATAAATCAAGTATTGAAATTAAATAAATTAAAGCATAAGAAATAAATCAAAACATAATCAAATATGGAATTGAATAAAGCAAATAAAAGTCCAACTATAGCTACTATGACTTTTATGGAATTAAAATAGATTAGGGTTTTATGTTTTAAAAGGTTGGTAAGACTCTTTGATTAAAAAAAAATTAAGGTTTGAATGGTGAAATCATGAAACTAGGGGTTTTAGACACTTTAAAATACTTTTGATTCATGGTTTTAAATGATGATTTCAAGCTACTGTGTAAATTTAAAGTATTTGTGTTTTTATGGTTTTTAATGTTTTAAAGGATTAGGGCTTAGAAAAAAGTTAGGGTTTAAAGTTTTAAAGGAGTTAGAGTTTAATATTTTAGGTTTAGAAGTTGAATTAGGTTTTTAGTGTTTTAGAATTAGGGTCTCGGGTGATGAATTTGAATTTAGGATTTGGAAATTAATTTGGTAATTTTTTGAAGTTTTATGAATTTAAACAAACGGATTGAAGTTTTTATAAATAGAAAAGATGTTTTTTTATGGTTTTTTGGAAGAAACAATACCAAGTTTAAAATTTTAAAAGAAACAGAATTAAATTCTAGTGTTGTTGAAAAAGATGTTTAATTAGAGTTTTAAGATTTTTAAGAAGAAAAATAACAATTTTAAGTCTTTTTGGAAAATAAAGTAACGTTTTAGTGTTTTATCCTTGGAAAAACTAAATTAAAGTTCTAAGGGTTTTTTATTTAAAAAAAACCTAAATTTCATAGATTTTCTACTGTGAAAGATAAAACAAAAAGAATTTAACATACCTCTTTTTGTTGATTCTCCAAAAATAATTCTTCTTGGATGAACAAGAACAAAGACATTTGCTGCCTTTGAATTGCTTAAATCGTGTCCTTGCTGTTCTAGAAAAATGTTGAATTGAATTGCTTCTTTTCCTTCCTTGATTTGGTTTCAAATTTTCCAAGCCACTGTTGGATTTTCGGCCTCTCTTAAATTAATTTACTTTTATCCTTATTTATAGTGGTTTGAGGCGGTTTCTTCCTAATTACACACGGCAAGTAATATTAATAAAAAAAAAGAAACCGAAACCTAATTGGATTAGGTTTCAAAAAATTTGCGTCGGAAAAAATTGCTCTGCTGAAAAAAATTGATGCAGGAAAAAATACGCTGGCGAAAAAAAAACTATCGCAGAAAACTGCGGCAGTGGGTGGGCTGGGATAGTCACCCGCAGGAATTTCCTGCGGGCGAAATAGAAAAGCTATTTCTTCCGCAGGAAATTCTTGTGGGCGAAATGCCCATGGGCCCGCGCGACGATTTTTTCGTCACCGATTTTTTCAACTCTGATTTTTATTTTTATTTTTATTTTTATTTATTTATTTTTATTTTTTATTAATAAAAATTAGATACTAAAGCAAATTATCCTTAGGTCCAGAACCTAGAATCTTTTCTAAGTCCAGAACTTAGCTCGGGTCCAGAACCCAAATTTTCCTTAGGTCCAGAACCTAAAATCTCTTTTAAGTCCAGAATTTAACTCGGGTCCAGAACCCAAATTTTCTTTAGGTCTAGAACCTAGAATTTATTTCTAAGTCCAAGAACTTAGCTCAGGTCCAGAACCTAAATTTTTCTTAGGTCCAGAAACTTGAATTATCCTTGAGTCTAGAACTCGAACCTGGTCCATAACCCAAAACCTCCACCATCTCAAAAATTAAGTCTTATTGCTTTTCACTCTCTTTCACTAAAGTTTCAGATCATTCAAGCAGGGGGCAAAATGTAGACCCTTAATTTTTTACCCAGTTCGGTCCAATATATTTTATTTAGTCCAAAATAATTTTTGTGTTGTCCAAAATATTTTAATTGGTCCAAAATAATTTTTTATCTTAATTAAATAATTTTTGCTTTAGTATCTAATTTTTATTAATAAAAAATAAAAATAAACAAATAAAAATCAAAAAATAAAAATAAAAAATCGGCGATGATTTTTTCGTCACCGAAAACCAGCGCGCGGGGCATTGCCGTGGGCCATTTCGCCCACAGGAGTTTCCTGCGGGCGAAATGGCCTTCACCAGCTCCCAGGCTAGCTCGCGCGCCCGCTACCGCAGACAGCTGCAGCAGCTTTTTTGTAAGCGTATTTTTTTCCACAGTAGTTTATTTTTGCCAGCAAAATTTTTTCAACGCAAATTTTCTAAAACCTAATGCAATTAGGTTTTGGTTTCCTTTTCTTAATGAATAATAGATGTCGTGAATAACTAGAATTAGTCATATAAAACTTCTATAAATAAGATCAAAAACAACACAAAAATCAAGGAAAAATAAGGGAAGAAATAGGACAGAAAGTTGAACAAAAATTGGATCCAAAACTAAGTAGGAAGGAAGTGAATCAATCTGATTTTTTGAGAGAGCAGAAAAACAATTCAAGCAATTCAAAGGCAAAAAAGCTTGTCTTTGATTTTGTTCATCCAAGAAGAAATTTTTGGTGGAACCAATAAATGGAGGTATGCATCAATTGTTTAAATTTATTCTTCACGGTAGCTAAATCATCCCATTATTTCTTTTAAATCAAAAACCTAAGAACCCTAATTCACCTTTTCTGAAGTTTGAAAACCTTAATTTGTTGCTTTGTTTTCCAAAAAGTTTAAAGTTATTAGTTTTGTTTATTCAAAACCCGAAAACAAAAATTTGTTTTCCAAATATTCAAAACCCTAAATTGAGTTTTGTTTCTTTCCAAAATCCCTAAAAACATCTTTTTTGCTTTTATAAAATTTAAATCGTTTTGTTTATTTTCATAAAACTTCATAAAATTATCAATTGTTTTTCTAAATTCTAAAAACCAACTCATTACCCGAAGCCCTAATTCAAAAATCCTAAACCCTAATTCAATTCCAAAACTCAAAATAGTGAATCTTAACCCCCCTTTAAAACCTTAAACCCTAATTTTTTCTAAACCCTAATCCTTTAAAACTTTAAAAACCATAAAAACACAAATATTATAATTTTACACAGTAAGCTTAAGACATAATTCAATGAATAACCGTAAACCATAAATCTAAGTATTTTAAAGTGTTCAAATCCTAATTTCATGATTTTACATCACAAACCTTAATTTGGTTAATCAAAGAGTTCTACCAACTTCTTAAATCATAAAACCTTAATCTATTTTAATTCCCTTAAAATCACAGTAGCCTAATTCCATAAATTCCAAAACCCTAAACACATTAAATAAAGAATCTTAAATAGAAACAGTAGCCCTAATTTGAATTTTTATTTGCCTTATTCAATTTTATGTTTGATTATGCTTTGGTTTATTTTATATTCTTTAATTTTTTAAGTTCAATGCTTGGTTTATTTAGTTTATGATGGATGGATGTTTACTTTCTATTGATATTTAATACCTTTGATGAATAATTTATTTATGATGAATGGATATTTACTTTTATCAATTTATTTAGATTTTCAAATGTTGTAAGAGGTATGTTTCCACTTGGTGGGTACCTCATTAGTTAAATATCATGTAATTAAATTGTTTTTCTATTTTAGAACCAATGTAAAGGACATGTTTCTACCTTTCGGTGGGTGTCCTATTTAGGCATGGGATGTAAGGACATGTTTCCATCCTCGGATGGGTGCCCATTTATTTGTTTTGTTTGGACATTGTTTTGATTTTCAATATATCGATGCTTTATTTTAATTATTGTGTGTTATATGGATAATGTTGTTATATTTAAGAATTTTATAATATTAAGACCTGTAAAGGAGGTCGGTTCCAATGAACCGGGCGTTGTGGGGGTGTTGGGCCATTTCTCACTTTTCCCACACGTACCCAACTTTTTGAACCCATTAGGGGGTTGGGGATTCCTCAGGAATTGAGTCATCCACCCTTTTCTTTTTTCCCGGCCCATCCGGGTGGCGACTCCATTTTCTCCAGACTTAGGTCCGTGTTCTCTAAGGCCCTGGGCCTAAATAGTGCCGAAGTCACAAGAACCATTCCACCAGGAGTGGGGGCAAAAATCCTCACTCACACATACACCTATGAAAAGAGACTCGCAATTCGTGCGTGGAAGTTATAAGGTTGGAAGACATCTTAACTATCTTTATTTGTTGTTTGCGCATACATGCATGCATACATACATTTGCATCTCATATCATTGATCCTCTCTGGCTCACAGCCCTAGATTACAACAGTTCAAAAGCCTATGACAATTCAACCTACGCCAGTGATGAAGAATCCAACAACAACTCAGTTAGCTTCTCACCAAAAGCAATGGAACCTGAGCAAATTCAAAAGATGTTCGATGATGCCCTTGAAGTCAAGATGGAAGAATTAAATGGGGCCCTAGCTGAGATCATGAAAAGTCAAATGGCTACAATGTTTGGGAACACTGTTGAAGCATCTGCAAGCACCAAGAAAGATAAGGGAAAAGGCTAAAGTTGGTGAAGTAGTCTTCGATGATGACAAGATGGTTATGGATAGTGATGAATACTGGGTCCAATACTTCTAAGATCCTCAAGATAAAAAGAAGGAGCCGAAGGTTATTGAGAAGACAACTGTTGAAAAGACCGAGGCTTCTAATGTTGAGAAGATGATTGCTGATTTAGAAAACAATTTTGAAAAGATGCTAAAAATTGAAGAGATGTCCGAGGTCGACAAGTTGTTCAAGCTAGATGAGGAGGTCCCATACAAGTTCGAGATGCCTTCCTTCACTAGGTACAATGGTACAGGAAATTCTCACTTGCTTGTTAAGCAGTACATCACTGCCATGCAGTCTACCAAAGCTACTAAGGCTCAAACTCTAAGGTATTTTATGCTTTTATTGGATCCTGTTGTGCAAAACTGGTTCAACACCTTAAAGGAAAGTACCCAAAAAGATTAGGATATGCTATACAAAGCTTTCATTAAGCAATATGGGTACAATGTCGAGCTAGAAGTTACCTTGATGGAGGTGGAGACCATTAGGCAAAAACCAAATGAGAACTTTGTTGATTATGTAAAAAGGTGGAGAAACAAAGCTGCATTGCTCAAGAGGAGGCCTAATGAGTCAGACAAAATTAGGATGATTGTGAGAGGCGTCCTGCCAAACCTTTATGAGAGGCTGTCTCACACCCTTATAAGGGATTTCAAGGACCTCTTACAAGCTGGTTTGCAAATTGAATAGTGGGAAAGGGAGAAGAACTGCTTTTTGGCAAGAAGGAATGAGAAAGGGAACTACCAGTTAGGTAATCAAAGCACCTAGAAGGAAGTTGATGTTAATGTAACTGGTCAAGGAAGTAGAAGACATTTTTTAGAGTTGGGAAAACCTCTATCTTGGGTTTTCAACAAGCTATAAAAGAAGGGACTATTACAGCCATTGGACCTTTGACCTTTGTCGAATCCTGTACCCCCAAAATTTGATACTGAAGCCTTTTGTCAGTTTCATCATACTCAAGGACATGAGACAGATAGATGCACCCAATTAAGGCATGAAATCCAAGACTTGATCGACAGTGGTAAGCTGCCTGAGCCCTATAAGTCCAATACAAAGGACAATCCTCTGCCTAGGTTCAACAGAGTGCCACCACCAGAGACCTTCATGGTAGGAGGAGGATTGGAGGAAGATTCTGTCTTATCCTCCTTTCATGATGAGAGTATTGAAGATGTGGAATGAGGATATATTTTATTCAACAAACGTCCCTTAGCTTAGAGTGTTGCTCTTTTTATTTTGCTTTCTTTAGTACTTATTTGGAACAATTATGTTTTTAAAATTAAGATTATTTGAATAAATTATTTTCCGTAAATTTGTATGAATAAATTATTTTTCTTAAATTTTTGTTGGTCTTTGCTCATTTTGGTGCTCAACCAATGATGAATTTAGCTTGATCTTTTTGAATTAGTATATCTATGCATTATAATTCGAATGACTTTACTAGATGAGGGAATTATTCTATAGCATTGAGCTGTGTATGCTTACTTAGAGAGGGCTCCTGCATAATGACCTTTGTCTAGGTCCTAGTCAGTCTTAAAACATGCTTTGATGGACTTTTGAGGCAAAATTGAACTCTATTTATTTAAGAGAGAGATGATCTAGGCATTGTTTGATAAACCGACAACTAGTATCCACCCATGTTAACATCAATCCCTAGTTGTCCCTTTGAGCCTTCATGAGATTTTAGCTTTCTCTTTATTGACTTATAAGCCCAATGACCTGCCCTGAGCTGTTGTTACACTTTTGGTAAGTCTTATGATCACTAAAAAAATAAACAAGAAACAAGAAGAAGAAGAAGAAGAGAAGAAGGAAAAAGAAATGGAAAATAAAATAAAATACAAAATGCAGTTCGGAAAACCAACTGAGTTTCCCTTTATCTGTAGCAGCATAAGGCTTCCATTTAGTTTATGAGGATAGTCTGACTTGAATTGGTCCAACCCAACCAACAACTCAGCAAAATCAGAGAGATAGGAGAAAGGTCATCTAGTTCTTGAAGGCCTATACTTGACAGTCCCATAGGAAAGGACAAAATGATAAAGAAGCTAAAAAATAAATAAAAAAGTGAAAAAGAGACAGAGATGTTGCGCTCGAATTAAGTTATACTACAAGCGTCACTCGCAAGTATACGAGGCTGCTGTAGTATCTTGGTGAACACCTCAAGGTCGTCTCACAAGGAAGCTAGATAAGCTAATTGATTATCAGATTGTAAATAACAAAGTATCAATAAATGTAAATTGCTAACAAATAATGAAGACAGATCGATTGGAGTTTAAAACAATAAAAGTAAACTGAGCTGATATATTGATTCACTTAATAGAAAGGTCTAGGGTTTGCACTTCTCTACTAAACTTATATGTATGAACGGTTATTCCTCTCAACCAATTTAATTTCAAAGATTAGATCTCAAGCAACTTAATTAATCGAATAAAGGAAATAAGCTCTCAAATTCAAACCTCTTTCAAGTAATCTTGTTACAATTGAAATAATCCTTTTCTTAGGTTATATTTCTAATTCACCTAAGTCCTTAATTGAATTGTTCCAGCATTAGACTTCATCTCTCAATCCTTCATCTAATACCTCAAACACATAATAGGTGGCAATCAATTATATATTAACAATAATTCCATTCAATCAAGGCTAAAGAAATAATTCAGTTAAGAGCAATAACCAATTTATACAATCATAGTAGATCCATACAAACCCTAGACTAGATCAAATTAGTTCATAATAATGCTATCAAACATATTCATCTCATTAAAATTCAAAGAAATCAAGTTAGACATAATAGAATTCATGAATACAATTCTAATGAAACTTAAGAGATAAAGTTTGAGAACAAAACCAAATTACAAACTCCCTTTTAGCTTCTGAAGAATCTCTTGTTCAGAACCTTGCTAGCAGAATGTTACAATGGCAAAAACAAATTTAATCTAGACTATTTGCATCAAAGTGTAATCAATAATCTCAAAGAAAAAAATTGGAAAACCCTAAGTTATTCTCTGACGGCTGATAATAAACTCTCCAAATCCCCTTCAAAAACCCTAATCGTCTATTATTTATATGAAACTACGCTTTAAAAATCCGCAATTTCTTTCTTCCTTTAGTCCATGAGGTGACACGGTCAGTGGCTTGGCCGTGTCTACTGAATGTGTCAGCTTCTGTGATCCTTCATCTTTTCTTCTTTGGAATGAGTGTGACACGGCCATGCTTGGGTGAGCTTGGCCGTGTTTGAGGTGTTTGGAGGGACACGGCCAGTGGCTTGGCCATGTCCCCTGGGTGTGTCACCTACTGACCTCTTCGTTCTTTGCTCTTCTTTCTTTGGTTTCTTCTTTGGCAATGTGTGGGACATGGCCAAGCTCCTGGCCGTGTCAAGTGACATGGACAGTGGCTTGGCCGTGTCCTCTGAGTGTGTCAGTTACTGCCCAAAATTTTCCTTCCTCTCTTGGTTCCTTGGTTTTGCCCTTAAGGTGAGACATGCTTCATGCTATTCTTCCAAGGAAATGTTTGCATATTAACCTAAAATAAACACTTAAACAAACTTTAAACAAGAATCAAATAAACATTAACCAATAACACATAAACACCACACTAAAAACTAGAACAAAAATGACATAAACACTGAAATAAATTAAAACAACCAAAATTGATGAAAACACTAAATAAACAGATTAAAACTACCAAAACACCTAAATAAAACAATAATCATCATAATAAATAAGATATAATTCTATGACCAAAACTAATAAAACAACTACCCCACACTTAAAACTTTGCTTCTCCTCAAGCAAATTCACATGGCATAAATTAAAAACTCAAGCAATCTTAACTATAATTCCAGTATATAAGATGAAATCCTTTAAGACTCAGCCATAAATAACTGCAATTTACTTCAATCAAGATTTTTTTAACTCATTCATTAATCCAGACATACAAATCTCATCTCTCATCTAAGTGTTTCACTCGATTTCAAAGGTTAATTCACTCAAACCACTCATGACTGCATACTACCATAAACTTGCTTAATTATCCAATCTCTCTCACTGATTTTCTCAAGAAATAATCCGAAGGTCTTTTATTTGGATGTAATGGGGCTAAGGTGAAGGTGTGAGAAAAGACATTTAAGCTGGAGCATCAAGAAATGGAGTATCTAAATTAGACAATACTCTTGCTCAGAAACTCATAGCTCCCTCAAATGGCATATTCACCAACCCTCGATAATCTCACATACTTGCATACTTAAAGAAAAGTACATGAGTCGACATTCCTCTAATGCTAGAAAATATATGAATTCTGTATATATATATATATATCTTCTCTTTTATTTTTTATTTTATTTATTTTTTATTTTTTTATTTTTTTAATATATATATATATACAAAATATAAAATTTCATGGAACATCTAGCTTAAAATGTAGAGGAAAAGAATAATCGACTTTATATATGTTAATTTGCAAAATCTAGTCCTGAAGTAAATTGACATTGAGTTGGCAAAGCCGACATAAATTCAAAAAAAAAATTTACAAAGCCTTGAAAAGTTAAGGGAAGCATGTCGAACCTTCGGACCTCGAAGGACACATTGGGCAAAGGAAATGATTATTGGCAAGGTTATGAAGAAGCTACCAATTGACATGTGGAATCATAGCTTGAAATAGATATATCTCTGACTCTGCTGATTGAGGTCTCCACCACTCATATCCTCAACATCTTGAAGATAAAAGCCATAAATGCGAAGCCTTCTATCATTCCAATGCAAGACCTAAATGGGCATCTAGAAAGAGTCAATGAGAATACTTCAGCTGATCTCCTCGGTCTGTGAGTCGATGGAATTACTGTAAGTATTACTTATGCATATCATGCATACATGAGCATATCACACTGCATTTTTCTTTGTCAAAAGTGAACAGCAAACACCCTGTGAAGTAAAGAATCAAAAGAAGATATTGAATCAGGGGGCATGGAAAGCCCATTGATGGAGGAAGCTTAGGTCATTTTGCAAAAGAAGAAATGCATGTTTGTGCGAAGAACTAGACAACATAAACATCAATTAGAGCTCGAAATTGGAAAAATTATTGGTTTGAGCCTACACAGGAGGCAAAGTTTCTCATTCAATTTTTTGAGTTTATGCATGTACAAAATATTTTCAGACTCACTTCCAATATTTTTCCACACAGGGGGGCAAGGAGAAGATAAAAGGGCCTAGCTAAAAAATGGTTGAATTTTTTGCAGGGCCCAGCTAAAAAATGGCTGAATTTTTTGCAAAAGTGCAAAGGAAGAACAAAAGAATGGAAAAAAGAAGAAAATTAGAACTCTTAAAAGAATGAAGATGCAAAAGACAAAAGATCAGTCCAGCTAGAAGAGTTAAAACCAATATAGGACATAATTCAAAAGGATGAAGATCCAATTTAAAGGGTGAAGACCCGAAGTCAAAAGGATGAAGATCCAATTTCAAGGGTGAAGACCCGATCTCTGAGGATGAAGATCTATTTTCAAGGGTGAAGTCTTGATGACCAAGGATGAAGATCTGAGGCTCAAGGATGAAGATCCATTTTCAATGGTGAAGACTCGATCACATAGGATGAAGATCCATTTTCAAGGGTGAAGACCCGATCTCCAAGGATGAAGATCCATTTTCAAGGGTGAAGACCCGAAGTCCAAAGGATGAAGATCCATTTTGAAAGGTGAAGACCCAATGACCAAGGATGAAGATCCAAGGTGTAGACCCTTAATATTTGACCTAGTCCAGTCTAATATATTTTAATTAGTCCAAAATAATTTTATTAGTCCAAAACAATTTTTTTATCTTAATTAAATAATATTTGCTTTAGTATTTAATTTTTATAATTAATAAAAAATAAACAAATAAATAAAAAAATCGGAGACGAAAAATTTCATTGCCAAAAAGAGTTGCTGCGAAATGGCCGCAGATTATATCAAGAGTTGCGGCAGTTTTTTTGCCAGGGCATTTTTTCCGCAGCAGTTTTTTTTTGCCAGCGCAATTTTTCCACAATAGTTTTTTTTTCCAGCAAAATTTTTCCAACGCAAATTTTTCCGAAATCAAATATAATTAGGTTTCAATTTTCTTTTCTTAATCAAAGTTAGATTCCGTGAATAACTAAAATTAATCATAAAATTCTTCTATAAATAAGGACTAAAACAACACAAAAGGGATGGGATTTTGGAGGTGAAATTGGAGACCAAAATTGAGGAGGAAAACTTTGAAAGATTTGAAGAATTCCTTCTGGCAGTGAAATCGATCAAACTTATTGAGAGAAGAAAAAAAGCAATTTAATTCATCAAAGGCAGCAAAGCTTGTCTTTGTTCTTGTTCATCCAAGAAGAAATTTTTGGTGGAACCAATAAACGGAGGTATGAATGTCTAATTTCTTCACAGTAGCTTAAGTGATTCAATTGTCTCTTTTGATTCAAAAAAAAAACCCAGAACTTTAATTTACCTTTTCTAAAACTTAAAAACCTTAATTCGTTTATTTGTTTTCCAAAAGTCTTAAAGTTGTTATTTTTGTTTCTTCAAAATCTCAAAACCCTAATTTGCTTTCCAATTTTTCAAAATCCTAAATTAAACATGTTTCTTTCCAAAAACCCTAAAAACATATCTTTTCTGTTTCTATAAACCTTAAATCATTTTGTTTATTTTCATAAAGTTTCATAAAATTATCAATTGATTTTCAAATTCTAAAATCTAATGCATTCTCTGAAACCCTAATTCTAAAATTCTAAAACCCTAATTCAACTCCAAAACCCAAAACAGTAAACCCTAACTCCCTTAAAACCTTAAACCCTAATTTTTCTAAACCCTAATCCTTTAAACTTTAAAACCTTATAAACATAAATATTAAAATTCAAACACAGTAAGCCAAAACAACAATTCAATAACCATAAATCATAAATCTAAATGTTTTAAAGTGTCCAAACCCTAGTTTCATGATCTCACTTCTCAAACACTAATTTGGTTAATCAAAGAACTTTATCAACCTCTTAAATTCTAAAACTTTGCTCCATTTCAATTCTTTTAAAAATTTACAGTAGCTTGAACCCATAAATTCCAAAACCCTAAACACGTGAAATAAAAAATCTTAAATAGAAACAGTAGCCCTAATTTGAATCTTTATTTGCCTTATTCAATTTTATATTTGATTATGCTTTGATTTATTTTATATGCTTTAATTTATTTAAGTTCAATGCTTAGTTTATTTAGTTTATCGTGGATGGATGTTTACATTCTATTGATGTTTAATATCTTTGATGAATGATTTATTTAAATTACCAAATGTTTTAAGAGGCATGTTTACACTTGGTGGGTACCTCATTAGTTAAATATCATGTAATTTAAATTGCTTTTTTATTTTAGAACCAATGTAAAGGTCATGTTTCTACCTTTCGGTGGGTGTCCTATTTAAGCATGGATTATGTAAGGGCATGTTTCCATCTTTGGATGGGTGTCCATTTATTTGTTTTGCTTGGACATTGTTTTGATTTTTAATATATCGATGCTTTATTTTAACTATTGTGTGTAATATGGATAATATTGTTATATTTAAGAATTTTATAATATTAAGACCTGTAAAGGAGGCCAGTTCCAATGAACCGGGCGTTGTGGGGGTGTTGGGCCATTTCTCACCTTCCCCACACGTACCCAACTTTTTGAACCCATTAGAGGGTTGGGGATTCCTTAGGAATCGAGTCATCCACCCATTTCTTTTTCCCGGACCATCCGGGTGGTGAATCCATTTTCTCCGGACTTAGGTCTGTGTTCTCTAAGGCCCCGAGACTAAATAGTGCCGAAGTCGCAAGAACCATTCCACAGGGCGTGGGGGCGAAAATCCCTGCTCACAGTGGCGACTCCACTGGGGATAAGAGAAGTTGATTATGTTGGTCTTTATATTATTCTATTCTTTCTTATAATGATATTATTCATTGCATCATATTAGATTGCATCGTGTACGTGAGTTAGGATGCCCGTGTTACCCGTATTCTGTTATGTAAGGGATACCATACTATCACTCAAGGTATGGAGATTGAGCATGGCATAACCACTCATAGCCTCATACCATTTGGTATATACTTGCCATGGGAACCTAAGCCTTTTTACCTAAAGACTAAAGCTCATGTAATTGGCCTAGTTATTTTCCTTAGGTTTTACCCCAAATGCATGTTGTTTGACTATGGTTAATTTATCTTGGCTTAAATCATGGCTTATTTGGTTTGTTCTTTTTCTAATATGACCTAAGTACATTGTAAGCTAAAAATAAAATTTTCTCTAAAGTCCAAAAGACCAAAGCTATTTTCAAAATGTTTTCAAAATGGTCTTTGGACTTAAAATTTTTCTAAAAATAAATCAAAAATTCTTTTGCTCATGGCACAAATACTAAGCCCAAAATCCATTTTTTCTAAAATATTTTTACAATGGGCTTATAAACAAAATTATCTTACAAAGAGCTTGCAAATTATTTAGGTCAATTATGAAATACCAAAAATCAATTGTAAGCCTAGTTTATACTAAGAATAATTAATCATGGGCTTGTTTTTGGCATGAATCATTAGTTACTTTTTTCAAGTGAGAAATCTATTTATAATAAACATCTTAATTTAGTTTTAATCCAATCTAGCATAAAAGCTACTATAGTTGGTTAAATAGATTAAAACCTAATTAATGGAAATTATCATAAGTTGATTTCCATTTTTGAAAATATAACTATTGGTTGAAACGTCCGAGGGAAATATTCAAAAATAAGGTACCCCATGTTGGTATTTTGTTAACCATATACCTAGGAAAAGAGACTCGCCATTCATGTGTGGATGTTATATGGTTGGAAGGAACGTCCTATTTGTCCTTGTTTATCTATTGTTTGTGCATACATGCATACATTTGCATCTCATTAATCCTTTCTGGCTCACAGCCCTGGATTACGATAGTTCAAAAGCTTACGATAATCTGACCTACTCCGGAGATGAAGTATCTAGCAACGACTCAATCACTTACTCACCAAAAACAATGGATCCCGAACAAATTCAAAGGATGGTGGATGAGGCCCTCAAATCCAAGATGGAAGAAATAAAAGAGGCCCTAGTTGAGACCATGAAGAACCAATTGACTACAATCTTAGAAAATCATGTCGAGGCATCTGCTAGCACTAAGAAGCCAAAGGACAAAGGGAAGAATAAAGTTGGTGAAGTGGTTTTTGATGATGAAAAGGTGATCATTGATGATGATGATGATTGGGCTCAATACTACCAAGATGCTCAAGACAAGAAGAAAGAGCCTAAAATTGTTGAAAGATCAACTATGGAGAAGACTGAAACTTCTGACATTGAAAAGATGATTGCTGATTTAGAAAAGAAATTTGAGAAGAAGCTAAAAACCGAGGAAATGTCTGAAGTTGACAAATTATTTGAGGTAGATGAAGAAGTCCCGTACAAGTTCAAGATGCCATCTTTCGTGAAGTTTGATGTAATCGGAAATCCTCACCTCCATGTGAAGCAATATATTACTGCCATGCAGTCAGCCCGAGCTACTAAGGCTCAAACCCTAAGGTACTTCATGCTCTCATTGGATCCTGTTGTCCAAAATTGGTTCAATACCTTAGATGATGGAACACAAAAGAGTTGGGATCTACTTTACAAAGCCTTCATCCAACAATATGGATATAATGTCGAGATGGAAGTTACCTTAATGGAAGTGGAGTCCATTAGGCAAAGGTCGAATGAGAATTTTGTGGATTATGTGAAGAGATGGAGAAACAAGGCCGCTTTGCTCAAGAAGAGGCCCGGTGAATCCGATCAAATAAGGATGATTGTGAGAGGGGTGTTGCCTAGTCTACGTGAAAGGATGTCTCATACACTCATCTATGATTTCAAAGACCTTCTCCAAGCTGGTTTGCAAATTGAAGAATGGGAAAGGGAGAAGAACCATTTTTCAACAAGAAGGAATGAGAAAGGAAACTATCAGCTTGGTAGCCAAAGCATGTAAAAGGCAGTCGGTGTTAATGCTACCAACCAAGGAACAAGGAGACAATTTTTGAAATTGGGGAAACCGATGTCTTGGGTTCTTAATAAGCTTCAAAGAAAGGGATTGCTACAACCCTTAAATCCTCGTCATTTGCCTAACCCTCTCCCACCTAATTTCGACACTAAAGCCTTTTGTCAGTTTCATCAAATGCAAGGGTATGACACAGATAGATGTGTGAGGTTGAGACATGAGATCCAAAATCTAATCGATAATGGGAAGCTGCCCGAGCCCAACAAGCCAAACACCAAAGACAACCCATTACCAAAGTTCAATAGAGTACCACTGCCGGCAACCTTCAGGATTGGAGGAGGTTTGCATGAGGACTTTGTCATGTCTTCTTTTCAAGATGTGGGTGGAGAAGCAACCAAAGAAGAAGAGGTATTCGATGGAATTAAACAAGCTATGATGGGTGAAGAAGTAACAATTTGTGTTGTCAATGGGTTTTGGGATTCAAGCGATAGCGATGATGATCTTGTATCCAAGAAGGAGGAGTGGACTTGGTCCGAACCTGAAGAAGATGAAGTAATGAACACTAGATCCGGTAAGCCTTATGCAAGGCCATCACCTAAGGAGGTAGAAACTAATAAGGGTAAGAAAGTTGATGTAGGAAATAAAGAAGAGGAAGATGATGCTGTGCTCAAACAATTGAAAAGAACATAAGCAAGTGTTAGCATTTGGGACTTATTAGCTACTTCTAAAAAGCACCGAGAAACTATGGCCAAAGCCTTGGCCAGCATGCCAATTTCTACCTCTACGACACCGGAGGAGCTGATCAACTTCATAAAATTTGGAGGGGTAATGAAATGTGAAGAGGTTCAAGAAAAGAGTGAAGTTAATATGGGAGCAGTTTCTTTTTTGGATGCGGACTTACCGGAGGAGGGGAGAGACCACATTCACCCTCTCTTTATCAAAATAGAAGTCAAGGGGAAGAGGACTCCATGTGTAATGGTCAATGATGGGTTCGCCATAAATGTTTGTCCAGTTAAGATGTTGCCAAAGCTAGCCATGTCAACAAGAGATCTAAACCCGACCGAGGTAACAATTCGGGCTTATGACAACACTAAGAGACATGCCGAAGGGACTTTCAAAGTTGCTGTCAAGGTCGGTCCAATTGAATCTATTATTGAGTTTGTTGTTTTAGACATACCGGTTACCTTCGCCTTACTCTTGGGGCGACCATGGTTTCATCCTCTTGATGGAGTTCCTTCCACCCTTCATCAAAAGATCAAGTTCCCCAACGGAGATGAGACAATGGTCATTGAAGCTGAAGATAATGAGATTGTTAATGCTCTAGTGATTGAGAGGCCTCTCAATGGTTTTCATGTAGCTACAATTTCTAATGATGAAGTAGTGGACTCCAAAGTTTTGAATATGATGAAGAACATGAACTACCTTCCCGGAGCTGGTCTTGGAAAGGGTAAAGCCGGTTTGACAAAGTTGCCAGATTTTAGAACTCAAACTTCCAAGAAGGGGTTGGGATATGATGAAGACAATGATATCCAGCCAAACAAGAGTGAGAAGATGAGCTTCCCACCACTTGAAGAGATCTTTGTCAAAGCTCCTGATATGGGACCACTCCAAGGAAAGCCCAAGCCAATCATGTTCATGGGAAAGTTGATCCCGGGTTTTGAAATTTTTGCAGATGTGGCCGAACTAGTGTACCAAGTGAAGAAAGAGATCGCCCTATCAGCCAACCAAGAATTCAATCCAAAAGAGAAGAATGAAGCTGTCCTGAAAGCCGAGAAGACTCCGGAGGAGATTGCTGCCCTAGTTGAAGAAAAGTTTGAAGACATCTTGTCTTATGATTTTGAGAACAATGATTTTGATTTTGATTTTAATTTGTCTATTTTTATATGAGGATGATGATGTTTTCTTTTACAAAATGAATGCAATAAAGTCTGATTTTCCTTACTTGTGTAATGTTTCTCCTGATGGTTGCATACATTCAAATAACAGTTACATGAGCATCTTTAATATTAATTCTGTTAACACACAATCATTAAATTTGGGAACAACCAAAAATCATAAAAACATTAGCATAACATCCGACCTTACTCCTGATGAGAGAGAGAGATTTGAAAAAATATTCAAAAAATATGAAGAAGTGCTTGCTTGGTCTTATGAGGATATGCCTGGGATAGATCGAGACATAGCTGAGCATCATATTCCTACTTACACTCACATGAAACCTATCAAACAAAAGCTTAGGCGATTAAGACCTGAGTGGGTTGAATTGGTTAAAGAAGAGGTCACTAAGGAAATACAAGTGAAGTTCCTTGAAGTGATAGAATACCCAGATTGGCTAGCCAACATAGTACCCGTACTAAAGAAAGATGGGAGAATAAGGGTCTGTGTGGATTTTAGAGATTTGAACAAGGCTTCACCTAAGGATGATTTTCCTTTACCTCATATAGATGTCCTCATTGATAGTGCAGCCTCTATCATGCTACATTCGTTTGTAAATGGATTTTCCGGATACAATAAAGTGTTAATGGCCCAAGAGAATAAGGCCAAAATTGCCTTCATTACCACATGGGGTATATTTTGTTATAGGGTGATGCCGTTCGGCTTAAAGAATGCTGGAGCAACCTATCAAAAGGATGGCCACCACACTATTTCATGACATGATGCACAAAGATGTTGAAGTATATGTTGATGATATGATGGTTAAATCAGATACAAGAGATCAACACCTCTAAAACATAGAATTATTCTTCGATAGAGCTTTGAAATATAAGCTAAGATTGAACCCGAAGAAGTGTGTGTTTGGTGTTACTTCAGGCAAATTATTAGGACATGTGATTGGTCCAAATGGCATTGAGATTGATCCTGACAAAGTTAAAGCAATCAGGGATATGCCAGCCCCTAAGACGGAGAGAGAAGTTCGGGGATTCATTGGTAAATTACAATACATTAGCAGATTTATAGCAAAGCTCACAACAATCTATGAGCCTATCTTCAAATTACTTAGAAAGAATCAGCTGGTCATATGGAATGAAGAGTATCAAAAGGCCTTTAAGCGAATACAAGAGTATTTTTTTAATCCACCTATTTTAAAACCACCTAAACCTGGCAAACCTCTATTACTATACTTTGCAGTAGAAGAAGAGTCGATATGAGCCATGCTAGCCCAAGCAGATGTGTCAGGGATTGAGCATGCAGTTTACTATTTGAGTAGAAAGCTCCTACCTTATGAAATTAAGTATAGTATCATTGAAAAGACTTGTATAGCCGTGGTTTGGTCTTCTAAGAAGTTACGACATTACTTTCAATCATATAGTGTGCAAGTAATTTCCAGGTTGGATCCAATGAAGTACTTAAGGGAGACACTCTCTTTGATTGGGAAATATGGTCGATGGTTGATAATATTAGAAGAATTTGAGATTGAATATATAACCAGGAAAATAATAAAAGGTAGAGCGGTGGCAGAATTCCTAGCCCAAGAACCATTACCAAATAGTAAAGAGGTAATCTTGGAATTTCTGGATGAACATTTAGAGGCAATTGAAGTACAAGGGTGGAAAATGTATTTTGATGGAGCAGTAAATAGGAAAGGAGCAGGTTTGGGAGTTATACTAGAATCGCCCAAAGGGGAACTCATCCCTTTAGCCAAAAAGTTGAAATTTAGGGCAACCAATAATATGGTGGAGTATGAAGATTGTATTTTTGGTTTGGAAACCCTAATGATTATGAAGGTGGATAAGGTGGAAGTTTTTGGTGATTCATTGCTAATAGTATCCCAAGTAAATGGAGAGTGGGAGTTGAAAGAGGAAAAATTAAAACCATACCACCATTACCTGACCATGATGAAGAAGAACTTTAAGGAGTGTAGGTTTATACACCTATCAAGAGAAGAAAATCAAATGGCTAATGCCCTAGCCACATTGGCTTCTTTATGGGAAAACCCTATCAGCTTATTCCTTAAGCCTCTGATCTTGACTAGTTCATCAACTTCTTGCTATGAATATGAGACAATCATGGAAATTGACACAGACCATGATGCGTGGTATGATACTATAAGGCCATTTTTGGAGGAAAGAGAATACCCGTCGGGGGCAACAAAGAAAGAGAGAAGAGCCATAAGGCAATGGTCATTGCAATACATCACCTTCCATGAGGAGTTATATCAAAGATGGCCTGATGAGGTGCATTTGAGATGTCTAAGAAAGCCTAAAGTGGAGCGTATCATGTCAGAAATACATGCGAGAAGTTGCGGTCCGCACATGAGTGGTTTGGCCCTAGTTAAGAAGATTGTTCGACAAGGTTATTACTGGTTGACCATGGAGAATGATTGTATTGAGTTTGTAAAGAAGTGCCAATAATGTCAGATGTATGGTAATTTGAATCACATGCCTCCTGAGGAATTGCATTCTATGTCTTCACCCTGGCCATTTGCCACTTGGGGTATCGACATTATAGGAGAGATACATCTGATAGCTTCAAACGGTCACCGTTTCATTGTGGTAGTGGTAGATTATTTTTCAAAATGGGTCAAAGCCGAATCCTTCAACAAACTAGGTGCAAGTTAAATGGCTAGATTTATTGAAATGAACCTCATCTGCAGATACGGGGTCCCACACAGTGTGATATCAGACAATGGGGTACAGTTTCAAGGAACCGTTAAGGATTTATTCTCGAAGTACCAAATCCACCATCATCAATCCTCTCCTTATAGACCAAAGGCTAATGGTGCAGTAGAAGCAATAAACAAGACAATTAAGCAAATTCTATCCAAGATGACCAAGACTTACAGGGATTGGTCAAAAATGCTTCCCTTTGCTTTATGGGGATATAGGACAAGTGTGCGAACGCCCACTGGAATGACACCGTTCTCTTTGGTTTACGGGATGGAAGCAGTGTTGCCAATTGAAATAGAAATCAAGTCATTGAGAGTAGTCTTGGAAGTTGAACTTCCTTAAACGGAATGGGTAGCGAGCAGATGCACACAGCTAGCTTTACTAGAAGAGAAAAGGTTAAAGGCACTGTATCATCACCAACTATATCAAAAGAAGATAGCTCGGGCCTACAATAGAAGGGTTAAAATCAGAAAACTTAGAGTCGGGGATTTGGTGTTGAATCAACGTAAGCCTAATGTATCTGATCCAAGAGGGAAGTTCAGACCTAGCTGGGAAGGGCCATACATCGTAAAACAAGTCATGAACAAAGGTGCGGTGAAGTTATCAAACATGGACGGGAATGAATTTAGTGAGCCAGTAAACATTGACAGGTTGAAGAGGTTTTATGTATGATATAAAAAAAAAGAAAAAGAGATCTCGCTAGTTTGAAAACCTAAAAAGGGCGGCCTAGGAAAAAGTTAGAGCAGTTCACTAGTCCCAAAAACCCGAAAGGGCGGGCTAGGCAACAATTAGGGCTAAATGAGAGAAAATCGTCAATTAGAAAACTCGAAAGGGCTAGTTGGCAACAGGAGTGATCTTGTGTATGTTGGCTTTATGTTTGGTTGTTCCCCAATTTAATAAAACAAAATTAATGTTGAAATTGTTCTATGTGCACTGCTATAAGTATTTGACCAGATATGGATGAAATAAATAAACACAATAGCAAAAGGTGATGACAAATTTTAAATGGAAAAGAAGCATCTTTTATTACTTTAATTATTTTTTCATCCTAACAATACACTTTATGAATTGAAAAATGTAAAATCTATGGCAGTCGATAAATGTAATGTGCAGGCCAGCTTTGTCTCAGCCGATCCAAGTAGGCTTCAGTCAAGTGAGGTATGTCTAAATCAGGAGTAAAGTCAGAATCACGAGGCTCGGCTCTATACTGACAGCCAAGTCGACAAGGATCATAGCATGTACCTTGATGAAGAGCAGCAAGGGGAACATACATCAAGTATGTCTGCATGATAATACGAGAAATCTTCCACCAAGGTACCAACCAACGAATATTGACTTTAGCGCGTGAGTGGATCCAGTCAACCCAGTCAGCATATGAAGAAGCAGGATGGAGAAGTTTCCTAGCAGAATGATGATGTGGTAGATATCTGGCAAAATCCATGGATGGAGTATCAAGCAAACAAAGATGCTCCTGAAGCCAAATCTGTGAAGAAAAAAAAGAAAAAAAAGTCTGCTAAGTTGAAAACCCGCAAGGGCAGCTTAGGCAAAAATTAGGACAGCTCGCTAGTTCCGAAAACCCACATGGGCAGACTAGGCAAAAATTAGAGCAATAAAAAATATATAACAAAAAAAAAGAAAAGGTTCACTAAGTTGAAAACCCGCGAGGGCAGCTTAGGCAAAAATTAGGACAACTCGCTAGTTCCAAAAACCCATATGGGCGGACTAGGCAAAAATTAGAGTAATAAAAAGAAGAAAAAGGAAAACCTAAATTGAAAACCTGAAAGGGCAGGTTAGGTAATTACCTGAAGAAGCAACGGACTCCCAGTCAGTCTCTTTGACAATCCTGATTTAAGTTGGTCTAACCCAACTAAAGTCTCGGCTAAGATCACAGGTACCGACGACAAGCCTCCTTCCATTTGGTCCATAATATCCAATACTCATGGATCAATATCACCATCAGAAGAAACAAGCAAGAATTGACCGAGCAAGCAAAGACAAAGCATGTATCCCCATGCCTTAGTAGGAGCCAAATGAGAAAGACAAAAATCAATCAAGGGAGCAAGTAGAATTTTTTCACCTCTCATAAACCGAAGAACTTCGAGTTTTGGAATTTGAAATAACATCTGCATCTTCTGTTGAGTTTTGGAAATCAATGTGGGTAACACCATTTGTTTAGTATTTGGATATCCAAGGATGGCCTCAAATTCTTCAATCAAGGGACATATTTCAAAGCCATTAATTTTAAATACCCTAGAATCCATATTCCAAAAGGAAACCACGGCATGTAAGAAGGAGTGGTCCAATTTAATATTTTGAAAACATTTTAAAACATCAAGTTTTGACCACAAAATTTGCTTCCAATGAATAGCATCCATATTCTTAAACAGAATTTTTATCTTCTTTAAATGATGTTCGGTCATGGTGGATGAATAAAGAAAAATTAAAATTGTTAAAGGGAGTTCTTTGTGTGGGAATGGAAAGAATTTTTGATCCTATATGAAATATGGCATGAAAGGTGATTTATATAGAGGAAATAACCTTTTCCAAAAGTGATGAGGAAAAGCTGATTGGAAAGAATAAGACCATATGGCATAAGGAAAGGAATTAGCAACGAAATCCTTTACCACATTAAATTGGTTTTAGCAAATGGTGCGGCTGTGGAAAAAGAAATTGTGATTCACTGTTTATGATGTGATAAAAGAAAAAAAAAGTGGCACAGTAATAAAAAAAGGTAATAAAAAAAAGATACAGTAAAGATGGAAAT
The DNA here is from genome assembly GCA_947685225.1 of Garcia nutans. Lineage (NCBI taxonomy): Eukaryota > Viridiplantae > Streptophyta > Magnoliopsida > Malpighiales > Euphorbiaceae > Garcia > Garcia nutans. Next base: position 44,216,890 of record CANTUV010000045.1, read on the forward strand.
TGTATTTTTTTTCATTATTGTAAAATATTTTACAATGCTTACATATCACTAAGAGGGTGGTGGTTGGTCATTAAATAAAGCCCTCAAAAAGTCGTCGCCTGTTGGAGAAGGAGGCAAATTACTCATCCCGAGTCCGCCCGAAGCGGGAGCACCAAAATTTGACAAATTACTTGTCCCGGGATCACCCGAAGCAGGAGCACCAAAATCCCTATTACCTTGAAGTTCCGATCCGTCATGGTCCTCATCAGAAATAGATGAAAAGATCTCATGGTCATCAGTTTGGGGGCCTCTTGATGAAGAAGCGCCAGGATCCCTCATCCCTTGAAATCAAAAGTCTCAGAAATGTTGTTCGGATTAATGATATAAACTTTCACAATGAGAAGAATGCTGACGACTTGCAGCCAACTCTTCTTAAAGTTTCCTATTTTGTTCTTCGAGCATCCGCTGTGAACCAAAAAGGAAAAAGGTAAGAGCATACATAATTATGCATACATATAGCATAAATTACTATGAAATAAGGAATTTACCAGGTAGTTCATATCAATGCCCTGTGGATGAGATGGCATGTCTAGCTGGCTAGAATGAGCAAATGAAGGGGCAGTAAAAGAAGGTCCAGCCTCATGATCAAATGAGCCAATAGCCTGTAACAATCATTAAAGAATCAAAGAAAAAAAAAGCAGTTGCAAGGGAAAAGTGGTAAAAGTTTTACCTAAGAAGTACTAGCCCCGAGATGTGGAACAGACTCTCCTGCAGCTCCATGATGTTCTTCTTCATCTCTACCCTCATTTTCGTCAAAAATCTCCTGCACACCAACAGGAGGTACATCAAAGTTTAAGAGCCTTCTTTGAATAAAATGGGCATAGAATGCACCCGGCGGATGGAGAAATGACTCAGCACCATAATCGTACCGAGCCGGCCACTAGGCATCCTCCGGCATCGACATAATATTTAAAGTATATTCCAGGATATGCATCGGAACCCTCCGCTACTCTGGACCAAGAAATAACTCATAAACTCTCTCTCCAAGAAACTAGCCACTAGACACTGGGCCAGCGATGACTCGGCGAGAATGTTGCAAAGATAGCGCAGCCCTCATCAAAGGAGACTAGTTTGCTCACTCTTCTGGGTTCCACCAGGCCAAATTCACCTGCAAAATAACACAAGGTAAGTAAACCTTCACATAAAATTTAAAGCATACTAATGTTATTTTACCAAATCCCAGGTTAAGCAGCTCAACACAAAGCGATGAGTATGCACATGGCGAGAGTCGAGAGAGTCCACACGATCAGACAACCAAAAATTTAATCTCGGATACCCGACCCTATCTCGGGAAATACTAGGTACTCTCACGAGGTTGTGTTCATATGCCCATACCTACAATAACAATAAAGATCACATTCATACAAGAAAAGAGAGGAAATGACATTGGTGGAAGAAGAATACCTCGACAACTGCCATCAAGCCGACAAAAGACTTCTTGTTTCGGCAAAGTTTATCAAGTCCATGGTAAAGACATGTGAGACCAGCTTCACCCCAGCCAAAAGAAGGTACCATTCTGAAATAAGAAAGGGCACTCAACACTGACAAGTGGATGGAGTATTCAGTGCTGCCTAAGATGGTTGACCCAAGCAAATATAACAAAAATCCTCGAGCATACTGTTCGGTCGTGTCTCTGCCAACCCATCCTTCATAGTTCATCCAATAACTACGAATTGGCTTGATTTTTATCTTAAAAGGCCCTTTATATGATGGTTCCATACCAATTAATTCCTGAATTTCTTCAAATGTTAAAATATCATTGGTCAGAGGAACCAGAACACCATCATATCAAAGGCCGGTTATAGCAGTAAAATCTACCGGACCAATTGTCATCTCTCCAATGGGCAGTCCAACCATCGCTCTGCAAGCGCCTGGACTACGCTCCGATCTATCTGATCTCTTTTAAGTCCAGAACTTAGCTCGGGTCCAGAACCTAGAATCTTTCCTAAGTCTAGAACTTATCTCGGGTCCAGAACCCAAATTTTACTTAGGTCCAGAACCTAGAATCTCTTCTAAGTCCAAAACTTAGCTCGGGTTTAAAACCCAAATTTTCCTTAAGTCCAGAACATAGAATTATTTCTAAGTCCAACAACTTATCTCGGGTCTAGAACCCAAATTACCCTTAGGTCTATAGCCTAGAATCTCTTTTAAGTCCAGAACTTAACTCGAGTCCAGAACCCAAATTTTCCTTAGGTCCAGAACCTAGAATTATTTCTAAGTCCAAGAACTTAGCTTGTCTAGAACCCAAATTACCCTTAGGTCCATAACCTAGAATCTCTTTTAAGTTTATAACTTAACTCGGGTCCAGAACCCAAATTATCCTTAGGTCCAGAACCTAGAATCTTTCTTAAGTCCAGAACTTAGCTCGGGTCTAGAACCCAAATTTTCCTTAGGTCCAGAACCTAGAATTATCCTTGAGTCCAAAACTCAAATTAGGTCCAGAACCCAAATTTTTCTTAGGTCTAGAACCTAGAATTATCCTTGAGTCTAGAACTCGAACCGGGTCCAGAACCCAAAACCTCAACCATCTCAAAAATTAAGTCTTATTGCTTTTCACTCTCTTTCACTAAAGTCTCAGATCATTCAAACAGGGGGTAAACTGTAGACCCTTAATTTTTGACCCAGTCCGGTCCAATATATTTTAATTAGTTCAAAATAATTTTTGTGTTGTCCAATATATTTTAATTAGTCCAAAATAATTTTTGTTATCTTAATTGAATAATTTTTGCTTTAGTATCTAATTTTTATTAATAAAAAATAAAAAATAAAAATAATAAACAAAAAAATAAAAATAAAAATCTGCGACGGAAAAATCAGTGACGAAAAAAATCATCGCCGAAAACCAGCGCTGGACGAATGGCCCGTAGGCCCATTCTCGCCCGCTGCCGTAGCTAGCTGCGGCAGCTTTTTTGCCAGCATATTTTTTTCGCAGCAGTTTTTTTTCGCCAGCGCAATTTTTCCGCAGCAGTTATTTTTTGCCAGCAAAATTTTTTCGACGCAAATTTTCTGAAACCTAATACAATTAGGTTTTGGTTTCCTTTTCTTAATCAATATTAGCTTCCGTGAATAACTAGGATTAACCATAAAATTCTTCTATAAATAATACCAAAAACAACACAAAAAGTATCAAGAAATAGGGATAGAAATCCGAGGAAAAATTGAAACCGAAACTGAGGAGGAAAAGCTTTGAATCAATCTGATTTTTTGAGAGAGCAAACAAACAATTCAAGCAATTCAAAGGTAGCAAAGCTTGTCTTTGTTTTTGTTCATCCAAGAAGAAATTTTTGGTGGAACCAACAAACGGAGGTATGCATCAATTGTCTAAATTATATTCTTCACAGTAGCTTAATCACCTAATTGTTTCTTTTAATTCAAAAACCTAAGAACTGTAATTCACCTTTTCTAAAGTTTAAAAACCTTAATTAGTTGCTTTGTTTTCTAAAAAGCTTCAAATTAATATTTTTGTTTCTTCAAAATCTCAAAACCCTAATTTGTTTTCCAAGTTTTCAAAATCTTAAATTGAGTTCTGTTTCTTTCCAAAAGCCCTAAAAATATCTTTTTGGCTTCTATAAACTTTAAATCATTTTGTTTATTTTCATAAAACTTCATAAAACTATCAATTGTTTTTCCAAATTCTAAAAACTAATTCATCCTCCGAAACCCTAATTCAAAAATCCTAAAACCCTAATTCAACTCCAAAACCCAAAACAGTGAACCCTAACCCTCTTAAAACCTTAAACCCTAATTTTTTCTAAGCCCTAATCCTTTAAAACCTTAAAATCCTATAAACATCTTCAAACACATCAAGCTCAAAATAATAATTCAGTAACCGTAAATCATAAATCTAAGTGTTTTAAAGTGTTCAAACCATAATTTCTTGATTATACCTCTCAAACCCTAATTTGGTGAATCAAAGAACTTTACCAACTTTTTAAATCATAAAACCTTAAACTATTTTAATTCCTTTAAAAACTCACAGTAGCCTAATTCCACAAATCCCAAAACCCTAAACACATGAAATAAAGAATCTTAAATAGAAACAGTAGCCCTAATTTGAATCTTTATTTGCCGTATTCAATTTTATATTTGATTATGCTTTGATTTATATGCTTTAATTTATCTAAGTTCAATGTTTGGTTTATTTAATTTATCATGGATGGATGTTTACTTTCTATTGATGTTTAATACCTTTGATGAATGATTTATTATGATGAATGATTATTTACTTTTATCAATTTATTTAGATTTGCAAATAATGTAAGAGGTATGTTTCCACTTTGTGGGTACCTCATTAGTTAAATATCATGTAAATTAAATTGCTTTTCTATTTTAGAATCAATGTAAAGGACATGTTTCTACCTTTCGGTGGGTGTTCTATTTAGGCATGGGATATAAGGACATGTTTCCATCCTCGGATGGGTGTCCATTTATTTGTTTTGTTTGGACATTGTTTTGATTTTTAATATATCGATGCTATATTTTTATTGTGTGTAATATGGATAATGTTGTTATATTTAAGAATTTTATAATGTTAGGACCTGTAAAGGCGGCCGGTTCCAATGAACCGGGCGTTGTGGGGGTGCTGGGCCATTTCTCACCTTCCCCACACGTACCCAACTTTTCGAACCCATTAGGAGTTGAGGATTCCTTAGGAATCGAGTCATCCACCCCTTTCTTTTTCCTGGCCCGTCTGGGTGTAACACCCCCATATCCAATGCACACACACTACAACCACAACAATGTAGCATAAGTGCACCAAACATAGGGATGCTACGGTTCTCTTAACATTCAAAACACTTTAAAACTTGATACAATACCCTTATCATTATACATTATAGAAAAGTAGATCATTTACTTATAAAACAAAACATATTAGTTATATATATATATACATTTAAATATTACACAGCGGAAGTTATAAAATATTTACATGTTTACATATTAATACATTTCTTTACAAAATATAAAGAAGTATACATGATTGGCAAGTTTGCTCTGATCTTTAAGCTCCCAAAATGGATTCTTCAAGGTCTACTCTCACTTGGTCTTGATGAACTCTCGGGTTCAACTCTATCAACTCTATTACCTGCGCGATTAAACACTATCGCGCTAAGCCAACGGCTTAGTAAGATAATCATGCAAATGATATGACTAAGTGCAATGCAATGTCATTTCTCAATCCATATTATACATGTAACATCATATATGCAAAACTAACAACATACTTTCACATTACATATCACATTTCATATACTTCATTAGTATTCATTTAACCATTCATAATCAACACTAAACAAAGACAAGCATGGGCCCAAGACACACTAATATGCCATTCAATTTTCAGAGTTAATGCTTTGGTTTTGTTATTACATTTATCAATATCATATACCCAACTAGGCTTCAAGGATTAAGTTCAACCAAGCTTCAAGGGGAGCAAAGCATGCTAAGCTTCTACCCAACTTGGCTTCAAGAACTAACCCAACCTAGCTTCAAGGGTGGTAACATCTCAATTAGGCTTCAAGGATTCAATCCAACCTAACTTCAAGAGATTGTTACACTTATTAGGCATGCCACCAACAACCAACTCTGAAAATGGAATAACACATTAGCCACACAATTCATTTATTATTCAATTATCATTTTCATTCTCAATTCTCAACAACATTTAGGCAAACATGCCTTATTTCTTTCAATCGCATCATCATAGCCAAACACAATGGCATTGTCTCATATCATGTCTTATTTGAATTATCATTGCATCTTTGATATACATTTCAATGTATATTACTTATGAAACACATTACCATTCACAATGCATAACATAACATAATTCAATCTCAACAATGCAATTAGGGCAAAGAACAATTGATATGATTCATAGTTTTAGGACCTTACACATGCATTTGATTATATCATTCATTGATTCAAGTGTGTTTAAAGTGTTTAGGGTTAGGTTTAAGGACCAACCTACCTTTGGAGAACCAAAGCAATGCAAGAAGAACAAAGAATTAAAACCCTAATCCACACAATTGAGGGACACGGGCAGCCACTTGAGGGACACGGCCAAGCTTGTGGCCGTTTCACTCAACCCAATTGGACAGTAAGCAACACGGGCAAGGGACACGGCCAAGCTTGTGACCGTGTCTCCCAAAACCAAAATCCAGTAGTGAACACGGCTAAGGGACACGGCCGTGTCTCTCAAAAACTCAACCAACACGCCCAAATTTCCTTGGCTTGGCCGTGTCTCTCCTTTCCTTTGGCCGTGTCACTCATCACCAAAACCCTAAATGTAACCAACCCTCTTCCAAATGCATTTTAACATATAATTCCCAACACAAACTCAATCAAATGGATATAACTCATGTCATAACACATATTCATCACAATAACCACTTAAACAACACATTTGAACACAAACCATCTTAAAAACCCTAACTCAAACTTTACTCTTGATTTTCCACTATCAATCTTCACTTATTTTTCCATAATCACAACCAAACCAACACCAATTCCAATTTTTAACTTTAAATCAATTCTAACACTTGCAAACACATATCAAATACACCAAATCATTACATCAACAAATCACACTTCACTTTAAACATAACTTCAAAATTAACAAAGGAAAACAAGAGATTTCTTACATTAGATGGAGAAATTCACAAATCTCTAACCAAACTCTTTGATTGCCTCTTCAATTTACTTCTTGCCTTAAGAACACCTCCCTTTCTCTTTGCTATATGGAGAGCCGGCCACTTCAAGAAAGAAAGAAGAAAATGCACAAGTCAAACACCTTTTCTTCTTTTAATCTCCACCATGCATTTCATTTCAAGCAATTACTCATATACCCCTCATCACTTAACTTAGCTTTTGTCTCTTATAAATCCAATTAAGTAATTTCACATGCCATATAAAAATCTCCTCTTGCATTGACTCTCTCTCTTTGACCATTTTATATGTTATATATATCACCATATACACAACATATAAACTTGTCTCTAAACCCTATTTCTTCCCAAAACACATATACATATACTTTTCTTTTCTCAATTTAAACCAACAACAACATACAAAACTTCTAGGGCATGCATAGGGATATTACAATTCTCCCCCTCTAAAAAGAAAATTTCGTCCTCGAAATTACCTGATATCAAAGCTGAAACAACTGCGGATATTGTTCTTGCATGGATTGTTCACTTTCCCAAGTTGCTTCATCTTTTCCATGATTCTTCCATAGAACTTTCACCAATGGCACACTCTTGTTCCTCAACTTTTTCACTTGTCGTGCCAAGATAGCAACTGGTTCCTCTTCAAATGTCAAGTCTGGGCTCACTTCAATAGATTCAAATGGCAACACATGAGATGGATCCGACCTATATCTCCTCAACATAGAAACATGGAATACATTATGAATATGATCCAACTCAGGTGGCAAAGCAAGTCGATACGCCACTGGCCCAACTCTTTCTAACACTTCATACGGCCCAATGAAACGAGAACTCAATTTCCCTTTCCGACCGAACCTCAAAATCTTCTTCCAAGGAGATACTTTCAAAAACACCTTATCTCCAACATCAAATTGAATGTCTCTCCTCTTTAGATCTGCATAAGACTTCTGTCGGTCTGAAGCTGCTTTTAATCTGCTTCGAATCAACTTTATTTTCTCTTCAGTTTCTTGAATCAAATCAGGCCCAATTATTTTACCTTCACCAAGTTCACTCCAACAAAGAGGTGTCCTGCACCGTCTACCATACAATGCTTCAAACGGTGCCATACCAATGCTAGATTGGTGACTTTTGTTGTATGCAAACTCCACAAGAGGTAAAAACCTATCCCAACTTCCAGAGAAATCGATGACACAGCTTCTCAACATGTCCTCAATAATCTGTATCACCCTCTCTGACTGTCCATCCGTCTGTGGATGAAAAGCAGTACTGAAGTGTAATCGAGAACCCAAAGCACTATGCAAACTCTTCCAAAATCTTGAAGTAAACCTGGGATCTCGATCAGACACTAAAGAAGTTGGAACACCATGCAGTTTCACAATCTCATGGATATACAGCTCAGCCAACCTCTCCAAAGAGTAATCCATCCGTACCGGAAGGAAATGAGCTGTCTTAGTCAATCTATCCACAATCACCCATATAGCATCATGCTTCCTTTGTGTCAATGGTAATCTAGACACAAAATCCATTGTCACTCTTTCCCACTTCCATTCTGGCACTGACAACGGTTGAAGCAACCCGGTTGGAACTTGATGCTCTGCTTTAACCTTCTGACAAGTGAGACATTTCGATACAAACTCAGCAATGTCTCTCTTCAACCCAATCCACCAATAATGCTGTCTCAAATCATGATACATCTTCGTATTACCCGGATGCATAGCAAACATCGACTGATGAGCTTCTTCCAAAATGACCCTTTTCAAATCAGCATCATCGGGTACACACAATCTGCTCTTGAACCAGAGACTTCCATCACTCTTCACAATAAAATCTCTACCCTTTCCACTCTGACAATCCGAAACAATCTTCTGTATCTTCTTATCAGCCAATTGAGCTTCTTTGATCTGATCTAACAAAACCGACTTCAATTGCAACTGTGCCAATAATGCACCATCAACACAAGGTACAAAACTGGCATGCAATGCTCTCAACTCAACAAGCAACGAGAGCGAGTAAACTGTTAAACCAGCTAAAGACTTCCGACTCAAGGCATCAGCAACAACATTTGCTTTACCTGGATGATAGTCAATCAAGCAGTCGTAGTCTTTAATCAATTCTAACCATCTCCTTTGACGAAGATTGAGTTCTTTCTGGACACCCAAATATTTCAAACTCTTGTGATCAGTGTAGATGAAACATTTCTCCCCAAACAGATAGTGGCGCCAAATCTTCAATGCAAACACAATGGCAGCCAATTCCAAATCATGGGTCGGATAGTTAAGCTCATGCGATTTCAACTGTCGAGATGCATAAGCTATAACTTTCCCTTCCTGCATCAATACACACCCCAAACCTCTATGTGAAGCATCACTGTAGATCACATATGGTTTGCCTTCAACAGGTAAAGTAAGAACAGGCGCTTGAGTTAACATATCTCTCAACTGCTCAAAGCTCGCCTGACACTGATCTGTCCACAAAAACCTCACTCCCTTACGAAGCAATCTGGTGAGTGGAGTAGCTATCAAAGAAAACCCTTTCACAAACCGCCGGTAATAGCCTGCCAAACCCAGAAAACTTCTAATCTCTGTCACAGACTTGGGTGGACTCCAATTCAAAATTGCTTCAACTTTGCTCGGATCAACTCTGATGCCTTCTGCAGAAACAATATGTCTGAGAAAAGCTACTTGATCCAACCAGAACTCACACTTCGACAATTTGGCAAACAACTGCTTTTCTCTCAAAATCTGCAACACAATCCGCAGATGCAAATCATGTTCCTCTTCATTCCTTGAATACACTAGAATATCATCGATGAAGACCACTACAAACTGATCCAAATAGGGCCTAAACACCCTATTCATCAAATTCATGAAAGCTGCAGGTGCATTCGTCAGACCAAAAGGCATAACTAAAAATTCATAATGCCCATACCTGGTCCGGAAAGCTGTCTTCGGAACATCTTCAGCTCTGACTCTCAGCTGATGGTACCCTGATCTCAGATCAATTTTAGAAAACACAGCTGCTCCTTTCAATTGATCAAAGAGATCATCGATTCTAGGCAAAGGATATTTATTCTTAATGGTCACCTTATTCAATTGCCTATAATCGATACACAATCTCATTGTACCATCCTTCTTCCTCACAAATAATACAGGAGCTCCCCAAGGAGAAACACTGGGGCAAATAAATCCCTTATCCAACAACTCCTGTAATTGCACTTTCAACTCCCTTAATTCTGCTGGTGCCATTCTGTAAGGAGTAATCGAGATAGGAGTGGTACCAGGCAACAATTCAATACCAAACTCCACCTCTCTCTCAGGAGGCAACCCTGGCAACTCCTCTGGAAAAACATCAGGGAACTCTGCAACTGTGGCAATACTATCAATGGGAGAACCCTTCACTCTAGTATCCACCACATGAGCAAGATAGGCTTCACATCCCTTTCTAATCAACCTTCTGGCTGCAACAGCTGAAACAAATAAGGAGGCTAGCTGTTCCTGCTCATTAGATACTATCACCTCTCTACCATCACCCGTTCTCAAAGAAACAATTTTCTTTTTACAATCCACCACAGCTCCATGTCGAGATAGCCAATCCATACCTAAGATCACATCATATTCCTTAAATGGCATCTCAATCAAGTCTCCAAGGAACTCCTCACCTTGCACCCTCACTGCACTATCTCGGTGCACCTTACTCACAACCACACTATGCCCTAACGGATTTGTCACCAACACATCAAATCCTAGGGACTCAGCATGCATATCAGATACAGGCAAAACAGATGCACTAATATAAGAATGTGTGGAACCCGGATCAATCAAAGCAAGTACTGAAGTATTAAATAAAGAAAAAGTACCAGCTATGACTGCCGATGCATCTGGCTGCCTCTGTATAACATACATCCTCTGGGAAGAACCAACCTCCTCTGGTCTACTCTCCCTGGATGTAGCACCTCCTCTAGCACTGAACCCAGATCTGCCTCCCCAGCTACTACCTCTGCCTGCTCGACCTCCCCTCACACTAGGTCGAGAAGCTGCAGTATCAACTGACATCTGCTCTTGCCTCTCAGGGCAATCTCTCACAAAGTGATCAGGTGACCCACACCTGAAACATACCCCTGCAACACCGGCCTTCCAATAAGGACCACCATGCGGCCTACCACAATGGATGCAGATGGGTAAGGTGGATCTCTGAACCATAGGGGTCGGAGCACTCGCCACTGAAGCTGCAGGTCTAAATCTCTGCCTCTGTAACTGCACTGACCTACCCGCTGGTCTCTGGCTCCTACTATTCCGAGGAACAAAACTTCCTCTACCCCTCTTCGCAGAAGAAGACCCTGCCTCGAACTGGGGCCTTCTAACTCTAACCTCTTCTTCTGAAGCAACCGCAATACCCTGAGCTCGCTCTACACTTCGATATGCTGCCACAAGCTATGAGAAATCCTGATATCTGGATCCAGCCACTAAGCACATGATCGAGGGCCTCAATCCCTCCTCAAATCGCCGACATCTATCAATCTCATCAGCAATGATACCCCCAGCATACTGACTCAGTCGAATAAACTCAACTTCATACTCAGTAACAGTCTTGTTGTCTTGCTTCAAGCTCAAGAACTCCATCTTCTTCATGTCCTTATACTCCCTAGGAGTATACTTCAACTCAAATTCCCTCAGAAAATCGGCATATGACAAGGTTGGTGGATCTTCCATAGAATGTGGCATTGTCTTCCACCAGTCGTAGGCATCTTTCTGTAGAAATGATCTTGCATAATCAAACTTTTCCTCAGGGGTGGCTTGCAACTGAATAAAGATCCTCTGAACTTTGTCAAGCCACTGTTCTGCTACAGCTGGATCAGTAGTACCAAGGAAATCCTCTACTCCATACTTCCTTAGTTTGTCATAATGCCTCACAGAAACTAAGGGCTGAGGGGGTGGTGGCTGTGGTTGTACTGGTGCTTGTCTCATAACTTCCATCATATGTCTAAACCAGGCTGGCGGAACCTCCTCACCAACTGGTCTACCCGACACCGAAGCAGGTGCCTCCTCAACACTATCAACCCTAGCTCCATCATCAGGAGCAACGCTCTCCTCACTACCCTCAACTGACTGTCTCAAATGAGAATCCATCAACACCTAACACTGCAAACACAAAAGGACACCTTATTAAAGATCAGAGATTGCCAATCCCAAACATATATTTTTATTCAAAACCAACTTTTTAAGTAAAAATATTCTTTTTGTTACATTTTACCTAGGTTGAGAATCTCAAACCTAGGCTCTGATACCAAAACAATTGTAACACCCCCATATTCAATGCACACACACTACAACCACAACAATGTAGCATAAGTGCACCAAACATAGGGATGCTACGGTTCTCTTAACATTCAAAACACTTTAAAACTTGATACAATACCCTTATCATTATACATTATAGAAAAGTAGATCATTTACTTATAAAACAAAACATATTAGTTATATATATATATACATTTAAATATTACACAGCGGAAGTTATAAAATATTTACATGTTTACATATTAATACATTTCTTTACAAAATATAAAGAAGTATACATGATTGGCAAGTTTGCTCTGATCTTTAAGCTCCCAAAATGGATTCTTCAAGGTCTACTCTCACTTGGTCTTGATGAACTCTCGGGTTCAACTCTATCAACTCTATTACCTGCGCGATTAAACACTATCGCGCTAAGCCAACGGCTTAGTAAGATAATCATGCAAATGATATGACTAAGTGCAATGCAATGTCATTTCTCAATCCATATTATACATGTAACATCATATATGCAAAACTAACAACATACTTTCACATTACATATCACATTTCATATACTTCATTAGTATTCATTTAACCATTCATAATCAACACTAAACAAAGACAAGCATGGGCCCAAGACACACTAATATGCCATTCAATTTTCAGAGTTAATGCTTTGGTTTTGTTATTACATTTATCAATATCATATACCCAACTAGGCTTCAAGGATTAAGTTCAACCAAGCTTCAAGGGGAGCAAAGCATGCTAAGCTTCTACCCAACTTGGCTTCAAGAACTAACCCAACCTAGCTTCAAGGGTGGTAACATCTCAATTAGGCTTCAAGGATTCAATCCAACCTAACTTCAAGAGATTGTTACACTTATTAGGCATGCCACCAACAACCAACTCTGAAAATGGAATAACACATTAGCCACACAATTCATTTATTATTCAATTATCATTTTCATTCTCAATTCTCAACAACATTTAGGCAAACATGCCTTATTTCTTTCAATCGCATCATCATAGCCAAACACAATGGCATTGTCTCATATCATGTCTTATTTGAATTATCATTGCATCTTTGATATACATTTCAATGTATATTACTTATGAAACACATTACCATTCACAATGCATAACATAACATAATTCAATCTCAACAATGCAATTAGGGCAAAGAACAATTGATATGATTCATAGTTTTAGGACCTTACACATGCATTTGATTATATCATTCATTGATTCAAGTGTGTTTAAAGTGTTTAGGGTTAGATTTAAGGACCAACCTACCTTTGGAGAACCAAAGCAATGCAAGAAGAACAAAGAATTAAAACCCTAACCCACACAATTGAGGGACACGGGCAGCCACTTGAGGGACATGGCCAAGCTTGTGGCCGTGTCACTCAACCCAATTGGACAGTAAGCAACACGGGCAAGGGACACGGCCAAGCTTGTGACCGTGTCTCCCAAAACCAAAATCCAGTAGTGAACACGGCCGTGTCTCTCAAAAACTCAACCAACACGCCCAAATTTCCTTGGCTTGGCCGTGTCTCTCCTTTCCTTTGGCCGTGTCACTCATCACCAAAACCCTAAATGTAACCAACCCTCTTCCAAATGCATTTTAACATATAATTCCCAACACAAACTCACTCAAATGGATATAACTCATGTCATAACACATATTCATCACAATAACCACTTAAACAACACATTTGAACACAAACCATCTTAAAAACCCTAACTCAAACTTTACTCTTGATTTTCCACTATCAATCTTTACTTATTTTTCCATAATCACAACCAAACCAACACCAATTCCAATTTTTAACTTTAAATCAATTCTAACACTTGCAAACACATATCAAATACACCAAATCATTACATCAACAAATCACACTTCACTTTAAACATAACTTCAAAATTAACAAAGGAAAACAAGAGATTTCTTACATTAGATGGAGAAATTCACAAATCTCTAACCAAACTCTTTGATTGCCTCTTCAATTTACTTCTTGCCTTAAGAACACCTCCCTTTCTCTTTGCTATATGGAGAGCCGGCCACTTCAAGAAAGAAAGAAGAAAATGCACAAGTCAAACACCTTTTCTTCTTTTAATCTCCACCATGCATTTCATTTCAAGCAATTACTCATATACCCCTCATCACTTAACTTAGCTTTTGTCTCTTATAAATCCAATTAAGTAATTTCACATGCCATATAAAAATCTCCTCTTGCATTGACTCTCTCTCTTTGACCATTTTATATGTTATATATATCACCATATACACAACATATAAACTTGTCTCTAAACCCTATTTCTTCCCAAAACACATATACATATACTTTTCTTTTCTCAATTTAAACCAACAACAACAACAACAACAACAACAACAACAGCATACAAAACTTCTAGGGCATGCATAGGGATATTACAGTGGCGACTTCATTTTCTCCGGACTTAGGTCCGTGTTCTCTAAGGTCCCAAGCCTAAACAGTGTCGAAGTCTCAAGAACCATTCCACCGGAAGTGGGGGCGAAAATCCCTGCTCACACGACACCTGTGTTTTGTCTTTGATAAATGTTTGTATGGATTTAAATAATTTTTTTTTCTTTAATTTCATTTTATAAAGGAGCTGGAAAATTTCTAAAGTTTAAATTCCGAATTTTGATTAATCTTAAACTAGATCATTTCAAATAGATGGTTAGATTGGAAGAGAGAGATTGAGGAAGAAGAAGAAGTAGTAGAAAAAGAAGAAGAATGATAAGAAGAATAATACATAAGAAGAAGTTCAGTTTAGGGGTAATTTAGTCTTTTTACTAGTTATGACACAAGCATGGCTATGGATTCCATGGAAGGAAGGAATGGAACTCAAAACTTAAAGATTCCTTATGGACCAATTACAAGACAAAGGTTCATGGATGCAAGCATGGAGTCATATGGACCAAGTAGAGGCAAAGAGATATTGACTATTTTGTTGAAGACCATGGATGATGAAGGCTAGTTGGGATTGTTACTTAGCCCAACTAGATATTTAAGTATTTTATTATTAGTTTATTTATAAGACCTTATGTTGGATTACATTTAATAATTGGGTATTATTTGTATGCTCAATATTATTTTTTAGGCCTTGTTCTTTTATGCCCAAGTTATTAGTCTCTTGTTAGGTTATTCTGGATGGATTAGTGGGATGAGGATGGAGGTAGTCTTGTAACCAAAGACCCTATAACACCTTTATACCCTATATACATATAATACATACACTCGTTATATGTAAAATATGCGTATAGGGTATAAGAATGCCACAACCCATTTTAATAAAAATCTCTGGGAAATATTCACCAGAGTTTTGTCTATAATTTAGACAATCCTAAAAAATAATAAGCACAACCTCCATAAAACAAGTACTCCCAATAATATCAAATCACCATTTCATCACTACTTCAATTCCTCCATATTTTCTCAAAATATTTATACACATACATATATATTTATATATATGTATATATCAACAACACATACAAAATCCCATTTTAAACAAATTATCCAAAACATTCTTTATAGTTTACATTATATACTTCAAAAATATAACATAATATACATAAATCAAAGTGTGTTAAAATATAAAATATATACATGCTAGTAGTGTCTCTGATCTCGATGCACTAAAATCAACGCTATAATTAACTCAAATCTAGACCCAACTCAGTCTAGAAAAACTCTCTGACTCTACCGGATCGCTCCTGTCATCTGCGTGATGAATTACAATCGTGCTAAGCTAAAAGCATATTTGTACAAAATAAAATAGTAAACCAATGCCAATGTATGATGCCTTGCATATCATGTCACAAATGTGTCATATAATTTCATTTTAAAACATATTTTTCAATTATTTTACAGTTCACATAAGCACAAACACAAGCATAGGCCCAAAAGATATAATATGTCATTCAAATTTTAAAGTTATTGTTTTGGTCTAAATTGACACCATGTGTCTAGCCCCGAAGGTAAATCATAATAATTGCTCAAAAGCTAGCCCCGAAGGCAAATAATAAGGATAACCTCATAGGCATGCCACTAAACATAGAACTCTAAAAATTGAATAACATACTAGGCACACAATTATTTCATTTTTTCCATATTCAATTTTTTTTTATCATTTTCCATAACCAACTAGGCACATTACCTCATTTCTTATTATCAATTAGGCACATTGCCTCATTTTCTCATTTTTCTCATTTTTCTCATTCATATCAATGTCAATTCATTTCATTTCATCTTATTTCATCATTTTATCTTAATGTATACACATGATCACAATGTATCGCATTTTACATTAAAACACATTACCCAAATCTTTTGGGTTATATTCACATAAATCATATTTTATGTAATTTAGCCATTAACAATGGCTTTTCACAATGCCTTTGATGCATACATAACAAATTACATTACCCAAACACTTTGGGTCATTTTCACATAATTTCACATATTTCACATTTTATTCAATTTAGCTATGAACAATGGCTTTTCACAATACATATTATGCATACATAACAAATCACATGTCATAGCATATTGTTCATGAATGTTCAATGTATCAAGTAGCTTAACACATTTTTCAATCAAAATATGTTAAGCCCAATGTAATGCAAACATATCCAATTTATCAAAAGTTTGTACTTACCTCTAAAAGCTTCCAAAGCTTAAAACTCTCACCAACCTTCTCTTCCAAGTTGCCCTTCAACACTAGGGTTGGGTAAACTACTACCTCTCAATGCCTATACCAAACGTGATCATAAACAATCATTTAGTATCACATTTAAAGGCATTTCCAATCTTAAACCATAATTATATACCACTTTAATCAAAATCCCAAAATAGAGCATAACCTTTCTTTAACTTAGGAAAACCATATTAAACCATTCAAATTGGTGTTTTAAGTTTATTAATATCATTACAAACATATTTTAACATGTTTAAACCAATTACATTAGTTAAATACATGCTTATGTTCAAAATCCTAAAATGGCATAACCTTTCATGTTGAAGGTTCTCCATTCCAACTCAATCCAATTATCAATCCAATCTATTTCCATCACTTATATCCTTAAATAACATGATTTAAGCATTAAAACCAATCAATTAACCAATCTTTGAAAATTCCCTTTCCAAAACCCTAAATTCAACACTTCCATTTCCAAAATCTAATCAAACTTAGTCAAATCCATCATTTGACTTTAAAATACTTGTTTATGAAACAAAATAACACATTTAGAACCAAATTGCACAATTAAATCACATGAATTCAAAAGTCCAATTCTCCCATAACCCTAAATTCTCTCTCTTCACCAAACCTCACTCAATCTTAACAATTTCTTCAATCCAACTTTAAAATCATTGTTAACTACTCAAAACAACTTCATTCATACCCAAATAGACAACTAAATCATACTACTTCAAAAATCCAAAATCAACATAATCTCAAATTCATGGAATTTCAAGGAAATAAGTTGGAAAACTTACTAATTATGGTGGAAATCACTAAGAATCCACTTAAAACCTTGAAAATTCTTCAATTATTGAAGCATGGAAGAAGAAATCCTTGAGCTTGGTCACCTATGGAGTTCGGCACACACTAGGAAGAAGAAGAAGATGAAGACCAAATTTAATTTCTCTTTCTTTCCACTTTCTTAGAGACAATATATATATATATATAATATTTTAATATATTTTTAATTATTTAATTAATTATTTAATAAAAACCCAAAATTACTTCTTCCATCCAAAATAATTTATTTTTAAATTATTTAAATAATTTTAAATTTCCAAAGTTTAATTATAAAATGCCCTTTGACTTTGACTTTTCTTTTAAAAGATTTGACTTTTTTTTACTTTTGTATATTATATATATATTGCATATATATCACATATACATCCCACTTTTTCACTTAAAATTCTTCAATTTTCCATTTAAATTATTTATTTAATATATCCGATTAAATTTTAATTTATTTTATTTAATTTTCAAATATTTTGGATGTTACACACCCCTTTATTATTGTAACCTATTTAAACCATCTTGTATCTCTTTGCAAGAGGTTAGAAGTTTTAGAAAATAAAATTTTAGATTTCTTGAGAGTTCATATTCTCTTATTCTTGGTTTCCTATAGGATTAAGGTTCACTAAAACGAGGTTAATCACTTTGAAGTAGATAATTCCAAGGTTCTCTTCCACGGGTTGAATTTGAGTCTCAGACTTAGCAAGAATCTGATTTGGCTTTCCAAG
This sequence comes from Garcia nutans, assembly GCA_947685225.1. NCBI lineage: Eukaryota > Viridiplantae > Streptophyta > Magnoliopsida > Malpighiales > Euphorbiaceae > Garcia > Garcia nutans. The sequence continues at coordinate 44,235,160 of CANTUV010000045.1, forward strand.
GAGTCACTTCCAATCATAAAGGGAGAGGATCTCTAGTCCATATACTAGGAGTTCATATCAGTTTGGTATCGGAGCTTAGGCCATAAATCAGGTTCCCAATCTATCTATCTATCTAATAGTGCTTTTGCATTATTGTTTAATTTAGTACTGATCTTGTTCTAGCATTATTCTTGAGATTGTTCTTATTCTACAGTTGTTAAGAAACTCATAATCATAAAAAAAAAGAAAATAAAATATAAAAAAAGAAAAGAAAATCAATTAAAAAGAAAAGAAGATAAATTGTTATTAATTTTGTTTTAGTTCAAAGTTGTATTTAGTTTGTGTTGGTGGCTACCAAAGCAGTGTTTCAAACCCTAAAGAATACCAAAGAAACTTTCAAATTTGTACAAACCCTAGGATTTTTCATAACTAGTTCGCAAGTTATTTCCTAACCATGCCACCTCTGGTCCGATAGGATCACACTTGTCATGCCCAATTTTTCACTGTATTTGTGAGCGGGGATTTTCGCCCCCACTCCCGGTGGAATGGTTCTTGCGACTTCGTCACTGTTTAGGCTTAGGGCCTTAGAGAACACGGACCTAAGTCCAGAGAAAATGGAGTCGCCACCCCGGACGGGCCGGGAAAAAAGAAAGGGGTGGATGACTCGATTCCTAAGGAATCCCCAACCCCCTAATGGGTTCGGAAAGTTGGGTACGTGTGGGGAAGGTGAGAAATGGCCCAGCACTCCCACAATAGAAAAGAAAATTAAATTACATGATGTTTAACTAATGAGGTACCCACCAAGTGGAAACATACCTCTTACAACTTTTGGAAGTCTAAATTGATTGATAAAAGTAAATAGCCATTCATAATAAATAAATCATTCATCAAAGGTATTTAAATAAAAAGTAAACATCCATCCATGATAAATAAAATAAACTAAGTATTGAACTTAAATAAATTAAAGCATATAAAATAAATCAAAACATAATCAAGTATGAAATTGAATAAAGCAAATAAAAGTTCAAGTATAACTACTATTTCCATTTAGGGTTTTCTTATCTCATGTGTTAAGGTTTTGGAAATTTCTAAAATTAAGCTACTGTGACTTTTTATGGAATTAAAATAAATTAGGGTTTTATGTTTTAAATGATTGGTAAGATTCTTTGATTAACCAAATTAAGGTTTGAATGGTGAAATCATGAAACTAGGGTTTTGAATACCTTAAAATACTTAAATTTGTGATTTTTGATTATTGAATTTTAAGCTACTGTGCAATTTTGGGTTTTCATGTTTTTATGTTTTTTTATGTTTTAAAGGGATTAGGGTTCATAAAAATTAGGGTTTAAGATTTTAAAAGGATTAGGGTTTATTATTTTAGGTTTAAAAGTTGAATTTTGGATTTTAGGCTTTAAAATTAGGGTTCTCGGGTAAAAGATAATTTTTAGGGTTTTAGAAATCAATTTGATATTCTATGAAGTTTTGTGAATTTAAACAAATGGATCGAAGTTTTTATAAGTAGAAAAGATGTTTTTTTAGGTTTTTTGAATGAAATAGAACCTACTTTAAAATTTTGAAAGAAACAGAATTTGATTTTGGTTTTGTAGAAAAATATGTTCAATTAAAGTTTTAAGATTTTTGAGAATAAAAAATAACAATTTTAAGTCTTTTTAGAAAAGAAGGTCACGTTTTAGTGTTTTAACTTTGGAAGAATTAAATTAAAGTTCTAAAGTTTTTTATTTAAAGAAACCCTAATTCCATAATTTAGCTACTGTGTAACATAAATCAATTAAGGAAAATCACTTACCTTCTTTTGTTGATTCTTCCAAAAATAATTCTTCTTGGATGAAGTAGCTCCAAAGACAAGCCTTTTTGCCTTTGGAATCCCTTTAATCGTGATGCTGCTGTCTATAAAAGATTTAAATTGAATTTCTTCTTTTCCTTCCTTGATTTGGTTTCAAACTTTCTAAAATCCCTTTGGATTTGCTCTCTCTCGGCCACCCCCTAATTTCAATGCCTTTGGTCCTTATTTATAGTGGTTTAAGGTTATTTATTCGTAATTAATTAAGGTAAGTAATATCAATAAAAAAAGAAATTAAAACCTAATTGGATTAGGTTTCTAAAAAATTGCGTTGAAAAATTTTGCGCTGGCAAAAACTATGGCAGCGAGCCCGTGGCCTGGGCCAGTGGGCATGCCAGCCCGCAGAAAATTCCTGCGGAAAGTTATTTCGCCTGCAGGAATTTCCTGCAGGCGAAATAACTCGCCCGCAGGCCTGCGGGTGAGCTGCTGCTAGGCCGACGGGCCCGCGCGACCACTTTTCGCTGCCGATTTTTTTTCTGACTCCGATTTTTATTTTTATTTTTATTTTTATTTTTTATTAATAAAAATTAGATACTAAGGTAAAAATTATTTAATTAAAATTATTTCGGACCAATTAGACAACAAAAATTATTTTGGGCTAAATAAAACATATTAGATCGGATTGGGTCAAAAATTAAGGGTCTACAGTATTGTCCACCGTGAAACATACTGCCAAATTTCAAAATTTTTATCTAAACCAAGTCTAGTCGGACCATAGTCATCCTGATCACACAACACCTACCCCACCTAATTTTTCACCATACTGTCCATCATGAAACATATTACAAAATTTTGAAATTTTTGTCCAAATCATGTCCGGTAGGATCACAATCATCCAGATCATACCACACTTGTCTCGCCCAATTTCTCACTGTACCCTTCACCATGAAACATACTAAAAAATTTTAAATTTTGTCTAGAACCCATTCTAGTTTGACCACAACCCTTCCGACCATATGACACCTAATCTGCCCAAAATCTCACCTTATCACCCACCTTGAAACCTACTACCAGATTTCACTAATTTTACCCAAGTCAGTCTTGATCGAACCATACATATCTCGACTATACCAAACCTAGCTCACCTAATTTCTCATCATACCACCTACAATTATCTTTACTATATCCAATTGACACTCATGTCCCGATCAAACCCTTACCTAGTTCGGTCATGAGAACTTATATCTCAAGGGATTTTTCTACCTCTTTGTGATTACAAATTGTGTAGGGATTTTGATCTATGCAATAGATCTTAACAAGAGACTTAAGAGGTAAAAGGCAAGAGTATAAGCCCATCTATCAAAAATCCATATATTGAGTGCAAACACTAGTGAACTTGGGTAAAATAGGTGAGGGAGTGAAGTAAGGATTTAAATTTTAACTCTTGTTTTACTAACCTTTTTGTTACAGCTCATAGTCAAACTCTAAGATGAGTGGAGAAGGTAGAAGAGTTTAAGGACCAATTAATTGGATGTGCTATAGGTGAATCCATAGAACTTTCAAGCCAATGAGTTGGAGAACTAATGGATCATATGGAAAGAGTGGAAGCTTTGATTACAAGGGCTAAACCCAACAATGGCCCTAAGAGAGAAGAAAATCGAAGAAATCTAGGCAATGATGGTTCAGAAGGAGAAGAGTCTTTTGGCGATAATGAAGCATAAGAGGAAGTAAGACCAAGAAAGAGGTATAATAATCAAGATGGAGGTGGAGCGAAGCTGAAAATACCATCATTTTATAGGAAGATGGATCTTGAAACTTACTTGGATTAGGAGAAAAAGATAGAGCTACTATTCAGTTGTCATGCAGACACTAAGGATATGAAAATCAAGCTTGCTATTACTGCATTTGAGATTATGCAATCACTTGGTGGGATGACACCAAGTAAAGGAGAAGGAGGAGTAAGAAGAGACATATTAAAGAGTATAGAGACCTCAAATATATCATGAGAAAGAGGTTTGCACCAAATCATTACTATAGGGAGTTGTACAACTGACTTCAAAACTTCACTCAAGGGTTTAAGAGTGTTGAAGAGTGTTATAAAGAGATGAAAGTAGTAGTTATTAGAGCTAATGTTGAAGAGGATAATGAAATAACCATGGCTAGATTCCTAAATGGGTTGAACAAGGAGATAGCTAATGTGATGAAACTATAACCATACAAGGAGATAGATGAGTTGCTACACCCAACCCTAAAGGTTGAGAAGCAGCTAAAGAGGATGAGTAACTCTAGTCAATTTTCATCCACTTCCTCATCATTTAAACCAACTTAGAAGAGGGAAGACACGGCACCATTAAATAAACAAGTTGAACCCAAGGAAGTTCCTAAACTTCCTAGCACTAGAAAAGATAAGGGTAAGGTTGAATCTACAAATAAAATCAAATATTTTAAATGTGGTGGTGTATGTTATTACAAAAGGGAGTGCCCCAATAAGAGAACAATGCACATGGTCGATGGGGAGTATTTTTCAGCTAGTGATGAGGAGGAGGAAAAAGACAAGGGAAAATTTGAAGACAAAGTTATTGAGGAAGAGGAGGAAGAGCTTACCATTGCTAAGAAAGGTAGAGCTCTTATAGCTAGAAGAGCCTTAAATCTATAAGCTCAACATGAAGAGAATGATCAAAGAGAGAACCTCTTCCATACAAGATGTCTAGTAGAGGATATAATGTGTGATGTCATTATAGATAGAGAGAGTATGATAAATATTGCAAGCACTACCCTACTAGAGAAGCTTGGGTTACCAACTATCAAGTGTCCCCAAACCTACAAGTCGAAGTGGCTTAATTATTGTGGGGAAATTAGAGAAACCAAGCAAGTGCTCAAAGCTTTCAATATAGGTAAGTACCATGATACAATATTATTTAATGTTGTTCCAATGCAAGTAGGTCATCTTTTGTTGCAAAGGCCATGGCAATATGATAGGAAGGTGATGCACAACAGATTTACCAACCACTACACCTTCAAGAAAGATGGGAAGAAAATTACATTGATTCCTTTATCAACTAAAGAAGGGTATGAGGGAGAAATAAAAGGAAAAAATAGAGAAAAGAGAGTGAGAGAGAGAGTGAAGAAAGCAAAGAGAGAAGTAAAAAAAGCAAGTAAAAAAGAAGAGGAGAGAAAAAGTAGTTGAGAGGAAAAAAGACCACAGTTTTTATGCTAAGGAGGGAGAGCTAAATATTTTCTATACACAAAAATCTCTTATCGTACTTATGTACAAGGAGAATTTTTTGAATTTAGATAAAGTTGACTCTTTGCCTAGTGTTGTTGTTTCTTTATTGCATGAGTTTGAGGATGTGTTTCTTGAGGAGATGCTAAAGGGATTACCACCCTTAAGAGGAATCAAGCACAAAATAGACCTCATTCTAAGAGCTTCCATTCCTAATAGGCCAACCTATCAAAAACAATCCTAAGGAGGCTAAAGAGCTTCAAAGGCAAGTGGAGTTGATGGAGAAAGGACATATTAGAGAAAGTTTGAGCTCATATGATGTACTTGTGTTGCTTCTTCCTGAGAAAGATGGTACTTGGTGGATGTGTATCGACTATCTAGTTATAAAAAAATCAATGTAAAGTACAACATCATATTCCTAGACTTGATATGCTTGATGAGTTGAGTGGTGCTTGCACTTTTATTAAAATTGATCTTAAGAGTGGATATCACCAAATAAGAATACAACCTGGAGATGAATGGAAAACTAATATTAAAACAAAATATGGATTGTATAAGTGGTTAGTCATGCCTTTTGGCTTAACCAATAAACCAAGCACATTTATGAGGCTTATGAATGATGTTTTGCATGAGTTCTTAGGAATGTTTGTTGTTGTCTATTTTGATGACATATTAATTTATAACAAAACATTAGATGAAAATCTAAAGCATATTAAGGTTGTCTTGAAAGTTCTTAGGAAGGAAAAATTGTATGGCAATGCTAAGAAATGCACATTTTGTTGTGATAAACTTGTCTTCTTGGGTTTCATTATTAGCAAAGAAGGTCTTATTGTTGATGAGGAAAAGATCAAGGCCATAAAGGAATGGCCAAGACCTACCTCTATATGAGATGTTAGGAGTTTTCATGGGCTAGCTAGCTTTTATAGGATATTTGTTAAAGTCTTTAGTACTATTGCAGCTCCTTTAAATAGCATAGTTAAGAAAGATATGAGCTTTACATGGACTAAAAAAAAGAAAAATTCTTTTAATTTGCTTAAAGAAAAATTATGTTCAGCTCCTATCTTGTGTTTGCCTAACTTTGATAAAGCTTTTAAAATTGAATGTGATGCCTCTGGTGTGTTATTTTGTTACAAGAAAGCTAACCCACTGCCTATTTTAGTGAGAAGTTGAATGAAGCTTAACTTAACTTTCCACATATGACAATGAGCTCTATGCCTTAGTGAGGGCATTGGAAGTATGGTAGTGCTATCTACTACCCAAAGGAGGTGTGATTCTCACCGATCATGAATCACTCAAGCATTTGAAGAGGCAAGGAAAGTTGAACAAGAGGCATGCTCGATGGATGAGACTTTTCCATATGTGATTCAATAAAAGCAAGTGTGAGCGGGGATTTTTGCCTCCACTCTCGGTGGAATGGTTCTTGCGACTTCGGTACTGTTTAGGCTCAGGGCCTTAGAGAACATAGGCCTAAGCTCGGAGAAAAAGGAGTCACCACCCGAATGGTCCGGGAAAAAGAAATGGGTCGATGACTTGATTCCTAAGGAATCCCTAACCCCCTAATGGGTTCGAAAAGTTGGGTATGTGTGGGGAAGGTGAGCAATGGCCCAGCACTCCCACAACGCCCGGTTCATTGAACTGACCTCCTTTTCAGGTCTTAATATTATAAAATTCTTAAATATAACAATATTATCCATACTACATGCAGTCATAAGAATAAATAAATACTTTATTAAAATCACAACAATGTCTAAACAAAATAAATAAATGGACACCCATCCAAGGATGGAAATATGTCCTTACATCATCTATATCTAAAACTAAATAGGACACCCACTGAAAGGTGGAAATGTGTCCTTTACATTGGTCCAAAATATAAAAGCAATTTAAATTACATGATGCTTAATACATGAGGTACCCAACATATGGAAATATACCTCTTACAAAATTTTGAAATCAAAACAAATTAATAAAAGTAAACATCCATTCATTCATCATAAATAAATCATTCATTGAAGACATAAATTGAATATAAATAAATCACTAATCAAACTATATAATAAATATTCACTTAATAATGAAACAAATAAAGATGCAAATTTAAGTGTATCAACTTAGGGTTTCATAGATAACATTTAGGGTTTTGGAATTTATATCTAAAAGCTAGGGTTTTGGAAAAGAACTAGTATTATTGTTAGGTTTATTATTTAAAAAAAATATTATGCTACTGTGTGATTAAAATTACAATTTGGGATTTAAGTGAATAAGGTACAAGCCTATAAAAATAGGATTAAAACTTAAATATATTAAAAAGATATAGCTACTGTGATAATAAAATAAACAAATTTGATTAAGGTTTTAACAAAATAAGTTAGGGTTTAATTTAAATTAGGGTTTGGAATTCATATGAAAAAGGATTAGGGTTTTAAACATGCAAAATGGTTTTTTTTAGGGTTTTAGATGGGAAATTAGAGTTTCTATGGCTTTTGATCTTTAGAAATATAGATTAAGGTTTTATCAAAATATGATCATTATAAAAACTCTAAGACCACTTCAATGTGAAATTTTGATAAATACTTATATGTAATATGGCTACTGGACATTTAAAACATTATTTGAATAATCTAATGTTATGGTGATTTAATGGAATAAGCTACTGGCCATGCAAACAATAAAAAGAAACTATTATTCTCACTGTATATTTATATATAAATCAAAAGTTAAAAGAATGAACTTTAAACGAAGAAAGTTTGATACATTAAATAATAATAAGTTATCTTAATATAAATTTAAATGAATTAAGTTAGAAAGACATACCTCCGTTTGTTGGCTCCACCAAAACTGTTTGAACGAAATTCTAGATGAGCTTTGGCAAAGACAATGATTACACTACCTTTGTAGAGTTTTGTGTTGTTAATCTTCCTCGTCTAGCTTTTCTGTTTCTTTTTGTTCCTCTCCAAAAGTTTGTTCAAGTTAGAATTATGTGAAGACTGCCCTTTGCTAATTCCTTTTTTGTGTTGCTAGTTTAGGGTTTCTTCGTGCTTGCTAGGGTTTGTTGAAAACCCAAGAGTCTCCAAACTCTCCTCGAAAAAAATAAAGGTCCAAAGTTTCTTCCAATAATTGGCACCCCCAATCCGTGTGTTTAATGCTAGTATTTATAGAAAAACAAAAAGACCTAATCCTATTTTAATAAGGAAATACCAAGTGTTTAGGAAAAATTACAAAATCGGGTAAAATAAGGTTTGGTCAAAAAATAGGCAGCGCGCGCGGGCTGCTGGGCCTGTGGGCTGCACTGGCAGAAATTACTACGAGGATTAGGCTGGGTGAACTAGGCAGGCCAGTTCGCTGCAGGTAGCGCCTACGGCAAACTGGGCAAGCCCAGTTGGCTACGCTGCCGCGCGTTGCTAGCCGATCCATCTGATTTTTTTATTTTTTCATTATTTTTTATTTTTTATTAAAATAACTATTAAATATCATAAAGATAAATATTATACCACAAAAATTATTTTGGACTATCGGATTGGACTGGGTCAAAAATTAAGGGTCTACAGTTTGCCTCCTACTTGAATGATCTGAGACTTTCAGTAGAAGAGAGTGAAAAGCAACATGACTTTGAATAGATTTTGGATGAGGATAGGTACTTGGATTTGATTTGGATACTTGGAACCAAGATTGAATTAGGTTTGGGTACATGGATTTGATTTGGGTACTTAGACCCAAGACTGAATTAGGTTTGGGTACTTGAACCCGAGCTTAGGTACCTGGACCCGAGATTGGGTTTGATTTGGGTACTTGGACACAAAATTGGGTACTTGGACTTGAGACTAAGTACTTGGACCCAAGACTAGATTAGATTTGGGTACTTAGACCCATGACTGAATTTAATTTGAATACTTGGACCCGTGATTGGATTGGATTTGGGTACTTGGACCCATGATTAAATCTAATTTGGGTACTTGGTCCCAAGATTGGGTACTTAGACTCGAGACTAAGTTTGATTTGGGTACTTGGACCTGTGATTGAATTAGATTTGGGTACTTGGACCCGAGATTGGGTACTTGGATCCGTGACTGAATTTGATTAGGGTACTTGGACCTAAGACTGGGTATTTGGACCCAAGGCTAAATTTTATTTGGGTACTTAGACCCAAGACTGGATTAGATTTGGGTACTTGGACCCGAGATTGGGTACTTAGACCCGAGATTGGGTACTTGGACCCATGACTGAATTGGATTTGGGTACTTGGACCCAAGGTACCTATATACTCTTGCCCCCTGTGTATGCTTAAACCCATGATTTTTTCTATGCGGCCTTGGTTGATGTTCGTCTTGTCTAGATCTTCACACCTGTGTATGCTTAAATCCATGATTTTTTCTATGCAGCCTTGGTTGATGTTTGTCTTGTTTAGCTCTTCACATAAGCATGTATTTCTTCTATAACAAAATGACTGGAGCTTACTCAAGCAATGGGGCCTTCCATGCCCCCCTGATTCCATTCCCGCTTCATGTTTGCGTCATAGAATATTGCTGTTTACTTTTGACAAAGAAAAATGCAGTGTGATATGCTCATGTATGTGTGAGCGGGGATTTTTGCCCACACTCCCTGTGGAATGGTTCTTGCGACTTCGGCACTGTTTAGGCTCGGGGCCTTAGAGAACACGGACCTAAGTTTGGAGAAAATGGAGTCGCCACCGGGAAAGGCCAGGAAAAAGAAAGGGGCAGATGACTCAATTCCTAAGGAATCCCCAATCCCCTAATGGGTTCAAAAAGTTGGGTACGTGTGGAAAAGGTGAGAAATGGCCCAGCACCCCCACAATGCCCGGTTCATTAGAACCAGCCTCCTTTTCAGGTCTTAATATTATAAGATTCTTAAATATAACAACATTATCCATATTACACACAATAAAAAGAAAGCATCATTATATTAAAATCAAAACAATGTCCAAATAAAACAAAAAAAATAAATGGACACTCATCTGAAGATGGAAACATGCCTAAATAGGACACCCACCGAAAGGTAGAAACATGTCCTTTACATAGGTTCTAAAATAGAAAAGCAAATTAAATTACATGATATTTAACTAATGAGGTACCCACCAAGTGGAAACATACCTCTTACAACATTTGGAAATCTAAATAAATTGATAAAAGTAAATAATCATTCATCATAAATAAATCATTCATTAAATATCAATAGAAAGTAAACATCCATCCATGATAGATTAAAGAAACCAAGCATTGAACTTAAATAAATAAATCAAAGCATAATCAAATATAGAATTGAATAAGGCAAATAAAAATCTAAATTATAACTACTGTTTCCATTTTGGGTTTTTATTTCATGCGTTTAGGATTTTAAAATTTATAGAATTAGGCTATTGTGACTTTAAGAGAAATAAAATAGATTAAGGATTTTATGTTTTAAAAGGTTGGTAAGACTCTTTGATTAACCAAACTAGGGTTTATGATGTAAAATCGTGAAACTATAATTTGAACTCTTTAAAACACTTTTAATTTATGGTTTCAAGTTTACTGTGTGAAATTAAAATATTTGTGTTTTTATGGTTTTTAAAATTTTAAAGGATTAGGGTTTAGAAAAAATTAGGGTTTAAGGTTTTAAAGGGGTTAGGGTTTTACTATTTTGAGTTTTAAAGTTGAGTTAGGGTTTAGTGTTTTAAAATTAGGGTTTAGTGTTCATAGAATTAAGTTTTAAGAATTTGTAAATCAATTGATAATTTTATGAAGTTTATGAAAGTAAACCAAACGAATTAAAGTTTTTATAAATAGAAAAGATGTTTTCAAGACTATTTGAAAAGAAACAGAACATAATTTAAGGGTTTTGATAATTTGGAAAGTAAATTAGAGTTTTGGGGTTTTGAAGAAATAAAACTAATAACTTTAAACTTTTGGAAAATAAAGCCACGATTTAAGATTTTAAACTTTGAGCAAAGGGAATTAGTTTCTGGGATTTTTGAATTAAAAGAACACAATTTCATGAATTAAGCTACTGTAAAAAAAAAAATTAAGAGTTCAAACCTTGATTCATGAGTTACACCCAAAAATTGCTTCTTGGATGAATAAAAACAAAGGCAATTACTGCCTTTGATGATTTGTTTCCAGCTTGGCTTCTTCGTCTCTCAAAAAGTCAGATTTGATTTCATTGCTTTCCTCTTTAGTTTCGGTCTCAAACATTCCAAAGTTTCTCCTTATTTATAGAAGAATTCTATTCTTAAAATCCTAGTTACTCATGGCATACAATATTAAATAAGAAAAGGAAATCGAAACCTAATTGTATTAGGTTTCGAAAAATTTGCGCCGAAAAATTTTGCTGGCGAAAAAAATTGCCGCAGGAAAAATTAAGCTGGCGAAAAAGCTGCCGCAGCTGCAGGTCATTTCGCGCAACCGACTTCTTTTTTTTCTTTTATTTATTTATTTATTATTATTATTTATTAATAAAAATTAAATAGTAAAGCAAAAATTATTTAATTAAGATAACACAAAAAAATCGGCAGTGCACGAGCTGTCGGGCTAGTGGGATGTGCTGGCAGCAATTGCGCTGGCAAAAATGGGCGCAGCGGGCCAATTCGCAGCCAGTGGCATCTGGCTGCGAAATTGGTGTCCCAATTCGCAGCCAATGGCAACTGGCTGTGCGGTAGCCCTGCCACGCGATGCCCGCCGATCCGTCCGATTTTTTATTTTTATATATTTTTTATATTTAAAAATAACTATGAAATAATATTAGTAATTAAAATATTATTAAAATAAATAAAATACCACAAAAAATTATTTTAAACTATTGGATTTGAATGGGTCAAAATTTAAGGGTCTACAGTATGCATGATATGTATGAGTAATTCTTACAGTGGGGGGTTTCATTGACTCACAAACCAAGGTGATCAGCTGAAGTGTTCTCATTGGTTCCTTTCAGAGGCTCGTTCAGGTCTTGCATTGGAATGACAGAAGGCTTCACTTTTATGGCTTTTATCTTCGAGATATTGAAAACATGAATAATGGAGGCCCCAAGCAGCAGAGATACATCCATTTCAAATTATGATTCAGTATGTCAATTGGTAGCTTCTTCACAACCTTACAAATAATTCTTTACTTTGCCCAGTGTGTCCTTTGAGGTTCGACTGTTCAACATATTTCCCTTAGCTTGAAGGCTTTGTAAAAAAAATTTTCTTTTTTTTTATTTTTGAATTTTGAAATCAAATGTTGGCTTTTCCAAATCAATGTCAATTTACCTCAGGACTTGATTTTCCAAATTAACATATCTATAACATGACAACCCTTATTACCATACTAAACTATGGAATCGTTTCCATTTAAACAAGAATCGTTGCACTTCAAATAGGCACATACACATTACTTGGTCAAAGGTCTTATGAGTTTGAATATTGTCTATCTCATATGCATGCTTATTCAAACTATCTCCACTAATAGACTCTACCTACCAAGAGAGATCAACAGGTCTTTGATAGGCTTGAAATGGGGTCTGTAAGGGACATGATTTAAATGAAGGTCATTTTGAGATTGGAGTTGATGTGACACAATGGACAAACCTTCATAGTACAAACTACTTGTTGGAACTTTTGACAGTTGGGAGCAAGAAAAGATAGAGCTTTGAGTGTTCTCCCATCTTCAAAGCATTAATCTAGATCTTGATTGGGATAGTCTTTGCCCTTGCAAAAAGTATGGTACCCAAATTCATTTCTTTTCTTCTTTTCCTCTTTCTTTCTCTTTATTTTTCTTACTCTTCCCTTTCTTTGAGCATTTTATCATTTTGTCCTTCTCTATAGGATTGTTAAGTATAGGACTTTTAAAAACTATATGGTCTTTTCCCTTTTTCTCTGATTTTGACTGAATCTTTGGTTGGGTTAGACCAATTCATGTCACACTATCCTTTTAAACCAAATGGAAGCCTTTTACTGCTTTAGGTAAAAGAGAACTCGGTTGGCTTTCTGAACCGTTTTATTTTCTTTTCTTCTTTCTTCTTTTTATTTATCTTTTTTTTGTTCTAGCTCTAACAGAGTTGTCTTGTTTGTACCAACTTCTATCTCCAATAATGGATGAGTGGAGTGGTATTAATCTGCTTCAATCCTAACTTTATTTGTGATATTTGGTCTAATTCAGGTAAACTTCAACTACCTTTATCATCTTGAGAACTTCAACTACCCTTATGGTTTTGAGAATTTATTTCTTTCTTTGATCTTCTTGCCTCTTCATCTTAGTGATCATAAGACTTGTCAGAAGTGTAACAACAGCTCAGGGTAGGTTGTTGGGGTTTGTAAGCCAATGAAAAGAAAGCTAAAATTTTACGAAGGCTCAAAGGGACAACTAGGGATTGATATTTAATAGGGTAGATACTAGTTGTTGGCTAACCAAACAATGCCTAGATCATTTCTCTCTTAAATAAGCAAAGTTCTAATTCACCTCGAAAGTTTATCAAAGCATATTCTAAGACTAACTAGGACCTAGACAAAGGTCATTATATAGGAGCCCTCTCTAAGTAAGCATACACAACTCAATGCTATAGAGCAATTCCCTCACCTAGTAAAGTCATTCGAATCATGATGCATAGATACGCTAGTTTATAAATATCAAGTTAAATTTGTCATCGGTTGAGCACCATAATGAATAGAGACTAGGAAAAATTTGATGAAAATAATTTATTCAAATAAGCATAATTTAAAAAATATAATTGTTCCAATTAAATATTAAAAAAATAAATAGAGCAACACTCCAAGCTAAAGGAAGTTTGTTGAATAAAATTTCTCCTTATTCCATGCCTTCAATGTTCCCATCTTGAAAGGAGGATAAGACAAGATATTCCTCCAATCCTCCTCCTACCATGAAAGTTGCTGGTGGTGGTACTCTATTGAACCAAGGCAAATGATTATTTTTGGTATTGGGCTTATCCGGCTTAGGCAGCTTTCCATTATAAATTAAATTCTAGATCTCATGCCTCAACTTTATACAGTTGTCCATTTTGTGTCCAGGCCTTTGATGGAATTGGCAAAATGCCTTAGTATCAAAGTTAGGTGGAAGAGGATTAGGCAAAGGACGAGGAGTCAAGGGTTGTAACAATCCCTTCTTTTGTAGCTTATTGAGAACCCAAGACAGCGGCTTCCCTAATTATGAAAACAGCCTCATTCCTCCTTGACTAGTGACATTAACATCAGCTTCCTTTAGTGTACTTTGATTGCTAGGATGATAATTCCCTTTTGTCATTCCTTCTTGCAGAAAAGCGGTTCTTCTACCTTTCCCACTCTTCGATTTGTAAGCTAGCTTGCAAAAGGTCTTTGAAGTCCCTTATAAGGGTGTGAGACAGCCTTTCATGGATGTTGGGCAGGATGCCTCTGACTATCATCCTGATTTGGTCCAACTCATCAGGCCTCCTTTGAGAAGTGCAACCTTATTTCTCCATCTTTCACATAGGCCACAAAATTCTCATTTGGTCTTTGCCTAATGATTTCCACCTCCATCAAGGTTACTTCCAACTGAACATTGTACCCATATTGTTGAATGAAAGCCTTGTATAACATGTCATAATCTTTTTGAGTACTTATCTCTAAGGTGTTGAACCAATTTTGTAACACCCCCACATCCAATGCACACACACTACCACCACAATAATGTAGCATAAGTGCACCAAACATAGAGATGTTACGGTTTTCTTCAACATTCAAAACATTTGAATAGATACCATTCTATTATCATCATATAATATAGAAAAGTAGATCATTTACTCTTAAATTAAAACACCTTAAATATATATATATATATATATACCTAATTATAGTTATTACACAGCGGAAGTCATAAAATATTTACGTATTTAAAAACACTTAGTTCCATATTTACAAATATACATATATGTACATTTAATCAATACTTTACAAAATATAAAAGAGTTATACATGATTGGCAAGTTTTCTTTGATCTTTAAGACTCCAAAATCAACTCTTCACTGTCTACTCTCAGTCGGTCTCGAAGAGCTCTCGGGATCAACTCTAGCAGTTCTATCACCTGCGCGATTAAACACTATCGCGCTAAGCCAACGGCTTAGTAAGATAAATCATGCTATGACTTAGTGCAATGCAATGTACTTTCTCAATCCAATATATATATGTAACATCATATATGCAAAACTAACAATATACTTCCACATTACATATCACATCTCAATATCTTATCATATACCTCATGAATATTCATTTAATCATCAACACAAAGCAAATACAATCATCATTCATGACTCACATTTACCATAGACAAGCATGGGCCCAAGACACACTAATATGCCATTCAATTTTCAGAGTTAATGTTTTGGTTCTATCATCACATTTATCAATATCATATACCCAACTAGGCTTCAAAGATTAAGTTCAACCAAGCTTCAAGGGGAGCAAAGCATGCTAAGCTTCTACCCAACTTGGCTTCAAGAACTAACCCAACCTAGCTTCAAGGGTTGTAACATCTCAATTAGGCTTCAAGGATTCAATCCAACCTAACTTCAAGAGATTGTTACTATCATTAGGCATGCCACCAATAACATACTCTGAAAATGGAATAACACATTAGCCACACAATTCATTTACATATCAATTATCATTTCCATTCTCAATTCTCATCAGCAATTAAGCAAACATGCCTTATTTCTTTCAATTGCATCATCATAGCCAATCACAATGGCTTTGCATCACATTTCTCATCTTAATTCATCTTATGCATATAGCATCATTGATATAGTATTTCAAAGTACATTATCCATGTAACACCTTATCATTCACAATGCATAACATAATATTGTTTAATCTCAACCATGATGTTAGACAAATAATCTATTTAACATGTATTTGAAAATCTTATTGCAGGATTAGATTGCTTCCAATAAGATGAACAGAACATTTCTAACGGTCGCACCAAACCATGTCGCGACCGCCCTACACAATCAAAATATAACACTTTATCACAGTAGGTTTCGCGGCCAGAAGCCCGACCTAAGCCGCGACCGCACATCACAATAATCACGACCGCTCCTGAACAATAGCGACCGTCCCACACAACGTCTCTCTCATACCAAAAACCCTAAATGTAGCCAATTTCTTTTGGTTAACTTAAAACACAATACACACAACATAACCTCATTCAAATGGACCTAATCAACATCATTTACACTTATTTTGCACATTTAACACAATATTCACATCCAAACCAACATCAATTCCATCTTTTAAAAGTTAAATCAAATCTAACACTTGCAAACACATATCAACACACCAAATCATCACCTTAACAAATAACAAATCATCTTAATCATAAATTCAGAATTAACCAAGGAAATCAAGAAATTTCTTACCTTATATGAAGAAATTCCACAACTCTTTCCCCAAGTCTCTCAATTCCTTCTTCAATTTGCTTCTAGCATCAAGAACACCTCTCTTTCCCTTTTGTTAATGGAGAGCCGGCCACCTCTTGAAGAAGAAGAGAAGATTATGATGAAATCACAAAGTCAACACTCATTAAATACTCATCCAAAAGAAAATTACCAAAAGACCCTCAAACACATCTTAATTCTCTTTGTTATCACTTGCCCATTTTGGTAATTTCACATGCCCTAAAAATATCTCCTCTTGCCTTGACCAACTCTTTTGACCAATGTATATGTTATATATATCACCATATACACAACATATAAACTTGTCTCTAAACCCTAAATTCTTTCCCAAAACACTTATATTTTTCTTTTCTCATTTCTTTTTCTTATCACAACACACACATTCAATCCAATTATAATGACAACAACAACAACCACAATATAACCAAGACTTTTAGGGCATATATGAGGATATTACAATTCTCCCCCTCTAAAAAGAAATTTCGTCCTCGAAATTACCTGATATTAACTCTGAAACAACTGAGGATATTGCTCACGCATAGTCTGCTCACTTTCCCAAGTTGCTTCTTCCTTTGCATGATTCTTCCAAAGAATCTTCACCAATGGTACTCTCTTATTCCTCAATTCTTTCACTTCCCGTGCCAAGATAACAACTGGTTCCTCTTCAAATGTCAAGTCTGGGCTCACTTCAATAGATTCCAATGGCAACACATGAGATGGATCCGACCTGTACCTTCTCAACATAGATACATGGAACACATTATGAATACGATCCAACTCAGGCGGTAAAGCAAGTCTATACGCCACTGGCCCAACTCTTTCCAAAACTTCATACGGTCCGATGAAACGAGGACTCAATTTCCCTTTCCGACCGAACCTCAAAATCTTCTTCCAAGGAGATACCTTCAAAAATACCTTATCCCCAATATCAAACTGAATATCTCTCCTCTTCAGATCTGCATAAGACTTCTGTCGGTCTGAAGCTGCTTTCAATCTGCCTCGAATCAACTTTACTTTCTCTTCAGTTTCTTGAATCAAATCAGGCCCAATCAATTTACCATCACCAAGCTCACTCCAACACAGAGGTGTCCTACACCGTCTGCCATACAATGCCTCGAATGGGGCCATTCTGATGCTGGACTGATGACTGTTATTATAAGCAAACTCCACAAGAGGTAAGAATCTATCCCAACTTCCAGTGAAATCGATGACACAGCTTCTCAACATATCCTCAATGATCTGTATCACTCTCTCAGACTGTCCATCCGTCTGTGGATGAAAAGCAGTACTGAAATGCAGTCGAGAACCCAAAGCACCATGCAAACTCTTCCAAAATCTTGAAGTAAACCTAGGATCCCGATCAGACACTAAAGAAGTTGGAACACCATGCAATCTCACAATTTCATGGATGTACAGCTCAGCTAACCTCTCCAACGAGTAATTCATCCGAACCGGAAGGAAATGAGCTGTCTTAGTCAATCTATCCACAATCACCCATATGGCATCATGTCTCCTTTGTGTCAAAGGCAACCCAGACACAAAGTCCATTGTCACTCTTTCCCACTTCCATTCAGGCACTGACAACGGTTGAAGCAACCCAGTTGGAACTTGATGCTCTGCTTTAACCTTCTGACAAGTGAGACATTTAGATACAAAATCAGCAATGTCTCTCTTCAACCCAATCCACCAATAATGCTGTCTTAAATCATGATACATCTTGGTATTACCCGGATGCATAGCAAATATAGACTGATGAGCTTCTTCCAAAATGATCCTTTTCAAATCAGCATCATCGGGTACACACAACCTGTTCTTAAACCATAGGCTCCCATCATTCCTCACAACAAAATCTCTACCCTTTCCACTCTGACAATCTGAAACAATCTTCTGAATCTTCCCATCATTCATCTGAGCCTCTCTGATCTGATCCAACAAAACCGGCTTCAATTGCAACTGTGCCAATAACGCACCATTATCACAAGGTACAAAACTGGCACACAATGCTCTCAACTCAACAAGCAACGAGAGCGAATAAACTGTTAAACCAGCTAAAGACTTCCGACTCAAGGCATCAGCAACCACATTTGCTTTACCTGGATGATAATCTATCAAGCAGTCGTAGTCTTTAATCAATTCTAACCATCTCCTCTGCCGAAGGTTAAGCTCTTTCTGGACACCCAAATACTTCAAACTCTTGTGATCAGTGTAGATGAAACATTTCTCCCCAAACAGATAATGGCGCCAAATCTTCAGTGCAAACACAATGGCTGCCAATTCCAAATCATGGGTGGGGTAATTAAGCTCATGCGGTTTCAACTGACGAGATGCATAAGCTATAACTTTACCTTCTTGCATCAACACACATCCCAAACCTCTATGTGAAGCATCACTGTAGATCACATAGGGTTGGCCTTCTATAGGTAAAGTGAGAACAGGCGCTTGAGTCAACAAATCTCTCAACTGTTCAAAGCTCGCCTGACACTGATCCGTCCACAAAAACCTCACTCCCTTACGAAGCAATCTGGTGAGTGGAGTAGCTATCAAAGAAAATCCTTTCACAAACCGCCGGTAATATCCTGCCAAACCCAGAAAACTTCTAACCTCTGTCACAGACTTGGGTGGACTCCAATTCAAAATGGCTTCAACTTTACTCGGATCCACTCTGATGCCTTCTGCTGAAACAATATGCCCGAGAAAAGCTACCTGATCCAACCAGAACTCACACTTCGACAATTTGGCAAACAGTTGCTTCTCTCTCAAAATCTGCAACACAATCCGCAGATGCATATCATGTTCCTCTTCATTCCTTGAATACACCAGAATATCATCAATGAAGACCACTACAAACTGATCCAAATAGGGCCTAAACACCCTATTCATCAAATCCATGAAAGCTGCAGGTGCATTCGTCAGACCAAAAGGCATAACTAAAAATTCATAATGTCCATACCTGGTCCGAAATGCAGTCTTTGGAACATCTTCCGCTCTGACTCTCAACTGATGGTACCCCGATCTCAGATCAATCTTAGAGAATACTGACGCTCCCTTCAACTGGTCAAAGAGATCATCGATTCTAGGCAAAGGATACTTATTCTTAATGGTCACCTTGTTCAATTGCCTATAGTCGATACATAACCTCATCGTACCATCTTTCTTCTTCACAAATAGCACAGGAGCTCCCCATGGAGAAACACTGGGGCGAATGAATCCTTTATCCAACAGTTCTTGTAATTGCACTTTCAACTCCCTCAATTCTGCTGGTGCCATCCTGTAAGGAGTAATGGAGATAGGAGTGGTACCAGGCAACAACTCGATACCGAACTCCACCTCTCTCTCGGGAGGCAATCCTGGCAACTCCTCAGGAAAAACATCAGGGAACTCTGCAACTGTGGCAATGCTTTCAATAGGAGAACCCTTCACTCTAGTATCTACCACATGAGCAAGATAGGCTTCACACCCCTTCCTGATCAACCTCCGAGCTGCAACAGCTGAAACAAATAAGGAGGCTAATTGTTCCTGCTCATTAGATACAATCACCTCTCTACCATCACCGGTTCTCAAAGAAACAATTTTCTTTTTACAATCCACCACAGCTCCATGTCGAGATAGCCAATCCATGCCTAGGATCACATCATATTCCTTAAATGGCATCTCAATCAAATCCCCAAGGAACTCCTCACCCTGAACTCTCACTGCACTATCTCTATGCACTTTACTCACAATCACACTATGCCCTAACGGATTTGTCACCAAAACATCAAATCCTAGGGACTCAGCATGCATATCAGAAACAGGTAACACAGATGCACTAATGTAAGAGTGTGTGGATCCAGGGTCAATCAATGCAAGTACTGCAGTATTAAATAAAGAAAAAGTACCAGCTATGACCGCCGATGCATCCGGCTGCCTCTGCATAACATACATCCTCTGGGAAGAACCAACCTCCTCCGGTCTAGTCTCCCTGGATGTAGCACCACCTCTAGAACTGAACCCTGCTCTACCACCTCGGCTGGCACCTCTGCCTCCTCTACCTCCCCTCACACTGGCTCGAGAAGCGGCAGAATCAACTGGCATAAACTCCTGCCTCTCCGGACAGTCTCTCACAAAGTGATCTGGCGACCCACACCTAAAACATACCCCTGCAACACCAGCTTTCCAACATGGACCACCATGTGGCCTCCCACAATGGATGCAGATGGGTAAGGTGGATCTCTGAACCATAGGGGTCGGAGCACTTGCCACTGAAGCTGCAGGTCTGAATCTTTGTCTCTGGAATTGCCCTGATCTTCCTGCTGGTCTCTGGCTTCTAATACTCCGAGGAACAAAGCTTCCTCTACCCCTCTTTACTGAAGAAGACCCTGCCTCAAACTGAGGCCTTCTCACCCTAACCTCATCCTCTGAAGCAGCTGCAATCACTTGAGCCCTTTCAACATCTCGAGCTGCTGCCACTAGCTGGAAGAAATCGTGATATCTAGACCCGGCCACTAAGCACATGATAGAGGGCCTCAATCCCTCCTGAAATCGCCGGCATCTATCAATCTCATCAGCAATGATACCCCCAGCATACTGACTCAGTCTAATAAACTCAACTTCATATTCAGTAACAGTCTTGTTATCTTGCTTCAGGCTTAAGAATTCCATCTTCTTCATATCCTTATACTCCCTAGGAGTATATTTCAACTCAAATTCCCTCAAGAAATCTGCATATGACAAAGTTGGTGGATCTTCCATGGAATGTGGCACAGTCTTCCACCAATCGTAGGCATCCTTCTGTAGCAAAGATCTGGCATAGTCAAACTTTTCCTCAGGGGTAGCTTGCAACTGAATAAAGATCCTCTGAACTTTGTCAAGCCACTGTTCTGCCACAGCTGGATCAGTGGTACCAATAAAATCCTCAGCTCCATACTTCCTTAGCTTGTCATAGTGCCTCACTGGTACTGAAGGCTGAGGGGGTGATGGCACTGGTTGTACTGGAGCTTGCCTGAAAGTCTCCATCATATGCACAAACCAAGCTGGTGGAATCTCATCACCTACTGGTCTACCCGACACCGAAGCAGGTGCCTCCTCAACACTATCAACCCTAACTCCCTCATCAGGAGCAACACTCTCCTCACTGCCCTCAACTGACTGTCTCAAATGAGGATCCATCAACACCTAATACTGCAAACACAACAGGACACACCTTATTAAAGATCAAAGATTGCCAATCCCAAACATGTATTTTATTTCAAAAATTCACTTTTTAATTCAAAATAGTCTTTTTATAACATATTACCTAGGTTGAGAATCTCAAACCTAGGCTCTGATACCAAAACAATTGTAACACCCCCACATCCAATGCACACACACTACCACCACAATAATGTAGCATAAGTGCACCAAACATAGAGATGTTACGGTTTTCTTCAACATTCAAAACATTTGAATAGATACCATTCTATTATCATCATATAATATAGAAAAGTAGATCATTTACTCTTAAATTAAAACACCTTAAATATATATATATATATATATATACCTAATTATAGTTATTACACAGCGGAAGTCATAAAATATTTACGTATTTAAAAACACTTAGTTCCATATTTACAAATATACATATATGTACATTTAATCAATACTTTACAAAATATAAAAGAGTTATACATGATTGGCAAGTTTTCTTTGATCTTTAAGACTCCAAAATCAACTCTTCACTGTCTACTCTCAGTCGGTCTCGAAGAGCTCTCGGGATCAACTCTAGCAGTTCTATCACCTGCGCGATTAAACACTATCGCGCTAAGCCAACGGCTTAGTAAGATAAATCATGCTATGACTTAGTGCAATGCAATGTACTTTCTCAATCCAATATATATATGTAACATCATATATGCAAAACTAACAATATACTTCCACATTACATATCACATCTCAATATCTTATCATATACCTCATGAATATTCATTTAATCATCAACACAAAGCAAATACAATCATCATTCATGACTCACATTTACCATAGACAAGCATGGGCCCAAGACACACTAATATGCCATTCAATTTTCAGAGTTAATGTTTTGGTTCTATCATCACATTTATCAATATCATATACCCAACTAGGCTTCAAAGATTAAGTTCAACCAAGCTTCAAGGGGAGCAAAGCATGCTAAGCTTCTACCCAACTTGGCTTCAAGAACTAACCCAACCTAGCTTCAAGGGTTGTAACATCTCAATTAGGCTTCAAGGATTCAATCCAACCTAACTTCAAGAGATTGTTACTATCATTAGGCATGCCACCAATAACATACTCTGAAAATGGAATAACACATTAGCCACACAATTCATTTACATATCAATTATCATTTCCATTCTCAATTCTCATCAGCAATTAAGCAAACATGCCTTATTTCTTTCAATTGCATCATCATAGCCAATCACAATGGCTTTGCATCACATTTCTCATCTTAATTCATCTTATGCATATAGCATCATTGATATAGTATTTCAAAGTACATTATCCATGTAACACCTTATCATTCACAATGCATAACATAATATTGTTTAATCTCAACCATGATGTTAGACAAATAATCTATTTAACATGTATTTGAAAATCTTATTGCAGGATTAGATTGCTTCCAATAAGATGAACAGAACATTTCTAACGGTCGCACCAAACCATGTCGCGACCGCCCTACACAATCAAAATATAACACTTTATCACAGTAGGTTTCGCGGCCAGAAGCCCGACCTAAGCCGCGACCGCACATCACAATAATCACGACCGCTCCTGAACAATAGCGACCGTCCCACACAACGTCTCTCTCATACCAAAAACCCTAAATGTAGCCAATTTCTTTTGGTTAACTTAAAACACAATACACACAACATAACCTCATTCAAATGGACCTAATCAACATCATTTACACTTATTTTGCACATTTAACACAATATTCACATCCAAACCAACATCAATTCCATCTTTTAAAAGTTAAATCAAATCTAACACTTGCAAACACATATCAACACACCAAATCATCACCTTAACAAATAACAAATCATCTTAATCATAAATTCAGAATTAACCAAGGAAATCAAGAAATTTCTTACCTTATATGAAGAAATTCCACAACTCTTTCCCCAAGTCTCTCAATTCCTTCTTCAATTTGCTTCTAGCATCAAGAACACCTCTCTTTCCCTTTTGTTAATGGAGAGCCGGCCACCTCTTGAAGAAGAAGAGAAGATTATGATGAAATCACAAAGTCAACACTCATTAAATACTCATCCAAAAGAAAATTACCAAAAGACCCTCAAACACATCTTAATTCTCTTTGTTATCACTTGCCCATTTTGGTAATTTCACATGCCCTAAAAATATCTCCTCTTGCCTTGACCAACTCTTTTGACCAATGTATATGTTATATATATCACCATATACACAACATATAAACTTGTCTCTAAACCCTAAATTCTTTCCCAAAACACTTATATTTTTCTTTTCTCATTTCTTTTTCTTATCACAACACACACATTCAATCCAATTATAATGACAACAACAACAACCACAATATAACCAAGACTTTTAGGGCATATATGAGGATATTACAAATTTTGGACAACAGGGTCCAATGAGAGCATGAAATATCTTAGAGTTTAAGCCTTAGTGGCTCGGGCAGACTGCATAGTAGAGATCTACTACTTCACATGGAGATGAGGGTTTCCAGTACCATTGTACCTAGCAAAAGAAGGCATCTTGAACTTATAAGGGACCTCCTCATCTTGTTCAAATAGTTTGTCGATCTCATACATCTCTTCAGTTTTCAGCTTCTAAGTCAGCAATCATCTTCTCAACATCAGATATCTCGGTCTTTTCAACAACCTTTGGCTCCTTCTTTTTATCTTGAGGATCTTGGAAGTATTGAACCCAGTCATTATCATCATCAATGATCACCTTATAATCATCAAAAGCTACTACACCAACTTTAGCCTTCCCCTTATCTTTCTTGGTGCTTGCGGATGCTTCGGCGTTGTTCCCAAACACTGTAGTCATTTGATTCTTCATGATCTTAGCTAGGGCCACCTTTAGTTCTTCCAGTTTAGCATTTAGGGCATCTTCCACCATTCTTTGAATTTTTTCGGGCTCCATTGCTTTTGGTGAAAAAGTGATTGAGTCATTGTTAGATTCTTTATCTCCGACATAGGTTGAATTATCGTAAACTTTTGAACTGTCGTAATCCAGGGCTGTGAGCCAAAAGAGATTAATGATATGTCATGTGATGCGTGTATGTATGGCACAAACAATAAACAAACAAGGATAAATAGGACACTCCTTCCCACCTTATAACTTCCACACACGGATGGCGAGTCTCTTT
This sequence comes from Garcia nutans, assembly GCA_947685225.1. Taxonomy (NCBI): domain Eukaryota; kingdom Viridiplantae; phylum Streptophyta; class Magnoliopsida; order Malpighiales; family Euphorbiaceae; genus Garcia; species Garcia nutans. The sequence continues at coordinate 44,259,913 of CANTUV010000045.1, forward strand.
TCCTAGGTAATATGGTTAAAAAAATACCAACATGGGGTATCTTATTTTCAAATAATTCCCTCAGACATTTCAACCAATAGTTATACTTACAAAAATGAAAATTAGTTCATGATAATTCCCATTAATTAAGTTTTAATCCACTCCATCAACTAAAATAGCTTTTATACTATAATGGATTAAAACTAAATTTAGAAGTTTATTACAAATAGATTTCTCACTTGAAAAAGTAACTATTGAATCATGCAAAAACAAGCTCATGGTTAATAATTCTTAGTATAAACTAGGCTCCCAATTGATTTTTGGTATTTTGTAATTGACCTAAATAATTTGCAAGCTTTTTGTAAGAAAAGGTTGTAATGCAAAATTAGTTTTGTTTGAAAAACCCATTGTAAAAAAGATTTTTAGAAAAAATGAATTTTTGACTTTATATTTGAGTCATGAGAAAAGAATTTTTGATTGGTTTTTAGAAAAATTTTATGTTCAAAGACCATCTTGAAAAGTTTTGAAAATAGCTTTGGTCTTTTGGATTTAGAGGAAAAAATTATTTGAGCTCACAATGTAATTAGTCATATTAGAAAAAGAACAAACCAAATAAGCCATGATTTAAGCCAAGATAAATTAACCATAGTCAAACAACAAGCATTTGGGGTAAAAACCTAAGGAAAGTAACTAGGCCAATTACATGAGCTTTAATATTTAGGTTGAAAGGTTTAGGTTCCCATAGCAAGTATATACCTAAAAGGTACAAGGCTATGAGTGGTTATGCCATGCTCGATCTCCATACCTTGAGTAAAAGTATGGTATCCCTCACATAACACAACACGGGTAACACGAGTGTCCTAACTCACGCACACGATGCAATCTAAATGATGCAATGGATAATATCATGATAAGAAAGAATAGAATAATAAAAAGACCAACGGAATCAACTTCTCTTATCCCCAGTAGAGTTGCCACTATGAGCGGAGATTTTTTTTCCCCACTCCCGGTGTAATGGTTCTTGCGACTTCAGCACTGTTTAGGCACAAGGTCTTAGAGAACACGGGCCTAAGCCCAAAGAAAATGGAGTTGCCAGTCGGACAGTCAGGGAAAAAGAAAGGGGTGGATGATAAGATTCCTAAGGAATTCCCAAGCCCCTAATGGGTTTGGAAAGTTGGATACGTGTGTGGAAGGTGAGAAATGGCCCAGCACTCCCACAATGCCCGGTTCATTAGAACCGGCCTCCTTTTCAGGTCTTAATATTATAAAATTCTTAAATATAATGATATTATCCATACTACATGCGATCATAAGAATAAATAAATACTTTATTAAAATTACAACATCCAAACAAAACAAATAAATGGACACCCATCCAAGGATTGAAACATGTCCTTACATCATCCATATCTAAAACTAAATAGGACACCCACCGAAAGGTGGAAATGTGTCCTTTACATTGGTCCAAAATATAAAAGCAATTTAAATTACATGATGCTTAATACATGAGGTACCCAACATATGGAAACATACCTCTTACAAAGTTTTGAAATCAAAACAAATTAATAAAAGTAAACATCCATTCATTCATCATAAATAAATCATTCATTAAAGACATAAATTGAATATAAATAAATCATTAATCAAACTATATAATAAATATTCACTTAATAACAAAACAAATAAAGATGCAAATTTAAGTGTATCAACTTAGGGTTTCTTAGATAACATTTAGGGTTTTGGAATATATATCTAAAAGCTAGGGTTTTGGAATCTTAAAGAACTAGTATTATTGTTAGGTTTATTATTTAAAAAAAAAAAGATTATGCTACTGTGTGATTAAAATAATAATTTGGGATTTAAGTGAATAAGGTACAAACCTATGAAATTAAGACTAAAACTTAAATATATTAAAAAGATATAGCTACTGTGATAATAAAATAAATAAATTTAATTAAGGTTTTAACAAAATAAGTTAGGCTTTAATTTAAATTAGGGTTTGGAATTCTTATGAAAAAGGATTAGGGTTTTAAACATGCAAAATGGTTTTTTAGGGTTTTAGATGGGAAATTAGGGTTTCTAGTGTTTTTTATCTTTAGAAATACATATTAGGGTTTTATCAAAATATGATCATTATAAAAACGCTAAGACCACTTCAACATGGAATTTTGATAAATACTTATACTTAATATGGCTACTGGACATTTAAAACATTATTTGAATAATATAATGTTATGGTGATTTAATGGAACAAGCTACTGGCCATGCAAACAATAAAAAGAAACTATTATTCTCACTGTATATTTATATATAAATCAAAAGTTAAAAGAATGAACTTTAAATGAAGAAAGTTTGATAGATGAAATAATAATAAGTTATCTCAATATAAATTTAAATAAATTAAGTTACAAAGACACACCTCTATTTGTTGGCTCCACCAAAATTATTTGAATGAAATTCTAGATGAGCTTTGGCAAAGGCAATGATTACATTGCCTTTGTAGAGTTTTGTGTTGTTAATATTCCTCGTCTAGCTTTTCTGTTTCTTTTTGTTCCTCTCCAAAAGTTTATTCAAGTTATAATTCTGTGAAGGCTACCCTTTGCTAATTTCTTTTTTGTGTTGCTAGTTTAGGGTTTCTTCGTGCTTGCTAGGGTTTGTTGAAAACCCAAGAGTCTCCCAACTCTCCTCGGAAAAAATAAAGGTCCAAAGTTTCTTTCAATAATTGCCACCCCCCAATCCATGTGTTTAATACTAGTATTTATAGGAAAACAAAAACACCTAATCCTATTTTAATAAGGAAATACCAACTGTTTAGGAAATTACAAAATTGGGTAAAATAAGATTTGGTCAAAAAATCGGCAGCGCGTGTGGACTGCTGGGCCTGGGGGCTGCGTTGGCAAAAATTACTGCGAGGATCGGCCTGGGTGAACTGGTGCCCAATTCACCGCAGACAAATACTGCGACGAAGCCCAGTTGGTTGTGCGCTGCTGCGCGTCTCTCACCGATTGGTCTGATATTTTATTTTTCATTATTTTTTATTTTTATTATTAAAAATAACTATTAAATATCATAAAGATAAATATTATACCAAAAAAATTATTTTGGATTATCGGATTGGACTGGGTCAAAAATTAAAGGTCTACATAAGGTAAAGAGAACATAGTTGTAGATGCTATATATAGAAGGTATGCCTTAATCTCTATCCTGAGCACAAAAATTTTTGGGTTTTGAACACATTAAGACTATGTATGCAAATGATCAAAATTTTGCTAATGTCTATAGTGCATGTGAAAATGTTGCATTCCAAAAATTTTATAGACATGATAGGTATCTAAAGAGAGAAAGGAAAGTGTGCATACCAATGTTTTCTTTAAAAGAGTTGCTTGTGAGAGAATCACATAATGGTGGGTTGATGGGTCACTTTGGAATTACTAAAACACTTGACACATTGCATGAGCATTTTTATTGTCCTAACATAAAGAGAGATGTTGATAGTATATGCTCTAGGTTTATGGAGTATAAGCAGGCTAAATTTAGAGTCCAATCCTATTGGTTATATATTCCCTTACCTGTTCCTAGTCAACCTTGGGTGGATATTTTTATTGATTTTGTTTCAGGGTTGCCTAAGTCAAAAGGGGGGTAAAGATAACATATTTGTTGTTGTTAATAGGTTTAGTAAGATGACACACTTTATAGCTTGTCACAAACCAATGATGCTACACATATTGTTGACTTTTTCTTTAGTGAAGTAGTTCTTTTGCATGGGATCCCTAAGACAATTGTTTCTAATAGAGATGTTAAGTTCCTAAGTCATTTTTGGCATGTTATATGGGGAAAATTGGGGACTAAGTTATTGTTTTCTACTACTTGTTATCCCCAAATATATGGTTAAACGGAGGTGGTTAATTTAGGATCTTTATTGTGTGCTATAATTGGGAGAAATCTGAAAACTTAGGAAGATTGTTTGCCACTAGTAGAATTTGCATATAATAGGAGCATTCATTCTTCTACAGATTATTCATCTTTTGATATTGTGTATGGTTTTAATCCACTAACCCCTTTGGATTTGTTACCATTGCCTTTGAACAACATTGCTATTTTAGATGGACAGAAAAAAAGACAAAATTTGTTAGATCCATACATGAGAAAGCTAAACAGCACATTGAGAAGAAGAATGAACATTATGCGAGCCAAGCCAGCAAAGGGAGGAAAGCAATTACCTTTGAACCTAGAGATTGGGTATGGGTGCATATAAGGAAGGAGAGATTTCCCAATCATAGGAAATCAAAGCTTGATCCAAAAGGAGATGGACCATTCCATGTTTTGGAGAAAATCAACCATAACGCCTATAAGATTGATCTTCTTGGTGAGTATAATGTGTTAGCTTCTTTTAATGGATTTGACCTATCTCATTTTGATTTAGATGCAAATTTGAGGTTGAATCCTTTTTAAGAAGGAGGGAATGAAGTGAGCATGGCTATGGAATCCATGGAAGGAGGGGATGGGACTCAAAGCTTGAAGACTTCTTGTGCACCAATCACAAGACAAAGAGCCAAGATGAAGGAAGCCTCACAAGCTTATGTGCAAAGGTTCATGGATGCAATCATGGAGCCATATGGACCAAGTAGATGCAAAGAGAAATTGAGTATTTTGTTGGAGGCTATGGATGATGAAGGCTAGTTGGGATTACTTGTTATTTATCCCAACTAGATATTTAATTATATCAATATTAGTTTATTCATAGACCTCATGTTGGAAGATATTTAATAATTGGGCATTATTTGTATGTTCATTATTATTGTTTGGCCTTTGTTCTTTTAAGTCCAAGTTACTAGTTTCTTATTAGGTTATTCTAGGGATTAATAAGATGAGGGTGGAGGTAGTCTTGTAACCAAACACCCCTTTATTATTGTAACTTATTTAAATCATCTTGTATCTCCTTGGAAGAGGTTAGACATTTTTTAAAATAAAATTCTAGATTTCTTGAGAGTTCATATTCTCTTGTTCTTGGTTTCTTGTGGGATCAAGGTTAATTATTACAAGGTTAATCACATTAAAGTAGATAATTCCAAGGTTCTCTTCCATAGGTTGGATTTGGGTAGCAGACTTGGTAAGAATCTGATTTGGCTTTCCAAGGAATCCCTTCCAAGTGTAAATGTGAGAGGGTCTCTAGTACATATTCTAGGGGTTCGTGTCAAGTTATTTTGGAGTATTTCTCTACACTTTATCAACAAAATATAATGTGGCACTCCAATCTAAGTAACTAAAATAAAACTAAAAACTAAAGTTCTTGCATCAAACTGACCAAAAAAATGTACAAAATCTAAAATAGAAAAAACTGAAAATCTCATACATCATTGGTATAATTTTTCTATAAAATAATATCACATGCATGGAGCACATGCCTCTTACAACCAAAAACAAGTTTTTCTCACTCTTCTGTAAAGCTACTCAAATGTGAAGTCTCTAGTTTGTCAGATGAACTTTACTGATCAAGAATTTCTTTAATGTTAAATTGCTACTGTGATCTCCTCTCTAATTACTTAAGACTAATCACTAGCCTTCCATAAGTACTACTTTGAAGCTTGGTAAGGTCCCTTTTTAAACTCTCTAACTACTTTAATGAGTTCAATTAACTCTTTTGGTATAAAATGTTGTTTATGGCTTGTCTTTAATTTATATTTGAGCTTTTTGGAGCCACTTTTGGTTCTATTTTAATGTTCTTTATGAACAAAATTATAAGCTTAAATGGGACTTAGACTACTATTAACATTGAACCATGCATTTATTAATAGGCTTAATATATAAACAAACATGTGTAGTTGTTGAAAAGGTCCTATTAGTCCCCCTTTACTTTGCAAGTATCCCTTTACACACCTGTTAAAGTTAAAATGGAATCAATATGGCCTTTGTTGATCTATTTCTCTTTTCACCTCTTCTTCGTTTACTAACATGCAAAAGAGCCCTATTATTCATTTGATTTCTAGTATAACTCAAATGCAACCTTAGATACTTAAAATAACTCCAAATCAAATCCCTTTGCATCTCAATGATATTTAACAAAAAAAGAAAGGAAAATTTTTCCTTCACATTTATATGGTTCTAAACACATTGTAATTCAACAACATATAAAAAAACAAAATCTAAGATTAATTTTTCAATTTATTAAGAATACAAAAACTAATAGTTCATATTCACAAAGCCAAATTCTTCATGTTAATACCAAAATAGAAATAATGAAAATTTAGAAGATTAAGGATTTGGTAGCAAAAGGTAGTAAAACTGATGAATCAAAGTCAAAATAAAGAAAGAAATTGAAGTGAAATCCAAGTAAGATGTAAATCAAATCAAACTCTAAAGAGACAATGCAAGGACGAAAGTAGAGAAAAATATTGCAATTGAGAAAAAAAACAAATGGCATGAAATTGTTGAATCATTCTTGAAAGTAATAATAAAAATTCAAACTTTAAGATTCAGAAAGAGAAAAACTTATAAAAATGTAGGAGGGAGAAAGAGAAAATCAGGGTTTTGAGAATTTTAGAGAGAGATAGAAAGAGAGAGAATTGCATATATGAAAAAATGAGTCATTGAATTCTAAATCAGTGATGATTTGGAGAGGAAAATGGAGGAAATTCTAAAATGAGAAGAGAAAAACCCCAATTTTGGAAGAGACATGAAAGTTTTAGTCTAAAATGAGAAAAAGTTTACTTCATGTGCGTCTTAAATTTTCATATTATATGCTCTTAACAAATATCCTATTAGTTTCATATTATAAGTGTTTTTTATATATTAAGTGTATAACACCCTTATAACATATTGTGAGCGGGGATTTTCGCCCCTACTCCCAGTGGAATGGTTCTTGTGACTTCGGCACTATTTAGGCTCGGGGCCTTAGAGAACACGGACCTAAGTCCGGAGAAAATGGAGTCGCCACCCGGACGGGCCGGGAAAAAGAAAGGGGTGGATGACTCGATTCCTAAGGAATCCCCAACCCCTTAATGGGTTCGGAAAGTTGGGTACATGTATGGAAGGTGAGAAATGGCACAGCACCCCCACAACACCCGGTTCATTAGAACCGGCCTCCTTTACAGGTCTTAATATTATAAAATTCTTAAGTATAATAACATTATCCATATTACACACAATAATTAAAAGAAAGCATCATTATATTAAAATCAAAGCAATGTCCAAACAAAGTAAATAAATGAACACCCATACAAGGATGGAAACATGTCCTTACATCACATGCCTAAATAGGACACCCACCAAAAGGTAGAAACATGCCCTTTACATAGGTTCTAAAATAGAAAAGCAAATTAAATTTCTTGATGTTTAACTAGTGAGGTACCCATCAAGTGGAAACATACCTCTTACAACTTTTGGAAACCTAAATTAATTGATAAAAGTAAATAGCCATTCATAATAAATAAATCATTCATCAAAGGTATTTAAATAAAAAGTAAACATCCATCCATGATAAATAAAATAAACTAAGTATTGAACCTAAATAAATTAAAGCATATAAAATAAATTAAAACATAATCAAATATAGAGTTGAATAAAGTAAATGAAAAGTCCATATTATAGCTACTATTTCCATTTAAGATTCTTTATCTCATTTGTTAAGGTTTTGGAAATTTCTAAAATTAAACTACTGTGACTTTTTATGGAATTAAAATAAATTAGGGTTTTATTTTTTAAAATACTTTAATTTGTGATTTTTGGTTTATTGAACTTTAAGCTACTGTGTAATTTTTGAGTGTTTATGTTTTTATATTTTTTAATGTTTTAAAAAGTTAGGGTTCATAGAAATTATGGTTTAAAGTTTTAAAAGGATTAGGGTTCATTATTTTAGGTTTAAAAGTTGAATTTTGAATTTTAGGATTTTAGAATTTAGGTCACGGGTAAAAGATTTGAATTAGGGTTTTAGAAATCAATTTGATAATTTTATGAAGTTTTATGAATTTAAACAAATGGATTGAAGTTTTATAAGTAGAAAAGATGTTTTTTAAGGCTTTTTGAATGAAATAGAACCTACTTTAATATTTTAATAGAAACAGAATTTGATTTTGGTTTTGTTGAAAAATATGTTCAATTAGTGTTTTAAGGTCTTTAAGAAGAAAAAATAACAATTTTAAGTCTTTTTAGAAAATAAGGTCACGTTTTAGTGTTTTAACTTTGGAAAACTAAATTAAAGTTCTAAGATTTTAACTTTTGAAAAACACAAAAAATCCTAGTTTTAGCTACTGTGTAAAAAAAATTAGAATTTAGAATTTTATACCTTCTTTTGTAAGTTACTCCAAAATTGCTTCTTCTTGGATGAACTAGCTCCAACGACAAGCCTTTTTTGCCTTTGGAATCCCTTTAATCGTGATGCTGCTGTTCCAGAAAAGATTTAAATTGAATTTCTTCTTTTCCTTCTTTGATTTGGTTTCAAATTTTTCAAACTCCCTTTGGATTTCCTCTCTCTCGGCCTTTCCGTTTTAATTGCCTTTGGTCCTTTTTTTATATTAGTTTTAGGTTGCTTTTTCTTAATTATACACGGTAAGTGATATTAATAAAAAAAAAGAAATTAAAACCTAATTGGATTAGGTTTCGAAAAATTTGCGTCGAAAAATTTTGCGCTATCGAAAACTGTGGCAGCGGGCCAATTTTGGGCTAGTGGGCGTGTCGCCCGCAGGAAAATCCTGCGGGAAGTTATTTTGCCCGCAGGAATTTCCTGCGGGTGAAATAACTCGCCCGCAGGCTTGCGGGTGAAGTGCTGGGCCTACGGGCAGGAAATTCCTGCGGGCAAAATGCCCACTGGCCAGCACGACTACTTTTCGCTGCCGATTTTTATTTCGACTACGATTTTATTTTATTTTTAATTTTTAATTTTTATTTGTTTATTTTCATTTTTTATTAATAAAAATTATATACTAAGGTAAAAATTACTTAATTAAAATTATTTTGGACCAATTAGGCAACAAAAATCATTTTGGGCTAAATAAAACATATTAGATCGGATTGGGTCAAAAATTAAGGGTCTACACCTATATACATACAATATATACACCTCGCATATGTAAAATACATATACAAATTACAAGAGTGTCACTGTTTAAGTCATTGGAAAGTTATTTATTGATTCTAATAAAATAATTTATTCTTTAGAAGATAATATTTTAAATAAATAAATATAAGTATAAGCAATTTAAGAATTAATATAACATTTGTTAATGAAAATCTCTGCAAAATTTTCACCGTTTATAGTTTGGGTATCCCGAACAAAATAAACATACACAACCTGCACCAAAAGTCCACACTCCTAAAACATAATCTTCTATTCATATCTCCAAATAATTATTTCCATAATCTAAAAGTCAATAGTATCCTATGTTCATTTAAATGTACAGATGGTGTCTCATAAAAATTTTCATTACTTAAACTTTCTTTAAATTTATAATAATTTCATAAAATACATAATTTATACAAAACATAATGTGTTTATTAGAACAAATTAATAGCTGTATACTATGTAGTAGGCTCTGGTCTGGTGATAAGCTGATAAACTTCTTGTACTATCCAAAGACTCTAGACCTAGTCAGGTCAAATAGAGTTCTCCGCCTTTATCCTATCACTTGTGCAATGGACAATTCGCACTAAGTTATTTAACTAACGGTACATACGTTGATATAAAAGGAAATTTAAAGAACAATGCAAAGTTCCTTTGATTTGAAATTCACAATGTGGCATGCAAGCACATACTAGAACTTGTACATATTTTTTTAGAAACCATCATATGTTAATATACATCTTTAAAATATACTACAATATTCCCTAGTAAAATATAATCCCAGTAATATACCTCTTTAAAATATATTCTCAATAATTAGTTTTTCTAGTAATCTATCAAATGTACTATTATTATTGAAGCAAGATTAAATAGAGTTCAAATGAAACTCAAAACATGATTTGATTTGGTCATACTAATTGCTAGTGAGTGAGAAATAGGTTTAGAAAAGGGTTAGTCTTTCTTATTTTCCCTTCTTTTTTTTTTTTTGCTTTTTCTTTTTTCTCAATTTTTTGACATGGTAAAAGGATCACTAGTTAAATTTTTATTTTTTTTAAATATTCAAAAAGGAAATAAAATAAACGTGAAAAAAATTTTAAATTATTCTAGATTAAATATCAAATTAAGCTTTATGTGATTTTGATAAATATTTGGATTTTCTTTTATTGCAAATTAATGAATAAAGTGTGTGAAAAAAACAAGTAGTTCAAAGCGAGTGCGTTCAGGATGGTTTTTTTTTTTTTTTTAGTTTTTAGCTTTTTTTAAATAAAAAAAAACACATTCGTTAATATGACTAAGTTTTAGATTTTTTAGATTATATAAAAAATGGTTTTAGATAAATATGAAATTTATAAGATATAGTTTTTAACGTTTTAGTTTTGTGAAGGGATATATATCAATATAATTTTTTTTCTTTTTCTACTATTTATCTTATTTTTGCATATTGTTTTTTTGTACTTTTTTATTTTTTTTTTTGCAAATCTAATCGTCAACAAGCGGTGGCCGACAAGGCCCTTTTCCCTAAATATCTTAGGATATAAAATGAGAGGTTTGTCTTTTTTTTTATTTTTTTTAATAATTATCTATAATATCTGATAGTATCCCTACATTCTCCAGCTCGTCAGCTGAGCTACCTGTACGGTAGTCCCTTTGGCCAAGCTCTGCAGGAGAATGTTAGACCTTAGTGCTCGACATTTTAGTTTGACTAAACCTCTAATGTTTGGGTAGCTAGTCACTTGACATAACTGTTATACGGCCTGACACACCACCATTAGTGCTGACACTAGCTCAGACCTTGTCTCCATCCACTGCCTATATATAAGGGTTCCCCCAGAGATCTCTTTTTCTCCTCTCTTTACTCTCTTTATTTAGGCTGACCAAACCCTAACTTAGGCATCAGAGTCTCTTCCCAGGGAGCTCGGTCCCCCTCTCTTTGTCTTAAAGGTGGAAGAGCCACAGTAGTATGAACACCAAACCCGAGCTACAAGAGCTAGAACCATCCTGAGGAATTCCTTATCATCATTGGTGCGATGAGTGTGGACATGTTATTCCCCAGCAAAGGTGATGAAACCTCAGGTACGTGCCACAGCTCTTGCAAGAAAAGCACTACAGTCGCACTTTACTTTAACATTTTATACTATAGCACCCTTGCACACCAAACTCTTATAGCGCACTCTGACGCAGAAATTCTATAGTGCTCCTATGTGCACTATAAAATTCCGCATAAATCACAGAGCCTTTTAGTGCCCTAGTCCTATAATTATCTTTAGCACATATGATATAGCGCTCATGCACACACCAAACTATTGTAATGCTTTCTCATGCACCAATTTAATTATAGCACCCTAGTGCACACCATTTTTATAGCCTATTATCGAGGGTCAAGCCCAGTTCTCTAACCAAACATCAATGCTCTAAATGTACACTATAACTCATAGGCATTTTCTAAAACTTGTAAGTTTGGGGACTTGTGTAATAACACTTCTTGTGTGTATTTTCGAACCCCTACCTTTATGTTACTGTACAAGAGACATGTATATATGAATGTTTATAATTAGGTGCTTTGCCAATCCTCTAAAAGCACACCCAAGGGACTACTTGAAATAAATGCCATAGTAATGAAGGGGATGCTAACACCCCTGACTGTCGAGCAATGATATCCCCAACATTCAAGCACTTACATCCCTAATTGCCAAGCATCGACATTCAAGCTCATCCAAAGCCAATCACAAGCACTCAACCTCATTCAAGAGTCGAGAATTAGAGCTCGAGCTCATCAAAAAGGAATTTCCTACTCCTACACACTGAGTTATGGTCAAGTCAACAGCATAGACAAACTATTTACACTAAAAAGAGAAGCCAAGAACATGCTAAGAATAGAAGAGCTTGTGCAACTCCACCAGAAACAAGAGTCTAATAGGAATAAGACAGCTCGATCAGCTCTTTTAGAACTGTAGATGTTTAAAGAAGGCTCTCCCATGAGCCATACTTCAAAATAGGTGTCCCTAACTGACCATCGCAGATAAAACCTTAGGCTGGTAACTACTTTACAACTTCAATTCTTCATTTTTTATCTTATAAGTTCTTAAAGTTCATGTATGAATTTATAGTAAAACATGAAATGAAGTCTGGGTTGACATCCCATCATACTTAGTAGAATGCTCAATGCACAAGCGCCCGAGCGTGCATTATGACCCAAGCACACTGTATAATTGTGCTAATGGCATAACACAATAGCACGCTTGGTTGTATGTTGTGTTCGAGCAAGCCGAACAGAGGCCATAAACAAGTTAACACAACAGATAGAACATTTATTTCATTAATATCAAGTTTGATTTTGGACTGAGCCCTTAGGTTAATATGAATAATATATCACATAAAAGATGAAATAAAATACAAGCATTAACCAACTTCAAAAGAAAGATATTTCATTAATGGGAAAGAAGTTCATTACATAAAGAGCCCAGTCTTTACAATTTGTTAATAGACTGAGCCTAAACAAACCCAACAACTATTAAAAAAAATTACAAGTCTTAGTCCTTGTCCTCCCGGACCTCATCCTCTTTATCCCCTTCATCTTCATCATCTTCTACCTCAGTTTCATTAGCGCGTCGATGTCTATTTCCATCATCCAGGACAGGTTTATATTCGAGTACTCTTCCTTGAGTTGCTTTTACACAGCTTGCTAGTAGGCATAGACACCCCGAGCATAGCGCTTATCGCTCCTTACAAACTCAATAGCCAGTCCTTATTGAGCTACTTTGAAAGTGTCCTTTGCCAGGTGCAGCTCATCATCCTTGGTTTTCAGTGCGTCCTTTGCTAGACATAGCTCTTCAATTTTAGTTTTTAGAGCTTCTCGAGCTCACTTCAGCTCCTAATCCTTAGCACTTAAGGACTTCTCCATCTCTCACCTCTTGGAAATATCCTCATTGCAGCTCTTGGAGTCCTAGGAAAAGTTGGATACCATGCCCGCCACTTGATCTTCCATGATGTGGGCAAGTTGAGCGGCCTGTATAACATCATTTAGTTAGTTTTTATACCAAACATTGAATCCAAGTACCAAAGTTTGAGTTATTTCTTACCATGTGAGACATTGTCACCATCTGTTGTGCCACATCTTTCGAGCTCATCTGATTACTCGCATCTTTCATTTAGGATAGCTCGGTATATCTACTTTAGAACCTTCTTCGGACCAACATCCTATACCGAGTATGTTATACCATGTGGACCTACAAGTTTTTTGTTCACTGCCTCCACTAACCGAGCCATGCTGTAACAGTGGACTAGTGATTCTTTAGTGGGCCTAACAAGCATAATTTCTTGTCCTACCTCTCTATGAGGCAATATTTCTAGCACCACCCATAGAGGGAGAGTCATGTCCTCAGTAGAAGGTTCTTGCTTCTGAGTGGTATTGGTCTCAGTAGATTGCCCGCCCAATTGCTCATGAGCCATCCTGGCCTTTTTCTAAACCTCTCATCTAGCTTCCTTCTCAGTCAAGTGTTTTAGTTCTCTGCTCATTGATCCAGAGTGGATGCACAAATGAAACAATTTTCTTGCCTTAGCGGTAGGAGAAATGCTCTTAGTTGAAGCACATATAGATATAGTGCGAGAAATTGGAACGCAATATACATTGCCTCATTCCACCTTAACTGACCGGCAAAGTGTCAATAGACTAAGAGTTGAGAAAGGCCTCATTCCAGCAAGTGGATGGTGCATGCTGCCTTCAGCGAGTTTTCACCTCTCCTTTTGGTAGTAGGTTGATCTTTGTTTTTCTTCCTCACCCTTTAGTTATGGTAGGATTGGTCTACCACTTAGCTCATACAAGATAATCGAGTCGAGAACTAGATAATGCCTTATTAAGACAACAGAAACTCTCAATGGACCCTCCACGCGCTGGGCATACCTCTCCCATGTGTCTTTCTCATAGAAGAAACAAAACAATAGGGAAAGGAAAGACCCAGACAACCTGCCTAGGGCTCGAGGTTGAGCTTTATTTAAGAGAGAATGGGGAGTGAATAGAAAGGCTTCCATTTTCATTCTTGGTTTGGGGGCTTTCTTTCGGGCTCCTCTCGATCTTATTCACCGAAAAGGTTTAAGATGAAGTGCTTATGTCATCTAGGAACTCATGGCTAGAAATAATCCTTATTGTTTTTGATATTCGATAGGAATAATAAGAATCAAAGTCCAGGTTGGTTGGTGAGCCTAGTGATAGGAGACTATCTAGCTTGTTTCGGAGAGCACTTGTTGGGTTAAAGATTTTTTTGTTTCTAAATGTTATGGCCTAAATACTGAACTATTGACCCTACTTGTTTGGATGGGTGTTCACCCCAAAGTGCTCCTGGACTCCATGCATACCCCTGAATTCAAAGTCTCCTAGTTAGAAGAAGGATCTTTGTTGAATTTTTTAGATATGGATAGAGTCTCGCTCGGTTCGGTAAAGAGAGTTATAGATTCATAAGATTATGCCTTCACTTTTTATTATATTAGTAAAGCGCTACAACTAGCATAGTAGCCTGCAAAAAAAGCTCGAAAGCCTTAATCCTAAGTTGGACAAGGGATTGAGTGCATCTTTCCCCTTTCTATTAGTAAGGTTGTCAATTTCATTGCCTTGAGTTTGAATTCAGGGGTGCTAATGTGACCTTCCTTTAGCTGGCTCAAACGTGCTTCACCATAAGAGAGAGACTTTTCGGCTCATTGGCATGACAAATAGGCGCATTTAAAACATTGCTAATATGAGATTATCCTCTGCCGGAAGGATCAGTTTGACTAAGGCTCAATTTAGACTTCACCAAGAAATGATAAACTTAGGACCTCTGTATGTAAACTTGCTAGTAGAAAAAAAAATCTTTGCCTTTAGATATTTTGTGAGCAAGGATTTTTGCCCCACTCCCATGCTGAATGGTTCTTGCGACTTTGGCATTGTTAGGCTTAGGGCCTTAGACAACATAGGCTTAAACCCAGAGAAAATAGAGTCGCCACCCGGACGGGTCGGAAAAAAGAAAGGGGTGGATGACTTGATTCCTAAGGAATTCCCAACCCCTTATTTGGTTCGAAAAGTTGGGTATGTGTGGGGAAGGTGAGAATAACCCAGCACCCCCATAACACCCGGTTCATTGGAACCGGCCTCCTTTTCATGTCTTAATATTATAAAATTCTTAAATATAATGACATTACCCATACTACATATGATCAAAAGAATAAATAAATACTTTATTAAAAATCATAGTAATGTCCAAACAAATAAATAAATGGACACCCATCAAAGGATGGAAACATGTCCTTACATCATCCAATGTCTAAAACTAAATAGGACACCCACCAAAAGATGGAAACTTATCCTTTACATTAATCCTAAAATATGAAAATAATTTAAATTACATAAGCTTAATTAATGAGGTACCCACAAGGTGGAAACATACCTATAATATAATAAAAATAAAGTAAACCAATAAAAGACATTTAACCATTAATCATGAAAGTAAACCATTCATCATAAGGAAAATAAAGATCAAGATATGAATATATAAACTAAGAATATAAAGCAGGATTTAAATAACAATTAAAGACTATACAAGCTAGGGTTTTATGAATTATGGTTTAGGAAAATACGATTAGGGTTTAAGGTTTCTTTTTAAAAATAAGAATAGGGTTTTAACGTTTTAGGATTTATATTCAATACACTAGGGTTTTAGGGTTTTGAAATTAATATTATTCTAATTATTTTTTAAGTATTAAGCTACTGTAAAGATTTTGGAAAAATAACTTAATCAGGGTTTGGGGCTAATTAGAGTTTAGGAAGAAGTAGGATATTGGAATTTACAAGAATAATGATCAAAGCTTTGAAGTGGGAATGAACAAGCTATTATTTAAAAATTTTTGAGAAAAATTAAGTGAAGCTACTGTGATAATATGAAAAATAAAACTTTAAATGAAGCTATATGGCATACTGACTAAATAATCAAATATTTGGAAGAGGTGATGTTAAAGGGCTACTGGGTTCAATTTTAAACAAAGATTATGCATAGTAAAAATTATCAAAAGCATGTTATGATGAATTAATTAAGAAAATACCGTCGTTGTTGGCTCCGCCACAATTGCACTGTTGAAATTCTGGAGAAGCTTGATTCAAGACAACACAGTCTTGTTGCCTTGTGAATTGGAATGTTCTTTTGTGTTTGGTTGCTTCAGGTTGCTTCAAAAGTCAAGAGTTCGATGATAATTCTTGAGTAATTTTTTACCGTCCTTATTTATGTGTTTAAGATTACTATTTATATAATTTAAGATAAAACTTAATATGTTAAGGAAGTTAAAACTATTTATGAAATTAATTGACATTTTCGAGTAAAAATAGAATTTTGGTAAAAATCAGCCAATGCGCTAGCATGGGCTACAATGAGCGAACAACGAGGCTGGGATGCGAACAACCAGGCGAGTGCCTGTGAGGCGCTGCCCAATTCGTCATAGCATGCAACTGCGATGAATTGGGGCAGGCCACAGGCCCTTTCGACCTGTGACAAACTACCTTGCCGCATGTCGCTCACCGATTGGTCCATCCGATTTTTTTATTTTTTATTTATATATATATTTAAAAAAATAAATAAATATTAAATATTAAAATAAATATTAAAACATGTATTAAAATAAATAATAAATACCACAAAAATTATTTTGGACTTATTTTAAAATATTGGACTGGACTTGGTTAAAAATTAAGGGTCTATAGTTTGCCCCCTGCTTGAACGATCTGAAACTTTCAGTAGAAGAGAGTAAAAGGCAACATGACTTTTAGTAGATGAGGATGGATTCTCGAACCGAGATTTGGGTATTTAAAACCAACACTGGGTATTTGGACCCGAGACTAAATTTGATTTGGATACTTGGATTTGAGATTGGGTACTTGGACCCGAGACTAAATTTGATTTGGTTACTTGGACCCAAGACTGAATACTTAGACTCGAGACTGAATTAGATTTGGGTATATGGACCTGAGACTAAATTTAATTTGGGTATTTGGACCTGAGACTGGGTACTTAGACCCAAGACTAAATTTGATTTGGGTACTAGGACACGAGATTGAATTTGATTTGGGTACTTAGACCCGAGAGTGGGTACTTGGACCCGAGATTGAAATTGATTTGGTTACTTGGACCCTATAATGAATACTTGGATCCGAGACCAAATTTGATTTGGATACTTGGACCCGAGACTGAATTTGATTTGGATACTTGGATCCGAGATTGAATTTGATTTGGATACTTGGATCCGAGACTGAATTCTTAAACCCGAGACTGAATTTGATTTAGGTACTTGGACTTGAGACTAAATTTAATTTGGGTACTTGGACTCGAGACTAGGTACTTGGATCCGAGACTAAATTTGATTTGGGTACGTGGACCCGAGACTGAATTTGATTTGGGTACTTGGATTCGAGACTAGATACTTGGACCCAAGAATGAATTTGATTTGGGTACTTGGACCCGAGACTGAATTTGATTTGGGTACTTGGACTCGAGACTGAATTTGATTTGGGTACTTAGACCAAAGACTGAATTTGATTTGAGTACTTGGACCCGAGACTGAATTTCATTTGGGTACTTGGACCAAAGACTGAATTTGATTTGGATACTTGAACCCGAGACTGGGTACTTGGACTCGAGAATGAATTTGATTTGGGTACTTAGACCCGAGACTAAATTTAATTTGGGTACTTAAGCCCAAGACTAGGTACTTAGACCAGAGGCTGAATTTGATTTGGGTATTTGGATCCAAGACTGGGTACTTAGACTCGAGACTGAATTTGATTTGGGTACTTAGACCTGAGACTGAATTTAATTTGGGTACTTGGACCCAAAACTGGGTACTTAGACCCGAGACTGAATTTGATTTGGGTACTTGGACCTGAGACTAGGTACTTAGACCCGAGACTAAATTTGATTTGAGTACTTGGACCCGAAACTGAATTTAATTTGGATACTTGGACCCGAGACTAGGTACTTATACCCGAGACTGAATTTGATTTGGGCACTTGGACCTGAGACTGAATTTGATTTGGATGCTTGCATCTGAGACTGGATACTCAAACCCGAGACTGAATTTGATTCGAGTCTTGGATCCAAGACTGGGTAATGAATTTGATTGGGATACTTGGACTTGAGACTAGGTACTTGGACCCAAGACTGAATTTGATTTGGGTACTTAGACTCGAGACTAAATTTGATTTGGGTACTTGGACTTGAGACTAAATTTGATTTGGGTACTTGGATTTGAGACTGGGTACTTGGACCCAAGATTGAAAATAATTTAGGTACTTGGATCCGAGATTGGGTACTTAGACCCAAGAGTAAATTTAATTTAGGTACTTGGACCTGAGACTAGGTACTTGGAACCGAGACTGAATTTGATTTGGGTACTTAGACCAAAGACTGAGTACTTAGACTAGAGCCTGAATTTGATTTGGGTACTTGGACCCGAGACTAGGTACTTAGACCTAAGACTGAATTTGATTTGGGTACTTAGACCTGAGACTGAATTTGATTTGGATACTTGGGCCCAAGACTGAATTTGATCATGGACCCGAGACTCGGTACATGGGCCCAAGACTGAATTTGATTTGGGTATTTGGACTCAAGACTGAATTTTGGACTGACCTTTTATCAATTAAGAATTCTGGTTGTTCCATTCTTTAATGGATTGCGGGTCTTTATGCACTAAAAATGGATCTTTATCCATTGGAGATCGGGTGTTTACCCTTAAAACATGGATCTTTATCCTTTTGGACATTTTTCCTATATTAGCTTCAACTCTTCTAGCCGAATTATCTTTTGTCTTTTGCATCCTCATTCTTTTAAGAGTTCTAATGTTCCATTCTTTTGTGCTTCTTTTGCAAAATATTCAGTTATTTCTTAGCTGGCCTTCATATCTTCTCCTTGCCCCCTGTGTGGCAAAATATTTGCAAGTGAGTTTGAAAATGCTTTGTACACGCATAAACTCAAAAATTGAAAAGGAGACACTTTGCCCCTCTATGTAGGCTCAAACCAATGATTTTTCCTATGCAGGCTTATATTGATATTTGTGTTGTCTAGTTCCTCGCACAAGCATGCATTTCTTCTTTTGCAAAATGATTGGAGCTTCCTCAACCAATGGGCCTTCCATGCCCCCTAATTCCATATTCGCTTCATGTTTGCTTTATAGAGCATCTGTTGTTTACTTTGACAAAGAACAGATAACACAAGACAAAAAATGCAGTGTGATATGCATGAATAATACTTACAATGGTTCCACTGACTCACAGACTGTGGTGATCAGCTAAAGTTTTCTCACTAACTCCTTCCAGATGGTAGTTCAGGTCTTGCACTGGAATGGCAGAAGGCTTCGCTTTTATGGCTTTTATCTTAAAGATGTTGAAAACATGAATAATGGAGGCCCCAAGCAGCAGAGATACATCCATTTCAAACTAGGATTCAGCATGTCAATTGGTAGCTTCTTCATAACCTTGCCAATAATCATTTCCTTTGCCCAATGTGTCCTTCGAGGTTCGATGATTCGACATACTTCCCTTAACTTGAAGGCTTTAAACAGAATTTTTTTCCTTTTTTTTTTTAATTTTGATTTTGAAATCAAATGTTGGCTTTGTCAAATCAATGTCAATTTACCTCAGGACTCAAATTTTCAAATTAACATATCTATAACATGACAACCCTAGTTACTGTACTAAACTCGGGAATCATTTCTATTTAAGCAAGAATTGTTACATTTCAGATAGGCACATACACATTACTTGGCCAAAGGTCTCATTGGGTTTAAGTATTGTCTATCTCATATGCATGCTTATTCAAACTATCTCCACTAATAGACTCTACCTACCAAGAGAGATCAAGAGGTCTTTAATAGGCTTGAAACTGGGTCTATAAGGGACACATGTTAAATGAAGGCCATTTGTAAGTTGGAGCTATTGTGACATTATAGGCAAACCTTCACACTATAAACTTCTTGTTTAGGCATCCGGAAGCGTGAAAAGATAGAGCTTTGAACATTCTTCTTTCTTCTTGACATGAATCTGGATCTTGATTAGGATAGTCTTTGCCTTTGTAAAAAGTTTGGTACCCGTATTCTTTTCCTCTTCTTCTTTTCCCTTTTTCTTTCTCTTTCCTTTTTTTCTTTTTTTGTTTCTTTTTTAGCTTCTTTATCATTTTGTCCTTCTTTCCAGTGGGACTGTCAAGTATAGGGCCTTCAAGAACTAGATGACCTTTCTCCTACCTCTCTGATTTTGGTTGGGTTGGACCGATTTAAGTCAAACTGTCTTTGCCTTCTACTGCTTTAGGTAAAGGAAAACTCGGTTAGCTTTCTGGACTGCCATTTGTATTTTCTTTTCCTTTTGATTTTTCGAACAAACTCAGGACCCATTTTTTTCTTTTTTTTTCTTTTGATTTTTCTCTCTTTCTTTTTTTCCTTTTCTTTTATTCTTCTTTTTTGTTTTGTTTTTTTATGTTGGGTCCTAGCTCCAAAAAGATTATCTTGCTTGCACCATTCTATACTTCTGTTTATGGATGAGTGGAGCAGAGTGAGTCTTATTTCAATAAGGATAAATCATTTGTTGTCCTGATGTCATCTTAAAAAATTGGAGATATTAGGTTTAATATCAGGTGAACTTCAACTACCCTTATGGTCTTGAGAACTTCAACTATCCATATGGTCTTGACTATGCATTCCTTTCTTTTATCTTCTTGCCTCTTCACCTTAGTGATCATTAGATTTGTCAAAAGTGTAACAACAGCTAGGGGTAGGTCATTGGGCTTATAAGTCAATCTCATAAAAGCTCAAAGGGACAACTAGGGATTGATGTTAACATGGGTGGATACTAGTTGTCAACTTATCAAACAATGCCTAGATCATCTCTCTCTTAAATAAACAGAGTTCAATTTTGCCTCGAAAGTCCATCAAAGCATGTTCTAAGACTGACTAGGACCTAGACAAAGGTCATTATGCATGAGCCCTCTCTAAGCAAGCATACAAAGCCCAATGCTATAGAACAATTCCCTCACCTAGTAAAGTCATTCAGATCATGATACATAGATATACCAACTTATGAATATCAAGCTAAATTTGTCATCGGTTGAGCACCATAATGAACAAAGACCATGAAAATTTTGATGAAAATAATTTATTCAAACAAACATAATTTGAAAAACATAATTGTTCCAATTAAATGTTAAAGAAAGCAAAATAAATAGAGCAACACTCCAAGCTAAGGGAAGTTTGTTGAATAAAATTTCTCCTAATTCTGCATCTTCCTCCACTTCTCCTCCTACCATGAAGGCTGCTGGCGGAGGTACTCTTCCAAATTTAGGCAAAGGATTGCTCTTGGAATTGGGCTTATCAGGCTTAGGCAACTTTCCACTATCAATTAAATTCTAGATCTCACTCCTCAACTTCATACAATTGTCCGTTTCGTGTCCAGGCCTTTGATGAAATTGGCAAAATGCCTTAGTATCAAAGTTAGGTGGAAGAGGATTAGGCAAAGGACAATGAGTCAAGGGTTGTAACAATCCCTTCTTTTGTAGCTTATTGAGAACCCAAGACAGGGACTTCCCTAATTCAGAAAAATGCCTCATTCCTCCTTGACCAGTGGCATTAACATCAGCTTCCTTTTGTGTACTTTAATTGCTAGGCTGATAATTCTGTTTTGCAGAAAAATGGTTCTTCTTTCTTTCCCACTCTTCTATTTGCAATCCCACTTGGAGAAGATCTCTGAAATCCCTTATAAGTGTGTGAGACAGCCTCTCACAGTGATTGGGCAGGACGCCTCTGACTATCATCCTGATTTGGCCCGACTCATCAGGCCTCCTTTTGAGAAATGCAGCCTTATTTCTCCATCTTTTCACGTAGTCCACAAAATTCTCATTTGGTCTTTGTCTAATGGTTTCCACCTTCATCAAGGTAACTTCCAGCCTGACATTGTACCCATACTGTTGAATGAAAGCCTTGTATAGCAAATCCCAGCTCTTTTGTGTGTCGTCCTCCAAGGTGTTGAACTAGTTTTGGACAACAGGGTCCAATAAGAGCATAAAGTACCTTAGAGTTTGAGCCTTAGTAGCTCAGGCAGACTACATAGTAGTGATGTACTGCTTAACATGCAAGTGAGGATCCTATGCTGTTGTACCTAGCGAAGGAAGGCTTTTTGAACTTGTAAGGGACCTGCTCATCTTGTTTGAACAGTTTGTCGACCTCTGACATTTCTTCAGTTTTTAGCTTCTTTTCAAATTTCTTTTCCAAATCAGCCATCAGTTTCTCAACATCTGAAATTTCAGTCTTTTCTATTGCCGATCTTTCAACAACCTTTGGATCCTTTTTCTTGTCTTAAGGATATTGGAAATATTGAGCCCAGTCGTCAAAGGCTACTTCACCAACCTTAGCCTTACTGTTGTCTTTCTTCATGCTTGCGGATGCTTCAGCAGTGTTCCCAAATATTTTAGCCATTTGACTCTTCATGATCTCAGCTAGGGCCCCCTTTAGTTCTTCCATCTTGACTTCAAGGGAATCATCCAACATATTTTGAATCTTCTCAGGTTCCATTGCTTTTGGTGAGAAGCTAACTAAGTTGTTGTTGGATTCTTCATCACCGGCATAGATTGGATTGTCGTAGGCTTTTGAACTGTTGTAATCCAGGGCTGTAAGCCAGAAAGGATTAATGATATGAGATGCAAATGTATGTATGCATGTATGCACAAACAACAAACAAAGATAGTTAGATGTCCCTTCCAACCTTTTAACTTCCACACACGAATGTCGAGTCTCTTTTCCTAGGTGTATGGTCAATAAAATACCAACGTGGGATATTTTTCTTGTGAAAAATTCCCTCGGATGGTTTAACCAATAGTTATATTTTCAAAAATGGAAATTAGTTCATGATAATTCCCATTAATTAGGTTTTAATCCATCAAATCAACTAAAGCAGCTTTTATGCTATATTGGATTAAAACTAAATTAAGAGGTTTACTATAAATAGATTTCTCACTTGAAAAAGTAACTAATGATTCATGCCAAAAACAAGCCCATGATTAATAATTCTTAGTATAAATTAGGCTCACAATTGATTTTTGGTATTTTCATAATTGATCTAAATATTTGTAAACTCATTCAAAAGGTCATAATTAAGTAAAGATAGTTTTGTTTCAAAGCCCATAAAAAGATTTTAGAAAAAATAAATTTTGGGTTTTGTATTTGGGTCATGAGAAAAAGAATTTTTGACTTGTTTTGGAAAAGTTTTATGTCCAAAGACCATTTTAAAAATTTTGAAAATAGCTTTGGTCTTTTGGATTTAGAGGAAAAAAGTTTTTTGAGCTTATAATGTAATTAGGTCATATTAGAAAAAGAACAAACCAAATAAGCCATGATTTAAACTAAGATAAATTTTTCATAGTCAAACAACAAACATTTGAGGTGAAACCTAAGGAAAGTAACTAGGCCAATTACATGAGCTTTAGTCTTTGGGTTGAAAGGCTTAGGTTCCCATAGCAAGTATATACCAAAAGGTACAAGGCTATGAGTGGTTATGCCATGCTCGATCTCCATACCTTGAGTGAAAGTATGGTATCCCTTACATAATACAACACGGGTAACACGGGTGTCCTAACTCATGCACACGATGCAATCTAAATGATGAAATGGCTAATATCATAATAAGAAAGAATAGAATAATATAAAGACCAAAGGAATCAACTTCTCTTATCCCCAGTGGAGTCGCCACTATGAGCGGGGATTTTCATCCCCACTCTGACGTGGAATGGTTCTTATGACTTCGGCACTGTTAGGCTTAGGGCCTTAGAGAACACGGGCCTAAATCCGGAGAAAATGGAGTCACCACCTGGATGGGCCGGGAAAAAGAAAGTGGTGGATGACTCGATTCCTAATGAATCCCCAACCCCTTATTGGGTTTGGAAAGTTGGTTACGTGTGGGGAAGGTGAGAATGACCCAGCACCCCCACAATGCCTGGTTCATTGGAATCGGCCTCCTTTTCAGGTCTTAATATTATAAAATTCTTAAATATAATGACATTATGTAATATCCTCATGTTTGCCTTAGAAGTCTTGGTTGTGTTGTTGTTGTAAATTGGATTGAATGTATATGTTATGTGATAAGAAAAGAAATTGGAAAGAGAATGCTTGTGTATATGTGTTTTGGGAAAGAAAAGAGGGTTTAGAGAAAAGTGTATATATTGTTTATATGCTTGTATAATTAACATATACATAAGTCAAAGGGAGAGTCAATGGAAGAGAGATATTTATTTTGTGAGGGTGGAATTACATAAATGGGCATTTAAGTTAAATGAAAGCTAGAACAAATGGAAAAGGGTGTTTTGGTAATTGTTTAGTTAAAAAACTCTTAGTGGAGATTAAAAGGAAAATTTGACTTTGCTTCTTCATAATTTCTTCTTCTTCTCCATGTGTGGCCGGCTTCTCCATAGATAAAGGAAAGCAAGAGGCAAAGAGAATATCTTGAAGAGTTAAGCTCAAATTGAAGAAAGATTAAGTGATCAAGTGTTGATTCAAGAAGTTTATAGCTTTGGTAAGTTTTCTTTTAGATCTTTTGCTTGTTTGAAATGATATGTGGATTTGATAGATGATCTAAGAGTATGTTGCTTGATTTTGTTATACTCAAGTGTGTTTGATTAGTTTGATCTTGGATTTTAAGGATGAATTGATGAAAGAAGTAGTTGATTTTTGAAAGATGGAGAAGGATGTTGGTTTTAGGGTTTTGAGATGGTTGGTGTTTAAATGTAATTTTAATGTATGGTTAAAGTGATTCTTGTGATGAGGATGTGAAATATGTGTTTATGTCATTGATTGTGTTCATTTGAATGAGATTGTTGTTGTGTAAAAAGTGTGTAAATGAAATTGAAAGAGTGTTGGCTTTGGTTAGGGTTTTGGTCATGGGTGACACGGCCAAAAGCAATGAGAGACACGGCCAAGTCAAGGAAATTAGGGCGTGTTGGATTGGTTTTTGAGAGACACGGCCGTGTCCCATGCCAGTGTTTGTCACTACCAAAATTTAGTTGAGAGACACGGCCACAAGCTTGGCCGTGTCCCTTGCCCGTGTTTGTTACTGGAAGTTGTGGTTGAGAGGCACGGCCACAAGCTTGGCCGTGTCCCTCAAGTGTGCTGCCCGTGTCCCTCAAATGTGTTAGATAAGGTTTTGATTCTTTGTTCTTTTTGCATTGTTTTGGTTCTTCAAAGGTAATTGTGTACCTAAACCTAAACCTAAACACTTTAAACATACTTAAATCAATGAATGACATAAACAAATGCATGTGTAAGATCCTAAAGCTATGAACAATGGTATGTGATATGTATTGTGAATCTTGTAAATGATAATGTGTGATATGGATAATGTATTTTGAAATACTATATCAATGATGCTATATGCATAATATGAATGGAGATGTGAAATGTGATGCAAAGCCATTGTGATTGGCTATGATGATGAAATTGAAAGAAATAAGGCATGTTTGCCTAAATGTTGATGAGAATTGAGAATGGAAATGATAACTAAATAATAAATGAATTGTGTGGCTAATGTGTTATTCCATTTTCAGAGTTTGTTGTTGGTGGCATGCCTAATATGAGTAACAATCTCTTGAAGTTAGGTTGGATTGAATCCTTGAAGCCTAATTGAGATGTTACAACCCTTGAAGCTAGGTTGGGTTGGTTATTGAAGCCAAGTTGGGTTGAAGCTTAGCATGCTTTGCTCCCCTTGAAGCTTGGTTGAACCTAATCCTTGAAGCCTAGTTAGGTCTATGATATTGATAAATGTGATAACAAAACCAAAGCATTAACTCTGAAAATTGAATGGCATATTAGTGTATCTTGGGCCCATGCTTGTCTTTGCTTAGTGTTGTTCATGAATGGTTTAATGAATAACTAATGAGGCATATGAAAAGATGTTGAAATGTGATAAGTTTACATATGTTGGATTATGAAATGTAAAGGTATGTTGTTAGCTTTGCATATATGATGTTACATGTATAATATGGATTGAGAATTGGCATTACATTGCATTAAAGCATATCAATAGCATGTTTTATCTTACTAAGCCCTTGGCTTAGCGCGATAGTGTTTAATCGCGCAGGTGATAGAGTTGATAGAGTTGAACCCGAGAGCTCTGCGAAACCGAGTGAGAGTAGATGTTGAAGAGTAGATTTTGGGAACTTAAAGATAAGAGAAGATTTGCCAATCATGTATAACTCTTTTAATATTTTGTAAAGTATTGTTGATAATGTGAATATACGTATATTTGTAAATATGGATTTAAATGTTTTCATATATGTAAATCTATTTTACAAATTCCGCTGCGTATTAACTAAATGTATCTATATATTTATTTTGTTTTGTATTACAAGCTAATTACTTATTTTTCTAAAATGCATAATGAGAAAGGTGATGGTATCTTTTAAAATGATTTGAACGTTGATGAAAAACCGTAACATTCCTATGTTCGGTGCACGTATGCTACATTATGGTATTGTAGTGTGCGTGTATTGGATGTGGGGGTGTTACAATTGTTTTGGTATCAGAGCCTAGGTTTGAGATTCTCAACCTAGGTAAAATGTAAGAAAAAGAAATGTTTTTGATTTTAAAAAGTTGGTTTTGAAATAAAATACATGTTTGGGATTGGCAATCTCTGATCTTTAATAAGGTATAATCTGCTGTGTTTGCAGACATAGGTTGTGATGGACTCTCACTTACGGCAATCAGTAGAGGGTAGTGCTGAAAGCGTTGCTCCTGATGAGGTTAGAGAGGCAGCTAGAGTTGATAGTGCTGGGGAGGCACTTGCTTCAGTGTTGGGTAGACCAGCTGGTGAGGATGTTCCACCAGTTTGGCTTAGGCATGTGATAGAGGCTTTGAGGCCAGCACCAATGCAACCACCGCCACCCCCACCACAGCCTGCGGTATCAGTGAGGCATTATGATAAACTAAGAAAGTATGGAGCAGAGGATTTCTTTGGTACGGTTGATCCAGCTGTAGCTGAACAGTGGCTAGATAGAGTACAGAGAGTATTTGTTCAGTTGCAAGCCACTTCAGAGGAAAAGTTTGACTATGCAAGATCATTGCTGCAGAAGGATGCATACGACTGGTGGAAGACAGTGCCCCATTCTATGGATGATCCACCAACCTTGTCATGTGCGGATTTTCTGAGAGAATTTGAATTGAAGTATACTCCTAGGGAGTACAAAGACATGAAGAAGATGGAGTTCTTGAGCTTGAAGCAAGACAGCAAGATTGTAACTGAATATGAGGTTGAGTTTATTCGATTGAGCCAGTATGCTGGGGGCATTATATCTGATGAGATAGATAGATGCAGGAGATTTGAGGAGGGATTGAGGCCCTCTATCATGTGCTTAGTGGCTGGATCTCGATATCATGATTTTTCCCAGCTTGTGGCAGCAGCTCGGAGTGTGGAGCGAGCTCGGGGTATTGCAGCTGCTTCTGAGGAAGAGATCAGGGTTAGGAGGCCCCAGTTTGAGGCAGGGTCTTCTTCTGTGAAGAGAGGTAAAGGAAGTTTTATTCCTCGGATCAGTAGGAGTCAGAGGTCAGTGGTAGGTCAGCGCAGTTCCAGAGACAGAGATTTAGACCTGCAGTTTCAGTGGCGAGTGCTCCGACCCCAATGACTCAGAGATCCACTCCACCCATTTGCATTCATTGTGGTAGACCACATGGTGGTCCTTGCTGGAAGACTGGTGTAGCAGGGGTTTGTTTTGGATCACCAGATCACTTTGTTAGAGATTGTCCTGAGAGGCAAGAACAGATGTCAGTTGATACTGCAGCTTCTCGATCTAGTGTGAGGGGAGGTCGAGGAGGCAGAGGTAGCAGCCGGGGAGGCAGATCTGGGTTCAGTGCTAGAGGAGGTTCTACATCCAGAGAGAGTAGACCAGAGGAGGTTGGACCTTCCCAGAGGATATATGTTATGCAGAGGCAACCAGATGCTTCGGCAGTCATAGCTGGTACTTTTTCTTTATTTGATACTTCGGTACTTGCTTTGATTGATCCCGGATCCACCCATTCTTATATTAGTGCATCCGTTTTGCCTGTGTCTGATATGCATGCTGAGTCCCTAGGATTTGATGTGTTGGTGACAAATCCTTTAGGGCATAGTGTGATTGTGAGCAAGGTGCACCGAGATAGTGCAGTGAGGGTGCAAGGTGAGGAGTTCCTTGGAGATTTGATTGAGATGCCATTTAAAGAATATGATGTGATTCTAGGCATGGACTGGCTATCTAGACATGGAGCGGTGGTAGACTGTAAAAGGAAAATTGTTTCTTTGAGAACTGCTGATGGTAGAGAGGTGATAGTATCTAATGAGCAGGAATAGCTAGCATCCTTATTTGTTTTAGCTGTTGCAGCTAGGAGATTGTTTAGAAAGGGGTGTGAAGCCTATCTTGCTCATGTGGTAGATACTAGAGTGAAGGGTTCCCCTATTGATAGTATAACCACAGTTGCAAAGTTCCCAGATGTGTTTCCAGAGGAGTTGCCAGGGTTACCTCCTGAGAGAGAGGTGGAGTTCGGTATTGAATTGTTGCCTGGTACCACTCCTATCTCTATTACTCCTTATAGAATGGCACCAGTAGAATTGAGGGAGTTGAAAGTGCAATTGCAGGAGTTGTTGGACAAAGGAGTTATTCACCCCAGTGTTTCTCCTTGGGGAGCTCCTGTGCTATTTGCGAAGAAGAAAGATGGTACTATAAGGTTGTGTATCGATTATAGGCAATTGAACAAGGTGACTATTAAAAATAAATATCCTTTGCCTAAAATTGATGACCTCTTTGATCAATTGAAGGGTGCAGCTGTGTTTTCTAAAATTGATCTGAGATCAGGGTACCATCAGCTGAGAGTCAGAGCTGAAGATGTTCCTAAGACCGCCTTTCGGACCAGGTATGGGCATTATGAGTTTCTAGTTATGCCTTTTGGTCTGACGAATGCACCGGCAGCTTTTATGGATTTGATGAATAGGGTGTTTAGGCCCTATTTGGATCAGTTTGTGGTAGTGTTCATTGATGATATTCTGGTGTATTCGCGGAATAAAGAGGAACATGACAAGCATCTGCGGATTGTGTTGCAGATTTTGAGAGAGAAGCAGTTGTTTGCTAAACTGTCGAAGTGTGAGTTTTGGTTGGACCAAGTAGCTTTTCTCGGTCATATAGTTTCAGCAGAGGGTATTAGAGTTGATCCGAGTAAAGTTGAAGCTATTCTGAATTGGAGTCCACCCAAGTCTGTGACTGAAGTTAGAAGTTTTCTGGGTTTGGCAGGCTATTACCGACGGTTTGTGAAAAGATTTTCTTTGATAGCTACTCCACTCACCAGATTGCTTCGTAAGGGAGTTAGATTTGTGTGGACGGATCAGTGTCAGGCTAGCTTTGAGCAATTGAGAGAAATGTTGACTCAAGCGCCTGTTCTTACTTTACCTGTGGAAGGCAAACCATATGTGATCTACAGTGATGCTTCACATAGTGGTTTGGGTTGTGTTCTGATGCAAGAAGGTAAAGTTATAGCTTATGCATCTCGACAGTTGAAACCGCATGAGCTTAATTATCCGACCCATGATTTAGAATTGGCAGCCATTGTGTTTGCATTGAAGATTTGGCGACATTATCTGTATGGGGAAAAGTGTTTTATCTATACAGATCACAAAAGTTTAAAATATTTGGGTGTCCAAAAAGAGCTCAATCTTCGGCAGAGGAGATGGTTGGAATTGATTAAAGACTATGACTGTTTGATTGATTATCATCTAGGTAAAGCAAATGTTGTTGCTGATGCCTTGAGTCGGAAGTCTTTAGCAGGTTTAACTGTTTATTCGCTCTCGTTGCTTGTTGAGTTGAGAGCATTGCATGCCAGTTTTGTATCTTGTGATGATGGTGCATTGTTGGCACAGTTGCATTTGAAACCAGTTTTGTTGGATCAGATTAAAGAGGCTCAGTTGGCTGATGAGAAGATTCGAAAGATTGTGTAAGATTGCCAGAACGGGAAAAGTAGAGATTTTATTGTGAGAAATGATGGGAGTCTCTGGTTTAAGAACAGATTGTGTGTACCCGATGATGCAAATTTAAAAAGAATCATTTTGGAAGAAGCACATCAGTCAGTGTTTGCTATGCATCCGGGCAATACCAAGATGTATCATGATTTGAGACAGCATTACTGGTGGATTGGGTTGAAGAGAGACATTGCTGAGTTTGTATCAAAATGTCTCACTTGTCAGAAGGTAAAAGCAGAGCATCAAGTTCCAACCGGGTTGCTTCAACCGTTGTCAGTACCTGAATGGAAGTGGGAAAGAGTGACAATGGATTTTGTGTCTGGGTTGCCATTGACACAAAGGAAGCATGATGCTATATGGGTAATTGTGGATAGATTGACTAAGACAGCTCATTTCCTTCCGGTTCGGATGGATTACTCTTTGGAGAGGTTAGCTAAGCTGTATATCCATGAGATTGTAAAGTTGCATGGGGTTCCAACTTCTTTAGTGTCTAATCGAGATCCTCGGTTTACTTCAAGATTTTGGAAGAGTTTGCAAGGTGCTTTGGGTTCTCGACTGCACTTCAGCACTGCTTTTCATCCACAGACGGATGGACAGTCAGACAGGGTGATACAGATTGTCGAGGATATGTTGAGGAGCTGTGTCATTGATTTCTCTGGAAGTTGGGATAGATTTCTACCTCTTGTGGAGTTTGCTTACAATAATAGTCATCAATCCAGCATTGGTATGGCCCCATTTGAAGCATTGTATGGTAGACGGTGCAGAACACCTCTATGTTGGAATGAACTTGGTGAAAGTAAGTTAATTGGTCCTGATTTGGTTAAAGAAACTGAAGAGAAAGTGAAAATGATTCGAGATAGGTTGAAAACAGCTTCGGACCGACAGAAATCTTATTCAGATTTGAAGAGGAGAGACATTGAATATAATGCGGGAGATAAAGTATTTTTGAAGGTGTCTCCTTGGAAAAAGATCTTGAGGTTTGGTCGGAAAGGAAAATTGAGTCCTCGTTTCATTGGACCTTATGAAGTATTGGAAAGAGTTGGGCCAGTTGCTTATCGACTCGCTTTGCCACCTGAGTTGGATCGTATTCATAATGTATTTCATGTTTCTATGTTGAGAAAGTACAGGTCGGATCCATCTCATGTGTTGCCATTTGAATCTATCGAAGTGAGCCCAAATTTGACATTTGAAGAGGAACCAGTTGCTATCTTGGCACGTGAAGTGAAAGAGTTGAGAAACAAGAGAGTGCCATTGGTGAAGATTTTGTGGAAGAATCATAAAAAGGAAGAGGCAACTTGGGAAAGTGAACAAATCATGAGAGAGCAATATCCTCAATTATTTCGGACTTGATATCAGGTAATTTCGAGGACGAAATTTCTTTTTAGAGGGGGAGAATTGTAATATCCTCATGTTTGCCTTAGAAGTCTTGGTTGTGTTGTTGTTGTAAATTGGATTGAATGTATATGTTATGTGATAAGAAAAGAAATTGGAAAGAGAATGCTTGTGTATATGTGTTTTGAGAAAGAAAAGAGGGTTTAGAGAAAAGTGTATATATTGTTTATATGCTTGTATAATTAACATATACATAAGTCAAAGGGAGAGTCAATGGAAGAGAGATATTTATTTTGTGAGGGTGGAATTACATAAATGGGCATTTAAGTTAAATGAAAGCTAGAACAAATGGAAAAGGGTGTTTTGGTAATTGTTTAGTTAAAAAACTCTTGGTGGAGATTAAAAGGAAAATTTGACTTTGCTTCTTCATAATTTCTTCTTCTTCTCCATGTGTGGCCGGCTTCTCCATAGATAAAGGAAAGCAAGAGGCAAAGAGAATATCTTGAAGAGTTAAGCTCAAATTGAAGAAAGATTAAGTGATCAAGTGTTGATTCAAGAAGTTTATAGCTTTGGTAAGTTTTCTTTTGGATCTTTTGCTTGTTTGAAATGATATGTGGATTTGATAGATGATCTAAGAGTGTGTTGCTTGATTTTGTTATACTCAAGTGTGTTTGATTAGTTTGATCTTGGATTTTAAGGATGAATTGATGAAAGAAGTAGTTGATTTTTGAAAGATGGAGAAGGATGTTGGTTTTAGGGTTTTGAGATGGTTGGTGTTTAAATGTAATTTTAATGTATGGTTAAAGTGATTCTTGTGATGAGGATGTGAAATATGTGTTTATGTCATTGATTGTGTTCATTTGAATGAGATTGTTGTTGTGTAAAAAGTGTGTAAATGAAATTGAAAGAGTGTTGGCTTTGGTTAGGGTTTTGGTCGTGGGTGACACGGCCAAAAGCAATGAGAGACACGGCCAAGTCAAGGAAATTTGAACGTGTTGGATTGGTTTTTGAGAGACACGGCCGTGTCCCATGCCAGTGTTTGTCACTACCAAAATTTAGTTGAGAGACACGGCCACAAGCTTGGCCGTGTCCCTTGCCCGTGTTTGTTACTGGAAGTTGTGGTTGAGAGGCACGGCCACAAGCTTGGCCGTGTCCCTCAAATGTGCTGCCCGTGTCCCTCAAATGTGTTAGATAAGGTTTTGATTCTTTGTTCTTTTTGCATTATTTTGGTTCTTCAAAGGTAATTGTGTACCTAAACCTAAACCTAAACACTTT
Organism: Garcia nutans; assembly: GCA_947685225.1. Lineage (NCBI taxonomy): Eukaryota > Viridiplantae > Streptophyta > Magnoliopsida > Malpighiales > Euphorbiaceae > Garcia > Garcia nutans. Next base: position 44,292,573 of record CANTUV010000045.1, read on the forward strand.
AAACATACTTAAATCAATGAATGACATAAACAAATGCATGTGTAAGATCCTAAAGCTATGAACAATGGTATGTGATATGTATTGTGAATCTTGTAAATGATAATGTGTGATATGGATAATGTATTTTGAAATACTATATCAATGATGCTATATGCATAATATGAATGGAGATGTGAAATGTGATGCAAAGCCATTGTGATTGGCTATGATGATGAAATTGAAAGAAATAAGGCATGTTTGCCTAAATGTTGATGAGAATTGAGAATGGAAATGATAACTAAATAATAAATGAATTGTGTGGCTAATGTGTTATTCCATTTTCAGAGTTTGTTGTTGGTGGCATGCCTAATATGAGTAACAATCTCTTGAAGTTAGGTTGGATTGAATCCTTGAAGCCTAATTGAGATGTTACAACCCTTGAAGCTAGGTTGGGTTGGTTCTTGAAGCCAAGTTGGGTTGAAGCTTAGCATGCTTTGCTCCCCTTGAAGCTTGGTTGAACCTAATCCTTGAAGCCTAGTTAGGTCTATGATATTGATAAATGTGATAACAAAACCAAAGCATTAACTCTGAAAATTGAATGGCATATTAGTGTGTCTTGGGCCCATGCTTGTCTTTGCTTAGTGTTGTTCATGAATGGTTTAATGAATAACTAATGAGGCATATGAAAAGATGTTGAAATGTGATAAGTTTACATATGTTGGATTATGAAATGTAAAGGTATGTTGTTAGCTTTGCATATATGATGTTACATGTATAATATGGATTGAGAATTGGCATTACATTGCATTAAAGCATATCAATAGCATGTTTTATCTTACTAAGCCCTTGGCTTAGCGCGATAGTGTTTAATCGCGCAGGTGATAGAGTTGATAGAGTTGAACCCGAGAGCTCTGCGAAACCGAGTGAGAGTAGATGTGTAATATCCTCATGTATACCTTAGAAGTTTTGATTATGTTATTATTGTTGTTGTTATAAATTGGATTGAATATATATGTGTCAAATTGCAAGAGAAAAGAAATTGAGAAGAGAATGGTTATGTATTTGTGTTTTGGGAAAGAAAAGAGGGTGTAGAGAGAAGTGTATATGTTGTTTATATGGTTGTATAATTAACATATACATAAGTCAAAGGTGGAGTCAATGCAAGAGGATATTTTTGTGTGACATGTGTAATGATTATAATGGGCACATATGAGACAAAAGGTTAATTAAATGGATGAGGGCATGTTGGTAATTGTTTTGTTAAATTGGGTGGTGGAGATTTAAAGAAGAAGAAATGGTTGATTTGTATTCATTCTTCTTCTCTTCTCATGTGTGTGCCGGCCATTGAAGAAAAGAGAGAGCAAGAGAGGTGTTCTTGAAGCTAGAACCAAATTGAAGAGGCAATCAAAGGGATTGGTTAGAGATTTGTGAAATTTCTTTATCTAAGGTAAGACTTCTCTTGTTTTCCTTTGTCAATTTTGAAGTTGTGTCTAAAAGAAATTGTGATTTATTGATGTGATGATTTGGTGTGTTTGATATGTGTTTATAAGTGTTTAAAGTGATTGTAAGTTAAAAGATGGAATTGGTGTTGGTTTGGTTGTGAATATGGTAAGATATGTGAAGGTTGATTGTGGAAGATCAAGTGGGAAGTTGGTTTTAAGGTTTGGTATTGGTGAATGTTTTAATGTAATGTTTATGTGTTGTTTAAGTGGTTAATGTGATGAATATGTAAGATATGTGTTAATAACATTGATTAGAACAAATTGAATGAAGTTATTGTTGTGCAAAGGGTGTGAAAATGCATTTGGAAGAGTGTTGGTTTTGATTAGGGTTGTGTTCTTGAGTGACACGGCTAGAATCGATGAGAAACACGGCCAAGACTTGAGAAATTTGGGTGACACGGCCAAGTTGGAGGGATTTTGGCCGTGTTGGTTATGTTTTGGGGTGACACGGCCACTGGCTTGGCCGTGTCCCTTGAGTGTGTTTGCCACTGCCTGAGTTGTGTTGAGAGACACGGCCGTGTCCTTGCCCGTGTCTGCCTCGGGAAGTTTTGGTTTTGAGAGACACGGCCACAAGCTTGGCCGTGTCCCTTGGGTGTGTTTGCTACTGTGATGGTTTTGGTTCTTCATGCATTGTTTGATTCTTCAAAAGTCTTGTGCTCCTAAACATTTTATATACACCCTAAGTACTTTGTAATCAAAGAATGACCTAAACAAATGTATGTGGATGATTCTAAACCTATAAATAATGATCTTTGGATTAGGTTTTGAAGAGATTGTGTTGCATTAACCTAAATGTTGAGAATTCTTGGAAGAGGAAATGTATAGAGGAATGGGAATAGTTCTTGAGGTAAGTACCAATACATATGATTGTATTTAATTACATAATTTGAGGCTTAACACATTTGTTTGCAAATGTGTTAAGTGATCTATTATATTGTTAATATAATTGGACTAAGGTGATGATTGAATGATGTGAAGGATGTGAAGATCATTAACAAGGTAAGCATAAACTCTATTTGATTGTATATCCTTATATGTCTTTGAACATTAACACATTGGGATGAAAGTGTTAAATAAGCTATTATATTGTGAATGTAAATGAAGAATGTAAATTGCTATATATATATAGATATATATAAAGGATGAAATATGAAATGGGAAAGGTAGGAAGAAATGAGGTTCATTCTTAAGGTATGTGCAATTTGTTGTGATAAATGCTCTAGTAATGAATGATGTTAATGTGTTTTGAGAAGTGAGAAAATGTTATGTTATATGCATTGTGAATCTTGTGTATGGCAATGTATTATATGAATAATATACTTTGAAATGTGATATCAATGATGTCATATGTATCATATGGATTGAGATATGATATGATATGAAGCCATTGTGATTGGCTATGATGATTCAATTGAAAGAGATAAGGCATGTTTGCCTAATTGATGATGAGATTGATAATGAAATAATAAATGAATTGTGTAAATAATGTGTTATTCGATTTCAGAGTTCTGGGTTTGGAGGCATGCCTATAAAATGAAAAAGGTAACAGTCTTGCCGGGTTGAGGATCTCTTCATTTTGAGTTGAATTGAGATCCAAGAGACTGGGTCTGTTACACTATGAGAAATTGTGATTATGAGATATATGATTGGTAACAGTCTTGCCGGGTTGAGGATCACCTCGAGTTTAGCCGAGTTGATGATCCAAGAGACTGGGTCTGTTACGCTATCCATGGATAGAGATATTGATATATGATGCCTACGGGCTTGATAATCATGATTATAGACCAAAGCAGTAACTCTGAACTTTGAATAACATATTAGTGTTTTGGGCCTGAGTCTGTCTTTATTGTCAATGTGAAATGCAAGTATTGAAATATTGATTGTGAGTATTAATACTGAATTATGCTTGGTGAATTGTGAATAATATAATGTTATTAAGTGTAATATGTAAATGAATTGTGGTTGATGATAAAGGTTGTCTTTATTGGAAATGTGATTTATGATTTGTATGATATGTAAAGTGTGTATTGCAATAATGATTGGTATGGTATATATAATGTAGGGGTATTAATATATTGGTTTTGAGTATTGGCGATGCATTGGGGTTGGTGATAATATTATGTATATATGTACATCATATATGAAATTAGCTATGATATATTAAAGATGAAATTAAAAAGAAAAGAAGATATGATAAGAACTAATTATATATTGAATTGATGTATCATTATATGTCAATACTTCTATACTATATGTTTATATCTTTATAGTTGGACTACTAAGCTCTCGGGCTTAACGCGGGTGTTTATTCGCGCAGGTATATAGATGGAAGATATGAAGTCTTTTATTATGCCACAAGAAGAGTAAAGTTTGTCGAGACCAACTAGAGGGTAATGCATACATGTATAAATTTTTAATTATGATGTATTTCTGACGAGAGAGTATTTATATGTATAAATGAAGTTTTGATAAAGATAATGATTTTGTAAATGTTATTTAAATTAATGTATTATGGTTTGAACTCTGTTACAGGTTTTTAAAAGGTAACGAAAAGTGACATCCTTATACTTTATATATTTACTGTATGTATACTAGGTATACGTATAGTACTTATATAGGGTATCGGGGTGTTACAAGATGTTGAAGAGTTGATTTTGGGAACTTAAAGATCAGAGAAGATTTGCCAATCATGTATAACTCTTTTAATATTTTGTAAAGTATTGTTGATAATGTGAATATACGTATATTTGTAAATATGGATTTAAATGTTTTCATATATGTAAATCTATTTTACAAATTCCGCTGCGTATTAACTAAATGTATCTATATATTTATTTTGTTTTGTATTACAAGCTAATTACTTATTTTTCTAAAATACATAATGAGAAAGGTGATGGTATCTTTTAAAATGATTTGAACGTTGATGAAAAACCGTAACATTCCTATGTTCGGTGCACGTATGCTACATTATGGTATTGTAGTGTGCGTGTATTGGATGTGGGGGTGTTACACATTACCATACTATATGTGATCATAAGAATAAATAAATTCTTTATTAACAATCATAGCAATGTCCAAATAAAACAAATAAATGGACACCCATCCAAGGATGGAAACATGTCTTTACATTGTCCAATGTCTAAAACTAAATAGGACACCTACCAAAAGATGGAAACGTATCCTTTACATTAATCCAAAAATATGAAAATAATTTAAATTACATGAAGCTTAATTAATGAGGTACCCACGAGGTGGAAGCATACCTCTTACATAATAAAATAAAGTAAACCAATAAAAGGCATTCAACCATTCATCATGAAAGTAAACCATTCATTATAAGCAAAATAAAGATCAAGATATGAAGATGTAAGCTAAGAATATAAAGCAGGATTTAAATAACAATTAAAGACTATATAAGCTAGGGTTTTATGAATTATGGTTTATGAAAATATGATTAGGGTTTAGGGTTTCTTTTTAAAAATAAGATTAGGGTTTTAACATTTTAGTGTTTATATTCAATAAACTAGGGTTTTAGGGTTTGGAAATTAATATTATTATAATTATTTTTAAGTATTAAGCTACTGTAAAGATTTTGAAAAATAACTTAATTAGGGTTTAGGAAGAAGTAGGATATTGGAATTTACAAGAATAATGATCAAAGCTTTGAAGTTAGAATGAACAAACTATTGTTTAGAAATATTTGAGAAAAATTAAGTGAAGCTACTGTGATAATATGAAAAAGATAACTTTAAATGAAGCTATATGGCATACTGACTAAATAATCAAATATTTGGAAGAGGTGATGTCAAAAGGCTACTGGGTTCAATTTTAAACAAAGATTATGCATATTAAAAATTATTAAAAGCATGTTATGATGAATTAATTAAGAAAATACCGACGTTGTTGGCTCCACCACAATTGCACTGTTGAAATTCTAAAGAAGCTTGATTCAAGATAACAGTCTTGTTGCCTTGTGAATTGGAATGTTCTTTTATGTTTGGTTGCTTCGGGTTGCTTTAAAGGTCAAGAGTCCGATGGTAATTCTTGAGTAATTTTTTGCCATCCTTATTTCTGTGTTTAAGACTACAATTTAAAGAATTTAAAATAAAACCTAATATGTTAAGAAAATTAAAACTATTTAGGAAATTAATAGACGTTTTTGAGTAAAAATAGAATTTTGGCAAAAATCGGCCAACGAGCTAGCACGGGCTGCTGAGACGCGAGCAACGAGGTTGGGACACGAACAATCGGCCAATACCTTTCGGCCTACGACGAGCTGCCTTGCCGTGTGTAGCTCACCGATTGGTCCGTTCAATTTTTTTATTTTTATTTATATATATATTTTAAAAAAAAATAAATAATAAAAAAAATAAATAATAAAATAAGTATTAAAATAAGTATTAAAATAAATAATAAATACCATAAAAATTATTTCAGACTTATTTTAAAATATTGGACTAAACTTGGTCAAAAATTAAGGGTCTACATATTATTGAGGTAAAGCGTCACGGTTCTCACCATGCGATCGATAGTAAAAGCCAATACTTTCATGTGCCTTTATTGTTCATCCTGGAGTAGCACCGAAGAACTGTCTATCATTCCAGTGCACCAACTGATCCTTAAATGACTAATCCTTGGCTATGGAAGATGGGGGATGGTTGCATGGCCAAATAGAAAAAAGACACCATCCCTACTCATCAACTTCACGTCGCCTGGTGCTTTTCGACCCTAAGAGAGGAGAATGATGGCACTTTCTCACATCAAGTTGTTATTATGGAAATGAATGATAGGACTTAGTTATTCGTTTTCTATTAAAGTCTGAGTTTTAAGACAAATCCATCATTGAAGGGCTAGAGGCCAGATTGCTCACTCATCAATTTCTGCTTTCTTCCAATGGGAGCCGTTACTAGTAAGGGCGCATGGAGATGGGGAGGCGAATGGGACTCAATTTCAAGGCATCATGTCAAGCCCCCTCCTTCCAATAATGTCAAAGGATCACAAGAGTCACCTTTCTTTCTCCCAACATCATTCTCAAACAAAGAAAGTATGGATTGAGTGGGTCCTTTCTATCTCTCGGAAGGAAGGGATAGTCAGTGTTTGGTTTTGGAATAAAAAATGGTTGCTAAAATAACTAACATGGAATGGCCAGCCACAGCAATGGAAGGTTGCCCACCGCATGTTGGAAGAAAGTCATCTGTATCATTCCATTACCCATTCCTTAGTCAAGTCACAAAAATAAAAAATGAAGATTGCCTCACAAAAGTATCCCTCTTCGATTTTAGAATGATCCACATACACTGCTCTCTTCTCCCTCATTGATGTTCTAAAGTATCAATTCGGGGATAGACCTTAGGGTTTTCTTAATAGTGTATGCTTAACTCTGACCTTCCCATTCCCATCTGGGTATGAAACCTCCAAATATGTTTACGCTCTGAGCAGATTAGCAGATATAATGGATGGACCTCCTCGTCGCCCGAAGAAGCGATCGACCAGTAGTGAAGGATCTCACCCAAAAGGGGACAAGGGCAAAAGCTTGCTCTACTACTGCTGGCCAAGATCTTCTTTCCTAAACTAATAGCTCTACATCTCGAGTTAGAAATCCTATCGAATGCTACTACTTTAAGAAGCCAATAAAGAAGCCAATCTACTTTCAATTTATAAGCAGGGATAGAAGCCAGCCCTTACTAACTACTTCAAAGATGCCTCCCGAGCAGAGGAATGAAATATCTAATCTTTTCAAAAATAAGGGTGGAAGGGCAGAGTTCAGTTGATTAATACCTTAAGTAGGAAGAAGAAAGAAGCTAGTCGAGCATTGATTTGGGTGTCGGTGGGGTATGATGCCCTAACGAATGGATCTCTATCAACATGGGAGTTTTTCAAGGGAATGAGGATTAATGTCTAGTTGAACCCTTCTCTCTCTCTTGCTCTTGTCCTTGCCCTTTTACTTACTGGCTTGGCTCTTTTAAAAGAAAAGGCTTCGCTGTGATTGAACTCAAAAAGAATTATTCTAAGTGGCACTCCTCCCTCCCTTCTTACCCTTTAATGGGATCTTTTTCTACAATAGATCATAGATTCCTGCTAGGAAACTAGTCTTACAACAAAAAGAAGGGGAGTCTCCTCCCAGGGGCACATCTTGACTATGAAAAAGAGAGAGTGCTACACACGGTACCGAGCATTTAATGATTTGATTCTCACCCCTAGGGCACGACTTTAGTGATGGGGGAAGACTAACTTAATGACTAACTACAAAATTTCCCTCTGTTTTCTTTCAATGCAATGGCAGCTAGTTTACTAATTCAATGGTAGCTTTTTAGTTAAAGAGCATTGTTTAAAGCCTTTTGCCAGCTACCTCTTAGCAACGAGATGTGTGATTGGCTTGGCTATGGCTCTGCCCTTCCATTATTAGGTTAGGATTGAGACCATCGGGTTCCTTCCCTCTACTTCTGTCTCCCACCTGACACAGTTTGACATGCGGTGATACCTGATTGGCCCCAAATCTATAGTTATAGAAAGAATATCAAGAGAACAAGCACGCGAGAAAAGCCACTATTGATTGATCTAATCAAACGTTTGCTTTTTCCTCTAAAAAGATGGATAAAGCCCCTTTCCAGCTCGCTCTATAAGTCCACTAACACCAGTTACACTAAGTCAGTATAGCAAATGCACTAGCAATAGCAGTAACTAATACAATGGGTCCTAGCTTTGGCCGTTCTAGGTAGCCTATAATGATGCCATCACTTTTCTCACTCCAACTTGGATTTTTGAGAGTAGATATATATGAATATGATACTAGGTTGAAGGAGCTAATTGCAATAGTCTTATCTTATTAGACATTGCAGCACACTCTTAATACTCTTACTCTCATAGGTTGTTGAGATAAAAAAAAAAGGCTAAGCCTCTAAATTAGACATGGGACTTGCATCTGCTGTCAAATTTGACTTACTGTAGTTCTGGTCTCTATTAAGCACATTTTTTAGCACCGTTGAAAACTCTTTAGCAATGCATTTCAAGTCACAGAAGCAAATTTTTCGTTCAATCATTTAGCTCGCAGGCTGTGCTTAATGAGCAAGCTATCTTGGAGGAGCAGCCACCATAGATCCAGGAGTTGCTTGAGGAAGATGCTTATTTGTTTCCAGAAGACCTACCTCATGGCTTGCCACTCTTATGATCTACCCCACATGGGATTGATTTCATACCTAGAGCAACGTTACCTAATCCGCCCCCTTTTAATTATAAAAGGAAGGAGTCCCGCTGAGCACGAGGAACTGAGAAGGCAAGTGCAAGGGATTTTAGAGAGAGGGTTGATAAATCTAAAACTGATCTTTCCTCACATTCTAAACGCTAGATATATGCGTAAGACACCCAAGTAGAACTAGCAGAAGCTGTAAATCATCTTCTTTTCTCAGGTGGTGGTGCAGAGGATTTTCAAAGACCATTTTAATTGAATTGGTCTATAGGTGGAGGAAGCAACTACAAATATTGGATGTACAAATATCCAATTGAGATCTTTTATATAGAAAGGCCAATCAAGGATTGTAAGATGAGGTTGAAGCATAAAAAGACTTGTATGAGAATTGAATTGGAATTGCTTTAGCTACCTTATCCCTAGCAAGTGCAAGCAGCCTATTCCTAAGCTCGGGAACTAGCCGTTTAAGATTAGCTTGGCTTCAGGCAAAGAATGGTCTTCGGAGTGGGAATACAGAGCGGGAGATTCTATACCCGATTTTCAAATCTATCTTTGTCACAGACCTGATGCTGAGCCAGAACATTTGATTAGTGCTCAAGGGTCCCACTATGACTAGATCAGTCCCTAGCTGCATTGATGAGTGATCACCGTCTATTTTGTATGAGAGGAGAGAAAAAATCCTTGAGGATTCAGTATAACCTTCTCTTTATCTATTTCTTCAAGTAGCTTCAAATGTAATCCCACTGAATCTATAATCCCCACAACTTGAATCAGTGTGTGCTCAATTGGGATTGAGGAATCCCATTATGAGGATTTATCATAGAGGAATTGCCCAACATAGGGGGGCTACTGGAATCCTTCATGATGAGAGATATGACCTGGGACCAATGCCGCTTAGCAACAAGAGTTGAGGGCCTCTGATGGCACCAGGCTTCGAGAATCACCTCACCATGTTCTTAGATTATTGCATAGTGGTACCTCCCCATTTAGTCACAGTAAACGACCCCAATTGCATATTGCCTCGAACTAGTGTATGTTGTTGATGAAGCAAGGAGAATTCTATGTTTGCATACACAGAAACTCTGATATTGGGTGCTCCGACATACCTTAGAAGATTAGTTGTGCTGTGTCTTCTCCCTGTGCTATCAAAAGTGGAACCCCTAATTTTTGTACCAATTGCATGTTCTAAACTAAACACATTGTAGGGATTTGAGCAACCCATCTCGAACCGCCGATTGCCAAGTCTTCAGCTCTAGCCAAAACACAATTTCCCTCTCAATCCATCTATATGATTCGTTCACAACCTTGAAGTCCTAAGGTAAACTAGATGAAGAAATCTTCATCAACTAGGGTAGAAAACCTAGCATTTATCGCACTACTGCCACCAAGAATGCATCACCAAGCATTTGGGATGCCATCTTCTAAAGTGAAAGCCTGTGCAAGGGATGACTGCTCGGCTAGAGCATGCTAGAGGAGCTTCGAGTGACTTGTTAGGGTTGTCGAAGAGCAAAGAATCAAGTCACTCGAAGCTTTTAGGAGTCTGCAATACAAACCGCAAATGCTTATCATGATCCTCCTCATTATGTGAATACACCATAATATCATCAATGAAAACCACCACAAATTGATCTAGATAGGGTTTGAATACCCTGTTCATCAAATCCATAAATGTTGTTGGTGCATTCGTCAATCCAAAGGGCATCACCAAAAACTCATAATGCCCATATCTCATGTAGAAAGCTGTCTTAGGTACATCCCCATCTCTGACTCTCAAATGATGGTACCCTGATCTCAAATCAATTTTAGAGAATACTGCTGCTCCTTTCAACTGATCAAAGAGATCATCTATCCGAGGCAATGGATACTTATTCTTGATGGTCATCTTATTCAACTGCCTGTAATCAATACACAATCTCAAGGTGCCATCCTTCTTCTTCACAAATAAAATATTGCTGCTCCTTCCACAGGGACACACTAGGGCGAATGAACCATTTATCCAACAACTCTTGCAACTGCACCTTCAACTCTCTCAACTCAGCAAGTGCCATATGATAAGGATTAATAGAGATGGGAGTGGTACCAGGTAATAAATTGATACCAAACTCAACCTCTCGCTCAGGGGGTATCCCTGGCAACTCCTCGAGAAAAATATTTGAAAACTCGGCAACTGCGGGTATACTGTCAGGCTGGGACCCCACTACTATGGTATCTACAACATGAGCAAGATAAGCCTCACATGCATTCCGAATCATCCTCCTCACTGAAACAGCTGAAACAAATATGGATGAAAGATGTCTCTGCTCTTTGGATACCATCACATGTTCTTAGGGTAAAACACTTTTGCTGATAGTCTACCATAGCCCCATGCTTGGATAAACCAATCCATGCCTAAAATCATATCATACTCCCTGAAAGGCAACTCAATCAGGTCACCAAGAAACTCCTCATCCTGAACCACAACCTGGCTATCTCGGTGCACCCTGCTAACCACAACACTATGCCTTAAAGGATTTGTCACCAAAATATCAAATCCTAGGGATTCTGAATGCAAATCACTCACAAGCAAGATGAATGCACTAATGTATGAATGACTCGACCCAAGGTCTATCAATGCAAGAACCGAAGTACCAAATAAAGAAAAAGTACCAGCAATAACGGAGTATGAGATAGAGTTTACTAGGCTGAGTCAGTATGATGGTGAGATCATTTCTCAACGGAGTATTCATATATATGTACAATACATACACCCAACATATGTAATATATGAATATACGGTACAAGAATGCCACAACCCATTTTAACAAAAATCTTACTTTTCAAATCTGTATAATCTTAAATCATTTAACTGATATAATTTAAATAATAAATAAAATATTACTTGCTAAAACACATATATACTTTCATTACAAATTTTTTATCCAAAACAATCTCAAAATTTTGTGATATATATATACATCAAAATATAATATAACATACATGAAGTCAAAATATACAAAAATATAAAATATGTACATGCGGGTAGTTTGTCTCTGATCTTGATGTCCAACGATAAACTCTACACTCAAAATCTCAAGCTAGACCCGGCTCGGTCTAGAAGAACTCTCCGGCTTAACCATATCTACCCTGTCACTTGCGTGATGAATCACAATCGCGCTAAGTTAAAAGCCTAATAATACGAACTTTGATAACAATAAAGTTTAAATGCAATGCCAATGCACAACGCATATGGATATTATATCTCTTATCACTTTATCTTAACATATTTCTCAATTGTTCCACAATTCACAATTAACATATTTCTCAACTGTTGATGGTGCGAACTTATGCTATTGCAATACCACAAGTGCACAGGTCGCTCAAGTAATAAAGTAGTGAGTGAGTTGTCGTTCCACTGGGGACAAAGCCAAGTACTAGTGCAAATTTTAACTATTGTTTAGCAAATTAATAGTTTTGTGAAGTTTGTAATTAAATATAATTAACTTAATAACTTAAAGTAAAGAGAGATTAAGTGTTGTGCAAAAAGGATTGATGATAAAAATATTATCCGGATATTGAATCCCCCTAGCCATAAATATATTTATGAAAATTAATTCAATTAAATCAAATAATAGAGTTGAATTGGCATTCCTCTAAATTAGACTAAAACCTTTCTCAAGTGAATTAATCCCTAATCACTAAGTAGAATGCTGGAATCTCTTCTCAAACATAATTAAGTAGATCTTGCATTAAGAACAAGGAATCATAAACAAAAAGATCTTGTAAGTCTATCTCTAGCACTCCAATCAATCCTCAATCCTTATGAGTATTCTATTCATATCAAGCTTTCTCAAGTCAATAATATGAAAATTGCAACCAATCAATAAGCATGCTATTATCAATTGGAAATAAAATATTAAGCATCATAAGAATAAAACAACTCAATCAAATGATTTAATTAAATAAAATTATTCAATCCATAGAATAAAGCGAGAGTTCATCAATATTTAGATAGAGAATGAATTAGTTCATGTTCAAAACCAAAAAACTAGAACAAAAGAAATAAGTAAAAGAGTCCAAACGATCCATGGCGAATGATTTATATTTCTTCACTTGAATCCTTGAATCTTGGTTTAGATCTTGTGTAGGATGTGTCTTCACCTTCAATCTCAGCTTCAAAACTCTCTTTTTCTCTCGAGAAGTTGGCTCTAGGTTGTAAAGAATGAAAATCGAATCCCTAATTCGCACTTCAGCTCAACTTTTATAGTGTAGATATTTTAACCTGACACGCCCAGTGACACGCCCATGTCACTGGGCGTGTCACAGCTTCTGTGAGTAATTGTAATAGGCATGCTTAGTGATAAGCCCATGTCACTAGGCATGTGAATGCTTTTGTATGGCAGTATCAAAGGCACATCCATTGACACACCCATGTCCATTGGCGTGTTACTTGAAGAATTTTGCTCTTTTCCTCTACTTTCATCTGTAATTCCCTCCGAAATGACCATAAGCCTCAAAATACAAAGAATTCTTGAAATTAATCCTAAAAAGCACTTTAACAAACAAATTAAACTCAATTGGATAATAATCATATTAAGAAATAAGGGCAAAATATCATTAATTATGCACTTATCAAATTCCCCCACACTTGAGTTTTTGCTTGTCCTCAAGCAAACTAAATCACTATAATAAGCAGAAATGATGGACCCCCTCTATATCCAAAAAGAAAAGAGAAGTTTGACAATACTCGAATCAGAAAACCCGACGTTTTCAATCAAAGACTAATTCACAATCATGACAGCTGAATCAAGAAGTTTCAAAATAAAAATTTTACAGACCTAAAACTTAAAGATCTAGAGTTAAAGATTGAGCATAAAATTCCAGAAACTCAAAAGTCATGAACAAAGTATGAAAATGTAAATTTTCTCTTAAGTTCTTTAACCCCTTATATATATACATTTTTATTATTTAAGGAGCCCGACTTGTTTGAACTGATACTAACCTTTTGAGGCGAAGGTAAACATTTGTTCGGTTACTCAGCCAGAATCACCGTTCAAATGGCTACTAGCACTATTCATTATTCCAACTCATTTGTTTCAATTCAAGAGTGAAAATCAGTGGAACAGGGATAAATTTTCAAAGCTCCTTTTATTAGAATTATTTTTTTTATTTTATTTTTTTTCAACTGTTAAAGGGTTAGGAACTTAAGATATTAAAGATATATGACTAAGTCTAACTTAATAATCTAAGAAATTACAACATGCTAAAAAATGTAACTAAGGTTTTAAACTTCAGATGTGTCCAATTCCCATCAATCCACTACCTAATTATAGCTATTACAGTTTATCCTCATCAATTGATTAAGATAGCCAAGTCAACCACAATAAGAAATTGTCATTTAGAAAATCAAAAATTAATTTAATATATAGAGAGGAACCATTTCAATTCACACTATTACACCAATCTAGCTTACTTGAATCCAAAAACAAGTTGCAGAACTTAATTGAGACAAATGAATCAAATGGCACAAATGAAATAATAGTAGCTCAATCAAGAAAGTATACCTCTCCCCCACACTTAAGACGCACATTGTGTCACATCCCAAAGTTTAGGTAGTCGAGTATTAGGCAAGAATGACATAAATAAGTGGTCAAATAGAGGCTCGAGATAGTCAAAAATAAAAACGGTGTGCAAAGGAGGCCCGTGAAGTCGACGGGACCTAAAGGTAATTTTTCAAAAGGCTAAGGACCTAAGAGTAATTTCCAAAAGTCGTACTGGATGTTCTTAATAGTGCACATAACATATTCTAAAAATGGAAAGTAGAGAAAAATCGGGTCACAACTACGCGTAACGGTTTTTCCAGAAAATGCCCCGTTAAAGAGAAATGAAGACATGTAGACTAAGGGCATTTTGGTCATTTTTATTAAGATTTATACATGAATTTAAAGTAGAAAATAAACATAAGAGTAAGTAGAGAATGTCGAGAGGTTGAATATGAAATGATCGTCAGTAGAAACGGAACCCGGGCAAAACCCGAGCAAAGAAAGGACCTAAAGGGAATTTTGTAAAAAGTTGAGGGCTTATTGGTAATTTTTTAAAATGACTTGGAAACCTAAAATAGACCTTACAAATAGAAAGTAGAGGATAACTTATTATTTTAAATTTTTAAGGTTTATATTTAAGATTGTGCTTTTGAATATCTTGAAGGAAAAACAAAGATTTAGGAAGGAGAAGAAGGAAAAGTAAAAGGGAATTAAAAGAGCAAGGTTTGGCACTTTAACCATTGAACTCCTTTTGAAATTTTTCTATTTTACAATTAGTAAAATGCTGTGACTTGTATGATTTTTAATTAAATATAGAAAAATTATCTTGAGTTGAATTTTGGATATGTTGTTGTTTAATAATTCTAGTATTTGAGAAAAATAATTTGGAACCACATTGATTGAATTTAATTTACGGAATTTATAAAATTCAGAACAGGGCAACTGGAGCAGTTCTGAATTTTATAAATTCCGTAAATTAAATTCAATCAATGTGGTTCCAAATTATTTTTCTCAAATACTAGAATTATTAAACAACAACATATCCAAAATTCAACTCAAGATAATTTTTCTATATTTAATTAAAAATCATACAAGTCACAACATTTTACTAATTGTAAAACAGAAAAATTTCAAAAGGAGTTCAATGGTTAAAGTATCAAACCTTGCTCTTTTAATTCCCTTTTACTTTTCCTTCTTCTCCTTCCTAAATCTTTGTTTTTCCTTCAAGATATTCAAAAGCACAATCTTAAATATAAACCTTAGAAATTTAAAATAATAAGTTATCCTCTACTTTCTATTTGTAAGGTCTATTTTAGGTTTCCAAGTCATTTTGAAAAATTACCAATAAGCCCTCAACTTTTTACAAATTTCCCTTTAGGTCCTTTCTTTGCTCGGGTTTTGCCCGGGTTCCGTTTCTACTGACGATCATTTCATATTCAACCTCTCGACATTCTCTACTTACTCTTATGTTTATTTTCTACTTTAAATTCATGTATAAATCTTAATAAAAATGACCAAAATGCCCTTAGTCTACATGTCTTCATTTCTCTTTAACGGGGCATTTTCTGGAAAAACCGTTACGCGTAGTTGTGACCCGATTTTTCTCTACTTTCTATTTTTAGAATATGTTATGTGCACTATTAAGAACATCCAGTACGACTTTTGGAAATTACTCTTAGGTCCTTAGCCTTTTGAAAAATTACCTTTAGGTCCCGTCGACTTCACGGGCCTCCTTTGCACACCGATTTTATTTTTGACTATCTCGAGCCTCTATTTGACCACTTATTTATGTCCTTCTTGCCTAATACTCGACTACCTAAACTTTGGGATGTGACACATTGTCCCCAATATGTGTGCAAAACAAGAAAGAATGGAAGAGAGAGAAAAATTGCCCTGCCAAGTCCATGATTGGACAAATATGAGTTTGATTGCAAGATTATAGCAAAGGCAAAGTAGTTACAAAAATAGAAACTAAGATGCATAAACAAAGTTAAAACATAAGTAAATGAAATAACTAAACAAAAAAAATAATTCTTAAAAAAATGCAATCGTCCAAAAGGAATAAGAAAAATAATAAGAACAATAAGTAAGTCATCAAATGAAATGAAAGGTGGGCTAGTCAGACATCTGTGCATCACTGGAATCATCACCGCTGGTCTCCCCACCATTAGCATCATCGCTGGCATCATCATCGGATACATCGACCGGAGGCGCAGGTGGTTGGTATGGTAAAGGTGGTGGCTGCGAAGGGTTAAACCTTTGATACCTCCAAAACTCTAACATGGATTGTTCCAGCCAATGCCTTCTCAAGATCTCGTGATCCAACTAAGCTTGGAAGGAAGTAGTCTACTGATGCATGAACTGCTGCATCTGGTTCTGCTGGGTTAAGATTTTATTCTGATTCAGCTCGATATTCCCTAAATTACCTTCGATCCTACAAATCTGTCGTTCGAAATCAGTGGGCTTCCTATCATCATCCCACTCAACATTAACTGATTGGTGCCAGTCTCGAAATGTAGGGCTCTGGGCAAAGATGGTCCAACAGAAGAAGAAGGTGCAGTAGTGGAAGAAGGCCCAACAGTAGTGGATGAAGGCCCAGCAGTAGTGGATGAAGGCCTAGGAAAATCTATCGGTGGGGGTGGTGGTATGTCTGAAGGAGGAGCAGAAGGGGCTGCCTTAGAATCACTAGGAGGTGCCTACAGCCCAGCTACCTTCACCCGGTTTAGTCTCTTCAATGTGTCCATACCCAATAATTTGGGCAAACCATCCACCATCATAGGTAGTCATCCATCTAACACACCCAAGTGATGAGCCAGTAGTGTGACATACATGCCACCATGCAAAGTATCTTATGCTCCCTTTTTGGACTGCTCGTAAAAAAAAGTGTGTGATGGCGTGTGCGACATTGCACCGGTCTTCTGTACCATATAGTGTAAGAAAAATAAATCTCTCAGGCTCACCACCCCTATGCTGCTTAGCCGAGTTGTAAGAGTGAGAACTAACAGATTGTGCACCACTCAGCAGGGGAAGGACTCAAAGTTGAATGCCTTAGATACCTTGGGCTAGTATTTATCTGCAGTGGGTGCAAAGGTCCTCCAAACCCAAGGGGGAACAACCTCATACTTGACGAAATCCACCTTGGAATTAAGATAGTCAAAAGTCTGTACCTCCTCTGCAGTGTATAACCCTAGATGCACCCTAAGGTCATTAATGCTCGTATGGAATCTCTGCCCCCCCCCCCCCCCAATCTGAATTTCATGGTTGGCTCAGTAATTGAAACCTTGGTCTTTTGGAACTGAAAGGTGCAGTAGAATTCCAATGTCAGCTCTCTATAAGAAGGCTCATTGATGGAGAACAGTTGTTTCCATCCTAGTTGGATGATCAATTCCCGAATATCGGTTGCAATGTTGGCTAATTCCATAGCATCCCAATCCAAAACATGAGGTGGGGACCAATCCTTGTTGCTGAAAAGCTCAAATAACTTTCTTTCCTCTGCATTTGAGAATCTAAGGCATTTGTGGTTTGCATGAACTTAGAGGTTGGTCGTGTAGTGGGTTGGCTTGAACTGCCTTCCCCTCATGCACGTTTGGCAGGTAGCTTGGAGGATGATTGTTTGCGAGGGCCCATTGTCTACAAAACAAAAAAGAATTCCTTAATAACAATAAAGACAGCATGATACGAAACACCGACAAAAGACTGGCATAAGGTTACCGAAATATCGGCATTATAACGATAAAGCACAATGTAAATCCCAATAAAATGAATGCCACTAGCCAATTGAAAACAAGTTTAACCAACATATATCAACAAAAATTTAACCAACATAGGCCAACAAAAAAAATTATCTAATCCAATAAGAGCAATGAATAAATTCGAGCAAAGGCAATTATTTAGATTCACAAATGAAACCTTGTATCCATAGCCCAACAAAACAAAGCAAACAATTAATAATTCAAACATAAACTAAATCAAAATAAATCAAATGCCGAATCAAAATAAATCAAAAACGGAATCAAAATTAAAATAAAAGCAAAATAAATCAACCGCCGCATAAATCAAAATAAAGCAAAATAAAGCAAACGCTGCATAAATCTCGAAATGCTAAGGAAAATAAGAGATAATACAAGGAATCCATAAGAAATAACAAAAGAAATCCAACAAAAATAGCAAAAGTGAGAGTTCATACCTAAAAAATGCAAAAATCATGTGGAATCAAACGTAAAGTGAGTGGATTCGCGCAAAAAATGCAAAACGGGAGTTGAAATCCCTTTTAAAGTGATTGGGTGTGTGAGTGCGGCAGTCGGAGTGCAAGAAATTTGAGAGAAAATGAGAGATGAGGGAGAAAGGAAAGTGTTTTTGGCTTTTAATTCGACTTCGGGCTATATTTAAAGACATCGGCATGCCCAGTGACATGCCCAGTGACACGCCCGTGTCACTAGGCGTGCCCTTTGTCATGGGAGGTAGTGTATACGACAAGCCCACGGACACGACCATGTCCATAGGCGTGTCACAGGTACTGGATGAGTTATTAAATGACACACCCATTGACATGGGAGTGTCAATGGGCGTGTCACATGTACTGCGACACCAATGAAACGACACGCCCAATGGTCTAGGCGTGTCCTTTGGGAGTGCTGGCCTCTTTTTTTTTTTTTGAGGCATGACCAGTGACACAGGGGTGTCCTTGGGCATGCCATAGCTACTATATCTTATTTAAAACGACACGCTCAGTGACACGGGCGTGTCACTGGGCATGTTGTAGCTACTGCCTCTTAAAAATAATGACACGCCCACTCACATGGGCGTGTCCTAAAATATGCTCAAGTTACCCCACAAAATCAAATTTCCTCTACAAATTCAAATGATTGCAAGGCAAACACACCACCAACCAATGATAGAAGAATAAAAATAAAAATTGACGACACAAACCATAAACATAGAAATTAAAGACATAAAAATTAAAGAACGAATAAAACGGTGGGTTGTCTCCCACCCAGCACTTCTTTAACGTCATATTAGTTGGACGTTCAGGGCAAATTTCCCTAGTCTTGGAGATGTAAAACCTCCTTCAAGTCATGTATTTCTCCTTCCAAGTATAATTTGAGCCTATGCCCATTTACCTTAAAATCTCCTTTTTTCGGATGAGTTATTTCAACCACTCCATAGGGGAAAACTTCCTTAACTTTAAAAGGACCAAATCATCAAGATTTTTACTTTCCTGGAAAGAGTCGAAGCCTCGAATTGTACAATAATAACTAATCTCCCGCTTTGAAACTCTTTTCGCTCTTTAATGCGAGAATCATGTCATCTCCTAGTACGCTCCTTATACATTCTTGCATTGTCATAGGCTTGCAATCTCCACTTATCCAACTCGTTTACCTACAAATTTCTCCTTTCACCTGCACTAGCTAAATCAAGGTTAATCTATTTTATAGCCCAATAAGCATTATGTTCAATTTCTACTGCAAATGATAAGCTTTTCCATATGCCAGCCTATATGGCGTAGTGCCCAAAGGAGTTTTGAATGCATTCCTAAAAGACCATAGAGCATTGTCCAATTTCTCGGACCAATCCTTTTGGGATCGCTCTACAGTTTTTTCTAGAATTCTTTTATCTCCCTGTTTGTAACACCCCTATACTCCGTATATGTACATAGAATGCTAATACGATCGTAATATACGTATACTGAATATTAGAAATGCCACAGTTTACAAGACACACAAATCATTCCTTTTAATATAATACGAACAAATTTGAAACATTTAAAAGAAATTATAAAACATAAAAGATAAAGTGTTTGTTTAAAATGCAATGGAAATTATAGCAAATATTACAAATACATATACATCAAAACTCAGTTTTATAAAATAATTACATGGTTGGCAGTATGTCTTTGATCTTTAAGCTCCACTATCGACACCTCACTCTACTCGGCCTAGAGGAACTCTCCGGTTCTTCCCTGTCACCTGCGCGAAGAATCACACTCGCGCTAAGCCAACGGCTTAGTGGTACAAACTACAATACTATGATGCTGCAATGCCATGCTAATGTCATACAATCCAGTTTCAATAACAATTTAAAAGAATACTATATTTCAAACCTTACATTCTTCAATAACTTATCACACTATTTATGAAGTAATATTCACAATTAAACAAACACAAGCATGGGTCCAAAAAGAATCTAATATGTTATTCAAAGTTCAGAGTTACTGCTTTGGTCCATAATCACAATCATCAAGCCCGTAGGCGATATATATATATATCTCTATCCATGGATAGCGTAACAGACCCAGTCTCTTGGACCTCAACCTGGCTAAACTCGAGGAGATCCTCAACCCGGCTAGACTGTTACTATTTTTGAGGCTTACGACCCAGTATTTTCACCCCAAAAACATCACATTTCACATATTTCACATTTCTCAACTGGAATCGGCTTACGACCTGGTCTTTTCACCTATCTAGTGTTTCATAGGCATGCCGCCAAACCCAGAACTCTAAAAATTGAATAACATATTAGGCACACAATCATTTCATTTATCTCTTTATCAATTTCTGTCTCAATTCATTTCTCATTTCATATATCACAATCAACTAGGCAACCATGCCTTAATTACCTCATTTGTATCATCATAGCCAATAACCATGGCCTCATATCTCATATTATCTCACATCACATTTAGACAATTCATTATATCATCATATCTTTCACATTTTACATTTCACATTTCATATTCCATATATGCAAACATGCTTCAATCATCTCATTATGTCTCAATTCATCATGATGTATACATAGCAATTTACATTATTAATAGATTTAGAATCTTCAACATACATTCCACATAATTCCCATTGTGCACAACATAGCATTATTAATATGCATCAACAATGTAATAGATTACTTAACACATTTATATCCAAATGTGTTAGGTCAAGACATATAAATATATGCAATCAAATATGGTTTGTACATACCTCAAAGACAATTCACACCAATCTACACTCTTCCTCTTCTAAGAATTCTTAACACTTAGGTTAGGGCAACTCAAACTCTTCACAACCTAATCCAAAAGGAAGAATATACATAAGATAATAAGACTAAGAACCAACTAGGGCAAACTCTACACATGACACGCTCAACAACACGGGCGTGTCCCTTACCGTGCCCTACACTCACATCACAGAAGCATTGACACGCTCAGAACCATGGGCGTGTCACTGGACGTGTAATACATTTTGTCTCCCAGAAACATTGACACGTCCAACAACATGAGCGTGCTCATGGCCATGCCAATTCTCCAACATCACAGTAGCTATGACACGCTCAGTGACATGGGCGTGTCACTGCTCGTGTCACCCATCAAAAACATAGAACCATCGACATGCCTAAAAACCTAGCCGTGTTCATGGGCGTGTCAGGCCAAAAATGCAGATTCCGGCCACAACAACACTACATCCAACAATTCGCTTCCTTCCACCCTTTTCCACTTCAACCCAACTCAATTAAACACCCCCCAAAAACCATAACAAACTTACAAAAATACCAAAACAACTCAACACATATATCAAACACAAATCATAATCATCACCACAAACCCCAAAACACAACCACAATACTATCACTTCTAACAAACTTACTCTTTCCTTCAATCCAACCCCAAAAAATCCAAAATCACTTGAACCAAACACTCTTAAACACACCACAATCAAACAAATACATATTCAACCACAATCTCAACTCAATTTCCAATTAATTAATTTCCTTATAATTAATTAATTAATGACAATTAGTTCTTTCTTTGACTTTCATTTATTTGACTTGTATATGTTGTATATATATCCCAATATATACAACATATACACTCTACTCAAAACCTCTTCTCTTTCCAATTAAACACATATACACTTAATTCAATTACAACAATTATTATACCAAACTTCTAGGGCATACTTTGGGATATTACAATTCTTCCTCTCTAAAAGAAATTTCGTCCTCGAAATTACCTGATTTTATGTCTGAAACAGTTGAGGATACTGATCTAGCATCGCTTGCTCATTCTCCCAAGTTGATTCTTCTCTACCATGATTCTTCCAAACAATCTCACATTGGTACTTTCTTATGTCTCAACTCCTTCATACCATATGCTAAAATAGCAACTGGTTCTTCTTCAAAAGTCAGATCCGGACTCACCTCAATAGATTCAACTGGCAAGACATGAGATGGATCTGATCTGTATCTCCTCAACATAGAAACATGGAAAACATTATGAATTCTATCTCAGTTCAGGCGGCAAAGCAAGACGATAAGCAACTGGCCCAACTCTTTCTAAAATTCATATGGTCCAATGAAACGAGGACTCAACTTCCCTCTTCAACCAATCTTAAAATCTTTTTCCAAGGAGACACTTTCAAAAATACTTTATCTCCAACATTAAACTCTATGTCTCTCCTCTTCAAATCTGAATAAGACTTCTGTCGATCTGAAGCGGCTTTCAACGATCCCGAATTATTTTCACTTTCTCTTCAGTCTCTTTAACCAAATCAGGACCAATTAACTTGCCTTCTCCAAGTTCATTCCAACATAAAGGCGTCCTACATCTTCTACCATACAATGCCTCAAATGGTGCCATACCAATACTGGATTGATGACTATTGTTGTAAGCAAATTCCACAAGTGGCAAAAATCTGTCCCAACCTCCAGAGAAATCAATGACACAACTTCTCAACATATCCTCTATAATCTGTATCACTCTCTCTGACTGCCCATCTGTCTGAGGATGAAAAGCAGTACTAAAGTGTAATCGAGAACCCAATGCACCATGTAAACTCTTCCAAAACCTCGAAGTAAACCTAGGATCTCGATCAGACACTAAAGACATTGGGACTCCATGCAACTTCACTATCTCACCTATATACAACTCAGCCAATCTTTCAAGAGAATAGTCCATCTGAACTGGAAGAAAATGAGTTGTCTTAGTCAATCGATCTACAATCACCCAGATAGCATCATGCTTCTTCTGAGTCAATGGCAAACCAGAGACAAAATCCATTGTCACTCTCTCCCATTTCCATTCAGGCACTGTTAAAGGTTGAAGTAACCCTGTTGGAACTTGATGCTCAGCTTTCTCCTCTGACAAGTGAGACACTTAGATACAAATTCCGCTATGTCTTTCTTCATACTGACCACCAAAAATGCTGTTTCAAATCATGGTACATCTTTGTACTTCCAGGGTGCATAGCAAAAACTGATTGGTGTGCTTCCTCTAAAATAACCTTTCTCAAACTATCATCATCAGGAACACACAACCTATCTTTGAACCAGAGGCTACCATCACTTCTCACATGAAAATCTCGGCTCCCCCCATTTTGGCAATCTGACATAATCTTCTGAATTGTCTCCTCAACCAATTAAGCCTCCTTAATCTGATCCAACAATACTGGTCTCAACTGCAATTGAGCCAACAATGCACCATCATCACATACCTCAAGACTAGCATGCAACGCTCTCAACTCAACATGCAACGAGAGCGAATAAACAGCCAAACTTGCCAAAGACTTCCGACTTAGGGCATCAGCAACAATATTAGCCTTACCAGGATGATAATCAATCAAACAGTCGTAGTCTTTAATCAGCTCTAACCATCGCCTTTGCCGAAGGTTCAACTCCCTCTGGACACCTAAATATCTTAAACTCTTATGATCCGTATAGATAAAACATTTCTCTCCACATAAATAATGTCACCAAATCTCAAAGCGAACACTATAGCTGCCAACTCCAAATCATGTGTCGGATAATTGAGCTCATGCGGCTTCAATTGCCGAGAAGCATAAGCTACAACTTTACCCCTCTTGCATCAAAACACAACCTAACCATTATGTGAGTATCACTGTAAATCACATATGGTTTATCTTCCACAGGTAAAGTAAGAACAGGCGCTTGAGTCAATATCTCTTTCAACTGCTCAAAGCTAGCTTGACACTGATCCGTCCACACAAATCTAACTCCTTTCCGAAGCAATCTGGTGAGTGGAGTAGCTATCAAATAAAAACCCTTCACAAACTATCGATAGTAGCCTGCTAAACCCATAAAACTTCTAACTTCAGTCACTGACTTTGGTGGACTCCAATTTAAAATAGCTTCAACTTTACTTGGATCAACTCTAATACCATCTGCTGAAACTATAAGACCCAGAAAAGTCACTTGATCAAGCCAAATTCACACTTCGACAACTTAGCATACAACTGCTTCTCTCTCAAAATCTGTAATACAATCGCAAATGCTTGTCATGCTCCTCTTTATTACGCGAATACACCAAAATATCATCGATGAAAACCACCACAAACTGATCCAGATAGGGCCTAAACACCCTATTCATCAAATCCATGAAAGCTGCAGGTGCATTCGTCAACCCAAAAGGCATTCCAAAACTCATAATGCCCATACCTTGTGCGGAAAAACTGTCTTAGGAACATCTTCAGCTCTGACCCTCAACTGATGGTACCCTGATCTCAGATCAATCTTGGAAAACACTGCTGCTCCCTTCAATTGATCAAAGAGATCATCAATCTGAGGCAAAGGATACTTATTCTTAATAGTCACTTTGTTCAATTGCCTATAATCAATGCATAACCTCAAAGTACCATCTTTCTTCTTCACAAACAACACAGGAGCTCCCCCACGATGAAACACTAGGGCGAATAAACCCTTTATCCAACAACTCCTGCAACTGCACCTTCAATTCTCTCAATTCAGCAGGTGCTATTCGATAAGGAGTAATAGAGATGGGAGTGGTATCAGGCAACAATTCGATACCAAACTCACCTCTCCTCTCAGGGGGTAACCCTGGCAACTCCTCAGGAAACACATCTGGAAAATCTGCAACTGTGGTTATACTATCAAGTTGAGAATCTACTACTCTAGTATCTACCACATGAGCAAGATAAGCATCGCACCCTTTTCTAATCAATTTCCTAGCTGTTACAGCTGATACAAACAAAGATGCAAGTTGTCTCTGCTCATTAGATACTATCATACTCCTGCCATCACTGGTTCTCAAAGTGACACACTTCTTTTGACAGTCTACCACAGCTCCATATTTAGACAACCAATCCATACCTAAGATCAAGTCATATTCTTTAAAAGGCATTTCAATCATATCACCAAGAAACTCCCTCACCTTGCACCACAATTGCACTGTCACGAAGCACCTTACTCACCACAACACTATGTCCTAAAGGATTTGTCACTAAGACATCAAATCCTAAGGACTCAGAATGCAATTCAGACACAGGCAAGATAGATGCACTTATGTATGAATGAGTGGATCCTGGATCAATCAAAGCGAGTATTGAATGTCAAATAAAGAAAATGTACCCGCTATAGCTGCTGAAGCATCCGGCTGTCTCTGCATCACATACACTCTCTGAGAAGGCCCAGCCTCATCTGGCCTACTGCCCCGGATGTAGAACCTCCTCTCTGACTAAACCCAGGTCTACCACCCCTATTGAACCTCTGCCCCCTCGACCACCTCTGCTGACACTCGGTCGAGAAGCTGCAGAATCTGCCTATCTATGCTCCTGCATCTCAGGACAATCTCTAACGAAATGAGCTGGTGACCCACATCTAAAACACCCAACTGATCCACCAATCTTCCATCAAACACCCCCATGGGTTCTACCACAATGCTCACATACAGGTGGAGTAGACCTCTGAATCACTGGAGTCGGAGCACTAGCTACTGAAACTGCCGGTCTCAGCCTCTGCCTCTGATGCTGTACTGATCTGCCCGACTGTCTCTGGCTTCTACTGATCCTCGAAATAAAACTTCCTCTACCCCTCTTCATAGATGAAGACCCTGCCTCAAACTGGGATCTTCTCACTCTAGTCTCCTCCTCCGTAGCAGCTGCTGCAATGCACTGTGCTCTCTCAACACTTCTAGCTGCTGCAACCAGCTGAGAGAAATCCTGGTACCGAGAACCAGCAACAATGCACATAATAGAGGGTCTCAATCCCTCCTCAAATCTCCGGCATCGGTCTATTTCATCAGAGATAATCCCACCGGCATAGCGACTCAACCGGATGTACTCAATCTCATATTCTGTTACCGTCCGATTGTCTTGCCTCAAATTCAGGAATTCCATCTTCTTAATATCTTTATACTCCCTCGGAGTATATTTCAGTTTGAACTCCCTTAGAAAATCTCCATAAGATAATGTAGGTGGATCATCCATGGCATGAGGAACCGTCTTCCACCAGTCATAGGCATCTTTCTGTAGGAGGGATTTGGCATAGTCAAATTTCTCATCTGGAGTAGCTTGCAACTGGATAAATATCCTCTGCACTTTATCCAACCACTGCTTAGCCACTGCAGGATCGGTATTGCCCAAGAAATCCTCAGCCCCATATTTTCTCAACTTATCATAATGTCTTACCGGCACTTGAGGCTGTGGTGGTAGTGGTGGCTGCACTGGAGCTTGTCTAAAAAGTTCTATCATATGCCTTAACCAACCCGGCGGAACTTCCTCTCCAGCTGATCTCTCTGGCACAGAAACAGGTGCCTCACTAACTCTCTCAACTCTAGCTCCATCTCTATTCTCTTCAGGAGCTACACTCTCCGCACTACCCTCTACAGACTGTCGTGAATGAGATGCCATCTCTACCTATTTCTGCATACACAGCAGAATATACCTCATTAAAGATCAAAGACTGCCATACCAAACATATATCTTATTTAAAACAATATTTTAAAACTCAAGATTTCTTTCTTTCTTATAATTGACCTAGGTTGAAAATCTCAAACCTAGGCTCTGATACCAAAACAATTGTAACACCCCTATACTCCGTATACGTACATAGCATGCTAATACGATCGTAATATACGTATACTGAATATAGAAATGCCATGGTTTACAATACACACAAATCATTCCTTTTAATATAATACGAACAAATTTGAAACATTTAAAAGAAATTATAAAACATAAAAGATAAAGTGTTTGTTTAAAATACAACGGAAAATATAACAAATATTTACAAATACATATACATCAAAACTCAAGTTTTATAAAATATATACATGGTTGGCAGTATGTCTTTGATCTTTAAGCTCCACTATCGACACCTCAAAATCTAGACTCTACTCGGCCTAGAGGAACTCTCCGGTTCTTCCCTGTCACCTGCGCGAAGAATCACACTCGCGCTAAGCCAACGGCTTAGTGGTACAAACTACAATACTATGATGCTGCAATGCCATGCTAATGTCATACAATCCAGTTTCAATAACAATTTAAAAGAATACTATATTTCAAACCTTACATTCTTCAATAACTTATCACACTATTTATGAAGTAATATTCACAATTAAACAAAACACAAGCATGGGCCCAAAAAGAATCTAATATGTTATTCAAAGTTCAGAGTTACTGCTTTGGTCCATAATCACAATCATCAAGCCCGTAGGCGATATATATATATATCTCTATCCATGGATAGCATAACAGACCCAGTCTCTTGGACCTCAACCCGGCTAAACTCGAGGAGATCCTCAACCTGGCTAGACTGTTACTGTTTTTGAGGCTTACGACCCAGTCTTTTCACCCCTAAAAACATCACATTTCACATATTTCACATTTCTCAACTGGAATCGGCTTACGACCCGGTCTTTTCACCTATCCACTGTTTCATAGGCATGCCGCCAAACCCAGAACTCTGAAAATTGAATAACATATTAGGCACACAATCATTTCATTTATCTCTTTATCAATTTCTGTCTCAATTCATTTCTCATTTCATATATCACAATCAATTAGGCAACCATGCCTTAATTACCTCATTTGTATCATCATAGCCAACAACCATGGCCTCATATCTCATATTATCTCACATCACATTTAGACAATTCATTATATCATCATATCTTTCACATTTCACATTTCACATTTCATATTCCATATATGCAAACATGCTTCAATCATCTCATTATGTCTCAATTCATCATTGATGTATACATAGCAATTTACATTATTAATAGATTTAGAATCTTCAACATACATTCCACATAATTCCCATTGTGCACAACATAGCATTATTAATATGCATCAACAATGTAATAGATTACTTAACACATTTATATCCAAATGTGTTAAGGTCCAAGACAGATAAATATATGCAATCAAATATGGTTTGTACTTACCTCAAAGACAATTCACACCAATCTACACTCTTCCTCTTCCAAGAATTCTTAACACTTAGGTTAGGGCAACTCAAACTCTTCACAACCTAATCCAAAAGGAAGAATATACATAAGATAATAAGACTAAGAACCAACTAGGGCAAACTCTACACATGACACGCTCAACAACACGGGCGTGTCCCTTACCGTGCCCTACACTCACATCACAGAAGCATTGACACGCTCAGAACCATGGGCGTGTCACTGGACGTGTAATACATTTTGTCTCCCAGAAACATTGACACGTCCAACAACATGAGCGTGCTCATGGCCATGCCAATTCTCCAACATCACAGTAGCTATGACACGCTCAGTGACATGGGCGTGTCACTGCTCGTGTCACCCATCCAAAAACATAGAACCATCGACATGCCTAAAAACCTAGCCGTGTTCATGGGCGTGTCAGGCCAAAAATGCAGATTCCGGCCACAACAACACTACATCCAACAATTCGCTTCCTTCCACCCTTTTCCACTTCAACCCAACTCAATTAAACACCCCCCAAAAACCATAACAAACTTACAAAAATACCAAAACAACTCAACACATATATCAAACACAAATCATAATCATCACCACAAACCCCAAAACACAACCACAATACTATCACTTCTAACAAACTTACTCTTTCCTTCAATCCAACCCCAAAAATCCAAAATCACTTGAACCAAACACTCTTAAACACACCACAATCAAACAAATACATATCAACCACAATCTCAACTCAATTTCCAATTAATTAATTTCCTTATAATTAATTAATTAATGACAATTAGTTCTTTCTTTGACTTTCATTTATTTGACTTGTATATGTTGTATATATATCCCAATATATACAACATATACACTCTACTCAAAAACCTCTTCTCTTTCCAATTAAACACATATACACTTAATTCAATTACAACAATTATTATACCAAACTTCTAGGGCATACTTTGGGATAATACATTGTTCATGTTCTCAACTTGGCCACTAGTTTGGGGATGGTAAGGAGTAGCAAACCTATGTGTAACACCTAATCTTCTGAACATACTGCACTAAACATCCAATTCACACATATACAAACTTTCATGGAAAATCAAGGGAACAAAGTTGAAAACTTACCGAATATGGAGGAAATCCCCAAAACTCCAACTTGAACACTTGAAAATCCTTCAATTACTTGAACTTGGAAGAGACAAATCCTTCCTTCCCTCTAATGGAGGAAAATTGGCCCTCTATGGAGAAAGAAGAAGAAGAAGATGATCCATACTCATCTCTATCCAACCACTACACTTTTAACCACATAATTTTCCACTTTAATTATCCACCAAGTAACATATATTATTACTTAATTAACATAAAAAAAATTATCTTCCACTAACTATACAATTTACTTTTTAATAATTTAAAAGAACCTTTGACCAATTTAAAATATTGACTTGTATATGTTATGTACATATATATATATATCATATACACATTTTACTTTTCACTTAAATATATATTTTTTAAATCATTTATTTAATTTCTAAAAATTAAAATTTCAAAAATTTTGGGATATTACACAGACATTTCTTGTAAATACAAAAAATCATCATTCACTCCCGAGCATAGCTGGAGTACACTGAAAGCACTTAGCACTCGAGGGGTGGGAAGCAGCCCATGCATTGGGGTTGAGCTGACCGGGGGATATGTTGTGGTAGTGCAGGAAAGCCAGAGGGAAGGGAACAGAGGGAACCTCACTCCTAACCTTAGATCTTCTTCATAGATCATCACTTGCTTCTCGGTAAGTCATCATATGCTTAGACTTTCTCTCCAGGGACGAGCATCTTACACCCTTTGGTGTGCTTCTGTTGTATTCCCCCTAGGTTAATCTTTGTTATAGTAGAGTGGATGGTCCTTACCCAAGCTTTTTTAGAGCTTACGTAGACCTCGGCCACCGCTTGCCACATCTTCTTGCTCCTCATTAACTAGTTAAAGACATCTCCTAGTACTTGGCTTGGTCATCTTGATCATTCTTGACCCAACGTCAATGCGAGCTTCCTCTTCATGGTGAGTAACCTCACCTAAAACACTAGGAGAGCCCACCTCTTTCGAGCCCTTTGGCAATGTCGAACTAATAGTTGCTTGCACCATTCTTGTTATAAATTTCAAATGCAAAACTTAAAAAGACAAACTTAAAACTAACCTTTGAAGTTACTAAGCAGAACTCCCACACCTTCAAAACTTCTACAACAAGACAAACTGAGCTAAAACTCTTAAGAGTTGATTGTAGAATGTTGAAGCCCCACCTTCTATTTATAGAATGGACTTCAGCCATATGGAACGACGTCATTAATGAATAACGTTGGGAGTTACATTCTTCCAATTATTGCCCAAACCGTACCATGATTTTCGAAGCATCGCCTCATCTCTGTGTGACACTTTTTAGAAACTTAACCGGATCTACTTTGCATAAATGCTAAGACTTCTGAGGGAGACTAGTGGTACTACCCGTACTACCCCTGAGAAACCGAGCTTATCCCGAAGCTCTTTGAGCTAGCCTCTCTTGAGTTCCTTGAGCTCTCCTTGCAGTTGACCCTCGAGCTCTTTGAGCTCTTTTTTCTTCGGGGCTCTCCCTAAAGCTTTACTTGTGTTTCTTTGCTCCCTTGTAGCCCCAGCCAAGTTTGTTTTGACTTCTCTAAGTCACAGGTCCTATTTTTGACATAAATGTCAAATGACTAAAGGGGAGACTAATGATAGTACTCTCGCTTCCCGAGATCCTATGCCGAGCTCCACACTTAAGTTCTGCATGTTATCATACAACATCTTAGTATCATGATTCAACACTCTTGCATGAGCTTAGCCGAGCTCCTTTGCATGGCATGACTAAGTTTGACATAAATGTCAAAAGACTATATAAGGACCAGTGATAGTACCCCCGCAATCCCGAAGTTTGCTAGCTGATCTACCTGTAGGGTTGTCCCTTCGACCGAGCTCTGCAGGAGAATGTTAATCAATGCCTAGCATTTTATTCCGGTTGAGTGCTATGTTTGGTTAGCTAGTCACTTGACACAATCGTCGTACGGCTTGACACACTCACAATCAACACTGACACTATCTCAGACCTTGTCTCCATCCATCGCCTATATATAGGGGTTCCCCTCAGGTATATGGCTCTCTTTTTTCTCATCTCTTTACTCTCTTTATTCAAATCGATCGAGTTCTGACTTAGACATCATAGTCTCTCTTCGAGGAACACCGAACCCGAGCTACAGAAGTTAGGACCACTCCTAAGGAATGCCCCGTCATCAATATCTAATTAATATTACAATGTATCATTAGAATATATATTTGTATATGTATAGTAAAAAAAATTATGATATAAATATAAAATGAATTTTTTTAAAATATATAACAAGTTTTTAAAAATATAAAATAAAAACTGAAAAATAATTTTAAATTTTGAAAATAAAAAGCTAAAAACTTACAAGGTTAATGAACATGGCCATTTTTAAGTTATTAATTTTGAGATATTTACATAACTACCCAAAAAAATTTTATTTCAAAAATACTATAAAAGCTAAAAATATTTACATTTTATAAAAGTTAGAGCAAAATTTTAAAAATACATCATTCTTCACTAAAACAAAAAAAGTTTTTTTTCAAATTTTACTATTAAATAAAAATATTATAATAAAATTAGTATTTAAATTATTTTTTATCATATAAAAATCATAATTTTTTATAAAAGATAAAATTTTAATTTTAATTATAAAAAATAAATAACACTCATTAAAAAATAAAAAAGTAAAATATACAAAAATATATTAATAAAAATTATTAAATTTATTTTTTAATAAATTTACATATTATACATATAAGAAATAAAAAATATATACAATTTTATTCTATAAATGTGTTATAGATATTGTATGTATACTATATTTTTATTATTTAAGTTATATGTATTTTATGTAAAAATTGTTGAATGTTGTGTGAATATTATGTGAATGTTATGTATGTTGTGAGAATAAAAAATTAAAAAATAAAATAAAATAAATATTTAAAATATTATTTAGATGTATTGTAGATGTGTTATATATATATTGTAAATGTGTTGTAAATGTTGTAGATATATTTTATATTATCAAGTGTATATTTTATATATGTTGTGTATATAATATATATATTTTTTGTGTGTATATTGAAAATATGATATTTTTTTAAATAAAAATAAAAATAAAATAAAATTATAAAAAATTAAAATTAAAAAATTAAAAATAAAAAAAAGAAAAAAAGAACGCCATAAACATAATTTTGAAAAAAAGATTTTTGTATAAATAAAAAAAAAACCTTTGACACTGTGTTCTTGAAAATTGTAAACATGCTGGAATATACAGTGTAATATTTCCTATAATTTTAAGTTTCAACCACTATCGATTACTTTGTCCATATGAACAAAGTAAGTTAATTCCTTCAAAGTGATATTCAAAATAAATTTATTATACATAGATATTTATAAAGATAGGATAAATACATATCATTGAATTAATCATAAAAAATAATTAAACATGTATTTTGAAAAATAATAATAATAATAATATCATTAACTCTTAATTTTGCTTTTATTATAATTGGAATGCTCAAGCTGCAGCATACATCAAGTAGGCCCATTTCTGCTCTCCTCTCTCGTCCCTTTCAATTTAAGAAAATAAATTTCATCAAAGATAAATTATAGTAATTTGTGAAATTCGATATAGACTTTGTCAATGTTCAAAATTGAAAATATAATTATGGGGCACCATGTAATTTTATTTAAGAAAAAAAAAAGAAAAAAGTAAAGGAAATTAAAGATAAAACGTTTATACTGATAAAAAAAAAAAAAAGATAAAAACGGTTATAAAAAAAAAGAGGAGGAAAATTTAGTTGTGTGGAATTAGAGAATTTAAGACAGGTTACAATTTTGATTTGTGAAGTGTCGGTGGTGCAAAGGGAGGTGATATTTTGGAGACCTACCACAACCACCACCAGCACCGAATCAAAACCACACCCCCCCCCCCCCCCCCCCCCCCCCCCCCCCCCCCCCCCCCCCCCCCCCCCCAAAAAAAAAAAAAAAACCCATTTTATGTTTTATGCTTTGTCACTCTCCTTCTGTCCCTATTGTTAAACTTTCCATTTCAGCTACTTTTCTTTCCGTCTTACACATAATGCTACAAAACGTTTAACCAAAAACCACCCTTAATTTTGCTTTGGAATCTCTCTTTCTCTTCAAGATTTCCAAGTTTTTGTTTTTCAGAAGAAGAGCTCTGCAAATGGGGGTTGATTTGAGACAAGTTGTTGCTGGTGTACTCACACTCACCATGTTTGTAATGCTTGGGAACATGATCAAGAGAGACCATTTTGATTCTGTTGGAGTATGTTTAATTCTTTTTCTCTCTTTCTATTTCGCTATTTCTTAGATCTTTAAATTGGTTTCATTTTCAGACTATACCCTTACAATTTAAGATCTGCGTATGGCCTTTGTGCTGCTTATACTTTCAATTTCCCTTTCATTCACAAAATCCCATTACTCTCATTTTCTTTTTTTTTTTGGAAAAAATTATTTAATATTGTGTAAGATCTTTTCAGGTGAAATTACTGTTCTATACATTTATATTATATTCTGTAAGCAATTTTTGTTGATATCTGTCCTTACAAATTGGGATTAATATCTAAATTCTAAGATGTTCGAGTCGGCAAATCATAATAATAATGACGATTATGGTGATGATGATGATGATACAAAGAAATTGACCACCGTTTCTTTTTTCTTTTTCTCCCCCTGGGAAAACAAAAAAAATAGACCATGGAAAAACAACTGATTTTTCTCTTTATTTACTTGTTGCAATGACATTTGTTTCTTTCAATTTTAAAATTGGAGCTCATAGAAACTTTTCATTCAGGAATTAATCATATTATTAGTATTATTATTTGATGAAACTTTTGTGTTGTATAGGAAAAATTTCCAGGAGGAGCTGCAGATGCTGAATTTGATAGTGGGAAGGTTACAGAGCATGGCCTTGTAGCATTTTCGAAGACAAGTAATGGACCTTGGATGGAGAATACTCAAGAGCTAAAACCATGTTGGAAAGAGTCAAATTTTGGTATAAAATTTATTCATATGGATTCATACACGGATGCACGTGTAACTACATGTTCATTTGTATAATGCTTCTTTTCCACTTCTTACGGATTAATATTTACTTGGCTAGCAGATCAAGTAGAGCAGCCAAAAGGGTTTGTCACTTTTTCATTAAGTAACGGCCCAGAATATCATATCTCACAGGTATCATTAAAATTTAGTTTCTTGTGTTGTGCTAGTTAACTGATGTAATGCACAAAAACAGCTAAAATCTCTTCCTCTTTGCTCTTTGTCAATGGTAACCTAGTTATGTTTCTATGTATAATAGACATGTTACATTTTAAAAGAAAAAGTATCACTATTGCATGTTAGCATTATAAAAATTCAGAAAATAACTTTTTTCAGAATCAGTGGCTAATTTTAACTAGTAAAATCAAAGCATTGTCTTTATATAGTTCTGTTTGGTCACTAAATGCTACTTCGGCATATTTGAGGAGCAACAGCGAAACATTTGCTTTGGCGTAGTGCGAGCAGTACAGTTAGGATAATTTCGGGTGTTGACTACATTTTGTTTGGTTGACGAAAATTGGGCACAGGATAAATTTAATGCTTGGGGAATAAATTATTATTATTGTTATTATTTTGAGCTGATCTGTCTTGGCTACCTTTAGGATTTGGAAATGAATAAATGGGAGGACTTTGAAGTAGAAAGGCCAATCATCTGTTCTGAAAGTTCTTGGATTAGGATTATGAACTTTTGCTATTTTAGAGCTTAATCCTTATTCTATAGATTCTGATCCTGTAAATAACTTTCTTTCTTTTTCTGACACTGGTGCCAAATGAGACTACAGAATTTGAAATGTAATACTAATCACTTGTCAGGAAAAAGTAGCTTCTGCACACACTTCTTATGTTGCATTAAAAGAGAATTAGTTCAGAATTAGTTGTTGCAGCTAGGGTGTTGTTAATTTGAGATTAGAGGTGTAAAGGGCACCACTGATAAAATGTTAATGTGAATTTAACTAGCTTCTTGAAAAATTTCCCCTCAAATGCAGTTTACAACAACAACAACAACAACTAAGCCTTAGTCCCAAATAAGTTGGGGTCGGCTATATGGATCATCAACAAAATAAGCTCAAAAGACACCAAAAAAGATACTTCAGCCTTAGGCCCCTTCCAAGACACGGATTTTACGTCTCCATTCAAGTCTGTCATTAATCAAATCCGCATCAAGATCTAAGGCACGTAAGTCTCTTGCTATCACCTCATTCCACACAGTTCTAGGTCTTCCACGACCTCTAGCCCTCTCAATCAACAAATTCTCACACTTACGAACCGCAACATTAGGAGGTCTTCTTAAAACATGCCCATACCATCTAAGTCTTCCTTCCCTCACCTTATCTCCGATATCCGCTACTTGAACTTTTTGTCGAATATGAACATTCTTAATTTTGTCTAGTCTGGTATGTCCACACATCCATCTTAGCATTCTCATTTCTGCCACACTCATCTTATGCAAATGTTGTCCCGTTGGTGCCCAACACTCACTACCATAGAGCATCACAGGTCTAACAACCGTCCTATAGAATTTATCTTTCACTTTCAGAGGTATTTTTTTATCACATAGAACTCCAGTTGCACCCTTCCACTTCAACCACCCTACCTGTATTCTGTGAGCCACATCTTCATCTATACGACCATCATTCTGGAACACCGAACCCAAATATTTGAACTTCTTGGTTTTAGGAACTAAAACTCCATCCAACTTAACCTCATGTTCCTGCTTCTTCCTTAGACTGAACTCACAGTGCATATATTCCGTTTTACTTCTACTTAACTTAAAACCTATGTCTTCGAGGGTTTTTCTCCACACTTCCAACTTACGGTTTACACCAGCACTAGTCTCATCAATTAAAATAATGTCATCAGCAAACAACATACACCGAGGAACATCGTCTTGTATGCTTCTGGTTAGCTCGTCCATAACCAGGGTAAATAAATATGGACTCATGGCCGAACCTTGATGCAATCCGGTAGTAATGGGGATAGCCTCAGTGTCTCCACCAGGTGTTTTCACACTAGTGGCTGCATTCTCATACATGTCCTTGATGATGTTGATATATTTGCCGCTGACTCCTTTCCTCTTCAAAACCCACCATAATACTTCTCTTGGTACTTTATCATAGGCTTTCTCCAAGTCAATAAATACCATGTGGAGATCTTTCTTCTTCTCTTGATACAATTCCATTAGTCTTCTTA
The DNA here is from genome assembly GCA_947685225.1 of Garcia nutans. Lineage (NCBI taxonomy): Eukaryota > Viridiplantae > Streptophyta > Magnoliopsida > Malpighiales > Euphorbiaceae > Garcia > Garcia nutans. Next base: position 44,329,339 of record CANTUV010000045.1, read on the forward strand.
GAAGAGAAATAGCCTCCATGGTAGATCTCCCTGGCATAAACCCAAACTGATTCTCCGAAACTCTTGTAAGCTTCCTCAATCTGTGTTCAATAATCCTTTCCCATAATTTCATAGTATGGCTCATAAGTTTGATACCCCAATAATTTGTACAGCATTGAATGTCTCCCTTATTTTTATATATGGGTACCAGGATACTATTCCTCCAGGCATTCGGCATCTTACGTCCTTTCACAATAGCATTGAAGAGTTTAGTTAACCAGGCAACTCCTACCTCTCCAAGGTTCTTCCAAACCTCTATAGGAATACCATCCGGGCCACAAGCTTTACCAACTTTCATATACTTCAAGGCTTCTCTTACTTCACTATGCAAGATCCTCCTAGACCAGCTGATATAACCATTTGTTGCATGAAGACCTTGAAAATCTTGTTCATATTCAGGGTTAAGCCTTCCACCTCTCCTTAATCTCAACATCTCCTGTCAACACCCGTTGATCTTCGTCCTTTATACATTTGACTTGGCTTAAATCTCTGCTTTTCCTTTCTCTCATCCTTGCAATCTTATAAATGCCCATTTCTCCCTCTTTAGTACCTAACTTTTGATAAATCCCTTCTAAGGCTCTGCCACGAGCTACACTAACAGCCTTCTTTGCCTCTTTCTTAGCCCTCTTATATTCCTCAAAGGCCTCGCTATTAACCGCATTCGGTAACTTTTTATACCATTCTCTCTTAGCCTTAATAGCCTTTTGAACCTCCTCATCCCACCACCATGCATCGTACGGTCGAGGCCCTGCCCCTTTAGAGATCCCAAGCAATTTACTACCTGCTTTCTTAATGCCACTTTCCATTTTTGTCCACAAGTCCTCTGCACTAGCCTCAAGGTTCCAAATGTCTTCATTTAGTAACTCTTCCTTAAAGGTACCTTGAGCTAGGTCTTTCAATTTCCACCATCTTATCCTTGGTTCCAATACTTTCTTATCATTCCTCCAGCTACTTTTATTCTTAACATCTAAAACCACAATACGATGTTGCGCCGTCAATGCTTCACCCGGAATGACCTTGCAATCCTTACACTTATTTTTGTCCCGTCTTCGAGTAAGTATGAAGTCTATTTGACTTTGTGTTCGTCCACTCTTAAAGGTAATCAAGTGTGACCCCCTCTTTTCAAAGCAGGTATTTGCCAGCACTAGATCATAAGCCACCGCAAACTCCAAAATGCTCTTTCCCTCCTCATTCCTGTTGCCAAAACCATAACCCCCATGGACCCTGTCATAACCATTACTGTCCTTACCAACATGCCCGTTAAGGTCCCCACCAATGAAAATTTGCTAATTATCCGGAATACCTTGCATGATTTCATCCATATTTTCCCAGAACTGAACCTTGGATGCTCCGTCCAAACCTACTTGGGGAGCATAAGCACTAATAACATTAATGGTGTCATCTCCCAAAACAAGCCTCAAAGAGATAATCCTGTCTCCCTTTCTCTTCACTTCTACCACCTTTTCTTTAAGCGTAGGCTCAATAATAATGCTCACACCATTCCTATTGTTATCCAAGCCACAATACCACAGCTTATATCCTGAGTTACCAATCTCTTTTGCTTTATTTCCCTTCCACCTGGTTTCCTGTAAACAAGCAATACTAACCTTCCTTCTTTTCAAAGTATCCACAAGCTCTATAGACTTCCCAGTCAGAGTGCCAATATTCCAACTACCTAATCTTAATTGGCTCCCTTGGACTTGCTTCTTTAGCCGCATTCGTCCATAATGCGGTAGCCCTTTCCTATCTGACACCACATCCGGGCGCTGATATGGCGGGACTAACTTCTTTACCCATACCCGTCCATGGCATGAGAACCTTTGCTCATACTCCACCACACCCAGGCGTCGATGTGATGGAACCCCTTGCTCATTTAACACTACACCCGGTTGCCGATGTAGCGCGTGCCTAGGTGAGCACGTCCCAACGGTATAATGATAGCTTTGAGGATCCATAAAAAGTTTGGCAAAATTTTTACACTGGCCGCCAACCTACCGCAATCCTCCTCCTTTATCCGAGCTTGGGACCGGCTACGATACTCGCAGGCGGAGTTCCTCAAATGCAGTTTAATGGGTATAATTAAGTTGGATGTTCATTCTTTTAAATGTTGTTTTCTGAATGTTACTTAGTTGAAGAGATTGTGTGTAATGCTTCCGAAATGCTTCATTAGTAATGGAAAATGGAAATAAGCATTTTTTCTGTTGACTTCCTAGGATCAATTGAATTTAACCATTAGGGCTCTTGATTGAGGGATAAATCATGAATGGAAATTATCCATGTTCCATGATCTAAATGGCCACGAGCAGTTTGGAATTGATGAGGAGGGAAAGAGGTTTTCTCTGTTATTCTTCTTGAGATGCGTGTTTCTCTACTTCACTAATAAAAGCATAGTCATTTATTTTTCCTTCTATTTTGCTGATAAAAGCGGGAATTTAATATATTATTCCTGAAGTTAGTTGCTTCATTCTATTTTTATCCATTTCCCTTTATCACATTCTTAACATTCTGTCAGCATAACATTGCTACCTGTATCCTATTTATAAATATTCTATTAGTATTCTGTGCCTGTTTAACGATTGTGTGCCCCTTATAATTTCTTATTTAAGTACAGATTCTTGAACTTCTTTTTAACTCCAATTTCTTTGGATGATTTCTATGTTTTTCTGTTTGTTGTTATTTTTCTTTTCTGGTGTTTTCTCCTACCAATATTTGTTTTCATTTGTTCATTCTCCAGATTGCTGATGCAGCGGTGGTTGCAAAATATGTAGGAGGAACTCTTGTACTTCCCGACATTAGAGGAAACAAGCCAGGTGATGTGAGGTTAGTGTTCATGGGACTGCGTCAATGCTTTAGTAAAATATCCGATTTCTTTGAACTGTGTGCGTGCAGGTCATAACCATTTTTACTATTGTTGTACTTATTCATGATAATCGTTTGCTGGTAAATTCCTGAAAAGGAATCGAGGCTTTCTATTCCTGGTTGATTTGATATCATGCTTGCTATTTCAGCCTATCAGGAAAAAAAGATTAATGTTTTTGTTGTTTGGTATTTTTTATTGAGATATTTTGGTCATTCAATGGGTTAAGTTTGAGCAGTAATATACATTATGAGTGGAAACTCGACTCGTATGCTTGCTTCTGTCCCTGCTCAAGCAATCTTGGCACGTCCCTGCCAAAGATCCTTTGGGATTATTTTTATTTTGATGTAGCTTACGATTCTTCATTTTTCAAGACTTGTTCATTTTTGGCTTGTTGACAGTGCTTAAGACTTCGTAAGCCTCCATTTTTCTGCACAATATTTATGAGATGCAACCTGGACTAGATATAATTTGTTTAAAAACTATATTTCAACAGAAATTAGATTGTGATGGTTGAAATATTAAATTAATCCTGGGTGGAAGTTTTTTGGACTGTATACTAACAAAGTTAAAAAAAATTCCAGGAAGTTTGAAGAAATATACGATGTGGATAAATTTGTGAATAGTCTGGATGGGGTAGTCAAAGTTGTAAAGGATCTACCTGATGATATATCAATTCGAGATTTTGCTGTTGTCAAGGTTCCTAATCGTGTTACAGAAGATCATATCTCAGAACTAATCGAACCTGTCTTTAGAATGAAGGGGAACATAAGACTGGCTACTTACTTCCCCTCAGTAAATATGAGAAAGACCATACAAAAGAGCAACAGTGATTCAGTTGCATGTTTGGCAATGTTTGGAGTTTTAGAGTTGCAACCAGAAGTTAATGAAGTGGTTGACTCCATGATTGAGCGGTTGAGAACTTTAAGTCGTAAATCTGATGGCCGGTTTATTGCTGTGGACTTGAGAGTTGAGATATTGGGAAAAAAGAGTTGCCATGGAAGTGGTGCTGGCGGAGCCAAAAATTGTTACAGTCCTCAGGAGATTGCCCTATTTTTAAGGAAGATTGGATTTGATAAGGATACCACAATCTATTTAACTCAGTCAAGATGGGATGACAGGCTTGATGTTCTCAAGGACATATTTCCAAAAACTTGTACAAAGGTGAGACATTTTTATTTCCATTTCAATTAATCTTGTTCTATTGTATATCTGTTTCTAGTCTTGACTTCTTCGATACTGATCAGAGAAATGACTGTTATTGTGTATCTGTTTATGGAAAATTATCACAGGAAAGTATCATGGCTGAAGATAAAAAGGCGAAGTTCCTTGATTCGGAAGATTCAGAGTTTGAAAAAGTTATTGACTTCAACATTTGTTCTCGGAGTGATGTCTTTGTACCAGCCATATCTGGCCTATTCTATGCCAATGTAGCTGGTAAGAGAATAGCTTCAGGCAACACACAAATACTTGTTCCGGCCAACATTCCAGGTACCTCTGCATCGGTCACTAATTATTTCTCCCCCTATATCTCAAAGAAGAACCACATGGCCTATTCATGTTTTTGCTAGTAATGTGAAAAAGAAAACAAGACATCTTTATTGGAGTCTTCACCTCAGTCAGGCTAATGAGCAGATAGGTGAGCTGCGCACGCGATCTTCAATTAGGGAGTGAAATTACCCCAGAAACACAAGTATCTATTTTTAAGATGATTTTGAAGACAAATCTATGGTACAGGTAGCCGTTCCTGGTCCATATATATATATTTTAATTAAAGAATGTGTTTGATGTTTTATAAAACCCAAGGAAATTTGTTTGCAGTAAAATTAGTTGGTGCTTTTGCAAGATATTTTCAATGAATTATTTGTTGACATTTGAAATCTCTCTTCATATTTTTTTGGCCTAAATGCCATATCGGTGTGGTAATTCTCAATTTGGGGCATGTATTATACACATTAAATGTGGGTGTTGTAAAATTTTTGTGTAAGCAGCCGTTAAAGTTTAATTTTGGGACAATTTGGGACCTGTCATTTGAAATTAGTAGAGTTAACGAGTGATTCACTTTACATTTTAAAAAATGAAACTTTTGCACAATAAAAAGACTAAAATTTAAAAACTTCAAAATGAAGAAAATAGAAAAAAATGAAATGAATCCAGATATGGGTTTCATAAAACAAAAGGCAATCTATAAGTTATAAAAAAAGGAAAAAAAAAATCAAGGATTCCAATTAGAAGTTATATAACCAACTGCATCAATCCAAGAAGCGCGAAGAGCTTAATTGAACAGGAAAAGAAGTAACATGAATCGGACCTATTACAAGGAAGCAAAGAAATATTGCAGTGAAGAAAAGGGAATTTGTTCAACAAGAAAAAAAGAGTAATCAACAATAGTGGAGAGAATACGATCATTGGATAAATAAGCTGGTGCGATTCGATGAAGCTTGATCAAAATTAATATTATATTAGAAAAAAACTCTCACGTTACTTTGAAATGTCTACATATTTTTATATTATTATTATTGATATTTAGTCCTAAAAACTTAGTTCATTGTAGGCCCTTCATTCTTTTTTTTTTTTTTTCATCACATCTCTGGAAATTGGCACATGTTGCCTTGTCATCCCATATATATTTTTCTGGTCATCATCTCATTCAAACCCATAAGTCATATTTAAAAAATTATTAAAGTATATAAATAGTATGGAATACTTAAAAAATACTTAAGCGCAAAAATTAAATTAAACTTTATTACATTTCTAAGGTATAATATTAGACAAAGATAGCTACATATTTATATATAATAATAAAATCATTCAAAAGTTATCAACAACTATACATAGCAAAATCTCAGTTATGCGAGTCTATGTTGAAGAGAAAAACTATGATTATATTATAGAAAAACCTACAAACTTTCAACAACAAAATCTAATAGCCCAAAAGTTTCACTGCCTAGGAAGAATCTTGGGCATGCATCAATGTGGAAGAACCAACATGGCATGACAAAAGATGTTGAAGATTACTTCATTCGTCATTGTTGCTGTAATTTTGGAACGAAAAATTTGTTACAAAATAAAATAATATTAAAATTTGATATGAAAAGAACAGTTGGCCTTTTCAAAGGCATAAATTTTGAATAAAAATATATTAAATAAAGTTAAAAAAAATGTACTTCATCCATGCTTTTTTGGCTGTTGATTCATCCTCTTCATGTTCATCAATTTTTTTGAGGTAATAGTTGATTCAGATGTTTCAACAACTAAAATATTTAACATCTTTTTTATAGGAGTTTTGGAAGTAGTAGCTGAATGAGTGCAAAACAAAGTTGGCTTGAATGTATAAAATATGGGCTCCGAAGCTCTCTTTTTTTCTTTTTTTTTTTTTTTTGTGTTGGTAAGCCTTCTTTAAAAATATGAACAAATTTAAATGCCATTTGAGACACATCTTGTATTCGACCGCTAATCATTAATTGAATTTTTTTTTTAAGATCTTAGATTTTAGATATCACTGAAGGAATATGATATTGGTCTTTTACTGCAGAAACTAAATTATTGGAAGAAAGTCCAATAAAACTTGCAGGAAGATGTCCGAAGGCTATACATGGTACAATTCCAATTTCATATTCAGTAATAATATTAAGTTTGTACTTGATAAATTTTAAGATTATGAAGTTGTTTAAATACTATAACAATATAATTCTACAATAAAATAAGGATTTGTGGTGAATATAATAAGTTGCCATGGCACATGAAAGTTCTTCTAAATATCCACAATTTTTGCATATCATTTGAGAATTATATTCTTGGACACTGCTTCAACATCTAGGGTAAGCTCGATACCACCACCCATTAGAGGAATTAATATCTTTAATTATAGCCTGAAATATGTATTTGATATCTTGAAATATAATATTATTATAATTATTTTAAATTGTTATGTGATTTTGCTATTAAATAAAAAGCTAAATATTATTTCAATGTTAAGATGAGAAATTACTCTTTCAATGTGGATATCTAGCTGCAACAATTCTGCAATAGTCTTTCTATTGATCTCTTTTTAACTTTCAGGATCAATAAACATATTTGACTTTTTTTGAACTCTGATAAATTTGGTTATTCGCTCAACTAAGCTGTATAATTTATTTTATCATTTATATAATTACGAAATATATAGCTAGTTTAGAAAATAGAAAAATGTAACATACCTACTAAAAATGTTGTAACATCAAGTAATTATGGATTTACAAACATATTCGTTGCAGGTGTACTATTGAGTACAATGTCATCTATAAAATAAATGTTATAAAAATAAAGATATGAGTGGTGTTGTTTGTAGCACCCTTATACCCTACATTTGTATAATATATATACCTTGTATATGTAAAGTACACATGTAAAATATCTGAATGCTACACTAATTACCAGTAGAAAATTCTTATATTTAATCCCAATGATAACATTTTTTGTAAAATGATAAATTTAATAAATAAATCCACATATACTTAGTAATTCAATAATTATATTTATATAAAATAAAAATTCTATGGAAAAAATTTGCTAGACTTTTGTCTGTATTTTCAATAAATCCTAAAATCAATAAAAATGCAACCTGCATTGAAAATATATTGACAAAATAAAATTTCTCGAATTTCATCATTTATTCATTAGCTACTCAAATATTTAAACACACATACATATAGTACAACACATAAAACTGTTCTCAAAACTTATTTAATATACATATGATATGTTTAAAATTTACAAAACCAAAGTTCAAAATCTCAAAATTTTATACATGTATGCAATACCCTCTGAGTTGGTCTTATGGCACACTTAATCCCCAAGCTCGAATTACAATCTTGATCATACCGGCCTATACTTTCAATACCTGCACGATACACAATACCACACTAAGCTTAAAAGCTTAATGATGCATACTGATAATATACCATGACATATAATGCGTCCTTTCTCTATTATAATTCTCAATATATTTCAAACACTTATATGATATATCCCATCATGACAATATTACAAGTATTGCTCATAAACTTAAACAACACCAATGCAATGCCATACTAACTTTATCATTATTTAATTTCATAAAATTCATCCACATATTACACTCATTACCACAGCACATATTACAAATAATTTCCATTTAAGTTTTACTCATTTGTCAATATTCAACATTTTGACTTTGTAAACTGTGAACCTCGGTTTTCTGCCCGAAAAGGATCCGGGCGAAAGTTCACTCGTTGTCGGGAGTCGCCACTCAGTTTATTTTGTTCGAAGGGAAAAACTAAGAAAACCCTTGTTTGACTCCAATAATGCATCCAATGTAAAGGCTTTTAGTCTGCGAACCCAAGGAGGATTCGGGGACTATGTCATGCATTTGATTAACTTGCAAAAATGGAACAAATTTAAAGACAAAAAGATTGTCGGTAGTTTGGTGGACTTGCTATTTGGGGTGAATCCCAAACATGCCTACATACTCCCGTTTGAATAGGAGATCAAAGCCCATGTAGTTCGGAAAAGCCTATTTAAAGGCGATGAAAATTATGCTTCATGCATGTGTGTGTGTATGCTTCGTGCATTGTCGGGCTTCATGCCAAAGATGTGAGATTTAGGTACTTTGTACCAAAAGAGTGGAATTTAGGCTCCATGCCAAAGGTTGATTTTAATTGAGTCGGGCTTCATGCCAGAGTTGTGAAATTTAGCACTTAGTGCTAAATGGTGCAATTTTAGGTACTTTGTACCAAAAGAGTGCAATTTAGGCCTTTGGCCAAGTGTTGTCGGGCTTCATGCCAAAGATGTGAGATTTAGCACTTAGTGCTAAATTCTCCAATTTTAGGTACTTTGTACCAAAAGAGTGCAAATTTTGGGCCTTTGGCCAAGTGTGGTTGGGCTCCATGCCAAAGGTTGTGAATTTCAGCACTTAGTGCTAAATTGTGAAATTTTAGGTACTTCGTACCAAAATGGTGTAATTTAGGCTCCGTGCCAACAGATTGATTTTAATTGTGAAATGTAGGTACTTTGTACCAAAAGATGTAATTTAAGTCTTTGTGCCAAAGAGGCTGATTGATTAGTCCATTAGGCCTTAGACATAAAAGGATTAGGTCTTTGACCGAGAAGAAATTGAGAAGAAGATAGAATGCTTATGATATGCTTAAATTGACAAATGATGGATTAGAATATTACCTTGCTTAGGATTTTCCCGCTTCGAAGTTCCAGATCCTGTTTTCTTGAACCGGGGATTATGATTCTTGATTACAGATTGTTTCCTGCAGCACACGGTTAGATTTATGCAAATAAAAGTTCTTAATCGTTTTTAAGTGTGAAAAGAATTCGACAGCATGAGGCCCACCCGGAAAAGTCCAACCCCCTTTTCTTGAAAATCTGAACTGCTATTTATAGGCAAAATCGGACTGTACGGCGGCCGAGCCGCCGTCCACGGCGGCTTAACCGCCGGTTTTGGCGGCCGAGCTGCTGGGTTCACGGCGGCTGGGCTGCCGAATTTATCCGGTTTCGCTCAAACTGATTTTTCGGGAGCTAGGGACCTCCAAAAATTATTTCGGGACCATATCCGTGATCCTCACGTCGTCCCGGACATTTCAAGTACCATATTGATATATTTCCGGTGAACTTTATCGGGGACGTCCGGTCCGGCCCGGTTTTCAGTAGTCTGAGAAAATCGGCCTTTCGAGCCTCAAAATTCGAGTGTTCACAATTGCCCCCCACTGGGGTCCATAAAAATGATTTATGGAGCCCAGTGGTCTTCTGAAGAGCGAATTTTGAGCGAGGGGTAAAAAGATCAGCCTTTTGGCATTTCTGGATTGTTTGCAACACTTCTGATTGCATTCTGACTTTTCTGTACCTGCACTTTCATTTAGCACAAACAGTACATATGTATGCATGATGTTCTCTTCTTTTTTTTCAAAAAGGCTCTTTTTTTTTCAACCGTTGTATGAACAACTGGACCAAGAGTCTTCATAAGGTTGAAAGGATCAATATGGGAAGATATGGATAGTGCGTTGTTGCTACTTGGGTTGTGAGCTGATGCTACTCTTAGAGGCGCAGCTGGGGATTGGGATTTCTTGCACGCTTGTACCAAATTTTGGGTTCCGCAAGCTCACGTCTTCAAGTTTGGTGCCCGGATGGACGAGATGTGTCCTCTTTTTGAGGAATTTTGCTCAATCATTGGATGTGACTCAAATGCCCCCCTTTGTAAGGCATGAGGTTCAATTTGGCTATGTGGGGTTTTTTCAGAGGCTTTTCAATTTTACAAGGCCTCAAGCTCAAGCTATCAGTAATTATTTCTAGTAAAGAACTTAGAAATAATCCTCTAGGAAGTCCAACTCCACTGGGGAAGGAACTTGAATTTTTCTGAAGTTGCCCCCAAATTATTTCCGGAGTTACTTGAACTGTTCTTCAAACTTGGGTTAGGAACCATCAGATGATCAGGCCTTTTACAGAGCCTTCCCTTATTCAGACTACTCCTGAGTACAGAACTCGGTTTATAGCTGAAGTTTGGCCACTTGAAAAGCCAAGGAGGCTTGCATTGCTGCAGGAGCTGGAGGGAAATGAGGTGGTTCATCTTAACGAGGAGAAGGCAGACGCTGCAGACTCTGCAGACTCTAGGGTTGACTTTTTTTTTTTGACGTTTTGGACTTATGGTCTGACTCTTTTTTGTTGGTTTTTGGTACTTTATGAAAGGAATGACTCTTTTTGAATAAATGACTCCCTTGGGAATGAATGACTCTTCTCGGGATGAATGACTCTTTTTTGAATGAAGGACCCTTTAATTTGCTTTCCAAGCATTATCTACTTTATTTATTTGCTCTAATTTTTGCCTAAGCCGTCCTTTCGGATTTTCAACTTAGTGAGCTCTTACCCATTCTTGCCTAAGCCGCCCTTTGCGGGTTTTCGACTTAGCGGGCCCCACTATTGCCTAAGCCGCCCTTTGTGGGTTTTCGACTTAGCGGGATTTTTCTATTCCTTTCTTTGTTTTTTGTCTTTTTTTTGTTTTTTTTTATATTTTTTTTCTTTTTTCTTGGCAAAAGAAAGATGAATGAATGATTTTCATTAAAATTTAGACCGCGCCTAAGGAGAGCTGCCTACATATCTCGAATTAGTTTGCGAGAATCAGGTCTAATGTAGTTCCTTACAATGCATGATCATGCATAATATTTCTTCAGTTGATCCAGATTTGCATGGGTTTGTGAACTCCAGACCATCCAAATCAGACAAGATGATGGCTCCGCCGGAAAGTATTTTCTTCAAAATGTAGGGTCACGCCCAATGAGGATGAAACTTCCCACGAGGATCTGTAACAGGTGTTCTGATCTCTTTCAGAACCAAACAACCTTCTTCCAACTTTCGATCTTTGACCTTTTTGTTGAAATGTCTGGCCATTCGCCTCTGATACCCTTGAATCTGATGTAGAGCTTGAAGTCTTTTTTCATCCAAACTCAACAACTGATGATGATAGTTGCTGATCCATTCAGCTTCATTTATCTGACTTTCTTGAATTATCCTCGCCGATTGAACTTCCAGTTCAATGGGGAGTACTGCTTCCATTCCGTATACCAATGAATATGGGGTTGCCCCAGTAGGAGTTCTAACTGATGTTCTGTATCCCCACAAGGCCAATGGAAACTTCTCATGCCAACGCCTATGTTCCTTGATCATTTTTTGTATGATCACCTTTATAGACTTATTCGCTGCTTCTACAGCTCCATTTGTTTGGGGTCTATAAGGAGAGGACTTATGATGTTGGATTTTCTTGTCCTTCAAGAGTTTAGCAAATTCTGCTTGGAAATGAGTTCCATTATCTGTGATAATCTCGAATGGTGTTCCGTACCGACAAAGGATGTTGGTTCGGACAAACTGTGCTGCCTTTTTGGCGTCTAATTCTGCATAGGAAGCTGCTTCAACCCACTTTGTGAAGTAATCCACTGCTACCAAGATAAACTGATGTCCATTTGATGCTTTTGGATGTATTTTACCAATTATATCAATTCCCCAAGTAGCGAAGGGCCATGGAGAAGTGATTGGATTCAGGGCAACAGGAGGTTGCTTCTATAGCTTAGCAAATATCTAACACTGATGCCATCCTTGCACAAATGCCACACAGTCTGTGTTCATGGTGGACCAATAATATCCCAAATTGGCCTGATGTTACACCAAAGAGTCACTTTGCAGGATTTAAGCTTCAAATTGTACTTGCAAAGTCTAAGGAAGAACTTCTCAAGTGCTTAGATGTGCTCTCCTGGAGATTTTGACTTGACAATCATATTATCAACATACACTTTTACTTCTTTGTAAATCATGTCATGAAAGATTGTCGTTGCCATCCCGTCTATTAGCAAATCGATGTGTGGTAGCGGGAAATCATCCTTGGGACAAGCTTTATTCATATATCTGTAGTCAACACACATCCTGACCTTTCCGCCTTTCTTCGGGACCGGTACAATGTTTGCTAACCAGAAAGGGTAGGCAATTGGTTCTATGAACTTATTGTCCAGTTGCTTGGCAACCTCTTTTTTAATCTTCAAAGACCATTCTGGCTTCATTCTGCTCAATTTTTGCTTACCTGGCTTTGCATCGGGGTATAGCGAAATCTTGTGAACTGCTATGGCTGGGTCTATTCCCGTGACATCACTTGTCTTGAACATGAAGCAGTCGGCATACTTTCTGGTGCATTCCAGAACCTGTTCTTTATTCACACAATCACATGCAATGTATGTATGTTCATTTTCTTTGCCAATTATTATCTTTCCATTCATTTTTTTATTTTTTTTTCATTTTTGCTAGATAATACTTGGAAAGCAAAAGACACAGGGTAACCAAGAATTTGAAGAGTTTCATTGATAATGGCGGAGTCATTCTCCAAGATTACATTAAATGTGACATTTGGGTTCTCTAAATTTGAAGCTACAGAGGACTCAGAACTAGACTCTGACTCGGTGTTTGACTCAGGATTTGACTCGGTACAAGACTCGGGTTCAAGGTGTGACACTGGACTAGTTTTGACTAGAGCAGCCTGTCCCTCCTCGGTGTACCAGTTCATCAGTGGTCCATCTGTGGTCTTGATCAGCTTGGTGAAACCCCTTTTTGTCTTCAAAATTAGTTACCATAGCAACCTCATCAAAGAGACTAGGCTGCATGAAATCTTCCACAGTGATGGCATTGATGGAATGATTGGGCAAGGGGTTAGTGTTAATGTTTGGTTGCCTCCTGAGAGGAATGATGTCACCACTATCCACCAAATCCTGGATGTGGTTTTTCAAAGTCCAGCAAGCATCTGTTTTGTGCCCACTTCCTTGGTGGTATTCACAGTACTCATTGGCCCTGTAATTGGAGGGTAATGGGTTTGGAGGAGGCCTTGGGTCCAAAGGCTTCAAATATTTCCCTTCCACGGCCTTTTTAAACACTAGATGAAGGGGCATTCCAATGTCGGTATATTGCCTTCTTGACTGATTTCTTTGCCCAAGATTGCCCACACGTAAAGGATTCACAGGGGCAATATTGGCCACTTCATTAGCAGCTTGGCCTTGTTTTTTATACTTCAAGATAGCTTCTTCATCTACTATCTTACCCAATTGTATCAGATCTTCTACCTTGGTTGCAGTCGCAATGAGCGATTTGAAAGTAGGTAGGTATTGGGTTTGTAGTTGGGCTTGATATGTAGGCCTTAAATTTCTGATTATGATATCAATTTGCTCTTGTTCAGAAGGGCGATTGATCATTTGGGCGGCCTTTGCCCTCCACCTCGTAAGGAACGAGGAGAAGGGTTCATTGTTGTTCTGCTTGGTAGTCTCAAGTTCCCTTCTGGTGACATCCACCTCAATATTATAGTGGTATTGAGAGTTAAATGCATTGCAGATGTCTTCCCAGGTCTTAATCTTGGCATGGTCCAGGCTTACAAACCACTTGAGGGCAGCACCAGACAAAGATTGTTGGAATAATTGAGCAGAGAGGTCATCATTTAAACCCCAAGGGCTTAATGCCCCCACATACATCTTGAGGTGAGTTTTAGGGCAAGTAGTCCCATCAAATCTGTCCATCCCAGGCATCTTGAATTTTGGAGGCAATCTAGCTTGGGGAAACAAGGATAAAGAATCCATGTCTACCACCTCTTTATGAGTTTTCATGGCAGTGATTGACCTTTCCAGCAATTCAAGTTTTCTTTTCAGTTCATCAGTTTCAGTGACATTCTTAGAGGGTGGATCCTCTAAATTGATGACAGGGGTATTCTGAGCAGTCATGGGGGTACTAGTTTGTCCCACAATAGGTTCCTTCCCTAAATTTCCAAGAGTAGGGACTATCTTTGGTGCTCCTCCTAATTCAGCCAAGATGGCTACCCTCTGGGCGGCTAAAGCTTCATCAATTTTTTCTTGCATCCTAGCTTCAATTTCTTTAGCCTGTCCATCTAACAAGGCCTTGATCTGTTCAATTGTAGCCATTTCAGGAATTGGAGTGGTTGGTGAAGTTGGAGTGGTAGAGCTTGTGGGTGATTGCCCAGTTGGTGTTGGTGTGTCTGGTGTAGGTGAAGGTACACGGACAGAGGGTACCTGAAAAGGTCAAGGGCAAAAAAAAATCAGGGTGGTGTGTAGGGTAAGAAAACTCTTGGTCCACTTATGTACATCAAAATTTTTCCCCAAACGATGTTGTTATGTTGCATGAATGCACCTCATCACATCACAATTCATTTTAATGGAATGCGGTACTATCATTGGGTACATACAACCTAAGGGAAGGTTCTATTGTTATGTAAAAATAGAGAATCGGCTTATCACAGGGACCCTTGAGTCTTGAGTAAGATATACCTAACCACATGTGAAACAAGGAGTTTCGCGTGGGTCCAACAGTACGATTACTCATGGGCCACTCCAAAAGGATTGGAATGGTTTGCGACAACAGGGAGGACGCTTTGGCTGTCCGCCGGCATAATCAAGGAGACCTGCCGGTCAGCGCTACTTGCTATCCAGACTCAGAACTTTGAACAGAAAGAGAAGAAATTCATTTGAAAACAATTTTTTTATGTAATGGAGGAAAAGGATTCCCCCATATATGCAAGAGAAAAAGATTCTCTGAATGACAAAACAAATGCACATTTAGCCAAACAAGAGATCCATCCAAGGAAAAAGATTCCTTTTGCCAATCTTCATTCCAATATCCTTATGGAGAGGATATATATTGCTAGGGTACCCTGCAAAATGAATAAAAACACCCTAAAGAAGGGCAAATTAGTCAAATAAGCAATAGTAGCCTACTAGGATCCCATAAATTATTTTTATGGTCTCCCGTGGCAAGTTAATCAAATAATCAATAGTAGTCCACTAGGATCCCATAAATGGTTTTTATAGTCCCCAGTGGAGTCGCCAGTCTGTGAACCTCGGTTTTCTGCCCGAAAAGGATCCGGGCGAAAGTTCACTCGTTGTCAGGAGTCGCCACTCAGTTTATTTTGTTCGAAGGGAAAAACTAAGAAAACCCTTGTTTGACTCCAATAATGCATCCAATGTAAAGGCTTTTAGTCTGCGAACCCAAGGAGGATTCGGGGACTATGTCATGCATTTGATTAACTTGCAAAAATGGAACAAATTTAAAGACAAAAAGATTGTCGGTAGTTTGGTGGACTTGCTATTTGGGGTGAATCCCAAACATGCCTACATACTCCCGTTTGAATAGGAGATCAAAGCCCATGTAGTTCGGAAAAGCCTATTTAAAGGCGATGAAAATTATGCTTCATGCATGTGTGTGTGTATGCTTCGTGCATTGTCGGGCTTCATGCCAAAGATGTGAGATTTAGGTACTTTGTACCAAAAGAGTGGAATTTAGGCTCCATGCCAAAGGTTGATTTTAATTGAGTCGGGCTTCATGCCAGAGTTGTGAAATTTAGCACTTAGTGCTAAATGGTGCAATTTTAGGTACTTTGTACCAAAAGAGTGCAATTTAGGCCTTTGGCCAAGTGTTGTCGGGCTTCATGCCAAAGATGTGAGATTTAGCACTTAGTGCTAAATTCTCCAATTTTAGGTACTTTGTACCAAAAGAGTGCAAATTTTGGGCCTTTGGCCAAGTGTGGTTGGGCTCCATGCCAAAGGTTGTGAATTTCAGCACTTAGTGCTAAATTGTGAAATTTTAGGTACTTCGTACCAAAATGGTGTAATTTAGGCTCCGTGCCAACAGATTGATTTTAATTGTGAAATGTAGGTACTTTGTACCAAAAGATGTAATTTAAGTCTTTGTGCCAAAGAGGCTGATTGATTAGTCCATTAGGCCTTAGACATAAAAGGATTAGGTCTTTGACCGAGAAGAAATTGAGAAGAAGATAGAATGCTTATGATATGCTTAAATTGACAAATGATGGATTAGAATATTACCTTGCTTAGGATTTTCCCGCTTCGAAGTTCCAGATCCTGTTTTCTTGAACCGGGGATTATGATTCTTGATTACAGATTGTTTCCTGCAGCACACGGTTAGATTTATGCAAATAAAAGTTCTTAATCGTTTTTAAGTGTGAAAAGAATTCG
The DNA here is from genome assembly GCA_947685225.1 of Garcia nutans. Lineage (NCBI taxonomy): Eukaryota > Viridiplantae > Streptophyta > Magnoliopsida > Malpighiales > Euphorbiaceae > Garcia > Garcia nutans. The sequence continues at coordinate 44,345,764 of CANTUV010000045.1, forward strand.
ACAGCATGAGGCCCACCCGGAAAAGTCCAACCCCCTTTTCTTGAAAATCTGAACTGCTATTTATAGGCAAAATCGGACTGTACGGCGGCCGAGCCGCCATCCACGGCGGCTTAACCGCCGGTTTTGGCGGCCGAGCCGCTGGGTTCACGGCGGCTGGGCCGCCGAATTTATCCGGTTTCGCTCAAACTGATTTTTCGGGAGCTAGGGACCTCCAAAAATTATTTCGGGACCATATCCGTGATCCTCACGTCGTCCCGGACATTTCAAGTACCATATTGATATATTTCCGGTGAACTTTATCGGGGACGTCCGGTCCGGCCCGGTTTTCAGTAGTCTGAGAAAATCGGCCTTTCGAGCCTCAAAATTCGAGTGTTCACAATTGCCCCCCACTGGGGTCCATAAAAATGATTTATGGAGCCCAGTGGTCTTCTGAAGAGCGAATTTTGAGCGAGGGGTAAAAAGATCAGCCTTTTGGCATGAGGCCCACCCGGAAAAGTCCAACCCCCTTTTCTGAAAATCTGAACTGCTATTTATAGGCAAAATCGGACTGTACGGCGGCCGAGCCGCCGTCCACGGCGGCTGAACCGCCGGTTTTGGCGGCCGAGCCGCTGGGTTCACGGCGGCTGGGCCGCCGAATTTATCCGGTTTCGCTCAAACTGATTTTTCGGGAGCTAGGGACCTCCAAAAATTATTCCGGGACCATATCCGTGATCCTCACGTCGTCCCGTACATTTCAAGTACCATATTGATATATTTCCGGTGAACTTTACCGGGGACGTCCGGTCCGGCCCGATTTTCAGTAGTCTGAGAAAATCGGCCTTCCGAGCCTCAAAATTCGAGTGTTCACATAAACACATCATAAACATTATCCATTAAACAATTCTCATAGTTGTAATACGATAGTACATGTTTCCAATAATTTTATCAAAATACGGCAATCACATGCATTGGGCCCAAATAACCCTATATAATATTCAAATTTCAGAGATATTGCTTTGGACCAATTTTTTGACACCCAATGTCTAGCCTAAAAGTAAATAATAGTGATGCCCAACGTCTGACCTGAAGGCAATATATAATGTTGATGCCTAGCATCTGGCCCGAAAACAATCATCGGTATGCCATAAAACATCAAACACAATACTTTGAAAATTAATATTATATAAGGTTGCACACATTACATAAATAATTTCACACTTTTTTTCATGCTTTGGCAATCATGCCAATTTCCATTCTTTTTGCACTTTTCCATCTTTTCTCTTTATTTCCATACATCTTCATCAATTTCCTTGCCACCTTCCCATTATGGCCAAATTATGACATGTAATTGGCATAATTACATTTTATCACGAACATAACCAATAATGTCAATAGCCATATTAAAATGGCTTAAATGTTCACATATTATATTTTTCATGCCTTTTAACACTTGCCTATGCACTTTTCATGTGAATGCACTCATCAAAGTAACATAGTCCCAATATCAAACAATAATACAACATTCCAAACAAATTCATTTTAACATACTTTCTACCAAAGTATGACTAACCTTTTTCTTTTCCTTAAACATGCTTAATATCCTTTTTTTCAACATAACTAATCATATTTTTATAATATATGTCACATTTACAATGTGACCTGTAATATCCCAAACTATACCCTAAAATTTTTGGAATGATTATTGTTGAAATTGGATTAAATGAAATAAAGTATATTAATGTTTAAGTGGGAAGATAAGAAAGGTTAGAGGAGTGTGTATATGTTGTATATATAGAGATATATACAACATATACAAGTCAATTAATGAGTGGTCAAAAGAAATATTTAATTGTAATTAAATTAATTGAAATGGAAATTGAGTTAAGTGGAAGTGGATATTTATATATAATATTATTAAAATTGCTTGGTTGATATTGAAAGAGAGAATTGTATGGTTAAGAGTGGTTGTGAGTAGTTGACTTTTGCTCTTCTTTCTTCATCTTCATCTTCTTCCTTCTCTTTGGCCGACCATCTCCATAGTAAGAGGGAAAAAGAGATTTTTGCTCTTCCAAACTCAAGATTGAAGGGTGTTTCAAGTGATCAAGTTGGAATTCTAAGGGTTTTCATCACTTTTTGTAAGTTTTCCACTTGATTCCTTAGTTTTCTTTTAAGTTTGTGTTTTGAGTTTGGTGTTTGATTGTTGATGATATGTGTATATTTGATGTTGGTGTATTTGAGAGTGTTTGATCTTATTGGTGTTGATTTTGGGATTGGTTTGAAGGAAAGGTTAAAATTGGTGAAAGAAAGCAAGTGTTGTGTTTTGGGTATGTGATGGTTATAATTTGTGTTAGATGCATGTTTGAATTATTTTGGTGTTTTTGCAAGTTATTATGGTTTATTGGTGTGTTTAGTTAAGTTTGTTTGGAGTGGAAGATGGTGAAAGTAAGAGATTTGTTGGTTGTGGTATTGTTGCTGCCGAAATCAAGATTTTTAGCCTGACACGCCCATGAACACGGCCAAGTCTTTGGGCGTGTCAATGGTTCTGTTTTCTGGATGGGTGACATGAGCAGTGACACGCCCATGTCACTGAGCATGTCACAACTTATGTGTTGTAGTAGCATTGACACGGCCAGTGGCACGCCCATGTCACTGAGCATGTCATAGCTATTGTGTCGAGGGAAGATTGACACGGCTAGTGACACACCCATGTCACTGAGCGTGTCAAAGCTTTTGTGTTGTGGATTTAGGGCACGGTCAGGGACACGCCCGTGTTGTTGAGTGTGTCATGTGTAGAGTTTTCCCTAGTTGGTTCTTATCCATATTATCTCATGTGTATCTCTAAGTAAGCGTGTATCATCCCTTTTGGATTAGGTTTTGAAGAGATTGAGTTGCCCTAATCCAAGTGTTGAAGGATTCTTGGAAGAAAAGTTTGGTGTTGTGTGAGTTGCTCTTGAGGTAAGTACAAACCCTACATTATTGTATACATTTACATGACTTTGGAACTTAACACATTTAGTTGTAAATGTGTTAAGTAATCTATTACATTGTTGATATATTTGATTAATGCTATGATTTGCATAATGTGAAAGATATGATGATTATTCAAATTATATGTACAATGCAATTGGTTGTGTATACCCTAATGATGAGATGTGAAGCCATTGTTGTTGGCTATAATGATGCAAATGAAATAATTGGGGCATGTTTTCCTAGATGATTATGAGGAAATGAGAATGGAATTGATAATGAAAAAATGAAAGAATTGTGTGCCTAATGTGTTTTTCAATTTCCAGAGTTTTGTTGTTGGTGGCATGCCTAATTGTAACAATCCCTTGAAGCTGGGTTGGTCTTGGTCCTTGAAACCAAGTTGGGTTGAAGTTTAGCATGCTTAACTCCCCTTGAAGCTTGGTTGGGCGTAGTCCTTGAAGCCTAGTTGGGATGTTACAAATCCTTGAAGCTGGGTTGGGTTTGGTCCTTGAAGCCAAGTTGGGTTGATGCTTAGCATGCTTTGCTCCCCTTGAAGCTTGGTTGGGCCTAATCCTTGAAGCCTAGTTGGGATGATAAATGTGATAATTGAACCAAAACATTAACTTTAAAAGTTGAATGGCATATTAGTTTCTTTTGGGCCCATGCTTGTCTTTGTTTAAATGTGAATCATGAATGGTGAAATAAATGAATAATAAAATTTAATGTAAGGTTTTGAAATATGATATCCTCATGTATTGTTTATAATATTTGAATGTATGACATTGGCATTACATTAAATCATATTGTTATCATGGTTTGGACCACTAAGTCGTTGGCTTAGCGCGATTGTAGTTCATCGCGCAGGTGACAGTGTAGATCCGATTGTACCGGAGAGTTCAGCTAGACCGAGTCGAGTCTAGGCTTGTGAAGTGTTGATTGTGGACTTCAAGATCAGAGACGAACTGCCAAACATGTATAAACTCTATATATTTTGTAAATATTGATTTTGATGTAAATATATATGTAAATACTGCTACATTTTCCGCTGCCTAATAAATAAATGTTTTATCTAGTATATTTTATAATATAATTTGAATGTTTTAAGTTTTCTTATATTGTTGTTAAATTTAAAGATTGGGTTGTTTAATATAAACCATGATACTCCTGTATCTGATATACGTATATTGCAGATGTGGTTGTATGTAGTGTGTGTATATGGGGGTACGAGGGTGTTACAACTGTTTTGGTATCAGAGCCTAGGTTTGAGATTCTCAACCTAGGTGAATTGTAAGAAAAAAATCTTGATTTTAAACTATGGTTTTTGAATAAGATACATGCTTTGGCATTGGCAGTCTCTAATCTTTGATGAGGTATTTTTTGTTATGTTTGCAGATATAGGTAATGATGGCGTCTCAGTCACGTCAGTCCATATAAGGTAATGCTGAAAGTGTAGCTCCTAAAGAGGGCAGAGATGGAGCTAGGGTTGAGAGAGCTGGAGAGGCACCTGCTCCTGTGCTAGAGAGACCAGCAGCTGATGAGATTCTGCCAGTTTGGTTACGACATATGGTAAAATTGTTAAGGCAAGCTCCAGTGCAACCGCTGCCACTGCCACCACAGCCACAAGTGCCGGTGAGGCATTATGATAAATTGAGGAAATTTGGGGGTGAGGATTTCTTTAGTACCACAGATCCACCAGTAGTTGAGTAGTGGTTGGATAGAGTTCAGAGGGTATTCATCCAGTTGCAAGCCACTCCTAAAGAAAAGTTTGATCATGCTAGATCCCTTTTGCAGAAAATGCTTATGATTGGTGGAAGACGGTTCCACATGCCATGGATGATCCACTGACCTTGTCTTATAGTAATTTTCTGCGGGAGTTTGAGCAAAAATATACTCCGAGGGAGTATAAGGATGCTAAGAAGATGGAGTTTCTGAATCCGAGGCAAGATAACTGGATAGTGATAGAGTATGAGATTGAGTATATCTGGTTGAGTCACTATGTCGATGGGATTATTTTAGATGAGATTGATCAGTGCAGGAGATTTGAGGAGGGGTTGAGGCCCTCTATTATGTGTATTGTTGCTGGTTCTCGGTACCAAGATTTTTCTCAATTGGCTGTAGCAGCTAGAAGTGTTGAGAGAGCATAGGGTATTGCAGCAGCTGCTACTGAGGAAGAGACCAGAGTTAGGAGACCCCAGTTTAAGGCAGGGTCTTCATCTGTGAAGAGAGGCCGAGGAAGTTTTTTTCCGAGGATCAGTAGGAGCCAGAAGCAGTCTGATAGGTCAGTTCAGTATCAGAGGCAGAGACCGAGACCTATTGTTTCTGTAGCGAGTGCTCCAACTCCAGTGGTGTAGAGATCAATTCTACCTACATGTGTCCATTGTGGTAGGGCACATGGAGGTACTTATTGGAAGACGGGTGGATCAGGAGTATGTTTTAGATGTGGGTCACCAGCTCACTTCATCAAAGATTGCCCTGAGCTACAGGAGGATAGACAGACTGATACTGCAGCTTCTCGACCTAGTGTTAGTAGAGAAGGTCGAAGGGGCAGAGGTTTCAGTAGAGGTGGTTGACCTGGGATCAGTCAGAGAGGAGGCTCTACATCCGGCGGCAGTAGGCCAGATGAGGCTGGGTTATCTCAGTGAGTGTATGTGATGCAGAGGCAGCCGGATGCTTCAGTAGTTATTGCGGGTACATTTTCTTTATTTGGCATTTTAGTTCTTGCTTTGATTGATCCAAGATCTACTCATTCATACATAAGTGCATCTATTTTGCCTGTGACTGAATTGCATTCAGAGTCCCTAGGATTTGATGTCTTGGTGACAAATACTTTAGGGCATAGTGTGGTAGTTAGCAAGGTGCATCGTGATAGTTTAGTTGTGGTACAAGATGAGGAGTTTTTATGTGATTTGATTGAAATGCCTTTTAAGGAATATGATTTGATCTTAGGCATGGATTGGTTGTCTAAGCATGGGGCTATGGTAGACTATCAAAAGAAGTGTGTTACCTTGAGAACCAGTGATGGTAGAAGTGTGATGGTACCTAGTGAGCAAAGACATATCGCATCCTTATTTATTTCAGCTGTTACAGCTAGGAAGTTGATTAGAAAAGGGTGTGATGCTTATCTTGCTCATGTTGTGGATATCGGAGTAGTGGGTTCCCAACTTGATAGTATACCCACAGTTGCGGAATTCCCAGATGTTTTCCCCAAGGAGTTGCCAGGGTTACCCCCTGAGAGAGAGGTTGAGTTTGGTATTGAATTATTGCCTGGTACCACTCCCATCTCTATTACTCCCTATCGAATGGCACCTGCTGAGTTGAGAGAATTGAAGGTGCAGTTACAGGAGTTGTTAGATAAAGAGTTTGTTGACCCTAGTGTGTCTCTGTGGGGAGCACCTATTTTGTTTGTGAAATATAGGTGGTGCATCGATTATAGATAGTTGAATAAAGTGACTATCAAGAATAAGTATCCTTTGCCTAGAATAGATGATCTCTTTGATCAGTTGAAGGGAGCAGCAGTTTTCTCTAAGATTGATTTGAGATAAGAGTACCATCAGTCGAGGGTCAAAGCTGAAGATGTTCCTAAGATAGCTTTTCGCATAAGGTATGGGCATTATGAGTTTTTGGTGATGCCTTTTGGATTGACGAATGGACCAGCAACTTTTATGGATTTGATGAACAGGGTATTCAAACCATATTTAGATCAGTTTGTGGTGGTCTTTATCGATGATATTTTGGTATATTCGCATAATAAAGAGGAGCATGATAAGCATCTGCGGATTGTATTGCAGACTTTGAGAGAGAAGCAATTGTATGCTAAGCTGTCTAAGTGTGAGTTTTGGCTTGATCAAGTGACTTTTCTTGGTCATGTGATGTCAGCAGATGGTATAAGAGTTGATCCGAGTAAAGTTGAGGCCATTTTGAATTGGAGTCCACCGAAGTCTGTGACTGAAGTTAGAAGTTTTCTAGGTTTGGCAGGCTATTATCGATGGTTTGTGAAGGGTTTTTCTTTGATAGCTACTCCACTCACCAGATTACTTTGAAAGGGAGTTAGATTTGTGTGGACAGATCAGTGTCAAGCAAGTTTTGAGCAGTTGAAGGAGATGTTAACTCAAGCTCCTGTTCTTACCTTGCTTGTGGAAGATAAACCATATGTGATTTACAGTGATGCTTCACATAATGGTTTAGGTTGTATTTTGATGCAAGAGGGTAGAGTTATAGCTTATGCTTCTCGGCAGTTGAAGCCGCATGAGCTTAATTATCCGTCGCATGATTTGGAGTTGGCAGCTATAGTGTTTGTTTTAAAGATTTGGCGACACTACTTGTATGGAGAGAAGTGTTTCATCTATATAGATCACAAGAGTTTGAAATACTTAGGGATTCAGAGAGAGCTGAATCTTCAGCAGAGACGGTGGTTGGAGTTGATCAAACCTCATTCAACTAATCTTGTTATAATTGAATTAATCTTTTTAATAGGTTATATCTCTAATTCACCTAAGTCCTTAATTGAATTGTTCCAGCATTAGACTTCATCTCTCAATCCATCATCTAATACCTAAAACACATAATTGGTGGCCAATCAATTATATATTAACAATATTTCATTCAATAAAGGCTAAAGAAATTATTAGCTAAGAGAATAACCAATTCATACAATCATAGCAGATCCATACAAACCCTAGACTAGATCAAATTAGTTCATAATGATTTCAAACACACTCATCTCATTAATATTCAAAGAAATCAACTTAGACATGATAATGTTCATAAATACAATTTCAATGAAAGTAAAGAGATAAAGTTCAAGAACAAAACTAAATTACAAACTCCTTGAAGCTTCTGAAGAATCTCTTGTTCAAATCTTGCAAGAAGGATGTATCAATGGCTAGAACAATCTAATCTAGGCTAGTTTAATCCAAAGTGAAATCAAAATCAAAGAAAACAAATGTTAAAACCCTAACTTTGCTCTCTGACGGCTGAAACCAGCTCTCAAAAAACTCAATAGTCCTCAAAACCCTAGCTTTTCTTTTCTTTTTATATGAATCGTCAGTTTAAAATCCGCTGCGTGTTTGGTTCATGAGGGACACGGCCAAGTCAGAAGTGACTTGGCCATGTGAGTGCTTTTTGGAGGGACACGGCCACTGACTTGGCCGTGTCCCTTGCCTGTGTTCGCTTTTGCTTGCTTCTCTTCTTTTTCTTCTTTAGTTGAGTGACACGGCCAAGTCAGAGGTGACTTGGCCGTGTTGCACCATTTTGGAGGGACACGGCCACAAGACTTGGCCGTGTCCCTTGCTTGTGTCTTCAACTGTGACTTGCTCTTCCTCTTTAGCTTGGTATGGGACACGGCCAGTGACTTGGCCGTGTCCTCTGCCTGTGTCAGCTACTGCCTTTTTTCCTCCTTCAATTTGCTTCCTTGCCTGTTTTAACCTAACACAAAACTCTAAACAAACTCTAAACAACAAGTAAATAGAAAATAACCAACACAACATAAACACAATACTAAAGACTAGATCAATAACGACATAAACATTGAAATAAACTAAAACTACCAAAATTAATGAAAACACCAAACAAACCGATTAAAACTAACAAAATACCTCAATAAGACAATAATTATCATAATAAACAAGACACAAAACTATAACAAAAACTAATAAAATACTAACCCAGAAAATAGAACTAACGACACGCCCAAAGACATGGTCGTGCTACTGGGTGTGTCAGGGCAAAAACCTAAAATCGACACAAAAATACCACATCCAACTATCATCTTTCAATAACCTTATCAACACCACACAAACTTAACCAAATCCAACAACATACCATATAATACTTGAGTAAACATCAAAACAACTCAATTACAAACATCTAAACACAAACACAACCATATTTCACAACTCAAAACTTACAAAATCCACAACTCTTGTCTCTTTCACCAAACTTAACCCCTTTCTCTTCAATCCAACCCCAAAAATCAAAGTTAACAAAACAAAACAACCTCAAACATACCAAAATCAACCACACATGTAATACCCCTTCCCGACCTACGTGTGTAAGCTGAGTAGAGGCGCCACACTATCCTAATGTTGCTACCAATTTTACTTAGTCAAAATTTAGTTCCGATTTTTACAGAAATTTTGCCATAGTTTCGCCTAGAAATTGAGTCCCAAGTGTCGACAAAACTTGTTTTTTTTTTTTTTTTTTTTTTTTTTCTGATTTTTGAAAATATTTTTACACAAACCAATGCAAACAAAATCATTCTCAGTGCACTCCCAATAAATCCCCCTTATAACCTCAACTACAACCTGCAAAAAGGATTTACACTTCTTGTAATATCTCAAAATGTGCCCTAGAAGTTTTAGTATAATTGTTGTTTTATTTGAATTAAAATGTATATGTTATTGGAAAGAGAAAATAATTTAAAGAGGAGTGTATATGTTGTATATATGGACATATATATAACATATACACAAGTCAAATGGATGGTCAAAGGAAGAGGATATTTATTTTGGTTTTGTATGAAATTATTAAAAAGGGCAAGTAAGTGAAAGGGAGTTTAATTGTATAGAAGAGGGTATTTAGGTAATTTTCTTTTTAAATTACTTGGTGGAGGTTTAAAGAGAGGGGAAATTTGACTTTGTCTCTTTACTTTGTCATTTTTTTTCCTTTTCTCTTTGTGTTGGCCGGACCTCAAGGAAACAAGAGAGCAAGTGAGGGTTTTTGAAGTTTAAGAGCTAATTGAAAGAAGAAAACAAGTTAGAAATTCAAGAAGTTCATCATTTTTAGTAAGTTTTCTCTTGTTCTATTTGGAATTTTGTTTGAGTTTGATGGAGTGTTATTGATGGTTGGAGTGTGTTTGTGTATGATGTGTGTAAAAGTGTTGAAATGGAATTAAAGATAAGAAGTTAGGTTGGTGTTGGTGATGGAAGAGTAAGAGTTGTGTTTAGTGAAATTTTTTTCTGTTTTACAATTAGTAAAGGCTGTGACTTGTATGATTTTTAATTAAATATAGAAAAATGTTCTTGAAGTGAATTTTTGATATGTTGTGCCTCTATGAGTCTAGAATGACTGAAAATATGTTGATTTGATTTTGGAATGGTTATGATTTTGGAAAGATTATTTTTACTAAACCTGTTCCAGCAGGTACCTTAACTGAGACAGCTATATTTCGGGATTTTTAATAAAATGTAGAAAAATCATATTCAATTGAATTTTGGATATGTTGTTTCTTAGTGAGTCTAGTATTTGAGAAAAATAATTTGGAACCACGTTGATTGAATTTATTTTATGGAATTCACAAAGTTCAGAACTGCTGCTAGGATGCAGGGCAATTGGGGCAGTCTGGTTGGGTGAACTATTTGACCAAGATTTTGTGTTCATTTTGATCTGAAATTTTAAAGGAATGATTTTAAGATGTAAAATTTAGTTCTGTAAAAATTTTAGAATTTTTAGTCAAGTAGATTATTTTATACAATTTTTCAAAATAAGGATAGAGTGGAGTCTAAAACCAGAATGTACTATTCATATGGTCATTTTGCTAATACTCCTTTTGGATTAGGTTGTGAAGAGGTTGAATTGCCCTAACCTAAGTGTTGAGGATTCTTGGAAGAGTAAGTGTATAGATTGGTGTGAGTTGGTTTTAAGGTAAGTACAAATTACATTATTTCATACATTCATATGATGTTGAGATTTAACATACATTTGATTGTAAATGTGTTAAGAAATCTAATACATTGTTAATGCATATTAATAATGTATGTTTGGTATGATGTGAATGTTGTGATGAGTATGTAAAATATGTGTTAATGCCATTGATTAGATCCATTTGAATGATGAAATGAAATATGGAATATGAAATGTGAAAGATATGATATTATGAAGAATTGTTTTATTGTGATTTGAGATCATTTGAGATATGATGCCATGGTTATTGGCTATGATATGCAAATGAAATATATAATGGAGGCATGGTTGCCTAATTAATTTTGGAATAGGAAATGAGAAATAAAATGAAAATATATTGATAAACAAATGAATGAAATGATTGTGTGCCTAATATGTTTATTCAATTTTCAGAGTTCTGGTTTTGGCGGCATGCCTATGAATCACTGGATAGGTGAAATGACCGGGTCGTAAGCCGATTCCAGTTGAAAAATGTGAAATGTGATGTTTTTGGGGTGAAATGACCGGGTCGTAAACCTCAAAAACAAATTATTAAAACTAGATTGGGTGAAATGACTGGGTCGTAAACTCAAATCTAGTTGAATATCCATGGATAAATGTATTGATGATTATGATTATAGACCAAAACAGTAACTCTGAACTTTGAATAGCATATTAGATTATTTTTGGGCCCATGCTTGTGTTTGTTTAAATGTGACTATTGAATGGTGAAACAAATGAATAATGAGATGACTACTATACATACATTATTGAAACCGGTAAGATTTGAAATATAATATTCTCTTGAATTGATCTTGAATCTTGATTGTGTGACATTAGCATGGCATTAAAGCATCATAGCACTGTAATTTGTACCACTAAGCCGTTGGCTTAGCGCGAATGTGATTCTTCGCGCAGGTGACAGGGAAGAACCAGAGAGTTCCTCTAGGCCGAGTCGAGTCTAGATTTTGAGGTGTTGATAGTGGGCTTAAAGATCAAAGACTGACTGCCAAAGAAATGTATAAATTTTATGGGTTGTAAAACTTGAGTTTGGATATATATGAATTTGTAAATATTGTTATTTTCCGCTGCATAGTGAACAAATATTTTATTTACTGTATTTCATAATAAACTTTTACTTTATGTTGTACTAGAAGTGTAAATCTTTTTTGCAGGTTGTAGTTGAGGTTATAAGGGGGATTTATTGGGAGTGTACTGAGAATGATTTTGTTTGCATTGGTTTGTGTAAATGTTTTAAAAATCATAAAAAAATCAGTTTTGTCGACACTTGGGACTCAATTTTTAGGCAAAATTATGGCAAAATTTCTGTAAAAATCGGAACTAAAAAAAATTGACTGAGTAAAATTGGTAGCAACATTAGGATAGTGTGGCACCTCTACTCGGTTTACATATGTAGGTCGGGAAGGGGTGTTACAATTTTTGGTATCAGAGCCTAGGTTTGAGATTCTCAACCTAGGTCAATTGTAAGAAAAAGAATATTTTGATTTTTAAAGTGGGTTTTTGAGTAAAATACATGTTTTGGTATGGCAGTCTTTGATCTTTAATGAGGAATATTCTGCTGTGTTTGCAGATATAGGTAGAGATGGCATCTCATTCACGACAGTCTGTTGAGGGTAGTGCGGAAAGTGTAGCTCCTGAAGAGAGTAGAGATGGAGCTAGATTTGAGAGGGTTAGTGAGGCACCTATTTCTGTGCCAGAGAGATCAGCTGCAGAGGAGGCTCCGCCGGGTTGGTTAAGGCATATGGTAGAACTGTTGAGGGGAGCTCTAGTGCAGCCACCACCACCACCACCACCACAACCTCAGATGCCGGTAAGACATTATGACAAGTTAAGAAAATATGGGGCTGAAGATTTCTTGGGCACTACCGATCCTGCAGTGGCTGAGCAGTGGTTGGATAAGGTACAGAGAATATTCATACAGTTGCAAGCCACTTCGGATGAGAAATTTGACTATGCCAGATCCCTCCTGCAGAAAGATGCCTATGATTGGTGGAAGACAGTTCCTCATGCTATGGATGATCCACCTACATTGTCCTACAGTGATTTTCTACGGGAGTTTGAGCTGAAATATACTCCGAGGGAGTATAAAGATGTTAAAAAGATGGAATTTCTAAATTTGAAGCAGGACAGCCGGACTGTGACAGAATATGAGATCGAGTTCATCCGGTTGAGTCACTATGCTGGAGGTATTATTTCAGACGAGATAGACCGGTGCAGAAGATTTGAGGGGGGATTGAGGCCCTCTATTATGTGTCTTGTGGCTGGTTCTAGATACCAGGATTTTTCCCAGCTTGTTGCAGCAACTAGGAGTGTGGAGAGAGCCCAGGGTATTGCAGCAGCTGCTACTGAGGAAGAGACCAGGGTAAGGAGACCCCAGTTTGAGGCAGGGTCTTCATCTATGAAGAGGGGTCGAGGAGGTTTTGTTCCGAGAACCAGTAGAACCCAGAGACAGTCGGGCAGATCAGTTTAGTATCAGAGGCAGAGGCCGAGACCGACAGTTTCTGTAGCTAGTGCCCCGACTCCAGTGATTCAAAGGTCTATTCCACCTGTATGTGAGCATTGTGGTAAGACCCATGGGGGTGTTTGTTGGAAGATTGGTGGATTAGCTGGGTGTTTTAGATGTGGATCACCAGCTCATTTTGTTAGAGATTGTCCTGAGATGCAGGAGTATAGGCAGGCTGATACTGCAGCTTCTCGACCTAGTGTCAGCAGAGGTGGTCGAGGGGGCAGAGGTTTCAGTAGAGGTGGTAGACCTAGGTTTAGTCAGAGAGGAGGATCTTCATCCAGGGGTAGCAGGCCAGATGAGGCCGGATCTTCTCAGAGAGTATATGTGATGCAGAGGCAGCTAGATGCTTCAGCAGTTATAGCTGGTACATTCTCTTTATTTGGCATTTCAGTTCTTGCTTTGATTGATCCAGGATCTACTCATTCATACATAAGTGCATCTATCTTGCCTGTGTCTGAATTGCATTCAGAGTCCTTAGGATTTGATGTCTTAGTGACCAATCCTTTAGGACATAGTGTTGTGGTGAGTAGGGTGCATCGTGAGAGTGCTGTTGTGGTTCAAGGTGAGGAGTTTCTTGGTGATTTAATTGAAATGCCTTTTAAAGAATATGATTTGATCTTAGGCATGGATTGGTTGTCTAAGCATGGAGCCATGGTGGATTGTCAAAAGAAATGTGTTACTTTGAGAACTGGTGATGGTAGAAGTATATTGGTATCTAGTGAGCAGAGACAACTTGCATCCTTGTTGGTTTCAGCTGTTTCAGCCAGAAAGTTGATTAGAAAAGGGTGTGATGCTTATCTTGCTCATGTTTTGGATACCAGAGTAATGGGTTCTCAACTTGATAGTATACCCACAGTTGCTGAGTTTTCAGATGTATTTCCAGAGGAGTTGCCAGGGTTACCCCCAAAGAGAGAGGTTGAGTTTGGTATCGATTTGTTGCCTGGTACTACTCCCATCTCTATCACTCCTTATCGAATGGCACCTGCTGAATTGAGAGAGTTGAAGGTACAGTTGCAGGAGTTGTTGGATAAAGGGTTTATTCGCCCTAGTGTTTCTCCGTGGGGAGCTCCTGTGTTGTTTGTAAAGAAAAAGGATGGTACTTTGAGGTTGTGCATCGATTATAGGCAATTGAACAAAGTAACTATCAAGAATAAGTATCCTTTGCCTCGAATTGATGATCTCTTTGATCAGTTGAAGGGAGCAGCGGTGTTTTCCAAAATTGATTTGAGATCAGGGTACCATCAATTGAGGGTTAGAGCTGAAGATGGTTCTAAGACAGCTTTCCGCACAAGATATGGGCATTATGAGTTTTTGGTAATGCCTTTTGGATTGACGAATGCACCTGCAGCTTTCATGGATTTGATGAATAGGGTGTTTCGGCCCTATCTAGATCAGTTTGTGGTGGTTTTCATCGATGATATTTTGGTGTATTCACGTAATGAGGAAGAACATGACAAGCATTTGCGAATTGTGTTACAGATCTTGAGAGAGAAACAGTTGTATGCTAAGCTGTCAAAGTGTGAGTTTTGGCTTGACCAAGTAACTTTTCTCGGTCATATAGTTTCAGCAGATGGTATAAGAGTTGATCCGAGTAAAGTTGAGGCCATTTTGAATTGGAGTCCACCAAAGTCAGTGACTGAAGTTAGAAGTTTTCTGGGTTTGGCAGGCTATTATCGAAGGTTTGTGAAAGGTTTTTCTTTGATAGCTACTCCACTCACCAGATTGCTTCAAAAGGGAGTTAGATTTGTGTGGACAGATCAGTGTCAAGCTAGTTTTGATCAGTTGAAAGAAATGTTGACTCAAGCACTTGTTCTTACTTTACCCATGGAAGATAAACCATATGTGATTTACAGTGATGCTTCACATAATGGTTTAGGATGTGTCTTGATGCAAGAGGGTAAAGTTGTAGCTTATGCTTCTCGGCAGTTGAAGCCGCATGAGCTTAATTATCCGACACATGATCTGGAATTGGCAGCTATAGTATTTGCTTTGAAGATTTGGCGACACTACTTGTATGGGGAGAAATGTTTTATCTATACGGATCATAAAAGTTTGAAATATTTGGGTGTCCAGAGAGAGCTGAATCTTCGGCAAAGGTGATGGTTAGAGCTGATCAAAGACTATGACTGTTTGATTGATTATCATCCTGGTAAGGCAAATGTAGTTGCTGACGCCTTGAGTCGGAAGTCTCTGGCAGGTTTGGCTGTTTATTCGCTCTCGTTGCTTGTTGAGTTGAGAGCGTTACATGCTAGTTTTGAAGCATGTGATGATGGTGCATTGTTGACTCAGTTGCAATTGAGACCAGTATTATTGGATCATATTAAGGAGGCTCAATTGACAGATGAGAAAATTCAGAAGATTGTTTCAGATTGCCAAAATGGGGATAGCCAAGATTTCTTTGTGAGAAGTGATGGTAGCCTTTGGTTTAAGGATAGATTGTGTGTTCCTGATAATGATAGTTTGAAAAAGGTTATTTTGGAGGAAGCACACCAATCGGTTTTTGCTATGCATCCGGGAAGTACAAAGATGTACCATGAATTGAGACAGCATTATTGGTGGTCTGGTATGAAGAGAGACATAGCAGAATTTGTGTCCAAATGTCTTACATGTCAGAGGGTGAAAGCTGAACATCAAGTTCCAACAGGGTTGCTTCAACCTTTAACGGTGCCTGAATGGAAATGGGAGAGAATCACAATGGATTTTGTGTCTGGTTTGCCTATGACACAGAGGAAGCATGATGCCATTTGGGTGATTGTTGATAGGTTGACAAAGACTGCTCATTTTCTTCCGGTTCGGATGGACTTTTCACTTGAGAAGTTAGCTAAATTGTACATCAATGAGATAGTAAAGTTGCATGGAGTCCCAATTTCTTTAGTGTCTGATCGAGATCCTAGATTTACTTCAAGATTTTGGAAGAGTTTACATGGTGCTTTGGGTTCTCGATTGCATTTTAGCACTGCTTTTCATCCGCAGACAAATGGGCAGTCAGAGAGAGTGATACAGATTATTGAGGATATGTTGAGAAGCTGTGTCATTGATTTCTCTGGAAGTTGGGACAGATTTTTGCCACTTGTAGAATTTGCTTACAACAACAGTCATCAATCCAGTATTAGAATGGCACCATTTGAGGCATTGTATGGAAGAAGATGTAGAACGCCTTTATGTTGGAATGAAATTGGGGAAGGCAAATTGGTTGGTCCTGATCTGATTAAAGAGACTGAAGAAAAAGTGAAGATGATTCGGGATAGGTTGAAAGCAGCTTCAGACCGACAGAAGTCTTATTCAGATTTGAAGAGGAGAGACATAGAGTTTGATGTTGGAGATAAAGTATTTTTGAAAGTGTCTCCTTGGAAAAAGATATTGAGATTTGGTCGAAAAGGGAAGCTGAGTCCTCGATTCATTGGACCGTATGAGATATTAGAAAGAGTTGGACCAGTTGCTTATCGTCTTGCTTTGCCGCCTGAGTTGGATAGAATCCATAATGTCTTCCATGTTTCTATGTTGCGAAGGTATAGATCTGACCCATCTCATGTTTTACCAGTTGAATCTATTGAGGTCAGTCCAGATCTAACTTTTGAAGAAGAACCAATTGCTATTTTGGCACATGAAATGAAAGAGTTGAGAAATAAGAAAGTGCCACTTGTAAAAGTTCTTTGGAAGAATCATGGTAGAGAAGAGGCAACTTGGGAGAGTAAGCAAGCGATGCGAGATCAGTATCCTCAACTGTTTCAGACTTGATATCAGGTAATTTCGAGGACGAAATTTCTTTTTAGAGGGGGAGAATTGTAATATTCCAAAATGTGCCCTAGAAGTTTTAGTATAATTGTTGTTTTATTTGAATTAAAATGTATATGTTATTGGAAAGAGAAAATAATTTAAAGAGGAGTGTATATGTTGTATATATGGACATATATATAACATATACACAAGTCAAATGGATGGTCAAAGGAAGAGTATATTTATTTTGGTTATGTATGAAATTACTAAAAAGGGCAAGTAAGTGAAAGGGGGTTTAATTGTATAGAAGAGGGTATTTAGGTAATTTTCTTTTTAAATTGCTTGGTGGAGGTTTAAAGAGAGGGGAAATTTGACTTTGTCTCTTTACTTTGTCATTTTTTTTCCTTTTCTCTTTGTGTTGGCCGGACCTCAAGGAAACAAGAGAGCAAGTGAGGGTTTTTGAAGTTTAAGAGCTAATTGAAAGAAGAAAACAAGTTAGAAATTCAAGAAGTTCATCATTTTTGGTAAGTTTTCTCTTGTTCTATTTGGAATTTTGTTTGAGTTTGATGGAGTGTTGTTGATGGTTGGAGTGTGTTTTTGTATGGTGTGTGTAAAAGTGTTGAAATGGAATTAAAGATAAGAAGTTAGGTTGGTGTTGGTGATGGAAGAGTAAGAGTTGTGTTTAGTGAAATTTTTTTCTGTTTTACAATTAGTAAAGGCTGTGACTTGTATGATTTTTAATTAAATATAGAAAAATTTTCTTGAAGTGAATTTTTGATATGTTGTGCCTCTATGAGTCTAGAATGACTGAAAAATATGTTGATTCGATTTTGGAATGGTTATGATTTTGGAAAGATTATTTTTACTAAACCTGTTCCAGCAGGTACCTTAACTGAGACAGCTATATTTCGGGATTTTTAATAAAATGTAGAAAAATCATATTCAATTGAATTTTGGATATGTTGTTTCTTAGTGAGTCTAGTATTTGATAAAAATAATTTGGAACCACGTTGATTGAATTTAATTTATGGAATTCACAAAGTTCAGAACTGCTGCCAGGATGCAGGGCAATTGGGGCAGTCTGGTTGGGTGAACTATTTGACCAAGATTTTGTGTTCAGTTTGATCTGAAATTTTAAAGGAATGATTTTAAGATGTAAAATTTAGTTCTGTAAAAAGTTTAGAATTTTTAGTCAAGTAGATTATTTTATACAATTTTTCAAAATAAGGATAGAGTGGAGTCTAAAACCAGAATGTACTATTCATATGGTCATTTTGCTAATACTCCTTTTGGATTAGGTTGTGAAGAGGTTGAATTGCCCTAACCTAAGTGTTGAGGATTCTTGGAAGAGTAAGTGTATAGATTGGTGTGAGTTGGTTTTAAGGTAAGTAAAAATTACATTATTTCATACATTCATATGATGTTGAGATTTAACATACATTTGATTGTAAATGTGTTAAGAAATCTAATACATTGTTAATGCATATTAATAATGTATGTTTGGTATGATGTGAATGTTGTGATGAGTATGTAAAATATGTGTTAATTCCATTGATTAGATCCATTTGAATGATGAAATGAAATATGGAATATGAAATGTGAAAGATATGATATTATGAAGAATTGTTTTATTGTGATTTGAGATCATTTGAGATATGATGCCATGGTTATTGGCTATGATATGCAAATGAAATATATAATGGAGGCATGGTTGCCTAATTATTTTGGAATAGGAAATGAGAAATAAAATGAAAATATATTGATAAACAAATGAATGAAATGAATGTGTGCCTAATATGTTTATTCAATTTTCAGAGTTCTGGTTTTGGCGGCATGCCTATGAATCACTGGATAGGTGAAATGACCGGGTCGTAAGCCGATTCCAGTTGAAAAATGTGAAATGTGATGTTTTTGGGGTGAAATGACCGGGTCGTAAACCTCAAAAACAAATTATTAAAACTAGATTGGGTGAAATGACTGGGTCGTAAACTCAAATCTAGTTGAATATCCATGGATAAATGTATTGATGATTATGATTATAGACCAAAACAGTAACTCTGAACTTTGAATAGCATATTAGATTATTTTTGGGCCCATGCTTGTGTTTGTTTAAATGTGACTATTGAATGGTGAAACAAATGAATAATGAGATGACTACTATACATACATTATTGAAACCGGTAAGATTTGAAATATAATATTCTCTTGAATTGATCTTGAATCTTGATTGTGTGATATTAGCATGGCATTAAAGCATCATAGCACTGTAATTTGTACCACTAAGCCGTTGGCTTAGTGCGAATGTGATTCTTCACGCAGGTGACATGGAAGAACCAGAGAGTTCCTCTAGGCCGAGTCGAGTCTAGATTTTGAGGTGTTGATAGTGGGCTTAAAGATCAAAGACTGACTGCCAAAGAAATGTATAAATTTTATGGGTTGTAAAACTTGAGTTTGGATATATATGAATTTGTAAATATTGTTATTTTCCGCTGCATAGTGAACAAATATTTTATTTACTGTATTTCATAATAAACTTTTACTTTATGTTGTACTAGAAGTGTAAATCTTTTTTGCAGGTTGTAGTTGAGGTTATAAGGGGGATTTATTGGGAGTGTACTGAGAATGATTTTGTTTGCATTGGTTTGTGTAAATGTTTTAAAAATCATAAAAAAATCAGTTTTGTCGACACTTGGGACTCAATTTTTAGGCAAAATTATGGCAAAATTTCTGTAAAAATTGGAACTAAAAAAAATT
Source organism: Garcia nutans (assembly GCA_947685225.1). Lineage (NCBI taxonomy): Eukaryota > Viridiplantae > Streptophyta > Magnoliopsida > Malpighiales > Euphorbiaceae > Garcia > Garcia nutans. The sequence continues at coordinate 44,365,367 of CANTUV010000045.1, forward strand.
GACTGAGTAAAATTGGTAGCAACATTAGGATAGTGTGGCACCTCTACTCGGTTTACATATGTAGGTCGGGAAGGGGTGTTACACTTCTAGTACAAAATAAAGTAAAGGTTTATTATGAAACACAGTAGATAAAATATTTGTTCACTATGCAGCGGAAAGTAACAATATTTACAAATTCATATACATCAAAACTCAAGTTTTACAAAACATAAATTTTATACATGTTTGGCAGTCAGTCGTTGATCTTTAAGCCCACTATTCACACTTCAGAATCTAAACTCTACTCGGCCTAGAGGAACTCTCCGGTTCCACCCTATCACCTGAGCGATAAACCACAATCGCGCTAAGCCAACGGCTTAGTGGTTCAAACAACCATAATATTATGCCTCAATGCAATGCCAATGTCACACAATCAAGTTTCATAAACAATTCAAAAGAATATTATATTTCACAATCTTACATTATTTAATAATTAATCAAAACATTCATGATTCACATTGAAAACAAAGACAAGCATGGGCCCAAAATACACTAATATGTTATTCAAAGTTCAGAGTTACTGCTTTGGTCCATAATCACAATCATCAAGCCCGTAGGCAATATATATATATCTCTATCCATGGATAGCATAACAGACCCAGTCTCTTGGACCTCAACCCAGTTAGATTTGAGGAAATCCTCAACCCGGCTAGACTGTTACTGTTTTTGAGGCTTACGACCCAGTCTTTTCGCCCCAAAAACATCATATTTCACATTTATCATTTCACATTTTTCAACTGGAATCGGCTTACGACCCGCTCTTTTCACCTATCCAGTGATTCATAGGCATGCCGCCAAACCCAGAACTCTGAAAATTGAATTAACATATTAGGCACACCATCATCATATCTTTCACATTTCATATTCCATATTTCAGTTCATCATCATATAGGCAAATCTGCTTCAACCATCTTATTTACATCATTATAACCAAACACATTGGTTTTACATCTCATTATATATCAAATCACATTAATCAATTCATCACTCAAGTGTATATAACCAATGGCATTAACACACATTTTACATGCTCATCACAACATTCACATTATACCAAACATACATTATTAATATGCATTAACAATGCATTAGATTTCTTAACACATTTACAATCAAATGTATGTTACGTCTCAACATCATATGAATGTATGCAATAATGTAGTTTGTACTTACCTTAAAATCAACTCACACCAATCTATACACTTACTCTTCCAAGAATCCTCAACACTTAGGTTAGGGCAATTCAACCTCTTCACAACCTAATCCAAAAGGAATATTAGCAAAATGACCATATGAATAGTAAATTCTGGTTTTGGACTCAACTTAATCCTTATTTTGAGAAATTGTATAAAATAATATACTTGACTAAAAACTCTAAAATTTTTACAGAATTTAGTTTTACATCTTAAAATCATTCCTTTAAAATTTCAGATCAAACTGAACACAAAATCTTGGTCAAATAGTTCACCCAACCAGACTGCTCCAATTGCCCTGCATCCTGGCAGCAGTTCTAAACTTTGTGAATTCCATAAATTAAATTCAATCAACGTGGTTCCAAATTATTTTTCTCAAATACTAGACTCACTAAGAAACAACATATCCAAAATTCAATTGGATATTAATTTTCTACATGTTATTAAAAATCCCGAAAGATAGCTGTCTCAGTCAAGGTACCTGCTGGAACAGGTCTAATAAAAATAATCTTTCCAAACTCATAACCATTCCAAAATCAAATCAAAATATTTGTCAGTCATTCTAGACTCATAGAGGCACAACATATCAAAAATTCACTTCAAGAACATTTTTCTATATTTAATTAAAAATCATACAAGTCACAACATTTACTAATTGTAAAACAGAAAATTTTCAAAAGGAGTTCAATGGTTAAAGTACCAAACTCATGTATTCTATGCTTTCAACTTCACTAAACACAACTCTTACTCTTCCATCACCAACACTAACCTAAATTCTTATCTTTAATTCAATTTCAACACTTTCAAACATAATCACAACTCAAATAAAACAAGGGAAATCAAGAGAGAACTTACCAAAGTTGATGAAACTTCAAAATTTTCCAACTCAATCACTTGATTCTTCCTTCAATTAGCTCTTAAAATTCAAAAACCCTCACTTGCTCTCTTGCTTCCTTGATGTCCGGCCAACACAAAGAGAAAAGAAAAGAAAATGACAAAGTGTAAGAGACAAAGTCAAATTTCTCATCTCTTTAAACCTCCACCAAGTATTCCAAATAAGAAATTACTTAAATACCGTCTTCTATTTATTTTAGCTCCCTTTCCTTACTTTCCTTTTTAGTAATTTCACAAATAACAAATTAAATATCTTCTTCCTTTGACCATCCATTTTGACTTGTATATATGTTATATATATTTCCATATATACAACATATAAACTCTCTCTTAATTCTTTTTCTTTCCAATTACACATATACATTTAATTCAAATAAAACAACAATTATATCAAAACTTCTAGGGCACACTTTGGGATATTACAACACACACAACTACACCAACCATCCACCAAACTCATAAACACAAACTCAAAAGAAAACAAAGAAACAAGTTGGAAACTTACCAAAAGTGAAGGAAATCCTTAAAACTCCAACTTGATCACTTGAAATCCTTCAATTTCTTGAGTTATGAAGCAACAAAATCTCTTTTCCTTTGGTTGATAATGGTGGCCGGCCAAAGAAGAAAGAAGAAGATGAAGAAGAAAGTCAAACCACACTCTTCTCTTTTAACCAAACACCTTTTCCCCAAATTACTCTCCACCAAGTATTTAATTAATATAATATTAAACCCAATTATGTCATTTTCCACTATCTATAATTAATTCTTTTTAAATAAAAATATCTCTTAACCATATAAGACATTAATTTGTATATATTGTATATATCTCTATATATACAACATATACACACTCCTTCCTCTTATCTTACACTTAATTAAATATACACTTAAAATCATTTAATTCAATTTCAACAATTAACATTTCCAAAATTTTAGGGTATCATATGGGATATTACAATCAATGTATATCACATATGGTTTACCTTCCACAGGCAGGGTAAGGACAGTAGCCTGAGTCAACATCTCCCTCATCTGCTCAAAACTCGCCTGACACTGATCTGTCCATACAAATCTAACTCCCTTCCTAAATAATCTAGTGAGTGGTGTAGCTATTATAGAAAAATCCTTCACAAATCGATGATAATAGTCTGCCAAACACAAAAAACTTCTAACCTCTGTCACAGTCATCAGTGGACTCCAATTCAAGATAGCCTTGACTTTACTTGGATCAACTCTAATACCCTCTGAGCCATTGGAGTTGGAGCACTAGCCACTGAAACTGCAGGTCTCTATCTCTATCTTTGCTGCTGTACTAACCTGCCAGGATTCCCCTGGCTCCTACTAAACCTCTAAAAATATCTCCCTCGGCCTTTCTTCACTGATGAAGACCCTGCCTCACTATGGGGTCTCCTAACTCTGGTCTTCGCAACCCTAGTAGCTGCTACAAGACCCTATGCTCTCTCAACACTCCTGGTCGTTGCAACCAACTGAGAAAAGTCCTAATACAGAGAGCCTGCCTTAATACACATAATAGAGGATCTTTGCCCCTCCTCAAACCTCCGACATATGTCAATCTCATCAGAAATGATCCCACTAGCATACTGACTCATCCAGATAAACTCTATCTCATACTCCATCACTGTCCTGGTATCCTACCTCAAACTCAGGAACTCCACCTTCTTTGCATCCTTATACTCATCGGAGTATACTTCTTCTCGAATTCCCGCAGGAAATCATCATAGGTCAGGACTGGTGGATCTGCCATAGCATGTGGAACCATCTTCCACCACTCATAAGCATCCCTCTGTAATAGAGATCTAGCATAATCAAACTTCTCCTCCGGACTGGCCTGCAGCTGGATGAACACTCTCTGAACCCTGTCCAGCCATTGTTCTGCTACAGTAGGGTTTGTAGTACTGATAAAGTCCTCAGCTCCAAACTTCTTCAGATTATCATACTTCCTCATCGACAACTGTGGTTGTGGCTGTGGTAGTGGCGGCAACTACTGAACTGGAGCCTGCCTCAACAGCTCCACCATATGCCATACCCAACCCAACGAAATCTCCTTAGCTGCTGGTCTAACAAGCACAGAAGTAGATGCCTCACCAACAGTCTCAGCTCTAGCTCCATCTCTACCCTCATTAGGAGCTACACTCTCTACACTACCCTTTGCAGACTGATGCGTCTGAGATGCCATAACTACCTATATTTGCAAACACAACATAAATTGCCACATTAGAGATTAGAAACTGCCAGTGCCAATGCATGTATCATAATTGAAAACCATATTTAAAATCTCTATTTTCTCTCTATAACAACCCACCTAGGTCGAGAACTTCAAACCTAGGCTCTAAGACCAAAATAAATGTAACACCCTTATACCCTATATAAATACATTACATACCCCTAACATATGTAATATACGCATATATGGTGTAAAATTGTCACAACCCATTTTCTATAAAAAAACACTTACTTTTCGAATCTATATAATCTTAAACAATTTTAAGGATATGATTTAAATAACAAATAAAATATTACTTATCAAAAACACATACAAATCGCCCATTACAAAATTTTTTTCCAAAACATTCTTTTTAATTTACAATATATATACATGAAAACATAATATAATATACATAATGTCAAAATGTATGAAAATATAAAATATGTACATGTTGGCAGTGTCTTCGATATTGATGTCCAACAATCAGCTCTACACTCAAGATCTCAAATCTAGAATCGACTCGATCTAGAAGAACTCTCTGGCTCTACCCGATCTCCACTGTCACCTGCACAATGAATTACAATCCCACTAAGCCAAAAGCCTAGCAGTACAAACTTTGATAACAATAAAGCTCAAATGCAATGCTAATACACAATGCTTATGTATATCATGCCACCATGTGACATAAGAATTCATTTTCAAAATTTTTTTCAATCATTTTAGAATGCACATAAGAACAAACACAAGCATGGTCCCAAAGGATCTAATATGCTATTTAAATCCTAGAGTTACCGTTTTGGTCAATATTGACACCTAGTGTCTAGCTCGAAGGCAAATGACGCCCAATGTCTATCCCGAAGGCAAATCATAGTGATGCCCAACATCTAGCCTGAAGGCAAGTGACGTCCAATGTCTAGCCCGAAGGCAAATTAAATAGTTGCTCAAAAGCTAGCTCTAAAGGAAAATAATGAGGATAATGTCATAGGCATGCCACCAAACATAGAACTTTGAAAATTGAATAACATACTAGGCACACAATTATTTTAGATTTCTTATTATCAATCTCTTTCTCATTTTCTCATAATTCATTAGGCACATTGCCTCTTTTATCATTTTTCTGATTTTTATCAATGTCATAATATTTCAACTCATCATTTCTCATATCCCAATATATTATTACACTGTATCACATTTTATGCAATCTAGCCATAGCCAATGGCTTTTACAATATATTTAATGCATACACAAAAAACAACATTACCCAAACACTTTGGGTCATTTTCATTTATTGCACATATTCCATTTTGGATTCAATTTAGCCTTTATCAATGGCTTTTCACATTACATATAATGCATTCTTAACAAATCACATAACATAGCTCAATGTTCATGCATATTCAATGCATCAAGGAGCTTAACACATTTTCCAACCAAAGATACCCTTCAACATTTGGATTGGGCAAATCAAATCTCCTCAATGCATAAACCGAATATGATTATAAATAATCACTTAGTATCACATTTTAATACATATACATTATCGCTCAACACAAAGATAAAGAACCACAAAGAAAAATAAGGAAAAGAGATATCTTGGGTAAATTCTACAAATGACAAGCTCAACGACATGGGCATGTCAATGATTGTGCCCTCTGCCCACTACACAGAAGTTTTGACACACCCAGTGACATGGGCATGTCACTGTCCATGCCAATACTCTCGTATTATAGTAGCTTTGACACACTTAGTGACATGGGCATGTCACTGCAAGTCTCACTAATATTAAAAATAGAATCATCGACACACCCAATGACATGGCCGTGTCACTGGGCTTGTCAGGCCAAATTCCTGATACATAATTGTCACATATCTAAAGTTATCATTCTTTTGCCATACTTTGAACAATTCCTTTCCATTTCCAACTCTATTCAAACTCAACCAAATCCATCATTTAACTTTAAAATTCTTGTTTATGCATCAAAACAACTCATTTAGAATTAATTTACACAAGTAAAATCCATGAATTCAAAAGTCTAAAAGTTACATAACCCTAAACTCTCTCTCTCTACAACAAACTCAACTAAAACTTAAACTGTAACACCCCTATACCCCATATACGTACACCACATATACTCTCAATATGTAATATACGTACACTGGATACAAGGATGTCACATTCTATTTGAAACAAACCAATCTTTCTATTTAGCAATAGGAGAAAACTTAAAATATTTAAGTTATATTATAGTACATAATAGATAAAACGTTTGCTTAATAAGCAGCAGAAAATGTAGCGGCATTTACATATATACACATCAAAATGCATAAATACAAAAATATAGAATTATACATGCTTGGCAGTTCGTCTCTGATCTTGAAGTCCAATAATCAACACTTCACAAAGGATCACAAACCTAGACTCAACTCGGTCTAGCTAACTCTCCGGTTCTACCTTGTCACATGCGCAATAGATCACAATCGCACTAAGCTAGTAGTACTAACCATGATGACAATATGCTTTAAATGTAATGACAATGTCACACTTTCAAGCATTAGAATCAATATTCAAGAATGCCATTTTTCATAACATTAAATCTCATCATGTTATTCATTTGTTTCATCATTCACAGTTCATATTAAAGCAAAGACAAACATGGGCCTAAAAGAAAAAATATGTCATTCAACTTCCAGAGTTACTATTTTGGTTCAATAATCACATTTATCTAGCCTGTAGGCGATTCATTATCACAATGAGAAACATCTTATATGTAACATCCCAACTAGGCTTCAAGGACTAGGCCCAACCAAGCTTCAAAGGGAGATAAGCATCAACCCAACTTGGCTTCAAGGACCAAGCCCAACCCAGCTTCAAGGGATTGTTACTTTTAGGCATGCCACTAACAACAAAACTCTAAAAATTGAATAACACACTAGGCACACAATTCTTTCATCATTTTATTATCAAATCCATTCTCATTTTCTCATGATCATTTAGGCACAATGCCCTATCTATTTCATTCACATCATTATAGCCAACACCAATGGCTTCACATATCATCATTAGGGTTTACATAACAAATTGCATTATCCATACATTTTAAATCATCATCATATGCTTCACATATTTTACAATATACAAAACATAGAATTATTCATGTGCATCAACAATGTAGTAGGTTACTTAACAAATTTACAACCAAATGTGTTAAGTTTCAAAGTCGTATAGATGCATGCAACCATGTAAGTTTTGTACTTACCTTAAGAGCAACTCACACCAACCTAACAACCTCCTTCAAGAAACCTTCAACACTTGGAGTAGGGCAACTCAAACTCTTCAAAATCTAATCCAAAGGTAATTATACACACTCACTTAGTGATACACATAAGAAAATAAGAACAAGAATCAACTAGGGCAAACTCTACACATGACACGCTCAATAACACGGGCGTGCCCCTGATCGTGCCTTAAGACCACAACACAGAAGCTTTGACACACTCAGTGACATGGGCATGTCACTGGCTGTGTCAATCCTCCCTTAACACAGTAGTTGTGACACGCTCAGTGACATGGGCGTGTCGCTGCTCGTGTCAATACTACTCCAACACAGAAGCTGTGACACGCTCAATGACATAGGCGTGTCACTGCTTATGTCACCCATCCAGAAAATAGAACCATCGACACACCCAAAGACTTGGCCGTGCTCATGGGCGTGTCAGGCCAAAAACCCTGCTTCCGACACCAACAAAACCACATCCAACAAACATCTTACTTAACCCTTTTCCACTCCAAACAATCTTACCCAAAACCATCAATAAACCATAATAAACTTGCATAAACACCAAAATAACTCAATACATACATTAAACACAAATCACAACCATAATCACAACTCAACCCATACACAAATCACAGCACTTATTTTCGACACCAAACTTAACATTTTCTTCAATCCAACCCCAAAATCAAAGTCAAATAGACCAAACAATCTCAAACATACCAAAATCAATCAAGAACACATCTACAACCACCATACACCCAACTCAAATACACAAACTAAAAAAGAAAGCAAAGGAACAAGTTGGAAACTTACCAAAAGTGAAGAAAATCTTTACAATTCCAACTTGATCACTTAAAACACCCTTCAATCTTGAGTTTGGAAGAACAAAATCTCTCTTTTCCTCTTGTTAATGGTGATGGCTGGCTAAGCACAAGAAGAAAGAAGAAGATGATAGGAAAGTCAACCCAAGCCACCTCTCTTAACCACTTAAATTCTCTTTTAATATCCACCAAGCAATTTAAATATTATAATAATAATAAATATCATCATCCACTTAATTAATTTCCATTATAAAATAATCAATAAATCTCATTTGATTATCTCATTAGTTGACTTGTATATGTTGTATATATCTCTATATATACAACATATACACACTCATCTTAAGCATTATTACACATTTCTCTTTTCCTCTCTTACCACTTAATCATAAATATATACTTTATATCATTAAATCCAATTTCAACAATAATCATTCCAAAAATTTTAGGGTATAGTTTGGGATATTACATAACCATTTCTTCAATCAACCCTTAAAGTCATGGTTAACTACTTAAAACAACTTCATACATACCAATTCCAACAATTAGAACATATAACCATAGCAAGTCAAACTTCACATCTTTAAGAGAAATCAAGGAAACAAGTTGAAAACTGACCACTACAAGAAGAAATCACCAAATCTTCCCTTGAAACCTTGAAAATCCTTCACCTTAGGAAGCTTAGAAGAAGCAAAAATCCTCTCTTACACAACCATGGAGAATCAACTAAGGAAGGAAAGAAGAAGAAGAAGACCAAATAATTACTCTCTCCATCCACTTTCACTTTTAACCACATATATTTTCCACTTTTAATCTTAACCATATATATATATTATTATTTAATTATAACATCAAAATATCATCTTCCATTAGCAATATAGTTTACTTTTGAATTATTAAAATAAACTTTTACTTTTAAAAAATGATTTGTATATGTTATGTATATTTACATATATATCACATATACATTTTACTTTTTCACTTAAAATCTTTTCATTTTTCATTTAAAATCAATTATTTAATTTATCCAATTACTTTTAATTTATTTTATCAAATTTTCAAAAGTTAGGGGTTTTAAAAAAATTGGGATATTACACTTATATACAAGACACTAAATCATATTAGCCTCGCACATTCATAACATCAAAATGTGTTAGGCCATCAAAATGTGCTAGGCCAATTAAATGCAAATGCAATATACAAAATTAAAGTATATACTTACCTAGAAATATGCTAAAATCCAAACCAATTCTCCTCCTAACTCCAACTTTTATCAATGCCCTTCACTTCTTTAATTAGGCAATTCCACTATACTCCATGCCTAATCAAATTATGAGTTAACACAATCTATTAAAAACATAATTTTTTACATTTTAACTACTCAAACTTCAAATTCCACAATTCTATCAAATTTTTAATTTTTGCCCTCATACACTTTAATTTTAGAAAACTATTCTAATCAATTCCAAATTTAAATTTAAGCTCATTTCTATCATTAGAATTATATTATAGCATAATTTAAGCAATTTAATTCAACTAACATCAATTCTTTACAATTTACCCCATAATCAATTACTTTCACAAATTATTCCATAGATAATTACTTCCACTCACCACTTCATAATCAATTATTACTACAAACTAATCCATAATCAATTATTTTTACAAATTAATCTATAATCAATTATATTCATAAGTTATCCATAACCAAATATTTCTATAATTTAGTCCATAATTATTAATTATCAGAAACTAATTCATCCAATAATTTATAATCTTCCATAAGCAATTTAAATCAATAATAATCCATTTAATAACAACTAAATATATACATATATACAAGCACATACCTCTTTCTAAAAAATCCTATCCATCATCTTTTTCTCCACATCCTTTGATTTTTTTAGTGATTTCCTTGAAGAATGCCTCATAATCTAGCTATTTACTCTTAAAACCCTATATCATTTACAAAGAAGCTTTGGTTTTAAAATTAATTTGAAATAAATATAAGAAAGAAGAAGATAGAAAATAATGGTGGTGGTGGCTATGGGTTGAAGAAGAAGAAAATGATGGAAAATTCAAATTTGGCTTTAATATATTTTCACTTTCCCAAAATACCCCACGTTTTTATATAATTACAAGAATGTTTAAATATTAAAATAGTAAAGATTTTTCTCTTTCTTCCTATCCTTAATTAGTTTAATTTTTTAATATATTTATTATTATTTTTTATTTTTTACTTTTTGACCTTTTTAGTTTTTGAATTTCACTATTTACTTTTTATCTTTCCTAAAAATGTATATTATGTATGTGTTTGGTATATATCATGTATACACTAGGTATATACCTTGCATATCTTTCATACAACACTCTATTTACCCTCCATACACTTTGTTTAATTAATTTTAATAAGACTAGGGGTGTTACAGTGTTAATAATTTATAATAATAATTGTAGAACTATTATAGTTATATAGTAATTATTATGAGAATGATAAGAAAATATAACCATGGAATGTCTTGATTATTGTAGTTATATAGTAATTACCTGTAAATGCAAGTATAATTGTGTCGATGTGGCTGATTGCAGAAGTTACTCTTCTAAAAAATAGACAACTTATTTTTGCCAAAGGGAAATTGCTAATTTGTCACCTCTTTTTGAAATAATCAAAACAATGTTAGTTACTTTTTTGTTGTCATTAAAAGTTATTTTGTAATGATATAATTACTTATCTCAAATTCTAAGGATAGAGAGTTCTTGTGAGCAGGGATTTTCACTCTCACTCCCAGTAGAATGGTTCTTGCGACTTCGACAATGTTAGCCTCAGGGCGTTAGAGAACATGAGTCTAAATTTGGAGAAAATAGAGTTGCCACTCGGATGGGCTGGGAAAATAAAAGGGTGGATGACTGGATTCCTAAGGAATCCCTAACCCCCTAATGGGTTCGGAAAGTTGGGTGCATATAGAGAAGGTGAGAATGACCCAGCACCCCTAATAATGCCCAGTTTATTGAAACCAACCTCCTTTTCAGGTCTAAATATTATTAAACTCTTTAACTTATTAAAATATTATCCATACTACATGCAATTATTAAAATAAATAATCATTGTATTAAAACCGAAACAAGTTCAAACAAAACAATAAATGGGCACCCATGCAAGATGAAAACACGCCCTTACAATGACCAAAGTCCAAAACTAAATAAAATAGGATGCCCACCACTTGGTGAAACCATGCCCTTTATGTTAATCCAAAACTCAAAATAATTAAAAATGCATGGAACTTAACTAATGAGGTACCCACAAAGTGGAAACATACCTCTTACATCCTTAAAACCTAAATAAACCTTTAAAAAAACATTCAATCATTCATCATAAATAAAAGTAAACCATCCATCACAAAATAAATAAAATAAATCATCCATCAGGAACATATAATAAATCACAAAATCAAGGTTTTAATATCACATTGAATAATAGATGTATAAAACTAGGGTTTTAATTTATGAATTAGTGTTTTAGGAAAATATGATTAGGGTTTTAGGGTTTTAGAAGACATTATTAGGGTTTAGGATTTGGAAAAACATAATTAGGGTTTAGGGTTTTAGAAAAAAACATAATTAAGGTTTAAGGTTTTAGAAAATTAGGGTTATATTTTTGAATTAGGGTTTTGGAAATAAAGCTAGTGTTTTTATAAAATTAGAGTTTAGAAAATAATATTAGGGTTTTGAAATATTGAAAACTAGGTTTTCTTATAAGCTTAGGGTTTAAAAAACAATTTTTAGTTTTTAAGTAAAGGCTAAGGTTTTGGTTAATTAAATTCGTGTCATGGTTCTTCAAACATGTAGCTTAGGTTTTGAATACTTAAAATTTAACTAATGTAAGCAAGTTCATAAATTGATGATAACTGTCTATTGGTTTTGCTAGATTACTATCTGGGTTATTAAGGTTGCAATTGTAAACTTTAACAAATCAATGGCTACTGGATGATAACTGTTGCATTAAAATATTATTAAAATATTAAAAATATTATTTTTAATGAATAAGGGTTGCTACTGGATATCTTAAACAATTGAAACACATTAAATAAAATAACAATCAAAGTGACTAGTGTAACCTTAAATGAATTGAATAAAAAAACTAAACCTCCATTTGTTGGCTCTACCAAATGGTATGCTGATCCAAACCTCCTGCTTGCACCAGTATTTGAGTCTCAATTGAGCAAAGTGAAGGCAATGTCTACTGCCTTCTTGTTTATTGATGATGGTTAGTATTTTGTGTCTTTTGCTTTGGTTATTTTTTTTTGATAATTCTTGCTGCTAATTTTCCCTTTGTTTTATGCTGCGCCCCTTAAAGTCCCTTCTTCGTCCTTTTAATCCTGTATTTATAAGGAAAGAATTAGGTTAAATGAATGTGTGTGTAGACCCTTAATTTTTGACCATGTCCAATCCAAATATTTTAAAATAGTCACAAATAATTTTTATAGTATTTTAATATTTATTATTTATTTTAATTATATAATATTTATTATTTATTTTACTATTTTAATAACAGTGCAATGTTTTTAATAGTAAAAATAAAAAATAAAAAATATACATATAAAAATGATAAAGAATAGAAAATAAAAAATCGGACGGTCGAATCGATGCACGTCACGTGGTGGCAGCCAATTCGCCGCAGGCGTTGCCTGCGGAGAATTGGGGCTCACCCAGGCTCCTCGCTCAACAATCCCTTGTAGCCCGTAGGCGCATTCGGGCGCACTGCCGATTTTGCCAAAACCCTCTTTTGCTTGGTTTTGTAATTTTTTTCCTAAATAACCTATATTTCCTTAATCAAACAAAATTATCATTAGGTTTTTGCTATAAATAATAGTTTAAAAAATAATAAAGGGACTTTTTTTTGGAGACAAACTTTTGGAGCTTTTTAGAGTTATTTTTTTTTGGCAGAAGCTAGGAACTCTAAAACCATAGCAAATTTAGCAAGAAGATTAAGGCAGCAAACAAGCAAGTAGTGATTGTCTTGGTGTTAGCTCATCCCAAATTTTTATCCAACAATTTTGATGGAGCCTTCAAACATAGGTATTTATATCTAATTTTATTTATCCAAAATCATCTTCATCCATTAATCATTGATCAATTAAAATTGATGAGTTATAAAAACTCATGTCATAATCCCATAATTATGAACATCAACGGACAAAGTTGTTTATTTCTTTTAAAGAGCACAGTAGCCATCAATTTATTTTTATTAAAAAGAAAATTTTTATACAGTAGCTATTTTGTTATTTTAATTATTATAGTATCTTAGGTTTTTTTGTTAATCAAAACTATAAACCATTTAAAATTGTAAAACCCTAATTAAATCAATTTTCCAAAACTTTTACAGTAGCCTCTTTTTTCAAAAATAAATATGTGTGAGCGGGGATTTTTGCCTCCACTCCCGGTGGAATGGTTCTTGTGACTTCAACACTATTTAGGCTCAGAACCTTAGAGAACACGGACCTAAGTCCGGAGAAAATGGAGTCGCTACCCGGACGGGCCGGGAAAAAGAAAGGGGTGGATGACTTGATTCCTAAGGAATCCCCAAACCCTAATGGGTTCAGAAAGTTGGGTACGTGTGGGGAAGGTGAGAAATGGCCCAGCACCCCCACAACGCCCGGTTCATTGGAACTGGCCTCCTTCACAGGTCTTAATATTATAAAATTCTTAAGTACAATAACATTATCCATATTACACACAATAATTAAAAGAAAGCATCAATATATTAAAAATCAAAACAATGTCCAAGCAAAATAAATAAATGGACACCCATCCGAAGATGGAAACATGCCCTTACATCCATGCCTAAATAGGACACCCACCGAAAGGTAGAAATATGTCCTTTACATTGGTTCTAAAATAAAAAAGCAATTTAAATTACATGATATTTAACTAATGAGGTACCCACCAAGTGGAAACATACCTCTTACAACATTTGAAAATCTAAATAAATTAATAAAAGTAAATAATCATTCATCATAAACAAATCATTCATCAAAGGTATTAAACATCAATAGAATGTAAACATCCATCCATGATAAATAAAATAAACCAAGCATTGAACTTAAATAAATTAAAGCATATAAAATAAATCAAAGCATAATCAAATATAAAATTGAATAAAGCAAATCAAAGTCTAAATTATGGCTACTGTGAGTTTTTTTAAGGAATTAAAATAGATTAAGATTTTATGTTTTAAAAGGTTGATAAAGTTCTTTGATTAACCAAATTAGGGTTTGTGATGTAAAATCATGAAATTAAGGTTTGAACACTTTAAAATACTTTTGATTTGTGGTTTACGGTTACTCATCAAATTATGGTTTCAAGCTTACTATGTAAAATTAAATATTTGTGTTTATATGGTTTTTTAAAGTTTTAAAGGATTAGGGTTTAGAAAAAATTAAGGTTTAAGGTTTTAAGGAAGTTAGGATTCACTATTTTAGGTTTTGGAGTTGAATTAGGGTTTTAGAATTTTTGAATTTAGGGTTTCGGGTAATGAATTTTATTTTAGAAATTGGAAAGACAACTGACAATTTCATGAAGTTTTACGAATTTAAACAAAAGATTTAAAGTTTATAAGAGCAAAAAGGTATTTTTAAGTCTTTTGGAAGGAAACAGAACACAATTTTGGGTTTTGATAATTTGGGATGTAAATCTTGGTTTTGGGGTTTTGAAAAAATAAAACTAATATCTTTAAATTTTTGGAAAAATAAAGCAATGATTTAAGATTTTCATACTTTAGAAAAGGTGAATTGTGGTGATGAGGCTTTTAATTTAAAAGAAACAATTATGTGATCTAGCTACTGTGACAAAATAAAAGAAATTAAGAATTCAAACCTTATTTTTTAAGTTTCACCAAAAATTGCTTCTTGGATGAACAAGGTAAAAGACAAGCCTTTTGCCTTTGAATTGTTTGAATTGTTCCCTCCAAAGTCCGATTCAATTTACTGCCAGAAGGAATTTTCAGAGTTTTCCTTCTCACACTCGGTCACAAATTTCAGTCCAATTTTCCTCCGATTTCTCCTCTCCTTTTTTGTGTTGTAATTGATCTTATTTATAGAAGTTTTTATGGTTTATTCCTAGTTGCTAACGGCATACAATATTTAATAAGAAAAGGAAACTGAAATCTAATTGTATTAGGTTTCAAAAAATTTACGTCGGAAAATTTCACTGACAAAAAAAAACTGCTGCGTAAAAATTGCGCTGGCAAAAAAAAAATTGCCGCAGGAAAAATTACGCTGGCAAAAAAGCTGCTACAGCTGTTGTGCTCGAATTATGTACTACTACAAGCGTCACACGCAAGTATACGAGGTAGTTGTAGCAAAGGTGATCGCCCCAAGGTCGTTTCCCACGGAAGGTGTAGTTCGTAATAGCTTGATTGACAATTAATTTAAAAATGAGAGTTTGTTGTTTGGAATTGTGGAAGGACAATTTAAACCTAAAAGTAACCGTGCGTAGGGTTGATTAATGTATGTGATGGTTGTATAAGATCAATTCGATTCTTGGGAAGGTGCCTAGGGATATAGGTCCATTCAATCAAAGCCCAATTCTCAATTATCCATTAACATAACCTTGTAATTAATTTGTTCCTTAAGATTAATTAGTCAATTACCAATCCATTAGCTTTCACATTCATGAATTAGCATTAACCAATTAGTTAACATTATCAAATTAATGAAACCCTAGAACTTATATTTCTAATTCATTCATAGGGTAGTCGATTGCATAATTCCGATATCAAATTTCACCTCTCGGTCCTTCATTCAATATCTAGAGATCAATAGGTAGATAATCTATCAACCTAGCATTTAATACAATACAATCAACCAATCAACAAGGAACATCAATGGAAATATCAAATCAAGACTTTCAATCAAATATACTACAAAACCTAGGCATGGGTATTTAGCTCAACATAGTCAATTTAAAACAACCATTCAACTCAATATAAATCAAATACAAATTGTTCATTGCAATATCAATCTCTTAATACAACAACAACAATAGAAATGAATTAAAAGAGAGAATAGAAAAACCCCTTGTGAAGATGCCAATAGTAGGATTACTAGTCTTCCTCCTAGCTCCACTTGATGTATGATGAAGAACTCAAGCCCTCTTCAATGGTTGATTCCCCTTTACAATATAGAATGGAGCTTTCTCATGTCACCAAGCCTTTCAATGATTATGCCTTTGGAAGATGGAATGGAGCTTTCTCAAGTCACCAATCCTTCAATGAAGCTTCTTCAACCTTCAAGAGCTTGTTTAACCCAATTTATCCCAAAGAACCTCAAAGATCTTGTCAATGGAAGATGGAGAAGGTGGAGAGCATAGAAATGGAGGTTGGAGGTGAAAGGCTAAGGGAGAGTGTCACTCTCTCCCTCTCCCAATGTGTATGTAGAAATTGTTCAAGGACTCCCTCCAATTTCCCTCTTCTTCTCTTTTTAATTCATTCAAAAACACACCCCATGCCTTCCAACTCATACCACTTCACTTTGTTCCCCGCTTTTTCTTTGTTTAATATTTCTTTGGGTAAGCATAAGGTCTTGTCCCCCACTTTGTCCCCCACTTCGTGCAAAAAAAATCAAATGTTTTATCTCTTATTTTCCTTTGGGACACGGCCAAGCTTGCTGGCTGTGTCCTTCACTGCCCTCTTTCTTTCTTTCTTTTCTTTCTTTTCTTTTGGTCTCAAGGGGTGAAACAGCCATAAGCTTGGCCGTGTCATGTGGGTGTGTCCACTTCTATTTCTTTTCTTTCCTTCTTTGCTTGCTCCAAGTGTTCTTTGGCATGAAATGGGACACGGCCAAGCTTGCTAGCTGTGTCATGTGACACGGCCAGTGGCTTGGCAGTGTCATTGAGTGTGTCCTTTCCTGCTTCTTCATTTTTTGCTCTTTCTTTGCTTTGGTCTTTGTTTTGCTTCTTGAATTGGCCGTGTCTCATGGCTGTGTCAAGCTCTTCCATCATCATTCTTTGAGGGATACGGCCAAGCTTGATTTGGCTTGGCCATGTCTTGCTTGGTTCATGCTTTTCCTGCACTGTTTTGATCTTCCAAGGGTGTTTTTGCACTTAAAACTAAAACAAACACTTTAAACAAACTTCAAACAAAAATCAATCAAAACATTAACTAAAAACACATAAAAATCATACTAAAACACAAGTACAAAAATGATCTAAACAACTACCCCCACACTTAATTCCTTGCTTGTCCGCAAGCAAGGCTAAAATCAAAACACATTAACAAGATAATTTTGTTAAATTCAAGAGTTATAAAGATGTATCAAGACTCCCCTATCCCTAAATCTGCAATCAATATCGAATCAAACAAAATCGACACCAATGCAATTAAGTGGCTTTCCATGCATAACCAATGTTGTCACTCCCTCACCAACTCTTACAAGTGTTTGATCATGGTGGTGTTTACACTCATAACAATCAATGAAAGATTATTGCCATAGGCTTGCTTATCAATCAAATCTCCACCACAAAATTACAATCAAGCATCAATCAAAAGGTCTTTATTGGGTTGTAATGGGGCTAAGGTAAAGGCATGATATTTAGGAAATGTGAGCTTGATCATTAAGTTCAAGAGCACTTGAAGAATGAAGTACCTGATCATATACATAACCCAACAATCCCAAAACACCTTCCTCTCATCTACCCCTTGATATTAAAGAGCTTTTCAAGGGAACTCACTTATTAAATCTTGCAATGATACATTCTAACCCTTTCAACAAGAACAACAATTATTCTTATTCTTATTATATATATATATTTTTTTTTCTCTTCTTTTTTTTTTATTATTTTCTATTTTTTTATTTGTTTTAGGTTTTGCAACTAAAGAAAATAATAGTTTGCAATCTTAAACCTACTAAATTTAACCCCACACTTAGTTCAACACAACACTAGGTCATAAACGCTCTTAAAATGCTCTTGACCTAATGAAAGGGTAAGAGTTAAACAACAAGGTTCAAGCTAATTGTGTTGTGAAAAAGAAAGAAAAGGAAAAATAAAATAAGCTCAAAATTGGCTAACTAAGGTTGAATATAGGGTTGGTCTTTTTAAGCCAAAGTGGGTTCACCTAATTGCCTTAATCATTTTGATGCCAAATTGAAATTTTTATGTAATCTTAAAATGCATGTCAAAGTAAGTTCTAGCAATTCATCAATCAAAGATGTTCACCCACAACAATAATGATAAGTTGATGGCTCAATTCCTCACTAGGTTAATGGCAATGCAAGGGAAAAACCAACGAAATTGACAATAAGCACCAATTCTACTCAATTCTCAAATTCATGCTTCAAAAATTCAAAGGTCATCTATCAACAATTTTATAACAATTGAACTTTCTAAAATTCATTTATTCAAATAAAAACATTAAAAACATTAACTAAACTTAAACAAAAATAACTTAAAAGTAAAAACACAAAGCAAAAGTAAAAACACAAAACACATAATGCACCCCACACTTAAAGATTCACATTGTCCTCAATGTGAGCATGCATAAACTAAAAAGAGAGTTTAGATGATACCTGATTTCCATCGTTCCCATATATGATGTGTAGGGCTCCTTCCACCCATAATGCAATTGGAGCCCATGTGTGAGTGTAACACCCCTTCCCGGACTACATGTGTAAGCCGAGTAGAGGCGCCACACTATCCTAATGTTGCTACCAATTTTACTTAGTCAAATTTTAGTTCCGATTTTATAGAAATTTTGCCAGAGGTTCGCCTAGAAATTTGGGTCCCAAGTGTCGACAAAACTGATTTTTCTTATTTTTTTAAAAAAATATTTTATTTCACAATTCAACTCAAACACACTCCCAATAATCCACCCTTATAACCTCAACTACAATCCTGCAAGAAAAGTTCACACTTCTATATCATTTCTCAAGATTACATATCATTTGCTAAGTTTCATTACCATACCACTGTTTATTCTCTTGTTACATACACCATAATACTTAACATGTTAACAAACCTTTACAATAGATATAACGTACATGCCATACTACTATTTTATGTCAAAAGTCCTATCCTAATCACCATCGAGCTGATGCGAGCCGCTGCAGAAATGCTGATCTTCTATACACTACCTGCGAGTTAGACATATAATTCGCTGAGCAACTTATTGCCCAGTGGGTACTTTAACCATTGCTGTAACACCCCGATACCCTATATAAGTACTATGCATATATCTAGTATACATACAGTAAATATATAAAGTATAAGGATGTCACTTTTCGTTACCTTTTAAAAACCTGTAACAGAGTTCAAACCATAATACATTAATTTAAATAACATTTACAAAATCATTATCTTTATCAAAAACTTCATTTATACATATAAATACTCTCTCGTCAGAAATACATCATAATTAAAGTTTATACATGTATGCATTACCCTCTAGTTGGTCTCGGCAAACTTTACTCTTCTTGTGGCATAACAAAAGACTTCATATCTTCCATCTATATACCTGCGCGAATAAACACCCGCGCTAAGCCCGAGAGCTTAGTAGTCCAACTATAAAATATAAACATATAGTATAGAAGTATTGACATATAATGATACATCAATTCAATATATAATTAGTTCTTATCATATCTTCTTTTCTTTTTAATTTCATCTTTAATATATCCTAGCTAATTTCAAATATGATGTACATATATACATAATATTATCACCAACCCCAATGCATCACCAATACTCAAAACCAATATATTAATACCCCTACATTATATATACCATACCAATCATTATTGCAATACACAAATTATATATCATACAAATCATAAATCACATTTACAATAAAGACAACCTTTATCATCAACCACAATTCATTTACATATTACACTTAATAACATTATATTATTCACAATTCACCAAGCATAATTCATTATTAATACTCACAATCAATATTTCAATACTTGCAATTCACATTGACAATAAAGACAGACTCGGGCCCAAAACCCTAATATGTTATTCAAAGTTCAGAGTTACTGCTTTGGTTCATAGTCACAATCATCACGCCCGTAGGCAATGTATATACATGTATCTCTATCCATGGATAGTGTAACAGACCCAGTCTCTTGGACCATCAACTCAACACATATGAGGAGATCCTCAACCCGGCAAGACTGTTACAAATCATATATCTCATATTCACAATTCTCATAGTGTAACAGACCCAGTCTCTTGGACCATCAACTCAACACATATGAGGAGATCCTCAACCCGGCAAGACTGTTACCTTTCATCATTTCTTAGGCATGCCACCCAAATCCAGAACTCTGAAACTGAATAACATATTAAACAAACAATTCATTTATTATTTCATTATCAATCTCATCATCAATTAGGCCAACATGCCTTATCTCTTTCAATTGAATTATCATAGCCAATCACAATGGCTTCATATCATATCATATCTCAATCCATATGATACATATAGCATCATTGATATCACATTTCAAAGTATATTATTCATATAATACATTGCCATACACAAGATTCACAATGCATATAACATAACATTTTCTCACTTCTCAAAACACATTAACATCATTCATTACTAGAGCATTTATCATAACAAATTGCACATACCTTAAGAATGATCCTCATTTCTTCCTACCTTTCCCATTTCATATTTCATCCTTTATATATATTCTTCATTTACATTCACAATATAATAGCTTATTTAACACTTTCATCCCAATGTGTTAATGTTCAAAGACATATAAGGATATACAATCAAATAGGGTTTATGCTTACCTTGTTAATGATCTTGACATCCTTCACATCATTCAATCATCACCTTAGTCCAATTATGTTAACAATATAATAGATCACTTAACACATTTGCAAACAAATGTGTTAAGCCTCAAATTATGTAATTAAATACAATCATATGTATTGGTACTTACCTCAAGAACTAGTCCCATCAATCTATACATTTCTTTTCTTTCCAAGAATTCTCCACATTTAGGTTAATGCAACCCAATCTCTTCAAAACCTAATCCAAAGGAATATTAGCAAAATGACCATATGAATAGTACATTCTGGTTTAAGACTCCATTTTATCCTTATTTTGAAAAATTGTATAAATTAATCTACTTGACTAAAAATTCTAAAATTTTTACAGAATTTAGTTTTGTATCTTAAAATCATTCCTTTAAAATTTCAGATCAAACTGAACACAAAATCTTGGTCAAATAGTTCACCTAACCAGACTGCCCCAATTGCCCTGCATCCTGGCAGCAGTTCTGAACTTTGTGAATTCCATAAATCAAATTCAATCAACGTGGTTCCAAATTATTTTTCTCAAATATTAGACTCACTAAGCAACAACATATCCAAAATTCAATTGGATATGATTTTTCTACATTTTATTAAAAATCCCGAAATATAGCTGTCTCAGTTAAGGTACCTGCTGGAACAGGTCTAATAAAAATAATCTTTCTAAACTCATAACCATTCCAAAATCGAATCAACATATTTTTCAGTCATTCTAGACTCATAGAGGCACAACATATCAAAAATTCACTTCAAGAACATTTTTCTATAATTAATTAAAAATCATACAAGTCACAGCCTTTACTAATTGTAAAACAGAAAAAAATTCACTAAACACAACTCTTACTCTTCCATCACCAACACCAACCTAGCTTCTTATCTTTAATTCCATTTCAACACTTTTACACACACCATACACAAACACACTCCATCAACCATCCATATCAACTCACCAATCCCAAACACAATTTCAAAAGAACAAAGGAAAATCAAGAGAAAGAACTTACCTAAGTTGTTGAATTCCACAAATCTTCAATTAAATCCTTTGATTCTCCCTTCAATTTGATGTTAGAATTAAACAAATCTCACTTTGCTCTCTCTTGTCTAAGGAGGAGCCAACCAACGTGGAGAAGAGAAGAAGAAGAAGAAGGAAATGAAGAAAAGACAAAATATCACCTCTTTAAATCTCCACCAAGTGATTCAACAAGAGTAATTACCTAAACACCCTTATACCATTTGTCTTGATTACCATTCATTACATGCCCTTTATAGTAACTTCACACTTAACAAAAATAAATATCTTCTTTCCTTGACTCTTCATTTTGACCAACTTATATGTTATATATATCATCATATACACAACATATACCATTCTCTCTAAACCCTAAATTCTTTCCCAAATCACATATACATAAACATTCTTTTCTCTATTTCTTTTCTCTTGTAATGTAACACATATATTCAATCCAATTATATAACAACAACAACAACATAATCACAACTTCTAGGGCATATATGAGGATATTACAATTCTCTCCCCCTTAAATAATTTCGTCCTCGAAATTATCAGTACCATAACAATTTATTCTTAACAAAATACTATCTTAACTCCCATATGAAGTTAATTATACGCTTAAGTCATTATATCATCAAATCATATAACTCCAACTCTCCTCTTTAGAATCAACCACCTTCTTTAAATTCTATAACTCATCATTCTATATGTTTATACATGTAACACCCCGATACCCTATATAAGTACTATACATATACCTAGTATACATACAGTAAGTATATAAAGTATAAGGATGCCACTTTTCTTTTTACTTTTTAAAACTTGTAACAAAATTCAAACCATAATAGGTCAATTTAAAGAACACTTACGAAATCATTGTCTTTATCAAAACTTCATTTATACATATAATATAACATACTTAAAGTGGATACATGTATGCATTACCCTCTAGTTGGTCTCGACAAAATCTTACTCTTCTCGTGGCATACCAAAAGACTTCATATCTTCCACCAGGCTACCTGCGCGACAATACATCCGCGCTAAGCTCGAAAGCTTAGTAGTACAAATATAAATTACAAACATATATCATGGAAACACTAACATATAAAGATATATCAATTCCATATACTTTTAGTTCTTATTAAGTTTATCCCTATTCATTTGCACCTTTCATATCTTTCAACTAATCTCATATCTTATACACATATATACATAACATTTCTACCAATTCCAACCCATCACTAATATTCACAATCAACATCTCAATACACACATTATACATCATACTAATCATAAGTCACATATCCAATTAAGACAATCATTGTCATCAACCACAATTCATCAATTGAATTCACAATCAATGCTAATACACACATTATACATCATACTAATCATAAGTCACATATCCAATTAAGACAATCATTAGTGCTCATAATCAATATTTCAATGCACATATTACATATCATCCATCTCATGTCCAATGAAGTTTACCAAAGATTTCATTATCCATTTCTTTCAACATTTGTATATCACATTGACAACAAAGACAGACTCGGGCCCAACAGACACCACTATGTTATTCAGAGTTCAGAGTTACTGCTTTGGTCTATAATCATAATCATCAAGCCCGTAGGCATCATATAT
This sequence comes from Garcia nutans, assembly GCA_947685225.1. NCBI lineage: Eukaryota > Viridiplantae > Streptophyta > Magnoliopsida > Malpighiales > Euphorbiaceae > Garcia > Garcia nutans. The sequence continues at coordinate 44,389,300 of CANTUV010000045.1, forward strand.
CAATATTTCTATCCATGGATAGTGTAACAGACCTAGTCTCTTGGACCATCAACTCATCATGAGAAGATCCTCAACCCGGCAAGACTGTTACCAATCATATATTTCATATTCACAATTCTCATAGTGTAACAGACCCAGTCTCTTGGACCTCAATTCAACTCACTTTGAAGAGATCCTCAACCCGGCAAGACTGTTACCTTTTTCATTTTATAGGCATGCCTCCAAACCCAGAACTCTGAAGACTGAATAACACATTAAACACATATTTCACTTATTGTTTCATTATCAATTTCAATTTCAATGCTCATTATCATCTAGGCAAACATGCCTTATTTCTTTCAATTGGATCATCATAGCCAATCACAATGGCTTCATCTCACATTTGAATCATCATGGCCAATTACATTGGCTTCACAACATATCCTATCTCAATCCATATGATACATATAACATCATTGATATAACATTTCAAAATATATTATTCATATAACACATAGCCATTTACAATGCATATAACATAACCTTTCATCATTTCTCAAAACACACTAACACCATTCATTATTAGAGCATTTATCATAACAAATTGCACATACCTTAAGAATGATCTTCATTTCTTCCTACCTTTCCCATTTCATATTTCATCCTCTAGATATATATATATATATATAGCAATTTACATTATTCATTTACATCCACAATATAATAGAGTATCTAACACATTCATCCAAATGTGTTAAAGTTCAAAGACATATAAGGATATACAATCAAATAGAGTTCATGCTTACCTTTTTAATGATCTTCACATCCTTCACATCATTCAATCATCACCTTAATCCAATTATATTAACATTATAGTAAACCACTTAACACATTTGCAAACAAATGTGTTAAGTCTCAAATCAAGTAAATAAATACAATCATATGTATTGGTACTTACCTCAAAAACTATTCCTTTCCATCTATACATTTTCTCTTCCAAGAATTCTCAACATCATTTAGGTTAATGCAACACAATCTCTTCAAAACCTAATTCAAAGATCATTATTCATAGGTTTAGAATCATCCCCATACATTTGTTTAGGTCATTCTTTAATTACAAAGTATTTAGAGTGTATATAAAATGTTTAGGGCAAAAGACTTATGAAAAATCAACCAATGCATGAAGAACCAAAAATCATCACAGTAGCGAACACACCCAGGGACACGGCCAAGCTTGTGGCCGTGTCTCTCAAGACCAAAACTTCCCGAAGCAGACACGGGCAAGGACACGGCCGTGACTCCCAACACAACTCAGGCAGTAGCAAACACATTCAAGGGACACGGCCAAGCCAGTGGCCGTGTCACCCCAAAACTTGTCCAACACGGCCAAGATCCTTCCAACTTGGCCGTGTCACCCAAATTTCTCAAGTCTTGGCCGTGTCTCTCCTTGGTTCCAGCCGTGTTACTCAAAAACACAACCCTAATCAAAACCAACACTCTTCCAAAATGCATTTAAACTCAATATACATCATACCACATGCTTCAAATGAACATAATCAATGTTCTAAACACATATTCATCACAATAATCACTTTAAAACACATTAATATCACAATTAAACAAACACCATCTCAAAACCCTAATTAATCACCATCTTTTTTCATCTTTCAAAAACAACATCCATTTAAACATACAATCTTCACAATCAAACCAACACTAATTCCATCTTTTAACTTACAATCAATTTTAACACTTAAAAACATAACACAAACTTATCTCATCTTCAAACCAACAAACCCTAATTCCTTTCTCACACCACTTCAAAAGAATTGAAGAAATTAAAGAAAAGATCTTACCTCAAATGAAGAAATCCACAAATCTCTAACCAAAACCCTTGCTTCCTTCTTCAAATTGCTTCAAGCCTCAAGATTACCTCCCTTTCTCTCTTTCTCTATGGAGAATCCGGCCACACATGAAGAAAAGAAGAAAAATGCACAAGTCAAACACCTTTTCTTCTTTTAATCTCCACCATGCATTTCATTTCAAGCAATTACTCATATACCCCTCATCACTTAACTTAGCTTTTGTCTCTTATAAACCCAATTAAGTAATTTCACATGCCATATAAAAATATCCTCTTGCATTGACTCTCCCTTTGACCAATTTATATGTTATATATATCATCATATACCCAACATATAAACTTGTCTCTAAACCCTAAATTTCTTCTCCAAAACACATATACATATACATTCTCTTCCCATTTCTTTTCTCTTTCAAATCAAATATACATTCAATCCAATTAAAACAACAACAACACTAACAACAACATCAACAACATAATCAAAACTTCTAGGGCATATATGAGGATATTACAATTCTCTCCCCCTTAAATAATTTCGTCCTCGAAATTATCTAGTATAATTGTAATTCATTCATAATACCATACCATCTTAACTTCCATATGAAGTTAATTATAAGCTTAAGTCATTATATCATCACATCATATAGCTTCAACTCTCCTCTTTAGAATCAACCACCTTCTTTAAATTCCTTAACTCATCATTCTATATGATTATACAATTTGTTACTTCCTTAATCAAACATTCAAAAGAACTCATTACAATCACTATCTAAATAAACATTTATCACCCTTAATAAATAACAAAATCCTGATGTTTCATAAATGGAGTTATTTTTTTTTAGCATGCTTTTCACTTAACTTACATATTAATACATTACCTTTCAACTTATTTGATAAATAATCGATCTTTTTCCCTTTTTCTCATGATTTACAACTACTATAACTTCATTCATTCATCCAATCACACTTTAAATTTTTTTACATCAATAAATATTACCATGTAATAACTACACTCTTAGTACAACTATACACATTAAATCTCAATAATAATTCATAATCTTAGCCAAATCTAGATCCATTGATTTATCTGTTACAATATATCCACATTCCGATCTTGTTCAACTCAAACCAACAATTAATTTATTCAAACTTATCATAAAATTTCACAATATTCATATATGTATATATATATATATAACCTAATTCCATTAGGGTAAACATATATAAAATTCCTGATCTCTTCCGATCCATATTCAATCAAATTATCATGATAACAACTCACTTCAAATTATCTTTTAATATACACAAAATTTATTCTCTATCATCTTATTATAATACCCACCAATTCTCATAAAGATTTTATACCATATTTACTATCTACAATTCATGCACTCAAACCTCGAGTTACATACCTTAAACATATTCAATATAACTTTCATAACATTCCATATCATTCCATATCATTGTTATATTTATTTTGATTACCTTATTGTCATATTATCCATAACTCAAAACATTTCCATAATTCTCTTTCCTCTCTCAATCTTCACAATCATAATCAAATTTTTTTTAACATAAAATGATAAAATACAACTTTATCCATCATAACTTTTAACTATACTTCTCAATTATAATTTCAACCTCACCAAATCTGTATTACAATCATTTTATCTAAGATCCAAATCCATGAATAACAATTTAACCGATCAAATATACTGAACAAAACACATGGCTTTAAGGGATTAATATTCAAGCCTGGAACTTTTAAATCAATGCTGTTCTTTTTTTTTTTTCATCCTTAATCTTTACAAATACAATGCTAAAGTACATTTCAAAAATCACTTATTCCTTCTTTACATTTTTGCTATATCAATAGCTAACACATTCCAACTCCGTTTCAAATCAATTGCACTCGATTTATAATCTTTATCCACTTAATTCATGTTTCAACAATATTACTCTATACATATTCAATCATATGGAGTTCCTATACAATTTCTGTTTGTCACTTCATTTCTAATCTATTTACAATCTCTTATAATATAACATTATATAGAATTTTCCATATGTGCATACATTGAAACTCTAAATATCATACGATCATCAAGTTCAATGCTTACTATAACAATTTCCACTATCCAATATTACTCAAGTCTATTCCATTCTCACTTCCATCACATAATTCATTTAGCTTAACACAATTCAAGACCTAATCTCCCTTAAGTCTTTTAGTACACACAACATCATTTCCATATTACTAATTCTAAAATAATACCACATACATTTTCATATATCACCCTCATAATGTAATTCACCCATTTGTTTATATGTATATAATTTCATTCACAGTGAAAACTCAATTCACATATCATATACATGTATACACTTAATTCATTCAATACAAATTTTCCCTTATAACTGTAACAACCGTCCCAGTCCACCTGCTGAGCCATTCCTATCCGAAGAAACCCTCAGGACCTCTGGCTGGGTTGCTACAGTACTAAACTGCCCTCACGGCCTTCCAACAAGATTCATTTATTTGGCTTACACCCAAGACACATGAGTGCAAGTCACCTCCCTAGATCGAACACCTAACCTCCCCCTTAAGAGAGTCAGCGAGAATCATTCAGTACCATTTCTTCCAATATGATGCAAAGTATTTATTCACACAGCACCCATATATATATACTGATTATAATAGCACTTTACATCCATCTTAGCCACATTCCCAATGTAACATCTCTTTCACTTTCATCTATAAAAGCATTTAATATATTTCCATATCCATTTTTTTTTTCTTTATAGTGACTTAAAATAGCTCATCTTCATTTACTTATCCACTTCTCTTATTACTTCAAGACAAATTCTCATACTATCAATCACATTACTCAATTCATAATACTTTCATATGCAATATTAATCATTTCATCTAGCTCATGTATTGCATATATACTAAACCATCAATATCCAAATAATCTTTATCAAATGCCACTAAAACTTTAACTTCTCAACTTACTACTTCACTTAAACTTCAATTTGCCAAACTCATCTTATATATTTATATATCACAAAGCAATATCAAAACATATACTTTTCACAATTATCAAGCTCACTTCAACAATTCAAATATCACATATTACCACCATTACATTGAGCTTTCACAATATCCAAGCATCTCACATTTCTAACATTGAATTCACAATGTCCGTATTAAGATAACAATACCAATGTATGTTTTTACTTAACCCACATCATCTCTTTTTCCTTTAAACAAAATTTTAACTTTACATATCCATTTGTTTACCATTCAATATATATATAAATATATATATCACTCACATATATATACATATGTACATTACATCCAATCATATACACATTGAGCCCAATAGCCTTTATACACTTTCCAAGTCTAGTTATCACAAATCTCAGTTTCTTAATCCAACATTGCTCAATCCAATTCTCACTATCAATCTTATCACATGACCTAGCTTTGCACAAATTTATCAATGCAAGCGTAATCATTCTCAACATTAATAGACAAGTAATTATATAGGTTACAAACATGCAATACTATGCGTACATTACATTTTCAAGTGATCAACTCAATCTTTAATCACTAACATATTATATCACATTTTTCACATATCACATTAAATTCACATTGTTGCATTAAAACAACAATGCAAACAACACTATTATGTGCCCTTACATTAACCAATATTTTTATTTTATTTTAGTTTTCATATCATTTCTTTCTCTAGTTTTTACTTTCAAGTAAAAACCTCATTCAGACATTATCATCCCTCTCATATAATTCAAATTTATCCCACATCATATAATGCCACATCCGAGACCAACCTAGGTTTTAATGCATATGCATGTATTACCAATTACATTTCAAAACTCTTCTTTTTAATTCCCTTTTTAGTTTCTCAAAACCTTCTCTTTTTAATTTCACTTAGGCCGAGAATCTCGAACCTAAGCTCTGATACCAAAATAATTGTAACACCCCGATACCCTATATAAGTACTATACATATACCTAGTATACATACAGTAAGTATATAAAGTATAAGGATGCCACTTTTCTTTTTACTTTTTAAAACTTGTAACAAAATTCAAACCATAATAGGTCAATTTAAAGAACACTTACGAAATCATTGTCTTTATCAAAACTTCATTTATACATATAATATAACATACTTAAAGTGGATACATGTATGCATTACCCTCTAGTTGGTCTCGACAAAATCTTACTCTTCTCGTGGCATACCAAAAGACTTCATATCTTCCACCAGGCTACCTGCGCGACAATACATCCGCGCTAAGCTCGAAAGCTTAGTAGTACAAATATAAATTACAAACATATATCATGGAAACACTAACATATAAAGATATATCAATTCCATATACTTTTAGTTCTTATTAAGTTTATGTAACACCCCCATATCCAATGCACACACACACCACAACCACAACAATGCAGCATATGTGCACCAAACATAGGAATGCTACATTTCTCTTAACATTTAGAACACTTTAAAACTTGATACAATACCCTTATCATCATACATTATAGAAAAATAGATCATTTACTTATAAAACAAAACATATTAGTTATGTATATATATATATATATTTAAATATTACACAGCGGAAGTTATAAAATAATTACATATTTACACATTAAACATTTCTTTACAAAATATAAAGAAGTATACATGATTGGCAAGTCTGCTTTGATCTTTAAGTTCCCAAAAATGGGTTCCTCAAGGTCTACTCTCCCTTGGTCTTGAAGAACTACCGGGTTCAACTCTATCAACTCTATTACCTGCGCGATTAAACACTATCGCGCTAAGCCAACGGCTTAGTAAGATAAAACATGCTATTGGTATGCTTTAATACAATACAATGTCAATTCTCAATTCATATTATACATGTAACCATTTATATGCAAAGCTAACATCATACCTTTACATTTCATAATTCAACATATAAATATATGCATATCACATTTCAATATCTTTTCTCATACTTCATTAACTAATCATTAAACAATCCATAACCAACACTAAACAAAGACAAGCATGGGCCCAAGACACACTGATATGCAATTCAATTTTCAGAGTTAATGCTTTGGTTTGTTATCACATTTATCAATATCATATACCCAACTAGGCTTCAAGGATCAAGTTCAACCAAGCTTCAAGGGGAGCAAAGCATGCTAAGCTTCTACCCAACTTGGCTTCAAGAACTAATCCAACCTAGCTTCAAGGGTGGTAACATCTCAATTAGGCTTCAAGGATACAATCCAACCTAACTTCAAGAGATTGTTACACTTATTAGGCATGCCACCAACAACAAACTCTGAAAATGGAATAACACATTAGCCACACAATTCATTTAGATTTCATTCTCAATTCTCATTATCATTTAGGCAAACATGTCTCATTTATCTCCATTGAATCACATTATATCTCATATAGCATCATTCATCATAGCCAAACACAATGGCATTGTCTCATATCATGTCTTATTTCATTACAATCCTCATAGCCAATCACAATGGCCTCATATATCATTTAAATCATCATAATCAATCACAAGTCACATTACATTATCATATAAGCAACATGCTTTACATCCTTTACTTACTTCAAATAAAACAGAACAGAACGATTATAGCGGTCGCACCAGGCTAAGTCGCGACCGTCCTCCACAATCAAAAGATGAAACTTTAACACAGTAGGTTTCGCGGTCAGAAGTTCGGTCTAAGTCGCGACCGCACTTCAATAATAGCGACCGTCCCAAATTACGTGTCTCATGCATAAACCCTAAATTTAACAAACTTTATTTTGTTTAACTTCAAACACATTATACACAACATAACCTCATTCAAATTGACACAATCAACATCCTCAACACTTATTTACATCTTCCAAACACATTAATAACATTTTTGATACCACAACACAATTACAACCAACACAAAGATCAACAAAAATAATCAATCAAAAATAACATAAACAACTCTTACCAATTCAAAACCCTAACTCAAACTCAACACAATTACTTCCAACACCTTCACCTGTTCAACTTCTCATCTATCAAACAATATCAATACTTAAAATCACACCATAAGCAATTGAATCATATCATCATCAAACCACAACTCAACTCAAGCATAACTTCAAAATAACAAGGGTAACAAGAGAAAACTTACCTTAAATTAAACTCATAACTTAAAATCAATTAAACACTTGAAAACACAACACAACACATCTCAAACCCACCAAATCACAAAATCACCAAACCCTTATTCACTTCCAACAAAACTTCCAAATAAACAAAGAAAACAAGAGAATACTTACTTTAGAAGAAGAATTTCCACCAATCCTTTGTCAAAACCTTGGATTACTTCTTCAATTCACTTCTAGCATCAAGAACACTTATCTTTCCCTTTAGTTAATGGAGAGCCGGCCACTTCATGAAGAAAGAAGAAAATGATGAAGACACAAAGTCAATTTTTTTGCTTTTAATCTCCACCAAGTATTCTTATCCAAGTAAATACCAAAATGCCCTCAATCATATAACTAACTTTTTGTCTTATCTAAGCCCTTATATGTAATTACACACTTAACACAAAAATATCTTCTTCCACTTAACCAACACTTTGACTCTTCATTTGACCAATTTATATGTTATATATATCATCATATACACAACATATACCATTCTCTCTAAACCCTAAATCTTTCCCAATACACATATACACAAGCATTCTCCTCCCAATTTCTTTTCTTATCCCATCATATACATTCAATCCAATATATAACAATAACAACAACAATAACAACAACAACAATATGCAAAACTTCTAGGGCATAAATGAGGATATTACAATTCTCCCCCTCTAAAAAGAAATTTCGTCCTCGAAATTACCTGATATCAAAACTGAAACAATTGCGGGTACTGTTCTTGCATAAGTTGCTCACTTTCCCAAGTTGCTTCTTCTTTTCCATGATTCTTCCATAGCACTTTCACCAATGGTACACTCTTGTTCCTCAACTCTTTCACTTCTCGTGCCAAGATAGCAACTGGTTCCTCTTCAAAAGTCAAGTCTGGGCTCACTTCAATAGATTCAAATGGCAACACATGAGATGGATCCGACCTATATCTCCTCAACATAGAAACGTGAAACACATTATGAATACGATCCAACTCAGGTGGCAAAGCAAGTCGATATGCCACTGGCCCAACTCTTTCTAACACTTCATACGGCCCAATGAAACGAGGACTCAATTTCCCTTTCCGACCGAACCTCAAAATCTTCTTCCAAGGAGATACTTTCAAAAATACCTTATCTCCAACATTAAACTCTATGTCTCTCCTTTTCAGATCTGCATAAGACTTCTGTCGGTCTGAAGCTGCTTTTAATCTGCCTCGAATCAACTTTACTTTCTCTTCCGTTTCTTGAATCAAATCAGGGCCAATTATTTTACCTTCACCAAGTTCATTCCAACAAAGAGGTGTCCTGCACCGTCTACCATACAATGCTTCAAATGGTGCCATACCAATGCTGGATTGGTGACTGTTGTTGTAAGCAAACTCCACAAGCGGTAAAAATCTGTCCCAACTTCCAGAGAAATCGATGACACAGCTCCTTAACATGTCTTCAATAATCTGTATCACCCTCTCTGACTGCCCATCTGTCTGAGGATGGAAAGCAGTACTGAAGTGTAGTCGAGAACCCAAAGCACTATGCAAACTCTTCCAAAACCTTGAAGTAAACCTGGGGTCTCTATCAGACACTAAAGAAGTTGGAACACCATGCAACTTTACAATCTCATGGATATACAGCTCAGCCAACCTCTCCAAAGAGTAATCCATCCGCACTGGAAGGAAATGAGCTGTCTTAGTCAATCTATCCACAATCACCCATATGGCATCATGCTTCTTTTGTGTCAATGGCAAACCAGACACAAAATCGATCGTCACTCTATCCCACTTCCATTCTGGCACTGACAACGGTTGCAACAACCCGGTTGGAACTTGGTGCTCTGCTTTAACCTTCTGACAAGTGAGACATTTCGATACAAACTCAGCAATGTCTCTTTTCAACCCAATCCACCAATAATGCTGTCTCAAATCATGATACATCTTCGTATTACCCGGATGCATAGCAAACATCGACTGATGAGCTTCTTCCAAAATGACCTTTTTCAAAACAGCATCATCGGGTACACACAATCTGCTCTTGAACCAGAGACTCCCATCACTTTTCACAACAAAATCTCTAGATTTTCCATTTTTGCAATCTGAAATAATCTTCTGAATCTTCATATCCGTCATCTGAGCCTCTTTAATCTGATCTAGCAAAACTGGCTTCAATTGCAATTGTGCCAACAATGCACCATCATCACAAGGTACAAAATTGACATGCAATGCTCTCAACTCAACTAGCAACGAGAGCGAATACACAGTTAAACCAGCTACAGACTTCCGACTCAAGGCATCAGCAACAACATTTGCTTTACCTGGATGATAATCAATCAAGCAGTCGTAGTCTTTAATCAATTCTAACCATCTCCTCTGACGAAGATTGAGCTCTTTCTGGACACCCAAATACTTCAAACTCTTGTGATCAGTGTAGATGAAACATTTCTCCCCAAATAGATAGTGACGCCAAATTTTCAATGCAAATACAATGGCAGCTAATTCCAAATCATGGGTTGGATAGTTAAGCTCATGCGGTTTTAACTGTCGAGATGCATAAGCTATAACTTTCCCTTCCTGCATCAATACACACCCCAAACCTCTATGTGAAGCATCACTGAAAATCACATATGGTCTGCCTTCAACAGGTAAAGTAAGAACAGGCGCTTGAGTTAACATATCTCTCAACTGCTCAAAGCTCGCCTGACACTGATCCGTCCACAAAAACCTCACTCCCTTACGAAGCAATCTGGTGAGTGGAGTAGCTATCAAAGAAAACCCTTTCACAAACCGCCGGTAATAGCCTGCCAAACCCAGAAAACTTCTAATCTCTGTCACAGACTTGGGTGGACTCCAATTCAATATAGCTTCAACTTTACTCGGATCAACTCTAATGCCTTCTGCTGAAACAATGTGTCCAAGAAAAGCTACTTGATTCAACCAGAACTCACACTTCGATAATTTGGCAAACAACTGCTTCTCTCTCAAAGTCTGCAACACAATCCGCAGATGCATATCATGTTCCTCTTCATTCTGCGAATACACCAGAATGTCATCGATGAAGACCACTACAAACTGATCCAGATAGGGTCTAAACACCCTATTCATTAAATCCATAAAAGCTGCAGGTGCATTCGTCAGACCAAAAGGCATAACTAAAAACTCATAATGCCCATACCTGGTCCGAAAAGCTGTCTTCGGAACATCCTCAGCTCTGACTCTTAGCTGATGGTACCCAGATCTCAAATCAATTTTAGAAAACACAGCTGCACCCTTTAACTGATCAAAGAGATCATCAATTCTAGGCAAAGGATATTTATTTTTAATAGTCACCTTATTCAATTGCCTATAATCGATACACAACCTCAAGGTACCATCTTTCTTCTTCACAAATAGCACAGGAGCTCCCCAAGGAGAAACACTGGGGCGAATAAATCCTTTGTCCACTAACTCCTGTAATTGTACTTTCAACTCCCTTAATTCTGCTGGTGCCATTCTGTAAGGAGTAATCGAGATAGGAGTGGTACCAGGCAACAATTCGATACCGAACTCCACCTCTCTCTCAGGAGGCAATCCTGGCAACTCATCTGGAAAAACATCCGGAAATTCAGCAACTGTGGCAATGCTATCAATGGGAGAACCCTTCACTCTAGTATCCACCACATGAGCAAGATAGGCTTCACACCCCTTTCTAATCAATCTCCTAACTGCAACAGCTGAAATAAATAGGGAGGCTAGCTGTTCCTGCTCATTAGATACTAACACTTCTCTACCATCAACAGTCCTCAAAGAAACAATTTTTTTTTTACAATCCACCACAGCTCCATGTCGAGATAGCCAATCCATTCCTAAGATCACATCATATTCCTTAAATGGCATCTCAATCAAGTCTCCAAGGAACTCCTCACCTTGCACCCTCACTGCACTATCTCGGTGCACCTTACTCACAACCACACTATGCCCTAACGGATTTGTCACTAACACATCAAATCCTAGGGACTCAGCATGCACATCAAAAACAGGCAAAATAGATGCACTAATATAAGAATGGGTGGAACCTGGATCTATCAAAGCAAGTACTGAAGTATCAAATAAAGAAAAAGTACCAGCTATGATTGCCGATGCATCTGGCTGCCTCTGCATAACATACATCCTCTGGAAAGAACCAACCTCCTCTGGTCTATTCTCTCTGGATGCAGAACCTCCTCTGGAACTGAACCCAACTCTGCCTCCTCTGCCAAAGCCCCTGCTTCCTCGACCTCCCCTCACACTGGGCCGAGAAGCTGCAGTATCAACTGACACCTGCTCTTGCCTCTCAGGGCAATCTCTCACAAAGTGATCAGGTGATCCACACCTGAAGCATACCCCTGCAACACCAGCCTTCCAACAAGGACCACCATGCGGCCTACCACAATGGATGCAGATGGGTAAGGTGGATCTCTGAACCATAGGGGTTGGAGCACTCGCTACTGAAGCTGCAGGTCTAAATCTCTGTCTCTGTGACTGCACTGACCTACCCACTGGTCTCTGGCTTCTACTACTCCGAGGAACAAAACTTCCTCTACCCCTCTTCGCAAAAGAAGACCCTGCCTCGAACTGGGGCCTCCTAACTCTAGTCTCTTCCTCTGAAGCAGCTGCAATAACCTGAGCTCTCTCCACACTACGAGCTGCTGCCACAAGCTGGGAAAAATCAATATATCTTGAACCAGCCACATGACACATAAGAGAAGGCCGCAATCCCTCCTCAAACCTCCTGCATCTATCTATCTCATCAACTATAATACCCCCAGCATATTCACTCAACCGGATAAATTCAACCTCATACTCCGTCACGGTCCGGTGATCCTGCTTCAAATCTAAAAACTCTCTTTTCTTCCCATCCTTATACTCCCTTGGAGTATACTTCAATTCAAATTCTCTCAGAAAGTCAGCATATGACAAAGTTGGTGGATCATCCATAGAATGGGGCACTGTCTTCCACCAACTATATGCATCCTTTTGTAGCAAAGATCTTGCATAGTCAAACTTTTCCTCAGGGGTGGCTTGCAACTGAATAAAAATCCTCTGAACTTTGTCAAGCCAATGCTCTGCTACAGCTGGGTCAGTAGTACCAAGGAAATCCTCCGCTCCATACTTCCTTAGTTTATCATAGTGCCTCACTGATACTGAAGGCTGAGGGGGTGGTGGCACTGGTTGCACAGGTGCTGGTCTCATAACTTCCATCATATTCCTGAACCAAGCTGGCGGAACATCCTCACCAACTGGTCTACCCAACACCGAAGCAGGTGCCTCCTCAACACTATCAATCCTAGCTCCCTCCTCAGGAGCAACACTCTCCGCACTTCCCTCAATTGATTGCCGTGAGTGGGGATCCATTACTACCTATATCTACAAACACAGCAGATTAAATCTTATTAAAGATCAAAGACTGCCAATCATAAATATGTATGTTATTCAAAAATTTACTTTTTAAGTAAAAATATTCTTTTTCTTACATTTTACCTAGGTTGAGAATCTCAAACCTAGGCTCTGATACCAAAACAATTGTAACACCCCCATATCCAATGCACACACACACCACAACCACAACAATGCAGCATATGTGCACCAAACATAGGAATGCTACATTTCTCTTAACATTTAGAACACTTTAAAACTTGATACAATACCCTTATCATCATACATTATAGAAAAATAGATCATTTACTTATAAAACAAAACATATTAGTTATGTATATATATATATATTTAAATATTACACAGCGGAAGTTATAAAATAATTACATATTTACACATTAAACATTTCTTTACAAAATATAAAGAAGTATACATGATTGGCAAGTCTGCTTTGATCTTTAAGTTCCCAAAAATGGGTTCCTCAAGGTCTACTCTTCCTTGGTCTTGAAGAACTACCGGGTTCAACTCTATCAACTCTATTACCTGCGCGATTAAACACTATCGCGCTAAGCCAACGGCTTAGTAAGATAAAACATGCTATTGGTATGCTTTAATACAATACAATGTCAATTCTCAATTCATATTATACATGTAACCATTTATATGCAAAGCTAACATCATACCTTTACATTTCATAATTCAACATATAAATATATGCATATCACATTTCAATATCTTTTCTCATACTTCATTAACTAATCATTAAACAATCCATAACCAACACTAAACAAAGACAAGCATGGGCCCAAGACACACTAATATGCAATTCAATTTTCAGAGTTAATGCTTTGGTTTGTTATCACATTTATCAATATCATATACCCAACTAGGCTTCAAGGATCAAGTTCAACCAAGCTTCAAGGGGAGCAAAGCATGCTAAGCTTCTACCCAACTTGGCTTCAAGAACTAATCCAACCTAGCTTCAAGGGTGGTAACATCTCAATTAGGCTTCAAGGATACAATCCAACCTAACTTCAAGAGATTGTTACACTTATTAGGCATGCCACCAACAACAAACTCTGAAAATGGAATAACACATTAGCCACACAATTCATTTAGATTTCATTCTCAATTCTCATTATCATTTAGGCAAACATGTCTCATTTATCTCCATTGAATCACATTATATCTCATATAGCATCATTCATCATAGCCAAACACAATGGCATTGTCTCATATCATGTCTTATTTCATTACAATCCTCATAGCCAATCACAATGGCCTCATATATCATTTAAATCATCATAATCAATCACAAGTCACATTACATTATCATATAAGCAACATGCTTTACATCCTTTACTTACTTCAAATAAAACAGAACAGAACGATTATAGCGGTCGCACCAGGCTAAGTCGCGACCGTCCTCCACAATCAAAAGATGAAACTTTAACACAGTAGGTTTCGCGGTCAGAAGTTCGGTCTAAGTCGCGACCGCACTTCAATAATAGCGACCGTCCCAAATTACGTGTCTCATGCATAAACCCTAAATTTAACAAACTTTATTTTGTTTAACTTCAAACACATTATACACAACATAACCTCATTCAAATTGACACAATCAACATCCTCAACACTTATTTACATCTTCCAAACACATTAATAACATTTTTGATACCACAACACAATTACAACCAACACAAAGATCAACAAAAATAATCAATCAAAAATAACATAAACAACTCTTACCAATTCAAAACCCTAACTCAAACTCAACACAATTACTTCCAACACCTTCACCTGTTCAACTTCTCATCTATCAAACAATATCAATACTTAAAATCACACCATAAGCAATTGAATCATATCATCATCAAACCACAACTCAACTCAAGCATAACTTCAAAATAACAAGGGTAACAAGAGAAAACTTACCTTAAATTAAACTCATAACTTAAAATCAATTAAACACTTGAAAACACAACACAACACATCTCAAACCCACCAAATCACAAAATCACCAAACCCTTATTCACTTCCAACAAAACTTCCAAATAAACAAAGAAAACAAGAGAATACTTACTTTAGAAGAAGAATTTCCACCAATCCTTTGTCAAAACCTTGGATTACTTCTTCAATTCACTTCTAGCATCAAGAACACTTATCTTTCCCTTTAGTTAATGGAGAGCCGGCCACTTCATGAAGAAAGAAGAAAATGATGAAGACACAAAGTCAATTTTTTTGCTTTTAATCTCCACCAAGTATTCTTATCCAAGTAAATACCAAAATGCCCTCAATCATATAACTAACTTTTTGTCTTATCTAAGCCCTTATATGTAATTACACACTTAACACAAAAATATCTTCTTCCACTTAACCAACACTTTGACTCTTCATTTGACCAATTTATATGTTATATATATCATCATATACACAACATATACCATTCTCTCTAAACCCTAAATCTTTCCCAATACACATATACACAAGCATTCTCCTCCCAATTTCTTTTCTTATCCCATCATATACATTCAATCCAATATATAACAATAACAACAACAATAACAACAACAACAATATGCAAAACTTCTAGGGCATAAATGAGGATATTACAGATCATAAATCACATTTACAATAAAGACAACCTTTATCATCAACCACAATTCATTTACATATTACACTTAATAACATTATATTATTCACAATTCACCAAGCATAATTCATTATTAATACTCACAATCAATATTTCAATACTTGCAATTCACATTGACAATAAAGACAGACTCGGGCCCAAAACCCTAATATGTTATTCAAAGTTCAGAGTTACTGCTTTGGTTCATAGTCACAATCATCACGCCCGTAGGCAATGTATATACATGTATCTCTATCCATGGATAGTGTAACAGACCCAGTCTCTTGGACCATCAACTCAACACATATGAGGAGATCCTCAACCCGGCAAGACTGTTACAAATCATATATCTCATATTCACAATTCTCATAGTGTAACAGACCCAGTCTCTTGGACCATCAACTCAACACATATGAGGAGATCCTCAACCCGGCAAGACTGTTACCTTTCATCATTTCTTAGGCATGCCACCCAAATCCAGAACTCTGAAACTGAATAACATATTAAACAAACAATTCATTTATTATTTCATTATCAATCTCATCATCAATTAGGCCAACATGCCTTATCTCTTTCAATTGAATTATCATAGCCAATCACAATGGCTTCATATCATATCATATCTCAATCCATATGATACATATAGCATCATTGATATCACATTTCAAAGTATATTATTCATATAATACATTGCCATACACAAGATTCACAATGCATATAACATAACATTTTCTCACTTCTCAAAACACATTAACATCATTCATTACTAGAGCATTTATCATAACAAATTGCACATACCTTAAGAATGATCCTCATTTCTTCCTACCTTTCCCATTTCATATTTCATCCTTTATATATATTCTTCATTTACATTCACAATATAATAGCTTATTTAACACTTTCATCCCAATGTGTTAATGTTCAAAGACATATAAGGATATACAATCAAATAGGGTTTATGCTTACCTTGTTAATGATCTTGACATCCTTCACATCATTCAATCATCACCTTAGTCCAATTATGTTAACAATATAATAGATCACTTAACACATTTGCAAACAAATGTGTTAAGCCTCAAATTATGTAATTAAATACAATCATATGTATTGGTACTTACCTCAAGAACTAGTCCCATCAATCTATACATTTCTTTTCTTTCCAAGAATTCTCCACATTTAGGTTAATGCAACCCAATCTCTTCAAAACCTAATCCAAAGGAATATTAGCAAAATGACCATATGAATAGTACATTCTGGTTTAAGACTCCATTTTATCCTTATTTTGAAAAATTGTATAAATTAATCTACTTGACTAAAAATTCTAAAATTTTTACAGAATTTAGTTTTGTATCTTAAAATCATTCCTTTAAAATTTCAGATCAAACTGAACACAAAATCTTGGTCAAATAGTTCACCTAACCAGACTGCCCCAATTGCCCTGCATCCTGGCAGCAGTTCTGAACTTTGTGAATTCCATAAATCAAATTCAATCAACGTGGTTCCAAATTATTTTTCTCAAATATTAGACTCACTAAGCAACAACATATCCAAAATTCAATTGGATATGATTTTTCTACATTTTATTAAAAATCCCGAAATATAGCTGTCTCAGTTAAGGTACCTGCTGGAACAGGTCTAATAAAAATAATCTTTCTAAACTCATAACCATTCCAAAATCGAATCAACATATTTTTCAGTCATTCTAGACTCATAGAGGCACAACATATCAAAAATTCACTTCAAGAACATTTTTCTATAATTAATTAAAAATCATACAAGTCACAGCCTTTACTAATTGTAAAACAGAAAAAAATTCACTAAACACAACTCTTACTCTTCCATCACCAACACCAACCTAGCTTCTTATCTTTAATTCCATTTCAACACTTTTACACACACCATACACAAACACACTCCATCAACCATCCATATCAACTCACCAATCCCAAACACAATTTCAAAAGAACAAAGGAAAATCAAGAGAAAGAACTTACCTAAGTTGTTGAATTCCACAAATCTTCAATTAAATCCTTTGATTCTCCCTTCAATTTGATGTTAGAATTAAACAAATCTCACTTTGCTCTCTCTTGTCTAAGGAGGAGCCAACCAACATGGAGAAGAGAAGAAGAAGAAGAAGGAAATGAAGAAAAGACAAAATATCACCTCTTTAAATCTCCACCAAGTGATTCAACAAGAGTAATTACCTAAACACCCTTATACCATTTGTCTTGATTACCATTCATTACATGCCCTTTATAGTAACTTCACACTTAACAAAAATAAATATCTTCTTTCCTTGACTCTTCATTTTGACCAACTTATATGTTATATATATCATCATATACACAACATATACCATTCTCTCTAAACCCTAAATTCTTTCCCAAATCACATATACATAAACATTCTTTTCTCTATTTCTTTTCTCTTGTAATGTAACACATATATTCAATCCAATTATATAACAACAACAACAACATAATCACAACTTCTAGGGCATATATGAGGATATTACAATTGCCATACAATGTCTACTCGATATCACATATAAAAGTAGAATACTACATAATTAAACTATTTTCATGCAATCATCATATTTATATTTTCTAATTAAGTTAAGATTCTCATTCTGTATGTAAACAACATGTAATATAACTTCATTATAAGTACGAGTTAATCTGCTCCACTCGGTAATTATGAATACACCGATCTCGAAATGAGGCCTCATATAGAGTTACGCGTGGTCTTGACCTCACACGAATAATTGTCATGGTCTTGGTCTCCCACGATATAGAATAACTGCGTGGTCTTGGTCTCACACGACTAGTTGCCATGATCTTGACCTCACACGATATAACCGCGCACGCGTAAGTAATATCCCGACCGAAGCCGTTAAGACAGTACTGCCGGTAGGATGGCATACCAAACCCCCATTCCAGACCGGTTTTACCCATTTACCAAGTAGAGCATATATAACATTTCCTATATACCCATTCACTTCGTATATATACCACATATTCTCCATGTATATACAATATATATTTACACAAATATCACATATACTCACATATGTATCATATGTATTCACATATTTCCATCTTAATTTATTCTTCATATCATAATTAAACTCAATACCAAAAATAAAATGATAAAACACCCACACCAAGTTTTTGACCAAGTTAATAATGAAAAATTTCCATATGAACAATAAACTCTGGTTCTTGACCCAACTTGATCCTTGTTTTAGAAAATTTGTATAAAATAATCCACTTGGCTAAAAACTCTAAAATTTTTACAGAATTTAGTTTTGCATCTTAAAATCATTCCTTTGAAATTTCAGATCAAACTGGACATAAAATCTTGGTCAAGTAGTTCACCCAACCAGACTGCTCCAGTTGCCCTGCATCCTGGCAGCAGTTCTGAATTTTATAAATTCCGTAAATTAAATTCAATCCATGTGGTTCCAAATTATTTTTCTCAAATACTAGACTTATTAAAAAACAACATATCCAAAATTCAACTCAAGATAATATTTTTATATTTAATTAAAAATCATACAAGTCACAGCATTTTACTAATTGTAAAACAGAAAAATTTCAAAAGGAGTTGAATGGTTAAAGTACCAAACCTTGCTCTTTTAATTCCCTTTTACTTTTCCCTTCTTCTCCTTCCTTAATCTTTGTTTTTCCTTCAAGATATTCAAAAGCACAATCTTAAATATAAACCTTAGAAATTTAAAATAATAAGTTATCCTCCATTTCTTTTCAACCGAAACCCTAATCCAACCTTATTAAACTTTATACATCTTGATTCTTCCATTTAATCAATTAATCTCATCACTTACTTAAATTTTTTTCCAATTCCACATAAAGACTCTAATCTCCAATCTCCCAATAAATATATAAATACCTAAAATTGATACTAAAATTAAAGTCTACTTACTAGAAAACCTTAAAAACTTACCTTAAAAATCAAATTTGGAGAAACTTGGAAGTCCTTTGGTGTTTCCCTTTGTTGGCCGAATTTTGTAAGTGGAAAAAGAGAGAATTTGCTCTTCATTTCATATATATTTATATACAAAGGAAATGATGATCACCTTAGGTGTTGGTTAACCTCTTAAGACCACTTGTCCACTTTTTCTCTTTCTTCATTTATTACACATTTATTACACATGCTAAATGCTTTCTTTTGATTGGCCAACATTAGATTTTTATTAGTTTTCTTTTCCTTTACTTCTTTCCACTTGTCCCTCTTCCCATTGGATCTCATAAAGTTGTCCCGGGTTACTCATCCGGTCCCGACACGAAACCGGGCCCACTTTACGTTCCGGCAATTAATCGATCATATCTTTTAAACCGTATAGTTTCACGAGTCAAACTATACATAGTTTTGATCCTCTCGACCTCTACTTTCTATTTGTAAGGTCCATTTTAGGTTTTCAAGTCATTTTGAAAAATTACCAATAAGCCCTCAACTTTTTACAAAATTCCCTTTAGGTCCTTTCTTTGCTCGGGTTTTGCCCGGGTTCCGTTTCTACTGACGATCGTTTCATATTCAACCCCTCGACATCCTCTACTTACTCTTATGTTTATTTTCTACTTTGAATTCATGTATAAATCTTAATAAAAATGACCAAAATGTCCCTAGTCAAAATCTCCTATATCTCCCAAACCGTGCGTTTTCTGGAAAAACCGTTATGCGTAGTTGCGACCCAATTTTTCTCTACTTTCCATTTTTGGAATATGTTATGTGCACTATTAAGAACATCCAGTACAACTTTTGGAAATTACAGTCACCTCCCCAAAACTTTTGGAAATTACTCTTAGGTCCTTAGCCTTTCGAAAAATTACCTTTAGGTCCCGTCAAATTCACGGGCCTCCTTTGCACACCGATTTTGTTTTTGACTATCTCGAGCCTCTATTTGACCACTTATTTATGTCCTTCTTGCCTAATACTCGACTACCTAAACTTTGGGATGTGACAGTGAGAGGATGAACAACATGCAACTTTGAAATGTGCCTAATGTATTGAAAAGCCTAGGTAGCATCCTTGGAAGAGCAATTGTCCAAAAAGAACATGTGAGGGTTGTCTTAGCTTGATTCTCTAATGCTATAGGGACGTGGTAAGAACCTTTTTCAGTTTGCAACATGGTTATATATGGTTTTTGCTCGTTCTTACCACCAAGAGTGGGAGAGATGATAATTTGTTGCATACTGTACTCCCCAACCAAAACATCTTTCAAAATTCTTGGGGTCTTTTTAAGTTCAACCAAGTTTGGTTAAACCACTTCTTCATCCTCTTTAGCAATTTGAAGCTCCCCCTCAACAATCTCATTATTTAATAGTAAATTGCTCTCCTCAATTTCTAAATTGGAAAAATTAGGCTCTACACCTAAGGTCATGGCTACCTCAAGCTTATCTTCACTATAGGGCATGTCATAAAGTTTAGAAAGTTGCATACCTTATTTCTCTTCATTCAGCCTGCTTGGAAATGGGATTGGTGGCATACAAGGATTTGGAGGTTCATGCAATTTTGTTGAAGTTAATGCTTCCAAATTCTCCTCCTCCTTTGATTGAATTAACTCCTCTATGTATGGTTGTATTTCCTCACCATCTTTTTCTTGATTAGTTCCTGCATCAAAGGAATCATAAAAACTATTATATATCACATGTTCACTCCTCAAATTTGTGATTACCTTGACTTGCTACAGTTGGCTAGGAAATTCCTCTTCTTGGTGTGCTTGGAGTTGATGTGCAAGTTGCCCAACTTGAATTTCTACCCTCTTCAATGATTCCTCCAAAGAATCAAACCTCTCATTGCTCCCTTCCTGATTTTGTGTGCTAATTTGAAGGTAAGCATTCAAATCATCTTCCACTGTGGGTTTCTTGCATTGATTCTGATTTTGTGCACTAATTTGAATGAAGGCATTCAAACTATCTTCCAAAGTGGGTTCCTTAAGTCGATCTTGATTTTGTGCGCTAGTTTAAATGAAGGCATTCAAACTATCCTCCAATGTGGGTTTCTTAAGGTGATCTTGATTTGAATATTATTCTTGAGAGTAAGGATTTCTTTGGTAAGGTTGAAAAAAATTTTGAGGTGGAATTTACTATTGGTTTTCCCAAGAAAAATTTGGGTGGCTTTACCAGCTTGAATTATAAGGTCTGGGATATGGGTCATTTCCACCCATTTGCTAGAAACTTTCATAGGCATATTCTTCCTCTTGCCTCTCTTGGTATTGTCCATAACCAAATGAACACATGTTTGCGCTATGTCCTGCAATGCCACATGCTGAACATACTTCATGAGTAGGCATAGGTGTTCTTCCTCTTGCATTTAGCATCTTAAGTTGGTTCGTTAATTCTGCTAATTGCCATGCCATTTCAGAGTCAGGGTTATCATCATAAACCCCTACGTACCTTGAAAATTGCATATTTACAAAAGGCACTCAGCAACTTAAAGAAAACAAACAAATAATTAAATTGAAAGAAAATCAAACAAAACAAACAAACAATTCAAAGAAAATAACAAACAATTAAATACAAGAAAAAAAATTCAAACTATCACAACTTAAACAGCCTTCCCCGGCAAAAATAAAAAGAACAACACTTAGTAATTTAAAGAAAACAAACAACCAAGTAAATAAATAAAAAAATCAAACTATTACTAGTTCGACAGCCCTCCCCGGCAGCGGGGCCAAAAACTTGTTGCGCTCGAATTAAGTACTACTACAAGCGTCACTCGCAAGTATACGAGGTAGTTGTAGCAAAGGTGATCGCCCCAAGGTTGTTTCCCATGGAAGGTGTAGTTCGTAATTGCTTGATTGGAAATTAATTTAAAAATGAGAGTTTGTTGTTTGGAATTGTGGAAGGATAATTTAAACCTAAAAGTAACCGTGCGTAGGGTTGATTAATGTATGTGATGGTTGTACAAGATCAATTCGATTCTTGGGAAGGTACCTAGGGATATAGGTCCATTCAATCAAAGCCCAATTCTCAATTATCCATTAACATAACCTTGTAATTAATTTATTCCTTAAGATTAATTAGTCAATTACCAATCCATTAGTTTTCACATTCATGAATTAGCATTAACCAATTATTTCACATTATCAAATTAATGAAACCCTAGAACTTATATTTCTAATTCATTCATAGGGTACTCGTTTGCATAATTCTGATATCAAATTTCACCTCTCGGTCCTTCATTCAATATCTAGAGATCAATAGGTAGCTAATCTATCAACCTAGCATTTAATACAATACAATCAACCAATCAACAAGGAACATCAATGGAAATATCAAATCAAGACTTTCAATCAAATATACTACAAACCCTAGGCATGGGTATTTAGCTCAACATCGTCAATTTAAAACAACCATTCAACTCAATATAAATCAAATACAAATTGTTCATTGCAATATCAATCTCTTAATACAACAACAACAATAGAAATGAATTAAAGGAGAGAATAGAAAAACCCCTTGTGAAGATGCCAAGAGTAGGATTACTAGTCTTCCTCCTAGCTCCACTTGATGTATGATGAAGAACTCAAGCCCTCTTCAATGGTTGATTCCCCTTTACAATATAGAATGGAGCTTTCTCAAGTCACCAAGCCTTTCAATGATTATTCCTTTGGAAGATGGAATGGAGCTTTCTCAAGTCACCAATCCTTCAATAAAGCTTCTTCAACCTTCAAGAGCTTGTTTAACCCAATTTATCCCAAAGAACCTCAAAGATCTTGTCAATGGAAGAGGGAGAAGTTGGAGAGGATGGAAATGGAGGTTGGAGGTGAAGGGCTAAGGGAGAGTGTCACTCTCTCCCTCTCCCAACGTGTATGCAGAAATTGTTCAAGGACTCCCTCCAATTTCCCTCTTCTTCTCTTTTTAATTCATTCAAAAACACACCCCATGCCTTCCAACTCATACCACTTCACTTTGTTCCCCACTTTTTCTTTGTTTAATATTTCTTTGGGTAAGCATAATTTCTTGTCCCCCATTTTGTCCCCCACTTCGTGTAAAAGAAATCAAATATTTTAGGTGTGACACGGCCAAGCCAAGAGTGGCTTGGCCGAGTCTCTTATTTTCCTTTGGGACACGGCCAAGCTTGCTGACTGTGTCCTTCACTGCCCTCTTTCTTTCTTTCTTTCTTTCTTTTCTTTTGGTCTCAAGGGGTGACATGGCCAAGCTAGTAGCTGTGTCATGTGACATGGCCATAAGCTTGGCCGTGTCATGTGGGTGTGTCCACTTCTGTTTCTTTTCTTTCCTTCTTTGCTTGCTCCAAGTGTTCTTTGGCATGAAATGGGACACGACCAAGCTTGCTGGCCGTGTCATGTGACACGGCCAGTGGTTTGGCCGTGTCATTGAGTGTGTCCTTTCCTGCTTCTTCATTTTTTGCTCTTTCTTTGCTTTGGTCTTTGTTTTGCTCCTTGAATGAGACACGACCACAAGCTTGGCCGTGTCAAGCTCTGCCATCATCATTCTTTGAGGGACACGGCCAAGCTTGATTTGGCTTGGCCATGTCTTACTTAGTTCATGCTTTTCCTGCACTGTTTTGATCTTCCAAGGGTGTTTTTGCATTTAAACCTAAAACAAACACTTTAAACAAACTTAAAGCAAAAATCAATCAAAACATTAAGTAAAAACACATAAAAATCATACTAAAAATAAGTACAAAAATGATCTAAACAGCAGCTGCGGGCAAAACGGGCCTGCGGGCGAAATGGCCAGACCATTTCACTCGCAGAAAAATGCTGCGGACTATTTCGCCCGTAGGAAACTCCTGCGGGCGAAATGCCCACGGGCCCACGCTGACTTTTGGCGACGATTTTTCATCGCCCATGTTTTTTTATTATTTTTTATTATTTTTGATTTTTTATTCATTTCACCATTTTTACTAAAATAAATATTAAAATTAATCAAGATACCATAAAAATTATTTTGGACTAACTAAAATATATTGGACCGGACTGGGTCAAAAATTAAGGGTCTACAGTTTGCCCCCTGCTTGAATGATCTGAAACTTTACTGAAAGAGAGTGAAAAGTAATAATACTTAATTTTTTATGAGATGGTTATTTGAATTTGTTTTTGGGTTCTGGACCCAGTTCGAGTTCTGGACTTGATTTGGGTACTTATACCAGAGATTGGGTACTTGGACCCGAGATTGAATTTGATTTGGGTACTTGAACCCAAGATTGGATTGAATTTGGGTACTTGGACCCTGGATTAGGTACTTGGACCCGAGATTGATTTCATTTGGGTACTTAGACCTGAGATTGGGTACTTGGACCCGAGATTGGGTACTTGGACCCAAGATTGGATTGAATTTGATTTGGGTACTTGGACCCGAAAATGGGTGCTTAGACCAGAGATTGGGTACTTGGACCCCAGAATGGGTACTTGGACCTGAGCTTGAATTTGATTTGGGTACTTGGACCCGAGATTGATTTGATTTGGGTACTTGGACGTGAGAATGGGTACTTGGACCCGAGATTGGATTGAATTTAGGTATTTGGACTCGAGATTGGTTTGATTTTACTGACCTTTTATCAGTTGAGAATTCTAGTATAATTGGTTATTTCATTTTTATGAATTCTAGGTCTTTACCCACCAAAAATAGATCTTTATCTATTAGAAATTAGGTCTTTAACCTAGGAACATGGATCTTTATCCATTGGAGATTGGGTCTTTACCCGTGAAACATGGATCTTTTATCCATTGGAAATTGGGTCTTTACCCTTGAAATATGGATCTTTATCCATTTGAAATTGGGTCTTTACCCCTGAAACAAGGATCTTTATCCTTTGGAAATCGGGTCTTTACCCTTGAAACATGGATCTTTATCCATTGGGAATCGGGTCTTTACTCTTGAAACGTGGATCTTTATACATTGAAAATTGGGTCTTTACCCTTGGAACATGGATCTTATTCCATTAGAGATTGGGTCTTTACCCTTGAAACATGGATCTTTATCCATTGGAAATTGGGTCTTTACCCTTGGAACATGGATCTTTATCCATTAGAGATAGGGTCTTTACCCTTGAAACATGGATCTTTATCCATTGGAAATCGGGTCTTTACCCTTGAAACATGGATCTTTATCCATTGGAGGTCGGGTCTTTATTCTGGCTTCAGCTCTTTTAGCTGGATTGATCTTTTGTCTTTTGCATCTTCATTCTTTTGAGAATTCTAATTTTCTCTTATTTCTTTCCATTCTTTTTTGTTCTTCCTTTGCACTTTTGCAAAAAATTCAGCCCTTTTTTGCTAGCCTTCATATCCTCTCCTTTTCCCCCTGCATGGCGAGATATTTGCAAGTGAGTTTGAAATTGTTTTATATATAAACTCAAAAAATTGAACAGGAGAAACTTTGCCCCCTATGTAGGCTCAAACCCATGATTTTTCTATGCGGCTCTGATTGATGTTTTTGCCGTCTAGTTCTTCGCACAAGCATGTATTTCTTGTTTTGCAAAATGACTTTAGCTTTCTCAAGCAATGGGCTTTCTATGTCCCCTGATTTGATATCTTCTTTTGATTCTTTACTTAGCAAGGTGTTTTCTGTTCATTTTGCCAAAGAATAGACAACACAAGACAAGAAAGTGCGATGTGATATGCTCATGTATGCATGATATGCATGAATAATACTTACAATGGTTTTATTGACTCATAGATTGAGGTGATCAGCAGAAGTATTCTCATTGGTTCCCTTTTGACGCTTTTTCAAGTCTTGCATTGAAATGATCAAAAGCTTGGCATTTGTGGCTTTTATCTTCAAGATGTTGAAAACATGAGTGGTGGAGACCCTAAGCAGCAGAGTCAGGGATGTATCCATTTCAAACTACATTTCAGCATGTCAGTTGATAGCTTCTTCATGACCTTGCCAATAATCATTTTCTTTGCCCAATGTGTCCTTTGGAGGTTCAACATACTTCCCTTAACTTGAAGGCTTTGTATGACAAAACACTCTCTTTTTTTTTTTTGAATTTTGATTTTGAAATCAAATGTTGGCTTTGCCAAATTAATGTCAATGTACCTCAGGACTTGATTTTCCAAATTAACATATCTATAACATGACAACCCTAGCTACCATACTAAATTTGGGAATTATTTCTATTTAAGCAAGAACTGTTGCACTTCAGATAGGCACATACACATTACTTGGTCAAAGGTCTCATTTGAGTTTAAATATTGTCTATCTCATATGCATGCTTATCCAAACTATCTCCACTAATAGACTCTACCTACCAAGAGAGATCAACAGGTCTTTGATAGGTTTGAAATAGGGTCTATAAGGGACATGGGTTAAATGAAGGTCATTTTGAGATTGGAGTTGATGTGACATAATGGACAAACCCTCACACTACAAATTTCTTGTTGGAACTTTAAACATTTGGGAGCAATCTTTCTAGATTCTAAATTCCTTCTATCTTCCTGGCATTAATCTGGATCTTGATTAGGACAGTCTTTGCCATTGCAAAAAATTTAAGACCCAAATTTGTTTCTTTTCTTCTTTTCCCTTTTCTTTCCTCTTTATTTTCCTTTTCCTTACTCTTGCCTTTCTTTGAGCATTTTATCATTTTTTCCTTCTTCCTTGTAGGACTGTCAAGTACAGAACTTTCAAGAACTGAATGGCCTTTCTTTTTTTCCTTTGATTTTGATAGAATCTTTGGTTGGGTTGGACCAATTCAAGTCAATCCATCCTTATAAACCAAATGGAAGCCTTTTGTTGTTTTAGGTAAAAGAGAACTCAGTTGGCTTTTTGAACCGCCTTTTTAGGTTTTATCTTTTTTCTTTTCTTTCTCTTTTTCTTCTTTTCTTCTTTTCTTTTTCTTTTTCTCTTCTTCTTCTTTTTTTTGTTTTTTTTTTATTTTTTGGTTCTAGCTCTAAAAGAGTTGTCTTGTTTGTACTAACTTGTGCTTCCAATGATGGATGAATGGGGTGACATAAATCTCCTTTAACAGGGATAAACCATTTGTTACTCTGATGTTTGTTAGTGTATGTGCCCTAGGCCATTTATTTGGATCTTTATGTTATACATTCATTATTAATAAATGAGGTTTTATTATCATTATTGTTTGTTTGCATGTTACACAATTTTGATATTTGTTCCTGGTTTATTATTGTTATAGAGATAAAAAAAAATAATTCTTAACCAGTATGAAAATTTATTTTATAATCATCAGATGGTTATGTGTATAGTGATACAAATCAATTTCATAGATACTTGTTAGAGAACAATGTATTAGATAGACCCATCATGAGATTACTACATGGGTTAGTGTCATAAGTAAATCTCATGATAGTTATATATTAATTCTTTGACTTGAGATTGTCATAGTTTCCAATATAAGGACTATTATATTTTGACATGATCAAACATTATCCGTAACTGGATAGTAATAAAGGTTATGATCATATATGATAGAAATTATGTAGAGGATAATGAACAATCAAGATAGAATTTGTCCTTCTCTTTGAGAGAGATATCTTTTGGGCCCCTCGATAAGTGAGACTGTGAAATGCATGGCCGTGCTCAAATGAATTCATAGTGTGATCAATTTCATTTGTTTTTTTATCAGTCTACTTGGAGATCGAGTAATCATAAGTTTGGACAATATAAGTATGACGTTGACCATGACTTATGTTCAAGCTAGATATCGTGTGACAAAAGGATTAATGCATGTACTATTATTAGGCAAATTGGACATTCCTTATATTAATTGGGTAGTTGTAACGCCTTGCTAGAGGCCAATTACGACTTGTTGGTTTAATAGAGATTAAATTGACTGCCAATTAATATGGGCCTATCGGGTCACACACAAGAATGCGCTTTGGGCTGGATATAATATTAATAATATTAATATTAGATATTAATATTTATTATTTTCATTTTTTTATATATATTATTAGATAATATATTCAGAATCCTTATTAGATTTGGATTCTGAATTTGACTTACCTTATCCAATTTCGAATTGGATTCTGGAGTGATTATATTCAGTCCAGACGTTAAGTCTTCTCAGAGGTAACATTAGAAAACAAAAGAGAATGAAAACAAAGGAACCCTAATACGTTTTAGAGAAAACATTTTTCCAACCTTCGTCGTTGCAGAGAGCTAGCACTCCAGACGGTAGCATTCGTGTGGATACGCGATAGAGGGTGTTTCGCGATCGAGGCATCTCTTCCAAACTGTGATTTTGAATCATCAACAGGTTAGTTCTTTGAACACTTTCGTCGAATTAAACGAACATCATGGATCCTGGTGGGAAATCAGAGATAAAAAATTTTTTCACTGCGTGTTTTTTGGTTTGTAGTGATCTCCTTGATTTCCTAACAGTGGTATCAGAGCCACTTGTTGTTTTCGTTTAAGTCGAAAATGCCATGTTGATATGATTACATGAGATATATTGATTTTGTATGGCATGTTAACTATAAAACCCTAATTCATTTTTCATATGATGAGAAAGGATTTTTTTTTTTTGGTTTCGTTTCTGTAAAACCCTAATTCATTTTTC
Source organism: Garcia nutans (assembly GCA_947685225.1). Classification (NCBI taxonomy): domain Eukaryota; kingdom Viridiplantae; phylum Streptophyta; class Magnoliopsida; order Malpighiales; family Euphorbiaceae; genus Garcia; species Garcia nutans. The sequence goes on from CANTUV010000045.1 coordinate 44,418,899, forward strand.
ATATGATGAGAAAAGATTGGTGTTTTTAATTTCGTTTTCATGAGATGATCACGTATATATGATTGGTTGATTAAAACGATTTTCATATGATGAAAACGATTAAGTTTATATGTGATATAAACATTTGGTAATGATTCTGTAATGGGTTATACATATTCGAAATAAAACAGTAAGAAGGTTAATGAGATTAACGATTATGTTTTAGGGTTTTGCCAAAGAAAAATGTTAATGAGATTAACGTTTCTGTTTGTCTTCGAGGGGTGCTTCACCTCAACCCCGCCTAGGGGTGCTGCCCCTTCGGAACTGACCGCCGTATGTTCGCGCCCCATAGTTCGTTACCGCGACATTAAGAATGTTAATATATTTGTTTCTATTTAACATGTTGGTGATGAATATGTTATATTTGTTTGATGTCTTGGCATGGTGCATAGCATGGCCTTATGACCTATGTGATTGGTTTATTCATATCTTAATTTTGGGTAAATACGGCTTGCGTGTCGTTTATTTTGTTGTAATTTATTTTACTAGTAGTTAGATTTTCTTTTATTGTAATAAATGAAGATTCAAGCTATAATGTTTGTGATGGAGATTCATACCAAGGAGAAGATGGTTCCATGGTGATGGAAGCACAAGCTCAAGTTTTGAAGATATGTAATATTGCAAGTGTTGTAATAGATAGGTTTTTCACCTAGGGTTGCCTTTATGATCTTCATTTGGTCTCTTGAAGATCATATTTAGTTTGGCCATGCTATGTCACGTTTACATATTTTGTCATTTGGTATATGATGCTTATGTGATAAATTATATATATGCATATAGGATGCTAAAATATAATGATATGTAATGGAAGACATGATAATAATTTAGTTGAACCATCATTAATAATTTAAGTCTAAATGCCATCCACGTTTTGAACACCTATCAAAACTAAGATTGTATTAAAGTAGGTATTGCCAAAGCAATATGCTTTAAACATTCCTAGCTAAGTAGGATGAGTAATAGTGCTACTCATATGTTTTAAAATTGGTTAGACTTAATTAGGCTATCAAAATGGTTTTGGGCCTAAGGCATTAGATGGAATTCAACATGCTATGACATATGATGTCAATATTCCATAATTACTAAGAGTTACATGAGATGTAATTGGTAAAGATGTTACCTACCTAAATAACTTGATTTTAAACATCACGCCAAAGCTGAGTTTAGAATTAAGTGAAATACGGATCTTAGCCTACTAAAATATTTCTTTAGAGGGTTATATTTTTAGTAGGAGTTTAAATAATTTTAACATCATTATTAATTAAAATTTGACTTTGCATATTTATTTTGTAGATGGCTACTAATAACAATTCCACCTTATCACTGCGATCTATCCTTGAGAAGGAAAAACTGAAAGAATATGGGACTAATTTTGTTGACTGGTTTAGGAACCTGAGAATTGTTCTCAAACAAGAGAAAAAGTCCTACGTGCTTGATGAAGCTGTCCCTGACCCACCTCCTGCTGATGCTTCTAATGCTGCTAAGAGTAAGCATAAGAAGCATGTGGATGATTCCAATGACATAGGATGTCTTATGTTGGCTACTATGTGTCCAAGACTTCAGAAGGATCTGGAACACTTAGAGGCTTATGTGATGAGTATGCATCTCAAACAAGCTTTCCAACAACAGGCTAGGCAAGATAGGTTTGACACCGCTGTTGCATTATTTGACTGCAAAATGTCTGAAGGTGAATCTGTTAGTGCTCATGTTTTGAAGATGAAAGGTTATCTAGATCACCTTGCTAGACTTGGATATCCCCTGAGTTTAGAACTCTCCACGGATTTGATCCTACATTCATTGCCTAGCAGTTTCTCACAGTTTGTCATGAACTATAACATGAATGACATGGAGAAATCCATTCCTGAGCTACATGGTATGCTCAAAACTGCTGAGGGGAATATCAAAAAGCCTACCCAAATATTTAATGTCAATATTAAACAAATGAAAAAGAAAGCCAAAGATACTAAAGGCAAGGGTAAGGCAAAAGGTGCTAAAGGGTCCAAGGGACAAGCTAAACCAAAACTTGAACCTAAGGCTAAAGTTCCTAAGGAAGGGACTTGTTTCCATTGCAACAAGCCTGGGCATTGGAAGAGAAATTGTCAACTCTATTTGGATGAGTTAAAGAAGTTGAAGGGTAGTGCGACTACATCTTCAGGTATTTATGTTATAGAAATTAATTTATCTATTCCTTCTTCCTGGGTATTAGATACCGGATGTGGATCTCATATTTGTACAAATATGCAGGGACTCAAAAGGAGTAGGATGCTGAAGAAGGGCGAAGTGGACCTACATGTTGGTAATAGAGCAAGAGTTGCTGCTATAGTCGTAGGAACTTATGAACTTGTTATGCCCAATGGGTTTTTGTTAATTTTGAACAATTGCTTTTATGTTCCTACTATGAGTAGGAATCTTATTTCAGTATCTATTTTGGATGATGAAGGTTATTCATTTTTTATTAAGAATAAGAAATGTTCTATTTTTGATAAAAATGATTTGCTTTATGGTATTGCAAATTCTTATAATGGCCTTTATATCCTTAATCTTGATGATTCTAATGGTAATGATATCTATAACATAACTTCTAAGAGAACTAAGCCAAATGAGTTAAACCCTACTTATTTATGGCATTGTCGCCTTAGTCATATAAATGAGAAACGCATTTCTAAGCTCCATCAAGATGGATTATTAGATTCATTTGATTTTGAATCATTTGAAACATGTGAGTCTTGTTTTCTTGGTAAGATGACAAAGGATCCTTTTACTATGATTTATTGGGCTTGATACATACAGATGTATGTGGTCCTTTTAGCATTAGTGCCAGAGGAGGATTTTGATACTTCATTACTTTTACTGATGATTTCAGTAGGTATGGCTATGTCTACCTAATGAAACATAAGCATGAGTCTTTTGAAATGTTTAGAACTTTTCAAAATGAAGTACAAAATCAACTTGGTAAAATAATTAAACTACTTCGATCAGATCGAGGTGGTGAATATTTGAGCCAAGAGTTTGATGATCATCTAAGGGATTGTGGAATTGTTTCACAACTGACTCCTCCAGGAACTCCACAGTGGAATGGAGTTTCTGAAAGGAGAAATCGAACTCTATTAGATATGGTTCGATCAATGATGAGTCAAGTGGATCTTCCTTTATCTTTTTGGGGTTATGCCTTGGAGACAGCTGCATTCATTCTGAACCATGTACCATCTAAGGCGGTTGAAAAGACACCATATGAGATATGGACAAGTAAGACACCTAGTTTGTCTTTTCTTAAGATTTGGGGTTGTGAAGCTTATGTGAAAAGACCAGTTTCAGGTAAGTTAGCTCCAAAGTCTATCAAATGTAATTTTGTGGGGTATCCTAAGGAAACTAAAGGATACTATTTCTATACTCCTTCAGAGAACAAAGTGTTTGTTGCTCGAAATGGGATCTTTTTGGAAAAGGAATTTCTTTCTAAGAGAACTAGTGGGAGTATAGTAGAACTTGAGGAAACTCAAGTACCACAAGAAATCATTGAGCCGTCTATAGAGCCTATTTCAGAACCACAAATAGTTGTGGAGTCTGAAGATGTAAAACAAATCCCTCGCAGGTCTGATAGGACACGTTGTCAGCCAGAGAGATATGGATTTCTTGTGACTGATGATAGTGAAGTAATGCTCATAGATCAAGATGAGCCTACTACCTATCAAGAAGCTGTGTCAGGTCCAGATTCAGACAAATGGCTTGGAGCCATGAAATTTGAGATGCAATCTATGTTTGACAACCAAGTTTGGTCTTTAATTGATCCTTTAGAGGGTATTAAGACTATTGGTTGCAAATGGGTTTTCAAGAAGAAAACTGACATGGATGGGAATGTGCAGACCTATAAAGCAAGGCTTGTTGCAAAAGGTTTCAAGCAAACTCATGGTATAGACTATGATGAAACATTTTCACCAGTTGCTATGCTTAAGTCTGTTAGAATTCTCATTGCCATTACAGCATACTATGATTATGAGATATGGCAAATGGATGTCAAAACCGCTTTCCTTAATGGAAACTTGCTTGAGGATGTGTATATGACACAACCTGAGGGTTTTGTAAATCCTGAGAATTCTACAAAGGTTTGCAAGCTTCAAAAATCCATTTATGGATTGAAGCAAGCATCTCAAAGTTGGAATCTTTGTTTTGATGAAACAGTTAGGAACTTTGGTTTCATCAAGAATGAAGATGAACCTTGTGTTTACAAGATGGTTAGTGGGAGTGCAGTAGTGTTTTTAGTCTTATATGTGGATGACATATTACTCATTGGGAATGATATCCCTACCTTGCAAAAGGTTAAGACTTGGTTAAGGAATTCTTTCTCAATGAAAGACATAGGTGAGGCTGCCTATATCCTTGGTATAAAGATCTATAGAGATAGATCTAGAAGGATAATTGGCCTGAGTCAAAGTACATACATAGATAAAGTGTTGAAGAGGTTCAACATGCAAGATTCCAAAAAGGGATTATTGCCTATGCCTCATGGCATTCATCTCAGCAAGAGTCAATGTCCTATGACATCTGATGAGCGAGATCGAATGAATAAGATTCCTTATGATTTTGCTATAGGATCTATTATGTATGCCATGTTATGTACTAGACCAGATGTCTCATATCCATTAAGCGCAACTAGTAGATTTCAAGCTGATCCTAGTGAAAGTCACTGGACAGCTGTCAAGAATATTCTTAAGTACCTTCGAAGGACTAAAGATGTATTCTTGGTTTATAGAGGTTTGGAAGATGAGCTAGTTGTAAATGGTTACACAGATGCTAGTTTCCAAACTGACATAGATGATTTTAGATCGCAGTCAGGTTTTGTATTCACATTGAATGGTGGAGCTGTTAGTTGGAGCTGTTAGTTGGAAGAGTTCAAAACAAAGCACTGTGGCTGATTCTACAATAGAGGCTGAGTATATAGCAGCATCAGATGTAGCTAAGGAAGCAGTCTGGTTGAAGAAATTCATCACTGAGCTAGGAGTGGTGCCTAGCATTGCAAATCTTGTGGACATTTATTGTGACAACAATGGTGCCATAGCACAGGCAAAAGAGCCTAGATCTCATCAAAGGTCTAAGCATATACTCAGGCTTTTTCACCTCATTCGAGACATTATCAATAGAGGAGATATCAAGATATATAAAAGTTGACACAAATGATAACATAGCAGATCCATTAACAAAGCCTCTCTCATGGGTCAAGCATGATCAGCACACAAGATCTATGGGTCTTAGAAATTTGTAGGCCTAGTGCAAGTGGGAGATTGTTAGTGTATGTGCCCTAGGCCATTTATTTGGATCTTTATGTTATACATTCATTATTAATAAATGAGGTTTTATTATCATTATTGTTTGTTTGCATGTTACACAATTATTTGTCCCTGGTTTATTATTGTTATAGAGATAAAAAAATAATAATTCTTAACCAGTATGAACATTGATTTGATAATCATCAGATGGTTATGTGTATAGTGATACAAATCAATTTCATAGATACTTGTTAGAGAACAATGTATTGGATAGACCCATCATGAGATTACTACATGGGTTAGTGTCATAAGTAAATCTCATGATAGTTATGTATTAATTCTTTGACTTGAGATTGTCATAGTTTCTAATATAATGACTATTATATTTTGACATGATCAAACATTATTCGTAACTGGATAGTAATAAAGGTTATGATCATATATGATAGAAATTATGTAGAGGATAATGAACAATCAAGATAGAATTTGTCCTTCTCTTTGAGAGAGATATCTTTTGGGCCCCTCGATAAGTGAGACTGTGAAATGCATGGCCGTGGTCAAATGAATTGATAGTGTGATCAATTTCATTTGTTTTTTTATCAGTCTACTTGGAGATCGAATAATCATAAGTTTGGACAATATAAGTATGACGTTGACCATGACTTATGTTCAAGCTAGATATCGTGTGACAAAAGGATTAATGCATGTACTATTATTAGGCAAATTGGACATTCCTTATATTAATTGGTTAGTTGTAACGCCTTGCTAGAGTCCAATTATGACTTGTTGGTTTAATAGAGATTAAATTGACTGCCAATTAATGTGGGCCTATCGGGTCACACACAAGAATGCGCTTTGGGCTGGATGTAATATTAATAATATTAATATTAGATATTAATATTTATTATTATTATTATTTTCATTTTTTTATATATATTATTAGATAATATATTCAGAATCCTTATTAGATTTGGATTCTGAATTTGACTTACCTTATCCAATTTCGAATTGGATTCTGGAGTGATTATATTTACTCCAGATGTTAAGTCTTCTCAGAGGTAACACTAGAAAATGAAAGAGAACAAAAACAAAGGAACCCTAATACGTTTTAGAGAAAATGTTTTTCCAGCCTTCACCGTTGCAGAGAGCTAGCACTCCAGATGATAGCATTCGTGTGGATACGCGATAGAGGGTGTTTTGCGATCGAGGCATCTCTTCCAAACTGTGATTTCGAATCATCAACAGGTTAGTTCTTTGAACACTTTCATCGAATTAAACGAACAGCATGGATCCTGGTGGGAAAACAGAGATCAAAAAATTTTTCCGCTGCTTGTTTTTGGCTTGCAGTGATCTCCTTGATTTTCTAACAATGTTGATGTTGTCTTGATATATTAGAGATATTAAGGGAACTTCAATTACCTTTATGGTTTTGAGAACATCAACTATCCTTATGGTCTTGAGAACTTCAACTATTTTCATGGTCTTTACTATTCATTTCTTTCTTTGATCTTCTTGCCTCTTCACCTTAGCGATCATAAGACTTGTCAAAAGCATCACAACAACTCAATGTAAGTTGTTGGGGTTATATGCCAATGAAAAGAAAGCTAAAATTTTATGAAGGCTCAAAGGGACAACTAGGGATTGATATTTAATTGGGTGGATACTAGTTGTTGGCTAACCAAACAATACCTAGATCATCTCTCCCTTAAATAAGCAGAGTTCAATTTCACGTTGAAAGTTTGTCAAAGCATGTTCTAAGACTGACTAGGACCTAGACAAAGGTAATTATGCAGGAGCCCTCTCTAAGTAAGCATACACAACTCAATGCTATAGAGCAATTCCCTCACCTAGTAAAGTCATTCGAGTCATGATGCATAAATATATTAATTCATGAATTATCAAGCTAGATTCCTCATTGGTTGAACACCAAAATGAACAAAGACTAACAAAAATTTTGATGAAAGTAATTTATTCAAACAAATTTAAATTTGGAAAACAAGATTGTTCCAATTAAATATTAAAGAAAGCAAAATTGAAAAGCAACATTCAAGCTAAGGAAAGTTTGTTGAGTTAAGCTTCTTTTCCTTTCACATCTTCAATATCCCCATCTTAAAAGGATGATAAAATAATATTTTCTTCCAATCCTTTTCCCACCATGAAGGTTGCCAGTGGAGGTACTCTTCCAAACTTAGGCAAAGGATTGTCTTTGGTATTGGGCTTATCCGGCTCCGGTAGCTTACCACTATCAATTAAATTTTGGATATCATGTTTTAATCACAAGCATTTGTCTGTCTCATGTCCTTGTGTTTGATGAAATGCACAAAAGGCTTTAGTATTAAATTTTGGGGGTAAAGGATTCGGCAAAGGTCGAGAGGCCAATGGCTGTAATAGTCCCTTCTTTTGTAGCTTGTTGAAGACCCAAGACAAAGGCTTCCCCAGATCTAAAAATTGCCTTCTATTTGCTTGACCAGTTGTATTGACATCAACTTCTTTTTGGTGCTTTGATTTCCAGACTGGTAATTCCCTTTCTCATTCCTTATTGAAAAGCGATTTTTCTCCTTTTCCCACTCTTCAATTTGTAGACCAGCTTGGAGAAGATTTTTGAAATTCCTTATAAGGGTGTGAGACATTCTTTCATGGAGATTGGGCAGGATGCCTCTCACGATCATCCTTATTTGATCAGATTCATCGGGCCTCTTCTTGAGCAAAGTGGCCTTGTTTCTCCATCTCTTCACATAGTCTACAAAATTCTCATTTGGCATTTGCCTAATGGACTCAACTTCCATTAAGGTAACTTCCATTTCATCATTGTATCCATATTGTTGGATGAAGGCCTTGTATAGCAAATCTCAACTCTTTTGTGTTCCTTCATCTAAGGTATTAAACCAATTTTGGACAACAGGGTCCAATGAGAGCATAAAGTACCTTAGAGTTTGAGCCTTAGTAGCTCGGGAAGACTGCATAGCAGTGATATACTGCTTCCCATGGAGATGAGGATTTCCAATTCCATCAAACTTCATAAAATATGGCATCTTGAACTTGTACGAAACTTCTTCATCTACCTCAAATAATTTGTCAATCTCGGACATCTCTTCGGTTTTTAGTTTCTTCTCAAATTTCTTTTCTAAATCAGCAAACATCTTTTCAACATCGGATGTCTCGGTCTTTTCAATAGTTGATCTTTCAACAATCTTTGGTTCCTCTTTGTCTTGAGGATCTTGGTAGTATTGAGCCCAATCATCATCATCAATGATTACCTTATCATCATCAAAAACCACTTCACCAACTTTAGCCCTCCCCTTAACTTTCTTGGTGCTAGCAGATGCTTCGGCATTATTTCCTAAAATTGCAGCTAGTTGATTCTTTATAGTCTCAGCCATGGCCTCTTTTATTTCTTTCATCTTGGCGTTGAGGGCATCATCCACCATTCTTTGAATTTGTTTGGGCTCCATTGCTTTTGGTGAGCAAGTGATTGAGTCGTTGCTAGATTCTTCGCTTTTGGCGTAGGTCGGATTGTTGTAAGCTTTTGAACTATCATAATCCAGGGTTGTGAGCCAGAGAGGATCAATGAGATGCAAATGTATGCATGTATTCATGTATGCACGTATGCACAAACAATCAACCAACAAAGATAATTAGGACATTTCCTTCCAACCTTATATCATCCACACACGAATGGCGAGTCTCTTTTCCTAGGTATATGGTTAACAAAATACCAACATGGGGTATTTTATTTTCGAATAATTCCCTCGGACGTTTCAACCAATAATTACATTTTCAAAAATGGAAATCGATCCATGATAATTCCCATTAATTAAGTTTTAATCTATTCAACCAACTATAGTAGCTTTTATGCTATATTGGATTAAAACTAAATTAAGAGGTTTATTATAGATAGATTTCTCACTTGAAAAGAGTAACTAATGGTTCATGCTAAAAACAAGCCCATGATTAATTTATTCTTAGTGTAAACTAGGCCCACAATTGATTTTTGTTATTTCGTAATTGACCTAACTAATTTGCAAGCTCTTTGAAAATAATTCTATTTCTAAGCCCATTGTAAAAAGATTTTAGAAAAGATGGATTTTGGGCTTAGTATTTGAGCCATGAGCCAAAGAATTTTTGATATGATTTTAGAAAAGTTTTATGTCCAAAGACCATCTTGAAAAATTTTAAAAATAGCTTTGGTCTTTTGGATTTTCTAAAGAAAAATTTATTTTGAGCTTACAATGTACTTAGGTCATATTAGAAAAAAGAACAAACCAAATAAGCCATGATTTAATCCAAGATAAATGAACCATAGTCAAAACACATGCATGCGAGGTAAAAACTTAAGGAAAGTAACTAGGCCAATTACATGAGCTTTAGTCATTGGGTGAAAAGGCTTAGGTTCCCATAGTAAGCATATACCAAATGGTATGAGGCTATGAATGGTTATGCCATGCTCGATCTCCATACCTTGAGTGAAAGTATGGTATCCCTTACATAACACAACACGAGTAACACAGGCGTCTTAACTCACACATACAATGCAATCTAATATGATGCAATGGATAATATCATTATAAGAAAGAATAGAATATAAAGACCAACGGAATCAACTTCTCTTATCCCCAGTGGAATCGTCACTATGAGTGGAGATTTTTGCTCAGGGCCTTAGAGAACACGGGCCTAAGCCCAGAAGAAAATGGAATCGCCACCCAAACAAACCAGGAAAATAGAAAGGGGTGGATGACACAATTCCTAAGGAATCCGCAACCCCCTAATGGGTTCAAAAAGTTCCACCGGGAGTGTCATTCCACCAGGAGTGGGGGCAAAAATCTCCGCTCACAGTGGTGACTCCACTGGGGATAAGAGAAGTTGATTCCGTTGGTCATTATATTATTTTATTCTTTCTTATTATGATATTATCCATTGCATCATTTAGATTGCAATGTGTGCGTGAGTTAGGACACCAGTGTTACCCGTGTTGTGTCATGTAAGGGATACCATACTTTCACTCAATGTATAGAGATCGAGCATGGCATAACCACTCATAGCCTTGTACCATTTGGTATATACTTGCTATGGGAACCTAAGCCTTTCAACCCAAAGACTAAAGCTCATGTAATTGACCTAGTTATTTTTCTTAGATTTTACCCTAAATGCTCATTGTTTGACTATGATTGATATATCTTGGTTTAAACCATGACTTACTTGGTTTTTTCTTTTTCTAATATGACCTGCCTATATTGTATGCTCAAAAATGATCCTTTTCTTTTATGATCAAAAAGACCAAAACCATTTTCAAAACTTTTCAAGATGGTCTTTGGACATAAAACTTTTCTAAAAACAAATCAAAAATTCTTTTCTCATGACCCAAATACAAGGCCCAAAATCCAGTTTTTCTAAAATCTTTTTTACAATGGTCTTAGAAAAAAATTATTTTCACAACCTTTTGAAAGAGCTTACGAATATTTAGGTCTATTATGAAAATACCAAAAATTAATTATAAGCATAGTTTATACTAAAAATTATTAATCATGGGCTTGTTTTTAGCATGAATCATTAGTTACTTTTTCAAGTGAGAAATCTATTTATAATAAACCTCTTAATTTAGTTTTAATCCAATATAACATAAAAGCTTCCTTAGTTGGTTAAATGGATTAAAACCTAATTAATGGGAATTATCATGAACTAATTTCTATGTTTGAAAATATAACTATTGGTTGAAACGTCCGAGGGAATTATTCAAAAACAAGATACCCCATGTTGGTATTTTGTTAACCATATAACTAGGAAAAGAGACTCACCATTCGTGTGTGGATGTTATAAGGTTGGAAGGAACGTCCTAATTATCTTTGTTTGTTTGTTATTTGTGCATACATGCATACATACATTTGCATCTCATATCATTAATCTTCTCTGGCTCACAACCCTGTATTACAATAGTTCAAAAGCCTACGACAATCCGACCTATGCCGAAGATGAAGAATCCAACAACTCAATTACTTTCTCACCAAAAGCAATGGAGCTCAAACAAATTAAAAGAATGGTGGACAATGCCCTTAATGCTAAAATGGAAGAACTAAAGGAGACCCTGGTTGAGACCATAAAGAACCAATTGGCTGTAATTTTAAGGAACAATGCCGAAGCATCTGCTAGCACTAAGAAGCCAAAGGACAATGGGAAGGCTAAGGTTGGTGAAGTGGCTTTTGATGATGACAATGTAGTCGTTGATGATGATAACGACTAGGCTCAATACTTCCAAGATCCTCAAGATAAGAAGAAGGAGCCAAAGGATGTTGAAAGATCAGCTGTGGAAAAATTGAAACTTTAGATGTTGAGAAGATGATTGCTGACCTGGAAAAGAAGTTTGAAAAGAAGCTGAAAATCGAAGAAATGTCTGAGGTTGACAAATTATTTGAGTTAGATGAAGAAGTTCCATACAAGTTCAAGATGCCATCCTTTGGAAAGTTTGATGGAATAAAAAATTCTCACCTCCATGTGAAGCAGTATATCACTGCTATGCACTACGCCCGAGCTACTAAGGTTCAAACTCTAAGGTACTTCATGCTCTCATTGGATCCTGTTATCCAATATTGGTTTAATACCTTAGATGATGGCACTAAAAAAAGTTGGGATCTTTTATACAAGGCCTTAATCCAATAATATGGATACAATGCTGAATTGGAAGTTGCTCTAATGGAGGTGGAGTCCATTAGACAAAATCCAAATGAGAACTTCGTGGACTATGTGAAGAGGTGGGAGAATAAGGCTGCATTGCTCAAGAGAAGGCCTGATGAATTCGATCAAATTAGAATGATTGTGAGAGGGGTGTTACCTAGCCGTCGTGAAAGGATGTCTCATACACTTATTCAGGATTTCAAGGACCTTTTGCAAGTTTTTTTACAAATTGAAGAGTGGGAAAGAGAGAAGAACCACTTTTCAGTGAGAAGGAATGAGAAGGGAAACTACCAGTTTGGTAACCAAGGCACACAAAAATCAGTTGATGTTAATGCCACTGGCCAAGGAGGAAGAAGGCAGTTTTTAGGATTAGGGAAGCCGCTGTCTTGGTCCTTAATAAGCTACAAAAGAAGGGATTGTTAAAACCCTTAATTCCTCATACTTTGCCTAAGCCTCTCCCACCTAATTTTGACATTAAGGTATTTTGTCAATTTCGTAAAATGCAAGGGCACGACACGGATAAATATTTGAGGTTGAGGCATGAGATCCAAAATTTGATTGATAGTGGGAAGCTGCCCGAGCCCAGCAAGCCAAACACCAAAGACAATGCACTGCCAAGGTTCAATAGAGTACCACCAGCAGCAACCTTCATGATTGGAAAAGGGTTGCATGAAAGTTTTGTCATGTCTTCTTTCCAAGATATGGATGGAGAAGTAACCAAAGAAGAAGTGGTGTTTAGCAATATTAAACAAGCTGTGATTGGAAAAGAAGTAGCAATCTGTGTTGTGAACAAATTTTGGGATTCAAATGATAGTGATGATGATCTTGAGCCCAAGAAGGAGGAATGGATTTAGTCCGAGCCTGAAGAAGATGAAGTGATGAACACTAGGTCTGGTAAACCTTATGCAAGGCCACCACCCAAGGAAATAAAATCTAATAAAGGAAAGGAAGTTAAAGTTGGGAACAAAGAAGAATAAGATGACACTATTCTTAAGCAGTTGAAGAGAACCCAAGCAAGTGTCAGTATTTGGGACTTATTGGCCACTTCTAAGAAGCACCGTGAAACTATGGCCAAGGCCTTGGCTAGCATGTCAATTTCTACCTCTATAACACCAGATAAGCTGGTTAATTTCATAAAAGTTGAAGGAGTAATGAAGTGCAAAGAGATTCAAAAGAAGAGGGAAGTTTACGTGGGAATGGTATCTTTCTCAGATGCAGATTTATCGAAAGAGGGGAGAGATCACATCTTCCCTCTCTTTATCAAAGTAGAAGTCAAAGGAAAAAGGACCCTATGTGTGATGGTTGATGATGGGTCCGCCATAAATGTTTGACCACTTAAAATTTTGCCAAAGCTAGCTATGTCAACAAGGGATCGAAGCCCAATTGAGGTAACCATTAGGGCTTATGACAATACCAAGAGGCACACTGAAGGGACATTCAAAGCTGTTGTGAAGGTTGGTCCAATTGAGTCCATGGTTGAATTTGTAATTTTGGAAATACTTGTTACTTTTGCTCTGCTTTTGGGATGACTATGGTTTCATCCTCTTGGTGGAGTTCCTTCTACCCTTCACAAAAATATCAAGTTCCCTAACAGAGATGAGACGGTGGTCATCGAGGCCAAAGATAATGAGGTGGTCAATGCTCTAATGATTGAGAGGCCTCTCAATGGTTTCCAAGAAGCTGCAATTTTTGATGATTAAGTAGTAGACTCCAAGGTCTTGAACATGTTGAAGAACATGAGCTACCTTCCTAGTGTTGGTCTTAGAAAGGGCAAGGCCGATGTGACAAAGCTTCTAGATTTCAAGACTCAAACTTCCAAGAAAGGGTTAGGGTATGAAGAAGCCATCAAAGATGTCAGCCAAAGAAGAATGAGAAGATAAGCTTTCCACCACTTGAAGAGATCCTTGTCAAACATCTGGACATGGGATGTAATATCCCAATGTATGCCCTAGAAGTTTGGATATAATTGTTGTTTATTTGAATTAAGTGTATATGTTATGTTGATAAGAAAAGAAATTGAAAGAGAATGTATATGTGTTGTTTGAATGGGAAGTATTGTGTATAGGGAAATGTATATGTTGTTTATATGGTGATATATACAATATATATACGTTGGTCAAAATGGAGAGTCAAGGGATGAAGATATTTATTTGGTTGTTGGTGAAATGACTAAAAAGGGCAAGTGTTTTATAAAAAGAAACAAAACAATTTGTAGAAGGGTGTTTTGGTAATTGCATTAATTGAAATACTTGGTGGAGATTAAAAGAAGAGTTGACTTTGTTTCGTGTGGTTCATTTCTTCTTTCTTCTTTGTGTGGCCGGCTTCTCCATAGACAAAGGAAAGCAAGAGATAAAGAGAAGATCTTTATGTGTTAAGTTCAAAGTGAAGGAAGATTCAAGTGATCAAGTTGTTGATTCAAGAAGTTTTGTTACTTTGGTAAGTCCTCTTTTGATTTCTTTGTTTATTTGAAGTTTTGATTGAGTTGGATAGATGATTTAAGAGTGTGTTGTTTGGTTTTGAGATGTTTAAGAGTTTTTTATTGTTTTGATCATGGATTTTAAGGGTGGATTGAAGAAAAGAGTAAGTTGGTTAGAAGAGATAATGTGTGTTTGTGATTAGGGTTTGTGATGAGATTTGTTATTTATAGTTGATTTGTGTTTTGGCTTGTTTTGGTGTTTTTGTGAATTTAAGATGGGTTTTGGGTATGTTTTGTTAAGATGGTGTGAAGTGGATGTTGATGGATAAAAGTGTTTTGTTGAGTGTTTGGTTGTTTTGGCCGGAATCTTGAATTGTGGCCGGACACGCCCATGAGCACGTCCAGGGTCTTCAGGCGTGTCAATTGTGTTGGAGGCAGTAGGTGTTACACGACCAGTAGCACGCCCGTGTTATTAAGCGTGTCATAGCTACTGTAAGATTTGAGAATTTACACGCCCAGGAACACGCCCATGTTGTTGAGCGTGTAAATGCTTCTGTGTTGTGGAGTTAGGGCACGGTCATGGACACGCCCGTGTGGGTGAACGTCTCAAGTTTAGGGTTTGCCCTAGTTCACTCTTAAATTGTTTATCTCTTGTGTATCCCTAAGTAAGTATATGTTATTATTTTTGGATTAGGGTTTGAAGAGAGGGATTGATCATTGATCTAAGTGAAAGGATCTTGGACAAGGAAGTGTTAAGAGTTGTATAAATTGTTATTGAGGTAAGTACAAACATGTCATTGTTGCATATATTCATTGGATGATATGGTTGACTCATATGAATAATGTCCTTTGTTATGTTTATATCCATGATGCCATATGCATAATGTAAATTGAGATAATTGAGGCATGTATGCCTATGTGATAATGTTTAATGTATTTGGCTATGTATACTTGAAAAAAATAAAATGTGATAATGTGAAGTGAAACATGATGAGATATGAGGCCATTGTGATTGGCTAATATGATTTTAATGAGATATGAATCCATTGTATTTGGCTATGATGATGAGAATTGAGAATGGAAATGATAATGAAATAATAAATGAGTTGTGTGGCTAATGTGTTATTCCATTTTCAGAGTTTGTTGTTGGTGGCATGCCTAATATGAGTAACAATCTCTTGAAGTTAGGTTGGACTTGGTCCTTGAAGCCTAATTGAGATGTTACCACCCTTGAAGCTAGGTTGGATTGGTTCTTGAAGCCAAGTTGGGTTGAAGCTTAGCATGCTTTGCTCCCCTTGAAGCTTGGTTGAGCCTAATCCTTGAAGCCTAGTTGGGTTTATGATAATGATGAATGTGAAAACAAAACCAAAGCATTAACTCTGAAAATTGAATAGCATATTAGTGTGTCTTGGGCCCATGTGTGTTTTTGTTTAAATGTGATTTATTAAGATGAATTGATTGAATAATGAGATATAGAAGAACTTGTGAAATGTGATATGCTTATATGATCATGAATGGTGTAATGCAAAGGTATGATGTTGTCTCTATTATTAAGATGTGTGACATTGCATTACATTTAAAGCATGATAATAGCATGTTTTGTATTACTAAGCCGTTGGCTTAGCGCGATAGTGTTAATCGCGCAGGTGATCAGGTTGAACCTGAGAGCTCTTCGAGACCGAGTGAGAGTAGGCATTGAAGAGATTACTTTGGAACTTAAAGATCAGAGAAGAACTGCCAATCATGTATAACTTATTTATATTTTGTAAACTATTGTTTATAATGTAAATATGAATTTAAATGCTTTTATATATGTAACAAATCTTTAATTTCACTGCGTATTAAGTAAATATGTTTATATCTATTTTGTTTTTATATTACAAGTTAATTACTTATTTTCTATAAATGTGTAATGATAAAGATTATGTTGTCTTTATAAATGATTTGAATGTTATAGAAAATCGTAGCATCCCTATGTTCAGTGCATGGATATTACATTGTGGTAATTGTAATATGCATGTACCGGATGTGGGGGTGTTACAGTTGTTTTAGTATCAGAGCCTAGGTTTGAGATTCTCAACCTAGGTAAAGTGTAAGAAAAAGAGTGTTTTGATTTTAAAACGTGGATTTTTGAATAACATACATGTTTGGCATTGGCAGTCTCTGATTTTTAATGAGAGGTATTCTGCTGTGTTTGCAGATATAGATTGTGATGGATTCTCACTCACGTCAGTCAGTTGAGGGTAGTGATGAGAGTATAGCTCCTGATGAGATTAGAGAGGGAGCTAGAGTGGATAGTGCTGGAGAGATACCTGCTTCTATATCGGGGAGACCAGCTGGTGAGGAGGTTCCACCAGTTTGGCTTAGGTATGTGGTAGAGGCTTTGAGACAAGCACCAGTGCAACCACCTCCACCACAACCTTTGATAGCAGTGAGACACTATGACAAACTAAGGAAGTATGGAGCAGAGGATTTCTTAGGTACTACTGATCCAGCTGTGGCTGAGCAATGGCTAGATAAGGTACAAAGAATCTTCATTCAGTTGCAAGCCACTCCAGAGGAAAAGTTTGATTATGCAAGGTCATTGTTGCAGAAGGACGCATATGACTGGTGGAAGACAGTGCCCCATGCTATGGATGATCCACCTACTTTGTCTTATGCTAATTTTCTAAGAGAGTTTGAATTAAAGTATACTCCAAGGGAGTATAAAGACATGAAGAAGATGGAGTTTTTGAGTTTAAAGCAAGACAACCGGTCAGTAACTGAATATGAGGTTGAATTTATTCGGTTGAGTCAGTATGCTGGGGTATTATATATGATGAGATAGATAGATGCAGGAGATTTGAGGAGGGATTGAGGCCCTCTATCATGTGTCATGTGGCTGGATCTAGATATCATGATTTTTCCCAGCTTGTGGCAGCAGCTAGGAGTGTGGAGAGAGCCCAGGCTATTGCAGCTGCATCAGAGGAAGAGATCAGGGTTAGAAGGCCCCAGTTTGAGGCAGGGTCTTTGTCTGTGAAAAGAGGTAAAGGAAGTTTTGTTCCTTGGGTTAGTAGGAGTTAGAGGCCAGCTGGTAGGTCAGTACAGTTTCAGAGGCGGAGATCTGGACCTACAGTTTCAGTGGCGAGTGCTCCGACCCCAGTGACTCAGAGATCCACTCCACCCGTATGCATTCATTGTGGCAGGCCACATGGTGGTACTTGTTGGAGGACTGGTGTGACAGGGGTATGTTTCAGATGTGGATCACCTGATCACTTTGTTAGAGATTGTCCTGAGAGGCAGGAGCAGATGTCAGTTGATTCTGCAGCTTCTCAACCTAGAGTGAGGGGAGGTCGAGGAGGCAGAGGTTTCAGCAGAGGAGGCAGATCTGGGTTCAGTTCTAGAGGAGGTTCTACATCCAGGGAGAGTAGACCAGAGGAGGTTGGATCTTCTCAGAGGATTTATGTGATGCAGAGGCAACCAGATGCTTCGGCAGTCATAGCTGGTACTTTTTCTTTATTTGATACTTCAGTACTTGCTTTGATTGATCCGGGTTCCACACATTCATATATTAGTGCATCTGTTTTGCCTGTGTCTGATGTGCATGCTGAATCCCTAGGATTTGATGTATTGGTGACAAATTCGTTAGGGCATAGTGTGATTGTTAGTAAGGTGCACCGAGATAGTGCAGTAGTAGTTCAAGGTGAGGAGTTCCTTGGAGATTTGATTGAGATGCCTTTTAAGGAATATGATGTGATTCTAGGCATGGACTGGTTATCTAGACATGGAGCTGTGGTTGATTGCAAAAAGAAAGTTGTTACCTTGAGAACCAGTGATGGTAGAGAGGTGTTAATATCTAATGAGCAGGAACAGCTAGCATCCTTGTTTGTTTCAGCGGTTGCAGCTAGGAGTTTGATTAGAAAGGGGTGTGACGCCTATCTTGCTCATGTGGTGGATACTAGAGTAAAGGGTTCTCAACTTGATGATATACCCACAGTTGCAGAGTTCCCAGACGTGTTTCCAGAGGAGTTGCCAGGGTTGCCTCCTGAGAGGGAGGTGGAGTTTGGTATTGAATTATTGCCTGGTACCACTCCTATTTCTATTACTCCTTATAGAATGGCACCTGCTGAGCTGAGAGAACTGAAGGTGCATTTGCAGGAGTTGCTAGATAAAGGGTTTGTTCGCCCTAGTGTTTCACCTTGGGGAGCTCCTGTTTTGTTTGTAAAGAAGAAGGATGGTACTATGAGATTGTGTATCGATTATAGGCAATTGAACAAGGTGACTATTAAAAATAAATATCCTTTGCCTAGAATTGATGATCTCTTTGATCAGTTGAAGGGTGCAGCAGTGTTTTCCAAAATTGATTTGAGATTAGGGTACCATCAGTTGAGGGTCAGAGCTGAAGATGTTCCTAAGACCGCTTTTCGGACCAGGTATGGGCATTACGAGTTTCTAGTTATGCCTTTTGGTTTGACGAATGCACCTGTAGTTTTTATGGACTTGATGAATAGGGTGTTTAGGCCCTATCTGGATCAGTTTGTAGTGGTCTTTATTGATGATATATTGGTGTATTCGCGTAATGAGGAGGAGCATGATAAGCATCTGCGGATTGTATTGCAAATTTTGAGAGAGAAGCAATTGTTTGCTAAACTATCGAAATGTGAGTTCTGGCTTGATCAAGTTACTTTTCTCGGTCATATAGTTTCATCAGAGGGTATTAAAGTTGATCCGAGTAAAGTTGAAGCTATTTTGAATTGGAGTCCACCAAAGTCTGTGACTGAAGTTAGAAGTTTTCTGGGTTTGGCAGGCTATTACCGACGGTTTGTGAAAGGATTTTCTTTGATAGCTACTCCACTTACCAGATTGCTTAGAAAGGGAGTTAGATTTGTGTGGACAGATCAGTGTCAGGCTAGCTTTGATCAGTTAAGAGAAATGTTAACTCAAGCGCCTGTTCTTACTTTACCTGTGGAAGATAAACCATATGTGATTTACAGTGATGCTTCACATAGTGGTTTGGGTTGTGTTCTAATGCAAGAAGGTAAGGTGATAGCTTATGCTTCTCGACAGTTGAAACCGCATGAGCTCAATTATCTTACCCATGATTTGGAATTAGCAGCCATTGTGTTTGCATTGAAGATTTGGCGACATTATCTATATGGGGAGAAATGTTTTATCTATATAGACCATAAAAGTTTAAAATATTTGGGTGTCCAAAAAGAGCTTAATCTTCGACAGAGAAGATGGTTGGAATTGATTAAAGACTACGACTGTTTGATTGATTATCATCCAGGTAAAGCAAATGTTGTTGCTGATGCCTTGAGTCGGAAGTCTTTAGCAGGGTTGACTGTTTATTCGCTCTCGTTGCTTGTTGAGTTGAGAGCATTGCATGCCAGTTTTGTATCTTGTGATGATGGTGCATTATTGGCACAGTTGCAATTGAAACCAGTTTTATTGGATCAAATTAAAGAGGCTCAGTTGGCTGATGAGAAGGTTCAAAAGATTGTTTCAGATTGCCAGAGTGGAAAGAGTCAAGATTTTATTGTGAGAGATGATGGAAGTCTCTGGTTTAAGAACAAATTGTGTGTACCTGATGATGCTAATTTGAAAAGGATCATTTTAGAAGAAGCACATCAGTCAGTATTTGCTATGCATTCGGGCAATACCAAGGTGTATCATGATTTGAAGCAACATTACTGGTGGTCCGGTATGAAGAGAGACATAGCGGAATTTGTATCCAGATGTCTCACATGTCAGAAGGTAAAAGCAGAGCATCAAGTTCCAACCGGGTTGTTTCAACCTTTGTCAGTGCCTGAATGGAAATGGGAGAGAGTGACAATGGATTTTGTGTCTGGTCTTCCATTGACACAAAGGAAACATGATGCTATTTGGGTGATTGTTGACAGATTAACCAAGACAGCTCATTTTCTTCCGGTTCGGATGGATTATTCTTTGGAGAGGTTAGCTGAGCTGTATATTCATGAGATTGTGAATTTGCATGGTGTTCCAACTTCTATAGTGTCTGATCGAGATCCCCGGTTTACTTCCAGGTTTTGGAAGAGTTTACATAGTGCTTTGGGTTCTCGATTACACTTCAGTACTGCTTTCCATCCGCAGACAGATGAACAGTCAGAGAGAGTGATACAGATTATCGAGGACATGTTGAGAAGTTGTGTCATTGTTTTCTCTGGAGGTTGGGATAGATTCTTACCACTTGTGGAATTTGCATACAATAACAGTCATCAATCCAGCATTGGTATGGCACCATTTGAGGCATTGTATGGTAGACGTTGTAGGACACCTCTATGTTGGAGTGAACTTGGAGATGGTAAGTTAATTGGGCCTGATTTGATTAAAGAAACTTAAGAGAAAGTGAAAGTGATTTGAGGCAGGTTGAAAGCAGCTTCAGACCGACAGAAGTCTTATGCAGATCTGAAAAGGAGAGACATAGAGTTTGATGTTGGAGATAAGGTATTTTTGAAAGTATCTCCTTGGAAGAAGATTTTAAGGTTTGGTCGGAAAGGGAAATTGAGTCCTCGTTTCATTGGACCATATGAAGTTTTGGAAAGAGTTGGGCCAGTTGCTTATCGGCTTGCTTTGCCACCTGAGTTGGATCGTATCCATAATGTATTTCATGTTTCTATGTTGAGGAGGTACAGATCAAATCCATCTCATGTGTTATCAGTTGAATCTATTGAAGTGAGTCCAGATCTAACTTTTGAAGAAGAACCAGTTGCTATTTTGGCTTATGGAATGAAAGAGTTGAGACATAAGAAAGTGCCAATTGTGAAGATTCTTTGGAAGAATCATGGTAGAGAAGAATCAACTTGGGAGAATGAGCAAGCGATGCTAGACCAATATCCTCAACTGTTTCAGAGATAATATCAGGTAATTTCGAGGACGAAATTTCTTTTTAGAGGGGGAGAATTGTAATATCCCAATGTATGCCCTAGAAGTTTGGATATAATTGTTGTTTGTTTGAATTAAGTGTATATGTTATGTTGATAAGAAAAGAAATTGAAAGAGAATGTATATGTGTTGTTTGAATGGGAAGTATTGTGTATAGGGAAATGTATATGTTGTTTATATGGTGATATATATAATATATATATGTTGGTCAAAATGGAGAGTCAAGGGATGAAGATATTTATTTGGTTGTTGGTGAAATGACTAAAATGGGCAAGTGTTTTAAAAAAAGAAACAAAACAATTTGTAGAAGGGTGTTTTGGTAATTGCTTTAATTGAAACACTTGGTGGAGATTAAAAGAAGAGTTGACTTTGTTTCTTGTGGTTCATTTCTTCTTTCTTCTTTGTGTGGCCGGCTTCTCCATAGACAAAGGAAAGCAAGAGACAAAGAGAAGATCTTTATGTGTTAAGTTCAAAGTGAAGGAAGATTCAAGTGATCAAGTTGTTGATTCAAGAAGTTTTGTTACTTTGGTAAGTCCTCTTTTGATTTCTTTGTTTATTTGAAGTTTTGATTGAGTTGGATAGATGATTTAAGAGTGTGTTGTTTGGTTTTGAGATGTTTAAGAGTTTTTTATTGTTTTGATCATGGATTTTAAGGGTGGATTGAAGAAAAGAGTAAGTTGGTTAGAAGAGATAATGTGTGTTTGTGATTAGGGTTTGTGATGAGATTTGTGATTTATAGTTGATTTGTGTTTTGGCTTGTTTTGGTGTTTTTGTGAATTTAAGATGGGTTTTGGGTATGTTTTGTTAAGATGGTGTGAAGTGGATGTTGATGGATAAAAGTGTTTTGCTGAGTGTTTGGTTGTTTTGGCCGGAATCTTGAATTGTGGCCGGACACGCCCATGAGCACGTCCAGGGTCTTTAGGCGTGTCAATTGTGTTGGAGGCAGTAGGTGTTACACGACCAGTAGCACGCCCGTGTTATTAAGCGTGTCATAGCTACTGTAAGATTTGAGAATTTACACGCCCAGGAACACGCCCATGTTGTTGAGCGTGTAAATGCTTCTGTGTTGTGGAGTTAGGGCACGGTCATGGACACGCCTGTGTGGGTGAACGTCTCAAGTTTAGGGTTTGCCCTAGTTCACTCTTAAATTGTTTATCTCTTGTGTATCCCTAAGTAAGTATATGTTATTATTTTTGGATTAGGGTTTGAAGAGAGGGATTGATCATTGATCTAAGTGAAAGGATCTTGGACAAGGAAGTGTTAAGAGTTGTATAAATTGTTATTGTGGTAAGTACAAACATGTCATTGTTGCATATATTCATTGGATGATATGGTTGACTCATATGAATAATGTCCTTTGTTATGTTTATATCCATGATGCCATATGCATAATGTAAATTGAGATAATTGAGGCATGTATGCCTATGTGATAATGTTTAATGTATTTGGCTATGTATACTTGAAAAAAATAAAATGTGATAATGTGAAGTGAAACATGATGAGATATGAGGCCATTGTGATTGGCTAATATGATTTTAATGAGATATGAATCCATTGTATTTAGCTATGATGATGAGAATTGGGAATGGAAATGATAATGAAATAATAAATGAGTTGTGTGGCTAATGTGTTATTCCATTTTCAGAGTTTGTTGTTGGTGGCATGCCTAATATGAGTAACAATCTCTTGAAGTTAGGTTGGACTTGGTCCTTGAAGCCTAATTGAGATGTTACCACCCTTGAAGCTAGGTTGGATTGGTGCTTGAAGCCAAGTTGGGTTGAAGCTTAGCATGCTTTGCTCCCCTTGAAGCTTGGTTGAGCCTAATCCTTGAAGCCTAGTTGGGTTTATGATAATGATGAATGTGAAAACAAAACCAAAGCATTAACTCTGAAAATTGAATAGCATATTAGTGTGTCTTGGGCCCATGTGTGTTTTTGTTTAAATGTGATTTATTAAGATGAATTGATTGAATAATGAGATATAGAAGAACTTGTGAAATGTGATATGCTTATATGATCATGAATGGTGTAATGCAAAGGTATGATGATGTCTCTATTATTAAGATGTGTGACATTGCATTACATTTAAAGCATGATAATAGCATGTTTTGTATTACTAAGCCGTTGGCTTAGCGCGATAGTGTTAATCGCGCAGGTGATCAGGTTGAACCTGAGAGCTCTTCGAGACCGAGTGAGAGTAGACATTGAAGAGATTACTTTGGAACTTAAAGATCAGAGAAGAACTGCCAATCATGTATAACTTATTTATATTTTGTAAACTATTGTTTATAATGTAAATATGAATTTAAATGCTTTTATATATGTAACAAATCTTTAAATTCCGCTGCGTATTAAGTAAATATGTTTATATCTATTTTGTTTTTATATTACAAGTTAATTACTTATTTTCTATAAATGTGTAATGATAAAGATTATGTTGTCTTTATAAATGATTTGAATGTTAAAGAAAATCGTAGCGTCCCTATGTTCAGTGCATGGATATTACATTGTGGTTATTGTAATGTGCATGTACCGGATGTGGGGGTGTTACATGGGACCACTCCAAGGAAAGCCCGAGCCAATCATGTTCATGGGAAAGTTGATCTCGGGTTTTGAGATTTTTGCTGATGTGGCCGAACAAGTGAAGAAAGAGCTCACCCTACCAGTCGACAAAGAGCCTAATCCGGAAGGGGAGAAGAAAGTTGTCCTAAAATTCGAGAAGACTCTAGAGGAGATTGCTGCCCTGGTTGAAGAGAAGTTTGAAGTTGTTTGGCTTTATGATTTTGACTTTGATTTTAATTTGTCTACTTTGTATAAGGATGATGATGCTTTCTTTTCTAAAATGAATGCAATAAAGTCTAAATTGCTTACTCATGTGATGTTTTTTCTTATGGTTGCATACATTCAAATAGTGGTTACATGAGCATCTTTAATATTAACTCTATCGATACACAATCATTAAATTTGGGAACAACAGAAAATCCTAAAAACATTAGTATAGAATTCAACCTTACTCCTGATGAGAGAGAGAGATTTGAAAAGATGTTTAAAAAATACAAAGAAGTTTTCGCTTGGTCTTATGAGGATATGCCTGGAATAGATCAAGATATAGCCAAACATTTGATTTCTACTTACACTCACATGAAACCTGTCAAACAAAAGCTTAGGCAGTTAAGACTGGAGTGGGCTGAATTGGTTAAAGAAGAGGTCACTAAACAAATACAAGTAAAATTCCTTGATGTGATAGATTATCCAAATTGGCTAGCCAACATAGTTCCCATGCCAAAGAAAGATGGAAGAATTAAGGTCTGTGTTGACTATAGAGATTTAAACAAGGCTTCCCCTAAAGATGATTTTCCTTTTCCCCATATAGATGTCCTAATTGATAGTGCAGCTTCTAGCGTGCTACACTCATTTGTAGATGGATTTTCTAGATACAACCAAGTGTTAATGTTCCAAGAGGATAACGCTAAAACTGCCTTCATTACTACGTGGGGTATATTTTGTTATAGAGTGATGCCGTTTGGGTTAAAGAATGCTGGAGCAACCTATCAAAGGATGATCACCACATTGTTTCATGATATGATGCATAAAGAAGTTGAAGTGTATGTTGATGATATGATGGTGAAGTCGAATACAAGGAAGCAACACTTTCAAAACTTAGAGTTATTCTTCAAGAGAGCAGTGAAGTATAAGCTAAGGTTAAACCCAAAGAAGTGTGTGTTTGGGGTTACTTTAGGCAAGTTTTTGGGACATGTGATTGGTCCAAATGGCATTGAGATTGACCCTGATAAGGTTAAGGCAATCAGGGATATGCCAGCCCCTAAGACAGAGAGAGAAGTTCAGGGGTTTATTGGTATATTGTAGTGCATTAGTAGGTTTATAGCAAAGCTCACCACAATCTGTGAACCTATCATCAAATTGCTTAAAAAGAATCAGCCAGTCAAGTGGAATGAAGAGTGTCAAAAGGCCTTTGAGCATATAAAAGAGTATTTGCTAAATCCACCTATTTTGAAACCACCTAAGCCCGGTAAACCCTTGTTACTATACTTACCCGTAGAAGAAGAATCAATAGGAGCCATGCTAGCCCAAGCATATGAGTCAGGGGTTGAACACGCAGTCTACTATTTGAGTAGAAAGCTCCTACCTTATGAAATTAAGTATAGTATCATTGAAAAGACTCGCATAGATGTGGTTTGGTCTTCTAAGAAGTTATGACATTACTTTCAATCTTATAGTGTGCAAGCAGTTTTCAGGTTGGATCCAGTAAAGTACTTAAGGGAGACACCCTCTTTTATCAAGAAGTATGGACGATGGTTGATAATATTGGAAGAATTTGAGATTGAGTATGTAACCAGAAAAATAAACAAAGGTATAGTGGTGGCAGAATTCCTGGCCCAACAACCATTACCGGATAGCGAAGAGGTAATCTTAGAATTTCCTGATGAACATTTAGAGGCCATAGAAGTACAAGGATGGAAAATGTATTTTGATGGAGTAGTGAATATGAAAGGTGCAGGTTTGTGAGTCATACTAAAATCGTTCGAAGGGGAGCTTATCCCTTTAGCTAAGAAGTTGAAGTACAGGGCGACCAATAATATGGTGGAGTATGAAGCATGTATTTTTGGTTTGGAAACCCTGATAATTATGAAGGTGGATAAGGTGCAAGTCTTTGGCGATTCATTGCTAGTAGTACCTCAAGTAAATGGAGAATGGGAGTTAAAAGAAGAGAAGCTAAAACTATACCATCATTACTTGACCATGATAAAGAAGAATTTTAAGGAGTGTGTAGACCCTTAATTTTTGACCTAGTCCGATCCAATATATTTTAATTAGTCCAAAATAATTTTTGTGTTTTCCAATATATTTTAATTAGTTCAAAATAATTTTTGTTATCTTAATTAAAAAATATTTGCTTTAATATCTAATTTTTATTAATAAAAAATAAAAAAATAATAAAAAAATCGCCTTGCTGCGAAATGGCCCACAGGCCAATTTCGCCCCAGCTGCGGCAGCTTTTTTTTTGCCAATGCAATTTTTCCGCAACAATTTTTTTTGCCAGCGCAATTTTTTCCATAGCAGTTTTTTTTTTGCCAACGAAATTTTTCCGACGCAAATTTTTCTGAAGCCTAATACAATTAGGTTTAGGTTTTCTTTTCTTAATGAATGTTATATTCCGTGAATAACTAGAATTAACCATAAAAATCTTCTATAAATAAGACAAAAAACAACACAAAAAGGGGAAGAAAATTGGGAGGAGAAATTGAGACCAAAATTGAGGAGGAAAACCTTGAATCAATCGGACTTTTTTGAGAGAGCAAATAAGCAATTCAACCCATCAAAGGCAGCAAAGCTTGTCTTTGTTCTTGTTCATCCAAGAAGTGATTTTTGGTGGAACCAACAAACAAAGGTATGAATTTCTTTATTTGTTTCATGAATTCATAGTAGCTTCATCACTATAAATAAAAAATAATTGTTTCTGTTTCTTCAAAATCAAAAAAACCCTAAGAACTTTAATTTACTTTTTCTAAAGATTAAAAACCTTAATTCGTTTTTTTGTTTTCCAAAAATCTTAAAATTGTTATTTTTGCTTCTGTAAAATTTTAAAACCCTAATTGAACCTATTTCTTTTCAAAATCCTAAATTTGAGTTTGTTTCTTTCCACAAACCCTAAAAACATTTTTTTTGTTTATATAAACCTTAAATCATTTTGTTTATTTTCATAAAGTTTCACAAAAGTATCAATTGTTTTTTTTTTCAAATCCTAAAACCTAATGTATTCTCCGAAACCCTAATTCAACTCCAAAACCCAAAATAATAAACCCTAACTCCCTTAAAACCTTAAACCCTACTTTTTTTAAAACCCTAATCCTTTAAACTCTAAAACCTTATAAACCTAAAATTCAAACACAGTAAGCTTAAAATTCAATATGGTAAATACAAAATAATAATCCAGTAACCGTAAATCATAAATCTAAATGTTTTAAAGTGTCCAAACTTTAATTTCATGATTTAACATCTCAAACCCTAATTTGGTTAATCAAAAAACTTTACCAACTTTTTAAATCATAAAACTTTAATCCATTTTAATTCCATTAAAACTCACAGTAGCTTAAACTCATGAATTCCAAAACCCTAAACACATGAAATAAAGAAACTTAAATAGAAATAGTTGCCCTAATGTGAATCTTTATTTGTCTTATTCAATTTTATATTTGATTATGCTTTGATTTATTTTATATGCTTTAATTTATTTAAGTTCAATGTTTGGTTTATCTAATTTATCATGGATGGATGTTTACTTTCTATTGATATTTAGTACCTTTGATGAATGATTTATTTATGATGAATGGTTATTTACTTTTATATATTTATTTAGATTTCCAAATGTTGTAAGAGGTATTTTTCCACTTGGTGGGTACCTCATTAGTTAAATATCATGTAATTTAAATTGCTTTTCTATTTTAGAACCAATGTAAAGGACATGTTTTTACCTTTCGGTGGGTGTCCTATTTAGGCATGGGATGTAAGGACATGTTTCCATCCTTGGATGGGTGTCCATTTAATTATTTTGTTTGGACATTATTTTGATTTTCAATATATCGATGCTTTATTTTTATTGTGTGTAATATGGATAATCTTGTTATATTTAAGAATTTTATAATATTAAGACCTGTAAAGGAGGCCGGTTCCAATGAACCGGGCGTTGTGGGGGTGCTGGGCCATTTCTCACCTTTCCCATACGTACCTAACTTTCCAAACCCATTAGGGGGTTGGGGATTCCTTAGGAATCGAGTCATCCACCCTTTTCTTTTTCCCAGCCTGTCCGGGTGGCGACTCCATTTTCTCTGGACTTAGGTCCGTGTTCTCTAAGGCCCTGAGCCTAAACAGTGCCGAAGTCGCAAGAACCATTCCACTGGGAGTGGGGGCAAAATCCCAGCTCACAGTGGAGACTCCACTGGGGATAAGAGAAGTTGATTCCATTGGTCTTTTTATTATCCTATTCTTTCTTATAATGATATTATCCATTGAATCATATTAGATTACATTGTGTGCGTGAGTTCGGATGCCCGTTTTACTTTTGTTGTGTTATGTAAGGGATACCATACTTTCACTCAAGGTATGGAGATCGAGCATGGCATAACCACTCATAGCCTCGTACCATTTGGTATATACTTGCTATGGGAACCTAAGCCTTTTTACCCAAAGACTAAAGCTCATGTAATTGGCCTAGCTACTTTCCTTAGATTTTACCCCAAATGCATGTTGTTTGACTATGGTTAATTTATCTTGGCTTAAATCATGGCTTATTTGGTTTGTTCTTTTTTCTAATATGACCTAAGTATATTGTAAGCTCAAAATAAATTTTTCTTTAAAATCCAAAAGACCAAAGCTATTTTCAAAACCTTTCAAGATGGTCGTTGGACATAAGACTTTTCTAAAAATAAATTAAAAAATTTTTTGCTCATGGCCCAAATGCTAAGCCCAAAATCCATTTTGTTTAAGATCTTTTTACAATGGGCTTAGAAACAAAATTATTTTTATCAAACCTTTTCTTACAAAGAGCTTGCAAATTATTTAGGTCAATTAAGAAATACCAAAAATCAATTGTGAGCCTAGTTTATACTAAGAATGATTAATCATGGGATTGTTTTTGGCATGAATCATTAGTTATTTTTCAAGTGAGAAGTCTACTTATAATAAACCTCTTAATTTAGTTTTAATCCAATATAGCATAAAAGCTACTTTAGTTGGTTAAATGGATTAAAACCTAATTAATGGGAATTATCATAAATTAATTTCCATTTTTGAAAATATAACTATTGGTTAAAACGTCCGAGGGAATTATTTGAAGACAAGATGCCCTATGTTGGTATTTTGTTAACCATATTACCTAGGAAAAGAGACTCGCCATTCGTGTGTGGATGTTATAAGGTCGGAAGGAATGTCCTAATTATCTTTCTTCGTTGATTGTTTGTGCATACATGCATACATACATACATTTGCATCTTATATCATTGATCCTTTCTGGCTCACAGCCCTGGATTACGAAAGTTTAAAAGCTTACGATAATCCAACCTACGTCGGAGATGAAGTATCTAGCAACGACTCAATCACTTGCTCACCAAAAGCAATGGAGCCCGAACAAATTCAAAGAATGGTAGATGAAGCCCTCAATGCCAAAATGGAAGAAATAAAAGAGGTCCTAGCTGAGACCATGAAGAACCAATTGACTACAATCTTAGGAAACAATGCCGAAGCATTTGCTAGCACCAAGAAAGTCAAGGGGAAGGCTAAAGTTGATGAAGTAGCTTTTGACAATGATAAGGCAATCATTTATGATGATGATTGGGCTCAATACTACCAAGATCCTCAAGACAAAAAGGAGCCAAAGGTTATTGAGAAGGCAACTATTGAAAAGACCGAAACATCTGATGTTGAAAAGATGATTGCTGATTTAGAAAGAAATTTGAAAAGAAACTAAAAACCGAAGAGATGTCCAAAGTTGACAAATTATTTGAGCTAGGTGAAGAAGTTTCGTACAAGTTCAAGATGCCATATTTTACGAAGTTTGATGGAACCGAAAATCCTCATCTCCATGTGAAGCAGTATATCACTGCTATGCAGTCTGCCCGAGCTACTAAGGCTCAAACTCTAAGGTACTTTATGCTTTCATTGGACCCTGTTATCCAAAATTGGTTCAATACCTTAGATGAAGGAACGCAAAAGAGTTGGGATTTGCTATACAAGGCCTTCATCCAGCAATATGGGTATAATGTTGAGTTGGAAGTTACCTTAATGGAAGTAGAGTCCATTAGACAAAGGCCAAATGAGAATTTTGTGGACTATGTGAAGAGATGGAGAAACAAGGCCGCTTTGCTCAAGAAAAGGCCCGATGAATCTGATCAAATAAGGATGATCGTGAGAGGCGTCCTGCCCAATCTCAGTGAAAGGATGTCTCACATCTTTATAAGGGATTTCAAAGATCTTCTCCGAGCTGGTCTACAAATTGAAGAGTGGGAAAGGGAGAAAAATCGCTTTTCAATAAGAAGGAATGAGAAAGGGAATTACCAGTCCGGAAATCAAAGCACGCAAAAAGAAGTTGATGTCAATACAACCGGTCAAGCAATTAGAAGGTAGTTTTCAGATCTGGGGAAGCCTTTATCTTGGATCTTCAACAAGCTACAAAAGAAGGGACTATTACAGCCATTGGCCCCTCGACCTCTGCCTAGTCCATTACCCCTAAATTTGATACGAAGGCTTTTTGTCAATTTCATCAGACTCAAGGACATGAGACTGATAGATGTACCCGATTGAAGCATGAGATCTAAGATCTAATCGATAGTGGTAAGCTACTGGAGCTGGACAAGCCCAATACCAAGAACAATCCTTTGCCTAAGTTTGGAAGAGTACCTTCACCGGCAACCTTCATGGTGGGAAAAGGATTGGAAGAAGATATTTTTTTCCTCTTTTCAAGATGGGGGTATTGAAGATGTGAAAGGAAAAGAAGCTTAACTCAACAAACTTGCCTTAGCTTGAATGTTGCTTTTCAATTTTACTTTCTTTAATATTTAATTGGAACTATCGTGTTTTTCAAATTTAAATTTGTTTGAATAAATTACTTTAATCAAAAATTTTATTGGTCTTTGCTCATTTTGGTGCTCAACCAATGAGGAATCTAGCTTGATAATTCATGAATTAATATATTCATGCATCATGACCCGAATGACTTTACTAGGTGAGGGAATTGCTCAATAGCATTGAGTTCTGTATACTTACTTAGAGAGGGCTCCTACATAATTACCTTTGTCTAGGTCCTAGTCAGTCTTAGAACATACTTTGACAAACTTTCAAGGCGAAATTGAACTCTGCTTATTTAAGAGAGAAATGATCTAGGCATTGTTTGGTTAGCCAACAACTTGTATCCACCCTATTAAATATCAATCCCTAGTTGTCCCTTTGAGCCTTCATAAAATTTTAGCTTTCTTTTCATTGGCATATAAGCCAAACAACCTACCCTGAGCTGTTGTGATACTTTTGACAAGTCTTATGATCACTAAGATGAAGAGGCAAGAAGATCAAAGAAAGAAATGAATACCATGAAGATAGTTGAAGTTCTCAATACCTTGAGTACAGTTGATGTTCTCAAGACCATAAGAGTAGTTGAAGTTCTCCTAATATCTCCAATATATCAAGACAATATCATAGTACCCTGTTATAGAAGATTTTTGTTACTCCATTCATCCATTATTAGAAGCCCAAGTTAGTACAAACAAGACAACTCTTTTAGAGATAGAACCAAAAAAAAAACAAAAAAAAAAGAAGAGGAGAGAAAAAAAGAAGAAAACAAAAAAGACAAAAGAAAAGAAGAAAAAGAGAAAGAAAAGAAAAAAGATAAAACCTAAAAGGTGATTCAAAAAGCCAACTGAGTTCTCTTTTACCTAAGACAACAAAAGGCTTCCATTTGGTTTATAAGGATGGATTGACTCGAATTGGTCCAACCCAACCAAAGATTCAATCAAAATCAAAGAAAAAGGAGACAGACCATCCAATTCTTGAAAGTTCTGTACTTGACAGTCTCACAAGGAAGAATGACAAAATGATAAAATGCTCAAAGAAAGGGAAGAGTAAGAAAAAGAAAGAAAAGGGAGAAGAAGAAAAAAAACAAATTTGGGTAACAAACTTTTTATGGGGGCAAAGACTGTTCCAATCGAAGTCTACATTAATGCCAAGAAGATAGAAGGAATTTGGAGTCTAGCAAGATTGCTCCCAACTGCCTAAAGTTCAAACAAGGAATTTATAATGTGAGGGTTTGTCCATTGTGTCACACTAGCTCTAATATCAAAATGGCCTTTATTTAAACCCATGTCCGTTATAGACCCCATTTCAAGCCTATTAAAGACCTGTTGATCTCTCTTGGTAGGTAGAGTCTATTAGTGGAGATAGTTTGAATAAGCATGCATATGAGATAGACAATATTTAAAATCAATGAGACCTTTGGCTGTAACACCCCTTCCCGACCTATGTGTGTAAGCTGAGTAGAGGCGCCACACTAACCTAATGTTGTTACCAATTTTACTTAGTCAAATTTTAGTTCCAATTTTTATAGAAATTTTGCCATAGTTTCACTTAAAAATTGAGTCCCAAGTGTCGACAAAACTGGTTTTTTTTTTCTGATTTTTAAAAATATTTTTACACAAACCAATGCAACCAAAATCATTCTCAGTACACTTCCAATAAATCCCCCTTATAACCTCAACTACAACCTGCAAAAAGAATTTACACTTCTTGTAACACCCCCATATCCAATGCCCACACACTACAACCACAACAATGTAGCATAAGTGCATCAAACATAGGGATGCTACGGTTTTCTTAATATTCAAAACACTTTAAACTTGATACAATACCCTTATCATTATACATTATAGAAAAGTAGATCATTTACTTATAAACAAAACATATTAGTTATATATATATACATTTAAATATCACCCAGCGGAAGTTATAAAACATGTACATATTTACAAACACTTGATTACATATTTAAATATATCCATACTTTTACATTATAAACATTACTTTACAAAATATAAAGAAGTATACATGATTGGCAATTCTCTTCTGATCTTTAAGTTCCCAAAATCAACTCTTCAAGGTCTACTCTCACTTGGTCTTGATGAACTCTCGGGTTCGACTCTATCAGCTCTATTACCTGCGCGATTAAACACTATCGCGCTAAGCCAAGGGCTTAGTAAGATAATTCATGCTAAAATGCAATGTCACAAATTAATTACATATATCAATCAAAAGCATATTATTTATTCAATATGTTGCTTTGTTCAATGTCACATCAATATTCATATAATAGCACCATTCATTATACTCATTTAAATTTATCATTATAGCCAACAACTATGACTTTATATACGTACCCTTTCCCAACCAGGTCGGTTGCCCTCCAATCCCAAGGGTCCGCAGGAGGCAAAAAGGCACGTATAACATTATCAGTAACATACCTTTCCCCATCCAGGTCGGTTGTCCAAGTTCGGTTTCCCATTCCAATGGGTCTGCATGGTTCCGCAGGAGGCAAATAGGTACGTATAATACTGACTATATCGAACCTTCCTCCTACCAAATCGGTAGTCCAAGATCGGTTGCCCAACCCACTGGGTCCGCATGGTTCCGCAGGAGACGGATAGGTCCGTTCATTAAACTTATCAATACCTTTTCAATTCATTTCTTTTTCACAAGCAAGTTAAGCAATCATTATATACAATATTCATTACATTATCTAAACACTCACATTATTATTCAATCCTATCATCAATGCATGCTTCAATCATATTTCATTTGAATCACTATAACATCTTTGGTATAACATTTCAATGTGCATTACTCATGAAACACATTACCATTCACAATGCATAACATAACATTATTCAATCTCAACAATGCAATTAGGGCAATTCAACCTCTTCACAACCTAATCCAAAAGGAATATTAGCAAAATGACCATATAAATAGTACATTCTGGTTTTAGACTCCATTTTATCCTTATTTTGAAAAATTGTATAAAATAATCTACTTGACTAAAAATTCTAAATTTTTTACAGAATTTAGTTTTGTATCTTAAAATTATTCCTTTAAAATTTCAGATCAAACTGAACACAAAATCTTGGTCAAATAGTTCACCTAACCAGACTGCCCCAATTGCCCTGCATCCTGGCAGCAATTCTGAACTTTGTGAATTCCATAAATCAAATTCAATCAACGTGGTTCCAAATTATTTTTCTCAAATACTAGACTCACTAAGAAACAACATATACAAAATTCAATTGGATATGATTTTTCTACATTTTATTAAAAATCCCGAAATACAGCTGTCTCAGTTAAGGTACCTGCTGGAACAGGTCTAATAAAAATAATCTTTCTAAACTCATAACCATTCCAAAATCGAATCAACATATTTTTCAGTCATTCTGGACTCATAGAGACACAACATATCAAAAATTCACTTCAAAAACATTTCTCTATAATTAATTAAAAATCATACAAATCACAGCCTTTACTAATTGTAAAACAGAAACAATTTCACTAAACACAACTCTTACTCTTCCATCACCAACACCAACCCAACTTCTCATCTATCAAGCAAAATCAATACTTAAAATCACACCATAAGCAACTTAATCATACCATCATCAAATCACAACTCAACTCAAGCATAACTTCAAAAATAACAAGGGTAAACAAGAGCAAACTTACTAAATAATGAAATTCCTTGAAACTCCAACTTGTAACTTTGAAAACTTCCTTCACTTTGAACTTGAAATCATCAAAACCATCACTTGTTCTCTTGCTCTCTTCTCTCTTTAATGAGCCGGCCACCCAACAACAAGAAGAAGAAGAAATGATCAAGAAACACAAAGTCAATAGGCATTAAATACCCATCCAAAAGAAAATTACTATAATACCCTCATCCATTTAACTAAGCTTTTGTCATATCTATACCCATTTAAGTAATTCACAACCAACACAAAAATATCCTCTTTCCTTGACTTTCCATTTTGACCACTTTATATGTTATATATATCACCATATAAGCAACATATACAATTATCTCTAAACCCTCTTTTCTTTCCCAACCACCATACAAAAACATTCTCTTCCCATTTCTCAATTCAAACCAACAACAACAACAACAAAACTTCTAGGGCATGCATAGGGATATTACAATTCTCCCCCTCTAAAAAGAAAATTTCGTCCTCGAAATTACCTGATATCAAAGCTGAAACAACTGCGGATATTGCTCTCGCATGGATTGTTCACTCTCCCAAGTCGCTTCTTCTTTTGCATGATTCTTCCAAAGAATCTTCACCAATGGCACTTGCTTGTTTCTCAATTCTTTCACATCATGTGCCAAGATAGCAACTGGTTCCTCTTCAAATGTCAAATCTGGGCTCACTTCGATAGACTCAAATGGCAACACATGAGATGGATCCGACCTATATCTCCTCAACATAGAAACATGGAATACACTATGAATACGATCCAACTCAGGTGGCAAAGCAAGTCGATACGCCACTGGCCCAACTCTTTCTAACACTTCATACGGCCCAATGAAACGAGGACTCAATTTTCCTTTCCGACCGAACCTCAAAATCTTCTTCCAAGGAGACACTTTCAGAAATACCTTATCTCCAACATTAAACTCTATATCTCTTCTTTTCAGATCTGCATAAGATTTCTGTCGGTCTGAAGCTGCTTTTAACCTGCCTCGAATCAACTTTACTTTTTCTTCAGTTTCTTGAATCAAATCAGGACCAACCAACTTATTATCTCCAAGCTCATTCCAACAAAGAGGTGTCCTACACCGTCTGCCATACAATGCTTCAAACGGTGCCATACCAATGCTGGATTGGTGACTGTTGTTGTAAGCAAACTCCACAAGAGGTAAAAACCTATCCCAACTTCCAGAGAAATCGATGACACAGCTTCTCAACATGTCCTCAATAATCTGTATCACCCTCTCTGACTGTCCATCCGTCTGTGGATGAAAAGCAGTGCTGAAGTGCAGTCGAGAACCCAAAGCACTATGCAAACTCTTCCAAAATCTGGAAGTAAACCTGGGATCTCGATCAGACACTAAAGAAGTTGGAACACCATGCAGTTTCACAATCTCATGGATATACAGCTCAGCCAATCTCTCCAAAGAGTAATCCATTCGAACCGGAAGGAAATGAGCTATCTTAGTCAATCTATCCACAATCACCCATATAGCATCATGCTTCTTTTGTGTCAATGGCAAACCAGACACAAAATCCATTTTAACTCCACAAGAGGTAAAAACCTATCCCAACTTCCAGAGAAATCGATGACACAGCTTCTCAACATGTCCTCAATAATCTGTATCACCCTCTCTGACTGTCCATCCGTCTGTGGATGAAAAGCAGTGCTGAAGTGCAGTCGAGAACCCAAAGCACTATGCAAACTCTTCCAAAATCTGGAAGTAAACCTGGGATCTCGATCAGACACTAAAGAAGTTGGAACACCATGCAGTTTCACAATCTCATGGATATACAGCTCAGCCAATCTCTCCAAAGAGTAATCCATTCGAACCGGAAGGAAATGAGCTATCTTAGTCAATCTATCCACAATCACCCATATAGCATCATGCTTCTTTTGTGTCAATGGCAAACCAGACACAAAATCCATTGTCACTCTTTCCCACTTCCATTCTGGCACTGACAATGGTTGAAGCAACCCAGTTGGAACTTGATGCTCTGCTTTAACCTTCTGACAAGTGAGACATTTCGACACAAAATCTGCAATGTCTCTCTTCAACCCAATCCACCAATAATGCTGTCTCAAATCATGATACATCTTCGTATTACCCGGATGCATAGCAAACACTGACTGATGTGCTTCTTCTAAAATGACTCTTTTCAATTCAGCATCATCGGGTACACACAATCGGTTTTTAAACCAGAGACTCCCATCGTCTTTCACAACAAAATCTCTTGTCTTCCCATTCTTACAATCTGAAATAATCTTCTGAATCTTCTTATCGGCCAACTGAGCTTCTTTGATCTGATCTAACAAAATCGGCTTCAATTGCAACTGTGCCAATAATGCACCATCAACACAAGGTACAAAACTGGCATGCAATGCTCTCAACTCAACAAGCAACGAGAGCGAGTAAACTGTTAAACCAGCTAAAGACTTCCAACTCAAGGCATCAGCAACAACATTTGCTTTACGTGGATGATAGTCAATCAAGCAGTCGTAGTCTTTAATCAATTCTAACCATCTCCTCTGACGAAGATTGAGTTCTTTCTGGACACTCAAATACTTCAAACTCTTGTGATCAGTGTAGATGAAACATTTCTCCCCAAACAGATAGTGGCGCCAAATCTTTAATGCAAACACAATGGCAGCCAATTCCAAATCATGTGTCGGATAGTTAAGCTCATGCGGTTTCAACTGTCGAGATGCATAAGCTATAACTTTCCCTTCCTGCATCAATACACACCCCAAACCTCTATGTGAAGCATCACTGTAGATCATATATGGTTTGCCTTCAACAGGTAAAGTAAGAACAGGCGCTTGAGTCAACAACTCTCTCAACTGCTCAAAACTAGCCTGACACTGATCTGTCCACACAAATCTCACTCCCTTTCGAAGTAATCTGGTGAGTGGAGTAGCTATCAAAGAAAACCCTTTCACAAACCGTCGGTAATAGCCTGCCAAACCCAGAAAACTTCTAATCTCTGTCACAGACTTGGGTGGACTCCAATTCAGAATAGCTTCAACTTTACTTGGATCAACTCTAATGCCTTCCGCTGAAACAATATGTCCGAGAAAAGCAACTTGATCCAACCAGAACTCACACTTCGACAATTTGGCAAATAACTGCTTCTCTCTCAAAATCTGCAACACAATCCGCAGATGCATATCATGTTCCTCTTCATTCCGCGAATACACCAGTATATCATCAATGAAGACCACTACAAACGGATCCAAATAGGGCCTAAACACCCTATTCATCAAATCCATAAAAGCTGCAGGTGCATTCGTTAGACCAAAAGGCATAACTAGAAATTCATAATGCCCATACCTGGTCCGAAAGGCAGTCTTCGGAACATCCTCAGCTCTGACTCTCAGCTGATGGTACCCAGATCTCAAATCAATTTTAGAAAACACAGCTGCACCTTTCAATTGATCAAAGAGATCATCGATTCTAGGCAAAGGATATTTATTTTTAATAGTCACCTTGTTCAATTGCCTATAATCGATACACAACCTCATAGTACCATCTTTCTTCTTCACAAATAGCACAGGAGCTCCCCAAGGAGAAACACTGGGGCGAATAAATCCTTTGTCCAACAACTCCTGTAATTGCACTTTCAACTCCCTCAATTCTGCTGGTGCCATTCTGTAAGGAGTAATAGAGATAGGAGTGGTACTAGGCAACAATTCAATACCAAACTCCACCTCTCTCTCAGGAGGCAATCCTGGCAACTCCTCTGGAAAAACATCAGGGAACTCTGCAACTGTGGCAATACTATCAATGGAAGAACCCTTCACTCTAGTATCTACCACATGAGCAAGATAGGCTTCACACCCCTTTCTAATCAACCTCTTGGCTGCAACAGCTGAAACAAATAAGGAGGCTAGTTGTTCCTGCTCATTAGATACTATCACCTCTCTACCATCACCCGTTCTCAAAGAAACAATTTTCTTTTTACAATCCACCACAGCTCCATGTCGAGATAGCCAATCCATACCTAAGATCACGTCATATTCCTTAAATGGCATCTCAATCAAATCCCCAAGGAACTCCTCACCCTGCACCACTACTGCACTATCTCTATGCACCTTACTCACAACCACACTATGCCCTAATGGATTTGTCACCAACACATCAAATCCTAGGGACTCAGCATGCACATCAAATACAGGCAAAACAGATGCACTAATATATGAATGCGTGGAACCCGGATCAATCAAAGCAAGTACTGGAGTATTAAATAAAGAAAAAGTACCAGCTATGACTGCCAATGTATCTGGCTGCCTCTACATAACATACATCCTCTGGGAAGATCCAACCTCCTCTGGTCTACCCTCCCTGGATGTAGCACCTCCTCTAGAACTGAATCCTGGTCTACCTCCCCGGCTGGCACCTCTGCCTCCTCTGCCTCCCCTCACACTAGCTCGAGAAGCAGCAGAATCAACTGGCATCTGCTCCTGCCTCTCAGGACAGTCTCTCACAAAGTGGTCAGGTGATCCACACCTGAAGCATACAGCTGGTCCACCACTCTTCCAACAAACACCTCTATGATAACCCCCACACTGAGCACATCTAGGTGGAGCGGATCTCTGAGTCATAGGGATCGGAGCACTTGCCACTGAAGCTGCAGGTCTAAATCTCTATCTCTGGAACTGCACAGACCTACCAGCTGGTCTCTGGCTCCTACTACTCCGAGGAACAAAACTTCCTCTACCCCTCTTCGCAGAGGAAGACCCTGCCTCGAACTGGGGCCTTCTAACCCTAACCTCTTCTTCTGAAGCAGCTGCAATAACTTGAGCTCGCTCTATACTTCGAGCTGCTGTCACAAGCTGTGAGAAATCCTGATATCTGGATCCAGCCACTAAGCACATGATCGAGGGCCTCAATCCCTCCTCAAACCTCCTGCATCTATCAATCTCATCAGCAATGATACCCCCAGCATACTGACTCAGTCGAATAAACTCAACTTCATACTCAGTTATGGTCTGATGATCTTGCTTCAAATCTAGAAACTCTCTTTTCTTCCCATCTTTATACTCCCTAGGAGTATACTTCAACTCAAATTCCCTCAGAAAATCAGTGTAAGACAGTGTTGGAGAATCATCCATAGAATGGGGCACCGTCTTCCACCAATCGTAGGCATCTTTCTGCAGCAAAGATCTTGCATAGTCAAATTTTTCCTCAGGGGTAGCTTGTAACTGAATAAAGATCCTCTGTACTTTGTCAAGCCACTGTTCTGCTACAGCTGGATCAGTAGTACCAAGGAAATCCTCCGCTCCATACTTCCTTAGTTTATCATAGTGCCTCACAGATACCAAAGGCTGAGGGGGTGGTGGCACTGGTTGCACTGGTGCTTGTCTCATAACTTCCATCATATGTCTAAACCAGGCTGGCGGAACCTCCTCTCCAGCTGGTCTACCCGACACCGAAGCAGGTGCCTCCTCAACACTATCAACTCTAGCTCCCTCAGCAGGAGCGATACTCTCGGCACTACCCTCAATCGACTGACGTGAGTGAGAATCCATCACAACCTAAGTCTGCAAACACAACATACTACATCTTATTAAAGATCAGAGGTTGCCAATCCCAAACATGTATATTATTTCAAAACCAACTTTTTAAGTAAAATATTCTTTTTATTACATTTTACCTAGGCTGAGAATCTCAAACCTAGGCTCTGATACCAAAAATTGTAACACCCCTTCCCGACCTACGTGTGTAAGCTGAGTAGAGGAGCCACACTAACCTAATGTTGCTACCAATTTTACTTAGTCAAATTTTAGTTCCAATTTTTATAGAAATTTTGCCATAGTTTCACTTAAAAATTGAGTCCCAAGTGTCGACAAAACTGGTTTTTTTTTTTCTGATTTTTAAAAATATTTTTACACAAACCAATGCAACCAAAATCATTCTCAGTACACTTCCAATAAATCCCCCTTATAACCTCAACAACAACCTGCAAAAAGGATTTACACTTCTTGTAACACCCCCATATCCAATGCCCACACACTACAACCACAACAATGTAGCATAAGTGCATCAAACATAGGGATGCTACGGTTTTCTTAATATTCAAAACACTTTAAACTTGATACAATACCCTTATCATTATACATTATAGAAAAGTAGATCATTTACTTATAAAACAAAACATATTAGTTATATATATATACATTTAAATATTACCCAGCGGAAGTTATAAAATATGTACATATTTACAAACACTTGATTACATATTTAAATATATCCATACTTTTACATTATAAACATTACTTTACAAAATATAAAGAAGTATACATGATTGGCAATTCTCTTCTGATCTTTAAGTTCCCAAAATCAACTCTTCAAGGTCTACTCTCACTTGGTCTTGATGAACTCTCGGGTTCGACTCTATCAGCTCTATTACCTGCGCGATTAAACACTATCGCGCTAAGCCAAGGGCTTAGTAAGATAATTCATGCTAAAATGCAATGTCACAAATTAATTACATATATCAATCAAAAGCATATTATTTATTCAATATGTTGCTTTGTTCAATGTCACATCAATATTCATATAATAGCACCATTCATTATACTCATTTAAATTTATCATTATAGCCAACAACTATGACTTTATATACGTACCCTTTCCCAACCAGGTCGGTTGCCCTCCAATCCCAAGGGTCCGCAGGAGGCAAAAAGGCACGTATAACATTATCAGTAACATACCTTTCCCCATCCAGGTCGGTTGTCCAAGTTCGGTTGCCCATTCCAATGGGTCTGCATGGTTCCGCATGAGGCAAATAGGTACGTATAATACTGACTATATCGAACCTTCCTCCTACCAGATCGGTAGTCCAAGATCGGTTGCCCAACCCACTGGGTCCGCATGGTTCCGCAGGAGACGGATAGGTCCGTTCATTAAACTTATCAATACCTTTTCAATTCATTTCTTTTTCACAAGCAAGTTAAGCAATCATTATATACAATATTCATTACATTATCTAAACACTCACATTATTATTCAATCCTATCATCAATGCATGCTTCAATCATATTTCATTTGAATCACTATAACATCTTTGGTATAACATTTCAATGTGCATTACTCATGAAACACATTACCATTCACAATGCATAACATAACATTATTCAATCTCAACAATGCAATTAGGGCAATTCAACCTCTTCACAACCTAATCCAAAAGGAATATTAGCAAAATGACCATATAAATAGTACATTCTGGTTTTAGACTCCATTTTATCCTTATTTTGAAAAATTGTATAAAATAATCTACTTGACTAAAAATTCTAAAATTTTTACAGAATTTAGTTTTGTATCTTAAAATCATTCCTTTAAAATTTCAGATCAAACTGAACACAAAATCTTGGTCAAATAGTTCACCTAACCAGACTGCCCCAATTGCCCTGCATCCTGGCAGCAATTCTGAACTTTGTGAATTCCATAAATCAAATTCAATCAACGTGGTTCCAAATTATTTTTCTCAAATACTAGACTCACTAAGCAACAACATATCCAAAATTCAATTGGATATGAGTTTTCTACATTTTATTAAAAATCCCGAAATACAGCTGTCTCAGTTAAGGTACCTGCTGGAACAGGTCTAATAAAAATAATCTTTCTAAACTCATAACCATTCCAAAATCGAATCAACATATTTTTCAGTCATTCTAGACTCATAGAGACACAACATATCAAAAATTCACTTCAAAAACATTTCTCTATAATTAATTAAAAATCATACAAATCACAGCCTTTACTAATTGTAAAACAGAAACAATTTCACTAAACACAACTCTTACTCTTCCATCACCAACACCAACCCAACTTCTCATCTATCAAGCAAAATCAATACTTAAAATCACACCATAAGCAACTTAATCATACCATCATCAAATCACAACTCAACTCAAGCATAACTTCAAAAATAACAAGGGTAAACAAGAGCAAACTTACTAAATAATGAAATTCCTTGAAACTCCAACTTGTAACTTTGAAAACTTCCTTCACTTTGAACTTGAAATCATCAAAACCATCACTTGTTCTCTTGCTCTCTTCTCTCTTTAATGAGCCGGCCACCCAACAACAAGAAGAAGAAGAAATGATCAAGAAACACAAAGTCAATAGGCATTAAATACCCATCCAAAAGAAAATTACTATAATACCCTCATCCATTTAACTAAGCTTTTGTCATATCTATACCCATTTAAGTAATTCACAACCAACACAAAAATATCCTCTTTCCTTGACTTTCCATTTTGACCACTTTATATGTTATATATATCACCATATAAGCAACATATACAATTATCTCTAAACCCTCTTTTCTTTCCCAACCACCATACAAAAACATTCTCTTCCCATTTCTCAATTCAAACCAACAACAACAACAACAAAACTTCTAGGGCATGCATAGGGATATTACATTGGCCAAGTAATGTGTATGTGCCTATCTAAAGTGCAACAATTCTTGCTTAAGTAGAAATGATTCCCAAGTTTAGTATGGTAACGAGGGTTGTCATGTTATAGATATGTTAATTTGGAAAATCAAGTCCTGAGATGCATTGACATTAATTTGGCAAAGCCAACATTTGATTTCAAAATTAAAATTCAAAACAATAAAAAAAAAAAGAGAAAGAGAGTTTTGTCATACAAAGCCTTTAAATTAAGGGAAGTATGTTGAACTTCCAAAGGACACATTGGGCAAAGGAAATGATTATTGGCAAAGTTATGTATAAACTACCAACCGACATGCTGAAATATAGTTTGAAATGGATGCATCCCCGACTCTGCTGCTTAGGGTCTCCACCACTCATGTTTTTAACATCTTGAAGATAAAAGCCACAAATGCAAAGCTTTCGATCATTCCAATGCAAGACTTGAACAAGCGTCAAAAAGGAACCAATGAGAACACTTCTGCTGATCACCTTGGTCTGTGAGTCAATGGAATGACTGTAAGTATTATTCATGCATATCATGCATACATGAGCATATCACATCGCACTTTCTTATCTTGTATTGTCTATTCTCTATCAAAGTGAACAGCAAACACCCTGTGAAGTAAACAATCAAAAGAAGATATCAAATCAGGGGGGGCATAGAAAGCCCATTGCTTGAGAAAGCTCCAGTAATTTTGCAAAGAGAAGAAATGCGTGCTTGTGCGAAGAACTAAACAACAAAAACATCAATCAGAGCCCGCATAGAAAAATCATGATTTTGGGCCTACACAGGGGGCAAAGTTTCTCCTTTTCAATTTTTTGAGTTTATTTATAAAACATTTTCAAACTCACTTGCAAGTATTTCGCCACACAGGGGGCAGGAGAAGATATGAGAACCAACTAAAAATAGCTGAATTTTTGCAAAAAGGAAGAACAAAAGAATGGAACATTAGAACTATCAAAAGAATGAAGATGCAAAAGACAAAAGATCGGTCTAGCTAAAAAAACTGAAGCAAGGGTAAAGACTCGATCTCTAATGGATAAAGATCCATGTTTCAAGGGTAAAGACCCTGTGAGAGGGGATTTTTGCCCCCACTCACGGTGGAATGGTTCTTGCGACTTCGACACTGTACATAAGTCCGGAGAAAATGGAGTAGCCACCTGGACGGGCAAAGAAAAAAGAAAGGGGTGGATGACTCAATTCCTAAGGAATCCTCAACCCCCTAATGGGTTCAGAAAGTTGGGTACGTCTGGGGAAGGTGAGAAATGGCCCAGCACCCCCACAACGCTCGGTTCATTGAAACCGGCCTCCTTTATAGGTCTGAATATTTTAAAATTCTTAATTATAACAATGTTATCCATATTACACACAATAATTAAAACAAAGCATCGATATATTGAAAATCAAAACAATGTCCAAGCAAAACAAATAAATGGACACCCATCCGAAGATAGAAACATGCCCTTACATCAATGCCTAAATGGGACACCCACCGAAA
The DNA here is from genome assembly GCA_947685225.1 of Garcia nutans. Lineage (NCBI taxonomy): Eukaryota > Viridiplantae > Streptophyta > Magnoliopsida > Malpighiales > Euphorbiaceae > Garcia > Garcia nutans. Next base: position 44,463,399 of record CANTUV010000045.1, read on the forward strand.
GGTAGAAACATGTCCTTTACATTGGTTCTAAAATCAAAAAGAAATTTAAATTACATGATATTTAACTAATGAGGTATCCACCAAGTGAAAACATACCTCTTACAACATTTGGAAATCTAAATAAATTGATAAAAGTAAATAACCATTCATCATAAATAAATCATTCGTCAAAGGTATTAAACATCAATAGAAAGTAAACATCCATCCATGATAAATTAAATAAACCAAGCATTAAACTTAAATAAATTAAAGCATATCAAATAAATCAAAGCATAATCAAATATAAAATTGAATAAAGCAAGTAAAGATTCAAATTAGGGCTACTGTTTCCATTTAAGGTTCTTTATTCCAATTATTTAGGGTTTTGGAATTTTATGGGTTTAAGCTACTGTGTTTTTAAGAGAATTAAAATGAATTAAAGTTTTATGATTCAAGAAGTTGGTAAAATTCTTTGATTGACTAAATTAGGGTTTGTGATGTAAAATCATGAATTTAGAGTTTTGGCTCTTCAAAACACTTAGATTATGACTTTCGGTTACTCAATTATTATTTTGAGCTTACTGTGTAAAATTATGTTTATATGGTTTTTAAAGTTTTAAAGATTAGGGTTTAGAAAATTTTAGGGTTTAGGTTTTAAGAGAGTTAGGGTTCACTATTTTAGGTTTTAGAGTTGAATTAGGGTTTTAGGATTTATGATTTAAGGTTTCGGGGAATAAATTAATTTTTAGAATTTGGAAAAAAACAATTAATAACTTTATGAAGTTTTATGAAAATGATTTAAAGTTTATTGAAGCAAAAAAGAAGTTTTTAGAGCTTTTGGGAAGGAATAGAACTCAATTTAGAGTTTTGAAAATTTAGAAAGCAAATTAGCGTTTTGAGGTTTTGAAGAAACAAAACTAACAACTTTAGATTTTTTGGAAAACAAAGCAACGAATTAAGGTTTTTAAACTTTAGATTAAGTGAATTGTGGTTCTAAGGTTTTTGAATTAAAAGGAAAAAAAAAGATGATTAAGCTACTGTGAAAAAAAATAAAAAGAAATTAAGAACTCAAACCGTGGTTCGTAGGTTACACCAAAAATTGCTTCTTGGATGAACAAAAACAAAGTCAAGCTTTGCTGCCTTTGAATTCCTTGAATTGTTTTTCTGCTCTCTCAAAAAAAGAAATCAGGTTGATTCACTGCCTTTCCCACTTAGTTTCAGATCCAATTTTTGATCAATTTCTCCTCCGATTTCTTCCTCCATTTTTGTGTTGTTTTTTGGTCTTATTTATAGAAGAATTTTATGGTTAATCATAGTTATTCACGGAAACTAATATTGATAAGAAAAGGAAACTGAAACCTAATTGCATTAGGTTTCGAAAAAATTTGCGTTGGAAAAATTTTGCTAGTGAAAAAAACTGCTGTGGAAAAATTGCACTGGCGAAAAAAAATTGCCGCAGTTGGCTGCGACGGGGGCGAGGACTGGCCTGCAGGAAGTTCTTGCGGGCGAAATGGCTTTGGAGTCAATTTTTTCGTTGCCGATTTTTTATTTTTATTTTTATTTTTTGATTTTTATTTATTTATTTTTATTCTTTATAGATACTAAGCAAAAATTATTTAATTAAGATAACAAAAATTATTTTGGACTAATTAAAATATATTGGATAAAACAAAAATTATTTTGGACTATTTAAAATATATTGGACCAGACTGGGTCAAAAATTAAGGGTCAACAGTTTGCCCCCTGCTTGAATGATTTGAGACTTTAGTGAAAGAGAGTGAAAAGCAATAAGACTTAATTTTTGAGATAGTTGAGGTTTTGGGCTTTGGACCCGGTTCGAGTTCTGGACACAAGGATAATTCTAGGTTCTGGACCTAAGGAAAATTTAAGTTTTTGACCCGAGCTAAGTTCTGGACTTAGAAAAGATTCTAGGCTCTGGACCTAAGGGTAATTTAGTTTCTAGGCCCGAGCTAAGTTTTGGACTTAGAAGAAATTTTAGGTTCTAGACCTAAGTAAAATTTGGGTTCTGGACCCGATTCGAGTTCTGGACTCAAGGATAATTCTAGGTTATGGACCTAAGAAAAATTTGGGTTCTGGACCCGATTCGAGTTTTGGACTAAAGGATAATTCTAGCTTCTAGACCTAAGAAAAATTTGGGTTCTGGACCCGAGCTAAGTTCTTTGGACTTAGAAATAATTCTAGGTTCTGGACCTAAAGAAAATTTGGGTTCTGGACTCGATTCGAGTTCTGGACTCAAGGATAATTCTAGGTTCTGGACCTAAGAAAAATTTGAGTTCTGGACTCGAGCTAAGTTCTTTGGACTTAGAAATAATTCTAGGTTCTAGACCTAAAGAAAATTTGGGTTCCGGACCCGAGCTAAGTTCTGGACTTAAAAGAGATTCTAGGTTCTGGACCTAAGGGTAATTTGGGTTCTAGACCTGAGCTAAGTTCTGGACTTAAAAGAGATTCTAGGTTCTGGATCTTAAGGAAAATTTGGGTTCTAGACCCGATTCGAGTTCTGGACTCAAGGATAATTCTAGGTTCTGGACCTAAGAAAAATTTGGGTTCTGGACCCGAGCTAAGTTCTAGACTTAGAGATAAATTATAGGTTCTGGACCTAAGGAAATTTTGGGTTCTAGACCTGGGCTAAGTTCTGGACTTAAAAGAGATTCTAGGTTCTGGACCCAAGCTAAGTTCTTGGACTTAGAAATAAATTCTAGGTTATGGACCTAAGGAAAATTGGGGTTCTGGACCCGAGCTAAGTTCTGGACTTAAAAGAGATTCTAGGTTCTGAACCTAAAGAAAATTTGGGCTCTGGACCCGAGCTAAGTTCTGGACTTAGAAAAGAATCTAGGTTCTAGACCTAAGGAAAATTTGGGTTTTGGACCCGAGCTAATAATTTTTTATTTCAAAAATGTTTGGCTAATTTTTATGCATATGTTTTCTTCTTACACTATGCGTGTAAAAAATATTTATATACACGCAATTATTTGAATGATTAAAGTGAATAATTGAATTTACTGTTTATTTAATATGTAGTCATTGTTATGCACTATTTACTATTCATAAATAGTAAATTTACTATTCAAAAATAGTAGCAAATAGTATTTACTATTGAAAATAGTAATTTTACTATTTATAAATTTATGAATAGTAAATTTACTATTTATCAATAGTAAAGTTTATTATTCATGAATAGTAAAATTTACTATTTATGAACATTTTTGAATTTTGGTTTTTTGCTTGCCGTTTCTCTATATAAACTGATGAGTTCTTCAATTTTATTCACAACAAAACTTTCAAATTCTATAATTCTCTCAAATTGTTTTCGAATTTAGCACATAGTTTAAAAAAAATGTCTGTTTCAAGATCAGGGACTCATTCTAATGCCGAGTTATTGGAGTTTATTCGGCATCATGAAGATGAAAATATAGATATACTAGCGGGGATGCTGCTTCATCTTAGTTCCAATGAAAAGAGCGCGGTAATTATTTTTCTCTTTCTTTTCTCTTGATTTTTCGTTTTTCTGTTTTGTGCTTTTTTTATTTTTTTATATTTTGTTATATTTTTGTTATATATATATATTTTTGTTATTATTTTTATTTTTGAGTTTTTGATTTTTTACTATTTATATTTTTTCTATTATTTTTTATTTTTATGTATGTTTTATATTATGCTCTTTTTATTATTATTGTGTTTGCCTTCATTTTTTATTTATATTTGTTATTATTATCCTCCTTTAGAAAAAATAAATTAATTTAAGCAGATAGAATAATATGTACTTACCTGGTATTAACTTACCTTGGTCTGTGTTAGTATGATCGTTGCATTGTTTGGGCTGGAGGGTGTATTTACAAAGCCCGACAATGGCACGATGTAGTGCCTTCTCGGGTAAGGCGGATTATCCAAGATTGCGGCTTTGAGCAGTTCATCTTACAATTACCATCCGAGGAATATCAGATAGACTGGAGCGTAGTCCAGGCACTTACAGAGTGATGGTTGGACACGACTGTGAAACCTCTGGTTTTTAGGAAATTTAGAGACCAGGGGTAAAATGGTAATTTTACACTCTTTATATATTCAAGGGCATTTTAAGTCGTTTGGTACTTATTTTTATATTGGGGTTGACGAGATGGTCATTTTAAGTATAATATTGTATTTTTAGCTTTGGAGGTATTTTGGTCATTTCGGAGGTCGGAAAATTTTCGAGATCGATTTTGAAATTTATATTGCCATTTTCATGACCATGATGTCATTATGATCGTTTTGACTATAATTGGGTTTTATTTTAAGTAATTTTTTGAGTAATTAATAATTAACTAATAAATTAAATTAAATAGAATAAACTAGTTTAAGGACCTATTGGTAATTTATCACCCAAATTACTATAAATATGGGTGTTAGGGCACCCAATTAGAAGCCTAGGAGCCTTGTGCCGTCAGAGAAAGAAAAGAGGAAGAAAAAAATTAAATTTTGGGAAAAAAATTAAATTTTGGTAAAAAATCAGAGCAGTGTCGTTTGGTCAGAGCGCGCGCGGAAAGCTGGTGTCGTTCGGCGTGCGGAGTGTGTCATTCGGCGTAGAGCTGCGGGCTGGAGGGCGTGTCATCGGGCATGCCACGCGCGTCCTTTGGCAGGGCAGTGTGATCTAAGGCCTGTCGTTTGGGGCTTCTCAATTCTGGCAGTTTTGAGATTTTGAGGCTTTCTTCAATTTCTTTTAATTTCTTCCAACTTCATGGCATGATTTCTATTATTTGGTGTTAGTATAACATATATGATGTTTAAAAATAAAATTTTAAGGTTGATTTCGATTTTTAATGAATTTAAATAGATTAAATTGTTTAAGGGTGTTATTGGTGTTATTGAGTTTGGATTTAAGATTAATGAAAATAGGTTTATGATTTGTAACCACATTTGATTTGGATCTGTTCTAAGGATGTTAAACTTGATCTAGAAATTTATTTTGAAATTTTCATGTTTGATTTATATTTTTAATTCATTAATAAAGTGAAAATTTATTACTGCTTGTGATTGCTGATTTTCCAGTAGATTTGTCGAATTTTTAAAAATTATTGGTAAATGATCTAGGTCTGAATTTTTGATATGTTTTAGGATATGATGTTAGGTATTTATAAAAAATATTTTGAGGTCTGTTTCAAATGTTTGTGTTTCGAAATAAATTTATTTCTCAACTGCTGGCAGTATGGTAACTGGTTGTATAAAGTTGTTTATAAAATTAATTTGAGGGACCTATATGTTTACGAAAAATTCTGAAATTTTTATATGTTCTTTATGTTGGAGTTATTTGTATGGGAAAAATAATTGGGAATTTTTACTGTAACTGTAAGGGGACGGAATTGATGTGTTTTTGGCAAACGGTCTGTTGGGTTCCAAGCTGGAACTAGAATATCACAAAGTATTTTTGAGGGACTAAACCAATTCCGATTGCTATGAAATTTTGCACGGCATGCACTTGTATATTGGATCACCTTCTGGAATTTTTCCAAAATTTTTAAGAGTTAAAATTATTTTCTGCGATTTTTTGAAATCAATCACTATATTAGTAAACTTTATTAGTTTTAGTTGAAAATGTGATTTTAGGATTTCGTGAGGAGTTTTATATAAAAATGTTTAATGTTTGGATTAAATAAGTAAATTTTGATATTCTGAAAGTTAGAACCTTGGTTTATTTAGTGGACTTTTGAAATTTAAGTTAGGATAGGTTTAATTGCCAAGTTAAACCATGGTCTTGGTTTGAGCCGATTTGGCTCAATATAAAATTTGATTTTTTGTAAATTGATGGATTATAGGTCAGATTGTATCTTTAATTTAATTTTGATGCTCTAACGATCGCTGAGATGAAATTACTTAGAAATATGTACTAGAGTTATTTTTCATTATTTGACTACATGTTTGATGTTTCGTCATTCACGGCATGCATGACATTCATCATGTTAGATATATTAGTGATATAGATTATTGGGCCATGTAAACATTTTCTTAGGCGATAACCAAACCGGTGCTCAAAATCAGTAGGTCGGTGAGGGTGCCTGGATTTCTCCGCAAACTAGGTAAGTTTCATGGGTGTATGTGATTACTTTTGATGTGCTACTTGCTAACCAAATACTATATATATATTATAGCCCTTCTCAATATATATTTATTCCTTTCAATCTCGCTAGACTATTCTTTCTACCCAAGCATTGCATGTGAATAGAAGACAGAGAAACGTATGTGTTTGATTTATTAATTGTATTAAATGAACTTGAAAATCTTTGTGTTGTGTGATGGTGTGTCATATGGGGACGGAGGTTATTGATTGAGATTGTTCATTGACTATTGCTATTGATTGTTCATTGAGGCTATAAGCCTGATTACTCATTGGGGTTATAAGCCCGATTGTACATTGATATTGATTGAAGGAGGAGGTATTATGATATTGGTAGACCCCGACACACCATCTTGTATGAATTGATTGTGATTGAAGTTCTTGTTATATATATTGTTTATTGTTAGAGAAAAGTTTCTCTGCCTCTCATGAGCTTACTGGGCGTCTATATAACGCTCACACCCCTATAGACTGATTTTGCAGGTTCAGAGCGTCTGTTAGCATACGTCGTTATTTCTTCGCAGTCATTCCTTTAAATTTCTTGTCATCAATCTTGGTTAGACATTTTCTGTTTCTAAATATAGATTTCTAGAATAAAATATGAGCGGACTAAGTCCGAACCCTTTGCTTGTAATAAGAGTGGAATATTTCCTCTCATTTGTGATTGCATTTAAGAGTGGAACATTTAAATATCTTGCATTATAACTAGAACATTTGGAACATGAAATTGAGTGTATTGAACTTAGAAAAGGATTATGTACTATGTTAATTAGTAAGTATTCAGGCTTGTATTGTTGTGCTTAGGTACAGCTATACGCCGGTTACGGTTTCCCAGTTGGGTCGTGACAAAAGTGGTATCAGAGCCTTAGGTTTCATTTTTGTTTAAACATTATCTAGAAATCATTAGGATCCTCCATTTCAAATTCTTTGCTTCCTTTCTGCATTAACCAAGTTGTTTCTCTACTAGCAGGTGCAATGTCTCAACAAGATACTTGATTTCCTTTACTTGGTGGGGCCAGTAACGTTAGGATATCGGCATAAGCTGAGCATTAGCTAGCTATTCACATGGAGGAGCCTACTTTACCACGTAGACGTGGAAGACCTCAGAGAGTAGTAAATGAAAATGTGCAAGGGATGGAAGATCAGAATTTTGTACCAGAGAATGAAGATTTAATTGATGTGCCACTCAGAGGAGAACAAGAGCCACCACCTCTAGCTCGTGATAATGTGCCTGTTTCAGAAGGGGCACCAGCTGCTGCAGTGGGTCGAGATGAATACTTGGCTACCTTTCAGACTGTTACTAGGTCCTTGGAAGCTCCTGCTGATGGATTTGTTCGACTTGCCCAGAATATAGGACAAAATAATGTACAGGCAAATGTTCAACCTCCAGTTACTGGTGACAGGTTAACTGATGATGTGGACCTGCATAGATTCATCAGAGTTGATCCACCAACATTTTTTAACCTTGCTACAGAAGATCCATTGGCATTTCTTAGTAGGATCAAAAAGATTTGCGATGCTTTAAAATGTACTGAAAAGAGAGCTATAGAGTTAGCAGGGCATCAACTTCAAAAATCAGCTGAGGAGTGGTACAAAGTTTCTATCCAGGGAAAGATTGAAAAATGGGAGGAATTCATGAAAAAGTTTATGTAGAATTTTATGCCTCCAAATGTGATAAAGGCCAAGGCTAGGGAATTTGAGACTTTGACTCAGGGCAACAAGTCCATAGCTGAGTACTGGGAAAAATTTCAAGAATTGAAGAAGTTTGCTACCCGGGTGTCCCAAGACGATGAATCTATGACAGATAGGTTTATGGATGGCCTGAATGATAGATATTATGAACTGATAGCCAGTCATAATTATAAGGAGCTTCACTTGACAGTTAATATGGCTTTGGGTTTGGAAAATAGAAAAAGGAAAGATGACACTGGTGAGTCAAGCAGGAAGAGGAGTAGACAAGACAATCAGCAAAATTATCAAGGACAATATAATGGCCAGAGAAATAATAATGGCAGTGGACGTTATCAACAACAATAGGGTTTCACAAACCCTATTTGTGATTTTTGTGGTAATCGCCATGCAGGAGATTACCGAAAAATGACAGGTGCTTGTTGCGCTCAAATTAATTACTACTACAAGCGGCACTCGCAAGTATACGAGGTAGCTGTAGCAAAGGTGATTGCCCCAAGGTCGTTTCCCCAAGAAGGTGTGGTTCATAATAGCTTAATTGACAAATTATTTAAATGCGAAAGTTTGTTGTGTTAGAATGTAAAAGAACAATTTAAACCTAAGATTAAGGAGTGTAGGGTTGATGTATGAAAGTTGTACAAGATCAAATCGATTCTTGGGAAGGTGCCTAGGGTTATAGGTCCATTCAATCAAAACTCATTTCTCAATTATCCATTAACATAACCTTGTAAATTAATTTGTTCCTTAAGGTTAATTGGTCAATTACCAATTCATTAGTTCTCGTATTCATGAAATAGCAATAACCAATTATTTTACATTTGCAAATTAATGAAACCCTAGAACTTATATTTCTAATTCATTCATAGGGTAGTCGATTGCATAATTCTGATATCAAATTTCACCTCTCAGTCCTTCATTTAATATCTAGAGATCAATAGGTAGCTAATCTATTAACCTAGCATACAATCCAATGCAATCAACCAACAACAAGGTACATCAATGGAAATATCAAATCAAAGCTTTCAATCAAATATACTACAAACCCTAAGCATGGGTTTTTAGCTCAACATAATCAATTTAAAACATTCAAGCAACTCAATATAAATCAAATACAAATTGTTCATTTGCAATATCAATTCCCTTAATATAACAAAACAATATTGAAATGAATTAAAAGAGAGAATAGAAAAACCCCTTGTGAAGATGCAAAGAGTAGGATTACTAGTCTTCCTCCTAGCTCCACTTTGATGTTTGATGAAGAAGTCAAGCCCTCTTCAATGGTGATTCTCCTTTGCAATATGGAATGGAGCTTTCTCAAGTCACCAAACCTTCAACTGATTATGCCTTTGAGAGATAGAATGGAGCTTTCTCAAGTCACCAAACCTTCAATAAGCTTCTTCAACATTCAAGAGCTTGTTAACCCAATTTATCCCAAAGAACCTCAAAGATCTTATCAATGGAAGATGGAGAAGATGAAGATGGAGGATGAAGATGAGGGACAAGGAGAGTGTCACTCTCTCCTCATCCCAAATTATGTTTGCCCTCTCCTTCTCTTTTCTTTTCTCTAACTCAAACCCTATCCGTCCCCTTTTCTTTGTCATGCGAAAGAACTTAAATAGACAATAAGGGTGACACGGCCAAGCTTGGGTGAACTTGGCCGTGTTTCATGGTCTTTTTCCTACTTTCCATTAGGTGACACGGCCAAGCCAAGGTTGGCTTGGCCGTGTCTCTTGATTTCCATGGGACACGGCCAAGACAGTTAGCCGTGTCCCTCACTGGCTCTTCCTTTCTTTCTTTATTTCTTTCTTTGGAGTTGAGTGTGTGACACGGCCAAGCTTAGGTGAGCTTGGCCGTGTCTGAGGTATTTGGAGGGACACGGCCACAAGCTTGGCCGTGTCCCTTGAGTGTGTCTCCTTCTGATCTTTTGGACTTCTTCTTAGCTTGGTATGGGACACGGCCACAAGCTTGGCCGTGTCCCTTGAGTGTTTCAGCTACTGTCCATTGTTTTCTTCCTCACTTGGTTCCTTGCTTTTTCCTTCCTCTCTTGTCTTAGGTTTTGCCCTTAAGATGATGTTTGCTTATTAACCTAAAATAAACACTTAAACAAACTTTAAACAAGAATCAAATAAACATTAACCAACAACAAATAAATACCAAACTAAAAACTAGAACAAAAATGACATAAACACTGAAATAAATTAAAACTACCAAAATTGATGAAAACACTAAATAAACAGATTAAAGCTACCAAAATACCTAAATAAAACAATAATCATCATAATAAATAAGATACAATTCTATGACAAAAACTAATAAAACAACTACCCCACACTTAATTCCTTGCTTGTCCCCAAGCAAGGCTAAAATCAAAACACACTAACAAGATAAATTTTGTTAAGTTCAAGAGTTATAAATATGCATCAAGACTTCCTTATCCCTAAATCCGCAATCAATATTGAATCAAACAAAATCGACACCCATGAAATTAAATGGTTTTCCATGCATAACCTATGTTGTCGCTCCCTCACCAACTCTTACAAGTGTTTGATCATGGTGGTGTTTACACTCATAACAATCAATGAAAGATTATTACCATAGGCTTGCTTTTCAATCAAATCTCCACCACAAATAACAATTAAGCATCAATCAAAAGGTCTTTATTGGGTTGTAATGGGGCTAAGGTAAAGGCATGGCATTTAGGAAATGTGAGCTTAATCATTAAGTTCAAGAGGACTTTAAGAATGAAGTACCCGATCATTTACATAACCCAACAATCCCAAAACACCTTCCTCTCATCTACCCCTTGACATTAAAGAGCTTTTCAAGGGAACTCACTTATTAAATCTTGCAATGATACATTCCAACCTTTCAACAAGAACAACAATTATTCTTATTATTATATATATATTTTTTACTTTTTCTTTTCTTTTTCCTTTTTTTTTATTTTTTTTTATTTTTTTTATATTTTTTATTTTACTTTGCAATCTTAAACCTACTAAATTTAACCCCCACACTTAATTCAACACAACACTCGGTTATAGACGCTCTTAAAATGCTCTTGACCTAATGAAAGGGTAAGAGTTAAACAACAAGGTTCAAGCTAATGGTGTTGTGAAAAAGAAAGAAAAGCAAAAATAAAATAAGCTCAAAATTGGCTAACTAAGGTTGAATATAGGGTTGGTCTTTTTAAGCCAAAGTGGTTAACCTAATTGCCTTAATCATCTTGATGCCAAATTGAAATTTTTATGTAATCTTAAAATGCATTTCAAAGCAAGTTCAAGTAATTCATCAATCAAAGATGTTTACCCACAAAAAGAATAATAAGTTGATGGCTTAATTCCTCACTAGGTTAATGGCAATGCAAAGAAAAACCAACAAAATTGATAATAAGCACCAATTTTACTCAATTCTCAAATTCATGCTTCAAAAATTCAAAGGTCATCTATCAACAATTTTATAACAATTGAACTTTCTAAAACTCATTTATTCAAAGAAAAACATTAAAAACATTAACTAAACTTAAACAAAAATAACTTAAAAGTAAAAACACAAAAACACAAAATGCAATTAAAAGTAAAAACACAAAACATAAAATGTACCCCACACTTAAAGATTCACATTGTCCTCAATGTGAGCATGCATACTACAGAGGGGGTTTAGATGAAACCTGATTTCCATCGTTCCCATATACGATGTGTAGGGCTCCTTCCACCCATAATGCAATTTGAGCCCATGACTGAGAGGATGAACAAAATGTAACTTTGAAATGTACCCGATGTATGGCAACCACTAAATAGTATTCCTTGAAGAGAATATGTCTCAAAGGGACATGTGAAGTTCGCCTCAGGGTGATCCTCCAGTGCTATAGGAACGTGGTAATAATCTTTGTCTTTGTGCAACCTGGGCATATTAGATTTCTGCTCTTCCTTACCACCAAGAGTAGTAGAAATGACTTTTGGGGACTCTTTAAGTTCAACCAAGTTTGGTTGAATCACTTCTTCATCCACTTTAACAATGTTAAGTCCCATCTCAACAACCTCAGCATCTTGCTCCTCATCTTTCAAGCTACATGGAAATGGATTTGGTGGCCTATCAGGATTGGAAAATTCATGCAACTTTGGTGAGGTTAATGCCTCCAAATTCTCCTTCTCATTTGATTGGCTTAACTCCTCAATGTTGGTTTGAATCTCCTCGCCATTATCTTCTTGATTAGTGCCTGCATCCAAAGAATCACAAAATTTGTTATATATTACCTGTTCACTCTTCAAATTTGTGATTACCTTGACTTACTCCAATTGGCTAGGAAATTCCTCTTCTTGGTGTGCTTGGAGTTGATGTGCCAGTTGCCTAACTTGCAATTCCATCCTCTTCAATGATTCCTCCAACGAATCTAACCTCTCATTGCTCCTTTCCTAATTTTGTGTGCTAATTTGAAGTTAAGCATTCAAATCATCTTCCACTGTGGATTTCTCAAATTGATTTTGATTTTGTGCACTAATTTGAATGAAGGCATTCAAACTATCTTCCAAAGTGGGTTTCTTAAGTCGATCTTGATTTTGTGCACTAATTTGAATGAAGGCATTTAAACTATCCTCCAATGTGGGTTTCTTAAGGAAATCTTGATTTGAATATTGTTCTTGAGAGTAAGAACTTCTCTGGTAAGGTTGAAAACAATTTTGAGGTGGAATGTGTTGCTGATTTTCCCAAGAAAAATTTGGTTGGCTTCCTCAGTTGGGATTATAAGGATTGGAATATGTGTCATTTCTACCCATTTGCTGGAAACCTTGGTTATCATATTCTTTCTCTTGCCATTCTTGGTATTATCCAAAACCCATTGAACACGTATTTGTACTATGGCCTACATTGCCACATGCTGCACATATCTCTTGGCGTGGCATAGTTGCTCTTCCTCTTGCATTTAGCACCTTAAGTTGATTCGTCAATTCTGCTAATTGCCAAGCCATTTCAGACTCATCGTTCCTATCAGAAACTCCCCCGTGCCTTAAAAACTGCATCCTTACAAAAGACACTTAGCAACTTAAAGAAAACAAACAAATAATTAAATTAAAAGAAAATCAAACAAAAACAAACAAACAATTAAAAGAAAATAAACAAACAATTAAATTGTAAAGAAGAATCAAACTATCACTACTTAAAAAACCTTCCCCGGCAACGGCACCAAAAACTTGTTGCGCTCAAATTAAGTACTACTATAAGTGTCACTTGCAAGTATACGAGGTAGCTGTAGCAAAGGTGATCACCCCAAGAAGGTGTGGTTCGTAATAGCTTGATTGACAAATTATTTAAATGCGAAAGTTTGTTGTGTTGGAATGTAAAAGAACAATTTAAACCTAAGATTAAGGAGTGTAGGGTTGATGTATGAAAGTTGTACAAGATCAAATCGATTCTTGGGAAGGTGCCTAGGGTTATAGGTCCATTCAATCAAAACTCAATTCTCAATTATCCATTAACATAACCTTGTAAATTAATTTGTTCCTTAAGGTTAATTAGTCAATTACCAATTCATTAGTTCTCACATTTATGAAATAGCAATAACCAATTATTTTACATTTGCAAATTAATGAAACCGTAGAACTTATATTTCTAATTCATTCATAGGGTAGTCAATTGCATAATTCTGATATCAAATTTCACCTCTCGGTCCTTCATTCAATATGTAAAGATCAATAGGTAGCTAATCTATTAACCTAGCATACAATCCAATGCAATCAACCAACAACAAGGTACATCAATGGAAATATCAAATCAAAGCTTTCAATCAAATATACTACAATCCCTAAGCATGGGTTTTTAGCTCAACATCATCAATTTAAAACATTCGTGCAACTCAATATAAATCAAATACAAATTGTTCATTTGCAATATCAATTCCCTTAATATAACAAAACAATATTGAAATGAATTAAAAGAGAGAATAGAAAAACCCCTTGTGAAGATGCCAAGAGTAGGATTACTAGTCTTCCTCCTAGCTCCACTTTGATGTTTGATGAAGAATTCAAGCCCTCTTTAATGGTGATTCTCCTTTGCAATATGGAATGGAGCTTTCTCAAGTCACCAAACCTTCAATAAGCTTCTTCAACATTCAAGATCTTGTTAACCCAACTTATCCTAAAGAACCTCAAAGATCTTATCAATGGAAGATGAAGATGGAGGATGAAGATGAGGGACAAGGAGAGTGTCACTCTCTCCTCATCCCAAATTATGTTTGCCCTCTCCTTCTCGTTTCTTTTCTCTAACTCAAACCCTAGTCGTCCCCTTTTCTTTATCGTGTGAAAGAACTTAAATAGACATTAAGGGTGACACAACCAAGTTTGGGTGAGCTTGGCCGTGTTTCATGGTCTTTTTCTTACTTTCCATTAGGTGACATGGCCAAGCCAAGGTTGGCTTGGCCATGTCTTTTGATTTCCATGGGACACGGCCAAGACAGTTGGCCATGTCCCTCACTGGCTCTTCCTTTCTTTCTTTCTTTCTTTCTTTCTTTCTTTGGAGTTGAGTGTGTGACACGGCCAAGCTTAGGTGAGCTTGGCCTTGTCTGAGGTATTTGGAGGGACACGGCCACAAGCTTGGCCATGTCCCTTGAGTGTGTCTCCTTCTGATCTTTTGGACTTCTTCTTAGCTTGGTATGGGACATGGCCACAAGCTTGGCCGTGTTCCTTGAGTGTGTCAGCTACTGTCCATTGTTTTCTTCCTCACTTGGTTCCTTGCTTTTTCCTTCCTCTCTTGTCTTAGGTTTTGCCCTTAAGATGATGTTTGCTTATTAGCCTAAAATAAAAACTTAAACAAACTTTAAACAAGAATCAAATAAACATTAACCAAAAACAAATAAACACCAAACTAAAAACTAGAACAAAAATGACATAAACACTGAAATAAATTAAAACTACCAAAATTGATGAAAACACTAAATAAACAGATTAAAGCTACCAAAATACCTAAATAAAACAATAATCATCATAATAAATAAGATACAATTCTATGACAAAAACTAATAAAATAGTGCTTGTTATAATTGTGGCCAAATGGGTCACCAAGTTAAGGACTGTCAGGTTCCAAGGCACAATCGAACTCGAACAGGACAACAAACTCAGTTCAGATCAGCCGGTAACCAAGGGCATTATAGTAACTATCAAAATGGTAATGGTTATGGCAGAGGTAATGGAGGCCGTGGTCAAAATGGTAGTCAAGGATACCGAGGTAGAGGCTACCAGGGTGGACGAGGTTACAATGGAGGAAGAGGTTACCAAGGTTATCAGGGCCAACAATATCAACAGGTTCGTGAGGCAAACCAGCATGGTAATCAAGGGTAGAATGTTAGAGCTGCTCAACTAATTGGACAACGAAATGGTCAAAATCAAAATCAGAATCACAATCAAGGCCAGAATCAGAATTATGCCCGAGTGTTCAACCTGAATAACCAGCAGGCGCAGGCTGACAATAATGTGGTGCAAGGTACTCTTTTTGTTTGTTCACTAGATGCACATATTTTAATGGATCCTGGAGCCACTCATTCATTCATATCACCTAGTTTTGCATCTAGATTGGGTAAAACATCTGAAATTATGGGTATGTCATTAATTGTTCACACGCCTTTAGGAGAAATGGTAGTCTGTAAAGGTGTATAAAGAATGTATAGTCAAACTCGAGAATGTTGAATTGCCTATAAATTTAGTTGTGTTAGATGTGATAGAGTTTGATGTCATTTTGGGTATGGATTGGTTAGCTCTTCATGGAGCTAATGTGGACTATAAAAATAAGACAGTTGTGTTCGCATATGAGAGTGACAAGACAGTGACATTTTATGGTTCCAAAATCAATGGCACTAGTCATTTAATCTCTGCTTTAGGAGCTAGAAGATTGCTAAGAAAGGGCTGTAATGCTTACCTTATTTCCATACAAGATGTGACCAAGGAAGAAGCAAAACTTGAAGATGTTCCTGTGGTGCGAGATTATGTAGATGTGTTTCCAGATGATCAACCCGGATTTCCTCCTGAAAGAGAGATTGAATTTTTCATTGATCTTGTACCTAGAACCAATCCTATTTCTATGCCACCATACAGAATGGTGCCAGCAGAGCTTAAGGAATTAAGAGAGCAGCTGAATGAACTATTACAGAAGGGGTATATCAGACTAAGTACTTCACCCTGGGGTGCTCCAGATCTCTTTGTGAAGAAGAAGGATGGATCAATGAGACTGTGTGTTGACTATCGACAGCTGAACAAGGTAACAGTGAAGAATAGATATCCGCTACCTAGGATTGATGATTTGTTCGATCAATTGCAGGGGGCAAAGTACTTCTCTAAAATTGATCTACGGTCGGATTATCATCAATTGAGGGTGAAGAAGAGTGACATACCTAAGACTACTTTCCTCATGAGGTATGGTCATTATGAATTTCTTGTAATGTCCTTTGGACTTACTAATGCTCCTGCTGCTTTTATGGACATGATGAATAGGGTGTTTAGTCCTTATCTTGACCGGTTTGTTGTCGTGTTTATCGATGACATTCTAGTCTATTCAAAATCCAGAGAGGAGCCTGAGCAACATTTGAAGATGGTTTTGCAGACCTTAAGAGAACATCAATTGTATGCTAAGTTCTCCAAATGTGAATTTTGGCTGGATCGAGTTGTATTTCTGGGTCATGTTATATCAGCAGAAGGTGTTTAGGTTGATCCAAATAAGATTAAAGCAGTCATGGATTGGCCAAGATCGAAGACTGTAACTGAAATACGGAGTTTCCTGGGATTAGCAGGATATTATAGAAGATTTGTCAAAGATTTTTCCAGATTGGCTGCTCCATTGACAAAGCTTACTCGTAAGGGTGTTAAGTTTGTTTGGGATGATGCTTGTGAGGAGAGTTTTACTACTCTTAAAGAGAGATTGACCACTGCACCAGTACTTATTTTGTCAGAGGGCACTGAAGGGTATTTTATTTATTGTGATGCATCCGGTGTTGGTTTGGGTTGTGTTCTAATGCAACATGGTAAGGTGGTTACCTATGCCTCTAGACAACTGAAAAAGCATGAGGTTAACTACCCTACACATGATTTAGAGATAGCTGCAGTTGTGTTTGCACTCAAGATTTGGAGACACTATCTTTATGGTGTCACTTACGAGATTTTTACCAACCATAAAAATCTCAAGTATGTGTATGCTTAGAAGGATCTAAACTTGAGACAGAGGAGATGGGTGGAGTTTCTTGAAGACTATGATTAAAACATTCAATATCATCCTGGTAAGGCAAATATTGTGGCAGATGCTTTAAGTCGTAAGTCTGTGGGAAGTCTATCGCACATATCGGTAGCTAGAAGACCCTTGATTTGGTAAGTACATCAATTGCTTGGTGATGCGTTGACTCTTCACATGTCTGAAAAGGAGATTGTCGGAAATAGAGGAGTAATTCTAGCTAATTTAACAGTCAAACTTGACATTTTAGATGAGATTGTCTCAGCCCAGAGTAAAGATGAGGAATTGGAAGCGATTCATCAAAAATTCTTAACAGGCGAATCCAAGGGTTTCTTGATAGATGAAAAAGGAGTTTTACAGTTTGGTTCGAGAATGTGTGTTCCTACAGTAGATGATTTAAAGACTCGAATTTTAAAAGAAGCTCACTCTTCCAAATACACCATACATCCTGGTTCTACTTAGATGTATCGAGATTTAAAGCAGATGTACTGGTGGAAAGGGATGAAGAATGATGTTGCAGAGTTTGTGTCCCAATGCTTACCTTGTCAACAGGTTAAATATGAACACCACAAACCAGCAGGTTTGCTCAAGGAATTGCCACTACCTGAATGGAAATGGGAAAAACTCACCATGGATTTTGTTGTTGGGTTGCCTAAAACACCTGGTGGCTATGATTCAATTTGGGTGATAGTTGATAGATTGACCAAGTCAACACACTTTCTCCCAGTTAATACTAAGTATACAGTCTCTCAGTATGTAAAGCTATATGTTAATCGGATTGTGAGCTTACATGGAGTACCAGTCTCTACTGTGTCTGACAGGGGTGCCCAATTCACTTCAATATTTTGGCAGAAACTTTAGAAAGGATTAGGCACTGATCTTAATTACAGCACAGCTTTTCATCCACAGATGGATGGTCAGTCAGAACGAACTATTTAGACTTTAGAAGACATGTTGCAGTTGTGTGTTTTGGATTTCAAAGGCAATTGGGCAGATCATCTTTCATTAGTGGAGTTCACCTACAATAATAGTTATCAAGCTAGCATTGGCATGGCTCCTTTTGAAGCATTGTATGGTAGAAGGTGTAGAACTCCATTGTACTGGGAGGAGGTCGGTGAGTGCCGAATTGAGGGTCCTGAACTTTTACAATATAATGCTCAGGTTGTGCCAGTCATTGAGGATCAGATTCGGACTGCTTTTAGTAGACAGAAGAGTTATGCTGATCTTAAAAGGAGGCATTTAGAGTTTGCTATTGGTGATAAAGTATTCTTGAAAGTGTCACCTTTTAAAGAAATTATGAGGTTTGGCAAGAAGGGTAAACTAGCTCCGAGGTACATTGGTCCGTATGAGATCATTGAAAGGATTGGTGATGTGGCTTATAAGTTAAATCTCCCACCTGAATTGGCAGCTGTTCATCCGACATTTCATGTATCTATGCTTCGGCGTTATGTTGCGAATCCAGAACATCTGTGAGCACCAGAAACAGTGGAAATCAGTGATGACTGGTCATATGAGGAACAGCCAATGGCCATTCTGGATCATCATGTAAAGAGATTGCGTGAAAAAGATGTCGCTTCAGTGAAAGTTCTTTGGCGTAATCACTCTATGGAGGAATGCACCTGGGAAGTAGAGGAACTCATGACAGCAAAATATCCCCATTTGTTTGAGTCTTCAGGTACGTTATAGATTTCGTGGGCGAAATCATTTTAAGGGGGTTAGAGTGTAGTATTTTAGAATGGTGGAATACATACATTTTGGCATAACATCATATTCATGCATAACATTACATCTTTTGTGCATCGTAAATGAATAATATGTGTTTTGTTTGATTGAAATTGTGATAGTTTTGCTGATTGAGGGGATGGCATTGGATTAATTAATAGACATAGTTTCAAATTATGGATAGAATGACATTGGATAGATTGGTAAACATTGTATGATATTGGTATTGGTTAGATTGATTTTTGGATAAGTCACTTGAAGTATTAAAATTTTGTTATGATTGTTAAAATATGGTAGAATTTGAAATATTTTAAATTGTCTCATAATGAATAACAAGATCAAAACTGGAATAGTCATTAGTGCTTAGTATCGTGCAGTTATGGCCTGATCAACCATAACAACACGTATTAAGTGAACTATGCTTTTCCGGATTTGTGTGTAACCAAAATAATAAAGGTGTTTTGATAAAAATTCTGTGATTGAGTAAATTTCGAGGACGAAATTTGTTTAAGGGGGTTAGATTGTGAAACCTCTAGTTTTTAGGAAATTTAGAGACCAGGGGTAAAATGGTAATTTTACACTCTTTATATATTCAAGGGCATTTTAAGTCGTTTGGTACTTATTTTTATATTGGGGTTGACGAGACGGTCGTTTTAAGTATAATATTGTATTTTTAGCTTTGGGGGTATTTTGGTCATTTCGGAGGTCGAAAAATTTTCAAGATCGATTTTGAAATTTATATTGCCATTTTCATGACCACGACGTCATTACGATCATTTTGACTATAATATTGCTTGGGTTTTATTTTAAGTAATTTTTTGAGTAATTAATAATTAATTAATAAATTAAATTAAAAAGAATAAACTAGTTTAAGGACCTATTGGTAATTTATTACCCAAATTACTATAAATATGGGTGTTGGGGCACCCAATTAGAAGCCTAGGAGCCTTGTGGCGTTAGAGAGAGAAAGAGGAAGAAAAAAAATTAAATTTTGGGTAAAAAATCAGAGCAGTGTCGTTTGGTCAGAGCGCGCACAGAAAGCTGGTGTCCTTCCGCGTGCTGAGCGTCGGGCTGGAGGGTGTGTCGTCGGGCGTGCCACGCACGTCGTTCGACGAGGCAGCATGATCTGAGGTCTGTCGTTTGGGGCTTCTCAATTCTGGCAGTTTTGAGATTTTGAGATTTTCTTCAATTTCTTTCAATTTCTTCCAACTTCATGGCATGATTTCTGTTATTTGGTGTTAGTATAACATATAGGATGTTTAAAAATAAAATTTTAAGGTTGATTTCGATTTTTAATGAATTTAAATATATTAAATTGTTTAAGGGTATTATTGGTATTATTGAGTTTGGATTTAAGATTAATGAAAATAGGTTTATGATTTGTAACCAAATTTGATTTGGATCTGTTCTAGGGATGTTAAACTTGATCTAAAAATTTATTTTGAAATTTTCATGTTTGATTTTATATTTTTAATTCATTAATAAAGTGAAAATTTATTACTGCTTCTGATTGCTGATTTTCTAGTAGCTTTGTCGAATTTTTAAAAATTTCTGGTAAATGATCTAGGTCTGAATTTTTGATATGTTTTAGGATATGATGTTAGGTGTTTATAAAAAATATATTTAGGTCTGGTTCAAATGTTTGTGTTTCGAAATAAATTTATTTCTCAACTGCTACCAGTATGGTAACTGGTTGTATAAAGCTGTTTATAAAATTAATTTGAGGGACCTATATGTTTACGAAAAATTCTGAAATTTTTATATGTTCGTTATCCTGGAGTTATTTGTATGGGAAAAATAATTGGGAATTTTTACTGTAACTTTAAGGGGATGGAATTGGTGTGTTTTTGGAAAACGGTCTGCTTGGTTCCAAGCTGGAACTAGAATATCACAAAGTATTTTTGACGGACTAAACCAATTCCGATTGCTATGAAATTTTTCACGGCATGCATTTGTATATTGGATGACCTTCTGGAATTTTTCCAAAATTTTTAAGCGTTAAAATTATTTTTTGTGAATTTTTGAAATCAATCACTATATTAGTAAACTTTATTAGTTTTAGTTGAAAATGTGATTTTAGGATTTCGAGAGGAGTTTTATGCAAAAATGTTTAATGTTTGGATTAAATAAGTAAATTTTGATATTCTGAAACTTAGAACCTTGGTTTATTTAATGGACTTTTGAAATTTAAGTTAGGATAGGTTTAATTGCCAAGTTAAACTATGGTCTTGGTTTGAGCCGATTTGGCTCAATATAAAATTTGATTTTTTGTAAATTGATGGATTATAGGTCAGATTGTATCTTTAATTTAATTTAGATGCTCTAACGATCGCTGAGATGAAATTACTTAGAAATATGTACTAGAGTTATTTTTCATTATTTGACTACATGTTTGATGTTTCGTCATTCACGGCATGCATGACACTCATCATGTTAGATATATTAGTGATATAGATTATTGGGCCATGTAAACATTTTCTTAGGCGATAACCAAACCGGTGCTCAAAATCAGTAGGTCGGTGAGGGTGCCTGGATTTCTCCGCAAACTAGGTAAGTTTCATGGGTGTATGTGATTACTTTTGATGTGCTACTTGCTAACCAAATACTATATATATATTATAGCCCTTCTCAATATATATTTATTCCTTTCAATCTCGCTAGACTATTCTTTCTACCCAAGCATTGCATGTGAATAGAAGACAGAGAAACATATGTGTTTGATTTATTAATTGTATTAAATGAACTTGAAAATCTTTGTGTTGTGTGATGGTGTGTCATATGGGGACGGAGGTTATTGATTGAGATTGTTCATTGACTATTGCTATTGATTGTTGATTGAGGCTATAAGCCTGATTACTCATTGGGGCTATAAGCCCAATTGTACATTGATATTGATTGAAGGAGGAGGTATTATGATATTGGTAGACCCCGACACACCATCTTGTATGAATTGATTGTGATTGAAGTTCTTGTTATATATATTGTTTATTGTTAGAGAAAAGTTTCTCTGCCTCTCATGAGCTTACTGGGCGTCTATATAACGCTCACACCCCTATAGACTGATTTTACAGGTTCAGAGCGTCTGTTAGCATACGTCATTATTTCTCCGCAGTCGTTCCTTTGAATTTCTTATCATCAATCTTAGTTAGACATTTTTCATTTCTAAATAGAGATTTCTGGAATAAAATATGGGCGGACTGAGTCCGAACCCTTTGCTTGTAATAAGAGTGGAATATTTCCTCTCGTTTGTGATTGCATTTAAGAGTGGAACATTTAAATATCTTGCATTATAACTAGAACATTTGGAACATGAAATTGAGTGTATTGAACTTAGAAAAGGATTATGTACTGTGTTAATTAGTAAGTATTCAGGCTTGTATTGTTGTACTTAGGTACAGCTATACGCCGGTCACGGTTTCCCAGTTGGGTCGTGACAACGACCCACACTTTTCACTTGCCCATTAGAGAGATGACTATTGGTCCGGCTGATTTTACTACTATAACCGATCTTCGATATGATGGTGTTCTGGTTCCTCTGACCAATGATATTTTAACATTTGAGGAATATTAGGAATTAATTGGTTTGGAACCATCATATAAAGGGCCTTTTCAGATAAAAATCAAGCCAATTCGTAGTTATTGGATGAACTACGAAGGACAGGTTGGCAAAGACACGACTGAATAGTATGCTCAAGGATTTTTGTTATATCTGCTTGGGTCGATAATCTTAGGCAGCACTGAATCCTCCATCCGCTTTTCAGTGTTGAGTGCCCTTTCTTACTTCAGAATGGTACCATCTTCTGGCTGGGGTGAAGCTGGTCTCGCATGTCTTTACTTGATAAACTTTGCCGAAACAAGAATGTCGGCTTGATGGCGGTTGTTGAGGTATTCTTTCTTCTACCAATGTCATTTTCGCTCTTTCCTTGCATGAATTTGATCTTTAATATTATTGTAGGTATGAGCATATGAACACAACCTCGAGAGGGTACCCGGTATTTCCCGAGAGAGAATCAAGTATCCGAGATTAAATTTTTGGTTGTCTGATCGTGTGGACGTTCCTGGCTCTCTCCACGTGCATACTCATGACTTTGTGTTGAGCCGATTAACCTAGGATCAGGTAAAATAACATTAGTATGCTTTAAATTTTATGTGAAAGTTTGACTTACCTTAAGTTATTTTGCAGGTGAATTTGGCCTGGTGGAGCCTAGAAGAGCGAGCAAACTGGTCTCCTTTGATGAGGGCTGTACTTTCTTTCCAACATTCTTGCCGAGTTATCGTTGGCCCATTGTCCAATGGCTAGTTTCTCAGGGAGAGAGTTTATGAGTGGTTTCTTGGTCCAGAGCAGCGGAGAGTTCCTATGCATATCCCGGAATATACTCTAAATATTATGTCGATGCCGGAGGATGCATGGTGGCTGGCTCGGTACGGTTATGGTGTTGAGTCATTTCTTCGTCTACCCTGTGCATTTTATGCCCATTTTATTCAAAGGAGGCTCTTGAACTTTCATGTATCTCCTGTTGGGGTGCGGGAGATTTCCGACGAAAATGAGGGTAGAGATGAAGAGGAACATCACGGAGATGCAGGAGAGTGTGTTCCACATCTCGGGGCAAGTACTTCTCATGTAAAACTTTTACCATTTTTCCCTTGCATCTGCTTCTTTCTTTTTTGATTCTTTAATGATTGTTGTAGGATGTTGGTTCATTTGATCATGAGACTGGACCTTCTTTTACTGCCCTTTCATTTGCTCGTTCTAGCCCACCAGATATGCCATCTCATCCACAGGGCATTGATATGAACTACCTGGGATGTTTCTTATTTCATGCTAATTTATGCTATATGTATGCATGATTATGTATGCTCTTACCTTTTTTCTTTTTGGCTCACAGCGGAAGCTCGAAGAACAAAATAGGAAACTTCAAGAAGAGTTGCTGCAAGTCATTAGCAGGCTTCTCATTTTGAAAGTTTATATCATCAATCCGAACAACATTTTCGAGACTTTCAATTTCAGGGGATGAGGATCCCCATGCTTCTTCATCAAGAGGTCCCCCAGACTGATGTCCATGAGATCCTTTCGTCTGCTTCTGATAAGGACCATGACGGATCGAAACTTCAAGGTAATAGGGATTTTGGTGCTCCGCTTCGGGCGAACTCGGGACGAGTAATTTGCCAGATTTTGGTGCTTCCGCTTTGGGCGAACTCGGGACGAGTAAGTTGCCCCCTCCTCCAATAGGCGATGACTTTTTCAAGGCTTTATTTGATGACCTACCACCACCCTCCTAGTGATATGTAAATATTGTAGCAATTGTAAAATATTGTACAATAATGAAAAAAAAAATACAATTTTCATCTTTACTGCAACTCTTTTTTTTTCTTCTCTCTCTTTTTTTTTTCTAGCCTTGCCCCCTGTATAGGCTCAAACCCATGATTTTTTTTATGCGGCTTTGGTTGATGATTGTATATTGTCTAGCTCATCGAACAAGCATGCATTTCTTCCTTTCTCAAACAATGGACCTTCTATGCCCCCTGATTCAATATCTTCTTTTGATTCTTTGCTTCACATGACGTTTGAATGGTTTCATCGACTCATGGACAAAAGTGATCATTGGAAGTGTTTTCATTGACTCCTTTTAGATACCCATTCAAGTTTTGCTTTGGAATGACCGGATGCTTCGAGATATTGAGAACATGAACAATGGAGTCCCCAAATAGCAGAGATACATCCATTCAACATGTCAGTTGGTAGCTTTTTCATAACCTTGCCAGCAATCATTTCCTTTGCCCAATGTGCCCAAGAAACTTCTCTTAACTTGAAGGATTTGTATGACAAAAATACTTTTTTATTTTGAATTTTGATTTTGAAATCAAAAGTTGATTTTGTCAAATCAATGGCAATGTACCTCAGGACTTGATTTTTCCAAATTAACATATTTATAACATGACAACCCTAGTTGCCATGCTAAACTTGGGAATTATTTCTATCTAAGCAAGAATTGTTGCACTTCCGATAGGCACATACACATTACTTGGCCAAAGATCTCATTGAGTTTAAATATTGTCTATCTCATATGCATGCTTATTCAAACTATCTCCACTAATAGACTCTACCTACCAAGAGAGATCAACAGGTCTTTCATAGGCTTGAAATGGGGTCTATGAGGGACATGAGTTAAATGAAGGCCATTTTGAGATAGGAGCTGATGTGACATAATGGACAAACCCTCACACTATAAATTTCTTGTTTGAATTTTAAGTAGTTTGGAGGCAATCTTGCTAGACTCCAAATTCCTTCTATCTTCTTGGCATTAATCTGGATCTTGATTAGGGTAGTCTTTGCCCTTGCATAAAGTTTGGTTCCCAAATTCATTTCTTTTTCTTTTTCTCCCTTTTCCTTCTTTTTATTCTTCTTACTCTTCCCTTTCTTTGAGCGTTTTATCATTCTTTCTTGTAGGACTGTCAAGTATAGAGCTTTCAAGAACTGAATGGTCTTTCTCCTTTTCCTCTGATTTTGACCGAATCTTTGGTTGGGTTGGACCAATTCAAGTCAAACCATCCTTATAAACCAAATGGAAGCCTTTTGTTGTCTTAGGTCAAAGAGAACCCAGTTGGCTTTTTGAACCATTTTGGGTTTTCTTTTCTTTTCCTTTTTTCTTTTCTTCTTTTGTTTTTTTTTCTTCTTCTTCTTCTTCTTTTTTTATTTTTTTTGTTTTGTTTTTCTTTTCTTTTTTGTTTTGTTTGGTTCTAGCTCTAAAAGAGTTGTCTTGTTTGTACTAACTTGAGCTTCCAATAATGGATGAGTAGAGTAACATAAATTTTCTTTAACAGGGATAAATCATTTGTTACTCCGATGTTGTCTTGATATATTGGAGATATTAGAAAAACTTCAACTACCGTTATGGTCTTAAAAACATCAACTACACTTATGGTCTTCAGAACTTCAACTATCCTCATGATCTTGACTAATAATTGTTTTCTTTGATCTTCTTGCCACTTCAGCTTAGTGATCATAAGACTTGTCAAAAGTATTACAACAGCTCAGGGTAGGTTATTGGGGTTTTGTAGACCCTTAATTTTTGACCCAATTTGGTCCAATATGTTTTATTTAGTCTAAAATGATTTTTGTTGTCTAATTGGTCCAAAATAATTTTTATTAAATAATTTTTGCTTTAGTATCTAATTTTTATTAATAAAAAATAGAAATAAATAAATAAAAGTCAAAAAATAAAAATAAAAATAAAAATCGGAGTCGGAAAAATCGGCGACAAAAAAATTATCGCACTGGCCAGTGGGCATTTCGCCTGCAGGAAATTCCTGCGGGCGAAATCACTGTCCTATTTCGCACGCAAAAATTTTTTGCCTGCGAAACTATTTAGCACGGAGAAATTTTCTGCCTGCGAAATAGCTTACGGGCCCGCTCCGCACTTGCTGTTGCAGCCAGCTGCAGCAGATTTTTTCGCCAGCGCAGTTTTTTCGCAACAGTTTTTTTTCGGCAGCATAAATTTTCCGACGCAAATTTTTTGAAACCTAATCCAATTAGGTTTTAGTTTCTTTTTTTTATTAATATTACTTACCTTAACTAATTAGGAATAAACAACCTCAAACCACTATAAATAAGGACCAAAGGCAATTAATTTAGGAGAGGCAAAAATCCAAGAGGAGTTTGGAAAATTTGAAACCAAATCAAGGAAGGAAAAGAAGAAATTCAATTCAACTTTTTTCTGGAATAGCAGTAGCACAATTTAGAGGATTCAAAGGGAAAAAAAGCTTGTCTTTGGAGCTAGTTCATCCAAGAAGAATTGTTTTTGGAGAAATCATCAAAAGAAGGTATGTGTTAATTAATTTTCTTTAATTGTTTTTTTACACAGTAGCAAATCTATGAAATCAAAATTAAAAACCTTTGAACTTTAATTTAGTTTTTCTAAAGCAAAAAAAAAACCTTATTTCGTTGGTTTATCTTCCAAAAGGCTTAAAATTGTTATGTTTTCTTCTTAAAAACCTTAAAACTCTAATTGAACATATTTTTCAACAAAACTAAGATGTAAATTCTGCTTCTTTTAAAATCTTAAAGTAGGTTCTATTTCATTCAAAAAGTCTTCTAAAACATCTTTTCTACTTATAAAAACTTTAATTTATTTGTTTAAATTCATAAAACTTCATGAAATTATCAAATTGATTTCTAGAACTCTAAAAATTATTCACCACCCGTGACCCTACTTCTAAATCCTAAAATCCAAAATTCAACTTTTAAACCCAAAATAATGAACACTAACCCTTTTAAAACCTTAAACTCTAATTTTTATGAACCCTAATCCTTTTAAAACATTAAAAAACATAAAAACCTAAATTTTACACAGTAGCTTAGGAATCCAATAACCAAAAATCACAAATTAAAGTATTTTAAAGTGTTTAAAACCCTAGTTTCATGATATCATCATTCAAACCTTAATTTTGTTAATCAAAGAGTCTTACCAACCCTTAAAAAAAACCCTAATTTATTTTAATTCCATAAAAAGTCACAGTAGCCATAATTGGACTTTTATTTGCTTTATTCAATTCCATACTTGATTATGCTTTGATTTATTTCTTATGGTTTAATTTATTTAATTTCAATACTTGATTTATTTAATTTATCATGGATGGATGTTTATTTTATATTTTGATTAATAGTTTTGATGAATGATTTATTTATGATGAATGATTATTTACTTTTATCAATTAATTTAGATTTCCAAAAGTTGTAAGAGGTATGTTTCCACTTGGTGGGTACCTCATTAGTTAAACATCATGTAATTTAATTTGCTTTTCTATTTTAGAACCTATGTAAAGGGCATGTTTCTACCTTTTTTGTGGGTATCCTATTTAGGCATGTGATGTAAGGACATGTTTCCATCCTTGGATGGGTGTCCATTTATTTGCTTTTTTTGGACATTGTTTGAATTTAATATATTGATGCTTTCTTTTAATTATTGTGTGTAATATGGATAATGTTATTATATTTAAGAATTTTATAATATTAAGACCTGTAAAGGAGGCCGGTTCCAATGAACCAGGCGTTGTGGGGGTGCTGGGCCATTTCTCACCTTCCCCACACGTACCCAACTTTCCGAACCCATTAAGGGGTTGGAGATTCCTTAGGAATTGAGTCATCCGCCCCTTTCTTTTTCCCGGCTAGTCCGGGTGGCAACTCCATTTTCTCCGAACTTAGGTCCGTGTTCTCTATGGCCCCGAGCCTAAACAGTGCCAAAGTCGCAAGAACTATTCTACAGGAAGTGGGGGCGAAAATCCCCGCTCACAGGTTTGTAAGCCAATGAAAAGAAAGCTAAAATTTTATGAAGGCTCAAAGGGACAACTATGGATTGATATTTAATGGGGCGGATACTAGTTGTTGGTTAACCAAACAATGCCTCGATAATCTCTCTCTTAAATAAGCAGAGTTCAATTTCGCCTCGAGTTTGCCTAAGCAAGTTATAAGATTGACTAGGACCTAGACAAAGGTAATTATGCAGGAGCCCTCTCTAAGTAAGCATACACAACTCAATGCTATAGAGCAATTCCCTCACCTAGTAAAGTCATTCGAGTTATGATGCATAAATATATTAATGCATGAATTATCAAGCTAGATTCCTCATTGGTTGAGCACCAAAATGAACAAAGACCAACAAAAATTTATGATAAAAATAATTTATTCAAACAAATTCAAATTTGAAAAACACGATTGTTCCAATTAAATATTTAAAGAAAGCAAAATTAAAAAGCAACATTCAAGCTAAGGAAAGTCCGTTGAGTTGTCGTCGAAGATACTTCATTTATTTAGACATATCAAGGGCAAGGATTTTTTCCATCATTAAAGATCACCGCTTCATCATCCACAGTTAACCCAAACTTGTTTAGTAGTACATCCTCTTTAGCAGCTTCCCTCTCCATATCATGATGAGATGACAAGATAAAACTCTTCATGAAGGTTGCAAGAGGTGGCACCATTCCAATTTTAAGCAGAGGCTTATTCTTAGTGTTGGCCTTATTAGGCTCAAGCAGCTTTTCATTGTCAATTAAATTCTGGATTTCATGCCTCAACTTCTACAGTTGTCCGTTTCGTGTCTAAGCCTTTGATGGAATTGGCAAAATGCTTTAATATCAAAGTTAGGCGGAAAAGGATTAGGCAAAGGGCAAGGAATCAAAGGTTGTAACAATCCCTTCTTCATTATTTGACAAAGGTTCCCCCAAGTCTGAAAATTTACGCCTCTTTGCTGGTTCAGTTGCTGCATTTTTCTCAACACCTCTACTTTTCTTTTGATTTTGCTTATTGAGGTGGTAGTCACTCCTATTATTCCATTTAGACAGCATATGGTTTGGCTGATCTTGTAGAATAGGAATTGATCCTCCATTTTTCATATGATCTCTATTAGTGAACATGTCCTCCATTGATGCCTTATCAGCATTATTAATGATCTCCATAATTTCAATCAACTGGGTCTTCATAATTTCAACCAATTGGTCTTGTAGTTCGACCATCCTAGCTTCAACAACTTCATCAATTATATCAATTAGCTGGTTTGCATCCATCCTCCCAATGAATCACTTGAATCAAAAATCAATATTGTAGATGATATCGTTGTAAGCTCTTGAATTGTCGTACTCCAAGTCTATGAGCCAGAAAGGATTAATGATATGAGATACAAATGTATGCATGTATGCATGTATGCACAAACAATCAACAAACAAGGATAATTAGGATGCTCCTTCCAACCTTATAACATCCACACTTGAATGGCGAGTCTCTTTTCCTAGGTATATGATTAACAAAATACCAACATGGGGTACCTTGCTTTCGAATAATTCCCTCAGACGTTTTAACCAATAGTTATATTTTCAAAAATGGAAATCAATTCATAATTATTCCCATTAATTAAGTTTTAATCCATTCAACCAACTATAGTAGCTTTCATGCTATTTTGGATTAAAACTAAATTAAGAGGTTTATTGTAGATAGATTTCTCACTTGAAAAGAGTAACTAATGGTTCATGCCAAAAACAAGCCCATGATTAATTATTCTTAGGATAAACTAGGTTCACAATTGATTTTTGGTATTTCTTAATTGACCTAAATATTTGTAAGCACTTTTAGATGAAAATAATTTTGTTCCTAAGCCCATTGTAAAAAGGTTTTAGAAAAAATGGATTTTGGGCTTAGTGTTTGGGTCATAAACAAAAGAATTTTTTATTTGTTTTTAGATAAGTTTTATGTCCAAAGACCATCTTTAAAAAGTTTTGAAAATAGTTTTGGTCTTTTGGACTTTAAAGGAAAATTTTATTTTGAGCTTATAATGTACTGAGGTCATATTAGAAAAAGAACAAACCAAATAAGCCATGATTTAAGCCAATATAAATTAACCATAGTCAAACAACATGCATTTGGGGTAAAACCTAAGGAAAGTAACTAGGCCAATTACATGAGCTTTAGTCTTTGGGTTAAAAGGCTTAGGTTCCCATAGCAAGTATATACCAAAAGGCACTAGGCTATGAGTGGTTATGCCATGCTCGATCTCCATACCTTGAGTGAAAGTATGGTATCCCTTACATAACATAACACGGGCATCCTAACTCACGCACACGATGCAATCTAATATGATGCA
This sequence comes from Garcia nutans, assembly GCA_947685225.1. Lineage (NCBI taxonomy): Eukaryota > Viridiplantae > Streptophyta > Magnoliopsida > Malpighiales > Euphorbiaceae > Garcia > Garcia nutans. The sequence goes on from CANTUV010000045.1 coordinate 44,493,729, forward strand.
ATGAATAATATCATTATAAGAAAGAATAGAATAATAAAAGACCAACGGAATCAACTTCTCTTATGCCCAGTGGAGTCGCCACTATGAGCGGGGATTATTGCCCCCACTCCCGGTGGAATGGTTCTTGAAACTTCGGTACTGTTTAGGCTCGGGGCCTTAGAGAGCACGGACCTAAGTTCGGAGAAAATGGAGTCGCCACCCGGACGGGCCAGAAAAAAAAAAGAAAGGGGTGGATGACTCAATTCCTAAGGAATCCCCAACCCCCTAATGGGTTTGAAAAGTTGGGTACGTGTGGGAAAGGTGAGAAATGGCCCAACACCCTCACAACGCCCGGTTCATTGGAACTGGCCTCCTTTACAGATCTTAATATTAAAAAATTCTTAAATATAACAACGTTATCCAACACAATAATTAAAACAAAGCATCGATATATTGAAAATCAAAACAATTTCCAAGCAAAATAAATAAATGGACACCCATCCAAAGATGGAAACATGCCCTTACATCCATGCCTAAATAGGACACCCACCGAAAGGTAGAAACATGTCCTTTATATTGGTGAGGTATCCACCAAGTGGAAACATACCTCTTACAACATTTGGAAATCTAAATAAATGATAAAAGTAAATAACCATTCATTATAAATAAATCATTCATCAAAGGTATTAAACATCAATAGAAAGTAAACATCCATCCATGATAAATTAAATAAACCAAGCATTGAACTTAAATAAATTAAAGCATATAAAATAAATCAAAGCATAATCAAATATAAAATTGAATAAAGCAAGTAAAGATTCAAATTAGGTCTACTGTTTCCACTTAAGGTTCTTTATTCCATGTGTTTAGGGTTTTGGAATTTTATGGGTTTAAGCAACTGTGTTTTTAAGAGAATTAAAAAGAATTAAAGTTTTATGATTCAAGAAGTTGGTAAAATTCTTTGATTGACTAAATTAGGGTTTGTGATGTAAAATCATGAATTTAGAGTTTGGGCTCTTCAAAACACTTAGATTATGACTTTCAGTTACTAAATTATTATTTTGAGCTTACTGTGTAAAATTATGTTTATATGGTTTTTAAGGTTTTAAAATATTAGGGTTTAGAAAATTTTAGGGTTTAGGTTTTAAAAGAGTTAGGGTTCACTGTTTTAGGTTTTGGAGTTGAATTAGGGTTTTAGGATTTTTGATTTAGGGTTTTGGGGAATGAATTAATTTTTAGAATTTGGAAAAAGTAATTGATAACTTTATGAAAATGATTTAAAGTTTATTGAAGTAAAAAAGAAGTTTTTAGGGCTTTTGGGAAGGAACAGAACTCAATTTAGAGTTTTGAAAATTTAGAAAGTAAATTAGGGTTTTGAGGTTTTGAAGAAACAAAACTAACAACTTTAGATATTTTGGAAAACAAAGCAATGAATTAAGGTTTTTAAACTTTAGAAAAAGTGAATTGAGGTTCTAGGGTTTTTGAATTAAAAGGAAAAAAAAAGATGATTAAGCTACTTTGAAAAAAAACAAAAAGAAATTAAGAACTCAAACCTTGGTTTGTAGGTTACACCAAAAATTGCTTATTGGATGAACAAAAATAAAGACAAGCTTTGCTGCCTTTCAATTCCTTGAATTTTTTTCTGCTCTCTCAAAAAAAGAAATCAGGTTGATTCACTGCCTTTCCAACTTAGTTTCGGATCCAATTTTTGATCAATTTCTCCTCTGATTTCTTCCTCCCTTTTTGTGTTGTTTTTTAGTCTTATTTATAGAAGAATTTTATGGTTAATCATAGTTATTCATGGAAACTAATATTGATAAGAAAAGAAAACCAAAACCTAATTGCATTAGGTTTCGAAAAAATTTGCATCGAAAAAATTTCTCTAGCGAAAAAAAACTGCTGCGAAAAACTTGCCCTGACAAAAAAAATTGCCACAGTTGGCTGCGGTAGGGGCGAGGACTGGCCTGCGGGCCATTTCGCCTACAGGAAATTCCTGCGGGCGAAATGGCTTTGGCCATTTCATCCCGCGCTCTGGTTTTCGGCAATGATTTTTTCGTCTCCAATTTTTTATTTTATTTTATTTTTATTTTTTGATTTTTATTTGTTTATTTTTATTTTTTATTAGTAAAAATTAGATACTAAAACAAAAATTATTTAATTAAGATAACAAAAATTATTTTGGACTAATTAAAATATATTAGATAACACAAAAATTATTTTGGACTATTTAAAATATATTGGACCGGACTGAGTCAAAAATTAAGGATCAACAGACCCAATTTCCAATGAATAAAGATCCATGTTTCAAGGGTAAAGACCCGATTTCAAATGGATAAAGATCCATATTTTCAAGGGTGAAGACCCGATCTCAAAGGATGAAGATCCATTTTAAATGTTCAAGACCCGATGCCAAGGGCGAAGACCCAATCTCAAAGGATGAAGATCAATTTTCAAGGGTGAAGACTCGATGCCAAGGGTGAAGACCCAATCTCAAAAATGATTTATTTATATTTTTTATTTATGTCTTCAATGAATGAGCTATTTATGATGAATGGTTGGTTGGTTATTTTTATTGATTTGTTTTTGTTTCAAAACATTGTAAGAGGTATGTTTCCATATTTTGGGTACCTCGTGTATTAAGCATCATGTAATTTAATTTATGTTCTAGTATTGGGATTATTGTAAAGGACACTTTTCTACCTTTTGGTGGGTGTCCTATTTAGTTTTAAACATTAGATGATGTAAGGACATGTTTCCATCCATGGATGGGTGTCCATTTATTTGTTTTGTTTAGACCTTATCATGATTTTTAATAAAGTATTTATTTATTCTATTAATCACTTGTAGTATGGATAATAATGTATTAATTAAGAATTTTATAATATTGAGACCTGAAAAGGAGACCGGTTCCAATGAACCAGGTGATGTGGGGGCGCTAGGCCATTTCTAATCTTCCCTATATGTACCCAACTTTCCAAATCCATTAGGGGGTTGGGGATTCCTTAGGAATCCAGTCATCTACTCCTTTCTATTTTCGCAGCCCGTCCGTGTAACATCCCTAATATTTTTGGTATTAAATAAAATAAAATAAATTTAAATTTAAATAAGTTAAAAAAATGATTTAAATGGAAAATGAAGGGATTTTAAGTGAAAAAGTAGAATGCATATGTGAAATATACCTAACATATACTTAACATATACATTAGTCAACTCTTTTAAAAGAAAAGTCAAAAGTCTAAGAGCAAAATGGTAATTATACTTTATAAACTCAAAATTATTTAAATAAATTAAAAATAAATTATTTTTGGCTGGAAGAGGTAATTTGGGGTTTTAAAATAATTAATTATTTATTAAAATAAAATAATATTTATATATGGTCATATTTTTTTAAGTGGAAAGAAAGAGAAATTAAAATTAGTCTTCTTCTTCTTCTTCTTCTTAAAAAGAAAATGTGACACCATTAGAGAGAAAGAGAGATCTTCTTTTCTTCCAAGCTACCTAAGATTGAAGAGATTTTAAGGAACTGAGTGGAGTTTTGGTGATTTTCTAAAAAGTAAGCTTTCTTCCCTAATTTTTGAATTTCTAGGAAAACTATGAGTATGTGGATTTTGAAATTTTCTATTAGCATGATTTAATTGTTTAAGTGGGTATGAATGAAGCTATTTTGATTAATTATTAATGATTTTCAAGTTAAATGGAAGAAAGGATTAAGTTTGGGATGAGTTGGGTGAAGAGAGAGAATTTAGGGTTATGGAAAATTTGGACTTTTGGAATCATGTGTTTTAATTGTGTAAATTGATTCCAAATGTGTTGTTTTGATGCATAAACAAGTATTTTAAAGTCAAATGGTAGATTTAGTTAAGTTTGTTTAGAGTTTGGATGAGGTAGTGTTGAGTTTATGGTTTTGAAAAGGGAGTTTTCAAAGAATGGTGAATTGTTGAATTTTAATGCTTAAATCATGTTAATTCATGGTATTAGTCAAGGAAATAAGCTTAGATTAATAATTGGAATAGGTTAGAATGAAAAACCTTCATTGGTGAAGGTTATGTCATTTTAGGGTTTTGAATAAGAGTGAGTTTTTAAGTAATGTTTATGAGTGAAACAAGTTAAAATATATTCTTAATAACATAAATAAACTTAAAACACTAATTTAAATGGAATAGAATGGAATTCTAATGTTAAAGTAAGGAAAGACTAAATTTTTGGAATTTGTATAAGAGTGATGTTTAATTAGGGTTCAATGTTGAAAATGCCTTAAAATGTGATATTAAATGATTGTATTTAATCACATTATGTATAGGCATTAAGGAGAAGTGAATTGCTCAATCCTAGTGTTGAAGAGCAATTTGGAAGTGAAGGTTGGTGGGAGATTTTAAGCTTGCATTTAACTGCGACGGGCTGCGAGCTTGCGAGAAACTGTGTGGTCGCTTTTTATTTTGCTTTGGGAGATGAATTTTTCGTCATTGATTTTTATTTTTATTTATTTATTTCATCACTGATTTTTATTTTTATTTATTTATTATTATTTTTATTTTATTCAAACTTATAAAAAATAAATACTAAAATAAATATTATTTAATTAAAATAACACAAAAATTATTTTAGACTTTATAAAATATATTGGACTAGACTAGGTCAAAAATTAAGGGTCTAAAGTTTGCCCCCCCCCTGAACGATCTGAGACTTCAGTAAAAGAGAGTGAAAAGCAATAATCCTTAATTTTGATGAGATGGTTACTTGAATTTGTTTTGGGTACTTGGACCCGAGACTGAACTTGATTTGGATACTTGGACCCGAGACTAGATTGAATTTGGGTACTTGGACCCGGGATTGGGTACTTGGACCTGAGATTGATTTGATTTGGGTACTTGGACCCAAGACTAAATTTGATTTGGGTACTTGGACCCGAGATTGAATTTGATTTGGGTATTTGGACCCGAGATTGGGTACTTGAAATCGAGATTGAATTTGATTTGGGTACTTTGACCCAAGCTTGGGTACTTAGACCCGAGATTGAATTTGATTTGGGTACTTAGACCCAAGCTTGAATTGGTTTGGATACTTGGACCCAAGAATGGGTCCTTGGACCCGATATTGGGTACATAGACCCGAAACTGATTTGATTTGGATACTTGGACTCGAGAAAGGGTATTTGGACCCGAGACTGAATTGAATTTGGGTGCTTGGACCCGAGACTAGATTGAATTTGGGTACTTGGACCCAAGACTAGATTGAATTTGGGTACTTGGACCCGAGAATGGGTGCTTGGACCCAAGACTGATTTGATTTGGGTACTTGGACCCAAGAATGGGTACTTGGACCTGAGACTGAATTAGATTTGGGTGCTTGGACATGAGACTGAGTTTGACTAACCTTTTATTAGTTGAGAAGTCTGACTGCTCTGGCTGTTCTATGCATTGTGGTTCTTCACCCTCAAAATGATCTTCATCCTTTGAAATTGGGTCTTCACCCTGGAAAATGGATCTTCATCATTTGAGATCGAGTCTTCACCTTTGTAAATGGATCTTCATCCTTGTAGATCAGGTCTTCACCCTTGAAAATGGATCTTCATCCTTTGAGATCGAGTCTTCACCCTTGAAAATGGATCTTTATCCTTTGGACTTCGGGTCTTCACCCTTTGAAATTAGATCTTCATCCTTTGAGATTGGGTCTTCACCCTTGAAAATGGATCTTCATCCTTTGAAGTGGATCTTAATCCTTGGCATCGGGTCTTCACCCATTGAAAATGCATCTTCATCCTTTGGGCTTCGGGTCTTCACCCTTTGAAATTTGATCTTTATCCATTAGAGATTGGGTCTTTACCCTTGAAATAGGGATCTTTATCCATTGGAAATAGGGTATTTACCCTTGAAATATGGGTCTTTATCCATTGGAAATCTGGTCTTTACCCTTGCTTCAGGTCTTTTAGCTGGACTGATATTTTGTCTTTTGTATCTTCATTCTTTTGAGAGTTCTACTATTCCATTCTTTTGTTCTTCCTTTTTGCAAAAATTTAGCTATTTTTAATTGGACCTTATATCCTCTCCTTGCACCCCCTGAGTGGTAAAATATTAAAAGTGAGTTTGAAAATGTTTTGTATATAAACTCAAAAAATTGAAAAGGATAAACTTTGCCCCCTGTGTAGGCTTAAACCAAAGATTTTTTCCATTCAAGCCTTGATTGATGTTTTTGTTGTCTAGTTCTTCGCACAAGCACGCATTTCTTCTCTTTGCAAAATTACTGGAGCTTTCTCAAGCAATGGGCTTTCCATGCCCCCCTAATTTGATATCTTCTTTTGATTGTTTACTTCACAGGGTGTTTGCTATTCACTTTAATAAAGAATAGACAATACAAGACAAGAAAGTACGATGTGATATGCTCATGTATGCATGATATGCATGAATAATACTTATAGTCGTTCCATCGACTCACAGTTTGAGGTTATCAGCAGAAGTGTTCTCATTGGTTCCTTTCAGATGCTCATTCAGGTCTTGCATTAGAATGACACAATGCTCCACATTTATAGCTTTTATCTTTAAGATGTTGAAAATATGAATACTGGAGGCCCCAAACAGCAGAGATACATCCATTTCAAATTGTGATTCAGTATGTCAATTGGTAGCTTCTTCATGACCTTGCCAATAATCATTTCCTTTGCCCAATGTGTCCTTTGAGGTTCGATAGTTCAACATACTCCCCTTAACTTGAAGTCTTTGTAAATTTTTTTTTTGAATTTGAAATCAAATGTTGGCTTTGCCAAATTAATGTCAATGTACCTCAGGACTTGATTTTTCAAATTAACATATCTATAACATGACAACCATAGTTACCGTACTAAACTCGAGAATTATTTCTATTTAAGCAAGAATTATTGCACTTCAGATAGGCACATACACATTACTTGGCCAAATATCTCTTTTGAGTTTAAATATTGTCTATCTCATATGCATGCTTATCCAAACTATCTCCACTAATAGACTCTACCTACCAAGAGAGATCAACAGGTCTTTGATAGGCTTGAAATGGGGTCTATAAGGGACATGGGTTGAATGAAGGCCATTTGTAAGTTGGAGCCGATGTGACACAATGGACAAACCTTCACACTACAAACTTCTTATTTGAACTTTAGGTAGCTTGGAGGCAATCTTTCTAGACTCCAAATTCCTTCTATCTTCTTGGCATTAATCTAGATCTCGATTGGAACAGTCTTTGCCCTTGCATAAAGTTTGGTACCCAAATTCATTTCTTTTCTTCTTCTCCCTTTCTTTCTTTTTATCTTTCTTACACTTCCCTTTCTTTGAGCATTTTATCATTTTGTCCTTCTTCCTTGTAGGATTGTCAAGTATAGGACTTTCAGGAACTGGATGGTCTTCCTCCTTTTTTCTCCAATTTTGATTGAATCTTTGGTTGGGTTGGACCAATTCAAGTCAAAATGTCCTTATGAACCAAATGGAAGCCTTTTGCTGCTTTAGGTAAAAGAGAATTTAGTTGGCTTTCTGAACCGCCTTTTTAGGTTTTATTTTTCTTCCTTTTTTTCTTATTTTTTTTCTTTTTTCTTTTCTTTTCTTTTCTTTTGTCCTTTTTTCTTTTCTTTCTTTTCTTTTTTCCTCTTTTTTTTTATTTTTTTTGTTTGGTTCTAGCTCTAAAAGAGTTGTCTTGTTTGTACTAACTTGGGCTTCCAATAATGGATGAGTGGAGTGACATAAATATTCTTTAATAGGGATAATCATTTGTTACTCTGATGTTATCTTGATATATTGGAGATATTAGGTGAACTTCAACTATCCTTATGGTCTTGAGAACATCAACTATCCTTATGATCTTGACTATTCATTCATTTCTTTGATCTTCTTGCCTCTTCACCTTAGTGATCATAAGACTTGTTAAAAGTGTCACAACAGCTCAGGTTAGGTTGTTGGGGTTTGTAAGCCAATGAAAAGAAAGCTAAAATTTTATGAAGGCTCAAAGGGACAACTAGGGATTGATATTTAATAGGGTGGATACAAGTTGTTGGCTAACAAAATAATGCCTAGATCATTTCTCTCTTAAATAAGCAGAGTTCAATTTCACCTTGAAAGTTTGTCAAAGCATATTCTCAGATTGACTAGGACCTAGACAAAGGTAATTATGCAGGAGCCCTCTCTAAGTAAGCATACACAACTCAATGCTATAGAGCAATTCCCTCATCTAGTAAAGTCATTCAAGTCATGATGCCTAGACATATTAATTTATAAACATCAAGCTAGATTCTTCATCGGTTGAGCACCAAAATGAACAGAGACCAACAAAATTTTGATGAAAGTAATTTATTCAAACAAATTTAAATTTGAAAAACAAGATTGTTCCAATTAAATATTAAAGAAAGTAAAATTGAAAAGCAACATTCAAGCTAAGGAAAGTTTGTTGAGTTTAAGCTTATTTTCCTTTCACATCTTCAATATTTCCATCTTGAAAGGATGATAAAACAAAATCTTCTTCTAATCCTTTTCCTACAATGAAGGTTGTTGGTGGTGGCACCCTATTGGACCTTGGAAATGGATTACCTTTTGTTTTGGGCTTATCCGGCTCAGGCAACTTGCCATTATCAATTAAATTCTGGATCTCATGCCTCAACTTCATAAAATTGTCCGTTTCGTGTCCAGGACTTTGATAGAATTGGCAAAATGCATTAGTATCAAAGTTAGGTGGAAGAGGATTAGGCAAAGGACGAGGAGTTAAGGGTTGTAACAATCCCTTCTTTTGTAGCTTATTGAGAACCCAAGACAGTAGCTTCCCTAATTCTGAAAACTGCCTCATTCCTCCTTAACTAGTGGCATTAACATCAACTTCTTTTTGCGTGCTTTGATTGCCCGACTGGTAGTTCCCTTTGTCATTCCTTTTTATTGAAAAGCAATTCTTCTCCCTTTCCCACTCTTCAATTTGTAGACCATCTTGGAGAAGATCTTTGAAGTCCCTTATAAGGGTGTGAGACAACCTTTCACGAAGGTTGGGCAGGACGCCTCTGACGATCATCCTTATTTGATTAGATTCATCGGGCCTTTTCTTGAGTAATGCAGCCTTATTTCTCCATCTTTTCACATAGTTCACAAAATTCTCATTTGCCCACTGTCTAATGGACTCAACTTCCATTAAGGTAACTTTCAACTCTACATTATACCCATATTGCTGAATGAAAGCCTTGTATAACATGTCCCAATCTTTTTGAGTACTTTCCTCTAAGGTGTTGGACCAATTTTGGACAAAAGGGTCCAATGAGAGCATGAAATATCTCAGAGTTTGAGCTTTAATAGCTAGGGTAGACTGCATGGCAGTGATGTACTACTTCACATGGAGATGAGGATTTCCGGTTCCATCAAACTTCACAAAAGATGGCATCTTGAATTTGTATGGAACTTCTTCATCTAGCTCAAATAATTTGTCAACTTTGGACATTTCTTCGATTTTCAGTTTCTTCTCAAATTTCTTTTCTAAATCCGCGATCATCTTTCCAACATCAGAATTTTTAGTCTTTTCAAAAGTTGTCTTCTCAACAACCTTTGGCTCCTTTTTGCCTTGAGGATCTTGAAAGTATTGAGCCCAGTCATCATCATCATCAATGATCACCTTATCATCATCAAAAGCTACTTCGCCAACTTTAGCCTCCCCTTTGTCCTTTGGCTTCTTGGAGCTAGTAGACACTTCGACATTATTTCCTAAAATTGTAGACAATTGGTTCTTCACGGTCTCAGCCAGGGCCTCTTTTATTTCTTCCATCTTGGCATTAAGGGCATCATCCACCATTCTTTGAATTTGTTCGGGCTTCAGATTATCGTAAGTCAGATTATCGTAAGCTTTTGAACTGTCGTAATCCAGGGCTGTGAGCTAGAGAGGATCAATGATATGAGATGCAAATGTATGCATGTATGAACAAATAATCAACAAAGAAAGATAATTAGGACATTCCTTCCAACCTTATAACATCCACACAAGAATGGCGAGTCTCTTTTCCTAGGTATATGGTTAACAAAGTACCAAGATGGGGCATCTTGTTTTCGAATATTTCCCTCGGACGTTTCAACCAATAGTTATATTTTCGAAAATGGAAATCAGTTCATGATAATTCCCATTAATTAGGTTTTAATCCATTCAACCAACTAAAGTATCTTTTATGCTATATTGGATTAAAACTAAATTATGTGGTTTAGATTTCTCACTTGAAAAAGTAACTAATGATTCATGCCAAAAACAAGCCCATGATTAATAATTCTTAGTATAAACTAGGCTCACAATTGATTTTTGGTATTTTGTAATTGACCTGAATATTTGTAAGCTTTTTTGGATGAAAATAATTTTGCTTCTAAGCCCATTGTAAAAAGATTTTTGAAAAAAATAGATTTTGGGCTTAGTATTTAGGTTATGAGCAAAAGAATTTTTGATTTATTTTTAGAAAAGTTTTATATCCAAAGACCATCTTGAAATGTTTTGAAGATAGCTTTGGTCTTTTGGATTTTAAAGAAAAATTTATTTGAGCTTGTAAATGTACTTGGGTCATATTAGAAAAAGAACAAACCAAATAAGCCATGATTTAAGCCAAGATAAATTAACCATAGTCAAACAACATGCATTTGGGGTAAGACCTAAGGAAAGTAACTAGGACAATTACATGAGCTTTAGTCTTCGGGTTAAAAGGCTTAGGTTCCCATAGCAAGTATATACCAAAAGGTACGAGGCTATGAGTAGTTATGCCATGCTCGATCTTCATACCTTGAGTGAAAGTATGGTATCCCTTACATAACACAACACAGGTAACACGGGCATCCTAACTCACGCACACGATGCAATCTAATACGATGCAATGGATAATATCATTATAAGAAAGAATAGAATAATATAAAGACCAACGGAATCAACTTCTCTTATCCCCAGTGGAATCGCCACTATGAGCAAGCACTTTTGCCCCCACTCACGGTGAAATAGTTGTTGCGACTTCGGCACTGTTTAGGCTCGAGGCCTTAGAGAACACGAACCTAAGTCCGGAGAAAATGGAGTCGCTATCCAGATGGGCCGGAAAAAAGAAAGGGGTGGATGACTCGATTCCTAAGGAATCCCCAACCCCCTAATGGGTTCGGAAAGTTGGGTACATGTGGGGAAGGTGAGAAATGTCCTAGCACCCCCACAATGCCCAGTTCATTAGAACTGGCATCCTTTATAGGTCTTAATATTATAAAATTCTTAAAATATAACAATATTATCCATATTACACACAACAATTAAAATAAAGCATTGATATATTAAAAATCAAAACAATGTCCAAGCAAAGCAAATAAATGGACACCCATCCGAGGATGGAAACATGTCCTTACATCATCCATGTCTAAGCTAAATAGGACACCCACCATAAGGTAGAAACGTGTCCTTTACCTTGGTCTAAAATATAAAAGCAATTTAAATTACATAGAACTTAATTAATGAGGTACCCATAAAATGGAAACATACCTCTTACAACATTTGGAAATCAAAATAAATCGATAAAAGTAATTAAATAACCATTCATCATAATTAAATCATTCATCAAAGATATTAAACATCAATCAAAATATATAACAAACATTCATTCATGATAAATTAAATCAAGCATTGCAAATAAATCAAAGCATATAATGAACTACATAATTAAATCTAAAAATAAAGCAAGTAAGGATACAAATTGAGGTTTACTGTTTCTATTTAAAGTTCTTACATTTAGGGTTTTTGGATTTTAGTATTATTATTATTATTTGTTTAGGCTACTGTAAGTTTTAAGAGAATTAAAATGGATTAGGATTTCATGAATCAAATTAGGGTTTAGGGGTAACATTATGAAAATAGGGTTTTAGAATAATTAAAACATTAGGTTTATAATTCTTGGTTACTGGATTGCTGTTTTGGGTTTACTGTATTGGGCTTAAATGTTTAGGTTTATATGGTTTTAAGGTTTTAAGGATTAGGGCTTAGGAAAACTAGGGTGTACATATTAGTTTTGAGGGAATTAGGGTTTAGGAAAACTTAGGGTCTAGGAAAACTAGGGTGTACATATTAGTTTTGAGGGAATTAGGGTTTAGGAAAACTTAGGGTCTAGATTTACTGGTTTGGGGGTTTACTATTTTGATTTTGAAGTTGAAGAAAATAGTTTAGAGTTTTATAAAGTTTTTGTGATTTTTAGAAATTGTAAGGTAAGCTTAGAGTTTGGATATTTAACAAAACATTTGGAAATTTTGGAAAAGAATTAGAAGAAAACAGTTTAGGGTTTTTAAAAGCTTTTGGAAATAGGAAAAATGATTTGAGGTTTTTGGAAACAAAAGAGTATTTTTAGGGTTTTTGGAAATATAAGGAACAATCTAGGGTTCTAATGTTTTGAAGAAACATAAAAGTATTTTTAGGGTTCTTAAGGTTTAGAAGAAACAGAAAAAGTATTTTTAGGGTTTTTAAGGTTTTAGAAGAAACATAAAAGTATTTTTAGGGTTTTTTTGAAATAGAAGGTACAATTTAAGGTTCTAAGGTTTAGAAGAAATAAATTAGGGTTCTAAGGTTTTTGGAATCAAAAGAAACAATTTATTAATTTTCAGTGATTGAAGCTACTGTAATAAAATAAAACAAAAAGAGATTAGAGATTCAAACCTTCGTTCGTTGATTCCACCAAAAATTGCTTCTTGGATGAACAAGGACAAAGGAAAGGTTGCTGCCTTTGATAAATTGTTGAATTACTTGCTTATTGCTCCTTTTAAATCTGAAGTCCCAAGTTCAAAGTTCTAGTCCTAAGCTTTTCTTTTTCTTTCTCCAAGTCCCGATCGCTTTTTCTATGTTTTTTAGTGTTATTTGTTGGAAATTTTGGAAGCTTAATTCCAATTGTTTAAGGAAATTATAATTAATTAGGAAAAGAAAATCGAAACCAAATAGAATTTGGTTTGGAAAAAAATTGTGTTGGAAAAATTTCACTGGCAAAAACTGCAACAGGCTGCGAGCTTGCGAGAAACTGCATGGAAATTTGCGCGCTGGCGAGCCTTGGCCATTTTGCTTTCGGCGATGAATTTTTCATCGCCGATTTTTCCGTCGTCGATTTTTATTTTTATTTACTTTATTATTATTATTTATTATTTTATTCAAACTTATAAAAAATAAATACTAAAATTAATATTATTTAATTAAAATAACACAAAAATTATTTTAGACTATATAAAATATATTGGACCGGACTAGATAAAAAATTAAAGGTCTACACACCCCATCAGGCCATCTTTGATACAACTCTTTGTGAAAAGTAATGTATAGCAAAGACCACCTCCCTATGGCTCTTCTCTCTTCCTTTGTTTCTCCCAATGGGTATTCCTTATTTTCCAAGAACCGTCTTATAGTGTTATACTATGCATCATGGTTCGTGTCAGTTTTCATAACTGTCTCATACTCATAACAAGGAGTCAATGAACTAGTCAAAACTAGAGGCTTAAGAAATAACTTAACATGATCCTCCCATATCAAAGCCAGGGTAGCTAAGGCATCGACCATTTGGTTTTCTCCTCTTAGTAAGTGTATAAATCTATACTCCTTGAAATTCTTCTCCATCATGGTTAAATAATCATGGTATGACTTTAACTTCTCTTCTTTCAACTCCCATTATCCATTTACTTGGGATACCACTAACAATGAATCACTGAAAACTTGCATTGTATCAACCTTCATAATCATCAAGGTTTCCCAACCAAATCTGCATGCTTCATATTCCACCATGTTGTTAGTTGCCCTAAACTTTAACTTCTTAGCTAGGGGGATGAGCTCTCCTTTAGGTGATTCCAATATCACTCCGAAACTTGCTTCTTTTCTATTCAATGCCCCATCAAAATACATCTTCCATCCTTATACTTCTATGACCTCTAAATATTCACCGGGAAATCCCAAAACCACTTCCTCACTTTCCGACAATGGTTGTTGAGCCAGAAATTTTGCTACTTGTAGACCCTTAATTTTTTACCTAGTCCGGTCCAATATATTTTATATAGTCCAAAATAATTTTTGTGTTATTTTAATTAAATAATATTTATTTTTTTATTATAATTTTTTTAAAAAAATAAATAAAAAAAAATAAAAATAAAAATAAAAATCGTCGATGAAAAAATCGTCGACGAAAAAATTCGTCGCTGAAAGTAATTGGCCAAGGCCAATTTCCTGCGGCGAAATTGGCTGGCCATGCCTAGCTCGCAATTTTCCAAGTAGTTTCTCACAAATTTCCTCGCGGCCCGCAGTAGTTTTTTCTTCAGCAAAATTTTCCAACGTAATTTTTTTCGAAACCAAATTTTATTTGGTTTTGGTTTCTTTTCCTAATGAATTTTAGTTTTCTTAAACAATTAGAACTAGGCATATAAATTTTCCTATAAATAACACATTAAAGGACCAAAAAAGGGGATGGAAAAAAAACATTAAGAAGAGAACTTTGGACTTGGATCGGATAGTGGAACTTCAGATTTGAGAGGAATAAGCAAGCAAGCAATCAAGCCATCAAAGGCAGCAATCTTTCCTTTGTCATTGTTCATCCAAAAAGCAACTTTTTGGTGGAACTAACTACGCAGGTTTGATCCTCAATTATACATTGCTCATGATAACAGTAGCTTTGTTTCTTTGATTTCTAAGAATATACACACAAAACCTTGATGTATAAACATGTAGTAACATTGATCTTCGTTTTAATAACATAAGTGATTTCTTCTGTTTCTTCTAAACCTTAGAACCCCAATTTATTTGTTCTAACTCTTAAAACCCTAATTCATTTCTCTTATTTTCCAAAAAACTTAAATTGTTCCTTCTATTTTAAAAAAACCCTAAAAATACTTTTCTGTTTCTTCTAAACCTTAAGAACCCTAAAAATACTTTTCTGTTTCTTCTAAACCTTAAGAACCCTAAAAATACTTTTCTGTTTCTTCTAAACCTTAAGAACCCTAAATTTATTTCATCTATGTCAAAAAAACCTTAATTAATTTCTTTTGTTTCCAAGAACCTTAACTAGTTTTGCCTATTTCCAAAAACTTTATGAAACTAAACTATTTTCTTCAACTCCCAAAACCAAAACAGTAAACTCCAAACTAGTTAATCTAAACCCTAAGTTTTCCTAAACCCTAACTCCCTTAAAACTAATACTTAAAACCTTAAAACCTTATAAACCTAAACATTCAAACTCGATACAGTAAACCCAAAACAACAATCCAGTAACCAAGAATTATAAACCTAATGTTTTAATTATTCTGAAACCCTAATTTCATAATGTTACCCCTAAACGCTAATTTGATTCATGAAACCCTAATCCATTTTAATTCTTTTAAAACTTATAGTTGCCTAAACAAATGATAATAATAATAATACCAAAATCCCAAAACCCTAAATGTTAATTAAAGAAATTTAAGTAGAAACAGTAAACCCTAATTTGTATCTTTACTTGCTTTATTTTTAGATTTAATTATGTAGTTCATTATATGCTTTAATTTATTTGCAATGCTTGATTTAATTTATCATGGATGAATGTTTATTATATATTTTTGATGAATGATTTAATTATGATGAATGGTTATTTAATTACTTTTATCGATTTATTTTGATTTCCAAATGTTGTAATAGGTATGTTTCCACTTTGTGGGTACCTCATTAATTAAGTTCTATGTAATTTAAATTGCTTTAATATTTTGGACCAATGTAAAGGACATGTTTCTACCTTTTGGTGGGTGTCCTATTAGTTTAGACATGGATGATGTAAGGACATGTTTCCATCTTTGGATGGGTGTCCATTTATTTGTTTTGTTTGGACATTGCTTTGATTTTAATATAATGATGCTTTATTTTAATTGTTGCATGTAATATGGATAATATTGTTATATTTAAAAATTTTATAATATTAAGACATGTAAAGGAGGCCGGTTCCAATGAACCGGGCGTTGTGGGGGTGCTGGGCCATTTCTCACCTTCCCCACACGTACCCAACTTTCCGAACCCATTAGGGGATTGGGGATTCCTTAGGAATCGAGTCATCCACCCCTTTCTTTTTCCTGGCCCGTCCGGGTGATGACTCCATTTTCTCCGAACTTAGGTCGATGTTCTCTAAGGCCCCGAGCCTAAACAGTGCCGAAGTAGAAAGAACCATTCCACCGGGAGTAGGGGCAAAAATCCCCGCTTACAGTGGCGACTCCACTGGGGATAAGAGAAGTTGATTCCATTGGTCTTTATATAATTCTATTCTTTCTTATAATGATATTATCTATTGCATCATACTAGATTGCATTATGTGCATGAGTTAAGGCACCGTGTTACCCGTGTTATGTTATGCAAGGGATACCATACTTTTCACTCAAGGTATGGAGATCTAGCATGGCATAACCACTCATAGCCTTGTACCATTTGGTTTATACTTGCTATGGGTACCTAAGCCTTTTAACCCAAAGACTAAAGCTCATATAATTGGCCTAGTTACTTTCCTTAAGTTTTACCCCAAATGCATGTTGTTTGACTATGGTTAATTTCTCTTGGCTTAAATCATGGCTTATTTGGTTTGTTCTTTTTCTAATATGACCTAAGTATATTGTAAGCTCAAAATAAAATTTTCTTTAAAAATCCAAAAGACCAAAGCTATTTTAAAAACTTTTCAAAATGGTCTTTGGACATAAAACTTTTCTTCATAAGCCTAAGCCCAAAATCCATTTTTTCTAAAATCTTTTTACAATGGGCTTAGAAACGAAATTATTTTCATCCAACCTTTTCTTACAAAGAGCTTGCAAAATATTTAGGTCAATTACGAAATACCAAAAATCAATTGTGAGCCTAGTTTATACTAAGAGTAATTAATCATGGGCTTGTTTTTGGCATTAATCATTAGTTACTTTTTTCAAGTGAGAAATCTATTTATAATAAACCTCTTAATTTAGTTTTAATCCTATATAGCATAAAAGCTACTTTAGATGGATAAATGGATTAAAACATAATTAATGGAAATTATCATAAATTGATTTCCATTTTTGAAAATACAACTAATGATTGAAACGTCCGAGGGAAATATTTGAAAGCAAGGTACCCCATGTTGGTATTTTGTTAACCATATACCTAGGAAAAGAGACTCGCCATTCATGTGTGGATGTTATAAGGTTGGAAAGAACATCCTAATTGTCCTTGTTTGTTGATTGTTTGTGCATACATGCATACATGCATACATGCATACATTTGCATCTCATATCATTGATCTTTTCTAGCTCACAGCCCTAGATTACGACAGTTCAAAAGCTTATGATAATCCGACCTACGCCAAAAGCGAGGAATCTAGCAACGACTCAATCACTTGCTCACCAAAAGCAATGGAGCCTGATTCAAAGAATGGTGGATGAAGCCCTCAATACCAAGATTCAAAGAATGGGATAATTAATGCTCAGATATAAACCAATGGTTTCTAAGGTTAAAGTTAAGAGGGTAATTACAAAGAGATGAAGGAACAATATATATTAAATATAAAGATTGGATGAAGTGTAAGTGTGCTATAAAATGATCTGATTATTGTATAAAGACATTAATAGGAAATGTAATGAGTTCTTTTAAATGTTTGATCAAGGAAGTGATAAGATGTATAAACGTATAGAATGATGAGTTATGGAATATAGAGAAGATGGTTAATTAAAAAGGGGAGAGTTGAAATTATATGGTTTGGTGACATAATAACTTAAGCATATAATTAACTTCATATGGAAGTTAAGATAACATTTTGTTAAGAATGGATTGTTATGATACTGATAATTTCGAGGACGAAATTTCTTTTTAGAGGGGGAGAATTGTAATATCCCAAAATGTGCCCTAGAAGTATTGATGTAATTGTTGTTTGATTTGAATTAAATGTTTATGTGTTATTGGAAAGGAAAAATGTATTTTGAGATAATGTATATGTTGGGTATATGGTAATATATATAACATATATGTTGGTCAAAAGGGATGGTCAATGGAAGAGGATATTTATTTGTGATATGTGAAATTACTTAAATAGGCATATAAGTGACAAAAGTTAAGTTAAATGGATGAGGGCAATTTGGTAATTGCTTTGTTAGGATTGCTTGGTGGAGATTTAAAGAAGAAGAAAAGTTTGACTTGTCTTCATTTTCTCTTCTTTGCTTGGTGTGGCCGTCTACCAAAGGGAAAGAGAGAGCAAGTGAGGTGTTTTGATTTCTAACATCAAATTGAAGGAAGAATCAAAGGATTAAGTTGGAGATTTGTGAAATTTCTTCAATTGAGGTAAGTACTCTCTTGTTTTCCTTTGTTATTTGTGAAGTTATGTTTGAGGTGAGTTATGATTGGTTGTTATTATGATTAAGTGTGTTTGTGATGTATTTGTAAGTGTTGAAATTGATTGTAAGTTACAAAGTTAAATTGGTATTGGATTTGGTTTGAATATGGTAAGTTAAGTGGATGTTGATATGGAAAGAATAAGAATGATGTGGGTTTTAGGGTTTTGAAGTGGTATGTGTTTAAATGTATTATTAATATATTGTTAATGTGATTATTGTGATGAATATGTAAAATAAGTGTTAAGAACATTGATTATATCCATTTGAATAAGGTTATGTTGTGTATAATGTGTTTAAATGCAATTAAAAGAGTTTTGGCAATATTTAGGGTTTTTGTTCATGTGAGACACGGCCAAACCAAAGAAGAGACACGGCCAAGACTTAAGATTTTTGGGAGACACGGCCAAGTTCAAGGAAATTTGGCCGTGTTGGATGATTTTTGGAGAGACACGGCCACTGGCTTGGCCATGTCCCTTGACTGTGTCTGCCACTGCCTGATTTTGGTTAAGAGACACGGCCGTGTCCCTTGCCCGTGTCTGCCTCGGTTGATTTGGAGTTGAGAGAAACGGCCACAAGCTTGGCCGTGTCCCTTGAGTGTGTTGGCTACTGTGATTGTTCTTTTGTTCTTCTTGCATTGTTGAGATTGAACATTCATTTGATGACAATGATGATGCAATATGTAAAATGTGAAGGATATGAGGAGGTAATTGATTATGTATAGCTTGATGGGAGTAGTTCTTGAGTGTGAAAGAGACGAGGATCATCCAAAAAGGTATGTGCAATGCAATTTGTTATGATAAATGTTTTAATAATGAATGGTGTTAATGTGTCTTGAGAAATGATGAAATGTGATGTTATCATAATTGATAATGATGATCAAAATGAAATAAATAGACATATGGTTTATATGACAATGAATTTAAGATACATGTGCAATGAAATGGATTATGTATGCTTGAATGATGAAGTGTATAATGTGAATTGAGTCATAAAGAGGTGTGAAACTAATGTTCTGAGTTATAATGATGTGAATGATATGATTGAAGCATGCCTAGATGGTATGATTGAATAATGATATGTGTGTTTAGTTAATGTAATTGATGTTGATGAAATATGAAAGGTGATTTGAGATATAATGTGATGTGAAGCCATTGTGATTGGCTATGATAACTCAAATGTGATGTGAAGCCATTGTGATTGGCTATGATGATTCAATTGTGATAAATGAGGCATGTTTGCCTAGATGATGATTCAATTGAGAATGAAATGATAATGAAATAATAAATGAATTGTGTGGCTAATGTGTTATTCCATTTTCAGAGTTTGTTGTTGGTGGCATGCCTAATGATAGTAACAATCTCTTGAAGTTAGGTTGGGCTTGATCCTTGAAGCCAAGTTGGGTAGAAGTTTAACATGTTTTACTCCCCTTGAAGCTTGGTTGGGTCTAGTCCTTGAAGCCTAATTGAGATGTTACAACCCTTGAAGCTAGGTTGGATTGATTCTTGAAGCCAAGTTGGGTTGAGACTTAGCATGCTTTGTTCCCCTTGAAGCTTGGTTGAATCTAAATCCTTGAAGCCTAGTTGGGTCTATGATAATGATAAATGTGATAACAAAACCAAAGCATTAACTCTGAAAATTGAATAGCATATTAGTGTCTTTTGGGCCCGAGTCTGTCTTTGTTGTCAATGTGATATACAAGTGTTGAAAGAAATGAGTAATGAGATCTATGGTTGACTTCATTGGAAATGTGATTCGTGATTGTATATGATATGTAATGTGTGTATTGAAATATTGATTGTGAGTATTAGTGATGAATCATGATTGGTGAATGGTGAATAACTTAATGTTATGATGTATGATATGTAATGTATGTTTATATTTCATATTTGTACTACTAAGCTCTCGGGCTTAGCGCGGTTGTGTAATCGCGCAGGTGGATATGTTGTTGATCTGGAAGTCCAGCTGTTATGCCACGAGAAGAGTAAGAGTTTATCGAGACCAACTAGAGGGTGATGCATACATGTATAACTTTTAATTATGATGTATTTCTGACGAGAGAGTATTTATATGTATAAATGAAGTTTTGATAATGATAATGATTTTGTAAATGTTATTTAAAGTAACGTATTATGGTTTGAACTCTGTTACAGGTTTTTAAAAGGTAATGAAAAGTGACATCCTCATACTTTATATACTTACTGAATGTATACTAGGTATATGTATAGTACTTATATAGGGTACACTACAAAAATATTCGGCATTTGCGATGGAAATCTGCGACGGACATGTTTTCGTCGCAAATTTGCTACGGATCTGCGACGGATTTGCGACGGAAGGACAAGTCAGAGGAATTTTGAGAAATTGGTCGCAAATTCGTCGCAAATCTGCGACGAAAATCATTCCGTCGCAAATAATCATCGCAAAAGTTGGCGCGGAAACTTGGCGCGAGAGAGAAAACACTAAAAAAACCAATTTGCAATGGATATCTGCTACCGTCTATTGCCGTCGCAAATTTCACTATAAAAATATTCGGAATTTTGCGACGGAAATCTGCGACGGACATGTTTCCGTCTCAAATTTGCTACGGATCTGCGACGGATTTGCGACGGAAGAACAAGTCAGAGGAATTTTGAGAAATTGGTCACACATCCGTTGCAAATCCGTCGCAGATCTGCAACGAAAATCATTCCGTCGCAAATAATCGTCGCAAAAGTTGGCGCGAAAACTTGGCGCGAGCGAGAAAACACTAAAAAAAACCAATTTGCAACGGATATCTGCTACTGTCTATTGCCGTCGCAAATTTCACTATAAAAATATTCGAAATTTTGCGACGAAAATCTGCGACGGACATGTTTCCGTCGCAAATTTGCTACGGATCTGCGACGGATCTGCGACGGAAGGACTAGTCGGAGGAATTTTGAGAAATTGGTCGCAAATCCGTCGCAGATCTGCGACGAAAATCAGTCCGTCGCAAATAATCATCGCAAAAAAATATTTATATAATATTAAATTCAATCTACTTTTAATAACAACAAATATTTATGATAACAATATTTATGAATATTTATGATTTAATAATTTACTAATATTAAATTTTAAATTAGTACTTAATATTTATGCCTTTTTAGTGTTAATTACTAATATTAAATTTTAAATTAGTACTTAATAATTATTAAATAGTAAGTATTATTTATTATACAATAATTTGTACTTTATATATTATAATAACGACATAACTCTGAAAAAGGCAGTTAAATACATATGTAATAAGTTAACTAATATTTATTAATTAAATAATATAATTAAATAATTAATTAAATTAAAAATAAATATTAAATTATTAATTATTAATTATTAATAATATAAAGTAATATACCAACCTAATATTCAAAACGGTTTAGATTTATCCAAAACAGCGCTGTTTTGGACTAATATACCAACCTAATTCTCTCAAACCCTAATCACTCACTCTTATCTCATCAGTTGCCTTGCGCCGTTCAAAATCTTAATCTTCTCATCTCTCCTTTACACAGCACACATCCTCATTCTTTCTCCATTTCCTCTCCTCACTCTCACACCGGCGTCCCTCTTCCTCTCCTCTCCTAGCGCCGTCGCCGTCGTCACGCCATCTCAAGGTTCGAGATGCCATCGCCGATTTGTTGTTGCTCGATGATGAGTATATCCTTCATTATCGCCGTCGCTCGATGAGTATATCCTTCACCACCATCGCCATTCCAGATTCAACTTCATCGCTACCACCATCGCCGGCTACTGGTATATTTTCAATTTCTTGTTATTTTTGTTTTATTTTACTTTATTCTATTCAATTTTTCTTTAAAGTATATTGTTTTTGGTTTATGTTGGTCGCCGTTAATGAACCATTGCCATCCGCTACCACAATCGCTGTCGATGAACCATCACCATCAACTGGGTGTCTGGGTCGTTGCTCAATAATTTGGTTTATGTTGTAGATTTTTTTATGCTAAGAAATGGTAGGACTTTCAGTTGGAGAAAAGCATTTTCTACAGGGTGGCATTAACCAAAATCTCCGCTCTGATGGTCGGAAAAGAGATGCCTACCGACCCATCTTTGTTGAAACTGGAGTCATTCCTCAGGTAGCGAATGCTTGTATTTATATGTCTTGATTTTAAAATGGATTTGGTAGAATCTTATTCATTTTTGTTTATTCTTTTTTTTCCCTTTTAACCACACTTTTAATGTTGTGTTTTATGGGTTTCATTACAGGCAAATGGCTCAGCACGAGTTAGGATGGGTGCGACAGAGGTGATTGCTAGTGTGAAGGTATTTTATTGAATGCCAAACATTCTTCTTTCTCTGTGGTTTTACAATGATATGTTAGTGGTTTGCGTTTTTTCATTCAAGGCTTAAATACGATGCTTATTCATTTAATTGCAGGCTGAGCTTGGAAAGCCAAGTGCATTGCAACCTGACAAGGGAAAGGTTGCCATATTTGTTGATTGCAGTCCAGTTGCGGATCCAACATTTGAGGTTGTGTTCTTTTCTCTTTTGCTTTCTAACATCTCCACCCTCTTAGTTGATGCGTGCTTGATATTTCCATTCTTAATAATCATATATGATCACTATTGTGACTGCTGATGGATATTTCTCATAAATACTTCAGTTGAAACATTTGTAGCCCTTGGGAGGGATTGCACCTCGATATTAAATTTCTCCACACGCATGGTCATGCCTATCTAGGAATTTTTTTAAGAACATAATTTCTTGTGAATTAATATTCATGAATATTTCCTGTTTGTTTTCGTTTGATACATGCAAAATCTACTATTTCCTGTTTCTGCTAACTCTTAAGTTGATCTTGTGTTGTATCATATAACTTTTTTGAATTAGACAAGGAACCTGCTCCGTATTGCCATATTCAATATAAGTTACATCAGAGGCATATTTCCGGAGAAGTATTTCAATGATAAATCTGTTCCTGCTCTAGGTATGCTTTTTCTTCTGTAATTTTGCTTTTCAATAAGCACATGTATGTGAGATGTTGATTCGTTAGAGGCCTCTCAAAATGGAGATCGGGAATGTCAATAGTAAAAGTGCATCTAAAGCAGTTTCCTATTTTCCATGGCTTCTCTAACCAAAGGTTTGCTGGTGAAGAGAAAACTTTAATCTATTACATACTGTGAACCCTGAAGTTAAGTGCATCTATTAACTGTTTTTATAAAATAGTTTGCTTGGAGTTTAAAAAACTCATGGTTTGGATTAAAAAAAACTTTATTTTTAAAATTTTTCTCAAATCAATTTGCAAAAACATAAAAATGTTTTAAAAATATCAGATTGTAATTTTGAAAAACAAAGAAAAAACTTGATTGATTGTCTTAATTTTCTATATAATTTTACAATGTTTCAAATTAGTTGATGGGGTCTATATATATTTATTTATTTATCCTGAATATTTTTTATTATAAATAAATATATACTTTTTTTTATAATTTGGCAAAATTTTTAATGTTAAATCTATATAATATGTTATTATAATATCTTAAATAGTAATTTAGTGTGATTAGATATGATATTCAGTAATTCATAATATCGAAATTTATAAATTTTTAACGAATTTTTTTATCGGAATAATTATAATGCAAATAAAAGTAAAGTGATAAAATAATAAGTTATCGTTTACAAAAAGGGAAAAGCACAGAGGTAGAATTCTGCAGGTTTAATGCTCATTTCATTCCCCTGCAACAAACCATGTGTACATGCAGAAATTCAATAATATGACTCTTAAAGCTTGATACAACATGTAGATTTTGGTCCCCGACATTTTTCTTGTCAATGACTTTGGCTTTGTTTGAAAAATTGTAACACCTTTTATGCTTTTCTTGCGTGATTCTCATTCTCTATATTATTCTTATTGTTTCGCAAAGAGAAAGACAGAAGTATTTTATACTGCAGTAAAATTAATTACATGCATGAGCATTTGGGACCTTCAATTACTTATACACCTCTTCTCTGATGTGCTAATTCTTTATGTTAGGACCATTTTGGTTGTATTTTTTCTTACATGGGTGCTTGTCCTTAATCCAGGTTCGCAGGGGTTCTTGTCCAAAACTGATTGATCCCCCAAAATACCCAGAGAAGATACTGTTCTGCGGGTGGCGCCGCGACATTGATGACATGATAATGGTATACAAAAGTGGAGTTTTAATATTACCTTCATGTCCTGTTCATTTTGGATGCATTAAAAAGTGGCACAATTCAATGTAATTCATGGGACTAATAGATAAAAGAAGAAATTAATTAGGAAGTATATAGATCTGTAGTTTGATTTTTGTTTATGCCTTTGTTTTTCAGGTTTTGGAGGCATTCCTGGCTCCAGGTTCTGAACTCTGGATGTTCAATGAGGTCCTAGAAAAAGAAAGAGAAAAAAAACTTACTGATGGTGGACTTGATATTTCTGGATTGGAGAACATAAAAATTGTTCACCATGAAGGAAATGCTATCATCAGACGGCATTTGGAGAGTCTTCCTCTTGAGACTTTTGATTCTGTAAGTTGCATCACCTACTTTGCTTTTACACAGTTTCACCGTGAGATGAAGGATACTAAATTGGGAAAACATATGGATTTATGAGGGTTTGCAAATGTAATGATTAAGACACTTCAGTAAGATGTCATTGAATTGCATGTTAGAAGAGAGGATTGAGAGGATATAAGCTTACTAGATAAGAAGGTTAATCGGCTGAACTGGTTGTGGAGAAAAAGCATTAGCTACCAAAGATTTCTTTGTAAGTAGAGAACTGAAGAAAATTTGAAAAGTAAATTAGTACTTGCCCGAGAAAAAGACTAGACTCCATAGCTTTGGAACTAAATGGGAGCCCAATGACTGTTTGGGATCCAATTCCATATGAATAAATTCTCCCTTATGATACAATAACATCAACAATTACTTTCGTAAGAGAGCCCTATGATCCCCTCCCACCACCACCCACCCCCATCACCTGACAAAAAAAGGGAAAAAAAGAGTCCAAATGGGAGTACGCTTTAACTGTCTGAGAGTATGTATTACTAGACAAGAGACTCCCACTAATGGTGGCATTTATTATCACAATTCAAAGAGCTGAAATGATGCAAAAAATACTTAGCAACGACTTTAGCAAAATAACTTAGGTAACAGTAAAACATGAAATAGTCTCTTACACTTGTAAATATGACACCACTCTGCACTTGATCAATATCTCTTCCTTAGCATAACATCACTCTGCACTTGATCAATGTAGGATGCTCATTGAGAAACTCAGTTACTGGTCAAGTGAACTTAATTTATTTGTCATACATAAGCATGTTTCAGATTTTATTCTATTTGCTCAATTCCACTAATTAATTACTAACTCTATGCATACAAATATTAATTCTTGCAGATGAGTCATTAGAGGATTCTGTTGTGCATTCTGACTCACGATCTCTTGCTACACTTCTCCTTATTCGAGATATACAGGTAACTGCAGTTGGTAACTCCTTGCTTAAGAATACAAGACTGCTAGTTCGATTATTTTGATGGTTCTCTCTTTCTTTTTCTTTTTTTTGCATAGAGCAATTCATCTGTTTGAGCACTCAGTTCTGCTAGTGTGTCTGTTCCTTATTTAGCTGCTTGTAAATGTCAATCAATCAGAGTTTGTATGTACTAATTAAACTAGATTTTTGTCCATATTGATAGTTTCTATTGGGAAGAGGCTAATTGGCCATGTTGTCTTGATAAATTATGGATATTGCATATTAACAACTAATTTAGTTTTAATCTCACTGAAATGATTTGATTCCATGTGTGAAATTTTGTAAGAATAAGGTGTTTATGATCAAGAGAAAAGGAAATGTGGAATAGTAGATGCAAAATTTTTTGGGAAGCTTGTGATTGTAGCTTCAGCTGGACTGGTCAATGATATGGAATGAGATGTATTTAGAATCGTATTCGCCCACTTCCAATTAATTTTCCATCCTTCGTTGAATCAATTTATAGTGGCTAGGACAATTTTTGTGACTTTTTTACTTTTTCTGAGCCATGCTGCCTCTTATGTTTGAAGAAGGGGGTGGCAACTTTATGAGATCAGTCATCAAGAAATGCTGCCAAAAATTTTGCTAGTCCTTACATTTTACTATTCTTGAGCACTAATTTAAATTGCTGTCTGATGGACATGGACATTTGCCACAATATGCTGTTTGTTCACATTGTTTGCAAGGGAAAAAAACATTTCCATTTGCAGATGCATGTGCATGCTTGTGTTGAATCTCAAGAGAGACCAGGGGCTGTCACTTGCAATATATAGTTTCTTCCTGCTTCTAATTATCAGGAGAATGGGACATGAATATTCAGCTTGGAAAGCATAAGTATTGATAGGAACAGAATTTTGCATGTGCTGTTGCCATACGTATTTATAATAGCTGCACAAGTGAATTCATTTCCAAAAGCAATTGCATATATGTTCAATAATCTGATTATTGATAAGAATTTTCACCTAGTATAATAAAGTAATCATGTTGCACCTAGCTGATTGAAATTTTCGGATTCATTATGTTGATTTTGGTTTTACAGGCTTTGAGCGACTGATTCTTTGTTAACACTTAAACAGGAAAGGGAATATCTCCAGTTTTTCTTTTCTTAATTCTCTTCTATATTGGTTCTTGTTTATTGAATTTCAGAAATTATGAAATCTTAGTAACAAAGCTGTGCAGATCACTGACCACATATACATGAAGGTTAAAATTACCTGTTTATGAAATCTTAGTTGCTTTTAATTCAAGTATATCATTATTGCCATTTCATTTAATTTGCATTTTCCAATTTATAAAATTTGCATTTGCCATTTCATATAACAGTTCTCTTGAAATTATTTCCCACATCATGCACTGACTTCACTTCTTACAATTTCAGGCTTTATATCATGTTCTTCCGATGAATTATTTAACAGTTGCAAAGCTTCAGTCCAAGCTAGATGATGATGCAAGTCATGATTCAATGGAAAATGATAATTGAAGATCTATATTGTTATTTTCAAGATAGATTATTTATAGTAGTATTCTTAACACTTGTATAGTTAAATTGTAAAATATTTTATTTTATTGAAAATTAATAAAAGAATTATTTTTATCAATGTAATCAGTGTTTTTTTAGATTGTGTTTAAATGTTCCAAATGTATTTATAAAGTTCTCATAAAATTAATTGATAATATAAATAGTTCCAATAAAAATCAATATTAAATTACTACGGATTTGCTACAAATCTGCGACGGATATTTGAAATCTATGACGGAATCTGCGACAGATACTGCGACGACAATCTGCGATGAAATCTGTGACGGCAATCTGCGACGAAATCTGCAACGAATTTGCGACGAAAATCTGTGACGGAATCTGCGACAGAAATCTGCGACGAAATCTGCGACGAAATCTGCGACGGCTGCCCTTTACCCGCGAAAATTTAAGCGCGAGATTTGCAACCGCCGAGTGGTTGCAAATCCGTCGCAATCTGCGATGGCCTATCGCAAATTGAAAATTGCGACGCCTTTTTTACTAACGGACCGTATCGGTCGCAGATCGGTCGCAAGACTTGATTTGCGACGGATCTGTGACGGATTCTGTCCGTCGCAGATAGCGTGTTTTTTTGTAGTGGTATCGGGGTGTTACACCCATTGACTGTAAATTTAGGAAATCATGCCGAAGTATCTGCCAGCAATAAGAAGCCAAAGGACAAAGGGAAGACTAAAATTGGTGAAGTGGTTTTTGATGATGAAAAGGTGATCATTGATGATGATGATGATTGGGCTCAATACAACCAAGATCCTCAAGACAAGAAGAAAGAACAAAAGATTGTTGAAAGATCAGCTATGGAGAAAATGAAGCTTCTGATGTTGAAAAGATGATTGCTGATTTAGAAAAGAAATTTGAGAAGAAACTGAAAACCGAAGAAATGTCCAAAGTTGACAAATTATTTGAGCTAGATGAAGAAGTTCCGTACAAGTTCAAAATGCCATCTTTTGCAAAGTTTGATGGAATAAAAAATCCTCATCTCCATGTGAAGCAGTATATCACTGCTATGCAGTCTGCTCGAGCTACTAAGGCTCAAACTCTAAGGTACTTCATGCTCTCATTGAACCATGTTGGCCAAAATTGGTTCAATACCTTAGACGATGGAACATAAAAGAGTTGGGATTTGCTATACAAGGCCTTCATCCAGCAATATGGATATAATATCAAGATGGAAGTTACGTTAATGGAAGTGGAGTCCATTAGACAAAGGCCGAATGAGAATTTTATGGATTATGTGAAAAGATGGAGAAATAAGGCAGCTTTGCTCAAGAAGAGGCCCGATGAATCCGATCAAATAAGGATGATTATGAGAGGGGTGTTGCCTAGTCTTCGTGAGAGGATGTCTCATAAACTCATCCGTGATTTCAAAGATCTCCTCCAAGCTGGTCTACAAATTAAAGAATGGAAAAGAGAGAAGAACCGTTTTTCAATAAGAAGGAACGAGAAAGGAAACTATCAGTCTGGTAGCAAAAGCATTCAAAAGGCAGTTGGTGTCAATGCTACTAACCAAGGAACAAGGAGGCAATTTTTGGAATTGGGAAAACTGATGTCTTGGGTTCTGTGAGCAGGGATTTTCGCCCCCACTCCCGGTGGAATGGTTCTTGTGACTTCAACACTGTTTAGGCTTGGGGCCTTAGAGAACACGGACCTAAGTCAAGAGAAAATGGAGTCGCCACCCAAACGGACCTAAAAAAAGGAAAGGGGTGGATGACTCAATTCCTATGGAATCCCCAACCACCTAATGGGTTCAGAAAGTTGGGTACGTGTGGGGAACAAGAGAAATGGCCCAGCACCCCCACAATGCCCGATTCATTGGAACCGGCCTCCTTTACAAGTCTTAATATTATAAAATTCTTAAATATAACAATATTATCCATATTACACACAATAATTAAAATAAAGCATCGATATATTGAAAATCAAAACAATGTCCAAGCGAAAAAAATAAATGGACACCCATCCGAAGATGGAAACATGCCCTTACATAATCCATGCCTAAATAGGACACCCACCGAAAGGTAGAAACATGTCCTTTACATTGGTTCTAAAATAGAAAATCCTTTTAAATTACATGATATTTAACTAATGATGTACCCACCAAGTGGAAACATACCTCTTACAATATTTGGAAATCTAAATAATTCGATAAAAGTAAATAACCATTCATAATAAATAAATCATTCATCAAAAATATCAATCAAAATAAAAAATAAACATCCATCTATGATAAATTAAATAAATCAATCATTGAAATTAAATAAACCAACAAATCATTGAAAATAAATTAAAGCATATAATAGACTACATAATCAAATTAAATAAAGCAAGTAAAGATTCAAATTAGGGCTACTGTTTCTATTTAAGATTCTTTATTTAATGTGTTTAGGGTTTTGGAATTTATGGGTTTAAGCTACTGTGAGTTTTAAAGGAATTGAAATGGATTAAAGTTTTATAATTTAAGAGGTTGATAAATTTCTTTGATTAACCAAATTAGTGTTTGAGAAGTGAAATCATGAAACTAGGGTTTGAATACTTTAAAACATTAGATTATATGATTATTAGCTATTGACTGTGTTGAATTTTAGGCTTACTGTGTTTGAATTTTAATATTTAGGTTTATAAGATTTTAAGTTTTAAAGGATTAGGGTTTTAAAAAATTAGGGTTTAATGGTTTTAAGGGAATTAAGGTTTAAGAAAACTAGCGTTTAATGTTAGCTAGCTTAAGGTTTACTGTTTTGGGTTTTGAAAGTTGAATTAGGGGTTTTAGTGTTTCAGAGAATGTATTTGATTTTAGAGCTTGAAAAAACAATTTATAATTTTATGAAGTTTTATAAAAATAAACAAAATGATTTAAAGTTTATAGAAACAGAAAAGATATATTTTTTAAGGTTTGTGGAAAGAAAATGATTCAATTTAGGGTTTTGGAAAATTGAAAGGTAGATTAGGGTTTTAAGATTTTGAAGAAAAAAAAACAACAATTTTAAGATTTTTCGAAAACAAAGGAAAGAATTAAGGTTTTATAAGCTTTAGAAAAGGTAAATTAAGGTTCTAGGGTTTTTTTCAATCAAAAGAGAAAATTGGATGATTGAAGCTACCGTGAAGAAATTAGACATTCATACCTTCGTTTGTTGGTTCCACCAAAAATTACTTCTTGGATGAACAAGAACAAAGACAAGCTTTCCTGCCTTTGATGGATTGAATTGCTTGTTTGCTCTCTCAAAAGTTCGATCGATTTCACTGCCAGAAGGAATTTTTAAAATTCGATTTCCTTTCAAAGTTTTCCTCCTCAATATTTCGATCCCAATTTTCCCTTCCTTTTTGTGTTGTTTTTTAGTCCTTATTTATAGAAGATTTTGATGATTAATTTCACTTGTTCATGGAATCTAACATTAATTAAGAAAAGGAAACCGAAACCGAAACCGAAACAGAATTGAATTTGGTTTCAGAAAAATTTGCGTCGAAAAAATTTAGCTGGGAAAAAACTACTACGGAAAAATTCGCTGGCGAAAAAAAACCCCTGCAGAAAAATTACACTGGCAAAAAATTTACGGCAGGGGACTGTGGGCTGCAGGGCAAAAATTTGCCTGCGGGCCATTCCGCCCGCTAGACTTTCCTGCGGAAGAAATGGCCCAAGGCCATTTCCACTACAAAAAAAAGCACAATCAGCGACGCATTCTGTGACAACTCTTATTTCGTTGCTGATTAGCGACTTGATCAACGACAACTTTACGACAAAGAATCAAGATAAGCGTCTTTCCAACATTCCATCGCTAAATGTGTCGCTGATTAATGATAAAAGGTCGTTTCTCGCTGAATGTGTCGCTGAATTTTGCGCCAAATTTTGGCACTAACAATCAGCGACTACGTTACGACTAATTTACGACAAATTAGCAAAGAATGTGTTTATTTTTTATTGGAAAGTTTTTTGTCGCTAATTAGTCGCTAAATTGCTCGCTGATTTGCGAGAAAAATAGTTAGTCGCAGAATTATCGTTAATTTGCGAGAATATAGCGACCAATTAGCGAGAAATTAATTTTATTTTCTATTTTAAAGTAATTGGTCGCTAATTAGTCGCTAAATGGCTTGCTGATTTGCGAGAAAAATCTTAGTCGCAGAGTTATCGTTGATTTGCGAGAATATTGCGACAAATTAGTGAGAAAGTTGTTGATTTTTTTTTGGAAAGAATTTTCTCGCTAAATGGCTCGCTGATGTGCGTGAAAAATAGTTAGTCGCAGAATTATCGGTAATTTGCGAGAATATTGCGACGAATTACTGAGAAATTAATTTTATTTTCTATTTTAAAGTAATTGCTCGCTAATTAGTCACTAAATGGGTCGCTGATTGGCGAGAATTTTTATTTTTATATTTATGAAATGTTAATTAATTTATTTACTTTAAATATTTAAGTTTAAAGTAGGCATTCTAACTTTATTTTATACACTTTAAAAAAGGATTTTTGATGGCTAATTCAGAGAGACGGTTTATAAAAATGCCTCTAAGAAAATAAGAGAAAAAAAAGAGAGAAAATTCTAGAGGCGGTTTTATAAATCGCTTCCGAGCAAATAGAATAAAAATTAAAATTTAAAAACAGACACCTAAAGTTTTCGGCGCTACACTGGGTGAAATTTTAGCTGGTGCGTGCTAAAAGAAAAATTTTAGTTTTTGCTCTAAACTGCTCAAGACTTTTCCCTTTAAAATTTCATTTTGTTCTATTGCCGTATTTTTTAAAATCTCTAAAGCCCCAAATTCTATTATGTCGGATTAATAATAAAAGCACTGAAGTGGTGTGTAAGAAAGTAGATATAACCCTTGAAGCCCAATAATGTAATTTCATTCTCTATTTGGCTCCCTCGAAATTCAAATTCAAAAGGGCCTCTCGCTCTCTCTTTCCCTCCCATTTCACTTTCTATCTTGTCTCTCTGCAAAAATCATCCAGTGAATCACAACTCGTTATTCTCTGTCAATGGAGGGTAATGATTCTTCTTCTTCTTCTCTCAAAGACATTTCAAATTTCAGAACCCCAAAACGACCCTCTCATATTCGTAATTTCACCACCTCCTCACCTCACCCTCAATTCTTCACTGCCTCCAAACAAACGCCGTTGCCGTCTTCGTCTTCCTCAATTTGCCATTACCATCACCATCCTTCCGTCTCTGCCAGACCTAAGCACAGAACCGCTACTGCCCGTCAACTCAAGGCCTTTGAGCTCAAGCAATCCCAGTCCTCACGCAAAGTTCAGATTAAAAAAGAACAGTCTCTTAAATCACTTGCTAAGTCTCTTACTACTTGGCTCAATTTTCTCTTTCAAAACCCTAGGTCCTGTGGATGTGAATTGACTATCAATGGAGATCAAGACGTGGACTTTGCGGGAAAGTTGGGGAAGATGGACGGTGGACCTAGGGGTGGAGTGGTCTGTCTGGACACTGCTTGGAGGAGTCCGAAAAGGCAGAGGGACATGCAATGGAGAGGTGGTGATTATGTGGAGATTAATGGGGAGGATGGATTATCGAATTATAAGTATTATGGGTCGTTGAACAATTCATTGAAGGATGTGTGTAGTTTCGATGATTTGAAGCACATGATGACAGTGTATTTGAGCTTGTCAAGTTGCAAGGAGATTTTTGATGTCATGATTCAAGTGGTTAAGGTCTGCTCTCGATTCCTATGTATTGACATTGTTGATAATCTTTTCAATAATTTATTGCAGTTGGATTTTGAAAACAGAAAAAATATTTTTCTCTTGCCTTTCTAGTTGATTTTGAAAACAGAAAAATGAATAATTTCTTTTGTATTTTTTGCATATCATTCGCAATAATTTCTGGTTATTTATGAATATGAAGTTGTTCTGGTTGCTTGCTGTGCTAGAGCTGACTTCCAGATGGTGAATATGAAGTTGTTCTGGTTGCTTGCTGTGCTAGAGCTGTTGGATGTTGCAGATACCGTTTTCTTTGAAGCATTGAATAGTTAGTTGTATTCTTTACATGAAGGCTTTTCTTGTTTTAGTTGCTGGGGTGTGTCTCTTGATGTGTTAGCTCTGCTAATGATTTTCTGGTTTGTTTGGATTGATTGGGTTTGTGTTGTTTTGGCCTTTCTGCTATGTTAGTAGGTATTAATTTTGTACAGGGCATTCTTTTTGGTAATAAAAGTTGAATTACCAAAAAAAATAAATAATAATTAATCTTCTTTTTTAATCGATATATTTTGATTTTGGTTCTCATTTGACTAAATTTGTGCTTGTATTAGTGTTATTTTTTTTAACTAGCCTTAATTGATTCTTATTATTAATTTCTTAGTAAGTAATTAATTTCTTAGTATTTGAATATTCTTTGTTTGCTGCTGAATGTGAAGAGCTTTAGGCTTATGCTTATGCTTTTAGGCTTATGCTTATGCTTACTCTTATGAAAGTTTTCTGGTTATTCCAGCAATTTGCATTGGTAAATAATTTCAGAACAGAATTA
This sequence comes from Garcia nutans, assembly GCA_947685225.1. Taxonomy (NCBI): domain Eukaryota; kingdom Viridiplantae; phylum Streptophyta; class Magnoliopsida; order Malpighiales; family Euphorbiaceae; genus Garcia; species Garcia nutans. Next base: position 44,527,540 of record CANTUV010000045.1, read on the forward strand.
GTTGAAGATTTCTTCATATACATTAAAATCATATCTATGGCTTGATTTTTGAGATATGATACGTTTCCAAGCATAAAATAAGAAATTTTCATCACACTTCTTAATAATAATGGTTTAAGCATCCAACTAATTAAAAAATGCGGCAAAAAAGCCAAATATACTTTCTTAAGGGGTAAACTTTACATTCGAATTGTTTATGTATACTTATTGCCACTAATAACTTAATTATGAATGTTGTGTTATTTGATTATTAATGTAATGAATGACTATTTTATAAATAGGTTTGGTTATTATATTTGAAATTCAACAGGTTCTTAAAAATGTGTAGACAAAAAAAAAATTGGAATACTGGAAAAATATAGCCAAACAATTACAAAATTGCGACAAAATCAGCGACCAAAGGTGACAAAAAAATATTGAATTCTGCAACAAATCAATGACTGAAACAATGAGAAAAATATTGTGACATATTCTGTGACACATCAGCGACAAAATTCAGCGAGCACATTAGCGACAAATTCAGCGACTAAATTAACGACCCAAATAGCGATGAATTCAACGACCAAAGATAAATCAGCGATGACTTTCAGCGGGAATAAATAATTCCCGCCAAAAATGAAAATGTCGTTGAATTTGTCTCTATTTTGTCACTGATTTGTCACTAATCAACGACACGCACAATTGGTCGTTGATTTGTCGTTGATTTTTTAGCGACCAGGACATTACCGTCCACTCGATTTTTCTCGCGGTTCGTCGCTGATATTGTCGCTATCGTATTTTGGTCGTTGATTTCGTCGTTAATGGTGTCGCAGATTGCTGTTTTTTTTGTAGTGTTCGCTGCCTCCCTTTTCGGCGACAAAATTTTTCATCTCCGATTGTTCGTCGTCGATTTTTATTTTTATTTATTTGTTTATTATTTTTATTTTTTATTAATAAAAATTAAATACTAAAGCAAATATTATTTAATTAAAATAACACAAAAATTATTTTGGACTAATTAAAATATATTGGATCGGACTGGGTTAAAAATTAAGGGTCTACAGTTTGCCCCCTGCTTGAACGATCTAAGACTTTAGTAAAAGAGAGTGAAAAGCAATAAGACTTAATTTTTGAGATGGTTGAGGTTTTGGGTTCTGGACCCGAGAGATTTGGATACTCGATCCTAAACTAGACTTGGATACTCGATCGTAACTGGATTCGGATACTCGATCCTAAACTGGATTTGGATACTCGATTCTAACTGGATTTTGATACTCGATCCTAATTTGGGATTTGGATATTCGATCCTAAACTGAATTCGGATACTCGATACTAAATTTTGTTTGGATACTCGATCCTAACTGGATTCGGATACTCAATCCTAAATTGGATTGGGATACTCGATCCTAACTTAGATTGGGATACACGATCCTAACTGGACTTGGATACTCGATCCTAAACTGGATTTGGATACTCGTTCCTAAATTGGATTGGGATACTCGATCCTAAACTGAATTTGGATACTCGATCCTAACTGGATTCGGATACTCGATCCTAAATTGGATTGGGATACTCGATCCTAACTTGGATTGGGATACACGATCCTAATTGGACTTGGATACTCGATCCTAAACTGGATTTGGATACTCGTTCCTAAATTGGATTGGGATACTCGATCCTAAACTGGATTTGGATACTCGATCCTAAATTGGATTGGGATACTTGATCCTAACATGGATTGGGATACTCGATCCTAAATTGGATTGGGATTCTCTATCCTAAACTGGATTTGGATACTCTATCCTAAATGGGATTGGGATACTCGATCCTAACTGGACTTGGATACTTGATCCTAAACTGGATTTGGATACTCGATCCTAAACTGGATTTGGATACTCGATCCTATATTGGATTGGGATACTCGATCCTAACTTGGATTGGGATACTCGATCCTAACTGGACTTGGATAATCGATCCTATACTGGATTTGGATACTTGATCCTAAATTGGATTGGGATACTCTATCCTAACTGGACTTGGATACTCGATCCTAAACTAGATTTGGATACTCGATCCTAACTTGTATTGGGATACTCGATCCTAACTGGACTTGGATACTCGATCCTAAACTGGATTTGGATACTCGATCCTAAATTGGATTGAATTTGCGTACTTGGACCCGAGATTGATTTGATTTGGGTACTTGGACCCGAGATTGGGTACTTGGACCTAGATTGATTTGATTTGGGTTCTTGGACCCGAGAATGGGTACTTGAACCTGAGATTGAATTTGATTTGGGTACTTGGACCCGAGAATAAATTTGATTTGGGTACTTAGACCCGGGATTCAAATTGATTTGGGTACTTGGACCCGAGATTGGATTGTATTTGGGTACTTGGACCCGAGATTGAACTTGATTTTAGGGTACTTGGACCCGAGACTAAGTTTGACTAACCTTTTATCAGTTGAGAAGTCTAACTGCTTCGGCTGTTCTATGCATGGTGGTTCTTCACCCTCAGAATGGATCTTCATCCTTTGAGATCGAGTCTTCACCCTAGAAAATGGATCTTCATCCTTTGAGATCGGGTCTTCACCCTTGGAACATGGATCTTTCTCCATTAGAGGTCAGGTCTTTACCCTGGCTTCAGCTCTTTTAGCTGAACTGATCTTTCATCTTTTGCATCTTCATTCTTTTGATAGTTCTAATGTTCCATTCTTTTGTTCTTCCTTTTTTCAAAAATTCAGCTATTTTATGTTGGCTCTCATTTCTTCTCCTGCCCCCTGCGTGCTGAAATATTTGCAAGTGAGTTTGACAATGTTTGGTATATAAACTTAAAAAATTGAAAAGAAGAAACTTTGCCCTCTGTGTAGGCTCAAACCAAAGATTTTTTCCATGCAAGCTTTGATTGATGTTTTTGTTGTCTAGTTCTTCGCACAAGCACGTATTTCTTCTCTTTGCAAGATTACTGGAGCTTTCTCAAGCAATTAGCTTTCTATTCCCCCCTGATTTGATATCTTCTTTTGATTGTTTACTTCACAGAGTGTTTGCTGCTCACCTTAATAAAGAATAGACAATACAAGACAAGAAAGTGCGATGTGATATGCTCATGTATGCATGATATGCATGAATGATACTTACAGTCGTTCCATTGACCCATAGACCGAGGTGTTTAGCAAAAGTGCTCTTGCGGATTTCTTTCAGATGCCCGTTCAGTTCTTGCACTAGAATTATGGGATGCTTCACATTTATGGCTTTTATGGTATCCCTTACATAATATAACACGGGTAACACGGGCGTCCTAACTCACGCACACGATGCAATCTAATATGATGCAATGGATAATATCATTATAAGAAAGAATAGAATAATATAAAGACCAATAGAATCAACTTCTCTTATCCCCAGTGGAGTCGCCACTGTGAGCGGGGATTTTTGCCCCCACACCCGGTGGAATGGTTCTTGCGACTTCGACACTGTTTAGGCTCAGAGCCTTAGAGAACACGGACCTAAGTTCGGAGAAAATGGAATCGCCACCTGGACGGACCAGGAAAAAAGAAAGGCGTGGATGACTCAATTCCTAAGGAATCCCCAACCCCCTAATGGGTTCGGAAAGTTGGGTACGTGTGGGTACATGATGGTGTCATTACCCGGGAATGGTTCCAATGCACCGGGCGTTGTGGGGTGCTGGGCCATTTCTCACCTTCCCCACACGTACCCAACTTTCCGAACCCATTAGGGGGTTAGGGATTCCTTAGGGATCGAGTCATCCACCCCTTTCTTTTTCCCAGCCCGTCCGAGTGGCGACTCCATTTTCTCCAGACTTAGGTCCGTGTTCTCTAAGGCCCTAAGCCTAAACAGTATCGAAGTCACAAGAACCATTCCACCGGGAGTGGGGGCGAAAATCGCCGCTCACATTACTACTCTACCTTTGATGGTTTTCCTGGTTATATATTCAATCTCAAATTCTTTTAAAATTATAAACAATCTACCATACTTCCTTATAATTGTATAATTGATGATATTTTTACCCCTATTTCTTAATATATTTTTTGTCAAATTGAGTTTAATTTGTTTGTTCAAGTGCTTGTTAGGGTTGATTTTGGAAATCTTTTGTATTTAGAGGCCTTATGGTCATTTAGACTAGAATCATGGATGACAGACAAGGAAAAGAGCTACTTTGGACAAATTCTTCAAGTGACACGCCCAACGACATGGGCGTGTCAATGACGTGTCGTTCGTCCACCTTATAGAATCTTCGACACGCCCAAGGACATGGATGTGTCATTGCCCATGTCATTAACCTAGCATTACAATAACTAGAACATGCCCAGGGACATGGGTGTGTCATTGCCCATGTCATTAACATTGAGCAATAGTAGCAGCAACAAGCCCAGAGGCATGACCGTGTCACTGGGCGTGTCAAGCTAAATCTCTGGGGGATAAAATCTAAACTGAAGTGTGAATTAGGTATCTAGTTTTATCACTTAAAGGAGATTTCCTTAGAAGAAAATGAGTTTTTGCAACTGAGATTTAAGTTGAAGATCTAATTTATACAAGATCTAAATCAAGAATCAAGGATTGAAGTGAAGAAACAAAAATCATTCATTATGGATTGTTTGAATTCTTTTACTTATTTCTTTTGTTCTTGTTTTCTAGTTATGAACATGAGCTAAATTATTTCTATCTAGATATTGATGAACCCTAGCTTTATTGTATAGATTGAATAGTTTTTATTAAATTAAATCATTTAATTGAGTTGTCTTATTGTTATGATTCTTAATTGTTCATTTCGAATTGAGAATAGCATGCTTATTAATTAGTTGCAATTTTCATATTATTAACTTGAGAAAGCTTGATATGAATAGAATTCTCATTAGATTTGAGGGATGATTGGAGTGCTAGAGACAGACTTACAAGATCTTTTGGTTTATAATTCATTGTTCCTATTGTAAGATCTATTTAATTATGCTTGAGAAGAGATTCCTAGCATTCTACTTTGTGATTAGGGATTGGCTCACTCGAGAAAGGTTTTAGTCTAATTTAGAGGAATGCCAATTTAGCTCTACTATTTGATTTAATTAAATTGATATTCATAAATATTTTTATGGCTAGGGGATTTAATATCTGGATAGTATTTTTATCATCAATTGTTTTTAAATAATACTCAAATTTTTTCTTAATTTAATTTATTAAATATTCATATTTTATTTTAATCAACACAAAAATTATCGGATAGCTAAACAATAGTTGAAATTTACACAAGCAATTGACATTGTCCCCAGTGGAATGATATCTTACTCACTACTTTATTACTTGCGGGACCCATGCACTTGCGGTAACATTGCAATATCACATATCTGCCATCACTTCCCAATCAATGAGGGTGTCTCCCTTAAATACTTCACTGGATCCATCCTGGAGATTGCTTGTACATTATAAGATTGAAACTAATGCCACAACTTCTTAGATGATCAAACCATAGCCATACAAGTCTTTTCAATGATACTGAACTTAATCTCATAAGGTAGGATCTTTCTACTCAAATAATAAATTGCATGCTCAACTCCTAATTCATCTGCTCGGGCTATCATTGTGCCAATTGATTCTTCCTATATTGCTGTGTATAGTAACAAAGGTCTACCAGGTCTAGGTGGTTTCAAAATAGGTGGATTCAGTAAATACTCTTTTATATGGTCAAAGGCCTTTTGACATTCTTTATTCCACTTGATTGGCTGGTTCCTTTTAAGCAATTGAAAGATAGGTTCCATGTTGTGGTAAGCTTCGCTATGAACCTGCTAATATATTGTAACCTGCCAATAAACCCCCATACTTCTTTCTACATCTTAGGAGTTGGCATATCCCTGATTGCATTAACCTTGTCCTGGTCAATCTCAATGCCATTTGGACCAATCATGTGTCCCAACATCTTGCCTGAAGTAACCCTAAACACATACTTCTTTGGGTTCAAACTTAGCTTATACTTTACTACTCTTTCAAATAAGATCTCTAAATTTTGAAAATGATGATCTCTTGTATATAACTTCACCATCATACCATTAACGTAGACCTTAACTTCCTTATGCATCGTGTCATGAAACAAGGTGGTGCCCATTCTTTGGTAGTTTTCTCCAACGTTTTTTTTTATCTAAAGGGCATCACCCTATAGTAAAATATACCCCATGTAGTGATGAAGGTAGTTTTAGTTTTATCAGCTTGGGTCATTAACACATGGTTGTATCCAGAAAATCCATCTACGAATGAGTGTATCATGCTAGAGGCTACACTATCAATAAGGACATCTCTGTGGGGTAAAGGAAAATCATCTTTAGGGGAAGCCTTGTTCAAGTCTCTATAGTCCACACAAACTCTAATTCTTCCATCTTTATTTGGCATGAGAACTATGTTAGCTAACTAGTCAGGATAATCTATAACACAAGGAACTTCACTTATATCTACTTAGTGACATATTCTTTGATCAGTTCTGCCCATTTTGACCTTAACCATCTAAGCTTTTGTTTGACAGTTTTCATGTCAGTGTAAATGGGAATCATGTGCTTAGCTTTGTCTTGATCAATTCTAGGCATATCCTCATAAGACCAGGCAAAGACTTCTTCATATTTTTTTAAATATTTTTTTCTAATCTCTCTCTCTCTTTCTCTTCAGGAGTAAGGTCAGATGCTATGCTAATATTTTTAGGGCTGTCAATTGTTGCCAAATTTGGTGATTGTGAGTTAACAGAGTTAATATTAAAAATGCTTATGTCTTCACTACTTCAATGTATGCAACCATCAGAAAAAACATCACATGAGTAAGCAAAATTAGACTTTACTGCATCCTTATACAGAGCAGAAAAATTAAAATCAAAATCAGAGTCATTATTCTCATAATCCTAAACTAAAAGACTTTCCAACTGTTCTTCAATAAGAGTAGCAATCTCCTCCTGGAGTCTTTTAGATCTTCAAGATAGCTTCTTTCTTCTCTTATGGGCTAGGTTCCTTGCCAGCTGGCAAAATAAGCTTTTCCTCCATCTATCCCACTAGATCAGCAACATCAGCAAAGATCTCAAATCCTTGGATCAGCTTCCCCATGAACATGATTGGCTCCAGCTTCCCTTGGAGCCGTCCCATATTTGGAGCTTTGACAAAAACCTCTTTAAGTGGAGGAAAACCTATTAAAACAATGAATATACTTACGAGTGTACGGGCATGATCGTGATGTGATTGACTGCCTCCCGTATGTGTGGATGGACTTGCACCGTCCACAACACTGGACATCCTGTTAAGAGAGGCAACAGCAAAAGGAGCATGCCCCTCCGGAGAGCTCCACCGAGCCTATAGGTTTGCCCATAGCTGATCATCAATAAATGAAGGCTGCTTTCCCGCAACCTTCACCTCACTCAGCATATCGCTATAGAAAATAACTGCCTTCTTTATGAAGGCAATCCGGACAAGGCTATCAACATCCTGGTCCTAGTAAAAATATTTCTGCCAAAAAAACCAATATAATTAGTATCACCTAAATGTAAATTTTTAACTTGTACATTTATATTAAATATTAAAATTTAATTTTCTTTTTGACCTTAAACTCTTTGAACCAAAAGTTCTTCATCTTCAGAGAGATGGCCTTCCAAGAAACTCCTGCGGGGTCCATCTTCTGTGTCATGATCTTCCAAATGCGTCTAGTGGAAAGCCTAGCTGGATCCATCATGTAGTTGTAAAATTAAAGAAGTATTACACATTTATTTAAAATAAATCAATTAAACTTTATAATTTAATATAAGTAATGTAAAAAATTTAAAATACTTACTCTGACTCCTGAATAGTCAAATGTTGCATCCTACCATCATGACCTGCAGCTGATGGTGCAATACTGGCATCACCAAAGGGGGCATCTGTAGTGGCCAGGAGAGAAGAAGCAGCATGATCCTCTGTCTGGGCCGGGTGAGAAGAAGAAGCAGGATCCTCTGTCTTAGACTGGTGAGAAGTAAAAGTAGGATCCTCTCTAAGCATATCGTTTGTAGCCACGTCAACCTGAGGATCCTCAGCAAATGTATCGCCTAAAACATCGCGCAAATGTAGATGTGGTTGGCCTGTACTACTAGAACCTCGACCTCTACTGGATCGACCTCTAGACCCCGAACAATCCAATTCTCTTTCAGGTTCACGATACATATCTATAAAATCATCAGTATAATTAATATGAATAAAATAATAAACATAGAAATAAATTTTCAATAAAAGCTATAGCTTAATTACTATTACTTATTGTTATGATTCATCGATGTCATCTGATTGGGATGATTCAGATTCAGAGTCTAGTAATGATTCATCCGATTCAGATTCTACATCCACAACATCAATATCCATGAGTTCTCCATTTGGATCATTTAAAGGACTTGGAACACCCTCATTTGTCCTATCAACCAACTGTACATTTTCAGAACTGTCTTCTTGAAATACAGTATCAATCTCCTAATTTTTGGCATACTGTTTGGGTAGATCAATCCGTGATCTTGCTTTTATTTTGCAAATCGCCAACCAATCAGATGTGTCTCATCTTGTGCTAGGAAAAAGGAACATAATACACTTGGGCAGCTTGACTGGCGAGTATGAACAATTCATATTTAGCATATGTCCTCCTTTTGTGCACTTCCACTAAATTATATACTGGATGAACTCTTGTGCCATTTATGAGGTCATACTAGTCACATTTAAATAATACCACCCTTTTAATTGGTAATGTTAGATATTCAACCTCTACAATATCTATTAATCGACCGTAGAAATCAAACAAGTTTTCATTATAGTTTGACCCCTTTATACAAACACCACTATTTGTAGTTGCTCTCAAAGTACAGTGTGATTAAGTGTGAAATTTATAACCGTTTATAAAATACACCTTATAACATCTAATAGTTGATAATGGACCCTAGGCTAAATCCTTCAAACATTTGTCAGAAATCATATTCCCATTTTTATTTGCCTAAATCAACAAAAAAATATGCATAAGTTCAAAATATGGCAAATTGAACACATAAAAGTTCTTTTAATGTTAATAGCAACGAATTATACTTACAAATTTTTGAAACCATAAGGGAAAATAATTCTTGACCTCAACATCAGTTTGTGAATTTGCTATATTTTCATCCAAATCTCATAAGTATTCAATGAATATGCTGAAATAGTTTACCAAAAACATCATTATCATTTAAATTTTTTTTATTTTATTTTAGACATAAAACATTCTATTTTGAATTAGTATAAATTAACTAACTTACTTGATATAAGGTGTAAGTTCATCACAATTCAACAATATGTAAGTATGAGCTGAATAATATTCTCTTTGTTCTAATCTTCGGTTAGTTGGTTTGCCATATGGTCAACCCAGATGTTTGAAAATAGATTGAAGACATTCAGATTGGTTTTGTATACCTCCATCATCATTCCGAGGGACTTCACACAATTTTTTTTATTACTTTAGGCTCAAAATAATAAGAATGGAAAGTTGAGGCCTCTTCCACTATAAAGGCATTACAAATTGATGCTTCAACTTTTGCCTTATTTTTAACATTTTTCTTCAGGTGTTGCAGGTATCTTTCAAAAGGGTACATCCTACAATACTGTACAAATCTTGCAATTTTGGCTTCATATGGAAAATGAATCGGTACATGTTCCAATGAAACAAAAAAAAACTCGGAGAAAATATTTTCTTCAATTTACAAAGAATTATTAGAATTTCTTCTTGTAAACGCTCAATTTGGGAAACTTTTAGAGATGTTGCAGTAAGTTCTCTAAAAAATAAGTTTAACTCTGTCAGAGGTTCCCAAACCTTTTTTGCCAATAACTCTCTAAATGCAATGAGTATTAATTGTTGAATAAATACGTGACAATTATGACTCTTCATCTCGAACAATGTATCTTTCCTCATGTCAACACACCTAGACAAAGTCGAGACATATCCATCTGAAAACTTTAAATTTTTTACCCAGTGGCATATTAATTGCTTTTGATTACAATCTAATGTGTAATTAGCTTGAAGATACCTCCTAGACATTTCATCTTATTCCAACTCCAGTCTTCTACAAAATATCCTCAAGTCTTCTTTTGATTTGGCATTGTCTTTTGTTTTACCCGGCACATCCATTATTGTATTAAACACATTCTCAAATACATTTTTTTCAATGTGCATTACATCTAGGTTATGTCTGATAAGATTTGAACTCCAATAAGGAAAATCCCAAATGATGCTTTTTTTTTTCATCCACAATTCCGACATACACTACTATTGGAATTTTCATTATATTTAGTTACCTTATGAAGCCTCAGTTGCTCAATTTGAAATAACAAATCTTCCCCATTCAATATAGGAGGAGTATCTTTCCTTACTATAATGTTCTTTCAAAAACTTCCTGTGATTGTTAAACCAACTTGTTTTACCCCCCCATTCGGAAGAGTAAATGCTTCAGAATTAGTCATGCAGTAAGGGCATGCTAATTTACCATCAGTGCTTTTTTATTAGTTTTTGTTATAGATTTGTGTCTTGTTTATTATGATAATTATTGTTTTATTTAGGTATTTTGTTAGTTTTTATCGGTTTATTTTGTGTTTTTATTAATTTTGGTATTTTAGTTTATTTCAGTGTTTATGTTATTTTTGATCTAGTTTTTAGTATGTGTTTATGTTTTGTTGGTTATTGTCTATTTATTTCTTGTTTAAAGTTTTGTTGCAAGTATTGTGTTAGGTTAAAAAAGGCAAGGAAACAAATTGAAGGAGAAAGGGGCAGTGGCTGACACAGGCAGAGGACACGGCCAAGTCACTGGCCGTGTCCCTCCAATGAAGCCCAGACACGGCCAAGTCACCTTCACTTGACCGTGTCTCACTTAGTTCCAAAGCAAAAGAGAATTACATCTTCACAGAAGCAAACACAGGAAAGGGACACGGCCAAGTCAGTGGCCGTGTCCCTCCAAAATAGTCCAACACGGCCAAGTCAAGCTTCAACTGGCCGTGTCACTCAATCCAAGAAGAAAAGAAGGAATTCTGAGACAGAAGCGGACACATGCAAGGGACACGGCCAAGTCACTGGCCGTGTCCCTCCAAAGAGCACTCACACGGCCAAGTCACATGCAATTTGGTCGTGTCTCTCATGAACCAAAACCGTAGCGAGTTTTTAAAGCGGACGATTCATATAAAAAGAAAAGAGAAGCTAGGGTTTGGGACAGTTGACGATTTGGAGAGCTGATTTAGCCGTCTGAGAGTGAGCTTAGGGTTTTGACAATTGTTTTCTTTAATTTTGATTACACTTTTGATTACTTTAGCTTAGATTAGATTGTTCTAGCCATTGATGCATCCTTCTTGCAAGATTTGAACAAGAGATTCTTCAGAAGCTTCAAGGAGTTTGTAACTTGGTTTTGTTCCCGAACTTATTCTCTTTATTTTCATTGAAATTGCATTTATGGATATTATCATGTCTATTTTGATTTCTTTGAACATTAATGAGATGAATATGTTTGATTGCATTATGAACTAATTTGATCTAGTCTAAGGTTTGTATGGATCTGCTATGATTGTATGAATTGGTTATTCTCTTAGCTAATAATTTCTTTAGCCTTGATTGAATGAAATATTTTAATATATAATTGATTGGCCACCAATTATGTGTTTTAGGTATTAGATGATGGATTGAGAGATGAAGTCTAATGCTGGATCAATTCAATTAGGGACTTAGGTGAATTAGAGATATAACCTATTGAAAAGATTATTTCAATTATAACAAGATTACTTGTAAGAGGTTTGAATGCGAGAGCTTATTTCCTTGACTCAATTAATTAAGTTGTTTGAGATTTAATCTTTGAAATTGAATTAGTTAAGAGGAATAACCATTCATACATATAAGTAGTAGAGAAGCGCAAACCCTAGACCTTTTTTTTATCAAGTGAATCAAAACATCAGCTCTTGTTTACTTTTATTATTTTAAACTTCAATTAACCTTTTTCATTAGTTAGCAATTTAAATTTATTCATTACTTGTTACTTTTAATCTGATAATCAATTAGCCACTTTAGCTTCCTTGTGAGACGACCTTGGGGCGATCACCTTTGCTACAGCTACCTCGTATACTTGCGAGTGACGCTTTGTGGTAGAGTTAATTCGAGCGCAACAAGTTTTTGGCGCCGTTGCCGGGGAAGCTAATTGGCACAATTGTTTATTAGTTTTAGAAATTTTAGATTATTTTTCATTGTTTACTTTTGATTTTATTTTGTGTTTTGCTATTAATAATTTCTTTTTCTAGAAAATTTTGTTTATGCAAGGCCGGGGATCTACATCCATTTATTCCAGAAATTCAGAGAGTGAAAAGGAGCAGAGAAGAGTTTAAGCTCTACACCGGATTTGATACAGAGGAGGACACTTCTGAAGTTGAGTCAGATACTGCACAATCAGTTAACATGGGAGAAGAAATGTAATATCCTCATTTATGCCCTAGAAGTTTTGCATGTTGTTGTTGTTGTTGTTGTTGTTGTTGTATTGTTGGTTTAAATTGAGAAAAGAAAAGTATAAGTGTTTTGGGAACTTAAAGATCAAAGAAAACTTGCCAATCATGTATAACTCTTTTATATTTTGTAAAGTATTGATTAAATGTACATATATGTATATTTGTAAATATGGAATTAAATGTTTTCAAATATGTAAATATTTTATGACTTCCGCTGTGTAATAACTATATGTATGTATATATATATATCTAATGTGTTTTATTTTAAAAGTAAATGATCTACTTTTCTATAATATATAATGATAATAGTATTGTATCTATTTAAATGTTTTGAATGTTGAAGAAAATCGTAGCATCCCTATGTTTGGTGCACTTATGCTACATTGTTGTGGTTGTAGTGTGTGTGTGCATTGGATGTGGGGGTGTTACAATTGTTTTGGTATCAGAGCCTAGGTTTGAGATTCTCAACCTAGGTAATATGTTATAAAAAGAATATTTTGAATTAAAAAGTGAGTTTTTGAAATAAAATACATGTTTGGGATTGGACTCAATCGGCAACACATGAGATGGATCCGACCTGTACCTCCTCAACATAGAAACATGGAACACATTTGAAGAGGAACCAGTTGCTATCTTGGCACGGGAAGAGAAAGAATTGAGGAACAAGAGAGTGCCATTGGTGAAGATTCTTTGGAAGAATCATGCAAAAGAAGAAGCAACTTGGGAAAGTGAGCAAACCATGCGAGAGCAATATCCTCAGTTGTTTCAGAATTGATTTCAGGTAATTTCGAGGACGAAATTATTTTTTAGAGGGGGAGAATTGTAATATCCTCATTTATGCCCTAGAAGTTTTGCATGTTGTTGTTGTTGTTGTTGTTGTTGTTGTTGTTGTTGTTGTTGTTGTTGTATTGTTGGTTTAAATTGAGAAAAGAAAAGTATAAGTGTTTTGGGAACTTAAAGATCAAAGAAAACTTGCCAATCATGTATAACTCTTTTATATTTTGTAAAGTATTGATTAAATGTACATATATGTATATTTGTAAATATGGAATTAAATGTTTTCAAATATGTAAATATTTTATGACTTCTGCTGTGTAATAACTATATGTATGTATATATATATATCTAATGTGTTTTATTTTAAAAGTAAATGATCTACTTTTCTATAATATATAATGATAATAGTATTGTATCTATTTAAATGTTTTGAATGTTGAAGAAAATCGTAGCATCCCTATGTTTGGTGCACTTATGCTACATTGTTGTGGTTGTAGTGTGTGTGTGCATTGGATGTGGGGGTGTTACAAGAAAGGCAAAGAACCATGAGAGATTTTGCTAGACCTGACATTGGGACTTCTACATCTTGTATAAGGTTTACAGATGCAGCAAGGAACTATGAGTTGAAGAACATTCACTACAACATGCTGCCATCATTCTATGGAGTTCCAAATGAAGATCCTTTAAACTTTTTTTGGGATTTCTACTCCACCCTCAACACTTTTCCATTGGGAGGATTAACAGAGGATCAGTTGAGGATGCGGTGTTTCCCATATACTTTGAAGGATAGGGCAAAGAGCTGGCTTATGATGTTGCCCGAAAACTCTTGACAACTTGGGAGCAAGTTTACAACAAGTTCATGGGAAAGTTTTACTCTCATCAAAAGACAGCTGAATTGAGAGGGAAGATTGCTACATTCTCTCAATTTGAGGGAGAACCATTTCATGAGACTTGGGACAGATTCAAGATGTTATTGATCCAGTGTCCACATCATCACTACCCACTTCAACTTCTGAATCAGTTTTTCTATGATGGTCTCACCCAGCAATGTCAGAACACTGTTGATAATGTAGCTGGGGGAGCCATGGGAGAAAAAACAGCTGATGAAACTTATGAGATCTTTGAGATGTTGGGAGCTAATTCTCAACAGAAAAGTGTAAGAGGAAGAAGTAAAGGGGTGAACCAATTGGAGGCCAATAGTGAGATGGTAAATCAGATAGCTGAGTTGACAAGGCAAGTGCAGATGCTGAACATGAAGAACAATATTTCTTCATCTACTCAAGAAGCGTGTGGAATCTGTGGAACTTTTGGGCATGGAGCAAATATTTGCCCCTCTGCATATGAGTCTTATGGGAATGAAGTTGAGCAAGTCAATGCCATGGGGGGATTTCAACCAAGGGCCCTGAACGATCCTTCCTCCAATTCTTATAACCCTGGTTGGAGGAATCACCCAAATTTTTCTTGGGCAACAAATAATTCTCAGCAGCCTTTCCATTTGCTCCAGAGACAGAACCAACAGCAGGGTCAATCCTCAAATCAAGGGCAGTCTAAGATAGAGAGCTTGGAGGAAAGTTTACAAGCTTTCATCAAAATCAGTGCTCAAAATCAAGAGATGACTAATAAGAGGCTGGATTCATTAGAAGCATCCTTTAAAAAAGTGGAGACTCAAGTAGGACAACTTGTACAACAGATGCAGATTCAACAGAAGGGGAAATTCCCAAGTCAACCTGAGCAGGCACATTCAGTGACTGTTCTTAGGAGTGGTAAGGAAATTAACAATAATGTTGAAAATGATTTTGTGAATGCAGGTGACCAAGAGAACAAGGAGGAAGGAGAACCAGAGAACAAAAGGTGATGGAGTTATATCAGTGGAGAAATCACCTTCAGCAGATTTACAGAAGGCAAGCAATCCGTACCGGCCTCCTATACCATTCCCTAGCAGGTTGAAAGATGATAAAAAAGATAAGCAATTTTCTAATATCTTCAACATGCTGTCTAAGGTAAGTATTAACTTACCTTTACTTGAAGCAATAAAGAACATGCCGGCTTATGCCAAATTCTTCAAAGAGCTGATCACCAAGAAAAAGAGGTATGAGACGAATGAAAAGGTGATAGTTTTCGAGGTAGCTAGTGCTGTTTTGCAACATAAACTACCTCCCAAACTAAAGGATCCTGGAAGCTTTATAATTCAAATTACTATGGGAAATGGAAAGGGGACTGAGGGCATGTGTGATCTAGGAGCTAGTGTGAATTTGATGCCTTATTCTGTTTATAAAGAATTAGGAAAATGGTGTTGCAATTAGCTGATAGGTCTTTTAGATTCCCGAAAGGGGTTATAGAAGATGTGTTAGTTAAGGTTGAAGGGTTAATAGTACCTGTGGATTTCATAGTTCTTGACATGGAAGGAAGTAACCTTGCACCATCAGCACACACTATTTTGCTGGGTAGACCTTTCATGGCTACTACCAACACTTTAATAGATGTTAAAAATGGTAAACTATCAATGACTGTCTTGGGTCAAACTGTTGATTTTTCTATTTTTAACACTTCTCCCATTCCTACAACTGCTTTATATGAGGAATGTTCTTTAATTAATTGTGTTGAAGCAGTTGTTTCAGATACTTTCTTGCAGACAAGTTCATCAGATAAATTGGGACTGACACTGACCTTAGAGGAGGAGGCTAAACCAGTGGGGGAGTGTAACACCCCGATACCCCATATAAGTACTATACATATACCCGGTATATATATATATATACAGTAAGTATATAAAGTATAAGGATGTCACTTTTTTGTTGCAATTTAAAAAAAAAAACCTTAACAGCATTCAAACCACAACACATTCATTTTCAAAGAACATTTACAAAATCATTATATTTTTACAAATCTTACATACATATAACAATTTTATCTTTATTAAATCCCCATTTATACATATGAATATATAAATCAGAAATACATCATAAATAAAAGTTATACATGTATGCATCACCCTCTAGTTGGTCTCGACAAACTCTTACTTTTCTCGTGGCATAACAAAAGACTTCATATCTTCCACCTAGTTACCTGCGCAAGTACACATCCGCGCTAAGCCCGAGAGCTTAGTAGTACAAATATAAAATATAAACTTATATTATAAACATTCTAACATATAATGATATATCAATTTCATGTACCATTAGTTTCTTATCACGTTTTCCCTTTTTGATTACACCTTTTATATATCTTGACTAATTTCATATAATATATGCA
This sequence comes from Garcia nutans, assembly GCA_947685225.1. NCBI lineage: Eukaryota > Viridiplantae > Streptophyta > Magnoliopsida > Malpighiales > Euphorbiaceae > Garcia > Garcia nutans. The sequence continues at coordinate 44,544,038 of CANTUV010000045.1, forward strand.
TATATACACATTTATCTCACTAACCATAATCCATTACTAATTCTTACAATCACTATATCAATACACACATGATATATTATATCTCATGACATTATTTTATTCGCAATTCACCAATCATGATTCATCATTTATACTCACAATCATTATTGCTATACACACAATACATATCATACTAATCATGAATCACATTCCAATGAAGATAATCATTATCATCAATCACAATTCATTTACATATTATACTTCATATCATTATTTCAATATTTATATCATCATCTTTTATAGACATTCAAAGTTTCTCCATATAGCCAACAACTATAACATCATATACGAACTTTCCCCCAACCAGGTCGATTGCCCACTGGGCCTCAGGCCACTGCCAATCCCAGGGGTCCGAATGAGGCAAATAAGTACGTATAAAACTACCAAATACGATCTTTCCCCCAACTAGGTCGGTGGTCCAAGTTCGGTTGCCCACTCACAGGGTCCGCATGGTTCCGCAGGAGGCAGATAAGAACGTATAAGACTATCAGTAATGTACCTTTCCCCAACCAGGTCGGTAGTCCAAGTTTGGTTGCCCAACCACAGGGTCCGCATGGTTCCGCAGGAGGCAAAGAGGTACATATAATACTGACTGTACTGAACTTTTCCCCAACCAGGTCGGTAGTCCAAGATCGGTTGCCCAGCTCTCTGGGTCCGCATGGTTCCGCAGGAGGCAGATAGGTTCGCTCATTTATATCTTTTAACATTACTTTCTCAATCCATTTCTATCATTATCAAATAGGCAGACATACCTCAATAATCTTATTTGTATAATCATAGCCATTCACAATAGCTTCTCATCACATTATATCTCAAATCACATTTTACACTTTATCATTCAAGCATACATAATCAATTTCATTACACATGTATTTTAAATTCATTATCATATAAACCATATGTCCATTTATTTCATTTCCATCATTTCTCAAGACACATTAATACCATTCTGTATTAAAACATTTATCACAACCAATTGCATTGCATATACCTTAAGAATGATCATCATTTCTTTCTATCTTATATGATAGCAATTTCATCATTTATAAATATATATAGCAATTTACCTTACTCATTTACATCCATCATATAATAGATTATTTAACACATTCATCCAATTGTGTTAAGGTTCAAAGACATATAGAGATATACAATCAAATAAGGATTATGCGTACCTTTTTAATGATCTTCATATCCTTAACATCATTTAATCATCATCTTAATCAAATTATATTAACAATATAATAAACCACTTAACACATTTGCAAACATATGTGTTAAGTCTCAAGTCATGTAAATAAATACAATCATATAAATTGGTACTTACCTCAAAAACTACTCCCATCAATCTCTACATTTCCTTTTTCCAAGAATTCTCCACATTAGGTTAATGTAACACAATTTCTTCAAAACCTAATCCAAAGATAGTTATTCCCATAAGAACATAAGAATGATAATTAATTAGAGCAACCTTAACACATGAAACGCCCACCAACACGTTCACCAACATGGGTGTGTTCATCAATCACTTTTCTCACAGCAGCTAACACACTCAAAGGACACGGCCAAGCTTGTGGCCGTGTCTCCCAACACATGCTCCAACACGGCCAAGACTCCCCTAGCTTGGCCGTGTCTCTCAACCAAAAGAGGCAGTGACAGACACGGTCAAAGGACACGGCCAAGCCAGTGGCCGTGTCTCTCAACACCAAAAATCCAGTAGCAGACAGGGGCAAGTGACACAGTCGAGACAGTGGCCGTGTCTCTCCAAAATGATCCAACACGGCCGTGTCTCTCATCATCCTGGCCGTGTCTCACAAAAGGTAAAGATTTCAAACACGGCACACATCATGTATTTTATGCATTTCAACTTCAATAAACACAAACATACATCAATCAATCAATTCTCCATCTCATATATATAAAATCTTTACTAACCAATTTCAATAATCCATCATCAACCTCACAAATTAACCTTATTAACATCATCTAACTATCAATTCAACATATCTATAATCTTAATCTTTCATTAACATCACCATCACACCAACCATATCAAATCCAATTCAAACAATAGAAATCAAAACAAAGAATTGAATACTTACTTGAATATCTTGTCAAATCTTCAATCTCTACCTTCAATTCTCTTAAAACCCCAAGATTTTGATGAAGATCATCACATCTCTCTATCTCTCTTTCTCTTTCTCTCTCGTGCAAAACCAAAAGAAGAAGAAGAAGAAAGAAAATATCTTTTTCCTCTTCTCACGTTCACCACATATATATAATAGTAATAATAATAATAATAATAATAATAATAATAATAATAATAATTTCCAAAAATCCTCCACCACACCTCCTTCTTCTCTTGACTTTCTTTTGACCAATTTATATGTTATATATATTAACATATATACAACATATACAATCCATTAACACAATCATTTCCTTTGCAACAACATATATGTATATTTAATTCAAATCAAACAACAATTGTATTAAACTTCTAGGGCATACATTGGGATATTACAATTCTCTCCCCCTTAAATAATTTCGTCCTCGAAATTATTAGTACCATAACAATCCATTCTTAACAAAATACCATCTTAACTCCCATATGAAGTTAATTATAGTATTAAGTTATTATGTCATCAAATCATATAACTTCAACTCTCCCCTTTAGAATCAACCACCTTATTTAAACTCCATAATTCATCATTCTATATATCTCTATATTTTCGTACTTTCTTGATCAAACATTCCGAAAGATCTCATTACACTGCTTATTAATGTCTTTGTACAAGAATCAGTTTATTTTATAGTACACTTATGCTTCATCCAATCTTTATATTTAATATATATATTGTTCCTTCACCTCTTTAATATTACTCTCTTAGCTTTACCCTTAAAATCCATTGGTTTATATCTGAGCATTAATTATCCCGTCATTACAATCACTGTCTAAATAGACATTTATCAAACTTCAATGGATAACAAGATCCTTATTTTTCACAAAGAGAGTTACTTCTTTAGCATACTTTTCACTTAACTTACATATTAATACATTACCTTGCAACTTATTTTATAAATAACCATTCTTTTCCCTTTTTATCATGATTTATAACTACTCTAACTCCATACTTTCATGTCCAATCACACTTTAAAATTTTACATCATATACATTATCATATAAATATTTGTACTCTTGGTACAACTATACATCTTGCATCTCAATGATGATTCATAATCTTAGCCAAATCCAGATCAAATGATCTATCTGTCACAATATACCCACATTCCAATCTTGTTCAAGTCCAATCAACGATTAATTTATTTAATTTATCATGAAATTTCACAATATTCATATATATATATAACCTAATTCCATTAGGACAAACTTATATACAATTCCTGATCTCTTCCAACCCATATTCAGTTAAATTATCATGATAACAAATCACTTCAAATTATCTTTTAATGTTCACATAGTTTATTCTCTATTATCTTATTATAATTCCCACCAATTCTCATAATAATTTTATACCATACTTACTATCTACAATTCATTCACTTAAACCTCAAATTAAGTACCATAAACATATTCAGTATAACTTTCATTCATTTTTTTATAATTTCTCCCTTTTTAATATCTCTTCACATTTCCTACCATTGGTATATTTATTTTGATTACCTTTTTGTCATATTATCCATAACTCAACAGATTTCCATAATTTCCTTTTTCTCTCCTTACCTTCATAATTATAACCAAATTCTTAACATCAAATGATAAGGTACAACTTTATCCATCATAACTTTTAACTATACTTCTCAAACATAATTTCAACCTCACCAAATCTGTATTACAATCATTTTATCTAAGATCCAAATCCATGGATAACAATTTAACCGATCAAATATACTGAACAAAACACATGACTTTAAGAGATTAATATTCAAGCCTGGAACTTTCAAATCAATACTGTTCTTTTATAATTCTATTCTCAATCTTTACAAATACAAAGCTAAGGTATATCTCAAGAATCATATATTCCTTCTTTACATTTTTGTTATATCAGAAGTTAATACATTCCAACTCCGTTTCAAACCAATTTGCACTCGATTATAAAATCTTTATCCACTTAATTACTGTTTCAACAACATTACTATATACATATTCAATCATATACAATTCCTATACAATTTCTATTCGTCACTTCATTTTTAATCCATTTACAATCTCTTATAATATAATTACATAGAATTTTTCATATGTGATTACTTTGGGACTCTAAATATCATATGATCATTAAGTTCAAGGCTCACTATAACAATTTCCACTGTCAAATTTTACTCAAGTCCATTCCATTCTCACTTCCATCACATGATCCATTTAACTTTACACAGTTCAAAACCCAATCTCTCTTAGGTTCACTAATACACACAACACCATTTCCATATCACTAATTCTATAATTATACCACCTACATATTCATAGGTCACCTTCATATCATATTTTCATCCATAGTGAAAAACTCATTTCACATATCATATGTAACACCCTCATACTCTATATAAGCACCATACATATACCTGGTATATATATACGATGCGTAGATAAAATATAAGAATGTCACTTTTCATTTTAATTTCAAAACCTTTATCCAAGTTCAAGTACTATTGCATTAATTATAAAGACCAAATCCAAGAAACATTATTCTTATAAAAATAAAACATAATTAATATAACATATGTATGCATCACCTTCTAGTTGGTCTCGAGACACTCTTACCCTTCTCGTGGCATAACAGCTAAACTTCCAGATCAACCGCATAATACCTGCGCGATTAAACATCCGCGCTAAGCCCGAGAGCTTAGTAGTACAAAAGAAAACAATAATAAATACACTTTACCAAAAGAATCATACCTCAAACTTTTAGCATTAAGTTTTATTGTTTCCTTACCACTTTTCCTTTCTCAATGCATTCTTCAAAAGTTCCTACTATCCTTGTAAATTTGATATAGAATTACATGGAACATTCATAACCCAATACTTGCCCTATTTATTTCACATACATGTAACATACAATTTATTTCACATACATGTAACATACATCATTTCCACAAAACACCATTCTATGATCTATGCAAACCTTCATGAAAGCAATTCTCACAAATTCCACATTCATATACATTTTACACATCATACAACATTTTCATAAACCCATATCTCAACAAAATCCCTCAAACATATTCCTTTTCAATACATCAATGCACATATTACAAAATCATACTTCATAACATCACTTTTATTCACAATTCATCAAGCATGAATCACATTAACAACAAAGACAGACTCGGGCCCAAACAACCCACTAATATGCCATTCAATTTTCAGAGTAAATGCTTTGGTTTTATTATCACATTTATCGATATCATAGACCCAACTAGGCTTCAAGGATTAGATTCAACCAAGCTTCAAGGGGAGCAAAGCATGCTATGCTTCAACCCAACTTGGCTTCAAGAACCAACCCAACCTAGCTTCAAGGGTGGTAACATCTCAATTAGGCTTCAAGGATTCAATCCAACCTAACTTCAAGAGATTGTTACACTTATTAGGCATGCCACCAACAACAAACTCTGAAAATGGAATAACACATTAGTCACACAATTCATTTGATTCTCAATTGAATTATCATAACCAATAACAATGGCTCTCATTTTATTTGAATCATCATATCATTTGAATTATCATTGCCAATAACAATGGCTTCACATCTTCTTAAATTTCAACTCACATTTCATCTCTCATCACAACATCACATCTTTTATATTTCATATTTCATCATAATCTCACATCATTCATATAACACATTACAATTTACAAAGCATAGAACATAACATTGTTCATATAGTATCATCAAATCATATTGATCAATTCATCACTCAAATACACATAATCAATAACATGGTACATACCCTTTTCCATGATCATTGTATCTTCCACATTTCCTATATCATCATTGTTAAATACATAACAATTTACATCATTCATGGATTTATAATCTTCTATACATCTTTGGTTGGATCATTATTGTTTTAAGTGTGTTTAAGTACCAAAAGATCCTTTTGAAGATCCAACAATATAAGAATAACATATAACAATCACAATAATTAACATCCTCACAGGACACGGGCAGCACATTTGAGGGACACGGCCAAGCTTGTGGCCGTGTCTCTCAACACAATTTTGGCAGTAGCAAGCACGGGCATGGGACACGGCCAAGCTTGTGGCCGTGTCTCTCAACACCAAATCAAACAGAGGCAGACACGGGCAAAGGACACGGCCGTGTCTCTCAACAAAAGTCAGGCAGTAACAAACACACCCAAGGGACACGGCCAAGCTTGTGGCTGTGTCTCTCCAAAATCAATCCAACACGGCCATGTTTGCCCTAACTTGGCCGTGTCTCTCATAACTTGGTCGTGTCCTTCAAGGATTCAAAGACCAAGCCTTTCCAAAATTCATACCACACCATTTTAATCATCATCTTTGTTCATATTTATCAATTCCATATCACTTTAACATTTATATAACTTCATTAAATCATCATAATAATCAATATATATATACATCACTATAACCAATTACTCAAAATACCAATTCATTCTTATTAAATCCTAATTCAACAATTCATCAACATCCTCACAATTACCCCAACTTATCAATGCTTAAATATCAATTCAACACAATTACATACTCCAATCCTTCATTTCCATCATCTTATACACCAACCATAACTTCAATCCAAAGAAACCCAAAACAAGAAGATAAAAACCTATATATACATAATCAATAAAATCAATTCAAGAGAGGAGTACTTACTTGAATAGCTTGCCAAATCTTCAATATCCACTTACAAGCCTCTTGATATCCTTAATCTTTGGTGTAATTAGAAGCAAAATTCACCTTTCTCTCTCTAGCTTCTCTCTCTCTCTCTCTCTCGTTTATTATGAAGAAGAAGACGAAGGAGAAGAAGAAAGAAAGATCTCGTTCTTTCTTTCGTTCTTATCATATATATATATAATAATAATAATAATAATAATAATAATAATAATAACAATAATAATAATAACAATAATAATACAATTAAATCTCCTCCACACAAATTTCTTTTTGCTTTTCTCTTTATTTTTCTTTTTGTCCTTATCATCATTATTATTAACTAATCATACAAATATATATATATATATATACAACTCACTTTTCCTACACCATTTTATACCTCATGTATATGTGATATATATAGATATAAGTATATGTCATATATATATATTGCATTTTTAATTCCCATATTTTCTCTTCACTTCTTTTCTCTTTCCCTTCAATACACACATTGAATCCAAATACAACAATAACCCCAACACTTTTAGGGTATACTTTAGGATATTACAATTCTCTCCCCCTTAAATAATTTCGTCCTCGAAATTATCCAGCATAATAACAACCTATTTAGAACAAATCACCATCTTAACTTCCATATAAAGGTAATCGTGTCGTATATTATAATTTTATCAAATCACATAACTTCTACTCTCCCCCTTAGTAATAATCATCTTCTCTGAATTGTCACAATTTATCATTGTATAGATATATATACCTTTATATCTCATTACTTTCTCAACAAAGCAATCAAGATAACTTATTACATTTCCAATGAATTTTATCTTTGTAGTAAAGTCAAATTATCACATTCAAAATAACATTTACCAAATCTCAATGGATAACAATATCCTTAATTCCTTTAACTTGCTACTCACTTAATATAAATATATTACCAACTTTTAAATTTACTTAACAAGTAAACAACATTTCTCTTTTTCTCACCAAACACAATTGATATAATTCAATTTATTCTTGTTCATTCATATGCCAGAATATTATATCATACACATTACCATTTAACTTCTACACTCCCAATACAACTGTACGTATTAAATCTCAATATTGACTTGCAACTTTAGCGAAATCTAGATCAATCGATCTATTAAACACAATATACTAATACCTCAACCTTATTTGATTCAATCCAACAATTATCTTATCAACATTTATCATTGGATTTTACAATATATACATATATATAACCTAATCTCGTTAGATCAAACTTATTTTCAAACTCTTGTCCTTTCAGATCCATTTACTCAATCAATAAAAATCATACTTTTCATTATCTCAATAATTATATCATCATTTCTCATACTCATTCAAAGTGTATCAATATAGTCAACAACTATGGCTTCATAAACAAACTTTTTCCCAATCAGATCGGTAGTCCAAGTTCGGTTGCCCAATACAATGGGTCCGCTTGGTTCCGCAGGAGGCAGACAAGTCCGTTCATTTATCTTTTCACAATTTATTTCTCATAATCAATTAAGCACTCCACCTCATTTATAATTCATTTTTAACATCCTTGTCAACAATCATGGTTTTTCATCATATCAAAATAGTATACACCTATATCATTTACTATATTGAACATCTCATTATTCAATCATAATATCTAGACAAGCTTAAATCATATCTTTTAACCATGTTTATAGGAACCTATTTATCACTCTCACCAAAGCTGTACTACAATTATATCATCTCAGCTCTAACTCTGAAGATAATAAAACCAACCAATTAATCACACTAACCAACTCATATGTCCATGATATATTAACAATCACACTTAAGGTTTGTAAATCAATATTGTTCTTCTCTTATTCAATTTTTCAGCCATCACAATTATAAAGCTAGATTGTATCACAAAAAATTATATATATACTCTAAACTTTTATTACACCAAGAGTTAACACCTTTTTAAGTCCATCTCAAACAGTTTACTTTTGATTATTTAATCATCATAACCTAACTCATGCTCAATAATATTATCTTAAACATTTTCTACACTCAATCTTCAATCCATTACAAATCTTGCACACATATCATTCATTACTCCATTTCCAATCCATCTCTTTTAAATTTTTTTTTTAAATACATTATTCTTTCCTTACAATTTCTTATTACACTTATACATAAAACATTTCCACACACAAATACTTCAAGTTACAAATCATCTTATGATAACCTGATTTAGTTATTATCATAACAATTTCACTGCTCCATATTACCCAAGTTTATTCTCATTTTCCATTTCATCACTTAATTTATTCTGCATAAATTAAGATTTAATCTCTATAAGGTCCACTTCTATATGCAATCTCATTTCTAATACCATTAAACATGCAATGGTATAAAATAATAAACATATTATATACACATTCATAAGTCACATTCATAATGTGACTCACTTTCCACTTTTCTTACATATAACCTTTACATTCATGTCAAAAAAAATTCAATTCACATATCCTCTTTATATATACACATAATTATGCAATTTACTAAATTTCTCTTTTACATATAGTTTATACAATTTAAGATTTATCACTTTCCTTTGACTATTATCATTCTCATCCCCCAATTCATAATACTTTTATGAGCACTACTATTTATTTCATGTATCTCATGTATTAAGTACATTAAACTATCAATATCTAAATGATCTTTATCCACATTCCATTACAACCATAAGTTCTCAACTTACTAATTTACTTAAATTTCAATTTATTCATCTCATCCTCTTAATATCAACCTCAAAACATCTTATATGTATATACTACAAAGCAATATCAAACATATATGTTTCACCATTACCAAGCTCTTTCCAAAAAAAAATTTAAATATTACATATCATCATCATGTTTGCATTAAATTAACAATACAAACAACACCAATATCTCTTTATACTTAACCAACATCATCTCTTTTTCCTTTTAAGCAAAACCTTAACTTTTTATATCCATACCTTAAATTATCATACTTAATCTATACCAATCAACTCATTCAATAATCCACTGTACTCTTTGCATTTAAATGCTATATCTTTCCATATTACTCATCCAACAATATTTCCTCTTTCTAGAAATCCAAACATAAGTTTATTAGAAAGAGGTTCAAGTAATAAAGGAAAGATTACATACTTTAATCTAAATTTTGTTTTTAACTCATTTCCAACTTTATTCTTCTAGCCATTTCTTTATATATCATACACATATCAATAATCACACTTTTACTTATAAATTCCATATCATTTCTTTATATCACAATCACTTTTCAAGTATCAACATTTTAAAATTTGCTTTCATATGAAACCTCATTTACATACTATCATTTATCTCATGTAATTCAAATACATCACAATTCACATAATGCCACGTTCGAGACCAACCTAGATGTGAATGCATATGCATGGGTTACAAATTTCATTTCAAAACTTTTCTTTTCACTTCTCTTTAAACTTTTCAAAACTTTCTCTTTTTAATTCTACTTAGGCCGAGAATCTCGAACCTAAGCTCTGATACCAAAATAATTGTAACACCCTCATACTCTATATAAGCACCATACATATACCTGGTATATATATACGATGCGTAGATAAAGTATAAGAATGTCACTTTTCGTTTTAATTTCAAAACCTTTATCCAAGTTCAAGTACTATTGCATTAATTATAAAGACCAAATCCAAGAAACATTATTCTTATAAAAATAAAACATAATTAATATAACATATGTATGCATCACCTTCTAGTTGGTCTCGAGACACTCTTACCCTTCTCGTGGCATAACAGCTAAACTTCCAGATCAACCGCATAATACCTGCGCGATTAAACATCCGTGCTAAGCCCGAGAGCTTAGTAGTACAAAAGAAAACAATAATAAATACACTTTACCAAAAGAATCATACCTCAAACTTTTAGCATTAAGTTTTATTGTTTCCTTACCACTTTTCCTTTCTCAATGCATTCTTCAAAAGTTCCTACTATCCTTGTAAATTTGATATAGAATTACATGGAACATTCATAACCCAATACTTGCCCTATTTATTTCACATACATGTAACATACAATTTATTTCACATACATGTAACATACATCATTTCCACAAAACACCATTCTATGATCTATGCAAACCTTCATGAAAGCAATTCTCACAAATTCCACATTCATATACATTTTACACATCATACAACATTTTCATAAACCCATATCTCAACAAAATCCCTCAAACATATTCCTTTTCAATACATCAATGCACATATTACAAAATCATACTTCATAACATCACTTTATTCACAATTCATCAAGCATGAATCACATTAACAACAAAGACAGACTCGGGCCCAAACAACCCACTAATATGCCATTCAATTTTCAGAGTAAATGCTTTGGTTTTATTATCACATTTATCAATATCATAGACCCAACTAGGCTTCAAGGATTAGATTCAACCAAGCTTCAAGGGGAGCAAAGCATGCTAAGCTTCAACCCAACTTAGCTTCAAGAACCAACCCAACCTAGCTTCAAGGGTGGTAACATCTCAATTAGGCTTCAAGGATTCAATCCAACCTAACTTCAAGAGATTGTTACACTTATTAGGCATGCCACCAACAACAAACTCTGAAAATGGAATAACACATTAGTCACACAATTCATTTGATTCTCAATTGAATTATCATAACCAATAACAATGGCTCTCATTTTATTTGAATCATCATATCATTTGAATTATCATTGCCAATAACAATGGCTTCACATCTTCTTAAATTTCAACTCACATTTCATCTCTCATCACAACATCACATCTTTTATATTTCATATTTCATCATAATCTCACATCATTCATATAACACATTACAATTTACAAAGCATAGAACATAACATTGTTCATATAGTATCATCAAATCATATTGATCAATTCATCACTCAAATACACATAATCAATAACATGGTACATACCTTTTTCCATGATCATTGTATCTTCCACATTTCCTATATCATCATTGTTAAATACATAACAATTTACATCATTCATGGATTTATAATCTTCTATACATCTTTGGTTGGATCATTATTGTTTTAAGTGTGTTTAAGTACCAAAAGATCCTTTTGAAGATCCAACAATATAAGAATAACATATAACAATCACAATAATTAACATCCTCACAGGACACGGGCAGCACATTTGAGGGACACGGCCAAGCTTGTGGCCGTGTCTCTCAACACAATTTTGGCAGTAGCAAGCACGGGCATGGGACACGGCCAAGCTTGTGGCCGTGTCTCTCAACACCAAATCAAACAGAGGCAGACACGGGCAAAGGACACGGCCGTGTCTCTCAATAATAGTCAGGCAGTAACAAACACACCCAAGGGACACGGCCAAGCTTGTGGCCGTGTCTCTCCAAAATCCATCCAACACGGCCATGTTTGCCCTAACTTGGCCGTGTCTCTCATAACTTGGCCGTGTCCTTCAAGGATTCAAAGACCAAGCCTTTCCAAAATTCATACCACACCATTTTAATCATCATCTTTGTTCATATTTATCAATTCCATATCACTTTAACATTTATATAACTTCATTAAATCATCATAATAATCAATATATATATATACATCACTATAACCAATTACTCAAAATACCAATTCATTCTTATTAAATCCTAATTCAACAATTCATCAACATCCTCACAATTACCCCAACTTATCAATGCTTAAATATCAATTCAACACAATTACATACTTCAATCCTTCATTTCCATCATTTTATACACCAACCATAACTTCAATCCAAAGAAACCCAAAACAAGAAGATAAAAACCTATATATACATAATCAATAAAATCAATTCAAGAGAGGAGTACTTACTTGAATAGCTTGCCAAATCTTCAATATCCACTTGCAAGCCTCTTGATATCCTTAATCTTTGGTGTAATTAGAAGCAAAATTCACCTTTCTCTCTCTAGCTTCTCTCTCTCTCTCTCTCTCTCTCTCGTTTATTATGAAGAAGAAGACGAAGGAGAAGAAGAAAGAAAGATCTCGTTCTTTCTTTCGTTCTTATCATATATATATATAATAATAATAATAATAATAATAATAATAATAATAATAATAATAACAATAATAATAATAATAACAATAATAATACAATTAAATCTCCTCCACACAAATTTCTTTTTGCTTTTCTCTTTATTTTTCTTTTTGTCCTTATCATCATTATTATTAACTAATCATACAAATATATATATATATATATACAACTCACTTTTCCTACACCATTTTATACCTCATGTATATGTGATATATATAGATATAAGTATATGTCATATATATATATTGCATTTATAATTCCCATATTTTCTCTTCACTTCTTTTCTCTTTCCCTTCAATACACACATTGAATCCAAATACAACAATAACCCCAACACTTTTAGGGTATACTTTAGGATATTACATCATATACATGTATACACTTAATCATATGCTCTTATTTTATTTCCCTTTTTCATACATTCAATACACATTTAATGTTTATCACTTTCTCTTAAACACTATCATTCTCATTCTCCCCATATGATATAAAGTATTTGTTCACACAACAAACAAATATATATATTCTGACTATAATAACACTTCATATCCATCTCAGTCACATTCCCAATATGACATCTCTTTCACTTTTATCTTTAAAAGCATTTAATATACTTCCATATCCATTTTTACCCTTTTCAATAAAATGACTTAAAATAACTCATTTTCATTTGCTTATCTATACTTCCAAACAAATTCTCATACTATCAATCACATTACTCAATTCATAATACTTTCATGTGCAGTATTAGCGATTGCATCTAACTCATGCATTGAATATACATTAAACTATCAATTTGCCAAATAATCTTTATCAAATTCCACTAAAACTTGAACTTTTCAACTTACTACTCTGCTTAAATTTCAATTTGCCAAACTCATCTTTTCTTAATATCACTTTAAAAACATCTTATATATATATCACAAAGCAATATCAAAACATATAATTTTCACAATTATCAAGCTCACTTCAAAAATCTCAAATATCACATATTTTCATCATTACTATGAGTTTTCACAATATCCAAGCATCTCACCTTTTAAACATTGAATTCACAATGTTTGCATTAAAACAACAATACCAATTTATATTCTTACTTAACCAATATTATCTCTTTTTCCTTTAAACAAAACCTTAACTTTATATATATATCCCAAACTTTAAATAATCACACTTTATCTATACAAATCAACTCATTCAATATTCCACCATACTCTCCTCATTTAAATAACATAACTTTCAGTATTAACAATCCAACAATATTTCCTCTGTCTAGCAAACCCAACATTAGCAAACCCAACATAAACTTTATTATAAATAGGTTCAAAGTGTAGAAGAAAGAGTACATACTCTTATCTTGATTTGATTTCAACTCATTTTCAACTTTATTCTTCTTTTCATTTCTTTATGTTTCAATTCACATTACATTTCACAATTCGTTTCTCATAATCAATTAGGCACTTTGCCTCAATTATAATTCATTTCCAACATCATTGCCAACAATCATGGTTTCTCATCACATCAAAATAGTATACACATATATCATCAACTATATTGAACATCTCTTATAACACAAATATTCTACAATTCATATAATGCCACATCCGAGACCAACCTAGGTGTCAATGCATATGCATGTATTACAAATTTCATTTCAAAACTTTTCCTTTTTACTTCTATTTAAACTTTTCAAAACATTTTTTTTTCTTTTTAATTTCACTTAGGCCGAGAATCTCGAACCTAAGCTCTGATACCAAAATAATTGTAACACCCCGATACCCCATATAAGTACTATACATATACCCGGTATATATATATACAGTAAGTATATAAAGTATAAGGATGTCACTTTTTTGTTGCAATTTAAAAAAAAAAACCTTAACAGCATTCAAACCACAACACATTCATTTTCAAAGAACATTTACAAAATCATTATATTTTTACAAATCTTACATACATATAACAATTTTATCTTTATTAAATCCCCATTTATACATATGAATATATAAATCAGAAATACATCATAAATAAAAGTTATACATGTATGCATCACCCTCTAGTTGGTCTCGACAAACTCTTACTTTTCTCGTGGCATAACAAAAGACTTCATATCTTCCACCTAGTTACCTACGCAAGTACACATCTGCGCTAAGCCCGAGAGCTTAGTAGTACAAATATAAAATATAAACTTATATTATAAACATTCTAACATATAATGATATATCAATTTCATGTACCATTAGTTTCTTATCACATTTTCCCTTTTTGATTACACCTTTTATATATCTTGACTAATTTCATATAATATATGCATATATACACATTTATCTCACTAACCATAATCCATTACTAATTCTTACAATCACTATATCAATACACACATGATATATTATATCTCATGACATTATTTTATTCGCAATTCACCAATCATGATTCATCATTTATACTCACAATCATTATTGCTATACACACAATACATATCATACTAATCATGAATCACATTCCAATGAAGATAATCATTATCATCAATCACAATTCATTTACATATTATACTTCATATCATTATTTCAATATTTATATCATCATCTTTTATACACATTCAAAGTTTCTCCATATAGCCAACAACTATAACATCATATACGAACTTTCCCCCAACCAGGTCGGTTGCCCACTGGGCCTCAGGCCACTGCCAATCCCAGGGGTCCGCAGGAGGCAGATAAGTACTTATAAAACTACCAAATACGATCTTTCCCCCAACTAGGTCGGTGGTCCAAGTTCGGTTGCCCACTCACAGGGTCCGCATGGTTCCGCAGGAGGCAGATAAGAACGTATAAGACTATCAGTAATGTACCTTTCCCCAACCAGGTCGGTAGTCCAAGTTCGGTTGCCCAACCACAGGGTCCGCATGGTTCCGCAGGAGGCAAAGAGGTACATATAATACTGACTGTACTGAACTTTTCCCCAACCAGGTCGGTAGTCCAAGATCGGTTGCCCAGCTCTCTGGGTCCGCATGGTTCCGCAGGAGGCAGATAGGTTCGCTCATTTATATCTTTTAACATTACTTTCTCAATCCATTTCTATCATTATCAAATAGGCAGACATACCTCAACAATCTTATTTGTATAATCATAGCCATTCACAATAGCTTCTCATCACATTATATCTCAAATCACATTTTACACTTTATCATTCAAGCATACATAATCAATTTCATTACACATGTATTTTAAATTCATTATCTTATAAACCATATGTCCATTTATTTCATTTCCATCATTTCTCAAGACACATTAATACCATTCTGTATTAAAACATTTATCACAACCAATTGCATTGCATATACCTTAAGAATGATCATCATTTCTTTCTATCTTATATGATAGCAATTTCATCATTTATAAATATATATAGCAATTTACCTTACTCATTTACATCCATCATATAATAGATTATTTAACACATTCATCCAATTGTGTTAAGGTTCAAAGACATATAGAGATATACAATCAAATAAGGATTATGCGTACCTTTTTAATGATCTTCATATCCTTAACATCATTTAATCATCATCTTAATCAAATTATATTAACAATATAATAAACCACTTAACACATTTGCAAACATATGTGTTAAGTCTCAAGTCATGTAAATAAATACAATCATATAAATTGGTACTTACCTCAAAAACTACTCCCATCAATCTCTACATTTCCTTTTTCCAAGAATTCTCCACATTAGGTTAATGCAACACAATTTCTTCAAAACCTAATCCAAAGATAGTTATTCCCATAAGTGCAATATCCCAATGTATGCCCTAGAAGTTTTAATACACTTGTTGTTGGATTTGAATAGAAGGTATACATATGTTTTTGCAAAGGAAATGATTGTGTTAATGGAATGTATATGTTGTATATATGTTAATATATATAACATATAAGTGGGTCAAAAGAAAAGTCAAGAGAAGGAAAGGTGTGGTGGAGGATTTTTGGAAATAATTGATTATTATTATTATTATTATTATATATATATATGTGGTTAACGTGAGAAGAGGAAAGAAATGAAAAGAAAGAAAAGATATTTTCTTTCTTTCTTCTTCTTTTTCTTCTTCTTTTGGTTCTTGCACGAGAGAGAGAGAGAGAGATGGAGAGATGTGATGATCTTCATCAAAATTTTAGGGCTTTAAGAGATTTGAAGAAAGAGATTGAAGATTGGACAAGATATTCAAGTAAGTATTCAATTCTTTGTTTTGATTCCTATTGTTTGAGTTGGATTTAATAGGATTGGTGTGTGATGGTGATGTTAATGAAAGATTAAAGTTATAGATATGTTGAATTGATAGTTAGATGATGTTAATATGATTAATTGTGAGGGTAATAATGGATTATTGAAATTGAAAGAATAAGAATGATGTTGTTTTAGGGTTTTGAAGTGTTACATGATGTTTTGCTTGAGTTTGCTTCATTATTTTCATAGATCTTCATGTGGTTGATGTTTGTTGGAATTTTAGGCTTTGGAATGAGATTTTGGCCGAAGGCAGTAGCCTTCTGGATGCCACGCCCGTGGCTTTGGTTGGCCATGGCCGTGGCCATTTGTAGACTTTTGGTGCCATGGCCGTGGGAGGATGAACACTTTTGGGCAGAAGTGGTTTGTATCCCACGCCCGTGGGGGTTGAGTTGACCACGGCCGTGGGCTACTATGTGTGATGTTGAATGATATTTTGTGATTTAAAGGTCTAATAAGAAGTTATTAAGTGATTAAATGGTACTAGAATTGATGGATTGTATTATTTTTGGATTAGGGTTTGAAATAAAGTGAATTGCCCTAATTTGGGAAGTGAAGAATCTTGGAAAAAGGAAAGTGTTTATAGTGTGTGGAGTGTTATTGAGGTAAGTACAAACTTACCTAGATGTATTCTTTTATATGATTTTATATTTAAAACAATGTTAAGAAATTTATTATGTTGTTAATATAATGTGACTTGTATAGTGTGAAAGAGAAGAGGATCATTCAAAAAGGTATGTGCAATGCAATTTATTATGATGAATTACTTTAAGGTAAATTGAGACATAAAGAGATGTGAAACTAATGTTATGAATTATAATAATGTGAGTGATAAGATTGAATAATGATATGTTTGTTTGGTTAATGTAATTGATGTAGTGTATTATAATGATGATGCATATGAACAATGTTATGTTTTATGTATTGTAAATCTTGTGAGTGGTATTGTGCTACATGAATAATGTACTTTGTAATGTTATAGCAATGATGCTATATGTATAATGTGAATGAGGTGATGAGGTAATTGGTTATGGATACTTGAATAATGAAATATCATAATATGTGTTGAGACATAATGTGAGGTGAAGCCATTGTGATTGGCTATGATAATTCAAATGTGATATGAAGCCATTGTGATTGGCTATGTTGATTCAATTGAAAAAAAAAATAAGGCATGTTTGCCTAGATGATGATGAGATTTGAAAATGATATTGATGATGAAATAATCAATGAATTGTGTGACTAATGTGTATATTGGCATACTAATTATGAGTATTAATGATGGATTGCAAATAATGATTCAATTGAATGGTATAATGATTGTCTTTGTTGAAAATGTGATTTATGAATATTGAACTGTGGATAATGATTTAATTGAATGGTGTAATGAAATATAAGGTTATGAAGTATGGAATGATAATATGGTATAAATGAGTTATTGAAAAGAGATTCGATTTTGAGAAGCTATGTGGAGATATATGATTCTGGAAGTGTAATATAATATGTAATATGTATATGAGGTAGCAATGGTAAGTATAGTTTTGTGAATGTTTTATGTATATATATATAATCTATGAGATTAGTGGGAGTATATGAAGAATGCACTAAGAAAGGAAAAACAGGATAAGAAAACAATAAAACATGATGCTAAAAATATGAGGTATGATTCTTTTGTAAAGTATATTTTAATATTTATTTGTACTACTAAGCTCTCGGGCTTAGCGCGGATGTGTAATCGCGCAGGTGACTAGGTGGAAGATATGAAGTCTTTTGTTATGTCACGAGAAGAGTAAGAGTTTGTCGAGACCAACTAGAGGGTAATGCATACATGTATAACTTTGTAACTATGATGTATTTTTGACAAGAGGGTATGTATATGTATAAATGAAGTGTTAATAAATATAATGATTTGTAAATCTTCTTTAAATTAAAATATTGTGATTTGAATTCTGTTAAAGGTTTTTGAAAATGTAATGAAAAGTGACATCTTTATACTTTATATACTTACTGTACGTATACCCAGTGTATGTATAGTAATTATATGGAGTATCGGGGTGTTACAATTATTTTGGTATTAGAGCTTAGGTTCGAGATTCTCGGCCTAAGTAGATTTAAAAAGAAAAAGCTTTGGAACGCTTAAAATGAATTAAAAAGAAGAATTTTGAAATGCAATTGGTAATACATGCATATGCATTAACACCTAGGTTGGTCTCGGATGTGGCATTATGTGACGTGGGATAAATTTGAATGATATGAGAGGAATGATAATGTCTGAATGAGGTTTTTACTTGAAAGTAAAAACTAGAGAAAGAAATGATATGAAAACTAAAATAAATAAAATAAAAATATTGGTTAATGTAAGGAAATATAACGGTGTTGTTTGCATTGTTGTTTTAATGCAAACATTGTGAATTTAATGTGATAATGTGATGTAATATGTTAGTGATCAAAGATTGAGTTGATCACTTGAAAATGTAATGTACGTATAGTATTGCATGTTTATAACCTATATAATTACTTGTCTATTAATGTTGAGAATGATTACGCTTGCATTGATAAACTTGTGCAAAACTAGGTCATGTGATAAGATTGATAGTGAGAATTGGATTGAGCAACATTGGTTCAAGAAACTGAGATTTGTGATAACTAGATTTGAAAAGTGTATAAAGGTTATTGGGCTCAATGTATATATGATTGGATGTAATGTACATGTGTAAATATATGTGAGGGATATATATATATGTTGAATGGTAAACAAATGGATATGTAAAGTTAAGGTTTTGTTTAAAGGAAAAAGAGATGATATTGGTTGAGTAAGGATATAAGTTGGTATTTTTATTGTAATGCAAATATTGTGAATTTAATGTTAGAAATGTGAGATGCTTGGATATTGTGAAAGCTCATGGTAATAGTGATAATATGTGATATTTGAGATTTTTGAAGTGAGCTTTATAATTGTGGAAATTATATGTTTTGATATTGCTTTGTGATATATATTGGTAAGATGTTTTAAAGTGATATTAGAAAGATGAGTTTGGCAAATTGAAGTTTAAGTAAAGTAGTAAGTTGAGAAGCTAAAGTTTTAGTGGCATTTGATAAAGATTATTTGGATATTGATGGTTTAATGTGTATGCAATACATGAGCTAGATGAAGTGATTAATATTGCATATGAAAGTATTATGAATTGAGTAATGTAATTGATAGTGTGAGAATTTGTCTTGAAGTAAAAAGGGAAATGGATAAGTAAATGAAAATGAGCTATTTTATGTCATTATATTGAAAAGGGTAAAAAAAAATGGATATGGAAATATATTAAATGCTTTTAAAGATGAAAGTGAAAGAGATGTTATATTGGGAATGTGGCTAAGATGGATGTAAAATGCTATTATAGTCAGAATATATATATATGTGTGTTGTATGAATAAATACTTTACATCATATTGAAAGAATGGGAATGACAGTGTTTAAAAGAAAGTGATAAACATTAAATTTGTATTGAACGTATGAAAAAGGAAAAGAAAATAAGAGCATATAATTAAGTGTGTACATGTATATGTTATGTGAATTGAGTTATTCAATATGAATGAAATTATGATATATATATACAAAGGTGTGAATCATATTATAAAGGTGACTTATGAATATGTATATGGTATAATTATAGAATTAATGATATAGAAAATGATGTTGTTGGTATTAGTGGACCTAAGAGAGATTAGGTCTTGAACTGTGTAAAGCTAGATAGATTATATAAAGGAAGTAAGTATAGAATGGACTTGAGTAATATTGAATAGTGGAAATTGTTATGGTGAGCATTGAACTTAATAATCATATGAGTTCCAAAGTAATCACATGTGGAAAGTTTTATGTAACTAGATATTATAAGAGATTATGAATGGATTAGAAATGAAGTGACAAATAGAAATTGTACAGAAACTGCATATGATTGAATATGAATATAGTAATACTGTTGAAATATGAATTAAGTTGATAAAGATCATATGATCGAGTGCAAATTGGTTGAAACAAAGTTGGAATGTGATAACTTCTGATATAGCAAAAATGTAAAGAAGGAATATATATAATTCTTGATTGAGAATAGAATTATAAAAGAATATTATTGATTTGGAAATTTCAGGCTTGAATATTAATTTCTTAAAGCCATGTGTTTTGTTTAGTATATGTGATTGGTTAATGTGTTATCCATAGTTTTGGATCTTAGATAACATGATTGTAATACATATTTGGTGAGATTGAAAATTTTGTTTGAGAAGTATAGTTAAAAGTTATGATGGATAAAGTTGTACCTTATCATTTTATGTTAAGAATTTGGTTATAATTATGAAGATAAAGAGAGAAAAGGAAATTTTGGAAATGTTTTGAGTTATGGATAATATGATAAAAAGGTAATTAAAATAAATATATCAATGATATGAAAGGTGAGGAGATATTAATAAGGGAGAAATTATAAATGTAACTGGAAGTTATACTGAATATGTTTATGGTATGTAATGAATGAACTATAAATAGTAATTATAGTATAAATTATTATGAGAATTGGTGGGAATTACACTATGATAATTTGACTGAATATGGATCGGAAGAGATCAGGAATTGTATATAAGTTTGTTCTAATGGAATTAAGTTATATGTATACATATATGAAAATTGTGAAATTTCATGATAAGTTAAATTAATTAAGTGTTGGTTGAAATTGGAACGTGGATATATTGTGATAGATAGATCAATTGATCTGAATTTGATTAAGATTATGAATCATTATTGAGATTTAACGTGTATTGTTGTGTTAAGAGTATAAGTATTTACATGATAATGTATATGATGTAAAAAAAAATTAAAGTGGGATTGGATATGAATGAATGGAATATAGCAATTATTAATCATGAGAATAAGGAAAAAGATTGATTATGTATGAAATAAGTTGGAAGGTAATGTATTAATACGTAAGTGAAGCGAAAGCATGCTAAAGAAGTAACTCCATTTGTGAAAAATAAGGATCTTGTTATCCATTAAGGTTTGTAAAATGTCTAATTAGACAGTGATAGTGATGACGGGATAATTAATGCTCAGATATAAACCAATGGTTTCTAAGGTTAAAGCTATGAGAGTAATATTAAAGAGATGAAAAAGCAATATATATATATATATATTAAAAATAAAGATTGGACGAAGTATAAGTGTATTATATGATGATCTAATTCTTGTATAAAGATATTAATAGGAATTATAATAAGATCTTTTGAATGTTTGATCAAGGAAGTAATAAGATGTATAAATGTATAGAATGATGAGTTATGGAATTTAAAGAAGGTGGTTGATTCTAAAGAGGAGAGTTGAAGTTATATGATTTGATGATATAATAACTTAAGTATATAATTAACTTCATATGGAAGTTAAGATAGTATTTTGTTAAGAATGGATTGTTATGGTACTGATAATTTCGAGGACGAAATTATTTAAGGGGGAGAGAATTGAAATATCCCAATGTATGCCCTAGAAGTTTTAATACACTTGTTGTTGGATTTGAATAGAAGGTATACATATGTTTTTGCAAAGGAAATGATTGTGTTAATGGAATGTATATGTTGTATATATGTTAATATATATAACATATAAGTGGGTCAAAAGAAAAGTCAAGAGAAGGAAAGGTGTGGTGGAGGATTTTTGGAAATAATTGATTATTATTATTATTATTATATATATATATATGTGGTTAACGTGAGAAGAGGAAAGAAATGAAAAGAAGGAAAAGATATTTTCTTTCTTTCTTCTTCTTTTTCTTCTTCTTTTGGTTCTTGCACGAGAGAGAGAGAGAGAGAGATGGAGAGATGTGATGATCTTAATCAAAATTTTAGGGCTTTAAGAGATTTGAAGAAAGAGATTGAAGATTGGACAAGATATTCAAGTAAGTATTCAATTCTTTGTTTTGATTCCTATTGTTTGAGTTGGATTTAATAGGATTGGTGTGTGATGGTGATGTTAATGAAAGATTAAAGTTATAGATATGTTGAATTGATAGTTAGATGATGTTAATATGATTAATTGTGAGGGTAATAATGGATTATTGAAATTGAAAGAATAAGAATGATGTTGTTTTAGAGTTTTGAAGTGTTACATGATGTTTTGCTTGAGTTTGCTTCATTATTTTCATAGATCTTCATGTGGTTGATGTTTGTTGGAATTTTAGGCTTTGGAATGAGATTTTGGCCGAAGGCAGTAGCCTTCTGGATGCCACGCCCGTGGCTTTGGTTGGCCATGGCCGTGGCCATTTGTAGACTTTTGGTGCCATGGCCGTGGGAGGATGAACACTTTTGGGCAGAAAGTGGTTTGTATCCCACGCCCGTGGGGGTTGAGTTGACCACAGTTGTGGGCTACTATGTGTGATGTTGAATGATATTTTGTGATTTAAAGGTCTAATAAGAAGTTATTAAGTGATTAAATGGTACTAGAATTGATGGATTGTATTATTTTTGGATTAGGGTTTGAAATAAAGTGAATTGCCCTAATTTGGGAAGTGAAGAATCTTGGAAAAAGGAAAGTGTTGATAGTGTGTGGAGTGTTATTGAGGTAAGTACAAACTTACCTAGATGTATTCTTTTATATGATTTTATATTTAAAACAATGTTAAGAAATTTATTATGTTGTTAATATAATGTGACTTGTATAGTGTGAAAGAGAAGAGGATCATTCAAAAAGGTATGTGCAATGCAATTTATTATGATGAATTACTTTAAGGTAAATTGAGACATAAAGAGATGTGAAACTAATGTTATGAATTATAATAATGTGAGTGATAAGATTGAATAATGATATGTTTGTTTGGTTAATGTAATTGATGTAGTGTATTATAATGATGATGCATATGAACAATGTTATGTTTTATGTATTGTAAATCTTGTGAGTGGTATTGTGCTACATGAATAATGTACTTTGTAATGTTATAGCAATGATGCTATATGTATAATGTGAATGAGGTGATGAGGTAATTGGTTATGGATACTTGAATAATGAAATATCATAATATGAGTTGAGACATAATGTGATGTGAAGCCATTGTGATTGGCTATGATAATCCAAATGTGATATGAAGCCATTGTGATTGGCTATGTTGATTCAATTGAAAAAAAAAATAAGGCATGTTTGCCTAGATGATGATGAGATTTGAAAATGATATTGATGATGAAATAATCAATGAATTGTGTGACTAATGTGTATATTGGCATACTAATTATGAGTATTAATGATGGATTGCAAATAATGATTCAATTGAATGGTATAATGATTGTCTTTGTTGAAAATGTGATTTATGAATATTGAACTGTGGATAATGATTTAATTGAATGGTGTAATGAAATATAAGGTTATGAAGTATGGAATGATAATATGGTATAAATGAGTTATTGAAAAGAGATTCGATTTTGAGAAGCTATGTGGAGATATATGATTCTGGAAGTGTAATATAATATGTAATATGTATATGAGGTAGCAATGGTAAGTATAGTTTTGTGAATGTTTTATGTATGTATATATAATCTATGAGATTAGTGGGAGTATATGAAGAATGCACTAAGAAAGGAAAAATAGGATAAGAAAACAATAAAACATGATGCTAAAAATATGAGGTATGATTCTTTTGTAAAGTATATTTTAATATTTATTTGTACTACTAAGCTCTCGGGCTTAGCGCGGATGTGTAATCGCGCAGGTGACTAGGTGGAAGATATGAAGTCTTTTGTTATGCCACGAGAAGAGTAAGAGTTTGTCGAGACCAACTAGAGGGTAATGCATACATGTATAACTTTGTAACTATGATGTATTTTTGACAAGAGGGTATGTATATGTATAAATGAAGTGTTAATAAATATAATGATTTGTAAATCTTCTTTAAATTAAAATATTGTGATTTGAATTCTATTAAAGGTTTTTGAAAATGTAATGAAAAGTGACATCTTTATACTTTATATACTTACTGTACGTATACCCAGTGTATGTATAGTACTTATATGGAGTATCGGGGTGTTACAATAAGAACATAAGAATGATAATTAATTAGAGCAACCTTAACACATGACACGCCCACCAACACATTCACCAACACGGGCGTGTTCATCAATCACTTTTCTCACAGTAGCTAACACACTCAAGGGACACAGCCAAGCTTGTGGCCGTGTCTCCCAACACATGCTCCAACACGGCCAAGACTCCCCTAGCTTGGCCGTGTCTCTCAACCAAAAGAGGCAGTGACAGACACGGTCAAAGGACACGGCCAAGCCAGTGGCCGTGTCTCTCAACACCAAAAATCCAGTAGCAGACACGGGCAAGTGACACGGCCGAGACAGTGGCTGTGTCTCTCCAAAATGATCCAACACGGCCATGTCTCTCATCATCCTGGCCGTGTCTCACAAAAGGTAAAGATTTCAAACACGGCACACATCATGTATTTTATGCATTTCAACTTCAATAAACACAAACATACATCAATCAATCAATTCTCCATCTCATATATATAAAATCTTTACTAACCAATTTCAATAATCCATCATCAACCTCACAATTAACCTTATTAACATCATCTAACTATCAATTCAACATATCTATAATCTTAATCTTTCATTAACATCACCATCACACCAACCATATCAAATCCAATTCAAACAATAGAAATCAAAACAAAGAATTGAATACTTACTTGAATATCTTGTCAAATCTTCAATCTCTACCTTCAATTCTCTTAAAACCCCAAGATTTTGATGAAGATCATCACATCTCTCTATCTCTCTTTCTCTCTCTCTCTCGTGCAAAACCAAAAGAAGAAGAAGAAGAAAGAAAATATCTTTTTCCTCTTCTCACGTTCACCACATATATATATAATAATAATAATAATAATAATAATAATAATAATAATTTCCAAAAATCCTCCACCACACCTCCTTCTTCTCTTGACTTTCTTTTGACCAATTTATATGTTATATATATTAACATATATACAACATATACATTCCATTAACACAATCATTTCCTTTGCAACAACATATATGTATATTTAATTCAAATCAAACAACAATTGTATTAAACTTCTAGGGCATACATTGGGATATTACAGGGAGACCCAAAAGTGCCTTAACCCAAAGGCATATGAGAGTTCGAGGAATTATAAGGATCACACTAAAGCACTTCATGACAGAGTTATTGGGCGACAGACATTGAGTCCAGGTATGAAAGTTTTGCTTTTCAATTCTCGACTCCGTCTGTTTGCAGGTAAACACAAATCTCGATGGAGTGGTCCTTTCGAGGTAACTAAGGTATGTCCTTCTGGTGCCATTAAATTGCTTAACTCTAGAACTAATAAGATTTTTAAAGCAAATAGACATAGAGTTAAACCATATAAAGAAGGATTTCAGGAAGTGAGGATCAATGACAACACTTTGATCCATGATCCCTAAGTCTTGCATGATGTCCAGCTTTATGACATTAAAGAAGCGCTAAATGGGAGGCAACCCATTAGTTTGAATTTCTTTTTCATAGTTATAATTTTATATTTAGCAATTTTGATTTTATGTTTAGTTTAAATAAATGGAAACCCTTAAGCTCTCTTGTATCTTATTTTTGACCATTTGTGTTTGTGATGAAAAGTTAGGGTTTTGCCTCACCAGGGTACGATGGAAGACAGGTTGTACTTTCTCTTTCTATTTATTATTCTTGTTTTCCATTGAGGACAATGGAAATTCTAAAGTGTGGGGTAATCTTTTAGTTGTTCCTTAATTCTTGTTTTGTTTGTCTTGGTGTGTTTTATTGTGTTGTGCATGGCATAATTGTTGAAAATTTATTGATCTTTTCTGTGATTCTAGCATTGTAGTTGAGACTTTAGTATCAGCATAGAAATGAGCATTTGAATTCATTCAGGATCAATTTTCACATTCTGCAATTCATGACATATAAATCTTTATGAACCCACCTGTGTGAGTTTTGAGCCTCATAATTTGATATTATTATCAGTTGATTTTCTTTTCTTAAGTGTGCACCTTCATGATTTTGCATCTCTAGAGTTTGCTTTTGCATACTAATTGAACTCACATTATGATTTAATCTCAAGTTTTAAAATGATGAAGGCAAATTAGGTTAGCCCTTTAGCTTAAAAAGACCTCCCTTAATATTGATTTCCTTAGTGAGCCAAGTTGAGCCTTTGACCTTTTCTTGTTTGATCAACACAATTCTCAACTTAACATGTTCTTATTATCATCATACCTGCATTAAGGAATGGAGTTTTTATGTTTTGAGAATTGGGTAGTTTATTTCAAAGTGTGGGGTAAGTAAGTAAAAAAAAATGGCATTGCTATTTGGGGTTGAAATGCATACTTTGCACATTGTGTTGGATTAAGAGTTGATTATTCTTTTCCTCTCCATGTTAACCTAGATGATATATGCAATGTTATACTTTGTATATATATATATTAAAAAAAATTATTATATATAATAAAAGAAAAAGAAAAAGAGAAAATAAAAAAAGAGAGATATATATATACTAAAGTCAAATATGTTCTAGCATTGGTTATCAAAAGAGGAATGTCGACTTATGCATTTTTTCTTGATTATGCAAGCATGTGAGGTAGCAAGGGTTGGTTAGTATGCTATTTGAAGGAGTTATGAGTTTCCTTAGCAAGAGTAGTGTCTAATTTAGATACTCCATTTCTTGATGCTCTAGCTTAAATGTCTTTTCTCACACCTTTACCTTAGCCCCATTGCATCCAAATAAAAGACCTTCGGATTATTTCTTGAGACAATCAGTGAGGGAGATTGGATAATTAAGCAAGTTTATGGTAGTATGCAGTCATGAGTGGTTTGAGTGATTAACCTTTGAAATCGAGTGAAACACTTAGATGAGAGATAAGATTTGTATGTTTGGATTAATGAATGAGTTAAGAAAATCTTGATTGAAAGTAATTGCACTTATTTATGTCTGACTCTTAAAGTATTTCATCTTATATGTTGGAATTATGGTTAAGGTTGTTTGAGATTTTAATTTATGCCATGTGAATTTGCTTGAGGACAAGCAAAGTTTTAAGTGTGGGGTAGTTGTTCTATTAGTTTTTGTTATAGATTTGTGTCTTGTTTATTATGATAATTATTGTTTTATTTAGGTATTTTGTTAGTTTTTATCGGTTTGTTTTGTGTTTTTATTAATTTTGGTATTTTAGTTTATTTCAGTGTTTATGTTATTTTTGATCTAGTTTTTAGTATGTGTTTATGTTTTGTTGGTTATTGTCTATTTATTTCTTGTTTAAAGTTTTGTTGCAAGTATTGTGTTAGGTTAAAAAAGGCAAGGAAACAAATTGAAGGAGAAAGGGGCAGTGGCTGACACAGGTAGAGGACACGGCCAAGTCACTGGCCGTGTCCCATACCAAGTTAAAAAGGAAGAGCAAGTCCCAGTAGCAGACACAAGCAAGGGACACGGCCAAGTCAGTGGCCATGTCCCTCCAATGAAGCCCAGACACGGCCAAGTCACCTTCACTTGTCCGTGTCTCACTTAGTTCCAAAGCAAAAGAGAATTACATCTTCACAGAAGCAAACACAGGCAAGGGACACGGCCAAGTCAGTGGCCGTGTCCCTCCAAAATAGTCCAACATGGCCAAGTCAAGCTTCAACTAGCCGTGTCACTCAATCCAAGAAGAAAAGAAGGAATTCTGAGACAGAAGCGGACACATGCAAGGGACACGGCCAAGTCACTGGCCGTGTCCCTCCAAAGAGCACTCACACGGCCAAGTCACATGCAACTTGGCCGTGTCTCTCATGAACCAAAACCGTAGCGAGTTTTTAAAGCGGACGATTCATATAAAAAGAAAAGAGAAGCTAGGGTTTAGGACGGTTGACGATTTGGAGAGCTGATTTAGTCGTCTGAGAGTGAGCTTAGGGTTTTGACAATTGTTTTCTTTAATTTTGATTACACTTTTGATTACTTTAGCTTAGATTAGATTGTTCTAGCCATTGATGCATCCTTCTTGCAAGATTTGAACAAGAGATTCTTCAGAAGCTTCAAGGAGTTTGTAACTTGGTTTTGTTCTCGAACTTATTCTCTTTATTTTCATTGAAATTGCATTTATGGATATTATCATGTCTATTTTGATTTCTTTGAACATTAATGAGATGAATATGTTTGATTGCATTATGAACTAATTTGATCTAGTCTAGGATTTGTATGGATCTGCTATGATTGTATGAATTGGTTATTCTCTTAGCTAATAATTTCTTTAGCCTTGATTGAATGAAATATTTTAATATATAATTGATTGGCCACCAATTATGTGTTTTAGGTATTAGATGATGGATTGAGAGATGAAGTCTAATGCTGGATCAATTCAATTAGGGACTTAGGTGAATTAGAGATATAACCTATTGAAAAGATTGCTTCAATTATAACAAGATTAGTTGTAAGAGGTTTGAATGCGAGAGTTTATTTCCTTGACTCAATTAATTAAGTTGTTTGAGATTTAATCTTTGAAATTAAATTAGTTAAGGGGAATAACCATTCATACATATAAGTAGTAGAGAAGTGCAAACCCTAGACCTTTATTTTATCAAGTGAATCAAAACATCAGCTCTTGTTTACTTTTATTATTTTAAACTTCAATTAAACTTTTTCATTAGTTAGCAATTTAAATTTATTCATTACTTGTTACTTTTAATCTGATAATCAATTAGCCACTTTAGCTTCCTTGTGAGACGACCTTGGGGCGATCACCTTTGCTACAGCTACCTCGTATACTTGCGAGTGACGCTTTGTGGTAGAGTTAATTCGAGCGCAACAGTGCTCCATCCAGATAACATTTCATATGCAGAAAAATCACTTATAGTCCACTTAAGTGCTGCTCTCAAACAAAAATTTTGTTTCTCAAAACAATCATAAGTCACGACACCCTCATTCCATAACCGTTTCAACTCTCCTATAAATGGCTAGAAAAATTCATTAATTTGATATTTTGGATTAGTTGGACCAGGTACAAGTACAGACAAAAATAAATATTGCTCGTTCATACACATCCACAGTGGCAAATTATAAGGAGTGAGTATTATCGGCAAGCAAGAGTACTGCTGTCCTGATGACCCAAAAGGCTAAAAACCATCAGTACATAGACCCAACCTAACATTACGACATTCAGCTGTAAAATCAGGATGTAATCGGTTGAAATGCTTCCGTGCCTCAGAATCTGAGGGATGTCATATGACTCCATCTTCTTGCTCATGCTCATAGTGCCATCACATGTGTTATGTTGTAGCATTTGAAGAATATAACCTTTGAAGTCTTGGTTTGAGAGGAAAATAATACATTCTTTTAAATGGCACAAATTTTTGCCAGCCTGTAACCTGACTCTATTTGAATCTCGATTGTTCACAAAACCTACATATTAAATCTTCTGCATAATCACACCAATATAACATACACCCATTTTCGCAGCATTCAATACTTTCTACTGGCAAGCCAAGCGCCTGAACAATATTTCTTATTTAGTAGAAACTATCAAACATTTCATTATCCTCGGGCATTATCTCTTTAATAAATTGGATCCACTGATCAAAAGACTTTTTAGACATATGCTTCTCAGACTTCATATTCAAATAACAAGCCATGGCAAATAGCTTAGTATGTTTTTGACACCCAGGTCACACCTCTGTATCCAGTGAATTCAACAAATTGTAAAACAGCTGAGCCTCAATGTTAGGAGCCTCATCATGTTGTTCTTGATGAACCTCACTAGTTTCAAATGCATCAATATTTGGCATGCCCCAATCAAACATATTAGGCCCAACTGCATCATATACCAATTGTGGGTATGGATTTTCAAAGACAGATTCAACTGTACTATATTGTTGTGGAATAGATTGGTCGACTATATTCTCTTCACCATGCATATTCCAAATGAAATAATTCGGAACAAAACCCCATTTCACTAAGTGGTATTTCACTTCATCTACTTCTCAAAATCTACAATGTTGACATTTTATGCAAGGACAACAAATCTTATTGCCTTGTATATAATCCTTTGACTAGATGCAAAACTAACAAACTCTTCTAACCCATTAACAAATGCCATAGAAAGAGTGAGATCTGTATTGAGTCGTTCATACATCCAAGCACGTATTGTGTTCATTTTGCCTATGTATACAAATAAGATAATGGAATTATATCATAAGAATGAAATCTCTTTATTTCTCTTTCATAAAAGGGTAAGGCCCTAATCCATTCAGAAACACAATATATATCTTATTTAACATAATACAAGACTTTATACAAATTATAACGAAAATTCGGCAGCATTTCCCCTAAGTTCTCTAAGTACATTACGCAAAATAATATAAATATTCATAATTTTGAGATTTATGAAATTTATATTATTTGGTATGCACTCAGAGAACAAAATAAGAGAAATACTATGAATTTTTTACCTAACTTGCATACTATTATGTCTCACATTAATGTTAATGACCCAATAGATATATATTGTTATTTCTAAACTGTCCAGATGGGACAATTCAGTGAGTTCTAATTTTTTTAGAAACAAATGAGTAACTCACCAAATGGGTACTATAGTTTATTATAAAATTATTTTTATTCAAGCAAAAGACATTAACAATCAATATTGAGGTAGCACACCCTTTTTATATTCTAACCTTATATTTACTCATGCAACTTTATCCATTTTGACTAATCATAAATAAGGTCTATAAAGTATTGAGACCCATTCTATATCAAATGAATTTTTTTATTGGATTAAGTTTTGTGCTTGTGATATTTATTACTAATGTATATTATTGAAAACGTTGCAATTATTAGGTATTTTAGTAATAAACTTATTTTATTATTATTATTGTACTATTAAAATATTTCCTCAAGTTTTTTACTCTTGGTTGGTTTGCAATTGCTTTAAACTATGTTTTAAGGTAATTTTTAATAAAAAAAAGTATATCGATTAAAGAGTTTTATAAAAAACTGATTAGATATAAAAAAAATTATATTAATCATCTATTGCATTTATTTGGGCTTCTATCTATTCTCTAGTATTTTTTTAGAAATTTAAATGAAATGTCATTTTTTTTTAAAATTTGATTCCAAATATATTGTGCTTAATGTTTTTTCAAATATATATATAAATATTTTTTTTTCAACCAACTGTACATTTTTTAAAATTTTCAAATCAATTTTTTTGGCATTTCTGTAACATTAAAATCAAATCTGTGTGATTTTTGTCCTTCTATTTCTTTTTTTCCTACGTTAGTTTCTATTGGAATTTTTCTTTGCTTCTATTTGTAATCAGTATTCTGCTATCTAATTATTTTATTTTTGTCCTAAATAAATACTTTGAGTATATTTTATGTATTATTTATTGTTTACATTAAACTAAATATTTGCTCATTGGATTTGTCATTATTTATATATTAGATATAATCAAGTTGATGTAAATATTAAAAATGTACTAGAAATAAAAGGATTATTATTATGTATATTAAAAAATAAAATATAATTGGGGCTATAATTATTTGCTCTCAATTTTTTACTATTAATTGTTTTTAACTTATCGAATTTCTTGTGGATTCGCACATTTGAGATTTTTTTAATTCAAAATAAAAATAAAATAGATTTCATTATATCGCATTTTATTATTAATGTTCGAATTATTGAATTATTATTAAATTATCATGCTTATTTTTTACTAAAAGTATAAAAATAACAATACTTATTCAAATCTATAAAAATGAAAAAAAATACACATATAAAAAATATATATACATATTTATATGTAAAAATCCAAGTACAAATACATTAAAAATATTAGTAAAAATATTCACAAATATTTCACAATTTTTTATTATTAAGCATATATACAATCAATATTTACGCTAAATTATACACCTTTAAACTAAATCTAAAATATAAAAAAATACATTATTATAATTTCTTAACGAAAAACATAAAAATTACTAAAAAATCATAAAATTGCCTAAAATAAATCCAAACCCTAAATTATTTCTATTTACCAAAAAATTTTAAAAATTATAACAAATATATCAAATTTCTCTAAACATTTTTTTTATAATTTTAGATACAATTAATTCTTTATATGCAATGAAATTCTATAATTAATAAAAATATATCAAATATTTTGTAAAATTAAAAAAAATACCTTAATAAAAATCCAACACCCTAAAATATTTTTAATTAAAAATAAATTATTAATTATACCAAAAGTTTTAAATTTCTCTAAAACATATTTTATAACCATTAAAATACCTTCAAATTTTAATATTTTTCCATTATGAAATTTGTTAAATTAAATGTATTTTATTAAAATTTTAAAAATTCTAATTTACTTAAATTAAATGCAATTTACTAATTTTTTTTAAAAAAAAAGCCTAACAACAATCAAATAAGCCTAAAATATTTTTATTTACAAAAAATTTTAAAAAAATATATAATTATTTTAAATTTGCCTAAAAAATTATTTTGTGAAGTAAAACAATCACTAAAAATTTATTCATTATACCTATTTTTTTTAAAAAAAAAATATACAAAAATCTAAAACCCTAAAATAATACTATAAACACCAAAATAAATTCTAAAATATAACAATAAATATAATTTCTCAAAAAAAATATTTTATAACCATTAAAAATACTTAAATTTTTATATTTTTCATTCATGTTCATCATCATCAACACCACCAAAGCTCCTCCTTTCTTCCTTCTTATCAAGAATTTAGTTAAAATTTAAGAGGAAATCATATCTAGTTATAAGTTTTTAAAAGAATAAGATGAAAAAGTTGAGATTATCAACAAGTGATTAAAGAAGAAAAGAGATTTTAAAAGAGGTATGTGCTTTTGTATTTTAATTTACAAATATTTGGATTTCTATGATTTTTAATGTTTAAATTAGTTGTTTGAGTCATCTATAATGAATTATTACTGAAAAGTATTGGTTAAATAGATTGATGAGTGAAAAATGAGTTAATGGAACTTGTAGTGATGAGTATGATTCTTAATTCCATCATTAAAAGAGTTGAGTAGTTTGATATTGTTTTTAGCCATGAGTGATAGTTAAAGATTGATTAATTGATGTTTGAGTAAAATATTTGATATAGACTCTTTCTATGTCAAAGAAACTAGTTTTTGATTCATTTTTATCATAGATCTTGAGTATATGGTGTTTAAGTGGTTGAGTGTGCGAAACAAAATTTTGCCTAACATAACCAGTGACACGGCCATGTCACTGGCATGTCAATAATGTTGTATTTCAAAAATGGAGACACGACCAGTAACACTCCCGTGTCATTGGGTGAGTCATAGCTACCGTGATAAAAATTAAATGACATGACCAGTAAAATGCCTGTGTCATTAGGCGTGTCATAGCTACTATGATGAAAGATAAATGACACGGTCAGTGACATGCCCGTGTCGTTGGGCATGTCATAACTACTATAATTCAAGTTAAGTGACACAAACAGTGACATGTCCATATTGTTGGGAATGTCAAAATTTCTGTAAAATGAGCAAGTGCACGGTCATTGACATGCCCATGTTGTTGGGCGTGTCACTTGAAGAATTTACCTAAAGTAGGTCTTTTCCTTGTCTTTCATTTATGATTTCAGCTTAAATGATTGTAAGGCCTCAAAGTGTAAAAGATTTTTGAAATCAACCCTAACAAGTAATGCAATAAATTTTGAATATATGTTAAACATGTGTAATACCAAGTGTTGATCAAAGAATTATTCCATTGAAGTGATATACATAATTCAGTGTTAATCAAAACTAATGAATTGCCCAAATTATACTGATTTCAGATCTAGCTTTGGATTGAATGGCTAACCAAAGAAAGGATAGCCATAGTGATAGTGGGAACCTCAAGCCATTAATGAACACATTATGTAATCAGTGACAATGGGCATAATTGCCATTATACATTTTTGAGATTTGGTATTAAAATTGTTACATTAACCCGTTATCCAAGCCTATGATCTGAGTTCAGTATGTATGGGAATATTTAAATTAAAAATATATGTGAATATGATGTTATGAATAATGGAAGAAATGCAAAATAATATTATAAAGTCAATTACTTAAAATCGACTTATTAAGTTACAATGTGAAAGTGATTGGTAATGTATATATTAATGTTTACAAGTGAAAATTCTAATGCACAAAATAGAAATGTTATGCTCAAGTTATTGAATTGATCAATAACTTTCTAAGTGTTATAATGATTGAAAGTGTATATAATGATATAAGATACAAAATGCCCCAAAGTATAGTACTAAATTTAAGTGCCAAAAAATTATAGATTGAATGAAATTATCCTATATGTGAAACTGAAAAGTAAGACTTACTGAAAAACAAAATAAGTGTATTATGAGCAATGTTAACAAATGAGAAAGTACATCTTAAATAAAATGATTCATAAAGAGAAAAGTTACAATACCGAAAGTATAATATAACATGATGACTTTTATAAAGTTAAAGTTATTATTTTGTATAATCAAAATATTATGTTGGTTTGTTATTGAAAATAGTTAATATATTAAAATATTTCTTAAAACTGAGTATTATTACTATATTTCATAAGTATTTTTCTTTAATATTAAGTGACAAAATATGTTTATACAAGCACCACTAAGCTTTGCTTAGCGTGTTAGAATTATTTTCTGACACGCAGGTATCATGTCATCGAAGTAAGTTAAATAGTTAAATTAAGGATCTCAAAAATTATCTACAATACATATAGAGATCTTTTGTATATTGCACTCGTAAGTTATGAAATGTATATATACAA
Source organism: Garcia nutans (assembly GCA_947685225.1). Classification (NCBI taxonomy): domain Eukaryota; kingdom Viridiplantae; phylum Streptophyta; class Magnoliopsida; order Malpighiales; family Euphorbiaceae; genus Garcia; species Garcia nutans. The sequence goes on from CANTUV010000045.1 coordinate 44,580,215, forward strand.
TTTAATTTGGCTATTTGAGAGATTATATAAATTTGTAAACGTGAAAGAAATGTGTGTATTTAGAGAATGAAATTTTAGATTAGAGTGAATGATTATCAAATAAAGCAATGTATTATATATTCATTTGATTTGACAAACTTATGAAGGTTATCTGATTTATAATTAGTATTTAGATTATTGGAGATATTGGAGATTGGTTTAAATGTTGGATTTATAAGTATTAAATTATACAGATTATATTATTATTTGAAATTTTTTGTTAGTAACACTTTGAAAGGAAACTTTGCCGATGAAAAGATTAGAGTACTGACAGTATATTAAGTAACGTTCTCTGATAGTTCTAATGAGAATTGTCAGGAGATGTTATATTAAATCTAATTACATAAAAGTTTTAAAAAATCCTAACAACAATAAAATAAATCTAAAATATTTATATTTACAAAAAAAATCAAAAAGTATAAATATCTTAAATTTGTTTAAAATTTTATTTTTTGGCCTAAAAAACCTTAAAAATTAATTTTTTTACTAAAATTTATAAAATTAATTCATTCTACCTAATTATTTTATTTTAAATAATTATACTAGGATGGATAGTGTAACACCCCGATACCCTATATAAGTACTATACGTATACCTAGTATACATACAATAAATATATAAAGTATAAGGATGTCACTTTTCGTTACCTTTTAAAAACCTGTAACAGAGTTCAAACCATAATACATTAAATTAAATAACATTTATAAAATCATTATCTTTATCAAAACTTCATTTATACATATAAATACTCTCTCGTCAGAAATACATCATAATTAAAAATTTATACATGTATGCATTACCCTCTAGTTGGTCTCGACAAACTTTACTCTTCTTGTGGCATAATAAAAGACTTCATATCTTCCATCTATATACCTGCGCGAATAAACACCCGCGCTAAGCCCGAGAGCTTAGTAGTCCAACTATAAAGATATAAACATACAGTATAGAAGTATTGACATATAATGATACATCAATTCAATATATATAATTAGTTCTTATCATATCTTCTTTTCTTTTTAATTTCATCTTTAATATATCATAGCTAATTTCATATATGATGTACATATATACCTAATATTATCACCAACCCCAATGCATCACCAATACTCAAAACCAATATATTAATACCCCTACATTATATATACCATACCAATCATTATTGCAATACACACTTTACATATCATACCAATTATTATTGCGATACACACATTACATATCATACACTCATTATTGCAATACACACATTACACATCATATCACTCATTATTGCAATACACAAATTACATATCATACAAATCATAAATCACATTTCCAATAAAGACAACCTTTATCATCAACCACAATTCATTTACATATTACACTTAATAACATTATATTATTCACAATTCACCAAGCATAATTCAGTATTAATACTCACAATCAATATTTCAATACTTGCATTTCACATTGACAATAAAGACAGACTCGGGCCCAAAACACTAATATGTTATTCAAAGTTCAGAGTTACTGCTTTGGTCTATAATCATAATTATCAAGCCCGCAGGCATCATATATCAATATCTCTATCCATGGATAGCGTAACAGACCCAGCCTCTTGGATCATCAACTCTGTTGTCCCAAGATGGCAACCAAGAGGGGGGGGGTGAATTGGTTTCGTCAAGAAATAACGACAATTTAAAAAACTCAACAAACAAGAAATGCGGAATAGAGAGTTGGTTGAGTAATGGAGGAAGGTAAGAACACACAAGATTTATAGTGGTTCGGATTTACTTCAATCCTACATCCACTTCCTTAACAACTTGTTAAGGTTCCACTAGTCTTTGAAGTTTTCACAAGCTCACTTCCAACTTTACAAGTGTTTTTCTTAGGCTCACACTTACAACCCACACAAGAGTTTTACAAGGCTCACTCTCTCAACCTAAGTGTTTCCCAAGCTTACACTCAAACTTATACAATGGTGTTTTCAATGCTAACACCTAACATTCATAACAATTCAAATACAAGTTTAAGCAAAAGGAAATTTGTTGCTTGGCTATGAAAATCTTTTCTCAATAATGTTATTCTCATTTGTTTTCTCATGGAAACATTGTATTTATAGCCAATGTGGTCTTACTAGCCGTTATTGCTGTTTAGAATAAAGTCTTGCCAGATTAGACCTTCTTTACTTAAACTGTCCGAAGCACTTAGCGGTCGCCCTTCATACAAGGATGGTCGCTCTCATGCTTCAAGCGGTCGTCCTTTTAACCAGGGACGGTCGCTACTTTTGAAAAAGTTCAACGGTCGAATTTTAGTGCTCTACAGCAGGAATCTTGCCCATGATGTTTTTGTCGGACCGTTTCTTGCCCATGCTGTGTTTGTCGGGACGGTCGCGCATCACAAAGTGCGGTCGCCCTTTTTTGAATACTGAAGTGGGATTACAACGGTCATGTCACGTGTCATTTTCTGACAGGGCAAAAGAGATGTCCGCCATAATTTGAATCTCGCGGTCGCCCTTAGTAGCTTTTCGCGGTCGAACTCATATTCTCGCGTCGAACTTCTGGACGCACCTGAGGACGCGAACACTACTATTTCTTTGAGCAATTTCTTCTTGAATTGTTGGGCGGTCGCGACTATAAATGAGCGGTCGCTAAATTGGTAAGCGAGGTCGAATCATTCACCGTTCTTGTCACCGCGAACCTTACTGTGATTGTAATGATTTAAGTTCCTTGAGTAGCGGTCGGGCAAATATTAGGACGGTCGCTATTATGTATGAGCGGTCGCGACTATGGTCGAACTTCTGACCGCGAAACCTACTGTGACAAGGTTTCATTCTGTAATTGCATGGAGCGGTCGTATTCAGTTGAGGTGCGACCGCTATACCTGTTCTGTTCACCTTTAATTGAAGCAACCTAATCCTGCAACAAGCTTTCTCAAACACAAGTTAAATAGATCATCCATTTGAGTTGTCAAGGATCAAAATTAAGATCATTTGTCTAACAATCTCCCCCATTTTGACTTTGACAATTCAAATGGAATGATGAGAAAAATAATAAGTCTAAAATACTCCCCCTCAACATATGCAACAATCATCGTTAAGAGCATTGTGATTAATAGTTTATCTTGGTGCAAAGGTTATTGTTTGATGCAAACATTTCTCCCCCATAAACATTTCTCCCCTATTGCAAATATTCAACATTATTGTTCTTATTCTTGTTTTCCCATTTTTGTATACTGTTACTTGGTTCATTCCACTTGGTTCATTCCATTTTGGTATTGTTCTCCCCCATTGGCATAGGCAAAATGAAACAAATGTTAAGCAAAACAAGCATATAAAAGTGCAAACAATGAAAGGGAATATAAACATTATATATATGAAAGTGGAGGAAAGTACAAGACATGAAACATAAGCAGTAAACATATGAAAGTGCAAACAAAAACAAATTAAAGCTAAGCTTATTCTGAGTCATCATCTATGTCTAACTCTTCTTCAACTAAAGGAGTTTTCCCTTTATCTTGAGGTGCAACAGAGGCAGAGCTAGTGCTAATGGACTCTTCTTCTTCAGCAACGCTTTGGGTGTGATCACTTATATCCCAATCTTCAAGATTGCATTGAGGCAAGTCCAATTTGCCTTGCATGTCATAAATATCATGGTGCATGTGGGATATAAGGTCTATCCTCTTGTTTAAGTGCTGGAATCTCTTGGAAACACTTTTCTTGAACTTAGTGAGTTTCCTGGAGAGAGTTTTGATAGCTTGGAGGATGAGTTGTGTGGAGGATGAAGCAGTTTCATGAGCAGCTTTTGATGAAGCAGCTTTTGAAGGTAGTTCTACTGCAACTTCTACAGAATCTCCCTCTTCCTCAATTGTATACCTTGGCCTTTTCTTTTGTTTATCCATAACTCCTTTCTTGCCATAGCAGTATACATATGACCCTTCTATCTTCCTTACACAACCAGCATGCTCTAAGTAATCCATTGTGATAGCATTGGAGGCTAGAGTGAAAGGGTTCCTCAAAGTGGCTAAGTTCAAATCATTCAGAAGGTTTAGGTGCCTAGCTATTTGAGTAACTTGAGAGGATAGGAAGAAGGTACCAGTTCTTGTAACAGCATGATGATAAAAGGTATCAATCAAGAACTTGGTTGTGTTCATTTTGATGTTGTGGGTGAAAGCATAGAGAAAGATAAGGTCTCTCTTGGTTACTTTCTCATTCCCATCTGCTCTTTGGTGAATGGTATAGGTGATAATCCTATGGAGCATCCAGTGGGTGAGAGATTTGATGTGCCTGGCTTTAGATTCCTTTTCAAAGGAAGTTTCAATGGAAATTTCTCGCCAGAAATCAGAAAGGGTTGGGTTTGAGAAGATTTGGTCATTGTAGGAGGTTATACCTTCAGAAGGGAAGTTCCAAATTCTGCCAAAATCTTCAAGGGTTAAGAATTGATACTGATCAAAGAGTTTGAACCTAACCCCATACCACCCTAGTGCAGAGTTTGCACTCTTCTCTATCTGGAATGACATTAGAAACTCCTTACTTAGACTAGAGTAACCTACCTCTTCTGGAAAGACAAAATTTCTCCATCCAAGGACATCCAACAATCCTTCAATTTCGTCCTTGATGCCCAAGGCAGACAGCATCCCACCAAAAGGTGATTTGGTGCCTTCAACCTTCTTCTTCTTTAGCATGGCATACCTAATGTCTTCCTCAGTGGTTTGGTGATGAGGTTTGTGAATTTTCTCACCCCTTTTTGATTGTGGAGGAGATGGAGGTTCAACAACAGGTTCTCTAATGGTGATTCCTGGAACTCTCTTAGCTTGACCCTTAATTTTGGAAGTGGTTTTTCTTTTGGGAGCCATTAGATTAGAAAGAGTAGAAGTAAACTGGAAAACAGAGGGTGATTGAGATGTAGAAGTTTTTTAGGGTTTCAGAAGTAAGTTTGTGTGCTTTGATAGGCAAAATATCAGATAAACTGTTGCAAAACACTTTTAAATAGATGAAGTAAAGAAATAGCCGTTTATGACTGTTGAGAGTTAAGAGTTGCGACCTGTCACATAGCCAACGGTTATAAATTTTCGAGCAGAGTGTACAGGGTGCGGTCGCAGATTTAACAAGGTGCGATCGCGGAATGGTGTACAGCGACCATTATTATGATCAGTACGCTCGCGAGTGAAGAAAAACATCTGTAACGGTCGAAACTATTCAAATTGGTGCGATCGCGCACAAATTTTCTCGACCGCGCTCAGAGAATTTTATTGAATGAAACTAGCAGACGAAGTAGCGAGCGCGAAAGAACACTGGAGCGACCGCTACATACTCAAAAATAAAAGATTCAAGGAAAGATGGAAGATATTCTAAGTGTGTTAAGAAAAATTAATTTCATGCACATAGAAACTTTATTTTAAGGCAAAAAAATTCTAATTAACTCAAAGTGATTCCATCAATCATTCCTAAATTGAGTTTGATGAAGTTAAGTCTATCTTCATTCAAGGGTTTTGTAAAGACATCAGCAAGTTGATTTTCTGTATCTATGAATTCTAAGGTTATATTCTGATTTTGTACATTTTCTCTTAAGAAATGATGTCTAATATCTATGTGTTTGGATCTAGAATGTTGGATAGGATTTTTAGACAAATTGATAGCACTAGTGTTGTCACATTTAATGGAGATATTGTTAAACATTTTACCATAGTCAAGCAATTGTTGTTTCATCCATAATACTTGTGTGCAACAAAAACATGCTGCAACATATTCAGCTTCCGTTGTGGATAAAGCAACTGATGCTTGTTTCTTACTATGCCAAGAAACTAGACAATTACCAAGAAAGTGACATGCTCCTGTTGTGCTTTTCCTATCTAATATATTACCAGCATAATCTGCATCTGAAAATCCTATAATATGAAATGATGTGTTTTTAGGATACCAAAGTCCTAAATGTATTGTACCGCTCAAATATTTCAAGATTCTCTTAGTGGCATTCAAGTGTGATTCTTTAGGACTAGTTTGAAATCTAGCACAAAGACATACACTATACATTATATCAGGCCTAGAAGCAGTTAAGTAAAGTAGTGATCCGATGATACCTCGATATTTCTTCTCATCTACTGCTTTACCATTATCATCTTTACCTAATTTCAATGATGTGCTCATAGGAGTTTTGCTAGTTTTGCAGCCATCCATTCCAAATTTCTTGATGAGTTCTTTTGTATATTTGGATTGGTTGATGAAGATCCCATCTTTACATTGCTTGACTTGCAGTCCAAGGAAAAACTTGAGTTCACCCATCATGCTCATTTCAAATTCCCTAGTCATACAAGAAGCAAATTCTTTGCACAGGGCTTCATTAGTAGCTCCAAATATTATGTCATCCACATAAATTTGTACAATCAAAATGTTGTGCTTATTCTTTTTAACAAAAAGAGTTGTGTCTACTTTTCCTTTTGAAAAACCATTTTCAAGCAAATATGCACTAAGTTTATCATACCAAGCTCTAGGTGCTTGCTTTAATCCATATAAAGCTTTGGTAAGTTTGAAAACATGATCAGGAAATTTGTAGTTTTCAAAACCAGGAGGTTGTTCAACATAAACTTCTTCATTTATGAGTCCGTTTAGAAATGCACTTTTAACATCCATTTGATAAAGCTTAAAATTCATATGACATGCAAAAGCAAGTAATATTCTAATAGCTTCCAATCTAGCTACGGGGGCAAAGGTTTCATCATAGTCAATACCTTCTTCTTGATTATAACCTTTGGCTACCAATCTTGCTTTATTTCTAATGATGTGACCATTTTCATCAAGCTTATTCCTATAAACCCATTTGCATCCTATTATAGAATGATCTATAGGTCTAGGAGTAAGTTGCCAAACATTATTTCTTTCAAATTGATTAAGTTCATCTTGCATTGCAATTATCCAATTTTCATCATTTAAAGCTTCCTCAATAGTTTTTGGTTCAATTTGAGAAACAAAAGCAACATTAACATCAACATGATTAATTTTAGATCTAGTAGTTACTCCCTTTGATGTTTCTCCAATGATGAGTTCCTTTGGATGATCTTTCTTGTATTGCCAATCCTTAGGTAGATCTTGAGCCTTTTCTTCAAGTTGATTGATCTTTGGAGCATCAATAGATTCAAGAGGTTCAAGAGTGCCTGCAGGGTCATTGAAAGTAATACCTTTCTTTTGATCAAGTTTAGATGATTCATCAAATACAACATGCATTGATTCTTCTATAACTAGAGTTTTCATATTAAATACTCTATATGCTTTGCTATATGATGAATATCCTAAGAATATGCCTTCATCTGATTTGGATGAGAATTTTCCAAGATTATCCTTGGTATTCAATATGAAGCATTTGCATCCAAATACTCTAAAATATCCAATTCTGGGTATTCTTCCATTCCATAGCTCATAAGAAGTTTTATTAGTTAAATGCCTTTTATAAACACGATTTGCAATGTAACAAGCTGTATTAACGGCTTCCGCCCAAAAATAAGATGGTAAATCATATTCATTGAGCATTGTTCTAGCCATTTCAATTAAAGTTCTATTTTTCCTTTCAACTACACCATTTTGCTGTGGAGTTCTAGGAGCAGAAAAATTGTGTGAAATGCCAATTTCATTGCAAAAGTTTTCAAAGTTTTCATTTTCAAATTCTTTGCCATGATCACTTCTAATAGATGTGATCACATATCCTTTTTCATTTTGAACTCTTTTTGCAAAGGTTTTGAAGTAATTAAAGGCTTCATTCTTTTGAGCTAAGAAATTAACCCATGTGAATCTAGAGTAGTCATCAACAAGAACAAATGCATATGATTTGCCTCCTAAGCTTGTAACTCTATTTGGTCCAAACAAGTCTAAATGAATGAGCTCTAAAGGTCTAGAGGTGCTTATAACATTCTTTGTTTTAAATGAGCTTTTATGTTGCTTACCATGTTGACAAGGTTCACAAATCCTATCTTTATCATATTTTATCTTAGGTAAGCCATCAACTAAATTCTCATTACAAATATATTTCAATTGATCCCTACCAGCATGTCCTAGTCTTCTATGCCATAACCATGCATCATTATTAGTGGACATTAAACATGTATGATCAGAATGTATGCTTACATTGTAAGTGTTGTTTGTTCTAGTACCCTTAAATATGATAACATCATTTGAATTTGTGATTTTGCATTCCTTGGAATCAAACTTAACAAAGTATGCTTTATCACAAAGTTGACTAACACTTAGCAAGTTATGTTTCAAACCATCAACAAGCCATACATCTTCAATTAAATCCTTACCAATAGAACCAATGGAGCCAACACCAAGAATTTTACCTTTAGCATTGTTTCCAAAAGTTACGTTACCTCCATGTTTATAGGTAATACTTGTAAAGAGCTTTGCATTTCCAGTCATATGCCTTGAGCATCCACTATCCACAAGCCATGTGCTTTCATTGGTAGTAGATTTTAGGCATACCTGCAAGCCAATTGTGGTCATCCTTTTTTAGGTACCCACATATAGTTGGGTCCTTGATGGTTAGTAGAAAGAGTGCCTTCTAAATTTAGATGAGCTTTTCTTATATAACAATAGAAATTTTTGTGACCAAATTTCATGCAATATGTGCATTGCCATGGTATCCTATGCTTCTGCATTTTTCTTTTTGGATTATACATACAACTACAAGTATGTGATTTCTTTTGTACAAGTTTAGTAAACAACAATGCATAATTGTTTTTGGCTTTATCTCCTAGTGAACCGTAAGAAGTTCTTTTAGACTTGGTGCAAGCATCTTTGATATGAACATCAGAAATTTTAGTTGTAGATGCTTTCACAAAAGTTGGTTTACTAGGTGCAATGTTGGTTGAGCCATTGAATCCTAATCCATATTTCAAGGAAGGTGATCTTTGATTATTAATTAATGTGTTCAATGCTTCCTTTCCTTTATGAAATCTGGAAATTGATTCTTTTAGTTCTTTTAGTTCATGCTTCAATGTCTTATTTTCTTTAATCACCTTCTCTAAGTCATGTGAGCTTTTATTTAATTCTCCTATTGTATTCATTAAGTGTTCATTTGAGGTTTTCAATTCTAAGGTAGAGTTCTTTAAGCATATAAAATCCTTTTCTAACTTAGAGTTTTTCTCTTTATAGAGCATCATTTTAGAGAAATATTTTTCTATTTTAGAATTCATGTGCTCAATCAAATCACTATCATTTATATCACTTATATCATCATGTGCTACAAGATCAAAAGATTGAGTACTTACCTCATTGGAGTCATCTTCAATAGCCATGAGACAAAGATTTGCAATTCCTTCCTCTTCTTCTTCTTCACTTGAGGAAGAGTCATCCCATGTGGCTTTGAGAGACTTTTTCTTTTCTTTATCCCATTTCCTTTTGTTCTTTAATTTGTAGCAATCCGACTTGATGTGACCGGTTTTTCCACATTCATAGCATTTTACCTCATTTTTCTTTTCTTTATCTTTGAAGGAGAATTTAGGAGGTGTACCTTTGTTTGCTTGTAATCTTTTCTTCCTTTTCCATTCATTCATTCTTTTTGAGAACATTGCCATTTCATCTTCATCATCAGTACCTTCATTGCTTGAGCTCTCAACTTCTTTGATTGCTTTGAGTGCAATTGGTTTTCTCTTTTCTTTCTCACCTTGATCTTCTTCTTTTTCACTGTGCAGCTCAAAAGTGAGTAATTTACCAACTAGCTCGTCGGTTCTTAATGTGCTGAGATCATGAGCTTCTTCTATGGATGATACTTTGGATTCAAAGTTCTTTCTAGCTCTTAGGGCTCTCAAGATCTTACTGTTTACATCACCTTGATCATATACCTTGCCATACTTCTTCAGTTCATTGACAATAGCAAGCAAGCGATTTGTCATGTCGGTGACATTTTCATTTGGTTTCATCTTGAATAGCTCATACTCATGAACATGCATTTGTTTCTTGGTAAACCTTACTTGAGTTGTACCTTCATGGTAGTTTTCAAGTGTTTTCCAAATACAATGTGCACAAGTTAAATGTTGAACTCTTCCACCTTCTTCTCTTGAAATGGAGTTCATCAAGATGGAAGCAGCTCTATTGTTCTTGAATCGATCTCTGATATTGCTAGTTGACCATTGAGCTTTGGGAAGTGGAACTTGAATACCGTCAACCTCATGAGTAGGAGATTTCCACTCATTTTCCACGAAATCCCATAGTTCAATCCCTTCACTGTCTAGAAACAAATACATTTTGTGTTTCCAGTATGAGTAATCCGTTCCATCAAAGTAAGGTCTAAGAATAGAGTTAAGATTTCCATGAGAGCTTGATGAAGAAGAAGTTGCCATTGTGGATCAGATTTCACAATTAAGTTTAAGAAATCTCAGGGCTCTGATACCAATTGTTGTCCCAAGATGGCAACCAAGAGGGGGGGGGTGAATTGGTTTCGTCAAGAAATAACGACAATTTAAAAAACTCAACAAACAAGAAATGCGGAATAGAGAGTTGGTTGAGTAATGGAGGAAGGTAAGAACACACAAGATTTATAGTGGTTCGGATTTACTTCAATCCTACATCCACTTCCTTAACAACTTGTTAAGGTTCCACTAGTCTTTGAAGTTTTCACAAGCTCACTTCCAACTTTACAAGTGTTTTTCTTAGGCTCACACTTACAACCCACACAAGAGTTTTACAAGGCTCACTCTCTCAACCTAAGTGTTTCCCAAGCTTACACTCAAACTTATACAATGGTGTTTTCAATGCTAACACCTAACATTCATAACAATTCAAATACAAGTTTAAGCAAAAGGAAATTTGTTGCTTGGCTATGAAAATCTTTTCTCAATAATGTTATTCTCATTTGTTTTCTCATGGAAACATTGTATTTATAGCCAATGTGGTCTTACTAGCCGTTATTGCTGTTTAGAATAAAGTCTTGCCAGATTAGACCTTCTTTACTTAAACTGTCCGAAGCACTTAGCGGTCGCCCTTCATACAAGGATGGTCGCTCTCATGCTTCACGCGGTCGTCCTTTTAACCAGGGACGGTCGCTACTTTTGAAAAAGTTCAACGGTCGAATTTTAGTGCTCTACAGCAGGAATCTTGCCCATGATGTTTTTGTCAGACCGTTTCTTGCCCATGCTGTGTTTGTCGGGACGGTCGCGCATCACAAAGTGCGGTCGCCCTTTTTTGAATACTGAAGTGGGATTACAACGGTCATGTCACGTGTCATTTTCTGACAGGGCAAAAGAGATGTCCGCCATAATTTGAATCTCGCGGTCGCCCTTAGTAGCTTTTCGCGGTCGAACTCATATTCTCGCGTCGAACTTCTGGACGCACCTGAGGACGCGAACACTACTGTTTCTTTGAGCAATTTCTTCTTGAATTGTTGGGCGGTCGCGACTATAAATGAGCGGTCGCTAAATTGGTAAGCGAGGTCGAATCATTCACCGTTCTTGTCACCGCGAACCTTACTGTGATTGTAATGATTTAAGTTCCTTGAGTAGCGGTCGGGCAAATATTAGGACGGTCGCTATTATGTATGAGCGGTCGCGACTATGGTCGAACTTCTGACCGCGAAACCTACTGTGACAAGGTTTCATTCTGTAATTGCATGGAGCGGTCGTATTCAGTTGAGGTGCGACCGCTATACCTGTTCTGTTCACCTTTAATTGAAGCAACCTAATCCTGCAACAAGCTTTCTCAAACACAAGTTAAATAGATCATCCATTTGAGTTGTCAAGGATCAAAATTAAGATCATTTGTCTAACAAACTCGGCTAAACTCGAGGTGATCCTCAACCCGGCAAGACTGTTACCAATCATATATCTCATAATCACAATTTCTCATAGTGTAACAGACCCAGTCTCTTGGATCTCAATTCAACTCAAAATGAAGAGATCCTCAACCCGGCAAGACTGTTACCTTTTTCATTTTATAGGCATGCCTCCAAACCCAGAACTCTGAAATCGAATAACACATTAGTTACACAATTCATTTATTATTTCATTATCAATCTCATCATTAAATAGGCAAACATGCCTTATCTCTTTCAATTGAATCATCATTGCCAATCACAATGGCTTCATATCATATCATATCTCAATCCATATGATACATATGGCATCATTGATATCACATTTCAAAGTATATTATTCATATAATACATTGCCATACACAAGATTCACAATGCATATAACATAACATTTTCTCACTTCTCAAAACACATTAACATCATTCATTACTAGAGCATTTATCACAACAAATTGCACATACCTTAAGAATGATCCTCATTTCTTCCTACCTTTCCCATTTCATATTTCATCCTTTATATATATCTATATATATATATATCAATTTACATTCTTCATTTACATTCACAATATAATAGCTTATTTAACACTTTCATCCCAATTTGTTAATGTTCAAAGACATATAAGGATATACAATCAAATAGAGTATATGCTTACCTTGTTAATGATCTTCACATCCTTCACATCATTCAATCATCACCTTAGTCCAATTATATTAACAATATAATAGATCACTTAACACATTTGCAAACAAATGTGTTAAGCCTCAAATTATGTAATTAAATACAATCATATGTATTGGTACTTACCTCAAGAACTATTCCCATTCCTCTATACATTTCCTCTTCCAAGAATTCTCAACATTTAGGTTAATGCAACACAATCTCTTCAAAACCTAATCCAAAGATCATTATTTATAGGTTTAGAATCATCCACATACATTTGTTTAGGTCATTCTTTGATTACAAAGTACTTAAGGTGTATATAAAATGTTTAGGAGCACAAGACTTTTGAAGAATCGAACAATGCATGAAGAACCAAAACCATCACAGTAGCAAACACACCCAAGGGACACGGGCAAGCTTGTGGCCGTGTCTCTCAAAACCAAAACTTCCCGAGGCAGACACGGGCAAGGACACGGCCGTGTCTCTCAACACAACTCAGGTAGTGGCAAACACACTCAAGGGACACGGCCAAGCCAGTGGCCGTGTCACCCCAAAACATAACCAACACGGCCAAAATCCCTCCAACTTGGCCGTGTCACCCAAATTTCTCAAGTCTTGGCCGTGTTTCTCATCGATTCTAGCCGTGTCACTCAAGAACACAACCCTAATCAAAACCAACACTCTTCCAAATGCATTTTCACACCCTTTGCACAACAATAACTTCATTCAATTTGTTATAATCAATGTTATTAACACATATCTTACATATTCATCACATTAACCACTTAAACAACACATAAACATTACATTAAAACATTCACCAATACCAAACCTTAAAACCAACTTCCCACTTGATCTTCCACAATCAACCTTCACATATCTGACCATATTCACAACCAAACCAACACCAATTCCATCTTTTAACTTACAATCACTTTAAACACTTATAAACACATATCAAACACACCAAATCATCACATCAATAAATCACAATTTCTTTTAGACACAACTTCAAAATTGACAAAGGAAAACAAGAGAAGTCTTACCTTAGATAAAGAAATTTCACAAATCTCTAACCAATCCCTTTGATTGCCTCTTCAATTTGGTTCTAGCTTCAAGAACACCTCTCTTGCTCTCTCTTTTCTTCAATGGCCGGCACACACATGAGAAGAGAAGAAGAATGAATACAAATCCACCATTTCTTCTTCTTTAAATCTCCACCACCCAATTTAACAAAACAATTACCAACATGCCCTCATCCATTTAATTAACCCTTTTGTCTCATATGTGCCCATTATAGTCATTACACATGTCACACAAAAATATCCTCTTGCATTGACTCCACCTTTGACTTATGTATATGTTAATTATACAACCATATAAACAACATATACACTTCTCTCTACACCCTCTTTTCTTTCCCAAAACATAAATACATAACCATTCTCTTCTCAATTTCTTTTCTCTTGCAATTTGACACATATATATTCAATCCAATTTATAACAACAACAACAATAACATAATCAAAGCTTCTAAGGTATACATGAGGATATTACAATTCTCTCCCCCTTAAATAATTTCGTCCTCGAAATTATCTAGTATAATTGTAATCCGTTCATAATACCATACCATCTTAACTTCCATATGAAGTTAATTATACGCTTAAGTCATTATATCATCAAATCATATAACTCCAACTCTCCTCTTTAGAATCAACCACATTCTTTAAATTCTATAACTCATCATTCTATATGTTCATACATCTGGTTACTTTCTTAATCAAACATTCAAAAGATCACATTACATTTTCTATTAATATCTTTATACCAGAATCAGATCATCATATAGCACAATAATACTTTGTCAAATCTTTATATTTAATATATTTTGTTCTTTCACTTCTGTATAATTACTCTCTTAACTTTAACATTAAAAACCATTGACTTATATCTGAACATTAATTATCCCTTCATTACAATCACTGTCTACATAGACATTTATCACTCTCAATAGATAACAAAATCCTAATTTTTCCATAAATGGAGTTATTTCTTTAGCACGCTTTTCACTTAACTTACATATTAATACATTATCTTTCAACTTATTTTATAGATAACCAATCTTTTTCTCTTCTTATCATGATTAACAATTACTATATTCCACTCATTCATGTCCAATCATACTTTAAAATTTACATCATATACATTATCATGTAAATACCTATTTTCTTAATACAACTATACACAATAAATTTCAATAATGATTCATAATCTTAGCCAATTCTAGATCCATTGATCTATCTGTCACAATATATCCATATTCAAATCTTATTCAACTCCAACCAACAATTAATGTATTTGACTCATCATAAAATTTCACCATATTCATATATGTATATATATAACTTAATTCCATTAGGGCAAACTTATTTTCAATTCCTGAACTCTTCCGATCCATTTTCAGTCAATTCATCATGATAACAAATCACTTCCAATTATCTTTTAATATACACATAGTTTACTCTTTATTATCTTAGTATAATTTCCACCAATTTTCATAAAAATGTTATATCATACTTAATATCTATAATTCATTCACTCAAACTTTGAGTTCATTCCCTTAAACCTCAAGTTACATACCATAAACATATTCAGTATAACTTTCATTCATATATTAGAATTTCTCCCTTTTTAATATCTCTTCACATTTCAAATTATTGTTATACTGATTTCAATTACCTTTTCATATTATTCATAACTCACCATATTTCCATAATTTCTTTTTCTTTCTTTATCTTCACCATTATAACCAAGTTCTTAACATAAAAAAATAATAATAAGGTACAACCTTATTCATCATAACTTTTAACTATACTTCTCAAACAAAATTGTCACCCTCACCAAATCCGTATTACAATCATTATATCTAAGATTCAAATCCATGGATAACAAATTAACCGATCCAAAATACTGAACAAAACACATGACTTTAAGAGATTAATATTCAAACCTAGAACTTTCAAATCAATACTGTTCTTTTATAATTCTATTCTCAATCTTTACAAATACAAACCTAAGGTGTATTTTTAAAAAAAAATTATATAGTCCTTCTTTACATTTTTAGTATAACAGAAGTTAACACATTCCAACTTCGTTTCAACCAATTTGTACTCGCTTATATGATCCTTATCAACTTAACTCATGCTTCAACAATATTACTATATACATATTCAATCATATACAGTTCTTATACAATTTCTATTCATCACTTCATTTCTAATCCATTTACAATCTCTTATAATATAATTACATAGAACTTTTCATATGTGAATACTTTGAAACTCTAAATATAATATAATCATCAAGTTCAATACTCATTATAACAATTTCCACTGTCCAATATTACTCAAGTTCTTTCCATTCTCACTTCCATCACATAATCCATCTAGCTTTACACAGTTCAAGACCTAATCTCTCTTAGGTCCACTAATACATATAACATTGTTTTTTTTCCATATCACAAATTCTATAATTATACCACATACATCTTCATAGGCCATCTACAAAACATGATTCACACCTTTATGTATATATATATAATTTCATTCACATGTCATATACATGTACACACTTAATTTATATGCTCTTATAGTATTTTCCTTTTTCATACATTCAATACAAATTTAGTGTTTATCATTTTCTTTTAAACACTATCCTTCTCATTCCTCCAATATGATATAAAGTATTTATTCACACTACAAACATATATATTCCGACTATAGTAACACTTCATATTCATCTCAGTCACATTCCCAATGTGACATCTCTTTCACTTTCGTCTTTAAAAATATTTAATACACTCCCATATTCATTCTTACCCTGTTCAGTAAAATGACTTAAAATAACTCATTTCTATTTACTTATCCACTTCCTTGATTATTTCAACACAAATTCTCATACTATCAATCACATTACTCAATTCATAATACTTTCATATGCAATACTAGTCATTTCACTTAGCTCATGCATTGCATATACAGTTAACTATCAATATCCCAATAATCTATATCAAATTTGACTAAAACTTTAACTTTTCAACTTACTATTTCACTTAAGCTTCAACTCGCCAAACTCATCTTTTTTTTTTATATATATCAACTTATTTTCTTACTTAACCAATATCATCTTTTTTTTTCCCTTTAAACACAACCTTAACTGTATACACATCCCAACTTTACATAATCACACTTTGTCTCTACTAAACAACTCATTCAACATTCCACCATACTCTCCTCATTTAAATAACATAACTTTCAATTTTAACAATTCGATATCATTTCCACTGTCTAGCAAATTCAACATTAACAAAACCAACATAAACTTTATTATAAAGAGGTTCAAAGTATAGAAGAAAAAGTACATACTCTTATCTTGATTTGATTTTCAACTCATTTTCAAATTTATTCTCCTTTTCATTTCTTTATGTTTCAATTCATATTATGTCCTACATAATATTGCTCATAAACATCAACATTACATTCCATGTTGCACACAACATGACATTTTTCATATGCATCATCAATATACATATATCACATTATATTTCACAATTAGTTTCTCATAATCAATTAGGCACTATGCCTCAATTATAATTCATTTCCAACATCATTGTCAACAATCATAATTTCTCATCACATCAAAATAGTATACACATATATCATCAACTATATTGAACATCTCATTTAACACAAATATTCTATAATTCATATAATGCCACATCCGAGACCAACCTAGGTGTCAATGCATATGCATGTATTACAAATTTCATTTCAAAACTTTTCTTTTTCTTTTTCTTTTTTTTTTACTTTTATTTAAACTTTTCAAATTTTTTTTCTCACTTAGGCCGAGAATCTCGAACCTAAGCTCTGATACCAAAATAATTGTAACACCCCGATACCCTATATAAGTACTATACGTATACCTAGTATACATACAGTAAATATATAAAGTATAAGGATGTCACTTTTCGTTACCTTTTAAAAACCTGTAACAGAGTTCAAACCATAATACATTAATTTAAATAACATTTACAAAATCATTATCTTTATCAAAACTTCATTTATACATATAAATACTCTCTCGTCAGAAATACATCATAATTAAAAATTTATACATGTATGCATTACCCTCTAGTTGGTCTCGACAAACTTTACTCTTCTTATGGCATAATAAAAGACTTCATATCTTCCATCTATATACCTGCGCGAATAAACACCCGCGCTAAGCCTGAGAGCTTAGTAGTCCAACTATAAAGATATAAACATACAGTATAGAAGTATTGACATATAATGATACATCAATTCAATATATATAATTAGTTCTTATCATATCTTCTTTTCTTTTTAATTTCATCTTTAATATATCATAGCTGTAACACCCCTTCCCAGCCTACATGTGTAAGCCGAGTAGAGGCGCCACACTATCCAAATGTTGCTACCAATTTTACTTAATTCGAATTTTAGTTCTGGTTTTACAGAAATTTTGCCAGAGGTTCGCCTAGAAATTTGATCCCAAGTGTCGACAAAACTGATTTTTTTTTTAATTTTTGAAAACATTTTTACACAGACCAATGCAAATGCAACCAGTTTCAATACACTCCCAATGAATCCACCTTATACCCTCAACTACAAACCTGCAAGAAGAGTTCACACTTCTAATACAAAATAAGTAGATGTTTATTATTATCACATACTTTTAATAATCTTATATATATATGATAATCTTGTCTTTACCAAAATTTCATTTATACATATGAATACATTCTTGTCAGAAATACAACATAATGAAATTATAGATGTATGCATCACCTTCTAGTTGGTCTCAAAATACTCTTACCCTACTCGTGGCATAACAGTTTGACTTCCAGATCAACCACCTACTCACCTGCGTGATATATACAACCGCGCTAAGCCCGAAAGCTTAGTAGTACAAATAAATATTATAAACATACATAACAGACAATCATACTTATATGTTAACTTCATATATTATTATTTTCTTATCATATTTTCCCATTTCAATTACACCTTATTTATATTTCTACTAATCTCATAATTATATACATATGCACGTATTTCATTAATACAACCCACAATTCCATGACTTATTAAAACATTCATAAAATAATACTCACAATGTCCACAACCACCTCCATATTATTCATCATATTGTATTTTCATGTAGTACCTTCAGATCTCATCATTCAACATAGTTTTTCAATCTACATTCACCTTCAATAATTTATTTATACATTGTAATCATCTCATTTCATAATTATCATCATATATCTCATATCATTACATCTTATTCCATAATTCACATTTAAACAAAAACAATCATTGGTCTCATTATTCATTCATTTCACATTTCATGAATCACATTTAAACAAAGACAAGCATGGGCCCAAAAGACACTAATATGTTATTCAAAGTTCAGAGTTACTGCTTTGGTCCATAATCATAATCATCAAGCCCGTAGGCGATATACACATATATATATCTATCCATGGATACGGTAACAGACCCAGTCTCTTGGACCTCTACTTGGCTAGACTCAAGGAGATCCTCAACCCGGCAAGACTGTTACCAAAACAAGTATAACAGACCCAGTCTCTTGGACCTCAACCCGACTAATCTCGAGGAGATCCTCAACCCGGCAAGACTGTTACTATTATTCATATATTTCATAGGCATGCCGCCAAAACCAGAACTCTGAAATCTGAATAACATATTAAACACACAAACATTTCATTCATCTCTTCATAATCTCTTTCTCAATTCATTTTATATTTCATAAGCAAATTAGGCAACCATGTCTCAATCATCTCATTTGCATCATCATAGCCAACAATCATGGCCTCATATCTCATATGATCTCAAATCGCAATGAAGCAACTCTTCATAACATCATATCTTTCACATTACATTTCATCATCACATCTTGCACATTTCACATTTCATTATATTTCAAATCACATTAATCAATTCATTATTCAAATGGATATAATCAATGGCATTAACACATATTTTACATGCTCATCACAACATTCACATTATAACTAAATATGTCACAAGTCTCAATATCATATGAATGTATGCAATAATGTAGTTTGTACTTACCTTAAAACCAACTCACACCAATCTATACACTTACTCTTCCAAGAATCCTCAACACTTAGATTAGGGCAATTCAACCTCTTCACAACCTAATCCAAAAGGAATATTAGCAAAATGACCATATGAATAGTAAATTCTGGTTTTAGACTCCACTTTATCCTTATTTTGAAAAATTGTATAAAATAATATACTTGACTAAAAATTCTAAAATTTTTACAGAATTTAGTTTTACATCTTAAAATAATTCCTTTAAAATTTCAGATCAAACTGAACACAAAATCTTGGTCAAATAGTTCACCTAACCAGACTGCCCCAATTGCCCTGCATCCTGGCAGCAGTTCTTAACTTTGTGAATTCTGTAAATTAAATTCAATCAACGTGGTTCCAAATTATTTTTCTCAAATACTAGACTCACTAAGCAACAACATATCCAAAATTCAATTGAATATGATTTTTCTACATTTTATTAAAAATCCCGAAAGATAGTTGTCTCAGTTAAGGTACCTGCTGGAACAGGTCTAATAAAAATAATCTTTCCAAAATCATAACCATTCCAAAATCGAATCCACATATTTTTTCAGTCATTCTAGACTCATAGAGGCACAACATATCAAAAATTCACTTCAAGAACATTTTTCTATATTTAATTAAAAATCATACAAGTCACAGCCTTTACTAATTGTAAAACAGAAAAAATTTCACTAAACACAACTCTTACTCTTCCATCACCCACACCAACCTAACTTCTTATCTTTAATTCCATTTCAACACTTTTACACACACCATACACAAACACACTCCAACCATCAACAACACTCCATCAAACTCAAACAAAATTCCAAATAGAATAAGAGAAATCAAGAGAAAACTTACTTGAATATTATGCCAAATCTTCAACATCCCTCTTCAATTCTCTCAAAATCCCTATGGATTTGATGTGTATAAGCAAAATCACAACTCTCTCTCTCTCTCTCTCTCTCTCTCTCTCTCTCTCTCTCTCTCTCTCTCTCTCTCGTGTAAGAAGAAGAAGAAGAAGAAAAAATATCTTTTTCCTTCTTCTTTTCATGTTTATCATATATATATATATAATAATAATAATAATAATATAATATAATAAATTATTTCAACCTCCACCACACACTTTCTCCCTTTGACTTTTCTTTCTTCTTTTTCTTTTATTATTATTATTATTATTATTATTATTATTAATTAATTAATTAATTATATAAACTTACTTTTCCTACACCACTTTATACATTATGTATATGTAATATATATGTTGGTATATGTATATCTCTTTTATATTTCCTTTATATTTTCCATATTTTTCAAATACCACATAAATATATCATCCCTCATATACACCTATTTCTTATAATATTTTCCTTACATATTTTACCAACATATCTTCTCACAACTACCATTCCAATGTACACCAAAATAGGGTATTAAATTAATTCATTTATCTTCTTTTGACTTTCATTAGTTTAACTTATATATGTTATATATATATACCTTCACTTCTTTTCTCCTTCCATTAAACATAATCCTTAAATCCAAATACCACAATAATTATTCCAAAACTTTTAGGGTGTACCTTGGGATATTACATATATGATGTAAATATATACCTAATATTATCACCAACCCCAATGCATCACCAATACTCAAAACCAATATATTAATACCCCTACATTATATATACCATACCAATCATTATTGCAATACACACTTTACATATCATACCAATTATTATTGCGATACACACATTACATATCATACACTCATTATTGCAATACACACATTACACATCATATCACTCATTATTGCAATACACAAATTACATATCATACAAATCATAAATCACATTTCCAATAAAGACAACCTTTATCATCAACCACAATTCATTTACATATTACACTTAATAACATTATATTATTCACAATTCACCAAGCATAATTCAGTATTAATACTCACAATCAATATTTCAATACTTGCATTACACATTGACAATAAAGACAGACTCGGGCCCAAAACACTAATATGTTATTCAAAGTTCAGAGTTACTGCTTTGGTCTATAATCATAATTATCAAGCCCGCAGGCATCATATATCAATATCTCTATCCATGGATAGCGTAACAGACCCAGTCTCTTGGATCATCAACTCGGCTAAACTCGAGGTGATCCTCAACCCGGCAAGACTGTTACCAATCATATATCTCATAATCACAATTTCTCATAGTGTAACAGACCCAGTCTCTTGGATCTCAATTCAACTCAAAATGAAGAGATCCTCAACCCGGCAAGACTGTTACCTTTTTCATTTTATAGGCATGCCTCCAAACCCAGAACTCTGAAATTGAATAACACATTAGTTACACAATTCATTTATTATTTCATTATCAATCTCATCATTAATTAGGCAAACATGCCTTATCTCTTTCAATTGAATCATCATAGCCAATCACAATGGCTTCATATCATATCATATCTCAATCCATATGATACATATGGCATCATTGATATCACATTTCAAAGTATATTATTCATATAATACATTGCCATACACAAGATTCACAATGCATATAACATAACATTTTCTCACTTCTCAAAACACATTAACATCATTCATTACTAGAGCATTTATCACAACAAATTGCACATACCTTAAAAATGATCCTCATTTCTTCCTACCTTTCCCATTTCATATTTCATCCTTTATATATATCTATATATATATAGCAATTTACATTCTTCATTTACATTCACAATATAATAGCTTATTTAACACTTTCATCCCAATGTGTTAATGTTCAAAGACATATAAGGATATACAATCAAATAGAGTATATGCTTACCTTGTTAATGATCTTCACATCCTTCACATCATTCAATCATCACCTTAGTCCAATTATATTAACAATATAATAGATCACTTAACACATTTGCAAACAAATGTGTTAAGCCTCAAATTATGTAATTAAATACAATCATATGTATTGGTACTTACCTCAAGAACTATTCCCATTCCTCTATACATTTCCTCTTCCAAGAATTCTCAACATTTAGGTTAATGCAACACAATCTCTTCAAAACCTAATCCAAAGATCATTATTTATAGGTTTAGAATCATCCACATACATTTGTTTAGGTCATTCTTTGATTACAAAGTACTTAGGGTGTATATAAAATGTTTAGGAGCACAAGACTTTTGAAGAATCAAACAATGCATGAAGAACCAAAACCATCACAGTAGCAAACACACCCAAGGGACACGGGCAAGCTTGTGGCCGTGTCTCTCAAAACCAAAACTTCCCGAGGCAGACACAGGCAAGGACACGGCCGTGTCTCTCAACACAACTCAGGCAGTGGCAAACACACTCAAGGGACACGGCCAAGCCAGTGGCCGTGTCACCCCAAAACATAACCAACACGGCCAAAATCCCTTCAACTTGGCCGTGTCACCCAAATTTCTCAAGTCTTGGCCGTGTTTCTCATCGATTCTAGCCGTGTCACTCAAGAACACAACCCTAATCAAAACCAACACTCTTCCAAATGCATTTTCACACCCTTTGCACAACAATAACTTCATTCAATTTGTTCTAATCAATGTTATTAACACATATCTTACATATTCATCACATTAACCACTTAAACAACACATAAACATTACATTAAAACATTCACCAATACCAAACCTTAAAACCAACTTCCCACTTGATCTTCCACAATCAACCTTCCCATATCTGACCATATTCACAACCAAACCAACACCAATTCCATCTTTTAACTTACAATCACTTTAAACACTTATAAACACATATCAAACACACCAAATCATCACATTAATAAATCACAATTTCTTTTAGACACAACTTCAAAATTGACAAAGGAAAACAAGAGAAGTCTTACCTTAGATAAAGAAATTTCAAAAATCTCTAACCAATCCCTTTGATTGCCTCTTCAATTTGGTTCTAGCTTCAAGAACACCTCTCTTGCTCTCTCTTTTCTTCAATGGCCGGCACACACATGAGAAGAGAAGAAGAATGAATACAAATCCACCATTTCTTCTTCTTTAAATCTCCACCACCCAATTTAACAAAACAATTACCAACATGCCCTCATCCATTTAATTAACCCTTTTGTCTCATATGTGCCCATTATAGTCATTACACATGTCACACAAAAATATCCTCTTGCATTGACTCCACCTTTGACTTATGTATATGTTAATTATACAACCATATAAACAACATATACACTTCTCTCTACACCCTCTTTTCTTTCCCAAAACACAAATACATAACCATTCTCTTCTCAATTTCTTTTCTCTTGCAATTTGACACATATATATTCAATCCAATTTATAACAACAACAACAATAACATAATCAAAGCTTCTAAGGTATACATGAGGATATTACAGATAGAATCCGTAATGAATGCATTAGAGGAAAAGTGGGGGTAGCACCTATTGAGGATAAGATAAGAGAGCATAGATTAAGGTGGTTTGGCCATGTGAAATGAAGACCTAGCAATGCGCCAGTTAGAAAAACCGATCATGTTAGAGTAGATATAACTAAGAGAGGTAGAGGTGGGCCTAAACTGACTTGGTCAAAGGTGGTCCAAAATGATCTTATGATGTTACATCTATCAGAAGAGATAACCTTAAATCGTATTGAGTGGAAAAGAAGAATCCATATAGCCGACCCCAATTGACTTGGGATTAAGGCTTTGTTGTTGTTGTTGTTGTAAATAATTATACAAAAATCTACATATACATATTAATTTTTGTAAACAATATAAATATCTTAAACACTAAAATAATACTATAAATACCAAAAATAATTCAAAAAATATTTTAAAATTTTAGAAAATATAATCTAATTTTTTAATTAATTTAGAAAATTAAATAAATAATTACTTAAATTTTTTAAAATTTATAATAATACTTAATAATAATACATACATACACTGTCTAAAATAAAAATTAAAATTCTCTAAATTTTTTTTATAAAAATTTAGACTTTCCTAAAATAATATTATGAATAAATATAAATGTGTAAAAAATAAATCAATTTTCGGATATATTTTTATAAAATATAAAACTACCCTAAAAATTCAGATAACCAACAAATAAATATCAATTATCAACTTAAACTACACAAATATAAATAATAACAACACAAAACTCAAAATTTATTATAAATTAAAAATTCAACAAAAATAAAAATTATAAACAATATTTAACAAAATTAAAAAAAAAACAAATAAATACCTATATCTTTCTCCTCCTCCTTCTTCTTCTTCTTCTTCTTCTTCGTGCAACCGGAGCAGAAAATGTAGAAAGGAGCAACGACACAAATCAAAAAATGGAGAAGAAGCTAGGGTATATGTTAAATTTACCGAGAGATTATTGTGTCTCTCGGTAAATTTATCGAGAAACACTTTAATCCCTCAATAAATTTGCCGATAGAAAAGCCTAACTGTCTGTAAATGAACTTGACTAATTGACTGATTGGCACTAATAATTTACCGAGAAAAATGCACTTCTGTAGGTATTACCGAGAGAAAAAATATTCTCTCAGTAAATGGAATCAAAGGGCACCAAAAATTCCACCATTCTACTATTCATTATCGACATAAATATTCATTTGTTGGTAAGTTTTCTTAAAAGCAGAGCTATATTAATTGTCTACCACTGTAGAATTTTTGACAGAAATGGCTTCTGTCGATATTACCGAGAGAAATAATTTTCTCTATGTAAATGCCTGACAATTGGAGGCAAAAATCCCTCCACTCTACTATTTAATTACTAAGAGAATGAGTTTTCTATTGGTATTACTGAGAGAATATTTGTTCTGTCGGTAATTGTCTCTAATAAAAATTTGACTATGCATTTACCAACATATGTGTATTTTCGTCGATAATTTATTGAGAGAAAATCTTTTCTATCTGTAAATGTCTAAATTACCGAGAGATAAGATTTCTCTTAGTAATATTGAATAAATAAATGTTAATTATTTTGCTATTCATTTACCGAGAGAAAATCTCTCCATCGATACTATCGACAGAAATCTAATTATGTCGGTAAAATTAGCAATAAATATAATTAATAATTATACTGAATTTTTCATTTACCGACAGTTAAATATTTTCATCGGTAATTTTCCGAGAGAATAGATTTTCTCTCGGTAAATGTATTGCATTACTGAGAGATAAGATTTCTCTCACTAATACTAAATAAATAAATATTAATTATTGTGATATTCATTTACCGATAGAATAGCACAATAGTCGATACTACCGATAGAAATCTAATTCTCTTGGTAAAATTAGCAGTAAATATAATTAATAATTATTATATTAGATTTTTTATTTATCGACAGAAAGATTTTCTCTCAATAAATGCCTATTATTTACCGAGAGAATCTTTTTAGTCGGTACTATCGAAAAAATAAATTTTAATCTATAAGTTTTGTTGGTAAATTCATCCGCCATAATATCGTGCCATATTTATCGATGCAATTTCTGTCAGCAAATAGATCTATCGTTATTCTATCTGTATTTTTTTAATTTTATTTTTTTAATATTTTCTCTCGATATTACCAACAAATAAAATTTTATTGGTAAAATTATGTTGGTAATCCGCTACATTCTTATAGTGAAATTAAAAAGTTATCATAAATAGATTTTTCATTTGAAAAAGCAACTATTGATTCATGCCATAAACAAGCCTATGAATAATAATTCTTGATGTAAATTGGGCCCACAATTAATTTTTGGTATTCCATAATTGACCTAAATAGTTTGTAAGCTCATTTGAGAAAAAGATTTTAGTAACAAAAATCCAAATTTTTGGGACATGAGGCGAAAAGCAGTTTTGAGCCTATTTAAAAAGTATCTTAAAGCCTATAAAAAATGATTTGTTTGAAAAATAGTTTTTTTTATCAAAGTCCATTGTAAAAAAGTTCATTTAAAAATGAATTTTGGGCTTTGTACTTAGGCCATGAGGGCAAAAAGAATTTTTGACCCATCTTTAAAATAAGGTTTTATATCCAAAGACCATTTTGGAAAGTTTTAAAATTAAAATTTGTCTTTTGGGCTTAAAATTTTGAGCTTATAATTATAAAAAGAACAAACCAAATAGGCCTTGGTTTAAACTAAGATATACCAATCATAGTCAAACAATAAGTATTTGAGTAAAAATCTAAGGAAAGTAACTAGGCCAATTACATGAGCTTTAGTCTTTGGGTTGAAACGTTTAGGCTCCCATAGCAAGTATATACCAAAAGGTATGAGGCTATGAATGGGTATGCCATTTTCGATCTCCATACCTTGAGTGAAAGTATGGTATTCCTTACATAATACAACACAGGTTATACGAGCATTTTAACTCACACACATAATGCAATCAAAATGATGCAATGGATAATATCATATTATGAAAAAAAAAATAATATAAAGACCAACAGAATCAACTTCTCTTATCCCCAGTGGAGTAGCCACTATGAGCGAAAATTTTTGCTCTCACTTCCATGTGAAATGGTTCTTGCAACTTCAACACTGTTAGGCTCAGGGCCTTCGAGAACATGGACCTAAGCCTAGAGAAAATGGAGTGGCCACCCGGATGGGCTGGGAAAAAAAAGGGTGGATGACTTAATTCGTAAGGAATCCCCAACCCCCTAATGGGTTTAGAAAGTTGGGTACGTATGGAGAAGGTGAGAATAACCTAGTACTTTGATAATACCTGGTTCATTGGAACCGGCCCCCTTTTCAGGTCTAAATATTATTAAATTCTTAACTTATTGAAATATCACCTATACTACATACAAATTAAAATGAATAAAGCTTCATTGTATTGAATATCAAAGAAGCTTCAAATAAACAAATAAAATGGGCACCCATATAAGATGGAAACATGCGCTTACAACCATGTCCAATGTCCAAAACTAAATAAAATAAGACATCCACTATTTGGCGTAAACATGTTCTTTACCTTAATGCCAAAACTCAAAATAAATTAAATTACATTTAACTAATGAGGTACCCACAAAGTGGAAACATACCTCTTATATTCTTGAAATCAAAATGATCAATATTAAAACAATTAACCAAATAGATTATGTAACACCCCTATACCCCGTATACGTACACAGCATGCTTATACGATCGTAATATACCTATACTGAATATAGAAAATGCCACAGTTTATAAAATACACAAGTCATAACTCGAAAAGAAATAAAACAAATATCAAAGGTTTAGAAGAAATTCATAAAACATAATAGATAAAAACGTTTATTAATACGCAGCGGAAATTATAACAAATAAGTACAAATACATTAAAAATCAAAATTTACAAAACATGAAATATATACATGATTGATAGCTTGACTCTCTGATCTTTAAGCTCTAGGCTAACTCTTCAAGCATAAACTCAACTAGGTCTAGTGGAATCTTCCGTCTCAACCATATTACCTGCGCGATAAATCACAATCGCGCTAAGCCAACGGCTTAGTGGTACAAACCATAATGATATTATGCAATGTCAATATCAATGTCATACATTCAATAATGATAACATAGACACACATGGGCCCAACAAGTATTTAATATGATATTCAAAGTTCAGAGTTACTGTTTTGGTCTATAATCACAATGATCAAGCCCGTAGGCAATATATCTCATATCTCTATCCATGGATAGTGTAACAGACCTAGTCTCTTGGACCATCAACTCAACAAGCTTGAGGAGATCCTCAACTCGGCAAGACTGTTACTAGTAACAGACCTAGTCTCTTGGACCATCAACCCGATTGAAATCGAGGAGATCCTCAACCCGGCAAGACTGTTACTTTTCATATATTTCATATCAATAATTCATATAGTGTAACAGACCCAGTCTCTTGGACCTCAATTCAACTCAATTTGAAGAGATCCTCAACCCGGCAAGACTGTTACCTTTCATAGGCATGCCACCAAACCCAGCACTCTGAAAATTGAATAACATATTAGGCATACAATCAATTCATTTACCTCTTTACCATTCTCTTTCTCAATTCATGTCTTCAACATCATTTACAATATCATAGCCAACCACAATGGCTTCACATTTCATTCTATTTCAATTCATATTCAAATACTCATAATCAATATACATACATCATATTGCATTTCACAAAGTTCACGTTGTATAAAACATAACATTATTTATATATATCAACAATACAATAAGATTCCTTAGTACATTCATACTCAAATGTATAAGTTCCAAAATCACATGAATGTATGCAATAATGCAAGGTTTGTACTTACCTCAAAACAACTCACACAACTCTATTGACTTCCTCTTCCAAAAATCCTTCACTTCGTAAATTATGGCAAATCACCTTCTTCACAACCTATTCCAAAAGAATGATGAAACCCACATGAGATCATAAGGCTAAGAACCAACTAGGGCAAACTTTAAACATGACACGCTCAACCACACGAGCGTGTCCCTGACCGTGCCCTAACTCTACAATACATAAGCATTGACACGCTCAGAACCACGGGCGTGTCACTGGGCGTGTAATACATTATGTCTCTCAGAAATATTGACACGTCCAACAACATGAGCGTGCTCATGGCCGTGTCAATTCCCCAATAACACAGTGGCTATGACACGTTCAATAACACGGGCGTGTTACTGGCCGTGTCAAACCTACTGCCACACAGAACAATTGACACGCCTAAAGACCTGGACGTGCTCGTGGTCGTGTCAGACCAAAAACCCAGATTCCGGCCACAACAACCTCACAACCAACATTTTTCTTCTTACCACCATCATCCACTTCAAACCAACTTAGCCCAAACATACCTAAAACCATATCAAACTAGCAAAAATAACAAAACAACCCAAAATATACATCAAACACATTCTCAAACACAACTTCAACTCACAAACCCAAACAAATCAAAGAATGAAGTGGAAAGACTTACCAAGAATGAGGAAACTCTTAAATCTCCAATTTGATCTCTTGAAAACTTCCTTCAATCTTAAACTTGGAAGATCAAAACTCTTCTTGCTCTCTTGCTTCTTTGATGGTCGGACAACAAAAGGAAAAAGAAAGAAAAGGAAAGAGAACCACGATGAAGAAAGAGAGAAAGAAAGAAACCAAAGAAATCAAAGTCAAACTTTTCCTTAAAACCCTCTCATCCAAGCAATAATAATATTAAAATAATCCAAATTAACCTCTTCCATTCATTTAATTTCCCATTTCCACTAATTAACTTAATTAATTTAAAATAACTAAATATCTTCTTCCACTAACCTTCTTTGACTTTGACTTGTGTATATGTTGTATATATTTTCATATACACAACATATACATTCTCTATATAGTTCTTTTCTCTTACCAAAGAAACATATACATAAAATCCAATTATAACAAATATACCAAAACTTCTAGGGTACATTTTGGGATATTACAATTCTCCCCCTCTAAAAGAAATTTTGTCCTCGAAATTACCTGATATCAAGTCTGAAAAAGTTGAGGATATTGGTCTAGCATCTCTTGCTCATTCTCCCAAGTTGATTCTTCTCTACCATGATTTTTCCAAAGAACCTTTACAATTGGTACTTTCTTATGTCTCAATTCTTTCATCCCATATGCTAAAATAGCCACTAGTTCTTCTTCAAAAGTCAGATCCGAACTCACCTCAATAGATTCAACAGACAAGACATGAGATGGATCTGATCTGTACCTCCGCAACATAGAAACATGGAAGACATTATGGATTTTATCCAACTCAGGTGGTAAAGCAAGCCGATAAGCAACTGGCCCAATTCTTTCCAATACCTCGTAAGGTCCAATAAAACTAGGACTCAGTTTCCCTTTTTGACCAAATCTCAAAATCTTTTTCCAAGGAGACACTTTCAAAAATACTTTATCTCCCACATTATACTCAATGTCTCTCTTCTTCAAATCTGAATAAGATTTCTGCCGATCTGAAGCAGCTTTCAACCTATCCCGAATCATCTTTACTTTCTCTTTTGTTTCTTTAATGTTGCGCTCAAATTAACTCTACCACAAAGCATCACTCGCAAGTATACGAGGTAGCTGTAGTAAAGGTGATCGCCCCAAGGTCGTTCTCTCAAGGAAGCTAAAGTGGTTAATTGCTTATCAAATTATGTTTAATAAGTAATAAAGAGATTTATAAATTGCTAAATAATGAAGAAGATTGATTAAAGTTTAAAACAATAAAAGTAAATTGAGTTGTGTTTTGATTCACTTAATAGAATGGTCTAGGGTTTGCACTTCTCTACTACTTATATGTATGAACGATTATTCCTCTTAACTAATTCAATTTCAAAGATTAAATCTCAAACAACTCAACTAATCGAGTCAAGGAAATAAGCTCTCGCATTCAAACCTCTTTCAACTAATCTTGTTATAAGTGAAATAATCTTTTAAATAGGTTATATCTCTAATTCACCTAAGTCCCTAATTGAATTGTTCAAGTATTAAACTTCATCTCTCGATCCATCATCTAATACCTTAAACCACATAATTGGTTGTCAATCAATTATATATTAACAATGTTTCATTCAATCAAGGCTAAAGAAATTATTAGCTAAGAGAATAACCAATTCATACAATCATAGCAGATCCATACAAACCCTAGACTAGATCAAATTAGTTCATAATGCAATCAAACATATTCATCTTATTAATGTTCAAAGAAATCAAAATAGACATGATAATATCCATTAAAACAATTTCAATGTAAATAAAGAGAATAAGTTCGAGAACAAAACCAAGTTACAAACTCCTTGAAGCTTCTGAAGAATCTCTTGTTTAAATCTTGCAAGAAGAATGAATCAATGGCTAGAACAATCTAATCTAAGCTAGTTTTAATCCAAAGTGAAATCAAAATCAAGAAAACAAAGTTAAAACCCTAGCTCTACTCTCTGACGGCTCAAAATCTGCTCCAAATTGTCAACAGCCCCCAACCCTAGCTTTTTCTCTTCCTTTTATATGAAACGTCGGCTTTAAAATTCGGTGCGCGTTTGGATCATGAGGGACACGGCCAAGTCAGAAGTGACTTGGCTGTGTTGGACTGCTTTGGAGGGACACGGCCAAGTGACTTGGCCGTGTCCCTTGCCTGTGTCCACTTCTGTTGCTTTCGATCCTTTTTCTTCTTTGGTTGAGTGACACGGCCAAGTGGAGCTTGACTTGGCCGTGTTGGAGCTTGTTGGAGGGACACGACCAGATGACTTGGCCGTGTCCCTTGCATGTGTTCACCTCTGTGAAAATTTGCTTCTCTTTTCTTTTGGAACCAAGTGAGACACGGCCAAGTGAAGGTGACTTGGCCGTGTCTGGGCTTCATTGTAGGGACACGTCCACTGACTTGGCCGTGTCCCTTGCATGTGTCTGCTTCTGTGAGTTGCTCTTCTTCTTTAACTTGATATGGGACACGGCCAGTGACTTGGCTGTGTCCTCTGCCTGTGTCAGCTACTGTGCAATCTTCCTTCAGTCTTGGTTCCTTGGCTTTTTAACCTAAAACAAAACATCAAACAAACTTTAAACAAAAAGTAAATAAACAATAACCAACAAAACATAAACACTATACTAAAAACTAAATCAAAAACAACATAAACACTAAAATAAACTAAAACTATCAAAATTAATGAAAACACTAACCAAACCGATAAAAAACTAACAAAATACCTAAATAAAACAATAATTATCATAATAAACAAACGACAAATCTATGACAAAAACTAACAAAACAACTACCCCACACTTACAACTTTGCTTGTCCTCAAGCAAATTCACATGGCATAAATTAAAAACTCACACAACCTTAACTATAATTCCAACATATAAGATGAAATACTTTAAGACATCAGACATAAATAAATTTCAATTTCCTTCAATCAAGATTTTCTTAACTCATTCATTAATCCAGACATACAGATCTTATCTCTATTCTAAGTGTTTCGCTCGATTCAAAGGTTAATCACTCAAACCAATCATGACCGCATATTACCATAAACTTGCTTAATTATCCAATCTCCCTCACTGATTTTCTCAAGAAATAATCCGAAGGTCTTTCATTTGGATGTAATGGGGCTAAGGTAAAGGTGTGAGAAAAGACATTTAGGCTGGAGCATCAAGAAATGGAGTATCTAAATTAGACACTACTCTTGCTAAGAAACTCATAACTCCTCCAAATAGCATACTCACCAACCCTTAATACCTCACAAACTTGCATTCTCAAAGAAAATACATGAGTCGACATTCCTCTTTTGATAACCGATGCTAGAACATATTTGACTTTTGTATATATATACATCTCTTTTTTTTATTTTCTCTTTCTCTTTTTCTTTTATTGTATATATATTTTTTAATACATATATACAAAATATAACATTGCATAGATCATCTAGCTTAACATGTAGAGGAAAAGAATAGTCAACTCTTAATCAAATACAAAATGCAAAGTATGCATTTCAACCCCAAATAGCAATACCATTTTTTTTTTACTTGCTTACCCCACACTTTGAAATAAACCACCCTATTATCATATCATAAACTCCGTTCCTTAATGCAGGTATGATGAAAATAAGAAAAAGTTGAGTTGATAATTGTGATGATCAATCAAGAAAAAGTCAAAGGCTCAACTTGGCTCACTAAGGAATTCAATATTAAGGGAAGTCTTTTTAAGCTAAAGGGTTAACCTAATTTGCCTTCATCACTTTAAAACTTGAGATTAAATCATAATGTGAGTTCAATTAGTATGCAAAAGCAAACTCTAGAGATGCAAAATCATGAAGGTGCACACTTAAGAAAAGAAAATCAACTGATAATAATATATTATGAGGCTCAAAACTCACACAGGTGGGTTTACAAAGATTTATATGTCATAAATTGCAGAATGTGAAAATTGATCCTGAATGAATTCAAATGCTCATTTCTATGCTGATACTAAAGTCTCAACTATAATGCTAGAATCACATAAAAGATCAATAAATTTTCAACAATTATACCATGCACAACACAATAAAACATACCAAGGCAACCAAAACAAAAATTAAAGAAAAGCTAAAAGATTACCCCACACTTTAGAATTTGCATTGTCCTCAATGGAAAACAAGAATAATAAAGAGAAAGAATTAAGTACAACCTGCCTTCCATTGTCCCTTGGTGAGGCAAAACCTAATTTTCCATCACAAACACAATTGTTCAAAAACAAGATGCAAGAGAACTTTAGGGTTTCTATTTATTTAAACTAAATATAAAATCAAAATTGCAAAATACAAAATTATAACTATGAAAAAGAAATTCAAACTAATGGGTTGCCTCCCATAAAGCACTTCTTTAATGTCATAAAGCTAGACATCATGCAAGGTCTAGGGATCATGGATCAAAGTGCTGTCAATGATCCTCAATTCCTGAAATCCTTCTTTATATGGCTTAACTCTATGTCTATTTGCTTTAAAAATCTTATTGGTTCTAGAGTTAAATAATTCAATGGCACCAGAAGGACATACCTTAGTTACCTCGAAAGGACCACTCCATCTAGATTTGGGTTTACCTGGAAACAGACTGAGTCGATAATTAAAAAGTAAAACTTTCATACCTGGACTCAATGTCTGTCGCATAGTAAATCTGTCATGAAATATTTTAGTGTGATCCTTAAAGTTCCTCGAGCTCTCAAATGCTTCTGGGTTAGGGCACCCTTGGGTCTTCCCCACTGGTTTAGCCCCCTCTTCTAAAGTCAGTGTCAGCTCCAATTTATCTAGGGAACCTGTCTGCAAGAAAGCATCTGAAACAATTGCTTCAACACAATTAATTAAAGAACATTCCTCATGTAAAGAAGTTGTAGGAATAGGAGAAGTGTTAAAAATAGAAAATTCCACAATTTGTCCCAAAATAGTCATTGATAATTTTCCATTTTTAACATCTATCAAAGTGTTGGTAGTCGCCATAAAAGGCCTACCCAGCAGAATGGTGTGTGCAGATGGTGAAGAATTACCTACTTCCATGTCAAGAACAATGAAATCCACAAGTACTATCAACCCTCCAACCTTAACTAACACATCTTCTATAACCCCTTTCGGGAATCTAAAAGACCTATCAGCTAATTGCAACACTATTTTTGTCAGTTTAAGCTCCCCTAGTTCTAATTCTTTAAACACATAATAAGGCATCAAATTCACACTAGCTCCTAGATCACACATGCCCTCAGTTCCTTTCCCATTTCCCACAGAAATTTGAATTATAAAGCTTCCAGGATCCTTTAGTTTGGGAGGTAGTTTATGCTGCAGAATAGCACTAGCTACTTCTGAAACTATCACCTTTTCATTCATCTCATACCTCTTTTTCTTGGTGATTAGGTCTTTGAAGAACTTGGCATAAGCCTGTATGTTCTTTATTGCATCCAGTAAGGGTAAGTTAATACTTACCTTAGACAGCATGTTGAAGATATTAGAAAATTGCTTATCTTTTATTTCATCATTCAACCTGCTAGGGAATGGTATAGGTGGCCGGTATGGATTGCTTGCCTTATGTAGATATGCTGTAGGGGACTTCTCCACTGATCTTTCTCCAGCACCTTTGTTCTTTGGTTCTCCTTCCTCCTTGTTCTCTTTGTTACCTGCATTCACAGAATCATTTTCAACATTATTATAAATTTCCTTACCACTTCTAAGAATAGTCATAGATTGTGCCTGCTCAGGTTGATTGGGAACTTCCCCTTTCGTTGAATCTTCATCTGTTGTGCAAGTTGTCCAACTTGAGTCTCCACTTTCTTAAAAGATGCTTCTAAGGAATCCAGCCTCTTGTTGGTCACCTCTTGATTTTTAGCACTGACTTGGATAAAAGCTTGCAAACTTTCCTCCAAACTGTCTATCCTAGACTTCCCTTGATTTGAGGATTGGCCCTGCTCTTGGTTCTGTCTTTGGAGAAAATGGAGAGGCTGCTGAGAATTATTTGTTCCCCAAGAAAAATTTGGGTGATTCTTCCAACCAGGGTTGTATGAGTTTGAATAAGGATCATTCCTGGCCCTTGGTTGAAATCCTCCCATAGCATTGACTTGCTCAGCTTCATTCCCATATGATTCATATGCAGAGGGACAAATGTTTGCTCCATGCCCGACAGTTCCACAGATTCCACACGCTTCTTGAGTAGATGAAGAAATATTGTTCTTCATGTTCAGCATCTGCACTTGCCTTGTTAACTCAACTATCTGATTTACCATATCACTATTGGCTTCCAATTGGTTCACCCCTTTGCTTCTTTCTCTTACACTCTTCTGTTGAGAATTAGCTCCCAACATCTCAAAAATATCATAAGTTTCAGCAACTGTCTTCTCTCCCATGGCTCCCCCAGCTGCATTATCAACTGTATTTTGAAATTGCTGGGTTAAAACATCATAGAAAAACTGGTTCAGAAGTTGAAGTGGGTAGTGATGATGTGGACATTGGATCAATAACATCTTAAATCTGTCCCAAGCCTCATGAAATGGCTCTCCTTCAAATTGAGAGAATGAAGCAATCTTCCCTCTCAATTCAGCTGTCTTTTGAAGTGAATAGAACTTGCCCATGAACTTGTTATAAACTTGCTCCCAAGTTGTCAGTGAGTTTTCGGGCAACATCATAAGCCAGCTCTTTGCCCTATCCTTCAAAGTATAAGGGAAACATCTCATCCTCAACTGATCTTCTGTTAGTCCTCCCAAAGGAAAAGTGTTGAGGGTGGAGTAGAAATCCCGAATAAAGTTCAAAGGATCTTCATTTGGAACTCCATAGAATGATGGCAGCATGTTGTAATGAATGTTCTTCAACTCATAGTTCCTTGCTGCATCTGTCAACCTTATAAAAGATGTGGAAGTCCCAATGATAGGTCTAGCAAAATCTCTCATGGTTCTTTGTCTTTCTTCAGCCATTTTAACTAATTGTGCAGAATCTGACTCAGAATCAGAAGTGTCCTCCTCTGTAGTATCAAATCCGATGTAGAGCTCAAACTCTTCTCTGCTCCTCTTCACTCTCTGAATTTCTGGAATGAATGGATGTAGCTCTCCTTCGAGTGATCTCCTACCTTGCATAAACAAAATGTCTAGAAACAAAGAAATATTAAAAGCAAAAGACAAAATAAAATAAAATGAAAACAGTGAAAAAAATCTAAAATATTTTTTTATTTTATTTTTTTAATAAACAATTACGCCAATTAGCTTCCCCGGCAACGGTGCCAAAAACTTGTTGCGCTCAAATTAACTCTACCACAAAGTGTCACTCGCAAGTATACGAGGTAGCTGTAGCAAAGGTGATCGCCCCAAGGTCGTTCTCTCAAGGAAGCTAAAGTGGTTAATTGCTTATCAAATTATGTTTAACAAGTAATAAAGAGATTTATAAATTGCTAAATAATGAAGAAGATTGATTAAAGTTTAAAACAATAAAAGTAAATTGAGCTGTGTTTTGATTCACTTAATAGAATGGTCTAGGGTTTGAACTTCTCTACTACTTATATGTATGAACGGTTATTCCTCTTAACTAATTCAATTTCAAAGATTAAATCTCAAACAACTCAACTAATCGAGTCAAGGAAATAAGCTCTCGCATTCAAACCTCTTTCAACTAATCTTGTTATAAGTGAAATAATCTTTTTAATAGGTTATATCTCTAATTCACCTAAGTCCCTAATTGAATTGTTCAAGTATTAAACTTCATCTCTCGATCCATCATCTAATACCTTAAAACACATAATTGGTTGTCAATCAATTATATATTAACAATGTTTCATTCAATCAAGGCTAAAGAAATTATTAGCTAAGAGAATAACCAATTCATACAATCATAGCAGATCCATACAAACCCTAGACTAGATCAAATTAGTTCATAATGCAATCAAACATATTCATCTTATTAATGTTCAAAGAAATCAAAATAGACATGATAATATCCATTAAAAAAATTTCAATGTAAATAAAGAGAATAAGTTCGAGAACAAAACCAAGTTACAAACTCCTTGAAGCTTCTGAAGAATCTCTTGTTCAAATCTTGCAAGAAGAATGAATCAATGGCTAGAACAATCTAATCTAAGCTAGTTTTAATCCAAAGTGAAATCAAAATCAAGAAAACAAAGTTAAAACCCTAGCTCTACTCTCTAACGGCTCAAAATCTGCTCCAAATCGTCAACAGCCCCCAACCCTAGCTTTTTCTCTTCCTTTTATATGAAACGTCAGCTTTAAAATTCGGTGCGCGTTTGGATCATGAGGGACACGGCCAATTCAGAAGTGACTTGGCCGTGTTAGAGTGCTTTGGAGGGACACAGCCAAGTGACTTGGCCGTGTCCCTTGCCTGTGTCCACTTCTGTTGCTTTCGATCCTTTTTCTTCTTTGGTTGAGTGACACGGCCAAGTGGAGCTTGACTTGGCCGTGTTGGAGCTTGTTGGGGGGACACGGCCAGGTGACTTGGCCGTGTCCCTTGCATGTGTTCACCTCTGTGAAAATTTGCTTCTCTTTTCTTTTGGAACCAAGTGAGACACGGCCAAGTGAAGGTGACTTGGCCATGTCTGGGCTTCATTGGAGGGACACGGCCACTGACTTCGCCGTGTCCCTTGCATGTGTCTGCTTCTGTGAGTTGCTCTTCTTCTTTAACTTGATATGGGACACGGCCAGTGACTTGGTCGTGTCGTCTGCCTGTGTCAGCTACTGTGCAATCTTCCTTCAGTCTTGGTTCCTTGGCTTTTTAACCTAAAACAAAACATCAAACAAACTTTAAACAAAAAGTTAATAAACAATAACCAACAAAACATAAACACTATACTAAAAACTAAATAAAAAACAACATAAACTCTAAAATAAACTAAAAGTATCAAAATTAATGAAAACACTAACCAAACCGATAAAAAACTAACAAAATACCTAAATAAAACAATAATTATCATAATAAACAAACTACAAATCTATGACAAAAACTAACAAAACATTTAACCAAATCAGGACCAATTAACTTGCCCTCTCCGATTTCATTCCAACATAAAGGTGTTCTGCATCTTCTACCATACAATGCCTCAAATGGTGCCATTCCAATACTGGATTGATAACTATTGTTGTAAGCAAATTCCACAAGTGGTAAGAATCTGTCCCAACTTACAAAAAAATCAATGATACAGCTTCTTAACATATCCTCAATAATCTGTATCACTCTCTCTGACTGCCCATCTATCTGCGGATGAAAAGCAGTGCTAAAATGCAATCGAGAACCCAAAGCCCCATGTAAACTCTTCCAGAACTTCGAAGTGAACCGGGGATCTCGATCCGACACTAAAGAAATTGGGACTCCATGCAACTTCACAATCTCATTGATATACAGCTCAGCCAACTTCTCAAGAGAATAATCCATCCGAACCGGAAGAAAATGAGCTGTCTTTGTCAATCTATCAATAATCACCCAAATGGCATCATGTTTCCTCTGAGTTAATGGCAAACCAGAAACAAAATCCATTGTCACCCTCTCCCATTTCCATTCAGGCACTGTTAAAGGTTGAAGCAACCCTGTTGGAACTTGATGCTCCACTTTTACCCTCTGACAAGTGAGACATTTGGACACAAATTCCACTATGTCTCTCTTCATACCAGACCACCAATAATGCTGTCTTAAATCATGGTACATCTTTGTACTTCCCGGATGCATAGCAAACATTGATTGATGTGCTTCTTCCAAAATGATCCTTTTCAAACTATCATCATCAGAAACACACAATCTATCCTTGAACCAAAGACTACCATCATTTTTCACATGAAAATTTCGGCTCTCACCATTTCGGCAATCTGATACAATCTTCTGAATTTTCTCATCCACCAATTGGGCCTCCTTTATCTGATCTAACAATACTGGTCTCAACTGCAGCTGAACCAATAATGCACCATCATCACATGCTTCAAAACTAGCATGTAATGCTCTCAACTCAACAAGCAACGAGAGTGAGTAAACAGCCAAACCTGCCAAAGACTTCCGACTCAAGGCGTCAGCAACTACATTTGCCTTACCAGGATGATAATCAATCAAACAGTCGTAGTCTTTGATCAACTCCAACCATCGTCTCTGCCGAAGATTGAGCTCTCTCTGAACCCCCAAATATTTCAAACTTTTATGATCCGTATAAATAAAACATTTCTCCCCATATAAATAATGTCGCCAAATCTTCAAAGCAAACACTATGGCTGCTAACTCCAAATCATGGGTTGGATAATTGAGCTCATACGGCTTCAACTGTCGAGAAGCATAAGCTATGTCTTTACCCTCTTGCATCAATACACATCCTAAACCATTATGTGAAGCATCACTGTAAATCACATATGGTTTATCTTCTACGGGTAAAGTAAGAACAGGTGCTTGAGTTAACATCTCTTTTAACTGTTCAAAGCTAGCCTGACACTGATCTGTCCACACAAATCTAAATCCCTTTCGAAGTAATCTGGTAAGTGGAGTAGCTATAAAAGAAAATCCTTTCACAAAGCATCGATAATAGCCTGCCAAACCCAGAAAACTTCTAACTTCGATCACAGATTTGGGTGGACTCCAATTCATAATAGCCACAACTTTACTCGGATCAACTCTAATACCATCTGCTGAAACTATATGACCGAGAAAAGTCACTTGATCAAGCCAAAACTCACACTTCAACAACTTAGCATACAATTGCTTTTCTCTCAAGATCTGCAACACAATCCGCAAATGCTTGTGATGCTCTTCTTCATTATGCGAATACACCAAAATATCATCGATAAAAACTACCACAAACTGATCCAGATAGGGCCTAAATACTCTATTCATCAAATCCATAAAAACTGCAGGTGCATTCGTCAACCCAAAAGGCATTACTAAAAACTCATAATGCCCATACCTGGTGCGGAAAGCTGTCTTAGAAACATCTTCAGCTCTAACCTTCAATTGATGGTACCTAGATCTCAAATCAATCTTGGAAAACACTACTGCTCCCTTTAATTAATCAAAGAGATCATCAATCCTAGGCAAAGGGTATTTATTCTTAATAGTCACTTTGTTCAATTGCCTATAATCAATGCATAACCTCATGGTACCATCTTTCTTCTTCAAAAACAACATAGGAGCTCCCCAAGGAGAAACACTGGGGCGAATAAACCCTTTATCCAACAACTCCTGTAACTGCACTTTCAACTCTCTCAATTCAGCAGGTGCCATGCGATAAGGAGTGATAGAGATGGGAGTGGTACCAGGCAACAAATCGATACCAAACTCAACCTCTCTCTCAGGAGGTAACCCTGGCAACTCCTCTGGAAACACATCTGGAAAATCTACAACTGTGGTTATAATATCAAATTTAGAACCTACTACTCTAGTATCCACGACATGAGCAAGATAAGCGTCACACCCTTTTCTAATCAACCTTCTAGCGATTATAGCTGATACAAACAAGGATGCAAGCTGTTTCTGCTCACTAGATACCAACACAAATCTACCATCATTAGTTCTCAAAGTAACACACTTTTGTTGACAATCTACCACAGCTCTATGTCTAGACAACCAGTCCATGCCCAAAATCAAATCATATTCTTTAAAAGGCATTTCAATCAAATCTCCACGAAACTCCTCACCTTGCACTACAACTGCACTATCTCGGTGCACCTTGCTAACAATCACACTATGCCCTAAAGGATTTGTCACCAAAACATCAAATCCTAGGGACTCAGAATGCAATTCAGACACAGGAAATATGGATGCACTTATATATGAATGAGTAGATCCTGGATCAATCAAAGCAAGAACTGGAATGCCAAATAAAGAGAAAGTACCCGCGATGACTGCTGAAGCATCTGGTTGTCTTTGCATCACATATACTCGTTGAGAAGGCCCAGCCTCATCTAGCCTACTAACCCTGGATGGAGATCCTCCTCTCTGACTAACTCCAGGTCTACCCCCTCTGCTGAAACCTCTGCCCCCTCGACCACCTCTGACACTAGGTCGAGAAACTGTAGAATCTACCGGCCTCTGCTCCTGCATCTCAGGACACTCTCTAATAAAATGATCAGGAGATCCACATCTGAAGCATACAGCTGGTCCACTATTCTTCCAACAAACACCTCTATGAGAACCCCCACACTGAGCACATATAGGTAGAGTAGATCTCTGAACTACTGGAGTCGGAGCACTCGCTACTAAAACTGTAGGTCTCGATCTCTGTCTCTGAAACTGAACTAACCTACCAGCCTGCCTCTGACTCCTACTGATCATGGGAACAAAATTTCCTCTACCTCTCTTCACAGATGAAGACCCTGCCTCAAACTGGGGTCTCCTAACCCTGGTCTCCTCCTCGGTCGCAGCTGCTGCAATACCCCAAGCTCTCTCCACACTCCTAGCTGCTGCAACAAGCTGGGAAAAATCCTGGTATCTAGAACCAGCCACAAGACACATAATAGAGGGCCTCAATCCCTCCTCAAATCTTCTACACCGGTCTATCTCGTTTGAAATAATTCCCCCAGCATAGTGACTCAACCGGATGAACTCGACCTCATATTCTGTTACAGTCCGGCTGTCTTGCTTCAAATTCAGAAACTCCATCTTTTTCACATCTTTATATTCCCTCGGAGTATGTTTCAACTCAAACTCCCATAGAAAATCACTGTAGGACAATGTAGGTGGATCATCCATGGCATGAGGAACTGTTTTCCACCAATCATATGCATCCTTCTGTAACAGTGATCTAGCATAATCAAAATTTTCTTCTTGAGTGGCTTGCAACTGAATGCATATCCTCTGTATTCTATCTAACCATTGTTCAGCTACTGCTGGATCAATAGTACCCAGAAAATCTTCTGCTCCATACATTCTTAATTTATCGTAATGTCTCACTGGTACCAATGGCTGTGGGGGTGGTGGCGGCTGTACTGGGGCTTGCCTAAACAATTCTATCACATGTCTAAGCCAACCCGGCGGAGCCTCCTCACCAGCTGGTCTCCTAGACGCAGAAACAGGTACCTCTCCAGCTCTATCCACTCTAGCTCCATCTCTACTCTCTTCAGGAGCTAAACTCTCCGCACTACCCTCAACAGACTGACGTGAATGAGAATCCATTACAACCTATATCTGTAAACACAACAGAATAAACCTCATTAAAGATCAGAGACTGCCAATACCAAACATGTATTTTATTCAAAAACCCACTTTTTAAAATCAAAATACTCTTTTTCTTACAATTAACCTAGGTTGAGAATCTCAAACCTAGGCTCTGATACCAAAATAAATGTAACACCCCTATACCCCGTATACGTACACAGCATGCTTATACGATCGTAATATACGTATACTGAATATAGAAAATGCCACAGTTTATAAAATACACAAGTCATAACTCGAAAAAGAAATAAAACAAATATCAAAGGTTTAGAAGAAATTCATAAAACATAATAGATAAAAACGTTTATTAATACGCAGCGGAAATTATAACAAATAAGTACAAATACATTAAAAATCAAAATTTACAAAACATGAAATATATACATGATTGATA
This sequence comes from Garcia nutans, assembly GCA_947685225.1. Lineage (NCBI taxonomy): Eukaryota > Viridiplantae > Streptophyta > Magnoliopsida > Malpighiales > Euphorbiaceae > Garcia > Garcia nutans. Next base: position 44,623,400 of record CANTUV010000045.1, read on the forward strand.
GCTTGACTCTCTGATCTTTAAGCTCTAGGCTAACTCTTCAAGCATAAACTCAACTAGGTCTAGAGGAATCTTCCGTCTCAACCCTATTACCTGCGCGATAAATCACAATCGCGCTAAGCCAACGGCTTAGTGGTACAAACCATAATGATATTATGCAATGTCAATATCAATGTCATACATTCAATAATGATAACATAGACACACATGGGCCCAACAAGTATTTAATATGATATTCAAAGTTCAGAGTTACTGTTTTGGTCTATAATCACAATGATCAAGCCCGTAGGCAATATATCTCATATCTCTATCCATGGATAGTGTAACAGACCCAGTCTCTTGGACCATCAACTCAACAAGCTTGAGGAGATCCTCAACCCGGCAAGACTGGTACTAGTAACAGACCCAGTCTCTTGGACCATCAACCCGATTGAAATCGAGGAGATCCTCAACCCGGCAAGACTGTTACTTTTCATATATTTCATATCAATAATTCATATAGTGTAACAGACCCAGTCTCTTGGACCTCAATGCAACTCAATTTGAAGAGATCCTCAACCCGGTAAGACTGTTACCTTTCATAGGCATGCCACCAAACCCAGCACTCTGAAAATTGAATAACATATTAGGCATACAATCAATTCATTTACCTCTTTACCATTCTCTTTCTCAATTCATGTCTTCAACATCATTTACAATATCATAGCCAAACACAATGGCTTCACATTTCATTCTATTTCAATTCATATTCAAATACTCATAATCAATATACATACATCATATTGCATTTCACAAAGTTCACGTTGTATAAAACATAACATTATTTATATATATCAACAATGCAATAAGATTCCTTAGTACATTCATACTCAAATGTATAAGTTCCAAAATCACATGAATGTATACAATAATGCAAGGTTTGTACTTACCTCAAAACAACTCACACAACTCTATTGACTTCCTCTTCCAAAAATCCTTCACTTCTTAAATTATGGAAAATCACCTTCTTCACAACCTATTCCAAAAGAATGATGAAACCCACATGAGATCATAAGGCTAAGAACCAACTAGGGCAAACTTTAAACATGACATGCTCAACCACACGGGCGTGTCCCTGACCGTGCCCTAACTCTACAACACAGAAGCATTGACACGCTCAGAACCACGGGCGTGTCACTGGGCGTGTAATACATTATGTCTCTCAGAAATATTGACACGTCCAACAACATGAGCGTGCTCATGGCCGTGCCAATTCCCCAATAACACAGTAGCTATGACACGTTCAATAACACGGGCGTGTTACTGGCCGTGTCAAACCTACTGCCACATAGAACAATTGACACGCCTAAAGACCTGGACGTGCTCGTGGGCGTGTCAGACCAAAAACCCAGATTCCGGCCACAACAGCCTCACAACCAACATTTTTCTTCTTACCACCATCATCCACTTCAAACCAACTTAGCCAAACATACATAAAACCATATCAAACTAGCAAAAATAATAAAACAACCCAAAATATACATCAAACACAACTTCAACTCACAAACCCAAACAAATCAAAGAATCAAGTGGAAAGACTTACCAAGAATGAGGAAACTCTTAAATCTCCAATTTGATCTCTTGAAAACTTCCTTCAATCTTAAACTTGGAAGATCAAAACTCTTCTTGCTCTCTTGCTTCTTTGATGGTCGGACAACAAAAGGAAAAAGAAAGAAAAGGAAAGAGAACCACGATGAAGAAAGAGAGAAAGAAAGAAACCAAAGAAATCAAAGTCAAACTTTTCCTTAAAACCCTCTCATCCAAGCAATAATAATATTAAAATAATCCAAATTAACCTCTTCCATTCATTTAATTTCCCATTTCCACTAATTAACTTAATTAATTTACAATAACTAAATATCTTCTTCCACTAACCTTCTTTGACTTTGACTTGTGTATATGTTGTATATATTTTCATATACACAACATTTACATTCTCTATATAATTCTTTTCTCTTACCAAAAAAACATATACATAAAATCCAATTATAACAAATATACCAAAACTTCTAGGGTACATTTTGGGATATTACAGATTAACCATTCAGGCATTCATGATATTTAAAAGCAAATCATCCATTATAAACCAAATAAATAAATCATCTCATATAATGAATTAAATAATCAAATTTAGGTCTTATCATCACATTGAAAAATAGATATGCAAAACTAGGGCTTATAGGATTTAAATAATAGTTATAGGGTTTAATAAATAGGATTAGAATTTTTAAAGGAAAATTAGGGTTTAGAATGCTAAGTTAGGGTTTTAGGGATCTGTTAAACATGATTAGGGTTTTAGGATGACAATTAAGGTTAACACAGGTAATTTAAAATTAAAACAAACATATTACGATTTTAAAATAGATTGGATTCAATATATTATTAGAGTTTATCATCATAATAATTAGGGTTTAATACTTAAGGTTCAGTTTCTATCCGAGACTCATGATTCCACTGCCATTGAACATTCGGCTACTGGATGTTGATTTTAATAAGCTAATGTATGGGATTATATTGATTTAAAGCATTGAAATTACAATTGTAAATTTATCTAATGCCTACTATGATATTAAGCAAAATAATGTTAATAGACTAAATAATTACTATAAAATTAGGGTTTAATAAATTCAAACCTCCATTTATTAGTTCCATCAATATTTTACATTGATCCAAGCCTTCTGTCGGTACCAATGTTGAGTCTTGGCTAAGTGAGATTAAGACAATAGCTATTGCCTTCCTATCGTTCACTGCTTTCTGCTAAATAGGTGTTATTGCCCAATTTTAAGTGTTGTTTTGTTTCAATATTATTTCCTCCTCTCATTGCTAACCCTTTCTCTCTACTTTTAGTTGTCTATTTATAGGAAAATAATAGTTTAAACTTAAACCCTAATATGCTAATCTAAGTGTTATCCAAAGTCCAACTTGATTAGGAAATTAAAACTGTTGGCTAAATTCTTTCCTAACTAGGATTCATCTCAATTTGGAGTGTCCAAATCAACATGGATCCAGCTCCTGTCAATCTGGAGTGTCCAAGTCCAAATCAAATCCATTTGGACACTCTAAATCAACATGAGCACTAGCTCATGTTGACTTGGACCCACTCCGACTCAAACCCTCTTAATTTTCGGATAGAATCACTCACAAATTTAATTTTGGGCTTTTATGGATTGGACAAGTTTAATTCAAGCCTTCAAATTAGGTTTAGCCACTTTAAAAAATATAACAAACCAGTTTAAGCTTTTAAATTTAATCTTATTCAAATTTTAGGGTTTACAAGGTGCCATCCAATATTGAGTAATAGAGATGGGAGTGGTACCAAGCATCAAATCGATACCAAACTCCACCTCTCTCTCTGGAGGTAACCCCAACAAATCATCAGTGAACACATTAGGAAACTTTGCTACTGTAGGTATACTATCCATCTGAGACCCCACTACCTTGGTATCTATAACATGAGCCAAATTTGCCTCATACCCCTTCTGGATCAACCTCCTAACTGACATAGCTAAAACAAACATGGATGTGAGGTGCCTTTGCTCACCAGATACCATTATATCTTTCCCATCACTTATTTTTAGAGTAATATGTTTTTGCTTATAGTTTACTATAGCCCCATGTCTGGATAACCAGTCCATACCCATAATTATATTATACTCTCTAAAGGGTATCTCAATCAGAACACCGAGAAAACTCCACATCATGAAAAACAACTAGACTATCTCGGTGTTGTAACACCCCTTCCCAACCTACATGTGTAAGCTGAGTAGAGGCGCCACACTATCCTAATGTTTGCCACCAATTTACTTAGTCAAATTTTAGTTCTGATTTTTACAGAAATTTTGCCATAGTTCCGCCTAGAAATTTGGATCCCAAGTGTCGACAAAACTTGTTTTTTCTTATTTTTGAAAACATTTTACACAGACCAATATGAATACCATCAAATTTAATTCACTCCCAATTAATTCACCTTATACCCTCAACTACAAACCTGCACGAAGAGTTCACACTTCTAATATAACATAAAGTAAAGGTTTATGATTATTACACACTACTAACATACCATTGTAACATAGAAATTCTCTTTTATATTTATTCATATACATGCCACAACTAACTAACTCATAATGGAACTAAAAGATCTACCCCTGAGATTTGCTGTGGTCTGGTCGTTGCTTCCCCAAGATTTATCTACTGCTCCGAACCTACGAGTCAAGGAAAACTTAACTCGCTGAGCGTTGTCGCTCAATGGGTACTTTATCGATGAAAATATAGTAAAACATGAAAGCATTTGAAATAAAAGGAATTAATTAAATCATAAATCAACCAACATTAAACCAAAGAAAGTTATTGTCCATTCAGTGTAGATATACTTTCAACAATTGTAAAAAAACCATAATTCAAACTCATATTGCAGTACGTAGTTTTAGAAAAATAGGACTTTGGCTCAGGCTCTACTGGTATATAGGGAACCATAGTGATAAGGCAGTGGGCCTCCCCACTGTAACATAGGTGGGCCTCCCCACCGATATCAAATCATAGGAATGGGCCTCCCCATCCTGGTTAACCAATGGGCCTCCCCATTGGCTTCAGTGGCAACCGATATCAGATCACAGGAATGGGCCTCCCCATCCTGGTTAACCAATGGGCCTCCCCATTGGCTTCAGTGGCCTCACCACTGAATAAAATATCATATCACAATGATGAGCAGTACTGCATGCGTTAGTATAGTGCACCATACCCTTATCTACCACTCCCACTATCCAGTAGAGAAAAAAGATTTAAATGATTCAATTTAAGTCTCAACTTCATTTTAGAATGATTCAAGAAATCAATTTAATTCCCATCGCACTTTGCCATTTATGCCGCGCAACACATTCTTTAGTCAAACCATTCCCCTTTTTCACATATTTAATATCCACAATAAACATATTAAACATTTCAAAGGATTCCTCAAAAGATCACAAATTGACCAAATGAATAGTGTTGTGGCGAGAAAAATCGGCAACGCAAAATGGCATGACCAAATGAATAGTAAAATCTGGGTTTTCGTCAAAACTTCAGTCCACTTCAGTCATGCATTTGACCAAGTAAATGTTCTTATTTTTGGCTGAAATTTTACAGAAAACTTATTTCATATGTTGACTAATTGCATGTAAAATTTCGTTGAAAAATTCATTCATTAGCTACCCCAAACAGTTGCCACAAAAAGATCCAGAAAGCTGTCTTTTTGGGACTATTTCGGCCCAAACATTTGAAATGCATAGGATAGTTTATTTTTCTTTTGCAAATCAATATTAAGGCTTCTTTAATAGTAAAGTGAAGATTCAAACACTTCCCTTTAACAACTTTTGCATGTTTAACTCAAATCAAACTAATTTAAGTCCAAAACAACTTACCAAATCAACTTGCCAAATTTTCTCAAAACATTTGGTTTCAATTAAATTTAACAACCCAATTGCCATAAGAAAACAAGAACATACTCAAATATTTAATTTAAACTCAATCAATATATTTAAATATCAACTTCAAAACTTCCATAAACCAAAGTTTGTAAGCAAATAGAATTTCTTTTATGGTAAAGCACCAAATCAAAAGTAATTATTCAAAGGTAAAGTACCAAACCTTGCTTTTCCTTGCTCTTCTTATCTATTTCACTTCCTTTCCTCTCTAATCTCCTTGATTTTCTATGAATTTAATATGTCACATATGTAAGAACAAACCCTAGATATGAACATGATGCTACCTTATGATTTTCTAACAATCCTTTACTTATTCTTACTAATAATCACCATTTTCATCATTTCCTTTAAGTAGTTTATCATTTTTCACCATAATCATCAACTTACTAATTCTTTCCCAACATGAACATAATATCAAATCTTCCTAAACATAGCCTAATACCTAATTCTAATGAAAGAATAAGACTTAGGATGGTATCTTACCTTATTTCCTATTGAATTTCACTTGAGAAATGGCTTGGACTTGAAACTTGTCTCCTTGAAAATGGAAGGGAGGGGTAGCACGACTTAAAGAAGAAGAAAAGCGGTGATGGTGGTGTCTTTTTGATCCTTACTTGTGTTTGGAAGACCATAATTAGTTATTTATAATTTAATTTCCATTTAATTAATTTATTTATTTTCAATGGCCATGATTTGTCCAACACATTTGGATTTAATGGCTAGGATTTGGTTTATTTTCAATGGCCATGATTTGTCCAACACATTTGGATTTAATGGCTAGGATTTGGTTTATTTTCAATGGCCATGATTTGTCCAACACATTTGGATTTAATGGCTAGGATTTGGTTTATTTTCAATGGCCATGATTTGTCCAACACATTTGGATTTAATGGCTAGGATTTGGCCACTTGAAAGTGGTTTTTTGTTCTTTTAATATTTTACCCCCAAAGTTATATTTAATTACAAAATCGCCCCTCCAGTGGAAATGTCCAAAATGTCCTTATCGGAAAATCGCCCGTAACTTACAAACCGTGCGTTTTCAGGAAAAATTGAAACCCACTGTTATGACCCGATTAATCTTGAGAATATTCTTCCGGGGTCGGATATGGGCACTATTAAGAACTTCCGACTCTTAATTTTTAAGTTTACATAGTTACCCCTAACTTTTGAGAAATTTTCACTTAGGTCCTTTTGATATCCCTTCCTGACCTTGCTGTCTTTCTTTCTTAATATCTTTTTACTCACAACTCCAAATTAAGTAATTCTTATTCCCACTGAAACTAGACATCCGGGGCTACATTGTATCAAAATTTCAGGTTGATCTGAGCTATATCTGATTTTTGACGGTCCTTCGAATTCAAACCTACTATGCTGTCTTGAGGCAGCTTGCACATTGTCTACTAAATCCATCATATCTTATTTTGTACAACTCCAAATTGAGTAATTTTAAGTTATACGTCTAGCTAAGACACAAATAAACAATTAAGTCTTCTTTGAGACTCTCTAATTCTGTCACTGACTTGGATGAAATTCGAGTTCAAGTTATAGGTCATGTTCTAAACTCCTTTGTTCTAAGCCTAAATCATATCCGCTATGTCTGTTTCTTACCAATCTGGAATTCGGGATGTTACAGGTGTGCCCTATGAACTACCACACTATGCCCTAAAGGATTGGCCACCAGCACATCAAACCCTAATGACTCACAATGCATATCACTCACAGGCAGGATGGATGCACTGATGTATGAATGTGTTTATCCATGATCAATCAATGCATGCATAGAAATACCGAGTAAAGAGAATGCACCAACTTCCACATCAGAGGCACTTGGCTACCAATGCATCATATATACTCTCTGTGATGACCTTGCCTACTCCGCCTACTAGTCCATGCTATGGATTCCCCTTTCTGACTGGATCCAAATTTGCCACCCCTACCACCTCTGCCATCTCAACCCCCCCTCTGTCACTGGGTTTGGAAAATGATGTCTCAGATTTTCTATCCACTATTAGCTCTAGACAATCTCTAATAAAATTGTCATGGGACCCACATCTAAAACAACCAGCTAATGATAGACTGATACCCCAACAAACACTCATGTGAATCTGACCACACTGGGCATAAGTGGGTGGAGGAGGTAACTGGTCGGAGTACTAACCACTGAGTTTGCTACTGAGACCCCCTACCAAGTTGCCCTTGGCCTCTACTAGGCCTTTATGAAAAACTACCTCGATCCCTTTTAGATGATGAAGACCCTACCTCTGATTGAGGTCTCCTATCTCTATTCTCTACTCTGGCAACAACTGTAATCCCCTAAGCCTCCTCCACATTTCTAGTAGCAAACACCAATCAGGAGAAATCCTCATGCTGACTTTTAGCCATCTGGCACATAATAGATGGCCTCAGACCCTCCTCAAACCACCGACATCTATCAACCTCATCAATCACAATGCCTCCTGCATGCTTACTCAGTTGAAAGAAATCCTTCTCATATTCTGTCACTATCTTAGTATCCTACTTCAGACTCAGAAACTCATTCTTCTTTGCATCCTTACACTCTTAAGGAGTATATTTCTTATCAAACTCTTATAGAAAATTAGTATAAGTCAACACCGGTGGATCCCCTAATCCATGCGGTACAGTTTTCCACCAATCATAGGAATCCCCTTGCAGCAATGATATAGCATAATCAAACTTCTCCTTTGCAGTGGCCTGTAACTTGATAAAAACCCTATGTGCTCTATCTAGCCATTGCTCTACCACAACTAGATCAATGGTGTTGAAGAAATCTATAGCTCCAAATTTCCTTAGCTTGTCATATTTTCTAGTCGGTAGTTGCTACTGCTGCAATGGCGGCTAAGGCTGCTGTTGTACCGAAGCCTGTAGTAACAATTCTACCATATGCCGCACCCAGAGTGGCAAAACCTCCTCAACTGTTGGTCTAGCAGGGACTTATGCCTCCCTAACAATCTTAGCACTAGCTCCAAAAACACCCTATCCAGGAGCAACACTCTCTGCACTCCTTTCTCCAAACTCATTCATCCGAGATGCCATGTCCACCTATGTCTGTAAATATAGAAAGAATTGCCATATCAAGGACCAAATAAAATGTCAATGCACATGCATGTATGACATGTTGCAATCACATTTAAAATATCATTTTCTCTCTCCAAAAACTCACCTAGGTCAAGAATCTCAAACCTATTCTCTGATACGAAAATAAATGTAACACCCTTATACCCCATTTACATATAATATATACACTCAATATATGTAAAATAAAATATACAAAATAAAAATGCCACTGTTCTAAGTCTTCCAAAATTCTATATTTAAAAGAAAATATTCATAACTTAAAATGTAATTTGATCAACAAATAAAAATATTTATTATTAATCTTAAGTACCAAAAATACAAATTTTTAAATAATAATCACTGGAAAAAATTCGCTAGAGTTTTGTCCGTATTTTGAATAAATCCCAAATTCCAATTTACACAACTTTTAATAAAACACACTCCCAATTATTTTATCAATACATACATTTGTTCAAAAATACCCCAATGGCACAATCCACCAACATTTCACCTGATGGCACATTTATGCTATCGCAGTGATACCACAAGTGTACGGGTCGCTCAAGTAATAAAATAGTAAGTAAGTTATCATTCCACAGCGGACAAGGTTAAATATTAGTGCAAATTTCAACTGTTGTTTAGCGAATCAATAGTTTGTGTAATGATTAAAATAAAAGACAAATTACTTAATAAACTAAAGTAAAGAAAAATTGAATATTGTACAACAAAAGGTGATGATGAAAATACTATCCAGATATTGAATCCCCCTAGCCATAAAAAACATTTATGAATATCAATTCAATTAAAACAAATAATAGAGCTGAATTGGCATTCTCCTAAATTAGATTAAAACCTCTCTCGAGTGAATAAATCCCTAATCACTATGTAGAATGCTAGGAATCTCTTCTCAAGCATAATTAAATAGATCTTTCAATAAGAACTAGGAACTTTAAACCAAAGGGTCTTGTAAGTCTATCTCTAGCACTCCAATCAACCCTCAATCCTAATGAGCATTCTATTCATATCAAGCTTTCTCAAGTCAATAATATGAAAATTACAACCAATCAATAAGCATGCTATTATCAATTGGAAATAAGAAATTAAGAATCAAAAGGATAAAATAACTCAATGAAATGATTTAATTTAATAAGAATTATTCAATCCATATAATAAAAGCTAGGGTTCATCAATATTTGGATAGACAAAATGTTTAGCACATGTTCATAATAAGAAAACCAAAATAGAGGAAATAAGTAAAAGAATTCAAACAATCCATAATGAACGATTTGTGTTTCTTCACTTCAATCCTCGAATCTTAGATTAAATCTCGCATGAATTGGATCTTCACCTTCACTCTTGGCTACCAAAACCTTTCTTTTTCTCAGGAAGTCGACTTTGAAAATAAAACTAGATCCCTAATTCGCTCTTTAGCTCAGATTTTATAGCCCAAATATTTTTGCCTGACACGCCCGTGTCTGTGGGCGTGTCAACGGTGCTATTTCGAACTTTAATGACATGGGCAGTGACATGCCCATGTCCTTGGGTATGTCATTAGGCCTATCATAGCTTCTGTGAGTCAGGAGTAATGGCATGTTCAGTGACACGCCCATGTCTCTGGGCATGTCAAAGCTTCTATAAAGTAGTTGAATGACACGACCACTGACACGCCCATGTCACTGGGCGTGTCACTTGAAGAATTTTCCCAAAATAGCTTCTTCCCTTGTCTTTCATCCATGATTTTGTCCGAAATAACCTTAAGGTCCCAACGTGTCAAAATTTTCTAGAATCAACCCTAATAAACACCTGAACAAACAAATTAAACTCAATTTGAAAATAAATATATTAAGAAATAGGGACAAACATATCATCAATTATACACTTATCAAAATCCTCTACACTTGAGTTTTTACTTGTCCTTAAGCAAACCAAATCACTATAATAGGCAGAAATGAAAGACTCCTCTATATCCAAAGAAAATTGTAGACCCTTAATTTTTGACCCAGTCCGGTCCAATATATTTTATTTAGTCCAAAATAATTTTTGTGTTATCTTAATTAAATAATATTTATTTTAGTATTTATTTTTACTAATTTTTAAAAATTATAATAATAATAATAATAAATAAAAATAAAAATCAGCGAAGAAAAATCGGCGACAATTCATCGCCGAAAGTCATTGGATGAAATGGCCTTGGGCCATTTCGTCTGTAGGAGTTTCCTGCGGGCGAAATGGCTTCGCCCGCAATTTTCCACGACAGCGCTCGCAAGCTTGCAGCCCATCGCAGTTTTTTCCAGCGAAATTTCTCCAACGTAATTTTTTCTGAAACCAAATTTTATTTGGTTTTGGTTTTCTTTTCCTAATTAATGATAATTTCCTTAAACAATTGGAATTAAGCTTCCAAAATTTTCTATAAAAAAACATTAAAAATACACAGAAGAGGGGGACTTGGCAGTGAAGGGATCGGACTTGTATTTTGAGGAGAAAAACTTTGGATTTGGACTGGAACTTGAGACTTCATATTTGAGAGAAGCAATAAGCGAGCCATTAACAATTCATCAAAGGCAGCAACCTTGCCTTTGTCCATGTTCATCCAAGAAGCAATTTTTGGTGGAACAAACGAATGAAGGTTTGAATCCCTAATTTCCTTTTTATTTTCTTACAATAGTTTCAATCATTGAAAACTAATAAATTGTTTCTTCAAAAACCATAGAACCATAATTTATTTCTTCTAAACCTTAGAACCCTAATTTATTTCTTCAAAACCTTAGAACCCTAAATTGTTCCTTCTATTTCCAAAAACCCTAAAAAAAATACTCTTTTATTTCCAAAAACCTTAAATTGTTTTTCCCTATTTCTAAAAGCTTTTAAAAACCCTAAACAGTTTTCTTCTAATCCTTTTCCAAAATTTCCAAATGCTTTGTTAAATATCTAAACTCTAAACTCACCTTACAGTTTCTAAAAATCACAAAAAGCTTTATAAAACTAAACTATTTTCTTCAACTCCAAAACCAAAATAGTAAACCCCCAAACCAGTAAACCTAAACCCTAAGTTTTCCTAAACCCTAATTCCCTCAAAACTAATATGTAAACCATAGTTTTCCTAAATCCTAATCCTTAAAACCTTATAAACCTAAACATTCAAACTCAATATAGTAAATCCAAAATAACAATTTAGTAATGAAGAATTATAAACCTAATGTTTTAATTATTCTAAAACCCTAATTTCATAATGTTACCCCTAAACCCTAATTTGATTCATGAAACCCTAATCCATTTTAATTTTCCCAAAACTTACAGTAGCCTAAACAAATGATAATAATAATACCAAAATCCCAAAACCCCTAAATGTTAATTAAAGAACTTTAAGTAGAAACAGTAAACCCTAAATTGTATCTTTACTTGCTTTATTTTTAGATTTAATTATGTAGTTCATTATACGCTTTGATTTATTTTCAATGCTTCATGGATGAATGTTTATTATATATTTTTGATGAATGGTTTAATTAGGATGAATGGTTATTTAATTACTTTTATCGATTTATTTTGATTTTCAAATGTTGTAAGAGGTATGTTTTCACTTTGTCGGTACCTCATTAATTAAGTTCTATGTAATTTAAATTGCTTTTATATTTTGGACCAATGTAAAGGACATGTTTCTACCTTTTGGTGGGTGTCCTATTAATTTAGACATGGATGACATAAGGGCATGTTTCCATCTTCGGATGGGTGTCCATTTATTTGCTTTGTTTGGACATTGCTTTGATGTTAATATAACGATGCTTTATTTCAATTGTTGCATGTAATATGGATAATATTGTTATATTTAAGAATTTGATAATATTAAGACTTGTAAAGGAGGCTGGCTCCAATGAACCGGACGTTGTGGGGGTGCTGGGCCATTTCTCACCTTCCCCACACGTATCCAGCTTTCCAAACACATTAGGTGGTTGGGGATTCCTTAGGAATCAAGTCATCCACCCTTTTCTTTTTTCCAGCTCATCCGGGTGGTGACTCCACTTTCTCCAGACTTAGGTCCGTGTTCTCTAAGGCCCCGAGCCTAAACAGTGTCGAAGTCGCAAGAACCATTCCACTGGGAGTGGGGGCAAAAATCCCCACTCACAGTGGCAACTCCACTGGGATAAGAGAAGTTGATTTCATTGGTCTTTTTATTATTCTATTATTTTTTTATAATGATATTATCCATTGCATCATTTAGATTGCATCGTGTGCGTGAGTTAGGATGCCCGTGTTACCTATATTGTATTATGTAAGGGATACCATACTTTCACTCAAGGTATGGAGATCGAGCATGGAATAACCTCTCATAGCCTTGTACCATTTGGTATATACTTGCTATGGGAACCTAAGCCTTTTATGTAATATCCCAATGTATGCCCTAGAAGTTTTGAATATAATTGTTGTTTGATTGGAATTAAATGTATATATGTTTTTGCAAAGGAAATGAGTGTGTTAAGAGAATGTATATGTTGTGTATATTGTTATATATATAACATATAAGTTGGTCAAATGGAGAGTCAAGGGAAGAAGATATTTTTATTTGAGATTTGTGAAATGACTTAAAAGGGCAAGTGTTTTAAGGAAATCAAAACATTTGGTTAAAGGGTGTTTTGGTAATTGTATTGTTAAAATCACTTGGTGGAGATTTAAGGAGAAGTTGACTTTGTTTCTTCATCATTTTCTCTTCTTCTTCATTGTAGTGGCCGGCTCTTCCAAAGACAAAAGAAAACAAGAGAGCAAAAGAGGTGTTTGAAGTCCTAAGCTCAAATTAAAGGAAGAATCAAAGGATTAAATTGGAGATTTGTGAAATTCATCAATTTTGGTAAGTTCTTTCTCTTGATTTCCTTTGTTCTTTTGAAGTTGTGTTTGGGGTTGATGTATTGTTATGGATGATATGATTAGGTGTGTTTGTGATATGTTTATAAATGTGGAAATTGAGGATAAGTTAAGGGGATGTTGATATTGGAAGTGTTAGAATTGAGATTGTTGTAGAGTTTGAAGTGATTAATTGTATTGTATTATTGTTGGATTAGATTTTGAAGGAAGGTGATTGCTCTAGTTTGGGAAGTGAAGAATCTTGGAAAAAGGAAGTGTTTAGAGTTGTGAGAATTGGTATTGAGGTAAGTACAAAATACTTAAATTCATATGATTTTGAAATTTGACACACATTTAGTTGTAAATGTGTTAATTAATCAAATGTTTTGTTGATGTGTTTTAATAAGGTGAATATTGTGATAAACATGTAGAATTTGTGTTTAGAACATTGATTACATTAATTTGAACCATGCTATATTGTGTATGATGAGTTTGAGAGCAACCAAAGGAGAATTGAACATGTTAGGGTTTCAAAAGCATGGAGAGACACGGCCAATTCATGAGAGACACAGCCAAGTCAAGGAAATTTAGCCGTGTTGGATTGATTTTGGAAGAGACACGGCCGTGTCCCTTGCCCGTGTTGGCTACTGTCAAATTGTGGTTGAGAGACACGGCCACAAGCTTGGCCGTGTCCCTCAAATGTGTTATTTAATGTTTCTATCCTTTGTTATTTTTGCATTGTTTTGATTCTTCAAAGGTATTTTTGTACCTAAACCCAAACATAAACACTTTAAACACATTTAAAACAATAATGATCCAAACAAATGTATGTGAAAGATATGATTATGTATTTGAAAGATGAAATTGTATAATGTAAATTGAGATAATTGAGGCATGTATGCCTATGTGATGGTGTTTAATGGTTTTGGTTATGTGTACTTGATTAATGAAGTGTTATATTGTGAAATGAAATGGGAAGCCATTGTGATTGGCTATGATAATTCAATTGAAAGAAATAAGGCATGTTTGCCTAGATGATGATGAGAATTGAGAATGGAAATGATAATTACATAATAAATGAATTGTGTGGCTAATGTGTTATTCCATTTTCAGAGTTTGTTGTTGGTGGCATGCCTAAAAATAGTAACAATCTCTTGAAGTTAGGTTGGATTGAATCCTTGAAGCCTAATTGAGATGTTACATCCCTTGAAGCTAGGTTGGGTTGGTTCTTGAAGCCAAGTTGGGTTGATACTTAGCATGCTTTGTTCCCCTTGAAGCTTGGTTGAATTTAATCCTTGAAGCCTAGTTGGGTTTATGATATTGATACATGTGATAATAAAACCAAAGCATTAACTCTGAAAATTGAATGACATATTAGTGTGTTTTGGGCCCATGCTTGTCTTTGTTTAATGTGAGTCATGATTGGGAAAATGATTGACTAATAATATATATGGAAGGATGTTGAAATGTAATATGTTTATATGATTATGATTTGTGAAATGCAAAGATGTGATGTTAGCTTTTCATCCATGTTGTTGTCTTTATTAAGAACATGTATGGCATTGCATTGCATTAAAGCATATTGATAGAATGCTTTGTATTACTAAGCCGTTGGCTTAGCGCGATAGTGTTGATCGCGCAGGTGATAGAGTTGAACCCGAGAGCTCTTCAAGACCGAGTGAGAGTAGACATTAAAGAATCTATTTTGGGACTTAAAGATCAGAGAAGAGCTGCCAATCATGTATAACTTCTTTATATTTTGTAAAGTATTGTTTATAATGTATCTATATGTATATTTGTAGATTTGTAAATATGGATTTAAATGTTTTCACATATGTAAATATTTTATAAATTCCGCTACGTGTTAAATAAATGTATATATTTATTTTATTTTGTTTTATATTATAGGTTAACTACTTACTTTCTATAATGTATAATGAGAAAGGTTATGGTATCTTTTAAAATGATTTGAATGTTAAAGAAAACCGTAGCATCCCTATGTTCGGTGCATGTATATTACATTGTGGTGCTTGTAGTGTGCATGTGCTGGATGTGGGGGTGTTACAATTTAACCCAAAGACTAAAGCTCATGTATTTGGCCTAGTTACTTTCCTTAGGATTTTACCCCAAATGCATGTTGTTTGACTATGGTTAATTTATCTTGGGTTAAATCATGGCTTATTTGGTTTGAACTTTTTCTAATATGACCCAAGTACATTTGCAAGCTCAAATAAATTTTTCTTTAAAATTCGAAAGACCAAAGCTATCTTCAAAACATTTCAAAATGGTCTTTGGACATAAAAAATTTCTAAAAAAGAAATCAAAAACTTTTGCTCAAGACCCAAATACTAAGCCCAAAATCCATTTTTTCTAAAATCTTTTTTCAATGGGCTTAGAAACAAAATTATTTTCATCCAAAAGAGCTTACAAATTATTTAGGTCAATTATGAAATACCAAATATCAATTGTGAGCCTAGTTTACACAAAGAATAATTAATCATCGGCTTGTTTTTGGCATGAATCATTAGTTACTTTTTCAAGTGAGAAATCTATCTATAATAAACCTCTTAATTTAGTTTTAATCTAATATAGCATAAAAGATACTATAGTTGGTTGAATCGATTAAAAACTAATTAATGGGAATTATTATGAACTGATTTCCATTTTCGAAAAATATAACTATTGGTTGAAACGTCCGAGGAAAATATTCAAAAACAAGGTGCCCTATATTGGTATTTTGTTAACCATATACCTAGGAAAAGAGACTCGCCATTCGTGTGTGGATGTTATAAGATTGGAAGGAACGTCCTAATTATCTTTCTTTGTTAATTGTTCGTGCATACATGCATACATACATACATTTGCATTTCATATCATTAATCCTCTCTGGCTCACAGCCCTGGATTATGACAGTTCAAAAGCTTATGACAATCTGACCTACGTCGGAGATGAAGTATCTAGCAATGACTCAATCTCTTTTTCACCAAAAGTAATGGAGCCCGAACAAATTCAAAGAATGGTGGATGAAGCCCTCAATGCCAAGATGGAAGAAATAAAAGAGGCCCTAGCTGAGACCATGAAGAACCAATTGACTGCAATTTGCTAGCACTAAGAAGCCAAAGGACAAAGGGAAGACTAAAGTTGGTAAAGTATCTTTTGATGATGATAAGGTGATAATTGATGATGATGATTGGGGTCAATACTACCAAAATCCTCAAGATAAAAAGGAGCCGAAGGCAACTATTGAAAAGACCGAGACGTCTGATATTGAGAAGATGATTGCTGATTTAGAAAAGAAATTTGAAAAGAAACTGAAAATCGAAGAAATGTCCAAAGTCGACAAATTGTTTGAGCTAGATGAAGAAGTTCCGTACAAGTTCAAAATGCCATCTTTTGTGAAGTTTGATGGAACCTAAAACCTCACCTCCATGTGAAGCAATTTATCACTGCTATGCAGTCTCCTCGAGCTACTAAGGCTCAAACTCCAAGGAACTTTATGCTCTCATTGGACCCTGTTTTCCAAAATTGGTTCAATACCTTAGATGATGGAACACAAAAGAGTTGGGATTTGTTATACAAGGCTTTCATTAAGCAATATGGGTATAATGTCGAGTTGGACGTTACCTTAATGGAAATTGAGTCCATTAGACAAAGGCCAAATTAGAATTTTGTGGACTATGTCAAAAGATAGAGAAATAAGGCTGCTTTACTCAAGAAGAGGCCCGATGAATCTGATAAAAAAAGGATGATTGTGAGAGGCGTCCTGCCCAATCTTTGTGAAAGGATGTCTCACACCCTTATAAGGGATTTCAAATATCTTCTCCAAGCGGGTCTGCAAATTGAAGAATGGGAAAGGGAGAAGAATCACTTTTCAGTAAGAAGGAATGAGAAAGGGAATTATCTGCCTAGCAATCAAAGCACACAAAAAGAAATTGATGTCAATACAATTGGTCAAGCAAATAGAAGGCAGTTTTCAGATCTAGGGAAGCCTTTGTCTTGGGTCTTCAACAAACTACAAAAGAAGGGACTATTACAGCCATTGGCCCCTCGATCTTTGCGGAATCCTTTACCCCCAAAAATTGATACTAAGGCTTTTTGTCAATTTCATTAGACTCAAGGACATGAGACTGATAGATGTACCCAATTGAAGCATGAGATCCAAGATCTAATCGATAGTGGTAAGCTACCAGAGCCGGACAAGCCCAATACCAAGAACAATCCTTTGCTTAAGTTTGGAAGAGTACCTCCACCGGCAACTTTCATGGTGGGAAAAGGATTGGAAGAAGATTTTGTTTTATCATCCTTTCAAGATGGAAAAGTTGAAGATGTGAAAGGAGAAGAAGCTTAACTCAACAAACTTCCCTTGGCTTATTTGTTTTTCTTATTTTCTTTATTTGGTGTTTTATGGAACAATCGTGTTTTTCAAATTTAAATTATGGTTGTTTGAATAAATTACTTTCATCAAAATTTTTGTTGGTCTTTGTTCATTTTGGTGCTCAACCAATGAGGAATCTAGCTTGATATTCACAAATTAATGTATTTATGCGTCATGACTCGAATTACTTTACTAGGTGAGGGAATTGCTCTATAGCATTGAGTTGTGTATGCTTACTTAGAGAGGGCTCCTACATAATTACCTTTGTCTAGGTCCTAGTCAGTCTTAGAACATGCCTTGACAAACTTTCGAGGTGAAATTGAACTCTGCTTATTTAAGGGAGAGATGATCTAGGCATTGTTTGGTTAGCCAACAACTAGTATCCACCCCATTAAATATCAATCCCTAGTTGTCCCTTTGAGCCTTCATAAAATTTTAGCTTTCTTTTCATTGGCATATAACCCTAACAATCTACCTAGAGCTGTTGTAATACTTTTGACAAGTCTTATGATCACTAAGGTGAAGAGGCAAGAAGATCAAAGAATGGAATGAATAGTCAAGATCATAAGGATAGTTGATGTTCTCAAGACTATAAGGGTAGTTGAAGTTCTCCTAATATCTCCAATCTATCAAGATAACATCAGAGTAACAAATGATTTATCCCTGTTAAAGGAGATTAATACCACTCCACTCATCCATTATTAGAAATACAAATTTGTACAAACAAGACAACTCTATTTGAGCTAGAATAAAAAAAGAAAAAAAAGAAAAGGAAAAAAAGGACAAAATAGAAAAAGAAAAAAAATAAGAAAAAAGGAGAAGAAAGATAAAACCTAAAAAGGCAGTTCAGAAAGCCAGCTAAGTTCTCTTGTACCTAAAGCAGCAAAAGGCTTCCATTTGGTTCAAAAAGACATTTTGACTTGAATTGGTCCAACCTAACCAAAATTGGAGTAAAAAAGGAGGAATACCATCCAGTTCTTGAAAATTCTATACTTAACAGTCCTACAAGGAAGAAGGACAAAATGATAAAATCCTCAAAGAAATGGAAGAGTAAGAAAAATAAAAAGAAAGAAAAGGGAAAAGAAGAAAATAAAAGAATTTGGGTACCAAACTTTTTGCATGGGCAAAGAGTGTCCTAATCAAGATCCAGGTTAATGCCAAGAAGATAGAAGGAATTTGGAGTCTAGAAAGATTGCCCCCAACTGTCTAAAGTTCCAATAAGAAATTTGTAGTGTGAGGGTTTATCCATTGTGTCACACCAGCTCCAATCTCAAAATGGCCTTTACTTAAAACCATGTCCCTTATAGACCCCATTTCAAGCCTATTAAAGACCTGTTGATCTCTCTTGGTAGGTAGAGTCTATTAGTGGAGATAGTTTGAATAAGCATGCATATGAGATAGACAATATTCAAACTCAAATGAGACCTTTGGCCAAGTAATGTGTGTGTGCCTATCTGAAGTGCAATAATTCTTACTTAAATAGAAATGATTCCTGAGTTTAGTATGGTAACTAGTGTTGTCATGTTATAGATATGTTAATTTGAAAAAATCAAGTCCTGAAGTACATTGACATTAATTTGGCAAAGCCAACATTTGATTTCAAAATCAAAATTCAAAATTGAAAAATCAAAAAAGAATATTCAAAAAAAAAAATTATAAAGCCTTCAAGTTAAGGGGAGTATGTTGAACTATCGAACCTTGAAGAATACATTGTGCAAAGGAAATGATTATTAGCAAAGTCATGAAAAAGCTACCAACTGACATGCTGAATCATAATTTAAAATGGATGTATCTCTACTGTTTGGGGCCTCCATTATTCATATTTTCAACATCTTAAAGATAAAAGCCATAAATGTGGGGCATTGTGTCATTCCAATGCAAGACCTGAACGAGCATCTAAAAGGAACTAATGATAACACTTCTGCTGATCACCTCAGTCCGTGAGTCGATGGAATGACTGTAAGTATCATTCATGCATATCATGCATACATGAGCATATCACGTCGCACTTTCTTGTCTTGTATTGTCTATTCTTTATTAAGGTAAACAACAAACACCCTGTGAAGTAAACAATCAAAAGAAGATATCAAATCAGGGGGGCATGGAAAGCCCATTGCTTGAGAAAGTTGCAGTAATTTTGCAAAAAGAAGAAATGCGTGCTTGTGCGAAGAACTAGACAACAAAAACATCAATCAAAGCTTGCATGGAAAAAATCTTTGGTTTGAGCCTACACAGGGGGCAAAGTTTCTCCTTTTCAATTTTTTGAGTTTATATACAAAAACATTTTGACTCACTTCTAATATTTTACCATGTAGGGGGGTAAGGAGAGGATATGAAGTATAGCTGAAAAGGGATGAATTTTTTGCAAACGTGCAAAGGAAGAACAAGAAAGAATGAAAAAGAAGAAAATTAGAATTCTCAAAAGAATGAAGATGCAAAAGACAAAAGATCAGTCCAACTAAAAGAGTTTAAGCCAGGGTAAAGACCCAACCTCTAATGGGCAAAGATCCATGTTTCAAGGGTAAAGACCCAACCTCCAGTGGATAAAGATCCATGTTTCAAGGGTAAAGACCCGATCTCCAATGGATCCATCCAAGGGTAAAAACCCGATGCCCAATGGATAAAGATCCATAGTTTAAGGGTGAAGGCCCGATTTTCAAGGGTAAATATCAACTTTCAAAGGGTGAAGACCCGATGCCAAGGATGAAGATCCAGTTCAAAGGATGAAGATCCAGTTTCAAGGGTGAAGACCCAATTTCTAATGGATAAAGATCCATTTTTCAAGGGTAAAGACCCGATTTCCAATGTATAAAGATCCATGTTTCAAGGGTAAAGACCCAATTTCTAATGGATAAAGATCCATTTTTCAAGGATAAAGACCCGATTTCCAATGGATAAAGATCCATTTTTCAAGGGTAAAGACCCAATTTTCAATGGATAAAGATCCATATTTCAAGGGTAAAGACCCGATTTCCAATGGATAAAGATCCATATTTCAAAGGGTATAGACCCAAAGTCCAAAGGATAAAGATCTATGTTTCAAGGGTAAAGACCCGATTTCCAATGGATAAAGATCCATATTTCAAGGTACAGACCCGGTTTCTAATGGATAAAGATCCATGTTTCAAGGGTAAAGACCCGATTTTCAATAGATAAAGATCCATGTTTCAAGGGTAAAGACCCAATCTCCAATGGAGAAAGATCCATGTTCCTAGGTTAAAGACCCAATTTCCAATAGATAAAGATCTATTTATGGTGGGTAAAGACCCACAATTCATAAAAATGGAACAACCAGTTATGCCAAAATTCTCAACTGATAAAAGATCAGTCAAATCAAATTCAATCTCGGGTCTAAATACCCAAATCAAATCCAAGAACTCAAAACCTCAACCACCTCAAAAATTAAGTCTTATTGCTTTTCACTCTCTTTTGTTGTAGTCTCATATAATTCAAGCAGTGGGCAAACTGTAGACCCTTAATTTTTACCCAGTCTGGTCCAATATATTTTATTTAGTCTAAAATAATTTTTGTGTTATCTTAATTAAATAATATTTATTTTCATATTTATTTTTTATAATTTTTAAAAATTATAATAATAATAAATAAATAAATAAAAATAAAAATTGGCAACGAAATTTTTCGTCGCCGAAAGTCCTTGGACAAAATGGCCTTGGGCCATTTCGCCCGCAGGAAAATCCTGCGGGCGAAATGGCTTCGCCTGCAATTTTCCACGCCAGCGCTCGTAAGTTCGCAGCTCATCGTAGTTTTTGCCAGCGAAATTTCTCCAACACAATTTTTTCCGAAACCAAATTCTATTTGGTTTTTGTTTTCTTTTCCTAATTAATGATAATTTCCTTAAACAATTGGAATTAAGCTTCCAAAATTTCTCTAAGTTTTCCTAAACCCTAATTCCCTCAAAACTAATACGTAAACCCTAGTTTTCCTAAACCCTAATCCTTAAAACCTTAAAACCTTATAAACCTAAACATTCAAACTCAATACAGTAAATCCAAAATAACAATTTAGTAATCAAGAATTATAAACCTAATGTTTTAATTATTCTAAAACCCTAATTTCATAATGTTACCCCTAAACCCTAATTTGATTCATGAAACCATAATCCATTTTAATTTTCCTAAAACTTACAGTAGCCTAAACAAATGATAATAATAATACCAAAATCCCAAAACCCTAAATGTTAATTAAAGAACATTAGTAGAAACAGTAAACCCTAAATTGTATCTTGCTTTATTTTTAGATTTAATTTTGTAGTTCATTTTATGCTTTGATTTATTTGTAATGCTTGATTTAATTTATCATGGATGAATGTTTGTTATATATTTTTGATGAATGGTTTAATTAGGATGAATGGTTATTTAATTACTTTTATTGATTTATTTTGATTTCCAAATGTTGTAAGAGGTATGTTTCCACTTTGTGGGTACCTCATTAATTAAGTTCCATGTAATTTAATTTGCTTTTATATTTTGGACAAATGTAAAGGACATGTTGTGAGCGGGGATTTTTGCCCCCACTCCCGGTGGAATGGTTCTTGCGACTTCGGCACTGTTTAGGCTCGGGGACTTAGAGAACAAGGACCTAAGTCCAGAGAAAATAGAGTCGCCACCTGGACTGGCCGGGAAAAAGAAAGGGGAGGATGACTCGATTCCTAAGGAATCCCCAACCCCCTAATGGGTTCGAAAAGTTGGGTACTTGTGGGGAAGGTGAGAAATGGCCCATCACCCCCCACAACGCCCGGTTAATTGGAATCGGCCTCCTTTACAGGTCTTAATATTATAAAATTCTTAAATATAACAATAATATCCATATTACACACAATAATTAAAATAAAGCATCGATATATTGAAAATAAAAACAATGTCCAAACAAAACAATTAAATGGACACGCATCCAAGGATGGAAACATGTCCTTACATCCCATGCCTAAATAGGACACCCACAAAAAGGTAGAAACATGTCCTTTACATTGGTTCTAAACTAGAAAAGCAATTTAAATTACATGATATTTAACTAATGAGGTACCCACCAAGTGGAAACATACCTCTTACAACATTTGAAAATTTAAATAAATCGATAAAAGTAAATAACCATTCATAATAAATAAATCATTCATCAAAAATATTAAATATCAATAGAAAGTAAACATCCATCCATGATAAATTAAATAAACCAAGCAATGAACTTAAATAAATTAAAGCATATAAAATAAATCAAAGCATAATCAAATATAAAATTGAATAAAGCAAGTAAAGATTCAAATTAGAGCCACTGTTCCCATTTAAGGTTTTTTATTCCATGTGTTTAGGGTTTTGGAATTTTATGGGTTTAAGCTACTGTGTTTTTAAGAGAATTAAAATGAATTAAAGTTTTATGATTCAGGAAGTTGGTAAAATTCTTTGATTAACCAAATTAGGGTTTGTGATGTAAAATCGTGAAATTAGAGTTTGGGCTCTTCAAAACATTTAGATTATGACTATTAAATACTGAATTATGTTTTTAAGCTTAATGTGTAAAATTATAACATTTATGTTTACATAGTTTTTAAAGTTTTAAAGGATTAGGGTTTAGAAAAAATTAGGGTTTAAGGTTTTAAGGGGGTTAGGGTTCACTATTTTGGTTTTTGGATTTGAATTAGGGTTTTAGGATTTTTAATTTAGGGTTTCAGGGAATGAATTAGTTTTTAGAATTTGGAAAAACAATTGATAATTTTATGAAGTTTTATGAAAATAAATCAAATGATTTAAAGTTTATAGAAGCAAAAAGGATGTTTTTAGGGCTTTTGGAAGGAAACAGAATTCAATTTAGGATTTTGAAAACATGGAAAATAAATTAGGGGTTTTGAGATTTTGAGGAAACAAAGATAATAATTTGAAACTTTTTTGAAAAATAAAGCAACGAATTAAGGTTTTTAAACTTTAGAAAAGGTGAATTAGGGTTCTTAGGTTTTTGAATTAAAAGAAACAATTAGGTGATTTAGCTACTTTGAAGAATAGAATTTAGACAATTGATGCATACCTCCGTTTGTTGGTTCAACCAAAAATTTCTTCTTGGATGAACAAAAACAAAGACAAGCTTTGCTGCCTTTGAATTGTTTGTTTGCTCTCTCAAAAAATCAGATTGATTCAAAGCTTTTCCTCCTCAGTTTCAATTTCAACTTTTCCTCAGATTTCTGTCCCAATTTCTTCATACTTTTTTGTGTTGTTTTTTGTATTATTTATAGAAGAATTTTATGGTTAATACTAGTTATTCATGGAAGCTAATATTAGTTAAGAAAAGGAAACTGAAACTTAATTGTATTAGGTTTCAGAAAATTTGCGTCGAAAAAAAAACAGGCAAAAAAAAACTGCTGCGGAAAAATCGCACTGGCGAAAAAAAACTGCTGCGGAAAAAATGCGCTGGCAAAAAAGCTGCCGCAGCTAGCTGTGGCAGCGGGCGAGAATGGGCCTGCGGGCCATTTTGCCCGCAGGCCCGCAGGAAAATCCTGTGGGCAGGCCATTTCACTTGCAGGATTTTCCTGCGAGCGAAATGGCAAAAGCCATTTCCCCCGCAGAAAAATCCTGCGGGCGAAATGGCCCACGGCCATTCGTCCC
This sequence comes from Garcia nutans, assembly GCA_947685225.1. Taxonomy (NCBI): domain Eukaryota; kingdom Viridiplantae; phylum Streptophyta; class Magnoliopsida; order Malpighiales; family Euphorbiaceae; genus Garcia; species Garcia nutans. Next base: position 44,647,789 of record CANTUV010000045.1, read on the forward strand.
ACACTGTTTTCGGCGATGATTTTTTCATCTTCAATTTTTTCGTCGCCGATTTTTATTTTTATTTTTATTTATTTTTATTTGTTTATTTTTATTTGTTATTAATAAAAATTATATACTAAAGCAAAAATTATTTAATTAAGATAATAAAAATTATTTTGGTCTAATTAAAATATATTGGACAACACAAAAATTATGTTGGACTAATTAAAATATATTGGACCGTACTGGGTCAAAAATTAATGGTCTATAGTTTGCCCCCTGCTTGAATGATCTGAGACTTTAGTGAAAGAGAGAGAAAAACAATAAGACTTAATTTTTGAGATAGTTGAGGTTTTGGGTTCTGGACCCGGTTCGAATTCTGTACTCAAGGATAATTCTAGGTTCTAGACCTATGGATAATTTGGGTTTTGGACCCCTAGTTAAGTTCTGGACTTAAAAGAGATTCTAGGTTCTGGACCTAAGGGTAATTTGGGTTCTGGACCGGAGTTAAGTTCTGGACTTAAAAGAGATTTTAGGTTATGGACCTAAGGGTAATTTGGGTTCTGGACCCGAGCTAAGTTCTTGGACTTAGAAATAATTCTAGGTTCTAGACCTAAGAAAAATTTGGGTTCTGGACTTAGAAGAGATTCTAGGTTCTGGACCTAAGAAAAATTTGGGTTATGGACCCGAGCTAAGTTCTGGACTTAAAAGAGATTCTAGGTTCTGGACCTAAGGAAAATGTGGGTTTTGGACCCGAGCTAATAATTTTTTATTTCAAAAAGTTTTGCAGGTTTTTATGCACGTCTTCTTTTTTTGCCCCCTGCGTGTAAAAATATTTATATACACGTAAGCAGTTGAAGAATTAAATTGAATAATTGAATTTACTGTTTATTTACTTTGTACTCACTGTTTATGCATTATTTACCATTCAAAAATAGTAAATTTACTATTCAGAAATAGTAGCAAATAGTATTTACTATTGGAAATAGTAATTTACTATTTATCAATAGTAATATACTATTCATAAATAGTAAAATTTACTATTAATAAATAGTAAAGTTTACTATTTACTATTCATGAACAGCAAACTTACTTTTGAATTTTATTTTTTTCCTTATCGTTTCACTATAAAAACCCACGAATCTTTCATTTCATTTCACAGCTAAATTTCAATTTCTATAATTCTCTCAAATTCTTTCAAATTTAGCAAATAGTTTTCAAAAAAAAAATGCATGCTTCAAGGTCAAGGACTCATTCTAATGCCAAACTATTAGAGTTTATTCGGCATCACGAAGATGGAAATATAGATATAGTAACCGGGATGCCGCTTCACCGTAGTTCCAACGAAAAGAGCGCTGTAATTTTTTCTCTCTTTCTTTTTCTTGATTTTTCATCTTTCTGTGTTTTTTTTTATTTTTTATTTTTATTTTTATTTTTTGATTATTCTTTATTATTATAATTTAATTTAATTTATTTTTATTATTATAATGTTTGTTTATTTTGTATTCTGATATTATTATCTTTTTTAGAAAATTTAGGAAAAATATATTAATTTAAGCAGATAGGATAATATGTACTTATCTTGTATTAACTTACCTGGGTCTGTGTTAGCATGATCGTTGCATTGTTCGGGCTGGAGGGTGTATTTACAAAGCCCGACCATGGTACGATGCAGTGCCTTTTCGGGTAAGGCGGATTATCCGATATTGCAGCTTTGAGCAGTTCATCTTACAATTGCCATCTGAGGAATATAAGATAGACCGAAGCGTAGTCCAGGCGCTTGCAGAGCGATGGTTGGACACAACCCACACTTTTCACTTGCCCATTGGAGAGATGACAATTGGTCCGGTCGATTTACTACTATAACTGGTCTTCGATATGATGGCATTCCGGTTCCTCTGACCAACGATATTTTAACATTTGAAGAAATTCAGGAATTAATTGGTATGGAACCATCATATAAAGGGCCTTTTAAGATAAAAATCGAGCCAATTCATAGTTATTGGATGAACTACGAAGGACGGGTTGGCAAAGACACAGCCGAACAGTATGCTCGAGGATTTTTGTTATATTTGCTTGGGTCGACCATCTTAGGCAGCAGTGAATCCTCCATCCACTTGTCATTGTTCAGTGCCCTTTCTTATTTCAGAATGGTACCATCTTCTGGCTGGGGTGAAGCTGGTCTCTCATGTCTTTACCATGATCTTGATAAACTTTGCCGAAACAAGAAGTCTTTTGTTGGCTTGATGGCGGTTGTCGAGGTATTCTTCTTCTACCAATGTCATTTCAACTCTTTTCTTGTATGAATGTGATCTTTATTGTTATTGTAGGTATGGGCATATGAACGCAACCTCGTGAGAGGACCCAATATTTTGCAAGATAGGGTCGGGTATCCGAGATTAAATTTCTGGTTGTCCAATTGTGCGGACGTTCCCGACTCTCATTATGTGCATACTCACCCCTTTGTGTTGAGCCACTTAACCTGGGACCAGGTAAAATAACATTAGTATGCTTTTAAATTTTATGTGAAGGTTTACTTACCTTATGTTATTTTTCCAGGTGAATTTGGCCTAGTGGAACCCAGAAGAGCGAGCAAATTGGTCTCCTTTGATGAGAGCTGCGCTATCTTTCCAACATTCTCGCCAAGTCATCGCTGGCCCAATGTCTAGCAGCTGGTTTCTTGGTGAGAGAGTTTATTAATGGTTTCTCAGTCCAGAGCAGTGGAGGGTTCCGATGCATATCCCGGAATATACTTTAAATATTATGTCGATATTGGAGGATGCCTGGTGGCTGGCTCGGTACGGTTATGGTGCTGAGTGATTTCTCCATCCGCCGGGTGCATTATATTTTATTCAAAGAAGGCTCTTAAACTTTGATGTACCTCCCGTTGGTGTGCGGGAGATTTCTGATGAAAATGAGGGTAGAGATGAAGAAGAATATCACGGAGCTACAGGAGAGTCTGTTCCACATCTCGGGGCTAGTACTTCTCAGGTAAAACTTTTATCGTTTTCCCTTGCAACTGCTTCTTTCTTTTTTGATTCTTTAATGATTGTTGCAGGCTGTTGGCTCATTTGATCATGAGGCTGGACCTTCTTTTACTGCCCCTTCATTTGCTCATTTTGGCCCGCCAGATATGCCATCTCATCCGCATGACATTGATATGAACTACCTGGTAAATTCCTTATTTCATAGTAATTTATGCTATATGAATGCATGATTATGTATGCTCTTACCTTTTTCCTTTTTGGCTCACAGCGGATGCTCAAAGAACAAAATAGAAAACTTCAAGAAGATTTGGCTGCAAGTCATCAGCAGGCTTCTCATTTTGAAAGTTTATATCATCAACCAGAACAAAATTTTTGAGACTTTCGATTTCAGGGGATGAGGGATCCCGACGCTTCTTTATCAAGAGGCCCCCAGACTGATGACCATGAGATTCTTTTGTCTGCTTCTGATGAGGACCATGACGGATCAAAACTTCAAGGTAATAGGGATTTTGATACTCCTGCTTCAGGTGATCTTGGGAATAGTAATTTGCATGATTTTGGTGCTCCCGCTTCGGGCGGACTCGGGATGAGTAATTTGCCTCCTCCTCCAACAGGCGACGACTTTTTTAGGGCTTTATTTGATGACCAACCACCACTCTCTTAGTGATATGTAAATATTATAGTATTATAAAATATTGTACAATAATGAAAAAAATACTATTTCCATCTTAACCATACCTTTTTATTACTGCGCCACTTTTTCTTTTCTTATCACATCATAAACAGTGAATCACAATTTCTTTTTCCACAGTCGTACCGTTTGCTAAAACCAATTCAACACGGTAAAGGATTTCATTGCTAATTCCTTTCCTTATGCCATATAGTCTTATTCTTTCTAATCACCTTTTCCTCATCACTTTTAGAAAAGGTTATTTCCTCTATATAAATCACCTTTCATGCCATATTTCATATAGAATTCAAAATTCTTTCCAGTTCAACGTGAGGACCCCTTTAACAGTTTTGATTTTCCTTCATTCATCAACCATGACCGAGCATCATTCAAAGAAGATAAAAATTCTATTTAAGAACATGGATGCCATTCATTGGAAGCAAATTTCGTGGTCAAAACTTGATGTTTTAAAATGTTTTCAAAATGTTAAATTAGACCACTCCTTCTTACATGTCATGGCTACCTTTTGGAATATGGATTCTAGGGCATTTAAAATTAATGGCTTTGAAATATGTCCCTTGATTGAAGAATTCGAGGCCATCCTTGGATATCCAAATAATTAATAAATGGTGTTACCCATATTGATTTCCAAGACTCAATAGAAGATGCAAACGTTATTTCAAATTCCAAAACCCAAAGTTCTTCAGTTGATGAGAGGTGAAAAAATTCTACTTGCTTCCTTAATTGATTTTTGTCTCTCTCATTTGGCTCCTACTAAGGCATGGGGACGCATGCTTTGTCTTTGCTTGCTCAGCCAATTCTTGCTTGTTTCTTCTAAAGGCAATATTGATCCATGAGTATTGGATATTATGGACCAAATGGAAGGAGGCCTGTTGCCTGTACCTGTGATCTTAGCCGAGACTTTAGTTGGGTTAGACCAACTTAAATCAGGATTGTCAAAGAGACTGACTGGGAGTCCGTTGCTACTTCAGGTAATTACCTAAACTGCCCTCTCGAGTTTTCAATTTAGGTTTTCTTTTTCTTTTCTTTATTGCTCTAATTTTTGCCTAGTCCGCCCATATGGGTTTTCGGAACTAGCGAGCTGTCCTAATTTTTGCCTAAGCTGCCCTTGCGGGTTTTCAACTTAGCGGACTCTTTTTTTTTTAATTTAATTCTTTCTTCACAGATTTGGCTTCAGGATCGTCTTTGTTTGCTTGATACTCCATCCATGGATTTTGCCAGATATCTACCACGTCATCATTCTGCTAGGAAGCTACTCTATCCTGTTTCTTCATATGCTGACTGGGTTGACTGGATCCACTCACGCGTTGAAGTCAACATCCGTTGGTTAGTAACTTGGTTAAAGATTTCTCGTATCACCATGCGGACATACTTGATGTATGTTCCCCTTGCTACTCTTCGTCAAGGTATATGCTATGATCCTCGTCGACTTGGCCGCCAATATGGAGCTGGGCCTCGTGATTCTGACTTTACTCCCGACTTAGACATGCATTGCTTGACTGAAGCCTACTTGGACCGGCTGAGGCAAAGCTGGCCTGCACGTTACATTTATCGATTGCCATAGATTTTACATTTGTCAATTCAAAAAGTGTATTGTTAGGATGAAAAAATAATTAAAGTAATAAAAGATGCTTCTTTTCCATTTAAAATTTGTCATCACCTTTTGCTATTGTGTTTATTTATTTCATCCATATCTGGTCAAATACTTATAATAGTGCACATAGAACAATTTTAACATTAATTCTATTTTATTAAATTGGGGAACAACCAAACTAAAGCCAGCATACACAAGATCACTCCTGTTGCCAATTAGCCCTTTCGGGTTTTCTAATTGACGATTTTCTCTCATTTAGCCCTAATAGTTGCCTAGCCCGCCCTTTCGGGTTTTCAGAACTAGCGGACTGCTCTAACTTTTGCCTAGGATGCCCTTTTTGGGTTTTCAACCTAGCGAGCTCTTTTTTTTTATACATAAAACTTCTTCAATCTGTCAATGTTTACTGGCTCACTAAACTCGTTCCCATCCATGTCTGATAACTTCGCCGCATCTTTTGTTCATAATTTATTTCACGACATATGGCCCTTTCCAGCTAGGCCTGAACTTCCCTCTTGGATCAGATACATTAGGCTTACATTGCTTCAACACCAAATCCCCGACTCTGAGTTTTCTGATTTTAACCCTTCTATTGTAGGCCCGAGCTATCTTCTTTTGATACAGTTGATGATGATACAGTGCCTTTAACCTTCTCTCTTCTAGTAGAGCTAACTGTGTGTATCTGCTTGCTACCCATTTTTTTTCAGGCAGTTCAGCTTCCAAGACTACTGTCAATGTCTTGATCTCAATTTCAATTGGCAACACTTCTTCCATCCCGTAAACCAAAGAGAATGGTGTCATTCCAGTAGGCATTCGCACACTTGTCCTATATCCCCATAAAGCAAAGGGGAGCATCTCTGACCAATCCTTGTAAGTCTTAGTCATTTTGAACAGAATTTGCTTAATTGTCTTATTTGTTGATTTTACTGCACCATTAGCCTTTGGTTTATAAGGAGAGGATCTATGATGATGGATTCGGTACTTTGAGAACAAATCCTTAACTGCTCCCTGAAACTGTACCCCATTGTCTGATATCACACAGTGCGGGATCCCGTATCTGTAGATGAGGTTCTTTTCAATAAATCTAGCCATTTGACTTGCACCCTGTTTGTTGAAGGATTCGGCTTCGACCCAGTTTGAAAAATAATATACTGCTACCACAATGAAACGGTGACCTTTTGAGGCTGTCGGATGTATCTCTCCTATAATGTCGATACCCCAAGTGGCAAATGGCCAGGGTGAAGACATAGAATGTAATTCCTCAGGAGGCATGTGATTCAAGTTACCATACATCTGACATTGTTGGCACTTCTTTACAAGCTCAATACAATCCTTCTCCATGGTCAACCAGTAATAACCTTGTAGAATAATCTTCTTAACTAGGGCGAAACCACTCATGTGCAGACTGCAACTTCCCGTATGTATTTCTAACATGATACGCTCCACTTCAGGCTTCCTTAAACATTTCAAATGCACCCCATCAGGCCATCTTCGATATATCTCCCCATGGAAGGTGATGTATTGCAATGACCATCGCCTTATGTCTCTTCTCTCTTTCTTTGTTGCCCTCGATGGGTATTCTCTTTCCTCCAAAAATCGCTTTATAGTATCATATCACGCATCATGGTCTGTGTCAATTTCTATGATTGTTTCATATTCATAGCAAGGAGTCGATGAACTGGTCAAGATCAGAGGTTTAAGGAATAAGCTGACAGGGTTTTCCCATACTGAAGCCAATGTGGCTAGGGCATTAGCCATATGATTTTCTTCTCTCGATAGGTGTATAAACCTACACTCCTTAAAGTTCTTCTTCATCATGGTCAAGTAATGGTGGTATGGTTTCAATTTTTCTTCTTTCAACTCCCATTCTCCATTTACTTGGGATACTACTAGCAATGAATCACCATAAACTTCCACCTTATCCACCTTCATAATCATTAGGGTTTCCACACCAAAAATACAAGCTTCGTACTCCACCATATTAATGGTTGCCCTAAATTTCAACTTTTTGGCTAAAGGGATGAGTTCCTCTTCAGGCGATACTAGTATAACTCCCAAACCTGCTCCTTTCCTGTTTACTGCTCCATCAAAATACATTTTCCACCCTTGTACTTCACTTGTCTCTAAATGTTCATCTGAAAATTCCAAGATTACCTCTTCGCTTTCTGGTAATGGTTGTTAGGCCAAGAATTCCGTCACCGCTCTACCTTTGATTGTTTTTCTGGTTACATATTCAATCTCAAATTCTTCTAATATTATCAACCATCGACCATATTTCCCAATCAAAGAGGGTGTCTCCCTTAAGTACTTCATTGGATCCAGCCTGGAAATTGCTTGCACACTATACGATTGAAAGTAATGCCGCAACTTCTTAGAAGACCAAACCACGGCTATACAGGTCTTTTCAATGATACTATACTTAATTTTGTAAGGTAGGAACTTTCTACTCAAAAAGTAAACTGCATGCTCAATCCCTGACTTATCTGCTTGGGTTAGCATGGCTCCTATCGACTCTTCTTCTACTGCTAAGTATAGTAATAGAGGTTTGCCAGGTTTAGGTGGTTTTAAAATAAGTGGATTCAACAAATACTCTTTTATTCGTTCAAAGGCCTTTTGAAACTCTTCATTCCATATGACCGCTTGATTCTTTCTAAGCAATTTGAAGATAGACTCACAGATTGTTGTGAGCCTTGCTATAAATATGCTAATGTATTGTAATTTACCAATGAATCCCCGAACTTCTCTCTCCGTCTTAGGGGCTGGCATATCCCTGATTGCTTTAACATTGTCAGGATCAATCTCAATGCCATTTGGACCAATCACATGTCCTAATAATTTGCCTGAAGTAACACCGAACACACACTTCTTCGGGTTCAATCTTAGCTTAAATTTCAAAGCTCTATCGAAGAATAATTCTAAGTTTTGGAAGTGTTGTTCTCCTGTATCCAATTTAACCATCATATCATCAACATATACTTAAACTTCTTTGTGCATCATGTCATGAAATAGTGTGGTGGCCATCCTTTGATAGGTTGCTCCAGCATTCTTTAAGCCAAATGGCATCACCCTATAACAAAATATACCCCATGTAGTAATGAAAGTAGTTTAGGCTTTATCCTCCTGGCCATTAACACTTGGTTGTATTTGGAAAATCCATCTACAAATGAGTGTAGCACGCTAGAGGCTGCACTATCAATGAGAACATCTATATGAGGTAAAGGAAAATCATCCTTAGGAGAAGCCTTGTTCAAATCTCTATAGTCTACACAGACCCTTATTCTTCTGTCTTTCTTTGGCATGGATACTATGTTGGCTAGCCAATCTAGATATTCTATCACTTCAAGGAACTTCACTTGTATTTGCTTAGTGACCTCTTCTTTAACCAATTCAGCCCACTCAGGTCTTAATTGCCTAAGCTTTTGTTTGACAGGTTTTATGTGAGTGTAAGTAGGAATATGATGCTCGGCTATGTCTCGATCTATCCCAAGCATATCCTCATAAGACCAAGCAAACACTTCTTCGTATTTTTTGAATATTTTTTCAAATCTCTCTCTCTCATTGGGAGTAAGGTCGGATGCTATGCTAATGTTTTTAGGATTTTTGGTTCTTCCCAAATTTAATGATTGTGTGTTAACAGAATTAATATTAAAGATGCTCATGTAACTGCTATTTGAATGTATGCAACCATCAGGAGAAACATCACACAAGTAAGCAAAATCAGACTTTTTTGCATTCATTTTGGAAAATAAAACATCATCATCCTCATACAAAGCAGACAAATTAAAATCAAAATCAAAATCATTGTTCTCAAAATCATAAGGTAGGATGTCTTCAAACTTTTCTTCAACTAGGGTAGCAATCTCCTCTGGAGTCTTCTCGGCTTTCAGGATAGCTTCATTCTTCTCTTTTGGATTGGATTCTTGGTTGGCTGATAGGGCGACCTTTTTCTTCAGTTGGTCCACTAGTTCGGCAACATCTGTAAAAATTTTAAAACCTGGGATCAACTTACCCATGAACATGATTGGCTCGGGCTTTCCTTGGAGTGGTCCCATATCTAGAGCTTTGACAAAGATCTCTTCAAGTGGTGGGAAGCTCATCTTCTCACTCTTGTTTGGCTGGACATCGTTGTCTTCATCATATCCCAACCCTTTCTTGGAAGTTTGAGTTCTAAAGTATGGCAGCTTTGTCAAACAGGCCTTACCCTTTCCAAGACTAGCTCCGGGAAGATAGTTTATGTTCTTCATCATATTCAAGACTTTGGAGTCCACTACTTCATCATCAGAAATTGCAGCTACTTGAAAACCATTGAGAGGCCTCTCAATCATTAGAGCGTTAACAATCTCATTATTTTCAGCTTCAATGACCACTGTCCCATCTCCGTTGGGGAACTTAATCTTTTGATGAAGGGTGGAAGGAACTCCACCAAGAGGATGAAACCATGGTCGCCCCAAGAGTAAGGCAAAGGTAACTGGTATGTCTAAAACAACAAATTCAACAATAGATTCAATTGGACCAACCTTGACAGCAGCTTTGAAAGTCCCTTCGGCATGCCTCTTAGTGTTGTCATAAGCCCGAGTTGTTATCTCGGTCGGGTTTAGATCTCTTATTGACATGGCTAGCTTTGGCAATATCTTAAGTGGGCAGACATTTATGGCGGACCCATCATCGACCATTACACATGGAGTCCTCTTCCCTTTGACCTCTATTTTGATAAAGAGAGGGCAGATGTGATCTCTCTCCTCCTCCGGTAAGTCTGGATCTGAAAAAGAAACTGCTCCCATATTAACTTCACTCTTTTCTTGAACCTCTTCACATTTCATTACCCCTCCAATTTTTATGATGTTGATCAACTCCTCCTGTGTCATGGAGGTAGAAATTGGCATGCTAGCCAAGGCTTTGGCCATAGTTTCTCGGTGCTTTTTAGAAGTAGCTAATAAGTCCCAAATGCTAACACTTGCTTGGGTTCTATTCAATTGCTTGAGCACAGCATCATCTTCCTCTTCTTTATTTCCTACTTCGACTTCCTTACCCTTATTAGTTTCTACCTCCTTAGGTGGTGGCCTTGCATAAGGCTTACCGGATCTAGTGTTCATTACTTCATCTTCTTCGGGTTAGGACCAAGTCCACTCCTCCTTCTTGGATACAAGATCATCATCGCTATCGCTTGAATCCCAAAACCCATTGACAACACAAATTGTTACTTCTTCACCCATCATAGCTTGTTTAATTCCATCATGTACCTCTTATTCTTTGGTTACTTCTCCACCTACATCTTGAAAAGAAGACATGACAAAATCCTCGTGCAAACCTCCTCCAATCATGAAGGTTGCCGGTGGCGGTACACTATTGAACTTTGGTAATGGGTTGTCTTTGGTGTTTGGCTTTTTGGGCTCGGGTAACTTCCCATTATCAATTAGATTTTCGATCTCATGTCTCAACCTTACACATCTATCCGTGTCATGCCCTTGCATTTGATGAAACTGACAAAATGCTTTAGTGTCAAAATTAGGTGGGAGAGGGTTAGGCAAAGGACGATGATTTAAGGGTTGTAGCAATCCCTTTCTTTGAAGCTTATTGAGAACCCAAGACATCAGTTTCCCAATTCCAAAAATTGTCTCCTTATTCCTTGGTTAGTAGCATTGACACCGACTGCCTTTTGCATGCTTTGGCTACCGGACTGATAGTTTCCTTTCTCGTTCCTTCTTGTTGAAAAATGGTTCTTCTCTCTTTCCCATTCTTCAATTTGCAAACCCGCTTGGAGAAGGTCTTTGAAATCATGGAAGAGTGTATGAGACATCCTCTCACGAAGACTAGGCAACACCCCTCTCACAATCATCCTAATTTAATCAGATTCATCGGGCCTCTTCTTGAGCAAAGCAGCCTTGTTTCTCCATCTCTTCACATAATCTATAAAATTCTCATTTGACCTTTGCCTAATGGACTCCACTTCCATCAAGGTAACTTCCATCTCGACGTTATATCCATATTGTTGGATGAAGGCTTTGTAAAGCAGATCCCAACTCTTTTGTGTTCCATCATCTAAGGTATTGAACCAATTTTGGACAACAGGGTCCAATGAGAGCATAAAGTACCTTAGGGTTTGAGCCTTAGTGGCTCAGGCAGACTGCATGGCAGTGATATATTGCTTCACATGGAGATGAGGATTTTCGGTTCCATTAAACTTTGCGAAAGATGGCATCTTGAACTTGTACGAAACTTCTTCATCTAACTCAAATAATTTGTCAACTTTGGACATTTCCTCAGTTTTCAGCTTCTTCTCAAATTTCTTTTCTAAATCAGCAATCATCTTTTCAATGTTAGAAGTTTTGGTCTTCTCCATAGTTGATCTTTCAATAATCTTTGGCTCTTTCTTCTTGTCTTGAGCATCTTAGTAGTATTGAGCCCAATCATTATCATCATCAATGATCACTTTTTCATCATCAAAAACCACTTCACCAACTTTAGTCTTCCCTTTTTCCTTTGGCTTCTTAGTGCTAGCAGATGCCTCGGCATGATTTTCTAAAATTGCAATCAATTAGTTATTCATGGTCTCAGCTAGGGCCTCTTTTATTTCTTCCATCTTGGCGTTGAGGGCCTCATCCACCATCCTTTGAATTTGTTCAGGCTCCATTATTTTTGGTGAGCAAGTGATTGAGTCGTTGCTAGATACTTCATCTCCGGCGTAGGTCGGATTGTTGTAAGCTTTCGAACTGTCGTAATCCAGGGCTGTGAGCCAGAGAGGATCAATGATATGAGATGCAAATGTATGCATGTATGCATGTATACACAAACAATCAATAAACAAGGATAATTAGGACGTTCCTTCCAACCTTATAACATCCACACACGAATGGCGAGTCTCTTTTCCTAGGTATATGGTAAACAAAATACTAACATGGGGTATATTGTTTTTGAATAATTCCCTCGGACGTTTAACCAATAGTTATATTTACAAAAATGGAAATCAACTCATAATAATTCTCATTAATTGGGTTTAATTTAGTTTTGTCATTAATGGAAATAAATGAGAATATTAATTCACGTTTAACCATTAGTTTTCTCATTAATAATAATTCTCATTAATGGAAATAAACCTCTTAATTTAGTTTTCTATAATAAACCTTTAGTTTAATCCATTAAACTAACTATAGTAGCTTTTGTGCTATATTGGATTAAAACTAAATTAAGAGGTTTATTATAGATAGATTTCTCACTCAAAAAAATAACTAAAGGTCCATGCCAAAAACAAGCCCATGATTTATTATTCTTAGTATAAACTAGGCTCACAATTGATTCTTGGTATTTCTTAATTGACCTAAATAATTTGCAAGCTCTTTATAAGAAAAGGTTGGATAAAAAATATTTTGTTTCTAAGCCCATTGTAAAAAGATCTTAGAAAAAATGGATTTTGGGCTTAGTATTTGGGCCATGAGCAAAAGAATTTTAGAAAAGTCTTATGTCCAAAGACCATCTTGAAAAATTTTGAAAATAGCTTTGGTCTTTTGGATTTCAAGAAAATTTTATTTTGAGCTTACAATGTACTTAGGTCATATTAGAAAGAAAGCAAACCAAATATGCCATGATTTAAGCCAAGACAAATTAACCATAGTCAAACAACATGCATTTGGGGTAAAAACCTAAGGAAAGTATCTAGGCCAATTACATGAGCTTTAGTCTTTGGGTAAAAAGGCTTAGGTTCCCATAGCAAGTATATACCAAATGGTATGAGGCTATGAGTGGTTATGCTATGCTCGATCTCCATACCTTGAGTGAAAGTATAGTATCCCTCATATAACACAACACGGGTAACACGGGCGTCCTAACACACGCACACGATGTAATCTAATATGATGCAATGGATAATATCATTATAAGAAAGAATAAAATAATAAAAAGACCAACGGAATCAACTTCTCTTGTCCCCAGTGGAGTCGCCACTGTGAGCGGGGATTTTCGTCCCCACTCCAGGTGGAATGATTCTTCCGACTTCGGCACAGTTTAGGCTCGGGGCCTTAGAGAACACGGACCTAAGTCTGGAGAAAATGGAGTCGCCACTCGGACGGGCCAGGAAAAAGAAAGGGGTGGATGACTCGATTCCTAAGGAATCCCCAACCCCCTAATGGGTTCGGAAAGTTGTGTACGTGTGGGGAAGGTGAGAAATGGCCTAGCACCCCCACAACGCTCGGTTCATTGGAACTGGCCTCCTTTATAGGTCTTAATATTATAAAATTCTTAAATATAACAATATTATCCATATTACACACAATAATTAAAATAAAGCATCGATATATTGAAAATCAAAACAATGTCCAAACAAAACAATTAAATGGACACCCATCCAAGGATGGAAACATGTCCTTACATCCTATGCCTAAATAGGACACCCACCGAAAGGTAGAAACATGTCCTTTACATTGGTTCTAAACTAGAAAAGCAATTTAAATTACATGATATTTAACTAATGAGGTACCCACCATGTGGAAACATACCTCTTACAACATTTGAAAATCTAAATAAATCGATAAAAGTAAATAACCATTCATAATAAAGAAATCATTCATCAAAAATATTAAATATCAATAGAAAGTAAACATCCATCCATGATAAATTAATATAAACCAAGCATTGAACTTAAATAAATTAAAGCATATAAAATAAATCAAAGCATAATCAAATATAAAATTGAATAAAGCAAGTAAAGATTCAAATTAGAGCTACTGTTTCCATTTAAGGTTTTTTATTCCGTGTGTTTAGGGTTTTGGAATTTTATGGGTTTAAGCTACTGTGTTTTTAAGAGAATTAAAATGAATTAAAGTTTTATGATTCAAGAAGATGGTAAAATTCTTTGATTAACCAAATTAGGTTTGTGATGTAAAATCGTGAAATTAGAGTTTGGGCTCTTCAAAACATTTAGATAATGACTATTAACTACTGAATTATGTTTTTAAGCTTATTGTGTAAAATTATAACATTTATGTTTATATGTTTTTTATAGTTTTAAAGGATTAGGGTTTAGAAAAAATTAGGGTTTAAGGTTTTAAGGGGGTTAGGGTTCACTGTTTTGGTTTTTGGAGTTGAATTAGGGTTTTAGGATTTTTAATTTAGGGTTTCGGGGAATGAATTAGTTTTTAGAATTTGGAAGAACAATTGATAATTTTATGAAGTTTTATGAAAATAAATCAAACGATTTAAAGTTTATAGAAGCACAAAGGATGTTTTTAGGGCTTTTGGAAAGAAACATAATTCAATTTAGGATTTTGAAAACTTGAAAAACAAATTAGGGGTTTTGAGATTTTGAGGAAACAAAGATAATAATTTGAAACTTTTTTAGAAAACAAAGCAACGAATTAAGGTTTTTAAACTTTAGAAAAGGTGAATTAGGGTTCTTAGGTTTTTGAATTAAAAGAAACAATTAGGTGATTTAGCTACTATGAAGAATAGAATTTAGACAATTGATGCATACCTCCGTTTGTTGGTTCCACCAAAAATTTCTTCTTGGATGAACAAAAACAAAGACAAGCTTTGTTGCCTTTGAATTGCTTGAATTGTTTGTTTTCTCTCTCAAAAAATCAAATTAATTCAAAGCTTTTCCTCCTCAGTTTTGGTTTCAATTTTTCCTCAGATTTCTATCCCAATTTCTTCGTACTTTTTGTGTTGTTTTTGGTATTATTTATAGAAGAATTTTATGGTTAATCCTAGTTATTCACGGAAGCTCATATTGATTAAGAAAAGGAAACTGAAACCTAATTGTATTAGATTTCAGAAAATTTGTGTCGGAAAAATTTCGCTGGAAAAAAAAAACTGCTGCAGAAAAATCGCGCTGGCAAAAAAACTGCTGCGGAAAAAATGCACTGGCAAAAAAGCTGCCGCAGCGATAATGGGCCTGCGGGCCATTTTGCCCATAGGAAATTCCTGCAAGTGAAATGGCAAAGCCATTTTGTCCGCAAGCCAAGCAGGAAACTCCTGCGGGCGAAATGGCCCACGGCCATTCGTCCCGCGCTAGTTTTCGGCGATGATTTTTCCATCGCCGATTTTTCCGTTGCCGATTTTTATTTTTATTTTTTTGATTTTTATTTGTTTATTTTTATTTTTTATTAATAAAAATTAGGTACTAAAGTAAAAATTATTTAATTAAGATAACAAAAATTATTTTGGTCTAATTAAAATATATTGGACAACACAAATTATTTTGGACTAATTAAAATATATTGGACCGGACTGGGTCAAAAATTAAGGGTCTACATAGGTTTCTAACTTTTGGTGGGTGTCCTATTAGTTTAGACATGGATGATGTAAGGGCATGTTTCCATCTTTGGATGGGTGTCTATTTATTTGCTTTGTTTGGACATTGCTTTGATGTTAATATAATGATGCTTTATTTCAATTGTTGCATGTAATATGGATAATATTATTATATTTAAGAATTTTATAATATTAAGACCTGTAATGGAGGCCGGTTCAAATGAACCAGGTGTTCTCATCTTCCCCACACGTACCCAATTTTCCCAACCCATTAGGTGGTTGGGGATTCCTTAGGAATCGAGTCATTCACCCCTTTCTTTTTTTCGGCCCGTCCAGGTGGCAACTCCATTTTCTCCGAACTTAGGTCCGTGTTCTCTAAGGCCCTGAGCCTAAATAGTGCCGAAGTCGTAAGAACCATTCCACCGGGAGTGGGGCCGAAAATTTCTGCTCACAAAAATAAAAGTTTTTACAACACTCGAATTAGAAAAACCAACATTCTTAACCAAAAACTAAATCTCAAACATGATAGCTGAATTAAGAATTTCAAAACAAAAATCTAACATATCTAAAATCTAAAAATTCAGAGTTAAAAGATTGAGCATAAAATTCCAAGGACTCAAAAGTCATGAACGAAGTAAGAAAGTGTAAGTTTTCTCTTAAGTTTTTTGGCCCCTTCATAAAATGCATTGCTTGAAACATTAATTTTTTTTTAAAGGAGCTCGACTTATTTGAACTGATACTAACTTTTTGATGCAAAGGTAAATATTTGTGATGCCGACCCCCAGTTACTTAGTTAGAATCACCATTCAAATGGCAACTAGCACTATTCATGATTCCACCTCATTTGTTTCAATTCAAGAGTTAAAATTAGCAAAATAGGGATATATTTTCAAAGCTCCTGAAAAATTGTTTTAATTTATTTAATTAATTTTTTTAAAGTGGTGAAGAACTTAAGATGATAAAGATGCCATACTAAGTTCGACTCAAGTATCTAAAGAATTGGGATACGCTAAAAAATGTAACTAAGGCTTTAAACTTCAGATGTGCGACTCTCATGAATTAACTACCTAATTCAGACTATCACATTTAGTCTTTAGCAATCAATTAAGAAAATTGAGTCAACTTCAACAAGAAATTGTCGTTCGTTAAATCAATCATTATTTTAATAAAAAGAGGAACCATTTCACTTTATATTATAATAGCGATCTAGTTTACTTGAATTCAAAAATAAAATCAAAGAAACTAAATGAGATGAATGCAACAAATGGCAAAAGAAAATGAAAGCAAAAGCTCAATCTATAAAATATCCTCTCCCCCACACTTAAGACTCACATTGTCCCAAATGTGTGTAAAATAATAGAAAGAACAAAAGAGAGAGAGCTGCCCTGACATGTTCTGAATCGACATATATGAATAGGTATCCAGAAGTGTTATGATGTTGAAAGAGTTACATGACAAAAAACTAACATGAAAAATGGTGAAGATTCATATATATATATAAATAGAAAGAAATAAAAAAAAGAAAAAAAAGAAAAGAAAAGGAAAAAGAAAAAGAAAAAAAGAAAAAAAAATAAAAAACAACAGTATGAACTGGTGAAAAGTACAATCATCCATACTCAAGGTCATATGAAATGGTCTTGAGTTCAAAGTTGGGTGGATCAATCATAGATGTTTGTGACTTCTGTTCTTTTGGTATTTCAATGGTTTCATATGCCCAACTCTTTAATGATTTGCTTGCTTCAAGATAAGCAAGTTGCTCCATTAATTCTTGATCCTCAATATTATCCTACAATAAACACAACTCAAAGGGATCCTTGGAAACAACGTTAGTAACACAATTTAATGTTTCATGCTCAATGATATCATTGCATGAATCCACCTTATTAAGTGTATGTGGGTGCTTCATAGCATAGTGTATATTAAAAACAACTTTCTCATTTTCCACTCTTAAGGTCAATGTGCCATCATGGACATCGATAAGGGCACAAGATGTATTCAAAAATGGCCTACCAAGGATAAGCGAAACATCTGTATCCTCCTCTACATAAATGACAACAAAATCATTGGGAAAAAAGAAATCACCAACTTTTACCAACACATCCTCTATAATGCCACGAGGGTGAATTACTGATTTATTAGCAAGTTGAATGGCCATGAGTGTTAGTTTAGGTTCTCCCACACCTAACTCTTTAAACATCTTGTAGGGCATAACACTTATTTTATCCACCAAGTCAGCCAATGGACTTCAAACTTCAAGATTACCTAACAAATATGGAATAGTAAAACTACCAGGATATTTTAATTTCTTAGGCAATCTCTTCTGCAAAATCACTAAACTCTTTTCTGACAATTGCACCAAAGATACTTCCTTAAGTTTCCTTTTGTTAGAAAGGATATCTTTCAAAAATTTAGCATATTTGGGCATCTGTGATAAAGCTTCAGCAAATGGAATATTTATAAACACTTGGCAGTCTTGGGCGGTGGAAAATATTTCTCTAAGATTTTTTCTGCCAATTGACCCCATGTGTTGAAAGTGTTTGATGGGAAAGATTTCATCCATTTCTTAGATTGATCTCTAAGTGCAAATGGGAATAAACTCAGCCTAATTGCATCTTCGGAGACATTCTGTATCTTGAATGTGTTGCATATTTCTAGAAAAGTCTCAATATGTGCATTAAGATCTTCATCTGGGAACCTATCAAACTGACAAGTCTGCTGCACCATTTAAATTACATTTGTTTTTATCTCGAATTTATTTGCAGCAATTACCGGTCTCTGTATGCTCGAATCGGCCCCATTAAGAGTGGGCCTAGCAAATTCTTGCATTGTCCTTGGCTCATTTCCTGCCATCACTTTCAGTTCTTTATCTGAGCCGAGATCTTTAAAGTTTGGTTCCGTTTCTACCAGAACTACTTCCCCTTCTTCCTTTCACTTTCTCCTCAACATTCTCTCTAGCTCTTGATCAAATTCAAGTAATTGGGAAGAGCTAGCTCAGGTCATAAACGGGAAGAAGTACCTAGAATGACAATCAATAAGCAAGAACTAATGTTAAAACAAATAAAATAAAAAATAAATCAACAGTCTTGATTATATTACTAATATTGAAAATCATTGTCCCCAGCAACGGCGCCAAAAACTTGATGGCACATTTATGCTGTCGCAGTGATACCGCAAGTGCACGAGTCACTCAAGTAATAAAATAGTGAGTAAGTTATTATTCCACTGGGGACAAGGTCAAATATTAATGCAAATTTCAACTGTTTTTTAGCGAATCAATAGCTTGTGTGATGATTAAAACAAAAGATGAATTACTTAATAAACTAAAGTGAAGAAAAACTGAATGTTGTGCAACAAAAGTTGATGATGAAAATACTATCCAGATATTGGATCCTCCTAGCTATAAAAAGCATTTATGAATATCAATTCAATTAAATCAAATAATAGATTTGAATTGGCATTTCCCTAAATTAGATTAAAGCCTGTCTCAAGTGAATTAATTCCTAATCACTAAGTAGAATGCTAGGGATCTGTTCTCAAACATAATTAAATAGATCTTGCAATAAGAACAGGGAACTTTAAACCAAAGGGTCTTGTAAGTCTATCTCAAGCACTCCAATCAACCCTCAATCCTAATGAGCATTCTATTCATATCAAGCTTTCTCAAGTCAATAATATGAAAATTACAACCAATCAATAAGCATGTTATTATCAATTGGAAATAAGAAATTAAGAATCAAAAGGATAAAATAACTCAATGAAATGATTTAATTTAATAAGAATTATTCAATCCATATAATAAAGCAAAGGTTCATCAATATCTAGATAGACAAAATGTTTAGCTCGTGTTCATAATAAGAAAACCAAAATATAGGAAATAAGTAAAAGAATTCAAACAATCCATAATGAACGATTTGTGTTTCTTCACTTCAATCCTCGAATCTTGGATTAAATCTTGCATGAATTGGATCTTCACCTTCACTCTTGGTTGCCAAAACCTCTCTTTTTCTCAGGAAGTCGGCTTTGAAAATAAAACTAGATCCCTAATTCGCTCTTTAGCTCAGATTTTATAGCCCAAATATTTTTGCCTGACACGCCCGTGTCTGTGGGCGTGTCAATGGTGCTATTTCAAACTTTAATGACATGGGCAGTGACATGCCCATGTCCTTGGGTGCGTTGTTACTACTACAATATTGAGTTAGGGACACAGTCAGAGACAAGCCCATGTCATTGGGCATGTCACAGCTTCTGTGAGTCAGGAGTAATGGCATGTTCAGTGACATGCCCATGCCTCTGGGTGTGTCGAAGCTTTTGTAAAGTAGTTGAATGACACGGCCACTGACATGCCCATGTCACTGGGCTTGTCACTTGAAGAATTTGCCCAAAATAGCTTCTTCCCTTGTCTTTCGTCCTTGATTCCGGCCTAAATAACCTTAAGGTCTCAACATGTCAAAAGTTCCTAGAATCAACCCTAATAAACACTTGAACAAACAAATTAAACTCAATTTGACAATAAATATATTAAGAATAGGGACAAAAATATCATCAATTATACACTTATCATCTCCCAAAACAAATCTATCAATATATATACAAATATAAGTTCCTTTTTTTAAATCCAACATTTAACACAAAAGAAAATCTTTATAATTTACATTAAATACATGTTTTTAAATATACTGTACATACTCAAATACATTTCAAAAAGTTTAAAATGAATACATGATATGCAGGTGGCACTAGTCTGTAGAAGCTCTAAAATCTTCACAATAAGCAACTATAGCCTATACCTGGTGTGGTTTAGTAGAACTCTCTGGATCCTCCAGATCTGCCCTATCATCTGCACAATGAAATTCATTCGTGCTAAGCACTTTGCCTAGTAGTACATACTTTGATATAAATAAATCACATTCTTTAAATAATGCCATGAATGCACTATACTTTGATATAAATAAATCACATTCTTTAATACTCAACACATATATACATTATTAAACATGTCAATCATCCACACACATTGGACGTAAAAATTCTTATATAATGGTCTAGTTCCAGAAATATTGTCTTAGGCTAGCTCATTCATCTACGACACCAATGTGTCTCACCTGAAGGCGTAATGAGTTTTGCGACACCAATGTGTCTCACTCAAAGATGTAAAAATCCAATAACAATAATTCAAAACTAAACTCTATATAAGGTGACATGCAAGCACATTTTTTGACTTCTTTCCATATTTCTCTAATTTTTTTTCATTTTTATCATTCTTTTTCAAGTTTTTTACTTATAAATAATATTATCATCACATTTACAACAAATGTGGCTCACTTTCACATTTTTAATGCATAACTTATACTTTTCACACTTTATCACATATATCACATTTAGCCATTCTCTAATGGCTTACCATGCCATAATATATGTAAAACAAGCATTGTTACTTAAAATAATGTCATACACACACATTCACTAATATCAAGTGACATCACACATTTTACATATAAAATGTGTTATGTTTCAAGCAATGCATTAATTTATACAAGTACCAAAGTATGCACTAACCTTAGATTTAGACTCTTCCAAGCTAAAAAACACACTTTTCACCACTTCCTCAAAATGTTCTTCAGCATTAAGGCTGGATAACTAGCTTTTACTCAATGCCTATTCAAAATATGAATAAGAAGGTAGAATATGAAATTATTGTTCAAGAGGAAACACCATCTGTCAAACCCAAATTTGACCAGCCCACGCCAATATAATGCCACACCCTTTTTCATAAAGGTTAGCTAGGTCTAAAAAGGAAAAGGAGGAGAAGGATATTTTAGAAACTTTCCAAAAACTCGAGGTAAATATTCCTGTACTTGATGCAATTAAATAGGTACCTCGATATGCCAAGTTTCTAAAGGAGTTATGCACCAACGAGAAAAAGCTCAATGGCAATGACAAGGTAAGTGTAGGAGAAAATATATCTGGTGTGATGTAACATCATTATACCATATATACGCATAATACACACACAATGGTAGGTATAAAATATGAATATACAGTATGAGCATGTCACAGCTCTATTTTTATAAACATTTCCATATTTATTATAAAATATTTTTAAAACCATAACATACTTAGAAGACAAATGAAAAATAAATTTATGTTTTTTAAAAAAACTAAAATTACATATTTTACACTAAAAATCTCTAGAAAAAATTCGTCAGAGTTTTGGCTGTATTTTGGACAATCCCAAAATTTCAATTTATACAACCTACAATATAAAACACTCCCAAATATATTTTTTATACATCCATTGCTCCAAAATGGCCTGACGGCCAAACTTAACCAATATTTCAAAAAATATTCAAACAGTTTTAGATATTAATATATATATATATATCCCATTTTTCAACTTCCAACATTTAACCTAAAAGAAGAATTTTTATAATTTACATCGTGTCCACATTTATAGATATACTGTACATATTTTACAAAATGTCCAAATTAAAGTTTAAAATATTTACATGAGATGCAAATGGCTCTAGTCTATGGCAGCTCAGCGATCTCCAAAATGACCACTACAACCTAGACTAGTGTGGTATAGCAACACTATCCAGAGTCTCTGGATCAACCCTGTCACCTCCGCAATGAATTTCAGTTGCGCTAAGCATATTGTCAGTAGTACATAATTTGGTATAAATGAATTGAAAATGATGTTATATATATGATATCATAAAATACAGTATTTGTCAATGCCAAGCAATGTATACATAAAATTTATTAACAAGCCAATCATCCACACAATCACAATGGGCCCATATAACCCTAAATATTGTTCTAATTTCAGAACTATTATCTTGGGCTATCTCATTCATTTGTGACACCAACATGTCTTGCCCAAAGGCAACATGCTATCAGTGACACCAGTGTATCTCACCTGAAGGCATCATGCTATCAGTGACACCAGTATGTCTCACCCAAAGGTGCCATACTATCCAATAATACTATTTTGAAATCATACTGTATATAAGGCAACATACAATTATATTTCATTCTCACCTACTCATAATCAACATCATTTCCCCATACATTACAAATGTAGCTTATTTTACATCCTAGCGCAATATTTGCACTTTTCTTATTTTTCACATATCATCACTTTTATTCATTTTTAAAGGTCATATCCTACAACATTTAATTCAAAATAAGGATTGTTACTTCAAACAATGCCACACATACATACACATTACCAATCAAGTATCATAACACATTTACCATATTCAATGTTTTATGCCTAAAAACAATGCAATCATTGTTGTTAAATGCCAAAATATGTACATACCTCTTTAAAGCACAAAAATGAACCAAAGCACTTTCACTTCAAAATTCCTTATCACCCTTCACTACTAGGTTGGTGCAATAACTATTTACTCAAAACCTATTCAAAATGTGAATATATACCATACATTAGAATCACATTTTCAAGTGTTTAAAGGAGAAGACATAAATTAAAACACATTCCACCATTTTCCCCTTTTCTTAGCCCTATACACTTTAACATTAGAACTACAATTAACCAAATCCAAATTGAGTTTTAAGCTCAAATATGTCTATAATATCATATTTTAAGACACTTTAAGCAATTAAACTCAATTAAGAAACATCCCTTCCAAAACCCTATAATGTGCCTTAACTCACTTCAATTCTTATTCTCCATTCCAACCACTTCCAAATATCAATTTGAGTCCATTTTCATCATTTAAATCATTTAATAACTCATTTTAAATCATAAAACCAAATAAACATGCATACTTTTACCAACTTCTTCTAAAACCCTAAAATCATATACTACCTTTTCCAAACTCTAGCCAAACCCAACATTTTCTTTAATCTAACCTTAAAATCATTACCTAATCATCAAAATAATATGTTCTCTAACCTTAAAACCAATTATAACATACTATTCCAAAAATACAAATCTCACATAATCGTATATAACCATAAAATATTAAAATAGAGTAAGAAAGCTTACTTTTGATGGGAGAAACTTCAAAGTCACCCTAAAACCCTAAAGAAACTTGAAAATTTTGATGTAAGAAGAAGCAAAAATCTTCCCTCTACACCTATGTAGAATACAACCAGGAGAGAGGAAAAGGAAGAAGAAGACAACTTTGGTTTTTCTTTTTTTCTTTCATAAATTTTCATATCCATATATATATTTTAATATTTTAATTAATTAATTAATTATTTATTTATTAAATTCAAATTTTTATCTTCCATCCATAATTAATTTATTTTTGAATTTTTTCTTTTAACCCTTTTCATTTTACTATTCAACCTTTGACTTTTACCTCTTTACCTTTGACTTTTTATATGTCACTTATATCTCACACATATATAACATATATAAACTTTCTTCTCAATTCTAACTCTTCATTTCTCTCTAAAATAATTTATTTTAATTTAATTTAATTTTTATTTAACTTAGCAAAAATACGGACATTATAACTTTTTAAAAAACATTAATCTATCTTTTTATTTATCTTTTAAGTATGTTATGATTTTTAAAATATTTTATAATAAATATGGAAATGATAGTAAAAGTAGAACTGTAACATTCTTATACTGTATATGCATATTTTACATATGTCATTATGTGTGTATTATGCATATATATATGGTATAAGGGTGTTACATGTGATTAAAAGGAAGTTACCTCCTAAATGCAAGGACTAAGGCATGTTCGCTATCTCATGTAAAATATGCAACTTAGGCATAAAAAGAGCTATGCATGATTTAGGGCATCTATTAATATTATGCCTTTGTTTATTTACTCTTCATTACAAGCTGGTCCTATTAAAGAGACATGTGTAATCATACACTTAGCTAATAGGTCTATACTTTATCCTAAAGGAGTATTAGAAGGTGTGTTGGTTCATGTGAAGGGGCCTATTGTAGACCCTTAATTTTTCCCTGAATGAGTTTTATTTTAATGAAAGACCTAAATTAAATTTAATCTAATTGAATTAGGTCCAGTTGAAGTTAAACTAATTGAAATACAGACCAACTCGGTTTGATTGGGTTAGCCAAGCTCAAAATGAGCCAAATATGAGCCAAATAACCCATGAGCCAAGCCCATAAGCAATTTGGCTAGCCAAATTAGTCACAAGCCATGGTCATGGTGAATTTGGCATGCTAAATTCACTATGCAAAATTCATTATGGACACTTGACCATGGCAAATTAGCAAGCCCAAATTCTCCATGGTCCTTTAGTTTGAGTTTTATATGGGTTATTAAGCGATTTTAAGCTTCCTAAATAATGTGGGACTTCAAATAGCTTTTGGATAAGCAAATATTAGGGTTTTAATTGAATGATCTTTGCCTATAAATATATGATTAAAAGCACATGGAAAAAAGAGGCAGAGAGTTAGAAGCAACAATGATTAACACACACAACATATTATCAATCCATAAAACAAGACAACATACAAAGACAGTGACATACTGTCTTTGTTTTGCTAACCCAGAATTCCAAATTGTTGCAAGCAAAAGTTTGATCAATGTTTAATTTTGGTGGAGCCAACCAACAAAGGTATGTTCTCTAAGTTTAATTCATTTAAATTCAATATAGGATGCTTTGGTGATGGTTTTGAATACTGAGTATTTTTATTCCTTCCAGTATTTTATATTCATTAGTTAAAATTCATATTTGTTTTATTAAAACATGTCCAGTGGTTGTTGGTTTTAAGATTCATAGTAGCTATTTGTTTGTCAACATTGTTTTTAAACCACAGTAGTAACTAAACTTTCAAATATTAACTAGCAATAAGTTAATTTAGTTTACAATAATCATATAAACCCTTTGAATCATCTTTGCATAGTAATCTGTTAAGACTTCTAGTATCAATTTACAAAAACATATCCCATACAATCATACAGTGGTCTTCTTTATCCAATTACAGTAACCTAGTTTTCCAAATATCCAAAACCCTAATCTTGTTTTTCTAAAACCAAATACCTTAATCATATTTTTATAAAACCAAAATCCTAATTTCTAAATTAAAATCTTAAAAATGTAATTTCCAAACCAAACCCCTAATTTTCATCCAAAAACCTAATTTTGTATTTAAAATCCTATAAGCCATAATTCAAGATGTAAATCCTAATTTCTACAAATATAAAACCCTAACTTATATAGAAACTCTAATTTCCCAACAAAACCATATCCTATAAACCATCTACCTCTCCTGCAAGGGGCACTGCCCTCTTGATCCCCCGCTAACCAACTAGCGGGACTGTTGTAAGCGAGACCCTCATCATCACGACCTATATTTCATTAATGGGTTAATATTAAGATCTATTTATAAATTGTAATTTTTATAATTAACTTTAACTTCATTAGTTTAGCCCTAATTTACAATTGTTTATGCAATGTTTGGTTATTTATTTGATTACTTCATTTACCATGGATGATTATTAAGTATTTATTGATTGTATTTTTAATAGACTTGTAAAAAGGCATGTTATCACTCGTGAGTGCATTATTTATTTAATTTATTTATTTTTATAATTTAATTTTATTAAAGACTTTGGAATAATTGTAAGGGATATGTTTCTACCAATTGGTGGATGTCCTATTTTTATTTACTTATACTTTGGACATTTGAAACTATTGTAAGGGCAAGTTTCTATTTTGTAGGAGTGCCCATTTTGTTGGTTTGAACTTTCTTGATTTTAATGAAAATTTCTTTGCTTCTATTACATGTAGTATGGATGATATCATAATGCTTAAGAATTTAGTATTATTTAGACCTGAAAAGGAGGTTAGTTCTAATGAATCAGGCTCTATGTGGGTGCTGGGTCATTCTCACCTTCCCCATGTGTACCCAACTTTTTGAACCCATTAGGGGGTTGGGAATTCCTTAGGAATTGAGTCAATCACCCTTTTCTTTTTCTTGGCCTGTCCGGGTGGCGACTCCATTTTCTCTGGGTTTAGGCCTGTATTTTCTTAGGCCCTGAGCCTAAAAGTGCCAAAGTCGCAAGAACCATTCCACATAGGAGTGGGGATGAAAATCCCCACTCATAGTTATATTTCCTATTGGCTTTTATATACTTGATATAGAGGAAATCAAATTTTCTAACTCTTGTAAAATCTTATTCGGTCGACCTTTTCTTAGTACAACTAAAACCAAGGCATATGTGCTTAATGGTACACTCACTATGGAGTTTGATGGAGAAGTTGTGAAATTTAATATTTACGATGTTATGAGATATCCTTGTGATGTATCTTGTGTGTATGGTGTGAATATTGTGGATCTTTTAAGTCAATAAATTTTTGAGCTATATAATACTAATGATTTAAATGTTATTTGTAAGAGTCTTAACGTAGGCACTTTGACAAATTTGAAGGAAAAATTTGTTATTGATAAAAATCTTCAAGATGTAGTATGTGAGATGGAAGCCCTTAAATAAATACAAAATAATATCTTAAAATGTGAATTACCATCATCTCACATCAAGCTTTTTACCTTTTGTTGTGCTAGCGCCAAATTTAGAGTTGAAACCGCTGCTTGTGTAATATCCCAAAGTGTGCCCTAGAAGTTTTAATACAATTGTTGTTTGATTGGAATTAAATGTATATATGTTTTTGTAAAGGAAATGATTGTGTTAATGGAATGTATATGTTGTATATATGTTAATATATATAACATATATGTTGGTCAAATGTAGAGTCAAGGTAAGAAGATATTTTAGTTTGGGATGTGTGAAATTACTATAAAGGGCACTTGATTAAGAAGAAAACTGGACCATATGAGAAGAGGGTATGTTAGTAATTGTGCTTGTAGAATTGCTTGGTGGAGATTTAAAGAGGAAGAAAAGGTTGACTTGTCTTCATTTTTCTTTTCTTTGCATTTCTTGGCCGGCTACCAAAGGGAAAGAGAGAGCAAAAGAGGTCTTCTAAATTCTAAGCTCAGATTGAAGGAAGAATCAAAGGATTAAGTTGGAGATTTGTGGAATTTCTTCAAATTAGGTAAGTACTCTCTTGTTTTCCTTTGTTATTTTTGAAGTTGTATTTGAAGTGAGTTTTGATTTGTTGAGATTATGATTTGGTGGGGTTGAGATGTGATTATAAGTGTTTAAATTGGTTGTAAGTTAAATTGGTGTTTGTTTTGGTTTGAAAATGGTAAGTTGAGTGGATATTGAAATTGAAAGAATAAGAATGATGTTGGTTTAGGGTTTTGAAGTGGTATGTGTTTAAATGTGTTATTAATGATTTGTTATTGAGAATATTGTGATGAATATGTAAAATAAGTGTTAATGACATTGTTTATATCCATTTGAATGAGGCTATGTTGTGCACAATGAGTTTAAATGCAATCAAAAGAGTTTTGGTCACATTTAGGGTTTTGGTCATGTGAGACACGGCAACACGGCCAAGACTTAAGATTTTTGGGAGACACGGCCAAGTTCAAGGAAATTTGGCCGTGTTGGATCAATTTTGGAGAGACACGGCCACTGGCTTGGCCGTGTCCCTTGACTGTGTTTGCTACTGCCTATTTTATGTTGAGAGACACGGCCGTGTCCCTTGCCCGTGTTTGCTACTGGATTTTTGTGTTGAGAGACACGGCCACAAGCTTGGCCGTGTCCCTTGAGTGTGTTAGCTAAGGTGATTGTTCTTTGCTCTTCTTGTATTGTTTTGATTCTTCAAGGGTCTTTATGCACCTAAACATGAAAATAAACATTGTAAACACACTTAAAACAATAATGATACAAACAAATGTATGTGGAAGATTCTAAATCTATGAATA
This sequence comes from Garcia nutans, assembly GCA_947685225.1. Classification (NCBI taxonomy): domain Eukaryota; kingdom Viridiplantae; phylum Streptophyta; class Magnoliopsida; order Malpighiales; family Euphorbiaceae; genus Garcia; species Garcia nutans. The sequence continues at coordinate 44,676,071 of CANTUV010000045.1, forward strand.
ATGTAAATTGAGACATAAAGAGATGTGAATGATATGATTGAAGCATGTCTAGATGATATGGTTGAGTAATGATATATGTGTTTAGTGAATGTAATTGATGTTGTATATTATGTTGATGAAATGTGAAAAGTGCAAGATGTGATGATGAAATGAAATGTGAAAGATATGGTGTTATGAAGAGTTGTTTTATTGTGATTTGAGATCATATGAGATGATTGAGGCATGGTTGCCTAATTTGCTTATGAAAATGAAATGAATTTAGAAAGAAATGTTTAAAGATTTATGAATGGGCCCAGAGAGCTGGGCAACCGAGCTTGGACTACCGACCTGGTTGGGGAAAGGTTCGATACAGTTAGTATTGTACGTACCTATTTGCCTCCTGCGGAACCATGCGGACCCATTGGAATGGGAAACCGAACTTGGACTACCGACCTGGTTAGGGAAAGGTTCGTTACTGATAGTTTTATATGTGCCTATCTGCCTCCTGCGGACCCCTGGGATTGACAGTGACTTGAGGCCCAGTGGGCAACCGACCTGGTTGGGGGAAGGTTCGTATATGAAGCCATGGTTGTTGGCTATAATGATGAACTTGAATGAGTATGATGAATGGTGATATAATATAATTGTTGATATGACATTGAACAAACTAAAATGTTGAAATGTGATATTCTTTTGAATGATGTATGTAATTGATTGTGACATTGCATTTTAGCATAATGTTAGTATACTATGTACTACTAAGCCGTTGGCTTAGCGCGATAGTGTTTGATCGCGCAGGTGACAGAGTTGAACCCGAGAGCTCCACGAGACCGAGTGAGAGTAGACATTGAAGAGTTTATTTGGGACTTAAAGATCAGAGAAGAGCTGCCAATCATGTATATATTCTATGTTTTGTAAACTTTGATTTATAACATATTTGTAATAACTTCCGCTGTGAATTAATAAATGTTTTTATATATGATGTCTTTTGCATTTCTTTTAAAATGTTTGAGATTGGTTTCTCTTATTTACAAAGATATTTTTTGTGTCTTTTTAAACCGTAGCATTTTCTATATTCAGTATACGTATATTACGATCGTTTAAGCATGCTTGGTACGTATACGGGATATAGGGGTGTTACAATTATTTTGGTATCAGAGCCTAGGTTTGAGATTCTCAACCTAGGTCAAGTGTAAGAAAAAGAATGTTTTGATTTTAAAAAGTGGATTTTTGAATGACATACATGTTGGTATTGGCAGTCTCTGATCTTTAATGAGAGGTATTCTGCTGTGTTTGCAGATATAGGTTGTGATGGATCCTCATTTGCGTCAGTCAGTTGAGGGTAGTGAGGAGAGTGTTGCTCCTGATGATGGAACTAGAGTGGATAGTGCTGGAGAGGCACCTGCTTCTGTGTCGGGGGAACCAGCTGGTGAGGATGTTCCACCAGTTTGGCTTAGGCATGTGATAGAGGCTTTGAGGCCAGCACCAGTGCAACCACCGCCACCCCCACAGCCTTTGATATCAGTGAGACAGTATGATAAACTAAGGAAGTATGGAGCAGAGGATTTTCTAGGTACTATTGATCCAACTGTAGCTGAGCAGTGGCTAGATAAAGTACAGAGAATATTTGTTCAGTTACAAGCCACTCCAGAAGAAAATTTTGATTATGCGAGATCCTTGTTGCAGAAGGATGCATATAATTGGTGGAAGACAGTCCCCCATGCTATGGATGATCCACCTACCTTGTCCTATGCTGATTTTCTAAGAGAGTTTGAATTGAAGTATACTCTGAGGGAGTATAAGGATGTGAAGAAAATGGAGTTTCTAAGCTTGAAGCAAGATCACCGGACTGTGACGGAATATGAGCTAGAGTTTATCCAGTTGAGCCAGTATGCTGGGGGTATTATATCTGATGAGATAGATAGATGCAAGAGATTTGAGGAGGGATTGAGGCCCTCTATCTTGTGCCTGGTGGCTGGATCTAGATATCATGATTTTCCCCAGCTTGTTGCAGCAGCTCGGAGTGTGGAGCGAGCTCAAGGTATTGTAGCAGCTGCTTCAGAGGAAGAGATCAGGGTTAGAAGGCCCCAGTTTGAGGCAGGGTCTTCGTCTATGAAAAGAGGTAAAGGAAGTTTTGTTCCTCGGGTTAGTAGGAGTCAGAGGCCAGCCGGTAGGTCAGTACAGTTTCAGAGGCAGAGATCTAGACCTACAGTTTCAGTGGCGAGTGCTCCTGCTCCAGTAGTTCAGAGATCCACTCCACCTAGATGTTCTCAGTGTGGAGGTTATCATAGAGGTGTTTGTTGGAAGAGTGGTGGACCAGCTGTATGCTTCAGATGTGGATCTCCTGATCATTTTGTGAGAGATTGTCCTGAGAGACAGGAGCAGATGTCAGTAGATACTGCAGCCTCTCGACCTAGTGTGAGGGGAAGTCGAGGAGGCAGAGGTTTCAGCAGAGGAGGCAGATCTGGGTTCAGTTCTAGAGGAGGTTCTACATCCAGGGAGAGTAGACCAGAGGGGGCTGGATCTTCTCAGAGGATTTATGTGATGCAGAGACAACCAGATGCTACTGCAGTCATTGCTGGTACTTTCTCTTTATTTGATATCTCAGTGCTTGCTTTGATTGATCCCGGATCCACGCATTCATATATTAGTGCATCTATTTTGCCTGTGTATGATATGCATGCTGAATCCCTAGGATTTGATGTATTGGTGACAAATCCTTTAGGGCATAGTGTGATTGTTAGCATAGTGCACCGAGATAGTGCAGTAGTGGTTCAGGGTGAGGAGTTCCTTGGAGATTTGATTGAGATGCCTTTTAAGGAGTATGATTTGATCCTAGGGATGGACTGGCTATCTAGGCATGGAGCTGTGGTTGACTGCCAAAAGAAAGTTGTTACCTTGAGAACCAGTGATGATAGAGAGGTGATAGTATCTAATGAACAGGGACAGCTAGCATCTTTGTTTGTTTCAGCTGTTGCAGCTAGGAGATTGATTAGAAAAGGGTGCGATGCTTACCTTGCTTATGTTGTGGATACTAGAGTAAAGGGTTCTCAACTTGATAGTATACCCATAGTCGCAGAGTTTCCAGATGTGTTTCTAGAGGAGTTGCCAGGGTTGCCTCCTGAGAGAGAGGTAGAGTTTGGTATTGAATTATTGCCTGGTACCACTCCTATCTCTATTACTCCTTACAGAATGGCACCTGCTGAGCTGAGAGAATTGAAAGTGCAGTTGCAGGAGTTGTTGGATAAAGGGTTTGTTCGCTCTAGTGTTTCACTGTGGGGAGCTCCTATTTTATTTGTAAAGAAGAAGGATGGTACTATGAGATTGTGTATCGATTATAGGCAATTGAACAAAGTGACTATTAAAAATAAATATCCTTTGCCTAGAATTGATGATCTCTTTGATCAATTGAAGGCTGCAGCAGTGTTTTCCAAAATTGATTTGAGATCAGGGTACCATCAGTTGAGGGTCAGGGCTGAAGATGTTCCTAAGACCGCATTTCGGACCAGGTATAGGCATTATGAGTTTCTAGTTATGCCTTTTGGTCTGACGAATGCACCTGCAGCTTTTATGGATTTGATGAATAGGGTGTTTAGGCCCTATTTGGATCAGTTTATAGTGGTCTTTATCGATGTTATTTTGGTGTATCCGCATAATAAGGAGGAGCATGACATGCATCTGCGGATTGTGTTGCAAATTTTGAGAGAGAAGCAATTGTTTGCTAAACTGTCGAAGTGTGAGTTTTGGCTTGACCAAGTAACTTTTCTCGGTCATATAGTTTCAGCAGAGGGTATTAAAGTTGATCTGAATAAAGTTGAAGCTATTTTGAATTGGAGTCCACCAAAGTCTGTGACTGAAGTTAGAAGTTTTCTGGGTTTAGCAGGCTATTATCGACGGTTTGTGAAAGGATTTTCTTTGATAGCTACTCCACTTACCAGATTGCTTGGAAAGGGAGTTAGATTTGTGTGGACAGATCAGTGTCAGGCTAGCTTTGATCAGTTGAGAGAAATGTTAACTCAAGCACCTGTTCTTACTTTACCTGTGGAAGATAAACCATATGTGATTTATAGTGATGCTTCACATAGTGGTTTGGGTTGTGTTCTGATGCAAGAAGGTAAAGTTATAGCTTATGCTTCCCGACAGTTGAAACCGCATGAGCTCAATTATCCGACCCATGATTTAGAGTTAGCAGCCATTGTGTTTGCATTGAAAATTTGGCGACATTATTTATATGGGGAGAAGTGTTTTATCTATACTGATCATAAGAGTTTGAAATATTTGGGTGTCCAGAGAGAGCTCAATCTTCGACAGAGAAGATGGTTGGAATTGATTAAAGACTACGACTGTTTGATTGATTATCATCCTGGTAAGGCAAATGTTGTTGCTGATGCCTTGAGTCGGAAGTCTTTAGCAGGTTTGACTGTTTATTCGCTCTCGTTGCTTGTTGAGTTGAGAGCGTTGTGTGCTAATTTTGTATCTTATGATGATGGTGTATTGTTGGCACAGTTGCTGTTGAAACCAGTGTTGTTGGATCAAATTAAAGAAGCTCAAGTGGCTGATGAAAAGATTCAAAAGATTGTTTCAGATTGTCAAAATGGAAAGAGTCGAGATTTTATTGTGAGAAGTGATGGAAGTCTTTGGTTTAAGAACAGATTGTGTGTACCTGATGATGTTAACTTGAGAAGGATTATTTTAGAAGAAGCACATCAATCTGTATTTGCTATGCATTCGGGCAATACGAAGATGTATCATGATTTGAAGCAATATTACTGGTGGTCCGGTATGAAGAGAGACATTGCAGATTTTGTATCCAGATGTCTCACATGTCAGAGGGTAAAAGCTGAGCATCAAGTTCCAACAGGGTTGCTTCAACCTTTGTCAGTGCCTGAATGGAAATGGGAAAGAGTGACAATGGATTTTGTGTCTGGTTTACCATTGACACAAAGGAAGCATGATGCTATTTGGGTAATTATTGATAGGTTGACTAAGACAGCTCATTTTCTACCGGTTCGGATGGATTACTCTTTGGAGAGGTTAGCTGAGCTGTATGTCCATGAGATTGTGAAGTTACATGGTATTCCAATTTCTATAGTGTCTGATCGAGATCCCCGGTTTACTTCCAGGTTTTGGAAGAGTTTACATGGTGCTTTGGGTTCTCGACTATGTTTCAGCACTGCTTTCCATCCGCAGACAGATGGGCAGTCTGAGAGGGTGATACAGATTATTGAGGACAAGTTGAGAAGCTGTGTCATTTATTTCTCTGGAAGTTGGGATGGATTCTTACCACTTGTTGAATTTGCTTACAATAACAGTCATCAATCCAGCATTGGTATGGCACCATTCGAAGCGTTATATGGTAGACGGTGTAGGACACCTCTATGTTGGAATGAACTTAGGGAAAGTAAGTTAGTTGGTCCTGATTTGGTTAAAGAAACTGAAGAGAAAGTGAAAATGATTCGAGATAGATTGAAAGTAGCTTCAGATAGACAAAAGTCTTATTCAGATTTGAAGAGGAGAGACATTGAGTATAATGTTGGAGAGAAGGTATTTTTGAAAGTGTCTCCTTGGAAGAAGATCTTGAGGTTCGGTCGGAAAGGGAAATTGAGTCCTCGTTTCATTGGACCGTATGAAGTTTTGGAAAGAGTTGGCCTAGTTGCTTATTGGCTTGCTTTGCCACCTGAGTTAGATAGGATCCATAATGTATTCCATGTTTCTATGTTGAGGAGGTACAGGTCGGATCCATCTCATGTGTTGCCAATTGAATCTATCGAAGTGAGTTCAGATTTGACATTTGAAGAGGAACCAGTTGCTATCTTGGCACATGATGTGAAAGAATTAAGAAATAAGAAAGTGCCTTTAGTGAAGGTTCTATGGAAGAATCATGGAAGAGAAGAAGCAACTTGGGAGAGTGAGCAATCAATGCGAGATCAATATCCTCAACTATTTCAGACTTGATATCAGGTAATTTCGAGGATGAAATTTCTTTTTAGAGGGGGAGAATTGTAATATCCCAAAGTGTGCCCTAGAAGTTTTAATACAATTGTTGTTTGATTGGAATTAAATGTATATATGTTTTTGTAAAGGAAATGATTGTGTTAATGGAATGTATATGTTGTATATATGTTAATATATATAACATATATGTTGGTCAAATGTAGAGTCAAGGTAAGAAGATATTTTAGTTTGGGATGTGTGAAATTACTATAAAGGGCACTTGATTAAGAAGAAAACTGGACCATATGAGAAGAGGGTATGTTAGTAATTGTGCTTGTAGAATTGCTTGGTGGAGATTTAAAGAGGAAGAAAAGGTTGACTTGTCTTCATTTTTCTTTTCTTTGCATTTCTTGGCCGGCTACTAAAGGGAAAGAGAGACCAAGAGAGGTCTTCTAAATTCTAAGCTCAAATTGAAGGAAGAATCAAAGGATTAAGTTGGAGATTTGTGGAATTTCTTCAAATTAGGTAAGTACTCTCTTGTTTTCCTTTGTTATTTTTGAAGTTGTATTTGAAGTGAGTTTTGATTTGTTGAGATTATGATTTGGTGGGGTTGAGATGTGATTATAAGTGTTTAAATTGGTTGTAAGTTAAATTGGTGTTGGTTTTGGTTTGAAAATGGTAAGTTGAGTGGATATTGAAATTGAAAGAATAAGAATGATGTTGGTTTAGGGTTTTGAAGTGGTATGTGTTTAAATGTGTTATTAATGATTTGTTATTGAGAATATTGTGATGAATATGTAAAATAAGTGTTAATGACATTGTTTATATCCATTTGAATGAGGCTATGTTATGCACAATGAGTTTAAATGCAATCAAAAGAGTTTTGGTCACATTTAGGGTTTTGGTCATGTGAGACACGGCCAAACCAAGGAAGGAACACGGCCAAGACTTAAGATTTTTGGGAGACACGGCCAAGTTCAAGGAAATTTGGCCGTGTTGGATCAATTTTGGAGAGACACGGCCACTGGCTTGGCCGTGTCCCTTGACTGTGTTTGCTACTGCCTATTTTATGTTGAGAGACACGGCCGTGTCCCTTGCCCATGTTTGCTACTAGATTTTTGTGTTGAGAGACACGGCCACAAGCTTGGCCGTGTCCCTTGAGTGTGTTAGCTAAGGTGATTGTTCTTTGCTCTTCTTGTATTGTTTTGATTCTTCAAGGGTCTTTATGCACCTAAACATGAAAATAAACATTGTAAACACACTTAAAACAATAATGATACAAACAAATGTATGTGGAAGATTCTAAATCTATGAATAATGTAAATTGAGACATAAAGAGATGTGAATGATATGATTGAAGCATGTCTAGATGATATGGTTGAGTAATGATATGTGTGTTTAGTGAATGTAATTGATGTTGTATATTATGATGATGAAATGTGAAAAGTGCAAGATGTGATGATGAAATGAAATGTGAAAGATATGGTGTTATGAAGAGTTGTTCTATTGTGATTTGAGATCATATGAGATGATTGAGGCATGGTTGCCTAATTTGCTTATGAAAATGAAATGAATTTAGAAAGAAATGTTTAAAGATTTATGAACGGGCCCAGAGAGCTGGGAAACCGAGCTTGGACTACCGACCTGGTTGGGGAAAGGTTCGATACAGTCAGTATTGTACGTACCTATTTTCCTCCTGCGGAACCATGCGGACCCATTGGAATGGGCAACCGAACTTGGACTACAGACCTGGTTGGGGAAAGGTTCGTTACTGATAGTTTTATATGTGCCTATCTGCCTCCTGCGGACCCCTGGGATTGACAGTGACTTGAGGCCCAGTGGGCAACCGACCTGGTTGGGGGAAGGTTCGTATATGAAGCCATGGTTGTTGGCTATAATGATGAACTTGAATGAGTATGATGAATGGTGATATAATATAATTGTTGATATGACATTGAACAAAGTAAAATGTTGAAATGTGATATTCTTTTGAATGATGTATGTAATTGATTGTGACATTGCATTTTAGCATAATGTTAGTATACTATGTACTACTAAGCCGTTGGCTTAGCGCGATAGTGTTTGATCGCGCAGGTGACAGAGTTGAACCCGAGAGCTCCATGAGACCGAGTGAGAGTAGACATTGAAGAGTTTATTTGGGACTTAAAGATAAGAGAAGAGCTGCCAATCATGTATATATTCTATGTTTTGTAAACTTTGATTTATAACATATTTGTAATAACTTCCGCTGTGAATTAATAACTGTTTTTATATATGATATCTTTTGCATTTCTTTTAAAATGTTTGAGATTGGTTTCTCTTATTTACAAAGATATTTGTTGTGTCTTTTAAACCGTGGCATTTTCTATATTCAGTATACGTATATTACGATCGTTTAAGCATGCTTGGTACGTATACGGGATATAGGGTTGTTACAGCTTGAGCACCTGAAATATGTATTTTTAGGAGAAGGCGACAATATTTCAGCAATTATTTCCAATAAACTCAGGAAGAAGGAAGAAGAGAGCCTAATTCAAGTGCTTAAAGAATACAAAGAAGCAAAAGGATAGACAATAGCTTACATAAAAGGGATATCGCCTTCTACTTGTATGCACAAGATCCTAATGGAAGAAGATAGCAAGCCAAGGAGAGAAGCTCAAAAGCGTTTAAACCCAACAATGTTGGAGGTAGTGAAAAAGGAAATTTTAAATCTCCTTGAAGCAGGTATTACCTATCCAATTTAAGGTAGTAAATGGGTAAGTCCAGTACAAGTGATGTCTAAGAAAATGGGTTTTACTATAATTAAAAATTTAGCTGGTGAGTTTGTCCCTACTCGAATTAAAAATGGATGGAGGGTTTGTATTGATTTTAAGAAATTAAATGCAATTACTAGAAAAGATCACTTTCTCCTCCCATTTATTGATCAAATGCTTGAACGATTAACTAGTATAACTCATTATTGTTGTCGTTATTCAGGTTTTTATCAAGTTCCAATTGCACCTGAAGGCCAATAAAAGACCACCTTCACTTGCCTGTTTGGTACATTTGCATATTAATGAATGCCATTTGGTCTTTGTAATGCACCAGACACATTCCAAAGATGTATGGCAAGCATATTCTCAGAGTATGTGGAAAATATCATAGAGGTGTTTATGGAAGACTTTACAATGTATGGAAACTCTTTTGATGAATGTTTAGATAATTTGGCAAAAATTCTTAAGAGATGCCTAGAAGCAAACCTTGTTTCAAATTATGAAAAATGTCATTTTATGGTTGATTAACGGTTGATTTTAGGACATATAATATTTGAAAGGGGGATTAAAGTGGACAAAAAAAATTGATGTGATTAAATCTTTATCTTGCCTTATGAGTGTGTGGGAGATTCGATCTTTCCTTTGACATGCAAATTTTTATAGATGCTTCATCAAAAATTTTACAAAAATTACTCAACCTCTATGTTGACTGCTGCAAAAAGAAGTAGAATTCATTTTTGATGACTCCTGCAAGAAGGCCTTTGACATATTCAAAGAGATGTTGGTTTCTGCACCAATCATACCACCACCTAATTGGGGTTAACCATTTGAAATAATGTGTGATGCTAGTAATCACATTGTGGATGTAGTACTTTGGCAAAGAATTGGGAAAGAACCTCATGTTATTTAATATACTTCAAGAACTCTTGATGAGGCCTAATCTAATTACTCCACAATAGAAAAATAACTTCTAGCAATTATTTTTGCTTTAGAAAAATTTTATTTTTATCTTTTTGGTACTAAAGCTATTGTTTATTCTGGCCAAGCAGCTTTGAAATGTTAGGAAATCAAAGGAGATCATTGCAAACCATAACACGCAGCGGAAATTTTATTTTTGATCTCTGATTTCCCACTAGGATCCATGCTGTTCGTTTAATACAACGAAAGTGTTCAAAGAACTAACCTGTTGATGATTCAAAATCACAGTTTGGAAGAGATGCCTCGATCGTGAAACACCCTTTATCACGTATCCACACGAATGCTACCGTCTGGAATGCTAGCTCTCTGCAACGGCGAAGGCTGGAAAAATATTTTCTCTAGAACGTATTAGGGTTCCTTTGTTTTCGTTCTTTTTCGTTTTCTAATGTTACCTCTGAGAAGACTTAACGTCTGGAGTGAATATAATCACTCCAGAATCCAATTCGAAATTGGATAAGGTAAGTCAAATTCAAAATCCAAATCTAATAATGAATCTGAATATATTATCTAATAATATATATAAAAAATGAAAATAATAATAATAATAAATATTAATATCTAATATTAATATTATTAATATTATATCCAGCCCAAAGCGCATTCTTGTGTGTGACCCGATAGGCCCATATTAATTGGTAGTCAATTTAATCTCTATTAAACCAACAAGTCATAATTGGCCTCTAGCAAGGCGTTACAACTACCCAATTAATATAAGGAATGTCCAATTTGCCTAATAATAGTACATGCACTAATCCCTTTTGTCACACGATATCTAGCTTGAACATAAGTCATGGTCAACGTCATACTTATATTGTCCAAACTTATGATTACTCGATCTCCAAGTAGACTGATAAAAAAACAAATGAAATTGATCACACTATCAATTCATTTGAGCATGGCCATGCATTTCACAGTCTCACTTATCGAGGGGCCCAAAAGATATCTCTCTCAAAGAGAGGGACAAATTCTATCTTGATTTTTCATTATCCTCTACATAATTTCTATCATATATGATAATAACCTTTATTACTATCCAGTTACGGATAATGTTTGATCATGTCAAAATATAATAGTCCTTATATTGGAAACTATGACAATCTCAAGTCAAAGAATTAATACATAACTATCATGAGATATACTTATGACACTAACCCATGTAGTAATCTCATGATGGGTCTATCCAATACATTGTTCTCTAACAAGTATCTATAAAATTGATTTGTATCACTATACACATAACCATCTGATGATTATCAAATCCATGTTCATACTGGTTAAGAATTATTTTTTTTTATCTCTATAACAATAATAAACCAGGGACAAATATCAAAATTGTGTAACCTGCAAACAAACAATAATGATAATAAAACCTCATTTATTAATAATGAATGTATAACATAAAGATCCAAATAAATGGCCTAGGGCACATACACTAATAATCTCTCACTTGCACTAGGCCTACAAATTTCTAAGACCCATAGATCTAATGTGCTGATCATGCTTGACCCGTGAGAGAGGCTTTGTTAATGGATCTGCTATGTTATCATTTGTGTCAACTTTGCATATCTTGATATCTCCTCTATCGATAATGTCTCGAATAAGGTGAAAACGCCTGAGTATATGCTTAGACCTTTGATGAGATCTAGGCTCTTTTGCCTGTGCTATGGCACCATTGTTGTCACAATAAATGTTCATAGGATTTGCAATGCTAGGCACCACTCCTAGCTCAGTGATGAATTTCTTCAACCAAACTGCTTCCTTAGCTGCATCTGATGCTGCTATATACTCAGCATCTGTTGTAGAATCAGCCACAGTGCTTTGTTTTAAACTCTTCCAACTAACAGCTCCACCATTCAATGTGAATACAAAACCTGACTGCGATCTAAAATCATCTATGTCAGTTGGGAAACTAGCATCTGTGTAACCATTTACAACTAGCTCCTCTTCCAAACCTCAATAAACTAAGAATACATCTTTAGTCCTTCGAAGGTACTTAAGAATATTCTTGACAGCTGTCCAGTGACCTTCACCAGGATCAGCTTGAAATCTACTAGTTGCGCTTAATGGATATGAGACATCTGGTCTAGTACATAACATGGCATACATAATAGATCCTATAGCAGAAGCATAAGGAATCTTATTCATTCGATCTCGCTCATCAGATGTCATAGGACATTGACTCTTGCTGAGATGAATGCCATGAGACATAGGCAAGAATCCCTTTTTGGAATCTTGCATTGAACCTCTTCAACACTTTATCTATGTATGTACTTTGACTCGGGCCAATTATCCTTCTAGATCTATCTCTATAGATCTTTATACCAAGGATATAGGCAGCCTCACCTAAGTCTTTCATTGAGAAAGAATTCCCTAACCAAGTCTTAACCTTTTGCAAGGTAGGGATATCATTCCCAATGAGTAATATGTCATCCACATATAAGACTAAAAACACTACTGCACTTCCACTAACCATCTTGTAAACACAAGGTTCATCTTCATTCTTGATGAAACCAAAGTTCCTAACTGTTTCATCAAAACAAAGATTCCAGCTTTGAGATGCTTGCTTCAATCCATAAATGGATCTTTGAAGCTTGCAAACCTTTGTAGAATTCTCAGGATTTACAAAACCCTCAGGTTGTGTCATATACACATCCTCAAGCAAGTTTCCATTAAGGAAAGCGGTTTTGACATCCATTTGCCATATCTCATAATCATAGTATGCTGCAATGGCAATGAGAATTCTAACAAACTTAAGCATAGCAACTGGTGAAAAGGTTTCATCATAGTCTATACCATGAGTTTGCTTGAAACCTTTTGCAACAAGCCTTGCTTTATAGGTCTGCACATTCCCATCCATGTCAGTTTTCTTCTTGAAAACCCATTTGCAACCAATAGTCTTAATACCCTTTGGATGATCAATTAAAGACCAAACTTGGTTGTCAAACATAGATTGCATCTCAGATTCCATGGCTCCAAGCCAATTGTCTGAATCTGGACCTGACACAACTTCTTGATAGGTAGTAGGCTCATCTTGATCTATGAGCATTACTTCACTATCATCAGTCACAAGAAATCCATATTTATCTGGCTGATGACGTGTCCTATCAGACCTGTGAGGGATTTGTGTTACATCTTCAGACTCCACAACTATTTGTGGTTCTAAAATAGGCTCTATAGACGGCTCAATGATTTCTTATGGTACTTGAGTTTCCTTAAGTTCTACTATACTCCCACTAGTTCTCTTAGAAAGAAATTCCTTTTCCAAAAAGATCCCATTTCGAGCAACAAACACTTTGTTCTCTGAAGGAGTATAGAAATAGTATCCTTTAGTTTCCTTAGGATACCACACAAAATTACATTTGATAGACTTTGGAGCTAACTTATCTGAAACTGGTCTTTTCACATAAGCTTCACAGCCCCAAATCTTAAGAAAAGACAAACTAGGTGTCTTACCTGTCCATATCTCATATGGTGTCTTTTCAACCGCCTTAGATGGTACACGGTTCAGAATGAATGCAGCTATCTCCAAGGCATAACCCCAAAAAGATAAAGGAAGATCCGCTTGACTCATCATTGATTGAACCATATCTAATAGAGTTCGATTTCTCCTTTCAGAAACTCCATTCCACTGTGGAGTTCCTGGAGGAGTCAATTGTGAAACAATTCCACAATCCCTTAGATGATCATCAAACTCTTGGCTCAAATATTCACCACCTCGATCTGATCGAAGTAGTTTAATTGTTTTACCAAGTTGATTTTGTACTTCATTTTGAAAAGTTCTAAACATTTCAAAAGACTCATGCTTATGTTTCATTAGGTAGACATAGCCATACCTACTGAAATCATCAGTAAAAGTAATGAAGTATCGAAATCCTCCTCTGGTACTAATGCTAAAAGGACCACATACATCTGTATGTATCAAGCCCAATAAATCATTAGCCCTTTCACTATGCCCAGTAAAAGGATCCTTTGTCATCTTACCAAGCAAATAAGACTCACATGTTTCAAATGATTCAAAATCAAATGAATCTAATAATCCATCTTGATGGAGCTTAGAAATGCGTTTCTCATTTATATGGCTAAGGAGACAATGCCATAAATAATTAGGGTTTAACTCATTTGGCTTAGTTCTCTTAGAAGTTATGTTATAGATATCATTACCATTAGAATCATCAAGATTAAGGATATAAAGGCCATTATAAGAATTTGCAATACCATAAAGCAAATCATTTTTATAAAAAATAGAACATTTCTTATTCTTAATAAAAAAATGAATAACCTTCATCATCCAAAACAGATACTGAAATAAGATTCCTACTCATAGTAGGAACATAAAAGCAATTGTTCAAAATTAACAAAAACCAATTGGGTATAACAAGTTCATAAGTTCCTACAGCTATAGCAGCAACTCTTGCTCTATTGCCAACACGTAGGTCCACTTCGCCCTTCTTCAGCATCCTACTCCTTTTGAGTCCCTGCATATTAGTACAAATATGAGATCCACATCCGGTATCTAATACCCAGGAAGAAGGAATAGATAAATTAATTTCTGTAACATAAATACTTGAAGAAGTAGTCGCACTACCCTTCAACTTCTTTAACTCATCCAAATAGAGTTGACAATTTCTCTTCCAATGCCCAGGCTTGTTGCAATGGAAACAAGTCCCTTCCTTAGGAACTTTAGCCTTAGGTTCAGGTTTTGGTTTAGCTTGTCCCTTGGACCCTTTAGCACCTTTTGCCTTACCCTTGCCTTTAGTATCTTTGGCTTTCTTTTTCATTTGTTTAATATTGACATTCAATATTTGGGTAGGCTTTTTGATATTCTCGTCAGCAGTTTTGAGCATACCATGTAGCTCAGGAATGGATTTCTCCATGTCATTCATGTTATAGTTCATGAAAAACTATGACAAACTGCTAGGCAATGAATGTAGGATCAAATCCGTGGAGATTTCTAAACTCAGGGGATATCCAGGTCTAGCAAGGTGATCTAGATAGCCTTTCATCTTCAAAACATGAGCACTAACAGATTCACCTTCAAACATTTTGCAGTCAAATAATGCAACAGCGGTGTCAAACCTATCTTGCCTAGCCTGTTGTTGGAAAGCTTGTTTGAGATTCACACTCATCTCATAAGCCTCTAAGTGTTCTAGATCCTTCTGAAGTCCTGGACACATAGTAGCCAACATAAGACATCCTATGTCATTGGAATCATCCACATGCTTCTTATGCTTACTCTTAGCAGCATTAGAAGCATATGCAGGAGGTGGGTCAAGGACAACTTCATCAAGCACATAAGACTTTTTCTCTTGTTTGAGAACAATTCTCAGGTTCCTAAACCAGTCAACAAAATTAGTCCCACATTCTTTCAATTTTTCCTTCTCAAGGATAGATCGCAGTGATAAGGTGGAATTGTTATTATCAGCCATCTACAAAATAAATATGCAAAGTCAAATTTTAATTAATAATGAGGTTAAAATTATTTAAACTCCTACTAAAAATATAACCCTCTAAAGAAATATTTTAGTAGGCTAAGATCCGTATTTCACTTAATTCTAAACTCAGCTTTGGCGTGACGCTTAAAATCAAGTTATTTAGGTAGGTAACATCTTTACCAATTACATCTCATGTAACTCTTAGTAATTATGGAATATTGACATCATATGTCATAGCATGTTGAATTCCATCTAATGCCTTAGGCCCAAAACCATTTTGATAGCCTAATTAAGTCTAACCAATTTTAAAACATATGAGTAGCACTATTACTCATCCTACTTAGCTAGGAATGTTTAAAGCATATTGCTTTGGCAATACCTACTTTAATACAATCTTAGTTTTGATAGGTGTTCAAAACGTGGATGGCATTTAGACTTAAATTATTAATGAGGGTTCAACTAAATTATTATCATGTCTTGCATTACATATCATTATATTTTAGCATCCTATATGCATATATATAATTTATCACATAAGCATCATATACCAAATGACAAAATATGTAAATGTGACATAGCATGGTCAAAATAAATATGATCTTCAAGAGATCAAATGAAGATCATAAAGGCAACCCTAGGTGAAAAACCTATCTATAACAACACTTGCAATGTTACATATCTTCAAAACTTGAGCTTGTGCTTCCATCACCATGGAACCATCTTCTCCTTGGTATGAATCTCCGTCACAAACATTGTAGCTTGAATCTTCATTTATTACAATAAAAGAAAATCTAACTACTAGTAAAATAAATTATAACAAAATAAACGATACGCAGGCCGTATTTACCCAAAATTAAGATATGAATAAACCAATCACATAGGTCATAAGGCCATGCTATGCACCATGCCAAGACATCAAACAAACATAACATATTCATCACTAACATGTTAAAAGAAGAATTTTTATAATTTACTGCTCCTTCATTTGCTCATTCTAGCCCACCAGATTTTCCATCTCATCCGCAGGGCATTGATATGAACTACCTGGTACGTTTCTTATTTCATGGTAATTTATGATATATGTATGCATGATTATGTATGCTCTTACCTTTTTCCTTTTTGGCTCACAATGGATGCTCGAAGAACAAAATAGGAAACTTCAAGAAGAGTTGGCTACAAGTCGAGAATTTTGATTTCTGGGGATGAGGCATCCCGACGCTTCTTCATCAAGAGGCCCCCAGACTGATGACCATGAGATCCTTTCGTCTGCTTCTGATGAGGACCATGACAGATCAAAACTTTAAGGTAATAGAGATTTTGGTGCTTCTACTTTGGGTGATCCCGGGATGAGTAATTTGCTGGAATTTAGTGCTCCTGCTTGGGGCGAACTCGGGACGAGTAATTTGCCCTCTCCTCCCACAGGCAACGACTTTTTCAGGGCTTTATTTAATGACCTAGCACCACCCTCTTAGTGATATGTAAATATTGTAGCAATTATAAAATATTGTACAATAATGAAAAAATTCAATTTCCATCTTTACTGTGTCTTTTTTTTACTGCGCCACAATTATTATACTTTTTTTATCACATCATAAATAGTACATCGCAATTTCATAATTCACAGCCACACCATTTACTAAACCAAATCCAACGTGGTAACGAAAATTCATTGCTAATTCCTTTCCTTATGCCATACTATCTCACTCTTTCCTAACACCTTTTCCTTATCACTTTTGGAAAAGTTTATTTCTTCTATATAAATCACCTTTCATGCCCTATTTCATACAGAAACCGAAAATATTTTCCAATTCAACGTAAAAACTCCCTTTAACAATTTTGCTTTTCCTTCATTCCTCAACCATTACCGAGCATCATTTAAAGAAGATAAAAATTCTTCTCTGGAATATGGATGCCATTCATTGGAAGCAAATTTCATGGTTAAAACTTGATGTTTAAAATGTTTTCAAGATGTTAAATTTGACCACTCCTTCTTACATGTCGTGGGTTCCTTTTGGAATACGAATTTTAGGGTATTTAAAATTAATGGCTTTGAAATATATCCCTTGATTGAAGAATTTGAGGCCATCCTTGGATATCCAAATAATCAACAAATGGTGTTACTCACATTGATTTCCAAGACTCAACAGAAGATGCAGATGTTATTTTAAATTCCAAAACCCGAAGTTCTTCGATTGATGAGAGGTGAAAAAATTCTACTTGCTCCCTTGATTGATTTTTGTCTCTCTCATTTGGCTCCTACTAAGGCATGGGGACGCATGCTTTGTCTTTGCTTTCTCGGCCAATTCTTGCTTGTTTCTTCCGACGATGATATTGATCCACGAGTATTGGATATTATGGACCAAATGGAAGGAGGCTTATCGCCGGTACCTATGATCTTAACCGAGACCTTAGTTGGATTAGATCGACTTAAATTAGGATTGTCAAAGAGACTGACTGGGAGTCCATTGCTGATTCAGGTAATTACCTAAACTTCCCTTTCAGGTTTTCAATTTAGGTTTTCCTTTTTCTTCATTTTATTGCTCTAATTTTTGCCTAGTCCGCCCATGTGGGTTTTCGGAACTAGCAAGCTGTCCTAATTTTTGCCTAAGCTGCCCTCGCGGGTTTTCAACTTAGCGGACCTTTTTCTTTTTTTTGTAATATATTTTTATTGCTCTAATTTTTGTCTAGTCCGCCCATGTGAGTTTTCAAAACTAGCGAGCTGTCCTAATTTTTGCCTAAGCTGCCCTTGCAAGTTTTAAACTTAGCAAACTCTTTTTTTTTTTAATTTAATTTAATTCTTTCTTCACAGATTTGGCTTCAGGAGTGTCTTGGTTTGCTTGATACTCCATCCATGGATTTTGCCAAATATCTGCCACATTATCATTCTGCTAGGAAGCTACTCCATCCTGCTTCTTCATATGCTGACTGGGTTGACTGGATGCACTCATGCTCTGAAGTCAATATCCGTTGGTATTTTGGTGGAAGATTTCTCGTATCACCATGTGGACATACTTAATGTATGTTCCCCTTACTACTCTTCATCAAGATGCATACTATGTGATGAGATCATTTTATACTTGTTTTTAGTACGCTTTCTATGTGTTTTTAGTTAATGTTTCATTTGATTTTTGTTTAAAGTTTGTTTTAAGTGTTTGTTTTAGGTTAAAGTGGAAAAACTCTCTTGGATGGTCAAAACAATGAAGAAAGAGCATGAATCAAGCAAGACATGGCCAAGCCAAAGCAAGCTTGGCCGTGTCCCTCAAATGAATTCCAAGACAGTAGCTGACACACCCAAGAGACACGGCCAAGCCAGTGGCCGTGCCTCACCCAAGGAACAAAACCAAGAAAGGAAAGAAATGAAGGCAGAAGCTGACACACCCAAGTGACACGCCCAAGACAGTGGCCGTGTCGCATGACATGGCCACAAGCTTAGCCGTGTCCCATCCCATGCAAAGAATAAAAGACAAGCAAGGAAGAAGCAAAATGAAGAAGCAGAAGGTGACACACCCAAGTGACACGGCCACAAGCTTGGCCGTGTCACTCCTTGAGAACAAAAGAAAAGAAAGAAAGAAAGAAGAGGCAGTGATGGACATGGCCAAGTGGCTTGGCCGTGTCCCAAAGAAAAATGAGGACACGGCCAAGCCACTCATGGCTTGGCCATGTCACCTAAAAAAATGTTGAATTCTTTTGCACAGGTTGAGGAACAAGTGGGGGACAAACCAATTGCTTTTGCCAAAAGAAAGATTAAAGAAAGAAAAAAGCTTACCTAAATGATGGAAAGAAAGATTAAACAAAAGGAATGTGGGAGACAAGGAAGGGTGGTGTGAGTTGGAAGGCATGGGTGAGTTTTGAAGAAGAGTTAAAAAAGAGAAGTTCTTGGAGGTTTTGAGGTGTACTTGGACGTGGAGGCTGGAACAAGGGAGAAGGAGCCAACTGCTAGAGCAAAGAGGAAAGTCTTGAGCTGAGTTTGAAGAAGGAGATACATCCTATACAAGACCTAAACCAAGAATCAAGGATTGAAGTGAAGAAATACAAATTATTCGCCATGGATTGTTTGGTTTCTTTTACTCATTTCTCTTGTTCTGTTTTTCTGGTTTTAAACATGAACTAATTCCTTCTCTATCTAGATATTGATGAACCCTAGCTTTATTTGTATGGAATGAATAATTATATTTAGTTGAATCATTTGATTGAGTTGTTTTATTCTTATGATGCTTAATGATTTATTTCCAATTGATAATAGCATGCTTATTGATTGGTTGCCATTTTCATATTATTTACTTGAGAAAGCTTGATATGAATTGAATACTCATAAGGGTTTTGATTGGAGTGCTAGAGGTAGACTTACAAGATCCTTTGGTTTATAGTTCCGTGTTCTTAATGCAAGATCTATTTAATTGTGTTTGAGAAGAGATTCCAGAAATCTACTTAGTGATTAGGGATTAATTCACTCGAGAGAGGTTTTAGTCTAATATAGAGGAATGCCAACTCAACTCTATTGAATGATTTAACTGAATTGATTGTTCATAAATATCATTGAGGCTAGGGGGATTCAATATCTGGATAGTATTATTATCATCAATCCTATTTGCACAACATTTAATTTCCCTTACTTCCAGTTATTAAATTAATTATTTTTAATTACAAAACATCACAACAACTATTGATTTGCTAAACAACAGTTAAGATTTGCACTAGTACTTGACCTTGTCCTCAGTGGAACGATAACTCACTCACTACTTTATTACTTGGGCAACCCGTGCACTTGCGGTATTGTTATAGCATTAGGCTCGCACGCACCAAGTTTTTGTCGCCGCTGCCTGGGACAACGGTTTCAATATTAGTAATATAATTAAGACTGTTGATTTAGTTTATTTTCATTTGCTTTTAACATTGGTTCTTGCTTGTTTACTATCATTTTAGGTATTTTTTTCCAGTTTATGACCAGAGCTAGCTCATCCCAACTGCTTGAGTTAGACTCAGAGCTAGAGAGAACGTGGAGGAGGAAGCGAAATGAAGAAGGGGAGGCAGTTCTAGAAGATGCAGAAACAGAAATAAATTTGGAAATAGAAGAAGCAGAAGTGTTTGAAGTTATGGAAGGAGCTGGGTTAAGAACAATGCAGGAGTTTGCTAAGCCCAATCTCAATGGAGCTGATTCTAGTATCTGGAGGCCGACAGTTGCTGTGAACAACTTCTAAATAAAGGCAAATGTAATTCAAATGGTGCAGCAGACTTGTCAGTTCGATGGGTTTCCTGATGAAGATCCTAATGCACATATTGAGAATTTTCTGGAGATATGTGACACATTCAAGATAAATAATATCTCAGATGATGCAATTAGGCTGAGGTTGTTCCCATTTTCCCTTAGAGATAGACCAAAGAAGTGGCTGAAATCTTTTCCTCCAGGAACCTTCACCACATGGGGCCAGTTGGCAGAAAAATTCCTAGAAAAATACTTCCCACCGTCCAAAACTGCTAAGTTGAGGAATGATATCTCATCCTTTCTGCAGCAAGATGGTGAGACCCTTTATGATGCCTAGGAAAGATTTAAAGATTTGTAAAGAAGATGTCCTCATCATGGACTTCCACTATGGCTTCAAATTCAAACGTTTTACAATGGGTTGAATTACGTAAGTAAGCAATCCATTAATGCAGCAGCTGGTGGTACCATAAACAACAAGACACCTGAACAAGCAAGGGATTTAATTGAGGACATGGCTATCACCAATTATCAGTGGCAAGCCCCAAGGGAGCAAGGAAAGCTGAAAGTCATGGGTTCACACCAATTAGATCCTGTGGTGGCTTTGACAGCCCAATTGGAAGAATTGAATAAAAAATTTGATTCTTTGGCCTCTTCTTCTAGGAAAGTAATGCAAGTGATGTCTTGTGAATGGTGTGGTGTGGACATCAAAGTCAAGATTGCCAAAGTGGCAACATTTTTGCTAGGCAAGAGCAAGTAGATTATGTGGGAAATATGCCAAGGCAACAACAGAATAACCCCTACAGCAACACATACAATCCGGGGTGGAGAAATCATCCTAATTTCTCATGGAATAATCAGGATAATCCAAGACCTCCCCCTGGATTCCAGCAGCCCCAACATCAAAAAACTGCCACTCCAAGAAAGAGCAATTTAGAGGACATGATGGAGAAATTCATAGCAGCTTCTGAAACCAAGCTTCAATCAACTGAAATCACTCTTAGAAATCAGCAAGCTTCTATCCATAATCTGGAGAAGCAGGTGGGGCAAATTGCCAAGCTGCTCAGCGAGAGACCATAAGGAAGTTTACCTAGCAACACCGAGGCAAATCCTAAAGAGCAACTTAAGGCAATTACACTAAGGAGTGGAAAAGAGATCAAGGGCAATGTGGTTGAGAAAAGAGAAGAAGTGGCAGAGAAAGGAGCTGAAAAACAAGAAAAAGAAAAAAAAAGACGATCATATTATCACTGTGGGAGAGAAATCTGCAATAGGAAGTGAGAAAGAGAACCAGCCACAAGAAAGCAGCCCCATAATGAAGGAATACCGACCTAGAGTACCCTATCCGGCAAGATTGAACAAGGAGAAGATTGATGCTCAGTTCAGAAAATGTTTAGGGTCAAGAAGCAATGGAGCAGCTTGCTTTTCTTGAAGCAAGCAAATCGTTCAAATGCAGGGCATGTGAGACTATTGAGATGCCAAAGGAAGAAAAGCCAAAACCATCGGTGAATGATCCACCCAACTTGGAACTGAAACCTCTTCCAAATCACCTTGAGTATGGATTTCTGGCGGAGAAAAAGAAACTGCCAATAATTCTGAGTTCCCACCTATCTTTTTAGCAGAAGGAGAAGCTTATCCAGTTGCTACAGAAACATAAGCAAGTGATAGTGTTGCGCTAGGATTAAGTACTACTACAAAGCGTCACTCGCAAGTATACGAGGTAGCTGTAGCAAAGGTGATCGCCCCAAGGTCGTTTCCCCAAGAAGGTGTGGTTCGTAATAGTTTGATTGACAAGTATTTAAATGCGGAAGTGTTTGTTGTATGAAATGTGCAAGATTAATTTAAACCTAAAATTAACGTGCGTAGGTTGAAGTGTGTGATGGGCGTACAAGATCAAATCGATTCTTGGGAAGGTGCCTAGGGTCATAGGTCCATTCAATCAAAGCTCAATTCTCAATTGTCCATTAACATAACCTTGTAAATTAATTTGTTCCTTAAGATTAATTAGTCAATTACCAATCCATTAGTTCTCACATTCATGAATTAACAATGACCAATTCTTTTATATTACCAAATTAACGAATACCCTAGAACTTATATTTCTAATTCATTCATAGGGTGGTCGATTATATAGTTTAGATATCGGATTTCACCTCTCGGTCCGTCATCCAATATTCAAAGATAAATAGGTAGCTAATCTATCAACCTAGCATTTAATGCAATACAATCAACCAATCAACAAGGAACATCAATTTAAATATCAAATCAAGACATTCAACCAAATATGCTACAAAACCTAAACATGGGTATTTAGCTCAACATCATCAATTTATAACATTCATTCAACTCAATATAAAAACAAATACAAATTGTCCATTACAACAACAATAAGAAATGAATTAAAAGAGAGAATAGAAAAACCCCTTGTGAAGATGCCAAGAGTAGGATTGCTAGTCTTCCTCCTAGCTCCACTTGATGTATTTGATGAAGAACCCAAGCCCTCTTCAATGGTTGATTTCCATTTGCAATGTGGAATGGAGCTTTCTCAAGTCGCCAAACCTTTGGATGGAGCTTTCTCAAGTCACCAACCTTCAATGGATATGCCTTTGGAAGATGGAATGGAGCTTTCTCAAGTCACCACTCCCTTCAATGAAGCTTCTTCAACCTTTGAGAACTTGTAACCCAATTTATCCCAAAAAACCTCAAAGATCTTATCAATGGAAGATGGAGAAGGTGGAGAGGATGGAAATGGAGGTTTGGAGGTGAAAGGACAAGGGAGAGTGTCACTCTCTCCCTCTCCCACGTTTTTGCAGAAATATTTGGCTCCAAGAACCCAAGAACTTCCTCCATTTTCCTCTTCCTCTCCTTTTAATTCTTTCAAAAATCAACACCCATGCCTTCCAACTCATCCCATTTCCCTTTGTCCTCCACTTTTTATTTGTTTAATATTTCTTTTGGCAAGCAATAAGTCTTTGTCTCCCACTTGTTCCCCACTTTTTGAAAGAATTTTGACTTTGCAGGTGGGACACGGCCAAGCCAAGAGTGTCTTGGCCGTGTCTCTTGGTCTCTTCCTTGAGGTGACACGGCCAAGCCAAGAGTGGCTTGGCCGTGTCTCTTGATTTTTCATGGGACACGGTCGTGTCACTTGGCCGTGTCCCTCACTGGACCTTTCTTTTCTTTCTTTCTTCTCTTTGGTTGTGAGAGGTGACACGGCCAAGCCATTTGGAGCTTGGCCGTGTCTCTTGATTTTTTTTCTTTGGGACACGGCCAAGCTCCTGGCCGTGTCCCTCACTCTCTTTGATACAGATTGAGACACGGCCAGAGGACACGGCCGTGTCCCTTGACAGTGTCAGTCTCTGCCTCTTTTCTTTCCTTTTTTGCTTGCTCTCTTGTTCTTTGGTATGAATGGGACACGGCCAAGCCATTTTTGTGACACGGCCACAAGCTTGGCCGTGTCTCTGAGTGTGTCTCTTCATGCCTTCATTTTTGCTCTTTCTTTTCTTTGTTCTTTGTTTTGCCTTTTGAATGAGACACGGCCAGAGGCTTGGCCGTGTCTCTGGGTGTGTCAGCTACTGCCTTGAAGAAATTTTGAGGGACATGGCCATGTCTTGCTTGGCTTGGCCATGTCTTGCTTGGTTCATGCTTTTCTTGCCCGGTTTTGATCTTCCAAGGGTGTTTTTGCACCTAAACCTAAAACAAACACTTTAAACACACTTAAAACAAAAATCAATCAAAACATTAACTAAAACACACATAAAATCATACTAAAAACTAGTACAAAAATGACCTAAACAGATAGCTTGGAAGATAGCAGACATCAAGGGTATCAGTCCATCCTATTGCACTCACAAGATACTGATGGAAGATGAATTTAAACCAGTAGTGCAACGACAACGGAGACTAAACCCAAAGATGAAAGATGTAGTGAAGACTGAAGTGATAAAACTACTTGATGCTGGGATTATCTATCCGATCTCGGATAGCTCTTGGGTGAGCCAAGTTTAGGTAGTACCAAAGAAAGGAGGGATACAGTGGTCCCTAATGAAAATGATGAGCTGATTCCAACAAGAACAGTTACCGGTTGGAGGGTTTGCATTGACTATAGAAAATTGAATGATGCAATTAGAAAGGATCATTTTCCTTTACCCTTCATTGATCAGATGTTGGAGAGGTTATCCGTCTATGAGTACTACTGCTTTTTGGATGGTCTTTCAGGCTCTTTCTGAATTCCTATTGCCCCGAAAGACCAAGAGAAAACTACATTCACGTGCCCATATGGGACATTTGCATGTCGAAGAATGCCATTCGGGTTGTGCAATGCACTTGCGACTTTCCAAATGTGCATGGTAGCAATCTTTGATGAGCTTATAGAGGATATTATGGAGGTGTTTATGGATGATTTCTCAGTCTATGGCAGCTCATTTGAAAGATGTTTGGAAAACCTTGAAAGAGTCTTGATAAGATGTGAGGAAACCAATCTAGTGCTTAATTGGGAAAAGTATCATTTCATGGTTCAAGAGGGAATTGTGTTGGGACACAAAATTTCAAACAAGGGCATTGAGGTGGATCGGGCTAAGGTAGACACCATTGAGAAGTTAGCACCATCCACATCTGTGAAGGCCATCAGAAGTTTTCTAAGACATGCAGGTTTTTATCGGAGGTTCATTCGAGATTTTTCTAAGATAGCCCGTCCATTGACAAGACTCCTTGAGAAGGATGTGGATTTTGTTTTTGATGAGGAATGTCTGAGAGCATTCACAACCCTTAAGGAGAAATTTACCCATGCTCCAATCATGGTAGCTCCTAATTGGAATCTACCATTTGAACTAATGTGCGATGCAAGTGACTTTGCAGTGGGAGCAGTCTTAGGTCAACGCAAGGAGAAATACTTTCAGCCTATCTACTATGCAAGCAAGACCTTGAACACAGCTCAAGCTAATTACATAACTACAGAGAAAGAGCTGCTAGCTGTGGTTTTTGCTTTTGACAAGTTTAGATCATATCTAATCTCATCAAAAGTGATTGTTTATACAGACCATTTGGCTTTGAGGTACTTATTAGCGAAAATTGATGCAAAGCCTAGGCTAATCCGTTGGGTCTTATTATTGCAGGAATTCGACTTGACGATTCAAGACAAGAAGGGAGCTAAAAATTTGGCGGTAGATCATCTTTATCGCTTGGAGAATCCAACCTTGGAGAGGTTTGAAGAAGGGGACATTGATGGTCACTTCCCCGATGAGCAGCTGTATGCCATGGTAAGTGAGGTAAGTAGCTTAAATTTTGAAACACCTTGGTTTGTAGATTTTGCTAACTATTTAGCTGTTAGGGAACTTCCTAAGGACTTAACTTATCAAGCAAAGAAGAAATTCTTTTCTGAATTAAAATATTATTTTTGGGAGGATCCCTTTTTGTTTAGATTATGTAAGAATCACATGATCCGACGATGTGTGGCATGGCCCGAAATAATGAACATTCTTAGTCAATGCCATGTTGGACCAGCTGGTGGTCATATGGGAGCCAATAGGACTGCTCAAAAGGTACTAGAATCAGGATTTTATTGGCCCACGTTGTTTAGAGATAGCTACGAATTTGTAAATCGTTGTGATCGTTGCCAAAGGACTGGAAATATTTCATCTCATGATGAAATGCCCCAAAATGGGATTTTAGTTTGTGAAATTTTTGATGTATGGGGGATCGATTTTATGGGACCCTTTCCAAATTCCTTTAGTAACAAATATATTCTTATAGCTATAGACTATGTATCTAAATGGCCTGAAGCCCAAGCCTTGGCAACCAATGATGCTAGGGTTGTGGTGAAATTTTTGATGAAGTTGTTTTCTCGATTTGGTACTCCAAAAGCAATTATAAGTGATAGGGGTACTCACTTTTGTAACTTTCAGCTTGCGAAAGTTTTCAAAAGATTAGGAGTTACACATGGGTTTGCTACTCCTTATCATCCCCAAACTAGTGGCCAAGTCGAGAACACAAATAGGAAGATTAAAAGGATTCAGGAAAAAACTATAGAGCGATCCCGAAAGGATTGGTCTGAGAAATTGGACAATGCTCTATGGGCTTTTAGAACTGCATTCAAAACTCCCTTGGGCACTACACCATTTAGGTTGGTATATGGAAAAGCTTGCCACTTACCTGTTGAAATTGAACATAATGGATACTGGGCTATAAAACAGATTAACCTTGATCTAGCTTGTGTAGGTGAAAGGCGAAAATTGCAGGTAAGCGAGTTGGACGAGTGGAGATTGCAAGCTTATGACAATGTGAGAATGTATAAGGAACATACCAAGAGATGGCATGATGCTCACATTAAGGAACGAAAAGAGTTTCAAGTGGGAGATCAGGTATTATTGTACAATTCAAGGCTTCGACTCTTCCCAGGTAAGTTGAAATCTCGATGGTCTGGTCCTTTTACTGTCAAGGAAGTTTTCCCCTACGGAGTGGTTGAAATAACTCACCCGAAAAAAGGAGATTTTAAAGTCAATGGGCACAGGCTCAAATTTTATTTTGGAGAGAAAATACAGGACTTAAAGGAGGTTTTACACCTCCAAGACTAGGGACATTTGCCCTAAACGTCCAACTAATACGACGTTAAAGAAGTGCTGGGTGGGAGGCAACCCACCATTTTATTCGTTCTTTAATTTTTATGTCTTTAATTCCTGTATTTTTGGTTAGTGAAAAAAAGGGGTTTCATCTAAACTCTCTCTTAGTTTATGCATGCTCACATTGAGGGCAATGTGAATTTTTAAGTGTGGGGTGCATTTTGTGTTTTTACTTTTAGTTTAAGTTTAGTTAATGTTTTTCTTGTTTTTCTTTGAATAAATGAATTTTGGAAAGTTCAATTGTTATAAATTGTTGATTGATGACCTTTGAACTTTTGAATCATGAATGTGAGAATTGAGTAGAATTGATACTTATTGTTAATTTTATTGGTTTTTTCTTGCATTGCCTTTAACCTAGTGAGAAATTGAGCCATCAACCTATTATTCTTGCTGTGGGTGAACATCTTTGATTGATGACTTGCTAGAACTTGCTTTGACATGCATTTTAAAATTACATAAAAATTTCAATTTGGCATCAAGATGATTAAGGCAATTAGGTGAACCCACTTTGGCTTAAAAAGACCAACCCTATATTTAACCTTAATTAGCCAATTTTGAGCCTATTCTGTTTATCCTTTTCTTTCTTTTTCGCAACACTACTAACTTTGAATCATGCTATTTTGTCTCTTACCCTTTCATTAGGTCAAGAGCATTTATGACCAAGTGTTGTGTTGAATTAAGTGTGGGGTTAAATTTAGTAGGTTTAAGATTGCAAAGAAAAATATAAATAAAATAATAATAATAAATAAATAAATATATAAAATTAATATATAAAAAAAAGTCAAATAAAAAGAAGAAAAATAATAAGAATAATTGTTGTTCTTATTGAAAGGGTTGGAATATGTTTAGAATAATCATTGCAAGATGTAATAAGTGAGTTCCCTTGAAAAGTTCTTTAATGTCAAGGGGTAGATAAGAGGAAGCTGTTTTGGGATCGTTGGGTTATACATATGATCGGTTACTTCATTCTTGGAGTGCTCTTGAACTTAATGATTAAGCTCACATTTCCTAAATGTCATACCTCTACCTTAACCCCATTACAACCCAATAAAAGACCTTTTGATTGATGCTTGATTGTAATTAAGTGGTGGAGATTTGATAGATAAGCAAGCCTATGGCGATAATCTTTCATTGATTGTTATGAGTGTAAACACCACCTTGATCAAACACTTTCTAAGAGTTGGTGAGGGAGTGACAACATAGGTTATGCATGGAAAGCCACTTAATTGCATTGGTATCGATTTTGTTCGATTTGATATTGATTGCGGATTTAGGGATCGGGAAGTCTTGATGCATTTTTATAACTCTTGAACTTGACAAAATTTTTGTGTTTAGTTGTTTTGATTTTAGCCTTGCTTGGGGACAAGCAAGGAATTAAGTGTGGGGTATTTGATGAGATCATTTTATACTTGTTTTTAGTATGATTTCTATGTGTTTTTAGTTAATGTTTCATTTGATTTTTGTTTAAAGTTTGTTTTAAGTGTTTGTTTTAGGTTAAAGTGGAAAAACTCTCTTGGATGGTCAAAACAATGAAGAAAGAGCATGAATCAAGCAAGACATGGCCAAGCCAAAGCAAGCTTTGCCGTGTCCCTCAAATGAATTCCAAGACAGTAGCTGACACACCCAAGAGACATGGCCAAGCCATTGGCCGTGTCTCACCCAAGGAACAAAACCAAGAAAGGAAAGAAATGAAGGCAGAAGCTGACACACCCAAGTGACATGCCTAAGCCAGTGGTCGTGTCACATGACACGGCCACAAGCTTGGTCGTGTCCCATCCCATGCAAAGAAAAAAAGACAAGCAAGGAAGAAGCAAAAGGTGACACGGCCAAGCCAGTGGCCTTGTCACATGACACGGCCACAAGCATGGTCGTGTCACTCCTTGAGAACAAAAGAAAAGAAAGAAAGAAAGAAAAGGCAGTGATGGACACGGCCAGCTTGGCCGTGTCACCTAAAAAAAGGTAGAATTCTTTTGCACAGGTTGAGGAACAAGTGGGGGACAAACCAATTGCTTTTGCCAAAAGAATGATTAAAGAAAGAAAAAAGCTTACCGAAATGATGGAAAGAAAGATTAAACAAAAGGAATGTGGGAGACAAGGAAGGGTGGTGTGAGTTGGAAGGCATGGGTGAGTTTTGAAGAAGAGTTAAAAAAGAGAAGTTCTTGGAGGTTTTGAGGTGTACTTGGACATGGAGGCTGGAACAAGGGAGAAGGAGCCAACTGCTGGAGCAAAGAGGAGAGTCTTGAGCTGAGTTTGAAGAAGGAGATACATCCTATACAAGACCTAAACCAAGAATCAAGGATTGAAGTGAAGAAATACAAATTATTCGCTATGGATTGTTTGGTTTCTTTTACTCATTTCTCTTATTCTGTTTTTCTAGTTTTAAACATGAACTAATTCCTTCTCTATCTAGATATTGATGAACCCTAGCTTATTTGTATGGATTGAATAATTATATTTAGTTGAATTATTTGATTGAGTTGTTTTATTCTTATGATGCTTAATGATTTATTTCCAATTGATAATAGCATGCTTATTGATTGGTTGCCATTTTCATATTATTGACTTGAGAAAGCTTGATATGAATTGAATACTCATAAGGGTTGAGGATTGATTGGAGTGCTAGAGGTAGACTTACAAGATCCTTTGGTTTATAGTTCCTTGTTCTTATTGCAAGATCTATTTAATTGTGTTTGAGAAGAGATTCCAGCACTCTACTTAGTGATTAGGGATTAATTCACTCGAGAGAGGTTTTAGTCTAATCTAGAGGAATGCCAACTCAACTCTCTTGAATGATTTAAGTGAATTGATTGTTCATAAATATCATTGAGGCTAGGGGGATTCAATATTTGGATAGTATTATTATCATCAATCCTATTTGCACAACATTTAATTTCCCTTTACTTCCAGTTATTAAATTAATTGTTTTTAATTAAAAAACATCACAATAACTATTGATTTGCTAAACAACAGTTAAGATTTGCACTAGTACTTGACCTTGTCCTCAGTGGAATGATAACTCACTCAGTGCTTTATTACTTGGGTGACCCGTGCACTTGCGGTATTGCTATAGCATTAGGCTCGCGCGCACCGCTATGATCCTCGCTGACTTGGCCGTCAGTACAGAGCTGAGCCTCGCGATTCTGACTTTACTCCCCTTTTAGACATGCCTCGCTTGACTAAAGCCTACTTGGATTGGCTCAGACAAAGTTGGCCTGCACGTTACATTTATCGACTGCCATAGATTTTACATTTGTCAATTCAGAAAGTGTATTGTTAGGATGAAAAATAATTAAAGTAATAAAAGATACTTCTTTTCCATTTATAATTTGTCATCACCTTTTGCTATTGTGTTTATTTATTTCATCTATACCTGGTCAAATACTTATAACAGTGCATATAGAACAATTTTAACATTAATTCTGTTTTATTAAATTGGGGAACAACCAAACATAAAGCCATCATACACAAGATCACTCTTGCTGCCAACTAGCCCTTTCGGGTTTTCTCATTGACAATTTTCTCTCATTTAGCCCTAATTGTTGCCTAGCCCGTCTTTTTGGGTTTTCAAAACTAGCGGACTGCTCTAACTTTTGCTTAGGCCACCCTTTTTAGGTTTTCAACCTAGCGAGCTCTCTTTTTTCTTCTTTTTTTATATCATACATAAAACCTCTTCAACCTATCAATGTTTACTGGCTCACTAACTTCTTTCCTGTCCATGTCTGATAACTTCACCGCACCTTTGTTCATGACTTGTTTCACGACATATGGCCCTTCCCAGCTAGGTCTGAACTTCCCTCTCAGATCATATACATTAAGCTTACATTGCTTCAACACCAAATCCCTGACTCTGAGTTTTCTGATTTTAACCCTTCTATTGTAGGCCTGAGATATCTTCTTTTGATACAATTGGTGATGATATAGTGCCTTTAACCTTCTCTCTTCTAGTAAAGCTGACTGTGTGTATATGTTTGCTACCCATTCTGTTTCAGGCAGTTCGGCTTCCAAGACTACTCTCAATGACTTGATCTCAATTTCAATTGGCAATTCTGCTTCCATCCCATAAACCAAAG
Organism: Garcia nutans; assembly: GCA_947685225.1. Taxonomy (NCBI): domain Eukaryota; kingdom Viridiplantae; phylum Streptophyta; class Magnoliopsida; order Malpighiales; family Euphorbiaceae; genus Garcia; species Garcia nutans. The sequence continues at coordinate 44,707,028 of CANTUV010000045.1, forward strand.
AGAACGGTGACATTCCAGTAGGTGTTTGCACACTTGTCCTATATCCCCATAAAGTAAAGGGAAGCATCTCTGACCAATCCCTGTAAGTCTTGGTCATCTTGGACAGAATTTTCTTAATTATTTTTTTTGTTGATTCTACCTCACCATTAGCCTTTGGTCTATAAGGAGAGGATCGGTGATGATGGATTTGGTACTTTGAGAATAAATCCTTAACTGCTCCTTGAAACTGTACCCCATTGTCTAATATCACACTGTGCGGGACCCTGTATCTGCAGATGAGGTTCTTTTCAATAAATCAAACCATTTGGCTTGCACCCAGTTTGTTGAAGGATTCGGCTTCGACCCATTTTGAAAAATAATTTACTGCTACCACAATTAAACGGTGACCGTTTGAGACTGTCGGATGTATCTCTCCTATAATGTCGATACCCCAAGTGGCAAAAGGCCAGGGTGAAGACATAGAATGCAATTCCTCAGGAGGCATGTGATTCAAGTTACCATACATCTGACAATGTTGGCACTTCTTGACAAACTCAATACATTCTCTCTCCATGGTCAACTAATAGTAACCTTGTCGAATAATCTTCTTAACTAGGGCAAAACCACTCATGTGCGGACCGCAACTTCCCACATGTATTTCTGACATGATACGCTCCACTTCAGTCTTTCTTAAACATCTCAAATGCACCCCATCATGCCATCTTTGATATAACTCCCCATGGATGGTGATGTATTACAATGACCACCATCTGATTTTCTTCTCTTGATTGGTGTATAAACCTACACTCCTTAAAGTTCTTCTTCATCATTGTCAGGTAATGGTGGTATGGTTTTAATTTTTCTTCTTTCAACTTCCACTCTCCGTTTACTTGGGATACTACTAGCAATGAATCACCAAAAACTTCCACCTTATCCACCTTAATAATCATTAGGGTTTCCAAACCGAAAATACAAGCTTCGTACTCCACCATATTATTGGTTGCCCTAAATTTTAACTTTTTGGCTAAAGGGATAAGTTCCCCTTCGGGCGGTTCTAGTATAACTCCCAAATCTGCTCCTTTCCTGTTTACTGCTCCATCAAAATACATTTTCCACCCTTGTACTTCAATTGCTTCTAAATGTTCATCCGGAAATTCCAAGATTACTTCTTCTCTATCTAGTAATGGTTGTTGGGCCAGGAATTCTGCCACCGCTCTACCTTTGATTATTTTCCTGGTTACATATTCATTCTCAAATTCTTCTAATATTATCAACCATCAACCATATTTCCCAATCAAAGAGGGTGTCTCCCTTAAGTACTTCATTGGATCGAACCTGGAAATTGCTTGCACACTATATGATTGAAAGTAATGCCGCAACTTCTTAGAAGACCAAACCACGGCTATACATGTCTTTTCAATGATACTATACTTAATTTCATAAGTTAGGAGCTTCTACTCAAATAGTAAACTGCATGCTCAATCCCTGACTCATCTACTTGGGCTAGCATGGCTCCTATTGACTCTTCTTCTACTGCTAAGTATAGAAATAGAGGTTTTTAGGGTTTAGGTGGTTTTAAAATAGGTGGATTCAACAAATACTCTCTTATTTGCTCAAATACCTTTTGACATTCTTCATTCCATATGATCGGCTGATTCTTTTTAAGCAATTTGAAGATAGGCTCACAAATTGTTGTGAGTTTTGCTATGAATCTGCTAATGTATTGTAATTTACCAATAAATCCCCGAATTTCTTTCTCTGTCTTAGGGGCCGGCATATCCCTAATTGCTTTAAATTTGTCAAGATCAATCTCAATGCCATTTGGACCAATCACATGTCCCAATAATTTACCTGAGGTAACCCCGAACACACACTTCTTCAGGTTCAATCTTAGTTTATATTTCAAAGCTCTATCGAAGAATAATTCCAAGTTTTGGAAGTGTTGTTCTCTTGTATCTGATTTAACCATCATATCATCAACATATACTTCAACTTCTTTGTGCATCATGTCATGAAATAATGTGGTGGCCATCCTTTGATAGGTTGCTCCAGCATTCTTTAAGCCGAACGACATCACCCTATAGCAAAATATACCCCATGTAGTAATGAAAGCCATTTTGGCTTTATCCTCTTGGGCCATTAACACTTGATTGTATCCAGAAAAACCATCTACAAACGAGTGTAGCACACTAGAGGCCGAGCTATCAATGAGGACATCTATATGAGATAAAGGAAAATCATCCTTAGGGGAAGTCTTGTTCAAATCTCTATAGTCCACACAGACCCTTATTCTCACATCTTTCTTTAGCACGGGTACTATGTTGGCTAGCCAATCTGGATATTCTATCACTTCAAGGAATTTCACTTGTATTTGCTTAGTGACCTCTTCTTTAACCAATTCATCCCACTCAGGTCTTAATCACCTAAGCTTTTGTTTGACAGGTTTCATGTGAGTGTAAGTAGGAATATGATGCTTGGCTAATTCTCGATCTATTCCAGGCATATCCTCATAAGACCAAGCAAACACTTCTTCATATTTTTTGAATATTTTTTCTAATCTCTCTCTCTCATCAGGAGCAAGGTCGGATGCTATGCTAATGTTTTTAGGATTTTTGATTGTTCCCAAATTTAATGATTGTGTGTTAACAGAATTAATATTAAAGATGTTCATGTAACTGCTATTTGAATGTATGTAACCATCAGGAGAAACATCACACAAGTAAGCAAAATCAGACTTTATTGTATTCATTTTAGAAAAGAAAACATCATCATCCTCATACAAAGTAGACAAATTAAAATCAAAATCAAAATCATTGTTCTTAAAATCATAAGGCAAGATGTCTTCAAACTTTTCTTCAACCAGGGTAGCAATCTCCTCCGGAGTCTTCTCGGCTTTCAGGATAGCTTCATTCTTCTCTTTTGGATTGGATTCTTTGTTGGCTGATAAGGTGAGCTCTTTCTTTACTTGGTCAACTAGCTCGGCCACATCTGCAAAAATTTCAAAACTTGAGATCATCTTACCCATTAACATAATTGGCTCGGGCTTTCCTTGGAGTGGTCCCATATCTGGACCTTTGACAAAGATCTCTTCAAGTGGTGGGAAGCTCATCTTCTCATTCTTGTTTGGCTGGACATCGTTGTCTTCATCATATCCCAACCCCTTCTTGGAAGTTTGAGTTCTAAAATTTGGCAACTTTGTCAAACCGGCCTTACCCCTTCCAAGACCAGCTCCGGGAAGGTAGTTCATGTTCTTCATTATATTCAAAACTTTGGAGTCCACTACTTCATCATTAGAAATTACAGCTACTTGGAAACCATTGAGAGGCCTCTCAATTATTAGAGCATTCACAATCTCATTATCTTCAGCTTCAATGACCACTGTCTCATCTCCGTTGGGGAAATTGATCTTTTGATGAAGGGTGGAAGGAACTCCACCAAGAGGATGAAACCATGGTTGCCCCAAGAGTAAAGCGAAGGTAACTGGTATGTCTAAAACAACAAACTCAATAATAGATTCAATTGGACCAACCATGACAGCCGCTTTGAAAGTCCCTTTGGCATGCCTCTTAGTGTTGTCATAATCCTGAATTGTTACCTCGGTCGGGTTTAGATCTCTTGTTGACTTGGCTAGTTTTAACAATATCTTAAGTGGACAAACATTTATGGCGGACCCATCATCAACCATTACACATGGAGTCCTCTTCCCCTTGACTTCTATTTTGATAAAGAGAGGGCGGATGTGGTCTCTCCCCTCCTCCGGTAAGTCCGCATCAGAAAAAGAAACTGCTCCCATATTAACTTCACTCTTTTCTTGAACCTCTTCACATTTCATTACCCTCCAATTTTTATGATGTTGATCAGCTCCTCCGGTGTCATGGAGGTATAAATTAGCATGCTAGCCAAGGCTTTGGCCATAGTTTCTCGGTGCTTTTTAGAAGTAGCTAATAAGTCCCAAATGCTAACACTTGCTTGGGTTCTTTTCAATTGCTTGAGCACAGCATCTTCTTCTTCTTCTTCTTTATTTCCAACTTCAACTTCCTTTCCCTTATTAGTTTCTACCTCCTTAGGTGGTGGCCTTGCATAAGGCTTACCAGATCTAGTGTTCATTACTTCATCTTCTTCAGGTTCGGATCAAGTCCACTCCTCCTTCATGGATACAAGATCATCATCGCTATCGCTTGAATCCCAAAACCCATTGACAACACAAATTGTTACTTCTTCACCCATCATAGCTTGTTTAATTCCATCAAGTACCTCTTCTTCTTTGGTTGCTTCTCCACCTACATCTTGAAAAGAAGACATGATAAAATCCTCATGCAAACCTCCTCCAATCATGAAGGTTGCCAGTGGTGGTACCCTATTAAACTTTGGTAAGGGATTATCTTTGGTGTTTGGCTTATTGGGCTCGGGTAGCTTCCCATTATCAATTAGATTTTGGATCTCATGTCTCAACCTCACACATCTATCCATGTCATGCCCTTGCATTTGGTGAAATTGACAAAATGCTTTAGTGTTGAAATTAGGTGGGAGAGTATTAGGCAAAGGATGAGGATTTAAGGGTTTTAGCAATCCCTTTCTTTGAAGTTTATTGAGAACCCAAGACATCAGTTTCCCCTTGTTGTCTCATCATTTCTTGGTTAGTAGTGTTAACATCGACTGCCTTTTACATGCTTTGGCTACCATATTGATAGTTCCCTTTCTTGTTCCTTCTTGTTGAAAAATGGTTCTTCTCCCTTTCCCATTCTTCAATTTGCAAACCAGCTTGGAGAAGGTCCTTGAAATCACGGATGAGTGTATGAGACTTCCTCTCATGAAGACTAGGCAACACCCCTCTCACAATCATCCTTATTTGATCAGATTCATCAGGCCTCTTCTTGAGTAAAGTAGCCTTGTTTCTCCATCTCTTTACATAATCTACAAAATTCTCATTCGACCTTTGCCTAATGGACTCCACTTCCATCAAGGTAACTTCCATCTCGACGTTATATCCATATTGTTGGATGAAGGCCTTGTAAAGCAGATCCCAACTCTTTTGTGTTCCATCATCTAAGGTATTGAACTAATTTTGGACAATAGGGTCCAATGAGAGCATAAAGTACCTTAGAGTTTAAGCCTTAGTAGCTCGGGCGGACTACATGGCAGTGATATACTGCTTCACATGGAGATGAGGATTTTTGGTTCCATCAAACTTTGCGAAAGATGGCATCTTGAATTTGTATGGAACTTCTTCGTCTAGCTCAAACAGTTTGTCGACTTCGGACATTTCTTGGGTTTTCAATTTCTTCTCAATTTTCTTTTCTAAATCAGCAATCATCTTCTCAACATCAGAAGTTTCAGCCTTCTCCATAGTTGATCTTTCAACTATCTTCGGTTCTTTCTTCTTGTCTTGAGCATCTTGGTAGTATTGAGCCCAATCATCATCATCATCAATGATCACTTTTTCATCATCAAAAACCACTTCACCAACTTTAGTCTTCCCCTTGTCCCTTGGCTTCTTAGTGGTAGCAGATGCCTCGGCATGATTTTCTAAGATTGTAGTCAATTGGTTCTTCATGGTCTCAGCTAGGGCTTCTTTTATTTCTTCCATTTTGGCATTGAGGGCTTCATCAACCATCCTTTGAATTTGTTCGGGATCCATTATTTTTGGTGAGTAAGTGATTGAGTCATTGCTAGATTCTTCGTCTCCAGCATAGGTCAGATTGTTGAACTGTCGTAATCCAGGGTTGTGAGCCAGAGAGGATCAATGATATGAGATGCAAATGTATGCATGTATGCACGAACAATTAACAAACAAGGACAAATAGGACATTCCTTCCGACCTTATAACATCCACACACGAATGGCGAGTCTCTTTTCCTAGGTATATGGTTAAAAAAATACCAACATGGGGCATCTTGTTTTCGAATAATTCCCTCGGACGCTTCAACCGATAGTTATATTTTCAAAAATGGAAATCAACTTATGATAATTCCCATTAATTAGGTTCTAATCCATTTAACCAACTAATGTAGCTTTTATGCTATATTGGATTAAAACGAAATTAAGAGGTTTATTATAAATAGATTTCTCACTTGAAAAAGGTAACTAATGGTTCATGCCAAAAACAAGCCCATGATTAATTATTCTTAGTATAAACTAGGCTCACAATTGATTTTTGGTATTTCATAATTGACCTAAATATTTTGCAAGCTCTTTTTAAGAAAAGGTTGGATGAAAATAATTTTATTTTTAAGCCCATTGTAAAAAGATCTTAGAAAAAATGGATTTTGGGCTTAGTATTTGGGCCATGAGCAAAAGAATTTTAGAAAGGTTTTATGTCCAAAGACCGTCAAAAGAAAATTTTATTTTGAGCTTACAATATACTTAGGTCATATTAGAAAAAGAACAAACCAAATAAGCCATGATTTAAGCTAAGATAAATTAATCACAGTCAAACAACATGCATTTGGGGTAAAACCTAAGTAACTAGGCCAATTACATGAGCTTTAGTCTTTGGGTAAAAAGGCTTAGGTTCCCATAGCAATTATATACCAAATGGTATGAGGCTATGAGTGGTTATGCCATGCTCGATCTCCATACCTTGAGTGAAAGTATGGTATCCCTTACATAACATAACATGGGTAACACGGGCATCCTAACTCACACACAAGATGCAATCTAATATGATGCAATGGATAATATCATTATAAGAAAGAATAGAATAATATAAAGACCAACGGAATCAACTTCTCTTATCCCCAGAGGAGTAGCCACTGTGAGCGAGGATTTTTGCCCCCACTCCCGGTGGAATGGTTCTTGCAACCTCGGCACAGTTTAGGCTCGGGGCCTTAGAAAACACGGACCTAAGTCCGAAGAAAATGGAGTCGCCACCCGGACAGGCCGGAAAAAAAGAAAGGGGTGGATGATAGGATTCTTAAGGAATCTCCAACCCCCTAATGGGTTCGGAAAGTTGGGTACATATGGGGAAGGTGAGAAATATCCGAGTACCCCCACAACGCCCGGTTCATTGGAACCTGCCTCCTTTATAGGTCTTAATATTATAAAATTCTTAAATATAATAATATTATCCATATTACACACAATAATGAAAAGAAAGCATCATTATATTAAAATTAAAACAATGTCCAAACAAAATAAATAAATGGACACCCATCCGAGGATGGAAACATGTCCTTACATCACATGCCTAAATAGGACACCCACCGAAAGGTAGAAACATGTCCTTTACATTGGTTCTAAAATAGAAAAGCAATTTAAATTACATGATATTTAACTAATGAGATACCCACCAAGTGGAAACATACCTCTTACAACATTTAGAAATCTAAATAAATTGATAAAAGTTAATAACAATTCATCACAAATAAATCATTCATCAAAGGTATTAAACATCAATAGAAAGTAAACATCCATCCATGATAAATTAAATAAACCAAGTACTGAACTTAAATAAATTAAAGCATATAAAATAAATCAAAGCATAATCAAATATAAAATTGAATAAGGCAAATAAAGATTCAAATTAGGGCTATTGTTTCTATTTAAGTTTAATGTGTTTAGGGTCTTGGAATTTATGGGTTTAAGATTTGTAATTCTTAGCTACTGTGAACTTTAAGAAATTGACATGAATTAAAGTTTTATAATTTAAGAGATTGATAAAGTTCTTTAATTAACCGAATTAGGGTTTGAGATGTATAATGATGAAATTAGGTTTTGGACACTTTAAAACATTTAGATTTATGATTTACGGTCACTGGATTGTGTTTGAAAGCTTACTGTGTTTGAATATGTTTATAGGGTTTTAAGGTTTAAAGCATTAGGGTTTAGAAAACTTTAAGGTTTAGGTTTTAAGGGAGTTAGGGTTCACTGTTTTGGGTTTTGGAGTTGAATTAAGGTTTAGTGTTTTAGAATTAGGGTTTTGGAGAATGAATTAGTTTTTAGAATTTGGAAAATCAATTGATAATTTTATGAAGTTTTATGAAAATAAATAAAACGATTTCAGGTTTATAGAAGCAGAAAAGATGTTTTTTAGAGTTTTTTTTGGAAAGAAACAGATTTAAATTTAGGATTTTGAAAATTTGGAAATCAAATTAGGGTTTTGAGATTTTGAAGAAACAAAAATAATAATTTTAAGCTTTTTGGAAAACAAAGCAACAAATTAAGGTTTTTTTAACTTTAGAAAAAGGGGAATTAAAGTTCTAGGGTTTTTGAATTAAAAGAAACAATAGGATGATTTTAAGCTACTATGAAGAAATTAGACAATTGATGCATACCTCCGTTTGTTGGTTCCACCAAAAATTTCTTCTTGGATGAACAAAAACAAAGACAAGCTTTGTTGCCTTTGAATTACTTGAATTGTTTGTCGCCTCTCTCAAAAATAATCAGATTGATTCACTACCATAAGGAATTCTTCAAAGTTTCAAAGTTTTCCTCCTCAATTTCGGTCTCAATTTCCTCCCAATTCCCGTCCCAATTTCTTGATCATCTTTTTGTGTTGTTATTGTCCTTATTTATAGAAGAATTTTATGGTTAATTCTATTTATTCACGGAATATAACATTGAGTAAGAAAAGGAAATCGAAACCTAATTGTATTAGGTTTCGGAAAAATTTGAATTAGAAAAATTTCGCTGGCGAAAAAAAACTGCTGCTGAAAAATTACGCTGGCGAAAAAAAACTGTTGCGGAAAAAAAGCGCTGGCAAAAAACTGCCGCAACTGGCTACAGGCTATGGGCGCGAATTAGCCTGCGGGCCATTCACCTTCAGGAAATTCCTGCAGGCGAAATGGTCCAAGGCCATTTCCCCGCAGCCCTTTTCGGCATCGAAATTTTTCATCGCCGATTTTCCGTCGCCGATTTTTTTTATTTGTTTATTTTTATTTTTTATTAATAAAAATTAGATACTAAAGCAAAAATTATTTAATTAAGATAACAAAATTTATTTTGGAATAATTAAAATATATTGGACAACACAAAAATTATTTTGGACTAATTAAAATATATTGAACCAGATTGGGTCAAAAATTAAGGGTCTGCAAAGGGTTTCCATGATTGAATGATTTCTAGGAAACAATTTTGGTTGGACAAAAAGTTTTCTTTATGATTCTATATTAAAATTATTTCCTGGAAAATTAAGGACATGATGGATTGGTCCTTTTGTTATTACCAATTTGTTTTCTCATGGTGCAGTTGAAATTAATAGCTTGGAGACCAATACGATTTTTAAAGTAAATGGACATCACTTGAAACCTTTCTATAAAGGATTTGAAGTCTATAATGCTGAAGAAATCCATCTAGAATGCCCAATGGAAAGTGTTTTTCATGATGGCTATGTCTAGCCAAAGACAATAAAGAAAGGTGCTTGTTGGGAGGCAACCCAACTTTCTTAAAAGTTTTCCTCTATTCTTAATTTTTTCATTAATATTTTATTTTTAAATTTAATTTTAAACTTGTTTTATTTTCATTTATGTTATTTTATTTTATTTTTTTACTATTTTATAGTAGTACTGCATGCTCAGAGAGTGTTCCAAAAAGCAACATGAAGATCCACCTCTGCTACTATACCAGCTACCACTATAGGTCCATCAACCTCTATAAATTAGCCATAGTTACACAAGATAAAAAGACAAAATTGAGTGATTGGCATAGAGAGCAATTCAGATGACAACACAAATCACATGGATGGAACAAGCAATGGTCATAATAGGATACGAACTTGGAGTTTGATTTGTCGCTAATAAGCTCTCAACATTGCCTACCTCAAGAAAATTCCAAGAGAGTCCTCTGTTCTTTTAATTCCATTATATTTATTCTTACATTGAGGACAATGAAAGATTTAAGTGTGGGGGAGGGGTAATTAATGATAGATTTTTGAAATTTTGATGTTTTAATTGTTTAAATCTTTTTGCTGAAAATTTTTTCAAAATGTCTTAAACTTTGTTACTGCAATTCTTGTTACTTTATGATTTTGAACAAAAAGTCCATTTTATCTTTCAAGTGATTCAAATGTGATATTTCAAATTTCAAGTTGGTATGGTAGTCCTAAACTAATGAATCTAGGTTATTTTTTCGACATTTCACCTGGTGTGAACAATCGTAGTTGATACATATTATTTATATAAAATGTTTGAGGATTTTATCTTGTGATGACTCTATCTAATCAATGTTAACTAGTTGGAAAAACATGGTTAGGCTCACTTGATTTGTCTTGATTTGTTTTCCAAATTTAGTTTGACTTGGGTTGAGAAACAATTAAATGAATGAATGAGTAGAGCATAAAAAGTTTAAAAATCAACAATTTACTCCGCTAGTCAAAAGACCATGAGTAGCGCTAGTAGCCACTTGAAATTGGTTGAAAATGTGACCAATTGATTAACTGGGTGCCAACATCACAAATGTTTGCTCTCGAGTCAAAAGGTTGTTGATGTTTCTGGCAAGCCTTAAAAAGTGCTCAAAAATAAATATATAAACTAGGTTCTTAACATGAGTCTACTATATATATAGTTTCCATCTCGATGGATTGAGCATTGTCTTCTATTTATTTCTGACTTTCACTTGGTAATTAAAATAATTATCAAAGTTGGGCAAGATTCTTGACATTTTATGTTTATAATATTTATCAATTTGATCATTCATTCTTGTGAAATCATGAAAAGGTTACTCTATAAGTTTTTGGTTTTTAGATGCCATTCTATGTGAATTATTAAAATATTGCAGGTTGAGTTCTGATTAATTAATGCGGGGTAATGGTTCTAAATTGTAAAGTGCTTGAGGGCAAGCATGGTTTAAGTGTGGGGGAATTTGATAGCAAGTAGATTTTTTTATTATTTGTGAGAATATTTAAGCTTATTATTATATGATTATTGTAAGCAGGGATTTTCACCCCCACTCCCATGTGGAATGGTTCTTGCAACTTCAGCACTGTTAGGCTTAGGGCCTTAGAGAACACGGCACTGTTAGGCTCAGGACCGGAGAAAATAGAGTCGCCGTCCGAATGGGCTGGGAAAAAGAAAGGGGTGGATGACTCGATTCCTAAGGTTTCCCTCACCCCTTAATTGGTTCAAAAAGTTGGACATGTGTGGGGAAGGTGAGAAGTGGCCCATCACTCCCATAACTCCCGGTTTATTAGAACCGACATCCTTTTTAGGTCTAAATATTATTGAATTCTTAAATATTATGATATTATACATACTACATTCAATTAATAAAATAAAAATAATATTATTAATTAAAATAAATCAATCAAAGATGGGCAGCCATACAAGATGGAAATATGCCCTTACAAATGTCTAAATGTCCATGAAGAAAATAAATAAAATAGGACACCCACCAAAAGGTGAAAACATGTCTCTCATAATAGTTCCAAAATCCTTAAACGATAAATTAAATTACGTAATAAAAACTAAGCCACCCACAAAGTGGAAACATGCCTTTTACAACCATAAAAATAAAAAATCCATTATAATAAAATAAATCATCCATCATAAAGCATGTAACAATAAATCAAATAATCCAATCTAGATTTTAATCTTAAGTAAAGCATTAGATATACAAAATTAGAGTTTAATAAAAGGAAATTAAGGTTAATTACAAAACTTACAATCTGCAAATAAATATTGACCCCATTGATGAGGGGCCACATACGACGATCTTTAAGGTCACCTAGGGATTAGGGTTTCAAAGCTACTGGATAAAATAAGGTTTTGGATTTTTGGAATTAATAGTATATTTTCAAGTTTTGACCTTGGAAAACATATTAGGGGTTTAGGGTTTTGAGAATTATACCATTGATTAACACTTTGAACTACTGGATGAAATAATACAGATTGAGTTTTGGTTTAATTTTATAATTTTAAGCTACTGTAAAATAATGTATTAATTTGGTGATTGTTGTTAAGGTTTGCATGAAATTGTAACTCAAACTAATTAGCTACTGGATCAAATAACCATCAACATTCAATATTTAAAAGAAAACTATAATTACTAGATTTTTAAGCAAATAGAAATTAGAAAATAAAACTTGCGTTGTTGGTTCCTCCAATATGATGTATTGAACCAAACTTCTGTCTTTGAAAGTCTGTCTCAATAAAGATATTAGCTAGTGCCTTTAAGTTGTTGTCTCTGTGCTTATTGGTTTTTCTACTGCTTCCTTGATCACTGTAGCTACTAGGGTTTTTTAATTTATCCTTGCTGCCAATTGATTGTTGCTCGCTACTTGCCTTCACTCTTTATCTTTTAACCCTGTATTTATATGAAAATATGTTAGGTTAAATCTTTGAAAACTCCCAAAGCTAATTGGATTAAAATTATAATTAGAAGCTAATTCAAACTGAATATGGATGCAAAAAGCCTAAAGTTCAGAATTTGTGGCAATTTGGGAGTACAAATTTGCTGAGGCCGAGGCCGACGATGAATTGCTGTGGCAAATTGGGCATGCCAATTGGCTGCGGTGAATTGCCATGCCCAATTCACCATGGCCTAAGCCTGCAACTAATTGGGCACCTCAATTCATCGCGGCCAAGGCCAATGGCGAATTAGGCATGTCAATTCACAGGCGAATGCCATAAATTGGGCTTAAATTAAACTTATTAAGCTTGGATCAACTTGTCTTGGGATTTTAATAATGTATGGCATCCATTTTAAGGTTTAAAGGTTGAACCACTTTATTATAGCCCTTATAAAATTGGACTGATCTAAATCAAAGTTGAAAACTAGGTTTAAGCTTTAAAATCATATCGAATTTAGCTTGGCCTTTTTTAATTGGTATCAGACTATCTTGGGGCCCAAATTAAGGGTTTACAATTATGTTTATTTTGCCCTATTTTTGTACAATATACAACTTGAGTAGGGAAACGAAACAAAAAAGAGAAAAATACCTAAACAGAGCATGAGATGGCAGAGATATGGACAAGAAGATGCATGACCATGCAGATGATCATGTGCATTACTGCTAGAAATTCTTTTCAATGTTTTAAGGGACAGAAGTATGCATCATTGGATGCATGACCGTGTGCATGGTCATGCGCATCACAGTTAGAATTTGCCTTTACAGAGTTTTGAGGGGCAGAGTTGTGCATGGGCGAACGCATAAGCATGCGAGTGGTCATGTGTGTCAATGTCAAAATTTATCTCTATAGAATTTTGATAAGCCTAGGGAAAAGCTATGAAGAGTAAACCTGATTAGAAAAGAAAAACTACTGCTGCTAGGATTTCCAACTTTTGTTGGAATAGAGATATATCACAATCTTTGAAAGATATCAAAAGATTCTCTTGAACTATTATTCCAATTTAGGATAAGAATGGCTATTATTTTGGGATATTTATTATATTTAATATTTTTATTTTTCCTAATTAGAGGGGATGTAGGATTTTATTTCATAGAAGCTATATAAGGGTAGAGAAAAGGAGAACGTGGGTCTTCTACCTTCTTTTTCAAGCTGGGATTTTCCATATTTCTAGTTTGTTCTTTATTCAAGTTTTCTTCATACAAATCATGTGCAACTAAATTCATATCAATTGAAGGTTAATTGAGATTTCAATTCATCAAAGATTTGTGAGATCTAAATAAACTCTCTTCTCTTTCTCTCAAAGTTTTGGTATTTATGAATTTTCTGTGGCTTATATATTATTATTTTGCTATTTGATTAATAGGGTCCATTGTTCTATTAGTTTAGTAATATAAGGCCATTCAAAATATATGAATCCGTAATTGTTCTTGATATTTTCATACTAGTGGCAATCAGGTATAATACTAAGAAGATACATAATCTAACTAAATAAATCACGCGATTGAATTTATTGGTTAGAATTAGGTCCTTCTAGTCCTTAAGACTGTAGTAGGTTAAATTCTAAGGACGTTCCTATAAGGTTATTTACTAGCAAGAATTAATTAGAGAATGTTTCTTAATTAATTTAAAAACCTAAAGAAGGATCGGTCGTTGCAAGCACCTTCAATGGCTAGAACTAATTTTTCAAAAATTTTAGGAGAATCTATCTTTGTATCAAGGATCAATCCAAGAATTTAAATCGAAATTATCCCTTCAACTAAAATTACTCTCGTTGATATTACTATATTTTATTTGTTGCATTTAGTTTTTTAACTTCAATTTTGCTTTAGTTTTGATTTTTAGATCTTAATTTATAAACCCCCCCCCCATCTTAATTTTTATTTGGGTTTTCCTTTAGGTTCAAAAAGAAATTTAAATAAGTAGTCAATTCCCTATGGATTTGACCATATTCATCACTATCACAATTTAATTTCTTTAAGAGAATAGGAATTTATTTTTGGTGGCGTCGATACTCACCATTACTCTGAGCGAGACATGCTGGTGTCATAGACATGATTATGCCTTCATCGAGACACACCGGTATCACTAATATTACTATGTCTTCAGGCTAGACATGATGGTTTCATGATAGGCCATATCAATGTTTTGGAATTTGTATATTGTATAAGGATGTTGGGCCCAATGTGTGTTTGTGTTCATGATATGTGTATAAAATTTGAGTATTGATGATGTTGTTAATATGGGAATTTTAATGATTTGAGTTCTGCTAGTATTTTATACAGTTATGAAATATAGAGTGTGTGAATGAATGTGTACATATGCATTTATTATTAAATAGTTTATGTATCAAAGTATGTACTACTAGGCTCTCAGGCTTAGTAATGATTAGAAGTATAGATCAAGATGTGCCAGTGTGTGATTAAGATCTGGAGCTGCAGGTGCCACGAGACCAACCTTAAAGGTGTTTCATTCATGTATTATTTATGTATTGTGTAAAGCAGATTTTGTATAGTAAATAAACATTATTTGTATATTAAACTTATTTTGGGAAATACCATATATGTACATGATACTTGTGGATGTAAATTACTGAATTGATGATATTTTTGTAGAAATGATGGATTTTATAAAAATATGTATTTGGGGAGTATTGTTTAATGCAAGATGTGTTGTTTATATTTTTTAGATTTGATAAATGGTAGACAAAATTCTAGCTAATTTTTTTCAAATATTGTCTTTTATAAAAAAAAATATTTTTAATAATGAATTAAGGGGCTAATATTGATTGTTGCAGTGGCACTTTTATATTCTATGTGTGTACTCTATGTATATGGGATATATGTATTATATGTACATAGAGTATAAGAGTGTTACATTCTTACTTTTCAAATCTGTAAGTGTAACGCCCCCATACTCCATATAAGCACTATACATATACTTGGTATACATACAATGCGTATATGAAGTATAAGAGTGTCACTTTTAATTTCTATTTAAAAGTCTTTATCCAAGTTCAAGCAATATTATGTTCATTTAAGAAACATTTATAGTAATCATTATTCTTATAAAAATATAAAGCATAATGAAAAATCACACATGTATGCATCACCTTCTAGTTGGTCTCGAGACACTCTTACCCATCTCGTGGCATAGCAACTAAGCTTCTAGATCATCCGCATAAAAACCTGTGCGATTACAAAACCACGCTAAGCTAGAAAGCTTAGTAAGACAAATAAGCATTAAAATATACTTTACAAAATAATCATACCTCGCGTTCTTAGCATTATGTTCTATAGTTCGCTTATCCCATTTTTCCTTTCTCAAAACATTCTTCATATAATCCCACTAATCTCAGAAATTATACACATATCTATATACAACATTCACAATACAATACTTACCATTTCTATCTCATATACATATACATATACATCATTTTCAACAAATCACCCTTCTTTGGCATATCCAAACTTTCATGGAAACAATTCTCACATTTACATACATTTTACACATCATACAACATTTTCATAAACTCATATCTCAATAAAACACTTCAAGCCATATTCACTTTCAATATATCAATACACATATTACAAAGTCATATTTCATAACATCATTTTATTCACAATTCATCAACCATGAATCACATTTCCAATGAGGGCAGCCATAGATCTCTTTAGTCATATCTTTCAACATTTGCATATCACATATTTCAACAAAGACAGACTCGGGCCCAAACAACACACTAATATGTTATTCAAAGTTCAGAGTTACTGCTTTGGTCTATAGTCACAATGATCAAGCCCGTAGGCAATATATCTCATATCTCTATCCATGGATAGTGTAACAGACCCAGTCTCTTGGACCATCAACTCAATAACTTGAGGAGATCCTCAACCCGGCAAGACTGTTACTAGTAACAGACCCAGTCTCTTGGACCATCAACCCGACTAAATCGAGAAGATCCTCAACCCGGCAAGACTGTTACTTTTCATATATTTCATATCAATAATTCATATAGTGTAACAGACCCAGTCTCTTGGACCTCAACTCACTCAAATTGAAGAGATCCTCAACCCGGCAAGACTGTTACCTTTTTCACATTTTCTAGGCATGCCGCCAAAACCAGAACTCTGAAATTTGAATCAACATATTAGACACAAAATCTTTTCATTCTCATTTCATTCTCAATTGAATTGCCATAGCCAATAACAATGGCTTCATATCTCATTTGAATCATTAGAGCCAATCACAATGGCTTCACTTCATATTTTAATCATCATAGTCAATAATAATGACTTCACATCATTTTATAACATTTCACTATATAACACTTCATTATTCAAATGCACATTTATATCATCAATTAGGCAAACAAGCCTTAATCATAACATTAAGGTAATTCATCATCAATGATCACATGATATTTCACATTGTACATAACACGTCATTATTCATATGCATCATTAATCTACATATAGCACAATACAATTCATAAGATTGACAATGCATAAAGCATAACATAGTTCATATAATATCAACATTATCATCAAATCATATTGATCAATTCAATTTATCACTCAACAATACATAAACAATGGCATTGCACAAACCTTTTTCCATGATCATTATATCTTCCACATTGCCTATACCATCATTGTTATATACAAAACAATTTACATTATACATTAATGTAGAATCTTCTATATACATTTGGTTGGATCATTATTGTTGCAAGTGTATGTAAGTACAAAAGACAATTGAAGATCCAACAATGTATGAAGAACAATCAAACACAAAAACTAACACCCTCAAGGGACACGGCCAAGCCTGTGGCCGTGTCTCTCAATTTAAACATCCAGTAGCCAACACGCCCAAGGGACACGGCCGTGTTCGTGGCCGTGTCACTCAACACCAATTCAAGCAGTAGCAAACACGGGCAATGGACACGGCCAAGGCAGTGGCCGTGTCTTTCAACACAACAATCCAGTACCGGACACGGGCAAGGAACACGGCCGTGTCTCTCAACACAATTCAGACAGTAGCGAACACGGGCAAGGGACACGGCCGTGTCAGTGGCCGTGTCTCTCCAAAATTCATTCAACACACTCAAATTTGCCCCAACTTGGCCGTGTCTCTCATGACTTGGCCGTGTCCTACAATAATTTAAAGACCAAACAATCGAAAATTCATCCAACTAAACCCCAAATCAACATTTCATCATTTTCCTTACAATTATCTCAACTCATCATCACTTAAATGTTAATTTTACACATTTATATACTTCAATCTCTTGTTATCATCCACTTACACACCAATCAAACCAAACATAACCCAAATCCAAAAGAAATCCAACTAAGGAAATAAAAACTTATAGATATAAGTATAATCAATAAATTCAACTCAAGAGATGATTACTTACTTGAATATGTTGCCAAATCTTCATCTCCATCTTCAATACTCTTAAATTCCTTTAATCCTTGGTGTAATTTGAAGCAAAATCATCTTTCTCTCTCTAGCTTCTCTCTCTCTCTCTCTCTCTCTCTCTCTCTCGTTCACTAAGAAAAGAAGACGAAGGAGAAGAAGAAAGAAAGATCTAGTTCTTTCTTTCATTCTTATCATATATATATATATATATATAATAATAATAACAATAATAATAATAATAATAATAATAATAATAATAACATTAATACCATTAAATCTCCACCACGCACAATTCCTTTTGACTTTCTTCTTCTTTTCTCTTTCCTTCAATACACACATTGAATCCAAGTACAATAGTAACCCCAACACTTTTAGGGTATACTTTAGGATATTACAATTCTCTCCCCCTTAAATAATTTCGTCCTCGAAATTATCCAATATAATATAACAACCCATTTAGCACAATTCACTATCGTAATTTTCATATGAAGATAATCATTTCTTACAATATAGTTTTATCAAATCTCATATCTTCTACTCTCCCCCTTAGAGCTAATCCTCTTCTCTAAAATTCATAATTCATCATTGTATAGGTATATATATATATATATCTTTACATCTTATTACTTACTCAACGAAGCAATTTAGATAACTCATAACATCTCCAATACACTTTATCTTGTACTGGAGTCAGATTATCACTTTATCTCCTTAGAAATATTTTCTTAACTTTAATCTCAAAATTCATTAATTAATATCTTAACATTGTTTATTCCATTCTTACAATCACTTTCAAAATAAACATTTACCAAACCTCAATGAAAAACAATATCCTTACTTTCTTTAGCTTGCTTCACACTTAATATAATTATTAATACAATACCTTTAAACTTACTTAATCGATAAACAATATTTCCTTTCTTCTCATCATGTACAAATGATATAATTCAATTTATTTATGTTTATTCATAAGCTAGAATATTACATCATACACATTTCCATTAAATTTTACACTTCCAGTACAACTGTACGTATTAAATCTCAACATTGACTCGCAACTATAGCAAACTTTAGACCAATAGATCTGTTTATCACAATATACTAACATTTCGATCTTATTTGTTTCAAGTCAACAATTAACTTAATGAAATTTATCATTAGATTTCACAATATATATATATAATCTAATCTAATTTCATTAGGTCAAACTTATGTTCAAATTGTAATCTTGCCAAATTTATATATTCAATCAATAAGAATCATGCTTATACCTATAAATTTCATTGTTTCAATAATTATAGCATCATTTCTTATACTCATTCAAAATCTATTAATTTAACCAACAACTATATCTTTATAAACAACTCTTCCCCCAACCAAGTCGGTAATCCTAGTTCGGTTGCCCAACACATTGGGTCCGCATGGTTTCACAGGAGGCAGATAAGTCCGTTCATTTATCTTTTCACAATTCATTTTTCATAAACAATTAGGCGCTATACCTCAATTATAATTTATTTCTAACATCATTGTCAACCATCATGGTTTCTTATCATATCAAAATAATATACACACATATATCATCAACTATATTGAACATCTCATTATTCAATCATATCATTTTCAACATTATTGATATATACATAATAATTTACATTATTCATACTCCCATAAACTTTAAGTGCATTCACTTAATCACTTTACACTGTAAATGTATTCAGTATAACTTTCAATCAGAATTACAATTTCTTTCCTTATATTATATCTTCACTTCACTTATTATCATGATATTTATATAATTATTGTTCGATCTCACAATTCATAACTTAAAACATTATCACAATTCTCTTCCTTTACTTTACTTCTCATAATTATAATTAAATTTTTAACATCAAAATTATAAGATATAACTTCACCAATCATATCTTTTAACCATGTTTCTGATAACATAATTATCAATCACTCTTGAGGTTTGTAAATCAATATTGTTCTTCTATTATTCGATTTCTAACCTTTACAATTATAATGCTAGATTGCATCACAAAACTTATATATATTCCCCAAGCTTTTCTTACACCAAGAATTAACACATTTTAATTCCATCTCCAAAACAATTGGTTTTTGGTGATTTGATCATCATTAACCCAACTCATGTTCAATAATATTACCCTTAACATTTTCTACTCCCAACCTTTAATCAGATACAAATCTTACACAAGTATCATTCATTACTCCATTTCCAATCCATCTCTTTTAAAATTTTCAAATACATAATTTCTTCCTTACAATTTCTTATTATACATTTATACATAAAACATTTTCACACTCAAATACTTGGAGTTCCAAAACATCTTATAATAGCCTCATTTAGTTATTGCTATAACAATTTCACTGTTCAATAATACCCAGATCCATTCTCACTTCTAATACCATTAAACATGTAATGGTATAAAATAATAAACATATTATATACACCTTCATAGGTCACATTCATATCGAAAAGTTCATTTCACAAATTCTCTTTATATAAACACATAATCATATAATTTAGTAAATTTCCCCTTTACATATAGTTTATACAAATTAATATTTATCACTTTTCTTTGACTATTATCATTCTCTTTTGTTTATCATAGCTTAAGTTATTCATTAACTTCAATAAATATACATACTCTACTTATAATATTATTTCACAAGAAGCTTAATCACATTTCCAATGTGATATCTCTCTTACATTTGTTTATAAATATCTTTAACACATCTTTCATAATCATTTTCATCCTTTCCATCAAATTACTTAAAGTAATTCATTTTCTTTTGCTCCATTCCTTTTCTTTTATTTCACACCAAAACTATCAATCACATCTCATATATCTCATGTAATAAATACATTAAACTATCAATATTTCATTGATCTTCATCCACATTCCATGAAAACTATAAATTCCAACTTACTAATTTACTTAAACTTCAATTTATTCATCTCATACTCTTCATATTAACTTTAACACATCTTATATGCATACACCACAAAACAACATCAAAACATTTATGTTTCACAATTATTAAGCTCATTCTAAAGAAAATCTAAATATTTCATGTCTCCACCATTAACATGAGCTTTCACAATATTCAAACATATCATATTTCTATCATTGAAATCACCATGTTTGCATGAAAATAACAATACAAACAACACCCATATCACTTCGTACTTAACCAACATCATCTCTTTTTCCTATTAAACCAACCTTAACTTGACATATCCACACCTTACATTATCACACCAAATCTGTACCAATTAACTCATTCAATATTTCACTATACTCTTTGCATTCACATAATGTATCTTTCCACATTACCCATCCGACAATATTTCCTCTTTATAGAAATCCAAACATAAAGTTTAATGGAAAATGATTCAAATATTAGAGGAAAAATTAAATACTTTAATCTTAATTTGGTTCCAACTCATTTCCAACTTTACTCTTCTAGCCATTTCTTTATATATCAAACAGATATCAATTATCAAACTTTTTACTTATACCTTCCATATCATTTCTTTATATCACAATCACCTCTCTATTATTAACATTTCAAAATTTGCTTTCATATGAAATCTCATTTACACACTATCATTTATCTCATGTAATTCAAATATATCACAATTCACATAATGCCACGTTCGAGACCAACCTAGATGTGAATGCATATGCATGTCTTACCAATTGCATTTCAAAAATCTTCTTTTTAATTCTTAATTAACTCTTCAAAATTTTTTTTTTAAATTTCACTTAGGCCGAGAATCTCGAACCTAAGCTCTGATACCAAAATAATTGTAACGCCCCCATACTCCATATAAGCACTATACATATACTTGGTATACATACAATGCGTATATGAAGTATAAGAGTGTCACTTTTAATTTCTATTTAAAAGTCTTTATCCAAGTTCAAGCAATATTATGTTCATTTAAGAAACATTTATAGTAATCATTATTCTTATAAAAATATAAAGCATAATGAAAAATCACACATGTATGCATCACCTTCTAGTTGGTCTCGAGACACTCTTACCCATCTCGTGGCATAGCAACTAAGCTTCTAGATCATCCGCATAAAAACCTGTGCGATTACAAAACCACGCTAAGCTAGAAAGCTTAGTAAGACAAATAAGCATTAAAATATACTTTACAAAATAATCATACCTCACGTTCTTAGCATTATGTTCTATAGTTCGCTTATCCCGTTTTTCCTTTCTCAAAACATTCTTCATATAATCCCACTAATCTCAGAAATTATACACATATCTATATACAACATTCACAATACAATACTTACCATTTCTATCTCATATACATATACATATACATCATTTTCAACAAATCACCCTTCTTTGGCATATCCAAACTTTCATGGAAACAATTCTCACATTTACATACATTTTACACATCATACAACATTTTCATAAACTCATATCTCAATAAAACACTTCAAGCCATATTCACTTTCAATATATCAATACACATATTACAAAGTCATATTTCATAACATCATTTTATTCACAATTCATCAACCATGAATCACATTTCCAATGAGGGCAGCCATAGATCTCTTTAGTCATATCTTTCAACATTTGCATATCACATATTTCAACAAAGACAGACTCGGGCCCAAACAACACACTAATATGTTATTCAAAGTTCAGAGTTACTGCTTTGGTCTATAATCACAATGATCAAGCCCGTAGGCAATATATCTCATATCTCTATCCAT
Organism: Garcia nutans; assembly: GCA_947685225.1. Taxonomy (NCBI): domain Eukaryota; kingdom Viridiplantae; phylum Streptophyta; class Magnoliopsida; order Malpighiales; family Euphorbiaceae; genus Garcia; species Garcia nutans. The sequence goes on from CANTUV010000045.1 coordinate 44,729,490, forward strand.
GGATAGTGTAACAGACCCAGTCTCTTGGACCATCAACTCAATAACTTGAGGAGATCCTCAACCCGGCAAGACTGTTACTAGTAACAGACCCAGTCTCTTGGACCATCAACCCGACTAAATCGAGAAGATCCTCAACCCGGCAAGACTGTTACTTTTCATATATTTCATATCAATAATTCATATAGTGTAACAGACCCAGTCTCTTGGACCTCAACTCACTCAAATTGAAGAGATCCTCAACCCGGCAAGACTGTTACCTTTTTCACATTTTCTAGGCATGCCGCCAAAACCAGAACTCTGAAATTTGAATCAACATATTAGACACAAAATCTTTTCATTCTCATTTCATTCTCAATTGAATTGCCATAGCCAATAACAATGGCTTCATATCTCATTTGAATCATTAGAGCCAATCACAATGGCTTCACTTCATATTTTAATCATCATAGTCAATAACAATGACTTCACATCATTTTATAACATTTCACTATATAACACTTCATTATTCAAATGCACATTTATATCATCAATTAGGCAAACAAGCCTTAATCATAACATTAAGGTAATTCATCATCAATGATCACATGATATTTCACATTGTACATAACACGTCATTATTCATATGCATCATTAATCTACATATAGCACAATACAATTCATAAGATTGACAATGCATAAAGCATAACATAGTTCATATAATATCAACATTATCATCAAATCATATTGATCAATTCAATTTATCACTCAACAATACATAAACAATGGCATTGCACAAACCTTTTTCCATGATCATTATATCTTCCACATTGCCTATACCATCATTGTTATATACAAAACAATTTACATTATACATTAATGTAGAATCTTCTATATACATTTGGTTGGATCATTATTGTTGCAAGTGTATGTAAGTACAAAAGACAATTGAAGATCCAACAATGTATGAAGAACAATCAAACACAAAAACTAACACCCTCAAGGGACACGGCCAAGCCTGTGGCCGTGTCTCTCAATTTAAACATCCAGTAGCCAACACGCCCAAGGGACAAGGCCGTGTTCGTGGCCGTGTCACTCAACACCAATTCAAGCAGTAGCAAACACGGGCAATGGACACGGCCAAGGCAGTGGCCGTGTCTTTCAACACAACAATCCAGTACCGGACACGGGCAAGGAACACGGCCGTGTCTCTCAACACAATTCAGACAGTAGCGAACACGGGCAAGGGACACGGCCGTGTCAGTGGCCGTGTCTCTCCAAAATTCATTCAACACACTCAAATTTGCCCCAACTTGGCCGTGTCTCTCATGACTTGGCCGTGTCCTACAATAATTTAAAGACCAAACAATCGAAAATTCATCCAACTAAACCCCAAATCAACATTTCATCATTTTCCTTACAATTATCTCAACTCATCATCACTTAAATGTTAATTTTACACATTTATATACTTCAATCTCTTGTTATCATCCACTTACACACCAATCAAACCAAACATAACCCAAATCCAAAAGAAATCCAACTAAGGAAATAAAAACTTATAGATATAAGTATAATCAATAAATTCAACTCAAGAGATGATTACTTACTTGAATATGTTGCCAAATCTTCATCTCCATCTTCAATACTCTTAAATTCCTTTAATCCTTGGTGTAATGTGAAGCAAAATCATCTTTCTCTCTCTAGCTTCTCTCTCTCTCTCTCTCTCTCTCTCTCTCTCTCTCTCTCGTTCACTAAGAAAAGAAGACGAAGGAGAAGAAGAAAGAAAGATCTAGTTCTTTCTTTCATTCTTATCATATATATATATAATAATAATAATAATAACAATAATAATAATAATAATAATAATAATAACATTAATACCATTAAATCTCCACCACGCACAATTCCTTTTGACTTTCTTCTTCTTTTCTCTTTCCTTCAATACACACATTGAATCCAAGTACAATAGTAACCCCAACACTTTTAGGGTATACTTTAGGATATTACAGTAAGCCTAAAAGACTTGCATTACTGTGACATCTAAATTTGGCACCTTGTTTAATTTTTAAAAAATTATCGAGCTCGATAATCCTTACATTGAACTCGATAATTACCAAAATTGTTGTGTTTGCATATGGGACATAATTAATGAGCGGAACAAGATTAACCAGGTGGGATAAAATTGTCAAACTAGACAATTCATTAGTTGTCGAATTCAACAATTCTATCTCACAGACATCTACCATTTGCTTATAAAAGGCAGATGCAGTTCACCATTTTAAGGAGATTCAAAACTAACTAATCAAAATCATTCTAAAATAGGAAAAGCACCCAATATTGAGTCATATACGAGACCTAGTGGAACCAATCAACAAAAGCCAAAGAAAATCACTCAAAGTAGGTGTTTTTTGTTGATCAAAATCCTTGGCTGCTAGTTCGTATAAACTCTCAAAGAGGTATTCCTAAGCTTAATTATTATCTTGCAACCTTGTTTAATTGATGATAATCAACATAACATACTTGAATACTTGTAAAATGATTGGAATAACACCAATGTAACTTTTGAAAAAAAAAGAAAAATGGATCAAAAGACATTCTTTATTAATGTAAGATAACAATCTCCAAAAGAGACTAAAAGTTCCAAGTTCAAATGTCTGAAAATGAGAATTTGTTAGTGTAACATTCTAAAATTTTTGAAAATTTCTAATTTTTAGAAAAATTGGATAAAATAAATTTTAATTTAAAAGGATAAATTAAATTAATGGCTTTAAATAAAAAATGAAGGGATTTTAAATGAAAAAGTGGAATATATATGTGATATATATGCAAAATATACATAACATATATAAAAGTCAACACTTTTTTAAAAGAAAAGGGTATTTTGGTAATTAAATCTTATAAATTCAAAATTAATAAAATAATTCAAAAATAAATTTTTTTTGAATGGAAGAGAGAAATTAGGACTTTTAATTTATTAAAAAAATAATTAAATAATTAAATATTAAATTATTTTAATATATATATATATGTGTGTGTGTGGTTAAAAAAAAGATGAAAGGAAAAGAATATTAAAAGTCTTCATCATCTTCTTCTTCTTCTTCAAGGACGTGTCTTCCATGGGAGCTTGAAGACCAAGGATTTTTCTTCTTCCATACTCCATAAATTGAAGGAATTAACAAGTTTCAAGTGGATTTTTGGTGATTTCCACCAAAATTAGTAAGTTTCCATATCTTTTCTTTGAATTTCTTGAAAATTTGGATTATGTGAGATTTTAGATTTTTATGTAGTATGTTATAATTGTTGGAATTGGTGTGTATGATGTTATTTTGGGTAGTTAACAATGATTCTAAGGTTAGATTGAAGAGATGATGGAGTTTGGTTAAAGAATGGGGAAAAGAGATAATTTAGGGTTATGGATTTTTGGGGTTTTGAAAACATGAACTTTAATTGTGCAAATTGATTCCAAATGAGTTGTTTTGATTCATAAACAAGTATTTTAAAGTCAAATATTAGATTTGGTAGTGTTGGGTTGGAGCTTGAGATTGGAATGGAGATTTAGGGTTTTGGAAAAATGATTTTCCAAAGTGGTTGAATTGTGTGATTTTATTTTTTTAAGCATGTTGTTTAGTATTAAAAGTGATGAATATAAGCTTGGAATGAGTAATGGATTGTGTTGGAATGGAAAACCTTCATTAAGGAAAGGTTATGCCATTTTTGAGATTTTGTGTATAAGAGTGTATTTTTATAACGTAAATGATTTAAATGTATTAAAATATGTGTTTAATAATATAAATAAACTTAAAACACTAATTTAATTGTAGTATAATAGAATTCCAATGTTGAAGTAAGGAAAGGCTACATTTTGTAGGAGTGATGTGTAATTATGATTTAATGTTGGAAATGCCATTAAATGTGATACTAAATGATTATTTCCTATCACATTTGGTTTAGGCATTGAGGGAGGTTGATTTGCTTCATCCAAGTGATGAAGGGCAAGTTAGAAAGATTGGATTGAAGGTTGTTTTTAGCTTGCTTTGGGTTGCTAGTGGAAGTATGTACAAACTTTAAATATAATGTCTATATTTGCATAACATTTGGACTTAATACATTTTGGTTGAAAAATGTGTTAAGCTACTTGGTTCATTGATTGTGTATGAATAATATGCTATGACATTTGTAATGTCATATATGTGTTAAATGCATTGTGAAAAGCCATTGATAATGGCTAATTTGTGTAACATGTGAAATATGCATATTATGTGAAAATACCCAAAGTAATTGGGTAATGTGTTGTGAATGCAAAAATGAGATATGTGTAATAATGAAATGAATTGATATTGATAAAAATAAGAAAAATGAGAAAAATGAGAAAGATGTGAAAAATGGGAAAAGTGAGAAAAAAAAATGTGAAAATAAGGCAATGTGCCTAGATTGAATATGTAAAAATGAGAAAGAGATTAATAATGAGAAATATGAATAAATTGTGTGCCTAGTATGTTATTCAATTTTCAGAGTTCTGGGTTTGGTGGCATGCCTATGATTGCCTACGGGCTATACGCTGGAATGGTGAAAAGACTGGGTCGTAAGCCAGGCCAGCTGATAAATATGATGTTTTTGGGGGTGAAAAGACTGGGTCATAAGCCTTAAAACTGTAGCAGTCTAGCCGGGTTAAAGACCAAGATACTAAAGCCTAAGGGTCTAGCCGGGTTGAGGTCCAAGAGACTGGGGCTGTTACATTATCCATGGATATATTGCCTATGGGGCTAGACACATGGTGTCATTATGGACCAAAGCAGTAACTCTAAAATTTGAATAGCATATTAGATCCTTTTTGGGCCCATGCTTGTCTTTGTTTTAATGTGAATTATGATTTATGATACAATTGAGTAATATAATGTTATGAGTTGTGCTTATGAAATATTTGAAAAAAAAATATAAGAAAGTGGATTAATGTGACATCTATATGCATTGTGCATTTGGTATTGCATTGAGTTATATTGTTATTATCAAAGTTTGTACCACTGGGCTTCGGCTTAGCTCAATTATTTCCATCGCGCATATGACAAGGTAGACCCAGCTGAGCCAGAGAGTTCTTCTAGACCAGGTCGGGTCTAGACTTGTAGTTGAGCTTGTTGAGTTGCTATCTAGATAAGAAACACTGCCAGCAGCATGTATATATTTTTATGTTATTGTACATTTTTTAGTTTTATGCATAATATATTATGTTTTGGATTTTACAGTTTGTATATTAGAAAGAATGTTTGGGCCAATGTATTTGAAATGGGAGAGTCAGTGTGTTTTAAATTATATATATCTATATATAAAAATGTTTGAGAAAGTTGGTGAAATTGAGAAGTATGGTTGAGATGGTGATTGGAAATTATTTGGGAGTGTTTTCTTTTTGCAGGTTGTGTTTTGATAAATTTTGGGATATCCAAAATACAGACAAAACTCTGGCGAATTTTTTCCAAAGATTTTTATATATATTATTTATTTTGGGTTCTTATAATAAGTAAAGAATATTTATATTCTATTTAATTTTTATATATTTAGAATTTGAAATTTTAAATTGGAGATGTGAAAAATTTTTATTAAATCGGTCTGTGACATTTTTGTACCGTATATGCATATTTTACATATGCTGGAAATATGTATTGTACGTATATAGGGTATAAGGGTGTTACAGATAGACATTATATTTATAGGAAGTTGAAAGCCAAATGCATAAATCATTATAAGGCTTTAGCACCAAATTAGAGGGAATAACCTTGGAAAATTATTTTCTATGCTGCTGAAAGTTTATCGATAATCTTCATTAATATACTAAAAAAAACTTCATTTTTTCAGAAACACGTTATTCAAAATTGGTTTTTGTAAAGTTTCTTGATAAAGCTAAGGTTTTAACATGTAAATAAGTAAAAGATATTGAAAGGGAGTAAGATAATACGAAATACGGCTTTAATAATTCAAAGATACAAAGAATAAAGGTAAGATATAAAACATTATTGTAAGGGTATGGTGATTGTCGAGCTCGATACTCTGAAATTATCAAGTTCGACAATCCTTATCACCCAAAAAATGTTAGAACAAGGAAGCTATAAAATTATTTTAACATATTCCAAGTACTATCGAACTCGATAGTCTTAGGACTATTGAGCTTGATAGTTTTACTTTTTCTTATCTCTTTTTCCAGTTATTCATTTATGTTATAGGTTCATTTAAAATAATTTACTAAATATATATATATATATACATGTGGTTGAGAAAGAAGAAAGAAAATAAAAAAAAAGTCAAGTTTTTCTCTTCTTCTTCTTCTTCCTTAATGAGCCGAAATTTTCATTAGAGTGCAAGAGAGGTTTTGCTCCTTCAATTACATCAAATTTTACAAGAATTACTAAGGATTAAAGGTGGTTTTAAGGATCAATCAAGCTTTTGGTAAGTACACTTTCAATTAAAGTATAATTTCTTTAAATTTAAGATTATATAAATTATGTACTTTTGATGGAGGAGGTTATAATTGTTAAAATTGATAGTAATAAAGTTAACATGTTGGATATATGATGGTTTGATGATTAATTGATTGAGATGGGCATAATTGGTGATGTTAGCGATATGGGATGATTATGTGAAATTTGGGCCATGGATGGGGCTTTCAATAATTGCTAATATGGTTGTTTTGAAGTTGTATGGATGTATATGTGATGATTGTATAGTTGGTTGGTTGAAATGATTAGGTTTCGTTGTATTTTGGATGAAGTAGTAGTGAATTAGGGTTTTTGGTGAAATTTTGTGTAGAATTGATGTAATTGATGTTTAATTGAATAAAATCAGTTAGAATGAGTTACTAATGATATGTTTGGACTTTAAATTTGAATTAGGATTGAGTAAGGTCATATTGGCAATTTAAAAAGAGGAAGGGCATTTTAAGAAGTTAAAGTTGGTGAGTGAATTAGGCTTGGCTTTGACATTTCCAAGGTTATTACATACTTTGATTACATGTGTATTAATTGCATTTGGTTTGGCCTAGCACATTATGATTTTATGAATGTGCTAAGCTACTTTGATGTTGGTTTTTAATATATTAAATGCATTGTTTTGAATAAAATTGTTTGAATTGCATAAGATGTGACATGTTAAGCCATTATAGAATGGCTACTAACATTGGTATGTATCATTTGTGAAAAAATATGAAAAGTATGGTAAAGGCATAAGAAATATTGGTGAGCAGTCAAATTATAAATGTGACAAAGAAAAGGGTGAAAGGTGATTGGATGGCGTTGAAACTATGGAAATTAAATGTGACTATGGAAAATGTGATGAGAATGGAAAATGGTAAGGTGATAATGTGTGTGTGGAATATATGTTCGACTTATATAATATCTTATTTTAGAGAATTATATTTGGTACTATCGGTCTGACATGCCATTGATATGCGATGATATTTTATATGCCTTCAGGGCTAGACACACTGGTCCAAGAATTATTATTGTGCCTTCGGCCTAGACATGTTGGTGTTAATAAGGGGCATGCCTTAGATCCCCCAGTGTCGTGATAGGCCAAATCAATATCTCTAGAACTTGAATATTGTATAGGGACTCTTGGGCCCCTTGTATGTGATTGTGGAATTTTGGTGAATTTTAAGTGCAATGTGGCATAATATATTTTACATTATAAAGGAATGCATACTACATTATTTTAAATTACTATTGTTATAAAAGTATATACCGCTAAGCGAGTAGCTTAGCGCGATTTATTTTATCGTGCAAGTGATAGGGTAGAGATGAGGAGCCCTGATATACTAGATCAAGTTTGGCTCTGTGTTATGCCATGGAGCTGAGGACTTTGCCATGGGACCATATTCATTTATAGTTGTTATTAATGCATATTGGTTATATATGTAATGGTTTCCACATATAAATATGTTAGAGCTATAAAAAAGATCGAAAACAAATTCTATATATGTAAACATTGTATAATAACTATGTTGTTAAGTATTTGAGTATATATATAATGGATGAATTTGTAAACTGATTTGAGAAATTTGGAAGGAATGTTGGAGTTTGGATAATTGTATATTTTATTGCAGGTTGTGTTTTTGGTTGATTTTTTGAAAACTTTGAAATTACAGACAACACCGGTAAATTTTCCCTAGAGATTTTCTCTTAAAATTTATATTTTGTCATTTAATTATTTATATGTATATATTTATTTACCTATTAAATTTATTTTTTAAAGGATAATTTATTTTGTGAAAGGGTATAAGAGGATTTTCTGTTGTTAATTATGGTGACATTCTTGTAGTCTATATATGTATTACACATATACGGAGCTAGAGTAGAGGATGCTGGTGATGGTAGAGCTAGAGCTAGAGTAGGGGATGGTAGAGCTAGAGATAGAGTAGGCGATGCTGATGAGGCTTTAGGTAGTTAGACTAGGGGTATAGGGTCTTCCAGATTGGGTTTAGCAGATGGCTGAATGGTTCCATCAAGCCCCAGCACTATAGCAGAGTGGGAAATTAGATAAACTCAAGAAGCATAGGGCTACTAATTTTAAGGGTACTACAGATCCAACTGAGGCAAAGTAGTGGCTATATAGAGTAGAGAGAGTATTTGTTCAACTAAAGGCTACTATAGAAGAGAAGTTTGATTATGTTATGTCTCTTCTGTAGGGAGATGCTTGTGATTTGGTGGAAGACAGATTGACACAGGTTGGATAGGCCATCAGTGCTGACATATGATGATTTTTTGGTGGAGGTTGGAAGGAAGTATATGCCCTGAGATTATAAACATGGAAAGAAGAGAGAGTTTCTTAATTTAAAGAAGGGGGAGAATACTATGATATAATAAGAGAAAGAGTTCTTAAAGTTAACTAAATAAGCTGGGGGGATTGTTATGGATGAGATAGATAGGTGTAGAAACTTTGAGGAAGGGTTAAGGCTAGCTATCAGATGCTAAGTAGCAGCAGTATGAGGTTTTCTCCAGACTAGTATCAACAGCTCTGAGCATGGAAAAGGCTCAAGAGGTTGTAGTTGTAGTGTGATTGGAAGAGAGTAAGAGTATGAGATCTCAAACTGAGGTGGAGTCATCATCTCACAAGAGGGGGCAAGAGGATCTTTCACAAAGTGTTGGGGAGAGTCAAGGGTGGACAAGTAGACTTGTTCAGTAGAGGCAGGGGCCTATAACATTAGTAGCTAGTACCACTATCCCTTCTTTTTAGAGATCCATTCCACTGACTTGCACCGAGTGTGGTAGAGAACATAGGCATATTTGTCGAGGAGTAGGTTTTGGAGGTTGTTGTAGGTGTGGATCCCAAGGGCATTATATTAGGGATTGCCTGGAGCCACTAGAGGCTAGACGGATAAAGACTGCTTTGTCCAAACCTATTGGTAGAGAAGATAGAGGTAGTATAGGTGGCGGCAGAGGTGGTAGAGGTGGCAGGGCAGGATTCAGTCAAAGAGAGGAGTCTGCATTAGTGGGTAGACAGGAAGAGGATGAGAGTATACAGAGGGTCTATCTAATAAAAAGGGACCAGAGTACCTCGAATGTAGATGAAGGTCAATTCTTATTATTTGGTATTACTGTTTATGCATTGATTAAATGTTTATTCCTTGATGATGTTGTTAGCAATGAAAATTCTTTATGTAAGTTTAGGGATTTATGAAAATGATTAAGGATATTCATAAGGGGGAGAGTCAATATTATTAGGTCGGAGATTGTGTGGTTGGTTTTACTAGGATTTGACATTAGTGTTTGATTTTGGACTATAATAGGTAATTTCGAGGACAAAATTATCTAAGAGGGAGAGAATCGTAACACCTATAGTTTCATCATAAATAATTAAATAAGATATATGAAGGGTAATTAAAGTGTTGTATGAAGGATATGTATAGTATACACCTAATGTATACACAAGATATGCATAAAATATATATTAGATATACATAGTGTATGCATGATATATATCTAACATATACCTAATATGCATACATTCATAAAAGACAAAAAGTCAAAAGTTAAAGTTAAATTTAAAAAATTATTAAGTTAAAAAAAATAATAAAATTAAAATATTATTGATATATGTAATACCCTTATACCTCATATACGTACAATATATACACCCAATATATGTAAAATATGTGTATAATATAAGAATGTCATAGCCTCAAACTTTTCAAAATTCCATAATTATAAGAATAACTTTTAAATTCCTAGAATACACCTTGATAGATAAATAAATATATACATAAGTAATTTAAATACTAAAAATACAATTTTTAAAGGAAAAATCTTTGGAAAAAATTCGCTGTAGTTATGTCTGTATTTCAGATGTTCCCAAAATTCAAACAACACTACCTGCAAAAGATTTTACACTCCCAAATAAATTCAAACATCAATTTCTCCATCGCCTCTTAAATTATACAACCATATATCAATATATAATATTTTTCGATTTTACAATACTTAGCCTCAAAACCATTACAATTTACAATCTTTACATATATACAAACATTTTGTACATAATTATATAATGCTTCGCAAAAGAAATATTTACATATCTGTAACTGGCTCTGGTCTTATGGCAGCCTAATCAAAGCTTCTAGTAAAACACAAAAACCTTAGACCTGCTCTAATTTACAGGGTTCTCGGTCTCAACCCAGTTACCTGTGCGATTAACAAATCGCTAAGCTTTTCGTCTAGTGGTACATACTTTGATAGTACTAAAAATTTAATGACAAAAATGCAAAAAGCATTTCTTTTTAAAATTCATGATAGGGCATGCAATCTCATGTATCAACTCACACACTTAACCCTTTAATCATTCACATTTCACATTCATATGCATTGGGTCCAAATGACCTTATATAATATTCAAGTTTCAGAGTTATTGTTTTGGTCTATTTTAACACCTAGTGTCTAGCCCGAAGGCAATGCAAGTGACACCCAGTGTCTAACCCGAAGGCAACTCATGTAATAGTGACATCCAATGTCTAGCCCAAAGGCAAATCAAGTATCAGTGATGCCTAGCATCTAGCCCGAAGGCAATCATAAGCATATCGCCAAACACAACACTCTGGAGCATAATATTATAAAAGGCAACACACATATAATATATATTTTCATAATCCATTTTCCATCACATTGTCTCATTTATTGCATAATATTAATTTTAGTCATATTTCCATATTTTTCTGCTACACACATCAAATGCATTGCCATATTATCAATGTGGCTAAACTGTGCCTTAAAATTGACATAATTACATTCTTTTCACAGGCACATATAATAGTGCTACTAGCTACCTTAGAATGGCTTAATCATTCATACACAATGCATTTTTACATTTTATAAAGCAAAACAATGCACTTATCATATGGCTATCAATACCAAAGTAGCTTAGCACATTCCAAAAATTACAATGTGCTAAGCTAATGCACATGCAACTTAAACATATAGAAACAAAGTGTGTACAAACCTTAGATTTCACCATTCCAAGCTAGAAAGCACAATTCCTCACCACCTCCTTAATGTGTCCTTTACCACTAGAGTTGGACATTTATAATCTACTCAATACCTACTCAAAATGTGAATGTATATAATATATTAGAATCTCATTTTAAGGTATTTTAACCATTAACTAACAATTAAACACATATCCTTTAAGTTCTCAAATTTTGGCCTTAACTCTCTTTAATTTTGAAAAAAATATTCCAATCAATTCCAAATGACATTCTAAGTTCATTTTCACCATTAAAATTATTTTATAACATGATTTAAATAATGTAATACAATAAACCCTAATTCTTTAACAAAACTCTTCCAAAACCCTAAATATACTACTAGCTCATTCAAACTTCATCTAAACTCAAACAAATCAACTATCTAAATACAAAATCTTTGTATCCTCATCAAAGTAACTCTATCCATACCCATATAACAAATTAAACAACACTCCATCAAAATTTCACATTTCACATAATAAAAAATTTAAGGAAACTTCAAAATTTCAAGAAAATACTTGCTAACTAGTTGGAAAACCACCAAAACTTCTATTAATTCTTGAAAATCCTTCTAAAAAGTGGTGTTTGGATGAAACAAATTTCTTTTTTGGCCATATAGCAAATTCAAGTAAGAAAGAAGAAGAAGAAGAAGAGTTTTAGAAAATTGACTTTTATTCTTCTCTTCAAATTTCAACTATATATATAATATTTAACTATTTTAATTATTTATTTATTTATTTAATTTAAAAACCCCAATTTTCTTCTTCCATTGGAATATAATTTCATTTTGAATTATTTATTATTATTATTATATTATTTTTAATTAGTTAATTAATATTTTTTAAATATCCACATTCCCATCATCTTCCACTATCAAAATTACTTTTAATTTTAATTTATTTTATTCATTTTTATTTATTATTTTATTATTATTATTATTACTTTTTTACTTTTACCTCTTTGACTTTTACTATTCTACCCTTGTTACTCTTTAACGTTTGTCTTTTAGTAAATTTTTATACTTGAAGTATATTTCTCATATACCCATATATACATTTTATATTTTTCATTCTCCCATTATCTTAATTAATCTTCTACTTTATTTATTTATTTTTTTATTTTAATAAAATTAGGATCGTTATAATATACATATATATACACGTGGTTGAGAAAGAAGAAGGAAAATAAAAAAAAGTCAATTTTTTTTCTTCTTATTCTTCCTTACGGAGCCAAAATTTCAATTAGAGTACAAGGGAGGTTTTGCTCCTTCAATTACATCAAATTTTACAAGTATTACTAAGGATTCAAGGTGGTTTTGAGGATCAATCAAGCTTTTAGTAAGTAATCCTTCAATTCAAGTATGGTTGCTTTAAATTTAAGATTATGTAAATTTTGAACTTTTGATGGAGGAGGTTGTAATTGTTAAAATTGCTAGTAATAAAGTTATTATGGTGGATATATGATGATTTGATGATTCATTGGTTGAGATGGGCATAATTGGTGACGTTAGGGTAATGTGATGGTTATGTGAAATTTGGACTTTGGATGGGGGTTTCAATAATTGCTAACATGGGTTGTTTTGAAGTTGTATGGATGTATATGTGATGATTTTATAGTTAGTTGGTTGAAATGATTGGGTTTTGTTGTAGTTTGAATGAAGTAGTAGTGAATTAGTTTTGGTGGAATTTTTGGTAGAATTGATGTAATTAATTTTAATTGAATAAAATGGGTTTGAATGAGTTACAAATGATATGTTTGGACTTAAAATTTGAATTAGGAGTGAGTAAGGTGATATTGCTAATTTAAAGTGACGAAGGGCATTTGAAGAAGTTAAAGTTGGTGAGTGAATTGGGCTTGGATTTTACAACATCCATAATTTTTAATACAATTAAATTATATATTTGGAGGGTAGTTAATATGTTGGAAGAGATAAATACAAGGTATAATCATAATATCTACCAAATATATATACATTGTATATATGGTGTATACCTAAAATATACATGACATATACATATACAAAAGATATATATAACATATACATAAAGTAAATATGATATATTTATATATCTTTTATATATGGTTCAAAGATACTAAATAAATAAATGGAAAAAAAAAAGAAAGTCAAAGAAAGAAATAAAAATGTGCGGATGAAAAGAAAAGAGATAATTATAAAATTAATAAAATATTTAAATATATAATGAATTAATTAATATTTACTTATGGCAAAGGAGGAAGAAAGGAGAAGGGTCTTCATCTTCTTCTTCCCATCCCACCATGGACCGAATTTTTCACAAAGAGAGAGGGAGAGTTTGGCCTCAACAAATACACTAAATTTCACAAAAAAATTCAATGATTCAAGGTGCTTTTGAACATTAAACAAGTATTAGGTAAGTAATCATTCAATTTGTGTGATTTTTCTTTAAATTCAAGAATATGTAATTTTTGGGTTTGATATGGAGATGCCTATAATTTATGAAGTGAATTGTTTGAAGTTATCTTGATATGTATATAATGATTTTATGGTTGGAAGTTGGATATGAGTAGGTTTTGGAGAAATTAGGGTTTATGGGATTGATATGTGAAAATTGGGATTTTGATGGAAGTTCCAATATTTGCTATAATGAGTTGTTATGGAGTTTATTTTGATGTATGTGCAAAGATTTTGAGGTTGGTTGGTGAAAATGAATGGGTTTTGTTGAAGTTTTAGAGAAGTAGTGTTGAAAATTAGGGTTTTGTTGAAATTTTGGGTAGAATTGATGTGATTGATGTTTGATTGAATAAAATGGGTTGGAATGTAATGCCAGTGGTAAATTTTTATTTAAAATCTGGTTTAGGCTTCAGTAAAGAGGAATTGCAAATTTAAAGAGAAGGACTTTTGTAAAAGTTAAGGTTGAAGTGAGAGTTTGGCCTTCAATTTGGCATTTCAAAGGTTAGTACATACTTGGATAACCTATGTTTTACTTCAATTTGAGTTGGCATAACACATTGTGACTTTGCAAATGTGTTAGGTCTCTTTCATGTTGGTTTTGATATGATATGTGCATTCTCTAATTAAAAGTGTGTTTATTGCATACAGTATGAAATGATAAGCCATTGTAGAATGGCTAATGTAATTGTTATGTATCTAATGTGTAAAATGTGAATTATGCTAAATATGGGTGGAAAAGATGAGAAATGAATAATGTAACTAGTAATGTGAAGGAAAAAGTGAAAATTATGGAAAAGAACAAATGTGATGAAAATTGAGAAAATATGATAATGAGATGAAACTGTGAAATGTAATTGATGTGTAATATGTATATGTTTGTGAAAGGCGTCAAAATGAGAAAATGAGCTACATTGCGAATGTCACTCATGACTATACAATGTGATTGAGAAATGGTAAATGAGATAAAATGTGAGGTGATCACGAATAGAGTTGATCACAGTAAAATGTGAAACAATGAAAATATGGGAATGATAACTAAGTGGAAAAGGTATAGTGTTGATGTGTATGTCTACTCTCCACAATTACTAGTTTCAGGAAATTAATGTCAGGAAATTAAGGTTGTTATTTTAAGCTTTTAAGATTATGTTTGAAATAGTTTGTAACACCCTTATAACATACATGCATATAATATATATACCCAGTATATGTATAATATGTATATAAAATATAAAAATTTCACATTCCTAAACTTTTCAAATTTATATTATTGTAAGAAAATATTTAATACCTTAAAATGTACTTTAATAAATAATTTAATATATAATACATAAGTAATTTAATTACCAAAAATACAAATTTTAAAAAAATCTTTGGAAAGAATTCGCCAGAGTTTTGTTTATTTTTTGGATATTTTTCAAAAATTCTAACAACACAACCTGCAAAAGACTTTGCACTTCCAATAATTATGTACTGAACCATTTTTATAAGAAAGTTCCATGGCTCAAAATCATCTCATTTCCTTCAAAATATTCATATAAATACATATACACAAAAAGTTTCCCCAAATTTCTAGCATTTCACCAAACACTTTAAAATTTACAACATTTCCATATTATGAAAATATAATATATATATATATATATAGAATTACAAAATTAGGAAAATACATGGTATGATGGCAACCATGATCTGATGGCAAAGTCAAGCTCCTAATGCCACCCTCTTGCCCTAGACCTAATCTGGTTTGGCGGGCTCCTTGTCTCAATCTTGTCACCTGTGCGATAAATAAATTGCGCTAAGCTTTTACTTAGCAGTACATATTTTGATAATAAAAAATCTAATGACAATAATGTAAAATGCCTTTCTTTTGAAAATCACATTGTGGCATGCAATTTTATATTAAATATTATGCATCTTTCATTTTAAACATCACATGTCACATTCACATACATTCAGCCCAAATGACCCTATATAATATTCAAATTCCAGAGATATTGCTTTGGACCAATTATTGACACCCAGTGTCTGGTCCAAAGGCAAATAATAATGATGCTCAGCATCTAGCCCGAAGGTAATATATAATATTGATGCCTAGCATCTGGGCCAAAGGCAATTATCGGCATGCCGTATAACACCAAACACAATACTCTGAAAAATCGATACTACATACGGTTGCACACATAAACAATTTCACACTTTTTTTTATACTTTGGCAATTATGCCAATTTCCATTCTTTTTGCACTTTTCCATCTTTTCTCATTATTTCCATACATTTTCATTAATTTCATCAATTTTCTTGCCACATCCTTAATGTGGCTGAATTATGCATATATTAGACATAATTACAAATTTTTCACAATCTTATCATTCAATGCACTTAGCCATCTTAAAGTGGCTAACTCAATCACAAATTGTGCATTCATAGCTTGAATATATATATCTATGCACTTTTTATGTGAAATCTCACATCAAAGTAACATAGTCATCAAATCACATAACAATGTAGCATGCCAACAAATGCAATTAGACACATTTCATTCAAAGTATATACTTACCTTAGATTTCACCACTTTCTAGCTAGAAAATACACTTATTCACAACCTCCTCATTGTGTCTTTCATCACTAGGGTAGGACAATTACAATCTACTCAATACTTATTCAAAATGTGAGTGTTTAGAATTATTTAGAATCACATTCTAGGGCATTTAATCTATTAAATATCAACTAAACATCATTCCCTCCAAATTTTTAAACTTAACCCTAACTCTCTTTAATTCTATAAACGCATTCTACTCAATTACAAATGGCATTTTAAGTTCATTTTCATCATTAAAATCATTTTATAACATGTTTTAAACAATAGAATTAAATAGACATCAATTCTTTAACAACACTTTTCCAAAACCCTAAATTCAATACTACCTTTTTCAAATTCTAACCAAATATATCATTTTCTTCAATTTAACCTTAAAATCATAATTCCCACATCAAAAGAACACTTTCCATATCCATTTCAACAATTAAAACAACCTCCATAAAAATTGCATATTACACATATTCAAATTTTACAACAAAACTTTAAAAAAAAAAAAAAGAAAGAAAAGAGTTTACTTACTTATTGGAAAATCACTAAAGCTCCTCCTGATTCTTGAAATTTCACTCAAAAATTGGTGTTTGGATAAGCAAAAAAAATCATCTTCTTGCCTATGGAGATTTTGGCATGGAGAAGAAGAAGAAGAAAGATGTTTAATTTGACTTTCTCATTTCTCTTCTCTCTCTCTCTCTCTCTCTCTCTCTCTCTCTCTCTATATATATATATATAATATTTTAATTAACTATTTATTTATTTATTTATTTTAAAATTCCAATTTCCATCTTCCACTCAAAACTAATTTATTTTTAAATTATTTAATTAATTATTAATTAATTAATATTTAATAAATATCTAACTTTTCATCATTTTTCACTATACAAAATTATTTTTAATTTTGATTTATTTTAAAACTTCAATTTTCTATCTTCTATTCAAATTATTTTAATTTTGAATTATTTAATAAATTTTCAAAATTTTCCATTATCTTCCACTATCTAAAATCATTTTAATTTTGAATTATTTAATAAATTTTCAAATTTTCTCATTATCTTCCACTATCTAAAATCATTTTAATTTTGAATTATCAAATTAATTTTTATTAACTTTTACTTTGTGCCCTCTTACCATTTTACCATTGACCTTACTATTCACTTTGACTTTATATGATATGTATATTTCTTTTAAACTTCCCATATAAATTCTTATGTTGTCCATCTTCCAACACCTTAATTAATTTTCTTAATTATTTATTTAATTTTTATTTTATTGAAGTCACGGATGTTACATAGTTAGAGAGAGGAAATGATTTTAAATTATTAAAATAGATAGAAATGATGTTAAAATGATGAGTATATGATGAATTGTTGGTTAGTTATTTGAAATGAGCATAAATGAAGTAGGGTTATGGGTAGATTATGCCTAAATTAGGATTTTGGTAAGGATTGATTTAATTATTGTAAAGGATAAATTTAATTTGGCTTTAATATATATATATATATATATATGAAGATTTTATGGTTAGAATTTCGATATGGATGAGTTTGGATGAAGTTAGGGTTTATGGTCAAGTTATGTGAAATTAGGGTTTTAGATGAAGGTTAAGATAATTATTGAATTGAAGTGTTTTGATGCTATTTTGATATATATGTAATGATTTTATTGAATTTAAGGTTTTGATGGAATTTTGATGAAATTTGCTTAGAAAATGATAGTTTAGCATACATTGGTCATAAAAGTGATTTTAAATAAATAATCATGGTTATTGTTGGATCTATACATGTGTAGATTAAATTGATGGAAGTGGTGAGGTTTAGGGTTTAGCTTGAAAGGAGGTGTGGAGTTTTTTTAGAAATCAAACAAGGTTAATATATATCCTAAAACTTGTGTTTTTATGTAACACTTTTATACCTTATATACATATAATACATATACTTCGTTTACGTAAGGTACATATATAGACTACAAGAGTGCCATCATAATTGACCGTATACACTTCCTCATTTGGTAATATAAATTTAGAATATTATAAATATATTAAATGCATTAATATAAAAAAAAGTTAAAACCTTATCTGATTATTTATTAATGAAAAATCTCTAAAAAAAATTCGCTTGAGTTCTGTCTGTAATTTATCAAATCTCAAAATACAAACATCTCAACCTGCAATTTAACAACACTCCTAAAATTACTTTATAAAACAACACTGTTACTTCCATAATTGAAATCATTGTACATAAAATTTATATATATAAACTCAAATTTATTCTTTATATACATACATAATATTATACATTATAGTTATCCATTTCTAATCATTTACTTATTAAGAAAAATATATCATACAAACTAGCTACTTCAAAACAACTTTATACATGATATGTAGCACTTCTGGTCTGGGCTCATAGCACGCATAATCTCTGAATCTCCATCACTATCCAGATTATCTTATTTGCACTCCTAATCACCTACACGATACACAGTACCTCACTAATCTCGAGAGTTTAGTGGTGCATACTATAACAAAATTCACAACTTAAATAATACTTAAGCATACACTTGTGACTTACAACATCAGACAATTAATAATACAATACCATACTCTTCCATTTTCCTTCTCAAATTCACCCTTATAAACATACCTCACCACTAATCATACTTTTAGCATAATATATCACTCATTTACCTCTTCCCTGTTGCATAGTTCAACAACATATATTATTAGTTATCCATCTTTATATCATTTATCTATTCACCTCATAATTCATCATACATACATAAACATATTGTTACCACACACATACATTCAACACATTATCATTCAATTGTCACATATGATATTTCCACATAATATAACTCACCATCACCTCATCCTACTATCGCATCATTACCAATATTATACAAGACACAACATTGAATCACACGTTGGGCCCAACAATTCCCTATACAATAATCAAGTTCTAGAACATTGATTTGGTTTATTGTGACACTAGTGTGTCTAGCTCTGAAGGCCAAATTATATCATTTCTATGACCCAGCTCTGCTTGGGTCCAAAAACTCATGATTTAGCTTTGCTTGTCAAAGCACAGCCCTTCTTAGGCTCATTAACATATAATCCCAACATCAATTTTCTGGAATAAGTTATTATACAGGGCAACACACATCACATAATCCTACATATCATCATAAACAATCACATTTTTCAAATGATCAACTTTTCCATGATCACGTTTCCATTACATTATATCCCCATCCCATTTCTCATCATCATTCACATTTCTCATTCCACATTTCTTTTCAAGAATTATCATACATCTCGTGACCATTTCATACTATGATCACCATCACATATTCCATTTAACCATCACAGGTTTCACTTACATTATATACCACAACATCAAGTTACACATCACATACAACACATTTTAATACATCTTATCAACATACCACAACACATTCATTTATTTATCATTTATACACATCATAAATCCAATATTATCACATTTATCATATTTTATCAATTTCCCTTATTTTCCACATGCCTAAACTATTTTTCATATTTATATATTTATTTTCCATATTTTACTTTACATTTAACACAATTCACTTTTGACACAATGTGCACATATCATATAAAAGTCAATATAAAAGTGGCAAATCACATTCTTAAATTCACAATGTGTTATACCAATTACAATATTATTTAAAAAATAATCACTACAATATGTACTAACCTCAAATTTGGCCAATTCCAAATCAATCTAAATCTCTAACCTTCATTTCACAAAATTTCCCTTCAATTCTTTAATTTTGGAAATCTACATCATCCAATCCTAAATCAAGTTTTAAGTTTAAATATAGCATTAGAGTTTCATTTCAACATAATTTAATTAATTAAATTCCCATTACATCCTTTCTACTCAAAATCTTACCAAAACATTAATTATCCTTACTAACTCATTCAAACTTCACCCAAATCCACTCGTTTCCAACATTTAACCATAAAATCATTATCTACATATCATAATAATACTAAAACAATTCAATTCAATAATTATAATCAATTCCATACAAAACCCTAATTTCCCAAACACTTGCCATAAACCCTAACTCCATTAAAGCTTAGCCATATTCAATTTCAACCATAAAATAACCATATATACACTCAAACAAAATTAAATCACTTCATTATGACAATTAAATCTACCCATACCAAAACCCTAATTTGGACATAACCTCCCCATAACCTTAAATTTACCAACTTATCTATTTCAACCATTCCACCACTAATCACATAATCATCATATATCCACCATATTAACTCTAATTATATCAATTTAACAAGTTCAAATCAACTTTCTCTCTCTACCCTTATTAATACATAACCCAAAAATCTATAAAAGCAAAGCTTAGTAAAAGTTTACTTACTTGAATTCTTGATTTTCTTTTAAAATCTACTTGAAATCTTTGAATTTTCTATGTAATTTGAGGTATTTGGATGTAAGTCTCTCTCTCTCTCTCTCTCTCTCTCTCTCTCTCTCCAATTCTTGGGTTCACCATTGAAGAAGAAGAAAATGGTCCTTTTTTACTTTTTTCTCACTTGCTATTCATATATAATAATTTACTTAATTATCTAATTATTTATTTATTTACTTTTAATAACAACCGCACATTTCTTCTCTCCTTTTGACTTTCATTTTCCTTATTTATTTATTATTAATTAATCAATATTTAATAAACATCAAAAGTTCCATCATATTCCACTATCAAATTTATTTTTAATTTTGATTTATTTTATTCATTACTATTTATTATTTTATTATTATCATAATTACTATCTTCCAACATAAATATATACTTTACTTATAGGTATTATATATTTTGTGTATATATATATCTTGTATATGTAATGTGTATTTCATGTATACATCAAGTATACATTATAGGTATATCATGTATATATTAAGTGTACAATGCATATATCCAACATATATATAATAAATGTCTGTGAGGTATATACTATATATACATTAGGTATATACTAGAAATATACGTCTCCCAATACTTTAATCCATTCCATATACTTATGCAATTTATTTAAAACCTTGGATATTACATTTTATGTCAAATGTGAATTGGCATTACGCATATAAAGTTACTTGGTATGTGAAAAATCACATGATCTATGTAATATGGCATAGTTATGTGATAGTGTCGCATTGCTCAATGTAGAATTAATATTTATACATAAAATGCATAAGATTTATAAGATGAGCCATTGTAGAATGGCTATGGTAATGATATTATGTATAATGTACTAAGTGTGAAACATGCTAAAAATGATTAAAAAACATGGTTAAATGTTAAGTGATCATGAAAAGTTTGTGAAATAATTATATAATATGGAAAATAAGGAAAGTTAGGGAAAAGGAATGAATATGATGAAAATTGATAAGATATGAATAATATGATGTGGAAGTGATCATAATAAGGTTGATCACTTGTGCAATGTAAAAGGAGATCAGATGTGTAAATGGTATTGTGTGTTGTTAACTTTATACAATTACTTGTCCAATATTATTGACATTATTTATGCATCCATTTATAGACCTGAGCAGAGCTAAGTCTTGACCTGAGTAGAGTTAGGTCATGAGAATGAAAATGATACCTTAGCCGAGCAGAGATAAGTAGAGAGAATAATGTTGTGATAACATGACTTGGTAATTGTGTAGAGAATATTGGGCCTAATGGGTGTATGTGTGAATATGTGTGTGTTAGTGAGGTTGGATATATACAAATTATGAATGAATTGTTAAACAAATAATAATTATCTTGATATTTCAAATCACACTACGGAGGTATATTTTATATGTATATACATTATTGTTGAATATGTGCCACTAAGCAGCATTGCTTAGCACAATTGTATGAATTAGGCATGTGAGAGATTTGTTGATAAGAGAGATTCAAATTTGGCTAATATTTGGAGTTCTGGGGTGCTTCAAGACCAATAGTGCCGCCTGCATACATGTATAGTTATAGTTTTATGCATTTTGGATTATGTATATTAAATTATAAAACTTGTGTTTGTTATAAGGATTTAGGATGGTTGTATATATGTATATATGTATTAAATTATTATCACGAATGTGTGTTAATCATGTTTTTGGAAACAATTTATATGTATATGGATTTGAGTTTGTGAAGTAGTGATTTGGAGGATGAGTTGTAAATAATATTTTTGGGAGTGTAAAATGTTTTGCAGGTTGTGTTGTTTAAATTTTGGGAATGTCTGAAATATAGATAAAACTCTGGCGAATTTTTCTAGAGATTTTCTTCTAAAATAAATTTATTTGATAATTAAATTACTTATGTTTATAATTATCTATCTATTAAAGTATATTTTAAGATTTTAAATATTTTCTCATAATTATGGGGAATCTTCAAATGTCAAGGATTATGACATTCTTATATTTTATATACATATTTTACATATACGGGATGTATATATTATATATATATAGGATATAAGGATGTTACATGATTATAGTTGAGTCATGAGATTGAGCTTGAGAATAAACCTGAGCAGAGCTAGGTCTTGTAAATGATATTAAGATAAACCAAGTCAATTGTTCTAACTTGATAATTGTGTAGAGAATTATTAGGCCCAACATGTGTTGTTGTGTTAAGACTATGAGAATTATTTGATGGAGTCTATGGTGCAGTGTCCTGATGTGCATGTGTTTGTGAGATTGGATATGTACACTTACATAATGAATTAATGAGTCTTATAAGGAAATGATACTAAATAACTCTATCAGTCAAAGAATGAGTATATATGTAACGTCCGTAATTTTATTAAATCCAATTAAATAAATAATTTGGAGGATAAATAAAGGGTTGAAGGTAGAAAGGACCAAATAAACATGTAAAATATATGTAGAATATAAATAAAATATAAAGTGAAAGTGAATAGTAAAGTCAAAGAGTAAAATGGTAAAAATGGGTAAAAAGTGAAAAGTTTATAAATAAATAAATAAATAATTCAAAATTAAAATGATTTTTTAATAGTGAAAGATGATGGAGAAATTTAAATATTTATTAAATATTAAAATAAAATAATTTTGAGTGGAAGATATAGAAAATTAAAGTTTTAAAATAAATCAAAATTAAAAATAATTTTGGATAGTTAAAAATGATGAAAAGTTAGATATTTATTAAATATTAATTAATTAATTAAAATTAATAAATTAAATCAAAAAGAAATTATATTGAATGGAAGATGAAATTTTGATTTTTATAAATAAATAAATAAATAATTAATTAAAATAATTAAATATATAAACATATGGTTAGCAAAATAAGTTGGAAAAAAAGACTATTCACCATCTTCTTCTTCTTTCTTTTCTCTTCTTGTTGGCCGAATTCCCAAGGTGGCCAAAGAGGGATTTTTTATTCTTCTTTTGCACCAAATTTTTCAAGTTTTCCAAAGGTCTTAGGGTGATTTTGATGTTTAATCAACCAAATGTAAGATTCCAACCGATTTAGGAGCTTTTCTTTCAATTTAAGAATAGGTGAAAATTTGAAATTTGATGAAGTGTTTATTAATTGTTTAAATGATATGGGATGATGTTATTTTAATGTGTAAATAAAGATTTTAATATTGGATGATTGAAATGGTTAGGTTTGATGGTAATATGGAAGAAGTAGAGAGTGAATCAAGGATTTGATGGGGAAATTATAAAGAATTGTTGTAAATGGAATTTAGTTGAATAAAATGTGTTAGAATGGATTTCCAATGTCATTTTTGAACTTATAATGTGTTAGAATAGTTTTTTAAAATTAAAGTATATTAGTGCAAAAATTGAAAATTAGGTGGAATTGTGGAATTTGATGTTTGAGTAGTTAAAATGTGAAGAATTATGTTTTTAATGGATTGTATAAACTCATAATTTGATTTGGCATTGAGTAGAGTGGACTTGCCCAATTCAAGAAGTGAAGGGCATTGATTAAAGTGATGGAGTTTAAGGCTTGGCTTGGAAAATGAAATAAGGTAAGTACATACTTCAATTTTATATGTTACATTTGCATTTAATTGGCCTAATACATTTTTATGTTATGAATGTGCTAGGCTAATATGATGTAGTATCTTTTATGTAAGAGTATTTGGACTTGTAAAAAAATTATGTAAAATGCATTAATTTCATTATGTTAAGCCATTGTAAATGGCTAAAAATATTAATAAGGGTGATTTGTGAAAAAGAAAGAAAAATGCCTAAAGAGTGTGGGTAAAGAGGTCACCATGCAAATGTAACATATATTATAAAAATGTGATTATTATGTTGAAAATAAAGGATATTAAGCATGTTTAAGGAAAAGAAAAAGGTTAGTCATACTTTGATTAAAATATGTTTATATGCAATTGAATGGCATGTTGCAAAATATGTGAAACTGATGACTATGCTACTCTAATATGTGAATACACATGAAAAGAGCACAAATATATGTTTATGTTATGAATATATGATGTGTGATTGAGTGAGCCACTTCAAGATGGCTAAAAGCATTTAATAATATTATAGACCCTTAATTTTGGCCCTAAACTAGTCTGATCCCAATTAATAAAGGCCAAACTATATTTGATCCGATTTCAAAAAGCTTAGACTTAGTTCATAGCTTTAATAAGTCGGTTCGGTTCGGCAAGGCCTAATAATAAGTTGATTCGATTTATAAAAGTTTAAACCTAGCTTATAGCTTTTATAAATTGGTTTGGTCTAAAAATAAGTCAATTTGAATTTAAAGCCCTAAACCTAGTCCGATTTATCATTTAATTAATTAAAATAGATTTAATTCAATTTTAAAACATAAAAATAAGCCGAATTGGTCCAAAAGGCAAAACCATGACGAATTGGCTCAGCTAATTCGCCTTGAAGGGCCTTCATGGCGAATTAGCTAAGGCCAATTAGCCATGGATGGCCATCCCAATTCACCATGGACACACAAACATGGAGAATTGGTAATTCCCAATTTTCCATGGATGGCTTATCATGGCGAATTAGCAATTCTCAATTCACCATGGTCTACTAATCTGGCCCTAATTCGGTATATTAATTCCTTAATTAAGATGAAATTTTTTTGGACTGTCGGATTTAGTATTAGGGTTTTTGTTTTAAACCTAATGGTGCCTATAAATAACAAGGTTTAATGTTAAAAACATGCATCAACAATTATTGAGAACACAACCAACAATTAGCATGGTTTAGCAAAAGCAACACAGAAGTAAGGAGCAAGGCAGTCTCTGGCCAAAGAACTAAATTGGTGCAGGCAAACTAAAAGCCTAAATCAATAGGCCCAACTTTGGTGGAACCAATAATGGAGGTTTGGCTTCAATCATTAATTCATTTACACTTACAATAGTTTTACCCATTGATTTTCAAGTTGTTTAAACATGCAGTAGATGTGTTTCCTTTGAAAAGATTAAATGATTTGGAGAATTGATTTAATCAGTAGTTGATTTGATCCTAGATTTCACGAAGAGTCTTAACTATTTGTTTAAATCCATTAAACCCTAATCTATTTTCAAAATACCAAAACCTAATTTTTCAAAACCTAATTTATAACCTTAAATTTTTCAAACTTTAATTCCTAAAATAAAGATTCCAAATCCTAAAACTCTAATTGTAATATCCTCATATATGCCCTAGAAGTCTTGGTTATGATGTTTTTATTGTTGTTGTTGTTATATTGGATTGTATATATATGATAATTGCAAGAGAAAAGAAATTGGGAAAGAAAATAGGGTTTAGAGAGAATGGTATATGTTGTGTATATGATGATATATATAACATATAAATGGGTCAAAGGAAGAGTCAAAGGAAAAGAGATATTTTTGTGTTGAGTGTGTAATTACTTAAATGGGCTTATATGAGACAAAAGGTGAGTTATATGGTTAAGGGTATTGAGGTAATTTTACCTTTAGAAATCTCTTGGTGGAGATTAAAAGATGGAAAAGTGTTTGACTTGTGGCTATTTTGTTTTCTTTTCATTTTGGGTGCCGGTGATTGAAGGAGAGAAAGAGGAAGAGAAGTGTTCTTGATGCTAGAGTTCAATTGAAGAGGCAATCAAAGAGTTTGGTTAGAGATTTGTGAAATTTCTTCATCTAAGGTAAGAAATCTCTTGTTTTCCTTTGTAAATTTTGAAGTTATGTTTAAAGTGAAGTGTGATTTGTTGATGTAATGATTTGGTGTATTTGATATGTGTTTGCAAGTGTTAGAATTGATTTAAAGTAAAAAAAAATGGAATTGGTGTTGGTTTGGTTGTGATTATGGAAAAATAAGTGAAGATTGATAGTGGAAAATCAAGAGTAAAGTTTGAGTTAGGATTTTGAGATGGTTTGTGTTCAAATGTGTTGTTTAAGTGGTTATTGTGATGAATATGTGTTATGACATGAGTTATATCCATTTGAGTGAGTTTGTGTTGGGAATTATATGTTAAAATGCATTTGGAAGAGGGTTGGTTACATTTAGGGTTTATGCATGAGAGACACGTAATTTGGGGCGGTCGCTATTATTCAAGTGCGGTCGCGACTTAGGTCGGGCTTCTGGCCGCGAAACCTACTGTAATAATGTTTTATCTTTTGATTGTGAGGTGCGGTCGCGACTTAGGTCGGGCTTCTGGCCGCGAAACCTACTGTAGTAAGGTTTTATCTTGTAATTGTATGGGGCGGTCGTATTCAAGTGAGGCGCGACCGCTAGAAAGGTTCTGTTCACCTTATTGGAAGCAATCTAATCCTACAACAAGATTTTCATATACATGTTAAATAGATCATCCATTTGAGTTGTCAAGGATCAAAATAGATATCATTTGTCTAACATCATTGTTGAATCATGAAATGTGAGATGATATGGAATTGATAATGCATATGATATTACATGAATAAGGTTATGTATTGTGTATTGTGAGGCTTGTGAATGGTGATGTGTATTATGAATAATGTACTTTGAAATGTGATACTATTAATGCTATATACACAATATGAATTGAGATATGAAATGTTATAAAGCCATTGTGATTGGCTATGATGATATAATTGAATGATGTATGGCATGTTTGCCTAATTGATGAGAAAGATTGATAAAGAGTTTGAAATAAGTGTATGTTTAATATGATATTCAGTTCAGAGTTCTGGTTTTTTTGTAGGCATGCCTATTTAATGAAAGTTAACAGTCTTGCCGGGTTGAGGATCTCTTCAAATTGAGTTGAATTGAGGTCCAAGAGATTGGGTCTGTTACACTATGATAATTGATATTATGAAATATTAGATTAGTAACAGTCTAGCCGGGTTGAGGATCTCCTCGAGTTAGATGAGTTGATGATCCAAGAGACTGGGTCTGTTACACTATCCATGGATAGAGATATATATGTATATGTTGCCTACGGGCGTAATAATGGTGTTTATGAACTGAAGCAGTAACTCTGAATTCTGAATATCGTATTAAATACTTGATGGGCCCATAGGTGTCTAGGTTTTATGTATAACATAAATGTTGTTCTAATGTAATGAAATGTTAATATTACTTATATGATGAAACGGACTATTCACGGAATATTGTTTATTGAGTATGATCTTTACTAATTGTGTGTGTATCATTGATGTTGATTTATTAATACAAATGTGAAACATTGCATTGCACTAAAGCATAACATTAGCATGAATTGTCTTACTAAGCCCTTGGCTTAGCGCGATAGTGTTTAATCGCGCAGGTAATAGAGTTGAACCCGAGAGCTCTTCTAGACCGAGTGAGAGTATACATTGAAGAGTTGATTTTGGGAACTTAAAGATCAGAGGAGATTTGCCAATCATGTATAACTCTTTTATATTTTGAAAGATTTTGTTTATATTGTAAATATATATATGTAATGATAAATAAGTACTCAAATGTTTTCATATGTGTAAATATTTTATAACTTCCGCTGTGTACTACTTAAATGTATTAATATATCTATAATGTATATTGAGAAAGATGATGGTATTATATAAAAATGTTTTGAATATTGATGAAAAGCCGTAGCACTCCTATATTCGGTGCACATATGCTACATTGTGGTGTTGTAGTGTGTGTGTACTGAATGTGGGGGTGTTATACTAATCTAATAATCTAGTTTCCATAATTAATCCAAAGCCTCAACTCCTAAATACCCAGTAGCCACTCTAAACCTTGCCTCTTAAATTTAAATTCCAAATCCAAATACCAAAAACCTTAATTACCCAAACACCAACCTTAAAACCCTAAATCCAAATGACAAAACCCTAATTTCCCTAAAACCTAAACCCTAGCCCTAGGAACCCTGATTCAAACCTTAATCCAGTAACCCTAATGCCCAGTAAACCTAAAACCCTAATTCCAATAACTTAATTTCCAAACACATAACCAAACCCTAATCTATTTTCCCAATTTCTAAAAACCATAAATTATTTTCCAACTTCTAAAATCTTAATTAGTTTTTCCAATTTCTTAATTTGTTTTCCAAAACCTAAATCTTAAAAACCAAAAGTAAACCCTGGCTCTAAAAACACTAATTTCCCAAAATCCTAATTTTTAAAGGTTAAAACCCAATTTTGTCTATTTAATGTTTTAAACCCTATTTTTGATCATTTGATTTGTTATATGATGGATAATTTATTTTATTTTATGATGAATATTTTATTTTAATTATCATGCTTGAATGATTTAATTTATTTGATTAATTGTTCATTTGGATTGTAAGAGGCATGTTTCAACTTTGTGGGTGCCTCAGTTTTTACTATGTAATTTAATTTATCTTTTGAGGATTTTGGAAACATTGTAAGGGACATGTTTCCACCAATAGGTGGGTGTCCCATTTTATTTTACTTTATTTTATCTTGTTTTCTTCTTTTGGACATTGGACACTTGTAAAGGCATATTTCTATCTGTGGATGGGTGCCTATTTATTATTTTGTTTGAACTTATTTTATTTTAATGCAATAATTCTTTATTTATTCTCATGTAGTATGGATAATATCGTAATAAGCTATAAATTTTATAATATTTAGACCTGAAAAGGAGGCCAATTCTAATGAAACGGGCATTATGGGAGTGCTAGGTCATTCTCACATTTCTCTTACATACCCAACTTTCCGAACTCAATAAGGGGTTGGGGATTCCTTACGGATTGAGTCATCCACCACTTTTTTTTTTGACCCGTCAGGGTGGCGACTCCATTTTCTTTAGGTTTAGGCAAGTATTCTCTAAGGCCCTGAGCCTAACAATACCGAAGTCGCAAGAACCATTCCACCAGAAGTGGGGCCAAAAATCCCCACTCATAAATGTGTTTGTGAAAAATGTGTAATTATGCTAAATATAGGAATAATTTGGCCATATAGAGGATGTGAAAAGTATATTGTTGAAATTGATGAAAATGTGTGGAAATAATGAGAAAAATGGAAAAAGTGAAAAAAGAATGGAATTGGTGTAATTACTAAAGTAGGAGGAAATGTGGAATGATATGTGTTATGTGTGAAATCTTATGTAATATCAATTTTCAAAGTATTGTGTTTGGTGTTATACGGTATACCAATTATTTGCCTTCAGGCCAGATGCTGGGCATCACTTTTATTTGCCTTCGGGCCAGGCACTGGGTGTCAACATTATTTGCCTTCGGGTTAGACACTGGCTGTCAAATGTTGGTCCAAAGCAATATCTCTAGAATTTGAATATTATAGAGGGTTATTTAGGCACAATGCATGTGATTGTGGTAATTTTGATAATATTCTTAGAAACATGCATTGTCGTATTAAGACTATGAGAATTATTTAATGGAGAACATTTATGATGTGTTTATAAAGTCTAAATGTTGAATATTGACAAATGAGTAAAACTAAAATGGAAATTGTTGGTAATATGTCTGTTGTACTAATGAGTGTGATATATGAATGAATTTTATGAAAATAAATAATGATAGAGTGAATATGGCATTGCATTGGTGTTGTATAAGTTTATGAGTGATACTTGTAATGTTGGCATGATGGGATATACCATATAAGTGTTTGAAATGGATTGAGAATTGTAACAGAGAAAGGAGACATTGTGTGTCATGGTAGAACATATATTAGCTATATTACTAGTATGTATTCACTAAGCTTTTGAACTTAGCTTGGTATTGTGTATCGTGTAGGTATTGAAAGTGCAGACTAGCATGTTCAGGATCATACTTGGAACTTGGTGTGCCACAAGACCAACTCAAAGGGTGTTGCATATATATATATATATATATATATCTATATATATAAATTTTAAGATTAAAAACTTTAGTTTTGTATATATTAAACATATCATATGTATATTAAATAAGTTTTAAGAAAAGTTTTGTGTTATATTATTGGTATGTGTGTTTAAATATTTGAGTATCTAATGGATAAATGATGGAATTCAAGAAAATTTTATTTTGTTAGTATGTTTTCAATGCATGTTGTGTATAAATTGATTTTGGGACTTATTGAAAATATAGACAAAACTCTGACAAATTTCTCCTGGAGAATTTTTATTTTATATAAATATAATTATTGAATTACTAACTATATGTGGACTTATTTATTAAATTTATCATTTTACAAATATGTTTTTCCTTGGGATTAAATATAAGAATTTTCTATTGGCAATTATTGTATCATTTTTATATTTTACAGTTATACTTTACATATATGAGGTGTACTTTATATATACGAGGTATATACACTGTATGTATGTAAGGTATAAGGGTGTTACAACATGAATGTAGTATGTGTTGATCGCTTGATGATTTATGAGACACAAGTACATGCATTGTGTTTAATAAAAATGTTATATTTTATCAAAGTACATGCCACTAAGCTATATGCTTAGTGTGGTAGTATGTATCACGCAGGTGATTAGAAGTGCAGAGCAAGGAAGTGTTATTAGACCTAAGCATGTCTAAGTTTAGGGACTGAGCTTGCATGTAGAGTTTTCCACCAGACCAGACCAATAGTGCTACATGTAATGTATAAGTTTGTTTTGAAGGCACACTAGTTGAGTATAAAATATTTACTATTTTGTGAATATATTAAAAATGGAGGACATTTTGTGTAGTTTTGTGTATGTATATAAAGGATGAATTTGAGTTTATATATATATATGATGGACATTGTTTTTAATTATGGCACTTTTAGATGTAAATTATGGAAGAGGTGGTATTGGTTTATAATGTGATTTTGTGAGTGCTTTTAAATTATAGGTTGAGTTTGTTTGGTTTTGGGATTTATTGAAATTATAGATAAAACTCTGACGAATTTTTCTTCGAGATTTTCTCTTATAAATTAAAATAAATTATATTTTAACTTTTAATATGTTTAGAGAGGGTGATTCTATAGTAAATTAATATACCATTCTTATATTCTATATATGTACTTTACACTTATGGGGGTATATGTACTGTATGTATATAGTGTATAAGGATGTTACATATTTGACATTTTCAAGGTTAGTACATACTTTAATTGCATGTGTATTAATTATATTTGGTTTGGCCTAGCACATTATGATTTTATGAATGTGCTAAGCTACTTTGATGTTAGTTTTTAATATGTAAATTCATTATTTTGAGTAAAATTGTGTCAATTTGTAATATTTTTAGACCCCATATACGTATAACATGTATACATCATATACATAAAATACGCATATAAAATATAAGAATGTCACCTTAATGACCTATAACAACCTCTTATTTCAATATTAAAAAAATAAATTTAAAATTTTATAAAAGAAATCTCTGAAAAAATTTGTCAGAGTTTTGTCTGTATTTTCATAAAATTCCAAATTCATCAAAATCATAACCTGCTTTTAAAAATTCACATTACCAAAATAATATTCTACGTAAAACCCATCTAAAATTCAGCACTTCTCCAAAATCAATAATTAATTAACTTACATAAAAATGATTCATTATCTAATAAAACCTTTCCATCACAAGCACTTGTATATACATAATATCTTTTTCCAAATCATGTTCAATATACATATAATGTTTATACTATACAAAACTCATATTACATTGTAAACAAATAATACATGAATGCAACACCATGAAGGTTAGTCTCATGGTACCCACATCTTTAAGTCTTCATCATACACCTGTTCACGCTGGTCTGCACTTCCAATACATGCGCGATACACACTACCGTACTAAGCTCAAGAACTTAGTGGTACATTCTTGATAACATAACTCATATTTACATATATATTAATTTGTAAATTATTTAATATAATTATATTATATATTCGCTTAATATTCATCTACTCATTCTCGGACTCATATAGTTATTCAATAACATTTTCACATAATACTTATTAACTCATCATGTATATATGCAAATATCAGATCTCACAATACACACACATATTGAGACATTGCATCACACATATCATCATAAAATTCTCATAAACTGAACATAACAATGCACATTTGGGCCTTAACAATTCTTTATACAATTATCAAGTTTCAGCACAATTGATTTAGATTATCACAATATCAGGCTCATGACCAAGCTTTGCTCAAGCTTATATTCAATCTCAAACTCATGACCTTGCTTTGTTTAGGTCAAACTCGCTCTCAAAACCTAGTTCTGCTCAGGTCTATCAATATATACAACATCAACATCAATTTTCTAGAACCAGTAATTGTGTAGAGAAAACACACAATTCAAATCACATTTCCATATTCTCATTTCCTTTCCATTATTTTTCACATTTCTCAAGTGGTCAACTCACTCATAATCTCTTTCACATTTCATCTCCTTTATCAATTCCTCACATTTTCATACGATTACTATATTCCATATTTTGCAATCACTTTACATATCCATGAGTCACATACACAATGTGACTTATTTCCACGTTTTAATACTTTTAACAAACATATACATATTACATATCATGTTATATTTTACATTTCATCTCACTATTATATTTTCTTCACATTTCCTCATTTCTCACAATTTTCACATATTTAGCTATTTCTCATGTTTTCTTTCTCATTAGTTATCATATTGTTCATTTTCATCTTTTCAAATGATTTTTAGCATATTTCACACTTTTAATCGTATTTTATCTCTTTCCATAATTTTTCCATTTTGCAAATGACAATGTTATTTCTCACATCAATTTTAACAACATACTCAATTATACATGAAGTCACTTTAAAGAATATCTTCATTCTTTAAAGAATTCCCACATGTATAATGCCATGCACAATCAATTAAATTAAATTTTATAAAAGTATGTACTAATCTCAATTATACTAAGTTCAAAGCTATAATCACCTTCCAACTTTAACTTCACCATTTGCCCATCAATACTTTGATTTCACAAATTCACTTAACTCAATCCTAAATTAAATTATAAGTAAAAATAATCCATCAACAACACATTCCAAGCCATTTAAACCAATCAAACACCAATTATATCAATTCTTCCCAAAATTATTCCAAAAACCCTAATTACCCTTGCTACTTCATTCAAACTCCCATTAAACCCATTCATTTCAATTATTCAACCACAAAATCATCACATACACATCAAAATAATATCAAAACAATTCGTTTTAGCAATTATATCAACCTTATTCTAAATCTTAATTTTCACATATTCCACTCAAAACTTTAACTTCACTAAACTCAATCATTTTCACCCATCAACCTCAAAATCATTGCATACACATCCATACAACTTCAAAACAATCTATATTAGAAATTATAAAATCCTCCATCAAAATTTGAAAATTAACATAATTCAAAAATCAAGAAATCAAGCTTAAAAATGAGAAATACTTACTTGATTCTTGTTAAATCTTCAAAACCACTTCAAAACATTTGAGTTTCTTGTCAAATTTAGAGTAATTGATAAATCAAAGCTCCATTTCTCTCTAGGAATTTCGTCCAAGGATGAAGGAAGAAGAAGAAGAAGAGGATTTTTCTTTTTGATTTTCCTTATGTCCCATCCACACACATATATATTTAATTAATTAATTAATATAAATTTAGTTTTCTTAATCATCATCCTATCCATAATTAATTTTAATTTTCTTATTTATTTATTTATTATTAATATTTCTTTCTTACTTTCCAGCCATATATATATAGTTAATTATTTATTATTTATTTTCAATCTTTTAATCCCATCCATATATCTCATTTCCCTTTTTGACTTTCCTTTTCTCATTTTTATTTATTTCTTTATTTATTATTATTAATATCATCATCTTCCACCACAAAATGTATACTTTGTATAAATGTTATGTATATATTTGGTATATGTACATATTATGCATATCTTAGGTATATATCATGTACACAATTTGTTTATATTTTGCATATATTACGTGTATATCTTATATTTATCTCTTCCAACATACTCATTACCCTCCAAATTAATTATTTAATATTATTTAAAATTCGCGGGTGTTACAGAATTGCCTAAAATGTGGCATGTTAAGCCATTATAGAATTGCTACTAATATTGGTATGTATCATTTGTGCAAAAATGTAAAAAGTATGGTAAAGGGATAAGAAAAATGGGTGAGCAATCACATTATAAATGGCTAAGAAAAGGGTGAAATGTGATTACATTATGTTAAAACTATGGCAATTATATCTGATTGTGGAAAACTGTGATTAGAATGAAAAATGGTAAGGTGATAATATGTATGTGTAATGTATGTTCTCCTTAAATATCTTGTTCCAGAGAATTATATTTGGTACTGTCGGTTTGGCATGCCATTGATATGTGATGATATTTTATGTGCCTTCGAGGCTAGACACACTAGTGTCACTGTTATTATTGTGCCTTTGGGCTAGACACGCTGGTTTCAATAGGGGTTGTGCTGTTGGGCGATATATGACACTTGGATCCCCGGTGCCACGATAGGTCAAATCAATATCTCTGAAACTTGAATATTGTATAAGGACTCTTGGGCCCATTGTTTGTGATTGTGGAATTTTGGTGAATTTTATATGCAATGTAGCATAGTATATTTCACATTATAAAGGAATGCATGCTGCATTGTTTTAAATTACTATTGTTATCAAAGTATGTACTACTAAGCTAGTAGCTTAGCATGATTGATTTTATCGTGTAGGTGACAATGTAGAGACAAGGAGCCTTGATAGAAAATATTAGGTTTAGTTATGTGTTGTGTCATGGAGTTAAGGACTTTTCCAAAAGACCATACCAATTGGTGCAACATTTCATGTATAGTTGTTATTAATGCATATTGGTTATGTATGTAATGGTTTCCATATACAAATATGTTTGAACTATAAAAAGGATTGAAAAACAAATTCTATATATGTAAACAATGTTTAATAATTATGTTGTTAAGTATTTGAGTATATATATAATGAATGAATTTGTAAATTGATTTGAGAAGTTTGGGAGGAATATTGAGTTTGGATAACTGTATATTTTTGGTAGTACATTTTTATTGTAGGTTGTGTTTTTGGTTAATTTTTGGGAAACGTTGAAATTACAGACAACAACTCCGCCTATACATGAGTTTCTTGTGTATAGTTGGTCCTAAGCCTGAGTAAAGGAGGAGGGTTGCGGTAGGTGACAACCAGCGTAAAACTTTTTTCACATCTCATGATATGGATTCTAATAATAATATCGTTGGGGCGTTCCCTACTTACGAATGTGACGCTCCATGTCAGCGCCCGGGTGTAGTGAAGAATAAGCAAGGGTGTAGGGCGTTCCCCGAATGTGACGCTCCATGTCGGCGCCCGGATGTGGTGCATAATAAACAAGAGTTCTCACATCATGGATGGGTGTGGGTAAAGAAGTTAGTCCAAAATACGAATAATAAGAGTAGTACGAGAGATACAGGTTTAGATAATGGTAAAAGATTTTATAGGAAGAAGCATAAGAAAGAACAATTAGGGAGTAAGATCAGAATAGGAACTTGAAATATTGGATCTCTTACAGGTAAACTGAGAGAACTTGTTGATACTATGGAGAGAAGGAAAATTAGTGTTTCTTGTATCCAAGAGACTAAATGGGTTGGAGGGAAAAGTAAAGACGTTGAGAATACTGGGTATAAAGTGTGGTATACAAGTACAGATAAAAGTAAAATGGAGTAGGTATAATTTTGGATCTGAACCTAAAGGAGACGGTTATATCTGTGAAAAGAGTAAGCGATAGGATTATTTCAATTAAACTTGTGATCCAGAATGAGACCATCAACATAGTTAGTGCATATGCCCCTCAAGTTGGATTGGATGGGGAGAGCAAGCAAAATTTTTGGGATGACATGGATGAACTTATGCGAGGGATTCCAAATGATGAAAACATTTTTATAGGAGGAGACTTAAATGGACATGTAGGAAAAGACAGAGTAGGTTTTGAGGAGGTACATGGAGGGTATGGTTTTGGAATTAGAAATGAAGAAGGTAAGAGTATCCTTGATTTTGCTTTAGCCTATGGTTTGATTCTGGCAAATACATATTTTATAAAAAGGGAATCACATCAAGTGACCTTTAAAAGTGGGTAAAATAGAAGTAAAATTGAATTCATACTCATAAGAAAAGCCAATCGAACTCGATGCAAGGATTGTAAGGTTATTCCAAGTGAGGCTTTGACCACTTAACATAGGTTAGTAGTTTTGGATATCAAGTTTAAGAGGTTGACTAGTAGGCCAAGGAGGAACAATAGTCCTAAGATTAGGTGGTGGACTTTAAAAGGTGAAAAACAATTATTTTTCAAGGATGAGTTGGTCAAAGCTGGAGTGTGGGAGAAAGATATGAGTATGTCATCAAATGATATGTGGATATACATGTCTACAACTATTAGAATAGTAGCTAGAAAGATTCTTGGAGAATATAAAGGGTGTGGACATCCCTCGAAGGAGTCTTGGTGGTGGAATGAGGAAGTGCAAAAAGCGATAAGAAGTAAAAGGGAATGGTATAAGAGTTTGCCCAAGTGTAATGACAATGATGCTTTTGAGCAGTACAAACAAGCAAAAAAAGATGTTAAAAAGGTAGTTAGTCAAGCAAGAGCACAATTTTTAGAGAGTTTGTATGAGAAACTTGGAACAAAGGAAGGAGAAAAAGCTATCTATAAATTGGCTAAGATAAGAGAAAAGAAATGTCGTGATATAAACCAAGTTAAGTGCATTAAAAATAAAGAGAATAAGGTTTTGGTTCAAGAAAAAGATATTAAGGAACAATGGAGAAGCTATTTTGAGGAACTTCTTAATGGTAACCATAGTGATAACATAGAGGGTTTAGATGTTAGGCCGGAGAAAAATGTAAAATACACTAGAAGGATTAGATTTTTGGAAGTTAAAGAAGCTTTGAAGAGGATGAAAGTTGGTAAAGCCTGTGGACCAGATGAGATACCTATTGAGGTTTGGAAATGTTTGGGAGATACAGGAGTTACATGGTTGACATCTTTGTTCAATAAGATCTTAAGTTCAAAGAAAATGCCTAATGAATGGAGACAAAGTAATTTGATACATATTTTAAAGAATAAAGGAGATATTCAGAATTGCTCAAATTATAGAGGTATAAAGCTTATGAGCCACACTATGAAATTGTGGGAAAGAGTTGTGTAATACCGTTTGCGGTTAGATACTTGTATCTCCTCAAATCAGTTTGGCTTTATGCCTGGTCGATCAACTATGGAAGCTATTTTTCTTATAAGAGATTTGATGGAAAAGTATAGAGAGATGAACAAGGACTTACATATGGTTTTTATTGACTTGGAAAAGGCATATGATAGAGTCCCTAGAGAAGTTTTATGGTGGGTCCTAGAGTGTAGGGGAATATCTATACGATATATCCAAGTCTTGAAGGATATGTATGAGGGAGCCCACTCCCGGTGGAATGGTTCTTGCGACTTTGGCACTGTTTAGGCTTGGGGCCTTAGAGAACATGGACCTAAGTCTGGAGAAAATGGAGTCGCCACCCAGACGAGCTGGGAAAAAAGAAAGGGGTGGATGACTCGATTCCTAAAGAATCCCCAACCCCCTAATGGGTTCAGAAAGTTGGGTACGTGTGGGGAAGGTAAGAAATGGCCCAGCACCCCCACAACGCTCGGTTCATTGGAACTGGCCTCCTTTACAGGTCTTAATATTATAAAATTCTTAAATATAACAACATTATCCATATTACACACAATAATTAAAAGAAAGCATCAATATATTAAAATCAAAGCAATGTCCAAACAAAGCAAATAAATGGACACCCATCCAAGGATGGAAACATGTCCTTACATCACATGCCTAAATAGGACACCCGCCAAAAGGTAGAAACATGCCCTTTACATAGGTTCTAAAATAGAAAAAGTAAATTAAATTACATGATGTTTAACTAATGAAGTACCCACCAAGTGGAAACATACCTCTTACAACTTTTGGAAATCCAAATTAATTGATAAAAGTAAATAATCATTCATCATAAATAAATCATTCATCAAAGCTATTAATCAAAATATAAAATAAACATCCATCCATGATAAATTAAATAAATAAAGCATTGAAATTAAATAAATTAAAGCATAAGAGATAAATCAAAGCATAATCAAGTATATAATTAAATAAAGCAAATAAAAGTCCAATTATAGCTACTCTGACTTTTGTTGAATTAAAATAGATTAGGGTTTTATATTTTAAAAGATTGGTAAGACTCTTTGATTAAACAAATTAAGGTTTGAATGGTGAAATCATGAAACTAGGGTTTTAGACACTTTAAAATACTTTGATTTGTGATTTTTGGTTATTGGGTTTCTAAGCTACTGTGTAAGTTTAATCTATTTATGGTTTTATGGTTTTTAATAGTTTAAAAGGAGTAGGGCTCATAAAAATTAGGGTTTAAAGTTTTAAAAGGATTAGGGTTCATTATTTTAGGTTTAAAAGTTAAATTTTGGATTTTAGGATTTAGAATTAGGGTCACGGGTGGAGAATTAATTTTAGGAATTTGGAAACCAATTTGATAATTTCATGAAGTTTTATGAATTTAAACAAACAAATTAAAGTTTTTGTAAGTAGAAAAGATGTTTTTTAAGGATTTTTGAATGAAATAGAACCTACTTTAAAATTTTAAAAGAAACAGAATTTAAATCTTAGTTTTGTTGAAAAATATGTTCAATTAGAGTTTTAAGATTTTTAAGAAGTAAAAATAGAAATTTTAAGCCTTTTTGGAAGATAAACTAATGAAATAAGGTTTTTTGGCTTTAGAAAAACTAAATTAAAGTTCTAAGATTTTAACTTTTGAAAAACACAAAAATCCTAGTTTTTAGCTACTGTGTAAAAATAATTAAAGAAAATCAATTAACACATACCTTCTTTTGATGATTCCTCCAAAAACAATTCTTCTTGGATGAACTAGCTCCAAAGACAAGCCTTTTTTGCCTTTGAATTCCTTAAATCATGATGCTGCTCCTTTAAAAATCAATTGAATTCAATTATTCCTTTTCCACTTCACTTTCGGATTCCAATTCTCAAAGCTCACTGTGAAATTTTTCCTCCCCCTAAATTAATTTCCTTTGGTCCTTATTTATAGTGGTTTGAGGTTGTTTATTCCTAATTAGTTAAGGTAAGTAACATTAATAAAAAAAACTGAAACCTAATTGAATTAGGTTTCGAAATAGCCCACGGGCCCGTGCGACTATTTTTTTGCTGTCTATTTTTCCGACTCCGATTTTTATTTTTATTTTTATTTTTTGATTTTGATTTTGATTTGTTTATTTTTATTTTTTATTAATAAAAATTAGATACCAAAGCAAAAATTATTTAACAAAAATTATTTTGGACCAATTAGACAACAAAAATCATTTTGGACTAAATAAAACATATTGGACCGGATTGGGTCAAAAATTAAGGGTCTACAGTTTGCCCCCTGCTTGAATGATCTGAAACCTTAGTGAAAGAGAGTGAAAAGCAATAAGACTTAATTTTTAAGGTTTTAGGTTCTGGACCCGAGAGATTTGGACACTCGATCCTAAACTAGACTAGGATACTCGATCTTAAATCGGATTTGGGTACTCGATCCTAACTGGATTTGGATACTCGATCCTAAATTGGATTTGGATACTCAACCCTAAATTAGATTGGGATACTCGATCCTAACTTGATTTGGATACTCGATCCTAACTTGGATTCGAATACTCGATCCTAAACTTGATTGGGATACTCGATCCTAACTGGATTTGGATACTCGATCTTAAATCGAATTTGGATACTCGATCCTAAACTGGATTTGGATACTCGATCCTAAATTGGATTTGGATACTCTTTTCTAACTGGATTTGGATACTCGATCCTAAACTAGATTTGGATACTCGATCCTAAATTGGATTTGGATACTCGATCCTAAACTGGATTGGGATACTCGATCTTAAACTAGATTTGGATACTCGATCCTAAATCGAATTTGGATACTCGATCCTAAATTAGCTTTGGATACTCGATCCTAAACTGGATTTGGATACTCAGTCCTAAATCAAATTTGGATATTCGTTCCTAACTTGGATTTGGATACTCGATCATCCTAACTTGGATTCGGATACTCGATCCTAAACTTGATTTGGATACTCGATCCTATCTGGAACTCAATCCTAACTGGATTTGGATACTCAATCCTAACTGGATTTGGATACTTGGACCCGAGATTGGGTACTTGGACCCAAGATTGGGTACTTGGACCCGAGATTGGGTACTTGGACCCAAGATTGGATTGAATTTGATTTGGGTACTTGGACCCGAGATTGGGTACTTGGACCCGAGCTTGAATTTGATTTGGGTACTTGGACCCGAGAATGGGTACTTGGATCCGAGAATGAATTTGACTAACCTTTTATCAGTTGAGAAGTCTGACTGCTCTGGCTGTTCTATGCATTGTGATTCTTCACCTTCAGAATGGATCTTCATCCTTGGAGATTGGGTTTTCACCCTTGCAAATGGATCTTCATCCTTGAAAATGAATCTTCATCTTTTGACATCGGGTCTTTACCCTTGAAAAATGGATCCTCATCCTTTGAGATCGGGTCTTCACCCCTGCAAATGGATCTTCATCCTTTGAGATTGGGTCTTTACCCTTGAAACATGGGTCTTTATCCATTGGAGGTCGGGTCTTTACCCTGGCTTTAGCTCTTTTAGCTGGATTGTTCTTTTGTCTTTTACATCTTCATTCTTTTGAGAGTTCTAATGTTCCATTCTTTTGTTCTTCCTTTTTGCAAAGATTTAACTATTTTTAATTGGACCTTATATCCTCTCCTTGCACCCCTGTGTGGCAAAATATTTGTAAGTGAGTTTAAAAATATTTGGTATATAAACTCAAAAAATTGAAAAGGAGAAACTTTGCCCCCTGTGTAGGTTCAAACCAAATATTTTATCCATATAAGCTTTGATTGATGTTTTTGCCATCTAGTTCTTCGTACAAGCACGTATTTCTTCTCTTCGCAAGATTACTGGAGCTTTCTCAAGCAATGGGCTTTCTATGCCCCCCTGATTTGATATCTTCTTTTGATTCCTTACTTCGCAGGGTGTTTGCTGTTCATTTTGATAAAGAATAGACAATACAAGACAAGATAGTGTAATGTGATATGCTCATGTACGCATGATATGCATGAATAATACTTACAGTTGTTCCATCAACTCACAGACCGAGGCGATCAGCAGAAGTGTTCTCATTGGTTCCTTTTTGACGCTCGTTCAGGTCTCGCATTGGAAAGATCGAAAGCTTTGCATTTGTAGCTTTTTTCTTCAAGACGATGAAAACATGAGTGGTGGAGACCCCAAGCAGCAAAGTCAGGGATTCATCTATCTCAGCATGTCAGTTGATGACCTTGCCAATAATCATTTTATGTGCCCAATGTGTCCTTTAGAGGTTCAACATACTTCCCTTAACTTGAAGGCTTTGTAAGACAAAAATATTTTTTGTTTGATTTTTTGAATTTTAATTTTGAAATCAAATGTTGGCTTTGCCAAATTAATGTCAATGTACCTCAGGACTTGATTTTCCAAATTAACATATCTATAACATGACAACTCTAGTTACCGTACTAAACTCAGGAATCATTTCTATTTAAGCAAGAATTGTTGTACTTCAGATAGGCACATACACATTACTTAGCCAAATGTCTCATTTGAGTTTAAATATTGCCCATCTCATATGCATGCTTATCCAAACTATCTCCACTAATAGATTCTACCTACCAAGAGAGATCAACAGGTCTTTGATAGGCTTGAAATTGGGTCTATAAGGGACACAGATTTAAGTGAAGGCCATTTTGAGATTGGAGCTGGTGTGACACAATGGACAAACCTTGTTGAAACTTTAGACAGCTTGGA
This sequence comes from Garcia nutans, assembly GCA_947685225.1. Lineage (NCBI taxonomy): Eukaryota > Viridiplantae > Streptophyta > Magnoliopsida > Malpighiales > Euphorbiaceae > Garcia > Garcia nutans. Next base: position 44,772,368 of record CANTUV010000045.1, read on the forward strand.
GGTAATCTTGCTAGACTCCAAATTCCTTCTATATCTTCTTGGCATTAATCTGGATCTTGATTAGGACAGTCTTTGCCCACGCAAAAAGTTTGGTACCCAAATTCATTTCTTTTCTTCTTCTCCCTTTTCTTTATTTCTCTTACTCTTCCTTTTTCTTTCTCTTTATTTTCCTTACTCTTCCCTTTCTTTAAGCATTTTGTCCTTCTTCCTTATAGGTCTGTTAAGTACATAACATTTAAGCACTGGATGGTCTTTCTCTTTTTCTTTTGATTTTGATAGAATCTTTGGCTGGGTTGGGACCAATTCAAGTCAAAATGTCCTTATGAACCAAATGGAAGCCTTTTGATGCTTAGGTAAAAGAGAACTCAATTGGCTTTCTGAACTGCATTTTTAGGTTTTCTTTTCTTATTGTTTTTTTCCTTCTTTTCTTTTTCTTTTTTCTTTTTCTTTCTTTTCTTTTTCTTTTATCCTTTTTCTTTTTTCTTTTTCTTCTCTTTTCTCTTTTCTCTTTTTTGTTTATTTTTATATTTTTTTGTTTGGTTCTAGCTCTAAAAGAGTTGTCTCGTTTGTACTAGCTTGGGCTTCCAATAATGGATGAATGGAGTAACATAAATCATCTTTAACAGGGATAAATCATTTGTTACTCTAATGATGATGTTGTTTTGATATATTGGAGATATCAAAGGAACTTCAACTACCCTTATGGTCTTGAAAACTTCAACTACCCTTATGGTCTTGAAAACATCAACTATCTTCATGGTCTTGAGAACTTCAACTATCTTCATGATCTTGACCAATCGTTGTTTTCTTTGATCTTCTTGCCACTTTATCTTAGTGATCATAAGACTTGTCAAAAGTATCATAACAACTCAGGGTAGATTATTGGGGTTTGTAAGCCAATGAAAAGAAAGCTAAAATTTTATGAAAGCTCAAAGGGACAACTAGGGATTGATATTTAATAGGGTGGATACTAGTTGTTGGCTAATCAAACAATGCCTAGATCATCTCTCCCTTAAATAAGTAGAGTTCAATTTCGACATGAAAGTTTGTCAAAGCATGTTCTAAGACTGACTAGGACCTAGACAAAGGTAATTATGCAAGAGCCCTCTCTAAGTAAGCATACACAACTCAATGCTATAGAGCAATTCCCTCATCTAGTAAAGTCATTCAAGTCACGATGCATGAATTATCAAGCTAGATTCCTCATTGGTTGAGCACCAAAATGAACAAAGACCAACAAAAATTTTGATGAAAGTAATTTATTCAAGCAACTTTAAATTTGAAAAAAACAAGATTGTTCCAATTTAATGTTAAAGAAAGTAAAATTAAAAAGCAATATTCAAGCTAAGGAAAGCTTGTTGAGTTTAAGCTTCTTTTCCCTTCACATCTTCAATATTTCCATCTTAAAAGGATGATAAAACAAAATCTTCTTCTAATCCTTTTCCCACCATGAAGGTTGCTGGTGGAGGCACTCTTCCAAATTTAGGCAAAGGGTTGTTCTTGGTATTTAGGCTTATCCGGCTCTGGTAGCTTGCTACTATCAATCAAATCTTGGATCTCATGCCTTAGACGAGCACATTTATCTACTTCATGCCCTCGCATTTGATGAAATTGACAGAAGGCTTTAGCATTAAAGTTTGGTGGCAATGGATTATGTAAAGGTCGAGGAACTAACGGTTGTAACAACCCTTTCTTTTGCAGCTTGTCGAAGACCCAAGACAAAGGTTTCCCCAATTCTGAGAATTGTCTTTTATTTCCTTGACCGGTTACATTAACATCAACTTCTTTTTGCGTGCTTTGATTTTCGGACTGGTAATTCCCTTTCTCATTCCTTTTTATAGAAAAGTGATTCTTCTCCCTTTCCCATTCTTCAATTTGTAAACCAGCTTGGAGAAGGTCTTTAAAATCTCTTATAAGGGTGTGAGACATCCTTTCATGGAGATTGGACAGGACGCCTCTCACGATCATCCTTATTTTATAAGATTCATCGGGCCTTTTCTTGAGCAAAGCAGCCTTATTTCTCCATCTCTTCACATAGTCCACAAAATTCTCATTTGGCCTTTGCCTTATGGACTCCACTTCCATTAAGGTAACCTCTAACTCAATATTATACCCATATTGCTGGACAAAGGCCTTGTACAACAAATCCTAATTCTTTTGTGTTCCTTCATCTAATGTATTGAACCAATTTTGGACAACAGGGTCCAATGAGAGCATGAAGTACCTTAAGGTTTGAGCCTTAGTAGCTCGGGCAGATTGCATGGCAGTGATATACTGATTCAAATGGAGATGAGGATTTCTGGTGCCATTGTACTTGGCAAAAGATGGCATCTTGAACTTGTACGGGACTTCTTCATCTAGCTCGAACAATTTGTCGATCTCGGACACCTCTTCGGTTTTCAATTTCTTCTCAAATTTCTTTTCTAAATCTGCAATCATCTTTTCAACATCAGAAGTCTCGGTCTTTTCAATAGTTGCCTTCTTAACAACCTTCGGATCCTTTTTGTCTTGAAGATCTTGGTAGTATTGAGCCCAATCATCATCATCAATGTTCACCTTATCATCATCAAAAGCTACTTCATCAATTTTAGCCTTCCCCTTGACTTTCTTGGTGCTAGCAGATGCTTTGACATTGTTTCCTAAAATTGCAGCTAGTTGATTCTTTATGGTCTCGGCCATGGCCTCTTTTATTTCTTCTATCTTGGCATTGAGGGCATCATCCACCATTCTTTGAATTTGTTCGGGCTCCATTGTTTTTGGTGAGCAAGGGATTGAGTCGTTGCTAGATACTTCATCTCCAGAGTAGGTTGGATTGTTGTAAGCTTTAGAACTATCGTAATCCAGGGTTGTGAGCTAGAGAGGATCAATGATATGAGATGCAAATGTATGCATGTATGCATGTATGCACAAACAATCAACAAATAAGGATAAATAGGACGTTCCTTCCAACCTTATAACATCCACACACGAATGGCGAGTCTCTTTTCCTAGGTATATGGTTAACAAAATAGCAACATGGGATATCTTGCTTTCGAATAATTCTCTTGGACGTTTCAACCAATAGTTCTATTTTTGAAAATGGAAATCAATCCATGATAATTCCTATTAATTAGGTTTTAATCCATTCAACCAACTATAGTAGCTTTTATGCTAAATTAGATTAAAACAAAATTAAGAGGTTTATTATAAATAGATTTCTCACTTGAAAAGAGTAACCAATGGTTCATGCCAAAAACAAGCCCATGGTTAATTTATTCTTAGTGTAAACTAGGCCCACAATTGATTTTTGGTATTTCATAATTGACCCAAATAATTTGTAAGCTCTTTGTAAGAAAAGGTTGGGTGAAAATAATTTTGTTTCTAAGCCCATTGTAAAGAGATTTTAGAAAAAATGGATTTTGGGCTTAGTATTTAGGCCGTGGGCCAAAGAATTTTTTATTTGTTTTTAGAAAAAGTCTTATGCCCAAAGACCATCTTGAAAAATTTTGAAAATAGTTTTGGTCTTTTGGAAAAGAAAAATTTATTTTGAGCTTACAATATACTTAGGTCATATTAGAAAAAGAACAAACCAAATAATCCATGATTTAGATTAAGATAAATTAACCATAGTCAAACAACATGCATTTGGGGTAAAACCTAAGGAAAGTAACTAGGCCAATTACATGAGCTTTAGTCTTTGGGTAAAAAGGCTTAGGTTCCCATAGCTAGTATATACCAAATGGTACGAGGCTATGAGTGGTTATGTCATGCTCGATCTACATACCTTGAGTGAAAGTATGGTATCCCTTACATAACACAACACGGGTAACACGGGCGTCCTAACTCACGCACACGATGCAATCTAGACTATTTCTCGGTCCAAACTGGGTGATGACTCCATTCTCATAGGCCTTCACCTGTTGGATTCCTGAGGTCTCGAACTTTTGCCAGACTAGGCACCCATAAGTTGCTTTCTTTAAATTTCAAGAGGAATTTGTAGAGTCTTTTTTTTTATAAAGCTACTAGAAAAATATTACAAAAAATAGTAAATGTCTAAAATATTTTTATTAGAATTTGGGAGTCAAATTCATATAGTTTATAATAAATTTAATATGAATTTATCATACACATAATAACTTTAGTAAATTTATTATAAGTTTATTATGCACCTTAAAATAGATTAAAATATATGTAATAAAATATTTAAAAATTTTAAACATTCGATAAAAAGGATTGTTTTTCAAATTTGTTACTATTTCATATACATGTAGAACCTTTTAATTTATATAAAATATTTTATTGGAAACCTTTTACTAAAAAATTGATAAAAAAAATCTTAGAATTTTGCAGAGAGATCGAATTCCATTAACTCTATCACAATGAGAACCGAAAAATAATGAGGTGTAAGGAGTTTAAGTAAAACAAAATAAAGTAAAGTAAAATAAAATATTTATTATTATTATTATTATTGTTATTATTATTATTATTATTATTATTATTAGAAGGAAGACAAGGTTAAATAAAGCAAAATAAAGGGTTTATATTCTTATATTGCTTGGGTGAAAGATAATTGAACCTAAAATTTAATATTAATTAATTAAAATATCTTTTTACATGTAAAACTAGTTATTATAATTTTATAAATGATTAAAAATTTATTTTTAATTATAATATTACTTTAGAAATAATCCAATCATAATAATATTTTTTAAAATTAATAAAATATTTTTTCTTTCTCTGTGAAAAAGATGAATATATAACATCTATTTATTAAGTCCTAAGTGATAAGATAAGGATTAGTCGTTTCTATAGCTAAGTATTACAGGTTGTATAGTTATCATATTGTAACTGTTCTCTCTATTTAAAGTATTGTATAGTAGCAACAGAAAGATATATTGGAAAAACCTCAGTTCATCTGTTATCTTTCATGGTATCAGAGCCGTAAAAACTACAGTTTTTTTTTCTCATCATCAAAGATTAGATCTCTGTTTTTTTTTCCTTTCTTCTTTTCATTCGACTCTATTGCTAGATTTCATGGCTTCATCATCGAATGTTCCAAATATTACCAACTCTTCTGGCCGTACCTTGATTTCATTCAATTCTTCTCAGTTTCCTTTGAAATTAACGTCCCAAAATTATCCTTCCTGGCGTGCTCAGGTGGTTCCTGTCCTTAGGGGTTATGGTTTGCTTGGGTATGTTGAGCGAAAGATTTCTCCTCCTCCTTCAGCTATGCAGACAAATGGGAAGGAGGTAACGAATTCTGATTATGAGTTTTGGGTGTGTCAAGATCAATTGATTTTGGCTGCCATTATAGGTGCTACAAGTTTTTCTGCTATGCATGTGGTTAATTCAGCCGATACCTCTGCCGATGCCTGGGATCGGATTCAAAGTTCCTTTGCAAACAAATTTGCGACTCGAATCATCTCTCTTTGTGAAAAATTATCCAATTTTAAAAGGGAATCCAGGTCAGTTTCTGAGTATTTGCAGATGGTTAAAGCTGTCTCTGATGATTTATCTCTTTGTGGAAGTCTAGTCTCTGCTATTGATTTAGTTATTTATGTGCTTAATGGAATTGGACCTGAGTTTAAAGAAATAGCAGCGGCTGTGCGTGCTCGTGATTCTGTAATCTCATTTGAAGAATTAGAAGATAAGCTTCTTGGACATGAGTTGTATCTCAAACGCACTATTCCAGCTTTTGAGGTGGTGCCAGTTACTGCACATTCTATTCGGAAAGGATCTTCTTTTCGAAAGAATGATGCTTCTGTTGATAAGTCTCCATTCCCTCATGACTACCAAGGTCGGCAGATGAACAATAGTGGTCGATTAAAGATTACTTTCCAGATTTGTGATCGACCTGGTCACTCAGCAAAACAATGCTTTAAAGCAAAGAATTTTTTCAAGAACAATTTTCCTCAACCATGGGCAAAATTCAGTTACTTCTTCTGCTTCTCCTGACAACAGCTGGGTTCTTGATACTGGGGTGACTCATCATGTCACTAATGATTTACAGAATCTCTCACTTCATGCTCCATATGATGGTCTTGATGAGCTTCATTTGACTGATGGATCAGGTTTGCTTATTACACATGTTGGTTCACAGTGTCTTTCTTTTCCTTCAAAGACATGCTCTCTTACTAATGTGTTGTGTGTTCCTAAAACTAGAGAGAATCTCATATCTGTCTCTGAGTTTTGTTTACAGAATAGTGTCCATTGAATTTTTCTTTGATTGTTTTCTTGTGAAGGATCTGGTCACAGGGGAGATCATAACAAAGGGGCGAATTAAGGATTCCTTGTATCGTCTGTCGTCTTTGTCTACAGAACGATTGGCTTCTAGTCCTCAAGCTTGTGTTAGTGTTCGTGCGTCTTCGTTGTTTTGGCATAATCGTCTGGGTCATCCGTCCAAGAAAATCTCAAGTTATATTTTGTCTAAATTCAGTTTGCTTGTTTCTCTTAGTGAAAGCTTTAATTGTGATTCTTGTCAATGTAATAAGAGTCATAGACTCGCGTTTGGGACGTCGTCTTTGAAAAGTTCTCATCCTTTAGAGTTATTATATTCAGCCTTGTGGGGTCCTGCTCCTATTGAACTTGTTGATGGGTTCAAATATTATGTTATTTTTGTTGACCATTTTACGAAATATATTTGGTTGTTTCCTTTAAAATTCAAGTGTGATGTTTCTAAAATCTTTCCCATGTTTCAGAAGCTTGTTGAGAATAAGTTTTCCACTAAAATTGTGTCTATTTATACTGATGGGGGAGGTGGATATACTGCTTTGGGATCACTTTTTTGAAATAATGGTATTTCTCATCTTCTAACACCACCTCACACTCCTCAACATAATGGGGCAGCAGAACGTAGGCATAGACATTTGGTTTAAACTGGGCTTACTCTTCTTCATTCAGCCTCTTTGCCGAAAACATACTGGTCTTATGCTTTTAAAACTGCGACATATTTAATCAATAGATTCCCAACTCAAATTTTTGGCTATTTGTCGCCTTATTATAAGCTTCTTGGTCAACATCCAAATTATAATAGTTTGAGGGTGTTTGGTTGTTTATGCTACCCGTGTAACACCCCTTCCCGACTTATGAATAAGCCGAGGAGGAATGCTATATCGGGATACGAGCTCTGGTCATGTCAGCTTACTTAATGTTCCTTATAAAAATGTTCCAAAAATTTTGACGGAGTCTCCCTTAAAATTCAAGGTCCCAAGTGTCGACAAAACTGATTTTTCTTATTTTTGAAAAATATTTTGTTTCACAATTCAACTCAAGCACACTCCCAATAATCCACCCTTATAACCTCAACTACAATCCTGCAAGAAGAATTCACAATTCTATATTCACAACCCAACTCAATTTAAACCCATACAATTATTATACATTACTAGATTCATATGCTACATCAAGTTATCTCTTTGTATTATTCAAATAAGTACATGCCAGTTTCTAATACCAAAATACAAAATGAAGAGCACCACCTAAGTTTGTTGATGACCGACAGATCGCAGGACTTCTCTGCTCGCTACTGGCTCCAAGCTAATAATCTACGAGTTTAGAAGAAACTAAACTCGCTAAGCATTGCTTAGTGGGTACTTTATAGAAAATAAATAATAAAAACATAATGCACTTTTAAAAGCAATGAGTCGTATTGAAAAATAATATCACAATAAAAACAATCCATACATGTCATATATTCAGTTATTATCATTTTATCAGTTCGCTCCACAAGGTAAGGAACTAACTGAAACAACTGTATATATATTCTGTGGCTGTGGCCCTAAAAAAATTGTGAACCAAGCCCTGTGGAATCTGTGGCCGAAGCCCTCAGACCAGAGTCCTATATAACTCAGGCGACTGCCCTATATAACTCAGACCGAAGTCCTATATAGCTCGAGTCGTCACCCTATATAACTCGGACCGAAGTCCTATATAGCTCAGGTCGTCACCCTATATAACTCGGACCGAAGTCCTATATTAAAGCAGCACTGCATATAGTATGATACTATCCCAGATACCTAGTGGAGCCAAAATTTTCATGCCATTTCTTAATCGAATATGCATTATACAATTATCGACTTATGTTTCTTAATTTATTTCAATGTGAAATATCATATTTTGTCATTTTTAATAACATATTATGCTCATTTATATGCATAAGGAATCAATTGGATTACTTTTGAAAAATGACCAAATGAAAATTAGCAAAATGACCATATGAATAGTAAATTCTGGTTTTGGACTCAACTTGATCCTTATTTTGAAACATTGTATAAAATAATCTACCTGACTAAAAACTCTAAAATTTTTACAAAATTTAGTTTTACATCTTAAAATCATTCCTTTAAAATTTCAGATCAAACTGGACACAAAATCTTGGTCAAGTAGTTCACCCAACTAAACATCTCCAGTTGCCCTGCATCCTGGCAGCAGTTCTAAATTTTGTGAATTTCGTAAATTAAATTCAATCAATATGGTTCCAAATTATTTTTCTCAAATACTAGACTCACTAAAAAACAACATATCCAAAATTCAATTGAAGATTATTTTTCTAAATGTTATTAAAAATTCGGAAACATGGCTGTCTCAGTCAAGGTACCTCCTAGAGCAGGTCTAACAGAAATAATTTTTCCATAATCATAACCATTCTGAATTCAACTCAAAATATTTTTCAGTCATTCTAGACGCATTGAGTCACAACATATCAAAAATTCACTTCAAGAACAGTTTTCTATATTTAATTAAAAATCATACAAGTCACAGTATTTCACTAATTCTAAAACAAAAAAATTTAAAGAAAATGAACAACAATTAGTTAAAATACCAAACCTTGCTTTTCCTTGCTCTTCTTATCTATTTCACTTCCTTTCCTCTCTAATCTCCTTGATTTCCTATGAATTTAACATGTCACATATGTAAGAACAAACCCTAGATATAGACATAGTCTTGTCTTATGATTTTTCTAATGGTTGCTAGCTTACTTTCACCATTAAACACCATTATTTCTTTCATCAAATCATTCAAATAATTATTTCTTGAATTTTGTCCAAATCTAGCTACATGAACCCTAATTTCAATCTCTTAATTTAACCATTAATCCATGAAATTAGAACTAGAGATAGGTTTCTCTTACCTTATAATCTTGTTTGTCACCAAAATCTTCAACCAAAAGCCTTAATCTTTGGAAAAATCACCTCCTTCTTCCTTCTCTTATGGTTTGGACGAGTTCACCATGTAAGAGAGGGCTTTTATATTCTTTCCTTAACTTATTTTGATCCAAATGGCAGCCAAGAGAGGTTAAGATGTGTTGGTGTAAGTGTTGGTTTCCCATTGGTACACTTAAGTGGGAAAATGGCTAATTTTCATTGGTCCAAATGTCTCTTTCTTTTATCTATTTATTTGGCAAGCCATTAGGCTTCCTTTTATTCATATTTTGACCCCCTCAACTTTCTTTTGTTGTAATTTTATGGTCTAGGGTGTGAAAATACAAAAATACCCTCCAGCGATTAATCGATTGTAACTTTTAAACCATGCGTTTTTGGGAAAAATTGAAACCCACAGTTATGACCCGATTAATCTCGAGAATATTCTTCCGGGGTCAGATATGGGCACTATTAAGAACTTTCGACACTTAATTTTTAAGTTTACACAGTTGCCCCTAACTTTTGAGAAATTTCCACTTAGGTCCTCAGCCTTTCAAAAAATTACCTTTAGGTCCCGTCGACTTCACGGGCCTCCTTTGCACACTGATTTTATTTTTTGACTATCTTGAGCCTCTATTTGACTACTTATTTATGTCCTTCTTGCCTAATACTCGACTACCTAAACTTTGGGAGACAGTTCTACCTCCCTTAATTTAAGATTCGCCCCGAAACTTACTTATTCATGCATGATTCTTACGTTTCGTTCCATAGCTTGCCACGAATCTAGAGACATCCTACATTGACATAAATAGCTATCTGCTTAATTCATCAACATATAACTCAATTATCAATTCCTATCTGGCATGTACATCTACCTATTCATCATATAACTTTCTCTTTACTTTATCTTACATGGCACACATAGTTACTTACTTACTACCTATCTCTCAGAATCGACTAAACCAATGCTCTGATAACACAAATTGTAATACCCCTTCCCGACTTATGAATAAGCCAAGGAGGAATGCTACATCAGGATATGAGCTCTGGTCATGTCAGCTTACTTAATGTTCCTTATAAAAATGTTCCAAAAATTTTGACGGAGTCTCCCTTAAAATTCAAGGTCCCAAGTGTCGACAAAACTGATTTTTCTTATTTTTGAAAAATATTTTGTTTCACAATTCAACTCAAGCACACTCCCAATAATCCACCCTTATAACCTCAACTACAATCCTGCAAGAAGAATTCACACTTCTATATTCACAACCCAACTCAATTTAAACCCATACAACTATTATACATTACTAGATTTATATGCTACATCAAGTTATCTCTTTGTATTATTCAAATAAGTACATGCCAGTTTCTAATACCAAAATACAAAATGAAGAGTACCACCTAAGTTTATTGATGACCGACAGATCGCAGGACTTCTCTGCTCGCTACTGGCTCCTTGCTAATAATCTACGAGTTTAGAAGAAACTAAACTCGCTAAGCATTGCTTAGTGGGTACTTTAACTAATTACGGAAAATAAATAATAAAAGCATAATGCACTTTTAAAAGCAATGAGTCGTATTGAAAAATAATATCACAATAAAAACAATCCATACATGTCATATATTCAGTTATTATCATTTTATCAGTTCGCTCCACAAGGTAAGGAACTAACTGAAACAACTGTATATATATTCTGTGGCTGTGGCCCTAAAAAAAATTGCGAACCAAGCCCTGTGGAATCTATGGCCGAAGCCCTCAGACCGAAGTCCTATATAACTCAGGCGACTGCCCTATATAACTCGGACTGAAGTCCTATATAGCTCGGGTCGTCACCCTATATAACTCGAACTGAAGTCCTATATAGCTCGGGTCGTCACCCTATATAACTCGGACCGAAATCCTATATTAAAGCAGCACTGCATATATTATGATATATCATACCCTTACTCTACTCAGTACTATCCCAGATACCCAGTGGAGCCAAAATTTTCATGCCATTTCTTAATCGAATATGCATTATACAATTATCGACTTATGTTTCTTATATTATTTCAATGTGAAATATCATATTTTGTCATTTTAATAACATATTATGCTCATTTATATGCATAAGGATTCAATTGGATTACTTTTGAAAAATGACCAAATGAATATTAGCAAAATGACCATATGAATAGTAAATTCTGGTTTTGGACTCAACTTGATCCTTATTTTGAAACATTGTATAAAATAATCTACTTGACTAAAAACTCTAAAATTTTTACAGAATTTAGTTTTACATCTTAAAATCATTCTTTTAAAATTTCAGATCAAACTAGACACAAAATCTTGGTCAAGTAGTTCACCCAACTAAACTGCTCCAGTTGCCCTGCATCCTGGCAGCAGTTCTAAATTTTGTGAATTTCGTAAATTAAATTCAATCAATATGGTTCCAAATTATTTTTCTCAAATACTAGACTCACTAAAAAACAACATATCCAAAATTCAATTGAAGATTATTTTTCTAAATGTTATTAAAAATCCGGAAACATGGCTGTCTCAGTCAAGGTACCTCCTAGAGCAGGTCTAACATAAATAATTTTTCCATAATCATAACCATTCCGAATTCAACTCAAAATATTTTTCAGTCATTCTAGACGCATTGAGTCACAACATATCAAAATTTCACTTCAAGAACAATTTTCTATATTTAATTAAAAATCATACAAGTCATAGCATTTCTGTAACACCCCTATATCCCGTATACGTACCAAGCATGCTTAAACGATCGTAATATACGTATACTGAATATAGTAAATGCCACAGTTTAAAAAGAAAACACAACAAAGATCTTTGTAAATAAATGAAACCAATCTCAAATATTTTATAGAAATCCAAAAGACACCATATATAAAACTGTTTATCAATTCACAGCGGAAGTTATTACAAATATGTTATAAATCAAAGTTTACAAAACATAGAATATATACATGATTGGCAGCTTTTCTCCGATCTTTAAGTCCCAAAATAACTCTTCAATGTCTACTCTCACTCGGTCTCGAGGAGCTCTCAGGTTCAACTCTGTTACCTGCGCGATCAAACACTATCGCGCTAAGCCAACAGCTTAGTAGTACAAAGTATGCTAGCATTATGCTTTGGTGCAATGTAATGTCACACATTTTATTAATAAATCAACATCATAGATGGAAGGCTAACAACATACCTTTATATTTCATAAACTACAAATATATAAACATATCACATTTCAACATCCTTCCCTATAACTCATTAATCAATCATCTTACCATTCATAAATCATATTAAACAAAGACAAGCATGGCCCAAAATACACTAATATACCATTCAATTTTCAGAGTAAATGTTTTGGTTTAATCATCACATTTATCATTATCATAAACCCAACTAGGCCTCAAGGATTAAGTTCAACCAAGCTTCAAGGGGAACAAAGCATGCTAAGTATCAACCCAACTTGGCTTCAAGAACCAACCCAACCTAGCTTCAAGGGTTGTAACATCTCAATTAGGCTTCAAGGACTAGACACAACCAAGCTTCAAGGGGAGTAAAACATGTTAAACTTCTACCCAACTTGGCTTCAAAGATCAAGCCCAACCTAAATTCAAGAGAGTGTTACTATCATTAGGCATGCCACCAACAACAAACTCTGAAAATTGAATAACACATTAGCCACACAATTCATTTATTATTTCATTCTCAATTCTCATCATCAATTAGGCAAACATGCCTTATATCTTTCAATTGAATCATCATAGCCAAACACAATGACTTCACATCACATTTGAGTTATCATAGCCAATCTCAATGGCCTCATATCATAGCACATCTCAATACCCATCTTATCAATTCCTCTTTCAAATGTACAATCATTTGTATCATCATATCATTCATATAATACATATATATATCATCATTGATATAAGCATAGCAAAGTACATTCTTCACAATAATCAACAATGCAATAATGCAGGATGTGTACTTACCTCAAAAGCAATTTACACAACTCAAAACACTCCCTTTCTCAAGGTTCTTATGCTTCTTAAATCAATGACAAATCACCTTCTTCAAAACCTAATCCAACAAATATAACACACACTTACTTAAGGATATACAAGAAGTAATCAAGTTAAGAGTTAACTAGGGCAATCTCTACACATGACATGCTCAACCACACGGGCGTGTTCCTGACCATGCCCTAACTCCACAACACAGAAGCTATTACACGCTCATGACCACGGGCGTGTCACTGGGCGTGTAATACATACCGCCTCACACAAATACATCAACACGTCCAACAACCTGAACGTGCTCCTGGCCGTGTCAATTCTCCATTCTCACAGTAGCTATGACATGCTCAATAACACAGGCGTGTTACTGGCCGTGTCAAATCTACTGCCACATAGAACAATTGACATGCCTAAGAACCCTGGACGTGCTCATGGGCGTGTCAGGCCAAAAACCCAGATTCCGACCAAAACAACACCACAACTAACAAATCACTTCTATCCACCAACATCCACTTCCACCAAACTTAACAAAACATACCCAAACATCATCTCAAACTTGTAACAACACCAAAACAAGCCAAAACACACATCAAACACAAATCACAAACATCATCAAAAACTCTAAACATAACCACAACTTAATCTATACCAACCAACTTACTCTTTTCTTCAATCCAACCCCAAAATCCAAAACCACTTAAACCAAATACTCTTAAACACCACACAATCTAACCAAACACATATCCATCACAACTCCAACTCACAAACCCAAATAAATCAAAGAATCAAGTGGAAAAGACTTACCAATGAAGAAGAACTCTCAAACCTCCAACTTGATCTCTTGAAAACTCTCTTCAATCTTGAACTTGGAAAAGCAAATCTCCCACTTGCTCTCTTGCTTCTTGATGGCCGGACAACAACAGAAAAGAAAAGAGAAAGAAAGGAAAGATAGGGAGCCACGAAGGAAGAAGAAAAGAAAACAAACCAAATAAACAAAGTCAAATCCTCTTTTCCTTAAAATCCTCTCCTCCAAGCATTTAATATAAAATAATACAAATATCTTCTTCCACACCACTAACTCTAATCCCACTTAATATAAACTATCCCTTAAACACAATTAATCAATAATTAATCTCTTCCTTTGACTTTCCCATTGACTTGTGTATATGTTATATATATATCCACATATATACAACATATAAACTCTCTCTTCACTTATTTTCTCTTTTCCAATTAAACACAAATACACTTACTTCAATTACAACAATTATTACACCAAACTTCTAGGGTATATTTTGGGATATTACAATTTCACTAATTCTAAAACAAAAAAATTTATAGAAAATGAACAACAATTAGTTAAAATACCAAACCTTGCTTTTCCTTGCTCTTCTTATCTATTTCACTTCCTTTCCTCTCTAATCTCCTTGATTTCCTATGAATTTAACATGTCACATATGTAAGAACAAACCCTAGATATAGACATAGTCTTGTCTTATGATTTTTCTAATGGTTGCTAGCTTATTTTCACCATTAAACACCATTATTTCTTTCATCAAATCCTTCAAATAATTATTTCTTGAATTTTGTCCAAATCTAGCTACATGAACCCTAATTTCAATCTCTTAATTTAACCATTAATCCATGAAATTAGAACTAGAGATAGGTTTCTCTTACCTTATAATCTTGTTTGTCACCAAAATCTTCAACCAAAAGCCTTAATCTTTGGAAAAATCACCTCCTTCTTCCTTCTCTTATGGTTTGGACGAGTTCACCATGTAAGAGAGGGCTTTTATATTCTTTCCTTAACTTATTTTGATCCAAATGGCAGCCAAGAGAGGTTAAGATGTGTTGGTGTAAGTGTTGGTTTCCCATTGGTACACTTAAGTGGGAAAATGGCTAATTTTCATTGGTCCAAATGTCTCTTTCTTTTATCTATTTATTTGGCAAGCCATTAGGCTTCCTTTTATTCATATTTTGACCCCCTCAACTTTCTTGTGTTATAATTTTATGGTCTAGGGTGTGAAAATACCAAAATACCCTCCAGCGATTAATCGATTGTAACTTTTAAACCGTGGGTTTTCGGGAAAAATTGAAACTTACGGTTATGACCTGATTAATCTCGAGAATATTCTTTCGGGGTCGGATATGGGCACTATTAAGAACTTTCGACACTTAATTTTGAAGTTTACATAGTTGCCCCTAACTTTTGAGAAATTTCCACTTAGGTCCTCGGCCTTTCGAAAAATTACCTTTAGGTCTCGTTGACTTCACGGGCCTGCTTTGCACACTGATTTTGTTTTTTGACTATCTCAAGCCTCTATTTGACCACTTATTTATGTCATTCTTGCCTAATACTCGACTACCTAAACTTTGGGATGTGACAACCCGTGTCTTCGACCTTATGCTAAAAATAAATTTGATATAAAGTCTAAACCATGTATCTTTTTGGGATACTCTTCGAACCAAAGTGCTTATCTTTGTTATGATTACAATAGTGGTAGACTTTATGTTTCTAGACATGTGCAGTTTTGTGAAATGATTTTTCTAGGTCAAGGTAAACTGGAGAATGCTACAGCCCCTAGCGATTCTTGGTATGATCTTTTTGTTATCAATTCTGCTCCTCCTGTACAAATGGTTCCATTTTACACTTCTAATAATGACACTTCTTCTGCTGACTTGTTATCTTCTGGTTTAGCTGTCATTCCTTCTCCAAATAACGTAGCTGCTTCACTTTCTGTTCCAGTCGAAGTAGCTGTTCCAGATTCTACGTTAATCAGGTCTGATCCTGTCCCATTGCAAGTTGTATCAGATTCTGTTTCTATTTTAAATTCTATTGCACGAACGCACCCTATGAGAACTAGATCCCAAAATAATATTTTCAAGTCTAAACGTCTTAATCTAGTCACCAAATATCCTTTACCTACTGCTATTAAACCAACTTGTGTTTCACAAGCTTTAAATCATAATGAGTGGCGTGCTGCTATGTCTAATGAATATAATGCATTAATCTCTAATGGAACGTGGTTATTAGTGCCTCCTGACAGGAATCAAAATTTGGTGGGTTGCAAATGGATCTTTCGATTGAAAAATAATCCTGATGGGAATATTGCAAAGTATAAAGCGCGCTTGGTTGCAAAGGGTTACAGTCAGAGACCGGGGGTGGATTTTGAAGAAATGTTTAGTCTTGTTTTAAAGCCAGCAACAATTCGGGTTATTCTTACACTTGCAATGACAAAAAGGTGGGAAATTAGTCAATTGGATGTTAATAACGCCTTTCTTCATGGGCCTTTACAGGAAGATGTTTATATGAGACAGCCACCCGGATTTGTTGATAATTCGAAGCCGAATCATGTTTGTAAATTGGTGAAGGCTTTGTATGGACTTCGACAAGCGCAACGAGCTTGGTATCATGCTTTACGAAAGTGTGCTTTGGATTTTGGGTTTATTCAATCCAAATGTGATCATTCTTTGATTTTATATTGTAACGATGGAGTAGTTTGCTATTTCTTAGTCTATGTTGATGATTTACTTCTCACAGGAAATAATCCAAGCTTTCTTCGATTATTCAAGAAAGAACTTGCTTCTAAGTTTTCACTTAAGGAGCCACAACCCTTACATCTCTTTTTGGGGATTGATATCCATCGGTGCAAAGATGGACTTTTCTTATCACAACATCATTATATTAATCGGCTTTTACTTGCAGCAAAAATGGATGGTTCAAGGCTGGTTACAACACCTATTGCCACGACAGCTATATTGGTTAAAAATGATGGTGATAAGTTAATTGTTAATGGTACAGGTTTTCGGAAATTGGTGGGAGCTTTGCAGTATTTGACTTGGACACGCCCGGATATATGTTATTCAGTCAATAAATTGTCCCAGTTTATGCAGAAACCCACTGTACAACATTGGGAGGCCCTCAAACGTTTGATAAGATATTTGAAGTCTACAATTGATCATGGGATTCTTGTGTCTCCTCAAACTTCTTTGCACTTTCATGCCTTTTCCGATGCTGATTGGGCAGGTGATCCAATTGATAGAATGTCTACAACTGGATTTGTTTTGTATTTGGGATCTGTACCTATTTCTAGGTCTTCTAGGAAGCAAAAATCAGTAGCACGGTCATCAACCGAAGCTGAATATAGAGTAGTGGCATCGGCAACATCAGAAATGGTTTGGGTACAATCATTGTTGGTTGAGTTGGGTTGTTTGAATAGTTCTATTTCTTGTCCAGTATTATATTGTGATAATGTTTCTACCACATATGCTTGTCAAAATCCGGTTTATCATTCCAAGATGAAGCACATAGAGATTGATATACACTTTGTGCGTGATTTGGTTCAAAAAGGCAAGATTAGAATTGCTCATGTTTCTTCTAAGGACCAATTGGCAGATTTGTTGACAAAAGCATTGCCAAGATCAATATTTGCTACAAATCGATATAAGATTGGTGTTCGTTGTGGAACCACAATCTTGCGGGGGAGTATTAAGTCCTAAGTGATACGATAAGGATTAGCCGTTTCTATAGCTAAGTATTACAGGTTGTATAGTTATCATATTGTAACTGTTCTCTCTATTTAAAGTATTGTATAATAGCAACAGAAAGACATATTGGAAAAACCTCAGTTCATTTGTTATCTTTCACTATTTACGTAATAAAATATTTATTATAAAAATAAAAATAAAAAATAAAGTTATAACACCTCCTGATACCCAAAAAATAAGGTGTTAAATTTTATGCTGAACTCTTCAATAATCTTATACAATCCTCTCCCTCAATCTAATCTCTTCTCAAACAACACAATTTACCCTCCCTGCCCTTTTATAACCCCATCCAACCCTTCTTCACCCCCATTTCCATAAACCCTGGACTACGTCACAGCCCAAAAGCATCAGATCAGACAAGAAAAATGCTTACCTCCGTTTCTCTTAAATTCAATGGTAGAACCCTGCAAACTATCCAATCCACTTTCTAAAACCTAAACTTCATAAAATCAAGTCACAATCCACCTCCATTCCCAAAAAACAGTAGCAGCTACGAGACCATGGCTATGACAATTACATAGAAATTGAGAAGAACACTCGCAAGGTCCTCAATATCCAGTCACTAATTCTCTCCCAAATTAACCAAATAATACAAATTTCTCGACTTAATGCATTAGCTATCCGCCTCAATTTTAAAAAGCAGCCGGCCAACGCTTTTATAATAAAATTCCGTCATGTTTTCGCAGTATATGAGCATCCTATTCAATGTATGCTTTACGGTTATTTAACTGAATTGGAAAGCCATTCTTCAAATTCAATAAGAAAAGGAAGAACTCATTGCTCAAGTACCTATTGCTGTGAATCGCTTATGGAAACTTATAATGGCGTCGAATACTGGTCAGCTTATTGGAGCTTGAACAGATTGCCAGGTCAGAATTTGGGCTTCTTGATGATTTTGAATACATGAAGAAGACAATTAAGTTAATTAAAAATATATGCTAATTATTGAAAATATTGCAGGAACATGGAGAAAACAATTAAGTTATAACCACTTATACATTATTGAAAAATATATCTCATTTTAATATATTAAAAAATATAAGCTAATTAATATACACATCATTAATAACCACTTAACAAAAAAATGTAAAAGTTAGTTGTATTAGGGATCTCTCATTTTAATATATATTTAAATTGAAGTTATTTACTTATTTTCTATGAACATATTTCTAGACCAGTAGAATTAGACTTTGATTCAATCCATACTTCTCTCTCTATCTCATATAATTATTAGGGGTGTGCAAAACCAACCCTAACCCGAAAAACCGACCCAACCCGAAAGTTTAGGGTTGATTCGGGTCGGTTTTTGGGTTAAGTAGGGTCGGTTTCGGTAGGTTGTTTGTGGATGTTTCGGGTTTTCGGTTCGAAACCGAACCGAACCTGATATTTTCGGTTCAACCCAAAAATATTAAAACACAGCGTTTTGACCACAAATAAACCTAACCTAAACCTAATTTCTTTCATTTGTGTGTTTGTTATTGTAATTGTCATGGATAATTAGACATTTGACTTACTTTATTTGAATTTTATATGGTTTGCTTTATATTAAATATTTTATGTAATATTAAACATTGAACAATGTTGAAATTGAAATTTAAATGTGGTTGACTTTGAAATTGGTATTATTTTTTGTTGAATTTTTGTTCATAAGCAGCCTGGAAACGTGGAGGAAAAAAGAGAAAATTAGGAACTTTTAGCAATTTTAATGTTTCGGGTTCAACCCTAAACCAAACCAACCTAACCAGAAAAAAAACCGACCCAACCCGACTCTTCATTCGGTTTAGGGTCGGTCTAATTTTTAGGCCTGTTTCGGTTTTTCGGGTTTTCGGTTTCGGTTCGGTTTGAACCCGAAACCGAAATTTGCACAGCCCTAATAATTATTGATATTTTTCATTGAACTTGACTTGTTTTATTTTAATAATTCAATTTAATGATTTTGTAGTCGGTACACAATTTCATTAGATTTTCTAGGTATAAAATTTTAATTAAACATATCTATAATTTTGATTTTCTTTGCTTAACATTAAATTTGGCATGACAAAATAGATATGCAAAAACTTAAATTGGTAATAAATTTATCCTTATGAAAAAATAATATAAATTATTTTATCAATTTTAAAATTATATCTCAATTCTTAGATATTGCATTTGATTTCTGGTAATGCTTAAGGATAATTGAACAAGCTAAATATAAACGAGATTGGGATTACATCAGTGTATTAACATGTAAACAATAAGCACTCAAGATTGAATTTGACAGGAAATCTTTGGAATCTAAGTTGTTGGTTCTAGATTTGATTTTGACTTGGTTTGATGGATTGTCAGTGTGTTGATTGATTCTTGTTGAAAAGTGTGCGTTAGTTACACGATAACAACTAAGGGGAAGAGATGAAAGAGTAGAAGAGTATGAATAGATTTCATTATTTCATCGATCCCAAGCCTGAATTGACCATTTCCATATTTTGATGACCTAAACCTAATTAACTACAAAATAGAGTTGAAATTTAAAATATAACATAACCCACCAACAGTATGATGAATTAGAGTGTAAAAACAAGTTAATTAAATGAGTTAATCAAGGAGAAGCATCAAAGATATCAGCAGGAGGAATGAAATCGTCTAAAGAAAGCCCAGGAACATTAAACACAACATTATCAATTCTCCATATTTCTTCCATTCTAGTCCTGCTATGCTGAACAGATTCTTCTTCGAACCGAAAAACTGTGGCAATGGACCTTCCTTGATGTGCAATTAACACTCCATCAACATCTCTGTAGCCTCCAATGCTACTTCCTATAGTAGTCTCCCAGTAGATATCATTTTCTGGGGTTTGTACCCTTGTGAGATACGAGTCCTCTATGTATATTAGGAGACCTCTTTTTTTTGGCAAAAATACCCATATAATACATGCCTAAGTGCTTCAGCCGCTCCTTCACTTCTCTCCATTACAACTGAACGATCAGCAACTACTTTTAATACGAAGCAATCATCTTCACCAATTTGTTTCTCGCCTAAGCATTGCGCTTTTGCAAATAGGCTTGCTGTGCTCTTTGGATATAGGCTCTGCAGGGTTACCATTCAAAAGTCAGTTTTATAATAGAAACATGAAGAAACTTTGGCATGACTAACTAGATATGCAGAAACTTAAATTGATCAATAAATTTACCCTTATGAAAAAAGAATATAAATTTTTTATCAATTTTAAAATTCCATATTATATTAGTTGGTGTTGTAAATTGGACAATTATAATTTTCTGATTGTGATGTTATATATATATATATATATATATATATTGTGGAATAGAAAATCAAGTATATAAAAAGCATTATCCCCTGTCAAACCGATATTTATATTCATTTTTAATTGGGTTTTTCTAATTTATCTTTATAGAATATTTGAAATTAAAATTGTAAATTAAGATAGGAATAAAATATATAAAATTAAAAGGACATAAAATTGAAATAAATTTATTTATTAAATATATTTTTAAAAATATATATAATTTATATATATCCGCATATTTTTATAATATAGAATGTTAATTTAAAAATTGTTATTAATAATATTTTGTTAATATGCAAAGTGCGAATGCACTACTAGTTAAGAATATTAAGAATAAATGATTTTATGAAAATTAATTAATTTAATATAAGCCCTACGCTATTTATATTCAAATTTTTCTTTCATATTATAATATTTAAAGAAACTATAGGGGCAGTGATTGAACACAAATTACAGGTACAAATTACTATGCATCTTTCTGATCATAGCTTTGAAACATAGAGATTATAAAAAGGTTATTATAAAAATATGAAAAAAACAAAAAGAGAAAAAGGATTGTTATTATGAGAATAAGGGCCTATTTGGTTTAGCTGTTCATAGCAGCTGGTAGCTGATAGCGGTTGCTAATAGCTGATAGCTGATGGCGGATAGCTGGTAGCTGATTCGGGTTAGTGTTTGGTAAAAATACAATAGCTGTTGCAGTTTGAATGTAAAATTACCAATAAGCATATCATTATCTAATAAATATTAATTTTTATTTTATTTTAATAGGGTTAATATAGTCTTAATATGAATCAGCTATCTGCTGATATGAAAAAGCTCCGAGTAGGAGCTTATTGAAACAGCAGCTGTTTGGGGTTCTTAACAGCTATTAGCTGCTGTTTTAAAATTTTACCAAACATCAAATTTTACCAAACAACTGCTAAGTTGCATAAAATTAAAGCTGGGGGCAATAATTCAATAAATGAGGGCATTATTCAATAAAACAACGAATAAGTGGCAATCCCAAGAGAAGCATTTGTTATGTATTTGTTTGAACTTTGAACATTGATCATAGATTACGTCATAAAATAGAAGCACATGCCATTGCTAGCTCAGTTACGAAGGAAGTTTTTTTGCCAAAGCATGAGACAGTTTCTCCATCAATGTCAGCTATGCAAGTTCTTTTGCCTGGGATTTTCACAGTGTTCTTCCATCTTTAATTCAATTTGAATTCTTATGATCATGCGTTTTAAAAATGTTAAACTTTACTTATATTTATATATTTATAA
Organism: Garcia nutans; assembly: GCA_947685225.1. NCBI lineage: Eukaryota > Viridiplantae > Streptophyta > Magnoliopsida > Malpighiales > Euphorbiaceae > Garcia > Garcia nutans. The sequence continues at coordinate 44,794,609 of CANTUV010000045.1, forward strand.
ATTAATATTTGTCACGAGAGGCCGACCTAGGAATAATTATTGAGAGGGGCAAAAAATAATAAATAATGCATCTCTGCGACATGAGTTTGGTTAATTATTTTGGGGGCAGAAGGAGCAAAAGTTAACATCTTTACCATAAATAATGTCATCAATCCTATCTTTATATACTAAATATGCTTTTTTTTTCAGGGAGCCAGGGCACCCCACTATCAACGTAGCTCCTCCCTTGTTTGTCGCTTGTCACACAAATGAATTTAGAAATAATCAATTTAATTTCAATTCCAATGCATTTTATTCAACTTTTGTAATAATTTGATTGAATAAAAAATTATATTTTATTAAACGTTTGATTATTAAAATAAAAATATGAGAGAGAACTAGTTTAATGCATTTGTATTGATAAATTATGAATAAAATAAGATAAATTAAAAAATTAATTAATTAATTGGTATTAACATATATTGAAGCTATCACATTAATTAATAGCATCGCACCTAACGTTATAGTAAAGTTTTGTTTGTCTTTGTTGTACAAAATTATAATTAATATATATAATTTTTTTTATTTATTTACTATTATTTTATATACATTTTATGTATGGTGATAAACAATAATTACATAAATTATATATAAAAAATTGTATAAAATTAATTAATCACATAAATCAAAAACTAATTTCAGAAAAATACATAAAAAAAAGATGCCGCAAGACCAAACAAGACCTTTGTGTGCCACACTGCTAATTGTAATGACAAGTGCGTCACATAGAACTTTGGTAGACAGATTTACCTTGATTGTGGGACGCAGAGGGCGTTAAGGTCACTTGGCAGCGTGAATACCGAGCCGAGGAGTATGACACCAAACGGCCTTGCCATCGCTACCAGCAATAACTTTATTAACTCCAACAACTAATTCAAGAGACTAAATTCCTGGCAACATTTGCCATACAACAAAGCATCCATTTTCTCCACTTCTTGTCCCCAAACTCTTCACATTTTTTCCTGATGAAATCTCTGTCTGGCAGCGAATCATTTTCATACTTCCTGTCGCATACATATTTTTCACGCTTTTTTCTCTCTTTAAGCATCCCGTTGCAGCCAAATACTGTTGTATGATATAATGTGCTATGCAGTTTTCCTATGTATACATATATACAGTTAATTATCATTATTTAAATTAAACATAATTTTTTACAAAAGAATAGCTAGAGGTATTGATTACCGTAGGAATATCCTTAATGTGAATGCGATGAATGGGATCACTGACTAGTGGCATCGGGGCTAGTGGGCAGCCAAGAACGCCATGCCAAAGCCTTAAATCTTGCCTTTTATTTGTTGGTGAAATGCTTCCATTTCCATACAGTGATATTGATGAAAAATTATTATTATTGTTACCTGCGGACAAACCCTTTTGCAGTCTAAACCATTCCCTAATTATTTCCCATGAGCTCTGCTTTCTGTTACCTTATTCTTGCATCTCTGGGTCTGGACCTTCCATTAATGGTGTCAAGGTTTCAGTACACCATCTGTTCTTACTTCGTGTTCTTGAACCCATTTGTTGAAATTGATTTTGTTGGATATGACTAAATAGATGAGGATTTAAATCCTCGGAGCATATATATATATAAAAGTGCAAAAGTGGAAAATATAATAATTCTGTTGAGTTAGAATAGCAATAAGGAAGGAAGAAACAAAAGGGACCGCTTATCTGCCCAACGACAGAAGATGGTATATTATAATTATAATACAGACTTGCATGTTGTGCTTTCTTCTGCTTTATTTTTCTTTCCCTCTTTTAGACTTCTTGTGTTTGTTGTTTTCCTTTTATCGATTTTGATTTTTCAGTTGGTATTCTCGAGAAATAACTCCAAATGAGAGAGGTTTTAGGTGCCTTAGCCTATCCCTTTCTTTCGGTTTTGTGGTCTCCATTTGTGAATAATTATATGCTACAACCGTTGTAGCAATAAATGCCTACAACGGACCAATGAGATTCTTACACGTAGATTAAATGCCTACAACGGACCAATGAAATGAATCATTTAATCTACGTGTAAGAATTCCATTGGTCCGTTGTAGGCATTTATTGCTACAACGGTTGTAGCATATAATTATTCTCCATTTGTTCCCTTAATTACTAAAGTCCATTAGAATAATAATCTTTCTTGGAAAATGATATCACAACATCATTTATCTAGTATTAAGCTTTAAGCTAGTGCCGTCAACAAAAGAGAATAGTAGATGTCTTTATACCCGCAATTCACCCATTCATTTTCACATTACAAATTTCCCACCGTTTGAGTACATCTTACAAGAATTTACTTCAATTTAATTTTTCTCAATTATGTGATTAGGTAGATAAAAATTAATAAAAATTAATTTCTTAATTAATATATATATTATTTTGAAAATTAAATAATATTAAGTAATAGATAGCCAATTTATATTTAAAAAAATTAAAATTACAGCTAGCTATCTTATTTTAGCCAGGATAACCTTTTTTCCTTTTCTTTATTCTGAGTTTCTCATATAACTTCTTTCAAAATTGTGTTCATACTTGGCTAATTGTCTTTTGACTCTTTTTTTTTTGTGTATTTTTCAAAAGCTTCACTAGCACCACATCGATCTAAGCAACCTATTATACTATTTCTTTTTTACTTTTTACGTTTTCTCTTTCCACTACCAAGACTCCTTGGGAGCATAACCATATCATTTAAATTCACTAAGTATATTTTAAGCTATTCCTTTAATTGTTGTAGACATATCCATCCACGTGTCATTTGCTGATATATTCATGTATCTATATTCCCAAATTTCAGCTGACTGACTCATCTTTAAACAATTTATTTTGCACCATTTAAAGTCCACACCTAGTCCTAAGAATTCGATTCTTTCTAGGCTTATTTGCTAACCTCTTGATCTTGACATTCAAAACTACTAACCTATATTAAGTGGTCAAAGCCTCATATAGGTTGACTTTGCAATTCTTGCATAGAGCTCAAATAGCCTTTTTTTATGAGTATAAAATCAATCTGGCTTCTTTTTTGGCTTACTTTTAAAGATTACTGGATAAGATTTCCTTTTATAATGTATATTTGCCAATATTAAACCATGGGTCATAGCAAATTGACATAGCAAAAGTTAAGAATGTGTAGGTAAATACACACAAGAAGAGAGAAAAGTTTCTTTATTGAAATTTTATTGAATTTCAAAAACTATTATCACCTTCTAAAATGTTACAATATATATGACTAAAGTTACAGAAACTCTAACTATAAATAAAGAAACTTAATAAAAAGGCAACATGCTGGCAAAAAAAAAAAGAAATACATATATAGAAACAAAATATTTATCGAGATAGACAAAATGTCAAAACGACATCTCGTTATAATATTTATACAAAAAATAAATAAGGAAATAAGTGTTTGCCAAAGGCTACTATAATTAGAAAAACATATTTGCGGAGGCCTAAATGTTGAAATTTGGCTAAAAAATAACGGAGCACACTAAAAATAGTAACTTTAACTCGTTGCACCATTTTTCATTGGACTACGCCAAAAGAACACTTAAATTGAAACTTTAACTTTTGGCTATAATTATCAAACTATCACTAGAGCATTTTTTTGCAAACCACTCTATGAAAGTTAGGGCACTCTGTTCTACATCATTCTACCTAAGGTAGAGAAAATAATCATTCTAATATCAACAATGGCATCAAAGGAGTTTCCTTGAAAAGGATTCAAATGATTGACACTAAAGCCATTAATAGTGTAACACCCTTATACCCTATATACATATAATATATACTTTTCGTATATGTAGAATACATAACAGAATACAAGAATGACACAATTCTATTTATTTAAAAACTTACATAATTATAAGAAAAATATTTTAAATTTCATAAACCATAGTTGAATATATAAATTATCATACATATTAATAATTTAACCACTAAAAAATATAAACTTTAAAGAAAAATCTCTGAAAAAAATTCGCTAGAGTTTTGTCAGTTTTTTTGGTCATTTCCCAAAAATCAAAATACTCAACCTGTAAAAGAAATACACTCCCAAATATTTGCATTCATCCAATTCTCCATTACTCCTAACAATTTCTCCAAATACTCAAACATATATTTACAATATATATATATATCAATACATACAAAAACATACTAAATTCACACATTTAATCTAAATACTTTGAATTTAAATCATTTTCATGTCTAAAAACATAATGTATATATTTATTGTTAGCCAAACAATTATTCTCTATTTGATCTTAGGCAATCAAATTGAATAGGACTAATATTTGTATCAAGTTATATTTTATAGGACTTTAATTTTTGAAGAAACCTCAAAGAGCCTGACCGACCACATGCTAGGCTGATGGTCTTAAGAGAAGCAGAACATATCGAGCTCAAGTATGATAGCACCATTACCGATCTGACAGACTAGAAGCAAGTCTGACTGCACCCATACTGAGCTAGTGAGCATTCCACACGAGCACGAATGTTCCAAAACAGAGTCGCAAAGCTGAGCAGACCCAACTCTAGCTGCCCGAACTGAGAACGAGCTGACTAAATCGAGCTCGAGCCAAAATATAACTCCCACATTTTGAACGAACAATGTATCACGATCAGACCATCTAACAGTCCGACTAGATCGAGCCCGAGCTAAATTCTCAAAACATCCAGTAGAGTTCATGGTCCTTGGTACTCTAAAAGTTTTAGCATACCACACTTGGATTGACCATACCTAATACATTTCGACCGGACTGACCTATAGGCAAAAATCTAATAAAGTTCCAGGAGTGATCACGGTCATTGGTACTCCCAAAATCTCAGCGTACCACGAATAGTTTGACCGTACTAAAGATATACCGACCGTACTACTGGAATGAGATTCAAATATTAAAGTCGTTACTTATCCACTTAATTGGTAGATGCCACGTGTACTAGCCATTGAAGAAATTTTATCAGAAAAAGCATGAGCCTAACCGACTACCGAGCAGCCCGACCGTGCAGAGCATGAGCCAACCGGACTACTTCCAGTCCGACTATGAACTTGTTCTGAAAAGTATTTTAAGTGAGAGACAAGAATCAAACATGTTGACTCCCTTCTCAAACAGCTAGCTGAAGGCTTGAAGGCTGTAAATACCACAAGAAACCTCATTTTTGTGTAAGATTGTGATTGTAATTGCTAAGATAAATATCTTTCATTTTCTTGCATCAAAATTTATACTTGTATTCATTGAATATTAGGTGTGAGTATTAAACACCATTGTAAATTTGAATGTGAGCTTTAAAATACTTATATTTTAAAGTGAACTTGTGAAAATTCTTGTTTATGTTGTGAGGAAGATACTCAAACCTTATAGAAGTTTGGTGTGAGCTTGTGAAAACACCAAGTTAGAAATAAACTTGTAAAAACTCAAGATTAATGGAACCTTAACAAGTTGTTAAGGAAGTAGACGTAGGATCTAGGTAATCCAAATCACTATAAACTCCTTATGTTCATTCTTCTCTACTATACTCAACTCTCACCTTTCTTTATTTTGGTTTTAATTTTCAATTTGCCATCATTCTTCAAAACAACCAATTCACCCCCCCCCCCCCCCCCCCCCCTCTTGGTTGCCATCTTGGGATAATAATTGGTATCATAGTCTCAAAATTTCAATAAGCTTAATTGTGAAATTTGATTCACCATGGTAGCCACTTCTAATACTTTAACCTCTTCATGTCATGGAAATCTCAATCCCCATCTTAAACCTTACTTTGATGGAATGGATTACTCTTACTAGAAACATAAGATGTACTTGTTCTTTGATAGTGATGGAGTTGAGCTTTGGAAATATATGGAAAAAGAGTAGAAACCTCCTACCCATGAAGTTGAAGAAATTCAAGTGCCTCTCCCTAGAGAAAAGTGAACCGATACTCAAGAAAGGGCTCTCTACAAGAACAATAGGGAAGCCTCCATCTTAATGAACTCTTTGTCTAGAGAAGAAGATGGAAGAGTTTAAAATCTTATATGTTTACATAGCATTTGGAAACTCTTGAGAATTATCATGAGGGTATAACCCAAGTGAGGTTCATCAAGACCCAAATACTTGTACATGAGTTTGGACATTTCAAAATGAAGCCTAATGAAAATGTCACCTAAATGACGAATCGGTTACTTACTATTGTCAATGACTTAAAGAAATATAGAAAATTCTATGATTAAGGTGATGTCAATATCAAAATATTGAGGGCACTTAGAGCCAAGAAGAATTTTGAATTAAAGGTCTCCTCAATTGAAGAAGCTCATGACCTTAGCATACTAGGGACCAATGAGTTAGTCAAAAAACTTCTCACCTTTGAATTGCACACTAAAAAAGAAGATGACAAAGGTGAAAAGGATAAGAGGAAAGAAATTGCTCTCAAAGTTACCAAAGATGTTGAGAGCTCACGTGAAGAAGATAGTGATGATGATGAAGAAATGGCCATGCATCCAATAGAGTAAGTGAATGGAAAAGAAAGAGGAGGTGGCGAGCAAATAAACGTAATTCATCCAAAACCTCTTTAAAAGAAAAGGAGAAAAAGAATGAAGTAAAATACTATGAATGTGGCAAACCATGTCACATCAAAATGGATTGCTTCAAGATAAAGAACAAGAAGAAATGGGAAAAAGAAAAAAAAATCTCTCAAAGCCACATGGACGATGAATCATCAAGTGAAGAAGAAGAAGAAGAGGAAGAGCAAGGCATTGCAATTCTATGTCTCATGGCTATTGGAGATGATGATCACACCAATGAGGTAGGTACTCAATCCTTAAATTCTAATGAATATAATGATAATATTGATAATGCTTTCGATGATAGTGATTTGGTTGAGCATATGAACTTAAGTGTCTAATAATATTTCTCTAAAATAAAATTCTATAAAGAAAAATGCTCCAAGCTAGAAAAAGATTTTATTTCTTTAAAAAATTCTACTTTACAATTAAAGAAATCAAATGAAAATTTGTTGAAATCTATTGATGAAATGTCTAGAAATTCATCTAGCTTAGAGAAAAATTCTAAATAAAATGATATTTTAAAAGGAGAAATAAATGAACTAAAGAACTCTATATCTAAGTTTCATAAAGGTGAGGAAGCCTTAGATATATTGATTAGTATTCAAAAGTCACCTTCCTCTAAGTATGGCTTAGGGTTCAATGGCTCTACTACTGCTTCATCGAATGCACCAACATTTGTTAAAGCCTCTACAACTCAAACCTCTAGTGTTGAAGTTGTAAAGAATACACATGCACACACTAAGCCTAAAAATCCTAAAAAGACAACACCAGGCTCACTAAGCTCTAGAACTAAGTTTCCAAGAGCAAATTATGCATATTTGTACACAAGGCATGAACACAATTAAAAGTATGTGCATAAATAATCATATCCCACACACACTTGTTATTGTCAATTTAATTATTCAAGATTTAATAGAAAAAGAATGCAACAATATAAAACATTGTATAAATGTCAATATTGCATGAAATTTGGACATAAAAGTATATTTTGTTACATTAGGAAGGCTCACCTCAAATTGTAGGATCCTTCTATAACTAACCCCTAAGGACCCAAGTTCATTTGGTTATCTAAAATAAGATAAACCTTATTATCTTGTAGGTATGCCTAAAATCTACTATAAATGAAAGTGTTTAGCTTGTAGATAGTGGATACTCAATGTACATGACCGGTAATATAAAAATTTTCACAACTCTTACCTACAAGCAAGGAGGTAATGTACATTTGGAAATAATGCTAAAGGAAAAATTATAGGCATTGGTTCTATTGGCCTACTTGGTAAGAACATGATTGATGAAGTTTGGTTGGTTGATGGATTGAAACATAACTTGCTTAGTGTTAGTCAATTGTGTGACAAAGGATATGATGTCAATTTTAACTCTAAAGGATGCAAAATTATTTCTTCTAGTGGTGAAATTGCATTCAATGGAACTAGAATTGACAACACTTATAAAATTGACCTACATTCTGATAATGCTTTTGAATGTTTAGTCACTGTTAGTAATGATGCTTGGCTTCGGCATATAAGATCAGGACATGCTAATATGGATCAATTACATTGCCTAAGCAAAGAAGAACTTGTGGATGAACTCTCCAAAATAAAATTTAATAAAGATAAAATATGTGAACCTTGTTAATTTGGAAAACAACACAAGAACACCTTCAAAATTAAGAATTTTATAAGCACATCTAGACCTCTAGAACTAATTCATTTAGACTTATTTAGACTAAATCGAGTTGCTAGTTTAGGTGGTAAGTTGTATGTATTTGTGCTTGTTGATGATTACTCAAGGTCTACATGCATTAATTTCTTCGCTCAAAAGAATGAAGGTTTTAATCATTTTATTATTTTTTTTTCAAAAAGAGTTCAAAATGAAAAAGGTTATGTGATCAAATCTATTAGAAGTGATTATGGAAAATAATTTGAAAATGATAACTTTCAAAAGTTTTGCAATGAACTTGGAATATCACATAGTTTTTTAGCTCCTAGAACACCACAACAAAATGGTGTGGTTGAAAGAAAAAATAGAACTTTGGTAGAAATGGCATGAACAATGCTCAATAAGTATAACTTACCATCTTACTTTTGGGTGAAAGCCATTAATAATGCTTGTTATATTGCAAATAATGTGTTTAAAAGACCCTTGATAAACAAAATTCCTTATGAGCTATTGAATGGAAGAAAACCCAAAATTTCATATCTTAGAGTATTTGGATGCAAATGCTTCATATTGAATACCAAGGACAACCTTAGAAAATTCTCATCCAAATCGGATGAAAGTATATTCTTAGGGTATTCATCTTCTAGTAAAGCATATAGAGTATTTAATAGGAGATCTCTAGTAGTTGAAGAATCAATGGATGTTATCTTTGATGAATCTTCTAAGCTTGATCATGGGAAAGGTAGTGTTCTTGATGATTTTGTAGGAACATTTGAAGAGCTTGAAATAAACAATGATCCTAAGGAAGACATTGATGAGCTAGACCAAATTGTTGAATAAGAAAAGACTCAAGAACTAACTAAAGATTGACATTATCAAAAGGATCATCCAAAAGAACTTATCAATAGTGACACTTCAAAGGGAGTATCTACTAGATCCAAACTTAAATATTTAGATTCTAATGTTGCTTTTGTTTCTCAAATTTAGCTAAGGACTATTGAGGAAGCTCTTAGTGTTGAATGTTGGGTAATTACCATGCAAGAAGAACTCAACCAATTTAAGAGAAATAAAGTTTGGGAACCTGTTCCCAGACCCAAGGATCATCCAATTATCGGTTGCAAGTGGGTGTATAGGAACAAACTTGATGATGGTTTCATTACTAGAAACAAAGCTAGATTGGTAGCCAAAAGCTATAACCAAGAGGAAGTCATTGATTATGATGATACATTTGCTACAATTGCTAGATTAGAAGCTACTAGAATCTTACATGCATTTGCATGTCATATGAATTTCAAACTTTTCAAATGGATGTCAAGAGTGCATTTTTAAATGGCTTCATTAGTGAAGAAGTTTATGTTGAACAACCTCCAAGTTTTGAAGATTATCAGTTTCCAAATCATGTTTTTAAATTAACCAAGGCATTGTATGGGTTGCAACAAGCTTCAAGATCTTGGTATGATAGACTTAGTGCTTACTTATTGGAAAATCATTTTGTAGAAGGCAAAGTTGATACTACACTTTTTGTTAAAAAGAAATTACATAACATCTTAATAGTACAAATTTATGTTAATGACATCACATTTTGTGCTACTAATGAATCTTTGTGCTAAGAGTTTTCCTCTTGTATGACTAGGGAATTTGAAATGAGTATGATGGGTGAACTTAAGTTCTTCCTTGGTTTATACGTAAAGCAATGCAAGGATGGAATCTTCATCAACCAATACAAATGTACAAAGGAACTTCTCAAGAAGTTTGGCATGGATGGTTACAAGGCAAGCAAGACTCCAATGAGCACATCCTTAAAGTTGGACAAAGATGAAGTTGGTAAGAAAATAGATGAAAAGAAATATTGAGGTATTATCGGATCCCTTCTTCACCTTACCACTTCTAGACCCGATATGTATAGTGTTTATTTGTGTGCTAGATTTCAATCGTGCCCTAAAGAATCACATTTGAATGCCACCAAAAGGATTTTAAAATCCTTGAGTGAAATATTATATTTAGGTCTTTGGTATCCTAGAAATACGTCATTTGACATTTTAGGATTTTTGGATGCGGATTATATCGGTAGCTTATTGGATAGAAAAAGCACGACCGATGTATGCCATTTCCTTGGTGATTACCTAGTTTCTTGGTTTAGCTAGAAATGAGTGTTAGTTGATCTATCTACCGTGGAAGCCAAATATGTCACTGTATATTTTTGTTGTACACAAGTTTTATGGATGAAGCAATAATTGCTAGATTATGGTAAATCATTTGATCACATTCCCATTAAATGTGATAATACAAGTGCCATCAATCTTTCTAAAAATCCAATGCAACACTCTTGGTCAAAGCATATAGACATTAGGAATCATTTCTTGAGAGATAATATTTAAAGCCAAAATGTTGTCCTAGAATTCATTGGCACTCAAAATAAACTTGCTAACATTTTTACAAAAACCTTAAATGAAAAAAGAATGAATTTTATGAAACAACACATTGGGATGATGGATGGAGGTACTTTGACTGGACAAATTTTATTTTAATGATGGAATTAGAATTGTTTGAAACATACATGTTTTACACAACCTAATTTCTCATTCACATCTATTTTGGTCATGTATTAAGGCCACAAATTGAGATCTTTTATTAACCTAATCCATAATTTTTTAACCTGCTCGGTCCACTCGAACTAAGCATATGTCTGATCGGACCACGAGAAATTTTTGGCTTACCCCAGCATAATAAGACCTGGTCCAACCAAGCTATTTCAAAATTTTTTGATAGTTATGTTGTGTGACACTCAGTCTACTCAGACTATGCTCGGGTCCACTTGTACCACAAGTGATTTGGCTCAATCGAGTATATGGTGACCTAGACAGGCCGTGCTACAAAGTTTTTCTGCCCCAACCGAGCATATTGAGACCTGGTCCGACCAAGCTTCTTCATTTTTTAACCATTTGTTGAATTTATGTAGTATGCTCTGTCCTTACTATTCAAGCTCGAGATAAGATAGTCTGACCGAGAAGGCTCAAAAATTTTCAAAATTTTAGTTGTTGTAAACTCTTTTAAAAGTGTATAAACTTTCTCCAACAGCTATAAACGACTAGTTTGACCCCCAAACTCTATATAAACCCACTTGTACTCAAAATTTATGATTTTTAACAATTTAATTCTCTCTCAAACATGTAAACTCCATCAAACACCACCAAATCATTCATCATCCTCTCTACTCTAAGTTCTCCTCCCTAAATGGCTCCAAAAGACTCATTAGAAAAAGGACTCAAGATAAGAGAAAGGGAAAGGAGTAGCAACCTCCTTCACTCCTATGGTTGAAGCTCCTAAATCAAGAACCCATAAACCAAGACATTCAAGTGAAGAAGAAAAGAAAAGGTATAATTTAATTCTTGAAAAGATAACTGAAGCAAATAGAATTCCCTCTTTGTTTTCTTTAGAATCTCTTTATGTAGAGAGTGAGATGAGGGCATATCTTTCAAATCTTTGGGGGGGGGGGGGGGGGGAATTGTATTCCTTGAACTGGGTTAGGAATCATTAACTAAAGAATTTCTTGTTACCTTGGTAGTTGAAAAGAAAGATATTAAAGCATTAGGACACTCTGGTATAGCCTTTAGACTATTCAACCAATAATACCAAATGACCCTTGATTTTGCTTCTATTTGGGGATTCAACAAGGAAGGAATATACAATTCTTTCTATCCAAAAATTTTGGATGAAACTTTACTTGACTTTTGGAAAGAAATTTCAATTGAAACTAACTTTCATAAACTTTCCAATGCTAAGCACCTTAGAACACTCTCCTCTTGTTTATTGCATAGATTTATTACCTATACCATAAATGCTAGAGGAGAAGGCAATGAAAAAGTTACTCATAAAGACCTCATCTTTCTCTATTGCCTTATAAAGGGGAAAAGATTCAAACCGCCAAGTTCTTGATTGATTCATTTCTTACAATTAGAATCAAATCAACCAGAACCATCATGATTACCTCTTTCACTACTCAAATTGCTAAGCATGTAGGTTCACTCACTCCATCAAATAGAGCCACTCTTTCTAATCCACTTGATCCCTCCGAAAACCTTATCAACGTTCAATACCTAAAACATTCCAAATGCATATTTGAAGAAGATGGAATATATCATTATGCTTTTAGTGCTAAAGGTATTAGGGCTCCATAAAGAAAAAGGCCAAGAATTGCTGATGAGAGCCAAGAATCCTTCCAACTTGAAATACCCGGATGTCATACTCTAAAAGTTCAAAGTTTGATTCTATCCATTCTTCAAGAAATTCAAGGACAAATTTCCTCACAAACCTCTCACATTGACAATCTCACCAAGAGGGTCTCTCATCTTCATATGAATTTTAGAGATATGCAAGAATTTATGGGCATTCAAATGTCCACCATCTGATGAAGAAGATGAAGGAACCAACTGGAACCTTTGATGAAGGCTTTGAAGAGGAAGAAGGAAATAAAGATGAAAGAGAGGGAGATGGAGATGGAAATGATGACTTTGACTATCCTTCTTATTCTCTACTACCTTAATCTCCCCTCTATAATTTTTTTCTTTTTCTTTTCTTTTGTATGATCTCTATGTCTTTTGTTGGCCCTTAATAGAAATGATCATACATAAATGTTTATTTTTCAACTTGCTTCATCTTAATAAAAATTTAGTTTAATAAATTGCATGTTGCATTTTGTTTGTCCTTGTCAAAGGGGGAGAGATTTATATTTTTTAATTGATTAATTGCATTTAAACTTTAAAGCATATATATAAATTTTAAAGCATATATTGAGAGGGAGCAATGTAAGCAATGTAAAAACACTTAGGGATATGTTAAGGGGGAGAATACTGTTTAGACATGAAAACTTTAAAGTTTATTTAAAACAATTCAATTTAATTCCCAAAGTCAAAATGGGGGAGATTGTTAGCCAAACAATTGGTCTCTAGTTTGATCTTAGGCAATCAAATTGAATAGGACTAATATTTGTATCAAGTTACATTTTACAGGACTTTAATTTTTGAAGAAACCTCAAAGGGCCCGATCGGACCACATGCTAGGCCGATCGGACTCAAGAGATGTAGGACATACTGAATTTAAGTATGACTGCACCATTACCAAGCTGATAGATCAGAAGCAAGTCCGGTAAAACCCATACCGAGTTGACGAGCATTCCTTATGAGCATGAATGTTCTAAAATAGAGCTACAAAGCTAAGTAGACCAAACTGAAGTATGGTATGACTGGACCCAACTCTAGTTGCCATGACTGAGCATAAGATGACTGAATTGATCTCGAGCCAAAATATCCTTCACAATTCATGCTCAGTATAACTCCCACATTATGAATGGACAAAGTATCATGACTGGACCATCTAACAGTCTGACCAGACCTAGTCTGAGCTAAATTCTCAACATATCTAGTAGAACTCACGTCACTAGTACTCTAAAAGTTTCAGCATACTATGCTTGAACCGACCGGACCTTATGCATTTTGACCGAACCGAGCTATAGGAAAAAATCCAACAAAGTTGTAGTAGTGATCACAGTCACTGGTAGTCCCAAAATCTCAGTGTACCATGAACAGTTCGACCAGACTAAAGAATACCGACCGCACTAGTGGAACGCGAATCAAATATTATAGCCATTACTTACCCACTCAATTGATGGATACCAAGTGTACTAGCCATTAAAGAACTTTTGTCAGAAAAAGGATGAGCCCTACCAGACTATCGAGTAGCCTGATTGTGCCGAGCCTAAGTCGACTAGACTACTTGCAGTTCGACCATGAACTTGCTCTGAAAAGTGTTTTAAGTGGGAGACAAGAATCAAACATGTTGGCTTCCTTCTTTAATGGCTAGTTGAAGACTTGAAGGCTATAAATACCATAAGAAACCTCATTTTTATGTAAGATTATGATTGTAATTGATAAGATAAATATCTTTCATTTCCTTGCATCAAAATTTATACTTGTATTCATTAAGTGTTGGGTGTGAGCATTAAACACCATTGTAAGTTTGAGTATGAGCTTTGAAACACTTAGGTTTTAGAGTGAGCCTTGGAAAACTCTTGTTTGGATTGTGAGGAAGATACTCAAACCTTGTAGAAGTTTTGTGTGACTTGCGAAAACACCAAGTTAGATTTAAGCTTATAAAAACTCCAGATTAGTGGAACCATAACAAGTTGTTAAGGAAGTGTGCGTAGGATCAAGTTAATTTGAACCACTATAAACTCCTTGTGTTCATTCTTCTCTCCTTTGCTCTACTCTCTCCTTTATTTATTTTGGTTTTAATTTTCAATTTTACATCATTCTTTAAAACAACCAATTCACCCCCTCTTGGTTGCCATCTTGGGACAACATTTATAATAAGTTTTCACAATAAAAATATTTACATATGTGTAGCTGACTCTATTTTGTGGTAGCCTATCCAATTCCAAAAGCAATCAACCACAATCTAAATCTGACCAGATCTAGCAAAACTCTTTGAAACATCTGGATCAATCCCGTCACTTGAGCGTTAAATTTTAATTGCACTAAGCTAAAAGCCTAGAGGTACATACTTTGATACTAAAATAACATTTTAAAAAATACTATTAAATGCACTGTGTATCAATGTCAAAAAACATACACAAAATTTCTTTTAAACATGTAAAGCAACCACACAAGTTGGGCCCAAAAGCCCTTATATAGTAGTCTAGTTTCAGAAATATTATTTTGAGCTATCTCAATCAGGTGTAATTATATCTAAGATAATAATGTGTCTCACCTGAAGGCGTAATAATGTCTGTGACATCAGTGTATCTCACCTGAAGGCATAATAATATCCAATAACAATATCTCAGAACTAGCCTCTATATAAGGTAGTTATACAAACAAAATTTTCATATTTCATTTTTCTCCATATTTTATTCCATATTTTATACTTTTCCCAATTTGTCACTCATACTCTACATACATTGTAAATGTGGTGCTCTTCCACATCTTAGTGCACAATGTACACTTTTTACATTTTCACATAACATCATAATTAGCCATTCTTTAATGGCTTAATATGCTATAAATAATTCAACTCATGTATTGTTACTTCAAAAAATATTTCACACACACATGAATAAATATTCAAGTACATAAAACATTTATCCATACGTAATGTCTTATGTTTCAAACAATCCAATTTAATAGAATAAGATCCAAAGTATGTACTAACCTTAGATTTCACCACTTCCAAGCTAGAAAGTCCACTTTATCAACACTTTCTCTATATGTCCTTCAACATTAGGGTTGGACAATTACTATCTATTCAATAACCATTCAAAATGTGAATGTACATAATATACTAAAATAATATTTTAAGGCATTTCAACCATTAAACACTAATTAAACAACCTTCCCACTAATTTTCAAACATTGGCCCTAAGTCTCTTTAACTTTGAAACTTCATTTCAACCCAATTCAAATTGTATTTTAAGTTCATTTCTATCATTATAATCATATTATAATATAATATAAACAATTTAATCTAGTTAACAATAATTCTTTATCAAGGTTCCTCCAAAACCCTAAATTACCTACTAACGAATCCAAACTTCTCTCAAACCTAAACAAATCAACCAACCAACCACAAAATCCTTGTCTCCTCATCAAAATAACATCTTACAAACCCATTTGAACAGTTAAATCACACTCCATCAAAATTCAATTGTTCACATATTCATAAATTTCATAGAAACTTTAAAATTAAAAAAAAAAACACTTACTATGTAGTTGGAAAACCACCAAAACTCACTTCAATCCTTCAAAAATTTGGTGTTGGTGATGATGGAAGCCCTTCCCCATTCTCATCCATGGAGGCCGAACCTTGAAGGAAGAAGAAGTGAATAGTTTAATTTTGCTTCTTATTTTTCCTAACCACATATTTATATATTTAATTATTTTAATTAATTAATTAATTTTAAAATTCCAATTTCCATCTTCCACCTAAAATTATTTTATTTTTGAAATATATTTTTAACCTTTTTTACTATTCACATTTGAACTTTTAGTATTTACTATTAACTTGTATATTGTAGACCCTTAATTTTGGTCCATGCTAAATTTAAGATTAATCTATATACAAGATAAAATTTGATGTCAATAACAAGCCCAAATCAAGTCTGATTATTTTGGTTCTGTTTAAATCAAGAAAAACATGATTCGACCCAAGCTAATTCAATATGAAAAGCTCTATATCGAATTAGCTTAGGCCAATTTGATATGGGATGGACATCATATCGAATCGGCCAAGGCCAATGCGATATAGGCAAGCAGGGTTAACTGAGAATGAGCTCAAATTGTTATAATATTCTAGGATGACTAGGATAAGTGGCATCATTTTTTGTTTCGGAATAGGATTGTTGAGCTAGGTCGCCCTAGTTGATGCTTATAAATATAAAAGTTTGGATGAGAGTTAGGCTACTACAATTCTCTAGCAGAGGATTAGCAATTTAGGAAAACACACAGAATATCAAAAATACAACAAACAAGGAGGCAGGAATGATTGTCTTAAAATTTGCTTTGTTAATCCAGGATAGAAGTTCGTCAGGCAGTAAGCACGGGCTTAATTCAACATTTTTATATTGGAGGAGCCTTCAAATGCAGGTTTAGCTTTCTAACTCAATTTATTTATTCAGTATTTGCAAATCATTGTGTAAGATATCATCGTAGTAGCTTGTTTATGAAATTGTTTTTTCTAGAAGCTTAATTACCAAAACCCTAGTACGTATTTTATAAAACTAAAACCTAATCTGTTTATATCATCCAGTAGTCCACTTCATGTTTATTTGTTTCAACTTCACATTAAGCTAAGATTTAATTTAAAGCCTTTAATTCAACTATTAAAACCCTAATCTATAAAAATTAATACCTAAGCCCAAATCCTAGACTTTGTTTCTTAATCCTTAAAATCCTAATCATACCCCATAAAACCAAGACTCCAAAACCTTAAACCCTAATCCAAAGTTATTAAAAACCTAAACCCTAATACCTAGTCCAAAACCTAAAACCCTAATCCAATAATATAGTTTCCATGCCTAATCCAAAACCTCAAAGCCTTAATATCAAGTAACCTTAAAACCCTAAACCTTTTGTAACACCCTTATACCCTATATACGTATAATACATATACTCCGTATATGTAAAATATACATATAAAGTATAAGAATGCCATAACTCAGTTTACTAAAAAATTTCATATTCCCAATTTAAAATCCCAAAAACATTAAAATGTATTTTTAATAAACCAATAAAATAATCTTTATTAGCTTTAGGTTCCAAAAATTAGCATTTTATATAAAAATCTTTGGAAAAAATTTGCCAGAGTTTTGTCTGTAAACTAGACATCCCAAAAATTTTAATAACACTCAACCTGAATAAAAATACACTCCCAATAAATATACATCAAACATTTCACCCCAACTTCTTAAACTCCTCTCATTTCCTCAAAACACACACACACACACATATATATACATATATATATATATCAAAACACATATACACATTTCCACATTATACAATTTATCCAAAAAGTTCTTTATAATTTACAATATGCTCAAAAACATAAACATATTATACATAGTGATAAAAAATGTACTATAACATAAAATGTATACATGACGGCAACCAGCTCTGAATATGTGGTAGCGAAAATCACCACGGCTCAACAAACACAAGCCTAGACTTTACTAGGTCTAGAAGAACTCTCTGGATCTACCATATCAACCCTGTCACCTGTGTGATGAATTACAATCGTGCTAAGCTAAAAGCCTAGTAGTACAAAATTTGATAATAATAGAACTTTAAAATAATGACAATGTATAATGCTGTTGCATGGTATTTCACAATGTGGTATACAATTCCACTTTAAAACATAATCTTTAATCTTTTTATACTTCACGTTAACACATACACAAGCATGGGCACAAATAATCTAATATATTATTCAAATTCCATAGTTACTATTTTAGTCTATTTTAACTCCCAGTCTGTAGCCCGAAGGCAATACAGGTGACGCCCAACGTCCAGCGAGAAGGAGAATCATAGTGACGTCCAACGTCTAGCCCGAAGGCAAATCATAGTGACATCTAACATCTAGCTCAAAGGCAAATCATATATCTGTGACACCCAGCGTATAACCCTGAAGGCGAATAATGAGAATAATCTTATAGGCATACCGCCAAACACAGAACTCTGAAAATTGAATAATATATTAGACACACACAAATATTACTTATTTTCATAATCATTTTTTCTCATCACATTGCCTCATTTTCTTATTTTTCTCATTCATAGCAATGCCAAATAACTTTAATTCATCATATCTTATCACTTTATCACAATGTATGTCATTTAGCATTACAATCATATTACCCAAATATTTTTGGGTCATTCTTATATAATTCATATAAACAACATTTCATTCATTTTAGCCATTAATAATGGCTTTTCATAATGCACATAATGCATATTCATCAATTCACATGTTATAACACAATGTACATGAATGTTCAAGTTGCCAAGTAGCTTAACACATCTTCTATCCAAAATGTGTTAGGACAAATTTAATGCAAATATATCTAAATTATCAAAAGTTTGTACATACCTTAATTATCACTAAAATCCAAGCTAAAACTACTCTCTAACCTTCACTACCAATTTTCCCTCTAGTACTAAGGTTAGGCAAATCACTTCCTCTTAATGCCTAATCAAAATGTGAGCAAATACAATCATTTAGAATCATATTTCAAGGCATTTCAAATATAAAACCCTAATTAAACATCACTCCAACCAATATCCTAAAAATTTTCCTTTCCTTACTTTAACATTGGAATTATATTTTAATCCATTTTCATTGGTGTTTTTTAGGTTTATTTTTATCATTAAAGACATATTATAACATGCTTTAACCAATTAAATTCAATAAACACATATTCTTTATTAAACCCTAAAATGTACCATAACCTTTTCATTTCCAATTCTTCATTCCATCCCATTCCAAATGCTAATCTAAGCCCATTTCCATAATTTCAACCATTTAATAACATAGTTTATACATTAAAATTAAATTAATATAAATACTTTAAAAACTCTATTCCATAAATTCAATACTACTTTACCCAATCCCTAATCAAACTTGATTAAATTCATCATTTGACTTTAAAATTCTTGTTTATGCATCAAAACAACATCTTTGAAATCCATTTGCACAATTAAAACAAATGATTTCAAAATTCTAAATTACACATAAACCTAAACCATCTTCTTCATCCAAACTCAACCCAAACTTACTTTTTTCTTCCATTTAACTTGAAAATCATTACTTACTACCCAAAATAACATCATATATACCCATTCAAGCAATTAAATCATGTTATATCAAAACCCCAAACTTCACATATTCATAATTTTTCATAAAGCTTAGAAATTTAGTAAGAAAGCTTACAGAAGAAATCACAAAAATCCACTTAAATCTTGAAAATTCCTTCAATTATTGGTGCTTGGAAGAAGAAAAGATCTCTCTTACTCTCTAATGGTGGTTTGGCTACCTTAAAGAAGAAGATGAAGATGATTATTTTTTATTTTCTCTTTCTTTCCACTTTAAATTTAAGACCATATATATTATTTTAATTAATTAATTATTTTAAAAAATCATAATTTTTGGCTTTCATCCATAATTAATTTATTTTTAAATCATTTAATTAATTTTAATTTTACAAAGCACATTTACAACTTTACCATTTGACTTTTTGACTTTCTTCTTCAAATGTTGACTTTTGTATGTGTTATATATATTTCACATATACACTTTACTTTCTTACTTCTAATCCTTCAATTTTTCATTTAAATTATTTATTTAATTTATTATTATTATTTTTAAAAATTACGGATGTTACAATTCTCTCCCCATAAAAAAAATTTTATCAGCGAAATTACCTGATATCAACTCTGGAATAACTGAGGATAATGGCTCTGCATCGTCTGCTCACTCTCTTATGTCGCCTCCTTAGTGACATGATTCCTCTATTGAGCTTTTACAAGTGGCACCTTTTTGTTTCTCAACTCCTTCACCTTTCGTGCCAAAATCTCAACTGGTTCTTTTTCATAAGTCAGATCCAGACTCACCTCAATAGATTTCACTGACAAGACGTGAGATGAGTCTGACCTGTATCTCCGAAGCATAGAGACATGAAAGAAATTATGTATTTGATCTAGCTTGAGCGGTAGAGCCAATCTATAAGTCACTGGACCAACTCTCTCCAATGCCTCATATGGTCTTAAGAAGCGAAAACTCAACTTTTCTTTTCGACCAAATCTCAAAATCTTCTTCCACGATGACACCTTCAGGAACACTTTATCTCCCACACTGAACTCTATGTCTTTCCTCTTCACAACTCTATAGGATTTCTGTCGGTCTGAAGCTTCTTTCAAAAAACCCCAAATTACCTTCACTTTCTCTTCCGTTTCCTTGATCAAATCGGGACTGACCAGTTTACCTTCTCTAACCTCATCCCAACAAAATGGTGTTCTGCACTTCCTGCCATATAGGGCTTCACAAGGTGCCATCCAAATATTGGACTGATGATTGTTATTGTAGGAAAACTCAATCAGTGGCAATTATCTGTCCCAGCTCCCAGTGAAATCCATAGTATAGCTCTCAATATGTCCTCTAGAACCTATATCACTCTCTCTGACTGCCCATCTGTCTGAGGATGGAAAGTAGTACTAAAGTGAAACCAAGAACACAATGCATCCTGTAAACTCCTTTAAAATCTAGGACTCCATGCAACCTCACTATCTCACTTATATACAACCCAACTAACCTATCAAGTGAGTAATCCATCCTAACTGAAAGAAAATGAGCTGCCTTTGACATCTGATCAACTATCACCTAGATTGCATCATGCTTTTTCTGGGTCAAAGGCAGCCTAGTCACAAAATCCATCATCACTCGCTCCCATTTCCATTCAGGCACTGATAATGGCTGAAGCAACCCTGAAGGAACTTGGTGTTCACCCTTCACTCTATGGCAAGTGAGACACCTATATACAATTTCTGCTATGTCCCTCTTCATACCTAACCACCAGTAATGCTGCTTCAAATCTTGATACATCTTGGTACTTCCAGGGTACATAGCATAAAATGACTGATGTACTTCATCTAAAGTTTTCCTCTTCAATACTGCATCACCAGGTAACCTATCTCTATATCACAAACTGCCATCATCTCTCTCATCAAAATCTCTACTCTTCCCCTTTTGGCAATCCTTTACCATCTTTTGAATTTTCTTATCTGCATGTTGGGCTTCCTCAATATGATCTAGCAACACTGGCCTCAATTGGAACTGAGCCATCAATGCACCATCATCACAAAGGATAAATCTAGCATGCAATGTTCTCAACTCAATAAGCAACGAGAGTGAATAAGTAGTCAAACCTGCCATGGACTTTTGACTCAAGGCATCTGTAACTACATTTACCTTTCCAGGATGATAATTGATCAAGTAGTAATATTCTTTAATCAACTCTAACCACCATCCTTACTAAAGATTTAGCTCTCTCTGAGCACCCAAGTACTTCAAACTCTTGTGATTTGTGTAAATAAAATATTTGTAACACCCTTATACCCTATATATGTACAATACATATTTCCAGCAAATGTAAAATACACATATACGGTACAAAAATGTCACAGACCAGTTTACTAAATTTTTTTTTCACATTTTCAATTTAAAATTTCAAATTCTAAATATTTAAAAACTAAATAGAATATAAATATTATTTACTTGTTATAAGAACCCAAAATAAATAATATATATAAAAATCTCTGGAAAAAATTTGCCAGAGTTTTATCTGTAATTTGGATATCCCAAAATTTAGCAATTACTCAACCTGCAAAAAGAAAACACTCCCAAATAATTTCCAACCACCATCTCAACCATACTTCTCAATTTCACCAAGTTTCTCAAACATTTATACATATAGATATATATAATTTAAAACATACTTACTCTCCCATTTCAAATACATTGACCCAAACATTCTTTATAATATACAATACGTAAAATCCAAAACATAATATATTATGCATAAAACTCAAAATGTACAATAACATAAAAATAAATACATGCTGCTGGTAGTGTTTCTGATCTTGATAGCAACTCAACAAGCTCAACTACAAGTCTAGACCCGACCTGGTCTAGAAGAACTCTCTGGCTTAGCTAGGTCTACCTTATCACCTACGCGATGGAAACAATAGCGCTAAGCAGAAGCCTAGTGGTACAAACTTTGATAATAACAATTTAACTCAATGCAATACCAAATGCACAATGCATATAGAAGTCACATCAATCAACTTTCTTATATTTTTCAAATATTTTATAAGCACAACTCATAACATTATATTGCTCAATTGTATCATAATTTATAATTCACATTAAAACAAAGACAAGCATGGGCCCAAAAAGGATCTAATATGCTATTCAAATTTCAGAGTTATTGCTTTGGTCCATAACGACACCATGT
Organism: Garcia nutans; assembly: GCA_947685225.1. Lineage (NCBI taxonomy): Eukaryota > Viridiplantae > Streptophyta > Magnoliopsida > Malpighiales > Euphorbiaceae > Garcia > Garcia nutans. The sequence continues at coordinate 44,817,378 of CANTUV010000045.1, forward strand.
GTCTAGCCCCATAGGCAATATATATATCCATGGATAATGTAACAGCCCCAGTCTCTTGGACCTCAACCCGGCTAGACCCTTAGGCCCCAATATCTTGGTCCTCAACCCGGCTAGACTGCTACAGTTTTTGAGGCTTACGACCCAGTCTTTTCACCCTAAAAACATCATATTTATCAGCTGGCCTGGCTTACGACCCAGTCTTTTCACCATTCCAGCGTATAGCCCGTGGGCAAAAATAGGCATGCCGCCAAACCCATAACTCTGAAAATTGAATAACATACTAGGCATACAATTTATTCATATTTCTCATTATTAATCTCATTCTCATTTTTTACATATTCAATCTAGGCACATTGCCTTATTTTTCACATTATTTTTCTCATTTTTCACATCTTTCTCATTTTTCTCACTTTTCTCATTTTTATCAATATCAATTCATTTCATTATTCCACATATCTCATTTTTGCATTCACAACACATTACCCAATTACTTTGGGTATTTTCACATAATATACATATTTCACATTCTACACAATTTAGCCATTATCAATGGTTTTTCACAATGCATTTAACAAATAAATGACATTACAAATGTCATAGCACATTATTCATACTCAATCAATGAACCAAGTAACTTAACACATTTTTCAACCAAAATGTGTTAAGCCCAAATGTCATGCAAATATAAAAATATATATTCAAAGTTTGTACATACCTCCACTAGCAACCCAAAGCAAGCTAAAAACAACCTTCAATCCATTCTTTCCAACTTGCCCTTCACGACTTGGTTGAAGAAAATCAACCTCCCTCAATGCCTAAACCAAATGTGATAACAAATAATCATTTAGTATCACATTTAATGGCATTTCCAACATTAAACCATAATTACATATCACTCCTAAAAATTTCCAAAAATTTAGCCTCTCCTTACTTCAACATTGGAATTCCATTCTACTACAATTAAATTAGTGTTTTAAGTTTATTTATATTATTAAAACATATTTTAATATATTTAAATCATTTACATTATAAAAATACACTCTTATACACAAAATCTCAAAAATGGCATAACCTTCCTCCATTGAAGGTTTTCCATTCCAACACAATCCATTACTCATTCCAAGCTTATATTAATCACTTTTAACACTAAACAACATGCTTAAACAAATAAAATCACACAATTCAACACTTTGGAAAATCACTTTTCCAAAACCCTAAATCTCCACTTCCATTCTCAAACTCCAACCCAACACTACCAAATCTAATATTTGACTTTAAAATACTTGTTTATGAATCAAAACAACTCATTTGGAATCAATTTGCACAATTAAAGTTCATCTTTTTTAAAACCCCAAAAATCCATAACCCTAAATTCTCTCTCTTCACAATTCTTTAACTAAACTCCATTATCTCTTCAATCTAACCTTAGAATCATTGTTAACTACCCAAAATAACACCATACACACCAATTCCAACAATTATAACATACTACATCAAAATCTCAAAACTCACTTAATCTCATCTTCCAAGGAATTCAAAGAAAAGAGATGGAAACTTACTAATTTTGGTGGAAATAACCAAAAATCCACTTGAAACTTGTTATTTCCTTCAATTTATGGAGTATGGAAGAAGCAAAATCCTTGGTCTTCAAACTCCCATGGAAGCCACGTCCTTGAAGAAGAAGAAGAAGAAGAAGAAGAAGACTTTTAATATTCTTTTCCTTTTCATCTTTTTTTAACCACATATATATATATTAAAATAATTTAATATTTAATTATTTAATTATTTTTTTAATAAATTAAAAGTCCTAATTTCCCTCTTCCATTCAAAAATAATTTGTTTTTAAATTATTTTATTAATTTTGAATTTATAAGATTTAATTACCAAAATACCATTTTCTTTTAAAAAGTGTTGACTTTTATATATGTTATGTATATTTTGTATATATATCATATATATATTCCAATTTTTCATTTAAAATCCCTTTATTTTTCATTTAAAACCATTAATTTAATTTATCCTTTTAAATTATAATTTATTTTATCAAATTTTTCAAAAATTAGAAATTTTCAAAAATTTTTGGATGTTACAATATTTCTCCCCATACAAGTTGTGAGCGGAGATTTTGCCCCCACTCCCAATGGAATAGTTTTTATGACTTCGGCACTGTTTAGGCTCGGGGCCTTAGAGAACACGGACTTAGGTCCAGAGAAAATGGAGTCGCCACCCGAACGTGCTGGGAAAAAGAAAGGGGTGGATGACTTGATTCCTAAGGAATCCCCAACCCCGTAATGGGTTCGCAAAGTTGAGTACGTTTGGAGAAGGTGAGAAATGGCCCAGCATCCACACAACGCTCGGTTCATTAGAACCGGCCTCTTTTGCATGTCTTAATATTATAAAATTCCTAAGTATAACAATATTATCCATATTACAAGCAACAATTGAAATAAAATATCATTATATTAAAATCAAAGTAATGTCCAAACAAAGCAAATAAATAGACACCCATCCGAAGACGGAAACATGTCCTTACATTATCCATGTCTAAACTGAATAGGACACCCACCGAAAGGTGGAAACATATCCTTTACATTGGTCCAAAATATAAAAGCAATTTAAATTACATGATATTTAACTAATGAGATACCCACAAAGTGAAAACATACCTCTTACAATTTTAATACTAAAACAAACAAATAATAATCATAAAAATAAAGAAAATAATCATTCATGGTAAATTAAATAAACCAAGCATTGAAATTAAATAATTCAACCATCAAAACATATAACAAACTACATAATTAAATCTAAAATTAAATAAATCAATAAAGATATGAATTAGGTTTATGTCTCAATTTAGAGTTCTTTAATTAACATTTGGGGTTTTGGGATTTTAGAATTATTATTGTTATTATTTAGGCTACTGTAAAGATTTTGAAAAATTGGAATGAATTAGGATTTTATAAATTTAAGAAATTAGTAAGGTTCTTTGGTTGATCAAATTAGGGTTTGAGGGTAACATCATGAAATTAGGGTTTAGGAATCTTAAGACATTAGGTTTATAATTCATGTTTACTGGATTGTGATTTTAGGTTTAGTGGATTATGGCTTTAGGGTTTAGATTTATTTGTCATAAGATTTTGAGGTTTTAAGAATTAGGGTTTAGAAAAACTAGGGTTTACTATATTAGTTTTTGAGAAATTTAGGGTTTTCGATATTTTGAAAAACATATTTGATTTTAGGATTTAAGAAAACAGTTTAGAGTTTTATAAAAATAATTATGATTTTTAGAAAAATGTAAAGAAGATTAGGGTTTGGAGATTTAAGAAAACATTTGGAAATTTTAGACAAAAAGTTATTGTTTAGATAAAAATAGTTCGGGGAAATCAATTTATAATTATAAAGATTTTTGGAACAGAAGAAACAATTTAGGGTTTTTAAGGTTTTTTTGGAAGCAGAAGAAACAATTTAGGGTTTTTAAGGTTTTTTTTTGGAAACAAAAGAGTAGTTTAGGGTTTTTTAAAGTTTGGAAACATGAGAAAAATACTTTAGGGTTTTAAGGTTTTTTGTTTTGGAAACAAAAGAGTAGTTTAGGGTTTTTTGAAGTTTTGGAAACGGAAGAGAAATACTTTAGGGTTTTAAGGTTTCTAGAAAGAGAAGAATAATTTTAGGGTTTTGAAGTTTTGATCATTGATTAAGGCTGCTAGATGAACATATTACCAAGTTTAATGATTTAGGTTACTGAAACAAAAATCAATGATAGATGTATTTAAAAGAAAATATGGCCATAACATTGTAGATATAATCGAAGAAAAGATTTATAATCAAACCTCCATTCGTTGGTTCCACCAAAACTAATTTCTGGATGAACAATGACAAAGGCAGTGATGCTACCTTTGATGGATTGTTGATTGCTTTTTGTTGCTAATGTCTCTTGCTTTCTAGGGTTTTTCTGTCTCTTTTCTCCTCAGTAAGAAGTCCAAAGTTGTCCTCCAGTAAAAACTCATTTTTGATCCCTTAATTCTGAGTTTTAATGTGTTATTTATAAAAAAAAATCATAAACCTATTTCTAATTGTTTAAGGAAATTAAAACCAATTAGGAAAAGAAACCAAAACCAAATAGAATTTGGTTTTGCAAAAAATTGCGTTGGAAAATTGCGCTGGCAAAAAATCTCATGCGGGCCAAGAATTGCGAGCGCTGAAAATTATTGTGGGCAAAAACTTGCGAGCGAGAGAAAATCGTTGCTGGCGAGAGCCAATTCGCTACAGGAAATTCCTACGGCAAAATGGCCCGAGGCCTGCAGGCGAATTGGCCTGGCCGATTAAACCTTAGACGACGAATTTTTTTCATCGCCGATTTTTATTTTTATAATTTATTTATATATTTATTTATTTAACTTTACCATTTTTATTTTATTAAAAATTATAAATAATAAGTACTAAAATAAATATTATTTAATTAAAATACCACAAAAATTATTTTGGACTATATAAAAAATATCAGACCAGACTGGGTCAAAAATTAATAGTTTATAGTTTGCCCCCTGCTTGAACGATCTGAGATTACAACAAAAGATAGTGAAAATCAATAAGACTTAATTTTTCTGAGATGGTTAAGGTTTTGGGTACTGGACCCGGTTAGAGTTCTGGACTCAAGAGTAATTTTAGGTTCTGGACCTAAGGGTAATTTGGGTTTTGGACCCGAGCTAAGTCCTGGACTTAAGAGAGATTTTAGGTTTTGGACCTAAGGGTAATTTGGGTTCTAGACCCGAGCTAAGTCCTGGACTTAAGAGAGATTTTAAGTTCTGGACCTAAGGGTAATTTGGGTTCTGGATCCGAGCTAAGTTCTGGACTTAAGAGAGATTTTAGGTTCTGGACTTAAGGATAATTATATTCAGTAGTATACTAAAGGAATTTGCAAAAAATTTAGCTAATTTTTACCATGCACACGCACATATCTTCTCTTTGCCCCCTGTGTGTAAAAATATTTTAAAAGTAAAAAATATTTATATACACATAAGTATTTGAATGATTAAATTGAATAATTGAGTTTCCTATTTATTTACTGTGTAGTCACTATTCATGTACTATTCACTACTAATAATTTACTATTTATAAATAGTAACCTACTATTTATAAATAGCAACCTACTATTTGTAAATAGTAACTTACTATTTATCAATAGTGAAATTTACTTTTTGAATTTTGTTTTTTTTCTTTGCCATTCCTCTATATAAACAAAGCACTCAGCTCTTCAACTCTTCATTTCATTTGCAACAAACTTTATAACTACTCCTCATACAAGTTGTGAGCGGGGATTTTTGCCCCCACTCCCAGTGGAATGGTTCTTGCAACTTCGGCACTGTTTAGGCTCGGGGCCTTAGAGAATGCGGGCCTAAGCCCGGAGAAAATGAAGTCGCCACTCGGACGGGCTGAAAAAAAAAGAAGAGGTGGATGACTCAATTCCTAAAGAATCGCCAACCCCCTAATGGGTTTGAAAAGTTGTGTACGTGTGGGAAAGGTGAGAAATGGCCCAGCACCTCCACAACGCCTGGTTCATTGGAACCGGCCTTCTTTGCAGGTCTTAATATTATTAAAATCTTAAGTATAATAATATTATCCATATTACATGCAATAATTAAAATAAAGCATCATATATTAAAATCAAAGCAATGTAAAAACAAAGCAAATAAATGGATACTCATTCGAGGATTGAAACATGTCCTTACATCGTTCATGTCTAAACTAAATAGGAAACCTACCAAAACGTGGAAACATGTCCTTTACATTGGTCTAAATTTAAAAGCAATTTAAATTGCATGAAAATTAATTAATGAGGTACCCACAAAGTGGAAACATACCTCTTACAATTTTAATACCAAAACAAACAAATAATAATCATAATATTTAAAAAAATATCCATCCATAATAAATTAAATAAATCAAGCATTGAAATTAAATAAATCAACCATCAAAATATATAATAAACTACATAATCAAATCTAAAATTAAATAAAATAATAAATATATATATTTAGGATTTGCATCTTAGAATAGGGTTTTTGGAATTAGGGTTTTTGAAATTAGGATTTAAATTGAGGTTTCACCATTTAGGGTTTAGGGTTTTTTTTGAGGTTACTGGGATTAGGAAATTTAGGGTTTAAGAAATTTTAAGGTTTCTATGAAACTAGGGTTTAGGAATTAAGTTATTAGAATTAGGGTTTGGGTTTAACTTACTGCCTTAAAAACATAATTTTGGGCTTGGAAAGATAAATTACAGTTTTGAAAAAATTATTAGTATTTTAGAGTTTAATAATGAAATGGTTTAAGCTTTTGGATAAAAATAGTTTAAGGTTTTGAGTTTCAATAAAATAATTTATGGTTCTTGATGTAAAGTAAACAAAATAGATTCTAATAATTAATTTAAATCCTTAATAGATATTGGATAGTTTTATGTTTTTTATGAAACGCGCATGTGGGGTTATGAATATCAACTGATCAATGTGTTAAATAAAGTAAACGATTAAAGTTATTGAAACAAAGATTAATTTATTGCATGTTCAAAGATCGAGTTACTGCACGTTCAAGGATCATGTTACTGCATGCATGCTCTTATTAATCAAAGAAACGAAGCTACTGTGAGCATGAATAATTTATGATTAAAGATCAAACCTCCGTCGTTGGTTCCACCAAAAAATTGATTTCTGGATGAACAATGTGAAGACAGTATGGACTCTTACTTCTTCTTTGGTTGTTTTGATTTTTTTTGTTTGTGGTTTCCTTTGCTCTCCAAAAAGCTACTGTTGTTCTTCTCTCTTTGTTGCCGTCTCTTTTGTTTTAATGTTTATTGCTACCCTTGTTAATGTTCCTCCTCCTTCTGATGTTCCTCCCCCCCCTTTGAATTCTGCAACGTTAATATTTATAGCCAAACCTCACTCAGAATCCTTAACCTAATATTAATTAGTCCCTAAAATGAATTCTAGTTGAATTAGGAAGATTATTGAACTCATGTCGACCTGGTTGCCCTAGGCTGGCATTGGGCTGCCCAGGTTGACATGAAGCATGCTCATGTCAACCTAGACATGAGGCATGCTCATGTCGACCTTAGGCTGCCAAGGTCGACATGAAGCATGCTCATGTCAACCTAGCCTGCCAAGGTCGACATGAAGCACGCTCATGTCGACCTAGCATGCCAGATCGACATGAGGCATGCTCATGTCTCCAGCCCAGCCTAATTCGAATTAGTATTGCCTTTTTTAACTTATGGACCGAAAGGTTTAATTTGGGCCAATTCAAGTTGTAGGGTTTGACAATTGAATTTGTGAGTCTTAAATCCAAATTGACTTCTTTAGAAATTATAAATTAGGTTTAAATATTTTAAAGTCAGATCAAATTTATTTTGATATCCTTTAATTAGGACCATATCAAATTGGGGTCAAAAGTAAGGGTCTACAGTTTGCCCCTTGCTTGAGCGATCTGTGACTTTCAGCAGAAGAGAGTGAAAAGCAACATGACTTTGAGTAGATGAGCATGGATACTTAGAATTGATTTGGGTACTCGACATGAAACTAGATTTGGATGCTTGATCCTAAACTAGATTTGTATACTTGATCCAAAACTAGATTTGTATACTTGATCCAAAACTAGATTTGTATACTCGATCCTAAACTGGATTTGGATGCTCGATCTTAAACTAGATTTGGATACTCGATCCTAACTGAATTTGGATGCTCGATCCTAACTGGATTTGGATACTCGATCCTGAACTGGATTTGGATACTCGATCCTAACTGGATTTGGATGCTCGATCCTAACTGGATTTGGATACTCGATCCTGAACTGGATTTGGATACTCAATCCTGAACTGGATTTGGACGCTCAATCCTAAACTAGATTTGGATGCTTGATCCTAAACTAGATTTGGATACTGGATCCTAAACTGAATTTGGATACTCGATCCTAAACTGGATTCGGATGCTCGATCCTAAACTGGGTTTGGATACTCGATCCTAAACTAGATTTGGATGCTCGATCCTAAACTGGTTTTGGATACTTGATCCTAAACTAGATTTGGATGCTTGATCCTAAACTTGGTTTGGATACTCGATCCTAAACTTGATTTGTATACTCGATCCTAAAATGGATTTGGATACTCAATCCTAAACTGGATTTGGATACTCTATCCTAAATTGTATTTGGATACTTGATCCTAATTGGATTTGGATAGTCCATCCTAAAATGGATTTGGATACTCGATCCTAAACTGGACTTGGATACTTGATCCTAGCTGGATTTAGATACTCGATCATGAACTGGACTTGGATACTCGATCCTAAACTGGGTTTGGATACTTGATCCTAAACTTTATTTGAAAGTGAGTTTGAAAATATTTTGTATACGCATAAACTCAAAAATTAAAATGGAGAAACTTTGCCCCCTGTGTAGGCTCAAACTAATAATTTTTCTCATGCAGGCTTTGATTGATGTTTGTATTTTGTCTTGTTCTTTGCATAAGCATGCATCTCTTCTTTCTTTTGCAAGATTACTAGAGCTTCCTCAAGCAATGGTTCTTCCATGCCCCCTAATTCAATATCTTCTTTATGATTCTTTACTTCATAGGGTGTTTGCTGTTCACTTTGACAAAGAATAGACAATACAATAAAAGAAAATACAATGTGATATGCTCATGTATGCATGATATGCATGAATAACACTTACAATGGTTCCATCAACTCACAGACTGAGGTGATCGGTTGAATTGTTCTCATCAGTTACTTTTTGATGCTCGTTCAAGTCTTGCATTGGAATGACAGAAAGCTTTGCATTTATGTCTTTTATCTTCAAGATGTTGAGAGCATGAGTGGTGGAGACCCTAAGCAACAGAGTCAGGGATAGATCCATTTCAAACTATGTTTCAGCATGTCAGTTGGTAGCTTCTTCATGACCTTGCCAATAATCATTTACTTTGCCCAATGTGTCTTTCGAGATTCGACAGTTCAACATACTCCCCTTAACTTGAAGGCTTTATATATTATGTATACATATATATATATTTTGAATTTTTATTTTGAAATCAAATGTTGGCTTTGTCAAATCAATGTCATTTTACCTCAGGACTTGATTTTTCAAATTAACATATCTATAACATGACAACCCTAGTTACCGTACTAAACTCAGGAATCATTTCTATTTAAGCAAGAATTGTTGCACTTCAGATAGGCACATACACATTACTTGGTCAAAGGTCTCATTTGAGTTTAAATATTGTCTATCTCATATGCATGCTTATTCAAACTATCTCCACTAATAGACTCTACCTACTAAGAGAGATCAACAGGTCTTTGATAGGCTTGAAATGGGGTCTATAAGGGACATGGGTTAAATGAAGGCCATTTGTAAGTTGGAGCCGTTGTGACACTATGGCCAAACCCTCACACTATAAATTTCTTGTTCAAACTCTAGGCAGCTGGGAGCAATCTTGCTAGACTCCAAATTCTTTCTACCTTCTTGGCATTAATCTGGATCTTGATTAGGATAGTCTTTGCCCTTGCAAAAAGTTTGTTATCCAAATTCGTTTCTTTTCTTGTTCTCCCTTTTCTTTCTTTTTATTTTTCTTCCCTTTCTTTGAGCATTTTATCATTTTGTCCTTCTTCCTTGTAGGACTGTCAAGTATAGAACTTTCAAGAACTGGATGGTCTTCCTCCTTTTTTTCGCCAATTTTGATTGAATCTTTGGTTGGGTTGGACCAATTCAAGTCAAACTATCCTTATAAACCAAATGGAAGCCTTTTGTTGCCTTAGGTAAAAGAGAACTCAGTTGGCTTTCTGAACTGCCTTTTTAGGTTTTATCTTCTTCTTTTTTCTTTTCTTTTTTTCTTTTCTTTTTTTTTGTCTTTTTTTTTGTTCTAGCTCTAAAAGAGTTATCTTATTTGTACCAACTTGGGTTTCTAATAATGGATGAGTGGAGTGACATAAATCTTCTTTAACAAGGATAAATCATTTGTTACATTGATGTTGTCTTGATAGATTGGAGATACTAGGTGAACTTCAACTACCCTTATGGTCTTGAGAATATCAACTATCCTTATGGCTTTGGCTATGCATTCCATTGTTTGATCTTCTTGCCTCTTCACCTTAGTGATCATAAGACTTGTCAAAAGTGTTACAACAGCTCAGGGTAGGTTATCGGGCTTATATGCCAATGAAAAGAAAGCTAAAATTTTATGAAGGCTCAAAGGGACAACTAGGGATTGATATTTAATAGGGTGGATACTAGTTATTGGCTTGTTAAACAATGCCTAGATCATTTCTCACTTAAATAAGCAAAGTTCAATTTCGCCTTGAAAGTTTGTCAAAGCATGTTCTAAGACTGACTAGGACCTAGACAAAGGTAATTATGTGGAAGCCCTCTCTAAGTAAGCATACACAACTCAATGTTATAGAGTAATTCCCTCATCTAGTAAAGTCATTCAAGTCATAATGCATAAATATATTAATTCATGAATTATCAAGCTAGATTCCTTATTGGTTGAGCACCAAAATGAACAAATACCAACAAAAATTTTGATGAAAGTAATTTATTCAAACAAATTTAAATTTGAAATATAAGATTGTTCCAATTAAATATTAAAGAAAGTAAAACTGAAAAGCAACATTCAAGCTAAGGAAAGTTTGTTGAGTTAAGCTCCTTCTCCTTTCACATCTTCATCATTCCCATCTTGAAAAGAGGATAAGACAAAATCTTCTTCTAATCATTTTCCTACAATGAAGGTTGCTAGAGGTGGCACTCTTCCAAATTTAGGCAAAGGGTTGTTCTTGGTATTAGGCTTATTCGGCTCGGGTAGCTTACCACTATCAATCAAATCTTGGATCTCATGCCTTAGACGGGCACATTTATCTATTTTATGCCCTTGCATTTGATGAAATTGACAGAAGGCCTCGGCATTGAAGTTTGGTGGTAGTAGATTATGTAGCGGTCGAGGAGCTAATGGTTGTAACAACCCTTTCTTTTGCATCTTGCTAAAAACCCAAGATAGAGGTTTCCCCAATTCTGAGAATTGTCTTCAATTTCCTTGACCAGTCGCATTAATATCAACTTCTTTTTGCGTGCTTTGATTGCTAGGCTGATAATTCCCTTTCTCATTCCTTCTTATTGAAAAGCGATTCTACTCCCTTTCCCACTCTTCAATTTGTAGACCAGCTTGAAGAAGATCTTTAAAATCTCTTATAAGGGCGTGAGACATCCTTTCACGGAGATTGGGCAGGACGCCTATCACTATCATCCTTGTTTGATCAGATTCATCGGGCCTTTTCTTCAACAAAGTAGTCTTATTTCTCCACCTTTTCACATAGTCCACAAAATTCTCATTTGGCCTTTGTCTAATGGACTTAACTTCCATTAAGGTAACTTCCAACTCAATATTATACCCATATTACTGAATGAAAAACTTGTATAACATGTCCCAATCTTTTTGAGTACTTTCCTCCAATGTGTTGAACCAATTTTGGACAATAGGGTCTAATGAGAGCATGAAATATCTCAAAGTTTGAGCTTTAGTAGCTCGGGCAGACTGCATGGAAGTGATGAACTGCTTCACATGGAGATGGGGGTTTCCAGTACCATTGAACTTTGCAAAGGATGGCATCTTGAACTTATAAGGGACCTCCTCATCTTGTTCAAATAGTTTGTCGATCTCAGACATTTTTTCAATTTTTAGCTTCTTCTCAAATTTCTTTTCTAAATCAGCAATCATCTTCTCAACATCAGATATCTCGGTCTTTTCAACAGTTGCCTTCTCAACAACCTTTGACTCCTTTTTGTCTTAAGGATCTTGGAAGTATTGAGCCCAATCATCATCATCATTAATGACTATCTTGTCATCATCAAAAGCCACTTCACCAACGTTAGCCTTCCCTTTGTCCTTTGGCTTCTTGGTGCTAGCAGATACTTTGGCATTGTTCCCTAAAATTTCATCCAATTGATTCTTCATGGTCTCAACTAGGGCCTCTTTTATTTATTCCATCTTGGCATTGAGAGCATCATCCACCATTCTTTGAATTTGTTCGGGCTTCATTGCTTTTGGTGAGCAAGTGATTGAGTTGTTACTAGATTCTTCGCCTCTGGCGTAGGTCGGATTGTCACAAGCTTTTGAACTATCATAATCCAGGGCTATGAGCTAGAGAGAATCAATGATATGAGATGCAAATGTATGCATGTATGCACAAACAATCAACAAAGATATTCCAACCTTATAACTTCCACACACGGATGGCGAGTCTCTTTTCCTAAGTAATATGGTTAACAAAATACCAACATGGGGTATCTTATTTTTTGAATAATTCCCTCGGACGTTTCAACCAATAGTTATATTTTCAAAAATGGAAATCAATTCAAGATAATTCCCATTAATTAGGTTTTAATCCATTCAATCAACTAAAGTAGCTTTTATGCTATATTGGATTAAAACTAAATTAAGAGGTTTATTATAAATAGATTTCTCACTTATAAAAGCAACTAGCGGTTCATGCCAAAAACAAGCCCATGGTTAATTATTCTTAGTATAAACTAGGCTCACAATTGGTATTTCGTAATTGACCTAAATAATTTGCAAACTCTTTCTAAGAAAAGATTGGATGAAGATAATTTTATTTCTAAGCCCATTGTAAAAAGATTTTAGAAAAAATGGATTTTGGGCTTTGTATTTGAGTCTTGAGAAAAGAATTTGTTTATGAAAAAGTTTTATTTTCAAAAATCATTTTGAAAAATTTTGAAAATTGTTTTGGTCCTTTGGACTTTAAAGAAGGAAAAAATTATTTTGAGCTTACAATGTATTTAGGTCATATTAGAAAAAGAACAAACCAAATAGGCCATGATTTAAGCCAAGAAAAATTAACCATAATCAAACAACATGCATTTGAGGTAAAACCTAAGGAAAGTAACTAGGCTAATTATATGAGCTTTAGTCTTTGGGTTAAAAGGCTTAGGTTCCCCTAGAAAGCATATACTAAATGGTATGAGGCTATGAGTGATTATGCATGCTCAATCTCCATACCTTGAGTGAAAGTATGGTATCCCTTACATAACATAACACGTGTAATATGGACGTCCTAACTCACGTACATGATGCAAATTAATATGATGCAATGGATAATATCATGATAAGAAAGAATAGAATAATAAAAAGACCAACGGAATCAATTTCTCTTATCCCCAGTGGAGTCGCCACTGTGAGCTGGGATTTTTGCCCCCACTCCCGGTTGAATGGTTCTTGCCACTTCGGCACTGTTTAGGCTCGAGGCCTTAGAGAACATGGGCTTAAGCCCAAAGAAAATGGAGTCGCCACCAGGACGGGCTAGAAAAAAGAATGGGGTGGATGACTCGATTCCTAAGAAATCCCCAACCCCCTAATGGGTTTAGAAAGTTGGGTGCGTGTGGGTAAGGTGAGAAATGACCCAGCACCCACACAACGCCCGGTTCATTGGAACCGGCCTCCTTTGCAGGTCTTAATATTATAAAATTCTTAAGTATAACAATATTATCCATATTACATGCAACAATTAAAATAAAGCATCATTATATTAAAATCAAAGCAATGTCCAAACAAAGCAAATAAATGGACACCCATCCGAGGATGGAAACATGTCCTTACATCGTTCATGTCTAAGCTAAATAGGACACCCACGAAAGGTGAAAGCATATCCTTTACATTGGTTTAAAATATAAAAGCAATTTAAATTACATGAAAATTAATTAATGAGGTACCCACAAAGTGGAAACATACCTCTTACAATTTTAATACAAAAAAAAATAATAATCATAATAATAAAGAAAATATCCATCTATAATAAATTAAATAAATCAAGCATTGAAATTAAATAAATCAACCATCAAAACATATAATAAACTAAATAATCAAATCTAAAATTAAATAAAATAATAAATATATATATTTAGGATTTGCATCTTAGAATAGGGTTTTTGGAATTAGGGTTTTTGAAATTAGGATTTAAATTGAGGTTTCAACATTTAGGGTTTAGGGTTTTTTTGAGGTTGCTGGATTATGAAATTTAGGGTTTAAGAAATTTTAAGGTTTCTATGAAACCAAGATTTAGGAATTAAGTTATTGGAATTAAGGTTTGGGTTTAACTTACTGCCTTAAAAACATAATTTTGGGTTTGGAAAGATAAATTACGGTTTTGGAAAAATTATCAATATTTTGGAGTTTAATAATGAAATGGTTTAAGCTTTTGGATAAAAATAGTTTAAGGTTTTGATTTTCAATAAAATAATTTATGGCTCTTGATGTAAAGTAAACAAAATAGATTCTAACAATTAATTTAAATCATCGATGGATACTGGATAGTTTTATGTTTTTTATGAAATGTGCATATGGGGTTATGAATATCAACTGATCAATGTATTAAATAAAGCAAACGATTAAAGTTATTGAAACAAAGATTAATTTATTGCATGTTCAAAGATCGAGTTACTGAACGTTCAAGGATCATGTTACTGCATGCATGCTCTTATTAATCAAAGAAACGAAGCTACTGTGAGCATGAATAATTTATGATTAAAGATCAAACCTCCATCGTTGGTTCCACCAAAAAATTGATTTCTGGATGAACAATGTGAAGATAGTATGGACTCTAACTTTTTCTTTGGTTGTTTTGATTTTTCTATTTGTAGTTTCCTTCGCTCTCCAAAAAGCTGCGGCTGTTCTTCTCTCATTGTTGCCATCTCTTCCGTTTTAATGTTTATTGCTACCCTTGTTAATGTTCCTCCTCCTTCTGATGTTCCTCCCCCCTTTGAATTCTGAAATGTTAATATTTATAGCCAAACCTCATTCAGAATCCTTAACGTAATATTAATCAGTCCCTAAAACGAATTCTAGTTGAATTAGGAAAGTTATTGAACTCATGTCGACCTAGTTGCCCTAGGTCAACATGAGACCAACCTCATGTCAACCTTGGGCTGCCCAGGTTAACATGAGTCCAACCTCATGTCGATTTGGGCTGCCAGATCAACATGAGGCATGCTCATGTTTCCCAGGCCGGCCTAATTCAAATTAGTATTTCCTTTTTTAACTCATGGACCGAAAGGTTTAATTTGGGCCAATTCAACTTGATTTTAGGATTTTACAATTGAATTTATGCATCTTAAATCCGAACCGACTTCTTTAAAAATTATAAATTAGGTTTAAATATTTTAAAGTTGGATCAAATTTATTTTGATATCCCTTAATTAGGACCATATCAAATTGGGGTCAAAATTAAGAGTCTACACACAACCTGCATCAAGCAAACACTCCCAATAAAAATAAATTCACCATTTCACCAATACTTCTCAATTTCTCCATATTTTCTGAAAATACTTATATATAGATATATAAATTAACAACACATATAAAATCCCATCTGAACAAATTATTCAAAACATTCTTTACAATTTACATTATATACTTCCAAAAACATATCATAACATATATAATATCAAAACACATTGTAATATAAAATATCTACATGCTGGCAACTGGCTCTGATCTTGATGTACCCAAAAATAACTCTTCAAGCTCAATAAATACAAGCCTAGACCCGACCAGGTCTAGTAGAACTCTCCGACTCTACCAAATCATCCATGACACCTGCACGACAAATTACAATCATGCTAAGCCGAAGCCTAGTGGTATAAAGTTTGATAATAATAATAATAAAACTCAATGCAATGCCAATGCACAATGCATATAAATGTCACATCATTCTACCTTCTTATATTTTTCAAATATTTCATAATCACAACTCATAGCATTATATTGCTCAATTGTATCACAATTCATAATTCACATTAAAGCAAAGAAAAACATGGGCCCAAAAAAGATCTAATATGCTATTCAAATTTTAGAGTTACTGCTTTGGTCTATAATGACACCATGTGTTTAGCCCCGTAGGCAATATATCCATGGATAATATAACAGCCCAAATCTCTTGGACCTCAACCCGGCTAGACTCTTAGACCCCAGTATCTTGGTTCTCAACCCAGCTAGACTGCTACAGTTTTTGAGGCTTACGACCCAGTCTTTTCACCATTCCAGCGTTTAGCCCATAGGCAATCATAGGCATTCTGCCAAACCCAGAACTCTAAAAATTGAATAACATACTAGGCACATAATTTATTCATATTTCTCATTATCAAATTCTTTCATAATTCCTTTATCAAAACTTTTCTCATTTTCTCATGATCAAACTAGGCACATTGCCTTATTATATCATCTTTTTCTCACTTTTTTTTTTCATTTATTCATTTTTCTTATTATTAATCTCTTTTTCATTTTCACATAATCAATCTAGGCACATTGCCTTATTTTCATTTTTTTTTCTCATTTTTCTCATTTTTCACATCTTTCTCATTTTTCTCACTGTTCTCACTTTTCTCATTTTTATCAATATCAATTCATTTCATTATTCCACATATCTCATTTTTGTATTCACAACACATTACCCAATTACTTTGGGTATTTTCACATAATATACATATTTCACATTCTACACAATTTAGCCATTATCAATAGCTTTTCACAATGCATTTAACACATATATGACATTACAAATGTCATAGCACATTATTCATACTCAATCAATGAACCAAGTAACTTAACACATTTTCGAATCAAAATGTGTTAAGCCCAAATGTCATGCAAATATAAACAATATATTCAAAGTTTGTACATACCTCCATTAGCAACCCAAAGCAAGCTTAACACAACCTCCAATCCTATCCTTCCAACTTGCCCTTCACCACTTGGATGAAGCAAATCAACCTCCCTCAATGCCTATACCAAATGTGATAATACATAATCATTTAATATCACATTCTAAGGTATTCTCAACGTCAAACCATAATTAAGCATCACTCTAAACCAAATCCCAAAATTAAGCTTCACCTCACTTTAACTTTGAAAAACTATATCAAGCCATTTAAATTAGTGTTTTAAGTTTATTAATATCATTAGAAACATGTTTAAGCATGTTTAAACCAATTACATTAATTAACCACATGCTTATGCTCAAAATCCTAAAATGGCATAACCTTCACCATTGAAGGATCTCCATTCCAACTCAATCCAATTATCATTTCAATCTTATTTCCACCACTTATATCATTATATAACATGATTTAAGCATTAAAATCAAACAATTAATCATTCTTTGAAAATTCACTTTTCCAAAACCTTAAATCAATACTACCATCTTCAAACTCTATCCAAACTTAACTAAATCCATCATTTGATTTTAAAATCCTTGTTTATGCATCAAAACAACACATTTGGAACCAATTTTCACAATTAAAACTCATGATTTCAAAGACTCAAATGTTTCATAACCCTAAATTTTCTCTCTTCACCAAACTCAACTTAAATTCAACCATTTCTTTAATCCAACCTTAAAATCATTGTTAACTACCCAAAATAACATCATACACACCCATTCCAATAATTATAACATGCTACATCAAAATCCCAAACTCAACATAATCCAATTTTCTATAGAATTCAAAGAAAAGAGTTGAAAACTTACTAATTTTGGTGGAAATCACTAAAAATCCACTTTGAATACTTGAAATCCTTCAATTTTTGGAGTACGAAAGAAGCAAAATCTTGGACTAGACAACCATGGAGGTTTCGGCCATGGAGAAGAAGAAGAAGAGATGAAGACTTTCTTTTTTGTTTTCTTTTCATCTTTTATTTTAAACTATATATATATATTAAAATAATTTAATAATTAATAATTTAATTATTTATTTAATAAATTAAAAATCATAAATTTCCTCTTCCATTCAAAAATAATTTATTTTTGAATTATTTTATAAATTTTGAATTTTTAAGATTTAATTACCAAAATACCCTTTTACTTTGACTTTTCTTTTGAAAAGTATTGACTTTTATATGTTATGTATATTTTACATATATATCACATATATGTTCCACTTTTTCATTTAAAACCCCTTCATTTTTCATTTAAAACCATTAATTTAATTTATCCATTTAAATTTTAATTTATTTTATCAAATTTTCAAAAATTAGAACTTTTCAAAAATTTGGGATATTACACATATGCACAAGTAATTTGTATCTTATATACACATCAAATGTACCTTATATATGAATTAAATATTAAGTATGCAATGTATTAATCCAACATATACAATTAATATACCATATGTATATGTTATATATACTCTAGATATATATTGAGTATATATAATTTATATCTCTAAATACTTATTTAATTTCTCCAAAATCTCGGATGTTATAATTTTCTCTCTCTTAAATAAATTCGTCCTCAAAATTATCCAGTGTGGTAATAAATCATCCAAATCGTTATTTTACCAAATTATATAATTTTTATTCTCCCCCTTAGGTTCATTCTTAATTTCCTTTTTACCATTCCCTAACACATCATTATACGGTCTATTTACTCAAACAGTCACAACAAATTATCATATCATCAATCGAATTGTCATTAGACAAAAATTAGTTCATCTCTTTAATATATATACCCACACACCTATTGCACTCAAGATATTTGATCACTTCATTATCTTAAAAATATACTCTCATCACCTTAAATTTAAATGTTGATAACTTTTATCTTAACACAATAATTTTACACATCTTCACTTTGATCCTACTCTTTATACAATTATCACATATTAATTTGACATCGCTATTATTGTAACACCCCCATATCCAATGCACACACACTACAACCACGACAATGTAGCATAAATGCATCAAACATAGGGATGCTACGGTTTCCTTAACATTCAAAACATTTTAAACAAAACCATAACCTTTCAATTATATACATTATAGAAAAATAGGTCATTTACTTATAAAACAAAACATATTAGATATACATATACATTTAAATATTACACAGCGGAAGTTATAAAATATTTACAAATTTACATTATAAACATTACTTTACAAAATATAAAAGAAATATACATGATTGGCAAGTCTCTTCTGATCTTTAAGCTCCTAAAATGGATTCTTCAAGGTCTACTCTCACTCGGTTTCGTAGAGCTCTCGGGTTCAACTCTATTACCTGCGCGATTAAACACTATCGCGCTAAGCCAACGGCTTAGTAAGATAATCATGCAAATGATATGACTTAGTGCAATGCAATGTCATTTCTCAATCCATATCATGCATGTAACATCATATATGCTAAACTAACAACATACTTTCACATTGCATATCACATTTCAATATCTTGTCATATACCTTATTAGTGTTCATTTAACCATTCATAGTCAACACTAAACAAAGACAAACATAATCTCCTTATTCAAACATTTCACCATTCAACATTTACATCTAAACAAACAAATGCATGGGCCCAAAACACACTAATATGCCATTCAATTTTCAGAGTTAATGTTTTGGTTTTATCATCACATTTATCAATATCATATACCCAACTAGGCTTCAAGGATTAGGTTCAACCAAGCTTCAAGGGGAGCAAAGCATGGTAAGCTTCAACCCAACTTGGCTTCAAGAACAAAACCCAACCTAGCTTCAAGGGTGGTAACATCTCAATTAGGCTTCAAGGATTCAATCCAACCTAACTTCAAGAGATTGTTACACTTATTAGGCATGCCACCAACAACCAACTCTGAAAATGGAATAACACATTAGCCACACAATTCATTTAGATTTCATTCTCAATTCTCATTATCATTTGGGCAAACATGCCTCATTTATCTCCATTGAATCACCTTAGCCAATAACAATGGCTTCACCTTTCATTTCACAATATAACACTTCATTACTCAAGTGTATATTTATCACATTCATGATCACATTATATCTCACATAACATCATTCACAAATATCAACATTTCATAGCATAACTTTGTTCAATCTCAACAATGCAAGAACAACTTATTTTATTTATAGCTTTAGAATCATCCACAAGTGTTTGATCAAGTCATACCTTAGTTTAAGCATGTTTAGAAATGTTTATGTTGAGGTTTAAAGATCACACTACCTTTAAAGAATTCAAACCATGCAAAAAGAATCAAGAAATCAAACAATGTTCAAGTCATTTGAAAGACACGCCCAACTCACTTGATTGACACGCCCAACCACCTTGAGTGACACGCCCGTGTCCTTAAAAAGAAAAGAGGCAGTAGCTTCCTCAAATAAATGACACGCCTAACCAACTTGAGTGACACGCCCGTGTCCTTAAAAAGAAAAGAGGCAGTAGCTTCCTCAAATAAATGACACGCCCGTGTCCCCTTAAAGCATTTGGCCGTGTCACCCACAAACACAACCTAACTAAAACCAACACTTTCTCAATTGCACTCAAACACAATATTCATCATATAACATGTTTCAAATGAACATAAACAATGTTCTAAACACATATTCATTACAAGAAACACTTCACAACACATTAATATAACAATTAAACACACACATCATCTCAAAACCCTAAAACCAACATCTTTCTCCATCCTTCCAAATCAACCTCTATCACTTCTAACAACAACAACTATATAAACTATTAACTTAAAACCAATTTAATACTTGAGAACACAACACAACACATCTCCAATCCATCAAATCACAAAAATCACCAAACCCTAACTCACTTCCAACACAACTTCCAAATAAGTAAAGAAAACAAAAGATTACTTACCTACAAGAAGAAATTCCACAAATCCCTTGTCAAATCTTTTGATTGTTTCTTCAATTTGCTCCAAACATCAAGAACACTTTCCTTGCTCTCTCTTCTCTTCAATGGCCGGCCACCTCTTGAAAGAAAAAGGAAAATAATGAAGACACCAAGTCAAATTTTGCTTTTAATCTCCACCAAGTGTTCTTATCCAAGCAATTACCAAAATGCCCTCACTCAATTAACTAACTTCTTGTCTCATATAAGCCCTTATATGTAATTACACACTTAACACAAAAATATCTCTCTTCCTTTGACTCATCCTTTGACCCATTTATATGTTATATATATCCTCATATACACAATATATACCATTCTCTCTAAACCCTAATTCTTTCCCAAAACACTTATACACAAGCATTCTCCTTCCAATTTCTTTTCTTATCCCATCATATACAAACAATTCAATTTATAACAACAACAACAATAACAATATGCAAAACTTCTAGGGCATAAATGAGGATATTACAATTATACAACAGCAAAATCTTATTTCCTTAATAAGATTCATTCCCATTATATTATAACTAATATTTTTCTCTTATAATTATTTGAAACTAATATAACTTAGCTCCTTTCCCATGTATATACATGTCAGAATGTTGTATTAAGCACATTATCATATAGCTTGCATATTCTTAATACAACTACATACATTGAATTTCAATAAATATTTATAAACTTATTACATTTTGGATCAATTGATCTAACTATCACAATATGACCATCACAACCTTATTCTATTCTGACCAACCTTTAGTCTATTTTAAATTCATCAATCTGTTTTCAATTCATGACCTAATTCTATTAGGTCAAATTTATTCTCAAATTTTAATTCTCTTCGAATTCATCATTACAGATAATATTTACTTCCCCTAGTCTCGTTTACTTTACACATCATTTTCATCAACTTATTCATTTTATACCACTTTCAAACACATTCATTATAACTCTTACTCACATTTCATAATTCCTTTCATTTACCATTTTCTCACATTTCTTATAGTTACCTTATTTACACAAATCACTTTTCTTACACATCTTTTAAAGCTCATCATATTTTCACAATTCTCTTCTGTTTCCACACTTTCTATAATTATAAAAAAATTTCTAGTATAAAATTATAAGATACAACTATGCAAACCATAAGTCTTGACCATGTTTCTTGAAGCATAACTATCAATCTCACCAAAACTATCCAACGGTCATGCCATAATAATGGTCACACATGTGGCTTATAAATAAATACTGCTTCTCTATCATTCTTCTTCAAACATTTCCAATTACAATGTTAAATTCGTATCGCAAAAGTCACATATTCATTTTCTAATCTTTTATTCCACAAAAAGCTAACACGTTTCAGCTCTGTTTCAAAGCAATTTACTCTTGTTCACTTGATCATCATTAGCCTAACTCATGTTTCAACAATATTATCATTAACATTGTAGATCCTTAATTTTTGTCCAGGTCCAGTCCAATATATTTTAATTAGTCCAAAATAATTTTTGTGTTGTCTGATATATTTTAGTTAGTCCAAAATAATTTTTATGGTATCTTAATTAATTTTAATATTTATTTTAGTAAAATATGGTGAAATGAATAAAAATTCAAAAATAATAAAAAATAAAAAATAACAAAAAAAAATCGGCGACGAAAAAATCATCTTTGAAAGTCAGCGCGGGCCCGTGGGCATTTTGCCCACAGAAAACCCGTTCCGTGAGCGCTGCGGCAGCTTTTTCCCCAGCGCAGTTTTTCAGCAGCAGTTTTTTTTTGCCAGCGAAATTTTTCCGACACAAATTTTCCAAAACCTAATGCTATTAGGTTTCGGTTTCCTTTTCTTATTGAATATTGTATGCCGTGAATAATTAGAATTACCCATAGAATTCTTCTATAAATATGGACTAAACAACACAAAAAAAGGAGGCCGAAAGGGACAAAAATTTGACAGTAGGAGGGAAATCCAAATCCGTGAAGGAAAAGCTTGAATTCAATTGATTTTTAAAGTAACAGAAACACTATTTAAGGAATTACAAAGGAAAAAAGGCTGGTCTTTGGAGCTTGTTCATCCAAGAAGAAATTTTGGTGCAACTTACAAAATAAGGTATGAAATTCTAATTTCTTTATATTTTACACAATAGCATAATCCCCCTTTGATTTCTTCTAATTCAAAGATTTTAGGACCTCAATTCACTTTTTTCTAAGGATTAAAATTCTTAAATCGTGGTTTTATTTTCTAAAAGCTTAAAGCTATTAGATTTATTTCTTCAAAACTCCAAAACCAAAATTTGTTTTCCAAATTTTCAAAACTCAAAATTGTGTTCTGTTACTTTCCCAAAAGCTTTAAAAATATTTTTTTTTGCTTTATAAACTTTAAATCATTGGTTTATTTTCATAAAATTCCATAAAATCTTCAATTGCTTTTTCCAAATCCTAAAAATCATGCATTACCAAAACCCTAAATTCTAAAACACTAAACCTAAATTCAACTTTTAAACCTAAAATAGTAAACTCTAACTCCTTTAAAACCTTAAACCTTAACTTTTTCAAAACCTTAATCCTTTAAAACATTAAAAACCATAAAAACATAAATATTTTAAATTTACACAGTAAGCTTGAAATCACCATTTAAAACCATGAATCAAAAGTATTTTAAAGCGTCTAAAACCCTAGTTTCATGATTTCACCATTCAAACCGTAATTTGTTTAATCAAAGAGTCTTACCAACCTTTTTAAACATAAAACCTCAATCTATTTTAATTCCATAAAAAAGTCACAGTAGCCTAATTTTATAAATTTCAAAACCTTAACACATGAGATAAAGAACCCTAAATAGAAACAGTAGCTATAATTTGGATTTTTATTTACCTTATTCAATTCCATATTTGATCATGCTTTGTTTTATTTCTTATGCTTTAATTTATTTAAATTCAATGCTTGGTTTATTTTATTTATCATGGATGGATGTTTACTTTTTATTGATATTTCGTACCTTTGATGAATGATTTATTTATTATGAATGGTTATTTACTTTTATCAATTTATTTAGATTTCCAAATGTTGTAAGAGGTATGTTTCCACTTAGTGGGTAGCTCATTAGTTAAATATCATGTAATTTAATTTGCTTTTCTATTTTAGAACCAATGTAAAGGGCATGTTTCTACCTTTCGGTGGGTGTCCTACTTAGGCATGTGATGTAAGGGCATGTTTCCATCCTTGGATGGGTGTCCATTTATTTGTTTTGCTTGGACCTTGCTTTGATTTTAATATATTGATGCTTTCTTTTAATTATTGTGTGTAATATGGATAATATTGTTGTATTTAAGAATTTTATAATATTAAGACCTGTAAAGGAGGCCGGTTCCAATGAAGCGGGCGTTGTGGGGGTGCTGGGCCATTTCTCACCTTCTCCACATATATCCAACTTTTCAAACAAATTAGGGGGTTGGGGATTCCTTAGGAATCGAGTCATCCACCCCTTTCTTTTTTCCCGGCCCGTCCGGGTGGCAACTTCATTTTCTCCGGACTTAGGTTCGTGTTCTCTAAGGCCCCGAGCCTAAACAATGCCAAAGTCGCAAGAACCATTCCAATCTGGAGTGGGGGCGAAAATCCCCGCTCACAGTGGCGACTCCACTGGGGATAAAAAAAAGTTGATTCCGTTGGTCTTTATATTATTCTATTCTTTCTTATAATGATATTATCCATTGCATCATCTTAGATTGCATCGTGTGCGTGAGTTAGGACGCCCGTGTTACCCGTGTTATGTTATGTAAGGGATACCATACTTTCACTCAAGGTATGGAGATCGAGCATGGCATAACCACTCATAGCCTCATACCATTTGGTATATACTTGCTATGGGAACCTTTTTACCTAAAGACAAAAGCTCATGTAATTGGCCTAGTTACTTTCCTTAGGTTTTACCCCCAAATGCATGTTGTTTGACTATGGTTAATTCATCTTGGCTTAAATCATGGCTTATTTGGTTTGTTCCTTTTCTAATATGACCTAAGTGTATTGTAAGCTCAAAATAAACTTTTCTTTAAAGTCCAATAGACCAAAGTTATTTTCAAAATTTTTCAAGATGGTCTTTGGACATAAGACTTTTCTAAAAATAAATCAAAAATTCTTTTGCTCATGGCCCAAATACTAAACCCAAAATACATTTTTCTAAGATCTTTTTACAATGGGCTTAGAAACAAAATTATTTTCATTCAACCCTTTCTTACAAAGAGCTTGCAAATTATTTAGGTCAATTAAGAAATACCAAAAATCAATTGTGGGCCTAGTTTATACTAAGAATAAATTAACCATGGGCTTGTTTTTGGCATGAATCATTAGTTATCTTTTTCAAGTGAGAAATCTATTTATAAAAAACCTCTTAATTTAGTTTTAATCCAATATAGCATAAAAGCTACTATAGTTGGTTGAATGGATTAAAGCCTAATTAATGGGAATTACTATGAATGGACTTCCATTTTCAAAAGTATAACTATTAGTTGAAATGTCCGAGGGAATCATTCGAAAGCAAGATGCCCCATGTTGTTATTTTGTTAACCACATACCTAGGAAAAGAGACTCGCCATTCGTATGTGGATGTTATAAGGTTGGAAGGAATGTCCTAATTATCTTTCTTTGTTGATTGTTCATGCATACATGCATACATTTGCATCTCATATCATGGATTCTTTCTGGTTCACAGCCCTGGATTAAGATAGTACAAAAGCTTACGACAATCCGACCTACGCCGGAAGCGAAGAATCTAGCAACGACTCAATCACTTGCTCGCCAAAAGCAATGGAACCCAAACAAATTCAAAGAATGGTGGATGATGCCCTCAATGCCAAAATGGAAGAAATAAAAGATGCCATGGCTGAGACCATAAAGAATCAACTAGCTGCAATTTTAGGAAACCATGTCGAAGCATCTGCTAGCACTAAGAAAGTTAAGGGGAAGGCTAAAGCTGATGAAGTAGCTTTTGATGATGAAGAGGTGATCATTGATGATGATGATTGGGCTCAATACTACCAAGATCTTCAAGACAAAAAGGAGCCAAAGGTCGTTGAGAAGATAACTATTGAAAAGACCGAGACATCAGATGTTGAGAAGATGATTGCTGATTTGGAAAAGAAATTTGAGAAGAAGCTGAAAACTGAAGAAATGTCCGAAGTTGATAAATTATTTGAGCTAAATGAAGAAGTCCCGTACAAGTTCAAGATGCCATCTTTTGCAAAGTTTGATGGAACCGGAAATCCTCATCTCCATGTGAAACAGTATATCACTGCTATGCAGTCTGCCCGAGCTACTAAGGCTCAAACTCTAAGGTACTTCATGCTCTCATTGGACCCTGTTGTCCAAAATTGGTTTAATACCTTAGATGATGGAACACAAAAGAGTTGGGATTTGCTATACAAGGCCTTCATCTAGCAATATGGGTATAATGTCGAGTTGGAAGTTACCTTAATGGAAGTTAAGTCCATTAGGCAACGGCCAAATGAGAATTTTGTGGACTATGTGAAACGATGGAGAAATAAGGCCGCTTTGCTCAAGAAAAGGCCCAACGAATCCGATCAAATAAGGATGATCGTGAGAGGCGTTCTACCCAATCTCCGTGAAAGGCTGTCTCACACCCTTATAAGGGACTTCAAAAATCTTCTCCAAGATGGTCTACAAATTGAAGAGTGGGAAAGGGAGAAGAATCGCTTTTCAATAAAAAGGAATGAGAAAGGGAATTACCAGTCGGGCAATCAAAGCACACAAAAGGAAGATGATGTTAATGTCACTAGTCAAGGAGGAATGAGACAGTTTTCAGAATTAGGGAAGCCACTGTCTTGGGTTCTCAATAAGCTACAAATGAAGGGATTGTTACAACCCTTGACTCCTCGTCCTTTGCCTAATCCTCTTCCACTTAACTTTGATACTAATGCATTTTGCCAATTCCATCAAAGGCCTGGACACGAAACGGACAATTGTATAAAGTTGAGGCATGAGATCAAAAATTTAATTGATAATGGCAAGTTGCCTGAGCCGGACAAGCCTGATACCAAAGGTAATCCATTTCCAAGTTGCAATAGAGTACCTCCACCGGCAACCTTCATGGTGGGAAAAGGATTGGAAGAAGATTTTGTTTTATCATCCTTCCAAGATGGGGATATTGGAGATGGGAAAGGCAAAGAGGCTTAACTCAATGAACTTTCCTTAGCTTGAATGTTGCTTTTCAAATTTTGCTTTAATATTTAATTAGAACAATCGTGTTTTTAAATTTGTTTGAATAAATTACTTTTATCAAAAAATTTGTTGGTCTTTGTTCATTTTGGTGCTCAACCAATGAGGAATTTAGCTTGATGTTTATAAATTAATGTGTCTAGGCATCATGACTTGAATGACTTTACTAGGTGAGGGAATTGCTCTATAGTATTGAGTTGTGTATGCTTACTTAGAGAGGGCTCCTGCATAATTACCTTTGTCTAGGTCCTAGTTAGTCTTAGAACATGTTTTGACAAACTTTCGAGGCGAAATTGAACTCTGCTTATTTAAAAGAGAAATGATCTAAGCATTGTTTGGTTAGCCAATAACTAGTATCCACCTTATTAAATATCAATCCCTAGTTGTCCCTTTGAGCCTTCATAAAATTTTAGCTTTCTTTTCATTGGCATATAACCCCAACAACCTGCCCTGAGCTATTGTGATACTTTTGGCAAGTCTTACGATCACTAAGATGAAGAGATAAGAAGATCAAAGAAAACAATGATTAGTCCAAATCATGAGGATAGATGAAGTTCTCAAGACCATGAAGCTGGTTGAAGTTCTCAAAACCATAAGCGTAGTTGAAGTTTTCCTAATATCTCCAATATATCAACATCAACATCAGAGTAACAAATGATTTATCCCTATTAAAGAAGATTTATGTTACTCCACTTATCCATTATTGGAAGCCCAAGTTGGTACAAAAAAGACAACTCTTTTAGAGCTAGAACCGAAAAAAAAAAGAGAAAAGAAAAGAAAAGAAAAGAAAAGAAAAAAGAAAATAAAACCTAGAAAGGCAGTTTAAAAAGCCAACTGAGTTCTCTTTTACCTAAGACAACAAAAGGCTTCCATTTGGTTTATAAGGACGGATTGACTTGAATTGGTCCAACCCAACCAAAGATTCGATCAAAATCAAAGGAAAAGGAGAAAGACCATCCAGTTCTTGAAAGTTCTGTACTTGATAGTCCTACAAGAAAGAAGGACAAAATGATAAAAGAAAGGGAAGAGTAAGGAAGAGAAAGAAAAGGGAAGAGTAAAAAAAATAAAGAGGAAAGAAAAGGGAAAAGAAGGAAAGAAACAAATTTGGGTCTTAAACTTTTTGCAAGGGCAAAGACTGTCCTTATCAAAATCCAGATTAATACCAAGAAGACAGAAAGAATTTAGAGTCTAGCAAGATTGCCTCCAAGCTGTCTAAAATTCAAACAAGAAATTTGTAGTGTGAGGGATTTCCATTGTGTCACACCAGCTCCAATCTCAAAATGGCCTTCATTTAACCCATGTCTCTCATAGACCCCATTTCAAGCCTATCAAAGACCTGTTGATCTCTCTTGATAGGTAGAGTCTATTAGTGGAGATAATTTAGATAAGCATGCATATGAGATAGACAATATCTAAACTCAAATGAGACCTTTGGCCAAGTAATGTGTATGTGTCTATTTGAAGTGCAACAATTCTTGCTTAAATAGAATTGATTCCCGAGTTTAGTACGGTAACTAGGGTTGTCATGTTATAGATATGTTAATTTGGAAAAATCAAGTCCTGAGGTACATTGACATTAATTTGGCAAAGCCAACATTTGATTTCAAAATCAAAATTCAAAAAAAAAAGAAAGGAAAAAAAGTGTTTTGTCATACAAAGCCTTCGAGCTAAGGGAAGCATGTTGAATTGATTATTGGCAAGGTCATGAAGAAACTACCAACTGACAAGCTGAAACATAGTTTGAAATGGATGCATCCTTGACTCTGCTGCTTAGGGTCTTCACCACTCATGTTTTCAACATCTTGAAGATAAAAGCCACAAATGCAAAAGCTTTCGATCATTCCAATGCAAGACTTGAACAAGCGTCAAAACGAAACCAATGAGAACACTTCTGCTGATCACCTTGGTGTGTGAGTCGATGGAACAACTGTAAGTATTATTTATGCATATCATGCATACATGAGTGTAGACCCTCAATTTTGACCCAATCTAGTCCAATATGTTTTATTTAGTCTAAAATGATTTTTGTTGTCTAATTGGTCCAAAATAATTTTTATTAAATAATTATTGCTTTAGTATCTAATTTTTATTAATAAAAATAGAAATAAACAAATAAAAGTCAAAAAATAAAAATAAAAATAAAAATCGGAGTCGGAAAAATTGGCAACGAAAAAATTGTCGCGCGGGCCCGTGGGCATTTCGCCCGCACAAAAATTTCTGCCTGCGAAATAGCTTACTGGTCCACTCCGTGGGTGCTGCCGCAGCCAGCTGCAGCAGATTTTTTAGCCAGCACAGTTTTTCCGTAGCAGTTTTTTCGGCAGCGCAAATTTTCCGACGCAAATTTTTCGAAACATAATCCAATTAGGTTTTGGTTTTTTTTTTTATTAATATTACTTACCTTAACTAATTAGGAATAAACAACCTCAAACCACTATAAATAAGGACCAAAGACAATTAAAAAAGGGGAGACAAAAATCCAAGAGGAGTTTGGAAAATTTAAAACCAAATCAAGGAAGGAAAAGAAGAAATTCAATTCAACTTTTTTCTGGAACAACAGTAGCACGATTTAGAGGATTCAAAGGCAAAAAAATCTTGTCTTTGGAGATAGTTCATTTAAGAAGAATTGTTTTTGGAGAAATCATCAAAAGAAGGTATGTGTTAATTAATTTTCTTTAATTGTTTTTTTTTACACAGTAGCAAATCTATGAAATCAAAATTAAAAACATTTGAACTTTAATTTAGTTTTTCTAAAGCAAAAAAAAAAAAAACCTTATTTCGTTGGTTTATCTTCCAAAAGGCTTAAAATTGTTATTTTTTCTTCTTAAAAACCTTAAAACTCTAATTGAACATATTTTTCAACAAAACTAAGATGTAAATTCTGCTTCTTTTAAAATCTTAAAGCAGGTTCTATTTCATTCAAAAAGTCTTCTAAAACATCTTTTCTACTTATAAAAGCTTTAATTTATTTGTTTAAATTCATAAAACTTCATGAAATTATCAAATTGATTTCTAAAACCCTAAAAATTATTCACCACCCGTGACCCTACTTCTAAATCCTTAAATCCAAAATTCAACTTTTAAACCCAAAATAATGAACACTAACCCTTTTAAAACCTTAAACCCTAATTTTTATGAACCCTAATCCTTTTAAAACATTAAAAAACATAAAAACATAAAAACCTAAATTTTACACAATAACTTAGGAACCCAATAACCAAAAATCACAAATTAAAGTATTTTAAAGTGTTTAAAACCCTAGTTTCATGATATCATCATTCAAACCTTAATTTTGTTAATCAAAGAGTCTTACCAACCCCTTAAAACATAAAACCCTAATTTATTTTAATTCCATAAAAAGTCATAGTAGCCATAATTAGACTTTTATTTGCTTTATTCAATTCCATACTTGATTATGCTTTGATTTATTTCTTATGCTTTAATCTATTTAATTTCAATACTTGATTTATTTAATTTATCATGAATGGATGTTTATTTTATATTTTGATTAATAGCTTTGATGAATGATTTATTTATGATGAATGATTATTTACTTTTATCAATTAATTTAGATTTCCAAAAGTTGTAAGAGGTATTTTCCACTTGGTGGGTACCTCATTAGTTAAACATCATGTAATTTAATTTGCTTTTCTATTTTAGAACCTATGTAAAGGGCATGTTTCTACCTTTTTGGTGGGTGTCCTATTTAGGCATGTGATGTAAGGACATGTTTTCATCCTTGGATGGGTGTCCATTTATTTACTTTGTTTGGACATTGCTTTGATTTTAATATATTGATGCTTTCTTTTAATTATTGTGTGTAATATGGATAATGTTATTATATTTAAGAATTTTATAATATTAAGACCTATAAAGGAGGCTGGTTCCAATGAACCGGGCGTTGTGGGGGTGCTGGGCCATTTCTCACCTTCCCCACACGTACCCAACTTTCCGAACCCATTAGGGGGTTGGGGATTCCTTAGGAATCGAGTAATTCACCCCTTTCTTTTTTCCCGGCCCGTCCGGGTGGCGACTCCATTTTCTCCGGACTTAGGTCCGTGTTCTCTAAGGCCCCGAGCCTAAATAGTGCCGAAGTCGCAAGAAATATTCCACCGGGAGTGGGGGCAAAAATCCCCGCTCACAGTGGCGACTCCACTGGGGATAAGAGAAGTTGATTCCATTGGTCTTTATATTATTCTATTCTTTCTTATAATGATATTATACATTGCATCATATTAGATTGCATTATGTGCGTGAGTTAGGACGCCCGTGTTACCCGTGTTGTGTTATGCAAGGGATACCATACTTTCACTCAAGGTATGGAGATCGAGCATGGTATAACCACTCATAGCCTTGTACCATATGGTATATACTTGCTATGGGAACCTAAGCCTTTTAACCCAAAGACTAAATCTCATGTAATTGGCCTAGTTACTTTCCTTAGGTTTTACCCCAAATACATGTTGTTTGACTATGGTTAATTTATTTTGGCTTAAATCATGGCTTATTTGGTTTGTTCTTTTTCTAATATGACCCAAGTACATTTGCAAGCTCAAAATAAATTTTTCTTTAAAATCCAAAAGACCAAAACTATTTTCAAAATTTTTCAAGATGGTCTTTGGACATAAGACTTTTCTAAAAACAAATCAAAAATTCTTTGGCCCATGGCCCAAATACTAAGCCCAAAATCCATTTTTCTAAAGTCTTTTACAATGGGTTAGAAACAAAACTATTTTTCACCCAAGCTTTTCTTACAAAGAGCTTGCAAAAATATTTAGGTCAATTATGAAATACCAAAAATCAATTGTGGGCCTAGTTTACACTAAGAATAAATTAACCATGGGCTTGTTTTTGGCATGAACCATTAGTTACTCTTTTCAAGTAAGAAATCTATTTATAATAAACCTCTTAATTTCATTTTAATCCAATATAGCATAAAATCTACTATAGTTGGTTGAATGGATTAAAACCTAATTAATAGGAGTTATCATGGATTGATTTCCATTTTCGAAAATATAACTTTTGGTTGAAACGTCTGAGGGAATTATTCGAAAGCAAGATACCCCATGTTGGTAATTTGTTAACCATATACCTAGGAAAAGAGACTCGCCATTCATGTGTGGATGTTATAAGGTTGGAAGGAACGTCCTAATTATCTTTCTTTATTGATTGTTTATGCATACATTTGCATCTCATATCATTGATCCTTTCTGGCTCACAGCCCTAGATTACAATAGTTCTAAAGCTTACAACAACCCGACTTACGCCGGAGATGAATTGTCTAGCAACGACTCAATCACTTGCTCACCAAAAACAATGGAACCCGAACAAATCCAAAGAATGGTGGATGAGGCCCTCAATGCCAAGATGGAAGAAATAAAAGAGGCCATGGCTGAGACCATAAAGAATCAACTAGCCACAATTTTAGGAAACAATGCCGAAGCATCTGCTAGCACCAAGAAAGTCGAGGGGAAGGCTAAAATTGATGAAGCAGCTTTTAATGATGAAAAGGTGATCATTGATGATGATGATGATTGGGCTCAATACTACAAAGAGGTTCAAGAAAAGAAGAAAGAACCGAAGGCCGTTGAGAAGGCAACTATTGAAAAGACCGAGACATCCGATGTTGAAAAGATGATTGCTGATTTAGAAAAGAAATTTGAGAAGAAGCTGAAAACCGAAGAGATGTCTGAGATCGACAAACTATTTAAACAAGATGAAGAGGTCCCTTACAAATTTAAGATGCCTTCCTTTGCTAAGTACAATGAAACCAGAAATCCTCATCTCCATGTGAAGCAGTATATCACTGCCATGCAGTCTACTCGAGCTACTAAGGCTCAAACCCTAAGGTACTTCATACTCTCATTGGACCCTGTTGTCCAAAATTGGTTCAATACCTTAGATGATGGAACGCAAAAGAGTTGGGATCTACTTTACAAAGCCTTCATCTAACAATACGGATATAATGTTGAGTTAGAAGTTACTTTAATGGAAGTGGAGTCCATTAGACACAGGCCAAATGAGAATTTTGTGGACTATGTGAAGCGATGGAGAAACAAGGCCGCTTTACTCAAGAAGAGGCCCGATGAATCCGATCAAATAAGGATGATTGTGAGAGGGGTGTTACCTAATCTTTGTGAAAGGATGTCTCATACACTCATCCATGATTTCAAAGATCTTCTCCAAGCTGGTCTACAAATTGAAGAGTGGGAAAGGGAGAAGAATCGCTTTTCAATAAGAAGGAATGAGAAAGGGAACAACCAGCCTAACAATCAAAGCACATAAAAAGAAGTTGATGTTAATGTAACCGGTCAAGCAAATAGAAGGCAGTTTTCAGATCTGGGGAAGCCTTTGTCTTGGGTCTTCGATAAGCTACAAAAGAAAGGGTTGTTACAACCATTGGCTCATCGACCTTTACCCAGTCCATTACCCCCAAAATTTGATACTAAGGCTTTTTGTCAATTTCATCATACTCAAGGACATGAGACTGATAGGTGTACCCGATTAAGGCATGAGATCCAAGATTTGATTGATAGTGGCAAGCTACCCGAACCGGATAAGCCCAATACCAAAGACAACCCTTTGCCTAAATTTGGAAGAGTGCCACCACCAGCAACCTTTATGGTGGGAAAAGGATTGGAAGAAGATTTTGTTTTATCCTCTTTTCAAGATGAGAATGTTGAAGATGTGAAAGGAAAAGAAGCCTAACTCAATGAACTTTCCTTAGCTTGAATGTTGCTTTTCAATCTTACTTTATTTAATATTTTGGAACTATTGTGTTTTTCAAATTTAAAGTTGTTTGAATAAATTACTTTCATCAAAATTTTTGCTGGTCTTTGTTTATTTTGGTGCTCGACCAATGAGGAATCTAGCTTGATAACTCATGAATTAATATATTTATGCATCATGACTTGAATGACTTTACTAGGTGAGAGAATGGCTCTATAGCATTGAGTTGTGTATGCTTACTTAGAGAGGGCTCCTGCATAATTACCTTTGTCAAGGTCCTAGTCAGTCTTATAACATGCTTTGACAAACTTTTGAGGCAAAATTGAACTCTGCTTATTTAAGAGAGAAATGATCTAGGCATTGTTTGGTTAGCCAACAATTAGTATCCACCCAATTAAATTTCAATAAAATTTTAGCTTTCTTTTTATTGGCTTACAAACCCCAATAACCTACCCTAAGCTGTTGTGATACTTTTGACAAGTCTTATGATTACTAAGATGAATAGGCAAGAAGATCAAAGAAAGCAATGATTAATCAAGATCATGAGGATAGTTGAAGTTTCAAGACCATGAAGATAGTTGAAGTTCTCAAGACCATGAAGATAGTTGAAGTTCTCAAGATCATAAGGATAGTTGATGTTCTCAAAACCATAAGGGTAGTTGAAGTTTTCCTAATATCTCTAATATATCAACATCAACATCAGAGTAACAAATGATTTATCCCTATTAAAGAAGATTTATGTTACTCCACTTATCCATTATTGGAAGCCCAAGTTAGTACAAACCAAGACAACTCTTTTTAGAGCTAAAAAAACAAAAAAAAAAAGAGAAAAAAAGAAGAAAACAAAAGAAAAACAAAAGAAAAAAAAAAAAGAAAAGGAAGAAAGATAAAATCTAAAATGGTGGTTCAAAAAGCCAACTGAGTTCTCTTTTACCTAAGACAACAAAAGACTTCCATTTTATGGATTGACTTGAAATGGTCCCAACACAACCAAAGATTCAATCAAAATCAAAGAAAAAGGAGGAAGACCATCCAGTTCTTGAAAGTTCTGTACTTGATAGTCCTACAAGAAAGAAGGACAAAATGATAAAAGAAAGGGAAGAGTAAGGAAAGAGAAAGAAAAGGGAAGAGTAAGAAAAATAAAGAGGAAAAAAGGGAAAAGAAGAAAAGAAACAGATTTGGGTCTTAAACTTTTTGCAAGGGCAAAAACTGTCCTAATCAAGATCCAGATTAATGCCAAGAAGATAGAAGGAATTTGGAGTCTAGAAAGATTGCTCTCAACTGTCTAAAGTTCCAACAAGAAATTTGTAGTGTGAGGGTTTGTCCATTGTGTCACACCAGCTCCAATCTGAAAATGGTCTCCACTTTAACCCATGTCCCTTATAGACCCCGTTTCAAGCCTATCAAAGACCTGTTGATCTCTCTTGGTAGGTAGAGTCTATTAGTGGAGATAGTTTGGATAAGCATGCATATGAGATAGACAATATTTAAACTCAAATGAGACCTTTGGCCAAGCAATGTGTATGTGCCTATCTGAAGTGCAACAGTTCTTGCTTAAATAGAAAGGATTCCCGAGTTTAGTACGGTAATTAGGGTTGTCATGTTATAAATATATTAATTTGGAAAAATCAAGTCCTGAGGTACATTGACATCGATTTGGCAAAGCCAACATTTGATTTCAAAATCAAAATAAAAAAAAAGAGTGTTTTGTCATACAAAGCCTTCAAGTTAAGGGAAGTATGTTGAATTGATTATTGGTAAGGTCATGAAGAAACTACCAACTGACAAGCTGAAACATAGTTTGAAATGGATACATCCCTGACTCTGCTGCTTAGGATCTCCACCACTCATGTTTTCAACATCTTGAAGATAAAAGCCAAATGCAAAGCTTTTGATCATTTCAATGTGAGACTTGAACGAGCGTCAAAAAGGAACTAATGAGAACACTTCTGCTAATCACCTCGGTCTGTGAGTCGATGGAACGACTGTAAGTATTATTCATGCATATCATGCATACATGAGCATATTACATCGCACTTTCTTATCTTAATGAACAGCAAACACCCTGCGAATTAAAGAATCAAAAGAAGATATTGAATCAAGGGGGCATGGAAAGCCTATTCGCTTGTGGAAGCCCCAGTCACTTTACAAAGAGAAGAAATGTTAGTGTATGTGCCATAGACCATTTATTTGGATCTTTATGTTATACATTCATTATTAATAAATGAGGTTTTATTATCATTATTGTTTGTTTGCATGTTACACAATTTTGATATTTGTCCCTGGTTTATTATTTTTATAGAGATAAAAAAAATAATTCTTAACCAGTATGAACATTGATTTGATAATCATCAGATGGTTATGTGTATAGTGATACAAATCAATTTCATAGATACTTGTTAGAGAACAATGTATTGGATAGACCCATCATGAGATTACTACATGGGTTAGTGTCATAAGTAAATCTCATGATAGTTATGTATTAATTCTTTGACTTGAAATTATCATAGTTTCCAATATAAGGACTATTATATTTTGACATGATCAAACATTATCCGTAACTGGATAGTAATAAAGGTTATGATCATATATGATAGAAATTATGTAGATGATAATGAACAATCAAGATAGAATTTGTCCCTCTCTTTGAGAGAGATATCTTTTTGGCCCCTCGATAAGTGAGACTGTGAAATGCATGGCCGTGCTCAAATGAATTGATAGTGTGATCAATTTCATTTGATTTTTATCAGTCTACTTGGAGATCGAGTAATCATAAGTTTGGACAATATAAGTATGACGTTGACCATGACTTATGTTCAAGCTAGATATCGTGTGACAAAGGGATTAATGAATGTACTATTATTAGGCAAATTGGACATTCCTTATATTAATTGGGTAGTTGTAACGCCTTGCTAGAGGTCAATTACGACTTGTTGGTTTAATAGAGATTAAATTGACTGCCAATTAATATGAGCCTATCGGATCACACACAAGAATGCGCTTTGGGCTGGATATAATATTAATAATATTAATATTAGATATTAATATTAATATTTATTATTATTATTATTATTTTCATTTTTTATATATATTATTAGATAATATATTCAGAATCCTTATTAGATTTGGATTCTGAATTTGACTTACCTTATCCAATTTCGAATTGGATTCTGGAGTGAATATATTCACTCCAGACGTTAAGTCTTCTTAGAGGTAACATTAGAAAACAAAAGAGAACGAAAAAAAGGAACCCTGATACATTTTAGAGAAAACATTTTTCCAGCCTTCGCCATTGCAGAGAGCTAGCACTCCAAACGGTAGCATTCGTGTGGATACGCGATAGAGGGTGTTTCCCGATCGAGGCATCTCTTCCAAACTGTGATTTCGAATCATCAACAGTGATCTCCTTGATTTCCTAACAAGAAATGCGTGCTTATGCAAAGAACTAGACAAGAAAAACATCAATCAAAGCTTGCATGAAAGAAAAAAAAATCCTTGGGAGGCAAGGAGAGGATATAAGATCCAATCAAAATCGGAGAAAAAAAGAAAAGCAGTTGCAAGGGAAAAGTGGTTAAAGTGCAAAAACTCCCTTAGAAGATCAAAACAAGGAAAACATGGATCAAGCAAGACATGGCCAAGCCAAATCAAGCTTGGCCGTGTCACCTCAAAGGAAATCTTGGCAGAACATGACACGGGCAGGAGACATGGCCAAGCCACTGGCCGTGTCTCACCTAAAGGGTAAAGCCAAGAAAGACCAAGCAAAGAGAGAAGGGAAGCAGGAGGTGACACTGGCAGGTGACACAGCCAAGCCACTGGCCGTGTCACATGACACGACCACAAGCTTGGTCGTGTCCCATCCTAAGCCAAGAATAAAGAAGAACCAAAGAAAAAACACAGAAGCTGACACACCCAGGGGACACGGCCAAGCCACTGGTCGTGTCACTCCCATCTTCAAAGAACAAAGAAGACCTAATCTCAAAGGATGAAGATCCATTTTCAAGGGTGAAGACCCGATCTCAAAGGATGAAGATCCATTTTCAAGGGTGAAGACCCGATCTCAAAGGATGAAGATCCATTTTCAAGGGTGAAGACCCAATCTCAAAGGATGAAGATCCATTTTCAAGGGTGAAGACTTAATCTCAAAGGATGAAGATCCATTTTTAAGGGTGAAGACCCGATCTCAAAGGGTGAAGATCCATTTTGATGGTGAAGAATCACAATGCATAAAACAGCCGGAGTAGTCAGACTTCTCAAATGATAAAAGGTCAGTCAAACTCAATCTCGGGTCCAAGCACCCATTCTCGGGTCCTAGTTCCCCAGCTCGGGTCCATGTACCCATTCTCAGGTCCAAGTACCCAAATCAAATCAATCTCGGATCCAAGTACCAATCCCGGGTCCAAGTACCCAAATTAAATCAATCTCGGGTCGAAGTATCCAAATTAAATAAATCTCGGGTCCAAGTACCCAAATCAAATCAATCTCGGGTCCAAGTACCCAATATCGGGTCCAAAACTCAAATCTTCCTTAGGTCCAGAACCTAGAATTATCCTTGAGTCCAGAACTCAAACCGGGTCCAGAACCTAGAATTTCCCTTGAGTTCAAAACTCGAACCGGGTCCAAAACCCAAATTTTCTTTAGGTCCATAACCTAGAATTATACTTGAGTCCAGAACTCGAACAGGGTCTAGAACCCAAATTTTTTTTAGGTCAAGAACCTAGAATTATCCTTGAGTCCAGAACTCGAACCGGGTCTATAACCCAAATTTTCTTTAGGTCCAAAACCTAGAATTATCCTTTAGTCCAGAACTCGAACTGGGTCCAGAACCCAATTTTCCTTAGGTCCAGAACCTAAAATTATCCTTGAGTCTAGAACTCAAACCGGGTCCAGAAATCCAAATTTTCCTTAGGTCCAGAACCTAGAATTATCCTTGAGTCCAGAACTCGAACCGGGTCCAGAAATCCAAATTTTTCTTAGGTCCACAACCTAGAATTATCCTTGAGTCCAGAACTCAAATCGGGTCCAGAACCAAAAACCTCAACCGTTTCATCAAAAATTAAGTCTTATTGTTTTTCACTCTCTTTCACTAAGGTTTCAGATCATTCAAGCAGGGGGCAAACTGTAGACCCTCAATTTTGACCTAATCTAGTCCAATATGTTTTATTTAGTCTAAAATGATTTTTGTTGTCTAATTGGTCTAAAATAATTTTTGCTTTAGTATCTAATTTTTATTAATAAAAAATAGAAATAAACAAATAAAAGTCAAAAATAAAAATAAAAATAAAAATCGGAGTCGGAAAAATCGGCGAGGAAAAAATTGTAACATCCTTTGACAATTCTTATATAAAAATTATCAAAGAATGTTCTTATATAAAAATTATCAAAGAATGTTATTCGATATACTGTTCACGCTCCCATCAATTCAGAGAAAACTCTCCTCATAATTAAAATTTTCAAATAATAATACAATCTGCATATCACAACACTTATAGGTCCAATGTTTAAACCAATTTTCAATAATCCATTACAAATCAGATAACTATCATACATTTGTCAAATCAAATGCTTAAATAATACATTCCTTTCTTTTATAATCATTCACTAGAATTCTCAAACTTCATTCTCTAAATACATATATCCTTTTATGTTTACACATTTATACAATCTCTCAAATGGCCAAACTGAAGTATCTATGTACATTTATCACTTATGAATACAATATACACAAGATCTTCATCTGTTCTTAACTTGCTCCGATGTCGTAATACCTGCGTGTCAGAAAACAATTCTAACACACTAAGCAAAGCTTAGTGGTGCTTGCATACACAAATTTTAACACTTAATATTAAAGAAATATATTTATGAAAATATAGTACTAACACTTAGTTTTAAGAAATATTTTAATATATGAACTAATTTCAGTAACAAATCAACATACCATGCTGATTACACAAAATAATAGCTATCCCTGCATAAAAGTTATCATATAATACAATACTTTCAGTAATGCAACTTGTCTCGTTAAGTATCATTTTATTTAAGACTTGCTTTCTCATTTGATAACATTGTTCACAACATGCTTATTTGGTTTTTCAATAAGTCTTCCTTTTCAAGTTTACTTACAGTATCATTTCATTCACTCTATACTTTTCAGCACTTACATCTAGTACTATACTTTAGAGCACTTTGTATCTCACATCATGATATACACTTTCAATCATTTGATATACTTTGGAGCACTTTGTATCTCACGGCATTATATACACTTTCAATCATTTGATTAATTCAATACATTGAGCATAACATTTCCATTACGTTCATTAGAACTTTCATGTGTAAGCATTAATATATATATTAACAATCACTTTTACACTGGAACATAATACTTCAATTTCAAGTAATTGGCTTATCTTATTATTTTACATTTCTTTCATTAGTCACAACTATCATGTTCACATATATTTTCATTAATTATGCCCATACATACTAAACTTAGATCATAGGTTTGGATAACATGTTAGTGTAGAAATCTCAAGAATTTATAATGGCAATTATGCCCACTATCACTGATAACACAATGTGTCCATTAATGGCACAAGGTGCCCATTATCACTATGGCTATCCATCCTCTGGTTAGCCATTCAATCCAAAGATAGATATAAATTTAGTATGATATATATATATATTTGTCACTTATCTCAAGTTTCTCACTCTTTTTCATGCATTTAACACATACACATGAAGCCTCAATACAATTATTCACATATTAGTCTCATAATAGGCTCGTAGATCACAAATTACAAGCCAAAAACATTATTTAGGTACCCCACGGCCGTGGCATCTCAACCCCACGCCCGTGGGATCAAAATTGAAGCTGTAAAATAAGTTTGAAGACCCCACGGTCGTGGCCTTCAAGGGCTACGGTTGTGGCATATAAAACTCCTCTGTTTTATCGAAATTTTTTTGAAGAAACAGCAACACTTTCAATCCCACGGTCGTGGCCCTCATTTGCCACGACCGTGGCATTGATTTTGGGACTGTTTTCGGAGTAAACTCATGTATTCTGCACTTTTAACTTCATTAAACATAAACATATTGAAGACCTAAGATGATAATGTATCAAACTCAATATTTTGACATAAAAAGAATTCATATCAAATACCTTCACTTAGTTAAATTTTTAACCATTTCATATGGATAAAAACATGATCAAACCACTCAATTCTCACTCAATCATCATATAAAAGTTATTTTTCACTCAACAATCCAATTAATCAATATTTTCAAGAAATATTTCATCATACATAACTCAATCATTCAATAAAATCATTAAAACTCATAAAACTTCATATATTTGCAAAGTATAAATCAAAAGCACATACCTCTTCAGAATCTCTTTTTCTCTTTCTTTTTCTCTCTTTCCCTTTGATTACTTATTGATAATCTTGCCTTTTCTAGCTTACTCTTCTAAAAATCATGTAATTATCTCTTATTCCTTGATCAATTTAATGAAAGGAAGAAGAAAGAAGTGAAGATGGTGATGATGGCATGGAAGATGGAGAGGAAATCAAAAATTTCCACACACATACACCTATACACACACACACACACATATATATATATAATATTTTTAATCCAGTGAGGGAATGTTCATAATAACTATGGTGCACCCTCATTCTTAACCGTTGATTTTAAATCGAGTTTTCATCTCGTAAAACAGTAAAAATACTCTTTTCAATAAAGTTTTAAGATACACAATTTACTCTTCTCTACATATACCATTTATCCACAATACTTTGGTCACTGTACACTATCAAGTTTTCATTATTAGTCAAAACGTCCCTGTTTAACATCTTGACCATTACAATTCTCCCCCACTAAAGAAATTTCATCCTCGAAATTTACTTACTATAGCAATAAGCTATTTCATTTTAAAATAATTTCACATGAAATCAATGATTTTCTTAACTTACATAACATTTATTTATGTCTGATATCAAGCAACATAACACTTTCAGAATAATCATATTATAGAATTGTAAAAAATTATTTAACTCTACACACTTACACTGTTCAAACTCAATTCAGTAATTACCTTTAACTCTCTTTAGAAATTTTGTTTTATATATAATTTGTATCATTACATTCCACTGTTACATATATATCTCGTTCTTTCTTTTATATACTAAACATTAAATCCTAGTTCCGGATAGCGGGTCACTGATGGCAAGTAAATGCCCACTGTATCAATATGGCCAAAGGCCCACTATGGCATGAATGCCCACTGTATATGATGTCACGGAGTGACCACTAAGAGAAAGGAACCAAAGGTTTGCTATGACGCAAAGCGTCCACTGATGGCATAGATGCCAATATCACTGGGACATATATATAAAAAAGAATGTCCTCTATAGCACAAAGTGCCCACTTTCGTTATGGAACATAAATGTT
The DNA here is from genome assembly GCA_947685225.1 of Garcia nutans. Lineage (NCBI taxonomy): Eukaryota > Viridiplantae > Streptophyta > Magnoliopsida > Malpighiales > Euphorbiaceae > Garcia > Garcia nutans. The sequence continues at coordinate 44,859,515 of CANTUV010000045.1, forward strand.
CTCTATGGCACAGAGTGCCCACTGTCAATATGGGACACAAGTGTCCTCTATGGCACAGAGTGCCCACTGTCAATATAGCATAAAATGCCCACTATCACTTTGAATATTTACCCTTTAGCTAATCTAGAAACTAGTTTTAACATCAGTATCATTTCTTTCAATGGTACAAAGTATTATCAATTATAATACTTTGAAATATAACACTTTCTCTTTGAAATGTTTGTTTCTTACTGTAAGTGTATAAGATATAAACAATTATTTCAAACATAACACATATACACATGATACTTGTTTTCGAGTAGTTCTATTGATTTTATTTATTCATCAATCTTTATCTTTTCAAATCATTTCCATGTTTCCACTGTAATAATGAAATCTACAAAGATTTCCACTCTTTACTTGTTTCATTATTTTCTTAACATATTAAGAATTTATCACTATTCTTTCACTTTAAGAGTACATGTACATTTATACTTTATTCTCTATGTCTCATACACACATTCACACACACACACACACATATATGTATATATTGCTAACTTATTCTACCATACATCATTTCACTAGAAGGGTTCATTACCTTCACATCTCACTACATTCTTTTCTTTTTACATTATCACTTCCTTTCTTTCCATTTGCAATCAATTAGTATTAAGCAACTCTTTAACACTTCTATATATATAATCTGTACCTTGGCTTTAATCACCAAATAATGTTACTATCACGTATTTCATTAGTACACAATATATAAATCTCACATTCTTACTTTCATTACTCAATCAATTTGTATATACCTCTTTAGTTTCTTTAACTTGCTCTTCACATTATGTACATTCATTACTGATTTATCAATCTATCATACTTTTCACTTTACTTCAGAAATTATCTTATTTCATCATGAAGATGTTAAATCCACTAATCACTAGTAATTGTCTTTTATCTTTTCTCTACCTTTACACTTCTTTCACATATCCAATTACATTTGTTCATACTTTCCTCACGTTCTCTTCACATTTCAGTTTCATCATTTAATAGATTGATTTCATTTCAATCTTATAAGCAATCAATTCTAACTATGTTTCAGATGTATTCAATCACTCTCTACTGATTCCACCCATAAACCCTACTTTGTGAAGGTATCAGAAGGTAGAAATACGCGTAAGCAAATGCATGACCATGTAAGTGATCATTCACATCACTGTTTCAATTATTTTTAAAGTTTTGAAGAATAGAAATATGCATAGCCAAATGCATATCCATATGAATGGTCTTGCATGTCTCTATTGAAATTGCCTTTCAAAATTTTAAGGGCACAAATATATGCATGTCCATATAAATGATCACGCACCTCAATATAGGAATTTCTTCTCAAAGTTTGAAGAATAGACATTTACACAACCATATATGCATGACTATACACATAATCATGCATATCTCCGCTCGAATTTCTTGTCTTGATTTCAATAAGTTATTCATAAGGCAACTCATACAAATTGCGGAAATAGGATTCAACTCGTCCATGCACTATCAAATTGAAATCTCAATGTCCATAACCCTAAAATTTTTCAAAACATTATCTTCTTTCACAACCATCTATTAACTCTTAAATGATTCAATGATAGATTTAATCATTGTTCCAGTTAAATACACATTTACATATTGTATGGAGAACATTACTATCATAGAAGTAAAGTTTTCACAATTATTTATTACACCATATCTTTCACAAGTAATGGTGTTTTATCAATTCACAAATCCCTTTCATTAAATAGCACTCAATAGTATTCAAGCACTAACCTCTCTTACATTACTTTTCATTTCAATCTTTTGTTTTGATGATGTTTTAGACGAAAATAGAAGACACAAGAAATCTTTACATAAGTTTTAGGACTTTTATCCAATATACTCACTTAAACAATAGTTTCGATGCATTCACGTTTTTTCATTTAACTATCACTTCAATCCTTAACGTTGAAACATTATAAAAACAATTACTTTTGACACTTTAACACTTCATTATCTATATTTCACATTCAAAGTACAGCTCGAATTCATTTCGAGCTAGAAAGGTATTTTCATAATTTCTTATCTCTTCGAAATCTTTTTCCACTATACGGATCTTATCCATACTCAGATTTAATATTACTCTTATTAAGGCTTATTTAACCTTAACACTATCAGTTTCAAATGCTCTCATATCGTAATCACTCCACTTTGACACTCATATATTCACTCACTTAATGTAGAACATCAATACTTAATGTTGTACAGCATGACAATTCTCATTCTCGTAAAAAATTTCATGCTCGAAATTTATCTCTCTGTCATAATTCATTCCTCAAATTCCAATAAATTATTACACTTTCACTATGTTACTTTGACATATCTCTTTCACTACTCATATCTTGTTTTCTTTTCACATTATTCTTGATCACAAATAGATTTAGTGCACTCCAAACAATACACTATGAATTGTCAATCAATTCTTAGTAAACATTCTATTACCATAAACATATAGAATATCAATTGTGTCACAACACATATTCACTCACATAACTTAGCAAATTACATTTCACTTATCCCATAACTCCACATGCCAGAAACGCCTAAACCTGGCTCTGATACCACTAAATGTAACATCCTCTGACAATTCTTATATAAAAATTATCAAAGAATGTTATTCGATATACTGTTCACGCTCCCATCAATTCAGAGAAAACTCTCTTCATAATTAAAATTTTCAAATAATAATACAATCTGCTATCACAACACTTATAGGTCCAATGTTTAAACCAATTTTCAATAATCCATTACAAATCAGATAACTATCATACTTTTGTCAAATCAAATGCTTAAATAATACATTCCTTTCTTTTATAATCATTCACTAGAATTCTCAAACTTCATTCTCTAAATACATATATCCTTTTATGTTTACACATTTATACAATCTCTCAAATGGCCAAACTGAAGTATCTATATACATTTATCACTTATGAATACAATATACACAAGATCTTCATATGTTCTTAACTTGCTCTGATGTCCTGATACCTGAGTGTCAGAAAACAATTCTAACACACTAAGCAAAGCTTAGTGGTGCTTGTATACACAAATTTTAACACTTAATATTAAAGAAATATATTTATGAAAATATAGTACTAACACTTAGTTTTAAGAAATATTTCAATATATGAACTAATTTCAGTAACAAATCAACATACCATGCTGATTACACAAAATAATAGCTATCCCCACATAAAAGTTATCATATAATACAATACTTTCAGTAATGCAACTTGTCTCGTTAAGTATCATTTTATTTAAGACTTGCTTTCTCATTTGATAACATTATTCACAACATGCTTATTTGGTTTTTCAATAAGTCTTCCTTTTCAAGTTCACTTATAGTATCATTTCATTCACTCTATACTTTTTAGCACTTACATCTAGTACTATACTTTAGAGCACTTTGTATCTCACATCATGATATACACTTTCAATCATTTGATATACTTTGGAGCACTTTGTATCTCACAGCATTATATACACTTTCAATCATTTGATTAATTCAATACATTGAGCATAACATTTCCATTACGTTCATTAGAAATGTCATGTGTAAGCATTAATATATATATTAACAATCACTTTTACACTGGAACACAATACTTAAATTTCAAGTAATTGACTTATCTTATTATTTTACATTTCTTTCATTAGTCACAACTATCATGTTCACATATATTTTCATTAATTATGCCCATACATACTAAACATAGATCATAGGTTTGGATAACATATTAGTGTAGAAATCTCAAGAATTTGTAATGGCAATTATGCCCAGTATCACTGATAACACAATGTGACCATTAATGGCACAAGGTGCCCACTATCACTGTGGCTATCCATCCTCTGGTTAGCCATTCAATCCAAAGATAGATATAAATTTAGTATGATATATATTTGTCACTTATCTCAAGTTTCTCACTCTTTTTCATGCATTTAACACATACACATGAAGCCTGAATACAATTATTCACATATTAGTCTCATAATAGGCCCGTAGATCACAAATTACAAGCCAAAAACATTATTTAGGTACCCCATGGCCGTGGCATCTCAACCCCACGCCCGTGGGATCCAAAATTAAGCTGTAAAATAAGTTTGAAGACCCCACGGTCGTGGCCTTCAAGGGCCACGGTCGTGGCATATAAAAATCCTCTGTTTTATTGAAATTTTTTGAAGAAACAGCAACACTTTCAATCCCACGGTCGTGGCCCTCATTTGACATGACCGTGGCATTGATTTTGGGACTGTTTTCGGAGTAAACTCATGTATTCTGCACTTTTAACATCATTAAACATAAACATATTGAAGATCTAAGATAATAATGTATCAAACTCAATATTTTGACATAAAAATAATTCATACCAAATACCTTCACTTAGTTAAATTTTTAACCATTTCATATGGATAAAAACATGATCAAACCACTCAATTCTCACTCAATCATCATATAAAAGTTATTTTTCACTCAACAATCCAATGAATCAATATTTTCAAGAAATATCTCATCATACATAACTCAATCATTCAATTAAATCATTAAAACTCATAAAACTTCATATTTTTGCAAAGTATAAATCAAAAGCACATACCTCTTCAGAATCTCTTTTTCTCTTTCTTTTTCTCTCTTTCCCTTTGATTACTTATTGATAATCTTGCCTTTTCTAGCTTATTCTTCTAAAAATCATGTAATTATCTCTTATTCCTTGATCAATTTAATGAAAGGAAGAAGAAAGAAGTGAAGATGGTGATGATGGCGTGGAAGATGGAGAAGAAATCAAAAATTTCCACACACATACACTTATACACACACACACACACACACATATATATATATATATTTAATATTTTTAATTCAGTGAGGGAATGCTCATAATAACTATGGTGCACCCTCATTCTTAACCGTTGATTTTAAATCGAGTTTTCTTCTAGTAAAACAGTAAAAATACTCTTTTCAGTAAAGTTTTAAGTTACACAATTTACTCTTCTCTACATATACCATTTATCCACAATACTTTGGTCACTGTACACTATCAAGTTTTCATTATTAGTCAAAACGTCCCTGTTTATCATCTTGACCATTACAAAAATTGTCGCGCGGGCCCGTAGGCATTTCGCCCTCAGAAAATTCCTGCGGGCGAAATCACTGTGTTATTTCGCACGCAGAAATTTTCTGCCTGCAAAATAGCTTACGGGCCCGCTCCGCGGGCGCTGCCGCAGATTTTTTCACCCACACAGTTTTTCCGCAGCAGTTTTTTTTCCGCAGCGCAGATTTTTCGAAACCTAATACAATTATGTTTTGGTTTTTTTTTATTAATATTACTTACCTTAACTAATTAGGAATAAACAACCTCAAACCACTATAAATAAGGACCGAAGACAATTAAAAAAGGGGAGGCAAAAATCCAAGAAGAGTTTGGAAAATTTGAAACCAAATCAAGGAAGGAAAAGAAGAAATTCAATTCAACTTTTTTCTGGAACAGCAGTAGCACGATTTAGAGGATTCAAAGGCAAAAAAAGCTTGTCTTTGGAGCTAGTTCATCCAAGAAGAATTATTTTTGGAGAAATCATCAAAAGAATGTATGTGTTAATTAATTTTCTTTAATTATTTTTTTTACACAGTAGCAAATCTATGAAATCAAAATTAAAAACCTTTGAACTTTAATTTAGTTTTTCTAAAGCAAAAAAAAAACCTTATTTCATTGGTTTATCTTCCAAAAGGCTTAAAATTGTTATTTTTTCTTCTTAAAAACTTTAAAACTCTAATTGAACATATTTTTCAACAAAACTAAGATGTAAATTCTGCTTCTTTTAAAATCTTAAAGTAGGTTCCATTTCATTCAAAAAGTCTTCTAAAACATCTTTTCTACTTATAAAAGCTTTAATTTATTTTTTTAAATTCATAAAACTTCATGAAATTATCAAATTGATTTCTGAAACCCTAAAAATTATTCACCACCCGTGACCCTACTTCTAAATCCTAAAATCCAAAATTTAACTTTTAAACCCAAAATAATGAACACTAACCCTTTTAAAACCTTAAACCCTAATTTTTATGAACCCTAATCCTTTTAAAACATTAAAAAACATAAAAACCTAAATTTTACACAGTAGCTTAGGAACCCAATAACCAAAAATCACAAATTAAAGTATTTTAAAGTGTTTAAAACCCTAGTTTCATGATATCATCATTCAAACCTTAATTTTGTTAATCAAAGAGTCTTATCAACCCTTTAAAACATAAACCCTAATTTATTTTAATTCCATAAAAAGTCACAGTAGCCATATAATTGGACTTTTATTTACTTTATTCAATTCCATACTTGATTATGCTTTGATTTATTTCTTATGCTTTAATTTATTTAATTTCAATACTTGATTTATTTAATTTATCATGGATGGATGTTTATTTTATATTTTGATTAATAGAATGATTATTTACTTTTAGCAATTAATTTAGATTTCCAAAAGTTGTAAGAGGTATTTTCCACTTGGTGGGTACCTCATTAGTTAAACATCATGTAATTTAATTTGCTTTTCTATTTTAGTACCTATATAAAGGGCATGTTTCTACCTTTTTGGTGGGTGTCCTATTTAGGCATGTGATGTAAGGACATGTTTCCATCCTTGGATGGGTGTCCATTTATTTGCTTTGTTTGGAAATTGCTTTGATTTTAATATATTGATGCTTTCTTTTAATTATTGTGTGTAATATGGATAATGTTATTATATTTAAGAATTTTATAATATTAAGACCTATAAAGGAGGCCGGTTCCAATGAACCGGGCGTTGTGGGGGTGCCGGGCCATTTCTCACCTTCCCCATACGTACGCAACTTTTCGAACCCATTAGGGGGTTGGGGATTCCTTAGGAATCGAGTATCCACCCCTTTCTTTTTTCCTGGCCCGTCCGGGTGGTGACTCCATTTTCTCCGTACTTAGGTCCGTGTTCTCTAAGGCCCCAAGCCTAAACAGTGCCGAAGTCGTATGAACCATTCCACCACGAGTGGGGGCGAAAATCCCCGCTCACAATGAGCATATCACATCGCACTTTCTTTTCTTGTGTTGTTTATTCCTTGGAAAAATGAACAACAAACACCCTGTGAAGTAAAGAATCAAAAGAAGATATCAAATCAGGAGGGCATAGAAAGCCCATTGCTTGAGAAAGCTCCAGTATTCTTGCAAAGAAAAGAAAAACGTGCTTGTGCGAAGAACTAGACAACAACATCAATCAGAGTCCGCATAGAAAAATCATGGGTTTGAGCCTACGTAGGGGGCAAAGTTTCTCCTTTTCAATTTTTTGAGTTTATATATAAAATATTTTCAATCTCACTTGCAAATATCTCGCCACGCAGGGGGAAAAGGAGAGGATATGAAGGCTAATTAAAAATAGCTAAATTTTTGCAAAAAGGAAGAACAAAAGAATGGAACATTAGAACTCTCAAAAGAATGAAGATGCAAAAGACAAAAGATCATTCCAGCTAAAAGAGCTGAAGTCAGGGAGAAGACCCAATTTAAAGGATGAAGATCCAATTTCAAGGGTGAAGACCCGATCCCAAAGAAGGAAGGTCCAACGATGAAGATTCATTTTGAGGGTGAAAAACCACAATGCATAGAATAACCGGAGTAGTCAGACTTCTCAAATGATAAAAGGTCAGTCAAACTCAGTCTCGAGTCCAAGCACCCAAATTAAATTCAATATCGGGTCCAGAACCAAAATTACCCTTAGGTCCAGAACCTAGAATCTTTTCTAAGTCCAGAACTTAGCTCGGGTCCAGAACCTAAATTTTGATTAGGTCCAGAACCTAGAATCTCTTCTAAGTCCATAACTTAGCTCGGGTCTAGAACCCAATTTCAATCCAAGCTTGGGTCCAAGTACCTAATTTCGGGTTCAAGTACCCAAATCCAATTCAATTTTGGGTCCAAGCACCCAAAATTCAATTCAATCTCAGGTCTAAGTACCCAATTCCAATTCAACATCGGGTCCAAGCACCCAATTCAATTCAATCTCGGGTCCAAGCGCCCATTCTCGGGTCCAAGCGCCCATTCTCGGGTCCAAGTACCCAAATCAAATAAATTTCAGGTCCAAATACCCAAATCAAATCAATCTCGGGTCCAAGCACCCAATCTCGGGTCCAACTACCCAAATCAATTCAAGCTCGGGTCCAAATACCCAATCTCGGGTCCAAGCACCCATTCTCGGGCCCAAGTATCCATTCTCGGGCCCAAGTACCCAAATCAATTCAATCTCGGGTCCAAGTACCCAATCTCGGGTCCAAGTACCCAAATCAAATCCAATCTCGGGTCCAAGTACCCAAATCAAATCAATTTCGGGTCCAAGTACCCAAATCAAATCTAATCTCGGGTTCAAGTACCCAAATCAAATTCAATCAGGGGTCCAAGTACCCAATCCCGGGTCTAAGTACCCAAATTCAATCCAATCTCGGGACAAAGTACCCAAATCAAATCAGTCTCGGGTCCAAGTATCCAATCTCAGGTCCAAGTACCCAAATCAAATTCAATCTGGGGTCCAAGTACCCAATCTCGGGTCCAAGTACCCAAATCAAATTCAAGCTCGGGTCCAAGTACCCAAATCAAGTCCAGAACTCGAACTGGGTCCAAAACCCAAAACAAATTCAAATAATCATCTCATCAAAAATTAAGTCTTATTGCTTTTCACTCTCTTTCACTAAAGTTTCAGATCATTCAAGCAGGGGGCAAACTGTAGATCATTAATTTTTGTCCCGGTCCGGTCCAATATAATTTAATTAGTCCAAAATAATTTTTGTGTTGTCCGATATATTTTAGTTAGTCCAAAAAAATTTTTATGGTATCTTAATTAATTTTAATATTTATTTTAGTAAAATATGGTTAAATGAATAAAAATTCAAAAATAATAAAAAATAAAAAATAAAAGAAAAATCGGCGACAAAAAAATCATTGCCGAAAGTCAGCACGGGCCCGTGGGCATTTTGCCCGCAGAAAACCCGTTCCGCGCGCGCTGCTGCAGCTAGCTGCAGTAGCTTTTTTGCCAGCCCAAATTTTCTGCAGCAGTTTTTTTTCTCCAGCGAAATTTTTCCAACGCAATTTTTTTGAAACCTAATGCAATTAGGTTTCGGTTTCCTTTTCTTATTGAATATTGTATGCCATGAATAATTAGAATTACCCATAGAATTCTTCTATAAATATGGACTAAACAACACAAAAAAAGAAGGCCGAAAGGGACAAAAATTGGATAGTAGGAGGGAAATCCAAATCCGTGAAGGAAAAGCTTGAATTCAATTGATTTTTAAAGTAGCAGAAACACGATTTAAGGAATTACAAAGGCAAAAAGGCTGGTCTTTGGAGCTTGTTCATCCAAGAAGCAATTTTGGTGCAACTTACAAAATAAGGTATGAAATTCTAATTTCTTTATATTTTACAAAGTAGCATAATTCCCCTTCGATTTCTTTTAATTCAAAGATTTTAGGACCTCAATTCAATTTTTTCTAAAGATTAAAATTCTTAAATCGTGGCTTTATTTTCTAAAAGCTTAAAGCTATTAGATTTATTTCTTCAAAACTCCAAAACCAAAATTTATTTTCCAAATTTTCAAAACTCAAAATTGTGTTCTGTTACTTTCCCAAAAGCCTTAAAAATATTTTTTTTGCTTTATAAACTTTAAATCGTTGGTTTATTTTCATAAAATTCCATAAAATCTTCAATTGCTTTTTCCAAATCCTAAAATCATGCATCACCGAAACCCTAAATTCTAAAACACTAAACCTAAATTCAACTTCTAAACCTAAAATAGTAAACTCTAACTCCTTTAAAACCTTAAACCCTAACTTTTTCTAAACCTTAATCCTTTAAAACATTAAAAACCATAAAAACATAAATATTTTAAATTTACACAGTAAGCTTGAAATCACCATTTAAAACCATAAATCAAAAGTATTTTAAAGTGTCTAAAACCCTAGTTTCATGATTTCACCATTCAAAACTTAATTTGTTTAATCAAAGAGTCTTACCAACCTTTTAAAACATAAAACCTCAATCTATTTTAATTCCATAAAAAAGTCACAGTAGCCTAATTTTATGAATTCCAAAACCTTAACACATGAGATAAAGAACCCTAAATGGAAACAGTAGCTATAATTTAGATTTTTATTTACCTTATTCAATTCCATATTTGATCATGCTTTGTTTTATTTCTTATGCTTTAATTTATTTAAATTCAATGCTTGGTTTATTTTATTTATCATGGATGGATGTTTACTTTTTATTGATATTTCGTACCTTTGATGAATGATTTATTTATTATGAATGGTTATTTACTTTTATCAATTTATTTAGATTTCCAAATGTTGTAAGAGGTATGTTTCCACTTTGTGGGTACCTCATTAGTTAAATATCATGTAATTTAATTTGCTTTTCTATTTTAGAACCAATGTAAAGGGCATGTTTCTACCTTTCGGTGGGTGTCCTACTTAGGCATGTGATGTAAGGACATGTTTCCATCCTTGGATGGGTGTCCATTTATTTGTTTTGCTTGGACCTTGCTTTGATTTTAATATATTGATGCTTTCTTTTAATTATTGTGTGTAATATGGATAATATTATTGTATTTAAGAATTTTTTAATATTAAGACCTGTAAAGGAGGTCGGTTCCAATGAACCAGGCGTTGTGGGGGTGCTGGGCCATTTTTCACCTTCCCCACACATACCCAACTTTCCGAACCCATTAGGGGATTAGGGATTCCTTAGAAATCGAGTCATCCACCCCTTTCTTTTTTCCGGGCCCATCCGGGTGGCGACTTTATTTTCTCCGGACTTAGGTCCGTGTTCTCTAAGGCCACGAGGCTAAACAGTGCCGAAGTAGCAAGAACCATTCCACCGAGAGTGGGGGTGAAAATCCCCGCTCACAAACATCTCTTACATATACACATTCGATCATATGCTAATTTACACAATTTCCATTTATTACACCATTTCTAATCTATCTCTTATAAAAATTTTCATTCATATATATATATATATATATATATATTCCATTTCCATACTTTCTTCATTATACTTTCCTTTTCCTTACAATCTCTTATTTATATGCATATACTTTAGGCCCAAAACACTATACAATCATCAAGTTCAGTTGTTAAAATAACAACTTCACCGTCCAGCTCTATTCGAGTCCATTCTCAATCTCAATTAATCACATGACCTAACTCTAAGCAAGTTAAGACCTAATTTCTCTTAGGTCTATTAATACATGCAATATCATTCTCAATATCACCAGACATGTATTTGTATAAGGTAGTAAACACTCGATAATATTTTTTTTATGCATTTATCATACCCTTCATATCCCTTTTCATCATTTCCAATTCAATTACCTAAAGTAACTCATTTTTACTTAATAATTTCCCTTTTGTTTCATAACAAATTTCTATATTATCAACCACATTACACGTTACATGATATTTTCATAAATAATATTACTCATTCAAAATTACTCCCATTCTTATTAAACATTAAACTATCAACATCTAAATAATCTTCATCAAAATTCTCTTACAACTCTAAATTTCCAACTTACTACTTAAACTTCATTCTATTAATCTCATTTTCAATAGCTAACTTTATAAACTTTTTTTTATATTAATATAATATCAAAACACATCACTTTCACAATTATGGAAACCCATTTCAAAAATTCAAATTTCATATATTGCAGCCAACAACATGAATCTCACCAAATCTCATCCATGTCGCATTTCCAATCTTAAAATTATAACATTTACATTTAAACAATACTAATTCATTTCATTACACTAATTAACATCATCCATTTAGATACTTTAATTTTACACACTCAATCCGAAATCATGCATCATTTTCCATAATAAATAATTCGTTATCATATATGATTTCACTCTTTGATTTTAATTATGAACACTTTGTTGCAAATTATTAAAAACTCCATATTCCTTCTATACTTATACCCATATGCATATAAATTTTTATAATTTTCTTCATTCATTTGTCTCATAAAATTAATTTATTACTTACTTACACAAAACTGCATGACTTTCTCAGTTTCATGTCAATCTCACTTTAAATTTGTATATTCTTTATAAAAGCTTGTAAAATTTTATCTATGTGCACTTGACACGTATATAAACTTATATTTACAGTTTTAGATTTTTCCAAGCTGATTTAATATATTTAAAAATTAAATCTTCTAAAATTAGAGAATCTATCTCTTTAATAATTTATCTGGCAGCACCCGGTTATCCATTTTTTCAGGTACCAAACCTTAATACAAATTCATGAAATTTTAACCATATGTTACATGAATACATGTAATATTTTGTGTAAATTTTCAGATTTTTCTGGGTTGGTTTACCATAGTTTCTAAATTTATTTTTTCTCAATTTCAACAGATTCTGAGTTGTTGGAATTACTCTAACAATCTGTGTTCTTTTATTTTTTTCTTAATTAGAGATCCATCTTTAAATTTTATAAAATTTTATACATTGGATTCTAACATATAGAAAAACTTTCTATTAAATGTCCAAACTCATCCAACATTTCTAGATTTGTCCAAAAATTCAGACAATATCACTTTACAGTACACCTATAAAAGTTTTTGTAACTATCATGCTCATTTCTCAAACTTTTTATTTTTATATCTTAAATCATTTCCTAGATTGTTTTTCTAATTTTACTTATCCATCAATTGAATCAACTATGAATTTTAAATTTTAAATAAAAGTTCCAAAAATTCTTAATCCATAATCTCTAGAATGATGCTTCCACTGCGCCACTATGATCTATGCAACCCAGACGCCATCTCAACTCATATCCATTATATCAAATGGACATTGCCATAGTAGGTATCAGATAAATTGTCAGTGCCAATGCATGCATCACAATTGAAAATTATTATTTTAAAATTTCAATTTTCTCTCTCTAACAACTCACCTAGGTCGAGAAGCTCAAACCTAGGCTCTGATACCAAAATAAATGTAACACCCTTATACCCTATATGCATACAATACATATTTTTAGCATATGTAAAATATGCAAATATGGTATAAAAATATCACAGACCAATTTAATAAAAAATTTCACATTTTTGTTTTAAGATTTCAAATACTAATATATAAAATAAATAGTATATAAATATTCTTTGCTTGATATAGGAATACAAAATAAATATTTTATATGAAAATCTCTAGAAAAAATTCACCAGAATTTTATTTGTAATTTGGACATTCCCAAAATTCAGCAAAACACAACCTACATAAAGCAAACACTCCCAATAAAAATCAATTCACCATTTCACCAATACTTCTCAATTTCACCATATTTTCTCAAAATACTTATATATAGATATATAAATTAACAACACATATAAAATCCCATCTGAATAAATTATTCAAAACATTCTTTACAATTTACATTATATACTTCCAAAAACATATCATAACATATATAATATCAAAATACATTGTAATATCAAATATCTACATGCTGGCAACTGGCTCTGATCTTGATGTACTCTAAAACAACTCTTCAAGCTCAATAAATACAAACTTAGACCTGACCAGGTCTAGTAGAACTCTTCGGCTCTACCAAATCATCCATGACACCTGCGCGACGAATTACAATCGCACTAAATCAAAGCCTAGTGGTACAAACTTTGATAATAACAATAAAACTCCATGCGATGCCAATGCACAATGCATATAAATGTCACATCATTCTACTTTCCTATATTTTTTAAATATTTCATAATCACAACTCATAGCATTATATTGCTCAATTGTATCACAATTCATAATTCACATTAAAGCAAAGACAAACATGGGGCCAAAAAGGATCTAATATGCTATTCAAATTTCAAAGTTACTGCTTTGGTCCATAATGACACCATGTGTCTAGCCCCATAGGTAATATATCCATGGATAATGTAACAGCCCCAGTCTCTTGGACCTCAACCCGGCTAGACCCTTAGACTCCAGTATCTTGGTCCTCAACCCGACTAGATTGCTACAGTTTTTGAGGCTCACGACCCAGTCTTTTCACCCCAAAAATATCATATTTATCAGTTGGCCTGGCTTACGACTCAGTCTTTTCACCATTCCAGTGTTTAGCCTAAAGGCAATCATAGGCATGCCGCCAAACCTAGAACTCTGAAAATTGAATAACATACTAGGCACACAATTTATTCATATTTCTCATTATCAAATTCTTTCATAATTCCTTTATCAAAATTTTTCTCATTTTCTCATAATCAAACTAGGCACATTGCCTTATTATATCATCTTTTTCTCATTTTTTTTTCATTTATTCATTTTTCTCATTATTAATCTCTTTCTTATTGTCACATATTCAATCTAGGCACATTGCCTTATTTTCACATTTTTTTCTCATTTTTCTCATTTTTCACATCTTTCTCATTTTTCTCACTTTTATCAATATCAATTCATTTCATTATTCCACATATCTCATTTTTGCATTCACAACACATTACCCAATTACTTTGGGTATTTTCACGTAATATACATATTTCACATTCTACACAATTTAGCCATTATCAATAGCTTTTCACAATGCATTTAACACATATATGACATTACAAATGTCATAGCACATTATTCATACTCAATCAATGAACCAAGTAACTTAACCTATTTTCCAACCAAAATGTTTTAAGCCCAAATGTCATGCAAATATAAACAATATATTCAAAGTTTGTACATACCTCTACTAGCAACCCAAAGCAAGCTTAACACAACCTCCAATCCTATCCTTCCAACTTGCCCTTCACCACTTGGATGTAGCAAATCAGCCTCCCTCAATGCCTATACCAAATGTGATCATACATAATCATTTAATATCACATTCTAAGGTATTATCTACATCAAACCATAATTAAATACCACTCTAAACCAAATCCCAAAATTAAGCTTCACCTCACTTTAACTTTGAAAAACCATATCAATCCATTTAAATTAGTGTTTTAAGTTTATTAATATCATTAGAAATATGTTTTAGCATGTTTAAACCAATTACATTAATTAACTACATGCTTATGCTCAAAACCCTAAAATGGCATAACCTTCACCAATGAAGGATCTCCATTCCAACTCAATCCAATTATCATTTGAATCTTATTTCCACCACTTATATCATTAAATAACATGATTTAAGCATTAAAATCAAACAATTAATCATTCTTTGAAAATTCACTTTTCCAAAACCCTAAATCAATACTACCATCTTCAAACTCTATCCAAAATTAACTAAATCCATCATTTGATTTTAAAATCCTTGTTTATGCATCAAAATAACACATTTGGAACCAATTTGCACTATTAAAACTCATGATTTCAAAAACTCAAATGTTCCATAACCCTAAATTCTCTCTCTTCACCAAACTCAACTTAAATTCAACCATTTCTTTTATCTAACCTTAAAATCATTGTTAACTACCCAAAATAACATCATACACACCCATTCAAATAATTATAACATGCTACATAAAAACCCCAAACTCAACATAATCCAATTTTCTATAGAATTCAATGAAAAGAGTTGAAAACTTACTAATTTTGGTGGAAATCATCAAAAATCCACTTTGAATACTTGAAATCCTTCAATTTTTGGAGTATGGAAGAAGCAAAATCTTGGGCTAGACAACCATGGAGGTTTCGGCCATGGAGAAGAAGAAGAAGAGATGAAGACTTTCTTCTTTTTTTTTCTTTTTCTTTTCATCTTTTATTTTAAACCATATATATATATATTAAAATAATTTAATAATTATTTATTCAATTATTTATTTAATAAATTAAAAATCATAAATTTCCTCTTCCGTTCAAAATAATTTATTTTTGAATTATTTTATAAATTTTGAATTTCTAAGATTTAATTACCAAAATACACTTTTACTTTGACTTTTCTTTTGAAAAGTGTTGACTTTTATATGTTATGTATATTTTACATATATATCACATATATGTTCCACTTTTTTATTTCAAACCCCTTCATTTTTCATTTAAAACCATTAATTTAATTTATCCATTTAAATTATAATTTATTTTATCAAATTTTCAAAAATTAGAACTTTTCAAAATTTTGGAATATTACACATATGCACAAGTAATGTGTATCTTATATACACATCAAATGTACCTTATATATGTATTAAATATTAAGTATGCAATGTATTAATCCAACATATACAATTAATATACCATATGTATATGTTATATATACTCTAGATATATATATTGAGTATATATAATTTATATCTCTAAATACTTATTTAATTTCTCCAAAATCACGGATGTTACAGTACCCCTGGTAACTCATTAGAGAAAACATCCAGAAACTCGACAATTGTAGGTATACTGTCAAGCTAGGACCTATTGTAATCATAAATATTTTTAGTTTTAGGTTGTTTTTATTTGATCTTTAGTTGCTTTCTAAATATTTTGTTCAAGTTATTGCAAGGTAAGCTAAAGTAAAATAATTTATAAAAAAAAAGTGGTAGGTGTTAAGCCCAGCATTTGAGGGATTAAAAGATAAAGATTAAGCTCAAAAAGGTCCCTCACAGAGCATAGCACTGGTAGAGTCATGGCCGTGTCTCTTGGCCATGTCCATATGACTTTAACACTTTTGTCCATCTTGGCAGTGTAACATCTTAATTTTGAAGACTAGCAGGCAGACGTTGACATAGGAAGCCATCTTGGCTGTGTCAAAGAACACGACCAGGTTAAGCAACATCTTGGTCGTGTCTTTCATAAGCAAAAAAGAAAAGCAAGAGCAAGTTTTATGTTTCACAGCAGAGAACACGGGCAAATAGTCTTAGCCTTGTCATTTGCCTATGTCACTTCACACGGCCAAGAAAACATATTCTTGGTCGTGTCCCACTCAAAGGCTACAAGATTTTTAAATTAGGCAGTAATGGACACATTCAGCTTTCTTGGCCATGTCCAACATTGAAAATGAAACACACAGCCAAGACAATTGTTCTACTTACTATCCAAACTTTATTTAAAACCCTAAAAAGCATTTTTCAAAAATCTTAATGCCTTAATACCCGTAAAACATATTTTTAAAAACTAAAACCCTAAATACACTTTTCTAAAACCACAAAACACAAATCTAATTTCTTAAACCCTAAGTTATTCAAACACTAAATCTTAATTAATTCTGCTTTCAAATCTTCACAGTAGCTTGTTCCATTAAATTACCATAGCATTAGATTATTCAAATAATATTTTAAACGTCCAGTAGTCATATTACATATAAGTATTTATAATAAAAAAATCCATGTTAAAGTGGTCTTAAAGTTTTTGTAATAATCATGTTTTGATAAAACCCTAACTCCAGTAAACTCTAAGACTCAAACCCTAATTTGCTTTGTAATTCCTAAAACCCCAAAATAGTTTTGTAATTATCAAAACCCTAAATTATTTTCTTAAATTCTAAGATTCAAAATTGCTTTCTTAAATCCTAATTTGTTTTCCAAATATCCAGTAACCCCAAAAATTAACTTTCAAACCTTAGATCCCAAATTCTTAAGCTCTTCTTCCAGAACCATAAATTATTCTTCAAACAAATCATAAAGTGCTTTATTTTTCAAAAAAAATCCTAAATCATTTTTCCTGAACCCTAAATTCTTTAAAACCCTAATTCTAAATGCCAAAACCTTAATTCCTCAAAGCCAAAATTTAGAAATCATAATTTATTAAACCAACACCCAGTACTCCTAGTAGCTTAAAGCCATAACCAAAATCCTATTTCCTCAAACTTTAAATCCCAGAACCCTAATTTCTTAAATCCTAAATCTTAAACCTTAACCTTGTTTATTTAATGGATTGAATTCTAATTTTATTTATTTATTTGATTATGTGATTTGTTATATGTTAATGATGAATGGTTTATTTTATTTTATGAATGGTTTGCTTTTATTTATAATTAGATGATTGAATATTCTTTTATTTGTCTTAGTTTAAAAATTGTAAGAGGTATGTTTTCACTTTGTGGGTACCTCAGTAGTTAAACATCATGTAATTTATTTTATTTTAAAGTTTTTTGGACCAATGTAAAGGGCACATTTTCACCTTTCGGTGGGTGTCCTATTTAGTTTTAGACATGGACTATATAAGGACATGTTTCCATCATTGGATAGGTGCCCATTTATTTATTTTGTTTGGATATTGCTTAGATTTTTATATAATGATGCTTTATTTTAATTGTCGCATGTAATATGGATAATATTGTTATATTTAAAAATTTTATAATATTAAGGCCTGTAAAGGAGGCCGGTTCCAATGAACCGGACATTGTGGGGGTGTTGGGTCATTTCTTATCTTCCCCACAAGAATCCAACTTTTTAAACCCATTAGGGGGTTGGGGATTCCTTAAGAATCAAGTCATCCAACCTTTTCTTTTTTTTGGCCCGTCGGGGTGGCGACTCCATTTTCTCCGGGCTTAAGCCCGTATTCTCTAAGGTCCTGAGCCTAAACAGTGTCGAAGTCGCAAAAACCATTCCACCGGGAGTGGGGGCGAAAATTCCCGCTCACACTAATGATATTCAACGTATCTATAAAATTGTGTATGATCTTGTCCATGTCCATCGACAACAAAATTCTCAGGATATGGCTAGTTATTTGGGACAAGTTGAAACCTTAAGAGATGGGTTTAATTCTCTTATGCCCTTTTCTGAAAAGGTTACTGAACAAGAACAACAAAGAAATAAATTTGTATGGTCCTAGCACTGATCGGACAAAAACCAAAATTGAGTTTTGTTTAGGACTAAATTTTGACAAGTCCCACTATTTCCTCATTATAGGATGTTTCTGCTCAACTCATGGGGATTTCTTTAGCTACAGCACCAAATGATGAGATAGAGTAATCCATGTTAGCTATTCAGACTAAATAGGAAGGTCCATAGAAAAAACAAAGGGAAAGGTTCAAGGGCCTACTGCACTCACTGTGATAGAAATGGCCATACTCGAGAAACTTGTTGGGCCTTACATAGTAAACTATCTTGGAACAATCAATACAACCATAATAGACCTATAGTTCACATTGTCCAAACTCAAGGAGATGGGTTACTTCCTTTGCCTAATACAAATTCCCAATAATCAAACTCAATTACATTAATTGGGGAGGACTATAATGTGAATCTACAGTATCAAGCTACAAAACAAAATGGTGGTTCACAATCTGGTAAATCATTTGCTTGCCTTGCTAAGAGCCCTCCTTTTGGCCCCTAGATACTCGACTCTGGTGCTTCAGATCATGTCTCTGATAATAAAAACCATTTCATAACCTTTACTTCCACTTCAACTAATATTACTCTTGCTAATGGTTCACAGACTGCAATTAATGAAATTGGCAATATTCAATTACCTTCCATTCCTTTAAATAATGTCTTGTTTGCCCCTGCATGTCCTTATAATCTTATCTTAATTAGTAAATTGACAAAGAATCTTAATTGCTCTGTCACTTTTGGGCTAATTTTGTTATTATATAGGACCGGAGTATGGGGAAGACGATTGGAATAGGACATGAGTCACAAGGATTGTATCATCTCTACAGCCCATGCTCACTGGTAGCCTTCACTTCAACCACTTTTCCCGAGCTTCTTCACCACTGCTTTGGTCATCCAAGTATCCATAAACTTCAAAAACTTGTTCCTAGTCTTTCAAATTTATGTTCCTTAGAATGTGAGTCATGTCAACTTTGGAAACAAACTTGTAGTTCTTTTTTTAAGAGAGTCAATAATAGGGCTACATGTCCATTTGAGTTAGTACACTCCGATATTTGGGGTCCAAGTCGAGTCTGTACAACTATGAAATTTTATTATTTTGTTACATTTATTGATGATTATTCTCGTTGTACTTGGGTCTATTTAATGAAAAATCATTTTGAATTTTTTTCTATTTTTCAAAAATTTTTAGCAAAAGTCCATAATCAATTTAATACTTCAATAAAAATTTTACGAAGTGATAATGGTAAGGAATATTTGTTGTTTTCTGTCTCTAATTTTTTGTCTTTACATGAGATTACTCATCAAACTTCTTATGCTTACACCCCTCAACAAATGGGATTACAGAGTGTAAGAATCGATATCTCATCAACAAAATGGGGTTGCAGAGCATAAGAATCGGCATCTCATTAAAACAACCCGCACTCTTCTGATTCATCATAGTGTCCCACTTTATTTTTGGGGTGATATTCTTCTTACTGCTTGTTATTTAATCAATAGAATGTCATTTTCAGTATTACAATATAAAACCCCTCATTCTCTTTTGTTTCAAGAAGAAGAGCCTTATCACTTAACATTACGAGTGTTTGGTTGTACCTATTTTGTTCATGATCACACTCCAGGAAAGGACAAACTTAGGCCTAATTCCATCAAGTGTGTATTCTTGGGATATTTGCGACTTCAAAAAGGCTATAAATGTTATGATCTAACAACAAAGAAGTATTACATTTTTGCCAATGTAACCTTTTTTAGTCATCGCCATATTTCTCACCTAACGTTGAACACAAGAAATTCATCTCTAATGTCCTTCCAATCCCAGATCTAACTTCACCACAAATGAAGTTGACAAAAAAAAAACACATCTTTTCTAGTTTACTCAAGAAGACATTATATCCCTACTTATAATACTAATCCTTCTTCTAATACAGGTGCAATATTGAGTTCCAGTGACTCTCTCCTGCTCCATCGTCACCTACTCCAGTCATGCCAGTGGCAGAAGCAGACACACCACCTATTGCCATCCGCAAAGGTACTCGTTCTACTCATAACCACCGCCCAATATATAACTTTCTTAGTTATCATCGCTTGTCACCTATTTATAGTCGAGTCTTCTGGTTAAATTACTTAACACTCACATGACTTGATATCTCATTTGCAGTCAGTGTAGTGAGTCAGTTTCTCCAGGCTCCTTACAATGATCATTGGGTTGCAGTGATTTAGATACTTAGATATCTTAAAGGAGCACCATCTATATGAAAATAAGGGTCGCCACCAGATCATTAGGTACTCTGATGCAAACTGGGCAGATTCTCCCTCGGATAGGCGGTCCACTTCAGGATACTATATCATGATTGGAGGCAATTTGATTTCTTGGAAAAGCAAAAAGCAAGAAGTGATTGCTCGATCAAGTGTTGAAGCAGAGTATCGAGCTATGACTCTTACAACATGTGAACTTATCTGGTTAAAACTCCTCCTTCAAGAATTAATATGGAAAGAGATCAAAATCATGAAGCTAATTTGCGACAATCAAGCTGCACTCCACATTAACTCTAATCCAGTTTTTCATGAAAGAACCAAACACATAGAGATCGATTGTCATTTTATCAACAAAAGATTAAGTCAGGATGTATCGTCATAGATTTTATCAATTCTAATGACCAACTAGAATATATAATCACTAAATCTCTCATAGGACCTAGAATCAAATATATTTGTAGCAAGCTTTGAGCTTATGATTTATATGCTCCGGCTTAAGGGGGATTGTTGGAATATCTAGTTGTATAGGTGTGGGTTGATAGTTGTATGAGTATGGATAGGTTAAAGTTTAATTATTTTAATATAGTGTAAAGTTGTGTAATGAGCTCTATTAATACGGTTGTATTTTCAACAATGGAGGATGAACAGAAATAGGAGAAATCAAAGCATTCTCTAACCCTTTCTCTTCTCTATCTATCTGTTCACAATTCCTTTATCATTGACTAACTAAAAAATCAATAATCATAACGAAGATAAAAAATAGAAAATAGAAAAATAAGCAAGAGACAAATATCCATCTCAAGGATAAAATAAAATTAGCTTCCAAGAGCATACAAAAAATTTCATAACAATAACACCCTAATAAGTAAGGAGAATGAACCGAGTTTTCATCCAATACATTTTATGTTATAGATGTCTCAGTGGGGCTGTATCTATTCAAAATGTGGTAGCTAGTTTCCATTATATTAATTTTTTAGATTTCCTATTTTTAATTAATTTGGATTCCTATTTAGTGTTAGGTTATTGCCTATTTATTGTTGGATTATATCCTATAATAGATTTATTTATTTATGAATACTAAAATATAGCTAAGAAAGCCTAAAATGCATTTTTCCAATTTTTGTAATAAGACTTATACTATTTAAAGACTTATGAATAATAAAAATCTAAATAGAATTTATTTAAAGAATTATAAAAGTATGGAGCTCTCTCTCAATAAGGTCCAAGATTTAAGCTCCCTTTAATGAGCTTAAGTAATTAATTAAATATAAAGCATTCAAGGAATTAAAATCAAGGGAAGTAAAAGTTAATTGACTTGGATTTACTAGTTAATCGCCCTGTGACATTATCATTTTCCCATAATTATAACGAAAAGGTATCAAAGCCTGATATGATGTGTAATTCCTCCAAAAATGACAATCTGCAATCTCTAATATAGGTGGCTCAAGCAGCCAAGTATGCTAGGGTTGCAAAGTGGAGAAGCAGCTAGGCAGCCAGATGTAGCAGCTCTCGATCTATTTCAAGGAACTGTTTGCTAGGCCCAATCACAGTATGGGCAAGGACTTTGCAAGAACCGCAAGTAGCAACAATCAGTTGGAACAACAACCACAATCAAACCATTCAAGATATAGCCGCCTGGAATAGGTGTATCTCAAGGGAGTGGGTGGTTCCACGATACATCATACTCCCTCTATTCCATTGAAATCGTCGCTTTTAGCTCATGCACACCTATTAAGAAAGTTATTAAATTATCTAGATATTATAAAAATTATTTTGAATGGACTAAAATACTCTTTATTAATTCGTTAATATTATAGTATTACTCCATTAATTGAGTCATTAACAATAAGGGTATAGTTGAAAAAAATACTAATTTTTTTTCTTGATTCTATAAAGAGACAATTTCAGAGGAACTTTTTTTTTTTTGCAAAAGTGATGATTTCAACAGGACAGAAGGGAGTATTAGACTTTAAGATGTTTGATGGCTCTAAAGACCTGTTAATTTGGCTACACGATGTGAAAAGTTTTTCTCTAACCAATATACACAGGAGACAAACAAGGGAGGTTGGCTGCATTTCATATGTTCAATGAGGTAGAATTATGGTACCACAAACTAGAGTCAAAAACTCCCTCGATTGACTGGTCAAAGTTCAAGGACTCTTACAACATTTGATTCTAACCACCAAAACATAGCAATCTATTGGGAGCTAGTCAATTTGAAAAAAAAAGGCACAATTGACAAATAACAACAGCAATTCTAAAAAAAATTGGCAAGAGCGAGCAAGTAAGCTAGAGTTGACCAACATGTTTGTTTACAGCTGGGCTAGTTGATTCTATCCCGCTTGATGTTGAGTTACACGCTTCATTAGATTTGGCACATGCAATGAATGAGGCCTGATACAAAGGATACTAGAAGAAGCAATGACATGAAATGGATCTTGGAAAGGAAGCAAGAGCAGTTCTCTTTCTCATATGCAACATCAGCATCCCAACCTTCTAAGGGCAACAATAATTTAGGGGAACTATTGAAGTAAAATCATTCGCAACTTTAAAAAAAATATCAAGGGTAGAAATGGCAAAATGGAGGGCCAAGAGTTTTTGTTATAATTGTGATGAACCACACACAACCATGCATTAGTGTAAGAACTATTTTGGCTAGAGCTGAGAGACTCATGAATTTGATATATAGGAGGAACAAGTAAAGAAACCCAAAATCTTAGGTGAGTGTCAAATCATTTTCTAGAGGTTTTATCTAAATTTCAAGCTTGAGGACAAGCTCTTTCTTCAGGAGGAGAGTAATGTTAAGGATGCCTGTGTGAGCTTATGTGTGGTAGCTAATTTCCATTATTTTAATTGTTTTGATTTCCTATTTTTAATTAATTAGGGTTCTTATTTACTGTTTGGTTATTTTCTAATGTTTCCTATAATAGATTTATTTATTTAGAAAGACTAAAGTATAATTTCGGAAGCTCAAAATATATTTTTTCTATTTTTATAATAAGATTTATCTTATTTAAAATAATCTATGAATAATAAAAATCTATGTAACACCCCTTCCCAACCTACATGTGTAAGCTGAGTAGAGGCGTCACACTATCCTAACGTTGCTACCAATTTACTTAGTCAAATTTTGGTTCTGATTTTTACAGAAATTTTTCCATAGTTTCGCCTAGAAATTTGGATCCCAAGTGTCGACAAAACTTATTTTTCTGATTTTTGAAAACATTTTACACAGACCAATGTGAATACAATCAGTTTCCAATACACTCCCAATGAATCCACCTTATACCCTCAACTACAACCTGCAAGAAAAATTCACACTTCTAATCCAGAACAAAATAGAGATGTATTATTATTACATACCAATAACGTACAGTATCACATACTGACTCTCAATCTTATATATACATATACATGCCACAACTAGCTAACTCATAATGGAAACTAAAAGATCTACCCCTGAGATTTGCTGTGGTCTGGTCGTTGCTTCCCCAAGATTTATTTACTGCTCCGAACCTACGAGTCAAGAAAAACTTAACTCGCTGAGCGTTGTCGCTCAGTGGGTACTTTACCAATAAAAATAAGAGGAGTATATGAAAGTATTTGAAATCAAAGGAAATAATTAAATCAACAATCAACCCACTTTATACCAATAGAAATCATGAAACATTCAGTGTGATATTCTTTCAATAATGTAAAATCATAATTCAAACTCATTTGCATTATATAGTTCAACGTAAAATAATATGTCTTTGATTCAGGCTCTACTGGTATATAGGGAACCATAGTGATAAGGCAGTGGGCCTCCCCACTGTAACATAGGTGGGCCTCCCCACCGATATCAAATCACAGGAATGGGCCTCCCCATCCTGGTTAACCAATGGGCCTCCCCATTGGCTTCAGTGGCCACCGATATCAGATCACAGGAATGGGCCTCCCCATTGGCTTCAGTGGCCTCACCACTGAATAAAATATCATATCACAATAATGAGCAGTACTGCATGCGTTAGTATAGTGCACCATACCCTTATCTACCACTCCCACTATCCAGTAGAGCAAAAAGATTAAAATGATTCAATTTAAGTCTCAACTTCATTTTAGAATGATTCAAGAAATCAATTTAAATTCTCATTGCTCTTTGCCATTTATGTCGCGCACCACTTTCTTTGGTCAAACCGTTACTCTTTTTCACATATTTAACATCCACAATAAACACATCAAACAATTTCAAAGCATTCCTCAAAATAATCACAAATTGACCAAATGAATAGTGTTGTGGCGAGACAAATCGGCAACGCAAAATGGCATGACCAAATGAATAGTAAAATCTGGGTTTTCGTCAAAATTTCAGTTCACTTCAGTCATGCATTTGACCAAGTAAATGATCTTATTTTTGGCTGAAATTTTACAGAAAACTTATTTCATATGTTGACTAATTGCATGTAAAATTACATTGAAAAATTCCTTCGTTTGCTGCCCCAAACAATTTCCACAAAAATAGTCCAGAAGCTGTCACTTTGGGACCATTTCGGCCCAAACATTTGAAATGCATAGGATAGTTTATTTTTCTTTTGCAAATCAATATTAAGGCTTCTTTAATAGTAAAGTGAAGATTCAAACACTTCCTTTTAGCAATTTTTGCAAGTTTAACTCAAATCAAACTAATTAAAGTCCAAACAACTTACTAAATCAACTTGTCAAATTTTCTCAAAACATTTGGTTTCAATTAAATTTAACAACCCAATTGCCATAAGAAAACAAGAACATAACTCAAATATTTAATTTAAACTCAATCAATATATTTAAACATCAATTTCAAAACTTCCATAAACCAAAGTTTGTAAGCAAATAGAATTTCTTTTATGGTAAAGCACCAAATCAAAAGTAATTATTCAAAGGTAAAGTACCAAACCTTATTTCTTTAACTCCTCTTGGCTTTTCCTTCTTCTCCTTCTTTAATTCTTTATTTCTCCTTCAATCAATTCAAGAACACACCCTTAAACATAAACCTTAGCAATTTAAAACAATAAGCTATCATCCATTTCTTTTCAAACTAAATCCTAATCTAACCTCATTAAACCTTAGAAACCTTGATTCTTCCATTTAATTAAACAATATCATCACTACTTAAATTTTTCCCAAATCCACCATAAGAACCTTAATTTCCAATCTTCCAATAGATATATAAATACTTAAAATTAATACTAGAATTGAATTCTACATACTTGAAAACCTTAAAACTCACCTTGAACTTGAATCAAATTTGACAAAAGTTGGAAATTCTTTGGTGCTTTTCTATGGAAGCCGTAGGTTTGAAGTGGGAGAGAGAGATTTTGCTCTTCTTGCCATGATATATATATATATAGGAGAAATGATTGCCACTTTTGGATGAATGAATGTTTTAAAGCCAAATGTCCACACTTTTCTCTCTCTTCTTTATTATAACTTTTAAATGGCAAATTTTCATTAGCCCAAATGTCTCCTCCTTTTATTTATTTAAAAACCCAAGCCCTTAACTTTCTTTTAATTATATTTTGGCCCCTCCACCATCTTGTGTTGAAATTTCTATGGTCTAAGGTGTGAAAAGACCAAAATACCCTCCGGCGATTAATCGATCATATCTTTTAAACCGTATAGTTCCACGAGTCAAACTACATATAGTTTTGATCCTCTCGACCTCTACTTTCTATTTATAAGATCTATTTTAAGTTTCCAAGTCATTTGGAAAAATTACCGATAAGCCCTCCACTTTTTACAAAATTCTCTTTAGGTCCTATTTTTGCTCGAGTTTTCTCCGGCTCCATTTCTACTGACGATCATTTCATATTTAACCCCTCGCCATTCTCTACGTACTAATGTTTTTATTTCCTACCTTAAATTCATGTATAACTTTAATTGATAATGACCAAAATGCCCCTAGTCAAAATGTCTTCGTTTTTCTTTAACGGGACATTTTCTGGAAAAACCGTTACACGTCGTTGCGACCAGATTAATCTCTAGAATATTCTTCCGGGGTCGGATATGGGCACTATTAAGAACTTCCGACACCTAATTTTTAAGTTTTACATAGTTGCCCCTAACTTTTGAGAAATTTTCACTTAGGTCCTTCTGATATCCCTTCCTGACCTTGCTGTATTTCTTTATTAATATCTTTTTACTCACAACTCAAAATTAAGTAATTCTTATTCCCAATGAAACTAGACATCCGGGGCTACATTGTGTCAAAATTTCAGGTCGATCCGAGCTATATCTAATTTTTGACAGTCCTTTGAATTCAAGCCTACTATGCTGTCCTGACGCAGCTTGCACATTGTCTACTAAATCCATCATATCTTATTCTGTACAACTCTAAATTGAGAAATTTCAAGTTATACGTCTAGCTAAGACACAAATAAACAATTAAGTCTTCTTTGAGACTCTCTAATTCTGTCATTAACTTGGATGAAAGTCGAGCTCAATTTATAGGTCATGTTCTAAGCTCCTTTGTTCTAAGCCTAAATCATATCCTCTATGTCTGTTTCTTACCAATCTGGGATTTGGGATGTTACAATCTAAACATAATTTTCCTAAAGAATTACAAAGATTTGGAGCTCTTCCTTAACGAGATCCAAAATTTAAACCCCCTTTGATGAGTTTAAGTAATTAATTAAAAATAGGTTGTTCAAAAAAATCAGAACAAAGAAAAGGGAAAGTTAATTGACTTGAATTTCCTAGATAATCGCCCTATGACAATCCTTTTGCCATAATCATAACATGTTAATATATCTTAAAATCCATCTCAATAAAATTTTGTATTTCTCAAAGCAAATTAATACAAGGTTTTAACAATGGAACCAGAAACAATAATGGAAATGGTAATTGTGTCATAGAATGGGTCTAAATCATATTAAAACATTTTAGACAAGTTGCGACATCCACGAATTTATAAAGATGCAAAATCACTCATAAACAAGAATTCAATAAATATTAAAAAAAAGAATTCAAAAAAAGTAGTGGTTGAATTCAACGAACTCAAACAAGTGGAGAGTGTTAGGGATTTTCTAGAAGAATTCAAAGGAAAGTCAAAATGGAGAGGACGAATCCATATTTGATTGACGCATATTTTATTTCAAGCTTTCTCAAGGATTGAAGGACGAGATAGGCACAGTGGTAAGAATGTTTTGGCCAAACGTCCTTACCCAAGCCTTCGAGTAAGCGAGACTACAAGAAATTGCTTTAAAAGCTTCACAATTTTTTTTTTTAAAAAAAAAAAGGCTACCCTGATATGCCTTTAGGAACACTCATATATTGCTTGATGATTCCTTAGCAGAGCACAATTATATAGAGGTATAACCAACCTACTAAATTAGGAGATTCCTATTCCCTACACATTCCCTGACATCAGGTGGTTATACCTTTTTTGTCCCATTCACATCTCAGCGCTTCACCACTCCTCCAGCCCTTTGTCATCTTCATTTTCCTTATTTTCCTATCCTTCTTCCTTTCATATGTTACATATCGCTACTTTCTCAATAAATGTTGCCAATCAAGACTGATGATGGTCTTACAAGGCCAAAAAGAAGACGAAGAGAGAAACCTGAAGAATGAGTGGCAAGCTATTGAAGACGAAGAAGACAATGAGGGGACAAAAAGAGCATAGTTCTTGTTGTATGCCATGGATGGCAACGTAGCTAATAGCACCATCAAATTGAAGGGCCGAATCAAGAATAAAACATTAGTTATTTTAATTGATAGTGGGAGTACCCACAACTTTATCAACTCCAAAGTGGCAGAGGAGTTGAAGCTGCCAGCAGTCTATGTCAATCTGGTGATGGTAACTGTGTCTAAAGACTGAAAAATTATAGCTAGAGATAAATGTTTTGGGTGTACTTAGACCATGCAAGGGCATAAATTTTAGTTTGATATTAGGGTGCTAGGCATTAGAAATTACGACATGGTTTTGGGAGTTGACTAGAAGTCGTGTACTCCTGTGAGGTCTGATTTTGAGGGTTACAAGTTGTTGTCCAAAAAAGATGGAAGATTTACAAGAAATGACCAAGCCAACCACTTAAAAGCTGATGAGTAGCATGGAGTTACATAAGTTGATTCTGAGTGGGTGGAACAATATTTCGGTGAGGCTCTTCTCCATGCAACTTACAATAATTACCATCATATTGAAATCACCTTCAAGAGTTCCCTTCCATCCCTACTGACCAAATATTAATTCATCTTCCAAAAACCCACAACCTTTCCACCCTTTTACATAAACCACATAATCCCCTTAAAACACAATGCCAACCCAGTGAACCTTAAACCCTATCAATACCCATATTTTTAAAAGGAGGAAATCGAGAAATTAGTGCAAGAGATGCTTAATTCCTCCATCACTCAACCCAACCAAAGCCCATTTGCCTCCCCAGCCTTGTTGGTTAGGATGGCAGCTAGAGGTTATGTGTGGATTATCGCTAGCTAAATGAATTAATAGTGAGATAAATTTTTTGTTCCAATAATTGAGGATCTATTGGAAGAGTTGAATGGAGCTATTGTCTTCTCCAAATTGACCTGACATACATAAAACGACATTCAAAACACATTATGGGCACTTTGAATTCAAAGCAATGCGTTTGGTCTCATAAAGGCTTCAACAACCTTCCAAGTTTTGATGAACAAGCTTTTTCAGCTCACCTTCAAAGATTTGTGCTTGTTTTCTTTAATGATATACTAATATTCGACAAATCATATGAATTACACCTCAGGCATTTGGAGATGGCTTTTAAAATACTATTAGAGCAATAATTGCTTGGCAAATGGGAGAATTGTGTTTTAGGTAGTGCTTTTGTGGATTATTTAGGGCATATCATTCCAGCTGAAGGAGTTGCCCCTGAACAATCCAAAACCAAGGATATGGTTGACTGGCTTGTTCCTTTTACAATCAAAGAATTGAGGGGTTTTTTTAGGATTGACTAGGTATCATAGAAGGTTTATTAAAGGGTATGGGATGATCAATAGACCACTATAGAATTATAGAAGAATGAAATCCATTGGAGTCCTAAAGCACAAGAAGCTTTTAACAAGCTGAAGGAAGCTATGGTCACTGCCCCTGTTTTGGCCTTGCCCAATTTTAATCTCTCTTGAATGTGATGCAAGTGGAAGTCGTATAAGAGTTGTGTTAATGCAAGGTGGAAGACCATTAGCTTACCTCTCCAAACCACTTAGCCCCAGAAACTAACTTCTTTTTGCCGATGAGAGGGAACTTTTGGCCATCATATTTGTTATCACCAAATGGAGGCACTACTTAGAATAAGGGAGATTCTTCATCAAAACATATCACAAAAGCATCAAACACCTTTTAAAGCAAAGACTTCACTCCTACATTCAGCAAAAACGAATTACAAAGTTGTTGGGCTTGGATTACCAAATCATTTACAAGAAGGGGAAGGACAATAGGGTAGCAGATACTCTATCTAGAAGAGCAAATGTTGGAAATGAAGGCACACTCCTTACTATGTTTTGATTCCTTCTTAGATGGTAAAAGTAGAAGAGTCCTACAAAGAGGATTCCAAAACTTAAGAAATAATTATCAACAACTTTATCCCATCAGAATTCAAATTACTCATTCCAAGGAGGGGCCCTCAAATACAAAGCAAGAATCTATATTGGCAAGGCAACTGAATTGAGAACCAAATTACCAACTCTATTCCATGATTCTCCACTATGGTGACACTATAGAATTCAAACAACCTACAACAAGCTCAAGTCTTATTTCTACTGGCTAAATATGCAAATATCAATGATGGAGTGGGTACTCAAGTTTGATGTGTGTAGCAAATGCTAAACTGAAAATTCCCTATATACAGGGCTACTTCAGCCACTACCCTTGCCATCCTTGACCTAGACAACCATAAGCATGGACTTCATTAGAGCAATTGTTGAAGTCCAGAGGGTATGACACCATCTTGGTTGTAGATAACTTCACCATATTAGCACATTTTATCCCTCTTGCCCATCCATTCTCAACTATCACAATAGCCAAAAATTTCCTAAATAACATATGCAAGTTACACGGCCTCCCTCAAACCATTATTTATGATCACGATACACTCTTTACAAGTCTCTTCTGGCAAGAGCTTTTTAAATTACTTGGAGTAAAGTGGAATATGAGCACTGTCTACCATCCCCAAACAGATGATCAAACTGAGAGGCTGAATAAAACCATCAAAAATTATTTGAGATGCATGACTCATCTTCATCTAAATAGATGGGTAAAGTGGCCTAGTCTAGCTAACACTGTTATAACTCTACTTATCACTTTGCCATCAGTATGAGCCCTTTTACAGCATTGTACGGTTATAATCCTTCTCCACCAAATTTTCCTTCAACTCTTAGCTTCGTGGCTGCTATAGAGGAGATTACCCAGGAGAGAGAAACTATAAATGGCCTTCTTAAAGAGAATTTACAATAAGCCCAACAAAGAATGAAATTCTATGCTGACCAAAATAGAAGTAAAAGAAAATTTATGGTGGAGGGATATGGTTTATTTGTTAAAGATTTGTAATGCTTGCAGGTATGAGCCTGGTCCAAATGGTGTGTTTGTCTTGGAGTGTATTGGATTTAACTCTTCATGATGGATTGAAGATTAATGAACCCAATTATATGATGACATGGGCTTGAGTAATGTGGCTAAGCTATCTCAAAAATGCCCTTAGGCATTTTGGTTATGTAACACCCTTGTACCCCATATATGTACACCACATACACCCACATATGTAATATATGTATACCGGATACAAGAATGTCACAATCCATTTTAAATAAACCAATCTTTAACTTTAACTTATATTATAAAAAGTATTAGATAAAACATTCCTTGTTAAAATACATATATATATATATTCATTACCTAAAAGTTTAACCAAAACATTTGTTTAATATGCAGCGAAATATGTAGCGGAATATACATGTGTACATCAAAATCAATATTTATAAAAATATAGAATTTATATATGCTGGCAGTTCGTCTCTGATCTTGATGTCTAAACCAACACTGCCCTCACAATCTCAAGCCTAGACTCGACTCGATCTAGCTGAACTCTCTGGCTCAACCGGATCTACCCTGTCACCTGCGTGATAAATCACAATCGCTCTAAGCCAGAAGCTTAGTGGTACAAACCTTGATAATAATATTATTCAATTGCAATGCTAATGCACAACACATATGGATACCACAACTTATAACATTATATCTCATTATATTGCTCAATTGTTTTATAATTCATATTTCACATTAAAGCAAAGACAAGCATGGGCCCAAAGATCTAATATGTCATTCAAATTCCAGAGTTACTGCTTTGGTCCAATAATCACATTTATCTAGCCCGAAAGCGAATCATAATCACAATGAGGATTACCTCATATGTAACATCCCAACTAGGCTTCAAGGACTAGGCCCAACTGTGAGTGGGGATTTTTGCCCCTACTCCCGGTAGAATGGTTCTTGCGACTTCGACACTGTTTAGGCTCGGGGCCTTAGAGAACACGGACCTAGGTCCGGAGAAAATGGAGTCGCCACCCGGACGGGCCGGGAAAAAGAAAGGGGTGGATGACTCGATTCCTAAGGAATCCCCAACCCCCTAATGGGTTCGGAAAGTTGGGAACATGTGGGGAAAGTGAGAAATGGCCCAGCAACCCCACAACGCCCGGTTTATTGGAACCAGCCTCCTTTACAGGTTTTAATATTATAGAATTCTTAAGTATAACAATATTATCCATATTATATGCAACAATTGAAATAAAGCATCGTTATATTAAAATCAAAGAAATGTCCAAACAAAGCAAATAAATGGACACCCATCCAAGGATGGAAACATGTCCTTACATCATCCATGTCTAAACTAATAGGACACCCGCCAAAAGGTAGAAACATGTCCTTTACATTGGTCCAAAATATAAAAAGCGATTTAAATTACATGATATTTAACTAATGAGGTACCCACAAAGTGGAAACATACCTCTTACAACATTTAAAAAAAAATAAATCGATAAAAGTAAATAACCATTCATCATAAATAAATCGTTCATCAAAGATATTAAACATCAATCAAAATATAAACATTCATCCATGATAATTTAAATAAACCAAGCTTTGAACTTAAATAAATCAAAGCATATAATAAACTATATAATCAAATAAGGTAAGTAAAGATACAAGTTAGGGTTACTGTTTCTCATTTAAAGTTCTTTAATTAATATTTAGGGTTTTGAAATTTATTGGTTTAGGCTACTGTAAGTTTTAAGGGAATTGAAATGAATTAAGGTTTTATAATTTAAGAGATTGATAAGGTTCTTTGATTAATCAAATTTGTGTTTAAGGAGTAAAATCATGAAATTAGGGTTTGGATACTTTAAAACATTAGGTTTATGATTTACGGTTACTAGATTATTATTTTGGATTTACTATATTGGGTTTAAATGTTTTAGGTTTATAAGGTTTTAAGGATTAGGGTTTACAGTTTTGGTTTTGAGGGAATTAAGGTTTTAGGAAAATTAGGGTTTATAATAATTGGTTTGAGGTTCACTATTTTGGTTTTGAAGTTGAAGAAAATAGTTTAGGGTTTTTAAAAGCTTTTGGAAATAAGAAAAACGATTTAAGGTTTTTGGAAACAAAAGAAACAATTTAGGATTTTTGGGGACAGAAGGAATAAATTAGGGTTTTGAGGTTTTAGGGAAACAGAAGGATGATTTTTAGGGTTTAAGAATGATTTAAGGTTTTTGGGAAAACAAAAGAAATGAATTAGGATTTTAGGGTTTTAGGGTTTAGAAGAAACAGAAGAAATCACTTATGTTATTGAAATGAAGATCAATGTTACTATATATTTATAGATTAAGGTTTCATGTGTATATTTTTATGAATCAAGGAAACTAAGCTGCTGTGAGAAAAAAAGGATTAGATATTCAAACCTTCGTTTGTTGGTTCCACCAAAAATTGCTTTTTGGATGAACAAGAACAAAGGAAAGATGGCTGCCTTTGATGGATTGCTTGCTTGTTTGCTTATTCTTCTCTAAAAAGTTCAATTGTTTTCACTTCCAAAAGTTTTAAAGTCCGATCTCCAAAGTTTTTCAATTGTTCCTCCTTTGATTGTCCTCAAAGTTTTTTCCCGTTCCTCCAATCTCCCAAGTTTCAAAGTTTTTCAGTCCCCTATTCTATGTTGTTTTTTAGTCTTATTTATAGAAGATTTATATGATTAATTCAATTTGTTTATGAAAACTTTCATTAATTACGAAAAGGAAACTGAAACCAAATAGAATTTGGTTTCGAAAAAAATTGCATCGGAAAAATTTTGCCAGTGAAAAAAACTGTTGCGAAAAAATTTCGCTGGCGAAAAAATTGCTGTGGGAGCTACGGGCGAAAATTGGGGAGTTGGGCAGCCAGAGGCCATTTCGTCCAACCTTTTCGGCGATGAAGTTTTTCGTCACCGATTTTTCCGTTGTCGATTTTATTTTTATTTATTTGTTTATTATTATTATTTTTCATTTTTTATTAATTATAAAAACTAAATACTAAGACAAATATTATTCAATTAAGATAACACAAAAATTATTTTTGACTAATTAAAATATATTGGACCGGACTGGGTCAAAAATTAAGGGTCTACAGTTTGCCCCCTGCTTGAACGATTTGAGATTTTAGTAAAAGAGAGTGAAAAGCAATACGACTTAATTTTTGAAATGGTTGAGGTTTTGGGTTCTGGACCCGAGAGATTCGGATACTCGATCCTAAACTGGATATGGATACTCGATCCTAACTGGATTTTGATACTCGATCCTAAACTGGATTTGGATACTCGATCCTAACGGGATTGGGATACTCGATCCTAAACTAGATTTGGATACTCGATCCTAACTGGATTTGGATACTCGATCCTAAATTGGATTGGGATACTCGATCCTAAATTGGATTGGGATACTCCATCCTATCTGGATTTGGATACTCGGTCCTAACTGTATTCGGATACTCGATCCTAAACTGGATTCGGATACTTGATCCTAAATTGGATTTGGATACTCGATCCTAAATTGGAATGGGATACTCGACCCTAACTGGATTGGGATACTCGATCCTAAACTGGATTTGGATACTCGATCCTAAATTGGATTGTGATACTCGATCCTAACTGGACTTGGATACTCGATCCTAAACTAGATTTGGATACTTGATCCTAACTGGACTTGGATACTTGATCCTAACTGGATTTGGATACTCGATCCTAACTGGATTTGGATACTCGATCCTAAACTGGATTTGGATTTGGGTACTCAGACCCGTGACTGGTTACTTTGACTCGAGATTTGAATTCGATTTGATTGACCTTTTATTAGTTGAGGATTCTGGCTTAACTTGTTGTTCCATTCTTTTGTTCTTCCTTTCGCAAAATTTTAGCTATTTTTAGTTGGCCCTCATATCTTCTCCTTGCCCCTAGCATGACAAAATACAAGTGAGTTTGAAAATATTCAGTATATAAACTCAAAAAATTGAAAAGGAGAAACTTTGCCCCCTGTGTAGGCTCAACCAAAGATTTTTTCCATGCAAGCTTTGATTGATTGATATTTCTTCTCTTTGCAAAATGACTGGAGATTCCACAAGCGAATAGGCTTTCCATGCCCCCTTGATTCAATATCTTCTTTTGATTCTTTACTTCGCAGGGTATTTGCTATTCATTTTGACAAGGAATAGACAATACAAGACAAGAAAGTGCGATGTGATATGCTCATGTATGCATGATATGCATGAATGATACTTACAGTCATTCCATTGACCCACAGACCGAGGTGTTCAGCAGAAGTGTTCTCATTGGTTCCTTTTTGATGCTCGTTCAAGTGTTGTATTGGAATGATCTAAAGCTTTTGCATTTGTGGCTTTTATCTTCAAGATGTTGAAAACACGAATAATGGAGGCCCCAAATAGCAAAGATACATCCATTTTAGTTGGTAGCTTCTTCATGATCTTGCCAGTAATCATTTCCTTTGTCCAATGTGTTCTTCGAGGTTTGATAGTTCAACATACTCCCCTTAACTTGAAGGCTTCGTGTGACAAAAATATTTTTTATTTTTTGAATTTTGATTTTGAAATTAAGTGTTGGCTTTACTAGAATCGATGTCAATGTACCTCAGGATTTGATTTTTCCAAATTAACATATCTATAACATGACAACCTTAGTTATCGTACTAAACTCGGGAATCATTTCTATTTAAGCAAGAACTGTTGCACTTCAGATAGGCACATACACATTACTTGGCCAAAGGTCTCATTGAGTTTAAATATTATCTATCTCATATGCATGCT
The DNA here is from genome assembly GCA_947685225.1 of Garcia nutans. Lineage (NCBI taxonomy): Eukaryota > Viridiplantae > Streptophyta > Magnoliopsida > Malpighiales > Euphorbiaceae > Garcia > Garcia nutans. The sequence continues at coordinate 44,895,927 of CANTUV010000045.1, forward strand.
TATTCAAACTATCTCTACTAATAGACTCTACCTACCAAGAGAGATCAACAGTTCTTTGATAAGCTTGAAATGGGGTTTATAAGGGACACAGGTTTAAGTGAAGGCTATTTTGAGATTGGAGCTGGTGTGACACAAAGGACAAACCTTCACACTACAAATTTCTTGTTGTCTTCTTAGCATTAATCTAGATCTTGATTGGAACAGTCTTTGCCCTTGCAAAAAGTTTAGTACTCAAATTCATTTCTTTTCTTCTTCTCCCTTTTCTTTCTTTTTATTTTTCTTACTCTTCCCTTTTCTTTATCTTTCTTTTCCTTACTTTTCCTTTTCTTTGAGCATTTTATCATTTTGTCCTTCTTTCTTGTAGGACTGTCAAGTACAGAACTTTCAAGAACTGAATGGTCTTTCTCCTTTTTCTTTGATTTTGATTAAATCTTTGGTTGGATTGGACCAATTCAAGTCAAACTGTCATTATAAACCAAATGGAAGCCTTTTGCTGCTTTAGGTAAAAGAGAACTCAGTTGGCTTTCTGAACTGCCTTTGGGTATTATCTTTCTTCTCTCTTTTTTTTTCTTTTTCTTTTCTCCTTTTTTCTTTTGTCTTTTAAAAGAAGAAGAAACAAACTGTCTTCTTTTATCTTTTTTCTTCTTTTTCTTTTTTCTTCTTTTTTTTCTTCTTCTTTTCTTTTCTTCTTTCTCTTTTTTTTTGTTTTTTTTGTTTTTTTTTTTGTTCTAGCTCTAAAAGGGTTGTCTTGTTTGTACCAACTTGGGTTTCTAATAATGGATGAGTGGAGTGACATAAATCTTCTTTAATAGGGATAAATCATTTGTTACTCTAATGTTGTCTTGATATATTGGAAATATTAAGTGAACTTCAACTACCCTTATGGTCTTGAAAACTTCGACTACCCTTATGGTCTTAAAAACATCAACTACCCTTATGGTATTTAGAACTTCAACTATCTTCATGGTCTTGACTATTCATTTCTTTCTTTGATCTTCTTGCCTCTTCACCTTAGTGATCATAAGATTTGTCAAAAGTATCACAACAGCTCAGGATAGGTTTTTGGGATTCGTAAGCCAATGAAAATAAAGCTAAAATTTTATGAAGGCTCATAGGGACAACTAGGGATGGATATTTAATTGGGTGGATACTAGTTGTTGGCTCTTCAAACAATGCCTAGATCATTTCTCTCTTAAATAAGCAGAGTTCAATTTCACCTCGAAAGTTTGTCAAAGCATGTTCTAAGACTGACTAGGACCTAGACAAAGATAATTATGCAGGAGCCCTCTCTAAGTAAGCATATACAACTCAATGCTATAGAGCAATTTCTTTACCTAGTAAAGTCATTCAAGTCATTATGCATAATTATATTAATTCATGAATCATCAAGGTAGATTCCTCATTGGTTGAGCACCAAAATGAACAAAGACCAACAAAAATTTTGATGAAAGTAATTTATTCAAACAAATTTAAACTTGAAAAACAAGATTGTTCAAATTAAATATTAAAGAAAGTAAAATTGAAAAGCAACAATCAAGCTAAGAGAAGTTCATTGAGTTGGAGTTGAAGACACTTCATTTATTTAGACATCTCAAGGGTAAGGATTTTTTCCATCATCAAAGATCATTATTTCATCATCCACGGTTAATCCAAACTTGTTTAATAGTACATCCTCTTTAGCAACTTCTCTATCCATATCATGATGAGATGACAAGATAAAACTCTTCATGAAGGTTGCAAGCGATGGCGCCCTTCCAAATTTAGGTAGAGAATTATTCTTAGTGTTGTGGTTATTAGGCTCAGGCAGTTTACCATTATCAATTAGATCTTGGATCTCATGCCTCAATTGAGTACATCTATCAGTCTTATGTCCTTGAGTCTGATGAAATTGACAAAAAGCCTTAGTATTAAGTTTTGGGAGTAAAGGATTTGGCAAAGGTCGAGGAGTTAAGGGTTGTAACAATCCCCTCTTTTGTAGCTTATTAAAAACCCAAGATAGTGACTTCCCCAATTTCGAAAAATGCCTCATTCCTCCTTGACCGGTGGCATTAACATTAGCTTCCTTTTGTTTATTTTGATTGTTAGGCTGATAATTCCATTTTGCAGGCAAATGGTTCTTCTCTCTTTCCCCTTGACCTTTTCCACTGGGGTGATAGCCGCCCTTATTACCCCACTTAGATAGCACATGGTTCGGTTGGTCTTATAGAATAGGGGTTGGTCCCTCATTTTTCACTCGATCTCTACTAGTGAACATGTTCTTCATGGATGCTGTCTTAGCATTGTTGATGATCTCTAGAATTTTAATCAACTGGGTCTTCATGGTCTCAGCTAAGGCCTCTTTTATTTCTTCCATTTTGGCATTGAGGGCTTCATCCACCATTCTTTGGATTTGTTTGGGCTCCATTGCTTTTGGTGAGCAAGTAATTGAGTCGTTGCTAGATTTTTTATCTCCGGCGTAGGTCGGATTGTTGTAAGCTTTTGAACTGTTGTAATCCAGGGTTGTGGGCCAGAGAGGATCAATGATATGAGATGCAAATGTATGCATGTATGCATGTATGCACAAACAATTAACAAAGAAAGATAATTAGGACGCTCCTTCCAACCTTATAACATCCACACATGAATGGCGAGTCTCTTTTCCTAGATATATGGTTAACAAAATACCAACATGGGGCATCTTAATTTTGAATAATTCCCTCGGACGTTTCAACCAATAGTTATATTTTCAAAAATAAAAATCAATCCATGATAATTCCTATTAATTAGGTTTTAATCCATTTAACCAACTAATGTAGCTTTTTATGCTATGTTGGATTAAAATTAAATTAAGAGGTTTATTATAAATAGATTTCTCACTTGAAAAAGTAACTAATGATTCATGCCAAAAACAAGCCCATGATTAATTATTCCTAGTATAAACTAGGCTCACAATTGATTTTTGGTATTTCATAATTGACCTAAATAATTTGCAAGCTCTTTGTTAAAGAAAGGTTGGATAAAAATAATTTTGTTTCTAAGCCCATTGTAAAAAGATTTTAGAAAAAAAAATGGACTTTGGGCTTAGTATTAAGGTTATGAGCAAAAGAAATTTTGATTTGTTTTTAGAAAAGTTTTGTCCAAAGACCATCTTGAAAAATTTTGAAAATAGCTTCGGTCTTTTGGATTTACAAAAAATTTTATTTTGAGCTTACAATGTACTTAGGTCATATTAGAAAAATAGCAAACCAAATAAGCCATGATTTAAGCCAAGACAAATTAACCATAGTCAAACAACATGCATTTGGAGTAAAAACCTAAGGAAAGTAACTAGGCCAATTACATGAGCTTTAGTCTTTGGGTAAAAAGGCTTAGGTTCCCATAGCAAGTATATACCAAATGGTATGAGGCTATGAGTGGTATGTCATGCTCAATCTCCATACCTTTAGTGAAAGTATGGTATCCCTTACATAACACAACAGGGGTAACACGGGCGTCCTAACTCACACACAATGCAATCTAAAATAATGCAATGCATAATATCATTATAAGAAAGAATAAAATAATAATAAAGACCAACGGAATCAACTTCTCTTATCTCCAATGGAGTCGCCACTATGAGTGGGGATTTTTGCCCCCACTCCCGGTGGAATGGTTCTTGCGACTTCGGCATTGTTTAGGCTCGGGGCCTTAGAGAACACAGACATAGGTCCGGAGAAAATGGAGTCGCCACCTGGACGGGCCGGGAAAAAGAAAGGGGTGGATGACTCGATTCCTAAGAAATCTCCAACCCCCTAATGGGTTCGGAATGTTGGGTACGTGTAGGGAAGGTGAGAAATGGCCCAGCACCCCCACATCGCCCGGTTCATTGGAATCGGCCTCCTTTACAGGTCTTAATATTATAGAATTCTTAAGTATAACAATATTATCCATATTATATGCAACAATTGAAATAAAGCATCGTTATATTAAAATCAAAGCAAATAAATGGACACCCATTCAAGGATGGAAACATGTCCTTACATCATCCATGTCTAAACTAATAGGACACCCACCGAAAGGTAGAAACATGTCATTTACATTGGTCCAAAATATAAAAGCGATTTAAATAACATGATATTTAACTAATGAGGTACCCACAAAGTGGAAACATACATCTTACAACATTTGAAAAAAAAATAAATCGATAAAAGTAAATAATCATTCATCATAAATAAATCATTCATCAAAGATATTAAACATCAATCAAAATATAAACATTCATCCATGATAATTTAAATAAACAAAGCATTGAACTTAAATAAATCAAAGCATATAATAAACTATATAATCAAATAAGGTAAGTAATGATACAAGTTAGGGTTACTGTTTCTCATTTAAAGTTCTTTAATTAATATTTAGGGTTTTGAAATTTATTGGTTTAGGCTACTGTAAGTTTTAAGGGAATTGAAATGAATTAAGGTTTTATAATTTAAGAGATTGATAAGGTTCTTTGATTAATCAAATTAGTGTTTGAGGAGTAAAATCATGAAATTAGGGTTTGGATACTTTAAAACATTAGGTTATAATTTACGGTTACTGGATTATTGTTTTGGATTTACTATATTGTGTTTGAATGTTTTAGGTTTATATGGTTTTAAGGTTTAGGGTTTAGGAAAAGTAGGGTTTACAATTTTGGTTTTGAGGGAATCAAGGTTTTAGGAAAATTAGGGCTTAGAATAATTGGTTTGAGGTTCACTGCTTTGGTTTTGAAGTTGAAGAAAATAGTTTAGGGTTTTTAAAAGCTTTTGGAAATAAGAAAAACTATTTAAGGTTTTTGGAAACAAAAGAAACAATTTAGGATTTTTGGGGACAGAAGGAATAAATTAGGGTTTTTGAGGTTTTAGGGAAACAGAAGGATGATTTTTAGGGTTTAAGAACGATTTAAGGTTTTTGGGAAAACAAAAGAAACGAATTAGGATTTTAAGGTTTTAGGGTTTAGAAGAAACAGAAGAAATCACTTATGTTATTGAAATGAAGATCAATGTTACTACATGTTTATAGATTAAGGTTTCATGTGTATATTTTTATGAATCAAGGAAACTAAGCTGCTGTAAGAAAAAAAAGGATTAGATATTCAAACCTTAATTTGTTGGTTCCGCCAAAAATTGCTTCTTAGATAAACAAGAACAAAGGCAAGATGGCTGCTTTTGATGGATTGATTGCTTGTTTGCTTATTCTTCTCTAAAAAGTTCGACCGTTTTCACTGCCAAAAAGTTTTAAAGTCCGATCTCTAAAGTTTTTCAGTTGTTCCTCTTTTGATTGTCCTCAATGTTTTTTCCCGTACCTCCAATCTCCTAATTTTCAAAGTTTTTCAATCCCCCCCCCCTTCTGTGTTGTTTTTTAGTCTTATTTAGAGAATATTTATATGATTAATTTAATTTGTTTATGGAAACTATCATTAATTAGGAAAGGAAACTGAAACCAAATAGAATTTGGTTTCGAAAAAAATTGAGTCGGAAAAATTTTGTAGGCGAAAAAAACTGCTGCGGGAGCTACAGGAGAAAACTGGCGAGCTGGCCGGCCAGAGGCCATTTCGCTCGCAGGATTTTACTACAGGAGAAATGGCCCAAGGCCATTTCGTCCAGCCTTTTCGGCGACGAAGTTTTTCGTCGCTGATTTTTCCGTTGCCGATTTTTATTTTTATTTATTTGTTTATTATTATTATTTTTCATTTTTTATTAATTATAAAAACCAAATACTAAGATAAATATTATTCAATTAAGATAACACAAAAATTATTTTGGACTAATTAAAATATATTGGATAACACAAAAATTATTTTTGACTAATTAAAATATATTAGATCGGACTGGATCAAAAATTAAGGGTCTACACCAACCCAGCTTCAAGGGTCTGCTATATCATGTAATACCCAACTAGGCTTCAAGGACCAAGCCCAACCCAGCTTCAAGGGATTGTTACTTTTTCGGCATACCACCAACAACAAAACTCTGAAAATTGAATAACATACTAAGCACACAATTCTTTCTTAATTTCATTATCAAATCTTTTTTCATTTTCTCATGATCATTATAAGCAAAATGCCTCAAATATCCCATTTATATCAATATAGCCATCACAAATGGCTTCACACACTATCATTAGTGTATACATAACAAGTTGCATAATCCATACATTTTGAATCATCATTATATATTTCACATAGTTCATATTATACAAATCATAACACTATTCTCATGCACCAACAATATAATAGGTAACTTAACATATTTTCCAACCAAATGTGTTAAGTCCCAAAGTTATGTAAATGTATGCAATCATTTAAGGCTTGTACTTACCTCTAAGAGCAACAAACACCAATTCTAATCTCATCTTCCAAGATATCCTTCAACACTTGGATTGGGGTAACTCAAATCTTTTCAAAACGTAATCCAAATGTTATTATACATACTCACTTAGTGATACACATAAGAAAATAAAGAAGAGAACTATCTAGGGCAAACTCTACACATGACACTCTCAACAACACGGGCGTGTCCCTGACTGTGCCTTAAACCCATAACACAGAAGCTTTGACATGCTCAGTGATATGGGCGTGTCATTGCACGTGTCAAATCTCCTTCAACACAGAAGCTATGACACGCTCAGTGATATGGGCGTGTCACTACACGTGTCAATACTCCAACACAGTAGCTATGACATGCTCAGTGACATGGGCGTGTCACTAGACGTGTCAATACTCCAACTACACAGAAGTTGTGACACGCTCTGTGACATAGGCATGTCACTACTCGTGTCACCAACACTAAAAATAGAACTAATGACATGCCCAAAGACATGGCCGTGCTACTGGGCGTGTCAGGCCAAAAACCTAAAATCGACACCAAAAATGCCACATCCAACAAACATCTATCAATAACCTTATCATCACCACACAAACTTAACCAAATCCATCAATATATCACAATAAACTTGCATAAACATCAAAACAACTCAATTGTAAGTATCAAAACACAATCACAACCATATTTCACAACTCAAATCTTACACAATCCACAACTCTTATTTTCTTCACCAAACTTAACCTTTTCTTCAATCCAACCCCAAATCAAAGTTAACTAAACAAAACAACCTCAAACAGGCCAAAATCAACCATACAATCAACTGCACCAAACATCCACCAAATTCATATACACAAACTCAAAAGAAATTAAAGAAACAAGTTGGAAACTTACCAAATATGAAGAAAAATCCTTAAAACTCCAACTTGATCACTTGAAATCCTTCAATATCTTGAGTTAGCAAGAAATAAAACCTCTTTTTCCTTTGCTAATGGTGATGGTCGGCCCTCTTGGAGAAGAAAGAAGAAGATGATCAAAATAGTCAAAACCACTCCTCTTCACTTAACCACATAAATTCCCACTTAATCTCCACCAAGCAATTAAATTGTTATTATAATATTATAAATATCAAATATCATCTTCCACTAATATTTAATTTCTATTTAAATAATTAAATATATCATTTGACCAACTCAACTTGTTAACTTGTATATGTTGCGTATATATCTCCATACATACAACATATACACACTTTCCTTTCTCCTTTCTTTCCACTTAATTATATATATACACCATATACATACTTAGAATCATTTAATTCAATTTCAGCAATTAGCATTTCCAAAATTTTAGGGTATTATTTGGGATATTACAATTCTCCCCCTCTATAAATAAATTTCGTCCTCGAAATTACTTGATCTCAAGTCTAAAACAACTGGGGATACTGATCTTGCATCACTTGCTCACTCTCCCAAGTTGTCTCTTCCTTAGCATGATTCTTCCAAAGAACCTTCACAAGTGGCACTTTCTTATTTCTCAACTCTTTCACTTCATGTGCCATAATAGCCACTGGTTCTTCTTCAAAAGTCAGATCCGGACTCACCTCAATAGATTCCACTGACAAAATATGAGATGGGTCTAACCTGTACTTCCGTAGCATAGAGACATGGAAGACATTGTGAATTCGATCCAATTCGGGCGGCAAAGCAAGTCTATAGGCCACTGGTCCAAGTCTCTCTCCAGTACCTCATAAGGTCCAATGAAACGAGGACTTAACTTTCCTTTGCGGCCAAATCTCAAAATTTTCTTCTAAGGAGACACTTTCAAAAATACTTTTTCTCCTATACTAAACTCTATGTCTCTCATCTTCAAATCTGAATATGATTCTATCGGTCTGAGGCTGCTTTAAAATAATCCCGAATTATCCTCACTTTCTCTTCTGTTTCTTTAATCAAATCGGGACCAACCAACTTACCTTCTCCAACTTTATCCCAACATAGAGATGTCCTGCATCTTCTACCATACAATGCCTTATAAGGTGCCATTCTAATACTGGACTAATGACTGTTGTTATAGGCAAACTCAATCAGTGGTAAAAATCTTTCTCAACTCCTAGAGAAATCAATGATACAACTTCTCAACATATCCTCTAAAATTTGTATCACTCTTTCTGACTGCCCATCTGTCTGAGGATGGAAAGCAGTGCTAAAATGCAACCGAGAACCAAAAGCATCATGCTAACTCTTCCAAAACCTTGAAGTGAACTGGGGTTCTCGATCCGACACCAAAGAAATTGGGACTCCATGCAATCTCACTGTCTCACTAATATACAACTCAGCCAACTTCTCAAGAGAAAAATCCATCCAAAGTGGAAGAAAATGAGCTATCCTCGTCAACCGATCCACAATCACCTAGATGGCATCATGCTTCTTCTGAGTCAAGGGCAAACAAGTAACAAAATCCATTGTTACTCGCTCCTATTTCCACTCTGGCACTGATAAAGGTTGGAGCAACCCCGAAGGAACTTAGTGCTCAACCTTCACTCTTTGACAAGTGAGACATTTGGATACAAACTACACTATGTCCCTCTTCATACCTGACCACCAATAATATTGATTCAAATCATGATACATCCCAGGGTGCATAGCAAAAGCCGACTAATGTGCTTCCTCCAAAATTTTCTTTTTCAATCTTGCATCATCAGGAACACACAACTTATTTCTGTACCATAGACTGCGACCACTTCTCATAAGAAAATCTCAACTCTCCCCCTTCCGACAATCCAAAATAATCTTCTAAATTTTCTTATCTGCCAATTGAGCCTCTCTAATAAGATCCAACAACATTGGTCTCAATTGCAACTGAGCCAACAAAACACCATCATCACATGATTCAAAATTAGCATGCAACGCTCTCAACTCAACAAGCAATGAGAGCAAATAAGCAATCAAACTTGCCAAAGACTTTCGACTTAAGGCATCAACAACAACATTTGCCTTACCAGGATGATAATCAATCAAACAGTCGTAGTCTTTAATCAACTCTAATCACCATCTCTACCGAAGATTCAGCTCTCTTTGAACACCCAAGTATTTCAAACTCTTGGGATCTGTATAAATGAAACACTTCTCCCTATACAAGTAATGTCGCCAAATTTTCAAATCAAAAACTATGGCTGCCAATTCCAAATCATGCATCGAGTAATTAAACTCATGTGGCTTCAACTGCCGAAAAGCATAAGCTATGACTCTACCCTCCTGCATCAAAACACAACCTAAACCACTATGTGAAGTATTACTGTAAATCATCTATGGTTTATCTTCCACAGGCAAGGTAAGAACAGGAGCTTGAGTCAACATCTCCTTCAACTGCTCAAAGCTTGCTTGACACCGATCTGTCCACATGAATCTAACTCCCTTTCGAAGTAATCTGGTGAGTGGAGTAGCTATCAAAGAAAAACCCTTCACAAACCGTCGATAATAGCCTACCAAACACAAAAAACTTCTAACCTCAGTCACTGTCTTCGGTGGACTCCAATTCAAAATAACTTCAACTTTACTCAGATCAACTCTTATACCCTCTGCAGAAACCACATGACCGAGAAAAGTCACTTGATCAAGCCAAAACTCACATTTAGATAGCTTAGCATACAATTTCTTCTCTCTCAAAGTCTGCAATACAATTCGTAAATGCTTGTCATGATCCTCCTCATTGTATGAATACACTAAGATATCATCAATAAAGACCATCACAAACTGATCTAGATAGGGTCTAAACACCCTATTCATCAAATCCATGAATGCTGCTGGTGCATTCGTCAATCCAAAAGGCATTACTAAGAACTCATAATGCCCATACCTTGTACGAAAAGTTGTCTTAGGTACATCTTCCTCTCTGACTCTCAACTGATGGTACCCTGATCTCAGATCAATCTTAGAGAATATTGTTGCTCCCTGATTTCAGCAACTGTGGGTATACTATCAAGCTGAGAACCTACTACTCTAGTATCTACAACATGAGCAAGATAAGCCTCACATCCTTTCCGAATCAACCTCTTAGCAACAGCTAAAACAAACATGGATGAAAGATGTCTCTGGTCACTAGATACCATCACACTCCCACCATCACAAGTTCTTAGGGTAACACACTTTTGCTGACAATCTACTGCCGCCCCATGCTTAGATAACCAATCCATGCCTAAAATTAGGTCATACTCCTTGAAAAACATTTCAATCAAATCACCAAGGAACTCCTCATCATGTAGCACAACTTAACTATTAAGATGCACCTTGCTAACTACAACACTATGCCCTAAAGGATTTGTCACCAAAACATCAAATTCTAGGGACTCTGAATGTGATTCAGTCACAGGCAAGATAGATGCACTTATGTATGAATGAGTAAATCCAGGATCTATTAGAGCAAGAACTGAAATACCAAATAAAGAAAATATACCTGCAATGACGGCTGAAGCATTCGGCTGCCTCTGCATCACATACACTTGCTGTTATGGCCCTACCTCATCTGGTCTACTGCCACTAGATGTAGAGCCTCCTCTCTGACTAAACCCAGGTCGACCACCTGTACTAAAACCTCTGCCCCCCTCGACCTCCCTTAACACTGGGTCGAGAAGCTACAGTATCAGTCTGTCTATCCTCCGGTAGCTCAGGGCAATCTCTAAGGAAATGATTTGGTGATCCACATCTATAACACACTCCTGGTCCACCTGTCTTCCAGCAAGCACCCCCATGTGCCCTACCACAATGGACACATGTATATGAAACTGGTCTCTGAACCACTGGAATCGGAGCTCTAGCTACAGAAACTGTTGGTCTCGATCTTTGCCTCTGATGTTGTACTAACCTACCAGACTACCTCTAGCCCCTACTGAACCTCAAAAAATAGACTCCTCTACCTCTCTTCACAGATGAAGACCCAGCCTCACTCAGGGGTCTCCTAACTCTAGTCTCCTCCTCAGTAGCAGCTGCTGCAATACCCTGTGATCTCTCAACACTCCTGTCAGCTGCAACCAACTGAGAAAAATCTTAATACTAGGAGCCTACTATAACACACATGATAGAGAGTCTCAACCCTTCCTCAAATCTCCGACACGGGTTAATCTCATAAAAAATAATTCCACTAGCATAATGACTCAACCGAATAAACTCTATCTCATACTCTGTCACTGACTTGGTATCCTGTCTCAAACTAAGGAACTCCATCTTCTTTGCATCTTTATACTCCCTCGGAGTATACTTCTGCTCAAACTCCCACAGAAAATCATTATAAGTCAAGGTTGGTGGATCATCCATCGCATGTGGAACCGTCTTCCACTAATCATATGCATCTCTCTACAGAAGAGACCTGGCATAATCAAACTTTTCTTCAGGAGTAGCATGCAGCTGAATGAATGCCCTCTGAACTCTATCTAACCATTGCTCAGCTACTGCAGGATCTGTAGTGCCAAAGAAATCCTCAGCTCCAAACTTCCTCAATTTATCATACTGCCTCATCGGTACTTGCAGCTGCAGTTGTGGTGGCAGTGGCTGCTGAACTGGAGCCTGCCTTAATAACTCTACCATATGTCGTAACCAAACCGGTGGAATCTCATCAAATGCTGGTCTCTCTGGCACAGGAGTAGGTGCCTCTCCAGGTATCTCAACCCTAGCTTCATCTCTACCCTTAAAATGAGCTACACTCTCAGTACTACCCTCTACAGACTGATATGTCTGAGATGCCATCACTATCTATATTTGCAAATACAGTAAAAGATTACCTCATCAAAGATCAGAAACTGCTAGTGCCATTACATGTATCTTATTTAAAAACCATTTAAAAATCTCCATTTTCTTTTCCTTACAGTTCACCTAGGTTGAGAACTTCAAACCTAAGCTCTGATACCAAAACAAATGTAAGACACTTCTATCCCATATACGTACACCACATACACCTACATATGTAATATATGTATACCGAATACAAGAATGTCACAATCCATTTTAAACAAACCAATCTTTAACTTTAACTTATATTATAGAAAGTATTAGATAAAACATTCCTTGTTAAAATACATACATATATATATATATTCATTGCCCAAAAGTTTATCCAAAACATTTATTTAATAAGCAGCGGAATATGCAGCAGAATATACATATGTGTACATCAAAATCAATATTTATAAAAATATAAAATTTATACATGCTGGCAGTTCATCTCTAATCTTAATGTCCAAACCAACACTGCCCTCACAATCTCAAGCCTAGACTCAACTCGGTCTAGCTGAACTCTTCGGCTCAACCGGATCTACCCTATCACATGCGTGATAAATCGTAATCGCACTAAGCCAGAATCTTAGTGGTACAAACCTTGATAACAATATTATTCAATTGCAATGCTAATGCACAACACATATGGATACCACAACTTATAACATTATATCTCATTATATTGCTCAATTATTTTATAATTCATATTTCACATTAAAGCAAAGACAAGCATGGGCCCAAAGAGATCTAATATGTCATTCAAATTTCAGAGTTACTGCTTTGGTCCAATAATCACATTTATCTAGCCCGAAGGTGAATCATATTCACAATGAGGATTACCTCATATGTAACATCCCAACTAGGCTTCAAGGACTAGGCCCAACCCAGCTTCAAGGGTCTGCTATATTACGTAACACCCAACTAGGCTTCAAGGACCAAGCCCAACCCAGCTTCAAGGGATTGTTACTTTTTAGGCATGCCGCCAACAACAAAACTCTAAAAATTAAATAATATACTAGGCACACAATTCTTTCTTAATTTCATTATCAAATCCTTTTTCATTTTCTCATGATCATTATAAGCAAAATGCCTCAAATATCCCATTTATATCAATATAGCCATCACCAATGGCTTCACACACTATCATTAGTGTATACATAACAAATTGCATAATCCATACATTTTGAATCATCATTATATATTACACATAGTTCATATAATGCAAATCATAGCACTATTCTCATACACCAACAATATAATAGGTAAATTAATACATTTTCCAACCAAATGTGTTAAGTCACAAAGTCATGTAAATGTATGCAATCATTTAAGGCTTGTACTTACCTCTAAGAGCAACAAACACCAATTCCAATCTCCTCTTCCAAGATATCCTTCAACACTTGGATTGGGGTAACTTAAATCTCTTCAAAACCTAATCCAAATGTGATTATACATACTCACTTAGTGATACACATAAGAAAATAAGGAAGAGAACTATCTACGGCAAACTCTACACATGACATGCTCAACAACACGAGCGTGTCCCTAACCGTGCCCTAAACCCACAACACAAAAGCTTTGACACGCTCAGTGACATAGGCGTGTCACTGCACGTGTCAATTCTCCTCCAACACAGAAGCTATGACACGTTCACTGACTTGGACGTGTCACTGGACATGTCAATACTCCAATAACACAGTAGCTATGACACACTTAGTTACATAGGCGTGCCACTGGATGTGTCAATACTCCTACTACACAGAAGCTATGACACGTGCAGTGACATGGGCGTGTCACTACTCGTGTCACCAACACTAAAAACAGAACCAACGACATGGCCGTGCTACTAGGCGTGTCAGGCCAAAAACCTAAAATCGACACCAAAAATGCCACATCCAACAAACATCTATCAATAACCTTATCATCACCACACAAACTCAACCAAATCCATAAATATATCACAAGAAACTTGCATATACATCAAAACAACTCAATTACAAGCATCAAAACACAATCACAACCATATTTCACAACTACACCAAACATCCACCAAACTCATATACACAAACTCAAAAGAAATTAAAGAAACAAGTTGGAAACTTACCAAATATGAAGAAAAATCCTTAAAACTCCAACTTGATCACTTCAAATCCTTCAATATCTTGAGTTAGCAAGAAATAAAACCTCTTTTTCCTTTGCTAATGGTGATGGCCGGCCCTCTTGGAGAAGAAAGAAGAAGATGATGAAAATAGTCAAAACCACTCCTCTTCACTTAACCACATAAATCCCCACTTAATCTCCACCAAGCAATTAAATTATTATTATAATATTATAAATATCAAATATCATCTTCCACTAACATTTAATTTCTATTTAAATAATTAAATATATCATTTGACCAACTCAACTTGTTGACTTGTATATGTTGTATATATCTTCATATATACAACATTTACACACTTTCCTTTCTCCTTTCTTTCCACTTAATTATATATATACACCATATACATACTTAAAATTATTTAATTCAATTTCAATAATTAGCATTTCTAAAATTTTAAGGTATTATTTGGGATACTACAGGTTAGTTGTCACCTACTCTTATAAGGGCCTTGCTTTTTGTTTTTGCTCCACCGATGTGGGATATTCTCCAATACTCCTCCTAAAGTCCAACTAGCCTGGCCCAGTTGTAACTTGTCTTAATTCATCCTAGGCTTGTGTTCCTTAAGTCTCAGAGGCTTCAGGTCTTTCTCCATTTTTTTTATGCCTGAGCTTGTACTCCTTCATTTAGAACCTCAGAGGCCATAGGTTATCATCTAGATCTTCCTCACTGAGCCTTCATTTTTTGAGGCTTCAGGTATTGGGCCGCAGGTCTTGAGTTTTTTATGGGCCTTGGCTTGTTTGTTTCTTGAATTTGCCAAGTGTATTTTATCATCTTAGACCTTGGATCATTGAATTGTTAGGCCTGTTGGGCTCTAATACCATGTTAAAGATTTGTAATGCTTGCATGTATGAGCCTGGTCCAAATGGTGTGTTTGTCTTGGAGTTTGTTGGATTTAACTCTTCATGATGGATTGAAGATTTATGAACCCAATTATATGATGACATGGGCTTAAGTAGTGTGGCTAAGCTATCTCTAAAATGCCTTTAGGCATTTTGGTTAGTTGCCACCTACTCTTATAAGGGCGTTGCTTTTTATTTTCTCCACCGATGTGGGATATTCTCCAACAATTTGAAACTTTAGCCTCATAAGCAATCCTCAATGAATGTGAGAAGGCATCTAAAATTGGCAGCAAGATAATATGGTCCCTATGAGATCATTGAAAAAATAGGCCCTACGGTTGAAGTTGCCACCAATTTTAAGAATTCATCTAGCATTTCATGTTTCCTTGCTTAATAAGAAGATTGGAAACAATTGGTGCCAGTAATTCAACTACTTAAAGATGCATGAAGGCAAATTTGTCACTGGACCTGAGAAATTTCTAACTTCAATAGTGATTTTAAGAGGGAACCAACATATCCAACAAGTGTTAGCCAAGTGGATTAACCTTCCAAGTATAGACTATTTGGGAAGACCTAAGCTTCATCGAGAAATGATTCCCTAACTTTTTGTATTCTTAGGGACAAAAATGGCTTAAAGGAAGGGGTATTGTCACGTATAGAAGAAGAAAGAAGGAATATTGATAGAATGATGAGAATATGATGAGAATGATGTGTTGTGAATAGAACAAGAAGAATAACATATTACATTCTTAGGAGGCGGAGAAATAGAGAATTAGGGAATTTAGTTATTTTACTTAGTTTTGGCATTTTGTTAGTATGTTAGGCTAAGTAGAGAAGACTGTATTGATTGAAGCATTATGATACAATTATAATTATTCCTTCTCCTATTCTTTCTTCTTCTCCTAATTCTTCCTATTCTCTTCTCTATTCCTTCTAATATCATCTCTTTATTCTTGTTTACTTCTAGTTAGCTTAATACAATCAGTTTCATTGCTGATACATAACATCAGCCAATCTTCTTTTTATTGAAACATTCAATGGATACATTTAATGGATGGAAATTCAAGTAGAAAATTATAGGAAATTTAGTCTAAGGTTCAACATTTATTTTCCTCTTTGATAAATGTTTGAAAGATTCAAGTTAAAAGAAAGGGTTAAATAATATAAAATATTATCTAAAATTATAACAGTAAAACAATCTTAGAAACCTGCTCAATGTGCCTCAAATTCAAGAAGGCACTCATAAGATCACTTCGAAGAGAGAGAGAGAGAGAGAAGCTAGCCAACACCAAATGATAACCAAGTTAGTGTAGTATTGACACTATAATCCTACAAACTAGCATTTTGCTAATATTAAATGACACCAAAAGGAAGTTCAATTTGAGGTAGAATATTATACCCGTAACATCTACAGCACCTCCAAGTGCTTCACTTAAAGCAAAACCACCACTATAGAAACAAACATTCAGAACTTTTTGGCCAACTGAAATTGTTGATGTAAATTGACAGCTTTCGCGTTGATTAGCATAAAATCCAGTCTTCTGGCCCACCAATGATATTGCATAAAAAATCTCATTTTCTACAACCTGCAGCATTAAAGTTACGGGTGGCATCACATGGAAATAGTTAATGGATTCGCATGGAAGCCAAGGCATTTTCTGCAGGAAGGCATGCCTGACTTAGCATGTGCATGTAATTGGTGCTTTTTCATGCATAAATATAAGGATATCTACAAATTATGATGCCTTGAGCTTGAGTAGGAATTAGCACAAAGGCACTTTCATTGAGGTGCAATATCCTTGACAATTATTCAACATAAATATATTTTAGATGCCAATATATGGCAACTTTATGAAATAAAATTTGAAGCATTAATGGTACCATTGGAATAAACATAAAATGCATTAATTATTAAAAATTTAATATCAGCACTATAGGATAGAAACAAAACAAATTAAAATAGTATCTATTAAGTAGAGAGACAGCAAGAGACATCAGGTATGGATTATGTGTTTTCTCCTCTCATTGATGTATCATATCAAACTTCCAAACAAACTTTGGCTTTGCCTTTGAGGTATACCTAAGACTTCAGTAAAACAGTAGCAGTATTGAGGGGATAGATAACATTCTGAAAGGACAAAGGAGTAGATAATCATATGAGAAAGGCATCGAATGTCCCAAGGCATGTCAAAATTACTTTGCACAGAAGTTTAACTTCAAACTAAGGCTTAGAAAATGTGAAGTTTGAATTGCTGGTGAAGGAGCTCGAATGAAAAAACTGATGAAGATGCAGTATGTAACAATTTAAAAGCATATTGTACCTTTGTCTTTTCAGGAAAAAAGGATAGATGCCTTTCTTTCAAATCTGATACATCCATTCCTTCTTCTTTTAAAATTTCAACTGATGGTCTCCAGTTTATATGATTAATTTCACCAACTCTACTGATGCAAGCCTCTACTTCACCTTTGTATTCCTCAACCCATGCCGCAGAAGATGCTATTACAGCTACATCTCCAAAGACATCAACAATTAATCCAGATAATCTGCGGTAATGTGAGTCAATATGCAACTTGCAAATAAGTGCGGTAGTAAGGACATAAAAAATAAAGTACAAAGTCAGGAGATACAATGAAAATCAAGGGTAAGTCCTAAAACATAATTGCTCAATTTGTTGAGGATTGAGAATTTACTTGGATACTCTTTGGCCAAACTAGTTTGGATTTCGAGAGAAATTTGTATTTTATTTTTTCTGGTCTAAGCTTGTTGTTCAAACAAGCCGAAAAGTGAGGTTAGATAGAAAACGATGAAGGAGCCAGGGAGAGACCAAGTGGACCATGATCCCCGTAGCCCCACAAATATTCTAACAATACCATAAGAAATGCCATTGGCTCTTCAAATAGTATAGAAGACCCCCCCCCCCCCCCCCCCCCCCATTCTATAAATTTTCTTTCATGGATGTTTATAATGGTCAAATGACTACAATGATGCACAGGCTCAAGATAATTTAACTTTTAAAGCTCTTACTAACAATTCAACCAGAATGAGAAATATTTTTATTTATTATCTAATACATATTATTAAATAATGTTCTCTCTCAACAACCAATCAAACATAATGCAAACTATACATCACCTTGATATATTCAATTATTTATAGTTCTAAACCTTTTAAAACAAGTAATTATAGATCTACATTCCCTATCTAGTTCTTTTGAGATCAATTTTCTTCTTTCATTTTTTGAGAATTTCAATATATGATTAATTAAGTTAAAATTCTGAAAAAAAAAAATTAAGATGTTGGCATCACCACACTAATAACATTCTCATAATTTCGATATAGATAAAACTTAAAAAACTTTTTGACACGTCATAATAACAAAATATCCTTATGAAAAATGTCTTTGATTATTCAATATTATTTACATGTAATTTTTTAATTTATGTGAAATATATCAATTTAATTAAAAAAAAACAAACACAAATATCTGCATAATATTTTCAAATTTCTTAAAAAAATTTCATGATCATATTTTTATTTGGCCCAGTTAAAAAAAATTCTAACATCATCTCTAGTAGAAAATGTATGTTTAATATAAGATAGTTAAACCAAATATGGTTTAGATTGAGTAAAGTAGATTATGGCTTAGATTTGGGTATGATTAAAGACCATTCTTTCGTACTTAAAGTTATGATGAAAGTTAGCTTCTTTTGAGGTTCAAATTTCAAAACTTGTTTATGTTTGAACTAAGTGCTTGCAATAAATGTATGCTCTACCATTACTCCATATAGTATCAAACTCGAAGCTTGTTTCTAAGCCCAAAAACAATAATATAATTCCTATAAAGGGGCATTTAGGACCAAGCCTAATCTTGATGTATCAATTTTTAAATATAATGACAGATTAGTTACTAAGGGTTATGCACAACAACCAGGAGTAAATTATTGTGACATATCTGAACTAGTAGCCAGACATAATACGACTAGGCTATTGATGACACTTGAAGTATAAAAAAGGTGAAGAGCATGTCACAAGGATGTCAAGTCAGCCCTTTAGATGAGATTTATGTAGAACAACCAAAAATAAGAGCATGGTTTACAAGTTGAATAAGACTATTTGTTGTTTCAAGCAGGCACCAAAAGGCTTGGTACAACAATATTGACACCTACCTAACTGCAAGATTAATGCCTACCTGACCAATAAAGGGTTCAAAAAGAGTGACAATGTAGCAACTTTGTTCATTAGAGGAAGTAAGAGTGACAAACAACATTAGGGACGATAATGTATCGAATATTTTTAAATATCCGACCCATTCCGATCTATTGACATAAGGTATGAGTAATTTATAAATGGGTTTAAGTGGATACGGATATTATTTTTACTACCCATGACAGGTCCGGATCATGTTCGGGTTTAGACCCTTGGATACCCATTATCCGAACCCGATTATATATTAATTATATTTTATTAAAATTTTAATTATACATTTATTATATTTTATTTTAATTATAAAATTATGTGGTATGAAATTATTTTTAATAAAATTATGTTAATATTAAATTTTTATTTATAATTATTTAATTGAAAAAATTATAATTTATATTTTAAATTTCATAATATTTTTAATTTATTTTATTTAAATGGGTTTGGGTAATAAACGAATAGTACTAAATGGATTTGGAATGAGTATGTGTATAACCATAACGGAGTTTAAATGAATTTGGATAGTTTAAAAATTAAACAAGTTCGGATTTAGGTAGGGCATGGCAATTTTAGCCAGTACCCTACCTGTTGCCACCCTTAAACAACATAATGTCTTAGTTTATGTTGATGATCTCTTGGTAATAGGTTGAGATTCAGAGTTGCTAGAATATATTTAAGAAGAAAGGAAGTTGGCATTTAAGATGCCAGATCTTGGGGAATTGAAACACTTCCTTGGTAAGAAAATGTCTCAATACAGTGAAAGCATCATTTTGTCCCAAACAAAGCATACATAGGATCTATAAAAGAAATTCAAAATGGAGAGAGTTTAGGGTTTAAGGTTTAGGGTTGCAACTTCTCTTGTGATGAATGAGAGATTTGCAAAAGATGAAAGAGATATTAAATCAAACTCTATAATTGGATGCTTACTGTACCTAACAACTTCAAGACCTAATTCAATGTTTGCCGCTTACTTACTATCAAGTTTCAAGCAAGCTCCTTGTCAAACTCACTTGGAAGTAACTAAAAGTGTGTTGAGGTGTGTGAAAGGCATTGCAGATCTTGTGATACAATATTTGAAGAAAAAAATGAGTTTTAGAAGGTGGGTAAACAGTGAGAAGGTAGGTTGTGTTGATCGATTCAAGGAACACCACTAGATATACCTTCACCCTTCATCTGAGAGTTTTTTCCTAGAATTCAAAGAAGCAAGAGGTTATATTTTAGTCCATATTTAAGGCATAATGTACAGTGGCAGCAGTTGCTGCTAACCAAGCAATTTGGTTAGGAGAAGTCCCAAGTGATTTGAAGATGGACCAAGGTAAAGAAACTATTATACATGTAGATAACAAGTCAACTATTGCTATAGCAAGCAACCATTTCAGCATGACTTAACCAATCACAGCAATTAGAAATTTCATTTCTAAGGAGAGCTAAAAAGAACCAAGAAATTCACCCGGTGCACGATGACACTGAGGAACAACTTTTAATATCCTAAACAAGTCCCGGCCTAAAACTAGAATTGACACTAAGGGAAACGCTTGGTGAATCAAAGAATTGAGAACTTACTCAAACGCTTTTTAGTCAAAATAGTTTGAACTTTGGGAATTTTGTATTTAATTTTATTGTTGTAAGCTTGCTGTTCTTGCAAGCCTGAAAGTAGGGTTACTTAGGCTGATAAGATAGAAAAGCCAAGATGGGTTAGATTGAGTTCGTACTTGAAGTTATAGAAACTCAACTATGTAAGAGTCAAATGAATGAAATGCACCTTCTTTCAAGGACCAATAATCTCCAATTTCATTTTAAGAAACAACATTTGTAAAAATTTGATCAACCAAAATAGAAGATGTTCTAGTAAATAAAGAATAATAATTATTGCACCAATGAAATAGTCAAGATCAGAACCTATCTCCTTCACTATTGACAAGGTGATATGCATTTGTGTGAGTTGAGGGAAGACGCAACTTCCTACGCAACTTTATGGCTGCATTAATTCTCATTTCAATTAGTTTATCCATGCTCAATGCACAAGAAGGATCTCTGCAAACATACAAATGAAGTTAAAAGGGTTTTCGTAAAGGAAAACCAACCAAAATGTGAGTCCTTTAAATAGTAAATACATGCAAACCTTATTGCTTCCTCCTCTAATTGCATAAGCCTAACACTGAACATCGATACAGAATTATAAGAACCCCAAGCAATTGGTTTCTCTGTGCCATCAGCTACCAGCACAATATCTCCAGTCCTAGGTGGTGGTCTACCTATTATTCTATCAATTGCTCCACTCTAAACCATTGGGCTTCCCTCCTTAAACAGTTGAGCCTTCCCTTTTTTCAGTACAACCTTAGCAATGCCTAGTTCACCAAATCCAAACCCAAATCAATTTCAATTAATTATCAGATATTTGAAGAAAACGATAAATTATTACAGACCTGCTGGGTGAGAAGAAGCAATTTCTTGGAGAGTAGATAACAATGAACAAATAGGCAGCGACTTCACCAGGCGAGACGGTAGCATCTTGGCCATTTTGCACTTTAGCCGCGCGCTCACCCAGCTGCCCGATGAATTTATAACAAGATAGCTTTCCTGAAAATATTTCAACCTTAGTGGAAATTTTTTCCTTCACGGGGGAACTCGTAAAAATATTATTTGAGTTAAAAAAAAATTTCCTCAACGCGTCCTCCTGCACGGAAAACTAAGTACATGGCTAACAGTAATTAGTTTTTTATTGAAAAATAACATTTTTTTAAAACTTTAAAAGAATTCAAATAAATTTTAAAGTTCAATTTATATCTTTGTACAAACTTAGGAAGATTTTTACACCTTCCCCTCTTCTCTCTGTTAAAGAATATTCTTTTGGGAGTTTAAAGACATACGAAAGATAAAGAAAGATCAATGTTTTGTCTTTAAAAAAATGAATATATTTTATAAAATTATTTAAAAAATAAAAAATCACCAAAAAAAAACCTTTTGAAAAAATTCATAAATAATTCTAGACGACATTTACGCACAGATACTTTTGACAATTATACACTTCCAATGTAAAATAATGGTCAAATTAGATGGGTTATTACTTTTTGAGTTTTATTTTTAAAAATAATGTATATATATATATATATTATTTTTAACTTTTTATTTTTTCACTTTCATTAAATTCTTTATTTTTTCTTTAAAATATGTGATATTCTTAACAACTACCACAGCTACAACTACTACTACTACTTCTCCTTCATCAAAAATATTACACATATTATTAATGCATCTTCTTTTTCTTCTTTGATTTTACTTTGTTCTTCTTATTTAACTAGGAATAATATGAGTATTAAATTGTAGACATAATAATTTAATTGTATATATTTGAATAATCTATATAAATATATAAAAGATAAGAAAATGAAAATTCATCTAATATTATCATGTCATCTATTTTTAGAAATACTACAATGTCATAATTTCTCAATTTCTCATCAATTTTTCATTTTCATATTAATTTATCAATTTCACTTTCTCTCTTATTGATAAAAACAAAATTAAATTTGATGTTAATTTAATATTTAATACTTTATTCTTTTAATTAATTTTAATAATTTATATAAAAATATAAAATTAACTAATTAATTATATTTGTGACTTTTAATCTTTTATTAAATAATTACATATTAATATATTTCATAATATTAATATTAATTATATTATATTAATTTCATAATATCAATTTCTATTTTTTAAAAATTTAAAAAGTTTTAAAAATATATGGCTCTTGACATTCATAGTAAATTAAGTATATATTAAATAATTTATTTATAATAATGATTAATTTATATTTTTTTTAGAAATTTAAAAATTAAATAATAAAATATATAAATTTTAATATTTCTAACAAATTAATCATATATTGATAATTTATGTAATATTAATATTTAAATTAATAGCACTTTCAATTAAAATCTAATAATTATAAATTTTCCTACTTACATTTTTCTCCTTATTTGAAAAAGTTTCTTTAAATTTCTTTTTTTGTTTATGTTTTTTTCTTATTTTTATAGAATTTATAATTTTTTTAGCAAAAATATATGTATTGTTATTGATTAAAAAAAGTGTCATGTTATAAAATAAAAGATTATATTTACTCATCAATATTATTTTAATAAATTATCATAAAAATTGAGATAAATATTTTATTTTATATTTTTTACAATATAATTTATTGTTAATTTACATCTAAATTATTTTTATTTATTTATTTATTATATTTATTTATATTTTTCTATTCTCCTTACCACATAATAGGAAGGTAAGAGAATATAAAATATAAGATTTATAGTTGCTATGTAAATGAATAAAAAAATATAAATTATAATTTTATAATTTATTATTAGAAAAATTAAAATTTAAAAAGTTAAGAATTTAAAAAGATAATTTTAGAAATATTATTGAATCCGAATAAATCTGGTTGAACCATTGATCAATTATCAATCTGGATCGGTGTTTGATCCATTTATAAAAATATTACTCCTTATTAAAAAAATTACTATATTAAACAACGATAAGTCGTTTATGAAAAATAATTACATAAATAGAAAATAAAATATTTAAAAAAATTATAAGTACATCAGCAGTTAGTTTGAATTGAACGAAAATGTTTAGATTTTTCTTTATTTTTTTGTGATAACAAAAATTTATTTTGTTTTTATTAAAATAGTATATGTAGTTTTTTTAATGAGTCAAATAATTAGTGATAAAAATTAATTTAACACAATTTATTAATATTATTAGGGTTTATATGTATATTACATTATAGTAAATAATTATTTCTCTTATAATATATTTTATTATATTTAATCTGTAGTGAGTTTATGATGAAATATATAGTTTTAATTTTTTAATTATCTGTTAATATTTATTTTTATTTAATATTTTATAGTTTATTAATTTATTTTATTGACTAATGTGACAAAATATATTAGTGTAAATTAATTATGCTCATGATCAAGTAAAAAATTATATCCGCGCATGGCGCAGGTCGACAACTAGTTTAATTAAGATTGTACATCTCATTTTTGTGTTTGTAGCTTTTCTGTCTCTCTCTTTTTTCTTTTGTATTGTTTAACTACAATACTAGATTTTTTTTGTTCTTGAATTAAATTGCCTTTTACATATTCAATAAAATATTTTAAAGGAAATTTTTTTTCATTTGTAATTTTTTTTTATTTTTAGTAATTTGTATTGCATAAATTGACATATGTCATTTCTTTAGAATTGTATTTGTTCCATTTTAATTTGTA
Source organism: Garcia nutans (assembly GCA_947685225.1). Lineage (NCBI taxonomy): Eukaryota > Viridiplantae > Streptophyta > Magnoliopsida > Malpighiales > Euphorbiaceae > Garcia > Garcia nutans. The sequence goes on from CANTUV010000045.1 coordinate 44,920,498, forward strand.
TTTGCATTTGTATTATTTGTTTGTGTGTAAAGGCTAGAACACAACACAGCCACAATATATATACAATATTTACGCAACATATCATCGACATTTATACAACATTTGCACAATATATCTGCAATATTTATACAATATATTCGTCACATATATACTATAATTAATAACATATAAAAACTGAAAGATAATATATCTATAAGATATACATTATAATTAAGCAACATATTAAAATCGTACAAGATATAAAGGTTGGAAGATAAACATATGTGCAACATATGCATAATACATCGATGTATATGAAGGCTGAAACATAACAAATTTACAATATATATATATAATATCTGCAAACATACAAAATGATGTTATTAAGGTTCTATTTTTTGAGATTTTTCTTATAAAATGATGTTGTTTTCTCTTGAAGTTATTATTTTACATTATAGTATTTGAAATGGCATAAGTCTAGTAGTACGTGCATGCATATTACACCCCAAAAAAGGATTTGGGAATATGTCATGGGTGGAATCACTTTGACTATCCTTTAGTATATCTAAGGAAACTTACTAGATCGATACTACTCGTTATCCTGAGATTTATCCTAAATAAACTAAGGCTTGAATGCAAAAGTAATGCATGAAAAAATTTAAATTTAATTAAAGGTCAAGCTAAGTTTACTTTGAAAAAGGTTAAGCCCATTAGCCCACTTAAAATTTTTCTTTTGAAAAATATTTTATCCTCAATGGAGTTGGCAACTGTGAGGTTCTGCCCTAGCACCAGTCCAGCTATCCAAAGTATGGGAGCTGAAATGTTCATTTGGACTAAGTCTCATACAAAAGAGTACTCATATTCGGCTTCCACGGTAGATAAAGCAACTGATACTTATTTCTTACTAAACTAAGAAACTAGGCAATCACAAAAAAAAATGGCATGTACTAGTCGTGTTTTTTTCTATCCAATAGGCTACTGGCATAATCCGCATTTGAAAATCCTAAAATATCAAATGATGTATTTTTAGGATACCAAAGTCCTAAATGCAATGTTCCACTTAAATATTTTAAAATCTTTTTGATGGCATTCAAATGTAATTTTTTAGGGCATAATTGAAATCTAGCACAAAAATAAACACTATATATTATATCAGATCTAGAAGCGGTAAGATAAAGAATGTACTCATTAGGGTACTCATCAATTTTCTTACCAAATTCATCTTTGTCTATTTTTAAGGATGTACTCATTGGGGTTTTGCTTGCTTTGCAACCATCCATCCCAAACTTCTTAAGAAGTTCTTTTGTATATTTGGATTAATTGATGAAGATATCATCCTTACATTGCTTAACTTGTAAATCAAGAAAGAATTTGAGTGCACCCATCATACTAATTTCAAATTCTCTAGTCATACAAGAAGCAAACTCTTGGCATAAAGATTCATTAGTAGCTCCCAATATAATGTCATCAACATAAATTTGTACAATTAAGATTTTGTGCAATTTCTTTTTAACAAAAAGTGTAGTATCAACTTTACCTTTTACAAAACCATTTGCCAACAAATAAGCACTTAGTCTATCATACCAAGCACTTGGAGCTTGTTTCAATCCATATAATGCCTTAGTTAATTTAAAGACATGATTTGGAAATTGATAGTCCTCAAAACCTGGAGGTTGTTCAACATAAATTTCCTCATTGATAAACCCATTTAAAAATGCACTCTTGACATCAATTTGAAAAAAATTTGAAGTTCATATGACATGCAAATACAAGTAAAATTCTAATTGTTTCTAATCTACCAACAGGAGCAAATGTCTTATCATAATCAATGTCTCTCTCTTGGTTATAGCCTTTGGCTACCAATCTAGCTTTATTTCTAGTGATAAGACCATCTTCATCAAGTTTGTTTCTATACACCCATTTGCAACCAATAATTGGATGATCCTTAGGTCTAGGAACAAGCTCTCATACCTTGTTTCTCTCAAATTGGTTGAGTCTTGCATGGCAATCACCCAACATTTATCACTATTAGCCTCTTCAATAGTCCTTGGCTTAATTTGAGAAATAAAAGCAATATTAGAATCTAAATATTTAAGCTTGGATCTATTAGTTACTTCCTCTGAAAGTGTCACCAATGATGAGTTCTTTTGGATGATCCTTTTAATAATGCCAATCTTTGGATAGTTCTTGAGTCTCTTCTTGTTCCACAATTTGTTCAAGCTCATCATTGTTTTCCTTTGGATTATTATTTATTTCAGGCTCTTTAATGTACCTATAAAATCATCAAGAACACTATCTTCAGATCATCAAGTTTAGAGGATTCATCAAAGATAACATGCATTGATTCTCAACTACTAGAGTTCTCTTATTAAATGCCTTATATGCTTTACTGACAGATGAATAGCCTAAGAATATACCTTCATCAGATTTGGATGAGAATTTTCCAAGGTTGTCCTTGGTATTCAATATGAAACATTTGCATCCAAATACTCTAAGGTATGATATTTTAGGTTTTCTTCTATTCCATAGCTCATAAGAAGTTTTATTAATAAAAGGTCTTTTGAACACTCGATTTGCAATATAACAAGTGGTATTAATGACTTTTGCCCAAAAGTAAGAAGGTAAATTATACTCATTGAGCATTGTTCTAGCCATTTCTACTAAGGTTCTATTTTTTCAACCACACTATTTTATTGTGGTGTTCTAGGAGCTGAAATATTATAAGAAATTCCAAGTTCATTGCAAAAAATTTCAAAATTATTATTTTTAAATTCTTTGCCATGATCACTTCTAATAGATGTGATCACGTATCATTTTTCATTTTGAACTCTTTTTGCAAAATTTTGAAATGATTAAAAGCTTCATTCTTTTGAGCTAAGAAATTAACCCATGTAAACCTTGAGTAGTAATCTGATGCGTACCGTTAGCTATATGCAATTACCGCAAGTGCACGGGTCGCTCAAGTAATATAGTAGTGAGTGAGTGTCGTTCCTTGGGGACAAGGCCAAGTACTAGTGCAAATCTTAATCGTTGTTTAGTGAATTAATAGTTGTGTGATGTGTTGTAACGAAAATCAGCTAATTAATGAATGAAAGAAAATTAAATGTTGTGCACAAAAGATTTATAATGATATTAATAGAACTATCCAGATATTGAATCCCCCTAGCCTCAATAATATTTATAAACAATCCATTCAGCTAAATCGTTTAATCAAATTGAATTGGCATTCCTCTAACTTAGATTAAAGCCTCTCTCGAGTGGATTAATCCCTAATCACTAAGTAGAGTGCCGGAATCTCTTCTCAAAACACAATTAAATAGGTCATGCATTAAGGACAAGGAACTATAAACCAAAGGATCTTGTAGGTCTATCTCTAGTACCCCAATCAATCCTCAATCCTTATGAGTATTCAATTCACATCAAGCTTTCTCAAGTCAATAATATGAAAATAATAACCAATCAACAAGCATGCTATTATCAATTGGAAATAACAACAAGTATCATAAGAATAAAACAACTCAATTAATTGATTCAACTGAATACAATTGTTCAATTCATACAAATTGGCTAGGGTTCATCAACATCTAGATAGAGAAAGATTTAGTTCATATTAACAGCTAGAAAAATAGAGTAAGATAAATGAGTAAGAGAAACCAAACAATTCATGGCAGTGAATCTGTATTTCTTCACTTGAGCTCTTGATTCTTGGTTTAGGGCTTGAGTATGGTGTGGATCTTCCTTCAATCTCAGCTCAAGACCCTTCTCCTTGCTCCAGCAGATGGCTCTTCCTCCTCTTCTTTCTTCTCTGTTTCCAGAAATGTTCCAGCAAAAACTGTTGTTCTCCTCCCTCTCTTCTCTTTTTATTTCCCCCCAAATCTCCAGCCCATTCCTCCAGCTCACTAAACCCCTCCATTGTCTACCACTTTCCCTTGGTTCATCACTCTTTTTCCTGATTTAGGCAAGCTCTCTTTTTCTTGTTCTTTCTTTTTGACAAAGGCCAGCTGTTGTCCCCCACTTATTCCCCAATCAGTGCAAAGAATCTCACTTTTCGACAGGTGACACGACCACTGACACGCCCATGTTACTGGGCGTGTCATAGGCACTGTGATCTTGAACCAAAGGCATGTCCACTGACACGTCCGTGTTACTGGGCATGTCATAGCTACTGTAAGTCTGAAAAAAAGGCACGTTCTTTGGCACGCCCGTGGTACCGGGCGTGTGACAGCTACTGTGAGTCTGGATGAATTACACGCTCATTGACACGCCCGTGGTCCTGGGCGTGTCGCAGCTACTGTGACTTTGGGTAAATGGCACGATCATTAGCACGCCCATGCAACTGGACGTGTCATAGCCATTGAATGCAGTAACAAGGGCACGTCTAACGACACGCCCGTGTTCGTGGGCGTGTCCATTGATAGATTTTGCTCTTTTCTTCTACTTTCATCCGTAATTGCTCCGAAATGATCAAAAGCCTCAAATTATCGAGAATTCCTGAAATTATCCTTAAATTGCACTTTGAACAAACAAATTAAACTCAATTTGATAATAATCATATTAAGAAATGGGAATAAAATATCATTAATTGTGTACTTATCATAATCAATGAGTACAAATGCATACAATTTTTCTCCTAGGATCGTAACTCTATTTAGTCCAAACAAATCTAGATGTATTAATTCTAGAGGTCTAGATGTACTTACAATATTCTTATATTTGAAGGAGCTCTTATATTATTTTCCAAATTGACAATGTTCACAAATTTTATATTTATTAAATTTTATTTTAGGAAGACCATCTACAAGTTCTTCTTTACAAAGACATTGTAATTGATATATATTAGCATGTCCCAATCTTCTATGCCATAGCCAAGCATCATTACTAATAGTGACCAAACATTCAAAGGCATTATTGGAGTGAAGATCAATTTTATAAGTGTTGCCAATTCTGTTTCCATTGAATGCAAGTTCACCGCTAGAAGAGGTAATTTTGCAACCTTTATAATTAAAGTTGACATCATATCATTTATTACACAATTGACTAACACTAAGTAAATTATGCTTCAATCCATCAACCAACCATACATCATCAATCATGTTCTTACCTAGCATACCAATAGAACCAATGCCTATAATTTTTCCTTTAACATTATTTTCAAATGTCACATTACCTCATTGCTTGTAAGTAAGAGTTGTGAAAAGTTTTGCATTACCGGTCATGTGCCTTGAGCATCCACTATTTGCAAGCCAAACACTTTCATTGATAGTAGATTTTAGGCATACTTCATTGGTGTGATCATTATCATCTCCAATAGCCATGAGATAAAGATTTACAATTCCTTGCTCTTCCTCATCTTCTTCTTCAATTGAGGAGTCATCATCTCATGTGGCTTTGAGAGATTTTTTCTTTTGCTTATCCCATTTCTTCTTGCTCTTCAATTTGAAGTAATCCATTTTGATGTGACCTGTCTTGCCATATTCATAGCATTTTATTTTATTCTTCTTCTCCTTTTCTTTGAAAGAGGATTTTGATGAATTACATTTATTTGCTTGCCATATCCTCTTTTTTGTCCATTCAATTACTCTTTTAGATAGCATGGTCATTTCTTCATCATCATCAATATCTTCTTCACTTGAGCTCTCAACATTTTTGGTGACTTTGAGAGCAATTGCTTTTCTCTTATCCTTTTCACCTTTGTCATCTTCTTTTGCAGTGTGCAATTCAAAGGTGAGAAGTTTTCTGTCTAGCTCATCGTCTTAGTGTGCTAAGGTCATGAACTTCTTCAATTGAAGAAGCCTTTGATTCAAAGTTCTTCCTGGCTCTAAGTGCTCTCAATATTTTGCTATTAACATCACCTTGATTATAGAATTTTAATATTTCTTCAAATCGTTAACAATAGCAAGTAATCGATTTGTCATTTTGGTGACATTTTCATTGGACTTCATTTTTTAAAGTTCATACTCATGTACAAGAATTTGAGTCTTGGTAAATCTCACTTGGGTGGTACCCTCATGATAATTCTCAAGAGTTTTTCAAATGATATATGCACAAATAAGATGTTGAACTCTTTCATCTTCTTTTCTAGATAAAGAAGTTACCAAGATGGAGGCTGCCCTATTATTCTTGTAAAGAGTTCTTTCTTGAGCACCGGTCCATTTTTCTCTACGGAGAGGCACTTGAGCACCATCAACCTCATGAGTAGGAGGCTTCCATTCATTTTTCACATATTTTTAAAGCTCAATTTCAACACTATCAATGAACGAATACATCTTATATTTCTAATAAGAATAATCTGTTCCATCAAAGTAACGTTTAAGATTGGAATTGAGTTTTCCATGACATGAAGAGGTTGAGGTATTGGTTGGAGGAATGGATGCCATGATGGATCAAATTTTACAAATAAGCTTCTTAAAATTTTAAGGCTCTAATACCAATTTGTGAGCGGGGATTTTCGCCCCCACTCCCAATGGAATGGTTCTTGCGACTTCGGCACTGTTTAGGCTCGGGGCCTTAGAGAACACGGACCTAAGTCAGAGAAAATGGAGTCGCCACCCGGATGGGCCGGGAAAAAAGAAAGGGGTGGATGACTCGATTCCTAAGGAAACCCCAACCCCCTAATGGGTTCGGAAAGTTGGGTACGTGTGGGAAATGTGAGAAATGGCCCAGCACCCCCACAACGCCCGGTTCATTGGAACCGGCCTCCTTTACAGGTCTTAATATTATAAAATTCTTAAATATAACAATATTATCCATATTACACACAACAATTGAAATAAAGTATCGTTATATTAAAATCAAAGCAATGACCAAACAAAACAAATAAATGGACAACCACCCAAGGATGGAAACATGTCCTTACATCATCTATGTCTAAGCTAAATAGGACACCCACTAAAAGGTAGAAACATGCCCTTTACATTGGTCTTAAATATAAAAGCAATTTAAATTACATGATATTTAACTAATGAGGTACCCACAAAGTGGAAACATACCTCTTACAATATTTGAAAATCAAAAATAAATCGATAAAAGTAAATAACCATTCATCATAAATAAATCATTCATCAAATATATTAAACATCAATCAAAATATATAATAAACATTCAATCACGATAAATTAAGTAAATCAAGCATTGAAATTAAATAAATCAAAGCATATAATAAACTACATAATCAAATCTAAAATTAAATAAAGCAATAAATGTATAATTTAGGGTTCGCATCTTAAAATAGGATTTTAGAATTTTAGTTACTAAATTAGGGCTTTGGAAAAAGGAAAGTTAAATACGCGGACTCATAATACACAAATGAATATTGACCCCTTCGACGAGCCCATACGGCGGTCCCGCTAGCTGGTTAGCGGGCGGAGGTTAAGGGGGCAACGCCCCTTGCGAGGTCGGGGACAGCGCCTCAGAAAATTTTGAAAATTGGTTTTTAGGGTTGTAGGTTTTGGTGTTGAAAATTAAGATTTTAGGGTTTAAATTAACTAGTTTGGGGTTTTAAATTCAATAAATTAGGGTTTAGGAAAATTTAGGATTTACTATTTTGATTTTGAGAGAATTAGGGTTTTTGGTGTTTCGAAAATTATGTTTGATTTTAGGATTTGAGAAAACAATTTATAGTCTTATAAAGCTTTATGTGATTTTTTAGAAACTGTAAAATAAATTTAGGGTTTGGACATTTAACAAAAAAATTTGGGAATTTTGGAAAAAAGTGAAAGGAAAACAGTTTAGGGTTTTTTAAAATTTTTTGGAAATAGGAAAAACGTTTTAAGGTTTTTAGAAACAAAAGAGTATTTTTTTTTAGGGTTCTTAAGGTTTAGAAAAGATAAAACTAGGGTTCTTAAATTTTAGAAGAAATAGAATTAGGGTTCTTGAGTTTTTAAAAGAAACAGAAGGAATGTTTTAAGATTTTTGAAAAACAAAGAAACGAATTAAGGTTTTTAAGGTATTTAGAAACAGAGGAAATCATTTAAGGTTTTTGGAAACGAAGTTCAGGTTATTACATCTTCAAAGATTGAAGTTTTGAGTGTATAATCTTATGAATCACATAAAGAACGAAGCTACTGTAAGAAATAAAAAGAAATTAAAGATTCAAACCTTCGTTCGTTGGTTCCACCCAAAAATTGCTTCTTGGATGAACAAGGACAAAGGCAAGATGGCTACCTTTGATGGATTGATTGCTTGCTTATTCTCCTCTAAAAAGTCCGATCGTTTTACTGCCAAGTCCCTTCAATTTTTAAAGTTCGATCTCCTCCCCCTTTTTTTTTGTGTTTTTTAGTCTTATTTCTAGGAAATTTAAATGATTAATTTTAATTGCTTAAGGAAATTGTATTTAATTAGGAAAAGAAAACCAAAACCAAATAGAATTTGGTTTCGAAAAAAATTACGTCAAAAAAATTTCGCTGGCGAAAACTGCATCGGGCTGCGAGGGGCTACGAGCGAAAACTGGCGAGCGGGCTGCGGGCCATTTCGTCCATTTCTGTCGCCGATTTATTTTTATTTTTATTATTATTATAATTTCTAAAAATTATAAAAAATAAATACTAAAACAAATATTATTTAATTAAGATAACACAAAAATTATTTTAGACTAATTAAAATATATTGGACCGAACCGGGTCAAAAATTAAGGGTCTACACAATTGTTGTCCCAAGATGGTAACCAAGAGTGGGGGTGATGAATTAGTTATTTTTAAGAAGTGATGGTAAATTAGAAATTTAAAAACAAACAAAGCAAGAAAAGAGTATAGTAGAGAAGAACATGCACAAGGAGTTTATAGTGGTTTGGATTACCTCGATCCTACAACCACTTCCTTAACAACTAGTTAAGGTTCCACTAATCTTGAGTTTTTACAAGCTCAACTCTAACTTGGTATTTTCACAAGCTCACACCAAACTTTTACATTGTTTGAGTGTAATCCTTATAAGCCAACAAGTGTTTTTTCAGGCTCACTCTAAAATCTAAGTGTTTCAAAGCTCATACTCAAATTTACAATGGTGTTCAATGCTCACACCCAACACTCAATGAATATAAGTATAAATTTTGAAGCAAGGAAATGGAAGATGTTTATCTTAGCAATTACAATCACAATCTTCTTCAAAAATGAGGTTTCTTATGATATTTATAGCTTTCAAGACTTTAACTAGCCGTTTGAAGTAGGAGTCAATATGTTTAATTCTTCTTTCCCACTTTAATTGTTGTTCAGAGCAAGTTCATGGTCAGACTAGGATTAGTACAGTAGGCTTAGTCTCGGTGTGTTCGGTCTTTAGCTTTAGTCCGGTCGACTTGGGTTTGGCTTGGTCTGACTGAGCTCTAGTCTGGTCATGCTCTCCATTTTTCTGACAAAAGTTATCCAACTGTTATTATATATGGCATCCACCAATTGAGTGGATAAGTAACATCTATCATATTTGAATCTTGTTCCAATGGTACGGTCGAAATGTCTTTGGTCTGGTCAGACTGCTCAAGGTATGCTAAGATTTTGGGAATATCAGTGATTGCGAAATGTACTGGAACTTTATTGGGCTTTTGGCTTTGGCTTGGTCCGATCGGATTGCATCAAGTCTAGTTGAGCCAGACATGATATGCTTAAATCTTCGGAGTACTAGGGATCATGAGCTCTACTGGATGTTTTACGAATTTTTGCTCGAGCTCAGTCTGGTCAGACTTCTTGTTGGTCCAATCGTGATAGTTTGTCCATTCACAACATGGGAGTAACATTGAGCATGAATTGTGTTGGATTTTTTGGCTCAAACTCAATTCGATCAGCTCAGGCTCAGTCCTAGCTGCTAAGGCTGGGTCCTATCATATCATACTTCAATTTGGTTGGCTCGGCTTTGGAACGTTCGTGCTTTTTTCACCTCGTTTGTGGAACGCTTGTCAGCTTAGTATTGGTGCGGTCAGACTTGCTTTTGGTTTAGTAGCTCGATAGTAGTGTGGTCATACTATAGCTCGGTATGCCTGGCTGTTCTTGAGTCCAGTCGGTCTATCTTGTGGTCCAGTCGAGCTCTTTGAGATTTCTTCAAAATAAAGTCATGCAAAATGTAACTTGGTACAAATATTAGTTCTATTTAATTTGATTGCCTAAGATCAAAATAGAGATCAATTGTTTGACTAACAAATTCATCCATGAGCTAGATAGAAGTAAGCTTTAATTTAAATTACAAGTAAATGCCTAAAAATAGGGGATCTCAACTTTATGGATTCTAAGATGGACACACATTCCTCAAAAGAAATTAAGTAAACAATAAAACAAAGTGCATATTTAAAGAATGAAATAAAATAATTAAAAAAAAAAGGAAGGGAAATTTTTGTTGTTAAATAGACTTGGTATTTGGAGCGCAATTTCAAGTAAGGTTGCATATCTCATTTGAATAAGAATCAAAGCTGATGCAGTTCTATCCATTTTGCGATAGTAGGTTTTAACTTAAAATTTTAATTTTTTGTTTGTAATCTTTTAGGATGTGTTCACTTGTAAAAAAATTAGAGCACTTTTCTAAATTATAAATGTTTATGTTTACAAAAACAATTTTCTCAAATTAGAAAATAGAAAATAGTTTTTAAAATTTTTAATTTTAAGAAGATTTTGAAAAACATATTTAAGATGTTCTCTAAAATTTTAATAGAGTCCAATTTTCTAAAATTTCTCTATGGAAAACACGGAGTTTTTCACAATGATTTAAAAAAATCTCTATTCGAATCTTACCAGCCCCAATTCTCTGCAACTTTTCCCGTCTTTCTGTCTCCTCCTCTACTTAATCCTTTCTGATGCCTTTGGTTGTAGATTTTTCTTGGAATTCTTCTCTTGCATGTTAGTTTCTCTTCTTTTTGTAATCATTTCTGCTATCAAATTCAGATCAAATTTATTTGTTAGTTTTCTCTTCCTTTTGATTTTGAGTTTTTTTTTTTTATGATTGGAATTTATTATTTTTGAATTTCTGTCTCTATTTGATATTTATGAGTTTATGGATTAATCTCTATTTGCTACAGTTAACAAAAAGTTATGTTTTTGATAATTTTCATTTTTGGGATTTTTGTTTTAGCTGTTATTATACATGTATTAGACATGATTCATATTTCTTTTAGGTATGCATCAAATCACCGCTATATATATATATATGTTTTTTTTTAAAAAAGGAACTTAATGTAATAAACTCTTCAGTTTGCTTTATTCGGTCTCTTCCTCTTGATGGTTCTATATGGTGAATGCTTCTTAGAGCATTACAGGTATGTTATTGGTTATATCATAAGATGATTAAATACAAATATTTATTGATTCATAATATAATAATAATGTTTAATTTTTTAATTAAATTTGACATTAATTTTAATGCATGCGACTAAAATATAACAATTATAAAACATTTTTTGCAACTACTATCTACTAGCGACTATCTATTCCATTTATTGAATCAAAATATAACTTATTTTCTACAATTGGAGTTTGAAATGGATTTTCTACTACTATATATTCTAAAAACAAGCAATTAAAATGAAAATCCTTCATTTTGATTTTACAATTTTACTCCTCCCTCTCCAATTCTTAGTTCTGCTTCAAGCTACAATGAATTAATGTATACCTAGAAACCCTAGGCAGTTATGAGATTTTCCTTATTATAGGCTCTATAAAGATTAAGTGCCTGTTTGGTTTAGGCGTTGCTATTAGTATTTGGTAGGTGGATATTAAGAGCCAAACTTTGACATATAAAATTTTTTTATTTGTTAGCATTTCTTAACTGTTCATTACTAAATTTAATGGAGAAATTATATGTAACCTCCCTATTTATTTAAATAACTATTATTATATTATTATATTTTATCTTCTTTTTCAGTACTGCAGCTAAATAAATCTTTTTGACTTCTTTTTTTTTTCCAATTTTCAATGCAATTCACATACCATCACATGTTCAAGGAACCATTATGTTAGCCTTAAGCTGCTAGCATACAAATACTTTTCTTTCCTCTCTCTCACTATCTCTTATCAATATGTGTGGTCCTGTAATTATATGTTGTGCCTACGACATTTGTTGGTTAGTTGAGCTCTCTTTGTTAACTCACTTTTGATACTTACAACATGATATTTTCAAGTCCCTTTGTAATCAAATCTCATAACTTTTTTTCATAATAGTATTGCACAACAAGAGAAACAAAGAAAACAAACATCAATTTGCAATGTTTACTCTATCACAACTACAAATTAGACCAATTACAAAGAAACAACCTTATTATTGTGTCAAGACTCATCATCGTTTACTTCTTACTCTTTGATTAAAGATTAATTCTTTTTTGACTATTTAGCTTGTTAATAAAATATCTTTACGTAGAAACTCTTAAGAATCAATTTACTATAAAATTAAAAATTTTTAAGTGTACACTAAATAATGGGTAGGAATGTTTGATGGTAGGTAGAAAAAAGGGTCATAGTTGTTGAATTTTACATATGAAAGATATCATAAGTTTGTGATTTTTCCATCTTTTGATATGCAATCAAAAGATAATTACTTTTATAGGGTAATCTAAATTCTCATTCTATTATAGTATATAAAGTATCAGATTGTATTAATACTTTATAAGTTTGATTGCTTTATTATGTGCAAAGTTGATAACTCTTTTTTTATATGATTTATTAGATTAATTTAATTATAATAATTAATACTTAGATGGGGAAAAGAATTGTAATGGTGAAGATTCGAATGAGTGGTATGATAAAAATGAACTTGTATTGTTAACTATCTTGTATGAGAGAGTTAAAAAGAACCCGAATGGAAAAACATTTTTTTAAACTAGTTGATTGGCAAGAAATGAATGGCAAACTTTTTGTAGCTATAAGAGAGAGATATGGTATAGACAAACTGAAGGGAAAATACAATCGTCTTCGGTTAAAGCAACAACAATTTTCTGAGTTATTGGAGTACACTAGAGTGCCTTATGATTCAAAATCAAATATTGTATTTGTTGTAGAGGATGTTTGACAAAAGTTTTATAAGATAATCATCTTGTTTATAAATTTTTTACTCTTGATCTATAGAGTTATTCAATTTTTTCAATAGTAATGACTAAAACATTACCCCTTTAAAATTGTAGATGAATAAAAATTTCAAAGCATTTAAGAAAAATGGGTGTGTGAGTGCCTAGCCCGTCTGTGCTCAAAATGTTTTAAAGTCACAGCACTGCCAGGTTATTGATCTCAGGGATCTGGGAGGCAAGACTTATGTAGAATGGAGTCGCCACCCGGCAGGAATGGAAAATGATAGGGGGTAGCATTCTCTTAATTTCTTTTTCAAGGAATCCCTAACCCCATTTGAATCTAAGTTTGGAAAGTTAGGTATATATGAGAATAACTTAGATGAAAATAATTATTATTCACAAATGCCTAATTCAAAAAATCAGCCTCCTCTATAATTCATACATTACTAAGGATTATTCAGAATATCAGACGAGGATTAACATATGTAGAATAAATAGCAACATAATAAACAAATCTATATCATGATGCATGTGATGCGTGGTTATACAAAAAAATTCCTAAGAGCGCCCACTGGGGTGGAAATGTGCTCTTTACAATAATGAATCTATAAAAGAAATAATTACATTGCACAGCTTTACAAATCTTATACATAATAAAGAGAATATTACATCATTTCCTATATACAATAAAACCAGAAGGGAAAAAAAGGTCTAAATGTATACTGGATGAGTACTTAATGAATGTATTAGCTACAATAATAATAATAATTACATAACAAAGGATAAAGAATAAAAAGAGAAATATGAGTTCTAATAATACTGTAAAACTCGATAATTTCTATATTATCGAATTCTAAAATAATCTGCAAGATCAGAAAATTGAAAAAAACCAATAAGTACAGAATTAAGAGAGAATGTTGAATTTAATATTTGTTAGATTATCAAGTTCGATAATCTCCTCAGTCAGGGATAACCTATAAGATCTGTTAGCTGAATAAAATGTATATATACATTATCAGATGGGGATGTTGAATTTGGTATTCAAGAAATGTCAAATGCGATAATATTCACAAGGCATAATCATTAAGAAATTAGCAGTAGCAGATATATATAGGAGCATTATGTTCAAAATTTATAATTAATGAATTAATGAATTCGAGAATACCATGCAAAAAGGATTAGTTGATAACAACACAATATATATACTGAGAGTTGATTCAAAATATCAAATTCCAACATCATAAGAATATCAAATTCGATAATTATTTGTCATTTCAGATAGAAGTGACCTGTATCTGTAGATTTAGCCCATGACCTATATCTATGCATGTTATAAGATCATAAATAAACAAATAATGATAGACAAGAATATAATAATTGAATCTAATAATTATAGAACCTACAGAAAATGATTAATGGAGCATAATATACATATATTGAGCTCTGAATCAAAGAATCATATTTGATATTAATGTGAATAATGAATTCGATAATAATTTTCCATTTCTGGTATAAACAACCTGAAACTGCAGATTTCTCATATAAATGACATTAAAAGTTATTTTTAATTTAAGAGTTCAAGTACTCAGTCTGGGAAAGTTAGATATAGTCCATTGGGATCTGTTTCATCATTTATAGGTCATACATTCAAAGATTTGTCATGCAGTTAGTAGATTTCAGTTCTTAAATGAGTATTTTTGGTTCGTTTAGAGTTCAATGATTCTGCTTATGAATAAGCCAAGTAAGTTAAATGAAATGATGCAATATAAATGTAGATAATGACATTAAATGGTGTAGATTTAAGAATAGACACTAGAAGCTTAAGAAACTTACTGCCAGTAGATGAAGATCACAACCAACTACCTAGAGTTGTAGAGTATTCTTGATTCTAGCTTTGAATGATTGATCTTTGCTGGAAGAATCGCCTTTTGCATATGGAATACAAGACAAAAAGGTGGGAAAATGATAATGTTTACTGACTATCTTTTCTTTAGTCTACTAAAAAGAAAAACCTTTCATCTACTAACCTAAAAAAAGATAAAAAAAAAAGATAAAAAAGCCCTTATCAAGAGAGTTGGAAACTCACTTTTATAAGCGAGAGGTGAGATCTGTATAGAGCAATTATCAAGTTCAGAAGTATACAATTGTCGAATTTGATACTTTTTAGAATCAATGAATTTGCTCTTTAGCTATTTGCTCAACATTCCTTGATAATTGTTGAATTCGATAATAATATTATCGTATTTGACAATAACTCTCAGAGTGGCAAATTTCAGTGTCTACAGGGTGCAAACATTATGATCTATTATGTCAAGTTTTTAATAAACTACTACTACTGAACACCTTCACCATGCTTCCATACAATTGTCTCCATCAAAATGAAGACAAATTCCTTAATAAAGGCATGCATATATATATGTTGGGATAAATCTAGTATTGGTAGTTTAAAAGGGAAGCAAGTTTTTAATGATTATATTCATGTTTCTAATAGGAGAAAGAAAGAATCAAAATTTCAGGATTCATGTCTAAAAATGTAGGCATCTTTTCTAAGTACAAGAGTAGAAAGGGATTTAGCTAGCACCAAAAAATACAAATCCCAAAGCAAACAAACTACAAGTGTTGAGTCTGATTCAAATTCCATAAAAGCATGCGTGGAAATTTTGGAAGCACTAGAAGACCTTTCTAATGGTGCATTCAACAAAGCACTTGAAAAATTTATAAATCAAGATTGGAGAAAGATGTTTGTCTTGATGCATGATAACAGAAAAAAAAAAAAGCTTGTGTTGAAAGTTTGATATGATTTTATTTGTTGTTATTGTTTAAGATTGGTTTACCTATGAACTTGTTTTAATGGTTTGCTTTGAACTTATGAACTTCATGTTTAAGATTGGTTTATTATGAACTTATTTCAATGGCTTGCTTTTGAACTTATGAACTTCAAGTTTAAGATTTGTTTATTTATGAACTTATTTCAAATGCTTTTAACTTATGGATTTCATACTTATTTTTTACGTTAAACTTCATACAATTATAATGTAGGATTTTGGATCAAAATTTAGATCATAATCAAGTTATAATGTAAACAACAAGCAGTAATAGTTCTAGTGATGAAGATGATGATATGTTAGATTTATTAATAGTTAGATATTTGATGATTCATGAAAGAGATTTTAAAAAAATAGTGCCTTGAAAAATTTCCATACTTAGTAGAAAGAATTATATCCTTGAAGTATTAGTAGGAAATCCAAAGATATTATGAAGGATTGTGTAAGGCACCAAGAATTATCCCAACAAAGACAAATAGGAATTGTTAGAGATACCATTGCTGATCAATTGTGGAACGACTACAATAACAATAGAAGTTAAAAAATGCAAATTTATTTATTTTTATTGAACTTTTAAACTAGTGAGACAATGATTGAAAAGCATGTTTGCACTTTCATTTTCGATTATAACTTACTGATTAATTAAAAATCATTATTAATATGATAAGCATAATTTATAAAATTAAAAGAATTAAATAAAATTTAGAAAAATACATAATATTCATATTTTATTTAAATCACTAAACCTTAAAATAATATGTAAGTTTATATTATAAATGTTGAATTTTTAATTTTAAATATATATGCACATATTTTTATTTTGAAAAATTAGAAAAATAGTTTCTTTTTTCTTGCTTATAAATTTATCTCATAATTTTTTAATATAAAAATTATTTTTTACTTCTTTCAAACAAACATATTCTCTATTTTCATCAAAATATAAAATTATTTTCCATTTTTATCAAGTAAACGTGTTTTCCATTTTTTAAAATAAAAAATTATTTTGCAATTTTATTAAATGAACGCATTTTCTCAATTTTCTATAAAAAATAAATACTTCGATAATATGAGAGAATAAAAAATAGAAAATATAATACTATCTTCTGTAAGTAAATACACCATTTTAGATTATAACTTACTGATTAATTAAAAATCTTTATTAATATTATAAGCATAATTGATAAAATTAAAAGAATTAAATAAAATTTAGAAAAATACATAATATTCATATTTTATTTAAGTCACTAAACCTTAAAATAATATGTAAGTTTATAATATAAATATTGAATTTTTAATTTTAAATATATATGCGCATATTTTTATTTTTAAAAAAATTAGAAAAATAGTTTCTTTTTTCTTACTTATAAATTTATCTCATAATTTTTTAATATAAAAATTATTTTTTACTTCTTTCAAACAAACATATTCTCTATTTTTATAAAATAGAAAATCGTTTTCCATTTTTATCAAGTAAACTTGTTTTCCATTTTTTTAAATAAAAAAGTATTTTACAATTTTATTAAATGAACACATTTTCTCAATTTTCTATAAAAAAATAAATACTTCGATAATTTGAGAGAATAGAAAACAGAAAATATAATACTATAGAAAACAGAAAATAGAATACTATCTTCTTAATTAAATACACCATTTCAGATTATAACTTACTGATTAATTAAAAATCATTATTAATATTATAAGCATAATTTATAAAATTAAAAGAATTAAATAAAATTTAGAAAAATACATAATATTCATATTTTATTTAAATCACTAAACCTTAAAATAATATGTAAGTTTATATTATAAATGTTGAATTTTTAATTTTAAATATATATGCACATATTTTTATTTTGAAAAATTACAAAAATAGTTTCTTTTTTCTTGCTTATAAATTTATCTCATAATTTTTTAATATAAAAATTATTTTTTACATCTTTCAAACAAACATATTCTCTATTTTTATAAAATAGAAAATCATTTTCCATTTTTATCAAGTAAACGTGTTTTTCATTTTTTTAAAATAAAAAAGTATTTTACAATTTTATTAAATGAACGCATTTTCTCAATTTTTTATAGAAAATAAATTGTAATATCCCAAATGATATCCTAAAATTTTGGAAATGCTAATTGCTGAAATTGAATTAAATGATTTAAAGTGTATATATGATTAAGTGGAAAGAAAGGAAAAGGGAAGTGTGTATATGTTGTCTATATGAAGATATATACAACATATACAAGTCAATATTTTATTTATGGTCAAATGATATTTTGTTTATTAATATAGAAATTAAGTGATGGTGGAGGTTGATATTTTGAGATTATATTATTATAATATATTAATTGCTTGGTAGAAATTAAAAGAGTAATCTTGTGGTTAAGAGAGGTGGTTTGCTTTAATTTGAGGATAGCTATCTTCATCTTCTTCTTTCTTCTTCAAGAGGCTGGCCATCACCATTAGCAAAGGAGAAGAGAGGTTTTGTTACTTCCTAACTCAAGCAATTGAAGGATTTCAAGAGATCAAGTTGGAGTTTTAAGGATTTTCTTCACTTTTGGTAAGTTTTCAACTTGTTCTTTGTTTTCTTTTGAGTTTGTGTTTACGAGTATGGTGGATGGTTGGTGTAGTTGTATGTATGGTAGATTTTGATGTGTTTGAGGTTGTTTTGTTTAATTAACTTTAATTTTGGGGTTGGATTGAAGAGAAAAGGGTTAAGTTTGGTGAAGAAAACAAGAGTTGTGGGTGGTGTGACTTTGAGTTGTGAAATATGATTGTGATTGTGTTTTGATGTATGTAATTGAGTTGTTTTGATGTTTATGCAAGTTTATTATGGTATTGATGGCTTTGGTTAAGTTTGTTTGGAGTGAAAAAGGGTAAAAGAAAGATGTTTGTTGGATGTAGCGTTTTTGGTGTTGATTTTAGGTTTTTGGCCTAACACGCCCAGTAACACGACCATATCTTTGGGCATGTCGTTGGTTCTGTTTTTAGTGTGAGTGACACGAGCAGTGACACGCCCATGTCAATGAGCATGTTACAGCTTCTGTGTAGTAGTAGATTGACACGTCCAGTGACACACCTATGTCACTGAGCGTGTCATAGCTACTGTATTGTTAGAGGATTGACACGTCCAATGACACGCTTATATCACTGAGCGTGTCATAGTTTCTGTGTTGGAGGAGAATTAGCACGTGCAGTGACACGCCCATGTCACTGAGCGTGTCAAAGCTTCTGTGTTGTGGGTTTAGGGCATGGCCAAGGACATGCCCTTATTGTTGAGCGTGTCATATGTAGAGTTTGTCGTAGATAGTTTTTATTCTTATTTTATTATGTGTATCATTAAGTGAGTATGTATAATCACCTTTGGATTAAGTTTTGAAGAGATTTGAGTTACCCCAATCCAAGTGTTGAAGGATTCTTGGAAGAGGAGATTAGAATTGGTGTTTGTTGCTCTTAGAGGTAAATACAAGCCTTAAATGATTGCATACATTTACATGACTTTATGACTTAACACATTTGGTTAAAAAATGTGTTAAGTTACCTATTATATTGTTGGTGTATGAGAATAGTGCTATGATTTGCTTAATATGAACTATGTGAAATATATAATGATGATTCAAAATGTATGGATTATGCAATTTGTTATGTATACACTAATGATAGTGTGTGAAGCCATTGGTGATGGCTATATTGATATAAATGGGATATTTGAGGCATTTTGCTTATAATGATCATGAGAAAATGAAAAAGGATTTGATAATGAAATAATGAAAGAATTGTGTGCCTAGTATGTTATTCAATTTTCAGAGTTTTGTTGTTGGTGGCATGCCTAAAAAGTAACAATCTCTTGAAGCTGGGTTGGGTTTTGTCCTTGAAGCCTAGTTGGGTGATGTTGTGCTCCCCTTGAAGCTGGGTTGGGCCTAGTCCTTGAAGCCTAGTTGGGATGTTACATATGAGGTAATCCTCATTGTGATAATGATTCGCCTTCAGGCTAGATAAATGTGATTATTGAACCAAAACAGTAACTCTGGAATTTGAATGGCATATTAGATTCTTTTGGGCCCATGCTTGTCTTTGCTTTAATGTGAATTATGAATGATGGAACAATTGAACAATATAATGAGATTTAACATTATGAAATATGATATCCTTGTATATTGTTTCTAATTCTTGAAAGTTTGACATTGGCATTACATTTGAATCATATTGTTATCAAGGTTTGTATCACTAAGCTTTTGGCTTAGCACGATTGTGATTTATCACACAGGTGACAGGGTAGATCTGGTCAAGTTGGAGAGTTCAGCTAGACCGAGTCGAGTCTAGGCTTGTGATCACTTGTGAAGTGTTGATTTTTGGACTTCAAGATCAGAGACGAACTGCCATCATGTATAAACTCTATATTTTTGTAAATATTGATTTTGATGTATACATATGTATATTCCACTGCATTTTTCACTGCTTATTTAACAAATATTTTGGATAAACTTTTGGGGTAATAAAGATATATGTATATGTATTTTAACAAGGGATGTTTCATCTATTACTTTCTATAATATAAGTTAAATGTTTTAAATTTACTCAGATTGATTAATAATTTTTTGATGTTAAGTCAAAAGATTTGTTTGTTGACAATGGACTGTGACATTCTTATATCCTCTATATGTATATCACATATAGTGTATATATGTGGTGTATGTATTTTGAGTGTAGGGGTGTTACATAAATACTTCGATAATTTGAGAGAATAGAAAAAAAAAAAGAATACTATCTTCTGTAAGTAAATATACCATTATTTTTTTTTTGTTTAGAGTATTTTTGGGACTGTAATGGTTAGATTTTTTTTATTCTTCAACTGTAACAGACTCTACATATTTATATGCAATATATATAATTTAAAATAAATTATATATTCTAAACATTATTTATTTAATCAGTTTATCCCTTGTAACCATATAACCCCCGAATTCACATTTTTCTTAACTTATGAATATCGTTGAGTCACGCTGAATAATGTTTGTCTTAACTTATAAACATATTTTTTTTCTCTCTCTAACATAATTGAGCTCAAGTAACTTCAATTCATCCATCTTTACACATTTCAAAATTTTTTTTTTTAAAAAAATCAAATAGAAATAGAGTTTCAAAACTTTCTTCATATTTCAATTTTAATATATAATAAATTGTATACCTATCAATGGGCGGTGTTTTGTTATATTTTTTATTATAATTTTTAAATTATATACAGGATTATTCTAAATTAAATATTTTCTCAAAAAAGTTCAAATTAGATATGTGTAATTTTTTATTTGTATTATTAAAATTTTCATATAAAGAATATTGTACTTATTTTAAAAAGTAATTCTTCTAACAAATTTATTAAATACAAATTCAAACATATTTGAGAAAGTGAATTATAGAATAAAATCAGTCTAGAGATCCATAAACTAAAGTTGCTTCAACTTAATTTTATTAGAGAGAAAAAATATGTTTACAAGTTGAAAAATTGTGACTTAGTGAGTTTGTATTTATAAATTAAGAAATATATAAGTTCAGAGGGTTATATGGTTAAACTGAAATCTTAAGAGGCAAACTGATTACACAAGTAATATTCAAGGGGCTATATATGTATTTTACTATATAACATTTAAACATCATATTTAACAAATTATATATATAATATGTGACATATAGGATATTATGTATAGCAAATATAACATATAGATATGCATATAATAAATCTATATATTTCATCTACAGTATATCAAATTAATTATGTTATATATAACATATATGACATATAAATGCTTATATAACCGATTTATATGGTTTATCTATAATCTACAAAATTAATCATAATATACATAATATATATGACATATATAAAAACTTATATACAATATATGTGTCATATATGTTGCATATATTATCAACATATGCAACTTATATGACATAAAAATATTTATATAATAAACCTATATGATTTTTTTATCTGTAATCTATAAAATTAATCATATTATATATAACATATAATAAATTTGAGGACATATATACAACATATATGTATATATAAAGACATATGCAACGCATATATAAGATTTACTAAACCGCGTCAGTTTTATAATTTTTATAACTTTAGCGTTTTTAGCGTATGAAGCATGTGTCATTTTGTAAGATTTTACTGTATTTTTGTAAAAAGTAAAAAATAATGCAATATTTGTAAAAATTGAAATTTATTTATGTTATTTGTATAATTTTCCCTTTTTCTTATACGTGAATTATTCAGAATATAACATTCCATATAGATAATAAATTCAATTTATTATATATTTTTTATTAATTATATTTATTTAATAATAAATATTTAATAGTGAAAGTTTTAGAGATCATATAATCTCACAATAAATTAGAATTGTTATAAATTAACATAATTTTCATTCCATCTGAAATTTTTGAAAGATTAAATTCGTTTTAATTACTTCATTGTGTTTAAATTGAATTCTTGCACAATCGACCATCCCAAAACAGGAATATCTTCATTGACCAAAAAAAAAAACTGCAATATCTTTTTTAACTTGGTTTTTCATTCTCTTTTCCCCATTTCTAATAATTATCAACGTGCCGCAGTCTGCCAATAGTATCTCGCAATATGCCACCGAGCAACATTTATGCATTGTACAACAAAAAGAAATAAAAAAATCAAATTGTAAATCAACATCAACCAAGCTGAATCTCATACGTTAACACACCCACTGCTTTTGCTGAAGTTGCACAAAATGTACCAACGACTTGCACCTGTTCAAAAATTAAAGTAAAACCTGCAGACTTTCCAAACTGAGGCTATATTTTAGAATTTAATACACAGTATAACATCAACTATTTTGAGATCTATAAGCGAGATTCCAAAAGCTTTTTTCAGCTGCCTCCAGGAGTTCTGTTCCACGACAAATAAGATGGGTCCCCAAGCCTCCTGAACAAAGATTAAACAGTCAGAAAATATTATCAGATAGATGCTAGACATGCCGTTAACTAAAGTAATTTAAAATATACTTCAACATAACACAAGCTAGGCTGCAACTGGCCTAAGAAAAATGTAGGGTAACAAGTCTCATTAAAACCAGTAGAAGCTACTGGATGTGTTCTTGATGCACGTGTGCTGGTTATTGGAGTAGATCATTTCTTCGATAGTAGTGCACATGTCTTGACAAGTTTTCTAACAGAAACTCCATTATATGCATTAAGCACAAAGGACTTGAGCCTGGAACAGCTAAAAGTTGTCTTTTAACCAGGTAATGTTAACAAACTTAAAATTCAGGTCGGTTTGGACAATATGCCATAAAATGAACGGGAATGGGAAATATGGTCACTTGATAGCTTCAGATAACAACTCAACATGCAAAACTGTTAATGAATGCATAATTACGTCAACACAGGTGGGTAGGAGCCAAGTAGTTTCTAGGAAAAAAGTTATGCAAACTCCCACCATATGCTAAAATGATCATATTCATGTTTATTATTGTAGAAGTGGCATAGACGTTCCTGTTTGATCAAAGGGAGCCATATCAATTTTCTTTTGCTAATCCCTTCAACAAATTCTAACTTGCATTGCAGTTGTGCAAGCAAGGACCCAAGACATGACAAACAGAAGTAGAACCAACTATATATTTTCCTAGACATGACAGTAGCATGCACACTGCAAAATTAAATTATCATCAAAACACACCGCAATGAAAGAATTCAAGAAAGACTCAAGTAAATTTGTCACAACCTTCATGAGTGTGCTTGGTGCATTAGAAAAATCAAATGGCATCACCAACCACTCAAATAGTTCATTCGGTGTCTTAAAAGTTGTTTTTCATTCATCTCCAAACCTCATTCTGATTTGATGATATCCATTCTTTAAATCAAACTTAGAAAACACCATACAACAGAACCAGCTAGCTCATGAAGCATATATTTTAACTGAATAGGAAAGTGATACTTGGCTGTGATCTTTTTAATGTCAAGGTTATTGATACATTCTCCATGAACCGTGTTTTTTTGGGGCTAGTAGAGCTGGGCAAGCACTGACGACTTTTACTTTCATGCACTAGACCCTTCTCCAGCAACTCCACTTGTTTTTCTATCCCAGCTTGCTGCATAAGAGGCACTCCATATGCAAGCAGATTTGCTAAAGTTGCTCCCGATACCAAATCAATAGCATGTTGAATGCTTCTTAAAGGTGGCAAGCTTTTGGGCACATATTCACCAGCTAAATCTTCATACTCCTCCAATAACTGTTGAATTTCAAAGGTATATTGAAGCTATTTCCTTATCTAGTCACTCTTTACCATTTTGCTTATTAAAGCATTCATAACCCATTGCACTATACTCAGCTTCATATTCTCCAGCACTCAAATACCCATTTACTTTGTTGGTTGTGGCATTTTTAGTGGTGAATTGCTGTGTTTCTCCCTTGAGTGGATACAAAGTATACTTTTTGTTACCCTTCTAGAAGGAATCAGTATTAAGCTTCGTTTTATGAACCACATCACGATCAAACAGCCAAGGTCTCCAAACAAGAATATGCCTAACACCCATTGGTACAACATCACACAAAGCTTCGTTGTTCAATTTACCTCCAATAGTGAACTTCAGCAAACACTGACAAGTTACAAAAACTTTGTGCCCTTCCTTTAATCAAACCACCTTGTATTAATGATGATATTTTGTGGTAGGAAGTCTGAATTTTTTCACAACCTCCTTCAGTCTGATTTTTTTCATGCATCCTCCATCAACAATAAGATTACTATTGAGTATCCTACATTGCCTAAATATAACAATAATATGCTCCTTATAATAGTTTGGACAATCCTCACCCCATGAGCTAGCTTTTGGGATTGAGTTAGACCTAAGTTCATTTTTTCAACATAATATCAGAGCCACCGATCCAATCTTCCTATATTGGATCACCGACAGATATTCATCTCTACAAACTTCACACTTCAGATTTCTCGCATGTGTTCGACTCTATACATGAGGGGTGTGTCGAGTATTCCACATTGAACAATCTTCACCTTATAAGTTAACTTTTAAGGATGAGTTAAGCCCAAGTCCATTTTCATAACAATTACAAACCTTACCTTCATGAACACAGGTAGGAAAGATACTACACCACCTCCAATCTTCCTTTTCATCTTTAATATTCATATTCATTGTCCTATGTATCATCAAAGACTCACCTTGAGTTGGATGAACCTCAATTTCCTCAATCTCCTCTTCATATTTGTTGAGTATCCTGCATTGCCTAAATATAATAATAGTGTGTTCTTTATAACGGCTTAGACAATCTTATCTTCACCTCATGAGCTAGCTTTAAGGATTAAGTTAGGCCCAAATTTATTTTTTCACGATGGTATTAGAGCCAAGATCCAATCTTCCGATGTTTGGCCACCCGCATGTGTTTGATTTTGGGCGTAAGGGGGTGTCTGTTGAGTATCCACATCGCCTAAATATAACAATGATGTGTTCCTTATAATGATTTAGACAATCCTCACCTCATGAACTAGCCTTTGAGATGAGTTAGGCTCAAGTCCATTTTTCTCAACAATATTCATAAAAAAAACTCTGTCTCCTCTTCAAGTTCAGCTAGATTTATCATCCTTTATGGACAAGTGAATGAAACATGTCCCTTTTCTCCACGAGTAAAATAACAAACTTGAGAGTTTAGTCGCAAATGAACCAGAACTGTGTCTTGCACACCACTAGGAACAATATATTTTCCCTTTTCACCCTTATTAACATTGGTTGCACCCCTACTAGTTCTACTTGTTGCTGTAGCTTTTTTACCATTCCATTGACAAACTTGAGACCCACATCCATCTCCCAAAATGTTTTGCCAATTAACTCTATAAATAGATCTAGCACCGTAAAGTAAAACTTGCTTTTCTGATGCTAAAGCATATTAGCAATTATAAGTTTGCTCATTATTTTATGATAAACCGACTTGAAGTGATAAGTTAATAAATTCAACAGTGTACTCTTAAATAGACAGATTGTTTTGCTTCAAACAATGGAATTTTTCATACAATTCCATCATGTACTTAGTAGATAGAAATTGCTTCCATAGCTTATTTTTCATGTGCTCCCAAATCATCATTTTATTGTCGTGCATGTTGCTCTTCAACTCTTCCACAACCCTTCAATTTAAGCTTTACAAACAATACTTTTCAATTTCCAGCCATGGGTTTCCAGTCAAAATAAATTTCTAAATTAGCTTAGTCCAAATAATCCTTCGCATGTAATTTTCAATGAAAATCAACTACTTTGATCTTCATTCTTCTACCACTCAAATCAAGAGCGTGTAATAACTATGCTTTCAACCCAAATCATGCCGCTCAATTTGTGGTTCCAACTTCATGAAAAAAGTTCACATCCTTGAGTTTCTCTTCGACTTCCATATCTTCCAGAGAATCAAGTTCATGGTTGCCTTCTAGAGTCTCCATTTGGACTTCCAATAGGTTCCAAACTTTGCAAAGTTGGTACAACTCGAGTCAAATCCTCAATCACTCTCTGCATCTCAGCCAATTCTATTTGTTGGGTTGATTGCCTCTGTCTCAATCTCTTCCAACCACGGTTTAAGAATAGAAAAAAAAATCCCATAAACTTTATAATTTGTTCCTCTAATACCACTCGATGTATCGGAAAAGCTAAGGACAATTAAATCTCAACAATTAGGCCATAACAAGGTTCATTATAGTTGGAACAAAATAAGATAACCATGGTTTAGGATCAATTTCTCTAATACCACTTGATGTAGCAAAAAAGTTTAGGGTAATTAGGTCTCAACAACGAGGCTAGAACAGTGTTGATTAAAGTTGGAATAAAATAAGATAACCATGGTTTAGAAATTGTTGCTCTAATACCATTTGACATGGCAAAAAAGTAAAGGGCAATTAGGTCTCAACAATTAGGCTAGAATAGGATTGATCATAGTTGGAACAAAATAAGATAATTATATTCAAAGAAATACTTTGAAATGTATTTCTGAAATGAAATAAAAGGAACAATGCATAAACTGAATAACACTGTCCTATTTAAAGTAGTTAGGACAAATCTTAATTCTAGAAGGAAAATACTTTTAAAAAAAAAAGCATTCCTCTTTACTAAACAGAAATCCTAAATTAACAAGAAAGCTAGAACTTTTATTAAAATCCTAATTTGACTTCAAATCCTAAATTGACTAAGGATAGGACTAGTAACCCTAGATTGACTAGGAATCATGATGTGGTTACATCAGCAATTCCTAATTAAACAATAGTTCAAGTAAATCTAGCAAAGAATGTTACCTGGGCTTGATAAGATAAACAACGGTGAAACACATTGCCAAAAAGAAGCAGAGTCCTCCAACAGTGAGATAAGCAATGCCAAGAAAGTCATTCTTTCCACCAAGCCAGCTTGTGGTTGACAGCACCAGTTTTTTCTTGCCATTGAAACTGTACGTATTATAGTTATTCTCCAATATCACGTGTATCTCATCATTAGGAAGCAGATCCTGCTCTATCTTCCCATACAACTTTCTAAAAGTTGGCAGAGCTGCTGTTCGCATCCAAACAATGAGGTCCTCCTGCTCACTCAACTATCATAAAACACCAGATTCAACCAGGTCAGCCACATGCCCTTCGGAAACAACTTTAATCAACAATGACTTATGAAAGCGTCACATAAACATACAAAGGACTTGTATTATCAGGAAGAAAGAGAAAATTGGAAATCTTAGGGCAAAAGAAAATTCTCAAAGATGTTTGAAGCAAAATAAGCAGCAAAAATCAGACATACACTTCTTGACATTCATGCCTCTAAATTATGGCTCTTTGTATTTAAAAATTCCACATTTATGCATCACAGGAATTTCAATACGCACGAGTACAATGATAATAATGCTCATAGCAATGCCTATATGTCACACGTATAAACAATAATTGAGGTCTCAATTAAAATTAAAATCAATGCCAAATTAAACTAAAGAACCCATAACTACTACTAGTACTTTCAGATTTTACATATATTTATTATTTAGGGCCCATTTAGATAAATAGTTATTTCAAATAATTAGTATTAGATTTGAGCATATTGAATTTTTATGATTTTTCACTTAAAACACAAATTTAAATTCATATCCTTCACATTTCAGGCACCTTGTGAGAAAACAAATTCTATATCTTTCAATTTTTATTGAGACAGTATAAATTATGATCCAACAGTATCTAAAAAGGCATAGCCTCCTGACCAGTGACTTTTCTATATAAAATCCATTTTACTGGGAAAAGCACAAAAAGATTACTCGGTATAATTCAGTTGTTGCAACTCCACAAGTCACCAGCAAAAATTTCCCAGTATGTAACTAATCAACAATGTCATGATTGGTACAATCATGCTAATAATTTGGAGGTATATGAAATTGAGATGGCTTGTTCCTAAGGATGGAGACTTGTTTTGGTAAAGGCATGCCTAGGCTCAAGGCCCCACCAACTATGATGACAGAAAGGAAGCCAAGAAAATTCAAATTCACATTTTAGAACTATGGTGCATACTTTATCTAGGAATTATTTCAAATGTTCATCATATTTTCAGTCCTTTTAGAGTTATTTTTGTATGCCTTTTCAAATAAATAAGTTAATTGACAAGTCCTTTTAAGAACAAGAGCAAATTTTGTAATTTCAGCTTTGTAGAAAATCGTTTCCTGTTTCTTTTAGATTTTTCATAGTTATTTTAAATCAATTTTAAAGTCCTTTTCAGTTTAAAATAATAAATTCCTTTTAGTTTTCTCCAGAAGTCCAATTCCTTTGACTAATTTTGAATTCCTTCAAGGTTGAGGATTAGTTTGGGCCCATAAATAAAAATGCTCGCAGTTCTTCATATTTCAAATTTCAGTTAATAAAATTTCAGTAATTTCTGCATTTTTTTAGCATTGAAGAAGGGAGTAATTGAACCCTAGTCTATTGATCAGTCTTATATGCACTTAGCACTAGGTTATACTTAGGTATCCAGCAATTTATGCTTTTATTTTGAGTTGTGTGGTGAAATTGTAAACACAGAAAGCATGAGGATTTCTCGAATAGAAGTGAATCCCATATCCTATTAGTGTGATACTAATAGTTAAATTTTGTTTGTTTAGTTTAAACTTTAATTTTTCAAATAAGACAAAATCTGTCATACTAGTTTTCAAACCTTAATTCTTCATCTCTAACCAAGCTATTGTACATCAACACAGAGTTCTAGACAATACCCAGGCCAGGTGCAATATTAGCAGGTGTGCATAGGCCCCCAGGTCAGCCTTGAGCTTAGGTGTTCCTGAATATATATATATATATATATATTTAAATTGTTATTGCTTATTTTTAACAACTTGTGGATTCTTATTTTTAATAATGGGAGATTCCTTATTGAAACCTAATACAGAAGAACCAAAACTTCCCTTGACCAACCATGTATCTTGCTACAAAATGTCATGCAAAAAAGTCATTAAAAAATGTTGATATCCTTCCATTCTTATATGTCAAAAATTCTAATTTTAAGAATTTATAACAAAGTTTCAAAATCCTATGGTGCCTAAATGATTGTTGTTGAAATATGGTAGGACGTGCTTTTGTTGAGATGTGTGCATATCTATAGAAAGTTGATTTACTATTTGTATAAATATGTTGAATTCTTGAATTATGTTGATAACATGCATGTGAGCAAAACAAATTAAAAGGTTAATGACCAAACCAAATCTTAAACTTTCAAAGCTTTAATGATTCTCTCCAATTCATTTAATTTAATGAATTCAATACGTAAAGTTAAGCCTCCTTTGGTTCAATGGTTGAGGCTAGCATTTGGCAATTAAGACACCAACAACTAGCCTCAAGCGTCTGCTTGAAATTGAGTTTTGACCAACTTTTGAAAACTATGTTTTGAATTACTTTTTTATTTTCTAAAAATAATTTTTAATTGTTTTTGATAAATTATGTTTTTGGAAAAAAGCTAGAAAATTTAAGGAGTTGTTTAATTGTGAAAATTATTTTCCATTTTCATTTTCCAGGTTATTCTGTTTCATGATTTTTCAGATTTTAATTTTCTAACTATTTGCCAAATGAAAAAATTAGAAAATTAGAAAGTATGTTTACTTAACCTTGTTTTTCAATATCTATTTTTCATTTTTTTATATAAAATTTAAATATGTTTTGTTTTTAAATACTTTTATACAAAGATATAATTATAAACAATTTCATAATCTAAATATTTACATTTATTTTTTTCAATTTAAAAATAAATTATAATTAAATAATATTTTTAAATAAAATAAAAAATTTTAAAACATTATAAAATCAACTTAAAAATATTCTCAAATTTCAAATTATAACATAAACAAATAAAATAGATGAGTCCAAATAAAAAATATATATATAAAAAACCAATCTATCTCAAAATGGGAAGAATTGAAGTACAAAAAAGTAAAAAGAAAAAAGAAAAAAAATATTGATGATTTTAGTACTCTGTGTTTTCCATTTAGAAAACAACTAAAAATAATTTTTTAAAACTCAACTATTAGCTAATACTCAACTCAACTCAACAAAGCCTTAATCCCAAGTCAATTGGAGTCGGCTATATGGATTCTTCTTTTCCACTAAGTACGATTTAGGGTTATCTCTTCCAATAGATGTAATATCATAAGATCATTTTGGACCACCGTTGACCAAGTCAGTTTAGGCCTACCACTGTCTCTCTT
This sequence comes from Garcia nutans, assembly GCA_947685225.1. NCBI lineage: Eukaryota > Viridiplantae > Streptophyta > Magnoliopsida > Malpighiales > Euphorbiaceae > Garcia > Garcia nutans. Next base: position 44,951,010 of record CANTUV010000045.1, read on the forward strand.
AGCTATATCTACTCTAACTTGCTAGGTTTTTCTAACCAGCGCATCGCTAGGTCTTCGTTTCACATGGCCAAACCATCTCAATCTATGCTCTCTTATCTTATCCTCAATAGATACTACCCTATTTTTTCTCTAATGCACTCATTGCAGATTCTATCCATCCTAGTAAGACCACACATCCATCTTATCATTTTCATTTCCGCAATATGCATTTTACTCATGTGTTGTCCTTTTACTGTCCAACATTCACTATCATACATCATCGCAGGCGATATTAGATAATAAAAAAATAAAATTATTATCTATATTTCCAAGTAAAAAAATATTTCTAACTAAACAAATTCTATTTTTCATTTTTCTTTATAGAATTTTATGGAAAACAAGATTTATTCTCTACAGCTAAACAACCCCTAACTTTTGCAAACCATGGTTTTATAAGCTTTAATGAGCCAAAAACAATTTGCTAAAGGCAATTAAAATGGCCTACAGAATGTTGGATTTTCTAGCTTTTTCCAAAACATAATTTATCAAAGGCAATTCAAAAAACTAAAAATAAAAAAGTAATTGAAAATATGGTTTTCAAAAGCTGGTCAAAATTCAATTCCAAGCAATCAAATGAATTAGACTTTTGACCAGCTTTATAAAACTATTTATAATTTTATTCTTTTAAAAAGATAATTGCTTTGATAAATCCTTTTTTTGGAAAAGGCTAGAAAATTTTTCTTTTCCAAAAACATGGTTTTCTAAGCTCTACATAGTCTACATACAGTTTGCTAAAAGCATTTTCACCTATCTTAATGTTTGGTAAACTTTGTTTTCTAAGGGGGCATTTGGTTGTCAAAATTCAATATTCCAGCATTTAATTCCTTCCTAAGTAGATTTCCAAGTAACTAACTTCAAAAATGTTGAATAATCATGTTAGTTGAGAATTAAAATTGCTGAGGAATATCAAATAATCATCTGTTAGACAACAGATACAAGAAAGTTTAATAGATTATATTAATATCTTTAATTAAGATAAATTTATTTTCCTAATCTAAAAATATAACATAAAATATATGAATAAACATAAATGCAACAAAATGTTTTTTATGAAAATGAATATCCAAGTGATCTCCAAAAAATTTTCTTTTCTTTTCTTTTTTTTTATAATGTTTTAAATGCATATAAAAGCACAATCTAATCACCAACATGCATTATGCACAAAGTATACAGTTTTTAATCTTATCAAGTGACCAATAGTCGAGCACTTACCGGTATTGATGTACTAAGATTTTTTCCCCCTCTCAAACCTCCACTCTGAAAATTCTTAGGAAAGACATCTTTGCCAAATTTGTGGTCCCTATCACTCTTCCATGAGATACCCGTTTTATTCAACTGCAACTGTTGATTGTTGCGGGAGAAGCTATAGGTGTCATTAAACAAACTCCAAGCTATTAGACCACATGGTACAATTGCAGTCCCATTAACAGTATCTTCAGGCTTACAACTGCTGGTTTCATTCTCGCCACTTCGACTTCTCAATTGCTCATCACTTCGGCTCTTCACATATCTGTTTTAGCCATTATTATCATAACAACATCAAATAATCAAACACATAAAATTCAATCAAATGTGTTTAAACTTTCAACCAGTAATGCTTTTGCAAGATTCAAATTCTATTGAGACAGTGAAAGCAGTACATGAAGAGTATAAAAATGCTATATGCATTTATAATCATAGATTTATAATTTTATATGCTCTACTTGGAAAGTAAGAGATGGCAGGAATTTGTATCAGGTCCTAGTTTGGTTAAAACATTTTAATTATCTAGATTCTGGAAGGAATAATTCCCTCAACCAGAAAATGACATCCTATGTGGTAGTATTCTCTATTTTTAAAACAATCACAAAAATTAGCACACTTCCTGCACTACATACTATCTGTTTTCAGGATCACCCGAGTCCATGTTCTACCAATTTTCTTTATCTTGATGATCCTCAATGTTCATGGTCATAGCAAGATTACAGTGAACAATTATCCTACCTATCTGTGAATTTTTATATGGATTTCTGGATCCTAGTCCAAGGCACTGGTGGAAGAAATGACAATGATTTATGACATACCTGCGATGATTCTGGTAAAAGCGGTCAAGCTGATAATATACATAAATAGGTTGCTTCATACGCTTCGTAACCTGACAGCAGAAATTAAAATTTTAAAAAAGAAGGGCTTATCAATTGAATGAGCATAGATCATGATTGCCAATATCTATGCTTGCTTGACACATGATATGACCTACTACAGTAATTCATCACCAAAAAATTAGCTACATCTACAGTAAAATCAATGCTGCTAATAATATTGTTTGCTTAACAACAACAATAACTAATAATCATGATAGAAAATTATGCAGGGAGACTTACTCTCAATGTCCTGTTACATTTTTTATCCACGGAGCTTTGAATATATGCAACTTTATTAGTTCTATTTTGTTCAGGAATACATACAGTCTCATAGCGATCTACTATTTCAACAACCTGATAAAACAGTAGGAGATCAACAGTCAAACTCCAAATGAAAGTGTGACAAAAATGCAAGAGTTAGGTCAAACTCAGGCTTACATCTCGAGAAGCAAACAAGGAAGCAATTCCAATAGGGATGAAGACAATGCTAACCAGCATGAAAGCCGAAATCACCTGTACAAAGCAATTCAAAGTTTATTATTACTTCCCATCTTGCTAAATGAATAACAAATTAGATATTGGAATGCTAAAGAAATTATGGAGATTACCCATCGTGGTGTGAGAATTGGCTTGCAAGCAGGGAGTTCTTGTTGGGTAAACTTTGAATCTGGAAGAAGAGAAATTAACATGAAGTGATTTAAAAATTTTGGAAATAAAAAAATAATTACTCCAAGAATAAGAGAATTATTGTTATTTAGCAATTTGTTCTTGCTTTTCTTTCTTTATCAATTCTATCATTTAGACATTGAATATGAGTACCAGCACATCTAGATAAAAGAACATAATTTGAAAATCATTTACCAGCAAGACATATATCTGATTGTCAATGATAGGGGGAGACCACCTATCCTCAAGAATTGCAAAAATTTAAGTCCTGATTTAACTTATAAGTGCATCCACCTTTGTAAAACAAATTAAAAATGTTTGATCTACCTAACTTATTTTGTTTTCATTTCTAATCAATGGTTCTTTTGAATGGATGTAAATTTGAATTTAAATTTGATTTTATATTGGCGTTTTATGAAATTGAATTGAAATACAAATGGAATTCAAAGTCGTGTCAGAAGCATGGCTACTTTCCAAATGGACCAATAATTTTTAACAAATGCCAAGGTGAAAATTTCTGCTTTCACTTTTAAATTGAATGATAATAATGGGCAAGCATAAGCATGGATTTAGATGTCAGAAAGTGAACCCAAAAATACACAGGATTTGGAATTTAAAAAAAAAAGAAAAAGAAAAAACTAAATGATCAGAAATAAGCAATGTTACCTAGTACATCTAGTCCAAGTAACTAAATTAACCAAATACATAGATAAAAAACAAAAGAGTTCATAGATATAATCGCAAGCAAAAATTGACAAAAAAAATTCATAAAACAAGACCAAAGGTAAAACTAAATTTGAGAAGAAAGAGGATTAAGAAGAGAAAATCACATTTGGGTCTCTTAGAATTTCTTCTAGGAGCAGTAGAATCAGCCGATCCGTTGGTTCCAGCGCTAGATGACGCCGTGTTATTACTCATCGGAAGAACAGATGCAACAGTAAGTTTGTTCTATGGGAAAACACAGAGAGAGACGGTGATGACTATGAGAAGAAAGAGATGAGAGAATGAAATTGGTTGTTGACTTTGGAAAGAGCAGGCGATGAGATGGTTCTGTATTTCTATTAGCCAGCCACCGCGTTGTTCCTCTCTTTCCAGAAGGACTGAATCTGAATTTTCTTTTTGAAAGAAAATCTGCGGTCAAACTTACTACGCCTTTCAACTTTTAGCCAGAACTCTTTTCCTTCGCTGGACTTGGACCCGGTTTGTTTTTTTATAAATTATTTTATCCGCTATAAAACCATATTTCTCATTTTAAGTTTTTAATCAACTTTTAACATCATTTAAGATAGGACTTAGGACGGAGGCTTTATTGGCCCAATCAAAATCTATTACGGCCAGCCAATTTAGAAAGTTCTGAATCTCTCCCTCTCCTCAGAATTTTTTAAAAGAATTACTTATTTTTATATTTTTAAATTTTATAATATATAAAAATTAAACATTTTTAATAATAAATCGCAAGAAATACTACTGAATAATTTTACTTTTAATTTAAATAAAACTACTTTAATACATCATTTACTTTTATATGAAATTTTATAATAGGAAAAGTTACATAAATACCTCACGTACTAAAATATAAAAGTCTTAAATTACAAAACTATCGTTATTTAATAAATTGACATCTATATTATATTATATTATATTATATATATATATATAATAAAAGAAGTGATAAAAATATGATACATCATTAATTTTTTAAAATAATATTATTTTATTTTTTAATTAATTTTTAATTAATTTTAATAATTTATGTGAAATCTAAAAATTTAATATTTATTATATTTATGACTATTAATTTTCTATTAAATAATTACACATTAATATAATTTTATAATATTAATTAAATAAATTACATTTGTGACTTTTAATTTTTTATAAATTAATTAAACATTAATATAATTAAATATTATTGATTGATTTATATATGTTTTAATAAATTTGAAAAGTTAAATATATATATAACTCTTAACATTCCTAATAAATTAATTATAAATTAATTGATTTATAATAATTATTAATTATATATTTTTAGAAATTAAAAAAATTAAACAATAAAGTATATGACTTTTTATAAAATATAAATTAATAACACATTAATATAATTTAATATTTTAGAAATTTTAAAGGTTAAAAAATATATAACTCTTTCAAAAAATATATATATAACTCTTAATCTTTATAATAAATTAATTATAAATTAAATAATTTATTTATATTAATAATTAACTTATATATTTTAAAATTTTAAAAAATTAAATAATAAAATATATATAATTTTTGACATTCCTAATATTATATGTATACACATCATCAAATTTTAAAAAAGGCTAACTCACATTTTTTTTCTTTTTAATTAATTTTTTATTTAATTATAATAAATTTTTTAAAATTTAAAATTTAATAATTAATAAATTATATTTGTGACTTTTAATCTTCTATAAATTAATTACACATTAATATAATTTAATAATATATTTATATTTTTTAAAAAATTTAAAAAGCAAAAAATATAAAACTCTTAACATTCATAATAAATTAATTATAAATTAAATAATTTATGTATAATAATAATTAATTTATATATTTTAAAATTTTAAAAAATTAAATAATAAAGTATATGATATTTTACTGTAATATCCTCATATATGCCCTAGAAGTCTTGGTTATGATGTTTTTATTGTTGTTGTTGTTATATCGGATTGTATATATATGATAATTGCAAGAGAAAAGAAATTGGGAAAGAAAATAGGGTTTAGAGAGAATGGTATATGTTGTGTATATGTTGATATATATAACATATAAATGGGTCAAATGAAGAGTCAAAGGAAAAGAGATATTTTTGTGTTGAGTGTGTAATTACTTAAATGGGCTTATATGAGACAAAAGGTGAGTTATATGGTTAAGGGTATTGAGGTAATTTACCTTTAGAAATCTCTTGGTAGAGATTAAAAGATGGAAAAGTGTTTGACTTGTGGCTATTTTGTTTTCTTTTCATTTTGGGTGCCGGTGATTGAAGGAGAGAAAGAGGAAGAGAAGTGTTCTTGATGCTAGAGTTCAATTGAAGAGGCAATCAAAGAGTTTGGTTAGAGATTTGTGAAATTTCTTCATCTAAGGTAAGAAATCTCTTGTTTTTCCTTTGTAAATTTTGAAGTTATGTTTAAAGTGAAGTGTGATTTGTTGATGTAATGATTTGGTGTATTTGATATGTGTTTGCAAGTGTTAGAATTGATTTAAAGTAAAAAAAAAATTGGAATTGGTGTTGGTTTGGTTGTGATTATGGAAAAATAAGTGAAGATTGATAGTGGAAAATCAAGAGTAAAGTTTGAGTTAGGATTTTGAGATGGTTTGTGTTCAAATGTGTTGTTTAAGTGGTTATTGTGATGAATATGTGTTATGACATGAGTTATATCCATTTGAGTGAGTTTGTGTTGGGAATTATATGTTAAAATGCATTTGGAAGATGGTTGGTTACATTTAGGGGTTATGCATGAGAGACACGTAATTTGGGGCGGTCGTTATTATTCAAGTGCGGTCGCGACTTAGGTCGGGCTTCTGGCCGCGAAACCTACTGTAATAATGTTTTATCTTTTGATTGTGAGGTGCGGTCGCGACTTAGGTCGGGCTTCTGGCCGCGAAACCTACTGTAATAATGTTTTATCTTTTGATTGTGAGGTGCGGTCGCGACTTAGGTCGGGCTTCTGGCCGCGAAACCTACTGTAATAAGGTTTTATCTTGTAATTGTATGGGGCGGTCGTATTCAGGTGAGGCGCGACCGCTAGAAAGGTTCTGTTCACCTTATTGGAAGCAATCTAATCCTACAACAAGATTTTCATATACATGTTAAATAGATCATCCATTTGAGTTGTCAAGGATCAAAATAGATATCATTTGTCTAACATCATTGTTGAATCATGAAATGTGTGATGATATGGAATTGATAATGCATATGATATTACATGAATAAGGTTATGTATTGTGTATTGTGAGGCTTGTGAATGGTGATGTGTATTATGAATAATGTACTGTGAAATGTGATACTAATAATGCTATATACACAATATGAATTGAGATATGAAATGCTATAAAGCCATTGTGATTGGCTATGATGATATAATTGAATGATGTATGGCATGTTTGCCTAATTGATGAGAAAGATTGATAAAGAGTTTGAAATAAGTGTATGTTTAATATGATATTCAGTTTCAGAGTTCTGGTTTTTTTTGGAGGCATGCCTATTTAATGAAAGTTAACAGTCTTGCAGGGTTGAGGATCTCTTCAAATTGAGTTGAATTGAGGTCCAAGAGACTGGGTCTGTTACACTGTGATAATTGATATTATGAAATATTAGATTTGTAACAGTCTTGCCGGGTTGAGGATCTCCTCGAGTTAGATGAGTTGATGATCCAAGAGACCGGGTCTGTTACGCTATCCATGGATAGAGATATATATGTATATGTTGCCTACGGGCGTGATAATGGTGTTTATGAACTGAAGCAGTAACTCTGAATTCTGAATATCGTATTAAATACTTGATGGGCCCATAGGTGTCTAGGTTTTATGTATAACATAAATGTTGTTCTAATGTAATGAAATGTTAATATTACTTATATGATGAAACGGACTATTCACGGAATATTGTTTGTTGAGTATGATCTTTACTAATTGTGTGTGTATCATTGATGTTGATTTATTAATACAAATGTGAAACATTGCATTGCACTAAAGCATAACATTAGCATGAATTGTCTTACTAAGCCCTTGGCTTAGCGCGATAGTGTTTAATCGCGCAGGTAATAGAGTTGAACCCGAGAGCTCTTCTAGACCGAGTGAGAGTAGACATTGAAGAGTTGATTTTGGGAACTTAAAGATCAGAGAAGATTTGCCAATCATGTATAACTCTTTTATATTTTGTAAAGATTTTGTTTATATTGTAAATATATATATATATGTAATGATAAATAAGTACTCAAATGTTTTCATATGTGTAAATATTTTATAACTTCCGTTGTGTACTACTTAAATGTATTAATATATCTATAATGTATATTGAGAAAGATGATGGTATTATATAAAAATGTTTTGAATGTTGATGAAAAGCCGTAGCACTTCTATATTCGGTGCACATATGCTACATTGTGATGTTGTAGTGTGTGTGTACTGAATGTGGGGGTGTTACATTTACATTCTTGAATTGTCACACCCCATTCTTCTAAACCTAAAAGAGGTGCTGACTTGAACTTAGTCAAAGCTTTCACTGAAATTTACTTAAACCTCAATATAAAACTACTACAAATATTCAATTTATAATATGAATATTTAATATTTTTTTTATACATATGACTATAATGTTTATACCATCATTGTTCAAATTCAATATGCCATTGTTAATTACATAACAATGTTATTTACTTATGTCGTCACATATCTACTTCATAAAATACTCTACTATAAAAATAATTTTGTTAGCATAATCTCTTCTACATGTAGAACAACTTAAAATATAAAGGTTTATGCCTTATTAGGGACTTATGTCATCACATGCCTACTTCATAAAATACTATACTATAAAAATAATTTTATTGGACTATCTCTTCTACACGCAGAACAACTGAAAATATAAAGGTTTATGCCTTATTAGGATCTACTAGTTAGATCTTCAATTGTACTTGAAAATGTAAAATTAATGGTGTGAGTACAACTGTTCAGTAAATAGATAAATACATAATAAGAGAAAACAAACAATGTTTAATAATATATATATATATTCAGAAATCAGCTGGATAAATAATATTTAAAATCTCAAATATAACTTTCAAACATTTCTCAATTCTCGGAATAATACGAATAATTTAGTTTAAACATTATTTGCATATACTCAAATATAATTTTCTATAGATCTCTCACAATTTAAAGGTATATGATGACTTACCTCGCAGCCTAAAGAGCAATAACTATCTTCACATATACAGTGCAAAATTCTCAAAAGGCAAACCACTCAATATATGCTCCAAAGACCATATGTATACTAAGTGTTATTCCTAAATAACAATATTTATAAATCTATAATAATCACTCTTATCAATGTGTGATCATGCATGATTATAGCAAGAGTGTATATAAATATTTATCTGGCCACAGTATAATCAATCATTCACATATATGAAAAAACTCAATTACCATTATTTTGTCCTCAATTTATTAGAAAATAAGCAATATTAAAAAATAAATCATCATTTTAAATTTTATAAATTCTTTCTGTAACACCCCATCTTAGCTTATGTTCATAGACCAAGATGGAATGCTATTTTGTGATATTCGAGTCTTGGTTCTATACTTAGTCAATTTATAATACACAATTTACAAAAATTTTGCCAGAGTTTCCCCTATAATTGGTGGTCCCAAGTGTCGCCAAAACTGATTTTTTTTCTTTTATTTTTTAACATTTTTTTATCTCAACCAATCAATCTCAATCAATCTCAAACACTTCTATAGTCGACCTCCTTATATCCTCCACCAAACATGCATTAAAATTTCACACTTCTACACACACATTCATACATACTAATTCATACCAACATACCCTAATTAATATACTTAGCACACGTACTTTGGTATTTTACTAGTCATACATACAATTCTTAGTTTACGCTAACATATGTACATGTCATTCTAGTTATATTACTTATAATAATTTCTACCCAAAAGTTGCCAACACCAGCTGCTCGGGACACTGCAGAAAACAGCTTCTCGCTCAACCTACGAGTTTAGAAAAGAAAACTAAACTCGCTAAGCGTTTGCTTAGTGGGTACTTAAATCATTGCATTAAATAAATAAATTAAAAGAGTAATTAAAAACATGCATTTGAATACTTTAAATAAATGAATAAGATCTAATCATAATGATAAAAGATTAAATCCCATATTCTGAATTTAGAAATTACTCATTTTGCTTTTATCAATTTAGATACTCTATTGGTTTAACAGAACGTCAGCGGATAAGGAAGGGTCATGATAAATATATCTCGTCATGATCATATTTCATTATCTTTCATCATAATTCTTGCACATGTGCCAATTGCCATTATCATTGAATCATTGATCATGTCATTGTAATCATCGGCCTTTAGCCGGAATATCATATCATGTCATAAGCAGTACTGCAATAATAGTATGATGCATCATATCCTTATCTCAAGGGTTCTGACATACCAAGTAGAGCATAAATAATTTATTAATTACTTTGGTCATAATATTCAATAAGTCATGATTTTTCCATAATGCATATATTACTAGGATAACTTCTCATGATACCTTTCTGATTATTCCAAACCCCTTTCGTGTCATTTTAAATGATATAACATCAATCTATATCATAATATTCAAGCTTTAACACATTTAGAAAAATGACCAAATGAATAGTAGCACAGCATGTAAAATCGGCGACGCAATGGCGCGTGACTACTACATGATAAAATCTGTTTTTACTGCTGAAAATTAGTCAACTTTAGCAACAGTTTTGACCAAGTAAACAAACTTAATTTTCTGAAATTTTGTAGGAAAACCCCTTCATATGTTAACTAAATTCATGTAAAATTTTGTCGAAAAATTCCTTCGTTTGCCCCCTCAACGGACTGCCCAAAATGAAAGCTGCAGAATGGTGCCCAAAAGGGACCATTCGGCCCAACTTTCAAAACTTGAGGGGAATTTATTTTTTTCTTGTAAAATTAAGTTTTAGACTCCTTTTGTGATACCATGGAAGGACTAAAGGTCCCTCTTTCAAAAATCAAACCAAAGAGATGACTACAAGTTAGTCAAAGTTTATGGACAATTAACACAAATTGGGCTAGTTTTGTCTTATTTTTTTTATTTTCTTCACCATCAATTAACTACAAATGAGTAGAAGGCACTTTCCCACATATTTACCACACATAATAACATCATTTCAAAGCCATTTCAAAAGTCCCATAATGCAAAATATGTGAATTAATTGAAAAGGGCAATGATTTAAGAACCAAACCTTAATTCTTTTAATTCCCCTTTGCTTTTCCTTCTTCTCCTTCCTTAATCTTTGTTTTTCCTTCAAGAAATTTAAGAACACAACCTTAAACATAAACCTTAGAAATTTAGAACAATAAGCTACCCTCCAAATTCATATGAATTTCTACCTAAATTAACCATCTCTCATCATTAATCAACATATTTTTCCATTAAATTCATTTTCTAACCATCCTACAAACTTTCCCCAAATTCAACCTTTATGAACCTTAACTTAGATCTCTTAAAATAGCCAACAATTTATGAAATTAAAGCTACAAATAAAACCCCTTACCTTAAAGTCTTATTCTCCACCAATTTTGCAACCAAAAATAGCTACTTGAAAAAAAATCTCTCTCTCCTTTCCCTTTCTCTTCTATTCGGCCAAAGCAAGAACAAAGGAGAGCTCTTGGCTTTTATTTTTTTGCTATTCTCTCCTCCAAATGGCAGCTAAGAGAGGTTAAGATGTGTTGGTGTAAGTGTTGGTTTCCCATTGGTACACTTAAGTGGGAAAATGGCTAATTTTCATTGGTCCAAATGTCTCTTTCTTTTATTTATTTAAAATCCAAGCCCTTGGACTTTCTTTTAATTATATTTTTGCCCCTCAACCTCCTTGTGCTGTAATTTTATGGTCTAAGGTGTGAAAAGATCAAAATACCCTCCGGTGATTACTCGTTCGTAACTTTTAAACCGCGCACTTCCGCCGAATACTGTGGTACACTTTTTGACTCAGTTTTTCCTCTACTTTTTATTTTTGAGATCCATTATTACTTTCGAGACACTTTTGAAAATGACCCTAATGCCCCTGGTCAAAATCCCCTATATCTTCCAAACCGTGCGTTTTCGGAAAAAACTGTGTCGCGCCGTTGCTACCCGATTTTTCTCTACTTTCCATTTCAGGAGTCTGTTATAGGCACTATTAAGAACTTCCGGAATGACTTTTGATAATTACGGCCACCTCCACAAAACTTTGCAATCTTTTCAAATAGGTCCTTTCAGTTCTACAAAACTTCCCTTCACTTCGCGCTCTTTAGTAGCTTCTCGGGATGGTTCCTCTTACTGTACATGGACGTACTGTACATATGTATAAGTTGGGTCGTGACATTTCTTCCCCTCTAAAATTTAGGCTTCGCCCCGAAGCTGGTCAGTTGTAAACAAGTGCGGGTATTACTGCTTCATAGTTTCTTCTCTTTCCCAGGTTGCCTCTTCTACCTTATGATTTCTCCACAATACCTTAACCAGAGGAATTTTCTTATTTCTCAATTCTTTAATCTCTCGTGCCAAAATCTTCACTGGCTCCTCTTCATAAGTCAAGTCGGGCTGGACCTTTATATCTTGTGTCTTGATGACGTGTGCAGGGTCTGAACGATATCGTCGCAACATCGAAACATGTAAAACATTATGTATCATGTCCAGTTCGGGTGGTAGGGCTAGCCGATAAGCTACTGGGCCTATACGTTCGATGACTTCGTACGGTCCAATAAATCTGGGACTTAATTTGCCTTTCTACTTAAATCTCAGTAATTTCTTCCATGGAGAAACTTTAAGGAAAACTTTGTCCCCTACTGCAAATTCTATGTCTTTTCGTTTCAGGTTTGCGTACGACTTCTGTCTATCTGATGCAACCTTTAGTCTGTCTCGAATGATGTCAACTTTCTCCTGAGTCTCCTTCACAATGTCGGGTCCAAGAACTTTTTCCTCACTTAGTTCTGTCCAACATACTGGCGTTCTGCACTTTCTTCCGTATAATGCTTCATAGGGTGCCATCTGTATGCTGGATTGGTAGCTGTTGTTATATGCGAATTCCATTAGGCTTAGGTACTTATCCCAGTTGCCTTTAAACTCCATAACACATGCTCTCAACATGTCCTCCAAAATCTAAATTACTCTTTCAGATTGCCCATCTGTTGGAGGATGGAAAGCAGTGCTATAGCTTGCTTGGGTTCCGAGAGCCGTTTGGAGTTTTCTCCAAAAGTTCGAAGTGAACCGTGGATCTCTGTCCGAAATAATAGATGTCGGGACTCCATGCAATCGTACAATCTCTTTGACGTATATTTCTGCCAACTTATCCATTGAGTAGTCCATTCGCACAGGCATAAAATGAGCTGACTGAGTTAATCGATCGACAATTACCCATACAACGTCATGTTTATCTCTCATCATTGGCAGTCCTGTGACAAAATCCATAGTGATGCGATCCCATTTCCATGTCGAAATTGTAATTGGTTGTAATAGTCCTGATGGCACTTGATGTTCTGTTTTCACTTGCTGGCATGTCAAACACTTGGTTACGAAATCTACGATGTCTCTCTTCATTCCTGGCCACCAATAGAATTTCTTCAAGTCTTGGTACATTTTTGTAGCCCCTGGGTGCATTGCGTAAGGATTACTGTGGGCTTCCTGAAGAATCTTCTTTTTTATATCTCCTGTTGCTGGTATTACTGTCCGACTTTCGTAATATAAACTGCCGTCTCTTGAAATTTGAAACTTTGTACTTTTTCCTTCTTGTACTTGCTTGATCCATTTTTGGACTGGTTTATCTTTTTTTTGTGCTTGGTGAATTTCCTGAAAAAGCGTGGGTTGTGTTTGCATTTCTACTAGCAGTGCTCCTTCTTCTGTTGGTCTTAAACTGATCCTCATAGCACTTAAGGCTTGCATTGATTTCCTACTAAGTGCGTCGGCCACGACGTTCGCCTTTCCTGGATGATAGTTTATGACATAGTCATAATTTTCCAAAATTTGGATCCATTTCCTTTGTCGCAAATTGAGGTCCTTTTGTGTTGGCAGATACTTCAAGCTTTTGTGATCCGTATAAATGTAGCATTTTTCTCCATACAGGTAATGTCTCCATGTCTTGAATGCCAATACAATAGCCGCCAATTCTAAATCGTGTGTTGGATAATTCTTCTCGTATGGTTTATGTTGCCGGGAAACATACGCGACCACTTTACCTTCTTGCATGAGTACACAACCTAGGCCAATGTGCGATGCATCGCTGTATATCACAAAGTCCTTACCGGACACTGGTTGCGTGAGTATCGGGGCATTTATTAGCTTTTCTTTCAGTTTCTCGAAGCTTCTTTGACATTCATCTGTCCACTGAAATCTAGCATTCTTCTGAAGCAACTTGGTCATTGGGGCGGCAATAATGGAAAATCCTTTCACAAATCGTCGATAGTATCCTGCCAATCCTAGGAAACTTCTCACTTCTGTTACTGTCCTTGGCGGTTTCCAATCCAAAATAGCTTCTATTTTCTTAGGATCCACTCTGATGCCCTCAGCAGATACAATGTGTCCCAAGAATGTCACTTCTTCCAGCCAAAATTCACACTTACTGAGCTTGGCATATAGTTGTTTTTCTCTCAATGTTTGCAATACAATGCGGAGGTGTCGATCGTGCTCTTCTTTGTTATTTGAATAAACAAGAATGTCGTCTATAAACACCACTACGAATTGGTCGAGGTACGGATGGAAAATTTGATTCATCAAATCCATAAATACTGCTGGTGCGTTTGTAAGCCCAAAAGGCATTACAAGAAACTCATAATGTCCGTACCGAGTTCTGAAAGCAGTCTTTGGAATGTCCTCCTCCTTAATTGGCAGCTGATGGTATCCTGATCGGAGATCTATCTTTGAAAATACACTGGCTCCTTTGAGTTGATCGAATAAATCGTCAATGCGTGGTAGTGGATATTTGTTCTTGATTGTGAGCTTGTTCAACTGTCGATAATCCACGCATAGCCTTAAGGATCCATCCTTCTTCTTGACAAAAAGTACCGGTGCGCCCCATGGGGAAACGCTTAGTCGTATAAAGCCTTTGTCGAGTAGCTCTTGTAATTGCGTCTTCAATTCCTTGAGTTCCGCTGGCGCCATTCAGTATGGGGCAATCGACACTAGTGCAGCTCCCGGATAAACATCTATGGTGAATTCCACTTCTCTCATAGGTGGTAGTCCGGGTAGCTCATCTGGGAAAACATCGGGAAAATCACGCACCGTCGGTATGTCTTGGATCTTAGTAGCGTCTTTCTTTGCTTCCATGGCGCTTACTAGATATGCCTCGCATCCCTTTTGTATTAACTTTCTTGCCGTCACTGCCAATATTACGTTGTTCAAATAGTCGCCTCTTTTTCCGACTACTGTCACTTCCTCTCCGTGAGGGGTATGGAGCGTCACTCTTTTCTTCTCACAGTCAACTATTGCTTTATGCTTTGCTAACTAGTTCATTCCTAAAATTACGTCAAATTCCCGAAATGGTAATTCCATCAAATTTCCAGGAAATACGTTTCCGTGTATCTCTATAGGGCATTCTTTGATTACTTTGTTCGTAACTACTTCATCTCCTATAGGGTTTGTAACTAGTATACCGGACTCAACATATTCTACTGGTAATCCTTATAAATTCTCACTATGCATGCATATGTACGAATGTGTGGATCCGGGATCAATTAAAGCATGTACAGGTTTGCTGAACATATAAAACGTACCAACAATGACGTCCGGTGCTTCTTCTTCTTCTCGGGTTCTCATCACATATACCCTTGCTGGTGCATTTGTACTAGGCTGGTTAACAGTAGCTGATTGTGCCCTTTGAAAGTTTGGATTACCTCTTCTTCCTCTGCCTCGGCCTCTGCCAAAGGTAGGTTGTGACCTCTCTGTTGGTGCAGGAGTATTCATCTGTATTTTAGGGCAGTTCACCTTTATATGGTCTGGTGCTCCACATTCCCAACATCCTTCGGTTAAATACCAACATTCGCCTCCATGTCTTCTTCCACAATGCTCACATAGAGGAAAAGTATATCCTTCAAAACCCGTGTTTCTTCCAAATCCTCCACTAATTCCTGGATTGTTACTTCTTCCTCTGCCTCTACTTAATCCTCTTCCCAATCCTCTTCCAAATGACCCCGGTGCACTGGCTACAGATGTTTGATAACTCATACCTCGACCTGACCTCTGATTCTGAAATCACCAGCCTTGTTGCATAGAACTACTTCCTCCCCTGAATCTCTTTCGG
Source organism: Garcia nutans (assembly GCA_947685225.1). Taxonomy (NCBI): domain Eukaryota; kingdom Viridiplantae; phylum Streptophyta; class Magnoliopsida; order Malpighiales; family Euphorbiaceae; genus Garcia; species Garcia nutans. The sequence continues at coordinate 44,966,885 of CANTUV010000045.1, forward strand.
GCTTGCTGAGGTCCTCCCGGGCCTCGAGTTTGCGTCCTTTTTTGCTGCATGCGCTGATGCCTATTCCTCTCATCCACTTGTACTTTCTCAACGTCCAAAGCCTTTGCAACAAGCTTGGAAAATTCTGATATATCTATGACTACCAATTGCACTTTGATTTCATTGTTTAATCCTTCTAAGAATCTCTGGCATCTTTCCTGTTCTATTTCTATCATTCTCCTCGCGTACTTACTAAGACGAGTGAACTCTTTTTCATACTCGGATACCGTCATTCTTCCTTGCTTTAAGTACGTGAATTCATTCCTTTTTGCGTTTAAGTACGCCTCGGTGATATATCTCTTCTTAAACTCGGTTTGGAAAAATTCCCATGTCTGCTGTTCTGGTGGCATGCGCTGCTGTGTAGTCTCCCACCAAATGTACGCTTCTTCAACCAAAAGAGACGTGACACAAATAAATCTTTCCTCTGGCGTGCACCTTAATTGATCCAACGCTCTAATGGTACTATCTAACTAGTATTCCGCTTCCTCAGATCCTTCTTCCCTACTGGCTTTAAATTTCTTAGCCCCATACTTCCTTAATTTCTCAATTGGGGACTTTCTCTCTCTTTCGGCAGCAGCAGGTACCATTCCTGCCATTTGTTGAAATGCTGCTGCCATCTGTCGTAAATAAGCATTGGGGCCTTCCGCGGCCGCCGCTGCTGGTTGTGGCATAGTTCCAAGACTCTCCTCTACATTCGTAGGCACGGAGGCACGTGACTTGATCTCCTCGTCTACGGCTCTCTGTGATTCAATTTCTTGCGACATTCTACAATCATATACGTGTATATCATAATAAAGTAGCAGCTGGTTTGGCTTGGCATATTAAATTTCCTATATGGCATGTACATAGATAAATTCCAATCATAATTTCAGATCATACACTTAATATAAACATAACCTTATTTATTCACATAATCACGTTTTCATACATATTTAACATACATCATCACATACTCCTACTTATGGCCTATTTTACATCTATGTACAGCAAAATGGCCTCTATTAGTTTGTTACTTGTCCGGCCTATTTATATCTATTTACAACAAAATGGCCTATCTACTGTTGCATTTTTATCCGCCTATATACATAACCAAAAGGGTAGCAAAATCATCAGCCCATCACAGCTCAATAAGTAGGAGCTCGGGAAGAGGTAGCACTATCTGAAGCATGCTCCATCGGATCCGGATCTACCTCGTTAGACTGAACTCTAGGAAGGTTACGAGGGAGTTCGTCCATTCTATCCTGTAACATCTCTACCCTTCCTTGCAAGGTCCTAGCCAAACGATTCACATTCTCAAGCTCTACTGTAGTTTGCCTCTTATCCACTTGTAATGCCCTAACATCTTCCATCAAGAGCCTACTATTATCCAGGGCTAACACTAAGTCTTCCCGGTCCTGGAGTCTCCAGTCTCTCACTGATCTATTACTTCCTCATGCTCCTCCTATTTCCCTTTCATTCTAACTAATTCTTCTTTTAACTCTGCTATTTCTCGCTCTCTGGCTTCCATTTTAATTTTCTGGCGCAGATTCTCCTTCCCCAATTCAAAAAGCTGCTTATCTATGGCTTGTTTCTCACTTGTGCTGGCCCGAGAATAAGGTTTAGGACCTAAAGCTAATTTAGCTGGTTGCTTCGAATCACTCATCCTCACTTCTGTTCTCAACACCACAATATCACTAATAAGCATCATAAACATACACATCAGCTTATTAAAATTCCCTTCCTAAACCTATGTATCATGCATTCATAGTTTGATTCAACTAACTACCCAGAATAGACTAAACCAATGCTCTGATACCACTAAATGTAATATCCCATCTTAGCTTATGTTCATAGACCAAGATGGAATGCTATTTTGTGATATTCGAGTCTTGGTTCTATACTTAGTCAATTTATAATACACAATTTACAAAAATTTTGCCAGAGTTTCCCCTATAATTGGTGGTTCCAAGTGTTGCCAAAACTGATTTTTTTTTCTTTTATTTTTTTGAAAACATTTTTTTTATCTCAACCAATCAATCTCAATCAATCTCAAATACTTCTATAGTCGACCTCCTTATATCCTCCACCAAACCTGCATTAAAATTTCACACTTCTACACACACATTCATACATATTAATTCATACCAACATACCGTAATTAATATACTTAGCACACGTACTTTGGTCTTTTACTAGTCATACATACAATTCTTAGTTTACGCTAACATATGTACATGCCATTCTAGTTATATTACTTATAATAATTTCTACCCAAAAGTTGCCAACACCAGCTGCTCGGGACACTGCAGAAAACAACTTCTCGCTCAACCTACGAGTTTAGAAAAAAAAAACTAAACTCGCTAAGCGTTTGCTTAGTGGGTACTTAAATCATTGCATTAAATAAATAAATTAAAAGAGTAATTAAAAACATGCATTTGAATACTTTAAATAAATGAATAAGATATAATCATAATGATAAAATATTAAATCTCATATTCTGAATTTAGAAATTACGCATTTTGCTTTTATCAATTTAGATGCTCTACTGGTTTAACAAAACGTCAGCGGATAAGGAAGGGTCATGATAAATATATCTCGTCATGATCATATTTCATTATCTTTCATCATAATTCTTGCACATGTGCCAATGGCCATTATCATTGAATCATTGATCATGTCATTGTAATCATCGGCCTTCAGCCGGAATATCATATCATGTCATAAGCAGTACTGCAATAATAGTATGATGCATCATATCCTTATCTCAAGGATTCTGACATACCAAGTAGAGCATAAATAATTTATTAATTACTTTGGTCATGATATTCAATAAGTCATGATTTTTCCATAATGCATATATTACTAGGATAACTTCTCATGATGCCTTTATGATTATTCCAAACCCCTTTCGTGTCATTTTAAATGATATAAGATCAATCTATATCATAATATTCAAGCTTTAACACATTTAGAACAATGACCAAATGAATAGTAGCGCAGCGCGTAAAATCGGCGACGCAATGGCGCGCGACTACTACATGATAAAATCTGTTTTTACTGCTGAAAATCAGTCAACTTTAGCAACAGTTTTGACCAAATAAACAAACTTATTTTTGGCTGAAATTTTTCTGGAAAACCCCTTCATAAGTTAACTAAATGCATGTAAAAATTTCGTCGAAAAATTCCTTCGTTTGCCCCCTCAACGGACTGCCCAAAATGAAAGCTACAGAATGGTGCCCAAAAGGGACCATTCGACCCAACTTTCAAAACTTGAGGGGAATTCATTTTTTTCTTGCAAAATTAAGTTTTAGTGTAACACCCCTTCCCGACCTATAATAAGCCGAGGAGGAATGCTACATCAAGATACGAGCTCTGGTTATGTCAGCTTACTTAATGTTCCTTATAAAAATTTTTCAAAAAAAATTTGACGGAGTCTCCCTTAAAATTCTAGGTCCCAAGTGTCGACAAAACTGATTTTTTTTATTTTTGAAAAACATTTTGTTTCACAATTCAACTCAAGTACACTCCCAATAATCCACCCTTATAACCTCAACTACAATCCTGCAAGAAGAATTCACACTTCTATATTCACAATCCAACTCAATTTAAAACCATACAGTTATTATACATTACTAGATTTATATGCTACATCAAGTTATCTGTAACACCCTGATACCCTATATAAGTACTATGCGTATACCTAGTATACATACAGTAAATATATAAAGTATAAGGATGTCACTTTTCGTTACCTTTTAAAATATTTATAATAGAGTTCAAACCATAATACATTAATTTAAATAACATTTACAAAGTCATTATCTTTATTAAAACTTCATTTATACATATAAATACTCTCTCGTCAGAAATACATCATAATTAAAATTTATACATGTATGCATAACCCTCTAGTTGGTCTCGACAAACTTTACTCTTCTTGTGGCATAACAAAAGACTTCATATCTTCCATCTAAATACCTGCGCGAATAAACACCTGCGCTAAGCCCGAGAGCTTAGTAGTCCAAATATAAAATATAAACATATAGTATAGAAGTATTGATATGTAATGATACATCGATTCAATATATAATTAGTTCTTATCATATATTCTTTTCTTTTTAACTTTATCTTTAATATATCCTAGCTAATTTCATATAAGATGTATATATATATATAATATTATCACCAACCCCAATGCATCACCAATACTCAAAACCAATATATTAATACCCCTACATTATATATATACCACACCAACCATTATTGCAATACACACATTACACATCATATCACTCATTATTGCAATACACAATTTACATATCATATAAATCATAAATCATATTTCCAATAAAGACAACCTTTATCATCAACCACAATTCATTTTCCTATTACACTTAATAACATTATATTATTCACAATCCACCAAGCATAATTCATTATTAATACTCACAATCAATATTTCAATACTTGCATTTCACATTGACAATAAAGACAGACTCGGGCCCAAAACACTAATATGTTATTCAAAGTTCAGAGTTACTGCTTTGATCCATAATCACAATAATCAAGCCCGTAGGCAACATATATCATATCTTTATCCATGGATAGTGTAACAGACCCAGTCTCTTAGACCATCCACCCGACTAATCGAGAAGATCCTCAACCCGGCAAGACTGTTACTTTTCATATATTTCACATTTATAATTCATATAGTGTAACAGACCCAGTCTCTTGGACCATCAACTCAACAACTTGAGGAGATCCTCAACCCGGCTAGACTGTTACATTTCATATGTTATAGGCATGCCGTCAAATCCAGAACTCTGAAAGTTGAATTAACATATTAGACACAACTCTTTTCATTTATATCTTTGTACATTTCTTTCTCAATTCATTTCATTTTCAAAACAGGCAACCATGCCTCAATTATAATTCATTTACATTCTCGTAGCCAACACAATGGCTTCACATCTCATTTGATTCATCATAGCCAATCTCAATGGCTTCACCTCTTATCATATTTCAATTCACGTTATAGCACTTCATCATTCAAGTATACATAAACAATTATATTGAGCATATATCTTAAATTCATCATCATATAATCAACATGTCTATTTATTTCATTTCAATCATTATTACCAACCACAATTACAATACATTTCATCATTTCTCAAAACACATTAGCACAATTCATCATTACAATATTTATCATAACAAATTGCATTGTACTTACCTATTTGAATGATCTTCATATCTTTCACATCATCCAATCATAACCTTAATCAAATTATATTGACAATATAGTAATTCACTTAACACATTTACAAACAAATGTGTTAAGTCTTAATTCATGTAAATAAGTGCAATCATATAAACTTTGTACTTACCTTAAAACCAACTTACACCACTCTATACACCTACTCTTCCAAGAATCCTCAACACTTAGATTAGGGCAATTCAACCTCTTCACAACCTAATCCAAAAGGAATATTAGCAAAATGACCATATGAATAGTAAATTCTGGTTTTAGACTAAATTTTATCCTTATTTTGAAAATTTGTATAAAATAATATACTTGACTAAAAACTCTAAAATTTTTACAGAACTTAATTTTACATCTTAAAATCATTCCTTTAAAATTTCAGATCAAATTGAACACAAAATCTTGGTCAAATAGTTCACCCAAACAGACTGCCCCAATTGCCCTGCATCCTGGCAGCAGTTCTAAACTTTGTGAATTCCATAAATTAAATTCAATCAACTTGGTTCCAAATTATTTTTCTCAAATACTAGACTCATTAAGCAACAACATATCCAAAATTCAATTGAATATAATTTTTCTACATTTTATTAAAAATCCCGAAATATAGCTGTCTCAGTTAAGGTACCTGCTGGAACAGATCTAATAAAAATAATCTTTCCAAAATCATAACCATTCCAAAATCGAATCAACATATTTTTCAGTCATTCTAGACTCATAGAGTCACAACATATCAAAAATTCACTTCAAGAACATTTTTCTATAATTAATTAAAAATCGTACAAGTCACAGCCTTTACTAATTGTAAAACAGAAAAGAAATTCCACTAAACACAACTCTTGCTCTTCAATCACCAACACCAACCTAATTAAATCAAACATACTCCAACATACTACAATAATACAACCCTAATTTCAATTATCAACAATCAAACCTTCATACAACTTCAAATAAACCAAAGAAATCAAGAAAGAGAACTTACTTGGATTTTTAGCCAAATCTTTACTATCCACTTGAAATCCTTAAGTATTTGGTGTAAATAAAAGCAAAATCACCTCCTTCTCTCTCTAGCTTCACTCTCTCTCTCTCTCTCTCTCTCTCTCTGCCAAAAAGAAGAAGAAGAAGAAGAACACGTTTTTTTTCCTTTTCTTCTCTTCTTATTCTTATTTCAAATATATATATAATAATAATAATAATAATAATAATAACAATAATAATAAAAACAATAAATCTCCACCACACACTCTCTTCCAACCTTTGACTTTCTTTTCTCTTTTTCTTTTTGTCCTTATCACCATAATTATTAATTAATTAATTATAAAAATATATACATAACTCACTTTCCCTACATCACTTTATATCCTATGTATATGTGATGTATATGTATATATCTTTTATATGGTATTTATATTCCCATATTTCCTTATATATATATCATCTTATAATATTTCCCCTTTTTACTTCCATTAAACATATACATTAACTCCAAATATAACAATAATTCCAAAACTTTTAGGGTATAGTTTGGGATATTACAATTAGACTCCTTTTGTGATACCATGGAAGGACTAAAGGTCCCTCTTTCAAAAATCAAACCAAAGAGATGACTAAAAGTTAGTCAAAGTTTATGGACAATTAACACAAATTGGGCTAGTTTGTTTTATTTTTTTATTTTCTTCACCATCAATTAACTACAAATGACTAGAAGGCACTTTCCCACATATTTACCACACATAATAACATCATTTCAAAGCCATTTCAAAAGTCCCATAATGCAAAATATGTGAATTAATTGAAAAGGACAATGATTTAAGTACCAAACCTTAATTCTTTTAATTCCCCTTTGCTTTTCCTTCTTCTCCTTCCTTAATCTTTGTTTTTCCTTCAAGAAATTTAAGAACACAACCTTAAACATAAACCTTAAAAATTTAGAACAATAAGCTACCCTCCAAATTCATATGAATTTCTACCTAAATTAACCATCTTTCATCATTAATCAACATATTTTTCCATTAAATTCATTTTCTAACCATCCTACAAACTTTCCCCAAATTCAACCTTTATGAACCTTAACTTATATCTCTTAAAATAGCCAACAATTTATGAAATTAAAGCTACAAATAAAACCCCTTACCTTAAAGTCTTATTCTCCACCAAGTTTGCAACCAAAAATAGCTACTTGAAAAAAAATCTCTCTCTCCTTTCTCTTTCTCTTCTATTCGGCCAAAGCAAGAACAAAGGAGCGCTCTTGGCTTTTATTTTTTTTTGCTATTCTCTCCTCCAAATGGCAGCTAAGAGAGGTTAAGATGTGTTGGTGTCAGTGTTGGTTTCCCATTGGTACACTTAAGAGGGGAAAATGGCTAATTTTCATTGGTCCAAATGTCTCTTTCTTTTATTTATTTAAAACCCAAGCCCTTAAACTTTCTTTTAATTATATTTTGGCCCCTCAACCTCCTTGTGCTGTAATTTTATGGTCTAAGGTGTGAAAAGACCAAAATACCCTCCGGCGATTACTCGTTCGTAACTTTTAAACAGCGCATTTCCGCTGAATGCTGTGGTACACTTTTTGACTCAGTTTTTCCTCTATTTTTCATTTTTGAGATCCATTATTACTTTCGAGATACTTTTAAAAATGACCCTAATGCCCCTGGTCAAAATCCCCTATATCTTTCAAACCATGCTTTTTCGGAAAAAACCGTGTCGCGCCGTTGCTACCCGAATTTTCTCTACTTTCCATTTCAGGAGTCTGTTATAGGCACTATTAAGGACTTTCCGGAATGACTTTTGATAATTACGGCCACCTCCACAAAACTTTGCAATCTTTTCAAATAGGTCCTTTCAGTTCTACAGAACTTCCCTTCACTTCACGCTCTTGAGTAGCTTCTCGGGATGGTTCCTCTTACTATACATGGACGTACTGTATATATGTATAAGTTGGGTCGTGACACTTTCCTTTAAAATCATATATTTATAATACGTTTTAAAATACAGTGTTACAAATTTATCAACTCACATGGATCAAAGACGGCACTCGTCTAACTAACATGATCTCTTCTATATTCAATAATTGCAGTTGGATCTATACCTAAAGTGATATAAAAATAGCTATTAACTAAGGTATAACTGTTTTGAGGTGAATGACACGAAAGGAAAAACATGAGAATGATTCTTAAAATTCTAACAAAATTTTAATGGAGTTTCGATGTAATTTAGTCATTTTTAAAATTTCAAAAATAATACTTCAATGAGTATTATCTCTATTACCAAGCCAATAGCCCATCTGTACCTCAAAAATAATTTCAACAACTCAATATAATTTAGAAATCCAAATTTTCTAAATACTTATAATATACATACATAATTAAATTAAATTAAATTAGTTTATTTATTTTAATAGTTTAATAATAATAACAACGATAGTATTTTTTTTATTAACTAATTTATTCGATTGCGTTTAAATAATATTTAGTTAATCTTTGGTATTTTAAGGAAATACAATTTCATGTCTTCAATTTAAATAAATTAACATATTTACATATACATTTATATATTTAAAACTTATTCAACTTAGTTTCTAAAATAAGCTTATATTAACAACAATAATAATAATATACTATAATGAAGAATTTATGAAATGAACAATAATATTATTTATTTAAATTTTCTCATTTTGTTATCATTTAAAATATTAATATTAATAATAATATATAATTTATTTATTTTATCATACTTTATTTTAATTTCCAATAATCATTTATAATAAAATCAATAATATTAATAATAAAATAATATTATTATTTACTTATAAATTAACATTATTTGTTTGCTTTTCATTAAAATAATTATTTAATTATCTTTGGTTCAATTATAATTGTTTGTATTAAGTCTAATTTTAAATGGTAATAATAATAATAATAATAATAATAATATCTTGATTATTCTAGTTATAACTTTACAAATTTTTAACTAAGTAATTAAATTTTTTTTATGAACTTTAAACATAATACATTAACTATTTAATTTAATTTGTTAATAATCAATTAATTAATTAACTCATTTAACATTTAATAATTAACTTCATTGTTTAATTTCACATACATACACATATATATAATTAATTAATTCTATTTATTGATAATAAAAAATTTAATTCAATCATAAATCATATGCTATAATTTAAATTATTAATTAAATATGTTATAAATAAAATATACCAATTAGTTCCATTATTATGTTTTAAATAATCAATTATTTTAATCCATAAATTCTAAATAAATAAATCTTAATTTATAATTATCCTTTATTAATCATAAATCATAATTTAATTTATTAACTAATTATTAGTTACCTTCAATTAAATACTAAAAATTAATAATAATTAATTTTATTTAATTTTTTATTTTAATTAAATTTATTTTATAAATTTTTTTCGCTAAAAAATTCACCGTCGTTGGACGATCACCGGATTCCGGGCAAACTAAAATGTGCTCCAAAATTTATAAATAATATATTAAATTGAAGCTTATGAAGAGAGAGTTCTAAAAATATTAATTTTACCTGGAAAGGAGGTTAGAAAACAGTCAAAATATGGCCAGAAAGTTGCTATAGGCGTGACTCACAAACCCATCTTCAGATCGTGTATAAGCTCAGCTTCGATGGCCGTTGATGGCGAGTCAAGTGATGTTCGAACCATTGTTGAGTGAGGATCTCTAGTGGCTAGTGCATGTCGAAGATTGGAGGCCAGAGGCGGTAGATTGGAGGCAAAGCGCAAATTGCTCTCTCTCTCTCTCTCTCTTAATTTATGATAACTTCTCTCTCTAATTAACACATTTCACTCTAATTATTAATAATAATCTAACTTTAATTATTAGTTTTTTTTTTATATTTTTGTTTGTTTGTTAATAATTATTATCACTTTAATTATTAAATCAATCAATTATACTTTAAATTATTTGTTTTATTATTATTATTATCCTTATTTTATTTATTATTATTTTTTTACAAGATATTACATAAATCCTAATTAATATTTAATATATATATATGTATGTATGTATAAGTCAAGGAAAATGAAAGCATTGTATGATGAGAAAAAATACATATATGAATAATGTAAAAAAAATAAAAGTAATATTTATTGCATTAGTAAAAAAATCATCAAAATATAAATATAAAAGGATCATATATTTAATACATTATTAATAATATTTTTAACTTAAATTATTAATTTATAAAGACAAAAGTAGTGTATTTAATAAATTATTAATTTTTAGAATTATTAATACATGGAAAAAAGCTCATATATTTAATAAATTATTAATATAAATTTAATAACTAAAAATATTAATATATAAAGATCAATGTCATATATTTAATAAATATTTTAACTAAAATTATTAATATATGATGATAAAATATCATGTATATAATAAATTATTAATAAATTAATAAATTTTTAACTGAAATTATTAATATATATGAAAATAAAAGATTATATATTAGATAAATTATTAAAATTCAAAGATAAAATATCTTATGTATAAGAAAATTATTGATCAAAATTAAAAAATGAATGCAAAGTAGATTATCATGTAATATATATACACAATATAAAAATGTCATGTATTGTAGTTATTTACTTATTTATATATTATTTATGTCATATAATTTATTATATGAAACTATTAATATATGAAAATAAAAAGTTAGATCACATTTCAATTTTATTTTCTACAACTATACTAATGATTGTTAAATATATTAAATCTAAAATTTATTGACTAAAACTATTAACATATAAAGATAAAATGTTATATATTTAATAAATTATTAATAATAAATATAAAATGTTAAATTTTACAATAAAAATTTTTATAACATGATAAAAAATTATATCCATACATCGCATGAGCATATGACTAATATATGACATATTTCTTGTATATATGTCTTTGCACACACACACATATATAGGGGCGGACCTAGAGTTTTAGTTCAAGCAGGCTAAAACTATGTATAAACAAGATGAGGCATATTATATTTTTTTTATTTGACTAAATACATTTAAATTATTTTTTTATTCATTTAGTTGTAAAAATAATATAGAATTAGTCTTATCTCATTCACATTCAAATTTTACCATAATTAACTAAAAAATCATAATTAATTATTCCAAAAAAAAGATTAATTACAACATTTAGATATTTATAATTACAAAAAAAAAAAAAATTGATAGGAGTGAAAAAATTATTTAAGAACTTTACATTGAAAATTTAGAATTTCAAATAGGAATTTTGATAATCTAATTATTTTTTTAAAGTAAAATTCATTTTTTAGGATACTAATTTATTTTTACTAAAAGTTAATTCTATAAATAAAACAAAGAAAATGTAATATTTGAATCAAATAGAAACTTAAGATTTTTTATAATATCTTTATACTATATATACGTACAATACATATACTCCGTATCTGTAAACTACATATATAGAATATGTTGTCCCAAGATGGCAACCAAGAGGGGGGGGTGAATTGGTTTCGTCAAGAAATAATGACAATTTAAAAAACTCAACAAACAAGAAATGCGGAATAGAGAGTTGGTTGAGTAATGGAGGAAGGTAAGAACACACAAGATTTATAGTGGTTCGGATTTACTTCAATCCTACATCCACTTCCTTAACAACTTGTTAAGGTTCCACTAGTCTTTGAAGTTTTCACAAGCTCACTTCCAACTTTACAAGTGTTTTTCTTAGGCTCACACTTACAACCCACACAAGAGTTTTACAAGGCTCACTCTCTCAACCTAAGTGTTTCCCAAGCTTACACTCAAACTTATACAATGGTGTTTTCAATGCTAACACCTAACATTCATAACAATTCAAATACAAGTTTAAGCAAAAGGAAATTTGTTGCTTGGCTATGAAAATCTTTTCTTAATGATGTTCTTCTTTTTATGTTTTCTCATGGAAACATTGTATTTATAGCCAATGTGGTCTTACTAGCCGTTATTGCTGTTTAGAATAAAGTCTTGGCAGATTAGACCTTCTTTACTTAAACTGTCCGAAGCACTTAGCGGTCGCCCTTCATACAAGGATGGTCGCTCTCATGCTTCACGCGGTCGTCCTTTTGACCAGGGACGGTCGCTACTTTTGAAAAAGTTCAACGGTCGAATTTTAGTGCTCTACAGCAGGAATCTTGCCCATGATGTTTTTGTCGGACCGTTTCTTGCCCATGCTGTGTTTGTCGGGACGGTCGCGCATCACAAAGTGCGGTCGCCCTTTTTGAATACTGAAGTGGGATTACAACGGTCATGTCACGTGTCATTTTCTGACAGGGCAAAAGAGATGTCCGCCATAATTTGAATCTCGCGGTCGCCCTTAGTAGCTTTTCGCGGTCGAACTCATATTCTCGCGTCGAACTTCTGGACGCACCTGAGGACGCGAACACTACTGTCTCTTTCAGCAATTTCTTCTTGAATTGTTGGGCGGTCGCGACTATAAATGAGCGGTCGCTAAATTGGTAAGCGAGGTCGAATCATTCACCGTTCTTGTCACCGCGAACCTTACTGTGATTGTAATGATTTAAGTTCCTTGAGTAGCGGTCGGGCAAATATTAGGACGGTCGCGATTATGTATGAGCGGTCGCGACTATGGTCGAACTTCAGACCGCGAAACCTACTGTGACAAGGTTTCATTCTGTAATTGCATGGAGCGGTCGTATTTAGGTGATGTGCGACCGCGAGAATTGTTCTGTTCACCTTTAATTGAAGCAACCTAATCCTGCAACAAGCTTTCTCAAACACAAGTTAAATAGATCATCCATTTGAGTTGTCAAGGATCAAAATTAAGATCATTTGTCTAACAATCTCCCCCATTTTGACTTTGACAATTCAAATGGAATGATGAGAAAAATAATAAGTCTAAAATGCTCCCCCTTAACATATGCAACAATCATGGTTAAGAGCATTTGTGATTTAGTAGTTTATCTTGGTGCAAACATTTTTCTCCCATAAACATTTTTTCTTATTTGCAAATGTTCAATAAATTTCAACAAGAAATTAACTCCCCCATAAACATTTTTTCCTAATTTTGCAAATGTTCAAACAGATTGTTCTTATTTCTCCCCCATAATTTTATTGACATTCCATTTTGGTATTTTCTCTCCCCCATTGGCATAGACAAAATGAAATAAATGTTAAGCAAAAATATTAACAAAGCAAATGAAAGGAAATATAAACATTATATAGTTTGAAGTGGAGGAAAATACAAAACAGAAAGCAAATTAGCAAACATATGAAAATGCAAGCAAAAACAGACTAAAGCTAAGCTATTCCGAGTCATCATCTAACTCTAACTCTTCTTCAACTAAAGGAGCTTTCCCCTTATCTTGAGGTGCAACAGAGGCAGAGCTAGTGCTAATGGACTCTTCTTCTTCAGCAACGCTTTGGGTGTGATCACTTATATCCCAATCTTCAAGATTGCATTGAGGCAAGTCCAATTTGCCTTGCATGTCATAAAGATCATGGTGCATGTGGGATATAAGGTCTATCCTTTTGTTCAAGTGCTGGAATCTCTTGGAGACACTCTTCTTGAACTTAGAGAGTTTCCTTGAGAGAGTCTTGATAGCTTGGAGGATGAGTTGTGTGGAGGATGAAGCAGTTTCTTTAGCAGCTTTTGATGAAGTTGCTTTTGGAGGTAATTCTACTGCAACTTCTACAGAATCTCCCTCTTCCTCAATTGTATACCTTGGCCTTTTCTTTTGTTTATCCATAACTCCTTTCTTGCCATAGCAGTATACATATGACCCTTCTATCTTCCTTACACAACCAGCATGCTCTAAGTAATCCATTGTGATAGCATTGGAGGCTAGAGTGAAAGGGTTCCTCAAAGTGGCTAAGTTCAAATCATTCAGAAGGTTTAGGTGCCTAGCTATTTGAGTAACTTGAGAGGATAGGAAGAAGGTACCAGTTCTTGTAACAGCATGATGATAAAAGGTATCAATCAAGAACTTGGTTGTGTTCATTTTGATGTTGTGGGTGAAAGCATAGAGAAAGATAAGGTCTCTCTTGGTTACTTTCTCATTCCCATCTGCTCTTTGGTGAATGGTATAGGTGATAATCCTATGGAGCATCCAGTGGGTGAGAGATTTGATGTGCTTGGCTTTAGATTCCTTTTCAAAGGAAGTTTCAATGGAAATTTCTCGCCAGAAATCAGAAAGGGTTGGGTTTGAGAAGATTTGGTCATTGTAGGAGGTTATACCTTCAGAAGGGAAGTTCCAAATTCTGCCAAAATCTTCAAGGGTTAAGAATTGATACTGATCAAAGAGTTTGAACCTAACCCCATACCACCCTAGTGCAGAGTTTGCACTCTTCTCTATCTGGAATGACATTAGAAACTCCTTACTTAGACTAGAGTAACCTACTTCTTCTGGAAAGACAAAATTTCTCCATCCAAGGACATCCAACAATCCTTCAATTTCGTCCTTGATGCCCAAGGCAGACAGCATCCCACCAAAAGGTGATTTGGTGCCTTCAACCTTCTTCTTCTTTAGCATGGCATACCTAATGTCTTCCTCAGTGGTTTGGTGATGAGGTTTGTGAATTTTCTCACCCCTTTTTGATTGTGGAGGAGATGGAGGTTCAACAACAGGTTCTCTAATGGTGATTCCTGGAACTCTCTTAGCTTGACCCTTAATTTTGGAAGTGGTTTTTCTTTTGGGAGCCATTGAAACAGAAAGAACAGATGAGAGCAGGAAAACAGAGGCTCAATTGAATGACAGATGATGATGAGTAGATTTTAGGGTTTCAGAAAGTTTTCAGAAGCAAAATATCAAAGAAAATGATTTATTATGCTCTTAAATAGATGAAATAACGAAAATAGCCGTTTAAGACTGTTGAAAATCAAGAATTGCGACCTGTCACACAGCCAACGGTTATAAATTTTCGAGCAGAGTGTACAGGGTGCGGTCGCAGATTTAATAAGGTGCGATCGCGACATGGGGTACAGCGTCCATTATTATGATCAGTACGCTCGCGAGTGAAGAAAAACATCTGTAACGGTCGAAACTATTCAAATTGGTGCGATCGCGCACAAATTTTCTCGACCGCGCTCAGAGAATTTTATTGAATGAAACTAGCAGACGAAGTAGCGAACGCGAAAGAACACTGGAGCGACCGCTACATACTCAAAAATAAAAGATTCAAGGAAAGATGGAAGATATTCTAAGTGTGTTAAGAAAAATTAATTTCATGCACATAGAAACTTTATTTTAAGGCAAAAAAAATTCTAATTAACTCAAAGTGATTCCATCAATCATTCCTAAATTGAGTTTGATGAAGTTAAGTCTATCTTCATTCAAGGGTTTTGTAAAGACATCAGCAAGTTGATTTTCTGTATCTATGAATTCTAAGATTATGTTCTGATTTTGTACATTTTCCCTCAAAAAATGATGTCTAATATCTATATGCTTGGATCTAGAATGTTGGATAGGATTTTTAGACAAATTGATAGCACTAGTGTTGTCACATTTAATGGAAATATTGTTAAAAACCTTACCATAGTCAAGCAATTGTTGTTTCATCCATAATACTTGTGTGCAACAAAAACATGCTGCAACATACTCAGCTTCCGTTGTGGATAAAGCAACTGATGCTTGTTTCTTACTATGCCAAGAAACTAGACAATTACCAAGAAAGTGACATGCTCCTGTTGTGCTTTTCCTATCTAATATACTACCAGCATAATCTGCATCTGAAAATCCTATAATATGAAATGATGTGTTTTTAGGATACCAAAGTCCTAAATGTATTGTACCGCTCAAATATTTCAAGATTCTCTTAGTGGCATTCAAGTGTGATTCTTTAGGACTAGTTTGAAATCTAGCACAAAGACATACACTATACATTATATCAGGCCTAGAAGCAGTTAAGTAAAGTAGTGATCCGATGATACCTCGATATTTCTTCTCATCTACTGCTTTACCATTATCATCTTTACCTAATTTCAATGATGTGCTCATAGGAGTTTTGCTAGTTTTGCAGCCATCCATTCCAAATTTCTTGATGAGTTCTTTTGTATATTTGGATTGGTTGATGAAGATCCCATCTTTACATTGCTTGACTTGCAGTCCAAGGAAAAACTTGAGTTCACCCATCATGCTCATTTCAAATTCCCTAGTCATACAAGAAGCAAATTCTTTGCACAGGGCTTCATTAGTAGCTCCAAATATTATGTCATCCACATAAATTTGTACAATCAAAATGTTGTGCTTATTCTTTTTAACAAAAAGAGTTGTGTCTACTTTTCCTTTTGAAAAACCATTTTCAAGCAAATATGCACTAAGTTTATCATACCAAGCTCTAGGTGCTTGCTTTAATCCATATAAAGCTTTGGTAAGTTTGAAAACATGATCAGGAAATTTGTAGTTTTCAAAACCAGGAGGTTGTTCAACATAAACTTCTTCATTTATGAGTCCGTTTAGAAATGCACTTTTAACATCCATTTGATAAAGCTTAAAATTCATATGACATGCAAAAGCAAGTAATATTCTAATAGCTTCCAATCTAGCTACGGGGGCAAAGGTTTCATCATAGTCAATACCTTCTTCTTGATTATAACCTTTGGCTACCAATCTTGCTTTATTTCTAATGATGTGACCATTTTCATCAAGCTTATTCCTATAAACCCATTTGCATCCTATTATAGAATGATCTATAGGTCTAGGAGTAAGTTGCCAAACATTATTTCTTTCAAATTGATTAAGTTCATCTTGCATTGCAATTATCCAATTTTCATCATTTAAAGCTTCCTCAATAGTTTTTGGTTCAATTTGAGAAACAAAAGCAACATTAACATCAACATGATTAATTTTAGATCTAGTAGTTACTCCCTTTGATGTTTCTCCAATGATGAGTTCCTTTGGATGATCTTTCTTGTATTGCCAATCCTTAGGTAGATCTTGAGCCTTTTCTTCAAGTTGATTGATCTTTGGAGCATCAATAGATTCAAGAGGTTCAAGAGTGCCTGCAGGGTCATTGAAAGTAATACCTTTCTTTTGATCAAGTTTAGATGATTCATCAAATACAACATGCATTGATTCTTCTATAACTAGAGTTTTCATATTAAATACTCTATATGCTTTGCTATATGATGAATATCCTAAGAATATGCCTTCATCTGATTTGGATGAGAATTTTCCAAGATTATCCTTGGTATTCAATATGAAGCATTTGCATCCAAATACTCTAAAATATCCAATTCTGGGTATTCTTCCATTCCATAGCTCATAAGAAGTTTTATTAGTTAAATGCCTTTTATAAACACGATTTGCAATGTAACAAGCTGTATTAACGGCTTCCGCCCAAAAATAAGATGGTAAATCATATTCATTGAGCATTGTTCTAGCCATTTCAATTAAAGTTCTATTTTTCCTTTCAACTACACCATTTTGCTGTGGAGTTCTAGGAGCAGAAAAATTGTGTGAAATGCCAATTTCATTGCAAAAGTTTTCAAAGTTTTCATTTTCAAATTCTTTGCCATGATCACTTCTAATAGATGTGATCACGTATCCTTTTTCATTTTGAACTCTTTTTGCAAAGGTTTTGAAGTAATTAAAGGCTTCATTCTTTTGAGCTAAGAAATTAACCCATGTGAATCTAGAGTAGTCATCAACAAGAACAAATGCATATGATTTGCCTCCTAAGCTTGTAACTCTATTTGGTCCAAACAAGTCTAAATGAATGAGCTCTAAAGGTCTAGAGGTGCTTATAACATTCTTTGTTTTAAATGAGCTTTTATGTTGCTTACCATGTTGACAAGGTTCACAAATCCTATCTTTATCATATTTTATCTTAGGTAAGCCATCAACTAAATTCTCATTACAAATATATTTCAATTGATCCATACCAGCGTGTCCTAGTCTTCTATGCCATAACCATGCATCATTATTAGTGGACATTAAACATGTATGATCAGAATGTATGCTTACATTGTAAGTGTTGTTTGTTCTAGTACCCTTAAATATGATAACATCATTTGAATTTGTGATTTTGCATTCCTTGGAATCAAACTTAACAAAGTATGCTTTATCACAAAGTTGACTAACACTTAGCAAGTTATGTTTCAAACCATCAACAAGCCATACATCTTCAATTAAATCCTTACCAATAGAACCAATGGAGCCAACACCAAGAATTTTACCTTTAGCATTGTTTCCAAAAGTTACGTTACCTCCATGTTTATAGGTAATACTTGTAAAGAGCTTTGCATTTCCAGTCATATGCCTTGAGCATCCACTATCCACAAGCCATGTGCTTTCATTGGTAGTAGATTTTAGGCATACCTGCAAGCCAATTGTGGTCATCCTTTTTTAGGTACCCACATATAGTTGGGTCCTTGATGGTTAGTAGAAAGAGTGCCTTCTAATCTCATTTTAAAACAAAACAACATACTTTCAAAATGCCAATATGATTATGTCAAATATAAACTTTAAAATAAAGGTAACCACAGTAAAACATTAATTTGCTCAAAAATTCAACAAATTCCACTTTCCAAGCTTCAATTTCAAAAAGCCCTAAACTTTGTTTTACTTCATCTTACCCTAACCTCTCCTAAACCAACATGTTAAATTCTTCAATTAGAATAATATTCTCACTTAAATTATTCATAAAAACCCTTAGTTATATTAATTTTAACAAAACCCCCCATCAAATCCCTAAGTTTAATATTTCCATAAACCCTAGTTTCATCAATTAAGTTCACTTTAACCAATTAATCGCTAAATCTTCGTATATCCATCATAACAACTTCATAACTATGCATTTTAATAATTAAAAACTATTTCTATCACTAACTCAATAATCATATACTCTTAAAATTCAAGAAAAACTAGCTTATAGTAAAGAACACTTACTTAAACATTAATTAATATTCAAAACTGACTTGATTTACTTTGATTCTTGATAAAATTTGATGTGTATTTGATAAAGAAAATCTCTCCCTCTCTCTCTATAAAATTGGCTATGGTTGATGAAGAAGTAGATGATATTTTGATTTTTGATTTTTGTTTCCTATCCTTATCTTTTATATAGTTAAATAATTAATTTAAATAATCAAATAATTAAATAACTAAATATTTTATCTTTTTTAAATACTATCCATAAAAAATTTCCATCTTACTTTTGACTTCTCATTTTTCCTTTTCTTTCTTTTCCTTTTCCACATTTTTATATGTTACCTTTTTTTTTTAACTTAGTTATATATATACACATATATATGTATATCATGTGTGCATATATTAGGTATATCTTGAGTATATATCATGTATATCTAGTGTATATATTATTTATACTTTATGTATATATTATGCACACCTCTTCTAACATGCTTAGTTACCCCTCCATATTAATTATTTTAATGTGTATAAAAATTACGGATATTACAATTTTAAAAGAAAAATGAAAATAAATAAAAATAATTTACTTACTAATTACAAACATCTTAATCAACTCTTTTTAATGTCTAGAAATTTTATTTTAAAAAATAAATAAATAGATAAAAATTGGCAATTAAAGAATGAGCATAAAAATAAAAGAATAAAATAATTTAGGGGGGGAGGCAAAATCTAATTAATTAGAGAAAATAATAATAATTATATATATGATATGAAAATTAAAATAATTAGCCCCCCTTATACATAATGTAGGTCTGCCCTGTAGATAATATCATTAATTTCATAAATTACAAATGAAAATATGTAGATCTGTTATATATATATATATATATATATATTATGTTATATAAACATTTATGTCATATATGTTGCATATATGTTTTTATACATGTTTTATATAATTTGATAAATGTGATAACACCCATATTAAGAAATATATAATTTGATAAATGTTGATAGTATATACAACACTATAACATATATGTTGCATAAATAGGTCCTTATAAATACATATATGTTGCAAATATGTCCTTATATGTATCATATATTATACATATAATATGATTAATTTCCTACATTATAGATGAAAAACCATATAGATATATTATATAAACATTTATATGTCATTTATGTTGCATATATATCATTGTATATCTTATACATGTTACATATAATTTGATAAGTGAAAAATCTCATATTAAGAAACATATAATATATCCTTATATATGTTATATATGTGCATATAATTTGATAAAATAATAAATTCCATATTAAGAAACATATAATTTATCATATCCGTGATTTTGGAGAAATTAAATAAGTATTTGTAGATATAAAAGTTGTACATACCCAATATATATACCTAGTATATATATAACATATACATATGGTATATCAATTGTATATGTTGGATATATACATTACATACTTAATATATTTAATACACATATAAGATACATTTGATGTGTATATAAGGTACATATTATTTGTGCATATGTGTAATGTTCCAAATTATTTTTAAAGATTTCTAATTTTTTAGAAATTTAATAAAATATATTATAATTAAATTGAATAAATTAAATTAATGGTTTTAAATGAAAAATGAAGGGATTTTTAAATGAAAAAATGAAATTTATATATGTGATATATATGTAAAATATATACAACATATAAAAGTCAACACTTTTTAAAAGAAAAGTCAAAAGTTAAAGTAAAAAGGGTATTTTGGTAATTAAATCTTAAAAATTTAAAATTATTAAATTAATTCAAAAATAAATAGTTTTTAAATAGAAGAGAAATTTTTGGAATTTTAATTTATTAAATAAATAATTAAATAATTAATTATTAAAAATATTATAATATAAATATGGTTTAAAATAAAAGATGAAAGGAAAGAGAAAATATCATCACTTCACATCTTTCTCTTCTTCTTCATGGAGGTCGAAACACCATGGGAGAGTAAGAGAGGTTTTTTCTTCTTCCAAGCACTAAGAATTGAAGAGATTTCAAGGATTTAAGAGGAGTTTTGGTGATTTCTTCCATAATTAGTAAGTTTTTCATCTTAATCTTTGGAATTTCATAAATTTATGAATATGTTGAGTTTGAAATTTTGATATAGTATATTATAATTATTGGAATGGGTGTGTATGATGTTATTTTGGGTAGTTAATAATGATTTTAAGGTTGGATTGAAGAAATGGTTGAGTTTGGGTAAGATTGGTGAAGAGAGAGAATTTAGGGTTATGTAATTTTTGGGGTTTTGAAATCATGGTTTCTAATTGTGCAAATTGATTCCAAATGAGTTTGTTTTTATACATAAATAAGTATTTTAAAGTCAAATATTGGATTTGGTTGTGTTTGGTTGGAGTTTGAGAATGGTAGTGGAGATTTAGGGTTTTGGAAAAGTGATTTTCCAAAGTTATTGAATTGTTTGATTTTATTTGTTTAAGCATGTTGTTTAGTGTTAAAAGTGATGAATATAAGCTTGAAATGATTAATGGATTGTGTTGGAATGGAAAACCTTCAATGGGGGAATGTTATGCCATTTTAGAGTTTTGTGTATAAGAGTGTGTTTTTATAATGTAAATAGTTCAAATGTATTAAAATATGTTTCTAATGTTATAAATAAACTTAATATATTAAAATGAATGGCCTAGTATGATAATCCAAAGTTAAAGTGAGGTTAGCCTTAAATTTTGGATTTTTGCTTGGATGGGGTTTAATTATGGTTTAATATTAGAAATGTCATCAAATGTGATACTAAATGATTATTTGCTATCACATTTGGTTTAGGCATTGAGGGAGGTTGATTTGCTTCATCCAAGTAGTGAATGGCAAGTTGGAAGGATATGATTGGATGTTGTCTTGAGCTTCTTTTGGGTTGCTATTTGAGGTAAGTACAAACTTTAAATACATTGTTTATGTTTGCATGACATTTGGGCTTAACTCATTTTGGTTGAAAAATGTGTTAAGCTACTTGATACATTGGTTATGCATGAATAATGTGCTATGACATTTGTAATGTCATATATGTGTTAAATGCATTGTGAAAAGCCATTGATAATGACTAAATTGTGTAAATGCGATTAAAATGTGTATTATGTGGAAATACCCAAAGTGATTGGGTAATGTTTTGTGAATGAAAAAAAAATGTGATATAATGTAATGAGATATGTGAAAAATTTAATAAAATGAATTGATATTGAGATAAATGAGAAAAATGAGAAAAGTGAGAAAAGTGAGAAAAAATAGAAAAATAAGACAATGTGCCTATATTAAATATGTGACAATGAGAAAGAGATTAATAATGAGAAATATGAATAAATTGTGTGTCTAGTATGTTATTCAATTTTCAGAGTTCTATGTTTGGTGGCATGTCTATGATTGCCTACGGGCTAGACGCTGGGCGTCATTGTGAAAATATTTTTGAGGTGAAATGACCGGGTCGTAAGCCTCAAAAATAAATATTTAAAGCTAGGTTGGGTGAAATGATCGGGTCGTAAGCTTAAGCCTAGTTGGATTATTACATTGATATATTGCCTATGAGGCTAGACACATGGTGTCATTATAGACCAAAATAGTAACTCTGAAATTTGAATAGCATATTAGTTATCTTTGGGCCCATGTTTGTATTTATTTTTATGTGAAATATTTGAAAAGTATGAGAAAATGGAATGGTGTGATGTTCTTAAGCATTTTGCATTGGCATTACTTTACAGCTTTATTATTATCAAAGTTTGTATCGCTAAGCTTTTTAGCTTAGCGTGATTGTAATTCGTCGCGTAGGTGACATGGGCGATTTGGTAGAATCAGAGAGTTCTACTAGACCTAGTCATGTCTAGGCTTGCACTTATCGAGCTTGAAGAGTTTTTGGGTACATCAAGATCAGAGCCATTTGCCAGTATGTATATATTTGATATTATAGTATATTTTGATACCATGTGTATTATGTTTATTTTTGAAGTATATATTGTAAATTTTTGAAGTATATATTGTAAATTGTAAAGAATGTTTTTGATAAGTTGTTTAAAATGGAATTCTATATGTGTTGTTGATCTATATATCTATGCATAGATATTTTGAGAAAATATGGAGAAATTGAGAAGTATTGGTGAAATGGAGATTTGATTCTTATTGGGAGTGTTTTCTAATGCAAGTTGTGTTTTGCTGAATTTTGGGAACGTCCAAATTACAGACAAAACTCTGGCGAATTTTTTTTAGAGATTTTCTTATAAAATATTTATTTTTGGATT
Source organism: Garcia nutans (assembly GCA_947685225.1). Lineage (NCBI taxonomy): Eukaryota > Viridiplantae > Streptophyta > Magnoliopsida > Malpighiales > Euphorbiaceae > Garcia > Garcia nutans. Next base: position 44,990,366 of record CANTUV010000045.1, read on the forward strand.
CCTATAACAAGTAAAGAATATTTATATACTATTTAATTTTGTATATTTAGTATTTAAAATTTTAAATCAGAAATGTGAAAATTTTTATTAAACCGGTCTGTGATATTTTTGTACCGTATATGCGTATTTTACATTGCTAAAAATATGTATTGTACGTATATAGGGTATAAGGGTGTTATATTTATTTTGGTAAAATAATAAATTCCATATTAAGAAACATTTAATTTGATAAATGTTAATGATATATGCAATGTATATAACATATATATATTGCATATATATTATTACATATGTTACCTCTTGTTGGCAACTGTAATGACCTGATTTTTGAATTATTTTAAAATGCCATTTTTAATATATATATATATAACTACTTTATATTATTTATTAATTTATTATTTATATTATGAAATTTAGTTTTTTTAAATAATAATAAATAAAAATAATTTGTTATTTTATTTATTATAGAAAAAATATAAATAATAATGATATGAAAAAAAGGGAAAAAAAGAAGAAAAGAAAATATATATATGTGTGCATTTGTAATAAAGATATTAATGGAGAGAGAGACATTTATGGAGAGAGAAAGTGAGAGGGAAAGAGAGAGTTGGAATGGTTTCACCTCAGATCTACCGCCGTCTGGTGATCGGAGACTAACACGTAACGGTCAGCAGAATGGCCATCGTTTGATGAGTTGAGCGCTACCTGAACTGTTGCCAGCAGCAGCCGAATGAAGGAGCATGCATCGTCTGAAGCTCCTGCGATGTCCACCGCTGCTAGCAACTTTCGATCAGTTTTTCGGCCAATTTTGTCTTCTTTACTGGCGAGACAGGTACAATTGAGTTCCTCTTATCTCGAGATTCATTTTAGTATATCATTTGCAAATTTTGAAGCATATTTTAATTTAGCTGGAATTTTGCGACCACCAGGCCTTTAGTGAATTTTTCGGCTAGAAAAAATATATAATGAAAATGAGAATAAATAAATAATAAATATTAATAAGTAATTAATATAGAAGAAATTAGATAGAAATTTTCAAGTTAAATGAATTTAGAAAATATACTTTTAATTAGTTAATCAATCAATTGTATTTAAAAGAAAATATGAATAATAAATAAATAAATAATAAAAATAAATAGATAGTAAATATAAATATAAAGTTTAAAATAAAAGTATTAACATAATAATTATATGATTATTTAGTAATTTATAAAATAATTCAATTAACAATGTTTAGGAATTTATAAATTTAATAATTAGTTATTCGATTATGGGTAAAATATAATTATTTACTTATTTGATAAAATTAATTGGGCTAATTGAATTTTGTTTAAAATTTATAGGATTAATTAATTATTTGCAACTAATTACTAATTAGGAGAATCAAATTATGAATATAAATTGGGAAAAATTAACTAACAATAATAATTATTGTTATTCTTATTTAATTATTATCATTAATATAGTGATTATTATTATTATTATAAATAATAATTTGAAATAAAAAGAATTGAACAATATATTAAGTAACTTAGAAATTAATTTATTACAACAAATAAATTAGTTATAATTCTTGGTTATTAAAGCTATAGTTATGGTTCTAGAAATTGGTTATTATTATTAAATTTGTTATTGGGTTGAGTATAATAATAATAATTATTAAATAATAAGATTATTAATATAGGTATTAATATTTATAAGTTAAATGGAGTTAATTATTAAATAAGTTGATTTATTATTTGATTATAAAATGATTTAAATTAAATAGTTATTGTGTCATGTTTAAAAATTTATAAAACTAATTACTTAATTAAAATTAGTATTGCTATAATTAGAATAATCAAGTTATTTTTATTTTATTATTATTATTATTATTAAGCTTAATATAAACTATTATACTTGAACTAAAGGTAATTAAGTAATCATTTTATGCCAAGATTAAATAAATACTATTAAACTCAATTGAATGAATCAATTAGTAATAATAATAATAATAATAATAATAATAATAATAATAATAATAAACTAGTATAATAAATGAATTAAATTAATGTAATTTAATTGTGTATTATAATATTTTAAATACTTAGCAATATTGGACATTTAAAGTATGTTGAGTTATTGAAAATTGTGATGGTAGCTAAGATGGGGTAACTGGATTGATGTTGACCGTCGTGGACTATTTATAAGCGTTTTCTCATTTTGTTTCGGGAGAAATGCCCTAGTTATAGAAAATACTTTGCCAAAATTTTAGCAGAATTTTTAGAGTCATCCATCCGTCTATATTCTAATAGTTTTTATTGTCATTAGAAAATAATTTTTAGGTGTCTTTCATTTCTAATAAGATGTTCTGAGGAGAATTGTTGGATTTTCGTATATTTATGAGTTATATAGATTAAAATAATACCCCGTTCCCCTAATTTATATTAATAGCCATATTTACATAAATGTATAGACTATTTGTGCAATATATATACATTTATTATTATAAGCATAATATGTGTTGGTGTATGAGTTAATTGTGCTTATTGCATATTATATGTGTTTGCAAGATAGGGTTAGGATGATGTGAGACCACATGTGATCTGGGATAGGGGTTATAATATGATGATATTATATGATGATGAGATTAGGATTGGTGCGACGGCGGAGGCATTCTCATACTCAGTGCTGCTTGTTAGTTGGGTAGCACTGCTTGGCTACAACTATAATGGCGGATCCTATGTATTGGATTCTATGAGAAACGTGTGTACTAAGAGAGCCAGATAGGGAGATCGACTCCCCAATTTGAGTTTAGTGTGACCATATTGACTTACTCCTATCCTTGTATGATTATGTGATTTGTTTGTCTGGTTGTCAATTATATGAGATCGATATATTATATTAATTACTATATAGTTTATTGAGTCGATTGCTCATTCTTGTTCATTATTTTTCCCCAAGTTACAAATAGAGTGTAGGAGAATTAAACCACATAACCAACAACCATAATGATAACCACATAATTGGTGCAACAATCATAAATATATAATGAATTGAATTGTTTTTGTGCATACTTGTGCTTGTGTTCATGCTTTATGTACATATGTGTATAATTTGCTTTTTGTAACTTAGCTCTATAGACTAGTGAGGTTTGAGTAGTCTTTTTGGGACTTTTAGGCTTTCACATGTGCATTAATGTTCTTTACAACTTCAACATCAGATATTTGAGTTGTAAAAGCTTTGACAATTGTTGGTGAATTAGATGTAATAGTAGTTGAGCCATTGAATCCTAAACCATGTTTGGAGGAAGGTGACCTTTGAACACTAATTAATGTATCTAAGACCTCTTTATCTTTGTAAAATTTTGAAATAGAGTTCTTTAATTCATTTATTTCTTCTTTCAAAATTTTATTTTCCTTAGTAATTTTATCTAAGCTATATGAGCTCTTAAACATTTCATCTAAGGATTTCATTAATTGTTCATTTGAGATCTTTAATTCTAAAGTGAATTTTTTTAAAGAAACAAAGTCCTGAAGAAACAGTCTCTCTCTTCCTTAGAAAGAACTACCTAAAGCTAGCTTGCTTAGCTAGTTTGGGTGCTTATTCCCTTTTGGTTTAGTTTTTCTTAAACTAAATCAAATCAAGTTGCTTCATTAGCAAATCCTTAGCCTCAATTTCATTTTATTATGCTTTCATAGCAAAATAAAATCCAAACCAAGGTAGAATTAAGATCCAGTCACGCTCTCAAGCCTCCACCAAGCAAGCTATCAAGAAAGAAGGTAAGAATTCTCAAAACTCAATTTAAGTTCATTGTTTTGCCTTAATTTTGAAGATCATCCTTTGATTTTCAAAATTAAAGTCTTAATTCATTATTTTGCCTTAATTTTAAAGATTATCATTTAATCTTCAAAATTAACCTAATAAATTAAAGTCATGTCAAACTTTCTCAAGTCAAAATTATTTTTCAAATTAGGCTTTCATACAATTGTCTCACTAAATTATTTTTCAAATTAAGGTTTTATCTAATTATCTTCCAAAATTATTTTTAGGATTCATCCTAAGGCCATTTCTAAATTAGGCTCTATCCAGTTAGTTCTAAGGCCATTTTCTAAATTAGGTTCTATCCAGTTAGTCCTAAAGTCCTTTTTTAAATTAGGTTCTACCCAGTAAGTCCTAAGACCATTTTCTAAATTAAGTTCTATTCAGTTAGTCCTAAGGCCATTTTCTAAATTAGGTTCTATACAGTTAGTCCTAAGGTTACTTTTCTAAATTAGGTTCCATCCAGTTGGTCCTAGAATTAAGTCCCTAAACCTAAAATCAATGTAGACTTAGGCTAACCTAGCTTAGGTTAAAAGTCCCAAACCAACCAGCTCATGATGGTTAGAACTACATGGGCTTTATTTTCAATTCAAATGGATATGCAGGCTTATTTGGAATTTTACTACAAGTATGAAGTCCACTTCCTAAAATAATCTTTTCATTAATCTTAAGCTTTTGTCTTAAGCCTTTGGTTGTTAATTAAAACTATATTTTGAGGAAACTTAAGTCACCGGTAGGTTCTTATACCTGGGACATGCCTAAAAAGCTAATTAAGACAAGTGATTTTAACCTTAAGCCAGTAACAATAGTTGGGGATTGTGTGCCCAACATAGAGTCCATAAGGCTAGAGTTGGAATCCCCTTATTTTTTATTTTGCAATATAATGTTTAACTTCTACTTTTCTTTCTGTTGTCTTGTTATGAATGGATGTATGAATTATATTTAATTGTCATTTCATATTATATTTGTCATATCATGAAATTCATTTTGTAAGTTCTTATTTAATTCAAGGCCAAACTATTTTTACTCAAAAGCCCAAATCTAGCCCCCAAATTCATCCTTTGGTTCGAGGCTAGTGATTTTATCCTTGGGGCTAATGTTGGAGTCAATTTAGGGTTTTTCTTAAATTTTCTCTTTTCCAAAATAAATTTGATTGGCGACTCATTTTCAAAATCATTTTGCTATCGATCTGAGCATAGCTAATAAAGGCAGAGTGATCTTGGCACTTTTTCGTGAAACTTAGAGCAATTTTCTATTACTCCAGTTTTGCATACTTTGCAAGCTAGGCCTGAATAGGCATGCTCGAGCTGGGGCCTCACAAAAACTCAAATAGTTAACTTGCTTGTGATCCTGAGTGATCACACCTTTCGATCCTGAGTGGTCAAAAGTCCTTGGCAATCCCAAGCAAATGTCAAAATCATGCATCATACCCTACCTTGCTAATCCCCAGTGGTTGGAAAGAGTTGTGAGGGTTGTTTGGTCAAAATTTATTTCATTTAAGAATGTTATGTTGTGCATCCTTTGTATACTTTAAGAAAAATCAAAAGCTGAGCCTTGACTAATTTTTGTTAAAGTAGGGGCAAATTGTTAGCATTTAATTTTGACCTAACGACCCTAGTAATGGATCAACCCGCTGATGAGAACCTGATGAGTCTTTTAGTTTAATTTATTTTCTTGTTAAAATTCATAAAATGGTAGAGTAAGATTAATGGAGTGAAAACTAACACAATGGTAGTGAACACAACTCGGGAGGTATGGAACGTCAAAGGAACAAGTTGAGAATAACAAGAGAAAAGCTCCTTAGATGTAACTACCATACGGTGGTTCCAATTATGAAACCACCGCGCGGAAGTTCTGGGTCCTAGCATTTGAAAGATTTGAAGAACCACCTTACAGTGGATGTGTCCTGCCATGTGGAGGTTCTGCGACAGAACAGGCAGTAGATCACATTTTCAAGATTTTAAAGATTCCTTCCTTCTTAATTTGTTTTAATTCTACCCGATTTGCTTCTTCTATATACACCCTAAACTAATCATGATGCTTTCAAAAGGGAACCTAAGGACTATAAATACATCCTAAACAAAATTTAGAGGAGATCCCAATCCAAGTTCAAAGATTTTAACTTCAATTAGCCAAGAAATTAATTTCAATTGTTCTAAAAATCAACTAAAACCTTCATAGTTCCAATAGCCATTTCCATTTCAAAACCCCTCCCCAATCCATCAAAAGTGGAGATTTGAAGAAGTAGTAGCATTTTGACCAACCCATTGAAGTTGCTCTTCATCCAAATTAGCTTGAAGTTGCGAGAAGCATTAAGAACAAGGAACTAAGTGTGGTTTAGCATACCAAGCACTTGAAGATTATTGTGTTCATTACTTTTGAGGTAGGTAAATGAATTCACTAAGCTTGTTTTTTTTTCCATCTTGTGAGTTTTGATTAAAAAGATATAATTGAATTGGAAGTTCATAAGTTGAATGTGGTGAAACCTGATAGTTTAAATCCTATAACTTATTGTCTACTGAGATCTTAATAAGTTAATTGAGTAATCTTTAGTTTGTTAACTCGTGATTATCCATAATGTTTTCATGAAATGATGAGATACCCTAGATGGCATGATTAGGCTGGTAATTATTCTTTCAAAACATGTTATCTGCTTATCTTATAATTATAAAGTAAACTAATACAATTAAATGTTAATTTATAATTATTGAATCTTTATGATATTTGCCATGATTTTTTGCCATGATATTCTTACCATGAACATGCATATAACTTGTTTGTTTTAGATTTATTATATATGCCAACTATCATCAGATTTGCATATTTAAAAGTTTTCATTGGCAAATGCAAAGAGTGGTGCATATTGATTACTTGATCTAGTGACTAGTAGTTTGGCCATCATCGAACCCAATATAGAGAATCGAGTTGACCTTCGTGTTAGCCCACCTATGAATTCTCGGTTTGCACTAAGTGGCGACTCCAGTCCATCCTGCTCACACAAGGACTGCCCTCTTAGTTGATCATTTTATTGCTTCATGCACTGATCTAGATCCGATCCCTTGTGCTTTTGGATTGAGCCTACCAACTTCATTAAAATGCATTCCCTAGCCAAGAGTTACTCTAAGATGGGCTGCTTTGATTCCCGCCAAAAAGTAGACCTTGAGTACAATGCGTATGACATCTATTAGGATTCCTCAATCTCATGTGTCATCACTTACTAGTTCCATAAATAAAGCTTGACTCTCTTCCTTCCCTCACTCTTCTGTTTGAACCCTAGATTCTTCTAAGGAAATCACTATGCTCTTCTTGATTCTTCATTAGATAACTTTTCAAGTATATTTCTCTCCTTTTACTCTTGCTTTCATTGGTTACTTTTTGTCTCTAAGTGTCTCTTTTCCTTAGACTTTGATGAGTAGTCTTGTGAAAGATTTTCCTGCATTAGCGCTTCTTGAACCAGAACATCTCAAGTAATACTCAAACTCCTTTCTTTTCTCTTCTCGAGGAATTCATTCCATATAATGACTTGTATTCTTTATTTGATGCAGTCAGCTGGAAATTTTCTCAAATGAGGATCTAGTTACAGACATTTAGTTCACCATCGGGCCTTGCTCCAATGTACATTTAACCAAACCCACTTTGGATGCTCCTTCTTCTTTCAAGTACTTGGAACAACTAAATTCCTTCACTAAAGTCTGGCCAAAAGGAAGTACAAAATGGACCATTTAGGTAGAGTGCCTCACTCCCATTTCTCTTCCCTTTGAAGAAAGCTAGAGATTAATGATCTGTTAGAATGATCTGCTAAGTACTGTTCTCCATTTTTGGTATCCCTTTAGTAACACTTTTATGTTTCCTTTTGATAGTATGTCAATCATATTAATGAACATTTTCAATCTTACTAGCCTTCCAGTGATTTGTGAAGAAGCTACTTTTTTTAATCGATCCTGAGGATCCAAACCTGTTGGTGGTGAATACCTTCTCCACAGAGCAAGCATCCTTTGGTTAAGTTATTAAGTCTTGGTGCTAACTCAAGACTTCTCCTACCATTGAGGAACATGAGAATTTCTTGTGATTCTCATTTACAAGTACCTTTTTTGTCCAACCAGTGGCAAACCAATGATGGAATACCTGGATTTGGCCTGAGCCATTGTTGCTGGTTGAGTTTTTGCATTGGGCACTTTTTTCCTTGGTTTTGCCTGGTCCGTTATGCCAAGATGCCAATCCTAAAGTAAGATTCATGGTTGCTTGTGGTTGGTGTGGCTTTGACTGTTTGCTTACCTCTTTGAGGTTAGATCCTCATTCCGTAACAACTACTTACCCTCTTTCCCTACTCCATTCCTGATATAATGTGAATGTCAACTGGCCTCTCTTGTCTTATTTGACTTGTTTTCTTTGGTTCATGAGCATTCTCCCAATTTTTTGTAGCCTTTCCATGTTGTGGACTTGATGCCTTCCTGGCTGAGGAGCTTCAAGCCTTTTGATTTTGTAGAAATTTAGCTCCTCCTATTCTACATCTTCACTTCTCAAAGGCTACTATTCATTGGTGGTCCTCAACCTTCAATATCTAGCTTGCCACTGATTCCTTTTGTATCAAAACTTAAACTCCTTGTTTATGGAGTCAACAATTCAAAATGGCCCTAGTATCCCTGCTGTTGTTTTTGGAATTTCTTTGCCTCCTAGTCCTAAATACTTAACACTGTGAAAGAGGCTTTAATGACTCAGTCTTAGTTGCGATCTTACATCAGTGCTACCACTTTAGAAGGTACTAGTGGTTTCCATTTCTAGTGGAAGCATATGTGCCACATCATAGCCCCATCACATAGTATGTTTTCTTATTTGATATTCCTTCATGTTTTTCTTGTGGCTGCTAACTTTGATCTATTCCTTAAGAGTTGTTTCTTTGCCTTCTTCATTAAAGCCTAGCTAATGAACACTTTCTTCCCTTCCAAGTTCTAAGGATAGTATTTCCATGGCAGTCCCCAAAAAGGCTCGGTCTATTATAAAAAAAAAAGAATCCTCATGTGCTAATGCCATGAGAAAATCTGTATGAATTCCTCTAAAAGCCAAGTTTATCAATATTGTGTATGATCTCATTCTTGTTGAGGAGACATAAACCAAAGCAGCCTCGGGTTTATTTTCTTTACTTCCTTGTATTTTCTCCTTAACTTCTTGGCACTAAAAGATTTGTTCATAGGACAACTCTTGAGTGATCAATCTCCTTGAAGTCACACCATTTGTCACTTCTATTCATCTACTTTAGAAAAAGGAACTACTTCTGATGTTTGTAAGATGTTTGAAGAATGGGACTTATCAAAGAAATCCTCGACTAAAACTGGTATTGACTCCAAGGAAAGAGAACATGTCATAAGAGTTCCCATTGGTGATTCACAATATGTTGATGCCAGTATAGAGACTGGCGAGACTCAGATTGAGAAAGCAATCATGGAAACCACTACTCACTCTAAACCATAGGTATCCATAATCACTGCTTTGATTTACTTATCTCCTTTCCTCGGCTAACTTGCCCTTTTGGCTATAGGCTCTAGTATGGAATTTTGAGGCAGAAACTAGAGAAATGCTAGACTTATCTTTCCTCAATTAAATTACTGATCCTACCTCTTAAGTACCCATTATCATGAGCTAGGCTAAAGTCTAGGCCATGAAAGCTCATGTGAAGCAACTGATAAGTCTAGATGTTACTTTGCTCACTAATTACAGAAAAATTCCTTCCTGTCATCGTTGCCATATCTTCAAGCCACTTGTGTTGATACTTCATAGCATGAAGCTTTGATAAAACAAATGGGTGCTATTACCAAGCTATTCTCATGCATGAAGAAATAATCTTCGCTTGAACATTATTTGTCCAACAGGATCAAAGATTTTAAAAGAAAAAGACCAGTATAAGGAAGTCTTTTCTCATGTTTCCTCAACCTTAGTCCTTTTGTGCACCAAATGTCCCCAATTTGATGCTGCCTCAGAGGAGGTGCAACAATGTCTCAAGACTCTTAAGGAGCTGAAGGTAAAATAGAAAGATCTTTTGGAAAAGGGACGACATTTGAATGCCAAATTAAATGCTCAAAAGAATTGTTGGGATAATTTAGAGTGCCTAATTAAGGCAAAAAAAGATCAAGTGGTTGGTTGGGTTCAAGAACTAAGCAAGGCAAGGAGTGCTTGTATGGAGTTCCGATCAACCTGGAAATAAGTGAAAGATTTCAACTTCAACCCCCTCTTATTCGAACAATTTTTTTATTTGGATACTTTTGAACATTTTCCATGAATTGTCTTTATTTAATGATGTGAACTTTATGGATGGATAAATGCTATTGATACTTTTGTAGGAAATATTAAGCCCGCTAAGATGGCTAAGGCTTTATTTTATTATATGTTTTTTTTTATCAAAAAAGTGGCCTCGAGGCCTATTTACATCTCCATTAAGCTCCCACATGGTAGGGAAATACTTCTTCAAATATTATGCATTAATGAACATAAGGTTCCCTTTCGAGGATAAACAACTAATATTAGTTATTCATCATGACCTTGTATATTTTAAAGGGCCCTTCTTAGTTTGGGGACCATTTTCCACATTCTCTATCTTTTGTGCCTAGAGCTAGGACTACCTTCCATACCAATTCTCCTTCCTCGAAGTTTTTCTTCTTTACCCTTTTGTCGTATGCCCTAGTGACTTTCTTCTTATGAGAAATTAATTCATTCAAAGCTTGGAGACATTCTTCCTTAATGTCTTCTAACTCCATAGCCATTGCCTTTGAATATTCCTTAGGTGTCAGACCATTTTGTGTTGTGAACCTTAAGGATGGTACGACTACTTCAAGAGGTAATATCTTATCATGAACATAGGTCAGGGCAAATGGCGAGGTCCCTGTTGTACTCCTCTTCAAAGTTCCATATGCCCATAGTGTCTATGAGATGAAGTGATGCCATTCTCTAGGGTTGTCTTCAATCATGTTTTTTGAGAATCCCAATTAAGAACTTATTATAAGCTTCTGCTTGCTCATTAGCTTGTGCAGAGGGAGGTGATGATTTTAATAATTGAATATCGTATTCCTTAGTGAATTTTTTCACCTCTTCCCCAGTAAACATTGTGCCTTGGTCAATAATAATGGATAGAGGAATACTAAACCTATGAATAATGTGTTCTTTATGAGTTTGATCACATTACTTTATTCAGTGTTCCTTAATGGTATAACCTCTACCATATGGTGAAGTAATCAGTAGCCACGATGAGGAAGCTATGTCCTTTTGAAGATGCGAGGTTAATTTTTCCTATTAGATAAATTGTCCAACCTCTGAACCACCATGGAGGGACTGTAGGATGAAGTTCTTAGTTAGGACTGTAACACCCTTATACCTTATGCATGTACAATACATACACCCTTATACCTTATATATAAAATATAAGAATGTTATCATCTTTGACATTTATAAAATTTTCATATTTATATGAAAACATTCAAAGCTTGTAAATGTACCTTAACAAGTTTATAAATAAAAATATATAAATAATTTAATTAAAGAAAATACAAATTTTAAAGAAAAAGTTTTGAGAAAAATTTGCTAGAGTTTCAGCTATATTTTGGATGTTCCCCAAAAATCAATAACACAACCCGCACAAAAATTTTGCACTCCCAAATTCATACATTCAAATGCCCACTACTTCACCATCCTCCAATATTTTCTCAAAATCACCCATACATATATAAATACATATTTAATATATATATATATACACACACAAACTTCACACTTATCCCAAACACTTGATATTTTACAACATTTTCAGATATGCATAAGTATTGCACATAATTAAAAGAAGATTTACAAGTGGATATTTACATGCTTTCAAACTGGCTATAGTCTTGTAGTAACAAGACAAATCTTTCAAAAAAATGCAAAACCCCTAAACCTGCTAAGGTCCGGTAGGGCTTTCAGTACTAACCCTATCACCTGCGCGATAAAATAAAATCGCGCTAAGCATAATGCTTAGTGGTATATACTTTGATAATAATGTAAATTAAAATAAAATAATGTAAAATGCTTATTCATTAAATCTAATGATGCAAGATGAAATTTTCTTACTACATTATTACTTAACACATTCACATTCATTGGGCCAAAATGACCATATATAATATTCATATTCCAGAGATAATATTTTGTACTATTTTTGACACCCAGTGTCTAGCAAGAAGTTAAATATCAGTGATATCAAGCGTCTAACTCAAAGGCAAAATACATAATGGTGAATCCCAACTTCTAGCCAGAAGGCAAATCAAATATCAATGACGCCCAATGTCTAGCCCGAAGGTAATAATAGGTATGCCGCCAAATACAAAACTCTGAAAAATAAAATTATATAAGGTTTCACACATAACATATAAAATTTAACTTTTTTCTCACACTTTGGCAATTATACCAACTTTTATCATTTTTATACTTTTTCCATGTATTAATCACATTTCCAACCATAAATTTCATATTCCATTCCAATTTGATAATATAACCAATATATGGTTAAAATTTGACATTTATGATACTTTTCCACACAACCACAATCCATAATGCCTTTAGTCATTTTAAAATGGCTTAAATATCCATACATTATGCAATTCATGCCTTTAAACATGTAGCTAAGTACTTTACATCTGAGTTCACACATCAAAGTGACAAAGCATGAATACTAAAATACAATGTAATATGTCATTTACAATTTATTACAATACAATTTTATCAAAGTATGTACTAACCTTGTTTAAACAACTTCCAAGCTATCAAAATCACCACTTTCTCACCACTTTTTACAATGCCCTTCACCACCAAAGTTGAGTAAATACAATCTAATTAATGCCTACTCAAAATATAAATTTATATTATGTATTAGAATCACATTTCTATACATTCTAACAAATAAAAACCAATTTAGCAAATTTTTCTCAAATTTTCAAATTGTAATCCTAACTTTCTTTAATTTTCAATATCCATTTTACTCAATTCTAATTGATATTCTAAGTTCATTTCTATCATTAAAATCATTAAAATCATAAAATCAAATAAACATCAATTCTTTATGATTACTATTCCAAAACCCTAACTCATCCACTACTTTATCCAAACTACCATCAAACTTGGACAAATCAACCAAACAACCATAAAATCTTTACCTCTTCATCAAAACAACACCTTCCATACCCACTTTAACAATTATAACATACTAAATAAAATTCCAAATTTTCACATAATCATAACTTCAAAGAAATCCATAATTTTTTAAAAGAAAACTTAACAATTTGTTGGAAAATCACCATAACTCCTTTTGATCTTGAAAATCTACTCAAAATTTAGTTTGAGGAAGAGAAGAAAACCTCCCTTGGCTTCCCATGATGGTTCGGCCAATAATAAGAAGAGAGGAAGAAGATGAGTTTATGTCTTTAACATTTTCCTTTTTTTTCCTTCTTTTAAAATATAAATATTTAATAATTAATTATTTTTAATTATTTAATTATTTAATTATTTTAAAAATAATATTTTCCATCTCCCATTCAAAAATATTTAAATTTTAAATTTTTAACCTTAACTTTAATTTTTTCAAATTACCATTTTACCCTTTGACTTTACTATAAAATTTTAACTTTTATATGTTGTATATATTTAACACATACATCACATATACACTTCAAATTTCACTCTTCCAACTCTACTTTTAACATTCCAACTTTTAATTTTTGATTTAATTTAATTTAACTTAATTGTATTAAATCTGAGGATGTTACAACTCTCTCTCTCTTAAATAATTTTGTCCTTGAAATTACCTGATATCGCTTTAAAATTACTGAGGATATTGGCTTCACATCGTCTGCTCAGTTTCCTAGGTTGCTTCCTCAGTGGAATGATTTCTCCAAAGAACTTTCACTAATGACACCTTCTTGTTTCTCAATTCATTTACTTCTAATGCCAGTATCACCACTGGCTCCTCTTCGTAGGTTACATCTAGATTCACCTTGATAGACTCCACTGATAAAACATGAGATGGATCCGATCTATACCTCTGAAGCTTAGAGACATGGAAGACATTATGTATCCGATCTAGCTTGAGCGGCAAAGCCAGTCTATAAGCCACCGGTCCCACTCTTTTTAGTACTTCATATGGACTAATGAAATAAGGACTCAACTTTTTTTTTTGTCTAAATCTTAAAATTTTCTTCCAAGGAGATACTTTCAGGAATATCTTATCCCCCACACTAAACTCTATATCTTTTCTCTTTAAATATGTGTATGATTTCTGTCAGTCTGAAGCTGCTTTTAAATGATCCCGAATTATTTTATCTTTCTCTTCTATTTCTTTGATTAAGTCAGGACCTATCAGTTTACTATCTCTGACCTCATCCCAACATAATGATGTCCTGCACCTCTTGCCATATAAAGCCTCATAAGGAGCCATCCCAATACTAGTCCAGAAGCTAATATTGTATGCAAAATCAACCAAAGATAAGTGTCTATCCCAACTCCCAGTAAATTCAATAACATAGCTCCTCAACATGTCTTCTAAGACCTGTATTACTCTTTTTGACTGTCCATCTATCTGTTGATGGAAAGCAGTACTAAAATATAATCGAGTACCCAAGGCATCCGGCAAACTCAACTAAAATCTGAATGTGAATCTTGGATCTCGATCTGACATAATAGATACTGGGATTCCATGCAGTCTTATCACCTCATTAATATACAATTCAACTAGCCTGTCTAGTGAGTAATCCATCCTAACTGGAAGAAAATGAGCTAAATTTTTTAATCTATCCACTATTACCCATACTACATCATTTTTCTTCTGAGTCAAAGGTAGTCCAACCATAAAATCTATGGTCACTCGCTTCCATTTCCATTCAGGAACTGATAATGGTTGTAGTAACCCTGACAAAATCTGGTGCTCAGCTTTTACTCTTTGACAAGTAAGACATCGATATACAAATTCTGCTATGTCCTTTTTCATCCTTGACCACCAATAGTACCATTTCAAATCTTGATACATCTTGGTACTTCCAGGGTGCATAATATAAGATCATTGATGTGCCTCCTCTAAAATTGTATCCCCCAATTTTGTATCATCAGGAATACACAATCTATCTTTGTACCACAACTGCCATCATCTTTCACATAAAAATTCTTGCTCTCCCCCTTTTTAAAGTCCTCCACAATCTTTTGAATTCTCTCATATGTCTTTTGTGCCTCTATAATATGATCAAGCAGTAATGGCTTTACCTGCAATTGGACTAAAAGAGCATCATCATCACAATTCTCAAATCTGACCTGTAAAGCTCTCAGTTCAACAAGCAATGAGAGAGCATAGGTAGTCAACTCCGCCATGGACTTTTGACTCAAGGCATCAACAAATATATTAGCCTTGCCCAGGTGGTAATCAATCAAGCAGTCATAATCTTTAATTAAGTCCAACCACCGTCTCTGCTAAAGATTCAATTGTTTCTGAACACCTAGATATTTCAAACTCTTATAATCTGTGTAAATAAAACATTTCTCTCCATATAAGTGGCATCTCCAAATCTTCAGTGCAAACACAATGGTTTCCAATTCAAAATCTTGAGTCGGATAATTCAGCTTATGAGGTTTCAGCTATTTGGAGGCATAAGCAATAACTCTACCCTCCTGCATCAAAACATACCCTAAACCATTATGTGAAGCATCACTATAGATCACATATAGTTTATCTTCAATAGGAAAAGTAAGGATTGGAACTTGAGTCAACATGTCTCTGAACTGCTCAAAGCTTACCTGACAATGATTCATCCATAAAAACTTCACATCCTTCCAAAGTAATCTGGTAAGTGGTGAAGTTATCATGTAAAATTTCTTCACAAACCGATGGTAATAACTTGCCAATCCTAGAAAGCTTCTAGTCTCAGTCACATTCTTTGGTGGACTTTAATTCAAGATTGCCTACACCTTGCTTGGATCAACTTTAATACCCTTTGATGAAAAAATATGTCTGAGGAAGGTCACTTGATCTAACCAAAATTCACATTTAGACAACTTAGCATACGGCTGTTTCTCCCTTAATGTCTACAATATAATCCACAAATACCTATCATGTAACACCCCCGTACCCCATATACGTACACCGTATACACCCACACAATACGCGATATACGTATAGCAGATAAAAGGGTGCCACGGTTCATTTTAAACAAACCAAACTTTAATCTTTAACATATAAGCGTCATAAGTCAGTCCGAATAAACTTAAAACATTTAACCTATATTATAAATAGTAATAGAGAAAATATTTCTTAATTAAAATACATACATATATATATATATATAACATTAGTACCCAAAAGCTTATCTAAAACAGTCTGTTCAAAATATTTGTTAATTAAGCAGGGGAAAATACGTATGTTTACATCAAAATCAATAAGTACAAAAATATGAAGTTTATACATGCTGGCATTTCGTCTCTGATCTTGATGTCCACAAATCAACACTGCTCTCACTAACTCAAGCCTAGACTCGACTTGGTCTAGACGAGCTCTCCGACACAACCGGATCTACCCTGTCACCTACGCGATGAACCACAATCGCGCTAAGTAGAAAGCTTAGTGGTACAAACTTTGATTCAATATAGATCAATACGATGCTCATGCACAATAAATATGAATATACCAACTCATTGCATTATATCTCAACATATTAATCATTTGCATCACATTTTTAAAAGCAAAGACAAACATGGGCCCAAAAAGGATCTAATATGCTATTCAAAGTTTAGTGTTACTGCTTTCGTCCATAATGACACCATGTGTCTAGCCCTGTAGGCAATATATATCCATGGATTGTAACAGACCCAGTCTCTTGGACCTCAACCCTGCTAGACCTTAGGGCCCCAGTCTCTTGGTCCTCAACCCGGCTAAACTGTTACTGTTTTTGAGGCTTACGACCCGGTCTTTTCACCTCAAAAACATCATATTTCACATTTTTCAGCTGAGCTCGGCTTACGACTCGGTCTTTTCACCTGCCCAGTGATTCATAGGCATGCCGCCAAACCCAGAACTCTAAAATTTGAATAACATACTAGGTACACAATTAATTCATTTATCTCATTATCAATCTCTTTCACAATTCATTTCTCATTTCATTTCTCATAATCAAACTAGGCTCATTGCCCTAATATATCATCTTGTCTCAATTTTTCTCATTCTTCTATTTCATCTCAATATCGATTGGTTACATTATGTTTTCACATCTCATATCACCTATTTCCACATTTCTTTTCATATACAATACTTTACTCGATTGCATTGATACATCAATAAAATTCACATTATGCATATCACAACATATAACTCATTCATCAACAATGTATCAAGTAACTTAACACATTTTTCAACTAAATGTGTTAAGTCCCAATGTCATGTACATGTATGCAATCATTCAAAGTTTGTACTTACCTCTAAGAGCAACAATACCCCTCTATCAACTCCTCTTCCAAGATAACTCTCAACACTTGAATAAAGGTAGCTCAACTCTCTTCAAAACCTAATCCAAAGGTGATCATACACACTCACTTAGAGATACACAAGAAGAAAATAAGAAAGAGAACTATCTAGGGCAAACTCTACACTTGACACGCTCGACAACATGGACGTGTCCCTGACCGTGCCCTAAACTCACAACACAGAAGCTTTGACACGCTCAGTGACATAGGCCTGTCACTGGCCATGTCAATCCTCCAACAACACAGTAGCTATGACACGCTCAGTGATATAGGCGTGTTACTGGCCGTGTCAATCCTCCAACAACACAGTAGCTATGACACGCTCAGTGACATGGGCGTGTCACTGGCCATGTCAATGCTACTACAACACAGAAGTTGTGACACGCTTAGTGACATGGGCATGTCACTGCTCGTGTCACCAACCTAGAAAATAGAACCAACGACACGCCCAAAGACATGGCCGTGCTCCTGGGCGTGTCAGGCCAAAAACCCTAAAATCGACACCAATAAAGCCACAACCAACAATCATCTTCCAATAGCCATATCAACAACACACAAACTCAATCAAAACCTTCAACAACTCAAAAATACTTGAGTAAACATTAAACAACTCAATTACAAACATCAAACACAAACACCACCATATTCACAACTCAAAAATCACACAATCCACACACTTACCTCTTTCACCAAACTCATCCCTTTTCTCTCTTCAATCCAACCCCAAAATCAAAGTTAACAAGACAACACAACCCTCAAATATACCAAAACAACCATCCAACAAACCCAAGAACACAAACTCAAGAGAAAACCAAGAAACAAGTTGGAAACTTACCAAAAGTGAAGAGAATCCTTAAAACTCCAATTTGATCTCTTGAAAACCTTCAATCTTTTGAGCTTGGAAGCAACAAAACCTCTTTTCCTTTGGTTGCTAAGGGTGACTGGCCAAAGAGAAGAAAAGAAGAAGATGAAGATGAACGAGGAAGAAGAAAGAAAGAAAGAAAGAAAGAAGAAAAGAAAGAAAGTCAACACTCTTCAACTACTCCCTCCTCAAAACACTCTCCACCAAACATTTAAACAATTAAATATTCACCCACTAACTTCATCTTCCACTAACATTAAACAGATCCATTTAATTAATCAAAATATCTCTTTTGACTTATAAGACCCATTGACTTGTATATATTATTTTTATCTCCATATACATAACATATACACTTTAAATTATTTAATCCAATACAACAATTAACACTCCAAAATTTTAGGGTATAGTTTGGGATATTACAATTCTCCCCCTCTAAAAAGAAATTTCATCCTATAAATTACATGTTCTCAAGTCTGAAACAGTTGAGGATACTGATCTCGCATCGCTTGCTCACTCTCCCAAGTTGCCTCTTCTCTACCATGATTCTTCTAAAGAACCTTCACAATTGGCACTTTCTTATGTCTCAACTCTTTCACTCCATGTGCTAAAATGACCAGTGGTTCTTCTTCAAATGTCAGATCCGGACTCACCTTAATGGATTCCACTGACAAAACATGAGATGGGTCTGACCTGTACCTTCGTAGCATAGATACATGGAAGACATTGTGAATTTTATCCAACTCAGGAGGCAAAACTAGTCGATAAGCCACTGGTCCAACTCTCTCCAGTACCTCATAAGGTCCAATGAAACGAGGACTTAACTTCCCTTTGCGGCCAAATCTCAAAATTCTCTTCCAAGGAGACACTTTTAAAAATACTTTATCTCCAACATCAAACTTTATATCTCTCCTCTTCAAATCTGAATAGGACTTCTGCCGATCTGAGGCTTCTTTCAACCGATCCTGAATTATTTTCACTTTCTCTTCTGTCTCATTAATCAAATCGGGACCAACCAATTTGCCTTCTCCAACTTCATCCCAACATAGAGGCGTCCTGCATCTTCTATCATACAATGCCTCATAAGGTGCCATTCTAATACTAGATTGATGACTGTTGTTGTAAGCAAATTCCATCAATGGCAAGAATCTGTCCCAACTTCCAGAGAAATTAATGACACAGCTTCTCAACATGTCCTCTAAAATCTGTATCACTCTCTCTGACTGTCCATCTATCTGCGGATGGAAAGCAGTGCTAAAGTGCAATCGAGAACCCAAAGCAGCATGCAAACTCTTCCAAAACCTCAAAGTAAACTGAGGATCTCGATCAGACACTAAAGAAATTGGGACTCCATGCAATCTCACTATCTCACTGATATACAGCTCAACCAACTTCTCAAGAGAATAATCCATACTGGGAGGAAATCAGCTGCCTTTGTCAACCGATCAACAATCACCCAAATTGCATCATGCTTCTTCTGAGTCAACGGCAAACCAGTCACAAAATCCATTGTTACTCGCTCCCATTTTCACTCAGGCACTGATAAATGTTGAAGCAACCCCGAAGGAACTTGGTGCTCGGCCTTTACTCTCTGACAAGTGAGACACTTGGTGTTAGTGTATGTGCCCTAGGCCATTTATTTGGATCTTTATGTTATACATTCATTATTAATAAATGAGGTTTTATTATCATTATTGTTTGTTTGCATGTTACACAATTTTGATATTTGTCCCTGCTTTATTATTATTATAGAGATAAAAAAATAATTCTTAACCAGTATGAACATTGATTTGATAATCATCAGATGGTTATGTGTATAGTGATACAAATCAATTTTATAGATACTTGTGAGAGAACAATGTATTGGATAGACCCATCATGAGATTACTACATGGGTTAGTGTCATAAGTAAATCTCATGATAGTTATGTATTAATTCTTTGACTTGAGATTGTCATAGTTTCCAATATAAGGACTATTATATTTTGACATGATCAAACATTATTCGTAACTGGATAGTAATAAAGGTTATGATCATATATGATAGAAATTATGTAGAGGATAATGAATAATCAAGATAGAATTTGTCCCTCTCTTTGAGAGAGATATCTTTTGGGCCCCTCGATAAGTGAGACTGTGAAATGCATGGCCGTGCTCAAATGAATTGATAGTGTGATCAATTTCATTTGTTTTTATCAGTCTACTTGGAGATCGAGTAATCATAAGTTTGGACAATATAAGTATGACGTTGACCATGACTTATGTTCAAGCTAGATATCGCGTGACAAAGGGATTAATTCATGTACTATTATTAGGCAAATTGGACATTCCTTATATTAATTGGGTAGTTGTAACGCCTTGCTAGAGGCCAATTATGACTTGTTGGTTTAATAGAGATTAAATTGACTGCCAATTAATATGGGCCTATCGGGTCACACACAAGAATGCACTTTGGGCTGGATATAATATTAATAATATTAATATTAGATATTAATATTTATTATTATTATTATTTTCATTTTTATATATTATTAGATAATATATTCAGAATCATTATTAGATTTGGATTCTGAATTTTGACTTACCTTATCCAATTTCGAATTGGATTCTGGAGTGAATATATTCACTCTAGACGTTAAGTCTTCTTAGAGAAAAAACATTTTTTTCCAGCCTTCGCCGTTGCAGATAGCTAGCACTCCAGACGGTAGCATTCGTGTGGATACGCGATAGAGGGTGTTTTGCGATCGAGGCATCTCTTCCAAACTGTGATTTCGAATAATCAACAGGTTAGTTCTTTGAACACTTTCATCAAATTAAACGAACAGCATGGATCCTGGTGGGAAATCAGAGATCAAAAAATTTTTTTCGCTACATGTTTTTGGTTTGCAATGATCTCCTTAATTTCCTAACACTTGGATACAAACTCCGCTATGTCCCTCTTCATACCTGACCACCAATAATGTTGCTTTGAATCATGATACATCTCGGTATTCCCAGGGTGCATAGCGAAAGCCGACCAATGTGCTTCCTCTAAAATAATCTTTCTCAATCTTACATCATTAGGAACACATAATCTATCTTTAAACCAAAGGCTGCCATCATCTCTCATAAGAAAATCTCAGCTCTCTCCTTTTGGCATTCTGACACAACTTTTTGAATTTTCTCATCAGCCAATTGAGCCTCTTTAATCTGATCCAACAACACCGGTCTCAACTGCAACTGAGCCAACAACGCACCATCATCACATGATTCAAAACTAGCATGCAACGCTCTCAACTCAACAAACAACGAGAGCGAATAAGCAGTCAAACCTGCCAAAGACTTTTGACTCAAGGCATCAGCAACAACATTTGCCTTACCAGGATAATAATCAATCAAACAGTCGTAGTCTTTGATCAACTCCAACCACCGTCTCTGCCGAAGATTCAGCTCTCTTTGAACACCCAAGTATTTCAAACTCTTATGATCCGTATAGATAAAACACTTCTCCCCATACAAGTAGTGTCGCCAAATCTTCAAAGCAAAAACTATAGCTGCTAACTCCAAATCATGCGTTGGGTAATTCAACTCATGCGGCTTCAACTGCCGAGAAGCATAAGCTATGACTCTACCCTCTTGCATCAAAACACATCCTAAACCATTATGTGAAGCATCACTGTAAATCACATACGGTTTATCTTCCACAGGCAAGGTAAGAATAGGAGCTTGAGTCAACATCTCTTTCAACTGCTCAAAGCTTGCTTGACACTGATCTGTCCACACAAATCTAACTCCCTTCCGAAGTAATCTGGTGAGTGGAGTAGCTATCAAAGAAAAACCCTTCACAAACCGTCGATAATAGCCTGCCAAACCCAGAAAACTTCTAACTTCAGTCACTGACATCGGTGGATCCAATTCAAAATGGCCTTAACTTTACTCGGATCAACTCTTATACCGTCTGCTGAAACTATATGACCGAGAAAAGTCACTTGATCAAGCCAAAATTCACACTTCGACAGCTTAGCAAACAATTGCTTCTCTCTCAAAGACTGCAATATGATTTGCAAATGTCTATCATGATCCTCATTACGTGAATACACCAAAATATCATCAATAAATATCACCACAAAATACCCTGTTCATCAAATCCATAAAAGCTACAGGTGCATTTGTCAATCCAAAAGGCATTACCAAAAACTCATAATGCCCATACCTTGTGCGAAAAGTTGTCTTAGGAACATCTTCCTCTCTAATTCTCAACTGATGGTACCCTGATCTCAAATCAATCTTGGAAAACACTGCTGCTCCCTTCAACTGATCAAAGAGATCATCTATCCGAGGCAAAGGATACTTGTTCTTGATGGTCACTTTATTCAACTGCCTATAATCAATGCACAACCTCAAAGTACCATCCTTCTTCTTTACAAACAAAATAGGAGCTCGCCACTGAGAAACACTAGGGTGAACAAACCCTTTATCCAACAACTCCTGCAACTGCACCTTCAACTCTCTCAACTTAGCAGGTGCCATTCGATAGGGAGTAATAGAGATGGGAGTGGTACCAGGCAACAAATCGATACTAAACTCAGCCTCTCTCTCAGGGGGTAACCCTGGCAACTCTTCGGGAAACACATCTGGGAATTCAGCAACTGTGGGTATACTATCAAGTTGAGAAACCACTACTCTGGTATCTACAACATGAGTAAGATAAGCCTCACATCCCTTCCGAATCAACCTCTTAACAGCAATAGCTGAAACAAACATGGATGCAAGTTGTCTCTGCTCACCAGATACCTTCACATCTCTACCATCACCGGTTCTTAGGGTAACACAATTCTTCTGACAAACTACTACAGCTCTATGCTTAGACAACCAATCCATGCCTAAGATCAAATCATACTCCTTAAAAGGCATTTCAATCAAATCACCAAGAAACTCCTCATCCTGAATAACAACTGGACTATCTCGGTGCACCTTACTCACCACAACACTATGCCCTAAAGGATTTGTCACCAAGACACCAAATCCTAGGGACTCAAAATGCAATTTAGACACAGGCAAAATGGATGCACTTATATATGAATGAGTAAATCCTGGATCAATCAAAGCAAAAACTGAAATGTCAAATAAAGAGAATGTACCTGCAATGACGGCTGAAGCATTCGGCTGCCACTGCATCACATACACTCGCTGAGATGGCCCATCCTCATCTGGCCTACTACCTCTAGATGTAGAGCCTCCTCTCTGACTGAACCCAGGTCTACCACCTCTACTGAAACCTCTGCTACTTCAACCTCCTCTCACACTAGGTCGAGAAACTGCAGAAACATACTCCCGAAGTACCCCTCCACCTGCATTCACCTCCGTGTGCTCTACCACAATGAACACAAACAGGTGGAACAGACCTCTGAGCCACTGGGGTCGGTGCACTAGCCACAGAAACTGTAGGTCTCAATCTTTACCTCTGATGTGGTACTGACCTAACAAGCTGCCTCTGGCTCCTACTGAACCTTTGAAAATAACCTCCTCAGCCTCTCTTTGCAGATGAAGACCCTGCCTCAAACTGGGGTCTCCTAACTCTGGTCTCTTCCTCAGTAGCAGCTGCTGCAATAGCCTGTGCTCTCTCAACACTCCGGGCCGCTGCAACAAGCTGGGAAAGATCCTGATACTGGGAACCAACAACAATACACATAATAGAGGTCCTCAACCCCTCCTCAAATCTCCTGCACCGATCAATCTCATCTGAAATAATTCCACCTGCATAATGACTCAATCGAATGAACTCTATCTCATACTCTATCATCGTCCGGTTATCCTGCCTCAGATTTAGAAACTCTATCTTCTTAGCATCCTTGTACTCCCTCGGAGTATACTTCTACTCAAACTCCCGCAGAAAATCACTATAAGACAAAGTTGGTGGATCATCCATGGTTTGGGGAACCGTCTTCCACCAATCATATGCATCTCTCTGCAGAAGAGATCTAGCATAATCAAACTTCTCTTCAGGAGTGGCTTACAACTGGATAAATACCCTCTGAACTCTATCCAACCACTGCTCAGCTACAGCAGGATCTGTGGTACCAAAGAAGTCCTCAGCTCCAAATTTCCTTAATTTATCATACTGCCTCACCGGTACTTGCGGCTGTGGTGGCGGTGGCTGCTGCTGCACTAGAGCCTACCTCAAAAAATCTACCATATGCCGTAACCAAACCGACAGAATCTCATCAGCAACGGGTCTCTCTGGCACAAGAGCAGGTGCCTCACCAGTTATCTCAACCCTAGCTCCATCTCTACCCTCAACAGAAGCTACACTCTCAGCACTACCTTCTACAGACTGAAGTGACTGAGACGTCATCACTACCTATAACTACAAACACAGCAGAAAATACCTCATCACAGATCAGAAACTGCCAGTGCCAATGCATGTATCTTATTTAAAAATCATATTTTAAAATTAAAAATTTTCTTTTTCTTACAATCCACCTAGGTTGAGAATCTCAAACCTAGGCTCTGATACCAAAACAGTTGTAACATCTTCGTACCCCATATACGCACACTGCATACACCCACATAATACGCGATATATGTATACCGAATAAAGGGGTGCCACGGTTCATTTTAAACAAACCAAACTTTAATCTTTAACATATAAGCGTCATAAGTCAGTTTGAATAAACTTAAAACATTTAACCTATATTATAAATAGTAATAGAGAAAATATTTCTTTGTTAAAATACATACATATATATATAACACTAGTACCCAAAAGCTTATCTAAAACAGTCTGTTCAAAATATTTGTTAATTAAACAGCGGAAAATACATATGTTTACATCAAAATCAATAAGCACAAAAATATGAAGTTTATACATGCTGGCAGTTCATCTCTGATCTTGATGTCCACAAATCAACACTGCTCTCACAAACTCAAGCCTAGACTCGACTAGGTCTAGACGAGCTCTCTGGCACAACCGGATCTACCCTGTCATCTGCGCGATGAACCACAATCGCGCTAAGCAGAAAGCTTAGTAGTACAAACTTTGATTCAATATAGATCAATGCGATGCTCATGCATAATAAATATGAATATATCAACTCATTGCATTATATCTCAAAATATTAACCATTTGCATCACATTTCATAATTCACATTAAAGCAAAGACAAACATGGGACCAAAAAGGATCTAATATGCTATTCAAAATTCAGAGTTACTGCTTTGGTCCATAATGACACCATGTGTCTAGCCCCGTAGGCAATATAGATCCATGGATTGTAACAAACCCAGTCTCTTGGACCTCAACCCAGCTAGACCCTAGGGCCCCAGTCTCTTGGTCCTCAACCCGGCTAGACTGTTACTGTTTTTGAGGCTTACGACCCGGTATTTTCACCTCAAAAATATCATATTTCACATTTTTCAGCTGGGCTCGGCTTACGACCCGGTCTTTTCACCTGCCTAGCGATTCATAGGCTTGCCGCCAAACTCAGAACTCTGAAAATTGAATAACATACTAGGCACACAATTAATTCATTTATCTCATTATCAATCTCTTTCACAATTCATTTCTCATTTCATTTCTCATAATCAAACTAGGCTCATTACCCTAATATATCATTTTTTCTCAATTTTTCTCATTCTTCTATTTCATCTCAATATCGACTGGTTACATTATGTTTTCACATCTCATATCACCTATTTCCACATTTCTTTTCATATACAATACTTTACTCGATTGCATTGATACATCAATAAAATTCACATTATACATATCACAACATATAACTCATTCATCAACAATGTATCAAGTAACTTAACACATTTTTCAACTAAATGTGTTAAGTCCCAATGTCATGTACATGTATGCAATCATTCAAAGTTTGTACTTACCTCTAAGAGCAACACCACCCCTCTATCAACTCCTCTTCCAAGATAACTCTCAACACTTGAATAAAGGTAGCTCAACTCTCTTCAAAACCTAATCCAAAGGTGATCATACACACTCAATTAGAGATACACAAGAAGAAAATAAGAAAGAGAACTATCTAGGGCAAACTCTACACTTGACACGCTCGACAACACGGGCGTGTCCCTGACCGTGCCCTAAACTCACAACACAGAAGCTTTGACACGCTCAGTGACATGGGCGTGTCACTGGCCGTGTCAATCCTCCAACAACACAGTAGCTATGACACGCTCAGTGACATGGGCGTGTCACTGGCCATGTCAATCCTCCAACAACACAGTAGGTATGACACGCTCAATGACATGGGCGTTTCATTGCTCATGTCACCAACCCAAAAAATAGAACCAATGACATGCCCAAAGACATGGCCGTACTCCTGGTCGTGTCAAGCCAAAAACCCTGAAATCAACACCAACAAAGTCACAACCAACAATCATCTTCCAATAGCCATATCAACAACACACAAACTCAATCAAAACCTTCAACAACTCAAAAATACTTGAGTAAACCTTAAAACAACTCAATTACAAACATCAAACACAAACCCCACCATATTCACAACTCAAAAATCACACAATCCACACACTTGCCTCTTTCACCAAACTCATCCCTTTTCTCTCTTCAATCCAACCCCAAAATCAAAGTTAACAAAACAACACAACTCTCAAATATACCAAAACAACCATCCAACAAACCCAAGAACACAAACTCAAGAAAAAACCAAGAAACAAGTTGGAAACTTATCAAAAGTGAAGAAAATCCTTAAAACTCCAATTTGATCTCTTGAAAACCTTCAATCTTTTGAGCTTGGAAGCAACAAAACCTCTTTTCCTTTGGTTGCTAAGGGTGACTGGCCAAAGAGAAGAAAAGAAGAAGATGAAGATGAACGAGGAAGAAGAAAGAAAGAAAGAAAGAAAGAAGAAAAGAAAGAAAGTCAACACTCTTCAACTACTCCCTCCTCAAAACACTCTCCACCAAGCATTTAAACAATTAAATATTCACCCACTTACTTCATCTTCCACTAACATCAAGCAAATCCATTTAATTAATCAAAATATCTCTTTTGACTTATAAGACCCATTGACTTGTATATATATTATTTTTATCTCCATATACATAACATATACAATTTAAATTATTTAATCCAATACAACAATTAACACTCCAAAATTTTAGGGTATAGTTTGGGATATTACATATCATGCTCTTCTTTACTATGAGAGTAAACCAAAATATCATCAATAAACACCACCATGAACTGATCCAATTATGGCCTAAAGACCCAATTCATCAAATTCATAAATGCTGCTGGTGCATTCATCAGCCCAAAAGGTATCACCAAAAACTTATAATGGCCATATCTTGTGTGGAAAGCAGTCTTAGGCACATCTGCATCTCTAACCCTCAATTGATGATACCCGGATCTTAGATCAATCTTGGAAAATACTGCTACTTCCTTCAACTGATCAAAGAGATCATCAATACAAGGTAATGGGTATTTATTTTTGATGGTCACTTTATTCAAAATAATATCAGTGCTCCCCACGGTGACACACTAGGGTGGATAAACCCTTTATCAAGTAACTTTTGCAACTGCACCTTTAACTCCTTTATTTCTACAGGTGCCATTTGATAAGGGGTAATAGAGATAGGAGTGGTACTCATCACATTAATACCAAATTCCACCTCTCTCTCGGTGGTAACCAAATCATCAGGAAACACATTCGAAAACTCAGCCACTGTAGGTATACTATCAAGCTTTGACCCTACCATGCTAGTATCCATAACATGAGCCAAATATGCCTCACACAACTTCTAAATCATCTTCTTAATTGATATAGCTAAAATAAACATGGATGCAAGGCATTTCTACTCATTAAATACCACTACATCTCTCCCATCATGTGTTTTTAAAGTAACATGTTTCTGCTAACAATATACTGCTGCCCAATATCTGGATAACCAATCCATACCTAGAATGGGATCATATTCTCTAAGGGGTATCTCAATCAGGTCATCAAGAAACCCCTCATCGTGCATTATAAATGGACTATCCCGATAGACTCTATTTACCACCATGCTGTGCCCTAAAGGGTTGGTAACCAACACATCAAACCCTAAGGAATCTAAATGTACATCATTCATAGGCAAGATGGATACACTGATGTATGAATGCATCGACCCAGGGTCTATCAATGCATAAATTGAAGTACCAAATAAAGAGAAAAAACCAGCTATCACGACTGAATCATCTGACTGCCTCTGCATTACATATACTCTCTGTGATGATCCTGCATGCACTGATCTGCTAGTCCCTGCTATAGATCCTCCTCTCTGGCTAAATCCAAACCTGCCACCTCTAACACCGCCTTTGCCTCCATGAGCCCTTTGACATTGGGTCTAGATGCGACCGCATCAGTCTGTCTGGCATCTGGTGTTGTCTGTGGACAATCTCTGATAAAGTGATATGGTGATCTACATCTAAAACAAATCATAGATGCACCAACCCTCCAACAAACACCCCCATGTGCCCTGTCACATGTAGCACAGATAGGTAGAGTAGATCTCTGCGATGCTGGAGTAGGAGCACTAGCCACTGAACCAGTAGGTCCCTGTCTTTGTCTCTGCTACTGGAACCCCTTGCTAGGCTCTCCCTGGCCTCTATCAGACCTTTGTGAAAAGCCTCCTCTGCCCCTATTTGATGATGAAGACCTTGCCTCAATCTGAGGTCTTCTGTATGTACTCTTAGTTCTAGCAGTTGCTGCAAATGCTTGTGCCTTCTCTACACTTATAGCAACTGTAACCAACCTAGAAAAATCCTCATACTATGATCCTGCCACCAAACACATGATGGATGGTCTCAAACTCTCCTTAAATCTCCAGCATCTATCAATCTCATTAGATACAATCCCTCTTGCGTACTTACTCAGGAGGATAAAATCTTTCTTATAATCTGTCATTGTCTTTTACTCTTGCTTCAGATTCAGAAACTCTTTCTTCTTGGCATATTTATACTCCTGAGGGGTGTATTTTTTATCGAACTCCTAAAAAAAGTCATCATATGTCAATACTGGAGGATCCTCTATTGCCTTGGGAATCGTCTTCCACCAGTCATAAGCATCCCCCTACAGAAGAGACATGACATAATCAAACTTGTCTTTTGTACTGGTCTGTAACTAGATAAATATCCTCAAAACCCTATCTAGCCACTGCTCTGCTATAGCTGGATCAGTATTGCCAAAGAAATTTGTAGCTCCATACTTTCTTAACTTATCATATTTTCGAGTAAGCAGCTGCTGCTGTGACTGTGTCTATGGCAACGGCTATGGCTGCTGTTCTGGAGCCTATCGTAACAGCTTCACCATATGCCACATTTAGCCCAGCAGAACCTCCTCAACTGCTGGCCTAATTGGCACATATGCCTCCCCAACAATCTCTGTACTGGCTCCAACAACACTCTCTCTAGGGGAAATACTCTTTGCACTCTCTTCCCTATACTTATGCGTCCGAGATGCCATGTCCGCCTATGTCTGTAACTATATAAAGAACTACCACATTAGGGACCAGATAAAATGTTAGTGCAAATGCATATATGATATGTTAAAAATAACATTTAAAATCCCATTTTCTCTCTCCAAAAACCCACTTAGGTCGATAATCCCAAACCTAGGCTCTTATACTAAAATAAATGTAACACCCTTACACCCTATGTATGTACAATACATACAACCCGTATAAGTATAATATATATATAGAATATAAGAATGTTACCATCTTTCACATTTATAAAATTTCCATATTTATAAGAAAACATTTAAAGATTGTAAATGTACCTTAACAACTTTATAAATAAAAATATATAAATAATTTAATTAACAAAAATACAAATTTTAAAGAAAATATTTTGAGAAAAATTCACAAGAGTTTCAACTGTATTTTGGATATTCCCCAAAAATCAATAACATAACCTGCACAAAAATTTTGCACTCCCAAATTCATACATTCAAATGCCCACTACTTCATCATCCTAATTAAAAAAAATACAAATTTTAAAGAAAATATTTTGAGAAAAATTCGCAAGAGTTTCAACTGTATTTTGGATATTCCCCAAAAATCAATAACACAACCTGCACAAAAATTTTGCACTCCCAAATTCATACATTCAAATGCCCACTACTTCACCATCCTCTAGTATTTTCTCAAAATCATATATATATATAAATACATATTTAAAAAATATATATATACAAACTTCACACTTATCCCAAACAGTTGGTATTTTATAATATTTTTAGATATGCATAAGTCTTGTGCATAATTAAAACAAGATTTACAAGTGGATGTTTACATGCTTGCAAACTGGTTGCAGTCCCGTGGTAACAAGACAAAACTTTCAAAAAAATGTAGAACCCTAAACTTGTTTAGGTTCGACAGGGCTTTCAGTACTAACCCGATCACCTGTGCGATAAACAAAACCACACTAAGCATAATGCCTAGTGGTACGTACTTTGATAATAATGTAAATTAAAATAAAATAATGTAAAATGCTTATTCATTAAATCTAATGATGCAACATGAAATTTTCTTACTAAATTATCACTTAACACAATCTCATACATTGGGCCAAAATGACCATATATAATATTCATGTTCCAGAGATAATGTTTTGGACTATTTTTGACACCCAATGTCTAGTCCGAAAGGCAAATATCAATGACGTCCAGCATCTAGCCCAAAGGCAAAATACATAATGGTGACACCCAGCTTCTAGCCGGAAGAAAAATCAAATATCAATGATGCCCAACGTCTAGCCCGAAGGCAATCATAGGCATGCTGCTAAATACAAATCTCAGAACAATAAAATTATATAAGTTTTCACACAACATATAAAATTTCATATTTTTCTCGCACTTTGGCAATTATACCAACTTTCATCCTTTTTATACTTGTTTCTTATATTAATCACATTTCCAATCATAAATTTCATATTCCATTCCAATTTGATAATATAGCCAATATATGGTTAAAATTTGATATATATGATACTTTTCCATACAACCACATTCCATAATTCCTTTAGCCATTTTAAAATGGCTTAAATGTCCATACATTATGCAATTTATGCCTTTAAACATGCAGCTAAGCACTTTACATGTGAGTTCACATATCAAAGTGATAAAGCATCAATACCAAAATACAATGTAATATGTCATTTACAATTTATTACAATACAATTTTATCAAAGTATGTACTAACCTTGTTTAAACAACTTCCAAGCTATCAAAATCACCACTTTCTCACCACTTTTTACAATGCCCTTCACCACCAAAGTTGGACAAATACAATCTAATTAATGCCTACTCAAAATGTAAGTTTATATTATGTATTAGAATTACATTTCTATACATTCTAACTGATAAAAACCAATTTAGCAAATTTCCCTCAAATTTTCAAATTGAAATCCTAACTTTTTTTAATTTTCAATATCCATTTTACTCAATTCTAATTGATATTCTAAGTTCATTTCTATCATTTAAATCATAAAATCAAATAAACATAAATTCTTTATGATTACTATTCTAAAACCCTAACTCATCCACTACTTCATCTAAACTACCATCAAACTTGGAGAAATCAACCAAACAACCATAAAATCTTTACCTCCTCATCAAAACAAAACCTTTCATACCCATTTTAACAATTATAACATACTATATAAAATTTCAAAATTTCACATAATCGTAACTTCAAAGAAATCCATAATTTTTTTTAAAGAAAACTTACCAATTTGTTGGAAAATAACCAAAACTCCTTTGATTCTTGAAAATCTACTCAAAATTTAGTGTTTAGAAGAGAAAAAAACCTCCCTTAACTTCCCATGGCGGTTCGGCCAACAATAAGAAGAGAGGAAGAAGATGAGTTTATGTTTTTAACTTTTTCCTTTCTTTTAGTCTTTTAAAATATAAATATTTAATAATTAATTATTTTTATTTATTTATTTATTTTTTTGAAAAATCATATTTTCCATCTTTCATTCAAAATTATTTAAATTTTAAATTTTTTAACCTTAACTTTAATTTTTCATAAATTACCATTTTACCCTTTGACTTTACTATATAGTTTTGACTTATATATGTTATATATTGTAATATCCCAAATGATACCCTAAAATTTTATAAATGCTAATTGTTGAAATTGAATTAAATGATTTAAAGTGTATATATGATTAAGTGGAAAGAAAGGAAAAGGGAAGTGTGCATATATTGTATATATGAAGATATATACAACATATACAAGTCAACATTTTATTTATGGTCAAATGATATTTTGTTTATTAATATAAAAATTAAGTGATGGTGGAGGTTGTTATTTTGAGATTATATTATTATAATATATTAATTGCTTGGTGGAAATTAAAAGAGTAATCTTGTAGTTAAGAGAGGTGGTTTGCTTTGACTTGAGGATAACTATCTTCGTCTTCTTCTTTCTTCTACAAGAGGCTGGCCATCACCATTAGCAAAGGAGAAGAGAGGTTTTGTTGCTTCCTAACTCAAGCAATTGAAGGATTTCAAGAGATCAAGTTGGAGTTTTAAGGATTTTCTTCACTTTTGGTAAGTTTCCAACTTGTTCTTTGTTTTTCTTTTGAGTTTGTGTTTATGAATTTGGTGAATGGTTGGTGCAGTTGTGTGTATGGTTGATTTTGGCATGTTTGAGGTTGTTTTATTTAATTGACTTTGATTTTGGGGTTGGATTGAAGAGAAAAGGGCTAAGTTTGGTGAAGAAAACAAGAGTTGTGGTTGGTGTGACTTTGAGTTGTGAAATATGGTTGTGATTGTATTTTGATATATGTAATTGAGTTGTTTTGATGTTTATGCAAGTTTATTATGGTATATTGATGGTTTTGGTTAAGTTTGTTTGGAGTGGAAAAGGGTAAAAGAAAGATGTTTGTTGGATGTGGCATTTTTGGTGTTGATTTCAGGTTTTTAGCCTGACACGCCCAGTAACACGACCATGTCTTTGGGTGTGTCGTTGGTTCTGTTTTCAGTGTGGGTGAAACCAAGTAGTGACATGCCCATGTCACTGAGTGTGTCACAACTTCTGTGTAGTAGTAGTATTGACACGTCCAGTGACACGCCCATGTCATTGAACGTGTCATAGCTACTGTGTTATTAGAGGATTGACACGTCCAGTGACACGCCCATGTCATTGAGCGTGTCATAGTTTCTGTGTTGGAGGCAAATTAGCACGTGTAGTGACACGCCCATCACTGAGCATGTCAAAGCTTCTGTGTTGTGGGTTTAGGGCACGGCCAGGGACATGCCCGTGTCGTTGAGCGTGTCATGTGTAGAGTTTGCCCTAGATAATTCTTATCCTTATTTTCTTATGTGTATCACTAAGTGAGTATGTATAATCACCTTTGGATTAGGTTTTGAAGAGATTTGAGTTACCCCAATCCAAGTGTTGAAGGATTCTTGGAAGAGGAGATTAGAATTGGTGTTTGTTGCTCTTAGAGATAAGTACAAACCTTAAATGATTGCATACATTTACATGACTTTGGGACTTAACACATTTGGTTGGAAAATGTGTTAAGTTACCTACTATATTGTTGGTGTATGAGAATAGTGCTATGATTTGCATAATGTGAACTATGTGAAATATATAATGATGATTCAAAATGTATAGATAATGCAATTTGTTATGTACACACTAATGATAGTGTGTGAAGCCATTGGTGATGGCTATGTTAATATAAATGGGATATTTGAGGTGGGCTTGGTCCTTGAAGCCTAGTTGGGTGATGCTGTGCTCACTTAAAGCTGGGCTGGGCCTAATCCTTGAAGCCTAGTTGGGATGTTACATATGAGGTAATCTTCATTGTGATAATGATTCGCCTTTGGGCTAGATAAATGTGATTATTGGACCAAAACAGTAACTCTGGAATTTGAATGGTATATTAGATTCTTTTGGACCCATTCTTGTCTTTGCTTTAATGTGAATTACGAATGATGGAACAATTGAACAATATAATGAGATTTAATGTTATGAAATATGATATCCTTGTATATTGTTTCTAATTCTTGAAAGTTTAACATTGGCATTACATTTGAATCATATTGTTATCAAGGTTTGTACCACTGAGCTTTTGGCTTAGCTTGATTGTGATTTATCGCGCAGGTGACAGGGTAGATCCGGTTGAGCCGGAGAGTTCAGCCAGACCAAGTCAAGTCTAGGCTTGTGATCCCTTGTGAAGTTTTGATTTTTGGACTTCAAGATCAGAGATGAACTGCAAGCATGTATAAACTCTATATTTTTGTAAATATTGATTTTGATGTATACATATATATATTCCACTGCATTTTCCGCTGCTTATTAAACAAATGTTTTGGATAAACTTTTAGGGTAATGAAGATATATGTATATGTATTTTAACAAGAGATGTTTCATCTATTACTTTTTATAATATAAGTTAAATGTTTTAAATTTACTCAGATTGATTAATAATGTTTTGATGTTAAGTCAAAAGATTTGTTTGTTGACAATGGATTATAATATTCTTATGTCCTCATACGTATATCACATATAGTGTGTATATGTGGTGTATGTATTTTGGGTGTAGGGGTGTTACAACTGTTTTGGTATCAGAGCCTAGGTTGAGGTTCTCAACCTAGGTGAATTGTAAAAAAAAGAAAATGGAGATTTTTAAATGGTTTTTAAATAAGATACATGCATTGGCACTGGCAGTTCTGATCTTTGATAAGGTAATTTTCTACTGTGTTTGCAGATATAGGTAGTGATGGCATCTCAGTCACGTCAGTCCATAGAGGGTAGTGCTGAGAGTGTAGCTCCTATTGAGGGTAGAGATGGAGCTAGAGTTGAGATAGCTGGAGAGGCACCTGCTCCTATGCCAAAGAGACCAGCAGCTGATAAGATTCCCCCGGTTTGGTTACGGCATATGGTAGAGTTGTTGAGGCAGGCTCCAGTGCAGCAGCCGCCACCGCAACCATAGCCGTAAGTACCGACGAGGCAATATGATAAATTGAGGAAGTTCGGAGCTAAGGACTTCATTGGTACTACAAATCTTGCAGTAGCTGAGTAGTGGTTAGATAGAGTTCAAAGGATATTCATCTAGCTGTAAGCTACTCCTGAGGGAAAGTTTGATTATGCTAGATCACTTCTGCATATAGATGCATATGATTGGTGGAAGACAGTTCCACATGCATTGGATGATTCGCCAACCCTGACTTTTGGTGATTTTCTATGGGAGTTTGAGCAGAAGTATACTCCGAGGGAGTATAAAGATGCAGAGAAGATAGAGTTCCTGAGTTTGAGATAGGATAACCGGACAATGATAGAGTATGAGATTGAGTATATACGGTTGAGTCATTATGCCGGTGGGATTATTTCAGATGAGATAGACTGGTGTCAGAGATTTGAGGAGTGGTTGAGACCCTTTATTATGTGTATTGTTGCAGGGTCCCTGTATTAAGATTTTTCTCAGCTGGTTGCAGTTACCAGGAGTGTTGAGAGAGCACAGGATATTGCAGCAGCTGCTACTGAGGGGGAGACTAGAGCTAGGAAACCCCTGAGTGAGGCAGGGTATTCATCTGTGAAGAGAGGTAGAGGAGACTATTTTTTGAGGTTCAGTAGGTGCCAGAGGCAGCCTGGTAGGTCGGTACAACATCAGAGGCAGAGATTGAGACCTACAGTTTCTATAGTTAGTGCTCCGACTCCAGTGGTTTAGAGGCAGCTTCTTATACATGTGTTCATTGTGGTAGGGCACATGGGGGTGCTTGTTGGAAGACAAGTGGACCAGGAGTTTGTTATAAATGTGGGCCACCGGATCATTTCCTCAGAGATTGCCCTGAGCTACCGGAAGATAGACAGATTGATACTGTAGCTTCTCTACCTAGTGTTAGAGGAGGTCGAGGGGGGCAGAGATTTTAATAGAGGTGGTCAACCTGGGATTAGTCAGAGAGGAGGTTCTACAGCTGGAGGCAGTAGACCAGATGAGGCAGAGCCATCATAGCGAGTGTATGTGATGCAGAGGCAGCCGGATGCTTCAGCCGTCATTGCGGGTACATTTTCTTTATTTTGCATTTCAGTTCTTGCTCTAATAGATCCTGGATCTACTCATTCATACATAAGTGCATCTATCTTGCCTATGACTGAATTTCATTCAGAGTCCTTAGGATTTGATGTTTTGGTGACAAATCCTTTAGGGCATAGTGTGGTAATTAGCAAGGTGCATCGTAATAGTTTAGTTGTGGTGCAAGATGAGGAATTTCTTGGTGATTTGATTGAGATGCCTTTTAAGGAGTATGATATGATCTTAGGCATGGATTGGTTATCCAAGCATGGAGCTATGGTAGACTGTCAGAATAAGTGTGTTACTCTGGGAACCTGTGATGGTATCTAGTGAGCAGAGACATCTTGCATCAATGTTTATTTCAACTGTTGCAGCTAGGAGGTTGATTCGAAAGGGATGTGAAGCTTATCTTGCTCATGTGGTAGATACCAGGGTAGTGGGTTCTCAGCTTGATAGTATACTCACAGTTGTTGAATTCCCATATGTTTTTCCTGAGGAGTTACCAGGGATACCCCCTGAGAGAGAGGTTGAGTTTGGTATCAATTTGTTGCCAGGTACCACTCTCATCTCTATTACTCCTTATCGAATGGCACCTTCTGAGTTGAGAGAATTGAAGGTGCAATTGCAGGAGTTGTTGGATAAAGGGTTTGCTCGCCCTAGTGTGTCTCCGTGGGGAGCGCCTGTATTATTTGTGAAGAAGTAGGATGGTACTTTGAGACTGTGCATTGATTATCGACAGTTAAATAAAGTGACCATCAAGAACAAGTATCCTTTTGCCTAGGATAGATGATCTCTTTGATCAGTTGAAGGGAGCAGCATTATTCTCTAAAATTGATTTGAGATCAGGGTACCATCAGTTGAGAGTCAGAGCTGAAGATGTACCTAAAACAGCTTTTCGTACAAGGTATGGGCATTATGAGTTCTTGGTGATCCCTTTTTGATTAACGAATGCACCAGCAGCATTTATGGATTTCATGAACAGGGTGTTTATACCCTATCTAGATCAGTTTGTGGTGGTCTTTATTAATGATATTTTGGTGTATTCGCAATACGAGGAGGACCATGATAAGCATTTGCGAATTGTATTGCAGACTTTAAGGGAGAAGTAATTGTATGCTAAGCTGTCTAAATGTGAGTTTTGGCTTGATCAAGTGACTTTTCTCGGTCATGTGGTTTCAACAGATGGTATTAGAGTTGATCCGAGTAAAGTTGAAGCTATTTTGAATTGGAGTCCAACGAAGACTGTGACTGAGTTTACAAGTTTTCTGGGTTTGGCAGGTTATTATCGATGGTTTGTGAAGGGTTTTTCTTTGATAGCTACTCCACTCACCAGATTTATTTAAAAGGGAGTTAGATTTGTGTGGATAGATCTGTGTCAAGCAAGCCTTGAGCAGTTGATGGAGATGTTGACTCAAGCTCCTGTTCTTACTTTGCCTGTGGAAGGTAAACCATATGTGATTTATAGTGATGCTTCACATAATGGTTTAGGTTGTGTTTTGATGCAGGAGGGTAGAGTCATAGCTTATGCTTCTTGGCAGTTGAAGCCACATGAGTTGAATTACCCCACGCATGATTTGGAATTGGCAGCCATAGTTTTTGCTTTGAAGATTTGGCGACATTACCTTTATGGGGAGAAGTGTTTCATTTATACAGATTATAAGATTTTGAAATACTTGGGTGTCCAGAGGGAGCTGAATCTTCGGCAGAGACGGTGGTTGGATTTGATTAAAGACTATGACTGTTTGGTTAATTATCACCCTGGTAAGGCAAATGTTGTTGCTGATGCCTTGAGTAGAAAGTCTTTGGTAGGTTTGACTGCTTTTTCGCTCTCGTTGCTTGTTGAGTTGGGAGCGTTGCATGCTAGTTTTGAGTCATGTGATGATGGTGCTTTATTGGCTCAGTTACAGTTGAGGCCAGTCTTGTTGGATCAGATTAGAGAGGCTCAGTTGGCAGATGAGAAAATTCAGAAAGTTGTAACAGATTGCCAAAAGGGGAGAGCTGAGATTTTCATGTGAGAGGTGATGTCAGTTTATGGTACAAAGATAGATTGTGTGTTTCTAATGATGCAAGATTGAAAAAGATAATTTTGGAGGAAGCACATCAGTCGGTTTTTGCTATGCACCCTGGGAGTACTAAGATGTATCATGATTTGAAACAATATTATTGGTGGTCAGGTATGAAGAGGGACATAGCCGAGTTTGTATCCAAGTGTCTCACTTGTCAGAGAGTGAAGGCCGAGCACCAAGTTCCAACGGGGTTGCTCCAACCTTTATCAGTGCCAGAGTGGAAATGGGAGCGAGCAATGATGGATTTTGTGACTGGTTTGCCGTTGACACAGAAGAAGCATGATGCAATCTGGGTGATTATTGATCGGTTGATGAAGACAGCTCATTTTCTTCCAGTTCGGATGAACACTCTTGAGAAGTTAGCTGAGCTATATATTAGTGAGTTAGTGAAGTTGCATGGAGTCCTAATTTCTTTGGTGTCAGATCGAGATCCTCGATTTACTTTGAGATTTTGGAAAAGTTTGCATAATGCTTTTGTTCTCGGTTGCATTTTAGCACTGCTTTTCATCCTCAGACAGATGGACAGTCAGAGAGAGTGATATAGATTTTGGAGGATATGTTGAGAAGTTGTATCATCGATTTCTCTGGGACTGATTCTTGCCATTGATTGAATTTGCCTATAACAATAGTCATCAATTTAGTATTAGAATGGCACTTTATGAGGTATTGTATGGTAGAAGATGCAGGACACCTCTATGTTGGGATGAGGTTGGAGAAGGTAAATTGGTTGGTCCCAATTTGATTAAAGAAACAGAAGAGAAAGTGAAGATAATTCAGGATCGTTTGAAAGCAGCCTCAGATTGACAGAAATCATATTCAGAATTGAAGAGGAGAGACATAGAGTTTAATGTTTGAGATAAAGTATTTTTGAAAGTGTCTCCTTGGAAGAGAATTTTGAGATTTGGCCGCAAAGGGAAGTTGAGTCCTCATTTCATTAGACCTTATGAGATACTGAAGAGAGTTGGACCAGTGGCCTATAGACTAGCTTTGCCGCCTGAATTGGATCAAATTCACAATGTCTTCCATGTCTCTATGCTACGGAGGTACAGGTCAGACCCATCTCATATTTTGTCAGTTGAATCTATTGAGGTGAGTCCGGATCTGACTTTTGAAGAAGAACTGGTGGCTATTTTGGCACATGAAGTGAAAGAGTTGAGAAATAAGAAAGTGCCACTTGTGAAGATTCTTTGGAAGAATCATGCTAAGGAAGAGGCAACTTGGGAGTGTGAGCAAGTGATGTGAGATTAGTATCCCCAGTTGTTTTGGACTTGAGATCAGGTAATTTTGAGGACGAAGTTTATTTGTAGAGGGGGAGAATTGTAATATCCCAAATTATACCCTAAAATTTTGGAAATCCTAATTGTTGAAATTGAATTAAAAGATTTAAAGTGTATATATGATTAAGTGGAAAGAAAGGAAAAGGGAAGTGTGCATATATTGTATATATGAAGATATATACAACATATACAAGTCAACATTTTATTTATGGTCAAATGATATTTTGTTTATTAATATAAAAATTAAGTGATGGTGGAGGTTGATATTTTGAGATTATATTATTATAATATATTAATTGCTTGGTGGAAATTAAAAGAGTAATCTTGTGGTTAAGAGAGGTGGTTTGCTTTGACTTGAGGATAACTATCTTCGTCTTCTTCTTTCTTTTACAAGAGGCTGGCCATCACCATTAGCAAAGGAGAAGAGAGGTTTTGTTGCTTCCTAACTCAAGCAATTGAAGGATTTCAAGAGATCAAGTTGGAGTTTTAAGGATTTTCTTCACTTTTGGTAAGTTTCCAACTTGTTCTTTGTTTTTCTTTTGAGTTTGTGTTTATGAATTTGGTGAATGGTTGGTGCAGTTGTGTGTATGGTTGATTTTGGTGTGTTTGAGGTTGTTTTGTTTAATTGACTTTGATTTTGGGGTTGGATTGAAGAGAAAAGGGTTAAGTTTGGTGAAGAAAACAAGAGTTGTGGCTGGTGTGACTTTGAGTTGTGAAATATGATTGTGATTGTGTTTTGATGTATGTAATTGAGTTGTTTTGATGTTTATGCAAGTTTATTATGGTATATTGATGGTTTTGGTTAAGTTTGTTTGGAGTGAAAAAGGGTAAAAGAAAGATGTTTGTTGGATGTGGCGTTTTTGGTGTCGATTTTAGGTTTTTAGCCTGACACCCCCAATAACACAACCATGTCTTTGGGCATGTTGTTGGTTCTATTTTCAGTGTGGGTGACACGAATAGTGACACGCCCATGTCACTGAGTATGTAACAACTTTTGTGTAGTAGCAGTATTGATACATCCAGTGACACGCCCATGTCACTGAGCGTGTCATAGTTTCTGTGTTGGAGGAGAATTGGCATGTGCAGTGACATACCCATGTCATTGAGCATGTCAAAGAATCTGTGTTGTTGGTTTAGGGCACGGCCAGGGACACGCCCGTGTTCTTGAGCGTGTCATGTGTAGAGTTTGCCCTAGATAGTTCTTATCCTTATTTTTTTTATGTGTATCACCAAGTGAGTTTCTATAATCACCTTTGGATTAGGTTTTGAAGAGATTTGAGTTACCCCAATCCAAGTGTTGAAGGATTCTTGGAAGAGGAGATTAGAATTGGTGTTTGTTGCTCTTAGATGTAAGTACAAACCTTAAATGATTGCATACATTTACATGACTTTGGGACTTAACACATTTGGTTGGAAAATGTGTTAAGTTGCCTACTATATTGTTGGTGTATGAGAATAGTGCTAT
Organism: Garcia nutans; assembly: GCA_947685225.1. Taxonomy (NCBI): domain Eukaryota; kingdom Viridiplantae; phylum Streptophyta; class Magnoliopsida; order Malpighiales; family Euphorbiaceae; genus Garcia; species Garcia nutans. Next base: position 45,031,379 of record CANTUV010000045.1, read on the forward strand.
GATTTGCATAATGTGAACTATGTGAAATATATAATGAATATTCAAAATGTATGGATAATGCAATTTGTTATGTATACACTAATGATAGTGTGTGAAGCCATTGGTAATGGCTATGTTGATATAAATGGGATATTTAAGGCATTGTTTTTATAATGATCATGAGAAAATGAAAAAGGATTTGATAATGAAATAATGAAAGAATTGTGTGCCTAGTATGTTATTCAATTTTCAGAGTTTTGTTGTTGGTGGCATGCCTAAAAAGTAACAATCCCTTGAAGCTGGGTTGGGCTTGGTCCTTGAAGCCTAGTTGGGTGATGCTGTGCTCCCCTTGAAGCTGGGTTGGGCCTAGTCCTTGAAGCCTAGTTGGGATGTTACATATGAGGTAATCCTCATTGTGATAATGATTCACCTTCGGGCTAGATATATGTGATTATTGGACCAAAACAGTAACTCTGGAATTTGAATGGCATTTTAGATTCTTTTGGGCCCATGCTTGTCTTTGCTTTAATGTGAATTATGAATGATGGAACAATTGAGCAATATATGAGATTTAATGTTATGAAATATGATATCCTTGTATATTGTTTCTAATTCTTGAAAGTTTGACATTGGCATTACATTTGAATCATATTGTTATCAAGGTTTGTACCACTAAGCTTTTGGCTTAGCATGATTGTTATTTATCGCGCAGGTGACAAGGTAGATCCGGTTGAGCCGGAGAGTTCAGCTAGACCGAGTCGAGTCTAGGCTTATGATCCCTTATGAAGTGTTGATTTTTGGACTTCAAAATCAGAGACAAACTGCTAGAATGTATAAACTCTATATTTTTGTAAATATTAATTTTGATGTATACATATGTATATTCCACTGTATTTTCCGCTGCATATTAAACAAATGTTTTGGATAAACTTTTTGGGTAATAAAGATATATGTATATGCATTTTAACAAGGGATGTTTCATCTATTACTTTCTATAATATAAGTTAAATGTTTTAAATTTACTCAGATTGATTAATAATGTTTTGATGTTAAGTCAAAAGATTTGTTTGTTGACAATGGACTGTGACATTCTTATATCCTCTATACGTATATCACATATAGTGTGTATATGTGGTGTATGTTTTTTGGGTGTAGGGGTGTTACATATATATTTAACTTATACATCATATATACACTTCAACTTTCACACTTCCAACTCTACATTTAACATTTCAACTTTTTAATTTTCGATTTAATTTAATTGTATTAAATTCGAGGATGTTACAATACCTCTAACAAAGTTGGCATCCTTTAGCATATGAAATGCAATCCTTGAGGATTAATGGCCAGTCAGTAACCATCTCATCTTCACCCGAACTTGGTATGCGCCATAAATGCCTTCATGAACTTGCTGCATGACTTCCATTGTAACACCCTTATACCCTATAAACATACAATACACACACACCCAGTATGTAAAATATGCATATACGGTATAAAAATATCACAATTCGGTTTAATAAAAACTTCCATATTGCCTTATTACTCAAAAAATTTGTATTTATATATATATATATTAGAATATATGATACCTCACATTACTTCATTATTTAAAACACTCTTTATAATTTACAGTATATATATACATATTCTCAAAACATAATATTAAAATATACTTTAATATAAGATTTATACATGTTGGTAAAGTGGCTCTGTCATTGATGTAGCAATACGCTTCAAGCTCAATCAACAAAAGCCTAGACCCGATCTGGCCTAGTAGAACTCTCCTGCTCTACCGGATTACCCCTGTCACCTACGCAATGAATTACAATCGTGCTAAACCGAACCCTAGTGGTACAAACTTTGATAATAATAAAATTCAAAGACAATGCCAATGTAGAATGTTCATATGCTATGTCATCACATGATATTCAAGACCACTTGTGGATATATGCGTTCATCACTTAATAATTCACACAAACACATACACAAGTATGGGCCCAAACAACTAATACATCATTCAATTCTCAGAGTTATCGTTTTGGTCCATAATGACACCATGTGTCTAGGTCCGAAGGCAAAATATCAATGTCATAGTCTAACTAGGCCCGGGCTTATGACTTGGTCTTTCACCCAGCCCAGCTTCAAGGACTTATTTTCTAAGGCTTATGATCCGGTCTTTTCACCTCAAAAAAATTTTCACAATGACGCCAACCATCTAGCCCCATAGGCAAATATAGGCATGTCGCCAAACACAGAACTCTGAAAATTGAATAACATCTTAGACACACAATTATTTCATATTTCCATTATCAATCTCTTTTTCATTTTCTCATGATCAAACTAGGCACATTGCCTCATTTATCTTATTTATATCAACATCATCATATAATCATAATGTATCTCATTTCATACAATTTAACAATCACCAATGGCTTTACATAATATCTTTAATGTATACACAATAAACCACATTATCCAAATATTTTGGGTCATTTTCATATTTTGCACATAGTTCACATTTTATTTATCAAGAGTTTGTACATACCTTAGGAAACACTCCAAAACAAGCTTTAAAACTTTCTCTAACCTTCTCTTCCAAGTTGCCCTTCAACACTAGGGTTGGGCAAACTACTCTCTCTCAATGCCTATACCAAATGTGATCATAAAAAACCATTTAATATCACATTCTAAGGCATTCTCAATATCAAATCATTTAAATAGGAATTTTAAATGAAAAACAAAGAAAAGAGTTATTCTCAAGTGACACGCCCAACAACACTGGCGTGTTACTGACCGTGTCACTAATCCAATCACACAGAAGCTTTGACATGTCCAATGACATGGCGTGTTACTACCCATGTCATTCATTCTGCCTCACAGAATGTTTGACATGCCCAACAATATGGGCGTATTAATGGCCATGTCAATTATTTTGTCTTACAGAAGCTACGACACGCTCAGGAATATGGCTGTGTTAATGGTCGTGTCTTCAACATGGAACTCAACACTGTTGACATGCCCAATGATATGGTCGTGTCAGGAAAAATCTGTATTTTGAACTCTCAACCATATGAACACAATCATTCCAAACTCAATACAACACCCTAAATCATCATCTTAGTTTATATCCATAATTCTCCCACAAATTTAACATTTATATAACTCCAACATATCATAACTATCATCTTATTCAATCAATCATCACTTTCTCTCACAACACATTCAAAGAAGAAAGAAAGAAAAGAAATCATCATTAGCTACTTGCAACATCTTCATAAATATTCAAATAAGCCATCAAAACATACTAATACTAAATCCCCAAAATCCAAATATCATATTCGCCCATTGAATTCCAAAGAAACTTGCAAAATGATAAAGGAACTTACCAATTGATAAAGAATCCTCAAAATCTTCACTTGAATCCTTGAGATTACTTCAATTCCTTGATGAATGGAAGAACACTCCTCTAAACTCTCTCTCTCTCAAACTCATGCCAAAGAAGAAGGAAGAAAAGAAAAGACTCTTCTCTTTTCTTTCATCCTTATCTATATATATATAATAATAATTACTATGCACTTAATTATACAATATATATATGTAATATATATCTTGAATATATGTATATATCTTATATATATCATAAAATATATTTCAAATATACATTTCACTTAAAAATCCTTTCATTTCATTTAAATTATTTATTTAATGTATCCAAATTTAATTTATTTTATTTAATATTCAAAAATTAGGGGTATTACAATTCTCTCCCTCTTAAGAGAATTTTGTCCGCAAAATTATTTGCTATTAACTCTGGAACAACTGAGGATACTGACTCTGCATTGTTTGTTCACTTTCCCATGTTGCCTCCTCAGCGGCATGATTTCTCCAAAGAACTTTCACAAGTGTCACTTTCTTATTTCTTAACTCTTTTACTTCTCATGCTAAGATTGCTACTGGTTCTTCTTCATAAGTCAGATCCGAAGTTACCTCAATAGATTCCACTGACAAGATATGAGATGGATCTGACCAGTACCTCTGAAGCATAGAGACATGGAAAATATTATGTATCCGATCCAACTTAGGTGGTACAGCAAGTCTATAGGCCACTGGACCAACTCTCTTCAGTACCTCATATGGTCCTATGAAATGAAGACTCAACTTCAGAAATACTTTATCTGTCTCAAAATTTTCTTCCAAGGAGACACTTTCAGAAATACTTTATCTCCCATACTAAACTCTATGTCTATTCTTTTTAAATATGAATAGAATTTCTGTCGGTCTGAGGCTGCTTTCAGACAACCCAGAATCGCCTTTACTTTCTCTTCTGTTTTCTTAATCAAATCGAGACCGACCAATTTATCTTCTCAAACCTCCTCCCAACACAAAGGTGTTCTGCATCTTCTGCCATACAAGGCCTCATAAGGTTCCATCCCAATACTAGACTTATGACTGTCATTATATGCAAACTCAATCAATGACAAGAATCTGTCTCAACTTCCATTGAAATCAATAATACAACTCCTTAACATATCCTCTAAAATTTGTATCACTCTTTCTGACTGCCTATTTGTCTGAGAATGGAAAGCAGTACTAAAATGCAATCGAGAACCCAATGCATTATGCAAACTCCTCTAAAATCTCAATGAAAATTGGGGATCTCGGTCTGACACCAAAAAAACTGGACTCCATGCAACCTCACTATCTCACTGATATACAGCTTAGCCAGTCTCTCAAAAGAATAATCCATCTGAACTAGAAGAAAATGAGTTGTCTTTGTCATTTGATCAACTATCACCTAGATTGCACCATGCTTCTTTTGGGTCAAAGGCAGTCCAGTCACAAAATCCATAGTTACTTGTTCCCATTTCCACTTTGGTACTGACAAAGGCTAAAGCAACCCTGAAGGAACTTGGTGCTCAGCTTTCACTCTTGGTGCTCAGTACTAATAATACTGCTTCAAATCCTGATACATCTTGGTACTCTTAGGGTGCATAGCATAAACTGACTGATGTGATTCCTCCATAATCACCCTCTTTAATTCAGAATCGTTAGGAATACATAACCTATCTCTGAACCACAGACTGCCATCATCTCTCACATGAAAGTCTTGACTCTCCCTTTTGGTAATCCAATACAATCTTCTAAATTTTCATATCTACTAACTAAGCCTCCCTAATCTGATCCAACAACACTGGCCTTAACTACAACTGAACCCTTAAGGCTCCATCATCACAAGACTCAAAATTGACATGCAACGCTCTTAACTCAACAAGCAGCAAGAGCAAAAAAGCAGTTAAATTTGCCAAAGACTTCCGACTCAAGGCATTAGCAATAATATTTGTCTTGCCAGGGTGATAATCAATCATATAATCATAGTCTTTAATAAACTCTAACCACCATCTCTGCCAAAGATTTAGCTCTTTTTGAACACCTAAATACTTGTAACTCTTATGGTTAGTATAAATGAAACACTTCTCCCCATATAAGTAACGTCGCCAAATCTTCAATGCAAAAACTATGGTTGCTAACTCCAAATCATGAGTCGGGTAATTCAACTCATACGGCTTCAATAGTCGAGAGGCATAAGCAATGACTCTACCCTCTTGCATCAGAACACAACCTAAACCACTATGTGAAGCATCACTATAAATTACATACGGTTTGCCTTCCACAGGCAGAGTAAGAGCAGGAGCCTGAGTCAACATCTCTCTCAGCTGCTCAAAACTAGCCTGACACCGATCTATCCATACAAATCTAACTCCCTTCCAAAGTAATCTGGTGAGTAGAGTAGCTATTATAGAAAAACCTTTCACAAACTGATGATAATAGCCTGCCAAACCTAAAAAACTTCTAACCTCTGTCATAGTCTTAGGTGGACTCCAATTCAAGATAGCCTCAACTTTACTCGGATCAACTCTAATACCCTCTGCTAATACCACATGACCGAGAAAAGTTACCTGATCAAGCCAGAACTCACATTTAGACAACTTAACATACAATTGTTTATCTCTCAGAGTCTGCTATACAATATGCAAATGCCTATCATGATCCTCCTTATTATGTGAATACACTAAAATATCATCAATAAAGATCACCACAAACTGATCTAGATAGGGTATGAATACCCTGTTCATCAAATCCATAAATGCTGTTGGTGCATTCGTCAATCCAAAGGGGATCACCAAAAATTCATAATGCCCATACCTTGTGCGAAAAGCTATCTTATGCACATCCACATCTCTGACTCTCAACTGATGGTACCCTTATCTCAGATCAATCTTAGAGAATACTACTGCTCCCTTCAACTGATCAAATAGATCATCTATCTGAGGCAATGGATACTTATTCTTGATGGTCACTTTATTCAACTATCGGTAATCAATACACAATCTCAAGATGCCATCCTTCTTCTTCACAAACAACACAGGTGCTCCCCATGGGGACACACTAGGGTGAATAAACCCTTTATCCTGCAACTCCTGCAACTTCACTTTCAACTCTCTCAACTCAGCAGGTGCCATATGATAAGGAGTTATAGAGATGGGAGTGGTACCAGGTAATAAATCGATACCAATCTCAACCTCTTTCTTAAGGGGTATCCCTGGCAACTCCTCAGGAAAAATATCTGAAAACTCGGCAACTGTGGGTATACTGTTAAGCTGGGATTCCACTACTTTAATATCTACCACATGAGCAAGATATGCTTCACATCCCTTCCGGATCATTTTTCTAGCTGAAACTGCTGAAATAAACATGGATGAAAGATGTCTATGCTCACTAAATACCATCACATCTCTACCATCACGTGTTCTCAGAGTAACACATTTCTGCTGACAGTCTGCCACAACCCCATGCCTGGATAACTAATCCATGCCTAAAATCAGATCATACTCCCTGAAAGGCATCTCAATCAGGTCACCGAGAAACTCCTCATCTTGAACCACAACCGGGCTATCTCGGTGCACCCTGCTAACCACAATACTATGCCCTAAAGAATTTGTCACCAAAACATCAAATCCTAGGGACTCTGAATATAAATCACTCACAGGCAAGATGGATGCACTAATGTATGAACGAGTCAACCCAGGGTTTATTAATGCAAGAATTGAAGTACCAAATAAAGAAAATGTACCAGCAATAACGACTGAAGCATCTGGCTACCTTTGCATCATATAGACCCGCTGTGATTGCCCTGCCTCATCAGGTCTACCTCTGACTGTAGAACTTCCTCTCTGATCAGACCCAAATCTATCAACCCTACCAAAACCTCTACTACCACGACTTCCTCTAACACTGGGTCGAGGAGCACTAGCCATTGAAACTACAAGTCTCTGTCTCTGTCTCTGTCTCTGCTGCTGTACTAACCTGCCAGATTGCCCCTGACTCCCACTAAATCTTTAAAAATATCCCCCTTGGCCTCTCTTCACCGATGGAGACCCTGCCTCACTTTGGGGTCTTTTAACTCTAGTCTCCTCAACCCTAGCAGCTGTTGTAAGACCCTGTGCTCTCTCAACACTCTTGGCAGCTATAACCAATTAGGAAAAATCCTGGTACCATGAACCTTCTATAATGAACATAATAGAGGGTCTCAGCTGAGTAAACTCTATCTCATACTCTGACACTATCTTGGTATCCTACCTCAAACTTAGGAACTCTATCTTCTTCACATCCTTATGCTCCCTTGGAGTATACTTCTGCTCGAATTCCCACAGAAAATCATCATAGGTTAGGACTGGTGGATCATCCAGAGCATGTGGAACTGTCTTCCACCAATCATATACATCCCTCTGTCAAAGAGATATGGCATAATCAAACTTCTCCTCTGGAGTTGCTTGCAACTGAATGAACACTCTCTGGACCCTGTCTAGCCACTGCTCTGCTACAGCAGGGTCTGTAGTACTAACAAAATCCTCAGCTCCAAACTTCCTTAGCTTATCATATTTCCTCATTAGCAACTGCAGTTATGGCTGTGGCTACGGTGGCGGTGGTTGCTGTACTGGAGCCTGCCTCAACAGCTCCACAATATGCCGTACCCAGCCCAGCAGAATCTCATTAGCTGCTAGTCTCTTTGGCACAGGAGCAGATGCCTCTCCAACTATCTCAGCTCTAGCTCCATCTCTACCCTCACTAGGAGCCACACTCTTTGCACTAGCCTCTGCAGACTGATGAGTCCGAGATGTCATAATTACTTATATATGCAAATACAGTAGAAATTGCCACATCAGAGATCAAAAACTGCCAGTGCCAATACATGTATCATAATTGAAAACCATATTTAAAAATCCCTATTTTCTTTCTCTCATAACCCACCTAGGTTGAAAACCTCAAACCTAGGCTCTGATACCAAAATAAATGTAACACCCTTATACCCTATAAACGTATAATACACACACTCCCAGTATGTAAAATATGCATATACAATATAAAAATGTCACAATCCGGTTTAATAAAAACTTTCATATTCCCTTATTACTTAAAACATTTGTATTTATACAGATATATATATATATCAGAATACATGATACCTCACATTACTTCATTATTTAAAACACTCTTTATAATTTATAGTATGTATATACATATTCTCAAAACATAATATTAAAATATACTTTAATATAAGATTTATACATGCTAGCAAAGTGGTTCTATTCTTGATGTAGCAATATACTTCAAGCTCAACCATCAAAGCTTAGACCCGATCTGGCCTAGTAGAACTCTCCGGCTCTACCGGATCACCCCTGTCACCTGCGCGATGAATTACAATTGTGCTAAGCTAAAGCCTAGTAGTACAAACTTTGATAATAATAAAATTCAAAGACAATGCAAATACAGAATGTTCATATGCTATGTCATCACATGATATTCAAGACCACTTGTGGATATATGCTTTCATCACTTGATAATTCACACAAACACATATACAAGCATGGGCCCAAATAACTAATACATCATTCAATTCTCAGAGTTACCATTTTGGTCCATAATGACACCACGTGTCTAGCCCCGAAGGCAAAATATCAATGTAATAGCCCAACTAGGTCTGGGCTTATGACCCGATCTTTTCACCTCAAAAACATTTTCATAGTGACGTTAAACGTCTAGACCCATAAGCAAATATAGGCATGCCGCCAAATACAGAACTCTAAAAATTGAATAACATACTAGGCACATAATTATTTCATATTTCCATTATCAATCTCTTTTTCATTTTCGCATGATCAAGTTAGAAACATTGCCTCATTTATCTCATTTATATCAATATCATCATATAATCATAATGTATCTCATTCCATACAATTTAGCCATCACCAATGGCTTTACATAATATCTTTAATGTATACACAACAAACCACATTACCCAAACATTTTGGTTCATTTTCATATTTTGCACATAGTTCACATTTCATTTATCAAGAGTTTGCACATACCTTGGGAAACACTCCAAAACAAGCTTTAAAACTTCCTCTAACCTTCTCTTCCAAGTTGCCCTTCAATACTAGGGTTGGGCAAACTACTCTCTCTCAATGCCTATACAAATGTGATCATAAACAACCATTTAATATCACATTCTAAGGCATTCTCAACATCAAATCATTTAAATAGGAATTGTAAATGAAAAACAAAGAAAAGAGTTATTCTCAAGTGACACGCCCAACAACACGGGCGTGTTATTGACCGTTTCACTAACCTAATCACACAGAAGCTTTAACACGTCCAATGACATGGGCGTGTCATTGCCCTTGTCATTCATTCTGCCTCACAGAACATTTGAAATGCCCAACAACACGGGCATGTTAATGGCCATGTCAATTATTTTGCCTTACAGAAGCTACGACACGCTTAGGGACATAGCCGTGTTAATGGTCGTGTCTTCAACGTGGAACTCAACACCGTTGACACGCCAACAATATGGCCATGTCAGGCAAAACCATATGAACACAATCATTCCAAACTCAACAATACAACACCTTAAATCATCATCTTAGTTTATATCTATAATTCTCCCACAAATTTAACATTTATATAACTCCAACATATCATAACTATCATCTTATTCAATCAATCATCACTTTCTATCACAACACATTCAAAGAAGAAAGAAAGAAAAGAAATCATCATTAGCTACTTGCAACATCTTCATAAATATTCAAATAAGCCATCAAAACATACTAATACAAAATCCCCAAAATCCAAATATCATATTCTCTTATAGAATTCCAAAGAAACTTGCAAAATGATAAAGAAACTTACCAATTGATGAAAAATTCTCAAAATCTTCACTTGAATCCTTGAGATTACTTCAATTCTTTGATGAATGGAAGAACTTTCCTCTAGACTCTCTCTCTCTCAAATTCACGCCAAAGAAGAAGGAAGAAAAGAAAAGATTTTTCTCTTTTCTTTCATCCTTATCTATATATATATATAATAATAATTACTATGCACTTAATTATACAATATATATATGTAATGTATATCTTGAATATATGTATATATCTTATATATATCATATTTACATTAAATATATTTCAAATATACATTTCACTTAAAAATCCTTTCATTTCATTTAAATTATTAATTTAATGTATCCAAATTTAATTTATTTTATTTAGTATTGAAAAATTAGGGGTATTACATCCATTGCTTGGGGAAAAGACAAATACCTGAGTAGCAAGCCATATTGTCACATCTGTAATTTTGGAGATATAAAATTTTATATATACTCAATAAATATATCTAGAGTATATATAACATATACATATGGTATATTAATTATATATGTTGGATTAATACATTACATACTTAATATATTTAATACACATATAAGGTACATTTGATGTGTATATAAGATACACATTACTTATCCCAAAATTTTTGAAAAGTTCTAATTTTTAAAAATTTAATAAAATAAATTATAATTTAAATGGATAAATTAAATTGATAGTTTTAAATGAAAAATGAAGGGATTTTAAATGAAAAAGTGGAATATATATGTGATATATATGTAAAATATATACTACATATAAAAGTCAATACTTTTTAAAAGAAAAGTCAAAGTAAAAGGGTATTTTGGTAATTAAATCTTGGAAATTTAAAATTAATAAAATAATTAAAAAATAAATAATTTTGGATGGAAGATAATATTTTGGGGTTTTAATTAATTAAACAATTAATTAATTAAAAATATATTAAAATAATCATATATATAAGGTTGAAAATGTGAGTGGGAGGAAAGAGAAAATCATTTTTTTTTCATCTTCTTCTTCTTCTTTCCTTCAAGGTCGACTTTCATGGCTTCAAGAGAGGATTTTCCTTCTTCCAAGTAAACATAATTGAAGAGATTTCAAGGGTTTAAGTGAAGTTTTAGAAGATTCTTCATTAATTGGTAAGCTTCTTTTTCAATTTTGCCTATTCTATGGAAAAGTGTGTTATGTGAATTTTTGAATTTTATAGAAGCATGATTTAATTGCTTAATTGGATATGAATGAAGTTGTTTTGATTGGTTATTAATGATTTTAAGGTTAGATTGAAGAAATGGTTGAATTTAAGTTAAGTTTGGTGAAGAGAGAGAATTTAGGGTTATGGAACATTTGAGTTTTTGAAATCATGAGTTTTAATTGTGTAAATTGGTTCCAAATGTGTTGTTTTGATGCATAAACAAGGATTTTAAGAACAAATGATGAATTTAGTTAAGTTTGGATAGAGTTTGAAGATGGTAGTATTGATTTAGGGTTTTGGAAAAGTGAATTTTCAAAGAGTGATCAATTGTTTGATTTTAATGCTTAAATCATGTTATTTAATGATATAAGTGGTGGAAATAAGATTGAAATGATAATTGGATTGAGTTGGATTGGAGATCCTTCAATGGTGAAGGTTATGCCATTTTAGGGTTTTGAGCATAAGCATGTGGTTAATTAATGTAATTAGTTTAAACATGCTAAAACATGTTTCTAATGATATTAATAAACTTGAAACACTAATTTAAATGGCTTGATATGGTTCTTCAAAGTTAAAGTGAGGTGAAGTTTAATTTTGGGATTTGGTTTAGAGTGATGTTTAATTATGGTTTGATGTTGAGAATACCTTAGAATGTGATATTAAATGATTATGTATGATCACATTTGGTATAGGCATTGAGGGAGGTTGATTTGCTTCATCCAAGTGGTGAAGGGCAAGTTGGAAGGATAGGATTGGAGCTTGTGTTAAGCTTGCTTTGGGTTGCTAGTGGAGGTATGTACAAACTTTGAATATATTGTTTATATTTGCATGACATTTGGGCTTAACACATTTTGGTCGGAAAATGTGTTAAGTTACTTGGTTCATTGATTGAGTATGAATAATTTGCTATGACATTTGTAATGTCATATATTTGTTAAATGCATTGTGAAAAGCCATTGATAATGGCTAAATTGTGTAGAATATGAAATATGCATATTATGTGAAAATATCCAAAGTAATTGGGTAATGTGATGTGAATGCAAAAATGAGATATGTGGAATAGTGAAATGAATTGATATTGATAAAAATTAGAAAAATGAGAAAAGTGAGAAAAATGAGAAAGATGTGAAAAATGAGAAAAAATGAGAAAAAAAAAGTGAAAATAAGGCAATGTGCCCAGATTGAATATGTGACAGTGAGAAAGAGATTAATAATGAGAAAAATGAATAAATGAGAAAAAAAATGAGAAAAAGATGATATAATAAGGTAATGTGCCTAGTTTGATCATGAGAAATTGAGAAAAGTTTTGATAAAGGAATTATGAAAGAATTTGATAATGAGAAATATGAATAAATTGTGTGCCTAGTATGTTATTCAATTTTCAGAGTTCTGGGTTTGGCGGCATGCCTATGATTGCCTACGGGCTAAATGCTGGAATGGTGAAAAGACTGGGTCGTAAGCCAGGCCAGCTGATAAATATGATATTTTTGGGGTGAAAAGTCTGGGTCGTAAGCCTCAAAAACTGTAGCAGTCTAGCCGGGTTGAGAACCAAGATACTGGGGCCTAAGGGTCTAGCCGGGTTGAGGTCCAAGAGACTGGGGCTATTACATTATCCATAGATATATTGCCTACGGGGCTAGACACATGGTGTTATTATGGACCAAAGCAGTAACTCTGAAATTTGAATAGCATATTAGATCCTTTTTGAGCCCATGCTTATCTTTGCTTTAATGTGAATTATGAATTGTGATACAATTGAACAATATAATGCTATGAGTTGTGATTATGAAATATTTGAAAAATATAAGAAAGTAGAATGATGTGACATCTATATGCATTGTTCATTGGCATTGCATTGAGTTTTATTGTTGTTATCAAAGTTTGTACCACTAGGCTTCGGCTTAGCGCGATTGTAATTCATCGCACAGATGTCATGGATATTTTGGTAGAGCCGGAGAATTCTACTAGACCTGGTCGGGTCTAGGTCTGTATTTATTGAGCTTGAAGAGTTTTTTAGTACATTAAGATCAAAGCTAGTTGTCAGCTTGTAGATATTTGATATTATAATATATTTTGATATTATATATGTTATGATATGTTTTTGAAGTATTTAATGTAAATTGTAAAGAATGATTTGAATAATTTGTTTAAGATGGGATCTTATATGTGATGTTGATATGTATACCTATATATAAGTATTTTGAGAAAATATGGAGAAATTGAGAAGTATTGGTGAAATGATTTTATTTGGAGTGTTTGTTTTATGCAGGTTGTGTTTTGTTGAATTTTGAAAAGTCCAAATTACAAACAAAACTCTGACAAATTTTTTCCAAAGATTTTCATATAAAATATTATTTCGGGTTACTATAGCAAGTAAAGATATTTATATATTATTTAATTTTATATATTTGGTATTTGAAATTTTAAAACAGAAATGTGAAATTTTTTATTAAATTAGTCCATGACATTTTTGTACCGTATATGCATATTTTACATATGCTGGAAATATGTATTATACGTATATAGGGTATAAGGGTGTTACACATATGCTCCTTTTCTGTAGATGTATCCTTCCTATAAAACATAATTTAAATCCAAAATCTTGATTTTCTTTGAAGTCCTAAGGCCTAGGTTAGCGAGGTATCTCCTAATTTCTTCTTGCCAATTGCTTGCTCTTTTTATTTCTATGTTAAGGATTTTGAATTGGACACCTCTCTTGATTATGGAAAGGTGCTACCTTCTCTATACCCAAATGAATCTTTGTGTCAGCTCTTCAAACATTCTGATGCCTAAGGCCATTTCCACAAGCTTGTCAGCTTCCTAATTCTCTTCTCTAGGAACATACATTAGGGAAATGGTTCCCAATTCAATTAGTAGCTACAATATCACCACATAGTAGGGGATTAAGTCTATGCTGGAGCATTTGTACCCTCTAGATAGTTAAGTTAGCACCAGTTGCAAGTCTCCTACTATCATTAGATCTTTAACACCCAAATCCAACCAAATCTCCAAATTGATAATGAGCACCTCATATTCTTCTTGATTGTTTATGCAGGTGAAATCTAATTTGAAGGAAATGGTAGTCTTCAAGCCTATTGGAGAAGTGATCACAATACTTGCCCCTGTTGATGTCTTTAGGCTAGAACCATCAAACTTGATGATCTACAGTAAGATCTCTGAGGAATTAATATGGAGATTAAATTCCTCGATGATTGGCAAGGAAGTTTGCCATTGCCTAACCTTTGACTGACTTTTGGGAAATATAAACTAGCGAGAATTTTGTAAGTGCAATAGCCCATTTCCCTATCCGAATGGTGTTTAAGGACTGATTCATCATGTGTTTGATCACGTTTGTTGAGGAAATGACACATAACCTCCCTTTAATGATGTAATGTCTTAGCTTGGTGTAGGCAAAAAACAATGCTAAGCTAACTTTTCAATTGGGGAGCACCTAGTCTTTATAGGCTGGAGAACTCTATTGAGGTAATATATTACTCATTCTTGGCCTATGCCATTATATTGTGCTACATAACACCCTATTGATTCCTCAGCTGCCGAGATGTAATGTCTTAGTGGAACTCCTTCACGAGGCGACATCAACATTGGTGGCTTGGAAAGATATTCTTTAACCTTATCAAAAGCTCCCTGATGCCATTGTTCCCACAAAAACTTCTTTTCAATCTTCAACTTCAATAATTATAAAAAGACTTTCATTTTTTTTGCCAAGTTGGAGATGAAACATCTCAGATAGTGCACCTGTCTTAGGAATCTTTGGAGCTCCTTATTTCGAGGCAACTATGCCTTAAGAATAACCTTAGCTTTATTTTTATTAACTTTGATTCCTCTTTGATGCCCCAAGAATCCCAAGAAGTTACCTGCATTAACTCCAAAGGCACACTTCAGAGGATTTAGTTTCTGTTTATGGTGCCTCATCCTTTCAAAGCATTTCCTCAAGTGGGGTAAATGCTTGCTCACAAGTCTGGATGTCACCATGATATCGTCAATGTAGACTTCAAGGAATTTTCCAATCACATAATGAAAAAAGTCATTAATGGCTCGCTGATATGTTGCCCCTGCATTCTTTCAACCAAATGGCATAACCAATGATTCAAAAGTTCTGCTTGCTCTAAGGCACGTAAATAATGTTTCTAGATGTCTTCCTCAGCTATCATTATTTGATTATAGCTAGAAAAACCATCCATAAAGGGCAATAATTCAATTTTTACCGTGGAATTGATTAGCATATCAGTAACATGCATCCTTAGGAGTGTTGGTATTCAATTCTCTAAAGTCCATACAAATTCACAATTTGCCATTCTTTTTTATTACAAGAACGATATTTGACAGCCACTTTATACATCTGGTTAGCTTGATGAACTTTGCCTTTATCATTTTTTCCACTTCCTCTTTCACTTTAAGCTCAATTCCTTTAGACATCCATCATAGAGGTTATTGATGTCGCTGATATTCAAAGAGGATTAGCAAATGGTGCTTTAAAAGCTTCCTATCCAATCCGAGCATTTCCATGTAACTCTAAGTGTAGCAATCCCTAAATTCCTCAAGGAGCTCGACTAACTTTTCCTTAAGTCCTTTTATTGAAGAGTGAGTTAATATAAGTGACCAAGGTTAACTTCCTCCAATGGACCATGTGTTTCATGTGTATCATCCTCAAAGATTTCTAGGGTTGAAACCATCTTATTTAACTGCAATTTATCCTATTCCTTAACAAGATCTTCCTTAAAGATAACTTCAGCCCCATATGTTTCCCATTCTTCTAGCTCATCAAGTACTTGCTACATACAATACTTTCATAATGTGGCTGTAGCTACCTCTTCTTCCCTTGTAATGCTAATCATCAACTTCCTCAATAAGAGGTTAGTCATCTGGCATCACAGACACAATTTTGGATGACTTCAAGATGGCTATAGATTGCTTCTTGATGTAATCAGAAGTTTCCATGTATGCATATTTGGGCTCCGCATTCCCCTTTTGATCATGAAATTTAATTGATCCTAGACCGTCATAGTACTGTGCCACAATGCTATAATACTGAGCTATGAATGGCCTATTCTTGGCCCATATAATTTCTACTTTGCCACCTTGCCAGCACAAAAGCAACTGATGCAATGAAGATGGGACACAATAGTTGGCATGAATCTAGTCTTATCCTAACAACATATTGTAGTTAGCCAAGGAATCGACCATAAAGAATGCCACCATTGATGTCATCTTGCCTATAGAAATTTAGAGAGGTAAAATGGTTAAAGTGTTCATGACCTTGCCAGTAAAGCTGCAACTGATATGTCTAAGGCAATAAGGTCATCCATGATTTTTCCTAGAGTCTAGATCATCCTTGAGGGCATGTTATTGATGACAAACCCATTGTCAACTAATACTCTTGACATTGGTTTACTATTGAGGTAAGCTGTAATATAAAGCTACTGAAGGTGTCTCATGATTTATTTGAGGACTTTTCCAAAATCATTGTCCTAGCTTCATTAGACAGAGGATTTTGAATAGTTACTTTGCCATATCTTACCTAGTCTTCAATTAACCTTATCCCTTAAGCCTTCTTTGCATGGACAAAATCTTCTGGTGAAGCTTTGGTATTAAATAACAAGGACAAGATTATTTTTATTATTGAACAATGAAAAGGGATGAAGACTTCCCTAATAAGAAAGGGCTTACTTTCGACCAAAATCTTGTCACACCCTAAATTCTGGAGTTGATGATCCTTGGGTTTAGCGTAGCTTAAGGCGACGATCACCATGAAGAACCCTGTCCTTATCCAGGATCTTAATAAGACTTTAGCGGTATAGAGATTTATTACAACAATTTTCTTTTTCTTAAATTACACAAGTTATTCCAGATAATTTACAATTTATCTTGCACTTATAGGGCTGATACCATAGAGTTTTAAGGTATGAAGAGGTCCTGCAACCAAATATGAAGAAAAAGACAGAACAAAAGCATGGGTTGAGTTTTTAAGCTCAGTGATTGCCCTAGTTACTTAATGTGATTTGGGTCATTCTTTACGTGATTATCTGATTAAAGTGTTATACTACCAATTATTAAGCATGTTTAACTCAAACTCAACTAACTTGCCAAATAAAAAAAAATAGAGCTTGCATACATTAAAGCATATACCATCAAAGATTATTATCATTACCAATTTTGTCCATAAAAATGAGAACGTGTAACACTTATCATTAGTTTTGGGATTTCCTTCATTACGTAATTAAAGTTTTTTTTTTCTTACTCCTTTCTTTGTATTCATTACTATCTCAATTCTACGCTCTTAGAGTCTTGATTCTGTAATATCTTTAACTGTTATTATTTCCTCTTATCCTAACCTTTTACTCTCTCTAATACCTACTTAAGCCTTTATCTATAAAAATCATAAGGATTTTTTTTTTAAAATAGAAAGATAATAATTAATTCCCAACAGAATTATACTATATAAACTGATGTCTATAATCCAAAGAAAATTGTACCTCCAATGCAATATGCTTAGTTAATCTTTCAGAATTTGAATTTATAGTCTTTATTTTGAAAAAGCAATTGTCCTTTAAATAGTCTTAGTTAAAGTATTTTTTAAAGCAGAACAATCATACGACAGGACATAACAAAGTAGCCCAAAGGCTGTAACGGAGTAAATAGCTATAAGCTGAAATCTAGGGTGCTAACTTGCCCTTTTTGCACAATTCATTACTCTAGTATACACCGCCTAATACTAGGGTTGGGTTCTGTTGGTATGATTTTTCTTTTATTTCAGAAAAATTTTGTTAAGTTCCTGGGCTAGTCTCAACACAATCAATTTTATTTGAATGGCTTAAGTGCACAACTTTCATATCTAGTTCTTAAATTACAAACATGTATTTAAGTAGCAAATAAATATTTTATTTTCTTTTGAACACCATTGATACAACAAATTATTTAATTTGGCATATGTAAATATTTACACTCTAATATTCATTTAGGAAAATTATTCTAGTGAAATGCTCTTGTCTATTTATTGTGGATATACATACATATCTATGCTTTTGTAAAATCTAATTTGAACTGTTTATCAACCCTTTATAATTTCTTTTTGACTCATAGTTATAACAGTAGTTATATATATTTTTGCTACTATCCAAACATATTGGTTTAAAAATATCTCAAATGAATTAAACATTCAACTATATATATATATATACAGGTTTCTTTCGTTATGTTGTAGATTACTTTATAAATATTTCATCAAATTTTCTGCATTCCCTTAAAACTTATTGTCAACTTACAATTATAGTCATTTTTAATTTTTTCATTGAAGTTCAATCATTTTCGTCATCTAATTTTTTTTCACTTAACCTCTTTTGCATGCATTTATATTCATTTTTTTAAAAACCCCAGACTAACATTAATATATTTTCCTTCTACCTAATAAAACCATATTTATACCTTCTATTTATTTATATTTCATTAGGAAGGAAATAAATAAATCCAAGCATAAACTTATAATATAACTTCATAAATAATTTACTCTCACTATTCCATACAAAATAATTCTTTCCTTATTACCATACATTTATATATCTTCTCCATATCATAAAGAAATTATTTTTGTTAACTTTATTTCATTATTATATACTAAATTCATATTCAACTTTATATTAATTCATATCATGCATAAGAAATATCATTCTCATAACAATTAACACAGCAACCCAGAGTTTGATTCCTCACAAGAAAAGTAGGGCTATATCCATGTTCTAATTTTAATGCAAAATCATCCACAAATATATAAGAATTATCTATTAACATACATTACATGAATTCAAATTAAAAATAGGAGTTCAAAATCTTGTAACGTATCCTCTCTTGTACTTTATTTATAAGAAACATTGCATGAATTTAGAGTTTGTTCTACTACCATTTTATCTAAATTAAGACTCAACTAACAAATTATAACTCTAACATTTATATCTCCTTTCTACAAAACCAGAGCATTAAAATTTTAATATTTCCTTTGAAATCCTCCTTCTAAGAATCTTTCTACTATCCTCTTTGAAGTTTATTATATTGAATCTTTTCCTTTCCCTGTCTTCCAATTTTAAAGTCTCTTCTATTTTCAAATTAACAAACAACTAACTACCTCATGATCATTTAAGTTATATATTATCTATTTTTTCCTGCAATGTTCTTTTACATTCATTTTAGCTCTTTCCATTATTATTCAAAGAATTCCTTTCAAAACATATTATAAACATAGCACAAGGGTTTTTATTTGTCATAAGCACTCACCTCTTGTAGTTGCCTTGAATATTCTTTTACTATTTAAAACATTGCTTCTACTCATGAACTCGTATAACCCTTTCCTCTCAACTTTGCTATCTTTCTCTCAATTCCTTTTAGTTACAACAATGTAAGTATTTTGGTTAATTTGCATGAGAAATTTCTTGTCTTGTATTTAAAAGCTTATAAAAATTGTAATGTCTGAAAATTTTAAGCAATAATTTTATATATTAAGTGTATATATAAGTGCATATCGGATTGATTATCATATTATGTGTGGTTTGCATATTTAGAATTGGTAGAAATAATATAACACCCTTATACCCTATATACGTACAAAACATATTTCTAGCATATGTAAAATATGCATATACGGTACAAAAATGTCACAGACGGATTTACAAATTTTTTTTTAACATTTCCAATTTAAAATTTCAAATTCTAAATATATAAAAATTAAATAGAATATAAATATTATTTACTTGTTATAAGAACCCAAAATAAATAATATATATATAAATCTCTGGAAAAAAATTCGCCAGAGTTTTATCTGTATTTTGGATATCCCAAAATTTAGCAATTACTAAACCTGCAAAAAGAAAACAATCCCAATAATTTTCAATCACCCTCTCAACCATACTTCTCAATTTCACCAATTTTCTCAAGCATTTATACATATAGATATATATAATTTAAAACACACTTACTCTCCCATTTCAAATACATTGACCCAAACATTCTTTGTACCACTAGGCTTCGGCTTAGCGCGATTGTTTCCATCGCGCAGGTGACAGGGTAGACCCAGTTGAGCCAGAGAGTTCTTCTAGACCAGGTCGAGTCTAGACTTGTAGTTGAGCTTGTAGAGTTGCTATCGGGATCAGAAACACTGCCAGCAACATGTATATATTTTTATGTTATTGTACAACTCTCTGGCTCAACTGGGTCTACCCTGTCACCTGTTATGTTATTTTTATGGAAACAATCGCGCTAAGCCGAAGCCTAGTGGTACAAACTTTGATAATAATAATATAACTCAATGCAATACCAAATGCACAATGCATATAGATGTCACATCAATCCACTTTCTTATTTTTTCAAATAATTCATAAGCACAACTCATAACATTATATTACTCAATTGTATCATAATTCATAATTCACAGTAAAACAAAGACAAGCATGAGCCAAAAAATGATCTAATATGCTATTCAAATTTCAGAGTTACTGCTTTGGTCCATAATGACACCATGTGTCTAGCCCCGTAGGCAATATAAATATCCATGGATAATGTAACAACCCCAGTCTCTTGGACCTCAACCCGGCTAGACCCTTAGGGCCCAGTATCTTGGTCCTCAATCCGGCTAGACTGCTACAGTTTTTGAGGCTTACGACCCAGTCTTTTCACCCCAAAAACATCATATTTATCAGCTGGCCTGGCTTACGACCCAGTCTTTTCACCATTCCAGCGTATAGCCCGTAGGCAATCATAGGCATGCCGCCAAACCCAGAACTCTGAAAATTGAATAACATACTAGGCAGACAATTTATTCATATTTCTCACTATTAATCTCTTTCTCATTTTTACATATTTAATCTAGGCACATTGCCTTATTTTCACATTTTTTTTTCTTACTTTTCTCATTTTTCACATCTTTCTCATTTTTCTCATTTTTCTCATTTTTATCAATATCAATTCATTTCATTATTACACATATCTCATTTTTGCATTCACAACACATTACCCAATTACTTTGGGTATTTTCACATAATATGCATATTTCACATGTTACACAAATTAGCCATTATCAATGGCTTTCACAATGCATTTAACAAATAAATGACATTACAAATGTCATAGCACATTATTCATACACAATCAATGAACCAAGTAGCTTAACACATTTTTCAACCAAAATGTGTTAAGTCCAAATGTTATGCAAATATAAATAGTATATTCAAAGTTTGTACATACCTCCACTAGCAACCCAAAGCAAGCTAAAAACAACCTTCAATCCAATCTTTCTAACTTGCCCTTCACCACTTGGATGAAGCAAATAAATCTCCCTCAATGCCTAAACCAAATGTGATAGCAAAAAATCATTTAGTATCACATTTAATGGCATTTCCAACATTAAATCATAATTACACATCACTCCTATAAATTTCCAAAAATTTATCCTTTCCTTACTTCAACATTAGAATTCTATTCTACTACAATTAAATTAGTGTTTTAAGTTTATTTATATTATTAAAAATATATTTTAATACATTTAAATCATTTACATTATAAAAATACACTCTTGTATACAAAATCTCAAAAATGCCTAACCTTCCTCCATTGAAGGTTTTCCATTCCAACACAATCCATTACTCATTCCAAGCTTATATTCATCACTTTTAACACTAAACAACATGCTTAAACAAATAGAATCACACAATTCAACCACTTTGGAAAATCACTTTTCCAAAACCCTAAATCTCCACTTCCATTCTCAAACTCTAACCCAACACCACCAAATCCGATATTTGACTTTAAAATACTTGTTTATGAATTAAAACAACTCATTTGGAATCAATTTGCACAGTTAAAATTCATGTTTTCAAAACCCCAAAAATCCATAACCCTAAATTCTCTCTCTTCACCATTCTTTAACCAAACTCCATCATCACTTCAATCTAACCTTAGAATCATTGTTAACTACCCAAAATAACATTATACACACTAATTCCAACAATTATAACATCCTACATAAAAATCCAAATTCTCACATAATCTAAATTTCCAAGGAATTCAAAGAAAAGATATGGAAACTTACTAATTTTGGTGAAAATCACCAAAAATCCACTTGAAACTTGTTAATTCCTTCAATTTATGGAGTATGGAAGAAGCAAAATCCTTGGTCTTCAATCATCCATGGAAGCCACGTTCTTAAGAAGAAGAAGAAGAAGAAGACTTTTAAATATTCTTTCCTTTTCATCTTTTTTTTAACCACATATATATATATATATTAAAATAATTTAATATTTAATTATTTAATTATTTTTTTAATAAATTAAAAGTCCTAATTTCACTCTTCTATTCAAAATTAATTTGTTTTTGAATTATTTTATTAATTTTGAATTTATAAGATTTAATTACCAAAATACCCTTTTCTTTTAAAAAGTGTTGACTTTTATATATGTTATGTATATTTTGCATATATATCATATATATATATATTCCACTTTTTCATTTAAAATCCCTTCAATTTTCATTTAAAACTATTAATTTAATTTATCCTTTTAAATTATAATTTATTTTATCAAATTTTCCAAAAATTAGAAATTTTCAAAAATTTTGAATGTTACAATTCTCTCCCCCTAAAATAAATTTCGTCCCCGAAATTACCTGTCCTCAAGTCTGGAACAATTGGGGAAACTGACTCTGCATCACCTGCTCACTTTCCCATGTCGCCTCCTCAGTGGCATGATTCCTCCAAAGGACTTTCACAAGTGGCACCCTCTTATTCCTCAATTCTTTAACCTCTCGTGCCAAAATCGCCACTGGTTCTTCCTCGTAAGTCAGATCTGGACTCACCTCAATGGACTCCACTGACAAGATATGAGATGGGTCAGACCAATATCTCTGAAGCATCGAGACATGGAAAAAGATTATGTATTCGATCCAACTCAGGTGGCAAAGCTAGTCTATAAGCCACTGGACCAACTCTCTCCAACACCTCATATGGTCCTATCAAACGAGGACTCAACTTCCCTTTGCGGCCAAATCTCAAAATCTTCTTCCATGGAGACACCTTCAGAAATACTTTATCTCCCACACTAAACTCTATGTCTCTTCTCTTTAAATCTGAATAAGATTTTTGTCGGTCTGAAGCTGCTTTCAAACGACCCCGAATCACCTTCACTTTCTCCTCTGTTTCCTTAATCAAATCGGGACCAACCAGTTTACCTTCTCAAACTTCATCCCAACACAAAGGTGTCCTACATCTCCTGCCATATAAATCTTCATAAGGAGTCATCCCAATACTCGACTGATGACTATTGTTATAAGCAAATTCAATTAATGGCAAAAATATGTCCCAATTCCCTGCAAAATCAATGATACAACTCCTCAACATATTCTCCAGAATCTGTATCACTCTCTCTGACTGTCCATCTATCTGAGGATGGAAAATAGTACTAAAATGTAATCAAGACCCTAGAGCATTATGCAAACTCTTCCAAAATCTCGAAGTAAACCGGGGATCTCGATCTGACACCAAAGAAACTGGGACTCCATGCAACCTGACTATCTCATTGATATACAACTCAGCTAACCTCTCAAGAGAATAATCCATCAGACTTGGAAGAAAATGAGTTGTCTTCATCATCCGATCAACTATCACCCAGATTGCATCATGCTTCTTCTGAGTTAAAGGCAGTCCAGTCACAAAATCCATTGTCACTTGCTTCCATTTCCACTCTGGCACTGATAAAGGTTGGAGCAATCCTGAAGGAACTTGGAGCTTAGCCTTCACTTTCTGGCAAGTGAGACATCTGGATACAAACTCTGTTGTGTCTCTCTTCATACCTGACCACCAATAATGTCACTTCAAGTCCTGATACATCTTGGTACTCCCAGGGTGCATAGCAAAAAGTGACTAATGTGCTTCCTCTAATATCATTCTTTTCAATTTTGCATCATTAGGAATACACAATCTATCTCTGTACCATAGACTGCCATCATCCCTCACATAAAAGTCTTGACTTTCCCCTTTCTGACAAACCAGCACAATTTTTTGAATTCTCTCATCTGCTAATTGAGCCTCCCTAATATGATCCAACAAAACTGGCCTCAACTGTAACTGAGCCATCAAAGCACCATCATTAGAAGACTCAAATCTAGCATGCAATGCTCTCAACTCAATAAGCAGTGAGAGCAAATAAGCAGTCAAACCTGCCAAAGATTTTTGACTCAAGGCTTCAGCAATAACATTTGCCTTACTAGGATGATAATCAATCAAATAGTCATAGTCTTTAATCAACTCTAACCACCGCCTTTGCCGAAGATTCAGCTCTCTCTGAACACCTAGGTATTTCAAACTCTTGTGATCTGTATAAATGAAACACTTTTCCCCATACAAATAATGCTGCCAAATCTTCAAGGCAAAGACTATTGCTGCTAATTCCAAATCATGCGTTGGATAATTCAGCTCATGCGGTTTCAACTATCGAGAGGCATAAGCAATGACTCTACCCTCCTGCATCAAAACACAACGTAAACCATTGTGTGAAGCATCACTATATATCACATATGGTTTACCTTCCACAGGCAAGGTAAGGACAGGAACTTGACTCAACATCTCCCTCAGCTGCTCAAAACTCACCTGACACTGATCTGTCCACACAAATTTAACTCCTTTCTGAAGTAATCTGGTGAGTGGTGTAGCTATTATAGAAAAACCCTTCACAAACCAACGATAATAGCCTGCCATTCCCAGAAAACTTCTAACCTCTGTCATAGTCTTCGGTGGACTCCAATTCAAGATAGCCTCAATTTTACTCGGATCAACTCAAATACCCTCTGCTGAAACCACATGACCAAGAAAAGCTACCTGATCGAGCCAGAACTCACACTTAGACAGTTTAGCATACAACTGCTTCTCTCTCAGAGTCTGCAATACGATCCACAAATGTCTATCATGATCCTCCTCATTACGCGAATACACCAAAATGTCATCAATGAAGACCACCACAAACTGATCAAAATATGGTCTGAATACCCTGTTCATTAAATCCATAAAAGCTGCTGGTGCATTCGTCAATCCAAAGGGCATCACTAGAAACTCATAATGCCCATACCTAGTATGAAAATCTGTCTTGGGTACATCCACATCTCTGACTCTCAACTGATGGTACCCTGATCTCAAATCAATCTTAGAGAATACTGCTGCTCCCTTCAACTGATCAAAGAGATCATCTATCCGAGGTAAATGATACTTGTTCTTGATGGTCACCTTATTCAACTGCCTATAATCAATACACAATTTCATGGTGCCATCCTTCTTCTTCACAAACAACACAGGCGCTCCCCACGGGGACACACTAGGGCGGATAAACCCTTTATCTAATAACTCCTGCAACTGCACCTTCAACTCTCTCAACTCAGCTGGTGCCATCCGATAAGGGGTAATAGAGATAGGAGTGGTACCAGGCAACAAATCGATACCAAACTCTACTTCTCTCTCAGGAGGTACCCCTAGTAACTCATCAGGGAAAACATCTGGAAACTCGGCAATTATGGGTATACTTTCAAGCAGGGATCCCACTACTCTAGTATCTACAACATGAGCAAGATAAGCCTTACATCCCTTTCGAATCATTCTCCCAGCTGAAACAGCTAAAATAAACATAGATGAAAGATACCTTTGCTCACCAGATACCATAACATCCCTACCATCCCATGTTCTCAAAGTATCACATTTCTTCTGATAGACTACCACAGCCCCATGCTTGGATAACCAATCCATGCCCAAAATCAGATTATATTCCCTAAAAGGCATCTCAATCAAATCACCAAGAAACTCCTCATCTTGAACAACAACTGGACTATCTCGGTGCACCCTGCTCACCACAACACTATGCCCTAAAGGATTTGTCACCAAGACATCAAATTCTAGGAACTCAGAATGCAATTCAGACACAGGCAAGATGGATGCACTTATGTATGAATGCGTAGATCCAGGATCTAATAGAGCAAGGACTGAAATACCAAATAAAGAAAATGTACCCGTAATGACGGCTGAAGCATCCGGCTGTCTCTGCATCACATAAACCCGCTGAGATGGCCTAGCCTCATCTGGCTTACTGCCTCCGGATGTAGAGCCTCCTCTCTGACTAAACCCAGGGTGACCACCTCTACTAAAACCTCTGCCACCACGACCCCCTCTGACACTGGGTCAAGAAGATGCAGTATCTGCCTGCCTAACCTCTGGTGGCTCGGGATAATCTATGATAAAATGGTCTGACGACCCACATCTAAAACACACTTCGGAAGCACCTCTCCACCAGTAGACACCTCCGTGTACTCTACCACAATGAATGCAAGTAGATGGATTAGGTCTCTGAGCCACTGGAGTCGGAGCACTAGCCACTGAAATTGTAGGTCTATGTCTCTGTCTCTGCTGTGTACTGACCTGCCAAACTGCCCCTGACTCCTACTAAACCTTTGAAAATGTCCCCCTCGACCTCTCTTCACTGCTGAAAACCCTGCCTCACTCTGGGGTCTCCTAACTCTGGTCTCCTCAACCCTGGCAGCTACTGCAAGATTCTGCGCCCTCTCAACACTCTTGGCAGCTGCAACTAACTGGGAGAAATCCTGATATCGAGAGCCTGTGATGATGCACATGATAGAGGGTCTCAGTCCCTCCTCAAACCTCCTGTACCTGTCAAACTCGTCAGAAATAATCCCACCAGCATAGTGACTCAACCGGATAAACTCGATCTCATACTCAGTCACTATCCTAGTATCCTGTCTCAGAATCAAGAACTCCATCTTCTTTGCATCTTTATACTCTCTCGGAGTATACTTCTACTCAAATTCCCAAAAGAAATCATCATAGGTCAGGACTGGTGGATCATCCAGAGCATGTGGAACCGTCTTCCACCAATCATATGCATCTCTCTGCAGAAGAGATCTGGCATAATCAAACTTCTCTTCTGGACTAGCCTGTAACTGAATAAATATCCTCTGAACCCGGTCTAGTCACTACTCTGCTACAGCAGGATCTGTAGTACCAATAAAGTCCTTAGCCCCATACTTTCTCAATTTATCATATTGCCTCACCGGCAACTGCGGCTACGGCTGTGGCTATGGCGGCTGCGAAACTGGAGCCTGCCTCAATAACTCTACCATATGCCATACCCAGCCAGGCGGAACCTCATCAGCTGCTGGTCTCACAGGCACAGAAACAGATGCCTCACCAGTAGATACAACTCTAGCTCCATCTCTACCCTCATCTGGAGCCACACTCTCTGCATTATCCTCAGCAGCCTGATGCGGCCGAGATGCCAAATCTACCTATATCTGCAAACAAAGCAGAAAATACTATATCAGAGATCAGAAACTGCCATTGCCAATGCATGTATTACAATTAAAAACTATTTTTCAAATCCCCCATTTTCTCTCTCTATCATCCCCACCTAGGTCGAGAATCTCAAACCTAGGCTCTGATACCAAAACAAATGTAACACCCTTATACCTTATATACGTACAAAACATATTTTTATCTTATGTAAAATATGTATATACGGTACAAAAATGTCACAGACGGATTTACAATTTTTTTTTAACATTTCCAACTTAAAATTTCAAATTCTAAATATATAAAAATTAAATAGAATATAAATATTATTTACTTGTTATAAGAACCCAAAATAAATAATATATATATAAAAATCTCTGGAAAAAAATTCGCCAGAGTTTTGTCTGTATTTTGGATATCACAAAATTTAGCAATTACTCAACCTGCAAAAAGAAAACACTCCCAATAATTTCCAATCACCCTCTCAACCATACTTCTCAATTTCACCAATTTTCTCAAACATTTATACATATAGATATATATAATTTAAAACACACTTACTCTCCCATTTCAAATACATTGACCCAAACATTCTTTATAATATACAATACATAAAATTCAAAACATAATATATTATGCATAAAACTCAAAATGTACAATAACATAAAAATATATACATTTTGCTGGCAATGTTTCTAATCTCAATAGCAACTCTACAAGCTCAACTACAAGTCTAAACTCGACCTGGTCTAGAAGAACTCTCTGGCTCAACTGGGTCTACCCTGTCACCTGCGTGATGGAAACAATCGCGCTAAGCCGAAGCCTAGTGGTACAAACTTTGATAATAATAATATAACTCAATGCAATACCAAATGCACAATGCATATAGATGACACATCAATCCACTTTCTTATATTTTTCAAATAATTCATAAGCACAACTCATAACATTATATTACTTAATTGTATCATAATTCATAATTCACAGTAAAACAAAGACAAGTATGGGCCCAAAAAGGACCTAATATGCTATTCAAATTTCAGAGTTACTGCTTTGGTCCATAATGACACCATGTGTCTAGCCCCGTAGGCAATATAAATATCCATGGATAATGTAACAGCCCCAGTCTCTTGGACCTCAACTCGGCTAGACCCTTAGGCCCCAGTATCTTGGTCCTCAACCCGGCTAGACTGCTACAGTTTTTGAGGCTTACGACCCAGTCTTTTCACCCCAAAACATCATATTTATCAGCTGGCCTGGCTTATGACCCAGTCTTTTCACCATTCCAGCGTATAGCCCGTAGGCAATCATAGGCATGCCACCAAACCCAGAACTCTGAAAATTGAATAACGTACTAGGCACACAATTTATTCATATTTCTTATTATTAATCTCTTTCTCATTTTTACATATTCAATCTAGGCACATTGCCTTATTTTCACATTTTTTTTCTCACTTTTCTCATTTTTCACATCTTTCTCACTTTTTCCATTTTTATCAATATCAATTCATTTCATTATTATACATATCTCATTTTTGCATTCACAAAACATTACCCAATTACTTTGGGTATTTTCACATAATATGCATATTTACATGTTACACAAATTAGCCATTATCAATGGCTTTTCACAATGCATTTAACAAATATATGACATTACAAATGTCATAGCACATTATTCATACACAATCAATGAGTCAAGTAGCTTAACACATTTTTCAACCAAAATGTGTTAAGTCCAAATGTTATGCAAATATAAATATTATATTCAAAGTTTGTACATACCTCCACTAGCAACCCAAAGCAAGCTAAAAACAACCTTCAATCCAATCTTTCTAACTTGCCCTTCACTACTTGGATGAAGCAAATAAATCTCCCTCAATGCCTAAACGAAATGTGATAGCAAAAAATCATTTAGTATCACATTTAATGGCATTTCCAACATTAAATCATAATTACACATCACTCCTATAAATTTTCAAAAATTTAGCCTTTCCTTACTTCAACATTAGAATTCCATTCTGCTACAATTAAATTAGTGTTTTAAGTTTATTTATATTGTTAAAAACATATTTTAATACATTTAAATCATTTACATTATAAAAATACACTCTTATATACAAAATCTCAAAAATGGCCTAACCTTCCCCCAATGAAGGTTTTCCATTCCAACACAATCCATTACTCATTCCAAGATTATATTCATCACTTTTAACACTAAACAACATGCTTAAACAAATAAAATCACACAATTCAACCACTTTGGAAAATCGCTCTTCCAAAACCCTAAATCTCCACTTCCATTCTCAAACTCCAACCCAACACCACCAAATCCAATATTTGACTTTAAAATACTTGTTTATGAATCAAAACAACTCATTTGGAATCAATTTGCACAATTAAAATTCATGTTTTCAAAACCCCAAAAATCCATAACCCTAAATTTTCTCTCTTCACCATTCTTTAACCAAACTTCATCATCACTTCAATCTAACCTTAAAATCATTGTTAACTACCCAAAATAACATTATACACACTAATTTCAACAATTATAACATCCTACATAAAAATCCAAATTCTCACATAATATAAAGAATTCAAAGAAAAGAGATGGAAACTTACTAATTTTGGTGAAAATCACCAAAAATCCACTTGAAACTTGTTAATTCCTTCAATTTATGGAGTATGGAAGAAGCAAAATCCTTGGTCTTCAATCATCCATGGAAGCCACGTTCTTGAGAAGAAGAAGAAGAAGAAGAAGAAAACTTTTAAATATTCTTTCCTTTTCATCATTTTTTTAACCACATATATATATATATTAAAATAATTTAATATTTAATTATTTAATTATTTTTTTAATAAATTAAAAGTCCTAATTACCCTCTTCCATTCAAATTAATTTGTTTTTAAATTATTTTATTAATTTTGAATTTATAAGATTTAATTACCAAAATACCATTTTCTTTTAAAAAGTGTTGACTTTTATATATGTTATGTATATTTTGCATATATATCATATATATATTTCACTTTTTCATTTAAAATCCCTTCAATTTTCATTTAAAACTATTAATTTAATTTATCCTTTTAAATTATAATTTATTTTATCAAATTTTCCAAAAATTAGAAATTTTCAAAAGTTTTGGATGTTACAAATAAGGTTGGACAAGCCTTAAGAAGTGGAAAAATAAATTAAGGTATGCATTTAATCGGTATTTTCAAAAAGAATTTTAAAGTAGAAAGAAAATTATAAAAATACTCCTGTGACCTTAAAATAAATTCTACAGTAATTGGGATATAAAATATGGGCAATAGGACTTTAAAATAATTAAAAAATTACTTGAATGATTTTATGGAATTAAATACTGAATTAATAAATAATTAAAGAAAATAGGTGTATTGAAGTTAAGATATGAGCAATACGTGGAAACAAAACCCTAGACATTGTATAAAAATTCAAATTTGGCTACTTTTATTCTTCTTCTTCATTTAACCCGTAACCATCACTACCACCACCATTTCTTCTTCTTTCTTTCTTCTTCTCCCATTATTTAACTTAAAAATCAAAGAATCTTTAGTGATAAATTAGGGATTTTATGGGAAATAGCTAGATTATGTGAGATTCTATAAGGAAATTGCTAAGGAACCAAGGATTTCAAGGAAATAGGAAGGAAAGAGCTAATTGAAAGGGTATTTGCTTGTATATTATATACTTTGTTATTAATTAAAATATTTCTTGATTTTTAATTATTTATAGAAGATATGATTTGATTAAATTAAATTATTTGAGCAAGTAATTGATTATGGCTAACTTGTGATAGTGATTGAATATGGACTAGTTATTGAAAATATTTGATTATAGATTAATTTAAGAAAATAATTGATTACACTACAAAAAAACACGCTATCTGCAACGGACAGAATCCGTCGCAGATCCGTCACAAATCAAGTCTTGCGACCGATCTGCGACCGATACGATCCGTTAATAAAAAAGGCGTCGCAATTTTCAATTTTGCGACAGGCCGTCGCAGATTGTGACGGATTTGCAACCACTCGGCGGTTGTAAATCTCGCGCTTAAATTTTCGCGGGTAAAGGGCAGCCGTCGCAAATCCGTCTCAGATTCCGTCACAGATTTTCATCGCAAATTCATTGCAGATTCCGTCGCAGATTGCCGTCATAGATTCCGTCGCAGATTGTCATCGCAGTATCTGTCGCAGATTCCGTCATAGATTTCAAATATCCGTCGCAGATTCGTAGCAAATCTGTAGTAATTTAATATTGATTTTTATTGGAACTATTTGTATTATCAATTAATTTTATGAGAACTTTATAAATACATTTGGAACATTTAAACACAATCTAAAAAAACACTAATTACATTGATAAAAATAATTCTTTTATTAATCTTCAATAGAATAAAATATTTTACAATTTAACTATACAAGTGTTAAGAACACTACTATAAATAATCTATCTTGAAAATAACAATATAGATCTTCAATTATCATTTTCCATTGAATCATGACTTGCATCATCATTATTAACCTGCAAATAATATTAAAAAGAGTAAATGAAAAGAATAATATGATACACGTTAACAAAGTAATATTAACCGTGGTGTGTAGGCTTTTTCATTCAAAGTAATGGATATATTAAATTAAAAAGGATAATTTACCAATATAATTGCATGTTTAACTTCCAATAAGCAACTTTAATATAATACCAGTTTAGTATCATCATAACTCTTGTAAAACTTCTACTTTATGATACCTTTAACCAAGTTGCAATTGCCTGAAAGTGCACATTGCCACCATAATATTGACTCAAACAACACAACTGAACAAGCACTTCCGTGTAGCACTTTGTGCTTCACCACCACTCTTCCATCAACAGTTAACACCATCTCGCATGTGCAGCAGCAAATAACCTTCACCTTTACCTTTTCCATCATTAATGTATTGCACAGAGGCATCACACATATCCCAAACATGGATATATTTAAGAAGGGCACAAACTTTCCTAGATATGTCCAATATACATGAAAAACAAATAAATTCACAGAAATAACAAAGGACAAACATGGCAACAATGGCATAACATGGCATAAGGTTCTATTTAAATTTGATATCATCAATACATTGGGTTGATATGTGTAGAAATTATTTATATCTCCATTAGCACTAAACACAGCATAGATGGGACATGAATAGATATAATTGGGATGTCCGAGAAACTAAAACAGGCTTGTTCAGGATTGTTTGACTAGGCTCAAGTTTTATGAACTCAAATAAGCTTGAAGCAAACTTAAAGCTGTGAGAAAGAAAGATTTTTCTACGCATCCTAAAGAGCATTAGTTACTGCTCCCTAGTAAGAGTAAACAATGCAAACATCACCAAAGAACCAAGGAAATATAGAATTAAGGCCTCAAGTACTATCTGCACCAGACTGTACTAGTAAACTAACTGGCATTTTGCAATGAAAAGGGGTTTCATGAAGTTGGTTTCATTTTGTATTTGGAGGTGAAACCCATGTGAACTGGACCTGAACCACTTTGGGATCTCTGTAACATAAAACTAGGCTTCATATCTAAAACTACCCACAGAAATCATCATAAACAACCATAATAGCACTCAAAAGTAAATAATTTCTTTGAATTAAGAAATTACCTTTGAGCTGGTGGGTAGAAAATTTGAATATGATGTTAAAGGACTTTGTTATTAAAAGAGAAAGGCAAACCTATTGTTAGAATTATTAGGGAACCATAAAACTAGCATACATAAGCCTGAGGCAAATAAAATATTAAAACAAAAAAAAATAAAGGAATCAAGTATCACTAAATATATTAGACTCACCAAATGCACATATAGCACTTAACAGGAGGGAAATATTCTAGAAATTAAGTGCACCTCCTACGGGAGACTTGCCTATCTATCAATCAAATAGCTTAATCAATACTGATGATGTAAAAAACCCCAAGTCTGATTTTGTAGAATTAAAGAAAAAGTGGAAAACATGAAATACTAAATGCTAATGGCAAATATCAAAGAGACTGAGTTGCATGAAGTAAAGGAAGAGAATCATGGCCATAAATTAACAATCACAACATAAATGACAAGAGAAGAACTGGCAGGAAAGAGAAAAGGGTGCTAAGGACAAGCCAGATAACGTCACCTAGTAACAAGATGTGAAGAAGTACAAATTAATAATAAGCAAAGCATAACAAATACCATTATATCATAAGTAATACGATGCAAATTCAACTCCAACTAAAGCATAAGACTGAAGACCTTATTCTATATCATAAATGTTAAGTGCAGCAACTACAACAAGACCAATCTATCTTTTCCTTTTTCATCTGCAAATATCTAATACCAAAATTGTTATTTCTTAAGTAGTTCTACTTAATCTCCAATGCTATGTCGAACTACTTATATACACCAAGCAATATACATACAGAAATGGTAAAATGTCAAGACCTACCGTCTCCATCGCAAATCTAAATCCAAACCTTCCTAAAGCCAAGATCACTAACCATAAAAGTAAAGTGATCCCACTTGACGCTAACCCAAGATATTCAGCATCCAATTTCCTTCTCTTTCCCTCAATTTTCCTAGCAAACAGCCATCCAGAAATCGCATATAATATCTAATTAACAGTTGAAACCTCTCATTTAGAGAATACCCAGATTGTAAGAGCAGACAACTAGGGCAAAAACGTATACAATATCTGAAAAAAAAAAGACAACCCAGGTCACGATTTAAAAGCTAAAAAGGAAATTTACCCGAAAAAAAAAACACAAAATCTCTAAAATACACGAAGAATCAAGATCATAAAAACAACCAAAAATTTGAAAAACAACGCGCAACGACTTCAAAAAACCCAGATCACAAAATTCAAAAACATTTAACAAAAAGAAACACCCAGAATACAGACCTTTCCTGGCCAGCAGTGTCCCAAATCTGAGCCTTGATAACTTTACCATCGACGTTCAAGCTACGAGTAGCGAACTCCACTCCAATAGTGGACTTAGACTGTAACACCCCGATACTCCATATAAGTACTATACATATATCTAGTATACATACAGTAAGTATATAAAGTATAAGGATGCCACTTTTCGTTACCACTTAATATCCTTTAACAGTGTTCAAACCATAATACATTCATTTAAAGAATATTTACAAAATCATTATACTTTTAATAATCTTACATATATATATAATCATATCTTTGTCCAAAACTTCATTTATACATAAGAATACACTTCATCAAAAATACATCATAATTAAAAGTTATGCATGTATGCATTACCCTCTAGTTGGTCTCGACAAACTCTTACTCTTCTCGTGGCATAACGAAAGACTTCATATCTTCCACCTAGTCACCTGCGCGATTACACATCTGCGCTAAGCCCGAGAGCTTAGTAGTACAAATATAAAATATAACATACATTATAGAAATTCTATCATACAATGATATATCAAGTCAACGTACCATTAGTTCTTATCATGTTTTACCTTTTTCATTGCACCTTTCATATATCTCGACTAATTTCATATTATATACGTTTATACAAACCATTATCATCAACCACAATCCATTACTAATACTCACAATCAATATATCAATACACATACATTATATATCATTCCAATCATGAATCACATTTCCAATGAAAATAATCCTTATCACCAACCATAATCCATCATTAATACCCACAATCAATATATCAATACACACATCACATATCATTCTTCATAACATTATTTTATTCCCAAGTCACCAATCATAAATCACATTTCCAACAAAGGCAACCATAGATCTCATTACTCATTTATTTCCATATTTATATATCACATTGACAACAAAGACAGACTCGGGCCCAAAAGACACTAATATGCCATTCAATTTTCAGAGTTAATGCTTTGGTTCAATCATCACATTTATCATTATCCCAACTAGGCTTCAAGGATTAGGTTCAACCAAGCTTCAAGGGGAACAAAGCATGCTAAGTATCAACCCAACTTGGCTTCAAGAACCAATCCAACCTAGCTTCAAGGGTTGTAACATCTCAATTAGGCTTCAAGGACTAGACCCAACCAAGCTTCAAGGGGAGTAAAACATGTTAAACTTCAACCCAACTTGGCTTCAAGGATCAATTCCAACCTAACTTCAAGAGATTGTTACTAATATTAGGCATGCCACCAACAACAAACTCTGAAAATGGAACAACACATTAGCTACTCAATTCATTTATTATTTCATTATCCATTCCATTCTCAATTAAATCATCATCTAGGCAAACATGCCTCATTTATCACAATTGTATCATCATAGCCAATCACAATGGCTTCACATCACATTTGAATCATCATAGCCAATCACAATGGCTTCACAACTCTATTAAATCATCATAGCCAATCACAATGGCTTCATAACCCATTTAATTCATCATTATAATATACAACATCAATTACATTAACTAAACAACATACCATTATTCAATCATATCATCTAGGCATGTTTCAATCATATCATTCACATCATTATAATTCAAAACATTAGTCCTACATTTCTTTATGTCTCAATTAACATTAAGGTAATTCATCATAAGAAATTGCATTGCACATACCTTTTTGAATGATCCACATCTCTTCCACACTATACAATTCATAATATTAGTCACATTATTCATATAACACATTATCATTCACAAGATTCACAATGCATAACATAATATTGTTCATATAGAATCATATGCATCATCAAATGTATGTTCAATCTCCACAAAGCAAGAAGAGAAAAGGACAATCACAGTAGCCAACACACCCAAGGGACACGGCCAAGCTTGTGGCCGTGTCTCTCAACCAAAAACCTCTCAACCAAAAGCAACAGAAGCCAACATGGGCAAGGGACACGGCCGTGTCTCCTCCAAAAATCACCCAACACGGCCAAATTTCCATGGACTTGGCCGTGTCTCTCAAAAATATTTTAGGTTGGCCGTGTCTCTTCCTTGGTTTGGCCGTGTCTCTCATGTATACAAACCCTAAATATGGCCAACTCTCTTTTAATTGCATTTAAACACATTATGCACAATATAACCTCATTCAAATGGATATAAACAATGTCATTAACACATATTCATCACAATATTCACAATAACACTATAACAACCATACAATAAATCAATTACCACATCAAACCCTAAACCAACATCAATCTTCTTCTTTCAATATCAACATCCACTTAACTTACCCTCCTCAAACCAAAACCAACACCAATTTAACTTACAATCCATTTCAACACTTATAAACACATTTCAACCACACCAATTCATAATCTTAACAAATCAAAACTCACTTCAAACATAACTTCAAAAATAACAAAGGAAAACAAGAGAGTACTTACCTCAATTGAAGAAATTTCACAAATCTCCAACTTCATCCTTTGATTCTTCCTTCAAATTTGATGTTAGAAATCAAAACACCTCACTTGCTCTTCCTTTTCCTTTGGTAGCCGGCCACACCAAACAAAGAAGAGAAAATGAAGACAAATCCAACTTCTCTTCTTCTTTAAATATCCACCAAGCAATTTTAACAAGGCAATTACCTAAATGCCCTCATCCATTTAACTTAACTTTTGTCACTTATATGCCCATTTAAGTAATTTCACATACCACAAATAAATATCCTCTTGCATTGACAACCATTTTGACTTATATATATATTATATATATTACTATATACACAATATATACTTTTTAAATTATTTTTATTTTTTAATTTAAATTATTGTATTAAATTCTTTACTATAAGAAAATATTATAATAATTTAAAAAATCATATTTTATGATTAAAAAATGATAATAGCAAAATAAGTTAAATCCGATTAATGGGTAGAATTTTAAAAATAATTCAAAAAAAATTTTGAGGGATTTCTATAAAATATAAAAAAGTATGAATTTTACAATAATAATGAAGTTAAATAAATACAAAATTATATGAAAATAATTAAATTTGAAAGGATGGTCAACAATGAGACAAAATAACAAATCAATAGGGGAAACAGGAAGAAGAAGGTGAATTCTATTATTTATATACAGTAAATTCTCCTTCTTCTTTAAATTATAGGAATTGATTTCCTCAAATATATTTCTTCGATTATTTTTTTTATTAAACAAAAATTAAATATATATATATTTTTAAGATTTGTTGCGACGAAAATTTGCGTCGACCAGACAACCGTTGCAGATTTACTACGGATTTGCAACCGATTTGCGACGGCTTCCTCAAAATTCCTTCACTATGTTTATCTGTCGCAAAACTGTTGCAGATCCGTCGTAAATTTGCGACGGAAAATTTCCGTCGTAGATTTCCGTCACAAATGCCGAATATTTTTGTAGTGAAATTTGCGACGGCAATAGACGGTAGCAGATCTCCGTTGCAAATTGCTTTTTTTAGTGTTTTCTACAGCCAATCTGCGACGGAAAAAATTTTCGTAAAACAATATACGCGGGTCTCTCTCCCGCCAAGTATCCGCGCCAACTTTTGCGACGATTATTTGCGACAGAATGATTTTCGTCGCAGATTTACTACGAATTTGCAACCGATTTGGGACCAATTTCTCAAAATTCCTCTAACTTGTCCTTCCATTGCAAATCCGTCGCAGATCCGTAGCAAATTTGCGACAGAAACAAGTCCGTTGCAGATATCCGCCGCAAATGCAGAATATTTTTGTAGTGTTATGGACTAATTGGTCATAACACTTGATTATGCATTAAAATTGTAATAATAATAGATTATGAATTGGTATGTGAAAAATATTGATTATGGATCAAATTGTGAAAGTAATTGACTATGAATTAATTTGTGAAAGAAAGGATTATGGAATTTTCTATTTTTGATAGTATTATTATATATGTAGTATTTAAAAGTATGTTTGATAGATATTTAGCTTAAAAAAGTTTAATTGAATCTTTGAACTAATTAGGTGTTGAATTATAGAGTTATGGAAGAATGATGTTGAATTTAATGATTATGGAAGAATTAAGTAATTAGAAAAGAGAACCCTCCTTGATAAGTGTGGTTTAAATGTAATTTGGAGTTTTTAAAGTGTTGAATTCACTAGTTATGGAAGGGAAAAGAATATGGAACAAAGTGAATATTTGTAACATAAGTGATAATTAAGGACCAAATGATATATTGATTTAGAATTAATTGGAATAGAATTTAATTATTTATATTATGAAAGTGTGAATACATATTAGTTGGTGAGAAAAAGAAATGAACAATCAAATAAGGTATAATAGCTAAATTTAGTAAACAATGTTTAGATATGCAAACTGTATATCTATTGTATACCTAACAACAACACTACTTGGTGATTTAAGATTGTAATATCCACATTTTTATTAAAATATAATTAAATAAATAATTTATAGGAGTTAAATAATGAGTTGGAAGGAGAAAATACATAATGTATATGTAAAATATATCTAAAATATAAATTTAACTAAAAAGTTAAAAGTCAAAAAGTTAAAAGTTAAAAGTCAAAATTAAAAAAGCTAAAAATTTTAAAAAATAAATTAATTAATTTTGGATAGAAGAGGAAAAAAGAAAATGTTGTCCCAAGATGGCAACCAAGAGGGGGGGGGGGTGAATTGGTTTCCTCAAGAAATAATGACAATTTAAAAAACTTAACAAACAAGAAATGCGGAATAGAGAGTTGGTTGAGTAATGGAGGAAAGAAAGAACACGCAAGATTTATAGTGGTTCGGATTTACTTCAATCCTACATCCACTTCCTTAACAACTTGTTAAGGTTCCACTAGTCTTTGAAGTTTTTACAAGCTCACTTCCAACTTTACAAGTGTTTTTCTTAGGCTCACACTTACAACCCAAACAAGAGTTTTACAAGGCTTACTCTCACAACCCAAGTGTTTCCCAAGCTTACACTCAAACTTATACAATGGTGTTTTCAATGCTAACACCTAACATTCATAACAATTCAAATACAAGTAAAAGAGAATTTGTTGCTTGGCTATGAAAATCTTTTCTCAATGTTGTCTCTCTTTTTTTTTTTTTGTTTTCTCATAGAAACTTTGTATTTATAGCCAATGTGGTCTTACTAGCCGTTATTGATGTTGAGAATAAAGTCTTGGCAGATTAGACCTTCTTTACTTAAACTATCCAAAGCACTTAGCGGTCGCCCTTCATACAAGGATGGTCGCGCTCATGCTTCACGCGGTCGTCCTTTTAACAAGGGATGGTCGCTACTTTTGAAAAACTTCAACGGTCGAATTTTAGTGCTCTGCAGCTGGAATCTTGCCCATGATGTGTTTGTCGGACCGTTTCTTGTCCATGCTGTGTTTGTCGGGACGGTCGCGCCAAGCAGAGGTGCGGTCGCCCTTTTTGAATATTGAAGTGGGTTTACAACGGTCATGTCACGTGTCACTTTCTGACAGAGCAGAAGAGATGTCCGCCATAATTTGAATCTTCGCGGTCGCCCTTGGTAGCTTTTCTCGGTCGAACTCACATTTTTGCGTCGAACTTCTGGACGCACCTGAGGACGCGAACACTACTGTCTCTTTGAGCAATTTCTTCTTGAATTGTTGGGCGGTCGCGACTCTGAATGGGGCGGTGGCTAAAGTGGTAAGCGAGGTCAAATCATTCACCGTTCTTGTCACCGCGAACCTTACTGTGATTGTAATGATTTAAGTTCCTTGAGTAGCGGTCGGGCAAGTATTTTGGACGGTCGCCATTCTGTAGGAGCGGTCGCGACTATGGTCGAACTTCTGACTGCGAAACCTACTGTGACAAGGTTTCATTCTGTAATTGCATGGAGCGGTCGTATTTAGGTGAGGTGCGACTGCTATAATTGTTCTGTTCACCTTTAATTGAAGCAACCTAATCCTGCAACAAGATTTCTCAAACACAAGTTAAATAGATCATCCATTTGAGTTGTCAAGGGTCAAAATTAAGATCATTTGTCTAACAATCTCCCCCATTTTGACTTTGATAATTCAAATGGAATGATGAGAAAAATAATAAGTCTAAAATGCTCCCCCTTAACATATGCAACAATCATGGTTAAGAGCATTGTGATTATGTGCAAATGTTATTGTTTGATGCAAACATTTCTCCCCCATAAACATTTCTCCCCTATTGCAAATGTTCAACAAATTTCAACATGTATAATTTGTTTCTCCCATTATTATTTTTATTCTTGTTTTCCCATTATTTTTTCTTATTCTTGTTTTCCATTTTGGTATTTTCTCCCCCATTGTCATAGGCAAAATGAAACAAATGTTAAGCAAAACCATTTAACAAAACAATGAAAGGGAATATAAACATTATATATATTAAAGGGAATACAAAGCAGCAAACATATGAAAATGCAAAAAACAAACTAAAGCTAAGCTATTCTGAGTCATCATCTACATCTAACTCTTCTTTAACTAAAGGAGCTTTCCCTTTATCTTGAGGTGCAACAGAGGCAGAGCTAGTGCTAATGGACTCTTCTTCTTCAGCAATGCTTTGGGTGTAATTACTTATATCCCAATCTTCAAGGTTGCATTGAGGCAAGTCCAATTTGCCTTGCATGTCATAAAGATCATGGTGCATGTGGGATATAAGGTCTATTCTCTTGTTCAAGTGCTGGAATCTCTTGGAGACACTTTTCTTGAACTTAGAAAGGTTCCTGGAGAGAGTCTTGATAGCTTGGAGGATGAGTTGTGTGGAGGATGAAGCAGTTTCTTGAGCAGCTTTTGATGAAGTTGCTTTTGGGGGTAATTCCACAGCAACTTCTACAGAATCTCCCTCTCCCTCAATTGTATACCTTGGCCTTTTCTTTTGTTTGTCCATAACACCTTTCTTGCCAAAGGAGTATACATAAGATCCTTCAATCTTCCTTACACATCCAGCATGCTCTAAGTAATCTATTGTGATAGCACTAGAGGCTAGAGTGAAAGGGTTTCTCAAAGTGGCTAAGTTCAAATCATTCAGAAGGTTTAGGTGCCTAGCTATTTGAGTAACTTGAGAGGATAGGAAGAAGGTACCAGTTCTTGTAACAGCATGATGATAAAAGGTATCAATCAAGAACTTGGTGGGTGTTTATTTTGATGTTGTGGGTGAAAGCATACAGAAAGATGAGGTCTCTTTTGGTGACTTTCTCATTCCCATCAGCTCTTTGGTGGATGGTGTAGGTGATGATCCTATGGAGCATCCAGTGGGTGAGAGATTTGATATGTCTGGCTTTAGATTCCTTTTCAAAAGAAGTTTCAGTGGAAATTTCTCGCCAGAAATCAGAAAGGGTTTGGTTTGAGAAGATTTGGTCATTGTAAGAGGTTATACCTTCAGAAGGGAAGTTCCAAATGCTGCCAAAATCT
Source organism: Garcia nutans (assembly GCA_947685225.1). Lineage (NCBI taxonomy): Eukaryota > Viridiplantae > Streptophyta > Magnoliopsida > Malpighiales > Euphorbiaceae > Garcia > Garcia nutans. Next base: position 45,073,522 of record CANTUV010000045.1, read on the forward strand.
TCTAGGGTTAAGAATTGATAATGATCAAAAAGCTTAAACCTTACCCCGTACCAACCTAGAGCAGAGTTTGCACTCTTTTCTATTTGAAGAGACATCAGAAATTCTTTGCTAAGACTGGAGTAGCCTACCTCTTCTGGAAAGACAAATTTTTCCCATCCAAGGACATACAACAATCTTTCAATTTCGTCCTTGATGCCCAGTGCAGAAAGCATCCCACCAAAAGGAGATTTGGTGCCTTCAACTTTCTTTTTCTTAAGCATGGCATACCTAATGTCTTCTTCAGAGGTTTGGTGATGAGGTTTGTGAATTTTCTCACCCCTTTTTGACTGTGGAGGAGATGGAGGTTCAACAATAGGTTCTCTAATGGTGATTCCTGGAACTCTCTTGGCTTGACCTTTAATTTTGGAGGTGGTTTTTCTTTTGGGAGCCATTGAAAACAGAAGGAGTAGGAGTAATCTGAAAAACAGAGGGTGATTGAGAAGTAGAAGTTTTTTAGGGTTTCAGAAGGAAGTTTGTGTGCTTTGATAGTCAAAATATCAGATAAACTGTTGTAACACACTCTTAAATAGATGGAATTAAGAAAATAGCCATTTATGACTGTTGAAAATGAAGAGTTGCGACCTGTCACACAGCCAACGGTTATAAATTTTCGAGCAGAGTGTACAGGGTGCGGTCGCAGATTTAACAAGGTGCGATCGCGAAATGGGGTCTAGTGACCATTAGTAAGATAGGTACGCTCGCGAGGGAAGAAACTGTCTGTAACGGTTGAAACTATTCAAATTGGTGCGGCCGCGCACAAATTTTCTCGACCGCGCACAAAGATTTTTATTGAATGAAACTAGCAGAAAAAGTAGCGATCGCGAAGGGATACTGGAGCGACCGCAACAGACTTAAAAATGAAAGATTCAAGGAAAGATGAAAGATATTCCAAGTATGTTAAGAAAAATTAATTTCATGCACATAGAAACTTTATTGTAAGGCAAAAATTTTAATTAGCTCAAAGTGATTCCATCAATCATTCCTAAATTGAGTTTGATGAAGTTAAGTCTATCTTCATTCAAGGGTTTTGTAAAGACATCAGCAAGTTGATTTTCTGTATCTATAAATTCTAAGATTATATTCTGATTTTGTACATTTTCCCTCAAGAAATAATGTCTAATATCTATATGCTTGGATCTAGAATGTTGGATAGGATTTTTAGACAAATTGATAGCACTAGTGTTGTCACATTTAATGGAGATATTGTTAAACACTTTACCATAGTCAAGCAATTGTTGTTTCATCCATAATACTTGTGTGCAACAAAAACATGCTGCAACATATTCAGCTTCCGTTGTGGATAAAGCAACCGATGCTTGTTTCTTACTATGCCAAGAAACTAGACAATTACCAAGAAAGTGACATGCTCCTGTTGTGCTCTTCCTATCTAATATACTACCAGCATAATCTGCATCTGAAAATCCTATAATATGAAATGATGTGTTTTTAGGATACCAAAGTCCTAAATGTATTGTACCACTCAAATATTTCAAGATTCTCTTAGTGGCATTCAAGTGTGATTCTTTAGGACTAGTTTGAAATCTAGCACAAAGACATACACTATACATTATATCAGGCCTAGAAGCAGTTAAGTAAAGTAGTGATCCGATGATACCTCGATATTTCTTCTCATCTACTGCTTTACCATTATCATCTTTACCTAATTTCAATGATGTGCTCATAGGAGTTTTGCTAGTTTTGCAGCCATCCATTCCAAATTTCTTGATGAGTTCTTTTGTATATTTGGATTGGTTGATGAAGATCCCATCTTTACATTGCTTGACTTGCAGTCCAAGGAAAAACTTGAGTTCACCCATCATGCTCATTTCAAATTCCCTAGTCATACAAGAAGCAAATTCTTTGCACAAGGCTTCATTAGTAGCTCCAAATATTATGTCATCCACATAAATTTGTACAATCAAAATGTTGTGCTTATCCTTTTTAACAAAAAGAGTTGTGTCTACTTTTCCTTTTGAAAAACCATTTTCAAGCAAATATGCACTAAGTTTATCATACCAGGCTCTAGGTGCTTGTTTCAATCCATATAAAGCTTTGGTAAGTTTGAAAACATGATCAGGAAATTTGTAGTTTTCAAAACCAGGAGGTTGTTCAACATAAACTTCTTCATTTATGAGTCCGTTTAGAAATGCACTTTTAACATCCATTTGATAAAGCTTAAAATTCATATGACATGCAAAAGCAAGTAATATTCTAATAGCTTCTAATCTGGCTACGGGGGCAAAGGTTTCATCATAATCAATACCTTCTTCTTGATTATAACCTTTGGCTACCAATCTTGCTTTATTTCTAATAATGTGACCATTTTCATCAAGCTTATTCCTATAAACCCATTTGCATCCTATTATAGAATGATCTATAGGTCTAGGAGTAAGTTGCCAAACATTATTTCTTTCAAATTGATTAAGTTCATCTTGCATTGCAGTTATCCAATTTTCATCATTTAAAGCTTCCTCAATAGTTTTTGGTTCAATTTGAGAAACAAAAGCAACATTAACATCAACATGATTAATTTTAGATCTAGTAGTTACTCCCTTTGATGTTTCTCCAATGATGAGTTCCTTTGGATGATCTTTCTTGTATTGCCAATCCTTAGGTAGATCTTGAGTCTTATCTTCAAGTTGATTGATCTTTGGAGCATCAATAGATTCAAGAGGTTCAAGAGTACCTGCAGGGTCATTGAAAGTAATACCTTTCTTTTGATCAAGTTTAGATGATTCATCAAATACAGCATGCATTGATTCTTCTATAACTAGAGTTTTCATGTTAAATACTCTATATGCTTTGCAATATGATGAATATCCTAAGAATATGCCTTCATCTAATTTGGATGAGAATTTTCCAAGATTATCCTTGGTATTCAATATGAAGCATTTGCATCCAAATACTCTAAAATATCCAATTCTGGGTATTCTTCCATTCCATAGCTCATAAGAAGTTTTATTAGTTAAATGCCTTTTATAAACACGATTTGCAATGTAACAAGCTGTATTAACGGCTTCCGCCCAAAAATAAGATGGTAAATCATATTCATTGAGCATTGTTCTAGCCATTTCGATTAAAGTTCTATTTTTCCTTTCAACTACACCATTTTGCTGTGGAGTTCTAGGAGCAGAAAAATTGTGTGAAATGCCAAGTTCATTGCAAAAGTTTTCAAAGTTTTCATTTTCAAATTCTATGCCATGATCACTTCTAATAGATGTGATCACATATCCTTTTTCATTTTGAACTCTTTTTGCAAAGGTTTTGAAGTAATTAAAGGCTTCATTCTTTTGAGCTAAGAAATTAACCCATGTGAATCTAGAGTAGTCATCAACAAGAACAAATGCATATGATTTGCCTCCTAAGCTTGTAACTCTATTTGGTCCAAACAAGTCTAAATGAATGAGCTCTAAAGGTTTAGAGGTACTTATAACACTCTGATTTAAATGAGCTTTTATGTTGCTTACCATGTTGACAAGGTTCACAAATCCTATCTTTATCATATTTTATCTTAGGTAAGCCATCAACTAAGTTCTCATTACAAATATATTTCAATTGATCCATACCAGCATGTCCTAGTCTTCTATGCCATAACCATGCATCATTATTAGTGGACATTAAACATGTATGATTTGAATGTATGCTGACATTGTAAGTGTTGTTTGTTCTAGTGCCCTTAAATATGATAACATCATTTGAATTTGTGATTTTGCATTCCTTGGAATCAAACTTGACAAAGTATGCTTTATCACAAAGTTGACTAACACTTAGCAAGTTATGTTTCAAACCATCAACAAGCCATACATCTTCAATTAAATCCTTACCAATAGAACCAATGGAGCCAACACCAAGAATTTTACCTTTAGCATTGTTTCCAAAAGTTACGTTACCTCCATGTTTATAGGTAATACTTGTAAAGAGCTTTGCATTTCCAGTCATATGCCTTGAGCATCCACTATCCACAAGCCATGTGCTTTCATTGGTAGTAGATTTTAGGCATACCTGCAAGACAATTGTGATCATCTTCTTTTAGGTACCCACATATAGTTGGGTCCTTGATGGTTAGTAGAAAGAGTGCCTTCCAAATTGAGATGAGCTTTTCTTATATAATAATAGAAATTTTTGTGACCAAATTTCATGCAATATGTGCATTGCCATGGTATCCTATGCTTCTGCATTTTTCTTTTTGCATTATACATACAACTACAAGTATGTGATTTCTTTTGTACAAGTTTAGTGAACAGCAATGCATAATTATTTTTGGCTTTATCTCCTAGTGAACCATAAGAAGTTCTTTTAGACTTGGTGCAAGCATCTTTGATATGAACATCAGAAATTTTAGTTGTAGATGCTTTCACAAATGTTGGTTTGCTAGGTGCAATGTTGGTTGAGCCATTGAATCCTAATCCATATTTCAAGGAAGGTGATCTTTGATTATTAATTAATGTGTTCAATGCTTCCTTTCCTTTATGAAATTTGGAAATTGATTCTTTTAGTTCTTTTAGTTCATGCTTCAATGCCTCATTCTCTTTAATCACCTTTTCTAAGTCATGTGAGCTTTTATTTAATTCTCCTATTGTATTCATTAAGTGTTCATTTGAGGTTTTCAATTCTAAGGTAGAGTTCTTTAAGCATATAAAATCCTTTTCTAACTTAGAGCTTTTCTCTGTATAGAGCATCATTTTAGAGAAATATTTTTCTATTTTAGAATTCATGTGCTCAATCAAGTCACTATCATCTATATCATTTATATCATCATGTGCTACAAGATCAAAGGATTGAGTACTTACCTCATTGGAGTCATCTTCAATAGCCATGAGACAAAGATTTGCAATTCCTTCTTCTTCTTCTTCTTCACTTGAGGAAGAGTCATCCCATGTGGCTTTGAGAGACTTTTTCTTTTCTTTATCCCATTTCCTTTTGTTCTTTAATTTGTAGCAATCCGACTTGATGTGACCAGTTTTTCCACATTCATAGAACTTTACCTCATTTTTCTTTTCTTTATCTTTGAAGGAGAATTTAGGAGGTGTACCTTTGTTTGCTTGTAATCTTTTCTTCCTTTTCCATTCAATCATTCTTTTTGAGAACATAGCCATTTCATCTTCATCATCAGTATCTTCATTGCTTGAGCTCTCAGCTTCTTTGATTGCTTTGAGTGCAATTGGTTTTCTCTTTTCTTTCTCACCTTGATCTTCTTCTTTTTCACTGTGCAGCTCAAAAGTGAGTAATTTACTAACTAGCTCGTCGGTTCTTAATGTGCTGAGATCATGAGCTTCTTCTATGGATGATACTTTGGATTCAAAGTTCTTTCTAGCTCTTAGGGCTCTCAAGATTTTACTGTTTACATCACCTTGATCATATACCTTGCCATACTTCTTTAGTTCATTGACAATTGCAAGTAACCGATTGGTCATGTCGGTGACATTTTCATTTGGTTTCATCTTGAATAGCTCATACTCATGAACATGCATTTGTTTCTTGGTAAATCTTACCTGAGTTGTACCTTCATGGTAGTTTTCAAGTGTTTTCCAAATGCAATGTGCACAAGTTAAATGTTGAACTCTTCCACCTTCTTCTCTTGAAATGGAGTTCATCAAGATGGAAGCAGCTCTATTGTTCTTGAATCGATCTCTGATATTGCTAGTTGACCATTGAGCTTTGGGAAGTGGAACTTGAATACCGTCAACTTCATGAGTGGGAGATTTCCACTCATTTTCCACGAAATTTCATAGTTCAATCCCTTCACTATCTAGAAACAAATACATTTTGTGTTTCCAGTATGAGTAATCCGTTTCATCAAAGTAGGGTCTAAGAATAGAGTTAAGATTTCCATGAGAGCTTGATAAAGAAGAAGTTGCCATTGTGGATCAGATTTCACAATTAAGTTCAAGAAATCTCAGGGCTCTGATACCAATTGTTGTCCCAAGATGGCAACCAAGAGGGGGGGTGAATTGGTTTCCTCAAGAAATAATGACAATTTAAAAAACTTAACAAACAAGAAATGCGGAATAGAGAGTTGGTTGAGTAATGGAGGAAAGAAAGAACACGCAAGATTTATAGTGGTTCGGATTTACTTCAATCCTACATCCACTTCCTTAACAACTTGTTAAGGTTCCACTAGTCTTTGAAGTTTTTACAAGCTCACTTCCAACTTTACAAGTGTTTTTCTTAGGCTCACACTTACAACCCAAACAAGAGTTTTACAAGGCTTACTCTCACAACCCAAGTGTTTCCCAAGCTTACACTCAAACTTATACAATGGTGTTTTCAATGCTAACACCTAACATTCATAACAATTCAAATACAAGTAAAAGAGAATTTGTTGCTTGGCTATGAAAATCTTTTCTCAATGTTGTCTCTCTTTTTTTTGTTTTCTCATAGAAACTTTGTATTTATAGCCAATGTGGTCTTACTAGCCGTTATTGATGTTGAGAATAAAGTCTTGGCAGATTAGACCTTCTTTACTTAAACTATCCGAAGCACTTAGCGGTCGCCCTTCATACAAGGATGGTCGCGCTCATGCTTCACGCGGTCGTCCTTTTAACAAGGGACGGTCGCTACTTTTGAAAAACTTCAACGGTCGAATTTTAGTGCTCTGCAGCTGGAATCTTGCCCATGATGTGTTTGTCGGACCGTTTCTTGTCCATGCTGTGTTTGTCGGGACGGTCGCGCCAAGCAGAGGTACGGTCGCCCTTTTTGAATATTGAAGTGGGTTTACAACGGTCATGTCACGTGTCACTTTCTGACAGAGCAGAAGAGATGTCCGCCATAATTTGAATCTTCGCGGTCGCCCTTGGTAGCTTTTCGCGGTCGAACTCACATTTTCGCGTCGAACTTCTGGACGCACCTAAGGACGCGAACACTACTGTCTCTTTGAGCAATTTCTTCTTGAATTGTTGGGCGGTCGCGACTCTGAATGGGGCGGTCGCTAAAGTGGTAAGCGAGGTCGAATCATTCACCGTTCTTGTCACCGCGAACCTTACTGTGATTGTAATGATTTAAGTTCCTTGAGTAGCGGTCGGGCAAGTATTTTGGACGGTCGCCATTCTGTAGGAGCGGTCGCGACTATGGTCAAACTTCTGACCGCGAAACCTACTGTGACAAGGTTTCATTCTGTAATTGCATGGAGCGGTCGTATTTAGGTGAGGTGCGACCGCTATAATTGTTCTGTTCACCTTTAATTGAAGCAACCTAATCCTGCAACAAGATTTCTCAAACACAAGTTAAATAGATCATCCATTTGAGTTGTCAAGGGTCAAAATTAAGATCATTTGTCTAATAGAAAATATTAATTAATAAATAATAAATAATTATATAATTATATAATATATATACGGTTAAGAAAAAAAGAAGAATTAAAAAGTCAGAAAAAAAAACTTCATCTTCTTCTTCTTCTCTCCCTTAGGCCGAATCTCCATGGTAGCTTGAGGGAGAATTTTTTCTTCTTCCATACATCAAATTCTATAAGGTTTATCAAGAATTAAGGGTAGTTTTGAAGAATTTTCGAGTAATTAGTAAGCTTTCTTTTGAATTTAAGAAGTTTTCTTGAAAATCTTGATTATGTGAAATTTGCAATTTCTAAAGAGATCTCAATAATTGTTTAAATGGTATAGGATGAAGTTATTTTGGTATATAAGTAATGATTTTAAGGTTGGTTGGTTGAAATGATTGAGTTTGGTGGTAATTTTGAAGAGGTAGTGATAAAATTAGGGATTTCGTGGATTTTTGAGGTAGAATGGTTGTAATTGTTGTTTAAGTGATTAAAATGGCTTAGAATAAGTTGATAATGCTATTTTTGAACTTATAATTTGGTTTAGGATTGAGTAACGTGAAGTTGTAAATTTAAAGGAAGGAAAGGCAACTGGTGAAATTGGAATTTAAGAGTGATTTGGCCTTGATTTTAGCAATTTAGAGGTTCGTACATACTTTGATAATTATTGTTTCAATTGCATTGCTTTTGGCACGAAACATTGTGAAAATTACACAATATGGGAAAAGATATGGAATTAGATAAAATGTGCTAAAGTATAGGTTTGGTGTGTTTATTTGCCTTGTATAATATCTTGCTTCAGAGAATTGTATTTGGTACTATCAGATTGGCATGCCATTGATATGGGATAAGATATTATTTGCCTTCAGAGCTAGACATAATGGTGTCACTTATGATGATGGTTTTTATTTGCCATGGGGTCTAGATATATTGGTGTCAATAAGGGACATACTCTCGGGTGGTTTTGTCATGACAAATAGATTCCCGTTGTCATGATAGACTAGAACAATATCTTTGAAACTTAAATATTGTGTAGGGTTATTTGGGCCTAGTGCATGTGATTGTGATATTTGGAGGATTTATTTGAGTAATACATGTATTAATGGATAGTATATTTCATGTTTGGAAAAGTGAACATAGAGAATTGTTTTAAAATTACTTTTATTATCAAAGTATGTATCGCTAAACTAGTAGCTTAGCCTGATTGTTTCATTGTGCAGATGACAAAAGAGGTGCAGAATGCCCTACTAGACCTGACCAGGTCTAGGATTTTTGAATAGTAATTGAAGTTTGTTGGGCTGCCACAGGACTAGAGTATACTGCTTGGCATGTAAATATTTGTTTTGGTTAAACATGTTATGTTTTTATGCATTATGCTATTATATAAAAATGTTGTAAATTTAAAGTTTTGGATAAGCACTATAAAATTTTGAAATACTTTTTGTATATATATATTTAGGTATTTTTGGAGAAATGGATAAATGTATGTATATTAGGAGTGTATTCTTATGCAGGTTGTGGATATTTGATTTTAGAAAATGTTTGATTTACAGACAAAACTCTAGCAAATTTTTTCTAGATATTTTCTTTTAAATTTGTGTTTTTAACATTTAATCGCTAATATATATAAATTTATTTACTCATTAAATTATCTTTTAAAGAATAATCTATTTTATTACAATTATCGATAATTTTCTAATAATAAGGACAATGACATTCTTGTGTTATGTATACGTATTTTACATATATGGGGTGTATGTATTATATGCATATATGGTATAAGGGTGTTACAAAGATATTTCATAATTTATATGTAGATGTGTTAGATAAACTAAATTATTATTATTTGTCAAATAATTAGCGAGAAAGAAGTAGTGCAACTATGAATTTAAGAAGAAGATAATTTTAAAGAGGAAATATATATAATATATACATAATATATTCATAAAGTATACACTTTTAGAATGATGATAATAATTTATGAAATTTATATGTTTAGAAAGAGCTAATTAAGGGAAACTATAGTATCTATTTAGATTTTAATTATCACAAGTGGAATGTGAAACATGAGTTTAGGAAGATGAAATTGCTATATGTTCCAAGTTGGCTAAATGATATCAATTTATGCACATTTAATGCATGTGATGATGTTAAGTTTAGAGAGTAATGTATAATGTTACTTTTATACGTGATATTTGATAAGAAGTAAATTTATATGTTCATATTTTCTAACATATGTTTGTATTTTCAGACATACATGTATAAAAAATTGATTGGTGAAGGATTTAAAGATTATAACATCCGTATTCTTATTAAACACAATTAAACATTTATATGGAAGAGAGGAAGGACATTGGAGAAGTAAGGCATGGAGGGAGCTTTTGGCTTGATTCTAGAGTTATATAAGGTTAGTGCATACTTTGCTAATAGTTGATTTGAATATTTATATTTTGTCATATTCTATTTTGGCATACTTTAAAGGATGTTGAAGATCTTTTTAAAGTAACATTATGTGTGAAAGTGTGTGTAGTTATGAATATGGTATGTTGGTTGATTGTGATAAGATAAATGAGCATGTTTTATGCAATGTGATGAAAAGGATGTGAAAATGAATTATAATATGTAATGTCATGTGAAACATGTATATGCATATAAGTAAGAAGAATGTGATAAGGTTATGTGTAATGTGATTGTAGATATGAAAAATATGAATTATGGTAAATGTGATTGAAAAGGAAAAAATGATGATGAATTATATAATGTGTTGATAATATATGGAAAAGGGGTCGCATTGTGAATGTGGCCCATGTTTGTGTAATGTGATGGCATAATGTGGTATGTGAAGTGATCATGAGTGAGGTGATAATTAGAAATATATGAAAAATATATGAAAATATGGAAAGCGTGGAAAAGGTGAAAAAGACATGAATATTAGTGATGAGAAAGAGGAAAGGAAATGAAAATATGGAAGTGTGACATGATGTGAAATGTGTGTTGGCCTTACACGATTACTTGTTCTAGAAAATTGATGTTCATGTCACTATAATTAATGTGCCTTTGCGCTAGACACGCTGGTGTCACTATTATTATTGTGCTTTCGGGCTAGACACGCTAGTGTTACTATTATTACTGTGCCTTCGGGGCTAGACACACTGATGTCAATAGGGGACTTAGATCCCCAGTGTCATGATAGGCCAAATTAATTTTTCTAGAACTTAGATATTGTGTAGGGAGTTGTTGGGCCCAACGTCTCTGTGTTTGTGAGATATCACCATGTATATATTGAGTTAATGCAATTTATTATGGCAATGATATTTGAAGTTATCATATGATGATAAATGTGTTATTGTTGTTGCATTTGTAGTTGGTATGATGTTATGTGAATTAGGCTGGCATACATTGAATTTAAAAGTGTTTTATGTATTAAAGTATGTATCACTAAGCTTTTAAGCTTAGTATGGTAGTGTGTATCGCACAGGTGATGAAAAGTACAGACGAAGTTGATCCGAATTGTGATTTAGATTTGGAGATTGTGAGTGCCTGAGACTAGACCAGTAGTGCTTCATTTCATGTATAAGGTTGTTTTGAAGGCATTAGTTTTGTATCATATAATAACCAAAAGTGAATGTATTTGAAATAAAGAACATTTTGTATAATTTTGTGTATGTATATAAAGCTTTTATTTTGAAGTTACATATTTATTTATAATGGACATTGTTTCTAATTATGGAAGAGGTGGTGATGGATTGTAATGTAACTTTGGGAAGTGGAGTAAATGAAAGGGTAATGTTGAGACAATTTTTCTTTGGGAGTGTATTTTATTGTTACAGGTTGTGTTCTTGATAATTTGGATTTTATGAAATTACAGACAATACTCTGACAAATTTTTTCTAGATATTTTTTTATAAAATTAATCAGGATTAGTTATTTGTACTTTTATTTTAAATATAAATATTTTTGACACCGAATAAAAACGATTTACAATTATTTTTTATACTGCTCTTATATTCTATATATGTATTATATATATGGAGTATATATACTGTACATATATCGAGCATAGGGGTGTTACAAAGATAATTTATGAAAACAAGTTGAAGTTAATTGATATAAAGTTTATTTAATTGAATTATTAAAGTTTGATTGTTAATTAATTAATGAGAAAAATAATTAAAGTGTTCAAATGTACTAGTGAAATACCTAGTATCGGGTAGAATGGCTAGCCAAAGGAAAGACATCTACATTGTTAATAGGCACTTTGTGCCATCAGTGGACACTTTATGTCATTAGTGTTATTGGGCATTCGTGCCACTAGTGGGCCTCTAGCCATATTTGATATCTGAAAGTGGACATTTATTTATCAATAGTAAACCCGCTATAGGAGTCTATGAATTTAAAATCAGTATATGAGGAAAAATAAATGATATTTATTGAAATAAATGATATTTACTGAAATAAATGATATTTATTAAAATAAGTGATATTTACTAAAATGAGTGGAATTTAATGAAACAAGTGAATTTACTAAAATAAATGAAAAGTGCATTAAAATTATTATAATGAATTGTATTAGAATTGAGTGTGAAAATTTGATTTTTATTTTAAGCTATGGTGTACTGATGATTTGAGATAAAAGATGCCAAAAATATTATTTTGATGCTACATGAAAGGTAGATATGATAATGATATATGAAAATATAACCTTAAATTGTGGTGTGATACCATAGTATGTATTGAAATATATGCTTAAATGTGAAATAGTGATATATCATGTAGTAATGAAATATAAACGCTTAATATGTGTGGATAATGAATGGCTCATTAAAAGCTTGAATGGAAAAAATAAGAAAAAAACTCTAAAAATGTTAATCTTTGCTAAAAAAAAATAGATAGTAATGGTAATTATTTTATGTATAAATAAATGATTAAATAAGCTTATATGAAAATGGAATTATAATTACTTGTAATAAAAATATTAAGTGATAGAGAGTTATGTGATTAAAAAGGAAAATTTAATTTTTTTATTAATAGCAAAATATTTTTATTTAATTATGTAGAAATTTATAAATTATTATACATGAAAAGGTAAATAAAGTTAATCTTTGGAATTTATGAATAGTTAATGAATTTGGATAATTTAAGATAAAGAATATTGAGTTGTTCTTATAAAATTAAACATGATGCCAATAAATGTAGCATTTGTTGATTTATTCAAATTTACCCTAAAACATAAATTGATTTTACAATTTTACAAAGTGAAGTAAGATAATAATGAATTTATTATATCAATCGTATTAAACGACAATCATTTGTATTAATTTACATAAGCATGATAATTAAGTGACTAAGTTATAATATTAACATGATAAAATAATAGAGTGATTATCTACCAAATCATTACTAATTTAAAGGAGTATTAATAAGTTTGTACCAAATTGTTTATTAATTGAACAATAGTGTTATCTTAAGAAGATAATAAAATAATTATTAATATAAATAATTATTTATATATTTCATTGATTATTGTAATAAATTACTCGTGATATTAAATAACAACTTATATATATACAAGTACTACTAAGCATTATGCTTAGCATATTAGATTTTTTTTGATATGTAGATAAGGCAAATCAAAGCTGATTTGGCAATTCAAGATTTAGAGTCTTTGTTCAAAAATTGAAGATTTAGAGTTTCAAAGATCAACTATAGAACAAATGATGTCTTTTTATAAATTTTATTGCATTATATATTATTTATAATTTTCATAGTGGTATTGTGGTTTAAATCACAACTATATAATCATTAGTTAAGTTTATAGATTATAAATGTTGTAAGTGCTGGATGGGATTCTTATTTATTATGAAATTTGTGTTTGTATTAGAATGATTAATTGTGGAGAATGTAAAGTAATATATATATATATATGTACAATTTGATATAGTATATGGTTTTTGAACTTAGATTGTGATTGATTGTTGATTATTTGGAGAAATTGGAGTTGAATTTGATTGAACATAAAATAAAAGTGTTTTTCTGTAGCTGGAGTTAGGTTAAAGTAAATTTGAACTGTGAATATTACAGTAGGTTAAAGTAAATTTAAACTATTAATATTACAAAGGAGACTCTATTAAAAGTTTTTGTTAGATTGCTATTATAATATATTATAAATTGGATGTTGGATTGTTATAGGATTGTTTAGTGTACTAAGTAGCATTTTTTGATATTTCTGTGAAGGATTGTCAGGGGGTGTTACAAAATCCATTTATATAAAAATCCATTTAAATCTCTATTTTTCTTTGTGGACGAGACTTGCCCCTTCTTCAGAATTTGTATTCCTTCCGTTAGTGCTTTGCATGGCATTATAATGACAAGTGTTTCTACAACTCCTCTCCTTTTACAAATGGCTATCGCTTAGCTATCATTTTTTTACCATTTTTTTTCCTTTCACTTAACTTAAGATGCACAAACCCACCACTCACATCAAAGGTCTAGAAATTCTAATTCTATTTCATTTAGCTTAGTAGGTAATGATTGTTTCTTCTAAATATTTAGTTAGATTGTAAGTTTGTTTCCAACTTCATTTTAAATTATTTTATCTTCATTTTGAAGCTCATTTGTTTCCTTCACTTATACTACAACCCATAAGTCCACATTTTAATTATCTTGCTTC